>CM062373.1:45264373-55264373 GCA_031216125.1 Dalbergia cochinchinensis | reverse complement strand
TTAACTCGATATTCATACAATATATGAGGATTTGAACATTATACATAATAAAGTTATGAAATTTTATAAGTAAAAAATAGAATTTAAGAGATATTTTGTTATATTTTTAAACAAATCCTATCTATATAAAACTAACATCAAGTTATATAAAAATATATTAATTGAACTGTAAAATCTTATAATTTATTACTAATTATCATAAAAATTTAAATATATCTTCTTTATACTTATTTGACTTTTGATTGGGTTGGACCAATCTGAAATACGACCCAAACCAGGCTATAAAAGTGCATGAAGTCAAATTTTAAGACTCAAACACATCCTAATAAACTTCAGATCAAGTTGGGTTGGCGACCCATATCCAATTGTGATATCACATCGTAGGCTCTCAAGCCTTTATTGCAACTTTTAAGAAAATCGGTGATTACTTCTTATCAACTATGACAATGTGTTTAAGAAATTAGACTCCTTTTCAAATCATGCAACTTAATTGCAGAAAAAGGAATGATATATGCACACCTCCATATTTATACCATTCTCTTTCATCTCACTCTATAACAAAATAAGAGTATGAGATATGGGGGATAAAATGGAAAGATGAAAAAGAAAAGAAAAAGCACTATCATTCCTTCTCTCTTTTTCTCTCTCTAACATTTAGTATTTGACTTCAATGGGTTTACAATTAATTATAAATTGGTTTATAATTTTTTACATATTGGTTTATAATTTTTTGTGTACTAGTTTATAACTTTTCTGCGTATAGTTTCATATTTAATCCTGAACTTGTTTAGCATTTATCCTCAATTGGTTTACAACTTTTTGTGTACTAATTTATAACTTTTTACGTATTGGTTTATAATTTTTTGCATACTGATTTATAACTTTTCCGCATATGGTTTTACATTTAATCATAAACGTGTTTTGCATGTGTCCTCAATTAGTTTACAACGTTTTGCGTATTGATTTATAACTTTTTGTATACTAATTTATAACTTTTTGTAACACACGCTTATAATTTTCTAACTTCAATTTTCAACAATAACAGCAAATCTCAATTTCTAACAGGGTCATTCTCAATTCGTTTTGTTCCTGAAAAAATAAAACAAAAAAATAATCATTCATGTCTTGAGACATAAACTACAATCACATAAAAAATCAAATGGAATAAGCTAAGCTTTCATGCATGATAATTAGTTTTGTGCATTATCAACAGATCTTGATTCTCCTTCTTCTTCTTCTTCTTCTCATGAACGATAAAAAACAATAGAGAGAAATGTGACATCGAGAGAAAATGAAAGCTTTTAGAGAGAGAGAGAAAAATAAGGAAGGGACGTTGCTTTTAGAGAATGAAGGGACACTGCTTTTTCTTTTATTTTTTTCTCTTCCCATTTTATCCTTCATATCTCATACTCTTATTTTGTCATGTAATGAGGTGAAAGAGTATAGTGTAAATGTGGATTTATGCATGTATCATTTCTCTTGTAGAAGAGATATATTACATTGTTGTGTCAATATCTAAGAAGCACGGACACACCGACTTAGTGGTGTGTCTGATATCAACACCCACACGATATGGGTTGAACATGCATCTGTACACATCCAATTAAAAAAAAAAATTTAGCTCGGATACGTACCGAATATGGCTAAATACTACTCTAATTCACTGTAGATATAAGTTGGATACAAAAAAATAAAAAGAATAATTAATTAGATAAAAAATTATACAAACACAATAACAAAAAAATTAGACCAAAAAAGGACAAAAAAAATACAAAATAAGAAATATATATATATACTATGTCCTTATCTTATAATTTTTTGAGTTTGATATATTTTTATATCCATGTTCATATTGTATTCTGTGTCCTTGTGAGTAACTGTGCTTCATAGGCCATAGCCCCACAAACGTGAGGATACAAAAGCCTCCCTTCATATTGTCTTTAAATGAATGACTCAAGTATGTGGACCTCCATCGGTCGATATTTCCTTAATCGTCTAGGCAAGCCTCCCTTCAAAGGCCGACATTTACGCCATTGGCCATAGCCCCACAAACGTGAGGACGGAAAAGCCTACCTTCATATTGCCTATAAATGAATGACTCAAGTTTGTGGACCGATCTTTCCATAATTGTCTAGGCAAGTAATCTCCATGAATTGAATGAAATGGCCTTTTAGTTTTGAGCAAATAGAATAGATTCTTATTTAGGTAAATAATTTATTTAAATATTTATAGAAAAGTAACTTTTGAAAAGTAATTTTAAATAAGTTATTTTATATTCAAATACATAATAATAAAATACTTATTTTTAATGCTTTAGGAAATATTTCTTAAAAAGCTAGATATTTTAATTTCTTAAAAAATATTAAGAATAGCTTTTTGAGAAATGATAAGTTGTTTAACCAAACATGATAAAAAGTAAAATGTGACTTTTGACTTCTAAAAAGTTAAAGAAAAATCATAAATTGTATTATCCAAACAGATCCTAGCTATATTGGTAAAAATAGAAAAAGCATTTAAATTCATTAATTAGATTAAGCCTCATTTGAATGAGATTTTTTATCCTAAAAATTATTTTTTATTAATTAAAAAATTATTTTATATCTAAATCATTTTTAAATATTTATTAAAATTTTAAAAAAATTAGTTTTAAATTTTTTATAAAAATTAAAAATAGTAATTTATGAAAAAAATTAATTTTCAACTTTTTCAATTATGTATAAAAGTTAAGTTTTATAATCAATTTTTTTAAAATATGAAACAAACACATCATAATTCTCTTCCAGATAGTACAGCTATTACTTAACCAAGGAGTTTTGGTAGATGGAAATGCAGAACACATTGCCCTGAATTTGCAGTATATTCAGAATTTGATATTTGTTGTTCTAAATCATTAATGTTGGACATTTGATGAGGAAATATATCAAGAAGAATGTTGTTACGATAAAAATAATGATATATATAACCTACACAATTAAAGTAGTAAACAATTTGTAATATATATATATATATATATATAGGACATTTTTTTTTTTTACTATAAAATACATAGTCTGTTGTATCTTGTAATGCATTGGGCTGAACATAATGCGTGCATGTTTGCCCTAAATTAAGATTGGGACTTGGATTAATTCCAACCTAATGTATTGAGTTAATTCAATTCAGCTTGACTTGTTTGGTGCAGCTACTTCAAGAAAAAGGGCAAATTTTCCAATCAAATGGTATAACTTAACCGGGGTTAAAATCTCTCCTAATCGGAAAGCTTGCATTGGTAAAATTAGTCTTTCCAGAACCACCTGCTGTGTATGATGGTTTTACCTCTTACCTATATCTTCAAACTTAAGAAACAATTTTTCTTTTGATGCGGCAAAGAATAGAATTGTTCGGCATGAAGATCATCCAAGGCATATAGTACATGAACAACTGTCACATGGACAAAATCATTTAGGACCGCAAGTGTCAAATTAATTTTGCCAATACCATTGGGCCCTACAAGGCAAACGTGCAATTAAACCTCTCTCGGAGATGGGCAGACGGCAGCAGTTAGTTACAATGAAACCTTCTCGAATAGTACTACTTTTAAAAACTTTTATAGTAGTAGTTTTTGGTGGCCTTTAATTGGCCGGAATATTCATACTTTATGACCTTCTGTTTAATAGTTAATAATAATTTTTCTTCGAATTTATTTGTTGGAACGATGTAAAATATATGTTGACTTTTAGATAGATAAGTACGTCATATTTCGTTATTTCATTCAACAATTACTTGTATTTTCTTGTCAAATAAAATTCTAATAATTAACTAGCTATACATGTTCTTATTAGAAAGATATTGTCATTAATTTAAAGTTTATAATATTTTTTTGAGAATTTTTTTGAAATTACTAATAAAGATATTTTTGGGAAACTTGTACGCACTGTGCTACAGGAACCCATCGTAATTTATCTGACCGTATTTTCAGATGTAAAGAAAAAAAAAGGGAGTGAAAAATAAAGGAAAAATGTATTTTTAACTCTTTATAATTTGGTTAAAAAAACGTGGAGGAAAAATACATAATTGTATTCAAATCTTTTTTATCCTTTTTATCTTATTTGAAAGTTAGAAAATGTTAGTGAGTCCTACAAGAAACTTTTGTCTTAACTTTATTTGCTCAGAGATATATAAACTTTAGAGCTATCTCTCTTTTTTTTTGTTTGCATCCCAACTAAACAATGAAAAGGAGGGAATAATTCTTATGTCCCCATGTGGGTTTTCTTTCACATGATGACAACAATTAGATAGATTTATGTGGGCTTCTCTAAAATTGTGTGAGTTCCTCGCAGGAGGATGAAAGGAATTCCATTGTCCCGCTGAATTGATGTACTTGGCCTTCACAATATTATATTTAATTTGTTGCCAAAAGTAGATGTATGCAACGATGGAACCTTGGGATTTCCACATTAGTTACATTCCCTATACTATTTTTTCACATTATTTTTTTTTAACTAGGCAAAGAAAGAATACGAGAAAGTGTATATTCAACCGGGATATTAAGTTCTATATTATCTATCATTTAATCAAATTATCTGATTTAAATAATTTTTTAAATAATAATTATGAGACTCAACTAATTTTATTGATATGATAATATATAATTAAATAATATAATATAAATTTTTTTCACTATCAATATATAAAAATTAAACTTATATTTGAATATGGAATTTTTTGTTGGTGTTTTCAACAAGTAATGTAAAGATGTGTAAACATAATGTATAAGAAGCATTTTCTATTATAATATCAGTGTTATATAACTAGAAAATGTTCTTATAATTTTTATAAAAATAAAAAAATCATAAAATGGAATAGGAGCCCGTTCGGTTAAGTTTCAGAAAAATTTACTTCTTCAAAATCATAATTAGAAGCAAAAGCAAAAGTTGAAGTAGAAAAATGTTTTGCATTTGGATAATTATATAAATACTTTCCATCACAATAAAAAAATATTAAATTATTTGGATATGACAAATATAAAAGTATTTTAGGTTATAAGGTTACAATTAAGAATATGAGATTTCAAATAAAGTAGGAAGAGTGGCAATGCTCTTTTTGAAAAATATTAAGAATAGATTGAAAAAAAGTGATTTTGCATTTATTGGTAAATTTATTACATTTATTTTCTCTCTTGCTCAATTTTTTTTTAAAGTAGCCTCAAGGAATATTTTGATAAGAAAATAAAAAAAGAAACTAATAATTCTATTTTCGAGCAGCGCAAACAAATAACTAAAATAGATGTCTATGGGTGTTTATCAAAATCTAAGGATAAAAAATAATGCAAAAGATACTAAAATAAGAGTCTCATAAAATTTAAGGGTAGAAGATTTAATGTCTTTATTGGATTCGAGAAAGTGGGAAGTGGATATTGAAAAATCATTTTTCAAAATCTAAGACTTTGAAAAGTCAGCAAAGAAAGAGAAAATTTGATTCACAAACAACGCAACACTCTCCTAAATGAAGAAGGGGGTTTTCGCATGTAATTTTGGGAACATGCGTTCATACTGTTTAGTATTTTTCTTTTGCACAATATGTTTTATATTTAAAAGTACTTTTTTAATCTCGAAGAATTTTTTTTTTCCCTCCACAAGAAGCACAAACAATGGCTCAAATGATGCGTACATCCTCTTTGTTTTTTTTTATACACTAAAATTGTGGAGTTATTGCTCTCAATTTCAATGTAGCATTTATATCATATTTATTCATCATCATAAATCAATGAATATGCTATATTATTCTACTTCCTTCATTCAGTTTGAGTGTCTTTGTAGGAAACTTTTTTTGTCCAATATTAAATTTTAAAAAAATATTAATGAGTTCAAGACAAAGACGATGTAAAGTTTTTATATAGACATCTAACCAAATCACTTTATTTGGTTGATTTTTTAAATAATAAATATAAGATTTAATTACTTCTATTACTGTGGCAATAAAATTTTTTAATGATTATAAATTGAACTCAATATTAATTTTTTTCACTTCTAATTGAACACATATTCTCTCATCTCAAACACGTACACTCCTCGTATTTCTAATGATTTCTTAATCTACCTGGTAAGATATCTAAAGATACTTGGACCGAGTTAGTAATAAATAAATTCTGACAAACATTAACTGTGTAATAATTTACTGAGCATAGGTCCCAAGGAAACTTGAGATCTCATGATCATGAAAGTTGTTGCAAATTCATGCGCTCTTAGCTTTCCAAGTACCTGCAAAGTTTTACTGACTCTTCCATGCAATTCTACCGAACCAAAGGGAGAGCTTCTCTTTGCTGCAGCAAGTAAAGTACTGTAATGGTAATAAACCAACGTCACGTGAAGAGACTCATTCATTCGCAGTGGACCATAACCTCCCTTATAAATAAATGTCCAAACAACCACATGCAGTAAATTGCATTAACTTGGATTGTGCATGCTGCCACAGCAACAACAAATAAAATACTAGAAGTAGGGTAAAAAGTGTTGTGAAACAAAGAGAACCTCGTTGTCCTTGGAGAGCCAGCATCACACCAACACTGTACACTCCATCAAAAGTAATGTAAGAAAATGATGACATGGCAGAATCTGTCTTCTAGATATTTAAGAGCAGGTTTGTTTCCATGATTTTACTAAGGAAATAATGGAAACGTGAAATGAAAATTGAAAATAAAAATACAGAAAATGAAAACAAGAAATGAAAAAAGTAACTAAACAAATGCTAAGGGTGTGTTTTGTTCTAGAAAATATTTTTTTATTTTTATTTTCTGTTTTTTAGCTAATTAAATTTGATGAAGGAAATACTAAAAGCTATAAACCCCGTTTTTTAGTTTTCATTTTTGGCTTTCAATATTAGCTTCACAATATCATAAAAACAGAAAAATTGAAAATCAAAAGTTGTTTTCTGAAATCAAAAGCATTTTGAATTTTTCACTGAAGTCAGTGATTAAAAGCAAGATAGACCAGTAGTAACTCGTCAGTTTTTCCTGTGAATTGTGTTTTTTTAGTTTTCAATTTTGGCTTTCAATATTAGCTTCACAATATCATAAAAACAGAAAAACTGAAAATCAAAAGTTGTTTTCTGAAATCAAAAGCATTTTGAATTTTTCACTGAAGTCAGTGATTAAAAGCAAGATAGACCAGTAGTAACTAGTCAGTTTTTGCTGTGAATTGTGTTTTGTTAGCTGTTACCTTACAAGCGTTAAAAGGAAAAGAAAAAAAATTAAAAAAAAAAAAAAGAGCTTATGGCAATGGAATTTGAAAGTTATACTCTGACTCTGTAAGCACGTGAGGTTAGCTTGGTCTTGAGATATTTGGATCAATTGAAGTAGTAAGCAAGTTTGGACTATGAAAACACCATTTCAAATCTTAAAAAGGTAATTCTAGCGAAGAAAATTAATGATTTTTGTGATCCTGTAAGATAATGGCATATGTCGCACCAGACAACTACCGGGGTCCAAGGAGGGTAAATATAACGATTATAACTCTTTAAGCGAACAGGCTGTGTTAGAGACTGCACTTATGAAAATATCTCCTAATCTTTTAGGTGTACATACATATACATTTAAAATTTTCATACCAATATCTTCGGAGACAAAGACGAGACTTGCCTTGGACTTTTCTTTTTTGCTTGAAAAGTAAATCCCACCCCTTGTTCATAAAAAGTAATTACTTGTTATTGTCAGCTAGTCCTATCCATCAACATGAGACAGTTAAGAAATAACAATATTTGGTTAAGAAACGCACTGGACTGCTACAATATTGTTTGTTCCTCTTGCAATCTCCGCCTACTCTCCCTATAATTTGGTTTCTGCTGCTTCTGCTAACAACATCTTGCTCTCTATCCTTTCATTCTTCCCAAACAGCACACTCTTTATTGGTTAATGGGTCTGTTCAAACGTAAGGGGGCTGTTTACAGGCCCGTGAAGGATGTTGACTTAGGCCCCTATAGCAGTGAACACTATCTCCAGGCCAATGTCAAAGGTTCACTATGCAATATCTGTCTTTTCCACCATTTCTAGATTCTTGTTATCTTCATTTCCTGCTCTCTTGGTATGGTTTTTCATTGAAATCTTGTTATGGTTTGGTTTCTTTTCTTGATTTTTATATTTAATGACGACTCTAAAGGTGCTGAATATGCCTTGTGTTAGACTTGTCATGAAATCTCCCGGAAACTTAAGGTGATGGGTGGAGACACATGAATGGTTTTATACTATAACATGCCTATTTGTTTAATTTACAATGACATGTTTTCCAGTTTCGGGCAAAAAGTGTTGTTGCTTTGAATGCTAGCGGTTTCTCTTTGTTCAGAAATTGTTATATGTATCAAAAATTTTAAGCATGTTATTGATCTTAATGGATGGCAATCATGCACACTCAGAAAAACACTAATGATCCTTTCAATCACAGCTCCCCGCATGGCTGGAATTCTGGTCAAGATTTTCACTTTTCTCTTGGAGTTTCCCATAGTTGGAACCTTGCTGTTGTACATATTGAAGGGAAACAATCTTATTCATGAGGTATGTATTTGGTCCATGTTCACTTGTTTTCAACTCTTTGAGCTTCTCTTCCATTAGTGCTGAACTTGAAAATCTGATTTTTATATATTTTCCTACAACATCTTTTAAGTTTTGTATTGCAAGGTGCTAGACATGTGTATTTTTTGCTGCAGCTTGTTACAAATGCAGATTTGCAAGAGTCACCTCTCTTTGTTCCCTTACATCACTTTGAAGGTTTGCTAATTGATGTAATATTCAAAAGTTTTGAATAAGTTTTGGCCAAAAGTCAGGGTGCAAGTGAATTGCTGATTTCAGTTTACTCTTGCAGATAACAAAGAAAAAGAGGTCAAATGCTTAGATTCTTCTTTATCACCGCCAGAGAAAGTTCAGCTTGCAATAGATTGCTTGCCTATATCTTCAGAAGAAACACTTGATGAAGCAAAACCTTCATTCAATCGGTGGACAATAATGGATTATTACAAAGCCTACAGCTCAGGGGTTATAACACCAAGCATGGTGTTTCATCTTTCAGATATTGCTTTCACATGTTCATTATTATGTTTGCTCATCAACATGTCCATCATATATCTTGTTCAGAATTCGTATGTGCTTTCCCATTCATTAGATTTCTTTGCACTTGAACAGGTTGCAGGACAATTTATAGCAGCTGTTAATGAATCGGTGAAACCTCCATTCCAAATGGGATTCTTTATTGACTACAACGCTGATGATATACTAAGACAAGCAAATGAATCAACTCTTAGATATAAAGCAGGTATTTTTATAGCAACTCAAATCTCAATTTATGTCATCATGCCATGGTGCAAGTTTCAGGTACTATTTTCAAAGGGTGTGTTTGGTTTGGGGGATTCCATGCATGAGCTCCATTTGTATCATAATTTTTTTTTCCTGATTTTTACCTCCCAATTAAACAAACCCTGAATAGAAAAGAATAGCTTAACAATTGAGGTAGTACAAAAATTGCAGTGTCATAATTTGCAGGCTATTAGTAACAATTGTGGCGCTGATTTCTTGTTCTTCTTTTGGCTTTCTTCTCATTCATGTGCATATGTTGGTGTGTACTCAACATCATTCGGATGCTCATTTGATGCATACTAATTTTCAGGGGAACCTATCTCTGTGCTTGATGGAGTTCCTGTTGCTATCAAGGATGAAATAGATTGTTTGCCATATCCCACAACAGGTAATGTGTTATTTATGTTTTTCCTCTAAGCTGTTGTCTATTAAGATGATTAAGCTGCAGATTTAATAATTCACTTAAGCATCTGAAAATGGTGTCCTCAAGGAGGTACAAAGTGGCTGCACAAAGAAAGGGCTTGTAAAGATGATGCTTGCTGTGTCAAGCGTCTGCGACTATGTGGTGCCATACTTGTTGGGAAAACCAATATGCATGAACTTGGATCTGGAACTAGTGGGATCAATCCACATTATGGGTAAGACTGTTATAGCACACCACCATGTGTTATATATACATTGTGTGTATCACCCCTTTGGTGTTGTATTGGGGAATTTACACAGAATTAGTTGGTGACAAGAGCATGTATGTGTATTTATTTCTGCAGGCCTGCTAGAAACCCCTATGATAGCAGTAAGATTACAGGAGGCTCTTCCAGTGGATCTGCTGCTGTGGTGGCTGCAGGACTGTGCCCTGTTGCCCTTGGTGTTGATGGTGGAGGTATTTTATTTATGTGTACATGAAAGACCAGAGAAATCAGCATCCATTATTGCTTAGTAGCATTGTTCATGTAACCACTCCAGCCAAAGTGATATATATGAATTAGCTGAATAAATCTATGCCAGCTGTGCATGAATAGCTATAGTACATATTAACATATAAGATAAAAGTTGGTGAATAACTATGATATTCGCACATTTGTTCAGGATCTGTAAGGATGCCTGCAGCTCTTTGTGGTGTTTTTGGTCTGAAACCAACTTTTGCACGCGTACCTCATGCTGGGTGAGTATTCATTTTTGTTGTCTCATGTTTGAATACTGTGAGGATTTTTATGATTTAGAAGACTGATCTTCTGCTACGTTCAGAGTTCTTCCCTTAAACTGGACAGTTGGGATGGTTGGAGTACTAGCAGGCAATGTTAAGGATGCATTGCTTGTGTAAGTAGTCCTTTTGTGATCATTCTTTCTTCATTGAAGTTTTAAGATTGGTTTTGAAGATTCTTGTGTTCCATTGTTTATAGTTATGCAGCCATCAGTGGTGAAATTCCATCCCATCAGCCCTCCATCACACCAGTAAGAACTTGTTTCCAAATTACCAACATCTTCATCATTGATTTGTCTTTCCATGTTTCAAATATCACATGCTAATGATTCTGATTAGTGATTACTAACCTTTTTGCAATCTCTTTGAACTTATAAACCCATTGTGTAATTCTTCAGCCCAAGATAAATCTTCCACTGCTGAGCTTAACAAAGTCTATATCTGACATCAAGCTGGCTAGATATGGGAAGGTTAGAAACTTGTTTCTCGGCTTTAAATATATACATGATTCATTCCCATATATCGAAAAAGTAGGCCGTGCTAACATAATTTATATTCATTAACCACTATCTCCATCAATTAGTGGTTTGATGATAGCAGTGATGATGTCAGAATATGCTGCTCCCTAGCTTTGCACAAGCTTCAGGATCATTATGGTTGGAAGGTACTGCAAAATATAAGAATACTTTTAAATGGTGACTAGATTATCATGGTTGCTAACTTCCCTGCTGTAACAAATTTTAGCTGATTTGACTATTTGATGTGAATTTGAAAGAAACCAATCTTTCAAAGAGTGAAAAGTCCCAAAGCACTTCTAAATTGTAATACAATTACTGCACATAACATTGAGAAAACTGCATAGCCACCAGCCTATTACTTGCTAAGCTGCTGACATTTACTTTTCCAAACATGCAAGACTTTAGATGTCACCATACCAGAGATAGAGGTGATGCGTTTGGCACATTACTCAACAATTGGATCAGAGTGTTCAACTTCGCTCAGTTCTTTTAAAGAAAAGTATGTCACCCTCTAAACTCTGTCTTGCTTCTTATTACCCTTTGGATTGAGGGATATGATTGCTGACATCACCAAGTTACTACCAAAGGAATTTTGCAGAATTAGGATGGGATACAAGGGTAGCACTAAATATCTATGGTGCTTTTAGTAGCTTGGAGTATCTTAATGCTCAAAGGATTAGGTAAGGCATGGCTAGTTCTCTTTATATAAAATCAGGCTGATAAATTCGGGTAATGAAAGTTAACTTATAAGTGAAGCCAGAGCAAAAACAAAAGGGTAAAATGTATTTTACCTCCCTGAAATTTAGGTCATGTGCAGTTTATATCCTAACTTTTTAACACGCGCATCTTGACACTCTAGATTTTTTTAAACAGTGCAAAACACCCCCTTCAATTAAGTTGACATCCATTTTCACCATCAAATAGTTATACGCATGTGATATGCCTAATTAAACAGAAAAAAATATATTTTATTTTAATTAAATTTCTCAACCCTAAACCCTCTCTCACTCAAAAATGAACAAAAATACCCTTCAAATGTTAGAATTTGATTGTAAAAAAAAGGTAGTTTTGTCCATTTTTGAGTGAAGAAGGGTTTAAGACTTTAAGGTTGAAAAATTTGATTAAAAAAAGGTATTTTTGTCCATTTAACTACACATGTGACATGCACATCTCTATTAGCGGTAAAAATAGATGTCAACTTAACAGGAGGAGGTCTTTTGCATTATTTGGAAAGTCTAGGATATTGCGATAGATATTTTGAAAAATCAGGATATAAACTGCACATAATCTAAAGTTTAAGGGGAAAAATACATTTTACCCAAAACAAAAGTAGTGTTGAATCTAATCATACATGACTTATAATCGGAATTAGTTAATTTTTTTTCCCTGCATTTAAGTTCTTTTAATCATTATTATTATAGCAGATTGTTATAATATGAACAGGAATCGGCAATTGCAATTTCACATGAAAATATTTGCTGAGGCTGATGTCATTGTCTCACCAACAACGGGGTGTGTATAGCTCTCTCAAACTTCATACAACGGTTTCATGTAATTGTAGCAGTTTGTTTGCAAGTAACAAATTTATGATATCTATGTTTTATAACAGTGTGACAGCATATCCTATCCAAGATGATGCACTGAAGACCGGTGAACTTGACTACGTCAATGGAGGTATAGATGAAATTCATTTGTTCTATGGCATTGAGCCCTGCTTGTCATTTTTGAGGATGTTGGTAGCATAAATAGTACTAAGCACATAAATGTGTATCATTTCAGCTGCACTTGTTCGTTATTCCATGGCAGGAAACTTTCTGGGACTTCCTGCTGTCACTGTTCCGGTATGATTATATATATTCTCCTCAGTCACACATCGTATGATATTTTGTACAAGACTTTAGGTGCTAATGGCCTGATTATGTGCTTTCTATATTTGTGCTTCACACTTCACAGGTTGGATATGATAAATTGGGTTTGCCTATTGGTCTTCAGTTTATTGGGAGGCCTTGGTCTGAAGCAACACTGATCCACTTGGCATATGCAATGCAGGTATAATTCCCTTAGCTACTTATCTTTTCACCTTACAGAGGATTCCCTAATTACTTAATGTATTCATAAATTTATGCTTAAATATAACTTCTGTCATATTCATATTAAAAAGTGATTATGTATGTGAGTTAATAACGTACACAACTAAAGAATCTTATGTACATATTGTTTGATGGTGGAAGAGGATTACAATGTTTCAAGAAATAATTGAAAGAAGAAAATAGGATTGTGCCTTGTCTTAGTCTTTTCTTCGTGCCAATGTGACTTCACATGAGATGTTCACCACATCCACATCACTATAGCGTCAACTTATGTTCTGTTATGTTAATGGGTTTAGCATGTGACAATAATATTAGTTTAGGATTTCGGTTGAATAATTAATACAAATTAACGCTATGATGTGATCCACTTTTGTATACTTTTTGTGGTAGTCTACAAATTTTGTACATTATTGCATATCCAAAATTCATAGATTTTTTTTTTAATCCATAATGGATCTGGTATTTTTATATATCAGGCCATCTGCATGTCAGATTACAAAAAGCCAAAGCTTTACTATGATTTGCTTAGAAGATAAAAGGAGGAAAGTAGCAGAAGCATGCCCTTTCAAGCTAAAGGAGAGAGAGCCTTGTTATCTTGTGTGTCCTATTGTGGGGATTCTTTTGCTTTTTGTTTCTTTTGGTCAATTTCAACTATTATTATTAGAAGCCTTTTTCGTGGGGCAAGTTTCGATTTTTCACCATATTATTCAAATAGGAATGGATCCTCTTTCTCATGTGAAGAAAGAGTAGGGTTGTTTACTCTTTTTCTTCACATACTTTGTCATGTAAAAAGTTTCATATAAGAGGATTTATTTCTCTTTATGTCTCTAAGTTTGAATCAAGTAGAAGATCAACATTGCCACCCAATTTCTATTACGCATTTTATACTTAGATTAGTTAGTTTTGTATTCAAATTTTTTGTTAGTTTTAGTTAGATTTCTTTAAAAAATTAAAATAAACAAATTCAGACATGCTTTGAATTATTAATTTCAATAATCTGGATTTATTTTATGAACTGCACAATGTAAATTAATTAAACTAGCCATCAACTTTGAATAAATCTGTTTGGCTTTGTTGTATATTTTTTATTTGTAACATGTTTTTAAATATATTCCTTTTATAAAGAAAATAGAGACTTAACGAAATATCAGGAGTTCGATCCCTGACTTTGAGTATGGTGCGGTCTTAAATTCTAGGATCAGCTATCCTACCCTTTAAAATGCTTGCAAGCCTGCGAAAGGATTAATCATCATACTCGACGATGGATACCCTGGTCGTGCACAAAAAAAAATAAAGAATATATAAATTAATGAAAAAAATGAAACTTCTAATATTAAAAAAATAATTGTTTTTGGATTCCACGTACTCTTAAAATTACTTTTATATTAGATAAACACTCTTTTTTTTTTAAAAAAAATACTGAAACACTCATTTCATCGAAATATTCAACATTATATTGGTTATACGACATACATTTATCAGCAACAATTCATTGTTCCATGTCATATTTTGTCTATTCGAGATTAATTTGGGATCATTTTAACTTCTAATTTAGTGAGAAAAAAATTGTGTTGTAAAGGCTAATTCAATGCAAAAAATGTGACATTGAAAAATAAAATTGACATGACGTATACTTTTAGATAACCAAATGGATGTATTTATGAGCTTATGAGTATGAACAACCACAAAAACTTTACATCTACCATACAATTATTCTTGGAATACTTAAAATAATTTTTCAACCATTGATAATTTTGATTCACTATTAAATTAAGATATCTTTACATTATCAATACTTTCTTTACATTAGGGATAATAAAATTTGAACTTTTGTTTAATCCTAATGGATTTGTAACATACAAAATTAAATTATGAAAAGAACTGCTCAACAGGTCAAACTCATTTAATAATAATAATAATAATAATTGTAAATCAATAGCGAAAAGTCAAATATGATATCAAATCAAACCGTTTTCATCAGTTTATTTCTTTTTTTGGGTGCAAATTTGTTGGATTTCGATCTCTTCAAATAAAGTGCAAGTTCTTTTTTTTTTCAAAATAAGATTAATTTTAAATATTACAATAGTGAAACTCTAAAATTTAGTTGAATAATAAATTATGGAGTAAATACTTAATTTAATTCTTAAAAAATTACATCAATTGGATCTTTTAATAATGAAAGGCCACATAAATTTAATCTAAAAAAATAATATCAATTTAATCCGTCATTTATAGAAACTTCTTCAATCAGTAGAACATCACTTTCTATGATTTTTATTTTCGACTAGAAAGATCTCTCTCTATTAATATTTCAATCTTTTTAAGTACAAGGTCCTTTATTGTTTCCGTACAAGGCCCTTCATTGTTTCCTTTCACATGGCACAAATCACGGCCATGTTCGGTAGTTTGTGGCTTTCTTGGGTTGGATTGTCCTGGAAATCCCTGTAAATGCGACATATAGCGCATAGGTTTCAACTGCTCATTAAGACAATGGTCCAGGAGATGACACACATCGCTGCACAACCACCATTATCAATTGCCACGACCTCTATCGCCAGGAGTTTGAATTTTGAACAAAAAGAAAGTATTTATAGAGTAAAATTTTAGAAATTACGCACCAAAAAAAAAATTAGAAATTTATATTATATGGTGTTGTTTGACACATGACCTGTTAAGATTACTAATAATATAGATTATCATTTAGAAATATTATCACCTTTCAAATTATCAATAATGTTATGGTAGCGTCTGATATGCACATGGCAATCCCCATTACCTTTTGTTTGGTGTAGTAATAATAATAATAATAGTTATTATTATTATATAAGATTAATCATTATAAACATCAATATAATTTATAGTATTATAATAATCATAATCATAATTATAATTATAAAGTATAATAATCATAATAATAATACTAAAAATAAGCATTATACTAATAATAATCGTGATAGTTTTATTATATATAATAATTATAATAACAATGATATTTTTTTGGGACAGAATAACAAGAAAACTAAAAATATTAATAATAAGCATATCCACATAACGTAAAAAGAAAGATGCGATGGAGTGAAGCTTAAAAAAAAAAATCAATGCATATGCACAGTACGTAAAAAGAAAATGCAATGCACTGAAGCTTAAAAAAAATTGATGCAAACATGAGAAAAAATGCAAACGTATAAACAAAAAAAAAGGTCCAGAAGAATAAAGATCTGACGGACACAGAGGGGGGGAGAGAGGCGATCTGGGAGGACACGTGAGTGGTTTGAGGTTTCATATTTGATGAGGGTATTTTTATGGAAAAAAAAATTGTAACATTGCCACTTAAGTGGTAATCTATATATACACCCTCTAGGAACTAATGTAGATTAGCAGGGAAAAAGTAATATGGATTACCAATAATATTATTATATTAAACAGGACAATATAATGGGGTCCAAATTGTTTTAAGTAATGTTACCGGTAATTCGAATAGATTATCTCGCACTAAATATTTTCTAAAATCTTTTTTTCTTTTCTTTTTAAAATTCAAACTCACAAATATGAATAAGGATTTTTACTAATAAGTATTTTAAAGACACTTGTTAAATAAGCACAAGTGAGGATTATTTTAAATTTTCAATGTATTTAATTCACAGAGAATCCTAAAACTTACTTTTAAAACAAATATTTTTCGCTTATAATTTTTTTAACCTGTGTTCTAAAACCGAAAATCTTTGAAAAAAAAATTGCCATGATTTGTCTCAATGGCCTTGACACTAAGAGGTACATATGATTTCCCTTTCAATGTTGGATAATAATTGCGTTATTGTTAAATGAAGCAAGTAAACGCTATGTTTGTTTTACTCTTAAAAGTACTTTTGGACAAAGTTAAAAAATTCTTACATTCTATGAAAGTTAATTGAGAAGCTCAACTTTCTATTCTCACTTGAGAAGAATTGCTATCCAAACAAGCACAGCAAAATTTCCCTTTTGAATGTGTCAAAACCGGACTAACATTAGAACTCGTGTATTGATTTTTCTTTGCACAAGAAATGCTATTTATATGTAAATTATATATGCAACTTTGGATTTATACACTTTGAATAATTATAAGCCACATTTACAACTTAACCTTATCTTTTCTCCACCCTTCCTTCTCAGTGGCTTCCTCTTCTGCTTGCACTCTTGCTTCTTGCATAGAACCTACCAAAACTGTTACGGCTTTTCTCATAGTTATCAGAATGGTTTAGTGAAATTGGTAACTCAGAATCTCTTTTGGACAAACTCAAATCACTATGTAATTTCAATTGCTCACCACCATTTTGAGGACTTGGTGTGACTACACTAGTTAACTCCACAGGCTTCTCCGAATCAAGTAGGAAGTCTTCCAATGTCGCAAGGGACTTTAACTGCTGTCCAAGAGATTCAATGGTTTTCCGACACTCAGCAAATCTACTGGCAGCCAATTCAAGCTCCTCCTCCTGCAATAATAGATGGAAAACTCTATATATGAAAAGACTAAGTATAAAATGCTTACTGTGAGATTTTAACACAATAATCACTAGTATTAATCACTAGTATTTACTCATTTGAATTTGACTCTTTTAAGGTGCATCTTGCACTTTAGAGAATAAACTGCACAGTCATAGCCAATGATGAAAAAAATAATGGTTTAGAGTTTTGTGAGATACATAATAAATAATATGAGAGTGAATCTTCGCGCAACGATGAGTTGCTGCGGGTCACGAGTTTAAATCCTAAAAACAGCCTCTCCATCTCTCGGGGTAAGACTGCATATGTCTACTCTTTCCAAACTTTATTAGGTTAGGAGCCTTGTGAATTGAGCGGCTCTTTTTACATAATACTACATCATTCGTAATATATAAAAGAAGATTAAATTATTGACTTCCCATTGTGTGTTAGAAACTGACCTGCTTTAACTTAAAGTCGCTGTCAACACCTTCCTTATGCAGTGCCTCAACGTCTTGCTTGACTTGAGCTTCTTGCTTCATTCTCAAAAGCTCATCCTCCAACTTCTCACACTTGGCCAAATTCTTAGCAGACAAAGCTCTCTCTTTCTCAATCTCTTCCTCCAATGAAGAGATTTTTGAAATCAATTCTTGTACCTCAGTCTGAGCAGCCATGAGTTTTGACTCAGCTATCTCATTCCTTTCTTGGGTTGCTTCTAGTTCTTCATATGCTCCTTCATTTGATTGGTTTGCAACAGCTATCTGAGTCTGAAGCTCTGCTACCTTAAACTCCGCTTCCTTTATCCGATTCTCTGATGCCTCAAGCTGTTTCTGGCACTCAATTAAACCCATCTCTAACTCAAGCTTGTCTGCCTCCATTGTCTCTAGCTTCTTTTCCAATTCGGCATTCTTTTGAACCACAGCTTCCACTTCAGCTTTCCCTGTGCCATGATCAACATTAGGTTGGTTTGATGCATGTCCTACCACAACAAAACTGCTTCCACTCTCTGCATCCGGCAATGCAGCAAGCCTTTCCATTTCAAGGAAATCATACATCAGATTGACCTCGGTTGAAGGGACCATACAATTTTTTCCAGCAGTGTTTTCATTCTTCATTTGATCAACTTCTGCAATTAGAGCCCATGAGTCAGAATGGCTTGGCTCACCTTCATTCATCTCCCAAGCTCCTAATTTGCGCATATCAGTTTCAACTGCCAGTAGCCTCTCTCCACTATCTGATGTGCTATCTGTGAAAGACTCTACATAAATTGAGGAGGAATTCAATGACCTGTGATCATTAGCTGACAATGTTTTGCGAGCTATGGCTTTATGTCTGCGGCACTCAGCTTCAAGCTTAGCCACCCTCTTTATACTCTCCAAATGTTGCTTGCTTGCTGTCTCGGCAGCTTGTGTACTCAAATCCCTCTCAATGATCCTGAATTCTAGTTCCTCAAGTTGAGATTGTAGCTCAATTTTGAGATTTGAATTTTCTTTCTCCACATCCTCAAGCTTCTGGTGAAGATCGGATCGAATTGATGTGGCAGCATCTGCTTTAGCTGCTTGAAGTTGAGCCTCAAGCTCAGATTTTTCAGATTTCCAGCCATTCGGAACAACTTCATGGATCTTTTTCTGTTGCTCTTCTCTGGCCTGTCGAAGCTGCCTCATACACTCCTTGAGTGCACCATCTAGATGACTAACTCGGTCTTCAAGAACCGAGTTCTTCTGCTTTGCGGCATCAAGCTGTTGTTTTAGACTCAACAATTCATTCTCAGCTTTCTCCCAGCCTAAATAAAATAAAAAAAAGGTCAACATAGAAGTCTTCAATTAACATAAATATTTTAGCCCAAAAAAGAAGAAAACAGAAGTTATGTCAAAGAATTTGGGTAAATCACCCCAATAATCCCCCTAGAGATCAAGGCTCCCTTAGGCAAAGGAACTCTACCATGGACAAGCAGATAAAGCATGTCTTCATTTAACCCATGGGTCATGTATAGATAACTTCTACCCATCATTTTAAATATTCACCCTTCAAGAAGCATAATAAGGTCATCAATTGAACAAATGCAACAATATAATCAAAAGACAACAAAGTCAATAGCAGCTGCAAAGGATCAACAGCTTTCTCATTGGATAAACTTGTCTGCCGAATTACGGAAAAGTTGTCAACACACAAGATAGCTGAACAACAAGTACCTGAAACAGCTTCTTCAGCAACTTTAGCATGCTGTTGTACCAAGTCTTCTTTTGCACTAATCTCTAAGAGAGCAGCAGATAATCTCTCTGTTAAAATCTTAACATCAGAAACAACTTCTTCATTTGGTGCAGCCTTAGACGTGACTTCTGGAGATGGAGCGGTTTGGGTGGCATATACCTTTACAGTACGGAAAAAAAACATCAGATTCATCATTTCTTGTTCCAACTTCACAATCATTTGAACAATCAGATATCTTAAACGAGGACTGAATTAACGGTCTGTATGATTTATGAAATGAATAGTTCCATGTAAAATCTGCAGACCGAGCAGTAAACACTGTTTTTCATCTTGCCTAGACACAAACTATCTCAACCAATAGACAAGCTACCAAGAAGAATTACTATTCCAGTCTCTTGTATTATTGACTGAACTAGCCTTTTGCTCTTTGCAATGACAGCAGCAGTTCTTCTTTTTCTTTCCCCTTATCAATCATTAGACCTTGGAAAAGGCCACATTCTCTGTTCATGATTGCACAATTTTGCACTTATTGAGTGTTGAAACCATGTCTTAGCTTCCTTCCATCCATCTTACACATGGCAAAGACTACGATGTTTTCACCTTAAGAAATGCCACCACCCTTAAATTTCATTACACCAACTACACAGAACAGAACTACCCCCCAAAACAGGATGGAGACAAACACGATCACACCATGAGGGAATGCATAATACAAGTCTAACAACGTATGTAGCAGAAAAATGGTGGTACCTGATCATCAGAGAATCTTTCTGAATGCGATGAAAGCGATCCAGAACTCTCAGTTTCACCAGGACTCTTCTCAGATGACTTCCTGCGCCATAGCCAACTTCTCCGGTCCATCTACAATTTAATCAAACCAAGGTACCACCTCCTTATTCTCCACAACAGCAACTTAATTAGTAGAACACCATTACTGACATAATCCCCAAAAACCAACCCCAAAACTTCCCGGAATTTATCCTACTCAGCACTTGAGGTGAAGCAATGAAAGGAGGCAGAAAGAATTGGCAAATTCTGTAAGCAAAAGGCAGGGTAGAAAAAGGAGAAAGAAAGATAGGGGAGGGATTGTTTAAGCTGAAGTAACTTGAAAAGAAAACAGAAAGTGGTTATGATCTTTGCTTAGAATTCACTTTGCAATCCCATCAACCTCTATTTTAGAAGCTTATATATGGACAACTGGTCAATTCAGAAGGAAAAAAGAAAGAACATATTGCAAGACCCTTTGAAAAGTATTTGCTTAAACATTATTCCTTTACCCTCAAGACTCTAACTGACAACAATGGGCACATACCTACCACCACGCCCCAGTTTCACGCCATGGAGAGAATTAGGCCAAGGAATAGAGAAGAATGGGAAATTGGGAATTAAGAGAGAGGGTGGGGGGAATAGACAGGTGTGAACTGAAAAAATCGGAGGGGAATGTCAGAACAGTGTTATCAAACGAGGTTGTTTTGTTTGTGAAGGAGGAAAGAGAAACAGGGGAACCAAGGTGCAGAGAAGAGTAGGACCATGTGGAAAATGAATGAATTATGACACTGTAGTGTCAACTGTGAATTGAATTGTGGTGTACAGCACTGTGTGTCTCAACACAACAAAAGGAAAAGTCCACTGCAAGTTCTATCTATCCACCTTTTTGTATTTTTGGTTGTTTTGTTGTGCAGGTAAATTTTGTTGGTGTTTTGCGTTGAGAGACATACGCTGCGGTATCATTGGTCCTTCAGTTTCACTACAACCATTGTTATTTGTAAAAAAACCACTCATTTTTTTTTCCCATGTCGCGGTTTTTGGCATTTTGTTGTTGCTATCATTGGTGCTTGCAAGCGATGCAATTGAGCACACTGTGGTCTGTGGTTGTTTTCTTGTCCTGCTGCTTTGCGGCAATGCAACCTGCGGGTGAGACGTGATAATCAGGAGTCCTGCCCAGCATTTATCTCGTCTCCCCCTTTTTCCACTTTTGCCATGGGGATATTCTTTCATGTAAACAACTCTATGCATGATTTGTAAATGCATTCATAATAAAAATCGATTCCATCAACTTTTTATTCAACGCACCTCGTGTATAGAGTACCCACGTGAGGAATATGTTATTATGTTTATATCTTCACCCTTAATTTTTTCTTTTCTGTGTCCTTTTCATCTTTTTAATAATAGAAAATTTCTTTTACAAGTATAAGTGTAAGAATAATTTCTTAGTCACAAATGTAAGAATAATTTTTCAGACACATTCATAAAAAAAAAGTAAGACTCATAAATAAGTGGGTGCATGTTTAATAAAATTAATAAGACCTATTTTTATTATCAATATACTTAAATATGATGTATTAGATTTATATCTATGTAAAAATCTCTATTTAAAATAAGAAAATTAAGGATGAGGATGTTCCTCTGTGTTATTCAACATATTTTAAGTTGTTAATGGATCCCACAGAGAGATGGCGCCTAATTCTGTTTTTACTATTACTATTATTATCACAATAATTGCAATGATTTGGTGCTCTTGAAATTGCATTTATTATTATTATTATTATTATTATTTAGTGTACATGTTTGGAAAACTTTCAAAAAATGTTTTTTGGTTTTTAATTAAACGCTATTTTTTTAAAAAAATAATCATATTTGATAAAAGTATAGGAACACATTATAATAAAATATTAATAATTTTAAGCTAAAAATAATTTATAAGCATAAATAAAATTTTGAAATTTTTTCTTGTTAATATATTTGGAAAACATTAGAAAAAACCTTTTCTTTTTAAAAAATTACTTTTAAGAAATCTAACTAGTAAAAAAGAAACTTATTATAATTTCAAGTTGAAAATAGCTTATCAATTAATAACTTTTGTTTTAAAATCTTGTTCATTATGCAGTTAAATTTTAGGTTTTTTTTAAGTCAACCACTTATTTTTTTTACTTTTTTATTGTCTGAATTTTATTTTATTTTTTTTCAAAATTGGCTGAACTTAACTTTTAGTTATTTCTAGGGTCCTGGACTTAACATTTGTTTTTCGGTTTTTGGTCGAAACATTTTGAATATCATCTTCATGGTTAGTATTGGGCCATAAGTTGTTTCAGGCTGAATATGTTTAATTTTTTTTTTTGGTTCAAAGGTTGAATATTTTCATGAGTTAATCATAAAAACCAAAAAAGATTAGGTCTAGGCCGAAACCAAGTTATCTGTTTTTCTTTGAAAAACAATTTGGCTCTAGGTTACTAAATTTAGGGTGCATTTATTTCAACTTTTAAAAGAATAATTATGAAATTTAAATTTTATATAAAACTGAAAAAGTTAAAAATTAATTTCTTTTGTCCACAACTACCTTTTTCTAGCTTATATGAAAAAATAAAAAATAATTTTTTTAAATTCTGATTTTTTGAAAAAACTATCCAAATACATGAAAATTAATTATTTTTTGTTAAAGAATATGATTTTTACCCCAAAAATCTCATCTAAATGTCCCCTTAGTTTGTGATGACCTCTAGAATGACAAGTGGAGACGTAAGATGTTTAAGCAATCGTTTATATTGAATTATTTGGTTAAGTTTGTGGAACGAGAATTAAATTATCAATAAATAATATTTTTAATTTGAGTAATTTTTAGATAACCCAAAAATTTAAAAGTTTTAATTGTTTTTGGTTTTCAAGCATTTATTGTCGAACGCAGTGATTAATCTCTTCGCGTACTGTAGGTCCATATATGTGTTTAGACATTCGTCTTGGATTTTAAAGCTATTCTATTTCGAATGTGAGAATCGAACCTTCAAGTGAACGCCTAATTAAAGTAAGAATCGGGTTTTAAAGTTCTAGTTGTTCAGTCTCTTATTAATTTTTAAAACGTCCTATTAGTGCAAAATTATTTTGCATTGGTGCATATCTACCTACACCATTTTGAGTAAGATCTTGTGTTGCATCATTTGGTGGGAAAATTCTAAGATGAGGTGCCCTATTGGACAAATGGGAAGCCGACACACAGGCATCCTACCTGAACCATCATTTTGTATATAGTTTGTTACTCTTTGTCTACTTAGTGTTGATGAAAATCATTTTTGAAATTCAAAAAATAAAAAAGCAAACATCACAGCTAAAAAAAAAAATAGATCTTAAAAAAAGAATCTCTACAACCCCTAATCCACCTATTTCCATGGCCTCTCCCCGACGATCGACGGACCACCCCAACGATCGGCGGCCGCCACCCATTTTGAAGGCACCTACTTGCAAAATGAGTTTGAACAATGGAGCATCCACTTCGTCAAAGAGAAAAAAGAGAAGAGTGTGGTCCTCTTCATTGAAAAGCTCTGATCCACCCACTTCGATGGCCGAGGACCTTTAACTGCCTGTCCCGATGACCGCAACCACCCATTACGAAGATAGCCATTTGTGAAGTCGGCATGAACTATGGAATAGGATTCCATATCAAAGCCAAAAAAAAAAGAATGTGTCGTCCTCTTCCTCAATCAGTCTTAGTTTTTTCAATTTTTTTTTATTTTGTGTGCATTTCTCAGTATATTCTTGAGTATGTAGTTTGTTGTTAAGCTCGCATAACTTTACTGAAAAAAAATTATTGATTAATAATAACTTGTTTTGGATAATGTGCTTCATTTATACATTTTTGTGGGTAATTTGTTGAGGTCGTGATTAGATAGGAAGACATGAAGGTTTGAAATTTTAGTTTGTTAATTAAGTAGAATACAGTGTATGCCCCAAGGCTTAAGTTTGGATTGAAGGAATCTGGGAAACTCTTTAGATTTATGAGACACCATGTAGTTTGAAGAACTGTAATTATAGAATTTTAATGCTTTTTGCTCTGGTAATTTATTTTAACCAGTGTTGTGTTTCAGCTCGTCACTTGTTATGTGAGTTGTTGTATGAACTTTGAATATAGTTGTGTAAGGTATCAAAGACTTATCGTCACAACTTGATTTGGGCACGTGACTGGCATGCAAGGAATCTCCTCTCTACGTAATCCTTGTGATCTAGATTCTCTATATGCACAACGGATTGTAAAATTATCCAAAACACTTTCATTTTCTATATATAAATCACCTGTTTTATTAAATCATACTAGTTTATGCTAAAATTTCATAATTTAAACTATATAGTCTGTGAATCATAATACAAAACATATATGTAATAAGCTGCTCAATTTGCAGTATCCATAAGAACTAAACTCTCTGATACAAATCAAAATAGTGTTATAATATGCAAAAACATAAACATGCTATATAGTCCGAGATCCTGCCTACATCTATACTGGAGCACTTTAGAAAAAAGTATAAACACTTCACCCAAGTGAAGCTCACCGCTGAGACTCTAGTATCGCTGGGACAATGGTGGCTGGGAAAGACCTACAACCGCTTCTGTATCAGTAAAGGGAAAGAAATAAGAAAAGGGGTGAGTTTTGTGCCAAACTTAGTGAGTGAATCCCCACCTGAAACCTGAAACCTCCTTCATGGGACACTAAGGGAATTATGCAATAATTCAAAATAATAATAATAGTATAAAGCTTTAAAACATTTCACATAAATATATGTATATAAGCAAATCACTATTTACCTTTAAAATTAACAACAGTATAGAGAAAAAAAAATCTCTACTCTATGATTTTTCAAGAACCGAAAATATTCTGCTGTTGATCCATCGGGGATCTAATATGGACACCTAAATAGGTTCCATTCTCTACTCTATGAAATTGCCCAGAGGGCAACTTGGTGCCAAGACTAACGATCATGCAATCGTTAATTAGCTGTCTGTTTCTCTGTAGCTATTGTCTAAACTAGTCTATTCATAGCTCAAGTAAATCTGAAACTTTTTAAATCTCTAGGTACTCTGAAAGCTCTGAATCCTTGTAACTCTAACAGTCTGACGTTAGCATAACTATGACTATGAAATTATGTCCAAGGGATCACCTTTTGTAGACATGGTGATTTCAAGTCCACAGAATATGTGTCTGCCAACTGTTCTGAGTCATACAAAAATTCATGCTCTAAAATCCTTTTATGTCTGAGTTTCTAAATTAGTTCTTAACAACATTCTTTCATAAGTTTGAAAATACTAAAATCAAAATAACAATCCTTAAATCTCAAGGTTCTTCAGTATCACTTGCATAATCCACATTTAACATAAAACAGCCAATTTAACAATCATAATTCACTAATAATCACAATTAAAACCAACTCTTATTAGAATCATTTTATCAATAATAGTCCCATGAGTTTTCTAAAACATAGTTCATGCTAGTTTAAAAACCACAATTTCATAAATCAACATAAACCTCAAATCTTGTATAACAATCTCTAAAAATCATACTTTAAGTCACAGTTTCATGAAAATAACTCTAATGGACAACATAAAGATCACAAGTACAAACCCACTCACCTGGAAGGGTAGGATACATAGGAACAATACAACATGACTCTTAGAAGCAGGAGAGATAATGATATCTGATACAAAATCAATAGAACTCTAAATCATTCTCTAAATAGCTCAACTCTCTTCCTAACATGGAGAAAGAACTCCTCTCCTTTGATAGACATAAAAATCACCCTAAGAACCCTAGAGAATCAAGGAGAATAGAGCAAAATCAAGGGAACAACATACCTTAAAGCCTTGGACGATGAAGGTTCCAAGTTAAACTTGAAAAAATTGGAAGAAAATGAAGTTTTATGAGTGAAATAGGGTTGGGAGATGTGTTTTCGAGGTTGAAAATGGTTTAGGGGTGAGAAATGAAGGTAAGAGAGTTCTTGAATTCGAAATGGGGGTTTTTATAAAAGTTTGACCTCCTAGGCAGTGAATGACTGCTGGGGCGGTCCCCTCTCTAACTACTGCACCGCCTTACTCTTTGCCGACCGTTAGGGCAGTCTTTGTATTTACATTTCTTAATTTTAAGTTAATGTCCTCATTTATTTTAATCTTTATTAACTTTAAATTATAAATGTAAATGAGGAAATACCCTCCCATTTGAATTCAAATAAAATATAAAAAAAAAAGTCAAAACCCCAACAATTCAAAATCCAAATTTTGGATTTTAGTTCAAATTCAGAAATTCTTGTGATTTTACAAACTTATGAGCTAAAAATGGAATGTTTAAAGGTTTTATAAAATTCATTAAAAATTAATCTTTAACTTATTTTCCTTTGAGGAACAATTACCAGGACTTTTGATCTCAAGAATATGGCTCTATCATAGAGCCCTCAAAGGACATGTAGGGTCCAGACTTAGTGAAATCCAGGTCCCAGAACGACAGGTAAGGGTAACTAGCACCTTTCTCATTTGAAAAAATTTTCTAGCCCTTCTATTTAAAACCTAGGGTATTACACTTATGCTCTGAACAGGGAATACAAAAGAGAATGAGAGAAAGTGTTGAATTCAAGATAATGATGAATGTGTATGTCACTTGTTGTTGAATGAATTACATGGAGTTACTTATATACATGATTGGTTAATCGACGATGATTTGAAATGAGGTGAAAAAATTTGTCCAGTGTCAATGAATAGTTGTGTTCTTTTACAAACTTGGTTACTTTCCAAGTCAAAGTCACTTTGTCCAGGAAAATCACTAGTTATGCATTTCAATTTGTTCGTATAACTGGCCTAGGACCCCTCTTCCTATCAACTTTCTC
Source organism: Dalbergia cochinchinensis (assembly GCA_031216125.1). Classification (NCBI taxonomy): domain Eukaryota; kingdom Viridiplantae; phylum Streptophyta; class Magnoliopsida; order Fabales; family Fabaceae; genus Dalbergia; species Dalbergia cochinchinensis. The sequence continues at coordinate 55,236,939 of CM062373.1, read as the reverse complement.
AATGTGTCTTTTTTATTTCAATCCCTCCTTGTTACAAATAAATTTTCATTGTGTGAACATGCCTTTTTCATCACGACGCATATCTGCTTTGCGAATACCAAACCCAATGCATCTAGCATATTTATAATAAGACTCATAGGCTTTTTCATCACTATTAAACTCCATCTTTGATATTTCAACTGCATTCAATTCAATTAAACTTGATTGCTCGGTATCCTACTCCTACAGCTTATCACTAGTATTCATCGCACTGCAATTGCTGCAGTCAATATGATCTTCCTATCATTACCCTTCATCTTCTACCTTGATTATAAAACTAGATAATCAACAACTTTTTTATCAAAGTATCAACCTACACACGATTGCCCAAATACTGTAGAATGAGATATTTGCAACATGCTTACACATGATGGAAGTAAGCGTTTATAGACTGCCTAGATTCTACTCAAATAAATAAAAATTACATATTATAACTGGTCAATATTGTATAACTGGTTCCTAAGCTAACTTCCTGATTGTAGAAATTATTCTTCCACGAACAATTTGGTTCTACCAAATCAAAGATGAACAACAGTAACTTGAATCACATCTACACTATCCATAGCAATTTGGAAAAAAAAAAAAAGAAACTCAAAATAAATTCTACTACTTACTTAAAGCTCACACCAAATTGCTCCAAAACGTGCCCTGTTAGTATTGACAAAAACTGAGCAAAGCAAAGTAACGCGAGCAACCTTTACCACAAAATGCCTAATCTAACCAACATTCACCACAATGTACCCAAAGTGAGCAGCCTTGACCTCTTACACAGCAATGTGAGCTTCCTTAAAGTGTGAAGAAGAAAAACTGAAGTGATGGGTAGCTCTTACTATGTCAACTCAAAGAAAAACATCACGACCAAATGGGTGGGTCTCACTGCCTCAATCGTGGATGACAAGCGTCATTGGTGAATGAATCTCGTACGAGCAACTTAGGTAGACGACGGTGGTTGAGCGAATCTAGAAGGTGTAGAAACAGGAGGAGCAAAAATAATAGGATTGTTGTTGATACGAGCAACTTTGGTGAAAAATGGTGGTTGATGGAATCTAGGATGAGCAGAAATGGGAGCTTGTTAAACAATTCTCTTTTATCTGCTCATAATTTCAAACAATTAATGGTCATTAGGTATATTGTGGTAAGGTTAGTTACTAAATCAAAAAGATAAACTAAATCCCATGTGTTTCACCTAAGTCTATGTGGTTGCTCCCTATTAGTCCACAGGGCACCTCATGCATGAGGTGTTGACCATGAACCTTATCTTAGAATGCACCCATTTTGTATGGCAACTAGCAAAATCTTCAAGATGAGAATTGAAAATAAATATAGTTGAATTTTACTTTATTGAGTGTGTTTTTTGTACTATGGCTTTTGACTTTCTGAGCATTAATTTCATGTGCTCCACCACCTTTTGCAGTTTGATTGCAACATTGATTATAGCATTTACATTTCCTCCTCTTCTTTATTTCCCTTATTAGCAACTAATATTTGTTTTATGCTTTTTCCTACCTCTTGTTTACATTAAAAATAAACAAAAAATAGTTAATAACAAAAACTATGTATAAAGGATACAATTCAAATAAAATAGAATGTAACCTATTACTAATCATGATCCATACTCCATAGTAAGATTCTTGGATTTTCCTTCCATTGTGTCCAAACTGATGAGACATTCCAAATATTTAAAAGGTGTAACTTTTTCTTAACCTTGTTGGATTAGACTCAAAATCATGCTCCATCCTCATTTTCTAGGTCTTTTTGGTCCTTGTTTATAACGGGGTGTTAATATAAGTTCATCATCACTATTTTGACCATCTATTTTGCCCATTAATTAATGAGAAAATTAACATGATCATAATATTTTTCATAGGCTTATCTTTCATAGTAGCGAGCAATGGCCTTATATATGATTGAAGCACCTTTATAGGATATTTGTATAGTAAAAAATTGAGACATTCAATTTATTATGATTATATGTGAAATACATATGAATCGCTTAAATTTTAGCTCCCTTATATAATTTGAAAACCCCTTAATCATCACTTAATCCAACGTCTTTGCTTAGTCACCTTCTTGACTCAAATATCTCGTCACCGATGTATTTGGGCAGTTTTTCTTTTAGAGTTGTACTCCTATCTATTAAATATGTAACTACCCATCCAAATACGGTTAATTTTATGGTGCATCATTATGTATATAAGAGGAACAAATAAAAGAAATAGACAACAAAGCCTTATATTTTAATGCTTCCATAGTTCCTGAGTTTTGGCTGCCTGAGGTAGTAGAGAAATGTATATATGTCCCTTCAAGGCAAAGAAAACTTCGTTCAAAAAAATAAAAAAAGGTATCACCTCTAGATATAATTGATTTTGATTTTTAATAATTAAATAAGATAAAAAAAATTAGAATCAATTTTTGGAGGAACAAAATCAATTCTAAACCCCCTAAATTAAAATTCAAACATTTGCTAAAAAATTTAACTTTTGCTTTTAAATCTCACATTAATTCTTTAAACTTACTTTTTAATATCATTCTTAAACATAAATCAAGTCTTTTGCAATCAATTCTAACATCAATTATTTTAAATGTGATTCTATCAAAATTTAAACCAAACGGACAAATGAGATTAGGTTTTGCTTTTGCAATGTGCAAATGCAAACCAACAAATTACCACAATGTCCATTTTTCTACTGTACAAGCACACAAAGACAAATTATGACAACCCATTTTGGTAATTATACTAGAGAAAATAACTTTTATTATTTCTAAGTTTAACTATTTTTTACGAACTCACCTTTTTATTTTCTTGAGCTCATTTTTTTCTATATGACATTTTAGTGGTGTAATTACCACAATATAGTGCTTTGGAAGAACGTCATAAAATATGATGTTTTATGGAAGCTTCTTATATGGGGTATGCTAAGTTTTGGATCATAATGGTTCATGTGATTTTAAAAACTAAAAAAATAATGAAATTAATTATTTGATGGACCTTTAATCTTAGCCATAAAAATTATCAATCGATGTATAGGGTTTAATAATTTATTGTAATACCCTTCTTACTATAAAGTTATACTTAAGTCATAGCCTTACAGTGAGTAGTTGCTATTTATTAATTCTATTTGATCTTACAGATGTATATATGCTATTAAATGTGAGCCTACTCTTGTAAAAAAATTAAACTTTTTTCCTCTATCTCACAAAGTTTAAATATAAATAATATGTCGTAATAAAATAATGAAATCATATAATTATATTATATGTACGAATATATAGTGTACATAACAATATCAAACCCTTATCCTGGTTCACATAGGAACCATCTAGTCTATGTAGGGCACTAATCAAAATTCATTAAAAAAAAATAAAATGGTTGACTAAGCTCCTCATCATTGGCTCTCTAAGCTTTCTATCATCGACTCATCAAAAGGTCTGAATTATACTGCCAAAACCAACTAACGATCTCCACAAAGATTACCATTATTGAAATCTATGTAAAAATATGACAACAATAGGAATGGAAATCAAAGATTCCCAGTAGGAAAAATACTAGTCTACTACTGAATGACATCTGACTTAGTGTTAAGTAATTAATCGGTTTTTGGTTATTTATATAATAATTAGTTTGTTTGTTTCATGATTTCTTTAACATAGTCTTATTAGTAAATTTATACTTGCGAATAAAACTCATAGGATTTCAAATATACTTCTCATCTAATGTATTGCCAACGATGCAACATCTCGTGTTACAACCTTATATAGATCACTGACATAGTTCAATCGATGTAGTACCTCATACTATAACTTTATATAGATCACAATAGCATACTATTCTCAATACATCACTTTCATCACAACGATGTAATACCTCATGTTATAACCTTATGAGCTTACAATCAAGCAATTAATATTACATAAAGCTTATTTATGCATTAATCACTTAAGTTTTCTTTCTTCGTTCATATGAAACTTTATCATTTGTTTAGGAAATATAATGATAGTAGAGATTCTTCTTTATAGTTCTATTTCTTATACTTTTGCTTTAGGAAATCTCTTAAACTCTTATGAGATTTTCTCTTCAAAATCTCATGAATTCTTGTGAGATTTTTCTTTTTAAAATCTCGTGAATATCTTATGAGAATTTTCTCTTTAAAATCTCTTAAATTTTTATGTGATTTCTCTGTAAAATTTACTAAACTTTTATATGATTTTTTTTTTTTGCAAAATCGTCTAAACTTTTATGAGATCTCTTACTTCAAAAACTTTTAAGACTCCTTACATGATAATTCTTATAATTTTCAAGGAAAATAAACCAAGTATCTTACTTGGACTTCAATGCTATTTCTTCTATAGATCAAAATCTCATTCTTGTTTATGAAACTTTGTCATCATATTTCAAAAATACTGATCTTTAAGAATTTATAAAATTATTGCTAATTATATTCTTGTATAATTTTCATGTATTTCATTCCTTTCAATGAACCAAATTACTTCATTTACTTAGTTAAATCTCTTATATTAATATAATCAATTCACAAGACTTTTATCTATGATATCTCTTACACCGATAAAGCTCATATATATGCATCTTGGAAATAAATTTCAAGCTTCATAAACATAATTTCAAACATATCTCAAGACTTTATATTAGCAAAATAAGCCAAACAATCACAAAGTTTAAAACACAGATTTTTTCTACATTCCTCCAAGCTTTTTGTCAAATCTTTCTCTAGCCTTTCCTTCTCCAATTAAAGCCTGAAAATCATTTTCCAGCCCTTATATAAGCTGCTAGTGGGACAAATTTGAAGGAAAAAAAGGTTTTGCCTTAAGTTTTATGTAAAGGAAGTGTTGTTGAATTAATTGAATTAGTTTAAGTGTTTATCTAAGTGTAATATTTAATAATGTGATGGTTTGATGGAGTTTCTTGAAGTAGAAAATGAAAATGGTAAAGGACAGGAAAAGAAATGTGAAGTTTGTGCATAAGGAAGCAAAATGTTATTTATTTTTTGATTTATGAAATATAACCTACTTGTAGAGTAAGTAGTAATAAAAGAATAAGTATCACTATTTTCGGATCAACTTGCCTTTTATCATGCCACGACCCGATTTGAGAACATAACTGGTACGTGAGGAATCTCATCTCTACATAAACCTTCTAGATAACATGACTCTCTAAATTCATAATTTATTATAATATTATACTTAAAATATGATTTCCTTCCACCTCACAACCATTTCTCTATTTAAAACATAATATTTAATTTAATAAAACTAAAAGTATTTAATATTCAAATTCTGAAAACATCTTAACCAAGTCCACTGATCATGAAATCATAACTATTTCAGCACATAATATAAATCTTAAATCTGAAAATCCGTTTAACAATTGAAAACTAAATCATAAATACATCCCTAGTTCATTACATAAATTTTTTGCCATAATCTACGTTTCAATTACATACTTAAGACTCCGAAAACATATGGGGAATATATATATATACACACACACACATACACACACACACATACACACAATATCTCAAAATATATGTGTGGCTTGAATCCTACCTATATACCTACTGGAGCACCATAATCTAAGTCTTACTGCAAAGTAAAGCTCACTACTGGACAGCTGGGGCTACTAGATTGGTAATTGAGCTATATTTGTACGTGCAACTGTGAGGGGGAAGGGAAGAAGTAAGTCAACGGACTCAATAAGTGGATTCTCACTTATCACCTACATGAAACATCCAAGGATATACATAATGCAATATACATGCAGCAACATGAAACCATGTGAGATTTATATACATAGCTATAAAGGAAAACATTTTTGAATTCATAGTTTCATAAAAAAGCAAATCTAAATTCATAACTAAGCAAGAATAAATTTAACTGATAGTGCGGTAAAGCCTCAAGAAATAGTACACTGAATATGATAAATAATAATAATAATAATAATAATAATAATAATAATAATAACTGTTTCTATCAACTGAAAAGTAATGCTCAGTCCCTGGTGAACAAGAGCTTTTGTCAGTAATCTTAATGGTTCCTAGTGAACTGCATCCCTGGCAGACTAATCTAAATAAGGATAAATTGCTCCTAGCTGGCCTTGGTATACTAAGGTTAATGAAATAACTATGGTTAACTCATAGTTACCTTTTAAACTAGTTTGAATAAAAGCATTTAATTATAAAAACTCTTGAAACTCTGAAAGCTTTGGACTCATATAACTTTAACAATCTGACTTTAGCATAACTGTGACTATGAAGTCATACCCAAGCAAGGATCACCCACTTATAAGAATTCTGATTTCAAGTCCACAAAACATATATCTGGCAGTTGCTACAAATCATACTGAATTCCTTACTTCTGAGTATCTTAAAATGAATTTCTAAAATCCCATTTTCTCAAGCTAACATATTTTCATAAACTTGGTAACTCTAATATTATACTTCAAAACCAAAAGGTTTAATAATCATAATAACTCTAAAATTAAATAAATTATTTATTCTTGAAGCTAAATTATACTCTTGTTCACATTTCTTTTTCCAATAAATATCTTAACTGCTACTTTAAGAACATATTCTGAAATTCGATGTCTAAAACCATAGTAATGCAACTTCATATTCTAAAAGTTTTCTAAAATCTCTTGAAAACATTACAATATTATAAAACCACAAAACACATTTAACAACCTTAGTAAACATTGCTAAATCATTTATTTTCTAACAAATCTCTTAAACTTGAGCACATAAAACATTTTCATAGCATAAAACGTAGCAATCATGGTCTCATGGTTTTCCAAAACATACTTTCATGCTATATTCAAAGTCATAATTTTTGCTAGCTTTGCATAACTTGTAAAATCATATCTATATCATTTTTTCATCTCTAACTACATATTTAACAATCATAATGATGTAGGTTAAAAAGTGCACGAGAATGGAGGATTAAATGGTGCTTGGACTTTTCTTTTTCCTTTTTCATTTCTGAAAAACTAAAACAGATACTATTAAGTTTGAACTTCAAGTGCAGCAGAAACAAATGTCAGTATACTTCAGAAAGTAACTTTTTGAACTATTGAAAGCATTAATAAAATTTTTCTAGAACACAGTAAGAACAGGCACTAGGCAGTAAATAAAAGAGAGTTAAGGAAGGAGAAGATAATGCATTGAGATTTTTAAACTGGTTCGGCCAACCTACCTAAATCCAATTCTCAACCATTGTTAAGTTCCACTAAAACCCTTCTCAACCCAAGAAAGTTAGATAGTCTTTACAATAACTTTCTTAAGCTCTTACCAGTGACTATTAGCTCACTCTACTGTTACACCTAAGTAGTCTTTAACTAACTTCTCTAAGCTAACTCTGTGACTAATAGCTCTCTCTATTATTACCTTACAAGTAGTTTTTGCTTAGCCTCTTCAAGCCAACTCATATTGATCACTACCAGATTGAGGTTACAGAGGTTTATGTTTGGGTTGAAACACTCAAACTAATCAACATTTAAGTTTTCGTGTGATAAGTAACAACAGAGCAGGAAAACTTAAATGACTTGTTTCTATCTATTCTTCGTAGGAAGAACATATGATCTACTAAGAACATAGAAAGAAGATGTTTAGAAGGAAGAAACTGATTATAAGCAATAATAGCTTCACAAAGAAGATGAGAGGGAATTTCTTCAGCATTTTAACACTTTGATGAGCAAAAAAGTTTCTCTTTTCGTAAGCACAACATCTCTTTTTATACTTGATTTGTATTTATGATCGTTTCCCTTTATCTATTTTCCAAGTGACACATTGTGATCTTCTTTTTGTGTCTTTGAAATGTAGTTTAGAGGAGCAGTTGCAAAAACCGTTATGAAATAGAGTTTTCTGAGTCCATATTCAAAAACTACTTCTTACTTTCTGAATGAAGTTTTTGAACTTTTTCTTAGAAAAGCTGGGACAGTTGACCAAGTTGGCAAAAGAGATGTCACGCCAGTCTTTGATTGGATTTGACTTTAAATTTGAATTTCAAATTTCCCTTCTTCTTTTGTAAAGTGCACCGTTTACAGTGAAATGTACTTTCTGATGTGTCATCTCAGTTTTTGGGTTTTTCTTTTATCTTCTACTCTTCAATCAGATCTTGTTGTTGATGATATGATTATGATCATGATAATTGAAGATGGTAGTTCATACTTGCTTTAGAGTTAGATTAAAGTCTTCCTTTGAATTGTGCTTTCTGAAGTTACGTGCTACTTTCTGAAGATATGAGTCTTGGTTTCTTGTACATGAGAATTTTTTTCAATCCGTTGAGCACATATATGTTCATTCCACGATATATCTTTCACTTTCATTAAGTCTTAATCTCTTCAAATGAGATTTAAACATGTTTGCACATGTCATTGTGAAAGTATTCTCGTTTTAAGAATAGTATGCTAATGCAAAAAAAAAAAAAAAATCTGTTTTGTGCTCCAAGAAACTCAAGAGAATGATTAATCCTTCTTCAAAATATTTTCTCAAAAATGGTTATGTTATCACTCAAAACATTTTGCAATGAAACTTTCTGAAGGGTTTTGAAGCTAACAAATGCATCAAACGTAATCATAATGACTAAAATAAGGTCATGAGTTTGAACTCACTCATCATTTAGAGTCAGGAGTATGTGGACACCTCCAACTGCCATAGAGCAACATAGACTTATAAATAATCTATGGGTATCTTCAGATAATCCTAGATCAATTTTAACAACATTGATGGAACATTCCCACTTGACAATAAGAAGGAAACAACAACATCCATACCAGGGACATGAAAGAATGGAGAGGAAGATGACATGATCTAGAAATAACACGTACCTTTGAGCTTGGAAAAGGAATATTAGAATGAGCTTGGGAGTAAGGAAGGTAGAAAAGGAGGGAATGATATTTTGGGGGCTAGGGTTTTAGTTTCTCATAGGGAAACTCGAGCTGGGAAGGGTTTTAAAGGTGTTGGGGGGTCACTCAACAAAACTGTATCGTTTTGAGTATTTTGCAATCATCGGGGTGCTCACTGTAGTGAGCCTATTGATACTCACACTCACTGCAATGAGTTACTATATGGCCAAAAAGGAGATAGAAAAGCTTATCTGTTCGCTAGCATACTCTGCATAATTCTACATAACCTCAACTTAAACATGGTTTTCTGCATCTGAGTCCTCCCTAACTTTATGGGTGGGTCCTAGAGAATGCTAAAGCCATATGAAACTTGTCTATGAATGTGTACTCGAGGTGTTACATATTAGCATTGAAAATATCTATATTTATTTTATTGTTCTAAGTGAAAATTATATGAGGTTTGATAGTATCCTTTAATTGGACTAATTTTGATGTTTCGATGTAACGATTATTACCATTTCGATACCTGATTAACATCTAAAAAAATTTACTGGGTTAAAAATATCTATTTAACGTTATCCTTATTTTTATTTATGTCTTTATATTATTTTTAATTTTTTAATAATACTTAATTGTTTTTCATTTTTATTTTTACCAAAATCCTTATATTGTTTTGATTATAATTGTGTCCGTAAGATATTTCAAAATCTCCATAGTTCATTCACATTTAATCATTTTATCATAAATAATACTAAAAAAAGAATCGAGTTGTTACATTTATCATATAAAAAATAACATTATAATTCTTTTTTATTTATATTTTAATATTGAAATTTTTTTAACATTTATCATGTAAAAATAATGTTATAATTATTTTTATTTATATTTCAAAATTTTGGAAGAAAAAGGTTTGCAATTTACCCTTTTTGTACTTTCTTCAACAAAATTTCCATCCAGTTCAATCTCTCACTGTCACCTTCATTCCACTCCCAATGGTCCACCACCACCATTTCCTCCCACTACCCCTACCCCATGCCCTAGCACTGCCGCTGCCTGTCAAACTGCCACTTCGCTGACCTTCATGCTCCCTATCTTGACGACCCACCCTTCCTCCTCTCCATCATGCACCACCATCCAACTCTCCAATGATCCTCCACTGCTAGATATTCCCTTTACACTCAATATTCTATTACTGTAACAAGGAGATCAATTTGTTTGTGAATCCAAAATTACATGCAAAACCAACAGGTGGGGATTGGACATGGCAGAGTGAGTTTGCTTGCTGGCTCTTGAATCCAAAGCCATGTCTAAACCATCAAGCAATAGGATCCAAAAAATTTAAAATATATAGGTGGAGCTGGGCAAAGGCACAATGTTAGCAACATAAGTGGCAGCGGTGGTTGGGTTGCAGACCTAGGATGGGGTGGTCTCCGGTCTCAACAGTGTTGGCGCAAAGAATGAGAACTCGTAAGAAGGGAGGGAAAAAGAATAAGCGAGAAAGATTAGGACAATAATGTAATTTCATCATTTTTTATGTGTTTGTAAAATCACATGGACCATCATGGTTTAAAGCTTAGCACGCTCCATGTTAGAAGCTTTCGATGACATTTTTTAGAGTCACAATAACGTGCCTAAATAACTCTATTAGCACTTTATTAGTAGCTGATCTTTCTCTTCAATATAAATTTTTATTCATAAAAAAATAATTTTTTTATAACTAAAGAACCAATTTAGGATGTTAAATAGAACAAACTGATGATATATGTCTTTTTTGGGACAGATCAAATTAGTGTCTACTGTCTAGTCCTTATTTATTTATTAGTTAATTGATTAAAATCGACGCCACCATTTATTTTAATACATTTATCCTTTTTTTTCGTCATATCCATTTTTTTTTGGTATATATAGGGTTAAATATTCTTTTCGTCCTTGAAAATTAGTGAGTTTTAATGTTGGTAACTGAAAAATGTTGTTTTTAATTTTATTCAAATATTTTTAAAATTATTTAAATATTGAATTGGGGGATAGAAAGGTATATTATCTAATCTTATATGATTGTCAGTAGTTATATATGTTATATCATGATCCTATCTATTAAAATTTCCATCTATAACTTTAAACTCAACTTATTAATACATTTTATTAGAATTAATAATTGATTTTATAATATAATCTATAATCTATAATACTAATATTTCAGAGTTATTTGAAGAAAAGTTTTACACATATCACAATAAGAATATTTTAGGGCCCACATCTTTTAAGAGGTTATTCATTAATTTTTTTTTAAAAATAAAATCATAATTATTACATATTATTAGCATATAATTGATAATCATCCGTATTTAATAATAAGATTGCATTATATTAACTAAATATCTTTAATTATTGCGATACTGAAGTCATAAATTATATTAATAAATTAATTTCACATCTAAAATTTTTATATTTAATGCCGGTGGTGATTTTCTTTTGAATACTATTATATTAAATTTATGAAATTAAGTATATAAATTATAAGAAAGATACAAAATATATTACTAGGTTATATCATTTACCTTTTTTATTAACAATAAGATTATGATGAATTTAATTATATAAAGGTAGAATATTTTTTTGTGTCATCACATTATTTGATTATATATATACACTAATTTAATGATTTGAAGACCAAGAATATGTCAATTCAATAAAAAAATTATATATGTACGTAGATGAAAATGAAAATCCTGATAATTTTATATTTTAAAAGATTTGAATGAATTTTGAAAAAAAAAATCAATTATACAATTATAAAAATTTTGATAATTTTATAATTTAAAAATTTTGAATAAATTTTGAAAAAATAAATTATTTTTGAAAAAAATTAAAAAAAATTGGGGAAGATTTTAAAAGAAAAAAATGATAGAGATTTATCAGAATCTTATTTATAATTAGAAGTTATTAATGATTAAGATTTCGTATAAAATTTATTGATTGTATAATTCTACTATATTAATATTTCAGAGTCATTTTATAAAAACTATTACACATGTCATTCATATATTGATTTAGGTTTCACATATCATTCATATAGTAATTTAGGCTCCACTTTTCTCAATCTTTATGTTTAAAGATTTTTTAAACTTAATTTATAATTTATTTATTAATTATTTTTCATATGAAATACAATTAAGTATTACAATCATTAAAGAATCAAATATTACAATCATTAAATATTATAATTTGTACTAAGAGAGAATCCATGTTAATATAATTATGATCTACAATTAAATTAAGAACCATTAATAGCTTCACATTATGAAGATAATAGAAAAAATTATCAATAAAATATTTTTAAAATAAATAAGTTTTAAAATCAACATGTTTTTGAAAGAAAATGGGTAGGTCAAATTGTTAACGAATTGCTAATTGATTGATTTTGATATGATAATCATTCAAAATTCAATTTATACCAAATTTATTCTTAATCAAATATTTAAGACACAATATAATACTAATATAATAATTTATTCTTAATCAAATATGATAATAATTGATCTAATACTAATATTTAAGACTCATTACATAAAAGTTCTTCCATGCCTCACCCTTTTCATAATCTTAACACTTAAAGTAAGTTTTTAAATTTAATTTATCTTCTAATTATTAATTATTTTTTTAATCATACCTTCATATATCTCTACCATTAACAAAATCAATATAAAAAATAAAAAATAGCATAAATAAAATTATAATTCAATATATTATACCATAAAAATTTTATATACATAATTATAGTATTTACAATAACAAACCTATTATAAATGTGTTGCATTAGTAGTATTTGTTACTATAGATATTTATATTTTGAAGTTCAAAGTGTTTTTAAAATTTTTTATTTTCAAATTTTTTTAATAAACCCGTGAATATCAATAAAGAATCAAATCTTGATGTGAAATAAAAAATGGAGACCTGTGACCGGAATATGCATGATAATGGAGACAAAATTCTAAATAAAGATGAGATTAGGAAAAATTTTCTAATTTCAAATGTAGAGCTTTTAAAAGTCATAATAAAAAAAATTATCTATCTATATATATCACTATATTCTATTTAATTTCTTACAACTTAAACATTCCAATCCATCAATTTCATAATTTTTTCATACTAATTTTTTTGAAAAAAGGATCTTCAATTTTTAACACTAAAATATTTAAAAAAATCAATTCTATAATTTACACTTCTTTGATAATAATATTAAATATTTATTAATTTTTTAAAAATAAATAATTATATTATTTTTTATTAAAAAATTATTTTTTATATACTACTATAATAATTGAGATTATATAAATTAGAATTATAAATAATTTTTACTAATTATTACAAATTAATTATAACATATATTTTAAAATTGATATTTTAATTTATTAAAATGATGCACAAAGAAATGACGTGTAATTGAAATCATATAAATTAAACTTATATATTATTTTTATTCATCAAAAATATATTTTTATATTTTATATTAAATATTTTAATTTACTAAAAAGATATAAACAGTTAGGGATGATAAAAAAATTGAAAATAAGTACACATAAAAATTACCCAATGAGAAAAGGAATTGACATATATTTTGTCTTTATAGGGATAATCTATAGAGGTTAAGTCTCCATTTGTTAAACCGGATAGAGACAAGGTAATATGTCTTTATTTTTTAATTGCTTTTATTATATTTACATTATGTATCTATTTTTAATTTTAATTTTGATTATGTTGCATTAATAGTATTTGTTATTATGGATATTTATGTTTCCAATTGTAAAATATTTTTAAAGTTTTTCTCCTTTTGAAATTTATTAATAAACCCTTGAATACCATATGAAAAATTAAAAATGGGAAATGGGGACCCATAAAGGAGATAGGGATAAGATGAGAAATAAAATTCTAAAAGGTGATGGGAGGCTTGAGACATCTCCCTTTTCTCATGGATACTCATTGTCATCCCTATGAATGACTCATGATATAGTAAAATTATCTATTTATTTTTTCTATTTATTTAACAATTTTAACTTTCGAAATATGTAAAATTTTCATAAAATAGGCTCTTTATTGTTAGTTATAGGTCATCTATCAAGATATTTTCAATCCTATAAACATAATATTCAATATAAGATATAAAATAGAATAATTTATTTTTTATCCACTTATTTAATTATTTAACTATTAACTTACTTTTAAGATAAATTTATATATTCAATTTTCTATAAGATATATGTAAATAAATTATTATTTATTTTTTATAATAACTAATAAATTATTTTTTATTATCTTCTCGTACATCACACGGGTCAAATAATTAATTTTAATATGTATAGTTATAATATGTCATGTGTGATTAATGACTAACTAAATAATGTGACTTTTTATTATCAACTGAATATTTAATACAGAAAAACTAATTTTAGAGGATAAAACAGTTGTGATATATATATATATATGTAAAAGAATTTAAACCTTTGAGGGGGTGGGAAAAAACCACTAAAAAAAAAAGCCCAATAGAAAACAAATAGTAATTAGCAATGCAATTTGAGGCGATGGAAGAGACGGGGAAAGAATAGAGATCAGGGAAAGACAGAAAGGAAACAGAGAGAGAGAGAGAGAGAGAGAGAGAGCCCTACCCAATTCCGTCCCTGTGCTGTGTTGTGTGTGTCTGATTTGATTTGACATGAAGAGCGGAAGCGAAGAGGAGAGGCAGGGACAGACAAGAGATAGATAGATAGATAGATTGATAGATACATATATGTGTATATATATATATATACATGTGTGGCCTACAGTTCCTATAATAGCAGCTTCACACAAATTTTGACACTCATCGATCAATAAGATTTCATCACCTCGCCAGGCAGGCAGGCAGCAGCACAGCCACAGAATGAGTGGGCAAGCTCCTCCTCCGAGGAAGTCGAAACGCTCCTCCTCTTCCTCAGCCTCCAGGAAGTCCCTTCCCCCCGAAAACAACGGAACCACCAAACCTCCCTCTCCTCACACGCAACCTCCGTACATCCCATCTTTCATGCATTTTATTCTTTTTCTAATTTTGATTCTGTTCGAGCAATTCATTCATTGGCTTAATTTGATTGTGCGTGTTGAATCTGGATGTGATTAGGTCCGATGGAGAAAGGACGGTGAAGAAGCTGAGGTTGTCGAAGGCCCTCACCATCCCCGATGGCACCACCATCTCCGACGCCTGCCGACGAATGGCAGCTCGCCGCGTCGATGCTGTCTTGCTCACTGATTCCAATGCTCTCCTCTCCGGAATTCTCACTGACAAGGTCTCTCTCTCTCTCTCTGTTTCTTTTTCTTTTTTTCCTTTGTGAATTGGTCCACAACATACATACACAACGCAGGACATTGCTACTAGAGTTATCGCCGAGGGGTTGAGGCCGGACCACACAACCGTCTCCAAAGTGATGACGCGAAATCCTATATTCGTCACGTCAGATACACTCGCCATTGAAGCTCTTCAGAAGATGGTCCAGGGTTAGCTTCCTTGCTTCATTCGTCTCCCTGTGTTAATTTCTATTATTATTATTGTTGTTGTTGTTGTTGCATGTTAATGTCAGTGATGATTTAAGTTGTTATTGCCAAAAAAAATTACGAGACAATGCAACTAACTAACGCAGCGGCAATTGCTGTTTCTGACCATATAGAACTAGGATTTCATTGTCATGCTTCTGTGTTCTTAGAGTTGGTTCATTTCTTACATGCCTTTAGATGATTATACCTTGGCAATTCTTTCTTCTGGATTGCAAATTAATTCCACAGCGCCTTTTGTGCATCACTCTTAGATTCAGCCTATCTGGACCATGTGTAAGAACTAATAAGAGTTTCTTTTTCTTTTTTTAATGTGACATCCTGTTAGAGCCATGTCCTGAGTGTGTCCTGTTGGAGCAAAGAGTTAAGGTAGCTAAGTATGGAAAAAGTTATAATCCTTCATGGTAGCATATCTCAACACCTTGAAACTGATAACTATTTACAATTTTACAACATTTGGCTACATTGATTCAAAAATTGATTAATTGTTCTCTTTCTGTTTGTCTATTCTCCCCCTCTCTTTGATTCATCAATTTTGTTACCCTCCCCCTCCCCAAATCCGAGCCTCAGTATGTTTATTGTCTGCTATGGGGTCTCTCTCTCTCTAACTATTTGCATTTCAGTTTCTCTAACTTTTTTAATTATGCAAGATTTGTGTAAATGATTTTATTTGGTTTCTCGTCATGTTTTCATCTTGTTTAATGGAGTCATGGTATGCAATATAATCCATTAAGGGAGATATAATTTGATTTTTAAAAACTGATAGGTAAATTCAGGCACCTCCCAGTTGTGGAAAATGGTGAAGTCATTGCCATGCTGGATATCACCAAATGTCTCTATGATGCCATATCTAGGATGGAGAAGGCTGCTCAGCAGGGGAGTGCCATTGCAGCTGCAGTTGAGGGGGTGGAACGCCAGCAGAGTAGCAATGCATCTGGTTAGTTAACAATTATCTTATATATGAATTTATGAATTGCTTCTGCTTGCGTGTAATGTCTCCTTAATGTTTATGACTGCCATAGTAGAATTTGTTTGTTGTACTTATGTCTTTTTTAATATGGAATCTATCTTTTTGGTTTACTCATAAGTCATAACTTGATTTAGTTGTTTGTCCAAACAAAGTTTAGTTGTATTCTTACCTCCTGAGTCTCGACAGAAAAATAATACACAGGAACAGACAGTATTAGTTATTTTTTGGGGGAATGGCTTGCTGTTTTCTTAATTTGGGAGGTTATATTTTTCTTCCCTGCCCCCATCCAAACTCCAATGCGATTCCTTGCCTTTTTTCTTCCAATAAAATGTATTCTTTTATATTTTAAAAATGCAGAAGAGAGATCAATCTGAAATCTAAATCATCAATGTCTTAATCGTTGAGTTTAAGCGTTATGTTCCTTCAAATGTATTTTTCCTGTCTTAGAAACGATTTGATTGTTTAATATCTTTTGAAATTTGAATTTTCCTTTGTTAGTTCTTCCTAAATTTTTGGCTTCTCATATTCTTTGACTTTATCAATGTTTGAAAGTACTGAGAACTGCTATATTTTCCCTTTATGCTGTAATGATGCTAATTTTGTTTCAATTGTCACCTTTTTTGTCAGCACCTAATGCTTTCATTGAAACATTGAGGGAACGGATGTTCAAGCCATCCCTTTCAGCTATAGTTGGTGACAATACAAAGTAACCTTCACATATTTTATTTTGATTTTATGTATTTCCAAGGGTTGCTTATATACTCAGATATAATAGTTTTACAACATTCTGTAGCTCTCTGTGTTTCTAGGGTTGCTGTTGCATCAGCATCAGACACTGTCTCTGTAGCTGCCAAAATGATGCAGGAGTTATGTGTCAATTCAGCTGTGATTGTGATGGGAACCAAAATTCAGGGGATAATCACGTAAAATCCTTATGACGGTTTATTCTACATTTCCACCTGAATGATATATATGAAATGAATTTTGGACTTCTTTTAACTATGTTCATAATAATTCCATTTTTTTTATTCTTCATAATAATATTCTGTTCTGTAAATCTCTTATGCAGTTCAAAGGACATCCTTATGCGTGTGGTGGCTCAAAATCTTTCTCCTGACTCAACTCTAGTGGAAAAGGTTTTTCTGGTTTTATTTGTTTGAAGTTAGTTTACTGGAAATGGAAAGTGATTTATTCTGAGTCACCATATCTTCAGGCTGATGCTTCTTTTTTCTGGGTATGCAGAACTGATTTGTTTTTCTGTTTTGTTCTTCCCTTTATCACTGATTTTTTGTTAGGTAATGACTCCAAACCCAGAATGTGCATCACTAGAGACAACACTTCTTGATGCACTCCATATGATGCATGATGGGAAGTTCTTACATCTTCCTGTGGTGGATAGAGGTGAATTTTGCCTTCTCAATTGCATATGTAATATCTTTTGTTTTTATGCTGAATATTATTTGTTTTGCAGATGGATGTGTTGCTGCTTGTGTGGATGTTTTGCTGATAACTCATGCTGCAATCTCAATGGTAAATTTCATGTCTGAAATACATGTAAAATGTTGAGTAAAGGAAGCGATTTTATTGGATAGTTGATGGAGAAAATTCAGAGATCTGGCTATCTAGTTTGCCTTTTGGTATGTATGCCTGTGTTTTAGGTGATAACTGCATATTGTAAAGGGAAGACTGCTCATCATCAAGCACCCATTTTAGTTCCTTGGCATAAGATTTTTACTACGCATTTTCAATTACATTTGTACAATATGTTGCATCTTTTCCCAGCAGAAGGGGCTATTTTGGAGTTTATCTTAAACTCTGACTAATTTTTAAATGATAAATGTTACGTCTACATCCATTTTCCAACTGTGTTGCCCTTGTGCACATTCAATTTGATCAAAGGAATCAAAGTGTTGTAAAGTATTTGTGCCTTTTAGACATAATGATATTAATGTATATTGATAATTTCCATCTATAACTGGAGGATTTTTGTAAACAATGAGAATATTTTCCCCTGGATACTCTTGTAGTTTCCCTCTTTTCATTCTCATTTCTCTCTTCATCTTGATAACTCTTTTTATAATTGTAGAGTGTCCATCTATCTAAGGGTATGTTTGTGAGTTTGGATTTTGGAAGAGATGGGAGGGAAAAGAAGGATTTGTAATATAAAATTTTGAAAATTTATAGTACAAACCTTTTCTTCCCTTGCCTCCCCTCAAAGATCCAAGCTCACAAACACTCTTACAAACTAGTGATTAGTGAATTATAATCTTGGGGGTTAAGAAAGATTCAATTACATCTTTATGTTTACATTTGTTATTACCATACAGATGCTAGTGTCTGATTAGTAGGCTATGTACTTTGTAGGTTGAAAGTAGCTCTGGAGCTGTTAATGATGTGGCAAACACAATTATGCAAAAATTTTGGGACTCAGCTTTGGCTCTGGAGCCACCAGATGATTATGACACTCGAAGGTACTTTGTTGGTATCTGTTTTGTTTCAATGTTGGATTTGTTTTGTTCTGTAAACAATCATACATGTTTGATTGCAGTGAAGTTTCTGGGCTAATGAATTCAGATGGAGCAGACACCGCAAAGTCTACATACCAATCTGTAGGTTTTGGGAATTCATTTGCTTTTAAATTTGAGGATCTCAGTGGTCGAGTGCATCGGGTCAACTGTGGTAAGTGAAATCTTGTCCACAGCTTCACTGGGACTTAATTGTACATGATTTTCTGTCTTCTCAGATATTAGCCACAAACACCTTGTGCATGAACATGGATTATGTAAGAACTTGTATTACCTGTCTTTTCGTAGGAGCTGAGCATTTAGATGAGCTTGTATCTGCTGTCATGCCAAGAGTTGGTCATGTTAATGATGGAGAACGCCCTGTAATTTTGGTATGTTTAATTCTAGTTCAGTTTTCTCTTCCCTTTGGTTTCACACTGGTACAATATGTATTTTTTGTGACGCTGGCTTTTTCTTTCTTTGTAGTATGAGGATGATGAAGGTGACAAAGTTGTTATTGCAACTGATAGTGATTTAGTTGCGGCAGTCGGTCATGCTCGATCAGCGGGACTGAAGGTGAGGATGTCTGCTTTTACTAGCCCTTTCATTTGATGATGTTAGTTTCCATGGATTTATTCTTATGGTTTTGACACATGCATTGAAGCATATCTTCATATTTCAGGCTCTAAAGTTGGACTTGGAGTTTGCTGACTCGGCCAAACCAGTAACACCGCAAACTGCTACTGCCACTAGACAGAAAACCAGTGCATTGTCTCTCCGCTCTGGTATTTTTGCTGGTGCTGTTGTCCTAACTAGCATTGGCGTGTTGGTCTACTTAAAGCGCTCCAAACAGTGATGTGTTTGCCAGTTTGAGTACACATGCAATAATCATCATCATACAGTGTAGATTCCATAACTCTGGTAGTTTAACTCATTGCAACAATGGATTTGTTGGACACTGAAATAGTGATGTGAAAGTTCTCAAATCGCTTTTTTTTTTTTGTAGTATCGTAGTTAAAGATCAAGCAAGGGTTGGTTAGTTCAGATGCTTGCTCATATTTTTTACTCTGTTGTAATTGCTACAGTTACCATTTCTGCTTACAAGTGAGAATATGTAAAGTTGTGGCATGCAATACTCAAATGTCACGATATTCTGCAGTTGCAATTCCCGAAATATATGAACCAACGTCACTGGGGAATATGTGCCAATTTTGTGATAACTATCGTGGTTCTACTGTGATGTTCCACTATCGTTGTTTTATATCACCTTGCTGGTCAGTGGTGCGTAGATCATGCTTGTGGTAAATAAGTAAATATTGAGAACATTGGTTTTCATTAAACTATAAACATTATTCGTTAATGTTGTTCAAAATTTCGTAGCCCTACTTCCTGTTTGATTATTGGATTGACGATCAAATTAGGAATGCTCGGATCATAGAGAATTTGAATTTCTCACGCTATATGATTGGGTAGAATTTGTCTGGTCACGCTCGGATCATGCCTTTAGCAAACGTATGCATGCATATTCTGGGTTAATGTGTATGGTGGCATCTCATTATCTATTACCAGACCCGTTCCCTTTTCTATGATCCTCTATTTATGTTGAGGACGCATTGTCACCTTTTCCTATGGAACGAGGTAGAATAGAACACAATTTGCTATAGTCTGCTCGTATAGGGCAAATGTATCTTACATGGAAATTTTATAGATTATGCTCTGGCGGCTCCCGCCCTAAAATTAAGTTGCCAATTTAAAATGTTTGATAGAGAGCCAATTTGAAATGTTTGATAGAGAACCTATAGTCATAACTCATAAAATGGACATCACGGTAAATATTGTTGCTGGTGTATACATATACACACACATACGTGGAACAGAGAGCACCACCATACTTCCAACCCTTCCAAAAAAAAAAAATCATTCTTTACCATTTGAAATCAAATAGTTGATCACAAAGTACAAGATTAGTTCAGTATGTATTACAAATTGTAGCCACTAGTAATGGAACAACTTCTGTCAACATATCACCTTCATTAGCAAACAGCCATCTTCCGCTAATGACTGGTGTACCCAACATTTTCAGCAACAGCAAACCTACCCTTGGTGCCAAATCATGAGGGCGACAAAAAATGAAAAGCAAACAAGGTAGGAGTCAGGCCTTAGTGCTATATGAGCTAGCAACCTGTTACCCAGAGACCATCAGGAGCTAGCTGGTTGCTTTCACAAATATTTTCGTGCAAGAGCGCGGACTTTCGTGTCAAAGTGTGATGAAGTGATCCGAGAGCCAGGCAAGTACAGGGGATTTAGAAGGGTCTGCAATTTCCCAAACACAAATGAAGTTACTAGAGTTTGCAAAACGATCATGTATCAGCACATTTATCTTCAAACACCAAATCAAGAGGACAACTAGCAACTTCAACATGTACTTACTGATAGGGACTATTACCAATGATATTCTCACATAAAACATACAGAAGTATATGAAAACCCAACAACAGAACCATAATTGTTGAGAGCTCTTGGATTCTTCCCCTTCCAACAGGAAGCATCCTGTACCGGAAAAAATGGAGTTCGGCAAACATCTACAAAAATACAGTTTGTCTTTCTAGTGCAAAATTCTGTTCATGGTTTATATTGGGCAATTAGGCAAGCCTATTATAATGAGATAATAAAACACTAATTATGGGAGGAAATGTGGAATATGGTTAATTTCAACATCAATAAAACCAGAAGGGAAAAACAAAATCCAACAGCTATCATTGATATATGATGAATCCATTATGAAAAGCATATATTAAGAACAGGTAAAAATTAATTTGACTACTCTCCTGCTCAATAATAGCAGAGTCTTGTTACGGGAGAAAGACACAAATTTTGTTGTAAAAGGAACCACAATGATTTAGCTTAGGTTTCATCAATTTTAGGCAAATGCATTTATATCTCACCCTCATAACAGGACCCTCTCCTCTTTGTAAAAGGAGAGAATGAAGATCCATGAACACACTTTTTCATAATCCCATTTCAAGAGAAGCATACCACGTAGAATAAGAACAATATCGAGAAGGATTTGACGTTCTGAAACTAATTAAAAAATGAATTAAAGGAAAACTACGTGTGAAATAAGCTATAGAGTGATGGTAAAAGCAAATTACCTTTATGTAAAGCTCATGCACCTCTTGGAAGAAGCTCTTAATGCCATCATCATTACGTGAGTCATGAAGCAACATAAATCGAGTATGTATGAAAAGTCAAGGAAAGATCACAGAAAACCAAAAGCATAGAGAGATTTGCACATGTATGTTTCAAGAGTTCTCAACGCTTGGCTCTTTCATTTTGTTCCCCTGCCAATTCAGGCAAGGGAGTTGAGGGTTGGGACAATGGTATAACCATACAAAGAAGGAAACCAGTTGGTTCAAGTTGGATATTCAGTACTTCATTTAAACAAACAAAAAGAAGACTGACATAATTTTATCTCAACTATAAAATGAATCCCAATTATAAAGGATATGACCAGCTGTGACATACACCGAGACCACCAGTTCATTAAACCTGTCTACTGATTTCAAGTACCTGCATTATCAAACCAGATGATAAGAAAGCGCACAAGACAAATAGATTATGTATCAAACCAGAAGACAAGAAAGTGGATAATTCAGTCAACGTTTCTTATTTCAATTTGGATTATATATCAGCTTAAAATGTGACTCACATAGCACTAGTAGTCCATGCAAGGTCCTGAACAATATCGAGAGCAGCGTGCAAGATAAACTGATGCAGCTGAGCAGCATCCTCCCTCTGTCACAGGGAAGCATGGGATCACAAATAATGCTAATTTTATGAAAAATAAGAGTTGTTTCCAGAACCACGCAACACCAAGGTAATGCAAGAGATTCAAATAAAATGGTACACTAATCCTATGAAAAAAATAATAATAAAGTAGATCGAATTTCCCATAACATTTTCATAATCAATTAACCTCAAAAATCACATATATATAACTATCTCAATAGTCAGAAAAACCAATATCCAGCGAGAAGCAAGCTAAAAAGAAGAAATCATGCAAACCAATAAATGCTCAAAACTCTACCCAAAAAAAAAAAAAGGAAAAAGGAATCGTACTTTAGCCGCTACTCCAACTTCAGCTTCATATATAGGAATATCATTTCTGCTAACAATGATGAAACAAGCAGAGGTTGCCATTACCAACACCCTGCGATAATTGCAAATACAAAACGCAAAAAGGACCGTAACTATCGAAATCACAATGGAAAATTATACACGAGATCTAAAAGCAAATAGAAAGCGAAATCGAGATCAAACCGTGTAGCGACAGTAGAATGCAATCAACGAACAGAAATACCGTACCGTATCGCAGAATTCCGTCAATATCTTTCGATTTCGCGAGTTATAACCGAAAGGACACTATGTAGCAGGTTGCGATCTTGTGTTGCAAGGTTGAATAGAGAGCGAAATATTGGTATTTTGAGAAGAGAGCATTATCATTGGGATCTCGGATGCATGGCCAATGAAGAATTGAGCACTGAAAAACCCTAACGCCAACACGTGATCGAGGAAGAAGACGATGAGGATAATCGAAGCTTATGCACTGTCAAGTATAAATGAATGTATTGTAGACTCTGTTCCCTGCACTCTGGACTTCAAAACGCGTCGGTTTGGAGTGGTACCTAACCGCACCTTTTTCTTTTTTTTTTCAAATGCCCTTGTTCATTTTTTCTTTCCAAGGCTATCAGCCAAAGTTTACAGTGAATTTTTTTGTAGCTATTTTAAATATTATATTTTTTTCAGCTAAAAAATTTATATTTTAAATAACTATATGAACATACTTTTTTTACTCACATAAAAATGCTTTTTTACTCTGTAATTTAATTTAATTTTTATTTTACTTTTTAACATAATCTCACTTGATTGATTATATGACGACAAAATAATTTTTGAAAAAAAAAAACTATCATCACATTTAACGTGAAAATTATTCGTCGATTAGCGTTGGCTTAACTAATAAAAAAATTAAACAGTTTTAGCATTTTCATCTTAACTTTTTTTTTTCAATCATCACAAATCCTGTTGAAAATTTTTATTTTACCAATTATACACTAAACCTTTCTTTATTTTGAAGTTTTATATAAAAGATTCTGATGCTAAATTCAAATTAGGACAGTAACTTTTATATTCATTTCTTTTTTGTTTTTTTGGTGTGAATCAAAGTGTATCTCCTAGCCAACTGTCGAAGACTAATTGCTTCACAGTGTGTGAGATCATCGAAGTGGATTTTGTCTCTTCTAACAAAGGTTTTTTCTATACATACAGTACGAGTCAAATTCCTGACATATTTTTAGAGAATCCAGCCACCTTACCAACTGTGTGAGGTTTTACTGGTCTTTTATATTCCTTTTATCAATGAAAAATGTACAATCATGAAATAGTTTATGGCTTGTAACTCAATTGGTAGCCAACAAGGATTAAGTATAACTAAAAGGGCTAGTATCCCACAATGAGACGAATCACAATTCAAATCTCATCTAAAGAAGGTGTCCATAATTAATTGTGATCCAAACAAAATTAGCGGCGAAAAATACTTGAGGGCAACTAAAAAAGTAACTTTTTTGGTCAACAAAATACAATTTCACTGATTAAATTCTAAGGCAAAACTGATATTACATTGATTAAATTTGAAGGCAATCATGGAACAGTCTACAACTTATTTCTCAATTTGCACAGGCCTAAGCCTTCAAGACTAGGAAGTGAATAAGTGATGTTGATGTCGTCCTCCTCAATGGGACTCAGTTAAATTTTTTTAATTACCAGTCTATTTCACACTGCTTACCACACTTTAGCAATGTCAAAATAATTACTTTGATAATAACGAAAAAAAAGCTGATTTTACAAAAGTACTCTAACATCGAAATTTCATCCTTAATTTTATTTTCACCCACTCCATTGATAAACATAATTAATATAAAGATAAAACTGAAAACAAATTATTGATAACTTCATGATATTTCACATGGACAAATAATCTGAAATAGGATTAAATTTAAATGCATGAGGAACTCTACAAAAACTAAGTGATGCTTTTATTTCCAAGGTCCAATGGATATAGATCATCTCATATTTCTCATCTGCATGACCATGTCATGTAAAGAGAGAAATAGACACAAGCAATTGAATTTAGTTTAATAAATTTTGATAGAACAACGTTCATTCAAAATACTTATCTCTCTCTCTCTCCACATAACATAATTATGTGAATAAACGAAATGAGTGGATCCATCTTCCATTTATAACTACTTGGCTACTTGCCTGAAGCCCTTGACAGAGTGACAATGAAAGAAAGCAATACAATAGAGCCAACTCTCATTTGGTCCCTAAAATGTTAATCATCAGTCATAATTGTCCCTGACTTTATTACCTAAAGTCCCTAATAGGAAATAAGAGAATATAGTGTCAGACTAAGGTCATGAAAAAGAACTATACCAAGTAATAGGCCTAAATTCATGCTGCTTTTTGGAATACTTAAAAGAAAATGTCCTAAAATCAGGGACTATTATCACTGACGATTACCATATTAAGACTAAAGTGAGAGTTTTCTCTAACAAAAGGACAATAGTAAATGAAGTGATAGAGAATCATGGAACTATAAACACACTTGCTATACATAAACCGAGACGGTGTGTTACTCAAACCAATTTATGTCCAACTGTCTAAGTTTTGCAAGCCATTTATGTGTATCTTGATAAATACAAAGTTTAGAAGGTGGCTTGAAATCACCATCTACATCAGGTGACTCTGCATGATCAATTCTCTTATCCTTGGCAAAAGCGTCCTCCTGTCTGCTTCGTTGTCTTACCTTGAGCGACAGGAGCCGTGAAACCTCATGAAGTCCACCCCACTTTTCCAGCGCACGCGCAATATCATAGCGCCCTGCAGAAAATCCCATATGCATAAAGTTATAGTTACTGATCCAGTGGCATTAATTTGATAACACTCATGTGCGTGTCTTTCTTTCTTATTAGACTTGAAAGCATTAATCAAAGTTGAGAACAAAATATCTCAACCTACCTGCACGTTCAAATGACTTTCTACTGGGCATAAATGAAGGGTCCATTCCCCAGCTCCTTTGAAATCGACTTATCTGCATGAGGACATGATTTCCTTAATGATGAATAATGCTATGTATATAACAACTTGCTTGCACAGAAGGTTTTAAGATTTCATACATGAAATATCTTTTTTACTTTTATTATATCATTTGCATTAGCTTACATGAGAGCAATAAGATTACAGAAGTGGAAATGGTGTAAAGTAAAGAAGGAAATGAAAATATTTGAGATTGAAAAATCAAAGGGCATTATGGTAACCATATTGGAACCTTGGCAACCCACCTCCTCCTGTAAATTTTCAAGGTTGTCCCAGTAACCCTTGGGTTTGCGGTGTTTGTAAGCCAAAGAGAGATTCATGACATTTGCAATCTTTCTGAATCCACCCATGCGAGTGATAGCCTTCTCAATATCCACTCTTCCATGCAAACGAAGGTGCTTCCTCATCGGCATAAATCCTTCCTGTCCATGCGCAGCAATGAATTTCAGGAGTTCAGATTTTAGTATTTCAATATCCCTCTGCAAGCCTGGAACTTTAGGCCTTTGTTGAGATGAACTTTGAACATGGCAATCATGAGGTTCCTCAGCTGAACCACAGTCACTTTCCTCTTGAAGTCCAGACGAAACAAGTTGTTGCCCTGAATTTGTATTCTTCTCACAAATTTCTGAAGATTTCGGTGCATTCCTGTTCTCAACATAGTCTCTTATTGATGATAAGTTTGATGGTAGATCTTCATAAATGACCTGAAATGATATTATGCAAAGGACTGAAAATATTTCAGGGATTCAAGTAGTTAGTAAATCAATATGCATTTTTTGTTGCTTGGAGATAAATTTTGGAAATAGTGTAATAGGCTTCACTTATACAGGCTGAACTTAATATAATTGTGTATTTTAGTCAACAGAACTCCTTTCCAGTTTACATAACATAGTTATCTTAGATGGACTACATTGAGCAGGATCTAAGTTAGAATGAGAGCGTTACATGACTCATGGACAAAATGTAGGTAAACTTTGAAAGCAATATGAAATTTATACAGATGAACCAACTAATAGACAAACCTCCTCCATGATGGCTTCAGATAGGAAAGTATCTTTGCGCATTTTTGACTCCACAGAGTACTTTAGCAGTGTGTGATGATTTCCTAGTTGTTCAAAAATCCATTTTCCCTGGAAGGAATCAAAATCCCCTTCAACCTGTTCAAAGCTGATCTCCTGTTCTAAATTTTCGCACAAATCTAACACAACTTGAGCATGAAGCACCATATAAAGAAGGCCTTTACACCCTTCCTGCATGTCGGTTAAACCAGTTAATTACACCAGTCAAATAGTTTATAGACAAAAATTTAATACATGTCTACTTTTGTTCCCGTATTTGTGCTAAAGGGATACATGCCCATGTTTTACTGACAATGCATAATTATGGTACAGCACGGGTTGGTAAGCACGACAGAGTAGCCAACAAGCAAGCTAGGATAAACAGCTTTGATGTTTTTTAAAGACCCTACTTCATTAACATTGTCCCATACCTGAAGAATGTGAACTTTATTGTTATCTCGTGATAAAATCTTACTGATTGCTAAATTTGGAACTATCCTGCCACAAATTATTTGGAGACAAGTTAGGGAGAGAGAACATTAGGTCTGGAAATCTTCCACTGTATGTTTCCAATACATCTAACTCAAAGAAGAAAACTAAATGACTTACTCAGGTAGAGTCTCATAGGCAGTCAGGACATTCCATACTTCACGAACAGGAGCTTTAACTGTTATGCTTGCAACAACACAGCGATGAACACCTCCATTTTCCTTCACATCAAAATCACTTTATTAGTAACTTCAACTTACAAATAAGTCATTGTTAGAATTAAGGGCACCTCATAATAACTTTGTATAGATCTATTACCAGAAGTCCATCAAATCTGCGGAGATGAACTTCGTCCACCATGCAAGGCCTATCAAGCCTGCAAACTTTTCCAAATATACCCCATTTGCTGGTCACCTCACCGGAAGATATGGACAAGGAACCAGAAACTGAGTTGGCAAATACTTCTTTGTTCTCTGCAGGAGGCAACTTATCACGTTCACATGAAGTGCCATTTATCTTCTTGATGCATGACCCATTAATAGCCAGAGAAGTTCCTGGCAGTGGAAGTTTATGATTCCCCATAAAATTTCTCTCAGCTCTGTAAGCCAAAGATTGAAGGTTCACAGGAAGATCAGATCTGATAATCCTTTCCAAGAAAATAGCTGGGAAATTGAATCTTGGTATCACATTAACTTCATAAGATAAAATAGCTGTTGATGACCTGCATAAACCAGAATTGATGCATAAATTGGAAAAATAAAATGGTAATAAATGAGACTAATGTAAATATGAAAAGTCTCAGTTAACCCTTTGATTTGCTATGAATTATTATGGCAAAGCTTCATCATCTTATTGAGGGAACTATCACATATGGTAAGTTTGCCAACAAATTTTTCATTCTCTCTCACATAGAAAGTTAAAAGATGTCATATAGAATACTTCATCGCATTTCGGTCCGTACAAAACAAGAACATACTCTAAACATATTGATGTGATGATACTGTTCAAATGAATTATTGTACAAGCTTAGCAGTATCTCAGAGGGAGTCTAGCAGATTCTTATCAACGTATTGGAACAGAAAGATTTCCAGAACTTGATCCAAATCTCAAATTTTGAGTGTGCTGCATTTTCTTTAGATGATATGATACACTACATATACAAACATACTTATATTGTGAAAGATTTGCCATGAGTTCAGAAAACAAAATTAGAATATATAGTATCAGCATTGAGAAACAAATCCTACCTTGTTCCAGATTTTACGGACCATATGCCATCAAACTTCTTAAAGTCCCCATCAACCATGGAAAAGCGAAGTTCTCGATCCCATGCCTGAAGCATTAAAGGCAGCACACAGTATTAATCTAACAGAAAGTCCTCTCTTCTGGACTTTTCTATTGACTACCTAATCTATCAAACATGAAATTCATATCCACTGGGAAAGGGAACAATAAAGTCTTGTACATGGATCATGGGGAAAATAACACAAGAAAATGTGGCTTGAAGTGGCCACAGTGCTCATTTCAAACCAAGAATTCACTATTGCTAGTTACTACAAGCTGAATTGAATTAAATAGCCAATTAATAACAAGTGTTAAGAGATGCTTACTGAATGTATCAATTCTTGAAGATCCAACACAACGCGTGCTTCAATATGCCAATACATTGCCCTTTGGAATCCCCTTTGCTCTAACCATATCCTTCCTGGATATGGACAAGGAATTCGCCCGCTGATAACAACAACAACAACAACAAAATGCTCACAAAACTATGTCATTTAATTCAATCCCCACATATTTAAGAAAAAAAAAAATCATTTTTTTAAATATCGATAATCAATAGTAATACCATTATTTGCTATAATAAAAGCTTCAAAGCAGCATTACCTCCACACAAGGTTGGGTATAAAATCAGCGAGATGCTCATAATCCGTGAGAGCATTCCAAACAGACTCGGTGTCAGCATTAACATGGATTTCGGCCTTTACTCTGCGTTCCCTCCAAGAAACCACATGCACCTCACAATGCACCTGACCCTCCCCTTCTTTTCCCCCAAAGTTTCCATCTTTGCCTTGATTCCCACAGTAATTGTTGAACTGGCATCTGGGTCTAAAGTTGACCCTTCTAACTGAAGAAACTGATGCAATGCTCTGAGAGTGGCCAGTGAAGAGGCTCAGGTGTAGAAACTCTGGGTTTGTGGCTTCTGGTTTGGAGAGGAACCGAAGAGGGTGAGCTCCAAGGTTTGTGCTTGAAGCTCCGTAGCAGGTGAACATGAGAACTAACTAGATCATGGGCGGAAGGAAGAGATACTTTTGAGACAGGAGTGTGGTGGAGTGAGGTGTTGTTACATTACATGGCAGCACTATGACGGTTAGTGTTGCCGATGAACTTGTGGTTCCAACAGCATCGTAGCCACTAGTTTATTTTTTCCTCCTTTTTCTGTCGTTTAGTGTTGCTGATGAACTTGTGGTTCCAACAGCATCCAGAGGGGTTATCGTTGTTTTGGTCATTTTCATTAGATTTTTAACGTCTGCTATGGTGCGAAGTATATATATATATATATATATATATACTTGTACGAATTACTCCATTTCACAGGAATGGAACTTCACAAATTTAAAATTTCATATGAAATTGTTATGTGTAGAATTTTATTATTAACTAAAAAGGTTGACTTTAGTTAATATGATCATGTAAAATTTTCATGCAGGAAATCCACTCTCCCATTATTTTATTTTTTGGATGCTTCAGGAAAGAAGAACAAAGAAAGCTACACAGCAACACGGGCTCTATGTCCTAACAAAATCCCATACAATGTAATCACTCCTTAGCAAGGATCTCAACTGAGGGGAAGGACTCTCAACTACTTGAAAACGGTCGTTTCCATTCGACACTTTCGTATGGATGTGTCACTTTATTATACGCAGATCATAGATCTATTTTTTTTCTGTCAACAATAAGCTTGCTTGCTAGACCTACTACTATCTATTATCATAATTTAACTTAAATAAATAATAATATAGACTTGAGTTATATGTCACACTATATCAACCAATAATTTTATAATATCTATATATTTATATCTTTAGAATATATTTTTTAAATGATTGATATGTTATCATAAACTATAGTAATTGGAGATTGATTTTTGAGTTTAATGGTCAACATATAATTTGTAAGAACTTATTGAACTTAATTAAAAGTATTTCTTGGGCAAACTTCTTCTTCAATCTACACTTTTATTTTTTATATTTTCAATGAAGCCGGCTCTATTATTAGGAACCCAACTAATCCAGCTCGATCTAACAGAAGTCTATTAAGAGGATAAGAATCTCCTAATAACAATTTTTCCTATTCAAAGAACTCAAAATCAAGACCTTGTATTAAAATACCAATATACTTATCACCTTGTCCAATCCCACTTTTGGCATCTACTTTGTTAATAAAACAATAACCAGACATATTTTTCAATTTTGTTTCATGTTGAATTTTCACATCATTGTTACCTAGTTTAATAATTCTCTTGTTCTTGCGATCCATAGCTTGATATAATTTAATTATTACTTAATAATGTGTATCAATTGGCTAAAATGCTTTTTCAAAAAATATTTTTTTTCATCTCTTAGTCATCTGAAAATAAAAAAAGAATTCATTGTGTTATCCCTTGACATGACTGCTTGAGTTGCAGAGATTGAACATCTCTCATCTTACTATAACATGAAGATTGAAGAATTTTTATGATAAATGATATCCAAGTTACATGACACATTTGAGTTGAGTGTTGTCATTCAGAATCTGTGGTTTGGCTGTGTTAAAATTCTCCATGAAGATGAGAACTGAGAAGGGCATCCTTATTTTCTTCGGAAAGATCTTAACTTACAGGGAATAGGCATCAATTTCCTGTGTCTCCAGTGCTCTGTTTTGTTGTTCCCTTGTTTTCACCAAAGGAAAGGGATCCACACCACTGGTCATAATCAGGATTCGAACGATTTGTCAAGAAAAATGCCATCTCTATATATATAATTTGTGGGATGCTATGTCGAATACTCTCATTCACTATTAAATGGGATGAGGACTCCACTTAATCAGAGTCTCACACCTCATACAATAATAAATGAAAAATTGTCGATACGATATTCTACAAATGAAATGTGCAAATAACATTGCTCATCGGTTGATGTGGGTCAAAATCATAAGATGTCTGCCTTGTATTCTTTGTCTTGACTACTGAGAAGTGGCCTAAAGAAATAGATACAAGGTTCTTTTGTAGAAAAATAAAAAAATTAAGCGGGGTTATGAATTATTCATTTTTGTGCTCTTTGTTATTCTCATCTTGTAGCATTCTCGATAAATAGGGCTTTCTATCAATTTGTTTTATAATAATTTTTAGTGTTTATCATTTAGAGGACTGCTTCTCCAGGCCTTGAGGTGGAATTAGAATTGTTGAAAAATTTTGCATGGGGACCCATTCCTCCGTATCTTGTTCGGCTCGCTTTTTTACGGTAGCCCATACAAAAAAGATGTGTTACTTTCATGTAAATTTTTTCGGGTCCCCCCTCTCCCCGTTTAATAAAAACTGGGCCCAAATCCAAAAGAAAATTACATATGGATCATACACACTCTTCAAAGCCCAAATGAATCAACAATTAACTCGAGAAAATATATGTCAGTACCGGTTCGACCCTGCAGACGTGATCACAGACCAGTTGTTCCCTTCTCCCTATCCAATTGTGTGTGACAAAAAGGAAAAAGTAGTAACTATGAAACAACTTAAATGAAAAAAAAAAATTGATTATAAAGCTTCATATATAACTTATAAAGTTAAAAATTGATTTTTTTTCAGAAATTATTTTTTTTAGGTTTAATAAAAACACGAAAAAGTCTGTTTTATTCTGATTATTTTTTAAAAATCATTCAAATATAAAAAAAATGATTTTTTTTTACAGAAAAGTGATTTTGAATTAAAAAAGGCACATCCAAAGCACCCTTAGTTCTAAGGTGACCACCATAGTTGTTACCCTTCCAATCCTAATTAATCCGGTTTTGAATAGCTCTAATTAGAGAAATATATATTCATGAGAATCATGAAAATCATTGATATAATTAAATTATTGTAAATATATTTCAGTTGACAAGGAAAAAAAGAATTAGTAGTATAAGTGGCAAGAAAAAATTTACTCCGTTCTTTTACTATGCAAATACCTAGAAATTTCTCATCCCATACATAAAATTTTGTGTCCTCTATATAATCCTTTTCAAAGGAGAAGACATGGATAATTCCACCAAGCTCCAAATGCATAAGACTAAGATTGCTTGTTGCCAGTAGGATTAGTTCACCTAATTAATTTTCTGCTCATTTATCACCAAAACCTAAGTTCAATTCTCAAGTTTCATCTAGATGAAGAGGAACTTTTCTCTCAACTTAAATTCTTTAGCTCATAAAAAAAATGAATAAGAACGGTTGCATGGTCAAGATCTTCAATCACTATTTTCATGGATATTGTACAATAGGTTCAGCTTTTAAGAAGATGATAATATCCTTGTATTTTCTTAGATCTATGAATCCGAACTCTGGCAATTTATATCAAGCCTTCAATATTACTTGTCACAAAAGTATTTTCAGCATGTTTGGTTTTGCGTTTCTGTCTTGGAGAGTTGATTATAGGAAGCCAAAATCAATTTTGGTTGCATATTTTTAGGTGCGTTTCTTTTGGATTTTCGAGGAAAAAATCAATTATTACATATTTAAATAATTTCTTAAAAATAATTAGAATATAAAAAAATCAGTTTTCAATTTTTTATAGAAGATTAAAAAGGTGGTTTATGAAAAAAAATAATTTTTAATTTTTTTAATTATATATAAAACTTAAGTGTCATAATCACTTTTTTCTAAAATTTGAGACAAAGGCAAAACTGTTAAATATAAATCATTTATAGAAGGAGTAACTGAAAAACAATTTGATTCTAGGAGGAGTGAAATTTTTTTACTTTTTATAATCACTGTTCAAAACTGCCAAAGATAAATTATTTTATTTCAAAATCAATTCTAGTGTCCAATGTCATCCTTACAAGACTGTTACATTAATGTATTTATTATGTTTGGTCAAAGAATATACTTTTATTTAGATATGATAATTGATTGATGGGTAATGTTCAATGATGCCCGAAAATTCATCATGTCACACGGTTTATTTACTAAAATCATATTTAATTCATTATCAAGTATTAATTATACACGGTTTGTCTGTCATATTTGGATTTGGCTCCTCTAAGATGAGAATCTCACTAAATAATCTAAAGTTGATTGACCCCTCATTTATATTATTTACCAGTCTCCTCACTTTGAAGGAGATAAATTCGTCAGGTTTAGCTTCTAAGTGGGAGCAAATGCATGTTAAAATTGGAGGTGTAATTTCTGTGTACAATCACATTCGGCCATCCTTCATCAAGCTCACGCACCATGAATTCTGCGTAGGCCACCAGGTAATATAGTACTACACCGTAAAAAATATCAGTGCGCATCGATTTCAAATGCTAAGATTCTCTCTATACAGTTTGAGGCTGCTCCAATGTAATTCATAGAATCAATCAAATATGCAAATGCTGTGAGGTATCAGAGATGAACACTAAAGGTGACGAAAAACTGGAAGTAAGAGAGAGATGGATTCTGAGAGAAAGGAAGTCTAAGAGAAAGTGATGTATTGAATGAATGCTATCAAGCTTGAACAATTACACTTGCGTTCAGTGTATATATAGACACTGAGTACAAAAGCTTGTAATGAAAGCTTATCACAATAACGGATTGAACTGTCTAGAACAAATCTCAACTAAGTTCTAACAACTTCTAACTACTTTAACAACTCATAACAGACTTCAACCCTTAACAGTTTTAATGCATATAATGCATATCTCCGATCAAATGCCACTGTCCCATCTCACTGCTGTGTCATTGTGCTTGATGAACGATGAGCTTTTTTTTTTCGTCAAAATTTGCTTGATGATCCTTTTATCAGTGGGATCATAACTGGGCATGCTTCCTCAGTGCAAACTCTCAAAAAGTCTTTCTTCCGCGTGCAAAAGCCCAATGCTTGGGTCCATCAAGGAGAATAACATAAATTTTTATCGAAGCGTATATTTTTAAGTGGATTATATTGCATAACAAACGTAATAATATGAAAGTTAGTATAGTAAATAACATAATTAGAATTAATCACTATAACTTATAATGGACCTGTTATCATTAAACAATTTTCTTAATTTGTGATTGATTTTTTTATTCATTAAACAATTCAATTAATTATTTACTTTTTTAACAAAACAATTCTCTCTTTGCATTTAATATTTTGAATAGTAACTGAAACTATTTTAAAGAACTCGATTTTTTAAGACTTGGTTAGATATTTTTATGGTTTTTTCAGAGCTGTGTTATGACGACTCGATTTTTCCCTTGTGTACAAATGATCAAAATAACTTTGAGGTCATTTTTGTTCGGGAATTAAGGAAAGCCAGTCCAGGTAAACCTCGAGGGAATATCTTAGCGCTTGAAGGGGATTAACTGTGTTCTGTGTATTGTTAGAAATGGAAATCTCGATTTCTAGTTTTTCCATGCAAAATTATCAAAATACTCCTAGAACTAATTAACACAGAATTAATTGCTAATTGGGCCCGAACTTCACCCGGAAGTTGGGAGTGTCATTTTTAAGAGATGTCTAAGATCTGTTGAAGCCGGGGTGATCCCGAAAAGTTTTCTGTAAAATAACCATTTTGCCCCTGATTAAGCATTTAATGAGCTTAATCATACAATTAAAGAAACCTAAGCAATATTAGGCTCTAATTAAAGATTAATTAATTCTAATATTTAGTCTAGAGTCAAAATAATTAAATGGGATTAATTAGAACCTAAGATTGCTTAAAGAAACTCAAAATCCTTTTCTTAAATCAAGATTGTGTCATATCAAAAGAAACATTTTTTCTCTTTCCAATTTCTTAAATTAAGGAATCAAAGATGTGATGGAGAATCTTGTTGAATGGAGGTTTGACTTCACTAATTGAGTAAGACAACTTCCTAATCTTGTCTTGCATGGCCTAAATTGCTTGTTACTAGCCCAAACACTCTATTAACAATTCCTAACCAAGTGCCAATTCAAATTTATTTCTAAACATAATTCCTAATTACAAAAAAAAAGAAAATATCTTCCCCCTCCCCATGCTTCCATAATGGCCACCTACACCTCTATCATGGGCACCCATACCTCCCACCACACCCTCACATGTATCTTTATATACAACACATATTCAAAGAAACACATAAACTCTCATTTCTTCCCATCCACTTTTTTGGCCAAGTCTTGTGTCCAAAAAGGTACTCTCAAATTCTCTCTTATCTCACCTCTTAAAAACTCTCTTTTCTTCCTCCACCACCACAAGAACCACCGCCCAACACCACTCTCAACCTCAAACCACCATAAACCACCACCAAGAAACACAACCTTTCCATCCCTAAGTATCAAAGCTCAAGAAAAACCCTTCCCCTCTTTTCCTTCCTTTGGCCGAAATTTTTTTGGCCTCAAGGAGAGGATTTTCTTCTCATTTTCTTTCACAAAGATCAAGCTTTTCCTTGCAACAAGAAGATACCTTGGTAGGGATTTTTATGTTCAGTTCTTTTTGTTTCTCTTTTGGTTTTAAGCTTCTTCTTCTCCTCCATTTGTTTTTGTTGTTGTTTAATGGTTAGAAACCATGACTTGATGATGAGGATCTTTGATGTTGGTTGAAAAGCCATTATTTGTTTGACCTCTAGAGCTCAAGATTTCATTACTTGGTTTTAAGAGTTTCTAGAAAATGAAATATTATGATTTTGTTACCACTTGGTTTTTATGGGTTCAAGACTTACCCCTTTCAACTAAAGGTTGATCAGTGTTTTAGAGTTTATACTCTAAATAGGAGTCTTGAGCTTAAAACTTAAAGAAATAAATGAAAATATATTGGGTTTCTCTTTGATGGTTTTCTTTTGAGCTTGATGAAGAGTCTAAGGAGATAAGGCTCTTGGAATCACAATAATGAGGGACTCTAAAGTCATGTCCATTTTGTAAGATTCATCGGTATTTTAGAGTTGTTGCTCTAAATAGAATTCTTGAGCCTAGGACGTAAAGAAATAACAAATGAAAATGCATTCATATTTACATTTCAAGTGTTTGCATTTCATATTTATATTGAGCCTTACATATCATATTTATTTCCAGGCTATCACCAAAAGCTTGAAGATAAGTAAATGAACTTGCATTTTATTTTTATATTTCTTGCCTAACATGTTTATATTTCAAGTCATTATCTAGATCTCAAAGATTAAAAATAAGTTTGCATTCTCATATTTATGTTCAAGCTTTGCATATCATATTTATATTTCCATTGCCATCACCTTATGATATCAAGATTAAAATGGGGTTTTCATTTGTACGTTTAAGTTTATGTCATCACCTAAACAATCTAGAGCTCAAGATTTACCCCTTTCAACTTACATAGAAATTTTGGTTTCATGGACATTTACCCCTTTAAATTCAATGTATCATTACTTTGAGTTTTGAAAGGCTTGCGTCTTGTGATTTTCTTTGAAAGAGTTGAAGATCTTGAAATGGTCTTGTTGATGATGAATCTTGGTTTTTATGATGTCAAGAGAAGTTTTGCAAGATTAAGGAACTCAAGAGGAGTAAAATGTGTGTTTGATTTTAAGGAAATGTTGGGAAAGTGTTTAAAAATACTTTGGAATGAAAG
Organism: Dalbergia cochinchinensis; assembly: GCA_031216125.1. Lineage (NCBI taxonomy): Eukaryota > Viridiplantae > Streptophyta > Magnoliopsida > Fabales > Fabaceae > Dalbergia > Dalbergia cochinchinensis. The sequence goes on along the minus strand of CM062373.1, from coordinate 55,199,517 downwards.
AATGATTTGAGGAATGTCAAAACTTGAGTTTTTCATCTTTTGGGGATACTGGTAATTGACTACCAGGGTGATGTAATCGATTACCAGGAGGCCTTGAAGTCCCCGGATATGAGTTTTTGAATTGTGTAATCAATTACAGCCTTATATAATCGATTACAAGATGTTCTGGGAAACCTAGATTATGTTTTCTAAACTCTAGGAATCGATTACTACTCCATGTAATCGATTACTAAGATGTTCTTGAGACCCAGAATGCATTTTTAACCATGGTAGTCGATTACAAGGCTTATGTAATCGATTACCAGAGCCTCAAACCTTCCTGTTTTGAAAATTTAAACTATGTAATCCATTACGAGGCCCATGTAATCGATTACTAGAACCTGAAATGTGTGAATAAGTATTTTTCCACCTGAATAACATGATTTGGTGATCTTGCATGCTTATTCTCGAATTATGAACATGATAATTTATAGTTTGATGAATATATATATATATATATATATCCTATAAGCATGGCATGTGCATTAGCTGAGTCCGGTCCTTGATTTCTGACATACTAGATAGGAGCAAATTTATTTGAATTTTAGGTCATTCAAGGATATATGCAATAAATGTTGAACATGCCTATGTGATTGATTGAGATGCATGATTATGAGTATGACATATTGAAAAATAAGTTATGATTTACATTGCATCTCTAGAAGAATATGCTAAGGCTAAGCAATATGAAACATAGGAAATAACTCTCTAGACTGCCCAAATTAAAGGTTATGAGAGGTGATCCAATATGATGGCCCTCCAGACTCCCCAAATTAAAGGTTGAGAGGTGAGCCATCAAAGTAATATGTTTCATGTTTGCATTTCTAGTAACATTTAGTTTATAGTGACATAAAACACATGAAAATGATCCTCTAGACTCCCCGAATTAAAGGTTATGAGAGGTGATTCAAGAAAGTTACATATTCATAATAAGAAAGGCAAGGAAGTGATGTGTTTCTCCCCCTTTATTACCCCATGTTAAATCTAGCGATGCCTAGTTAGGTTGAGCTCATCCTAGGTGTTCGTTATGTTGGTTGGTTTTGGTGATGATTGTAAAAATCACCAGGGAAGTTATGTTGGTTGGTTTTTAGTGATGACGTGGGATGGTGGAATTGATAAGAAAGGAACTTGAGAATTTATTCATAAGAAAGTAAAATACCTCCTTCCCATGCATGTTACATGATGTATAACTCATCGCATTGCCCTATCATACATCCATTTACTTGCCACTGTTTTAGTTCTTTAGCTTATTTATGTGCTTAGCCTTATCTTGTGCTTGAACTTACACATTGTTGAGGTATGCACTAAGGCATTGCCATGTATACACGAGATACCTGTTGCATTCATGCATTAAGATTCATGCTAAAAGATACAGGCCTCGGTTAATGGTATTTGAAAACTTAACAAATGAATCTTATTTATGCCTACTAATTTCATAATTAAACCCGAGGTTTTTGAGGACGATGATGATGACACGTGTATGGAAAGGGAAACCCTATTGAGATTCTTGTATAAGTTTCTTACTCCCTCCAACTTCCTTTTCCATCTTCGTCTTCAGACAAGGTTGATGATGACGTCCGTGGACCATCCTGAGATGCCGGCATAGAAGTTGCACAATAGTCGAGATCAGAGTGGTACAGCAGAAGCGAGGATATAGTCTTTTATTTTCACCACCTTAGGAGTTATCTGACCTTCATATAAGTTCGTAAATTTAGTCACGAAGAGCTTAGCTACATCATAGTTACGTTTAGTTTTGTATTGTTGTATGCTCAATCTCTACAGGTGGGCTCAATATGTTTGATGTGGTATTATTGTGGAATATTCCTATATTATCACTACTAGTAATATTGTTTGACTTGATACTTGAAGTTAATGTTATATGATGATGTGTTCAGTTTATGCTAGATTCTGTTGTGATCTGTATATACGTTATATGATGAATAGTTATACACTACAACTTAAACGCGAACGGCTCATAGTTTGGTTTTTCAGAAAAAAAAATGGGTCGTATTTTTCATAAACTTATTTTCAAAGTCCAAAATTAAGTAAAATTTTAAGACGAAAGAGTAACAACTAATGATTAACCATTATACGTCCTAGGCGTATTGTGTTGAAAATTAGGACGTTATATGTGTTAAGTTCTTTAGACTAGAAAAAGGATACTCTTAGGAAGTTATGGTATTATTATTTGGTAAAATAATATAAAGGTTGCTCTTAACGAGCAACAATAGTAGTCGTGTTTAGTAAATATGCTCTAATAATCCAAGATGATAAAAATGGATTTAGATATTAAAAGGGTACTTTCTATATTTATGGTCATTAATGAGGATAAGATCAAATTAGTTTTTTGAATTTTAGAGAGCAGAAATGAGATTTGAAAAACATGTCATAAAATACTCTCAAAAGCATCTATAAATTTTAAAAGTCAGGACAAAAAAAAAAAAAATAGCCTTTTGGTTCACTAAACATGAAAAATTGACTTATGTTTTTCATAAGTCAATACACCTATATGGAGAGCATTGCCAATTCCAGTCTAAGTCTATGAAAATCCACAAAATTATGGTGTGTTTGTTTTCATAAAACTATTTTCATTTTTCATTCTTTGTTCCAATTTGTTTATTTTTATTTTTTTAGGATTTTATAAAAAAAATTATAATTTTATAATTTTATAATAAAAAATTAAAATTTTAATTTCCATTTCTAATTTTGACTAACTCTTTCATAAAATTTTGAAAATAAGAAACAAATTGAAAAAAAAATAATAAAAAGTAAGAACTGTTTTATGAAACCAAGGCGTTCGAGCGCACCCTTAGATATCCATTAAATGCCTGAAAGCATACCACAAAATCACCCATAAATGTGCATACTAATATACAAATACAAAATTAATTACAAATATACTAACAGGTATATAAATTTTCCGTTTCTTACCTTCTGATTCGCATTTAAGACGAAGAGAAGTAACTAATTGCCGAGTTTTGACCTCAATTCACGAAGCTGTCTTGCGGATAATGGTGGGTAGTCAGCTAAACCTAAAGAGGTAAACAACGAAGTTCTTGCATGTCTTGGTGACCTTGTACCTGCCAATTCACCCGTGTATAAAAACCTATGTCATTAACATATACATGGGTGTGGCACAATGTTTAGGCCATTATTGATTATAGTACAGCACATATAGTTAATGTTATTTTAATATTTAAAAATGAATGTCTATCTGAGATACTCACTTTATTATCATTAAATAAGACGGTAATCCTTATTATTTTATCCATTTATATGATAATAAAGTGGATATCTCACTTAGACATTCATCTTTAGATATTAAAATAATAATATTTCAGCATATATATAGCACACAATGCCATAACAATGACGTGAATGCCTCCAACACCCCCATAGGATATTGAAGACATTGTTATTGTTGGTGTTAATTTGATGCACATATGTGTAAATATGAGAGAGAAAGAGACAGCGTGGGTGTGTTGAATGAGTCACGGTGTTGAACATTGGACAAGAAGTGGATCTAACATTTACTATACACTTCGGAAATAAATTAAAGAGAAAAAACCAAAAACAAAAAGATTTAAGAAGAGACTGATAGGAAAGGATTGCATCCAAAGGGGACCCATCACTTCTTCAACGCGTAGAGAAGACAGACACAATGCATATTATGTGCTTGCAATTCAAGTAATCTCACCGCCCTTTTCCCATAAAATGCTTTTGGCTCTCTCTCTCTCTTAAGTGTCCGTATGAGAATCTTCTTATGATGCATTCAAAGAAAAATATTTATTCATTTAACATGTTGAGAATATTACAGCAGTGAACGTTACTATTGAATATATATTATATTAGATTATTTATAAGGATGGTCATGCATTCGCACAATCCTTGTTAATATACTAGAATGGGTTGTATTTGTTGATTTTTTTTTTCAAATTGACTACTATTTGGGATTACACGTGTATGGGGAATATTTATTCAAAGAGCAATTAAAGCCGAAGCATGCTCTTCAACTTTCTTTAATTTCAGTGACTACAGAGTAGGAGCACAAATTTTACCGCGCGCATTAATTTTGTGCTAGAGTATGAAACAAGCCACAAAATCTGATACTAGCAGTTATTACTCCATATGAGAGTAACTAATCAAAAAATGAGAGCAACCTTTTAGACTAAAACATTTTATTTAGATTTATAATGGGAGATAAATTAGTCTCTCTGATTTAAAAAATCTCATATTAGTCTATCAAATTTCACAAACGGGGACAAATTAGTCCCTTGGTAAAATTGTTATCTAGACTGTGCCCTGTTAACTTATTTATATGTACTGTTAACTTTTTACGGTGGATCCTAACTTCCTTTACTCCTCTAAACGAGTTCTCTGCTTAGAAAAAATATTTGGACTTTAAGTTAATATTTATTCTACACAGAATAGAGGAGTGAAGTAAATTAGGGCTTACTGTGAAAATTAACAGAACACTTAAGCAAGTTAACAAAATATATGGATATTTCTATTAACAATTCAGATAATAATTTGATGGAGGGATTAATTTATCCCTTTTTATAAAATTTGAGGAACTAATATGAAATTTCTTAAATCTGAGGAATTAATTTATCCCTTGCTATATATATATATGAGGGACTAAGTTGAGATTTTAGTTAACTTTTTATGAGACGATGAGAATTAAATAAAGTAAAATATTACTGCTACTCAAACCATGAGGCCTAGATAGAGGTGGGCTCCTTGAAGGAATAATTTAGTGTTTATATTATTATTTTAAAAAATTAAAATTATTTATTAATTTTCTTAATTTCCATACAATAATTTTAAGGTTAATTTATACTAACCTCTCCTAAGGTTTAATGTAATATTACACTCGACACTCCTTTATTCCATAAAATCACACTGACCTCCCCTATAAATATTAATTCATTGATTTAAATGATAAAGAAGATAATATGTGACATGTATATGATTATCAATAACAAAGTGATAATATTTGATATATATATTAACTAAAATTAAATATATCTTTTTTTACCATAAGTTATAATTATTGTTTCATTTTTCTATGATTAAAATGTATTTTATTCAATTAATGTGATAAATATTACAAAAAATATTATAATTTCATTATTAAATGTATATGTCTCATATGATCTTTTTTAGGCATTTAAATTAACAAACAAATATCAGTATATAGAGGCCGGTGTAATTTTAGTAGATCTCAGAAAATGTCATTGATAGTTTTATAAAATAAAAGGGCATCAAGTGTAATTACACTAAACTTGAAAGAAGGTTAGTGTAATTTTCTCTAATTTAAATGTCATTTAATTTGAAATGGAAAGATTTTTGTTTTTTATTTTAATATTTCATGGCAGTTAATTGTTTTCAATGCAAAATATTAGTATACATTGCAGTTGTCCTCATTTCTTAGCTGCGTTCGACAAAATAAATCCATCGATTATGATTCGAATGTATTGTTTGTGTGTGTGTATATATATATATATTACCCTACAGTGAGTAGGAAGATCTTGGAGCTGAATTTGGCATTTGTGAAATAATGACTTATACATGATTATTATTAATTTTTTTTTGCTAGGATAGAAAGGGGCTACAGCCATAAAACAACAAAGACAACCTGAGAACTAAACCCCTATATATGATTATCATTTTTTTCAATTGAATAATAATTATTTGGTTTAAATGTGTTTTTATTCCTGAAAAATAAGTGAATTTTTGTTTTGATATTTGAAAAGTTTTTCATTTGGTTCTAGTCCATATATATCTAAGATATCTTTGTTTTAGTCTATATCATTAAACAGTCTATATTAATTAAATGTTAAATTGGCTAATGAAAATTTAGGTCTTTCAATCCTACATGGCAATTAATAATCATATATGACAAAATCAAAACAGTTTTAGAAATGTTTTGGATCAAAATCAAACAAAAAATTTTAGTGACTAAAACCAAAATTCGTTTATTTTTCAAGGATAAAATCATATTTAAGTCTTATTATTATTATTAGAGATTAATTGAGTAAGATCCCTGCAATTGTAATTGTTAATGAAATAACATTCAAATTTTGAAGCAATGATTTTAGAGGAGAGTTTTACTAAATTACCATCTTTGATCCAAAATTGTGTAAATATTTTTGTTTTGACCAATAATGTTGCGCTACATTCAAATAAACACTGTTTTCATTTTTCCATAATCACATACTGCATAAGAGTGATCATATCAAATACTAATGAGTATAGATGTGTTGGAAAATTGTTTCCTAGATGGTAGTAGGATGAAATTAAAACAGCTTAAATGATATTCCCTTCGCTTGATAATATAAGTCACTTTTAATTTTTTTTGTTTGACTTAAAATATAAGTCATTTTCATATTTCATGAAATTATTAATTATTTTTTATTCATTTTATTCTTATATTTATTATGAGTGAGAATAAATAAATATAAATATTATTATTTAATAAAAAAATAATTTATGATAATTAATAAATAATATTTTTATATTTTATTTTTATTCTTTTAGGAGATCAATAAAATTCAATGGTGATTATAATTTTCATTTATAATCTTTATCCATTTATATCATGGACAGGTGGGACTCATAAATTGACGATGAAAGTGTCAGCAAACAGAGGGATCCCTTTGTTTTGCGTTTCCATTCTCTCTTTAAAGAGACCAAGTTTGTGATGAAACGATCCCCGAGCAGGAAAGGAAGCAAGGACGGAGTAGCTAGCTGTCTGTGTGTGCTCTTTCCCTTTCTCTCCGTTTCTTTTCCCAATAAACCGTCAGATAGTCGTCATTTACTACTCTCTCTCTTCTTTAGATCGATGTAATGTTGCTTATTCACTTTTCAAATGCGTACAAGATCTCAATTATGATTGGTGAGTACTTTGCCTTATCATCGTGATAAATTATATTCGCACAAACACAGGATCTCATCAATTTGTACAGTGTAATATTAACTGTACTGATAATTAGTAGAACATCCGTATGTTTTAACCTATTATTAGATAAAATATGAGATTAGATAGGATACAGATTTCATTTAATGATAAATGGATTGATAGATGAGTAAATGCGGTATCAAAAAATTGATAAGTTAAGTATTATTTTACATTCGTATTTAATAATATATGACTATATTCATAATATTGAGGGACACTCCTAGCTAAATAAGCATATTTTAAATAAATTTAGTCAGATTTATTTTTTACTATAAATATATTCAAACACATAAGGGGTTAGATTGAAAGAAAAAAAAATCAGAGTCCACGAAAAGGAGGAGAGACGAAGAAGCTGATTTTGCTGATCCAACCATTTCCAAAGATGGTCTCTGAATTTTCAACAACTTCAAAAGCCCCATAAATACGTTACACTAGAACACACACATACCCGCGTATATGTGTATACAGTTTTTTCTCTTTCTCAATTTTCCAGGTTTGGTTTTGCATCAGCTTATGCATACAGACATCTGGGTCATCATCATAATGGAAACATGATATATCTGTTCTCTAGGAATAGTGACACACGAGAGAATCCCTAGCTAGCTCTCTTCACTGCTTCTCGTTCACTGTTCCAGCACATACATATACTAAATTGCTTAAATCTTGCTCTTATAAATATCTCCATGTATATACTCCAATCTATCTATCTATTTCTTTCATTCATTTTCCTTCACTCCTTTCACATATATAATGCCTCAGCAGCTTCAGCAACTAGCTAGCTAGCTAGTGCCTGACTTTAATAATACTCAGGGCTGGCATTTCACTACACAACAAAACACAATAAATTCAACAGTTACATTTCAAATAGCTCATATCAAATCATATGATATATAAGGTATATTAAAATGAATAATAATTTGGACGTGCACAATAAAAAAAATATATGTTATGTACTATATGATAATTTTATTATAAAAAAAATTGAAGGGTGAAACTGAACCTTTAAGTTTGTTACTGCATTTACTAAGTAACTGTTGATTTACCTTACCTGCGGTACAATTTTCCATTCAGATTCATGAAAATGATGCCCTTTGATTTTTTCCCCTCCAGTGAATTGAGAGGTTTTCCATTCCCTATGATTTTCACCGGTACTCTGAGAAGGGGTTAATTCAAAAAAGCTGAAAGGACTTCATAAGAGAGGAGGGGAGGGATGTTACGTTATGCTTTGAAACAAGCCCTAGAAAAAGACCTAGAGGCAGAGCTGTGTTGGCTAAAGAGTACTGCAGCCAGAGATGGAGAAAGAAGGAAAGAATTTCACATCTGATAGGTTTTCCCTTTCACTGTGCGTAACATCCCTTTCACCTTTCTTGTCCACGAGAAATGAACATTCGGGAGCCGATTAGCCATCTTATTATTATATTAATAATATCCCTATATTCACACATTCTCTCATCTGTTAAATGCTGATGCTAAATTAATTAATATTACAGAAAACTAGAGAGACTTTTGGACTTGGTGCTGCATGCGTGTCTCCATCCCCTCTATCTCTATCTGTGCCATCTGGGATAGGTACAAGGGCCAGGTTTTACATGGGGACAGGGTTGAATCTTTATCAGTGCTCAGAACAAGAAATTACATAATAGTAATAATAATACTAATCTGAATGTGCATCATCCTGCAAATTGAATTTCATTTTCCTTACATTTTTTTTCTCATTTGAATAATATGACTCAATTGAACATCTCAAAAAAACACAAAAACTCATTTTTAGTAGTACTCTTCAGTCTTTCAAACTTGAAAGTGTGAAGAAGCTAAGCTATCATGAGATCAGCACATACAAGTAACAACTGAACAAGGCTAGAAGGAAAAGTACTAAAAGTGTGTATATATATATATATATATATATAAAGGATATCATTAGGGATCGGCACCTGAGTTAGTCACGGGTGCATGTAATGGAAACAAATTTAGCTAGAAGGAAAAGGGGTAAACAAAAGTACATATATGGTCTTTATAAGAATGGACAAGAAGCATTTTATAAAGTAACAATACAATGATCAATGGAGCTGGAAATTCTCCAACCTTGAAAAATTAACTGTAAATTAAAGAGCCTTCTTTTGCTGTGTCTGAAAGAAAGATTCAAAACAAGAAAAAACGCACCATACATAGTTAGAAAGTACATATAATTCATGAAGTGGAACAGAAACTAAACCCTTACCAACCCATATATGGGGGCCAGAGATGAAGATCATGATTGATCTTCACATATAAATTATAAACAATCCAAAATAAGCAGCAGCAGCAGCAGCAAATAGCAAATGTTGGCTGGGGGGAATGAAGCCTGGTCCGAGAATCATTTAGGGTCAGAGGGGCATAAAAATTTCCATTAACTACCCTGGAAACTTTTCAACCACTGAAGGACTTTTTCACCAGTCAGTGCCTAGATCCTCCATGACCTCGAGCCAGACAACATTCCTCTCAACCTAACCTTTGCAGGCCTATATAGCATGAACACATAGCACCTCATACATGCTTGAAGTTGTATCTAGGAACTTCAACAATAGTAGAAGTCCAAATGAATAAGGAGGCATACACACATGCATGTAAAGGGAATATAACAATTCCCCCAACAAATTAAAAAAACAAGTTTTTTGAGGGGAATGAAGCCTGGTCCGAAGCCTTATAGTTCTTCCAAACTGAGAACCTCCTTTGTGAAAAGCCTCGAGCCAGCCAACATTCCCCTCAACACTCCAACCCTGGCCATCATCACACCTGAAACCTTTGCCCCCCTTCACTCTGAAAACCCTAACCCACATACAGCTTCTTATATATAGGCAGGAGAGAATGAGAAAGAGAAAGAGAAAGAGAGATTATTATAGCAAATTAAAGAGCTAGCACTGACTCACACCACACCAATATAATGGTGCTTTTTATTTTTAGTTACCCTTTCAGATGTTCCTTTGTTCCAAAATTAGCTTATGCAAAATGGCGTTTAAACTAAGGGCTAAGGTCCAAGATAAAAAAACAATTAAATAAAACCCGAAGCAATGCACTTAGCCAACAATACCAATTCACCAAAACACCAAGACTGAGATGGAGGAGAGACCCCTTCTTCTTTGCTATTTTATCTGGTACAAAATAAATATCTTTTACATATTATAAGTTTGTTTATAAAGTGATGTATCTATATACAAGTTATTATCAAATATATTTTATGAACGAACTTAAATAGTAAAAAAAATATTTATTTTGAAATAGAAATGGTATATGTGATATAGTGATAATAATATATTTTTATATTATTAATATAATATAGAAGAACTAGCTATATACTGCTTTTTTATAAAAAAAATAAATGTCTCTTTTACTTTTTAAATATAATAATAAATCAATATATTTAGATTTTTATGTATATTTATAATAAATTAATATATGTAAACATAAATAATATCTAAATATATTAATTTATAAATATTTCTAAAATGTAAAAGGGACATTCATGGAGAAAGTAGTAATACTAGCTAGGTAGGCTCAAAAAGTAGCAGCATTTTTCCTTCATTTCCTATGCGGATGACCTGCTGGTGCCAGTCAACCAACCGACCTGTTACCTGCTACGGGCAGTTGCCTCCCAGTCAAACACACACAACAAGACAAAGTGGTTATCATTACCTTATTATTTTTAGCCTTTTCCTAACCCTACTTTCAAACTCTCCTGTACGATCACACACCCGCACGTCCACACCACACTTCACAGTCACATTCTCATCCCATCCCATCCAATCCCATCGCTTTTTTCTTTTTCTTTTTTCTGTTTCCTTTCCTTAGACTTTTCTTCAGCCTGTGAGTGATTCACTCTCCCTGAGCATCGATCTGGGTGGCATTGCTGAGCTGGGATATTAAAGTTTCTCTACTTTTTAACTACTCCGCAGTTTCCGCCACACTTTTCTTTTTAAAACCTTTTATTATTATCAATGTTATCATAAGTAATCTTAATTTACTATGTTCAATATTGTTTTCAGGAAAAACTTATAGTACTTCTATTTCTATGGTCAAAATCGATTTTTGACCAAAAGAGGAGTGAGATTTCTTTCTTTTAACGCACTTGGGAAATCAGAATTTTTACATTGGAACGTGTGTTTTCACTTTTCATGTTTCTACTGCAAAGCAAACCAACTGTTAGATGAAGTTTAGTGTGCATATCATCTAATACTTAAATTAAATAAAGACATGTAAATACTTTAAAAAATGTTTTTCTAACGAGTATTGGGGGAAAATTATAGAGAATTTTTTAAGTTTTTATTGTCTTTAGTGTATTAAACTTTTTTTAAACTCATTATGAAAGTGATAAGTTTTGTATTGATGAGTGAATTTTTTTAAGTTTTTAATATCTTTGTGCATTAATTTTTTTTGTTAAAATTATTACTTTTATTCGTTTTAGAAAATATCTGTTTCTCACCATCTGATTTAAAAACTATATTAAATAAGTATAAAAAAACTTAATGCAAGTCTTAGTCTTTTCTAGTGCACATATCACTTCAAATCAATTGTAAGCATAGCTAACCTCAACAAATATATAACATGGGGGATGACGAAATTTCAGTTGAAGGAAGGCGAATAGAAACTGCCATTTCGTCATATGACAAGGTTTTATATACTCAAGAAAAAAGCATTCGACATCTCAGTGATATCATATCAAGAGGAGAAAATGTTAATAGATATTATTTAAGTTTATCTTAGGTAGAATTTATGAAAAGAAAACACTCAAACTATTTAATGCTCAACACCTTACCAATTGTAATAAAAATTTAGACTAGAAGACAATTGTAACTCACAAAACAAATATTTTAACATTCAATAAGACAGAACGCCAACTCTTTTCTACTCTAAAAATGCCCAACAATGTATCTTTCAAACATAACCTGACACAAACTTATAAAAAAAAACATGAAGTGGGATCCCTTTATTGGTTTATTGGTCTTGTACAAACTGTGCCTGCTTAAGATTTTCACCTACTTAAATTCCAATGGAAATTTTCAATCAAATGGTGCCAAAAAAAATTTCAAAATAGATCGTTATATATCAATATATGTACATTACAACTAACTTTGTGCCCATCAAACTCAAAAACTTAGCGATGGTACATCACACAGATCTTCTATATATAATGGTAGCGAGAACAACCTCAAATCGAATCAAGCACGAGTGGCAAGTTCATTCTGTCAGTAGGTCCAAGTACTTACATTTGGTTGTGTAATTTTTGTAGCTTTCCTCTCACCGTGCAATATTATGCATGTAGGGGGACTTCTCCGTTGTGCAAATATGGATGTAAGTGTAATTCACCAATTCTTTCATCGCTAATGAATGTGTGAAGGGGCTTGCTGCCAACCCAAATTCTTTCTGTTGTCTTTGGCATTTGAGATCGGTCATATGATAAAAATATTTGAGTAATTATGATGTCCAAAACCATAGAAGTAACAAATGGTGGAAGTGAGTTGAACTGCTAAATTTCTAGGTCATTAAGAAGTGAATATAATTTTTAGACATAACTCGGTATATCACAAGCTCATTGAGTTTGAGCTAGCTCACGGGGCATGCGCACTCAAATTAAATAAAATGACTTTAATTAGATACAGACTACTAAGCTTTAGGCTTAATAAGCTAAGACAATATTTAGTCATAAGAACATAGTCTCAATACAATAATGATGGTAATATATTATGTTTCTAGACTTAATAATGTGTGTGTGTACGCACATCAAGCCACTTATGAATTATTCAGTCGGCATTTTAAAACTCGAATTTGGCTTGTTACATAAACGAATCTAAACCCTTAACTAAAGCTCAATTTATGAGCACGTGAACTCAATTTATTTGTTGAAGTATTAGCAAATTGATTTAGTAATAGTCCATGAATTGACTTCATTCACTTCCGACCGTAGAAAGAAGATGCAAGCACAGTACATATTCGAGTTGCCAACACTTTAAGCCCATGATGCAAACTTACATTTTTCACATCACCGTTGGCCTTACACCCTTGCCATAAACACGGGACGTAGAGCTGACAATAGAGTACGCAGATTATTCAATCATGCTTTGTTGCAACTGGTATTTAACTCTTAATTTATATATCAGAAAAAAAGCACTCTTTCCCGCTCATGAAATGTATTACATTTTCGGTGACTCAAAAATGAAAATATTCCCAAAACACACACACAGAGTTAGAGGGAAATGCAGGGAGCCAAAGCAGTGAGGGAAGAAAAAGCAACGGCTAGGATTAAGGGGAGCATCGTACGCTGCAGGTGTGGCCACGTGATCCCATTGAATGCTAGGAGGTACGGCTGGAGCGGGGGAGACAGGAGCACGTGGACACCGGGCTTCGTGAAGCGAAGGGAAGGGAAGGGAAGGAAATGAAGAGTGAGAAGAGAAGAGGGGTCCACCACCATTGCAGATGACATGTTTGGTCGTAGGGACCACCCTTCTCAATTATGGGGTCATCATAGTGCTCATCACTATCTTCCTTTTCGTTGCGGCTACACATACATGCATTGCGCATTTCCCGGGCCCTTCACACTTCACTAACCTATCCAACATTCGGGTCGGGTCAATGCATACACTCTCTCTACCCTTCACTCTTCCCAACCCAACTACAGTTGGTTACTGTGCTGCACTTGCTAGGGGAACCATTGTCACCGCCAATATGAATAGTATCATTGAATCAATCCAACAGCAAAGATGTGCCCATTTTATCTTAGACACTTAACTGACTCATCATCATTCACCATCAAAATAATTAGTTTTTTTATTTTAAATATTTTACAATCCCTTCAACGACAGATGATGTAAGAATTGATAGTGTCCTGATTAAAATAACAATGGTACATGTACCAAAAATAATATATGGTACAACTCATTCAACATTTTTAAGTATAGAAAGAAAGTTACATATATTATATGCACTACTATTGTTAACATAAATAAATTGCTTTTATAACGGTTGGAACGAAGAGAGAGAGAGAGAGGTTGCATCAACTCAGTTCAGCTCTCAATACCCGAGCCATAAGCTCAACAGGAAAGCTATGTCCCAATGTTTTGACTTATCAGCGCAGACATTTATTACCATCTACTTTATTGTATATATGAAGATGTGTGCATTTCAAACGATGGAATCCAAAGATGATTTAGCATTGCCACAGCTTCAAAAGCACCTAGTTGAGTTTGCATCTCCCACATGAAAATCGTATCAAAGATTTTTGTTTTAAAGGACAATTAGTAGGTTATTGTACCCTAGGGTCCAATGAAAGCTTAATTGCAGGACCACCGCAATGCCATTACGATGTTGTAAAAACTATGTTACTCTCTCAAAAGATAGAGGTGGAGTTTAGTATAGGACTAATTAGCACTATAAAATTAAAAACGAAGGGCAGGACCAAAATCTGCTTAACTTCTGACTACTGCCATGGCATATTAAATGTTCTCACCATCTTGTTTTTAGCTACACCATAAAGACGAACGTCATTTAATATGGACAATTAGTAGGTCATGCCGTACCACGTTACTGGGATTCCCATTCCCATATGTATCATGCCTGATGGATATGATGCCTTTTATTGCCAATTGCAGAACCAAACATCAGTTAGAAGATCCATACACAACATACAAATAGAAAAGAGGATACCATTTCAATTATGAAGCTACAAAAAGCATCTACCGGTAGGGTGACAACTAACAATAACATATAGGCTCATATATAGTTGCATCACCAACCATGATATACTCGAACCATCTAGCTAACTTTTCTCGGGGAACAGAGCAAATGACATAAGCATGTACCTCTGTAGTAACTGTAATTTCCATAACTCAACCCAAAACAAAGAAAAAAAACTGATTTCTCATCTCTGCCCATCATTCCCATCAATTTATTTGATTCAGCACTCGTCTTTGCATACATGTTATGTACATGAAGGGAACTTATTTGCCTATATGCATATGCATCTGTTTTCCCGTGATAAAAAAATTATACAACAAATAATTTATGCCAAACTTTAGGCATGCTGCACCGTACTGGAGCCTATTGGATGGATTGGAAGATGTAAACTTTGGTGTTATGGTGAATTGGTGATGTATGGAAGATGCACGGCAAATTGGGAACACAAACAAATGACCAAATGCATGACGTCCATCGGGGACAATCACACGTATCTGGACTTTGTTGATGAATTGCCGATAATTATGAATTACTGAAGCAGTCAAACTTACGTATATTCAAGAATAGCACCTGTATGATTGAACCCGCATGAAACTTGCAATGCTTTCACTTCTCCTCCAAAACAAACTCTACTAGGATTTATATAGTCCACATCACTTCCTTGACCCTGAGTTGAAAGCAAAAGCTTCACTTTTTAGTCATGCACGGCAGAGAATGGTATACCCGGACAAAACTGATCAAGGTTGAGTTCGTTTCAAGATTATTTTAACAGAAAAGTGATTTTTTTAACTTTAAAAAAAGGCTTTTTATTTAAGCTATTTACATCACTTTTCTATCAAAATAATCTAAAACAAATGCACCACAAATTATGAAAGAAATGCACCAGCTAACTGTTATCAGGCTGCATATTCCCCCAAGATAGTGTGAAGACTTATATTTTTGTGAAGAAGGCTTCTAAGTGCAAGTCCTTATGTGTGCGTGATTCCATATACAAAAGAAATCACGAATATATGTGTAATGTTTGGTTACTTCAAATAAATTATTGCTTCCCTTTTGTCATAATCTGGTATTCCTGTTTCCAACCTTCGTGTATACACAAGTGAACCTGTTCTTGATGATTACTTAATAATACAAGGCATTATAAATTATATGAGAAGCAGAAGTTTACCAATTGTCCACCCGAAGAATGTCCAACTTCAGAGAAAGTCCCATTGGAACCTCCCCAGCCCCATGTGAAGACTCTTCCTTCTGAAAGTCAACAAAAAATTCAATAATAAATGACAACAATAGAATCCGATTTTCCAACTACCAGTATAGCACAAACATCATGTGTAAGGCTTACAAGTGAGAGGATGTTAAATCAACAAAGAAAAATTCATAAAAGCAAATTGGAGAAAGTTCGTTGCCACAATAGCGCATTCGGAAAAGGTGCAATGCATTACATCAAATCTCCACATAAAGCCTGCAACTCTATGCAGAAATCTGTAACGTATGTGCCCTGTTTCCATGCCAAGAAAAGCACCTTTTCACCTTTGAAAAAAAATGCCAGAAATACGTACTGGAAACAAGAAACTATTTTCTCCAGGAGGCATACAACTGTTATAAACTTTTTGAGTCCATGCCATATCATTTCTACAAAGAAATTGAACTGGCTAACTGCCTCTTTGATGAGTGTAACAAACAGTACAACTGGCTATGGGTGGACTACGGATATACTCCAGCATATAAGCTCTATATCTACTGTGATATAGTGAATCAAGGGTTTGATGCCTGGACAGTTATTTTCTTCTGTGTATTCCACCCTGTCATTCCTTGACAAGTTGCCATGAGTGAGCCCCCAGTCTTTCTTCAAAATCAATCATATATTTGTTTTTCTTGCATGATAATGATCTTCCATGCATTTGCCTCTAAATTCTTTGAACGCACCATTTCTTTATAAAAGATGCAAACCAGAGTAAACTACAAATGACAAGCTTGGTTTTACTAATTCCCATAGTATCTACCTATCTGTTAATTCCTTTGTTGTTCTCTTAAATGAACCTATCTTGCGTAACATTAATATGGCAAGCAGTTCAGAGGCTTTGGACAGCCGCCCAACAACAAAAAAAGCCAGTCTAAATTTGCATTATTATGTCAGGCCTCATGACCTCATGGGAAGTTTACTTCTAAAGCAAGGTAAGTAGCAAACTTCCTCGTCATTCAAGTCAACATTTACGGGAAAATTAATAATATGCCTGCTTTCAAGGAGCTTAACTCTTGCATCTTACAGAAATTTCTTTGGATAAGCAGTTCTTATGGACTAAGATCAGTGACAAATCCAGAAAAATTTAGTACTGGAGCAAGGATAATATATCGGAATAAAAAGGAGTGGAATACATTATATCTAGTTAGCTTCTCATTTAATGTTAATATAGGGTCAAACTCAACCACATAATGGGCAAAAATATACTATATCTATATGATCTATATAATTATGAAAAAAATTTAAAATTTTTGTGGGGCATACACCCCCACCTTTGTCAATGTAGATCTGCCCATGGCTAAGATGAGGAATTTGGCTTTTGCTTGGTGTAAACCCCATGATCTTTTTAAAGGGGTTTCCCTTGTAGATATACGTTGCGGGATTAGCTAGATCTGCTACAATGATGCTTTCTTTGTTCTCTTTGGCATGTTTCTTCTTTCTCTCTTTCAAGGAGGACCCCTTATCATCCTAAGATGTTGTAATTACCATCTTTTTCGTACTGAATTTCATCTTTTATACAAAATAAAAAATACAAATGCCTTCCTTACACATTATTTTATTAAGAAAAGATACTAAACAGTAATTCTTTTTCTTCTTCACCGTTGAAGGAAAGAACCTACCAGAAATGGCTGCTGTATGCTTCCAACCACAAGAAACCTGGCTAACAGAAGACTTCAAGAATGGCCCTTGAACCCTTTCAGGTACATGAATGGCATCTGAGAAGCTAGGTGAAAATAATTTGAAGAATCAAAACACTGGCATGCAGGTACAAAGTATAATGGAAAGGTAGAAAATGAAAATGTCCAACTAACAAGTGCAGAAGTGTACCCAATGCCAAGGCAGCCATTTTCATTTGACCCCCAAGTATAAAGCTCACCAGAATCTATAGAAAAGCTCGAAATAAAATGAATCAGTAATCCAATTATTACAAATCAGCATGGTTAAGTTCAGAAACAGATGAATTACTTGTCAGGACACATGTATGATAGCCACCGCAAGCAACTTCTTGTGAGTATGGAAGTTCACTAATTAAGGATGGTGTTGTCGCATTACTCATTGCCTTCAAGCGCTGAATATTTTGATTGAACAAAATAGACATCATTGCATGTATTAGATGAAGGGAAAATAAAATAATTAATTGTTAGTTTTTACTGATTGAACATACCAATTTGTCAATCCCTCTTTCACCAAATATATAAACAGAGCCATTTTCTACAACATTTACATGAAGGATAAGCAAAAACCAAGGGTTAACTCCCAATGAAGAATGTAACCAAAGAATGAAAAGAGAAAATAAAAAAGATATTATTAAATAAATTCAATTACCATCAGTACAAGCTGAATTTAGCAACCCAGCAGCTACATATTTAACCTAAACATATACCAAGAATGATGATAACCATAAGTTTGAAGCCAGTAAATCTCTTAAATTAGAAACAAGAAGGCATTAAATTCAACAAATTACCTTGACTCCCTCAAGATCCTTTATAAGCCTAGGAGTATACTCACTGCATGATTTTTTCATTGTCAATGTCTGTGTGCAAGATTTGAATTGGTTTAAAGCCACAAGCATTCTTTTACCTCTTTTTTTTTTTTATGTTCCAGTTGAGAAGTCAAGCATAAGTAAACAAACAAATTGGATATGAATTTAACAGGAACATTAAATTGCAATGTAAAAAGTCAATGATGGCAAAGGATAAACAAGACCTAAAAATGGAGGTAGTAAAAGATAAAAGTAAAATGTGTACAAAATTATAACTGAGAACACAAACATGACAAAATCTCCAATAATAATACTTGAGTTGCAAAGAATAGACAGCAAATGTTAACAGTAAACTTTAGGTCCTTTTGGCAAGAAATTGCTCAATATCTTCAACACTGCAGAAACTATCACCTCTTCATGAATAAACAACATGACAAACTCATCATCCAAATCTTTCATGCTTGTTACTTGGACTTGTCATTAAATGAAACAGAAAAAGAAATGTAAATTAATGGAGCCAAATTTTGTGAAGGAATACAAGGGACAGACCTGTAACTTTTGAAGAATCCTAGAACACTTGACTCGTGACCATGACCAAGTCTACCAGACCCTCCCATCCCCCAACTAAGGGCCTCTCCTCCATCTGGTGCAAATAGGAACAACATTTGGGAAGATGTTAGGAATATTTAGGACACAATACACTGTCATGCTGACTATGAGGAACTCAATAGGATCAGGTTAAGTGCTGATTAAGATCAAACTTGAAAGTCAAAAGCTGTAGAATGATATCTTTTCAGTTGAAATAAGACAGTCATATCATGGGTCGAAAAATAGTATGGCCTCAATCCATATGGAATTAGGGTATATTCCTAATGTAATATCACATGATAGTAATCTAATATATTGATTTGTCTATTGCATACCACTTATAGCCATTGAGTGTTCTGACCCAAGAGCTGCCATTTTAATGCTGATTCCATCCAAATATTCCACTTTAGTTGGCAAAGGAACTATGTTAGGAGCCTCTGCAATTCAGAAAACGGCATTATATTCAAAGTAGCTTCTACTCTGACCATTTTCTTTGGTTAGCTTTCACAGCTACCACTACAATGAGCATCCCGTTTTATCAATGTTATAAGATACAGGTTCATGAGTAAAAAACTCTCAGTCTATTAAATGCAAAAGCAAGGTTTCAGTTCTTACTTTTTCCAAGTCCAAGCTGTCCACTTGTATTCTTTCCCCACATATATAGTTCTCCATCAACTACCAAAGAAAGAAAGGAGAAAACATAATTTTAAAAAAGCAAGGTAATGAATCTACTTAAACTCCCAAGGGAAGATGCATTAACAGATGGTAGTTTTTTAAAAGAATAAACTAATATAATATAAGCACAAAGAAGCCTCCAAGATCTAGTGTATACATGCCAGAACAGTAGGAATCAAATGCTACATCCTGTGTTCGCTTAATAGATAATTACCCAAACATCTGTATAAAATTTTATTCTGGAATCTCCTTCAAAAGCAAATTTGAAGAGAATCTATTACAAATTAAAATGACTCAATCTGAAAATTGTCTTATCAATGATCCAAACTACTGCTTACTTTATACAAAACTTGTAAACAAAAACAGCATGCATCAATGATTGTTTACATATAAATAAGAGAAGGCTTTGAATAATATTTTCTTTAAGGTTAATTTGAATTAATTGTATTGTGTTCCACCAACTGGTTTTTTAAGCTACTATACTTTCTTTCTTTCCCTTTTTCGTTAAAGAACTTAAGCCATTAAATATTTACTTTGAAGGGAAAGAGGCAGCCATATTCAAACACAAGCTATCAAGAGTCAAGGCTTGTTAATGTTAGTGTGGTTGAGTCATTGACTATAGCATGCATAAGTACAGACCTGTTATCACACAGGAATGATTATAACCAGCAGAGATCTGCACAATTTGCTTCGCATCTCCAAAGACCCAAACTGGCTCCTGGAACGACATGGACAAGTCAATGAAATATCCCAATCAAGGAAAATCAGGACAAGTGAAATTCCTTCCTATGTCCAAAGGGAATGCACCCATCAACAATTGGAGAACAGAACAATCTATTAAGGCAAAATAGTGAAGAGATCATACCACCAAGTACCGTTTACTACTCTCTGATATACCAAGTTGTCCAAAATCATTAAGACCGGTGGCATAAACGCATCCATCGTCTGTGAAAGGAGCACAATTTGTAAGCCTCTACTCGAACATTACGGAGAGTCTTCAACAGTCATCAGACTCATCACCAATTTTAAAGACTGTCACATTATAGCCAATCGAGTAGCATAAAGAAAGCTGTTACTACGACAAACCAACAACTTCTCGAAAATTAAATCACCGCATGACCACAAAATGGACTCTATAAAATGGTCTTAAATTGCTGTTCCAGAATCCAATACTATTCCATTGCTATTATCACGATCACGGAAAATCTTGACAAATACAACTGACGCTACCTAATAAATTAACTAGTGCAATTTAAAACCATGTACTCTAATAATAACCCTATGGTAGTGTTTGGTTACTGTCTTAATACACAAAATAGAGATATTAGAGGCATAAAAGGAGAAAGAGACAAGTACAAAAAACATTAACCAACAAAATTTGCCCAAATTTCTGTCCACCGAAAATATGGGGACAGAGGATTTCCGTCTCTACCATCTCAGTGTCTCTATAGTTTTTGTCCAAGCACAGCAATAAAATGAGGCCTATATGACTAACAAACATGAAATTCTTTTGCACTTGATAGTATTTACCAAAATTTCTATTCTTTCAGAATCCATGATCCATACTACAAAATCCGTCTATCAAGTCATAGATCAACCAGTTAATGATTCAATTAATTAGAGAAAAAAAAAGGGAAGAACAATCCAGAAACAAATTCAATTCGATAATGGAAGCACACGGAAGATTGAACCTGTTAGGAAGAGTGTGTGAGCACCGCCGCAAGCAACGGATTTGAGTGATTTGTGGCGGAGCGCAGGGCAGATCGCGGGCGTCCAGTGAGAATCCAAGGTGCCGAGGCCCAATCTGCCGAAATCGCCGTTCCCCCACAGCGCCGCGAACCTCTTCCCGCTTCGATCGGACGAGAACGACCTTCCTGAAAGCCCTAACCCCGAACGCAGGTAGAATTTCGAGAAACGGAGGTAGCAGCTGCTCCGGTGCCACATCGCGAGAAGAAGATTCTAGAAGATGGTGATGAGAGACAAGAATGGTGAAGTGAGAGAAAGGTCGTTGGAGAATGTTGCGGTTGTGGTGGGAGGAATTCGAAGGAACAAGTGGGGAGGGAAACATGTCATGACTGAGACTCACTGGCGGGGAATGGTGCAACGTATGCACCCTTGTTCTGGTAATGCCGGTTTTCGTTTATTCGTTAAAAGGTTCTGAGTCACTGAAATGAAGGCGGTACGAGACGGTACTTCTAGTACAGAAGCTGCTTTTGGTTTTACCTTTTTGACCCTTGGGCCTTCCTCATCAACCAACTCATTTCTAATCTACGGAACACGGAGATAACATACCGACACAGATACCAAAAACATTAAAATTATGAAACTTAAGATTCAGGATACATATATATATAGACTTAATTCTTATCATAATTATCTTAGAAAGACGTAAATACACACACACACACACACACACATATATATATATATATATATATATATATATATATATATATATATATATATATAAATGATTTTTTACGATCAAATCAATTTGTAAAATAAAACCACTCAAAAAATTTATCATATGATGAAGTATCGTGACTCTTCTACACTTGTTTATGACTCGGCATTCAAGGTACCAAATGTTATCTTTATTTTCCATTACATGTTACATCATTCGAAAAAGTGTACAGAAACTTCTAGTACTTCATATTTAAAAGGAAAATGAGGGATTCTCACCTACATCCGTAAGTCAATGCCTTCATTTACAGTTGATTATGTGGAAACATGCTAGTTTAACACGTGTCTAAAATTTTTTCCTCATCTTTTTCCACCTTCCACCGCGCCCTTCTGATGATAGTGAGCCCCGCCACTACGTCATCTCCTTCTTCATCTGCCATCATCATCACCACCCTCTCCTCCCTTATTATCACCACCCCTCCTTATTTCTCTCTTTGGTTTTTTTCCTTGCTTCTTGCTCAGGTTTCACCATCACCATGATGCTCTTCTCAGTCGCCGTTCGTCTTCTTGTTTGGTTTTCCGGCATGGTTCTCTATTGGGGAAGTTCAAGATCATCAGATCTGGTTTTTGTTCTTTCTATTTCTCTCTTCAATGTGACAATGTATTTTTCCGGCGAGGTTTGTCATCTTCGTTCGTAGTCTACTCCATCTCTGGCGACGATCGCTCCTCTCTTTTGGTGTGGTGGTTCGCTATTTCTATTTGTCATCAGTGCTTCTCCACTCATGTTTCCGGCACTGAGGCTTCTGGCTATGGCCATAAATTTTGGGGGTTTTTTTTTTCTTTTTGAGGGGAAAAACATTTGAAGGGAAAAAATTTACATGATTAGCATTTGGATCCAAATGTATATGTGAAAAATTGGGACTCTGAAGGTGGGGTTGTATGGGATGTTGGGATTCAATGTGAGTTATTAGTTTTTGTTGTTGTGATATAAACAATTGAGAGAGGGTTTGCTTGATTATTGTGGATTTTGTAAGGCCTATTGTTGTTGTGTTGTGGTGGCAAGCTTTGTTGCAGGTTTGGGCAAGTCAAGGATGGGAGGCTGGGGTGAAAGAGGCCGTCGAATGGGAGAGGAGGGGGAGTGAGTGGCAGACTAACACTAGAGGAGGAGTATAGAGATTGAGTTTAGCAACACATTTTGATTCATCTACTCACATTTACAAAATGTTGTTAAATCCAATTGCATGAAAGCTATTGACCCATTTTAAAAATGTAGTTAATTGCAAGTTGTCACACTATTTGTATTTAACCACATTTACAAAATGTGGTTAAAGGCAACTGAATTTTTAATTGAAGTCTGAACTCAGTTATTTGTACAGTACTTTGTAAAGGACACACCACATTGATGTGCATTTAGCCACACTTTTATGAGCGTTTAACCACATTTTATAAATGTGGTTAAACATCTGATTTGTGTTTAGCTACATTTTTATCTATGTTTAATCACATTGTATAAATGTGGTTAAAAGTAACGGTATCATAGGCATTGACCTTTGACTGTAGAGGAGTGGGCACCAAAGAGAAACCCTTTTCTGTGCTATCTAACAACACAGCAACGCCATGAAGTACAAATTATTTTCATAGAATTGTAACCAAATCTATCATTAATAACCAACCAAAGCAGATATTAATGCATGTTTACACGGATAAAATGCAAAACAATTCTTTTATTTTTATTCCTACATAAGTCATTTCATAAATACATAAATTTATATTATTTGATAGAATTCATGTTTATTTTGATCCTTAAACCTATAAATACGTGAGTCATTTTTACTTTAATCATTGATGAACTCATCCTTAAAAACAACTGGACTAATTTGATTTAATAGTATATATTTGATGGAGCGATATGAATTATCTATGTTTTTAAGAACTAACAGTGAATTATAAAATCAAAGATTAATTAGTCAAATTAATAATTTCAAGAACCAAAATGAATCATTTATATGATTTTAATGACTAGAATGAGTATCAACTCTATTTAATAGTTTCAACACAAATTATATTAATGAAAAATGCATCATGTTATCTAAGATATCATTAACATATAAAAATCTTATAATTTATTATTAATTATTACAAAAAAATAACTTAAAAATTTATATATTCAAAATTCAACCAAAAATATACCGCATCAAAATTTAAAAGCCAAGTCTAACCCAATTAACTTTGAGATAGGATGGAATAAAAAACACCCTTCTACTATAGGATGGAATAAAAAACACCCTTCTACTAATCAATATTATTTGTCAAAAAATCATCACTTAAATCAATGACAAAGTCAAAATTGCAACCTGCATCCTTGATTCCAAAAGCTGTATCTTTTCAGAATAAGATTCTCTCATGTTTCTTATTAATATAAGAGTGTCGTCTTATGAAAAAAAATAAATAAATAAAGACAGACACTTGATAAATTAGAATGTATGTCGGTGAGTAACCAACATATCCATCCATCCAATGGTTTTAAATTGCAGCCATGTTGGCGGCATATATTTTTGCATCGCAGAACAACTGCAATTTAAAACCATTTTCCAACTTAGACGGCAACGGGAGATCCTTCATCCTTGTGCACATACAGATATCATTCATCGGTTTATTACTTTACATGGTTCCAATGGTTAAGAGAAACCGGGAGGAAGAGGGGGAGGAGGAGGGAAATGCCCTCACTTCAGGGTTAAGCCAACAATAGAGGCCACACATATTACATTCAATTGCCTAATTTTAATCAACACCAGACCATAATACTACATGCAACAGTCCATGTTTTGCACAACATGAGTTGGCCTTCCATGTGTGGCTTCTGGATTATACTTTGTTGATATGCTAAAGTACAGAAAATTACCTCAAAGTATTGTTGGCTTTCTGATCCTCAATCTTCCATGTCAAAACAGTTTCAACCTTCACAATACAGATGCCATATCACCTTGCATTGCTGCTTTCAGTCAATCAGGGAATACCTTATGCAATAGAAGGGGAATTTTCTATTCTGGATCTACATTTACAAGTTCCAATAAAAACTAACAAGGGAATCAATTTCCCACTCTGAACAACATAGAAGTCTAGGAGGTGTTTTGCTTCAAGAGAACAAGGGGAGGAGAGAAGAGGCAATTGGTTGTCTAAATGTGACTTTTGCTATCTAAATTTTGAGATGATGAATATACATGTAGAAGAAACAACCCCCATGAAAAGGTTCAAACTAACATCTCCTGTGGTTGTATAAATAATGGTCTCCTCTGTATGGATTATGGCTTGCCGGAGGCAGGTGTGGAGACAGGTGTGAACGAATTGCTCCGTTTCCAATTGGAGCAACTGCATTTGCATTTTGACGAGGCATCTCAATATGACCTTGGAAAGTTTGTGAGGGAAAAGGTTGAGATTGCATGGATAGATTATGAAAACCTTCAAAAAGAGAAGGAACTGGCCCTGGACCATATCCATGATGGTACCCAATAACATTTGTTCTAGGAATCACGAGAGGAGGTTGGTGAGAAACTAGGGGGGTGAAAGATGCAGGTACACTATTAAGCACACTTGTACCAACAGCTTGCTGCATCCCACCCATACCATGAGGTTGTGTTCCTAGCAAAGCTTGTTTCTTAACCTGGTTTTGTGCTAAACCTTCCTCCAAGTGCCGCTTTTTGGATGGGAGAGGATCTTGCAAAGTAGGAAGGTTATTCATATTTTCATTGCTGTTGCTGGTACCCCCAATTCCTAGAGTAGAAACAGTTTGTGCTCCAAACAAACGACCCATCAATTCCATGCCCTGCATCTGGCCATTTAGAAACCCCATCAGGTAGTAAAGAGATGAACGGATACATGCATAGATTGTCTTTACTTCTGCTGTTCCAACTGCTCTAGCAACATTCTGAGACAGATCTGTGAAATCCTCAATCTGTTGAACAAAATGTCATCAGCATAAACTAAACATGAATACTAATTTTCAAAAAAGGGTGATAGAAGTGAAGTGGATTACACTCATGGAATAAGAACGTTGACCCCATGATTTTAAAGTCCATGATCCTTCATATAAGCTTACACATAAACCCTTCTTCCAAAGTTTTTCAACTGATGCTAGCTGCAATATGAATCAAATTAACAAATGATTATGTTTTCATGATATTGAAACATCTTTCTATTTCATACGTTGTACCTTAATCACATAAACACTTGCAATTAATGTGATTATTATTTATGACTATCATACCATTTTAGAGAGTTAGAATTACAGGGTCAGCCAGAAAAGGAGGGAAAAAGAAAACTTTTAGGGCGTGTTTGGTTGGGAGGTAAAATTGGGGATGAGAATTTCATTGATGAGAACAACACCCAACGACCAAACACATCATTAAAGAATATTCTAAATGTGAGCATGATACATTAACAAACCGCCCATTTATACTTTAATAAATGCCTGTACAAAAAGTAATATTATATTGACAAAGAAAACGCACAATAACATGATACAAAGGATCTAGTTAGAGTTGGTGCATGTTGCACATAAGCGAGGACACCACTGGTATGGTTCTTGTTGGGCAGCATAGCTAATACCAATAACGGGACAAATGAACAAGCTTTCTATCGACAATTGTTCAAGTTGTAAGGTTTAGATCGAGAACAAGGAAGATGTCATAAGCATAATTCGGGACATTCTAACATGAACAGTAATTAACATATAACTTGCATGCTGCAAAGGCTGCACTCTAGCAACACAATGCATCCAGCAAGCATAATATCATTGAACCTTCTCAGAAGTTTCACCAGAGAGTAGCTGTGGAAGCAAAAGATGGTGAAGACAAAGCATAGGGTTGGTGATCAGATGTGAGGGTCTCTACAACAAAACCCCCTTTGCTTAATGACAGCATAACAATAACTAGCAATGGACATGAAAAAGATACCATCCTAATCAATATTGGGTGACAGGATTTTACCTCTATTATATCAAGAATGTAACATTACAGGGTTAGATGGAAAACAAGGAAAACAGTAGCTTTGAATAATATCATGAACAACTGTATATTACATTGATTGGCCTTCTATTTATACTAGAAGTGTTACCATAACACAATATTTGTGCACTTTAGTTTGGGTGGACATGTAATTATTACCTTTAACAAGAAGACACTTGCTAATAAAACATAATTCTCGATAGATAGGAATACATAGACATTACCTTGACAAACAGAGTAATAAAAAGCTTAGCCAATGAATCTCTGTTATTTTTCCCATAGTTTAAATATTTTTTCACAACCTTAATCACAGAAGCAGGATCAGCTCCCTCTGGAACATACAAATACGGACACAAATGTCAAAGTTACGAAAATCCATCCAGGAAGCCAAAAGACAAGATGATGATAAAAATTTCATGATTCTGGCACTATGGTAAGTCCCTTGCTGCAGCATAATACCCATTAGATAGGCACTTCAACAGTAAAGCACATGCAAAGTGGAAAGATGTCTACTACAAGTCATTAAAGGTTTTCCTACAGTCACCATTATATCTATCCGTTGTTGCTCTCATTTTCCATTGTTAGAATCATTATTCAATTCACATTTTATTTGAAACTGTTTTTTAATCTTAGCAACCAACAGACCTACAAGTGCTGGTGATTTAATGACAGAACTTGGTCACATACAACTGTTACAATTACTCAAAATATTTCTAGAATTTATGTTTCCGTGTCATTTCTAGTTGTGAAACAAAATAATGCAACATCAAAGCATGTTTGAGACCCAGTATGCAACTGATCAGTTAACTCGTATTCCACAGAAAACACACAGTAAGGGATGCCCAGCTCATCTATGGCTAAAATAAACAAGAAATTTCTTCAGTGAAAGACTGAAAGTGTTAGTGTTTAAGGAGTTTTCAGATGTTAGTAGTTTTATTGGGCTATGCTTGTACTAGGTGTAATATACTAGTAAGCTCTTGCTTGAGAGATGTTAGAATTTTTTACAAAAGAGAAGGAGAGTTGGATTTTTTGTCTATAAAAAGGAGGAACTGTTAGAATATTAGGATTCTTAGTGCTTTAGGAGTCTTATTGTGATAGTAGTTTTATTAGGGTGGAACTGTACTACAGTACTAGCTATGGACCCAGATTATTAGTACAAGTAGGTGTTTCTACTTATTATATAACAAACACAATTTATCTCAAATATATTTTGTCTCAGCATCTCCAATTCATAAAGACTTCTTTTAGACATGATGTGCAACAATAATATTCAACTTAAAAACTACAGTAAATCTGATACATCGTTGGCAAAAATTTTACCTTCAAGTAAAGCAGAGAATGGAGGCAATATCGGAGGACTGCATGTCTGCATCACAATAGAAAAAGGTCATTTTATATGAGATTTTTCTAAAAGACCTTTCACAAAAGTAAATGCATGTTCATGCTTAAGCGAAATATTTGGGAAGTACTATTTGATGCTTGAACAACTTCTCCATCTTCTCAAAATGCTTTTTATTTTTCAGAAGCTCATAAGTTTAGCAGCTAGGGAAAAAAGTATAAAATGCTTCTTTCTTATGATTCAGCTTTACGAAAAACAAATCTCAACCCAAACATGCTAAAAATAAAAGACATGCTTTATAATGAGAAAAAAAAGTTTTTATTAGAAAGCACATTCAATCAAGCTCTTAATCCCTTAGCAAATCAGTAGTAACCTAGTGGCCAGTACTCTAAATACCAATTCAGTTGATGTAACTATCAAGTGAAATGTTACATTAATACAGTAGAAATAATTAAGCGACTTTCCTTACAAACAAAACCTTTTGATGCCTATGCTTCTATCAAAGCTCAATAAATAGCAATCAATGACCAAATATAAACATGCTTGACTATTTTGATCAATTTCAAATATCCCAACTCTATTATTAAAAGTAATACTTCCAAAATAGATAAGTACTTGAATCAAATATTTAAAATGTTTACTACCTGCAAATGAAAGGCAACAAGTGATACAATGGATAAAGAATTCAACGTCCCGTCTTTGGAACTATTGATATTATGTGCTTGTGCCCAGGATTTCATCTACAATCATGTTAGCAAGAAAACAGTTTCAAAAATTAAATAAAAGCAAGCATCTTGACTAGTAGGTTTGTTAGTAAGAACAGAGAAAGAAAATTTAGTGGACTGCAAGCCACCCCAACAGCAAAGAAGGGGTGGAGAAACCCATTTTAATGAAATGAAATCCACTCAACTCTTCCGTGCCAATTGTGATAGCTTTCTGAAAGATCTAGTTAAACAATTAAGCCTTAAAATTTTGCTTCAAGAACTACAGACCAGACATTCCAAAAATTTTGTATTCCAATTGCAGATGGCCATACACATGCCTCTTCACCTTCAATTCATCATGTTCTAAACAAATCCTGTATTTAACTAGAGCACTTTGTGAATTATCAAATTCTCTATTTCAATAGTAATTTTCCATCCACATTGTTCTCATTTCAAATTTGTCTTAAATGACAATATGAACTCAAAAACTCAGCAATATAAGCAGTAGCTTTCAACAAATGCTTGCAAACTAAAAATAAAACATGCATCATGATGCCAGAACCCAACAAAATCTTATCAACACAATCAAAATATCTCCAATTACCAGAAAACTTAGCTCCCGAAACCTTTCATCGATGGCAGAAATTGCATGGATAATGTGGGATTTCACAATGCCGTCCCTGTTCTCGACTGATAAATCACATTCAATACCTGTACCCTTATCAGTAAGTTTGATAATTGGTACCTTGGCAGTTGTGACGAGTAGTACACTGGCAATATGTCCATTTCCTACAACATAGAAGTCACCAATTTTATATTCCCAATAATACCATCAAAGATGTAGATTCATTACACATCCACAAGTCACAAAGAAAAGAAATCAATTCCAATATGTCATAATCATTTTCAATAAGATCATCATAAAGAAAACAGGAAAAACACTTTTTTTCCCCCATCTACTAGTCCTTTGTACTAATAAAAACCAAGTTGGTCCGCATTCTATAACTTTTGTTATAGGAGCCAGCCATTCTATCAGTAACATTCTCAACTCAATTTAATAAATTAAATAAAAGTTCATTCCCCTTTCAATATAAATCATATAGCCCTTAAACATGATTTCAGATCATGTGACGCTTAGCATGAGTAAGATTATTATCCAGAAAACATCGATTGCAGTGTAGCAGATAAAAGTTTAATGATTCGGGGCTTTAAGTCAAGCCAAAGCACAAATTAATTCCATCCTAACATGCACTAATCACATAAAAAGTCATCAACTCATTGTCATATCTACACTACATTTAGATCTTGCCACTTTCATGTAAGTGTGACCTTTAAGTGCAATCTTAGAGAAGCTGATGATTTTTCTCTCCAACAATTGCTTTGAAGTTTCACTTGCTTGAATTCTAGGATATAATGAGAATCTCATATATACCCCAAACATTCTAAATTGACAGCCAATTTTGGCCTTGCCTCAACTTGATTATGGTTCAGCATATGATGCATGCCACATGATTCAGTGTTCATTATGCTAAGATTAGAGGGTAGAGACAAAAATATAATGTTTGGTGAAAAGAACTGTGATAACAATCAATTATGCAACAAATTACACTAATGTAAAGATTTTGGGTTAAGTTCTTGAATTATGATGTCTCATAGACCATTAGTAATTTAGTATGCATCACTTGGAACAGATTTGTGTTTTTTGCCTATGAATTCATATTAACTCCAAGCATATCAAAAGCAAATAAGATTTGATAGAATTCTAGAACAAGTTGACTTTTGTGGAATGCAGGATATTCCCCCAAACAAAAGCAAACATTAAAAAATGACATCATGCTATTGTTAGAAATTTACTTTGAATTGTGTATAATTTCTTGATGAACTTTCGAAGGGTTGAAATCTTCTTCTGACGATCAAGTACAGTTGAATCAATGAAATTGATAGACAAGTCCAGATCACTTCTTTCGGTGAACATGTCCATTACAAAAGATCCATATCCTTCCACGACAGGGGAGCTATCACTCTTGGCTGAAAGGAAAACAACAAATGATTAAAAAGAAAGCACAGTCTACAGGGGAAAAAGCCAGGATATGAACTAAGCTTGAAGTAAAGGGACCAATAATAGAAGAAAGAAGAGAAGATGACACAGTATACACCATAGGAGCTAAAAGGTCATATTAGTTTCAAAACATGGTCATATTAGTGTGGAAATATGCTTATGCTGCTGATATCTTACATAATATCTATGCAAAATTCCACACAAGGAAACATGGAACAAAAGATTACCATATATTTCCCGTGCCATCACATTGAATATTCGGAGAAGATCTTGTCTGTTGTGATAGTCAATTGGTTTCGGGCTCTGTTTGACATAGGTGTCCCAAAGGAGCCCATCTAGACCAATGACCCATGCAGGATTGATGTTGATCTTTTCTAATTCCTCTGATTCGATCCTCTTTGCCTCCTTTAGAATGTCTGGCATAGCAACCAAAGAATTAAGTCACTAGTTTAAAAATTAATGTAGTAAATGCCCATCTAGGACACCAATATTAATAAAAAGATAGAATCCCAACCAAAATAGGTAGTCAATCATTCTAGTGGACCAGCACAGAACTAAGTTTTATTTATTTATTTTTTTTCCGTGGGAGGGAATCAAAATTTTATTAGGGCTAAATAAACTGCAACAAGCAAAACAAAGCCTAGGTTTAGAAGTTGGAATTTAATTTCCAACACTTTGGGTGGCCAAAGCACCCATAAGCTGCAATGCAATTCGGCCACCACAACAAGTCATCTCATCTCATCCCACCCATCCTATCCTTCTCACTTAAGGACCCAAAGCAAGAGTTCAAGCAAGCAAAGTAGACCTCTCCTACCAACCATCTCACTGTCCCCATAACTGCATGCATAAACACACCCCAATTGAATAATGTTCCCAACCCTAATAATGCATGTCAGCAGCCTCTTCATCCCTCTTGAGAGGGAAACTATCTAAAGTTGCAAGAATGAAAATCATTACTTCTCCAATTCCCTAGAGACCACCCTAATCCACTTGAATTTTCAGTCTGTTCCACCAACCCACCAAAACAGAATTAATGAACACCAGTCCTGAATTTCAATGCAGATAGAAAACCCCAGTCACAAGAAAGCGCTAACCCTTTTGGCTTCCCATCAAATTCATATCTCAGTGAGCGCACCCTTTCGATTAATTCAAGATATAAAAGCAAAAAGGCCTCAAGGTTAAGTGAATTTGTTACCTTCCACAGCCAATTCCATTGTCCCTTCGAAACCTAACCATTCAAAAGCCAAAAAAAAAAAAAGGAAAAAAGGTTTTAGCTTCAAACAGAGAAAGAAAAAAGAAGAGAATAAAAAAAAATATCTCAAGGACATGTGAAATTGAGAGGAATTGAGTGACGGAAGAAGAATCTAGAAGGTACTATGTAATAGGGCGTGAATACTTCCGATACAAGGACAGAAACAGGTGTGAGTGAATAGCAGAAGATTAGCTGAGGTTGTGAAGAGTGAGTGAGGTTAAGGTGGTTTCAGTTTGAGACTTTTAATATAGTAGTGCTACTGTTGGATTGGGCGTTGGATTTGGGTACTCTGTCAACAAAAGTAACATTACTTGGCATGTGTGTACGTGTTCTGTCTGGCGCAGTTTTTCACGTGTTTCATCCGTTTAGATGCCTCGAGTGTGGAACTCTTTAATCATGATCCTACGATATTCGCGGAGATTTTTACTGTTTTTTCCTCATGCTGTTTGAGAATTATTGGGTTATCTTTTCTATCTGGAGTGTGCTTACTATTTTTAAATTTTAATACATGAGCTCTGCTTGTCTTGCCAATTTTGATTTGATGGCAGGCAAATCTTTGGATGAGATGCATTGGGGAGAAACTTCTTAAAATACTGTTTTTAGGGGAAAAAAAAAAGTTGGTTGTTGTTTTATTTTACATTTTTAGAAGTTTATCTAAGTTTCGACAAAAAAAAAAAATGAAGTTTATCTAAGTTATATAAATTTTAAAAGCATTTTTTTGTTATAAAAAGTGATTTTCTCATTTAAAAATTAAAACAACACATACAAATGCACTTTTTTATATAAGGAATCTTAAACTTTAAAAAAAATAATAAATAGGAATCTAGATTATATTTAAATCAAATTAAATTCTAAGCTGGATTTTGAAATTTCATTACTCTTTATCCAAATTAAATCCTAAAATATTTATCAGGGTTGGGATTGATTGGCTTTGGATAACAAAGGTAAACAAGATCAATTAAGCTTCATAAGTTGAGTTGGATTGAGTGGAGAAATATTTTTTAGTTAAAAACGTTGATATTTTATAAATTTATGTCAAAATAACACTTATCCACGTTACAGGGTGTTCGGATAGCGTTGTGACGAGAGACGATTGCAAATGAATTAGAAAATAAATAAATAAATGAGAGTTGTCATCAATATTTTATTTAAAAAATATTGAGGAAAAAACTTTTTAATCTTGTAAAACTGATATTTGAAAATGAGATTAGATTTAAGAAAGAGCAAGACTTTAATCTTATTGCAGCTGTCTTATGGACGGTTATTTTAAGTCAATTGTATAAATTAATTAATAATGAGACAATATATATTTTTTCTTGAAGAAATATTAAAATTAAACAATTGTTAATACCAAACAAAAAAGTTTGATTTTTGGTTTGACATAGATGGTACTCCTATGTATCTTTTAATATATAATGAGTAACTCAAAATAATGCCAATTTTTATAAAATAAGTGTATGCCAACAGATTTTATTCATAAAATTTAAAACATTTGATAAATTTATGAAAAGACTTTTGATGATTTTTTTTTTGGAACAAAACTCATTATTGCACACGATTCTAGTTAATATTATGCTACTTTGTAAATTCTTGTAATTCAAAAATAGTGAAAAAAGCAGCAATTACTTGGTTATGATCATTATTACACAAATAAAAAAAAATGTTGTGAAAAATTGTCATCCACCAATTCGAACAAAAAGAAACAATTTTTCATTTTATAATAAACATTAATCAAAACAAAATTTAGATAGCACAAATTGATTAGTAGATAAGCCCAGCAAGCGATTAAGAGGAACATAAAAGGCAAGGATAATCAGACAATTTAAAATATAACCAGCTAACTCAAAAGATCATGATCAATAACAACAATCAACTTTTTTTTTTTCCTTTTCTTTTATTTTTCCAATTTTATATTCTTTTATGTTTTTTGGCTATTATATGAGAAGATAAAAAGGATTCAGTTACCCCCTCCTAGATTACTCACCAAAAATGGATTCAGTTATCTCACCCAAAAAGAAAGAAGGAATAAGTAAGGATTGAGTTAAAATCAAGTATTTTAGGAACCTTACTCGTGATCCACGATTCGCCAGGCTTCCTACGATGCCCCTTGCTCCTCTGTCCTTTTTTCTTCGATGCCTTCTTTGCTCCCATTATCCTCTGCCTCTGCATTCTCCTCTTCACTTTGCTCTTTGTTACTTCTTTTGCGCTCTCTCTCTCTCTCTCTCTCTCTGCGCGTCTCCTTAGTCCTTCTCTCAATACTTCCTTGTTTCACCACTCAATCTTCTTTTTTTCTCTTCTTTTTCACGCGGCAGCTTGCGAATTCCTCTCAATGCTTTGCTTTTGGCTTCAGCTTAATTAATTCCTTCTACCTTGTTAAAACCTTTCAGGATGCGTCGGGAGGGACTTTCCTCTATTAATGTCAACGAACTTCTTCACGATGCGCACCTGCGCAAGGCTCTTTTCCTTTCTTTCTTTATTCCCCCTCCTGCGTTTAGGATAGGACACTTTTTTTGTTGTTGCTTTTTTATTGGATTGGGCTAAAATAAGTTCTTCTTTAAACTTGGACTTGGGCCAAAACAAAAATTGAGGATTATACATTAATAACATGATTATTATCACTAGTTAATATATTTAATTCTTGTATCTGCTTTTATATAAATAGAAGAATTTGATTAAATAATTTTCTATCAACAGCGTGTCATAATTAAACTCCTATTCTAAGTATCTTGGGTTTTGCTCTATAGCCAGGTGGGTTTACGTTTTAGTCTTTTAAATTTTCGGTCTGGGTAGGTTTACATTCGTCAAAGAGGCAGGTTAGAATGATGACCTTCAAGTGGGAAGATAATGAGATATACTTTAGGCCTAATCCCGCAATCCACAAAAATCATGGGCCGCAAAGGCTCGCCCGACAGACCGAACCTTAGCTATCAATATCATGCTGCAGAACGTAACTTTCTCGACCAAAAATATTGCTTTAAAACTTTTAAATAATTAAGGATAAATCCAATGGTAAAGTTCTTGATGACTTATCAATCAACAAACCGCAATCCCCAGAACTCCATTAGCCTGTGGCTAGCACCTTTACATATGATTCCCTCTTTATCCATTTTTGTAATTATGTCTAATACCTCTATAATGTACTAGTGAGTTGATATCAATCCATAATTTTCATTTTTAGTATTTATTTTAAATTTAATTCATATTTTATGTATGTTGGCTTTTTTTAACTTCATTTTTAAAAAAAATTTAAAGTATATGTTTTTATTTCGATGAATTAAAATACAAAATAATTTATTTATAAATTTTTTTTCAAAAAATATCTTTTCATAAATATTTAAATAAATTATTTATCCAAGGCGTGCCACTCATCACTTTAGAGCCATGATCCGAACTTGGTCTTTGTGCAGCAACATAAGATTAAACGAGGGTGAAAAGGAGAAAATTAATTTGATTTCATAATTTAAGTACGTAGTAATTTAATGCTTCTGAGACTTATATTTTAAATAATTAATGTTATTCTTATCCCTTTTTTGTCTGAAGTGGGAGAAAATTTTATTGCTCAACATAGTTCAAACTGATCACTTGCTAAGAAATTAAAGTCAGGTGAATGATAAGCCCAAACTGCAAGCTAAGAGCTTTTAGCAAAATTTGCTGGGCAATTTACAACTCTATTGCCAACTCTTGGAATCCAATAACAATCAAATCTTTCAAAACACGGCTCATAAAGCAAAATAACAAGAACAATATCTCCTTTTCACCGTATCATATCATATATGATACCTTCATTTATTTAATAAACAATCAATCTAACTTGACTCTAGATGAATTTAATTAGCTTGTACATTCAAAACAACTTCAAAAATAACATGACATCATTATAATAACAAAATAAAAGGAATATGCTGACATTTTCAATGACACCCAATATAATAAATTTAAATAAACTAAAAATAATTCAAACGCATGCTTATAATAAGGAAATAATCAAGATTATTCGGTTTAAACTTAATTGAACAACTGTTTCTGAGTGTGTTTCAATGAAGTATTTCTAGGGATAATGTATTTTATAAGAGGATTTTAAATGATTTAGCACCTTGGTAGTCATCGATCACCCTCCACCGCTACCCTCCTGCCATCCTATTGGTTGTCAACCATCAATTGCTGCCATTGGCCGCCCACTAGGCACCACCCACCACTAGTCACCTTGCCGGCCACCATTGGTCACCACACCAGCCATCACTGCCAGCATCTTGCCACATATCTGCTCTTATTTATAGAGAATGAGATATAATTTCATCAAGCAAATAAAATATTTTGTAAATGAAATCATCAAATCACCTTATACAAATAAAATAATTTTAAAATATAAAAAATTCAATTGAAACAATTAGAATTTCTTGAAATTTTAAAATATTCTATCCAAATGCAACCCATTTTCTCAATTGTGATTATTACTAGAGCAGCGAAACCAAAATGGAGTGTCGTACTGCTAGACATAGAGATCCCATTGGCGATTCGTTGCAAAACGGTTGGGAGTTGCGAATGTTCCAAAAGAATGCATTATACAGCAGGTTGTAGAGCGTTTTAACAGGGCATGTGCTGGCTCTCACTTCCATTCCATCGTTCTCATCCTCCCACTAAGAAAACAACTATCTATTGTCCGAGAAAATTTTAGGTGCATTTGGAATTTTACCAAAATATATTTCATATCCAACCAATCATGGAGTGATATTTCATTTTTAAAAATTTAAAGATGAGTTTAATTAAAGGGAGTGGCTACTGTCACACTCAATTTAATGAGTTATTGTTTAATTATTCTAAAATACCCTTTACTTTCTTTCACAATAAAACTGATAATGATTAATACTATTAATATTTTTTGTTTATGAAGTATTTTATTTTAATTTATGAAAATATTTTCATTTTTTACTCACTTTTCTCATCAAATATATAAAATTTATATTTTCACATAAAGACAAAAAAAGTAACAAATTGATTTTCTTAATAGTAAATAGTGTGTTCAAATTAAATTAAAGATTTTACTTCAAATAAATTTATTCAATCATAATAATATTTCAATAATTTTATTTTAATATTCTATATAAATACGATATGAAATAAAAGATCATGGTCAAGTAGCAAACTGAATCTTAATAATAAATTTAAAATTCAGTTTTCACTATCAAAGTGAAAAACTCGTACTATAAACAAATAATATTTTTTATCTTATTTAATGAGTTTTTTATGCTCTCATTTAATGAGTTTAATATCTCATATATTATTAAAACACATTAAATAATATGAAAATATATTATCAAATATTATTATAAAATTTTATTATGCATACAATGTATATAATTATCAGGTAGATCATTAATTTAAAGAATTTTGCTGCCTTAATTTTTAAGAATAAAAGAAATAAAAACTAAGATAAAATTATTGAGAGATCGACACTAAAAATGTAGATAAGACATGTTTATTTCATGCTAAATTAAATTATATAAAAACACGCTTGGCAAATCTTGAGTGTGCATGATGTATATTATAATTTATTTGTTCTATTTTTTATTTTAATATATTTACTACTATATTTAGTAGATGATTATTACATCATAAAAAATTATAGATTAATTTAATATTTATATCAAATAAATTAATGAAAATACTTATAAAATTTAATGGTCATTTCCAAAATAAAAAATAATTAATATTAAATATTTTACAATTAAGTTAATAATCATTTGATAAAAATATATACAAAATTATAAAAACTATATTAAAAGAAGATTTATTTAGCAATATTAATAACAAAGCTGAATAGTATTAAAGTAATAATAAATTATTATTAGTTCAAATATTTTACAAAGGGTATTTTCAAATAATTATTTAAAAATTCATTAAGTAGGACCCATCAATAAATAATAAGACGTAACAATAGTCATTTCCTTAATTAAAATGTCATTTTACCATTGGATATGCAATAATATATCTATATGATATTATAGAAGCATGTGAGAATTGCCAAATACTCGATGCGCTATATATTTTTAACCATTTAATTATTTACTTAAGCTGTCACTAATAGAAATCGAATCAGACCTTTCCTACGCTAATAATGTATATTCACATTCATATTTTATATTGTTATTATCTAAGTATAATTGAACAGCGGTTTTTCTTTTTATGCTTTAAGAAAAATTGCGGTATAAATATATATAAACACTGGAGCTAATTAAATTGGTAGGCCTAGCCCATTCAGGCTAACTCATCTCGGGTCGTACCGTCATTAATTTAGTCAAGTCAGCACAGGTTAAATTTATTTTGAGTCTAGTCTAGCCTTATTTGGGTCATGGATTGGATTTCGAGTCAAAAGTTGTGAAAAATCAATTAACAAAAGTGTAAACTATAAATAAGTGATGATTTTATTCTTATTTTTTGTGGAAACGAAACTTGACAATTTTTGTTGTTCAATAATTAAAATTGGCTACTTAACTTGATGCCAATGTGAAGGAATATATTTTGTTTTATTTTATTTTTTGATCAGCACTTTTTTTTAATTTAAACTTTTAAAGTGAAGAAATAGGTCTAATTGTTAGCTGATTATAACAACAGAAAACATTCAAACCATCGAGTCTGCTTGACCCAAAAAGCGATGAGCTAGCAAATTTGGGTCGAGCTGAATTAGCTCAATTTTTGTTTTTGATTTTTCCTTCCAATTTCTTAATTAAGCCTAATCCACATATTTTATCAAGATGTTCGGGTTGGCCCATCATACTCGACCAGATTTGATAAAGAGAAACCATTTATCAATTGTTCATTTTATTCAGAAAATACCAATTGTAGTTTGATGGGTATTCATAAGAAAGATATATTTTTTTTATTAAACCAAAAAGGACACAGCAGTTTGAGTTTGATGTACAGTACAACATGAACCATGTAGCCTCTTATCTCTTCAATTTTCAAGCTGGATATATGATGATTAGATCACTCGAAAATAGGGTGAAAGATATAAAAATTTAAGGACAAAAT
Organism: Dalbergia cochinchinensis; assembly: GCA_031216125.1. Classification (NCBI taxonomy): domain Eukaryota; kingdom Viridiplantae; phylum Streptophyta; class Magnoliopsida; order Fabales; family Fabaceae; genus Dalbergia; species Dalbergia cochinchinensis. The sequence goes on along the minus strand of CM062373.1, from coordinate 55,160,036 downwards.
CATTGATTCCAATCTCCACTCCTATACGATTATTTTGTTTATTCAGTAGTTCGGCACTCGATCATTTAAATAATAAGATTTCAGTGGTTTTAATTTGACTTAAAGAAAAGTATAGTGTTTGAAGAAACTTTACCTTCTATCATAAATTGATTTAGCTCGAATCACCTAATTCACATATGATAGATTCGTACTTAATAGTTTAACCCAAAAAACAAAATCTCACCTACTGTCCCAACAATCAAACTAAGCATCAGTTCAGGGAAAAGAAAAAAACAAGACAAGTTTTCTGATTGGAATAATTTGTTTTCCAAACAGAGTATTAATTTCTCTTTCTAAGGTTTCCCTCTGGACAATAAAATACAGAGCGGCATCATCAATTCCCTAATAAGTACCACATATATATTATCATGTTAAGCACCTAAAAAGACAAAGAAAGAAAAAAAAAGAGAGGGAGGGCCATGTATAAGGTTGGAATAATAATCAACAAGAGTGGAAGTACAAAGCATGAGGAAGGCGATGATGGTGGTTGTGGCTATTGTGGTGTTGGTGGCTATGATTGGACTCCTTCTCAATCCGCCAACGTAGGTGAATGAAATCATCGACAGAACATGGAAGCTTGAGTGGACCATCGGTGTGGTAGCCATAAACCTCGTGTGCTTTGTCTAGAAGTCGCTTGAATAGTGGATGGTAAAGGTATGATATAGGGATCACAAATCTTTGAGGGGTAGTTGAGGATCCACCTTCTTCTTGGAAATTCTCATCTTCTACACCCACTTGAACTGCAAGCCACCCTTTCTTCACTTTCATCTTCTTATCCTCCTGCATGTTGTTGTTATTGTTGCTATTGCCAACCGATGGAGTTTCTTTGTCTTCCTAATTCTAAGATGGGTCGGGTATGGTGGCCAATTTAAGTGAGACTAGGACTCAAAGTGAGGAAGCATAGGCAACGAACCTTAATATATAGCAATTAGGATTCAAGGGAAGAAGTAGGTAATGGAGGGGTATTCATGGAATTAAAAAAATTTAATACATAATTAGGCATAAAGTAATTGTTTAGTATGAAAGCCGTTCGTACAAAGTTGTACTAATAGGGTCGCTGGTTATTTTACATGTAATTTTGTCACTTCTTCATGCGAAATATTATTTTGTCTTAAATAATAGCAAGTTTCACATATTTATAATGAAGTTTATAACATTCATTTCATTCAAGATATTATAATTACTTTTTTTTAAATGTTTCTTTAGATATGAAGAGTGGTGTTTGGTAAAAACATATTTCTAATGGTATGTATGATTTTGGGTAAAAGCAGAGATAAATTTTTTATAGATAAATTCTATATACTAAATTGCATATCAAATTTATTCATGAAAATATCACTTCCTGTCTTTATCTTCTAACCAAACACACAATTATAGTTTTTTAATACTTAATTAATATTTTTAGGACATTGACTAAAAAAAAATCTAAATATAAAATACTAAAGAAAAACTCAAACATTTTTTTTGTTTTTTGTATAAAGAAATAACAATTTGTGTGGGTATGTAGCTTGTAGTTGTACGAAATACGGAATCAAAGGGTGGAAGTGGTGGAAAAGTGGGGAGTGGACAATTACATGTGGCGGTGTGGCGACCCTTTTGAGAGTGGGAGGGTAATACTAATATATGCAGCATCAACAGGGTCAATAAGAAAAGAAAAGAGAGACCCAAAAACAACTCTTGGAGTGAGATGGGGACAAGCATGAATGAATGTGATGAATCATGAGTGAGTGTGATTCAGATGGGAATAGGAATTAGGAAGGTAAAAATGGGTGTTTTTTATTTTTGACGGCACGGTCCAGGGTACTTTGACACACGCCTACCCTTCGCTCTGTTAACCTGTGCCTTGTAGCCAATTAGCCATGATGATAACATGTGCATTTTTGGCTTTAGATTCCGGATTCGTGACTGGACTTAATTCTTGCCAATTATGAGACATTAAAACAGTTAGTTAATAGAGTTTAATTTTATAGTCTAACCAAAATCTTTCATTTAAGTGACTTCTTTAACGGGAAGTGTTAAAGTTAACTATCATAATTAATATGTTAATAAATAATTAAATAATTATGTAAAAATTTTTTACAATATTAGTAGATAGAAATTAAATCTTACTTAGTATATACTCATCAATGTTACTAAATTACTATTTAATATTTTTCTAACCGAATTCCTCCTTTGATTCACTTCAATTATTGTTTAGAAGAAAGATTTACTCGAATTTTGAGAGATTTATATGGCTCTCGATTCTTAACAAAATTATTAATTTTTCCATTTTTTGTTTAATTTGTTTTTTTATTTTTTCATATCCGTGACTTTATTTAAGGATGAAAATTTCCTGTCTCAAAATAGTATCTTCTTTTCATTCCTTATCATTTATCGACATATGGTAAATAGGTATTGAATATTGGTGAATTCTCACATGTTGTCTATGTGAAAGTCCATGGGCGTGTCACGTGTGAAGAGTTAAGGTGCCATTAACCACATTTGTTAATGTGGGTACACAAATTGAAATCTGTAGCTAAAACACTGCCCCTTCGTCATTCTCTTCCACTTCCACCCCCACTTAGCCGGTCAGCCCAGCTCCACCGCACCCTCCCTCCTCCTTTGACCTCTCCTGTTCCCAAATTGCTAGAACCCTAAACACGAATCCAAAGTCCATTACGCAATCAATCCCCTTCTTCCACCCCCAACTACCATCTTTCACTTTCCAAAACTTGCAACAAAGCTCATACCACACCACAACAAAACATACCACAGCAAACTCTGCAAAATCTAGTAATCCAACATGATGAAATAGCCTCTCTATTAATAATTTATTGCACAACAACATAAATCTCAAACTCAAACCCAAACACCCCACATTACCCCACCTTCAAAAGTTCCAATTTTTCACATAACCCCATTTGGATCCAAACCTCACATTAATCAACAGCCACAACTTCAACGTTGCGGCCTCCACGCTCGCCGCCTCCAGCATCGTGGAAGAATTCGAGGCCAATGAAGTCGGAATCATGATGTTTGTCCCCGTTGACGACATGTTCACCAATAGGCTACCCGCCGTGAGTCTGCGTTCATCGATCTAGCCCCTCGGATCGTTGGAATCATGGTGAACCTCTGCAACTGATGGTGGTGATGCAGGCCATGGGCGGGGTAGCTTCACGCTCAACATTTCCCGCATGACAATAGATCCACCTCGATAGTTGGATCCCCTTGTTGTCCATGATATGCCTCCCCTAACTGACTTCACCACACACTCCATTGATGTCGTAACTGCCAAGGCGACACCGTGGCCCCAACCCTGGTACGACGAGTGGCCTCCGCAATCACCAGGAATCGCCAAAGGGGACCGACTGAGAGGGTGGCAGGGGTGGGGTTGATGAAGATGGTGTTTGTGGAATAGTTGGGGTGTGAAACTCAAAGCCATTGTTTGTTCTTTTTTATTTTTTAAAACATGGATTTGAGGTTTTGGTTGGGGTTTTAGGTCACAGTAAAGGCGTTGGGGTGGGGAGAAGTTGTAACGGGAAGAAGGGTACAACGGATGTGTGTTGGGAATGGGGATTGAGGGTGGAAGTGGAAGAGAATAACAGAGACTAGACTAGTGTTTAGTAACAAATTTCAATTCGTATACCCACAATTATAAAATGTGGTTAATGACAGCTTAACTTACAGCACGTGACGCACTCATGGACTTCCACATAGATGACCGTAGAGAAGGCATTGACTGATGAATGTAGGGTAGTAGTCACCTTGTATATTTGGTAACTTATAAGTTTTCAAATCTATTTTGATTTTTATCTTTCTACATGTCAATAAATGATTAAGAGATAATGAATGACACACTATTTAGGGATAGAAGATTTTCATCCCTTCAATTAAATAGTAGTTTAAGGAAAGTTTATAACTTTATTTGGGCGAGGCAGTGAGCCAGGAACTGAATTCTTCAATAAAATTTAGAAGTTGCTTAAATGGGGGAGAGATTCTTAATTTGCAAAACAATGATGCCAATATGAAATTGGGTCAAAAATAGAAATATTATCCGCGGTTCGTTAAGGCCCTAACTCAATAGTGGATGAGCTTAGCATATTAAATCCCATATTATAGATACTAATTTGATTAACAATCTGAGTGTCACGTTAATACTATAATTAGAAATCTATCTACTCAAAACTTCAATTAATTACTGGTTGATTAGTTATTGATCATCTAGTTTTAATCATTGTTTATTTTTGCCACAAACTTTTGCTTCAGTTTATGTTTGAATTATTTCATTCATGCGCTATGATTAGATATCAATTCATCATTACTACTTTGTTGAGTTTGTGAAGTATAAAATGAATAAACAAAAAATTAAGAATTCCACTAACTAATTCATTATATTTTATGAAAAAGATATTTAGATTAAGATGAAAATTCGCCCCAATTAATGGATAGTACATCTCTTACGCCCATCAAATGCTTATAAATATATTTATAAATCACTCGTTGATAGGGTAATATTTTATACAAAATTTTTAGATTAAGATGAATATCTACCTCGATCAGTTAATAGGAGTGGACGTCTTGGACTCATCAAAACTTTACAAATGTATTTCCTCTAGTCCTAAATAAGTGTTCAACTTAAATTAAGCACATAAATTAAAAAAATGATTGAAAACATCATATTTTTTATAAATTTAACTGATTATACAAAATTATCCTTGTATTATTTCTTGTTACTTATTTTCTCACATCCACTACTTATACTCTTTTTTCCACATATACTCTCATTTATTAGGGGTTGTATTAGTAGGGACCAAAAACTAATGCTGACTAATTTTTTTTTTAAATTAACACTTATTTTTTATCAAATAAAATTTTAAAAATGGACATTTATTTAAACTGATGGCAGTATTTATAAACCACACAAGTAACATATTACCTTGATAAACAAACCCAAATTATAGCAACGCGATAGATGAGGTAAATCAATTCTTTATTTAACTTATGATTTAAGTCTGTCTATTTTTTCTAGTAATGTTTTAAATCTCTATCATATACCATAATTATACCGTATGCACTTAAAATTATATATTCCCCAAAATAACTTTTGTTTTATTTCGGTAAAGAAAATTCTTAATAGTAACTTAATTAGTCAAATTCTAATCATTGTTTTTTTTGCCTTCTTTGGATCTGATATTAATCTCATCCGGAAGGTGTGTCTTCAACCACTTAATTTAAGCTTGTAACGTATCCTATCAAATAATAGTTTGTTAAACAAATAAATTAGCATTAACCAGCTTGTTGAAAGTTAGAAATAGCGGCGAAGTGATTCCAAGAGTTGTTGTCTTGCGACATTTTAACAATTTCTTTTATTTATTTAATTTATGGAATAACTGAATTATAGGCTTACCATGAATAAACTCCTGAACAAACCACCGAGTGGCTGTGATGCGGTGACTAAGTAGAACCCTAGGAAAATGTAAATACAAATACAGTCATATTTTGGTACGATAGTAGTGCGTACCTTTCATCTTTTGTGCTTTTTAATGCTAAGAGTGCCTTTATTTACATAATCACAGCCAATGGTGAATTGTTCCTGGTTAATTAATGGCTATGCTAGCTCTTTTATCACTTTCCCTTTTCCAATAAAAGTACTTTATATGAACACTGCAACATTATCTCTTCTTAATTTCTCTGATCATAGGTATTTCTTTTTAAAATTATACTAGTTGTGGTACTCTGACGTGTTTAACGGGATTAGACAAAACTTCATCATAACGAGACAAGCGGATAATGGTCATAGCGCACATATAATTAATTAGAAGTGGCAAAAGTCATATCCTTTTGTTATTGCGCTCTCTTCACGATCCTTGGGACTTTGGGTTCGCTTTTCGTTATGAAATTATCTTTATTTTAAAACCATAACTTTTATATTTTTACTCATTTTAAAATAATAATAAATTATTGTTATTGAGTAAATATTATGAAAATAACAAAATTTCTATATAAAAAATTATGCAGAATGATTGCTCCAATTTAATATAAAATAAAAATACATTCACTTCTGATAATCGAAACTAAACCATAACATTGCATTATCATCAATGCTGAAATGATGGGTAGGCGTTCAATACTTCAATATATTTCAAAGCCCACTTATTTTGTAAAATAAATTTGAATCCTCTAATGAAAATTCACTGCCACACATGTACTCCGAAGAGAAAGTTGCACCACTGACCGAACCCAGCACTGTTATGGAAAGGGGAAGAATTAGTCAAAGATTGTCTTCTTGGTCATAATCTTTTGTACGGATGTCCTCCCATCCCTTTCTCCCTATTTAATTAAGTATAATAATTTTGTTTTTTCGTATGACTAAGTTTTTTCAATAATAATGACTTCAACCATCAATAAATATTTGGATTAATCAATAACCAAAAATATAAAAATCAAACACATCTGAAATATATATTCTCCTCAATTATAATATTTACAGATATATCAAGTTTATACTAATTATTTTTTAAAAAAAACTGTTCATATGATTTTGAGCCAAAATGGGGGTTAAATGAAACCCTCCATAAAAATGAATTATTTCAAAATTTGAACGTAACTCTTCTCACTACAGAGAAGGTTTATCCGAAGTGCAATTATATTTACTTTCATTACAACCAAAAGCATGGCATTTTGATAAAAGAAGACTTCAATGGCAAAGTATAATATAAGAATGTTCGAGTATTACAATCTTGCATGATCTTCTGGAATATTGGAAGGGTATACAAGTATGATGATTCATTTTACATATGCATTTAAATGATGAGTGTACCTCGTGCAGATGTGCAGTGGAGGTGGACTTGGTAAAGTCGGTGAAGATATGCTTTGTACCACTTGTACTCTTCGATACTTCGATTCATCCCCATTTTTTTTTTCAATCCAAATGCGCATCTTTTTGTTTTTTTGGTTACAAATGCGCATCTATGTATGCGCACTTCCATATTATCATATTTGAAACATGCAAACAATAGAAGAATTGTGCCCTCAAAACAATAAAACAACTATAGTATGAAAAACTAAAATAAAACTGTTTCTGTTTGGGGTAGATACTTGTTGGTATCAAATTTTACTAAGTGTCATATTGTCAAATTAGCATTCTACTTTGACAATTTGAAGTTTAGTCGAAAGTCTAACATGGAAAAAATTGACAAAACATCTAATTTGTCAAACAACTTGTCAAAACACAAAATAGACTAGCTATGACAAAGCTTGAATATCTAACCTGGCAATTCGACATTGGCAAAATTCTTTTACTCAACGTTTGACAAGTCGAAGTTTGTCATTTGAGACTGAAAGTATTTTGAGACCAATTGGAGGCTGAGAATAACCAATCTTCATGATCGAGGTTCGACAAGTCGAAGTAAAGGTTCATCACTTGAAGACTTAGAAAAATTCTGAAGGTGTTGAAGATACTGTCAGAGTGACTCCACCACATGTGTTCGTCAATTGGTGGTTACTGACGGTTACCAACGATTATTGACAGAAGCTTAACAAAGACGTGATAAAGTGATGATCAAAGAGCAAACGACAAAAAAAAAAAAAACTGTCAAAGCCATGTAGACAACATTAAGAGACAGCCAAGGACAAGTCAAAATCCTAGAAACTCAGGTTGTCTATAAATACCAATTCTATACATATTGTAAAGGGATGGAATTTTCACTCACAAACTCACTCTAAAATGTCTCGAATGACTACACAGAGTCCAGAGTTCACTGAGTATTGTTCTCAACCCATTTCCTTGCTCTTTTAGGATTAGTCAGTCTTTATTTTCTGTTCTTATTTTCTTTACAACTTTTGTATTTCTTCTTCTTCTTCGTTTTTTTTTCAAGCATTACATTCACACAACCACATAAAAATGACATTATACTGCAGATCATTCCAGCCTAATTCCACAAAAAAACAGTTTGACACTTGATTTCCTTGGTGGAGAACCCAAGAGGAGTATCTTTTCACTCCCCGAATCGAGATCTGGAAAAGCAAAAGCTCTCATCCAAACTCCTGAGTTTGTCGATTTATGCTTGGTTTAGAGCAGTTTTGGCCTCCTGCACAAGAAGTTTGTAAATTATTTGTTGTTGACAAGTGCTAAAATCTACCATAAACAATACTATAAAAAAAATTGTGTAAATTATGGCAGTTTAATTATGGCTGTTCTTTAGAATTATCTTAATATACAGTTAATTACGGCTGTTTTATGAACCGCCATAATTATAATGAAAAAAGTAGCAGCTATAGTGAGTAACGGCAGGTGATAACCGCCCTAATACTTCAGTAATTTAAAAAAAAAAGATTTTAAGTTGATTACGGCGGTTAAGAACTGCCCCTGATTGTTTTTCTTACTATAATCTTAGCTTCTTCTGTAAACGTGACAGACTACTACCCAATTTTATTTTGTTTATTCTTAAAAACAATATTCCTATGTACCAAAAAGAAAAAAAAAACAATGTTCTTAATCCCTATTTCACGCAACCCTTCCCATCCAGACCTTTCTCCTTCCAATCCCAGGGCTCTGCTCTCTCCCCTTCTCCATCACCTTGCTAGCTCATTGTAAAGAATCCCATTTCAGAATGAGAAAAAGTTAGAGAGAGAAGTAGCAGAAAAAGAAGATGGAACCACTATTGTGATGCGCGATTCCATCTACCTCCAAGACCTCATTGCCAGCGAGTCTCGCTACCTACGCCTCTCTAACGCCGAGGACTTCCACCCTCCACCTTCCCCCATCGTTCTTTATCAACCCTTACAATGGTGGCTGCCATACCCCGTTAATAAAGGAGAGAAGGGTTAGCCTAAGTAGAGGTTAAAGTAGCGGATTCTAGTTGAATCATTCCCAATTATCTGCTTGAAAAGATAGCCTTGGACCATAAAATAGCATTTTGGCCTCTTTTCTTTTTGGCTGATTCATTCGCGCATTATTTATCTCATTCCATGTTCTTATTTAATTGTTGATTCTGTCATTAATGCCATTTCGTTCTAGCTTGTTAAAAAATAGTATGGATAGAAGAAAGCATGTCTACATTGCAATTATTCAATTGTTGTTTCTGTTGATAACGCCATTACTTTTATATTGTAGTATCATGTCATGACCCGATCTGGGAACGTGACCAGCACATGAAAAATTCTCATTTCCACGTAAGCCTCGTGATGTGCGTTGCTCTATATGCATAGTGAATCATAAGTTTATTTAAAATATAGCTTCAATTTCTGAAATTAGACACCTGCTTTGTCAAATCATAATAATGAAACTGAAATTCTCAAAATTTGCCTCTAAATGTGGAATTTATAACATTGTTAAAGTATATAGGGTCCATTATGCACAAATAACCATGAGAAGTAGAGATGTCAAAGCAGCCAAGAAGCCTATCAAAAGCCAGTAAAAAGGAAGACAGTGGCCCGCCAAAATAAAATAGGTTGAAATAGTCAACCTAGCCCGTTTTGGGGCGGGCTAGCGGGTTGGCGGGCCAGCCAGTTAAAAAATAAAAAAAATTCAAAAAAATATTTTTTAGTGTTTTGATCAATTTTTTTTTAAAAAAAGTTTAAATAATATTTTTTATTTATCTGTATCCAATTTTTTAATATCCATAACAACTATATATTAACTTGAACTAAAAAATGTTATTGTTAATAGTGTTATTTGTGAGTTATGACACTGTTTTATTTTAAGTTTTAACTTTGAGTGAATAATGTCAACTATATAATATTAGTGTATTCATAACTGTACATATTTCTTACTTTTTTTCTTTTTTGAGGTACATGTTTCTTACTTTTGTTTTACCAATAAATTATAAATTTTTTCTTAAAAAAAAAAGATTTGGCCCTCGAGCCAAGCCCGCCCCAACCCGCCAAAAGCCGCAGGTTAGGCGGGGGGGTTAGGCGGGTTGGAATTTTTTGGCGGGCTCAAAACTTCAGCCCAACCTGCTAAAAATGACCGGTTTGGCGGACCAACCCGGCGGGCTCAACTCGTTTTGACATCTCTAATGAGAAGTACAGTTAAATAAATACAGTCCAAAATAATAGTCCAGTATACAAGACTATGCAAAATATGACTATGCTCTACAGTTCGGATCCTGCTTGTGTAAACACTGGAGCACTTCTAGAGTAAAATGACAAAACTACACAAAAGGGGCTCATCAACTGAAATCTAACGCTACTGAGAGGAAGATGGTTAGGAAGTACCTTTCGTAGCTACTGTATCTGTAAGATATGAGAAGGAATAAAGAGAGGTGGGTTTTATTACCAAAACTCAGTAAGTGAGTTGTCACCCGGAACCTCCTTTCATGGGATACCAAGGGAAGATATACACAACACCATAATAAAAATGATAGTAATAAAGTTTAAAGCATTTCGATTTTATAATCATGTAATCAAAATCACAGCTTCCTATAAACTGACCAAACAGTATCCCAATAGAGAAATAGAAATCTTTGCTCTAGTTATGTACAATGTATGTGACATAACAAAAACTTTGAATATAAATAGCTGATCACATCTGGCGTTACATATCATCGTTCCTTGTGTGATACCAAGATTGAGAAATCTCAATCTTTGGCCTTGAGCTACTTGATACCAAGATTAACGGATTAATTGCTGTTAAGATGCAGTCTGTTTCTCTATAGCTGCTACTAGTTCAATAAGAAATCTCAATCTTTTCTCTATATTTTATAAAGTCTTCTATGATAAGGTTCAAACCTTTTCATATTACAGTATACAAAACCAATAGCCATATAACCAACATGGTAACTCTAAACATTCAAAATCACAATTTAGATAATTGTAAATTCATTTCTAACAACAGTGATCCTAGGAGTTTTCTCAAAACACAACTCATGCTAATTTAAAAACCATAAACTCTTAATCCAACAGAAATCTCAATAGTTCTTAAAGTAAACCATAAAATGATATACCATTTCATATTCTAGTGAAAATAGATATAATGAATAACATGGAGATTATAGATGGGAAGCCACTCACCTAGAATGGTAGAAGATAAAGGTTCTACACCAATGGGACATCGAGATGAAGGGATAGCACCAGCATCTAATATGGAAACAATAGAATTCCAAGTTAACTTTTAGAATCCCTAAATAATTCAAATCTAACTCTAACATAGGAAAAGAAAAACCTCTTCTTGATGGACATGGAAACCATCATGTCACTCCAAGAATAAGAAGAATTTAGAGAGAAAAGATAGCAAAATTAACTAAAACAACATACCTTTAAACTTGAAAGATGAAAAATCTAAATTAAACTTGAAAAAAATAGAAGAAAATGGAGATTTGGGGTGAAAAAAGAGTTTGGGAATGAAAGCTCATATTTTTGGGGTGAAATCTTGAAAATTCTGGTCTGGACTCGAAATGGGAAGGTTTTTATAAAAATTTTAGCTCTACAACGCTTATTTGAGTGCTGCAGCGCTCACCGGAGCGCTATATTTCCCCATTTAGTATCGTCTTATTGTTTATGATCACTGCGGCCCCCATTTTAGCACTGTAGTGCTCTTTAAAGAGGTTTTTCCTATATTTTCAAACTATAATTCAAGTAGGACCTACCTGCAACATGAGTGGATCCCAAGGAACCCTATGACGGTCCCGAATTTGCCTAAAGACACATGTATTGCTCTAAACTCTCTTAAGAAATAGTATACCTAAGGTATTACATATTCAGTTGTTGTTGCTATAATTAATTCCATTTTATTTTTCCATTATAGCTTATGTCAGATGGTGAAATCCTACAAGCTACTCCTTATCATGATTTGTTGACCTCAAGCAAAGAATGTTAGGACCTGGTCAATGCTCACAAAGAGATTATTGGTTCTGACCGGCTCGCAAATGTTACTTCTTCCCAAAGACATTCAAATTCTACTATAGAGATAAGGAAATCAAATGTGGAGAAGCAATTTGAAGCATCAAAAGGGATCAATTGATAAAGGAAGAGGATGGAGAAAAAGGAAACCAAGGGTTCAAGCCTTATTTATAGTATCTAAACTAAAACAAAGGATATATATACTTTTCTATGGTTGTCCTTTCTTAGCTCTGTATTTGATTGAGGAAACTACTTTGTTTTATAATATGCAATGTTAATGGTTGCAATTGTAGGTCAAGAAGAAGAACATGAAATGGGTACTTAAAGATATACTTTTTTCAAAGAGAAACATTTAGAAGAACTTAGCATGCCTCCCAAAGTTAATGTTGAATTCAGGTCTTTTAAAGGAAGGTCACCAAACAAGTAATTAAGGAAGGTAATGATCATAAACCTTCCAAATATTCAACTTGCTTCAATAAGTATTACATGTTGGTAGTCATGGTTTGATTGCAATCAGCTCGAAAGTCAATGTTGTCATAGTAGCTTATGTCTTGAGACATCAAATACATGTTTCTTAGTAGTAAAGTGTTTAGACTTACAGGATGGTGATATGTAATTAGGATACATAAAATTGTCTAAATACCTGTCCAACTACTTCCATTTTCAACTTCAATCTATAAATATAATTGCTTAGAAGGCTAAGTTAGACAACACCAAATAGAGAATGCATTGAAAATGTATGTACCAAGTTTCATGCTTAGTATAATCAAGTTATTTATTATGGCCAGGGAATTCCAGAGAGAAATGATAGATGGTTCTAAATTTACAAAAATAATCTCCTTGTGAAATGCCCTAAAACATCCATTCTTAAAATTTAAATTGTTCAAAAAAGATTAGGCTAGGATCTAAGTAGAAAATGGTCATTTAAAGGTTTTGTAATTCACGTTAACTGGGATAATGCTCTACAATTTAGCTATGTGTTCTTTATTCAAGGGCCCAATTAATCTCAATAAAAAAAGCCTTGTTTTTCTATCATCCAAGAACATGAGTTTGCCTCTTAATATTTTTCTTGTAACTTTTATGTCAGAATATTTGGATTCTAATTATGTTAGTAGAATTATTAGGCTAATTTTGTATTGGTGCTACGCTAGTACTTAACCCAATTATTAGAATAAATAGAGTTTACATGTTAATGCTTTTATTTTTTATATTATGTCATATCAAATCTGAATACATTCACAATATTACTTAGAGTCTCTTTTCTCTCATTTTCACTTGAAACTTATAGTTTCAACACTTCTGAACATTCTAACAATAGCCAAAGAGGCCTACAGTAGCACAATTTAGTCCAATGGTAAAGAGGTTATCAAACCATATATCCTACTTGGTCCGTGAGTCGTTGATTCATTCATTTGTTCTAGTATCATATCAAGTTTGTTTAGGAAGTTTATTGACAACGTGCTTGCTTTTGATTTTAGTTTGAAGCTTTGGTTAGCAATGATCCCAAGGAAGCAGAAATATATATAGGTACTTCATTTATCTTTGACATTGTTATCTTTCCCATCTTGATAATTTTTTCTCCACACTTTATATATCTGTTTTATATGTTCACTGTATGTTTAGGGTGTTATTTCTGAGGTCCCTGAGATCATATTATCGGATGCTTTAGTTGAGATGAGGCAGCTTTATTTGTAGCTCAACAGGATGTTGATTAAATTTTTTGAATATCTATCATAAATTGGTTGCCCTAGTTGTTCCTTTCTTAGGGCTTGTTTGGTTTTCATTTTCCAGTTTTCAGTTTTCAGTTTCCAGTTTTCAGTTTTCCAGATTTGTGAAGGAAAAACTGAAAAAACTGAAAACTGAAAATAACTAAAAACTGTTTTCGACAAACTAAACAGGCCCTTATATTTTATGCCTTAAATTTGATATTCTAGTTTTAATTGGAGGACAAAGGTATACTAAGGTATTTGATAACTCTTCAGCAAGTGTACCGAATCATTCAAGTAGTAAAACACGGTGAGTGAGTATCGTCTCACAAGGATTGACGCTATCAAACAACACTTCACTAATAAAATTTCTATTCAGATTCAACAATGAAATGGAATGACAAAATAAACTATAAGTGAACACTAATTATTAACGAATAAAATACTTAACAACTTAAAAAGAAATAATTCATGATTCTAAAACACTAGGGGATTAGGGTGGTCTGATTTTTCTTTACAATTCTGTGAATTTATAAATTACATGAGTTGGAATTACTAGACTAATGAAAGGATTTTAAGTAGTTGATGCTAATTCCTTAGTTAATCAACTCTCCTCTTCTTATAGAATATGTTAATTCTTTAACTATGCTTCAACAAGAAAAGGGATTATGTATGAAATTCAATCCACAATTCACACAAAATTCAAGATAAATTCCTAAACCCTGAAAATTATAAGGTATATTTCTATAGCTAGTTCATACACAACTTTCCCAAGTTATGCAAGAACCCTAAATCACTCCATGAACAGAATTCATAGAATTTGCACAATAAAACAAGAAATAAACCATCAGTCTCATAATTCTAACATCATAAATTCAAGAATTCAAATCAATTGCAACCATCTCAGAGCAAACCCCTAACCCCTAGCTATGGAGTCTAGTAACTCATCCTAATGAAAAACAAAGAAAGCAAAAGTATAGAAAAAAAAACTCATGAAGAACCCAAGAAATGGAAGATGAATCTTCAATCTCCATTCTTCCCCTTGTTCCCAAGGTGTTCCAATAGCCTTAGAGCTTCCTTCCCAGTGTTTCTTTCTGAGTTTCTCCGCCTCCATCCTAAAAGTCACATCTTTCTGTTTATTTAAGTGAACTTTCGCGTACCAGTTTCTGTCTGTCACCGCCTAGGCGATGTCTTTTGAGCTCCTGGGCGGTGAAATCACAGTGCCTGGGCGCTCCCTAGAGGGCAGCAAATATAAAATTTTGATTAATCTAAGCTACCTAAAAACATGTAAATATAATTAAAACTCAAATTAAAATGAAAATGAACCCAAAATAAATTACTAATCATGCAAAACTCAACCACAAAAAATCCTAATAAAAAGCATCATCAAAGGTTTAAAACATGTTATTTTTTACAGCTTTTCACATGCGCAATTGCACATATAGATAGTACATCACACCCCCAAACCTAAGATGTTGCTTGTCGTCAAGCAAGCAGAAATAGTGTATCATACATGCTCTCAGAATCTTCTTCATGCCACAATTAGCAAAAAAGATCATAACAAACCATGCGTTCACTCACAAAAACCCGGATATCTAATCCCAAAATGTGCAAAACTCAAGATCAATCTTAGATAATGATTCCATATCAGATTATGAAAACATCCAAAAATCCTCTTGAACTTAGGATATGTCTTTTATCCCTATCTCCATTAATATAGAATAATGCAATTGAGTGATCAAAAGGGTATTTTAAAGCTTGTAATGATAGGCCAAGGGTAAGGTTAAGAAAGAAGGAAAAAGGAAAATAAAAAAAAAACTAGGTCAGATAATTAAAACATGCATCACAGTCCTAAGTGCAAACATGGCAGTGCCACAATTCATTTTTTTTTCATTTTTCATTTTTTTCATTTTTCATTTTTTTCATTCATTTCTTTTTTTTTCCAAAATATAGATACAAAACCAAGAAACTCATTCCATGAGAATGCAGCACTAATTATGGAGAAGAATAGAACATGTAATACACTACTTCAAAACCCAACAAAATTTATTTCAGGTGGAAATTTTTTTTTTTGTCTTTTGTCTCTCTCTCTCTCTCTGGCTTAAAAGGGTAAAGGAAATGTGGGTTAAACAAAAGAAAAGGCCATTTTTTTTCAAAATTTTTCAGCTTCAAAAGAGAGCTAGGGATATACATTGTCAAGTTAGCTTGAAAGGCTCAAATAGTCCAAAGAATCCCTGATTATTTCACTCAAAATGCACTAATCTAGGATTTCGCCTCAACAAAGAATCAAACACTACCCAAAACCAAGATCAATTCAAATGTATTTCATAACCTTTTTCTAGAAAATATCCAATTCCTCTTTTGAGAAACCACACAATCTCAGTCTTACAAAATTAACAAAAAGTGTGAATGAAAGCATGGAGGACAATTAATTTCAAATTAAAGATTCTTATCCATCACTGAGCATTCAACACTATTCCTAACAGAGAACTTTGACACAACTACAATACATAGATTCTTTTTTTTTCTTTTAAGACTTGACTCTATGACGTAGAAAAGTAATACTTGGAAAAGAAAAGAGAAAAAACAAGCACCATAATTAAATGAAAACAACATCTTAAAAAGAAATTAAACTAAAAGAAAAAGCAACTCCCCTGTAGTCATCATTGCTCATTTGTTTAGTATCCTTACCATTGTCTAGGCAGTGGAGATGTAGGAAAATCTTTCACATCAACTTTGATGGTTTGAACACAAGCTCAAATCACCTGTTTTATTTCTCAAGTTTTTTTATTGTGAGTTGACATAAAATGAGGGGTAAAAGGAAAAAAAATTACTAATACAATATAAAAAAAAACAAAGAAAATATTTTTGTGGCCGACATTATATACATCCCCCTACAAAGGCTCTAAACTCAGGGAGGCACTCAAGCCGACTTAACTAATACTAACTACTAAGTAAAAGACAATAAAACATGGGTTGCCTCCCAAAAAGTGCTCTTTTAACGTCATTAGCTTGACTTATTAAAAATACCTTAATCAAAAGTATCAAAAATGTATATTTTTCTTACAAATAATAGGATTACCAAATACTTTTCACAAACATGTACAAGAATAAAAAATAACAAATGAAAGGTAAAAGCAATTTTATTGTGCCTATGGCAAGGAAAACAAAGAGTTATCAATTGTTGCAAATTTAATTGGGAGATAAAAGCACTAAATAAAAATCTCTCGTTATTTACATTTTCCACATCTTTTAACACAAATGCCCCATTCAATTTCTCAAAGATCTCAATTGTTCTATTTTCATATTCATCATCCACCGGTGGCTCATAATATGGGCACAAAAATGTAGGGTGCAAGTAACTAGCACATACACGGCAAAAATCAAGTGATGATAGCCATGTTTCAGTATCATAAAAAGGACACAAACAAATCATGTGATTAACACATGAACAAATATCACAACATGGAAAAAAAAATTGGGCATTTTGTTGCTAGATGTGCAAAACTCCCACAAATTTCACAATAATGACTATCCATGGAGAAAGGAAAAAAAAGAACTAAAATAAAAAAAATCTAAATTAGAAATCTATTGGTTACTAATGTTGTTGACAAACACTCAATTCCTCAGCAATGGCGCCAAAAACTTGATAACTCTTCGGCAAGTGTACTGAATCATTCAAGTACTAAAACACGATGAGTGAGTATCGTCCCACAAGGATTGACGCTATCAAACAACACTTCACTAATAAAATTTCTATTCAGATTAAACAATGAAATGGAATGACAAAATAAACTATAAGTGAACACTAATCATTAACGAATAAAATATTTAACAACTTAAAAAGATATAATTCATGATTCTAAAACACTAGGGGATTGGGGTAGTATGATTTTTCTTTACAATTCTGTGAATTCATAAATTACATGAGTTGGAATTACTAGACTAATGAAAGGATTTTAAGTAGTTGATACTAATTCCTTAGTTAATCAATTCCCCTCTTCTTATAGAACATGTTAATTCCTTAACTATGCTTCAACAAGAAAAAGGGATTTTGTATGAAATTCAATCCACAATTCACACAAAATTCAAAATAAATTCCTAAACCTTGAAAATTATGAGGTATATCTCTATAGCTAGTTCATATAGAACTTTCCCAAATTATGTAAAAACCCTAAATCACTCCATGAACAGAATTCATAGAATTTGCACAATAAAACAAGAGATAAACCATCAGTCTCATAATTCTAACATCATAAATTCAAGAATTCAAATCAATTGGAACCATCTTAGAGCAAACCCTTAACCCCTAGCTATGAAGTCTAGTAACTCATCCTAATGAAAAATAAAGAAAGCAAAAGTGCAAAAAAAAAAAAAAACTCATGAAGAACCCAAGAAATGGAAGATGAATCTTCAATCTCCACTCTTCCCCTTGTTCCCAAGGTGTTCCAATAGCCTTAGAGCTTCCTTTCCTGTGTTTCTTTCTGAGTTTCTCCGCCTCTGTCCTAAAAGTCGCGCTTTCTGTTTATTTACGTGAACTTTCAAGTACCAGTTTCTGTCCGTCACCGCCTAGACGGTGTCTTTTGAGCACCCAGGCGATGGCTCTTCAACAGTGACTATTTTCACATTTGAGTGCCTAGGCAGTGAAATCACAGCGCCTAGGTGCTCCCTAGAGGGCAACAAATATAAAATTTTGATTAATCTAAGCTACCTGAAAATATGTAAATATAATTAAAATGAAAATGAACCCAAAATAAATTACTATTCATGCAAAACTCAGCAACAAAAAATCCTAATAAAAAGCATCATCAAAGGTTTAAAATATGTTATTTTTTACAGCTTTTCACATGTGCAATTGCACACATATATAGCACATCAGTATTTTCTATTGTAAAAATTAACAGTCATTAATTTTTTACATCAATTTTCTATCAAATAATGTTCATGTTAGTGCTCATCTTGTTTTATGTCCTTTTAAATTGACAAAAAAGTTACCTTTAGTTGAATGAAGAAATTCTATAAATTGTTAGAATTTAATTTTGGCATCAAATTTTTTTTTATTGGTGCAACAATTACGGTGATTTCAAATTGCCATAAATAATAGTGTTTTTTTAAATTTCCTCTAAGAATTGCTACAATTTCAATCTGCCGTAATTCATAATTTTTTTTTCAAAGTCATTGTGAATTGCTACAGGTTCAAACCGCAGTTTTATGCCATACGTTAATTACAGTTCAAAAGAAACCTCCATAATTTACCTAATGACATTAGTAATTATAGCAGTTTCTTCATGTAAAATATGGCAGTTAAAACTGCCATAATGTGAAAAAAAAAGTTAGCCATTATTTACCTCTTTTTTGTAGTGGATTATGAATCAAGTTGCATTCTTCCTCAACCCAAAGGGGATATATGTTCACACCTTGGTCATTAACGAGCGATTAAGGGGATAACAACTTAGATTACGATAGAGGCAGGGTCGAGGCTCTGATAAGCTAGGAAGATATTTTGCCATGCAGTTGTGAAATCTCCCAACCTCGGGTGAGTCACAACATCAAGCAAGCTAAGGGAAACCAGATTTGATGTCGGCCTCTAGTGATTTCCCTAGTTTTCAGTGAAGGATGATAGGTAGGTGCAATCATTGACTAGTCAACAAGTCCCTTAGCCCTAGGTCCGGGTGCCAGGTGGGAATTGAAGGATGATTGCTCTCAAAAAAGAGTGACACTGGCAAGTATACTAGATTGCCAAGTAAGAAAGTAAAAAAAAAAAGGTTATCGTACTCATAGGGATAATTCAAATACTGATTCTAGTTACTTAGATGACAAGTTGAACAATTGAAAGGATGATATCAAAAGGAATTTAAAGGCTAAAATGCTAAAATGATGTAATTGGGATATGGGAATTGACGGAATAAAGTGTTATGGTGATTTACTTCAACTATGTGTAAACAAAATGTAATATAAACTCCAATATGCCTTGTTCAAATTCAAGTAAGTGATGGTTGGATCACTATGTTCACTAAAAATCTTTCTCAAGATCATCTAATGTTACTCAATTAGAGCTAAACACTTAATCTGTTAGAATGCCTAATTCCAACTGGAGTGATTTAGTCTCAGGTCCTTAAATACCACATGAATCATGTTTGTCTATCTCTAGATGTCATTAAATTTATGGCATTGCATTCATAATCTTACTGGCTCTTACTCCTTTTCTTAAATTTGTAATAACCCCTATAATTCTAAATTGGTGATCAAACGATTCAAGATAAATAAATGCAAATGCAATGCTCACCATCAAATAAAAATAAGACATAAATTCATTCACATTAGCATAACATCAGACACATAGGCTCCGTAAATCACCTTTAATAAAAAGGGTTTAGTTACAAGTTATTAAAAATGAAACAAAAGAAACATGAAGGAAAGAGGAATAAGAAGAATCCATGAATAAAGAAATATACACAAGTAATTGAAGACAAATCCAAGTATAGTCTCCTCTTCAAGTTCTTGAACCTTCAGTACTCTTTGGTCCTCGATGCTCTAGCCAACTTTTCCCCAATTTGGTGTTAATCATGTAATTGCTGCCTCCTAATACGTTTTTTGAGGTTTTTGTGCCAATCATGGGCTGTTAGAATCATTACAGAGGCACAGTCCACATGTCAGATTCGTCCACCAATGCTACATGTTGGAGCGTGACTTAAGTGAGAAAATCATAACTTTGATAGCAATCCACGCTGAGGCGTGACCTTAGTTTCTAGACCCATGCTCTAGCTTGGGTTCTGACATACCTTCAGCTTTAATCCTTGCTCTTTTGAACTCTTAGCTTTGTTGCCTTCCTAATTCTTCTTAAAAAAACTATAAAACTAGTGGAAAACACTACTAGAAACCAAGGTCAAACTTGAGTGTAATCATGCAAGAACTTGAATTGAAGGATGTAAAAAGGCAACTAAGAAAAATGTAACTAACTATGATCAACAAGGTAAAGTTTCAAGAAAATTAAAGGAAAACATAACTCCTAAAGGAGTTATCAAAGGAATAGAAATTTGGGAGGTCTGTGATGATATTGACCAGCCCACAAGTCCCTTATCCTCAAGTCCACGCATCGAGCAAATAGGTAATCCATGAGCTCCTCAACCTCGAGTCCTAGTATCGTGCAAAGAGGTTAAGGGTTGACAAGGTTGGGGATAATACCAACCGATCTAGAAACAATAACCGTGTGATATATTTTGCTCCAGTTTTATTCGGCTTATTGATTATAATTTGTTGTTCTATCTCAACTAGGATTGGTTTTGACCTATGATTTTCACAACAAACAACTTCTTACCCGCGATAAAGGAGAATTTAATTTGTAATTGTTCCTGGAAATCAATTGCTTCGATTAAACTTAGCTGCTCATCTGACCGATATTATTTCTTTTGCAATTGACTTTGGTTAATGATGGATAGCTCCACATGGCAGCCTAAATATATATATACTTGCTGGAAAGAAGTCTAATACTCCTGGTGTAGTTGATTAAATAAGTTACACGTGTTGTGATGTCGGATTCGATCAACTGTATTTAATTCATTCACTTTGAAAATAACATAACAAAAGGATCCAGTCTACTATTGTACGTAGTGACGTTGAAAGTCGGTATGCGGACACATGCTAATCAGACAAAAATTCAAGTTTAATTTGAATTCTCCCAATTCCAATCAACTGCTGACTAATAAGCACTTTTTATGTTCTTCTCCAATTCTTCTTCTCGCCCATTAAAAAATAAATAAAAGAGAAGCAAAAGCCGATAGCAACGGAAAGCAATTACTGATTAGTGATTCGGGGCACCACAAAGGTCGAATCTGATGAAGAGGATGAATGTTCAGATATCACCCTTCCCTAGGCTTTGATTTAAACCACACTATGTGGCATGACTGTAGAAGGGCTTATTAAGTGTCTTTCAGTTACATTTATGCTAGTCAAAAAGCAAGACATGATACACCGAAAATTTTAGCCTAAACATCAAACCAGACCCTACAGATTTTTTTATTTTTATTTTAATTATTTATTTGCTAAACATGGCCAAACCTATCGAGCCACTTAATTATAACATTAGAAAATGCATGTTATTATAGCAGAGTATATATGCGGGTTTATGGAAAATAAAAGGAAGCATACTTAATAATTCTTTCTATACCATTATTCCCATGTGATCAAATCAAGGTGAGGTTTAGGTCGTTCTTGATATGAGTCGCAGATAATTAGATACTGGTAGGATTTTGCTTCACACACGCAAATAACATTCCAAATTATGTCCTGCCTTAGGTGACATATGGATATAGTGCAGTGTACATTGCAAAATGGTTTTATTAAGTAAAGAGACAAAACATCGTAGTTGTTGTTTCTTGCAGTTGCAGATTAATTATGTTTATGCAACCTTAAATTTTCCCTGAGATTATGCCTTTGCAGTTTGAATGAATAGTTCAATAAGAGATAAACATGGAAAATATAATTGTTCAGATGTGAAAGTTTATTTACAGAACATAATACATCAATTTGATTCCTCTCGAGGCAGATTGAGATTATGTTAAATAAATAGAAAATTTGGAATTAGAAATATTTTATACTTATTTATTACAATAAAAATATGAGAAGAAAAGTACAACTTACAGCCATTTTATAGCATAAAAATGAATTGAGAGTAGTCTTTTACCATCTATTAAATAAAAACTAATTATATGTACCCAAAATAGAATAAATCAAAAACTTATGTATCATATTCTTTATTTAATTTCTTTTATCTACTCAAATAAACTTTACTTTAAAATAGTATCCAAATTATACATGGGTTTTCTAGTTTACAAAATGAATCGAGTAATGACTAATTGAGCAAAATATTAGTGTTCCATATTAAAAGATTAATTGATTGGATAATATTTGTGAAGAATAAATTCATATTTTTGCACCCGCCACTCTTAATAATCAACCAAAGAGGAAGAATTTTAAATTATTAACTATATGAATAAGAATTTAAGTTATATATATTGTGAGTATAAAAATACACAAATCTCTGACTATATATTGACATATAGTTAAGTTTTGACTTAACCATCCAGCATTTTGAAAATTCTAAAATACAAGTTTATGATTAAATAATAGTACCAGGGAGTTTTATATTATTAATATATTAAAATTAAATTTTTTATAATATATATTATAATATTTTTAAATGATCATAACATAATTAATTAGTATTAATATCTTTTAAATTTGATTATTTATAAATAATTATATGATCTAGATTTCTCTCTCTCAATTTCACAATAAATCAACCCTCTCCTCTTAAAAGGGATGACTCAAATTAGGGAAGTAGCTTATTGCAAAAGTAAGAGTAATGAATGTAAATTATATAACCATACATCAATATACACATCAGTCACAGGAGTGACCTTAGTACCTGCGTGGTCGGTAGGAAGTCAGAAATAATGGTTGCTAATTAAAGTGATTCTTATCTTGAGGAAAGGCACAGGTGTCTTTGTCAACAAACTACACATTTAGCTTGAGAAGATTTCAAAGGCAAGGCATATATAGCAGCGTATGAAAAGAAACAAGCCACAGGATATGGGACCATATATCATAGCCCCTAATAATTGCCTTTTCCTGTTATCCAGCAATGATGTTCTTCTTGTGTTTGTCGTAATGCGAATGAATGAATTGAAGAGGAATGAGTGATCATCTATCATTGGCCGGCTCGTGGTGGCGCACTGTTGCCAAATGCCAACAATATTTGTGTATTCTATTACCTAGTATTATGTATTGTTACGCATGTCTAGTGTATTAGTATCTATCTTAGACTCACTCATCAAGTCAACAGTTCTTAGTTTGAACAAATCGTTTCCATTATTTGGCTGGGTGTTAGTTTTTCTTTCTCATGTATTCCTGCAAAATTGCTGTACGATGATACAGATTAATGAGATTATAACTATAGTATAAAGAGCACAGAATTCCTTAAGTTCTCCATTTGTCAAAAAAAATATAATAATAATAAGAGAGAGAGAGAGCCCTTGAGTTGCCAACATATATAAATTTGAAGCATGCAATTTTTTGATGAACTACTGGCTGACAAATCGTTTATTGCATGTGTACAGTGATTGGTAAACCCATTTTCTTTTTTAAAAAAATTGAGACCACTCTTTATATCAATCAGACCTTTTAAACATATCTTGTCAGAGACGCTCTGACTTCAAACAGAACTGCCACTAGCAACAGGGTTTGAATCTAACCACACCGTTACAGTAATAGAAGAGTAGTAGATTTTTTCTTCTCTCTGGGCCTTGGCCCTCTTACGCACCAAACAAATGAAGAGTAGTATATTTTTTGTTTCTCAGAGAATGTAATTTCTTTCTACAAGAATGTAATTCCACAAAGCTAATATGATGGCTCATCTAGTTAGCTTTTCACTCATGTGTTATCATAATTTAGATTCGATCTTAAGTATTCTTGTGCAGCTACGTAGCTAATTAGTGATCTATAACAAATACATCTAAATATATTGATGAGTTGGAAGACAAGTTTTAATATTGGACTGACATAAGTTTTCTTCTTAATATAAATTTTTGTTTATATACAATAAATAAAAAAAACGTAATTGTGCAACATGGAGTTTATATTCAAATGTGCGAGTGTAATTTAATTTTTTATATATATACACATGCGTAATTATTTTAAGATTTAGGATTTAAGATTTAATTAATGATATAATTGTTTCGATATTAAAAAATAGTAATATAAACTCGAATGAATTTTATATGTGATATAATCTCAATAAATATTTTTATAATATGTAAATATTTTTAACTTAAAATTACACTTGAAATAGTTGAAATATTGTCATGTACAGGATTTATTGTAATCCCAAACTATACTATCAATACTTTTTAGCATTTCATTATTTATCTTGAACGAAGAGGGTTTTGTCACTTTGATGACCGTAGATGGGTTTCCAGGAGTACCGAGGAAGGCAAAAAAATAATCTTGCTCTGTTTTTTTCTCCTATTGTGTTTTCTCTAATATTATTTGAATGAAGAGAAAATATGAAGGATGTGAAATGACATGTATATTATACTTATTTTTCATTAAATACTTTTTTACTTTGGGATGTATAGTTATTTTATTAGAGGATACAAATGTTGACGTATCATTTTCTTTTGTAATCGTTGCTTTTCTTTTCTTTGCACATTGGAGGAGAAAGTTTTAGCACGGATTCCACCTGTCCTTTTTTTCTCTTTTACTTCTTTTCTTTGCTAAACTTAGCACACAAGTAGAGAAAATTTCACCTTTTTCTACTTATCTTTTCTCTTTCCTCATTTTCTACTGAACCAAACGAGGCCTAAATTAATGTTCTTTAGCTTCCTGCTATCTATGCAAATAATTATCAGGCTTAGCTTGGCCTTGATGTTTGCCCTTTCAAGTTACTTTTATATAATATTTTTCAACTTAATTTCCAGAGATTAATTTTAATATAGTTTCAATATAAAAATGTTGTATGTTATATTTTTCCATGTAATACTTTCATGACATTGAATAATTAAGTCAAATGTTTATTTTATGTATTAATATATATGATTGAATGTTTATGTAA
The DNA here is from genome assembly GCA_031216125.1 of Dalbergia cochinchinensis. NCBI lineage: Eukaryota > Viridiplantae > Streptophyta > Magnoliopsida > Fabales > Fabaceae > Dalbergia > Dalbergia cochinchinensis. The sequence goes on along the minus strand of CM062373.1, from coordinate 55,134,860 downwards.
TTTTTTTCAATTGAAAATTCATAAATGCACTGTCAATATATAATTTTTTTTAGATAAAACTAATTATATATTGTCACATTAATAGAAACATATGCTTAGATAATAAAGTAAAAGACTTTTATATTATTGACAATATTAAAATGTAATTCTTATTTTTATAAATTATCTTAAAATAATATTTATACAATTTTTTATAATGATATTAATACAACTTATTTAATATCTTAATAGTAAAAATAAAATAAAAAAGAAATATTAAAAGTGTGATATAAAATTCATATGCTTTTTATTAATTATACATGCATCCAAATGTTATTTTAACCAACATCATTCAACCAATATTCATTTCTCCATAATCACTTTGGATATAAAAGTTTTCAAACACAAATCACATTGCTACTAGCTTAGTTATAACTAAAATCAATTTCACAAAATCAACTTAATGCAAGCTCTTATCGTAAACTCTAATCCAAACACACGTTAGTAAACTGTACTCAGCAATATAAATTTAAGACATGAACAATCCTCTTTGTAAATGGTCAATATGCATGATTTAATCCAATTCAAATGATTAAGTACCAAATTTTGAATCCAAAGAAAATTTCTATCGTTGTATTATTAATTTAAGTTTATACTTTTTGGCCTGCTGGATGCTTTGTTTTAGACTATACCAATTTGGGAATATTTGGTTTCGGAGCCACATTCGTGCATAAAGCATGAGATTTTTTCGGTTCTGGTGGCCGCATTTTCTTGTAAAAAGCATCTCTCACTTTGAATATAGGATCTGCACCTGTAGACAAAAAATACCAACCCCGGTTTTGTACTTCACCAACTGTTATGTACTGCCTTCTGGCTGCAGCCATTTTATTTTATTTTTTTCTTTCTGAGATAGAAATTTCCCTTTTTCATATAAATTTAATTTAGTTGTGAATTCAACATTCAATTAAAAAATATTATTAATTAAATATCATTAAAATGTTATATTTTATGCATTTAGTTGTATTATTGTCACTATAAAAAATTTTACTCATACATTTAATTATATATTGTTATATTGGTAAAAAAAATTCACTCTACCATTCGTCATCTTAAAAATCCCGAATAGAAATTATAATTGAATAACAGTGTAAATTTTTTCTTATATCATTAGTGTATCAAATTTAATCTACTATTTTTCAAGTGAAACATAAATGATATAGTTCATATTTATGTAAGGTGGCAATTATGGGAAAATTGTTGTTATGCAATTTATATGTATGTAAAATATATAATTTTTCACCACTATATCAAATCCTTCTAAACAAAACCATTCTAATTGAATAAGAATGAGGATTGGCAAGATTGTTAGATGAAGTAATAACATAGCTAAAAAGGTGCTGAGTTTGATATTAGTTATTTAAAAAATGTTCTTTGTTGAACATCATGTAGGGATTGATAAGTATATAATTAGGAATTTTAGTTACAATACGATGAGCATGGTAAGATGATTGATGTGAAACATATGATTTTCATTTTTCTTTTAAAGGATTCACCATTTATATAACAGAAATTTACAATTATATATTAATACATCGCTATATATTTGACAACAATATAATACTCTTGTCAATGCATATTTTTTTTCCAAAGAATTAACTACGAATTTATGATTGTAAGCTTTCATTAAAAGGGGTCTCAGAGGTTTATCCCAAAACAGGAGCTCCCATCTCGAAAGAATTAGTCACTATTATCAGTGGTGGATATTCTGTAAAAAAAAAAAAACTTGTCATATGTCTCTATGTCCGCTCTTAGAATGGAAAGCCTTCCTTCCTCCACAATTAGATGCACCTAAATTTTCAAGGTTAAAATTTGGTAACTACCCCTCCTTAAAAAGATCTTGATGTCTAAAGACACAATATATATATATATATATATATATATATATATATATATATATATATATAATTTATTGAATTAAAACTATAAAGTGATGAGAGGTTTAGATTATTTACATGAGATTATAGATTCAAACTTTATTGTTACTGATATAACAAAAAAAATCAATTAATTGATATCAATTAATAATGAACCCCGAAGAAAATAAGGAAAATGCTTCTTAATATGAATATCAAAGTAAAGGTAGTTTTCATCAACAATTGATGTGCATGCAGACATGCAAGTAGGGTTGGAAGTGAGAAGTGAGTCAAACCAGTTCGTAAGTTATTTTGAACTTGATTTGTTCATAGCTCAATAAGCATAATAAGCTTAACTCGTGAACTCAAAAGTCGAGCTTGAACTTTACTACATTCAATTTACTAGTTCGTTAGCTCGATATATGGGTGTGTATATATTTTTCAATATATATAATGTATTATGTAAAATAAGCTATGCACTTGTAGTGAAAGTTATAACTTATTAACTTAAGAGACTCTATCCACATTTAAATCGAGGCAGCTCATGAGCTAGCTTGAATTCTATGAGCTTTAATTTTAGCAACCGAGCTTGAACTTTAATTTTAGGTTTAATTGTTATCGTGTCAAAGTTTTGTATAATTCGATTTATCTCACTTCTAGTCCTACATTGAATGAGCAGTTCTCAAACAATGCTCGAAGTAGGACGGGAAAGTGCAAATCGTGTGTGGCCAAATGATGCACAAACTTTTGAAGACTGTAACCCACGTTCAAGCATCAAGTGAGTGCCAAATTAAATACTATTTGGTTTTAGATTTAAGCTCAAGATTTGTCTATAAATAGGCCCTAGTTTTTTTTTCTTTAGATAGTTATAGGTAAATTGGCCAACAAAATAGGCTATAAGAGGAAAGAACAAAGTTCAAAAGAACAGATGCAACAAAGCTAAGATCCCAAATTTACACGGTTGCAAATCTTATATCCCCAAATTGTGTTTTCTTTTTTGTCTCTCAATCATTTATTGATACGTGAAGGATAGTTATCATTCATTTGATTATTTATAAATATTTAAATCTATTTTAGTTCTTATCTTTACATATGGTAATAAATAATTAGAAAGACAGATAAAGAGATACCATTTATTTGAGTAAAAGGGATTTTTATCCAATTTACAGCACCTAGCAAGTTTACCCAATCCCTTCAATCAAATGGGATCTGTTGCTGAAAATTAGCTCCACCTTGTTTGACCATAAATAGGCCCTAGCTAGTTTCAAGTTTCAAGATGAATGGTTAAACACTTGCAAAGTATTCTCTCCGATTTGTTTTATTTGTCACTTTAGCTTATAAATGAGAATTAAGTAAACTAGAAGGGTTGATTTGAAAGTATTTTTACCAAAATAACTTTTTATTCAATCTTCACTATCTAAGTATTTCGGTTAGTTAATAACATTCTACATTTATTGATCATTGACATGTTTAGGACATTATGAATGCAAAATTAAAAAGTCAACGATATATGTTTCATAAATGATATGTGAGAACAACAAATTAAATATATCATGAACCAAAAGCTTGTCTCCTAATGGCTATGTGCTAAATAAATGAGAGAATGGTAAGGGTATGTTTGATTTCAGTTTTTATTTTTTATTTTTTTAGAATTTTATATGAAAATAGTAAAAACAGAAAATTAAAATTAAAAACAAGATTATGAAAACTAAAAATAAGATTTTAATTTATTATTCTCAATCTTTTCAATATCTCCTATACAAAATCATAAAAATAGAGACACAAAAATTAAAATCTGAAAATGAAAATAGTAAACAAGGAGACCATAACATTTTCAAGGCACACCGATGCCGTGAGGCCGTAGGGAAAAGGCAAATGATACTATGGATTTCTTTGAATTTCTTGGTTTATTTTTTGGTTAATCCGATCTTTCTAGCTAACTTCAAGCTGTAATTGATGATTCATTTAATTTAATCAAGTTTTTCATTTAGTTTTCGTGTTTATCTTCACGTTTATCATTCGAAAGACTTTGTACTGAGATCAAAATAGTCATGCACTTACGCACTTTTGAGTGAAACTAATTATAGCATCGATCATAATGGTCTCCTCGAAGTCTTCCGGGTAAGACTACAATTCAAATTAAGAAGGCACAACAAAAGAAAAGTGAGACGGCAGTACAGTTTCAAACGCATAATGGTACAAAACAATATGAATGAATGAGATCGTGCTTTGTATCTGTCTATCTATCTTTTACTAAAGGGAATATCTGTGATGCGATATCCAGAAGCACTGGAACCATTCGATGTGACCGACTATCGGACCCCTCAGTCAACCACTTTGTATACTGGTTTTGTACAAATAATTCTTTTATGGATCAAATTTAGGTTATGACTAACCAAAAAAAAAAAAATTAATACTCATTTTACTCACTAATTTTTTATTTATGAATTATTTTAATCTCTAATTTTTAAAATAAATCAAATTAATTTCTGATATTACAAAGTGTGAGTCAAGTTAGTCGATCATTCCACTTTTATTTAATATTTTATTAATTAAATGATGGTGTGTAACGTTAAGTAATATCTTATCATACCATGTGTTATATGAAGTAGAATGAAGTTTAAAATAACTTATTTTATTATCTAAAATTACACAAAATGAGTCATTTTATGACCTAGAATGAATATTTAAATGACTCATTTTATATAATTTTAAAATCAAAATAAGTTTTTTTAAATTTTATTTCGCTTCATATGACATATGGTATGTCAAGATATCACTTAATATTACTTATCATAATTTAATTGATAGAATATTAAATAAGAATAGATTAAGGGACTAATGTGATTCATATTTTGCAATATCGAAGACTAATTTGAGTCATTTTAAAAGTTAGAACTAAAATGACTCATAAATATAAAGTGAAAGACTAAAATGAACATTAATTCAAAAAAAAAAGAGCTTAAAATGAAAGTTCATCCTCGTTTAAGATTAGGATATCCATTTAAGTTTATCAAATATTTATGGAAGTATTTATAGGTTATTTAGCTATAAAAAATTAAATAATTAAATTTAAATGATACCAATGCATAAGTAAAAAACGAATGAATTGGTCTATAAATTGAATCTTGTACAAATCATATGTTTTCAATGTGTTTTCTCATATGAATTTTGATTTCGTAATCTTTCAAACGCATGGGACGCAAAGGACCTATATATATATATACACACACACACTTTTTTTTTATGGAAAAATAATTCTTTAATACCCATAAGAGAGGACCATCTCAACAAGCGTTGTAACTTGAAGAAAGTATCACACCTCTTTTCAACATAGATCTAAATAACTCCATATTTATAAAACTATATAAAGGAAAATATGCACAATGTGGAAAGAGGTGAGTTTTAAGGGGACACAGCCTAGAGGTCAGAATATTTGCTTCTATGCTATTTTGCTATTAATTTGTGAATTGAGGAATAGAGTTATTTTTCACAATGAACAAATTAACTAGCAAAGTTTCATGGCTAATCTCATGCAAAGATATAGATCGTGATTTTTTTATGAATCTTGACATGATGTATTGTTCGATTTGTGTTGCCTCTTGCAAGTATACTTTCTTTATGGATGGAAAGTTAGTCCTTTTGAAAAGGATATTTGTAACATAGCTAATCTCATGCAAAGAGGCAAATCTTCTTTTTTTATGAATCTTGACATGATGTATTATTCGAGTTGTGTTGCCTCTTGCAGGTATACTTTCTCTATGGATGGAAAGTTAGTCCTTTTGAAAAGGGTATTTGTAACAACCTATGAAGTTTGATTGGGAATGGTGTGGCGGTATGGAGAGAAACACTGTGACAGGATCTTATAGAGTAGGGGAGTTGTGAGCTAGTAGGAGAAACACTGTTTTGAGAGAAAGATAATTGTGAGGAAGCATATGTATGGTTTTGTCTAATATTTATTTTATTAGCAGGTTTTTTCTTAATATTCTCAGGAAATGGTTGTATGATGGTTCAGTAATGGTGAGTGGAGTTATATACAATGAGGATTTGTTTAGTATGTGAAGGGGAGACATGGGAATTGAGGGTTATATATATATATATATATATATATGAAGAGCAACATGTAAATTAAGGCATGTTTTTGTTGCTAGTACATTGGCGTACTGTTTATGTTCCCTAAAGAGTTATATTAGGATATTGGTTAGCTGCTAGGCCTCCCTACTTCAGAACAGAACCATCTTTGGTTTTGGTGGAATTCATTTGGTGATGGAAGTATTAGGGTTTGAGGGATGAATTGGATTTTTTGGAGTTTCAGAGCAACTTTATGTTTTTACTTTCTGTTTGATGGATTGAAGCTTTCCTTCTTAGTATTCAAAGCTGTGGTGATTTTGCTCTAGCATTTGGAGTATTCAGTGGAAGTATATTTTAGTTGTGTATTATGGGTGTGCTGCTACTACTAATAGTAGATTTACTGCAAGGCTTCAAAGTGTAATGTCTTTATGTTTTGGTTCTTCTCTTTGAACTGTTGTGGCATATTTGCATTTGTACTTTGCTTCCCCTTATGGGCTAAGCCTTCCTTCATAATTATCAAAAAAAAAAAATGGAAAACCAAAACATCATAAAAAGGGACAATAAAAATACTATAAAAAGGATATCAAAACAAAACACAAAATCCAAAACAACGGAAAGAAAGGAAAATGGTGGAGCTGTTGTAAAAAAAAATAGTTATGGCAGCCACTCTCAATATTATGCACACAAGGGAATTTGCGCATATGAGTGCAATTGGCTACTTTATACATGTAGAGTAAATCAGGAATGCTTTATTTTATGGGAAAATTTTGTATGATTTTATCGAATGTGATTTTCATTATATCAATAATAGTCAACGGGTATGATTTGATAAGTTAAGGAAAAAGATGTTGGTGTGCATCAAATTACGTCACATTTTTTTTTTCACAAAATTCATAGTCGGAGGGTTTCTTTGACTTTTTTCCCCTAATTATTAATATATGTTGCATAAAACTTATTTTAGTATCGTAGTTTATTTTTCGGTCATGGCATGAACAGTTTTTTTTTTGGGCCAAAAAAAGATCAATAAAGTAAGGGTAGCCCATAAGGAGAGAGCACAAAATAAACAGGACAATCCAAATATTATAGACCTGAAAACACATCACCTACACTAAAAGTATCTCCTATTCCATAAATATAACACCCAAAATAGCAATATTCTCATCTTAGCAGTAGTGACAGATCCAAAAAATTTTAATACCAGGAGTAAAAATAATATATCAGTATAAAAATGAATAAAGTATATTATATTGTATTATTTTGTATCATTTAAAATTAATATGGGATTGGACTTAACTAAATTATGAGCGTAAAAATAAACTATATTTACATAATTATTAAGAAAAATTAAAATTTTTATGGGGATATGCAAATGTAGATCCATCCCTGCTTATTAGGGTTACAATAAACACAAACAGGGAGGCAATAGGAAGCAGACACCAATTGAAACAACAGTGGAAGGCTCCACAGATTCAACTGTTGTTTTGATATTTGAAGCAGACACCAAGAAAGGCATGGTGATCATTTCACGCCAGTAAACATTTGAACAGAAGGCGCGCGTCATGCATAACAACAGCAGCAGAACGATCATACGCACTTTACTTTTGAGGAACCATAATCAAAACACCCACTCAACAGGACCGTGCATTGTTGGTCCAAGTTGGTTGGTCTTTATCCGTAGAATGCACAATAACGAACATGATATGAACGGTTGTTTTTGAAGATATACCAAAAAACTATTGTGCGCATACTTCCCATTGAATGAGAAATTAATGGTCATGGACTTTTTTAGAGTAAAATAATAAATGGAAAAATTATCCATTATTTAAAGTTCATAAAACTCTTTGCTAAATTAATGCATGAATTATTTAAGTTTTTGCCTTCAATTAGTGTATGTATTCTTACGTATATTGTGAAATTTTCCATTTTTTTTATGCTTTGGTATTTTTCAAGGAATGTAACTACAATTTATTTTTTTGTATTCAATCACACGAATTAAATGATATAACATCCTAAATACATTCTGAAATTTCATTAACCCAAACATGATATATTGTAAATTTAGCTAAATGAGCCAACCTGCCACTAAATTACAATTTCTAGGAACATATTGAGCTTTTAAATATAGCACGCGATTTTAACAAATTTAATCACTTAGTAGAATAATCACATATTTTTGGTACATATTACACTAATAACACTGAATATTTTAACAACCGTGTTAGGTAGAAATTTTGTGGATGCATATGAGATATGACTTCAAATCAGGCAGATTCTGATTCTAATAATTTAGGTAATACTTCCACGTCGTTTTCTTTTTCAGTATCTCAGATATTTTAAAGTCTTAATTCTTCTGGAAGATTTTCCTTTTGTTTTGTTTTTGGGGGTCAACCAAAAGATAGATATTAGTATAGCGCCAAAAAGCACAAAACACAAGCAACAGAATAACAGCCCCTATTATTTTTTTTGTTGTCAAAGGTCGATAGGCAGAAATAGTGGACCTCTGGGCTCGACAATAAAAGAAACTCACACAATGGGCGGCGTTTTTCTTATGGGTCGATCCGTTGGCTAATTTTTGTTGTTTTATAACAGGCCCAAGGCGACCTACTCGCTTCACATATTTACTAGAGATCGGGAAGAAAAATAAAAGTGCTCCATATTGAGAAAAAGAGTGGGTTGTATTTGTTTTTTATTTTCTTTTAGCAAAGATATTAGAGGATAGAGATAAAGATGAAAATTGAACTCATAACCTTTTGTAGCTAATTGAAATATATAGAAATCTATCACTAGACTATAGATTCACTTGCAAAAGAGTGGATTATACTTATAATGAACGCATATTTTATTATTCAAATATTATTTATTATATTCTATTATTTTTTAATCAAGGATCTAATTTTAATACATTGAAATTATAAAAAAAAATTTCCATTAGAATTAAACTTAAACTCTTTAATCAATTATTTATTGTTATATTTTACATTATTTACGACAATTTACAGTCACAATCTCAATAAATAAGGTAGTTATGATAGGAGTGGTCATTACAACTATTTTTTTATCTATTATCACTCCTATTTACTCTACTTTTTTATTAACGTCACTAAAATACCCCTCCTCCTTTTTTATAGTTGTTTTTATGTCCATTTATTTTTCATAGTTATTAATACATTAACCTCATGTATCAAGTAAATAAAATAAAGTATCTTATATGTTAACCTATATTTATTGTTATTATTATAATGAAATAATTTTAAAACTAAATTAAATTCTTAATTCAAGTACTTTATATATATAATTTTTTTTTAACTTTTATGAAAATATACTGTCACTTCCACATGACTTTCCTTACTTCAAAATTTTTAATTAGATTTTATATAATTTATAAAAAGTTACACTTTTTTGTTTCTTAATAAAGTAATTGTTTAAATTTTTTTTATTAAAACATTTAATTTTATTGTAATTGTCAAAATTATTTAAATTTTTTTATTATCATTCATAATTTTAAATTTTTTGACAATTAAGTATTTTACTAATTTATGATTTTACTTATTTAATATATTTAATATAAATGAAAACATTAAGTACTCAAGGGTTTATTTCACAACTAGGATGAAAAAATTAAGTATATGTCACGTTCTACAGTCTATATACACATGATGAATCAAATTTATTTGGGTTTAATTTTTGTGTATTAATAGTGTAAAATTTTCTATACTGTCATCCAATCATGTATTGTCATATCAATAAAAATAGTTAAATTTTATACTCATTACTTAAAATGTTATGTAAATAAGATAACTTAATTGAATGACAATATAAAATATTTTTGCATAATCAGTGTATAGAAATTAAACTCAATGTATTTTACTTATTTTCACAAGGATGTAACTACATTTAATTCTGCACACACTTTACTTATTTGATTCTGCACACATGTTATGATATAGATATTTCACAAGTAGGATGAGAATAGAGATTTAGAAGCAATATTTCTATGACCGATTTTGGCCAGAATATATATTTTTTTACTTTAAACGTTAACTTATTGTATTAATAAAAATGTGTAATGTTGAACATTTTATGAATCTAATTATAAAAAATAAAGCTACATGAAATAACTATGAAAAAGGAGCGGGGTATTTTAGTGACATTAGTAAATAAACTTAGTAAATGGTAGTGGTAATAGACAAAAATGAGTGACCATTTATGACAAGTGGAATTTTTTTTTAATATTAATGCTATTTCAACATCTAAAAAATGATGTCTAAGTGAGACACTCACTCCATTATCATTGGATCGGATAGTGATCCACATTCTCTTCATCCATCCATAACATCTAATGGTGATGAAGTGGGTGTTTTACTTAAACACTTATTTTTGCGTGTTGAAATAGTAATGTTTTTTTCTTAATGTGTGTTTATGTTAGCAGATACTTGAAAGATCTGTACGCTAGAAGCATGAAGGAAAAGATAATTTTATGTGCTTCACCATTTTCCTTTGAATGACAAAAATAATAAAACGATCAATCTAGAAGGAAAGATAATTCGTTGTGCGCGATGGTTGACCCTAAAAAAAAAAAAAAAAAGTAACAGATGAACAACTGATTGGAGCAGTTTGCTTGGCTTCAACGTTGGCTTGAAAAGTATGTTGGCTTGAGAAAGGAATCAGGAATTGTAAATGATGATCCTACCAAAGGTACTCTTCTTCCTAATTAATTCCTACCAGCACAACTTTGATGTATTGTGTATGGGCAGTATAGCCTCAATGAAACTGTCTGAATTATTGCAATCTCAAGTTGTGTGTACTTTTGTGTAGATTAATAAACGCAGGAGTTGTTGAGTCAAAAATATTATAACTTGGATAAGAAACATATTGAGGATCTTTGCAATATTTAAGATGAACTTGTAAGTTTCTTGGATTTGAACACGTAAATATTATAAAAATTCTTAAAAGAATCCCATAGCAACCCAAAAAAAAAAAAAAAAGTTGTAATTGAGCTGCAATTTGAGCAGCATGTTTTGAATACAAAACCCGTTTATTGTTGTCCGTAATGGTTAAGTAATATGGGGACAAAAAAAAAAAGAAAAAAAGCTCAAATCGGTAAAGTAGTTTTTTCAGCTTTACTTAATAGAAAAGCATTTTTAATTTTAGGGTGGGTGGGATGTTGAGCAACCACTGTATCTTGCACAATGGCCATAGTTATAGTAACACTCAACTCATGATCTATGCAAATGCAAATCTATCCAATTTTTTAAAGTTTCATGATCAAGATTATACTTGTCTGTTCTGCAGTGCCTGTGGAAAGAAAATGCTAATATTATTAAAACAACTAAGGAATGCAATCACAGCAGTATTTGTTAGGCAACATGAAACAAAGAAAGCAATTAAAACATAGTTCAGGCACATAATCCTCACAGCTGATCACACTGTGTAGGGACAAAAGTAATGGTCTCCTTCTCAAGGTCATGGCTCACCAACAAGTTCTGCTGTTGAACGTTGCCAATGATTGACATCCCATTAGAAGCTCCCATGGCCAAGCAAGCCACTCCCAAACTTGAATCAGCAATCATGTAATTCTCAGCAGGCAATACCAAATCCCCACCTTTGAAGTGGAAGACCAGCTTTGGAACCTCCACTTGGTCTGTCCCTGATGGCAAGGTGAAGCATACATCTAGCCCAGTTGAGACTGATTTGTCAACAGGCAAATTTATCTGAGATGTGAACTCTTTCTTGAGTGCATCAAAAGCGCTCTCCTCAATGTAGGTGATTGTTGTGCCGGAGTCTATGATCACACCCCCACTTCCATCGTCCCCAAGAGAAAAAGTGGTCTTCTCAATGGACAGTTGTTTGTCTCCCACAGAGATACCTTCAAGGGAAAGGTAGTAAAAAGAAGGCTGTGATGGGTTTGTGAGCAAAGCGGTGGTAACTGCGTTTTTTGCGCCATTCACTTTTGCTAGAGACCCCAACAACAGAACACTTGATTTTGAGTCATCAATTGATGTCAAGCAATAAGAGAATTTAGGCTCCTTTAGCTGAGAAACCAAGGACAAGGGGCCACGCCCTAGCCCCACCAACCCTGAAGATTGCTCAAAGCCATCACCTTCATTGTCCTCGCCACAACCAAATCCAATGTTCTTGACCTTAGCTTCACCAAAAGTGAATGTCTCGGTGCCCAAAATGCCTTGTGTCATTGAATAGTCACCATATGAATACACGTATTGGCAACCATCACTGCAAGTTGAGGAAGGAAGAGCACTGCAAAGTTTGCTGCTACATGAGAGCTTAGAGAAAGAAGAGGACTTCTTGGGGTCAAAAATGGGCGTTGGCTGCTTGTAACATTGGGAACATGGCTTGCACTGTGTCCAAATAAGGTCACTGCCAGTGTCCAACACTGCAGGGTAGGACTCAGGTGGTGTTCCAATGGCTAACTCCATCAAGTACTCACCATTCCCTGCATGGATAGGGGACTCAACCTGGGACGAGTCTTCTTGTGTTGATGATGATGATGATGATGCTGCCAAAACCATTGCATTCAGCCTCTGGAGCCTGCTCTTGCCACGCTTGATCCCATGTTGGACAAGCTCTAGCTTTGTTAAGTTCTTTCCTGAGTCAACATGGTGAAGCCTGACTCTAAACCCAGATGGGTGAGAAGGGTGAGGGTGAGATGTAGAAGATTGATGATGATGATGCTCCTCCTCAAGGGCTCTTCTTGATGTTGAGGATGTTGGATCAACAAAAAGAAAAGCTATAAGCAGTGCCACCAATATGGAACATGATGATGATGAACATTGCAGTATAGCCATGAACAAATGTGATGATGAGGGTGTGCAATATGACACAATTTGGGTGGCGAAGGAAATATAATGAAATGGGATTGAGTGAAGGACAAGGGTGAATATATAAGTGTGTGTGTGTGTATTATGTATATGTATAATATTTATGTACGCAAGGTTTGTTGCTAGAGAAATGGTCTTAATCACATGAAAATGAGGTGATATTTAATTTGTAACGCTTCCCTCGAATGTGGAGAAGATACAGGGATTTTCTCTTTTCAAGTAGACCAGTTAAGTGGGGGATGAATGAAGAGGTACGTATGGGGGAGTGAGTTTTGGATTGTTAATAATGAATAAAATAAAAAATGAGGAAAATGTAGGAGGAGAATCTGTTTAGTTTTCAGAGTGAACAGAGAGACGTCATGGGTTTGATGAGAATGGAAGTTGAGATATCAGCGTGGTGTGGCAGCAAGTACCGGGTCTTGCGTTGTGGTTGGTGAAGATTTTACTTTCCCAAACGCAGTGACACTGTCTAAGGCAACATTGTTGTGACAAAAAACCTAAGAGCCTCTATCGCATACGGCAGCAATATACTTTTGGCCTTGTCCCTTGGACTTGTGGGAGGGAGAGGGAGAGGGAGGGTGTGTAACACGTATAAGTGCGCCAACATAGCCCAAAGGCACACAGTAGAATAAATAGGGGCAACTAGGAATTGTAGTTCATTAAGTAATATATCTTAATTAAGTATTCTTCTTAAATATTCTCTGTATTATCTCCCTAATTTTATAATTCTTCTCCATCCAATGTTTTATTTGTTACAATGAATATTTAGGAAGAAGACTCAATTCAGATATATCATTTAATGAATTATCATTTCTAGTTATACCTATTTACACCATTACATGCTTACTCTCTTAATTGGGCTATGTCGGCCCATTTCATATATGTTATCGGGTGGTTTGACTTGGGGAATGGTTTTTTTGTAATTTGTAAAATAAGTAGGGTTTATATTCAATTTAATAATAGATAAAATATGAGTTGACATGATATTCTATATATAAATAGATCTTTTCTCTTGTTGAACAAATATTTTCACTAGGAAGCATCAATGTGGTTGACCAATCTAAGAGCAATAAAAGACGGTGATTATTATTATCGATATTGATTATGAATGGGGTGAACCACACACTCCGTATAAATCATTAAAGCTGTAGATAAAGTGATATAGTACTGTATAGTATATAAAAGATTTATAAAAAAATAGTATATAAAAGAAGCTTCAATCAAATATTATATTTTCAGTGTACATCTGCACCTTTTTGTTTTCCCCTCCCCTCCCCTAACTTTTCTTTTCCTCTTTCCTCAGTTTCATCCATAATTGGATTTTTGTATAAGAGTTCTGAAGGGATTGGGTTGGATTTGGAAAGGTTTGGTGGACAAACATGGTTACTAATTGCGCAAAGGACTAGACAATTGAGCTTTGTTTCAATTCCACGCTTCTATGGAGCAAAAGAGCTAGGTAGGTTGATGATCCATTTTTAGTTAGGTAAGAAGGCCCTTAGAGACAAAGATATTATGCCAATTTATTAAACCCCTTCAGATTCACAACCTTATATGGCATTGGTCAAACTCAAAAGTTTTGAGAGTACTGTTTCATATTGTGATGCATGAATTTATATAAGAAGCGCCATTACATGTGCACATGTACGAGCATGTAACTAATTTGTGTTTTGTACGACTTTTTATTGATCGTGTATTCCGCCGATTTTTTTTATTTTATTTTATCTTTTTGATATGCCATTCTGCCGAATACTAAATTAAACGACATGAAGTTGAGAGATTAAAGAAAATGTGGGGGAAATTGGAAACCAAATAATCACTTGACCTAATGATCCCCCATAATTGGTATGAAAGCATGACTTATTTGCGCCCAGCAGAATTAATGCAGCAATATAATAACCATCGTCAACGATACTGTAACAATTAAACACCCCATAAAGCCCTTAATACTTGTGTAATCCGATTAAGTATTTTTGGAAAATTATAGCAAACGGCCCATCTATCTACATTACTACATTTATATTTGTGAAATTAGTATTTCTTTTTTCTTATCTGAATATTTGAAAGTAGTATTTCATTCATCAAGTTTTGAGCAGAACAATTATTTATTCCCAAACTTTAACGATCATTAATTCATTACACTTTGGTTAATTTTTTTGGTGTTTCTTTGTAATTTCAGTTTCCTCTCCTTGAACTATTGAATTTTTAAAGTCCCAGCATCATATTCTGCAGTTCTTCCTAGCGCAAACTAAATTGATTTGGACAACAGAAATTCCACATTTCTTTTAGTTTTTAGTGTTATTTACATTTACATTACATGGTAATGTATTGAATAGTTTGGTGAGTAAGGTATCTTTCTAATAAGTAATAACTATCTTCTTCGTAATCCAAACTTTATTTTTATTGAAAATAATGGAATTTACTTGTCAAGGGCAAAACCAAATTTTCTCAGGTGTAGCCTAGAGGTGTTCAAGGAAAATCCATCATCGAACTGGATAGATAGCAGTGGTGATAAGAATTCAGAGTTTCATACAACATAATATGGTGTAGTTCATTTAAAATTAGACTTCTAAAAGCTGAATAGTCAAAACTGTGTAACACGTGCACAACTGAAAGTTTAGAATATGCAAATTTTCAAAGAACGATTTACGGCCTACTGGCTTAACTTTTAGGGTGCCTTTTTTTGTACAAGTAAAGATAGTAATAAATTTTGATTGATAAATTTTATTTATAAAATTAGATATTATATATATATATATATAGTTTAGAGGAAGGATCTGTTTACTTCAAAAATAAGTATAATATCTCTTTATAAATAATATATTTTATCAATCCAATGAATCATATGATTCTATCATAATAATCAAGCACACCAAATTTACAAAAATTGGACATCAATAAATTTGTTATTTAATACTCATGATTTACGTGTATTTTTAAAACTATATTGTACATTCAAATAAAAAGAGATGATAAAATGTCAAATTGTTTTGAAATTTTATACATTTAATCTACGCAGTGGAAACTTACAAATCATCGGTCGAATTGATGAAATTCAATGTCTATAATAAGTTATTCAATGGAAGAAATATATTAAAATTTACTTTTGGAGTAAACGGATCCCTCCTCATATATATATATATATATATATATATATATATATATATATATATATATATATATATATATATATATATATTCCCCATTATTTCATTGATCTCATAATAAGATAAAAAATTATGTCAAATATTTTATTATGTTTATGTATTATCTATTTTTCATTACCTAAGGTTTTCAAATTTATTATTGATGGAGCTTATTTATGAATATTTTAAATTCATTTTTACCCCGATATTCTAAACACATTATTATTGTTGAATGTTTAAATATTGATTTTAAAAACTATTGACAAAGAATTAATTTTAGAAAACAGTTTATCTATTGAAAAAGATACTGTCAGATCCAAAATTTTCGTAGAAAGAATTAAGATTTTAGTTATCACAAGTGACCAAGTGTATGTGTCATATCATGAAAGTATCATAAATAAATGAATTTTATTTTTATGCATCGATAATGTATCACCATCAATCAAAAAAATTTTCAAAAAGTGTTGGAGTCATATTAAGTAATTACTCATAATAATAACCACTCTTTATAATTTGGCACTTTTAAAAAACTTTATTAGTTAATACTGTAAAATTTTTTAGATTATCGGTTTACAAATTAAAACTTAATCCTAAAAAATCATTATGAATAATTGAATTTTATATTTGAATTTGCATATTGTCACATGGGTATTTTCTTCAAAAACTCAAAATACTATGCAACTTACACTACTTTATCAAAGACAACTTTTCTTCTCAAGCGATACTAAAATGGTACAAATAGGAAAGCTATGAATAGTACGAAATTGATTTCCTCATCCAATTACACAGTTCAAGGAATTAAGGTCACACAAGTCATGGTAGGAATATGACTCAAAGCCAAAATGCTTTACATTATTTTGTGCATTTCGTGCAACTTCAAATTGGTACGGTAGAATATTATCCTTTCTTCTTTCTTTTTGGGTGTATTTGACCTGATGATAAAAATGGGAGAGAAAATTTTATAAACAAGAAACTCATTTGTGACATTTTCTTCCTTATTTTTTTTTTTACTACAATCAAACACACCCTTGCTATTAATTTTTTAGGGTAATTAAAAACACTAACCCCATTAAACATTTTTGAGATTTCTAGTTAGCAGGTGTCCATTTGATCTGGAATGACATAAACCATGCACTGATAGATTTAGGAAGATCACCTTCATTAACACAAAACAAAATAAAAATTAAAGAAAAAAAAAGGAACAGTCCATGATGTGGGTCCGTAGGCATATCTGACCTGTTCCTTTCGAGTAAGTTACGTATTACTCGATTCTGGCATGATAAGAATATGATTACTGGTGTTGCGTGCCATTCTTGATCCGTCACTCCTTTTTGTGCGATTGAACCAGGATCCTACAACTCTGCAACTTAACACAACAAGGCTATACCCTACAACAATATTCACTCCATTCTTTGTTAATAGTCATATTGAAAAATCAAAACAAACTAATACATTCAAAAGTTATTTATATAGTCACATATATCAACTTTTTAACATACTAATTTATCTCTGATTTCCAAGACAACTATTAATAAAAAAGGGATGGAAGAAGTATTATGCTTCAATTTGTGCTTGTAAACTTCTAAGACGGCGATGGTGCAACTCAAGCTATATCGGTCTCGGGCAATCGGTTTGCTTATCTACTAATGTTTCTTTCTTCCTTTCTTTCTTTTTCTTTTCTCCTTTTGCTATAAGAATGTATATTACTTTACTTTCATGATTTGAAGATTTAAGTCCATGAGAGAATGAGTCTCGAAGAAAACTAATATGAAATGTTTTTTATGTGCCATACCTTGCTTTAACAATCATAGCAATGATGCATTTGCTTCAAAATTTCTCATAGGCTAGAAGTTCCATGCTTTTGAATTACTCATTGTACTACATTTCCTTTACGGTTGCTGCTGCGTGTAGATTGATCCACAGAATCGGGATAGATATTTAACATGGCTTTCTTCTGTTATACATAAGAAGAAATTTAAATTCAATAAAGGAAAAAAAGTGGGTCTGATAATTTTTGGCTCTTGATCAATAATACATCTCAGAATGAATTTCCGTCCAAAAACTCAAAAAATTGGGAACCTTGGGAAGAGGCATTGTGTAGGTGAAAATTGGAGAACCAAGTCCGTCCTCAATACATCATCATCTTGAAAGTTTAGAGTTTAGGCAAGTTATTATGTGGGAGTGTTGAGTTTGTGACCATATGATTATGGGTGGTATTGTAATAAAAATAAATATTGAAATTATTTTTAAGCTCTTACCCTCTACCTCTCTATCTCTCTCACTCTTCCCTAAAACCTCACACCATTTAGCACGCACTCACCCCAATACTTCTATAGTATTGCTTGCCCTACTCCCATCCTTCCCTCTCGTCAAGCAACACTTCAACCCACCAACAAGTGAAGACTGAAGAACAACAATCACAAATGGTAACGGTGCTTTAATCAAAACAAAGGCCAATATGCTTCAATGGCCAATAAATAAAAGACCCAAAAACTGAAATCAGGGGGTACTAAAAATACCAATAGACACGGCCATTATATAACTTTATTTATTTCGGTTATGCTATGTGATACACTTCAACACTAGATATTTTTCTTCAAATTTTTTTCAAAGCTAAAGCTGCTTAATGATTGATAATGCAAATGATTCTTCGAGGATAAAGATAAATCATCACTAAAATTCTTATCATTAGATGAAAAAGATCCATGTTCATTCAATATTGGTTAGACATCTTGATAGCCCATGAAGGGTTGTTTGTGAGCAAGCAACGATAAAGTATGCCCAGAAACACCTTTGAAAGCAATGGGCCAAGATCTATGCATCTAATGAGTCTCCAGGACAAGGTGAAGGAAAGGCCTATGGGGTGGGAGAGTGACCACGGGGGAGGTTGCGGCTTTGGGGTAGAAGACAGATTTTAATTTCAAACTCAATTAATTTTATCCATTAAATTTAATTTTTAACGGTTGAAATTAAGACCATATGGTCACAAAATCCTCCTCTCCATTTAAGAACTTGCCTTAGAGTTTAAGCTATATTCAAATCAAACCCAAAATGTTAGTTTTAATAGAAGGGAGCACGTGATGAGTCGGTAGAAAGTTAGATACGTGATCACTGGTTTTAATTTAAACCCTGCCAAATATCTAATGTAGTCGACCTGATTTTTCATCACATCAGAGGAGCGAATTAAAACCTGAACAGTGAACACCACATGTCTGTAATTAGGTTAAAAAATTCTATTTGAGTCAGGTAACACCAAAGAGATATGCTAAGCCTCTCATGGAAAATAAAACAAAATTAAATTAAATTATTCCTCAACCTGTGTATTATATATATGAAAATCTTATAGACTTCATTCTGTAAATATTAAATACTAAGACCACGTTTAAGCTTAAACGTGAACCCGCAGGTCCGTTCTAACCATTAATTTTCGTTTTCCTGTTATTTAGGCAATATTTGTTGGCCTTTCCTCATTAGATCATAATACCATTCGGCTTTTCTGTTTTCTACTCTGCTTTTTCCAAGTTTTGGTGGGTATACCAATTCCAACCGAGACAGCGGATTCAAATCTGGTGTAGGTCCTTGTCAACAGTTGGAAATCTCGACCTAAACTAGACTCCTCTTAGAAAACTACACATGCACTTGATCAGATTATATGGGACAAATTATAAGGACCTTCCCTAAAGTCCTTAGTAATTATACTTATCCTCTCTAAATTTTAAAATATCACTCACCTCCCCTCACTTGTAACAGTGTTAAATAAAAAGACAAAACTACCCTTAGGAATTAAAATCTCGTAAAACCCAATGTGGCTAGGAATTTGAAACACATAGGATGGCTACTGGGCTTGGAGTTGCAGTGAGAAAGAGGGAGAGAAAGAGAGAAACATGAATGCGAGGGCAGCGTAGCAATGATGACGGCAGCACGACGACTGCGGGTTGATTGCATGTTGGATGATGGCTATGTGATTTGAAGCTGCTGATCTCACGGTGGGGTCGCGAGAGCGGTCATGATGATAGTGAAAGGAAGAAGGGAACTGTGATGGTGGTGGTGGCAGTGGCATTCCATGGAAGTGCACGACCAGCAGGGATGAAGTGACGAGGCAAAGGTTGCAGTGATGATAGTGGCAGTCGTGGCGAGCTGAGCGACAAACTACCACTAACCCATCACCCCCATCTTGCCGACATGAACGAAGATAGAAGGGGCCACCATCGTCGACCGCTGTGTTGTTTGCCTTGCACTGTGTTTGTTTCCATGGTCTCACCCTCATTGTTTTCCGTCATAGATCGCATTGTCTCCTCTAACCTATGGTTGGATCTATAGCCTGTGGGGGGTTGGTGAAGCGACTATAGGTGGGGTGGAATAGGGTGGGGCTTGGTGGCACTGGGGTTGTGTGCAAATTTGTTGCAATGACTATGGTTGTGGTTGAGTGGGAGTTGGTGGCAATGATGGGGTGGGGTGAAGGTTGTGGTGGCTGTGGGTGGGTGAATGATAGCTATGGGGTGGGGGCATTTAAGGCATTTCAATTAAAATTTTTTGTTAAAAATTCACATGTAACTAACATTCATGGATGGCGATTAACGTTAAGGGGACAATTGTAAGGATTCTAAATCAATTAGGGAAGGTAAATGAATTTTAAAAATTTTAAAAGGGCTAAATATAGTTACGAAAGACTTTAGAAGAGGTCCTGCAATTTGCCCTTATATATATTACCTCATTCTTTGTTATGACAAGAACAATTAATTACTCCAGGCACCGCAACTAATTAATTATAATCAAAAGAACATTTAAATAGTTGAAAAACTGCCTTTTCAGCAGAGCCCAGTAGTAGCCCAATACATGAGGATAACAGTTTACATGGGATAGACGGTGATGACTACTACCATAGCAGTTCCCAATACAAGCGCCTATTGGAAAGTTAAACACAGATTGGTTTCAGTGAACAACAAAATGAAGCGGAAATACAAGGTCAAGTCCCACAGACTAAGACCTATGATACATTTTATTAATCACCGACTACAACCTTCGGACTAACATTCAAAACCAGTTGTATCACACGGCCAAACTGGGGCCAGAGTGTTGTCATGTAACGCATATAAAATTGAATATAGTAGTGCTTTGAGTCTAGTGCTTAGAATTTTATTTGATCATGTAATAAAGTGGTTGCAAGCTCAACTATGGGAGTAGGAAAATTTTCATTCAAGATCATGGTTTCCAATAAGGTTACAGACAAGTTGGGGTGTGGCCCCAAGGGAGATACATAATGACAACACATAATGGTAAATTGATCATTACAAACCATAAGACCTAGGCCTAGATTTGTTCTTACCCAGTGAATTCATCCGATTAGCGTGTTCTTCTTCCTCCTCCAGCTTCTTCCTCCGAGCAGCCTCTTCTTTCTGTCTTTGAATCATCTCTAATTCTCTCTGCCGTTCCTCCTCCTTTCGTTGCTGCTCTAAAGCTTCTCTCCTCTGAGCCTCTTCCACCCTCCTCCTATTCTCTTCAAGCATCTTATCCAGCTCTTCTCTCTCTTTTCGAGCTTGCTCCTGCAGCATATCAAGAACAAATCACAATCCGCAACCAAATGAGGACATGGTCTTTCTTCTGGCTGTGAATTACATGTATGGTAGAAATGAGATAAGAGCATCAGACCGAAAAGGGAAATTAATTAAGACCTTAGCTTGCCTTACTAGAAGCCATATGTTAAAAGTAACATGCACGTTTCAGGCACAATTCACAAATGGTACATTTGTCAGGCTTCACAAGGAGACACACACTCAGCACAGCTTCCTGATGACTAGTAATGTTAAGGAGAAGATACTGAAAGACATGGCTATTTATGTAAAATGTCCAGTATATATCTTGAATTAAACCTTGAAAACGCATTAGATGTCTAGGAACCATGTTATAATCCGATTAATATTTGGCACTGACAGGGCTAACTCATTTGAGGGTCCAAGGTTCTGGCACAGTGGGATCTTCATACAAGATAAAAGATGCTCAAAGATATCTGAGATGAGAAATGTTTAGTATATAACATTTCTTTACAACAACTTTACACCTCTAGAGTGTAAAGGCATATGAAGACAAAACAAGTGTGGAGCTCATGTGCCTCTATACATGCTGTAAAGAAATATTGTACACCTAACATTTGTTATCTGGGATTATTACTATAGAGTTTATCCACACTAACATTATCAATTGTTGAAAAATTTGACAATTTTAATGCTTGAAATCCCCTCCAATATTATAATATCATTTATTTAGAGAATGATCGATGACATGCCCATGATATCTCCTTTCAGAAAAAGATGGGGAAAAGAACAAGGAAAGCCCCAGTTAGCCTACTTACTTCTTTCCTTCGAGCCTCATTAAGAGCATCTTCCTTTTCCTTCTCAAGTTGAGCTTCAACATCATCAAACAATTTCTTCACACCGTCTGCTATCCGCGTTTCTATTTCTAACTTAACTTCCTCTGAATTGAGTTTCTCCTCAACATTTTTTCTAATTGCCTCTTCAAGTCTTCTTGCAGTCTCTTCTTCCAATAGTTTCAATTCTTCCTCGTGCTGACGCCTGCTACCAAATGAAAATGTTGGAGAAGATTAATAAATAAATGTTCATTGATTGAAAAAAAAAAATGAAAAAGAAGGACGAACAAGCATGATCATAACGATTTCTAGACCCATAAAACAGAAGAGAAAGGAAAAATAAATGTTTCACTTTCACATTTGTTGAATAAGTTTCTAGCCAGTTCATCCATGACATGGAAAATACGAGCTTATTATGCACACAAGGCATACCTCTCTAACAAGTTTCTGATCCATAACAAATGAAGTTTCAAGTGGAACAGAAGATAAACGTGGCAGCAATTGTTCATCCTATTAAACAAGTTGAACTATGCAGTAGCTTCCTTCAGAAAAGCCAGTAGAGAAGAATGAAATTAACCTGTTGCATTTTCAAAGTGAATTATTTATCCTCAGAAAATATGGGAATTCATCTTGGAACATCTAGCTAGATACCAAACATGTTTGGATTTGATTAAATTTGTGATACAAAAATCATTTAAAGAGTAAAAAAAAAAAAAAAAAAAACCGTCCCCTGAATCTGTTGATTCTAAGTCGTTTTAATCACAAAATAAACTCAACATATCAAGTAAATTTTAGTACTATTACCAACAGCTTCGCATTCTTAAAAATATGTTCCATTTCTACAAAAACCGTATCACTATCATTGGCACAAAGTCTTGATATCAGCATTGAATAAGCGCTACATATACACTATCATATCTCATACTCAAATAAACGAAGCAAGCACAAGCTAGAAAACTAGAAATTGCTATTTAATCTCAATTAACGGAATTTACCCATCATTTTACCGTTTCTCATCAACATCACACACAGCTCAATTATCAAACAATTCATGAGCAAATTCGCGATTGTATTTATAGCGGAAAGCAGAAAAGAAGAAGAAAACGAAAAAACCGGTCACCTTTTCTTTTCCTCTTCATCCTTTTTGAGCTTGAGATTGTTAGAGACGAGGCTGGGACTGCGCGATTCACGACGAAGAGAGAGAGAGGAAGTGCTTCTGGTTCGGCTTCGGTGCCTTCTACGGCGCCTTGGAGAAGAGGGAGAGCGCGTTCTACTCCGGTGGCGGCGCTTGCGGATCGGAGATCGGCTTCTGCGCCTTGAGGTGGTTCGGTGGTCCCTTCGAGAGTGAGAGTGGGTGCGGCTATGGCGGTGAGAAACAGGGGAGGGAGAGTGTCTTCTCCTGTGGGAAGGTGAGCGCGACAAGCTCCGAGCCATGGCTCAGTGAGTTGAGTGAGTTTCAGACCCTAACTCGCTCCTGGGTTTCCCCTTATAACTCGTCGCCAGCGGCAAAACCCTTTTCTTGCTTAAGGCTTACTAAGTGGTTACTACAGGTGTGCATAGTTTCATTTCATTTTTTTGTTCATGTTTTTAATTTTAAGATTAGAAAGAAACAAATGACCATAGAAAATATAAAATAGAAATTAAATTTTATTATTTTCACTGTTTATCAAGTCTAATTTTTTTTTCGAATTATAGAAATGAAAAATTAAAAAATAAAACGAGGGAATGAAAATTAACAAATACAAAAGACCCAGACAGATCCTTAAATATTTTAAAACACTTATTATTACTTCATTTTGATAGGTTAGTAACACCCCCATCAACTTCCTCCCTTATAGTTCACCGAAAAAAAAAAACTTCTTCACTTATCGCCCCACCATCCAATGCCTTGCACCTCTGTCTTTCTTCTTCTTTCTCAATTCAAAATATTCTTATTTTTGCCAAGCAAACCAAGCTTGGCAATAGAGATTAAAATAAAAGTAATTAAAAGCTATAATTAAAAAATCATGTAATATTGAAAAAAAGAAAATTGTTGCATGAAGCTTGGGGTTATTATGGTACTACTTATTGCCCACCGAAAATCACAAACAGGGAATAAAGTGTTATTGTTATTCTTCCATCCGCATCGAACTAGGACCATAGCGAAAAAGGAAGAAGTAAAGCAATCAAATCGATTAACTGAAACAAACTGAAGAGGGAATGAATTGAAGGCGCAATTAACACCGCCTTGACATTGTACCATTCCTCTATCCTCAACCAACAAATCCTTAATCAATCACTCCCTTCACCATTTCAGTGCAACTGATTCTCTCTCTTTTTTTTTCCCCTCATTGATTTTTTCAAAGCGAGAGTGCGAGTGTGGAAGTAAGAAGGCAAGAGAGCAGGAAGCGAGTACACACACATGAAGAAAATAAAACAAGAGATGGATTTGTGTCTCATATGTTCTTTCGTTCACTCACGCGCAATTCTCAAAAACCCAAGGAACTAATTCAACCACTAGAAAAGAATTTGTGTCTTCTATGTTCTGTCAATCGAGATTGGCAGCAAAGGGAGATGGTGGCAATGGGACCGACGAAAGGTTACCTGATGGTTGGACGAAGGAAGGAAGAGAAGAATGATTAGGATGAACGAGCTAGGAGTAGCATGGGGTCGGTGAACGGCAGAGGAAGCAAAAGAGGGAGGAGACATTAGGGAAATCTTGTAATTTTATTTAAGGTTAACAAAGTCATTTCAATCATTTTAGTAAAGGACCGTCAAATGGTCCTAAAGAATAATCGAACCAACATGGAAACCGTCCCCTCGGGTGTGTTGCTTATATTTGAAAATGAACTTCTTTGATATTATTATTTTGAGAAAATTATACCGAACGTCGATAAGATTTATTGTAATTACATTGAGTGTATCTATTTTATAAAATTATCACTCACTTATCTTAAAGTTTGTTAAAATTAAACTAATCTCCTTATATATACTAGTTTATCAATTTAAGTGACACAATAAAAATAATATGTAATATATACATAACTATTAATGATTAAATTATAATATTTTGATAATATTTAACATATTAATTAAATAAAATACTTTTTTTATCACATGAAAATAAACTTATAATTATAACTTATAATAAAATGGGTATTTTAGTCAATATACATGTCAAAACTAAGAAGAGAAAAATTCTAAAAAGATATTCTACGGACATTTACTTCATACTTTCATACCATTCATACTATTACACAAAGAAAATTTTATTATTTATTATGTATATTATGTATAGAGATGTCTCACTTTTCAAATGAATCATAACACAAAATATACATATAATTATATGATAAATGGGTCATAACACTCGGAGGTCCCCCTTCCTTCCACCACCAATCACAAGCGTAATTATACTCAATCTTAGGATAGTAGAATGTAAATTTCTCTATTATTTTTTAAAACGTAATAAAATTGTAAAAGACACATATCAATGTTTAAATTAAAATTAATCATATTCTCCAAAAAATATATATATATAATATATTAATTGGTTTTTCTAATAACTTTTGTGTAAAAATAAAGACGAACAACTTTGGGGGATACGTGTTTGTTGTTTGAATTAATATTACAAATGCCTTGTGCCTTGACAAATAATATGCAATTCAGTTAAGTTGTTATCGCAATATGCATAATTAAAATATTTATAAATTTAAATGTATTTTACATATGTCAAACAGATATAAAGATATCTTCTTTTCCGAACTAATATCTCACACACACATAATATAATAAAAAAAATTAGAATGATAAAATTGTTTTACATAATTTTTTTTTCCTAGAATTATATCAGATACTCCTGAATGAGCAAGTGACGCACTCAGATTTTCTGTTAACAATTCAACGTGTTTTTTAGGGAAGTTGTGTAACCTTACTCTATAATAAATAGATTTTACTACCAATAGGAGTAAATAATAAGAACGTCATGTAAAAAATAATAAGAAGAAGAACGTCAAATGCTACACCTTAATTGGCAAAATCAACCTCGTATGCATGAACGATAGTTAAATTTTTGTCGGATTTTCGTTTTCTTCATATAAAATTTCATGATTCGATGCTTGTCCCTCAGCTTCCGAAATCACAAGGCATTCTCTCTGAAAAATCATTTATGTGCCACAGTATTAGTACCAAACAAGTTAATTTAGTGCCAAACAATGAACAATGCTTGTGATGATATGAGATGACATGACATGACATTGTGCCCCGTTCTTATAATGGACTTGCAGCTATGCCCCCTTATCATCTTGCTCTGGAGAGCTTTATGGCTTCTTGATCATCATGGGTGGATTCACCAGTCCAAACAAATTGGTGAGACATGAGTTGATTACTAACCTCTTCTTGTTGCTCCCATTCTGCCCATCTCTCTGATAGTCCCACTCCCTGCAGCAACTTCACTATCTCCGACATGCTTGGACGCTCCTCTGGCAAGCTTTTGGTGCAGAGCAATGCAACATGAATGATGGTCTCAACTTCCTTGGCCTCATAGGTTTCCAAGTTTCGATCCACAATGTCCTTCAGCCTGCTTTCCCTCAGTAGCGTTTTTATCTGTTTGTAAAAACATCCATCAACATAAAACAATATTAGACATGTTATTTGAACAACTCAATTGAATTTGAACATCAATATATATAGGACATAGAAAATGAAGTGAAATCTTTTCTTTAGTTAAAACCACGTGATATCTAACCGATTAATCCGTAATCGGGTACTGGATAGGCTCATTATATGGGTTACTCTCCCAACCCAGTTTGATCTATTTACATCTCCCGTAAGTATGGCCTCGAGATGTGTAATTGTTATGTCCAAATAATGTTGTCAGTGATAAGATCCCGCATCAATGTAAGAACATCCATGCATCACTATCAAGCAGGTACTAATATCAAATAATCAAGAAGTAGGTGAAGCAGAAGTTACATGATCAAGAAGAAGAACATCCTCCTCCTCTTGAAGCCGAAAGAAGTCAACAGCACGTTGACCAGTGACTAGCTCAAGAAGTGTTATACCATATCCAAACACATCAGTCTTTTCTGATGATTTTCCAGTGGACAAATATTCTGGGGCTATATGACCCATTGTGCCTCTCACCTGAGTGGTAACATGAGTCACCCTTGTATCAACCAGCTTGGCTAGCCCAAAGTCTCCTAGAACAGCTTCAAAGTTATCATCTAGTAGGATATTGGCAGCCTTCAAATCACGGTGTATGATCTTAGGATTGCATTGATTATGTAGATACTCCAATCCATAAGCTGTACCGAAAGCCACGCGTTTCCTCATTGGCCAGTCTAAACCTTTCTCATCAGGTTTCAAATCTGAGGCAGCATTTAGAAATAGTGTTACAAGCAAATGGCGCAGATCTTATAAGGCTTGATCAAATATCCTTCATTTCCCTGTTTCTTCATTGACCCCTATGCTTGAACCTTGATGATATTGTGAAAAAACTGCAATTTAGCCTAG
The DNA here is from genome assembly GCA_031216125.1 of Dalbergia cochinchinensis. Classification (NCBI taxonomy): domain Eukaryota; kingdom Viridiplantae; phylum Streptophyta; class Magnoliopsida; order Fabales; family Fabaceae; genus Dalbergia; species Dalbergia cochinchinensis. The sequence continues at coordinate 55,107,061 of CM062373.1, read as the reverse complement.
ACATTAAAGGATATAATGTTTACCTCTCAATTGATACGCTACACTTCGATTTTGCATGAAGGGATATACTAGGATTCTTTCAGTTGAGGTTGTGCAGTACCCAATTAATCTTAGGAGATTCTTGTGAACTGCAACACTTATAAGCTGAACTTCTCTTTGGAACGCAGCCTCTCCACCAGGAGCCTGATAATCAGCAAGGCGTTTCACAGCTACTTTTGTACCTTCTGTGAGTACTCCTTTATAAACTTTTCCAAAGCCTCCCTGGCCAATTACACTGCTTTCACTGAAATTTTTAGTTGCAAGTTGGAGTTCACGCCAAGAAAATCTTCTCAATTGCCAAAAGGAAATTTGGCTCTCATCTTCACCTGCAAAATTGATCAGATATTTAACCTTTAAAAGGAGTTTTCAAGGTGTCATTATGTGTTACCACCCTGAAGGTGCCATTGGCCTATATAGAAAGTGTTTTCTATACTTTCATTAAATTGAGGAATGTCTGTGGCTACCCAGGATAGGTTAGTTTTGTGCTTTTACCATAGTAACTTTACATAGAAGGAAAATATTACCTGAAACATCAAAAAAGACATCACTTTTGTGTCTGTGCATGCGATGATATCTATATGCAAAGATAGCCCCGAGACACACAAGTGCAAATGAACCACAACTTGCAAAACTAACAACCACTGCTAGTTTTGATTTGTTAGTTGAACCTGCAGGAAGAGGTAAAAATTAAGTACCTTGCAGGCTATATATATATATATATATTTTGGGCTTATTCTGGGGTGGGGAATTAATCTTAATCTGACTTAAAGTTATGTGGACAAAAACGTTAGTGAACAAACAAACCAGGACGTGCAGAACTAGAAACACAAGGCTGCTCCAAGGTAGAGCCACAATGAAGAAGCGTATCCGAAAAACTGAAAATTATAATGCAATAAAGCCAAGGCATAAATTGCTAGAATACATAAATATGTGACTTAACGAAAATACTCAAGAAACCATAATAGTTATAATTAATGAACTTTACTTGAATATTGGAACTGAAAAGAGAGGCAATGGGATACTTCCACTAAGACCATTAGACGAAAGATCCCTGCCAAATAAAAACACTAATAAAAATATAGAAGCACCATATTGCAAATAAGATCAGGATAAATTTCTTGCAGTCAAGAATGGCAGCAACAAGTTATTAAAAGCAAAAATATTATTCAGAATAGAAATTCTTACAGTTCTGCCAACCCAGTAAGGTTTGCAAAAGTGTCAGGAATATGGTCGGATAAGTCATTCCCCCTCAAGAACCTGGATCACACATGAGATCATCACAGCCAATAATATGCTTTGTGATAATCTAAGAAAGTATTTAAATAATTTTTTATACATTAAGGAGTGAAAGGACCATCTAGAAATGGAAAGTGCATCCATACAGATGCTTTAGATTGGAAAGTTGACCCCATGTAGCTGGCATAGAACCTTTGAAATTATTGTTAGCAAGATTTAGATATTCTAGGTGTGTCAAGTTAGCAATGTAGTCAGGTAAGGGGCCTGCAAGATTGTTGTTCTGCAATTCCCTGCATGAAGGGTCAAACATTAGCCAGTTTCTTCACCGGACTAAACATTCTGTGTCTATTTTATATGATTTCCAATTATCTGCTAAAATAAAAGTTGGATAGCCTTACAATTTGATAATCCATTTTTTAAGACATTTTTTTTCTTTGTAAAATGACAGTTTGGACGAATCTGGAATAAATGAATATTCAGAAAATTACTGTGTTTGTAGCAGTGAATGAGAACCTCATAATGCAGAAAAGTGGTTTACTTGTGGATTCTAGGAATAGATATTAACTGAAAGAATGCACTTTTGAAGTTGCTGTCAGTGAAGTTCAACTTGGTTTTTGTATTAGGAAGAGAAAAAAGGAAGGGAAAACATGCATTTGCCAGAATTCATTGGTGATTCCTATAGCAGAATTATCAAATCTCATAAATGTGAACCTATCATGATGACAGCTTACAAGCTAACCAAGTATTTCAATTTGACAATTGAGGGAGAAAGTGTTCCAGAAAATCCATTTGATGCCAGGCTCCTGCATATCAATTAGTGTAACATCAAGCTAAATTACTGCTAACATTAATAAAAATCCCCGTGTGAAATAAAACTGATATAGGAAAATGTGAGAAGCCTTTTCTACTTTCTATGTGGATGAACTCACAAAGATATAACGTGGGTGTTACTGCAAGTGACATTAGACCAACTGTAGCACGGGCTCACAAAATAACTATTCCAGTCTCTAATTTGATTATTGGAATCATTGAGGGCCCTCAAAAATTCAACCAATGCTTCACCTGGATCATAATGTCAACCGTCAAGACTCGAGAGATTGCAACACATTGTCAAATAGGAATTGAAGTTATGCATGAATTATAGTAGAGAATAACAAAGTCAAAAGGGTTTACAGGGAAAAAAAAATAAAATGTTAATACACCGCTATTAACTATAACTTATTGTTTTTATGACTTTTTGGATAGCTATAGTACAGGTCAAACATTTTTATAACATGGCTATATATAATGGGATGAGTATATAAAAGAAATTACTTTAATATTATGTCAAAATAAAATAAAATAAAATAAAATAATAATAATAATAATAATAAAAGTGGTAATAATCTAATTTCCAACATGTGGAAAGCCCATATCATTAATGAAATGAGAAATGTTATTTGTACTGATCATTTATGAGATATCATGTCAACACACTCCTGATGGGTGTAGATCCCGCTTAGTTTGGGATCCACATCTCATCTAATGATAGATATGAGTATATTGACACAATGTTCCATAAATGGTGAGTACATATAACACTACTGGAATATAATATAGCAAAACATGTTTGAATTAGACCTATTAAAGTTAAGCAGTGCATATCCAATACTTCTATCCCAAATTTCTATCTCATTCTCTTACCCTCCAATTAAGTTTTGTCATATATTCAAATCATAAATTGTTGAAAAATGTTGATTGGGTAAAGAATTATGGATAATGGCATCACTATATATATATCAAATCTTATTGACGGAAAAGAGAGTGAGACAAGAAAAAATGATAGAAGAATTGCTTTCTTGTCATAGTGACTTGAAATTTGATTCATTGTCAACGTGAACAAACCAGAAAGTGCCACGTCATTATATACCAACGAAGTTTTTTTTTTCCTTCTCATTTTCAGTTAAAACTTGCAACATTTTTTTTATTGAATAAAACATTCAGTATTATGATATTTATTAATAATACTGTGAATTCATAACACTGTCATGAACTAAAAATCAAACAATATATCCTTTTTGTAAGAAAGGAATGATAGCTAAATTTACTACACCTTCCACATCAGGATCTGTAATTGCGTAACTGAGTCTCAAGACACTGAGTAACATCAGCCAACTTGCCAATATTTTGAGAGCAGCCCATCTAAACTTAGGTTGAAGCATGAAAGCCCCTTTGACCTCCAAGAAAAATTCACCTGCACGAGTCTCTTTCCAGAAGTTTCAAGGGGAAGAAAAATTCACCAATAAAATGATGTTAATAACATTTTAACAAGAAGTCAACCTTAGCTCGGACAGCTAATTAAAGTGCATGTGACTTAAGTCGTCATACGCAAATATTATGCCCATAAAGACATATGGTTTCAGTTTAAAAATTTTGTGAAGGGAATAATGGGAAGTGAAAATAAAATTTAAAAATTAAAATTTATAGTTTTTAAAATTTTTAATATTTATTTATAAAATCTGAAAAATTAAAAATAAAAACCGACATAATTTTATGTTTTAAATAATAATCTTGCAGTGTGATATACAAGTTCACTACAGCACTCTTGAATTTTTAACAGAAATTGAAACAAAGTGCATAAAGAAATAATAAATAACAGCTTAAGAAACTGAAACATATCAGCATTCATTCAAACCAAATTCTTGCAAAATTATGGTTTATCTATAAATTTTCATGTAATTTTTATAGCAGAAGTAAGAGATTTAACCTATCCATTTGAAAAACAAAAACACAAAAAAAAAAAAGATACATGTAAATTACAAAACTAAACAAACATGCACTTGGATTAGAGAATCCAACATGGGTACATATACATTTTTTTTTTTTGTTAGAAGGGTATATACAGATATTTTCATACACATGATTGTCATGATTAAATTATCTATCAAGACTAGGATAAGCAGCACGTAGTATTTCATTGGAAAGCAGTGTCAGCCGCTGAGATATGAAAATGACAAAGCTTACTAGTTGGAGGCATGCAGGCGTTGCAGAACACCATGAACACTGATAGGATACAGGAGAGGGAGAGGGAAAGAGAGAGAGAAGCCAGTGGCATCTGAGAGCTTTATGTTGCCATTATGATGCAAGACAAGATCAAGTGATCAGTTTAATCAGTTCCGTGCAAGGGACCCACATGGCAATAAGAAACACCAAAAAAAAAATCCTTGCATAGTAGATTCGCACAAATTTTAACACTTCGTTATTATTGTATGTCTTCATGGCTTGAGAAAAAGTCTTCTTCTAATTTAAGATATAATTTAACATTTAATTTTGTGTTTTATTATTTTTTACTTTATGACATTTTTAGTGAGGCTTAGAGATAAGTAAATGTATTTTATGTTAGTGGCATAAAGCCACTTGTGAGAGAGAGATAATGAAAAAAAAAAAAATAGTCAAAGGGAGGCGTTTAGAATTACTATGTAAGTTATTATGTATGTACAGTAAGCTTATATGTGAACTTTGAATTCCCAAAAAGTTACTGTGCAACCAATGTACAGTAACTTACAAAGCCTCTATAAATAGAGGAGCTGCAGATGGTTTTCGATAGAGAATAGATGCATCAATAGTAGAGAAAATATATTGAGTGTTATGAGAGTTTCTCCTATTTTAATAGAGAGAGGTATATTCTCCTAGTATAAGAGAGAGTGTCATTGTTCTCTCCTTATATTTTAGAGAGAGGTGTAATTTTATTTTTCACATAGTGAAAATCTTTCTTGGTTCTTGCCCGTGATTTTTCCCTCATCATTAGAGGGTTTTCCACATAAATATTTTGTGTCAATTCCTATTCTCTCAACTCTATTTTAGTTGCGTTAATATGTTTCCATAACTCTGGTACCCAACATTTTAAACAAAATTAACCCTCTTTAAATTATTCCAAATATATTAGATATAAAATATAAAATTATGTGTCCTCTTATCCATCGGCTTAAATTTTGTTTAGTGACGATGTTATGATAATGATAGAGATGGCTGCTTAACAAAATTTATCTAAATATAAAGTGTCATATGCGCACGCAAGAATCTATACAAGAAACTGTGCTACAAGAATCTGGAAGCGTTTACAATGTTCCTCACAAAGATGGGAACATTCAATGTGCCATAAAAATAACCTATTGCAACGGGTTTTTTCGTTTTATTTGTTTTCCTTTAATAACTTCTAAAGACTATTTTATCCCTTAGCTTAAATCAAATTTTCCTCACTCCACCCCTATTATTATTGTGGGTCGCCAACAAAATAAAAAAAATCTCTCAAAGCTTTTTGGATCACGCGAACAAAGGAAGAAGAGTTTGGGAGCACTCTTTGCAATCATGGAGGAGGTAGTTCCAGCAGCAAACTGGAGCAGCAGCGCTGGTGGTAGAGGACAATGACCAATCGCCGTAACAACTGAGTGGAGAGTTAGAGCAGTTGCGTATTTGCAAGATGATGGTGGATGTCGCCGATAACGACGGTGCAAGGCAGCAGCCCCCCCAAGTTGTGCACTTAGGGATAGTTGTATTGTTCTTCAAATTATTTGAGTTTGTGCAATTGTTAAAACTTTGAAAATTTACTGTGAATGATCTTAAATCGATTTGGGAATTGGGATTGAGATGACCCTTTTATTCTTTTTTTTGGTATGTTTTGCAGCAGGCAAACGGAGGGTGAGGCAGGAAAGGGAAGGGAGATTTCTATTTGACGCGTGTTTGGATCGCTTATAAGGGGGGAAGGGAAAGGCATCTCGGGGTTTGCCAAGCCCTCCATGCCTTCATCTAAAGTGAATTTAGCGACCCTCGATTTTGGGGGATAAAGAGGCACTGCTTAATACATTTTATTATTTTAACCTCATTTTTAAAAATTATACATATGAAACAAAAGGGTAAAAATAAAAAATTTATACACATTTTATTTTATACATCTATTCTTTTTTTCTATTACATTCCAGTAATAATCATAAAAAAACCTTCCAACCAAACCCTCTCTTTAAATATTGCCCAGAAGTGGCTCCTCAAATCTAAAAATCTTGGTAGGACTCAAAATTATTGATAAATAAATTTTCTTCCAATCCAAATATATTCACCATTTTACCTGAAACTTCTTTAAAAAAAACATACACTTATAAACAAAGGGTAAAATTGACAAATAAAATTAGTTATTATTTCATTCATTAATATTATCACTCCCAAATAAGAGAACTATAACTCTCTTCTTTTTTTCTATTAAAGTCTCAAATAATAGGATGATATCATATGATTATTTCATTTCCTACTTTTTCATTCATTTCCATTAAAGACCATTTTATTCCCTTCATTTTAAATCTCTCATAGGAAGAAATTCATGAACTGAATTGTTCACCATCAACCCACAGCACACACAAAATAAAAAGAAAAAAGAAAAGTAGAAGTTATCTTTTCATTCCTCGCAGCCTCGACGAGTACCAGTCTGAACCTCCACCCATCTCGAACACCCGCAAGCCACCGCCGCTAGAGCCACCTAAACCACCACCACGTAATACACCCCCTGGACCGCGAGTGGCCATCGTGACAGCCGTCTGCTCACCGAGCTGTCGCCGGCATGGCCGCATTTTGCTGCGGCGAACAACTCAGCTGCACCACCCTCCCCCTCCCGTGAAAATGGCGTTTCCATAGTCTCTGGCCTTAAATTTTGTTTTGAAATAAATAAACAAGACAAAACCACGGTTTAAAATTTTACTTTATTTTTTGTTTTAGTGTATTGGTAGGATTCGATCATTTGAAAACAAGAACTGAAATAAAATGACATTCTTTTGATAGCTTCGAGTGCAGGAGAATGAGCAGTATACAGGGAGTGGGTTGATGGAGGGAGATACGTAGAGTGACTCAGTGAGGGCTGTTTTGACAATTTCGTTTAATAAATATTTTTTATTTTAAAAATTTTAACTGGCTAACTTTTGGAGTAATAGAACTCTCATTGGGTGTGATAGCATGTTAAAATTCTCCTATAACTTGTTTACCGTTAGATTGTTTCTCTTCTCTTCGTCAATGGCCAACAACAGTGGGAACATTGAATGTTCCTATTTCAATGGGCACATTGTAAACGCCACCTAAGAATCCAAAGAAAAGCAACGATATTTTTTGTTCTTTGGAAAAGAGAAGCGAAAACGGGATTTGCTGAGGGCCAAGTGCAAAGCATTTGAGTTACAGGATACTTGGTAGTGACTGGTGAGAGTGACTGCGTGAGTGGAGGACAACGGTGGGAAGAGAATGAGAATCCCACTAAACTCAGATTTTACTTTTGTTATGAGAATCCGAGTGAAAGGCATATATAACAGCCTCTGTGGTGTGTGCTGTTGAACGAATGATGCTCGGTTCAAGGTTCAAGAAGGAAATGATTCGGTTATTTTTATATTATATTCCTTGTTTTATGAAAAGGCCTATTCAAACTTTTCCAAAAGCAAAAGAAAATAAGACAGTCAACAATCAACACCCCTTGGTGGCGGAGCTTGAAGAAAAAGTTTAGAGATAAAGGGTTTTTACATGTGAATTAAATTATAAGAATTAAATTAAAATTAATTGTGTATGTACATAAAAATTTTATAGTGAATAATTAATATAGTAAATATTAATGTATATTTAAATTAATTATGAGATTCAAAATTATTTTAATAATTGAATATATTTGTAATAAGTTGTGTTATTTGTATTCATGGATTGTGAGATATCGTGTTGACTCATGTCTCATTTACCATTAAATATAATATGGACCCTATTTAAATAGGGTTTACATCTCATTTAATGGTGAATGAGTGTGAGTCAATACGGTGTCCCGAGTACAAATAATATTTTTATTTATAATTTATTATTTTAAAATTAATTTTTTGTTTAATTATACTAGCTCAAAAGTAATTTTTAAGTGGTATTTTTTTGTCTGGATCATATAAAAATAACAATTTTTATGTGATAAATTACTAAAACATGTATCAAATTGTTTTCTACATTTTATAATATTTGCTACTCAGAATTATTTTAATAAAAATATTAAAATGCTAAAATAATTTATTTTGGCTTATGATAAAAATAAAAATTATTTTTACTTATAAGTGAATTTTAGAATGAAAATTAGTTTTTTTTTCACCCCAAACATACATGAAAAGTCATTTTAGATTTATATGAAAAACCTTTTCTTCTTACATTATATTCTCAAACAAATATCTAATAAGGTCAAAAATTTTATAATCATCTTTAAGAATCAAAGTAGAACACAAAGTTAATAAATCCATATTATCTATTGTATATCTGCTCTTATAATTGCCTATCCACTATTAAGAAAAACTAAAATAATGCTTAATTATTATGTGATTTTTCTCTTTAATTAAAAGATAAGTCAATGGAATTTAAGTTGGAAAAAAACCTATTTATATGGAATAACATTATCTATATAGGATAACTTTCACACTTTCTTAGATTTACAATGGAAATAAATTAGTCTTTTAGATTTTGAAAGTGAAATCATAGTCCTTCAAATTTTAAAAATGGGGACAAGTGGGTCCTCCTCAAATTGCTGTTTGAGTTATTAATGGAAATGTCCCTATGTCCTACTGACTTACTTACGTCTACTACTGATTTTCATGATGAGTTCTAACTTATCTCACAATACATATTCGGAGAGAGAGTATTATATTGTCCATGTCTTTTGGGAGGAGAAATACAAGAACGTAACTTCAAGAAAACATTCTCGTGAGAGCAAAAGAAAAGTAAGAAATTTAGAAACCTCTATTCTCCGCAAAATAAAAAATAATTTAAAATCTTTCTTCTGAGCAAATAGTTATGGCAAGAAAGAAGATAAAGAATAAGGTCTAAACTACCTTGTTTGGACGAGTAAGACAACTTAAGATCCATCGTGAAAATTAACAATCCATGCAAGCAAGTTAACTAGACAAGTTGACATTTGGGTTAGCGGTTCATATGGTAATTTGATGAAGAGACTAACTTGTCCCAATTTTCTTAAATTTGAGGGACCACAATTAGACTTTTCAAATTTCATGGGCTAATTTGTTCCTCGCTATAAATTTGAAGGACAGCTAAAATGGGGTTTTGATCTTTAATTTTATAAGTTATTGTCATTTTTATATTTTTATTATATTAATAATTTAATACTGAATAATATATTTTAGTACTTATGAAATTATATTGATCATAGTAGGTTAAACCTAGTATCTCATATATATTATTCAAATCCCTCACCACTAGACTAATCATAATGGCTTATACTGAATGTTATTTAAGTGCACTTGAGAATTTCATAGTATTGAGAGGAGAAATAATTCTCTGATGCAAGTATAATAGTGCTTCATTTTAGAGTAAACCCAAGTTGGTCGTCCATAAAAATAATGTTGAATAAACTAGTATCTTAAGAAAAGAAATATAATTTTTGGTCTATCATAATTAAAAATATATGATAAATTAGTATTTTTTCAATATTTTGATAGACTAATTTGTCTCATTTGTATTTTCCTCAGAGACTAATTTTACCTATTTTTATAAATTATTAGAGATTAATCTGTCCTATTTTAATCATAAGATACCAAGAAATATTTTCTTTTTTGGGATTTAATTTGTCTGACATTATTTTTATGAAGGACTAAATTAAGAGTTTACTCTTTATTTTATTATAATTTATCACTACAATTATTATATTAGTAATTTAGCAAGAATAAGAAATAATAAGACCCATAGAATTGATTGTGAATACTGTGTATTTGGAAGACCTAAAAAATTAAATTTGTTTTAATAATTAATTGTTCACTTGTATAATCATTTTTTATAATTAATTATGTGAGAATCATTTGCATTTGGGTATTTCAGCCAAGAAGTGATTTTAAGATATTCTATTTTTTATTGTATAAGAAAATATTATTTTTTATAGTAAATTACATAATTTATATACAAATTCATACACAGTAGTTTAATAATGCAAATCATCACATCAAAGTGATGAACTATTAATAAATTTCCATTTCCCAAATTATATTTATAATAAACTAATAAAAAATTCATACAATTAACCGTAATATGTTTGTGAAAAATCTCATATTTTGTTTTGAAAAATAACTCTAGTTCGTGGGCTAAGCTCATGTCCCGTCTTGCCTTAACAAGCGGTTGAGTGAGGCGAGTGAGTTGAAGAAATTAAACCCATCATTTCTTCTGGTTAAGTGGCTCAAGCGTAACCTTGCACGAGTGACAAGTAACCTTTGGTTGGCGTAGAATGTGAAGTTAGTGGAGAGCAAATTCTCTGATATAGAAATTTTTAATATGATATATATAAATCTCACCATTTATCATGTGGAGATTCTTACAATTGATTGAAAATTGATCATGTATGCTCAAACTGTTAAAAAGAAACAAACTAAAACCTTGATCGATAATGAAAGTATACACATAATCAAGCCATGTTAAATTCATAATACGACAAAATCATGTTAAATTTGTGATGTTTTGAGTTTAAGGTTTTGAGGTATGATGCAAAATACATGGTATTATCGTATCCGATATTGAAATTGATATTTTGATATTTTAAGATGTGTTAAAATTAATTTTTTTGGGTGATTTTACAAATTGATTTATCCCCAAAATGTCATTAATATATATTTTTTTTATGTTTTTTTAAGATAATTATACTAAGAATCAAGTAAATTTAATAACATATATCACCTTAAATTAATAGTATATATACACATATTTTCACATCTTAAATTTTAAAATTCCGCTGTATTCCTATTCGATGGCCGATCATATCAATATTGTATTTTATTTTCTATCTTTCATAACCATAGGTCATGAGAATAGAAAACATTCTCGTAAGAAGATCTAAACTCCTATGAAATCTTTACGAATTGAGAATTAATCAAATTTCCGGTAATAGAATCCGATAAACAGGTGATATTCACCTACAGAATTGAAGGAATGAAACAATTCTCAACATTTGCGGCCCCGAAGCATATTTTTGGTGACCACAAAAAAAAGGGAATCATTTGCTGGTGAAAAGAGGAACTCAATTCCTCTTGTGTATCAAATTAAAGAGGCTAATCGAGTTACAGAATACTTGACGCCTTTAGGCCACGTGCTGTTATGAGTTGCCCCCTCAAGGGCTCGGAGGTTTTCCACAGGAGAATGCTGCTGCTGTTGCTTTTCCTAGCGCTACTTGCTAATCTTTCTGTTTTGTTTGGAACAATAATATTTTGATATTTAAAAAATAAGTGTCTGAATAGACACTCAATTTCATTTTATAATTATTGAATATGATAAATATTAAAAATAAGTAAAAATTATCATTACATCTAATAATTATAAAATAGGTATCTAAATAGATATTCACTTTTTAAATGTCAAAATATCATTTACCTTTTTGTTTGGGGCATTAGCCTTGCATACCCACCCCTCCAAAAGGAAAAAAGGAACCCGATTCCTTGGCCGTCTCTTCTGCACTGCAGGCATTGCAATTGTAGTCTATGATTTTCTAAACTAATAATTTCAGTGAAATGAAATGAAATGAAATAGAATAAAAATAAAATATAAAATGAGTTTAATTAATAATTTACTGTTAAAAAAGGAAGTGAAATTTTTTATTTTTAAATGCATGTAAATAAAAATAAAATAATAAAAATTATAAGTTAACTTTTATTTCATCTTATATTTTCAATTTGCAAAGAAAGATAAATACAAAATAAAATTAAGTAGAATAAATTTTATCTAATATTATTTTGTTCCATTACCGTTTTAAATATTTTTTGGTTGGCATTATTATTTTGAATATTAACCACTTAATTAACCATAGGTCATTTTTTCTCATTTTATTCTATACCATCATTTAATACTAATTCAAACAAAGTTTAAGGTTTACTTAGTTTTTATATCATTTTTTGGTGATTTGACAAAACAATTGTACAAAAAAAATTGATATATTGTGTTGTTTAAACATAACTTCATAGAATCTTAGTACGAGAAAAACTCTTAAACAACAAAGTTTTAGGAAAAAAAAAATCTTTCGGACTCGTTGAAGTTTTAATAATTTGAATAACTTATTACTATAATTTTTTAAACTTTTTTTTTTAATTTATGGATTTATTGAAAGATGGCTGATGTTTGCATTAGCAAATACATTAATCAATGGTTCAAATTTAGTATAATTTTATTATTATGTGTTTATGTTTTTTTTTTAACTCAGGAATGTTTAATATTAACTTAACGATAGAAAATTTCTTTGTACAAAAACAATATCTAAAATTTCTGAAAATTTAATATATGTAAATAAATTATTCGACCATCCTGATTTAATGTAAAATATGAAAAAATATTTTCACATAATGCTACTCTGAAAAAATGAAAAAAAAATTAAATAAAAAAAATTACTCAGTTATAGTGAGACTTCAGCTCTCGAGGTGGAAATTGTAATATTCACCCTTAATAACATATTTTGATCCAAAATTTTAAAACAATGAGTTCAATAGTCCTCTCATTTTTTTCACTTAATTTATTCTTAATTAATGTAGCTCCAGACTTGAAAGTACAACAATCTTATCAAGGATCAAACTTTGCTCATAATAAGAAGATTACTGAATTGCACATTATGGCTTGTCATAAGGCGGATTCTCAGATACATTGTTGGTCAATATAGTCGATGCGGTTTTTTTTACCCACATTTTATAAATGTGGTTAAATGTAATAATAATGTGGCTATCTCTACCCTCTTCTCTACTTTCCACCCTCATCATGTGCCACCACTACTGGAACTTTTACATTTAGATCGTCGAGCTCAACGGCTCCCTCATCGACGTCACCACCACCTCCACCCTTCCGTTATCCGCAAATGGATATCCACCACGTTGTTCCTCTACTGCAACTTCATCTTCCTCCACCGCCTCATCATTGGCCTCAGCCTTCAATGGACTCCCCCCAACTATGATCCCGATCCCCCAGCCAACACCTTGCAACTCTATGTTGGTCATCGCTTCCTCATCTTCCAACAAACCCACACCACCAGGGTTCGGGAACTTCCTCCATTGACCTCTGCAACTTCCTTGCCAACCCTTACCATACCTTCATCGGATTCTGGAACCACTCTGACGGCATTGTTCTTGTTTGTTCCTTTTTATTGTTTTAAAAATCAAACTCAATCAAGTGTTCTCCTTTTATGCTGTCTTACTGGATTTCTATTATGGGAAGCTTATGAACTGTTGATTTAAAAAAAGGGGGAATTTTGGATGGTATTGTGCTATGGTAGTGAAGTATTTTTCTTTTTTTGTTTCCTGGGGTTTGTTACTTTGAGATTGCAATTGATAGATTGTCATAATTTTTATTCTATTTAATGATTTGTGGGAGCAGACAGTTGATACATCGATGGAAGAGGTATTGGGAGGGTTTCCAATTGTGAATAAAGCAGTGAGAAAGGGGTAGTGGTGGTGGTGGCAGAGGAAGGAGGAGATGAGGCTTTGGTGAAGATCGTGGGAGGAAAAAGGGTGCGGTGGATGTTGGGGGAGCGTGGTGGTAGTAGAGAAGGAAGTGATAGTGGTGGAAGAGGAGGGGTGGGGGAGTGGAAGAAGGTAGAGGCTAAATTTAATTTTATTTAACCACATTTTAAAAATATGGTTAATTGCAACTTGTCATACTATTTGCGTTTAACCACATTTTGTAACTGAATTTTTAACTAAATTCGGACAGTTCGAATTCAGTTATTTTACAGTAATTTGTATAGTAATTGATATGTGTTTGGCCACACTTTTATCTGTATTTAACCACATTTGAGAAATGTGATTTTGTGTTTAGCAACACTTTTATCTGCGTTTAACCACACTTGAGAAATATGGTTAAAAACAATTATAAACACATGCATTGACTCTCAACTGTAGGGAAGTAGGCACCTTGTTGTAATTTATTTGCAGTTGACTTGATAATTTTAGTGCTTATTTTCAAAGGTGCTTACTCCCATTGATTTGCCGATCAATGGCTTCCATGCATGTGATATGTGTATAGGCTGCAAGCATAACATGTAGTGGTTACTGTTATGAGTGATTATTTATTAATAAAAAGTAATTGAAGGTAGTTTAGGCATTTTGTTCGGTGTTTTTTTAAAATAATCGAAAAAATGGTAATACTGAAAAATCACTGTATATAGAAAATAAAATATAATAAAATACCAAAATAAAAAAATAACTGTAGACTCCATATGGTTCGGAACAACCTAACTCAATTCCATATAGTTCAGAACAATCTAACTCTTCACCATTAAATATAAAATATTATTACACTTTCTCACAATAAAGTAAAAGGAAACAGGAAAATAAAAAAGCCTTAACAATTTTTGGACAACTCAAATTGAACAAAAAATTGAAATAAAAAAAATAAAACAATTACAACCCTTATATTAAAAATAATTACATATACAAAAATTATTACAATTAAGAAAAAAAACTTAAACAGTAAGATGAACCCATAAATAGAAATAAACTTCACAAACCTCAATCATATGAAAAAGATAACAAAAACTACTAGGGATGAAAATTGTTCACATACAAATTTTTCCGACTTATTAAAAATAATAAGAATTAAAAGATACAAAAAATAGAAATTTCAAAAAGATAACAAAAAAATAGTATTGTACAATATATGGACTTAGGATGTTCTGAACTCCGTCTTACAAATAGTAATACTGAAAAGCCACTGTATATATAAAATAAAATAAAATAAAATAATAAAATCACTGTATATTCCATAGGGTTCGAAACAATTGAACTATTCAAAAATACCAAATATATATACTGAAAATAATTAAAATTACCAAAAAAATAAGAATTAAAATTATCACTGTATGCTATATAGAGTTTGACGAACCTGAATTCCTTATAAGTTAAATAAAAAATGAATATTAAAAGTACGTAAAATTAACAAAATAAACTAATAGCAAAATAAAAATTTTAAAAAAAGGTACTGTACTCACTCTTGAATTGGGATCACCGGAATTATTTACAAATTTACAATCAAAAAATATAAACATTAAATATAAAAAAATCAAAATTTGTCAAAACAAATAAAGGATGAGAAAAAAATAAAGAAAGCACTGTTCCCTTGATGAATTTTGGCCAATTCGAATTCAACAAAAGAAATTTAAAATAAAAAATTCAAATTTTTTTTTCGATTCTATCCTTCTTTTTTCTAGTAAATTCGTTTCACTCTCGTCTGTTTAGCAAAATAAAATATGACCCACCTCATCACGTGTCATTTCCTAATTCGTTTGTGCCATCAAGGCATTAATTGCCAATGCCATCTCAAGAATCCACCATTTTCAAAATATAAATCTTATGGTTTAAAATTATTGGAAATAACTTTCTACAATTTGTAATTAAGATTTTAAGATTTAATTTTTTTTAATATAAACAATCTAAATTTGACAATTCAACAGCACTAATAAGTCCATGTGTGCAACTTACATTGGGCCAACGAATGTCTTCATCTTACAGTCACAACCTCCAACTGCATGTGAGCCAAAACTCGTCCTCACAATTTTTGCTAGTTTACATATTTTGGCGACTGTACTTTCTGAAGGATTTTGCACTAGAAGGTGACATTGTCAATGGCTCTATACGCACACGCTACTCTGTCAGCTTTTCACTTGTCACTTTTCACCATCTCCATCCAAGTTGCTTAATTCAGAAGTAATCGAGTTCCTGCTATCTGCATTGTTGCCATTCTACACCATCAGTACAACACAGGTTAGCCAGAGATAGATACATCCACACTTCCTCTTGCTCCTTCTCTTTTCATCATTTTTTAATTTATGTCTATTGTTGAAATGTTGAAATGAAAACAATACTGATCCACCGCCTTTCTTTTTTTTCTTCTTTTACAGATATAGTTTTGTCTCCCAAAGCCATGAGAGGAAACGCCTCCATGTTTCAATGCAATACTCAGAAAAGCAAATAATGACTTCCTTTATAGTAGTAGTACTAACAAGGTGGGAAAAACTCTTGTACATTTTGTGCATAAGTTAAACTAAAGAACCATAAAAAAAAAATGTTGTAAATTCTTCACATCACATTCACTTGTGCAGTGGAGTGGCAGATACTTAGTGGAAGAAGAGGGGCAATGGCATTGGTACCCAGAAACGAAACTTGGGACTTGGAGTATGACATATATTGTCACCTGCAGAAGAAGAATAAGCTCCTTGCAAGTGCAACCGATGAGAAGTTCAACTACTTCAGTGCTCTTGTGGAACAATTCCATGCTCCGGACACAAGGGTCAACACTGCACAAGAAACGGTGCGGTTCATGGATGGTTTGTACAGCACTGTGAGAACTCTGATGCATCATCTTCCAGAACCAAGCAGTGATGACACTGCTGAAGAAGAAAACTGGACAGAGAAGGAAGAAGAAGATGAAGATGACGATGGTGTGATTGAGGATCCCCGTTATAAGCTTTTCTTGGATCATTTGAGGCCTGATGGAAATTTTTATGTACTTGAGATCACTGAGGACAATGTCTTTGTAAGATACCATCATGAATCAGTGGCAAATGAAGCTCTAGCTGTGTGTGAAACCGAGAATGCAAACCATGTGGGGTTAAACAAAGAGATGCATGCAAAGTATAAGGGTAAGCGAGGGGGTAGGAAACCTAAAGGTTCAAGAAAACGTACTATTAGGAATTCTAATAGTAGTGGCAATGGTGTGGCTTCTTCAGAGGCACAGAAGCATGATCGTAGCAATAAGGGGAGGCGAAGGGGCAGGCCAAGAAAGCATGATATTGTGAATGGGAAAGAAGTTTCAGCTGTGAAAGCTGCATGCTTTGACAAAAGTACTGATAGTCAAACCATTGGTAACAAAACAAAGGATAATGGCATAGCAACAGAAGTAAAAGTGGAGATTGATGATTATGATGATGATGTTCAGGATGCAGCCCATATAATTCGGCCCGTTCAAGAACCGGTATGTATATATCTAGAATTTTATACATGGATATTTTTAAATTGAATCGATGTTTGCTCTTTCTTTTACATGATGTATATATTGTTGATCTCCTTGTTTGTTTTTGTTTGCTGTATATGTTGCTTCACAGATGAATCTGGAATATTATTGGCATGATAATAAGGCCAATTCAAGGAAACTCTCAGAGTACAGAGAAAAACTCATGCAAGAACTTAAGAAGCCTTACTGTCAGGAAGAGTATGAGAGGCTTTTCAAAGACATAAGTTTTAGAAAGCCAGTTCAACGCCACAAAGTGCTTCGTAATACTATGAAAACCTATGAGGAAGATTATCTTGGGAAGTCCCTTCTTGATCATAATATTGGTGAGTAAGATTTATGATCCTCCTCTTTTATATTTGACTATGGAATCAATGTGCCCGGTTAGTCCTAAAAAATCTCCTAAGATGTGCCTACTAATTACTAAATGACGTATAAGGTTGATAAGATCAATGTCATTAAATTTTAAAAAGTAATCAGTTGTTGCCTTATTTGGTAAATAGGAGGAAGTTTAGGAGGTTGTGTTTGGAGGATGAATCATTTCTCATGTGCAATAGTACTTGCGAAACAAATACTTGCATAGTCATGGAGCACTAGATGGATTGTGTTTTACCTAAGAAAAATTGAGTGATATTTTAGATTAAAAAATGCGATCCCATCACTAACTAAAGTTGAAATATCATTTCATCACAATTCACCTGGATACTTCACAATCATGTAAGAGTCTCACCTGTTTGTGCTGTAAAGTTTTTTCTTTTTTTTTTTCACTTGGAATTAGGATCAATTCACTGTAGTTAATCATAATAATAGAACATGGAATCACTTAAAAATGTCATACAATACATATTCTGTTGGTCCTGTACCATATTTGATGGAAACTTGCTTTTTTTGTCTAGCCCCATTAAGTGTTATTTTGGAATACTAGCAACTATAGTTATGTGCTCATCTTGCAGATCTGGCAAGGGAAATAGGTTCAGTGCGTGATGATCATCCCAGAGTTCTGAATCTCCTGCGCGGATTTTTCTATTGGTTGAAGGTAAGTATGAGTATCTTTTGATATTCCAGCATCCTAATACACGTTTTCTTTTCCTAGTTCTTCATGCATTGCTCAGCTGATAATTAATGTCTGTCTCTATATTGACCTGATGCACAAACATGTTTCAAGATGTTTGGCATGCCTTTGTTGTTGGATTTCAATTTCCTTCCGATCAGTAGGCCTCTGTTGTGTCATTCGCCTATGCCAGTAGATATGCCCTTCCCTGAGCATAGTTTTGATGGATTAACTTTCAAGTTACAAGTTTGTTGTGGGACAGTCAGAGTCTCAGAGAACTCTTAACAGTTTTTACTTTGAAGCTTTCCGTGCGGTCAAAAGTTTGCTACCTATTTCTTTTACTAGTTTGTGCATACATTTACGAGGATGATAGAAGTTTTAGGTTTTCATATCTAATCACGGGTTCTATTTATAATAATTTTAAGATAATGACTGATTGGGTTAGACACTTTTGTTGATGCGATCGATAAAATATAAGTAAATATACGTATAATTTTTTTTATACCGAAAGCCCATGAAAATCAGATTCTTCTTTAATTATGAAAATGGCCATCTCGCTGGAAAATATTTGCTATTATATCTTGGTCCACATATCCTATCTTAATTGCAATACTTTGGAAACAGTTCTCTTTTTTTTTTTCCTTCTTTGTTTCATTTTATATCATGTATGTAACAACTTTGTTGCTGACAATTATGTGTCATAGAGCAGATAAAATTATGATAAATCTATGAAATTAAGCTAGACACCTAAATTTTCTGTAGCATATGCCGTTTGTCTGGTCTATCTGTACTACGTAAAACCTTTTGAGAAAACCTTTTTTCTTTACATTCCAACATTCCTAGATCTTGATCTTTGTTTATATTTTTACTAGTCCAAACAAGTTAGAGTTAGGAAATGAGAGGCTCTATTGTGATGCGATTGATGCTGTGTGCTGCTGCCAGAATTTGTCAGATGAAGATGCGTTCATGCCATGGAGAGATTCATACTATTTGGATGTGCTGCCACAACAGTAGGTAGGGATCGTTGCTTTTGATCTCACCAAGATTTGTTTACTTTCTGGTGAAGCATATGATAGCATGAGGTACAAACTTGTTTGTCATGTAAATATGTAGTGTCTGTATGACTGTATCATACATAATGATGTTGAATGCTATCTGCCACTCTCTTGGTGACATGAATTGTTTAGGATTTAAGTCTTATCAAAAGTTGTTGACATTTAGTTTATTTGGTTTCAGCGTGGTGGTTAGCCGGCCGGCCACGTGAATTTCAAATGGCCTTATATAATTAATTAATTATATTCGATTTCTAATTAACTCTTGACATATAGCGAAGTAGCATAGTGATTGAGAATACTGTGGCATGATTCCACAAGATTTGTAGTGTTATACGACTTCTTGGCCCGAAATTTCCACTTCTAGCACGCATGAAAGCAACCGAACCTTATTTCTTTGCTAGCGATTGTATTTGAATAGGTTTAAGTGAATCGATAATCATAGAAATATGGAGATTTGAGCGGGACCTTTTGACCTTGCCAATCCAAAGCATGAAGGAAAAATGTGACGGAAAATCATTCCATTTTGTGGAAAATATAATCATTCCATTTTGTGGAAAATATGATCATTCCACCATTTAGAGGGAATTATTCCATTTTGTGGAAAATAAAGGACCTTATGCAAGGAAGGGTCCAGTCCAATGTCCATTGCATCGTAGAAACAAATGCCATCAGTGTCGTACGTCATGCTTAAATTATGATTACATTTGCACCAAGATTGGGAGAAGAGATAACGACAGCATGACTCAAAAAGATACACAAGGTGAAGCATATCCAAGTAACTAAGGGTATGTTTGAATTGCCGAAGTATGGGGCTGGAATGGAAGGGAGTAGAATCTTTAAGTTCTTTTATTGTTTGGATTTAATAAAATTGGATAGAATGAAATGTAGATAAATGGATTTTATTCCATCAAATTTTATCGTTCCTTTCTATTTTTCTTCCTCCCAAATTGGGAGAAAAAGATGAAATGCAAGTAAAAATTATAACTTTATCCTTCTATACAAGAGTGTTATAGGAATAAAAAATTTATAATTATAATAATTTTGTTCTATTTTATTGGTATATTCAAATGATAAAGTGAATATTTTTTAATTCTATCATTAAAATATTTAAATAATGAAGTGAAATAATTATATTACTCTGATCAACTCTACTGGATTTTTTTACTTCATTCCACTGCTTATCACCAATTTAAATATACTCTAAGATTCATAGGATGTTCAGGTAATCACATTTCTCAGGAATGCTTCAAATATAGTTTGTACCTTATGCAAAAGGGTTTTTTTTTTTTTACTTTTTTTGAACTTTTGCCTAAACCGTGATTTTAAGAGTTTCATATGAAAATTCAAACATGCACTAAATTGTTAGCCCAAGCAAATCTGTTCAACTTTTCCCAAGCCAGTGATTTTCCAAAAACTAAGACATGCTCATACAACCCTGATCACACCCCTAACTTCAGGCTCATGCAAGTTAATTAGGAAATAGCTATCCTTCAGTTTTTTTTTTTTTTTTCTAAAACAAGAAGTATGATTATGACACACATACACAAACTGCCCAAATTTGTATACAAACAATAAAGAATCATGATCAATTCAACTTTGTGAGATCCTGATCTAGATTCTAGACCACTTGAGTGGCACCACTTGATGCCAGTACTCCATGGTGCGTGGTCTCCTCAGCATAGATGCTAAGCTTCTCTCCATCACCCCACAACGCATAAGCCTCTTCTCCATGAACCGCATCATCCCCAATGAGCAAATCCTCATCAGACATTCTAAGTGGAACAAAGAAATTCACAACCACACAAATGATTGAGGTGGCCACAAGGTTCCATCCAATGATGAACAATCCCCCCACAATTTGTTTGAGGACTTGGACTCCACCTGAGCCTCCATAGAACCCTCCTTTGGAGTTTGTGACGGGAAGGAATAGTGCACATAGACGGGGTTCTGCAAACAGGCCGGTGAGTATGCCTCCTAGAAATCCAGCCACAGCATGAGTGTGGAACACGGCCAGGGTGTCATCAACATTTTGAAACACTTTTAGTTTCTTGCCTAATATCATCATAGTGAACCATGGCACACTTCCTGATAAAACTCCCATCACTATGGCAGCCCATCCTTGAACCAGACCTGTGTGTTGACAAGAATACATACATACATGAATATAAGTCAGGCAAAATTCAAAAACAAATTTAACACATTGTATTAAAATATATTCATATAAAAAAAATAGGTAGGCTCATCAATTAATAAATATATTTTAAATAAAGTAATGGAAACGAACTTTATTGTATATGTGCCTAATTCAATGAAAAATAAATTTTATAAGTGTTTCTAAATATAAAGTGTTAGATTAATCACGTGCAGGCGTGATGATTGAGCCTCTATGTATGCATTATGGGTCATACGCATAAGATGCCTGCTCCTAAGGCTAGTTTTGCTGGTTTTTCCTAGCTCTGTGTGCACTCTTTAGTTTTCAATGTGGTGTCTCGATGTTGTCTTTTTTTTGTCATGTTGTTTATGTTTGTTTTATTTTTCATGTCATTGTGTTGGTTTTAACCCTTGAGTCAAGCGTTTTTTACTTATTGGGAAAAAGAAATGTTAGATTATATGTACACAATTAATTTTTTTTATTTACTAAAATGGATTGCCACCTATTCTCCTTAAAGAATTAGCTCTTCAAATTTGAAGCTTGTGAATAACTGAATAGAAAAAATTCACATACACTTAGTTAAAGTTCAGCATGCAGAAATGTTGATAGTTCTGATAAGAAAATAATATGGATACAAACAACTTCCATAATTTTGTTAACTGCTAGCCTGCCTAGCCTGGTTGTAATACCAACTTATAGGAAAAAAAAAAAAAACAGAAAGGTTCGGTAACTACCAACACTATTTTCCTGGCTCCAATTTGAATGAGGATAGTTATTTGCGAAACTTACTTTGCCGCATATACCATAACAATATCACATGTATATATATAAGGTGTCGTCATTTCACATTTAATAAGTCTTATGATATGGTAGCTTTGTTAATAAAAGAAGAAAATTGTAGAAAGAATATAATACAGATTCGATTCTCATCAATACTATTCTTTAATTTCAATTATCTTTTCTTTTCCACTTCCTTCTCTTCTTAATAAGAAGCTTCATAGACTGTTTTTTTTTTAAAAAAAATTAATTACTCTAAAATCAGTACACATCTAATCACCTTTAGAATTATAATAATTATACCGGATAGAGGTGCCATATTTTAATTTAAATCTTGACGCATTATATTATGTATAGTGTAATAGAACACTAGCCCTATATAAAGGTAGGGTCAAGAAAATAGATGGGTACTTGTGCAGAACTCAAGTATTATCAGGTTTGTGAAATTCCGGTTGCAGCCGTCATCATATCATTTTCATCATAGAAAAGAAAAATTATACACCAATAACTAGATTCAAAATCATATTTTTTTGTAAATTATATAGCAAGCCAATCTTTCTATCTTAACGTGCAACATTTTTCTAATGGAGTACTAGTGTCCTAATTTTAATTTTCTTAGTTTACAGAAAGACCGATTGAAACAATATAAATTACTGTTCAGTATGCATACGTAATTGTAAGTGTGTACTCCAATTTTGAAAAAATAAATAAATCAATTTTAAAAGTCAGCAATACGATAGCATCTCTTCAGGTTCGTATATACGCAGGAGAATATAAAATTAAATGACGATTATATGTCCAAAAAAAAGAAAGGAGACTGGTGCCCGGAAATCACGGCAAGAAAAAGAAAAATGAATATTTTCAATCGTTCTTGATAATTAATAAAGTACTTTCAACGGTTTTTGATGATTAAAATATTAATAAAAGTGTTATCAAGAAAAATAATGTTGACATAAAATAATCATTAAAAATACTTATAAATTTTTATCGACAATTAATATATGTCAAAAATACTTAAAATGATCCCTTCTAGTTATTTCCAACATGTACTAATCATTAATAAAAATTTATAATTATTTTTAATGATAATCTTATGTCAAAATTACCTTTTTTTTAACACTTTATTGATAATTTAATTATTGAAAACCTTAAAAATACTTATTTTTTTTGGAGTGAAACAGTGGTCACCGATGAGAGCAACACTTCATTGCATAAAGCCAATATAATATATATTGTTACCACAAGAAATACAGATATATGTATACACATATATTTGAATAGTATGTTTGTTTAATTTAGTTGGAACCTACTTAAGTATCATAAATTTATAAAATCATTAAGAACTTAAAGGAAGTGCATGCAAAATAATGACGTACCAGCGGCTGGTGTGATGCAAACAAGGCCAGTGATCATGCCCTGAACGGCTCCAATGACAGAAGGCTTCTTGAAGAAAATGACGTCGAGCCAAGTCCACACAAGGAGGCTCGTGGCGGCGCTTATGTTGGTGTTGATCACTGCCATTGAAGAGTCTATGTTTGCTGAGTAAGGATCTCCTCCGTTGAAACCTGCCCACCCTAGCCATAGCAAACCTGCTCCAGCCAGCGTTAGTAACACATTGTTTGGTGGAAATCTCTCCCTGTCCTTCTTTAGTCTTGGCCCAACCTATAATAATGCAAATTTATAAAGACGTTTATGAGCTTTTCCATAACAAGAAAAACATATAGAGTCAAGTCCCGATCTTTTTCATTTTATATCAATTTGGTTCTAATAAAATTTTTAATTTTGGCATCAATTTAGTTATTCTTTAAATCTTCACTCATTCCAAATATATTTCAAGTTAGTAAAGATCTAATGGTGATTAAATTGATATCCAAATTAAAAATATTAGAATTAAATTGATATAAAATTTTTTATTAATTAGGATCAAATTAATGGCAAATAAAAATGTTTGGATGAAAAAAATGTTATTTACTCAAAAAAAAATTGTGTTCGGGATTGTTTATAATATTTAACACTTTAATAATTATATTAAAATTATATGTATAATAAGAAATGATAATGATTCATAAAGTTGAGTTGTTAAGCAAGAAAAAATAAAGAAAAAGAAAACCACTCGTTTTTAAGCAATCCATTCAACCACACCAAAAATGACGAGGGATACATCACCATCTCTCAAATACTGACATGTTTCAGTAACATGCGAAAAATGATTTGATTTATTTACTATCGTGATGACATCCCAGATAAAAATATAATGGAATTTGAAAGAGACGTACACAGAAAATTTTAAAATCAATATATCATGATGATATATACTAGTATTACGGTCCTTATTAGTCGCTTAATGCAGTCTCATTTCTCTAGCCCACCTCGCTTCACCATTAGAGAAAAACAAGCATAATAAATAAACACTGTCAGACGATTTCCTTCAATTATGGTAAAATTAGTCAAATAATAATATGGTTGCTGGATTCCCAGTAAGCAACTGAATGTTTTTCGGTTATTATTATTTCTATTTTTTGTGGCCAGAGCAATTAAATAAATTCTATTAGACACAGGAATTGTGGTTTTGCAACCCAAGATGACATAAATATTTATATAGAGAGAAAAATAAAATAAAACATCATCTTATGATAATAAGCAAGGTAAGCCCAAGATAGTATGTTCCGGTTTCTGTTTATAACTCGAAAATTAATTATTATTACGGCAAAAACTACAGGGAAAAAAATTTGTCCTCGTTATAAATTCAAACACACTTTGTATCCTTCTTTCTTTATTAAAACTTCACTCTTACATTTATTTTCACCGTATTGCTGTCTGGAAGCTTAATTACTGCTCACATCGTCACCGTTTGACTTTTCTAAGCTTCGAGAAATAGCCAAAATTTAAATGAAAACGTACACATGCAATTAATGAGAAAGCACGTGATAGCGAAAACTGTTGCACCTAAGTGTCGTACAATTATTCGAATTTACTTGTCATTTTATTTTCTGAAAAAGTTGTTAGTATTAAAAATTCGTCAAACTCTGGCAAATTTCTCTCTTAATTAATACTATTAAATTCAAGATCTAAGTTGAAAAAATGTGTTAAAGTTATACAACTTGAATCAATGAACCATTAGTAGATTTCTTTTATATCTTTAATAAATTTCATGCTGTAAAGTTTGCAGGTAGTATTTACTATTTTAAAAAATAAAAATATTATTTCAACCTTCAAAATATGTGTCTAAATAATATACTCATTCTATTATCATTGGATGTGATGGTGGTTTCAACTTTCTTCATTCATCTATCATATTCAAAATTGATAGAGTAAATGTCCTAATTGAACACATACTTTTGCGTGTTAAAATAATAACAATAATGATATTTTGACATTTAAAAAGTGGATGTCTATTTGGACACTCATTTTATAATCATTAAATATAATGGTGGTCATCACTTATCCTTAATATCTATCACATCCAATAATTATAAAATAGATATATGAATAAACATAACCTTTTAGGTGTCAAAATATCATTACTCAAATAATAATACCCGTTAAAAAAAAGTGTTAACCAATAACTCTAGAACACTTAAGTCTGTTTGGTTTGAATTTCAAGTTTTATTTTTAATTTTTTAAATTTTATGAAAAATATTAAAAACTAAAAATTAAAATTAAAATTTATAATTTTTAAAAATTTTAGTATTTACTTAACAAAATTTAAAAAATTAAAAAATAAAAACTCAAACCAAATATATCTTTAATTATGTAGGTTATGAAGCCATATTATAAAATCATTTCGCCCACAAGCCTAAATTATTAGGTGGAGTGACGTGAAACCAATTTGTTGTACCAGAAAAATTAGTAATTACTAACCCAATAAGCAGCAGTGAATCCAGCAATCCCGGAAGATAGATGAATAACATATCCACCGGAGTAGTCCATGACACCCCACTGGAACAAGAACCCACCACCCCACAAGCTGAACGCCCCAACTGTGTACGAGAAAGTGACCCAAAGAGGCACAAACATCATCCACGCCTTGAAGTTCATCCTCGCCAGCACCGACCCCGCCAAAATAACCACCGTGATCGCCGCGAACACGCACTGGAACCACACCATGCTAGCCATCGGGTAAAACGGCTCGATCTCCGGGCTCTCCACGGCACCGGTGTGGTAGTAGTGAGTCGTTGCAGGCAGCGCGGCCTGCTTGATGAGGAACTTCTGCCCCAGGGAAGGGCCTGCCCTCCCCCACAGCGGCAGAAGCTTCCTCCCGAAAGACATCTTGTAGGCCCACGTGACCCAACAGATTACGACTGCGGCGAAGGCGTAGAGGGCCATGAAGGCCGAGTTAACGGCCCATTTCTTCTTCACTATGCTGCCGTAGAGGATCACGAGGCCCGGCATGCTTTGGATGCCGACGAGGGTTGCGGATACCATTTGCCATGCGTTGTCCCCTTTGTTGAGCCAGTCGGGAACTGCCGGGCTCGTCCATGCCTGGTAGGCCATGGGAAGAGGGGGAGAAGCAGCCATGGCGGATGGATATTGTGCTATGTCACTATATCGATTTGTTTGCTGCTACCAGGGAAGGAAATTAATTTGCTATACCTGGTTGTTGGTTTGTGAGTACTAGTGTGTGTGTTTGTGCGCGCGCGCACTGTGGGAACACTGGATGTATATGTTGCTATATGGTTTCCCTTTGTGCGTGGTGTGTGGCCCAAATGGAACCTAAGATGACTTTTGGCGTTGGACTTGGTCGTTGTCGTCTTGTGGGTGACTTGTAAGGACAAGATCGTCTCCATCCAACACAAATGTCTTACGTTTAACAATAATAAAGCTCGTCACAGTAGCATTTTAATTTTCGGACACACATATAAATCATCTACAGGAAATATAAGAACCCAACGCAAATTATGAGGGTTCGTGATTGAAAAGATCATGGTTTGACTATTATTGACATGAAATTATAATTGATGATACAACTAATGTGAAGTAATATTTTTTAGTTGACAAAGAAAAGCAAGGAAATTTTGCCAAAATTAAATAAAAGCCGCCAAAATAAAATAGTAATAGATAATTAAGACTGACAATGGTCTCTCTATATATTATATAATTAATGGATAATATAAATTGTCCTCACATTAATGGTGTGTTTGTTTTAAATTTTTAAAATAACTATGAAACATAAATTTTACATGCATGCAACTGTAAAAGATAATAATTGATTTTTTCCTCTAAAAACTACTCCTTTTACTTTTTACGAAAAACTGAAAATGGATTTTTTTTTCTAAAATTCTGATTATATTT
Source organism: Dalbergia cochinchinensis (assembly GCA_031216125.1). Taxonomy (NCBI): domain Eukaryota; kingdom Viridiplantae; phylum Streptophyta; class Magnoliopsida; order Fabales; family Fabaceae; genus Dalbergia; species Dalbergia cochinchinensis. The sequence continues at coordinate 55,079,457 of CM062373.1, read as the reverse complement.
TAAAAATTATTTTTTTAAAAGAAAGGTAAATCACTCTTGAAAATAACATCTAAATATTATTCCTTTTATCACAGAGTCCATGTATTTTATTAATTAAAAAATTATACGCCACTACTTGGTATGGCTACAACCAGCGTGAGGCAACAATTTTCCTATACATGAGGAGTTGACCAATTGAAGGACCTATATGGTTCCTGTACAAGCAAGGGTTCTGATGTAAAGAGGAGTAGAGGACGCTGAGAGTAGGATCACATCATGGAAACAAATCAGTAGCGGAATCAGCTACGAATGGCGTTTAGCCGCCATAGATATGAACAGCTTGGCATGATGGTTTACAATTACGTGGCCAAAAATGTATAGAAAAGGACTTGTAACGAAAATGTTTAAGGGTGCCCATATTTAAGAGGGAGTGTTCCACATGGTGGGTGATGCGGTGGAGCTCATGCCAATTCCGTGACTCGATCTTCTCTTGCGAGCTAAAACATTAAAAGTGGAATCTCCCCTCGCAGGTTTGTATATTATCGATCGAAGATTGATATTCATGCCGATCCACTTCAGGCCCCAAGGAAAATTTAAAGAAAAAAAGGAAAAAGATATTCAGAAATTTATCCATGCATTTTAAACTAGAATATAAAAAAAAATTTGACAAAATCAAAGGATAAATTTATGAATTTGGATTTTTGAAGGAAAGTAAGAAAGAATAAGGACCTGTAATAGCAAATCAAGCACTCTAATTTGCATGAAAGATTAAATATTATTTTGACATATAAAAAGTAAGTGAGATTTAGTTGTTCTCCCTAAAGACAAAAAAATCAATCCAAATACTCCCAAAACTGTTTAGTTGACCTTGCAGATAGTTTGTCTATCCTACATGCTTGGCTGATTAAAGGAAATCCAAGTGTTCTAATAATCTTATTATTCATTACAATTAAGCACTAGTTGTAACCATACTCAATACATATATAATAGAAAACGTGGCTCTCCACTAGCTAGTTAGCATTTAATGGAGACAAGTTAATTGCAAAACTAAGACCAAATATTTGTTGAAATATTTGAATCAAAACCATTTTTTTATAATTATATAAAGCTAAACTCAAAAAAGTGTTGCAAAATTGTACAACTAAAGGCATAAAAAAAACGACAAGGAAACTAAGAAACCAACATATGTGAAATCAAAAGTGCAAAACAGCATAACTGAAACAAGAAACAATGGGAACAAAGTGGGCAGATTGTCACCATATGGTGGCAATATCTTAATTGTTGATAAATGAAACTAAGGATTAAAATTATTTATGACTAAAATTTATATTTACCATCAGTATTTATAAAAAAAATATTTTAAAATGAACTTACTTCTTTACCCCTTTCTTTTATACTCTTCTATGCATAATCTGCCCACCACTTCTCACCGCTACCCACCAATTTTTCCACCACCACTTCTACCGACCACCACCGTCCACCACTGCTTTTGCCAATCACCACCGACCCCAACCCACTCTATTCCCTAACCCCAACAACAGCTAGGTGTTGGGGCTTTGGGGAAAATGACTTTGGTCAAGCCTATTGTGTATGAGGCTATGAGAATTGAGCCTGTGATTCCATATCAACTTGCCTAAGTGAAGGAGTACAAAATAGTGAGCAGCCAGAATGCTTCATTTGAGATTAAGAAAGGGGAAACCATATTTAGGTACCAACCATTCGTGCCAGAGATTTTGGAATTTTTGAAAACGTATAGGTGTTTATGGTATAGAGGTTCATTGGGGAGGAAGAGGAAGTGGTGTTGAAGAATGTGGTGTGGTCCTAATCATATTAACTACTAGAAAAAATCATATCCCCAAATCTCTTAGACATGCCACCATTGATAGCCAACTTAATTATCTTGTTGCTGTTAGTAGGGCATTCCATAGTGAAGAACATTCAAGTGTACAAGAGCTTTTGATGATTTTTAGTTCAATGTTTGGTTTCCATATGCTTTCTATGTTGTGCTTTTTGATGTTATTGATGAGGATGACATTAACAGTGAGGAAGCTGCCCTGGTGGATGAGGAGTAGTGGAATGAAGGGTGGAAGGAAAAGGATAAAAGAAAAAGTAAGGGTAAAAGTGACATTCTATCAAATTTTCTTAATTAAATAATATTTGTCACCACATGATGACATACTCTTGGGGCACCACATAAGAAGCAGCAGGCTAGGGGAACATTGCATCAGCTGCTTGATGACTACCAATAAGGAAGTAGGCCCCACTTCAAGGAAACTTGGGTTAACCCCAACTACAACAATCACATGATTGATCTCCTCATCCTAAATGGGTCTCCCAGCAAATGCATGCAAACTGAACACAAACTGGATGAAGCTAGAGGTAATTGGAACCTGAACTAACTTCATCGTTCCAAACACATAGTTGCCCAGTCTAGCATAGATTTAATGACCCCGTTGTCTTCCCCATTATGATGGCACACAAAACAAAATGTCACATGGGCTTGGATACTCCCACCGCAAACAAAATGATGTCCTCAACTCCACCAACACTCGAGGCCAACTAATCAAAATCAGAGGATTGCCAAAACCAAGAAATCAAGTCTAGCTGTTAATGCTTCAACAAAACCAAAGGATGATCCCCATATCTCAGCAAAACTCTAAAGATTGAAGCTTGATTACCCCAAACAAGGGCTGCTTCAAAAGATCCAACCAAATAGAGTAAAGAAATTCATCCTCTACTGAACACATTCATGGTTGAACACAATACTTGCACAAATAGAAACCAAACTAAAAAGTGCACAAAAATGAACCCAAAACTGAGAGCAAAGCCAAAACTAAAACCAATCCAAAATTTCGCACCAAATCTAATCCAAAACCGAAATGTACGTGCAGAAACCTTAAAAATATTTAAATTGCCAACCATCAGACCAACTTTGATTCAAAAAATAGAAAGATGAAACCTCAAGAAAAAAGAAATTAAACAAAAACACATACGAAAATTGATAGTTTAAAGCGAGATCCACAAAAAAAAATGTGAGGAACCAAAATGCGGCGACTTCCTTTGCTTCATCTTCCTCACAAACCCCAATGACGACCACGCTGCACTGCTATGCTCGACCTCTATCATAACTGCACCAAAAACAGTCTTGTTGTGCTATGTAGAACAATGTTAAAATGTATGTGAAGGCATGGCTGACGAGTGAAGCTTGACGCTGGTGCCCACTACTAAAAAACACAAAAAATGGAAATTTGTCATGGAGTTATTTCTGTCGCTGTTTGCAATGAAAATTCCAAAGGATTCTATTTGTTTGTAATGCACAGTTTTGTGTTGAACTTACTGATGGAATTTGTCATTAATTTTTTCCATCACCAATAAATCTGTGAGTAAAAGTACTTGATTATTTAAAAATTAATATTTTGATGAGTGAAATTCATAGTGACAGAATATATATTCCATGTGCCATCACTAAGTCATTTTTATTAAAAATTTAAAATGATTAACGTAAAGCATTATAGGAACAATACTAACTTGACATTGAAAAGGGAAAGAAAAAGGAAGTTCACTTTTCTTTGGGAACAATGGTGGCTGTTGTAACACCCTAATATTTAACTCAACGCGCCTAAGACGCATTTAAGTTAATTATTAGTCATTACTCTTTTGTTCCAGTTTTTAACTCAAACTTCTTTAAAATACTTTAGTAAAAATATGGGTAAATTTTTTTTTTGAACTTAAATAACAAATCGTGAGCATGCTAAATACCTAACGTTCATTACCTCAAGTAAGAGAGATGTTAGAAACTTGAATATCGTGTAAATAGAATACAACCATAACATAACATAACTCAAATAATGATGACATATCAATAAGCTGTATCATAATAGTGATGTCTTGTAATCTTGGGGACATCAATATATATCAGTCAATAATATACAAGCGATAAGCGAGATACAATTACTCTAAGGGAAAAATATCCAAAAGGAAGTTATCTCGTAGCTCGCCCAAATCCCTTCTCAAGACAAATCACGAACTATACCTTCATTCATGTCCGAGGCGATACGGAAAAAGAAAGGGATGAGAACTTACATACAGAATCTCAGGGCTTCAGACTATAACACAAGTGTCATCGTCATCGCCCCAGGGGAATCTCGGGTTTAATTATGAAAATGGTGAACATATATATAAGGTTCATTTATTAAGTTCTAAATATCATTAGCAGAGACAGTATCTTTTAGCATGAATCTTAATGTCATGATCAACATATTAATCATGGATGCATGTCAATATCATATACATAATATCATAAAATTCATAAAACAATGCATATGATATAAAGAACATCATGATCATCATTCTTACAAGTGACTTATACTTCTTTTTTCTCTTTTCCTTAGGGCGCCTATAATTCTCTCTTTTCTCGAGAGTTACAGGTTATGAGCTCATCCATCCTTTAGTCGTCACTAAGCGATCTTATCACTTTGATAAGCTAAATTCGACTCTTAAAGTACGGGATAGGGGCATTAGGATCACCTTTCATAACCTTTAATTAGAGTCTAAATGATCATTTCCTATTTGGATCACCTCTCATAACCTTTAATTCTGAGTCTAGAGGGATCATTTTCATGTGTCTTATGTCACCTTTAACCTTGGCATGTTATATAGAGATGCAAATATGAATAACTCATCATTTCAACATTTCATGCTCATAAACTTCATGGAATCATGCATCTCAATTTATCAAGCATAATTATAACATACCATAACTTAAACCACATAAACATGTATCATACTTCATTGCATATATCCATAAGCCATATAAGTTTCAACACATGAATATAGCCTTCACAAGATATCAACCGCATTCATGTCATCAAATTTATCAACATTTACGCTTAAGCCCCAAAGGGTCAAATCACAATTTCTCCAAGGTTCACGGGTCAAAATGCAAATACCCCTTTGTAACACCTTCTCACAAACTAGAGATCTTTAACATTAACCAATACTTTTAATAGACATATAACTATTAGAAACAAGTTATAAACTCATCGTAAAAACCTTTTAAGGCCATAAACCAAATTTCAATACATTTTAGGGGTCAAAGTGCAAAATCACTTGTTTTTAATATTTAACGGCATTTGACTAGAAATTTCTAAAACTTTATATAAACTTCATAAATGGTATTTGGACTCATGGACATTCAACATCATTAGTAGCTTAAAATAAAATCATTTGGCTGAAATAACATAGTTGATAGTTCAAAACATAACTTTCTGCATTTTTGCAAATGGCCCAAACTAACACTTGTAACTACCCTTTTATGCATCTATGGTACCAAAAATAATTTTTACAATAACTATTAGCTTATTTAAACTCATCTAAACATCCTAAATCAGTAACCTTTTCAGTTCTAAAAGATTAGATCAGAATCTACAATTTTAGCATTTAAAATCATGAGAAAAACCTATTCTTAATCCTTTATAATTTGTAGGTCTTTCAAAATTTCTTTGTACAAATTTAAAGACAAAGATCATACCTAAAAATAAAGTATAATGTTTTTAAATCAGAATTATATAAGTGCCAAAATAAATAAATGAGAAGTGTCACCATGATCAAAGTTGTCATTTAAAATAAAACAAGTAAATCTTGGACTTTAGCATTTAAATCCTAACTAGAATCATAAGCTTGTCTTGTAACCTTATTATTACCATTATAAGGTGATAACTTGGAAATATAAATATGAAATGCAAGGCTTGAAATATAAATATAAAGATGCAAATTCATTCTTAGGTATTTATGATTTAGGTGACAACTTGAAAGTAAATATGAATATGCAAGTTCATATTATTATCTTCAATAATTAAAGTGATAACTTGGAATATAAATATGATTATGCAAAGCTTGAAATATAAATATGATGTGCAATAACTTATAACATAAATATGGATGCAAGTTCATTTTTATGTCTTATTAAGCTTAAAACTCAAGGCTTAGCAACTCCTTTAGAAATCTTTTGTCATCAAGAATTAAATCTTGGGCTTTAGAGGTCATTTAAATGATGGATTCACAACCACCACCATGATTCCTCATCATCAAGCCATGGTCATTATCAAATCATAAAATAAAAAATATATAAAGGAAGAACAAAAGAAAGAACATGAAATAAAATCCCTACCAAGTTGTTTCTTTGTTAATTAGAGCAAGAGCTTGATCTTGTATGAGATATCAACGACAAAAATCTGATTTTAGTGATGGTATATATTTGGCCAAGTGAAGATGAAATGGTGGGAGGATTTTTGTTGTGTTCTTGTGTTTGGATATGGAAAGTTTAGGAGTCTTAGAGGTTGTTTACGGTATGTATGTGTTTGTTTGAGCTTGAACTTGGATGGATATCAAGAATGGAGTCTCTTGGAGGTGGAGAAGGAAGAAGAAGAGAGCTTTGTATTTAGAGAGAGAAGAGGGAATTTTTGGCTAATTTTTGTGAGCAAGACTACAACAAAAAATACAAATGGTAAGAAGAATGAATGTTTGTGTGTGAATTAGGCTTGGAAAACACATATTTATAAGGGATTTTGGGGGTGAGGCAGCTGCATTAATGGCTATAATGGGGAGTATTCTTTTCAATTTTTGTGAGTGGTAGGACATATATTTGATGCGTATTTAATTTGTAATGGTTTAGAAATGATAAATTAGTGTAAGTGGCTTAACCATCAAGAGTTTAAAATTCCTCAAGACAAGATTAAATGGCCAACACTTATAGTGGAAATTTTAGTGCTAATAATCTGAAGTAATAAAATAAAAATAAATCTAAAATATATTTTATTTTTGAGAAAAAGAAATTGTTAGTGGAAAAGAAATTGATAAACTAAAGTAAGTGCTTAATAATCAAATATTTAAGGTGCTCCACTACAAAATTAAATGGCCAACATATGTAGTGGAATTTTTAGTGCAAATAATCTGAAGTAATAAAATAAATAAATATAAAATATATTTTATTTTTAAAAAAAAGAAATTTAATACACTAATTTCCTATTATGTGTCTTAAGAACCCCTTTTTAATTAAGAAAGAAAAACAATCTTTTCTAAAATAATCTTATGCTTTAAAATTACCTCAAATAATTATTTTGACTCAAGATAAATAAATAAAATTAATTTATCTTTAATTAGAGCCTAATATTGCCTATATTTATTTGATTACGTAAATAAACTCATTTATTGTTAATTAGGGGCAAAATGGTAATTTCTAGCTACAAAACTCCCGAAACCACGAACATTTTCAAATATCAAATTACACATGTAATAAACATTTTGAACTCCCAGAGGCGATGACTAGGTTCATAAATTACTTAAGTGTTAAATTACCACAGGGGTATTTGGTAATTTCCATGCGGTAAAAAAATTGAGTTAATATTTTCACATCTACAACACACATAATCCCCTTCAAGCATAAAAACTAACCCCTTGAGGATAGCACAGGTAGTAGTTGATTCAGGGCAAAAATGACCTTAGGGGTATTTTGGTCATTTGTACATTGAAAAATTGAAAATCGCGATTTTTGCACATATTGCTATTTAATCACCATATAATGTTATTCTAATATCAAAATATCCTATTGAAGATGGCGCTGACCATTTTTGGCCTCAAATTGTGTAGAAATAGCGACTATGTATTTTACAGTTGTTTGCATAAATAAAAATCTATACAAGTATAAATTTGTTGGTGGAAAGCCATGACAGTAGCTTAGGTGGTTCAGCAGAACTGCGATGTCATAGTAGAGACTTGTGCTAGTGTCAGGCGTGGTGTGGTGTAGTAGAGGTAGTGATTGTGCTTCCTATATGGTGATGGTGGAGCAGCAGCTTGATGTAGCAGGGCTACAAAACACAATGCTAGCGAGGTGAAGCTAGGAAGTGGTGGGGCCACAGTGGCAGGGTAATGGTATGGGCAATAGTGTGCAACACAGTACTGCTTACGACGGCTAATGATACCTAACTTCTGAAAAAGCAAAAGCAAAAGTGGTTTGTTAATAAAATTACCTTCCAAAACTGTCCTTCATTATTATTTATAATTACAACCCGACCCCTTGCCAAACCCTTAGAAAGATTTATTCCTTTCTCAATCCTCACAATCACGCACACAGCTCTCATCTCCTCACAGTCATGAATGCACACACCCCTAATATGTGTACACTCCAGCTTTGTTCTGTGTTTCATTGTGTTTTCTAGATACACTTACTTTTAATTATGTATACTTGTGAAAGATTTTATTTTATTGTTTGTTTGATTAATTTTATTGATAACATTGAGAAAATGAAAAATTAGTTTTTATTTCTTTTTAAATCTAGAATTGTTTGAATCATGTGTAGTTCATGTGGTTCATTTAAAAATCATGTAGATTCATATGGGTTAGATGGAGTTCATGTAGTTTATGTGAAATTCATATTTGGAAAATCATATTAGGTCTCAGTTGGGTAGCTTGTGGTTAAATAACACCACTTAAGATGATGATGAGCATAAACTCAAGTTGAATGGGAGGAACTAACTCAAGAAGAAATAAGAGTAATGAAAGAATTGAGGAATAATATAAGGAATCAATTGTCACACAAAATGTGCCATTAGTGTCTTTACTATTGTTAAACTTTTGTTCTTGTCCTTTTATGTAATTTGGTTTAAAAAAAAGTGCTTTTGTTTTTGTTTATCCAAACACATTTATAAGTATTTTTAATAATTAAAGGCACTTATCATAATGTCTATTGTTGCTGTCTGGCTAGAGGTAGAAGATAGGTGTGCTTAGGTAGCGAATAAGATGCGTTTTTCTTCTACAAGAGGGCATTTATCTATTGGCTGGACATTTAATAAGGGGGTCCACGAGGTATTAATGGGAAAGATAGTGTCCTTCACCCTTATGTGCTGAGTTAGGGCCCATAGACTAGATGAGCCCAGGGTTGGTTCGCATGAGGATGTAGGTCGACCTAGGACCGACCAGTCCATAAGCCTTCTAGTCTTGAAGCCCAAAGGGTCAAAGAGACTCAAGCATAAAAATAAAGACCTGAGGGTATGGGTTGAGCTAGTGCCAACCGGTCCATCTAACCAAACACTATTTTTTCTAGAAAAAATGTTCTACTAGAAAAAGTTAAGTAAAATAAGCACTTGTTTTTAAAAGCCAACTCAAACACACTCATATCCAACAAACTAAAATCACCAATGTATACTAATTACTATGCATCGCATTGCCTAACATATATAGCTAGGATGAAGCTAAAGATGCATACCCACCAAGGTTAGCCCAACTTATGAACATGTAGTTTGGGCTTGCAGGTTATGCTCTTGAAGCGTGACATCTTCTAGCCATAAGTTCAAAAGGAGGATTTTGGTGCTTGGAGCCATGAAAGAAATCCTAGCATTGTATGAATCCATAGCGGCCTATAGATTAACAATGTCACCTTCTAGGCTCTCTCTCTTGATCCTTTTAAAGTAATCTTGGCTGCCCTCACTGGAACAGACAATTCATAAAGACCCTGATACTTCCTCAGGTAGTTCAAGACGCTTCTTCTAACATCCCTATGATGCCTAGTTAACACTCCTATAGAGCTAATGCGAAATGCAAGCAAATTAGGCATGTGGATTTGCACCAAGCTTTAGTAGCTCCTTCATATTCGTTCTATCCGACTACATCAGTACACAAGAATCATTAATATGTATGCAGCAACATGCATCAAGATTAAAAGAAATACAAAGGAAAAGAAAAAGAAAGAAAGGGAAGGTATAAAAACCCTTGTCATTGGATAGGTAAGACCTAAAGGGTAAAAGAATAATTAGATTAACATGCCTTTCAGACGTCACTATATGTGTCATAAACCACCAATTGATTCATATATGCAATGTATGTTAAAAAGATATAGGTATAGGTTATGGAAAGAAAACTAGAAATTGTGCTTTCTACAATGCAGCATGCATTATTAATGCACAGTTTTGTAATATGGTGGCTAAAGGAAAATATGACATTTGGAGTAGTTGACCAAAGTTTGAAAATCCTAGCTGCATGATTCTAATACAATAATGAGGCTAAGCAAATAATTAAGGCATATTAATCCTAATTTGGTTGCCATAATATATGATGTCTAATTTAGTCCTTTTCTCTCTTAAAAATTTAGTACCCAACCAAGTCCTCATCTCCCATTTAATTGCTCTAACCTCTTAGTTTGATTGTGAGCATCGAATGCATGTGCCCATGTGGGTTTGAATTGCAGCTCCTACTTGACCTCCATTTTCGGCTAACATTCTAGAATTTTCATGGGATGTAATGGAACCCATTGTATTTTTTAACCTCTCCCCTTATCTTTTAACATTATCGAGAAGAACTTTAATCTAATCATTGTACTAGGTCTGAGTTCATATACACATTTTTTTTGGTCATTTACTTGGCCTTGCATAGAAAAAATTACATCTTCCATTTAATCTAACAGCACCTCCTTCTTCTCTTTCTCTATCACAAATCTCAACCATTCCTCCATCGGCAGTGGACTCGCCTTTGTCCTCTTGTAGGATAATGATTCCTTCTAGGCCATCGGCAGCAACCTTGGCCTCATCATCAACACCACTACCTTCGTCACCATCGAATTCAACACCCTAATGGACCTCGAATTCAAGGATACTAACATTAATCTAGTTGGCATTGACATTAGCACCATGGTCTCGACACAGAGCTTCGATTTGGGTTCCATTGATGTTGATCTCAAAGAATGGTGACACCTAGAGTATGTGGATCAAGTTCAACAAAACGATAAAGGGGTTGATTTGTAGATCTCGTACTCGAATTTGAAATCCAAAGACCCGATTTTGACAATGGAATGTTGATTGATATTTCAAAGATTTCCCAGTTTCATGTTGTCAGAGATGGTGGCTAGTAGCATTTGCGCTCTATGATTTTATGAGACTAAACATTTGATGGAGCCTTTATGCTGACAATGGTGGTGGTAGCGGAGAGAGGTCGGTGGTGGTTTGGATGAAGGAGGTAGTGGTAGCAGTGGTATCTGGGGAAGGAGAGAGACAACGGTAAAATAGACAATGTGTTTTTAATAAATATTAAAATAAAAATAAAAATTATTTTATTGTAATAAAAAGGCTTTAATCTTAACCTGTGGATATGTTTGGTTTAGGAATAAAAAATTGGAATAAATATATAATTTTACACATAAAGCTTATTCATGAAAATTTACTTCTAATTTTTAACCCCTAGTTAAACACACCCTTAGATGAAATCCAAATGGTTGAGGTTCAATGACTATATGGTCATTAATTCAATAAGATCCACCAAAGAATCTGCCATACTTAAATGACAAAACTAATTGATTGCCACCTAGTAAATATCCAATTCATACAAGGTCCAGACATCCTCTCATCTATTTGCCACTTACTCACTGCAACATTCCTTGTCAAAAGCACACTCCATGCTAGAAATCACCATTCTGTTATGCTGGTTATCTGAGTTGTTAGTGTGGATAGCTTCCCTGAGAAGTCATACCTCATATATATATATATATATATATATATATATAAGCTCATGTATTTACTCATTCAGAATTATCAATTTCAATAAACTAAATTCAGTCACAAACTTGAGGTATGGGGTGCACTTTGCAGAGGCGGGCATATGAATTGATCTAAGCCTCGCATGCGTAAAAGATTCGTTTGAGCACATTGTTCAATTCAAGGGACTAAACGGATCAAAGCGACCCCTTTGATGACACCCGTGCAAAACCAGCAAAACACTAAAACAGAAGTTGCATGCAACAATAGAAGACGAGAAAAAAAAAACAAAAGCATGGAGTAATTTCACATAATAGCAGTGCATAAAACGGGAAGGGGTTGATTCTGAATAGCATGAAAGAAATTCGAGAATAATTTCTTTTTTCAAAAAAAAAATAATGAGAGGCATTTTCAGAGTGAAGGAAACAAGAATACTCAGATGAGGCAGAAGCATAAAATGTTTACCATGCTTCAATTTTGAATGAACAAAACAAAAATGTCATTCACGAGAAAAACACACTTGTTCAGCAGTTCCAGTTTTGAAAGCTTCTTGGCCCAAGGGAAAAATAAAGATTAAAAACCCCAAAAGATGCTTGTGGCTGCTGGGATTCGAGCCCAGGTCTCCACGGCCACAACGTGGAATTCTTATCACTAAACTACAGCCACATTCGATTAATGATGACTAGTTTCAAACTAAAGGCCGTGAACTTGATTGATTTCCTTCTACCTCGGAATCAGAAATGCCCTAATCAATATGCATATCATTTGTCAAGTTGTCGCGATAAATTTTGTTTTTATTTTATTTACATAATTATTCTTTTTTATTTACGATAGTTTAGATCTGAGAGAAGGTCCGCTATAGAATTAGAGCATGCTTCTAATACAGAAATCTAAAAATCAGACTCAAGTAACAATGATGTATCAACAGAAAGTTGAACAAGCCAACAAACATAGAAAATAAGATGACATTTGTAATTAAGATTTAAAACAAAAAATAAAAGTAAAAACATTTTTTTAAAACCAAACAGTTCTCTATTATCTTCTCAAGACACTCATAATAAGAAATATTTTTCTTCTATTAACAATAATTCTAAACTACTCAAACATTAACCCAAATGGGCACTTCAAAATTAAGATGAAATTTTGAGATACAAAATCCATAACAGAATCAATATTCTTATATAACTGGACAAACAAGTTCATCAGCACCTCTTCCACTTGACTAAATTCAAATCAAACAATTAAAGTCTGAATAGCTGTAACCGAAAAAAAAAGTCTGAATAGCTTTATTTTGTTTCAGAACCTCAATGTTATCTAAGCACAGATGAATTATACACCCTCCATTCTTTAATATAGGCCTATTTCACTTTTTTTTTCTGTTTCAAATCAGAAGTCATTCTCAAATTTCAGTAACTCATTATTTATTTTATACCTATTTTACCCTTCTATTTAATTAGAGAAAGAATGGATGGAAATGATTTATTAAAATATTTAATTGGAAAGAAAATAAGTGTTAGTTGAATGATAAAAGGATATTTATGTTTTTATTTCCATTTTTTAAAAGATCAACAAGATAAAATCATTACCTTAATCGCAGTAAATGGCCCAATACCAACCTATATTAAGAAATGGAGGGAGTAAATATTAACTAACTGATCCACACCTTCCAATATGTCCAATCTCTAATTAAATAGCTGAAATTACACTGATTAATATACATGGATTACCTCCTAGCATCTGGCCAACACTAGAACCCGGAAGCATTCTTCAATGTCCAAAGAAATCAGCTAAGAATCAGGAAAAAAATACAATTGGCGAAATAGCACAAGAGGGAAAAAATAATGCAAACTACTACAACAATTATAACCAAAAAAAATGCACATAGTAAGATAAATCACCCCGCCCCCGAATTTTAGGTGACATGCAGACAAGCCTTCATTTCACATGCAGCCAATTAAAAATGTCCTCCCAAAGAAGGAAGCACAGTCACATCTCTGCCAGCACAATGTGATAGGAGTCTCAAGAATCTCTTGCCAAACCAAATAACAGATGGGGTCACAGAGCCAAACCCTATAAACACTGCCACGTTTCTGTTGCTTAATGTAAAGAAGCAGAAGGGTTGTGACTATGATTTAAGTATGGTGCCCTGTCCAACTAAAATGTACCACTCGATGGATCTAGTTTCTATTTCTACCAGTTTAAGGATCCGGAATCACTTGAAATGGTCTGGCCGTATAACTGTAATTAAATTAAAAGGTGATCCATCTTCGTCTTTCTGCTTCCAAGGTTCGCCATTGCCTTGGATATACCATGATACTTTTGGAGACAGTGGGCTATATACATCTGCACATGGAAAACAATAAGGCAATGTTCTCCCTGTTTGTTAATTGTTAGAGATGAGAGGGGGGAAATATGCACTTTCAGAAACAGCATTAGTTTCTTAACTCATACATAGCTGGGAAATAGGAAGCAAATTCCAATCTCACAGTCGACACAGTAATGCTAAGACATCCTAGTCTGTCCTGAATGTTGACTATGTACCCTCCACCCAGACATTCTTTTGTTTTTAACTTTCCTCGTCCAATATCCCTTTATTTACTAACAGAATTCATCTGTAGTGATATGGGTGTATATCATTCATGCGAAACAATTTGAAGCTCCACGTGCATTTTGCATGGGTAAAAAAATTCTTTATATAAGTTTAGAAAGTGAATCATCAAATAAAAAGAAGTCTTTAATTGGAAAGTTAATGCATTTAGGCCAATAAGAAGAATTCAACTCTAAATATAAGAACTACAGCAGACTTTTTAACCCAGAAACTAGAAGGTTCAGTTCATTGTGGGACTTCCATTTTCTCAGAAATTTAAATGATAGAGTCTTCAGATTTAGCATTCCTTTTGAGTCTCCTTGATTCAGTCATGTTATCCTCTTAAGTCTTATCCAGATAAGAAGTCTTGGTCTTGAGTCATCTGAGATATTTTCATGTAAATCTTACTTTTAGATTCTAACTCATTCTTTAAACAATTCTTTTAGCCTTGACATCTGGAAGTCCAAAGCTCCCTTGAAGGTTAAATCCTTTATTTGGACAGCTGTGCTTAACAAAATTAATACCAATGACATGTTGCAAGTTCAAAGACCATAAAAGGCTATATCCTCTGATATATGTAAATTGTTGTTTGGTCTTTTTGATGAATGTTGGGTGTACTCTAAAACCATGGAATATCAATTCCTTTTGACTAGTTTTGTTGGTTTTGGGAGGAGAAAAGAGGCCAAATCCTTATGACAGTGAGTTGTTTTTCCAGTTATTTGGTGTATTCAGTTAGACTGTAACTCTTGCATTTTTCATAGCAGACATTCAGATAAGCAAATCTTGTAGGATAAGATTAGACGCCTAGCATCTACTTGGTGTAAGGCACGTGACCTTTTTGGAAGGGTTTCAATCTCTTATATTGGAAAGCTTTGATATTTTGATGTTTTCTCTTGTTTTTCTTTATGTTTCGAGGATCTCTTGTCCTTTTTCACTCCATATTATTCTTCTCTTCTTGTTAATAAAATTTCTTTTTTTAATCCAAAAAATAAAAATAAATGTTGGATTATCGCTAATTTGACGGTTCCTATATCACGGTAGTAATATGCATAGGAGAACAAAACCCCCTAGATCCATTCAATTCAAAATCCATACATCTTAAACATGGGGGGAAAAAAAACAAATATTGATACCGTTATCATGAAAAGATTCATAAATACAATGATCAAAGAAAAAAAAATCATGAAGCCAACTATTGAAAACTAAATACAGTTTAAATATAGCACCTACGCACATATTCAAGAAAGGAATATCCATTAAGCAGCACCAAAGAAAGAAAAGATTTAATTTTGCATAATATACATTAATAGTCTACTTTCGTTGGTAAAATGGCAAGTATTCAGTATGAGAGTGGCTGATACAAGCCTAACCTTAGTTGCATAATAAATATCCTTAACAAAAGACTATCCATTCACCATCAAGAACCACAGCTCACATATAAACTTAACCAAAAGCTCAATGCGGAAAAGAGAAGATCTCATGGCAAGAGGCTTTCAAACCATTCATCCTATTTCCCCATTTTCAAAGTTCAATAATTCACCACATAACAGACCTCCTAAATCGATAAGTATAATTTTGTTTGCTGCTTGTATTATTGAAGGTTCTACTTCCGTCTTGTTTCTGCTCTAATGGCAGAGCACATTTCCCTGCTACCCAGCCTATACAGGGCAATTCTCTGTTTCATTATATTAGCAATGCTCTAATAAGAATAATAATCTGCGGACACTAGATGTGCCTCCTTTCACTGTGGAGCATTTTTTTTATGATGTAAAGACTTTGATGGGAATGAGGAGGCTATAACATTATGCTGGTATTCAGTTTATATGATGCTTTCTGGTGAATTTGGTGGGAGAGGAATATTAATCTCATCTAGTGGGATAAGGCTTCATTTTTGTTTCTTTTGCCCTATACTATTACAAGACTGTGTTTTGGGCTTCTCTGTGGTGCTCTGTACATGGTAGTTTAATGGGAATTTTCTGTTGCTGATATGCAAAAATTGCTGTTCTCAAATGGCCAGGTCAAGACACTGGCACAATTCCTCACCAATTCACAACATCTAGGTAATCCATATTAATGTTTAGGTTCAATAAACAGCCATCTGAAAATATTGATACTTGATACATAATAATGAATATATCTTCATCATTCTTTCCCATAATATTTTCCCCTTTTAACTCTATATATAAAAACAAATCATCAATTATTTTGTGGTACAGTTACTCATATCAGAATGGAGCAAGTAGTCTGCAAGAAAATATAAGCAATTTTCTCACATTATCTACAATTTGTATTAAGTTTTAGCCTTTGGTGCAAATAAACTAATATACAGGTTAAGCTACCCAATACTGCTAAAGTCTTAGATTGCGGCTTAATGCAAGAGCAAACATATAATCATGAGGAGCTTATAACATAAAGTGCTCCTCACTAAAGTGCATGAGGCATTACCTGCACAGACTGGAGGATCTGGCTCTCTTGTACTATGCAATACAGTTGTTCCAGATAAAACAGTGATAAAACCACATAACTCTGATGCAATACTGCTTATGCTTTGACCAGAATAGTCCTAAATAAGAAAAGTAAAGGAGAAGGGATTACAACAGATAGCTGAGTGCTTGATCCATAAGATGTCTCCTTCTTTGAGTACATCTTTCATTTTGTTTCAGTAAAATACCAACCTTAAACATGATTGCACTAGCTAATATCGTAAAAGATGTGAACAAGGCATAATATATTGGAGAAACAACTGCAGTGTTAAAAGTATCCAATGCCTGCAGCCATACAAGATTCAGTCACCAAAGAAATCCAAATCAAAGATCAATTAACAAGCAAGTGATGAATACTTTAAGGCATGGAAACAACACTCAGGGAACTTCAAATTAAGAAATCTGGACATCCAGATCATCAATTCTGCTAGTCCAGGTCAAGCATTATGTGGATGTTATTTGGTGTCTTCAAATAGTTTCTTCAATTGATATGCAATATACTTTAGAGGCAAACTTCAATAAGAACATGGAACAAAAGAAATGCAAGTATGAATATGACAGAAGGTGATAGTGGCCAGAGAAAAAGGAAGCAAACATAAAGCCTACAAAAGTATGATCACCTCCTACAAACAAAAATGCTTCCTCGTACTAAATACAACCAGATGACACATACTAGAAAGCAAACACCGAAGAGCATATCAAATCTTCAAAGAGGAATACAAACTAGGGCTCTAACTTCTTATTTCATATGCCAAAAATTGTGTTCACCTAAAACAATTAAGATTGATACTGACCATGTTAAGGTAATTTAATTGAGTAATGATGCAGGAAATAGCGACCATCATAAAAATCCATGTCTGAAAGTGGACAAGCTGGTTCGAACCCTCTAATGTAAGCTTTATAGCAATGCCAATCGCTTTGACACTCATGACCTGAGAAGCAAAATATTTTATCAGAAGTGTAAAGCATTACGCCTGGTATTGAATTCTGTCAACGGTTAGAATGCTCAAGGCTAATTGGGTAGTAAGAGTCACTTACAGTCAAGGATCCAATTACGGAGCAAATTCCTATATAAACAAGAATATTCGTTTGGCCATAGCGCGGAGCACAATACAGAATCAAAAACAACGCTAATGCCATTGCAGACGCCGTGTACAAGAGGAATGCTGGATGCCAAAACACCGAAAGCAGTAATATCAGGAAAAATTCATAGTGGATACAAACAAATGAAACCTAAGCAACAGCAATGCAGCATACCTGGTTGAACAGCCAACAGCCAAATTTCGATCACAGAAGTAAGAGACTTCTCTTGAGGGGCATGGAGCACAATCACAGTGGATCCCACTATGCACAGAAGACACCCCAACATGCCCATTCTCTGCAGCTTCTCCTTCAACATGAAATGTGCCAACACAGCACTACGCATTTTGACACAACCACAAAATGTCATAATTATAAATTAACAAAATTATGCCAAAACTTCATTTGAAAAATCAAACCAAATAGAGAAACTAAGGGTATATTTGGTTTCAGTTTTCATGTTCCATTCTCATCTTCTGTATTTTTCAGCCTTCAGAATTTTGTATGGGAAATATTGCAGAAAACAAGATTTTATTATTTCATAAAATCCTGAAAACAGAAAATACAAAAAAAAAATTAAATTAAAAAGGGAACAGTAACCAAACATGCCCTAAACAAATAGAATTAAAAAATTGGAAAAACATTTATGATTTCACCTAACAATAATACTCAAAGCACCAAGGGGTGTGACGAGCACCGCGGGGGCATAAATGTATGCCACAAAATTAGCTATCTCTCCAACAATCACTATAATAACGAACAAGCTCCAAATTAAAACCAGCAAAGTAAATAAAAAACAACCAAAAAAGAGGAAAAGGGTGAGAGACAAATGTACTACTGACTGGTAATCATTCCGAGCCACCAGAGAGGCTGAAGCAGATAACCATAGCCTCCAACACCTGCAGTGGAACACAGCACAGAGCAATAATAATGGATTACCCACTTATTCATTTATTGTTGTAATTATTGATTAAATGAATTAAGAAGAAGAGGAAAAGGAAGAATGTAGAAAGTAGTACAGACTGGCACGAGGGCCGTTGGCGCGTGCGCGTTGGAGGCCTTTTTTCTTGATGATGAAGCTGGAGCCGATGAAGGCGCTGGACACCACAGCCAACACGAACCCAATCAAGTTGCTCGAGTACATCTATGACCTCTCTCTCTCTCTCTCTCTCTGAGAACAACAAGTTCGTTAATAATGTGGGTGGGGAGTCTTTTGCATCTGCCGGGACTGAACGAGAGAGTGAGCTGAGAGGTACGGGTTGATTGGAACCCTAGGTTGGAATTCACATCGAACAGAATTCGAACTGAACTCAACCGATGATACAGGCTGTTTTCCTTTTTTGTTTTGTGTTTGAGGGGAACAGAACAGGACCAGACGGGATCAATGAAAGAGTGGCGCTTTTGTTTTGGGCATATGTAGGAGCTGCAGTTGTCGTGTCGGGTCAACGGGTTGGGATTCGCGAGTGCTTTGGTTTTTGCCTTTTTGGTCTAATTGGAGGGAGGGAGAGTCCGAAAAAAAGCGAAAATATTGAGTACCGCCAGTACGAGTTACATAACAACATCTCCTATATCCTATACACGACTCAATTTGATCCTCTTTTGGGTCTAACCAAAGACACATTATTAAGATATCATAAAAAGATAAATAAAAATTTATAGTGACCTTTTTTCCTTGAACAGGAGAGATTAACTTTGATTCCTACTTAAATATTACATAATATTTTTTAAATTTAAAAATGAAAAATTAACATTATTGTGAAATAATTTATTTTAATATTTTGTATTATATGATTTTATTTCTGATTTTAAAAAAATAAAATAAAATATCCAAATATTTTAATTTTTAAATAAACTTTTAAATATTTTGGATTTTAAATAATTTTTTAGTGAATTAAATTCCAAATAAATATTGTGTAAATTTTTTTAAAAAAATTAAAATATGGAAAATTCAAACAAATGTTATTGAAACTAAAACAAACCTTCGATATATTTAAAAAACATTACATGATTAATAACAACAATGTATAAAAATAAAATATGACCAACAATGATGCATAATTGAAATATTATATTACTAAAAACTATACTTGACGACCATCACGAAATTGCCATATATGTTCCACCAAATCTGCCTTTAATTGTCAATGTTTCTGTTTATCACGAAGTTGGACATTCATTTGGATAAATCTCTCGTACGGAGCAAAGTTTTTCTCTCCTAACTCGAGTTATGATATGCTATTATCTACATCATCATAAGAGGGAAGTTGAGCAAAGTTACATGCATATATGTCTCTCTCATCCTCAACGATCATATTATGCAATATGATGCAAACTCTCATTATGCGCGCAAGCTTATTCTTCTCCCAAAATCGTGTTGGGCAACGTATAATTGCGAGGCGAGCTTGCAATACTCCGAACGCTCGCTCTACATCCTTTATGTGTGATTCTTGATATTGTGCAAATAATTTCCGCTTATTAACTGGTGGTCGTAGGATTGTTTTGACGAATGTTACCCACTTAGGATATAATTTTATTTCCGCTTATCCATTTTGTGTGAAATAAAAGATAGCTACAATTTTATTTTGGTAAACAAGATGAGTATAATTTATGTGGAAAAAATTTGGAAAGTATTGGAATAGAGTTAGGAAATAGAAGTGAGAATGAATGATATTTATAGAGTAAAAAAAAAATTACCGTTGCAATGCAACTGTCATCAAATTGCCAACGGCTCTTTCATAAAAATTTGAAAATATTGATATTTCAATTTTTTCTGGGAAAAAATACTGTTAAAAATGGACACATGACACACTTTAAATGGAGAATTTGCATCCCTGCTCAGAGGGACACGCTCTTCTTGTGAAATGAGTTCACTCCCATTTCAAATTACTCCAACGCACGGGTCCCTGTTTTGGCACTGTTACTGCAAGGATGGGGACGCTATTTTGCCAGCGATGGAGCTGCTATAAGGTACTCCTTTTTCTCAAAAAAACAAATAAACTCCCATGTTGGCCTTTTTAGAAGTACAATGCAAAAATACCACAATGCCTAGCAGATATCATAGCTAGCTGGATTCACTAAGTATTTAATAAGGGATTTGATTTCTAACAGTCTATATAGAAAAGGTCTCACGATTAGAGATTTACTCTCTTATGGGAGCTCCCGCACCGAAGGGATTACCCATTTTGCTATTAACAGTGGATACCTTGGGGAAAAGCGAAAAAATAGTCCCTCATGAATTTTTTTTGGTACATTGACGACAATTTAGTTTGAATCCTATGATCTTATGTAAACTATTCAAGCATTCACCACTAGCTATATGAACTCATATAGACTAGCTAATTTACCCTTTTCCCCCTTAAATTGCAGAGGACTAATTGAGGACTCTTGAATCTTAAGGGACTAATTTGTTCTTAAATACATTTCTGATAAATCAAAATGGAGAATAGAGAAGAGAAGGCGGGAGCGAACGAAGGAAAGAATAAGGGTGAAACACATAGGAAAGTGAGGGCATTAAGGGATGTTGAGAATGTGAAGAATGTTCAGGTTGGTAGTGGTAGCAAGGGGAGTAGGAAGGGTGATAATCAGAATGATGTTCCTAAGGTCTCTAGGGTATCCTTTTGTGACAGAGTCCTAGAAGGGTCTGCACTAGCAACAAAGAATATCTAGGGGGATTGGTGCAACTTAAGTTGGCTCGCATTGATTTTGATTGTGGGAACAAGCAGAGGCCTATGATTATTTTTGAACAACCCATCATTGAGAACGTGTTAATGGCGTGGAAGGATGCTCTGTGATCAAATCCCTTGGGAAGTCAATTGGGTTTGCTTACTTGTGTGATAAAGTAAAGGCCTTATGGCGACTTATAGGGGGGTTTTGATATTATGTTAGTCGGAAATGATTATTTTATGGTTAAATTCGATTTGCCTAAAGATAAGAGTAAAGCCATTAAAGGTTGGAAAGTGATTTTTCCTACATTATTGAGCATATGAATCAGAGACTTATTGGGTGAAAAAGTAAGCTGTTAAATAAGGCGGGCATGATGACTTTGGCTAGATCTCTTTTGTCTTCTATCCCCCTTTATTATATGTAATTTTTTGGCTTCTTGCTTCTATCTATGATGAAATTGACAGAATCTCTAAAAAAATTTTGTGGAGCAAGACGAATCAAGAGAAAGTATGCATCTTGTCAATTGGGATTCAATTGCATGACCTACTTGTGTTGGTAGTCTGGGTTTTAAGAAGGCTAGGTTAGCCAATATCCGTCTTCCAGGGAAGTTGGTGTAAAGCTTAATGCATGAAGGAGATAAGTTGGGGGTTTCTATTATCTCCCAAAAATATCTTTGACATTGCTTAGTTTTGGAGGCTATGTGTTCTCCTTCCTCATCTACCATATAGAGATGTATTTGCAAAACTGTCTCTTATCCAAAGGATGGCTCTCAGTTTAGAATAGGGGTAAAGATCGACTTCAAATTTTAAATAGAGGAGTTGAGTGCAGGCGAGTTGCATCTAGCAAGGCATATAATTAGGGTTCAAACCAGATCGAATAATCGAGGAGTTGCACGCCAAATGTTTACTTATAAGCTGAAACGGTTTTGTTGATGACTACCAAATTAAAAATCATCTAAATCGTAAATATTTTATAATATAAAATCACACAAATTTTATTTTTGAAAAAATGCATGACTATCAATTACTTAGCTAGTTTACTTGTTTACTGGTTT
This sequence comes from Dalbergia cochinchinensis, assembly GCA_031216125.1. Classification (NCBI taxonomy): domain Eukaryota; kingdom Viridiplantae; phylum Streptophyta; class Magnoliopsida; order Fabales; family Fabaceae; genus Dalbergia; species Dalbergia cochinchinensis. Next base: position 55,057,092 of record CM062373.1, on the reverse strand, counting down.
GATCAACTGGTCCCTTCGAATTTTATAACTATGATTCTAGTTCTCGCGTTATAGATTATAAAGACATTATTTATCAACACGCAAGACGTTAATTGCTTCATTTCGTAAAAACATTTTCACAACTTTCAACCTATGAAGAACAAAGATAAGACATGATACTTATACGATTTGACACCAATAGGGATATGGTGAAATTCTAAAATTCAAGAATAAGAGTTTAGCTTGCAAATAAAATATGAATAATATGCTACACAATCAGCAAATATCTACAATTTTAATAGAAATTTGCTAAACTGCAACAATATCAAATAAAATCAGTGATGTTCATTATGTCAAGAAGAGTTGAGGGCAAGCTGAGTTGCACTGCTATAGGAGATATAATCAAGGTTCAAACCACATCGAATAATAATTGAGGAGTTGCAAGCCAAATGTTTACTTATAAAATGGAACTTTTTTATGATGACTACCAAAAATCATCTAAAGTCATAAATTGGTGCGATCAACTCAATTAAAGCAAATATCCAAGCCCAAGTGATGCAAGTTATTCGATTGGAGGGAATGGTCAAATGGATCAATCAAGCCCAAACACCAAGGTGGCTACTGTGACCCAAGGAAAGAAGCGATCCAAGAAGGCACCAATTTGGACCAAGGACTATTGTATGAAGTAAAGCTTATGAAAGGATTATTGCCATGTGCTGAGGTGGCAAGTTAGTTACGATAGGCGGTAGGCACATGTAGTGTGCTACTGTAGAAGGAATTAAGGCCTAGAATATTTCCAAGAGAGGGAGAGTAGCAGAGAGAGGTTAGAGAAGAGTGAAGTGACCCTTGCTCGAAAAGGGATCCGTTTGCATTGCCATTACTATTTCATTGATTACTCATCCACTCTCGTAAACTCATTCAATACAAATACAGCAATTACATCTTATTTCTTCTTGAATTCTTATTTTTTCTTAAAGTATCATAAATATTTATGAAATAAAAAATTTATTGTTTAAAATATGCATGACTGTGAATTACTTATTAACCGGTTTACTTGTTTACTAGATTCACTTGTTTTTTTTTTTTTGAGGTGAGAGGGTCCAAGACCCAAAAGACAAAAGGACATTTATCTTATGTGAGTTAAAGACATGTTGTGATGTAAAAGTAATTATGAAACGATATAAGCGCTCATAATTTTTTTGGTAAACACAGATAATAAAAAAGAAAGAACAAACAAAACAACAACCAAATACTCTCTCCCTTCGTCAACTGCAAAAGCTTGGTGTCGGGATACAATCATCTTTGTCACCTCAATAAATTAAAAATAAATTAATTATATACATCCTATTAATTGACACATCCTTGCGTAGAACAGGTGTTTCTAACTAGGTTTATACAATAGTACTTTAACTTTGATATGACTATACGAGGGGTTTGGAATGTGCAAACTAGAAGGGACGAAAAAATTATTCATTTTTCTCCGGGCCTGGTTTGGATTGAACCTCCTCCTCCTTCCTTTTTATTCTTCTTCATCTTACCTAGAACAACATAATCATCATCTTACTAAAATCAAATGCTGATTTTTTTTTAGCTAAGAGGGACGAAGGTGGGAATCAAACTAATAATGTCTCTTAACTCGTTAAAATGTGTAAAAATCTACCACTAAATTATAGGTTTACTTATAAAATAAAATGCTGATTACAAATTACTAATCATTTTAACACACCAGCACCAAAAAACTGGTCACACACACTAGAAATTAAGACCCATAGCCTAGTAGGCATCTAAGGAGTACAGAAAGCATAAAAACATAAAACCTCCATCTTGTCCACATCAATGGTGATCAGTGTACATCCCTGATCTAAATGCAATCTTCCGATTTGCTTGGTGTGTCAGTAAGAATAGTGAGATTCGCCAAATGTGAGCAGAACTCTTACCATCCTAAAACTAACTGGACGTTACGACTACCAAGAAAACTCACCAATTAAAGTAACAAATGAATAATCATGTGATGAAAAAGTAGGAAAAAAGAATAAAAGAGAAAAAAGAAAAGGAAGGAGGAGGAAGGGGTCATCGACCGCCACCGCCACCGCCACCATGGAGTAATACTGTTTTCTAGAATCTATTTTTATAGGAATCCTATGACAAATATTTTTATAGTAAGCCTATAGCAAAAACACAAGTGATGCACTGATAAAACGGAATGATTTACGCAAAATGCTAAAACAATATAAACGTTGGAATTTTTCATTTAGAGTAATTCACAATTATTTTTTATATTTAAATAGATGTATAATTTATATTATTTTGACTTATTTGATAACTACCCCTTAATCTTAATAAAATCTTTAACAAATAACTTTAAGAATTGAATTTATACTGTTGGGGTAAAAAAATTTACACATATATTTAACCATATATTATTATGTTAGCTAAAATATTTTACTTAATTCTCTACTATTTTAAAAGTCTTACAAATAAAAATATGTGATTAAATAATAATATAAAACTTTTCTTATAAAAAAAATAATAATATAAAATTCTTTTACATTCACAGTATATCAAAATTAATCTTCTATCTTTAGCTGTGTAACATTACTATCAATGTATTTGATTTTACATTTGGCAGAGTTAGAATCAATTCTAACCTTTCAAGATTGATTTCGGTAATTTTATATCTTATTTGGTTGTAAAATTTCAAAATCTAATTCTAATCTTTATAATTGATTTTGAAAAAATGAAAATTTATTACTTTCTGTTAAAACTATTTCTAGAAGAATTATCAAATATAAATCTTATTATGTTAAAATTAATATTAATCAAATTAATTATAGTTAGAATCAATTCTCCAAATACAGAATCAATCACGTACTTTATATAGAACTATTTAATTTTCAAACTACTGATATATATCATCAGAAAAGTAATTAGTTAACTGACATCTCATTAGGAAATTGTAAAAATAATAATTCTTCAGTAGTAACGTATTAGCCATTTTTTGGGGTCAACATGATTTAGCTCTTCGTATGTAGCTACTGTCCTGTTGACCTCATGAGTGGGAAAAAAAAAAAAATACTGTAATTTGTGACATTTTTCCTACCTGCGATCTGAACCTCTTTATTTTTTCTCCTTCTTTTGGTCAATTTCCTTTTTCACCTTTTTTTTCTACGCATTTTTTTTTCACATTTAAATGGCAGAGAAATTCGGCATAGCCTGTACGCTACGGTGGGCGGTCCATCCTAAGAAATGGTTGGACCGAATGGAGCATGGTCAATCTCACATCTCACTCCCGTCTGCCTTTCTACCACTCCAGCAGTCCCACATCCCATTCTTTTTTAATTATTAATATTTAGATTCTACTATACTTTGACTAATTTAATTTAAACCAGATTAGCTTATTATTATTATTAGTAGATAGGTAAATTTGTTTTAATATCTTTTTTTTAATAATACTCAACTTCAATATTTTAAATAAGTGCTGAACTCAATCAAGCGTTAGTGTCTCGCACCCCATTCCAATTCTTTATTTACTATCTCTCATAACTCATAAGTAACCCAAAAATAATATTTTAACATTTTAAAGGCGGATTTATGCAGGGATACTCATTTTATCATTATTAGATTCGATAGTGGTCTTCATTCACTCAATTCATCCATCATAATCTAATGATAATAAAGTGGGTGATATAATAAACACAAATTCTTTAAGTATGGAAATAACATCACTCAAAATCAAATATAGATATTCATTCATACACACCTTATGTTACACTTATATTTTTTCAGATAAAATTAGGGTATCTATTATTAAAAACAGTGATTAATCTTTTTAAGATGTACCGTTCATAGAAAAATTTTACTTCTAATCACGAGACTCTCATCATATATACCATCAAGAATCGAACAATTAATTGAATACTTAAAAATCCAAACTAACTAGCAACTATGACAACCCTCGTGCTATAAAGTTACATTTATATAATTTTTTTTATTATTGATTATAATTGAGCTTATCATTATTTTTACAAACTTATACTAGGATTATGTCACGGAAACAGATATGGGGAAGTATTGTGTGAATGCTAGTATTTTTTTTTTCTTCTCATAACTGATAACTAATTAATTAATAAGACCATTATTCAGATGCCTTGTTGGCACCCATTGAGAATCAGGTAGACTTTTCCCTGCTCATATTGTCATTCTTTTGTTTTGTTTTGTTTTGTCTCTCCTTTCTCCTTTAGACTTTCCCTCACTTCCATTCCAATTTCCCTCTTCTCCGTTTTCTGGTTGCAAGGGACAAAGAACTTCCCTTCCATCTCTTTTTTCTCTCCAACACTAAACATTCCACCTCACTTAGTTAGTTATAGTATTGACCATACAACAACCCTCAACAACTACCAAGTCCAAGGGACACAAAAAATAAAAAAGAAGAAAAAAGACACCATTCAAATGAGTGTCTAGTTGCCTCTTTTTTTATCTATTGGTTGCTGTTGTTGCAGATGATGGCAGGGAGTTCAAGTTCAAAGATTGAGTTCTTGATCTGGTTGTCTCAGCTGATGGGGGGTCTTTGTTCCAGGTCCTCTGAGGATGACATGGTGGTTGCCAAGACAGGTGAAAATGATGCTGTTGCTGCTGCTGCACACAGCAACAAGGCCAGCAGTGGTTTAACCACAGCACCTGTGGTGAGGGAAACAATGGACAGGAATCTGCAGCTGCAAGAAGCTGCTGGGACCAGTGGTGGCACTGGAGGAACTGATGAGGAATTCTATGATGGAATCCCACGTTTCCCTGACTCTTGTCCTCAGAAGTCTAGGTCTGTAAGGTCCAGACAAGCTGCTGTAGCAAAGGTTGGTTTCAGGTTTGGTTTTATATATATTTGATGCTTTCTATTTTATTGTGATCTCAATCAATTATTCAATTCTCTTACCAGTCTTTTATTCTATAATGTCACTCAACATAAACTGTGTAAATAAATGCTATTAAACATGGAAAGGGGATGAAATAGTGAATTTTCTGCTTGAGATATGTGATAATGTTAATGCAACTAGCAGTCTCTCTCTCTCTCTTTTTTTTTTTTTGGGGGGGGGGGGGGGAGTTAATGGGGATAGAGATTAAGGGTGTGTCTGTTTAAGCTTGTTTTGACAGAAAAATGATTGTTTTAAACTATAAAAAAATCACTCTTTACAGAAGCTATTTGTATCAACTTCAACTCAAAAACTTAAAATAGTTTACCTTTTGAGTAGAAGCTGATATGAATAACTTCTAAGTCGTTTCTCTATTTTAAATGTGAAGGAATAGGTGTTTCATAATATCAATGACAAAATCAAAGGTTGTTTTCAGTTTTGGTTTATAGCCATGTATTTCTGGTCTTAGGTAATTTCCTTGCTCATCTGAGAAGTGTGATGTCTATGAGTACTATATGCTAATGTAGGAGGAACGAAAAAATGTCTTTCTATTTTAGGTCTCAGAGGTGGGTTCGCGCATTGGTAGGACCGGACTTGGGAAGGCAGTGGAGGTTTTGGACACTCTTGGGAGCAGCGTGACAAGTTTAAATGCTGGCAGTGGGTTTGTTTCTGGAGCTGTGGTAAAGGGGAACGAGATTTCTATCTTGGCGTTTGAGGTTGCAAACACAATTGTCAAAGGTTACAATCTTCTGCAATTTCTTTCCAGCAAAAATATTAAGCATTTAAAAGAAGAGGTGCTTCTTTCAGAGGCTGTGCAAGATTTAGTATCAAAAGATATGGATGAACTGCTTGGGATTGTTGCTACAGACAAGAGGTAAGTGTTGAATTTAGTCAAATTACTTGGGAGTGTCTCCTATGCCATTAGTAACCTAACTTTTTGTTGTTCTAGATTGCTGTAAGCCTGTGATTTTATAGCATTATAATGTTAACTGTGACTGACTTGGGATCATGTTTTCAGGCGGGAGTTGAAAGTGTTCTCTGACGAGGTTATTCGTTTTGGAAATCGTTCAAAAGATCCTCAGTGGCACAACTTAGACCGTTACTTTGAGAAGTAATATAAATTGTACTCACTCAATTCGTCTAGCCTTTCATTCATCTTAAAAAAGGGTATTTAGCCTTTCATATATTTATTTTGAGCTACTTTTTGTTTGTGAATTTCAGAATTAGCAGAGAATCAAATGATCAAAGACAGTCACGGGATGAAGCAGAATCAGTAATGGAACAATTGATGAGTTTGGTTCATTTTACAGCTGTGAGTGTATTCCTCGTGATACCCAAGAAAATACTTGAGTATTGTCTGAGGACTGTCAGTGAAACTGAAAATCCAGTTTTTTTATTTTGATAAAAAGAAGGAACATTTGCTAAAAGCCTTTGCAATTAGGGAATGATATACATAAGTTGTTAAGTTTATAAATGACCAGTCAATAACCACGAAAGATTTTTAACTACTTATTGTCGTATTACAATTCAGTTGCAAAGAGAGTTTTCTTTCTATCCCCTGCTTTCTCGTTGTCCTTCTTCCTTTTATTTTTTTCATGATTTGTTCTCAAAGTTAAATGGGAACTTCTGTATTCAGCTACTTTAGCTGTTTAGTAATCTGTTGGATACATTTAACTTCTTAATTTGATTTTTATGGAAACTTTGGAATGACTTAACAGGTTTTGAAATGAGATTGAGTATGTATGACAAACATGAATGTTTTGAAATAAAATCAATGTGATATTAGGTGTACTATCTTCTTGGTTAGATTTTAATCGTTATTAATTTGTGTTATTTATAAAACCATTCAATTACCTCCGTTCAACGGCTTATGTTGGGAGAGATGGTTCACGACATGTTAGTAAAGCTTCTATGATCAAGTGGTCGTCTAGAGTTTGATCCTTGTCACCTTCATTCTTCTAAATTAAATAAGTTCTGTTTCGTTCCCAACAGCCATTTGCATGAGGGGCATATTAGATATAAAATCATTTCTGTACCTGTACCTGTTGGAAGAGCATGCTCATGACAGTATGTGTGCAAATTGCTTCTTACTGAAGGAATGTGATGGCATAAATCATTGTTGAACTATTGTATTTACTTATTTATAAATTGATAGTTTTGTTAAATAACCTGCGGTGTGAAGAATTATATTTGATCCCCCTTTTGTGGCATTTGCTCATCTGTACTTCTTCTCATTTTCTGGTAAATTTGTCATAAGGTTTTCTATTCTCTTTCCTTGGCTGCAACTATGTTCTTTGTTAGGTCGATGTTTTCAGTGATCTTGTTGCTCCATGCATTTGTTTTTCATTTGACATGGTACTTTTTTAGTGGGATTCAATTATAAATGAAATTGGATTGTGGCTGCAGGAGTTATACCATGAATTACATGCTTTGGATAGATTTGAACAAGATTATCTGCGTAAATCTGGAGAGGAGGATAACTTGGGTGCAACTCAAAAAGGTAACTGTGAGTACCACCCATTGCATGATATGCAAACTTTAAACTCTTTTTCGTGACGAGCAATTTTAACCTAAAATCCAAAGCTGTTGAAGAGTTTTAACCAAAAGAGAAGATTAATTTTGCTTTTGTGATTTGTTTTTAAATGGTGTTAAATATGTGTGGAACTTGATTAGAGGCTGATATTGATGATGTAATTGGTTGTATAATATTGAGAAAGATGTATGCTAGCATTAACTACTATTTCACCAGGGACTCTGAAGTGGACATAAACTAGATATCTAATTTCTGCATCAGATGTATCCTCTTTTGTTTTATGCCTTGTTGATCTGCCCTTGGGTCTTATTTGAAAGTCATCCCTTACAGTTACATCATAGTTGCCAAAGCACCTACTTTTGGTTCTAACTGATTATTGTTTCATTTATTTTGGAGCCAAAACTGTCTATCCTTGTTGAGAATGTGTATGAAGGCCTAAATGTTAATTTACTATATTACACAAAAATCCCTCAGATTGAGATGTTTTACCTTGCAATATATTGAGCAGCATTCCTTTATGTTGTCTTTTATAGATATGCATTTGACCTTCAGTATTCTTCATCTTACAGGTGATAGCCTTGCCTTCTTGAAGGCAGAAGTTAAAAGTCAAAAGAAGCAAATTAAACACTTAAAGAAAAAGTCGCTTTGGTGTAGAAGTTTGGAGGAGGTAACTTCAGATTGCTGCTCTACATGATGTGTTTATCTCATCCCCCTATATCCTCCTCCTATTTGTTCCATTCTCTCTCAGACTGTCAATTGTATCCGATTCAGTTATATTGCCAGAGATAGCATAGAGAACTAATTTTCATTTATAGATGCGCATTCATTTTGTGCATAAGTGAAGAATTGAGACAAGTTGAATATAATTCATAATCTAATGGATTACAGATTATGGAGAAGCTTGTAGACATTGTACACTTCTTGAATTTGGAGATAGACAATGCCTTTTGCAGTGCAGGTATATTGCCTACTAAAGGCCATTAGATCATGCTTACTTCACTTGATTTGTTATGCTGTTCACCTAATGTACTTATTATCTGTTCTCATCAATGTGATGGCTTAGTGCATGTATGGAATGCAAAAGAGTGAAACTGTTTGGTTTTGTTTTTGCTTTTGGGAGGAGTATCCCATGCTGATAAAGACTGGTTCTAGTTAAAGCTGAATATATTAGCTTTTGTTTTTGCATCTAACATTAGTTCTTTTTAACTCACTTTTTTAACATCATTCCCAAACATAAATCAATTATTTAAAAATCAGTTTTTTACATTTGATTATTTCAACTTCAATTTTTTCAAAAACAATTCTATTAAAATCTAAACCAAACAAATATTATTGATAGCCACTGTGCTAATCTCAGTCATGTTAGCCTTATTTTGTAGCTGTTGGACAAATTTTAAATTTGAAGGGGAGACAAAGAAAGTGCGGGGAGGGAGAAAGAGAGATAGAGCCTTTTTTTGAAATATATATACACACACACACACACACACATTCTCATTAAATTATTGTTGAAATCAGTTTGTACTGAAAGCTGTATTTTGCTTCATAATTGTGATGCCATGGGTACTTGCAGATAGCCATAGACCACTAGTCGGACACATGAACAATCGCCAAAGATTGGGCCCTGCAGGCCTTGCTTTGCATTATGCAAACATAGTGCTCCAAATTGATACTCTTGTAAGTTATCTTCTTTTCTGAAATTATTTTGTTGCAAGTGTGCTCTTGTTGTGCCTTCCTTTGATCCAGGTTTAAATATAATTGAGTTTCTTTTGTTGGATTTCCAATTGCCTTGAACTTGAAGTTCATCTGTGCTACTTCTCTGTTACTTCTTTCTGTCACTTTCAGATGTCATGAATTCTTAATAGGGAAACTGAACCATGAATTCATTAAGGAATATAACTCATAAAGGGAATGTACAAGATATGCCCTTCCACCATGTGGCAGCTAGTTCTGCCATTTGGAATTTCCCCTATAGCTAGAACTTCTTACATATACATATCATTGAAAAAAAAAAACAGAGAAAGTGCTTACATATGGCACTCAATTATCCTAAAACTAAGTCGTGTTAAAAGTTTCATGTCATTCATGACATAGGTATAAATTTGAATTTGTATTAGTTTCATATTTATGGTAATAAATTTATTATTATTAAATTATGATTAGAATTAATTTTCACTTTAGCAAGTAAGATGAAATTTGAAGATACATTAAATTTAATTTTCTACATCTAGAATTCTTTAGTCAGTCAAAGATGCGAAGTTAAATTTTCACCTCCTTGCCCTTAATGCACTTTCTAATAAAGAGCTTTGTGAGGTGTACAAATATAAATCAATATAATCACCCATTCAATCATAGAATGGGAAGGTCTAAGCCTTCAAGTGAAAATTGGATGGTATGCAAAACTTAAAGATATATGGCATTTTCTAATGAAAGACGATGGGAAGCATCTTTCCAACTTAGAATGTTGCTCTAATCCGTGGGTTATGGCAACGCATCCAATACCAAGGTTCGATGTCTTAAGGTGTTGAGGAAGGGCTAGGGTATAAAGTGTTGATATTTCTATTAAAATTTTGACCCTGTGATATAGCTATTGTATTTGTAGGCCTTTATGAGGGTTGTTATGACTTACTATTTGAAAAGACATTTTCTCTGCAACTGTCGAGGAAATCTGGTAGAAGGTGTTCTGCACAGTACAACTAAAGGAAAGAAAAAACCTGGCTTTTTCATGTTCAATTTATTATCAATATGCTTTGTGCCTCCTGTTAGAGTATAAAACCATTCATATGTCTCTATCTAATATTTTAAGATTTTGGGAAAGGTTGTTCATGACTTGACTAAAAGGTCTATAGTTTGATTCTTGTTATCTCCCATTATGGTTTATGATGCCTATGAGCAGTATTTCTCCATTGGAAAAGCTACATATTTTTTCCCTTGATTCTTTAGATCCAAACTTCTAAAGCATACGATACCGATCATGACTCAAAAAATATCAAAGTGTTATTTGATTTTCAAACCTTTCTTTGTTATAATTGAACTTCTCAATTTGTCAAAGAATCAAATAATATACCTTAAGTTTTGTTTTGATGGATTGAGTTTTTTCTGTATCAAGTTCTCATAGTACATTCTAGGCACTGCTGATTTCGGGACTTCAGGTGTCTGCATCTAGTTATACTTGTTCATAGTTGTTCAAATTTCTGCTAGCTGCCTTGTATTATTAACTATTAAGCTTATGCATGGAAGAGCATTGTACTGAGTAGCCCTTGTTGACACTGTCAGGTAGCCAGATCGAGTTCTATGCCTGCAAGTACAAGGGATGCGTTATATCAAAGCTTGCCTCCTGATATAAAATCAGCTCTACGTTCCAGATTATCATCCTTTCATGTAGTAGAAGAGGTATGATCTTGTCTGCATTCTTCAGCTACTTTTTATTATTACCACTTTGAATAAAAAGTTTTCTTCTGCTTTATTAAGCTCTTCGCTTCCAAACAAAGAAAATCTCCTAAATAAATATTTTCCTTGTTTTTGTGCTCTTTTCTCAAAGTTGCTGTCTGTTTCCTGCAGCTAACTGTAGCAGATATCAAGGATGAGATGGAGAAAACATTACATTGGCTGGTTCCAATTGCCACAAACACATCAAAGTGAGATGTCTGGCTTTTTATCAACTACCTTCTTGCTCACCATTATCAGAAGCTTCCTCTATTCATCAGTGTCTATTTTTTATATGTATATATAAGCTAACTCCAACTATTTTTCTTTGGGCTGTTCTAAAATTGAATGAAATCAGAACACATCATGGTTTTGGTTGGGTAGGAGAATGGGCAAACACAGGGTGAGTAGCAAGTCTCTGCTAGCTGCTTTTATTATGAACTACAAAACTTGTATGCTTTTCCACATTTTATTTTTATTTTGTATCCTTTCTGATTTTAAATACTTGGTTGGTTCTTGAAGCTCTGAGGTGAATAGGAAGGCTTTTCAGGCTGGTGTAATGCGGATTGAGACATTCCACCATGCAGATAAAGGCAAAGTAGAAAATTATATCCTTGAACTTCTCTTGTGGCTTCAACACTTGGCCATCAAAAGTAAGGTTGGCAATGATCCTGGCAAAGGGAAGCCTAAAATCCAGCAGAAGACAAATCAGCACTTTACATATGATACCCCATTACCATTGCTAACAATTGATGAGCAAACCATGCTGCAAAATGTAAGTGACAAATTACAAATCAGAAGGGTCAGCAAAAGCTTGGACTTTGACAGTGTGAGGACTAGATGGAGGGAGAACAGCATTGTGGCCAGGAGTTCCAGTCACTCATCGGCAAGTAAAAGCAATGAAACATCATCTTTTAGGAGGATTTTGTCTAAGCTTCCTGTGATTGATTTTGGTATTGACAAAGAGAGAGCATTGGATGTGATAGACAGAGTAGATGAGATTAGATAATTTGCAAGTTTTTTTTATCATCTCTTTTAGCAGTGTTGTTTTGACACCTAGAGTAAATGAGATTAGATAATGTGCAACTTTTTTTTTAAGTGTTATTTTGACACCTAGTGGATATCCCATTTAAGCACTCATTTTATTATAGTAATTGCTTCAGTGCCCTAACAAATCAAAAGGTTTCAATGCCCTTGCTATGTGGACCACTCATGATAGGTCATATGACAAAAATATTGCCAACACATGCTAGGAGGAGAAGAGCTCTTCATTTGCTATTTTATCCTTTTCAAAAATTAAATTTTAAAAATAAGCCCAAAGAAATTGCAAAATTAAAAAAGTAAACAAATTGAGACCAAAAAAAAAAAAAATAACCCAAAAAATTTCTGAAATTTCGGTTCAAAATAAAAAAATTCCCAAACCACCAATTAATTTCCTCTCAAATCTCTAAGGTTGACAATTCTCAATCTATTCCAATCGAACACCATACATCCTCAAATCAAAACCCTAACATTGCAGTGGTTTGGGTGATGAAAGGGACGATCCAGAGGTGGTTCGTGTTGGGGCTCTTGGCCAACTTGATATCTGTCTCAGAAAGATTTGGGGCTACTGCAGTTGTGGTGGTGTCTATGGTGATGCATTGTGGTGGTAGGCCATAGTTGATCTGTGTGAAGATGGTGACATGGAGCGCGACGGTGTAGCTTGCGACAAAGTCGCGCGACAGAGTGCGATCAGGTCGTAGTTCAGTCCGCAGCGGCGATGAATGTTGTGAATGTCGATGATGGTGGAGCAGAGATGGATTCGCAGCGGAGCTAGGCGATGGCACAGTCACAAATACCACCTCACCTGCGAGCTTTGATATGGCGATTGTGAACACACTACCATTCAAATGGGCTCACAAAAATTTTAATAGAATGATATAACATTGTTTCTTTCAGGAAGAGATATCTTATCATCCCCTCCTACAGTTCTTTCGTCTTCTTCTCCAAAAGAATTCCTCATGTGTAATATAACACAAGACACCACAGTCCTGGCGAATGCCAATCAAGCTACAAAATGTAAAGAACTTCTTCAATCAAAAAAACTAAATGCATAACTACAGCTAAAGTTAGAAGGCCAAAACTTTAACTAAGTAGCAATCACCATATCCAATTTGAAGTGAACGTCGGGGCATAAGGTTTCACTTTGAGGAATTATGGTGTTCGATTAGGATGAATGAGAAATTAGGGTTATAGATTTGAGAGGAAATTGATTGATGATTTGAGATTTTTTGTCAATTTCATAAATTTTTTGGGCATTTTGTTTAAGCTTGCTTATTTCTATAATTTTACAATTTAATCCTTTTGGGCTCATTTTAAAAATTAATTCTGACAAAGGACAAAATAGTAAATAAGGAGCTCTTCTCGTCTTGATCTATGATTTGGCAAAATTTGTCATATGGTCTATCATGAGTAGTCCACGTAGCAAGGGTATTGAAACCCTTTGATTTATAGGGATATCGAAGCAATTAATTGGTATCATTTTTGAATGAGATGAATAATTAGGGATAGGTGGGGCCAACATTGAGAAATAATAATTATATTCATGGAGAAGATACTGTGTTTGTGCTGACTTACATTATATCTATTATTAAATAAGGTGTGTATTTCATTTAAATAGAAACTATATCCTATCTAATAATAGATGAAATATGAGTCAATATACAGTCCCTGCCCCGTGTACAAATAGCCCAACATCTCTTCCGGCGTTGATTGAGTGTACATCCCAGTACCTAAATAGAACGGAGACCAATAACATTATTTTGTTTTTCTCTTCTTGATTGGCTTTGAAATGAAAGGAAAGGAAAGGTGAAGTAACACGTGGACACGAGTCGGACATTTTTGTGTTAGTATATACCATGTTCATGCTGCATGAGATGAATGCCAAAATTTTGTAGTACGTTTGGTACCTAGAATCCCTTAATGGAGTTTTTTTTATTTATTTTCTGTTTTTATAATAGATAGAAGCACGCTCAAAGACTCTGTAAAGAGAGAAGAAAAACACAAGAATCCACCAAAGAAACCAGGAAAGCTACAACCAACATTGAAAGCAACACGTCAAAACCACTATGCTGCCTACAACACAAACAAAAGAACCCCAACAGTCTACTGTGACTCTTTTATGATAAACTTTCTTCTACGCTCTATCCCTTCTTCTAGAAAGTTTACGACTCGCACCACCTTGGTTTGAATTCCAAAATTTAGTCAAAGACACTCAATCAGTAGGTCCTCATGGCCTCATTATCCATGCTCAAACCAAGTCTCTTACCCAAGTCCCATGCCATTCTTCCTTCATTTAATGCTGCCTCCGTTTATTTCTAAGTCTTTGAATGGTCCGATGCATTAATTAAGAAATTACTCTTTTCATTTCTTATTAATAGTTATTTTGAGAAATTATGCCATATTAATATATTAAAATAATGATTTGATCTCATCGACCTTCTAAACTAATAAAATAAAAGATGACAATACTCTTTTTTTTTCTCTTTCTCTATTAAGTCATATCCACCCAATCTCTCCTACTCATTCTCTCTCCTAAATGAAAAGAGGGGTAATGAGAATAAAATAAATAATAATTCATTAAAAACTGAAAATTACAATTCATTTAAAACCAAAAAAAAAAAACTACCAAAAACAACATATAAACAGAAATGGAGAGAGTAATTATTATTATGAGAAGCTTGTATGTGTGAGAGAATATGTGTAAGGGCAAAAAATAAAAAGAAGATGATTAATACTTCCGTACAACTCTCAAATAACAGGTAATATTAGACAATTTTTTTTGCCTAAGCAGTCATTTATGTATCACATTCACATAGAAGGCGAGTCAGAGCCCGAGATTCAGATATTATTGTAGGTTTAAGATCAAACAAGTTGTTTACGCTTCTGGAAGAAAGGCCCTAGATTAATACTTATCGTCTTAAATAATACAGGACCATTCTGCACTAATGGGATGATTTTGAAATGTCTCTCTACTCTATTTTTCTTTTTTTTTTAAATCATAATTATTTTAATATATTATTTATGATAAAATTTGTTTTCATTGTGGACACAGTATTAGAACAAAAAGTTAAACTGCTACATGATAACTAAGATATGATAGTCACGATATCTTTCAATAATTTGGCTATAAATACATATATGTAGCTTAGGATGTGTCAACCTATGCAGAAGGTGCATACAAGCCATACATCAAACATATTTTATTTTTATAAGAATTTAATGTTCTCAGAATAAGCGAAAGGGTAATTTAATTTTTTTCAAAATTAAAAAGTTCAAAGCTGTTAAATTATTTGTTTAACCCTTGTGTTATATAATTATACCTTATGTAGGATCATTATTAAGGAATGAAGGAAGTAATTATATTTGTACATTACAAAGTTTCAAAGTGAATGCAAGGAAGCAAGAACTGAGAGGGAATGGCAGAGAAAATTTGAGTGAAAATGAGAAAATGATTCTTCTTGTGTTGCATATCATGCGGAAATGGGTTTATATACAAGGACACTGGAGTATGTATTATCATACATCTAAAACACTCTATGAGTATCTTCTAACTAACTCCAGCTGGCTAACAGATGAGTAACTAACTCCCTAACTGCTTCACTAGTTACTTCTCCATCTTTGCTTCAATTCTTGGAGGCTTCTTCTTCAAGCTTTGATACCCCCTTGCAAGCTTGAGGCTGGAAGATGTCTAACAACCCAAGCTTGGGAAGGAATGTGACAAAGGACTTGAAAGTGAGAGCCTTGGTCAGAATAGCTTATTGATCCAGAGAAGTGACAGGGAGTAGGCGCATGAGTCCAGAAGCTATTTTTTCCCAAACAATATGACAATTAATGTCCAAATGTTTGGTTCGTTCGTGGAACACGGGGTTGGCTACAATGTGTAATGCACTTTGATTATCACAGTAAAGCACGGATTGTCTACTACAAACCACCTGGAGGTCTTTGAGGAGATTCAAATCCATTGGAGCTCACAAGTGGCTGCAGCTAAGGCCCGATATTCAGCTTCAACAGAGGAACGTGACACGGTGGTTTGCTTCTTAGATTTCCAGCTCACAAGGGAGTGCCCTATAAAGAAACAGTACCCTGAGGCTGAGCGGCGCATGTCCACATAGCCACCCCAATCAGCATCATTGAAGCCAAATACCTGTAGCTTTGAGGAGCAAGGGAAAAACAATCCACGGCCAGGGGAGCCCATAAGGTAGCAGATAACTCTCAAGGCAGCTTCATGGTGTTGCATAGTGGAATTAGCCATGAATTGGCTGAGCTGCTATACTGCAAAAGTGATGTCAAGGTGAGTATAAGTTAGGTATAGTAGCCTTCCAATCATCCGTCAATAGGCTAGCACATCAGTGTATGGCTTCGCACCATCGTGGTGCACTTGGACTGCACAGTCCAAGGGGATGGAAGCTAGTTTGGAACCACTAAGACCCGAATCAAGTAGCAAGTCTAGGCAGTATTTCCGTTGGCAAATGGAGATGCCCTTGGAAGAATGGGCTACTTCAAGGCTGAGGAAGAACTTTAGAACTCCCAGATCCTTGATTCTGAATCTGTTATCAAGTGTGCTCTTGATTCGGTCAAATTCATAGAGACCATCCCCCGCAAGGATAATGTCATCAACATACACTAAGAGGAGAGTGTAGGAAGATGCAGTAGCCTTGATGAAAAGTGTATGGTCCAAAGTAGATTGCACATGCCCAACTTGTACAATGGAGAGCTTCTCAAACCATTGATGGCTAGCTTGTTTGAGCCCATACAAGGATTTGATAAGCTTGCAAACCTTGTTGGGACCTGATGAGGGAAAGCCAGGTGGAAGCATCATGTAGACATCTTCATGGAGATCCCCATGAAGGAAGGCATTGTTGACATCATGCCACCCTTTAATGGCTGCTAAGGCAAGGAGAACTCGAATGGTTGTCATTTTGGCAATCGGAGAAAAAGTGTCGAAATAATCCAAGCCTTCAACCAGCAAGTGACCGTTGCTTGTTTTTGAAAATTTGAGCTATGTAATCGATTACAAGGTTGTGTAATTGATTACCATGGTCTGAAACTCACAAATGGGTGTGTTTGAAGAGACACATCTCTTGATATTAATCCTCAACGGGTTACACGATTTGTTCTATATAAATACCATTGTTTAACACTTTTTAACACACAGAAAAACATAATAAAAAGATCATTTTGTTCAATCATTCTCAATTCAATCTTTGTGATCAATACTTTGCCAAATTGTTTTATTCTTGAGAAACCTTATAGGACCTCAATTTGTATCATTTACTCTATTCAGAGACTAATAATTTCTTGTAATACTCTTTCAAGTTTGTGTACAAGGGTGAGGCATCCCTTGATAGAACAAGAGTAGGGCATCTCTTAGTTCTTAGAGACTCAAACACAAGGGTGAAGGATCCCAAGGTGTAGGAGTGGTCTTTGATTGTAAAGGAATTGAAGTTAGTGGAACTTTCAAGCGGGTTGTTTGAGAGAACTGGATGTAGGCCACAAGAGGTAACCGAACCAGTATAAACCAAGTTTGCAATCTCCCTTTCCTTATCTCTTTACCTTTATTGCAAACTTACTTTTTATTATCTTGTTAATCTTGTTCATACACATAATTACACTCTTACATTTCTTGCATTTGTATCCATTAAAATAAGTTTTTAAAGTCTATCTTTTAAAACTTGTTGAAAAAGTCATTATAGTGTAATATCCAAGAAAAAGATTTAGAACTCAATTCACCCCCCTCTTGAGTTCATTGAGGCCACTTGGTTAACAATTTGATCCCTGTATCTCTTGAAGAAAAAGGTTAGAAGAATTTGGGGAATCTGAAGATTGAAGCAAGAAAATAAGGTAGGGTCACTGAGTTTTTATTCACATCAGCTCATTAATTTGAGTTGAGATTAGAAGATTAAGGAATATGAACAAATTGGATTGTGAAGGTTTTAAGCCTTTCCTTATTTAATAATGAGGGTTAGAAGAGAATCCAAGCCTTGCCATGTCGCGTCACAATCCCATCCTCACCTTACGCCTGCAGCACCCTTAGTTTAGTTCCAACTTAGCTACTTGCAGATTCGGTTTCACTTTGAAGAGTATTTACTTCTGTTCAACCGATGCCATGATCCTTATTCACATGTAATTTTTTCCCCTCTTTCCTTTTTAAAAGGATGTTACAAAATAGCTTTTCGGCAATAGGGTTTTGATTCTTGGTTAGTTTTGTGTTGTTTTATATCACCCACAAGCTGAGAAAAAAAAAGGTTGAAAATAGATTAGTTAAATGGAATGACATTTGTTTCTCAATCACCAAAAGTTATTAGTTTCACTTTGTTTCGGCATGTCTTGTTGATTTGCGATCCTGTTCAATTTTCCTTCAGAGCTTGATATTTGTTTTATTTAATTTTTTGGTAAAAACTCAAAAGAAATATTAAAATTATAAAAAAATAGAAAGGTAATTATCCAACTTTCACTTTTCAGTTCTGGTTTCCTGTGGAGTTTTCTTGTTGTCTGCTGTGCCTTTGAATGTCACTGTTGATACATATATAATTATATTTGCTTGCTTTTGTCATTCCTAAGTTGCCATGTACTCAAACTTGATCATATTCTTTTAGCTCTTTCCTTTACTACCATGTTACAATTTTGGCTTTTCTTAATTGCCAGTTTGTCAGTTTTATTGGCAGTATCCCCAAAATTTCTTGCTTCAGTAGAGTGTGTGAACTATATAAGACAAGCTGAATTTCTTAACTCTAGACCCATGTAGTTTCAGGCCTTTAGCCAAACTCTTTGGACGAAAAGCTCATTTATTAATGCAGTACATAAGCTCTATCTTTCGTACTTTCTGGCTTATAGATATGCCCATTTAGCGTCCGAGTGATCCTTGTGTGATTCCTTGTCCCATCAGACCTATATATCATTTAGAGGTTGGGCCCTGCTTGGCTAGTGTTGCCAAAACACTCAAAATACTTAACTTAATTTCTAGAATAATTCTACGATAATTCTGAAGAAAATGAGGGGTTTTCCTATTTGCTACAACAAATAAAATGAGACCCTATACATACTCTTAAAATTGTAATAGCTGGTTGAAACTCATATCTAATTAAAGTATCCGTATATTATTATTATTATTATTATTATTATTCGTTTCCTTGTGCCTTTTCTAGCTGTGAATAAAAGCATGCAAGATTGGAGTAACATATTGCAAGTCAAGACCATCAGCTTGCTGTTTCAATGTCTGGCCTGTATATGCCAAATTCCTTCTTATGTCCAGGTACTGCTCCTACTGGAATAGAGGCCGAGGCCGAAGAAGAAACAGAAGCATGTGAAAAGGGTGTGGTGGAAAAAGCTTCACAGAAAATTGAAATTCAGAACTTTGAAGACAACCCGGTTTTTGTTCTTCCCACGACCCATTTAAGGCTTTCCAGGTTTGATATGCTGAATTGCCGACTAACTGTCTACACGAATTGGTGCATATATTTTATTCTCTTAATGTTCAGATTGGTAATTGTACGAAATGATTTGGTGGGTATTAGATCTAATTAATGTTGTGGGATAATGTAAGGAAACTCAAACAAGAAAAAAATATAGTAGAGGTTGCTCACATGAAAAAAGATGGAACTTTTGTTAATGAGGAGGCCCAAAAAAAGAATGTAAGTCTTAAATATGTTTTGGATGTTTTGATTGTTTATATTGTTTCTAAATATGTAATTTATGCTTAGAATTCATAATTTTTGTTTAATGTTTGTAGGAAGATTTAGAAAAGGAGATTGGTTGAGAATCCTCTGAAAATGAAGCATATGTAAAAGTCTTTGGGAAAGAGCACCTAGGATATGTTCGAGGCATGAGATTTAGTGTTTGTCCATCCCAACTTGGGTCATCATGTTGCTCGAGAGGCTCAGTTCAATATGATAGTCCATCAAGAGCTGAACACGAGAGCTTGAAGCTACAGTTAAAATTGTTGTAGGATCAAATGGTTTTTTTTAATGAGTCAACAAGGAAGTCAATTTCCTACTGGTTTTCCTACCAATCAAGTATAGTTTTAAAAATGTCTTGTGAGATTTTATCATGTAGCACCTGTTTCTCAATTTTTTTTTAACATTTCTCCTTTTGCCAACTCATGCTTGGTCTAACACTGTTCCGGGAGTATGATAGACACTATTGGTTGATGTTTAAACCATTTGTAGTTTGACGTTCATTTTGGTTCTACTGGTATCCACAATTTATATTACATCTATTAATTTCAAGTTGTGTTAGAAAAAGAGGGGGGTTAATTTAGGAAATTGAATGTGGTCATTCTGAGTTCTGAAATTTGAGTAGGCCATGTTGCCCTCATGTTATTTCTTAAAATAATTTATGGCAATGTAACTCCTTGCTTTGTATTTTTAAGTTCTCTGGTAAATTATCTTTTTCATGTTGTTTTTCCTACCTTAACCGGTTTTTTCTCAAGAGATTTTGGGCCTTGTAATCCTTATGTTGAACTCTTGACTTGCAAAAGTTTTTCTTAGACTGTTATCATTTGTTAATATATAAGTGCATGAAAGACCAGGAAGAGCTTGTTTGCAGGAGGCTGAGTAGTTCTGTTAGTTTATTAGAGCTTTCTTGGTTCTCAAAAAGAAGAAACTGCACTACAAATTGTATCATCCATACTAGTGGAGTAAAATGTGTTGCTGGACCTAAAGAAATGAATAGTGTAAGCATTAATTGCATTTGTTTTTATCATAGTGGTAACTTAATTGTACATTTTTCTCTAGCTTCATCTTGAATTATGGATGAAGACATTGGGTTTAGATAGAGTTTATCTATTTCACTCTATGTGATGGATCCAAAAAAAATTATATATATTCATTATTTTTTGTGTGGCAAGAGTATTAATGATTTTGCTTGCATTGAATGCTTGTTGGTAATAACAAAATGTTTGTTTCTAATATTATCTTTGTTTGTTCCTAGAAAAGCGGAGAATGCCTCATGACTAGTTGTATGTCTATTTCTAAAGTTGGTAATAGAATTGGTTTAACAAAACAAATTCACTTGCCTATGACATGCATATGATATTTGCATGTCTCATTTGTGGGCATTTTGTCATTATTTTCGGCATATGTAAAGTTGAAGCTTGTGGATCATGGGTCTTAGACTGAGCTGTTTTCCAATTTCAGACAACAGATATAGGCTCACTATTGGATGCAAGGCACTCTTCGGAGGCTAGTCATGAAGCCCAAAATGAAGGACCATCGTCATCATCTAATCCTTAGTCTTTTTTCTTTAGATTACAAGTCTACTGATGTTAAGATTTTTTTTATGTTAAGGATTTGTGTTTGCTTAGTACCTTAGCAAGATAAACTTGGATTTTATGCATTGGTTTGTACTAAATATCTTTTGAATTATATATTTGGATCAATTTGATTGAATATTTTTAAGGCACATTAATGACTTTGATTTTTAGTTATAAATAAATGGATTCAAAGAAGAATTACACAAGTAGAAATAGTTTGAAAATATTATTGAGAATAAAACTAAAAAAAAATCAGATATGGATTGATTTAGTATTGAAAGTTCAAAAATAAATAAAAGAAAAAGTTGCGGCGGTTTCAAGCTGCCGCAACATTGGTTCCACATAATGTTCACTAATAACGGTGGTTACGTGAACTACTGCGATAATTATAGCAAGTTCATAACATTGGTGGCGGTTGAAATCGCTGCAAAATATGGTCGAAAAATAGCGACAGTTAACTGCCGCTAAAGTTTTCACATGATTTTTTAATAGTGATTCGCGGCGATTTAACCATCGCGCAAACCGCCGCAAGATGGTTAACAATGCTCGAGATAGTGGCGGTTGCCGAACCGTCGCAAATGGTTAATAGTGGCGGCCGCAAAACATGAAATGAACCGCTGCAAAATGCCTATTAAAAGGGTCCTAGGCAGATGCCTCGTGCCTCCACTCATTGTCACTTCTCGAAGAGAGAACATGACTAACACGTGAAGAATCTCATCCCCATATAAGCTTTCTGGGTAACGTGACTCTCTAAATGCATAAAATAGTATAATTTCATATACAAAATATGATTTCCTTCTCAATCATTATAATTTCTCCAGTTAACATAATATTTAAATTCATAAAAAAAATGAAGGATTTAGCTTATATATGTGTGTGTGTGCGCGCGTATGTGTAGATGTCTTAACCATACTCTGAAAGCATCTTGACCAATACCGTTGATCACGAAATCATAAACTAGTTCATCACTTAATATTAATCTTAAATATGAAAACGTACTTAACCCTTGAAAACTGATTCATTTGGAAATATATAGGGAAATACATAAACTTTGAAAATAGCTACAATGTCTCAAAATATATGTGTGGCTCGGATCCTGCCTGCAACTTTACTTGAGCACTCTAAATCTAACATAAGCATAATCTTAAGCCTTACAGCAATGTAAAGCTCACTAAAGAATAGTTGCGGCTACTGGACCGGTGACTGAACGATGTCTGTACTTGAAACTATGAAAAGAAGGAAGATGGATGAGTCAACGGATACAGTGAATGGATTCTCACCCATCACACATATGGGACAACCAAGGACATACATGATACAATATACATGGAACAAACATAAACAATTTGATATTTATATAAGTAGCTATATAAGGAAACACTTTTCATTCTAGATCATCATAAAAAGAAAACATTTCTAATTTAAAATCTATCATGAAATCATTTTAATAGAGGGTATGGTAGAATATCGAGAAACAGTATGCTAAAAGTAATAAATAAGTAATAATAATAAAGGCTATCAACTCTTAAACTATAAGGTGGTGCTCAGGCCCAAGCGAATAAGAGCACCTATTGAAATCATAAAAGTTCTTGGTGGATGAGCCGGGATGCCTAACTAGGTCTTGTTTTCTGTATATGTTAGGGACGATATTGTCCTCTAGTGGACAATTGGTACCAAGGTTAATGTTCTCATCACAGTTATTAACTAATTATCTATTTCCTTATTTCTACCGGCTAAACTAGTTTGACAAAAATCATAACTGAAGCGTGGGTGCTCAATCCCTAGCAAACAAGAGCCCCTAATTGAGATCTTAAACTCTTAAATTCCTAGTACACTGAGATTTCTGGACTCATATAACTCTAATAATCTGACTTTAGCATAACTGTGGCTATGAAAATCATACTCAAGGGATCACCCACTTATAGGCATTTTGATTTCAAGTCCATAGAATATATATCTGGCAGTTACTATAAATCATACTGAATTCCATACCTCTTAGTACCATAAAGCTGAAGTTCTAAATTCATATCTTAAGCTAACATATATTTATATATTTGATAACTCTAATATTGCAGTTTAAAACGCTGAGGTTAATCGAATAACATATTTATTCAAAAGCAAATCATCCTCTATTTTGTAGCTATTCATATTAATTAACTTGATATTCTAAAATCTCTCGAAATGTAGCAATATTGTAAAAACATAAAAAGTGTTCATTAATTTTAGTAAACTTGCTAAATCATATATTTTCTTATAAGTCTTTCAAACTTGAGCACATAAAACGTATCCATAACATACAATGTATCAATCATGGTCTCATGGTTTTCTAAAACACATTTTCATGCTGTATTCAAAATTATAGTCTTTGCTAACTTGCCACAATTATCTCTAATCATACTTTCATCTCTAAATTCATATATAACAAATATCATGCATCAAACATAATCACAATGGCTAAAATAAGGTCATGAGTTTGAACCCATTCACCGTTTAGGGTCAAGAGTATGTGTACACACCAATTTAACCTTGAGAGCTTGGAATGACACCAACAACCAACTTTAAGCTTGGAAGAGGAAGAGAAAATGATATTTTGGGGGGGCTAGGTTTTCGATTTCTGATGGAGAAACCCAAGCTGGGAGGGTTTATATAGGGGTGGGGTATCAATATCCTAGCTATAGTGAGCCTGTTTCGAAAAATTTTGTAGATTTCTCGCTCAACAAGGGTCAATGGATACCAGGGGTTCTCAGGCACCAAAATGGCTATGTTATGCTTAGCCCAGGACACATGAATCTGGGGTGTCACATTCATACACCTATTAACAGGCATATATATTAGAAATTTTATTACCTCTATACCCTATATATCATAAATTCCACACCATCTGATAATGTGAGTGTCAAATGAAGAGCTAATGGGATTCCATCTTGTTGACAGAAGAGTGTACAAATAACTTGCCATGACTTCAGAATGGATCCTGCCCAGTCAATGCAAGTTGTCACAGTTTGGATATGGGTTTCAAATGAAAGATGAAAGGGGTTAAGGGTATATGTTCAAACAATAATAATTGGGTTGTATTTTGGTATGTATTTTAGTGAGTGTTTGTATGAATAATACAGCATACCAACAACAATGGAGATAGGGGTGTCAAAACGAAAAGTGAATTAGGTGTGCAGGTTAGACCATGAAAAATGGAAGAAGTGTGGGATGAGACTGATAATAGCCCAAAAGTGTGAGTGGGCAAGTCTCACAAGTCCTTCTTTATCAATAACTACCACCACACACCTTAGATTAGGTAACATGCCCTCAAATTTACATCAGACATGGTAGCAATCACCAAGATGCAGAACTGAAACTTTGCAAAATGAAATGAGAATGACCAATGGGTTTCTATGTAGGAAACTCCAGAACGAATGGCCATTGAGTTAATAGAATCAACCTCCATATTGTCCTAAATTGGCAATGGTCATTCCTGTAGGACAATTGTATTTGCGACATTTAACTAAATTGTATTTACCACAATTTAATGCCCCACTCTTATTTTGGGACTTTGTATGCATTTGGATTGAACTTTTTTTTACAGGAAAAAAAATATTTACCTAACCAATGCCCTAAGGATATAAGTTAGATTTCCAATAAAAGTAAATTTATAAATTTAATAGTGAACCCTATACCTTAAAACTTACAAAATCACACATTCCTAATGAATACTTACCATTTTAAAACTCTTAAGTACTACTCTTAGGATACTAGTTATAAAAAAAAAAAAATTATTTATATATATTTTTAAAGTATTTTGGTTGACTTATTAAAAAAAAGTTATTTCAAAAAAAAGTTTTGTCTCCTTTTTAAGCGATACTCAACTTCTAATAATAATAATTTTCTTCAATTTTTATTTTGTTTTTTTAATATTTGTATTTTATGAGAATCCTTTCTTTTACTCATTTTTCTCTTGAAATATATTAAATCAATATTTTTACATAAAGATTAAAAAAAAAACTGTATGACACAGTAGTGTCTAAATTGATTTTTTAGTTTTTAACTTTGAACAACTTTCTTTAAGTGTAATAGTACTTTTGTACTTTTTATTTTAATATTACATAAAGAATTTAATTTCTATACAATAATCATGTAAAATATTTTTATACTATTATCTAATTATATATTGTCACATCAGCTGAAGTTGTTGAGTCTCACATCCACTACGTGAAAAGTCATCCAAATGAGATGATTTAACTGGATGGCACTGTAAAAATCTCTTATATTATTAGTGCATAGAAATTAAACTCTTATATAAATATACTACAAAATAAAATATCACTATCAATGTTGCAATAAAAATCCTGAATTTTTGACTCTATTTTTATTATAATAAAAATACAAAAATTTAAATTATAATAGTATTAATAAATTTTGAACTAGATAAAAATATTCTTGATAATAATTTTGAAATTTAATTTTCACTATTAATGGAAAAAAATACTATCATCCAATAATATTTATCATTTTATTTAATGATTTTAGTATTTTATATATTTTAAAAACACCTTATAATAAAGATTTGAAAATATATTATCAAATATTAGTATAAAACCTTTATATAGAGTATATAATTACCAAGTAAATGACCAATTTAATGTATTGAGTTAATTTTTAAGAATAAAAATAGAAAATAAACTATTATAAAAATTGAGAGATAGACATAGAAAATGCTAATACATGTTTATTTAATACTAAACTAAAATATATAAACACGAGATGAAAAAACTTGGGAATGTCTGTTGTATATTACAAATCATTTATTCACTTTTAAAATTATTTTTTTTATCTAACATACTTACTATACTAGTATTATAGATAGTTATCACATCATAAATTTTAAAAAGTAATTTAATATTTATATAAAATTATTATGATCCTGTTTTTGCAAAATAAAAAATTCAGGAACACAAATAATGATATATAAAAAAAAGATTTATTTAATAATATTTGATAATAAAGAGTCTGGATTGGTAAAAGGAATGAGTTGAATAACATGAAGGTAACGATAAATTATTAGTTGAAATATAAAAGAAAAGGAAGGATATTTTAGGATAATTAGATAAAAGTTCATTAAATTGGGAGTGATGATAGATAAAAAAGAGCAGCAATAGTCACTATCTAAAACAAAAAATAGTTCTTTATAAAAAACAAAAAATCTACTAAAAACAACTAAGTAATATATATATATATATATTTTAAATCCAAAGGCACCCAATATCTTTTTTCAACCAACAACAAGAATAACTGATGAATGGTATTTGCCACAATTAAATGTTCATAAAATTAATATTACACTCATGCATGAGTCTTGTGTATGTACAACACAATTTGGTATCAAACCTAGTTCTTTGTTCATATTCCTCAATGTCACATCCGGAACAGTTCATATCACTTCATCCAAATGTAGCCAATTTGGGCTTTGGGGCATTAATCAAGCAAGCGTCGAGGTAGGCATCAATGGAAGTGTATTTGTAGTCAGGATACAACTTGGAAGCCTCAAGGTCATCATCAGGAGACAGTTCAAAGCTCATTTGATCTCCTTTAATAAATATGTTGTGCAGCACAGCTGGAGGAACATTGTCTGGAAATGCTAGTGCTGCAAACAATAATAAATAATTACAAAAGGGAAATTAATTTTCATTTTATCAACAAGTATATAGACATCTATAAGATTTGACTTCAACAAAATATATGGTTTCGACCGATCAATAAAAAAAATTGGATGGTATATTTTACATGAAACAATACATTCCCCCAACGGCCACCCCACACAAACATTCTCCGGGAACCATTTATTTATTTTTTGTAACAACATTTAATATACGTGTCACATTCAATAGTTATAAAATGAGTGTGTAAAATAGAGACTTACTTTTTAGGTGTTAAAATATCAGTACTGAAAGTGTATAATTGTAATGAAATTACTCTTATCTTACTCTCTGTAAGCTTTACGATTTCCTCTTCGGGTATATGTACCCGTTTGAACGTTCGACCTGTCTTCTTCTCCCACAAGGATAGCAACTCCAACTGAGAGATAATGTTTCCGCGAGGTCTATAGATAACCACACGGTTTTCCGCCCTTGGATCTGTTGCTAGTTTCACAGTGTATGCACCCACATCTCCCTCATAATTTAATACAGCTGCATGCATTATTAATGCACTCAACGATTAGTCTGGAATCGAAAATCTGTTCATGAGTTGGGATTGCAGAATTTAATTAATACTACTAGTACATGCAGCACGTACGAACAAAAAAAGAGAGGCGAGATTACATAAATTATGAGATGTGGTAATTTATTATCATTACTAAATGAAAATACTCCTACTTAATATACGTAATAATCGCTAATTAACAGTCGCAACTAGATTAATAGTTACTGGATAATGAGTACGAAAAAATAGTTATTGGCTAATACAAATATTCAAGTGGAAAAGAATATCAAAAAAGGAATATTCAAGTGAAAAATGCTTCAAAAAGTTGTATATCAAGTATCAATTCATATGAAAATAATTCTTTAGATATGTTTCAAATAAGAATGAATGTCATTTTTATGTGACAAAAGGAAGAAGAAAAAACATTTTCCGTTTTTAGATTAAATTGTACAACTGGGATTAAATACCTATTTTGAAAAACCTTGATTCCAAACCCATCTCCTCCATTTCTCCTCCAATAAGCCCACACTATTTTCCATCATCTGATCCACTTCTTCCCCTATCTCTCCAATCTGAATAATTTTTAAGTGTGTGCATAATGTTAACGTGTAAAGTCACTTTTTTTTGTGTGGCTAAAATCAACTAAGCCTGCACCAAACTTTCGTGGTTTGAATAGAAATCCAGCATTGAATGTCTTCGGTGGTAAGTGAAGGAATATGGTAGATGGAGCAGCATGCACAAGGATGAAATTTTCTCTATAAATAGAGGAACACCCAAGGCTCTCAGTGCACAATTACAAACAATGGAGAGCATCTACAACATAGTATGTTCTAAAAATTTCTTATATTTTTATAGAAAAATGTATATTCTCCTATTATAAAAGAGAGTGTTATTGTTCTTTCCTTATATTTTAGAGAGGTGTAATTTTATCTTCTATATAGTGAAAATCTTTCTCGGTCTTGCTCGTGGTTTTTTTCTCATCATTAGAGGGTTTTCACGTAAATATTTTGTATCAGTTTCTATTCTCTCAACTCTATTTTAGTTGCATTGATCTGTTTCCATTACTCTAGTACCCAACACATAATTATCTCAATGCTGATTACTCCACCAATATTATTTTCTCCGACAAGCCAACAAGTAAATATGGGATCCAACAAGCCATTATTTTTATGTCTGGATCATAATATATATCTCATTGGCAGGCAATGTATAGAATGCTACCCAAATAAGCAACTAATTTCAACACCATTTCAGGAAGAAGACATACAATTTCAACGGAAGAAGACATACAATTTCAACACCATGATTGAAAGAGAAGAGATCAGAGGAAATCCCAACAAAAAAAGAGAAGGGCTCAGTGGTCCCGTCGCCAATCCTCCTTTGCGGACTGTACACTTTGTGCACGGTAGAGAAGAGAGCGCCCCAAAATAATTAAAAAAAAAGATTTAATCTCAGCCATGCATGCATATTCTTGCTGAGACTACGAAGAATGGTATCTCTGAGAGAATAGCTAAAGTAGATGCGTATATATATACACACAAATAATATTTAAATATTTAAATAATTTAATTTTTATACACTAATAGTAAAATTTTGTCATTTAAACTAATTAGTTTTCAAATCAACATATTTAACCTGGGGTTAAATAGGCTAACCCACCTAATTTATTGGGTTGACTCGTTTACCTAGTTATTTTTTTATTCATTTACTTATTTTGAAAATTTAGGTTTTATTGCTTTATAATACAATATTTAAACTACATATTCACTTTTAACTTGTTTTTTCATTTTTTGCAAATCTTATTTTAAAAACTTGAATTTTACTTTTTATATTTTTCCATAATTTAAAAATAAGTTTATTAGGATCGTTCATCTAAACATGTTGACCAAAACGGAAGCTATTATCATGGTGTGTTGGCCCGCTTAGGCCTAGTCCATTTAATTTGTAGTGCTAATGTGGAAATATAAATAACATATGATATATGACCAATATATTTAAATTTATTAACATTTTTAATTAAAAGAAAAAAAATGTCGAAGAAAACAATGAAAAGCAAAAGATGATAAATAATGTATTTTATAAAGATGAATTAGTGTTTGCACCAAAATAAAATTTGTTGAAAAAAAAAACTTAACTAACTGAAGTGTTAATGTTAATTTTTATTTTACTATTGAACATTCTGTCACTTGTAGACCTTAGAATTTTAGAATTTTTTTCAAATACAATGATATAAAAATAAAACATTTAAATGTAAATTAGAACAAAAACCTAATATACAAAAAAATATGAGTTTATAAGGAATTAAAACTTATGACTATAATATTAATATACATAAATATGACAAATTGATTATTATACAAATTATGGAAAATAAAAATTGTTAATCATTTAAAAGAATGTTAAATTACAGCAACGCTTTTTTTTTTTTATAATAACGAGAGCATTTAAACTCTATCAATAAATATAAATTCAAATTACCAACTTAGTATTGCTATCAATATTTATATAGAAGGTATATTATGCTAGATAAAGGATATTGCCATGTGGACGTGAAACAGCGGAAGCTACAGGGGAATTGGGAACTTTTGGTTTGTTTAATGAATAGATTTGAGAGTTTTGTAATATATATATATGATGTATAGTATATCATTTATTTATTTGATCTTAATTAGAATTGGAAGGTGCAGTTTAGTACCCTTGGCTTCACCACTGCCATAAATAATAATCTCTTGGTGTGTTCTGTTATTTGGGTGCAGCAAGTAATCCACAAAGTATGCTCCAAATGAATTTGCAGACACGTAAGTGTATGGAATCCCTGCTTCCTCCGTTGCCTTTCTGATCTTCCTCTTGTTCTCAAGTAGAGCCTCAAAGGGTGGAAGTCCGCTTACTCTACCAACTTCATTTCCAAATTCGGATGGAATGAATCTCTGACATTCATGCATAAATATACGTTTAAGAAATAACACTCACTCACCAACCACAGAATAAAAGATGACATATATATTTAATGTTAAATCTGTGTTTACGGTTTATGAGAAACTTGTTTATTGATTTTGATAGAGACTTGTGAATTCACCTTAATATTGGCTTCTTTCATAGCTCTGATTATTTTGAGCTGCTCCATATGTTGAGGGACGGCCAAAGTGGAAATCACAATATCAACTTGTTTAAGAGCGGACACGAGCTTCTCGTGCTCATCGAGCTCACCCTATTTGAGCAATTAAATTATTGTCCATGTTAATCTATATGTGTGTATATATATATATATAGATCATGCACATAATTACCAAAACACAACCAAGATGATTATATATATATATATTTGGTGAGTTGTGTAATAATGTCTATCAATGAATTATAGCAGCTTGCTAGCTTACTTGGAATATGGTGACGCCCAAGGACTTAAGGTCCTTGTGTGTTTGGAGCTTCGAAGAATCATTGGGTTTGCAGGGGCGAACATAGGCATAGGTAGGATGACCCATGGAAAGGCTTGCCTCCACCATGAATTTCCCGAGATACCCAGTTGATCCAATGATGAGGATCTTGCTCTTCATCCCCAAATTCGCCATGGCTTCTTCCTCTTGCCCACCTTCCAACACTACCTTACTGCTTAATTAAGATGTCTGAAGATACTTTTCCTTAATCCCAGAGGGCAAGAGCAGAGTGCTTATTAAATTACTTTTAGAGGCAAATGGCGTATGCCGCTTAAAAATATTATATAGGATTTTAGAGGACATAAAGATAATGGAGAGATAGCCTCTATTTATTATGTTTCCGCTGCGCGCTTCTTCATTTTTGGTACAACTCTGCTGCATGTAATAGATGTTCCTCGTGCCTTAAAAGAAAGAAAGAGTTGTTCCTCGTGTGTTTTAAGATGTGGCTACAAATGTTTCAAAGTCACCTTTGAGTGTGGCTGCAAACATTTCAAAGAGCCGTCCATGGTTGCATTGAATTTTTGTTGGATGCACACCAGTCTACGGACTTAAATTTAAGTGCAATCACATAGTGGATTGATGATTGTATATTGAATAAATTTAGGTGCAATCACATAGTGGATAGATGATTGTATATCCAATAATATTTCAAAACACTTATTTTATCCTAAAGTAACATGTTACAAGTGTTGCTATATTACAATCCTATGATAAATCTATCCTCCTTTTTAAATTTGAAAATGTAATATTAATATTTCTTTAATGAAATTGCCATTCAGTGATATTCAAACGTATTTGATAATTTATTTTTTTATGCACATTTTTTTATTTTTCATAAATTGTTATGGCAAGTTTTAATTAATGTTAAACTCCAATGAGAGTTGGTTATGTAATAAAAGTGTCTATTAAAAGGAAAATTTCCAATTTACTCATTTTTATTATGTATTAATTAATCAACATTTATTTGAAAATATTACAAAAATTAATAATTCATTATTTTATAAAATAAAATGTTAAATGAATTTATATAAATTTAAACTAATTATAATTTGTATTCTGTAAGTAGAAATGGAAAATGACAACTAATGGAAATCCCCAATAAGACTATAAGAGTAGCCTACCTTTCTACATAGACAGAAAATACAACAATTCAAGCCAACAAATTCCTATTTTCCAATCTCTATTTTTGTTTTTGTCTGACAAACAATCTTTCATGAAAAATGTCATGATGGATTTAATGATCCCAACCAATTCTGATATACAATATCAAATAAAGGAAACATTCTCCAAAGTGAGAGGAAGAAAAAGACAAACAATTAAAAGAACTATGACTGAATCCTTCAAGCAGCTGGCCACACTAAGGAAACACAATGCAAACAGGTGTATGCACAAAGGCTATGGGTCTTGATGTACTGGCACCTGTACATAGAAATTGAAAGAGACATTACACTAGAACGTGAAGTCCACAAGAATAATTTTAATATAATGCTGAACAATGAACATGCATTATATGTGGTTCTTGTATGGTAAAAACTTTTTGAGAATCTGCTTTTCTATAATTTGCATATAGCGAATGAAACTTTCCAGCCAACTAATACGTAGCAATTGCATACTACCCATCTGCCAACATTATCAAAATACATGGTAGCATGCCCAAAATAAATCAAAGTGAGCAGTATCTAAAAACTTACCATTTCTTGATCTCAAACATGAATTGATCCATATCTAAGAGCTCTTTCTGTATTCATTCTTGCTCTGGACTGCACCTGTTTTTGTAACAAAAGATATAGTGCTGAGATTGAAAGATTAACTATGTATAAATAATTAATTAATTAAACCAAATAGTGATCAGCCTTGCGGAGAAGCAGGTGCTAATTACTAACAACAATGATCAGCCTTATTACAAGTAGGGTCCAGTAACGCTAAACCATTGTTTCAGCCATGAAAATAAGCTGCTATCACCATTTTGGGTAACAAATGATATACAGGTAAGGAAAAGTGGTAAAGGCGTAAAGGTTATGAGGGAAGTCAAGGCTAAGTTATACATTATATAACAGCCTAAAACTAAATTTCATGTCTTACATGGACCAAGAAAGAATAAATATTGAAACAGATAAATAATATAAATATGTCAGTTTATGGCAGAAAAACTTACTAGGCACTCTTTTTGCATCAAATAAGAAGAGCTGAATGAGTCTGGGAACTGAATATAATTACAAAGTTATTTGGCACTCGCAACATAAAAAATGAAATGATTATCAATGGAAACATAATTAATGGAAGCTTCATACCGGAAAGCATAGACACCAATTTTTTTTTTTTTTCACCAAAATAGTCAATGGAGATCTCTAGACCTGCATGAAAACATAATAAATCACTTAAGTCATGACAAGATAAAAATGAAATTTGGTTTATAAATGACTTTACAAACAAATTGTTCAAAAAATTGACTTACAAAATTCAAAAGAATATATATATATATATATAGACAAACATATTTACAAAGAAAGTGATGTCTTTTGATGTGTCCTCAAAATCAGACTCTTCTCTCAAATCAAGCGCAACATTAATTTAATTTTGAAGCTGGTTCAAGCCTTTCCCTGGATGGAATAATCCACAGTGCAGGTGGACTAGCTACAAGTGCTTGTATAGAACTTTTTCTGTTCTATGAAAAAAATAAAACGAACTCTTTATCAAACATTTATAATTATACAGGGTATATACATGATAAGTCACATGATAGGATAAACAATTTAACACGATTTTAAAGTAAAATATATGAACCAGAAAGAATAGATTACCTCGATGCAGGACTTGAAACTAGAGCATGAACCATCACTCTTCTAGTTTTCTTAAATAGACAGCCTGAAAGATAGAACTCGAAATCTAGCTTTGCTCTTGCAATTGCTGCAGAAGTTTTAGTGATAAATAAGTTGAAAAAATAAGTTTGCATGATTTACACAAAAAATAAGTTGAAAAACTAAGTCAATTTAGTGATCAAGTAACTTCAGAAGTTAAATCTTTATATGAGAGACCCAAACTTTATTAAAGGGAGAAAAGAAACAGCCAATAACTCAAAAGGCGTGATTATTCTTCGTAAAAACCAGTCATACCCATTAACTGTGGATGACAAGAAGACGAGGTATGGCCCAAGCAAGGACTTCACAAGTGGCAGTGGAATAGCAGCTGCTTCATCAATAACTAATAATTCAACTTGCGAAAGCTTTTGATGCTCATGCGGGCGTATATACTGAGAAATATTAAGATGAAAAAGAAGTCCAAAATCACATTTACATGTATCCTCACTGCAACAATAAGTTCCTCGACATCAAGACATTTATTAATGCAGAAGCATCTGCATTACCGGTGAACTTACCTGAATTGTTTGTCTAGGATGCTTGTAAATGTTAATCCTTACAGTTGCTTTCTTGAACTCAGGATTCGTGCTTCTCACCACATCATAATCAATATGTTCCTGTTCAGATAGGAAAGTGTAGCACTCTTAACTAATTCAACATTCTATATGAAAAACCTGAAAAGCAAGAGGTTGGGGATTAGAACATAAATAGGAGATAGGATAATGATCAATCTAAATAGAATCACTGGATGCATTTTATCAAACAGCAACTAAGCATGCATGGAACTAGCAGTGACACTGGAGAGTTTAATTGAATAGACTATGCAAAATACATGTACATGTAAATCTCTTAGTGAAAGAGAAGGACTTCAAGATTGTAACAAATGTAAAGCCTCTTCAACTCTCTAAATGGAATAAGAAGGATATAATAACCAATTCTGCTGGGGGCAAGTAAGCAATATTATGCATTTAACCATTTGTACTACCTAAATCTTGCATATTAGATTAAACTATTGAGTATTATTGTTTTTACTAGAAAATAGTTTTGCTTAACTTCTTTTATGATCAGTGTACGATGTTTAAAGATTCATTGGATGCATTTTGTCAAAGAGCTACCAAGCATAAAGTCCATGAGGCATTATCATAACACAGTAAAAATCAACAAGTTTTTTTCCTTCTCAGATTAAGATCAAAGTAAAAACATCAACAAATATGTGCACAAAACGATTTCAAACTCCACAATGAATCAAAAAGTTAATGTAAAGCAAAAGTAGGAACGAGCAAAATTCACCTCGCTAATGCATCATGGCGAAGCTATCTTGCTTCTTAGGCTCAGTAACCAGCAGTCAAAACATATAACAATGTCTTGGTTTCAGAACCTGCTGAAAAAGATAGCAGTGAACTTCATCATTTTCGTTCTCCTTGTTAAGCTCCAAAATTCAGCAAACCAGAATCGATGATTTGAAATCGAAATGAATCGAAACCAAATACTCCTCTAGCACCAAATATCTCCACCAAGACTAGAAATCAAATTGAAACCAAAATCGAAGAAACAGTCTTGAAGATGACGAGTTCATCCACTTGCGGAGGATAATGAAGACAAAAATAATGATTGATCAAGGGAAGAAAGCAACAAAGATGAACAGATGAAGAGCTCGATTGATAATGGAAATCAGAGAAGAGAAATTTTCGAGTTAGGGTTCAACACAAATATGAGAAATAGGAATTGTGTTCAGGTGTTAGAGGGGGATAAACGTTAGTGAATCTTAAAAAAGAGAAGACAACCAAAATGATTAGAGCATTGTTTGGCGGTAATGGTAATGTTTTAAAGAAAGAAGACGATGAGAGACATAACAGTAACATTTATTTTCATTTAAAGAAAAAATTATTTTATCAGTATTAGTAACACTTTGATTAATGTTACTAAATAAATGTTGCTAAAAGTCTATCTTGTAGTAGTGAGAGGTGGAGTAGAGGATCCTCACCTACAGTGGAGTCTGAAATGACGAGAACTAAACCTCGCTGGAAAATCGATCTTCTGTTTCAATCGTGGAGGAGGTAACATGTCGAAAAACAGATCCGAGAAGGGTTAAGTTTTGAAGGTTTGAGAAGGAAACTTGAAGGTGCGAGAGTTGTCTCGGTTCAACAAAGTGGAAGAAATAAAGAAATGGATCTAAATAAAGATGAAAGGGGAAGAGGAGAAAGGAAGATTGGATCATAGGGGACAGGAAGAAATTCAAATTAATTTTGAAGGAGAGCCGAATTGAGAGTGAAAACTTCCTTCCCACTGGGCAAATCAGAGCCACAAAAGCATAGTAGTTGAAAGACCTGTTCGTGAGGTTTTTCTTTTGTTTTTTTATTGTTTTGGTTTTCCTATTTTTAAAGGGCCAGATCTGTTTTATTGGAATAAAGAAACTTGTGATTATTGCCATTTTCTCTGTTTTATTATAAGAGAGAGAAAAAAAAGTTTTATAAATGGCAAGTGGAGCTCTCTTGTTTTAATTTTATCATGAATGAGATACTTTTCACATTTTAGGTTTCATAGCATTTGAAAAAGAATAATCATATTATAGGGTCATCAAATTTTTTTGATCATAAAATTTTTAACATTAATTTACTAATTGAATTTTGTTAGACTAAATTGACATCAAAATGAAAATATTAGGACAAAAGGTATTGTTCACTTTATGATAATATATTAATCATTTAAATTATAATTTAAAATTATAAATATATAAATATTATAAATGGGTATTTGAAAATTTTTAAAATATATACCCCTACCATAAACAACACTTATAAAGTGTTGTCTTATATTAAAATAAGTGTGCCTTTAGCCACTATATAGCAACATTTGTTAAATGTGCTCTCTTAACTTTAAAAGCACACTTTTCAAGTGATGCTAAATAATCTGTTGCCAAATCCCCTGTTCAAAGGCAACGCTCTAAAAGTGTTTCTTATTATAGTATAAAGGTACAGTTTTTAAATGTAGCAAGTAAAAGTGTAGCCAAATGGGTAAATTTCTTGTAGTGGTCATCTCCCATGTTACTTAGTTTCCATAATTCATAAATTAATGTGACTTTTTAATAAGTCACAGTGCAGTTCAATCTGTTCAAACATTAAAGTTATTAAATTATTCTCTTAATTCTTCTTTTTTAATTTTTGGTCAGGTTCTTAATTCTTGTATGAAGGCATTAATCAACATTTTATGTTTTTTGGTGCCGATCTAAGGGGCCGAAGCCCAAAAACAGAGAAAAAATTACAATGGTCTGCGAACTCTACGGGGCAAGCAGCCCCAGTAACAACTTCTATTTGTGCAATTATGGGAGTGGAAATATAATTTCTTTCTTTTAAAATATCTATTAATTTTTAAATAATTTTATATTTTAAAATATCTATTAATTTTATATTTTAATAAGGTATTATTTTTTCTTTCAATAATATTCCTAATTAATCTTATATTTTTAAAGCATTTCATTTAATATTAGTCTTGAATATTGTACTGTATTGATTAATATGTAAGGATATATTTGTTCATTCACCTTATTTTGCTTAGTTACTAATACTCATTTATTATCTTTCTTAATATCTATATTTATTCTAAATTGATAGATATTTTAAAAAAGATTGAGTAATTCGTTGGAAACCAAAAACAAGAATAATTGAAGTATTGGACACGATTAAATGTTTCATAAAATCAAAACACACACTCATGCAAGTCTTGAGTACTAGTACTATAGTACTTATCAATACAGGAATTGACCAATTAAACTTAGTTCTTTCTTTGTATTCTGATATTCACATGCGGAACAGCTCATCCAAATGTAGCCAATTTGGGTTTTGGGGCATTAACCAAGCAAGCGTCGAGATAGGCATCAATGGAAGTGTATTTGTAGTCCGGATACAACTTCGAAGCCTCAAGATCATCATCAGGAGACAGTTCAAAGCTCATTTGATCTCCTTTAATGAATATGCTGTGCAGCACAGCTGGAGGTACATTATCTGGGAATGCTAGTGCTGCAAACAACGACAAATAATTAACAAAATCTAAATTAATTATCGTCATTATTTTATCAACAAAATAATAACCATATGTACAAGTGTATATACAGAAATAAGATTTGACTTCTATAAAGCACGTGATATACGTTACAAGATACAAAACACAATTATAGTACGTGCAATTTGCCGTTTCTTTAATTTGTTTTTTGGCCAACAATTAATACTATATGCTTTATTATTTAAAGTATTAGCCGCAATTGGAAGGCTATGGATCAATTTTAATGACATTATTATAATAATCTTACTCTCTGTGCGCTTGACGATTTCCTCTTCGGGTATATGCATCCGTTTGAACGTCCGAGCTGTCTTCTTTTCCCACAAGGATAGTAACTCCAACTGAGAGATAATGTTTCCGCGAGGTCTGTAGATAACTAGTCGATTTTCCGCCCTTGGATCTGTTGCTAACTTCACAGTATAAGCAGCCACATCTTCCTCATAATTTAGTACAGCTGCATGCATTATTAATACCTCAAACGATTAATTAAGAATTTGAAAATGTATTATATTTTTTAATGAATACTCTAAAAGCACTCATTAAGAAATTAAAATTATCAAACTTTTAAACTTTTCAATGCATTCAATATATTATTGAGAATTTTAAAAATTAATTCTTCAATATGAAATTTAGTATTTTTTTTTTATTTTTTAATATAACGAGCGTTCAAGATCACTCGATAGAAACCTGAAGAAAATATATTCTGCAGTTGAGATTCTCGAATAACACTGTGTGTACGTATGAACAAAAGAGAGAGGGGAGATTGCAGAAAACATGACGTGTGGTGATTAATATGGTTGAATATGAGTATGAAATCAATTAAATCAAAAAACTAAAGTGGGTGCAATGGCCTTTTGTCGCAACTAGGTTAATAGTTATTGGACAATACAAATATTCAAAACGAGGAGTATTCCCAAAAGTTGTATATGCCATACACCCAAAAAGAAAAAGGTCGTGCACGCCAACTCTTCAACTCACGTTATCATAAGTCATAACTTCTATGGAAATATTTTTAGCTATTTAGCATGTTATTTACGACGAAGAATGGTCATAGATTCGGCCTAGCCATTTGAATCTCTTATGAAATTAACTTCAATTAATCGTCTCATTTGACGCATGCAATTAGCATGAAATTGAAATTGCACGGCCTAATATCAATTTTTATGTTCAAAATAATATGTAAAATTAAAATTATAATTTTACAATTTAATTTTATATAACTCAAAAATGATTAAAATTAACTCTTTTTAATTCTTAATTTATACCTTATGAATAGTTAGTTCCAAAACTTATGAAATATCACTCTCTTCAGTAGAGTCTATATAGTTTTTTTCTCTTTCTTATATATTTTTGAACAGTCATGTTACAATTTTTCTAATAAACTCAAATATAAAATTTAAGTTTTAAGTCACTTTAAAATTATAATTGAAATGAAAATTCTACATCTTGATTTTCAATTCCAACATCGAGACGAACCATAAGAGTACAAGAATGAAATAATTTTTTAGTCTCTACAAGATTTACCTTTTCTAGATTTAAACTCGCATTATTATCTCATCAGAATCAGATTTATTCACTACTTTCTCAATTTTTTATGAATTAACATTATGTTAAAGCAAAGAGGGAAAATAAAAGCAGCATTATACTAAAGCATTACCCGGTATCCCTTTTTTGGGTGAAATTAGAAGAGTTTAAAATTATTTGATTCAACTTTGGTTATTATTGTTTCTCATTTTGGCTCCTCCCTGCTAGAGCTATGGAGTCATGAGCATTATATATATATATATATATATATATATATATATATATATATATATATATATGTATATATTTCTAGTTGGATTAATTATAATCGATATGCTTTATTTATATTTTGTATAAAAATCAATGATAATATTTTTCTAAAATAATAATGTTTTCAAGAGTCATATTACATATATAAGCACATGTATATATAGAGGATTTTCAAGAATTATTTATATATATCATCAATTTTTCGTTGAAACATATTATGATAAAATTTGTACATTGTTTTAGATATGTTAACAATTTTAAGATATTGTATTTCATTTAACTCAAAAAAAAATTTATAAGGATTCTTAAAGGCCAAATGAAGATATATAAAAGAGATTCTTAAATATAAATAAAATTTTCAATTTTGTAAGCACCAAACATATATTCTTAAATACTAACAAAATTTAAAACAATGGGGATTAAAACCATTTTTTTAAAAGATTAAATTTACCATATTTTTAAGGATTAGAACATATTTGAGTCAAAATTTTCTGCCAAAAAAAATATTTGAGTCAAATGGCTACGAAATATTTAAAATATTATTAACTTATTGGAAGATAAAAAGCATTTTTATCCAAACATGAAATCAAATAATAATTCAGAATTGATTAAAAACGTTAAAAAGCCACTCCCGATTATCTATTACGAACAAACACGATTGATTTAACATTAGAAAGAGTTTCCTTAATCATACGTCTTCATCTAATATATATAGTATCTCAGAATTGGAAGATGCTATCTATATATTTTCCTTAATCTTAGGTCTTCGTATGTATAATAATGTATAGTATATATTGTGCTATTTATTTATTTGCATCTTAATTAAAAGAACATTGCTACTCTAATACTAAAAAGTGGGTGTTTAATTGAGATATTTATTCTATCATTTCTTGATGTGATTGATGAATGGATAAAATTATGACTATCATCATATTCATCGATAATAGTATAGATGTCTCGATTGAACACTCACTTTTGAGCATTAAGAATAACATTTTTGTAATTAGAATTGAAAGAGGATTTTATTTAGCATACCCTTGGCTTCACCACTCCCATAAATAGTAATCTCCTGGTGTATCTTGTCACTCGGGTGTAGCAAGTAGTCCACAAAGTATGCTCCAAGTGAATTTGCAGACACAAAAGTGTACGGAATCCCTGCTTCCTCTGTTGCCCTTCTGATCTTTCTCTTTTTTTCAAATTCAGCCTCTAAAGGTGGAAGCCCTCGTACTCTGTCAACTTCAATTCCGAATTCTGATGGAATGAATCTCTGACATGAATGACATATATTTAATGTTAAATATGTGTTACGTTTCTCATAGGAGAGGCTTTTTGAATTTGAAAGGTAGAAAGTTGTATTGTTGATCGATTCACCTTGATGTTGGCTTCTTTCATAGCTTTGATTATTTTGAGCTGATCCATATGTTGAGGGATGGCCAAAGTGGAAATCACAGTATCAACCTGTTTAACAGCAGAGACAAGCTTCTCGTGCTCATCGAGTTCACCCTATTTGAGCAATTATATATAATCATTGTTCATATTAATCTCTAAACAAAAATCTCGTAACATAGCATACAACCAATGATGATTATTAACGTACATATATACTCCTATATGATTCAAATAAATATATAATTAAGACTGGGAATTAATGGATGCATGCAGAATATACAGGTTGTGTGATATATTTTATATATATATATATTACCTGGAATATAGTGACGCCCAAGGACTGGAAGTCCTTGTGCACTTGGAGCTTCGAAGAATCATGTGGTTTATAGGGGCGAACATAAACGTAGGTAGGATGACCAAAGGAAAGGCTGGCCTTCACCATGAATTTTCCAAGATACCCAGTTGCTCCAATGATGAGGATCTTGCTCTTCATCTCCAAATTCGCCATGGCTTCTTCCTCTTGCCCACTTTTCATCAGGTAGTACCTTACTGCTTAATTAAGGTGTCTGAAGATATCTTTCCTCAATCTCAGGGCAAGAGTGGAGTGCTTACTTATAGAGGCAAATGGCGCATCCAGGATAGTGAGGGGTGAAATAATATTATAGGGATACATATTTTAGAAGAGACTAAAATAATGGAGATTAAAATAATCTTGTTCTCTGAATTTTGTTTTATTTTAGAGTTTTAAATTTGATCGACTCGTTTACGATGTAGGGTGTATTTTAGGAGGCAAAGTGCTCCGTGGTTAACTGTTGATCAGAAAATTAAGAGAAATATTAACTTGTTTGAATATTGTAATATTAACTTAAGCTCTACCATTCAAGGGTTTAATTTTGACACACTAAAAATATAAAATAACTTATGTAATAATATATAATTAAATAATTATAAAAAAAAATTTATATTATTAGTACATGACATTAGATCCACCATTCAATTGGCCCCTTTTCAAAAAACTACTAGTTGTATCATACTGTGCTTAATCAATAGGCTCAAAACGTCTCGGTCATAAGGCTTTGGCAATTTATTATTAAGCTTTGACCGTTTATACCGCTAAGGGGCTAAGTTGCACTAAGAATGTTCGGAATCATTTTTCTTTTTTCATGAAAAATTGCTGGTGAGCACCAAACTCAACCGGTATGAATTGATGCAAATTTTTATGTTAAATTATTATGAGTTTAATTTCTATGTATTAGAAATATAAAAAATATTTTATTATTCAATTATATATTATTATATCAGTAAAAATGATTAAATCTTACATTTATTATTTAAAAAATTATGTAAATAAAGTGATTTAATTAGATAATAATATTTTATGTTATCGATATATGTAAATTAAATTTCATTGTTATTGGCAAGT
Organism: Dalbergia cochinchinensis; assembly: GCA_031216125.1. Lineage (NCBI taxonomy): Eukaryota > Viridiplantae > Streptophyta > Magnoliopsida > Fabales > Fabaceae > Dalbergia > Dalbergia cochinchinensis. Next base: position 55,014,816 of record CM062373.1, on the reverse strand, counting down.
TACCTTCTCAAACTCACCTATACTTCCTACTAATAAGTATGTATTCATTTATATATTTCTTTCTTTCGTTTCATTCTACCTATCAAAACCTAAATAAATAATTAAATATACTAGTATATACTAAGAAAATAATAAATGAATCTTAATAATAGCATAAAATTATATAAGTATATAAAATAATCTCAATTAGAAAATAAAAATAAGCAAATATTATGAAATGAATAAAATTGTAGATGTAGAGAGGGAGAATACAGAGAAAGAGAGAACTCTAGAGAAAGGGAGGGAAACACAATTTATATTTTCATATATTGTATGGTTGATTACAATCTCTAGCATAGCTATTTATAGTATTCTTCTATAACTAAATCTAAATATACTAATTGGGCTATTAGGCCCATTTTACACCTTATATATTATTAATTATAAATAAATATAATTAATCACATTAATTAAGCATAATATAGATAAAAATTAATTAATGTATTTTTATTTGACAAGTGGATAAATATTTTAAAACAAAATAAGATAAAAACGATAGAATAAAATGCAAGAGTATTTGTCGCCTTCCACTGCCATTAATCAGTTTTCGTACTTGTACATCTCAAGCGGTATTTTCTGATTGCTTGAGTTGGACTTTTTCCAACGTAGGCAGCTTCCTCTCTGTCAGCGTAGAATGAAAGGGCCTGAAGCAAGGTCTGGTTTTGATTTTTTGATAGAGCAAGGTCTGGTTTTATGTCACAAGGAAACATGTTCTAACGGGAGAAAGAAAGAAACATGTTAGAATAGAATTGTATGAAGAAATTTAGAATACAAAGTAGACCCGTATGTGAATGGCTTAATTATCTATGAATGAGTGTATTCGATTGTCAGGTTGGAATAAATCTAAACACGACCTGAATTTCAAATATGGTCATGTTTTTGAGTTTTAAAACACATACTAAAGTTATTAAGAAATAAAATTAAAGAAATATTTTATAATATATATTTTAAAATAAATTATATTAATATAAAAATAATATTAAGTTAACTAAAATATATTAAATGAAATATAAAGTTCTATAACTTATTACTGATTATCATTAAAAAATATGGTTAAAGAATTATTCGACTTTCGAATTGAGTCTAACTAACATAAATTTACCAAAAAATAATAATAATACCAAATAAAATATGAGATCTAAGCTTCAAGGTGACGAGATTGACAAGCTGGACCACAGAGGAGCACCCGTGAGTTAATATACTTGCCCGTCAACTTAAAAAGCTCTATACAAAATACACCGACATGGATACGAGATATGACACAGATATAAAAACACATTAAACTCAAAATATTATAGGACACAAGCACAACCTATATATGTAATTTTTTATTCTATTGTATGACTTTTTTTGTCTTTTTTGGTCTAATTTTTTTTTTATTGTATTTGTATAATTTTTTTTATCTAATTAATTCTTCTTTTTATTTTTTATGATTAATTGAAGAATTTTCAAAATAAAATGACCAAATAGCACAGGTTCAACTAAATAATTAGGGTTGATTTTGGACTCATGTTGGTATTAAAAATTTGAAAACAAAAATAAACAAACTCAAATATGTCTATGGCATGTTCACAGTGAATTAGAGTAGTATCTAGCCATATCCGCGCTCAAAAAAATTATTTTTTAATTGAATGCGTATGAACATGTGTCCAATACATATCGTGTGGGTGTCGTGTTGATGTCGATGTCCAATATGTGTCTGACCTGCGAACACACCACTAAGTCTGTGTGTCCATGCTTTTAGAAAACTCTCCTTCTACCATGGTCAGCATATTAATACTTATTTCACAATAAATCAAGATATTCATTGCTGAAAGCAGTGACTAATTCATTCGAAGCATAAAATTTACAGCAAATTAATACTTAGAGTAAACATACATAAATCACATATTAGCATGTTTCATAAAAAAGGTGAATATCACAATTCATCATCACCCGCGAAAATTATTAAATAGTTCAATTTAAAAAAAAAAAGCCTGGAAAAGGGAGTCATCTGCAAAGAGTGGTTGTTTTGTTTTTCTAATTTTTTATTTTACTTCTTTAATTATTTAGGAATTAATCCTTGTAATTTATGATATAATAGCAGTTAAAATAATTTTGATTTTAAATTTTCTACAAATTTTTCAAAATTATTATACTCATTTTAACTGAAAAGTGTTTTTTCAATAGAAAATAAATAAACATACTCATTAAAACTGTAATCAGACCAAAATGAATAATAAATATATCATAATATTTTAATATTTATTCTGTCTTATCATTTTATATTTTTATGCAATTAGATTTTCCTTAACAGTATTAGCAAATTGATCTTAAAAATAGTCTATGCTTATTGAAGCAATGAAGTGCTATTTTAATTTGCTGCTGCTGCTGTTATCTTCTTGGTAGATGCTTCTCGTGTTGCTGGTGCTGCTGTTATCTGCTGTTTCCTATCAGATGCCGTTCTTCAAGTTGTTTTTTTCCTCCTTTTTTCTTATCGAGGATTCCTTCTTTGTTTTGCAGTGGTTTTGCTTTTAAATCTTTTGTTCTTTCTTTGCCTTTGTTTTTGACTGTGAGACTTGTTCTGTTTTGTGTTATTTTGCCCGTCGCCATTTCGGTTTGGTTGAGCTATTGGAGTCTATAAAAAAGAAAAAGAAAAAACTCTCTCTGAAACTCAGAAACTGATTCGTGTCCTTTCTGCTTGAGGTAAGCAACACGTCTGAGTGACGACGGAAGAAATTTCTAGCATATGCTCCTTACGTTGGATGCTTCATTCGATTTTTTTTATTGCAACACGCTTTCATTCAATTTAATGCAACATCATTTTAACATGTAAAAAACAAGCATGTTTCCAATTTGATCTTCTTGTTCACTGTAAAACAATTCATGTACTTCTATCTGTTAACTTAAATTTTTAGTAGATCGATTTTATGATCGTAAGGGTTTGATCCTGTATTATCATAAGGGCAAGCACTGCTTCCTCAAAAGCAGTTTCGTGACATTGATAGGAAGGATTTATAGTTGCCCATTAGGCTTTAAGAACTTGAAGACAAAATTCCATCTAAAATTTCATGTCGGGTAAATTAATCACGTAGAAAACAAACTCATGTAAAATTAAAAAGTCAAATAAATTGGTCTTTATAAGAAAAATTCCCAAATTAATCTTCTTAAAAAATGAATTGTCAGACATGTTAATTCCCCTAATCTAACTTAACAAAAGGGCTAACTTGTATGGTTATTCAATATTATAGGAATCAATTTGTCCGATTATTTAATTTTGCAGGAATCAATTTGACAGTTTTTTTTTACAAAAAACAATTTCTCTAACTTTTTAAGATTCTTTAGAGATCGGCTTGGGAATTTATTTTTTACATAAACTAATTTGTTCGACTTGAAATTTTATAGGAACTAAAATGAATTTTGTCAAACTAGAAAAGGAGAGAGAAAATTTACAATTCTTCAAAATGCCAAAAAAAAACAGTAGTGTTTAAATTTTTCGTACACCATTTTACGAAAGAAAAATGATAATTGTACTCATAAAGTATGGGATACCATGCTGACTCACACATCATTTATTCTTGAATGAGATACAGGCTTTACTTGAATGGAATCCACGTCCTGTCTAATGATGTATGAGGTGTGAGTTGATATTGTGTCTCATATTCTATGTGTATAAATAATACTACTCTTTATGAAAATGCTTCCTAAACTAAACATATTTTCTTCATGAGAGACTCCATGTTAGATATAAAATCATTTATACTAATTAACTTAAACTATTGAGAGAGATATTTTATGGCAATTATACTTTAGAGCTAATTTCCGGAATGTCCCTGATAAAAAAGTTTACCAAACAAATTTGCCTCTAAGAAATTAATGAAAACCTCAACAAAGTTTCAGAGAATTATAAAAGTGCAAGATATTTTCAAGGACTAATTTACAAAAAAAAAAATTGTCCTTCATTTATATATAATTCTCAAAAACTATATATTAGAGGTTTTTACTTTTAGGTACGAATTTATCTAGTAATGTTTTCGTCAAACCTTGCTCTAGAATTTCTGTGCCGTTTTTCCTGCTTGATGTCTAGGTGATGGTGGTTGTGGGGAAGAAATTTCTATCACGATGGCTTGTTCGTTGAAAGCCACAAAGTTCACATTTCAAACAAAACGAAGTGCGCTTATGATAGTGAGACTAATTTTAATATATTGTTATTCTAATTATTTTAGACTGTTAATTAATTATATCTTTTATTTAAATATTTTAAAGATAACTATCTAAAATTTTTAACAATCTCAAGAAATTAATTACAAATAACTAAATAATTATATGAATTATTTTATACTTATAATATATTAAAATTAAATCATGTAATCATTATGTTAATTTTTCTTTTGTCCTTTTGTCTAGTATTCGAACACGAATTAATTTTTCAATTTTTTTACATAAGTAAGAGAAAGTTTCCACAGACGCAAAAGGGGAATTAGCCCCCAGAACGTAGCAAAGTCGAGTTTGAATTTCAGCGAGAACAAATACTCAACCGTGATTGGAGTAAAATTGTCTTCAACAGAAGATAAAAAGAGAATTTTTTTTTAAAAAAAGGGTTTTGGTCCTAACAAAGGTGAACAAGAACAAGGAGAACCTTGTGAACTCGCGCAACTCATGGTTCATGCAAAGCCACTTTTGTGTCCAAGTAATCAAAGAAATGAGTGGAGTGATTGGGTGATTGAAGTTGATAAGGTGGAATGGCTGGATGCATGATTGAAGTTGATAAGTTTTTTGTAATAGAGAAATGATAAATGTCCACTACCACATTTACACCATACACTTACATCAAGTTAAAAGTTGTAAATTAATATGTAAAAAGTTATAAACTAAAATGAAAAAAGTTATAATTAAACCAATATACAAAAAATTGTTGTAATATAAAATTGCAACTCCTTGTTGAAAGTATGGACATTCACCGTATTTTGACCGAAGGTGCTAAAGGGAGACTTGCCTATAAATAGAGCACTTACCCTTCAGTTCGATTTATTCAATCCTCTTCCATGTGTGAATTCCACTCCAGAGTAGGTAAATATATACATAGTATCTTTTAAAAGTTTCTTCTATTTTTATAGAAAGAGATGTATTCTCCTAATATAAGAGAAAATGTTATTGTTCTCTCACTATATTTAGAGAGAGATATAATTTTATCTTTCAAATAGTGAAAATCTTTCTTGATCTTACCCGTGATTTTTCCCTCATAATTAGGAGGCTTTCCATGTAAATATTCTGTGTCAGTTCTAATTTTTCTCAACCCTATTTTAGTTGTGTTAGTCTATTTCCATAACTCTGATATCCAACAATGGTATCAGAGCCATTGATTATAGTCCACACTGCGAGTTACAATTCATGATTACTTTCATATATGTAGTTGTATACTTTTATAATGTTATTAACGTATATTGAATTTGTTCTATATATTGTATAAATATACAATACTGTTCACGTATGTAGTACTATTCACGGTGAAAAAGTGAGAACTAGTCTAGTAGAGAAACAGATCCCAGAAAATACCATGGCAGCAAAATTTGAAATTAAGAAGTTCAATGAGAATAATTTTTCCATGTGGAAATTGAAGATGAAGGCAGTCTTGAGGAAGGACAATTACTTACTAGCAATTGAAGACAGACCTATCGAAACAACAGATGACAAGTGAAAGAAAATGGACGATAATGTTGTTGCCAATCTGCATCTTGCAATGGCTAGTTCAGTATTGTCAGGTTTTGCAGAAAATAAGACAGCAAAGGAAATCTGGGATACTTTTATTAAACTGTACAAGGTCAAATCACTTTACAATAGAATATTTCTAAACAGGAGGTTGTACACTTTTTGAATGAGTGTGTCCACATCGATGACAGACCACATCAATAATTTGAATATCTTATTCTCTCAACTTACGGCATTAGATTATAAAATAGCGAAGAATGAACGTGTCAAGCTTCTACTTCAAAGTCTACCTAACTCACATAATCAACTCATCATCAACATCACAAATAATAATATTGCCAACTATTTATCTTTTGATGATGTCACCGGTCCTATTCTTGAAGAAGAAACCAGGCGTAAGAATAAGGAAGATAAAATGGAGAACTCACCGCAATCAGAGGCATTGTTGGTGACGAGAGGAAAATCAATAGATTGAAGGTGGTTTGAAGGTTCTTGTGGAACATAATCTCATTCTTTGGCTCAAATCGGTAAACTTACCATTTTGTGAGCACTGGGTTACAAGCAAGTAGCATAGATTGAAGTTTGGTATATCAATTGTTCGGAGTAAGCACATTATAGACTTATTCATTCCGATATGTGAGAGTCACCAGAAATGTCCCTAAGAGGAGCAAAATATCTTGTATCATTCATTGATGATTGCACTAGGAGACTGTGGGTGTACTCATTCAAGAAGAAGTCAGATGCGTTTCTAATATATAAGGACTTCAAAGCAAGAGTAGAACTTAAATTCGAAAAGAGAATCAAGTGTTCGACAATAGACAATAGAGGAGAATATACAGATGGAGATTTTCTATCGTTTTACAAGCGTGAGGGAGTTCAAAGGCAATTCGCAATTGCACATACACCTCAGCAAAATGGTGTAGCAAAGCGGATGAACAAGACTCTCCTAGAAAGAACAAGAGCAATTCTGAGAACAGCAGGTTTAGTTGACTCTTTCTAGGCAGAAGTAGTCAAAACTTCATGTTACGTGATTAATCAGTCGCTATCAACTGCGAGTGGTTTAAAGACACCGATGGAGATGTGGAATAGCAAGCTAGCGGATTGTTCTTCTCTACATGTGCTCGAATGTCTGGCATATGTGATGTACAACTCCCAAGAAAGAACAAAGTTTGACCCAACGTCCAGGAAATGTATATTCTTGGGTTATGCTAATAGTGTAAAGGGGTATCGCTTATGGGATTCCACGACTTGCAAGGTTAGTATTAGCAGGGATGTTATATTTATAGAAAATGAACTGCAAAGTGAAGAAAGAAATGACAGCACTATCAAGGAGACAACTACGATTCAGATAGATGAAAAATCTAGAGAAAAAGATTCTGAAGCAGAACCAAGCATGATGAACAAGCACCAAATGAGGCCAATGATACCGAAGTTAGGCGATCAACATACCAGACAAAGCCATCATCATGGCATTCAGATTATGTTATGGCAAGTCACAATGCATTCTATCTTCTAATAAAAGAATGAGAGCCATCAACATTTCAAGAGGCTTTGAGTAGTACAGATGCTTTTCTGTGGATGGCAGAAATGCAGGAAGAAATGGAGGCCTTGCATAGGATAAAACTTGGGAACTTGTTGCACTTCCAAAAGGTCAGAAAGCCATTGGAAATAAATGGATCTATAAGATCAAACGAGATAGTAATGATCGAGTGGAACGATATCGTGCAAGAATGGTGGTAAAAGGATTTGTTTAGGAGGAAGGTATTGATTTCAATGAGATATTTTCTCCAGTTGTCAGACTTATTACTATCAGAATAGTGTTGGTCATGTATGCTGCATTTGATTTATATCTTGAGCAATTATATGTGAATACTGTTTTTCTTCATGGAGAACTTGAATAGGAGATTTTTATGCTCCAACTAGAAGACTTTAAGGAGTAAGGAAAAGAAAATTTGGTTTGTAAGTTGATCAAATCTCTGTGCGGTCTAAAGCAGGTGCCAGGGTGTTGGGATCAGAGATTTGATTCCTTTATAATTCGCCTCGAAAACAACAAACTGAGTTTAGACCATTGTACATACTACAAGAGGTTTGGTGACAATGATTTCATCATTCTGCTATTGTAAGTGGATAACATGTTGGTGGTAGGCCCTAATAAAGATCGAATCCAGGAATTGAAGGTATAATTAGCTTGGGAATTTGATATGAAGGACTCGGGACCCACAAACAAGATTTTAAAGATGCAAATTCTTTGAGGCAAAAAAGACAGGAAGATCTGACTTTCTCAGAAGAACTATTTAATTAAAATCTTGCGACGATTCAATATGTAAGATTGTAAGCCATTTTCAACTTCACTTCTTGTGAATTACAAATTATCCTCAAGTATGTGTCCTAGCAGTGAAGTGGAGAGGATGAAAATGTCTCGAGTATCATATGCACTAGTAGTGGGAAGCCTTATGTACGCCATGATTTGTATCGGGCCAGATATTGCTCAAGCAGTTGGATTGGTCAATCGGTTTATGGCAAATCCAGGAAAAGAGCATTGGAATGCTGTTAAGAGGATTCTGACATACATTAAAGGAACCTCAGGTGCTGCATCATGTTTTGGAGGATCAAAATTCGTTATCAGAGGATATATTGACTCAGATTTTGCAGGTGATCTTGATAAAAGAAAATCTATTATAAGTTATGTGTTCACATTTGCAGGCGAATATTTTAGCTGGTTATTCAAATTACAAACTATTGTAGCTTTGTCTACTACAGAAGCTAAACATATGCCAGTTACACAAGCTTGTGAGGAAGCTATTTAGATTCAAAGATTAATGGAGGAACTCGAGCACAAAGAGTCAAAGATTACTATGTATTATGACAGTCGAGTACCTTGTAAATTGCAAGGAATCCAACATTTCATTCCAGGATGAAGCACATAGGAGTCCAATATCACTTTGTTTCAGAAGTAATAGAAGAAGGGAATATGGATATGCAGAAGATTCACACGAAAGATAACTTAGTAGATGTTATGACAAAGCTAATCAACACTGACAAATTTAATTGGTGTAGATCTTCTTATGGCTTATCAGAAATGTAAGCAATATAGAACTAACAAGATAAGAAAAGGTTTTGAAAGTTCACCAAAAGTGATTTTAAGTGAGAGATTGTGAACTCGTGGAACTCATGGTTCATGTAAAACCATTTTTGTAGCCAAGTAATCAAAGAAGTGAGTGGAGTGATTGGATGGTTGAAGTTGATAAGGTGGAGTGGCTGGATGCATGATTAAAGTTGGTAAGTTTTTTGTAATATAAAATTGCAACTCCTTATTGAAAGTATAGGCATTCACCATACTTTGGCCAAAGGTGCTAAAGAGGAGACTTGGCTATAAATAGAGCACTCCCCCTTCAGTTCATTCAATCTTCGGTGTGTGTATTCCACTCTAAAGTGAGTAAATATATATGTAGTATCTTCTGAGAGTTTCACCTATTTTTATAGAGAAAGGTGCATTATTCTAATATAAAAGAAAGTGTTATTATTTTCTCTTTTTATTTAAAGAGATGAGTAATTTTATCTTTCACATAGTGAAAATTTTTCTCGGTCTTGCCGTGATTTTTCCCTCATAATTAGGGGTTTTTCCACATAAATATTCTGTGTCAGTTCTAATTTTTCTCAACTACATTTTAATTGCGTTAGTCTATTTCCATAACTCTGGTATCTAACAAATCCCATCTTGGCTTGAATAGAATTCTCACATGTGGAACATACATGTTACAAGAATATTGATTGCACTATGTATTTGCATGGAAGAAGTCTATAAATAAATAAAAAGATAAATTATAATCACTTCCCTTGAAATTTGTGGAAATACAACTCACACTTTCTCTAGTTCTCTAGTTTACACTCACACCCCCTGCTTGTCAAATTTTAAGTATTTATATTGCAGTCACACTCTTCATTCACAGAACACCATCAGTAAACTTAACAGATTGATATTTTTGTGATATTAATTATTTTTAATTAATAAAATTATAAAAATACCCTTAAACTTCACTGACTAAAAATATTTTTATAATTTTATTAATTAAAAACAGTTAATATTACAAAAATATCATTCTGTGAAGTTTACTAACAGTGTTCCGTGAATGAGGAGTATGACTGTAATATAAACACTTAAAATTTGATAAGCAAAAAGGGATATGAGTGTAAGCTGGACAACTAAAAGGGGTGTGAATTATATTTTCACAAATCTCAGAAGAAGAGAGGTGAGCATAACTTACTCGAAACAAAATACACTCATTCATGCATTCATCAATGAATTCCCCCCATAGATTTTCACTGTAGAGATATGCACAAATAATGGCAACACCAACTAGAAACCAATGATTACAGTGAATAGAGCACATGTACAATGGAAAAGAATCATGCATTCTACCATATTCATATAAACATCCTTCTCTTTCGGTATTTTCAATAACTTGCCGTCTCTTCATCAGGTAACACCACTGTTAAAAGCGAATACTTTACTTTGAGCGATATTTTACCCTTCTCCACAAGAAGCCTGGCTCCAGACACAACCCAGTAGCCAGGAGGGTCCTGTGGTCCTCTTGTCATTTCTGTTGTGTCAACAAACTTCAGAAGCTTAGGTGCCTGTGAAGGCACGGGAGGTCCACCGGGGTACAAAGCAGAGTTGACAATTACATCCGACGGGCGCGGTGGCGGCGGTTTCTGTGCAGTTGAGAAGTGAGTGCTGATCAAACTCGAGACTAATCCGGATTTCTGGCTCAAGCCAGGAGAGCCTTCCCACTCTGGAGCTTTCACACGGGTCGCGCCAACAACTTTGGAGAATTGAAGCTTCAGGAATAGAACTTTCTTCAGACTGGTCTCTCCAACTTCGAAATGAGCGCCGCTTACAACCGAGTTGTCATCGTCTGATTCGATAGGGGCCGTGCAAACGTGAGAGAAGCTGTTCCACTGGACCTTCTCATAGTACTTACGTTCTGCAGAGGCATCAGATGCATTATCATTCAGCTCATCCTGGAGTTGGAAGGTCTTGGGGATGGAAGAAAGGTGCTGCAAATGGATTGCCAAGTGGTTGCTTCTCTTTCCTTCTAAATACAATCTAAGGCCTGTCACAGGCTTCTTGGCCACATCAACCTGCATGCAAATTCAAAGTCTGTAAAACTCACCACATTTGTCATACAATGCACAAAAGCTGAGACTACTTCTCAGTGACTAAATAGAGAACAGCAAACTCTTTATCAGTATAACTATTGACCAACAGCAGACTCAGCCACTCAAAACAGTCACCCTTCTTTTATCGATGGGGAAAGAGATAAATGATCTCATGAAAGCTAAGGGAACAATCAAGAATAATAACTTGTGCTTAGAAAGAAGGTCTAACCTAGTTCTTGGTCAAAACACAGGAAAATTTGAAGGGGAAAAAGAATGTGCTAATATGGTGTCTAAACCCACGAAGGTCAAGCTCCATACATTGCACGTTCATTGCCTAGCACTGCAGTACTGTACAAATTTACCAATGATGAATGTCTAAACGGCAACCCAATGCACAAGGCTCCCACCTGGTGAGGTTTGCAAATGGTAGATTTATGCAATCTTATCCTTACTTTACAGAGAGGTTGTTTCTATGATTTGAAGCCGTGATCTCCAGAACACAAGATAGCAACTTTACCGTTGGCTCACCCTCAATGATGATGAATGTCCAATGCATCCAAAATGTGAAGACCATGTGCGTACCAAACAAGTAAACTATGAGCGCCAACTTGAGTTTATAATTTCTCTAATTTCAAAAGTCTTCAGTTGAAAATTATGAATAACAGAAAACTACATATTTCCTCTTTGATAAACCAGTTTTTCCATGTTCCTACTTAGTACTTTCTAACAGGAAAAATGAGGGAAACTAAACAACGTAAGGAACAGTGTTAATTTGTGAGTCCACAGTCATTAAATATAATAATGAACGAATCAAAGAACCAAAACTAAAGATAACATGAATTCATTTGGATGAAAAATTTCCACATTACACAAGGAGTATTACCAGTGTTGTGTTTACATAAAGCCTAGGACCCATGAAACTGAATTGCAAAGACGTAGTACTCTTTGGCTTCCTTTCAGGACCAAGGGCAAGCTCGCCAAATACAGGGGCCCACTGCCTTGGAAGTTGGAACTCCAAAAATTGATGCAGTTCTTGAAGTGGTGGTTTATCTGCAGTCAGAAGTAACAAAAGATGGTGGCTATATTTACTACAAGACATTTTTTTTATGACCTCCAATATGCATGGATTAAGAACTGTATAAATGAATCAAATTCATACACAGGTCATCTACAATAGCAAGCCAAACTACTCACTCATCTATCCAAAATAATTATACACATAGATGCTCATAATCTTTTTAGATATGGAGGACAAACAAACATAGAGAGAGATAACTAGCAATAATAGGAGGAAGTTATGAATTCCATAAAAAAGTACTTAGAACCTCCTAACTACTATAAGACCATCCAATTTAAATAATGTTCAGTGCCTAACCTCAATTTTGACTGAAGTTTTTCAGACAACTTAAATACAGTCATTAATCAAGAAACCATGGGTTTTTAACAAACCAGCATATATATCTTACACTTAAAAAATCTGTATTGCCATAACTGGAATTATCAGTTTTGAAACCAAATGTAAATAAGTAGATTGCTGAATGGGTCATGCTTACACCGAAGATATAGATTTATGGCGTGAGTTAAGAATCCACTCCCATTTATTCCGTTAAGTAGAGATGTAATTGGTATGAATGACATTGAGATCACGTCAGGTTGAGATAACACAGTTTGGCACCAATCCTTGTGGGACAAGTAATTTTTCCCACTTCCACCTTTCCTTTTGCACATGAACTTTATATCCTGCACCTAAAATGTTTAAGGAAGAGCCAAAAGAAAAATGAAAAAAAAAAGTAAGAGCGTAATAGAATGTAGTTTTTATTTTTATTTATTTATTTGTCCAAGTTAATTAATTAATTAATTTTCTTTTATATGTATTGACCATGAAAGTTCTATCTATGACCGCTTAAGGAAGAAAAGTATCTGTAGTCATGATGATATCACAATCTGTAGTATAGAAAGCATAAAAACTTTTCAAAATCAAAGCATGAAAGACAATGTATCAGCTGCCAGCATGCCTCACAGAAATTTAAATAGTAAAAAAGGCGAAAAAAGGAATTAGGTAGTGTTGCTCAGAGGCACAGTCAATAATAATAAGAAAAATCCTTAAACCAGCATAAAATCAGTTTTAGAAACAAGTTTACCTCTAACTCGGAGTAGGAACGCGATGGAATCTGCATGACACCTAACTCGTTATCCTTCAAAGACTGAAAAAAAAAAGGTGGGGGAAGAGAGAAAGATAAGTTAAGCTGGCTGCATATTGGTAAATTAATATTTTCTTTGGACAAAAAAGTAAATTAACACTCAGGGTATGTTTGGTTAGAGGGTAGAAATGGAGTGTAAATTTTCATGGATGTACTTAAGTGTAATTTTACACATGATGCTTATTTATGGAAAAGTTACTCCTAGTTTTACTCCCCAACCAAACATACCATAAGTAGGATAGCTTTATCCATAGACATAGAAATGAGATCTACCGGTATGTCTCACATGTTGATCCTTTCTGCCTTCTTTTACTAAACTCTTTATTTTATGTGTTTTTCTATCTTTTCACATAATTGCTGAGGGAAAACATGTTCTACTAGCAAATTTGACTCCCGATTAGAGGTCTGCGAGTGACCCAATATTAATCATAAGATAGATTTTGATATCATCTTAAAATTATAAGCTTGACTTTACCCCAAATGCTAGCTCAAAGAGGGAGGGTTGCCTAAATGATTCTAAAAGCTGTCTCGGCCGTACTCTTAAACAATATGGGACTTAACGATCAAAAACTATTCTAATCTATTGCTGGCAAATGGCAATATACATTTCCATTAGCAAAGGATTGTGACACTCTTTTCCTTAAAGATCAGAGAGTATCATGTTACCTATATTTAACATACCCTATAATCCTCAAATCAGCCTTCAATTCATCTATATCACCTAGAACATAGACTTCAATATCTTAATAGCTATTACACTTTGCTTGACGGTCAATATTTACAAAACACACAGACAACAGATAGACAGAGGGGAACGATAAATGTGATCAGGAAAGCTTCAAACCTTTCCCTTCCCACTAAATCTCCCATCATTTGTGTACTGTCCAACACCATCAATGAAGAACTTGTCTGCCATGTCCTTCAACTTTTTCTGTACATCAGAAGGTTGGAGAAGAGACGAGTACTGCTGCTTCGCATAGATTATATCAGTGCCCCCAATTTTCACCCCAACTATAACATGGGTTCCATACTTCTCAATGAATCTGAAATGATAGTATGAGAAGGAAAAAAAAAACTAAGCTACGGGAAACACCATTTATAACAGCTCTACAAGATGCCTAGGGTGTGCCAGCTCGGTATGCATCAACATAATTGACTCTGGTTCTTGCTGCATTTAGCTTTCAGGATACATTTTTGTTGAACACATCAACAGTGCATCATATTAGTAAAAATATCATATTTTGCATGCCTTAGATATCCTTTGAAACAGAAACATCATCTTGAATCAATTGCATAAGCCAAGGGGGAGCAAGAATTTCCAATTGTAGTTACTGATGAATAAAGAATGCAAAACACGGCAAGAATCTCCAATAAAAGATTATTTTGCTGAATCAAGGAAGCACCTTGCCAATGCAGCTGGATCCCAGGACGAGGGGACAGCTTGTTTGACATAATCACGAAGAACAACCTGAGTTTTCTCGAGTGCTACATCATATAGTGTGATGGAGATACCGTCAAAAGCAAGAGTTTTTGTACTTGCCGCATCTTTCTGCCAAACTCCTGAAAACTCGAATGCATTGTTGAAATGGCCCGTCGGAATCTTACCAGAAAGTGACAGCTCTTGATTGAACTGCTCTGACATCTACACGTAAAAACAACCCCTCCTTAATCAGAAAAACAACACTCCATATATAATAGTCATTCATAGAAAAAACATCTCACAAACATTTAATCTCAACCGTCAATCTCTTTCACTTCTTGCTGTTGGACTGTCACCTAGGATTAAGCTCACCCAATTCACAGCTTTCACATTTCAGCTTCAGTCAATGATGACACTTATTATTAACTTAAATACTTATCATTTGGGTGGGATCAACTGACACCAGTTTAAGACTTACACCACTCAGTAACATCTATACAGTGTGATCATTACCGATTTAACAGTTAAATTAGCTATAAACTTTCCATCATGTTGATCATTTCATTTGTGCCAATTTCTTTATAAGTAGACATCAATAAAAATCTAATCAGATAGTTAAAAGAAGTATTTACCACATTGATTTTGATGATAGAATAAGTGTATTAAACGAATTACAAATTAACGTGAAATTTTATAACCATCATCCATAATGTATAAATTTTCAATCCAACAGTGTTCTGTCAAAATTCAAAAAACTCTACCATAACAAGTTACTCAATGAAAGAAGATTTATTTTAAATATAAGTTAATTTGGATTCCATCATTAATTAATGATGAATTATAAATAAGATTAGTATAATGGAACAGAGACGCATAAGAGCTCGCGGGCACAATTTAATCCCTTCATATTTAGACATACCCGGAGCAAAATTAAGTTTCACCAATTTTATTAGGATGCACTACTTTATTTATTAGTCTCACTGTCTTTATTCCAAAGGTAACTTTGGCTGAGATAAAAATTAGCTGAAAATTTTTATGAATATGATCTATGTGTAAAATTATACACAAAATTCTTCCATAAAATGTTTTACCTCAATTTTTTATCCTCAACTAAATACACCCGAAGTGCCACTATATATGAGTTGTTAAAATGGTCTATATTGCTATATTTGGTTAGGGATATAAATATAATATATAAATTTTCAAAAATAAATTCTGCCTTATAAAATTATACAAAAAATTTATTTATGAAAAATTTACTATTATTTTCACTCAAGTACCAATGGTACCCTTCCAAAACTCTGATTCTTTTTTCTAAAAAAGGAAGGAAAGAAAAGAAATAATTTTTTGATTTTTTGAAGACCCAAATAATCTACTCGAGCTAAAATTAAAAGGGAACCAATTTTAGCCATCACGGCCACATATCCAAAACAAAAAAAAAGGAAAAGACCTTAAAAACTTAGGATCAAATTAGTTTTAATTTTTATTTTCAGCTTTTCGAATGAAATATTGAAAACGGAGGCTCAAAATTGAATTTTTCATAAAATAGGAAAAAGTGAAACCAATAGAGGCTTAAAAGCTCTGAGTTTTCCAAAACGAAAAAAGGTCCAAATTCCAATGAGGGTGCATAGCATAGCATACCTGCTGAAAGGAGAGTACATCGGAGCAGAGTCTGGTGCGGTCACCTTTATCACACTTTATGGATTTGGGAACATTAGGGATCGAAAGACGACCACCTCGTAGCTCAACGCTGCGAAGCTGATGGTCACGATCATGATCAATGGCAATTAACCTGGCGTCACCTGAGTGGCTGCTCTTGCAGTATCTCACCCTCAGAGAGTTGCACAGGTCGTAACCCAACCCAATGCACTTCACAGCACCCTCCAACGCTGCTTCCCTCGACTCCATTGCCCTTCAATTCCTTCCTCTCCTCTTCTCTCTTTTCTTTTCACTCCTTCTTCATCACTCACCTAACTAAATGACGAAATAATAAAAGAAAGAAGAAAAAGTGTCTTGTCTTTTCTTTTTTTTTCAATTACTACTACGACTATTATTATTGTTGTTGTTTAGTCTTTTCTGGGAAGCTTTTCGAGAAAAGTCAATGGACGGAGGGAGCAAGCCTTTGTGGAAGAGTGACGAGTGAAGGAAAAGTTGAGGGGACGAATACAAGCAAAAAGAAGAAAGGGGGGGGGGGGAGAGTGGGAGGCGTCTACAGTGTGGAGATCGGAGAAGGTTTATAATATCCATTATTTATCGTTTATTGTTGATTAATAATTAGTATTAATTATGCTTTCCAGAACAATGATGGTGTTAGAATTTGGAGGGCTGGTCAAATAAGTCAGGTTTTTTAATTGTAATAAGTTTCGACTCAGATGTTTTCTCACTTTTTCCTTCTTCTTTTTTCATGTCAAGGAATATGTTTCACAAGCATGAATAAAAATATTAGGTACGGTGTGATTACGATATAAACGAAAATATATAAAATATATTTTTTAGTTAAGATATTAATAAATAGAAATAAAAATAAGATTTAAACTCGCAACCTTTTTTAACTTGTTAAGATATGTAAAAATTTATTATTATACTGTAAATTTACTTGCACATATAAAATATAATTAAAAATATCTATAAAATATTTGATGCCATAGATATTGAATATAGACATTTCGGCTGTTTTGAAATATCGAATATATTGTACGTGAAGGATGGGATTGTGATATTTTAATTGTTTAATTTACATTTTTGGATGAATTGTGGTATACTCTACATGTGATAATATATTTCTCACTAAAATATAATTTATAATTTTATACATGCAAATATCAAAAAATTAAAGGAAAAAAAAAGCTCATCTAAGGTGATACCTATTTTAAAATTAAATCTATTTTTAAAGTAAGAAAGTGAAAAAATATTTATTCTTAGATGATTTAATTGAATGATAATCATGACATATATAATTCGTCAGTTTAAATGTGTTAGTTTTCAATTTTAATTTTAAAAGTAAAGTCATATAAAAGTAGTCTAATGTAAAAATCAACTATTATTATGTTGTGATATATGAAATTAACTCTAGATTTTATTAACCTTACTTCTTTTATAACTGATTAAATAATCCTGAAAATTATGTTCATACGAGGAAGACTAATGTATAATAAAATATAAATTAGCCAGATTGAAAAATAAAATATAAAGTAGAATATTAGTAGCCGGTTCTTGAATTAATCCCCAGCCGCTATTGGGGTTGGTAAGCCATTTCAAATGTTTTCCTTGCTTCTGGATGAACTGATGAAGTCAAAGCTTGGGGGCTGCTGCTTGCTTATGCTGCCATTATCATTATTATTATTTTAAAGATATTATAGGTATTCATTTCACATTAGATATGTACTGTTTCAATTCTCATTTATTATTGGATAAAATATCGATCTCTTTTAAATAAAATTTATATCTCATTCAATGGTAAATAGAAAATGAGTCGGTATAATATCACAAGTGAGTATAAGGAACAATATTTTTTTTAGTAGTATTATTTATATACATACTTTGCACGACACTATACCGACACACTTTTATTTATTATTGGATGAGACATAAGTTCAAAAGTAAATAGGGCCCACACCTCATTTAAGAATAAATAGAAGTGTATCTATATGATGTCTCATAAATAATGAATATAAATAATTTTTTTTTTTTAAGGTATGCTGATGCTGACATTGCTGGGATTGCAGCTGTTGTATGGGTGTGGGCCAGTGTGGTCCATTTAAATGCAGTCTCAATCTATCACTTTTGAGTTAAATGGGCTATAGTCCACATTAACATACTTGAATTGAAATGTAGTAGTCCAGCTAAGTTTAGATCAGCTGACCCACCAACTATGTCCCTTTTTTTGGTATTGGGGAGGGCCAAAGGCCCAGAAACAAACTATGGGACAGCAATTACACGGGGCGTGGGCTATTGCATCATCAAGATAGAAGGAAAGAAAATTTCCGACTCGGGGAGCGGGGGGCAGGGGGCCGCCGCTCGGCAACAACCAAAGAAAAAACAGAGAGAGAGAGAGAGAATCGTGAGGGGGAGTGTTCCAAGTGACAGGTGGATTGTAGCGTTCAAGGGGTGAGATCATCCAACAAAACTCCGTTGTCAGTGACGCTTAACACACCACCAAAATTCATCATGGGTGACGCTTTTCGCAACTCTTTTTCACCCATCCTAAAATATTAAAAAATAGTTTAATTAATCCGTCAGTGCATATAATTTCACTTAATTTTTAATTAGATCCCTACATTTTAAAAGTTTTCAATTAGATTCCTATACTGAGAATAAATGTTTAATTGGATCCTTAACTGTATCATTCGTTACAAAAATGTGCAAGTTAACCTAATACTCCTTGAATATTCTTTTATAATAATTTTATATTAAAAGTAAAAATAAAAATCCCCCTCCCCGTCCCTGTCCCCCTCCCCTTCGACCATGGGTTGTTTCTCCATTTTTGATGACTATTCATCAACCTTTGGCGACCTTTCTCCGCCGTGCGTCATGCCTCGCTGCCACAGATCCGCCATACGCAAAAGTTATGCTGCTGCAAAGCTTCCTTGTCTGAAAGAGAGAAGGAGTAAGGGACTGAGAACGAGAAAGAGAGAGAGCCGCGAGAGGGTATGGCCACAGGCAAAGAAGAGATCGAGGTGCTTGGGCTGGGAGTAGTGGAGGCGCACGCAAGAGAGGGAGGCTGCTGTGGGACTGACGCGGTGGGGTGCAGGGCCGATCATGCAGCAGGGTGCAGGAGAAGACTGTCGCAGGGGGAAAGGAAAGGGATAGCGGTGGTCGATCACGGTTGGGGGGTCTCGCGGCTTAGGGATGCCGGCAGCGGGTCATTATACCACGGCGGAGTTCAGAGCGTAACCTCTTTTGTCCTTTTTTTAGTTTTTTTTTTTTTGGTTAATTTTTAGATGATGGGGGATTTTTGTTTTTATTCTTAATATAAAATTATTATAAGAGAATACTTGGGGAATATTCTGCTAACTTTCACAATTTTGGAACGGACGATACAGTCAGGGACTCAATTAAATATTTATTTTTAGTATAGGAACCCAAATGAAAACTTTTAAAATGTAGGGACCTAATTAAAAATTCAGTGAAACTATATAGACTGGTAGATTAATTAAACCTTAACAAGTCAAACAAATTATGGAATCCCCGAGGCGTAACCTATTGAACACTAGTTTATGAATTCATGCTTTTTACTAATATCTATCACAAAGCTGTCATTTGCAAACTGCTCGACGGCTTAAACACAGTCATTTGAAAAGTAATAATTAGAATTAGTCATAATAGATAATAAAAATATCACTTGGAGAAACTATATAAATATGACACGTGAGGTACATCAGATGCAAATAGTAGAAAGAATTAGCAAATAGTAGAAAGAATTAAGTCACATACCATTCTAATCTCAAAATCACGCCTGCTGCTTCATCTCCTGCTCAAATAATGCCATCTCGCATGAAAGCTTGGGCCTATTCTGAACATGGGACATCAAAATCTGTTCTGAAATTTGACCCAAATTTTCCTATTCCTGAACTCAGGCAAGATCAGGTGCTAATCAAGGTTGTTGCTGTAGCCATTAATCCCATAGATTCTGCTAAGATTGAAGGGCGTTACAACGATACTGATGCTCCTTTTCCAGTAAGACATCCTCCCTTCTTCTGCTTTTACTGATCTCTTCATACGATGAAAATAATGTTTTGGCTACTATTGAATTTTAATAAATGAAGTTGCACTAATTTTGTGGTCGATGCATGAAGATTGTTCCCGGCTACGATGTGGCTGGTGTGGTTGTCACAGTAGGAGCTGCAGTGAAAAAGTTTAAAGAAGGGGATGAAGTATACGGCGTTGTTGAGGCAAAAGGTGTAGGCGCTTTGGCTGAATACACCACTGCAAAAGAGAATGGTTTGGATCACAAGCCTCCCAATTTGAGCTTTGCTGAAGCTGCTAGCCTCCCTTTAGCAATTGAGACTGTTTATGGAGCACTTGAGAGAGTTGGTCTTTCTGCTGGTCAATCTATCCTAGTTCTGGGAGGGGGTGGTGGCGTCGGAACCCTTGCTATTCAGGTGTAGGTTTAACCAATTTCCTCATCAGAATGCAATTGACTGTTGAACCTAACCTTGCTGGGGCTTGCAGGTTGCCAAACATGTTTTTGGTGCTTCAAAGGTAGCAGCTACAGCCAGTACTGGGAAACTGGAATTGTTGAGCAAGTTAGGAGCCGATTTGCCAATTGATTATACAAAGGAGAACTTTGAAGACCTGCCTGAAAAGTTTGATGTAGTGTATGATGGAGTAGGTTAGTCAGATTTTGAGCACATATGTTTTTCTGAGAACGTAGCTTTATGATGATGGTCACGTAACTTGTAGAACACTAACACTACACTTTGGTTCTCAAAATAACAATTTACAGGGCAGAATGACAGGGCGTTCAAGGCTCTCAACGAAGGTGGCAAAGTTGTGTCAATAATACCTCCTGGAATTCCACCAGCTATCTTGTTCATACTCACTCCCGATGGGTCTATGTTAGAGAAACTAAGACCGTACTTGGAGAGCGGCAAGGTGGTGCCAGTATTCGACCCCAAGAGCCCATTCCCATTTTCTCAGACAATTGAAGCGTTCTCCCGTCTGGAAACAGGCAGAGCAGCCGGAAAAGTAGTAATCTATCCCATTCCCTGAGCAAAAGCTGTTTTGTTTCCATCAAAATCTTCTATCCAGTATTTATAAAATAGATATATGAAAAATGGATATATGAATGACATTCAAAAAAATAGGTATATGAATGGCATTCAATAATTATAAAATAAGTATCTAAATAACTATATATTTTTTGGGTGTTAAAATATCATTACTCTTATATGAGAGGGCATTAATTAAGATAGTAAAAGAGAAAATATTTCTTTCGACAGATGTGATTTTATATTTTCAATATATGAGCTCCATTATAATTTTTAATCATTATAGCAAAATCCCAAAATCTATTTTACACTATGTTCTTTAAGGTCTATTATAAATAGTAAGCATTAAGTTGTTGAATAGCATATAGTGGAATAAAAATCTCAACCCACAAGCATGGTTGCAATGGTCTGAATGAAGTACCCAAGTATGTCTGGTTCAACAAATGTAACAAACTTTGACAGTAATAGGTATCAGACTCAGGTGTGGAATTGAAAGCAAGAACTCAAGAACAATGAGAGTGTTTAGAGAGAGTGAATTGCATTAACTTTCAGTGAATTGCTTGATCACTGTACAAGGATGGCTTTTATACATGATGAGAATTGGCTTAACTCTAACTGAATGGAACTAATCATAACTAATCACTTCTAACAAAAACTGAATTACAATTGCTAGTACATCCCCCCCCCCCCTCAAACTCAAGGGGGATGCTGGCATCACTCTGAGTTTGCTCTTGAACTTGCAGAACAGAGGTGCTGAGAGCGGCTTGGTTAGGGTATCTGCTATCTGGTCTTGAGCAGGAACATGAGACACAAATACTTGTTTTTGTACCACCTTATCTCTAACAAAGTAGAGGTCAATTTCAAAGTGTTTGGTTCTGTTGTGGAGGATTGGATTTCTTTGAAAATTATGCAGCTTGGCATTGTCACAAAATACAGTTGGAGGGCCTGTGATTGGAACATGCAGTTCTTTGAGCATAGTCTGAATCCAAGTGAGTTTAGCAACTGTTGTAGCTAAGCTCCTGCTTCAGTGCTGGATCTTGAGACAATAGCTTGCTTTTTGCTTGATCAAGATATCGGGTTGCTCCCTAAGTAGGCACAAAAACTGAAGTGGATTTTCTGTCATCCACATCAGATCCCCAGTCAGAATCACAGAAGGCTAACAATCTAAACTCCTTACATGGCTGAAAGACTAAGCCATGATCACAGGTTCCTGCTAAATACCTGAGTATTCTTTTGACAGATTTCCAATGTTCATCTGAAGGGCTATGCATGAATTGGCTGACCTTATTCACTGCAAATGTAATGTTTGGCCGAGTTAATGTGGCATACTGAAGTCCTCCCACCACTGTTCTATACAGAGATGTATCCTAAAATGGTGATCTGCCTTGAGCTGAGAGTTTCAGTCCAGAGGTCATTGGGGTAGGCATGGATTTTGCAAAGGTCATGCTGGCTTTGGAGAGGAGTTCCTTCACATACTTGGTTTGGGTTAACTGAACTGATCCAGATGGTAATTGCTGCACCTGGATTCCCAAGAAAAAGTTCATTTCTCTTAGGTCTTTCAAGGCAAAGGTGTTGTTCAGTTGCTGTATAAGCTGAGATACTTGTGTAGGATTTGAGCCAGTGATTAGAATGTCATCTATATATACCAGTATATAGGTTATTGAGTCTGGAGTGAACTTGATGAATAAGGAGGTGTCAGACTTTGCATAATGAAATCCATGCTGTAGTAAGGTAGAGCTAAGCTTGCAAAACCAAGCTCTTGGAGCTTGTTTAAGTCCATAGAGGGCCTTTGTGAGTTTACACACTTGAGTGGTAGGAGCTTGCTCAAAGCCTTCTGGCTGAATCATGTAAACATCCTCTTGTAGATCCCCATTAAGAAAGGTATTATTAAAGTCAAACTGCCTGATTTTCCAACCTTTGGAGAGAGCTATGGTCAGCACCAATCTCACAGTGGATGGTTTTACCACTGGACTAAAGATGTCAGTAAAGTGTAGTCCTTCTCTTTGGTGGAATCCCATTGCCACTAATCTGGCCTTGTATTTTTGAACGGAACCATTGGGTTCCTTTGACTCTGAAGACCGATTTATAGCCAATTGGTTTAACATTAGTTGAAGAAGGAACTAGGGACCATGTGTTGTTGGCTTGCAGGGCTTGGAACTCATCATGCATAGCTTTTAGCCAATGAGGTGACTTCAATGCTTGTGCCACTAAAGTTGGTTCAGTTTCAATGAGGTCTTGACTGTTGTTAAGCATTGCTGCCAAGTATGTTTTAGGCTTTGCAATACTAGCCTTAGCTCTAGTCTCCATCTGGTGTTCATTGACAGGAAACAGCCTATGAATTCCAGTTATAGTTGCATTAACATTCTGTTGTGGAGAGAAGAGTTCTACAGAGCCAGCATTGGTGGCTTGCACACCATCTACTACAGGTACAGAAGCAAGAATATCTATAGTGGTTTAAGTAGGAATTATAGCAGTGGTTGGTTTTGCAGTATGCATACTGGAACTATACCTGGCAGAATCATTAAGAACATTGGCAGTTTGCATATGCATGTGTGGGTTAGTTTGCGGAATTAGTGGGATATTAGGGAGTGGTGCAGCTATGTTGGGCATGGGAAGGATGGAGATGAGTGAAATAATTTTGCATAGGGAAAACTGATTCATTGAATACTACACTTTTAGCAATATGTATTTTACCTAAGGAAGATAAGCACTTGTAGCCTTTGTAATTAGGTGAGTAACCAATAAAGACACATAGATTGGACTTGAAATCAAATTTGTGTTTGTTGAGGTAAGGGAGGTGGGGGTAACAAGCACATCTGAAAACCTTTAGGTGTGAGTATGTAGGTTGTTTGTGGTAAAGAAGTCCAAAAGGGGACTGGTTTTTGGTGTTTGGTGATGGCAGTCTATTGATAAGGTAGGTTGCTGAAATGAAAGCTTCATCCCAAAATTTTAATGGGATAGAAGCAGTGGCTAAGAGAGATAGTCCTATTTCTTTGATATGCCTATGTTTTCTTTCAGCACATCCATTTTATTGGTGGGTATAGGGACAACTAAGTCTATGGTGTATGCCATGGGTTGTGAGATATTTGGTGAATGAAAAGGACAAATACTCCCGTCCATTATCTGTTTGTAAAGCTTTAATTGTTAGGCCGGTTTGATTTTCTATGTATGTCTTATATTGGACAAATGCTGTAAATACTTGTGACTTATTTTCTAGCAGATAAGTACATGTATACTTTATGCAAGCATCAATGAATGACACATAGTACTTAAATCCAGTGGAAGAAGCAATTGGGCTAGGTCCCCAGACATCAGAGTATACAAGATCTAAAGGTTTTTCATAGCTGTGATTGGTAACAAGAAATGGTTGTTGATGGGATTTAGCAATACAGCAAGCATCACACATAAAACTAGAATCATCACTTTTATTGGATTCAATCTGAATATTACAAAGCTTCATAACATGAAGTAGTGTTTTGTGTGCTGGGTGGCCTAACCTCCTATGCCACAACAGCTTGTTATGAGTGGTGACAGAAGAATTACAATGAGAAAGAAAAGCTGTGACATTTTGTTTAGGTACATGGAGATTATGGAACTTGTATAGGCCATTCTTAAGGGTGCCTTGAAGTAGCACTTCCTTGTTCACCTGTGATTTCACAAAACATTCACGAGGCCAAAATTCAAAGAATGCACGACTATCTTTAGCAAACTTAGAAACTGAGAGAAGATTTTTGGAAATCTCAGGAACATGTAACAATTGATTTAAACTAAAGGTTTTGTGGGTGTTGGTGGCATGCAATGCAGATTTGCCAATATTCTTAATGGTTATACCTGATCCATTTCCAATGTGCACTTGCTCAAGACCCTCAAATTTTGAGCTTGTGAGGAGGTTTGTGTGATCAAAGGTTAAGTGATGGCTTGCTCCTGAATCGGGATACCAAGCTGGGTCTTGAGGGGAAGAGGCAGTAGCAAGATATGCTCTTGGGTTATGAAATGCAGCTGAAGGTAGAGCATTAGCATTTCGATTGGGGTTCTGAAACCCTCGGTCAAATCGATGGAAGCACTCCCAGACTACATGCCCAACTTTGCCACAAAACTGGCATTGTGGCCTGTTTGCATTTTGCCAAAATGACCTTCTTCCTCTATGTGATCGTCCTCCTCCTCTGCCTCTTCTGTTGAAACCACCTCTGTTCGAATTTGGTCCTCCATTCTTGAATTCATGTTGAGGCATTTGAGCAACATTGGCTTGAACAATGTTTGCATCTTTCTTGAACCTTTCAAGTAAATCTACTTGAGCCATTAAAAGTGCTTCAAGTTCCTCCATTGAATAGGAATCGGTTTGAGAAAGAACAAGAGTTATCATTGAACTATACTCTTCGCTGAGACCATCAAGAATTACCTCAATGTGTTCTTCAACTGATAGAGGGCAACCTGCCAATGCAAGGGAATCAGCAATCTTTTTTATTTTCAGCAAGTAATCTGTGGCACTATTGTCGCAACCGGGATCACGACGGGGACGGCGAAAAAGAGAAATTTTGTTTGAAAATTATGGAGTCGCCACCAAGTTTATTTAAAATTGGGAAAACGTTGGAAAAACCCATTTTTTAGAGAATAGTCTTTGAAACCAGTTTGAGTTGAGTCGGTTATGTATAGGAAGGGCGGAATTTAATCCCATGCACCTAGTACACTGTCTTTGGAGACTTTAATTAACTGTGCAAATTAAATAAATAACCTTTTTCAAACATTTATTTTTTGTTTCAAGACAATTAAAAGGAATTTATTTTTTTCTTAAAAGAAAAGAATTTTTAGTGCACCGAACTGTCACAGTTCAAATGTCCTAAGAATGAGTTAACTAGTCGTCGCGACGAAGTTAACATTTTTTATTTGAAACGAAAACATTTGACAATAAGTATATAATTTTATTTATTTTTTTTTTAAAAAAAAGAATTATTCTAAATAATAAATATTTGCAAGTAGAATCTAAAAAGAAACGAAGATTTATTTTTTTGGTGTTTTTGTAAGAGAAAATATAAAAACCTTTACGTGAGATATTTGAAACATCAAGTTGTCGCAACTCAAATGTTCAAATACCAAGTTAACAAGCCGTCACGGTTAAATTAACCTCTTTATTTGAAATAAAATTTTTGATAGATAAAGAATAAATTTAAATCGAAAATGAAATGAAATTATAAATATTTGCAAATAAGATAAAAAGAAATTATTTTTCATAAAAAAAAAAACAAACATAAAAGAAAACAAATATTTTTAGAGAAATTTTCAGGTTATCAAGTTGTCATAACTCAAATGCCCGGAATTTAGAGTTAATAAGCCGTCACGGCTAAATTAACACCTTTATCTAAGATTTCCCAATAACCCACATAAATGAATATTAAATAAAATATTCTAACAAAAATAAATAAATAAATAAATATAACAAAAAAAAAACAAAAAAAAAACAAAATTTGCATAAAAAAGAAAGTATTAAAAATTTACAAATAAAACAAAATATGAAAAGTTAATTTTGAAAGAGAATTTTAGAATACTAAGCTGTCGCAGCTAAAATAATCTTAAAACATAAAGTTAACAAACCGTCACGATTAAATTAACTTTTTTTTTTCTAAAAAAGAAATTGGAATATCAGGCCGTCGCAGCTAAAATATTCCAGGACATGTGATTAACAAGTCGTCACGGCTTAGTTAATTCAATTTATTAAAAATCAATTAACTAAGTTATTTTATTTTATTTTTTTAATTTTTTTTGAAAGCAAAATATCTAAGTATTTATTTCGAACAATAAATAAAACCTCCTTTTTTATTAATTCAGATCAAATAAGTAAGACTCGAATTTCAAACATAAAATCAACCATAATTTAACAAGCTAAAATAAAATCTAACTTAATGAATTTAAAATCTATACTAATGAAACAATTCAATCCAAATCAACTTCCTAAACTAAATCTATATTTTTTATTATATTTTAAAGAAAACTCTTGAAACTCAAAGTAAATGAAAATCTTTTTTATTATTTAGACTCTAAACTAAAATGAAATATATACTAATCAAGTAAACAAAACCAAAAAAATCAAACCATCCAGTATGTACAAACTTAAAATAAAATTCATTATCATTATTATTATTTTTTTTGAAATACCTCTTTTTTAACACACATATACACAAACTTTAAATTAGCTATCCAATTCCAAAACTCAAATTCACGTAACTAACACATACATATACTTAAATAAAATAAAATAATAATAAAAAGCATAAACACGCGATTAAACAAAACGTATACAAACAATAAAAAACAAAAGGGTCGTAAATATCACTTTTCTCCTTTTAACGATTTTTTTTTAAAAAAATATAATAATAATAATAATAGTAATATTAGCACTTAATTCATTCAAAATGAAAGAAATAATTAAATTACCCTTTTTATTTCTATTCAAATAATCTAAAGTTACTAAAAAACATAAAACACAAAGTTTTTAGTAAAACAAATCGTGCCAATATTTCCTTTGAACTAAATTAAATAAAAAATTCCTTTTAAATCATAACCAGCTCAGATCCAACAAACAAGATTTAAAGACTTTGAACAAATACTAATCAAATAAATACAACTCATATCTAAATTAAAAAATCTAATCTAACAAAATACTAATAATAATAAAAATAAAAATAAAAACTTTCCCCTCTCTCCCTCACACGGATCACTCTTTCCCCTATGCATTATGCATGCTGATACAGACAAGAACACTAAAATAACATAAAAATAGTTTTCTCTCTGTCTCAAGCTCACTCACGGGCGCACACACACACACACGAAAAATCTCCCTTTCTCTCTCACTCTTTCACGGATACACACATTCGTTTTTTTTTCTTTTACTTCACAACAACAGGGACATGGGGACAAAGGGAAAAGGAATGGGCCGAGAGATCGAGGAAGAGAGAAAATCTGAGAAAAAGAGAGAGGGTGCTGGACAAGGGAGAGAGGGAGGAAGCGCGGCTGATCCGCTGGCCAGGGGCGAGATGCGGTTGACCGACTGATGGCGGCTTCGGCTTCTTCACTGTGGCTTTGCTTGTGCGAAGGTTGAGGAGGTGTCGTGGGTTCGGTTGAAGATGATGGTAAAGGTGATGAGGAAGAGGGAGATGGCGGTCATGGTGTAGCGATCCGGGAAGGGAGGTTGGCTTGTGGCGCGCGCTGGCGGCGCGCATGGTGGTTTCCGCAGAGAGGGTTGACGCGATGGTGATGGGAGGAAGAGGAAAAGGGGATGTCCGGTGGTTGGAGGCTGTGGTGAAGGTGGTTGGTTTGAAGGAGTTCATGGAGGTTGAGAGGAGAGGGAAGAGGCCGCCGGTGGTGGTTGGCTTGGTGGTGCGGTACTAATGTTGATGGAGGCCGAAGATGAAGGGGCCGGTGGCGGTGGCGGTGACGGGTGGAGGTGGTGGTGGTGGTTTATGAAGGAGCTGTGAAGGGTGGTGGTTGTGGTGGAGTTGGGTGGTTCTCACGGCTAAGGGAGGAATGGCCGAGGGACAGTGAGGGGTGGAGGAGAGATCATGGGCTTGATGGTTTATGGAGTTTGAAGATGATGATGGGAAACATGATGATGCTGGAGAGGAAGGAAGACGAGGAAGGGCGCCGGTGATGTTGATGATGGAGATGCAAGGCCGCGGTGGTGGTGTCTGAAACCACCGCGGCCACCCCCCTTCTTTTCTCTTCCTTTTAAAATTTTTCCTCTAAAAAATTCTGATGATTTTTTTTTGATGAATTCATGGCTTTACCTTATTACTGAGTTATCTAGCTGGGTTGTATATCTGGAATTGTTGCTAGATGCTTCTTTTGCAGGTTCTCAAGATTCTTTGTTTTTCGTTTGAATTTTTTTGGTGGTCTTCTCCCCTTCTTCCCCGTTCCTCCATGATCTCAATATGTAAAAAAAAGCTCTTCGGATACATCCATTCCACCGAAAGAGATATTTAAAAATCAAAAACATTATCATTGCATCCTTTTTTATTTTTTATGCTTTCCCCCTCCCCAGGTTACTGTAACTTCACGTGCATGTCTCGGGGGGTGAGGGGAAAGGAGAAAATGAGAGAGTCCGTGAACTCTTCTCCAAAAATTTTTTATTTTTTTTATTTTTATATTTTTCTTTTAAACAAGAAATGAAACTATAAATAAATAAATAAAAAAAAAGGTAAATTAAGTGCAAACTATTGGATTTTATTGTTAAAAAGATTGAATAAAATCGGTTGTTCACAACTATCATTCTGCTTCTTGATTGATTTGAGTTGCAACTTCAATTGCTTCACTCTTGCTTTGGTTTTGGATGCAAAGTAGATTTCAATCTTGCTCCAAACTTGATGTGCGAATTCGCAGCCAACCATTCTGTTGGTGAAAGCACTCTCCATTGAAGCCAGGAGCCATGCTGCCAAGTGGTTATCTTGGAGTTCCCAGTCAGTGTAGGCTTGGGTTTCATTGCCCAAATCTTCATCTTCTTGAGTGGCAAATTTGCGAGGAATCTTGTCCTTGTTCAGGTGGTCCTTCAGCTTGTGCCCTTTGATCGTGAGCATCGCTTGATGTCTCCATGTGACATAGTTGTCTTCGCTTAGCCGTGTGGCCAATGGATTTGAGAAAGTTTTTGGTGAAGCAGCCACTGAAGCTGTTGGTGCGAAAAGTGTGGAGAGCTCAGGTTCCATGGACCGTGAGCTTTGATACCATATTAGGTATCAGACTCAGGTGTGGAATTGAAAGCAAGAACTCAAGAAAAGTGAGAGTGTTTAGAGAGAATGAATTGCATTAGCTTTCAGTGAATTGCTTGATCACTGTACAGGGATGGCTTTTATACATGATGAGGATTGACTTAGCTCTAACAGAATGGAACTAATCATAATTAATCACTTCTAACAGAAATTGAATTACAGTTGCTAGTACAGGTCACCTATCAGACAGAAAAACAAAAAAGAGAATGATTTTTGGTACAAATATAATTTCATACTTCAAGTGTAAAACGGGTATTTTCTTCACTCTCTCGTAATTTATTCTGAATAGCTTGATCCTATTTGATAAAAAAATTTTAGCACGCTTTCGTGCATTTAGGCTTCCAGCCATATAGCAGTTCCTTATACTATGTGATGTATATAAGCTCATTAATAGAAAACTAATAAAAAGAGTAACGTGTTTATCATTTTTAATTTTAAAAGACTATGAAATTAATTTCTTTACTTAGAGAATTAAAGGCTGTTTCTTTTTAGTTTTCATTTTTTAAGATTTTATAACGAAAATATTGGAAAGTGAAATTTATAGTTTTCGGAATTTTTAATATTTTCTTCAAAAAATTTTGAAAACTAAAAAACTAAAAATAAACATTGAAAACTAAAATCAAATAGACCCTAAATAGTCTAATGAAAAATTGTATAAGACTAAATAGGGTGTTAACTCAAATTTATAATTCGGATACGATACAAAGTACAGTACAATTAAGTTTTTTTTTTTTTTTGAGTTATTCATGTAAGCAAAGAGTTGTTTAAAATACTTGAGGTGGTCCGAATACGGCAGCGACTAGTGTGGCTTGCCTTCCTTACTCGTTAACCAAAGAATTGTCTCTGATTACGTGTGCGATTCCAGTGGTGCTAATTTGCATAAGACACCTTAGTGGAATGATTCCCACGGATATTGGGGCATAGTTCTTGTAGTTCCTTAACTTCCAAGGGTTGTTGGGATGATAGATAAGTTTTCTTATTTGGTCAAGGATGATATATAATTGGAGTGCCGTAGCTAGGCTTATAGATTCTACACTTGAAGCTTTATTGTGCAGACAGTAGGGTGATAGAAATAGCCGTAACATTGTTGCTAAGCACAACTGCATGCCAATTCTAAGGCACAACAGTGAGATTTGCTGTCGCAATTTGCTGCTTCTAGTAGTGAATTCTGTAGCAAATTCTGTTTGAGGTGCCAAATAAATGTTTATTCAAACATTATTGAAAATACCCACAATTTCATTTATTATTATTACTTTCATTTTTGTTTCCACCAATCTAGTGAAATCCCGCATCGTCTAATATGTCCCTGTAATTTGTGCATATATTGGCAGTTTAGCAATGGGAGAGTCTATTGTGCAACTAGTGACATTATTTCCTGCTCTTTTGAGTTCTGCCAAAAATAATTGTCGGTCATGGCCTTCCATAAAGACAAGAATCTTATTATCTCAATTTCTTTTTTTTTTCGTCCAGTTAAAGAGATCCTATCAAGAATCCAAAATCTTGTATACAACAAAAAGTCATTGAAGGACAACATTTGGACCATTATACCAAAGCAATAATAGATCAAGGTTCTGACATTTTCCCAATATATTTACAAATTCCAGATAACGTTGCAACTTACATTACAAGCAAACGTGATCATATTACCTACTTTTCAAGTTTCAAAACCGCCATGAAGGCTTCTTGAGGCACATCAACTTTTCCAATAGACTTCATCCTTGTCTTGCCTTCAGCCTGGTTGGAGAAAGACGGTAATACCATTATGGACAATCTCGGGCAAAATTCAGAATGAGAGCATCAATTGCATATAATGAATTTCACATTTCACTTATAATGCAAATCAAGCCATTTTCTTTGTTAAAGCAAAATACTATTGAAGCTGACCACACAACTATTCACTATTTTTTGATTAATTAAATTGTGAAAGATATTGTATTTGCAGTTTCGATGGATGGAGCATTTATGGATATTCTCCCACCCAATAAATGTGCTTTCAGAGAATTGAATTTGTGTTCTTATCAAGAGACTAAATTGATTACCACCTATCTAACAACTTGGTGATAAAACATATTTCACTATAAACCGAGAATTTAAATAACTTGACACTCATCATGATAGATAATAGAAAATATCCACTTATACTGGGCCATACCAGTTTCTTAAGCAACTACTTTTTTCTCAAAATGTCCCTACCTAGAAGAATGAGATCAAAAGTGGACATTGACCTCAAGCAACCCCGGCAAGCAGAACAGGGCAAGGGAATTAGACCCGTTTGGCACACCATATCAAAATTTAGTCATATATATATATATATATATATATACACATACACACACCACCCCTATTCCTTAATAATAGTCATGGTGGGTATTGTGTCATTTTGGCACATTGAAAGCCTAATACATCTAGCCATAATGTATCAAAATAGTCATAATGGCCAGATATATTAGTTTTTCAGCATACCAAAATGGTATGGTATCCCACCATAACTATGATTAAGAAATAGAGAGCATATAATATCGGATTTATATATATATGTCTTAATTTATTGCCATGGATTGAAAGTTCCAATTTTGGATACCTATCTAGCCAATTACTTGCATACCTAAATAATTAACCAAATCATTGGCTTGAAATTAACTTCAGGACGATAACTAGGGTTGGAACTCAGAAGCGGCTGAGAAGAAGTGGGTTTAAGATTGATTAAGAGGATTGAAATAAAGGACCAAAGCAGTTTCGTGCACTAAAAGCCTGAAGAAATTAACCAACCTGCTCTTCAATTATTTGGGTTAACTTCAGCAGCAGTTCCAAGAATATATAAAAGATCAAAGTGTGCCTTCTAATTAATTTAACCAAGTTTCTTGCTATTGTTGTATACATATATAATTTCAATAAGATAAGAATTCTTATGTATTATTTTTGCACACGTATGTCTTGAAAAAATGTTAGATTTTATATTTGATTAAATATTCAAGTTATTTGAATTTTACTTCTTTACATTTTTTAATTCAAGTTAAACATTATATTTAAGTTAGGAATTTTTTTTATATATTAAGCTAGAAGTTTAATTATAGTTAATTTTTATGTTTGATATCAATAAGCACAATTATTAAATATAAATTTAAAACATCATAGTAGCAATATATTAGTTATAAATATAAAATAAGTTTTAAATTAAAGACACATAGAAATGTTATGAATAAAAATGATAAATAAGAAGTGGTGATTAATAATTGAGATTCTAATATAGAAGTCTTAATTTAGTTTTAAATATTAACCAAAAAAAGCTAACTATTGACATGATCTTAAAGACATATATATTTGGAATGATACAAATCAATTAATGCAATTAACATGAAGAGACAATAGATAAATGGCTCCCCCATTTAGGTTGATCTCTATTACCCAGGTTTGCGGGATTTAAGCCTGACTTTAAAAAATTCGTTGCTATAAACTCAAAATTATTGATGAAATCGGGGAAAAAAAATAACAAAGCAAATCTAAATATTAAGTTTGAGATAGAATAAAAAGGCTTTTTTACCAAAAAGAAAAAAAAATTGATTAATTACACAATTCTATGATGTGCAACGTTATTTACTTATATGCACCACTTTTTTAATAATAGCAATTCGGCTAATACCTGGCTGTATTATTTGATAAAAACTTACACGCATTTCGACCAACTATTAGCCAAAAATAGTGCAAATTGTAACTATTTGCATCAGACAGTGTAAATTTCGAGACTATATTTCCAGTCCACTACTAGCTATATTTTCTAACTATTTGCTGCAAAATACAGCTAAGAAGAAGAAAGGCGCAGGAGGTGCAAAATACAGCTGGTAGAGTGCTTGTGCTTTTGGGAGCTTTTTTTTTTTCTTTTTTTGGGTGCATTTTGGGAATTGTTTTTAAATGTCACGTTACAGACAATCTTGTCTCCCCCTCCCATGGCGAAGTCAATGAATTGTCGTGTCTGAATGGCAATGAAGGTGAAAAAGAAGAGAGACGTGTGGTTTGTATTCATGAGAAATGCTAAGAAATAACACTTTATATTTTCAAATTATATCTACAAGTATAAATAATACTTTTTAAAAGCAAATGGTAATAAAAATATAGTATGATTAATTTGGTAAAGAAAAATATATTATTTAATTTTTATTTATATATTTCAAGCTAATAAATATAAAAGTCAATTAGTCAGACATTAATTGAATTATCTGCACTCACTTTCTCCCCTTGAGGGTAATATTTGACCAACTTAATACACCCTCGCTCGCCCCTATAAGTATAACATAGGAAAGGGACGAAGAGAACCATACTGTACCTGAGTTAGAGGTTGAAAGCCTAGTAACAAGGGAAAAAATTATTTCAGTTACTACTTTACGGTTTGCATAAAGAATAAATGAATGATTGTATATAAAAATATTCCAGAAAAACCTAACAAGCTAAAAAGAAAAGGACTCGTGTTTGCTTCCACCACATTGCCAAGTAATCGAACGTGGCGGTTAATAACAACTCCCAAAAGTCCGCTGGGCGTGCTTTGCACCTGTTGCACCTATATTCTTAGCCCTATTTTGGCTAGTCGAATTACATGCAACTATTTGTTGCAAAATATGACTATTAGTTGGCTGAAATACAGTCTCAAACAATTTACACTGTCAGATGTGATTTCCCAAGACAATTTGCACCATGTTCGACTAGCAATTGGCCAGAATGCATGTAATTTTTTATCAAGTAGTACCGCCAGCTGCTAGTCAAATTGCTATTATTAAAAAATTGATGTATATAGATAAATAATGTTGCACATGGTGGAATTGTGTAATTAGTTTTTAGGTGATTACTTGGGTACCCAGAGAAACAAAGGGGTTCCCAAACCTTTCTTAGTTGGACCAATTATAAAAGGACATGTAATTAAAAAAATGATATTAGATATGAGGTGTAAATAATGTTAAAAATTTAATTCATTCTACTAAATATTAAAATTTATAAAATCACCTTATTTCTTCATCTTTCATTATACCGTGCTGACTTGCTCTTCTTCCATCACAACTTCTATTCCTCTGCTGCTGCTGATGCCAATCCCTTTGCTGCCCATGTCGATGCACTCATCTCGCTCCCAAATGCAATAACCGCGAGCTTCTATAGCATTTTTAAATCAGCATAGTGTGTATAGCAAACTCATTAATCTCTATGACAGTGGCGGAAAGTTTTGAGTTTTGCAGGTAAATGGACTAGCCTTCACTATCAAATAAATATTAACAAAGTGGTAACTTTATGGTTGTTCTTTGTTTTAAGTTTGGTGAAAAGGAAAGTGTCTAAGTCTCATTTTTCTTCTGTTGCAAACCGTGCAATAAAAGTTGGAAAATTGAAGACACTATTTGTTTGTTGGTTCATACAAATTGCAAGTTGAAACTTGAAATTGCTATACTAAATCCAAAAATCTATGATCTTCTAAAGAGACGCTGGTTCAAATGTTGGCGATGGTTAGGATTTTGGTGACTTCCATTGAAAAATGGTGACGAAGGGCCAGATATGGAAATGGAGGATGGGAAAGAGGAATGAGTGTTAAAAGATGAACAGATAGGGTCATTTTATAAATTTAGATATTATTTGGAAGAAATTGAGATTTTCAATATTAGCTACACGTCACTTCACCAATTTTTTTTTTTAATTTAATTACCTGTCTTTTGATAATTGGTCCAATTAAGAAGGGTTTGGATGCCCCTTTATTTCTATGGGTGTAGAAGCAACCACCTTAATTTTTTTATTTATTTGATTATATGAATATCTACAAAATGAAAGAAATTGAAAGGCCTGCTCTCATACGCAAGCGTCACATTTGCAAATTTTTCTATTGACGATGTCATGTGTCAGGTAATTAATGTATATAGAAAATTATTACGGCACCCCTTGCCATCATATAACTATAAATACCCACACCATATAAAGAACGAGCACTTACTTACAGAGTGTGTGTGTGTGTGAGAGAGAGAGAGAGATAGATCAGATATGGGGAGAAGCACTTGTAGTCCAAGGGAGCCCTTGAACCGAGGTGCTTGGACAGCTCAAGAAGACAAAATCCTAAGAGACCATATCACTGTCCATGGCGAAGGAAAATGGAATAAACTCCCACAAAGAGCAGGTTGGTTAATTATGTTAAAAAGAAAAATATTATTTGTACTTATGAGATGTGGGGTAACGTCTCAACTCATGTCTCATTCACCATTAAATGAGATTTAAATCACATTATGAGGTCTAACATCTTATTCAATGATAAATGAGATGTGAGTTAGCACGACCCCATAAATACAAATAATACAACTCTATATTAAAACATACAAAGCACAGTATAAAATAGAAGTACTAATAGGATCTAATATCAATTCAGAAATAAGCTGAAATTCTAAAACTTAAGATGTGAGGATAAATGTATATATACTAACTAATTGTATATATAATTATATTACATTATATATATATATATTCAATATATAATTAAATTATTTGATTCTTATCATAATTATCTTAAGAAATTATATAAAAATATATATCAATAACATTTTTTAATTAATTGGACTTAAGAGCCTGAAACACTATCAATTTTATATAATTATAAATGTAAAATATATTTTTTTCGTTTTTCAAAATCCATGAAATTTCCTTTATAAACGACCTCATCTAGCTTGTGCTTACAAGTTGGTTTCATGTCGTAGCACAATTTATGTCCACAATCTCTAATTTGTAAAACTGAAAGATTGATTTTGGTAAAATTTGACGTATCATAGTATTGATGTCAACATCAGACGTGACATGTCTTAGATACGTAAAACCCAAATAATTGACATTTTCATGTTCCATTTATACATGAATTTAAACTACCATGGTTCTCTCTGTGTGTGTGTCTCTCCATGCAGGCTTGAAACGATGTGGGAAAAGTTGCAGACTTCGGTGGCTGAATTACTTGAGACCAAACATTAAGAGAGGCAACATATCACAAGAGGAAGAAGATCTAATCATCAGGCTTCACAAGCTGCTGGGAAACAGGTGCCTTAGGAGGCTTTAGCCATTTCTCTCTATGAATGATTCTAGAAGTTTCCAGGGGATTAAATATAATAATAATAATAATAATAATAATTTAAACCATCAATAACTTAATTAATCGGTTACTGTGTTAAAATTATAGTGAAAGCAAAAGAAAGAGATAATCTACAATAACAATTTATATATATTGAATAATAAATAGTATAGAGCACTTTTTTTTATGTTGTCGAAGCTTGAAAAAATTCTCTCATGTTTCTTCTCTTTACTATGGAAAAAGAATTACTCCATCCGTTCTAGGTCAATTGTCAAGAAAAAATAAGGCACGCGGATTAAAACAATCACTGAATAAATATTTATTATTATGTAAAATTATATAAATGGAATGATGAATTGCTCGTATTAAAAAAATAATAATTAATGCTCTCTGAAAATGGTAAGTGAACAATTAACCTGA
Organism: Dalbergia cochinchinensis; assembly: GCA_031216125.1. Lineage (NCBI taxonomy): Eukaryota > Viridiplantae > Streptophyta > Magnoliopsida > Fabales > Fabaceae > Dalbergia > Dalbergia cochinchinensis. Next base: position 54,977,353 of record CM062373.1, on the reverse strand, counting down.
AATATTAAAAAACCCAATAAATGGACATATAACCTGAAATGAATGGAGTAAATACTAAACGTGTGTGTTATTTAATGCTTAACTCCCGAATTTTATACACCAACGATATTTTTAGAGCACATTAAAATTCCAAAAAAATAAAAAGAAAGAAATAGTAGAAGTGTATATTCAGATACGTGGATGTTTTAAGAAAACCTGTGTGTGAATTATTATGTTTTCAAAGCGTGAGAATACTAAAAAATTTTGAAATCTTTTGTTTTAGTATCCTACATTTAGCACATTGATCAGAAAAACTAACTATAAATATACGGTACTATGCATGTGAAATATAATTGTTGATCTCATAAAGGCTGACACATGGGTGTCTCTGTGGTAGATGGTCTCTGATAGCAGGGAGGATTCCAGGACGAACCGACAATGAGATAAAGAATTATTGGAACACCAACTTAGCTAAAAGAGTTATTGGAGATCGTCACAACAACACATCGTCGACCACTATTAGTACTACCCATCAAGAGAAAACCAATGTGTTCCATGCAAAGGCATCCAAGTGCTCAAAACGATTGTTCATTGATCATCCACTCCCTCATTATTCATCAACGCAATTGCAGAGAGAGTTCACTAACGAAATGGAAATGGACGACAATAACAATGAGCTCTTGTCGTTTCCCTGCAGTGAATTCGGAGGAGGAGGAAAAGAGCTCTCATCAACGGATCATTTGTTGTTCGATTTTGATGACGAGGAAGTTTGCCTTTCCGATCTTCTCAATTTCGATTTCTCAGACACATGCGATTTGGGTTACAACTACAACAACAATAATAATAATAGCAGTGATGAGGACCTGTTGATGACTCTTTGGGACAACCCTATAAAAAGCAACCTTTGTGATAAAACAAATGTGGCAAACAATGTTCATTCTTCCACTTCGCCCCTTTGAGTTCCCTTATAGATGATAATTAACAACCTATCTTTCTTTAAGATTTAGGTTTAGCTTGTCTTTTATCTTTAGTTGTAGGTTTATCTATTATCTGAGCAGCTATATGATGTATGTTGTGCAACCAGAAAGCTTGTCAAAAAAATAAAATAAAATAAACATTGCCAATGCGGCAAATTCTGAGTAGAAGAATAGAAATCATGAGAGAATAAAAATATGAGGTGTCCATTTCATATCTTGCCACATAAGTGAACTTTAATTTGTCAACGTCTTTAATTAGGAGTGATGATCAGAGAGACACGTACTCACTGAGTTGTTGCTTCCCTGTTTTCTCGTAATCAAGATATTAGTTTCTTAAATCTACGTTCTAGTCCTTCAAACATCATCATCTTAACACTTTAATTCTTGAAATATTAAATGCATATACTTTAATTCTTTAAAGATTTCATACCAAAACATATTGGTTCCATAATAAAAATATAACGCCCCGTTTTTCTCTAAACTTTTAAATGATCAAAATGCCCCCGAAGTCATTTTTACCTGAAACATAAGGACGGCCGGTCTCGGCCATCCTCACAAGGCTTTTATGATTTATGAAGGGGATTATATGTTTATAAATGTTAACAAGTCAGAAAAATCTCATTTTTGAGGTTTCTGTGCACAAATGACCAAAATACCCCTAACTTGATTTAAGGCAATTTCAAGTTTTGACTCCGACCCGGACTCGTCCCGGAGATCAAAAAAGATGTTTTAAGGCATGAACTATGTTGGTTTAAGTCCCGGAGGTCCCGGGCAACTTTTGGTAAAAATTACAATTTTACCCCCGCTTAGTGCATTTTAAACCTAACGAGTTACTTAACTCAAACCTAAGTAATATTAGGCTCTAATGAAAGGTTAATTAATTTCCTTAATTAATCTAGAGCTAAAATAATTATTTAAGGTTGATTAAAACCTAAAATTGCTTAAGGAAATTTGCAACTCAATTCTAATTCTTTTTTTCGTTTAAAGAAAAAGCAACTATGAATAGTATTTTTACTATTCATATTTCCTTTCCCAAGAATGCTTTCTCTTTCAAGAAAAGTTGTCATACATCAATCAATGGTCATAAGAGTTTGACTCCATCAATCCTACCATAGTCTTTTAGTCCAAGGTATTAGGGTCCTAATTACCTAATTAGTTCACCTAAACACTTGGTTACACAACCTTAATTAGTAACCTAATCTTGTTTATTCCTAAACATTCCATTAGTACATGATTAAATTGAATGAAATCTTCCCTCCCTTGGCCCTATAATGATCAGCCACTTTCCCCCCAAAATTTCAAAAGAAAGATATTTTATGTAGTCAATCATATTGTCTATCAAAACCACCCTAAGACCTATGACCTATGACACTATGAATGACAACACAAGAGATATTTTTCCTCATTCTTCCTCAAGAAGTTTCAGCCACTTCTTCCATCCCTCCACTCCTTCATGATTCATTTGCCTATAAATACACAACACCACACAACTTCACTCATTTGCTCACTTCTTGCAAAATCTCTAAAAGTCTGAAGCTTTCTTACTTCTTTCCTCTCAAGCTTCCAAGAGTTCTTCAAGCTCAAGTTCTTCCTCTCCTTTTTCGAAAACCACAAGGTAGGAAACCTTTCTAAATATGTCTTTGATTCCTATGTTGAATCTTGTTGGGAAATGATGAAAGGTGGAACCTCCATGTTGCTTTTTATTTTCGGTTTCTTCCTTTTCTTTTCCTTTCATTTTCGGCCTCAAGGCCTTGAACATGATGGCTTGATGATGAGTGCTCTCTAGAGGTGACCATGAGTTCATCTCACATGAGACCTCTAAAGCTTGAGTTTTTCTCAAAGAAAAGTTTCATCTTTTGCAAGTTTAGTCAAGAATGAGTTTATGTTTCTCTTGAACACTTGAACTTCTCTTTTCTCCTTTATGATTCGGCCATGAAGGCCTTTGGCCCTTGGAAAAATGAAAGCTTGATGATGAGGGTGTTATGATGGTGTTTGTCACTCAACAACCCCTAAAGCTTGAATTTTTCACAAGGAAAGTTTCATCCTTTTTCAAGGATAAGTAAAGGAGGAGTTTATGTTTCTCTTGAACACTTCTTGGACTTTCCTTTTTCTTTCATATTTTCGGCCATGAGAGTTTCTAAAGTTTGGAAAAATGAAAGCTTGATAATGAGGGTTTCATGTTGATGCTTGTCACATGAACAAACTCTAAAGCTTGAAACTTTAACTTTAAGCCAAGTATGGTTTCGATTTTGCTTTCTTCTCTAGCATAAACTTTGTTTTAAATGTTGGTTTTAAGGAAGCTATGTACTCAATGATGAGGACTTAGGATGTTGATGTCTTAGATCATCAAAATCTTGGTCCCTAGAGTTTAAAAATGGTTCATTCTCCATGATGGGGATTCAGCCACTTCCAAGTTCTTTAAGGATATGATTTATTTTAAGTATTCTAGCACTAGTAGTTCTCTTTTCTTGTGAGGATGAGGTTTGGGTTGGAACTATGTTCTCTTTAAAAGTCTTTCAAGAGCTCTAGACAAGATAAAAGTAACTTGCATTCACGTTTACTTTATGCTTTGCATAGCACGTTTATCTTCTATGCTATCACTAAACCCCAAGATAAGGAATGAACTTGCATAATGCACGTTTAAATTCCAAGCTTCGCATTCCATGTTTATATTTCAAGTCATCACTTAAGAACTTAAAGATTTAAAACGAGAGCTTGCATATCACCTAAGATAATCTCAAAACCTTTCTATTTTAGCCTTAAAGTCGATTGTTGCTGGGCCTAGAGCACTAAAATAAAGAATTGAACTTGCATATTTATTTTCAAGCCTTGCATATTTAATTTCAAGTTCTTGCATTTCATATTTACTTTGAAGCTTTTACTTTACTCTCTAATGAAGAATAAAATGGAATGTATAGCACGTTTACTTTTTGTCATCACTTAAAGATCCTAGAGCTCAAAGACTTGCTCATTTCATCTTGAGAAAAGTTAAATCAAGGAGGTATTCCCTTGATAATACATTTGGCCATGTGATGATGGGAACTCTAGGATGAGTTTTCATTAGTTACAAGAGCCTATAGCTTACGTTTTAAGTTTTTCCTAAACATAAGTGACATTTAAAAGTGTTTTTGAGTATGTTCTTATATTTAGGATTTCAACCATGAGTAAAATTAAAGAGTTGCCGCCCCATGTGTTTTATGAAAGTTCTTGACAAGTTAAATTGATTTCCAAGGTATTTTTGAAGTCCTAAAATTGTTCCAAGAGAAACTAGCTACCTATGTACCTTGAAAAAGAAATTTATACATGATTTGATGACTTACCAATTTCGATTCTGCCATGATCATTTCCAGCACCTTAAATTATGTTTTGGGTGGTATAAATATGTTTAAATACCTTGCCAAGTATATGCTAATTGTTCTAGGCATTTTAGAGCATGTTTGGTTACTTTAATTGCTTGAAATGTGAATTCTAGAACCCCATAGGTACAGAAAATATGAATTCTGTCCAGATTGATTAACATCCATAGAATCACATTATATGATGTCTAGATCAGTGAGAGTGACTCATAATTGGCTTAGGTATTAATTGTTGCATCATAGAAAAAGTCGGATGTGAGAAAGGGTTTAAAACGCATCTTTTAGAACACCGTAATTCATCCTAGTTTAGCTTGCTACCAATGCTGTCCAGCCATAATTAATTAGGTTTTAGGACTTAATAAATTATGGTAATGAGGTTAATCAATCCCTTAGAGGTATAAGAAAATAATTTGAAAGTTTGAGGTTACCCGATTAGGGATTTTCACTCTTAAGGGAAAGATTTAAGCATTACTCTATGAATGATGAATTGGTGTTTACCTCATGACTTATATGATGCCATGTGAACTATTATTCCTAAATGATAGTTTTATTATTGCATGTGATTGTTCTTTGAGAACGTAGAGATGCCTATGATGAAAGATATGTGACATGCATGAAACTATGTGGCACCTCAATAAAACATGCTAAGACTTAAGGTGACTTAAACTATGAGAAGATGATCCTTGAACCACCAAGTTAGGGGTGGGGATAAGGTGATTCTAGCCCCCTAGACCCGTACTTTAAGTCGGGACCTTTAACTTATCAAAAGGGATAAGTCCATGTGCTAATGACGACTAGCAAGGTATGAGCTCATAACCTAGAATTTTCTCCACAGGGAGATCAGTTAGGGTGGCCCCAGGAAAATAATGATGAAGTTTTAATGTCACCTCAAGTAACCAAGATATGTACCATGTACCATGTTCCATGAACTATGATTCTATGCCCCATGATATAAGAAACTACGAATTTATGAGTTTATGTGCTATGCCCCATGATATAAGAACCCATGAATTTATGAGTTTATGTGCTATGCCCCATGATATAAGAAACCATGAATTTATGAGTTTATGTGCTATGACCCATGACATAGGAAACCATGATTTATGATTAATGTACCATGACTTATGATCCATGTTTCATGACTTATAGACTATGTAACCAAGAGATTTTCATAATTAAAAGGAACGGGTCTCGGAGGTTAATGTTTGCGAACTTCATAAATGAACTATTATATGCCCACGTTTTTACTAAGAAACTGAGGTCCCTGGAAACATATATGATGACACTTAGATATAAGGAAAAACCCTACTGAGTTTCTTTAGTAAGAAATCTCACTCCCTCTATCTCTTTCTTTCCGTTACGTCTCTAGATTCGGATGGCGACGTTCGTACTCTACGTTGAGACACCCACGTAGGAGTACCACTACGATCCAGAGCACGGATCGTACCATTTTGAAGGCCGTTGCACTGTTCTTGTCTTTATGTTTCCAGGACGGCCTTTCGCCCATCCTATAGATAGCTATCTCTTCTCCCCAATGTCACCCTATGGAGATGACATGGTTTTTGAGTGTGCACACACACGCAACGAGAGAATCCTACGGACTTACACCGCAGGCTCGGGCGCCGTACCCGAATATGTACCCCGCTCACAGCATTCGGAGGAGCCACCTGCCCCTATGTACGAGGAGGACTCTGCCCCCACTCCCCCACGCAGCCAAAGGGCAGCGAGGAGACGGTTAGCCAGCCACGGAGGGCTCGGATGCCCGAGGTGCGACCTCACCACGGTGGACGTGTCCGAGTGCCCACTCCTGACGCGCTTCGCTCGTGGATCGGCAATGTCCCACCTTACCTGTGACTGTAGCTGTATGGTTTTGAGGGTAGTCTTTAGTGCACACACGTCACGTAGTAGGATAAACCTTCTTTTGTGTTGAGGTTATCCATTTCAGAAGCACATGGTGTGGGTTTTCTCTTGCATGTGTCATTTATATTTCTATGTATTTCCTACGTTTCAGTTGTATTGCACTCTATGTATGGAACAGTCCCGTCATTACTGGTGGGCATTCTACGTATTAATATATGAGGTATTTCAGTATATGTGTTTATGATGCTGCGTATGGAGCCTTTATGTGTTTACATTTCCGCATTTTATGATATCGTTCGAATTACATAATACGCGGCTCATACTTTATCAAGGTTTTGTTACAAAAAAAAATGGCTCGTATTTTTAGTAAGTAATTTCAAAGGTAATAGAACTAAAGCAAGAAGTAATGACTAATATTTGGCCTCAGTACATACTAGTAGTATTGGATTGAATATTAGGGTGTTACAAAAAAGATCATTTAAACATCAATTCTTAATATATTGAATGCATATACATTTTAATGCTAAAAAAAATTTCATGTTATAACCTATTAATCTCTTTAAAAAAATCATATAATTATTAATCCATGAAAAATTGATATACTAAAAGCCAATTTTAAGAATAAACTAAATACTAAAATATGTTGAAAATTGAATCTTTTAGGAATTAATATGTTTAAAATTAACAATATTTCAATCATGACATGTGGTGTGATGGTAGTTTACATTGTTCCCCAACCATATGATCAAATTTGATTCAACTCATGTGAATGGAATGCATTTCGTGATCAGTCATTTATTTCCCTCGGTAAGTGGATTAATCACTGCTGTCGATGGTGGATATCGTGATTTCGATTAAAAAAAACAATAATGTTTCATAGATTAATGTGTATATGATTTTTCTACAATAGGGATGGATATGATGTATTTGACATGAAATCTTTTGAGAATTAAAAGATATGATGTTAATCTTTTAAGGACTAAAATATTAAAAAAAAAAATCTTCCAAAGACTAAAATTCATATCGTATTAATTTCTACTATTAAAGAAGCCCCTCCAATGTTGTATTCAAGCTTGCACATCAGTTGAATATGGGGTGGCAACAAATGATCTGGAGCCATGACTTATTCAGTCTACACTCGGTCCAATTCATTCACTATTGATTTTTTTATTTGACTTAGTTTATTAAATTAGTTTATTAAATCCAAATTGTGTAATGAACAAGTAATAAACTACTCGTGATTAATTAATATTCAAGATCTTCCAATTAAAAATAATAATTTTTAAAAATACAGTGTACAGATAAACAGATAATTAATGGACAAATTGGATAAATATCTTTTGATAAAATCAACAATGAATAAAATTTTTAACATATCTTCACCAATAAAGGTCAAATTTTTGTGCACAAATACTATAAAATTATTTTACACTTTCATTTAATCAAATCCTCTTATTTATATGATTTTTCAAGTATTAAGTGTAAAACTCAACCACTTTTATTGATTTGGCAATACATTATTAGTAGAAGATAATGTAAGATAATTTTTGTGCCTATTTGGTACACTATATTAGGCCTCATAGTATAGGCTTGTACAAATACATTATGAACTTACCCATTGTTTAGTGTACCCATAGTATTGTATAAGGTTATTCAGTATATTCCTCTAATACTTCATTTTAATGTATAACTTAATTATAGGTTCGTGGGAGTGGGATTAGATCTGATAACTTTTTGATGAATAAGGTGAATAGACACTTTTGCCTTTACAATCCTAACACCCACTTTTTCTTCTCTTTTCTACCATTGTTCTACCTTCAATCTCTGCCATTGATGTGCCACCCATAGCTGCATGTTTCTCTCTCCACCGTTCACCCACAGCCGCTATTTCTCTCTACACCATAAACTGACGTTTGTTCTTAGCTGCTGCCATAGGTGCATTGGGCAGCTATCACGGTGAATGCGAAAGGGGTGAGTGTACCGCTACCATAGAGTCGAAGGACCGAGAGGATGCTACTTAGTTCGTAGCTCCTTCATGGCTCCATGATACGAGTCGTCGATTCAACTACAAATGCATAAGGGAAAAGCTTTTGCCGCCACCAAACACATGATAGTATTATCTTATACAAGATAGTATTTTATATAGTGTCAATTCAAACAGTGAATAATATTAAAAATTTATCAAGTCTTATCCTATCAGCCCTTATTTTATCGGACCTCATCCTATCTGGCTTGTCAAACGTGGCCTTAGTGTATACAAATTAAACTCAAATATGAAATGGTATATCATAAATTTTTTTTTAACTTCTCACCTAATACCTTGCTGTTAACAAAAATAGAATATAAAATACTACTCCCTCCATTTTAGAATAATCATTGATTTTTTACATTTTATGTTTCAAAATATCTGTCCATTTACAATATCTAGGTAACATCAATTTTTTTTCTTTCGTTTATACCCTTATTATAAATGTGTTAGTTAAGTAATCAATACATTTAATAAGACAAATAATAATGACTATGGAATGATAGTTTTGTCAACTCATAGTAATTTTCTACATTTAACAAATGTTTTATCATTTTTCTTAATATGTGTATTGTTTGATTTTTGACAATTATTCTAAAACAGATAGAGTATTATTAAGTCTAAACTTAGCAAAGAATCTTACATACTATATTTCGGTCTACCCAATGATTTGACCAACCCAATCCAAACAAATAAGAAACATTCATGTTTGGTCGAGTTTCATTCTGGATCACATTCTTTTAGCGACTTAACACACAACCTGATACCAAAAGAGATTGGTTGTTCGTGCTCTAATTACCCAAGGCAAGGTGCACCTTTGGTTGCATTTTCTTCAAATACAAGTTTCTCTATTGCTTGATTCTCTTTAGTATATTTTATTATTGATAGTGTTGTAGTGATTGAGAAGGGGGTTGAATCAATCACTATTAATTCAGAAAGTTCCTACACACTCACAAAACTATTCAGTAATCTCAATAAAGTCTCTTGCTGTAACAAGAGATTTTGTAAGTAAAAACCTTTTAAACAAAAGAAAGACTTTCAGTAAGTGATTGAAAAATTCAGTAAATATATCTTTTAAAGAATTAATGTCACTTGTTAATACAGTTTACAAGTTTGATCTAGAGAAAGGGTGAATATTTAGGAAAATCAAGTTTGAGCACAAATTAAAGAGTAAAGGAGAAAAAGTTTGCAAACAATCTTTTTATACTATAGTTCGGCTCATAAACCTTGAGCCTACATCCAGTTCTTACCCTTCCGGTGAGAGTTTCACTATATCAAAAAGTTTACAAGACAAATAGCCACAAACAATACTTCACTCAAAGCCAAAGTGCAAGCACCGACAAAGAGTAGTTTTGATAAGAGCCTCTCCAAACTCACCCTAAGAGTAGTTTTTTACAAGAGTCTCCAAACTCATACAAGATTCACTCAAGAATAAATAAAGAAACCTAGTTCTTTAACAAGAGCTCACCAATGCCTTTTCTCTCAAAGCTTCACCCACAAATTTGCCTTTTACATATATAATACATATGTTTCTATTTCCTCTCAAAAAGTAATATTCAATGACAATAGAAATAATAAAGCTTTCAGAAGATGTGAACGATGGCTGTTATAGTGAAGAAAAAGAAGGAGTAAGCTTAGGCAGAATTTTTCTTAGAATAGTATGTTTTTTAGTGCTCTTTTTCTTGAAATGATTTGAGGCCTGTTGTTTCCTTAAATTGGCAACATATTATGACTGTTATAAACCATGAAGAGGGATTAGCTAGCCCTTGTCCTTGCCTTGTGTGGTGGCAACATCTACACCATATAGACTTTTTGTTCTTGTGTCACTTGTCCTTATCTCTTTGTCTTTTTCTCTTAGGAGCGTTTCATTTATGTATTATATCATGTTATCCTTCATCCTTAGCCAAAAATAAAACATTCTTCAGATATTTTTGTTAGTTTGTGGATCCTAATTAGTGATGACAAATATCATTATGGACTTAATGATGTGTTTGCTTAAGTGTTTCAGCATATTATATCATAAATTAAGCAAAAAACATAGAAAATCTTCAACTCAGGTTGGAGGGTCTCAGACTACCAGTGCTATGTATTTTGAAGAGCAAAATATATGCTGAGGTGGCAGCTGAACATTAGATGAAGAAGGACTAGAATTCAAAACAAAAAATATCTGATGATTGCTTCATTTTGAATGGAATAAAAGGACAATGACAGCTCATATTCTAGAAGAAAAAGAAGAGGCTGAGATGTGTGGACAAATAGCACAAGGACAAATAATCTCAAAGGTATAGATGATGCCACCACAAGGCAAGGACAAGGGCTAGCTAGCCCCTCCTTTCAGTTTGCAATGTTCAGAAATTCCTTCCTATTTTAAGGAATCAGCAAACATCACTCCACTCAAGAAAAAGAGAAAGAGCACTAAAATCAAGCCTATCATTTTTGAGCCATCATTCTGAAAGCATATTACTTCTTTTTCTTCACTGTTACATTTATTGTTCAAAGTTTCTTTTCTGAAAGTTTATTATTTCTGTTAGACACTAAATATCACCTCTTAGAGGAAACAAAAAGCTATATCTTTTACAAAAGGCTATTTGTTGTGAGCTTTGAAAGAAAAGCCATTGGTGAGCTTGTGTTGTAGGAAGTTGGTTCCTTTGTTTTTCTGATGTTCTGTCGGTTGAGCTTTTGAGAGCTTTGTTGAGTGATTGGGAATCTGGTTTAGATTCCAATCAATTTGTAATTTCTGTTGGTTAGTGGAAAAGCCTACTTTGGAGTAGGTACTGGATATAGATTCCAGAGATAGGGAACCAAACCAATATAAAAATATTGTGTTTTCCTCTTCTTCCCTAACTCTTTATTTCATTGTTGCTTAAACTTTTCAACGTTGATTTTCTCTAAAAAGCTTTTCATAAAACTATTAAAATCGCGCTATTATTAAAAGGAAACCAAAATCATACTGTCTTGACTGATTATGATTTTCAAAGACTGAAGCGTTCTATTTAAAACTATCCTTTTACATAAGATATGTTAAAAGTCTCCTGTCATAACTGGAGATATTCGCTGGAAATCTGATAAATTTTGTGAGTGTATAGGAATTAGCTAAAGAGATATATTTGATTCAACCCCCTTCTCAAATATACTTAGACCATCAATTTTCATTTGAAATTATGATAATTGTTCATCTAATACGCAGTTGTCACTTCAGCATATAAATTGCTCTTTGGATTGCTCAGTGTTGATGGTTTCAAAGTCTCCTACCCAAGTTGGAGACATTCTATGTCCTTTCCTTAATTTTAGATATAATACAATGAAACACTTAAGCAAACGCATTAATATGTTCACCCACATGCTTATCATCACATTTATGATCCATAAACCAACAATTATAAATCATATTATTTATTTTAAATATTTCAAATGCATGTATAAAAAAATTTATTGAGTAAATACCTCATGTGGTCTCTTAAGAAAAAATTTACAAGACAATTTAGTCCATAAAAAATCAAAACTAAGCTCATGGTCCCTCAAGATTTTAATAATAGAACACTATTAGTCCCTTTGTATATTTGATCTTTTAAACAATAACGGAATTACACAATTGACCCATTAATATGACACTAAGTGACAAGTGTGTCATGTGAAAAGGAATGAAATTTGAAATGATTCATTTTTGTAGCTGAAATTATACAAAATAACTCATTTAAATCCCAACTACAAGTCATAAAATGATACATTTTATATAATTTTAAACACTAAAATGAATGCAATATGTTTTAAAATGACATTGTTTTACTTGCATCCAATATTTTAATGGCATGTATCGTTATACTATATCATATGTGTCAATCCATGAACAGAAAAATAAACCAGGGACTAATGTGTCCTTAAAGGACTACAAGATCAATTTATTTTCTTTGAAGACTAAATAGTCCGATAAAAAGTTCTTAAAGAGACTAAATAAAGTAGTAAATCAAATTTATAATATGGATAGGACATAAAGTACAACACAATTATTATTTTTTTGAGCTATTCATGTAAGCAGAGAGTTGTTTACAATACTTGAGGTGGTCCGAATATGGCAGCTACTAGTGTGGCTTGCCTCCCCTACTCATTAACCATGAAATTGTCTCCGTTTACGTGTGCGATTCTAGTGGTGCTACTTTGCATAAGACACCTTACTGAAATGATTCCCACGAACATTGGGGCATAGTTCTTCTGGTCCCTTAACTTTCAAGGATTATTGAGATGATAGATATGTTTTTTAATTTGGTCAAGTACAATTCAAGTGTATAGAATATCACTCTTGAAGCTTTACTGTGCAGACAGCAGAGCGACAGAAAGAGCCATAAGACACCTTAGTGGAATGATTCCCACGAGCATTGGGGCGTAGTTCTTGTAGTTCCTTAACTTTCAAGGATTGCTGAGATGACATCCGAGTGCCGTAGCTAGGCTTATAGAATATACACTGTCGAAGCTTTATTGTGCAGACAGCAGGGCCATAGAAAGAGCTATAACATTGTTGACAAGCACAACTGTATGCCAATTCTAAGGCACAATAGTGAAATTTGCTTCTTTAAGTAGTGAATTCTGTAGCAATACTGTTTGAGGTGCCAAATAAATGTTTACTCAAATATTATTGAAAATACGTACAATTTCACTTTCTTTCTTCTTCTTTTTTTTAGATTTTTATTTCCACCAATCTAGTGAAAACCCGCACCGTCTACTATGTCCCTATAATTTTTGCATTTATTGGCAGTATAGCAATGGCAGAGTCTATTGTGCAACTAGTGACATTTCCTGCTCTCTGAGTTCTGCCAAAAATAATGGTCAGTCATGGCCTTCCATTAAGACGAGTCCTATTATCTCAATTTTTTTTTTTTTTCAGTTAAAGAGATCCTATGAAGAATCCAAAATCTTGTATACAATTAAAAATTGTTGAATGACAACATTTGGACCATTATACCAAAACAATAATAGATCAAGGTTCTGACATTTTCCCAATATATTTACAAATTTCAGATAACGTTGCAACTTACATTACACGCAAACCTGATCATATTACCTCCTTTTCAAGTTTCAAAACAGCCATGAAGGCTTCTTGAGGCACATCAACTTTACCAATAGACTTCATTCTTTTCTTGCCTTCAGCCTGGTTGGAGAAAGACAGTAATACCATTATGGACAATCTCAGGCAAAATTCAGAATGAAAACATCAATTGCATATAATGAATTTCACATTTCCGCTTACAATGCAAACCAAGCCATTTTCTTTGTCAAAGCAAAATACTATTGAAGCTGAACACACAACTATTCACTTTTTTTTTATTAATTAAATTGTGGAAGATATTGTTTGCAATTCGGAGGGTGGAGCATTTATGGATACTCTCCCTCTCAATAAGTGAACTTCCAAAGAATTGAACTTGTGTCGTTATCATTACAGGAGACTAAATTGTTTATCACTTGTCTAACAACTTGTTGATAAAACCTATTTCATTATAAACTGAGGATTTACATAACTTGACAGTCATCTTGATAGATAATAGAAAATATCAAGTTATACTGGGCCATACCTGTTTCTTAAGCAACTTTTTTTTTCTCGAAATGTCCCCACCTAGAAGAATGAGATCAAAAGAGGACATTTTCATGAAGCAACCCCGGCAAGCAGAACAGTGAAAGGGAATTAAAGTGAACAGGAACTCAGCATTCGTACAAAATATCTTTCATAGTTTGATAGTTTCTAAATATCTACATGGAAGAAGGAATTTTTTTTTTTTCCGAATAGCGAACCACAGGGACAGGAAACCTTACCAAAACATGGGGGAACCGAAAATGTTAAAACTTAAAAAGACAATCATAATTCACAACTCAAATAATGTTTAACCCTCCTTATTAAAATAGTAGTTTTAAAATATATTTGAGTTGAGCAAGTTTATGGGAAAGCAACACGAGCACAAGGTCTGTCACTTGTCTTACCATAGCACTTGGCTAACACATCCTTCCTTATTGCAGATAAAGCTTCACTAGCAATCACTTTTGACCCTATGCATGCCTAGAACAGAGATAAATACAAATACTATTGTGGTTAGTTTAACGACAAAACAAAATGAAATCAATTCTTTCACCGAATAATAGTTATAATAGTAAATAATAAAAATAATATGTTAGAGATAAAATTCCTGATTCATTAAAGGTTTACAAGAGGAAGAAAAATAAGAATAGTCTAGGAAGAAAAATGAGGGATGGCTCAGCTGCTAATGAGCCATTAGATGGGCCCACAACTGGGGCATTAGTTTAACAGTCATTGGGTTGAATTGAGAGTGTTACAAGGCGTAGGAATAGGGAGTTTTTCTGTTATAGGATAGGATATAATTGCTGTTAGGAATAATCTTTAGGGATTAGGAATTCAGATATTGGATGTAGGAGAGTTTGAGCTGCTGAGTGCTCAAGGCCGTGCTCTCTGTAATTGTTCTACTGTTTCTGTCATCTTCCCCAGTTAATACAATCCAGCAGTAGTATATTATCTACTATTGTTTATCAATTGTTCTGGTTGCTATCATAATAAAAGCAACTCTTCATAACTGTACCAGAGGGGGAGAAACAGAAACTAAACAATTAAAGGAAAGTTAAAGCATATAAAGCAGAAAAATTAGAAAAGACAAAAATTATATTAACTTTTTTAATAAATTAATATGAAAAAGAGTACCCAATTCTTACTTGAATTGGCACTTTAAACATCTGCCGTGGTATGAGCTCCTTCAGCTTTAGAGTCAAAGCCCTTCCCACAGAATATGCCTGAAATACAAACCTCTGTTATAATTGATTAACATCAAATTATAAGCATAAAATATGAAACTGTGCAAATTGCAAAAGGGTCACCAGTAATTGCATAACCATTAGTGGATTCAATATTTTTCAATCCCCGGTTCTAATGCCCAGACAAAAATCTTATTAAGAGGAGTTAGATATTTCATATTTACATTATAGGATCACCTGTATCATTTTCAATGCTTAAACACGTGAATACAATTGCAGTTCAGCTAATGAATGCTTTGCCAGATTTTTCTTATTTTAAAAAGGAATACGGAATAAATACATTGCATTCAGGTTTTCTCAACCCAGTATGATTCCTTAGTATATCCACAAACAATTTATATCAATAAGCAATTTCTAGAGGAGGGAATATTTATTCCCAAACCACATAAAGACTTCGATCCATGTCATAAAAATTCAACGAATTTGTACTTTGACTGAGACCATATATAGACTACCTATATATATATATATATATATATATATATATATATAGTACAATTTTTTTGGTAAACCATACATAGACTACAAAATGAAATTAGTTACCTTATCTTTGTGCACAATGGTAGCCAATGGCTCCACACAATCACCATTTATCAGTATGTCAAGTTTAATTAAATCACTTTCTTTGTACCTGAGAATCAGAGAACAGAAAGTATCAGAACATAGGGAGTTCCTTGGAAAGACAACCTTCTCACACTGACTCTGATTTCATTTAAGATAAGAAAAGGATAGCCTTTACAATTATAAATACAAGCATTATGTGCTTCAAGTTGAGAAAGTTCTATCTTCTAGTACAAAGTACAAGGTGTATGAAAAAATATATTCCACATCTCAGTGACATAAAACATAATGTAGTCTTAAATAATGAGTTGGAAAGAGAGTATTTTAAATGAGTTATGGAGAGGAGATTTGGTATAAAAGGGCTTTCTGTAAAACTAAGATGAAATATATGGGATACAAGTACAGTAAGACAGAATGTTTAGTAGGTGAAAATTGGGGAGATCACATCATAGTTGCATGGTACAGAATTCAAATTGGATGGATTAAATGGAGAAATGCTTCATATCGAATTTGTGACCACAAAGAGCTTGTCAAACACTAGAGAAAGTTCCACTAAACAGCTATATGAACCTCTTTGGGTAGTGAATGTTGGACAACAAAGTGGCAATAAGAGCAAAAAAATAAGTGCAGCATGCATGAGAATAACGAGATTGATGGATTTACAAGAACCAAAAGACAAGGAATGGAAGTATTTAGGAGAAAGTTGTAACAGAAAACTTTGAGGATAAGACAAAAGACACTTGCCAATGGTGGATTGGTCAAGTGAAAAGAAAACCTAATAAGAAAAGTAGATCAAATAGAAGACAATAATCCAGAAAAGTAGAGAAAGACCTAAAAAGCTCTAGGACAAACTGTTGGAAATAGGAAAGGATAGGAAAATTTGGATTTGATAAAACCCATTGGCATCAATTATCCCATGTAGCCAAACAAGCCAAGTCAGATATGGCTTGGTTTCTGTTGCATAAGAAGGATATTCAGAGGGGTTGTGTCACCACTGGTATCTAGAGAAAATTAGGGGAAAAAGAATGTGTATTGATGAACAAATCCTTGAATCGTAGCAATTCTGATACAAGAACTCTCTGCTTTCGAAGGGAATTCTAGAGCCCTCAATCTCACCCAATGAACACCAAAAGACTTAACAAGACTAACTGATCAGTTGCCAAGCCCTTTATTCCTTGCAAACTTGTAACAATCGAGATTCCCTCCAAACCTAACTACCTCACACCTGTTCACACTTACTCTTCAGCTGTGTTGTATAAAATTGGGCCTGAACCTAACATAGACCTGCCCATTCCTTGGGTCTCTAACAGATCAGGACTAAGATTAGGTAGGAGTTAGTACAGAAGTAGTAAAGGGAGGGAAATGGAAAGAATAGGAAAGAAGTTAATGGTTGAAAGAAGAGAAAGGGTCTCTCAGACATCCTTAGCCATTGTAACCCATTCTTCTTCTGACTTTTTATTACACTGATCTAGGGTAGAAGCTTGTCTCGATAATACACAGATATTCAGTATTTCTTTGTTTCATGTCTCTTTTCTGGACCAGTCTATCAGGTATAACACAATTGAATGCCAACAGTGGCAACCGGCAGGTACTTGAATTTTGTTGCATACACATACCAATTTAGTTGAAAGTTGCAACCATAACCCACAGGTTGGTGGATCAGAACCAGCCTCTGATACCAACTTGAATCTCAAAATATTTTGGAATTGCTTGAGAGAAATCCTCCTGGCCACCCCTTATTGTTACTAGAAGATAATAACATCTACATTAATTTACAGTCCCAAAACTGCTGGGATGTCCTATTTAACTATTTATGAAAAATAATACACAATGTAATCAGGGATATTTATAATAGTCAACGGTATGCTGTAATCCAACACAATCCCTCATGACTTTTATCAATAAATGATGCTTTCAGAGGCATTTACCCGATAAAAGTATACTCCATACTCGCGTAACCCTTACTTCTTGACTTTAACTGGTCAAAGAAATCACCAACCATCTACAAAGTTGATAATCAAGGACACTCAGATAGTTGAAAGCCAAACTTGTCAAACAGAGGCACAAGTTTACAGGGTAAATTGACAAGAATTTGTGCAAGATATTACCTCTGCTAGTGGTAGTTCATAGATGATTGATGCTCTAATTTCAGTGATAAATTTCATTTCTTTGAACTGCCCTCTTCTTTCTTGTCCCAGTTCCATAAGTGTCCCAATGTAATCCTTCGGTGTAAGCATCTCAATCTGTACATGCTACTTGCAAGTATAAATTTCAGGGGGAAAAAAATAACCGTACTTGTAAATTAATATGTTTAGCCAGACCTGCTTAGATTCTTGAACAACGTGAAATAATAAACACCACAAAGAACAAGAAATAACCTTAACAAATGGCTCCTCAATTGATTTCCTTTTTCCAGGTTCAGGAAGTAAAGATGGATTTGAGCATTCAACCTTCAAACATTATGTGATTTTGACAAAATGATGGTGTTAATATGAAAAATATTTTATAACTATAGAGAAAATTCAGTTATAATGAACAGTTCACCAAAAGAAAGTATTACATAGGAAGGGAGGGAGCTTAGGAATGAGAAGAAATTACAGTATCACCATCTACACAGTTCACTCTGTAAACAACACTTGGAGCAGTAGTTATCAGGCTCAAATTGTATTCTCTCTCAAGTCTTTCCTGTAAAGTAAAGAACTTGTTAAGACAAGACCAGATTTCTGAAGTTATTCCAGATTTCAGACCATATTTCAAGGAACAATGCCATATAAGAACATTCAAGCATATCCTATGAAAATCAAAGAGCATATGCTTTGACAAAAATCCAACCTGAACAATTTCCATGTGGAGAAGACCCAGAAACCCACATCTAAAGCCAAATCCCATGGCACTTGAAGTCTCGGGTTCAAACTGGAAACCAGAATAGAAAATTATGTCTTCAAATAATCAATCACTAATCCTACCAATGTCAGCTAGACTCTAAGAAAATTGGATATTGTAGAAAAAAATTGTTTAGCACCAAATATAATATAGCTAACAAATATATGATAATAGTTAAGAAATCAAGAGAAATTTTGCATGCAGATTCCACATGGCAAAGTTGAAATAAACTTCATGCCTAACAGATTTGACATGAATGCTTCTCCCATGAAAAGACCAAATTCAAAAGTGCAACTGAATAATTAAATTAAACATCAAACAGCTTAAAGATAAAATACATTGATGAAGGAAGCTATTATAACCAGAACAAGGAAAATTATAATGTTAATAGCAAGATACAACTAACAGATGTTAGCATATACAGGAAAAATCAAATTATGTTGCCTGCCGACTCTAGAAACAAATTATGCACTATTTTCCAGCATAACAGTATAAGGCCACCTTCAGTGCAGCATCGTTAAGTTGTAACTTCTCAAGAGCATCACGTAGCTCAGGAAATCTGTTACCAGAATGAAAGTAAGGGGAAAAAAATTAATGCCAGACACATTCAATGGTACTATACAAGTCTGAAGAAAGAAAAATAACGTAAACAATAGATCAATACTGATCAGCATCAACAGGAAACAGGCCACAGAACACCATAGGGGTTGCTTCCTCGTATCCAGGGAGTGAAGTATCTGCCTTTCTACCATAGTGAGTAATTGTGTCACCCACTCTGGCATCAGCTACTGTTCTTATTGATGCAGATAGGTAGCCCACCTATTAAAGCACAACACAAGATATCAAAGTTCAGAATGGATAAAAAATGTTATGGCAAAAGGAATGAATTCGAAATTGAACAAGCAAACAGACATCACAAGAGAGACAACAAATCAGTGTCGATTATGTCTATCTAATCAATTTTCATGCTTATCACTACAGCACCATTTGATTTGTGTAGCCAACCTCACCCAATGGGACAAGACTTAGTTTTGTTGTATAGTGCGTGCACATTTGACAAGAGATGGAAAGAAGGGATAGAAGAGCCAGATATGCTGAAAGCAATATGAAATACATCAATGTGCTAATTAAATCAACCAGAACTATTACTTTACCTCACCAGCATACAATTCTTCAACTTCTTGTTGATTGGGAGACAAAACTCCAATTTCATCAGCAAAATAATCCTATTGTTTAATAATCACATTAGTTCAGAGGAAAATAGAAGTCACCAAAGCAACCAAGTTTTCACCAATGATACACTATTTTGAACTTATTTGAATAAGTTTGCAGTCACATTGAAGATTTAATGAATGAAACTATGAACAGACAACTACAAAAACAGCTCATCCCACCAAACTAAATCTATGGTAGCAAAGACAGGGGATCATTAAGCAGAAAGTACTTTACCTTCCCACTAGCCATAAAATAAACTCTGTCACCTTTCTTTATAGCCCCATCCACAACTCTAAAGTATACGATAACACCTCTATATGGATCATAGTAACTGCACTAAGATTCAATAAACAATGTATATGAGTACTTGAAGGATCAATACAACATGCACAATAATTTAGCAGACACAACATGCAAAGGAGACTTGACCTGCCATACTCACTAAAGGAACTTTTATGCATGTCAATGATCCACATCCATAAGAAAGTCACTGCAATATACTATATGCCAGCTAAACTCTAGACACATTGTATGCAAGCTTGATGCATAAAGTGAAGATCCTTGAACATACATCAAGCTAGGTACGCAACAACAAAACAACATGGCAAAGGAATTAGCTAAAATATATTTGGACCATAGACATTGAAACATAATCCTTGAACTTAAATAAGCCAACCTACTCTCACTTTAAGTGTCAAATTCATCATTTTTAGACTGTATGAACCTTACCAAATTTAATTCATAGTGTCAATATCATCCAAATCTTAAAATGACAATCCATACAATTCAATAGTATGTTGGCATCACAATGTCATTATTTCATGACTCCGTCATCAAATGGAATCATTTAATAGCATATGCAAAAAACAGAGTACCTATCAAATATCAAAGCCCTCAATGGCCTTTTAGATGTATCAGCAGGTGGGGGAATTCTAGCAACAATTGCATTGAGGATATCAATTATACCAACTCCTTCCTACACAAAAATGTAAATTCATTATGTTCTAATGAAAATAATAATAATAAAAACAATATTCAAGCAGTATCATAATAATATAAAAACTAAAGTCATAAACCATACAAAAGCACAGAACACAAAGGAACAATAACCAACCTTTGCAGAGCAGAGAATCGCATTGCTACAATCCAAACCTACAACCTACAAGAAATCAGTTCAAGTTAGAAATCTCCTTATAAATATTGTAAGCATGATTCAAGAATTCATAATACAGCATAGAGAAACAGGTAATGCTCATGCAAGGAAGCCCCAGTAAACATATTCTTAAATTTCAAAATTCCTGGTGCATAAATTTTAACCACTCTAATTACTCTAGTTACGAGTAATTAAACTAGGACATGTCTGTCCCCCCTTGAAGCAGAAAAATTAAGAGTGTGACAACATCAAGGGAAATAAGTTGACAGACAAACCTCTTCAATCTCCTTAATAACTCGATCTGGTTCTGCACCTGGAAGATCTATTTTGTTCAAAACCTGTTACAGGTATATCTAGCATCATTAGACATCTTTATATATAGATATATTATTTCACAAATTCATACCTTAGAGAAAAGTAAGGGGAAAAAAGTTGACAGGTAGGAGAACAAACATTCACAATTTGAAAAAGCAAGATTCCATGTGACCAAAGAACACAACTATTTTGTACCATTGATTTCACAGATAGTCTTGCAGATCTATTGCACAGAACTGTGAAGATGTGGCACTGGCCTTTTTTTGGAAGAGAAAGAACAAAAACTCGAGTTTATTAATTTCAAATAATTTTCAAGAAAGACATCATCAATAGAAGATACTGAGTTTCTCAATAAATTAAAATAAAAACTCAACATCCAGAGAAGCTAAGATTAGAATGGCATACTTACAGGGATAATTTCTAGGTTGTTTTCCAAAGCCAAAT
Organism: Dalbergia cochinchinensis; assembly: GCA_031216125.1. Lineage (NCBI taxonomy): Eukaryota > Viridiplantae > Streptophyta > Magnoliopsida > Fabales > Fabaceae > Dalbergia > Dalbergia cochinchinensis. The sequence continues at coordinate 54,955,777 of CM062373.1, read as the reverse complement.
AAACATTAGCTAGTGTTTGTGCTTCAACTCCCTGTGGTTTGGAAATGAATTTCAGTGACAAAGTAGAAACTGGACTCTTCTCCAAGCAGAGCACCTTTGCATTATAAAGGCCATGCAGCCAGAAAGGAGAGGAGAATAAAAGACAGAGATTCACCTGAGAAGCATCTACCACGAGAAGAGCACCCTCACATGCAGCAAGTGACCGAGAAACCTAGCCATAGATGAGTAAACATAAAGATATTATTATAGTAATAAAGTTTCGACTTGTGAGGGTGCCCCCCCCCCCCCCCCCGCCCAACAAAAAAAAAAAAGGAGAGAGAGAAGAAAATGCTGTTCCAGGGGAAATGGAATTTCATATAAGTAACGACCTGTACATGAACTCAATCATGTAAACTAACACAGTGAATAAATTCAAGCAAAATTAAAGAGCAATTGACGGATAGGTTAAATAGTAGTCTGAAATCCAATTGATGATGGATTTTTGGTCTGCTTTTGTTCTTAGTATTAGGTAAAATTTTAAAAACACAGACTAATGACTTTTACAGAATGGTTTCTCATAAGTGGTGACAGAGGACAAAAGAAAAGCGGGTGAGGAGTGAAATAGAATATCATCCAAATTTGTTAATTTTTCTCTGTTACTGCTTTCCAGTATAGAAAAAGAAATTTACTGTTCACAACTTCTTTTCAAAACCATGTTATTTCTGCCGTAACATTTTATAAATTAGTACTTGACAACCTAGACAAAGGGCCCAGTTTCTTCATTCCAAGTCCATATATAGGTGCTACATCTAACTGCAGCTCCTAAGGTTGAAGGAGAAAGAAATAAACTGAGACAAGCCTGCTGCAACAATATAAGATAAAGACATAACACAGTATATTCTACAGCATTGACATACCTCATACGAGAAGTCAACATGTCCTGGAGTATCTATCAGATTTAAACAATATGGTTCGTTCTCAAACACATAACGCATTCGAGCTGCCTGCCATGATCAAAACTAGTTAAATGCTTTCTCATACAATATGCCAAGATTTTAATTTAAAAAATGCACTTCAAAATTTTCCAAAATACAATAGAGAAAAGCATCCATCTCTGACATAAGATATACTATATAGAACACCATAACCAAATTCTCTGTCCCAATCTATCACGTTCCCACTAGAAAGGTTGCAAGAATCAGGGAGGAGTTTCATTACGTATTATCACAAAGGCGTCATTTATCTTCTTATTTGTGAAAAGAAGAGAAAATGAACATATCCATATATAGTTGTAATTCTAAAATCACAAGGAATTCAAATATTTAATTGGCGAGGAAAGATGATAACAGCTGTTAAGAGCATCTGAAGCCATATAAGGTAGTGCAGATTCATCCACCGTCACGTGTTATTAGTTAGTGACAGCTGTAATCTGTTAGAGTTAGTTTCGATTAGTAGCTATTTGAGATCAGTAACTGCTCATTATATTACACACAAACCATATATATACATATAGAATATAATTTTTATGAACTGACAGTGTAAAAAAGTATTGCATCATCATCCAATCAAATCCTCTCATTTAAATGACTTTTTGAGTAGTGGATTTGAGATTCAACTACTTTTATTGACGTGGCAATACATGATTGAATGACGTCAATATATAAACACAGATTATTCAGTTTCTTAGCAACTAAATTCTCGCTACTACTTTTCTTGCACTTTCTCAGACTTTCTCTCCAGTTACTGAAACCAAACGATAGTGAAATGAATATTGACAAGGAATTAGGGGGAAAGGAGAATACCTGGAGCTTAATAGTGATGCCTCGTTCTCTCTCGAGGTCCATGTTATCTAGAAACTGTTCCTTCATCTCTCGCTGATGGACAGTGCCAGTGACCTGAAGCAGTTTATCGGCTAAAGTGGATTTCCCGTGGTCAATATGAGCAATGATGCAGAAGTTCCTTATATTCGAAACCGGCACCTGCAAAACAATAACCAGAACCGGAAGAAAACTCAGCTTCTCACTGAGTAGTTATTTCGAAGCGCGAAAAAATTTAAACAGGAACGAGATGAAATGATTAGAGGAACCTTCGAGAGACGGTCCTGGCCGGCTCTGGCGGCGGACTCGACGTCGGAGAGGGTGCTGGCCTGGCAGGAGACGGCGGAGGAGCCACCGCGACGGACGGCGGAGAAGGAGGGAGCATTGAGATTGAGAGAGCGAGAAAAGAAGGAAGGTCTGGAATAGGGTGAATGTGATGATGATGAGTGGAATCTGGTGGTGGTGGCGGTTGTTGTTGGTGGTGGCGCGTGGTGAAGTTGAGTTTTAACGGATAAGAGAAGAGACCCGCGACAAATTTCTGCGGCCATTGAATTTTGGGTACATGGTGGGTGCTGCTGGCTGTGGAAGCCTTCTTTTAGCCTTGAGTTCATTTTGTGAATGTAAGTGCGGGTGGGCCCACTTGGTGCTGATGTGGCAATGGAAATTGGGCCTAACGGGATCTGCTTCTCGTGAACTGGTTTGAGACACTTCTCTAACCAACTTCGGCCCATTTTCAATATGACCCAAAAAAGCCCAAGCAACATTAATACTAAACTTGTGTCTAACAAACCGTCACCTCAAGACCAAAAAAAAAAAAAGCCACCTATTTTGACAAAAACCAAATTGTCAGGTAAGCAAGATGCTAATTGGACGCAAATCATCCGTCTTGAATTATGTTATCTTTCGTGTCAGGCGGAAGACAAACATTATATGTTCTTGAGTGGCCCTCTCGATGATTCAATCATTACTTAAGAATGAAGTAGCTTTAAAATCGTGATAAATGTCTACCTCTTGAATGAGCGTACAAGTATAAGAGGTTATTTATTACTGCATCTGGCAGTTTTTGTTATGGCGAGACCAAAAAATCTTCTTAAGTCCCACTTTTGATTCTCACCTTCGGTATGGCAAGAAATGATTAATGAGACAGGAAGAGATCGTCCATTTTGGTACCGATACGTGCCTGGCAGGCGGTACCATCTGTGCATAGTGCCAACCTATTCCTTCGTGTTGTCAATTGCTTGCCTCCTTTCCTGTTGCCTCTGCATTGTACCTCCTCACCTCACCCTCTTGTCCCCTGTTCCCACCCCACGCCCACCATCTTCTTCCACTATTTGTTCTTCCTTTCTTTATTGTGTTACATGGAACTGAAGAAGCAATTAATTCGCTCGTTTTGCCAACTCCTTATTTTGAATGGCGTAGAACGCTAGATTTTGCTTTTTATTGCTAGCTCTTGGTTATTTCATTCTCGTCTTTCGAAATGAACAGCATCGACTGCCAGTGATTTTACTTGAGTTGAGTCCACTACTCGCTAGTGCGTCTGCCCCTCATTTTTGCGCAATTTTCTGTTTTTTCTTTTATTTTGGTTTTACAAAATCTGTTTATAAACAAATTTAATGCTGGAAATAGGTACAAACTTATCCTTATCCTCGGAATGTTACTGCTTTTTTGTGACGGGAATGTTACTATAAGTTGGCACCATTAAACGCACTAATGTCAATATTCTTTGACAATAATAGTGCATAACAATTACACTCAAGCTAAACCCCGCTGACAGCACATGAAATGAAAAATGAATGTGAAAAATAATGAGTTTTATAAATATTAATAATTCAAAATTAATGAAATACGTGTCAAATTTTTAACCACAAACAACTATAACAAGGCGTTTGAAAATTTTCAATAAAATTAAATTGAATTGAATTTTTATATTTAGAATAAATCAATAAATTAAAAATTTAATTCAATTCATTTATTTGAAATAGGTCTAAAAATGAATAAATTTAGTTAATTTCACTATTTTGTCCTTCATTAATAAGTTTAAAATAAAATATTATATTCAAGTAAAGTTATTTTGGTATTTTCATTTATTGAAATTCAATTCTCACACCAAATCACACTTATTTGGATCTGATTTTAATTCTTTAATTTTGTTGAATTTCAATTCTTATAGAAATTCAATTCATTCACTTAAATTACTTTTAAAACATGCAATTCAATTCAGAGATTTCCAAACACCATGTAACACATCAATAGGCTTGATATAAAAAAGATCCTCTAATTAAAATTGTCCAAGATTAGAATTAGAATTCGATTTACTATTGCACGGCAATAAGACAGATAAAATGACAAATAAATTATTTTCCTTGACCAAATAAAAGCCAAGACACAACGGATACCGTCACATTCATACCAGCAAGACCTGCCACATTCAGGTTCATAGCAGGCACAGCAGTGCTGGATCGCCCAACACTCAAACAACCAACACTATTCTTTTTCTCCTTCTCATATGAGATATCATTATCACTACTTTTGTCCTTTCTTTATTGGTTTTTCATTTAAATTGAGCGTATCATATGTCAACTGAAGAGTGAAGAAGAGGCTTCTCGTCTCTGTCACAAGTTCCATTATTTTCTTTGTATCAGTATTAAAATTAAAATGCCGCAGCACAACATGCATGGATTGCTATCAGTATCACATGCCAAAACCGGTTCATGTTACGTGCCCAAATTTATTGCTTTGTCGCGTTATTTGCGACTTGGCATTGTTCAAAAGAAGCAAAAAGGACATAACCTTGTATTATTGTTATTCTGCATTTTTTTTTTTTTTTCAAAAACTTCGGTTATAGAATGGCAAAGAACAGGAATCAAGGAAACACTCAACTCTTTCTTTCTTGTGCTTTTCTCTTCTTTTTATGCTTTACTCTCTGCAAAAGTGAAAACACCCCATTTTAATGCATACCACACAGAGAGAGAGATGGGTCCTCTGTGGGAACTTTACTTTCTTCCTCAACAGGCAAACCATTTCTTTTTGATCTCGCCAACCAAAAATGTATGCTCATTCAATTCTAATACCCATCTTTGACTGTCTGTACAGTTATTCAGCCCCCACCCCTGGTCAAATATGAATCCTTTCCGATTTTTTTTGGTATGGATATGAATCCCTTCAGATGCATATATGCATATGCATTTTTCCTATTCCCTATACACCCTTCTCCAAAACCCACAACCTTCCACACGAAAGTGATCAAAAAAGAATATCTCATCACATGCCTTGTGATGCATTACATGTACAAGCTATTGTGGCAATCTCTCCCCCTCAATAATTAAAAAAAAAAAAACAAAAGAGCATCCTTGCATTATGCATCTACCAGCCCCCCCCAATCCTCACTCCAACCAATTCCACCATCCAATTTGCAATGGCTATGAGAAAAGTTTAGCCATCAAACAAGCAAGGCCTCCTTTGCAATTTAACACCATCTCTGGTTAATCTTTATATCACCCATGGTTGCAGCATTCACTGATTTGTGCCTGATGATGCTAAGGGTGTCACACCATGCCAAAGTTGGTCCCAGTTCGATTCCGATCATTGTCTTTCTCACCAAGCATATCATTTGTCCTCTACAAAGATTCTGTGTATGAAATCCCTAAACCTTTTGGAGTATAGCTTTGGATCAACGGCTGAGATGGAGGTGGGATCCACTTGTAGTGACTTGTATGCATGCTCTAGCTTTTTGCTAATATCGTAGTCTTGGAGAATGTCAATGATACCAAAGTAGAGGATTACATCAGAGATCTCAGCACTACTCTCTGAAGGGATAGAGTTGCTACCTGTGTGCTGATCCGATCTGGCTTTACATACTCTCTCAGCTCTTGCCGGCATATTTGTTCCCAGCCGGACTAGAGGTCCCCTGGAACATCAACAATCACCATAAATTATGGGAAAAAATCAGAGTTCAAATCCAATATTTGCATAATAAGGATGTAAACCACCCTATCAGGAAGAGAGCCCAAGAGCAACAAGATTACTAAAATTAATAGGTTATATAATTTTGTTACAGGTAATAATTGAATTCCTCTTTTGACTAGACTAGATATACAAAATGTAAAACTGGTAAGTTGTGGCCACATTTTAAGGAACAAAAAGCATATGTGTGTGTGTGTGTGTGTGTGTGTGTGTGTGTGTTTTAACAAAAAGAGACAATATTTATTAAGTTCACAAATATATCTGCAATGCTTCAAGTCCTAGCAACTACCACTGCTCCATCAATATCACTGTCAACAAACAATTGGCTTTACATGGATGGTTTGAACCTAATAAGAAAGATAAAAATGACCCCACCAGCATTTGTTATCAATAAAACAGCCTCTAGTTTTGCAATCACAGCTCAAGTCATTTTCAGTCCATCTCAACCAACAGAATCATATTCATAAAAGGAGATCCCTAAGTCCCACGAGTAAATCAACGAAGAAAAGGACTGTGGGATGCAAATATAATGCTCATTCATCTGCTCTTGCTTTGTTTCCTCGTCTATTTGTACACGCATGTGCCATATTGATATTTTAAGATGCATGCTTTTTTTCTTCTGTTTGATTTATGCCATGGTCCAGACACACTAAAGTTTAAAGACAAGGGCACATGCAAAGAACTGAAAGCAATGGCCACCAATGGGTGCAAGCAAATGAGACAAAAATGATATATCCCCAATAAATCATCCAGTCATAAAATGTAGCAACTAAGAATGGTCCATACATGTCTACATAAATCCAAATTCCCTTAATTGAATTGATTTCTAATGGAAATGGCAGGTCGGAATTTACATAACAGCTTGAGCCTGGTATTAACATAAAAGTATCCAGATTTCTAAATACCAAAACATTCTGGAATATAAATAAATAAATAATACACGGAGGACAATCTTAAAACAGTTCACTTTTGCAACTTAAATCGCAATTTATTTTACTCTCTCAGGCCAGGAATCAGATGCAGAGATTAAGAGAAAATGGCATACCGGCCTATGGGTATCCACTTCATGTCCTGCATCTCATCGTTTTGCCTGTCTGTTTTGCCTGCCAAATCCAAAATCCCACAGATTACTTATCTCTTCAGGATCTAATCAATTCACATGAAATGGAAAACGAAACTAGGAAGCAAGACAGCATATACCTGAACACAACTCAATCTTTGAACTTTTTGTTTCATCAATGGAGCAATCATCACAAAAGTGAAGGCCAATTAGAAGACTGTAATCCATTATCCCTTCCGCTTCCAGGAATTCAGAGTCTCTATCAAGTTGCCTGAGCAGAAGTAATCAAAAGAACAACTGTAAGAACACCACAAAAAATGCTGAACGTAAGAGCATCATGCAACTTGGCAGCAGATTCTGTACCATTTAAGCTCTTGAAACCAAGTCTGTTCCAGGCGAAAGACAAAATTAAGGTCAAGGTCTTTAAGAGTGGTAGTCTCATCAATCTCTTCCTGAGGTTTATCCGTTGTTCGACCATGAGAAGATCCTTTGAGGTCAAACCGCTTATGAATCCGATACTCCGAACAAAATACATTGCCCATTATGATAAACCTAGTCTGGTTTTTTCATAGCATCACACGTGTTCATCACATCGCAACTGCCATTTGGGTAGTATAATCTCAGTTAACTGCAAAATTAAATTTGAAATCATACCTTCTGGCCTCCAACAGGTTTGACACAATGGACGCCCAGGAATTTCGTTACCAGAGAGTTCTTGTACTGACAAACATGTTGATGGTAACTAGGAAGCATCCTGATGAGCACCTGAGATCCAAGTAACGATTACCAGAAGAAAAAGCATGGTGACAAAAGCTGGAAGTGAAATTTTACCCTACAGTTACACTATATAGGTTTACAGTTTTCATACCACATTTAATGCATTGGAACTGTAGCAAGTAGCGACCAACTAACCTTGACTTCAGACTTCTTCAAGGTCTTGATAATAAACCGGTCATCTTGAGTGAGGTAAAAGAAGCTTCCGCTTTTGCCAGGGGAAGACATCTCTCTCAGAGTGTCATTGCCGCAAATAGCAAGCATGTAATCCGCAGGATCTATGGCGAATAAGTCCCTTAGATGTCTAAATTCCCAACAAACAAACAAGCACCCACCAAGACAAAGACACAATAAGTACACCCAGGAAATCTTTGGCTTTGCTTAGAAGTCAAAAAATGTTAAAAAGAGAAATAAAAAAAAAACATCAATCAATAAAGGAAAACATTTTGACACCTGAAAACCATTGGGCAGTAGTCTTTCCACCTAAAGTCCACAGACTGATGCGGCGGCGTGAATTTCGACCCTTCCGGCGGAAACCTCGTCCAGAACTTCTCCTTGGGATCAAAATCCCACTGCCTAAGCTCTCTCAGCGCCGAAGCATGCTTCCCAACTGTGTACCTAAAACCAAAACAAAACAACAAACCAACAACAAAACCAATTCCTCAAAACACACAAAAAAAAAACAAAAAAGAAAAGAAAAGAAAACCACAACCATCCTAAGCTGAGCTAACAAACAACCAGAGACTAAAAAAAGCCTGCATTGCAATGCAGATTAAAATACCTGATACCCAGTTGAAGATTAAGCATCAAATCATAGTTCTTATGCCCCTTAGACACAGTGTGACCAGGTTTCTTGACATCCCCATCAACAACCACCACCCCACCACAAGGACTCTTGTGCAACAAGTTCCCAACTTCAAAACCACCATCTCCACCACCACCACCAAAACCACCCTCACCCTCAAACTCACTCCCATCCCTATAAAACATAGAAGCCTCCACATTATCCACAATATCACAAGTTATATCCCCAGCTTCACCATCAAGCTCCCAAATACAAATCCTCGGAAAACTCACACTCTTCCCCCCACCAACACCATCCACAGAAACTCTCTTCTTCACAACCATCCCAACACTCCTCCTCCTACTCCTACACCTCTCTTCATCACTCACAAACTCCTTCCCCCAGTTCCCTGAGCACGTGCTCCCATCACGCCACGTGAACACGCCTTTCCCCTTCGGAACACCGTTCTCCCAGAACCCTTCATAACGGTTCCCGTTCTTCCAAACAAGAACACCTTTCCCCCAAATGGAACCATTTTTCCACTCTCCGCTATACTCGTTACCGTTCTTCCACACGTACCTTCCCTCACCCTCTTGCAGGTTGCCCCTCCACCAACCTTCATAGACGTCGCCGTTAGCGTATCGCTTCTCCCCGAACCCGTCTTTCTTGTCTGCGGACCACAACCCTCTGTAGGTGTCGCCGTCGGCGCCGACGAAGGTTCCGCCGCCGTCCATTTTCCCGGCGGCAAACTCGCCCTCGTAGGTGGCTCCCGACGGCCACGAGAACCGCCCCTTGCCGGAGGCCTTGCCGTCGCGCCACTCCCCCTCGTACATGCAACCGTCGGACCAGAGGTATTTTCCGGCGCCGTCGGGAACGTTTCCGGCTACGGTTCCGGCGTAGAGGTCGCCGTTAGGGAGAGATCTCACGACGGCGGAGGCGCCGCCGCCGGCGAAGGTTACTGCCGGGGTCACGCGACTAGACCGTGGAGGAGCTCGCGGCGGCCGGCACGGCGGCGGAACCATGACGAGCTCGATGATGTCGTCTTCGTCTTCTTCTTGTTCTTCTTCTTCGGATTTCTTCTTCTTCGCTACGTTGTCGAGCTCGGAGAGAGTGAGCAGTGTCTGTTGCATATTTGTTTGGAGTGTGAGTTTTAATTTTTAATTTTTTTTTGTGTTTGGGATGTTCACCGGCGGTGGAGGAGCGCCGGAGAATAGATCGGCGGCAACATTTTCCGGCGGAGAGCGTTGAGGTTCGTTTAGTATTTAGTGTGCGTATGATGCAATCAATAGTGTTACTGTAGTCTGTTTGGAAACGTTTTCTTTCTATGTCGCCACTGTTGTTGCTTTGAAGAATATGAGTGAGAGAGAGAGAGAGAGAGAAGAAACAGTGTTTGGGGAAAAGGAAAAGACAGAGAGAAATAATTTGAGAGTGCGTATGTTTGTGTGCTGAGTGCTAATGCCTAGGGAACATCGCTGGTTTCATTCGAAGAGGAGGGAAAAGCAGAGCACTAGTACTCTGCCAGTACTACTACCTTCTTTGTTGTTGTTTCGATTTTAATTTGATTTGACGACCAAACATGCCGTTAGAGCCAACCCTTGCTTGCTTGGCGTTGTGGTTTTTCGGTTTTGGGTTTGTTTTGTATTTCTTTCCAGCATATGGCATTACTACCAAATATTCCACGTGAATATTGGTTCTAGTTGGTGATTTTCTCGTTCCCCTACCCTATGACTTAGTTTCTACCTAAAATTCGGTGTGCTATCTTCATAGGGATCTATGGGAATTTGAATATCTGATATATATATATATATATATATATATATATAGATATATGTATAATGTGGTGTTGTTTATTTACTTAGTGTTTTGTCTGGGTTTTGGGTACATTGGAAGGGTTAGAATTTTCCGGTTGAAAGTCGTGTGCTGGATAAGAAGAGGTGAATATGTTCCGATGAGCAACAGATGATATATTTATAATAGGTTGAACAACAAGAATGTTTAATTTGCAGTGATATAATTGATTGGTGAAAAGGGTAGCGTAGTCGATGTTTGATTATGAGAAAAATTAATGGATCATAAACATTGATCAAGTATAAGACGTCTGTATTTTGAGAAGAATCTTCTTCCTCTTTAAGAGGCTAGTGTAATGGAGTTGGAAATCCATTTGATACACCAATTATTTCTTGTGATTTTATTTTTCTGTCTTTGTCAAGGTTAGTTTGTAAGAGGAGGTCAATATGTTCCAATGATCAAGAAATGATAGATTTATAATGGGTCGATCTACAAGAATGTTTAATTCACAGTGGCATAATTGCCTAGTGAAATAGCAACTTAATTATTTCACCGATGTCTAATTATAGAAAAATTAATGGATTATAAACACTAATCGATTATAAAATGTCTGGATTTTGAGAAGAATCTTCTGTTTCAGACAAAGGCTAGTCGAATGGAGTTAGAAACATACTATTTCTTATGATTTTACTTCTTACAATGATAAATAGGTAGATTTTTTCATGTTCGAATTTTAGGGCCGACACTGTATGCAGAATACGTAGAGGTAAACATGTTCTAATGATCGATAGGTGATGGATTTATAATGAATCGATCGATAGATATGTTTGACCTGCGATAGCACTATTGACTACTGGAGAGAACAATATAACTAATCAAAATATGATTGCAAGGAAACTTAATGTGATCATAAACATTCATTAATTACAAGATGCCAGGTATTTTGAGGAAGAACCTTCCTTCTCTCTTAGATGTAAGTTAGGCAGGGTTAAAGACAAGTTCAGTCCCTTATCAAAATAAAAAAAAAGGGAAAAAAAAAGACAAGTTCAGTCCACCTATTATTTATGGATTTGGATCATGATTTCACTTTAAAAGGTGAAATTATTCATTTACTCTTAGATTAATAGAGTAAAGAGAATCTCATTTTTAATTTTATTTATTCAAATTAAAATCTCTTTATTTTACTCTTTAAAATGAGATCCTCATTTCAAACGATCCTTACCCATGGTTTGCGATGAATTTATCTATAATGAACAGTGCTACCATGCCCGACCTCTTTACCCATCAAGTATTTCCCTACACATTTGGCAAGACAAACTTCAAAGAGGTGTGAAGATATAATCCGCGTTAACAAATTTGAAATATAAATTTCGTGGGGGGCTCCAACTCAATCGTGTTGGGCAATCACTCGGGCTTATTAACATTTTTCATCTATAGCAAACTAACAGTTTTCTTCTTTTCTTTTTCCAATTACACAAATATTTTTTTTTTCTTTGTCATGCAACGAAAGACCTTGAAGCTCAATCATACCAAGTTAGTGCGGATATATTGTCAAACTAGTTCTTAATGAATATTATTGTCGATATTAATTAGAATTAAGTAAATCAAAGAGAAGGTGGGCATCGCGAATTTTCTCGCCCACTAATTATATTCCACGTTATGTTTAGAAATACGGCGAAGGCCTCATCACGGGATCTTTTTTTTTTTAATACAGATATATTGAAATGCATGTGTAAGTATATGACACAAATCAATCAAAAAAAAGCACATGACACAAATGAAAGACAGCCCTTGGTTTTGGGGAGAAAAAGATTAAAATTGAAAGGGAGAAAAAAAAAAGTTACAACTTACAAAGACCATTGAAAAAGGGGGAAGTGGTGGATTTTGTACAATGTGAGCAAACTATTTTCTGTAAATATCAATTATTAATCCAAATGTACTAAGGTCAGCGGAATCCAGACAAAGAAATGGTTGAGTCTGTAAATATGCCTATTGGCAACACTTCACGTCCTACACGTTGGTGCTACTGCTACACCACTCAAAGAAAATAAAATGATAAAGAAAGAAATAATGAGCTTCTATGTGCGGTTTTTTATTATATTACAGGGAAAAATAAAAGATCATGCACGTTTGACAACTTCCCCATTAAATCTGAAGTTGGAATTTCAAATCAACACGTATCCATAAAGCACTTTATGAAAAATGCTTTCTTATGAATAACCAATTTTGTTCATGAATCCATGTGACAATACAGGGAAATAAAGATTATCAAAAAAAAAAAATACAGGGAAATAAATGCTTATTGCAATATTTTAGCTACACATAAAGCAACACAAATTTCAGTTGAGCTGCTACTTATCTGCAATATGCAAGAGACAGATTGATACATCCACTTAAACAACAATTAATGTTAACAATAACATTTTGCCGATTATTTACTTAATTATAATTTCACAAGAGCAATACATTAATGATGATCCAAAAGTAATTGATTGCAATAGGTAGAGATTGCAATTTTTTACAAACTCTGTTAAGTAGCCACTATTAAAAAAATTTAATTAGCTACTACTCCCGACTTAAAATTATTGTGTATATATGTAAGGGAGTTAATATAGAAGAAGTTAGTTACAGAAGCAGTTAGAAGTTGTCATTCTATTAGCTCTTGTAATATAGCACATAGGATTAACTCCACCGTATATAAAGCCATGTAGAATAGAATTACAAATCAATGATCATTTCATACAATTCAGTTACAAAGAGTTTTCCAATTTCTCTCTTCTCTCTTTCGAGTTCTTCTCTTTCAAGCCAAGCACTAATACTATTTACATGGTATCAGAGCTTCGGTTCTGATCACTATGTCGCAAGATCCCTCAGCAATTTTACCACAAACCTTCTCAAATCCAGTTTCTCAGAAATTGGATGATGAAAATTACTTGCCATGGAAGGAGTTGGTTGAAGCTACCAGTGAAGGTTATGGTCTACTAGATCATGTGCTTAGCAATGTAATTCCAAAGAAATTTGCAGCAGCAGAAGATCAAATAGCTGGAATCGTGAGTTCAGATTATCAAAAATGGAAGAAACAAGATGCATTGTTGAAATCTTGGCTACTTTCTTCGATGGCAAAGCCTTTCACCACCAGAATGGTAGGCTGCGAGTTATCACATTAGATCTGGAAAAGGTTAGAAGTTTATTTCACTTCACAAATTGATACAAAGATTCATCAATTGAAAAGCAAATTAGGTAATATGAAGAAAGAAGGAGCAATAAGTGATTATCTGTTAGAAGTTAAGAAAATCATTGATGCTTTGATTTTTGTTGGAGTAGCAGTGAATGATGCTGATCATGTAGTTGCAATTCTAAATGGCTTACCTGAAGAATATTCACCATTCATCACCACCATTATTTCGAGACCAATTCCTGTCTCAGTAGGTGAATTAGAGGCTTCGCTTATGGCACAAGAAGAACTAAATGAGAAATACAAGAGAACTGAATCAATGGTGCATGTAAATGTTGCTTAGTTCAATACTCAGTCTCACTTTCTGCAAGAGGTGGTGGCAGATTTGGCAGTTTTCAAGGCTCCTTCAGAGGAAAAGGAGGTTGATTTGGTGCTAGAGGTGGAAGACTCTCCAATCGGCCAACATGTCAAGTGTATGGCAAAGCTGGTCACATTGCCTTAAATTGCTAGTTTCGATTTGATTCCAGCTTTGGAAGTCAAAACTCCAATCCTAATCAAAATCAGCATTTCACAAATTAGCAGCATAATTATGCTAAGGCTGGAGCAAATCTCACTATTGCCACACCAAGCACACTGCAAGATCCCAATTGGTATCCGGACTCAGGAGCCACACATCATATGACTCCGATGCCTTCAATTTCATTGAAAAGAATGAATACTCAGGCTCACAGAAAGTGGTTGTAGGTAATGGTTCTGCTCTTGCCATTAAACATGTTGGAAATTCTAGTTTTCACTCAGATCAAAACAATTTCACCTTTAGATTGAACAACATGCTCCATGTCCCATTCTTATCTAAGAACCTTCTAAGTGTGCATCAATTTACTAAGGATAATAATGTGTTTCTTGAATTCCATCCTTACAAATGCTATGTCAAGTCTCAAGAGACCAAGGAGACAATCCTCCAAGGATCACGTAGCAACTGCTTATACAAGTATCACCACTTTAAGCCACAACTTCCTCCTGTTACTTTCCATTCTACTACAGCACTTGAGTTAGATTTTGCTCTCTGGCACTCAAGACTTAGGCATCCATCTCCTGCTGTTGTTGCTCGAGTGTTAAAATCATGTCACATCTCTTTACCTGTTGAAAAATTTGTTTGTGTTTCTTGTTATTTACGAAAATCACAATAGCTCCCATTTTCCCTTTCTTCCACAGTTTACAATAATCCCTTAGACCTTGTACATACTGCCATTTGGGGCTCAACCCCCATGCCTTCGATAAATGGAGCTCGATATTATGTTTATTTCATTGATGCTTTCTCTTTTTACCTGGATTTATTTAATTCAATCTAAATCTGAAATTAAATCCATGTTCAAACATTTCCAACAAATGGTAGAGCTACTATTTACAACCAAGATAAAATCTATACAAAGTGATAATGCGTCAGAATTTGTGAGTTTATCTAAATAGCCGCAGGCTCAAGGAATTGTCTTCAAGTTCTCCTGTCCACACAATCATCAACAGAATAGTGTGGCAGAGAGAAAACATAGACACATAGTTGAGATGGGATTATCTATGCTTGCTAAAGCTTCTATGCCTCTAAAGTCCTGGGGTGATGCTTTTCTGACAGCTGTACAGCTTATCAATTCTCTTCCCACACCCATCCTCAACCATGTTTCACCCACTGAGAAGCTATTTGGAACCCCTCCTCCTTACCTCACCTTTAAAAGATTTGGTTGCTTATGTTTTCCACACACCAGGCCCTACAATAAGCATAAACTGGAATTTAGGTCCACTCCATGTGTGCTTCTTGGTTATGGGCTGCAGCACAAAGGTTACAGATGCCTCACATCTACAGGAAAAGTAGCCATTATCAAACAGGTTATTTTTTATGAGCACAAATTTCCTTTTGCAACAGGGTTTGGAATTGACACAAATACTCCATCTCAGCCTAATCCTCATGTCTCAATCCCAGCCATTCCTCTACTACCAACTGCCTCAGGTTAAGCACAACCTCAACCATCAACCAACCAACCTCAACCGGATATTATAACCACAACCTCAGCTCAACCACAATCTCAACTAGATATCATAATTCTAGAAAACAATTCCTCAATCACTTACTCATTCATCAAATCTAGAATCGGTTCCCAAAACCAGACTAATAAACTAGCACCAAATGGTCACAAGAGCAAAGTCAGGTATTTTCAAGCCCAAAACATTCACTGCTAGCCTAAAACTGAGCTCAGCTAAACAAGCTTTGACCATACCCCATTGGAAACAAGCCATGGATGAAAAATATAGTGCCCTCATAAGAAACAACACATGGAAGCTTGTTCCTCTACCTGCTGGAAGATAACCAATTGGGAGTAAATGGGTATTTCATGTGAAATACAACTCTGATGGTTCACTTCAAAAGTACAAGGCCAGACTTGTTGCACAGGGATTTAGTCAGAGGCCTGACTTTGATTACACTGAAACTTTTATTCCAGTAATCAAACCAACCTTAATTCGGCTCATCTTGTCACTAGTAGTAATTAAATCATGGTGTATTAGGCAACTAGATGTTAATAATGCCTTTTTAAATAGAAATTTAGTGGAGGATGTTTACCTGAAACAACCATAGGGTTATGAAACTGGTGATGGCCACCTTATATGCAAACTCACTAAGGCCTTATATGGTTTAAAACAAGCCCCAAGGGCCTAGTTTCACAAGCTCACCACTGCTCTCCACCAACGTGGTTTCTTGGCAACCAAATCTAATCCATCCCTCTTCACCAAAGTCACTCCAACTTGCTCCACATACATACTCATTCATGTGGATGACATCATCATCATAGGCAACTCATCCAACTACATCTCTGAGCTTATCAAACATGTCAACACCTCATTTACCTTAAAAGACATGGGTAACCTTCACTACTTCTTATGTATTGAAGTTACTCACAAATCTAATGGTGGTTTGTTGCTTTCTCAGTCCAAGTACATAAAGGATTTGTTAAACAAGGCCCATATGGAAGGCTGTACTTCGTATGCCACTCCAATTCCCTCTTCTATGAAGCTCTCAGCCTCGAGTAGCACTACATTTTCAAATCCTAGTCTATACAAGTCAGTAGCAGGCAGCCTACAGTACCTTACTATCACAAGACCTAAATTAGCCTTTTGCATCAATAAAGTATGTCAGTTCATGCAAAATCCACTAGAGACTCACTGAAAAATAGTGAAGTGAATTCTTAGGCATCTCAGTGGTACAACCAATCATAGTCTACACATTTAGAAAGCTGAAAATCCATTACTCACTGCTTACACTGATTCTGAGTGGGGGTCTGATCCAGATGATCGCAAGTCTACTAGTGGTTATTGTGTATTCCATGGACCAAATTTAATTTCTTGGTCCTCCAAGAAACAACATGCTGTTTCTAGGAGTAGTACAGAGGCTGAGTATAGAGGTCTTGCTACTATGGTTGCAGACTTATTTTGGATTTGTAACCTTGTTCAGGAGTTGCACACTCCTATAACAATTGCACACAATATCTATTGTGATAACTTAAGTGTTGTGCTCATGTCAGCTAATCTTGTTTTACACTCAAAGTCAAAGCACTTCGAATTGGATCTACACTTTTTGAGGGATCATGTAGTAAAAGAACATGTAATTGTCAGTCACATTCCAGTTGAGTTCCAAATAGCTGACGTCTTCACTGAACCTGTATCCTCCACACTTTGTCCTAAGTTTCGTGACAAACTCAGGGTTGCTAATTCGCTGACCCTGAGTTTGAGGGGGGATGTAAGGGAGTTAATATAGAAGAAGTTAGTTACAGAAGCAGTTAGAAGTTGTCATTCTGTTAGCTCTTGTAATATAGCACATGGGATTAACTCCACTGTATATCAAGCCGTGTAGAACAGAATTACATATCAATGATCATTTCATACAATTCAGTTACAAAGAGTTTTCCAATTTCTCTCATCTCTCTCTTTTCTCTTTCGAGTTCTTCTCTTTCAAGCCAAGCACTAATACCATTTATAATATACGACCATTTAGTTCAGAGGGTTGTGTTGTTAACCAGTAACAATTATATTATATTTTAATTTTTAAGGAATGGACTTGATCAAGCATTGTGTTATTAAAGAAAAAGGAAAGTTGCCGTGTCTATGACGTTGGTTTAATAGGACACTTTGATCTGGATGTATGATTGTTGGCCGAAAATACAAAATAAAAAGTATGTTGTCATATGTCCATATTTTAGGGCAATGATTTCTTGGCCATAAGGTGGCTTCAAACACAAGAAACATAATTAACAACCAAGCAAGTTTGACGCATCAATTACCATTTTTATTTTGTAACTCTCCCAACAGTAAAATTATAGGTAATAGAATTATATTATTTGTATTCACATTGTATGAGATACCATATCGATTCATATTTCATCTATCATTGGATAAGATGTGGATCCTATTTAAATGGGATCCATACCCTATCCAATGGTGGATGGAATGTGAATCAACATGATATCTCATTCATTGTAAGTATATATAACATTTTTTAAGTTAAAATGTACATTTTTTTCTCTTACTTGGAGTTTTATAATCAATCACCTTTTTTTAATCACTTTGATCAGGTAGAAGAAAAATAGTTAAAATATCACTAATTTTGCGGTGTGTAATTCATTGTTAATTTCACACTAATTTATGTATTGTTAGTTCTATTTATCTTCCTCCAATAAACATTTGCCACATTAAGTGTGACAAGAATAATTCAGATATTCCAATCGAAATCCCCAGCAACACTCTTACCTATTTGATGTGCGGAATCGAATTAGAGTTTGAAATTAAAATTGAATGAACAACTTTCAATTTTTGCATTTAGAGTAACATATATAATTGGGATTATAATTCCATAATTCAATTCAATGGAATTATAAAACAACTAAAATGAACATTTTTTAATTCTTAACAAATACCTCAAAAATTGTCTCAAAACTTATTGAATACTTCTCGCATGACAAAATCTGTATAGTATTTTCTTTCATTTATTTTCTAACAATTATGCTAATAAGTTTATAATAGAATCAAACGCAAAATTTAAGATTCTAAAATAATTCCAATTATAAATTAGAGAATTGAAATCAAAATTCTACGTCACATTTTCAATTCCGACATCCAAATTAGCATATAAATATTTTGCACTACATTTATCTATATTTCATTATAAAGATTAATGATAAATGTATTTTACCGTCCTAAATTTTAAGTCAAGTGCAATTTACCCCTAACTTTTCAAAATATACATCGCGACACACTAAACTTTCCAAACTGTGCAAAACACTCATCAGTATAATTTTGAAAACTAATAAAGGTAAGATTTATGTGCATTTAACTCCTCTAAAATTTCTAATTTGTACAATTCAACCCCTTGTCTATGAATACTATATGCAATTAACCTTCCTAATTTTTTTATTATGTGCAACCTGACACTCTGCTATGACTTAAATTTTTGAGAGATCTTTTGCACAGTTTGAAAATTTCAGGGTGTTGCAATGCACTGTTTGAAAAGTAGGGTTTTTTTGCACAATTTGAACAATTCAGGGTATTGTAATGCACGTTTTAAAAAGTCGGGGTTTAAATTGCACATGACCTAAAATTCAGGGGCAAGATACATTTAACCCTAAAAATTATACTAGATAAGGTTGCACCTTACTGGACAAAAGATTAGGTTCAAAGAACCAGGTTAATGGTGGTCTAGTCTTTGTTGCCCTCTTCTTATTTGTCCTCATCACACCACTCTCTATTCATTTCCCTCATGCTTATTGTGAACTACCACATCAAACTTGAGGGTCACGGGTATAGCCACTTAATCTTTTGGCTGCTGCTATACAAAGACTAGTCTTCTCTCTAGTTAGTATCTTAAATTCTTTATGCAAGCCAACTCAACTAACCAATGTATCCGAAGAATAAATCTCAGTATGCAAACAAAATTCCAATCAATCGTGTTTTCTCTTGAGCATCATTTTCCTGTCTTTTACGCTGGACTCATTCATTAAATTTGATTTTCCATAGCTAGGATTCTTACACCAAATTGGAATATGCATGTGTATAAAGCTAAACAGATAGATTCAAATGGATCATCAGAATAAACAAAAGAGAAAAGAAAAATGCACGTTCAATTAATAAGTTTTACTTTTACCTTTGAATACATAGTAGAATCCAAAATTTATATGATCAACTATGATTTTTCAAATTGAGTCCAACAAGAGACGTTGCTATTGCCAGTTGGAATTAGTATAAGCTACATGGTTTCTAGAGAACAACCACTGTATTCCTATAGTGTACACACCTACATGCACTTGAAAGGCATTACCCAACTACGTTTCTTAAATACATAAAGAAGTAATGATTATAAAAATGGGCATGCATGAATTAATCAGATCAAGGGGATTTTGGTGGTGAAAAGAGTAGAGAAATTTATGATGAAGATGGGCTAGGCTCAGCATTAGTAGTACTTGAGAATTGGCCAAATATGTCAGGACAAGATTCCCATTTGCCCTTTTCCCTGGTTTCCCAGTATCCACCAACATAACGGTAACTTTTGCTGCCTTTCTCCTGAGCAAACCACATTGGTTTCCAACCCTTCTCTTGCAACTTCCTTGCCTGTAAAATTATGGTGAGGCTTTTTCGTTAATCAGCAAGAACATGTTAAAACAACATAATGAATTTTCCAATGGAATTTTGAGATGCAGTACTTGTACCTGTCGTTGTCTTTGTTCCAACCGCAACTTCTCAGAATTGGCCATTTCATGCTCTCCATCCTCTAAGCACCTTTGATCGGGTCTTAGCCTTGAATCTGTTGGTGGCAATTTCTCCTGTTTGTTATCAACTAAAAAATGTTAGTTCTAACCACATATGACTAGTTAGTGTGTTTGGTTATGCTTTTGTAGAAATGATTCTTGGTATAATTAATTATGATGGAATTGATTTTAAAGCGAAGTAATTTATATTTGGTAGTTACTCTAAGAGTATGTTTGGTTGGGGGGTAAACATGGGGGTAAATTTTCCATGAACGAGGTTCATATGTAATTTTACACATGAAGCTTATTCATGAAAATTTACACCCTATTTTTATCCCCTAACCAAACATACCCAAAAAGTAATTCGGATAGAAAGTAACAAGTTTTCACTTCTCCTGTAATCAATTCTAGAAACCATAATTGAGTTTAGAATTTTCAAACCAAACATGGTTGTAAATAACCAAAATCGATTCCATGGCTTTAGAATTGATTTTGATTCCTCCAACCATGAAACCAAACATGCTTAAAGAGGTAAAAAATAAGAACCAGAACCATTTAGAAAATAATGTTCACATTGCATAGTTACTTACCTTGAGGCCAGGTGTGATTTCATTCAATGTAATAGCAAATTCTGTGAGGTTATATCTTGTTTGATGCTTAGGCGGCTGGTTCCGCTTCCATAGAAGATGTGGTTTTGATGGCGAATTAGACCCTTTTCCTTTCCCAAAGTTCCCTCCAATTACATAGTGCAAGCTCTCATCCCATTTCCCAAATAGAGTTGCCACTGTTTTACCTTTCTTATCTTCCACTATGCAGTGAATCTGTAGCAGAACTTAAATGAAAAAGCATTAGTTACATATTATGTCTATGAACTTCATAAAAATTAATGGCATTCATATCCCAACCTTACATCTTTTAAGCCGATAAAAAAAAAAGTCTGCATATGCAACAATATAGAAGAAATGTTGAAAAAACTATAACTAGGGAAAGATGTAAGGGAATTGAAATAAAAATTGTCATTGATACAAGTCAAATGGAATTGAAATCAACGACAAACATAACCATCTGATGCAGTCCTATCATTGACAAACAAACAATCAATGGAATGTGCATACATCATATTTGCGTTACATGTGTATTGTACATGAACTTCTATAGATAGCATTCCAATGGAAAAAAAAAACTTGAAAGTTCCTTGTAGTCAAACTAGGGAAAAGAACTAAATTCAGTACATGAATCAAAACGGATAGGGGATAGAGAACATGAAATGAAGTCATATGTTGGCTATCAACTACAATAACTGAATTAAGCTAATTCAAATTTTTAAAAAGGGATGGTAGAACTTTCTGATTTAGCAAACTACAATTCTAGTCAAAAAGCAACTACGATGCAAAAATCCAACATATTTTGATCCATTCATGATCTTTGAAAAATAAAAAAGTAATAATAAGATTTATGAACGGACACCTGATGAGGGTTTCTATCAATGATTGACTGCTCCTTGAATTTGATCTTACAAGAATACTTACAGTTCCCTTTAACCCTCATTGTACCATAATGGTCACAGTAGAGTTTTCCTAGGATGAGGTTGTAAATGGATGTTGTTACCTGGTTGATAGAAGAATATTAATTAGCTAATCCATGTATGTTCGAAGAGATTGGTTAAGTACTACTATAATGTCAAGCAAAACTATTATACCTTACTCCAATGGAAGACTTCTCCATCATCAAACTCCAAACTTAATATACCAACAGGATCAACCTGAATTGAACGACCCCAAAATTTACTTTTTAATGTGTTGTCACCCCAAAATTTCCAGCCATTGCCCTCACAATGGCATGCAACACTCATGGGGTGATGACTGACCTATCTCAAGAGGAACATCGTAAGTATGTTATTGCCAATCACCAACACTTTACACATGGAAAAATATGCCAAATTATATGTGTGTGTCTATAGCGCAATAGAATCTTAGATTCAAAATGATTACAAATAGCATTCCCTACCTAAAATTTTTAAGAAGGGAAATGATTATTGCATTAAAAAATTGGAAAAGGACTTTACAAATCTCACAAAGAAGATATGTGCCAATAATGTGAGGGAAAAAAGTGAGAAAAAGATGATGAAATGTGATGATAATTGTGATGAGATGTTGTGAAATCTGTAGGCAACTTTTTAAATAAACATAACTGGTTTTAGAAAGGGACTAGGCAAAAACGAGAAGAATAGCAACAAGGCAAAGTTTTCTTTTAATAAAGAAATCAAGAATTGGAATTTTAACTATGCACTCATAGCTTATAAAATAGAAATATTGAGGGATATTTTTATATTTCTTTTTGGAAAGATTTTAAGATGCTTTTAGAGTAAATAAAAAGTACTTACTACATATGATTCACTATGGTGACATACTTGAAGTATAACATTAGAAATTTTTTATTTTTTGTTTTTTCTTGGAGAACTGTGTTGTCTTTATAAATGGATGTGAACATGTAGCAATTTTCATCAACAGCATGAAACACAATTGTATACCTTCTCGGAGATAAAGCGAATGCCTTTGTCTGGATACTCTGCCTCAAATGTCTCACCCAATAGTGGATTAAATGGTTTGCAACTTCTATCACTAGTGCTAGTATACCCTGAAATTGCAAATGCAGCCACATGTAGCATCCTCATGAGACTGTCACCCTGTAAATAGTTAGAACCATGGATGTGAGGTTTGTAACAAACAGCTCTTGAAACTTTAAGCTACAACATTAACATTAACATTTAGTGCATTATTCCAATGAAGTAATATTATACAATCAGGAACAATTAATAGAACTTTTGGTGAGAAAATAAGAGTACTTGTTTTACGTTAAATAAAGTGAAATGTTGCACTTGTCTACTTAAGGGTCAATATGTTGCATGCCACATGGTTTTGGATCTAGATAGATAAATTTTGACAAAAATTCTAACTCTTTGGAGATTTGCTTATTTTAAACTCTTCCAGGCAGAAGACAAAGAATTAGCTTTTTAAGGCACTTTGAGTAGAATAAAATCTTTAGTTACTTCCACCAAAAGAGTTTCGAAAAACTAAATTCTTACTTTTCCAGTTGAAAAAAATTTAAATGAAACAAGCAATAATATTTTCCATTCCACTAACTACAAATGTTTTGCAAATGGAAACTTACCCTTTTACCCCATTCATTTGCTTGGTCTAGAAGGTAAGAGTACTCCAGATCTTCACAACACTTCTGCAATGAGGAGATGGGCTCATTGAAGTAAACTGGAAGACAAATCTTTGTGAGATCCTTTCCTATATTGTCTTTTATTATTGACCATAGACTGACACCACTGTCTTTCTCAACAGGTTCAGGAAGCTTCTTTCTTCGCTTGACATGAGGATAGTTGAATCCAACACACCCTATGGGAGACTTTGCATCATAGTTTCCATTTGGAATATTAGCCTCCTCTTCCTCAGATTCAGAACCATAGCCTGATCTTACATGGTCAGATCCATTGCTCATAGCAGAACATGTTGAAAGTATGTCAAATGTATCAAAGAATGCATCATGTTCATCATCAGAGTGATCATCATGCCTATCATGCTCATCAGAAGAATCACTGGCACTTCCATCTGTCACAGGCAACAAAGAAAACAATATATGGGAACATATGTGTTCTTAGTTATCAATGCAGGTCTACAGGAGCAATGAAACACATCTTAATAAATGAAAAACAAATATGGTCACCTCAAATTAGGCAAAAGCCATAAATAGCCAAGGGAGAAATTGATCACCAATTAACATAGCATATATTTGAAAATTGAGTCATGTTATTTGTACATAAAATGTATAGGACACCGTGCCGACTTACATCCTATCTACCATTGGATCGAGCATGAATTCCATTCAAGTAGTGAATAAAGTGTGAGTCGACACAAAATCTCACATACCTTATCATACAACTAAGATTTTTCTATATAAAATTAGCTTAGAGTAATATTCCTTTTCTTTCACAATATCTGTCCACTTTTAGACAACTTTACATTTTAAAATATCTATCAATTTTTAGACAACTTCATATTCTAATGCAATATTTATTTATTTTTCTAATAGTACCCTTAAGTAATTTCACTGACTAACTACTACCTCCATTATTCCTTATTAATAGTTGCTCTTGAAAAATCGTATAATTTTAATACATTGAAAAGTTAATCTATCTGACTATGAGTATTATTTTTCCAAAAGCACTTCATTTAATAGGGATATATTTGTTCGTTCACTATATTTTACTCCATTTTCAATATATTTATTATCTTTTTTTAATAGTTTTATTCATCCAAAAGTGATCGATATTTTGAAAGGATGGAGCATAAGATAATAAGCTATAAATTGAATAGAGTGGCAAAAGTTATTATCCATCTGCTAACTAATATAGCCCTTTGCCAAAAGATGATTTGTAGATTATAAAGAAGTAGACAAGCTTCAATCAGACCCATGCTTATAACTCTACCAGTGTAAAAACATGAATGTACCACATTATAATTTCTTTATTTGTGGCCCCTATAGTTTAGTTACGTACCACTATGTTTTTCCTGAGATGATAGATAAGGATCCCCTTCATCCTTTGATTTTTGGTCTTCAACAAGTGTGCTCTCTAGGTCAACCTTCTCTGTCTGGAAGATAGAAGCAAATTGAACAAAAACATTTTTTCTTTTTGAGGAAATTTTTTTTCAAATTGAATTTATTTCTAAGTGAAAAAAAAATAAAGATGCATATCATTTAAAAGATTACAACTATAATACATTTTACTATTTTTAATTTCACAGTTATATACCTGTATTTACTATCTTTAATCTATGAGACAATCTCGATTTGAAGGAGCCTTATCCATGCCAAAATGTCAAGATGTAAATAAATTTTACACATATATTCAATCATATTATGCCATATCAGCAAATATAGTTTAACTTTTGCTCCCATTATAAATAGAGAAATTTGATTGGATGATAATATAAAATTATAAGTGTATTAAAATTAAACTCTAAAAGATATAAGGAATTCTTATGTATTTATAATGGATAGTACATACTTATAAGAATTTCTTATATCGCATATATCCATTAAACTCTGAGTGAGGCTATATTCCACTCAAGTATACTATATATTACACTAAAAGTGTAATGAAAACAAATAATAATAATACACATAATCAAAGTATTAAACTATAAGTACAACATAAGATTGCTTTATTTATTAGACTTTCATCATAGTTATATTTAAGAATGAAAAATGTTATTTGTACTGACAATATGTGAAATATTATGCTAACATAATATCATTTATCTTTAGATAAGATGTGGACCCCACTTAATTTGAGTCTCACATATCTCATCCATTGATAAATAACAGTGTGTCTGACGACACGTGTCGTAAATATTGTAAGTACAAATAACGGTTCCCTTAAGAATGTTTAGGGTACATATGTAGGGAAGTACCTCTAAATGGCGGAGTGCGTCAATGAGTAGGAACTGCTTGATCTTGAGGGCGACAATCTGCTTTTGCAAGTGGGAGAGCTCGGCTCTCATGATTTCCTCGATGTCGTGGATGGTGGCATCACTGATACCCTCCTGGAGGAGGCGATGGCGAAGCTTGTCAATGGAGACAAAGACGGAGGCGACGGGGGCCATGATCTGGGCATTGGAGAGGCGAGGGTACATGTCCTTGACGGCCACCATGGCCTCCAACCAGGTGGCCCTGTCCTCCCTACTCTCAGCCCTTAGGTGCAGCCTCTTCTTCGTCCCTGTGCATATCAAGAACCTCCTCTCGTCTGACTTGTTCTTTCTTATCGAGCACACCTGCACCCCCCATTTCCATTTCCCATGCACAACCATATATACTTTTCATCATGAATTCTAGTATCAATTTTGAAAATAAAAGCAAAAAAGCCACCGAAGTTTAGTAATTTAGCAAGTTTTTTCAAAAACTATTATTTTTAAAAAATAACTAAGCCTATAATTGAGAAAATGAAAATGAAAGGAATTACAAGACTAAACTTCGTGAGTATTGTTTAGAAGTAATTTTATAGAAGGGATTGATTTGACTAGTAAGGGACTATGTACATATTTGGATTGGAGTTTGCAAATAGGAGTTTAGACTAACTTGATTCTACAAAATTGATTTTGATTAAAAATGAGTTGGTATCAACATGATTTATACTTGGAAACTTTTATATCAAAATTGGTTATGATAAAATGAATATTGTTTGGAAGAGAGTAATCAAAATCACCTTTGTATGTACAATTACTAAAAAAGAATATAAGCTTAATATTATATTTTTTTATTTCATTTTTATTTCTAAGATTTTCGAATAAATTATTTTTATATATTATTATGAAGAAAATTATAGAAATTTCATTTTAAGATGTTATATAACTTATGTAATTTTGCTTAAATTTACATGTAATATTAAAAATTCAGAAGTTAAAATTCGTTAGCATTTCATAAATATAAGGTGTAACATATAAAAAAGAAAAAGAAATTCAATTTTTGCTTATGACGAAGAAACAAATTCAGTGTAAGTCCACAATCCAAAAGGCAAATAAATGCAAGGGCAGTGGTGACTTTATCCAAAGCGACAGCAACAAAAAGTTGCTTCAGCCCAATCATGGCTCAAAATCAAAAACCCAGTGGCAAACGCTAAACACAAAATCAACCACTAAACAAATTGATTCAGCGTTAAATGAGGGTGAATGCGCGTTCGGGGTAGATGAGCGCGAAAACAAAGACACCCTATGTGTGATTTCTTCGACGTACAAAACTAAGGGCCTGTTTGCTTTGCATTTTCCAGTTTTCAGTTTTGATTTCAGTTTGTAAAGGAAAATCGAAAAGCGAGCCTGTTGCTTTGCTGTTTCGTTTTAGATTTAGGTTTTGATTACATTTTTGTGAAGGAAAACTAAAATCGAAAATCGATTTTTCGTTTTCGCTTTTTCCTTTACAAATCTGGAAAATCAAAATCAGAAATCGAAAATGCAAAGCAAACAGGCCCTGAAATTTTCAGTTTTTTCAGTTTTTCCTTCACAAAACAGAAAACAGAAAACAGAAAACTGGAAACTGGAAACAGAAAACAGAAAACTGACAAAGCAAACAGGCCCTAAGTTTTTTTAACTTTCTAAATTGGGAGTAAAGGAATGAATGAATGTAACATTCAAATAAGGGGATGGTATGGTTTCTTCTACTTTACTCATCATATTTCTCTTTTATTTTATTATTAGTCATTCTTTCCATCATATACAAAACTTCCAACCAAGGAAGTTGGTCTATATATACTTTTCATGTTATTACTTTGCTGAGCTAGTGAAATATAGGGCCTATTTGGAACAATTTTTTTGTTTTTGTTTCTTAAAACTGTTTTTCAAAACAATTTGAAAAACAATTTTTAAAAACAAGAAAACTTGTTTGGCAAAAATCATTGAGCATAACAAAGATCAACTACCACTAGTAACCACAACACACAACAACAGTGCGCTAGCAGTGAAGGAGGGAGAAGCAGAGAAAGAGAGAAGGAGGGTCACTCATGGTGGCGAAGGCGGCAGAGCTAGGTCTCATGCGCCGGCGAAGCTGGGTCTACTGCGGGGATCAAAGCTAGATCACATGTGCGACAGATCTGGGTCTGAGGGCTGGCCGAGCTAGGTTGCGTGCGTAGCGAATCTAGCTCCCTAGGAAAAGACCGAGATCTTCTCCGACAGCGGTTGTCTAGTCATGGCGGTCTTCTCCGGACCAGCACATGTCGCGCTCAAGGCCTGGGAGCCGGATCTTCTCTGTGGCGTGCAAGGCTTAGCTCTGCGGTGTTGGTGCTGTGCGAATCTGCGTTGGTGGTGTCTGAAGGTTCTTGGTGCTGCTCGTGGTGATCTTGCTTGCAGCGGCACCAGAGCTTGCCGCGATGACGCCCGAGCTAGTCATGGTGGCATCGGTGAGAGATTGACAAGGATTTGCTTTTTGTTTTACAAAACACCTTAAAGTTGTTTTCTGTTTATAGTTTTTAAAACTCAAAAAGTGTTTTTTAGTTTTTAAAACTAAGATTAAGAAAACAAGTTGCCAAACCAATTTTTTGAGTTTTTTGTTTTTAAAAATAAAAAACTATTTTTAAAAACTACATCCAAATAGGCTCATAGTAACTTTCTGTTCACTTTCGCTTAAGAGCTTGGATTCAATTTTAAAAACATCTTTTTGATATCACTTAAATATAATTTTGCCAAATGTATTATTTATTCAGATTTAATATTGGTGTATAATCTTTTTTTTTTGGCTGTGAATTAATTTATTCAATCATAAGAATCCAAAGAAAATACATTCCAGCCATAATTGGGCACCTCGTTATAACTGAGTTGATCTAAATAATGGGCTAGCATATCACTATCAGCCCACCCCTATTACAAATTCTATGAACAAATTGGGCTTTAACGTATCCTAATTTGTCTATTTAAAATTTTTCTATCATAAATTATTATATAGTCATAAATATTTAACTCTTATAATAATTATGTTAAAAATTATATAAAAATATGTATATTTAAATAATGGTAAAAAAAACTTCTACTAATAATGTATAAAAATTCAGTTATATTTATAAATGAAACATGTGCAAAATATAATTTAAAGTTTGAAAATTTATTTACTTGCTCGGATACCTCTCTATTTATGCTTTTTACTTTACAAAAAAAATGGATTAAAAATGGTTAATTCATACTTATTTGTAATACCGATACTCTCTTGCAAGCATTCAATATATGATTTAATCATGAATTTTATAAATATTAATAATTAAAATTAGTGAGATATAAAACTAATTATTAATCACAAATAACTAAATAGTATCCAAATGAATTAATATAGTTTCGTAAATAGTTATAACAATAGTTTTTCTTTGGGCTTTAAGGCCCTATGTATATATTAAAAAAAATAATTATTTTGTTCCATACTTTTGTGAAAACTTACATGTTTGCAACCTAAAAAAAGGAGAGAAAGAAAGTAGAAAATTTTTGAAAAAAGGGAAAGAATAGTTAATTGAGGGAAAGAAATAGAGCAGACCATGAGGTGGATCTCGCTGACGGGTCTACGGTGGCGCGAGGGGCAATGGCGGTGGTTGTTGATGCGGCGGAGCGAGTCCTCCCCAATCACCTTCGACCCATTCTCCACCTCCCCGTTAAGAACAAGCTTGTCGTGCCCATGAATCTTATAATACGACAAAACACCTTCGTGAAGCACGAACCACCTCGGTCTCTACCCTCTCCCATAGTTCACCCACTTGTACAGAATCCCTGACATCCCATTCCCAACGACGTCGTTCAGCACCACCTCACGGGTGGTGTTCTGGCGGGAGAATCGTGCCGAGGCGGAGATGGACCGCTGTACACGGTGACGGCCGGAGTAGGAGGAAGAGCCGTCTGACACGGAGAGGGAGCGAGAGGCAGAGAGGGATGGGGTGTTGGTTCGAGCGGAAGGAGCAGATGTGGGTTGGGTATGGGTTGAATTAGCATTGCGAAAGGAATGCATGATGTAATAAAAACAAGAATCTTCCTCGAATAAGCGAAAAAAGAGTACTAGGAAATGAAAGGGAGAAGAACAAAAGTGTTTTTCTAAAAAAAAAAAACAAAACAAAAACTAACACAACAGAAAAATCTGTGTGTTGATGTGGTGGTAGGGAGAGCGTTGATAACGCTCAAAAACCATGCAGTATGGACAATGGTGGCTCGTAGTGAATATCGCCCTCTTCTTTTTTAACATAAACTAATAATATTTTAGCTTCTTCTTTCTTCTTTTTCTTTTTTTTTCCTTTGCTATAAATATTCACTTGCGTTGCTAAATATGTAATGATGTTTATCGGGTTTTCTTACTGTCTCTGTATAGGGAAGCGATAGCTTACGCTTTTTAGTGAGAGTAAGAACAGGAAGGTCTTTAAATGCAGATTCAACACATTTTGGTCAAAGATATAATTAGGATTTTTATTGATATTGTATGATTAAAAATATATATGTTTGCAAGGTTTTTGACAAAAATAAGAATGAGTACTGACTAAAATAAAGTAGTCAAAACCAGTTACCCGTTTAAACGTCAATATTTATATGCTAAATCATTTAGAAAAAGTAATGCCCATTTTTTTTTTTAAGATACAATTTACAAAATGGTTTTCTTTTCTAATTCTTAGTTTTTTCTTTTTGAAAAAGAACCGGGCATATCAAACGAAGTTAAACGAGTCAGTGTTTCAAGTTTCAATAATAATATTATACAACATTCTTACAACATAAGTAAAAAGACAAAAAAAATGGTGGATCATTTTATTTTCTTGAGCCATCACCTTTTTATTTTTTATCTACGTAGTAATAATGCTATATAATAGCATTGTACACATATTATTATTCTTTTAAGTTTTTGTAGGTATAAGGTTTTGGGTATCTATGGATTTGCATTTTAGGTTCATTTTTCACTTAAATTTTTATAACATGTTTCTTCGTTTTTAATTTAGCGTTATGTAAATAGAAATTTGGTTTGATGTTTGGTTTAAATTTTCTAATAATTAATTACTTATTTTAATTTTTATTTAAATACAAAAGAAATTTTATTTAAAATTTATTTGAGAACATGCACAGTCCGTTGTTTAAGTTAGGACGTGCTCAAATAATATTTAATTTTATTCTTAGCCATTAATCTTTACAAGATATCAATATCCGTAAAAAAATATTAAAATTAAGAGTATCATGGAAACTCCGTATTTAAGATAAAAATTAGAGATAGGATTATACCTGCGCCGTGTAGCCCTTAGATGTCGGAAGACATTCATCAGTGAAAATTATAGATAGAAGATATTTTTTCTAGATTTTTTTTCTATAGAATGTGTTTAGTTAAAGAATAAAAGTGTAGATAGTATATTAATTTAAGATTATAATTGTTTCTCTCTCTCTGTATATATATAGAGAGAGAGATACCATTTATATATGTGTGATAGTGAGAAACTAAAAATGGGAATAAATTCAGTTCACTTTTCTTGTATTTTTTATGGTTGCTTTTGGTTATTTATTTTTGAACTAAGAGTATCATTATACTAAAAAAATAGTATCTACTATTAGAAGCGGTAACTAATTCATTTGATATATAGAGTTCATAAATATGAGTTTTAGTTTTAGTTACGAGACCCTCTTCATATGAGCTTGATGACGTAAATAATAAATCAATTTGTTCTCTCATTATGCTGTTATTTGGTCTTTAAGGAAAGTAAGTGAGTCTATGCGCACTATAGAATAAATTAGCAATACTCTAAATGCATGATATTCTCCAAGTTAATAGGGTGTAAAGAGATCTAGTGCTTGTTTAGTTTTAATTTTTAATTTTTATTTTCAGTTTTCAGGATTTTGTGAAGAAAATACTGAAAACTGGAGATGAAAATTGAAAACTAAAATTTGTAATTTTCAGAATTTTCAGTATTTCCTTAACAAAATTTAAAAAACTAAAAATAAAAATTGAAAATTGAAAATTCAAACCCAATAAACTCCTAGATTCTTGATTAACTTTTGGGTTTTGTTACTGAGTGTCTTTAGGGCAATAGTTAATAGTTAAGATTACTAAAAATATTTAGTTATAAAATTTTATTATGAATACAATACTTTGAAAATATGAAATCTCATTTTTTGTTTCAATGTAACTATTTTCCTTTTTTAACTCTTTAACCAGTATTGGCCAAGTGTTAGATAATCCCTTAACTCTTTTGTATAAAGTTGTTATGATAGGTTGGTGTATGTTTTGCCTAATCTTACTAGTGTCTTTAGGGAGATTGAATCCTCTCGTATCATAACTCCATACGACCTAATAAGGTACAATTTCTTATCATTAATTTCAAATGTGGGCCAAATGTTATTTTCACTTTTAATTTTGATTAAAACCTCAAGTTAGTCTCTCATATTTATAGTAAGGAATAAATTAGTCTATTAAATTTAGAAAATTCCATATTAGTTCTTCAAATTTTATAAAAGGAGATAAGTTAGTTCTTTGTTAAATTATTGTTTGAATTGTTAATAGAAATATCCACGTATTTTGTTAACTTGTTTACATGTATTGTTAATTTACATAGTGAGTCCTAACTTGACTCACTCTTCTATTCTACACCAAACAAATACCAACTTAAAGTTGAAATTTTTTTTCTAAGTAGAGAGCTATGGTGAGATAACAGATAAAGAAAAAAGTCTAAATGACTTTGTTTAGAGGAGTAAAGTAAGTCGGAGTCTACCATAAAAGTTAACAATACATATAAATAAGTTAATAAAATGCATAAGTAAGTTAACAGGATACAACTTAAATAACAATTTTATCAAGAGACTAATTTATTTCATTTTATGAAATTTAAGCAATTAATATGAGATTTTTTAAATTTAAAAGACTAATTTATTTCTTACTATAAATAGTCAGCAAAAGGGGTTTTAGTCTTTAATTTTTGAGTAATATTATTTTAACATCCAAAAAATAAATATCTATTCAGATACCCACTTTATAATCATTAAATACTCACTTTTTAAATGTCAAAATAGCGTTATTCTTAATTTTTTAAGCCCAGCAACATAATGTCTTTGGGTTATTTGGACAGTTTTATCAAGCTCGACCCATTTTGAAGTTTGGCCGTAAGAAAGGAGAGGAGATTGAAAAAAGGAGAGAAGAGGATGGGCAGAAGAGTGGAAAATAAGGGTGAGAAGAGACTTGGTCGTTTCGAACTCACAAATTAAACCAACCACCTTTCCCCTCTCTTTTTCCTTTCTTCTCTTCTCCACTCTCATTCTTCCTTCCTACAACAACAAACACACATCCACTTTCTCACTGTAAGATTCTCTCTCTCCACGCAACCATTTACTTAATTTATTTTCATTTCGTAGAAAAAACTTTTTTCTCTCAAACGGTAACCAATTTGGTTGTGGCGGGAACTGAGGTTTCCCGATTCCGCGTTCTCTTGTCTTCTTTTTCGGTTTCATTTCCTCTCGTTAATGCTGTTGCCGCCTTCATTTTCCTTCCAACCTCCATTCTTTGTATTTTTTTTTTATTTTTTAGAATTTTTCGGATACTCAGAGCTGCGGTTATGCCGTGTCGTTTGAATGTTTCGGTAAATTAATTTGTTTATGAACAAAATGCCACATTCTAGGGTTTCCCTTACCTCGCTGCAACGTTGGCCTTTTCATTTTCAATCCAGGACTTTGCGTGGTGCGCATTTATTGAAAATCAAATAATAAATGCTACTATTATTTTTATTCATTTATTTATTTATGAATTTTAATTTTTGAAGGTGTTACTTGCTACTTGTTAGTGCTAAGGTTCCAGGGATTTTCGACGAATCTTTTGTGTTTCATTTTCATACACACACACACACACACACACTTGATTGTCCAGAAATTCTTTATAGGTTTATCAATTTTGTCCTTGGGATTCGTTAGTTTTTTTTTGCTTCAGAGACATTCAGATTTGGTAAATAATTTTCCAATGACAGTGAGATTGAAGTGTAGTTCAAAACGTGTTTTAGCCGTGTTGAGAGTGTTTGTTCCTGCTTGTTTCGAAATCAAGGTGGAATTTGTTTTCACTTAAAAGATCAAAATTGACAAGGTATTTTTGTGTTCTTGATGGTTCATGTAGCATTTAGGTAGTTCATGGAATTTTTATCATTCAAGTGGCTTATATTATTGCAGCTTCTACTTTATTGTAGCTTGAGCAGTAATTGTTAAGAACCTTTCACCAAAAGGGTTCTGTTGTGCCAAATTCTTATTGTGGGGTTCTGGATTTATGGTCTTCTTTTTTTCTAACAGGAACTGAGGGCTTCTCTCAATGCCTCTTTTGAGGAGAAAGCCTTTTGCCTTGGCTGAGCCACCTAAGGATTTGGAGCTGAGTGAGACTGTTTACCAGATTCGTTTTACAAAAGAAATATTTCGAGATTATAAGTATCCTTTTATATTCTTTCACTTGTTGGAAGTGGTTAACACTTAAAAAGTATTTTATGTAATTTATGTTTTATGAAGTTTTGACGATTTGTTGAAAATTAACTGCTCATATTAGTCTTTAGCTTTCGGCACTTGTATTGGCATTCCTTAACATGAATTAGTGATTATTTGAGCCATATCAATCTATACCGTCAGAGGATTTGGATGTGCAAGGTCACTGGAAAAACTTGCTTGACTTATGAAGAGGCTCTGGTGTCAGAAAAACATGCCACTGAGAAAGTTCAACAGTTTCCTAAAGAATTAATGGGACCTGCTCTAAGGATTATTCAATTCAGTAAGTACTACTCAGTTCTGAGATGAAGAAATATATCCTGATGTAGTGATGTGTCTGTTTTTTCATTTACTTTATCGGCAGCTATTCCTTTTGGTCATTGAATGCTGTACAGCCAATGAATGAGTTTGCTAAATTAATCTGATTATTATGGATGAATTTGAAAAACTTTTGGTTCTCATGGAGAATTATTGGAATTGTGATCATTTATCTTGGCTATCTTCCTTGTACCTGAGGTATATATCAATTCATTATATATTTGTATTAGATTAGATTAGATTATATCAGTAGTTCTGGCAGCACTTGCATAGTTTAACATGAAGCAGTTAGTTATGCCATAACTTTTCTGGAGTCAGACTTTCTTATATTGAGTGTTTGATGACAGTTAAGGTAAAAATGAAAAGGACTTCTAATGTTTTTGAGAAGCTTGGAAGAACAAAAGCCATAAAATTGTTTTCGGGACATGAAATAATATCATATAACCTGCTTCACAGTGCCTATATCAAAGCGGAAACCCAAGAACAAAACACATGGCAAAAACTTATGCTCTTGCACTATTTATAGAACCTGCATGATGAATGAGCCTATGAGATAGTATACCGGATTTTGAAAATGAAATTAATGGATGAAGGGATTTGAATTAACCAGGTTGTGTGAGACTATGGGTTTGAGTTACATGACATATGAGAATTATGGTGGAGCAGATACAATAGGGTGAGTGAGTAACTAAGGCATTTATTATGCCGTGATATTCATCATATCATTCTTGTATTCATTCCTCTATCTGAAAGTAAAGGATGAGAATGCAATAACCCTAGCACCATTAACACATGTAAAAGATCCATCATTATGCATGTACGTGGAGAGGCTTTGAAGAGTTGTAGGAAAATTCGAACTACACTACTGTCTTCATTAAAGGATTCCAATTTGAAACAAACAAATGCTGGAGAAATATATCTGACATATCTCATATCTCAGCTCTCATTTAATTCATTTGACTTCATTTCATCATTTCATTTCATCAATTGTATAAGGCAGTCCAGTATTTTGGAGGGAATGAGAAGCTCCATGAGCAAGACACGTAAGCATTTGGCACTTAGGAAGCTTGCTAGATGTCTGGGTTTTAACAATAGATAAAAGATTTGTTATTGGTCAAAATGCTTGTATTTTTCTTCATTTTGTCTTCCTTAGTGATCTGTTTGCTTGTAGGCATGCTCCCATTGAAGGATCTTGCCGATTCTATTGCCGAAAAATTGCAGGAGCGGTTGTTTGTGGGTGCTGAACTGTATGGAAGAAGGAATGATGGAGAACATCCATGCAAAATATTAAAAGTCATGCAGGAAGGGGTTGACAAGTTCAGTTATGAGGTAGCTTGGCTTGACAAAAGCAAGAATATAATTGGAAGATCAGAAGTCAGCTCTGAAGATTTGGTACAGAAGAAGCAACCTTTTAGTAGAAGTATGTTGAAGTCTTTTATCCGAGAATCTACATATCGGAATGCTCCTTGGGTGTTACATGATGAACTGGCACAAAATTATGGAATCCCGGCTGACATTCCAGAGGAGTTAAGAGAGAGGGTTTTCTTCAGCAATGGACTTTTAATCTGCTCCAAGAAAAGGAAAAACGAGGTAGATGGAAACTGAGAGGTGGTAGTTTCTGCCTTTTTTTTATATATCTATTTTAAAAATTATTGATAAAGGCTAAGAAAAGTATAAGAACAGAAGATAGACTTCGTAATTGGTAGATTATATTTTTCTGACTGGTTTGTTAATGAATTCATATTGTTTTTTTTTTTTTTGTGTGTGTCAAATTTATCATGTTCAGGAATCAAAGGGAAGTCCTGAAAACTGTAAAAGGAAGAAGTCAGATGGGGTGAAATTCGATAGTTCAACCCAGGAGAAAGGTAAAGAGATTGAAGCAATACATATTGGCTGGGTGTAAATTTGGATTTATCCATTTATCATACGGATGTTTAATTCGGTTTTTGGTTTCTGGTAGCATGCACTTTCAACATGCTTTGGGTTTTGCAGTTTATTTTGCCCTCTATCCATTTTTTTGGAATGGGGTGTTGTATGGGGAATTTCCTTGTCTGGAGGAGCATCTCTTTTTATGCTTTATACTAGAAACCATTTTCTCTTAGTTCGGAAAAAAATTACTTTCTGACTTATTGAACACCACCCCCTTTAGTTTATTTGAAAAGTTTTCTTGTTGCTATCTCAATTTTTGCAGACAATGACTATGATAAGGAACAGCCAATCAAATATCCAATTGATGATCTATTGGTGAAGCCTAGTCCAGATGATTCTGGTTTTGCTGAACGTCCTTCTCCAACAAGAGACTTTAATGTTCCACTGTATTGTGTCGGGGATCTCTTAATGGTTTGGGATTTTTTCATGTCTTTTGGTAAACTATTACGGTTGTCGCCCTACTCTCTTGAAGATTTTGAAAATGCAATCTGCCACAAGGATAGCAATGTGGTTCTCCTTGTGGAATCTCATGCTGTACTCTTTCGGCTGCTCATCAAAGACAATGGTGAATACACTTCAGCTGTACAGAAAAGAAGGCGAAAGTCTAAGGTTACTGTCTCTCACACTTTTTGCTAGCATCAGTGATAATTGTTCGCTGTATTCAATAAGATGATTGGTCCCAATTGAATCTTTTTCCTTGCAATCTGGTTCCTCAATGACTTGCTTATTGCATTATTGTTTTTGATATGAAAATATCTCATTCACATTTATTTTCAGATTACAATGATTAATTGGACAGAGTACTTATGCGATTTTCTAGAAATGATCAATATTCCTGGACTACGGCACTACGAAGCAACCATAAAACGGGGACATTATGGCCGTGTAGATGCCGGTGCTAAATTAGAAATCATTCGTGAATTAGTCAATCATGTCCTTGAAACTGCTACTGTCAGGGAAAAGTTGGATGAGTTTATTGAGCAGTGTCAGGCACTTGGTGCCTCTAGAAGGGGAGAAGCACTGGAAGCTGCTAGGAAGAGAAGAGAAGAAAAAGAGCGGGTGAAAGCTGACTCTGAAAACAATGGAGGTGTGGATGGTCACCAACTAAACAGTGTTGCTGGTGTCTCAACAAACAATAATCACGGGATACAGAGTGGCCAAATGGATGCATTGAATAGAAGGTTAGAGTTTACCATTTGGCTGTTTCTTCATGCTCATTTGCATATCTAGAAATCACTTTTTTCTGTATTTGTGGTTATTCTCTCATTTAACCTTTTCTTAAAACATATTAGCAGTGTGACCAAGCATTCAAATCCTGCTTCAAAAATGGCATCTAAGAAGTTGAATTCAGAGAAGAAAGGTCCAGAAGAAAATGGAAATGAATTATCCAGAAAGGAATTACAGAAACAATTGAATGGTGATAAGGATCCATCAGAGAATAGAAGTGAAGAAGAGAGGGTGAAACCTATCTCCCTGCTTGGATTTATTCTGTTTTGTATGTTGATCTTTTATTAACACTACTTATTACAGAGAGAGTATTTTGAACGGGAGATGGAGAAACAGCTTATTCGTACAAATTCCCTAGGCAAGGACAGATATTATAATAGGTATTGGTGGTTCCACCGCGATGGGAGGATATTTGTTGAAAGTTCTGACTCCAAGGAGTGGGGATACTACAGCTGCAAGGAAGAGGTACTGAATGCTGATAGCCTGCTATATATGTGCACTTTATATATATATATTTTCTAATTTTTAGTTGGCATGATTGAATAGCTTGATGCCTTGATGGGTTCACTGAATTGCAAGGGTGAGAGGGAAAGAGCTCTGCAAAAGCAACTGGAAAAATATTATAGTAGAATATGGTAAGTTAGATTTGCTTGTTGCTTTTCAATGTCAACCAAAATAAGATTTGCTTTTCAATATATGGCTCACTTCCCCCATTCTTGATTCCATTTCACACACTCACACAGTGCTTAAGCTATACCTTGATGCATTCCTTAGCAAAAGCCTTAATTTTAGACTTGAAGCCTAAAATGCATATATGCTTCATAAATGCTGGAACTGCCTAAGTGGACAAAAATAAATGAAGAAGTATGTCAGACAAATGCTATATACGTCCCTTGTTTAATGTAAATGGTCTAAACGTTCTTCTACGTGTGTAAAAGAATATGTTATTCTTGAATTGTTGGCTGTCGCTCAAGTGAAAATATCATTTGGTAGAACTTGATATGAATGCAATGAAATCATTCATCTAACTGCCATGATAAAATAAAGTAATTGTTCTGACATAGTGGTGGGGATAAGAGTTTGAGAAAATTATGGGAAATGGAAAGAGCATATAGGATAATATTGTTAAAAAATATTTTTTTTATAAGATATTAGTAAGTCAAATTGTTATTCGGTTATTTGACATACATTTGGTTTTAGATACGAATATTAATTGAAACTTTTGGAGCAAAAAATGAAGGTTGATTGATTAATAATTAAATTTTCAACATTTTTTTTTCCCTTCACTTGAGAGTTTTTTTTGCCCATTTTATGTTTATAGCCCAGAACTCCAGAAAAGATCAAAGGATTTGACACCAAAAATGTCAATGGATGATACTGTGGTCCGAAGGTCAAGTCGTGTTCGAGCTCTGCCTAGGGAAAGTCCTGCCAATGCTTTCCTCAGATATGTTAACAAGTGGAAAAAAGAGTAAGATATGCAAGGCGATCTGAAAAATGGTGAACTTCACATCAGCTGGCACTCATGTGGCATAGTTTGAGTGGTTGGGCAGAAATTATGGTGGTTAGAAAGTGTAAGGTGAGAGCCTCTTTCATTTTGACCCGAGGCCGGTAAAAGAATTCTGTCAGTTTTTTCTGGCTATCAAGTGTTTTCCTTCTTTTTTTTTTCCTTTCATGGATACATGGTGCTGGGGTCAAGGATTGGATTGGATTAATTAGTTTTCCGATCCATTTTTGGATGATGGATAAGCATTTGTATATGCTTGTTTATGAAATCTTGTACATGGCTTTCACCATTCTTTTAATAGTACTAGAAAGCCATACAAAAACTGTTGCATAATTCCGCCATTTGCCATTTGGATGTTGAGAATATTGGCATGAAATAATCTTTAATCAAGGTAATCACATGACCAGGCTCGAGCTATTGCTGATCATTTGGATGATATCAGTTGATTTTGCATTCGATTATGTTTTGCTTGACTGTATATTTCCAAGGTTATTCCTTCTCTATTTGGTGAGCTTAAATTATCCTCGAACTTTTCATATACCCCTGCGCTAGAATTAACGTTGATGGATGCACAACCATAAGAACTCAGAAAACAGTGGAATATGAAGAAATGATGCATGGACAAGTTGAAGATTGTGTGACACAGCTATTGACTACTTTTTCATAATCTGGACTATATGAGGGTGACAATTCTGCTCCCCGCCCCGAAAATTCGACAAACCAGAATACTATGAATCCTCTATAATTTAAGTTTGATTTTCTTCTATTTCATATTTCATATGGAGAAACTTCTATATTTCTTGACAGAACCCTGTTACTTTCTCTCTTTTCCTATGCAATGCTTGTCTTTTTAGATCTTTAACAAGTGCACTGTCAACAAAAAAAAAGATCAATTTCTGAGATATTTCATCTATGTTTGCAATTTCCAATATTGTTTTCTTTAGAGCAACCACCCAAGAGGCTGACAAGATCAACTAGATTCTCCTTCAATACCAATAAGCCTTGGGATAACATGTCAATTTGGATAAAGGACTTTTTGGTTTACATTTTTATGAGGGGATAATGAAAATAGGAAATAGTTTTTTATTGTTTTCATTATTTTCTTCCCGAAGTCATGTACAGAATTAAAGCAGGAAATGAAGATAGAAACCAAACGAACCCTAGTGTCTCATTCAGCCTAAATATTCTGACAAATAGAGTGCTCAAGTTTGAATAAATGCTAAGCAGATTGAAAATTACCCCAAATATCTAGGTTTATCAATGTCTGTAGGTAATTTAAGACAGATTTTCAATTTTATAAAGAACCTTAAAGATTGAAGGAGATAATCCTTTCTCAAGTAGGTTTCTGGTTACTACGAAAAAGATAAGTAGTCAAGGAGCTTCTGATTGCTGGCCAACAAGGCAAAAAAAAAAAAGATTAAGCTTTTTTGGTAATGCAAACGAAGATGAAGTTGCTATGGTGAGATTGGTGATGTATTAAATCAGAAAGAAAGATTGACTGGATGGACGTGAACACCGGAGTGGACAGGCGCAGTATCAATGCGAATAAACGTGTTCTCATTCAGTAGTAGCCTGCAAGAGTATGTGATACTAAAGATAGTAGAGACTTAGCTCACCTAGTCGATTTTCTCTGCTTATATAAGAATTGTGTTCTTGATACTCATGATACCATGTCAATTCATATTTTATTTATTAGAAATGTTATTTTGAATTATAATTTATGAGACACCGTGTCAATACACTCACATCTATCATTAGATGAGGTGTGAGATCCAAACTAAGTGAAGTTTATATCCAATTCAGTGGTGGATGTGAGTGTATCGGTACGATGTCCCACAAAATGTGAGTCACAATAATATTACCCTTTATTTATTATTGAATGTGATGTAGACCCTACTTGAGTAATATGTGAGTCGACACGATTTCTTATAAACTATGAATTTAAATAATATTTTTTATAATATTATTATACTTCGGATTCGATTTTTGTGTTCTCTCATTGCTAGGTGATCTCCGAGGGCTAAGATTGGAAACATATTTCATTCTGAATTGGGACTAACTTTCCCTCCACCTAGTCTTAAATTATCAATTTGACCAAAAAGAAAAGAGGGCCAACGGAACCATGTCGGCCACGGCAAACGGGGACCAAATGAGGGGTCGAAGATGCTGATATCCTGCGGTATGCAATGGCTCTTGGTCAACGCGTTTTAGAAATAAAACTCATATTTGAATTACTATTAAGAATTTATTATCGACTACAATTTCTATTATTCTTATTATTTTGTTTAAAGCGAATGCTTTAATTTATTGATTTTTTAAATTTATATTTATTTATTTTTTAAAATTTCAGTTACAAAATTTGTACACTAGCGAAGCAAAAGAAAACCATACTTCTGGTATATCAATTTTATTTTTCTTCAATATGTAACAAATTAATTTTGGAGAATCCAAAACATAATTTGAAGATTTATATATAGGATTAAAAATTAGAATTTATCTTATGTTTAGAAGACTTAATGACTTAAATAAAATTATTTATATACTGGTAATAGGTTTTTATATTATAATTTAATTATATATTATTACATCATAAAAAATATTTGACCTTCGCCATTATAACCTTAAAAGTCACGCAAATGATAATATTAATTTAAGATAAATATTTTTGCTTTTAGAATTACACAACAGATTGGGATACAGGGTGTTATACGGATCTTCAATGGATAAAGGGTGTTAATTAGGTAAATCTGCTAAAGGGTGCTGATTAGGTAAAACTCTCATCAAAGTGAACTTCAAAATCTTACCAACTCTAAGCCTTACAGATAAAGTTGGATAGTCCAAATCTATAGCGACTAGCATCCTGTTTGGATATCTATAATTTCCTCATGGAGTTGGAAAAAAGTGTGTTGAAAAGAATTGAAATGATTTGGTTTCTTATTTTATTTTTGATAGAAGTGTTCTATTTTCATATAATTTTATTATAATGAAAGTTGGGTCGGTTTGTTTTGTATTTTTTAATTTTTAGTTTCCAGTTTTCAGTTTTTTAAATTTGTAAAAAAGAAATTGAAAAAACTGAAAACTGAAATTTTTAATTTTTAATTTTTCCTTTACAAATATGGAAAACTGAAAATTGACAAAACAAACAGACCCAAAATTTTAGTTTTCATTTCTTTACCTTTCATTAATTCTTTTAAACTCATATTTTTAATATATTTTCTAAATATAAATTAATTCCTTTAAAATTAATATTTTTAAATAATTTTTTTCAATATCAATTATTTCAAAAACAATTATATTAAAATCTAAATACGTTACGATGAAATTTTTGTGCTAAGCATACAATCAATTTCTAAAATAAATAAAAGTATACCAACAAAAATAAATATATTGACATGGTGTGCTGTATAAAAAATAGCACAATTTCAAACTAATTTGCAGGCCTTCATCTAAAATTTTTTCAATATTCTTCTTGTAAAGAATCCTCCTCAAACCTTCAAAAGGGCAAATTTTTTTTCCCCCTGCCTTCTAGATATGCTCAAGTGAAATGTAAGACGGCAATGAGTAATTTAGATTTGAGAATCGCAAATGAAGTCAAAGGCAGGCCTTGTGTGCCCACCATGGCAACGATGTTTTTAGAGATCCAATGGCAATCACTTCTGACACTACCTAAAATCCGAATACATTCATGATAAGGGATACTTGAAAACAATCCATATACCATCTATGGTATTCGTATAAGATTTTCTTTTTTTTTTTTTTATATTTGCAAATATTTTTATTTATAATTTACATGGTTTTTATTTGATTTATAATATATTTCTTTATAGTAATATTCGTATGAATATTTCAAGCAATACATAAGAAATATCAAATTGGAGTCAAAAATAATAAAAAAGATAGAGCTCAAAGGACAATTACAAACCTAATCGAGTATTACATTTTCTATTATGCAGAACTAGTATTAGATTAAGTAAACAAATTAGTCAGAGTAAACTTACGTTTTGGTTTCTAAAATATTAAATCTTATTATATTAATTTTTTTAAAAAAATACATATATATTAATTCTATATAAATTATTTATACACCTAAATATAGGTGTCAAATTGTTAAAAGAAAAAGTGTCAAATAAACACTAAA
The DNA here is from genome assembly GCA_031216125.1 of Dalbergia cochinchinensis. Lineage (NCBI taxonomy): Eukaryota > Viridiplantae > Streptophyta > Magnoliopsida > Fabales > Fabaceae > Dalbergia > Dalbergia cochinchinensis. The sequence goes on along the minus strand of CM062373.1, from coordinate 54,912,539 downwards.
ATCAATTCAAAAGTGAAAAAGAAGAGTTTAATGGTCTGACTGTGCTAAAATTTAAAGGTAGTAAATTGCGTATTGACAAAAGCACAAAGAATTACATGTTAAAAAAACATTTTACTTTTTAATACATTTTTTGATTACATTAGCAACAATGCTGTTTGAATATCTGATTTTGTGCAAATTACCCGAGCCCAGGCTAGTACTAGCTCACTTCATTTTTGAATAAATTAGACTGACTAAGGCGTAATTGCGTATTTTCAAAGAGATTAATCTTTTTCATACCTAATATTTTTTTTAGGATTGAAAATGTAATTGTAATAATAAATAAATTAATGAACGAATAGAAAACGGGAAAGACGCAGAGACAAGGCCAACGCGGATAATAACCGATAACGAAACATCACTGGCACTCATCATCACTCACTCTCATGCTCATTCTCATGTTCATGCTTCTGGATTCCAATACTCTCTCTTTCTCTTCCCTAATTTTCTAACGCTATTTTACGTACACCGTCTTCGTCACTCCCCTCCTTCTGCAAAATCTTCACTCTCTCTCTCTCTCTCTCTCTATCTATATATACACACACACACACACACACACACACACAAATTAAGAAACAAGTGGTTATTCAGTGGAAAAAGCGACCACCTTTGGACACCCTCTTGATCGAATTGCGGGATAGAATGGCCCTCTGATCCTATTTCGATCTGTTCCGAGGATCCACAGATTGAGAGGGTTGATTGGTCACTATGGACAAGTACGAGGCTGTCAAGGATTTGGGAATCGGAAATTTCGGGGTGGCCAGGCTGATGAGGAACAAGGACACCAAGGAGCTTGTAGCCATGAAATACATCGAGCGTGGCCGCAAGGTTTTTCCTTTTTTCTCCTTCGTTCAACCAATCATTTCCTTTTTGATTTTATGTTTTCAGATTTATGATGATTGCGTTTTGTATTTGGATGGATCCAGTTTGGAGGGTATGGAAGAAATTGATATGAACCTTTCAACGATTGATTATTAAGCATTTAGAGAGACTACTGTTAGTGATTTGCATATAATTTATAATACTTATGTGTGTGTGTTTCCCCCGATCCTCACCCCCCCCCCCCCCAAAAAAAAAATAATTGAAAGCCTTCTATTTTAACTTTAAATAATTCCAGATTGATGAGAACGTGGCAAGAGAGATAATCAACCACAGATCCCTTAGGCACCCCAATATAATTCGCTTCAAGGAGGTAAGGAATTTGCTTGTTGGATCACTTAATTTGTGTTGAGTACTGAGTATTATTACACTACACATGATAAATTGTGTGATCTTATTTCATTGGGGATTTTGATTTTGCAGGTGGTTTTGACTCCCACTCATTTGGCAATAGTAATGGAGTATGCTGCTGGAGGAGAGCTCTTTGAGAGGATATGCAGTGCTGGCAGGTTCAGTGAAGATGAGGTTAATATACTTCTCTGTTATTTCACCCCCTTTCTTTTGTTGTCTTCCTTCTCTCACTTTCTTTCCTTTGATTGTTCAGGCCAGATACTTCTTTCAGCAGCTGATCTCTGGTGTCCATTTCTGTCATACCAAGGTATGCTAGCTACTCATTCTCAAGTTTGTGGAAAATCATGGGCTCGTGGTACTGCTGGTGTTCATAAACTCTCAAAGTGAGAACTTATGCTTCTGCTCTTCTTTTGCAGCAAATATGCCATAGAGATTTGAAGCTAGAAAATACCCTTTTAGACGGAAGTCCTGCGCCTCGCTTAAAAATTTGTGACTTTGGTTATTCCAAGGTATTGGAATTAATATCATCAAGCTTAAAGCTCTGAATGATATCTAGGCTACTATTATAGTTTTTCAAGTGTTTCTTATTTGTGGTGTAGTCATCTTTGTTGCACTCACGACCCAAATCAACTGTTGGAACGCCAGCTTACATAGCACCAGAGGTTCTTTCTAGGCGAGAGTATGATGGCAAGGTAATATATTTGCTCCACATGAAATCAGTTCTTCAGAGTTCCTTCCATCCGATTTATACATTGGATCTTTACCTTTCCAGCCTGAACATGTCACCGGATTCTTTCTTTCTTTCCCCTTTTTTTTTGGTTTTTTTTGGGGGGGGGGGTGTGAATTATGGATTTGTTTTTTAACTACACATTCACTCATCCCTACCCTACGTTTTTTCTTATAATCATGCTACCTATAATGTTTTTCTCTTATAAATATTGTTTTAGTTGGCTGATGTGTGGTCATGCGGAGTTACTCTCTATGTCATGCTGGTTGGAGCATATCCCTTTGAGGATCAGGATGACCCTAGGAATTTTAGGAAAACAATTCAGGTTTGTTTCCTGCCCTTCAATGATGATTTTATGATATGTCTTATGTTACTTTCACCTCATTCTTATCCCTATTTTCTGTCCTATTCTGCAGCGTATAATGGCTGTTCAGTACAAAATCCCTGATTATGTTCACATATCTCAAGATTGCAGACAACTCCTCTCTCGTATATTTGTTGCAAATCCTTTGAGGGTATGTCATAATGTTTAGGCAACTATTTTTTTTTCCACTATTATTGCGATTTGGGTTTTCATAACATTTTAGATCATGTGTGCCATGCCTCTTCTATTTTCTTGGAGTATAGATTTGTGTGTAATATTGAAAGAAAAAAAAATTCCTAGCAAACAATTTTCCGAATGAATAGAAAATAATCGAAAGAAACATTTTGGTGAAATTGTCGATTGTAAGCTAATAATAAGTCCAGAGGAATCTGCACCTAGCCTCACTGTTCTATCTTTACCACCTGGCCAATTTCTGCTAAGTGTGAATCGGTAGTTCCAGTTTGTCTTCTTTTTCAACTTTCCATGCATCTTGTCTGTGAGAACATGACTATGTTCTTCTTTTATCTTCCTGGTACTGCTTTCCATATTACCTAGCTTAGGGTGTATACGAGTGTCAGGAGGCGTCTACAATTTGAATAGAAGTTCTACCAAATTATTAGATCTTGGAAATTTGGGACACTCACGGTCGATCTCTTCTTAAATTTAGGTGTCATTTACAGACTGGGATTAATTTTGTCTGGCTAATAGTTGTGTCTTCAATTTGTCTCTTGTCAATTGATTGATAGTGCATGCTCAAAGCAAAAGACAAGAGCTTAAATGTTTATCTTTGTCAAACAAGATGCTCTTTGAAAATATGACTGACTACATTTGGAACTAGGACTTGTTTTACATTGAGCTAATTGCCAGACGCCATATTCTTTATTGTCTTCAGAGAATCACTCTAAAGGAAATTAAGAACCACCCCTGGTTTTTAAAGAATCTTCCAAGGGAGCTAACTGAATCAGCTCAAGCTATCTATTACCAGAGGGACAACCCAAGCTTTCATGTCCAAAGTGTTGAGGAGATAATGAGGATTGTGGGAGAGGCAAGAAACCCGCCACCGGTATCTAGGCCTATCAAAGGTTTTGGCTGGGAAGGTGAAGAGGAGGAGGAGGATGGGGCACAAGATTTGGATGTAGAACTGGAGGAAGAGGATGAGTATGATAAGCAGGTCAAAGAGGTTCATGCAAGTGGAGAATTCCAAATTAGTTAAGCACTCTAATTCTTGTGTACTTAGTTGGGAAAATTATTATTGTGGAGGTCACCAATTTATGTGTATTATATTTGACTGCAACTTCTTTAAAACAAACGAGTCATTCTAACTAATGGCTCTATTCATGTAATTTAATGCATGTATCACAATGGACACCATGTATAAGAACAATATTTGGCTGATTGCATTCTAAATCGCCACCTATAAGAATGGTAGTTGTTTGATTACATAATTGCCTTTCCCCCTGTTATCTCCAGGATAGTAATGGTCAAAATACTTTTTAAATTAAAAGTACCAATTTGGTCTCAAATATACACATGATATGAGTTTAGTCACCAGAGAAACCGCCGCATCTTTAAGGACCAAATTGTTAGTTTAGTGTGGTTTTGTTAGTTTGGTCTAGCTTCCGTAGAGGTTAAGCGTTAGATGAGCAATGACTTCATCCATGTCATGTGCCTTATTTTCTGGTCATCATGTGATGTTCCCTAGATGTTCGGATATAGGACCAAAAAAAATGAAGTACAACAGCCCAAAATTGTGTTGACTGCATCTGATATAATGAGTGAAAATTTTTCATACATTGATTTAAACTTTTGAGTATATGTGTGTTCAATGAGAAAATGTACTTACAGCCATCTCTTTCTCACATAAAAAATACTATGCGCTGTCTGTGATCAAGATTAGAGTTGGTGAGGCAATTGATTCAGATCAAAGCACGAAAACACCACAACTCAATCTCTAATTTGAGGGGTCTCAAAATTTAAAAATGGCGGCTTACAGCATAGGCTTCCACTTAATAGGGGATCTGAAAAAGGTAAATGTATGCAATATTATGCACATTTTGTGAAAAAACTATTTTCAAGATTTAAATCTGTAATCTCTATGTTACAAGACAATAATCTTGCGAGGCCAATGGTAAGGTTTCAAAAAATATGTAATAGAGAAAAAAGAAAGTCTAGATATATACAAAATCAGTTAATTATATTGATAGTTAGTCACCACAGTACATATGAGGAAACAATTTCTAGATGCTGTACATGCTATTAAATTCTGATGTTCAGCCTCCTCAGCCAAATGGAATGAATAGTCATATGGAACACATCAAACCTCTTAGGGGGGTCATTGGGCACAAAATGCCTTTGCACCTGTCTCACTCTCTTCAGCAACCTCAAGTACTTTTTTGGTGAAATCCCCATGAGTATCTTTTTTATGTTTGGAATGTCCTTGACATGCACTTGCACTGAAAATGTGTTCCAATTCAGCACATCACTAAAGGGTGGAACATAGCCATCAGATATCAACACAGGCACACATTCTGTGAATATAGCTTCCACTATTCTTGGGCTTGCTACTTCATAGCCACTTGGGCACAGGCAAAACTTGCTGCTTCTGAGCATTGTGTAGTAAGAAACACCTTGAGGGAGTTCCTCGTAGACTTGCACATCTTGGTCTTTGTTTTTCCACTGCTTTAGGAGAAGGTGCCTTATCTCCCCATGCAGGCCACCTGCAAAGAAAGCAAGGATGGTCCTGCGAGATGGGGGGTACCCTCCTACTAGACCTGTTATTTCACCTACCTTAAGGTTAATCTCAGGGAGTGACACATCCTTTGCAGGCTTGAATCCTTCTGATGTGTTTGCATTGCAAAGAACCCTTATGGAATTATGGAACATTTGATCCACGTATGCAGATGCAAGCGGACCCTGCACCAATAAAAAAAAAAAACCCAACTATTATATCAGAAAGCAATAATGTTATTTGTACCACCAAAAGTGGCTAAAAATATGACCAATCATTACTATTGATACAACTAACTCAAAATTTGTTTTGAACTATTAAGCATTTTTCGCACTTAAATCATGGGTGATGGAAAAATATAAGGTGTCTAACATTACATCTCACTCGGCATAGCCATTTTGGCTAGCTAAGAAGTAATTTTTTTGCTTAATATAATATTGATGGTCCATAAGTGCCATAATCCCATATAATACATTTGAGTTTTGATTCTAATTAGCGATGAATCCAAAAAATTCAAGTAGTGGGGCTATATACATATATATATATATACACACACATACGCACAACAATAAGTTTTATATAAATATTATATTAATATGTGGTTAAATTGAATAAATAATGAGAGCAAAATAAATAAATACCTATATATTTCTAAATAGATCATAAAATTTTTCTGGGGCATTATGTGCTCCAAATACTTTATAAGTAGATGCATCCGTGATTCTATCAGACACAAGAAGTCTAAATCAACAAAACAAATTTCCACTTTGAGAGGTGCATCAACATCACATAACACTATATGCCTTAGACAAATTTTAATGAGTAAGGTTTCCGAAAATCTTGTCTACACTCCATTTGAGTTAGACACGTGCAAGTGGTTTGTTTTTTCATTTTTCTTTCAATATTTGATATCTTTCTGACTAATTAAGGAATTCAATTCTTTTAATTAGACCAGAAATAGAGAGGGGGGGGGGGGGAATTCAATGAAAGAGTTTAGTTGCAATATAATATATTGCTCACCCAGTCGTGGCAAGTAAGCATGAAGTGATCATGGCCTAGTGATCTATTCCAGAAGGGGTGCTTATTGGATATCATGTGTACGTAGTCTTTGAGAGAATAGCCAATTGGAGTTAGATTATAATTGGAGCCAGGCACGTAGAGATACTCGACCATCATCACCAAACTGAAGGGTAGATAATACACAAAGGCTTCATCTGGATCATAAGTACGATAGTACCTCCCCTTTTCCATTTCACGTATGAATCTTCCCTCTATGGTATATATGTCTTTGCATGGACCAAAGTGGAACAGCGGTGGCTCCCCCTCTTCATACACAAATACCTTGAACACCTTTTCCATCTCTAGGTAACTCCTGTGTGTGCACAAGCAAATTACCAAATTAGCTAGTATGCTAAGTGAAATTTAGGATGTGTTTGTTTTGGATCTAGAAAAAAGTAATCGTGAAACTTAAATTTTACATAACTGAAAATGATGAAAACTTTTTGTTTTTAGAAACCATTCTTTTTAGTTTATTAAAAAAAAACTGATTTTTTTTAGATTCTGATTATTTTTAAAAAATTATTCAAATATATGAAAAATAATATTTTTTAAATGAAAAAAAGTGATTTTGGCTCCAAATAATCCCATCCAAATGCCCCCTTATTTCTTTATGGTAATCATTAACACATTTTAATTTCTCCCATGTTTAGGCTACGTGTAATAATTGAAATACAAGGTTCATTTCATGTTACTCACTGAAAAGAATAAATTAACATGTTTATGTAATTTACCTATGAAAAGCATTGGCGTTTCTGTAGATTGGACCTTGAGGGACATAGTCTGGATCTCGGTGGATTGATGTCAAATTTCGGACTTTGCTAGCTTCTCTGATGAAATACCGTGCTTTAATTAGTCTTGCTTCAACTCTTGTTAACTTCTTCTTGTTGTACTTTTGATCCCCAAGGTTTGCTTTATTTGTTGACCCTTTATGCGTAAATTTAGTGTCATGCTTTTCACCACCCTGAAGACCCACCACCAAGAAAAAAGAAAGGTAATTTAATTAATTAACCCAAAAAAAGAAAAGAAAAAAAAAAAGAAAGATTAGAAAGTATAGTCTATAGTGAAAGGAATAAAAGGTTGAATGAAACAGTTGTAATGTAATATTCTAACATTGATTACTGGAGAACCATATGGGACTGACGGAATTAATGGAGCTGGAGATGGAGCCTCATCATGCAATGTTGAAGCCCTTTTCCTTTCCACATCCAAAGAGGAATAGTTTGGTTCTCTCTTCCAACTCCAGGGAACAAGAAATGAATAGGAGGGGTTTGGAGAGAGACTCCAATTACAAGAAACAAGAACTAATAATGAAGCCAACAAGAATACTAGTGTGAAGAAGAGAGCCACAAGTTGATGAGAATTAGACCAACAAGTGGACCAAGAGATGCATTTGCCAGAACTACTAGCTCTCATTTTAATTCACAGTATCCGAAGGAGACTATGATCAAATTATTATTCAATTCAATTCAATGTGATGAAGTTGGTAGTGCTCAAGAAACAATGTGATGGGGTGGGGATACATTTCTTGGTTCTTCAATATTCTTTTCTGCATAGGCCAAGCATTCTAATTACTTGCCACGAGCAAACGTAATATGGAAGGAAAAGCAGAATAAAAGGGGTTATGTATGTGTGTGGTTATTTGTGTCTAGGCGGTTTCCCATGCATGCTTGACATCATTAAATTAATTTGGTAGCCTGTACTTAGATCCTGCTTTGATAATTATCTTTGAGAACTTGTTAGATAGATGTACTTAGAACGTCACGTAGATATATTTTATGTCTACTAATAAAATAATTTTTCAGTTAAAAGCCACATTTAACATCCACTTTTAATTAAAAAGTGTCACTTTGATCATGAATATGAAATATATCAATCTGGTACTTGTGGTACATCTAAGAATTTTTCCATTTTTTGTGGACTTGCTTGCTTCTCTTTTGTGAGCTATGGGCTTTATCATGCATGAGTTGGAATATTCGCGGAAATATATAAATGAGAATCTAATGCGACTTTGTTGCTTGCTGTATATCTGAGGACACTCCCAAGTATAACATTGCACAAGGGACCATCAGCTAGATCACTTGCTTATTGCCATGGTATGGACCAACGACACCACAAAAAGCAAAAAACTGAAAGTGCAATAAATCACTGTATATGTAATAGGGATAAATGATAATTGCTTATTAGGCTGGCAAACTATTCAAAAAAAATTATTGGAAGTATTTTTTCCTATTTTACTATTTGAAAAAAAAAATAGGGTAGTATATGAACCGCTTAAGGGAAGAACTAAACAAATATCTTCGTAATTCATCAAAACATCATTTTTTTATACTTTCATAATTCAGTTCAAGAAAAGAAAAAAGGGTGTAATAAAACTAAAGATTAACAAAATTTAGAAAAATTAAAGAAAGCAAAGCAAAACATAAGACCATATCAATTTGCAAATTCGGCTTCATATCCCATCGAGTTGTGTTATTTGTATTTATTTTGCATGGGATACCGTGTCAACTCACACCTCATCCACCATTGGATAGGATGTGAACCCCATTCAAATAGGGTTCACGCTCTATCTAATGATAAATAGAATATGAATTGGCACGGTGTCCCACATACTATAAGTATAAATAATTTTTTTTTATCTCATCCCTTTGTCGATTCGCAAATTGGGCTTCATATTCCATCCCTTTGTCTCGCCAAATGGATAGGCCCATTTTCTTCACATGTTCCAGCTCATCTTTTTTGTTTTGAACCTTCGACCAAAAGGAATAAAAATTGACCTTTTACTATCCCAAAAGAAGATAAACTAATAAACTTACCTTCAGATCCAATGTATCTTTTGGACTAATATCCGCATATTTTTTGGTCATGATTCATATAAGCATTTAATAGATCCATCTAATGTAAAGAACAACAATTTAAACTATTGAGATTATCTAGTAGCGAGGGATTTAGATAATATATATGAGGCCGTAGATTCAAACCTCATTGTGATTAATATAATTTCCAAGACACCAAAAAATAAATAAATAAAAAATAGTAATCCCAAATATGAGGACAGGACTGGTTCATATTTCACTTCTTTCTTTCCATACATTGCTTCATATTCATCCATAGTTTTTCTTTTTCATTTTTAACCCTCAATCAAATACACCCAAAATGGGTTATGCTAAAAACAATAATGGTTATATTGAGTACTAGACCAACCAAAAATATGTTTATCAGATTAAAAAGAAAAATGGCTAGTCAAAGTTTTGACGCTGATTGCTGGAATAAAATAGTCAAAAATATCTTCACAAATCTTTCCTACAATTCAATATATGTTTATGAAAACAGATAGGATTGCCAAATGCGTCATGAAGAATTACGTAATTGACATGAATTAATTTGTCTTTCACTGTAAAAAATTTGGGGTGGAGTAGAACATATCTTGGAAAGGAGGGAAGAGAGTGATTAATCAATATATGTTTGGGAGTTTTATATATGATGAACGAGAGTGATTAATAATTAAATGGGAAAAAAGGACATGGGGCAGAACATATCTTGTAATCCTCATGTTTAGATGTTATGAGCTTAACAAGGGAGGAAGGGAAGCGACAACTCACATTTGATCCCTCATTTAGGAGGGACAAGATCTGGGGGTTTAGAGTGGTGAGGAAAGGACAAGGTGTCCATCCTTGGCCATTTCCAAGGTGTCCTCTGTGTGTCCAATATCCATTGAAATATGTGAGTGCTAGAAGAAAATTCACAAGCTACAATACCTAAGGAGGATGGTGATTTGGTTGGCTACATGAGGAGGCTGAGCTTTTGAGGATTGCTGTGATCTGACTGTTGTAGAAGAGCTAACAGCTTCACTTGTTGTTATCTAGTGAAACGATACCTTGGTCCCTCTGTCCTACCTCATTTCCAGAAGTATCTGAACCTCCATCAACATCCTCTGCAGTCAGATTGTTGATCGAACTTTGAGTTTGCTGCATATGTGGATGAAAACCATGTTTCCTATCTATTGTATGACCAGTCATCTTGCAGTAGACACACACCTTCAAGGACTGGCCTCTTCCAATCGTGTCTCTGCCATCAATATTTGCAGGCTGACCTCTCCCACCTCTACCTCTTGCCCTGTCACGGAGGCCTAAAGAATGTTGATTCTGACCTTCCACACCCAACAACATTTTGGAATCATATATATCAGAGGTCACTTGTCTTTCTTGTTGAAATAACAAGGAGAAAGCTTCATTAATGTCAGGTAGAGGCTGCATCAACATGATCTGTGACCCAACATTCGCGTATTGTTCGTTGAGACCACGGAGAAATCTTATCACATAATCACTTTGCCTGTAACTTCGAATAACTCCTAAACCACAGTTGCAGATCTCACCACAAGAACAGCCAGGAATTGGTCTAAAGTTTTCCAGTTCCTCCCACACGGACTTCAACTTTTTAAAATAGGCAGCAATCGAAAGCTCACCTTGCTTCACAGCAAACAATTCTTCTTGAAGCACCGCTACTCGAAGCAAATCTCCTTGATAATATCTTTGCTCAAGATTTTTCCATAAAATGGATGCTTCTTCAATGCCGATGACACTCTGCGAGATCTCTGCACTTAAGGTCTGATTTATCCAAGAAGCCACGTATGTGTTGCATCTGTCCCATGCCACAAAGAATGGATCACCCTCATCTGGCCTCGGTAGAGTTCCATCGATAAAAGGCAGTTTGTTCTTGGACTTGAGAGCCCATCGCATTGCTCTTGCCCAAGAATGATAGATTTGTGGGGTAAGCACCAAAGAAATCAACGTAGCATCAGGACTTTCACTTGGATGCAAGAAATACGGGCTCATTGGATCATTCATTGGATTTTGGCACTGACCTTGGCTTTGTAGAGAAGTTTGCAGCAAACTCTGAAATTGACTCTTCTGAATCGGCATCTTTATCAATGGATCACTCGCCATTGAATCTTGGTTCAAATCTTGAAATCGATTCTGAATTGGAATCTTGCTTTCAACGAAATCTTCTGGATTATCCATAACTTCTGAGAGCACGGAGCAGAACGCATGCTTTGCAGGTGGTGGCAGAATTGCCACACGAGGAAGCTCCCCATTCCGTTTCGCACGCGGTGGCTGCGGCATCATAGCAGGATTACGAGTGTTCGATTCCTGAGATGGCTCCAAAGAGAGTGGCCGTACTAATGGACGGCTGAGTCTCTCCTTGAGCAAGCCCAAAGTGGGGATCCCAGCTTTGGTCTCTTTGTCTTCAGGCCTCGCACAAGCCTTTCCCTTGCGTAATCTGCAAGGCATTAGTCATACAGAGATGAATGAGTATTCAAAATTCAGTGCAACCATCCATAACAAGGAATTGAGTTGAGTTCAAAGGGAAGGCTAGAAACCTTCGGACTAACTGATCAGGCTCCTCTTCCTCCTCTGCTTCTTCGTGGTCAAAATGAGTAGCAATTGTTGTAGCTCTGCCTGAAAGGAGGTCATCATGTCTTGCAAGAACCTTCTGAAGCTGCTCATTTAATTCAATTGCTCGAGAAACTATCCTCTCATCTCTACGGAGGACCAATTCAAAAACCAGTACAAATTCACCATATAATAAATGCACAGTATGTATGATTACAGAAGCAAAGGCATTGCCATCCACGCTATGAAGCATTTCGACTCCGGAAAGGAGACGCAGGAAATTGTATAGGCTAAAAGCAGAAAAGAGCAACTTTAAGTAGCCTTACCGAGAAGCCCTCACAATCTCCATTACCCTTTGCTTCTGAAATGAACACTGTTCTACAAGGTCAAGGGTGAATTCATCCCTTGCTGGCTAGAAAAGAAAAGTAATTTTTTAGCAGGAGGTAAAATATAAATTTTTCACGTATTCTAGAACTACATGTCAGAGCTCACCTGAGGATGTTGAGCATCAACAGCATCAAGGACTTCTTTCAGAACTTTTAATGCATTACTAGCCTTTTGAATAATGCTGCGAAAGAAAATTGCAGAATACGGGATGTTCTTAGCTAGGTGAACTGAAGATATGAACAACCATATTTAGAATGAATTTACCAAAAAATAAATAAAGAAAGAAAGAAAGAAAAAATATCCACCCAAAACAGATTTTGGAACTTCTTTCCTATTATTCATTTCATTCGATGAAAAACTGTTGTTTTTCACTTAAATCTACTTCCCCCATTTCCATTCCCCAACTAAAGATAATAACTCTTCTTACCATAAGTTATTTTCAATTTAGAACAAAAAATAACAAATCATTTTCAATACACTCAGCAATAAAAGGGTTTTGAAAGATCCTGTAAACCACAAGTACAGTAAAAAAACAGGTCACCTAGATTCGGAGACAGTCCGGGAGTGTGGCTGCTGTACAACCCCTTCATGTCTAGGTTCGGCCTGCTCCCTGTTTGGTACATTAGTTGTCCTACTAGGTTGCAAACTAGGATGATTTGATTGGACCACTTGAGCCCTTTGAGGAAATTGCACCCCAGCACTCTGTAAAATGCATAAACCAACTTCATCAGTAATTCTGGTGATTAAAGTTTCAGCTGACTAAATTGGATAGAGTGGATGCACTCTATCAGCCTCTTACATATTTAGAATTAGTTTGAATAGCATCAGTTCTATCTTACTCAGCCAAGAATACATCACAACCACCACCTATGTATCAAATGAATCCAGATCAAAGCATAGGAATATCCTAGGGGTCTGTACCTACCACCAAATCATAATATGCACTATAATACTGTGGAAACTTCCCAGAAGCACCACCAAGGGATGTCTGTGTGGCATTTAGTAGGAGAAATATCCTCTCCCTCACAGGAAAATCTGACTGCAACCAAAGAAAAAAGACAAAATCAATAGTGAGGATAAGGAAAAAGTACCTATGCTAAAGAACAGAAGTCTGTATGGAGAAAACTCGCCTTTTTCTTCACAATTTTTACAAGAATAGGAATTATTCCAGTATCAATCACCTGCTGGTGGATATGCTCTCCAATATTCATCAGCATTTCCAGCAACTGGAAAATCAATAGATGAGAGATGATTTAGTATAACACAATAGCACAAACAATGCATTCAACACCCGAAAATTTAAATAACCCAGCTTCTCTGTTTCAGATACAGTGAAAACTATGTTTGTGCTGTCAAACTGTCTTTATCTGAGTATAGGGAAAACTAACTAGAAAATCCCACAAATTCACCATAGACTCATTATCTCACCATGACAGCAAAAAATTGAGTATTTGGGTGTTTCTCACCCAGTCTCTTTTTGATGGCTTTAACAACATCTCTAGCTTGCCTGCATATAAAACATAAGTGTTCCTTCCGAAAGGCAGAAAATAAAAAAATGCCGAGTACAAGAAAAGTGCAGTTAAATTAAGACTAAAATTATTCATAGGAACCTGGCAATCAATTCTGACAAGACAGAAAAATGATCATTCATAAGGATTATCATTCAATAATTAAAATAAATAAATAAATAAATTAGCCAGTTGGGCAATGATCAAGTGGCAAGGGTATAGATCATGGATGCAATTCTGTGCACACACACACACACACACACACTATAATCAAAATCTGAAACATAGGAGTTGTGTATGATAAAAACTAAATTGTTCAGCTTCATGTGATACAATTAGTACCAACCATTCATTTCCCAATGTTTTAGGGTCCTGACCAATCAGAAAGAAAAAACATCATAAATGGAGATGAAAGCTTTGTAGTTACCTTCGATCTTGAGCAACTAATTCACAAATTTCGATATTTTTCGTCCAATCAGTTTCAGTCAGATTGTAGCTTGTTGCAGCATTGACTAGCTCAGCTGCTGCCATCTTGTTCTATATAAAGATCTGAAAATTAAATAGCACGTAAAAAATAAAAAAGTCAAAGAGAATTCAGAAGGGGAACCAAAAACCAAATAATATCAACCAAAGTTGAATTCAATGATTTATCAACTTGAGCAAAACAAAGTCTTCTGAAGTTTTTTGTTCCAAAAAAAGGCACAGGAACAGGAAAATAATGGTTTGGTATTATCACATATACACAAAGACAAACAAAAGAATACTACAAAGAAAAGACAAACAAAACAAAGAAGATACTTTTAAACAGCAAATAAAGAAAATCAAAGACCAGACCAGAACATTTTTCCCATTTGATGAATAGCATAATAGTATATACAATAATATTTCAGATTATTGGGAAGAAATAAGAATCACACATAATTTTGTTAACATCTTCTATTTATGCTAAGTATAAAGCAAAATCCGGGTTTTACATCAAATTAGACATTCTTAACTATCACATATAATATCTGTGGGGAAGTGGAAGGCAATTGATGAACCACATACAAAAAAGTTGCTACCGCAACACTCATAATTCATAGCTGCATAAAATCAATCACCTTCCAGAAAAACTGACCTCAGTTCCAAGTGAAAAATGCCAACACGTTATAGTAGCAATCAAAGTCTGAAGTCTGAACAGTATATCATGATACACTGCAAAGGAAAAAAAAATCCAGGGCATTGGAGAAATTACATTGAAATTCACTTAGTGTCAGTGCAAAGAAATTGCATTGAAAAAAAATAAATTTTAGAAAAAAAAAGCACAACCTTTATGTCCTGAAACCAAATGGATTTTGTTAGATTATAAAAAGCATTCATGTGATTCTATTCATTCATCGATTTAAATTTTTGAAAAAGATAATTAGTATGATATTAGAGTTTTTATAGGATTGATCTTGTTATCCCCTATTATAAAATAAAAAAATACATAATTCAAATTTAAAAGAGACATTTATTTTTTAAAAAATGTATTAAAATATAAAAATCATTCATATACCTCTTTCCATTTAATTTAAGCATTTAAGAAAAATGATTTGATGATAATATTAAAAAAAAATGATATATTCCAGAAAATATGAAAGAACCAAGCCAAAGAATGCTGAGCTGTGAATTGAAAATCATTGCACATTTATACATTGGTTGATGGAATGAAATGGTCAAGTAGTCAAAAATATTTTCACAAATCTTTTCTATAATTCAACATACATACATTTATGAAAACAGATAGAAATGCTAAACGCTTGATGAAGACTTGGGTAATTGGCACGAATTATTTGTCGTTCACTGTAAAAAATTGACCAATCTAGTTTAGCAAGCTGTATTTTTTTTTTCCTTATAATGAGTAATGCACTTAAAAGAACCTTTTTTTGAAAAATATTTCAATGTTTCAGTCGATAGATTTTTAGAAGGATGTAGGTGTCTAAAATTTTATTGTCTCATTTTTCATATTTAAAATAATATATAAAATTATAATTATAATTTTATAATCTAATTTTATAGAATTAAAAATAATTAAAATATATATATTTTTCATTTTTATTTATTTTCTAATAATTATATTATTATTTCAAGATAAATTCAGACACAAAATTTAAGAAAAGAAGTAGGATTGAAATTAAAATTTTAATTTACAAGAATAAGCTAAAAATTAGAAATGGGAGCTGATGAGATAAACAAACAAGAAGAAGAGGTGGTGATTTATTTTCTTCTTTTTTTCCATCTCAGCTGTCACTGACACTCTCAAGTCTGTCAAGGGCCCTCCTTCCATTCAGATTTCAGATACAATCTATGGACAATAACAGTCCTTTCTCAACATGGCTAACGTCTTTTCCTTCTGAAGAAAAGAAGAAAAACAAAAGTTTTTTTTGTTCCATTCTTCTGAAAAAAAAAGGTGATAAAAAGGAAAGAGTAATAACACGCAGTACTAGCTACCTAGCCTCTTGATTCCCTTCATTGCTCATCTCTGCTTGTGGTTAGTACTAGCAACTCTTTTTGTGCTCCACATTGATTGGAGTTAGGTGAAGTTTTCATCTTTTCTGGAAATTGCTTTCTGGGCAGATTCCATTTTTTAGCCTTGGATTGATTGCACTTCTTCTCCATCAACCCCTCATTAATTGGTTTGTTGCTGAGGCCTCAAAGTCTCAAACCATAACATTGGTGCAGGGAGTGGTGGCACTGCTCATTCATCATTATCCAGCTATGAACTTTGCAACTCACCCCCCTTCTTCAGCATCATGCTGTTCCTCTTCTTCTTGTTATGCTTCTTACAATTTCAAGTGTCCTCTGTAAGTGTTCCATTTACCATGATTCTCATTTTCTGCTTTTGTATTTTCAACCATAAATTTTGTGTTTCTCAGCCTCAGCAACCCCTTTTATGAAAGTAAGTTCCTTGTTTGCCCCCCTTATTTTTTTATGAACATGTTCCGGGTTCTATCTGTTTTTAGTTTACTTTTTATGACTTGAAATGGAATAAATTAACTAGAAACACCGTACAGGATTTCTTCTTGTTTTATTGGCCCTGCCAATTATGAGATGCTTTTCAGGCAATGTTTCTTCTTCTTTCTTTTTTTTTTTTTTCTATGTGAATGTTTCTTCTTTAAGGTACACATATATGATATATACACTTTTTATGACTTTTTATTTGCGTTGCTTGCATGGTAATTTTTATGACTTGAGCTTAATTTTAGAATGGAGTTTAGTTAGAACTTAAATGGTAGGTTTATCTAATGAAATATCATTTTAGTGTGTTTGGATGACAAATAATGGGGGAAGGGAGAGGAATGATGGGAGGAAGTGAACTTCTTCTCTTGTTTGGGAGTTTAATAATAGATAGGAAGGGACTCATTGGGAACAGTTACCCCTCTTTCCCCCTTAAAAGCTTATTATTTTCCCCCCTCAATATTGGAGTGGAATAAGGGGAACTAAAACTTTGTGGAGTTAACAACAATAATTGTTCCGTTTTGTTTGTTTATGATGTAATTTCCAAGCATGATCAATGAATTTCTGTTTCATTCCCTTAATAATCACTTAAACAAAAACAAGCAAGAAAGGGACTTTGTCCCCTTCCCTTCCTTTCCTTTCCAATCCCTTTCTGTTGTTCCGATCCATTTTGTTAATGAAAAAAACATCCAAACACAATGTTAGAATCAAGTGCCTACTTTGCCCTTCTCAGGTTTACTATATAGCCCATGACCATAAATTTTTGCATTTTGAGTGGTTGTGAGCATGATTCAAACTTGCATTGCATTTAACTTTCTTTCTTCTTGAAGATGTGAAGTGCTAGAGTTCGTCCAAACAGTTTTATGTTTATAATTTCCTTATTGTTGTGCATCTGAGCCCAACTTTCCTTAGTCTTTTAAATTTGAATGTGCCTTGACTACCCTATGCTAACATATAACTATTTAATTTCCTTGTTCTATACGCTCAACAGCCGCAGTCTTATCTTTTTGCCAAAAATACATTTTAAATTTATTTATATTAAATTATGGTTTTTTGTCGATATTTCATTACTAAATGCTTATTCTTTTTTTTTTTTTCTTCCATAGGCTGTTGCCACAGGCAGTATGTACCTCTCAAAAGATGCTACACTGCTCTGGAGCCCATGTGGAGGCTTCTGGCAACATTAGTCCCTTGAAAAATTGCATTGTAACCAGATGTTCTTTGGGATGGGCTGAAGCGCAACCCTTGGTTTCTAAGCAATCACTCAACAAGCAAGTGTCCTCAGTGGGAGCGTTGGTAACTTCAACAGCTCAAGATGTCTCTGATACAGCTCTTACTGGTGATGATAAGATTGGAGTGTTGTTGCTAAACCTTGGAGGGCCAGAAACTCTAGATGATGTGGAGCCATTTTTGTTTAACCTTTTTGCTGACCCAGTAATTCTCTAGCTTTTACACAGCTGTTTTTTATCCTTATATTCCTTTGGGTTGAGACTAACCTAAAACTGTCAATTTCTTAATCTTTGATGATTAGTTATATTTTATCTACTACCCCACAGGATATTATACGATTGCCGAGGGTATTTAGTTTTCTTCAAAAGCCATTGGCCCAATTTGTTTCTGTTGTAAGAGCCCCAAAGAGCAAAGAAGGCTATGCTTCAATTGGCGGTGGCTCTCCTCTAAGACGTATGACTGACGAACAGGCATGATGCTTCTTGCTAACGTTTTACCTTTTCATCGTGATGTATTTTACTTTCAACTCTCTAAGTAGCGAAGTTGGAAACATCAGAGATTGTACTAATTATGTGTGGCAAAAGTTGTTCAGTCTAATCCATTGAGATTTTACAGTTGACTTTTGTTATATTTTTTGGCTGATTACATTTTCTAATTGTATGGATTAAATAACATATTTCCTTCCATTTAGTAGTTTCTTTTGTTTGATTCAATTATTGTCATCGCGCTTTTAATGATTTCGTGCACAGGCTGAAGAATTGAGGAAATCTCTTTGGGCAAAGAATGTCCCAGCTAAAGTGTATGTTGGCATGCGTTACTGGCATCCATTCACAGAAGAAGCTATTGAACAGGTATGTGACCATTTTGTTCTTAGTTCGAAATGTGGAATTTGAGATGATTTGATTATGAACATGCCAATGGTAGACACTCCTCCATGTTATGTCCTAGCTATGAGTTAAAAGATGTTGCTGCATCTATGTGCTTCATATTTTAAGAAAGGACCAGTAACTATTTCAGGAACAGGGTTTAGGGACAATAACAGTTGACACATTTATTTGTCATTTATCTGTTTTTGATTTCTTCTCAATCTGGTTATGATTTTTTTTTTCATTAAAATATTTGTAGATTAAAAGTGATGGGATTACAAAGCTTGTTGTTCTCCCACTTTATCCACAATTTTCAATATCAACCAGTGGTTCAAGCCTGCGTCTATTGGAGAATATATTCCGGTGATTACTGAATAAATACCGTTATCACATCGATTATGCTCGAAATATGTAAACTATTTGACATTCTCTTATGTTCTGGATTATTATCTGGTTCTTCAGAGAGGATCAGTATCTGGTCAACATGCAGCACACAGTAATACCTTCATGGTACCAGCGTGAAGGATACATAAAGGCCATGGCAAATTTAATTGAGAAAGAGCTGAAGAGTTTTGATTTCCCTGAGGAGGTATGACAATAAGAGTAACCCTACTTGGGTTCAAACTTTCATTTACCTCGGAAGTATTTTGGACAGTATGAAATGCCACTTTGCTACAAAAAAAAAATCCTTGTTTTGCTGAGATTTCTCTGTCAACAATTCTGGTTATTCCTGTTTTGCTTTGTTTGGATTGCAAAAGTTTTTCCTGAATTTTAGTTACTTCTGGGTGTATGCTTATGACCCAAGTGATTCATGCAAAATGCAGGTCATGATATTCTTTAGTGCACATGGTGTGCCTCTTGCCTATGTGGAAGAGGCTGGTGATCCATACAAGGCAGAGATGGAGGAATGTGTTGATTTGATCATGGAAGAACTTGAGACAAGAAAGATAAATAATCCCTTCACCCTTGCTTATCAGGTAACTGCTTTGTGTGTCATTGATTCTCCTGCTGATACTGTTTCAGATATTATTACATGTGTGCCATAACCCAACAGCTTAAGCTTTTGGGAGAGTTGGTTTCATGACATGGTATCAGAGCCTCTACGACCAAGTGGTCTAGAGTTCGATCTTTGTTGCCCCCACTTCTAAATAAAAATAATTAAATTTCAGTACAAGGTATAGTAGGCTTGTGCGTTGTCCACGCTTCAAGTCCAAAAGAAACATTTGCGTGAGGGGGCGTATTAGATATAAAACCATTAGTGTGCCATTACCCAACAATTTAAGCTTTTGGGAGAGTTGGTTTCATGACACATTGTTATAAATATTCATAGTTAAAAATTGTACACATCAGGTTGTTCATCTAGGTAGTAGGTATATGGAATGTATGGTATTTCTGTGGCAACTCTAGCCTCTATACAAATTGATCATTCGGATCAAGAATGGAATTTTGGCAGAACAGAAAAGTTGAATATCGAGAACAAGGAAGTAATTTAAATACTGTTTGTTTAGATATTGCACGATAGCTTGAATATAGAAAATGATTTGTTACAGGACAGTATGGCATCTTCTAATCCATGCAGTCAACTCCCACCTAGTGGGACAAGACTTAGTTATTGGTCAAATATTGTATAAACCTGCCAGTATATAGTCTTCACTCTTCACCAAAGTTGTCTCATGAAAAATTCCTTCAAAAGATGAGTGATCAATTGGGTGATAATATTCTAAACAGTTAGTGTGGTTCACCATTATTACATAAAGCTCATCGCAAGAAATTTACCTCTTTGATGATTCCTTTCTATGCTAAGCTGACTCCATGCAATGCTGGATCCTGCATTTGGATAAATCTTTTTCTGGATTTCTAACAATTAGTCAATTACAGAGTCGAGTTGGACCGGTGGAATGGTTAAGACCCTATACTGATGAGACAATAGTTGAACTTGGCAAAAGAGGAATGAAAAGTTTGCTGGCTGTTCCAATCAGGTAGAGTTGACCTTTCTAGTCTATGCAATATATTACTTTACTCCCATCTATATTTTTGCTGCTTTATTTTTTTTATCTCTATCCCCCCTTTTCCTTCCCTCACAGAGAATGTGGGACAGAGTTGACCTTTCTAGTCTATGCAATATATTACTTTACTCCTATCTATATTTTTGCTGCTTTATTTTTTTTATCTCTATCCCCCCTTTTCCTTCCCTCACAGAGAATGTGGGACAGTATTCTGTTAACTTGTGCTTAATTCACAGCTTTGTCAGCGAACATATTGAAACTCTAGAAGAAATTGATGTTGAATACAAAGAATTGGCCCTAGAATCTGGTATAGAGAAATGGGGCCGTGTTCCTGCTCTAGGATGTGAGCCCACCTTCATTTCAGATTTGGCTAATGCTGTAATTGAGAGTCTCCCTTACGTTGGTGCTATGGCAGTTTCAAACCTTGAAGCTCGACAAGTACCCTTCTCAACTCCCAATATATATCTGTCTGTGTGTGTGTGTGTGTTCAGCTATTCTATTCTGTAAAGAAACATATCATTTTCCTTGTCAGCAAACTATGAGTCATATAGATTTATGTAAATGTAACAGTCCATTTAGTATTTCAATGCTCGCTTCTAAATTAAACGTTTGGGGTTTTTGGCAGTCTTTGGTTCCCATGGTGGGCAGCGTGGACGAGTTATTGGCAGCATATGACTCGCAGCGGACGGAGTTGCCACCGCCAGTTATGATATGGGAATGGGGTTGGACAAAAAGTGCTGAAACCTGGAATGGAAGAGCAGCAATGCTTGCAGTGCTGCTTCTGTTGTTTTTTGAAGTTAGTACTGGTGAGGGTTTTCTGCACCAGTGGGGTATATTGCCCTTGCTTAAGTGAATGAATCACCCTCTGCCCTCAAAAACAAAGGAATGTAGTTTTGCCGTGTGTTACCCAAGTCCAAGGCATGCATGCACTATGAAGTTCTGAAATCTAGTTTAGGCACAACACAGCTTTTGTGGATGGAAAAAAGAGAGCGCAAATGTGTAGTGATTTTGGTTATATACTACACTGAGAATGTGTTGTGTTTGTGTTTATGCGCTGCTATTGTGGCTGAAAATCGGTTAACGCGATAACAAGTTCTATGTGAACTTACATGAGACACTGCTAACTTTACTACTAGTTGATGAGAAAGGAGAGATTTTGTAGAAGAGTTGGTAGATGTAATGTATTATATCTAGGATGGAAAATGATTCCTGAAGTCACCTCTATCTCATCGTTTATATAGATTGGTTAATTATGTATAAATTTTGATTTATTACATTTATATTGCTGTTAATACGTTAATAACTAATCATTATAACATGAGCAATTAATAATGTAAGGATTTTTAATTAAGTACATATGTTTTATAATTAATACAATAGGAGTTAATATTATTATTTCAATTATTAAATACATATAATTAATCAGAAGTAACTTATTATTACTATTTTTTTTCTTCTTGAGAATTTCCTTATTCATCTAAGATTGGTAGGGTGCCTGCATTTTCTTTAATATAATATCAAAACTAAGAAATCAAGGTTTTTTTTTTCCTTCGAAATTTGTTGTTATTAGTTATATCTTCACAAATGCCTATACTCGGCGAACCAACTCAAGTGGGGATTAGTACAATACGGTAACATTTACACAAAGACCAAAAACGAAAAAAGAACTATTGTAATGTGCAATGGCCACATCAAACATTTGCCTTCATCGTTTTCTATTACCTAACTGCATATAATTATTACTATTAGGGTATGTTTAATAAAGGTGTAAAAATGAGGGTAAACTTTTTATGAATAAGAATCATGTGTAATTTTACATATGAAATTTATCCATAATAATTTATATTTTATTTTCACCTCCCTAAGAAGCACGAACACACCGACTTGGTAGCGTGTCCGTGTGTCGGACACGTGTCAGTGTTCAACACCCACACGACACGTGTTGCACATGGGTCCGTACGTGTTTAATCAAAAAAATTATTTTTTTTAGCTTGGACAAATATTGAACACGGTTGGACACTGCTCTAATTTATCGTGGATACGGCTTGGACATCCTATAGATACGTCTGAGTTGGTTTCTTTATTTTTTTTTCAAATTTCAATACCAACATGAGCCCAAAATCAACTCTAATTATTTAGTTTGACCTGTACTGTTGGGTCATTTTATTTTGAAAATTCTTCAGTTGATCACAAAAAAAAGAATTAATTAAATTAAAAAAATATTATATAAACATGATAAAAAGAAATTTAGATAAAAAAGATAAAAAATTATATATATATATATATATAGTGGGGATTAATTTACTCTAGGAGTAAATCTTGCATACTTACTCCATTTTATAACTCTTCATCCACATTGAATTTACTCAATCCGACTATTGATTTACGCTATATTATATTGATGATTATGCATGTCAAATTTCAGAAAAATTGGACAACAATACCCATGTAATCTATTAATGGATATTTACTTATATTGCAAAAATATATTATCCGTCAAAATAAAATGAAACGATGAACTATCAAATCATTTTTAAGTTGTATGAAATTTTATATACTTGATCCACTCAGTAGAAATTTTAAATTCAACAGTTGAATTGATACAATTTCATACCTCAAAAAAGTTATTTGATAGAGTAAGTAGTCAAGACTTATTCTTGGATTAAACAAATCCCCACTTATATATATATATATATATACATATATATATATATATATATATATATATATATATATATATATATATATATATACATATACCGTATCCATATCCTGTAATTTCTTAAGTTTGATACATCTCCGTATCCGTGTCTGTATCGTGTTCCGTGTCCATATCAATGTTTGTGTTTCATAGTTACCTCCTAATGGTATTTTTCATTACGGGTTAAAAACATCGTGTACTAAAGTATCAATGTAGAATTTTTTTTATGTAGATAATGCTCAGATTGCAAATGCGAAGACCTTTTTCAGAGGTCAATGCATTTGTAACATGCAAACTTGTACATGTTTTTTGTTTATCTGAGTGCGGAGTGGTTATGACAAGTAATGCTTACCAAAATTGTTTCTTTATAAAGCATTTTGGTGAAACAATCCGATCAATCCAAGTCTTCCAAGGCACTAGAAAATGAAGCTTCATTTAAAAAAAAGATGTGAAAAGTCAATATTCTGAAAACTAAAAACTGGACCGGACCGGCCGGTCGGACCGGTTGAACCAAGAACCGGCCTGCTGTTCAATCCAGGTTGGACCTGAAAACTACCTTATAAAAAACCGCTCAAAAACCACTGAGAACCGTCCTAAGCAGATTAAACTGCATAAACCTGGCCTGATAAAAAACCGATCCAACCCTTTTTTTCTTGTAAACAAGAATGCAAAATTGCATTATTTTGGGGTTTATTTTTTTAAAAAAGGCCTAAAATTTCATATTTCCTAATTTTTTTTTCTCTTTTCTAATATGGAAAGTAATAACTTGAAAGATTTTATCCATATGAATAATATTTATTTTAATTAAGAAATAAATTATGTTATGTTCTATAAGTTTCGTTGATGTCCAATTTAATTTTGTTATTTTATGACATTTTATTTTGTATTTTTATATACTTATATAAATACATATTTTATTATATACCAATTATATTCCAATTGAACCTCCGATTAAACCGGTTAAACCTCTGAACCCTTGGCTTGACCGATTTGATGTCCAATTTGGATCCGATTTTCATAACCTTGCAAAATGTTCAAAATAGTTCTAAGATTTTTTAAGGAAAAAAGAGAGAATTACCACATTTCCACCCTAAACATAGGAACCTCAGGTCATGGCATTTTGATCTCAGAAATCTTACTAATTACAACAAATTAGGAAATGAAGCAGATGCAGTTTTCCTCCCAACACTACAAACCCACCAAGACTATATCACAAATCACCAACTTCTCACAGCTTAAATTCTCAACTACAAATTCAGAAAAAGGAAAGAAAAACTGGAAGAGGTCCTTCTGTTTATGTATCAATCACTAAAATCAAAGCTTCCACTCCGAGAGCTGCTACCATTGCGGCTATGTAAGGAGAGGCCTCTCAAGTGGCCAGACAAGTTAGAACCATCCTTGTTTTCCTGAAAAAATCTCTCCCTCTCAATGTGCTTTGCAGGGGGTGGCGGAATTGACGCTTGAGGAAGCTCCCCATTCTGTTTTGCACTTGGAGGAGGCAGCATTACTCCAGGTGGAGAACGAGCATTCACTTCCCGAGATGGCTCCAAAGAGAGTGGCCGTATTAGTGGACGGCTGAGCCGCTCTCCGAGCAAACCCAAGGGGTGGATCTCAGTTTCGGTCTCTTCATCTTCAGGCCTTGCACAAGCCTTTCCCTTGCGTAATCTGCAAGGCATTAGTCATACATTGAATGAGTATACAAAATTCAGGGTTACCCTTCACAACAAGGAATAGTGTTGAGTTTAAAGGTGAGGCAAGAAACCTTCGGACTAACTGTTCAGGCTCCTCTTCCTCCTCTGCTTCTTCTTGGTCAAAACAAGTAGCAGTTGTCGTAGCTCTGCCTGAAATGAGGTCATCATGTCTTGCAAGAACTTTCTGAAGCTGCTCATTTAATTCAATTGCTCGAGAAACTATCCTCTCATCTCTACAAAGGACCGATTCAAAAACCAGTACAGATTAACCATATAATAAATGCATAGTATGATTACAGTTTGACTCCGGCAAGGAGAGGCACGAAATTGTATAGGCTAAAAGCAGAAAAGAGAAACTTAAGCCTTAAAAAGAGAAACTTAAGCTTTAAAGTAGCCTTACCGAGAAGCCATCACAAGATGCATTACCCTTTGCTTCTGAAATGAACATTGTTCTACAAGGTCAAGGGTGAATTCATCCCTTGCACCCTAGAAGAGAAATAACATTCTTTTAGCAGGAGGTAAAATCTAAATTGTTCACGGAATCTAGAACTACATGTGGGGCTCACCTGAGGATGTTGAGCATCAACAGCATCAAGGACTTCTTTTAGAACTTCTAATGCATTACTAGCCTTTTGAATAATGCTGCAAAGGACATTGTGGAATACGTGATGTTCTTAGCCAGGTGAAATGAAGATATGAACAATTATATTTAGAATGAATATACCCAAAAAAACACATAAAGAAAGAGAGAGAAAAAAAAACATCCACCCAAAATAGATTTTGAAACTTTTCTCCTGTTATTAATTTTATTTGATGAAAAATTACTGTTTTGGGTTAACTCTGCTTACCCCATTTCCATTCTCCAACTAAAGCAAATAATTCTTCTTACCATACTAAATCATTTTCCATTTAGACCCAAAGGAAAAAAATTGCAAATCATTCAGTTTCAATAAATTCAGCAATAAAAGGATTTCCAAAGATCATGTCAACCTCATGTACACTGAAAGTGAAAAACAGTCACCTAGATTCCGGGATAGTCTGGGACTCCGCCTCCTGTGCAACCCCTTCATGTCTAGGTTCGGCCTGCTCCCTGTTAGGTACATTATTTGTCCTACTAGGTTGTGAATTAGGATGATTTGATTGGACCACTTGAGCCCTTTGAGGAAATTGCACCCCAGCACTCTGTTAAAAAACATAAACCAATGTTATAAGTAACTTTCGTGATAGTTTTGCAACAATTTCATAGTACTAGGCTGTGAACTAGGATAATTTGATTGGACCACTTGAGCCCTTTGAGGAAATTGCACTCCACCACTCTGTAAAAAGCATAAACCAATGTCAGAAGTAACTTTGAAGATTGTTTTGAACAACCACCCCCCCCCCCTCTTTTTTTTTTTCTTTTCATTTTTGCAACAACAACTAGTCCTATGTACAAAAGGAGTGGGAAAGGGATGGCTATCTACAACTCTGGTTACAAATTTGTTAAAAAGCGAAGTTGATTAGTAACACAAAGGATTGTAAATGGCTAGCACCCTGCATATTTGCAGATCACACGTGGCCCCGAGCTCTAATATAACAATACCACCATCATTCAAATCATTTTGCACAATATTCCGGTTAACTCATCACCAGTGCACCCTATACCTATAGCAACAACTAACAGACTGACCATCATTACTCTAATGTAGCATATGCAGTTGGTGCCATATATCCTCTTCAAATATGAACACAATAATATTCCTCCTTCCAGTTAGCAATTGAAGTTTCAGTTGACTAAATTTAATAGTATGCAGTATGCACTATACCAGTCTCTTCTTATATGTTTAGAATAATCTAGTTTGAATAGCATCACTTCTTTGTTACTCTGACAAGAATACATCCCAACCACCACCTATGAATCAAATGAATCCAGATCAAAACATA
The DNA here is from genome assembly GCA_031216125.1 of Dalbergia cochinchinensis. NCBI lineage: Eukaryota > Viridiplantae > Streptophyta > Magnoliopsida > Fabales > Fabaceae > Dalbergia > Dalbergia cochinchinensis. The sequence goes on along the minus strand of CM062373.1, from coordinate 54,885,711 downwards.
AGAATATCCCAGTGGCCTGCATCATATATCTGTACCTACCACCAAATCATAATATGCATTATAATACTGTGGAAACTTTCCAGAAGCACCACCAAGGGATGTCTGTGTGGCATCTAGTAGGAGAAATATCCTTTCCCTCACAGGAAAATTTGACTGCAAGCGTAGAGAAAGACAAAATGAGTAATGGGGATAAGGAAAAAGTACCAATGCTAAAGAACAAAAGCCTCTTCAAAGAAAACTCACCTTCTTCTTCACAATTTTCACAAGGATAGGAATTATTCCAGTATCAGTCACCTGCTCATGAATATGCTCTCCAATATTGTTCATCAACATTTCCAGCAACTAGAAAATCAAGATATGAGAGATGATTTAGCAGAACACCACCGCGTACGAAAGCAAGCAATGTAAATATTCAACACACGGAAATTAAATCATCAACTTTCTCTGTTTCAGACACAAAGAAACTATGTGCTGTCAAAATGTGTCTTTATAAGCAAATTCATAATAACTCACCACGACAGTAAAAAGTTGAGTATTGGGGTGTTTGCTACCCAGTCTCTTTTTGATAGCTTTAACAACATCCCTAGCTTGCCTGCATGTTCAAAAGATATGATGGTTATGAAATAAAGGCATCTGGATTATCCTGGCCCATTTACGAGTTCATCTATGTTCATACTCAGGTCATAAAATCCCCAGATAGGGATAGTGGTGAGCAAAAATCATGATGACCATAATTTGAAATTTTGAATTGTAAAGTAAACATGTCAGGCACCAGATATCAGTCATTCACCAAGCAACTGAAAGCTGCTAATTTAAGTTTTTCTTCTGACTTTTTATTTAAAAAAAAAAATTGCCAAATACAAAAAGTGCATATAAATGAAACATTAAAATTATCCCTAGGAACCCAGCAATCAATTTTGGAAAGACAAAGGAAAATGATCATTCATATGGACTATCATTCAATAATAAAGGAACAAAAAATTAGCCACTTGCGCAAAGCTCAAGTGGCAATGATAGAGATCATAGGTGCAATTCTACACGGAAAAAAGAAACACACATGTACAAAGTGCTCTATAATCAAAATTTAAAACATAATCACTGTAATTGCTAAAAACTTAGGTTCAGTTTCATGTGATACAATTGGTATCAACTATTCATTTCCCAATGTTTTAGGGTCCTGATCAATCAGAAAAAAATAACTTCGCACAAAGAGATGAAAGCTTTGTGGGTACCTTCGATCTTGAGCAACTAATTCACAGATTTCAATATTTTTCGTCCAGTCAGTTTCAGCCAATTTGTCGCTTGTTGCAGCGCTAACTAGCTCTGCTGCCACCATCTTTTTCTATATAAAGATGTGAAATTAAATGGCATATAAAACTAAAAAGTTAAAGACAATTCAGAAAAGGAACCAAACAAAGAATGATATCGACTAAAGTTAATTTCTGTGATTTATCAACTCGCAAAAAAGAGAAACAAAGTCTTCTTAAGCTTTCTCAGAAAACGGCCAGAGGATAATATAGATTTGATGTTAGTACATATATAAAGACAAACACAACAAATACAATACTTTAAATAGAAAATGATGAAAATCAAAGACCAAATTGAGAACAGTTTCTTCCCCTTTGATAAATATCATAACAGAATAAACACTATTATTTCAGGTTTTTTGTTTGAAGCTTATTATTTCAGACTACTGGGAAGAAAGAAACACACATAATCAAGTTAACAGCTTTCTTTATGCAGAGTAAAAGAAGAATCTGGGTTTTACATCAAATTGGACTGTTAACTATCACATATAGTATAAGACACTGAAAGTTGCTATAGGAAACCACTCATAACTCATACCTATATAAAACTACCTTCCAGTAAATTGACCTCAGCTCGAATTAAAAGAATGCCATCATGCTATAGTAGCAATCAAAATCTGAACAGTATATCATGGACTACCCTGCAGCAGGAAAAAATTCAAGGCCAGATGCTTCAACTCTTCACCCAATCTCAGTATCCGAGCAAAGAAATTGCATTGAAGAAAAATCAGCCAAAATTACAATCTTCATGTCCAGAAGCCTATATATATATATATATATAAAGGGCGATCACCAAGAAAATTAAAAAAAAAAAAAGGACCAAGCCAGAGAATGCTGAGCAGAGAATGTGAACTGATTTAACAATTAAAATTATTGCACACTGATTAATCCATACTTTCTTTCCTCATAAGCAAGAACAAGCATAGTGGGCTGTATGTATATCATAATCATCATAATTAAGCTCATTAAAAAAAAAAATGAGCTGCCTTAACACCTAAACTGAAATCATGATCCTAACTGCTCTCAGATCTAAAATTAATCAAGACCCACCAAACAACACAATCCAAATTCAGAAAAAAGTAAAAACCTTTGAAAACGAAAACAAAACAAAAAAAAATTCAAAATTTTCTCATGAGCTTGAGTCAAATGAGAGTGAGGATGATTATACCAGTAAACACGGATATAAGAATACAGACGAGAAGGTAGAAGGGGTAGATGCACTGATAGGCCCTAAAGAGCTTGAGCATTATTATTTCATGGTCATGGAGGAAGATTGAAAGAAGATCAAAAATTGCCCAAGACTCTCTTTTTTATTCTTTTCTTAACTTTAACCTTTTTGGGAATATGGTGATGATGAAACTCTCAAGTGGGGGGGAACTATGTAAAGTTTGTGGACAAATTTGTTTGCTTTCAGACAAGAGATACACGAGGAGGGTTAATCTTTGAGATACTAGCAGTTATCTGAAAATGAATATGAGATTTAAATAAATAAACATATATATATATATAGATATAATAATATTTGTAGAAATTTGAAAATGGTTAGAAAAAGAAAAGAATAGAAGCTATTGCATAGCATAGGTTGGCTGTTACGGTTAGAAGAAAGGGCACCGCCATCGGTGCTGTCCGTCTGTCCCGAAAGCTATTGCTTCTTTTTCTTTTTTTAAATAGGAATAATATTTGTACCTAAATATTTAGACTTATTAAGTGTGAGACATAGTCTAGTCAATAGTTAATCAAGTTTTTTAAATATTTAATTAGAAATTTAATTCTTAATCTTTCGCATAAAAATGATTTTATGGCCAAAAATTAAGCTCTTGTCTCAAAGGAATAGGTGATGAATACCTTAAAAAAAATTAAACACATTTTATGCTTATTATTATAAAAATAGATACAGTCCATCATTTTTTTTATCCTTCCATTCAGTCACTTTGATATCTATTTTTTTCCAATGAGTCTGTAATTTTCAGTACAAATATTATATCTCCTTTTCAATGACTAGATGAAAATGCTAACATCAAAATGTTTATTGCAGAATAAATTTTTGCACTCTCTAGAGCTAGTAAATTGTATTCTAATGCTATATTGATATTTCAATTTCAATTTTAATTCACAATACGAGCAATATTTTGCTCCGTTTTTAAGTGGAGTATTATTCACTTGACACTCAGGGACTGTAAAAGTATCTCTCTTCTTCGCGTTTGTCTTCTTTCCGCTTGACATGTATCATAGGGTTAGGTGATAAATTCTACGGCGCACCGGTAGAAAAAATGAGTGTTTTATTTTATTTAATATTTCAGTAGTTATATTAAAAATATAACAAACATGAAAGATAAATAGCAACTTATAAAAATATGTCAAACATTAAATACTACAGAGCACCAATTATAGGAGCAATACTTCAAGATTAGGTCCTCTAATCATACAAATAGGTACTGTCTCTTTCTAATCTGATTTTAATTAAAGTATTTTACTATATCTCTTTCATTTTATTTGTCCAAAAATAAAAAATATACATATTAAGAAAATAATAAATTAATATTAGTAGAGATAAAAGAGTGCAAGTTGACAAAATTAGTCCTATTAAATAATAAATGATTATTGAAAATTTATCTCTCTTTTTAACCCATCAACCAAATATATCCTAAGACTAATATTAGGCAAAAAATTTAATACTTCTTTTATATCACAAATAGATAGATATTTTTAAAAAAAAATGGACAGATTGAGTGAAAATAATAGAATAAATAATCCATTATTTTGTGAACTAAGATTAATCATTAACATTTAATTGAATTAATAAAAAAGTGTTCGGCACAAAATAATTTATTAGGATACATCAATGTTATATACATATATTATATAATTGCATATTTTTCATTAAATAATTATATATTCTTATATATGATCATTAATGCTCAATAAAGTTATTTGTCATTACTTTTCTAGCATAGCATTCTCAAATTATTCAGGCCAGGTATGTATGTAATTGTTCAAGTTCGTGAGTTTGATAATGTGATTATGTTAGTAAAATTAACTTAAGTAACTCAAATTAAATTGTTAATTGAGTCCCATTTTGTGAATGTATTGTTATAATGTGGGATCAATTAGAAAGAAAGAGCTCTTGTATGCTTAAAATTAACAAAGTGCCAACTGTACAGGTACAAAACCTTACATTACAAGTGTAATAAAATTTTAAGAAATTAGAGCAAATAAGAAAAGAAAAGTTTAGTTTAAGGAGTGGTTAACCTTACATATTAGTGGTTGGTAACTGGCATGAAACGTTAAGGTTCTCCTCGCGGGCACGCTATCAGAACACGAATAATAATAATAATAATAATAATAATAATAGTAGTAGTAGTAGTAGTGGTGGTGGTTGTTTTGCGAATTAATATGCTAACAACGTTACTAAAAGAGTTAAGTTTCAAAATTTTATTATGATTCCAATACTTTGAAAATATAAGATTTTATTTTTCTAAGAGATAACTATCATTTTCATTCTAAAAGATTATATCACTGATAAAATGGTTCTTAAAAAAATAATATTTATCTATGACTCTCTAAAAATTTATTTCATTTGACAAATTCACCCCAATATTGAATGACCTTGATTTTTGTTAATAAAAATAATTAAGTTTTATGTCTTATGTCACATTCATACAGTAAAACCATTATTTTAATTCCAAAATATCATATTTTTTACTATAGTTACTTTTATGCCAAGTTAGAATTGCAAATATCATATATTTAACCAAATAACCCATACAAGAATCATTTTTGTTAAAAAAAATCGAGTTTATCTGACATTTGGGTGGACTTATTAGATGAATTGAATTATTAGAAGGCCGCCAATAAATATAATTTTTTTATAATTATTTTGCCAGTAATATCATCTTGTAAAATTCTGGTTCCTCCTTTTATCAATGTATACATATCCTTTTTTGAGCCTTTAATCAATGGTTAAAGGCACTGCTCAGGTAAATGCTAATAATAATGATAATGAAACAAGGGTTGGTGATGAGCGAGAGTCCAGCAATAGATATCAAGTTTTTTTCATTCTTTGTGAGGGGAATGGACATCATTGTGCTTCGCTGGACTCAGATTCTGGTCTTTGTTGGACCAGTTGTCACTCACTCTCACATGTTTTGCTTCTTCCCCCATAATCCACTGACGCTCCACCGCGTTACCAACTCACAACAACAAAATAATACACAGATCAGCCATAAAACTTGACCCAAGAAGAGCCAAAAAAAAAAGTAAGCCGTAGGAGGTCTTTGCAACGTTATGCATGACATTGATAGAATCCGTCGAGCCCGCACCAGTACATCTTATTAGCTGCCAATGACTGTCTTCTACTTGAGTATTCTACTAGGAGATGGTTACCACACTCACAATACATGAGCACCAGAAATGATAAAGATCACCACCATACTTATATCATACACTTATATCAAGTTAAAAATTATAAATTAATATGTAAAAAGTTATAAACTAATATGTAAAAATTTTTTACATACTTATTTATAACTTTTTTGCATGTTGGCTCACAACTACTTGTTTACAACTTTTTACATACTAATTTATAACTTTTAACTTGGTGTAAGTATGGTGGTGATTGTGTATCATTTCTCCATGAATATTTGATACTCATAAAGGTTGCATAAACAAAAAAAATTGAATTAATTATATTATTGGAGGTTTGAGTGCCAATTTTTTTTTATAAGTATAATATGTTAATTTATTGAAGATTTGAATTGTTGGGTGCTTGGATTGATTCACAAAATAAATAAATGATTTCGTAATGTGTCAATGTGCACCAAAATAAGTTTGATAAAATTAAATCCACCAATCAGCATAGTGTCGTAGTGTAGTAATAATAAATATGTGCAAAGTCAAAAGAAAATGGAACACCAAATTTCAATGTGTAAACTTTCAAATATTGAAGGAAAAATCACATGATAGACTCTGAAAAATATCTTACTATATTCAAGATAATTATAAAATATCCTTTACATACTCTCATACCCAAAATGTAAATATAATGTTTCCCGATAAAAATCCTCCTATATTACAATTTAGCAGTACCAAAGAGTAATAGAGATGATATTCAAAATGTGAGGTCAAATATGACTACTTTTGGATTGGCTTTTGAAAAAAATAATAATTTTTTTACTAAAGTTTTTTCAATAGAGCTTAATTTTTAAAAAAGTTATTTTACGTTTGCATAAATAATTAAAATTACTTATAAATTTGTTTGGATAGATAAGAATAATAAAAACATTATCTTATAGTTAAATTACATATGAAAAGGCATATGTGTTGATGAACTAATTAATTAAGTTTACAGGAAGACTTCACTACTCTTAATACTTGTTTTCTTTCTTTTTCAACAAAATTTATCATTTATTCTTTTGTCAATTAAATTTAATCAATAATTTGTTAGTAAACACAAGTGAAAGTGATGATACCTTGAAAAAAAAATTATATACCCTAGGAATGTGTGTGCAAAGTAATGTGAATTGGGTGTGGGTGTAGGTGCTCTACGTATCTTGTCAATGAGAATGGGAGCAGAAGATAAACTTCTATAAAGATATGATAAGGGATAAAAGTGTAATTATGAATAAGAGCAAGAGATACCTTCGGAAAGTAATTTTTATCAAAAACCACTTTTGTTTTTATATTTTCAAAAACTGGGTATTTCTATAAAAAAAAACAAATTGTTAAACCATTTTTTTAATTACAAGTTCTTTTTATGAAGTCAATCCAAACACTTAAAAAATTACATAAAATAACTTTTTTCAAAAAAAATGAGTGTTTTTTTTCTTGAAAAAAAAACCAAAGCAAATGCACACTATATCATGTGTTTTTTGGTAGTGGCTTTTTTTTTGTCATGAAATATTTTTGTCACGATCCGACTTGGATCGTGATTGGCATATGAGAAAGCTCATCTTGTCATGACCCGATCTGGGCATGTGACCAGCATGCAAGGAATCTCATTCCCACGTAAATTTTATGACCTGGATTTCTCTATATACTGATAGAGAAATTTTTAGGCATCTATTATTGTTCATACTTGGCCTAATTTGCTTCTATATGTGTTTAATGCTAATGATTTAATTGAGTTTTGCATTATTGGGCCTCATTGGATTTAATTGTTGAAATTTGGTTAATTTCAGATTTTACACTCACTATGACCTTTTTATCTTCCACAGATCATTTTGGGCTCTACAAATATCGGATTTAAGTGATCTTGATGGCTCCTGAAAGCTAAGACTGAGATTTATAATTTTGGGTTTCACAGGCTTCATCAAATTCGATCTGTTTCAAGGCTTAATTGGGCTTCCAAGTTCCAGAGCTAATGCTTAGGTGGGTCCAAGACCTTTCCTCACATAATTGGGCATATCTCACTCATTTCTGATCCAATTAAGGCATATAATATGTCTCTGGAAAGCTAATCCAGAGAGGATTATCTTATCTAGATCAGATTTCAGAAATCAGGAAAATCTGGATAACATATGGTTAGTGATAAGTGAAAATCCGGGTAGGGACATTGGATTGCCTATAAATTTCTGTTTCCTTTGCAATTCTGTACTCAATCAACAATAAAGAACCAAAAACTTGTATTTTCGTTTTTCCTTTCAAACTCAAGGTATTCATACAGAGAGCTTGCCAATAGAGATGTCCATGGAAGGCTAAACTTCTCTCAATCCTTGACATCATAGATAGTTGGTTTAAATTCGGAGTTCCTGTTGTATAAATCTTATTTGTATGTATGCTTTCCTTTTCTAAACTTCAATTTCAATTATGGACTTGGTTATTTAACATGATCATGTTTGAATTATATCTGATTAGATATAGGACTGAATTCGTTAGTGAAATTGGAGTAAAGGCTGAATAACCGATTGTTTGTTCAGGTTAATCCAAACTACACGTAATTTGACATTCATTTAAATTGCGATTGTGATTTAAGGATTGTTGAGTAAAAACTGTATGATTATATAGTTGATTCGGATTAACAGAGTAGCATACAAAGTTAACTCTTCTGAACCGTGATAAATTCTGCCAATAGTCATGATGTCTAAGATTGATTCCTTGATCAAGAGTGATTCTTTTCTATTTCTGTTTCTGTAATCCTTTCATTCTAAAATCATAAATTCCCCCCCCCCCACCTTTTATTGTTATTAGTATTTACAATTCGATAACATAACTGATGTGTCCTGAGGAAGAATGACCTGAGTCTACTTATACTGCAAATAAGGGGATTTAGACTATTTTGATATTGGATGTGACAGTACATATCATATACACAATTGATTGTAAAATTATCCAAAACACATCTTCATTTTCTGCATATAAATCACCTATTTTATTAAATCATACTAGTCTATATTGAAATTTCATAATTCAAACTCTATAGTCTGTGAATCATAATACAAAACATATATGTAATAAGCTGCTCTAATTTGAAGTAGCCATAAGTACTAAACTTTTTGATACAAATCAAAATAGTGTTATGATATGCAAGAACATAGACATGCTCTATAGTCTGGGATCCTGCTTGCATCTATATTGAAGTACTCTAGACAAACTATAAACACTTCACCCAAGTAAAGCCCACCACTGAAACTCTAGTACTACTGAGAGCATGATGACTGAGAAGAATCTGTAGTAGTTATTCTATCTGTGAAATAGGAAAAAGGAGAGGGGTGAGTTTTGTTTAAAACTCAATGAGTGAATCCCTACCTGTAACCCCCTTCATGGGACATCAAGAAAACAATACAGTAAAATCATAGTTACATCATTAATACTCAAAAGTATTCATAGTCATGTATGCACATATATATTTATATATACTTTCCAATCATTATGTTACAATTCAAAATAACAAATTTTCTTAACTTAATTTCATATCGGAAATCATATAAGCTCATAGTGTAGTAGCTCATAAAGAAACAGTAATCTCTACTCTGGTTACACACAATATTTGCCACATAACAAAACTCTGAATATAAATTTCTGGTCACATCTGGGCTTTATGTATTGCCGTCCCCAGTGTGATAATGAACTCTCTATAATCTTTGACCTAGGCAACTAGGTACCAAGGTTAACGATTATGCAGCCGTTAACTTGTTATATGTTTCTCTATAGTTATTGTCTAAACTAGTCTATCCATAACCCAAGTAATCTGAAACCTTTCAAGACTCGAAGTATTCTGAGAGCTATGAATCCATGTAACTCTAACAGCATGACCTTAGTATAACTGTGACTATAAAATCATGTCCAAAGGATTGCCCATTGTAGACATTTGTGATTTCATGTCCACAGAGTATGTATCCACCAACTGTTCTGAGTCATACGAAAACTCGTGCTCTAAAATCCTTTTATGTCTGAGTTTCTAAATCAATTCTTAACAACATTCTTTCATAAGCTTTAAAATAATAAAATCATGATAACAATCCTTAAATTTCAAGGTTCTCCAGTATCACTTGCATAATCCATATTCAACATAAAACAATCATTTTAACAATCATAATTCTTTAATAATCACAATTAAAACCAACTTTAAATAGAATCATTTCACCAATAATGGTTCCATGAGTTTTCTAAAACACAATTCATGCTATCTTAAAAATCGCAGTTTCATAATTCAACAAAAGTATCAAATCTTGTGCCATAATCTTTAAAATCATACTTTAAATCATAATTTCATGAAAATAACTCTAATGGATAACATAAAGATCACAAGTGCGAACCCACTCACTTGGAGGGGTGGACAGTGAAGAAACTACATTGACAGGGCTCATTAGAACAAGAATAACACCAATATCTGACATGGGAGTCATAGTACTCTAGATTAACTTCTAGAAATCACTAAATAGCTCAAATTTGATTCTAATACCAAGGAGGAACATCTTCTTAGATAACATGGAAAAATATCAAGCCTAACCTCAAGAACAAAGGGAAAATGGAAGAATATGAGTAAAAACATCAAAATCTCTTACCTTAAAGTCTTGGAAGTGAAAGATTAGAGTTAGATTGATGAAAATGGGGTGAGAGAGAGATAAGAGACAAGGGTTATGTTTTAGGGGGGTTGGGGTTCGTGTTTCAGATCCAGAATCTCGAAACGGGTGTTTTTATAAATTTGTTGACCGCCTGGGCAGTGAATGACCACCTGGGCAGTCCCCTCTTTAGCTGCACTACCTTACTCTCTGATGACAGCATGGACGGTCTCCCAGGAGGTCAAATATTGGTATGTATTGGACTGTGCTAATTGTGTTATCTCCATACTCACTTATTTACAAGTTAGTGTCCTCTTTTATTTCACTCTTCATTAACTTTAAAACATAAATGTAAATAAGAAAATACCTCTCATTTGGATTAAAATAATATCAAAAAAATCAAAATCCCAACAAATCAAAATCTAAATTTTGGGTTTTAGTTCAATTCTGGAAATTTTTGAGATTTTCTAAACTTGTGGGCTAAAAATGAAGCGTTTAAAGGTTTCATAAATTTTATTAAAATTCACCCGTTAACTTATTTTTCTCTAGGAAATAATTACCGAGACTTTTGATCCCAAAAATATGGCTCTATCATAGGGCCATCCAAGGACGTATATGGTCCAGACTTAGTGAAATCCAAGACTCAAAACAACAGGTAAGGGTGACTACCACCCTTTCTAGTTCGAAAAATTTTCTAGCCCTTTTTATTTAATACCAATGGTATTACCCATTCCCATATAAGCCTCATGACTGCTAAGTTGTGCTAAAATGCATAATTAAACACAATATTCATTTAATCGAAGTCAAACACACACACACACACACACACACACACACACACACACACACACACACACACACACACACACATATATATATATATATATATATATATATATATATATATATATTTCATAAGTCAAGTCTAAAATCCATATCCATCATAATAAAATAATAATCTGAGTTGCTCTAATATAAAACTATGGGAGCCATAAATTCATAAATACATATCCAAAATAAATCATGGTATCAAAATACTATATATGTAACATCCTCAATTTTCTTTTATATTAACTAGCTCATTTTTATGAGTCACAGGAAAAATCAATGGAAAAGTCAATCTAATAATTAGATGAAGGGAAAAAAGGTCATTTTAAATATTTAAGAAATTTAGTAATATTAAGAATTAAAGTTAAAATAAGATTATAGAAAATCAATAGTACCTCACAAACAACTAATATTCAAATTATGAAAGAATGTGCAAAATTTAAAAGAATGATATTTTAGTTTTAAATTTAAATAATAATTTCTCATCAAATCTCTATGAATTATGATCACAATAATTAAAGATATAATCTCTCTCTAAATCTTTATTTCTATTGATAACAAGAAAAGATAAGGAATCTAAATCTTTAACTAATCTATCTTTTCTATATATATATATATATATACACACACAAGCGCACGTGAAATAATAATAATAATAGTAGTAGTAGTAGTAAATAGTAATTGAAATAATAACAAACAAAAAATAGAGAGAGAAATTAGGCATACACTAACCCTGACCATACCTACTATATATATATATATAGAAAAATTAGCACACTCCCTTCTCTTCCTTTTTTTTGTTTTTGGTGCATACACTCCCTCCTCTTTACAATTGCAATTTTGTCTCCTACCATTCTCATTCTCTAAAAGCTCTTATTTTCTATATTAGCATTCTTCACTTCTTCTCCATCATTCATTAACGTCAATCTTCACCTTGAACTTGAGCCGTCATCTTGGTTCAAAGTTATCTTTAAACACATAAACCCCAAGTATTTTAGAGCTCTCCAATCTTTCCATATCTTTTGTGGTAATGCTAGTTGTTGGCAATAACGGACCACAGAGGAGTATCTTTGCTTAATTTCAACTCTTTCGAGTCTCTAAATACCTATTCTAACATAGTTCATCACCTGAGATAGGGGTTTGTGTCAAACCTTCTATTTTATTACTGTTTGGAATCCTAAATTTTGAAGCTTTAGCCAAAAAGGAATTTTTATTGGAATGAATAGTTGAACATGATTATGTTGATGATTATTTGCATTGTTTTTTTATTACGGTTTCTGATTCTGTTATATATATAATTCTCTTTAAGTATGTTTTACTTATGATTAACCTATAACAACTGCACTGCTATTCCTATGATCAATTTGCATTAGCCAACCTCTATATTGTTTTGACATTTTTATTTATGAATTGTAATAAGACATAAGCCAAGGATCATTAATTAATATTTTACTATCATATTCACTTCTGTTATGTTTTATTATTTTAGCATGAGACATGCATAGATATTATGGATTTCAGTTGTGTTCAATGTTTCAAATACGTTGGCATTATTTTAAAGTATAAAGTGTATGTTTACCCATATTAAAATAAAGTATTAAGTTATATATATATATATATAATGTTAAAGTTGGTGGACTTTATTTCCATTGATAAAGTACTAATGTGATATATAATATTAAAGATGTTAGACTATATCCCCACTGATAAAGTATTAATATGATATAAAATGTTAAAGATATTGTTCTCGGACCACTGATTTGGAAATAATTATCGATAGAAAAAGGTGATCCCTACTGTTGTTCTAACACTTTATTTGTCCCCACTGTATTTATTGATGATGATCGGCTTTTGGTATGAGCTCATTGCCTCCACTGATTGGATAAACTGGATATATAAAGAAAGATATGTATAAAGAGAGAAACATACAAAGGAATAGATGTGTAAAGAAAATGACGAATACGGAAAGAGAAAGTAAACGAAAAAATTAAACTACATACTTTATGTGGTTGAATATAATTTTATATATATGTGTATGTTTAGTTCTATTATCATGCATACATAAAATGTAGTATTGCTTCCATATTAAGAAAAACCATGTTAAAAAATATGTCTATCTCAGGTAAAGATTTTCAAAACTTATTAACTGAATTTTAATGTATGTTCATGTTTTTTCCAAAATAAATCGAGATGGCTGGGGATGATTTTGATAACACTCTATTATATGCATTTTACTAGAAACTTTTGACTTATCATCCCATTTTATTTCCATGTCATATCTAGACTAGAATTAAGTAACTACGGATCATTTGGAGGAGCACGTTCAAGGAAGGTAGATAGGATTTTATTTTAGATTATGAGAATAACTATGATTGTATTCTAGTTCATGTGAATTATTTAGATGAGTTATATATAACTCCATTGAAAGTTAAATTATTTCATTAATTAACGGAATAATGTTAGCTGAATAATATTTTGTTTTTGATATTTATTTATTATTTACGACATTCTGTTTGGATTTATCTACATATTTATGGTATTTAAATTATTCAGGCATCGGATGATTTATATATGTTTATGAATGTGTTAGTTAGCTTTCGCAAAATAAATATTGTACATGATTTATCTATGTGCAAGGCTTCTATTTTGATTTTTATAAAAAAAATTATTACCATTATTTTCCTTATATCTTATTTTATTAGAAAAATTTATGAGATCCGAACGTAATAACTAAAAGTTAACCTTATCATGACTCCAGCGTGAAAGAGTTAAAATTTTGGATGTTATAATATACATGGTCAGAGACCTTGCCTGTATAGTCACTGGAGCACTTTACAAAATATTTACCAAAAGCAAATTGCTGCAACTACTGAGGAATAAACTGAGAGGGATTTGAAGCTGCATCTATATCTATAAGGGAAGGAAAAAAATGAGCGAATTTTATTTAAAACTCAGTGAGTAGATTCTCACCCGTAACCCCTACATGGAACAACCGACAATAGTAATGCAACAACCGTAAAATAATTTTTATATTTAAATACATAATAATTCAAATAGGTATTTGTGTAAACATATTAAACAATAAACTAATAGAGAAATAGTAATATTTTATAATATATAGCATAATAATAATTATATACATAAATATACTTTGAGCTCTGAATGGCACCTAAAGAGGCCCCGTGATGGACACCTAACCAGAGTTCCATTCTATAAATATTTTGATAAGAGCGAGATTGTCATCTGACGAGTAACTTGATACCAAGACTAATGATCTTACAGTCGTTAACTTACTGTCTGTTTTACTATAACTACTATATAAACTAAAAATCATGAAAACTGTGCAATTTTCTCTAAATTCCATGATTGAGCTCTAATTCTTATTCTTGAAAAGGACTATTTCATAAGTATATAATTCCAATAAATATTAAAACATGTGTGATAGTAATAATAAATCGTACACTTGTTCATAATCTCCTTTCAAAGCATTTTAAATGAACGAATATGATCCCATGAGGGGTAGAGTATGAGGTTTCAGCACCGACAAAATGTAGGGAAGTAGAAATAGTACCAACGTCTGCCATGAAAGAAACCAAAGCCCTTGAATAAACTATAAATATACTAGGACAACACTTATGGACATTGAGAGAATAAATAAACTTGACAAAACTATGAATATTAGCACCCTAACTCATAAACATGGAAGAAAAGAGAGAAATCTAGCATAAACCATCAACAATCCCTTGCCTTGGGGCTTGGAGGGGGAAAAATAGAGGAGGAAGAGAGAGAAAAGGGGTAGAAAGAGAGACTAGGAGATGTTATGGTTGGTGTAAGGGAGGGGGCAACCAATTTGGGAGTGAGTTTATATAGGGCTGGGGTTCATTAAATGAAACTGTGTTCTTTTGAAGCTTTCTAATATATGCGAAGCAGGTTTGTGGGTTTTCAAAACGCCTGTCCATGCATTTTTAGTGCAGGAGGAAAAACAAGAAAAGACTAGGGAAAAGCAACACGCATTTGTAAATCAAAAACCCGCATTTGCAAACTAAGAATCTATATCTGTACAATTTATACATAATTCTATAAAATTTACCCTAAGCCTCAAGGCCTTTCGACCTAGATGGCCTTTGTATAGAAATGTAGTA
Source organism: Dalbergia cochinchinensis (assembly GCA_031216125.1). Lineage (NCBI taxonomy): Eukaryota > Viridiplantae > Streptophyta > Magnoliopsida > Fabales > Fabaceae > Dalbergia > Dalbergia cochinchinensis. Next base: position 54,870,435 of record CM062373.1, on the reverse strand, counting down.
TCATGGGCTTATTGTTCGTGATAATTTTTATTCTACCCACAACATAAATTATTCTCATATTGCCTTTATGACTAATTGACTCTTAAAGGAAATAGTGGGAGGTTCAAATTAGAGCTTGGCACCCTTAGTTTTTTTTGTTCATCTATATATATACACACACACACACACAAACACTTTCTATTCTTTTGTGCATGTTTGTTGACTCTTAAAGGAAATAATGGGAGGTTCATATTAGAGTTTGGCACCCTCAGTTTAGCTTGTTCATCTATATATATATATATATATAGACACACACACACACAGACACTTTCTGTTCTTTTGAGCATGATTGTCGACTCGTTCTTCATGATTTCTTAATGCTCTTAAAGCATGAATTCTATGGGATAGTGATGAGTTATATGCCACAACATGGATATTGCTTGACGTGTATTGTATGAAACTTTTGCTCACCATCATCTTTGTTGGTTGGAGCATTCTTTCTTATTGAAAAAATAATAATAATCTGTTTGGTTGGATAATACGAAAAAGATTACTTTTATATGATAAATTACTAAGATGTGTATGAAAATATTTATTTATATTATACAATATTGATAGTTAAGGTTAATTTGGTAAGTGTATCATAATTTTAAAATAATAAATTATTACTTATAAACAAAAGCTTCAAAACTTGCGTATGATTATAAGCTATTTTTCAGCTTAAAATTATTATTATAATCTACTTCCATGACTTTACTAGACACACAATTGATTTCTTAAAAACAGCTTTTTCTAAAGAAAAAAAAAAGAGGTTTTTTTTATGCATTCCCAAACATGCACTATGAATATGGCAACGCTTTCCAATTATTTGACTCTTGAAAAAAAAATATATTGTAGAACCTCTAACCCTTTCAAATATGTATAGAATGTTTTTATCACACTAAAAAAATTGTGGGCTGTAATCCTATCCCTCTTTGTTGGGGAAATCTTAGGAATGGAACCTGTTATCAACAGCTGAAGCAACAAATATTTCCCCACACCTGTGCAATTAAATAGGTAATACCAAAAATACTTTAGGCAGTATAATAATTTGGCAGAAAAATAAAATAAGAGACACAAGAATTTTTAACGTGGGAAAACCCCAATTAGAGGGACAAAAAACCCATGGGACCTAGTCCAGCAAAAACCTATGATCAATGGGAATACAATTAGTCTTCCTAGTAGCACTCGGGAATCTCAACAATCAATAGAATACTCACCCAATTGGACGGAACACAACCATATAACTCCACAATATGGGTATAACAGAACAGCCACCAGAAAAGGCAATAAACTTAACAGGCTATAACAAATGATCAAGCTCAACACCAGGAATAACATACTAAATTTTCATGACAAATGGAGTACGTTTACCCATCTGATGATGAACCCACAGCACTGCCCTTTCTTCTTTTTCTCTTCTCTTTCCGCGGCTTTCACGTCTTCACGTTCTTTTCAATTTCAATTCAATTGACGCACAGTAGCATCTTTTGCTTTCTTTTATTTTTTTGTTGTTTTCCTTTTTTTTCTTTTCTTTTAGTTGTTGGGCCCCCAATGAGGAGGGAAGCCCACCAACAAATCTCCCCATTCCCAACTCAAGTGGGGATACACTGCTCTACTAAGCCCACTTTTTCTCTGCAAGAAACAAACTTTATTATCGGCAAAGCTTTAGTCATCATATCTGAATCATTGTCATCAGTATGGATCTTTTCCAATGAAAATAACTTCATCTCCAATGTTTCACATATCCAATGATACCGTACCTCTATGTGCTTCGACCTGGAATGAAACGTGGGGTTCTTGCTAAGATGAATAGCACTCTGGCTATCACAAAATAACACAAACTTCTCTTGATCAAGGCCCAACTCTTGTAGGAATTTCTGTATCCACAAGAGTTCTTTTGAAGCTTCAGTAATAGCAATATATTCAGCCTCAGTGGAAGACAAAACAACACATTTTTTAAGTCTAGACTGCCATGACACAGCTCCCCCTACAAAAGTCATCATGTACCCAGAAGTAGACTTCCTAGAATCAAGATCACCAGCCATATCCACTTCTGTGTAACCATTCAACACAGGCTGACCACTACCAAAGCATAAACAAACTTTGGAAGTGCCCCGAAAATACCTGAAAATCCACTTCACAGCTTGCCAATGATCCTTACTAGGATTAGAGAGAAACTGGCTAACAACACCAACAACATGAGCAATATCTGGCCTAATACATACCATAGCGTACATCAAACTGCCAACAGCAAACACATATGGAATCTTCTTCATCTCTTCTTTTCCTTTTTCACTTGTAGGATATTATTGTGAACTCAATTTGAAATGACCAGCAAGTGGAATACTAACAGGCTTTGTATTACTAATGTTAAACCTCTCTAATGTAACACCCTAAAAATTATCTAAAATTTAATTTGAGCTTAATCAATCATAATTTCAAAAATTTGATACTTTGAACAATGATAAGGATGATCCAACGGATTTGTAAAAGAAAAAAATGTGAATAATAACTTATAGGCTCCACAAACCCGCTGGGATAGCCAAAACCCCTGATTTGGGACCCGAAAGTGCCTGAAATTGGAAAAACATGGAAATAAGGTTAGAAATATTTAGAAATAAAGGTTTTATACCCTAAATTAATTTTCGTGCAATGTTTGGTTACTCGGGTATACTGTTTTACCCGTTCGGTAAAATTTAGGTTTGCGATTTCTAACACCGAAAGCTAGTTTGGCCTTTATAAAAAGAGAATGCTTATCCATTTCAATTAAAGGAATGGCTAAGATTCAATCTTGAGTAACAAGATTCAATCTTAGCCATCCATATTACTTTCTTTTTATTAAAAGGTTAGGCTTTATATTAGAATAATGATTTTATCACCTTATAAGATAAACACAACTCATCTAATTTCATTAATTCCTTACCTCTAGTCTCGGCTAGTAAGAAGGTAAAGAACTCCATTTTTCTCTTCACAAAAACCTTGAAACCTTGTTTCCAACCTCGAATTCCTAAGCCTAGACTTGTTGAATCCATGAGTTTCCTTCATAAAACTTGTTCTACACATCAATATCTACCATTCTAACCGATTAAAATTTCAATTCCTCACTTTGATATCTCATACTCCTCTGCCGAAGGAAGGTTTAGGACTGAAATTGGTGTCTTGAAGTGAAGGGAGATCACTTAGAACATCCTTTGAAGTATCAAGCTCAAAAGCTTTCAAAGTAGGGTTTTCTTTGATCTTTTCTTTCCAATTTTATACTGAACTTTTCTGATTGTGTTTGGTCCGAAATTTCTAGATATATTGGTTGAAAATATGATGATATTGATATGTTAATTTTGATACAGTGTTTGGGGTTGTGGAAAAATCATTTTTATCAAAAGAGATTTTGAAGTGGTTTGCTTGATTTTCAGTTTTCCTGCTAGCAGTGATTGTTCATGAATTTTCTGAGGGAGTTGTGGGTGTTTTCATGAGCTATAAAAATTATATGTTGAAGGTAACATCCTACGATGGTTCATGAATTTTCTTGAGCTTTGGTTTTGACTCCTAATGCCTTGAGAAGTTCAAGAACCGAAGTGGTAACTATGCTGCCTGAAATGTTGAATCTGAAGCTGTGAACTTGTGAGATTTTATTAACCTAGTAAATGATCAAATTATGAGCTGAAAGTCTTACAAGATATTAGAAACATGTTGAGGTTTTACCAAGATTTTTATTTAGAATTTTCTGGGTTCAATTCCTAGGGTCAAAAATTATGAATTTTGATTTTTAAGCTGAGGTTGGATGGTTTCTAACCACTAAAATTTTAGAATTTTGTTAATATAGTTAGAGAACTCTAATTACCCTGAAATTTTTACAGGACCTTGGTGACACATTGAGGTGTCCTTGATAATTTTTATAGCCTCTGAAACGATTGTTTTATGTGCAAATAAATTCATGCCACAATAGTGTGAAATTTGCCATTGTACTGAAAATAAGTTGATGCTTTGAATTGATGATATGATGGCATTTTGTACTAGTATGACATGAGTACCTGAATATGAGGATGAATAATTGAGCATGTGAACTTATTGATGAGGTTAGGTAGACATAGATATGCATGATTATTATCATTGGATTTACTTTCTCCAATTCTCACACAGACCTATTTCTAGCCAGGTTTACTTTCCCTGACTAAATTCAAGGGTAGTCAGGTTTACTTTCCTCGACAGACCAGATTTACTTTCTTCAACCCAATGATTATAAATCTTATGCTCTTCTTGGTAGTTAGGTTTACTTTCTCTAACAAACTGGATTTACTTTCTCTGGCATTGAATCACCTTCTTTATATTTCATATTCACCAGCTTCCGAATCAAATATGCCCTATTTTGCACATTCTTCCTCTCATATAAATCTGCCAATTTCTGCCACATACTCTGAGCATTAGTTTCTTTGTCAACATGTTGATACACATTAAAATCCAATCACTACCTAATCAAAGCAACAGTTTTTCTGTTCATTCTGTTTCATTCGGCTTCAGATTTATCAGCAGGTCTATATTTATCACCCTCAACAGGATCATACAAATCTTTACTGTATTACATGTCTTCCATGAGAATCTTTCAAACTGAGTAATTTTTGGAATTCAACTTGACCATATTTGGCCCCTGATGTTCCTCCATTTAAATTACACAGATAAAATTGACCAAAGCTCTGGATACCACTTTGTTGGAAAAATCTTAGGAATGGAACCTGTTATCAACAGCGGAAGCAACAAATATTTCCCCACACCTGTGCAATTAAATAGGTAGTATCAAAAATACTCTAAACAGTATAATAATTTGACAGAAAAATAAAATAAGAGACACAAGAATTTTTAACTTGGAAAATCCCCCAATTAGAGAGACACAAAAATCACGGGACTTAGTCCAGCAAAAACTTCCACTATGATCAATGGGAATACAATCAGTCTTCCTACTAGTATTAGGGAATCTCAACAATCAACAAAATACTCACCCAATTGGACGGAACACAACCATATAACTCCACAATGTGAATATAACAGAACAGCCACCAGAAAAGACAATAAAACTAATAGGTTATATCAAATGATCAAACTCAACACCAGAAACAATATACTAAATTTTCATGACAAACAGAGCACGTTTATCCATTTGACAATAAACCAACTCCACTGCCCTTTCTTCTTCTTCTCTCTCCGCGGCTTTCACGTTTTCACATCCTTTTCAATTTCAATTCAATTGATGCACAGTGGCATCTTTTGCTTTCTTTTATTTTTTTTTATTTTCCTTTTTTTTTATTTTCTTTTCTTTTAGTTGTTGGGCCCAATGAAGAAGAAAGCCAACCAACACTCTTGACCTTGCAAATTTGAGATGTGATAATTCATAACAAATATGTAGACCCTTTGTGATCCGAAATAGAGAAAAAAGACAATAATGCTATTTTATTCATTATGTAATTGCAATGCATATTGGAGAAGAGATAACTATAAATGAATATATTGGTGTTCGATAACCTAAATAAAAATTTCATTTATAATCTAAAATCAAGATGTTTTATCTGATCTACCATGCTTTTTGACCTTACACAAATTGTAGAAGGACCCTCTAACACTTTAAAAAATCGTGTGGAATATTTTTATGTCATTGCAAAAAAATATGTGATTATATTTCGATCTTTTTGACCCTATAAATTCGAGAAATGATGACCATTAAACAAAAATTACCTTTTTATTTGTGCTATGCACGATAATATTGCATACTAAAAGTTTGATTTAAATTTTGATATACATATACTTTTAAATTACATATGTCATTTTAACTTTGAAAACTTTCAAGACATAAAATAAATATTTGAAGATTAAATTCTATGAGTTTATTTTAAATTTCTTCTCGTAATCAAATAAAATTGCAACAGTTGCTTTCATACTCTTAAAAACTGTAAAATATTTCTTAGCATCACTTACAAACTAATATCTGCTTACATTTTTCATTCTTAAGATGAGTATTAAGGGAAAAATGATGATAGTACCACCACAAGTTGACGTTAAAGAACCAAATAATTACTTAATGTGGTTATTCAATTAAAATTACAAATAGACACTCAATTCAAATTTTAAAGTGAAATAGTGGTCATTAATAATTATTAACACACAACTTAGTGCCCACGAATTATTTTCTAATAGTGCTTATTATGTGAGTCGCACATTAGAGATTAATAATCATCGTCGTAATCGACGTGGGGCCTAACCAAAATTGTTCAACGGCTTCGCTGCAATTCAAAGCAAATGCAGCTGGTACAGCTAGGTAGCCCTAAAACACAACAAAAGAGAAGCATCGGAACGCATCCTAGGCTAATGTGGGGTTTGTCATTGTCTAACCCCATCAAGTGCCAATTAACGGACTCAAACCCTTTCTTCCCCTCTGTTTTTTGTTTCTCTCTTTTTTCGCTTAATCCCCTTTCATGGTAAAACAGTGACAACTAACAAAGAAAATTTTCTAATAAAAAGTTCATTTTTTGTAAACTCGAAGTGTGAGGTTAATCCTATATGCATTTTGATGAAAATTACATGCGAAAGTTCTCAAACTAATCTTACTCAAACATTGAACCCGAACTTTTTTTTTTGTTTTTTTTTTCCAATGAAATATAGTCAGTTTCTCTCTCTCTCTCGGGTAGGTAAATCTAGTCAGCTTTTATATATTGCAAAACTCTCAGAATAATATTAGTTTGTTTTTAGATTAAAACTTCAAATAAATCTATCAGATTTTAAAAATTTCAAATTGATCACTCATATTTTAAAAAAAATAGATAAATTGATCCTTTGTATAATTTTATACAGTTAAAAGGGGAATAAATTAGTCACTTTATATACTATATAGAGGATCAATTTGTCTTTTTTTTTTAAAAATATAAGGAACTAATTTAAGATTTTTAAAATTTAAAAAACTAATTTATTCCCAATATAAAATTGAGGGACTAATGTAGATATTTAATCTTATTTTTATTTACAAAACTTTCATCGAACTTTGAAAAATATTTGAATTAACCAAAATCGGATTTCACAAATCCTTGTTCTTAACCAACACAAGTTGGTGAATATATGACATATTTTTATTTATTTATTTATTGGTCAAAATTTTTAATTTATTTTGAAATGGATAATAATGTTGGTTTTTTTTAATGTGAGAGATCTTCTCTCCACAATTTTTTGTTCTTCCACTTATGTATAAATAAGTATCTCATTATATAGAATAAATTTTGAATTTTTTTAAAACAACTTTTGATAATCAACCAAGCTCACATATATTATTTTTTTTATTAGTAAATATGAAATAAGACACCTAATTAAGACAGATAATTTCTTTCCCTAAGAATGATAATGTTATGTTGGGAATGGAAAGAAGTGTGAATGGTACCGTTGGCTTCGACTTCGAAGCAGTTGGGCCGGGTAACTTGCTGGTAGGCCCATGATGTTTGGGTCCCATTTATTTTGGTAGAGTGTCTAATAACACCGTTGCATCCGGGCACTGGGCCCACTGAAAATGCATATTGGGTCCATATTCCAAGCTGGAACAGTCTGTGTCACTCTCCCCACCCCACTCTTTATATAGCATAACTTCTTCCCCCCACTAACCCCATCACTCAACACCATTTTCTCCATTCTCCCCTCTGTTTCTCTCTCTCTCACACACACTTTCTCTCTACCTATATCTGTCTATTTTCAGCTAGTGTTCACATCAAAGAGCTTGATTGTGTCACTGTCACTTCTTCATTGTCAACCAAATTCAACCATGGCTGAGGAAGCACCAAAGACAACACAAGAGGAGGCAGTGTTGCGTGTGGAGGAAGTTGTGGTCACTGATGTTGCACCTGCTGATGACAAGAAACAAGACACCACCACTGAGGTGTCCAAAACCAGTAGTGCTGTTGTTGGTGATGATGAGAAAGTGCCTGAATCAGGCTCATTCAAGGAAGAGAGCACAAGGGTCGCTGACCTTGCTGAGAACGAGAAGAAGGCACTCCAAGACCTCAAAACACTTGTCCAGAATGCACTCAGCAATCACGAGTTCTCTGCTCCTGCTACTTCTCCTCCAGCACCCAAAGAGGAAAAGCCAGGACCACCTGCTGCTGCTGCTGTAGAAGCTGGTGAAGAAGAGAAGAAAAAGGAAGAAGAAGATAATAAGCCCGTTAAGGAGGAGGAGGAGAAGCAGAGGAATTCAGAACCAGGTGAAGAAGCTGAACAAGAGCAAGAGCAACCAACAAAACAAGAAGAAGAAGCTGCGGCACCGGCAGCAGCAGAAGAAGTGAAAGAAACCGAGGTGGTGGCCGTAGAGAAAGCAGCAACAGTAGATGATGATGGAGCAAAAACCGTTGAGGCCATTGAAGAGACCGTTGTGGCTGTCTCTTCAACTGAACCTGATCAAGCTGCTCCTAAGGAGGAACCAAAACAAGCCAAAGAAGACAAAGAAGAAGAAAAGGAAACAAAACAACTACAACAACAACAAGAAGAAGAAAAAGAAGAAGAGCAATCTTCTTCAGCACCAAAGCAATTGTTGCCACCCGAAGAGGTTTCCATTTGGGGAGTGCCACTCCTCTTAGATGACAGAAGCGACGTGATCCTCTTGAAGTTCCTTCGGGCAAGGGACTTCAAGGTGAAGGAAGCATTCACCATGATCAAGAACACAATCAGGTGGAGGAAGGAGTTCAGGATCGAGGAGTTGATGGATGAGGATTTTGGTGGTGATGATCTCGAAAAGGCTGTGTACATGCATGGCTATGACAAGGAAGGGCACCCTGTGTGTTACAACATATATGGTGAGTTCCAGAACAAGGAGCTCTACAAGAAGACTTTCTCTGATGAGGAGAAGAGGTTGAGGTTCCTCAGGTGGAGGGTTCAGTTCCTTGAGAGGAGCATCAGGAAGCTGGATTTCACACCTGGTGGAATCTCCACCATTGTTCAGGTCAATGATCTCAAGAATTCTCCTGGACCTGCCAAGTGGGAACTTAGACAAGCTACCAAACAGGCCCTTCAGTTGCTTCAGGACAATTATCCTGAATTTGTTGCCAAACAGGTAAAACTGGTTCAAATAGTCATGAATATGATATTACAAAATGTTGCAGAGGAATAGATTTTGCCGAAATTTAGTTGTCAGAATGATATGCAACGTGCTTATAGATTCTGATGAGTAAATTGTGGCTCCATTTTTCTGGCTATGTTATATTGTGTGGATACATTTTTTTTTTCATCCGGTGAATTTTCAATGTGTAATGGCTGTTCCGTACAATTGATGCGTATGATTGTTAAGTTATTTTTATTTTACTTTTTTGTGTGTCTAGGTGTTTATCAATGTGCCGTGGTGGTACCTGGCAGTGAACAGGATGATAAGCCCTTTCCTTACACAAAGAACCAAAAGCAAATTTGTCTTTGCTGGTCCATCCAAATCAGTTGAGACCCTTTTGAGGTGAGAGAATGAAACTTCAAATCTTGCTTCTTCTTTTTTCTCTTGAGTTTTATTTGTATCTTAATTTGATATGTGTGTTTCAGGTACATTGCTCCGGAGCAACTTCCGGTTAAGTATGGTGGGCTAAGCAAAGATGGGGAATCTGGAATTACCGATCCTGTTACTGAAATTACCGTGAGGCCAGCTGCTAAACATACCGTGGAATTTGCCGTTACTGAGGTAGGTTTGATTTCCATTTGTGTCTTCTTTTGTCTGAATTGAACGGTTTTGATTGAGAATCCAAGGTCAGAAGCATTGGAATGCGGAATCTCTCATAGCCTAGGATTCCTTTATTATCAAGATTTGTACTATCTTTTGCATTCTTGTTTTGTCCTCCTATTTTATGCAATAAATGGTGCAGGCTTTTGCTCTGAGAAAAAAAGTGGAAAAGCAATATCCCACAAGTTAGTAAATTAAGAAAAATCATAGAAGAAATCACATAAAACAATAGCCTCCTTCTGTTATCTTTATGTGACTGTGTTGTTGCTTGCTAGGAGGCCGGAATGGCCGGAGTTTTTAATTAAGACTTAATGAGCCTAATTATTGCTGAGAGCCAAAATTCTTATCTAGTGCTAGTTTTGTTGTTGTCTTCATCTATGTAGCTACACAGTATAGTATGAACACACCTATGTGATGCTTGATTAGCTAAGTTGATAAAATAATGAAGTGACCTTGAATATAAAATTTGTCATATTTCAAACTTAGGCTGATTATTACAAGTGTTGATAGAAATTAAGGTTGAATCAAGAGCATCCAGCATTTAAACAAGTTGTTTTTATTATTAAACATGAAAACGACAATGGAGAAAAGGACGTTGGCAGTTTGATCAAATGTAGGAACAGACGTCCAAGGAAAAAAAAAATCAATAGCTTATCCTTAACTCAGAACCTAATGATGTTCATTTACATGGAATATGAGTAGTGTAGGTTCAACCTCATATAATACTCTGCCTTGATAATAGCTTGACATATATGGCTCTAAATTCTAATGGATTGGAGTTTTTGTTTTCGGGGAATGTGTAGAATTGCCTACTCTCTTGGGAGCTTAGAGTAATAGGGTGGGATGTAAGCTATAGTGCAGAATTTGTGCCAAGCTCAGAAGGAAGCTACACAGTAATCATTCAGAAGGCCAGAAAGGTTGCTTCATCAGAAGAACCAGTGCTTTGTAACAGTTACAAAATTGGTGAACCTGGGAAAGTGGTTATCACTATTGACAATACAAGCTCTAAGAAGAAGAAGCTCTTGTACCGCTTGAAGACCAAGCCTTCCTCCACTGACTGAGAATGTCATCATTTGTTACATGCATTTCTGCAAAGGTGAAGTAGAAAAGCACTATCTGCCAAGATAACAAAACTTCAAAAGATCAACTTTGCGGCTCTTCAAATGAATAGGGAATGTTACTTTCATTTTGATAATTACTATGTGTTTATTCATATTATAGATACCCTTTCTGTGTTTTTTGTCATTATTTATTGTTGTTATTACTATTGGAGGGCATCTTTTTGTTTTTTGAATTCATATTCATATATGGAGGACATATTGCTCTATTTATTATATGTATAAATCTTAATGTAAATTTTGGTGGGGCATTTTCTTTTCTATCTATACCTGATTGTCGTTCTGTCTGTAGTCAAGCTTAAAAGTGTTTGATCTGTCATGATCCGTGTTCCAGCATGGAAAAGAAAAAGTTGAAACGAATATATCTATCATGGGTCTGGACTTAGAATATGTTGCCATTGTACTTTATATTATAGATCAGCTTTTGTAAATTGCCACCTTTAATAGGCTGGCAATCTATTGCCTTGGATTTTCTTTGCCCTTGTTCATTGAACTTGAAATTTTGCTAGACTAAAAATAAGCCAACAAGTCACATGCCCACATAAATAAATGTCACTGGCAATTTCAATATTGCTTGGACTAAAACAAAGACTCAGTTGTTGTTGGCTTATTCGATAGAACTTTTGCTCATATATTATCATGATATATGATCCTTGACTGAGGCAAATTTTTCTGTTAGGCTATGTTTAGTTAAGGTGTAAAAGTGGCTAGGAAATTATATATAAATGATAAAATTCATCTATAAAATTTTTACCTCATTTTTATCTCAAACCAAACATTCTTAACCTAAATTTTCTACTATAAAGAGCAAAAGGCTGGGTTTACTTCCAATATGCAACAATTAATTCAATATATCAAACACGGTTAATTTGACATCTTCGCCTCAAACAAAATCCCTGTGATGAACTTTGTACATACCCTTTTGCAGAGGGAGGGGACGGTGTTATTTAAAAGACTTCATAAATGTAATTTTGCTGTTTATATAATATACTAATGTGTGTGGTTACTTTACTTATAAAAATATGATTAATCTAATCAATCAGCAGCATACAAGTGCAGTTAGATAATAATTCTCCACCTTATACTGTAGTTGTTTTTCACAGCAATCAAAAGCAAATCTTTATTCTTGTAGTGGCCAAAGTGTGCTCCTTCCTTTAGTCCCAGCTGTAACAGCTCCCGAATATTTGAATGTTGTGTGTGTATCTGCCGAGGTAGCAGAAGGTAAGCGCATGTGAATTGACAAATATTATTAGGAAAATGTTATTTTGATTAACATTTTATGAATATCATACTGACACATTCACATTTACAATTGAATAGGATGTGGGATTCAAACTAAATGAGATTCACATTTAATTTAATGAAAAATATGAGTGTATCGATACGATATCTCACAAATTAAAAATCAAAATAGCATGATGTTATTAAGACATTTAAGGGCCCATAACATATTCGATGTCCACCAGTATGGTGCATGCTTTAGCTTTTATGCACCGAATTTCATCATAAAACCCACTCATTACTCTGCTATCTTGGCTTTCTATCCGTTTAAATATGCTTTTTGCAACTGTTTTCCTTCGTTTTTCAAACACCCTTTTGAGCCTTTTAAGGCATGAAGAACTGGACGAGGGTGACCATCATTTAGACCAACGAGGCCTTGCCTCAAATATTTGATATATTTTCTTTAGGTAGGCCATATGTAAAGGCATAACACATATGTCTAAACCATGTTGATAAATAATAATCAGGATTGTTTATTCAAGAAAATTTTCATATTATTTCAATAATTTTTTGTATGAAAAATCGAACTCCCTTCAAATTATGTTCCTGACTCATTTGTAAATGGATTGCTCAATCAGTCAAATATTCACGGCGCTCTCAACGTAAATTTCTCCGCTACATGTCATCTGATTAGACATTACTGCTATAAATTAAACAACACATTAGTCTCGAAATATGTTGACACCAACTTGTCCTTCTTAATGTAGGACAAGACATTAACTTAGGGGCCAAATTATATATTGAGAAATAGATTAATAATTACTTTAAACAACGACAGATCCAATCATTGTTCGAATCTTTGAATAATTAGCGAAATAGTATTTGCATGTGTAAAAGATTAATTCGAGTATTTATTCTATTTATGTTTCTTTGTGTGTGCCAGTTACACATGCTGATTCTCCCAATCATCAAAGTAGAAACGGGAACAAAGAAGAAAAGACAGGCATGGAATTGAGATTGAGAGGAATCCAATTTTAACCAAAATATTTGGAAAAAGGAAAATGTTAAGTTTAAAGGGTATGTCAAATGACCCCACCACAATTTAATCTCTTTGTTCATGTCGTAATTGTTGAATTGAAATGACAATAAAATGGTTGTCTGATCTGGCAAAGTGTAAAGATAGAGAATAATTCTTGCATAGAAATAAATGTACCAACTCAAATTTAGATATAATCATACAAAAGTGGGTAAAACTTATACATGAGTAATTGTATTTTGAATTAAACTAATTAAACTTATTTTTATTATAAATGTATAAATTGTTAAATCATGTCGATACAATAATATCCGAAAGATATACATTGAAGGAGAAAGGCAAAGGCATGCCTTCAAGAAATGAGGCGGCTGGGGCTGAAAGAGGAGTGCAGTGCAGTGCAGTGCAGGGTCAGCCGCAAACCCGGGCAACAAGCACCAACCAGGTGCCACTTTAGGGATCAACCAATTGGGCATTACCAGTTTACAATGAACTGGGGTCCTTTTACTTTTCATTAATTATACATGTGCAAAAATATGTTTCATGTTTCTCACTATATAGGAGATTTAAAATCTTGAAAATGTTGTTCAAAGTCTTATTTACACTAATAGAGTGTTTGGAAACTTTTAATGAGATAGAATTAAATTAAATTCCATTAGAAATTAAATTTCATCAAAATTTGAATTGAATTCTTATGTTTGGAATGAATTGGTAAATTAAGGAATTGAATTTGTTTGGAATGAGTCTAAAAATGAATGAATTTGATTGCTTTTACTATTTTACCTTTCATTGATAGGTTAGGAACAAAATATTATATTCATGAAAGTTAGTTTAGTATTTTAATTTGTTGAAATTCAATTCTCATACTAAATCATACCCATTTGAATCTGATTTCAATTCCTTAATTTTATTGGATTTCAATTCCCATGAGAATTCAATTCCTTCACTTAAATTGCTTTCAAACCATAGAATTCAATTCAATTCCATGATACAATTGAATTCTATGGGTTTCCAAACACCGTGTAAAAAGTAGTTGTGGTTTTGTGTCAAATCTTAATGCTAATACTTTTATATGTTCTTTGTATATTTTACAACATTGATTGAGAGGTTAATTTTGAGAGGAGTGATACATGAGCACCACTAAATTTACACCATATACTTATACTAAGTAAAATATTGTAAACCAGCATATAAAAAGCTATAAATTATTTACAAAATGTTATAAACTAATTTGTAAAAAGTTGGTTTTAGTTTATAATATTGCATATTAGTTTACAACTTTTTACATGCTGATTTATAACTTTTTAACTTGGTGTAAGTATATAGTGTAAGTTTGGTGATGGACATTTAATATTTCTCTAATTTTGATAGATTATTAATCAATCAATCATAAAGCACAGTATATATGTGTGATTTTTGAAATATTTTTAATGATAATATATATATATATATACTTTTGCACTAAAAATAATCAAATTTAAATCTTTAATTAGTTGGGATGGAAATGAATGTAAAAATTTTGCAATTAAGACCAAAGAGTCGGGGGAAATGTGCTTGTGGATGGGGAAAATCAATATGAACAAGACTTGACATAAAGTAAGACAATCATTCATATATCTCGTTTGCTTCCTGATTTAATCGGTTAACTTGTCATCAATAAGAGTTCCTTTTCGGTCTTTAATAAAAATAAGGATTAGAATTTCATTTTCACATGTATTCAATCCTATATTATAATATTAATAAAAAGATTAACTCTCAAATTTATTGTCAAAAAATTTTCATAAATAGTGATATGATTATATGATAATATAAAATTTTTATATTGATAATATATCAAAATTAATTCCATAAAAATTTAATTTTTTTAAGTGAATTTAACGAGAAATAGTGATTAATTCCCTCAAGATAAAGAGCTCACAAACATGTTATAAAAGTTTGATTCTGATTTTATTATCCAAAAAAAAGGTTTGATTCTGGTTTAATGTAAAAACTAACTAAATAAATAGATAATGATAAAAACAAAATCATCAATTGATAAAAAAATATTTTGGGTACAGAATAGTTAAAAAAAAATATCTAACTATTAATTGATCCACAGCTGACAAGATGTTGAAAGAATTTTAATTCTTAGTATTTAGTCAGTTAAAATCAACCTAACCCATGTAAATGTGGGTTCAATACAAAACATTTTAATATTTTTGCCCCTTTTTTGGTCGGGAATATTTGTGCTTTTTAACCACCATGAGTTAGGATTGAGCTTGCTTTATCACATTCACGCAATTCCCTTTACCTTTTTTTGGAGATTACATTTCCTTGTTACAGTGTATATTGGGATGTGATTAAGGCTACACATGCCCACTTTGTATTGGCCCATGACCTACCCCATGCTTTGACATTCCATGTCCCACCATGTTGCCCAAAACAACAGCCAATAAAGAACTTGGAGAAGAAACTAAAGGGAAGGCTATTCTCAGTCACGGTCACTCTTTTTTTTCAACTATTGGATTTATATGAAAAAGGAAGAAAAGAATCTAAAGAGGGAGGGACCATGTATATACCCGATCCAGTAACAATGAATCCGTAAGATTTTAGGTATGTATAATTGTATATAACAATACTCAAAAAATTATTCAGTAACCACATGGGATTAAATTCTTGTTTTAATTAAGAATATCAACTTTTCTAACATCTCTTTACTTCTTAATTAGTTGGCAACATTTAAGGGAAGGAATGTAAAAATTTCGAAGAAGTATCAAAATTATAAAAGTATGAAGAGATGTAAATAGAGGCATGCATGCCAAGCATTTTAATTTAGAAAAATATTTTATGTACAATAAATTTACACGATTATTATTTTCTTTTCCTATTTTACTATTTTAATTTTATTGACTCCAATCCGCTTGTTTTGTCTTATTTTCCATATGTATCTATGGTGTAAGTTTACTATCATATTATATTATACATGAAACATTTCTCTTTGATTTATTTATTTTTTAATCTCATTTGATTTCTCTATTAAAACCAACAATACATATATTTTGATTATCTTAATTTAAAGTATTTGCCTAAAAAGTGGGGGAAAAAAGCACAAGGAAGTGCAACAAGGCTTTCTCAATCAAGTATCTGTTGTGCACCTAGAATTCAAATATTTGAGAAGCAAAAATAATTCCACGCACGTCTTGCGGTTTTTTTTTTAAGTCGTAGGATGTTCATGGACTTCAACTTTGTAATAAGCCCAAAATCAAATGGATTAAGGCGGAAGTTCTGTATGGATTTTGGGTGCAGATCACATCTCTTACTTAATAAACTTTTTACATTTTTATTTAGCAAAAAATACAATCCCTTTTCTTAAGAGAATATTTTATTGCAGTATTCTCCCCTCCGTTTTTAAAACATATACCCCCCACCCCCACCCCCACCCTCAAAAATTGAAAAAGTCTACAATTTCATTTATTTTCAGATTTTTTATTAATTCACTATTTTTTCATACTTATTATTTAATTTTTTTATCAACATATCCTTTATTAATTATTGTTATATATATTAAAGTTTTTTACAAATTAAAATATATGTGACTTATAATAAGACAAGATATTGACATATTTATATGTATGTGTGTGTATTTAATTTAATTTTTGAAAATTTACTGTATTGAGAAAATAAATTATTGATATTAATAATAATTTATAATAAATTTTTGTTAAAAATTTAAAATTTACATATTTTCTAGATATTTATTTTAGAATATTAACATATAAAATAAAAAATATTTATTAATTTTTTATAAAGATAAATCACAAAAAAGACATAACAGGAGAATTTCGTGGTGTCACAACAAAAATATACATTAATATTACGAAATTAATAGTTAAAGAATACATAATTTTATGTTTAAATTTTTACTTCTAATAATTTTTTTAATATAATAATAATTTAAAATTATATATAAATCAATGTTTTATATTATTATAAACCACATATATTTTATTTTATTAAAATTAATATATATAATTAATAAAGGGTATCTTGGTAAAAAGTAACACAATAAGCATAAGATAATTTTATAGAGGAGTGGAGTGTATGTTTTAGAAATAAAGGAGAGTGTGTAGTAGCACTATCTTTCAAGGAAAATAATTGTACTTTACTCTTTTATTTATCTATTTATTTTTAAAAGTCAATGGATTCATGTACACAAATGAAAGGGAATGGGATCACGAGAAATTTTTGTGTGTTCTTTTAGTATATTTAATATGTGTTTCAGGAATTTTTATATATTTTTAATTTGTATTATTTAAAAAAATATATAAAAACTAAAAATGAGTTATTGAATGTACATTATATGTGCTCCATGCATGAGCATGTAAAAGTTTTTCACCTAGAATGGGATGCATGCCCTCAAAGGCTCAAACCTTAATGATTAGGTGATGGTGATTATTATTATTATTATTATCATGCACTGAAGATTTGCTTGAATATATGCAACTTTTTATTATACATTTGCATATAATTATATAAATCATAATAATTTCATTTATTGATTCAAAAACTATATTGCTATAGGTATTTTTTTTCTCTATAATATTCCATTTTGGTCTCCAATAGAACACGGACAACATTACTATTGAGTAAATGTGCTTACAATAATTATATGTTATTAATTGGAAAAATTAATAGTAGATGGATCGAATAATAAGCTGCAAAGTTTCTTATATTAAATATTACTATGTATCATACACCGATGTGTATTTAATTATTGATATAATATATATATATATATATATATATATATATATATATATATAATATATATATATATGCACAATTATTTGAAAAAAATTTACCTGGGCTGATAATTTTTTTGATTAAAAACAGATACATTTGAAGAATAAAACATCATATCCTTTTTTGGTTTATGGGCTTATTCTCTTATTGAACATGTGAGAGACTAATGTTTTAGATATAGTTAAACGTTTAAGTGATGACTTATTTTTTAAAGATTTTTTTTTCCATACATATAAATCTTATATATAAGATTGAATCTAAAAACTCATGTCTAAGGGACTTGTGCCCTTTCTACTTAAACCAATACCTTATTGGTCAAAACATCACCAACTTGATGTACCAAACATTATATTGGGGAGTAAAAATTTGATAAAAATATTTATAAATGAGCTCATATTCACAAAAATTTATACCTCATTTTTTATTCCTAACCAAACACGCTCTAAAATTATGAGTTATGTAAAGCATTGGAGAAAACAGAAACCTTAAAACGTGTAGCATTTATTATATAATCTTTAGAGCCCAGTGTAGGAAAGAATTGCTCTGCACTCAATTGAATTATATATACGCCAGTTTTAAGGGTGTGTTTATCTCAAATTTTGAAAAAAATGAATATAAAAGCTACATTTTACGTATAACTGGAAAAGTTGAAGATTAATTTTTTTTAGAAGCTAATAATTTTAGCTTATATAAAAAACTGAAAACTATTTTTTTAAAATTTTAATCATTTTTTAAAAAGCATCCAAATATAAAAAAATGATTTTTTTAACTTAATAAAGTGATTATTTGCCAAAAATAATCACAAACAGATGCACCTAAGTTTTGCTTTTAAGAAATGTGCACACACTCACATGTGAACAATCATAACTATACTTTGAATTTATTTAGATATATTTATAAAGAAAATAGATTCTATCAACTTTATTTTATATATATTCACTAATTTAAATCTCAAAAATATTTTTATTATAAGTACGGCTAAAAGTGAATTATTAAAATTACTGTACATATACCAAAATAATTCTAGGACGACCTGAAATGCAGCAGGTAGATACACCAGGCCTTTCTAGTAACTTATTGTACAGGTAAAATCTATAATAGCACATTATGATATTCCAACTTCAAGTGGATAGCATCAAAGTTTTTCATTTATAATAGGGTAATGTTGTTTCAATAAAACACTCTTTTTATTATTATTGGCTGTGATGGATAGATAAAAATAGTAAAGATTACTATCATATTTAATAATTATAAAATAAATATCTTACTTAGATTTTTATTTTTTACTATTAGAATAATATTTTTATTTATATCATATTTTTCTCACTTTAATGATCAATATACGCATTCGCACTCATCAATACCACATAGTACCCTACACAGTATTTATACCTTTAATTAACATACATTTTCTATTCCATAATGTCATCACTAGGTTAAAAAATAACACCGGTGTTTATCCTACAACTCACAATTAATTAATGGCACCAAGTACGAGGTCATTCTGTCTTCTTCCCCTTGGAGCTACACTAAACTGCTACATCGATCTCTGGCAAAAGCAAGCTTAACGTCACAGCCTTTACAGTACAGTACAGGGGTCTGTGCCCGTGTTTGCAGTGTACACTGCCCAAGTCGCAACTTTGCATGTGGGGCTGGCGTTGCTGCTAACCAATAAGGTCCCCCCTATACGAATATATCCCCGCATTGGTCACTAAGGTGCTATTTATTTATTGTTTTGGGATATAAATATAAAAATATTAAAAATATAAGTCTGTTATTTTCTGTCCTTGTTGTAAAAAAATATAAATTTCTGTATCTTTAAATTATAAAAATAATAAAAATAAAATATAAAAATAAAAATTTAATATTTTTATTTTTTAATAATACTTTCATATATTTATTATTTATATTTTTCTCCCTATTAAGTTCTCTTGATTTGTTGCATTTGAAACGCATGCAGCCGGCACGAGAGCGCACACAGGTTCATCTCCTCACTGCCCATGTCACGTGAACACACATGCTCCCTAACTAGCTATTTCAAGTCTTGGTGATGATAATCCTAGCCAATCTTCGTGTGACACGTCATCCACGCTTCCTTGTACCACGAGGCCCTCATCCCAATATATAAGGCAACCCCAAGAGCCTCAATTCGTTCACACTAATTAGGCTACTAAACTCAATAACCCAACACAGCGTACAAAGAGCAAGTTTTGGTTGCAATGGAGCGGAAATCGCTTGGGCTGTTCTTGCTCCTCATCATTGTCTTTGCTGCTCGTAAGATATATATAATTCCATTTATTCTGCAGTCGTAATCAATGTTTTAATGTGTGTGTTTCAACTCTCAAGACTCCATGCAAGTGATCTCATATAAATAATATGGATGCATGCATTCAATTTAAATTTGGTTTTACACATTTTAATATTAAGAAATGATACTGGGTCAGAATAAATTTTATCAAAATTAGTGTAAAAATAACAAATGTTGGACGAAATAAAGTGATGGAATTCACTTATTCATCTAAGAGTCAGCAGCATATCATATATATTATTCTAACAAAAAGTCATGGACTTTTCAGCTTTTCATATTTAATTAATGTGAGTGTATCGGCTCCTTTAAATGTCATAATCATTCATGCATGTGTGATGAATAAGGAAGATGAGAATATTATTCATGATCATTAGTTGTGGTATATATATGTATGTTAATATTTCATGTGATGAGTGCAGAAGTGGTGATGCAGACCGAGGCAAGAGTGTGCGAGTCACAGAGCCACAAGTTCAAGGGAGCGTGCCTGGGTGACCACAACTGTGCGCTGGTTTGCAGGAACGAAGGCTTCTCCGGTGGCAGATGCCGCGGCTTCCGGCACCGCTGCTTCTGCACTAGGCTTTGTTGAACTGAAGATGAAATTAAAGCTTTAATTGCCAGAAGAATGCATTCTAGCTTAGCTTGTTATGAAATCAAGTACAAATAAAATATGTTCAGATCCTTCTGGAAGAAGAACTATAAATGATATATATCGTGGTTCTGGCTCTGCTATATCCTAGCTGGCATAATTTGGAGCATGTAGTAATCATCTTAATATCATGATTTTATTGCTCAATTCAAAACGTAATCAATTTACTCATTTCATTTTATAATTACTGTCAAAAGCTAAACAATATACGTATTAAGAAAAATGAAAAAAAAATCTTGATAAATATAGAGATTATATGAAGTGATAAGACTATTCTTATTTAATCATTATTATTTATTTTAATAAATATATTAAATATTTAACTAACATAATTATATTAATGGTATAAATGAATTTTTTTTTAATATTATCTAGATATTGTAGATATTATAAATTGACAGATATTCTAAAAATATCAAAAAGTTAAATACCGACTAATATTGTGATAGGGAGGGAAAATTATTGATGCCATATAATTCGCTGTTAGTTCTATCGTTTCCATTACAACCTGCACTTCCATGATTAAATTAATTACATTTTATGAGGAGTAATTTCCGGTTATTTAATTACAACAACTAATCCAGTAAAGTTTTTCTTTTAATTTATTTCTGCATTAAAACTTCGAAAAATGTTATTTATACGTTAAAATTCTATACACGTTTGGGAATTGGGACAAATGTGAGTAGGAGTGGAGGTGGATGAATGAGAAATATATATAGACTTATTACTCAATGGTAAAAATAAGAGTGTTTCTTAATTGATGTCTAGTCTATCTCGAATGTTTGACAAGAAAAACAATATTTTCATTCAAGGCTATAATAAATATTTATTTTAATTTAATACATGTACACATCAATACTGATCATATACTTGTTCAAATAACAGCCCTCTAGAATTTGACAAGAAGTAAGCACATTTTTTCATATAAATTTATAATACCACTTATTGTACTATAATATAAATTTTACTTTATAGTATTTAACTACTCTCCCATGTGTACGATCTCTATACACGGGATACATTAACAAAACATTTTCCATATATACAGGTAAGGCGAATGCTACACTGGATGAGGAGGACAGAGTTTTGATTTTTTTTTTTTTTTGATGAAGCAGAGTTTTGATTCTCATAGGGAAGAACTTAATGTGATCTAGCAATATCTGGTAAATATATTGATAGTCTAATATATAATCTCAATCATAGATCTACAAGGCGTGTGGTGCGCTAGTGAAACAAAGTGCACCTCAGACACCACCTCAAAATTCAATTGATGTCTCACCTTCACAAAGAATAATATATATAATTTACCTTTGCTTTTAAGTTTTATGATATTATTAACTATCAGGGTATGATTGGCTAAAAGATAAAATTGGAGAGAAAACTTCTATATGGACATAAAAATTTTATTCCTATTTTTATCTATAACCAAACACATGCTCTTAGGGTATATTTAATTATGGGGTAAAAACAATGTGTAAATTCTTTATGAATGTGTTTTATATGTAAAACTATATATATATATATATATATATATATATATATATATATATTCCATAGAAAATATACTTTCATTTTTACTTCCAAGCATGTCCTAAATGAAAAACTCACTTTACAGTTATGACAAAGATGTTATCAAATAAATATGATCGATTGAAAAAAATAGTTTTGATGTAAATAGTTTAATTTATGGAGAACCAGCCATTTGCATGTATGGTCTGGTTTGCTATGTATGTGGACCAAATATGCTATCATATCGGTGAAATCCGGTCAAAACCAATCGAGTCTGGAGTTGAACGGAATGCTGTGAAGTGATGGATTTTGAGTTGGAAATTGCTGAAACTATGAACCCTTCCCTACAGGATGTGGGCATGCTCCAAACCACTTAATTAGCTATGCAAGTTGATGTGTTATTATGCATCAATAATAACATATATACTGTATATTTGTTGAATTTTGAAGGAACCAAGAGGGGGTGAATTGTTTCAATGGCAAAAATTTAATTAATGAATTTCACAATATAAAACAATAAAAATTCCGAGCAAAATCTTTAACTTTCAATAATTCTTTAAAATAAATTAAAGGAGAAAAGAGAGTAGAGAAATGCTCAATGAATTATCCTGGTTCGGTTACAAACTACAAACTACAACCCACGTCCAGTTCCCAATTGCTTGGGATTTTCTTCACTATGACTCGAATTTTAGCTTAGAAAGCTTCCAACAAACTTTCCTCCACCTAATTCCGAAGTAGAGTGGTGTTTGGTTTGTTTCTTACAAGGCTACCACCAAACCTGCCTCTATTTCACCAAATAAAGTACTTCTAGATTGAAAACATTCCTAGAATGCTACCCACACTCTTCCCTCTTCTCTAGAGTGCGAACAACTTCAATAATAAACAAAGAGGGGCTCTTGTATATGAGCTACAAGAAGCTTTTACTCGCTGTAAGAGTAAATAAGCAAGTGGAAGAACAAAGGCGTGAAAGGCACAATAATCACTATTACTTGCTGGAAGTTGTTTTCCTTCTTCTCTATTCTTCATGCCTTCATATAGTGAATGGCCCATTGATGTCTTGCTTTCAGGGAAAATTCGTACTCCTGCTGTTCTGCTGAAATTTAGTTGCTGATTTGATCTGTAGTTGTTGGTTATCGTTGCTGTTTAACTATTGTGTACAGTAAATCAAGAAATCAGTTATATAACTGCTAACTCCATGATTCCTTGCCTTAATTATATAATTTTCTGAATAAATATCATATCATCGGAGTAATTGATAGAATCATTTTTGATTGATAGAAAATTTACATATTATGAAAAAGAATAATTATAATTGGATAGATATGGAAATTAGGATCCCATAATCAGGGCAAAAATTATAACAATATTCATCATCAAAATCATATACTCAATAAATTTTTATATATTTATTTAATTATATCTAATTTAATCAATTCAATAAATGACATACTGATTAACCTAATGATTTGGTATTTAAATTGAGTTGATCTTCAAGTCGAGTTGAAAAATGATGCTTAGAATAGCCTTATTAACTGCTCTACACCCTCTCCCTTCAATCTATTTCAAGTTTCAACTATATAAATATTTTATAAGAATTCATTAAGTCGCAGAATCTATATTCTTTAAGATATTGACCACTAGCTGATAAAAGGTACATTCCTTTCCGCACAAATTAAATATTGAGAATGTTAGAATTTAAAGTGTGAAAGAAGAAATTATATGTATATAATTATACAAAGATTATATCCACAAATTCATTTTCTTAAAATTTTAAATCAAGATATAACGTTCAATATTGTGACTTCTTATTTTATTAATTTAGATCACCCGATGTTGAGAGGGGCCAAAGGAATCTATCTTGTGAAAATCTCATATCTTGTATGAACCAACGGAGTCAGAACTCCAACTTGGGCATCGATGCATTGTGAAAATTATCCTAGGACTAACTACAGTCCAAAACACTTCTGAAATTGTTTTTACGAAATAGGTTGTCTCTTATATATTATTTTAAAGCTTGATTATGAAAGTTATCACCGACCCACGCTTTCCCACTCTTGTGTTCTGCTCCTCTGTCGATCGAGAATATAATATCAACACCCTATATTTTTCTCTTCTCTTTAAGCAATGGGCACCTGATGTGATGTGCTGTATCCTATGAATTGAATTTACATGCCCTTCCTTTAGCGACGGTGTGTACCGAATTCAATCGAGAGATTCTTCCATGAATATAATCTAATTCAAACACATCCTAGTTAGAATATTTACAATAAGTAAAATGCGGGTTTTAGGTTTTAACAATTTTATTCAACTTGATTCCGGCAAAGGACAGACTTTACTACTATTAGTATGGCTAAACATGACATTAATAAAAAAAAATGAATTTTGATGTACTGATCACCTATTTATGTGACCTTTTAATTTACAGGTGAAAAAGTTTTTTTTTTCCTTTTGATGGTGGAGTACAGGTGGAAAAGTTAATTTACTTGATGATAATTATACAATACTTTAAAATTAAATACTAATAAAATATAAATTTTTAATTAAATTTTTTTTAGATATTCTAAAACAATTCAAAGTATATATGATATTATATTTATTAATTGCCATATCAGTTAATATAAAGAAAGTAAAAAATAGTAACTCATAAAATTAATATGTGGATCAATAAATGCAATTGGGTAAATATTTTCTCTTAATTATTCTTAGATTTTATGAGATTTTTTTTTACAATTTAATATAATCTCAAAAAGATTTTCCTTTTTAAAGCCTTAATTGGCCAACCCTAAACATATGTTGATCTTTTTCATTCAAATTCCCAACCAATGTTCGCTGGATGTGCACAACTTTATGTATGTCTTTCTCCTTTCACGTGAACACTGAACAGATTCTTCTTGTCGCCATCGATCGCTAGTAACGATACGATGATGTAAAGTAAATCAAAGTGCAAACTTATAATACTTAACCCTCTTCGGCTACAAATAGGAGCACCAACCATGCTAGTTTGCTTGTGAAATTGAAGTAGCGTTTCAAACATCATTTAACTTTCAGGGCAATTATATTCATCTACATACCTAGCTAGGTGAAGAAGATTGTGGGTGGTAATTATGGACAGGGCACGATTTGGGCTGTTCTTCTTGTTGCTTATTTTCCTTGCTTCTCGTAAGCCTCTATATATGCATACTCAGCCATTATATATATCATGAATAACCAATATAGTGTATAGTACTATATGTGATATTAATCAACGAGATCTATATAACATGTAGTTGTTAATTAATTATTGTATATGTTAATGGTGCATGCAGAGATGGTTGTGCAAAGCGAGGGAAGGCACTGCGAGTCAAAGAGCCATCGATTTAAAGGGATGTGTTTAAGTGAACGCAACTGCGCTTCGGTTTGTCACGTTGAAGGTTTCACCGGTGGCAAGTGCAGGGGATTCCGCAGACGCTGCTTTTGCACCAAGCATTGTTAATTCATTTGGTTTATATATGCAATCACCACCACCAACCACATGGGCTTTCAAAAAATTATATTTCTCTCTATCTACCTTTTTGTGGTTTCATTTTAATTTCTGTCTCTAGGATTTCGAAATACTAAACTGTTGTACTCTCTTGTTCTCAGTCGTGTGTATGTTCTTTTTTTTTTTTTTTTGTTTCGTTGGTTTAATTTGATTGTGATGTATAAATGCTTTGATTTGATTGGATTCGGTTTTCAATTTGGTTAGGCGTTTGAGGCTTTGAGCAATGTTGTAGTGTAATTGCATGTTATGTTTTCATGATTGATTATTTGTCATGAAAAAAAAAAGTAGTGAAGTTACATCATTTTGGTTTTATATCACAAATGAGTAATGATATTTTGGTATTCAAAAGGTAAATATCTGTTTCAGATACGTATTTTATAGCCATTGAATGTAATGGATGTTAAGGATAAATAAGTGAAAACCACCATCACATCCAATAATTATAAAATGAGTGTCTAAATATACACCTTTTTTTTAAGTGTCAAAATACCATTACCCATGTGAGATGCGTTCTTTTAGACATCATCATTAAGATATCTAGAGATCCATTTCTGGTGAATGTAATACGGCAATAGATATCCTAAAGTAATTAATAAAGAATGTAAAATCCTATCACTAGATTTATCAATACTCATAAAATTTATAGTTATTAACAGATTCTCCATATTCTTACTTAAGTAAGCATATGTATTAACTATAAACACAGTTAAAATCACTAATTATTCACACATGAATTGTTCAGTCGTTCTCTAATCTATAGTGTGTTGTCATGAATTTTGATTTCTAATATTTATAAAGAGTTTAATTTTGATGGATTGTATTTTATATTAACATCCAAGCACATTATTCCATTATTAATCACATGACATTTGAAGTAATAATGATAAGAGTCAGCCATGTTTGTCGATATGCCCCTCTATCCTTTTACTTGTCTAGCTATAGTTTTTCTCAATTTTGTTTTAAATCTAAATTCTTAAACGCTAAAAATAATTAAACTTAATTCCAAATTTCAAATTCAATGTATCACATATCACATATAATTGCATAGATTGAAAGCAAACTCAGCGCCAAAAATTCAAAATCAAAGTCCCAAGTGTGTCATAATTATTATATAATCAATTAATAAACTTGACTACTCCAAACTTTTAAGAGTTTAAGTCTAACTCGTTACAAAATCAAAGTACACAAATTCAAAATAAACAAATACCAGATTTTAGAATTTAAAGTCTCAGATGTCACAGTTTCACATATTAAATAATCAAATTTAAGTATCTATCATTTTTCAAAACAACAAAAAAAATGGTCAATCCTGTTACCTCGTGGCTTGTTCTTTAAGCACACATTTTATTAAAAATGAATTGATTTAAACAAGTCAAGATTTTTAAAGTTCAACTCGTTTCGTTTTAACGAGTAAATGGGTGAGTGCAACAGGATTGGTCCATTTGGATGATACTTACTAGATGTATTTACTCTTGCATCATGTTTGAACTTCACCCTGGTGTACGGCACCACTGTGTGTTTGACTGTATGTTTGCGAGTGTTAGAATTAATTCTAGCCTCCCAAAATTGATTTGGATAATCTTATATATTGTATGGTTGTTAGGTTTCAAAATTAATTATGCTCTCTAGAATTGAGATAAGTACAAATTTCTTATTTTATGTCAAAATCAATTTAAAAAAATAGTTTCTTCATTTTTTTAAGATTAATTTTAACTAAATTAATTCTCATAAAATCAATTGTATAAATGCAAAACTAAACACACACACTTAATGTACCAAGGTTTTGAAAATCAAACATTGAATCGGATGAAATACTGGTTCAATCAGGATTTGATGAGTTGAATTGGAATATAATAATATTATATATATATATATATATTTATTTATAAAGGTGTAAACTATTTTCTTGAATAAATAAGAAAAGCCTTATTAATAATTCTATGAATTTTTTTTGGCTGTATAATAAAATTATTTTATTTTGGTGTGAAAAGAAGTTTGATGATATTGATGATGCCCACGTGTTTAGCATCAATCTACTTCTGTTTATTTTTTATTTCTCCAGTTCATTAACATCCTTTTTTGATTTAGTTTTTTTGTTGGGGATGCTCATTACAGCCAGCAACAAAACAAGCCAAAATATACAACATTCAGAGAAAGGCTCGCCCGCAGCTGGACGACAAAACAATGAAGAGAACGAAACACAAGCCCAAAGGCAAGACCTTCAGACATTACAATGGTGGAATGAACTTTTCAACTGGCACATTCCCCCCACTCCCAACAACAACCCAACAACCCCCCATCTCTCCTTTATTTTGAATAGGGGGTTGGCCTATGAAGGTGGCTCAGCCTTTTCATGGTGGTTTTAATAACCTCTTTTCATGTAAATGAGAGTCTGACTGATTTCCTATCCAGTATATCTTTTAAGATAGGAGCAGTTTTGGAATTGTTTGAGATGGTGTGGGATAGCTGTTTCATTTAGGGATCTTGTGATTGCTGAATTGTCAAACTATATGCAAGGTGCGAGGATTGTACTTGTGATAGGTGATAATCTATGAGGCACAGATACTGATACGGGACACGACATGGATACCCACGAAACTCAAAAAATTACAGGACACAGACACGGCATATATATATATATAATTTTTTTGTCTTGTTGTATGATTCTTTTTTCTGGATTTTTTTTTGTCATGTTTGTATAATTTTTTTGATCTAATTAATTCTTTTTTTTATAATTAACTGAGGAATTTTTAAAATGAAATGACCCTACAGTACAGGTTCAACTAAATAACTAGAGTTGATTTTGAGCTTATGTTGACATTAAATTTTTTCTAAAAAAATAAAGAAACTAACTCAGGCATATCCGCGATATGTCCAAGCCGTGTCTAATGTGTGTCCAGCCGTGTTCGGTGCATATCCAATCTTAGAAAAATTATTTTTTTAATTGGACGAGTACGAACCCGGGTCCTACACGTATCGTGTGGTGTCGGTGTCCGACACACAGACACAACCAAATTGGTGTGTTCGTGTTTCTTTAGGTGATAATCTATGCCTCTATTGATGGTTTTGGTCGGAATTTATTTTATTGTGCTTAGGCTAGAGGTAGTTGACCTACTCTTTTCCATGTTTTGTTCTAGGGTTTATTTTTTGGGTTTGTGTTGGTTAGTATTTTTTTCTTGCTTTTTTTTTTTTTATCTTTGCCTTTGTTCTTATTTGTATTAGCCATGTTGTGTACCATTGTGTTGGACAAATTGGCTCTAGGTTACACATGTATATTGTCAAGCTTTCTGTAAGGCAGAAGACAAGAAGTTGATTCAATCAATCCATGTTTACAAAGAAAGGTTAATCACGTGAAGGAAAAAAAAAATCAGAGAGTTACTACGGAGTAGGTAATCTGTGTGCACCCTTCACTTAATGGATTGATTTTGTTAGTAGAAGTTTGTAGAGTACATTTGTATCAATTTCAAGAGAAGCCAATAGTGCATTATGTAACACCACTTTTTGGATTGGTAATGTAGTATTTCTTTACCACTTAGCATATATTTTTGTTTGGCCACTGGGCTTATGCCAATTATGAATTGTCCTTAAACTTATAATTTTTTATCATACAAGTAGTTGGCCTGCTAAGTAAATTAATATTATCCATTTTTTTTAAAAAAAAACTCTTCAACTCCTTCTCATGGAATTTGAAAAAGTTGATACAATTTATTTATTTAAATAAATCTATTTATTCTGTTAAATCTACACTATTAATGTATTTTAATGTTAAATCTAATGTTCATTAAAAGGTAAAGTAATGTTGGCCCCAACAAGCGGGGACCAAGGAATCCTTGCCATACTTATAGTAAGGCGAACATTGCTTTGCAGAACAGAGCACTTCTTAGTAAGGCAAACACTGCTATTGGGTTGGCCATATTGGCTTATTGTTTGGCCTTCAAGGCCAGGCCATGTTTTCCCTTAAACATAACCATGCGCGTTTTTGGTTCATTTTCCCTGGCTTCCTTGGCGACACTGCTCCTTTCTGACTCCTCCTGGTGGCACATCAAGTGCATTTTCTATGTTCTACTTGTGTGGTTTGAGTTATCATAAAGTGGTCAGAATGTTAAATGACAAGTATGTCTGGCGATTAATAATATTCATCACGGCCGATTGGAGAATGTGGCCCAGGAACTTACCAATGCATGTTTTGCCATTAACCCTTGCGGATTTGATAGTAGCTAATTGATGGAATGATGAGTTAAAAGTTAGCTAAAATGTCATATTCATGTGCTGTTTCAGCATCTAAGAATTTCTTTCTTAGTCATACACTAGTTAGCCTCTTGCAATTGCACCAACGGTAAATAATATATATGCTTGGTTTCAATTTTAGAAATTATTAGTCATCATTTGGGTATTTACCTAAGCTATGATTTGAGTTTTTGAAAATTAAATGAAACAAAGTAACTACAAATTTCTACCAATAGACTTTTATTTCGCTTGTGTGATTTGTACATTTGTTGTGATGTATAAGCAACCGAAGAAACCCGATATATGTAACAAAGTTTTATCATGTTTTATTGAACGAGTAGAACTTAATTTATTGCTTAGTATGGTCACATACAAAATAAGATGGACCAAATATTTGGGCTTCTTTCAAATAATGTTGGCTTAATATTCGATAGCAACATATACTAATCAAGTATTGGCTGGCGAGTATCAACTAAAGTCAGTTCTTTGACTAACTACTCTATCTCGTTGACTGAATTTATTTATCGGCTAACTACTCTTGATTATTAATGATTACGATTTGACCAGAATAAATTGTCGAAACTGGAAGCCCGACATAGTTGGCAATGTGGATGTAGATAGCATTCCATGTAATCTGGGGGAGATTTTCATGTTCATCATTTACGCCATTATTTATATTATGATCAACCACATAATCATACAATACACAATTATTAAAGAAAAATATTATTTATACTCATAATGTGTGAAACATCATGCCTACTTACATCTCATCTATCATTGAATGATATATAAATCCTACTTGAATAGGGTCTACACCCCCATCGAGCTATAGATAAGATGTGAGTCAATATGGTGTCTCATAAATTGTGAGTATATATAACATAACTTATTTTTAAAGGATTCATCCCGTATTTTCTATGCCCTCAAAATTGAACCTGCTTTACTCTACACTAAATTCTGAAATAACAAAACTCTATTTCATGCATCAAAAGGCCCCAAGAAAGGAACTCTACCTAGCAAGTGTGCGACTATCCCAAGCAAAATGACTTCACTATGTGAAGCTCCCGTAGACTACATTCATGTAGTATAAGATTTTATTATTTGAAAAAAAATAATAAGAAAGTAAGAAACAATAAGAGAGAAAAAAAGGAAAAAATAAAAGACTAATGAGTTTTACTTTGTTGTCATTTTGACGGTGAACACAGTAATGTCTGCTTGGTGCCGTTTTTCAGTTAACTTTTAAGAAAAAGTTTAGAAACTCTCGTTCAACCTGTCCCTGGACATCCCGCGAACAATTCATTTATTTTTAGAGTTTTGATTTTTGGGTAGTAATTGGTAAAAGGAAATGCATAACAGAGCCAATCCTCAATTTCAACTCTTAAGTGCATGCTGATTGGTGGATCCATGTTTTGTTGCACAAGTCCTAAAAGGATTTCGTGCGAAAATGATTTCATTTTTTCCATCAACGACTCGTTTTGCTATAGTTTTTCTCGATTTTTTAAAATCTAAATTCTTGAATCCCAAAATAATTAAACTTAATTCCAAATTTCAAATTGAATGTATTTAAATTAAATCCTAATAATATCCATACACAAGACATTACTCATTTTTCCCAGCAGAACAAACTTTACCCTCCCTTTTTTTGTGGGTTAACAAACTTCATCTTAGGGTGTGTTTAGTTAGGGAATAAAAATAAAAATAAAAATAAAAATTATCTAGATAAATTATATATATCATTTTACATATAAATAAATTTTATCTCAATTTTACTTTCCAACCAAACACACTTATAATCTACATATAAAAAAACAATTACAATCCGTACAAATAGCACATCTTACGCATGGGTTTGGTATGTCTCCACTACGGACAGATGTATCGCTTTCCAATTTTTTGGGTCAGAGTCGGAAAATCGCATTTGAATATCGCCAAATCAGTAGGCCGGAGTGGTAAATGGGCCAAGCTTTCTCAATTTTCTATACTATGAAAGCCCAAGTTTCAGATTTATGGTTTGTATGTGCCGCGGCCATTCGTAAAATACCAATTAAACCCCAAGAAAATGTTAGGCGTGTCAACTTCATGGAGTTGACCAAAAACAAGTAAACAACACCTCTACTGTACAGGAGAAAAGTAAACACTGTTTCTTAAATATAAACGCAAGATTGACTGAACAAAAATAAATGCAAGAAGAAACATAGGTAGGCAAGTTAAATCAACAAGAATTTTAGCTAGCCTTGTTTTCCTTGTCTCCATGGTGCCTTGCTTGCGGTTTGAGGGGTTGGACTTTGAATATGGGACCTTGGCACAGTTTGTAAGGAACGTTTATTTTATAAAATTGCCTCAATAATTCCATTAGAATTAGAATAATAATTCAATTAGAATGAAGAAATAGCCCCGGATTGTGGAATAAAGGAGTATCTTGAACTTACATTGAGGTATCGATGGCGATTATCAAATATCACATGATAAAACATGATACGATGATGAGATAAAATAAAATAGAGGCAACGATGGAGATAATGAGTAACATACTTTTAATGGTAAAAGCAAACCTCTTTCATTCTGGATTTTTCTCCAATTAAGTAAGATTTGAACCAAAGACTTGCCGGCTAATAATCCACCACTATATCACTGAGCTATTGAGAAATTCCAATTAAGAACTCATTAGACCCTTTAGGAATAGCACTTCAAGTTGCAAATTCTAATTCATTTTACGTCTTAATAACTCATAATTAGATCTAAATGAATTAAGAATTTACAACTTATAATAAATTTCCTTTAACTTGTGAAATTTTTAATATTATTTAATAAACTAAATCGAGAGAATTTGTAAGTTCAATCCATATAGAAACATCATTTTAAATCCATTCTGATTGAATTGACATTTTCTCCATCATCATTATGATCATAAATCTTGTGAAAATGTGTGTAGCTCAAACGAAAAGTAGACTATACCTAAATTCAAGGCAACAATTAAAATACAAGTCTTGCTACATTCATTTTGATGCATAATATTTTTAAAAAGAATATTAGTCAAAATATTTTACATTATTAATCGATTAAATCTTACTGTCTTTTATATAATTTTTTAGATAGTAGATATGTAACAATCAAACAATTTCAATCTGACCACATAAAACAAATACAATTTTGATATGCGTACGTATAATTGGATGATGTAAAAAAATATTACATCAACATATTAAATTAAATATTTTATAAAAATATTAATTATATTATCAGTTCAAATGTTATAGTTAAAAATATTATCAGATAAATTAAAATCATAAAATCCTACATTATTTTAAAGCAATTTGATACTTTATCACACCATTTTATCTTAACTTATAACATTTTCAAATTATATATGTCAATATTATAGTATATATTTATAAATGTTCAATTTCCTTTTAAGAAAAAACCCTATTTTTTGTGTTATTTTTCTTTAAAAAATCAATTTTCACGTCAAATTTGTGAGCCTTGTAGACGAAAGCTCCCGAACATAATCAATTCATAAAAATTAAACGATTTTCATTAACAATAAAAAAGACCTTTTTTCCCCATTCGAAAAAGGTCACACTTCTCTGTATTTTAATTTAAAGTAAAACTAAAGGAGTAAATATTCGCCTACCAATTATGCGTTTTATTTTATTCCTATTGCTCACGAACACCAAATTATACACCGTGCATCACACTAGGCAGATGTATATAAAGCGCCAGGAAGTGAGGTATACTCTCTGACTAAAACAAGTTGGAATCCGATTCTGCATATCTATTTCGCTGGTTAAAAAGATTTTACAAAGATATATTAATATAAAAATGTATCTCATTGAGAATGAATTGGCATGTTTGAATTATGCACCTGAATCAGAGATAATAAATAAAGCGATGAATGAATACATGGATTGGTTGTCAACGTGGAAGAAAACGTCAACAAATTATGATGCCCCTCTTAATCATTTTAGAATTATGGAATATATACCACATGCCGTTGAACAGTTGAAAATCAAATTTGCCCATCACTTTTGTTTTTTTGGGCTCATAATCTAATCTTCACATGGACCCACATCAGAAAATCTCTCGCTCAGTGGTGACAAATTGATAAGACTCATGGTCACAGTCAAAATGCTCGAAGATAAGAATAATATCAATTCCAGAACATTTTGAAATAAGATTAAAATGAAGCTAGAGAACTTGAAAAGCATGGTACTACTAGAGTGTGGCGTGAGAGATAGGCACACACCAATAGCCAATTGAAAATCCTTTATTTGATAAATCCTCCATTCATTCATGTGCTATTATGATTTTATTTTTATATTTTTAAAAATATTTATAAGTAGTTTCTAAAAAATTTTATAAATATTTTATGAGATAAAAAACATCCTGACATTGGATTGTGACAAGTTTTTCCTTTAACTAAATTTTTAGTTTATTAAAAAAAAAAAGCAAATAAATGAATGGCCCAGGTCATTTTAATAGATGAGGTGGGAAAAAACTATGGAGGGGAAGGAGGTGGGTCACCAACCTCACAGATTCTTCCGGTTATTTAAAAGTAATTTTATCTTCTAGTGCTTCTAGAAGCAGCAAAAATATATGGTAGGAGGGTGAGCCTTACCAACCATGTCATAAAAATTGACATGGCCGGCTCAAAATGGTATAACTGTGCTGGATGCGATAGGAGGTTGGTTGAAGTTTGAAAATGACAAATATTGGTGAAGGTACTGATTTAGCAATATTATATTATAATCAGATAAAATGAATCATGTGTGCTGTTATGACCTCATATACTACCACACCCATATCTCCTTGTGACTGATTTTGTTTTCACGGGACATTAACTCAGAACATACTCCAACTCATGAAGGAAGGAAGGGTAATGGGACCACTCACAAGGCCAAATCCAAATGTTTTTTCGTGTTTATTCCTATATAACTTTTTATTGAATTAACCTTTAATTAAAGTCACCATTAGATTAGAATTTCATATCATAATCATGTCTATAAAATTTTAAGTTAATTTAAAATAGTATAACATAATTTTTATGTATATTAAAATTAACATAATATATATATGTGCTTAAAAAGAACAAGAATAAGGATTTTGTGATTACATTTTTATTGTTTATAAGATAATACTAAATGGAATAAGTGTACAAACTTATTTTTGATTAGATGGATCCCTCCTTCTAGTGTGTGTATATATATAATCTTAATCAATATCATTAAATATTTGGTCAGTTAATATGAATGAGAACTATTTCATGTTAATGAGTGTTCCAAAGACACTAAGATTTTTAAAGTGGAAGATTTTTACTTTAAAGTCAAAGTTTTAAAATTTTCAATACATTGAATAAATTAAAAACTCTTAAACCTTTCTATTTTTAGATTTTTAAAGTCGAGAAATTTTTGCATACTCTTGAGGACATCTATCATGCATTCCAGAAACACTCAAAATCATTTATTTTTAATTTTTAATGTTTAAAATCAAAGTTATTATATAAAAAATCTAAAATAAATTAGTGTATATGCTTGTGAAACACGTATTAAGTATGCTAAATGAATATATAAAAATTTTTCCTTAATAAGTGACATTAAAGCACTTATTAGATCAAACCCAAAAAAGGAAGATTGTAAAATGAAAAGACTTGGCATGTAGTTTGTGATGGAAATTAATTAACCAAATTGTTAACTTTAAGGCAAGTTCAACATTTTGTGCTAATATTTATTTATTTATTTTATAGTTTATTTGCCTAGTGGGTGAAGGAATTGAAAGAAAAGGATACTATCGATGAGCACTACTAATAATCCCAACCATGGATGGTAGGGGAAGTTAGTTACTCATATCAAACTTGAATTGACAAGAGTTAGTGGAGTAAGTTGAGAATGCTTCTAGAACCCTTTATTAGGAGACAAAATATTTGTAAAATACTCCCTCTGATTGATTATATAAGTTATTTAAGATTATGTAAGAAAATTAAGGCAATGATTAGATTTTATTAATTTTTTAAAAAACTAAAAATAAAAGATAAAAATATCTTTTATTATTCTTCATAAATTGTTTCTCTATTAAATAATTATATTCATATTTATTTATTCTTTCTCATTATAAATATAGGAATAAAATGAGTAAAAAATGGTTAATACTTTCTTAAAATACAAAAATAACTTATATTTTAGATCAAATAAAATATTTAAAAATAATTTATTATCGACAGGACTTGGTGGTTAGAAAAACAGGGGAAAGGTAGAAGATCTGAAAACTAGAAAAACTTTGGGGAAACAAATCAGCCAAGATAAGGATGACTTTTGGGAATGTACTGAAGAAAAGTTTGGTATGAATTGCCTAATTTTAAACTTCTCAATCAATGAATCATATGAATGTGAGCAAGAAGCCTTTGCTCTGGCAGGTCTTGACAGCCTTAATTTAATCGTTTGGTATAGTTATATCATATTATTCCCTTTCTCCAACTTATTATTACCTCAACTTCCCTAATTACCATGTGGTCCTTGCATTATGGATATTTTATCCAAAGGTAATGCGGTATTTAAACCATTGGGTCAAGTTTTTAATGATGATTGCTGATTTAACAGAATAATTAACAAGAGTCAAACGCAATGGTGCACTTTTTTTGTTTTGTTGTTGTTATTTTTTTCAAAAGGTGAAACACAATAATACATCTTAGGAAACAAGAGAAAAGACTATCCACACAAAAACCTTCCGGCCTTAAATCTATCTGGATTGAGTTTTCCCTTTTATTTTATAAAAAGAAAATTGAAATAAATATGAGATTACAGAATTGACTATAAATAAAAAATGGTAACAATTGTAAACCAAAGAAAAAAAAACCCTAGGCACTATATATTTATTGAAAAAAATAAAAGGGCAAAATCATATTTTCTTAAACTGGATAAACATGAAAAATGTTATTTTAAGTTAATTTACATATTTATTTTTTTTATTGCATAAAAATTGACATAATTTTAATCTCCATTTTTATAAAATAATTAATAGTTTTCAAACTTAATTTCAGTATATTCTAATATATATTCTTTTAAATTTTATTTAATTTGAATCCATGCTATTATAAAAACATATCCCATTTTAGTATATAATTCATTTTTTTCTTTTTGAAAGTGGCATTATCAATTACACATCTTTTATTTAAAGATAAATATAAAACGTAAATTGAAAATACTTGTTACCATTCCATATTTAAGACTTCTAAGATAAATATAAAGTTATAATAAATGCATGTGATTCCATAAATGAGTAATATCAATAAATATTTATAATCTTTCTTCGTTATTTTTAAAATCAAATGACTAACTATTAATTATAATCTTATATAAATTAAAATTTGGAAATAATTTTAAATTTTATAATTACTAATTAATAACTAATTGTGATATTGAATACATCAACGATTTTACATGTATAATAATATATAGAAATATATACTACCAATGGTTAATTATAACAACACTAGTTGCACTCATTCAAATAAAGTTGCCAAATGAATTAATGTTGGATTGTTGGTCTTTATGTTTTTCCCTAAACCCTCTTTTTTTCCAGGTATCTACTGTCTATGGCAATAACCAATCCCTTCAAGATGAGAGCTTTTATAAAAGAGTAAATTTCTGATTATGAAACCCTTGCCATATACATATTGTAAAGAATTGAATCCAGGACTAAAATTCCCATACATCCCTTAACTAATCCCTAAACCCTATTTTTTAAATTGGCGCATGATTTTCTTAAAAATGGTGCTACTTTAATTACACAAATGATACGAATATAACAATCACAATCTACTTCTTTCGTGAAACCCTACATCAATCCAATTTCCTTTTGAGTTGTTTTATGCCATTCATAATATTTTCATGGACTTCTTTGTGCTGTGTATCACTTTTCTTGATCTAAATGGAAACTAATTTGGCTGAAGTTTAAAGTAGTCTGACGACACATGTATGGACGGCAGCATTTTCTATAGTCGTCCGTGGAGAGAACTGCGCGATTACAAATTTGGATATGGGACACACACTTTTGACTGACTCCATATTGGAAAAGCAATAGAGAGATGCACATTACATATAAAAAGTAGAGTTACACACACACAGTAACACGTATAATTTAAAAACGCCATATATAGACCATAGTACTACGTATATTGTTAGAAGAAAAATATCGGTGTTTTTTGCAAGAAAATAAAAAAAAGAACTGTGATTGAATGTAGGTAATAAACTGATATAAACCCATTAATATATATATTTTTTTAGTATCCATCATCCACAATAATAACTAATTCTTCAATATAGGAATTCTCCTAAAAAATTAAACATCTGGTCATGAAACTATTTCTATATAATAAAATCACAACTAACTGGATACTTAAATAGGTCAGGAAGCTATCAATTGCACCCGCCTTTATTCTTTAAAGCAATTAATAAGGTACGAATAATGAATTTGTTGCTGATTATCCATTTTTAATAAACAAATTCGGGAAAAATGATTTTCTAATCATTATTTTAAGAGTTTTTTTTATTAATTAATACCTTCCAACACAATGGATGCATTAAAAAAAGTAAACACTTATCGAATTTTTTTCTCAGATATACATATTAGCTTATGAATGTAACCAAAAAAAAATAATTAAAATGACATTTATTATGAAAACAGATGGAGAAGCTAGTTACAAAGGGTGCATTAGAGGGGAAAGTAGAAAGAGAAGAAAGAACATGGGCAGAGGTGGAAATGAGGTGGTATTGAGGGAGAGATCCGAATAGCAATTTTGAAATAAAAAGCAGTTGGGGAACATGATGAAAAGTAGAGCTACCTACCAAATCCAGCACAAACTTAATTGAAACCACTCATCTTTTCTCACCAACTCGGTCAAATACTTGCCCTCCTCCCTCTCCCATTATATTACTTCTCAGAAAAAGAAGGTCCCCTTCCTTCCTTAATTCCCCGAGTCAATTGCACCTCCTACTCCTCTCCTCTCCTCTCCTCTCCATCACCACCTCCCATTTATATTCGTTCCCCTCTCCTCTTTTCTCACTCTCCCCCAGTTTTACTCACTTCCCAATCTTTTCTCCCTCACACACAATAATCTCACTAGCTCCCTCTCTTTCTCTCCTTTCAGCTACAAATTAAAAAAACCAACATGGGCAGATCTCCTTGTTGTGAGAAAGAGCACACAAACAAAGGAGCTTGGACCAAAGAAGAAGATGAGCGCCTCATCAACTACATCAAGGTTCATGGTGAAGGCTGTTGGAGATCTCTTCCCAAAGCTGCTGGTATATATATCTATAATTATTCTTCTCTCTCTCACACACACACACACACACACACATATATATATATATATATATATAGAGAGAGAGAGAGGCCATTTAATTAATTTCTCATATATATATATATAGTATTTTGAATTAAATAATTAATTAATATATACATGGTGGACACTGGATATATGCAGGCTTGCTGAGATGTGGCAAGAGTTGCAGGCTCAGATGGATAAATTACCTGAGGCCTGATCTCAAGAGAGGCAACTTCACCGAAGAAGAAGATGAGCTCATCATTAGCCTCCACAGCTTACTTGGAAACAAGTATGATTATGAAAATCACTATTTTGATTGCCCCCTCCGCCTCCCCCTCCTCCTCGCTCGTCATCCTTATTATTATTGTTTTAACATCTCTAATACATATGCTCAATATAATTAGCTTGTTTTACTTTACTTCCGAAGTGCTATATTTAGGTGTCGCATACTCACATCACATGTCATATATTGGGGAAAAAAAAAGCGCTTTAATTTGTTTTGGTTTGTTTCTTTTCTCTATCCGAGTGGTAAATAAATTACATTATTCTGAAGCGTATTTATTTATGATCTTTCAGATGGTCTCTGATAGCTGCAAGGTTACCCGGAAGAACAGATAATGAGATCAAGAACTATTGGAACACTCACATCAAGAGAAAACTCTATAGCCGCGGAATCGACCCCCAGACCCACCGGCCACTAAACGCCGCCGCCGCCGCCACCACAAGCAACAAGAAATCCATGAACAGTGATGATAGCATTCTTAGCAAAAACAACCATGACGTTAACAACAATATTAACAGCAATAGTTTTCAATTGGTGAGTGGTAATAATAATAATGGCTATGCCAATAATAACACAAAGATTATTATTGGAAGCGAATTGGTTTGTGAAGACTCAAATGGCAGCAGTGGCGTTACCACAGATGAAGCCTTATTATACCCTTCTCATAATCATCATCATCACCACCAACTCAACTTGGACCTTTCCATTGGACTTCCCTCTCAGAACCAAGATCACAAGAAGTTGAAAAAGGAAGAGCAGCAACAACAAGAACAAGAACCACGTGTTTTGTACCAGTGGTATGGCGACGTTACGGGTCAACAAGGTTTGTGCTTGTGTTATGGTCTAGGGTTTCAAAGTAGTCAAGCTTGTAGCTGCAAGGCCATTGGTGCTGCTGCTGCGGTTACTACTACAACCGCCGCAGAACATAACTTGTATAGATTCTGCAGACCCATGAATATTTAGAGCTTTAATTTAGAAGTTAATTAGTTATTAGAGTTAATACGGTCCGGCGCTTAATTGTAATGTTTGTGACTGTTCTTACTATTACTTAATTAACATGGAAATAGTAGTGAAAAATTCCAAAATTTTGAGCAATTCCTATATGATTTCAATTTTGCTTCAAATACTTGGAAGCTGTCTTTTCTTTTCTTTTACGGTGTTTTTGGTCAAGATAAAAAATGGAGGATAAGTTTGTGGACGAGCTCTATATGAAAACTCATCGCAACTTTACCTCCTAACTAAACACACTGCTATGATGATCAATTGCTCTCCCAATTTCAGACCGGGTGGTAATCAAACCGCTTTCAAAGTGCAGATTTAGAATTCAAATACTTGATATTAAATGTAAATTTTACTTGAAATCTCTGTTTATTTCAAATTAATTTGGATACGTGTGAAGTTATATGTTCTAATAAATTCTTATACAATTATTTATTAGTAATTTATAAATAATTTTGAAAATTACAGTGAAATAACCTTGTAATACTGTAGTATATTAAAACTAAAAAATTTATTTTAAAAGTATTAAAATTAAATTCATCTCAGTTAGAATTTTGAATTCCTAGTTAAACATGGCGTGAACATTCAAATAGTTAGAACATTCCAATTGATTATTTTAATCCTCTTGCTTCCATCTATATTCAACACTCTTCTTAATTGGTTAAGTTTGAATTTGAATTTATGCGATTTAAGATTGCTATCTGTTTAGAGCAAAGGCACTGATAATTACACTTGTCACTGCTATTGGTTGAAAAATTGAATGTTCCTGGCGTAATGAACGAGTAGCGGGTCAGCAATAAGTTGCAAGACAATAACTATGTTTGGTAGATTACAGCATGTTTGAGATATATGCTCAATATAGTAACGCTGAGCAGTGAGAGTCACAGAGTCACACTGTCGCAGTTCTTTAATTTGCTGGTCAAGAAAGTAGCGAACTCTTCAAATCCGATATTATTGATCTTCGACCGTTTAGGTAGGACACAGCTTTTGAATGCAAACCTACCATATGTACTGTCGCAGGAAGAAGACAACATGGGACACTGGACTACTTGACAGAGTTTCTTTAACATTGATGTATGTATATTACATGGTGAAATGCTAAAGGCCAATATGTACATTACTATTTTAAAAAAACGAGTAGCTGGCCAGCACCTCCCTAGTACTCGATGCCCATTCTTGGTGTACGTTATGGATATTTGGCTTTATCTGCCACTATAGAGTGAATGATACTATAGGATAAGAGTTAAATTATATGTACTTATCATTTATAAGTTATTACATCATATCACATCACATCTCATCTCATTAATTATTAGATAAGATGTGTATTTTATTCAAGTTCATCTTTCTTCCAACAGTAAATAATTAGAATCTCACTCATTATTGGATGAGGTATGTATCTTATTTAGATTCATATTCCATCCAATAGTGAATAATAAAATGTGAGTCAATATAATATCACAGTTTATGTAATTATGAATATAAACAATAGTTTTTATATGATAATTAATAACACAACTTTTACTCCATTTTTTTGTTCATGCCATTGTCTGTGGATGGTATACCAATTATTTGAACATTAATAAATTTATATTGTCTATTAACGAAGAACACAAATAGAACTCGGATAGTGTGAGCTAAAACAAAGAGAAAAGAATGAAATTGAATTAATAGAAGTATAGAATGAAAATAATTGAATGATTACAGTAACATACTAGCTTAGGTACAAAGTTTGAGAACCACACAATTCTAACTAACAAACTAACTCCTAAGTTGTCCATAACTCTCATGGTAGCTAGCTGATATTTTCTCTAGAATCAGAACTTGGGCTTGGGCTTACTCCATTTGGATTTGGGTCTGGTGATTAATAGCCCCCCA
The DNA here is from genome assembly GCA_031216125.1 of Dalbergia cochinchinensis. Classification (NCBI taxonomy): domain Eukaryota; kingdom Viridiplantae; phylum Streptophyta; class Magnoliopsida; order Fabales; family Fabaceae; genus Dalbergia; species Dalbergia cochinchinensis. The sequence continues at coordinate 54,827,856 of CM062373.1, read as the reverse complement.
CAAGCCAGGCTGTACAAGTCTAATAAGCTAGCTTGGAGACCATAGAAGAGAAAGGACTAGGATGGAAAGCCTTAGTAAAGATATCAACTGGTTGATTCTTTGTGGAGGTGGGAAGAAGATGAATTAGGCCACTTTGAATTTTGTCACATACTGCCAGTATGTGACGATCCATCTCTATATGTTTGGTCTTTTCATGAAAAATAGGATTAGTGGCTATGTAAATGGCAGATTTGTTGTCATAAAAGAGAGCTATAGGAGCTTGTGGAGCACACTGTAGATCTTCTAGTAGAAAGGAAAGCCTTTGAGCTTCATAACTTGCTTCAGCCAAAGATCTATATTCAGCTTCTGAAGAACTTTTAGCAATTGTTGGTTGCTTTTGCACTTCCATGAATCGAAAGCTTCACCAATGAAGAAAGAAGATCTAATCACTCTTTCAAGTATCTAAGCAAGCCCCCCAATCTGCATTAGCAAGGCGAATAAGGATTTTGCTGAACTTGGCAGAGAAGAAAAGTCCCTTGGCGTAGGAGCATACTTGATATATTTTAACACTCTTATTGCAGCCTGGTAGTGATTAGTCATGGGAGAAACTAGAATTGGCTTAGTTGACTTATAGAGAAGGTCAAATCAATTCTTATATTAGTGAGATACAACAAATGCCTCCCCTAATCTTCTATATTCATAGGGGTCACAACTTGATGTACCTTGTTGCTATAACTTTGATTCATAGATCACAGGGGTGCTAATTGGTTTAGCAGCTAATAAGCCTGCATTTGCGAGTAACTCAAGGGCATGGTTGCATTGGAATAAAGCTATTCCCTTCTTTGATCAAGCCACTTTCATTCCCAAAAAATATTTGAGATCACCTAGATCTTTAATGGTGAATATCTAGCATGCAAAACCTATTTAACCAAATTAATTTCTACCAAATCATTTCCTACTAGGAGTAAATCATCAACATATACCAAAATGAGAGTAAAACTAGAAGATGATTTATTGGTGAAGGGAGAACAATTAGCTTTAGATTGTTGGAACCCACAAATGGTGAGAGGTTCTGTCAGTTTGTGATTCCACAGATGACTTGCTTGTTTCAGCCCATAAATGACTTCTGTAATTTACAGACTAGACCAGGAAGAGCATGAGAGAAACCAGGAGGTATAGCCATGTAAACTTTCTCATGGAGATCTCCATGGAAGAAAGCAATGTTGACATCTAACTGCTTAAGGTACCAATTATTGGCTACAGCAAGAGCCAAGACTACTAGAATAGTTATCATTTTAGCCACTGGGCTGAAAGTTTCTAGATAGTTTACTCTTTCTTTTTGTGTATAACCCTTGGCCACCAACCTTGCCTTTTGTTGCTCAATAGATCCATCAGGGTTATACTTGACTTTAAACACCTACTTACAACCGATTGCCTTCTTCCCAGGGTTTACTCGGTAAGAGTCCATGTATTATTGTTAGCCAAGGCAGCTAATTCAGATTGGATGGCTTTATTCTAGCATTCATGTTGCACATCGTGCTTATAGGTTTTGTGTTCAGGTTCATTGGTAATAGCTAAGGCATAGGATTTGTAATGTGGTTTAAGATTATTGTAAGTTAAAACATATGAAATAGGATAAAGAGTACCTAAGGTATTGGTGATAATGTCTGTAGTAGCTAAATTGCAATGGAATTCCTTGAGATACAAAGGAGCTTTCTTAACCCTTGTAGACCTTCTGATAGGATTGGATTCATAACATAGTTGAGTGTCATTAGCATGGATTATGGTGGACAGTGATTCAGATAATTTTGTTAAGGGTACTGCAAGTTCTACAGGTGTGTGGCTAAGGGGTTATGATGTTTGTTGTGAGTCAAAATTTGAAGAAGATGGTTTTGTATTGGGTAAAATAGGATGTTGTGATGATTGTTTTGTGTGTAATGGTAAATGGAATTGGTTTATAGGTTGTGTTTGAGAGGAATGTTGGTCTGTTGTGGTACTAGGATATAAGTTCAATGGTTGAGTGTTTAGTGTGTTATAGGTCTCGAATTGAGATTAATCTGACAATGGAGGATGAAGTGCTATGCCATCTATGTGGGAATGTGCTGACAATCCCTGGAAAGGAAACAATGTCTCAAATAAAATAACTTGTCTAGATAAGAATAGTTCCCTATTTTGTAAGTAATAGAGGACATAATCTTTTACTCTCTTATATCCTAGAAAAACACATTTCCTAGCTCTTGGGTCAAATTTCTTTCTTTGGGCTAGAATTATGGACGCATAAAAGAGAGAACCAAATGCTTTCATATGTGTGAAATAAGGGAGTTTTTTATGTAAAATTTCATAAGGTGTTTTATCATTTAGTTTGATACTAGGAAGTCTATTTAGTAGAAAACAACATGACTTACTGCATAATTCAAAAAACATAGAGGTAGATGGCATTGAAAACCCAAACTTCGAGCTATGACTAAAATGCTTTCATATTTTCTTTCTAGTACTCCATTTTGTTGTGGAGTTTCTACACAAGAAGTTTGATGATGAACAATTCCAAGGTTTGAGTAAAAATCATTCATGAAAAATTCCTTACCATTATTTGATCTAATAATCTTTATTTGTTTTTTAAACTGAGTTGAAACCATATGTACAAAGCCTTGCAACAAGTTTCTGGTTTTTGATTTAAGCTTCATCAAATAAATCCAACAAAATATAGACTTATCATCAGTAATAGTTAAGAAACACCTATGACCAAAAACTGATGGATGACCAAAAACTGATGGATGACCAAATGGTCCCCAAACATCTACATGAATTAAATCAAAGTAATTTTCTGAACATGTGATGCTATTTCCAAAAGGAAGTCTTTTTATTTTTGCCAAATGGCATCCTTCACAGTGATGTTATGCAAGTAAAGTAGGAATGTAATCAAATGAGTTATGTAAAATTCAAAATTTATTACTAGAGGGATGTCTACATGCCATAGATTTGAGACATTATTATTGAAAGAAATAAAAGAATTACAGGTGGAAAAACTACTCATGGAAGAATTAAAAGTGGTGTGAATTTTTCCAAATTCTGGATGTATTTGAGAGTTCCAAAGTGCTGTTAGGAAGTTTCCCAGGCATTGAAGCTTCATTATGTATAAGGCATTTGCAAGTTTAACAACACCAATCATCCTCAAGGTAATCTAATCCTGAATTTGACATTTGGTCAATGAAAATATGAGTCTGCAGTTAAGGGTAGAAATTAATTTGTGAACTGAGAAAAAGATTAAAGTGAAATCGAGGTACAAAGAGAACATTAGTTAACAAAAAATCATTAGAAAACATAATATTTCCTAATATTGTGGCTTGGGTTGTGGTTCCATTTTGGTAGATAGATAGCTACTGGTGGGATTTTCTTGTAGAAATGGTAACTAAACAAGGAAAAAAAGATGTAGTCTATAGTAGTCCTATCAAAATGCCCCCAAGCCCACAATTTCAGCCCCACTAAAATTTCAACCCATAAGTTTTAGGGCCTTAATAAGCCCATGACCCACTAAACCCATTAAAACAATGGGTTAGCCCCCATGGGTCATGGGTCAGCTCATCTTAAAAATTAAAAAAACACGCCTCCTGTCCTTGACCGCTTTGAATCTGAGAGTCCGAGCTCTGAAAGACTGAAACACATTTTCCCCGCCCTCCCTCTCAAGACTGCAATCTGAAAAACCCTACTCACCAAATCGTCTCCATCTTCGCTCCTCGGTTGAACTTGCTCAACATCTCACTGCTGCCGGCAGATGACCGACTACTTCGTGCTTTGCGTTGTTGCCTTACTCCGTGTTGATGAAGCCCTCTTATCAACGACGCTACTTGGATCAACAAAGCTGCCTTTGCTTCGCATTGTGCGCCGCCTTTCCATCAGCAACGCCTTCAAGGACCTTCCTCTGATCCATCCATGACGCTGTCCTCTCGTCCATGATGCCATCTTCTCGTCCCCGACGTCACCGCTGCCCTCCATTTGTGATGCCTTCAAGGACCTTCCTCTAATCCAAAAATCTAAGAAAGAGCTCGCAAGTACAAAAAATCCTCAGATTCCACAACTTTTTAGCAATTCAGTTCAAACCCCTTTGTATGATTTTTCCTTTTTAATATTTATTATTATCACCATTTTCTTTCCATGATGTGACTTCGGTTTTTTGCAGCTTGGCGTAGCTTGATTTTTCTGATGGCTTAAGCTCTATTTTGGTTTATGCTACTACAACATCTATGCCAAATTTATTAATAAAGAAAGAACTAGGCTGTGGATCTGACAATTGCCCGTCCCAGGTACTCCATATTGTAAATCCTTTGCTGTTTGTGTTGCCAGTGAGTATTAAAACTTATAAATGATTTTGTTTTATGACTAAGAAAAATTAGGATCCTTTATTTCCTAATAAAATCGCCTACATTGCTGTGATTATTCTGTGACATCACTCATATTCTGATTTCTGCAATGATTGTTATGCAATGATCCTCTTTGTTGATTGTTATGTAATGTTCCTCTTTGTTTGTATACTTGTATGTTTGTTCATGAAATTATGTTTGTCTCAATGTTTAGGAATTTATGAAAGGTATATTATTATGGAGTCAGTGAACAATATTGTGAATGTGGATGATGAAGATGTTTGTGAAACTCAGGCATTTGGGGATTTTTTACGAGGAATGCGATGGATAAGGATGGTATAGAAAGAGCTGTGTGTAATTATTGTGGTCGTCGTTGTGCAGTTGGGAAAAATTCTAAGACCAAGAATAATTATGGAATTTCCCATTTAAGTCGTCATGCACTATAAGAAATATCCGAGTTACCGACGGATTTTACCAATGGAAAAATTTCGTCGGTAATACCGATGGAATTACCGACGGAAAATGAGAAATCCAAGAAAAAATTTTTTTTTTGGCTACTAGGACGTTACCGACGGATTTTCCGTCGGTAAGCCGCCGATAATATTCGCGCCACATTGCGGGAAGGATGGCGCGCGAGTTACCGACGGATTTTCCGTCGGTAATTTGATTTTAAATTTTTTCAGTAATAATTCTGAAGCGATTTTCCGGTAATTATATGAATAATTTATTGAAAATTAAGATTACCGACATAAAATCCGTCGGTAAGTTTATTTGTAAACTTTTTTTAGTTATTATTTAGGCGAAAATCCGTCAGAATATTTTCTTTAATTTTTCATAATACAATATTACAGGAAAATCCGTCGTAACTATTTTACTTTTTGTAATGAAATATTAAACGGAAAAATCCATCGGTAAGTTTATTTTTAAATTTTTGATTTTAATAATTCACTGAAACGGAAAAATCCGGTAAGTTTATTTCTTAAATATTTTTCGGTTTTAATAATTAATGAGAAAATCAAATCGCTAATTTTATTTTAAAATTTTTTGTTTTGATTATTACTGACGGAAAAATCCGCTTAATTAATATGGAGAAAAATTAAATAAAAATTGAAAATTACCAACGAAAAATCCGACGGTAATTATATTTTGTTCATCCAAAATTAATTGTTACCGACGGATTTTCCGTCGGTAATAAATTGAAATTATAAATTAATAAATATTTGAGGTTGTTTATTAGTTTTATATGATTGCGGATTTTTCCGTCGGTAATTTGAAAATCGGTACAGAATAATATATCATATACTCTCAACACCCAACTCTCCAAACATTCTTCCTCTCCACTCCCTTCTCTCTACGATGCGCCTCTTCATAGGCCGACCGATCCGTGGCCAATCGAGCCCCCTATCGCCGATCGCCGACCGCGCCCCGCCTCCTGCTCCCCAGCCGCCGATCGCCCTTTCGCCCGCCAAATTGGTCAGTGCCTCGCCGATCGCCGCCGCGCCGACGCGATAATCGCTTCTTCCACACCGTCCGCCGCTTCGCCCGCCCCGAAGTCGCGTTTACCTTTCCGTCTCGACCCCGCTGACACGCCCAAATGCCGCTGGAAGATCGCCAGCCACATGGCCGCTGTTGCTCGGCCGGCCACGCCCGCCTCGCTCGCCTCACCGCCTCGCCTCGTAGTTTCCTCTTCTCACTTCCTTAACTCTATTTTTAGCCTTTTTTCCTTTATTCTTTCCCTCTATTTGCATGAACAACTTATCTCAAGTAATTTCAAACATTGCCTCTTCAGACATAGATAGAGATAAATTTATTCATTCTCGCTAAATATTTCACCACTAAATTCTAGTCACAGTTAAACCTTTGTGAAAAAACCATGACAAATGAGAAAGACACTATGAGTGGGCTAATGATTGATATTTTTTTCATAATAGTAATGAAAAACATACCTTGAATTTTTTGTTTACAACACTTTCACTTTAGAATTGAAAATAATTTAGTTATTAGATAGAATTATTTACTAGTTCATAGCGTTTCCTCACTATGAAATGTTAATTCCATGCAATATAGTCAAGAAATGTTAATTCCTTTATTGTATCATTGTGGATATAACAATTTTAATGATGCATGACTAATTTCAAAAGCTCCTGAAGGTTATTACATACATTAGGCACAAGGAGAAGAATTCATTGAAAGAGCTACTAAGCCATATATAAGGACCATCCGAGAATTCTGAGGAGTAAGTAATTGTTTTCTTCTCCTCATTTAATTATATTTTTGTTAGGATAGAGACTTATGATTTATAAGTTAGAGTTGTAGGAAATTGGGATTGCATGACTGGGGGGAAGGGCGTAGAGGTCATCTCACGACTTGTTTGCGTTGTTTCTTTGTGGAGATTGATTTTGTATGGAGTGCAGAAATGCATGTTGTGATGTTATAAAGAAGTGTGCTCTAGAACGGTTTTAGGATCTTTTAAATGTTTGTTTGATTGTTTGTGAACTTTATTTGACTGGATTGATATATATGTATATTGAAATCAATTTCTGGGATGTCTTAATTTGGGGAGGTTACTATCGATTTTATTTTTTAAAATTAAAGATTGAAAGATATTTTGTGAAGTTAAAGACCACAATCCATTTACTTAAAAAGACTTTTATTTTCAAAATTTTAATTAAAATTTTAACTTTTGAATCTTTAAATCGAATTTGTTAGGGTAAAATTACACGAGGCAAGAACCATGATTCCCACAAATGCAGGACTATGGATGTATGATTGTGTGCACCCCAAATGTCAGGGGGAATCAAACCTGAATTTTACACTTGAGTTGAACAATTTATAAGGGTGGCTTGTCGGCAGTTTCTCAATTTATGAATGAGCGAGAAAGTTAGGTGTCCCTGTGCTAGGTGCAAATGTAGGAAATATTTTGATATGGACACCATTAGGTATCACCTGTATAAGGATGGTTTTATGACGGATTATTGGGTTTGGACTATGCATGGGGAAGTTGCCACCCAAAATTTTGAACATGCTAGTGTTGAAAATGCCTATGTTATAGGTAGTTCAAGTAGAGTTAATATTGGTGAGCATGTCACGGGAAATGTTAATTGGGAGGATAACTCTAGACGATATGAGGAAATAATTTATGATGCAGTTGGTCCTCAAATTCATGCAGATTATGAACATTTTGTCGAGGCTCCTAAAGCCGAGGCTGAGAATTTTTTCTCTATATTAGAGGCTGTGACGGTCCCTCTGTGGGAAGGGTGTGTACACTCGGAGTTGTCTCTAACAGTTAGGATGTTAGCTATAAAATCAGAAGCAAACCAAAGTCAAAATGCATTTGACCAATGGGCAACATTGATGAGTGAAATTAGTCCATAACCTAGTTCTATTCCAAAGGATTTCTATCAGGCTAAGAAATTAGTTTCAAAACTTGGGCTAAAATCAGAAAAAATAGATTGTTGTTTGAAGGGATGTGTTGTACTACAAAGATGATATAGACCTAACTGAATGCAAATTTTGTGAAAACCCTCGGTTTAAACCAAAAAGATCTGGGAATGGAAGATATAAGGATGTTCCTTACAAAAGAATGCACTATTTGCCCCTAATTCCAAGGTTAAAGAGGTTGTATGCTTCAATGAGTATTGTAAGAGACCTGAGTTGAGTTTACAGAAGTTGCCAGACGGTCGTGTGTGTAAGCCGAAGGCCAGTTACACACTAACTCCTGTGCAGAAACAAGCTGTGTGTAGATGGATGCAAGAGTTAAGGATGCCTGACGGTTATGCCTCAAATTTAGGTAGATGTGCTAATGTTGCACAAGGACAATTTTTTGGTATGAAGTGTCATGATTGTCATGTATTTATGGAGTGTTTACTTCCTATTGCATTTAGAGAATTACCTCTCCCTGTTTGGAAGGCATTAACTGAGTTGAGTCAATATTTTAGAGATATATGCTCGTCCACTTTGAGGGTTGAAGATCTTAATTATGGAGAGAAACATCCCTATAATTAATGCAAATTAGAGAATATTTCCTCCTCGGTTTCTTTGATTCTATGGAACACTTGCCCATACACTTGGCATAATGGGCGAGGATGTGTGGGCGGTTCAATATAGATGGATATGTATCCGTTTGAACGAAATATTGGAAGTTTCAAGAGAACTGTGAAAAATAGAGCTCAAGTAGAAGGTTCCATATGTGAGGCATATATCTCAAAGGAGACGTCTTTCTTTTGTTCCTATTACTTTGAGTCTCATGTTAAGTCTAGACGAACAAGGGTTGGTAGGAATGATGATGGGGGTGAAAGTTCAGTTCAATATACTTTATCTATATTCAATCGGGGCGTCTTCTTTGGAAAGTCCAAGCCACATTGGCTATCAGAGAGAGAGAAACATGTTGCGCATTTGCATATCTTAATCAACTGTGATGAAGTACAACCATTTAAGACGTAAGTTTTATCAATATATCACTTTCAATTGTTGATACACTGTCATGCATCAAATCTTATTTCACCTGCAATGTTTAATTTACAGGTATTTTGAACAAGTTGATGAGCGACACACCCTTGAACAATTTCGGCATGGTTCAGATCCTTTGTATGTAATCTAATTATTTAGTAACCATTTGATCCAAAATTCATACACATGTTCTAGTTGTCATCTTTTGTGCTGATGTTTGAAGTTCAATTATTCATGTAGGTATTTGATAAAAACAATAATGTAACATGTCCTTAGTTACAAAGTTTGGCTTGAGTCACCCTTTAACAAAGCAAATAGTTGGCCAATGTATTATGTGAATGGATATAAGTTTCATACATTTGAATGGGGCCAAGGGAAAACAATAAACAATAGTGGGGTATGTGTCAGAGGGGATGCAGGCAGTGGGGAGAATGATTGGTATGGAGTAATCAAACAAATACTGGAGATTGAATATGTAGGTGATGGACCTCAAAAATTGGTAGTGTTGTTCGGTTATGATTGGTACGACCCCAGGGCGTCTGTGGAACACGCACACAATCAATATAAACTTACTAAGGTGAATCACACTAAGAGATATCGTGATATGATCCTTTCATTATTGCCCGGAATGCAAGACAGGTATATTATGCACCATACCCCGGAAAGTGTAGAAAGGATTGGAAGATGGTCATGAAAACTAAACCTAGGGGTCAAGTTAAGGTCGAAGAACTACCTGACGATGCTTATCAAGTGAATGACCTAAATCCCTCTCAGGTAGTCATTGATACGGGAACATTGCCAACTTTACGTTTTGATTCGGGCGATGTTCAGATAATTCACTCTTCTAGTGATCAATTAGTGAGTGAAAGCAACGAAAGTGATGAGAGTGCTGAGGAGGATGGGGAGGACGAGGAAGATGAGTTTGAGGATGATGTTGAGACTGAGAATGATGAAGATAGTCCTCAACTTTCAGATTAAATGTGATGTGTCCAGCCTCAATTTATTACTTTTTTTCATTTTAAATTATTATACTATGAATTGATTTTTCATACGTTGTTGAATCTTTTTCAGATATGACACCTAAACTCAAAAATAAGGACAAAGGGAAGGGTGTCCTAAATAATCAAACAATCAATCCTCCCACTCAAGCATCCACCATAGCCACTCACACCTCCACTTCTATCCCTTCCATGCCACCAGCCCGTGCCCATGGGGAGTTTACTATGATACCTACTCCTGGGCGTGTGACCGAAGTAGTGCCTTTCACTCCACCTTTATCACCATTGGCGAGATCCCATGGTCACCCCACACATGACTCGAGAAGGTGCAAAGCGGGCGATGGGGTGGTGCCTCTACGGCGAGGGTGGTGCCTCGGCGGGGCAATCAGGACATGGGTTCACAGCAGATAATCGGATAAAGCTTATACGTGTCCGTGACAAGTAAGTAAATTAATTTTTCAATTTCTTATGAATTATGTTGTAATAATTTGAACAATTTCTTGATATGCTCACTTTGATGTTTTGTACTTTTTGCCAAGTAGTTGGGAGCCAAACACAGCGGCCATGCATGAGGTGACACACACCATCCAAAAATTATATGAACGGCCGATTGAGTCATTCGGCAAGTTATCCAAGTCCGAGAAGGAGCGCTGGTTTCTTGAGTGGAAGGTTCATGAAATAATTATTATGAAATGTGTGATTTGCTTCAAAAATACTTTCAATTACCTTTTTTTGTTTATTTTCATCTGTAGAGCCACTTCATCATCCATCCCAAAGATGAAGAGTTTATGTTTAAGTGCTTCAAATCCAAGGCAGCTCATAGGTTGCAAGACATGTACATCGACATTCAGGAGCGGCGGGATGAGAACCCCAGGTGGATGACTCAGGCTAGCTTGGACTATTTGTGGCAATACTGGAGAGGTGACAAGTTCAAAGCGAAGTCTTTGAAGGCCAAGGAGAGCCGAGCGTCGCATAAGGGTGGCTCCCTTCATTGTGATGGTTCTGCTAGTATTGAGTCTACACGTCGCCGGATGGTTTAGTCATTATTTTAAACATCTTTTAATTTTTCTTGTTAAACTTATATTTTATCATACTAATATTTTACATGTTTCACTCGAAATGCAGACCAATGAGTTGAAGAGGCCACCTACCTAGATGAGTGAGTTGTTCGAGGAAAAAGACTCACACGCTAGAGAAGGGCGATGGAGTCGATCCTCGCTCAGAGAATATTTGGGTATATATGTTCTGTGCACTTATTCATTGTATATATACATAATTTATTATTTCATATATTTGACTGTCATTACTTTCATTTTTTTTATAGCATGCTTATGAGCAGCGCTATCTGGAGGCCACAACCCAGCGGGAACAAAGGATCGCAGCTGGTGAGGATTGCCCACCGCTTGATGAGGACAAGTTATGGCAGGAGGCAGTCGGCGGTCCTTACAAGAACCGCATCTACGGCATGGGATCATTTTATGCGAGTAGTTTATCGACTGGCTCTGTCACTGGGGCATCTACAGGTGCTGGATCCACCGCTGATGATGATGAGGTCTGCGAAGAAGTTCACTTGCTCAATGCGGAACTTCATCGTATGCAAGAGAAGGAGGCGGCGACTCAGCGAGAGTTGGAGGAGGTGAAAAAGAACATTAAAGACAACGAAAAGGCCTTGGAGATCAGATTACGAAAGCAAATGAAGAAGGAGATGATGTCTTTATGGCAGAAGATGCAGGCAGGCTCTTCTGCACCACCAGACATTGATGATGATGATGATGATGGTAGTGGCGGCGATGGTGATGCCGATAGTGGTGGCAGTGATGGTGATGCTGACGATGTTGCTGACTTCTCCTGATTTGAGTTTCTATTTTTCTCATTATTTATCATATGTTGACTTCTTTATATTTATGCTTGTACACTTTGTTGTATTTGTGTTTATGTTTGTAGACGATGGTGGAACTTTGTGGTGCTTATTAATTGAGTATTTTTTTTATAATTTGTTATTATTAAATATATTTATAATTATTGTTAAGTAAAACATCAATTCTTAAATAATCAGGTAATCCAAATATTGTTAAATTTTTATTTTTTTAAATAAAAAATTACCGACAGATTTTCCGTCGATAAAATAAAAAAATAAATTTACACTAAAATATTCTGAAGCGGAAAATCCGTCGGTAAATAAAAAATTAAAAAATAGAAATTTTGGATTTTGATAATTACCGACGGATTTTCCGTTGATAAATATTAAGAATAAAAAAAATAAAAATTTTGGATTTTATGATTACCGACGGATTTTCCGTCGATAAAATAAAAAAATAAATTTACACTAAAAAATATTACTGACGGAAAATTCATCAGTAAATAAAAATTTTAAAGAATAGAAATTTTGGATTTTGATGATTACCGATGGATTTTCCGTCGGTAAATTTTAAGAATAAAAAAAATAAAAATTTTGGATTTTATGATTACCGACGGATTTTTCGTCAATAAAATAAAAAAATAAATTTACAATAAAAAATATTACCAACGAAAAATCCGTCGATACACAAAAAAATAAAAAAATAGAAATTTGGAATTTTGATGATTACCGACGGATTTTCCGTCGGTAAATTAAAAAATATAAAAAACCTTAAAAATTATCGACGAAAAATCCGTCGGTAAAAATTTGAACCGACGTTTTTTCTTACGTCTATGTTAATCAATTTACCGATGGATTTTTTTGTAATAATCCGTCGGTAAAAATTTCCGAAGGATCGTTTCCGTCGGTAATAATTTCCAACGACGTTATTACCGGTTGACAAAATCCGTCGGTAATTCCGTCGGTAATAGATGTATCCGTCGGTAACTTAAAAAATCCATCGGTAAATTCCATCGGTAATAGATGTTTTTCTGGTAGTGATGTAACAAGTTGCAAAAGCATCACGAATGCGAATGTCAATAGGGCTAAAATGTTGACTTATCAAAAGGAGAAATCTAGTATGGTTAAGATTAATCAAAAGACTCATCATGATCTGCTTGCACAAGCTATAATCAAGCATGATCTTCCTTTTAACTTTGTGGAGTATGAGAAGACCAATGAATAAGCCAAATATTTGAACCCTAGTGTTGTGACGCACTCCAGGAATACTGTGGTATCAGATATTCGAAAAATTTACTTTAGAGAAAAGGACAAACTTAAGAAAATGATGTCTAGGATCCCCAATTGGATCTTTATTTTGATGAACCATCAATCGATTCTGATGATAGTGAAGATTTTGATGTGTTGAATTACTAGAAGACTCATAAAAAATGATTTCCCACACTGTCAGTTATGGCCAGAGATGTCTTGAGTATTCCAATTACTACTATAGCATTAGAATCTGCTTTTAGCATTGGTAGACGTGTTCTTATGAAGTATAGAAGTTCAACTCTTCCAGAAAATGTCCAAATGCTTATTTGCACTAGAAATTGGTTGCATCGCTTTGTTTTGACCCCTAAAGGTAATGTCCTAGTATGTTTTATATTATCTTTTCCAATTGACAAAACTTATTTGATCTTTTAATTGTTTCTAATTTTGCCTTTATTGCAGATAAAGATGATTGCAAAACTCTTGGAGATAAAACATTTGTAATGTATCAAGAAGATGAAGATGTAGATGAAGAATGATGTGGTAGTCTGATTTTTTTTTTTTGGCCTGTTGTGGTTGTAATTTTAACCTTTTTCGATTTCGGAACAGGAATTTAAGGTAGTTGAATCTGATTAAATCTGTACCACCCTAATCATGGTGTCTGTGGAATATTCTACGCCTTCTTGTGCTGTTCACCTTCTAAACAAATCCTTCTCCTTTGCTTTGAGTGTTAAAAAGTGTCATCGAATCTTTCTATCCATTTATAGGTGATAAGTGATAAGAACTCAAATCTCAACAATAAGAAAGAGGACGAGACCAAATTCAAACAGATCTTTGAGGTAAGATTGTTTCTCTCTATGCCTATGAATTGACTGAAAAATCATAATTATTGTTATTCTTTGGGTAATTATGAACATGTAAGAAAAACGCATGAATTTCTCAATTTTCAATATTTTATAGGTGCAAGACTGCATGTAAATTGCCCTTGTACTTATATTCCAAGTTGTTGCAAATCTTTATTCTTGTTCCATTTATCCTTATTCTTTTCCTTTTCTCCAATAAAACTAAAAAATTTAATAATTATTGCTAATTGAATCTAATTGATCAAGCTAAAAAACAGTTGTAGGTGGGTTGAGGCTAGCCCATAGGTGGGCCAATCCATAGGTCAACCCATGGGCTAGCTCATTTTAAGCATTGATAAATTTTAGAATTTTTATAAGTGGAACTGCCCATGGCCTTGCCCTGGCCCACAAGATTCACATGGGCTTTTGGCCCTGTGGACTTTTTGTAATTGTGGACTTTTTGGCCTTATGGGCTTTTTAGCCCTGGCCCACATGAGCCAGGGCTAAATAGAGGTGAGTTGGCCCATTTGACACCACTAGTATATAGCTTGAGACTCTAGTAGCCATACATTCTTGAGTGATCCACAAGAAAGGGTAGCGGCAAGGGTATACGAAATACTTGATGGTTGTGTGTGATTTGTTACTTGATTGGCTAGGTGAATAGGTTGTTGTGCATTTGATTGCTATAATAAAGCTAGCAACTATAGTTGCTAATCTCGTGACAACAACATACCTTCTTCTTGCTAAGAAACCTCACCATTAGGAGAGTAGTTGTCATCTGTTGCATCAAGATTCGAGATGACATTGTTGGCCACAACTTTGTTTTGCTTTAAGTGAAGAAGAAGGCCATGCTTCGGATAGCATATGTCAATTGTATGACCTGATTTCTTGCAATGGGTACACATCTTAGTTTGAGTGCCTTTCCAAAAAGAGCTCCTTCCACCTTTTGAAGATTGAAACCTTCCTCCCCCATACATGCCTCTGCCATAACCATCTCTATGGTATGAATTCAAGTCACAGATGTTCAATAATGCCATATATAGACTGGTCCAGGCCATTGTGCATTTGTCTTTCTGTTGAGACAGTAAAGAAAAAGCGTCATTGATGTCTGGCTGGGGTCAAATGAGCATGATTTGTGATCTTACATGAGCATATTCTTCATTGAGACCATGTAAGAAACGTACCATATAAAGTCTTCTTATGTACTCTCTTACAACTCCTAAACCACACAAGAATAGCCTAGTATCAACTGAAAACTTTCAAGCTCTTGCCATATGGATTTGAGCTAAAACTTCTACTATCTATTAACAAAGAACACAAACAAAACTCAAAGACAGTGTGAGCTAAAACAAAGAGAAAAGAATCAAACTAAATTGATAGAAGTGTAGAATGGAAAAAACTAAATGATTGTAGTAACAGACTTGCTTATATACAAAGTTTGAGAACCACACAACTCTAACTAACAAACTAACTCATGAGCTACCCATAACTGTCGTGGTAGCTAGCCGATCTTTTCTTTAGAATCAAAACTTGGGCTTGGGCTTACTCCATTTCGATTTGGGTCTGATAATAAACAAATCTTTGTTTTAACTTTGGCTACTATGTACACCATCATTTAACATTACTCTATATCTAGTTTGCACTTGTAAATTTTCTTGAACAGATTCATAGGCGAATTCTATGGTGGGGAAAGATGAGTTTGGGATTATGTGGTCACTGAATCTCAACTATTCAAAATTTAACCCAATAGTTAATATCATCTAGAGTTAAAAATAATATTTATATTTTAATATGTGTAAAAGTAATTTTATAACTGAATTATCTATTCTATCCTTTCTTGTTATTTGCCCCTCACACACTACTACTCTTCCTTCATCTCCTTCGTTGTTTTTGTGACCTAGCCGCCTCTACTGGTCCATCTTATGCCATTGGCGAAGTACTTTTTGTTGACACCCATATCAAAGATCAATATTGTCTCTGTCCTTTGAACTAAAAACTTATTATCATTAGTACATTAATATTGCCAATATTGATATGCTGAAGTCAAAATGTATAATAGCATACTGTTTCAAAAAGGAAAAGTGTAACATTGTGTGTGTAGAGAAATATCCTTATTCCTTCTACGAAATATCCTTATTCCTTCTACACATCATCCAAATTTTCTTTACCAATTTTTCTGTTTTTTGCTTCCTACCCTTATATATCGTTGTCATGACCCAAAATCGTGACCCAAACATAAGGAATATTGTCGTTTATGGAAGCCTTCTGAAATTAATTTCATGTAATAATACATAGTAAATTACTAAATTAATACTTATAATAAATCATAATAAATAAATGCTTAAATAAATAAATTCCTCAAAACTTCTTGCAAACTTTATATTTTTTGCAAATTTTATTAATAAAATACATAAAATATTTAATTATTCCAAATTGTTCCGAAACCCACAATTGAAATAGACGATTTAAATCATGTTTCTAGAAGAAATTACATAAAATGATATAACCTTAAAATAACCACCCATGCTAAATGGCGTCCGAGGACCCTGCCTGTACACTATTGGAGCACTCTATTCTAATATGATCCTAACTTAAACTTCAGTATAAAATAAACTTCACCAATAGAATAGCTACATGACTTCTGAGGCTGAGACTGAATAATAATAAGATCTATAGCTGTAACTGTAAGGGAGAGCAAAAAGGAAGAGAGAGTTCGTCAAAACTTAGTAAGCAAGTCCCAACTCACAACCCACATAGGGCAACAATAACATACACAACATATACATGCAACTGATAAAAATATTTTATATATTTAGATACATATAACTATACTGAAATAACAATTTATCTAAAATCATGGCAATAATTAGTAGAGAAACTAGAATTATTCTATATATAAATATCTGAGCTGAATAGTTGAATTTAAGCCAATGGCTAATCTGATGGGGGCACCTAACTAGGTTACATAAATGGACATCTCATTAGGTTTTTTACTGTGGGTGAGCTAGTTCTCTAGCAGACCACTTGGTACTAAGGTTAATGATTATTCCTACAGTCGTTAACTCACTGTTTTGTTTCTCATTAATTATTAAAATAATAATAACTTACAATAAAATTAAATAAATCTGAAAGCTCTAAACTCATATAATTCTAACAATATGACTGTAGCATAATTGAGGTTCTAAAATTATGCCTAAGGGATCACCAGCTTGTAGACATAGTGATTTCAAAAGCCAATGGAATATATATCTAACAATTGTTATGAATCATACTTTGTTCAATACTTTCAATAAATCATATATGGTGTTCTAAAATCTTAATAGGAAATCCATAGTCTGAAAACATAGTAATCAATATTTTTGTTGTAAACATTAAACCTAGGTCTCATAATTTTATGAACTAGAAGAAGATATTTTTTAACATGCAAGGTATCAAATATGGTCTTATGAGCTTTCTAAAACAAGGTTTTTATGATAACTGTGAAAAATAATTTTCTAAAATTACTATAATCCATGAAAGTATGTTTTCTTGGCATGAATCATTCTAAAATTCTATAAATAATTTTTATAAATTGAAAAAATAATAATAATAACCAAAAGTATAGTCATGAGCTTAAATCCACTCACCATTCGTTGTCAGGAATATCTGACCACTGCTTATATTATACTGGGAAATTAGAGTGACACTCTCTACTGTCATGAAATTATAGATAAGAATTAGGAATGACTTGGAATTGAATGGGAAGAGAAAACTATATCACAATTGTCTAAAGATTTGTGAAACTCATAATCATATAAGGATAAGAATGAGAGCACCTACTAGAAGAGATTAATCGAAGATAATTGAGACAAATTGCCTTTTTCTCTCTAAGAAAAAATGGGCGGATAGAAATTTTAAAAAAATATTTAAAGATATTATGATATGCCAAATATATCCTAAGAGTATAAAAAATACAACCCCAACAACAAGCTCCATGAACAGCACGCGAACCACCTCATGTGCCACTTTTAATGCTCCGTACATATTACGGTTTGACATTTAAGCTTTTGAAGTATATACATATATGTAACGTTGCACACCAATAACAATAATAATAATAATATATTCATTTGAACTACCAAGGCATACTTTTTTTTATTGTATCGCCAGATGACGAGGATAAGGAGGGATCGTCGGTGAAAGAATGCACGGATAATAAGTGACTCTTTTTTTAGCAGACTTCTAAGTAAAAATGTATATGAATGAACTAATTATACATCAGAATGAGAGGATCCTAAGGCTGTATAGATATAAGACTATATAATTGAAGGTAACTTATATGAATTGATTTGTACTATCTATATCAATAAGATATTTTTTTTTTCGATGGCTCATCACTAAAGAACTTCATAGTTAAGCGTACTTAACTTGGACCAATTTGAGGATATGTGACCTCCTGATAAGTTTTGCTCGAAAGATAAAGTACGCTGAAGTCGCCGTATTCATATAAATCTCAAAGTGTACTGGTCGTTGATCCGTGATGCTTATGTAAATTTTGTTCGTTTTGTTGATCACTCGCATGCATAAAACAGGTGGTTGCAGTTTTTCTTTCAAACAGAAGAAAATCCTTGTTCTTACAAATTAGGCTTGGAACGGTTCGTGGAATGGAATGTTGTTAATTATGAGAGAAAGTGATTGTTGGTCAATTTAAAACTTTTGGTCAACATATGCATAACTAAAACAAAATCAAACCTGAAGTCCTTCTTAGTGAATTGAATCGGAAAACCTAGCATTAAAGAAATACCCGATCGAAAAGAGCGATGAAGATTTAATTGCTTCTAGGAAAATAAGACAGCCTCCCAATTCAGTACTCTAAAATCTCAGGTCAAATAAATTATTTCCTACAAAAAAAAATTAAAACGGATTCCTATAAAATTAAATAGTCAGATAAATTAGTTCCTATAAAAAAAAATTTAAATCAATCCCTATAAAAGTGAATTATTAAACAAGTTAATCGTTCTAACCTAACTTATCAGATAAACTAATTTACCTGATTATTTAATTTTACAAGCATCAATTTGTCTGATTTGAAATTTTATAATTACTAATTTAAGAGTTTTATTTTTTACAATAACCAATTTCAGAGATTTTTTTTCATAGGAATCAATTTATCTTACTTTAAATTTTAAAGGGACTAATATGAGTGTTTTGTGAAAATAAAATTAAAGGAAAATTGAAAGTATTTTGAAGTTTTCCCTTCTTCTAGAAACGAAATTATTGAACCTGTAAGTTAAACCGACTTTTATATATATCATTCCAAAACTCAACTAGCATACATAAAACAGATGAGGGAGCTGCAAAATAGAATTCTTGAATCAACTTTATGTAGCTTTATTATTTGAAAAGAATACTTAACAAAGCACAACGACAAAGAGAGCTCAAATAACAAAATTGATCGGTACATCGCACTTGTCGTGGAGGAGTAAGTTTAGACTTGGCATTTTCTAATGAACAAACAATCTATAGCTACATTAGGTTGATGCTATCTGATAATAAATATCTTTACTTTTTCATACCAAAGGAAAAAAAATCTTTACTTTTTCGAATGAAATTACCAACCATTAGTTAACGTACTTGAGAAAAGTTTTTGGACGATACTACTTGATTAAAGTTTTTGGACGATACTCACACAACCTAAAATACTGGCAGCAAGGGATATGGCCCACTGCATGTGGTTGGGCAGAATGTTAGCAAGTATTCATAGACCGAGGAGAGGTAGAAAAATAGATGTAAAGGGATAAATAGATGGAACAGTAATAGCACAGTTCATAAGTGTAATTTATTTTTTTTTATAAAAATTATGGTACTCATTAATAGATAATACGAAGTAATAATAAGATGTAATTGTCTATCTTAAAGAATTTAATTTAAATATACTTAGACTATAAAAAAGCATTGTTATCAAATTATATTCTCCTATATATATATAATTTTTAAAGTTGTAAGATGAGAATTAATTATATTTTATTGATATATCATAAGAAATAATTGGATGACATGTGTAAATAATTTTATAATATCAATGTATTAAATTTAAATGCATATAAAAGTTGATAATTAATTATATTACATAATCAGACAGCTAAATTTTGGTCAAACTTATGCCCCTTTATATTTTTTATGAACAGAACAAATAAAAGAGAGACACTCAAAATGGCATGTGACAGATTTTAAAAAAAATAAATGAAAATGGCTTGTGACTGTAGAGATATAAACTTTACTGTAGATAGCAGATAGGAAGGTGTTCGGTGGGGAGTGGGGCCCACAATGCAAAGTAAAAGAGAGAGGAACAGAAGAAGGGCCCGAACATCGAGCGGTTTTGGTAAGTAGGTGTTGGTGACGTAAGCTGCAACGCCACCATCCTTTTGTCTTTTCTCATCAATTCCCCCTCCTTCTTTCTGGTCCCTCCCCATCGTTTTCATTTCTCAAATTACACCATCAATTATTATGCTCTTCTTAAGGGAGAGGGGATGCTCATATTGTCACTCATGTCATCAGTGCGTAAGATTTACTTATAAAATGATTTTTAATTAAAAATGCTCACATCAAAATTTGAATCTAATTTACATGTGATGCGATTAAAAATTAATCGTATTAATAAGAACGTTTGGCCCAGCTATCCATTAACATAAAAATCTTATGAATAAAATTATGTGATTGGATGTATGGGTATTTAAATTTAATTTAACACAATCAAAACCACTAGAATAATCTAAGTTAAACTAAAAACCGCAAAAAATTAGATTAGGTTGGATTAAGTCTTATTTTTCACAAATTATTTCAAATGGACCGGATTTGAAATTTAATTTTTAAGGTCAATTCAATTCAATTTAAACAGAATAATATTACATAATATAACTTTTTTCTGTTAAATTTATACTTTTTACTATAATAAGTTGATTTTACTATGTAGTTTTTGTTTTTTATGTATCATATTACTTATTACTTGTTTATCTTATTAATTTAAATTACTTATATTTTATAATATTATATTTCAGAGTTAAATTTTATTTTGTAAAACATTGATCAAATTGATCTAATCTAAATTCTGACAAATTATATTATTTGGATAGGAATGATTTTTAATTCAAAACCTGATTCAAATTGTACCACAAACACCTCTAATTATTTGATAATTTTAAATTTTTTTATAACAATAGTATATCAAAATTAATCTCTTGAAACCAATGTCCTGATTCTTATTCTCATATGAATTACTTTTTGTCTTGATATTTTTTTGACTGCAAGTTATTTCAAAGTGACTAATCTAAAATTTAAATTCTTAACATTACAAATACAATTTAGTATATGTAAAATTAATAAGTACTTTCATCATCCTCAATCACTGTGAAGTGGTTCTTATATAATTATATCATAAGTTATTTCTTATTCTTAGTTTAGGCAGAAATTAATGGAATATATACAAATCATGTTTGATTTAGTTTTTTAATAAAGCTTCAAATCATAGTCCAATCACAAATTTGTCTCATTATTTATTTTTCAAAACTATAATTTTAGAATTCTAAAAGATCGAACTGAATATATTAACAAGAAAAATGTCCCAGACCAAAAAAAGAAAAATGTGAGAAAATAAATAAAAAATTTACTAGAATTTTATTTCTATAGTAATGTATATTAAAGTCTCGTATTGTCAAGAGATAAGACTTAAATAGATCTTATAACACTATAAAAAATTTAGCCTAAAACAAAAAAAAATTTGGAACATATGAAAAGTGTTACTTTTTTACACACATAGGCAACACTTTTTTAAAATGTGTTACCTTTAATATCTAAAATAATATTATTTTCTCAACTTAAAAGTGTTGTCTTAAATAAGTGACCACACTTACTTTGACAATATTATGAAAAGTAATGTATTAGCTTAAAAATATATCATTTTGTTAAAAAATATTATCTTTGATAATTGGCTACATATGATATAGTAATGCTTCAAAAAGTGGTGCCTTGAGTTAAAAAAGTGGTGCCTTAAGTTAAAAAAGTGTAGCATTTGCTATATCAAAAGTAACACATTTAAAAAAAAGTGTTATCTATGTATGTATAAGTAACACTTTTAACGTGTACCTAAAATTAAGTGTTCTTCTAAGTATAAATTTCTTGTAATATATATGTTATACTAGCTAACTTTCACAATTGAATTAGGCTTATCCAATTTTAAGATAATAATAATATAGTATAATTATTAATTTTTAAATGAAAAAATGAACCACAATATTTTATTTCATCTAACTATTCTTGTAATTTTCATCAAACGAATTATGTAAATATTTTTAAAAAAATGTATAATATTATTCTATTAGCAATGAGTGATGGTCATTGATTAGTGCCGCGTCACGATTGTAAGGCAGCAGGAGAAAGAAGAAAGGGCTTCTGGAAGGTTTGGGATATAAAGAAAACTCGCACGTGACAACTTACTAGTAGTGTACAGTGCTGGTGGCAGTGGCACCTAATTCGTTCGCTTTCATTCCCCTTCCTCACAGCCCATGTGACCCACCAATCTGGCTGCAACTTGCAACTCTCTCTCTCTCTCTCCCCCTGATTATTGACTCTTTTATTAAAATAAAACAAAAAAAATATTATTTATAAAAATAAATGAAAAAAAAATAGATATAGAAATAGACTAAAATTATACGTGTGAATATACGAAAGGCCCTCAGATAATCTGTTACACATGAATACACACTACTGCCAGATTCATATTCATTTCAATATACAAGCTACTTTATGTATTCTCAGAACTAATATGCAAAGACCCCTTGCGTATTCATGCTTATTTGATTCTTTATTTTTACGGGGCATGTGGAATAAACTGCATGCACTGGTATTATAACATGACATGATCCGATTGGTGTCACTCCACAATCTCGAAGCAAATGAGTACGGTAATCGAAGCCTACACGCTAGCACCTCTATACACATGGGTCGATGTAAGAGCAACGACACTCGTGTCCTCATATGGTGACCACTAAAACTGTAATGATTGACAATTTAAGTTAAATTTTATGCATAACCATAGAATATGGAATTTAAATGATTAAATTACTTAGTGTCATTTACCCCATCAGTGGATATGGTATCAAGACGTGCCCTAAAGTCCACCAAACGACGAGTATTCCCATATGATAGAATCCTTAATCCACCCCATTTAAAATAAAAAACCATTTAGTAATTAATGATATTCAAACATACAAATGTCAAAGTGAATATACAAATAGCTTATTGGCATCATAAAATGTATATCTCAAGGCTAGTGGAAATATAAAGCCCTGATTGTGTCCAGAATATAGTGAGGGGATCCGATAATATGCTCATGACATCACCGCCATATCCTGTAGAGTGATAGTACACTCTTCATATAGAAGATGAAATATTTGTGTCTTTGGATGTCATCTCTCTACCAGGGCATTGATGAGTGCTCGGTCGTAGTGGAAGTTGCCAAAGTTGCTAACCTCCCAAAACCTACCTGCCATAGATAATACTCCATGCAAGCATGGGGTGCCAGTGCGTCACAGCGCCTCGGTTGCAATACACAATGCGACTGCATAAATGAAATAAATATATTACTAAATATCAATCCATAATAATAAAAAAACAAAACATTAAAAAATTAATCATCAATACTAATTTTAAACACAAACTATCTTAAATTAATTAAATATATAGATTCTAAAGGTCTGAATTTTACCACCGTAAACCCTAAACTAAATAATTTTCAATTAAAAGTTCACTGGTGGTTTGATATTAAACTTATAAATTAAATAAAGAATTTAATTGCTATGCAGCGATAATATAAATTTTTTTAACACAGTCATCCAATAATATATTGTCATATAAGTCATGATAGTTGACCCTTATACCCACTACCTGAAATGTCATTCAAACTATATATTTTGATTAGATGACAGTGTAAAACTATTTTACATTATCAGTGGATCAAAATTAAACTCTTAAATAAAATGAAAAGCAAAACAAATAACTATTATTATCAAGAAAACATCCACTATTAATATGAATACGCATGGGCTCCTCGCATATTCCAAATGAATATGAAGACGCATGGGACCTTGCATATTAAAAATGGTTCATATCCGTAATTAATATTTTTTCTATTTATTCATTTAATTAATGATTTTTTAATTTTAAATGGGTGTTTTCCCCCCGATTATTGTGGTTATCTTCAATCTTTTATATAAAGTTGTATTATTTATACTCATAGAATATAAAATATTATATCATCTCATATCTTATCTATTATTAAATGAGATATAAATAGTAAATTAAAGGATTTATATCTCAATTAATAATAAATAAAATATGAATTGATATAGTGTTCCCTTCCTATAAGTACAAACAAACCATTTTTCTTTTATATACGTGGTTCCTCATATTGACTCTATCACTGCTCACCTATGTAGCTACTAATATTTGATTTTTGTCTTTTCCCTAGCGAAAGTGTGCACCGAGAAATACTACTCATCTAATTATTATGGCACTTTTCTCACTGTTATCATTGTTGTTACTGATTCATATTCAAATGCATAATTAGAGCAAGACATCCAGTTAAAGCTTGAACTTATTAAAAAAAGTAATTATCAGAGAAACCTCTTAGTCCTTGAGAGTAAAAATAATTTTTAAAAAAGGCTTAAGATATATATTTTGATTTTTGTTCTTTTCAAATATATTTTGCTATCATAATATTTAATTACTTTTTGAGATTTTACTCTATAATTATGAATTTTTAATTTATAATTATCGTATTTTCTTCCTTGAATAATTATGATACTCTTTATTATGGTTTCTGATACTAGTTTGCTTTAACTATAACTGAAGTGTACACATTGAAGGGCATGCATAATATCCATCAAAATGTTTGTTCGTAGTTAATGAATTTGTCTGTTAGATGTTTATTAGATTATTTATTAATTGTATGTAATTACATTTCCTTTGGTATGACATTCATTAATTGTGCTTGTCTATATTACGTGTGGCATGGACGTTATTTAGTCTAGTTGGTCTGTGCATTCTTTTTTTAACTAGAGATAAGGGTTTAAATCTCATCTCCATATTTTGTTAGTATATTATCGCATTTCTTTTATTTGGTAATCTTTAAAAGCAATAGCACAATTGATTAGTACATTGGTCCACTAATTTAAGATCTGAAATTCAAATATCTTTTTTCCATTTTTGATAATTATTTTAAATTTTCAATGAGTAATAATATAAAAAAGGACCTAGCATTGTTAATTTATTTAAATTAAAATCATATATGTATATATATGTATAATATTGGTCCTGAGATTATAATTAATTACCTTGGTATAAAAGTTACCATCACGTATAACTTTTTTGAAAATAATTAGGTATATTTTGGGACTAATATGGTAAAAAGTCTAATATTATTATATTGAAAAGCAATGTACATAGTTAATTAAAAAATTATAAACAATGAATTAAAAAATTAGGTAAAAGGGTACCGAAAGTAATTTCAAAAATAGTTAGCACCATATGTGCTTAATTTTGACAAGTGTTCAAGATGATGAAATTTTAGTAAAATTATAGTTTTTCTGTGTAACAACTTGTCCAACCATAAAATGGCTAAGTTGGACCGATTGACCCAGCTCAAGGTCCCGCATAAGCTTTTTAATTGCATCAATTAATTAGTTAATTATTCATTTCTTAGACGGACTTGCACCGTCTTTCTCACACGGACTTGCACCCCTCTCTCTCTCTCTCTCTCTCTCTCTCTCTCTCTGCGTGCGTGCATATCTACATATAACCAACTAGACTAATAAATCATATGTGATAGATAATTACACTAATTTCATCATAGGTTGTGACCGCCTGATTTCGTTGGAGCCTCTAATGAAATTAGCCTGAATTGATTTCGTGATGTTTTCAACGAAATCACGTAAAAAATTTTAAATGGTTTTTTTTTTGGTCATTAATGTTTAAATCATGTATTTATGTAAATAATGTTTTTTATTTTAAAAGTGTGAATAATTTTACACACAAAATAAGAAGTAATTGTATTATGCCATTATATATGCCTTTCTTAATGTTTGATTTTAATATAATGTAAGTATAAATTTTTTCCATATTATTAAAAGTTTTTTATTTTCACAATAACTACTATAAAAGTCATGTTATTTCATTTACAATTTATAAAATGTTTATAAAAAATCCATTATCTGACATGATAAGAGAGTAAAACTTCAAATTAGTTCCTAACAATATTATCTATGGATAATTTGGTCCCTATCAAAAATAAATTAGTCTTTAGATCCTTTACAATTGCAGCCTATGAACAGATTAGTCCATAGTTATCTATAACCTCTAAATTAATCTGTAATCATGGTCACAACCTCCATCAACCTTATTGCTACTTAAGTCATCTCTTTTATTCTTGCTCTTACTCGAGAAACATCGTTAAGTTTTGATTTTAATTGTAAATCTATTAATAATATAGAAAGCATTTTTATGTCAAAAATCAAGAAAAACTAGGGTAATTAACATTCAAGTATGATGTATAAATAAAAATTAAAAAAACACATATTTTAAACTAACGAATCCCAAAAATATGAAAGTGTTTCAAGTAATATTATAGCCAATGAGAGTAGGGGATATGGGGGTGGTGATGAGGATTGAAATGGAGATAGTGACATGATGAGAATGAGAGTGAATGCTGAGTAGTTGAATGAAGTGGAGTAAGATGATGATTTAATGATTAATTTACAAATTATAACTGATCATGGACTAATATATCTAGATATTACAATTGTGAGGACCTCAAAATTAATTTATTTTTATCAAGAATCAAACAATCTATGAGTGACATTATTAGAAATTAATTTAGGAGTTTACTCACAATAAAAATATAAAATCTCACAACACCTTTAATTTCTATGCTTAATCACATACCATTGACTCTAAAATTAGTTGTAACCCGTGTTAGTTTATTTCCTTTTGAGTTTTGACCACAACATATATAATTTTGAATGAATAAATAAAAAACAGCCAGCATGTACCAAAAATAAAAATAAAAAAGTTAATGTTCATTTTAGTCCCTCACTTTATACTTGTGAATCATTTTAGTCGCTGATTTTTAAAATGAGTTAAATTAGTCCTCAACATTGCAAAATGTAAATCATTTTAGTCCCTAACCCATTCTTATTTAATATTTTATCAATTGAATAATAATACATAACCTTAAGTGATATCTTAACATATCATATGTCATCTAAAGTAAAATAAAGTTTAACATGACTCATTTTAGTGTCTAAAATTATATAAAATAAATCATTTAAATATTCATTTTAAATCATAAATAACATGTAATTTTAGATATCAAAATAAATTATTTTAAACTTCATTCTACTTCAAATGATGTATGATATGATAAGGTATAATTTAACGGTATACATCATTATTTAATTGATTAAATGCTAAATACAAGTGAAATAAGAAACTAACTTGACTTACATTTTATAATATCAGGGACTAATTTGATTCATTTTAAAAGTAAGAGACTAAATATTTAGGAGTGAAAAGTAAAAGACTAAAATGAGTGTTAACTCAAATAAAAAATAGGTAGTAAATTTTATCCACAAATTAGGTGGACCAGTCCTTTTAATTTGCTCAATATAAAAATAGATGAAGATGTACGGCACCTATACTTATATATTAATCTTTTTCTTCAATTTTAATGAGAAGATTAATTAATTCAATATGAGGATAAAGGCGTGCCGCTTATTAGCAACAAATTTTTGAAGCAGGTATAGGAAATTAGCTATTGGTTTCCCTCTTGAACTTGATCCTGCGCTAAAGTTACATTATTCATTGAAGCTGTATATAATGGAATTAGATGTCTTTGCGGTTCACAAAGTAGTATTTGGTAAATGTCTCAGGACGTAAAATATAAAGATAATAAAAATGGAAACATGTTCAAAAAGGCGGACAAAAACAAAAATTCAAAAATTATCTTTGTCTTAGGATAATTTTTAACACAATTTCTATTCCTCTAGAAAGGAAGAATGCTAAAGACATATCTTACGGATAAAAATTTAAAATATTTTTTTGAGAATATATCTCTTTAAATATTTCATATTCCATATTCTATATTTACCCTCTCTTCTTTTCAATTTTTATCAAATCATAACACAATCTTCTTCACCTTTGCATTAATTACTATGTCATGCACACCACTACCAAACACACTATCATCTCTATTTCCTATATCATCTCAATCTCTATTGTCTTTTTGTGTCTGTCCTTTTTATCCTGAAACAGGTATCAAATGCACACAAAAAACTCTTTAGAACACGATCATAATGATGCATTCTAAAAATAATATTATTTAAATATATAAAAGTAGATGCCTATTTGAACATTCATCAAATTCAAAAATAGAGAAAATATATGAGTAGAAGATGTTTTTACAATAGCGGACCATAGATTAATATAAGGGGGATTCTCAGATGTAGTTGGCAGTCAATGTCTACACTATAGTTAATGGAGCTAGCGAATAAGGAACTGACACGTGGCAAGGTGGGGCATGATTCAGTTTGCTAAGCAAATAGGACTGAAGTGGAATTGTTAGCAAGAATAAGGGCAGAAAATATAATATCACATCCATAAAAATAGTAAAATAATTATGGCGAAAAAAATGTTAGGGGCAAGTGAAAAAAATAGAATTTAAGAAAAGTAAAGTGAAATGTTTGAAGAAACATGTGCACATCTTGTATGAAATTGCAGAATATTGGAATTAGTCTAACAATATAATTAGGAACCATTGAAACAAATTTTGAAAAATTATTTTATATCAGCGGACCTAGAAAAAATTAACCATCCTGTTAAATCATATGCAAAGACCGCCACAATAAAACAAAATAAAACATAAATAAAATTACAAAATAAACAATTTATATATTATAAAGAATTAAAATTAAAAAATTACAATTTGGACAAATCGATTATAGCAAAAAAAATAAAAAAATTGAAATAATAAATTTAAACACAATTATTAATTGCAAAATAATTACAATTAAAGTTAATGAAAAACATAAGATGAAAATAAAAATAAAAATAAACTTCAAAAACGTCATTCATAAAGAAAAAAAGTGAAAAGGGACAAATACTGTTCACTATAAATACAAAATATGACAACATCATATTAAAGAGAATAAAAATATAAAATACAAAATCTAGGACAATCCAATTTTTTTTTTAAAAAAAGCATACTGTTCCCAACACACATTTCGAACGAACCAAAATCTAAAAAATTACAAAAAATAAATATTAAAAATTAGTAAAGTTAACTACATAAAAAAAATAAAAATGCGAAATAGCACTGTACACTGGGTAGAGTTCGGACAAACCGAATTTTGTATAAATTAAATGAAAAATGAATATTAAAAATATGGAAAAATAAAAAAAATAGGAAAAGGGAATATAAAATAAAAAGTACTGTATAATTACTAGAGCTTGGATCACCTAAATTCTTTACAAAATTACAATTAAAAAATATAAACATTAAATATAAAAAATACCAAAATTTGTGACAAAAAATAAAAGGAAAAATAATAAAGTCACTGTTCATGGACAACCCGAATTTAGAAAAAAAATTAAATAAAATATTAAACAAAATTGATACCCTAATGTTAAAAATAATTAAATATAAAAAATTATTACAATTAAAACAAACTTAAAAAGTAAGAAAAGTGCAAAAATAAAAATAAACTTCACAAACCTCAGTCATATATAAAAAAAAAAATCAAAAACGAAAAGGGATGACTATTGTTCATTACAAATATAAGTTATTCCAACATATTAACTTTTTCTTTTCACAAAGAAAATTTTTTTCTTTTTAATATCATTTTTTCCATTGTTTTAACAAAAAAAAACCAAATAAAAAGCTTAAATTACCCTCCATGAATTTTAAATTACTTTTTACACGTAATTAATCACTCATAATAATAAACCATAACATATTATGCTCCTGGGCTATACATATCTCACGTAGGAGCTATTGACTAGCACATTCAGAGGAGTAGACACCTTAATACAATAGTAATATGGTGAGTCAAATGAGACACTCACTTTATAGATGAAAAATAAAAAATTATTGTTCTAAATAATATTTATAAATTTGAACTTTGATTAATATAGTTTTAATGGGGTTGATCTATAATAAGAGTAAAGTTTATCTAATAATAAATTTTTTTCCATTTAAATTTTTTTAATATAAAGTAAAACCTTATATGTGAGGAATGGTTGCAATCTAATAATAAGCTTTGGAAAGAAAACAAAGAACTAGATACTTGCAAGTTGCAAGAATCACACCGACCCCCTTTTAATCATTTGATATTTTTATTATTAAACGTTATTTTATTAGCATGGAATATACACTGTAGCTCATGTTTTAATGATATCATTACAGCATCACTCATGAGCAAAGGCGAGATTTTTTTTTTCCCTTCGATATCTGTGGGTGAGATAGAGAGACCGCGAGAAACCATGTGGATGAGGTGAACTGAAAGGCATAAATCTGTTAACGTCCGAGTTGCCAATATCAAATCTATTAAATTGATGCCATTTATGTGGATTACAGATTTAGAAAAAAGAACAGAAGTACTTACGCAGTATCAATTTTTTTTTTTTTTTTATGTAGGACAAATTTTCACATTTTTTATAGGAATTAAGAATTAATACAGGTAGGCTATTTCTCTGGTTATATATAGCACCAAAATATTCAAACTTTAGTTTCTATAGGAATTAACGCAGTTGATTTACCACGCAATGTTCCCGCCGCGTCTATAAGTTTTTCATTTTTTATTGATCTAAGTAGAATTTATATTTTGGATTAAATGCATGGATTTTATTTGGTTTCATGTTATTATCAACATAAATATGTCTATTTCATTGTCATCTTAATAAGAATATCACAATTTTATAAATATTTGAAATATATAGCATCTCTCAAACCATTTATATACGTGTGATTGAATATAATTAAAGTGATCAAAATATATAGAATTACAATCTTTGAATTGCTTTGAATTCAGCCGGTCATGCTAGTCAATATAATAGCTCAGCTCCAAGAGGAAAGTTCTACTCAACTCATCAGCATTTTTTTCCCCTCAAAAAGAAAACATTAGAAACACATATTTGATTAACTTGAACGAATATATATATTCTACACCACACACATGGGAGCCTCTAGCTAGTTGGGCCAGGGCGGCACACATTATTGCTCTTAATAGCATGCTCTTCACCCTATATAGAGTCCCAATATGATCATACCATATACCAGTAATCTCTTCTTGATTCAACATAAAAACGTTCTGTAATATATGCAAAAAAGTCACAAACGGGAAAGAAAATAAGGGTGAAACTTTGTAATATAGACTGCAAGTTCAACCCAAAGAATATGACAAAAAAATTATCCACCTCCCCCAAGAAAAAAATAGTAATAATCTAATTCTATCAGTTCATATTTGAGTTTAATTTTCATAAACTGAATATGTAAAACATTTCTACACTATCATATAATCATGTACTATCACAACAGTAAAAGTAGTTAAATCTTACATCTGCTAGAAAAGTCATATTAATTGAAGGATTTGATTGGATAATAGTGTAAAATCATATGCATCAAAATTAAACTCTTCAAATTTTATAAGATGAAATTATTATTCTGAAATGATTTGAAAGTTTGGAGCAGTCTATATTGTTTGAGTTAAATGCAAAAAGTGAAGCCCTATATTGGTTGAGAATAGACTAAGTGAATAATATATAATATGAGAAGAGTCATGACTCATTGCCTTAAGGTTTTGAGTCAAGATATGTCATTTGACCCGATGGAGGTGCTCTCACTTAGCTCATTAGTTGTATCTCCCGTTATTAGTCTTCTCCACCCTAATAGTGATATCAAGCCAAGGTTGGGCTCGATTCTTGGAAAGGCATGAATTGCCATCACCCAAATAGTAGTATCAAAGTCAAGGTTAGACTCAATTTTTAGAAAGGCTCATATTACAGGTGCTGGGAAGAGCAATTGACTGATGACAACTCATTGCCTTAAGGTTTATTGGTCTTCCCCACCCTAACAATGTAGCCACAAGTAGCATCCATACCGCAAGCAAGTGACGAAATAAAGGATTATCACCTAATCAAAACCAATAATGTTATATTGGGCATTTACTTACTTTCACCCCACCAGTCTGAATTTGCCTTGGGAGGATTACATGCAATGCAAAGCTAGCTAGCGCACACTTATTTTGTGTTTACAAAAGGAATTGATGGGTATTGTAATTTGATCTTATCAAAACCTTGTCAAAGTAAGACTGTTCTATAATTAATAAGAAAAAAAATATAACCATCTTACTTTTTTACCTAAAATTATTTTTTGTTTCACTAATCCGTTCTTATATTAATATTATAGATGACAGGGAAAAATGTTATTTTAAAGAAATTCCTTGACAATTCTTCCATTCACTATACATTATCCCAATGAAAGAAATGCAGAATCATGAAAGCACGGCTAGCATCATAACGTACAAGCTCACAGAGTTTTATCTCGAAGACAGCACAGCAATAACCATCACATTCACAAGACTAAATGAAATTAAGAAACCAAGTTAATTGAAGAGGTGGGAACATAGCATTTCTATTTGCCCAATCCTTTTCTCTACCTAATATAAAATAGAAGTCTACTACAATGACAATCAAAATTAGACTAGAGATCATGAGAGTAAGATATACAAACAAAATGTTTTAGCATGAAGTCAGAATGTGTTCATAAGCTAGTGCTTTGAGTTGAACGCACTTAAATATTTATTAAAAAAAAAATTCAAAAACAATGCAAGTGAAATGACACTAACTTATAATAACAATCACGGCCTGATTATAAGAGGGCTAATGATGGAGGTTGACAAAAACATTATCAATGTAATGACACAGAAAATTACTGAAGAATGCATGCCCTTTCTTGTAAACAATTTCCATAGCCATGAATAATGTAGGTAAAGATTGATGAAAAACAAATTAATGGTAGAGACCAAAATAATGACATTAATCATGATGCACAAAGTAATCCATACATGTCTAACTGTATCATGGCTACCAACAGAACAGGTTATAACCACTCACAGTCACCCCTTGATCTATGCCAGTAAGCTCCACAAAATGCTATAATACATCGACATAGTGTCAACCTGAATTGGATAGTGTAATTTTGCTGTCATCTCAGGAGATTCTTCACATTTAGAACTTGAAGCCAGCAAAATGCTCTCCTTCCATGCATTATATCCAACCCAGAATTAAGATCATTCAAATGTTTCAAAATATTATTATGTAGCTTGTTTAAAACAGTCTAGTTCAATGAAAACCTCCCTGCATCTCCACTTCTGCTTATGCAATTTCTTTCACACATACCCCAAGAAGATTATCACCAACTGCACCTTAGTATTTTTTTTTTCCTTATTTCTTTTACTTGGTAAATAACTAGTGTTTATAAAAAGAAAAGGGTCATCTGGTTTTATTCCCTCACATAACCAAATGGTATTCATCATTTTTGGTTGTGTGTGTGTGTGTTTTGGGGGGAAGCATTGTCAATTACTTCACAGTTTCGAATGTACCAAAAATAGTATGTTAAGCTTGGAAAGGAGTGTGTGTGTGTGTGTGTGTTTTTTTTTTCTTGGATATACTGGAGTTAACAGAAACTGAACATTTCATAATTCCAACATCCAAATATAAAAAAGCCGTAGCCTTTCAGTGTACAAAATACACTAGCTTCAATCTATTCATTTATCTTAGTTCATGGAATGCTTTCAAGTTCCAAGCTAGAAAAGGTTCAGTTCAGTCTTCAGTATACCGCCAGTTCTTGAAACAGGTTTGACTTTTGTTTAATAAATTTTAATCTGACAAAAAACCAGTGAACACCCCAAAATACACCTTGCCAAAGAAGATACCGAAATGATAATATTAAGAATCTGCAGTCCTACAAATAAAATGCATTTGAAGAATTCCCCAATTGGAATTTGCAAAAAAAAAAAAAAAAAAAAAATCAACAAATCCCAGCCTTCCAGCAACAAATTAACAGCCAGAAGCTCCTGAAGACTCTGCTGCATCCTCTAATCTCAATGTTATGGCTACTTCTTCAATCATTTTACCTTTATCTGCTGAGCCTTCCACAGCCTTGTTCAACCTTTTTAACCATATATCATAGTCAAATGGGTATGGGGTTCCACAAAGGCTATCAACATAATCAGCAAATGCTTTCAAAAGAGCAGAAACCTGCCCGAGATGTTGCTGGATCGAACGCTTTGCCCAGCTTGTCTCTCTCCATTGCAAAGCAGATTCAATAGAATCTTGTTGCGGCATAGTTCCTCCACAAATAAAGTAGAGGATATAGACAATGCTTTCAGCATCAGACGATGGACACAGCTTCCCATGATGAAGTGCATGAGAAGATGAGAACTGCAAATTTATGGCAGGGCTGTCTCTGTCTTCCAAGACAGCATGCCCCCATGATATGGGAATAAACAGAACTTGATTTCTAATGCCTTGTTTTTCAACAACACGTATTATGTTCTCTGGACAGATATCACCATGCTGGACATTAGCCATGGCTGCACTTCTTAGAGCAGCTAGACAGTCCCGGCATAAGCGAATTGCTTCATCAGCCGAAAATGACCCCTCATTAGCAACTACAGAAGAAAGTGGCTCCCCAACTGGAGATGTTACTAGTATTGGAGTCCCACACCAAGGGTGATCACACCTGCCACCAGGGCTCTCTTTCATGCAGGGACCAGAATGTAAAATCCTACCAGAGGCGACAATTTTGGGTAAATACTTGCTCAAGATTCCCTGATTCCTCAAAATGTTTAGAACTTTTGTTTGACGTTGTACTTGGTACCAGAGGCTCATATCCTCCCAAGAAGGCTCAAGTCTAGATGGATGGGCGCCAATGTATAAAGTCAATAACTCTGAAGGATGATCAAGACAAACAGCACTATAGAGATAATAATTCCCTCTTACTAGAGATTCATGGATTTGGAAACTTTTCTGCCCTTGTTGTGGATCATCCAAGACCAATATGTCACCTTGCTTGAGCTTCAGACGCGACGCTCTCTTTTTGGAAAACAATTCATCTTGATCATATTCAACAATCTCTCCTGCCTGCTGATCACTTCCTCCTTCATAAGGAACCAGTGCATTTTCAGTATCAACAATGCAGCATTCTGTCCTGCGCTTCTGAAGGCGGAGGCTATGATCTGAAATCAACAATGCAACTGACTTCCGTGGCGGTCCATTCCATTGGGCAATGGAGTAGAAAGTTGCCAATAGTACCTGCAGGGTTCCAATATCCCCCCAGTTTGCATTTCCCAATTGATTCCATATTGGTTCCACCTGGGTGACCCGAATTTCAGCATGTGTTTTGATCCATTCAGCCACAGAGAGATATGGATTGCTGGAGTTCAACAAATCAAGTTTGCCAAGGTCACCACTGAACTTCATCGCTGCTCCACACTTGGAATCTAGAATTATAAGGAAGACAGAGTCACTGTTGACAGAACTAATCTTGCTCAAACTCCGAGAAACAAGAACATGGAAACCATAAAAGAGAGCTTCGCAAATAGTGCTGGCTGATGTTCTCAAACCATTGTCCAAGAATGTTTCTGGCTTGAATAAGGCAAACGCTACCACTTGATCCCATTTAATTTTCAAATCATTCCCACTTCTAGATATCAAAGCTAAACCACACATTTCCCTCAGCCTGCCCCTTGATATAGCCTTTTCAACACTATAGAACTTTGAACCAACATAACAGGGGCAGGACACACATAATGGCAGTGGCCCACTTTTATGCCAAAATGTGCGCCAGAGGCCAATGATAATGGCATGAAGGAAATCTTCTGCTGCTAGATATCGATCTTCTATGAGGTCATCGCAAGCATCAGACAAGATTGGCATACGGATGAGTTGCTGAAATGGAACTCCTTCCAATGCCAAATCAAGCTTGCGTAACTCATCAGTTGTGAAGGGAGAACTAAAACCTTGCTTCCCATCTTCTGAATCACGACTTAGATTCTCCAAGACCCACTCCTCAAGATATTGTGTAAATAACTCAAGGTCAACCAGTTTCCTTCCGTAGTCCTTGAGCCCCTTAAGCACTCTTCTTGAAATAGGAGTAAACTTGCTCAATCCCGAAGCACCGGAGACACTGCTGGCAGAAATAACTGCAATATAGCAAACCATGTTATAAAAATAGTAACTATATATTAGCAAACAAGGGAGAGAAATCTACACGTTTCACTTGGTAAAGCTACTTCCAGACATGAAAACATTGATAACTGATAAGAGAGGAAGGATAGACAAAGCAGAAACAAACAAGAAAAATATGCCAGGAGCCTCCAGGTATTATTTGGATGATACTATCATTAGATTCATTACGTAGTATAAAAACACCAAGTAAATAAAGCCTCCGAGAAAAATAAATTTTGATGAAAACAATTCATAAAATACATAAGAATCATTGCATAAGGTTACTAAACCCACACCAGATGCTCTTGAGGGTATATCCACTACGACCAAGCTTGTGTACCATCAAAATTTTCTTTTCATACACATTTGTTAAGAGACTTCAATCATAGACTTGATTATCTCATAAAGATTACAACTACTTAGGTAGCATTATAATTCAATAGCTTCTTAAGCATGAATAGATCACTTTTGATGAAGACAGTAAGACAATACATTAAAAACTGTATGAGAGAACAAGAATGGGATATGCAGTAAATGTCCCCAGTTCTACAGAATAGTTTAAGAAAGGATGATGTCAATACAAACCAGAGCTAGATTTCCTGAAACTTCCATCCACACTTCTCCCTGGAGATAAGTCCGATCCATTTTGCAAAAAACCTGATTCATGTGATTAATAAGGATAAGCATGTATATACAAATATGATTGGATCAAATAAATAATTTAGCATTTCCTTAAAAGAAAGCAACTATATTGTACCAACATTTGCCAATAACCCTAAACCCTCAACTCTTGGGGCATCCAACTGATGAATACCTTTACATGTATGTGCAACAAAAAACATATATTAGACAAAAACCGGGTAATTTTCAGTCTTATGGTTCAAGAGTTGAAGGAACAAAATTTTCAAAGGCTCTATATAATTTTCTCTTCAAATATAATCCTTGATATATTTTCCTTTTTCTAGTTGGTTGCAATTATCCCCTTGCCCTGCTTATTCCTTTTCTATTACTTTGAGACAAAAGAGAGTTGTCTTCAACAATAAAGTGAAAGAAACAGGTGAGCATGCAGGGGTAGCCATTGTCGTTGGAGAGCCTAAGGTCATACATATAAACCTTGAATTGGACTCCATACTTTTGACATGGAACTTAATATTAGATGCTAACAGAGGGTTACATGAATCAGTTGATTCAATTCGATATCCAGCTCATTGAGGTTCCTATCTCATCTACATTTGGTTCTTGGTGTCTAAACGCCTTTTTGTTGATGTTCATATGCATCTCAAGCAACATAAGATTTATCACATTACAAAAAGAAAAAAAAAAAAACAAACAAAAGCAAAAATCAAATTGCTATCAGTAGATTGAAAAACATGGAAGTTCACAAAAATCACACCCAAAATGATTCTGGATAATATAGGAGATCTGAAGAATTCATGTAACAAAGATATTCACTCAAAACTGCCAACCAGCATCGCCTCTCCTCCAACTCCAAACTAGTGCTCGGATCATGGTTGCGATCATACAATAAGACACAACCCACTGAAAATTGACAATGAATATTGCATAACAAGTAACTACATTCAGAGAATGGAGGTTGGAGCACCAAATTAACTGAGTGAAAAATTGAAAGAATAATACATAAAGGCAATCCCTGGAACAAGTTGCTCAAATGGTCTCGTTAAAAAGCTAATCAAGAAGGGGGTAAATACGAATATAGTATAAACTATAGACAGCTGAAATGGTAAAGGTGAAAACGTTCACACGGTTCTCATATTTCAGCTGATCCATTTCAGCATAAATAAAATTCAAGACCCTTTAAGAAAACACAACACCATAAAACCACAACAGGGTATTAGCAAGCAACACAACACAACTCAAATCAAACCATTCAATCGCAAGTTTGCCACATTCCAGCATAAAAAAAGAGCAAATGCCAAAAAGGAACACAAACAAGTAAAAAGAAAAGAAAAAAAAAGGTCATGAAGCCAAAAAGTTAAACTCACCCAATTGCATTGCGACCAGCAAGGCGATTTATGAAGGACACTCAAAAGGTGAAAACACTCTCAAGGGCCAAGATTTTTTCACAAAATTCCCCAGAAATCTCGAAGCCAACAACAACAACATTATTCAACTAACAACACGAGGCAATGGCTGCTGTCGGGGACGACAATGACGGGCAGGAGGAGAAGGAAAACGTTGGGCGACGGCGAAGGCGAGGAGGATGATGAACAACGTGGGACATCTCATGATGGAGAAACAATATGACCACGACGAGGGTAATCTCATCTTGTTCTTCAACCTCAAACGACACAAAAACAACAAAACAAGAAAAAGCACTACCTTAGTTTTTTACAACACCCCTCCCACACACAAACAAAAACAAGAGAAAAAAAAGGAACTTTTGTTGTTGGGTATGTGTGTGTGTTTGTTATTTATTACTGTTGTGTCGGAGGTTGAGACATGGGAAGAAGTAACGAGGAGAGAAGCGAGGAAAGAAAAAGAGAGTGTTGTGTTGTGGCTTTGAAGACAAGTGAAGTGAAGTGAAGTGATTGAGGGAGCATGGAGCAATGACAAGGATCGATGGGGAAAGGTGGCTCTAAATAAAATTAATTAATTAAAAAAAGAAAAAATAAATTAAAAAGTTGGGGTGCCCAGCGGAAAAACCAATGACCATGGTCTGACCCAATACGATTGGCTTCTCTTTCTCTTTCTTGGCATGCAGTTGGTCCCATGGAAAGTGGTGGGGTGGCCTCTATGACTATTCCTCCCCTACTCACTCCCCAGCGCGTCACTTTGGAAAGAATTTGTATTATTTTAACTCTTAAAAAATAAATATTTTTATATATTTATTTAAATTTAAAGCTGAATAAATAAAATAAATTGTGTTAAAATGAGTCTCGTATGATTTAAGAATGATGAATTGGATATGTACACGAAATACGAGGTAATAGATGTTGAAAAAATCTCTCCTTGCAAACCTCATGAGCCATTTTCTATGTTTCTTCGTTCAAATTGAAATAGTAGGATATGGAATGAATGGCTCTTAGGATTTGGCTTTGCACTACCTTTGATGTTTTATGCTCTTAGGTGGCTTTCTTGATTTTAGCCTGCTATATGTCCCTCTAAACCAAGGGGTCCTCTCAGATAACAGGGATTTTTTTCATACGAGTTAAGACAAACAAATGGAAATTAAAAATTTTAACCTATAGTTCAAGTTAATTTTTATGTATTTTTCTTTGAGTTAATACTCATTTTAATCCTGACTTTATACTTATATACTATTTTAGTCTCTAATTTTTAAAATGAGTCAATTTAATCTTTGACATTATAAAATATGAGTTATTTTAGTCTTTCAACTCACTTTTATTTAACATTCCATTAATTAAATAATGATAAGTAATATTAAATGATATCTTGACATACCTTGTGTCATTTGAAGTATAATCAAGTTTAAAATAAATTCATTTTAATGTCTTAAATTACACAAAATGAGTCATTTGAATTTTCATTTTTAAATCATAAAATGACTCATTTTGTACAATGTTAGAAATTAAAATAAATTATTTTAAACTTGATTCTATTTCAAAAGGCAAATGATATGTCCACATATGATTTAAGATTATCTATCACTATTTAATTGATTAAATGTTAAATAAAAGTGAGTTGAGAGACTAACATGACTCATATTTTATAATGTTAGGAACTAATTTGACTAATTTTAAAAATTAAAGATTAAAATAACTCATAAATATAAAATAAATGGCTAAAATGAGCATCAGCTCATTTTTCTTTTATAGGTCAGATAATGCTGTTGTGCTTTGGAAAAAAAAAGAGGTTACTTCTTCTATTTTAAAATATAATAGTCTTTTTAAGTAATGGCAACATAAAAAGACAATTTAATACTTCAACTTTCTATAAAAGTAACCGTGAAAAATTAAATTATCTTTTGACCAATTAGGGAAGAAATAATTATGATAGGTTTTCGAAAGAAGTGGGGGAGAGAGAGAGAGAGATAAATACATTAAATGAAGATAGAGAAAAAATTAATATAAATAATTAATTTATATGAAAATTTTAAAATAATATATAATATATAAAAAAAATTAACAATATTTTAAAATAGAAGTAGTTAAAAATATCCTCATAAATATGTTTTGAATTGTGTCAAGAGATCTCAATTATTTTTATAGATTTAAAATGTGATATATTAGTAATGCAAATTTTTATGCAAACATTTCATTATATACTGTTATCTTACTAGAAATATTTAATTCTTACAACAATTATTTAAAAAAATTATACATGCAATGCAATATAATTAATAATATAAAACACCTCACACTTATCATATGTGAAAATTAATCTACACCAATGCTGACCAAAATATGTGAAAATTAATCTTTATTCTTTAATCATCAAATGGCATGTGTTGCAATGAAAAAATTTAAAACAAATATATTTCAAGTGATGATAAGTATTCTTTTATTTTATTAATTTGGTAGTCAAACCTTTGCATTCAAATTATTTTGTCCATATTTATATTCTAGATTTAATTAGAATTTAATTTTAATACATTATCAATATAAAATTTTTTATACAATCATTTAATCACATATTATTAATTATATTAACTTAATTAACAGCTTTGACCTTTTTGTACTATTTCAAAAGCCATATATATGTATATATAAAGGATGAATATATTATTACAATTTGTTCTGATCAGAATATTCTAAAGTGCGTAATATGAAGTTTAAAATGAAGTTCACGTAAATGGCATAAAGTTTATGATATCTAATTACCACTTCCACTAAATTCAGAGAATCTAAATTGTCCCTGCACAAGCTGCGGTGTGGCATAGCTTCTCCTTTGGAGCGTGCGAGTTCATTATAATTTGGTGGCATGTTATCCCTACTTTGTTTCCATGAATTTTCTAATTAGCGTCTTGGTTGGCCTGTCAGTTAATTTTTGGGGGCCATGGCTAGCCTATCTGGTATGGACCCTCCTCTTCTCCACTCTCTCCAATCACTTTGGTCTTCCATGTCCAAGGCAAGAAAAACCAAGCTTTAGGGTAAGTGAGGCCAAATTCTTCAAGTGTTCAGGTAAGTGAGAATATATATACATATTAGACGCCTCCTTCATTAAGAATAGGTCCAAGTATTGATTGTACTTTTATGCATGTGTACAAGTATAGATGTGGGTTTAGATGCATACACTAGTTATTATCACCGAATGTGCATTGAGTGATATTCATTATTATTATTATTGTTATTATTGCACAATGGCATTATATTGTCTCTCCCTGAAGCAATCGACAATGATTTTATGTTATGACGAATACAAATGATATATACATATATATAATGTTTTTTATATTAAAAATGTAAATATCTCATTTGATACCCACTATATCACCATATGGATTATATTAACTTGTGGTCTTATTCACACTTATTGACCTATTTTTCCACCTTTGGATCTGATAGATATCCAAATAACATTGCTCATGTGGGATTGGTCAAAGTGTGCAGTAAGTAGATATATTGATCTCTTAATCAAAAGTCTCAAGTTCGAATCACATGAATGGAAAAAATTCTTATTGGGAGACCTATATCCTCTTAAACAAGTCCCTATCCCCTTTAGGGATCTCCGCCATATTGGATCGGATTATGAATATTGATGGTGACATTGAATTTTTATTTTTTTTGTACTAGTGAGATTGAAATTTAATATATATATATATTCTTTTTTGGTCAAAATAAATATTCTTACATATTATAGAAAGACCATATTTAGTCCTATCATATCAAATACAAACAATCCATCCCATAAACTGATTGTTTGTATTAAAAAATCAACTATATCTATGAGCTACTACTTCTTGAAGTTAGACTGATTAACCTCTTTTTTTTTCACATGAAAAAATTTAAACTAAAAACGAATATTGACAAAAAAAAATTTAATTCACTTCACTTTTGCATGAAGTTAACTTGATAAAATTTAATTATTAAAAAAAATAAAGTTTTATTTCTCATTCTGACATAAACTATAAACAAGATCACTATTTACTCAATTTATATTTTTATCTATTAATTTTTTTGTGAACTATAAATATTTTAAAAATTTGAACAAGCAAAAGAGGATTGTTATGGGCTCGAACAGACTGGATTGGGCCTACTTTTTTTTGGCCCTAAACTAACATAGCCCGAGTGACCCAATCGGGGCCATTTTGATAGCTCTAAGTATGCTCTGCGATTTTCCCCAAATTCTAGATACAAAATTTGGCAGTGATCGACCAAGTCTACTTGCTCGAGCAAAACTTCTTCATTATCATGACAGTTACCGATCCAAGTAGTCTAGCGAAAACCCGCAATTGATGAAGTTGAAGCAATGAAACAAACAAGATAGTAATAGTTACTACATATAGTGCCTAGCTCCTTTGCTTTTCTTGCACTTGTGTCACTGTCAAGTCTCATTGGTTTGCTTCCGTTGCAATTATTTTAAGAAGTTAGCCAACGATCTTCTGTGCATTTGGTTACCCATATTTTCCCCATTGCGGTGGGAAAAAGCGGTGTGCAAAAGTAGAGATCGTTTGGTTTGGGTTTTTAATTTTGAAAAAGTGTCTCACTTCCACTAAAAGTGATTCCATTGGAAGTAAAAAATATTAGTGGACCAATCAGCACAAGTTTGACACACCCTCAAATCTTTGGCTTTCATACTTGAGTTTCTTCAACCCTTTTGGGCCTCAAGACTAGGGGGCATGTGGACTAGTCAGTACTAGACTGACCTGTATCCTCATGTGGACCAGCTAGATACACTCTCGTCTAGCCCAATGGGCGCTGAACCAAACGTGAGGGCGAGAGACATGTTCTCTCCAATTAATGCCTCGCCAGCCCCCCCTCTCCCCCTCATTAATATTCGACCAATGTATATATACCCTCTTACAGAGAGGGAAGGCACCTGATTCCCTAGCTAAACACTAGTTTACCTTTACCCTGAGCAAAACAACACCAGTTAACTTTTACTTTTTTATCTCATATCAATTCTTCTAAACTCACTTTTTAACACATTCCCAAATACAAATCAATTATTTTAAAATCAATT
Organism: Dalbergia cochinchinensis; assembly: GCA_031216125.1. Lineage (NCBI taxonomy): Eukaryota > Viridiplantae > Streptophyta > Magnoliopsida > Fabales > Fabaceae > Dalbergia > Dalbergia cochinchinensis. The sequence goes on along the minus strand of CM062373.1, from coordinate 54,784,703 downwards.
CTCTCATAATCTTATTTTTTTACATCAATTATTTTAAAAGTAATTCTACCAATAAAATCAAAACCAAATGAACCCCTACTGTTAAACATGTTAGAACGAGGGAGTTATCCTGTCAAATGATTACACTAACTAAACACATCAAAGGTGCATGGCGCGTTTTCTGTTTAGAATGTGCCAAATATTGCAACTTAATTAATTCCAAGTCAACAACAAACCCAGCCAATAATCCTATATAAAAACCCTTATGTTTTGTAATTAGACACGCTTTCACATTCTTCTTTACCTCGCATTATCATCAAAGCAAAAATGTTATTCCAATATCAAAAAGTGGATGTCTAATTGGAACACTCACTCTATTACTATTGAATGTGATGATGATCATAACTTTCTCCACTTATTCATTGCATCCAAAGGTGATACAGTAGATGTCTCAATTGAACACTAACTTTTGGGTGTTAGAATAACAATACTCATTGTCAAAGTTAGATCTATGCAAATAACAGAGACAAAGATGGAGTCGTGTTTCGATTTTTTCTTCTTCATTTTCTTCATATCTAGTCATATGTTTCTGAATAAAATTGTGCCTGAGGTTCAATTGATGTGTCTTAATATGACACTTGGACATGGGCCAATTGAATCCACCATTGATTTTTGGGTATAAAATTGAGAAGTAATATTTTATTATTTTTTATTATAAAATTATTTCTCCTAAAAGTTTGAACTGGGTTTGAAGCTTGCATAATTTATCATAATTGGGATAACAAAATCGAATCCTATCCTTTTAGCACCTATGGCTCTGATATTATTTCATAAAATTCCAAAAGCTCAAACTAATTGATAGAGGCATGTGAATAATTTTATACTATGACATTCGGCTAAATTTTGAGGTTATGTTTTGTTGCATTTTGCCGAGAAAATAGTCAAAAATTGATCAAATCTAACAGAAACTGAAATTTGTGGCTTCGATGAATATTGTAGTGGAATTCTTTTTGGAGTGTATTCACTTTTGCACTAATTTAACGTGGACCTTCATATTCATATACTCCACTTAGCCAATGGCCAATGACAATGATATTAGACAATTATATTGGCGTGCAGAGTTGTTCAGTGATACCCTACCATCTCGGCTTTGCTTCACTCCTCAATTGCATGGAGTGCTGTACATATTTTTTGGGTAAAGAAAAATGGCAATTAAGTATATTTGTTGCTGGGATTTGGAGCACTAATCCGAAACAAAAAGTTTATCAATCCCGCCCTGGCAGTGTGAGTCAATCTGAGTAGAGCAAATAATTAAAAAATAAAAACAAAAAGGAAAAGCAGCAACAAAACTTTGTGAAGCAGCCATGAAACGAGAACGATCCTGTGTCTTAGAAAAGGTCATAACAATTGTCAAAAGGTCCCGACAATATCATTCATCATTCATGAGATTTAAGAAGTAGTCACCAGAAACACATTATTTTTCATGTGGAAAAATAGAAAGACGTTTGAGTTAATAAGTTCTATAATTTTGTAGTACATCTTCTTGATAATTAAATTAATCTAAAAATCTTCTTAATTTGAAAAAATATTATGTCGATCTGTTTCATTATTTTCAAAATCAGAGTAATTTCATTTTTTTTTCTAAGTTCACAAGATAAATAAATATTATTTTTATTTGTCAAAATGATGCAACACATATATATTTATCATTAAAACAACAAATGAGTTGTATCACTTTATTTTATGAGATTAATTTTAATACATTATCAATTAAAAGAATGTTATATATTATTATCTAATTATATATCACCACACTAATAAAAGTAGTTGATTTATATCTATTAAAAAAGTCTCTTATAACAACACATAATTGAACGATAGTATATAAGAAATTTCTTTGATATCCTTATAAAATTCAAGAATAGAGGTATTTTTTAGTTATTTGCGTATAATAATACACCATATATTCTATTAACTCAATTTATTAAAATATAAAAAATTAAAGATTCAATCACAATCGATAAAAATAAAATAGTAGGTGTAAAAGGAAAGGCTACTATAAATCATAACAATGTATCAAAAATTAAATTCTCATTTTTTTAATACCAACTTTCATGTTCTATAAAAAAAAAATTATAATTATAGTTGCCGTAGAATTACTCCGTCAAAATAAACACACAAAGGGTGGCTTTTTTTTTTATTGTTTTTGGTCGGAACAGGGTGGCATATATTTTTGGTCAAGGTGGCATTTATTCGAACAGGGTGGCCGTTTTGACGTGCGCTTTTGCTTCCGTTCATGTGGGCTTTTTTTTTTGGGGGGGTCGTACGGGGTGGTCTTACGTTGTACCACTTCATTATCGACCATGGAACTTGCATTAATTGTACCCTCTAATATATAAATTTTTTTAAACCAATATATATATATATATATATATATATATATATATATATATATATAATTCCAATAGAATATTTGATTTACGACTTTAAACTCTCGAACCATGGTTTGATCACAAATTACCGTTTGTTTCGGGCAAAACTATCAAATTCATTTTTCTAAATTTTCACATCAATCAAATTGATCCACATAGAAAAAAAAAATTCTTAAATTAATTCATGTAAAATTAAATAGTTGGATAAATTAATTTCTATAAAAAAAACTCTCAAATTAATCTCTATAAAAGTGAATTATTAGATAAATTAGTCCTTCTTAACTAATCTATTAGAGGGACTAATTTGGCCAATTATTTAATTTTGTAGAGATAAATTTGTTCGATTTAAAATTTTTATAGGGATTAATTTGAGAGATATATATTTTAGAGACTAATTTGTCTGACTATTTAATTTTATAGAGACCAATTTGAAAGTTTTTTTTTTATAGAAACCAATTTGGTCAATATGAAATTTTAAGGGATAAATTTAATAGTTTTCTCTTTTTTTATTATCTTTTGCTCAAATTATGAATCTGTAAAAATATATATACACATTATTAATTAATTAGTTATGTGCTAACAGATTAGTATAGCTAAATCCATGTCCAGGAAAGGATTTTCAACACACACATGGAATGATGGATGTATAGACCCAAGCGCACGAACCTCTCCCAAGGAAAATTAAATGACATAAACCCATGCATCAATCCAAACAAGAAAATAAATGGGGAACATGATCGATCGACTAATATATATTAATAAAAATAAGGCCTACATATATATCTCAATTCAATAAACAATGTTTTTGGTAAATCAGTGACATTATATGGTTTATAGACATCTCATGGGAATCTCCAATTGAAAAAGTCGTTGAATTTAAAGATTCTACCAATCTAGGTAGCCAAACAGCGTCTCTTACTTGCTTCAAAGTTTGTATATGCGATAAGCTCTCACCCATGCATGAGATTTCAATCTATAGTGAAAAAAAAGAAAATGAAATTTGCTGAGAAAACTTCAATCCACTGGCTAAAAAAATAACTGCAATGGTAATCCACAAACGAATTGAAACCCCCACCCGAAAAAAAAAAGGGGGAAAACATTTTAAGAATCTATATGTGCCAATTTATGCCTGTGTCTGTAACTGAAATAATTATTATGTTGCAAATGTAGAACAGGTTAGAACTAATGATGATATAATACAACCAACTTATATATATCATACATGTGCATGAATCTCTAAAGACTAATTAACTTCGTTACTCCTTCCACATGCTGAAGTTGAAAATTTAGTTGGTTTCAAATGGAACCGACAATGAAGACTTGACAACCATTATAAGCTAAGCAACTTAATATTTCGAAGGAATTAATAAGGCCTCTTATCAGGAGATAGTATTGTTAAGAGACCAAGCAATAAATGATGCAGCAGTAAAATATATCCTCCGTTTTTCAAACTAAGTTTGGCAGCAAAAATCTTGCTAGGATAATTACTAATATTGATTTCAGTAACTGCTAGCATAATTCAGAAGAAAAATGTTAAGAGGGTTATCTTTGTGCAGATGTAACATATATACTGACTCTTAAATATATCACACTCTTTGTAGTTGTATGGACCAAGATCACCATGTGTGCGGGGGTAAGTTTGTTTATGTAAGAATTGTGTAAGCTTCACTTCCACAGTGCAAAGTATATACACATAACTTGCACAGTTGCACGGAGCTAGCTAGGGCTCCTGAATTCGTGATGCATGCCTAGTCCACATTGCAATGTTTCTAGACTGTATAGTATCTACAAATTTTACACCCCAATTTAATTTCTAAGTACCTCTAATTCAACCTTACATTCGAATTGCACTCTCCGTGCATGTTGAAGTTAGATATCATGAAAGAAACTCAGTAATATTTATAGTTTTATACGACTATAGTGATCAGTTGACAACATATATATAAATAACATTCATACATCATTGGAAAATCTGGATTATCATGAAGAACCATTTTGAGCTTTCTTTTGGTCATGATCTTGGTCATGCATGTGAAAAGTCCACCATAAAAAAGCTCTGATTTTAAAGTGAACACTAGGTTAATCATAAGTTCTATTAAATTATGATCTAAATAACATTAAATATCCTTTTACTTTCACACATCACAAACAACTTCATTTTAACCCTATCATTCATCATGTCCTAATATGAAAGATCAATATTAATTTCAGTAGGTTAACATTTATGGAATATAGTTTCAGTGCATTAAGCACTTGTTTATAAATAAGAAAAGACTTACACAGAAACTCGGATATATACAGTGGTCAAGTTGTGTGGAAATAACTTCCTGTCATTCTGTTTGAATGAATTAATCAGCACAATCGAGGTTATTCTCATTAATTGTTACTGAAAAATTTATTATCTAAGATTGAATTAGATGCTAAGTTTGGTTTTCTTTCGCCGATATACATTTGCAAACCACATTAAACATTAATTTCTAGTCAGCTCATATTTTTTATATATATCAAATCCTCAGTTAGGCTTTACAGCATGCTTCAATCCAAACTGTAACTGATCAAGTAACAAACACAAGGGAACAAACTTAACACCGTTACATTACACAGGGGTAGGATCTGTGATTGTCTTGGATTTTCTCGTTTAGTGCTCTTGAATCATAATGTAGACAAATTAAAAGCTAGTAGTACTAAACTTTCCAAAGGAAAAACCAAATTGGCTAGAATTAATTAAGGCCAAGACCTACACATTGCAAAGCATTGCCACAGTGAAAAACCACACCGGCACAAAGCCACAGAGTTCGCTGAACTTAAACCCTTCCCATTACATTAATCCGATGGGATAATCAGCCCCTCTACTCCCACGTAGATGCATCTAACCCCAAAAGATCATTTTGGATGATTGGATTTGGGACACAAACAAACTTGCGAGACACTGCATATATACATGTGGAAGAAGATCGACCTACCTTTCCCAACTAGGGCCTCCTATATCTTAATTTGACAGGAAAGTGAGGAACTGATGAACGGATAAGATCTCTCACTCAGGCGAGAAATTTTATATACTCTTAGAGTGCTATATGGATGTACTTTCTACCGCTAATTAAGGGACACTCTAACTAAAAATTAATATAGAGATGGATCCTAAGTGAAATATTATTCAATTAATAAATATAGAGCATATGTACGCCGTACTTTAAAAATGTATAAGAGATTCTCCACTCGGTGATCGCTCCCTTCTTAATAAAGTAAGAACATGAAAATAAATAGTACTATAATTATATGAAACTGGGTGAGAGTCCTCTCATATCATGAATGACCTATGCTCGGCGCTACCCTGTCCTTGCTATAAAGTATTTAAACCCTAAAACGTAGCTGTAAACTTGAATCTGACAGTGCATGGCAGAAGAAATAAAGATATCATATCGTTCGCATATATAACAAGACCCACGTAATGAGAGCTTGTCATTTCATTACCGATCAAATGCATGCATGCTCTAATTTGTGTTTTAACTAATGATCCAAATAATCAACTTCACCAGTTAACAAATAATCAAAGAGAGAAAGAGCTCCTTGTTACCTCAGCTTCGTTGGAGAGACCAAGTTTCCTAACCAGATACCTTTTAACCATGAAGACCGTCATGTTTTCGTCCCTTTTCCAACAACAAAATAAAAAATTAAAAAACAAAGATGGGGAAAAAGTAGAAGAAAACAAAACCCAAAAGGAAAAGAAAAGTGAGAGTTATTATAGCTTTTTTCCCTCATTTCAATGAACACCATCATTAGCAGAGTGGAAAAAATGCGTGCTGATGTGATCAGTTATGCATGCTAACTTGCACCACTTATTACCTCACTCTAATGTACGCCTTTGGTATTTGAGGCAAGGCTTCTCCACTTCTGCCATAGTTGAAAGTTGAAACACCATCAAATTAATTAACACTCTCCAAAATAATGATGATAATAATTAATTAAGAACCAAAATAGTACAGATTCAAGACTGAAGAAAATAACAACTGAACAATAAGTAATGAAAGATTTTTAAGGTTGCTTGTGAGACTTGTAGTTACAGCAACCAAATTAATGAAGATATATAGAGCAAGGGAAATTAAAGAACAAACTATATTAACATTGGTTAAAGTAGTGGGGTGATGAGTTTGCTTGATTAGTTTGAGCAGTGTTGAAAGAAAATTTGCTCACCGGTTGGTAGAGGAGCGTAGCGTAAACCACAAACCAGACTGGTGGGGATCATCACTAATACTTCTGGCGCAGTAATGATGAGATTCATCACAAGGAACCGGAATAGGCAAGCCTTGAGAATCAATTTGGCATGATGGCCATAATTTCATGCCATTACCATCATCATTATGATGGTAGTAGTTGCATTGATCTGATGATGACGACCACCCCAACAAGCTATTGTGATGATAAGCAACAGTACTAGGTTCCACCATAGATCCTAATCCCTCATTATTAATGTCTTTTGGTCCTAATACTGAACCCTCTTCAAACCCTAACCTTAATCCCAGCCCTTCTTGGTGATATTTGGTGATTATTAGTCCTTGTGATGAAGGTGATGATGGAAAATGTAGAACTGGGTTTGATCCATGATTACCTATGTTTTTTTTGCATGGTGTGTTGTCACTGATTCCTAACCCCAATCCTAGTTTGAGCCACTCATCTTTTTCTGTCTCTTCTTCTTGTCCAACTTCTAATACCTTCTCTTGCTTGTGTTCCATTGTGCTATTGCTGTTTTTGAGGGTTTGGTGGGAGCGAGAAGAAGAGGCCATGGATGCATAAGTTGTAAGCTATTACTAATAACTAATATACCCTATCAAGCAACCTTTTCGGTGACAGATAAAAGGGTTGTGGTTCGGTTTGGAGCTTTTATGGGACGACATGCTTTTCCACTGTTGTCAAACCACAATATCAACTTCACACATACAAAACTATTTGTTGTTTTTATTTTTTGTATTGGAGATACTCATGACTCATAAAATAAAATACTATGTTGATTTATATTTTATTTATTATTAGTTGGAGTGTATAAATGTTATTTTAGTAGAGTCTATAATCTCATTTAATAATAAATAAAATATGAATCTACATAATAATTCACATATTATAAAGATAAATAATATTTTTTTGACAAATGAATATATGATAAAAATATTATTATTTTATTTTTCAATATCATAAAACCATTTTTCTCTCGTATATAAACTTAAGTTGACAAAAAGAAGTAAATAAATAATTTTATATTCAAATATATCTTTTACATAAAACATTTCTTTTAGACCTCAAGCTTAAATAATTTTATCATAATGAAAATTTAATTTAAAATCAATATCATTTAATCATCAAACCTCTAATTGTATATCCTAAAATTATCTATTTCTAGAGTTTAAGAAAATGCTCGATGTCATGTCTTAAAACAATCTTCTCTTTGTATTTAAGCATGAGCTGACAAGTAAATTCACTTATATACTGTCCAAATTAAAATGATTTTCGTTTTCATGGTTAATTGGTCTGCGAGCTTCATTTGTGAAGCTTTTATAAATTGCTTCTCGGGATTAAAAAAACCGAAAACATAGAATCACGTGGAGAGGGAAGTGAGAGGAACGCAAGTTAGATTAGAGTGTCGCTCTTTTCCAAGGCACAACATAATGTTCTCCTTCTTGTTCAGCCTTCTCCCCTCTTAAGTCTGATTTGCTGTGTTCTGTTCTTTCTTTTTGTCTCTCAGCATCTGAACAGTTCTTTTTGAGGACTAAGAAGATCATGTCGTGGGTTTTGGAGTGCTTCTACGGCTACTACTACACGCAAACGAAACGAAGACCCACAAAGGAGAGAGAGAGAGAGAGAGAGAGTAGTGGAATGATTCTGTGTGTGTTGTACCTGGTCAGTTTGAAAGGAAAGAAAGCGTGATTGTTGCTGTTGCTGCCATTACTACTACTTTTGTAATTGTACGGATATATTTATCACAGTTTCTCTCTGCATCGGTCCTCGCAAAAATGCAACTTTACTAGCTAGTGTGTAGTGCCCCCTTCTTGTTTCTGTTCATCCTTATTTTGTTACCATCAGAAGAAAAGACTAGGGAATAGGGATTGAAGGAGGTTTTGATCATTGCTTTCGATAATTCTGGTGGTAGAGATAGTGGTTTGGCTATAGGGAGAAGGAAAGGGGGATGCATTTTGTTGGGAGAATTTATCATTGTCCCAACTTTTCAACAGGAATGCGGTCGTTGAATATCAAGTCTCTCCCCTATAAGGGTAGTTGTGTGGCTTGCCATCAAATATATTGGACTATGCATTATAGTGTCTTTGTTCTTTGTTTTTTTTGGAAAATTTACTTATAATTAATTTTAAAGTATGCTAAAGTGGTTTGTGTTTGATAGTTTTTCAAAAAATAATTCTGACAAGAAATTTTCACTTCTTTAAAAATCAATTATATAACTAATATTAGCGCATTTAATTTTGTTTTTGTATAATTAGCTCTGTTAGAATTGTTTTTGTTACAAGGCAAAATCAATTCTGATGCTACAATCGATTGTGATCTTGTGTCAAGCATGGAAACCAAACATCTTTGAAAATTGAAGGAATCAACTACCTGTCCAAGAATCGACTTGGAGGCCACCCAAACGCGCATCCAAACATGCAGATAATTGATTTTGAAATCTTGGTTGAACGATAAACTTAACATGTTTTTAAATGACCAAAATCAATTTTCGTGCCCATGGAATCAATTTTAATCCCCCCAACATTAAACCAAATATGCTCATAGTGGGTTTGGTGTGTTCATACTTGTTTGTGTCTGGATGAGATTAGATTCGCTAACGCTTGTACTTAATTAGTAGGAGAGAAAATGTGCTCATAATAAGTTTTAAAAAATAAACATAATATGAAAAAAAAATGTTTGATTGTTTGGTTAGGTTGAAACTCTTGTCACGTGAATTGCGAGCTAAAATGTTAAATCTGAGTTAACTCACTTTACTGATGAATCGGGAAAATGCCAACCCAATTCAACCCAATTGAACTGGTGGGTTATGCGGATTGGCTCGCTAAATAAATTAAAAAATTTAAAAAGTTTAAAAATTATTAAATTTGTTTAAACACTAAAAAAAAGGAATGAACGGGGCTGAGGTGGATCACTTGAGTGAAAAATGAATGAATGATACCACTCCACTTAATTTACGGGTTATACAGGTTGGAGTCCACTTAACCTTTTAATTAAGTGAGCCAAGCCAAATTAATCTACTTTTAAATGAGTCAATATTTTATCAACCTGACCCGTCAAAATAGTGGATTGAGCCGGATTGGCTTACAGGTTATAACTCACTTTGATACCCCTAGATATATGAGAGACCGGAGGAAAAATAAAGCAAATGAGTTTTGCTAATGGGAATGAAAAGTGATAAGAAAAGTGACTACAATAGTTTTACAATATGACTTATATACAGTAGGAAGAAAATAATTAATTACGATAATTTACAATCTATAACAAATTAATGAACTCATCTATATATTAACATTCAAATTCTATATACTCTAACACCCTCGCAAGCCGAAGTATACGTATTTTAATTTTAAGCAATGATAACAAAGCTCAAAAACTGAATGGAAAAATGTAATACATTAAGAAGAAAACATACATTAATATGATAAAATGAGTAAAAGGGTAATCCTAACTAATCCTAACCATAATATGACTTACATAGATGGGTGATGTAGCAATAATATGACTTATATAGTGACCAATAATATGACTGATATAAGAGTGCGGACGTAACAAGGCTTGAATGATGACATAAATATAAATATGAAGTGCAAGGCTTAAATATAAATATGAAATACAAAGACTTGAAATATAAATATGAATGCACTTCATTTAATATCTCTTCGAGTCCTAGGCTTAAGGCTACCATCTAACTCTTCAAAACAACATGGTATCTTTATTTGCTAAAAACTCTTAAAAGTAAAACCTTCAAACTTTAGAAGTCAAATAAATGATGGTCTTACAACCAACATCTAAGATCCTCATCATCAAGCCATGGTTTTCCAATAACAAGGCCATTATGGCCGAAAAAGAAAAGAAAGGAGAAAGGAAAATAAAGAACTGAAAATGAGAAGGAGGAAGAAAAAATCAACATTACAACATCTCAAACTAAGAGTAAAAGAAAAGAAAAGAATAACAATCTTTAAAACAACTCCCTACCAAAGTATTTCTTGATGAAAAAAAGAAAGAAAGCTTGATTTTTAGATGAGAAGAATAAATCTTCCTTGGACCTTCAAGTTGATTTTTGGCCAACAGGAAAAAGAAAAGGAAGAAATGTTTGTCTTGGATTTTTGATATTGGAAATGGAGAGGTTTGGTATTTTAAGGAGGATCTATAGTGGTTGTGTGGTGGTTTGAGGTTGAGAAGTGGTGGTGGGTAGTGGTTCTTGTGGTGGTGGAGGAAGAAAAGAGAGTTTTTGAGAGATAAGAGAAGATAGAATTTGAGAGCACTTTTTTGGACACAAGACTTGGCCAAAAAAGTGGATGGGAAGAAATGAGAGTTTTTGTATTTCTTTGAGCATGTGTTGTATATAAAGACACATGTGAGGGTGTGGTGGGACATGATAGATGTATGGGTGGCCATCTAGAAGGACTTGGGGACCAACTTTCATTTTTAATATAGGTTAGGATGTGTATTAGAGGTAGATTTAATTAGGAGGAAGGTTAGGAATAGCTGATTAGGTGTTTAGGTGGATGATCATGCATTTAGGCATTTCAAGATCATCATTAAAGAGTGGTCATGAATATTTAAAGGAGTTAAGTTCAATTAGTTTGAGTCAAACTCAATTAATTTCAATTTCAAACACCAACACAATTCCTTAAATTAGGGAATTGAAGAGAGAAACTACTATTCATGATGTCATGACATAATGTCTTGGATTAAGATTAGGATTTGAGTTTTTTTAAGCAATTTTGGCTCTAATTAACTTCAATTAATTATTTTGACCTAAGATTAATAATTAAAATTAATTAATATTTAATTAAAGCTTAATATTGCTTATATTTTCTTAATCACACCATTAAGCTCATTATGCCCTTAATTAAGGGCAAAATTGTAATTTTACAGAAACTCCTCGGGACCACCCCGGGCTTATACAGACGTTATATATTTCTTAAAAATAAAATTCTAAATTTCCGTGTGAAGTCCGGGCCCAATCGGTAATTAATTCTGTATTAATTAACCATAGGGGTATTTTAGTAATTTTGCACGAAAACCAAAAATTGAGATTTTCATCTCTAACAACACACTTATCACAATTAATCCCCTTTAAATATTAAAACATCCACTCGAGGTTTGCTTAGACTGGCTTTTCTTGATTCCCGGATAAAGTGACCTCAGGGGCATTTTGGTCATTTGTACATAGAAAAAAAATCGGGGTGTTACATAGAGGTTATTAGAGTTTAATCTTGGGTCTATGTTGCCCTATGACAGTTATTGGTACCATTTCAAGTTCTCCGAGTCAAGTTGAAGGTGCCCACATACTCTCGGCTACAAACGGTGAGTGGGTTTGATCCCGTAGCCTTAGTTTTATCATTATGACTATGTTTCTTGCATGATGGTTGTCAAACATGAAGATTTAAGATTAGATAAAGTATAGTATACGATTTTACATAATTATGTCAAGCCAGAAAAATTTTAATTTATGATGATAGCATGAAAAATTGAGTTTTACAAAATCATGGGACCATGGTTGCTGTGTTGTATGTATGAAAAATATTTTATATGCTAATGAAATGATTTTGGGAAGAATATATGATTTTATCTAGTTTCTATTTTATTCAAATGTGTTTTATAAGTTTATGATCTCATTATGTTTTCAATATTTGGATTTCAAGCTATGTTTTGAATATTCAGTTAAGATGATTATATGTATGTTAGAGAAATATGAACAAGAGTATAACCCAGCTTTACGGATAAATATGTTAAATGATTTTTGAGTTTTATATGAACCCAAGTGTTTTGAGCTATGATTTTAGATTATCAAGTATATGGAAAGTTAATGATAGTTTAAGTTTTGAACTTAGAACTTTAGCATATGGTACAAAAAAGTATGGAATTTATAATGATTCGTAGCAACTGCCAGATACATATTTCATGGGCTTGAAATCGAAATGCTAACAAGTAGGTGATCCCTTGGGTATGATTTCATAGCTATGGTTATGCTAAAGTCAGGTTGCTAGAGTTGTATGAGTCCAGAGCTTTTAGAGTTCCAAGAGTTTTTATATTTAAATAATTTGATTAAAGAGCTAGAGTATGAATATGATTATGTTTAGAGATTTGTGAAATATTATGATGATTTCCAGAGTAGAGTATAAGCATATGAGAGAGTTTTATAGAAATAAGAATTTTATGACTGAGAAAACCTCTTGTAGCTATAGAGAAATAGACTGTGAGTTAACGGCAGTTATTCCATTAACCTTGGTATACCAAATCGCCCCCAGGGGTAAGAATTTGGAGATGTTTTCTATGAATTTACGAAAATAGAGCTATCTTTTCTACATCAGCATGTATATGACTTTATGAACACAAAGATATATTTCTATGAGATTATGTACATAAATATCAAACGGTTTATGATTGTTGCATGTATATTGCATTATGGTATATTCCTTGGTTGTCCCATGTGAGTGATGGGTGAGAGCTCACTCACTGAGTCTATTGAATCACCCCCTCCCTTCCTTACAATTGCAGGTACAAGCATTGTTCAGTCTCCGGTCCAGTAGCCATAGTTATCTTTTGGCGAGCTTTATATAGTCGTAAGGCTTAGAGTAGACTTGTGTAGTTAGAGTGCTTCAGTAGATTTGCAGGCAGGATTCGAGCCACGCATGTATTTTGAGACATTTTAGATATTTTCAAGGTTTATGCTTTCATGATCAATAGTTTTAGCTCACGTACTTTCAGAGTTTAAGGATGTATTTGGAAATATGATCCTTGGTGAAGAGATTATGTATTGAACTAGAGATATGCCTATGATTCAAGTTTAATAATGTTTTTCAGAAATTAAGTTAAATTTCAAAGTACTTATAAGTATGAGTATTATGTTTTGATCAAGAAAGTGATTATAATTTCCAAGGAAACCATATTTTGGTACATATGAAATTATACTATTTTATGCATTTAGAGAGACACATTACTCAGAAGACTTATGTGGGGATAAAATTCCTCATGTGATGGTCACATTCCCAAGTCGAGTTGTGACATTATCGGGGGAAATTTAAGTAAAAGTAGGGACTAAAAAGCCAAAAGCAAATTCAAAGGATTAAAACCACATTTATGAGGACAAAAAATATATTTAAATCAACAATTACAAAATGTAAAATAACTTTAAATTGTTGTTCAATAAATTTTCAACAATGTGTCATGTAATATTTATTAAAATTCAAGTCTATAATTATTCAAGATGGCATAACTGTTTGTTAAATTTTGTTAAACAATGCAAAGTTACTTTAGGGTGCGTTTGGTATGCTATGTATTAGGCATGATAGTATAAGTTTATACTATACATTATGCCTTTATACATTGTTTGGCGCAGATAATATATTGTATAAGCTTATATATCATAATCCCTTTATATGTTAAAATACTATATAACTTAATACAATATAAGGAGGCCATATTAGGCCTAAGTGGCTTTTAACATATAAGGTTACTTTAATATTTAATATTTTATTAAAATAAAATAATTCTTAAATAAATAATAATAAATAAAAATTTATAAATAAAATTATTTCATAATAAATAAATATTGTTAATAAATAATATATGATATCAATCTACGTATATACAATAAAAATAAAAAGTAATTATAATTAATAAATATCAGATAAAATAAAATATTAAATAGCAAAAAAATATTTAAAATAAATAATATGTAATATATAAAAGTAAGGATCAATAATATTAAAATTTAAATTTAAATAATTACACTTAAAAATAGAAAATATATAAAAGAGTTACTTAATATGTATATAAGTTATTGAAATAATAAACAATTGTAAAATATTGAAATAAATAATAATATTTAAAATAAATTAAATTTTAATTAATAATTATTTACATAAATATGATATTTAAAATTTATATTTTATTCATTAATAAATTTTTTATTTTATTTAATATTTAATTAAAATATTATAATTATTTATAAATAAATGATAATATTATAAAATATAATATCTTATACAATGTTACACCAAACACTATATAGTATTAAAAATTTATCAACCCTTATTCTATCTAGTATGCTAAATGGACCCTTATGCTCCCATGGATACTGATAAGATGAAAGGTAAAGGGAGAAATATATGATAAAGGAATCAAACTGAACTAATTCAATTAGAGGATAGCTTTTCAACGCAAGTGAGCATCGATTATACGCAAAAGTGCCCCTACGATGTATGCTAATATATGCATAATAGAAACACCATCCAAAACTAACTCAGATAACTAGTAATTGATTTAATGATGACTAGTCACACATGCCTAATACTCCCCTCGTGGTGGGAAATAGACATTGAGAGTTCCCAGTTTGGACCACGAGATTTTAGAATTAAGAGGGGACTAAGCAGGCTTAGTTAGCGGGTTAGCAACTTGGTGTTGAGTAAGTGTTTGTTTGGATATTAATTTTTCTTAATTGGGAATGAGAAATTGAGCTTCCTGATACACTTTTGTAGAAAGCAAGCATTTTCTTTCTTTATCCAACAAGTACTTTCGAGAGTATGATAAACAGAGTTTTATAGAACATGTATGAGCTTGATGATGCCAATATTAACCTTTTCACACCTGAAGTGACAGTTAATTTCAATATGATTTGGCTATTAATGGGGAAGCCAAAACCTTATTCAGCTTCAGCCTAACACGCGATGACTTGCGGTGTGGACTACCTTATCTCATCCACATGACTTTTGAGTTGCATATGTGATTCAGAGGAAAAAAGCAAACCTTGTCTGGGTGAGGCCTTTAGGTAAAGAAGCAAATTATGCAGGGGTTATGCATATAGAGATGAGGTAAGCGTGGTTGAGGCATGAATAATTGTGAAAGTTTAGTCACAAAATATGTGATGATTGGCCTAAATAGCTGACATCGTAACATACACTAACCGATCGGTAAAACCTTCTATATAAAGATCAGAGGAATCTTCAAAAAGCTCGCCATTAGTAATACTATAGCAGTGAATTTCATAATCCTTGAAAAAGTTCGAATTTTGACATCGTTCCTCAAATGAAAAACTCATGATGCCAACATTTTTCAGTTACGAAAAAATAACTATTCTTTTTCCTTGGTCATCTTGGAATAAATAACAATTTTAAAAACAGAAAAGAGTAGAATAAATCAATAACAAAATATGTGGGTTAGCTTCACTTGTCTTGAATAACAAGATAATTGTTTGGATGATTTCTCGCTTCACTTCCATGATCGGGGTTCCACACCAGAAACCATGTTTGGACTCAAATGATTCTTTTTCCTTTTTTTTGTTTAGTTTGGGTGTTACGATGTTTGCGATAAAATTTATAATTTAAATTTCTTTCATAACCCTTGTGTGATGATTATATAAAGCTACATTAATAATTTTATTTTTCTAAATCGTATGTATCAATTTATTGATATGGTCAAGAGAGATTGGATAGGACCACTAAGTTAATAAAATTCGTTCTCTCAAATTTTAATAAAATTGCATACTCAGGGCTCAAATTTAAAACATTTTATTAAGCTAAAACACCTCCTATAGTTCATCTCTCCCACTGGTTGTTTGTCTATTTTTATTAAAATAAATTATTTGTATTTTCATAAAAATTCGAAATGTATGCACAATAGATGTGTATGTTCCATCTATCTTTTGGTTTGGTTTTCTTTTACACTGTATATATTTTATTTAAATTAGCAAATGTTTCATTTAATTTATCTTTATAATAATAATATTATTTTGCAAAATCAATTTCATCCCAAATTAAGAATGTGTTTGTTTTAGATTATTATAGCTCAAAATCACTTTTTTCACCTTTAAAAAAAATTATTTTCTAGTTTTATAAAAATTAAAAAAATAGCTTCCAAAAATAGTTATGTTTATTATTTAAATTTCATAATTTTTTTAAAAAAATCTAAAACAAGCACTAGCGAATTTTGCAGTAGTCTTAACCGAGAACACAGGACCACTAACCTGCAGTAAATAGGCTTGCCCACTACTCGCAGTTACTGCAAAAAAGTGCAGACTATTCGCTTGTAGTGGCAGCCAGGAGCAGTAGTAAAAGTTAACATTTGCAGTAAGTAATCGAGAAGCTCAAGAAGCAGAGAGAGAGAGAGAGAAGTGGGAACAACAATCGCGCCGCAGAAAAATTCTCGCGATCGTGATCGTGATCGCGATTCGCGAGCTGACGAGTCCACTCGTTCTATTTTCCTCAATTCAATTTTCGAATCAGATCTGAACCTCAAAACCCTAACCCTCCGGATTCAAACCAATGTCGAGCTTTCACGTCGGCGGCAAGGTGGTGGACCGCGTCGATTTGCTGCGGAAGAAGCAACTGCCGTGGCGCGTCGACGTGTGGCCCTTCGCCGTCCTCTACGGCGCCTGGCTCGCCGCGATCCTCCCCAGCCTCGACTTCGTCGACGCCGCCATCGTTCTCGGCGCCCTTGTCGCTCTCCACATCCTCGCCTGGCTCTTCACCGGTTGGTCCGTTGATTTCAAGTGTTTCGCTCATTACACCAAGGTACATCGTCGTCTTACGCGTGTTTGGCCGCTGTTTTTTTTGTGTTATCTAACGGTTTTCTTGTTGTGTGTTTGGATTTTGCGTGCAGGTTAAGAATATTCATCAGGCTGATTCTTGCAAGATAACGCCGGCGAAGTTTTCGGGTTCCAAAGAGGTCGTGCCGCTCCGATTTCGGAAAATTGTAAGCTTTTTTGTTTTTTGTTGTGAATTTGGATTAGCTTATGATTAAAAACTGTCCAAGCTAGCTAGATAGCTAAACAAATGATTATTATATCTGAAAAAATTGTTTACCAAACATGTCTCAAATGATTGAATGTGTTTTGAGTTATTGGATTGGGGTGAAGCTTTTTTCTTTGATGTCTCGAGTTGGTGTTGGACCTGGGGGTTTTGCAGTTTGGTTGTGGTGAGAAGTGAGGGATAAATTAGGATATGCATTTGTCGGTGTTATTGAGTGAGGTGGTGAGGACAGTGTTAGCGGGATGGATGGACTTAGAGTGATAGTTGAACATAGTAAGTGTCTTCATATTTGAATTTTATATTGGAGCGAGCGTCTATTTATCTTCTTATTGATATCTGTTATTAAAGCAAGTCAACAATTGCTTTATGTGGGGATGTGTGTTAAGGGCTACAGATTAATGTACTGTTGAATTTGGATGGTAGTAATATGTTCTATTTCTATTTAATTATATTTAGTTTTTCCCTTGGTGTTTGTTAGTGATGCAATAATATTTTGTAGGAAATGCAAGCTAGTTGCCTCACCTAGTAGTACCTTGGTTATCTGTTTTTCTTTGATTTGGAGGTGAGTGGTGCAGTTTGTGTGTGGAATATACCCTATGAAAACCGTCAATTCCTGGTAAGCTAGTAGGTTTTTAGGTGAATTGTTTGGAAAAAGGTGGGGTGCAACTTTGAGAGAAGAGAGAAAAGGAAAAAGGGGGGGGGGGGGAGGTTGATTTATTTGTGTATGGGCACAAGTGTGGCTGGAAGACTGTAGTACCTACTAGGACCGATACAAATTGTACTCGTCCAAAGATTTGTAGCTGCTCCTTGTATGCCGCTTTATAGGTTTTGATATGTGCAAAAGAGGACAGTGCTTTGGCAGTATGTAAGGTAGTAAGGTACACATTAACTGGGTGCGTCTGGTTTTTGGGGAAACCCGGAATTTTCAATGGTAGTTTTTTCTGCTACCTCGTTTTTAGCTTCTTTGTGATGTTCAGATGGCGGCTGTTCTAATGGGGGTTTCTATTTTGGATTTACATATACGGGCGGAGTGGCAAGCTCTGCTTACTGGACGTGATTTTTCTTCTTTATTCTGTTTTTTTCTTTTCATACTTGTGTTTTTAAGCAATGAGAAGGATATCTTTTCAGGTTGGAAAGGAGTAGACATGCCTATATGCATAATAAAAGCATAGTTTTATGTTTGAAATACATGTTTTGATCTCTTATTTGTATTTATGAATGTCTATTGTGCACCTATTGTAGAGAAAATGGTAGAATTTCGCCCTAGGTGGTTTGGACATATATAGGGGAGACTTGTTGAGGTGCCAATAAGGTGTGGATCAGATGAAGGGTAGTCCTGTAACTAGAGGTAGAAGGAGACTTAGAAAAAATATAGACGAAAGAATTAGAAGAGATATAAATATTAATGATTTAAACATACTATGATAGAGTACTATGACGTCTCTTGATTCATGTAGCCGACCCAACCTAATGGGATTAGACTTAGTTGTTGTGGACTATTCTGATTCCTTTCTTTGATATTTCTGAATATATCTAAAGTAGACTGCACCGTGAATATTCTATGTTGCAATGTATCCTTTTGCTTGATGCTGTACACCACGCAGCATTGCTTACTAATTTCCAGTTGTGCATGTTGTGAATCCATCTACCTCTTTGCGTATATTGTTGCTTCCTGGTTTTACAGACTGTTTTGTTTTGTTTTCTTTTTTTAAAAGCTTTTGCTTTGGTTGTCTACATGGTTAAGTGTTTGCTTATGCAGCCTGCAGGTTCTTCATCAGCGGTGGATCAGGAAGAGATTTACTTTGAGTTTAGAAAACAATGTTTTGTTTTCTCAAAGGAGAATGGGACTTTTTGCAAACTTACTTACCCTACAAAGGAAACAATTGGATCTTATCTCAAGAGTAGTGGTCATGGCTCTGAGGCTAAAGTTCTTGCTGCTACTGAGAAATGGGGGCGGAATGTGTGAGTTCCCTTTTCCGTTTTCCTGTATTACAAATTTTATTTGCATCTACTGTCCCTTATAAAACAATTTTTTGTGGTAAAAGTTAACCGTAATTTAATGCAATTCCCTACTTTGTTAATTTTGGTTGCTTTTTACTCCTTTCTTCTTTGTTAAAGAGACATGAGTCTTCTTGATTGATCTCTAATCATTGTGTTGTTTTAATTTTGCTCTCTAATGTTCTGCACATTGATATTCAGATTTGATTATCCTCAGCCAACATTTCAGAAACTGATGAAAGAGCACTGCATGGAGCCTTTTTTTGTATTTCAGGTACTCTTTCTTGATTGTTCCTTTTCTCTCTCTAACACATTTTTTATCTTATGCTGATCTTGACTGGTTCTGGCTTCTATTTTGATCAGGTTTTCTGTGTGGGTCTCTGGTGTTTGGATGAATATTGGTATTACAGTTTGTTCACTCTATTTATGCTGTTTATGTTTGAGTCAACCATGGCAAAAAGTCGGTTGAAGACTCTTACTGAGTTAAGGCGAGTTAGAGTTGATAGTCAGATCTTAATGGTACATCGCTGTGGCAAGTATGTTATCTCATTTTTTATAAAACATATTTTGGTTTAATGGAGTGAAGTTTTAATGCTTGGTTGCATATTGCGGGGATTATAGGTGGGTTAAACTCTCTGGTACGGATCTTTTGCCTGGGGATGTTGTCTCTATAGGACGCTCTTCTGGTCAGAATGGAGAGGAGAAGTCCGTACCTGCAGACATGCTTTTATTGGCTGGAAGTGCAATTGTGAATGAAGCTATTCTCACAGGCGAGTCTACTCCTCAATGGAAGGTGTTTCCCTTTTCTGAACTACTCCTTAATGTGCTTCAATAATCCTCATGGATTTACAATACTTAGAAGGATTTTGTGGTTTTGGGGATTATATTTTGTTTAACTTAGTAGATGATCCTTAATTTGTTTGCAAATTTGCACCTTTACTTCTTTGGTGGTTTGGACACTGTTTCCTGTGGGCTGTAGTTACAGTTGAGTTCCTCTTGGCATACTACTATGCTGGTTATATGTCTTGCATGACTAAAAGTTACTGTATGAAATTGAGTTTTACCCTGTAAGCTGAGCAACTTGTTTAAACACAGATATTACTGATACGATCAAACATTTTGCTTAATATTTGGTTTGTAGCACAGCCTCCTTGGCCAACGGCTGATCTAGAATTGGGCCACCACATGTTTCGCCTCCTTTTTTCTGTAATTATTAATGATGAATCTATTCAGTATATGACTTAACATTAATACAGATTTCAGTTTGTTCTTTCCAAAATTTTTAACTTTTGTGCATGTCCATATTTACTTGCATATGTAATTATGTATCTGATCATGTGATTGAATGGTCTATCTAAATGCATCTATGATAGAGGTTAGTTGAATACATATTTGATCTTTGTTATATATGAATGGTCCATCTAAATGCATCTATGATATGCCTACATGGACTGGTAGCCTTTTTATGTCATGATGCTCTTCTTGCATGATTCTCATTTTGATATGACCATCCTTGTAGGTTTCAATAATCGGTAGGGGGGTTGAGGAGAAGTTGTCGATAAGGCGAGATAAAAGCCATGTCTTATTTGGTGGAACTAAAATACTGCAGCACACTCCAGATAAGGTGATTTCAGGTTAAGAAATTATACATTTTCAATTAATGTCCAGTTTGTGCTCAGGCTTCTCATCCTGTTTGTTTTGACATTCTTGTTGGAGTCAGACCGTCCCTCTGAAAGCCCCTGATGGTGGCTGCTTGGCTGTTGTCCTTAGAACGGGGTTTGAAACAAGTCAAGGAAAGTTGATGCGAACAATATTGTTCTCTACAGAAAGGGTAAATTGATGGGGACCTTTTTATGACAGGGGTATATAACTTCAGTGCCATTTTTTGTGAAATTGATTGTTTTTTGCATTCTAAATTGACATATTATAGGTTACTGCTAATAGCTGGGAAAGTGGACTGTTCATTTTATTCTTGGTTGTATTTGCTCTAATTGCTGCTGGTTATGTGCTTGTCAAGGTAATGCTTCCCTGCAGATGAATATTAACTATTGATATGGCTTGGTCTTGATTGTAAATTGTGATGTCTTAATTGTAAATTGTGATATGGCTCAATAAATTGTTAATGGTACTGTGCAGGGGCTAGAAGATCCCACGAGGAGCAAGTACAAACTTATACTAAGTTGTTCTCTTATTGTTACTTCTGTGATACCTCCTGAGTTACCAATGGAATTATCAATAGCTGTTAATACTTCCCTGATTGCATTGGCACGGCGTGGAATTTTCTGCACAGAACCTTTTCGAATACCATTTGCTGGGAAGGTACCTGGAGTACTATTACTATGTTTGTGCCCTTGAACATCCTTCACTTTGTTATATATCAATTGTATATTCATATTGGTTCTTACCTTGCCCAATAGGTTGATATATGCTGTTTTGACAAGACTGGGACACTTACATCTGATGACATGGTATGCTCATATCAGGTCATGGTATTGATTTATCATTTGAGACCATATTTGTGCTATAACCTTTTATGCCCACTCTGTTATAGGAATTTTCTGGAGTAGTTGGGTTGACAGGAACCACGGATTTGGAATCTGACATGAGTAGAGTGCCCGCGCGAACTTTAGAAATCCTGGCTTCTTGCCATGCACTGGTATTTGTTGAGAACAAGCTGGTATGGCTCTCTGTTGAAATAGATCTTTCGTGGTTCTGATTTGAGAAATTTCAGGACTTGCATATTTGCTCCTTTTATCCTTGCTATCATTTAGATGCCATATTCATATAAATTCCTTAATATCCTACAGGTTGGTGATCCTCTTGAGAAGGCTGCGCTTAAGGGGATTGATTGGAGTTATAAATCTGATGAAAAGGCTGTTCCAAAAAAGTAAGTGAATCTATTTCTGCCTTTTTTTAATTATTTTAATTCTGCATGTTTTCTCCACTGATTAAGATAAATCAAATCCAATTTAGTTGTCTTTTTTATTAAGTGAGATTTATTTGATGTTAGAGTCCCACATTGGTTAAGCATATGGTCAAGATAGCCTTGATAAGAGCTTGAGCAACCCTCACCCAATGAGCTAGTTTTTGGGTTGAGTTAGGCCTACTTAGTTCTGACAGTATGAGAGCCTATCATGTGGTTGTTATTGGATCACCCACAGATGTCGAGTCCTACAAATTTCACACTCTAGTTATCTAGCCCTTGGAGTGAGGGGGGTGTTAGGGTATCACATTGGTTAAGAATATGACGTAGGCAACCCTCACCCCATGAGCTAGCTATTAGGATTAAGTTAGGCCCACTCAATTCCAAGACTTGACATGAAAATTTTTGGTAATTGGGTTTAGAACAATGCTGCTAGAACAACGAAATATAGTGATTAAGAAAGCAAAGAATACACAACTCATGCGAATATGCTACAAATGTATGTTGTCTACAATATTTATGGTTTGCATTCTTCATTCTTGTCCTTTCTGTTCCCCAATCATTGTGCTCCTATCTCTTGTAAAACTTTTGTAGTTTTTGCTATGTTGTCTTTGATATATCCTGATATGTTTTCAAATTGCAGGGGTAATGGCCAGCCTGTCCAAATTGTTCAGCGGTACCATTTTGCATCTCACCTGAAACGAATGGCTGTTATTGTTCGCATTCAGGAGGAATTTTTTGCCTTTGTGAAGGTTTGTTGGTCACTTGGTTGCTTCTTGTCCTGTTTTAAAGTCTGTAATTTCTGATATATGCATGTTGGACAGTCAGATCCTGCCTGATTTAAGTTGCTCCGTTATAAGTGTAATTTCCTCACGTATTTGTTGGGATGTACCTTATATTTAAATGAAACTATGACTTTGGGAAGTAGAATACCAACATATAACACTGCTGTAGAAGGTAGCTTTTATATATTTTATTTTGTAATTTATTTTTCTTTTTTTTTTTTGGGGGGGAAGGGGTGGGGTTCATGAAATGGTCAACAACTTAAGTGAAGTGTTGGCTCTATTGATGTTGGCTGCCCAGTAATTTTTCTTCATTTACCTAGAGCTTTTATGGATATGGCATTATGATAAAATGTTGGTGAGTGAACTAGTGTCAATGCTATGTTGCAGGCCCGGAGTTTTATCATCTTACTTCTGAATTCTTTTTATTTTTATTTTCCTCACTCTCTATTACATTGCTGATCAGTGATGAATGTTAATATGCATGCATATTTTATGTTTTGAAAAATGTTTGATCACTGGCAACTACTATGCTTTTCCCCTTCATTGAATCCCTCTAAGCAATTCTTGATGAACTTTTATTTCAGGGTGCCCCAGAAATTATTCAAGATAGGCTCATTGATGTACCACTATCATATGTTGAAACCTACAAAAAATATACACGCCAGGGGTCTCGTGTTCTTGCTCTGGCATACAAGTCTCTTTCTGACATGACAGTAAGAATGCCATAGGTTCACTGCTTTTTTGGTAGTTCTTTTGACATATATCCAAATTCCCTTATTGTATCATATCACTAAATTTGGGTCCTACCTAGTGTAATTGAGTGACAGTCAGAACTTTTTTTTTTTTTTTTTTGGGGGGGGGGGGGGGCTACTAAAAAGTGTCGTGACACTTGTTAAAGACTCAAAATTAGTAGATTTTTTAAACTTTTTAATGCATTCAGTGCATTGGGAACTTAAAAAACTCATCGTATAATGCAAAACTTATCACTCTTGATTCGTTAGAAAAACCCCTTTTTTGGGATTTTCCTCTTCTCTCCTGACAATGCTTGGTTTTCTTCATTATTATTTACCACTATGCTGTTTTTGACTGTTGCTTACCATCTGCTTAATGCTCGAAGGTCAGTGAAGCTAGAAGCTTGGATAGGGATGTAGTGGAGAGTGGACTTACTTTTGCTGGTTTTGTGGTAATCAATTAACTTGCCCCTCATATGTTCTTTAGAGTCAATTTTAAGCATTTTTCCATCTCATTGACTTGATACTAAAAGTTGGTATTATGAAATTTTCAGGTATTTAATTGTCCTATAAGGTCAGATTCGGCCACTGTTTTATCTGAATTAAAAGGATCTTCACATGACTTGGTAAGTGTGGCTTTTGAATCAACTTCTCTTGCAAAAACAGTATTTCTTATTTTGGCTGCAAAAGTCTCTCTTAGAAGAGCTAAAAACTTCAGCCTCTAGAGGGAATTAAAAACAGCTTCTCTTGTTCTACTTTTAGGAGTTTAAGTCTAGCTTATCTATGAGTACTTTTTAAGATTTTGTTGAATATGCACTTTCTAAGTACTTTTATGGCCACTGCTTTATGGTTCTTGTAGTGTCTTTAACTATTGATCAACATGTATATGTTTAAGCTCTTTGAAACTGAGCACAGCAGCATAGTGGAATCCATGCAGTCAACTTTCTTACTGGTAGTAAGGCTTTGTTATCATGAACAAAAAATGATAACCAGAGTTATAGAAGTTAATATTTTAAGGTGGATGTGCATGTGAGGGTTGATAAGCATGATAAGATTAGAAATTCAGTCATTAGAGAGAAGATTGAACTGTTTATGATAGGGCACTATGGCATCATCTGATCTATGTGGACACTATGGTCTTGTCTAATTTATGTGGCTGACTTCACCTTGTGGGACAATTCTTGGTTGTTGTAGAGAGAATGTTGAAGTGGTTCCTGTAGAGGAAAAAATGATGGAAAACCTATTAAAGATGGTTTGGCAATGTAATAGTGTTCAACACAGGCCTCAGTAAGATTTGAAATTACAGATGACATCCGTTTAAAGTGGGGTAGAGGGAAACCATTAAAGATACAATGAGAGACTATTAAGTGGGATTTGGAATACTCATGAAATTGTAGTTGAGCCCTTTTAGTTAGGAGTAGGTCCTTGCCGTGGTTGCTGTTGTTCAAGCATCCTGTATCGCTTTTAAGGATTTTTATTTTTTATTTTTTGCTGTGTAATCCATTGAGGAACAGAAGTAAATCAAAACTTCAAATTGTCATGCAGTTTTATGATTAGGACTTTGGTTTATCAACCTCAGATAAGAAATATAGTGTTAGAAACCAATGAGGAGACTGGTGCGATAGCACCATCATGCCAAAGCGGGTCATGTGTTGGCTTAGTGGGTCAAGATCCCAAAACAGGTGAGCCCAATATTAATTCTAGAAAGATGTATTGGAATTTGCTAAAAATGGGCAAGAATATTACCATATTGGGCCAAGCCCAATCTCAGAAAGTAAATGCTGAAAAGTTGCTGGGCAAATTTTGGAACCAGGTTTCTGAGTTAATGGGTAAAAACAATATCACTAATGGTAATATGGCATTGGGAATTTATTTCTCAAAACTATTCGGCCAAGGCCCAAGGTATGAGGAAGCATTATTATTTACTGTAGACAATATCACTTCTGGGTCTCAACATAAGTGGAATGCTAATCTGGGGACTAAATACTTTGTAGCTTTAATTGCTAAGCCTCGCCAACCCAGTGGTGGTAGTAGCACGAAGGAAAGGGAAAATTGGGTAGAAGGTACTGCACAGCAAGAACTGGGTCATGCTTTTGTTTTAAATGGCCAAGCCCAAATTAGAAGTCCGAAGTGAGGGGTTAATGAAAGGGGGACTGGGTTTGTTAGTTTGATGGGCCAAGCTCAATTACGTGTAAATGGCCAAGAGGTATAGAAACTCATCATCAGGCAGGTGTTAGTCTAAAGGCTATGCCATGTCCTCCACGGAAAAATCCACATGCTGGAAGTATATTTAGAATGGAAACAGTGAGGGAGGGGTTCACGGCCATAACCCCTGACCTTTGTTTTCCACACCGCAACCTCACCGCACAACCGAGCATCACGTCCACCTGCCTTTGGGAGCGCATTTTCCTTGGCAATGCTCACCTTGAAATGCATTGCAATTCCTCCCACTTGTGTTTGCATTCTTTTCACACACTCCATGAGGCTAAACTTGCATTTTCCAGTCCAGGAGTCAATTTCTTGTATGGTAAGGGGATATTTCCTTTATTAAGTTCCGAACTCAAGATACGTGAAAGAAGAGTGGAAATTTTGGTGGCAACTCTTGCTTTTACTTGGGAGAAACCCAACCAGCTCTCACTTGAAAATTTGGATCCGAAAATCGAAGTTGCAACATTGATAAAGGAATTAAAGGGATTTCAATTTCAGCAATCAACACCTAGAGGCATCTTGCAACTGGTATGAGATGGATACTTTTCATCCGAGTCCTTGGGCTTACATCATGACTGGGGAAGAAGAGAGCACTGGAATATAGTGTTGCTAATTGGAAGTTTCCATCCACAAGCTCACTGGAAATCTCCAAATACTGTGGCTAACGAAGAGAATTTCCCTGACGGGTCTGATGATATTGAGGTGGGAAATATGGCATTTATGGGGCATGCGCAATTCCTTCATGCACACATCATGGATTTTTCGTGGCAGTATTCCCTTGGAAGTGGTGATGATGAGGAAAGCAAAGTTTGGGTTAAAATGATTTTTAGTGCGGAGAAGGCTTTGGCACATGTTGCTGCCAAAGTAGGATCTACTACAACTTTGAGTCAAAAAATTAGTTTTATGCAATCAACTCAAGTGTCAATAGTTCCAATTCTGGAAACTGCTGACTATGAAACAAGTATAATGGTCCCTACAGGCATTTCTTCAACTTTATTGACATTATTGGGTTGGTACATTGCTGGGTCTGCTGCAGCATATCCTGAAGAATGGCTGCCAAATGATGGAATTCACTTTGATTTTATTCTAAGGCTCCCTATAGCTATAGTGGAACTTGCATGTCCCTGTGCACTTGGATTGGCAATACCACCTGCTACCGTGGTGACAGGGGTTGGGGCTAGCAATGGAATGTTAATTAAAGTGGGAGATGCCTTGGAAAGGGCTCAAAGGGTGAAGTGTGTGATATTTGATCAAACATGTATTCTAACTCACGGAAAGGTCACTATCACCACTGTCAACATTCTCATTCGATGGATGAATTGCTACTCTTTGCTGATTCTGCAAAATTACAGCACCATGACTGGTTATGAGGGCAAGGGTCTTGAGCCATCATATTTCAAACTTTAGGAGGAAGCTTTTACTTTCCAAAGCATCACCTTGAGGTCAAGGTGATTCTTTAAAGGGGGAAGTATTGTTAGAAACCAATGGAATTAGGCCAAGCACAATGGGCCCTAATTATAATTACTGAAGTATGAGTGAGAAAAAAAGTGTTAGAAGTGTGACTGTAATGTTTGTGTGCTTTGTGCGTGGAGTGTGTGTGTGCTAGGTGAGGATTGTAACAGAATACTTGTGGGGTAAGGGTTGTAACAGCATATGCACATGCTGGTGTAAAGAGTATACAAGGGAAGGGAATAGGAAAAGTTGGTTAGGCTGAATTTTGGCTTAGGCTTTGGGAGAGTTGGACTGCTATAGTATCCAGGCTTTCTCCTCTTGTTCTGCATTCTGTTTACTCTTATTTTCTCTTCAGTGAAAATATCAGTTTCTTCTTTCATTTTCTGGTTATTCTTTGTGTGGGTTCTATTATATAGCTACTCAAATGACTTAAATATGCAATGATCAATTTTATATTGGGATATCTTCCAGTTAGCTAGCCTTCTTCTTTATAAAACTGAAGATTGTGATAAGCAGTATCTAACCCTTGTGTAGTCTTTTGATTAATGTTAACGACCTACATACTCCTTTTTCATTGTGGGTGGGGATGGAAATGGGGGAGATGGGGGATTTTAGTGCACAAGATTGAGGAATTCCTTACTCCTCACTTAACTGTCTGTAACAACTAACTGAAAGGTATCTTCCTGGACTAATTTGATAGGTGATGATTACTGGTGACCAAGCTTTGACAGCTTGCCATGTTGCTAGCCAAGTTCATATTATATCAAAACCTACACTAATCCTTGGCCCAGCAAATAATGGTGCAGGATATAGGTGGATGTCCCCTGATGAGACTGAAAACATACCCTTCAGGTTTGCTCTGCAAAATTATTAAATTTTCTTACACCAGATTGCTTCCAGACACTTTTTGATGTCTTTTTTTTTTCAGTTTTTAAACTGATCATATATATAATTGGTTTCAGTCAGAAAGAGGTTGAGTCTTTATCAGAAACTCATGATCTGTGTGTTGGAGGTGATTGCTTTGACATGTTGCAACAGACATCAGCTCATCTTCGAGTTATTCCATATGTCAAGGTTCTGATCTATGCTAAATGACTAAACATTAGAGCTGGGTTTTTGGCACTGCCTTCATCATGACATAGTTGGATTGTTATTTCAGGTGTTTGCCAGAGTTGCACCTGAACAAAAAGAACTTATCATGACCACTTTCAAGACAGTGGGACGGATAACTCTGATGTGTGGAGATGGAACCAATGATGTTGGAGCATTAAAGCAGGTAATGTGTTTGACAGTAATCAGTAGAGCTTTTTCCCCCTGAATATTGAACTCATCAGTTGCCAGTGGAAATTACAAAATATAAGTCTGTTGACAAAATACAAAGTTACAACCTCCACAGCCACCCAAAAAAACACCATATTCAGAAACCTTAGTACCTTAACAGTACAGTACCTACATTTATTTTCTGAGTTATAAATGAGAATTCTTCTTTAAAGTGATGAGTAACCCTCTTGCATTGAGATAATCTTTTGCCGGTTTTAATCATGCGGCCATATGATTTTGCTCTCCTGTGAATTTTTTTGTTGTAATTAAAAACATATTTCTATACAGTATCTTATTATCATTGGTTGTAACCCTGTGTTGCTGTTTGTCTTGCATTCTTGCACCATAAAGTTATCATTATTTTAAAGGTATTCAGTATCTTCCATGTATATTTCACCAAGAAAAAAGGCTGCAGGAATCGAGGCTAACTTCTCTGATTTAGGCCCATGTAGGAGTTGCTCTTCTGAATGCTATGCCTCCAGCTCAAAGTGGAAACTCCTCTTCAGATTCTGCTGCGGATGAAGGTTCTAAATCTGGCAAGCCAAAGAAATCCAAGTCTCCACTAGAGGCATCAGGAAAGACTGCAAATCCAATTGGAGAAGGCACTTCAAAAGCCAAAGCTGCTTCAAAATCAAATTCTACTAGCCACTTGTCTCTTAATCGTCATCAGGCAGCTGCTGATATGCAACGACAGAAGCTCAAGAAGATGCTTGATGAGCTAAATGAGGAAGATGGCCGTGCACCCGTTGTCAAACTTGGTGATGCCTCAATGGCATCTCCCTTCACTGCAAAGCATGCATCTGTTGCACCCACCACTGACATAATTCGTCAAGGTCGCAGTACCCTAGTGACAACCCTCCAGATGTTTAAAATTCTGGGCCTCAACTGCCTTGCCACTGCATATGTGTTGAGTGTCATGTACCTGGATGGTGTCAAACTCGGTGATGTGCAGGCCACAATAAGTGGTGTCTTTACTGCTGCATTTTTCCTGTTCATCTCACATGCCCGCCCTCTCCCCACCCTTTCAGCTGAACGACCCCACCCCAATATCTTCTGTGCTTATGTCTTCCTTTCCCTCCTGGGGCAATTTTCTGTTCACTTGTTTTTCCTTATTTCATCAGTGAAAGAGGCCGAAAAATACATGCCAGATGAATGCATTGAACCAGATGCAGATTTCCACCCAAACCTGGTGAACACTGTCTCATACATGGTAAGCATGATGCTTCAGGTGGCCACTTTTGCTGTGAACTACATGGGCCATCCCTTCAACCAGAGCATCCCTGAAAACAAACCATTCCGGTATGCGCTTGTCGCTGCTGTTGGTTTCTTTACAGTGATAACATCTGATCTCTTCAGGGACTTAAATGACTGGTTGAAGCTGGTGCCACTGCCAGTGGGATTGAGGGACAAACTATTGATTTGGGCGTTTCTAATGTTTTTGGTATGCTACTCATGGGAAAGACTATTGAGGTGGGCATTCCCAGGCAAGATCCCAGCTTGGAAGAAGCGACAAAGAGTTGCTGTATCTAATATAGAGAAGAAACAGGTATAATTTGTTGAAGAGATATGACGAGGAGAAAATACATACCATATATGGGCAATGCAATGATGACTAGGTCAGGGACCTGAACCGGATAGCAGAAAGAAATACGTGGCATGGTGATGAGTTTTGTTATAGGGCTATTTTGTCTTTACCGTTCTTTTACCATTTGATGGATGGGTAATTTGTCCAATGTCAAATCATTTTTGGGAGAAAGGTGTGAATTTTAGAACACGTGCCCTCCCAAATTATCCGAGATGTTTTTGTTAGCACAGGTTTTATTATTTGAATGCTACGATTCATTTTACTCAACATACGAACTCTTTTAACTACACATAAAATGAAAATTTTTGTTTGGTAACTTGATTAGACGTCAGAGCATGCGTTTCTCACATGGAAGCAGGAGAAAACCACGTCCTCCAAAATTTGGAAGTGATCTAACTAAAATATATGACTTCAAATGATATTACTATAACGAAGAAGAATCATGAATGCATGGATGTATTTCTTTCATGGTGTTTTGTGAGTTCGATCAAAGGGAGAGAGAAGGGTAGTGTGTAGAGTAAAATTTTGATAGACTAGCCCTTGGTCATGACAACTTTTTTGAGTTACCAAACGTTCACCATAACAATTTGAAGAGGAAACTGCTAACCCTTCATGAAATTTTCAAGGACAAAGTTGTTAATCCCCTGCAATGCAAACTCTTGCATAACCTTTATTCTGGAAATATGTTATCTGACTGTTACATTATTAGCATTAGGAAGACTTAAGGGACTTGTATAGATTCTCTAATGGATAATGTTATTTTGACACTCATTTGGGTGTAGACAACCATGTAAGTCTGAGAGGAGTGATGGGGAGAGAATGAGTTGAGAGAAGTAAGTGGTGAGATCTATGTATTTTATGAGTAGGGTGTTTAAGTGTTTGAGAATTTGGGGTGTCAAAATAGTAAAGTCCTTCACCAATACTACTCATTTTGTGCCACCCTCATACCTAAACAAGTATTCATACAATTATTTATAAACAACAATTATTTGCATGATGACCAAGTAATTTCATTTTCAATCTTAATTATTAATAATTTCTAATTTTCTAATTTACCCAATAAATCTAATATATCTATTACAATTAAAATAAGAAAAATTTAATAGAAAACTATCAACATAATTTTGGATTGAGTCAAACTCAATAAAAGTCGATGTTATATACTTGCAAGATTTTTTATGCTCAACCCAGTAGTAGCTCAAGATGTATCGGGTCAACGTTACTTGAGCAATTAGATTAAGGATGAGATAGTTGAGGTCGAATACCATAAGAGCACCTCTTTATGGAACAGAATTTTTTTCATCAAAAGTGGATGAATGGAAATAAAGCGGCAGTTATTTTAGATCTTAACAAATGAATAATAAAAAATAAAAGATAAAAATGGTTAAGTTAATTCACACATTCTTCCATATAAATATTTTTTGCACCATTATAGCATTTTGGATCCCATAATATACGTCCTTATATATATATATTGCTCTAAGGAGCTCCTAGTAGAGCTAAGGGGAAACGGGAAAGAGGATGAACAAAAAGAGATAAAACCCCTGATACAATACTAACAAACTCTTAATCACTTGAACCAAGAGTGATACCATGTGAGTTAAAGCTCATTAGCTACGTCCTTATAATTTAAATGAAAAGTGAAAGCAATTTCCCAAATCGGGCCTTTTTGATTGAACTCATGGACAAACATGGACTCGGCTAGAAAAAATTAGTATATAACAATTAGTATGTCAAGACTAACTCTTCTCTCTATAACACTTAAGAATTAAGATCTCCAAGCAAATTTTTGAAAATTAAATAAAGATTTGGATAATGTCTCAGTTAATACTTAATATTCAAAACTGTATTTCATCTATTAAATTTTCAAAACTATCAGTGGTGAAACAAGGTGTTTAAAATTAGCCACCAATGATGCTAAGGGTATGTTGGTTGGAGGGTAAAAATGAGAGTAAGTTTTCTTTGATTGATTTTTTTATGTAAATTTATACATGAAACTCAATTATAAAAAATTTACTCATGTTTTTACTCTTCAACTAAGCATACCCTAAGATTATAGATAAAAATAGAGGGTAAATTTTCATGAATAAGTTTTATATATAAAATTATATATAAATTTTATTTATGAAAAATTTACCCTCATTATTACTTCCCAACCAAACATGCCTTAAGGGTGATAGAGAGGAAACTTGACATGAGTTGATCATTCATATTTACTCAATATTGTGAAGATATTTGTTTATATTAAAAATGACTTATGGATAGCACATTTTCATATTTATGCGACGAAAGTGTGGATCCGAGGGAAGGGAAATGTAATTTAAGCATATATTGAGAGATGAAAATACAATTTACTCTTTTTAATAATATAAATGTATAAATATAAGTACATTAGATTAGTGCAAAGGTGCACGAAAGGATCTGATCATTAGATGCATATATATTTTATGGGGATACTAAATACAACATTGTCTCATATAAGTAAACAATATATCTAGCGGCTGAGCCAACAGTTTTGATGCCTTTGTTTAAAAAAAAATGGTAAACATACCACGATCTCTACACATTAAAAAGAAAATGCTGAACAAAGTTATGTTAGTATGTTGTCTTCCACGTCATCGGTAGAAGCGTTATATTACAGCAGCTTTCACCCTTATTAGCTTAGCCTTGAATATAATAATGAATAACCCTTTTAAAGGTTGATTCATCACAAGGCAGGACTATGCCACTTGAATAACTGAACTCATGCTCCTCCGCGGCTTCCTCTAAGAGTTGCTGGAAGATGGGGTTCTTCAAGCAAGATAGTGGTAAGGTATACCTTTTGTGTTGTTCTCCCACATATACAACAAATTGCCCCTTTGGTGCTCTTCTTGCTTCTTCTCCTTCACCCTTAAACTTCAGCATTTTTGCAAACTAAAAGGGATTAATGACTTCAAATGTTGCAGTACAAGATTTCGGAATGAACATGTATATATATATATATATAGTGTGCGTGTGGCTTTTTTTTTTTTTTTTTTGGGGGAGGGAATATATATGGAGTAGCTGACATGATAACCATCATCATGTTTGGACATATAAACGTGATTCGCAGAAAACAGTAGCTAACTGAAATTGTTGACAAATGAACTGGTCCAATCTTTGTGAGCTAATTCATGACTAAGTGGGGCTAATTCTATGATGTCTCAATATCTTGGATAAGGTGGTGGGGTATCCTTTTCGCACTCAAGTCAATAAATTATTGGGGCAGCTTGGTGTTTAGGGCTAGAGTAATTTATTTGTCAAAATGATATCAGACGCATATACATGCATATAGACGCTTAGATGAAAAATTGATTATACCATTTTATTTTATTCAATAAACACGTCTATTTTACGTCAAAAATTCTGCCAAACTTTTCTGGCTATATATTTCGTTTCTTGGTCAAGTTTTTATGGCTGTATAGTACTATTACTCACCCTGCGGACATATCCCCATTGGACTCAAGCCCTATATGAACGTAAGGACAATAATGAAGCTTATAATTAATATAAGAGGAGAGATTTTGAATCTTATCAATTGTCCACTGTATATATTTCGGATACATCTCACATGGGTTAGGTTTGGATGCACTGAATGGTAGCAAGATAGTAAATCACCTCATTGGGAATAACTAGTAGCTTCATATTTTCTGTTTTTCTTACAAGTTGTCTATAACACTTTACATTTGTCATAGTTAATATTATTACTGAATCCTCTACATGATAAGTTTTGTATATAAAACTTAGATCAATATTCAGAAAATTAGTAGTAAATTCTTTAAAGTAGCATGCAGGTTTAATTCTTAAAAGCCATGGGCGTAGAGAAACAAATATATAGCACATAATATATAACACTTTATTTGACAACTATTTTCTGCACTTATATATACCATCAAATTGCACTAACTCCGTTTTGCGCAGAATTTAGTTAATTATTTTATTTCTTCATTTATATTTTGGCAAATTGTTAAGTATTTAGTTATTTTTACTCGTAAGTATTTATTAATTACCATTGATCAGATTAGGTTTTTGACAAGATTGATCATATTGTAAAACTTCATATATTTATTGCGAAGGTAAATTATCAATAATTTATACTTATCAATAAATAAATACTAAATGATTTAAGCTATAGTGAATATCTACCCCTTTAAATAAATCTATATAAAAATTTATGTTACGTAATGGGATTCATCATTGCATCTCACATATCCTGAGAAACAAAAAAATTATACTGAAGTTTCTAGCCTTTTGGATTCATCAGTGCTCTGGGTTATTTGCCTTCGATCGGTGCCAACTATTGGTATGACTTTGGGGCACTTTACACACGTCTTGAAGTTTCTAGCCTTTTGGATTCATCAGTGCTCTGTTTTCATAATCCTTCTATCATGAAAAAATAGGTCTAATAACTAGTTTTGAACAGATATTTATATGATAGAGAGAAATACTTTTACTTCCCATGGATAATGCAATGCAAAGGTATACAACATGAAGCGCGGTTAGCAGATATACACATGGCATGTTTGAGCGATAGAGAACACATATATTGATGGTGACAAAAAAGGTGTCAAATAATATAGTAGAATTTGCCAGTTTGTGGAGATATCTGCACCTCAATCATGTTCCTGTACATGGTTAAAATCCTAAGTTATTTTCACATGTTTATAAAACAATAATGGTGCATGTATGATTGCTCATTGCTCACGGTCACAAAGCTAAGGTTTTTGTTTGGCACGCGACATGCTTTAATTTGCCCGTGCACAGAACTCTTCTCCTACAATGGGGCGAAATTTTCCTGTGTTAATTATGTGGTAACCGATCGAGTAGATATAAAAGCTAAGGCAAATGAAAAACACGTGACTTCTTTTCAGTATCGCTTGCACAATCATGCAAATCCCTTGCGATGATACGTGGATAAACCATCTTGTTGAATTTTATAGTAATAAGAGAAAAGAAAGCAATAATTGAGATAACAGTGAAAGAAAAATATTACTTATGATAAAAAGATAAGTAATATAACAGGGTAAAACTAGCCTTTTATAGGCAATAAGTGAAATTAACTAATAATCAATCTAACTAACATAGGAATATTCCTAATAGCCTCCTGCAAGCTAGAGCATACTTACCTTAATATCCTCAACTTGGGATGAAAGCACATCAGAACTAAAATGAGAAAAATACAATATAATAAGAAAAATATAATGATACCATATGACTAATATATTGTGAATGCAATGGTGTGGTGGTGCCTAATTCTAACTCAATATCTCCACTGCACTCGTTGCAAAACAGAATCCAAATATCTTATGCAAATGGCGATGGTGCTTAGTCCCTCTTTGACGTCTCCACGGCAGTCGTCACAACAAAATCATCAATAATTCCAAAATGACAACATCATCAAGAGCTTAACCATCAAGTAAAAACTAACCAATTTTCAAACTTAAACCACTTGGCGGAAGCAATCATAAAAGAGATGAGGTTATAGCCATAAGACTTTCAATGAGAGGTTAACATCATAAGATGATATAAACAAGAGGTTAAAGCCATAGGGCTATACCAGCAAATCAAAATCTAGGAACACCAGTCTTCAGTGAGAAAATAAATCAAATGCCTAGCCACCTTAAAGGCAAAGGCATAAGCTGAAACAAATGAGAAATGAAAGTGTTTTTTGGAAGAAGAAACCAAAAGTGAAAGTGTTTCGAGAGTGAGAAAGCGAAAGGAAAATGAAGGAAAGGAAAAGGGATGAGTTTCAAAAGTGTTTGGAGGTAAGGAAAAAATGGAAGAAAGAGTTGAGTTCAATCGAAACTCAGAACCAAAGCAGCGGAGAGCACTTCAAGGTGGGTGGTAAGGCTCTGATACCATATTAAATTTTATAATGATCAGAGAAAAGTGAGAAATAATTGAGAGAATAATAAAAGAAAAATTTTACTAATGTTTAAAAGATGAACAATACAAGAGGGTAAGTCTTATATAAGTAATGAGTGAAACTAATTAATACTAATCTAACTAACATATCAATATTCCTAATACATCTCAACATCCCTGAGCTGTATAAATTATAAATAGTTAATGGGTTATGAACAAGTGTTGACATTTACATCAAAAAAGAGAGTATGTGGTGAATTTTTCAATAGAATAAGAAAAATGCTTTCCAATCAGAAAATACATCAAAAAATTATTTTCCAAAAGTGTATGCCAATGTACATGCGATAGGCAAATCTTTTATTTTCCAATCACATAATTTTCGCTAAAACACTCATAACTTGACACATACATAAATTGAATACCCAAAAAAAATAGAAATTCCTAAATTATATTGTTCCTTTTGTTTAAAAGCATGTACTCCCTTGTAAAAGATGTAATGGGGGCTTGTGCCCCCACTAAAGCTCAAAACTTTTCTAGAGGTATATCAATAGATATATAATTTGCCCCCCATTATTGATAACAGTGATATGAAACTTCTTATTATATCTATGTTGTCTAAAATTTTTGGATCTGTCATTGGTTGAGGGTGTACGGTGGGGAAGGAGGATGGAGGGTGATGAGAGAGATGGAGATAAAACATTTCAAGATATCTATTTTTTTTTGCAATAGTTGTTACTCCGAGAGACCTGATTGAAGAATTTAATATAGTATAACTAGATTATAAATTTTTAAAATATAAAGATCTAATTAAAAATTAAGTGGAATTATAAAGACTTACAAAATAATTAAATATTTTATATTTTATCTAATGAATGCCAATCATGTCTATTACAAGAAAAACTAGGAAACTACTTATTAAAATATTTGATTAAGAATTTCAGTCGAACTTAACATGGGGTGTACTTATAAGGGTTCTAATGCTCAAATTAGAAGGAGCATGAGAGGTGTTGGGTTTAATTGGGTTGTTAATTGATACTTATTTGCACAATTAGTTTAGCGTATATTATATAGGCTTGAGAGCTCGTCTGAGTGGGTCTTACTCCCCTAATCGTGAGTTCTTCTTTCCATGAAATAGTGCAACCTACAATCTTAGAGGTTGTGGGTATAGGGATCGTGAGATAGTGGAGGCTGAATCTCATAAAATATGTCCTTATAATTTAAGTAGAAACACTAACAATGTGATTTTCAGATTTAGCCTTCTTGATCTAACTCAGAACCCAACATGGATTGGGCTAGATTAAAATAGTCCATAACAATTAGTATGTCAAGGCTAGTCTTTTCTCCATCACACTAATATCACTGGACAAATTTTGAAAATAAAATGAAGTTCTGGATAATGTCTCAATGTTGATATTTAAAACTTTATTTCATCTTTTAAATTTCCAAAATTAAATAGTAAAGTGCTTAAAATTAGCCGCAAGTGAAGCAAAGAGTGGTAGAGAGAAAAAAAATTGACTGAGATAATGACCATTCATATATTTGCTTAATACTGCTAACTGGTTTGTTTATATTTAAAATGACTATGTACAGCACATTTTTATATGTACGGGAGGACAATGTAGGTCGGAGGGGCGTGTAGGGAATGTAATTTAATCATATCTTGGAAGATGAAGATACAATGTACTGGTCTTAAATAAAAGAAAATACAATTAACTCTCCACAAAAAAAATACGATCTACCTTTTTAAATGATATAAATGTACATTATATTACAAATGTCATAATGAATGAAAGGATCTCGTTAGGTGGAAATCATATGGGGACCCCAAATAAAATAAATCTATAGGTCTTACTTCAATGCTCTACATTTGTATTAATATACGATGACACCCACCATCGTTACATATTAGAAAAACGATATATTCCTGAACAAAGTTATGTTATTATGTTGTCTTCCTCATCAATCGGTAGAAACTTTAATTTACACTACGGCAGGTTTCACCCTTAGCCTATCCTTGAATAACGAGTAACCCTTTTAAAGGTTGATTCATCACAAGGCAGGACTATGCCACTTGAATAACTGAGCTCATGCTCCTCCGCGGCTTCCTCTAATAGTTGCTGAAAGATGGGGTTCTTCAAGCAAGATAGTGGTAAGGTATACCTTTTGTGTTTTTCTCCCACATATACAACAAATTGCCCCTTTGGTGCTCTTCTTGGTTCTTCTTCACCTTTATACTTCAGCATTTTTGCAAACTAAAAGGGATCAATGACTTCAAATGTTGCAGTACAAGATTTACGTGATGAATATGTGTGTGTGTATATATGTTGGGACTTGGGAATATGTGGGATGGTTAGCATGACGATAGCCATCAGAATGTTTTTAGATATAAATAAACGTGATTCATGGACGTAACAGTAGCTAACTGAAATTGTTGACCAACGAATTGGTCCAATTGTTGTGGGGTGATCAAAACCAAGTGGAGCTAATGTATACTATGTTCGCTTTTGGATAGAGTGGTGGGGTATCCTTTGACACTAGTAATAATTACCAAATTAGAGAGATTTTGAATGTTATATCTATCGATTGTCCACTGTATGCTTCTTCGGATATATCAGACGGGTTAGGTTTGGATGCACTGAATGGAAGCAAGGTAGTAAATTTAGCTCGTTGGGAGTTCATAATTGCAAGAGATCCATTTTCTTACAGAAAACTGCTTTTTTTTTCATGTTTTTTTTTCCTTCAATTTGTCCCATGTTTTTTATCTTCTTCTTTTTTCAATTTTTATTTTTGTGTCAAATAGCAGTAGAACTACTTTGGGGAGATTGTGAGTCAATATCTTCCTGTGGTTGAATCCGTGGGTCATCTTCATGTGGTTGAATCCTAATACAAGTCATTTAGACACGTTTATAAAACAACAATGGTGCATAATTCCTCAAATAGTACTAGCAGATTTTTTTACGGGTCCGAATAGTAGTATAGATGAAACTCGGTGCAAACAGGCAGCAGGCTTGTTACCAAAAATATTAAAAATCAGTTAATAGGCTGGATGAAAATACCCTATCTAATAATTGTATAACATTCCAGATAGCACACAACTTGAACATTCATTTCTTTAGTTAAAGTTATTGGATATAGAACACATTTACATGGTAGTCTAGGATCATATGCAAAAAAATTTCATCACACTTTTGCTTGATTTGATATTGATATAGTTATCAAAAAGCTCCTTCCAAAAGTTATAATAGTATCATTTGATTAAATAATATAAAACTCACTCTCAATGAGCATAAGTTAAGATAGTAGTACAAATATGCTCCAAATATCTAAAATGATAATAATAAATAGAGATATTAAATAGTCTAATTTCTAAATTTATTGTCACTAATTAAAGTAATTTCACATTAATCTTTTAAATTTTAGAGAATAGGTCGGACTTGTTTAGAAAAATAACACCCCTTAACTTTTAAAAGTTGAAATTAAAAGCATTTCAATCTTTTCGGTTTACCAAATAAAAAACATTGGCTTATGATTATTATTAGTCACAGTAGCTAGCAGAACAGTATTACCAAATCCTCTTCTTGTAGAAACGACATCAAACTATTTTCAGACCAATTGTATTTTGACACTTGTCACGTGGCAACACTTGTCACTGTCTTTTTCTTTTGGGTCAGAGTTGATTTCATTGTCCTTGTTATCGTGAAGGGTCCAGTCCAGTCCAATCAGATGAAGAATGCATGTATGCAGGTGGCTGCTTGGCTTGAAGGACATGCAAATGCAATGAGGTCGGTCTACTTGTCAGTTACGCAGCCCCAACTTTGTGATTGACGCACGTTACACCGCGTCGCTTCCCTCCCTACTTACTCCACACTCTTACATACTGTTAAAAAGAACTTATCATGGCCACTTTCAAGACAGTGAGTGGGACGGATAACTTTGATGTGTGGAGATGGAACCAATGATGTTGGAGCATTAAAGCAGGTAATGTGTTTGATAGTAATCAGTAAAGCTTTTTGCCCCTCAATATTGTACTCATCAGTTGCCAGTGGAAATTACAAAATATAAGTCTGTTGACAAAATACAAGGTTACAACCTCCACAGCCACCCAAAAAGGCACCATATTCAGAAACCTTAATTAGTACCTTAACAGTATAGCACCTGCATTTATTTTCAAATGAGGATTCTTCTTTAAAGTGATGAGTAACCCTCTTGCATTGAGATAATCTGTTGCCGGTTTTAATCTTGCTGCCATATGATTTGGCTATCCTGTTCATCTCACATGCCCGCCCTCTCCCCACCCTTTCAGCTGAACGACCCACCCCAATATCTTCTGTGCTTATGTCTTCCTTTCCCTCCTGCGGCAATTTTCTGTTCGCTTGTTTTTCCTTATTTCATCAGTGAAAGAGGCCGAAAAATACATGCCAGATGAATGCATTGAACCAGATGCAAATATCCACCCCAACCTGGTGAACACTGTCTCATACATGGTAAGCATGATGGCTTCAGGTGGCCACTTTTGCTGTGAACTACATGGGCCATCCCTTCAACCAGAGCATCCCTGAAAACAAGCCATTCCTGTATGCGCTTGTCGCTGCTGTTGGTTTCTTTACAGTGATAACATCTGATCACGTCAGGGACTTAAATGACTGGTTGAAGCTGGTGCCACTGCCAGTGGGATTAAGGGGTAAACTATTGATTTGGGAGTTTCTAATATTTTTGGTATGCTACTCATGGAAGAGACTATTGAGGTGGGCATTCCCAGGCAAGATCCCAGCTTGGAAGAAGAGTTGCTGTATCTAATTTAGAGAAGAAACAGGTCTAATTTGTTGAAGAGTTATGACGGGGAGAAAATAGTTACCATATATGGGCAATGCAAATATGCAATGATGACTAGGTCAGGGACGTGAACCGGATAGCAGAAAGAAATACATGGCATGATGATGAGTTTTGTTATAGGGCTATTTTGTCTTTACCGTTCTTTTCCATTTGATGGATGGGTAATTTGTCCAATGTCAAATCATTTTTGGTAGAAAGGTGTGAATTTTAGAACACGTGCCCTTCCAAATTATCTGAGATGTTTTTGTTGGCACAGTTTTTGTTATTTGAATGCTACGATTCATTTCACTCAACATACGAACTCTTTTAACTACACGTAAAGTGAAAATTTTTCTTTGGCAACTTGTTTGGAGCTCTGAGCATGCGCTTTTTACATGGAAGCAGGAGAAACCACTTCCTCCAAAATTTGGAAGTGATCTAACTAGAATATATAACTTCAAATGATATTTACTATAACGGAGAAGAAGCATGCATGGATGTATTTCTTTCATGGTGTTTTGTGAGTTCGAGGAAAGGGAGAGAGAAGGGATCTGTAGTCTGTAGAGTAAAATTTTGATAGACTAACCCTTTGTCATGACAACTTTTGAGTTACCAACGTTCACCATAACAATTTGAGGAGGAAACTACTAACCCTTCATGAAATTTTCAAGGACAAAGTTGTTAATCCCCTGCAATGCAAACTCTTGTATAACCTTTATTCTGGAAATATGTTATCTGACTGTTACATTGTTAGTGTCAGGAAGACGAAAGGGACTCGTATGGATTCCGCAATGGATAATGTTATTTTGACGTCCATATGGGTGTAGAGTCCATGTGGATGTAATAGAAGTGATTGAGAGAAAAAATAAGTGGTGAGACTTATGAATTTTGTGAGTAGGATATTTGGGCATTTAAGGTTTTGGGGTGTCAAAATAGCAAAGTCCTTCACCAATAAAACTCATTTTGTGTCATCCTCGTACCTAAACAAGTATTCATACAATTATTTATAAACAACAATTATTTGCATGATGACCAAGTAATTTCATTTGTAATCTTAATTATTAATAATTTTCTAATTTATCCAATAAATCTAATATATCTATTACAATTAAAATAAGAAAAATTTAATAGAAAACTATCAACATAATTTTGGATTGAGTCAAACTCAATAAAGTCGATGTTATATACTTGCAAGATTTTTTATGCTCAACTCAGTAGTAGCTCAAGATGTATTGGGTCAACGTTACTTGAGCAATTAGATTAAGGATGAGAAAGTTGAGGTCGAATACCATAAGAGCACCTCTTTATGGAACAGAATTTTTTTCATCAAAAGTGGATGAATTGAAATAAAGCGGCAGTTATTAGATCTTAACAAATAAATAATAAAAAGTAAAAGATAAAAATGGTTAAGTTAATTCACACATTCTTCCATATAAATATTTTTCGCACCATTATAGCATTTTGGATCCCATAATTAGAGCTGGGTATGCGGATCGGTTCAGTCCATTTAGCCAAGTTCGCAATGGACCAACATTAAACGGGTTAGACCGGACCGGTCCGCTTCATAAATGGACTAGCCTTTTGCCTAGCCCGCATCCGTCCTGCTTAAGCCCGCAAGGCACAAATTTTGCAATAACAATAAAAGCATTTTAAATTTCAAGCTACAAATTTTATAAACAAATGAACAATTCAGAACAAATTCTAAGAAGTCAGAACTTATTCAACTAAACAGAAACAGATGTAGTCTCCGATAGAGGTGTCTCGCGGCAGTCTCTGGCAATAGCATGACATAGCAACTCGGTAGCAGACTAGAGGAAGCAAGGCACGGGCGCACAGCAACTCGGCGACGGAGGGCTCTTGACAACAACTTAGTGGCGGACTGGCAGAGTGGATTGGTGGCAGCTTGGTGGCGGACAGTGAGTTGAGAGACGAGAGTGAAAGAGGACTTGGCGGTGGAGGCTGGAGGAAGCTTGGCGGGGGAGGCTGGAGGAGGTGACAGGACTTAGGAGTTGAGAGACAAGAGAGAGGCCGTCGCGTTTGAGTTGATGAGAGGCCACCGCGTTTGAGTAGATCCAGAAGGCATCAATTGGATTCGGAGTCAACAAACCACTAGACCAAGACCGAGACTGGCAGAGAGTAAGGTAAGTTGAGAGTTGAGAGTTAAGAGTTGAGAAAAAGAGAGAGTTTAGAGGCCGTCGTTTTTTGAGTTATTAGGTTTAGGAATTTAGGAGAGTAAGGAAACTAAGAAGAAACTAGCAACCCTAGTTATGTTGGGTTGTGCCACTAAACTCTAAGGCTAAATGTCTCTTGGGCTTACATTACATGTTTTAAGCCATGGACCGAAGTATTCCAGACTAAAAAAAAAAAAATTGTTTCTATGTGGGCTAGTGGGCTGGTCGCAAATTCGCGGGCCAGGCCCGTTCAGCTCGCGGTTTAGACAGGGCAGACCAAAAAAGTCCACGAGTTGGTGGGTTAAAAATTTTCTAGTCTATTTTTGTGTGGGTTGTTAGTTAAACGGGTTGGTCCACGGATCGCAGCCCATATACCCAACTCTACCCATAATATACGTTCTTATAATTTAAATGAGAAGTGAAAGCAATTTCCTAAATTGGGCCTTCTTGATCAAACTCACGGCCAAACACGGACCGGGCTAGAAAAAATTAGTCTATAACAATTAGTATGTCAAGACTAACTCTTCTCTCTATGACTCTTAAGAATTAAGATCTCCAAACAAGTTTGTGAAAATTAAATAAAGATTTGGATAATGTCTCAGTTAATACTTAATACTCAAAACTGTATTTCATCTTTTAAATTTTCAAAACTATAAGTGAAGCAAGG
Organism: Dalbergia cochinchinensis; assembly: GCA_031216125.1. NCBI lineage: Eukaryota > Viridiplantae > Streptophyta > Magnoliopsida > Fabales > Fabaceae > Dalbergia > Dalbergia cochinchinensis. The sequence continues at coordinate 54,740,773 of CM062373.1, read as the reverse complement.
TGTTTAAAATTAGCCACCAATAATCTTAAGAGTATGTTTGGTTGGAGGGTAAAAATGAGAGTAAGTTTTCCTTGATTGATTTTATATGTAAATTTATACAGGAAACTCAATTATAGAATATTTACTCATATTTTTACTTCTCAATTAAACATACCCTAAGGTTATGGGTAAAATTATGGGGTAAATTTTTATAGATAAATTTTATGTATAAAATTATATATAAATCTCATTCATAGAAAATTTATCCTATTATTACTCCCCAACTAAATATACCCTAAGTGTGATAGAGAGGAAACTTGACATGAGTTGATCATTATCATATTTACTCAATATTGCGAAGACATTTGTTTATATTCAAAATGACTTATGGATAGCACATTTTCATATGTACGCGATGAAAGTGTAGATCCGCGAGGGAAAGGGAATGTAATTTAAGCATATATTAAGAAAGGAAAATACAATTTACTCTTTTTAACAATATAAATGTAAGTACATTAGATTAGTGCAAAGGTGCACGAAATTAAAGGATCTGATCATTGGGTGCATATATAGATTATATGGGGATACTAAATACAACCTCGTCTCAAGTAAACATTGTCTCATACAAACAAACAATATATCTAGTAATTGAGCGAATAACTTAGCGGTTGTGGTTGTTTTCTACACCTTTGAGTGGATAGTCTTGTATTCGACTCTCACATCCCCTTTTCCCTATCCCTTTTAAGAAAAATTTCTATTTTTAATACTTTTGTTTACCAAAAAAAAAAAAGAAAATGGTAAACAATATATCTATACCATCTTGATATATGTACTTCGATGCTCCACACTCGTATTAATATCTATAAACACACACGAAGTCACATACGACGATCTCTACACATTAAAAAGAAAATCTTGAACAAAGTTATGTTAGTATGTTGTCTTCCTCATCATCGGTAGAAACGTTACATTACAGCAGCTTTCACCCTTATTAGCTTAGCCTTGAATATAATAATGAATAACCCTTTTAAAGGTTGATTCATCACAAGGCAGGACTATGCCACTTGAATAACTGAACTAATGCTTTTCCGCGGCTTCCTCTAAGAGTTGCTGAAAGATGGGGTTCTTCAAGCAAGATAGTGGTAAGGTATACCTTTTGTGTTGTTCTCCCACATATACAACAAATTGCCCCTTTGGTGCTCTTCTTGCTTCTTCTTCTTCACCTTTAAACTTCAGCATTTTTGCAAACTAAAAGGGATCAATGACTTCAAATGTTGCAGTACAAGATTTCGGAATGAATATGTATATATATACATGTGTGTGTGTGTGTTGGGAATATATGGAGTGGCTGGCATGATAACCATCATAAAGTTTAGACATATAAACGTGATTCGTAGAAAACAGTAGCTAACTGAAATTGTTGACAAATGAACTGGTCCAATCTTTGTGAGCTAATTCATGACTAAGTGGGGCTAATACAATGATGTCTCAATATCTTGGAACCCTTTTCACACTCAGGTCAAAAAATTATGGGGCAGCTTGGTGTTTAGGGCTAGAGTAATTTATTTGTCAAAATGATATCAGACGCATATACATGCATATAGACGCTTAGATGAAAAATTGATTATACCATTTTATTTTATTCAATAAACACTTTTATTTTGTGTCAAAAATTCTGCCAAACTTTTCTGGCTATATATTTCTTTTCTTGGTCAAGTTTTTATGGCTGTATAGTACTATTACTCACCCTGCGGACATATGACCTATCCCCATTGGACTCAAGCCCTATATGCACGTAAGGACAATAACGAAGCTCATAATTAATACAAGAGGAGAGATTTTGAATGTTATCAATTGTCCACACTGTATGTATTTCGGATACAGTATCTCACATGGGTTAGGTTTGGATGCACTGAATGGTAGCAAGATAGTAAGAGTGCGTTTGTTTCTGATTATTTAGATAAATAATCACTTTTTTAGCTCAAAAAAATTATTTTTTATATCTTTGGATAATTTTTAAAAAAATAATCAAATTTTTTTAAAAAAATCAGTTTTCAATTATTTTAGTTATATTTAAAATTTAGATTTCATAATTACTTTTTCAAAATCTAAAACAAATGCATCTTAAATCACCTCATTGGAAATAAGTAACTAGTAGCTTCATATTTTCCGTTTTTTTTACAAGTTTTCTATAACACTTTACATTTGTCATAGTTATTATTATTACTGAATCCTATACATGATAAGTTTTGTGTATAAGACCTAGATCAATATGCAGAGAATTAGTAGTAAGTTCTTCAAAGTAGCATACAAGTTTAATTCTTCAAAGCCATGACGTAGAGAAATAGCACACAGTATATAACACTTTTTTTGACAACTATTTTCTGCACTTCTATATACCAACCAATTGCACTAACTCCGTTTTGGGCAGAATTTAGTTAATTATTTTATTTCTTCATTTATATTTTGGCAAATTTTTAAGTATTTATTTATTTTTACGGGTAAGTATTTATTAATTACCATTGATCAGATTAAGTTTTTGACAAGATTGATCATATTGTAAAACTTCATATATCTATTGCGAAGATAAATTATCAATAAATATTCAATGATTTATACTTATCAATAAATAAATACTAAATGATTTAAGCCATACTTAGTGTTTAACGTTTAAATAAGTCTACATTACATAACAGGATTAATCATTGCATCTGATATGTCCTAAGAAACTAAAAAATAATGCTGAATGATTTAAAATAACAATTAAAAAACGTGGGCTATTTGCCTTCGATCGGTGCCAACTATTGGTATGACTTTGGGGCACTTTACACACGTCTTGAAGTTTCTCGCCTTTTGGATTCATCAGTGCTCTGTTTTCATGGTCCTTCTATCATGAAGAAATAGGTCTAATAACTAGTTTTGAACTATCGTGAATATATATATATATATGATAAAAGAGAAATACTTTTACTTCCCATGGATACTGCAATGCAAAAGTATACATGAAGCGCGGTTAGCAGATATACATGGCATGTTTGAGCGATAGAGAACACATATCTTGATGGTGACAAAAAAGGGGTCAAATAATATAGTAGAATTTGCCAGTTTGTGGAGATATTTGTGCCTCAATCATGTTCCTGTACGTCGTTGAAATCCTAAGTCATCATTTTCACATGTTTATAAAACATAATGGTGCGTGTATGATTGGTCATTGCTTGTTGCTCACGGTTACAAAGCTAAGGTTTTGTTTGGCAGGCGACATGGGGCGAAAATTTCCCGTTTTAATTATGTGGCAACCGATCGAGTAGATATATAAGCCAAGGCAAATGAAAAACACGTGACTTCTTTTTAGTATCGCTTGCACAATAATGCAAATCCCTTGCGATGATATGTGAATCAACCATCTTGTTGAATTTTATAGTGATCACAGAAGAGAAGAGGGAACAATAATTGAGAGAATAGTGAAAAAAAATTTACTTATGATAAAAGGATGAATAATACAAGAGGGTAAAACTAGCCTTATATATAGACAATAAGTAAAAATAAATAGCAACCTATTTAACAAATATATTAGTATTCCTAATAGCCTCCCGTAAGCTGAAGCATGAATATTTTAACATCTTCAGCTTGGGATGAAAGCATATCAGAATTGAAATGAGAAAAATACAATGTAATAAGAAAACTATAATGATATCATATGAATAATATATTATGAATGTATGATGGTGTGGTGGTGCCTAGTTTAAACTCAATGCCTCCACTGCACTCGTTGCAAAACAAAATCCAAATGTATCATGCAAATGGTGATTGTGCCTAGTCCTTCTTCGATGTCTCTATGGCACTCATCACAAGTCCAAAATGAAAACATCATTAAGAGCTTAATCTCCAAGTAAAAGCTAATCAATTTTCAAACTTAACCACTTGACAGAAGCAATCACAAAAGAGATGAGGTTATAGTTATAAGACTTTCAATGAGAGGTTAACGTCATAAGATGATGTAAACAAGTGGTTAGCCATAGGGCTATACCAACAAATCCAAATAAAGGGAACACCTATCTTCAATGAGAAAATAAATGAAATGCTTAACCACCTTAAAGGCAAAAGCTAAAACAAATGAGAAATAAAATAGTATTTTCTGGAAGAAGAAGCTGAAAATGAAAGTGTTTGGGAAGCGAGAAAGTGAAAGGAAAGGAAAAAGGATGAGTTTCAAAAGTGTTTGGAGGTAAGAAAAAATGCAAGAAAATGAAAGAAAAAGTTGAGTTCAATCGAAAAAAAACAAAGCAGCAAAGAGTACTTCATGGTGGATGATAAGGCTTTGATACTATGTTGAATTTTGTAAGGATCAGAGAAAAATGAGTAATAATTGAAAGAATAGTGAAAGAAAAATTTTGCTAATGATGAAAAGATGAGTAATATAAAAGGGTAAGTCTTATACGGGCAATGAATGAAACTAATTAATAACTAATCTAACTAAAATATCAATATTCCTAATACATCTCAACATCCCCAAGTTGTATAAATTACGAATAGTTAATGGGCTGTGAACACATGTTGGCATTTACATAAAAATAGAGAGTACGTGGTGAATTTCTCAATTCAATAGAATAAGGAAAATGCTTTCCAATAAAAAAATATATCAAAAATACTTTCTAGAGTTTTGTGCCAATGTACATATGATAGGCAAATCTTTTATTTTCTAATCACACATAATTTTAACTAATAACTTGACACATACATAAATTGAGCACCAAAAAACAAAAAAATAGAAATGCCTAAATTATACTGCTCTTGATCTCCTTTTAATTTGTTTAAAAGCATGTACTCCCTTGTAAAAAGATATAATGGGGACTTGTGCCCCCACTAAAGCTCAAAATTTTTCCAGAGGTATATAAATAGATATATAATTTACTTCTATTATTTTATTAAATATGCCCCCATATTAAGATAAAAGTGATATGAAACTTCTTATTATGTCTATGTTGTCCCAAAATTTTTGGACCTGTTATCGGTTTAGGGTGTACGGCGGGGATGGAGGATGAAGAGTGATGAGAGGAATGGTGATGGAACATTTCAAGATATCTTTTTTTTTTCGGTAATAGTTGTTATTATGAGGGATTTGATTGAAAAATTTAACATAGTATAATTAGATTACAAATTTTTAAACTATAAAAATTTAATTTAAAATTGAGTGCAACTATAAAGACCTGAAAAAATAATTAAATATTTTCTATTTGATCTAATGAATGTCTCTCATATCTACTACAAATAAAGTAAGAATGTTTCAAAACTAGCAAACTACTCATTAAAATATTTGATTAAGAATTTCAGTTGAACTCAACATAGGGTGTACTTATAAGGATTCTAATGCTCAAATTAGAAGGAGCATGAGAGGTGTTGGGTTTAATTGGGTTGTTAATTGATACTTATTTGCACAATTAGTTTAGCGTATATTATATAGGCTTGAGAGCTCGCCTCAGTGGGTCTTACTCCCCTAGTCGTGAGTTCTTCTTTCCATGAAATAGTGCAACCTACAATCTTAGAGGTTGTGGATATAGGGATCGTGAGATGGTGGAGGCTGAATCCCATAAAATATGTATTTATAATTTAAGTAGAAACACTAACAATGCGATTTTTAGATTTGGACTTCCTGATCTAACTAGAACCCAACATGGATTGGGCTAGATTAAAAGAGTCGATAACAATTAGTGTGTCAAGGCTAGTCTTTTCTCCATGACACTAAGATCACTGGACAAATTTTGAAAATAAAATAAAGTTTTGGATAATGTCTCAATGTTGATATTCAAAACTTTATTTCATCTTTTAAATTTCCAAAATTAAATAGTAAAGTGTTTAAAATTAGCCGCAAGTGAAGCTAAGAGTGATAGAGAGAAAAAAAATTGACATGAGATGATGACCATTCATATATTTGCTCAATACTACTAACTGGTTTGTTTATATTTAAAATGACTATGTATAGCACATTTTTATATGTACCGAAAGACAATGTAGATCGGAGGGGTGTATGAGGAATGTAATTTAATCATATCTTAGAAGATGAAGATACAATGCACTGGTCTAACATAAAAGAAAATACAATTAACTCTCCATAAAATAAAATACAATTTACCTTTTTAAATGATATAAATGTACATTATATTACAAATGTAATGATGAATGAAAGGATCTCGTTTAGTGGAAATTATATGGGGACCCCAAATACAATAAATCTATTGGTCTTACTACAATGCTCTACATTCCTGAAAAAAGTTATGTTATTGTGTTGTCTTCCTCCATCAATCGGTAGAAACTTTAATTTACATTACAGCAGGTTTCACCCTTAGCCTATCCTTGAATAACGAATAACCCTTTTAAAGGTTGATTCTTCACAAGGCAGGACTATGCCACTTGAATAACTGAACTCATGCTTCTCCGTGGCTTCCCCTAAGAGCTGCGGTAAAAGATGGGGTTCTTCAGGTAAGATAGTGGTAAGGCATACCTTTTGTGTTGTTCTCCCACATAAACAACAAATTGCCCCTTTGGTGCTCTTCTTGCTTCTTCTTCACCTCTATACTTCAGCATTTTTGCAAAGTTCAAACTAAAAGCGATCAATGACTTCAAATGTTCCGGTGCAAGATTTACGTAACGAATATGAATATGTGTGTGTGTGTATATATATATATATATATAGGACTTGGGAATATGTGGGATAGTTAGCATGACGATAGCCATCACAATGTTTTTAGATATAAATAAACGTGATCCATAGATGTAACAGTAGCTAGCTGAAATTGTTGACCAGTGAATTGGTCCAATTGTTGTGAGGTGATCAAAACCAAGTGGAGCTAATGTATACTATGTTCGCTTTTGGATAGAATGGTGGGGTATCCTTTGACACTAATAATTAATAATTACTAAATTAGAGAGATTTTGAATGTTACGTTATCTATCGTCCACTGTATGTGTCTTCGGAAATCACACGGGTTAGGTTTGGATTCACCGAATGGAAGCAAGAGAGTAAATTTAACTCGTTGGGAGTTGATAATTGCAAGAACTTCATTTTCTTGCAGAAAATGACTTTTTTTTATGTTTTTTTATTCTTCAATCCGTCCCATGTTTTTTATCTTCTTTTTTTTCAATTTTTATTTGTGTCAAATAGCAGTAGAACTACTTTGGGGAGATTGTGAGTCAATAATCATCTTCCTGTGGTTGAATCCGTGGATCATCTTCATGTGGTTGAATCCTAATACAAGTCATTTAGACACGTTCATAAAACAACAATGGTGCATAATTCCTCAAATAGCACTAGTAGATTTTTTTTCGGGTCCGAATAGTAGTATAGATGAAACTCGGTGCAAACAGGCAGCAGGCTTGTTACCAAAAATATGAAAAATCAGTCAATAGGCTGGATGAAAATTCCCTATCTAATAATTGTATAACATTTCAGATAGCACACACCTTGAACATTCATTTCTTTAGTAAAAGTTATTGGATATAGAACATATTTACGTGCTAGTCTGGGATCATATGCAAAATTTTCTTAGTCACATTTACGCTTGGTTCGGTATTAAGGTGGTTATCAAAAAGCTCTTCTCAAAAAGTCATAATAGTATCATTTGATTAAATAATGCAAAAGTCACTCTCAATAAACATAAGTTAAAATAGTAATACAAATATATATGCTCCAAATATCTAAAGTGATAATAATAAATATAGATATTAAATAGTTTAATTTCTACATTTATTCCCATCAATTAAAGTAATGTATGTCACATTAGTATTTTAAATTTTAAAGAGCAGATTTGGCCTACTCAGAAAAACAACCCCATTAAGTGTTGTCAACAGCACCTCTTGACTTTTCGAACGTAAAAGCATCTCATTTTCTTGGTTTAACAAATTAAAAAGCAAGCTTATGATTATAATGAGAGTACCTTGTCGAATAGCATTGGCAAACACACCTTTAGCAGGAATGAGGTTAAATTATTTTCAAACCAATTGTATTTTGACACTTGTCACATGACAACATTTTATTATGTTCTACTGTTCATATATATACATATTTTTTTTTATATACCTGAAGATCATATTGAATTGAAATCCTCTGTTTATAAATAGTGTTATCTTCTCTATCCCCTCAATCATTTGTTGACACATAGAAGAAAAGAATAAAAATAGATTTATTATATATATATATATATATATAGGTAGTCTTAACATATTAATTATTAGGAAAAAAATAAATGGTATGAGCCCACGTTCGTACTATTAACACTAATTGCATTACAAGGCTACTACCGCTCATCCCTTTGCCGTGTTCTGTAGTAGTGGATTTTCATTCTATAACCAATACAAATAAGACATTTGGATTCGTCAAATCATTGCACTGAATTTTTTGAGCTACATATAATAGTGGCTCTATTAGATATGAAGCAATCCACTTTGCGTTCCAGCCTTTCAAAAAACTTGTAAGAATTTCTGAAGTGGGTCATCTCTCAACAATGGAGTCCCAGTTTTTGTGCTCCAACAGCTATGTCCATTTTCCTCTAGCAATGTGAGGGATTCGAAGGTGGGATTGGGACAACAACATTCAGCTGTCATAGATGGTCCAAAATATGTTTGCTTTAGGGATAAAAATAACGAAAGATTTATGAATAAAGTTTTACGTGTAATTTTATGCATAAAATTTTTATCCCCTAATCAAACACTCGCTTAATATGAATAAACAACTTTTGAAAATAAAATGAAAATTTGGATAATGTCTCAAAGTTGATATCAAAATCTTGTTTCATATTTTAAACTTCCAAAATTTACAAGTAAAGGTGTTTAAATTCATATTTGTTCGATACTTTTTTTTGGTGATGATCACAAACGTGTTTAATTTGTATACTTGTAAGAGATTTGTTTATATTTAAAATGACTTATGTGTAGCAAATTTTCATATCTACCAGAAGAGAATGCAGGTCCAAGTGAATGGAAATGTAATTTAAGCATATCTTACAATTGGACTCTTTTAATTCTTGTTGCGTGGGGTTACCTAAGAAGATGATTCGTGACAGATATAAGGCTAGAAAATGTTGGTCTCCAAATCGGTTTCGAGACCCAGGAAGGGCACCTGCAAGAACTTCGATACTTAAGTTAACAATAATCCAAGAAAGTTGTACTTAAGTGAATGGAATATAATAGTGTACTTTTTAGAGAAAATACTTCATCTATTTATACCTTGAGAGTAAGATTTGCTGGCAGTGAACTATCAGAGATAACCGTTTTTGTTAAGTTAGCGCTCTTCCAAAATGTTTTAGAAGATGTGGGAATCTTTGGATCACAAGGTCGAAATGTCACAATCGCCTCATATTCACGACCTCTCTCCCGATGCCGTGTTTAATTATGATATCATGCTATGGGTCAACTTTCCTCCGATCTCTAGGTCAGGGAAAGCCCGTAACAATTTTAATAATATAAATGTACATTAGATTAATACATGTACCATGATGGACGGAAGGATCTCATTAATTGAATATTGTGTGGGGACACCAAATACAACATCCTCTTGTACAACTATCTACAATATATCTATGTACTTTGATGCTCTACACAGGTATTAATGTACGACCTCTACATATTTAAAAATAATAATAATAATTCCTTAACAAATTTAAGTTATTAACCTGTCTTCCTCATGGTCAGAAACGTTATATACATTACAGTACGTAGCTTTTAACCTTAGTCATCCTTGAATTACGAATAACCCTTTTAAAGGTTGATTCATCACATGGCAAGACTATGCCACTTGAATAACTGAACTCATACTCCTTTGCGGCCTCCTCTAAGAGCTGCTGAAAGATGGGGTTCTTCAAGTACGATAGTGGTAAGGTATGCCTTTTGAGTTGTTCTCCCACATAAACAACAAATTGCCCCTTTGGTGCTCTTCTTGCCTCCTCTTCTTTACCTTTCTTATACTTCAGCATTTTTGCAAACTAAAGGGCTCAATGACATCAAATGTTGCAGTACAAGATTTCGGAGCTAAGGAATGCATTATATACATAATATGTGCTGGGATGTGGCTAGCATGATGACCATCATAATGTTGACCCATTGATAATATAGCTAACCGAAACTGTTGACAAATGAATTCGCCCAAATAAGGCTAATATAATATACTATATACATGTTGACTATTTGGATAAATAAGATATAGAGTGGGGTATCCTTTGACCCTCTAGTCAACAAATAATTAAAGCAGCTGCGAAAGAGTTTGACTGCTATCAGTTGTATTTAATTTGTCCACATTGTGCATCTATATGTTTCGGATGTATCACATGGGTTAGGTTTGGGTGCACCGAATGGAAGCAGGATAGTACGTGAGTTCTTACCTCATTGGGAATTGCTTGGAGCTTCATTTTCTTGCAAATTTCCTATCGCACTTTACGTTTAATTTGCCATGATTACTGCTATTGTAATTACTGAATCGCGACAGAAGACTGTATTATGACATATTAATTTGGTACCGTATAAGGTTATTTTTATATTTTATTCAAATAAAAAAATTCTTTAATAAATAATAATAAATAAAAATTTTAATACATAATAAATAAATACTATTAAAAAAGACATAATTTCAATTTTTCTATATTTAATAAAAATAAAAATAATTATAATAAATAAATAATATCATAAAATAAATTAATAAATATTTAATAACAAATAAATATTTAAAATAAATAATAAATAATAAATAATATAATATAAAATTATAAATTATGAACTAGTAAAACATATAAATAAATAATATGTAATCTAAAAATGTAAGGATCAATAAAAAATATTTTGAGTTATTTATTTTAAAATCAATCAAAATTTAAATAATTATAATTTAAAATATAAATATTAAAATATATTAAAGTGTATATTTTATATTTATATAATTTATTGAAATAATAAATAATTACTAAGTATTGAAATAAATAATAATATTTAAATCATTAATAAAAATCCTTGTTTTATTTTTATTTTATTTAATAGTTAATTATAATATTAGAATTATTTATAAATCTATAATAATATTATAAAATATAAATATAATATATTATACAGTGCTATATCAAATATTATATAGTATTAAAAATTTATCAAGTCTTATCCTATTGGATTTTATACTATCAACTCTTATATCAGACATGTCAAATGGATCTTTACATTGATATTCATACAAATTAATTAAATAATAAGATTTTTAAAGTGGAAAATGAAAATATTTTTTAAATAAACCCTTATATTTTTAAATATTTTTTAAATAAGCCCTTATATTTTTAAATAAACCCTTACAAAGATACACAATGCATAACAAAACTCTTTCATTTGATCGACAACTATTTACTGCACTTCTTAGTACTAGAAGGAAACAGTATTACCAGTGCGTTTGTTTCAATTTTTTAAAATAGTAATTGTGAAGTTTAAATTTTATATATAATTGAAAACATTGAAAATTGATCAATTTGTTTTAAAATCTGTTCTTTTCTTTCATAAAAAAAATTGAAAAATAATTTTAAAAATTCTAATTTGTTTAAAATTATATAAATATATTATAAGTTATTTTTTTCAAGTTAAAAAAGTGATTTCTACCCAAAAAATCCTCATCCAAACCAACCCCCTCCCCCTCCCCCTGGCCGGCGGAAGGCTTGATCAACTATGTGATCCAATTTCACCATCAACTTCATTTTACTTGCAATGTAGTTATAATTAGGGTTTTGCTAATGAGTGTCTTAAAAATACTAGTTAAGAGTTTTGAAATGGTATTTTTTTTTATTGGGAATGTGTGTTTTTTTTAATTTTAAAGTATAGGATCTACAACTAAATTTATAAATTTACTTTTATTGAAAACGTTAATTACTATCTTTAGGATACTGATTAAACAAACCCTTATAATTATTGTATTTTGTCATTGATATTCTGGAAAATTGTTAAATATATATATATATATATATTAATTACTATTGATCATATAAATAAACTTCATATATTTATCGCGAAGATATATCATCGAAAAGATTCAATAATTTAAAATACCATTTTGTTTTTTGGTCATGATCATATTTGATCAATTTGTTTTTGGTCAAATTAAAATATCAATTAAATAACGTGAGCTATATGCCTAAGAAAACGTGGGCTATAGCACACACAAAAAACGTGGGCTATGATTCAATAAAAAAAAAAATGTAGACTATTGTTTGCCTTCGCGGGGTTGGAATGCAGGGACGGTTCGGTACTCACTATTGATTTGACTTTGGGTCTCACGTCTTGAAGTTTCTTGCCTCCTGGCTTCAGTGATCTATTATATATATTGTTTATACTCATTATCTATAAAATATTGTATTGAATTATTGATACATATTCTATCCATCATTGCTTAAAGTTTCTTGCCTCTTGGGTTCAATGATCCATTTTTATAAAAAAAATATATTACTTATATTTATTGTATGTGAAATATCATGTTAATATACATCATGTTTATCATTGAACTATGATGAATAGGTGTGACAGCACATTATCCGTTACAAATAACACACATCATTTTTATATAGTCTTTCTATCATTTGCCTAACTACAAAATTGATGAGCTGCTCTATGATATACACACATATATAAAACAATAAAGATTTGAGAACGCAGAAATTCAAAATTCTGATTTACTAGATCGAATGGGTACATTATATTGAATGAGATTCATAATTTAATACTTTCTGATTATCATGATATGTTTGAGGAGATTCTTGCATGTCTCGAAGTATTACACCATATAGTCTGGATTTCGCTTTAAAATGAATTTGACGGCATGTTCAATTTGTGTGTCAAATGTCCTGATTTGATTAAGTGTAATGAGTGTGAATTTCTTGACTTGTTTTCTTAATCTTTTTGTCAATTTTTCCAGTTTTCATCCCATTAGCGTTATACGTAAAAATATTCGGCATTTTCAATTGTATGAAAGTAGGTGCTGATAAGAAATATTTGGCAAAAAGCAAGAAAAATTGATTATAAGTCATTAGCTCAAGTTACATAGTTTTTCATGAGTCTTTTGTATAGAGCAACTCGATATATTTTGTGTTATAATTACAAATTCAGACTTGATTTATGATACGGGTTAAATGTGTTTGTTATGTTTTGAAAATGCAGATTGATTTATATTTGAAAGTGGGTTTTATGTTAAAATTATGCATATAGTACAACTCCGCGACCATGAGGCTTATAAGAGGGTAAGATTCCTCCTATATCTGTCATGTTCTCAAATCGAGTTATGACCCTACGACACAAAGGACTAGAAGGAAGCCATAAACCAAACCAAAAAGTCAACGTCTGATCCCCAACATTCCAATATAAACCCTCTTGGAGAGCAATTGCAGCATAGAGAATGCTCTGCCAGATGAAGGACACATTGTGCATAGGCAGCGCATAAAAAATGTACCTATCTCTTAAGTATTTATGTTTGAGAATCCTGATCCGAAGTTTGTCTTTATCAAGCAATATAGACCATACCAGCTTCCCCAGTAACGCCAAATTGGCCAGATTGGAATTCCTAATGCCCAACCTACCAAACCTTTTAGGAGGAGATAGAGTTTGCCAATTGACTAAACTAAGGCACATATGATAGCCCTCATCCCATTCCAAATAAACTATTGGGAAGCTCTATCAATATCCTTACACACATTACAAGGAAGAGCCGTAACATGCATCTAGTGAACTGGAATGGACGAGATCACAAATTTGGCAAGACAAATTTTTCTAGCTTCGTTCAAAAGACTCATCTTCGAAGATGAAAGCTGGTGTTGGATTTTTTCAAGAATGCCATGAAACGTTGCTCTACTATAACCTGATTAAGATTCAGAGGCACATCCAAATAGGAACCCAAATTGCTGGCAAGCCTGATAGACAAGATACCAGTGAAAATCTTCCTGTGGTGCCCCGACACATTTTTGGAATAAAGGGCTCTAGATTTCTCAAAATTAACTCTCATACCAGACACTTTACAGTTCTCAAGAACTACCTTTACCTATGAGCTCTAGAAGGAGGTCATCTACAAACATTAAGGAGATTAGAAGCCCACCTCTAGCAATGCCAACTGGAAACTAGGAACCTTCCTCAACTTTTTGAGTAATGCTGACACTAATTTTTCCATATAGAGCACAAATATGTGACATAGGATCCTCTTACCACAAACCTCTAGCAAGATGGAAACGCTCCAATCTAGAACTATTCCAGAGTATAGAGAGGAAGGATGCTCATATGCAATTCATAACAAGGCAGATAGTAATAAGGGGAAACCAAAACCTATTAGCGTCTTTTCCAAGAACCACCAATCAATTATATTATATGCCTTTTCGAGATCCACCTTAAAGGCTAGCACCCCTTTCTTTACCTTTGTTTTTCTTCATATAATGTGTTACTTCCTAAGCAACAAGAATGGTATCGGGTGCAACCCTCCCTAGAATAAAACCCCATGTGACATGTTGGTGATAATTTTGTAGAGGACACTACAAAGGCTTATAGGATGAAACTCTTTAAGATGAGCAGGCTGATCAGTTTTCGAGATTAAGCACTACTAAGGTTTCAACAAGTTGAAAATCCAATAAACCTCTCGAACAACCCGCCAAACCCCCATGCCAACCAAATCCCATTACCTCAGAGCCTTATAGGAATCCATAGACATAACCAGTCGCTTACCTTCTTCAATAGAAACAGGTTTAGATAGCACAGAGCACCCATCTGCACTTAACTAGGGGAGTGAAACATGACCCATAACATTTAACTTCACCTCCTCAATGGTGCCAAAGAGTTCTTTAAAGAACAAAGAGCTTCAAGTCTAAGCAGCTCCTGGTCTATTAAGTACTACCATTGCTAAGAAAAAGTCCATGAACCTTATTCCATTTTCGAGGAATGATAGTTTGCATGTGAAAGAATCTAGTGTTTCTATCCCCAGAGAGCACCCACTTCTCCCTAGACTATTGAAACCAAGGGAGTTCTTCTTGGTAGAGAACACTATTATATTCATCTTGGAGTTCCTTCTCAATACAACGAAGGGATATAGAGTCCATAATCTTAAGCCTCCCTTGAATATGCTTAATACGGGCCTCCAAACTTCTCTTTTTCTTGAGAATGTTACCAAACACTTGCTTATTGAAGGCATCAAATCTTTTCTAACCCCATGCAGTAAAAGTAATGACAAGAGTCAATTATATTTTCAGAACATTAAATGTACAGTTTAATAATGTCAAATGACCAAGTCATCAAATTGGCAAGAGTCAATTATATTGATGAATTAACTAAGGAAATTCGAGCTCACCTTTACTAGAGAATGACACACCAAGAATTATGAATGCTCAAAGATGAGGCATTATATGGTTACTCTCCCCATTCTTTAATAATAGTCATGGTTGGAACCGTGCCAATTTGATACATTAAAAATTTGATGTATCTGGCCACAAGCTAGCCACCGACGGCCACCGCCTGCTTGCTGTCGGTAACCTTCGAGTGCTGCCCTCCCCTCCCCCTGGTCACCCCACCACCTGCACCCCATCACTTGTTGTCAGGTGTTGACTACATGTTGCTAGACTTCAACCACCTGCCACTGGTCGCCAACTGTCTGTAGCTGGCATTGGCCGCCCACTCTGCACCATCCACTGTCAGTCACTAACCATAGTTGCTAGTGTCTTGCTATCCATTGCTAGTTGTTCGCTTACCGTCTATCACCACTTGCATGTCATTGCATATCATGCAATGTTCATGATCTACTCCTACCCATAGAGAAAGGGATACAATTTCATCATGCAAATAGTATATTTTGTAAATGAAGTCATCTAATTACATTATCTAAGCAACATAATTTTAAAAATGTAGGGAATTCAATTGAGGTAGATAGAATTCCTTACATTTTAAATTCCCTGAAATTTGATAATACTCTATCCAAACACAACCTAAAGGATTGTTCGCACAACAGAATTTCTAGAGGGTGATGTCAAATTTTAGGAGGAAAAATATTATTTGTACTTATACTTTATGGGACACCATGCTAACACATTTCCATCTATCATTGGATGAGATATAGTTCTCAAATTAAGTGGAGTCCATACTCTATCCAAGAGTACTTATACTTTTGGATGTACTTATACTTTGTTGACATGGTATTTGACAAATGATGAATACAAATAACAATTCTCACAAAAAAATCTCAAGACATCACGGTAGAAGTATTTTACTCTACTTTTTTGCTATTTTACCTTTAATTGTTTTATATTATCATTTGATCAAATTATTCTATTTATGTGATGAATTTATTTTATACTATTAATATATCAAAATCAAATGCAACAATTGTTAAGGTTTAGAAAACGTAACTTATATATTGGGGAAAAGGTAGTCAAATCACATGATTCTGAATCAAGAATCGTGCGATTTGATGTGACTGATACGAGTCACTTACCTGTTGATTTGAATTGTATGTCTGTATTGCAAAGTTGTCAGAATTGATTGGTTCACTGACAGAATCGTGCGCATTGAGCTTGAATCGTGAGTCACCGTTGGGGCTGCATTCGAAATGATGCCGCGTGTGGTTTTGATCACGAGTTAGTAAAAGAGTCAAAATGGCCTATGTAGCCAAAGCCCTCTTTTTTATTGTAAAAAAAAGTGAAACAGAGCGCACCACTTTTTCTATTTTGTTAAAAAAGAAGCAAAACCAAAAGCTGAAAATGGTGGTCTATTCATATTGTTGTTGAAGAAGATGAAGATGAACCTGTTTAGACCAAAGAAAAAGAATCAGTCTAAGCCCTTTGACTTGGATATTAAAAAGCCTAATATTATAATATAGTCTACTTCTGGTCCGTTTAAATATTATAACTTTTGATTTTTTCTAATTTTTTGAAAGTTAAAAGTCAAATTTTTACTTTTTGTCTTATTTAGCTAAACAAGTTATTACTTCTTTAAAAATTATTCTTAGTATTTTTTGAGAAATTAAAATACCTAGTTTCTTAAGAAATACTTTCTAAAACACTAAAAGTAAATATTTTTATTATTATATATTTAAATATAAAATATCTTATTTATAAATTACTTTTTAAAAGTTACTCCTGAATAAGAGCTAAATAAGCTATTTATCCAAATAGGGCCTAATTGTTAAAAGATAGTGTAGATAGTTAAAAGGGATTTATGGGCATTGGTTAGCAAGTATATGACCAATTACAAAAATTTAAAATAGACTCTTTTAAGTATAAGGCCCTGATTAACAAAACCATTAAAATAGCCATGTGCTATCTAATGCCTTCCTTGAGAAACAAAAATTTAGAAACCAAGAAGCAAGAGTACGCGTAATAGTGACTTTTATTTGGTTTCTTAGCTTATTAGTTATTACCTATACAAAGTTGCTAATTAGTACTTGAAATTTTATGCTTCGTGATGAGTGGTGGTGATTTTATATTTTTTGAGCTTATATATTACTTTGGCGATTATTTTATGTTGTCAGTTTTTGTCAATTTTTTTTGTCTAAAATATTTTTTGGTTTATTTTATATAATGTATAAAATAATTTTTCATTGTATATTTAAATCTTACGATTTGATATGATTTACACTTTAATATTCAACTCTACGATTCCTGTTGTGAATTGTGATTCGGTAAACCTTGATTGGGATTATGGTTTTTGATGTCTTCAAATTGTAGGGAAAAAAAAATTAAACTTGCTTCTAAAAGTTTTAACCCTTAAGATAAAAAAAATAAGAGATTGATTTATGGATTTAATTACCATGTATTGACAGTATAAAACTTTTTTATATAGTCATCCAATCGTATATTGTCACATTTTTTATATACCCACTACTTAAAAGGTTATCCAAATTAAATATTTTGATTAGATGACAGTGTAAAATTATTTTACATTATCAGTACATCAAAATTAGACTCTTAATTTATATGTATTAATGGTGTCAAATATTTTTATATTATCATCCAATTATGTATTGTCATATCAGCAAAAATTATTAAGTCTTACACTAACTACTTCAAAAATTATATAAATGAAATGATTTGATTGAATCACAATATAAAATTTTTTTATACTATTAATAAATAGAAATTAATCTCAAAAGATAAAATCAAATATTTTAGAATTAGATTCTGTGAAGTAATTTCCACACCAACAGAACCTAAAAAGTAATACTAAACCTCGATCTAATTTCTTAGATTTATAACGGTAAACAAATTACTCCCTTAAATTTTAGAAATGGTGACATGATAGTCCTTATGTTAAATTGTCATTAGAGCCGTTAATGAAAATATCCATATGCCCTATTAACTTGGTCATGTGTACTGTAATTTTTCATGACTAGTCTTAATTTGCATTATGGTGAGCATTCAAAGAGGAAGTATACTTTCACGGTGGGTCCTAATGGCTCAAATAGCAATTTAATAAAGGAATTAATTTGTCATTTTTTTTAAAATTTGAATGACTATGATGAGATTTTTTAAATTTAATAGGTTAATTTATCCCAAATTTTTAAACTTGAGGGAGTATCAGAAGATTTTTTAAATGAGTAATTAATTTGTGCTGATTTAGATACGAGAGATTAAATTAAGTTTTAGTAAAAAAGTAATTTCGCTCCTGTCACCGCGAAAGAACCTGTAAAGAAAAATTAATTAATTAAAATTAGAAAGAAAAACTCACATTCAATCCACTCAACCGTTTTCTCTTGAAATGCGAAAAGGAGAGTGACTGGCACATGCAAATTGCAATTGCAACGCAAGGCACCGCAGGCGAATGCGGCACCGTTTCGCGGTTTTGGCGAAAAAATGGCTATCAATTTTTGGGCATCTCGGAAAACGCCCAAAGACCAATCGCAACACAACAAAACCAGAGGGGCCCACCTCCCTCTTTAAAATGAATAATAATTGAATAATTAAATTTTACCGTCAGCAATCAATTTTCTAAGGTTTTGTAGGTGGGGTTTTTGGCGGTTAGGGTTTAGTTTCGGTATTTTAATTTAATTTAATTTAAAAAAGAGAGTGAGAGAAAAAGGCAAAAGCCCCATAAACCCAAAAAACAATAATGAAAAAGAAAAAAAAAACCTTATACTAAAAAGAAAATGGGATTCGTTTTTCTCCAAACGTTATTTGTAGCAGCGGCTGCAACAATTGGGGTTTCCTCGTTTCGTTTCTTCGCACAGTGTCGGCCACTCTCTCTCTCTTCTCTCTTTCTTTCTCTTCTCTTCTATTCTTCAAGATTCAACGGTTCGTTGATGCACCGATTGGTAGGGTTCTCGGCTTGATTTTTTCTTTCTTTTTTTTTTCTGTTGGAGTTTTCTTTTTTCTTTTTTCAGATTCACGTTTCGTGCTTTAGTTTATTATGTACTTTTTGTTGTGGCAATTCCCTAAATTGGTGTTTGAATATGTGGATTTGACTGTTTCGATGCCGTTTGACTCGTTGCATTGTGTTTGAATAGGAGATTCTTTTTCGAATTTATTCTCGGGGTTTTGTTGTCGATTTTGCGTTCTGAGATTTAATGTTGGTCCCAATGTGTTTCGGTGACAATGTTTTTTTTTTTTTAAGATTAGGAATTAAGTTGTTAGGGTTTGGTTTCACTGACCCGTTTACTGTTTGATTTGGTTGTTGGGGATGCTATGAGACGATGGTAGAGTGAGAGATCTTGATTTTCGGGCTTGTTTGCCTGATTTCCCCTTTTGGGTTGTGTAATGTAACAGTTAGAGAAGCTGTTTCAGCTCTCTTGTGTGCCAAGAAACCTGGTGCCCTTTCGTCAGTGTGATTTATGTTTGTCTAGGTTTTTTTTTTTTTGGTGCTGTTTTCTTACGGTATGGGCTACTAGGTAGCTTTGGTTTCCCTTTTTCTTCATCGTGATGGATTTAGATTTGCAAGCATAATTTGTAATGGTAGTGAAAAAAAAATGATTGTGGGTCCAGTTTACATTGGTGAAGAGGGGAACCCTAGAGCTAGGATTCTTCAAGCTGCACTCTTGTTTAGGAGGTTCTCTATTTCGCTGATGCTCCCAGAACCCTAATCTTTCACTCATCCAACAAAAAGAATGAACGTTAAATGCTTGCACTTATGAGGTTCCTTGTCATACTCGCGGTTGATCGAGTTGTCATTGATTGGGTTCTCCTTTAATTGGTCACTGTTGATCATGCATGGTTTTGTCAGATTTCTTTCTAAATGTTCACTGTTGATCATGATGTTGTCAGGTTTCTTTTTGAATGCTTACGATGATTCACGTGGCCCATTCATGTTAAATGGGTACATGAGAGGATCTGCTCCCGTTGTGGATTTACTGATAGTGGTTCTTTGTCATGAAGAATCTTGAGGCAAAACTTGTCTCATTTTTGTGGTCTTTTTGTTTCCTTGGTGATTAGCTTTGCTAGAATGACCATCTTGGTCCAAATTTTATGCGGAACAATATGTGCAAGCATGCTGATGACTACTTTTGCAGTACTTTGTGGTTCCAGGTGGCAGGAACATATTACTCAGAATTTAGGCAAAATAACAAGTTGGTGAACATGTAGTTCTGTTTCCTTGTTTCTTAAGGCCAAAACT
This sequence comes from Dalbergia cochinchinensis, assembly GCA_031216125.1. Lineage (NCBI taxonomy): Eukaryota > Viridiplantae > Streptophyta > Magnoliopsida > Fabales > Fabaceae > Dalbergia > Dalbergia cochinchinensis. The sequence continues at coordinate 54,720,220 of CM062373.1, read as the reverse complement.
CAGGTTGTTCAACACGCTCTCTCTTATTCATGCACACACAGACTAATACTGAAACTTGCAGTTAAGAATTAAGATTAGGAGCTTCCACATGGAGACCATTTGGAATAACACTTCTTCAACCCTTTCTAAAATGTATCCCTAACTTGTATGTATTCGAATCCTGTAGCTTCTTTTCCCCTTACCACTAAACAATTTCAATTTTGTAGTTTTATTATTTGGCTTACTGGATATTGTTGGATATAATATGAAACAGCGAGTTACTGTGGTATGAATATTTTGGTTCCATCCTTGATTTATTTAACTAGTATGTGATGATGCCATGTTGCAGGATGTTGGGTTTATAACATGTGAAAAATTTGATTAAATTAACTTTTGTCAGCCAATGTATTACTCACCAAGCTTTTAGGTTATTGTTAATTGTTAATTGTTAATATGTTACTAATGCAGCATTACTGAACTCAAGATCCATATGTTCTTCTGCAGTGTGCAGAACTTGTCAGGGACCTAACAGAGCACTTGAGATAGTTTAACTGATAGTTGTTGAGATGGAACAGTGGGGTGTTCGTCATCGAGTAATGTTCATTGGTCCACATAAGGATGAGGGATATGAAAGTCAACTTCCTTCTGATATTCCTAAGGAAGAGGAATCTTATGATGAAGAAGAAGAAAAAATCATTAAGACTGAATCTGTCTTTTTGCCAGAGACCAAGAAAAGGAAGCGAGTTAGCCTTAGTCAGCTTAGTGAGGTGAAAGAGGAGTCTTGTGGGAAGCAAAGTAGTCGCAAGCCTAAGACAAAGAAGCAAGAAAGTAGGGATAGATGGTCAGCCGAGAGGTAGAGAAATAAGATAATATATCTGTTGTTATCTTCTTTATTAATAATGTGTATTTATGTATTAACTATTAAGTTGATTCGGTCATGTGATTTAGGTATAAGTTGGCTGAGCAAAGCATGTGGGAGGTTTTAAAGGCTGAAGGTGCAACTTTTGAAACCCCAATAACCCGACCTGCATTGAGAATGGCCGCTCGTAAACACATTGGCGATACTGGACTTTTAGACCACTTACTGAAGCACATTGATGGTAAAGTGGCACCTGGAGGAACTGAGCGGTTTCGAAGATGGTTCAACACCAAAGGAATCATGGAGTATTGGTTGGAGAGTGCTGACTTGGACAAGGTTCGCCAGGAGGCAGGGGTGCATGACCCTTACTGGATACCACCGTCTGCATTTAGGGCAGGCGGTGCCTCCTCTCAGAATACTGATTCTTCTGATGAATTGAAACTGCTTAAAATAGAAATGGCTCAAATGAAGAGGTATATAACTTGGAAACTGAATTTCAGGAATTGTATGTTTGCAATTATATTTTATTTAATGGTTTTATTTGCGTTACAGAGATATGCAAGAGCTTATTGCCAAGCAGAAACCAAAAAGTGAAAGTAGTTTGATGGAGGTAAATGTTGAATGATTTTGTAGTGTAATTGTTTGCCTCCTCTTATAGTGGTTCATGGTGTTCTGTATTGAGCTTCATTCTTAGGTGTCTCACAAGGACTTTGTGAAGTGGAAAGCTGCAATTGATCATCGCCTAACTGAAATCATGGCTTCTGTGAAGGGTGTGCAGGTAAGTAAGTAGTATTTTGCTGCTATGTTTTCATCCATTAAGATTTAATGGGTTCATGTTGCGTTGAATATGTTACATTGGGGTAGTTTGATCACTCTTGTGAATTCTGGCTTACGATAGTTTCATATGTTTACAGGGCAAGTATGGTGAATTTGCAACTTGGAAAACTACAGTTGAGCAACAGCTTGCGGAAATAACAATCAAATTGAGTGATCTCAAAGCATCAAGGGAATGCCCGCCTTTTAGTCCTCCTTCAGAAAGGTGGAAAGATTGGATAGAAAGCACCAGCCTAGACAATATTCCAGAAGATGAAATTGCAACTTGGATTGGGAGTTCCGGGTTGCTTAATGATCCGCAAGAGGTTGTACTTGAAGAGCCCAACTCAGCCCTACCAACTCAGCTACCTAATGATCTGACTAACAAGAAGAGGTAATATCTATGAAGTTTAATTCTTTGAACTTAATCCCGGTTATCCCGTACTCCCCAGCTCACCCTCCTTTAAAGGGGAAAAAAGAACCAAGCAAAAATAGTGTTGCTTTATTTTTTCCCCCCCTTTCTAGTATTCCTCATTTTCCCCCTCAAAATAGTAGTGAATTGCTGGAGTTGGTGCCCCCGAAACATGAGGATCAACCTAATGTGACCCCTGACTCTTCTACAACTGTGAATTCGAAGTCAGACATTGACAACTCATTGATAATGTTTCAGGTGATGTTGATAACTTGTACATGCCGTGATAGTAATTCTGAAATTTTAATTTTTTCAGCTTTATATATTCACCATTTATAATCTTTTCCCACAGGAGATGTTCATGGATATATTCAAATGGAAAGAAAAAATTGAGCAGCAGATGTTGGAGTTATCAAACACTGTATGTGGTATGCTGGCAATGAAGTAGACATCATTTTGAAGCCTAGGATAGGATTATAACCACCTGTTCGTCCATATGTTTTTCTTTGTCACTGTTAAAACTGAGTAGAGTTTAGATATTGTACAGCATTAACAATCTGATCCTGAAATCTTTGCCATCCACCAAAGTTCATAGAAGAGGTTCTTAGTCTTGCCTGTTTAATGAGCTGCAAATTGTTGATATATTTGATTCAAGGTAGGTCTTCAGTGGGGCTTGCTATTTTAATGGGCTGTTTTCTCGACTTAGTTAAGATCATGCGAGTTCCTTTAGTTTAGGTAGGCTTTACCCTTATTTAACGTATTAGCTAAAGTGATCTTTTCAGAATTTGTACTTAAACTATTTGGGAGACTTGTTGCCATATTTATATATACAGTATCTACAGTATCGTTTAGCTTACCTTGCGAATATTGTTTTTGTAAGTCACACTATGTAATGGTTCGTTCTTATGCCCCTTCACTCGTTCAGTAGCCCTTGGGTGTTAATTCTTTTCTTTTTGCCTTGCTATTTAATCGTAATGTGGTTTTCTTGTTTTTGGTTTAGCTACAAGTTGTTATTGTGAAGTGAAGGAAAACACTGGTATTTTATTTGTTTTCTGTTTTTGGAGTTTTGCTAGACTTGTAAGTATTTTTATTTATTTATTTACTTCTATTAATTTTCAAGTAAAATAATGATATGTGGACATTTTGCTTAAGTAAATATTTTTAAGGTTAAAAATGTACACTTATTTAGAGAATTTCTGCTTATCATTATTTTGATCTAAGAATTGCGTTAAATTAGTATGGAAAATTAGATGCAAGTTTTTTACATTTCTACATCCTCCCAAAACATACTCTGAATCATCTCTTTAATTGTAAGGGAAATATTAAAAGCTTTATGTTTTGAAGATGTTAAATATATTTTCAGCCTATTCATTACTTTCGTTTAACAATTAAGAGGGTTATGAGGAGGAAATAAATGCATACATTGCTTATTTCGCTAAGTTGTATAGTTGTAGCAACGTAAATGTAGAGATTATCGGACATGGGAGGATGTGATACAATTTATGATAATTTTTTTAGTATGTAAAAGATTTTTACATTGTTATTCAAACAATATTTTCAGGCTGGTGGTTGGATCAAATACTTTGTAACAAGATATTTTTAAAGAAGAGATTATGTAGTTTTCAAATGAGTAAATCTGTGTTGGCTATTAATTACATCAATAATATGGATGTTATTTTACCAACTTACCATTGTTGGATACAAAGTAGAACATGTAGAGCTTCTACATTAAAGGATACTGAATTCGTATGACCAGTTAGTCATTAACAAATAATGTCTTGCATTAGTATTTATCCTTTGACGATATGGCCAATGCAGTTCTTGAAGAAGTATCTAGGCACAAAAACAACGAAGATTGGCAGAGATCTATGGCAATCAGAGGCATTATCAATGACAAAAGGAAGATTGGGATGTGATTCTTGAGGGAGACAATTTATGATAGATCAATGTCACAATGAGGAAAGGATTTCAAATGCTATAATAGTGGCATGGGATCACATATGAAATAATTGTTGATATAACAAGAAAAGTACAAATAAGCCTCGGAGTATTAACTTGTCAAAGATCTGTTGCAGGTACCTATGAAAGGGAGAAATCATTTATAGCAAACTAGCAGTTGAATTTAAAGGTGAAGAATAACTTACCAATGTTTTGATGAAGTTAGGAGTAACATGGCCCATGATTCCACGTTGAGATTAGTTCTACACTTACAAATCAATCTCAAAAGGATTAGTGTTAATGGGGATTGATCACATTTTGATTGAGATTCCTTCTACACTTAAAAATCAATCTCAAAAGGATTAGTGCTATTGGGGAATGATCACATTTTGAAAATTGCTGGAGTGTTATCTTGAAAATTGCTACACTTACGAATCAATCTCAAAAGGATTAGTGTTAATGGGGATTGATCACATTTTGATTGAGATTCGTTCTACACTTAAAAATCAATCTCAAAAGGATTAGTGTTATTGGGGAATGATCGCATTTTGAAAATCGCTGGACTTTTATCTTTAATATATATATATATAATGTCTAATGATACAATTCATATAATTCAAAGGGCATGATATGACATGTCAATGATTTGAAACAAACCTATTGTCTATTATATAACTAGACAACTGAGTGCAAGACTCATATTGAAGATGAAATTTTAAAAGTTGTTAGAGGATTTCACTCAGTGATAGAATATATGCTTCCTTATACACAAGATAAAAGGTGGATGCATTGGTTATTATATCAATTGGCTGAGAGGATTTAACAATAATTTGACATCGTAGATTGGGCCATATGTCAACAATAATTGGTCCCTTTCTTGGGCTCAAATTTGTTGGCCAAGGATTAGTCCCTTTATAAATGGTTTTCAGTCATTGGATTTGAAAATTTTGTTATCTAATGGCTCGATTGCATGCACGTGAGTTTTGAAGTGAATTTATTACTTACTCACTGTAGTATACATTATTTGCACACAAGTCTGTGGATCTCTGAGCTACTCCTTCAACACCCTCTTGCCTTCTCCTCCCACCTCTCCACCGCACTCTCCGCCCCTTCGTCCTTCCACCTGAAGTAATAGTTCCCTTCCCTCCCTCTCCTGGTCCGACGACCTCACCGCCCTCATCAACATCGCCTCCTCTCCTTCTTTACTCCCCACCACATCAGGTTGTTCCTCTTCTCCTCCGTCCATTCCGAGATTCGATACCCCAAGACTGAAGCTTGGTTCTTCGATGCCCTTAAGAGCGAGAACAGGAAGGAGACGAGCACAAGCGGCGATGCTAGGTTTTTGCCATGTGCGATGCTTAGTGAAGGCAATTTCAGTGTCCTTGGAGGCGACCACGATTTTGACAGATTGTGTTCTCCGATGAAGATAAGACATACTTATGAGGAAAAGGTGGGGATGGAAGAATTAGCAGTGCTCACATGCCCACTGCCCCTTCTAACTTGAAGATCGATTGTCTTCATAAAAAAGTATATATTACTGAGTGCTTTCTTTATCATGCTTACCCTCGCCACCTCTGGCGTCTTGCAGGTTTGTAGCTTTTTTTCCCATCAAACTATAATTCTTTCCCTTAATTAAAAAAAAAGTTTACTTTTTGCATCACTTAATCTATGACAAGTCACGGCACTAGGATCTCCTTATACTATCTATGAAGGTGCACAATTTATATTTCTATTTCAAATTTTGAAGCTGAAGCTTCTAGTGTTCTAGGTTTTCGAATGAGTGATGAATCTGATGATGCGATCACCAGTCATCAGTCATAGAATGTGCATTATACGGGAGTTTGGATTTTTGTATGTAAGATAAAAAGTTGAATTTTTCTTTTGTTTATTTACATGAGTTCATTCTGTGCATTATGAAATCTGAAAACTTATCTCGAGGTTGTTTGTTGATTCAGAAATTTTGTGGATGTGTTCTGGTTTCCTTTTCAAATCATGATATAACATTTTTTTTTGTTAGTTTTGCTAATTCCCTGAATTAAGGCTTCTGAATTTATGACTTGAATGCTATTTATATACTTCAGATTGGCAAATTGGTTATTACTTTTGTTGATGTTCTTGAGTTGTGGCCTTTTACCGTCATGATTGTGAGTGAGACTAGCCTTCAATCGTGATTTCATGCTATCAATTTAACTATTTTTTAGTAGTGTTGAAACTCATTTTGTCTATTCAAACCATTTGATCTCAATATTCAAGACTATTGGGCGACAAAATTTTCCCTTGTTAAGATGTTACTAAAAGACACTGAAGATGTTGCAAGGACACCTTCTACAAGATTAGGAATGGACCAATATGGTGCTGCTAGTTCTGGGGGTGGACCAATTTAATTTGTTTAAGTAATTTGACATTTTTTCTTTTTAAATAAATTTTAAAGCTGACTTTAAGTAAAAAGTGTGCGTGTGTGAATTTGTGGGTGTGTATCCATATTTTTTGCAGGTTCATATATGATGTATGTGGTGCCCTCTTGATTCTTGCTGCTGTGATATGCTTGTGGAGCTGTAACTCGATTTGTTGTCGTGTTTAATTTCCCAAGACTGCTATATCTGAAGGGAGATTTTTGACATATGCAGTGGATCCAATTATGAGCTTATTTGTTTTCAACTCATGAGAGATGAAACAGATGGAAACATTTACTGGTGATTGCTTTGAGATAATGGGCTAGTAAGATACATGTTGTTATTATGGCATAAGAGGCTAAGTTTGTTTTTTTATTGGTGATGATTTCTATTGCATTTCTGTGAGTTAGTATGAAGGGCTATTGCTGAATTGTTGCTGTTACTTCTCATGAGGAGTTGCTAGTTCTGCTCTTAGGAGCATTTTAGAGAACTACTTTTAGAATAATTGGTTGAGCTGTTGAAGTTGAACAACTGAAGCTGCATCAGTGGATGATATTGATTAAGACATCTGATGCATAATTGTTTCATTGGGTTATCTGGACTTCTCTATTTATGAGCTACTCGCTCTTAATTCCTTTGACTGGCCTTGATGACATTGTTGAAGGTGGTAGTTGGGGAGTTGGTTCCATATTGCTCATGTACACATATCAGGGGGATGCTCTACTACTGCAACTATAGAGACTAAATTATGATCTTTCTGCTATTGCATTGTTTATGGCTTTTCCAAAAAAGGATAGGGCTGCTGGTGTTCTTGGTCATTTAAAGACACTTTGCAACAGGTGGTATTATGTTAGATCATTGCACATGTGCAACTGTTAGCTCCACATTTCGTCACTTCTTGCTGCTTGGGTTTTCCATTTTTGCAGCTAATTAGTTGGCACTTTTTATGGTTGTAAATCAATTCTATTTCTCTTGGGGTTTTTGTAGGGTGCTCAATTTTTCTTACCAGATTACTTTTTGTGGTGTTGTATAAGATAGGCTAGGAATGTACGTTTGTCTTTGCTTTTGGCTAGGTGTTTTGGTACTAGTAGAAAGTAAAATGAAGCACTTCTATAGGACCCTTGGATGTAATGTTCTTTGCTTCCCCATTTGGGGTTAGGCAGTTAAGCCTTCTTTTCCTAAGTATCAAAAATAATTTTTTTTAAAAAACTATAATATTGTGTATGGAATAATTAAAATAGGAATTGATTTGATTTGCGTTTAAATTTTAAAATCAATTCATTTTTCTTTCAAATCCTATCAAAAATGAAAAGATTTCAAAATCAAAAGAATAAAATTCCAGGGAACTTTTTTCAATTCTAAACTAATGATTTGATTTACAAGTCAAAACATTTTCATATCGTTCCAAACATACTATATGAGAGCTTTAGGTATTAGGATATTAGAAACTCCAGTTTATAAAAAAAGAAACCTAAAAAGTTATCATAAAAACAATTTTATTTATAAAATCTACACATATAAAACTTTGCAATAGGAAAAAAAGTGCTATTGAGTACAAATCATCTTCGTAGAATTGATGGTACAAAGCCTATTGAAATCAATTACTAAGGAAAATTAGAAATATCAACAAGGGAGAGAAACAATTCGCTTCACACCAAAAACACGTAGCATACAATTGTAGTATTAGTTTTCATACATTGTACTACTAATCTGATAGCTATCATTTAGTATCTCTCTTTTAGAAGAAATAAAAGCCACATGAACATGGTTGATTTTCTTCTTTTCTGGGTATATAAGTGATATTAAAGTTTAAATATCTGATTTTATGCAAGCTATTTAAGGTCCTTAATACCATCCTAATTTTAGCAGTTTAAACATATTTGCTTGAGACAACATTCTTATTTCTTCACGATAATATTTATGATTCACAAAAGAAAAAAAATGTTTATAATGGCTAAATAATGTTTCTCTATTAGAACTAAGTTGTTGCGAAGAACAAAAGTAATCAAATGAAACATAATATGAAGTATATATGAGCCATGCCAGTTTGTTTGCAACACAATCAACTTCAGATTACTGTATACTAATGCCATTATCCTTCATCTGTCATAATCAAAACAACTAAAAAGTGAAAACTGGTGGTATTTCCAAAGGCGTCGACACTCCCTACCATGGCAATTGGAGTTGCTTGCCAAAGCCTTCACAAGCTGCCAAGGCCATGAAAACCACTAGAACCAATGGAGATGAAGCATCTACCTTGAGCACAAAGTTTGGTCTTGCAGATCACCCACTATTCCTTTTTTGTTATCCATTGCTCCAAAAAGTACAAAACAATCCTACATATAGCCCCCGAAAATTAAGTTATTTGCACCGTACAAAAGGAATAATAATATAGTTGGAAAAGCAGCAACCAAGCCCCATGCAAAATGTTATTAATTGTACACATTTTGGTGATGCTAAAGGCCCTGAAACTTAACTTCTCCCCTACATCACTTGATTGAGTAGAGTTCACTACTTGCTTTGTATTGTTGATTAGTTGCTTGCTGCACCACATTGAATAATGTTACCTTCCAGGAAATATATAACTCCCGTAACTTGCAAAGGTAATCCCCATAAGAAAGAAAACAAAAAATGATGTTAGTCACAATTGTTATACCTGGAATAGACAAAGAAAGATAGAAACACAAAAAAAGGCACTTTAGTGAGAAGGGAATTCGGATTGTCCAAATTCTTGAAGAAAATAAAAAAGCTGCAGTGACAATGGAATTTGGACTGTCTGAATTCTTGAGGAAAAAAATCCAATGAAATAACCTTCAATGACTATAATAGTTCTGTTATGCAACTTCCATATGACCAGCTAGATTCAACACAAAACAAATGGATCAGTCATTTGACACTTGTTTGTGAAGGAACATCTCCTTGATTCTCTGTACCAATGATAAAATGAAGAGCCTACCAAGGTTTCTATTTTCTTTCGATTCACAAAGGGTAGACATTAGCCAAATGGCACTTGTTCTCCCTAACAACATAGAGTGGACATCTCGCCTACCTTTTTCCACAATCCTCAATCCAGCTCTTTCTACCAAGGAGAGAATGGCCAATAATTTAACAATCCCCTTCCCCACAAGTAGAACATCAAAAATAGCAAAATAGGCACCGAAAAACAACAGAACAAGGAGTAGAAGGAAGAGTAAGAGAAAGCTATGAGAGTGAGTTTTGTTTGCCAATCTAAGGAGGAATATAGGCCAAACTAGGATATTGCTAAATACAAAGTGATCAAACACTACCTCTTGATGATCGTCCAAGGTAAAAATAAAAAATATCTTTCTTAGAAATATACAAGTAGTCAAGGATACTCTCTTTGCCTTCGCATCTCTAAAACCTTATCATTGGAATGAACTATATTGAATATCATGCATAATTTTCTTGCTTGCCACCCATGTAGTGACTCAACTATCATCATGAATATTTCGACAGCTGATCACATTGTGCATGTAACATCCCCTACTGCTTTATGGATTGACAATTGTTCCCACAAACCAATGCAAGTCTTTTCAGCGTGCTTTGTCCTCACTCACATGCTTCCCAGGAGGTCATCCATCCTAAAATTGCTCCAAGTCAAGCCCGCTTAAATGTGGAGTTCTTTAGTGATGGGCTACCGAAAAGAAGATGCATCTTGTTGGTATAAATAGTACAAATCAATTCATATAAGTCCTCCTCAACTGGATAGTCCCATACCTATACAGTCTTAAGATCCCTCTCATTCTGGTGTGTAATCAATTTATTCATGTACCCCTCCACTTTTGAAGTCTGCCAGGAGCCGCTCTTTGTCCGTGCTTCCTTGCACCGGTGATCACTCCCTGACTTCGCAATCCCCGGGTGTTATAGTGCACAACTGCCATAAACGATAGTTGATCTTCCAGCAGCTTTTAGTGCTACAAATTTAATCCTAAGGATTATACCAAAATTTGTTTTCTTCTTACTCTAATCTATGTCTCAAGCTATTCTTATTGATGTTGTAAACTCTCAAACTTCTATTTCAAAATGAATACAAGATTCAATAGTTATCAGCTTAAACTCTCATGAAATCTATAAATTTTCTATCTAGTTTCTATTTATGACAAACATATAATAGTGTGGCATAATTTAGCTATCTTTAAACATAAACATGTAAATTCCCTTCTCCCTCCTTCCCAGAACTCAAGTTCAAGACTTCAACTTACACCATTCTTAGTTAATGTGTTGATATGAGATCGAAGAGAAGGAGAAAAGCATGAAAATATATTGTACTCCTTAAGTCATTTAAATGGTTATTTAAATTACATTTGATAGCCATAAAAAAGTAAGGAAAAAGGATGTGAGGTAGACAAAAAGAGTTATAAAGGCTTTTTTAAGTGTTCTTCATACTTTCAGAATGTTAAAAACATGAGATGTTGGAAGCCTCGAAAAGAGAACATCAAAGCTATATTTAACTATCATCATCCATTATTTATCAAATAAATCAATTTTAACATTCAAGTAACTTCTTAACTAAAATTCTCATTAAGTCATACAATGAAGATTGACGCTTGATGAAATATTATTATTCAATCTTCTATTCATGTAAACATCATTTTTGTGTCTAATCATTCACCTGAGAACCAAACTAATCAAATATCACTTCACACAAAAAAAATGCAACGGCTTCTACATTGTATAGAGCTATCAAAAATTTCCAATGAGCAAATCATTACTTCCAGATTTCTGAATTGCGGGTACAAATATATACAATGGCTGCCTAACATATGGCTAGATACCAAACACTGCATCAATTCCAATATATCAAGAAATACAAAGTCAAATATAGAAACAGGCTATTGAATTTGGAGGAAAATATAAGAGAAGAGGGGAAGTGAAATAGTAATATGTGTGGGCAGAATACTTAGATTCAAAATGCTTACATAAAATAGGTATCAATTGCACTTTAAAATATGTAGCAAATCACTCCATCATACAAATTCACATTCTAGTTGAAAGGGTTTTAGTCAAAAAGATTTTTTTCATTTGGAAAAAAAGATTGGAGTTTGGGGGAATCTGGAGAGTACCACGGTGGCACAATCTCGCGAACGAGCCACTAGAAGGAAAGGGAAGCTTGATTAGAACCTTGATGCACTTCTGGTCCTTCCTGATCTCTTCAGTGCCACCATGTGTCAGGACCTTGGTGGTATGGCTTCTTCACTTCGCCAGTCACCGGAGCAGGTGGCCTTCACTGCAAGATGCTTCCTTGGCGCCTAGCCGCTGGTGGCTTGCGAGCGGTCTGCTCGGTTCCAGCCTTCAATGAAGAGGAATGAAAGGGGATTTTGGTGGTTGGTGCTGAGTTAAAATTGTTAGGTGAGAAAGACATAAGGTCCTATTTGCAATATAACATAGTTTGCATGTTACTAATAGAGCATAGGATAAGTTGGTCCCCCCTTTGTTGGGGACCAACATTAGTCTCATTCTGAAAATAACAAAACAGTCCCTCCATAAGTTGTTTAAAAAGTGCACAAAATTTATCAAATTGCAAATAGCCCCCTTGCGTTTTTGGGGTTTATTTCCAGAAGAGATGACCTATTGCCTATTGAAGAACAAAAGGGCTGAGGTGGTATATGCACGGCTCGATTTGCTTTAATCAACCCACAATAGAAGCTCACCTTCACCCGATCAGAGATTCACCAGCGCTACCTCTAGCTGGCCTTCGTCCTCTCCTCCCTCAGAATTCGTCTTGATGACATCGTTGCCACCTTGGCATCCAACATCGCTGCTACGTGCCAGCTCCACTCCGTCATCCCCTTTGCCAGTGCCATCCTTAACAACGTCAACACTCGCCTCGATGCCAACACCTTCTCTCTCATCCTCCATCACGCAGAGCATGTATTTTGATTAAATCAAATCGAGCCGTGCATATTTTTTCAATAAAAATCATTTGAATTTTTTTAATAATATATAGCTATGAAATTTTAACTACTTTAAAAAGCCTTTTCATTTTAATTGATATGAAACTAAAATAATAGGAAGCAAATTGCATATAAGTTGTAAAACTATTCAGTGTCCTTCGAGCGTTGATGATTGAAGGCAATACCATCGATAGGTTAATCATGACTGTGTTCAGAGTTTTTGAAGAAGTTGGTCACATGAAAATTTGATTACGTAATAGGTTTCTTTTGTGACTTAGAAGACTGCAGGGATCCCTTGATTAGTTTTTTTTTTCATTTTTTCCTCATACATCCCTTACCTTTATCCTGACTATTTCTTTTTAATTTTGTTCGATTATACTATAAGATTGACGTTGTATTGCTTCTTAAGTTGATTCATCTACTAATTGTAATGTGTTGGTCCTCCTCATCGCTATGCTCCTCATCCATCGTGTCCCCAATAATGGGCTCCTTGTCCATCAAAGACTCTTCACTCATTGCATGCTCATTTGTCCCTTCTTCCTACAAAAACAAATAATTTCCATTACAACCACACACTTTGACATAAACAACTCTCTCAGACAACTCAGAAGCCGCTCATTTACTTTGTTAATCACATTCATGGACAAAAAGTTACCTCATTCATTTCAGGAACCAGCACAGCCACCAGTAAGATTTTCACTAGTCACAAAAAATGATATAGATTATCCCTACAAATATACGATCATCGAGTTAATCATAATCGAGAGCACTCAAAGGCGGCAAATTTTCCAACATTCCCTCTATTTTCCTCTCCCTTGTCTTATCTATCTCTCTTTTTCTCTTTTTATTACTTACATGTCTTGCTTTACCAAACCTATTATCTACTACAACAACTACCACTTGTTTTCATTATCTACTCCTATTAGTACTGTTAGTGCAATTTGTAGCCCAATATTAGATAAGCTATCAGCTTAAACTTTCGTGAAAGCTATAAATGTTCTATCTAGTTGCCATTTATGATAAAAAATATAATAGTGTGGCATAATTTAGTTATCTTTAAACATAAACATGTAAGGTAGACAAAAAGAGTTGTAAAGGTTTTTTTACAAGTTCTTCATATTTTCAGAATGTTAAGAACATGAGGTGTTGGAAACCTCAAAAAGAGAACATCGCAGCTATATTTAACTATCATCATCCATTATTTATTAAATAAATCAATTTGACATACAAGTAACTTAACTAAAATTCCCATTAAGTCATACAAACAAGATTGACGCCTGATGAAATATTATTATTCAATCTTCTATTCATGGAAACACCTTTTTGTGTCTAATCATTCACTTTAGAACCAAGCTAATCAAATATCACTTCACACAATAAAAAAACCACTTCTACATTGTACAGAGCTATCAAAAATTTCCAATGAGCAAATCATTACGTCCAGATTTCTGAATTGCAGGTATAAATATATACAATGGCTGCCTAACATATGGCTAGATACCAAACACTACATCAACTCCAGTATATCAAGAAATACAAAATCAAATATAGAAACAGGTTGTTCAATTTGGACGAAAGTATAAAAGAAAAGGGGAAGTGAAATAGTAATGTGTGTGGGTAGAATATTATATTCAAATTCCTTACATAGAATAGGTACCAACTGCACTTTAAAATAAGTAGCAAATGACTCTATCATTCATAGATTCACATTCTTGTTGAAAGGGTTTTACATAAAAAGATGATGATTTTTGGGACATCCTAGCTTTCAATAATATGGTCCTACAAATTAAGATGTTTGTCCAGAACATTTAAGACGCAATGTAAATTTATCTTCATAAGTCAACATTAGGGACAGGAAACAGTGGTGGATCTATATTACTTTGGTTACTTCAAAATCATCAAAGCTTAAAATATTGAAAATAAAAAATAAGAAAGGGGATAACAGTTTAGGCTGGTGCATAGCCCATACAAATTTTAGTCTGGAGGCTAGAACTTCCCTAGGGAGTGGACATTTGATTCCAAAATTTAATAAGTAAATTATTTCTTCATTTGAAGAGAGAAATAAGTATCTGACCAAAGAACAAAAAAAAGAGTGAAATAAGTAGTGTTGTACATGAAAATTTTGTACTCTGAATTTTAATTAGAAAAGGAGCAAATAAGAAGCCTAATCAAGTATGAAATTCTGTATGTGATCAAGTAACATAAGTTTTCACTCTTGCACCTAAATTTTTGTTAACAATGATTAAAAAACGGTTTTACTATGTAGAAACCATGAAATGGTTTTGGTTAGATCTAATAAAGGGTACCTAAATGAGTTGAGTACAGATAAAGCCACGGAAGCAGTTGCATCTACAGAACTTATTACTTGTTTTCTAGGCCAAGACCTGAAAGCCATATATTGCACGCCTAACCTTCTATCATACTAGCTTAACTCTTTCACTCCAATAGCAAAGTCAAGCCCAATAATGATGAAAAACAGGGATGATTGCACGAAGTTCACAATCATTCCTTTTTGTGTGGTCGACTTTGGGATCTTCAACTTTAATGTGCCAAAATGCATATTCTCACATTCCTTTGGAAAAGTGATGAGCCTTCAATCATGAGGGAGAGTATATACCAAGCTTCGATTCAATCTAACCCACAATTGAAAAAATATGCACGGCTCGATTTGATTTAATCAATTAGGATGAGTCACCGATTTTTCCAGAATTGACCGGTTTCTACTAATCCAACAACAAAACCGATTTGATCTACAACTCTAGTCGACGATATTATCGGTTCACTAGTTCACATGCCAGGCTGCCGCTTA
This sequence comes from Dalbergia cochinchinensis, assembly GCA_031216125.1. Taxonomy (NCBI): domain Eukaryota; kingdom Viridiplantae; phylum Streptophyta; class Magnoliopsida; order Fabales; family Fabaceae; genus Dalbergia; species Dalbergia cochinchinensis. Next base: position 54,705,102 of record CM062373.1, on the reverse strand, counting down.
TAGCCATATGGACATTGACAGAGATATACAGGATTAGGAACAAGCACCCACCAAAACTACAATCGGACTAGAGAATGGAACAGATAAAATATTGAATGCCTCATAAACCGATAAGAAGAAATGATGAAGAAAGTTGGTTACTAAAAGGAGAGTGAGATGAAGATATGATTAGCAGCATAATCCCAGCCTACAGGCTACAGCTCAAAACACACAAAGCGGCATTTGGCAGCATAGAACATAGAAGTTACATTGGCAACCAAACGAGTACATGCACTAGTTATAGCAACCAAAGTAAAAATAGAGGGATAGAGAAAAAAATTCAACTCAGATTAAATGGCAAAATACATATCATAAGGACAAAAACAGGAAGCTTATGAAGCTTTATTAAGCAAAGAAAGACTACTTATACAAATGAACACCAACACTCGCAGAGTAATGGCTTTCACATAAGTACTTTCTTAAAGCCTGGAAGTGCTGTCCGAGCATCAGTAACCTCAGTACTAAAAAAATTCACCCTCTTGCCCTCTTAATAATAGGGTTAAAATATATAGGATGACAATGAATATTTTGCAGCCTAGCTCCTTTCTTAGTGAGCTTTGGACTAGCCAGCACAAGAAAATAGGATAATGCCAACAATGAGACCATACAGGGCAAGAGTTTTAGCAAAGATGAGGATGAGAATCATTCCGACAAATAGTTTTGACTATTGTGCATTGGCTCTGCAGAAGGAGATTAATTAGTCAGAGGAAGAAAATAAATAGTAATTATTGCAAAATATCCCCATATTGAATTGACAGCAAAACACAGGCTATTACATGTTAAAAAATCATGGATCATACTCTATTTGATGGTTAAGGCTAGGGACATATTAACATTTACTTGCTAAGAACAATTCAGAAGGGCAAACATTTAACATTTACTCAGGGACCTATATGTTCATTGATAGAATGATGAGCTAGTGAGTTCAGTGCCACTGTGAAATTCTATAGAGTTTGGGACCAGAGCAATTAAGAAATAAAAAAGGTATTTTGAAATCAAGTTTGAGAATGACAAATCATATGAAAACTTATGACAAATAATGAGACCATAGATACCTAGGACTCCCAGCCATAACAACAGGGACAATAGACTTCATCACCAGCTCAGGCCTCATCACACCCATAGAGGCCACACCGATGCCATTCTTCGCTGTGCCATAGGCAGCCTCCATACCTTCCCTATCCATTCAAGTGAAAATATTGATCAAAAAAATCTCTACATATAGTACTAACACAAAAGCTCAAACATTTTACGTAGTTTTTATTTTATAAAATGAAACAATTTAGCAGTCCCTCCTATCACTTACAAAACAACATGAAGCGAAATCCATGGACTAATTTTTTTTTGCTTTTCTCCACTGAGTCCCAAAATGAAATCACTTTGATCACAAACTAATCTATGATTTACAAATATTTTATTGAATCCAACAACAACAACTACTACTAATCCACAGAAGCGATCAAAGCACAACTGAATTAATAACAACAACACAAACAAGTAAAGATCTAGCAGCAAATTTTTTTATCGCTTTTCCAAAGTTCTAGAGGGATCAAAATGCAAGCCTAAACTACTACCAAACAAAAAGGATACTACACACTAGTGTACGGCTTTGCGTATCGAAAATTAAATTGTTGAAAAGTTGAAATCGAAAGAAGAGACTACGCAGATCATACAAGGACACTGATTTTTCCTCATAACTCTGTCTTATCTTCATCAGAGAACATGATTTGTTGAAATCGTGGTCGCCTCCAAGGACATTGAAATTGCCTTCACTAAGCATCGCACATGGCATCGCCGCTTGTGCTCCTTTCCTTCTTGTTCTCGCTTTTAAGGGCATCGAAGAACCAAGCTTCAGTCTTGGGGTATCGAATCTCGGAATGGACAGAGGAGAAGAGGAACAACCTGATGCAGTGGGGAGTAAAGAAGGAGAGGAGGCGGTGTTGCTCATTGACGAGAGTAGTGAGGTCGTCGGACTAGGAGAGGGAGGGAAGGGAACTATTACTTCAGGTGGAAGGGCGAAGCGATGGACAGTGCAGTGGAAAGGTAGGAAGAGAAGGTGGAGGGTGTTGAAGGAGCAGCTCAGATCAAAGACTCCCAATTACTGGCCTAGTTGTCTAACACAGATCAAGGAAGGGACCTATGTGCAAATATCGTATAGTAAAGTGAGTGAGTAACAAATTCACTGCAATTGAGCCGTTGATAACAAAATTTTCAAATCCAACGACTGAAAATCATTTATAAATAGGAGACTAGGGTTAGTTCCCAACATAGGGGGGACCAATTGATTCTTAGCCTACTAATAGGCGAAGGCTACAGTACTTTTAACAATTTAGTGAGCAGGCCAAAGATCATTTGGTCCACCTATATTGGGGACCAACGTTGATCACCCTTAAAAATTTACAAAAGCATCCCTCCATGCGTTTTTTAAAGAGGCCAAGAATTTTCTGTTTTTACAGAACTAGCCTTTTCAGCTTAAGAATTTTAGCTGTGAGAAAAGGCCTTATGGACATTGAAGTTGAAGATCACGAATTCGACCGAAAAAGAAAAATAGTTGGGATTGTGAGCTTCACGTTATCATCCCTGCTTTTCATCATTTTTGGGCTTCACCTTTGCTCTCGAAGTTCTAAGTTCCTAGATCATGCACCGACTGACATCATGGGTCGGGGGCATTGTCTCCTATGCTCGGCTTTCATTGTGAGTCAGGTTGGACAAAAGTGGTGAATCTCCCATGCAGATCCATATCAGGGAAATAAGTTAATTTGTAAAGGATGAAAGGCAAGTCTACAGCTATATTTCCTTTTTGATATCTCTTTAAATGTTTTTTCTTTTTTCTTTGGATGAGTATATGATAGAAAATTTAAACCAAAATCTTGTTAAGCTCTTTGAACTTGTCTCCATTGATCACAAAGGTGATCAGAGCTTATTAGTAGATCCAGTAACATACCAATGACAAATTTTGGAATGAAAGAGCCAGATTATTAGTAAAGCTTGTAAGGTTACTGTGGCTCTTTAAAATTTCATAATTTTGAGCTCTACTTTTATGTTTAAATTAAGTTAGTGTACATACAATTCTCTTAGCAAAGAAGAGAAGATGGAAAAATAAGATATGGTACAATGAACCAAGGCCTTTTGATATAATCGACACTTGTTGCCAAACAAATGGATACAATTTCCTTACACAATTTGTCTCAGGAAGCTTTTGCAATTCATATCTTCGTGCATAGATTTTTTCAGCAAAGCATATATATATCATAAGGATGATCATTCCATTTTGGATGTGCCTGTGTGTTTTCAAGTTGATGCAAAATTGGAACTGTGTAAAGAAAAGTTTACAAAGGAACTGGATTTTACTGTTGCTAATGTGGTATGCTTATCAACAATATATATTCTTCTCTTTTAGTTGTATTTATTTCCGATTTAATTGGAAGTATTTATGGTAAGCCTCTTTTGCACCGCGGCAATTGCTAATTGACTTGTTTCCCTGACAATGGTACATATAGAGACAGAATTAAAAACATTATGTATAAGGATAAAAAAAAATATTTTAATATTTTTTATTTTTAGTTTGAACATGTTTGGTGATTTTCTATTATTTGTTGGTAATTTTACAAATAATTACAATACCTACTTACTGCAATTATTTTGTATTTTAAAATCATATTTATAATGATTAATCAAAATTTTTAAGTTAAATATACGTTGCATATTTTGGAAGTCAACATAAAATATAAATAATAAAAAACATATGCTTATTACAGAAAAAAAAATGTGCTAAATTCTACAAAGTGAATTTATTAATGCCCTCACTGTGCTCACAAATTTGTACATACACCAACACTGTAAAGTTGAAGCAAATTACTTGCAATTGTGGAAACTAGAAATTAGAATTAATTGGGGAATAAAAGAGCATCATTAACTTCCAAAGACTTAGTAAGATAATTTATTGAGTTAAAATTATGGCCATGATATGGAATCTCATTTACCATCCATTGTTGGGAGTATTGGTGAACTTGCAATAGAATGTGAATAAGTAGATTGCTATAGTAGTTTGTTATTTTTTTTGGAATTCGGATTGTTTGAATTCGCTTCAAAGCAAGGATTTTTCTTTTTTATCTTTTTCAGTAGAATTTGGCTTTTTTTTCATGAATTCGGATAGTCCGAATTCCTTTCAAAACATAGTAGGTGTCGTTACAGTGCTCTCCTTTTTTTTCTTTTTCTTTTTTTCAGAAATTTATGTTTGGAATTTGGACAGTTTGAGTTTCCACTCTGCTTTTTTTTTTTCATATGCAGGGTCTCATGCTGGGTCAAGCTCCTCTGGAGCAGGTTTTGAAGTAGGTTCGCATGTAGGGTCTCATGCTGGGGGGAACGGAGACTGAAATCATGCATGATGTGTAATTAACTTGACTCTGTATATGTCTATGAGATCTGTTATTCAAAAATAATATGCATTTGTCACCTTAGTTCCTCATAGATTTGTGTTTGTTAATTACTCGCAAACAAATAAGTTGATGTCACCTTATGCATGTGTTTGTCATTTTACTTTGTTTTATTTTTTCTTCATTTTGTTATTGCGTGTAATAATAAGTACATTAGGTACAACATGGAGTCATGGTTCTATCCCTAGGCATGTTCAATGTGTAACAGATCATTGAAGTGTTCGATGCTTAAATCATGTAATACTACGTAGTTTGTTGCTTTGTTCTATGGTGTTAAGGCCTTATGTAAGTAGTGGCCTGCCTAAATATTTGTGATTCCATCTGTTAAGTTCATTTTTTGCTTCCAGCCAAAAGCTATGGTTTCCAAAATTTATGTGAAAGTACAAAGGCAGAAGGGCATGTAATGTACTAATTTATGTCATGAATTCTGGAATGACCATGATGTATAACAAGTCTGCCCCAATTCTTTCTTATTTCTGGGCAAGTAGGAGACTGCTTAACACACATCTTAACTACTTCACTTGCCTATTAGTATTTTTAGTGTAACAAACTTCTTAACACACTAATTAAACAAGCAAACTTTACCAATTAAATGAGTAATGCACTATGCATCTGGAAAAATATATGCAGAATTTTTTACAAAAATCATTTTGATTATTTGATTGATAGAACAAAGTTATATGACTCATTAATTTATTTAAATGCTAATAATTATGATACATGATGCAAAATTTTGAAGAGTTTCTAGTTGTATAGGATTTTCCATTAAGGATGTGTTTGCAGGGGAGTAAAAATAGGGAGAAATTTCTATGGATAAGTATTATATATAATTTTATATGTGAAATTCATTCAAGAATATTTTCCTTCAAATTTTAACCTTAACCAAACACACTTTAAATGTTATATAAATTTTTATTAGTTACTCAATAAAGGACACGTATTACATTGAAAATTTTCTCTCTTTCTTACTTTATTTTTGGAATTCGGACAGTTCAAGTTCCCTATTAGCTACAGTTTTTTTTTCGAGTTTTTCCAAGCTCCCTTCTACCTACAGTGTTGCTTTTTTTTTTTCTCCTTTGAATTTCCTTCATGCCTTTTTTTTCCCTTCATGCTATAGTGCCCATATAGGATGACGCTTACCGGTATTCCATACTAAATTGTAAATGGAGAACTAATATAATGTGGGATTATACATGAATCAATCGTTAAATGATATCAAGATTGAACAAAAGATAAAAAAAATTGAGATGTCGATGAGGACTAATATCTTATTAAGTTTTTCGATGATACACAAGGCTGGAATGAGTGGGAGAAACCCCAAGCACTTGGACGTCTCGAACTCTAACTGTCCCATTGAAGGAACCAGAAATGTTGAGGTAGGATTGGGGGTTGAAGTTGACACAGAAGTTATAATTGGTGTGGCTATGGAAGGTCTTGATGAAGGAGCTGGTGGGGAAATCCTAGTTTGAGGTGGAGACGATGGAGCTCGGAGGAGAAGGCTAGATCAAAGAAAACGCCTTGTCATGGCCACACAGTCCTACAGAGAATAAGGGTACAAGTGCAAATAATATATACAATAGTGACTCATTAACAAATTCACTAAAAAAACTCGCGTGCTTAGAACTGAATCGTTAGATAACAAATTTTGGACATCCAATAGTTGAAAATCATTTACATAGAGAGGGCTTATGTTGGTACCCTACATGGGGGGACTAACTAATCCTTGGCCTAGTGAATGCCACACTCTTGAACTATCCAATAATCTCTCCTGTGTTAACCCCACCGATGCACCTCTCTCTTTTCGTTATCCTTACACCCCTAACAAGTCGGAGATTTGTCTCCTCATCGCCCCTTTCGCCCACAACATCATCGACATCCTGGTCACCAACCTTGGCTCTAGCCAGTTCAATAGCTACCTCAGCCAAACCAAGCTCACTGACAACTCCAGCATCACCATTACTGTCCTCATCCTCCCCAACTCCGAATTCTCCTCCATCATTCAAAAGTACCCTTCCTCGTCATCTAGACAGTCCTTAACCTTGTATTCTTCAATTATTTCAACCCCACAAAACTCCATCAAATTACCCATGGCTTCACGGGAACCACCACCTTCTTCCAAATCACTGGCAACGCCCAAGGCAACCTCGGATGGGCCAACATCACCAACCTTCGCAACAGAAAAGTTGAGTCATTGATGTGAGGACGAAGTTGCCATGTCGGTCCTTGGTTGGGCAAGTTTCGTTGATGGCCAGTGATGGTGTGGGAGGTCATCAATGGAGTAGCAAGGCTACAAAGAGATGTGTATTGGACAAAACGAGGAAAGTGATGGAGCATTTATGGTGCTTCATAGCTTATTGAGACTATGCATTTTTGCAACATTGTTTTGGCATTTAACCACATTAAGAAATATGGTTAAATGTAGGTGTATCATCCTACATACTTGTCACGGTGCATTGCAGAACATAGGTTGAAGGTTGAACTCTTGTCTTTTTAAAATATATTTGATTCATGGGTAAAAATGAAAATAAAAATTATATTGAAAAATTTACATGTGAACAAATTTCATGAAATTGTTATTTTTTCCCTTCCAACCAAAGGTAGCCTTATTGCTAAGAGGAAAGCTGTATTTCCTCACCAGAAATTGCTTTTTTTTTTTAATGAACCAAAGGTATCCATTGCTAGAAGTAGTGACTAATTTTCTCGAGATATAGAACTCATAAACGTGGGTATTGCCTCTAGCCACGAGGTCTTCTCCATACACACTATCAAGAATCGAATCCCTATCTAGAAGCTTAAAGAGTCAAACTAGATATCAACCGTGTTAGGTGTCATAGTTAGAAATTGTTCATTTATTTCAATAGTGTTGTACAAGTATAGGCTTCTATTTTGTCACCCTAGTGGCTTTTCATATATCTTCTGAGAGTCAAAATGTATAGTTACTATTTAATTAAACCTCAATTTGGTACTCTATGCAAGAAAAAAAAAATACTACTCTTAATCTCCCATGATTTAAAATATAGAACAAATTAGTTCATTCCCAATATTTTGATGAACTTAATTGTTCTATTTATATTTTTGTCAAGGATCAATTTAATCTATAATTATAAACTACTAAGGATCAAATTATCATATTTTAACTATAAGAGACCAAAAATGACATTTCCTTTTTTGAAGAATTAATTTTTCCAACATTATTTTGATGGAATTGCGTAACTAGTAATAGCGGCTACAACAATTGTGGCTTCCTCGTTTTGTGTCGTTTTTGTCGAACTGCGTCGGCCTCTGTCTCTTGTCTCTTCGCGCCTCAACATTTCGTTGAAGCGCCGATTGGTAGGGTTCTCAGTCACGCCTTGACTTTTGCTTCTCTTCTAGTGCTTGTATTCACGTTTTTGTTCATTACGTTCTATTTGTTGCTTTTACTCGTCTGGCTCGAATACATTTTCCCTTTTTTTTTTTTTTTACTTTTCTCTGAATTTGTGGATCTTGGGTTATGAGATTATCTTCTGATGCCAATGTGTTTCGGTGAGATAACCTTAGAAGTTAGTTAGTTGTTTAGCTGACCTCTTTACTGTTTGATTCGGTCGTTGGGGATGCTTGCTGGGAGACAGTGGTGAAGTGTAAGATCTTCATTTTATGCTCTTTTTTTTAAAATTTATTTACCTGTTTCTGCATTTTTGGTTGTGTATAATGTAACAGTTAGAGAAGCTGTTTCAGGTTTCAGCTCTCGTGTGTGTGTGCGTGTGCGCCAAGGAACCTCGTGTTTTTCCTCAGTGTGATTTAGGGTTTTTTTTTTTTTGTTCTGTTGGTGTTATTAATGATTGTGAATCCTGTCACGTTGACTTTGTCACTTTAATGCTCACCGTTGATCATGTTCCTTTTTGTTGGTCATCATTGATCATGTTTGTGTCGTGTTTCCTTTTACATTCTCACCATTGATCATGTTTTAATTATCATGGACAGTTGAGATGTTTGCACTCGGACCAGTTAGAGTTAAGTGGGGACATGAGAGCATCTGTTTGCCGCTCTTTACTAAAATGATCATCGTGGTGAAAATTTTATGTGGAACAATATCTGCAAGCATGCTCATGACTACTTTTGCAGTGTTTTAATGTTCCATGTCGCAGGAACATTACAGGAGATAGAAAGTTGGTGAACATGTATGTGTTTCCTTGTTTGTTATGGATGGAATTTTGGTTGTTCAGTGCTCTCTCTCGTGTATGCATAGACACAAAGACTAGTTTTGTGACACTTGCACACGAGAATTAAGATCAGGAATTTGAAGAGGGTAGCTTTTTGGAACAACACCTTTTCAACCCTTTCTAAATCTATCCCTAAATTGTATTCTAATCACGCATCTGCTTGTCCATTCCCAAGGAACAGTTTCACAGATTCTAATTCTGTAATTATAGTCTTTGGAATACTGCATAACATTTTTGGATATAATAATATGAAACAGCGAGTTAATGCTGTTAGCATTTTGGTTCTGTTCTTGATTAATTTTACTTGTTAGTGATGAGGCCATTTTGCAGGATGTTGGATTCATAACATGTGAAGTACTCAATTGAAACAACCTTTGTCATCAATGTGTTACTCACCAAGTTTTTAGGTTATTGTTAATTGTTAGTATTTACCTAATGCAGCTTTACTGAACTCAAGATCCATGTGTGCTTCTGCAGTGTACAGACTTTGCAAGGGACCAGATGAGGAGATAGTTTAACTTATAGCCTTTAAGATGGAACAAAGGGGTGTTTGTCATAGTGTGATGTTCATTGGTCAGCATGAGGATGAGGGATATGAAAGGAAACTTCCTTCTGATATTCCCAAGCAAGAGGAATCAAGTGATGATGAAGAAGAAAAAATCATTAAGACTGTGTTTTTACCAGGAATTAAGAAAAGGAAGCGACTTAGCCTCAGTCAGCTTAGAGAGGTGAAAGTGGAGTCATGTGAGGGGCAAAGTAGTCACAAGCTCAGGACCAAGAAGCATGAAAGTAGGAATGGATGGTCAGCCGAGAGGTACGAAAACATTAACAAAAATATGGTAATATTTGTGTTATGTTCTTTGTTAGTAGCATGTATTAAGTTGATGCTGTCATCTAATTTAGGTATAAGTTGGCTGAGCAAAGCATGTGGGAGGTTTTAAAGGCTGAAGGTGCAACTTTTGAGCACCCAATAACCCGACCTGCACTAAGAATGGCTGCTCGTACGCACATTAGTGATACTGGACTTTTAGACCACTTATTGAAGCACATTGATGGTAAAGTGTCACCTGGAGGGACTGAGCGAATCCAAAGATGGTTCAACACCAATGGAATCATGGAGTATTGGTTGGAGAGTGCTGACTTCGACAAGGTCCCCCAGGAGGGAGGGGTGCAGGACCCATACTGGATGCCACCATCTGCATTTAGGGCAGGCAGTGTCTCCTCTCAGTATACTGATTCGTCTGATGGATTGGAACTGCTTAAAATAGAAATGGCCCAAATGAAGAAGTATGAAACTAGGAAACTGAAGTTCAAAAATAATTTTGTGTGGTTGGCATTATATTTTCTTCAATAATGATTTTATTTGCATACCAGAGATATGCAGGAGCTCATTGATATGCAGCAGCAGAAAAGTAAAACAAGTCGGGCAGAGGTAAATGTTGAAAATTCTAATAATTCAATGGTTTTCTGTCGCTTGTAGCACTTCATGATGTTCTGGATTGAGCTTCATTGTCAGGAGACTTACAAGGAATTTCTGAAGTGGAAAGCTGTGATTGATTGTAGCCTAACTGAAATCATGGCTTTGGTGAAGGGTGCGCAGGTAACTAAATAGTATAGTGCCGCCTCTTTTTTCGTACACTAATGTATACTGGGAGTCATATTATGTTGACTGTGCTTCATTTTGGTTAGTTAGTCCACTCGCATGAATTCTGGCTTACTGTAGTTCTATTTATTGACAGGGCAAGTATGGTGAATTTGCAAATTGGAAAACTAAAGTTGAGCAACAGCTTGCAGAAATAACAAATAAACTGAGTGATCTGAAAGCATCAAGGGAATGCCCAACATTTAGTCCTCCTTCAGAAAGGTGGAAAGACTGGATAAAAGGCACCAACCTGGACAATATTCAGAAAGATGAATTGGCAAGTTGGATTGGGAATTCGGAGCCGCTAAATGTTCCGCAGGAATTTGTAATTGAAGATCCCAACACAGTCATACCAAGTCAGCCACTTAGCGAAGAACTGACCAACAAGAAGAGGTAATATTTATGAAGTCAAATTCCTAAATCCAATCCTTCGTGGTAAAAAAATAAAGAACCAAGCAAAAATCTGCTGCTTTTTTTCGGTTGTTTTGGTCTAGTATTCCTCATTTTCCCCCCTCAAAATGGTAGCGATTTGCTGGAGTTGGTGCCCATGAGCCAAGAAGACCAACCAAATGTGACCCGTGACACTTCTACAACTGTTAATTCAAAGTCAGACCTTGACAACTCGTTGATAATGTGTCAGGTGATTTTAGATGTTTCATGTGATGTTGATAGGGTGTACAAGCCACTTACAGAATATTTTTGAAATTTATGTTATTTTATCAGAATATATTCATTTTTTATAAACTTTTCTCACAGGAGATGTTCATGGATATATTCAAATGGAGAGAAAAAATGGAGCAGCAGCTGTTTGAGGTATCAAATACTGTATATGGTATGCTGGCAATGAAGTAGTCATTCACTTCGAAGAATCAAGCCTAGGATAGGATTATAACCACCCATATGTCCATATTTTTTTTTTTTGGCTGCTTAAGACTGGCAGACTTTAGATATTGTACAGCATTGAAAATCTGATTCTGAAAATCTTTGCCAACCCACTAAAATTCGTAGTTTACGAGTCTCACCTACTTAATGAGCTGCAATTGATATATTTTGATTTATTTTGATTGGCCCTCTACAGTGAATTCTGATATCATTTAGCGTAGGTCTCCAGTGGAACTGCCATTTTAATTAGCTGTTTTCTCGACTTGGTTAAGATTATGTGAGTTTAGTTATGCTTTAACCCAAGATTCTGAAAATCGAATCGGATATCGAATCAATCGGGGCAAAGGGTTCAGAGATTCAATTGGTTCAATCAAGGATTCAATCGGAATATAACCTGTATATAATAAAATATATATTTGTATAAATGTATAAAAATACAAAATAAAATGTCATAAAATAATTAAAAATTAAATTAGGCATCAACAAAATTAATAGAACATAATATAATTTCTCTTAATCAAAATAAACATTATTCATATGGATCAAATTTTTCAAATTACTACTTTTCATATTAGAAAAGGAAAAAAAAACTAGAAAACATGACATTTTAGGCTTTTTTTTTAAAAAAAAAAACTTCAAAATAATGTAATTTTGCATTTTTTTAACGAAAAAATGTTGGATCGGTTTTTTGGCTGGGTTAGTTTGTCCGATCTACCGGTTTCGAGCGCTTCAATTTGTTTTTAGGCGATTTTTGGCGGTTTTGCGCTCAACACGGATGGGATAGTATGCCAATTTTTGGTTCAACCAGTCCGTCTAGCTGGTCTGGTCTGGTTTCAGAACGTTGCTTTAACCGTATTTAACGTATGCATTATCTAAAGTGATATTTTCGAATACTTGTTCTTAACCCATTTGGGGTACAAGTTGCCATATTTAGTTGTATAATTTTGATATTGTTGTTTCGTTTGTATTTTCTGGGGGTTGAATTTTTATAATGGTTTGTATTGTTTTGCATATCTTGCGGATAATGCTGGGTATGCAGACTAGCCTGGCTCGGTTAGCCCAGTTTACAATGAGCTGCACTTAAACGGGCTGGACTAGGCTGGTTCGCTTAATAAAGGGGTTCTGAAAACGCAGGTCCATGTTTGCCTTGCCTAAGCCCGTGGGCCAGCCATGACAACTTTTGTTTAGGGTTTAGGTTTAGCTCGCACTGTGTCAATGTTGCATCTTCATGCGGAAGTGTCTGGTCTTGCCCTCGTCGACCAGGAAAGCTCACTACCATATGGAAAGAACCAGTCCGCACGGGAGAAAAGTGAAAAATCGAGATTAGTAAAAACACGAGAAAGAACGTGGATCAGTTGGAGTAATATTTTTGTAATCCATTGTTGAAAAGACAAACCAAAAAGTAAATCATGAATGCACGCAGATATGCTTTCAGCCTTTCACAGAAGCAAGCAGAACCATAGACGCAATCGATCGATGATTGTAAACAATGAGAAGAAATCTAAGAGTCAAGGGCAACACATGTACATAACATATTTTCAGGTTCCTTTTTTTCATCAAGAAATAGTGAGTCCTTTATACTAGGAAGTGGCATGGGTAACCGTTGATGTTGAGAGAGAGCAGAGAAGTGAGTAGTGTTAAATGCACTTGGTAAGGAAAACTCGGTTCGTAGTATTAGAGTGAAAGAAAATTTCTGAAGATACATTATTATTCAAAATTTATTTTTTAATATCGAATTTCGAAGGGGGTATTTTGGGTGGTGATTGCTGCGATGGGATTGGGTTGAACTTCTTTGTTATTATTATCATTCATCATACAACCGGCTGATTTTTCTTCATCCCTGTGCACCAAGGTCAGTAGCCTAACAAACGGTTATGGTGAATTTTAAGTCCACAGTGTGCACCACACACCATACTCAATCCCATGTACCGCAGAATTAGCCTATAATATAAACATACAAGCCTCCCGAAGAAAGAAAAAAGACTGAAAGGGCTCCTTAAGAAACTCTCTTCAACTTGTTTATTAAATCGGCTTGGCATGACCAAGAAAAAACAAAAAATCAGGTTGGCCAAGAGATAGGTGGCCTAGCCTATCCACTCCTACCCATGATTGATGTTGATTTCACTTGAGGCTCCCTAGAGGAGAGGCATCTCTGCTACAAGTTTTTGACACTACACTCGACAATTGGTTGCCCCATTTGTAGCTAGTCTCCTGCACCCGCTAGAGAATCCAAGAATATCGATAACTGTTTAAGATTATGTTTATCGACTAACTGATGATTTCAATTTTGTATGAAAGGAACTGAAGTTGCAGTTGTCAGGACTTCACTATCCTCGATGGTGAAACTGAAGGTGGTAAATTGGCTTCTTTAGTAATTTTTAAGTATCCGGTCAATAATTCGAAGCTTCTTTCTCCATTGCTTCTTGTTGACTCCTCCTCTTTGGATGCATATCGAGTTCTTTGAGAATCAACTACATTGAGATTACGCTAATCACCCCTGAAATTGTTGCCATTATTGAAATTGTTTGTGGGCAAGGCTGGAAAAAAATTGGCCCATTTGTTCTGGCACCGGATGTATAGGATGCCTGTAACAAAATACCATTCGATACTTTGAAGGACTTGCACAACCTTTTTAGATTGAGACTCCGAAAAATTGTAAATGGGCTTGGTTTTATGCAGATAATGAGATGACGCAAAAAACTACATCCAGAGCTCACAAATAACTGAATGCTGAGAAACCTATGCAAAGATTAATATCAAAGAAAGAACTGATACATGAAACTAAGAAAATTGCCAGCACAGTACCAGAGGTTTACTGAACGTCTGGACGAAAAATGAACCTGAAGACCTGATAAAATGATGGACACGGAACAGCTCGCCACGCACATCACGTGCTGTTAGCAATACAAACATTAAAGCATCAACATCTGAGTATGTGTGCTATCATCACTCGCGTGCTATAACATTGACATCTAAGTGTCAAGACAGTCAACGAAACGGGGAACACTTTCCTACAGGAATTTTGGCCACAATGGCCTCGATTATGCCTTCTCTGTACAATGTTATGGACAGTTCTCATCTTCTACTCATTTGTGTTCGTCACCCCTGGAGTTGGAGCCTGTTCTGTCACACCAGGAGTTGTGGCCTGTTCAGTTGTGTCCGTGGCCCCTGGAGTTGGGGCCTGTTCTGTGGCCCGTTCAGTCAACCCCGGAGTTGGGGCCTGGTCCCCCCTTGAACGGGGTTTCCAGAAAAACTTGCCAATGAACGATTCAGCCAAATCTGGATACTTCTTCTTTATCATATTTTCAAGGCACTTGCGATAGGAAAAATCTTCTCTTCGACCATCCTTAGAAACCACATAAAAGCATCTGCTTTCCTGAAAATTGCTGTGTCTGCTAATCTGTAAAACAAGTCTTAATATTAAATACAGGAAGGCATAGATAGACACATTCAAGTATTCTCAATTGTCACCACAACACATTATTCGCATATGTAGACATTGATACATAGCACATGCTTAATAATGATTAAGATATTTAAGAATAGAAATAAACCCACTCAGTTCACATCCTGGCAGTTTTGGCGAAGAACTCATTTAGCCTGGGCAGCTATGACAAATTTTTAGAAATTAGAAGTATTTAGTAATATCTCTATAACAGCTTAGAATATCATAATATTTAATATCATATCTTACAATATTAAAGAATACCTTAGATGAATTTATAGGATTAATTTTCATATTTACTTTTATTTCATTATTTGTTTCTTTATCTAATTAGGATTAAGATTCTATTTTCATTATAAACAGGGTTTGGTGCTTTGATTGTGTATCACAATGTATCAATTTATTTTCATCATATTTAGAGTTTTTGTTCTGTTTGTTCTTCCTTTCCTATCTAAAATCCAGAATCTCAGCAGACATCAATTGTAAATGTTACGAAAGCTAAAAAAAGTAACAAAAAGGAAGCAGTGGGTTACCATGACATGATCAATTCCGGCACCCATTTTATTTTCTTTATCAGGATGGTGTTCAAAAACATTCTCAAGTATAAAAGTTTGATCATCTGCTGCAAGTGGATCCCCATCATTATACCTTCACACAGGAACTTATTATTAGAAAATTAAGATGAAAAAGCTGGAAATTATTAAACAAAATTCATGGCAAAAGCAGGGGACAAAGGAATAGGAGGAAAGCTCGGAAGGCTAGGACAGAGTACAGTAAAAGGGAACATCAATGGAAATTGACTAAAAATGTAGGCTTATATATCCCAAGAAACCATAATAAGTTCAAACGGCAATCTATAGCTATTAGTAGCTTGCTCAGAAAAAAATAAAGCAAAATGACGGAAGCAGGGAGCAGAACTGTCAAGCAGAAAGGTAAAGGTTCCCAAAATGGTACCACTGACACCAGCAGTTTCATGTTATGCACCTTGCAATGAATGTAGGTTTCAATGTGACAACCAAAAGGCTGGCTACAAACTAAGCCTAGGGATGACATACCAACCGTACGAGAAGGCTAAAGGATATCCCAATTTTTTAGACTTGTAAACTCTATATCAGGGAGTTTGCCCTTATTGTCTTAGAACTTACCCTTCTTGTTGTTGCATGATTCGTCTGATTGACTGCACAATGGGTTCAATATCCTTCAGAACATCCTGTTCCTCAGAAGTGTATATATCCAATCTCTGTCCGGGTGCTCTGGCAGGGCGACTCTTATTTTTGCCATCACCAGCATTTGAACCCCAACCTTGGGAACCTTCAAAGCGGTTTTTCTTGAATGATTCTCTTCCTCGTTTTCCCCACTGATAATTTTTGTCATTGTCAGAATTAGCTGAAGCAATTTGCGAGTCCCATCCTTGCGAACTTGCAGCTTGATTTGACTCATTCTGGGAATTCCAAGCTTGGCCTTCTGCGGACTTTGGTCTCCCCCAAGGGCTATTGTCAACAGGCATCTTGGCATCCCAATTTAAATCAATCTCCTTGCTCTGGCTCACCTTCACATTGTCAGAATTACATTCCCAAGCACTGGAGCCTTTTTGCATAACATCAGCTCCAACCTTATGCTCAGCTTTCCACTTACCGAAGCTTGAAGAATCATCTTGGGCTCTTTCCAACCTGCCATCTTGGATTTTGTCTTTATTACTCCCCCAAGCTGACCAATCAGTTGACCTTTCTTTTGTCTGATCTATGTTTGCATCCCAAGCGCCAGACCCAGACGCATCATTTTGAGTAACATCTGCACTGACCTTATCATCAGCTTTCCACTTATGAGTTCCCCAAGAATCCTCTTGGCCTGTTTCAGATCCACCATCTTGTACTTCCGATTTATTTCTCATCCTATCTAACCAATCATTTGAACTTGTTTTTATCTGCTTGGTATTTGAATCCCAAGCACTGGACTTAGGAGAGCTCCAAGAATCCTCTTGGGCTCTTTCAGACCCACCACCTCGTTCTTCAGATTTATTTCTTGCCCAAGCGAACCCATCATTTGAACTTGTTTTCTTCTGGTCTGTTTTTGCATCCCAAGCATTGGATTTCTGAGAACCATCTTGAAATTCAGATTTACCTCGACCCCAATCTGACCAATCACTTGATTTTGGTTTTGTCTGATCTGTCATTGTATTCCAAGCATCGGGCTTTGAAGAATCTTCTTTCATAACATCCGCTTTCCACCTAAGAGAACTCCAGGAATCCTCTTGGGCTCTTTCAGAACCATCACCCTGTATTTTAGTGTTATTGTTTCCCCTAGATGACCAATCATCTGACCATGCTTTGGCCTGTTTTTTGTTTTCATTCCAAGCACTGGACTTAGGAAAGTCTTCATTAACATCAGATTTCAGCTTCTGAGGCCTCCAAGAATCCTCCAGGACTCTTTCAGATCCACCATCTTGTATTCCAGATTTCTTTTCCCCCCATGCTGACCAATCATTTGACTTTGTTTTTGCCTCGTTTCTGTTTCCATCCCAAGCACTGGACTTAGGAAAGTCTTCTTGGGCAGCATCAGATTTCAATTTCTTAGAGCCCCAAGGATCCTCTAGGGCTTTTTCAGATTCACCATCTTGTCCTCCAGATTTATTTCCACCCCACACCGTCCAATTGTTTGATTTCTCTGTTGTCTGGTCTTTCTCAGCATCCCAAGCACTGGACTTGGAATGGTCATCTTGGACATCAGCTTTCCCTATACGACGGCTCCAAGAATCCTCATGGGCACTTTCAGATCCACCAGCTTGCAATCTAGATTTATTTCCCCCACATGCCGACCAATTGTTCGATTTCTCTTTTGCTTGATCTGTGTTCACATCCCAAGCATTGGACTTGGGATAGTCATCTTGGATGTCAGCTTTCCCCATGTGACGGCTCCAGGAATCCTCATGGGCGTTTTCAGATCCACCATCTTTACTTTCAGCTTTACCACTTCCCCAGGCCGACCAATTGTTTGACTTTGCTTCATACTGTTCCATATTTGCATCCCAACCGTTGGATGTTGAACCATTCAGTAGTTCACAATTCTCTTCAAAGACAGCGTCAAAACCAGAGTTATGCTCTGGGGACATGCCAAACTCCACATCTTCCTCGTATAACAAATCATCAATGTCATCACCCAAACAAGCATTGTTTTCTTCTTCCCCATTGGTAACACTTTTCACCATGTGAAGAAAATTGTAAACACCCATCTCTCCAATCTCATTTGATTTTATCTGCAATAAGAAAAACTCAATATTAAAATAATGTGTATGAAACTGCAACCAATAATGTGGCTCATCAAGTCCATTAAATCTGAGTATAATGAAATACTTCTGCATTCCATAGGATATCAAATCTTGATCCTGTACCAACTGCGACATGTTTACCCCAGGAACAGGAGGCAACTATGCTTGACAAGGAGTCTGTATGGCATTTCTCAGCAGCTCGCTCAAAACATTTTCTAGGTGTCTGTGTGATCACATGTACAAGGTAAGAGATAAATAATGACATGATAAATCTCATGATTTAAACAATTAAGAGGGTAGAAACTTACAAAAAGCGTTGCATCAGTAAATGGTACTTGAATATTTAATTGACGGGCTAGTGCTTTATATCCACCAGTATTAAAGCCAACCAAGTTTCCACCGCAAGTCATACTGCTAGCTAAAAGAAGGAGATGCTCTCTGAGAACACCTTTCGCCACCATTTTCACAGACGCTGCAAGTCGCTGCAAGCAGCTAATAGTTTAGAGAAAAGGAAAAAGGTAGAGCACAGATGTGCGGCAACTAAAGGGTAGACCACGATCAAGGCTCTTTGATCAACCAAGACTAAAAAGACTAAATAATTGACGATATCATCATCCATCAGTAGTGCAGTCAAGATAAATAGTTTACAAGTCACAACTACTTTGCTTTCTATGAAAGAATTTTCATTAAGGACCCACCTAACTCCACTACAATAACACAAATAGCGGAGGTTTGCAAACGCACATATGTAACACCCAAGACCTTCTTGCCAAGCCGATGTGAGACTTTGCCCCTTCCTGAACCCTTGCTGCATGGGGAACCGGGACCTGAGACCCGACCCCTTTAGACTGTATGTATGGAATAAAGAACCAGGAATATAGCCCACTGAACAGTGCAAAAGTAGGCTCTGATACCATATGATATGGACCACATAACTCCACAACAAAAGCTAGTGCAAGAGTGGAGGTTTGCCACCCATATATATAACACCCAGGGCCTACTTGCCTAACTGATGTGCGAGGATAAGAAACCCTCCAAAACATATGAAAGACTGCATAGAGTTTTCCTAATCTCTGCAAATATTAGACAGCAACACCCTTGAAGTAGACATAAGCAGACTAAAGACATGAACCCAATAACTTCCTTCACACACATATGAAGCTCTTGAAATGACACTCAACAGGTTCCAAATAGTCAAGCTTCTACAATCTACATGTGTTACTTTACTATCTAGATTAGCAGCACTCCCATGTGTGCAACATGTGTCAGACCCCATGTTCGTATATTGAACAATTTAAAAATATTTTTCAGCTTGAACACACTCCGAACATGGTCGAACATGACTTGGAGACAATGAACATGGCTCAAACACATGGGGACATGGCCTAGACACTTTTTTTTTTCTATCTATTTCAATGGACCAACTTAGCTATTAAAAAACCCAACACAGCACCCAACTACAAACCTTCATCAATTATTTGGAGAGTGTACTATTTGCCAATGAAAAAGATAACAACAATGGCGGAATGGGAAAATAAGTTAATCTTTACTTAGTCACGTTGAAAAATATAAATCTTGTATGTTTGTGTGCGCGCAAGAAAAAAGGAGGGGGGGTTACGAATTTTCAAATCTTGGCTTGTAATTTTTTTAATTTTATATACATATATGGTTTTTTTTTTTTGGAGTGAATATACACACATATATGGTCAATTGTGAGATTAGTTAATTGTGAGAATAAGAGGAGAAACCTCGACATAGAAACAAGATTAAAACATAGAATCATGTGACCACTTAAAAAAAGTCACATGATTCCCATATCAAAATGCCAAAAACAGGAGGTAAAAGAAAAATAGATTCCCCTATCAAAATCCAAAAAACGGAAGGTAAAAGAAAACAGTTTCCCATATCAAAATGCCAAAAACAGAAGGTGAAACGGGACAGAGTTACAGACTCAGCCTGCAGAGAAGCACTGAAGTAAGTTGTAAGGTTTATGCTATTTTAATAGCGGGGTTAGAACTAAGCACAAAAGCAGAAAAACTGAGCATTGTTCATGCAGCCAACAGTAATCCCAACAGGTTGGCAGCTGAATAAAGGGGGACATGAAACACTTGTCCAACAATTTTAATCAACTCAAAGTCTCAAATACTATAAACTTCAATTCTCATTAGTTCTAGTCCATATATGCTTCTGAACAGTAACACTCTCTCTCTCTCTCTCTCTCTCTCTCTCTCTCACACACACACACACACACACACAGCAGTTTCCTATCGCTATTTAGCCAAATCAGTAGCTTACTATGACTAGAACCCTTAAAGAAGGAAACAATAAAAACATGAGAATCCTACTAAAAATATACCTTGAATACATATATTTACTAACAGAATTTTTATGAACATTAACTGCAGGTATGGATAAGTTACACTTGTCCATATAAGTTACACTAAGGGAAAAATGGCCGGCAGACCTTAATCAGAGGCAATTCTATAAGATGAGAACATCAGGAGATGATAATATAAGCAGCCCACTCTGTCTCACCTATACCAATATCTCTTGGGCACGTAAAATAAAGGAAAAATATAGGAATTAGCAGCTAAGTCAATAAAGAAAAGCAAGGAAATTACACACCAATTTGAAACTGAATGCAATAGTTCTTTTCAAAGCAGCCAGTTAAATGCATGCTTAAGGGAGAGCAGACAGCAGACATATATTATTATTATTTGATTATTTGATAGAAAGACATGTAATATTATATTATCCTACATATTCAGAAATTTACCTGAATTGCTTGATCAAAAGTACATGATATCCCAAATAATTCCTGAATTTGCTTGATTGCATAAGGGATGGAACGCCTGGTATCAATCAAATGAAGAACAGGAAGGCAGGAGTCAAGTACAATCCTCCAAGCATCACCACTTTGTTTAACAGCCGTCTTCTCAAGAATGATGTCTAGAGCCAATTCACCATTTGGAGGTTTGTTGGGATTTCGGACCCACATGTTTGTGTCAGGATTAACCCAGATTATATTTGCAGAGCAAATACGGGGGTCACCTATATTTTTATGAGAGCAAATCAGAAAGGTTGCGAAAAGAGTAAATGTAAGTAATGTATGTACATATTAGAGCAACACAAAAAATGATGGACAAACTATATAAATCAATTGCTAACAAATATGAACAAGAAAAGTAGAAAGCAAATTATATCCGAAAAAGAAAAATGAAATAAAAGGTTTGAATTATTTTTACTTCAAGGATTCTAATTGGAACCACGACAAGAAAGAAACAGAAATGAAAGAAAATACTAGTGTAGTGAGAGTAATCTCTGAGTTTTGAGAATGCAGAAACGAGAGAAGAAAGCCTGGAAACTATAGCAGTCCAACTCTCCCAAAGCCTAAGCCAAAATTCAGCCTCAACAACTTTCCCTATTTCCTTCCCTTGTATACTACCGACATCAGCATATGCACATGCTGTTACAGCCCTCACCCCACAACAAGAATTCTGTTACAATCCTCACACAAACTACATGCACACAGCCCACAGGGTTAGTGTATAGTATCACATCAAAATATAAACCAAATCCTTCACTATTGACTATTGAGAACACCCTTTTTATCTTTTCCTCCTTTCCTACCTAAAACCTGTAATTCCAAGATATACATATTAATTTAATGATAATAGAAATACAGTAATTTATTGAAAATAAAGTAGAAGGAACCTACCTTTGATTATTGTTTCAAGCAGAACCGGGCAGATTATGTCAGCCAGGATGTTTGCAATTGTGTCTAAATCATTCTCATCACCACCTCGCCAAAGGAACATAACACAAGGTGCAGAAGAATGTGAAAAAGAGCAAGACTCGCTGCCAAAAAGGAACAGAGATTAGAAATTAATGTTTTAACTGCAGACAATTGCAAAATGTTGCTGTCTTCAGTGTCAAAAGAAAAATAGACCAACATGTAAACTGCAAGGGTCAGAAGAGAAAGCATGAAACTACAATGTAAGTTAAAAAGGTCTTGCTCATAGGTCAACATACATACATAAGCCATTATCCTTTTTTTACTCTCTCTTTTTCAATTGAGAGATTATGACTCGGGGAAGAAACTATAAAATGGAGATAGGAAATTCTCAAAACGAAGCTGGGGGGAAGAATCTATTTGAATCGACTTGAAACAGAAACCATAGTTTCTCCTTGTTTAATTCCAGAAGGACTGAGAGAAAACTTACTGGGTTGCATCTCAATAATATTGAATTGACATGCTCAGCTGATAAGATGATTGAGTTCATCAAATGCATGTCAAAGGAGCTGAACATTTACCTGACATCCAGTTCAGTCATCTTAAAAACTTGATTAACTTTCTTCTTCCGATAAAAGGATTTAAGTCTTTCTTGGCATCTCTGGAAAACTTCATCCATATTGATCTTCAGCTTCTTTAACATTGTCTGTTCAAAAATGATAAAGTTAGCTATTAAAACATAATAAGTGTTTTCTGACAATAACCATGCCTTATCCCATTGTGCGATTAGCTACATAGGTCAAAACACCATTAGGCTCTATTAGTTAATGGCCAAATTAGTTAATTATCTTTTTATAAAAGTTTACGAAAATCAAACATTACAGCCAAAAAAATTAGCAATATTGGCTCAAAAGAGCACTCCAACTCATATCAGATAAAGAAAGCACAAATATATATCTGACAAAAAAATTGTTTAGTCATGTTAATTCACTGAAGTTAATATAGAGAAGGAAAATTTGCCAGACCCAAGGACATAGCAACTTTGAAGTCTGGGGTCAGGTTGGTAGCAATATGTAAATATCCTCAAATTGGATAGAAAGGAAACCCAACAACCTCATTCAGATGAATATGACCAACAAGGCCTGCATCCGTTTCTGAGCTGTCCTTGCGAGGTCGCTGTTCTTGATATCTGCAGATAAGAAACAGGTCCCAAAAAAGGTGAACATAAGCACCTTTTTAACAATACAAATTATCACAACTTGCTCAATTAATGCAAAAGTATCCTTAACCCAAAACAAAATAAGATGTAAAATTAGAAAGGGATAAGACAAACTGCATAGAAAGATGAATATCCTCACGGCTCGAAAGACAAACATAAGCCACGTGACAATACACAACCTTATCGTACAATAATGCAAGCCGTACATCTAAGAAAAGGAGCTAAGCAAGAAATAGAACACATGAAAATAAGGCTACACAAAGTAAATGTACAACCGGACTTCTGATAAAAAATTCAAATAATAAGCACCAACAAAGTACACCAAATCACGGTATAGTCAACACAGTTAAGATGTAAGAATTAGATGGAAAACTTAACAAAAAACTAAATTACACATTTAGGAATGCTTGGAGATTGAGTTGCACTGTTTTTAAGTTCAGCAACCAAATTGCACTTGGCCCATAGTTCAAGAGGTAAAGTACATTTTTTCCATTTCAAACTTTAAGAACCCAATTACAAACTGTTAAAACAAAGGATCTCTTTGAATTCTTCCAAATAGTACAAGGACCAACAGAATAATTTAACCTAAGGTCAATTATTGGAGTGTGTCAATAATGTGCATGCAGGAAGGGTGCAAAGAGAAAATGGAATGAAGGCAATAAAATCCCACTGGAAATAGAATATACTAGTCTGACACATGACGATCCAGATTCTTAGCTTTCTTCTCTCCAGTCATTTTTTGGGATTTCATTATCTATATTTTGGTAGACATTTCCCCTGTAGATTCTACATCTATTTGCCTAAATACAAACGCTATCTAACTACTCATTTCACATGCACAAACAGAGGAACCATCCTGTGTGGAACAATCCATACAAAAAAAGAATAAACACTTTTGCAACTACATGTTGTTTGCAACGATGTATAATAATCCTTGTACTACATTTAATGCAAACATCACTTGCAGTGAAGCCGTTAGGTCTTCAGGCAAAGACTGAAAAAGGTAAGCTAGAGAGCTAGACGAAAAGAATATTAGAAATCTTTACTATATTTAAATTTGTTATAAATCACAATGCAAAAGAATCACCTTGTGCACTAACAGTGATCTTGAATGCTCAGAATCTGAGTTTCAAAATCGCGCAAGAACTCAAACAGATCAAAAATGAAAATGATGGCGCAGAAGAAAAAGATGCTATAGAAGCTCCATATGTCTCGTACTCCACAATTAACATGTTCAATCAAGTCCTACGAAAAAAGATTAGGCTTTTGGCTTCCATTTGGTATAAAACGCATGAGAGGGAGATCTAGGTCAGAACTGCTGAGCAAGGTAGCTAGGATCGCGTTTTTACTCGTGGGATCGCACAATCCTACGCTCCTACCCCATGCCAACGATCCCGATCCCAGCTCCAGCTCGCCATTGACATCGCGCGGTGAGATCGCCGGGCAAGATCGTGGAATCGCTGAAATCGTGCGATCCCGACGATCCGGCGATCCCAGGGAAGCTGGCCCAAATCCGCGACCCAACGGCCCAAAACGCGGCCCGTTCTCAGCCCCCAATTAGAACCCTAAGATCTGTCCCTTTCTCAATCAGTCCCCTTCACTCTCTTCAAACCACACCGCCACACCGCACTGCACCTCCGTGTCGCGCCGCGTCGCCGCACCGCACCGCCCCACCGCCGCTTACCGCTTCGCTTCGCACACCGCGCTGCCGCGCCATCAAGACCCCACCGTGCCGCCGCATCGCACCGCGCCGCCGCCTTCGGTCTCTGCTTTTGCTTCCCTTGCACACCGCGCCCCTACTTGGCTACTCCCGTTTCTCTCTTCTCTTTGTTTGCTTTTGCTTCCCCTGTTTTGCTTTGAGGCCAGCCGCTTTTCCTTGCTTCTCGGTTTGCTCAGGGCTCACAAGCAAGGTGAGCTCTTCATTTTTCTTGTCCTTGGCTTTTTTTAACCCCCCGAAAGTGTATGCTTTTTTCTCATTTTAATTTTTTGATTAGGAGTATTTTTGTGTTGGATTGTGTATTAGGTATTGTTTGAGTGAGGAAAAATGTCATCAGACAATGCTGGTGTAGGGGGCAATGGATGTTCTGGTGGAGGGGATAATAGAAGTTCTGGTTCTACTCCTCAGTCTGAAAGTGGGAGTGTTGCTGGGAATGCTTCAATTAGAGGAAAAAAAACTCCTAAGAATGCACCTAGAAATAGAAGTGATATAGGCTGGCTTCATGGAATTTCTATTGATGGAAATACTAGAAGAATCAAATGTAAACACTGTCATAAGGAGATTACAGGGGGGTTTATAGATTAAAACATCATTTGGCCGAACTCAAAAAGATGTGGGAGCATGTACTCATTAGTGATGAGGTAAGAAAACAAATGTGGGATATTGTGGCTGGTTTACAAAAAAATTTGATCATGAAAACAAGGAGTAATGAGGGAGCATTAGCAGAAAATAATGATGAACAAACTGATGATTCTTCAGTTGGTGAGAAAAGGAAGGGAAAAGAAATAGAGAATCCCGCAAGCCTATTCAAGAAAAGAGGAATTAGCACTCAAGCCACAATTAACACTATGTTTAAGAAGAACTTAAGGGAGGAAGCATGTGAAGAAATTGCTTCATTTTTTTACAATAATGCCATAGCCTTTAATGTGGCAAGGAGTGAAGAATATGGGAAGATGTTTGAAAAGGTTGCCCGGCATGGAATAGGATTCAAACCACCTTCTTACACTGAACTAAGACTCAAATATTTGAAGAAAAAGGTAGATTCAACCATGGAGATGTTAGAGAAACATAGAGCGCATTGGAAGAAAACAGGTTGCACAATTATGACAGATGGTTGGACAGATAAGAGGAGGAGAACTATATTAAATTTTCTAGTGAATAGTCCTAAGGGGACTGTTTTCTTAAAGTCTATTGATGCTTCACATATTTGCAAAACAGCTGATAAAATATTTAAGATGATAGATGATGTTGTTGAGAAGGTGGGTGAGGAAAATGTTGTGCATGTTGTGACAGATAATGCAGCTAACTATAAAGCTGCAGGACAAATGTTGATGGAAAAGAGGAAGAAGCTTTATTGGACACCTTGTGCAACTCATTGCATTGATTTGATGTTGGAGGATTTTGAGAAAAAGTTGGAGCTTCATAAAGAGACAATTGCCAAGGGAAGAAAAATTACAACTTACATCTATTCAAGGACTTCTCTCATTTCCCTATTACAATACCATACCAAAGGAAAAGATTTGGTGAGACCAGGCATGACTCGTTTTGCTACATCTTACCTCACTTTGGGTAGCCTTAATGAGAAGAAGAGTGCATTAATAAGAATATTTACTTCGGATGAATGGAAATCAAGTAAATGTTCCAAGACAAGGGATGGGAAGTTTATTGAAGCTGTTGTTTTAGATAGACTATTTTGGAGGGACATTGTCATTTGCTTGAGGGGTGCTTATCCTCTTATTCATGTGCTGCGCTTAGTGGATTCAGATGAGAAGCCAGCAATGGGATACATTTACGAGGAAATGGATCGTGCTAAAGAAAAAATACAAAATGCTTTTCAAGGTGTTGAAAAGAGGTAAACTATTTAATTTGTCATTCCTACATAACGTAGTTTAGTTTAAATACTTTAGTTAGTTTAGTGGTTAATTCAATTTTTCTATTCTATAGCTATATGCCTTTATGGGAGATCATTGATGCAAGATGGGATAGCCAACTCCATAGGCCATTGCATGCTGCAGGCTACTACCTTAACCCACAGTTACATTATAGTCCTACATTTAAGAGTGATTATGAAGTTAAGAGAGGACTATATGATTGTTTGGAGAGAATTGTGGGGGATCCAGCTGAAATTACCAAGATTGATGCTCAACTTGAAGATTTCAAGAGTCGAGTTAAGTTTTTTGGTAGGGAAGTAGCCAAGGCTGCCCTGAATACCAAAACTCCAGCACAATGGTGGGATTCTTATTGGGATGAGCATCCTGAGCTTCAAAGGTTTGCTATTCGTGTGTTGAGCTTGACATGCAGTTCATCGGGATGTGAGCGGAATTGGAGTGCCTTTGAAATGGTAAATATTTTAAGTTTTAACCCATAACTATAATTTTGTAATATATTTTACTTTTAGAATATTAGAGTTAGTTGCCAATTGCTATGAGTTGATTGCTATTACATTTGTTTAGGTTCACACAAAGAGGAGAAATCGTTTGAAGCAAAAAACTATGAATGATGTTGTTTTTGTGATGACCAATTCAAGATTGTCTAAGAAGAAGCAATCAAGAAATCCTATTGAGTATAATCTTGATGATTTGGACTCCGATGAAGAATGGATTGTGGAAAATGAGGATGTATTGGAAAACATAGAGGATTTGGATATCCCAGATGATTTTAACTTGGATGTTGGGGAAGGTGGTGGTAGAGTTGGTGGCCCTTTGGATGATTTGGAGATTCCTCCTCTAGATGATGATGACTTTGATGAGCTTCTTCGAAGAGATGGCAATGAAGATGGTGGGGACCAGATAGCAGATGATGAATATGATGATCATAACCTTGATGATTTGTTTTAGATGAGATTATATTAGTTTGGTTGTTTTCTTTAATGTTTTTAGTCTATATGATATCAAAAACTTGTAGACTTATTGCACTTTATGCTATGATTTATGGATTATGAGTGTATGACTCATGGTTCTTGAACTATTTGCATTTGAAATTGAAGTTAAGTATGTTAGTTGTAGCTATTTTTACTTATTTATGTCATGTTATATGAAATATATGGTGCATGTTAGTTCTGGTAGGATCTTACGATCCGTGTTACGATCCCACATTTTACGATTTTGCATCTCCCTTCCGTTCCCAGGTAAGATCTCGATCTTAGCTACCTTGCTGCTGAGTGAGTGCAAAGCCTTGCTTTATTGATATTTCTTTCTTTTTGTTTACTTTTGTAGTTCCGTTCTTGTAATTGTAAAGAGAGCATAGTTGTCAATGGCGGATGGTGGCTTATGGCGGTGAGCCAAAAATCCACCATGGAAATATGGCGAATGGCGTTGCGGATATGGCGGAAGCCATGGCAGACTGAAAAATATTTTTATATATGTACAAAAAACACAAAAAATATTCCAAATATGACAAATAATAAAACTAACAACATATATAAAGAACAAATACATTCTTTGAAATAAATTCATCAAATGCATCACAATATCAAGAAAAAGATGTAAAACAATCATGACCAAATGCAAATCAAAGCCTTAGCAAAGCCAAAGAGCTGAAAACAGAAAAAAAAAAAAAAAAAAAAAGAGGAAAGAAAAGAAAACAGAAACCAAAAGAAAGAAAAACAAAGCTCAGCAAAGCCAAAGAGCTGAAAACAAAAACAGAAGAAGGCAAGAAGCATGAGAAAGAAGAAGAAGAAAAAATGAAGCAGAAGGCAGAAAGAAGGCTGAAGCAGAAGGGAGAAAGAAAGCAGAACGAGGAAGTGGCCCCAATCTGGTCGCTGCAATATGGAGGCCGCCGCCGCCGTTCACTTCGCTTCGCCGGAGGTGGCCGAGGATCAGGCGGAGGTCACCGAGGGTCGCGCGGAGGTCGCCGAGGGTCAATGAGGTTCGCACGGAGGTCGGCGAAGGTCGCGTGGTGGTCACTTTGAAGAACCGCCCTTGGAGATGGAGGCGGAAGTGTGAAACAGAGAAGGGAGAGCAAATGGTCTTCGATGGGTTAGGGTTCCCTTTTTAATCAACCCCCAAAATCCCTAAAATAACCCCTTTTTTTCTTATTTCCTTGGAAAAATGGCAGCTTTCCGCCATTTCCGCCATGAAAATTGCAGCCGCCATAGATCGCCACGCCATGCAAATCAAATGGCGGATTCTTGAAATCCTGCCACGCCATGGCGCCGCCATGGCCGCAATTTAACACACTGAAAGAGAGGATCTCTTGTCCTCCTATGTCTTTGTACTCTTCCTTTCTTCATCTTGATAAAAGTCTTCTTTTATCAAAAGACATTGCATGTTCAGGCCACAGTGAATGGTACCACAATCACACCATATTACAGGTTTTAAAGTTCAAGGATCTGTTTACAAGTTGAGATCACATCTTATTACAAGTTTAGAGTTTACCTAACCCTTGTCAAAGTAAAGTACATGAGGAAAACAAAATATATTTTTACAGTTTTATCCTTTATTAAATAATTAAACATAATTAATAAGCTCCACAATGGTATTAATTTTAAAAAACTTCAAAAATCAGATTAAAAAACTACAATAAAAATTTACGCATTTTGTACATTTAAAAAGAATTTTCTTTCCCCAAAATTTTATCTCAAATTTCCAGAAAAAAAAAATTATTCAATTTTTTTCTAAATAGTATCTCAAGTTTTTGTTCTGTGTAAATATTTTCTCTTAAATTCTTGCTTGCTCTTATAAAAACACCTTACCTTGTATAGCTTGTGCAAGAGTGAAGAGAGCTCCAATTGCACATGATATGAGAAATTAGAAATACTGAGTAAAATGGTATGTCAATATTTTATATAGTAAAAAAGTAGCTTAAACACTCAAAAATAATTGGGGAATTACAAAATGCGGGGGAAGGAGGGTTTTGAGGGTTTATAAAAATCCTTGAGTACCTTGCCCTTCCCCAAATAAAACTCCTAAACAAGGGTCAAACCGTGCAAAACCTAAACTTGCAAACACAACCTAATAGAATGAGAAGTCAAATCAAAAGAGAAACAAATGAAACAAACAATATGTTTTACTAAATCATTTGATGGTCATGATGATACAAAAACTGACGAAGACAATTATACCCTTACTTTGAGGACACAAATAGTAACTGGTTACTTAGTCACTGTTGAGAAACAGAGAACGAGAGAAAAACATAGAATGAATCTGTGTGTTTAAATTACACAACGGATAGAATATATATATAAACAATGTGTAATAAATACACAATAATTACAAAAATATATTTTCCCTAACTATAGATAATCACAGATTCTAACACTCCCCCTCAAGCTGGGGCATATAGATCATATGCACCTAGCTTGTTATATAGGTAACTTATTCTAGGACCTTTCAATGATTTGGTGAGAACATCTGCCAATTGGTCATTTGAATTAACGAAGCTTGTAGTGTGCCTCCAGATAGAATCTTCTCTCTGATAAAGTGACAATCAACTTCAATATGTTTGGTCCTCTCATGAAAAACTGGATTTGAGGCTTGGTTTCCCCAAATTGAAGTTCTTTGAGGAGTTGCTTAAACCAGATAAGCTCACATGTGGTTGAGGTCATGGCACCATACTCTACCTCAGCACTAGACCGTGCCACTACAGTTTACTTCTTATTTTTCCAGGATATGAGATTGCCTCCAATAAGTATACAATACCCGAAAGTGGAACGCTTATCAGAAGGGGATCCTGCCCAATCTGCATTAGAATACCCAACTATATCAATATGCCCCTTATCTTCTTAAATAAGGTCATTCCCTGGTACTCCTTTGATATACTTCAAAATACGTATAACAACATCCCAGTGCGCTTCACATGGTGAGTTTAGGAATTAATTAACCACACTTACTGCGAAAGAAATGTCTGGATGAGTAACTGTGAAATAGTTCAGTTTCCCAACCAATCTTCTATATCTCCCAGGGTTAGATAGTGGCTCCCCCTGATTTGGTAGGAGCTTGACATTAGGACCCATAGGAATATCAACAAGTTTTGCAGCAAGTAAACCTGTTTCCTCTACAATGTCAACAGCATATTTTCTCTGAGAGAGAACTATGTCATCTTTGGACTGTGCTACTTCAATACCCAGGAAGTATCTGAGTTTGCCAAGATCTTTGGTCTAGAAATGCTTGCGTAGGTGCTGTTTGATCTGTGCTATACCCGGAGTGTCGCTACCTATAATGATAATGTCATCAACATACACAACCAAGTAGGTGTAACCTCTCTGAGTATGAAGATAAAACACGGAGTGGTCAGCTTCACTCCGAGCCATACCAAATTGCTAAACCACAATGGAGAATCTTCCAAACCAAGTTCGAGAAGACTACTTAAGACCATACAATGATTTTTTAAGACGACAAACAAGGCCAGAAGACTCCCCCTAAGCAACAAACCCATGAGCTTGCTCCATATAAACCTCTTCCTCAAGAGCACCATGAAGGAAGGCATTCTTAATATCCAACTGATGAAGAGGCCAACGACAGATAGCAGCCATAAAGAGAAACAGACGAACAGAAGCCGTCTTGGCAACGGGGGAGAATGTATCACCATAATCCAAACCAAAGATCTTAGTGTGCCCCTTGGCTACAAGACGGGCTTTAAGACGATCAATTTGGCTATCAGGCCCCATCTTAACCGTAAAAATCCATCGACAACCAACCACAGATTTACCTAGAGGGAGAGACGCCAGTTCCCAAGTACCACTGTCCTGAAGTGCACACATCTCAGTAATCATAACTTGTCTCCACCTAGGATGGGAGAGGGCCACGGATGAACAGTACCACGCGAGACAGCGGCGGCGCCTAAAGGCACGTGGAAGGCCGAATAGGGACCGGATCACCGGGGGTAGGTTGCGCAGGGAAGGGCGAAGCTGGGGGTGGGGTCAGAAGCTGGAACGTTGCCGGAAAAACTAGCTGGCGATGAGAAAGGACAGTGGACTGAGGCTGTTGGCGCTGGAATGGAGGCACAGCGGAGAGGAAAGGTGGGCAAACCGGAAGGGAAACACGGTTTGGCTGGAAAAAAAAATTTCTCCAAAGGACAGTGGGCCCTCCTGACGACATAGAGTAGGGTTTTCTTTCTTTCTTAGGCTCTGGATACCATGTTGAGAAACAGAGAAAGAGAGAAAAACATAGAATGAATTCGTGTGTTTAAACTACACAATGGAGAGAATATATGTAGATAATGTGTAATACATACACAATAATTACAAAGATATATTTTCCCTAACTACAAATAATTACAGATATTCACAGATTCTAACAGTCACAAATTATGCTGCTAATTATATCCTAGTAATTATATTTCTTAACAGGAAGAAATCAAAACTTGTGTCAAAATAACTTGAACGACTAACAGCACCTAAAAATCCACCTGCAGCATTTTGAAACAGGACAGCCATGCAAATTTATCCAAGTTTCAAACTATCACAGACATAGGCTATATTTGGTCCAAGTTTTTTTAAAATTTAAACAGAAATGCAAATTAGTTTTGGTTTAAACTTGCTCACTAAGTCACATTTCACCACAAACAGTGGAAAACACGCGAGCTGAATTACCTTATTATTTATTATCAGCACAAGTTCCACTTTTAGGAAGTTTTCGCTTATAAATAATACAACAGCAATACATTGTTAAAGACTTCAAATAGCAATTATTCAACAAAATAAATCAAAGAGGATGGAATAGAAAAGAAAATTCATATCCCATACAATAGCACGCCTACTTTAGAACAAATTTCAGGACTTTATTGGCAAGACAAATACAATGAAAAGGACACCAAGGTCAAGTTCTGAATGAGCCACAGACACTGTGTTCAGCAACCCCATTGACAATAAGTAACAATATCACACAACTACAAAATATGCAGAGAATCCAGTAAAATCTAACCAAATAAACTTATGAAGGTCAAGAAAAGCAACATAACACGAGAAACAACCTTACTTCTTTCACATAACTTAATCCATTTTTGGGATAAAGAAAAAGCAAATGGAAAAGTATGTTTGAATTTTCAAAAGTTGTATTATGAATTTACTTGCTTTTGAAAGTCGAAACTAGCTAATTGACACTAATGTCAAACTTAATAGCAACATGCATCAAACATAAATTTCAAATTTCAATTTCTCTGGTTTCCTACAGCAGAAAAGCCTAGTGTGGGCATTTTCTTTTTGAGAAGAAATAAAACAAGAATGGTTAATTGCTAAACAGTAAGTGCACAAACAGAGGTAAGAAATCCAAAGTTCAAGAAAAACAAACAATAATGGTAATTTAAAAGTTATAAGATCATTCAAGGCCTCAAGGACCTCCATCTAATTGCAATAGATGTTAGAAGAGAGTTGGTCCTTGGATTGGTATTAGAGCATTTATAGCCAAGTACTGAAGAATTTGATCCATTAAAACCCCATGATTTACAAGTTGAATTTCAACACAAGGTATACAAAATGTATTGCCAATAAGCCAAAGGAATTTTGTGTTAGAGGAAAAAATAGAGATATAGAAGCCTTCATTGGCCTCCATTTAGAAGTTTTAAAAGGGTAGCCCACTGCATGAGGCTCCCACCTGATGTTCAGATGGGTAGATGTACATAGCCTTACCCCCGTCGGGGGAG
Organism: Dalbergia cochinchinensis; assembly: GCA_031216125.1. Classification (NCBI taxonomy): domain Eukaryota; kingdom Viridiplantae; phylum Streptophyta; class Magnoliopsida; order Fabales; family Fabaceae; genus Dalbergia; species Dalbergia cochinchinensis. The sequence goes on along the minus strand of CM062373.1, from coordinate 54,671,945 downwards.
AGACTATTTCCATTTGAAAGTTTATAAAAATATTGGTCCTTAGACAGAAAAATTTACTATCACGAATAGTTCAAGTTACACAAACCCTTTCAGAAGGCAATATCCACACCCACCCCCCACAAAAAAAAAAAAAAAACAAAAACAAAAGTGCACAGGCTGAAAGTATTCCAAAGCATGAAGGAATTGCCAGGTAAATAGCTATATTTGATACACTGGCAAGAGCACACATTGACAGGAATAAGCACAAATAACAACATCGACTAAGACAACTTAAGTAACAAGTCAAACATGGTTGATCCATGCCTTCAGAACAACATGCAAACTTCCTTAACTAGTAGTTATATGCAGAACACAACAAGTTCAGCAACAATAAATAACTAAAATAGGAAACTTACTCAATAATAAACTCTACTGCTGCATCCTTGAGACTGAATTTTCCCAATTGATTTTTTACTAAATAAGCTGCATTTTCTCGGCAATATGTCTTCCCACAGCTACAGTCATTCAAGTAAAGAATTACACGACGATCAATTGGTTCATTCCTAAAATTGACCTTGCAGAGTAATATCTCCTGAAAATAAAATGCATATATCAAAGAGTAGGGAGAAAATTCATTTCTGAGATATCTAAAATAGATTCCCATAATTTTCCGTGAAGAAATTATTACCTTCATCAATTCCCATGAAGAATTGCTGCTAGGACTAGCATCAAGGACTGCCTTATAAGCAGGATTTGACATAGAAGTAGCAGCTAAGACACCTACAGGCTCACCAGCAGGGAATAAGTGTTGGGTTGCATCTCCAGCTTGCTTCCCATAATCAAACTGAATGATGGAATTGCTACAAACATTTCTAACAGTCCCATCATAACAAATCACAACATCCCGGAGGATGGCCATCAAGTTTTTAAACAGTGTTCCAGGTTCAGACAATCCTCTTGATGAGCGCACGATTATTTCTCTTGTGGATATTGAATGAACCAGCTCCTCGTATGGATCCAAACCATGGAAAAAGCACCCTTTGAGTAGTCCATACTCAGCAGAGGGATAGCCATCCTCATCATAATAACACTTCAAACGGAAATGAGAAGCTACATCCTCAACCAAGCCCTTTGAATAGAATCTTCCCCTCTCAAAAAGTTGCTGGCCTAAGAAACCAATTTGTTGAACCACCCTGTCAATGGCTGACCTACTCTTTGAGTCAATCAAATCTCCAAGTCTGCTTGACCTTAGAACAAAATTAATAACAGGTCGTTCAAGATCTTGAAGGTGCTTCTCCAGTTGCTGCGCAACCAGCTCATTGTATAATGTCCTTAGCTGATCCAACAATGGAAAAACTTTCCCAATGCTTCTGTTTATACCTCTCTTGGCTGCCCTGGATATTGAAAAATCATGTAAGCCAATACTAAACCCATCAGCAAACAAGCTTTCCATTAAAAACGGCTGTATTATATCAAAGAAACTTAGCGCCTCCTTAGGACCTTTCCCAAAGAAAATTGAGGCTGCAATTTCATTTATCACTGTTGGCAGAACATCCCTATTGACATCAAATTCTAAAATTTCGCTCTGCCTAATCATATATCGGCCACCGGTGCAATCAAAAGAAGGAGGCAAAGCACACTGTAACATTTGGATGGCAGACCAGTAAGAATCACCAGAATAGCCCTTGAGCAATGTAGGCTGTGGCAAAGGCAATGAAAGAAACATTGCCAATTGATGTGCTGCCGCTCTATCCAAAAAGCATTTTCTCATCAAATTCTTTAGTGACAGCAATGAATCAGAGGTCAGCTGGAGGTTAAGATTACCACTGTGAGAACTGAGAAGCTGTTTCTCCACACAGAAGAGCTCCAGTACCTCAGCTTTAGCACCAAGTGACTGTGGATAAAACAAATGGACACAGTCACCGTCAAAATCTGCCCCTAGGGGCCCACAAATGAGAGGATTTATTTTCACAGTGTGGTCGTCATGGATGTAGACAGCAAGTGCTTGCAATGAGTGTTTGTGTGTTGTAGGTGGTCTGTTAATGAATACAATATCCCCATCCATAATCCTTCGATGCACTATCTGACCAGGCTTAAGATATATATGCCCCTTTGAGCCCTCCCTCAGTGAATAAGTTGACACACCTTCCCTGTAGGTCAGGCACAAATTTTCATCTACTAACTTCTGTAAATAACTCATGTTATGAATGTTAACTCTCTCCTCAAATGTTATCCTTTGCGCAACTTCAAGAGGAATTCCTATTTCATTTATTCTCTTATAACCATCTCCAGTTATCACATTGCGTGAAGAAAAACCTGAACCCTTTCTTATAAATAAAGTCCTCATTTTCTCTAGCCATGCTTTTGTTGAAGAATCATTGAGATCTTTATTGACACTATAATGTGTTTCAATATCACGTGCTACCTTAGAGGTACCCCTAACTTGAAGATATTGATCAACCACTGACTGCAAGTCATTTGCTTCCACTTGATGAGACTCAAAGTTTGGATCACCAGATCTAGAACCTCTGATAATTTCAACCTTTCTTAGCAATTTTCTGAGTATTGTTATGGAAGGATCCTGCAAAGCAAGAAAGGATGTAAGCAATGCACTACAAAAGATCATTAGGAACACCTCACCAATCACATTGTCATTTGCTCACCGATGACATGACACTGACACCATCTGAAACTACAGGCACAGACAAGCAGTTTGGTGGAACAGGAAGATACTTCAAAACATATCCATCCTGAGGAAAATATCCTTTTCCAGCAAGCTTTCTTTTGGTCTCTAGAGGAATTTTCTTGATAATTTCCATCACCTATTGGATATTAAAATTTGATCAGACAGATACAAATAAAAACAAATTGTCAAGTTTCAATGCAAACTACAATTCGCCTAAAACTCAATTATAGACCACAGTAATTGTCAATTACAAAACACTTAGAATAGAAATTTCAATAACAGAGAACATGCAAATGATAAATTACAATTCCAGCTGTGTGATGAAGTCAGACATTGAAATGGTCACCATAGAAATATACACTACAACAAAGCTTGGGGAGTTGAAATGAATATTTGTTAATCCCTTGGAAGAAAAAATGTATACTAATCACTATGCAGGATATCCTAAAAAATAAGTAGAAAAAAGATGTCAAAAGCAATGAAATGCCAGATCCAAAATGCAATAATCAGAACTACAGTGTATTTATTTGAAGGATGCGTAAACATGCATTGATGCACGACATTTTTAAAGGACATAAACAATCACACAGAAAAAAATAGAGAAATATAAGAAATTAAGCATTAGAGGCCTACATAAAATAGAGGATGCACATATAAAGGAATTGCAAACATAGTATCTATGGCAACAAAATCCAGACAAGTAAACGAAGCAAGCCATTTTAAGCAGCAAAGTAACAAGGAAGGGGAAGTAGAAACCTAACCTCACAAGGAAGCAAAGCTCGAGTATGATCACCATCATATTGATAGCCATACTTATTTAAAAAGCTCCAAAAACCATCGTGTATCTTAGACTTAGCGACCTTCAGTGCCAAGTAACAGGCCCCATCTGTTGTTCTGACCTCCCGTATAGAAGCTTGTGCAGCATTAACATCCTAAAGAGGGACGAATATAAATATCCAGAACCTTGGAAGTTGGAAATGAATTTCACAGAAACATTGTGCTCCCATGTATAAAAAGTTAGCATCAATAGGAAAACCAAATCTGATAATTCAGAACAAGCTGAAGCATAAATTTTGTACCAAGAGAAAGCACAGAAAACCAAAGCAGAGAACAAGGCACAGTCGGCCAAACCATGGATTAGACCAAATAATAAAACAAAAGAAAGTATATCAGAAAGAACAACAAGGCCCCACATGCTTTAGATGTCCATCAGATAAGACCTTCATAAAATGGAATAAAGGAAACAAAAGTTACAAAGCACAGTTGGCAGAAGTAAAGATGATGAATTTTTTTTCTTTTGAAAGAAGAAATTTCATTAATAAGAAGAGAAGAATATTAGAAAGAGCAAAGATGTTAAAGTTCTACTCATCAAAATAAGTATCATTTGTCAGTGTAGGGTGAGCCTGCAATCTTAGATCAAATCTTGATGACGACTTTTGCAAGTTTTGGGGAAAAAGGGAACTTTTGCTTGGTGCAAGGCACCTCAACTATTTAGAGGGGTTTCACTCTTAGATATGCTGAGAAATCGGAAAAGCTGTATTCATTTGATGTCATATTTTTGTTTATTATTACTTGTTGTAATGAAGATCTCTAACCATCCAAGCTCTTTGTAATATTCTTCTCCAGTCAATAAAATTTCTTTTGTGAAAAAAAGGGAAGCCAAATTTGTGGCAGTGGGCTGTCTATGCTACTGTCTGGTGGTTGGAGCATAATTCTCGCATCTTCTATGACAGATTTTCAGAAAAGCAAGTTGTGTGGAATAAAATTCGGTGTTTGGCTTCTCTGAGTTTTAATGGGACTGCCCCCTCAGATATGTTAAGAAATTGAAGAACTCTACTTCAATGATTGAATAGTTTTTCCTCGGGTCTGTTCTTGTTCTTGTAAAGAGGATATCTTGTCATCCTTTTTATCCGTATATTTCTTCTCTCCATCTTAGTAATATTTTTCTTTATAAGAAAGAAAATAAAAAAAGATGCTTAATTTTTTCGGTAATGTGCAATCTGTGCTACAATATGGTAACTGGCTAAAGTGGAACTCTCATATCTTCAAGGCGGTTTCTTTGACACATAACTCATTAAGGATATAGAATGAGCAGCTAGCATCTATTTGGTGCAAACCTCATGGCCCTTTTTCAGGGTTTCAAATAGGAAAGCTCAGTTACCCTGATTTTTACCTTTTTCATGTTTATTTTTGCCTTGATTTTTTGTTTAGGAAGATTCCTTATCCTCCTCACTCTTTGTATTTCATTCATTCTTACTCTTCATTTTAAAAATTTCTTTTTTGGATAAAAGAAGAATTACATTGAGATGAAGACAGATATTTACCAGAAGATAGGACAAGAAATCCTCTATAAAATTACAAAAGCTAGCAAGAGAAAAAACCATCAATGAAGCACAGCTTTCCAATTGTTAGGACATTGGGCCAATAGTTAATGGGCTTTAGTAGTTAGTATTTAGGAACAATAGTCAGTCAGTTAGTTAGTTAGTTAGTTAGAAAAGAGTTGCAAAGTGTCAGAGATGAATAGAGGGTGTTGAGAAATTAGAAATTTAGGGTCTGTTTAGTTTCAGAAAACAGTTTTCTCTTTCCATTTCTTGTTTTTCATTTGTTTCCTATTTTTCAGGATTTTATGAAAAAAATAGTAAAAACTAAAAAATCAGTTTTTGGTTGTCCATTCTTGTTGTCACTATTTCCCTAACAAAATCCTCCAAAAAAAAGAAAAAAATGAAAAATACTGCAAACAGAAACCAAACCAACCCTTAGAGACGAGGAAAGCAAGGGATCTCTCGAATATCTCTAACCATTGTATTCTCATTTAGAAATACACATATTCTTTAGTTGTCTTGTATTTTCTTATCCAGTTCTAACATGGGTATCAAAGCTCTCAATCCAAGAGCCAGAATGTATAGGAAATGGAGAAGCAAAGAAGCAAGGTGGTTTCGTTGTTCATGGGAAGCAATGCAAGTGGGTGGATGAAGAGGGTGGTGGAGTATTCTTTAGCTCACCGCATAGCAGAAGCAATGAGGAAACGGCTAGCAAATGAGGGGTTCAACTCTGGTGTGGTACCAGAGGTGGGAGATGTGCAACCTGCAAGCAACATGAGAAGAATTCATGAAAGCTATGGGATCGATGATGAAGATGATCAGCATGGGAGATGCACAACCCACAAGCAACATGGGAGAAATTCAAGAAATTTGTGTTCAAACTTCAAACGCTTCCTACTAGACCCAGAACACCTTGAGGTTGATCATGCAGAAGATGAATCCAAAAAAAAAAAAAAAAACTAAGGGGATTCCACCACATAATGCAAGCGATGTTCACGTTTCATTAAATCCTTTGCTTCCTTACGGGAGCCAAAACCTCTAAACTTAGTGAGAAGAAACTGATGTAAATCCATAGGGCACACCTATGATTCTCCAAACATACCAAAAAGCCTGATCCAAACAGCAGCGGCTCAACTGTTTCCTACTGGTAGCTGCATGAGAAAGGTGGAGGCTAGGGCAAAACACGTAACCATGTGAGAAAGGTGGTTGTTGCACGGACATAACATTAAAGGGGGAAAAAACACACGACAAATTGGTAAACCCATACTAGAGTAAGAGAGAGTCTATATATAATGTATACATCCTGTGTCCCACCACTTTTGTGGGGTAAATGCAGAAAATTATTGTCAAAACAATTTACCAAAGGTGGATAAAATATTCCCTATAGAAGAGAAAGGTGAAAAAACAACAATGCCATTAGTATAAAACAAGAAAAAAAAAAATCAATGAAGCAAATGTCTCTAATTCCATGGAATATCTGCCAAATCATTCAAATAGGCTTTGATATAAAGCAGGTGTGTTGAAGTAGTTGACAGCTTCTGATTGAAATAACTGATTGACAAGAACTAAAAGATTTTGCCACCACCTCAGTAGCCAACTACATCCTGTGTAGTTTGTATTTAATTGTGTTGGCATGATCTAAAGCAGGAAAATTATTTTCACTTTTATAGAGTTGGAAAAAAAAAAACAAACAAGTACAGTTCAAGATAGCAGCCTTTGTGTTCAGCACAAGTCAGACAACTACACAGAACATTTGAACACTATACAGGACCCTCGGAAATTAATAATACATATATATTGATTTGGCACTTCTCAGATGCTATTCAAAACGCTCTGGACATATTAGATAGTTCTAAAAAAGGTCTTAATTTTAACACAAAATGAAACAGAAAACTATGTGACAAAAACAAATCCGTTAATATATATGTGTGTGTGTGTGTGTGTGTGTATTAGCCTCTTTGTCCATACTAACCTGACAACAGGAAGATAATAATCCCTGCGCTATGCCACTGCTTGAAGCTGAAAACTGAAAGGTTGCGAGCCAGTAAGATCAAGCACAAAAAGTGACATAAGAAGAAGGCTATATCATTGTATCTAAACCTGACAGACAAAGTGCGCTGTAGCAGTAAAACAATAGAAATCAACACAAAATAAAATTAACAAGACAAATATAATTCAGGCATTCCTATATTCAAAATGAGATCATGAAAAATGAAGAAAATATGATCTGAAATACAAAATTGCTGTAACATTATAATTTAAATGATTCCTAGCAGATCTGTATTTATCAAGTCAGAGATGTCAATTGCAATACAAAATCGGACAATATTTTCAAAACCTTCATTTAAAAGGTGAGGCTGTTGGCACTCTTACTTGTGCATCTACTCAGTTATGACAATTTTCAAGTTTTATTTCCTCAACCACCCATAATTGGTTTCTTATGAAGTCAACCTTCTTTTGATTTCATGCCTTTCATATATCAGTGTCTGTCTTCACTCATTTTTAGTTACTACTACTTTTCTAAAACTATAACCATTCTTCTCTTTAGAATATTATACAACAATGTTTACTTGAAATTGAGTATATGATAATATCAGTTTTCATAAAATCATTAAAAAAATTCACAAACCATATCTTGATAAATAATCATATATGTATTTAGACAGTCACCAATTTTATAAAATTACTGTTAAAATTCAACCATCAAATACTATTTTGTTATTACAATAAAGGTATAATTTTAAACATTTCTTTCACCATCAGGTCAAAAGTTCCCTAAACAATTTAACAACTGATGCTATTTTGAAATCAACAGCATGCATTTTGTTTTAATTGAAACAACCCTTATATTTCTCACAGTAAAAAACTAATATGCAATTAAATTATTTCAAACGCAACAAAAATAGTAAAATATGCAATACTATCAAAAATGTCTAGGCACCAAATGCACCTATTTAAAAACCAATTGATATTGAAATTACCTACTGAATCAGTTACAATATTGACTACTTATGCATCAAAAGACATTTCACAGCCAGAAACTTAAAGACATAATATTTGAGAGAAAAGACATAAAGATGATTAGAGAGAGGGGATAAAAATGATGACAAACAATGCAAAAAAGAAAATCAAAACTAGAGATCTCAATGGCAAATAGCCAAAAATTTGTGAACAGGTAAGAGATGAAAACCACAAGAAACCAATAAAAGCTCCTTCACATATTGGAATATGTAGACATAGTGAAAAACTTAGGAATATATTCCATTTGAGCAATACCTTTGTTTTCTTCATTTTTAAGCAGTTTAAGCAGAGCAAGCTCAGCATCCGCTTCAATTCACTAACATGACTGGGATGATATATTGGAACCGGTAGCTCAATATATCCAAAGTGACCTGAAAAGTAATATTCAAAGTTTCAAACAATGTTAATTCACCGGAAATACTTCCACTTTTTGATAAAAATGAAAATACAGAAAATGAGCAATTACAGTGCATACCTTCACATTTTCCTGCTTCAGAAGTACCACAGGATTCACATCTGCCAAATTCAAGGGGCAGCCCAAGGAATGGATTTGACAGTTGACTAGCATGACTAATTGCAGAGTCACTAATGGATGCTGTACACTATCAACACAAAAAAAGAAAGTTCCCAATGAACTAATTGAAACAAATCAAATACAGAATAGACCATGAAATCAAATAAAAAGCTTGGTCACAATACTTTTGGCAGAAATGATTTCCAATTCAAGCAACATGTTGAGGATTTTCAACCGAAATAAAAAAATTATTACATGCAGCCATATATGTATATACCCAGAAGATAGGTGTTTGATCCATTCCTATGTTTTAAGCTTATCACAAAAATAATTAACCAAAAATGAAAACAAAAGCCAGACCACACATAGATTTATAACGAAATGAACAAATTTCAATAAATGTGAAAAACAAAATAAATACTCAAAAATAAGGTCCTTAAAGAATCTAGCAAAAAATGCCAACCAAAAATTCTAGCAAGGATTTCCAAATATCCAAGCATGCCATCTTTAGTTTTCCGGACAGATCTTCATAACATCACCAAAAATCAATACCAGTTTATCTCATTTGTATCATTTACCAAAAGAGACTCCACTTTTCTTCAGCCGAATACCGCAATGAGCTCAACTGCTCTGGCAGTAATCACACAACTTAACTGAAAAAAATTAAATGCATTACGTGCTTACAATTTCCTTGCGTGTAGCCATAGCAAAACTGATCCCAACAACCTCTCCATCTAAAACATTAGATGGAGGAGTTTCCTCCACCGCTTCCATAATTCAATGGTGAATCTACAGCCCCCTGCAAACAGATACACAAAAGGCATATTAAAACTTTTGCATCATACTCAAAATTATTAATTACTCACAACCATAGTTAATAACGAACAGCACTTGTTTCCTAACCGTGATCCTTAATTGAGCACAGGACACTAACCGGCTTCACATATATTATATACATAAATCCACTAATTAGCACAATTCTTGACTCTCAATCCCTAGAACAACACAAGGTCACCTAAGAATTCTTCAACCAAAAGCATGCAATTGCAAATTTATCATCAACTAGAACCAACTCCCTAAGGGTGTGTTTGGTATCGGGTGAAAATAGGGGAGATAATTCTATGAAAGAGGTCCATATGTAAAATTACACATAGAGCTCGTCCATGAAAAATTCTCCCGCATTATTTTACCCACATACCAGACTAGCTTGGAATCCTTGCTCACCCAAAAATAAATAAATATAAACAACAAACTAACACTCATCTTCCCTTGCATTTCAACGCATTGCATGAACTCAAAATGAAAATAAAAAAGGGTTGTAAATTAACAGTTTAAAAAAATTATAAAAAAAAACGAGGGGCTTGTTGTTTTTGGAGAAAGTAAAAAAAAGAAGAGAGAGAGAGAGAGAGAGAGAGAGAGAAAGAGAAGAAATGAGCGGTGAGTTGAAAATTTTGCACTATGAATGTGGACCTTCAAGGAAAATGGAGTTAAGTCAAACTAAAAACAACGAACATTTGATTTTTTTCAAGCTCTTCGTGATCGCAACTCACCTCAACCTCAGAAACGAAAAGGAGTGAGCGTTGCTTCCAGCGTCTCTCACTAACGCAAAAACCCTAAAGAAATGAAAGAGCAAAACAAAAAAAAAATTGGTGTGAGTCACCACAATCGGCGCCGTAACGCGAAAAGAGAGCGAAGCGTTTTCTGCATGAAACGAAAATGCAGCATCACCGAGTGACAACACCAACAGAAGAAAACAAGGAGAACGAGCGAGGAAGGAAAATCGGAGTACCAAATTGCAGCTGCAGCTGCAGGAATCGATTCTCTCTCTCTCAGAGCGTGAAGTGAAAGGGTTTTGAAACGGAGAGCGAGAGCGTGTGAGTGAGAGAGTGAGTGAGTGGAAGTGTGAGGAATTTAGTCCGGCCTTGGTTTGCATGAAGCGAATTTCCCGTTTGCAACAAAATCTTTTTTGGAAAATTTGTTTTGTGTTTAGCCTTTGTATAACTCGGTAAAAAAAACTTTAAGAGAAATATAAAACCCCAAATTCTTCCCTCTTAAATTTTATCTCCCACAAATTGGAAAAAAAAAATCCAATTTGAAACATCGAACAAACCAATCTCTCAAACCAAATTTGTACATTTTTTTTTTTTACATCTACTTAAACTTCTTTGAGCTTTTTTTTTTCCTGAAAGATCAATTTATTTTATTTTTTACTGGACCATAATTTGGTTAATAAAATTTAAGAGGGCCCAGTTCCTGGGTTTTGATGATCATGAAATGATGGTAATGCCCTCATTGAGTGTTCGCTCTTAGTGTTTGGACTGTCGTGGATTCGGGGGCATTAGTAAGATTTCGCGTTTGCTGGGTAAAAGAGTAACGGCCGCTGCACCTGTACCGAAGCTTTGCATTTTGGTTTGGGCAGCACCTGGAACTAATGTCATTTTCTTCATAAATGAGCTTAACCATGGTTAGAATGTTTTGACCTCGGTTTAGTAGCGCAGTTAATCGTTGGCTTTGCTATATGGATGTTATGGTTTGGATATTAGAAATGCTAAAACGAAAATAGATCCTTCTGAGTACAAGAGAATTAATGGTAAGAGATAAAGTGTATTGAAGTTATTGTGTGAAAATTTAACATGAAAATATGAGTTTCCTGCTAAAAGGCCTATATACCACTGAGACTAGCAACATAAGTTCTTGTGTATTTTTTTGTCGAAAAACCTTTTCTTTCTTTGTAATGAGTTTAATATAGGCTAAAAGTGGAGTGAAAAAAGTTTATGGATGAAAATTTTGATCCTATTTTTAACCTCTGTACCAGAGGTTAACTTAGATGATCTTTTTTTTGTAAAATATGAAAATTATAACTTCTGAAAAAAAGTCTTTTGTACATTTTCAACTTTTCTCTTTCACAATTAGATTGAGTTTATATTGTTACTTCGATTCTATTCAAATTCATTATTATTAATATCTTAAAATATTATTTTATTATTCTATCATTTGTGCTTCTATTTTTTATTTTGTGAAAACTTTTCATTATAACTTTGTATAAATTTTATTATTATTATTAGTAGTAGTAGTAGTTTTCAACAGGTAATTTACTTTATCTCTAGGAAGTGTCCATTTGGATTATCTCTTAAACGACAATCTTTTACCTTTTTTTTTGTTTTTCACAAAATGCCCTATATAAAAGTATAATTAATTTATAGGTCTAGATAATTTCAATAAAATTTTAATTAGGTTCTTGTAATTTAAAAATTTATAATCAAATCTCTATAGTGAATATAATTTTATAATCAGATCCTTATAGCTAATAAAAATTTATAATTAAGTCATTGGACTTAACTACCACTATAAAAATGTGTATTAAACACAATAATTCTTGATTTCTTTAGATGTGAGTGTGTATCTAAGATATATTTTCTTGAGACTTAATTGAACTCATTTCTTATCCAATAATAAAATGATAAAAATCTACTAATATGAGTTTCGAAGATAGTTTAACCAAATTATTAGGTTTTAAAGCTCTAAGGAGGTAAAGTCTTCCCATATGGAGATGGAATCAAGAAATATTTAAGCTAATCTCAAGTTTTTGTAATCGACGTCAGGCTTGAGGATTTTGTTACAAAACTTTATTTACTACAGAGAGCTTATTACAAATTTTTTAAATTATTATGATCTAATTAAAAATTTGATAAAACTATGGATGATGGTGGCGCAAACGGGCGCGACAAGCACCGGATCTAAGTTGCGACGGTGCAATGCAAAGATGCGCTTGGGACTTAAGAGGACGATGCACTCGCGGCGGCCAAGGGACGACAATAAACCAATTTTTCGTGAATAATTTGAATTTCACCGCAACTGCCGGCAAACTTTCATATTCCCTATTATACACAAAATTTCCATCTGTATAGGGACAAATAAAACACAACGTTTTGTAAATCATATTGCAGACGAAAAATTTATCTACAATAATGAAACACTGCATTTAATTAAACATATTACAAACGGAAAATCCATTCATAATACCGAAAATATGAGATTGAATGTGTGTAACAGCCTTCTTCCTCCCTACTTTTCTTTTCTCTTTCTCTCTCTCTTCCTTCTCTCTTTCTCATCTGGGTTTCTCGCTGCCGCTGCTAATCATGGCCGCCACGCATCACTAGAGCCATCAATTCGCAAACCAAAACCGCCGTTGTTATCCAAAGTAAAGATTTATTTTAGCCATCAAATTATATGAGTGCTTCTGTTTAACTTCTAAAATTAATAAATTATTAAGATATTATTAATTTAATTCCTAAAATTATAAAAAGTTTTTCTAATCAATCCGCACAAATATTATTTTAGAAACTAACTTAAATGCCTTTTTGAGATTCAAAAACTAAATTGATAATATCTTAATTTTAAAAAATTAAAGCGAAATACACGTGCAACTTTAATAATCAACCCTTGTGTCCGCTGTGCCTAAGCATGAGAACATATGGGCTTGCCTACACAGTGTTTGTTTAGGGTTTAGATTTCGTTCGCATTTTTTACCAAAAAATATTATTTTTGTAAGGGTATGTGCAATTTTAAAAGAGTATATTTTAATACATAATTTTTATATTAAATATATATAAAAAGAGTATATTAATAGGTATATTATTCTTAGTCATAAATTTCTATTCTACATACATTGAATGATTTAGATCAATAAACTTTATAATATACCTGATTTTATTAGATGCACCTTAACATTGCTAGAAATATTTTTATAACGGTAATTAATAACAGAGACCCAATTAAAATTTTTATAAAAATATAAATCTAATTACAAACTTTTAAATAATACGTAGCTAATCAAAAATTGAATAAAATTATACGACCTGCGGTGTAATTACACATACAAAATATGCATTTTACATCACGTAACAAAAGGTAGCACTTTCCTTAATGTCAAATATGCAGCATACACGATATGACGATACAAAAGCCACCATTTATCCCTTTGTCATATATTCAATTACCACATTCAGGATTCTGGAAGCAAGTTCAGTTGGATGAGGTTCAGTCAGAGGACACCGGGCCAAATTTTTTAAGTTAGAAATAATCAACCGCATGATACTTCCAACAAGATTTTAGCTAGGCTTTGAATTCGATTGGAGTTTGATTTTCACTTCTTCATGACAAGCCTGAAGATCCTTAAACTCTTCAGTATCACAGAAGCTCTGAGCCTGACGATACAAGTAACAAATTAGAAAAAAATTTACAGGATGGACAAGACTCTGTATAGCACAAAAACAGGCACTGATGACACACTGATTCAAAATTTGTGTAAAATTTCTCTATGTCCAAATTTAAAGTCGCCGCGTTTATGTTATGTCTTGCCATGTCAGAGTAAGAAAAAAAAAGTAATTTAAAAATTAAACTTAAACAGATAAGTGTCTCTGGTGTATTATACAGGATCTAACTACAGACGTCCAACATATGAATGCAGCACCAAAGTGGCATATCCATGTTTCATAAGTAGGATTTAATCCAGAAATTAAAGAGAGAAAAGGACACAATCATTCTTGATTTTTTTAATCCTCAAACATCAGATATTTTAGAGTAGGTATCTTGCCTGTTTAATGACGTTCTTCAAGTGCATCTCAGCCGTAAACAATTCTTTACTACTGCCAGTAGATGAGGAAATTTCCATGTACACCTTGCAAAGTTCCAGGGATGCTTTTGCAAACTTATTGAAGCGGGCTCGGTCTTTCCAAGTATCAGACCCCTGAAAGAATACAATTATGCAATATGAAAGCTCAAAATCATTGTATGATTTGGCTATAAAGAACTGTCATTATGCGAACAAATGTGGAAGAAATTTCAGAGCTAAAAATAAGTGAAAAATGAAGATATTAATGGATACTAGTCATTAAACATGACAAAGGCATGGTTCATTGTTAGTCTTGACCACCAAAAGATGAAACACTGGCATGTCCCCGGGTCCCAATGTGATTGAATCATTTCTAAAGAAAATATCACATGACCAACAAAAGCACTGCATCTATTCAACCCCACTCCTCCTTCCCAAAAAAAAAAAGAAAAAGAAAAGACAACAAAATAACTATATATTGCAGAATAAATTGTAATACTTTTTTGCCACAAAAAAAAAAGATATCTTTAATCAACATGCAAACAGCCATAATTCTAAAACGAAATTATGTAATGATTTTTTGAAAAAATAAAAAAAAAAATCTAATATGAACTGGACCTTATGAGACATACCTGGAGTGATCTAACTTGCTTTAAGAGGGCTTCAGCACACATCATGAGATCTCCATTCATCCTATGCCATTTAGCATACAAGCCCCAGACATCAGGTCCACATCCACTCCCACTTTTAACTATCTGTATCAGAGTATTAAATATTAAAGTGAAATTTGTATGTGGTAAATATCTTTTGCATAACCTTTTAAACCTGAATAGCAAACATTATTGAGTCGTACTGCCACAGGCCCACAGCAGTTTGATGGAGTTCAATGCCATTTACAATTAAGTGGAGAATCCACTTTGGCCATGCTCTCCTGGGGGGTGGGGGCATGGGAGCTGTTTACATCATCACTAAATTGAGTAGAAAGAATCTACACAAACAGGATCTTGATAGGATTGTGTACCTGCTGCAAAACTTTTCCAAGTAAGGCCATTAACTGCTCAGTTTCACGTGATCTTCCAGAAACAGATGCTCCAGATCCTTGCTCTTGAGGTTCTGACCCATAGTCAACCCCACAGAATTTATCTGTATTATGTGTATCATCAGTTGCTACAGAAGGCACGGAATTACTCATCGAAAGCCGCTTTTCCACCCAACTTGTGATCCTTACTAATAATTCTGTATCAACTCTTTTACTATTGGTCATGTCCAAAATCATCTGTACACCTTCCAGAGCCTAAAAGAATTCATCAAACTGAATGAGCAACAAAGAATCAACAAAGCTAATGCCTTCATGTTAAAAAAAAAATAAAAAAGTGCAATGCCTTTACTTAAAGAGGTACTTATTAGTAATATTTTATGTCATGTAAAAATGTCAAAAATAATTTCTCAACTAAGGTTTGATTTGTTTATTCTCCATCATAGAAATCGAGTCAGTTTTGTATGTTACAAATTTGCAATTGTGCTGAAAGTTTAGGATTGAAACATTAGTATAAGGGTTAAATGCATTTTACCCCCCTAAACTTTAAGTCATGGGCAATTCACACCCTGACTTTTCAAAACATGCATTACGACACCATAAACTTTCCAAAAAATGCAAAACACCACTTAAGCCCTGCATATTATCATTACAAATAGAAATATATGATAATCAACATAGACCAAATCAAAATTAAAGATAATAACTATTCAACGAACTTATGCCTCCAAGCCTGTAATTTATTGAGCAATCATCTAGTAGAATGTTTCTCATGTAAAGAAACATTAAGGATGAAGGGAAAGCAGACATACAGCATGCATTTCTAGTAAACATTTCTCATCCTTCATATTATTTCAAGTTAAATAGAGGACTATATTTATTTGAAACTAGTACTTGTTTTCATCAACAAAACAAGGGAAAACTGCAGATACCTGACTGATATTGCCAACATCAACAGCAACATGACTGTAGTTCTCCCAGAGTTGCCAGCTGTTCCGTCTGTCATCAAGTGTCATTATGTTACAATACACCCTAAATTGCAATAATTATGTACAAATACATATTCTGTATATGTCCATGCAAATATGCAAGCATATTCCAGCATTTACAAAACAGTTCAATAAAGGGGATAAAAACAGAACTTGAACTTCAAGGCTTCTTTGAATGCAATGAAGGCCTCCTTGTTCTTTTTCTTGATCATATGCCTGCATGGCAGGATAAATGCGTAATAAGTAAATGCTAGAGGCTAGAGGCAGGAATTTAATATCCAATAATGACCTTTTTTTGTTTTTTGTAATTAATGACTGGATATAATGAGTTCTGTTTATTGAGCTCACAACTGCATGACTTGCAAAATCAATTACTAGAATGTCAAGTCAGACTCCGAGTGAAGGCTATTTAGGGAGATGAATTTCTCCATATAGGGAAGACCAAAGTCTAATGAACCCAAATAAGGGAAAGATACTTTTTACATATACGCTGTGAATGTGTGCGCATTTGCAGAAAAAATAATTTATAGAAATACAATGAAACAAACTAAGTTTTTCTCTCCTTCTAAATATGAGATGACAGCTAGAACTTCATACAAGCAAGCAATGTTATTCCAAGCTTCCCCATTTTCAGGATCAAGTTGAACAGCCCGCGTAAATGCATCCAGAGCTTTTTCAATATCCCGTGCCTGTGGAAGTTTCATGGTAAGTTTGAAGTACTTAAAAACTACAAATGAGAAGTAAAAATTAGCCATTGTAGAAAACGGCATCTGTAGTTTGGTGCCCATCCTAACAAATCATTGGGTGATGCCATAATATATACTTGCATGCACAGCTATACGCAGCTGGGCAAGTAGTAATATGCGCACAAGTGCAGATATGGCTTTCTGAAATTCACTATCGGCAACCTTTGAGCAAGCATGCGGCTACCTGTCCAATTGACCAAAGTTGGTCCAATACTAATAGATTGTTGCCACATGTCATCAGCACCAATATCCAAATTAGCCACTATAATGATGGGTATTTAGATTATCCTTACAAGAAGAAATTGTACATTCTACTGCAAACCTAGTGTTGCAAAAGCACATAAATACAGCACTTATTTACCTTCAATGCAGCAGCCCCAAGTGCAAACCAACCATCTGGATACATGGAGTTCATTGACATTGCAGACTCCCTGAAATTAGTGAACAAATTTATTGTACTTAACATATCAATCAAAATAATTATGTTATGATGGAAAAAAAAAAAGAAGAAAAAAAAATAATGACAAAGGCAACAATGATAAAAGTGGAAAGATTCAGTTTAAAACACACACCACAATATTTTAGATGTCTCATAGTCTCCTCTATTATAAGCACTGCGAGCCAGAGAGCGCTATCAATCAGAGAAAAACCAAATCCATTTAGAAAAAAAATCTCACTTAAAAATTTTGTAACATGGTAGAAGCAAATGCGTAGAGCACACTTAACACATAAAACTATGAACACGGGTGCACCTTAGCCCTAGCAGACCTATTGTTTGAAACTTCCAGAGCTTTTTCATAACACGCATCATTGTTGGTAGTGTCACCCAGGGAGCACCTAGAAAATCATTAGCATAAGTGTAATAAATTATGCAAAACAATGTTCTATATTGTTGATATTTCATTTTTAACACAGGGTATATTGTCATGTCAGCTAGCTTGTCATCAATCATGACTTATTCATGATTGATAACCGAGTGGAAAAAATAAAATAACAAGATAGCCAAAGTTATCCTTAACCAAGATCTTCAGTTCCTATTAACTAGTTTTGCTAGTTTTGGGATGAGGAAGGAACCCAAATCTTGAGGCAGTGTGCTATAGATTGGTGTTGGTTGAGTGTAATTCTTGCATCTTTAACGACAAATATTCAGATAAGCAAATCATGTGAGATAAGATGAGGCATTTGACTTCTATTTGGTGCAAAGCTTATGCTCTTTTTAGAGGGATTTCCCTCTCACATATGTTGAAAGATTGGAGAACTGTGCTCTTTTGATTGTTTTTTTATTTTTTTGTTAATCTTGTGTTTCAAAGGAGGTCTGTTTTCCTCCATTCTCCTTGTATTCTTCATCTCTCCTTAATAATAATACTCTTCTTTTATCAAATAAATAAATAAGGAACGTGAAAATAAGATAAACCAACTAACATACCATAACCTGGGGTCATTGGGTTGTTCTGAAAGACGTTTCCTTATGAGTTCAACAGCTGTGGCTTTCTTCTCCAATAGGCTGTGTTCCAAATCAAATATCAAGTGAGACCACATTGCTAATGACGAGTGGACAAGGAGAGAAAAATATTCATGCGGAATTTTCATCTCGTGTGTTATCATACCTGTAGCAGTATATAAGATTATCCCATAATTCTAAATCTTCAAACACCTTCACTGCCTCCCCTATCAAACCACAACGCACCAAAAGTTCACCATATTCCCTGAAATTGAAAGGAAGGTAACAACAGAGTTAAAAAGTTATCTAACTTTTAACCAAATAAAAAAGGCATGACAAATTTAATATCTTATTTCAGGGGAGGGTCCATTATAATTTCCATGTCTAGAATCTAAAGAGCAGAAGTTCTTACTTCCTCAATGCAGAAATACTAGGCATATAAACACCATAACTAAAAGGAATTCTTTCTGATACACCTGGAGAAGATTCATAAATACGTTGCACCTGCGTAAAAAAGTAGTACATTTTTATCATCTGCTGCAGCCATAAGAATCTAGATGCAATAAACAAAAAAAAAAATTCTTATAGGTAGAAGGATAAAAAAAAAAAAAAATCAATGCACAATATCAAATGTTAAACACAGTTAACCTCATTGCATCTTTAGTCTCTAAAACATGCCAGTTTGTCAGTAAACCTTGTATAAGGTCCAACTTAGAGTCCCTCTAATCAAAGTCATTCAGTCAGGAAAAAAGGATTAAATGGTATGAAACATGTAGAATAACTGTGTTAGCAAGCCTCCAATAAAAGCAGGTGTGTGTTAGAAAGACTAAGAGGTGTATGTTAGAAAAACTATGAGTGCGAAGAGGAGAAGCACATAATTCAATAACTGTCTCACTGACAAGTAACACAATGCCTCCTGAAAGCAAGAGGAGATGTGGAGTACAAAGAAAAAAGAGTGTCAATAGGGGGAGGTTAATTTTGGTAAGAAAAAGAAGTAGAAGTTTGGGAAAGCCACAAGACTCTTGAATGTACTGTAAAGTGAAACTATGGAATTGACTCTTTCTGCTACTATTGCAATTCCTGTATTTCCTTCTCAAGTCTGCAGCACAAATTCACAGTTGCACACTGATTCAGAGCCACAGAGAGAGAGTTTATCAATAAAATTCCATTGTCTTAATCAATTGTGGTTCAGTTCCTATTACTAAGGAACACCAATTGTAGCTTCAGGATGAAAAGGGCATCTACTGAGGATTTTTCAATTTAATCTAAGGAAGAACTGACTGATCAAACTTTGGTTAGCATAAACTGTAATAATAAGAAATAATCAGACCAACCTTTGGATAGCTTGGTATCATATTTTATTTTCATTTTTATTTTTGGTGAGAAGCTTAGTATCATCTTTTAGTCATAAGAAATTATGCCAACCTCTAATTAAATAGGCATAGAAAAGAATGAAATGGCAGAAAAATTTGATAGTCTTATACATCTCAATTGAACATGTTAACCGAAATACAACTCATACCAAGTTTTCCATCATCAGTAAAGCTCGCTCCTTTGTTCGACTACGGGATGACTCCCATCGAATACGCAAGATATCACAGAAACACCGTATCTAAAGCAAACAAGAAAACTATGACAAATAGATAATATTGTACAATTTACAAATAATACAAATAAAGGGGAAGATCGGAAGAAGGAATATAAACACCATAAGCACTGCAAAAAACTTCCTTCATGGTGGATAGAAAAGCCTCAAACAATTGGTTTATTTCAAGATTAAACACCTGACAATTTTAATATTAAAAACAAAAAATCTTGTAAATTGAAGGGAGCATGCAAACATGCTGACACCAGAAACCACCTCCATTCCCAAAAGAACGGTGCTGATGAAAATGTTGATATAAGTAGTAGTTTCTCCACACTTACAATGAAGTAAAACAAATGCTGTGAATCAATTGCCTCAATGTAAGGAGCCATATCCCATCCTGAAACACAAATCACAAGCCAGCAATCAAGTGACATTTGCTACACCTTATTTTGTATATAAAATAGCTTATGATGAAAATCTAAAAGGGCTTTCTTATATATATATATATATTTTCTGGGAAGAATTATTCAAAACCAAGCATGCACTCGCTGGATCATAGTGGTCCCCCCCCCCCCCCAAAAAAAAAAAAAAGGGAAAATTAATGCATTTCAGAAGATAGTTAGAAATGCAAGTAGCTCTATAAGCAGGGTGAAAAAAGGAAAGGAAATAGATATAGACCCCTACACAGGTAGAGCCATTAATGTTCAACATTAGCTGATCCAGTTTCCAAACTTTATTTCACTTCTTAACCTTAGATGAACTCCATCTATAGGCTAGAAGACCACTTTATCCCATAGCAGAGGTAGTCCAAAATTAGAACACTACAAAGAGGATTTATATGCAAGTACGGACATGCTAGACATAATATCAAGCATGCATGAGCAGACTATGGCAACTTACGCTGCAATTCATCGTGTCGGGAGCTCTTCTCAATTAGAAGACAATATGCCATGATTACAGCCTGTTGCGTTGCCGTCAAACTGGGAGTAGTATGAACACCATTTTCCTTTCCTTGTGACCTAGTTTTAGAGTCATGATCATTTTCTAACAACCTTGGTATCATAAGTATGTCAGATGCATCACCAGTGCTGGAATCACATGTTTGGATGCTAGTACCCATTAAGGAGAGGTTATCCACATTGTTTGACGAGCTTGCGTTCGTGACAAGTAACATTTGTGCCTTTGGTTCTACCTATGCCCAAGAATTACATGTTAAAAGGTAAGTTTGATGAAACATGCTGATTGTGCAGTTTTACTATGTTTACCTGATGGACAGTACGGAAACCAAGTACACCAGTAACTGAAAGCTGAAGCCCAGCTGCCATCTCAGCTGACTCAAAATGTGTCCTGATGCAATAAGGTACTTCAGCATAAAAAGGATATCACAGGAGAATCAAAAGCAGTACCTATTATTTCAACATTCAAATAGTATTCCCCAGTAAAACTTCAGAATATACTTGTTTTCTAACATTATAAGAAGCATATTAATTTGAAACTTCCAAATCCATTACATTTCCAACCCATATTTTAGACTTCAAGGCAGTCCTTGCAACTGAATAAAAAATAGGGAGGGGGATGTCTTTCATATTCAGTCACAACTTTGTCTTCTACATAAGAATTAAGAAGCAATGCATGTTATTAAACCAATAAAACCCAGCCCATCAAGCCCCCAACCCACCAAAGGAAGAAGGGGGAAAAGCTAGATAAACAAGTCATGCCAAACTGTCCATCTGGAAATTACATCTTGTTGATGATATGTGAATGCAATAATGCAAAGATGCTGCAATTTATGCTCTGTGCCCACACATAAACCACGAAAAGGGAAATACAGCTTGTGCCCCAACCAAGCCCTGCTTTCCTCAGGAAAAGGTTTTAGTTTTCAATTCTCAGTTTCTCACTCAATTATGAAACAGATTGGTAAAACCTAAAAATATGTACATCCAGAATGGCCAAGGCAGATGGAAACAAGTAAAGGAACCATAAAAAATAAGCTCACAAAGGAATATAAATATTTCCAGTTTACATATTGATATTTCTCAAGCAACAACAACAACACAGTCACTCCAAGGGGTAATAAGATTGTACAACAACAACTAAGTGCATATTAAAGCTTACACAATAAAAGTAGTTTTTCCAAAGTATTAAAATTAAATATTACATTGAGATAGTCCAACATAAATGAATTTATGGCCTATTGTTCATACTTCATAGTCACTTGTTAGCAAAGGCAGAGCTAGAGTATTTTCCTTGCAGAGCCAAGTTAAAAGATTTTTAGTTTCAATTTTTGTTGCGGGAGGGGGGAGGATACACTACCCATTACCCCTGCCTGTTAGGCTAATTGTTGGGTTGACCATAACTTTGAAGGCACAGGAACCGTTGATCACTGGTAGGATAAGATCAGGAGTCTAAAAATAATATCATTTCCATTAGATAGACTACCTTGCATTACACACGCAGAGTGATCATGACGAGTTCTTAAAGTTGCTGCACTATCTACAGGTACATAGAGCAAGCCTCAAAAGTATCTCAAACTAAAGTAGACCTTCCCTTTTCATTGCAAACAAAATAATATCAAGAACATTTCTTGACCTGATCATGTCAAAGAAATTACCTCTCATGTTTAACAAAACCAAAACAATGGAAATCCCAAAGTTACTCACCTACAAGGGTCAACTCGTCCATAGGAATATTCCATAATTCCAGCCTCTAAATGAAACATGGAGACAATCGCTAAACTCTCTCCATCATGTAAATTAGCATCCCAATAACTTTTAACAGCTTCTGAAGTGCCAAATTGCTGCGAAGCCTCACCCATGTAGACATGCAACAGATCAAACAAAGAAGATGACCGCTCATCCAAAATTCTCTGTTGAAGAAGCAAAACCCTTGCAAGCCACCAAGAAAGGCTTCTAATCTCAATTGCAGAAGATAAGTTTCCTTCAAATGATAAATCTTTCATCCGCATAAGCAACATCTTGGCAAAAACTATATACTACAAAAGAACAGTAAGGATGTGTCAAGTTAAAATTTGAGAGAGAGAGAGAGAGGGAGGGAGGGAGAGAGATGGCCCAGAATTTTATGGAAAACAAATGAATTGCAAGGGCAATAGTGAACACCCAAAAACCATTGCCAACAAACAAACAAGCAGGAATCTATTTTGATTTCAGCTAGCAACAGGAATTAATTCAGTTGCCATCCAGGGGATCACTGATTGAATAATTGCTCATTTAGGTGCCTACCATCTTAATTTTTGTTCCAGCACCCAGATTCAGGCAAGAAAGCATATAAGAAAAATTGGTAAATTGCAAATTTTGAACAGAGTAACAATTTGCTCCAAGAAGAACAGGTGGGTTTTCATGCTAAAACTAACCCGAGCTTAACTCAGGCATCACACATTTCATAGAACATCAATAGGCAGTAGCTCCTGGACAAATTCAATAACAATAACAACAACAACAACAAGTGCTTTTTCCCACCACCAAGTGGGATCAACTACATAATCAAACAACGATATTGTATCGCATAAGCAATATGCAAGATATATATAATCACATGCTCATCACTAAAGGCGTTTCAGCTTAGCATCAAGGGCCCGTTTGCATAGAAGCTTATAATTTTTTTTTTTCACTTTTTGAAAGTTAAAAGTCAAATTTTAAAATTTTGCCCGGTTTGGCTATCCAGCTTTTTTGATAACTTAAAATATCTAATTTCTCAAAGAAGCAATTTTCAAAACACTCAAAAGAGGAGGAATGCATGTAATGATTCGAACAGTAACTGCGAATGCATACGAGAAGTTACCTGAAGATTCGAGAACTTTCCGAGCAAGTCAGAGCCAGCAGACATAATCTGATTGCGCGCCCAATTGTCCCACTCCGTCAATTCACCACCATCGCCAGCTTCCACAGGCAAAGAAAATCTCGGTAGAACCTTCAAAGGCCTAAAAATCCAAATCCAAATTCAACTTAAAATCCAAATTCAAATTCACCAAACTCGAATCTAGAATTTTCCATACCCGGTGAAGTTGCATTGAGTGAACCCTAGAAATGCCGCGACGGCGATGCACAACACGATCATCACCCTGAGACCCCGTTCGGCGGCGGCGACCGAGCCATCCGTGAGGAATGACTCGGCGCGGCGGAGCAGCTCGGAGTAGACTCGGTCGGCGGAGTCGAGTGAGTTGAAGAGGGGCGAGTCATGGCCGAGGTGGAAGACGAGTTTCGACGAGTCGGAGGTGAGGGCTTGGAGGTAGGAGCCAGACTCGATGGAGGAGAGGAGGTGGTTGATGAGGCTGTGGAGATGGTGATCGGACGGAGGGGATTGAAGTGGGGAATCGGACGGTGATGAAGTGAGGGTGCAGCGGATGAGGCGAAGCTCGTAGGCACGCAAGAGCAGAAGCTCAGGTTGGAGGGTAGACATGTGGCGGTGCTCTCTGCTCTCCGCTCTCTGCAAGGGGTTCAAACGCCGGTGGCGACCAGCTTCAGGGTTTAGGGTTTTTGCACTATGATTATTATTAATTATTAATTAACTTTTGCATTGATCACGTGAACGTCACGGGCGGTTTTTTTTTTCTTTCCCTTTTGGGTACAAATGTGATAGTTCTTTATAGAGTTTTGTTTGAAGTAAGGCTTAAATTTAATACACCAACCATCTAGAATTTTCTTATAATATTCTATTATTATCCAATTAAACTTTTTTATTTATATGATATTTTAGGTAATGAATGTGATATTCAACCATCTTTACTTATTTGATAATATATTATTAAATGATAATATAAAAAAAAATTAATAATCATTGCATTGTCTTATGCATGAAATTAAATTCCTAAACAAAACTCTAAATTGATGATTAAAAAGGTTGATTGGTATTAATTTGGTACTTTAAAAGTGGATTTGACTCCGTATTTTTTTCAATCTAGCTTAAACATTTGCTTTGCACAATTAGTATATGATATGTGAGTGATAATATATCACGTTTTGTGTTGATCGTGTATATGAGGAAATGAAATGCAAATGGGTTTGCAAGAGAGTTGAATATTCTCATATCAGATCTCAAAAGAAATAAAAATTGATCTCTAAAAGAATAAATCAATAGGTCATAACTCTTTTGATGGTCAATGTAAGGTCATTTTAGTAAATGACATGATACATCAAATAATTTGTAAAATTATAGAAATTTACATCTCAAATGCTACGTTCATACTTGTCTTGAGAAAAAAAGAACGGTGACAATGAGACAGTAGAAATTGAGACAATACTAAAGACAGAAATTGAAGTGTGTTTGGTAGTAATGTATAGAACATAATGATTGATGAAAAGATAAATAATATTGAGCTATAATTTATGAAAATTTGACAAGTAAGAAGAATAAATATGGAGTATGAAATGTTTAAAGAAATTTTTTTCAAAAAATATTTTAAATTTGTGCTCTAGGAACATACTTTCAGCATTCATCCTTTTTAAAAGTACAAAGACAATTAACAAATGCTATCAAAGAAATAAATATGGAAACCCTAACTAACAAACGCTACTAGAGAGATAAATATAGAAACCTATTTAAAATTTAATTAAAAAGGCTATTGCGTTTTTTAAAAAAAAAAAATTAGGCGAGGGTAATTGCTGATATCTCATATAGGGGTTCAAAGACTCTCAATCTCTTCGAGAATTTCAAAAAAAGATTACATATTGATCTATCATTGAGATTCTTATATAGATAGATGATAAACAGATTCAAACTCATGCCTTTCAGAGTCAAACCTTAACCAAATTGCACCCATCCCTTATAGCTAATAAAAAAGGCCTTGATACATTTTGAGCTTATTATTAATGTTTTAAAATTGCTGATACAACATTGCTATAACTTAACTAATTTACAATTATATACCTAGTCCGGAAAACTTCATTATTATGTTTGCTAGCCACATAACATAATTAATGAAAATAATATATAATGTATTTATGAGTTTTTTAAATTACTAGACTCTAGTTAAGTAGTTATCTTTTTACATATCTATCTATTTATATAATACTAAATGTCTTACACTACTCTTATGGCAATTATTCTTGATTTTAATTTTAAAATATTTAAAATTTAATATTCTTTAATTTTTATTTATAGTTTATTTATGTTCGTTAATTTAGAGTTTGTTATCATGTGACATTTCTCTTGACTTGTTTTAAATCACTATTAATACTGTTTATTATATGTTGACCTTCCATATTCTTTATTTAAATCTTTCTTAATTTTTAACAAGATAAAATACTTAAATTGGTCCCGCAAAAATATATTGAAAAATAGATTATTCTCTTAAATTTTGAAAATCTTAAATTGATCTTTTATATTTAAAAAAGAGAAGACAAATTGGGTCCACTGTATAGTTCTGTATGATGAATGGAGGGACCAATTTATCTATTTTTTAACTATACGAATTGAACAATTTGAGAATTTCAAAATCTGAAGACTAATTTGTCCTAAATACATTTCTAAGGGACTAATTTAAGTATTTAGTCTCTTAACAATTATGTAATGTTTAATTTTTTAAAACATAATAATAAAAATGAATACTTTTTAATATTATAATAATATATATGAAATATTTTATAAACATATATAAGCTAGCATGATGAACTGTGGATACACTATATTAATTTTAAAAAAATTATCAAAATATGATGGATATTGAGTTAATTATTATTTTATGAAAATAAAAGTGATAATTATAAAGGTTTTGAACATATAAAAAATAATTAACTTACAAATATTAACATAAAGTTAATAACTTCTTCATCTAAGTTATTTACGCACAAAATTTTTTTAAATTCAACTAAATATTGTTTAAATTTTAAATACAAGTCTTTTGATAAAATAACTAGCAAAGAATGATAAAATTCATATTTCAGAAATAACACATCAATCATATTTTCTAGCTACAAAATAATATGAGAATTTTCTTTTGGTATATTAGTGGTAATGAAATTTGAACCAATGACTTCATTTAAATTACCCAAACCCTTCATCATTAGCCCATTTGTAATGGCCTTAATATGAAAAATTTGAAGTGACTTAAATTAATCACAAAGTTTTTCCCTTTACATAAATTAATCACAAATATCATTTCAAAGAGATACATCATAATCGTCCGTGTCTATGCCTTGAAAAATATCAAATCCAATATCACAAACTTTTCAAATATTACTTAATTTGAGGGAACAAATGTCACTGAAGATGTTTTGTAGTTTAATCTAATTTTGCTGCTAATTTATACTTTGACCTATGATTCTCCTGCCCACATCTTAAATTAATTTGAACTTTCATTTTTAAAAAGCTATAATGTGATGTGATCCATCCCACAAATCAACAGTACCATTTTTTTTGTTCCCTTGCATATGGCCAAAAAAAAAAGATATATTTTTTAATGCAAAATCATATGTACATCCCTATCTTATTCTTTAGAAAAAAAATCATCAACAAATACTTTAAAGTACACTGTCTAACTCAAACTTTCGTTTCCATTCAGCCTGGCATGTGACCCTTGCATTGGCATTTTCTTCCTCACTCTTCTCTTTCGGTGCGATCTGCACATTACACACAAAAAATTGGGTTGTTTTGTGATTGTATATAGTACTCTCTTTTTATGTTTTTCAATATTTTAATTTTAATTAATATTATAATTCAAAGTCCCCGCAAAAAAAAATTCAAAGATATATATATATATATATAATTTATGACTCGAGAAATTCTTTTACAAAAGAATTTGCTAAATTATTAATAGTTATAACAAATAATATTTTCTTATATTTAATAACATAAACTATTAATTAATTTATAACATTATTATTCAATAAGAATTCATGATTAATTTTTCTAAATCAATATAAAAATTACATATAAAAGTTACTCGTCAAAACGCTTCCTGAATTCTAATCACCAATAAAACATGCATAGCAAACTCTCTATGTTTCAATCAATATCTCACGTGATGGGCTCGAACCAATATTGAAATTGAAATTAATTTAATTGTATTTGCGGGAAAGTTCATTATATTTTTCATAAATAATTTAATAAATATTTTTATTGAATTTAAAATTAATTTTATTATTATATAAATAAGTATTAATAATTTTATAATTTTTTCTTTTTAGAATTTGAAGCATAATTAAATAAATGAAATGCTATCGATGAACTATCTCTATTGGTCATTTCACTAAACTTAAGGTAGTAAATATTAAGGAGAAAAAATGATTAAAGATTGTGTTTAGTTTTATTTCTATTTTTACGTTCAATTTTATTTTACTCATTTGTTTGACAGAGCATTTATAAGAGAGGGAATTACATTACTTTTTTTTATTGAAAATAATACTGTAATTGATATACTACTCTAATAATTGAGATGATGTAAATTAGGATTATATATAATTTTTTACTAATTATTACACATTAATTATAACATACATTTTAAATTTAATATTTTAATTTATTAAAAGGATATACAAGGAAAGGACGTGTAATTGAAATAACTTACATTAAATTTATTTATTATTTTTATTAATTATAAAATATATTTTTATATTATTATAAATTAAATATTTTTATTTACTAAAAGATATAAACTGGTAGGGATGATAAAAAAATTAAAAGTGGGTACATGCAGGAATCACCCATAATAAGGACGAGAATGAGGATATATTTTATCTTTATAGGGATGATCAATGGAAGTAAAATCCCCTAGTTGTTAAGTATGGTAGGAACAAGAATAGCAAACTTTCATTTTTTTCAATTATCTTTATTGAATTTGCATTATGTATGCATTTTTAATTTTAATTTAGATTATATTATATTAATAGTATTTATTATTATGAATATTTATATTTCAAATTGTAAAATATTTTTAAAGTTTTTCTCTTTTTCGAATTTATTAATAAACTCTTAAATACTGTAAGGATTCAAAATCCCAATAGAAAATAGAAAATAGGGATCCGTAAGAGATATGTGGATGGAGTTGAGAGGTAAAATTCTGAATGTCAACGGAAAGCGTGGGACATGTCTTGTTTCTTATGGATACTCGTTATCATTCCTATAAATGACTTATGATATAATAAAATTATCCATTTATTCTCTGTCTTTATTTAACAATTTCAACTTTCGATATGTGCAGAATTTTCATAAAATGGACTCATTATTGTTCGTTATAGGTTATTTATTGAGATTTTTTCAATCTTATAAACATGATATTCAAAATAAGATATAAAATATAATGACACATTTATATTTTATCTATTTATTTAATTATTTAAATATTAAATTATTTTTAAAATAAATTTATATACTCAATTTTTTATAAGATGTATTAAAATAAATTATCATTTATTTTCAATAATAATTAATAAACTATTTTTTTTTTTTTTGTGCATCGCACTACTATTTACATGTAAAACTCACTCTTCAAAACGTTTCCCGAATTCTAATCACTAATTAAACATACATAGTAAACTCTCTACGTTTCAATCAATATCTCACGTGATGACGTGAGTGCTCGAACCAATATGAGTGGTAAAATGTCGTAATCATAATTATCTGTGTTCATAACACATACCGGGCTAAATTCAGTTTTAGAAAACCATACTTTACCGTAAACTCAACTTTAACTGTAGCAATTAATTCAGGAATTTAGCTGTAAAACTTGTCTATCTAGGAAAATTATGTTACAAACAACATTTAGCCGTAGAAGAAACCAGTATTGACTATTGTTGAATGTTGACACATACTCCGAGTCCGAGGCTCAAACTTTTATGGCGAATATGTTGGTGATGGCGAAAATTCACTGTTCAATTTTCAATATAGTTTGGGGGAAAAAAAATATATTTGCGTACTAATCTTTCTTTTTTGCTATATTACTACCATATCAATAATTTAGGTATAAATAACAAATAACCAACATGTAGTATATAATAAGTGAAGAAGTACTTAATAGTAATTGCATGTTTCATGTTTAGAACTTATGAGAACAGTTTTTTCTCTTGTTTTTTTAGAAAAAAAACTGTTTCACTAAAATTAGGGTGTGTTTGTTTTATATTTTGAAGAAAATGATTATAGAATTCAAATTTTATATATAATTGAAAAATTTAAACACTGATTTTTTTCCAAAAGATATTCATTTTAGCTTCCACATAAAAGTTGAAAATTGATTTTTTGATATTTTGATTATTTTTAAAAAAGTTATCTAAATATACAAAAAGTGAATTTTTTGTGTGAAAAAAGTGTTTATAGGCTTCCAAAATCGCATCCAAATGCACTCTTAATTTTGTTTGGGTATTTTAAACAAAAAATATTTAAGCTAAGATTTGAGCATTTGTTTTTTTCTTTTTAAAAGCTGATTTGGTATAATTCAAAGGCAAATACACCCAAAAATTGATTAGTTTCTAAACAATCCAAACAACAAATATTAACTTAAGCCAACATTTTCAATTAAAGTACTCATACATAAATTGATTATCAAATAAGCAATTATATAAATAAATAACTATTAAAATAAATATAATCTTACAGCTGTTCCAAACATCCTCTAATTAGCTAAGACTTTATTAGTTTTTGAATAATTGTTTTAGTTTTAAATATTCATTAGAATTAAGAAAATGATTGGTAAAATATCAATCTTGATAAAAGTTATGAATAATTTATCGAATTGCCCTTATTTATTTTCTATTCTTCAACTTTTTCTCTTCTTTTACTAATAAGTTAATAGTATTTAATATAGATATTATTGAAAAAAAATAATTAATACTACTTAAATTTTTAAAATGGATAATTATTTATAAATAAAATAAATTTTTAAACTGGATAGTTATTCAAGAATAGAGTAGTTAACATATTAGTGCCTGTATATATATATATATATATATATATATATATATATATATATATATATATATATATATTTGTACAATTGGTGCCTAGTATATATCATATGATGGTTGATGTAAGATTAAAATAGCAAATTTATTTTTCTTCACATGGTTCATCATGATTCATGAATGCCAAACTCTTTGCTGGATTACTTAATTGAGTTAGTGAGAAAATTAATTCCATATAAATAACTGCTAAGCATACTTTACTACTTGAATGAAAAAGTAACATCATTATTTATGGCCTCTAGATACTCCACTTATAACCTCCCTATTCCCATCTTCATTTTCCAACATATCACACAAACTCCACTGAAGATTTTTTTAAAAAGTGGTAATGTATAGAAAGGGATACAAACATTGAAGAAAAGGAAAAAGATGGCTTTGGTTTGGTGATTTGCTTGGCAATTTGCATAGCTTTTGCTTGTGTGTGACGTTGAAAGTGCTATCACATATAGAGTCATCTTCATATATCTCATCTTGGACTCGGTCATAGCTTTCAAGTCATCCTTTTTTACCGGGTCTTCTTCCACCAAGTTCTTTACACATTCTTGTCTCTTTCTTTGATCTTTCATCTTCAATATATCTTTGTGTCTTGTTGTTAACACTTAACACACCGATTAATACACCATCAAAGCGCAACATCAACAACAGCAACAACAACATAACAAGATTAACATATACAACAATGGCCAAATCCAACACTTCCACCACCAGCACAACCTTACCACCAAAACCAACATGGGTTCTCCCTTACAGAACACAACATCTCAAAGAACTGTACACTCTAGGAAGAAAACTGGGTCAGGGTCAGTTTGGCACAACATACATGTGCACACACAAGTCCAGTGGCTACACCTATGCCTGCAAGTCAATCCCAAAGAGGAAGCTCTTCTGCAAGGATGACTATGATGATGTGTGGAGGGAGGTTCAGATAATGCACCACTTGTCTGAGCACCCCAATGTGGTGAGGATCCATGGAACCTACGAGGATCCCACCAGTGTCCACCTTGTGATGGAGGTATGTGAGGGTGGTGAGTTGTTTGACAGGATTGTGAAGAAGGGTCACTACAGTGAGAGGCAGGCTGCGAAGCTGATCAAGACCATTGTTGAGGTTGTGGAGTCTTGTCACTCTCTTGGGGTCATGCATAGGGACCTCAAGCCTGAGAACTTCTTGTTTGATAGTGTTGAGGAGGATGCTAAGCTTAAAGCCACCGATTTTGGCTTGTCCGTTTTTTACAAGCCAGGTTAATTTGCTTCTGCTTTTGGCTTCAGTTCTTCTTCTTCTTTCTACGATATTTATTTTCACATATTGGGCATTATTCATATGCAGTGTCCTTTATGCCTTTTGTTGCGATATGCTTATTTGCCGATTTATTGTGTGATCATAGTGGTGCAAGATTTCTTTGATTGTTTCAACATTTTTACAATAAGA
Source organism: Dalbergia cochinchinensis (assembly GCA_031216125.1). Classification (NCBI taxonomy): domain Eukaryota; kingdom Viridiplantae; phylum Streptophyta; class Magnoliopsida; order Fabales; family Fabaceae; genus Dalbergia; species Dalbergia cochinchinensis. The sequence continues at coordinate 54,639,674 of CM062373.1, read as the reverse complement.
AAATGTAGACGATATTTGTCTGGCTGGAGGTAGATTTATCATTGAAAAGCCTTGCCTATTGGACCGTAAGTGTGCCTGCACAAATGAAATAATCGTTTTCATCCTCATTCTTAAGAATCTTAGCCTCAACTATTTGGCTGAATTTGGGTGATCTGACTTTAAGTCTTACTGATTTTGGTCTTGGTTTTGTTTATTTATTTATTTATTTTTAATTCAATTCAGAGAGAAAAGGGGAAGAAGGGGTTGGTAACATCAAGGGTTCTAGTTATATCATTGGATATACTTGCTTCAATAGCTTAATTCTTAAGCATTGTTGTTTAACTAATTGATTATAGCCTGTGCACATGGTGGATGTAAGGAAGCAATGGGATCTGGGAAAATATTGGAATCACAGTTCTTCAATTGGTGTGGAATCTTTTTGTTTAAGTAGTTCCTTTTGGCCATACTATATTCAAGTACTTTTGCACTTAAACTTCTTTGTCTCGATATGAACTCAATAATGAAATTTCCTTTTTTTTTTTCATTTTGTAAAAATTATTAACTGTTTAAACTGAAATATGAAGATATGCAATCTTGTACTATATTACATTTGAATTTTCCGTTGTCCTTCATTTTATTCGTCACCGGATCATCGCTGTGTATGCTTTTCAGGTGAAACCTTTTCTGATGTTGTTGGAAGCCCATACTATGTTGCACCAGAAGTCCTGCGCAAACACTACGGACCTGAATCAGATGTGTGGAGTGCTGGAGTTATTCTGTACATCTTATTAAGTGGGGTGCCTCCATTCTGGGCTGGTACCTGTAACTCATTCATATGTTAAATTCCAATTATGGTTACTGTTTTCTTCATGTTCATCCCTCCTCATTACTAATACTGTTCGGCAAAATTTTGTCACCTACAGAAACCGAGCAAGGGATCTTCCGGCAGATTTTACTTGGAAGACTTGATTTCCAGTCTGAGCCATGGCCTAGCATTTCCGACAGCGCCAAGGATCTGATTCGGAAAATGCTTGATAGAAATCCAAAAACAAGGCCTACAGCTCATGAAGTACTTTGTAAGTGTATTACATTTAAGTAAGCATCATCATTTGCATGAATATACTTAACTCTTGGGTTGGAGTTGAAGGCTGTGGCACTGAACTGGTTTTCTGTGTCAGGTCACCCTTGGATTGTTGATGACAACATTGCACCAGATAAGCCTCTTGATTCTGCTGTTTTATCACGCCTGAAGCAGTTCTCTGCAATGAATAAACTTAAAAAGATGGCACTGCGTGTAAGGCTTCTGCATAACTTTTTGTTAAGGTTAAATAATTTCTCAGTGCTTATACGCTGAGAATGAACTATATTGTGTTCATGTTTGTCGTGTATAATGGTTCTGGTTGCACTTCAGCAACTCATGTTGTTGGCAAGGGCCAAAGCTTTATAATATATATATCTTCAAGGGAAGATCACAAAGTTCAAAGATTTTTTTTATAGTAACTACCATTAGAGACATTTGATAGCCGTGTTGTTTTGCTGTTTAAAAAAAAAAAAGAAAGAAGAAAGAAAAGGAAAAAAAAAATAAAGATAAACTCTTAGGATGTGTTTGGTTGAGAGGTACAATTGATGGGAAATTTTTCATGGATGAGTTTCATGAGCTCTTGAGTTTTGACCACCCTTACCATCAGAACAAGGCCAAGGAAATTACGTATGCACTGGTACTAGTTAGAGCTATGTGGCTCAACCGGAACAGCCACATTATGTCCTGATGCTTTTTCTCAACAGCTCTCATCAGTTTGAAGAATTTCATTACTTCTATAATATTATTTTTTTGGTTTGCTGAATATTTTCACATGGATTCAAACCCTTAAACCACTATTATTTCTGTTCCATATATTTGGTTCAGTTATGAACTCCGCCTTGTAAGAGCATTGACTATGGACCAAAGGCAGCCTTAACCTTACATTAGTACATTGCTTATTATGCATCAGCCTTAAAATCGGAACACAAGGCTTATAGAGGTTCAGTTCTGGAGGAACTTGAACTTTGTCTCCATTCAACTTTTGGTAGTGGCTTCAAGTAGAGAATACCAAGGTTGTTAGATAAGATGAATACAGTGTTAAAGAAGTTTCTTCACATTCTCTTATTCTTACAAGTCTGTGATTTTTCATTGAAATGAAAGAACTCAGAGAAAATGGATTGAGGTCACTTTCTTCACAGCCTTAACCTGAACTTCAAGTATTAAAATTTTTGAAAGCTTCTCAGCTTGACTTTGCCAGAGCCTCTTAGTCTTGACTAGGAAGTTTAAAGCGATCCATTTTATAGTCTTGTACATGTCAAATCCTAATACTACAATTTTTACATTTCTTTGTTTACTCAATATAGGTTATTGCGGAGAGGCTCTCTGAGGAAGAAATTGGAGGCCTGAAGGAGTTATTCAAGATGATTGATGCTGACAACAGTGGAACCATAACATTTGATGAGCTAAAAGATGGCTTAAAGCGTGTAGGATCTGAACTGATGGAATCTGAAATCAGGGATCTTATGGATGCAGTAAGATAAATGTTAATGTTTGTTTGATCCCATTTTTGTTATTTGTGCTACTTTGCCTTCAATTTTTAAACTTGATGCTTGGACATTATCTTATAATCTTGCATGAAACAGGCAGATATTGATAATAGTGGGACAATTGACTATGGTGAATTCATTGCTGCTACGGTTCACCTAAATAAGCTGGAAAGAGAGGAAAATCTATTGTCAGCATTCTCCTATTTTGACAAAGATGGCAGTGGTTACATAACCATTGATGAGATTCAACAAGCTTGTAAGGAGTTTGGCTTGGATGATGTACATATTGATGAAATGGTCAAGGAAATTGATCAAGACAATGTAAGTACATTTTGGTTATGTTGTTAGATTGCATGCCAGCATTAGTATTAATATGTATTTTATTGAAGAATTACAACCCCATTAGTTGTTGCCAAGTTGTTTAATGTATTGATGGAAGATTTTGTGGTGCAGGATGGACAAATAGATTATGGGGAATTCGCTGCCATGATGAGAACGGGCAATGGAGGGATAGGAAGGCGAACCATGAGAAGCACACTCAATTTCAGAGATGCTCTGGGAATCATAGGCAGTGGATCTGAGAGAGTTATTGATGATCAACTTTAGTAATTATTTGGTGCTAAAATTTTGAACAAGGAAAACTTTGGTAACCTGACCAAATTTTGCATTTATGACTATACCCATCATTCCAAGATACTTTTCTTGAGATGTGCACAAAGTTGGGTAACAAACGTTAATTTTAGAAAAGAATGAGAATTATAATTTATAAATAAAACAAAGAAAAAGGATGAGAATGGGAAGACTAAATTAAATTAATTTCAACTATATTCTTTTCTGCTTGACATAATATATAAGTTGCCCTTGCTCTTCAGCTGGTAATGAGACCTTGATAAGTAGATCAATCTGTTATTATTGGTTGACATACGGTTCAACGAAGAAATAGTGGTGAGTATTGAGAATGAATCAAGAGCTCATAGGAAAGAATATGTTCAACATAAGAGTGATCATTCACAACGACTTGTCTGTTACATCAAGTGCAGGGCAAGAGGCCATTCTCTCCAAAATTTGATAGAATAGCTATTCGAATTGTAAACCCAAAAATAAAAAAAATTTCGAATTGATGCATCTACTGTTGGAAGTACAGTGTTCAAGAATCTCTGCACAAATTAATCACCAACATCTGTGTGTTTATCCAATGACCAATGAATCTGTCAAGAGTCCCTTGTTTATTAGAAATATCTGAGAAATAGCACCAAGTGATGGTGAACTAGTCTTAAAAACAACAAAATAAATAGATTTAATTAGAATTAAGTGCAAACAGGGAGTGTAATGTTTGATATTCAAGTTCCATCGATGGCCACCAACCTCTAAATAAATGTCTTGAGAAAGCCAAAATATAAATGCAGATGAGCAGCAAAAACAATGAGCCTTATGTCATTAGATAGAGTCAGTGAAATGGATCAAACAATACAATTAAGCTCTATAAAAATCAACATTTCAATACATCCATTTAGAGCAAGATCTAAATTCATAAATAGGGAAAGTAATTCTTCTGTAGTGTTCAAATGTATATGTAACAAAACAGTAACAGTCACAAAGTAAACAATTTTGGAGAGGTTTAGTATGACAGTGTGGAGCTGCCCTTGCACATCAACATGAACTTGTAAACCATTCACGGTTACATCCCACATGTAGCAACAGCAGGTCATGCAGGAAACTTAATCTGAAGTGACATCTGTATATACTTGCCAGCTACAAAGATGAGCCAACACTGAAGCGCTTATTGCATTGACCTATTTACTGGCTTTCACATTTTACTGGAAAGGGCAAGATATTTGGTATGACGCCCCTGAGCAAAAATTTTGCCAGTTTTTTTCTTCCTGAACTCGACACTGATGACAGCTACAGCCTTTCCTACTCGTAGAGCCTTGGCCTCGATCTCAATCTCCTCCTAACATGACATTAGACAAAAGAAAAAGGAAAACTATATCACACAAAATCCCAAAAAGGAGAAAAAAAAAAAGAAGGAATTTCCTACATTCCACTCCTCAATTACATAGATTGTCAAACATATTGAACATACATAATGATTCAGGTCAAAACTAGCAAAGAGCAGCGTTGACAAAATCATCAGGCATCAACTTAAGATATAATTCCCCAAACCCCCCCCCCCCCCCCCCCCCCCCAAAAAAAAAGGGTTGTATTCACTATTGAATATGCCTGTCCATATTCTGTCCAATTAAAGATATAATTCTTCTTTCTAAATCATAATGAAAATGAGAGTTATGGTAGCCAGGCAAAGTGTACATTTCAGCAACAACTTAAGCATCGAACCTGGTCTAAAACTCTATACTTCAGCATCAAATCTGAAAATCTGCATCTTGTCATGGTATTAGTTTTATCGTTTGAGGGTGTCTCTCAAAATTGTTGCTTAACCAGATATCTGGTTCTGGTCCAATAGAGTTTGTGGCATTGAGCAAAGTCATCAGTCAAACAGACCAAAGAGATATAGAATAACCTAACAATCATAGTCCAATGTATTTGTAGTCTAGTAACAATCAATTCAAACCAAGTTATCAATCTAAACCAGTATCCAAAGTCCACTGAATCTCAACTAACTTGACTTCAGCTGCATCACACTATAGGGGTAAAATCCTTCCAAAGCTACTCTTTTTCCATTCACAATACTCGAGAACCCTATGAGCAACAAATACTGAACCACTTGAACCAATAAAAACATCAATTCAAGCCAATTTTCAGACCGAGAGTCAAGATCATCATATCAAGCAAAGTTACTGTTCCAAGAGCTTCTCAAGACATGGAATTGCCACCAAAAAAACCACGAACTACATCCATCAAAACCTCAACATATAATTGCCACTTGATATACAACAATGAAGTGAACAAAGCAATCATTACCAACATGTCACAGTCATATTACAGAGAGAAAAAAGAGAAAGGCAAAAAGTGCTTTCATTAATTGACACTCTGACTTATATACAAGTGGTGCAATGAGAGAGAATATAACTCTCACAATTAACTAATGCAGCAGAATTAACTAACTCATAATACAACCTGATATTAATTTGTTCTCAAATAGTTATATTTAGAGAGTCATTATGACAAACAATTACAATATTGTTTGGTTAGGTCTGAAATTAGATTAGAAACTAGATTACAATTATTGGGAGATTTTGATGTCCATTCACTTAAATGCTTATCAGTATTTTAAGCCTTGTTGATCCAAGAATACACAAAGGAGTTGATGCAGCTGCTTAAAGGATAGATCAATTGGCAATGTCACAAATTCACAATGTCATAAATTCACCAGGGAGTAGATTATTCAGCGTTTGGTGATCAATTTGCATGGAGTATCTTGAAGTTGTTGTACAAAAGTGTAGATTATTCAATGTGTATTGTTCAATAGTTTTTGAGCTGAACATCTCATACATTTCATATTATCTACATAAGTATTGCAGTTTCAAGATACTCCATGTCTCTTTGCAGTCTTACCAAACATTAAATAATCTACTCCTTGGTGAATTTGTGACAATGCTAATTTATCTCTCCTTTGAGTGGTTGCATTACCTCCTTCATGTATTCCCGGAACAATAAGGCTCCAAATATTGCAAGGCTTTAAGTGAGTGGGCATCAAAATCTCCCACTAACTGTTATCTAGTTTGGAACCTGGCCGAACAATATTATAATTGTTTGTCGCAATGACTCTCTAAAAATAACTATTTGAGAACAGTCTTGTTTCTCACAAACACCTTAAAAATGGGACCAAATCTTGTAAGCTTCCATACCAATTTGATATCATAAACCCACACTAATCTAGCCCATAATCTATCAACACACTAACTCACAAACATAACTCTAATAATTCTCTCTCACTCACAAAAACCATTGCACAACAAAAAATAAGTTAGAGGAATACTAACAATTCTCTAGTTTTCTCTCATCAACTCATAGAACACAATACACATGCTGTTAAGTCACAAAACAATACTAAAAAAAAAAAAAAGAGAGACAGATAGATAGAAAGAAAGATAGAAACTGACATCGACATAAGCAGCATCCAAGTAGGTAACGTTGATCTCGACTGAAACACCCGTGGTGGGAGCTGAATATCCGACGGTCGGGATTGCAGCTGACCCCACCACGTCCACCAGCGCAGCGGTGGCACCGCCGTGCAACGTGTTCCCGGAATTCTACCAATCAATCAATTATTTGAAAAAAGAAATGAGAAAAGAACAGACAAACAAAAAAGAAGATAAAAAAAAAAGAGCAAGTAATTGTTGTGTTGTGTACGAGTAAACGAGGAGGAATCTTCATGGAGCAGATGACGCGGCCAGGTTCGATGAGATCGACGCGAAGGGCGCTCATGATTAAGGGTTCCAGGAACCTCGGAGGCAGCCCATCCACCAACGATGATGTCTCCCCCTCTCCTCCTTTCTCCAAGTGCTTCTTCACTGCTTCCAAGTTCATTTCTTCTTCTTTTTCCACTTTTTTTTTTTTCACCTCTCTGTGTCTTTTAATTTGCCTGTGTTGTTCTGTTTTGCCCTGTTCTGTTCTGTTCTGCCTTTCACCCTTTAATTTTGGATTTTGGGTCGCGAGTGTCAAGTCAAGCCATTTTTTCTTTTATAATTCTTGTTTGCTTGCATGTTTGTTATTCTACCGCCAATCATCATCGTCCATTTTCATTTACAGGATATATTTTTTCCCCTATTAATTGTTCATATAAGATGGAATATAAGAATATTGATACCCTTGATTACGGGGATTTAATCATTAATATTTAATGAATTTTATAGGATATTAGAGAAATTGTGCTGATAATATGATATGAAATGATGAGCATTCGACATATTACAGTATGATACTCCCTTCGTTACGATTAACTGTCAGTATATTGCTACAAATCGGATATACCGGCCTTTTAATGTTCCAATTTATTCAAATCTACAGGTAACTACAAACGGAGGAAATATGGTATTTGATGAAAGCATCTTTAGTTGGTGTGGTGAGCGGTGGAGTGAAACAAAATGGATTCGAAGGGAGTGAAATTGACTGGTATAATTATTTCACTCGGTTAGCTGGATATCTTATAGGATGGAGAAATATTCCTCTCTAAATTGCTATAATTATAAGTCTTTTACTTCTATAATACGCTAGTAGAATCATATATCTATGTTATATATCTAAAAAGAATCCTATAAAGAATTATTAGGTAAAGTTTACAATCACTCATCTTCATAAATCATTATACTTTCTCTTTTTTCTTTATCTACGATCAAATTTAAATTTTAAAAAGTTATTTTGTAAAGTCTGAATTTTTTTCCTTTTCTAAAATCACTTCACTTCCTCTTTTTCCTTTGTTTGTAATAAATTTTAAACTACATTCCGTTATTAAATTATCTTCCTCAATTTATTAATTGACTACACCATTATAAATTAGAATACAATTAAATTTAAATTTTAAAAGATTTATAACTATCCGTTTGTATACAAAAAGGCTAAAATTATTACAATTAGATTCTTTTTTTTATAGAGATATATTTTTATTTTGATATTTATTTTCATATACTAGTTTTTAGTGTTAGTTAATTACATTATATTTTATTATATGATGCTTAAGATAATTATGATAAGAATCAAACAATTTCAGTGATATTTCAATAAAAAAAAATTTAATCATATATAAATATAAAATGACTAGATATTGATAAACATTTAAAAATAGACTTTGTTATTTTGAAAAGATTAATCTTAATGCCTTGATGATGTAAATGAATTTCAATAGATGTATGTGTAATTTTTTTTAATCAATAGTGCATATAAAATAAATTCTATTTTTAATCTACAAACTCAAATTTATGTGAATAAAATAAAAACATCTCATTGTATTTTTTCGATGTTGAATAAAATGTTTATATGTTTCATATTTATATGACTTTGAAAATAGTTAGTGAATAGTTAAACTCAATTATTTTATTTACATGGTAATATGTGATTGAATATTTATGTAAATTTTTAATATTGACACTATATATAAATTAAATAATGAAAAAAATCTTAGCAAATTTTTTTTTGTGCAAATTGCAAACGAAACATGCAATTAAGCGATTATTTCAATTAAAATTAACTACTTTTCATAGAAACTATTTGTACAAGCATTTACTCAAAAGTTAAGAGTAGATATATATAAAATTTATATATAAATATATATATATATATAATAAGACTATTTATCAAATTTAGTAGAATATATTATAAATAAAATATATACTTTATAAATAAAAATAAAATATATATTATAAAGTTCATCCATGTCTGTTCTACTACACCCAATTTTATCGAATCCAAATAATAAAAAAAAAAAACTTAAGTTTTCACTTTATTTTATCCTACTCCACTCTATCATACTCTATCGACTCAAACATACTCTAAATGGACTCACCAATTGGAAACTGTAGCATTTCACTTGAGGATTTTTCTCTCTGTTAACGAGCTTCTAGTGAAGCTAAGAGAAAAATGGAACAACCGATAAACAAATAGGGATAGAATCCCTAACCTTGAAACCATGGGTCCATGTTCATTGCGAACTACGCCCAACAAACAAGAAGTTGCACAAATAAAATTTAGTCTCAAATAGTGTGCCACTGGACTTGCTCTATACTATTAAAATGGCACCCATATTTCAAATAAAACCAAGATTAAATACCCAATTCAATCCCTCATTTTTATAATTGGGGATAAATTAATCTCCCAAATTTAAAAAATCTCACATTAATTCCTCAAATTCCATAAAAATAGACAAGTTAACCCCCCCATTAAATTATTGTCTGAACTATTAACAGAAATATCCACATATTTTATGAATTTATTTACGTGTATTGTTAATTTTCATTGTGGTTCCTAACTTGTCCCACTCTTTTACTCCATGCAGAACAAATGACAACTAAAGATCAAAATATTTCTACTGAGCAGAGCAATGATGAGAGAGAAGATCAAGAAGAAGATCTAAATGATTTTGTTTAGAAGACTAAAGCAAATTAAGACCACATATGAAAATTAACAATACACATAAATAAACTAACATTATACATAAGTAAGCTAACATGACACATTTTATATAACAATTTTACAGAAGAACTAATTTATCCTCATTTGTGAAATTTCAGAGACTATTATGGGAATTTTCGAAGAAGAGAAACTAAGTTAGGGTTTTAGTCTAAAACGAATAAATAGGTTAAGAAACTAATTTATCTAGCTCAATAGGTCGACCACGTGCTGCATTCAATCTAAAAAAGAAAAAGGAAGTCTCCTTCCACGGGAAACTTAGTCATAATAAAACGGCCTCGAATCTATCTGACGAAAATATGGAACCGCAAGGGGGTGTAAAAAAAGTAGTCCAGAGGCCAAAGTTATCAGAAGTGAAAAGCAAAGACAGGCAAAAAAATATAGTAAAATGTGTTTGTACAGGAAGGAATTTCCAATCTGCCATTATTCATCGGAAAATTCATCACCATAAAAACCATTACCATTATCCTGATCAACCAAAGATGTACTTTTAGATTTTGACGATTTGCTAGACTTTGAGGGTTTCTTGATTTTTTCTGCCTGCAACTCCAACACCTTCTCTGAAGGCTTCCGCTTTCTTTTAATGCGTGTTCCCCCAGCATCATCTGCAAAGATGCAAACACAGTAGCACTTTATTACATTTTCTTTATAACAGAATCTATATAATTGAGAGGCTCAAAACTTCAAATTCCAAACACAACGCCAAGAAGGAAACCAAAACTCACAATAAAGGTCCAACGAAATTAAATAAATTTGCCACCAGAGTTCAATAATTAAAATTTTCTTGTTTGGTAGAAATGGGGATCATAAGGAATCCAAATACTCAATTTCAAGCATATAGCAGTACCTTCAACTGGACTTGAGGCTTGATTCATCATATGTCCATTTGGCCCAGCCTCTTCTGAAAGTGGGGATCCAGAGTTATTGCTGTCCACTAGCTTTGAAGAACTTTCTACACACTTGTCTTGCTGTTCAGGGACATCACGACTGGGAGTTGCTGGCAAGAAACATAACTCGTCTTGAGACATATCAGAGTCGTCGAGAGCAGGATCTTTCTCCACAGTTACAATGTCAACTTCCTCATCTTCATTAACATCAGATCCTTTTACCTGCAAGCATATGTACTTAGGACAAAACAAGGACAGGAGAAAAGGAAGAAACAGAAAGAAAGCCCTTATGACCAATCTAACAAGCTTTTTACCTTCTCAGTTTCAGGAATCAAATCAAATTCGTCTTCTCGCTCCACATACTCCTCATTTTCCTCAAGCTCTTTGAAATCAGGAGCAAATGCACTCCAGTTCTCAGTGTAATCTTTAGCCCAAATATAAACTACCCCATTCAAGGAAACAGATACAACGATAGGGCGTACAGGATGCCATGCCAAATCAATAAGGGCTTCCTTAGGTCCTTCAAGGATTTTCACAAGATGCCCAGCCCTATCCCATATGTAAATCTTGTGTTCTCCTTTGCTAGCAGAACCACCGACAACCCACTCCCCATCGCCACTGAAACATGGTGCTTTCCAGTGCACCTTTGTGATTGAATCTTGAAACTCCCGGAATAAAGATAAACATTTTGAACCTACAGCCTTCAACTTCTCAACACCACTCAGATCATTTAAGTTCTCATTCAGGTTGTCAAGTGCCCTAACTTCATCTTTCAAGGGCAGAAGATTTTCATAAATCCTGATTATTCGATCATTTGAGTTTGTTAGTAGATACTGTCCATTCCTGCTGAACACAATGCTCTTCACTACAGAACCGCCAGAGATAGGAACCATGGCTCGCACTTCACCATCCTTATGATCAATTACAAGAATTTCTCCTTTTGAGTTTCCCACATAAACCAGACTCCCATACTTACTAAAACACGCAGCAGTTGGTGTGAAGGAGGTAATTCCATCAGAACACTTGTTACGGGATGCAGGGTTTGGTCCACTGGACATATCTGAGACAGAAACTTGAAGCAAAGTTGTGTTTCCTGTATTCAAGTCAACAATCATTGGAGCGCATGAGAGAGGGCATGCCAAACAAAGGGATGGTGCAGAGGAACCTGGATGAAGACGGGCTTGTAGTGGGGTTTGCTGCAAAACAATTCTTGTTATCCTTTTACCACTCCTGACATCCCACAAGGATAATGACTTGTCAGCAGCAGATACAAGAATTCGATTACCACACTTTGACCAACAGACACTGGTTATGGGAGAAGAACATTCACTATCCCGAAGCTCTTTAGCAATGCCCCTGGTTTCGAAATCCCAGACAATGCAACTTCCATCATTGCAACCAGCTGGTTCAATTGATTAATCAATAATAGTGGGTGGGTAAGTTGATAACATAGAGTATCTCCAACTAATAACTGATACAAGTTCAAAACATCCTAGAATGTTTATCCAACCCACAATCAAATGAATAGGCATTCAGTACCCAATAAATCTAGGCTTAAAAGAAATAAATAATAGTTTAATCTCAAAGAAAAACACCAATAACAATTTCTCTTTAAATCCAATCCAAAAAGAAAAAGGTTGTATAAATAAAATTTATTCAGAAAGTTTTGACAGTGAAATTGAGTACATGCAGTGCACATACATCTTGACCAAACTCAGCACTAGAAAGGTTCTAATTCATTGACAATAAAATCAAGGGGAATTTACAGCAACTTCCCCTAAGGTTTATTAAAATTACAGTTACCCCCCTTTAGATTTAAAAATTACACCTACCTCCCTTTATTTAATAACATTACAGGTACCTCCCTTGGCCACTAACAGACGTTAGCACTGTTAGTGGCACATGACAAACTTATGCTTTAGACAACCTATAAAATGACTATCATGCCCTCAATTATCTATTCAATTTCCATCCATTGCCATTGTCATGCACGGGAAAAAACCAAGCTTTCTATCACCGGTATATCTTCATCCCAATCAAATCAAACAGAAACCCAATAAATATAACACAACCTAAATCAAAATTATCAACAATAACAATTAAACTCAAAACAAAAAGCATTCAAGCTATATCAAATCTCCGTAAAACCTTGAAGCAAAACTAAACCAAAATAAACCAAAATAGTGCACAGATATTACAGAAAAAAAAGACGAGATCTGAAGAAAACAAACAACACAGAGCATTTGTTGAGTCTCCCGCACCACCATCTTTTACCCCGCCACCACCTTTATTCACGGTTGATCAACCGCCTACACCACGCCAGAAGTTGCCACCCGCCTGAATTGTGCAACCACCACTTCTACGCTACACGTTCATGCCATCGCTGTCAAGGAGTGCTTCTTGATGGCGGGGCAGCCACCGCAACCTTCACCCCACCCCATCACAGCCTCCGCCACCAACTCCCACTCAACCACAACCATGGTCACTGCAACAAGCCCCCACACAACCCCACCGCCACCAAGCCTAACGCCATAGCCGCTTCACCAACCACCGATAGGCCACAGATCCAACCACAAGTGAGAGAAGACAATGCAATCTATGATGGAAAACAGTGAGGGTGACCATGGAGACAAACACAGTGCAAGGCAGACAACACAATGGTCGACGATGATGGCCCCTTCGGTCTTCGTTCACGCTGGCGAGATGGGGGTGATGGGTTGGTGGTGGTTTGTCACTCAGCTCACCACACCACTATCATCACTGCAGCCTCGGCCTCCTCACTTCGTCTCCGCCGGTCGCGCACTTCCACGGAGCGCCACCACCACCATCACAGTTCCCTTCTTCCTTTCACTACCATCGTGACAGCCACCATGGCCCCAAAAGATACAATGGGAGAGGTGAGAGGTGGAGACCAATCTGAATGATAAGTGAGAAATTGGGGCAAATGAATGGTTTGGGTTTCTTTAAGTGATAGGGGTAGATTGGCCATTTCACATTTGCCGTTAATTGTGATTAACACCGTTTGTAGGGAAGGCAGGCATGTGTAATTTTCAAATCTAGAGGAACGTAACGGTAATTTTGATGAACTTCAGGGGAGGTTGCTGTAAATTCCCCTAAAATCAATAACCATATAAAAAAATTGAATAAAGATTATAGACATCACAGAACCCTCATGCATGATGGTCCAGAAGAGTTTAATGCATTGCAACCACTTGCATTCTAACCATTAAATTAGCAAGGTTCTTCAGAAAATACAAGAACTAGGATGGTTTTGGAAAAGGGGTAACAGAATAGTATAATTTAAAGGCGGTCAATCTTACTTAAGGGTGTCCAAGACTCAACCGGGCCCAGCCCAAAGCTTTGTTAGTCAATACCGGTGCATTTTTTGAGCCAGTTTAGGTCATGCTTTGATTTGACTCGAACTAGCCCGTAGTCAGTACTCCTTTAAAAGTTACTTTTGAGAAAAAAAAAATAGTGATAAGTGATAAGATTTTTATATTTCAATTAATACATCTTAAACAACATGATGTTATTTTTTTTCTGATATAATTTATTTCAATATATGTACGGTAAAATACCTCTTGAATTTTGTTTCTTCTAAAATTTTATTATTTTACTATGTATAATATCCAAATCTTTATAAATGATGAAATTAGCGGGTCAACCTGGTTTGACCCGATAAAAAAATCTGGCCGAGTCTGGGTCTGCCCAACCAGTCCCTTGTATGTCTTATCTTTGGTTAAAAAGTAGAAAGGACAAATCTTGTGGGAGGGGAAATTTCTTCTTATTATGAGGGGAAAAGCTGAAATATGTTTTTGGTTGCTCTAAATATAAGCAATTTTGATTTTGGTCCCAATTTAATTTTTACTTTGGCTTTGGTTTCTCCATTTTCAAAAGTTCTCATTTTAATCTCTGCCATTAGATGAGATCTATTAACCAATGACATGTAAGACTAAAATCCACCTCAGCTTGACATTAGGCACCGCATCAAAACTGATGACGTTTTGATCCTAGGTATCAAGAGGTTAATAAAAAACCTTAAATGTCTTTCCCTCCTAAAAGATAAAACTCATGAACAATGTGAAACCCTCATAAACTTTTCTCTCCTTTTTCCTTATAAACCAAACTCGTGAAAACACCCGTACACAAAATACCAAATAGCCTTGGAATTAACCCTCACATAAGGAATACATCACCAAATACAGATCAAGCATTGGAATGATCACGAGATTAAAAAATTATAAGCAGTATGCATATGGTTATCTTATCATCTATCTCATTCGGTAATTTTGCAGATTCTATCATTTCTATTCATTCTAGTTGTTGAACCCTGCTCCCATGAGGGTGGAAGGTGGTTTGCTAACAGTTGCCATTGCTGCTATTGCTTTGATCCCAATTTATCACCAGCATCTATGCTACGATTAGTCCCACGTCCCAACAATATTCTGCAGAACCAGGCATAATTCATACAAATCCTCACCCAAACCAGGCATATCTTCAACAACACTCATCTCGTATTGTCAGAAGACTGACAGTTGCACAAGATAATCTTCCATTATCTATGTTATCATTTCAGAAACAAATTCAAGCATTTGACCAAAGCATATAACTTTTAATAACAAATGCTTTCATCATATATCAGCGTCCACTCTCTGGCAAATCACAGAACAGCAAAGGTAGAGACATGACAACTTAGCAACCACATTGAGCAGCACTTGCTTAAAAAGTAAGGTTGTTTAATTTTTCTCAGTGAAATTTAGATGTTAAACAAGGAAATCCATGTTATGAATCTCAACATCGGCCATAGCATCGATTTCAGTGAATAGAGAAGTTAAAATGGCAAGGTAACTGTCAGCCATTACGTATCACTTCCAGACAAAGTCTGGCTAAATTCCCCATAGTACACTCACCGCCTCTGATAGAAACTGGTTAAATGAGCTAGAAAATGAAGGAACACTGCTGTATTACCAACAACCTTGAAGTGATATCAGCGTGATATCACTCAAAAAGGGAAACAGTACAAAATAAGTGCGAAAATAAAACATAATTTTTCTGAGCTTTCAAGAGGCTCAGTCTCTCCCAAAGGCCTGGTCAAAATTCTAGCTCACCTCTCCACTCGTTCCCCCCATACAAATAATACCCACCTCATAACATAATCACATGGTATCTCCCTCCCTCACTATCTTACTGCTTCCTCAGCAGTTACATAATTATGACCTCAGACTGTTCCATAATTAGGGAACTAATCAACAAACAGAATTTACAAAGAATATATTCTAACAAACCACACAATTAATACCAAGGTGAACAGTGAAGTAACAATAAGTAATGTCGCTAAGTATCACTTGCATGCAAAGTCAGCTTAAATTCTCAACACAATGTCACCAGTTGCAAAGCAAAATGTACCCACACCCATTATTACCAAGCCAAAATGCTAAAACTTAAGCATAGACCCTCCATACAATGAAGACAAAATAGGAAAAAAACTTGTAGTAAGTGTGAATTACCAGCAAGAAGGGTACCGCGACGATTGAAGGCAATACATTTCATACAGCCATGTTCCAGATACTCTTCAATCACTTCTGGGAAATCTCCCTGCAGGGGATCTTCAATACAGCACGCGATAATAATGTCAGAAAAAAAGACGAAGAAATATAAAAAAAAAAATTAACAAGAGAAGCATCAACAAAATATGATTACCTATTTCTTCTTTAGTGGGTACATACCCTCAATTCGTCACAATTTTATTAATTGTCCATCATAGTTTATGAAGTTCAGAGATAAATAGTGAGAAGTAGAAGAAACATAAGTTTATCAAATTATCAAATTTAAGGTACCCTGGAAAACCAGTTTCCGGCAACAATTCTCTGAACTCAATGAAATGTAGGGCAAAAACAAAAGAAAACGAGAAGGACCCAATAGAGAGGAATCGAAGGAAGAAAACGTACCAATTATGGGTGCGTTCATTGTTCCACGATGTTCGAAGAAACAGAGACTGAAGAATGATAGGATTAATAAAACGTTTCTGAAGACTGAAGACTGAGGAATCGAAGGAAGAACATTTCTTGTGATGTTTTTTTTTAATTTAATTTTATTTTTTTCTGTCAAAACCCTCCTGTGAAGTTGAATAGCTGCGCAATTCAGAAGAGGGGGAAAAGAGGAACGAATCGCTCTGGGCTTTTAGGGCCTCACTTACGGGCCTCAGATCTAGAGAAAAGAAAATTACGAAAAAGGCCCGTAAAACCTTGTCATACCAAAAATTAAAAAAAGAAACATGAACCTCGAAAACGTTTCAATTCAGACCCAAAACTTAAAAACAACAAAAAATTCAATTAATTACTCCAATTGAAAACTTATTTTTTGACCCTAAAAAATTAAAAAAATTATATTGACCAAAAAATAAAAATAATCAGTTTGTACGAGGTGTTCAAAGGCTAATATCACTGTTGTTAGCTTACTATTTCTGTTTATGACTCCTCCCTCAAACCTTTCTTTAATCAGTTCAAAAAATATGTTTCTTGTTAAACCTACCTAAGCTGGTGTTCAACTATAAGTGTGTTCGATTTTGTTTCAATCTCATATGGGACATACGTATTGAAAAATAATGATAAAATAATTAAAGCATGAATAAAGAAGATCCCAAACATCATCACATACCGAGTGTAATAAATTGGACACAAACTTGTAGACGTACCTCTGAAATATCTTTCATCTTCCTATGATAAGTGTAATAATTTAAAAATAATTATTAGTAATATACATCTTACTAATTACATATTTTATAATAGTATAAAAATAAAATTAGTTTACCCGTTATAATAATACACCCTCAAATATTTTTGAGACATTGCATTATTAGGGATGGGAACAGGCTAGACGGTCTGTCAAGGGCCTGTAGCCTGATCTGTTAAAAATTACGGTTAGGTCCAGCCCTATTAAAAGGTCTGGGTGGCCAACCTATTAAAGTTTTATATATGTGTTGTATAGTTTTAAAAATTTTAATGTTGCTAGAATCAAACCTTGTACCCACTTAAATAAGACTAGTGCTTTGCCACTAAGCCACCACTTGCTTTTGTTTTATAAACCGAACCTTTTAAATTTTATTAAGCACATTTTGTTTAATTTGAAACAAAAAACCCAATTATTAATTCTTCTTACTTGGTTTAGTTAATTTCACAAATTGCTTTGTGCAAAAAGAAATCCTCAGAGCATCATGTCCCTATCAAGTTCATGCTGCCCTCCTTTCCTGAACTCCACTAAGCGATGCCACCAGCGGGAGATGCCATCACCATCCATCACATGTCGCCACCACTGCGTGACGCTGCCACTATGAGATGCGACAACATGTAATGCTGCCACCTCGAGATGTGATCGCGCACAACGCCACCACCACGCTACAACCACAATATCGAGGTATTCAAAGGCTAACATCACTATTGTTAGCTTACTATTTCTATTCATGACTCCTCCCTCTAAAACCTTTCATTAATGGCGATTACTCTGGTGCCTTCCTCAGTCAATGCTTATTGTGCCCACTACTCGTTTGTGCAATAACAACATGGCATCTGTCACACAAAAAGTAAGGCAAATGAACATGGTAACACGTGGTTAAATATTTATGTGAATTTTTAATATTAACACTATATATAAATTAAATATTAAAAAAATGTTAACATGATTTTGTTGGTGCAATTGCAAACGAAACCTGAAATTAAATATTTTTTGAACTAAAATTAACTTTTTGTCATAGAAACTATTTGTATAAGCTTTTACCCAAAAGTTAAAAGATATATATAAAATTTATCAAATATAATTGAATATATTATAAATAAAATATATTCTTTTGATGAATTATAAATAAACAT
Source organism: Dalbergia cochinchinensis (assembly GCA_031216125.1). Lineage (NCBI taxonomy): Eukaryota > Viridiplantae > Streptophyta > Magnoliopsida > Fabales > Fabaceae > Dalbergia > Dalbergia cochinchinensis. The sequence goes on along the minus strand of CM062373.1, from coordinate 54,621,292 downwards.
ATTAATCAATTTAAATAAATTTAAATTAAGGAAGATTTTGAAAACTAATTTTCTGTATAGTGCACATGTACCATTTAATATTAGTAATAAATAGACAAAAGGATAAAGTTGTAATTTTGATCTCCATTCCATCTCATTCTCCCAATTTAGCAAGGAAGAAAAAAATACCATGGAATAATAAAATTGGATGGAATAAAGTTCATTAATCTCCATAGCTATTCCACTCAATTTTATCAAATCCATATAATAGAGCAACTTAAGATTTCATTTTATTCCATCTTACTCTACCATACTCTACCAATCAAAACATATCCTAAATGGACTCCCCAATTGGAAATTGTAGCATTCCACTCGTGTTTTATTGATCTCCAAACATGATATTGTTACCTATCTGGTGGCACCCAAGTATATCCAAGCTAATTATTACTGGTTTTGAATGTATGATTTTTCAACACAATTATTTAAATATTGAATCTAATCAATTGATCAATTAATTTTTAAACTTATCTTAAAAATCTTATAGTACTACTTAAGCATTTTAGTAATAGATTTTTTTTTTCATCTTCTTATATGTCACGACCCGACTTGGGCACATGACTGGCACGTGAAGAATCCTTATTCCCACATAAGCCTTGTGATCTCTGAGTCTCTCTACATACATAATTTAATACAAAATCTATTTCCAAAACCTATTTTCATCTCTGATATAAATCTTTAACTCTTTGGGAAAACAATTCATCATAAATGCTTTCATAATCAATCTTTAGTATATGTCTCTGATATCAAATACATTAGTTGCTCTTAATATAAAATAAACCACGAAAGCCATAATCATGAAAATACAAATATTCATAATAAAACATGCCAATCTATCTCTATGGTCCGGGACCCTACCTGTCATGCACACTAGAGCACTCTATCTCTAAACGCAATACCAAAAGCACTTCACTTCAAAGTGAAACTCACCAACGAAATCTCTACTGCGGGGGAGAAGGTGGTAAGGAAGAACTCGCAGCGTCTACTGCACCTGTAATGGAGGAAGGGAGAAGGGTGAGTTTCATCTAAAAGTCAGTGAGTAGGTCTTCACCCATAACTCTCTCTTGGGACAGCCAAGGGAATAAATAATAATATATATAAATCATTAAAATCAGTTAATGCAATAACTCTAAGTCCATATTCATTGAAATAACAAATAGTTCTAAAATCACTATTCTTAGAAATCATAAAGTCACAGTACGTTAGTAAAGAAACAGAAATCTCTGGTTATGCCCAATTCATGTGACATAACAAATCTTTGGTCATGCATAGCATAACAAAGTCTATAATCTATGGGGCACCTAACTAGGTCCCGTTATTATTCCTCTGGCACTAAGGTGACTTGGTATACCAAGGTTCATAGAATAACTGTCATTAACTCATGGTTTGTTTCTCTATAGTTACTGTCTGGTCTCTAAGTCATAAAACTTGCCATTGCTCTAAAACTCTGATTTAGCATCTCTCTAGGTATATAGTTCTATAAATCATAATTATACTTTAGCTCTTTGAGAAAGAACATTTAGCAATAATGGTCCCATGAGTTTGCATTAAAATAATTATTTCATGCTCTAGCTGAAAAACATCTCTTTGACAAACATATATATATATATATATATATATCATTTAAATATCTAATCTCTTTGAAATATTCTCTAAAATCATGCAATCATGCTCTTATAAGGAAATTAGCTCTAATGACCAATATAAGGGCCATAGGTTCCGAACCTACTCACCTAAAGTGGAGGAAGTGGTGGTGTCAACATCAATGGATGTCGAGATAGGAGGAATGACACCAACGTCTGTCATTGAAGTCACAAAACTCTATATTAGTCTCCAACAACCTCTAGATAACTCAAATGTAGCTCTAACAGCATTGGGGAGTAAAGCTGTGATCGACCCTCTTGCTGTAGCGAATATACCTCGCTGCAACGAGTCTACCTTTGTAGAATTCGTATCCCCACTTAACAGTAACAGAAATGGAGAAAATAACAATACTCAAACTCTAGGTTATGAAATGGAAAGGATAGGAACAACAAAAACCCATAAATCCTTTACCTTTGATATTGGAATGAGATAGAATAGAGTGGGATTGAGTGTGAAGGAGAGAAAATGGGTTTGGGAGAGAAGAGTTTCGGAAATGGGATGAAAATCCCGACCTGGATTTATATTTTGGGTCAAAATGAAATGGCATCGTTTCACTTATACTGTGCTGTCTCGAGCCCGTTCGCTGTAGCGAATAATACTCGCTACAGCGAGCCTTCCTGCCCGCTTTTTTAGAATTCTGCAGCAACAACACCCAACCTGCATTCCAAAGCTCCCTGGCCATTTGAGACTTTCCCGATGGCACGGGTGGGTCCCAGGAGACCTTAGGGCAGTATGGGACTCATCCGTTGCCACGTATATACCGGTTATCACATTATATTGACTAAATAACTTTCTTCCTGAACATTTTCAATTTAACATTAATTTAATACTAACAAAATTTTTAGATAATTTTGATCCAAATAGTTTTAATATTTTTAGTTTTAACATCAATTTATTCCATAGATTTTTTTTTATTTTAACATTAATTTAGTCATTACATCAAAGTAAAAATCCAATAAAATGACTAAGTTCTTCTTGAAATTAAAAATGTTAGCATTGAATTGATATCAAATTGAAAATGTTAGAATCAAAAAAGTCATCTACTCTTTTATATTTGTTTAAAAATTTTATTTATTTATACTATTATTAATTAGGAATAATATAATCAAGTTTTACAGTATTATTACTTGTTATAAGATACTTTCTTTAAGAAAAATATCATCTTTTTACTTCAGTCTAATAATTTGAACCAAAACAACCTAATTTTAATTAGATCAATTTGATTAGAACTTGTTCAAGAAAAATTCTAAATCAAACCAATGCAGTGCATTTTAGTCCTTGGTGCAATAGGAATTGAAAATGAATCATCGAATAAGGTTTGTTTCTTTTGTAAGCAAATAAGCAATCGTGACTTTTTTCACCTTAAAGCAAACCACTGTTTCACAAAGAATACTAACTAGAATGATTTGAGAATTTAATATGCCAGTGCCTCGAGAATGCAGAATATTTAAAAAGTTAAAATGCATATATTCTCAGGCTACCTTTAATTTATATTTTGATAGATAATTTTCACTAAACTTACATCATATATTTATATCAAGTTAAAAATTATAAATTAATATATAAAAGTTTATAAATTAATATATAAAAAATTAATTTATAACATTTAACTTGATATAATTATATGATGTAAATTTAGTGACGATGGTATATTACTCCGCTTGTATCTTTACTATGTAATTGGAAAAGTAGCTTTGGCATTTTTTTTGGAAAACTTTCTTTCCAAGTTCCTATAGAGAGGTTTGGCAGGGAGGGCACATCAAACAAACAAGGCTGACGAGAAAATTAGTAATTATTTATAATTTTGTAAAATATAAAGACTACATCATACATTCGTGATAAGTACAAATAACCAAACCCAAAAATGCATTTGTGATAATTTGTTTATTGTTTTTTGATTTTTTTTCATCAACTATACATGGAGTGTTTGGTTTGTGAAAAACGATCATAAAATATGAATCACCATGCACTCTTGGCGGAAGTCATCTCTCGTCTTTTCAATAAACGAACAGTTGGTCTTACATGAAAGCTAGACAAACACACAGATTGTGTAGTTCATATATCAAATTGCACCCTACACTTTATATAAGAGTTTGACTTCCAAGTATTAAGAAAGCCAAGTGATCAAAATTTAACATATGATCAAACAAACTCTATCTCAGTAGCTAGGGTTGGCTAAATATACTTATGTTACCATTAAACTTTATGAAAAAATTCTGATAAATCCATCAGATCATGGTCTGAATCTCCACATTGTTTTGGAAAAAAAACAAGTGACACTTTTAGAAGTCTAAATTATACATTTGAACAATTTTGGAGAGGCAGCGGCCTCTTCATTTCACAACGAGGTATACCATGCAAGAAAGTTGTCATTTGTCATATATTTGAGGGGCTAAAAAAGAGGTTAAAATTTTTATAGAAGAAATGCATGAATAAAATTACTTAGAGTTCAACCATGAAAATTTTTATCTCTTTTTATACGAGAAATTCATGTATATTTCTAGAGCTCATAATAACTTATTCAATGTATACCTCATTTAATGTATACTCTACAAATATGCATAATAACTCATTTTAACTTGTGACATTTAAAAACTAATCTTTCCATTCCTTGTCAATAGTTGTTTTATGAGAAAAATTTTATTCCATATTGATTGCCATTTTAGCATTCCAGTAGAAAATTAATTGTTTTATACCAATTTTATCCCCCCAAATGCTCTTTAATACATGAGTTAGTTGGAAGAAACTAGAAGAGTAAAAAATATACACTTTAGTCATTTAAATCTATTATTTTGAAAGAACCAAGTACATATAAGCATTTTCTTAATACTTGTCCTAAGATCTTAAACAATTATTAATAAGAAATAAATAGAGTATATGAAAAATTTAAAATGAGGAATAGTGTATGCCTGTAAAACACACATTAAACATACTCCACAAACATTCAAGAATTTGCTCATTTGCTTTTCACAACTTGAAGTGACATCTGAATACAAACAACAGAATTTGCTGACTTGCCATCACAACTTACTGGCAACTGCAAGATATTTGGTATGCCGCCCCTCAGCAAATATTTTGCCAGTTTTTTTCTTCCTAAACTCCACACTCACAACAGCTACTGCCTTTCCCACTCGCAGAGTCCTGGCATCAATCTCAATCTCCTCCTAACATGACGTTGAAAGTAAATTGCTGTGATATCTCTTTGCAGCAAACCAGGAAAACGAATTTCCTACTCCTCAAAGCATATACTTGATATTACCAATACTTAGCATGCATCATGTCAAAAAGTTAAAAAGGGAAATGTTGAAAAAAGCACCAGCCATTCCAAACAAGTTGTAAAGATAAAAAAGTGATTTTCTTCCTTTCTCTCTTTTCTGTTTTGTTTTTATTGAAATGTTCTTGGATTAAAGTTCCATTGTTTTTTCCCAACGAAAAAAAACTTTAACAATATATACCCTATTTTCTCTCTTTTTTGTTCGGGTAACAAGCAAAATAAGAGTATGTTTGGTTCATGAAATTACTTTTTCAGTTTTGAGTTAGTTTCCTTTTGTCAGGATTTCAGGAAGGTGAAAATACAAATTTCAATCTTCATTTTCAGCCTTTATTATTTTATTATACGTAAAACTATTAAAACAAGAAGGTAATTGATAAACAGTACAGCTATAATATATATAAGTCATTTTTGGATTTTGCACATATAATGATTAAATTTCATTGGTCTTCTAAGAAATAAAAATAAATAACATAAATATCCTTCTATTACTTGATCTCTACTCACTCTCTCTAATTAAGTAGAGGGGTAAAATAGATCAAAAATAATTAATGAGTTATTAAAATATGAAGATATAGATTTTGAGCTCGTTTGGACTAGTTTTTTAGAATTTATTTTTAACTGATCTTTTTAATCAAGATCTTTTATAAAAATAAAAGTTAATTTATGTTTAAATATAAAGTCAATTTATGTTTGAATATAATATTAAAAAAACTTAGTTATTGTCAAACATCTTTTTTATATTATACAAAAAATCTTTTTTCATAAAATGCAAATTTTAGAGCTTGTTTGATTTCAATTTTTATTTTTAGTTCCCAGAATTATATAAAGAGAATATTAAAAATAAAAATTAAAAATTAAATTTTATAATTTTCAAAATTTTTACTATTTCTTTCCTAAAAATTGAAAATTAAAAAATTAAAAATGAACATACCCTAGCTTCTCAAAAGAGAAGTTTTTTACTTTTTCTCATAATTATAATCGTACTTAAAAATAATACCCCAAAATACCGAAAAATAAAAAAAAAATCTAAACGAGCTCTTTGAGCCCGAAAAAAAAAACTGAAAAAACAACTTATAGAGAGGAGCAGGAGGATTAGATGCTAACATGAACATATGCAGCATCAAAGCATGAAACGTTAATTTCCATCGAAACTCCCGAATTCATGGGGTTGGGGATTGCAGCGGCGCCCACCACATCTACCAGCGCCGCGGCGGCACCACCGTCCAACGAATTGTTAGAATTCTGGAAAACAATGAAGAAATAAAAAAAACTTATAGAAGGGGGGCGCAATCAAGATTAAGAATTTAAGATAAACGATATAACAAATTAATTATAGGGCATAGATTGGATAAGAGAGTACGAGTAAGCGTGGGGGTATCCTCATGGAGCAGACGACACGACCAGGCTCTATGAGATCAACCCGAAGGCCATTCATGAATAAAGGTTCCAAGGATCTCCAAGGCATTCCATCCACCAATGCTGTTTCGATTCCTTTCTCTAGGTTCCTCTTCACAGATTCCAAGTCCATACTTTCCCTCTTTCTTCTACTTTCCCATCATCAAACAAAACAACCTTCGCCATTTTCATTTTATATTTTGTTCGTTGTTTTGTCTGCTTCGGGCTCCCTTTGACTTTTTAATCCCACTGATGAGATTGTTAGCTAGTATTTTTAAAATCAAATAAGAGATAATAAAAAATATCATATGCTTATTACTGTGATAGATTATGTGATGAGCTAGTGTCTATAGCAATAAAAGTGATAAATGTTTGAGAATTTTTATGACCTATAAATTACTAATCTCTTTAGAGTATAATATTGATAAAATATTGATAAATTCTTCTTACTCCATTTTGTTAGTTGGTGTGCAAATATATGAAATAAAAATTAGTTAGAAAAACATAAACTCTTGTATATAAATGTCTAAAAACATTCAATGAGTAGCTTAAATACTGAGGTTTTTTTAGAATGATTTAATTCTTTAGTTGATTTTCTCTTTAAAAATTATGCATATTAATATTATGTTCTCTTCGCTAAAGAACTTTAAATATATATTCCATCATACTAATTATACAAATTATTTATAATTTTAAAAGTTTTAATTTGTAATATAAATGTAATTTTGATACATTAACGGTGTAAGACTTTTTTATACTATTATTCAATCAAATTATTTTATTTATATAATTTTTTAAGTAATGAATGTGAGGTTTAATCATCTATGCTGATATGATAATATGTAATTAAATAATAATATAAAAAATCTACATTGCCAATATATAGAAATTAGTCTCTTATAATATATGTTTTACTCTGCCAAAATTTTCTATTGCTACTCTTGTAATATATGTTTTACTCAAGCAAAATTCTCTATTGCTATGTTATATAACAAATAAATGTTAATTATTCAACATAAAACAAATAATTATAAATTAGTGTAACACATTTTCTTATGTAACATTTTATATAAATTTAGGTATATATGATTGTCTATCATTATATATGTTAGTATTTTGAACTCATATAATGCATGGGATAAATCTCTTTAGTAAATATAGTAATTATTAAAAAAAATTAGATTGATTAATTAGATTAAAAATTAATAAATAATATTAAAATTATTTACTTTTAATTTTTAAATGAAAATTAAATAACTCTAAAAATGTTTCATTTTACTTTTTTCTTGTTCCTTATTCTTCAATATTTTATAAGAATAAAATTATGTATATCCCATTTTTAAGTCAAATTTAATAAATTATTTTTTTTCCTTTTTTATTCTTTAGAATCAAAATAAAATAATTTTAAAGGAAAAATTTCATAAAAATATCATGTATAATAACTTATTATTGAACATATAATTTTTTTATAGTGATATGAGTATAAAAAATTTATTCTTTTCCCCACCTTTCCTTTTTTTTTTTCTAACTTCCTGATAAAGTAATTTCAAAGAAAGAAATCGAGTAAAATATATTTTACTCCTTGAACTTTAAACCATGTATAATTTATACTTTAACTTTTTAAAATAATATTGCGACATCTCGGACTTTCCAAATACTACAAAATGCTCATTCGTTGACATCCATTATCACCATTAAGTATGTGCATGTCATGTGCATAATTAAATGGATAAAAATACCCTTTATTTTAATCAAATTTTCCAATCATAAACCCCAATAAAAAAAGGGACAAAAATACCCTTCAAATACTAAAATTCAATCGTAACAAAATAGTATTTTTATCCATTTCTGAATAAGAGAGAATTTAGGATTGAAAAATTTAATTAAAATGAAAGATATTTTTATCCATTTAATCATACATGTGATATACACATAATTACTTAATAGTGAAAATAAATATCAACTTAACATAAGAGGTTGTTTTGCATTACTTAAAAAGTGTAGGATGTTACAATCCATATTTTGAAAAATCGAGATATAAATTACACACAACCTAAAGAATACTACTAAGTGGCTTAATCTCAATACCCACCAACCTCAAAAGAACGAGGTGAAAATCTTTTTCAATAAACACAATTCTCACTTTTGTATCTAAACGAGACCCATAAATGAGAAAAATTGAGACCCTCGAGCTCACTCAAAATAAAATTAATATGACACAAACGAGAAAAGTATTAGACTCCTGAGTTTCTAATCTAGTGCTAATATAATAAATCTATAGCAGAAGTAGAGCAATAAGATGTCAGGCTGTCATTTACATGGCAAGAATTACTAGTTTAGTTTCATGGTACCGCAGAAATTAGTTGTTCCAATATATGTTAAAAATTTGAGCAACACAACTTACAATATAAACAATTTAGCTCCAAAAAAATTAGTTAGAAATACATTAGGAGAATCGAAGAAAATAATACACAAAAAGGTTGAGCTCATATATATATGGCAAACAAATAAAACTACAGAGATCCTTGTTACGGGACTGCTACTACACAACAGGGAAACAAAAAATGTCATGAAGGTCCCCGTAACAGATACCCTTCATCCTTCGGCCCGAATAAAACTTTCAAGAAGCAAGGCTGAACTAAAGCTTTTAACAATAATCTAATAGCAAATGTATGGCAAAAAAAATAAAAAGGGAGAAAAACAAACTAGCCCCCATTGAACTCTGCAGAATGTAGTGTTTACTGTAAAATTCTATCGGAAGTGGTTGCCAGAAAACTAAATCAGTTAGTTTTCTTCTCTTCTTCCTTCGCGGCATCTCCCTCTGCAGAATCCCCAGCCTGATCATCCTCACCTCCAAAACCAAATTCATTTACTCGTTTCTTGTCCACTGGATAAATCCACCTCTGGTATAAATATATGAGAAAGATAAGATCTGCAAGGCAGGAAACAGCAAAAGATATTAGAACAAAGGAAAACAAACTGATAATTGCACAGTGCAAATTAAAATAGTGAGTTAATCCTAAATAATAAGTCACAGTGGCAATATTATTTCAGAAATGATGATCCTTTCAGCTCGGTGGCAGCCATAAAGGATGGTTCACAAATGCCAGGCAAGTTCAGGGAATAGCCCAATAATATAATTGCCACCCCCTCCGAGAAGGGATTCCATCAGCTTCAAAGCTCCTTAAGTGTAAAGGAAACTAAGAGCCTGTTTGATTTCAGTTTTCATTTCAGTTTTCACAATTTTATAAAGGAAATACTGAAAACTGAAATTTGTAATTTTTAGAATTTTCAATATTTCCTTCACCAAATCTGAAAGATTGAAAAACTGAGAATGAAAACTAAAAACCGGAAACTCAAATCAAACGAGCCATAAGTGTTTGTATTTTGGAAAATCCTTCTCAAAGTACCAAAATTCAACCTTCATCTTGTAAAAACCACAATCATGAAGTTCACAGGTGAATTTTATTAGCCCACTGGTAGGCTGGGATTCAAATTCTTATTATGACAAACATCAGAATGAGGCCATTGAGGCTGCTACTGGATAACATTTCATGCCAATGGCCGTATGGCCTAGTTGCACCTATCTTACTTGGGTAGTACTTGATCCCAGGTTCCAGCCAGTTATTCTACTCGTAGTTAATCCACATTAATCCTCCCCTCACTAGGTATTAGCTCCAAGTTTGTCAAAAAGAAGAATGGGTAAAGGAAAAGAAAAGATAGGGGACATTTCATATATCACAAGCATATTAATCTTAAACGATATTTGCAGCAGTTGCACAATAGCATGTGGTCATGATCCCAATCTTACCATCACGGAAGACAGAAAGTCGATGAAGTGTTGGCATTTTAATGACGAAGGCAAACAGATCATCAATGATGGTGTTGAGAAACTTGTAGGTCATCTGCCTCCACGGTAGATGAGCAACAGACTTAAGCTTGTAGTTGATGAACAATTGAGGGCACATCATAATAAAACCTGCAAAAGTTTTTCAGTATAGAGTTAAGACAGTACAAAGTTTACAAAACTAAAAATGAACATGCATGCATGAACTGCGACAGTTAGGTACTTAACAACAATGACAACAACAACTAAGCCTTGTCTCACTGACAGGGGTCAACTACATGGATTGGTGACGTCACATAACTCTATCATATATTATATTCATGTTAAAACCATTAACACTTAAATCTCTTTTGATTATTTCTCCTATAGTTAGGAACTTAAATTATAGATAAAAGTTAAAAGCACCCTGTGGTCATAAATGTCAATGGTAGTATGACCCCAAAACACAATGACAGCTTAATCGAAATAGAAGAGTGCTCAGTGCTTACCAAACATGTATACACAACTTGTGAGTGAAGACAGAATCCAAGAATACCAGCTCTTGTGACGCTCATACATCAGTGAGTAAACAGAGAAGCCAGCAACAAGGAGAAACAGAACATAGGATAAATACTTCATTGCAATATCATCATATTCCTTTGTTTTATTCCTTACATATGACTCTCGATCTCGGAGCCTCAACATAGGTATCCTACCTGACCTATCAATCTGGGGAAAAAAAGAGAATAGAATAAATTACAGTTTGGTAAATTTCAGATTGCAGACTTTAAAAAAATTAAGGAACATCATAATTTGTAGTAGTAGACAAAGCCAGAAAGTATCTTGAAAATATATCCCCCCCACTCAAACAAAAAAGTGATACAACAATAAGTTAAAAGCAAAGGTCCAGCAAAATATTCTACATAGACATACATAGTGCCAGAGAACATGAAAGGTCTCAGCAAGATGTCCTACTCACATACAGTACTGCTATACATGAAGATAAATATATGCTAGCTCACAATGTCAGTAACAGTAATCATGTCTCAGGAATCAAGCTATTTTTACATAAATTCAAAAGGCACATTTAGGAAATACGTTCACGTATACTCCAGAAAAAAAATAGTAGAATATCACACACACTACCTCTATGCGCATGGCTTTTCCAATTTTCCAGAACTCAATAACAACACCAATTCCAGAGCTTGCAAGAATCATCCAGGAGGTGTCATTGTCGAGGAGATAAAGGAAGATAATAAGCTGACAAATAAAGCTCACAACAACAGTCTTTGCAGAAAGTCCTTCCATGGATTTATTTTTGTTCCAAAATTGGATGTCTAAGAAGAAAGAAAATAATTAGATTACAAGCTATGAATTTAACCAATTCCATCACAATTTCTTTGTTAGAGTTACTTTCATAAAGATTGTGATGCAAAATGACTTACCATTCTTGAAAGCCAAGAAGTCAAAAACCGAATGAAGTAGAGAAACAACCATAGTAACTGCCAGGAGGTAAGGATTTCCTTCCAAGAACACCCTCTGATATAATTATCAGAATCAAACAGTCAGGCAGTTATAAAAACAAGGCACTAATCAATTCATACAGTGAGACAGATGCACAACAAACAGGAGTTCTTATAAACCATTTTGAAATTTCATCTTGAAATATGACCATCAATATATTTTATATAAATAAGCATTGGTACATGGTTCAATTAACAAGGTGCTAATAGACAAATCCAATAAAAGAGCATAGTAGATAGCTAAGTGCGGGTCTATGAAAGTATCCACAAACAGGTACAGCTTCAATAGAAAACTATAAGATTTATTTTTAAGAATATACAACACTGAGATGTGCATACCACACCAGGGTCAGCAGTAAGCAAACCACGGCTAAAATTACAACCAAAGAGGATAAAAGATAATGGTTTTACTACTGAAGAACATGATATCATGACTGGCAAATACATGAATCAACTTCTCAGAGAAAGATGCAGGCAAAAAAAGAAAAACAAGGACTAAAAATCCAAACATACTAACAGTTAAGTAGAAACGAAACATCTCAGGTCATTTCTATATTCAACATGCTTTTTCCATCAGATAAGTTCAGTCTATTCTCAACTGTAAACAAGCAAACATACCATGCATTAACTACTCAGAAAACCATGATAATATCTTCTAGAATAACGCACCTTCAGTTCATCTGCCTCACCTTCAAGCATGCTTCCATAACTACGGTGAATCTGGAAGGATTGGTCAATCTGCAGGAATAATTGCCACTTAGTCATACTAATGGGACCAACCTCCAGATTAAGAGACAACTCGGTTACTGTCTCGTTCAAAGGTATCAACTTATCCTTGAGTAACCAGAACTCATTGAAAAAAACAGTTGGATAGTAGTTCCCACTGATAGGATCAATATTCAAATCTGGGTATCCCAAGTTAAAGAAACACATAATATAATCAGCTAACTTGCATTCCATATTTGATGAAACATGATAGAAAAATCAAAACCCAAAAGGAGAGCATGAATGCATCAGTGTAAACATATTGAAAGGTCAAATGAGGAATTTACTCTCCCTTTTTTTTTTTTGAAAAAAGAGATGACCGGAGTGACACAAAAAGTATTCAATTTATAAGGCTCTGCAATGTAGAAGTTCTCTATTACTCTAAATTAATCTTGCATAATATTACCTTATTCTTTAATGCTAGATATGGTATTCAGAAACCAATGCCAAAAAAGTAGAAACTACAATGGGGCGGGTAAGAAAAAGGAAATGATGGAGAGGAATAATGCAAATGGCAAGGATACATGGAGCAATGTTTGGTGGTATGCCTGTTTTTGGGTACCTGCAAACAGTCAAAAGTATAAGATAATAATAAGCAGCGTTAGAATACTCCTCAATAACTGGCTTAGCTACAGACAAGTGTAGAAATATTTCAAAGGTTTTTCTACCAGAATCAAGTCTAGATAATGTCAAAGAACAAAGTTTTACAGCTTAGTTTCAGCAACAACTTAAGACAGCAAATGAGTCTCTGATTGGTCTCAAAGCTTTATATTGTCGGACTAGCATGCTAATTGCTAGCTACTGTTTGACAAATATCATTCATCTTAATGTTGTATATAACCACTAGCTATCCGAATGATATACATGCCAGAAAGTACTAATGTGTGCAAGAAAGAATACAGAATCAGAAGACCTATACATTTTAAGACTGTGGATTTAAATTTGTACAGGAGACTTAATGATGCTAATCGTACAAGCAAACTACAACTGCGTGTTAGTTTCCCTGGAAGTTCAAAGGAAAATAAGTGAATAAATAAATAAAAAGGCACAGCTTAGTAAATTTCCTGCATAAAACTTTCCCACAGAATATTGTCTTAGGCCATTAACTTAAAATAGAAATTATAAATGGACAAAAACCAGAGCATACAGACAAAATATGCATAAAAAAATTTCATGAATTCAAAGAAACATACTGTGTGAAGTCAGCAACCAAGTTTATCGTTATATTTGGTTTCCAATATGAAACCCACTCCACAGGGACATCATCCTTAGAATCATCTTCAGTATCTTCAACCACCTAGCATAACCAACAGAGATATATATTAAGATCACCACATGAAGCCAGTATGTACATACCATGGTGCCACTCAAGGAACACCAACGAATTAGGAAAGGAATCAAAGGATGAAAGAAAAGCATTTGACAAGAGAACAAACCTTGGATGTCACTTGACCATCATCAGAATCTGGTGAATTCCCTAGCAGACTCTTCTTTTTATCTGCTTTTGTCTTGGGCAAGTATATCACAACAGCTGAAACCAATAAAAAGAGATATACCTTCTAAACCAATTTCTTAAAGTTAAACATACTAAAAGTGACAAAGTATTAATAATGAGAGGAAAATCATACGATGTGTCCTTCCAAATGCTTCCTGTGGCTGGTATTCCGGGTCATTTGGGTCAGGCGAATAACCAGAATGTGCAAAGAAAACATGAGCATACAAACTCCCATTGTTCTTCAAAGCCTAAGATAAAGAATAAGTCGTGAAGTCCAATATACTACAGGATATACTTCAAATTTTCTTCAATAGCCAATATGATGTTTACAAAACCAACGTAGATAAATCATGCATAGGTCGTAGCACTTTAAGGCAGTCATACCTCAGATGGGTGATACTTCAAAGTGAGAGACCTGGTACTCTCAGGCCCCCAAACAGCATATGGAATATTGGTTTCATGCCAAACAAGAGCATTTTCAGCACCAAAGTCATTGAACTTCTCACGCTCAGAAAGATATAGCCACATGTCCTGAACAAAACCACATCCAGAGAGACCATTAATGAGTACAAAAACAAGAAGATCCTTTGCAATTGTCCTAACAGCAGAGCACAGACAAATAAGATAATACTCAAAAACTCTGCTGCTCAAGGACAAGCACAATTAGTTTTCTCCAACTCGTTCACCGTAAGTTAACCTTAAGTCATGTAACCCCTCTTTTTAACTTCAAACTGGCATTTCTTATTATCAAGCTCACAAAATCATGCAATTTCTCTATAGCACATAAAAACCTAATTAGTTCCCTCTACAATTTTTTTTTTTTTTTGGTTTGTCTAAACCACAAGTATCCGCAGACTACTAAATCTTTACTAATCTAGTTGGAGATGAGTGGCCCACTATGGGAGTAAACTCTCCTAAAGGCAGTTGTTTCCATTCATAATGCTTGAAACCAAGACCTAACTCACGCAGAAAAATTACCAACCACATGAACAACCCCAAGCATCGTTCCCTATACAAGTTTTGAGCACGAACAAAACTACCATCCTAAATTGCACAGTGAATCATAAGCGTGTGTTCGGATTAGCATATGTTGTGATTTAACACTGCTTATATACTTACAAACTCCGCTTTTGAGAAAAATTAAAAAAAAAAATTATTTTCCCCCGAAAGCTGACCTAATCCAACCACGCTGTAAGATCCAAACCTAACAGTATCACCAGAGTGACTATAAAAGTAACCAACCAATGCTCAAGATCAGAACTCAATCCAAGTCAATAGGTACTAACTAGCGAATTAAACAAAAAAAAAGAGCTCTGAAATCTTCGAAATCTGCATCTATCAATCTATAATTCTACATGCGCAGGTAACAGTAACGGAAGTGGGAGATCACGGAAGCTGAGTTGGAAAAAGGGAAGAGAAGTTCGAGAACGCACGAGAGGCTGGCCTTTCTGGAAGAGGTTGGAGATGAGAGCAGAAGGCTCAGTAGGCTTCTTGGGAGAGAAGAACTTGGAGGCGAAGTACCAGAACACCGCCATGCGAATGATTCCGGCGAAGCCGAACCCTCCTTGCTGCTGCTGTCTCCCTTGTGGTGCCTGGCCGCCTTCAACTGCGGCCACCGGCGGCGCCATCTTCGAAGGCGGTGGTGATGGAATCGAAGATTTGAAAGAAAGAAGGGAAAGTAACGAGACGGTGTTTAGTTTTACCGCTGAACGCTGCTGCTGCTAAATGCTGATATTAATAATGGAAAGAAGGAAAAAGAAAGGTGTGCGAATGAGATTTACGAATGATGAGGAATCTTCCGACTTGCACCGGCCGATGCATTTTTTGCTATAAAAATTGATTTTATAACCCTAAAGTAAATAATTTTATCGTTTTATGTACCAAAAATTGATTTTATTATAAAAATCATATAACTCGAATACGATAATTTAAGCAAACAAACCAAAAAAGTATAATCCATCCAAACAAAAAAAGGAAGAAGAAGTATCGCCTCAGTGATTTGTACATGGAATTTTGAAAAGTCAATTATTATTATTATTTTTTTCCCGGACGTGAGTGAAGCAACATTATTCGAATTTGAACTAATGAAACGATAGTCATTTCACAAATCAAATATCACTTATTTTTGAATTTCACTTAATGCATATACAAATATCAAATAATGCATGTTCACATATTATTATCATATTAATATATATGATTGATTTTTATATTTATTATTTAAAAATAGGAAAATAAAAATATTAATTAATTAGGATAAAAAATAAATGATAATATAAAAATATTTTTATATTATCACTATATGTTTGGTTTGCACTATTTTCTTGCAATGATCAAAATGAAAATGGATTCTCTTAATTGGAAATTCTCTTTTTTATGGAACTCAAGATAGAGTCCACTTTATCAATTAATAATAAAAATTCACATGTGCCATGATTATTTAAAATTTTTAATTGACAGGATCAATTTCAAATTAAGATTGAGGTAAAAGTATTTGGTTTGACTTTTTACTTCTAATAGAATTATTCTACCTTTACAAGAAATTTATTTTAACACAGGCTAAAAATTGTAGACTTTACTTTTAGATTTATATTGATTATTCTAAATTTACTTTGCTATTAACATTATTTCCAAATATAAATTAATGCTTTTAAAATCAATTCTATTGAAACTAATTGTACCAAAGGATAAAAAATAAAAAAAATACTCATTCATAATTTTTACAAGAGATTTCTTTAGTACTTTATTTTTTCATGAAAATTTGTCTACTGATGATATTTTCCGAAAAGATACTAATAGCCTCCAGAAATAGGAAATTAATATTTTTTTGATAGAAGGTAATTAATATTTAGTCTTTGTAATTTCGTGCATGAGCAATTTTTCTTTCTTTTTCTGAATGGAAGATGACTGTGTATGTCACTCGTCGTCATAGTGTCCACTGTGTTCCAACTAGTTAACAAAGAAGTGAGTCTAACCAGTGAAACTGCGACACTTACACACTTAAACGACCACACTTTTCTGGCGAACCAACCTTCGTAAACGGCAGCGGAGAATACAAAACGCAGCCATAAAATCAGTCTTCCCTTTATGAACCCATTGAATCATCATGAACCAAAAAAAAATTCAAATTCATTACTGGGACGTTCTCAATTTGCAGGCACCCTGTTTGTGAAAATGCCAAGGAAGACTATTTTTCTTATTCCTTTTGGTATGAGAAAGAGGAATAGGGAAACCCCTAAAGTTTTGAACTTTGTGTAGCTTCCACTGTATGTTGTTCTGTCTTCACATGGTAGTGTAATGTTAAAGTCCCATTTTGTGAAGGGAGGGCATGCTTCAACACGATTTCAAGACATGGGGTTCCATAATCAGGACCTTATGTGTTGAATCCAAGCACAATGAAGCCTTGTCCCTTTTCCATCACTGCATAAAGGGCTATGCTGGTTTTAAACCTGATCACACTGTCCTTGCTTCAATTCTCAAGTCTTGTTCTGCCCTTTTGGCTCCCAAATTTGGCATATCCCTGCATGGTTATGTTGTTAAGCAGGGCCATGTTTCTTGCCAGGTTACTAACAAAGCGTTGCTTAACATGTATGCGAAATGTGGCAAGCTTGACGAATGCCAAAAGCTGTTTGATCAGCTCAGCCACTATGATCCTGTTGTTTGGAATATTGTTCTATCTGGGTTCTCGTGGTCCACGAAGTATGATGCTGATGTGATCAGGGTATTTCGGAGAATGCATTCGAGTGGGGAGGCTATGCCCAATTCGGTTACCATTGCTACTGTTCTCCCTGTTTGTGCTCGTTTAGGGGATGTGGTTCCTGGAAAGAGTGTGCATGCTTATGTGATCAAGTCTGGTTTTGAGGCAGACACCCTTGCTGGGAATGCTCTTGTGTCAATGTATGCAAAGTGTGGGCTGGTGTCTGATGATGCATATGCTGTTTTTGATGGTATTGTTCATAAAGATGTTGTTTCATGGAATGCGATGATTGCAGGTCTTGCCGAGAATGGGTTGTTAGGAGATGCATTCTTGTTGTTCAGTTCGATGGTGAAAGGACCTACACAACCAAATTATGCAACTGTTGCAAATATTCTGCCTGTTTGTGCCTCGCTTAATGAGAGTGTTGCATACCGATGTGGAAGGCAAATCCACTCTTATGTGCTGCAACGGACTCAATTGTCAGCTGATGTGTCTGTGTTTAATGCTTTGATTAGCTTCTACTTACGAGTTGGAAGGATGGCAGAAGCAGAATCCTTGTTTTGGGAAATGGATGCAAGGGATTTAGTCTCTTGGAATGCTATTATTGCGGGATACACTTCGAATGGTGAATGGTTAAAAGCATTGCATCTATTGAGTAATTTAGTATCACAAGAGATGTTATTGCCAGATTCTGTGACTATTCTCAGCATACTTCCAGTTTGTGCGCAATTGAGAAACTTGCAGGTGGGGAAACAGATCCATGCATATATCTTCAGACATCCTTTTCTTTTTGAAGATACTGCTGTTGGAAATGCTTTAGTTAGTTTCTATGCAAAATGTGGCAATACAGAAGAAGCATATCATACATTTTCTATGATACCCAGTAAAGATTTGATTTCATGGAATTCTATGTTTTATGCCTTTGGAGAGAAAAGGCATCAATCAAGATTTCTTAGCTTGTTACATTCAATGCTTAAACTAGGAATTACACCTGACTCAGTTACAATGTTGACCATAATCCATTTTTGTGCCTCTCTTTCGAGAGTAGAAAAGGTTAAAGAAATACACAACTATTCAGTTAAGGCTGGATCTTTAGTAAGTGATACTGCACCCACAGTTGGGAATGCAATACTTGATGCATATGCCAAATGTGGTAACATGGATTATGCTAACAAGATGTTTCAGAATCTGTCAGAAAAAAGGAATCTGGTCACATGCAATTCGCTGATTTCAGCTTACGTGGGTTTAGGATCACATCATGATGCAAATATGATTTTTAGTGGGATGTCTGAGACAGACCTGACCACCTGGAATCTTATGGTTCGAGTATACGCTGAAAATGATTGTCCTGAGCAGGCTCTCAGTCTGTTCTCTGAGTTGCAAGCTCGAGGGATGAAGCCTGATGCGGTATCTATCATGAGCCTCCTTCCAATATGCACACAAATGGCATCAGTACACTTGCTGAGACAGTGTCATGGCTATATTATTCGTTCTTGTTTTGAGGATCTTCACCTAAAAGGAGCCCTCTTAGACGCATATGCCAAATGCGGCATCATTGGCTGCGCAACCAAGATATTTGGATCAAGTGCTGATAAGGATCTAGTTATGTTTACTGCTATGATTGGTGGGTATGCTATGCATGGTGTGAGTGAAGAAGCACTCAGGATTTTTTCTCATATGCTCGAAATGGGAATCAAGCCAGATCACGTTATTTTCACTTCTGTATTATCTGCCTGCAGTCATGCTGGCCGTGTAGATGAAGGACTGAAGATATTTTATTCAATAGAGAAAACCCATGGTATGAAACCAACTATGGAAGAGCTTGCTTGTGTGGTGGATCTCCTAGCTCGAGGTGGCCGCATCAGCGAAGCATATTCTCTTGTGACTAGTATGCCAATTGAAGCTAATGCCAATCTTTGGGGGACATTGCTTGGTGCCTGCAAAATCCATCATGAAGTGGAATTGGGGCGGATTGTAGCAGACAAACTCTTCAGAATTGAAGCTAACGACATTGGAAACTACATTGTACTTTCAAATTTGTATGCAGCAGATGCTAGATGGGATGGGGTCATGGAGATTAGAAAGATGATGAGGAACAAAGAGTTGAAAAAACCAGCAGGATGCAGCTGGATTGAAGTTGAGAGGACAAGAAACATTTTTGTGGCTGGGGACTGTTCACACCCACAAAGAAGAATTATTTACAATACATTGTGTACATTGGATCAGCAAATTAAAGAGCCGGTGGAGTTTGAGCTTCGCCTTGGGAGAAATGTTATATAAACACCCGCGTACCCCATTGATACATCAATTTGTTTCAACATTGAGCATGATGAATTAATAAAATAAGTAAAAATTACTATCATATCTAATAAAAATAAATATTTCAATAAAACACTTACCTTTAAATATTAAAATAATATTTTTTTTATTCTTATAACATTAGAAGTGTCACAAAATAAATTAATCTTCATTTTATATCTCTAATTTCATACTTATAAATCATTTTAATCTCTAACTTTTAAAATAAATCCATTTAATTTCTACCATAACAAATTATAAATTATACTAGTTTCCCATTCTATTTTTATTTAATATTCTATCAACTTTCATCAATTAAACGATCACAGCTCACAAGTAATTTTTTCGTTCCACTCATACCCAATTTTAAGGGTACCATTACCTAAGACGGGCTGCTAGATATCACACATTTTTAAGGGACTTTCATTGTGAAACCAACATCCAATTAATGTTTCACAGCTCATCTCGGGTACGATGCCCACAAGGGTACCATAGCAACTCGCCAACTCCCATTTTGCAAAATAAAGATCAATCAAATCAAAATTTCTACCCATTAGTACCACACGGACAATTTATTTCAATTCATAGATACCTTTCTATCACAAGGCAATATATTCTGCCAACAAGTACTAAAGAAAAAAAAGAACATACAGAATTTTCAAATTCCCAAATTCTAGAAAGTTCATGTCTAGGGTTTCCAACTTAGGACAATCACTCCATATTTATCTTCTATGTCTATTTGGCTGTGTTTATCTGCCTGTAAGCTTATGTGCATCGCCCTACCATCAAATACCGCTGGGCTTATTATTCTTCGAGTGAGATGGGGAGAACTTCTCCATGAGTTTGGTTAATTCCTCATCAAACTTTTTCTCCATCTGGACCTCTTCCTCCCAATGCTTTCGCTTCATTGCAGCAATACTTTCTTCATGAGCACGCAACAGTTTCTCCTTTTCATCAACAAAGTTTTCCATTTCTTTATCTTGGACCTCCACAAATTTTAGATATTCATCCACCCTACATGTACAGAAATTCAAAATTTGTCATAAGGTATTGAAAAATATAAATACCACAGCCAAAATAAGTGGACCACATATTTACTGTATATGCGCATAACCTCACTCCTCAAAACATTAATTTTCTAGTGTCAAATGAAATTAGGTTTTCTTTCAACCCTTCAACCTTAGAATCATCTAAATGATACCAATTTCATAAAATTTATTACGAACACACACAGCAACATCAGATGCAAATAGTTCATTAGTCTAATGGAACTGACAAGTGACAACAGTCCCAGTGAATGACAATCCTTACTTGAGTCTCCGGTCCTCTGTATTTAAAGGACTAGTACTTGACTGCTTCACCTTCTCACGTTCCTCCTGCTGCATCCTCTCAAAATCTTCTTCCTTCGCATTCCTGGTATCATGAATGCTTTTCATCTGTTCCTTAAAGAATTGTTCTTGATTGTACATCTTCCATTGGGACACAGAACAAAATAGTCAGAAAAATGTAACAAGATGAAACTAAACTGAGACCTAGAGAAATTAGAGACAATGGCTAGCCAGAAGGGAAAGAATTGAGGGTGGACTCAACCAAGTGTAGAAATCAGCAAATAACAATTTTGTTTTTAGGATAGAGAAGAGGTAACACTGGGTTTTAGCAAACATTATGTTAGTCGAGCAAAACAACTAGAGATTATCAGGGCACACAACAGGTAAGTTATTGAATCAATTTGTTAGTCAACGCATTGATCTGGATAACTGGGTCATTGGCAGTATGCATCAGACACACTGCCAGGTTCAAATCTTTCAACATGTCTTTTCACCAAAAGCATTATAATAATCCATCGCATATCTCTTCTTCAATAGTCTAATTCGACAGGTTAGACTGGAGCTTGATCGGCAAATATATAAATCAGATTTTCATATACAAACCCATCTCAACAGGAAGAAAGACACAAAGTGACCATAACTTATAGTTTATCCACTCTTGTTAGAATACAAAATGTATAAAGTAGCCATTGCATCTAAAACATCTCAAGTTTCAACATAACAGTTCATTTAGAAGCATATCCTACCTAACCTCAAGAAATAATCAGATACTAAATGTTCATGTCACAAGCAAAGCAAATATGCTTCAAGGAACAGATTTTCGATAAAATAAACAGCAAAGAAGTCTGTCTGTTCGGTGTTTGCATTTGCATTACCTCTTCTTTGTTCTCTTCATGTTGCCTTTTAGTTCTCAGCCTCACAATGCGATTTTCCTCCATTGTCTTCCGCAGCTTCTCACTCACTATACCAAAAGATTCTTCCAGGGCTTTTGCATGCTTTTGCTCCTTGACAACCCGGTTCTTCAAGTAGATAAGTTGCTGGTTGTCCTCACTCATTTGCCGAATTTGGTTTACAACCATCTCCTGGTATGATCTCATCTCATATTTGAGTCTAGATTTACCTGTAAAATTCATAGGAAGAGAAAGAACAAAGTTAGTATATAGTTGGTTTCCATTGTACTGACTTGGTTAACCTGTGACCAGCAGATATCAAACAACCTGCATGATGTGAGTATAACGAAGGAGAAAGACTAACAAAGAGGAAGTGGAACCTTGGGAATGCTTGTTAAAAAAGTCCAGGTCTTCTTTAGTGGCCATGTATCCGTAAAGCTGGCGATTCCCACCAGGAAGAAATAAAACACGGCGATGAAACCAAGCATCTCTATCAGTTCCTTGCCCTGCAAAATGTTTGTTTAGACGCTCTGCCTCTAGATAACCGCTAGCTGAGGCTTCAAATATCAAAACACTCATCCCGCGATGACCTTGTGGGCCATAAGAGTGTCGTGCTTTAACAGCAGCATATGTACTAAAATAATCAAGAAGCTCTTGGTTGCCCATACCTATCCACTACAAGCAAAGAACAAAACCTCAAGTTAAGACAAACCAGCAATGCTATAGAAATTTCAGAATGTTTTGCTACATCAACACAAGCAGTCAGAATACTATTTATGATATTACAAATTATCATCATCTGATGCAAGTAAAAATATATCAATACCTTCTCACTTTCATCTTGTTCGAGCTTCGTATTCAGAATGATAACCATTGGAGGCCAAACTATTTCATGATCTCTCTCCAATTCTATTAAACCTTTCCATTTACCAAAAGCTTCGCCAGCCGCAATTACTGAAGCACCCCTTCTGCGCAATTCCTCATCCAAAAGCTCAGCAAACTCCCTGTGAATCTTCACCCTTTTTGACCCTTTTGTTTTGGCATGTGTCATCAGAGGCTGCAGTCCTCTGTACCAATCAATAGCACCAGGACCACCTTGACAAGCTGGACAGTGCCACTGCCTTTCTGGTTCATTAATCTGTTCAATAGTCAGGGTGTCAAAAAAGTCAAAGAATTCCCTATACCATTTGCTCTTCTTTCGTGTCTCATGGCTCTTTTGACTAGTATCTGAATCATAATCATCACTCATTAGATCATCATCAGTATCTTCCATAGCATCAAAGTCCTCCTCCCTCTCATCCTCAGCATTGCTGTTCGTCTCAGGGTTCTCTAGTGAAATTTCATCATTTCCATTGGACTGCTCAGAACCAGTTCTAGATTGCCAATTCCAGCCATGCTCCAATGGGGGCTGAATTAAAGGATTTGAAATCACATTGTTGCTTTCATATCCACTTATAGCTGATTGGGGCCTTCCATTTCCTCTGCCAGCTGGTTTCCTAGAGTTAGCATTTTGAGTCTGCAAGGGATTTCCTGAGCCTCGTCCAACTCCACCATAATTTCGGATGCCTGGCTTTAGAGCCATATCTGTTGTATTCCCCCAAGCTCTAGGATTATAATTATGGGCTGGAGAAGCCCATGGTTTTGCAGCACTGCTTCCAGCTCTGTTCCTGGATTTCCTTGTACATACCTCCCATTCACCATCATCTTGTTCTGCATCTACGTTAGTGTCAGCAATACCTTGAGTCAACTGGTCAATTTTTTGATGAGATTCGGATATATTTTTCCCTTTGGACAGCATATCATCATTGTTAGCCACAGTGAAAGGTCTTCCTCCCCCTCTTTTCGAACTCATTTGTATGTGCTCCGTTCTGGATCAAAACTTTTGTCAGTCAAGCATAAACACACAGAATTGGCAAACACAAGCACATCTCTAAGCACAGGAGAAACATTCATTCATGCAAAAACTAAGCTCTCAAATAAAATGCATAATCACCTGTTCATAATGAACTCAGGTTTTGTGCAAATAAATAGATGCAAATAGAAGATAGCTTAAGGAGGAGTCTCAATTCAATAATACAATGAAGTAAAGACACTGTGTGAGCGAAAAATTCTTTTAAATGAAACGAATGCAGGTTAAGGCCATTTCAGTGCAAATTGCAAAACACGCTGCTACAACCTTCCTCTAAGCTTGTCATCATGTGAAGTTGGACAATTTATGGCTCATTTGGTTAAGCTTCTAAAATACAGTAAATACTTTTTCAAGAGCAGAATTAGATGCAGAAGAAAAAATTGGTTTAAATTTTAATATAATTATAAAAGTACCCTTTTTAATAATCGAAAGTGTTAAGTTATTTTTATGACAGATATAAGAATAATTTTCTTAAAAGATTACAACTGAGGACATGAAAATTCAATTCCCAAGCAATATTTCAAATATTTTTGTACATAATAAATATTTTCCAAAAAATTAAATTAACTTATTTAAAATAATTTAATCAAATATATCATAAAAAACTAAAGTTCATAAAATCTATATAAATAAAGTGTATTAAAATTATATATAAAGAGCGCATTAATTCATGTATGTGTGGCTCGTGAGCCCAGAGCCTGGTGATAGATTCCTACATGTCTCGATAAGCTACGGAAGGTCATAAGTTCGACTTTCATCCCCACCCCACATCCCCTAACATCTTAGTAAAAATGGAAAAAAATTCATGTGTATCGTACCTTACATTTATATAGTTTTTTATATCAAGGAGTTCATTTATTTTGTCACATATTCACTCTTCATATGCCGTTCCCTTCTGCTTCTAGACAAAGCTTCTAAAGAAACATTATTTTTTTCTACTCTGTTTTGTTTTAGAAGCATAAAAATTCTCTGCTTAAATATGTTTCTTATCCTATAAATTTAGGTCATTTTGATTATAGGTCGCCTTGGGTTGATCATCATTATTCAATGGTATTTTCACTCCTATCCCCCATGGACATTGGGGGACGGGGATAGGGGGAAATTCAGATAACACTTGTATTTTACTTTAAATATTAAATGCACGGATCTAAAATGAAACGCTACTAGATTCAGGAACAAGGGTATTGTTATTGTTAATTGTAATATTGCAAACAAGGATGAACAACTGAGTTCTTCCTTAGAATTCATCAAGGAAGTTTCATTTTCTTTCTTATGGTCAGTAGGAGCCTTGAAGGTGATGGTTAGTAGTTAAAGTGTTACACACAAAGAAGGATCAATTTGAAAATTCAATGCGTTCAAGGAACATTCATTAATCATTATAAAACATTAAGCCATTTTTTTTTTTGGTTACACATTTAAGCCAGTTTGAGACGCTGGCCCAAATGAAAAGAAAAATAAAAGGGCAAAAAAAAAAAAAGGACCAGCTATGATCACATGGAACATGAAACCCTCAATTTTCGAAGCTTTTACAAAGCAAATGCTGTTTCCGTGAACATGCCAAAAACCAATTTGAAAAAAATGAAGAGCTCCAAAATCTTCCACAACAAAGAACAACACACCAACGCGAAACCTCCCTCAATTTCACGAGACAATTAAGATAAACCGTTTCTATTATTTTTATTATCTTTTAGTTTCTTCGCAGAGAAGCATGCAAAAAAAGCATCAGACATCAGTTTTCCAAAAACAAGAAAAAAAAATCCAATAAACAACGCAGTAAGTGGATAAACACATTAACACTAGCCACTATCACTAATCTAATTCTTCTGACAGAGAAAGTAAAGAAGGGAGAAAAAAAAACACACATAACGAACAACGTATCAACGTAACGACGATGTTCGAGCTGATGAGGGAAGAGAACATGCATAAACGGAGACAAAAGCAACAAAAAGAGAGAGAGAGAGAGAGAGAGAGAGAGAGAGAGAGAGAAACGGGAAGTGATAGATGGAGAATCGAAGGAATCACCAGTGATCGTGCGAAGATCGACGGCAGGAAAGGATGGCGGTTGCAGAGCACGCGCCACCACAAGCGTACAGTGAGAGTGAGAGAGTGAGTGAGGGACAGCTGAAAGTGCGCGAGTAGGAACGGAAGGCGTGGAGGAAAAGACCGACGAGACCATTTATATCGTGGTCCTTGCGGACTTCAAATTTCAATTCATTTTGGTTTTGATACGACATATTCCTTCCACCCTTTAATTATAAGTATACATCTTGCTACTATATTTTGATAGATAGATCGCTTAAGAAATTTAAAAAATTTATGTCGATCGACAAAATTGTGTTTTCCAAAAAATTATGCTTTTTGTGTATGAACGAAAACATATATAATAATAACAATTAATGTTTTCCTAAAATTCTTAAATCAAATATAATACTAGTTCTTTTAATGTGTGATCACATCAACACTAATGTGCCGGATTTCTTCAGATGTTAGCTCCTTCATTTTTTAAGAAAAAAAAGTCACTAAAAATATTGGTGCATCATTTTAACTACAGAGTGATACATGGCTCGAGACATGTGATTACAAATGAACCTTTTTTAAAAGATAAAAAATAAATTGATACACCACGGACTATAGTGAGAGTAGCGTGCCATAGAATTGGCCATATATCGATCAAGTAAAAGTAGAGTTGGCCGTATAAACAAAGATTGGAAAGTGCGGGGAAACTTGGGGAAGAAGGAGGATGAAAGAACCAATGAAGCGTTGCTTGCATTTGAATAAGATAATAAGTATCAGTTAATGAAATAAGAGAAAAAAAATGTATCAAATAAATTTAAAATTAAATTTGAATAAATTATTAGTATAACATATTTATAAATATTTCATTACATTTACCATATTAATAAAATTTTTGAATTAATCGTGAATATAAAGTGATAAGAATATTTTGATAAATTTAAATTTGATTACGGGCAATGTTAATTTTTTCAACATAGCCATCTAATTACATTTTAATATATTAACAAAACATAATTAAAAATCATCCTATCACTTTAAAAGTTATATATATATATATAAATTTAATTAAATTATAATATAAAAATATATATTTAAATTAAATATATCTTTTATTGTGAATATATTTAAATATAAAAAATTATATTCATAATCCACGCAACGAAATTTCCACGGACTGGTGACTCGAAAAAAACCGACCAGATTCTCTGTGGTCCGCTGGTCAAGGTATTCTGCCCCAGAGCACACGGCAAGTATGGAATAATAGTTTTCTTCATTCTTAAAATGAAAAGAAAATAATTTGGGAATGAACATGTGTTAGGTCCTTCAAAATTTTTCTATCGAATTATTTAGTTTCTTAAGGAAAAAAATTAATTTTATAGCCTTTAAAATTAAAAATAATACGTACATTAATGTCTCTGCTTGTTTTTTATCAGTGGACTTTTACATGTGGTACTATATAATAAAGACAGGTGAATAAAACGCTCGATGCAAATAAAATGATGTCATTTTAAAACATATTGCATTAATTTTTATATCTAAAATTATACAGAATGAGTCATTTTATGATTTGTAATAGAAATTTAAATTATTTATTTTGTTTAATTTCAGCTACTAAAATAAGTAATTTTAAACTTAATTTTCCTTCAGATAACACATATGTAACATCATGTTAACAGGCCTATATGTAATTTCATTAGTATTTAAATGATCAAATATAAAAAGGGACTAATGCTTCTTATTAATAAAATCTTGAGGGACTAAGAGTGTAATTTTAATTTTCAGAAGATCAAATAGTCTTATGAAATTTTATTAGGGATTAACTAGGTTATTGACTCATAACTTGAGATGAAGAAAAAATTTTAAACAAAATGTACAGATTTTTGTATAGAATAGTCGATAATAAGGTGCTTCCTTACTTATTTTTTGCTTTGCAAGCAACTCATGAATTTTTCTATGGTGAAGGTTTTGACTTTTGATTATCGGCGCGTCTAGTATAATTTACCTTACAAAAGGTGTAATGAACAAGCTTTTCGCTTTTTTTTAAAAAAAAAATTATCTTTCCGTGAAGTAAAATTAATCAAAACCAGATAATTGGCCATGTTATACATAATCCAAAGCTGCGAGGAAAATATTCATTAAAAATATTAGTTTTTTTATAGTCGTTTTTTTTATGTGAGAGCTTTTAAAAAGTAAATCTGGTAACTTTTTAATCTTATATTTTTGTTTTTATAAATATTTTAGGACTTTCTTAGTTCATAAAATTAAAATGCGAGCTTGTGGGTCATTTTTTTGGTTATGGGTCTTATGTGATTATTTTATGAGTTTATTGAGTTGTGGGGTGTTTTATTGGTATAAGAGAGAGAGAGAGAGGGGGGGGGGGGGATTTGGTAAGGATTCGAATTGATCGAATCTTGTAACATGAAATAATTAATTAATTTATAAAATAAGGGTTTTGCTAATCATTAAATCCAATAAAACAAGCTTTAGAAGTTTTGAATGGCTTCCAACTATTCAAAGCTTAAAAGTTTTTGGTTTACTGAAAATAATTTTCAGTTTTTAATTTTTCAGATTTGTAAAGAAAAAATTGAAAATTGTTCAATTTTTAGTTTTTTCAGTTTTTTCTTCAAAAATTTGAAAAACTGGAAACTGAAAACTGAAAAAAGTAAACCAAACAGGCTCTTATCTTCCCAACACAATAATATTTCCTCTATTTCAAAAAATTGTCATTTTTTCACCTTTTCATGTTATAAAATATCTATCAATTTACAAATAAATATCAAGGTAACTTTATTTTTTTCTTCTATTTATACTTATAATATAAATGTGTGAGTCGAGTAATTAATACATTTATCAAGATGAATAATAATAACTATATAAGGATAATTTTGTCAACTTGTATAATTTTTTACATTTGTCAAGATTTTTTTTTTCTTAGTATATATGTGTGTTGTTTGGGTTTTGACAGTTATTCTCAAACAAAGGGAGTATTTTTATAAACCAATATAAAAACCATGAAACATAATAGAAATCAGTATCTTGTAAGATCCCAACAATCTCATTCTTTGGTGGATCCAAAAATAGACAATGCGTATGTAACTTTCTTAACCTATGTTTAAAATTGAAAAGTAAAAAAAAACAAATTGCAAATTGAATAAACATTCTACAACTAGACAAATTGCAAAAAAAATTTAATTGTAAATTTATTTAATTAAGTTGTTCATCTATTTCTACTAAAGATTAAAAAATTTAATATCACATTACATTGAGATAATTAATAATATCATATTAAATTGATAAAAATAAATTTAATGAACAAATTAAAAAAAACACTTCTAACTTCTAAATTCTCTAAATAAATAACCTGTTTCATAATAAAATAAAAAAAATTATTTTAGAAATAAAAGAAGTAAATGAATATTATAAAGTATTAATAAAATAAAATAATCTTAAATTTTGATTAATCATTTGCTCTGCAATATGCTTAGGAGGATTTATTGTTTCATCATGTCTTTGAGGCATTTTTTCACACCTTATATCAAAAAATATCTCACTCTTTTTTCACAACTCTATCTATAATAACTCTCAAGTTGTTCTCTTAAACTTGGTGGAGTTCTCTTGTTTCTCATTCAAAAACCTTCCCTTGGCTCACTTATATAAGTTGAAAATCTGAAAGAAGAATTGAGAAGAGGCATCAATTCAAAGCCTTCATAACCTACTCCATGCTACCCTGCAACAAGCAATGATTTCTCAAGTTCTTGAAGCCAGGCAGGGATTCCTCCTTTTCCCGGAGCACTTTTCAAAGCTTCTAGCCTCGTCACGTCAGCCTGCGCCCATTAGCATTACGTCGCATCAAGCGGGGCAGTTCTCTGCAAAGAACTCAAACTGCTCGAGTTCACTTCTTTTTGTTATTTTCCATACATGGGCAGCTATAGTGCCACTGCATTGTTTTGTCATCTCACCTGGCCATGTAGCATTCCAGCTTTTCAGGGAAAAGTCTCTTCACTACAGGTGCTCATGTATGTGACGCTTGGAACAACAACCAAGTTGTAGTGAACTCGAACTGTCTGAGTTCTCTCTTCACTGCAGGTGCTTGCATGACTCAACTAAGCTATACTGAACTCAGACTATCCAAGTTCTCTCTACTAGCGGTTGTCCACCTAACATCTTCAGCTTTTCGGAGATACTACTTTTGTCTGATTTTGTCAAATTTGGCCTTGCTTTAACTTGGATTGTCTGAGTTCCATTCAAGTTTTTTGAGATCCCCTAAGCTCGTAATTAACCCATATAGCCATATTACAATAATATTATTTTGGAAACATCGTGTGAAAGTTAATTTCCGGTTTTTTTACCATGGTTCATCACCATATATGATGTTAAGGAAATTCATACATTTCTTTTGCATGGTTAGCGTTGCCATCTTGCTTCCTATGTTTTGTGAGGACAGGGCAATGTTTTTTCTTTTAAATTATTATTTATATGCGAAAGATGAGGTTTTGCATTTATAGGAGTCTTCTAAACCTGATTAGCTTTACTTCTCCTTATTTTAAAGACTTGGCAAGATAGGAGTTTTCTATGTATGTGTGTGTTTTTTCCTCAAATAAAAATAGAATTATATATGGAAAAATAACTCTCTATGTTGTTGTCCTATTTAACCCAAACATATCTATTAGATGTTTTTCTATATCAAATGTTTTATTATCTCTGACAGGGTGTTTTGAAAGCTTTTAAGAGATAGAATTGAATTGAACTCCTTTAGGAATTGAATTAAATTCTTATGTTTGAAATAAATTAGTAAATAAAAGAATTGAATTGAATTCTTTGATTTAGAATGTATCTAAAAATAAATTGATTTGTTTGTTTTTTCCATTTTATCCTTCATCAATAAAACTTAATATTTTACTAATAACCAGCACTCCCAGCACCTACTCCATGCGCTAGCACTCCTAGTCACTTACACTCCTAGCACCCACTCCATGAGCCACCATCCTCCACCCACACCAGATCCGATAGCGGCGGCAATAAGAAGCACGTGGCTCCTGCAAAAGGGGAAAAGAAAGAACAAAGCACAAAACCAACAACAACGATTAGAACAAAGAACAAGGTGCCAAAAATTTAGTTCCACCATTTCCAAATATAGCAAAACTTCTCTCACATGCAGAAAATGGATGAAACACAACAAAAGAGAATGGAACACAGCAAAATAGAGCTTTTCAATGAAACATAAGCAAAAGAGAATGGATAAACACAGCAAAAGAGAGCTCTATTTACCTCTAGTTGTCTGGGCGGCGGTGGCGGTGGCATTGTACAGGCTGGTGGCCAACGGTGGCAGTGGAAGGGTGGCGATAGGTTGCAGCAGAGAAGAGGGTTTCTTGGTAATTTCAAATTTTCAACTCAATTCCATCCACAAATCAGACCTCTTTAGATCTGATTTATTTTTAGGAGTTTTTGTGAAATTGAATTATGATAGGATTTAGATTCTTAGCTAAAATTTTGTTCAAAAGCAATGAATTGAATTCCATTTCTTGAAAGAATTCAATTCTTGGGGATTCCAAACAAGCTGTTAGAAATTACTAAAAAAGTTATAGGTAAACCATCGCTGTTCTATCTCATACTTATGCTTGCATTAATTAATAGAATGTGTACTCACAGCAGCAGTTGTGTTGGTCATGTAAGAATCTTTCAATTGATGGGCTTTAAGTAGAGTAGTAATAGGTTATTAAAGTTTCACAGTCAATTAATCCATTAATCTTTTACATCAGTTAATTTTATAAACTAGGAAAACTACATAGGTTTCGCTAACCAGTACCCTTAGGTAATGTTTGCTAACTATCTCTGGACAGTGGAGACAGAGATAGCAGAGACAGTGAAGACGGAAACATAAAAAATATTGTTACCTAAGGGATATTATTAGAAAAAAAATAAATTTTTGTCTCTGTATCCTGTCTTTACTTTTTGGAGGGACATAAATACAAAAAAATTTGTCTTGAGGATAGAAAAATTTTCTGTCCTCATACCCCATCTCCACTATCAAATATCTTTCTACCTCCACTGTCCCTGTATTTCCTATCTTAGGACAGTAAACAAATACATCCTTAGGGTCTTTAAAGGAGAAATTTTTTATTGAAAAAATGTAGTTTTTAAGTTATCAACATATTCAATACATTGAAAGTATCAAAAGTCTTCACTATTGAAAACCTTATCGAGTGCCCTTAGCAAAACCCATACTATATTAATCTTGACTAAAATTGGTTGATATTATAGTTGCACAAAATAAAGATTGATATTTAATACAAATCATCTTGTTTTGGGGTGCATCTTTTGCGAGCATTTATACTAGCAATGGTGATGGGCTGCAGATTATGGTTAAGGTGCATGATGGCCATGGTGGAGGTGAGGTGGGTGATTATGGCTAGGATGTTAGCTAGAGTCATTAAAGTAGGTCGAACCAATTGAACCAGCTTGAATAGTCCAACAAAACAAGTGAGGTAGATTGAAAATGTTGAGTAAAAATAAAAGTTAGCCCAACTTAGTCCCAATTGATGTGACTCAGCCTACTTTTGGGTCAGGCCAATGTAATGATTTGAAGACTATTTTTTCAAATAATCAACTAAAAATTTGAGTCATTATTACTTGATCAAGTTTGGACTGCTTGACTCATTTTTTTAATTAAAAAAGTTTAAATTAAAAAAAATATTGGTAAATCTTTGTTTGAGCTAGTATTGATAATTTTTTTGGATTTAGCATAAACTTAAGGGTCAATTTTTTAGATATAGAATTTGTATCTAGAATTTGTTACAATATGAGTCTTTGTGGTTGTTTACTAGAATATGAGATTTTTTAAAAGCAAATCCCACCAATAACAAGATTTCAATGATAAAGTTTAATTTTTTAAATCAAATATCATCAATGACAAGATTTGCACATTATATTTATATAAATTTCTCCACAACCTTGTACATGAGGAATTATTAAATTAAAACACCATATTAAAAATAAAAACCTTCAATGTAAGCTATCAAAAGTTTAATTCCAGTAAAATACCAAGTTTCTTTTTCATTTTTACATAAAGCCAGAATAAAATCACAACTTACTCATGCATTACACTTTTGAAAAAAAATGTTTGCCCATTTATATTTACCTCCCTTGGCTTTAAATGTTACATTTTAAGAAGTTAAAAAAATGTATAAAATAACTATTTTATCATTATTTATCTATCTATCTTATTTATATTGAATAACATGATGCAATCTTCACCTTACCCACTCTTTTTAGGTTTCAACCCCCCTCCCCAAACCAAACAAAAAAAAAGAAGCACAAAAACACTACAGAACTGAAGTCAGACAAACAATAACATATGAAAGTATGAATTATTGGGTGGGGTTGAGTGCATGGTTCCCAACGTCCAATAGTTCAAGTTCTCTTGGAACTTCCTTTGCTGCTTCTCTTTATGCCATTGGGAATCGTCTCTCTGAGTTTGCAAAGCTTCTGGTTGAACTTTGAGTTTAGGGCTATTCTGACCCCAGCTGGAGGACTCAATGAGTGTAGCTTTGTGTTGATCCAAATGAGGCTTTGGCTGTGAACTTCATGCTTCAGTTGTATAATCTTTTGGATGAGACCCATGATGATGTTGTTGAGCCTACACTTCGCTTGGGTTGCTGCAACAATAGAAAAGAGGAAAGGGGAAAGTGGGTTCCGTGACAAAGGTAATTTGGAGTTTCAAAATTCATGTTTTGAACAAAGTAAGTAAATGTTATGGGACAAAAATTAAGGGGTAAAGTACAATATTAAAAGGCCTCGAGCAAATACATGCACTATAATTTGCCCTTAAAAAGATGAGATTTTGCGTTTATGGTAGTCTCCTACACACCTACACATGATTAGCGTTACTTCTCATTGTTTTGAAGTCTTGTCAGCTAGGTAGGAGTTTTCTCTATGTGTGTTTTTGTGTTTTCCACCCCCACTTTAATAGAAAAATAATTATTTATTTTGTTATCCTATTTAATCCAAACATATCTATCAGATGTTTTCCTACATTAAATGTTTTGTTATCTCTTGGAAAATTACTTCTTTGGATCCTTGAAATAAGTTATTTTTTTATTTTTTTCTGATCCAAGATATAAGTTATTTTCATATTTCAAGAAATCATTAATTATTTTATACATGTTTTACTCCTCTATTTAATTTAAGAGAGAATGAGTGGAGGTGAGTTTATTCGAGTATTTAGTTTGAAAGAGAATTAGTGAATATTGAGTGATAAAGGTATTTGCATATTTTTTTTAGAAGATTAATAAAATTGAATCATTACCTCCACATAATCCGAAAATAATCTATTCTCCTAGCCTTTTAGAATATTAGTCCACATTCAGACAACTTCATATTTAAAAATTTTTATCAACTTTTAGATAATTTCATATTTCAATACAATATTTATTTATTTTTCCAATAATATCCTTAAGTATTTTCACTCACCAGTTTTTATTTTTCAAAAGCATTTCATTTAATAGGAATATATTAGTTCATTTATTATATCTTATTCTATTTTTAATATATTTATTATTTTTCTTAATATTTATATTTATTTAAAAGTGACTTATATTTTGAAAGTATGGGAGTATTAAGGACATGAGGGAGTACTAGGAAAGTTTTGGGAAAACCATGGTTTTTCTATATGTCATGCTTATGCTTGCATTAATTGATAGAATGTGTACTCACAGCAGCATTTGTGTTGGTCATGTAAGAAGCTTCAAGTAGAATAGTAGCGGTGGTAAGTTACTCAATCTCTCCTTAAATAATTGGCCAATTTACAAATTTCTTTTGTCTAGAAATAATTATTTATTTTAAGAATTTAAGTAGTATTAATTATTTGAATTTAATTTTGATTCAGTGACAGTATAAAATTATTTTACACCGTCATTTAATTAAAATAACTCGATTTGATAACTTTTCAAGTAATGAGTGTAAAAGTCAACCATCAAGACTTATATAGCAATACATGATTGGATGACTGTATAAAACTTTTTTACACTGTTAGCATATGGTAATTAAATCCTAATTATTTTTTAATAATACCCTTATTAAATATTATTAGAGGAAGAAAGAAATATGGTGGAGGAGAGAAGGAAAAGTTGAGTTATTAAACCAAAACAAGGACAATTTAATAAATTATTTTTAATTTTTTATAACTATGATATTTTTCCAATTTAGGAGAAGCGAGTATTATAGTTTAACATTCAATTAATGCATTGATCTTTTACATCAATCAATTAATTTTCTAAACTGGGAAAACTACATTGATCTTCTTTTCTTTTTCTTTGGGTCACAACATTAATCTTCATTAAAATTTGTTGATATTACAGTTGCACAAAATTAAGACTATAATTTAACACAAAATCATCTTGTAGTTTGGGGTTGCATCTTTGCAGGTATTGAGCATTTATACAGGCGTTTAGGATGCGCAATGGTCATGGAGGAGGCATCAGTGGGTGGTTATGGTTGGGATGTTAGATAGAGTCATTGAAATGGGCCGAGCCTCATTAACAAACTCGAATAATCCAAAAAAATGTGCAAGATAAATTGAAATATTTGAGTAAAAATAAAAGTTAACCTAACTCCGTCTGAATTGATTTGTTCGGAGCCAATTTTATGCTAGGTCAACTTGATGACTCGAACACTAATTTTTTTTTTAATAGTCAACTACAAATGTAAGTCGTTACTATTCAAGTGTAGATGCTTGACTCATTTCATTTTTTGAAAAAAAAGTTTAAATTAAAACAAATATTGATAAAAAATAATTTTTTTTAATTTACTTCACTTTGTTTCAACTTATTTTGATAAAGTTTAGATCTTGGAAAAATACCAAAGTTTCATTTTTTTTCATACTAATGGAAAGAAAGAATAAGATCACGAGTAAAGTACTACTTTCGTCATTGAAATTGTAAGCGTGATTTACTTTTGTCCTTGAAGTTTGAAAAGTAACTATTTGATCCCTGAATTATAAATTGTTGGCCACGTTAGTCCTTGGAGCTATTGCCGTTACTATTCCGTTATGATTTTGAGATATGTCACTTAATGGGACACTGGCATTGCTATAAGGTAGTTGAGGTGTCTTGGTGTTGGCAAATGGTTCAATTTAGTCCTTAGATGTGTCAATTTAGTCCCACAACCCAAATCTCTCTTTATCATTATGAACCCTAGCCCCTTTTCCTGTCCCAAATTCTAACCCAAATATCTGTTCTTTCCCAACTCATTCAGAGGATTATCTCTCTTATCTTCTAACTCTGCTTTGCTATTGCTAGAGAAGTTACAAGGGAAGCATGCCTTGTGAAATTGAACAAACCAATGGCAATGCCAACAAAACCAGAATTGCAGAAGATCACCAAAACCAACAACACAGAGAGAGCCCCCTGGTCACTTGCTTGCATAGTGCAATATATCAAACCAGTTGTCAAGAAATGAGAATCAAGCAACTACATGTCTCCCTTAACAGATCAAACTCATGATACAGCCGATGCCTTGCAAAAATGCAAGGAAACAAAAGAAACTCTTAAGGACTAATTGGGATTGGCACCATACCATGTAGAAATATGCTCTAAAAGATGGCCAGGAAGTTTAACATGTTTAGAAATATGACTCTATATTGAAGTGATAATAGGAAGGATTAGCTAATTAAGGATGGGGTGGTGTTTGCCTAGGTTGTGAACAAGAATAGAAAAAGTGGTAGGAGGATTTTATAAATTATAAGGGTGCCTACCTTGTCATTAGAGTCAAATCGTACTTGAGTGAAGGCAATCCTTAGTGCCAATCACCAATATCTTTATACGTATAGACTACAATGGTAGTGCTGGGCATCTTGAAAGTTCGCAGGCAGTGCTTTATGAGAAAGCCCCTGCTGAATCACACGCCAAGCAGTGAAAGGGTGGGTTAAGGCAATGGTGAAGGTGAAAGATGAGGGAATAGGAAGGTGAGAGAGTCTAATCTAAGAGGAAAAGGCGAAAGGGATACGGATATTAGATATCGGATATAGCGACTAATTTGACACATTTAAAAATTATTTAGGAATGAAAATGATATTTTACTCGTAAGATAACTGCATCTACTTATAGTTTCACACATTTTTGGACCGTGCTTTTCGCCAGCTCTAGTGTATTAGAGTCTTGGCAAGGAGTAGCGAGTTCTAGTTTTGCCTATGGTTTTCAATTTTGTTGTCCTTTTCACTTGTGTCGTGTTCTACTTCTTAGTTATGTGGGTTTGGTTTGGGTGTTGGCGGAGATGGAATTGTTATTATCAAGTGTGCCTTCTCTTTGACACTATTATTTGATCTGAGGACGTGAATGTGCATTTTGTGGCTTTATTTTTGTCCTGTAAATATTCAAGATCGGGGATGAGATTATGAAATTATTTCTTCTTCTTATAGAGGGTTGAGGTCGATGGCTTTACATGGTGTCATGGTTATGGCTTGTTCAATATTGCGTTATTGTATATATAGGTTTTCACTCTTTTTAACTCAAAATATTTTATTTGAAAAATGTGATTAATTAGGTACTAAAAGTTTTTCCGTACTTTATTGGAGACAAGCGTTACTTTATTTAGTTACAGACATTCTTAACGTAAAGCGTGTTTTTCGCAAAAGATGTCATTCAACTGGCAACAAACTTTTCCTGCAAATTCGCAGCGACGCTATTCATATCTTCTCTCTTTATTTTTTGTTTGTAAAATGACGAGTTTTATATGAAGTGAGAAGGGTGAGGAGTTAACCACTTTTTCACTTTAGATGAATCAGATCTCTTACCTTCTTTTCCAATTGCTTATTCCATTGCCAAGGATATCACACCATAAGTTACCTTTTATTCAATATAGGAGATGGAGACTTTTACCATACTTTCCATAATAGTACGTCTTATATATATAATATCATATGGTATGCCCTTAAACGTTTTACATTTTAATATTTTTCAACAAGAAGAATGTATTACCACGAAATACTACTTTGGATACAATATAGAAGAGGGTGCTGAAGCTAACTACATTTTTGCCATCTCTGACACGTTAACTGGGAAGCAATCAGAGGGTGGTCCACCAAATGCTTTACGAGCAAGAACTTTATTCACAGCCTGAGTGGGATGGAAGGCATCCCAAAACACATGTTGGTCTCTGTTTGAGCATGGCATAGACAAAGGCAAGCAACTTAGCTGCCCTCGATTCCTTCCAACTCCACAGCAGCCTCTATCAGTAACACTGAACCCTGTACAAATAAAAATCACATCATCATCTCATAACAACAACAACAACAACAACAAAGGGTTCTCCTACTAGACAGGTCGATTACATAGATCAGACGACGCTATAGTGTTACTGTCATAAATTATCATGTCATAATAATTTTATGAAAATGCCCGGGAGTCAGAATTTTACTCAAATTTAGTTACCATACGTGACATATATGTTATGAACAGATGGATCATACCTCTTGATTCTACTGACAATATTTTATGTATAGCACCACTCTAATTATATACTATAGACATCAAGGACAATTCATTTTAGAGATTACAGTTGAGGGCCTTTCTTACCATAGGTATTTGGGTTTTGTATCATGTGACTGAGAGCATCATAAGTGTTGCCATACGCAAAAATTGAGCCAGGGTTCTGTGAGTTCAGTTGATCCACCAAAGATCTCAAAGCAACATTAAACAAGTCAACTATTTGGTCGACATAATCCAGGCACTGTCCAGGAGGTGGTGGGGTAAGGCTTCTGGATAGTTGATTTGGTATGCAACCGAGTGGTCCAACTCCTGCCAGAAAGAACTTTCTGAGTCCCAAATCATGCAGAGCCTGTACAATAGCATCACCTTCCGTATCTCAAGATTTTGTTCCAATGATAAATAAGTATAGCATATGTAAATTTGAAAGACCTTCTAGACACTATTTTGATAGTTTCTGTTATATCTCCTTGTATTTTTACGAGAATATATGTATTTGTAAATTTACCATTATCTGATTTTTGTAACGCTGTATGAGTATATCAGCATAGGTTTTTGGTGCATAGATGTAGCTGGTTCCATATAACTCTGGCAAGAGATAATTGTTTATGTAGTCATTGCTTCCATGGTTCACTAGTGCCAATGACTTTGCTAAATATTGACTCAGATTCTTGTCATCCATTTGTGTCTTGAGTTGGCTTATGGTTGTTTCAAAATTCTGCACTTGCTGGTTGAAGGTAATACGTTCTCCCTGTGTCATTTGGTCCACAAGTTAAATGGTGGAACATAACAGTTTCAGAAAACACAAACTAGTTACTTAGCACAAAGTTTACCAGATTTCTCCCGGTCTCATCTAGTATCCCGGAAGCAGCTGAAGCATAATTTACTCCCCTCGAAATGCTGCTGCCTAGTACCACAGTATCTGCAAAAGACGGCAGATAAGGATGGCCCAGCAATTCACCTGCAAAACTGTAATATCAGTGCAAAAAAAAAGTACCTTTATGACACGACAACATTGTCTGATCCACGTAACTGAGTAGACTCTACTCAGTGAGATAAGACTTGGTTGTTGTTATATGTTTTTAGTAATCATGCAAGAAACCAAGAAGCATGTTACCTAGGAGATCTATGAGGATTTTGCCATTTGAAAATCTCCCAGTTGGACCCCATGAGAAATCAATGCCATAAGGCGCAAAGTTGGCTTTTGCAAGAGAGTTGAGGTAATTGTTGTTCCCATTATCCACCAATGAATCTCCAAACACAAAGATTGCCGGAAATGATGGTGAAGCCGATGGCACCCCAGGCACATCATTTGCCAAGACAGGCCCCGAAAGCGCAGTCCAAAGCAGGAAACACAGCACTAGCAAGCATGCAGTTATTTCCATTTTTTTCCTCAAGATATTGATGTTTTGAAAGATGCCATTTTTACTTATAAGGAACTAAAGGGCATGTATACCTGACATGACATGTTGCCCTTCCCCAATTTATTCCCTTTTTCCCTCATCAACCTGCACAATCTAAGGCTTGTTTGGTCACCAGCACGCTATATTACCTCCTATCATGCTCACGTTGGGGAGTCTTACTGAACAAAACGGTTATTGCTTTTACTTCAAAGCCACCCCAGCAGCCTAAAAAGTAACAGAAAAAAGGTTTATCAGGTTACTCAAGCCGATGCAAGGCTTTTTGTCTTCATTCCATATTCGGACTAGAAATACATAGAATAAGCTTGACACACTCACTGCCACCCCAACAAGTCTATAACTACAAAGAAAACCCCACGCTACACAATCCATTCAAGCACAAAAGGCCAACCATAATGCACCAGCTAGTCGCTTCACAAAGCTGTGTTGGACACCAAAGCTTGTAGCCAAAGCCTATGGGTTTCTGCACTTATATGAAGCACTAAAAAAAAAAAATTACTTTAGATGAATCCAGATCACTAAATAATTTAACTATTTTATGATAGTAACTTATTGCTACTTTAACGGAACAACCTAGAGTAGAAAAATGGAATGAACTGAGGATGTGAGAAATTGCACGTGATAGGAGAACGTTTGCCCGTAGAACGTGCACATTGACCGTACACATGATAAAAAACTTGTTAGCTTCTGAATCAAGGATTGAAAAAACATATGACCTCGGTTTTTTTTTTCAATATTAATCCCCTTTTCATCGGCATAAGTCGGGCTGTAGTATTACCCCAATTTTTTTTCTTTTTCTTTTTTAAATTGATTGATAATCCCTTATCAAAACCTTATAAAGATTAACAGTAGGAATAGAAAACGAGTTGCATGTGTTTAATTTCTCCGTTGCGTTGCATGTGTTTCCTAGTTGGTTGTTTGTTTTGTGAGATTGCCCTTTTAGAGGTCTCATCACTCTTTGGATTTGATTTGTGTGATTAACGCCGAAAGGGAAGTACCCTTTGATGGGAATGCTAAAGAGTTGAATTCAGATGGAAGTGAGAGGGTCTTGTGAGTTTTCGAACAATCGATTGTTGGCTTGTTTGAGATAGTTTCCTTGGGCTACTGGCTACTGACTCGATTTCGTATTTGTTGTGTGTCTTCTTTCCTTCCCCCTCGTCGTGGATCATCAACCACATTCTACATTGAGAGTCAACTTTCAGTCTTGATTGAGTGAAGGTGTGGTTGGGGATGATCACGTGTTGGGCTATCGGCAAGAGGCCATGAAAGGTTGGATCATTCCAAGCATATTTAGTTAGTTGCCGTGGAAGCCATAAAGTTGCAAGACAATTAATTGTTGTCTCCGATGATGTCTCTTGCGTTAATGTCTCTAGGAACTCATGTTTCGTAATACGCATTTCACTCCTCGAGTTTCAAGTATTTATTGCTCCTCTTTCTTAAGAGTTGAGTCTCATTTATCTATCGAAACAACTAAAAGTTTTCGGCTAGTCCTGTAGAGACTAGTAAGGGATGATTAAATTTATTATATTATTAGAGAACACTTTTGTTTCTCCCAAGATACTCTTGTATAAGAGTTGGGAGTTCAAGAAAAATTTGAACAAGGATAGGCTTTACCTGAAATACAGAACATAAGAAATATTAAGTGATTAGAAAGTGAAAGCATACCTGAATTTGCCATGCAAATCATCGAAGCACATGAAAAAAAAACATGGCATTGCAAGAATGATACAACTGGTATAAATTGTTGAGTGTGAATTAGTCTTGAATAACACTTATTGATTCTAATAAATGAATGTTAACATGACATTTTCACATTTGAAATAACACGCTTTACCAAAAATCTCTGCAAGAACATGATCCCTTGCTAAAATGATGGAACCGGTTTCGGTCCCTAATAATTATATCCTTTTCAAAGGCACCTGAAATATGCTTCATGAAACTATGACAGTCGTAACAAATCCTAAGATTCTTAATGACCCTAATGGCCCTGCTATCCCTACGACAAAGAAGCATATAAGCCACTGCCAATTTCTCACTATGATAACCCAAACAATGTTCTTTCTCTTCCTCTTGAATATCATGCAACACATTGGAGGTATTAGGGGTGTAACCTCCAATTTTCAGAGTGTCAATAACCGAAATTAAAAATTTTGTGATCTCCTCCCATTGTGGATGAGAATTATCCCCTGATACAAACTCTTGAACCTCTTGACCAATGTAGATCCAACTACAGCCAGGCTCCTTGACAATTCGTTTCTCCCTCATGGAGTTTCTCACACCAGCTTTCTCAACCCACTTGCCAACTCCGCCATAGACATTCGACATAAGCACATAATCGCCATCATGGTGGGGGTCCAGCTCACTGATCCGCACCCTGGCCTTCTCAGCCAACACAAGATTATTATGATTCACACAAGCCCCCAGCAGGGTCCTCCAAATAACAGAGTTCGGCTCAATCGGCATTTCCTCCACAAACTTAAAAGCTTCATCAATCAACCCAGCACGGCCGAGAAGATCAACCATACAACCATAATGCTCAAGCATCGGTTCAATCTGATACTCCCTCCTCATGCCCCTGAAAACCTTCCAACCCTCCTCCACAAGTCCTCCATGACTACACG
This sequence comes from Dalbergia cochinchinensis, assembly GCA_031216125.1. Lineage (NCBI taxonomy): Eukaryota > Viridiplantae > Streptophyta > Magnoliopsida > Fabales > Fabaceae > Dalbergia > Dalbergia cochinchinensis. The sequence continues at coordinate 54,578,675 of CM062373.1, read as the reverse complement.
CCACCAATGCACCGGTAAAAGCAACACAATCAGGCTCCAAACCAGACTCCCTCATACCATGAAACGCCTCCAAAGCCTCCCTACTCCTACCATGAACGGCAAGCCCATTAATCAACGTAGTCCAAGTAACGACATTCCTATGCGGCATTTCATCAAACACCCTCACCGACCTATCAATCGCCCCGCACCTCGAGTACATATCAACAAGAGCAGTACCCAAAGGAACACTAAGACCAATCCCACTCCTCACAATAAAAGCATGAACCCATACACCCAACTCCAATGCACCCAAGCTCGAAACCGCGGACACCACACTCAACATAACAACCCCATCAGGCTTCACCACACCATCCTCAAGCTGCATAAGCTGGAAAACCTCAAGAGCCTCAGCGGGCAGCCCGTTTCTTGCGAAGCAAGAAATCAGGGAGGACCAGGAAACCAGGTCCCTGCGTGGCATTTCATCGAACACTTTGAGTGCTAGCTGATAGGACCCACAAAAACCATAGGAACTGATGAGTGCGTTCTGGGTGTAAATATTGGAGTAGAAGCCAAGCTTGAGGATGAGGGGGTGGAGGTGGTGGGGGTGTTGGAGTTTGGAGGCGGAGAGGAGGAGGGGGAAGGTGAAGTGGTCGAAGGGGAGGGGGCGGCGGCGGAGGGTGGTGCGGTGGATGTGGGAGAAGAGGAGGAGGGAGAGGGAAGGGGCGGTTTTGAAGAGGGTGTTGAGGAGGAAGGGGTCGGTGGGGATGAGGGGGGTGGGGTGGCGGAGGAGGAGGGTGGCGGCGTAGAGTCGGGGTTGGGGCAGTGGTGACTGTGCGCAGTGGAGGAGCAAGTTGCGGAGGGAGTTGAGGTTCGTCTGTTGCCCGCTTTTGATCAGCTTCGCGTGCAGCTTGTACACACTGTTCATGTTCGTGGTGGTGTTCGAACTCGTCTGCTTCGTTTATTACTGTCATTTTTGCTACTTTCATTACGCGTATAGAGGCATAAACGGGTTATATCGGGTTGGATTTGAGGAAAAAATAATTTTAAATTGGTTACATTTTAATTGGTTTGGATTCCTAATTTTATTTTGAAAACTAAAAATTCTATTTAAATATTTAAAGAGTGAGTGTCTATTGGGACACCCACTTAATAATCATTGAATGTGATGGTGGATCCCACACACTTCATTTATCACATCACATCTAATGGTTATTAAGTGGGTGTTCAAGTAAACACCTACTTTTTGGATGTTTAAATAGCATTACTCTTTTGTAAACCGATCGGATTGAGTTTAGATCGCTTCGGATCAATCATAAGATTTACTTGTTTATTTTTTTTTTCAAATTTTACCGAAAAAATCAATAAAAATGCTCTAAATTATAAAACATCAAAATTTCATATAAGTAAATTCTCATATGTTAAGATATTATATTCTAATATGACATAAGTTTACAATGATAAGAGTGGCATTCATTTAGGTCTCAAATTGCGTATTAATTATATTAAATGGTAAATAATAATATAAATTATTGTTGTTGTTGTTATAGTTACTGTTAAGAATATTGGTTCAGGTAGGATTTCGAGTTGGAGGATGTAAATCTGATGACCGAATCAATATGTAATTGATTCTAATTGGATCCGAACTGGTTGATCAAATGACCCGATCCAAACCAAACCAATCTAATCGGATTGGTTTTGACTGATTGGGTTCATTACGTTAGTTCAATCCACTCACAACCCTAACGAGGGTTGCAACCACTTGATAGTGCTAGTTGGTTCCTCATATTTTAAAAAGGAGCAAATAGGTCCCTGAATGGTACATACTACCATCTCATATAGTAAAAAAAGGGGACAAATTGATTTGAAATATGAGAACTAATTTGAGAATTTTAAATTCTAAAGAACTAATTTGTCCAGATACATTTCTAAATGATCAATTTGAGTATTTAGTAAAAAAATATAAATATTTTGTAAAGCGTGAGTTATTTTAATCTTACAACTTAAAATCTAACTAACTGGTCCATAAATTTGAAATCATGAATCACATTACTACATTAGTTCTTGATGGTAAATGTTAACAAATTCCCACACTAATTTGAGTTAAAGTTATTATCTTTGTAGGGACTAATTTGATTTAATAATACAATGTTTAATATATTTATTTGAATTATTTGTACTTTCAAAAAATAATAGAACTCAAAATTACAAAGCTAGAGACTAATTAGTCAAATTTCATATTTTATGGATTAAAATAACTCAGTATACAATTAAAGGAATTGAAGTAAGCATCAACTCAAAAAAAAAATGTCCTTTAACATATTGATTAAAAAATACAGGAAACATAAGGAGCAGTAATTACTTAATCTGATAGCATTTAATTTTTTTTTTCCAAAAGGTTGCATAATATTATGTGTACAATAAATATGCACTATACACTTTATCACCATTAGATATGATGAGTGGTCCTCACTCACTCATCACCTCTGATAGTGATAAGATGTGTAGTATATATTTATTGTACAATCTTATTATACACATAACATTACTCCATTCCATATAATGTTCTTTGTCATGTCAATAACAAAAATCCTAAGATATCTTATGATTTTATGCTGAATGTTTCAAAGTATCTGACTTGTTTACCCCCCTTTTTTTTCACTTGTTTTTCTCTTCATAGATTTTAAGTCACACACTATCTTTCTTGAAATGGGATACAAAAGAGGAAAAGAAATGAACAGAAAAAAGTTTGTCTCAAACATAATTCTGATTATTTATACAAGTAAAACAAACAGGCAAAGCTGTTGAGTGCCCATCGCAACTAGAAACTGCTGACAAAATTATTTATCACCTAGACGTGAATGATGTCTCTTCTCTTTTTGGCTTTTAACAAAGTATTCTTTGAAAAGGAAGGTGAAAATGCAAGGGAGGCGATTCGGACTAAATTCAATGCTATGGTTATTCCTGTAATAGTAATAACAAATTCAAAGATGGATATACTTTGAGAAATGTGACATACATCAACATTGTACAACTCTACAGCTTGTTCACCATGGGCAGGTAAAAATTCTAGAGGAAGATGCTTTGTTTCTAGCTGATCAAAATACAAAGTTAATTTAGAGGATTATTGCTACCCAGAATGACTACTAATCAAAAACAGCATCTGCGAAGCTATACAAATCTGAACCTCCACTGCGACTAGCAACACCAATTGAAGGATGATCCGGTAAACCTGCGAAACCATCTGCACCATACAAATTACTTACTCGTGCTGATGAAGCTAGTCCAGCATAACTCTGCGCTGCCGACCAGTCATTCGATGATACCCCTTCTCCTATTCCATGCCAGCTATACAGACGACTGTTGCTATTCAGCACTGTCCCAACATTGTCAACTAACATATCCCCCTTATACCCAGAATATGAACCAGCCGGAGCACCAATTCCAGCTGACATAGCAGAACCAGCCATAGCCCCTCCAACCATATTAACGCCACTTGCTATTGTACCTCCAAGATACCTTTCTGGCAAAGATCCTGCAACAGATCCAATTTGCAGGGATGATGCTGCGGGATAATTATTTGAGTAGCCGTAGGCTCTCCCATCCAGCAAATGTGCTGCCAATGAACCCTCATATAAGCTATTGCCATCCATATGCTTTGCAATCCTTTGCTCTTGCAAAGCAGTAACTGAAGGTGATGCAATAGATGGATCTTTAACCGGGAACCTTGGTCGTTTTGCCTCTGGAATCTTCGCTTTGTTTGAGGAATTGGGTTTATCCACCTTTCTCTTAGGCACTACCATCTTCTCTTCGACTTTTTTATTAACATAACCAATATCTTTCTCCAAGTTGGTAATCTTATCCTTAAGTTCCCACCCAGGAAGAAGTTTTATGAAGTCAATCTTATGACCTTCCAAACAATTTACTACAGATTTCAAAGCAGCTAAATAATTTTCATTTGCTTGCTTCTGTAAAAGATCAATATATATCAGTAAGTTTAATATTCATAATGAAACACAACCAATAAACATAACAATGTAGGCTATACAACTAGAACATACCAGCACACTAGGAAAATCATGTGCCTCTTGTTTTGTTTTCTTCCAAGCATCTTCAGACTTCTGTAGAAATGAAGTCAGTGTTGTCTGAGGAGAAAATTTCTCTTCAAACCCAAAGGTATAAGCCAAGTCCACGGCTTCAACAACTGAACCCTTTTTCATCATTCCGTCAGCAATTTCTGTGGCCGATATAAATAATTAATGATATGCTTCAGAATATGAAAGTGCAACCACATATTCATACAAGTTCTATAAGGGCAAAATTAGAGTTGATGAAATTAGTGGGATGGGAAGGCTTTTATTATCAATCATCATTGCTTGGTAAAGGGCGGAAAATTCTTCTCAATTCGTTTTCATGCTATAAGGGGAAAAAAATTACCAGAAAGGAGAGGAAATGAGGCAATTGACTTTCAACCACCCATATTTTTTTGTCGTACCAAGAAAGCTTGAACTAATTTTTTGCTCTAAACTACGGTAGACGAAATTGTCACAAGATAATCAAGTATCTTAAAAAAAAATTGAAAAGTGTATGCCAACAGAAAAAGATCCTAACTAGTAGTTTAGGTAACAACTTTCCTAAAATATAAGGAAAACAGAAAAAAGAAAATAATAGTAAATAACTGTGGATGGAAAAGTTTAGATAATTTTTCATGGAACTAACAACACTAACACAGAAGCTAGCTAAGAAAAAACCCACAAACATTGTGATATGACAATCAAACATTCCTTCCGCTAGTATGGCAGTAATAGTACAACAGTTTCTAGCTTGATTTACATTCCTTATTATATATACCGGGTGAGTTGGACTAGTTAACAGCATGGGACAGATTAACTAAGAAAAGCAGTAATACAACAAACAACCAGATTATGACAAGCTAATTGTGTATCTTAAAGGAAAAAAGGGAAATTGCAAGCCAAAACGACAAGATCCAAATGATAATTTAGGTGATATTTTCAACACAGCAAGAAGGAAGACAAGAAAACTGTAAAGAAAAATATAGTAGTGTGCGCTAAAATAACAAAGAATATAATTTTGCAGCTCACAGGATAAGTCTTTTTTTGGTATGACAGGAGAAATCTTTCATTCAGTAAAGTTACAACAGATGCTAAATGCTAATCAAGAAGGTGACTAAAAGAAAGGCGCAACATTGCAGTAACTTGAAAGGTGAGCGTTACTTCCACAGGACAACCACTATAAATAGGTGTAGTACAAATTTTCCTAGCTTGATTGACTTTATTAGGCATATGGGTGGATTTGAACTAATTAATAGAATGGTGAGTTCTTATAGTCCCCAAAAATAAGATACAAACTTAGACGATGGTAAATTGGTATGCAGGCATTAACAGGAATCTAAACACCCCCCCCCCCTCTCCTTTCTTCCACTGCATATTCATCAAATTGCTTCTTCTATGTGAAAATGCCTGTGGTACTGAATTATGTTACACTACCAGCCATATAAATCAGAACCTACTACAAAAGCAAGTTGAAGTGGCCAATTTGACAGGATTTAGCATCATGGAAAACAATATCACCACAAGTAGCTACAACGACTTCTTACTAATTTAGAAGGGGAAAATGGGAAGGCCTTCTTTGTTCCAGGTCATGTTATCCCATCCATCATACCAAAAAAAAAAAAAGTCTAGAATACACTACAAGTGGGGATCCACACCATCTGATTTAAGCAATGAAAGTAAGGTGGTTACAGTGACAAATGGTTTGCCGGATGTGCGTTGATGTGATGACATAAAAAAATAAACCTAACAGGCATTCACGACATATTTGTTTGTGTCCAAAAATAAAAAAGAAAAGGATTCATACACGTAAATATGTAATGCCTTTGAAAATCCAGGAAAACGTACAATAACTCGTCATCCTAACGACAAATTTAATAATGACATAGATCACAAAATCTACTTTGAACCGCATTAACATGGAAAAGCTAAAGCCCGCTTTATCATCGACAGGTTCCGACAAGACCTACAGATTCCAGCTTATTAGCTTGCCACTCAAGTCCCAACAAAGAAAGCAGATTAACCCAACATTCCAACTAATCGAAAAAGGCCCTGATTGTCATAAAGTTCAAAACCTAACCAATAGAATTAAACATTATTATGCACAAGATCTTGCATTGTTTGAAATTGCACAAAAGCAGTTCCCTGAAACCCTCCTAAGAAGTACCTAAAACAATTCTAACTATCCAAAACCGCCCAGTTATGTCATAAAGTCCGAAACTTCAGCAGTAAAATTGAACAGTATATCATATGCATAAGCTCTTACATTGCACGCAACTATGCAACAAAAGGGTTCATTTCATTCACCCAAAACAGAAAAAAAAAACAAAAAAAAAATAGCATTTTACCTGAAGCCCTCTTAACAAGAGCCTGAGACTGTCGAAGTGCATGCTTTATCTCCCTAGCATTGCTCAACCTCACCAAGTTCCACACATCCTCGTTCCTGAAAACAACCGGAATCCCAAAACAAGCAATAAAAAGAACCAAACCCCTAGCATCAGCCTCAGAGGCTTTGGCAACACCGCCTTCCACAATCAACCTCTTCCTCCATGCAATTGCAGCACTGTTAGCCTCTTCCTTCAGCGAAGCCTCAACCCCATTCTCATTTCCAACGCAACCAGACATTAGGTAATACTCCAAAGCCAGCACCGAAGCCTTCCTCGTCCAAACCATTGGCGAGTCCTTGGTGTAAGCCTTGCTTCCCTGAAGGAAGAACCTTCCGATGCACTCGAACACGAGCTTCGCCGGCTTCGGCGCGCTCCGGAGAGCCTGCGGCACCCGCTCCTTCAGCGAATTGGGATCCGAGAGGTTCGTAACTATGAACCTCCGCAATCCGCGGCTGCACATCGTTTGGCAGAGCGATAGAGCCTCGTCCTCGGTTCCCTCTAGGGTTTCTGATTTCGGTTCCGATGGAAAGACGCCGTTTTCGGCTTTTTCGGCGTTCTCAACGGATGCTCCTTGCGGTTGGGACTCGAGGTTCTTCGACCTAGCGTCGATGGCCTGCTCGATGAAATCGAGGTAGTTCTGGAGCTCATCGTACCTGGCCTTGAAGGCTTGAATTGCGATGGCGAAGCCGTTGAGGTCGTTCACCGATTTCGATATTCTCTCGGCGTCGGCGTCGGCGTCGGGGCCTGTTTCCTGCGGTGGAAGAGAGAGGGAACCGTTTGCGAGGTCTTGCCGCGGTTCGCTTCTAGCGGTTGTTGTTGATGTCGGAGATTGGTGTTGAAGGTTTTGTTTTTCTCGTTGTTGTTGTTGTTGTTGTTGGTTAAGGGTTGATGTTTGTGTTGGTGCAGTGTTGAAGGTGTTAGCGGTTGCCATGGGAGAGAGAGAGAGAGAGAGAGAGATTGTTGTTAGGATTATGAATGAGGGGGATTGGTAAGGGATGGGAAAACCCTAATTCTCGAAGGGAAGGAGACTGAGGAGGAGAGGGGAATCCATGCTAATGTTAATGTCATTGTTGGCACCGAATCAATTTTTTACGTTCTCTTCTTCTTCTCTCCTCTCCGGTGAGTGACTGAAACGGAAAGAACACGATAGCGTGGATGGGAGGAAGTAGAATAGAATAACGGACTGAATAAGTGAGGGGATTGGTCCAAAACGGGCCTGTAGTTAGTGTAGAAGTGACATGCCACGGCCCATTATAGGAAAAAGGAACTTGTTCAACCTTTTTTTATGCAGACCAAAACTATTGACATTTATTTTTGAAAAATATTAATATACACTCGAGTTGACAGTGATTATAATAATACAATCTTAATAATTAATTTTATAATATTTATATATATATATATATATATTTATAATTTTAAATTATACTTTGAATAATTAGTATGTTGTTAGGTGTAAGAATTATGATGAACTCGATACTATAGTAATTCTTAGGTGTAATTGTTTATGATATACTATTAATATTAATTATTTTAGATTGTAGACTAATCAAATACAATTATATGTGTCTTTTGAGAAATTTATTGATGTATCAATACATAATTAAATTATTCTTTTAAAATCTTATTTGAGTTTATTTTGATGCACAGACAGTATAAAATAATTTTACACTGTTATTTAATTAAAATCTTTCATTTGGATAAATTTTCAGGTAGTGATTATAAAAATCAATTTTAATGGCTAACATGACAATATATAATCGAATGACTATGTAAAAAAATTTTACACAGTCAGTGCATACCAATTAACTCCATCTTATTTTACCTACAATATATAAAAGGAAATTTCTCTGGTACCCTATAAAATTCATGGGTACCAATATCTTTTAGATAGCTTGTGACTGAAAATTTATCATGTGTCTCATTAACTAAATTAATATTTTAAATACTTATGATTAAATCAAAACCCTTGAATTCAAAAGGATACCGATACTGTTAGAGTATCAAAACAAAAACCTATATCAAAACTAAATCTATACTAAGAGATTAGTTTATGAGTTTCATTCGTATGCATTGACAGTGTAAATTTTTTTTATCACATTACCAAAAGTGATTAAGTCTCTTACCCACAACTTGAAATGTCAAACAAATAGAGTGGTTTGATTGAATAACAGTATAAAATATTTTTATACTGTCAGTGTATACAAATTAAACTCTTAGTTTATTTGTACTACCAATATAAAATAATTTTACAATATTATTTAATAAAAAAAAAGTGAAAAATGTTATGTCATGATGAGCAGTTATTGGACCATGTAAGCAATATTGTTTATATATTTATTGGATGATATTGTAAATTATTTATACCTTCATTCCATAAAAGTGCAGGAAACTTCCATGTCAATTGTATAGACAATAATACACAAAAATTTTAGACGGAATAGTGTGTCCAAAATAAATCCAGAAACTTATCCAAGGGAGTATATAGCAGTCAAACTAAAGAAAGAAGTATTGCAGGTATGTATATACTTCTATATATTTCAAAGAATGATTGGGTTGTTGCTCATTACATCGGAAATTTGGAATCATATGCCTAAGCTAAAAAAGAAGGCCAAAACAATTTTTCAGTCCATGTGTATACCTATCCTACTATGTTTATACAACATTTAATTACAGGGGTGACTTGTGTCAGACAAATTAATAATCTGATCAAGCTGATTCGTAACAAAGGGTTTACCATTAGCATCCAAATCAATGAGGACAGAGTCACCTTGCTTGCACTTCCCAGTAAGGAATGCTTCACTCAAAGGGTCTTCAATTATTGACGCTATGGCCCTCTTGAGAGGCCGGGCCCCATATGTTGGACTATAGCCTTGCTGGCAGACAAGGTTCTTCACTGCTTCAGAAACCTTTAAATCAATTCCTAGAAACAAGACCCTCTTCTTCATGTCTTGCAGCAGCACATCCAATATCTCCAGCAACTGAAATGAAAAAAAATAACATAAATAAAATGAATACTATAGATTATTTTAAAATCTTAGTACAACTTTTTTATCATAAGAGAGACCCTCAGTACTACTTTTTTATCGTAAGAGAGACCCTCCAGGAACAGCATGAGATTTGTCAAGTCATCATCAAGTTTCTTTGAGTGCAGAGAGCCAGAGAGATAAGTTGTGCTTAAGATGTTTGTGATAGTTAAAGTAAAAACAGTTGGATTCTGTAAAGAGAATCACTGGTGGACCTAACACATAACCGATAGTTAACGAACCTGTGATTTTTCAAGAGGCTGAAACACTATCACTTCATCTATCCTGTTGAGCAATTCCGGACGAAAATATGTCCTCAGCTCTTCAGTCACCATCGATTTCAAGCCACTGTATGATGTTTTCTTGTCATCTGAAAGCAAGAAACCTATGGAGTTGTGTCGACCCTTAGCAATGGCACTAGACCCTATATTTGAAGTCATCACCACCAATGCATTTTTAAATGAAACTCTCCGGCCCTGTTAGACCCAGGTTTACAAATAATAAGAACAAAAATTAGGACACTAGTAGCATAAAGTCCACATTTATATTCATACAAGTGTTTCACTTTTACTTAACAATCACTTAACAATGAAGCAAGACAGGGAGGAATGGAAATTCAAGGAAAACATTTCGTGTCTGAAAGCTTGGAGACAGTCCTAGTAAATTAACGTTCACAGCAGCATTCACAAACCTGAGAATCGGTAAGCTGACCATCTTCGAGCAATTGAAGAAGAATATTGAATACATCTGGATGAGCTTTCTCTATTTCATCGAGCAATACTAGTGTGAACGGTTTTCTTCTAATAGCTTCGGTTAAAACGCCCCCTTCTCCATAACCAACATAACCAGGGGGTGAGCCTATCAATTTGCTTACAGTATGCCTTTCCATATATTCGCTCATGTCTAATCGTACCATGGCAGCTTCCTGAAAATATAAACAGATGCAATTTAATATGACAAAGTATTGACCACAACATAATCACCGCAGACCATCAAAAAGAAGAAAAACTACAGTAAAGACATTGTTCTTCCATTTCACTCCAGGTGAGCAACCATATCATTAAGGTATGCTCCGTGGTAGAGATATTCCATAGTCTAGGTAGATGGGAACAACTGAAAAGATCTACCAAGGCACTTCTTAGTTTATAGTTAACTCCTTGCTATGTCCAGCTTTTCCCAAAAGTCCCAAAACTATAGCCCTTTATATTCAATTTTGATTGTAAAGTAACAGACTTTTCAAGGCGCTAACATCACATTATCATCAACAGAAAAACCAGAGAGATGCATATCATGAAAGAGAAAACGAAAAGAACTGATTAATGAGTTTAGATGTAAAGAATGTCTTCTAATTATTAATGCTAAAAACATATATTCTGTGTTTAAGACTTACGGATCCAAAGTAGCAAGTCGCCAAAGATTTTGCAAGTTCAGTTTTCCCAACCCCAGTTGGACCACAGAACAACATTGCAGCTATTGGTCTATCAGGATCTTTAAGACCAACGCGGGATCTCTTCACAGCTCTAGAAATGGCAGCAACAGCTTCCTCTTGGCCAATCACACGTTTCCGAAGCTGATTATCAAGATCTAACAGAAGAGTTCTTTGATCAGCAGTTAGCTGCTGAACAGGAATTCCTGACCAAAGGGAAGCAACTGCTGCTATTTCTTCTGGCCCAACTACTACAGGTCTGAAAAGAAAAATGAACATGTCAACCACTCAGGAATCAGCCCGCATATAAACAAATGAAAGTCTTCAGTTTTTGGGATGAACTAACATACTCATTATCATTGGCTGCTGAAGGTAAATATGAGTCCAGAATGAGTTCACTAGTATCCTCAATGCTAGAGGCGCCATAGTATTTAAGCTTGCTCTCCTGAACCAGTGGGCAAGAAATGTCATCTTAAGCTAAAACTATAAGCAACTCAGACAAACACTGAAGCATGCAGCAAGCAATGCATTACCATTTCATGCATGGACTGAACAGCTCTAATTTCTTCCCAGTAATTGGCTGGGCTCTTAGAAAGGATGCAAGTATCTTGTTCCTTTTTCCTCTTAAAGGCTTCAATATGAGCTCTACTTCCTGCTTCATCAATAAGGTCAATAGCTTTATCAGGTAGGTACCTATCAACTATGTATCTGGCTGACAAATGAACCGCAGCCTTTATGGCATCTTCCGTATATCTGCATTTGTGGTGTGCCTCATATTTCTCACGTAGACCCATTAATATCTTGACTGCATCATCCTACAGTTAATATAGTCCAATTAGAAATCAAATTATAACTAAATGCTAAGTTAGAACTATACAGATATGAAGTGGAATACAACCTGGCTTGGCTCATCAACCCAAATAGGTTGAAATCGTCTCGCCAATGCCTTGTCTTTTTCAAAATGAAGCCTGTATTCATCTATGGTTGTAGAGGCAATACACTGCAGAGAAGATAAAGTTATTGCACTTTGAATAGCACACACATGCCATACCATAACATAAATCTTTGCTAATGAATAAAAATGATGATTCCATCTTATACAAAACGATAATCTAAAGGCAAAGCACATCCTACTTGGTAACGACAAATGTAGCAGTGTAGCAACCCTGCATTTTGATGTCTAGCTCTAATCTTATATCTCATTAGCAATTGTTTGCCCGGGCCTCAAATAGAACATGTATTCATCTTCAAGGAAAACTTAGAGCAAAAGAAACCAGCAAATGCGAGAATACATGACAAATAATCACCTGAAGTTGACCCCTTCCAAGCGCAGGTTTAAGTAAATTAGAAATGTCAAGGCCAGATCCCTTGTTTCCTCTTCCAACTGTCCCTGACTGAACAAGTGTATGAACTTCATCAATGAAGAGAATGACGTCACCTGCATTGCAAGAAAATCTATGAGAGGTAAAGCAATCCTCTTCCACCGTTCTTAACTCCCAGCATGTATTTTCCAACTCTTTTTTCTTAATTTTTTTTATTGTTTAAATATATTCACCTGCTTGTATTATGTCTTTTATTAACTTTGTAACACGTTCCTCCAGCTCTCCTCTCTCTTTCGCCCCAGCCAATAACAATGCTACATCCAAGGACATGACACGCTTTGTCTGCAGAGACACAAATATTAAAAGTAAAATTGTTATGTATTCAAACAAGACAGATATATTAATTGAATCACAGACAAAACTAAACAAGGTTGGAGCAGAAAAGCACAACTTAAGAAACAGAGATCACTTATTGAGAAACATACCAATAAGAAAGGTGCAACATCTGCCCGAGCAATGCGAATTGCCAACCCCTCAGCAATAGCCGTTTTTCCAACACCAGCTTCACCAAGAAGAATGGGATTGCATTTTGTTTTTCGGCACAGTATTTGAACAATTCTCTGAACTTCAGCTTCTCGGCCAATAACCGGATCAATTTGTCCTTGAGTGGCACGAGCAGTTAGATCCGCACAGAATTGTGATAGAGCACTCGTCTCTAGAAAAAACAAAGAGAATGATCACAAAAAAACTCTTCTCTGCCTTCAAAGTTCAAACATAAAAAAACATATAGAATGACAAGCTGATGAATTAGATTCCATACCTTTGGTGGTGGCAGAGGACCCTGCATCAGAACCTTTTCTTGAAATGGATTTGTCATTCAACCCCTTGGACACCATATTTGGCTCTCTCCCATCTTTAGCAATCTCCTTTTGCAGCCTGGAGAATGCCACAGCTGCCAACTGGTTCCCATTTGCTCCCAATCTGAAATCACATTAGTATACTAATAAAAAAAATTGGAAAACTAGGAATCATCTATATAATTTGAAATTTTGGTCATAGATCCTGCACATATTCATTCAATTGAGGAATCACTAGCTGCTAGTGATAAAATATGTCAGTCAAATGGTGGGTAATATGAGTCGACATTATATCTTATGCAACAACATGTACAAACAACATTTTGGACAAATTATATCAATCTACCCCAAATTTGTAAAATCATTACACCGAGATCCCTTCTATCGCACAATCAATTGGGGAGGTCAGTGTTACCCAGATAAATAGAGATAAGTGGGGGTAAATTTGTCAGTGTAGTTTGCCCTGAAATTTTTACTTTCTGAATTAGTGGGGCCTCGTAAATTTCTAATCCTTATAGTCTGCGAAAAATGGTAAAAAGAGAGATTTGACCGCAGTACCTATAAAGAACCCGACTAGCACTTCCATCATCTACTTTAACCAAAGCAACTGTAATGTGTTCGGGGGAAATGAATTTATGCCCCAGAGACTTGGAATACTCAACAGCAGCCTCAAACACGCGCTTCGCGCTAATAGAAAAAGGAACATGAGTGGCAGAAGAACTAGTTCTATTACCATCATCGCCACCATCACGTGCAGAACCGTTCTGATGGCATATGCTTCGGACAGCATCACGTGCCTTCTCAACCGTTATACCAGAACCAAGGAAACCGTCAGGGGAACGATCCTCCTCAGCTATAAGCCCCAAAAGAAGGTGCTGCGTGTAAACCGAGTCGCTTCCCAGCGCTTTGGCTTCCCTCTGGGAAAACACTATGGCCTTTATGGCTCGTTCAGTGAACCGCTCGAAAACCGCGGAGACGGTGAGCACTCTTCGCCTCTTCTTTATTGCCTTTCTGCTGCCACCGCCGCCGATCGGTGCCAGCGAGAAGAAGCCTTTCCTCTGAGACACCAAAAAGGAGAGAGAAGTGCTGGGGTTGGTGTTGGTGTTGGTGTTGATTCCGTTACGCGCTGGACCGGCGCGTGAGAACAGGACGCTGGCACAAGGGGCGTACGAGGTAGTTGCGACGGTGGAAGTAGTTGGGCACGGTTCGGATGAGAGGGAGCGAAGGTAGCTGTAACGGTTTGGAGCAACGGTTCCGAACCAGGAGTTCACTGAGGAGGATGAAACTTGCATGGTTTCGAACCGGAGGAGGAGGCTTTGGTTCGGTTAGTTTGGTGGTTCGGGTTTTGGTTAATTTGGCGGCCAAAAAAAATGAAGGGTGAGGCGAGGATCACGGGGGTTTGTATGTTGGGGGGATTCTGGGTTTCGTTCAATGAATAGGAAAAGGAAGAAAGGGCGATTTCGCTTTCGAAGGAGAAGAAAGAAGAAAGGGGAAGGAAGGTATAGAGTGAGCACGGGAGACACGTCATCTAGAGAAAGAGGGAAAGCGAACTTTTCTTCCTTTCTTGCTTGGGAGCAAGTGTGACTTGGCTGGTTGCTTTGATCAATCAAAGAGGCAAATGGCCAAAAAGGTCAGTGAACATCGACTTCCCGCAACCACCTTCTTCGATGGCCGCAGACTAGTTTTTTTTTTTAATAAAAAAAATGATAAATGGATAAATTCTTGGGATGGCATGAGAGTGAAAGGAAAACAAAAAAAATCTACCGACCGAAAAAACTAAATGACAGCAATTTCCGTTTTGTTACCATTTATGGTAAGTCACGAGTCCTAATCACTGTGTTTATGAAGTAAAATTACATTCAACGTGCGTTTAATTCTCAAAATTTACAAAAATATATAAATTAATTTTCTAATATTTTTAATGAGTTTAATTTTCATACACCAATATTTTTTATATTAATAAAAATAATTAACTCTTATACCAAATATTTAAATGGGATGATTTGATGGAATGTTTTTACATTTTTTTTATGAGTTTAATTTTAACGCACTGATAGTAGAAAATTCTTTCACATTGTCATCCAATCAAATCTCATTTTTTATGTGACTTTTTAAGTAATGGGATGAAAAATAATCATATTTACTGATATATCATTACATAATTGAATGACTGTATAAAATATTTTTATACTGTCAGTGTATTCCAATAAAATTTTTTTTGATTGTGTAAGTTGATTATTGTGCTAACTTTTTCATCTGTTAATAATTAAAATAACATATATTTAAGAAAATTTTGAATATCGAATAGTATGTTATTTGTTAGTTTTGGATATCGAATTGTATCTGACATAAAGTTTGAGAAGGAGTATAGTGCTATTACATTTAGTTAATGATGAGCAAAAATTTAATGGAATGACTAAGACAAAGAAACATTAAAGAGTCAATTTGCATTTTTTTTAAAATTTTAAAGATAAATTGCATTAGATCAATAATTTAGAAAAATAAAGCGCAATTTTCTCTTTTGAAAATTTAAGAGATTAATTTACAAATTAAAAAAAACCAGGTATAAGTGAAAAACACATCTTTTTTGAAATCTTATTCTAAATTCAAATTATATGTATAAAAACTTATGTATCATATGTAATCTTAAGAGTATAATTTTGATATATTATTAGTTTAAAAATATTAAAATAAGTATTCAATTATGTATTTTCATACTGGCAAAAATATTTAACTCGATCAATCAATATCTCAAAAGTCTTATAAATCAAGAGAAATGATTGAAAAAAAGTATAAAATTATTTTATACTAATAGTATATTAAATTAATATCTAATTTTATACCTATAAAATATGAAAAATATAATTATTAGATAATAATTAATATATCTGTATGTAACATATATTAAATACTAACCCAGTAATAATCTTATTTAAGAGCGAATAATTTTCATTTGTTGTGCACAAATAATTTTCTTTTTCATAGTTTGATGAACCTGCTTAGACCGTATTTGTCCATGTTAGCCATAAAGGAAATGGCCCAAAAAGATATGGATCCTATGTCTATGGATCTTTTGTGATTATCCCGCTAGCGAGACTCTCACCAAAATTTTGAAACACGTGACCAAAAAGAAGACACAAAAGATACCGACCTTGTGAAAAACTAGACATTGGACTTGATTATCCCACGTTGACAAAAACAAGGATAAAGATGCTATCCTAATGGCCCCAAAAGACATGTGTCCTCATTCAGTGCTTCTGTCCTGTATCCACAATGGCTCCTGTCCGCAGCTTACATCTGAAAAATAGTTGGACTTGATCCAAGGGCTTTATGGTAAATTAACTAAATTCCTCTTCACATTGATTAACCCAATGGCCAATACTAATGGCTTCTTATGCTACTCATGTTTTTGGTGCGGGCCTTCTCATGTTTGTACTTGGTATGGTGGAATCACGAGTAATGTTATTTTAATTTATATTTTATGGAACACACACTCACATCCACCATTAAATTAAATATGAATCCTACTTAATTTGGATCTTATACCCTATTCAATAATAGATGTAAATGTATCGACACACTATCTTATAGAATGTGAGCCAAAATAACATTTCAAGTGAATCACACCGCTGCGCTTGCGGCATCAGAATTCGGCTCACAAGGAGACTGGCAGGTGACCTGCCCCGCGCAATGACATTCCTAATTGAAAGAACATAAGCTCGTGGTCGACGCCCTCTTCGTGTTTCGATCATTATTATTTTACAGCAGCCATTCACGTGATGATATATGCTTGGTCCACACATTCACCTTCGCTGTTTCTCAGTTTTTCCTTTTTAATTAATTTTATCCTGTCGTTCTCCTTGTTGCCTCCTTTTTTTTTTATTTATCAACCAAAAAAGCTGACCAAAGGAAAATTGTACCCTGGATTTAATTTATACACGCGCACAACCTTTGCCATATTGTTTGGGGAGGTAAAATGGGTCGCTAGGCAGAATTGACCTCCCGTCATTCCCCGTCCATTTTATCGTCAACCAGTAGTGGGTTGACGACACAATTAGAAATATAACAAAAAAGGGGCTATGTTGATTTAATTAATTATCTCAAGTGAAAATTATTACACAAATGCTTTGTGTTTGCCTTAAGGGGATATGGTTGCATACAACAAGCGTGTTAGTTAATTTTAAGATATCTAAAAACACAAAGAGATTCAATTTGAATATATGATTTCATGAAAAACTGCATAATTCCTTCACGACTAACTCAATCTTGATAGTTTAACGTGTTAGTTGTTTCGATTATTTATTCCTCCTATACGTTGATTGATCCTATCTATGAGAAGTATGGAGTTCTTTTAATAAAGAGATGAGATCATAAGAGGGGTAAATCTTTGATATAATGCTATTTAAATGACCTTATGCTTAAAATTTCAATATATGTCGAATGAAAGTTCACTTTTTTTGAAGGTTTTGTTTATGGTGCACCTAGTTAAGTCATATTTGCCACACACCAGTTTATATCTTAAACCATTCACAAAAATGGATGGCTAAGATTTACATGAATCACCAATGCACTAAGATACTCCTAGAGCACTCTAGAGCTCTCCATCCTCTTCAATTTTCCTATCTTTCCCACGGTCTCCCATCGCCGACCCTCATCTCCATTGTAGCTCCACCTTCAATTCTTCGCCCTCTTCCCTCGGTATACCGCCATCGGGATCTTCACCTCTACCTTTACAAAATGAATCTATCACTCCTACTAGATTTATGTATCTTCCATGAGTGGCTCGCTAGCGTGCTCAGGCCACTCCTTTTCTTTGCCGAAAACGCCATTGGAGATGGAAAGAAATGTTATTTGTATTCATTGTGTCTGAGATATCATGTCGACTCACAGTTCATCCACCATCGAATGGGAAGTAGCCTCTACTTGAATAGGGTGCACACCTTATCCAATGGTGGATGAGGTGTGAGTCGATACGATGCCTCACACATGAGTACAAATAACACAACTCTTTTAGATGGTGTGGGCTAACGAGGCAAACGGTAATTTGTGAAAATCCATAACTGAATCCTTACCATGGCTTCAATGACATTTTTTTTTCTTTTCCCTATATCTATTGTCTGTACTCTTATATATGTGTGACATATATATGGCTGCCATTCATACACTTCTACTTTATGATGGATTTTGTAAGGGTTGCAAGTGACAAAGCAAATCTGGAACTCCAAATGTTTGCTGTGTTAGTGACGAGGTGTGAGGATAAGGACCATCGAATCAATAAGCTAAGGAAACATTTTTAATTTTATTTGGATTGAGATATAGATTTTCTTCATCAGCACTATCATCGACCATGATTGTCCTCTTCCCATGGCCCATTTCCGTCGCCACCTTCATGGCCGAGGGACTGACTATGGCTGGATCACGAAGGTGGAACTCCGATGAGGATCGGACAATGGTGGGCAGTGGGAGACTGGAAAAAGATGGGGAAAATTGAAGAGGATGAGAGAGCTCTAGAGTGCTCAAAGAGTGTCTTAGTGCATAGGTGGTTCACGTAATTCTAAGTCGTTCATTTAGATTAATGGTTTAAGATTAAACTAGTGTCTGGTGCAGCTCAAGAAGATAAAGTCTGTAAACATTGAAGGAGACATATACATGCATTAATTATATGGTTTGAAATAGACATTAAGATCAAATATAGAGAAAAAGATTGATTCTTTTTAATTTAGAATAATTTTAAAGATATACTCTTGAGCATACTGTGTGTGTATATGTATTAAATATTAAATTTGTGGAGTCTAGCGACACTCCCATGGTGTGTTTCTATGCTTATGAGTTGATTTTCATCATAAATAATACAATATAATTGAGTCATGTTAATTAGGGTTTGAAGGGGAAACAAATTCAAACTAATTAATTTTGATTGATTTAGTTCAAGTGATTTAGGTACATGCACATTATTATTTTTTATTCAAGCCAATTAAACTGAAAAAAAAGGAACAAATTTTAAATCTCCTAAAACTTTTTTGAATTTCATATAATAAAAGCTAATAACATTAATATATACAACTAAATTTTGCTTTATTAATTAGCCACTCACATTAAGTTACAGCTAAAGGTTTAAAAAAGTTACATATTATATCTATATCAAGTCAGGTCATCATGGTCAAATTTGTAAAACCCAACAACCAAATCAATTACTACCAATTTTAATCGATTTTTATTGGATGTGTGACCCACTCGAATCCACCCAAACCAATTTAGTTGGTTTAATTCAAGTTCATTAGATTCATCGAATAATTTCAAACAGTTACAACATTATTCAGGGAGGCTATGATGTGTTTGAAATGATAGATATAGGTCTGATGTCTTATATTTTAGGTGATGAAGTTGTTTAAGGAATGATGAAATAAATTTTTGTTTCTTAAAAGAAATATCCTAGTGATATTTTAAAGAAATCTCTTCTTTTGTCTGATTCGTCATACCACCCTACAAGTACCAGTGGTTTTTCCTTTGTCTTGCTCCACCACCAATATCTTCGTGACATCTTTGTTGTTAAGATTTAGGGGCTCTTTGGAATTGTTTTTTGTTTTCTGTTTTATAAAACTGTTCTCCAAAACAATTTTAAATTCAATTTTTAAAAACAATAAAACAAGAAAACTTGTTTGGATAATATTTTTTAAAAAACAACTTTTAAAATGGATAAAACAAAAAATTGTTTGGCTATTTACAAATATCATAGCCAAGATCATAGCAACAAAGATTAACATAGCAGCAATCACAACAAAGATTAACAAAGAACAATAGTGAGATCAATTAACAACTTTGTAATCAATTTACAAATTACAAATAACAACAAACATCAACACAAAAATCACAACAGTCAGGGTGAGAACCATAGAGAGAAGCAAAGAAAGAGAAAGAGAAAGGAAGATCTGGGTTGCAGGGCGATGCCCGGCAAGACTAGGTCTCTTGGGTCGTGGAGTCACAGTCACTTCACGGGGTCGCAGTCGCCTGGGTCGTCAGCGCCTAGGTCGCGAGGTCGCGGGTTCGCCTAGGTTGCGAGGTCACTTGGGTCACCAGCGCTTGGTCGCTTTTGTTGCCGGCGTCGAAGGAGCTGAAGAAGGATGGTGGAGCTAGTGCTGAGAGCCTAGGGAGCTGAGAGCTAATGAAGGATAAAGGAGTTAGGAGAAGGTGAGATGAAGGAATTGGGTGAAAAACAAGAAAATTGTTTTTGAAAACAACTTAAAATTGTTTTCTATCTTTTGTTTTTAAAACTCAAACTTTGTTTTTTCATTTTTAAAAACAATATGAAGAAAACACTTTACCAAACAAGTTTTATCAAGTTTTCATTTTTAAAAATAGAAAACTATTTTTAAAAATGGCTTCCAAACAGCCCCTTATCTATTTTCTCTCTGTATTCTTTCACTGTGCCGTCGTGCCTATGAAAAGCCAACTTTATACCATTGGCAAATGTTATCAAGTTATTATAGCGAATGAAAATAGCTCATAAAACTCCTATTCCTGTGTTGTTGTGTGTTGCACACTTTTTATGCGAGTAAAAGAGAGAAAATTATATAGAGGGGAGTTGTGTGAATTTTATATAGGACAAATTGCATTAATCTTTCTTAATATTTGATGAAATTCATGTCGACTTCCCTTTATTTATTTGGCTAACACTAAGTTCCCATGAACATACTATTTCAACATGCAAGAGAGAGGAGGACAGCACAATGTAATGACTTTACACACTTATAAATGGCCAGGATAATAATTTCACAAGCTTACATTAAATCTTATGAATGATTATTGTAATTTGCCTCTCCTTTTTTATCTATCTCTCTTGTTATCTTTCCTAACCTGCGATCAAAACTTATCATGAGCGGCTCCTGGATTGATCAGGAAAGCAGAGGAAAAAGATAGGAACACACATATCTTGACTCGGCTACGGTCTAGCATTCTTTCCCGTACTTTATTTCCCATTTCTTATCATAAAGAACCGCATGATTGAGTAGTTACAAGTGTGGTAGATAGCCCTAAGATTATCATCCTCGAATGTCAATATAATGGACCAACTGAAAGTTTGTAAGTATTCTTTTGTTTAATTGTTTTTCCCAGCACAACGCTTCGGTGGGGTAAGTTAAAGATAAAGTTAATTGCAAGTTGCAAGGGAGAGAGACCTGGCATCGCATTGAACATTACGAGAAATTAATAATAACAAAAAAATTACCGGAAAGTTGGTTTCTCTAAACTATTTTTTTACACTATCACTCTCATTCACCCTTCTTTATAACCAAATTACATTCATACTTATTTAGGGAAAAATGCATATTAAGACGTCTGTTGATATTCCCTTATTAGCTTATTATGTGTGTGTGTATATATATATATATATATATATATATATATATATATATATATATATATATATATATATATATATATATATATATATATATATATATATATATATATATATATTAACGTGAGCTTATTGTATAAATTCAGTCACTAGTGTTAACATGAAAAGATATTTCTCATATTTTACGTGAGAAACTAAAATGCGTGTTACATTGTCATTCAACAGCTTATAATTTTGATAGGAGTTTAATTTTCATGTACTCAAAGTGTAGAATTTTTTACATCCAATTATAGTTTATTATGTGAGCAAATTAAAGGTGGTTGAATCTTACACCTACTTTAAGCAAATTAGAGGATTTAATTGGATAATGGCCACTATATTGAAATTAAACTACTACTATTATTATTATTTAATAATGATAATAATAATAATAATAATAATAATAATAAATTATCAATTCAGCTATACTAAATAACTTTGTTACTTTATATGCATTAATATTAATTAAAAAAATGACAATGAATTAAATAAGGAGTAGAAACCTTGGTTACTTTATATGCATTAATATTAATTAAAAAATTGACAATGAATTAAATAAGGAGTAGAAACCCCTAACCACAAATAAAAACGAGTAGAAAAACCCACTTGATTATAAAATAAATGCAAAACAACTAAATAATGTTACATCTAAATACAGCACGTTTTGTGTAAGAGCCGCTAATAATAGAGATATGCACGAAGTGGGTGCCTTTAATCTTGGAAGAAGTACACTGAGTCTTAAGATTCTCAGTGGTCTCCTTATTAAACTGATAAAAAGTTATCGGATACAATAAAAAGAAGCTGTTAATGGCGAAGGCGCATGATCTTAATTTTCTTTATATATTTTCGGTTGTGAAATTGGATGCTTTTTCAAGCGGCACATCGATCCAAAAGTGTAATAATGTAGTAGTAGTTTAATATTAGAATATGTCATTCTCCGGGCAATGCTGTAACTCAAGGTCGACAATCTATATCCAGTGAATTTCATTTCCTAACATACAGATTTTTATTTAAAAAATTTGGTAAAAAATTCGCTAATAGCGGATTGATTCTTACATATGTACAGTATCATTGCAATTCTATCTCCCAAACCTCATAGGAAAAAAAGAAAAAAAAAACGAGCCTTAGTTTACATGGAATTCATTAGCGCCAAACGTTCTAATCCACATTCGTGTCGCACATGATACGTGCCTCCGATTTCGGTGTTTGAGTTTAGATATGTTGTAGGTACAACGCGTTGGATCCTTACATGCCAGCGAGAAATCATTGATTATAATATTTGGATTTTTCTCTCTTACGTCTCCAGTCTAACCTGATCTGTTGTACACAACCAGAGAGGTAGATAATGACTACATAAGCTTTTTTTTTTTTTTTTTTTTTAGAATTATGTTATTTGTACTCATCATACATGAGATATCATATCGATTCATATTTTATTCACCATTAGATGAGGTGTAGACCATATTTTAAGTGGGATCCACATTAAATTCAATAGTGGATGAGATGTGAATCGACACAGTGTCCCATGCATAGTGAGTACAAATAACATTTTTCTTTTTTTATTTTTATTTTTTTCACTTCCATATATGGGGCTTGGTAATTAATGTAATTCGTAATATTTGATCACTGCCTCTCCTGAAAATTTAAAAACTATTTCGTCTTATAAACTTAATCTTCAGCGCAATAACTCAAACAAGTCTTTAGATGAAGTGTCTGCAAATCACTTGCATTTATGAGTAACAATTTTCATTTCTTATCAAATGAAGAGTATATTATTTTTATGAAGTTGTAAGAAACAATTAACACAAATTAAAGAGTCAACAAATTTGTAGGTTTTTATTAAAACAATATAACATATATATTTTTGGGTGAATGATTAATTCTTACCACTTTACCCTATGAAACATTCTTTTATTTAATATCGACTGATTATACGAATAATAATTTGATTACAAAATACAATATCTCCTACAAATATATCATTACCATTTTTCTTTATGAAAAATACTTCATATCTGTGTACACATTTTTTTTCGTAGACTGAAACTTTAGGCTAACAAAATGACTCGACTCAGTCCAAATAAAAAAAATGCCTTTGATTTCATTGAGCGGTTAGTAAAAAATTTACATGCTTAAACGACAAATCGACCAGCTTTTAAGAAGTTAGTTTTAATATATTTATAGTGCAAACAAATTTATGTTGTCATTTAATTATACATTATTGTATCTTTGCCAAAAATTTATTATTATATGTATATAATATAACTTAAAAGTAACAATGACAACGAGACCAAAAAAATAAAAAAGGACCAACGACAAGAATTGAACAACTTTTCTTATGTGAAATATATAATTAATAGTAAGTATACAATAAGATGATTTTATATTGACGGGCGTCATATATGCGCGTATGAGGGAGAATCTGCTCATAATCCAGTCCATTTTATAAAAACACAGCAATCTCTTAGAAAGACCATCAACTTCGTTCTACATCTATACGAAACTAAATGCAACATTAGAAGTGAACCATATCCTTCTAGATAGACACCACAAGAAGGATTTTCTGTGTGTATCAGACAACAATAATTTTGCATCAGAATATCTGTCTGAAAACCTCAAGTTCAGTCACACAATGGAATCTGAAGATCTGCATCACCACCACGACCATAACCATCACCATCATGATTCTTCTGACATGGAGCTCATTGGTGGTGATCAAAGGGTATCTCAAAGTGGCCCTTTGAGCAAAAGGGTAGGCAGAAGAAGCTCCAAGCTGAACACTTCTGCCACAGATGCTGCTGTTGGTGGAAGCAGCAGCAGCATATCACAGCAACAAGATGGAGGAGACTATGTTGAGGTCACAATGGACTTTCAAGGTGGTTCTGTGGCTTTGCATAGTGTCAAAGATGCTGCAGGCAATGAACTTGGTGAAGATGAGAAGCTGGTCTTGCTTGGAAAAGGCTTGGAGAAGAAAAGGTCCTTTGGTGCCACTGTTGCGAGAAATGCTTCCATTCGGATGAAGCAGGTTTCTCAGGAGCTGAAGCGCCTCACTTCTTTCTCGAAACAAGCAGCACCTTCAGCTGCAAGAGTGGCACACTATGATAGGACCAAGTCTGCAGCTACTCATGCTCTCAAGGGGCTCAAGTTCATCAACAATAAGACTGGTGGTGGTGGTGGTGATGCAGGGTGGTCTGAGGTTGAGAAGCAGTTTGAGATCCTCACTGCTTCCACCGGTGGATACCTTCACCGCTCCCTCTTTGCCAAATGCATAGGTATTGAAGAGCACTAACCCATCCATCTGCATCATTATTTTGCTTTCATAAGTCTTAGAGAATGAGTCTCGATGTGACAATAAGGTTTTTGTCTTATCACCTGGAGGTCGTGTGGATTCAAATCCTGAAAACAGTCTGCCTTTTTTCTGTTTATGATTTTGAGAGTGTGAAATATGGACTTGTAGAGTGATTTTTCTGAAGATGTGTGTTGGATTGGTTCAATTGTAGGGATGAATAAGGAGTCTGAGGCCTTTGCTGGGGAGCTTTTTGATGCTCTAGCTAGGAGGAGGAATATTCATGGAGATTCAATTAACAAGGCTCAGTTGAAGGACTTTTGGGACCAGATTTCTGACACGAGTTTTGATTCTAGGCTCAGAACATTCTTTGACATGTAATTGTTTGCTTTTTCTGAAAAAAAAAAAAAGAAAAAGGTATGTTGAATGCCCCTTGAGTGTATATTATTAAGCTTAATTTGGATTGCAGGGTTGATAAAGATGCAGATGGAAGAATCACGGAGGAAGAAATTAAAGAGGTATGGCATCAATCAGATTCACCGCTAAGGAATGCGAGCATGAGATGCCTCAAAACTTTACTCTTTAGTTTCATCTACAGAAAATAAAATAAAATAAAATTGTAAAGTAGTTTTATCAGCAACTTTTTTCTGGTCTGCATTATGTTCCCACCTGAATTGGATTTTCCTTGTTCACATGTGATCAATTCTGTTTCAGATTATCTGCCTCAGTGCCACAACAAACAAGCTCTCAAACATACAGAAGCAGGCAGAGGAATATGCAGCTTTAATCATGGAAGAACTAGACCCTGAAGGCACAGGATTTATCATGGTAATTACATTAGCCTGTTTCATAATCTCAAGATTGGAAAAAGAATTGCATAAGCAGAATTCTCATCTTTGCCACATTTCTTTGGCCATTTGGTGATTATTACTGGGAAAGCAGCTGGACAGCTTGGAGATGCTTTTGT
Source organism: Dalbergia cochinchinensis (assembly GCA_031216125.1). Taxonomy (NCBI): domain Eukaryota; kingdom Viridiplantae; phylum Streptophyta; class Magnoliopsida; order Fabales; family Fabaceae; genus Dalbergia; species Dalbergia cochinchinensis. Next base: position 54,552,963 of record CM062373.1, on the reverse strand, counting down.
TGCATGGACCAGCCCATTCTACAAGAGGAGATAGCAAGTACCTGAGCCAAATGCTAAGCTTGAAGCTCAAGCCTACATATGAAGACAATCCTATTAAGAGGTGTTATAGGGATACCAAGTACTTCCTGCAAGACAATTGGCAGAGAACTTGGGTGTTGGCACTGTGGATCAGTGTGATGGCAGGTTTATTTGCCTATAAATTCATTCAGTATAGGAGAAAAGCTGCATATGAGGTGATGGGGCATTGTGTGTGCATGGCCAAAGGTGCAGCCGAGACACTCAAATTGAACATGGCTATCATCTTGTTACCTGTTTGCAGAAACACCATCACCTGGCTTAGGAATAAGACCAAGTTAGGCATCATGGTTCCCTTTGATGACAACCTCAACTTCCACAAGGTAATTTTTCAAGTTGTTACTTTTAGGATGTGATTAGTTGAGGAGTGAAAATGAACATAAAATTTTACATGAATGAGTTTCATGTGTAATTTTATTTGTGGAACTCAATAAATTTAGAACCCCTATTTTACCCCTTAACCAAACATACCCGAACAAGGAGAGAAAAGATGCCTACTTTGTTGTAATGAGTGTATTTTGCAGGTGATAGCTGTGGCAGTTGCAATTGCTGTTGGAATTCATGCTATCTATCATCTTGCTTGTGACTTTCCTCGCCTAATTCATGCAAGCAGTGATAAGTACAAGCTCATGGAACCTTTTTTTGGACCCCAACCATCAAATTATTGGCATTTTGTCAAATCATGGGAAGGGGTGACAGGGATTGTAATGGTTGTTCTAATGGCAATAGCATTCACCTTGGCCACCCCATGGTTCAGGAGAGACCGGGTCAAGCTTCCTAAACCCTTCAACAAACTCACTGGTTTCAATGCCTTTTGGTACTCTCATCATCTCTTTGTCATTGTCTATGCCTCGTTGATTGTGCATGGAATCAAACTTTACTTGACTAAGGATTGGTACAAGAAAACGGTTAGCAACTTCACTAAACTCTTTTCCTTTTCATCTAGTTCTTCTATTTGTGGTAGTTGATATTGCAGGAACTTATTATATATCTGTGTTTTGTAGACTTGGATGTACTTGGCTATCCCCATTACCATTTATGCATTGGAGAGACTGATTAGAGCACTCAGATCAAGCATCAAGCCTGTGAGAATACTTAAGGTGAGTATCAAATAATTGAAATTCAACTACTCATTATATGAAGAAACATATAGTTCCATGATAATATTCATTTTTTTTTTCTTTGCTAATCTTAGAAAGCATGGTACATGAAAATGTTTATTTCTCACCAAATTTTCACTGCCCAATTTTAAGGTGGCTGTTTATCCTGGGAATGTGCTGGCTCTTCATATGTCAAAGCCAGAGGGATTTAGATACAAGAGTGGACAATACATGTTTGTCAATTGTGCTGCTATTTCGCCATTTGAATGGTATGGATTTGAACGGCCTGCTTCGTTTCAGCTTTCATTTTTTCAGCTTTTAATATTTTCTTCATAAAATCGTGAAAATTGAAACCTAAAACCAAACATGCCCCATATTTTCTAGATGAAAAGTAGCTTTGAAATTACTTCATATAACCCTCATTAATTTGGTGCACGGGACCACCTATTTTATTGTCCTACTGTCCTTATTCTCCAATTAATATCTATCTAGTCCCTACTCTTTTGATGTGTTTATGCTTTCACAGGCATCCATTTTCTATAACCTCCGCCCCTGGTGACAACTACCTCAGTGTTCATATCAGAACTCTCGGGGACTGGACCCGAAGCCTCAGAGCCAAATTCTCAGAGGTGAATTCAGGTTAACTTTTTCTTGGTAATTTTTTTCTTTCTTTTTTTTTTTTGTTAGAACACTTTGTTGTAATGCTAATTGGATAACATAGTCGTTAAGAACAGGACATATAATCACTAATCCATGCACTTTTTACCTTTACTTCTAGAATGTAAGTATGCAATATCACTTCAATTTTATTTTATTTCATTATTTTTGCAAAACCGCGGGCAATCTAAGACATATGTGGTCACTTTTTGTCTCCCTAACCATGGCGGTGCCTTCTTTCTTTTTCTAGATAAAAAAAAAGGGGAATTTTTTGTAATTAACTTTGGTTTCTTTCAGGTGTGCCAACCTCCCAACAATGGGAAGAGTGGACTTCTAAGAGCTGAGTGGATGCCAGGAGATAGCAGTCCAAGGTACGCATTAAATTTAGTGGAGAATTTAGAAAAAATGTCCCATCCATAATATAAAAATGTATTTTGGCACTTCTCAACAGTCGAATCTAGCATATAATTGAATTTTATGTTTAAAATATTTGGAGTTAAACTTTTAAAGAGAGAGCCAAAAAAAAAAAAACTTAAAATGAGTAAAATGAAACATGCACTTGATGATTCACCAAAAATACTTTAACTGATTTTAACTGTAACTAATCAAATATTAGCCTACGCTAATTAGTTGAAAACATAATGTCATTTTAATTAAGAAATTGTAAGCACAATAATTTATAATAAATTAAAATTACTCATTTTATTAGTCGAATTTACTACTTCTGTTATGGGTTATCTACACATTGATTAACAAGAATTTAATCAAGCATGGATAAGTTTAGTCACAAATACAGAATTTACATACATCTCGTAAGCCGATCTTCAAGGCACATATTGGGCACCCAAATAATTGAATCACCATATGATTAGAACCATAGGCCGTTCCCACTTGGTTTGGAATTTACTCGGTAAAACCTTTGCATCTAAATGAAACTTATGTGGTTGTTGACCCAAAAAAAAAAAAGGCAAAAAAAAGAACTTAAACGATTGTCCTTTTCCAATTGTGTGTCAATAATTGACATTTGCTGCCGAGATTCCCTCCCATTGCCACTTTCTCATCAATCATTTGCGACTTTATCATCCAAGTGGCCAAAGCAAATGGTTGTTAAGGGAAAAAAGGTGGTTGCTATTAGTATTTATTAGGATTTTGAACTTAACTAGGGAAACTTTTTTAGCATAGGTAGTCAACCCAATCAATTTATTAGGTTTGAATCCATGAAAAAGTTCACTCAATGCGTAACCAACAACCTACTTAAGATGTAGCCATACAAAGTTGAAAGTTGTATGCAACTAAAAATAATTACAACGAGTCAAATTTGCATACTCTCATTTTTATGGGCAAATTATCTTGGCTTTTATTGAGATTTATTGATATTTGTCTTGGTTCTCTTTTATTTCTTTGGTTGATATTTACTTCTTATAACATACTTTTTATACTATTCAACGTATAATTGAGATTCAACGTGTAATTGAGAAAAAAATAATATAATGATTTTACAAACTTAAGAGAAATCAATGTAATATATTTTACAAACTCAGAGACCACATGAACAAATTTTTTAAATTGAAGGGGTCAGGTGCATTTCACAAAACTATAAAGAAAATCAATATAATTTACTATTTTTTCTCTCTATTAATTATCTTTACTTAGTTATAAAATAATGCCTTTATTTTTTAACATTTGCTTCATTGCATAGTGACAAAAAAAAGTAATATTTTATTACACGATGCAGTACTTTCCCTAGAGTTCTAATTGATGGTCCATATGGAGCCCCTGCACAAGACTACAAGCAATATGAGGTGGTTTTGTTGGTGGGGCTTGGAATTGGGGCCACCCCTATGATCAGCATACTAAAGGACATAGTGAACAATTACAAGGCCATGGAAGACGAAGAAGGGGCCTCCATAGAGGAAGCAGCAAGTGGTTTGGTAGGTGGCAAATCGCCAAGAACACCCCAACAAAAGAAAGCTAGCTTGTCCAACTTCAAGACTAGGAGGGCCTATTTCTATTGGGTTACAAGGGAGCAAGGTTCCTTTGATTGGTTCAAAGGGGTTATGAATGAGGTGGCTGCAGAGGACCACAGGGGAGTGATTGAGCTCCATAACTACTGCACTAGTGTGTATGAAGAAGGTGATGCTCGCTCGGCTCTCATTGCAATGCTTCAGTCTCTAAACCATGCCAAGAATGGTGTGGACATTGTCTCTGGCACAAGGGTCATGTCTCACTTTGCCAAACCCAATTGGCGCAGTGTATACAAGCGCATTGCACTTAATCATCCACAAGCCCGCGTTGGTGAGTTCCCCACACACTAGGAACCAACATCTTTCTTCATTTCTTTTCTTGATTACTTTACATAGCTACGAAAAAGTTGTGAATTTTGGGCAGAAAATAAGGTTAATCATTAGATGAAATAAAATAAGAAAAATACTAAATAATTAGAATAATTAATCTGAATTTAAGTGCTAAAATAATGTGACATGAATAGTGATTTTTAGGTGACCAAGTGGATTGTTATATTTCATCAACCACGAGCCATAATCTCTGTCAAAAAATTTTATTATATTATTCTAACTGTGTTTGCTAATAAAATATTATAGGCTTAAATAAAATTTTAACTCCTTAAAATGTATGGCTTTTCGGTTTTAGTCCTTCATTTTTTATTCTTTTTTTAGCTTGCTTCTGGTCCCTGATTTCGATAACATTTAGAAAATGAGGTATCAAAATCAAGCAATTTTTTTAAGGGACTAATTTTGGAGATATTATTTTCAGTGGATAAAATTATATTTAAGCCAATAATATAATTTATTTACTTATTCAAAGGGTTACGGTCAACCCATGCTCCCTCATCATAATACCACTCTATTTATTTTTCCTTTGTTCAGTTAGCTCTATGAGATTCAGTTATTGAACAGAAGTGTAGCAATAGTGTCGTATATTCTCCATTCTTCATTCAGTAAAATGAAGAATCAACAAACACATCACATCGTTCTAACAAACATTTTTATTCTTTCTTTTAGCAACTTAAAGATAACAGCACACTGCCTTTTTCCAAAGATGGCCGTAATGTGTGACTATAACTTTTGAAAAGAGTTGACGCTATAAGCGCTTTCATTGAAGATTTATCATTATCGTCTTCCAAAAGGGTTGAATGCCATATCATCCCTTTTTCTTGTGTCTTGTGGTGTATGTCCGACTCATAACAAGAAAAAGCATGTTTATGTAATAATGCAGGGGTATTTTACTGTGGTCCAGCCGCACTCACCAAGGATCTTCGTCAGCTAGCTTCTGATTTCTCTCACAACACAAACACGAAATACGACTTCCATAAGGAGAATTTCTAATAATATTAGAGAAAAGGAAAAGTTTTGGCAATAAGATGGTCCTCCAACGTGAAGACTGCCCTATATGTATCTTTGTACGTACACTTTGTTGATAATAACTGACCTATTCAATGTAGCAATTAATACAGGCGATATATTTTTGTACAAACCAAGAAGGTTGATGTTTGTAAATTGTAATAGGCCAGCTTTCTAGAAAATAGTTTTTTTTTTTGTGTTCCTGATATCTTTTTTAAAGGATTTTGCTAACACACTCATTAACTTATAAACTTTTTAGGTTACCAATACATTTAATGCATTGGGAATATTAAAAGTTTTTATCATTGAAAATATTAAACAATGCCCTTAAGACAGTTGTTAGTGATACTTTCTTAAAAGATCTTTTAAATTACTCCTTCGGTTACTTAATATAAATTATTTTTGAGTTATGCACATGAATTAAAGTAATGATTGAACCTTATTAATTTTTTAAAAATGAAATAAAAGACATAAATACCATTTTATACTGTTCAACATCCATATATATATATATTCTAACTAAATATTCTAATAAACTCATATCCATTTATTCTCTTTTAAATTAAATATAAGGGTGAAACGTGTATAAAATACTTAATGAATTATTGAAATTTGAAAACAACTTATGATTTGGAAGAAGTAAAAACTAAAAATGGCCTAAATTAAGGAATAGTGATAATAGGATTTATCTAATCAGGTAAAGAGTTAAAAATGAAAAATTTTACATTGGCAAATAGAGATTTTATGTTTTCTAAGCATGCCCATTAAAAAATTTAAAACTTGTTTTCTTAGTATCATTAACTAGTGTCTTTGTTGAGGGCGATGATTTGAAAAACTGTTCTAATTTTTGTTTGAATATAGGTAGGTAGCATATTAAAAAAAAATCATTGAATAAACTTTTTTATATTTTTTAAAAAATGTTTGAGAAATTTAGAGATGTGAGGCTTAGGGAGAAAATTTAGATTTATTTTAAAAAACTATCTAAAATGGCTAGTCCTTTTGTACCCTTGCTGCTCGCTCACCCCAAGTGGTTCAATCTAAAGTATAGTTAGTCATGTACTTCCTCCATTTTAAAATACATGTCTTTTTATTGTTTAGGTGCATTCACTTTTTAAATATATTGATTTATGAATGTAATTGAAAAAATAAAAGAAATATTTATTTTAAAATGAAAGACGTGTAATCTGAGTAATCAAATGCTTGTCATTTTCCTACATCTCTTGCATAAATTTCGGTAACATTTGACAGAATCCTTTTTTTTTTCTTTTACTTTTTTGAAAAGAACATTTGACAGAAACTACACTTACTTTCATGCTTCCCAATAGAGATGTGGTTGGATTCAGCTTGACATCGCCTTTCTTCAAGTGGGTTCCGTTTCAAAGGAAGGAATCCGGCATCGGGGGATAAATATTTCGCGCAGACATCACCCGTCCTCACTTCGTTTCTATCCATAAATAAAACCAATCATTGAATCATTTCACTTGGCGTATACATACGGTCACGTCTGTAGTGTGCCTATTAAAATTAAAACATTGGAGGGTAAATTACGCCCACATCCCTTCAGGTTTATAGAAATACAACTCATATCTGTTTTAGTTATTCACCTTACACTTACACTCTTTTTGCTTGTCAAATTTTAAGTATTTATAATACAGTTACATTTCTTATTCACAGAACATCATTAATAAATTTAACAGAATGATATTTTTATAATATTAACTGTTTCTAATTAATAAAATTATAAAATTACCCTTAAACTTAATAGAATGAGTAAAGGTATTTTTATAATTTTATTAATTAAAAATAATTAATATCACAAAAATGATATTATGTTAAGTTTATTAACGGTGTTCTGTGAATGAGGAGTGTGACTCTAATATAAATACTTAAATTTTAACAAGCAGAGGAGATGTGAGTGTAAGGAGGACAATTAGAGGAAGTGTGAATTACATTTCCACAAATCGTAAGGGAGATAAGTGTAATTTACCCAACATTGAATGTTTCTATATATAGAAACCTTCTCCAACATGTTTCCATTGTTTATTTTTTATTTTTTAAGTATTAAAATACTATTTTACCCTTCATTGCAAATCAAATTTTGTAGTCTTAACTACTGCCACCCCCTTTCCCTCTCCACCACCACACCAACTCTACAGCTCCTCCACAGTGATCGAGTCCGTCATAGCCACCACCACCATCGTCACCTTCCTCCTCCACCGCCACCACACCAACATCCCACTTAACCCTCGCGAGTCCATATGCGGAGCATGCAGTCGCTATCGATAGAATTGAAGCTCACCATCATGAGAAAATGATGTAGCCATTTTTTATAGATGTGGGAACTCATCATTGTATGCTATATGAATTGTAGCTCATCTCACAAATTCTTGAATAATATCTACAATTTCATGATGGCAAACGAGGGGATCAATGAACAGACCATTGTTCATTAGGTTAGTGTCATAGTGAGAATGCACATGATGTTGCTTATGAAGACGGTATGATTATGTAGGCTCACCGAATAGGGTGATGGTGGGTAAGTGATGCCCCACCACTTGGTGGCGGTGCTCTGAGAGTGTGGAGGAAAATGGTAGTGGCTTAGGCATTTAGGTAATTTTGCTTGGATATAAGTTTTTTTTAATTCATTGCTAGCCATTATTGTTGGGTTACCCAAAGAGTGCTCAGACTCTGAATATTATGTAGGCTACCATAGTAAACTTAATCAATATCAACCATTGGGTCCATTTTTGTGTTAAATCCATGGTTAGAATTAGCAAGAATATTCAATGTTCCAATTTTAACTGGCACTTTGTAAATGCCACCCATATGTTATATACGGTCCAAAGTTGATCTATTCCATTTTACTCTACGCAAATGTCAACATATTATCCGAACTTTATCGCAAAATATAGAAAATATAGATTGAAATGATTAGGCAAAAGGGCAAATTTGAATAGTAGAACAAAGGTAGAAAGATTGTAGATAAGGGGGAATTTGGGCAGCTTCCTCGTCGGGAATTTTTTATGTAACATGTATTTGGCCTAATTTAACATAACACACAGAAAGTCTATTGCACCTAATAGACTATCATATTTATATTTTATTATTATTAATATTTAAAAATTTGATTATACTAGCAACATTTTAATTTATTTAAAAAAATATTTTTTGACCTATTTAAAATAAAACAAACCTTTTAATCTATTTAAGAATAAATATTTTGATCTATTTCTAAATATTACTATCAACTAGACTTTTAAATAGGATTTCGCGTTATTCCAAACTTTTAAAATATCAAGATAATGCTATAAGAAAAATCTATTTCAGTTAATAAGTTCAGGTTGAAGCTATTTTTTAAGAGAACAATTAGACGGGCTTATTTAAATCAAAACATAACTTATTTCCACCTCTAAGGGTAGGTTTGTTTGGGATTATAGAGTCCTAAAATCACTTTTTTTATTAAAAAAAATTCATCTTTTGTATATTTAAATAATTTTTTAAAAATAATTAGAATTTAAACAAAATCATATTTTAAATTTTTTTATAGAAGCTAAAAAAATAACTTTTGAAAAAAAAATCAGTTTTCTGTCTTTTAAATTCCATATAAAATTTAAGTTTTATAATATATATTTTTTTTGTCAAACTTTGTTTTTTTCAACAAGTGCACCTTAGGTATAAGTGAGAATGTTGTTGGGCCCAAAAACTACCTCGAAGAGGAGGTTTCTTGTTGCCCATTAATCACACCGGGCTTTAGGCTAACACAGAAAGGATAATGGAGGACGAGGTCCAAACTCTTCAATTGAACTCTGAAAGGACCCTTAATTGGTTTGGAACAACGAAGGCCCAGTTTCGACCCAAAAAAAGAGCAACAACAAAGGCCAAGTACAGATTAAGCAATGTTATAAGAAGAAAATGCAGCTGCAATGTTGACCATTGCGGAGGGGCAAAAACAAAGAATCTTATCAATCTTGAGGACTGATTTGTATTTGAGATAGAGACATTCTGGAAAAATAGGGAAACTGGAAAAGAAGGGAAGTTACTGACGGAAAAAAGAAGGGTAAGGAAAGAAAGGGGTCAATGACGGTGGATTGGGGAAATTTGTGGTGGGAGTGTGCTTACAAATTAATGGAGTAGGATGTAATATTGTGTTGTATGGTAGACTATATTCAATGCAATTCTCAGCTTAAAATTCAGGTTTATTTTTCTCGTCGGTTACATGTGTGTTTGATTTTGCGTTTCTATAATTTATTGCGGATGAAATTGATTTTCTTGTGATTGATTTTGTTAAAACAAATTTTGTGGTAAAGTGATTTGTGTTTGTCATTAAAAAAATTATTTATATTTGATAGTTTCATCTGAAAAATTATCTTGACAAAAATTTAATAGAGTAAAAACCTATAAGCAATAATTTATTCACTTCCATAAAAATCAATTTTGGAGATTGGATTCAAATATGAACTCAAACAAGTTGAAGAGTGCATCAAAACAATTTTAGTGCGTTAAAATTGATTTTGTAGTGTTTGAATGAGATTCCAAAACTGCGACTAATGACCATAGTCCTTTGGGGGCATAAAGAACATTGAAGTCTACCGAGAACGATTTGGACGTGAAACACCACAGGAACCTGATATAAGATTAAAAATTCACATTCATATTATTATACATATTTATATAGAGAGTTTAATTCTAATATACTGAAAAAATAAAATAATGTTATCCATGATTTTTTAAATACTGGATATGAGTCTTAATCACTTTTACTGATATGATATTATATGATTAGATAATAATATAAAAAAAAATTTATATTGTCAATATATAAAAATTAAACTCTTACATATAAATTCAACATGTGCAATACTTTATACTTTCAAATATTTATATGTCAAACGACTCATTTTCATTACTTTCTACATTCCTAAAAAAAGGAGAGCATTTTTTATATGTTGTTTGCACCTCTTATTTCTAAGTTTTCATATACATTCTTATTTTTTTTTCTGATTTTTTTAACTTTGTCTTTTTCAATCTTTTTTAATCAAACTAAGATTGAGCTTGGTCAGGTTTGGTGTTTCTTGAGTTAGTCCACCAAAGAAATGAAAAAAAAAAGTTCGAAATAAGGAAATATGAAAAAAAATCACAAAATATATTGTTCAAAATAAAGAAATGTGCAAAAAGTCACAAAATGTATTTATGTACAATGTGTTCAGGATAAAACCCAAATTTTTTAGAATTGATAATTTTTTAGAATCTCTTACTGACTCGAAAATGACCCAATAATAGACCAGGTTGAATCGGGTCAACCTAATGTTAAAATAATATATAAGAATTTGAACATTATACATAATAAAGTTATAAAATTTTATAAGTAAGAAATAAAATTTAAGAACTATTTTACAATATATATTTTAAAATAAACTATTTGAATATAAAAATAATATCACATTACATAAAATATATTAATTGAAATATAAAATCTTATAATTTTCATAAATCATTTTACAAAAATATATTTCTAAAATAATTTTTTGACTTCAGATTGGGTCAAGCCAATTTGATGCATAACTCGAACCCGACCTGAAAGGTACATTGGATCATTTTTCAAGATCCAAATCCAATCTAATGAACTTCAAGCTAGGCTAGTTGGCGAGCCAAGTCGGGTTATAAACACTATTAGTGTCCTATCTGAGTATGATAATTTTTTTTTTTCAAATTAGACCTGAACAGACCTGTGTCGCTAGAGTGTCCACCTAGTATTTGTGTGTCATATGTGTTGGGGCATGTGGAGCCGAAGTATATATGGCCTCTTTTAACAATTTTTTTAGCAAGCACGACGATAACTCGAGGTGGAGATAAGAGGGTGAACTATACCTGTCATCAAACCTTGGCCAATGAAAAGGACATAAATTAGAATTTGTGATGATTTACTTGGAATAAACTCCAAATTAAATCCTTACCAGGATCTGGTTGAAGAACATAATCTTTGTATTCAGTTAGATTGAGAAGGCACGGAAAGGTTAATTGGACATTAGGTGGTTCTGCTAAAGGGAGGAACACTGGGTTAAAACCGAAATTTGAGTATGTTTGGTTTTATTTGAGTGCTATCACTGGCTGACTTTATGCCCTTGCAGTGTTTCTTGCTACTATTCTGTGCAGGAGATGTTTGCATTGTTGGTTTTATTTTATCAAAAAAATAAAAAATAAAGACAATAACTAGTACAGCTAAAATTAAAATAGCATATATAGATTGCCTTAAATATCTTTTAGGTTCTTAAAAAATAATTAAATTTAAACTTTTTTTTATTTCAATCCAAACATTTTTAAATTTACTTGGTTTTAGCCTTTACTATTAGTCTGTTATATTATCAATCTAATAACTCATCTTACCCGACCCAATAATTTATTTTATGGCAAGATTCGGACTCACGATTATGATATAACTAGTGTGATACCTGCACGATGCGTGGCGGGTTAATTAGAAATATATCTAATTTGAAAGTAATATATATTCTTATCCTCCAGTTGTAGAAATGTAACAAAAAATCCACATTAATAGTATTGGTCATGAAAAAAGTTGTGTTGATAAAATCATATATACATGAGAAAACTTAGAGGTAGCATTACATGAAACTTTTATTAAAAACAACTAATGACAGTTTATATAAGATGTCTTATGATAACAAGAAGCTTGAAAAAAAAAAGGACAATGTAATAATAAACAAAACAACACATACAAATCCTATACTATATGGGAGAGATAGCTATTTCACTTTTTTAACTTGTCCCAAACTATAATATGAAAAAATAAAAAAATTGCCACAGAACTTTCCTTCAAGTGGAACTCCAATAGTCTTTCAAACAGTTTCAACAATATGAACTAATCCATTTTGTTAGATTAAAGTGATAATAATATCAATGAAACAGAATATTGAATCCATTACATTAAAACTTACACTGGGTTCAAATGCAAACAAAATTTTAGCATTAGTATTTGATATATTCAAATGAAAACAAAATAGAATTATATATTAATTTGGCCTGCTAACCTTCTTTTGCAAATAAAGCACCTAAAGTATTTGATATATTCTTCAATACCTTATAACCAAACCTATAGTTAGCATTGTTGTACTATATGGGATTTGCTATAATTTCTCTAAACATTAAGTGGAATTATATTAGTAACATAATGGGAAAAAAGAAAGGAGGATAAAAAGAACCAAACAAATGTTATGCTTTACTCTCTACTGATCCAAGGGTCTCTTATACCATTAAAGAAGATAATTTTGCTTGCATAACTTTTTAAAACCCTCCCAATATCTTGCAGAAAACTTAACCCAATTCGAGCATGCATGGAAATGCTTGGCGTTATGTCCCTCCCTTATGTCACAATCATAATCTGATGAGCATAAATTATTCAGAAGTCACTCTTATGCCATATTTATAATTTGTGGAGAAGTATTCAGAGAAAAAGATGAGAGAGAAACAATTGGCTGAGATAACAACTTGCAGAAGATCCAATAGAGAAGGTGCTAATGTGGTGCAGATAAAATTGCAAAAATATATTTTTCAGTAAACAAATTGGAGAAGAAAGACTGTGATAAAATTCCAAAAGATCCCATAAAGAATATGCCAATGTGGTGCTAGAATTTGATGCATTTAAAATTGATACTTGAGTAACAAAAAGCATTCTTATGTGATTATCTAATAAGTGATATCCAAATTGGAAAGAATATTTGTTACCAAAAGCATATTAGTTCTTGTGTCCCGTCCTCGAAACCCATTTGAAAGGGAAGTATATCTAGAACTCTAAACTTCCACAATAATCTCAAAGAAGCTTCACCAGATCCACTTGAAATACTGATGAAGAAAGGATTTTTACAGAATGAGTTGTTTTCACTTGAAATACTGAACCCCAAACGAACAATTCTAATTGCATATAAAATGCGAACTACAAAACGTATTCACTATTCAAAAAATTAGAAATTCCTAAAGCAATTTACACTGCACAAAATATGGAAAAGGAGGTTAATTTGTTTTTTATATTATGCATTACTAAACAAAAAACTTCACCCACAACCATCCTCCTAAAAAGAAGCATCTGTAGGAACTACAATCTGTGCCTATTCAAATAAATTTATAAATGTTTGAATTGTTGATTCGACTAAGTAATATAAGAAACCACAGCTGCTAAGATATACATGCACACTTGAGACTTTTTAATGTCTTCCATTCCTTTTGTGTAATCATATATAATTCTTGCATATGGATCAAACATCAACATGGAAGAATATGAATTTGGTTAACATCACAAAGAGCTGTAGAAAATAAAGTAAATTCCAAATTGTAAGCAAAGTTGAAATGTCATATAGAAAACATTCGCAGCCAAATGCATAGAATAAGGAAATGGAATTTTAGTTCTCAAAATCACAAGGACCGATGCACAACCCATTAATTTTATAGTCTCTTTTCAAACAATTTCTCCAACAAAGATAGTCCTACTTATCACTGCCATTAGGTGCCTCAATATCATGAGCAAAGTGCATATTTGACTGCCTCGTAGTAGTATTAAAATTTGAAACCAAATTGAAAGGGAGAACAAAAATATCATGAATATAAAGATAAGAAGATGACAGCCTTTAATTGGGAAAATTAAGCAATCAATAGACTATAGATAGTTCTAGCCATACTAACTGCAACAATGGTACTATCCATATGAATGTGACATGAGAAACCTCTTACCAACTATCTCACAACATGAAAGCTCCCACAACTTTTGTTCTCATCTGCATCCCAAACATTCAAAACCAAACCCACTATAAACAATAGTTACCAAGATATTATATGGCATCTACCAGGACCAAACCTCCTTGGAAAAAAATAAAAAAAAAACCCACAAGCAACTCCATTCCAATTCAAGCTATACTATAAAGCCAAAAGGCAAGTAGTGAACAGAAGTATCATCAAGGAATTCATGCGACAAAACAGGTTCCAGAAATCATTTCAATGCAATAAGTCCCAAATAAAATTCCATTCTTCTTGTATGATTGGTGTTGTTTCAGATCCTTGGCATCAAAGATCCTAAAACCAGAAATTTCAAAAGGTGAATGAACAAATTGGACATTGATAAATAAAATAATTAAGATAAAATAAGAGTACAATTTGGCAATCTTGTACTTACATATGATAACAGAGTATAAAGGATTTTTTAGTACTTATCTTCACATTAGATATCATGTCCTCAATTAAAGGACTATTTCATTAGCCTTACTAACTTTCATATGAAAACACCCCTTCATAACAAAATGTTTAACCCAGATCAGAATTAAAATAGCAAAAGAACCCAACATTGTGAACTTCAAAAAAAATTAGATTAAACTTCGAGTCTTTGATTGAGAATACAATAAAAGAAACAAAATTGCAACTTTCATTGTATTCGAACAAAATTGCAACATCATTTTTCCATAGTACTTATATGTGTTAAATCAGCAAGGTAAAAGAATTAGCGGAAAGGTATCATTTAAAACTCTTTGTATTTGGCATAATGTGGAAAGGGTTCATGGTACAATAAATTAAAGTTCACCATGTGTTTTGTTATGAAATAGATATCATAAATTTTGAAGTAACATTGGATATAGCACCAAATCAAAGTGTTAGTCCACTTCTATGCATCTTGTATCAATTTGGAGCTTCCATTTTTAATATTTTTCTTTTGGGTAGGTAAGAAAAGGTTCGGTCACCATTGAGGTGGAAACCCAAAAACATGGTATTCTTGTCTTCATTATCAATGACAAAAAGCTATTAAGATACAATCTTAATGAAGATGTTCATATTTAACACTTAGTCTAACCAATTAGACGGCATACACAACAATTTTCCCAGCATATTCTAGTGTGAACTTCGTGATGTATAAATTATAAGCATCAATCAGAAAAAATATGCCATGAACACAAAGTTCAGTTTGGAAAGAATATTCACATAAACAAACACATGATAAGAAAAGCACTAAAGAAGCAAGATCGGGTACACGAAGGAAGTAGTAAACCTTGGATATTAGTGGAGGCATCCTTAGTAACAACCCTCCATATTTTTTCTTTATAGCTTCTTCCTGCAAAAATACATCAATAGATTACAACAAAGACACAACAACATCAATTCATCATAACATGAACCCATGGCATGAGATTTAATAATAAGAAAAACTATTAAATTTGTAAGAACTTTCAAGAAACCTTGCATTACAGAGGCATTCTTTGAAATGCTTAAGTGATTTCAGTACTTTCTAATCAACAACAGTTATGCTTAAAGCTTTAATTTCATATTTTAGGCAATTTGTCTTGCTTGGTTGCCAAGCCCAAAATTAAGAAAGTCAATATACTTTAAAAGGTTATAGTGAAATTGAATGATGAATTAGGAACTAAAGAGGGAGTCATCTCATAAGAGGAAACTAATTGAAGGTAGAAATTACATGAGAAAATGAAATTCAAATATTCAAATTGTTATAGAAATGATCACTTAAGAGAGAGTCTTCTCACAATAACATTTCAGCAATAAAAAGTAGATGAACTGACTATTAATTTGTTACATGTGCTATGCAAATATATTATATTTTCAACAAATCATGAATTTAAGAATGTAATCAATGTAGATATGTGCAAGTTGACCACGTGCATAGCGCAAAAGGAATTTGAAGGCTGTTACAAAGGATGATTTTTGGTTTGATTAAGATTTGGTCTTTGTTGATTGTTAACATTATTGAGAAGGCCAACATTTGAAATAGTTGACAATTTATGGCAACATGATTGATAATAGGTGAAAAACAAAAATAAATTGTATATATATAGCATCAGCAATATGTAAACTCCAATTAGCACTATTTAATAACATAAAGAGAAGGTAAGAACTATATGCATAAAATGAAGCTATCATACCTGCGATAGTGAAGAGATCCTATTTATAAACATAAGCATGGTCAAATAGTTAACATGCTCACTTGTCATGCTTTATCATCTCTTGGTAGCATTCATAGTGCTTAGTTTACATAACAATGGTATCTTTCAATTTGGTCATAAAGGCACAACAAAAACATAACAAAGACACATCATGTTATTCTTAAGTTTCCAATGACATAATCTAAATTGATGCAATTTTCATATTTGTTGTAATATTTTCACCAAGTCAGAAGTTTAACATTCTAGATGAATGGTTATAAGATATTCTTGTAAGAACCATATATATATGATTGGTAGGCTCTGGTACTGATATAAGGCCACATGTTTCTACTGATTTAGGAGCCTTCTTTAATGTATCAAGAGACCTTGCACTCAATATAAGTACAGAAATAGAAAATTGCCTTAAATCAGTAATTTGATATCCATACTTGAAAAGTTCTTTCAATTATCTGTTAGTAAGTGGTGAACTATAACTCACTATCCATTTTAAAATAATCATCAGATATCATTCAAGTGCTTTATATAATACCCTCCAAAATGTAATTAAGCAATATCAGAACAAAGAAAATAAAAAAACTCAAACACTAAAATGAACTTTATTGTCATAAAAACCAAAACACAACAAATAGAAAATTTAAGAGTACCTTTTCACAATCTAGCTGCACCCAGAATGATCTATAGTTAGCTAAAGAAGACGTCCTAGAAACCAAGTTGTTCCTGTTCAACCAAAAAAATGCATTTCATTATCCAAAGTTGCACAACAAACAAAAATTAGAAATAAGCAGAAAAATGAAAGAGAATAACTAATGCCAGAAAATAGAGAAAGTAATAACTAATTACTCAAACCTTAAGAACAACGAAAAAAATAAAAAACTACAATAATCATTTAGTATAAATTGATTAGCGAAAGTAAGTATGAGGTAGAACCAAGCTACTAATGATGTGGCCTAAAAATGACACCAAAATAGAGAATCATTTCTCTCTTCTGCCATCAAAATGCAGATTTGTGTGGCTTCATGGCATCACTTCAAAACAATCTAACAGTAATGTATAGGATGATGAGTATTGGAATATACAATCTAATCAAACAAAGGTTGTGATGACTCCAAATTCAGTAATTTCAGAGCAATATAGTCCAAACATCAATGACTTGAATTGAGATTCTTTGTGGAAAAAAGATAACTTGTTTCTTAGCTTCTAAATCTCTCTCAATCATTTATTCTTTATCTAACTATCTTAGATATGGAAGAACACCCTACAGCAAATTCTTTAAGAGCTCAACTCTTTCATGTTCATTGATTTTCCCTTCTTTTCTCATTGCCTACAATATGCCAAAACGCCACATTTCAAATATAGAATACAAAAACCAACAAGAAAGCCAATCTAGATGGGGAAAAGAAATGACATTTATAACTTAATCAAATGCATTTTTTTTTTTGGCTTGGAAATAATAGGAAGGGTTTTGATTAGTGGTATTGAGTTGCCGCTTTTGAAATTCAAATTTCAAAAAGAGCATGTGTATGCAGAAAATCAATACACACTTAATGATAGCAGCAAAGTACTTTTTACTCGGGTATGCAGCATTGAGCTTGCACAGTAAGCAAATGAAGGCATGAAGGAGGTTGTCATTAGCAACTTTGCACTACTTGCCATAAGAGGGTTTTTATCATTATTTATTAAAGCATTAAATATTAGCATTGTCATACTTGCTAAACACGTGTCAAGCAGAGGTGGCCTAAAAGCCTCTTTTAGATCAACTGCAATAATAACCATGTCAAAGCTACATAAACATAACATACCATGTAATCTTAGACTTCAAGCATATTTTGAATCTACAAATAGTATTGATAATATCATAAAGGATTAGTAAAGTTCAATATAGAGGCATTGGAAATTCATATCATACGCCAAGTTCAAGTTCACAATCTAAATTTAGATCAGAAGATTATCTTAAAAGAAAAAGTTAATTTCTTAAGAGGAAAAACTAATCCAACAGAATTTGGTGCTATCCACACTGAGCAATGCAGTAGAGGATTATTTGAAACTAGGAAGCTAAATGCTAATAAGAAAAAGTATACTGGCTAGCTTGTAAACAGAATTGATGCAAGATATTAGATTATTGCAAAGAATGTCTTTGGTAGGAAAAATAGTAGCCACACCTGCATAAAGATAAAATGAGAAACGCATCAAATCATCCATTTGTATTATTATGAGTGGCAATTAATTCAGATATAATGAATGAATAAATGACTCTCTAAAGATTGAATGAATGACTCTCCAAAACCATAGATGATAATTCATATAAAGGCATCAACTTTCAAGCTTTTGAGTTCAGTAAGTAATAAAATAAGAATAAGAGAGGATATAGGTAGCACAAATAAAAAAAAAAACCTTCCAATAGACTTTAAATTGAGAGAGCATAGTTCTGCAATCATAAGCTTAGGACCACTTGTCCTGCCAAAACAAAAGAATGACAATCATTAACTCCTATTATTCTGTTTATGGACCATTCTAAATTTAATTAAAATGTTTATTGTATAATCATATCAAACCAAACTTATAAATAAAAAAAATTGAACTGAATCAAATTAATTTGTAATTTAAACCTACCAAAAGTAATATCTTACATAGCAAACTATAAATATTAATGATTTTGATGGAATGAATGAATTAAAAAAATTGATGACTGACCATATCAACGGTCATTGCGCTAAATATAGAACAATAGGAAAACTATTGTCACGACAAACATTATATCAAGTATCAATAATATGAGTTGTCAAAAAAAACATGCAATAATTTATAACTGAAAAGAGCACAATTGTCTAAATTGCATATTAGTTTACGCAATTCAATACAAAAACTCTTAGCTGAATACACAATTTCTTCTAAATTAGTACAAAAAATAACTTCAGTTATGGAGATCAAGTTAGCTCAAATACACGACAGTTCATAATTATTAAATACACCAAACAACTAACAGCCAAACCCTTCTAGCAGGAGCAAAACTCAAGCAGCGAAGAATCCTAAATAAAAGATTAAAAAAATCTAAGAGTGACTCTCCACTTGCTCTCATTGTATTTTCATGGTTTCTGGGCTGATATAATACTAACCATTGCAACTTTTTGGGCTGTATGTAATAACTACAAGAGTTTTTGTATCACACAACATTGAGAAGTGAGATAGAATTAAAGAAATGGGGATCAAGACTGCATTAGAACTAAATACATTTTAAGAAATAGTTATTAGTAATGTTAGTGACCTTAGTTATTTATATTGCCAATTTTTTTTATGCTATGCATTACCATTTACAAAAATTTAAATTCTCAACAAACAAACCAATAAAAAAGCCTAACTCTAACGAAATCCAAAGAGAATAAAGAGTTATAAATTGTTGCATACCACGGAATTCATCACCCACTTCAAGCTTTCATGTCGTTGTCATTCTTTGAGAAGCTAAGCTTCTCTATTTGTCTCCTTTCTAAGATTGAAGATCATCATTCGGTTACAAATCAAAAGGGAGAATATAAAATCAGTTCAACTAATTAAAAGTTAAAAAAAATGAACAACTTGCCTCACGAACCTGATGTGCATGCCAACGCTTCGATGAACAGCGGAGGAATCCAAACACTTTCAAAATATCACAATCTGAAACCTAATCTCATAAGCTGAAAATGAAAAATCCAATATGAATTTTATTTTAAAAAAGGTGATATTAGAGATGCGCATTAATTTAAACTCCGATTCAAAATTCTAATTGTGATAAATCGAAAAGGATGAACCAGAACAAAGCAGCTATGCCGTCGGGTCTCTCTGCCACCACAAGCATCCTCTGTCCCAAATCTCACCATCGAAGCATCGCCACCCTTAGTCATGAACCACCTCTTTTCAATTCACATAGTCACACATCTCAGTTTTGCCACCGCATCCATTCGTTCCTTTATCGCCTCCCCCTCCCTATGGCCCCCATCATCATGGTTTTGGCATGGGAATATTGAAACTTGAAAAGAGGAGCAAGATGGAAAGAGATGTCTATTTTTTTCAATAAAAAATAAAAATGTTGAAAGATCCATTGAAATCATTTGGTAATAGTGAAGCATCTGAATATCAGTGGAACAAACAAGATGAGAAAGTAATTTAACGAAGATGAAAATGAAGATGTAAAAACAAAATAGGAAGTTGAAAGAAGTAGAAGAGGAGAAAGAGGAAGAACAAGAAATGAAAAAGGAGTGGGAAGGTGAGATGGTTGTTCCGCTATTAATGCCCAACTCATTTCCCATTGTGTGTGGCAGAGACTTGTTGCAATTAACGTGCTATTTTTCAAATTTAAATTTCATTAACAGCATGTAGCTGCAGAAAACTAACATACACTTACTGATGCTAGCAGATAAGTGGCAGTGGCACGGCTCCCCTTCAGCTTGATCATTAAGCACACATATATTCAATGAATGCATTATGGAAACAGTTTGGTCACACCTGTTGGCCATAGAAGGCCCAAAACCCTCTTTTAGAGGTATAGTAAGGATAAGGATATGTAACGCTGCTATGCAGAATTAATGATGTAATTTTCTATTATCCAATTTAATATTTATCTGAGACTGATTAACAATATGGAATAAAATCAAACAAATTTAAAAATATTTAGATTAAATATGTTTTTTAGGGGGAAAAACCAAATGTAGATCAAAAAGATATTTAAGCTAATAATATAAAGTAAGAATCCTTTTGTTATTTCAAATTTTCAATCCCATCTAAAAAAATTTCCACTTACTAATCAACTTCAATGAGAACTAGGTGAAAATAGAAGGAAGGCGACTGCCACGAATGGAGCATAGAAAAACATATCCGATACTTGATAGCACAAATGATAGCTAATAAAGTAATAATTACCTTTTGTCCGCTTATGTTAACTTTTTTCATTGATGGTATACTTCTTTGGTATAATAATTGATGAAGAACTCAACAGCAAATCAAAATATTTAGTTTTTTTCCCCTCCACTACATTCAGTATATTAGGTAGAAAAGAGTCGCTTTTCAGTGATGATATATAGTTTGCAACTTGTTAGATATTATAAGGCAAGCGCCAAAGAAGTTTTCATGGAAAATTTTCCTGTGCGTATTAGGAGAGCAATAACATCATGTTTAAATTAATCTCAACGTTCTGGTGACAAAAAAATTTATTTTGAAATTTCAGCAGCAGTGAAATGAGAGTTATCTATGTGACCACCATGTGCAGCTTTTGATTCAGTGTACAAATTTAAATTTCACACTAGCTAAAAATATTGAATTTCTGTAATAAGAAAGGAAAAAAAAAACTCACACTAGCTAAACGAATAATGTTCTTTATGAACTAGAAACTCACGAGTGTCATGCACGAAGAATGAGCCCAGAGGGAAAAGAATGAACGGAACCTCTACAAGTAATCACTATGACTCTACGAGTTTGTTCATGAAAACAAATGAATAATTATTTTTCAAAAAAAATTGTACACGTCTATTGAGGAGAAAACTACAATAAAATAAAACATGTAGTGTATTTGAATTTTGCTTGAGCCATCTTAAATAGTAATAAATTAAATAGTAATTTTCACCAAAAAAAAAAATTAAATAGTAATACACTATACATATTCACTTCTAGCACGCATAAAAAACACATATTCCCTTCGAGTGGACCTGTTTACAAGTCTTCCATCCTTACTTTATTTTATAATTTTTTATTTATATTGAATTTAACCAGATAATTAATTTATGTTATATTATATTAATAATTAAACATATCAAATTTTTAAAAAATTAAACAATAATAATTATATAATTTATTAATTGATATTTACTTATATTTTAAAAAACATGTTATCCATTAAAATAAAATAAAATAATAACTTATCAAATCATTTTTAAAGTATATGAAACTTTATATACTTAATCTACTGGTTTAGAGCTTTAAATTTAACGGCTGGATTGATACAATTTTATGCCCATAAAATGTTATTAGATGAAGTAAGTATGCTAAAACTTACTCCTAAATTAAACGAATCCCTACTTTCACTTCTAGATGAAATCTTCTGTTCCCATATGATATTTCATTTCTTATCTCTTAAATTATTTATTGACACATAAAAAAATATATTATATATTTAATAATTTATTAAAATAATAAATAATTACAGAAATAGGGAAGGTGACATCATCTATTGACCGACCGACAATTACCATCCACTCACTTCTAGCCAAACACTGGCGCAAAGTTTAGTGATGGATTGATCCCCAGTTCAGAATTTCTGTTCAGATTCCTTCCCTATAACTATAAGGACAAATCTAAATTATTAAAATTTTCATAGCAAATTAATTAGTGAATGACAGCAAGCCAACAGCAGAGTTCAAAAAAAAAAAGTCAAACAGTTCACATGGAAGGAATCACAAATCCCAAACTCAGGAAAGAGCTTCAGCAAAGAATCAACAATCAATTGGAAAGGAGTTTAATTTGGAACCAAATGACCAAAGAATTAGTCATTATAATTAATACTACCTCTCAGATAGATATAATTTTTATTAAGACATGGAACTAATTAAGAATCACAACATTAATTATTTTGGATTGAGGCCACAACAACATACATGATTGACATTACATATCATCATCAATCAGCTACTTTAAGAGGACCTATGTTTAGATAGACATATGGAGCAGTTATGCACAGCTTGCACACCTTAGGAACCAGTGATACATGAGAACATTCTCTGACTCCTAAACCTCACGAGTTGCTTTGGAGAGGAAGAGCCAACAACCCCACCAGTTTTCATCCGATGAGGGGATCCAAAGAACCCATTTCCAAAATCTCCAACAGATTTATGCCTCCGGTGACCAATTCTCGCTGCGTGATGAGCATGATCATCACCATCAAGTACTCTTCGTGTTGTTTGATTGTGATTTTGAGGGTGGATCTCGGCCATGCTGATGTTGTAGCCTGATGAAAGACACTCGTATTGGCGCCTTGTTCTGTTTCTCTTGATTGCTTTGTAAACCAAAGGCAGAATACCCTCCATATCTATATCACTATATATATGTGATTGTGATGTTTGTGACCAATAGTAACACTTGTTATTGCTGCTGCTGCTGCTTCTTCTTCTTCTTCTTCTTTTTCTTCTTCTTCCTCCTCCTCCTCCTCTTCTTCTCAATGAGGAAGCTGAATGATTGACACACGGAAATATAATTAACGAGAGAGAAAATGTTTCAAAGGAGACTCTGCACAATGGAGAGGCTTTGAGGAACCATCAAGTTGCAGGGGTAGGTGGGTTTTGGTTTGTTTATTGAGAAAGAGACAGCAATCGATGTTAACCAAGAAAAAACAAGAGTGCCGTGGTCTCCTTTTAAATATATTAAAAATAGAGTTTAATTTTTGTATATATTGCCCGAATCATAGTATAATTAAGATTCATATTTATTATTTAATAAATTATTTAAATAATATAATTTAATTAGATGACACTAACATAGAAAATAATGCATAAAAAATAAACTCCAAAAAGTAACGTTTCTCTTCTTTATATTCTTCTCTTCTCCGTCTTGTGGAGCCAAATCACTGCAACACGTCAAACATCGTGTTTGACTTTGACTAGAAGGACCAAGCAGCCAAGGCCAGTATTGGGCGACGAAATTATTACATGCTATAATTAATGACCAAATCATGACGACTGTTTATTTTATGGGATTTACTAATTAGTGTTATAAGAATAATAGTTAAGGATACCTAAAATAACAAGTTTTTAATAATTAGAAAACATAAAACATTAACTTTTCAATTTAAAACTTTTCATTTCTTACTCCTTAGCTAGTACCCTTGAGATAGATACTAATTAGATAAATTCTCATTTTATTGAGATTAAATTTTAATGTAGTGTAAAAAATTATATTTTATTATTTAATTATTTAAAAAGTTATATAAATAAAATATTTTAATTAAATAATAATATAAATAAATTATAGGGTGATGTATTTCAAATTTTATACAAAGTGATTATGAAACTTGAATTTTATATATAACCAAAAAAATTGAAAAGTGATTATGAAAAATAATTTTTTTGATGAAAAAGTACCAAATTAATCCCATCCAAACAAGCCCTGCATTTAATTTTTTAAAATTCAATATTTTAAATGTATTTTATGATGAGCTCATTGCTAATTAATGTATTTATTATTTTAAAAAAAATTAATTTCTATGTATTTATAATATAAAATTATTTATATAGTCATCTAATTAAATTTTTTTATTTGTATAACTTTTTAAATAATAAATATGAATAAAGAGAGAGCCTCATTATATAGCTAAAGAAAGTAGTGGCTCATTGAAATAAAACATTTACACCCTTAATATATAAAAATTAAACATTTTTAAAATAGTTAAAACAATGTTTAATTTATTATGTAGTCAATTCTTTACCAAAATTATGTACGTAGTCAATTATGACCAAAATTTAAGTTTTGCTTATTCGCACGAGAGATTAAACTAATCTATTCTTAGAAATAAAGGTCAAATGTACCAAACAAGCGTGTTTGGACCATTGATGAGTTTTAAATTTTTACGGTACAAAAGGAATTTTCAATTCTAAAATGTTACACTAACCCCCGTCTACTCTATTCTCTCTCTCTCTCTCTCTCTCTCTCTATATATATATATATATATATATATATATACACGCGCGCCCGCCAATAAGCAATTTATAATCACTATTGGGTTTCCGCACATCCACTTATTAATTTTCATTTTTAACTAACTCAATCACCCTAACATAAAGAAGTTTTCATAATAATCCAACATATTCTTCCTTAGTTTTGCACATGGATCCATGTTATAATTAAGAGGATTAGCATATCATGTAGTACTAAAAAAATTATCTAATTTCTGTAGGAAACAGATCTGAACCCACTTTATGCAAGTGTAATGTACTACTGGAACATTTTCTCATTTAACATGTGAGCATGGTCCCCACTCAAATCCTCTGCCAAGAAGAAGCTGTTGAGGCTACTTTGCATCAACTTTGACTTTTCTGAGCTCTCTCTGGTTACCGCCAACCGGTAAAAATGGTAGTCACAAGCAGTACGGTGAGGACAGAGAACTGGGTACGCAACCAACCACTATACAGAAGCCTCCACCTCAGCAGGAACACACCAAACAAAAAGTTACTGTGCGTGCACAATTCCAAACGTCCTATTTTTATATACAATCACAACGACAATAAATTCTGTCAATTTTATTTATGATACGATATCTTATTTTTGAGCTTCACTAATTTTATTATAATTATGTATACAAATATGTTGTTGAAATTGTCCCCACCTAATAATTTTTCACACCAAGCACCCTGTGGCCGGTGGCATCAACCTCACCGGAATAATACAAACCGTAAAGCTCTTCATCAAACAGAAGAAAGGATCCATGACTGGCATTAACTTCTGAAAATCATATTTCATGAGCATTTGCTTCCTACGGAGTTCCTAATCTCGTGGAATAGAAATAGGACGGAATATTGTGGAGTCAGAAAACCAAAATTGAATAAAAAATAATATAACTCAATTATTAATTTAACAATTAATTAATATATTATAATTTACAACTCAGAAATTTTTCTAATTCAATTTTTTTCACAGTAACATTAATTGTAATTTATATAACATTAAAGAACCATTTGATATATATATATATAAGTGAAACTTTAAATTAACAAGATTTTATTACGTAAATTTAAAAAAATTTAAATACACCAATTAGAATAATTTAATATTTCTTTGTATTATATTAACAAATAAATTGAGATAAATATTGTGAGTATCTAACATTTTTTAGTATCCTATTCACTTCCCGTCAAACATATCCTATTGAGATTAGGAGGGGTTTTTGACTCTTCTCACAGTTTGAACCCACCTAATAAGTAAATAAACATACAAAGGAGGAGTCGCACTTGCCCAATCTAATATCATTTCTTATTAATTATCTTCATTTACTTAATTTTTAAAAGAGTTCATATAATCAGCATCCCCAAAAAACTAATTAGCAAAACCCTTTTTAAAATGTCCTTAAGCTATTTCGTGGTTTCATAATTCTCTCTCTTCATATCATACTATCATGTTGGGGTTTCTTCACTTCATTTTTTGGGTACAAGGGGTTTCTTCAATTTACTTTCTTTGCTATTCCTAATAATCCGAGTATACAATGGGTCAGTTTATTTATTGATTCTATTATTTACTTTGCGCACATGCCACTTTAGGAGCCATTTT
Organism: Dalbergia cochinchinensis; assembly: GCA_031216125.1. Lineage (NCBI taxonomy): Eukaryota > Viridiplantae > Streptophyta > Magnoliopsida > Fabales > Fabaceae > Dalbergia > Dalbergia cochinchinensis. The sequence continues at coordinate 54,526,551 of CM062373.1, read as the reverse complement.
AGTGATGAGGATAACAATTTCAGTTCATAAGTTTAAATTTTAATTTAAGTACTGCAATTACAGAGCTCATTTGGATGAATTGTTGGAAAAGAAAAAAGTACTTTTTTCATTTTTTTTTTTTAAGTTCTTCTATGATTCTACTATATATTTATTTATGCTTCTCAAGAAAAACATAAAACAGAAATAATCAGTTTTTTTTTTATTTTTTTCAGAAGCAAGTCTCCTAGTAAAAGTAGTAGCAGTAGAAGAGAGAGTATGTTATTAATTATTTTTTAAAATTTCTTAGATTTCAATTCTACCCTCATAAATTTAATGAAAAGACAAAATATAACCTTTCATTAGATTAGTCTCACCCCTTATCCCATTTCTTGACTTTGCCCTGTTGTTGCTCTCTTTTTACCATATCCACAAATAACTTCAAGAGTTGACAACTCTAAACACGTACTTGAATAGAAGAAAGGAAATTTAAAAATTGATCGGACGTGCATTATCAAACTCGGTAGTTCCTTTTCATTCTTCGGTTTGCTCTCTTTTATCATATCCACGAATAACTTCAAATTGATAGTTCTAACACCACGCAGTAAAGCTCAAATATGCTATACAAAAATTATAACAAAGGCATACGCTTAACACAAATTTATAAACATTCAAGATTTGTAACTAATCTTAAATGAAAATAATCGACTCAAAAAAAATGGCAAGTCAAATTTCCCCTTCTGCTATGCCTCTTGCCATCTCCTCTTTGGCTTTCCCTCTGCTGTTCTTCTTTCTTACTTTCTTCCAAGTTCTTAGACCTGGAAAGATTTGACCCGACTCGGTTTCCATAAACTGGCTGAGTCGCCAGTTTTGAGCAAAATCGGATGAGTGTCACTGGGCCATCCCAAGATGCAGGTCCAATCCAATGAGAAGCTGGAACCAGTTTTGTGATGGTTCATTGTTTTATTGATCGAACTGCCGGTCCGAATCTAGTTTGATTACTATGGCGAGAAGGGTGAATGCTTTTAGGTGGGTTTTTCAAATTTTTTCCTTCAAAATTTATGGGATTGACATTGGAGGCCACAATATCCGGAGATGATGTGGGTCTCATTCATCTCTTTAAAAAGTGAGGCCCACCTAACTAATTAGCTACTGCCAAATGGCAAAAATTTGTGAGAGCAAATGTACCCATATGAGTGGAAGACTTGCCATGTGTCCAAAACCAATGGGGAGGCCACCCCCTAATTGTATCATTAGAAGATTGGACTTGGTTATTCCACATTGTATTGTCATTTTTCTTGACTATGTTTTCTTTTGGTCAAAGTTTTTGGACCGTTTAGATATTTTAATGGAATGGTAATGGCCCATTCGTTAGGCCCCAATTGTTTTCCTTGAAACCTTGAGGTTCGTCTGACCAAAATTAATCTTGAGGTTTGATTCGCACCATAAAAAAAAGGGGTTTGAAAGTTGTGGAAGGCTCTCGCCTTTTACTAATTTTCCTTTCTTGATTCGTGTGATAATGATGGTCGCTAAGAACTGAGGAGGTATGTCACTCAGCCCAAGTCATCAGCACATGAAGGAAATGATTTTCTCTTTTGAGATTTGTATTTCAAGTCATATATACGATGAAGTAAGAAATTTGTGACGGTAGTTGCTATTTTGTGTGGATTTTTCTAATCGAAGGATTCATTTGTGGAAGGTTCAGGTCCTTGAGGATCAGTTTTATACAATGGAAAGTAATTTCACTTTAACCACAACTAATAATATTAGAAAAGTTTGTTTGAGTTTCCAAATTTAATTTTTGACTAATGCTACGAATCAAAAAAAAAAAAAGAATTATATCCAAAATATTCGGATAGAAATCATTATGGTTATTGAATAACAAAAAATGATGCAATCCACTAATTCATGTAAAAGTTAATGAGTTTCTACAATTGAAAATAGAGTTTAATTTTGATGTACTGACAGTGTAAAACAGTTTTACACTATTATCCAGTCAAAACATTTAGTATGAATGACTTTAAGAAAGTGAGTATAAAAATTAATTATCATGACTTACGTAATAATACATAATTAGATGATTATGTGAAAAAGTTCTACAATATCAGTGTATAACAATTAAATGATAGAAAATATTTGTTATTAAATTTGTTTCTCAATTTAACTTTTGGTTGGTGCTACATATCTCAAAAAATATATATAGAATCTTTAACAGAAATTATAATGATTGTTCAATAAAATAAATTGATATAATTCACTAATTAATCTAAATGTTAACATATCATTCTAGATATAAAATTCAAATAAATTTATGGTTGTCTAGCATTTTCGAGAATGATATCATAATTATCGACTTTTAGATGAATTACTGGGTTGTATCACTCTATTTTATCCAATTGTTACTATAGTTTCTGCAAGAAATTTTATTATATCTTTTTGGATATTTAACATTATAATTTCATTTTGAAAAATAACTTACAACAAAATCAGTAATTATGCATATTTTCCATTTCATAAATTATTAAGTACAATGTAACCAAAAAAACTCGGAATGTACAAAAAAAGTTATTAAGCGCTTATAAACTACAAAATCTAATCGTAATTTTTGTTGACTAACAATTTCTGTATTAAAGCACACCAATCATTTTATTTTAAATTCTGTAATTTATTTGAGCGTTTATCTCTTATTCTGCTTGAAAGTGTAATTTTCAAAGCCTAAGATGGAAAAATAAATATTTTCAAAAATTTATTTATCTACGCCTTTCTCCTGTATATAAAGTTATTAAAAAACACATCTTATTGTAACATTTTAAAATGATTTAAATTATAAATATATTCTAATAACTTTATAAATTATAAATAGAATTTAATTAAAATGTATGGATAATATAAAATATCTTTATTCAATCAATAAATAAACAATTAATAAATTATCAATCATATACATTTTTTAAAAATTTAAATTATAATTAATTATAAAATAAATTATATGATGATATTTTATTGATCGATAATATAAAAAAAAATTATATTACCGGGACATGCCAATAAAACAACTATAAACAACTTCATAGAAAAACCACTGTGAACTTATTTGTAAATTATAGAAAATTAGCTATTATGACATGGCTTGCAACTTGCAAATCTAGGTGCACGTGTTACACATGCATGCCACGCTGTCTATATTTCTTTGCTGCGAGAAAAACGTTGCTGATTGCAACTAATATCCACTTGCGACTAAACCGCCACGAGTTAAGTCATTTTTTTTATATTTTTTTTAAATATTATTGTAATTAAATAAGTATGTATATATTAAATTTTACATCGATATTAATTGTATAGTACTTATTAACAATATATGTATTATCGTATTTGTCAAATCATATTTTTTCGCATTCCATTATCTATAACATATTTAAAAATGTAAGGATCTAATTAAAAATTTAAGAAAACTATAGACATTTATGAATTAATTAAATCTAAAAAATATATAAGTTGCTTTCTTACAGTATAGTGCCCCTGTGTACATTCCTTCCAAACAACTCCGGCACATAATTCTTTCACAACATGAATAGCAAAACAGTCCATTTTTCTTCTCAATCATTCCAATAGCAGAGAAAATAAAAAATTAAATATGACACAAAAGAATAATAAGATATAAATTGTTTAGAAAATATCATAATACTCCTATTAAATATAAGCACGTAATGAAAACAAACGCAATTGCTCCTATAAGAGTTCATAACAAATTTGAAATTGCATACTACTATTGCAAAGTAAAGATGTATTTAATTGATCTTTATGAACATTCCTCTCAAATAGTAAAAAGATATGACAACTCATTATCTTCTATCAATGAAAGCCATAGAAAATTTTGAAGACAAAGAAATGACTCATTATCTTCTATCAAAGAAAGTCATAGAAAATTTTGAGGACAAAGAAACTTATATGAACTATGTTATCGTGATTTCTTATTCAATTCTAGACAATATATTTGTCTGCACCACCCACAATCTTCAAACATGAAAAGTCTTATTTGAAGTTGATCATTTTCTTGAGCATTAAGAAATGAAAATCACTTCTCTCTCTATCTCTCTTTATGATCAATTCACTTTTATCTCTATATGATGCAATTATGGTACTAAGTCCCGTATATAGAACAATAGCAGATGGGGAAGTAAAGTAACAAATGAGAATGAAGAGTGGCATATAGGAAATTAAAGTAAAGTAAGAAGTAGTTATAAAAAATTAGCATGTGGTAGTTATAAAAGTTTGATTGGAAGGATATAATTGGGATGAAATCTTAGATACCAGAAGAGCATTTATCTTTAAGTTTTCTTTTTATCTATGTGTGTGTATATATATATAAATATATATATTTGGTAATATATATATATATATATATATATATATATATAATGGTACAAAAAAATTTACACGATTTATTTTATTAAATTTTATATTTATATGAAATTTTTAAATAAAGTTTTGCACTTATGTAATAATACAATATTAAATGTTATTATAAATGCACCACAATTAAATTTATAAAAAAGATTAACTGAATCTAATGAGCAAGAGAAATAACAACTTATAGGATAACAAGTCTACATATTTCTATATATCATTGGTTAGGGTATAAATCTCACTAAATTTAGGTCTTATAACTTATCCAAGAATAAATAAGAGTGTATTAATACAATATTCACACATTGTAAATCTAAATTACACTACTCAATTAGTAATTTTTTTCCCTGGCGAATAATGGTGAGAGTTTTTTTGTTTTTTTTTCAAGAATATGCACCATAATATGAGTAATAATAGTCTATTATCAAATCCATAATAAACTTTATACGGGATAATATATCAATTATTCAAAACAAAATTTAAAATTATAAGATATAAATATTATAAAAATACTAATTGAAATTACGTCACATGTAAAATTCACTATAAACAAAAATCTATATTAAGTTGTAACATTTGAGTATTACTATTTTAACACCTAAAAATAGGTGTCTAAGTGAGACACTTACTCTATCACCATTGGATGTGATGATTAAATAAAAATAATAGAATTATCATTATATTTAATAATAATAGAATAGGTGTTTCATTTAGATATTCACTTTTAGATATTAAAATAGGAATACTCGTAACATTTTCCCTATAATGTTCATCCAAAAGTTAACCTAAATTCCATTTAACGGTTTCGTACTTAATAGACATCATATCACACCTGCTTGGAACTTTAAAAAATATATATTTGTTTAATTTTTCTCTTTTGGTAAATAACACGTTTAATTTGAAACAAAATTAAAATTTTAATCATTAAATGAAAATTCACAAAATACTTTTAGGGCCAATAGTGTGTCCGTTGCAAGTTTTAATTAACATTAATAGGGTTTATTGCCTTAGCAATAATGAAGTCAAGAGTTCATTTTGATAAAATTGTCTCAAAACGCTTTATCCATATTGGCTACATTAATTCTAATAAAATTTGAATCTAAGATCCCATGTATATTATGATATTTTCTAACTTTCTTATCACTAAATCAATCCCTGTGACTTATTGACTGTTTTACAATAGTTCTAATTATATAACCTTCCAGTTTTAAGAACATGTTATCTTTCCGTATCTTTACTTTTATTCTTACTAAAATTTGGTACAAAGATTGTCTTACTTCAATAGAGCCCAATTTTCATCGCATAAATATAAAACAATTATAATTCCATTTTAATAACTATAAATTCCTTTTAAACAAGCACCTAGTGGCTGCCTATTGTCTCAATTGTTTCCTGAATAAATGAAGTTGAGTTGTACACTTGCACCAAACTTTTGCAAGACACACAAAGGTAGCTTTCTTGCTAGGGAGCCTTTTAAGATGAGGAGGGTGGAGTTTTGGAGTATGATGGGGAGGGTAGAAAAGTGGAAATAAAAAAGAGTAAGGGTGACATGTGAAATTATAAAAGAATGATAGTTTATTTTACAAATGAGGGTGATTAATCCAATTTTAAAACATCATCACATGCTAGTTAACCCAAAAAAAAAAACAAATTTCATTCTTCAAACCTGCTCTCTCTTTCAAGGTTGCTCCTATTCTCTTCAAACCAAATCCCTTTCTGTCAAGATCACTCGTTTGCTGAAGGTCGGTCGCCGCTCCCTCTCACTCAGATCCTCAAGGTCGGTCACAGTTTCTTGGTCAAGGTCGCTGCTCCGTTGCTCAGCTCTGCTTCGTATAGCAATTGATTCGCTCCGTGCAGCTGCTGCTTCTCCGTTCCACACAGCCCGTGTTGCTTTACATTGCTGATGCTGCTCCGATCAACGTAGTCGCCGCTGCTTTAGTCCAAGGTCTTTCCTCTGGTTTGGCATTTTTCCTCTTTTCCTTTTTATCTCTTATTTTGTGAATATCCAACCACTTTTATTTATTTATTTATTTAGGGATTTGCTCATTGGGCTCTTTGATCAATCATCATCATCTTGATCCCCAATCAGTAGAAACCAGAAAGTATAACTACAGAGCTATATACACTGAAATATTGTAGTGAATTCAATGTAAATATTGCCATAAATATTGCCTCTCTACGTGACTATTATTTTTCATTATGCCCAAATTTAAATGCTCATTATTGTAAATATTGCTGTAAATAAAGCCCAACATGGGAAGAAAAAGGTGGTTCTGAAGTCAAGCATAGCAAGTTTGTGACACCAAATAAAAATATTTAAAACAAGGTATAACTACAGAGCTATATATATTGAAATATTGTAGCGAATTCAATGAGTAATGTCTTGTTCTTGGTATAAACTATTCTCCTAATATTATTTACTGCTTTGTTATTGAACCTAAATAACTGTTAAGTAATTGTAGAAATGGGTTGGCTATAAGTGTGTGCTGGTGAACCGTTAATGGTATAAAATATTTGAATACAATGTTGTTTACAATTGCCGATACAAAGCTGGTTACGAAAAGGATTTCTTAGGGAGCTTGCGATTATATGCTGAAACTTGTAAGAATTGAAGAGCTAAAGAACATTCAGTAGCATGTTATCAGGAAGAAGAAGTTTGATTAAAAGGAGAAGAACAAAATCGGAAACCCCCATTTGTTGAATATGATCTCCTTCATGCATTTTCTTAAATGGTTTTAGTCATGCTCTCTTTGGTCTTGAATTTCTTTAATAATTGAAAACTGCTGGTCGAATAGTGCCTGTATTTTTTGGATTTTATTCTTGATTATTTAGAAGGTTTCATGCATGACTTTTTGAATTAGGAAACATGAAAATATTTCTTGTGGCCTTTGTATTGTCATATTTAGTAACGCAAACCCTTTTTTCTTAATTTTGACGCATTTATTTCTAGAGAGCTACCTGTGTTTTATATATGCTTCTACAATATCTGAGCATTTCTTTGTTGAGTGAAATAATGCTCAATTAGTTGGTTCCTTGATAGAAACTTGTCTATTTAATTATCTCCTTTTCTTTCACATGGCCTTAATAATAGATTATGTCTTGTGTTCTTACGGATTGCTAATGCGAATCTTGGTCAGGAGTGGTATTGTAGCATTACTTGAAATTGCCTATCAATACTATGTTGCTACTTAATTAAACATTGTCTTATATATGGAACCTTTTTATAGTTGTAGTAGAAATATTTGTTTGACAAGACTGAAAATCTTCCTTCAATTCCAATTTTGATCTCGATTCTCTCGCACCTAACCAAATGTACATTGGCATTTTAGTCAGCTAATTCCGATCTTGATTTTCTCGCACCTGCATATTGAATTATAATTTTTATAATGGTTTCCTAGATTTGTGAGCGAACAATGGCTATTTTTATTTCTAAAAGATAAATTAATTCATTGTATTGGAATGTATGCTATGATTAGGTAGTATCCATGTCCTTTTTTGTTGTGCTAGGTCTTCATTCTTTTTGTATTCACGATTTGGGAATTGTAATTATTGTTCTTTTGCTTTTGGTATTGAAAATAGTCTCTTTGTTATTTTGTATCTGCCTAAGTGTTGGTTTAGTTCATTTTGAATTTATTTGTTATATAATTTGTCACTCTTGTATCAGTCTTATGGAAATCTTTTTTGAACCATTGGCCGGCCGTTGATGTTCTTTTTAAGTTGCTAAGCTCTTTGTCTTAGAGCGTTGCATATTGGAGAAAGCTTAATCTAGTTTTCTTTTTCACTACAATGTTATTTGTGTTCTTAACTTTTGTTTTCATTGATAACAGTGTTGTTGAGTATAGTTGCAAGATACTGATTTATCCTTGTGAGTAAAATTCTTGGGCTAGTGGATTGGTTTATGTTGCTGTGCTGAATTTGTAATTACATGCTTCTTGCAATATTTATGAAAGTTTGTGACATATGATTGGAGTTAAGTATCTGTCCAGAGAGTATATTTTAATTTGGTTGCCAATCCATTTGCAAGAGATTCTGGAATTGTGTAACTAGACTTCATTCACTTGATCCAAACCATGTGCAAGTTTGATATCCACAACATCTATACTCACACATCTTGGTGGCCAGTCATCCTCAATTGTTAGAAGCCTTCTCATAGATGTACTAAGGTTGGACACAACAAACCCATGGCATGTATGACTGCTCTACAAAGCTGATTTGGGGACATCAGCACTTGAAGCTATTGAGTGCTTCAAAACAACATTTCTCCTTGAATAATCTTGTCCCACTGAACCCTTCAAATAGCCAATTTCATCGCACACTTTCTTTTTTTTTCTTTTCTTTTCTTTTCTCTTTTTTTGGGATTGAAGACGTGGTATATTTAGTTATACATCTGCTTTATCTCATTTTCAGGTTTTTAACTATGTTTACGAAAGGAGAAAGATAGGATATGAATCATGTCTTTGTGCATTATCTATTATTTTGTTAGTTTCTCCATGAACTATAATATTTACATAATAACGTATAGTGCCAAAAATTTTGTTTTATATTACAATGACGAGATGGTGGATGTGGGAAGGTGGGAAAGGTTTTGGAGGAGATGACTGTGACCCAAGGATATCTAATTCCTCGTAAAGGTGTAAACTCAAACTAAGTGGGAAAGTTTTAATGAAATTAACTGTTACAAGAGTTACATAAGTGGTAGTGTGGTATGAAATTTGGGTGGAGTGTTATGTTACATGAAGATTGGGGTAAATGTTGTTTAGGGAAACTTGAAGGGCAGTATGAAGTGTTTACCCAAATGTGAATTATACAATACTATAACTTAGCAATCATGTCACATGCTTAGGAGTAAGTAGTTAAAACCAATGTCATATGCTTAGTAGTAAGTAGGTAATAACACTGTTCTAATGTGTGGCTAAGTAATTAAGCTTATTGTTTATTTTGTAGGGGGAGGTCTTGGAACTAAAAGCGTGAAATGGAAAGTATGACCGAGGCTAGTTGTTCACACAATTTGCCAAATACTATGGAAGAGGTAAATAAATGGCTATAAACTAGTGACTTAAGTTGTTTGTAAACTTGAAATTTTCTAGTAATGATGCTTTAATTTATTATGTTTAAGCAGTGGAAGACATGTCATTGGGAGAGAATGAGTTTGAGATTATGGCTGTGGAAGATAGTAGTATGCCACCAAGAAGAGATGTATTTGTTGATGGCATTGGATGCTTAGGAGACATAGAGTTCAATTCACTGATGGCTGATGAAGTAAGGCAATTTTATTTTGGTGACCTGAAAGCGGCATATGATTTTTACAATGAGTATGGAAGAATTAAGGGGATTTCTATAAGAAGGTCGAAGGTTGGTCACAATTTTCAGGGTGAGATCATATGGCAGACCTTTCTATGTTCACGGGAGGGCATGCGTGAAACAAAATACCTGGAATGGACAGATCGTAAGAGAGAAGCGAGAACAAATATAAGGTGTGGATATAATGTAAAAATGCGGGTAAATATGGACTCTGATAGTGGTCGATGGTATGTATCCATTTTCAGTGATGAGCATAACCATGAATTGTTGAATCAAAAGTTTATAGGAATGTTGAAGTCTCATAGGAATATGAGAGATGGGGACATTGACCAGATGAATAGTATGAGACGAGGAGGACATAGTATACCCAAAATATATGGGTCTATTGCTAGTCAGTGTGGAGGATACCATATGATCGAGTTTAGGATAAAGGACATGTATAATCAACTTGAGAAACAAAGAAGACTTTAGGATGGGGATGCAAAAGGTGTATTTAGATGTCTAGAAAAACTCAAGAGGAAAGATTGTTTAATGTTTTGGCGGCACACGATTGATGGGTCAGATAAGTTGCAGTATTTGTTCTGGTGTGATGGTAGCAGTCAGTATGATTATTCCGTATTTGGAGATGTGCTGGTGTTTGATGCAACTTATGGAAAGAATAAGTATAAGTGTCCGGTGGTAGTTTTTTCTGGAGTCAATCATCATATGCACACAATTGTGTTTGGATGTGAAATTTTGGCAGACGAAACTGAAGAGAGTTATGTGTGGATTTTGCGTCAGTTTGTTGATGCAATGAAGGGAAAGTGTCCAAAGTCGATGATAACTGACGCGGACTTGGCTATGAGGAATTCCATAAGAATAGTACTTGCAGATGCCCATCATAGGCTATGTAGTTGGCATTTGTTGTGCAATGCATCGACAAATGTGAAAAAGCCTAAGTTTTATAGGGAGTTTAGAAAGCATATGATGGGAGATTATGAAGTTGAGTAGTTCGAGGAGATGTGAGACCCAGTTGTTTCTGAATTTGGATTGGAAGAGAATGCTTGGGTTTGGGAATTGTATCAGAAGAAGGGAACGTGGGCTAACACACACATTAGGGGCAAGTTTTTTGGAGGTTTGCGGACAACATGAAGGTGTGAGGCATTGCATATGCAGATTAGAAAGTACATAAATCGTGGTTATAATTTGACTGAATTTATTGAACATTTCCAGCGTTATTTGGAGTTCATGCGTAGCAAAGGGGTGGAGGCTGATTGTAGATCATGCTGCAGAGAACCCATAATCAAGACCAAATTAGAAGCTCTAGAGTGGTATGGCCATACATTACAACTTAGGGGTAGCAGATATCTACACAGTTATGGCTCCACAATCCTTTAGTTTTAGGGGTAGAAATAATACATCAATGTAAAAATAAGTGAAGTATTTTCTTTTGTTCAGTTTGTCTCTTTTAAAATAACAAAAAGTGGGTCCAAACTTAACAAAACAATGGTGAAAAATTTATGTTATATCTACGTAATTATTTCATATAGTTTGTATTAGCTATACTTAACATTACAATTATTCTGGTATAGTTAATTGCTTCCTTTTTTCTAATTATTACAATTGTTAAAATTGTTATCTTTATGAAATGATGTTATCTTAAAGTACTATTTTCACAATTTCATTTATGTGCTGTTCGAAGTCTTGAATTAAGTGCGATTCAAAACCTCAACTTGACAGATACTCAACTACTTTTCGAAATCACTGTGTTTGCAAGCTAGTGGTCCTTGCTACATCATTTCAGAACCTTAGTTATACTTGACGGCAAGCTCATCAAAAATATTCAAGTTTAGATCTTTCAGCGTTATCGTATTTATTTAATTTATTTGCAAATTAGTTTTAGATATTACATATAGAGAATGGTGAATAAGCTCCATAACCTCTTCAGCTTCACTCAACATTTTTTTAAATTGATTAAAAAAGTTTTTAACGAATTAGTTCCTTTTTTTTCGCCAGCTACATATATCTATATAGGTCATATTATCCAGAATATCATGATTGTTAAGTTCATTCTAAACTTATAATATTTTCCATTTTTTTAACAAATCACATTTTTCATTTACTTAAACATTTTTTTCTAGACCTAAGAAATTAATATTCGCTTAATATTAATAACATCTAATATAATATTTAATACATACTATAATAATAAAGCCCCTTCTTTTTGTTTGTTACTATTTTTAATGTTACACAGTCCTTTACATTACACGAGACAGTATGTCATTTCAATTGCTGTAAACTTTCCCTTTTATTATATCATATGTCATCTACCCTTATTCTGTTAGTCATGCCAACTAGATTCTGATAGTAGAAGGTCTATTCATATTTTAATACTATATAAAGTGTTTTACATACCACTGCATAACGTATTTTTTTCTTTTTTTTAGTTTTCAACTATATTTACACAAGATTTTTAGTTATATGATATACTAATAATATTCAACTAATTCTAATATTAAATTACCAAAAGATTATTTATGAACAACAGTTATATATTTTTATCTCAACATTTTTTTCCTGAACTTATGAATATTATTATGTGTGAATTATAGCTATGTCAAATAGACTCCATGTGAAACTAACAACTCCACACCTTCCGGATCACTATACCTTAACATTCCCATTACCATTTTCATTAAACTCATTAACACTAATTGCAATTGCTAAATTTGGATTGCAACCGTAATTCTTTAAAACAACGTCCATGTACCTTGGGTCACACATGGAATTCTAAGGAGTTTGGCCAATCCTTAGATTATACGCACAAGGAGCAAGGACCATGGAGGTCCTGGCCCATGTTAGACGGACCCTTCTTGGTAAAATTTAGCATGATGATAAAGTGAGATATTGTGCAGTAATGCACGAACTAGGTATTTTTCTTTAAGAGTGTCCTTTGAGACATCCACTTTATCATCATTATTAGTGATTGTGGTCCTCATTTCTTTCAATAACCCATTACATCCACCAGTCAAAAAATGAGTGTCTCAAGAGATATATACTTTCTAGAAGTTGAAATAACACTTCTTTTTCTTTAATGATGGGAACCACACTCTTAGGTTGAGGCATCTTAGGACATGCTTGGAATTATTTTTATCTTTATTTTTAAAAAGTAAATATATAATCAATAATAAAAAATAAGAGAACAAAAGAATTTGTTTGGCAACCATACCTTAAAAAATAGATCTAAAATGGCAAAAAATGAAATATTGCTTGGATAGTTGTTTTTAAAAATAATCAATACAACTTGTTTGACATTTTTTTAAAAAATAAAAATGTAGAACTATATAATGTAAAGCAAGTTCGAGTAATAGCTAGATGACGTATTATATGTACTCTGCAAAATCAATTTTTTCTTCCACCATGTGTTGTTGACAAATGCTTTCAAGGGAGAAACACAGAAAAAATACCATATGCATAAGGGGGGAAAAGATGGTTGATGTATAAAGGAGGAGCCAGAATGTTGGCAAGCTTATGATCCATTAATTTCTCAAAGTTACGTTAGACCCCTCAAGAAACAAAAGGATGGACGAAAAATGGGAATGATAAAGAGAAGAAGACGGGATGGGGCGAGGAGAGAAGGGGTTGTCTAGGGAGAGGATACTGGAATGGGGAAAGATTCGGAATTTTTTTTTGAAGTTGAGAATCAAATGATCCACAACTAATAAGAACACATGTAATTACAAAATATGTCACCGCTCTATCATTGTTTTTCAAAACAACTTTAACCTGTTTTCTACTTTCTATTTTTTAAGTCATGATTTGTTATTTTATTTTTTAAATCGACAAAACAAAAGCAATGCACTAAACAAGTTTTATTATTTTTCACTTTTAAAAACCAAGAATCGTATTGTAATCCCAAATAGACCCTTAATTGCTGATATATAGTTGGATAGATAAGGAAAAATAGAAGAAATCAAGGAACACACAATCTTATTCTGTAGTTTATGATAATAAGTCATTTGTCCTATCGCATCTGGGAGTTAGGTGGCAGGTATAGTGTTATTCGTGTAGGTAGGTATCATTTTTCACATTATTTAATAAATTTTTGAATAAATTCTCAAATTGATCTTTGATAATTTCATCATCGAACTACTTGGTCCTTAACAAAAAGAAATTATCTAGTTAATCTTTGACAATGTCTTAGTGATCCTTGGACCAAAAACGATAATGGTGTCAATAAGTGAGACCAAAACGATATCGTTTTGCACTTCAATAATGAAAAAAAAATCCTTCATCCCTTCATTCCTTTCTTTCACCTTTTCTGTCCTCACCAGTCATCATCACCACCACTACCACCATCAATCTTCCCCTGGCTCCAGCATAAACCCCTATTCAACTTACATCCTCCAACAAAACTCACCATCTTGCTAGCTGCCAGCAATAAACTCGATGCAATGACAATATCGGCTTTAATCCCACTCCAACGCATCTTCTAGAACAAATACAAAAGCAACTTGGGCTTAGAAGCAAGAATGTACCCACCCATCAAAGTGTTGCATGAAACCAAGTCATTTCCTTTAGGAAACTCATCAAATATCTTAGGGGCATCTCCAATTCTTCTGCAGGCCATGAGTTATATTTTAGCTTCCTTCCCTCTTTGCTTGCTAAGACTCTGAAACACACCTAAATATTTTCTAAGAAATTTGAGGAAATTAGATTGGTTGAACCAAATCTAAACAAACAAGAAAAAAAAGAAATAGCAAAAACTCAAATAATAATAGTCAAGGCAGAAAAAACTTCGAAGGGGGCAAGGAAGAACTTAAATCAAATCCAAATTGATGAATTTGGAAATATTTGAACCATGATTTGGTGGTGGTGGGTCTCAGTTTTGCACTTGACGTTATAGTTGAATAGGGGCATAGTTGAATACATTTGAAGGTATAATGACAGATTTTATTCTATTTTATTTTTATGGTTTTTCAATTTTTGTTTTTTCTCTTTTGATTTTTTTTTTTGGGTTTTGGATGTGTTGATGTTAAATTTGTTGTTTGATGTGTTTGAAGGATCAAGAGGAAGGAGAATAATGAAATGGGTGACATTGCTTAAGGAATTCAAATAGAAGGTTTGCCTCACTCAATTCCAAGTTGAGGAGGGGTTGGTGGTAGAGCCATGGGGAAGGTCATTGGTGGTGGTGGTGAAGATGAAGAGGGTGACGAAATGAAGGGATGTGGGGATAAAGTTTTTTTGTTTTTTTCCTGAGTGCCAGAGAGCAAAAATATATCATTTTGGTCTTGCTCATTAACACTGTTAATGTTTTTAGTCTAGGGACCAATAAGTGTTTGATGTTTAACTTTATCATGGACTAATTGGCTAATTTCCTTTTTTTTTAGGGACTAAATTATCCGACGATGAAATTGTCAGCACCAGTTTGGGGGATTTACTCCAAATTTTTTGAGTTATTTAAAATAATATTTACGTGTTAAAATGACTATTAATGCACATGAATGAAAAACTCAAGATAAGAGTCTTATGTGACAAAAGGGTTTGACTAGTTGAGCTCGTTTCAGCCCCAAGAACATTGTGATTCTATTTCAATCATTTTTAACTTTTATTGTGTTAAATTTAGATTGGTGCTTGATTAAATCCTTTCTTAATACTTTAAGGAGGTTTAGTACCCCATATAAAGTATTTGTAAAACTTGATGACAGATGAGAATGTGTTGCTAGAAGTTAAATTGGGGTTACGGTGTTTTCAAATATAAATAATTAATAAGTATTCATTAATACACAATGTACGGGACTATAAATATGAGCCTAATACCTTGGCTAGAACCACGTGAGCTCGGATACGGGTCCAGGAACACGTGGCGCCCAGGTCTCTGTGGATTTACCACATATTTAGTTGAAGATATCTCCAAAAATTCCATATTGGATCTCTCTATATCTCTCATTATCTCCTATTATTATTACATTATATCTTATATATTATATCATATTTTCTGTAAATATGGAACATATCTAATAACTACTAAAACCCAGGAATATCTTCCCTATACAGGAAAGATTATCTCCTAACTTATTACGGGGTCATCTCACACTATATAAGGGGCTCAACGCCCTCAGGTATCACAAGCTTATCATATGCTATTATTTTACCACTCTATGCCTCATTCATTCATTGACATAAGTGTCGAAATATCTTTGTAAGTACCTTACTCTGGCTTGTATGGATATTGGAACTACTTGTACCATTACTGTATTTCCAGGCAAGAACATACAGAATTACTAAATCACCCAACAGGTGAGAAGCATAGTCCATGTCCCTGTCCCCAAACTCATTGAGGGGGAGTTTCATCCTTATCCCCATCCCTGCACGGAAAAACTCGCCAACTGTGGGGATCCAAATGTGAGGAACCCCTAGTACAAATCCCTATTATCATCCCTAGTTGAAGTCCTCTACAAATTTGGAAGCAATCTTTGACGCACCTTTGACTATTCAAACTTTTTTATGCAAAATATCAACTAATATTTTAATTGCAATTTACTAAAAATTCACATATATGACCTCACATGTTGCTTTTGGTGAAATGAATAATTGAGTATGGGTGTATGCATTCTAATAACTCTTTTTGAAAAATAAAATATTTTGATAAAATTATAAAAAATTCAATTAGAAATTAGTTTGAGTTGAAAGAAACTAATCCAAAATCCAAGTACTTTTTAAAGATGCATAAGAAAATCAAAATTTGCATAGCATATTTAATTAGATTTGGCTCATCTAAAATAAAGATATTGATAAAGTGAGAAAGCGATGAATTAATCACCTCCAGATTATTTGGTAGGACTACACATAATATAAATTATTAATCTAATGGTGATCAAACCCATCACTCTATCATTTTGTAATGTTCATCACTTTAGAGGAGCTCAATCCATATCTATTGTACCTTTTATTTCTCTATTATTTTGAAACCATTAATTTACTTTGAGGTGAACACTACATTCAATCAATTATTTAACCCTAAATTGCCACTTTTCGGTTCACAACTTAGTTTCACATCGATGAAATGAATTTTCATTCAATTGCTAAATATAAAAAATATGAAATTTTTTATAAAAGTTTTTTTTTATTGAAATTCAAATTCATAATTTCTTATTTAAACAACCGTCTCTATATCTACTAAATTTGAATTTATTTTGTTTAAATTTAAATTTTGTTAATTAGTTAAATTAAGAAGAATACCTGTCCTGATATAAAATTAAGCTTTGGTTTTACGTTATCAATCATGTGAAAAAATGCTTATAAGTTACTCATATAGAGAGAATTTAATTTTAATACACTGATAGTGTAAATTTTTTTTATATGTAGTAATGATAAAAAATAATTAGATTTATTTATATTTTATTACATAATTAAATGAATGTGAAAAATATTTTTACAATGTCGATACATTTTAATTAAATCTAAAAAAATTAAAATTAAATTCAAATCTCGATAATGGATAGTCAAAAGATTGATGAATCGACCACCTATCAAATTTGTTAGCCATGTGATAGCATATATTTTGGTGGAGTTATTGATAAATATGAAATAGGAAAAAAGTAGAGATATTTTTTCTGGATAACAAAGATTTTCAAAATATATTTAAATAAAAAAAGATTTTCAAAATATAAACAGCTAAAATTAAGGGATGTCTACAATTTTCTCTCTCCATCTCTATCTCTCAGCTAAATCTAATCTTTCCTTCAGTTAGGATTCTAAATGGCACCACCCGTAATTACTCCGTAATAAAAAGGGCATTATATACGATCATCTCTCACAAAGTCACAATTCACCTCTCGTCCCTGTTTATACAACTTCGACCCTTCCCTACTTTCTTTCTTTCTCTTTCCTCTTACGCCGCTGAATCCCCTGTTTCTGGCACCGCTCGTACTCGTCCTCCAGCTTCGGATCCATCACGAACACAAAAAAAGATAATCCCGAAAAGGTTGAAAGAATTCAGTGTCTTACGTTTCGGATTCGGTTTAACACTTTCCACGAAAAATCACAAACTGAGAAGTGAGTACCGTTTCAAGTTGCCGCTTTGCGCACCCGTGCGCCATCGCATTATGTGTCCGGTTATTGGATCCGTCTCATTCCGATCGTGCATGCACTGATCCGCTGTGTTTTTGGTTTCTGGATCTGAATTTTCACCTTTTTTTTCAAAATTATTTTTTAATTTTTAATTGCGTTTTAATTTTTGTCCTTCAGCTCAATATGCAGAATTTAAAATATCTTTTAACATATCATGCGTATTGGCGTTAATTGAATGTTATTAAGACTCTATAAATGCGTGATAATGGATTTGGCATTATGTTCGGAAAAGTTCAGTATTTTGTTTTTGATTAATTTGAGAGTTGCTGATTTTTTTTTTATTTATTTATTTTTGGTTTAATTTATTTGTTTTATGTGTTCTGTTGTTGTTAATTTGAGTTGGTTGCAGATCGTGCGGTAGCTGTTGAAAATGGCAACAGCAGCAGCGATTGGAGGACCGGGGTGGTTGAGAGCAAGGGTGAAGGCTGTTCCCTCAGGGGACTGCATGGTCATTGTGGCCTTGTCAAGCTCCAAGCCTGGCCCTCTTCCTGAAAAGACCCTCACTTTATCATCTCTCATTGCTCCTAGACTGGTAAATTTCACTTTTTCACTATTCCACTGTTCTCTTCTTTTCTTTTTTTTTTAATAAATAATTTTTTATGTGTTATAGTTTTTGTTGATTTTGCGTTGTTGCTATTTTTTGGCAAATTTTGCTAGGCACGGAGAGGTGGTGTGGACGAGCCCTTCGCTTGGGAAAGTAGAGAGTTTCTAAGGAAGCTCTGCATAGGCAAGGTGAAATGAATGATGATAGTTTTTGCTTCTTTTGATTTGATTGAGTACTCTGTTTTTTTTTTTTTTTTGGGGGGGGGGGTACTTTTATGTCCTGATGATGAACATTGCTCTGTTCGTTACTTGTTGTGTTGTTGGAACAGGAGGTTTCGTTCAAAGTTGATTACAATGTGCCCTCCATAGGTAGAGAGTTCGGCTCTGTTCTTCTCGGGGACAAAAATGTTGCCTTGCTGGTTGTTGGTCAAGGATGGGCAAAGGTCTGAACGCCGCGTGCTAATCATCTTGGATATGTTTGTTTTGAATTACTTTCACTGTTGTTGAATTGTTGTTACTGTGATCTTGTTCTTGCAGGTCAGAGAGCAGGGACAACAGAAAGGAGAAGCGAGCCCTTACCTGGCAGATTTGTTGAAGCTTGAAGAGCAAGCTAAACAAGAAGGCCTCGGTCGATGGAGCAAGGTTGGGTTGAGTTTTTGCTCTTTATCATACCTATAAGAAAATTTTCGAAAAAAGTTTGTAACTAAGGATGTGCTGTTCCTGCAACTTTGAACATTAGATTTCTGTTTGTTGATGTTCTGGCAAATCTTTTTTCACCTGAGACCAAGCTGCATTGTTTGTGACATCTTTACTGATGTAAACCAAGTCTTTATTTCTGTCACTCATTATCTCAAAGTTGGCTGATTACATGTTGTGTGTCACTTTTGTGTTGTTGAAATGACTCTTGGTTCTTTTTTTAAGTCATAACTAAGGTTTAATTTGAGAATGAACTAATGCTTTATTATCTGTTATAAATATGATCTTCCACTGCCATTTGAATTGACAATGGGACATTGATTTGTATTTACTATTCCTATCTAATTTATAGAAAGCTGTCGTGAGTACACCATATATGAATTTTGTGGCAATTGCAGGTTCCTGGTGCTGCTGAGGCTTCCGTCAGAAAGCTACCACCTTCTGCCCTTGGTGACCCTAGTAACTTGGATGCTATGGGTTTGTTAGCTGCAAACAAAGGAGTGCCCATGCAGGCAGTTGTTGAGCAGGTTCGTGATGGCAGTACCATCAGGATCTACTTGCTCCCAGATTTTCAGTTTGTCCAAGTTTTTGTTGCTGGAATTCAGGTATGTTCCATAAATGCAAGTTGTATATTGCTACCTTTTTTTTTTTGCCTTTTTTAATGCTTTTTTTTCCTTTTTTAATTCATGCCGACTAATATTTTTGTTTTTCACCAGGCCCCACAAATGGGAAGGAGAGCTACATCTGAAAGTGTCGTTGAATCAGAGTTGACTGCTGATAACACTAATGGTGATGCTGCTGGGGAACCTCGAGCCCCACTCACCTCTGCACAAAGGCTTGCAGTTTCAACATCTGCTGAAACTGCATCTGACCCTTTTGCAGCTGAAGCTAAATTTTTCACTGAGATGCGTGTATTGAATCGGGATGTGAGTAACATGCTTCTGTAAGTTACATTGATTTTCGCATGTCTGAAAATTTTCTAAGTCCCAAGTCGATATTTAGGTTCGGATTGTCCTGGAAGGTGTTGATAAGTTCAGCAATTTGATTGGGTCGGTGTATTATCCTGATGGTGAATCAGCAAAGGACCTGGCATTGGAGCTTGTAGAAAATGTATGTGATTCACCTCTATAGTGATATTACCTTGACTATTTGATCTAGATAATTTTTTCTTGGACCTGAAGTGTTGACTGCTGTGATTTCATTCTACAGCATGATGTCATTGGTTTTTGTGATACTGAAACAAGTTTGTATTCTCTTGACTTTGTGGAAAATCTTTCACACTTTGATATTTCAATCAAACAGGGCTTTGCTAAATATGTCGAATGGAGTGCTAATATGATGGAAGAAGAGGCAAAGCGGAGGCTAAAGACTGCAGAACTCCAGGCAAAGAAAAGCAGGTTAAGGATTTGGACAAACTATGTACCACCACCTTCAAATTCAAAGGCAATTCGTGACCAGAACTTTACTGGAAAGGTAAAATATTCCTCAATCATTTGTTTATGCCAAATGCTCTATCGTAAGTGACATGACCATATAACATCTTAGCTTAAATTTTACAGGTGGTTGAGGTTGTGAGTGGTGATTGCATCATTGTTGCTGATGATTCCATTCCGTATGGCAGTCCTTTAGCTGAGAGGAGAGTTAACCTCTCAAGTATTAGGTGTCCAAAAATGGGCAATCCTCGCCGAGATGAAAAACCAGCTCCCTATGCCCGTGAAGCAAAGGAATTCTTGAGAACACGCCTCATTGGTCGTCAAGTATGGAAATATCTTATAATACATTACCCTGATATCATTGGCAAATCCAGTTATAGTTGTTACACCTGATGTTTCAGGTGAATGTTCAAATGGAGTATTCTAGAAAGGTTGCTCCAACGGAGGGATCTGCAGTTCCATCAGGACCTGCTGATTCCAGAGTAATGGATTTTGGATCAGTCTTCCTATCATCCACTGCAAAGGTTGATGGTGATGATGCCCCTTCATCTGTTCCACCTCCTGGAAGTCAGCAAAGTGGCGTGAATGTTGCCGAGTTGGTTGTTGGCCGTGGTTTTGGGACTGTCATTAGACATCGTGATTTTGAAGAGAGATCAAACCACTATGATGCTCTTCTTGCAGCTGAATCACGGGCTATTTCTGGGAAGAAAGGCATTCATTCTTCCAAAGATTCTCCAGCGATGCATATAACTGATTTGACCACAGTGAGAAAAATTATAATTATACTAAATTTGGTTCTTACTCTGAAGCATATAAATCATAGCTCAAATGTATGGCTGTTGCCTTTTTCCTTTTGATTCATATTAGGCGTCAGCCAAGAAAGCCAAAGATTTCTTGCCTTTCCTGCACCGAAGTAGGAAAATTCCTGCTGTTGTGGAATATGTGCTCAGTGGACATCGATTCAAATTGTTGATTCCAAAAGAAACTTGCAGCATTGCCTTTTCGTTCTCCGGCGTCAGATGTCCTGGTCGCGGTGAACCATATTCTGATGAAGCAATTGCCTTGATGAGGCGAAAGATAATGCAGAGAGATGTTGAGGTAATTCAGTTCCTCTCTGCACATTCCTATATTTTTCTATTTTGTAAGAATTAAATAATTTTTAACTTCAATGTATGCAGATTGAGGTGGAAACCGTTGATAGAACTGGAACCTTTTTGGGATCCTTATGGGAGTCTAGGACCAATGTGGCTATAACACTACTTGAAGCTGGTCTTGCAAAACTTCAAACCTCCTTTGGGGGTGACAGAATTCCTGATTTTCACCTGCTAGAGCAAGCCGAACAATCTGCTAAGAAGAAAAAGCTGAAAGTATGAATGGAGTACTCAACCATTTTTGACATTACCATTGATTTTTCCTTGTTAGCTATTCTTAAGTGAATTGTATTGCAGATCTGGGAGAATTTTGTTGAAGGGGAGGAAGTATCCAAGGGTGCAACTGTTGAAAACAAACAAGAAGAAGTGCTGAAGGTGTGTTGTGTACTGTTTCATTGATGACCCTTCTTTTGTGTTTAATAATGGTAAATGACTTGCCCCATTGTCATGCTTCCATAGGTAATTGTAACAGAAGTCATGGGTGGTGGTAAATTCTATGTCCAAACCGTTGGAGATCAAAAGATAGCATCTATTCAGCAGCAGCTTGCATCTTTGAACCTTAAGGATGCTCCAGTTGTTGGCGCTTTTAATCCTAAGAAGGGTGACATAGTACTATGTCATTTTCTTGCTGACAGCTCTTGGTACCGTGCAATGGTAAGTTAAACACAAGATTATGGTTATTTTCCCCCCATATTGGTGCATGCATTTCTATTCTACAGCTGAGAAAATTGTGGCCATTGAATAGGGGCTGATGAAAAATCCTTTAGTTTGATATTCCATTAGTATGGTCTATATTTTATACCATCTTGTTTATAAATGCTTTTGCAAAATTAAAGCAAGCTGAGTCTTAAGATTAGAATATCATTGTGGAGTGGTTACATCTTGTTTAGCCATATTATTGTTGTATAGAATCTATGATAATTTTTTTCCTGCTCGATTGCAGTTGGCTTGATATTATCTGTTCAGATATTTCATTATAGGCCAACAGTCCGTGCACGTCTTCCTTATGACACTTTTTGCAATTTCCTCTAATCATGTTAGAGTTGATGCATCACTCGTATCACCTTCTTTGTTTCAACTCTAGTTTTGCTGTTCATTGTGAAATGGTGTATTGTACTACATTCTTTTGTTTTCTTTGTAATCATTCATAATTGAATTGTGTAGATCGTCAACACACCTCGAGGAGCAGTACAATCTCCTAAGGACAAGTTTGAAGTATTTTACATTGATTATGGAAATCAAGAAGAAGTTACTTATAGTCAGTTACGTCCTCTTGATCCATCTGTTTCTGCTGCACCTGGTCTTGCTCAATTGTGCAACCTTGCATACGTTAAGGTTCCAAACTTGGAAGAGGATTTTGGCCAAGAAGCGGCTGAATATTTGAGCGAACTCACTTTGAACAGCGGAAAAGAGTTTAGGGCCAAGGTTGAAGACAGAGATACTTCTGGAGGAAAAGTGAAAGGTCAGGGAACTGGGACAGTTATCGCTGTTACCCTTGTCGCTGTGGATGCTGAGATCAGCGTCAATGCTGCCATGCTACAGGTTTTTATTACTATGCTCTCGCTTGAAATTCTTTCAAAATCTTATGATGGGATTCCCTATGAATAATACGCACAAAATACGCCTATTTGAGCATTTTGTTTTCTTGTGTAATTTCCAGGAAGGACTTGCTAGGATAGAAAAAAGAAATAAGTGGGACAGAAAAGAAAGACAGCTGGCCCTTGATAACTTGGAGATGTTCCAGGGAGAAGCACGGACCAGCAGGTGCGGAATGTGGCAGTATGGAGATATTCAGTCAGATGAGGAGGACTCTGCTCCTCCTCCAAGAAAGGCCGGTGGCCGTAGATGAGCGTTGCGGGAGGTAAGTTATAATATAGACATCTTCAGAGAAAATGAGTGAAGTTGTAGGCATGAACATTTTGCTTTAGAGAGGAAGAGAAGAAAATGCCATGCGTAATCCTTTGTAAGTTAATTCCTTTTTTTTTTTTTGGTTTTAAATTTTGTTGTTAGGGTGAAAGGACATTCGTTTTCCATAGATGTCAAAATAAGGTGCATACGGCAGGGTTCTTTTTTGTCTTGAGCAGAGAAGTTTTTATCATTGTTGCAATTTCAGGCTTGTCTTCCTTTTGGTGACTCTGACTTGACTATAGACATGCATGGTTTATATTATGATATAATAGCATTGTTTTTTGGTCTTTTAAGAATTTATACCTTCACACACTATTAAGAGTCTCAACAATTTTTTTTTCCCCATGTTCGAATTTTAGTCCTCTCTCTAAAAACGTCTTATTTACCATTGTGTATTTGACACCTAAAAAGTGGGTGTCTATTTAGACACTCACTTTATAATCATTGGATGTGATGGTGGTTCCACTAGATGTGATGGATGTTAAGTATAAGTGGGAACCATTATCACATCCAATGGTTATAAAATGAGTTTTTGAATAGACACCTATTTTTTGAGTGTCAAAATATTTTTACCCTTTACCATTTGCACCTAAATTTGGTTGGTACGCAATAGCCATGTTTGATTCATATAACTAATCTCTCTCTTCTTCTTCTTTTTTTTAAGAAATTGATATAGTTAATTCTTTTTATCACAATTTTCACCCAACTCTAACTTGCGTTTCGTTAAGGGTAAAAATAGTTGGAAATTTTTGTGAATGAGTTTTATGTATAAAATTATATATGGTGATTATCTATAAAATTTTCATCACATTTTTATCTATGGACCAAGCACATCCTATGTAAAGTATTGCTATAGGAATTTAACCTTTTTGCCAATTGTCTTATTCTCGTACTTTTAAATATATGCTCATAAATAAAGATAACTAAAACAGAAGCTTTTCAATTACATGGATAAATTAACAAAACGAAGGTTGCAAAGTTTTAATTGGAAGGACGTGAGAAGAGAAAGGATGTGCTGAAGCCGAACAGAGCTTTATGAAGACTGTTCTCGAGATAAATTACAGAGTATTTTCATTATTTATTAGTTACTAACCTTATAATAGAATGCTTGAAAGTTCATTAAAAGGATAAACTTTCGGATAAATATTTGTCAGCTTACCCCAATTGGCATCTAATAAAAAGATGACTAATAATGCTCGTTCATTAAGTTATACGTTTCTGCATATTATGTAACTCAAACAAGAGATAAGTAGATCACATAGGACTTGCTGGCCAATTTTAAATTGAATTTGAGCCTTTACATTTGCATTATCTACATCCATCTATTTCGATATATCTATTAGTTTAGAGTTTTCTTTTCAATTTATTAATTTATTTCAAATGTCAATATGCTATTATTTCGATCCTTTAATTTTGTTTTCTTTACTCAATATTTGTGTGCCGCATGGATACAAATTTACAAAAGAGCTGTGTTAATTGAATATTCAAAAAGTGGGTGTTCAATTAAATGTGACAGTAGTTCCACTATTATCATATCTACTAATGATTGGATATCTATTTTTTTGGTGTTTAAATAATATTTTTGTTTACAAAACATATTCCACCACAATACTAATTAATAAGAAAATTATTGTGTGTGTTTGGGGGGAGGGTTCAAAGTAGGTCCCTTTCTAAGGTTTAGGGATTAAAAAATACCAGCAAGAGAAGGTATCCCCAATATCAGCAAGTAGGATGCCAATGCCCAAATTGAAAATCTAATTAGTTGAGGTGGTGGATATTTATTGGGCTTAGCCTATGGGAATCACACCACTCCACTAAACTGGGCCAGCCTAAAGCCATCCAAAAGGCTCATTGACGATGCCCTTAAGCAATAGAGGATCTCTTTACGAAGAGTTGCCTATCAAGTGAGGATTTAATGGTTGGGAGGAATTGAACCCGTGTCCATGGAGAGACACAGACTCAACCTTTGGACCCAACTATTTGTGCTAACCTCACTTGGCGATAAGCCCCATTTTTATGATGCATTAATTAGGTGGTGCAAATATGTCAAAAATAAGGGCCAAAACCATAAGACCCAATCTTTATACCCTTATTGACTCACTCCTTCCTCTTTAGGCTAGGGTCTCTTTTGCCCCTTTCTGGTCGAAATTTCGACTTTCTTGATACTAGTCGACAATTCCTTGCTTTGGTACCAAACACTAGGTAAAGTAAGCTACCTAAAAAGCAAAATCCATTACTATGAATATTTGTACAACTTACAGTTTGCTTAAACTCTCAACTCGCCAAAAAAGATAATCTACCACCTTGTGTACATGATAAAATAGAAGAATCAATGAAAACGGGGGAAAAATCAGTAGCTAAAGATAGCGATTAGACCTTTCCTAAACTCTAGAGCCAATGCTTCTCACTTTTCCCATAAGCTTTTGGATCAAAATAGGAGTGTTCCATACATTCTCTTATGGAGAAATTGCAGATTTAAATTGCAGTCTGCAAGTGTGATTACGGCGGTAATATTGCTGCTACAATGTCTTTTGCAATTGCATAGGAGCGACAATGGTGGTTGTGGCAGGAGTATTTTTTTTTTTTCCAATTTTCCGCATTGGAGCATTGGAACATAACTATAGTCGCAACTGCAATTTCAAACCATAGAAGATATTAAGGATACCTTTATTAATATAATGTAAAAATACTTCAAATACTTTTCCAGAGATTTTTTCATCTATTTTCCACATCTCAACTCACATGATATTTTTAAGGGAGTGGCTATTGTCTTTCCATTTTGACTATTGTCATTCCCACTCAACTAGTTTTTTATGTAGTTGCCCTAAAATGCCATTTTCCTCTTCACAATTAGTAAACTAGTTATATATAGTTATTCTAATATTATTCAAAATAATTTTTATAAATATTTTAAAAAAATTTATTAATATTTTATTGTTTGTGATTCAATATTTTTTTCATCTTGAAAAACAAATATTACACGAAAAATGTCTTTCCATTATTTTGCTAAAAACACATTTTTCCACTAATTAACATAACAACTAAGTATATCAGATTTTTCCATGAAAAATGTTCTTCTAACCTATGAAGCATAGACACTGACACGGACACAGAGACATGTCAAACTCAAAAAATTATAGGACATGGACACGAAATATATATATATAAATATTTTTTTTTATTTTGTTGTATAATAAAATAAAATAATCCAACAACACAGGTTCAACTAAATAACTATGGTTGATTTTGGGCTCATGTTGGTATTAAAATTTGAAAAAAAAAGAAACCAACTCAGACGTGTCTGTGGGGTGTTCAAGCTACGTCCACAATGAATTAGAGCAGTGTCCACCCTTGTTTGGTGTGTGTTCGAGTTCAAAAAAATTATTTTTTTAATTGGACGCATACGGATGCGTGTCTAACACGTATCGGACATTAACACGTGTCTGACACAAAGACACGCCACCAAGTTGGTGTGTCGGTATTTCTTAGCTTCTACCATTTTGTATAATATATACATCATTTAGGTTGGTGTGGATGTACGCAATATCATATATAACCAATATTATACCATCAAACATTTATAAAATTTTATCTAGTATTAAATAAAAATATTATACTAGTATTTAATACATCAATCTCTCAATATTAATAATTTTTAATCTATTATTTTCTTTGTTAAAAATTAAGGTACCATAATACACTAAGTTAGTCATTTATTTAATAAATTATGAGAAATAGTTTTTAAGATTTCAATCATTTGTGAAATCAATCGTCATATGTGCAAAAACAAGAGAAATTGTATGTGAATTCCATTTGACTAAACCAATCTATTAGCTGCGCCTAAGTTTTTTTCACATGTATTATAAGAATATTGTCACTCAAACCTTTCCCTTCACCTTTTTACACACCACAGTATATATCTGAGACCGATGGAATAATCGAATTAATAAAAATATTTACGATTTGTATATCATTAATAGATTTATTTTAAAAGGAAAACAATTGGGTAAAATTGCTCCTCTTTAGTTTTGAGGAGTTGGAGCGTTTCATATAGTTTATTATCGGGGAATAAAATCAAACATATTTACCACTTACCAATTATGTTTCTTTTTTGCAAACTGGAAAAATATTTTGTGCATAATAATTTTCTTTTGCAAAATGAAAAAAATATATAGAAGCACAAATAATATAATATTAACAGAATTTCTTTCAAAAAAATTTGTAATAATGATTTTGAATAACAATAGTAGAATAATAATATATAACTAGTTTACTAATTATGAAGAGGAAAATGGCATTTGAGAATAATTATGTAAAAAACAAGTTGAGTGGGAGTGGCAATAATCAAAATGGCAATATCTACTCCCTATTTTTAATAATGGCTGCATAAATATACTTAAAAACATATTCCAATAACAAAATAATCAGATGCCACTGAACTCTAAATTAGTTTTATTAGTAATTATTCGCTTGAAAAATAGACAGGAGCAAATATTCTGCAGTGCATAGATTAATAATTTTTATCATATATGCATCATTTGTGAATCTCATTAAATAATTGAAGGGTATTAATTTCTTATCTATACATTTTACCAATTTCTTTACTTCGGATGACTCAAATCCTAATGAAGACATGCGGAGAAAGGGGTACGCAATAATTTCTGTCGATTTCATGTCTCTGCAGTGCGGTGGATACTAAAAGGGGTAGGGACACATGCGGAGAAAGGGCTGAATGCAGTTACTAATGACGCTATTACTGCCATTAATCTTGATGAAATAAATTGAGAGAAATATTAGGTGTATAATATTTTTTTTATAATAAATTTACATCTCTATACTATAAAAGTATATGAAGACAAAATAATTGTAGAGTTCAACAAAGTGTTTTATCTTTATATGTCTCTATACTATAGATGTGTAAACTTGGAGAGTGACTATTGTCATTCCTAAAATACAAAATAAGTGTAGGGTCCAACAAAGTGTTTTATCTTTATATGTCTTTATATTATAGATGTGTAAATCTGGAGAATGACTATTGTCATTCCTAAATGGCTGCTATTTCCCGTTAACTATAATTTTTTAATTTTCTCTAAAATATGTTCTCTGTCATCTAGAATAGTTGTGGACAAAGGAGGGGACCTATGCATTTTGCAATGTGAAGGCGCCCAAAGCGGAACACACAAACCTTGCTTCTTTGTTGGTTGTTTCCAAAACACCATGCGGCAAGAATTGTAAAGGGGCCGTAGTTGCAGCCCCAAGATAAGCAGCATTAGCAATGTCACTTGGGACTCTCACAAAGCGTAGGAATTTCTTATGACTGAGTTACAGCCCAAATTAAAAGCCAATTCATTTTCCTGATCAATAGACCCGCTCTGAATGATTGGTCTTACTGGATAAGTTTTTGGCTTCCTTCCGCTCTGTTCTATGTAAAGCCCTTACAACCCTTGTTTCCAATTCAAGGAAGCTGTTGACTACGATACCGTATGGAAGAGAAAGATATATCGTTTGGCACATTCAAGAAATTGATTGCAGGCTATGCCTAATCGATCCTAGCAATGTTGAGGAAGATCTTTGCAGTGAATAGCAACACAATTAGGAAACACTATAGATGTCTTTAGCAGTTTGGATATCAGAGGGGAGGGAATGACTTATAATATAATTTTAAATTCTCTTTTTTTCTCCCAGATCTAAACTTAGAAATATATCATATAGATTCTTGTGGAGGAGAGTATTTTAGAGATATTGAAAAAAAATTTAGTTAAGTTAAAATGGCAATAGCAAATTTGGAAGTGACAATAGCCACTCCTATAAACTTATTGTAAAAAAATATTATACCTTAAACATTTATCATAAATGTATTAATAACACCTATCTGTATGTGAATTAGTAATGTCTTGGATAGTCTGCATATGATTATATATTGATACTTCCTTCGTCTTAAAATAAGTGTTTTTCAACTTTTTTGATATGTTCGTAAATGAAAGTATTTTGGACACCAAAGAGATATTTATTTCAAAAGGAAGTAGTATTAGATATAAATGTTCACTGATGTACCAACAAAACAAATATCTATTTGTTATGAATTTTTAATTTAAAATATCACGATTAAGGACCAACTTGGATAAACAAATATCCTCAAGGATGAGAGATTGTTCGGGAAAACTTTTTTCCCATAATAGCTCTTTTTTTTTCTTCAGCATATTAGTTGTTTTGAGATCAATTTCATATATTTAGGATAAATAATGAAAACTGACTATAATTATACATGAGTGAAACTGACTATAAACAACAGCATTTTTTATTGATTCTAATCTTTATTTGTTGACTATTTTGAAACCATCATAATTTTAAAATTTTATCTCCACGAACTGACCTGATCGAGTTATTTCATATATTTTTTCAATAATTTACCATATTAAGATATTTTTAAAAAACTAAATGAAATAAATTATATTGAAAATAAATTTTCATTTAACATATCCAAATATAAATTTTTTATCGCAATTTATTGTAAAATAAATCACTTATATGAATAATTAATTATCAAAATATTTTTTCACAGCTAATTTATTGACAACTTAAATTTTTAAAACATAAAGTTAAATTAAATTAGTAATTTACTTTCATATATATAATTAATATTAAGAGTTATGCTGTTATGGTGTATACATATATAATATTTCACACAAATTTTACGCAAATCTTATTACAATCATTTGCTTTCAGTCGGTCGTTTCTTTCCCTTTACTATTTTTTCCTCACATATGATCAATATAATGATAAATGAGCCATGTTTCTCCAGTGAAGTTCCTGTACGCAGTGGTCATGTCCAAGTTACATTTCCGTTAATATTAACATTTTAATATGCTCTATGTGACATTTCTTGCTATCATGGACTATAGGAAAATTGTCTCTGGTTAAATGCCAAATTATATATGTCATTGATACCATAGCTGTGGATCAATCCTGTTGGCGCGTATGCTGCGTTCATATCACGTAAGAAATCTCCATCTTTAAAAAGAGATATCACAAAGGAAAATTAGTGAATTATGTGAGAATAAGTAACGTATTCATTATAAAGAACGCCATGATAGGACAATCGTTGAGATTTGATTTTTAAATGGCGAATAGTTGAGGTAAGGAAATTATTTCATATCCGTCATGTTACAGATCCGGAAACCAAGCTTTTTCTTTTTCCCGATTTCCAAAGATGGAACCAAACTAAGGATTACAATGTTCCAGTTGGTATCACATGAGAGATAGTATAGATGATCTGATGATACCCTACTGTCTAAGCCTGAATAGAGATAAGTGTAAAATAATATGTACAGAATTTTTTATAGAAATTATATATAATAATTATTAAATAAGATAAATTTGTATGATTCATTAATTCATTTAAAGGATGAAAATTATAACACATCATCTTGAATACAAAATTCTACAAAATTTATAATTATTGAGCATTTTCTATATTGTCCTTACTTAGAAAGAGTGATAATGGTGCAAGTAACTCTGACGTCCGTGAAAACGGGGGGTGGGGTATTTGTGAAGACATTCCGATGTTTAAGTCAGTAAAAGCATGAGGAGTGGAGAGGTGTTTTTATGATAGATATTGTGTCAAAACTGGGGACAATAGCCCCCTTATATAGTGCGATGTTACCCCACGATAAATCTGTTATGATCTTCTTTGAGTGTGGGAGATATTCCCATGATTTGGTAAGTATTAAAGATAATGATAAGATATAATGAGATATACAGTGATATTATAAGGAATTTATGAGATATCCTCAGTTAAATCCGGTATAGATCCGTGAGGGATATCATGCCATGTGGCCAAACTGTGAGACCCGAGGGAGCGAGAGATTTGGTTGGGTGCAATAACCGAGCTCTTATGGATTGGGTCGAGGAGGTCGGTCTATATTTTCTAGTCCAATACATATATATATATATATATATATATATATATATATAAATATAATTTTTTTTTACATAGTATATATAGGGTGCATTTATTTCAAATTTTAAGAAAACTAATCATGAAGTTTAATATTTTATGTAATCAAAAAATTTGAAAATTTATTTAGATACTAATTGTTTTTTAAAAATTAAATATATAAAAAATAATTTTTTAACATAAAAAAGTGTCGCACTTAAAAAAAAAAGTCTCATCCAAACACCCGTATAGACTGCCAAATTGATATATAGTAATCACATTTTACATAATTATAAACTTTAATTATATAAATATTGCATCTGTTGTTAACTAAGAACATATCTACGGTATATTGATAAAGTTGTATCTATTCAATATTTACATAGTTGAATTCTGTCCTGAATTAAATTACGATCGATCTGATCTGAGTGTCTAAATTTTTATAAACAATAATGAAGCTATATAAATAAAAGGGTATATGGCAGAATAGATATCCCCTCGATAACAAGCACTTCACCTGAGGAGTTACTGTCATAAAAACTAATCGATAAAATGAACTGCAAGTCTGCAGGCTAAAACAGATTTTACCTAAAATATATTGTGTGAGCTAGGCCAAGATTAGAACAATTCATCATCATAAACAAATGAGGTTAAGATCATGATATCCATATGTAATTTTCTTTAAATTGCTTTCATCCATATTAGACAAGAATTCTTCGCATACAAGGGGAAATAATCACCGGACCTAGTATTTAATATGGTGAGTTGTATGTCCTGACTTCTGAAATTAGACATAGCTCCATTCTCAATCACTAAAATTCTAGAGAGGGGAAGAAGAAACGTTTTATTCTCATGCATTGCTTTTTCATTTGCATTGGAGTACATCTATTTACACACATCATAACTTAGCTCTGATAGAGTGTAGATCGGTATTTGTGCTAGAGATGAAGCTGTCTAACCTCTTTGTATGCTATTGTATTTATAGTGAATAGAGGGTCTTCTTTATGTAATAAGGTGTCACTAAAACATAAATTGAGCTTTGCTAACACTTAAAAAATGTTACTAAATTATGTAATAATATTACCAGAACTCTTTAGAAACATATAGACTAAATGTTACACTTAAAAAAATGTTACTAAAATATTTTAACAACAATTCTTAACCGTAATGTTACTAAAAGTTGAATATGGTGTAGTGTAGGTTTAAGAATCTGTTTGGATAGTGTAATTTATGACTTTTTTTTAACTTTTTAGAAGTCAAAATTCATATTTCTACTTTTTATCCTATTTGAATAAATAGCTTATCATTTCTCTAAAAGTTATTTTTATTACTTTTTTAGAAGTTAAAATATTTAACTTCTTAATAAACACTTTCTAAAATACTAAAAATAAATATTTTATTATTATATATTTGAATATAAAATAATTTATTTTCAAATTATTTTTTTATAAGTACTTAAATAAGTTGTTTATCCAAACGGGATCTAAATCAAAAGACCACTTGGTAGGAAACTTGGATTGACCACAAATCCCATAGACTCGAGACTAAAGAATTACCAGGATCATTAGTCCAGTGACAATAAGGTCCAGTGACTATGACGAGGTTAAAGAATTTCCCGGAGTATCAATCGAGTGGAAACCGGATACTACAATACAATTCTAATATTTTATTATAACTAGTACTAACTTTTTGTTATAGATTGATTCGGATTTTGCCACCTAATGTACATAAAGGTTACATTGCTTGCTGCTGACATGCACCAACCATGTTCTTTGCTTTGTACCTATATAAATGGTGGTTTTTTACTCTTTCAGGAAACTGACCATATCACCTCACAATGTACACAAAATCTCATCAACATGGCAAACAACTCGACCCAAAATTAAGATAAAACGATCTTTTGCAGCTAGAAGGAAATGAAATTCGGGAAACAAGAAGATTTGCTGGATCACGATTGATCTTTAACTAACTTCCATCTCTGAATAGCTTGAGAAACTACTTGTTCAACTGACTGTGCATCCATGTGGCGTGTATCCAGATTGTTCTCCTGGGGCATACAAAAATAGTTGATTAGGTAATAATTAAGTGGCTCCACCAACGATTAAAGCAAGTACAAAGAAAGGGTAGTGATTTCCTAGTATAAAGCAGTGTATGGTTGAGTGTGTCGCATCATTACTTTGACTCCAAGAGTTTCTAAGCAAAAGCTGTCCGCACAAGAAACCCTAGCCTGTAGTACATCCAGGCCCAGCTCTTCAAAGGCTTCCAATATGAACACAAGCAACCCCTCGCAACTCCCTTGACTCACCACCTTGATCATGAAGCCCACTTCCTGTGCTTCAACTTTAAGCTAAAATTAACCAAAGAGAACGGGTATGTATGTAAGGCAGCATAATACCTTGTGACATAAATTAATTGATTTATCAAAAATGTTAAATTAATTTATTTATCAAAAATGTTATCTGAACATCCAAGAGTTGGAAAATGAATACTCATCTTATCACTATTAAATAAGATATATGCATAGGAACCATAATCTTATTCAATTGTGATAGAATTAGTATCCAAATGGGACACATACTCTTAAATGTTCAAATAGCACTATTGTTAATTTATTAGGGATTAGGTTGGAATATACCATAGGCATTGGAACCTAGCCAATGATCTTTGTGCTGTTTCACCTGCTAATTGGTTCAATTGATCTTGCGGTTAAACGTTGTATGTAATATTTCTGAAGAATCCGCTAACATGAGGTTCTGCTGAGCTGCATATAACACGGAAAAAATTCCTTCAGATCTGAACACATGATCTTAAATTCTTGAGCAATATCTATTTAGATGCAAAATTATAAGAGAGACAAGTTAATTAGTATAATTTATCTCACAGTGAGTGAATAGACATGAGTACAATACAGGGTTGATGCAAGTGAGTGCTTTTATTCATATCTTACATACATTGAGCGGAGATCGATATATGTCCCCTCATAATTTTGATTATGGGGGAATATGAAATATATTTGTTAAGAGAGCGATAAGAGATATGATATATAACTGTGTGAATGCTACAATGGAAACATGGAATTCGGCTGTAACTTACTCTTGTAAATTGGGCTTAAAAGATTACCTAGGAACTGCAACACAGAGAAAAGAGACGTTTCAGAGCAATCACCGAATGATACTTGGTGATTGAATGAAGAAGTGATTGGTTCCTATTCCTGAGCGAGGGTGGCTTTTCTCTTGGGAACTCTCGACACCATCGTCTTTATATATAAAAATCTTATTTATACTTATAACGTATGCGATATTTTACTGACTCATATTTTATTTGTTATTAGATAAGATGTGTTTTTTTTTAAAAAAAACAAACAATTATTTAATATGAGATTTTATTTTAAAATTGTTTCACGATAAAATTTGAGGGAGATATTATTCTTGCAATTCTTGTGAAGGAACATTGCACTCACATTTCCCAACAAGGATGCAAGCTTTAAGGAATCAAATTTCTATTCTCACGTCCTTATAAGGGGCCAGATTGAAATTCTACAATTTTTTTTAAGAGCTGAATGTATAGCACTAACAGAATTTGAAGAAAAGGACAAATCACAGTAAATAACTACTCATTTCGATTTGATCTTTTTTTCAAATTTTATTAACATAATAAAAATTAATTATTTTTTTAAAGTGAGTAGAGACAACTTTTATAAGCCAAAGTTCGAATTAAACTCTTTTCTAAACCTAATATTAATTGATTGCTTCAGATCAGAAAAGAAAAGGTAATACTACTTTAGGGTTTAATTTTAATACCATGATTTTTATACTACCATTAAATTAAATCTTTTCATTTATATAGTTTTTTAAGTACTATTTGTATGAGTCAATCATATTTATTGACATAATAATACATCAAATTGAATTTTTTAATATAATATTTTGCTAACAAGAAAAACACAATTTAATTATGAGTGTGTAAATTTTTTTGTCCCAACATTTGGAATTTGACATTAATTTAGTCTTAACAAAAATTTTAACATCAATTTAATCCAAACAATTTAAATTTTGACATCAATTTCACCCTAACAAAAAAATTTACATAAGTTTTTTTTTGTTTTTTTGGTAGATACATCAGTTTAATTACTCCTAACATTTTTAATTTTAATATCAATTCACTTCTAACATTTTAAAATTTAATATCAATTTAGTCATTCTATTAAAGTTGAAATCAAACAAATGATTAACTTGATATCAAAATTAAAAATACTAGGATTTAAATTGATGTCAAAAATTAAAATTTTGTTAAGGCTACATAGAAGTCAAAATAAAAATATTATAACTAAAAAGGTTATTTACTTTTAATTTAATATACTGTGAATTATATTTCATTTTTTTTATACTTTTCAATAACTTTGCTGTACAAATTATTCTCTTTTTTAAAATTCAAATAAAGTTCAAAATTCTTCTATTAGTCAAGGAATTTCAACTGTACCAAAATGAAAATGATCTCTTTTCTTTCAAAATTTTTCTGGAAAAAATTTATCTATGAAAAATATTATTTCTGTACAAACTTGCATCCAAGTAAGGCCATAAAGAAACCCAAACAATAATTTATTTTATTTTATCTTTTTCAAACAATGGTTGATGATTTATAAATTAAAGAGGATGATGACAGTAAATTTCTGTTGATCACGTCTGAAGCAGTTTCTTGATTAATAGTATGCATATGTATCCGCTAAAGTATTTTAAAGTAATACTTTGTTATTAATTCAGTCTTTGACTTTCTTTTTGACGTGGTCTTTTACATATTATTATGATTATTATTATTTCTAGAAGTTTCAATATTTCAGTTCATTGTTGAAACCTTCGTACTGATATAATACATTATTAATGTAAAACTTTTACATCATTAATTAATCATGAATTATTATATAAATTTAATTTTAATATATCATTAATACAAAAAAACAAGTTTCATATACACTTACAATAGAAAAAAAAGTGTTTAATTCAATTATCTATTATTATTTTAAAATTAATTTTAATATAAAAATATAATTAAATTATAATATAAAATTCTTTTATATTGATAATGCATTAAAATCTATCTTTTATCATATATTCAATCTTTGCAATAATTATAATAATAAACAATAATTCTTTTTATTTACGTGATAATATATAAATTTACATGGTTGACTTGGTGGGAATTCAGGTGAGGATGTTGAGGACATTATGAGCCATGCTAACAGTTCCCAGACACCCCTTAACTATAAAGGGAAGGCGAAGACGAAGCAACAGTACAAGGATACCGCAAAAGAAAGAACAAGTGCAAGTACTACTGCACACCAACACCAATGACCAAAACAGAAGCCAAGTAGTGACACACACGCTACTGGTGCATGGTATACGCCACAAATACATCAGATAGAAAGCAGAAAGACAAACACACCAACCCTTGTACCTGTGCATTAGTCAAGAATTCTCCGTACAAATATATAAACAACCATCACCATACTTATAATAAATTAAAAGTTATGTAAAAAATTATAAATCAGTACACATACTGGATCTAAAAATTGAATATATTTAATTATTAATATATTGATACATAATTTGATTATTAAATATAAAAATTATTCATGTATTTTTTATCTAATAATTAACTTAATCTTTTTGGGAGAACTAGTTCGATCATGAAATTGATGACATTGTGAAAGCTTTCATTATATCAAAATCACATCCTTGATTAAGTGAAACATTTGACGACTCAAATATTCATTAAAACAGCAATAAATTATTATTTAACAGAGAGCATTTGAAGAAGAATAAATTGGAGATGATATACAGATAAAAATGATAGCATATATGGACCCCAACACAAAACCTAACAGGAAAAAAACTAAAGTCTATTATTTTCAAGTGTCTCAGTGCAATTACCAAATACCAATCGAGCCGTTTTTGGAAAGGGTGGACTACCAAGTTGAATTATGACAGCTGAGACTAGGCCGTGCTCCTGGCCGCAAGTCACGCTGTAAACAGAAGTCGATCGGATGCAAGTTGTCACACAATAAGGTTCGAAAGAAGCACTCTATTTGCTGGATTTAGAAGCTAGTCAGTCATCTTCATCCTGCTGTTTGGAACGTGAATAAAAATATTACAAATTTGTCAGCAATCTTGCTAAACAAGGTGCCATGCAGCACCAAAAGACCATGGTTTTGAGACCTCTCTTTGTTGGAATTCGTAATGGGATCCGTACATTGGCTACTTGTAGTGAGGAAAGGAATAATTGGGCGGTGATGATGTATTTGACTTGCCATTTGAGGCTAAACAATTCATTAATGCTATTTTAACATTTAAAAATGGGTTTATAAGTGAGACACCCAATCCATTATACTGGATGATGATTTTTACTATCTTCACCTATCATCACATTTGATAATGGTAAAATAGTAGTCCTCTAAACAATTATAATGTTGTGACTAATATAGTCTCAATCAAATATGTCCAACTTGAGCATGTTTGTTTTGAATTTTGAAAATAAATGTTATTATCAAACTTAAATTTTATATATAATTGAAAAAACTGAAAATTGATTTTTCTTTTCGTCAGTTACTTTTTCAGTTATTAAAAAAAATGAAAATTGATCCCTTTTTTTTTGGAATTTGATGATTATTTTAAAAAATTATCTAGATATATGAAAAGTGATTTTTTTTAAACAAAAACAATGATTATTTTCCTCCAAAACTCAATCCAAATATGTCCATTGAAGCTTATTAAGTTAATATTCCGAAGTCTGAATTTTTGTGGTTGTAAATTCAATTAATAACTCATCAATATCTCAATATCTTAATGGAATAACTCAAATGAGAGGATTGATTTATTATAAGAGTATGAGATGAGTGAATTTGAGTCGTATAACCATACATTATGGTATAATTAAAAGTTAATTAGTGATAATAAATACTCACGCATGATCACATAAAAAAGATTTGGATTCTTTAAAGTGAGCATTTTATTTTAAAGAGTAAAGTAAGAGATTTTACCTTTGGATTAACAAAATTAAAAGTTTGGACTTTTTCACTTTATTAATCTAAAGGTGAAATCCTTCACATTACTCTCTAAAGTAAACTAATCCAAATCAACATAAAAAATAATATGATTTTATATTTTAATTTGGATAATTTATATAGATCCAACGGTCAAAATTTACCCCTCACTTTTCCAATAAACCACCTCTCTTACTTGAGTCACTCCCCTAATTTGCGAATGTGATCTGAATTTTGAGTTTGAAATTTGAATGAAAGTGAAATAGGATTTAATTCAATATATATCGATTTTATTTTGATATATCACTTAGAGATTTATCACTCAATTTTAAGTTAGAGAGGGGTAATATTTGGTACGAAATTCTTTTTGAAATTGTAATGCGATAAACATTAATCTTCTTTCTCTCTCCTAAATTTTTTACTCTCTATGATATGAGCAAAGGAAACTTACTTGATTGGTTGAAGTTTGTTTTCGAATTTTTTCGTGCCTAAGGCTCTTTCGAGTTATACAACAAGCACATTGGTAGTAAAAAAATAATGGTTAGGTAAACTCTTTGTGAAGAATGTAAAATTCGAATATATGTAATTTCAAGTAAAGCTAGCATGGTTTACAAAACGTTTTCCGTTGTTGAATGGTGAATTGAGCCTTTGAAAGTTGAGTATTTGTTAATGATTAATGCAAATAAGTACCGCGTGGGAAGCCTTTCTCCTTCTTTACAACTGAACTGTGAGTTTTCGATCTAATCTTTTTCATGGCATTTTACAGGAGAACCAACTTTTATGTGTATTATGTAATGATTTTATGGAAACTGGTAGCCATCTATTTTGGAATTGTGGCTTTGCATGGTTTCTATGGTGTTATTGGCAGAAGAGATGTAATAGTAGTTGGACTCCCCCCGGCATATTCCAAATCCTTCTTTGAGTCCGGGATGGGGACCCCAGCTAGGAATATGAAATGAAAAAAAAATGGAAGAGGGCATTCTTTGTGATTGTATGGGTCATTTTGATTTGGAGAAGCAGAAATAGCCTTATTTTCAACAATAAGGTGATTAGCAAACAAGAAGCACTAAACATAGTTAAGCTCTGGTGTCACCAATGGGCAAATCCTAATGGAAGGAGTCAACTCATTGTTGATGAGTAGCGGGGCCTGGGTATGTGTGGGAATGGGATTAGCGGAGCTATAAGAGAGTGCTAAACACATAGTGAATAAGTATCAATGTGACTGTATTGTGATAGAGGGACGGGTAACGTGTGGAGTGATACAGTGGAGAGGCATAAAGCATGTGAACTATTTCTTCGGTGTATGAAAAATGTTATTTATACTTTTGTGTAGAACACTATGCTGACTCACATTTTATCTACCATTGAATGAGATGTGAACCATAGTTGAATGGGGTCCACACCCTATTCAATGGCAGATGAAGTGTGTGTCTAATGTCCCACATATAATTAGTATAAATAACACAACTCTGTGTATGGGGGTGTGTGTTGGTTTCTTTTTTCTGTTTTTGCAGGTACTGCTTTCTTGGCTGATGTATATGTGTTGTGTGTGTCATGCAATCTTATCAATATGCATATGGCTGTGTGTATGTGTGATGCTTAGTGCTAGTGTGTGTGTGTGTCTTTTATTTGTAAATATATGTAGAGCATTGTGGTGGTTCACTCTGTATTATTGCTGACTATAGCTCCCTATAGCTCCCTTGAGGTGTTTTTGATATAAGCTTCTTCATTTATGTTGAGCTAATTGCTAGGATATGTTACATTCCCTATTTTGGGCTGTTTACAAAGTTTTGGTGATATTCATTTGGTGTATGCTCCAAGGTGTAGACTGCTGCAGTTGTTGGTGTGTTGGTGTTCTTTTGTTCTAGAGGTGCTCATTTGACATACTCTCCCTTAATCTAGATGGCAATGCCGAAGAGGTGAAGGCTGAACACTATGATAAACACCTATTGTTCTTGGATGATTTAGTTATTCTTGAAGCCATATGATCTAATTAGAATTGGACTTCTAGTTTACTTTTGGCACTTGAACAAGCTTGGCTAAGTTGACTTCAATTAGGAGGACCTTGTGCTTAAGGAAGAGCATGTAGAAATTGTGCAAAGGAATTCATGTGTTGATGTTAGATGGTTTTTGCTGCTGCACTTTTCAGCTGGCAATAGCAAATTGTGGACAATGGTGTGCTATTAGACAGCATTAGAGGGTGCTCTGGAGGTGAAATTTATTGCTGGAGGTTAATATATATTACTCAGGTGTTTTAGAAGCTATCTAGTTAGGTGTGATTTTTTATTTGATTATGCTTTACATATGTATTTTTTTTTTCTTTTGGACTTCCCTTTCCCATACCTTGGCTCCTCTGTATATGGGAGTTTTGAGCACCTTATTAACTATTTAAAAAAAAAAAAAAACTTCCCTTGCACTAAATGAATCACTCAAATACTCAATTCGAACATTCGATCAAGTATTTTTAAAGTGTTGTACATTTTAGTAATAAAGTTATTTTTTATCTTTTTTATTTGTATTTATTTGAAGAATTAACTACGTCAATCCGATCAACTTTAATCTATTCGGGTTTCTTTTCCCTCAAAAATGAATCAAACCAATTATTTTACACCCTAGCATCAATGACATCAAGCCCTCAACAACGGAATTTCTGTAATCGGAGTTTAATAATTCCTTTGATAACAAGGATTGTTAATGCTTGAATCTGAGAGTAGGAATTGAACATGAACGATTGCTAATTTTCTTAACCAACATTAGCATCATTGTAATCCACTATAATACAAAAAGCTCGAATACCCTCCATGATAGTAACGAAGCTAGCCGATGTTACACACAGTCCGTTTTTCACGTTTTTATTTACTACCTCCCTTATAAAACAAATGTCTTTTTTTCCTTTTAGATTCATTTATAAAGTGGTATATCTAAACACAAATTGTGTCCAAATATTTCAGTTTATGAATGAATCTAAAAAAGAAAAAAATATATTTATGTTAAAATGGATGGAGTAGTATTAAAAAATGAATTCTCACCTGTTAATTACTAATAGTGATTTTAATTAATTTATATATAGGCATTTGTATCGTGGGAATCTGCATGCGCTACGCACGGTGCATCTTCTTTTAGAGATTCAAGTTAAATGCAAAATGTGTAGTTTTATAACCAATAAAAAATTTAAGTTCGGAAGATTCTAAGATCCGAGCTAAATTATTACAAATGAGCAACAAATTTAGAAGGATTGGATCACTTTCTTTTACTTTAGATGATGGCATGTCTGTCATCTTATGACTTAGAGACGACTATTTGTTTGTACAAGTGACTGATAAAAGAAATACGTGTATCTCTCTCCTAAGTCCTTATGCAGTCTTAGGTTCAAAATTCCTTTTTTTTTTTTTCTTAGGTTCAAAATTCCTTGTTAAATTCTCATCAAGAGGCTGTACAAATGGCCCTTCCCATTTTCTATGGTCTTAAAAAACTGAAATAATTTGATACGTTAAAAAGTTAACAACTTAACGTAGGAAGATATGACTGAGGACCGTTCAAAGCCGCATTGGACAACAGTTTTGTTAGATCTAAATTAAATCTGCTTGAAATGAGAGATATTCACATGCTCTAGAGTTCCAAAAAATTGAGAAATTTTTTCTTCCATGAGGGTGTATTAACCATTTGA
This sequence comes from Dalbergia cochinchinensis, assembly GCA_031216125.1. Classification (NCBI taxonomy): domain Eukaryota; kingdom Viridiplantae; phylum Streptophyta; class Magnoliopsida; order Fabales; family Fabaceae; genus Dalbergia; species Dalbergia cochinchinensis. Next base: position 54,484,385 of record CM062373.1, on the reverse strand, counting down.
TTTTTTTTCTAAGTATATTTAATCAGGGGTAAAAATAAAAAATTTATGCCACGTGAAACTCGTGTAAAATTTACTCTTACGTTTCATCTTAATCAAACACAATTTCACCATGAAGGTTCCCTCAGGAATAGGCAAGTCTCGCTTTAAATTTTACACTATTGACGAATTGAAAAATTTGTTAATCAGGCAGTAATATATCATTAATTACATAAAAGAATTAATTACTAACTTACTACCGTATAAACAAATCCATGAACAATAAGGTTATGTATCATCATTCCAATGCGTTATATTGAATCTGGCTTTTCGTTCAACCATGAGAATGAAATGATCGGAACGTTGATAGGGGCACTTGAACCTGGGGAAAAACAAAATTCCTTACTAGAAAAAAATTGTACAACTTCAATTAGCTAGAAAACTCGAGTCTCCGAAATGACCGGCATAGCCTGAGAGAAAACCTGATATCCAGCCTCCAATCTTTAGTCCTTATCCTTACACTTAAAAGAGAGAAGAATGCAAACAAAGTGCACCTACAAATCAAACTAGGCTCAAAATTTATCTGTGGTTATGAAAACTTGATTGGCCGCAAATCAGCCTTCTCAATTTGCTCGCCTTGTCCTCCTGCGTGGAGCAGCAGATGTATCCTCCTCCTCTTTGTTCTCTTCATTCTCTGCACCATTTTGGCCGTTAGAAGCTTCTGCGCGTTCTGTTTTCTTCTTCTCCACCACCTTTGCCTGCACAAGAAGAGACATGGTTATGAGATGAACAAATTTAAGTCACAAACAATGCCTTGAGGAAAGAAATGTGAAGGAAGGGTGGGGAGATAATTTTCACTACTCACAGGTACTGGCTTCTTCTTGCCACCAAATATGAGCCTGAAGAAAATTGTCAAGAAGACAACCACAACGGCTACAAGGACTCCAATGGTGAGGTTTGGTTGCTTCTCGCCCTTTTCAATGAGATCCTGCAAAGAAGGCGTAAAGTAAATGTTGTATTCCACTAAAAGAAATGTAATGGGTAGCTAAATGAAAGGAAGATAGTAGTTTGATCATTTGATATTTTGGTACTTACATATATCTTAAGCTTGTAGTCACTCAGGAAGCGAATGTCTGCGATCTTGTATAACAGGTCAAATACCTTCTTCTGCAATGTCAAAAAATTAACATCATGCATATGCAAAATGGTGAGTAAAGGCTGAAGGTAGAGAGGAAAACCGCAAAACTTTTTCATTACCTGGAAGCCTGCAATACCATCTGAGCCGGTGGTTGCAGCCTCTTCAGCCTTCTGTTTCTCTTTTTCAACTGTGAACTTGGGCTTCCATGTGGTTTCCCGATACGACTCTGCAATCTTATCATCATTAGCTATCAAGATATTGTCAAACAGAATGCCATCTTGCATTGTCCAAATCTCAATGCCAATAGCAGCAATAGGCTCGAAGTCAGGATTCTCAAGTTCAAAATAGTCGGGGTTTGGAATCTCCTGAGGCTTCCATATACCCTTGTAATTTGGATTTTCGATGTAGGGGGCACTCCATTTTCCCTTATAAGCAGGATTCCTCTTCATTGGCCTCTTCCACTCACCACAACCAGGGGCCACCTCACACTTTGGGTTCTCAATCTTTGGGGCTTCCCACTCACCATCTTCCTCATCATCCCAATCTTCTGGCTTTGCTGCATCTGGGTCATCTATTTCCTCTGGCTCATCATCCAACCATCCTTCAGGTTTCTCAGCTTCTTCATCTTCAATTTCCATGGGTGCATCCTCATCCCAGTCATCTGGCTTTACTGCATTTGGGTCAGGAATTTTGGCTCTCTCATCCCAGTCCTCAGGTTTCTTGTCATCAGGATCTGGGATTGTCTTGGAGGGGATAAGTGGAGGCTCAAAGTCCTCAGATGATAAGAAATTTGCCTTCTTCTTCTCCTCCCCATCAACCAAAATTCTCAATTCATTATCAGGCTTCAAAATAGCAGTGTACACATGAGTCAATTTGTCGGATGGGACAGAAGGGGGATACTTGAGATGGTGCTCAACATACTCCCCACTCTTGGGATTCTTATGCTTGAAAATGAAGTGGACCTTGTTTGTAGCTCCACACCTGTCAGGACCAAACATGATAGAATATGGGGATTCATTGTCAAATTCCTTGGATTTCCATCCAGCTTCTTGGGGTCGAAGATATTTGAGATAAGCACCACCACATTCAAGGCCATTCTGAAGACGAGTCTCAAACTGAAGAACAACTGTGCCATCCTTAAGACTGACAGGCTCATTAAGTTCTTTGACTATGGCATATTTCCTTGCTTCTTCACTGACGAGAAGTCCATAATCTTCATGCCCATCGCTCTTAGCATGCTTCCAGACACCTGCAACCAAAAATACAAATAAAAAACATTTCAAATTACGATAGATCAAAGCATCTATGAGCCACTTTGAGAGAATTTGGTTTGGATAGTTTGCAAGAGGGTTCAAACCACCATACTATTGTTTTAACAACCAACATAAAGAACATAATATCTGTCGACTTCACCTAATTGCTTCAAATATGCATGAATGGATAAAATATCTATAACTCAATTTTACGGACAGCGTTATCACTTATCAAATACTTAAATCTAAGAAAATAAACAAGCGAAACACGTACTTCATCATATCAAAGTACTAGCAACCAGGCAATTTATGAGATTTATCCATTATTACTCCACAACGTGATTGGACTGCAATGCGCTGTGAGAAATCAACTACTAATCAATGCAGACTAAATCTAGTCAATGACTTCACTACTGAAGGGTTGGGGATATAAAATTACAACCCTTTCGCAAAATGCACCACTAGTGCTGAAGAAACAGGAGGCCAACATATAACTTAGGGAACTTGCTTTTCCCAATAGCTTTGCTTACTATATAAAATATATACAGCTTTAATTACTATATCAAGTTTCATTAACAGCAGATCTAATTACTAATTAAAAATTACAGCATGCACATACTTAATTTCCACGTGTATTCCTGATTATTCTCACGTGATACACAGTCAGCATATCCCCAACATAGCTACGCCAAGATAATCTCTTCTCTTTTTCATGCCATAATTTATTTTTTTTAAAAATAAATTTTTTTCTTGCCTAAGATCTCATTTTAAAAGTCAATTATTCAATTAGTTTAGCTCAATCAATCATCCAGCGTAACAAAAAAAAAAAATTTCAATCATCCAGCAACTACGATTAAATTACTTAGACATTACACTAACACGTAAGCCCTTATAATTTCTTTTTTTTTTTTTGAAAATTTTCAAATAGAAGCCTACATCTTAAAAATTTATAATTGAGTCCCCGAAGCAAAATGAAGAAAAACACAGTTGAATTGAACAACAGCTACTAATGAAAACCACCACGCACTTTTCACAAACACTCGGCATGCAAACAGTAATCACACACACATCCACCAACATCAAAACGCAATGATCTGCAAAGTGCAAAGTACATACAACGAGAGGTAAATTCCATTTACCTTGGTAGTCATCCTTCTCGGACACAATCCAACGGCCTTCGAAATCCTCGTCGAACGACTCGTAGAAGACCTAAACGACACAGGCATTCACAAATCAGAGCCTCGATAAATAAACGAAAGAGAGATCCAATTATACGGAAATGAAAAACGACAACACGTAAGGATAGAGTTTTGAATTATTATTACAGCGTCGTCGGCGTCGTCGGAAGCGAGAAGGTTCTGGAAGGAAGCGGAAGCAACGAAGAAGAAGAGCAGCGCGAAGAGGATTCGCTTTCGTTCTCCCATCATCATCGCTCTGAATTTTTCTCTGAATGATGATTAATGAACGTTGTTGCGTGTGTGTGTGTGTGTGTGTGCGCGTGTTCGTGTTCGTTGTGAGATCTAAATAGATCTCTCTCACTCACTCGATAACTCAGCAGTTGCGGTTCCCTTCTACTTTTAGATCTCCACGTTCGCGCTGTTTCCACCAATGGGGTTAGCTGCCACGCGACAATAGCCAATCAGAGCCAGCCACGTAGCGGTATTGCATCACTTCCCTCTCCTCCGGCATATCAAGTCCATGTTCATTGTTTTCAAAATATATGTATTTATTTTTTTTTTGTAACCTCTGGAAATACAGTAATTCCTACATAGACATTCCGATTGTGCTTTTCCGATTTTTTATTTTTGTTTTTTTGGTCCAATTGTACTTTTCGTATTACTCTTGTTTTTGGTCAAGCTTTTCCGGTTTCTGCAACTTAATGCCCAACAGTGGAGGATTTTGACTGGGCTTTTCTTTCAGACCCATGGCCCTGTACATAGGGTCATAGTTTTTATGCCATAACTCGTTTTTTAGCATGATACCGTTATATCTTCAGAATTCGACCAGGAAAAAAAAAAAAGTTGTATCTTCAGAATTTCAACCAAATAACAAAAGGTTGTATGTTTAGAAAGTATTGTACAAAAAATAAACAGTAAATATCCATATTTGGGCAACTTCATAGTGTTTGTATTTTCGTACAGACCAAATAAATAAAAGACAAGCTAACAGGGACGAAATGCACAAGGAATCAACTTAGATTTTTCCGTCTTATATGGAAATAAAAACACTAAACAAAAAAACAGCAAACATAAGTAGTTCAGCATTCTATTAAGAAACATATCAAATTCGAGTTATATATATATACACAGGAATAGATTTATTCATATAATAGATCAACTTGACTTGAACGAAATGAATATTAGCTTCAGAATTGATAAAACGTGATTGTGGATTTAATCACAAAAATGTAATTCTAGAGTTTGTTCATGAAAAAAATAAAATCTCAAGTAAACCACTAGATAGAAGGTAATTTACATTGAAAAGGTAGATGGTGAGAAACCATATGATAAAAAAGTTAAAATGAATACGGTTAAGTCTTCTTAACAGATTTTGGCTAAAGTTTTATGTCAAATGTGCATTTGAATCATTGGGGATGTGTAATAAAGTGGTAAATGATAAATTAATGTAGATACATCGCTAATGACGTTTTTTTTTTTTCGCGGAGTAAGAAAGAATGCATTGCTAATGAGGTTTGCCACATCTAGTCAATTCCCAGTTGACTTTTCACTCATCCATTATATTATCATGGTTTTAGATAAAAATTTCATAAGAAATAATGGGTGGATAAACAGAAACAACATGAACAGGGAAAATAGAAAAAATTGAGATTCATATCATTTTTATAAGAATTGTATTATTTGTACTTAGGAATAATATTTAATAATAAAAAAAATATAAGTGAGTACACTATCTCACATTCTATAAATATAAATAATATTTTTTATTTGTAATTTTAAGATGGTCAAATGAAAATCACATAAAAGTCTAAAAGATAAGAGAGACAAACTTATCCTCCACCTTATAGCAAGCATTAAATACGTTGAAGAAAAGTAGTGCCATCTAAACTCCCCATGGTGTGAATTAAATATATCATTAAATTGTCTGGTATAAATACAATTGGATTTGCCCAAGTACATGGGCGTTCGAAGTTTTGCAAAAGGGCATAACAAAAAACCAAACAAAAGCGTGAACGGCAGGATTCGAACCTGCGCGGGCAGAGCCCACATGATTTCTAGTCATGCCCGATAACCACTCCGGCACGTCCACCTGCTTGCTGCATTACACCACTATTTGCTTTAGTTCATTAGTTGTTAGCTCTTTCCTCATTTTTTTTGGGTTAGACTCTTTCCCCACTAAGATATCGAGGAAAAACCTTATAATATTCATCCATATACTCTTTGATGTAATCAGTAACTTGGCGAATCAATATTTTAATTTAACTCCATCAACTTTTATCCAATCACTGTATTAAATTAATTTATAAAAATTAATCTAAATCAATACCCTTGAAATTCATATACTAATGTAAATCTATATTAATTTTTAAATTAGTATCTTTGGTTGATCTGTTTAGTGCCCCCCTCTGACGTGTTTAGGGTTTATTTTGGGGAAACAGTGTGTTATATGTGCACAATAAAATTAAAATTTTACATGGCATCCAATACGGCACTTAACAATGCATGATATCACCTCTGTTAATTCATTAATAGCAAACATTAATGGTATGGATTAAACTGTTTTAATTAGGATTTTAAAGTGTATGCTGACTCGGAAGCAAATTTTTAGTTTTGGAATGAGGCGAGTTTTTCAAGTAAACAAAAATTGAGTTGGAATTATATTTTTATCCTATTTTGCTATCTATTTGGGAACGCAGAAACATAATTGTGTTCCAAAAAGAAAAGGTATCATACATTAGTTTTATGCACAACCTAATGCACAGGTGCAGATCTTAAGCCAGCTTTTGTTGTTAAGTAGCTTGTTGGTGCATGGTGGTTTTGTTCATATATTTCTTCCTCTGTGTGTGGTACTGTTCAACTAATTTGTTTTGCATATCCCTGTATTGTGTTGTGCTTGATGGTTTTGGTTGGGAGGCGGTAAGGATGGTTGTGTGGAATGATACACTGTGAGGTTATTAATATGAGGGGGACTCATATCTTGTGTATTTGTGGGTGTTTAGGAGAACATACTGAAGACTTTTGGGCCTAGAGTTTCATATGTATGAGCTTCAGCTTTGGTGTTAATGTGTAACGGGTGTTTTTGTTTTGCTTTTTTTTTTGCACGTTTAAAAAGCAATGACAATCATTGATATAAGGTGTTTTGGCAATTTGGGGTTAGTATAGAGTGATACATAGTGAAATCTAGTTCAACCGGTTTGACTAGTAAATCACCGGTTGAACTAGTGACCCGATACCTTGACCGAGTCGATCATCAGTCCGAGTTTTAAAACTATATTTATAACACATTTTTCCATAATTATGTATTATTAAACAAACAAATTTGAAATTTATTCTAAGAATCTCAAAAAATAATCTCAATAATTTTTAATACCAAACAAGCAAGTTTTCTAAAATACCTAAAAATGATATTCCTAGGTAATTTGAAATGTAATTATGAGGAATGTAATTTGAAACCTTGAAACAAGATCAATATTATTTATACTCATCATTTGTGGGGTACCATGTCAACGTACTCCTATCCACTATTAGATGGGTGTGAACTCTACTTAGTTTAGGACCCACATTTCATTCAATGATAGATAAAATGGTGTTGACATGATATCCCATAAAGTGTGAGTATAAATAACATTATTCTTGGAGCAAACACACTCTAAGAAATATCATTGTATTTTTTTTCTCTTGATTTCAGTTGCTTATGTTTGCATGTGTATTTTTTCTTTCTTTGATCAACATACAACTTCTAGGTTTTTCAAGTGCTTAGGACACTTATCTTTTCTTCTTCTCATGCATGTTTTTAGCATAAATAATGAAGTATTCATTATTAATTCACATCAAATTTGATAAAATCATAACTATTAACTAATGATAATGTGAAGAAATTTATTTAAAGATTTTAGGATAAGTAAGATGAACTACCCTTCAAGTTTTGTGCAATTGCATTTATTTTTGAGTGAGGTAAAATGCAATTTTTGAGGAATGTAAAATTAGGGTGAAGGAAAATTTAGTCAAATCCCAAAGGTAATTGTTATTATTTACCCAAATTAATAACTATAGAGGCTTAATGAGAAAGAACAAAAAGTATAGTAATCAATTTAAATTTATATAAACTATATACACCAGAAATTTAATTTATTATGTTTAATTTCTATATATTATTATTATTATAAAATTATTATTTTCACTATCAACCAATAAAAAATTAAGAAGATATGAAATCATTTTGAATAATTATTATAGTGAATAATTATTTAACATGATTTATTTATTTCTTAAAATCAATTTACGGAAATTAAATTCTAACTTATTTTATTTTAATTTTTTTCCATCCTTCCAAAACCACCGCCGTCTAGTCACCACACACCAGGTTTATCCATTTCGTGAATTTAACGGAAAAGGGGTTTGAGGAGAAATTGGGACCTCTCTGCAGGGCGCCCTGTATATCTCTCTATCTCTTTCTCTCTGGGCTCTGGATGATGCGCGATTCACAGGCCAGAGTCGAATAAGGGCATACAGAGGACTGGACCCACCCAACAAAACCCGAACCCTTCTCTTTACTTCGATTTCGATTCGATTCGATGTTCGAGGATTCTGCTGTCATCTTCCATCCACTTCTTGCTTTGCTGCTGCTGTAGCCACTGCCTCGAAGAAGCAGATGATGGTGTTGGCTCTACTCAGATTACACCACTAGTCCGTTATCGCTTAACACGCTCCCACTCCCACCAGCAGATTCATTTCCGCACAAAATTGGAAAAAGAAAAAAGAAGAAGAAGAAGAAGATAGATGGGTAATGATTCGGACTCGTCGAATGTATGGAACCGTGCTCGGGGGTTGGCAGTAAAGACTCTGTTACTGGTTGGCGGCGCCCTTCTCGTCAAGCGCCTCAGCAAGTCCACCACTCGCTGGGACCATGCCCGTTTCTTCACCAACTCCCTCACTGGCGAAAAGGTACTCCTCTTTTGGTCTTAACTTGTGGGTTTAATTTCCTTTTTATTATTCTTGATAAGATTTCTCACTAAGACCTCACCTCACAATTCACAAGCATCTCCTCATCTTGTTCATTGTTTTGACTCCAAAGGAAGCAGCAATGTCGGCACCAATTCCTCCTGCGTTGTTGTTCCTCCTCGTCCTCCTCCTAATCCGCCCTCCAACCTCAACGGCCTCGAAGGCAAGATCTGATGATCCTGTTCCAGGGGATTGGCCTCATCAGTTCCACTCGTTGCTGTTCATGAACATGAGTGACGGAACACTCCAGAAGATAGACCTTTGGTACGACTGGCCCAACGGCCGAAACTTCAACATCATCCAGAACCAGCTGGGCGATGAAGTCAAGTACGACCTCGAGTGGAACAATGGCACCTCCTTCATATACACCCTCGACCCCTCCGAACGTGATTGCAAGGTTTTACACGTCGATGTTGGGATTCTGCGGCCCAACTGGCTCGATGGTGCTAACTACTTGGGGCAGGATATGGTCGACAATTTCCTCTGCAATGTTTGGGAGAAAGTTGAGTTCATTTGGTACTACGAGGATGTCCTCACCAAGAGGCCTGTTAAGTGGATCTTCTACTCAGGTGCTCCCACCCCACCCACTCACTCTCATTCATTTTCAACAATTTTAATTCAGACCATAAAAAAACAGATGAGATCAGTTTTAACATAATCTTAAAATGTTACAACAATACCAATGTATTCCATCTCTTCTGTAAAATATCTATCAAATTTAGACAAATATAGATATTAAAAAAGGTGCTAAATATTATGATAGTAGCAAAATTATGATATATGTACTAATATATCCTAACAGTCATTAATTGTAGAGTACATTAAATAATTAAAAATAAAAGGTTGCACTAATAGTTATTAATTATTTAGGGATACTATTAAAAAATTTCTACTTTATTAAAATAAAAAATTAATAGATATTTTAAAAGATGGCTTTGTGTGAAATAGGATAATTATTCTTAAAAGAATGTACTAGTATGATAGATTAATAATGTAAAACGCTTTTTGTATTGTCATATATTGAAATAGCAACATGTTTACTAATTCCAGAATGTATGATCGGATAAAAATATTTAAAAAAAATTAGTGCATCAAAATTCACCTCAAATATTAACTAAATAGTTCTGGACATTTAGTATCTTCATCATCCTTAAATAAGCGATCATTTTAAAGGTTTTACTATTTCATAATTAACTGTCTGTTTTAGAAGTATAGGCAATATTAATATATGTTTTTTTCAGCTATACCCCTATAAAATGATAAGTGGAGATGAGAGAACAATAAAGAGAGAAATAGAAAAGTACTGCAGATAATTTAGTAGATAAACCTAATTTTTCCTAACATAAAGACTTTACCAATCATTTTCTTAGTACTTATTTTATAACGGGAGTAGACGGGTAGTAGTGTCTCAAGAGTTGAACAGTATATAACTAAATTGATGGTGCAGAAATCTAAATTCTAAACCCGGAAATTCTTGACATTGGTGGTATAAAATAAAAGTTAAAAATCTTTGTTTACGTGAGTGATAATATGAAATTTTGCATATTTATTAACTTATTTTAAATGGCACTTGTCTCCTTGAAATTCTTGACTCATATTATTGTGATTATGCAGTTTTTGTTTTTCAATGTCGTCCTTTTAGTTGGCCTGTTGGGTGCTTCCTAATGCCGCTAAATCTTTATGCTGTGTCACTGTTATTGTTATTTGAAGTGTTAGGTTTCACAACAATTTTTTTGCTGAAACTTGTTTGTCGTTTGTCAGATTTTGAACTAATTGGCGAGTGCTGTGCAGGATATACTGCTCATGTGATGACATTTGAGGTTGGAGCGGTGCTTGATGATCCAAATTGGCAGGCTCCTGTGTACTGTTTTAGTGATCATGAGAAGGAAAGGAAGAGCTCCCGGTTAGGACTTGGTGGTTCTTTTGGGAGGTTGATGAGAGGGATGGCCAATGCTGCACATGATATGTAATTATGAAATCAGTGTATATAATATTCTCTGTGAGACCCTGTCGATCTGTTTGGGATATTTAAGAAGAGAAGAATTGTGAAGTTTCTTTGGTTGTTTATTGTGAACTTTGTGTACGCTTCTGCCTAAATGAGATGATGTCCAATTAATAGCAAAGTCAGCCCCGGAACCAGTTTACTAGCATTTGGTTGTTTACCATATAGTGTATACTCTTGGATATGCCGCTCAAGGTCTTTGCTGTGTGCGAAAGAATTGATGAAAAACCTCGACCAGCTTCGTGCTCTAGAAGCAAATGGATGGTTATCACCTGGCAAATGATGGAGGACAGGTTAAGAGTAGAATTTTTGCTTTGAGGGAAAGAGAGCCCACCGATAATGAAAGGAGAGAAAATGATACTCTCTAAAATTGTATAAAATAAGTCGTCGTCATATTATATAAAATAAATCAATATAAAAAAATTCTATATCTATAATCACATCATTTTTTGTACAGCATATAAACTCATTAGTAAAATGATAAAGTGGGTACATATAGAATGAGATTATACACAATAGAGATGGGAATAGGGACATATTTTGTCTTTGTAGGGTGGAGTCCCCATTTCTTCAACAGGGCAGGGACGGAGATAGTACATCTTTATTTTTTTCAATTATCTATATTGAATTTGTATTATATATGTATTTTTTATTTTTTAATTTGAATTATGTTCTATTACTAATATTTTTTTAACCTTATAAATATAATATTCAAAATCAGATATAAAATAGAATGACATATTTATATTTTATCAATTTATTTAAATATTTAACTATTAAATTATTTTCAAAATAAATTTACATACTCAATTTTCTATAAGACGTATTTAAATAAATTATTTATTTTTAATAATGGTCAATAAACTATTTTTATTATCACCTCGTACATCGAACGAATCAAATTACTAGTAAAATATATTTTGCAAGTTGTCATATTGTAAATTATAAATATTTTACTTGGATGTTTAAGAGTTTCAATTAAGTATTACTAATTTTCTATATTCGTCTATTTTACAAACTGACTACAAATTTAGTTATAAATAAATAAACAACATATGAAATATTTCTCAGTAATATTATACTACAATTTTTGTATATCTTATTTCATAAACTAATATATTCAAAAAGAATTAATAAAACTTGATATAAATATATCCAAAAGAATACAAATAAAAATGGAATAGATTTTTTTTTCACTAAAACCCCAAAATCAGTCCCTCAAGTTTATAATGGGAGACAAATTAGTCGCTTCAATTTAAAAAATTCCATATTAGTCTGTCAAATTTTATAAAAGAGGACATATTAGTCCCTTTGTAAAATTATCGTGTAAGTTGTGTCATGTTAACTTATATATGTATATTATTAACTTATTTATATGTATTTTAAATTTTCATGATGGATTCTAACTTGTCCCACTCTTTTAAATAAAGTCGTTTAGACCTTTTTTTTCATCTGCTATCTCACTATAGAAGAAATATTTTGATTTTAAGTTGACATTAGTTCTGTGCATAATAAAGAAATGAGGCAAGTTATGACTTAACACGTAAGTAAGTTAACAAAGTACATGGATATTTCTGTTAACAGTTCAAACAACAATTTGATGGAGGGATTAATATGAAATTTTCTAAATCTGACGGACTAATTTATCTTCTATGATAAACATAAGAAACTGATTTGGGGTTTTAGTCTTTTTTTTTTTTAATATATACATATTAATCTAAGTATTTTTATATTTTTTTTAGTTATATTATATATATATATAAAGGTAAGAGGAGTGAAAAGGGGCCCAAGGCTCCATTGCGTGCCCATTCTCTATTCGTCCCAGACTTGACTCATGTTTTTTAGTAAAAATTAAAATCACTCATGAGTGTTAAATTATAAACTAAAATCAATATAAACTCTGTTAAATTTTTTACTCTAATTGTTAAACTCTCATAAGACAAACTTAATAGGTTAATGGGAGAGGGTCTCATAAGAGAAATGAAAACACAATTAGTTTTGAATGTAACTAGTAGATAGCATAAATTTATTATTAGCAGAAATTTACTCCTAGTTTGCTCATTTTGAGCCATGAACAACCGATTCTGGTTGTCTGCATTATTTTCTCCTGTTGGATATTCTCCTTCCAACTGTAAAAGGAAATATAACTTGCTTATTTTTGCATGTGTATCTTTTCTGTTTTTGAAACCTTGAAACAAACACTTTCTGATAAATAAAAATGTAATTTGAAATCTTGAAACAAACACACTCTAAAAAACCTTGCTTATTTTTGCATATGTATCTTTTCTTATTTTTATCAACATACAACTTCTGATTTTTCAAGTGCTTAGGGTACTTATCTTTTCTTCTTTTCATGTATGTTTTTAGCCATAAATAATTATGTATTTATTATCAATTCACATTGAATTTAATAAAATCATAATTATTAACTAATGATAATGCGAAGAAATTTATTTAAAGATTTTAGGATAAGTAAGATAAACTACCCTTCAAGTTTTGTGCAATTGCATTTCTTTTTGAGTAAGTGAGGTAAAAAGCAATTTTTCAGGAAAGTAAAAATAGGGTGAAGGACAATCCAAAGATAATTTTTGTTATTTACCCAAAATAATAACTATAGAGACTTAATAAGAAAGACAAAAAGTATAGTAATCAATTTAAATTTAAATTTTTTTTGATAGATCAATTTAAATTTATATAAACTATATGTGCCAGAAATTTAATTTATTGAGTTTAATTTCTATATGTTGTTGTTATTATAAATTATTATTTGACACTGTTTCTCAATAAAAATTCTAGAAAATATGAAGTCATTTTGAATAATTATTATTCTAGTAAATAATTGTTTAACATGATTTATTTATTTCTTAAAATCAATTTATAGAAAATAAACTCTAACTTATTTTATTTTAATTTTTTTCAGTCCTCCCAAAACTGCTGCTGTCTAGTCACCAGTCACCAGGCTTCTCCATTTCGTGAATTCAACGAAAAAGGGGTTTGAGGAGAAACTGGGACCTCCCTGCAGGGCGCTCTGTATATCTATCCATCTCTTTCTATCTGAGCTGTGGATGATGAGCGATTCGCAAGCCAGAGCCGAATAAGAGCATACAGAGGACTGGACCCACGCAACAAAACCCGAACCCTTCAACCTTTACTTCGATTTAGATTCGATGTTCGAGGATTCTGCTGTCATCTTCCGTCCACTTCTTGCTGTGCTGCTGCTGTAGCCACTGCCTCGAAGAAGAAGATGATGGTGTTGGCTCTACTCAGATTACACCACTATTCCGTTATCGCTTAACACCCTCCCACCCACAGATTCATTTCCGCACAAGATTGAAAAAAGAAGAAGAAGAAGAAGAAGATAGATGGGTAATGATTCGGACTCGTCGAACGTATGGAACCGTGCTCGAGGGTTGGCAGTGAAGACTCTGTTGCTGGTTGGCGGCGCCCTTCTCGTCAAGCGCCTCAGCAAGTCCACCACTCGCTGGGACCATGCCCGTTTCGTCACCAACTCCCTCACTGGCGAAAAGGTACTACTCTTTTGGTTTAATTTGTGGGTTTGATTTCCTTTTTATTATTCTTATGTGAAATTAATGTTGTTGGTGTAGTATTCGAAGGAGCAAGCTTCAAGAGACCCTGATAACTATTTCAACATTAGGTCTGTTTTTTTTTTTATTATTGTTTTATTTTAGTCATTAAATCTTTGTTGCTTGGGTTTTGATTTAGATGCTTCCTGTTTCGTTTGGGGAGCTTCACAATTCACATCTACATCACTATTCACAATTCACATACGCCGAAAATAATTGTGGTCTTTGTTGGTGGTTCTATGTTCTATTGTTGCTCTTTGTGTTATAGCATAAGTTTTTTTTATCCGTTCCTTGTTTTTGTGTGGAGAGGAGTGTCTTTGAAAAAAAAAGGAAAAAAATACAACACTAAGAGTTTGGTGGGTCTTTGCAGAATGCTTACTTGCCCTGCAGCCGAGCTAGTGGATGGATCGAAAGTCCTCTATTTTGAACAGGTGTGTGAGCACTATGGTAGTGAATGATTGTTTTCAATCTAATCGTCAGTTTAAAATTTAGTTCATTGAAGATTTTCTTTGTGGTTCCAGGCCTTTTGGAGGAGTCCACAAAAACCCTTTCGGCAGGTATGCTTTTATGGTTCATTTACACTTCAATCCTTTACAGGAAAACTAGGTTTCCATAAACCATGAGCTTGTTTGAAATGTTGTCTACCAGTCAAACTTTTACCTAATTGTTTTCAGTTTTCCCGATAATATATAATATGAAAATATTTCAAACTTAATTTTCATCTTTCACCCTTTTGCAGAGGTTTTTTATGGTGAAACCTTGTCCAAAAGAATTGAAATGTGATGTTGAGGTATGTATTTTGCCACTTTAAAGATGCCCTTGCCCTTTCATGAGGCCATTCTTCTAGAACTTGTGTGTATGAGACGTGTCTAATGCTTGTGTTAAGTTTGCTCTTTGAAGACTGGTAAGTTATCCAGACTGCCCTTACCTTGAGTACCATGGTTTGCATCGTTATATTAATGATGCTGATGCCTTTCCTTTTTGACATTGGTAGCTTCACAAAACAATATTGAGATCTACTTACTGAGATGGAATCATTTCTTTTCTATAGAATGGCATTGAAAAGAGAAATGTATACCATGTCCTCCTTACTGAGAGGAAAAAAGGAAAAACTTTTTCTGAACTGCTTAATCTTCTCATGAAGTGTTTCTGATTTTGCATGTACACTGTGATGCAGGACAAATGGATAAGTTGTAATGAAGTGCTGGGTTGCTTTTTGGGCTATAGTATAAGTTTACTCACACTACAGTGGTGTGAACTGTTGTACTGCATTTACAATTGCCCAGAAAACACCCAGCATTTTAGTTATAACTGATCCAACCCTTGTCCTACATTACATGGACATATGTTATATTTTTTTATCTGATTTCTGGCTGCAGATTACAGTTCAGTTTTTGTGTTCTTCAGAAGAACAGTATGTTATTTTTCTTGTTACAAGTGGATGTTCTATTTTGTGACTAACTTCTGTTCATTGACAGTTAAGTACATATGCAATTAGAGACATGGAGGAGTACAAGAATTTCTGTGATCGATCAAAGGATCAACGTCCACAGCCAGAAGAAGTCATTGGGGTGAGCATTCAGAGCGTGTTTGTACTGTGATCTTATCTTAGAGGCCTCTCTTTTTCAAGACGTGTCAACTTTTTTGTCATAGGAAGAGAGAGAAGTGGAGAGGAAAGACATTGATTGAAAGAAACCGTAAGTCTTAGATAGTTAGAATGAAATTTAGAGGTAGAGTGATCAAAATAAAGAAAAACAGGAGAGAAAGAGATTAGTAAATAGTAAAAGATATTTTAGGAATTTTAAAATACTATGTAGAAGTATAGTGATGAAAACAAAGACAAACGGGAGAAAAGAGACTGACAAAAAATGAAGGAAAATCTTGGGTTATTTTGAAATTGGTATATAACATTATAACTATTGTAGATAAACTGGTGGGTATCGGCAAGATATTACATCTGGCAAACAATTGAAAAACCATGGCCGAAGCAAACTTTTGGGCATACATAGATCTGAAATTGAGTAATGCAAACTAAGTGCCATAGCTGCTGAGAATCAAATTGGCTAGCATTTGAGATTGATAAAGGAAGTGTCATAAGTCATTCAGCTGTCAGTCTTACATGGCGATTTACCAAATGAGTGAGGCAATATTTCAGTTTGTCTAAGCAGATCCCTAGTGGATATGCCTCAACCCCCATCCTCATTTTTTTTAAAAGGTGATACAATGGTAATGCTATGACTCACCAAAGTAGGACGTGGAAGCTTGGATGTCTTTTTGGTAAAATGGGTTATGAGGGAGTTTTCTTTCATGAAATGCTATATTTAGGTAGAAGAAATAATGGAATGCATTCCATGATTGATCAGTCACTTTTATATTCTGATGAGTGATAATAGTTTTGCCACATTTTTCTTGTTTGTGCCTGGCCTGTGTGTATGTGTTCTTACATTATAGAAAGTGAGAAAAACCCTGCCCCTGGGGGGTTGGGGGTTGAATTGTTTCTTTGGGGTTCAAGAACAATAAATTTCACAAATTCAAAAATCAACTATGCCAAACTAGGAACAAGTAATGCCAACAGGTGGTAACTAATAGAGATACGGGATGAGAGATGTGCACAATGGCATGCTGGTTCAGTCACAATTTTTAGCTTACATTCACTCCCCAAGTTTGCTTAAGATTTTATTCACTATAAGCCGAATTTTGGCTTACAAGTACTCCTATAAACCATTTTCATTCAATTTATAAGTATTCTGTGATTTGTTTCTAATAGAAGTGCCACCAAACCTCCCTATGTCTTAACCCACAAAAATAAAGTGCTCTAGATTGAAAAGAGCTCCGAGAATGCTACCCACACTCTTTCCCTTCTCTCTAGAACAAGAGTTCTATGCTTAAGGTTGTTGTTGGTTTTGTATGTGACTTATAAAGGGTTTTGGACTACTCTAACGAGTAGGAAAACAAGTAGGTGTGGCACTGCAGAACTGATGCAGTATGACACAGAAACAGCAGAAACGGAGCAGACCCTATTGGTTTGGAGCAAAATTTTGTGAGTAACCTCCAAGCACCATTCCTTCTGTAGAGAGGAGCTCCTCTAATCTTTTGGCCATTGGACACTGATTGAGGTTAACAAAAGCCCTTATTAACTCGTGCAAACTTGATAATGCAAAAATCACAAAATTCGCGTAGTTGCTCTTTTCATCCCAGTTGTTGGTTCTCTGTCTTGTGTATTTCATCAGTTTTGCACATTCTAACGGTTGGAACCTGGTTCTTCTCATTTAATTACAGATATCATGTAGTAAATCATGAATACAATTAATCTTGGAATCTTAAGATTATATCTTGGACTGGAATAACATCAAAAATCCAAGAAATTAATCCCTATACTAAGCTCTAGTGACAAATTCACATGCTCAAGGATAGCATATTCATAATCAAAATCATACACCTGATAGAAAGACTTAACTACATTGGTGGCATCATTTTAGAAATTATGCACAAAAATCTATTTTGATTGACAGTTTCTTAGGTAATTGCTTGGGCTGTTGAGCATCTGCTAAATAGGAACTCGTGATGAGTTTGTGCATTTCTAAATACGTTATGATCTCTAGCTCAAAGCAAGTTCTTTCTTTTAAGATATTTTGAGTTTAGTAAAAGTTCATTTTGTATTTGACTTTCCTGAATATGTGGTGTACTGGTGTAATTTGCAGGATATTGCAGAGCATTTGACAACAGTACATCTTAAGCGTTGTCCACGAGGAAAGCGTTGCTTATACGAAGGTTCAACCCCACCTGGAGGGTTTCCTAATTCCTGGGTATTTTTCAGCTCAAACTATTGTCTTTATATCCTCCTCTCCAGTGCCTTCTACTGACACCACTGTGTATGATGAGTTGGGTTGAAATTTCTTCACTCTTTTATAGCAGAATGGAGCAACCTACTGTACTTCAGAACTTGCTGTTATGAAGAACAATGAGATACATACCTGGGATAGGGGTTATGATGATGATGGAAATCAAGTTAGTTTTCCTCAACTCTTTTCATATTGTTTCAGTAGTTTGGTGGATTGCTTGACCTTTTTAGTTCCTTGCGACATTGAAGTGTAACTTATGCACGTATTATTTTTCTATCTGATTGCAGGTTTGGGGACCAAAAGAAGGCCCTTACGAGTTCAAGCCTGCACCAACCTCCAGTTTTAGTGATATGCTTTCTCCGTTGAATTTCCCTCCTCCACCATCCATGGATAGAAGAATAGAGGGTTCATTTATTTTACAAGAATGATAGAGTCTTTCCATATATCCACAATGTGCAATGCTGCTAAGATAGCTGTTTGTCAATATAGTGTTTTCTTCTTTAGTCATTAGTCTTACTTCCTGTCAATATTTTTTGTTTCAGCCTTGATTTGAGCAATAGCCAGTACAGAGCTGGCTTTACACCTTTTTTTTTTTTCTTCTCTGGGTGAGGTTGGATGCATATTCCTAGCATACTTATAAACAGATAGAGAAAACTTTGAGATCAGGAAGCTTTATATTGATAAAGTGACTACGTTATACATAATTGCACCTACGTGATTGCAAAGCCATCTGAATATTGTTTTAATATTTGTTAGTATAATCATTAACTTTATTGGGGAAGAGACTCATTTTTGTGAAAATGATTGTTGCCCATGTGCTTGCTGTGGCCCCAAACGCTTCATTGTATTTTTTGCTTTGACATTGTTGAAGACATCAAATGCTTCGTATTACTTTGTTGTTGACAATGTGATATCATATCACCCTTGAGTTGATAAATATGATTAGTCTCCAATCCCAAGAAGATATGTTGTGGCCCTTTGCTTCCTTTTTTTTTTTTTTTTTGCTGTTACAACTTGTGAGAAAATACTTGGTTCTAGTTATTGAAAATTTTAACAGAAGGAACTAAATGTTACTAGGTGGAAAGGTGAACTAAATGAGCAAAAGAACATGAATAAATTAGAAGTACATGTTTCAGAAGTAAATGGAAATGCAACTAGCCTAAACTTTGCTGTTCAGATAGATGTATAATGCAGCAAGCACTGCTACTCCTACGGCAACTGCAATAGGAAGTGCCTTCCTGTGCAAAAGTTTATTGCATATTGTTTAGACCAAATATTATGTGAGGAAGAGAACATATATAAAGACAGATTATATGGCTCACCCAATTGCTGCTTCTTTCTGGATTTCCGCTTTTCTTGCCTTTCTAACGTCTGTTTCATTTGCATTTTTTGCTACTGCTGGTGCATAAGGCTTAAACCTTCGTTTTGGAGCACCACAAACTGCAAAACATGCACCATTTTTTTTAGACCATGATAAATAATGCACCCTACCTACTCAGTTCAATGACACCTTTCTTTTGCCGTTTACAAGAAAGTGAGTGCCAAATAATTACACACAGTATTTCCCTTAGATCAATTTCATGGTGAGAGCTTAGATCAAATTTTGTGCCTCAATAAGAGCCTTCCCTCCTTTTGAGTTCCACACACGATCCTGTGGATATGGGTAAATTTAAAATAATTTTGCTTTTTATATAATTTCTTTCTATATATACTCGAAACAGCAAGTTATATCTCCGCACAACAATCGAGATTGTAAGGGTCCTAATGAAATTGCATTTTTTGGCAGATAATTTTTGGAAGAGAAAAAACTCAAATTCATCCTCGAAAGATACATGACAATTAAATTAATTTTTTAAAAATTTATATAGTGTTTTACAATACAGAGCAAGGATCAATTTAAGTACAAAATATACTTATATGTTAGAGAACTAAACTAATGTCTATTTTAAATACAACTTAAGTATACTGAGGAGTATTTTGAGTGTTCACACTAAAGTTCATGGAGACATGAAAAGCAAAAAGCGATTTTTGTTGTGAAAGAAAAAGATTGAAGCTCCTAGATTAGTAATAGTATAGAAGTGGAAGTGATGAGAAGCAATTACCAGGGCAGAAGTATTTATCAGGCAACTTCTCAAAGGGGGTCCTCTCATTGTAAATATACCTGCAGCATGCATGTATCAATATCATCAACACAAGCATATAAGATCCGTGTATACAAACATCAAGTCCACATACATATTTCACTCATTTAGATATAAAAAGATGAAAGATGTGACCCGCAATCACGACAGATATATGCTTGCTTGGAAGCCACACGCATGGAGACCCTGGGGGCAGCACATGTAACAAGATTCTGCTTTTGAATGTTAGGATGAAGTAACAGACTGAGTGAACCTGCAGAGAAGAATGATGATGATGATGATGAATTCAAGGCATAAGGGTGGTTGAGGAGCCTTCTAAGGCCAGCATTGCCGGTGGGGGCTAATGAAGGAGGAGCACACACTCTTGTGTTTGTGATGTGAAGGGCCATTATATATTCTTCTTTGTTCTTCTTGTTTTGCAATTCACAAAGATAGGGATTGAGCTCAAGGAAGTGAGAAGAAGAAAGGGAGGCAGAGCAAGGATAAGACTATAAGAGAATGGTTTGATTGTGGAAACAAAGGGTGAATTGGTTTGGTCTGTGTCTGAAGCCTACATGGAAAGCGTGGCATTCATACTCCCCACACAAGCGCTTTCCCACTTTCTGGTTTTAATTTCTTCTTACAGCTATGTTCTCTCTCTCTCTCTCTCTCTCTCTCTCTCTCTCTTTAATATCGCCCCTCGTTAAATTCCTAAAAAGAATTCAAATTAAATTAATTAAACAAATTAACCTAACTATATTTGATCGATTTGATATCTTTCATTCTTTATACTCCAAAACTTGTAAATATAAAGTGCATTAGCAGCGAGCTTATTTGTAAAGGAAAATAACATTATTATTTTAACAGAAAAAAGGTTAAATTGGGTATTCACTTTATTATTATTAAATATTATGAATTGGTGAAAAAAATGGAGTGACTATCACATCCAATAACAATAGAATGGATATCTTAATTAGACATTTATTTTTAAATATTAAAATAATATTAATATTTTTTTTGACGACAAATATATCAGAAATTAATTTTCAGAATTATGTGTGAATATGTGATAGGAAGATCTTTTATTTGTTAATCACAATGATTTCTGTCAAACCACTCATAGTTTGTCATATGCATGTCAGTAGATCTCGGACTCCTTTTTGGATGAAATATTCGGGACATGTAGCAGTATTCATTTGTAAAATGAGTAAATAAGCCAATACACACCTTTGATATTTTCGTCTAATGATATACCATATATGTTTGTGAGTTTGGACATTAAAGGTAAATGGAGAAGAAGAATGGACTTGTAGTATAATAAGATTTTAAAATTTTATATTACAAGTCTCTCTTTCAATTTCTTTACTCTTTCAAATTCAAACTCATAAAATATATCCTTAAGTTATATTATTCTCTTATGTTTCAAAAATGATTTAAACGTAAATACACTGTCACTTCATCAATTTTGGAAATTCGATGAAGATAATCAAACAATTACTATGATTATCCTTAAGGAAAAACATGGAGGAGAGAATTTGTAAAGAGATAACAACAAAACATCAAACGAAAAGTTAATAAAAAGACAACTGAGATGGTTTATTATATCCGGTCTAATAAGAGAATCAATGTATGAGGTTTCTATAATATACGCATAAATACTTTAAAATAGTTGACGTATTTATATTAAATACTTCTTGTATTAGATATTGATAGAATACTTTTGTATATTTTCAGTTTACTTTATAATGTGCCTTCATATCGTATTAGATATCCGTATCAGTATTCGTGAAATAATGTAAGGTTAAGGTTGAGCCGCATAAAGCCCACATCAATGTCTGCTTTCCGGAACCTCTTTTCTTTATATATTCTTTTTGGTCAGGCGGATCCTCTCTTCCTAAGTCCCTCCGCTCGTGGACCAAATACTGAAGTAGCTAATTCAAGTAGTTTATTTTATTCACGACCAAAAAAAAAAAGAAAGTAGTTTATGTCAAATAATTTTAAATTTAAATATTATGAACAGAAAAAAAAGAAGGTAGTGTGGTTCGAGATAAATTAATTGAGGTACTTGTAATTTAGACACAAAAAGAAACGTAGTGAAATACTCAAAAAACGTACTCTCATTAGATGACCTATCATATTCTGTTTGGGTCTTACTCGCATGCCTAATATGATTAATATCAAAGGTGCTGATAGTAACATGAAATATTTTGTAATTGACACGTATAGCAGAGTGTTACAGTTAAAAATGAAAAGTTGTTGTTGTGTCAGACGAGGCAATGTATGAAGTGTAGGTGCTGATATCATGATAATTGTGGAACTCACATACTAAAATCCTCCACCTTATTTTTATTATTAATGATATTACCCCAACTTTAACCCTGTATTTTATTTTATCTTTATAGGGTATTATATTGATACATACAATACACTTCATACAAAATACTATCATTGGTTAAATATATTATAACTTTACAAGATATTTACTAAATATTAATTTTAACATCAGTTTGATCCTAACATAGTTTTTGACATTAACTTAGTTGTAATATATTTTGTTACGATATTAATTCAGTCATCTCATTATAATTGATATTCAATATAATGGTTGAATTAATATCAAAATTAAATTGATATAAAAAAATTTATTAAAATAAAATTGAAATCAAGTTAAAAATATTAGGAGCAAAAATGTTATTTACTCTAGAATAAATTATGTATATATAAAATAAAATCACATTTTATATAATTATTATTCCAAGACATTTAGTTTATAAATCAAATCAATTGAGACTATAATTTTAATTATATCTAATTATTGAATATCCTAATTCAGTGCACGCTATAGTGATCTTTTTTATTTTTTTTCCTTTTCTTTTCTTGTTTTTCTTTTTATTTTTTTTTCAAAATTCAGATATTCTGAATTCAGTGTAAATCCTTTTTCTTTTTTTTTTTTAAATTTGGACAATCCGAATTCAGTGTAACCTTTTTTTTTTCAAAATTGAGACATCCTGAATTTAGTACCTCTATTTTTCTTCCCCTAAACTATTCTACAGTGATCCTTTTAATTTTTTTCTTTTTATTTCAAAATTTGGACATTTCGAATTCATTGGTGAATTTTCGTATTTACTAAACATTTTTAATTTTAACATTTTTAAAAATGTAAATGGCTCATTATTCATGGGTCTATGGTAAGGTTTCTTAAAGCTGCACAATCAAATATGAAGGTATGTAATTCAACATTCTCTACAAATTTACTCTCTTTACTGTTGATTGTACCAATATGGCATATCAAATTGATATTGCTTCTATGCTTGAAGGATGATCCATTAATTTGGATCAGAAATCTGGACAATAATTTTGATTTATGATATTAATGGATTCTAATTTAATTTTTTTAACTTGAACACATGGCGTTCTTTCTCATAGACCTATGCTTATAATTAGTTGAATATGAAACTTTAGCATTCAAGCCCTCATTATTATGTGCATAAGCTCTCTATGTTGCACATTGTACACTACACATTAGTCCACCATAGACCCCATTGCTTCAAAAACATGCACGCTATGAAGTTTCTCAAATTAGGCATTTCTATATATTTTTTGCCCCTTTTCTTTGTTGTCGATTTTAAAATTATGGTGATCATATTTATGCTAATTGCAATTTTTCATTTAAATTTTTTTTTGTAGGGGTTGTGCGAATGTAATATTGAAATTCGATAAATTGCTCCGTTTGGCAAGTTAAATCTTTTTGGTAGGGGTTGTGCGGATATAATATTGAAATTCCATAAAATTGCTTCGTTTGTAGGTACAATTAAGATTATGGTCTTAATTGATGATTTATGAACTAAATCTCATGCTTGGAATAATAATTATATAAAATATGATTTGATTTTATGTATAAAACATTCATTCTGGAGTAAATAACATTTTTTCTCCTAATAGTTTTAACTTTACTTCATTTTTATTTTAATAAAAAAATTTACCAATTTATTTTTAATATTTTTAATTTTGATATTGCTTCAACCATTCTATTAAATGTCAATTAAATGAGATGACAAAATTAATATTATAATAAAAAAATATTAGAACTAAATTTGTGTTGAAATAAAAATATTATAAAAAACTATGTTTAGATCAAATTGATGTTCAAATTAAAAATGTTTCTCAAATAAAAAAAATTCACCAATAAATTTGGAATGTCCAAAAGAAAAAAGAGAAAAATAAAATAAAAATAAAAAAGATCATCGAGAGTGGTTCATGAAGGGAAGAAAAATATATGCATTGAATTTGGAATGTCTGAATTTTGAAGAAAAAAAATAAGAAAAAGAAAAATAAAAAAGGATCACTGTAGCGAATTCGGACATTCAATAATTAGATATAATTAAAATTATTGTCTTAATTGATTTAATTTATGAACTAAATCTCATGATTGAAATAACAATTATACAAAATGTGATTTGATTTTATATATAAAATATTTATTCTAGAGTAGGTAACGTTTTTGCTCCTAATATTTTTAACTTGATTTCAATTTTAAAATTTTTTATATTAATTTAATTCTGATATTGATCCAACCATTCTATTAAATGTCAATTATAATTAGATGACTAAATTAATATCATAATAAAAAATATTAGAATTAAATGTGTTGAAATAAAATATATTACAACTACATTAATGCCAAAAACTATGTTCGGATCAAAATGGTATTCAAATTAAAAATGTTTGATAAATACCTTGTAAAGTTATAGTGTATTTCACTAATGGTAGGAGTGTGTGTATCAATATTGTACAATATAAAGATAAAATAAAATACAGGGCCAAAATAATGAGATTGGGGTGAGATAATTAATAATGAAAATAAGGTGGAGAGTTTTAGTATGTGAATTCTACAACTCATTATATCAATACCTGTATCCCCGTCTGGTACTATAACTGCTTTTCACTTTTAACTATACCACTCTGCTATACGTGTCGATTATAAAGATTTCCACATTACCATTGGTATCTTAGGTATTGACCGTGTTAAGCATATGAGTAATGACCATTCTGTTTTGTATATCTATTCGGATTGGCTTAACGAATTTAAAAATTTAACTCAAGCTAATTAAAATATTTTAGGGGGATTTAGATGATTAAATACTCCACATTAAATTCTATTAAACATTTTATTACTGCCTCAATTATTAGATTTAATATTTTAAAATTTTCAAACTCCAAACTTGAATATTTAATTTAATCATCTGATCAATATTTTAATTATTTCTAAATTTTTCAAAGTTATGTGCTAAGGTTTTAATTATTAGGTCACTTTTTATTTTTATTTTTCATTCATATGAGATTTTTTTTCCATCTAAATTATTGTTAAATATTTTGTGACCTGACTTTATATTAATTTTAGCTTTTGTAAGGATAAAAACTTAAAGAAAGATGTAAAGAACAATTCTTTACTTTAACAATCTAAACCATCTGGTTTTAATTTTCAATAAATATAAAAAATGAAATCAAATTACTTTGACTAAATTTAATTGCTTTCAATTTTTTTGCACCCTAATCAGAACTAACCTTTTCGTTAAACACCCATATTTTTATAGCTCGAAAAATAAAAGGGGAAAAACCTAAAATAAACTTACAATTTATAACATTTAAATGTAGACATGTAGTACTAGCTGTAATTTTGAGATATTGTGGGTTGCTAAACTTCGTATTCATTAAATGTCCTATTTATTTTTTAATCTAATTTTAAATACACAGATATTACTTCATTGAAAAATATATTTAATAATTTTTGGATGACTAGATTGAAAAAAACTAACAGATAACATTCACAATAAGATATAAATATTTTTTTTAAAAAAAAATCTGATAGTAAAATATGAAATCATGCCCAAATGGCAATATTAATTTTTTGCTTGATAATTTGTGCCTTGATTTGTTTTTTCGGCAAAAACGGTAGTTCATAGATGAGTCAAAGGACACATGATTAATTTAGAAACCATCCAAATTAGAAATTCTTATTTCTTAACATTACATGCAAGAAACGAAGAACAAACGCCAAATATAATCAACCGTGTCGAAAGTTGAAACTCAGATGCCAACCATATCAATGGGACCACCTAAACACCCACCACCTTAACCAACCATGTAATAAAAGAACAATGATACCCTCTCCCAACCAAACTAGTATCTTTCCTTTCATAAGAATCAATATCTTCTGTGAAATCAGTGATTAGAAGAACAAATATAAAACTAACCAAGTTTACCAACCTCTTGTTATTATAGTCACATAATACATATAAACAAATTATTAGTTCAACAAAAATCATTCCTCATTCTGAAGTTAACTACTATCATCTGAACTAGTAAGTTGACCTAAAGAAGAAACCTACCAGCTATGATGTAACGATGCCATCATGATTATTTCCATATTTGTGAACCAAGTTAATTAGGCTCTAAGATGCATCAAACATTAAGGCAACACCATATAAATACATTGGTGAAACATTATCCGACAATATTGATCAGACGACGCCACAGTGTTCTTTCGGCAACATTACATAAATTAGGCAAGGAAAAAAATCTGTACCACGAGAGCAATCAAGCTTCAAAATGGATTGTATTATCTAATCAATTGTATGAGAAAATATCAAAATTTACAATCAAGAAAATCCAACATCTCAATTACCAACCCCTATGAACACTTTTTGAGTACTGACCAAGATTTGTAAAGAATCCTAGTTGCCTCGGAAAAGACTTACAACTGCTACCAAGGTTTAAGGTCACCCACAGGGCCAGCAGTCCAGTTCAAGATCTTCTCCCCCGGTTTCACGAATATGATCCGGTCATGCGGTAACTTGCGCGCAAGGCCGTTCAGAACTTGATGGAAAGCATCTCCTGGCTGAGCTGGTTGTGGGAATAGCATAGCTTGCTTCATGGAAGGATTGGCAAGCAATCTTTGTTTCCTCAAGATAAGTTCTGGTGGGATAGATGTGAGTATGGTGTCCAACTTAGGGACATTTTCCTCGTCAACAAACACACCTATCTCTTCCCATGGGATTGCATCAGCAAATGGCAGAACAATATCATCTGCAATGATAACAGGGATGCAACCAAATACCACGGCTTCGACCAATCTCGGGCTCCAAGGGGCCCAGCCAAGTGGGCACAGGCAAAAGACGGCTCGTTGCATGTCCTCATAGTATGTGGTTGGATGCTCGGTGGAAATGTCAAACAGTGGATTGTCCTTAAAGTTCTCCCACACTGCTGCTCTTGCACCTCTGTAAGATAGCAAAGTACAGTCAGTTTGAGCTGTCAGGATTATTCTATTCTTTATTTTGTCATGAAGGCATCAATACCTAGCACCAAGCTTCATGCATGTTTTTACTCGATTAGCGGCCAGAATATTAGAAAAAATAAATTTTAGGTACATGAACGGAGTTAATCCAAATATGCTTGACCAGTTCAAAGCAACTACTAAATACAATAATTATATGAATCAAACTATCAAAGTCATTGCTCCTTGCATTTTCAAATAGAAGGATCAAAATTAGCTATCTGACAAAGATATGCTGCAATATAAATGAAAAGCCTCACATATCCAAATCCCCTCCTTTGAACTTGCGAGATGCAGTAAAACTTACCTTGCATAGTAACCACCTTCAGGGTCGTTTCCAACATCATAAAACAGTCCTCGGAAGTAAACAAAAATGGACCTGGGAGTATTTTCAGGAATCAGATGTGCATAAATTTTCTGTGGAGGAGCATATGGAGGAATGGTGATTGAGCCCTCTTTAAGGCATACATGATTCCTTTGTCCAAATGTTTGAACCAAGGTGGCACGCTGTAGCAATGGAAGAATCCCTCTTTCAATTGCCTTCTCCTCCTGGAACAAATTAACATTTATAGAAGTGCATGTCATGACTATGACAATAAGAGTGGAATCTGAGGTAGTTCTCAAGAAACCACATAATAGGTTCAAATCCTCGAGTAGAACTAACAGTGATATTATACAAAATTTAAAATGATATACTAAATTCCTTACTTGATAATGGAAGCATGCGCCAAAGTCATGAGGGGTCACAAAGAAATGGTCTGCCCCTTCTGTCCTGTTCCAATAAGGCCAGTTTGAAGAAATAAGCTGTATGGCACTTCTCATCATTCGCGGTGACTTAAAAGGCAAAGGAAGGCCATTTGGTGTCAAGTCACAGGTGGTGTATACAGGGGTATAAAACCAATCAGCTTCTTCAGGATTAAGGGTTCGGACAGGGCTCGATAAGAGAAACCGGTGCATAAAAATCTCGGCAGCAAACATATGATTGAGGCATCTTGGGTCCTTCTGCAGAATTTTCTTATTATATTTGCTCGGGAGTTCATAAACAAAAACCTTCAACCTTCCCACCGGATCATCTTCCAGCACATCACCAGCACTGCCTACAATTGGTTCAACCACAAAATGCTTAGTAGTTTCATATCATCTAAATGAAATATATACTAACAGAAAAAATAAAAAATAGAATCACATGGAACTTTCAGAAACTTGTATCTGTCCCTAGTTTATCTCCTGAATCAGAGCTGGTTAATGCCAGTTATTGAAAAAGAGTAGAGACAAGTGCTTGTTAGCTTCTTAAAATTCCAAGCAATGGAGTATTTTTTTCCCCCCTTTTTTGTGTATTTATTATCATAATTTTATATAAGTTCTCTTTTACACAGCTCCCATTTCAGCTGCTTACTCTTGAAGAGAACATACCAAGAGCCTTAGGCATAAACACCTATTATCTTCTTGTGTGAGTGTGAGTATTGGGGAAGACAGGGGCTGCCTGCCAATATGTTTCTCAAGCCCTAAATAAATTTCCCTATGGTCTGGAAATCAAGCAAAACACAATCATTATCATAAGGCAATCATTTGCATTTATTATTTTCAAAGCACTTTCTAGATTTGCAGCTATGCTTCTTCCAAATTTCCTGTAGTAAGTTCGTTACAAACAAAGAGGCGTTACAAATGAAGAGGTCCACAAACGACAAACTTATTAAATAAAATGAATGATAATTACTCACTCACCCTCACCCCCACACTATATATATAGTTATCTACTAAAGTATTGCATGCCCTTGAAGACTCCTAATGCGTGAAAAAGAGTAGGGCACGAGAAAAACAAAATCGCAAAGGTCATCAAGATATACTATCCTGTCATGGCCCTATGTTTATACATATCCTCTTCCAATATGTTCCTTCTCCAAATACATGAATGGATTTCAATAAATGGCTCATTGTGGTTGCCCCGGAACCTTGAGCAGCAGACATGCAACTGTTCTAACTTCAAATGCAGCCATATATTTCAATCAAACCAGCTACACAACATTAGTCCCTAAAATGGATTATGCGACCAAGTGTTCAAGCCATGCACAACAAAGAAATATTGAACCAGAAAAATGCTAGTATATAGTACCTAAACAGCAGTTTTGACACTTCAAAATCGGGCCTTTAATAACATGTTGCTACATAAAATGCTTAAGAACCATAGCTCTCTGATTGAAATGCTGACCTAAGAACTAACATCTCAAATAAAAACAAGTCAGCAACCTATGTAACAAATATTTCTTCACAGCCTCAATTCAAAACAGATCTCATATTAAGATGACAGCATTATTATATTTCCTAACAACTCACCATATAAACAAAAACACACCACTGAAAAGCATAACATGAAATGGTCAAAACACTGTGACAGCAAACCAGAAACAAATTGATCACAAATACGAATAATGGAAACCCCAAATTACCAGAAGAGAACCAAACCAACCAAATCGACAGAACTAGGGATATGGAAAGCTCATAAAAAATCTGATCAAACACAACGGAAGGAAAAAAAAATCAAGAGCCAAACTTTGAAGAAACCCCACCTGAAATCCTCTCAGTAGGCTGGTTTCGGCCCAGTTCCACAGCACCAATTGTCAAAACAAGAGCAGCACAGAGCAAACCAACGAAACCCCACTTCAAAAAATCCATTTTTGACTTAACCCCAGGAACAGAAAACACCTTGATCCAAGCAACCACACTAAAGGGTATTATCACAAAAAGAATATTGCTTCAACTGCAACAAACAATGAGAGACCTGAGAGAGATTATAAGGTAAAAAAGTGAAGTCAAATTTGGTCAGCAGAATAAGGTGGTGATGGTTGAGATGTCAAATGGAAAAGTAGTTGTGAGAGATTCCTTAGCAATGAGGATTCATTCAGAGCCTCATCATCTGGAAGACAGTGATATAGGTTCTTCCCCAGCAGCCAAAGAGAGAGACAGATGGGAAAATATTGAAGGAGGGACCAAAAGAGAGAGAAACGGATTTACTTTAGGGACAAAGCAAATTTTATGTCTCACCTACCCTGAAAAAGAACAATGGAAAATATGGTTTAATTTACTATTGAAGAAGATTGAAGAAGAAGGCTGAGGAGGAGGAAGAAGAAGATGAGGAGGGAAGCTTGCTGGTTTGGTCTGCTCTTTTTTTTTTTATTTGCTGTTTGATGACAAGTCTGTCTCAGACTACCATATAAGGGAACAACTGAAAACTACGTCACCACCGTGTTTTTTTCAACCATTAAGCCAAGGAGCCTTTACTTTACAGGGCCTTGTTTTATTCCGGTTAAATTATTATGATTTTATAAAGGAAATATTAAAAATTTATATTTATGATTTTTTATATTTTTTTTATAAAATTTAAAAAATTAGAGAATTGAAAATAAAAATTAAAAATTTAAATCAAATATGTCTTTAACTTTTTTGAAAAATTACAATCACCTCATATAAGATTTGGCAAAATGTAATATGTTGTTGCTTTATTTTCAAAATCTACGCTTCAAGTTCTAAATTTTGGAAAAATCTACACTTACCTCTTCTAAGACTATTATAATTTGGTAAAATTAAACTTACTTCCCTTGAGATCTAGCAAAATATAATTTACACCTCTCTATTTTTTAAAATTACATCTTAAATCCTTGAGTTTTGAAAAATCCTTCGTCGACTTCCCCTAAAACTTTTATAAACATGGTTTCATTAGCAAGATAATCGTATAATGAGATAGATCGTTCAAACAAGGAAGACAAGATTCCAGAACAAAGATTAACAAGAATAACACCAAGTGCACCAAGAGTGATGATTTACTTTGGGATTGGAAGGAAGAAAGTGTAGTATAAAAATTTCATTGTTTTTGTTTTACCAGATTAAATCAAGTGAATGCAATAAGAAATTTTAAATTTTGAATAAACCTCCTTTTCTAGTCCTTTTGGAATGATAAGCATGCTCTCTGTGTGCAAATAGAATAGGAAGATGGTGTGTTTCTATTAATTAATAAAAGA
The DNA here is from genome assembly GCA_031216125.1 of Dalbergia cochinchinensis. Classification (NCBI taxonomy): domain Eukaryota; kingdom Viridiplantae; phylum Streptophyta; class Magnoliopsida; order Fabales; family Fabaceae; genus Dalbergia; species Dalbergia cochinchinensis. Next base: position 54,452,942 of record CM062373.1, on the reverse strand, counting down.
TAATGTGCTCATTTAGTAATTACAACAGTCTTGGGAGAGGTGGGTATAGGATTTTTTCAAACTCAGTAATTTGATATGAAAATTTTAAAAATAGAGGGAATATCAGTTACATTTGCCAAACCTCAGAGAAGATAAGTATAATTTTTTAAAATTATAACAGTTTTAGGAGAGGTCAATGTAGGATTTTTCAAAACTAAAGAGTCTGGCGTGTATATTTTGAAAATAGAAGTGATGCGAGTTCCATTCCGTCAAACCTCAGGGAAGGCGAGTATAGTTTTCCTTAGCTTTTTTTTCTTTTTCTTTTTTTCTTTTCTCTTTTTTTTGCCTTTTACTCACATCGGAATTAGTTTATTTTGTAGTAGGGTACAAAGAAAGGGTTAGATCAAACCTGACTCCAATTCTATTTTTAGATCAGGTTAATTTCTGGAACCCGAATCTAATTTGATAATAACCCGACTAGCGATCGGGTCAAACCAACCTTCAAACAACATATGAAGATTTAAACATTATATATAGTAAAGTTATAAAACTTTATAAGAAACAAAATTTGAGAGATATTTTACCATATATTCAAAACAAACTACATTAATATAAAAAAGGGTTTAATTTTAATGCAATAATAATGCAAAAGTTTTTTACACCGTTTTCCAATCAAATATCTCTTTTTGTATGACTTTTCAACTAGTGAGATAAGAAGTAATCATATTTACTAATGTGGCATCACATGATTAGATGAATATATAAAATTATTTTATATTATCAGTGTGTTCCAATTAAACCCATATAAAAATCGCATCAAGTTAAGTAAAATATATTAATTGAACTGTAAAATCTTATACTTTGTCATTAATTATGATAAAAATATATATCTTCAAACGAATTATTTCATTTCGGGTTGGGTCAGACCAACTCAAAATATAACTCAACCCGGTCAAAAAGTGTGCCTAGTCAAATTTCAAGACTCGAATCTATTCCAATAAGTTTTAGGTCAAGTCGAGTTGGCGAGCCAGACCAGGCCATGAACACCTCTACTTTGTAGACAAAAAAGACAATATTTTATTATTAATATCCAAAATTTAGTAAACTCTAACCAACTTAATTTAATTTTTTAACTTCTATACACCAACAATTTAGAATTAATTAAATATTATCTCCAATATAATTAAATCATCTGATTTGCATGAGTTTTTAAGTAGTATGTGTTAGATTTAACCATATAAGTAAAAATGGTTAAATCTCACATATGGTTAAGTCTCACATTCACTACTTGAAAAGTTATAAAAATTGGATTATTTGATTGTATAGCAATTATTAAAAAAAAATTATATTATCGGTCTATAAAAATTAAACTCGAGTTGTTTTATTACAAAATAATTTTTTTGCTGTTGATTTTTTTCTTTAACACTTTGATTTAAGATATTATTCAAAAGAAATAAAGGTCATATACCATTTGAACTAACTCATGGTATAGAATCATCTTCTTAAACTCGAGAAGTTAGATGATAAGGTAAAGCAGATACAAAGAGGCTGTTTGTTAACTATTTTTTAAAACAATTTTTGAGTTTTGAAAACAAAAAGCCAAAAGAAGTTGTTTGTTAATTTGTTTTGTAAAAGCTTGTTTTAAAAACTGAAAAACACAATTTGGGTTTTAAAAACTGAAACACAAAAACAATTTTAAGATGTTTTGCTGTTTTGTTGTTTTAGAGAATGATAAAAACGCAGTGGCATTTTTGCAATTCCACTGAACTTCTGTTTTCTTCCTTCCTTCGACACCCCTGTATGTGTTTCACAATTGTTTTATTTTATTTCACATCCAAGAACTCCATCACAACCCTCACTCTATCATCATCAGAGAGACAGAGACTAGCACCGCCACGCCACCTATTTGCAGGAGCCAGGCCGTAGATCTGCCGGCACTTTGCGCGGACCAGCCTCCAGCCTCTTCTGTGACCCAACCAAGCTCTGACGCGAACAAGTAGCCCCGTGACCCAAGCTCCACCGCGAAGCTCCACTACCTTAGACCTCAAGCAGCCCCATGACGCAACCAAGCTCCACCACGAAGCTCAGCCCGCCATTGGCAGCGCTCGTCGAACCCCTACCCCAAATCCGCCATGACCCACTCCTCCGCGACCCAAATTCGCCGTGATTAGTGGCGCCAGGACCCACATCCACTGCCCGCTGCGTCCTCCACTGCCGGGAGTCTCTCCCTCTTTCTTTCTCTTTCTCTGCTTTTCTCTTTTTACTGGAGCCATTTCTTTGTTGAGTGAATTGTGGGTTTTGGTTTTTTTTGTGAGTTGAAAGTAGTAAAATTGATGTATATTGAATCTTGCTAAGTATTCAAAGGAAATAGTGTTTTGCATATTGATAATCTAGATTGATTCATCATGGTTTCTACTGTATAATTGTAATTATTGTTGTTGTTGTTGCTGCTGCTTTATTTTATCAGCGTCATCTTTACTAGTTAAAAGGTTTAATTCTAAGGGGATTTGTTAAAAGTCTTGTTGCTTACTAAGCGGAGTAGAGACAAGAGATGTTAACAAATGTAATATGGCATTTCATCTTTACCAGTTAATAGGTAGATTTAATTATGAGGGGATTTGTTAACAAGTGGTTGCCGTTAACAAATTGGCAAGATATTGTGATCAAATTGTAAATTAGATGTGACTACAAGAAAATTATGAATAGGTTATAAATGGATTTATAAATGTAAATTGATACCAAGTTGTGTTAAGACTATTTTTAGAATACGAAGTTGTATTAAGACTTTATTTATTAAGTATGTATGGAAAATATTATCCACAAAACATATAATAGTTAAGAGGTTGTTTAAAATTTGTCATTTATAGTTATACAATTTGCCAAATAGTTTTTTATTTTATCAGTTTTAAAATTTATTTTTTAAAAAAATTATCCAAACAAATTTTTTTATTTTTTATCATTATAAAACTATTTTTGAACTTAAATTGCCAAACAAGTTTTTTTGTTTTTAAAAGTTGAACTGAAACTTGTTTTTTAAAACAGTTTTTAAAAACTTAAGAACAAAAAAACTTCTAAACAACCCCAAAATTTTATAAGACGAATTTTTTTCCCTTCCAAAGGTAAGTTATCTTTCAAGAACTATATCATTTTGTTTTCGCATTGTTTTTCTTTTTTTTTCTTTTGCCAAAATATCCAAGACTAAGTATATATTTCAGTCCTAGAAATATATTCGAGGATAAATTAGTTCTTTTGGAGTTGAAAGTCTCTCATTAATCACTACTCATAGAGAAAAACATAAATTGATCCTTCTGTACCGATCCATATAAAAATTCTATACAGATCCTATATAGAGGAACCAACTTTTCCTCTTTTGTGAATGGTGAATGATTAATAAGGACTGTTAAATCTTGATGATTACCTTATCTCCCAAAATATTTTCTAGAGACCAAAATATCGATTTTTATTTTCATTTTTGTTATCCAAAATATGGGTTTACTCAAGATGTAATTGCAACATGAGTTCAAATGAATGGGCTTGGAGCAATAATCCTTAATACAAGTTAAAACTAAATAACCCCAATAGCCCAATAACTCCTTTTTTTGGTCGGACAATAATCTTGTTTGATTTTCCATTTTATTCATTCTCAAATGTGGATAGGCTTTGACATAGCGGTAAAACTAATATATGTTTTCTTATAATATCACATCAAGGATCAGTTCGATCATGTAATGGGAGATGAATGCACCCCTTCATCCTCCCCCTAAACAAATAATAATAATCATAATAATAATAATAATAATTACTAAACTATGAAGTACAGATAATGACACAAACACGGGATACAACATGACATAGATACGAAGAACACACAAAGTTGAAAAAATTATAGGACACAGACATGACAATATATATATATATATATATAAGTAAAACTTTAGTGAAAATAATACATTATTAAAAATATTATTTATGTAAGTTTCACTTATGTTTTATTTTCTTATAAACTCAAAGTTATAATACATTATTTCCTTTTTATAACCCTATTTTTATAGTTTTTTTTTCTATGTTAGATTAAGAAAAATGTACATTTTAAATTAAATATATAAAAACCTGTATCATTGATGTGTTATGCAAGATCTGATACGGACATGTGTTCGACACATAGACACAGGACCCAAATGATATATAGGTGCTTCATAGTTACTAAATCAATTTTTATTCAAAGCATATTTAGCTGCTAGCACCTATTGTCGTGCACCATGCACTACATCATCGACCAGCTAGGATATGATGGTTTATTGATATAACCATAACCTTTGGTACATTATAAAATTTCTCACTTTCTCCCCTCAACTCCTTCTACAACCCCTCCATTTCTTCATCAAAACTCCATTATCTAATCTAGTCTCCATTGCTTGCCCTCGCTGCTTGGTCATCAGTAGATATTGTCCAATCATTTTAATTACGCATTGAAATATCCTCTCCTATAAGAAGGCTATTTTCTAATTCAATTCAACAGCTTTAATGTAATATATGCATGAGTCTAAGGGTGTATTTGGATAGAAGGAGTTGGGTGGAGCAGAGCAGAGTGAAATTTTAAGTTGCCCCATTATTTAAATTTATAAAATTTGAATGGAATGGAGCAAAGATAGATGGACTCCATTCCATCTAATTTCATTAATTATCCTCAAATTTCTTCCCTCACAAATTAGGCAAAATAGGATGGAATGAAAAACTAGAAGAGTAATTATTTCACTCCGCTCTGCTCCAATCCACTTCATTCTATTCCACTCCACTCCGCTCCACCTAACTCCACCAATCCAAACATGCCCTAAGTGTCGTGATATTGATGCTTTAATTAAGGCTAGATAATTAGTTAGATAAACATTTATCATGAAATTAACAATGTTAACACTAAGCATTTAAATCTCAATTATATATTTGGATTTCATTAGTATCAATTTAGACACTGAATTTATAAAAAGTGATTAAAGTTAGTTCTTATGATGGGATATTTGTGGGGACTAACTTGAATTAAAACAAAACTAATTTGAATTACTTTTTATAATTTTAGGAATTAAATTGATATCTTCTTAATTTCATAAAATAAAGTATAGCATGCATACAATTTCATTGACTAACTTGGATCTTTACCCACTAGCCAAAACAGCCTATATTTAATTTTCGTGGTCCATAAGGGCAACAACTTTGCAATTGTTAACAGCTCATTTTTCCCATTAGTATTGAACTCTTCTTACTTACTATCACTAGTAGTTATTAGCCATAAAAATCAAAGCACACCCATAACGACAAAGCTTACATTGAGTTTTTTTTAATCTCCATTTCATTTATTTTACCAATTAATTCACGACAAGTATATATTTTCATTAAAATAAGTAATTTAAAATTTAAAAGCCTGCACTCATATCAAGAAAAAATGTCACATGCTATGATTTTATGGTAAAAATAGATTAAATAGAGGTAAAGAAGTTAATTAAATTTTGTCCCACTTGTAATTAGGGTTTTTTTTTCTTTTTTTAACTCAAGGTATCCACCATAAAAAATAGTAACTACACTTCTCGAGGGATAGTGTTCAAAGATATAGATTTTGTCTCTCTAGTATCAAGACATTCTTCATACACATTACAATAAATTGAACCCTTAACTATATGATTAAGGATCCCAGCTAACTAGATAGGCATCGTGGTTGGTAATTGTGGTAGTTGAACTTGCATCAAATACAAACCTCCAAAATCACAGGAAATGTATATGTCAACATTTAATTTGGAAGAAAAAATAATCTTATTTTTGCCTAATGTCATTATTACATATTTATGTGATCGATACATGCGATAATGTATATAAGAGCTGTGTAGGCAAGGAGAAATTTGGTTCTGTTGAGGCATACATAGGGAAAGCTATCAATAGAGTAGTGCTTATTCTTGAGGCTGGGAGTTCAACATTATATTCAAAACAAGATTTGCTTAGACAACAAGAAGGAGGAAAAGCATCCCGGGTGGCTCAAGATAAGGGCACATTGAAGGACAATATTGGTGCGGAGCTCTTAAAAATCCGTATCATGAGAGCCTTCATTGAGAGCTGGGATCCCTCTTTTAAGGTAAGGATGACAATTGCTACCTTACTTGTGGGACACCCACCAAACCCACTACACACCGAAGTAGGTAGTAGGCACAGGTTGGGTTTTATCTGCAAGGTGGGTTGGGCGCCAGTTTAGGGTGAACCCTCCCTTACCCACCCTGCATTCCATATTTATATTTAAAAAATATAATTATTAATGTATATACATATATTGAATTTTTTTTACCCTAACCCTAATGTAATATCTCTCATTATCACCTTATCAAACTTCATTCATGATTTTATGCTACAAGACCATACTCCACAATAGCTATCTTCTTCCATTTCAATCTTTCCTCAAAGTCTTCAACCTTATGTTAAGTTTTTTTTTTTTTTTTGCTACTGAGGATTTTCTTGCTATTTCCTTGGTACTGATGATTGCTATTATGGAATTTAAATACTGACATTGATTATACTTCACATGATTGTATTAAATTAATTTGATTTCTTGTTTGTTATTTTCTTGAAATTAATCATTTTATATGTTTATTAGATTTTATAATAATTTTAAACCTTTTTTTTTTTATAAAAAACAGCGAGGTAGGGTGGGTACCCAAGGGGTGGGTATGGGTTTAAATTTTTAAAAATCGTGGGTCGAGGCTGGGTGAATTGAGATTTATGTTAATAAGCCATGGGGCAGAGTTGGATTAACCTAAAACCCACCCAAGTTTGCCCCATTATATTGACATCCCTATTCTAAGTAATAAAACCAACTAAATAATAATAGCATCTATTTGACTTACATTACAACCAAATTCCCAATGCAAAAGTGGTTAAAATTGATTCTATCAAAGTTGGATATATTCCTTTTGAGACATTACTTATGCATAATTATGAATTAAGCACTAGGGTGATAAGACTCATTTTATAGAATACAATCGAGTTGATGTTCTATGAATACAAAAATATTTAATCATATTCATTTATCTAAACTGGTTATTTAAAATCATTCTCAAATATTAATTAATTCTTTTAAAATACTTTCCTTTAAAAAAAAGCCAGTTATTTCAAAAGTAGTTTCACTAAAATCTAAACTAAACATATCTTGTTTAGATAAAGTTGAGGGAGTGGTTATTGTCACTCCTAAATGGCTATTGTCACTCCCACTTACATTAATTATTATTTAGTTTCACTAAATTACCTTTCTTCTATTTTAATCAAATAAAACTAATATATGCAATGATTATAATATAATGTTTAGTTCTAAATGTTATTACCATACATGGCCTAACAAACACATTTATACCATAGAATATGAGTACAATGCTCTATTTAATTTGGTTTTTTCCGCTCATAATACTCAAAGAAAATAATCAAATAAAACTAATACATAAGTGATATTTATTGTTTATTAGTCATTATAATGATATCAAAATATATTATTGTTAATTTAATCAAAAATAATTTAATCATTAAAATATTTAATATTATTTTCATTAGTTTAGTTACGAGAGTCTTACATTAACTTACTTGATGTAATAATTAATATTTATATATTGAATTATTTCCTTTAAAACTTTCTTCAAGTAATAATTACATAAATATTTTATAAAAAGGAAAAATAATGAGTAATGAGTAATAAAAAATGATAAATACTGAATCAAACTATATAATGCATGCATATACTATTATTTAATTTTAACATCCAATTTTTATATAATTTGAAAAATATTAAATAAACTTATTATGTTTAGATTTTTTGTTTACAGTGGCTTAAAGACACATATATGCTTGTCATTCTCTAGCTTTATTTAGAAGTTTATTTTTAAAAATTAAATTGTATATATATTATCTAATAGAAAATAAATACTATAGCCTTTGCATTAAAAAAAATTAACCCTTTTAAATTCTTTTTGAGGTAAATAAGTAATTGCTTTAACTTATAAAATCACCTCAATTTTTAATAATATGAATAAATAATAACTATAACAAAAATTAATTGCCAATCTCATAGACATAAACTATGGTATCATTTTGTTTATTTACTAGCTTTTTATTTATATAAACATTAGATGTTACAAAATATGTAAGCAATTATATACCATAATTTATTATCATATCTTTGTTATTACTTCTTTTTATTTATTTTTCTTTAAAATATTCAACATTATATTATTTAGATATTTTTGTATACAAAATTTAAAGCAATTTAATATTTGAATTAAATGATTATAATAAATAAACTATCAATACTTATAATATCTAGCAATTACGTGAATATTAAAAATAAGATAAATAATAAATATTTTTCTGTAGTTAAACTAATTTTTAATTAAATTTATAATAATATTGTGAATTATCTTATGTTAGGTATGCTTTTAGTTAAAATAGAAGAGAGGTAATTTAGTAAAGTTAAAGAACAATTAATGTAAGTGGGAGTGACAATAGTTATATAGGAGTGGTAATAGTCATTCCCTAAAGTTAATTGTCCTATTTTGACAACATAATCGACTACCTCCAGTAGCAAAACACATTTGCAGGTCTCTAAACTTCTCTATCTTCTTAACCTCCCTAACCATCATTTGAGACACATGTTGTGACTTTTAGCTCAAGGCACTAATCATCACATTAGCCTTATCAAGATGGTAGTTTAAACCAAACTCAAAATCCTTAAGAAACTTCATGCGCTTTCTTTGTCTGATATTCAACTCCTTTCAATCAAAGAGTTACTTTGGACTCTTATGATTAGAGAACACCTTAAACTAAACTTCGTATAGATAGTGTCTATATATCTTCATTGCAAATACTATGACGGCTAATACTAGGTCATGGGTGGGGTGCTTAACTTCACGGGGCCATACTAATTTTCAATTCTATGTATTGTTTCAATTTTATTGATGTCCCAATTTTCTTTTATCACCACATATATCACCCATATTAGGCAACGAGTAGTTGAAATTTAATTGGTCCTTGATAGGCGTAGCAAGTAGATGATTTGACGCACTGAAGATTCTTGAAAGATTGTGATTTGGATGTAGAGAAAGGTTTGGCTATGTTCTTTAAGTACTTGAAATAGAGATGCTCGTTTGTGCCAAATGATTTTATATCCTCATTGGAGATTGCTAATGCACTTGCAAAGGGTATATCATACTCACAAGGGTTTGATAAGATGAGTCGACCTATAGTCGCAACATTTCTTGCCGAATATTTTAAAAGCAAAGATGGTGTGGATGAATTCAAACGTTTATTTTCTCACTTGATTCCTAAATGATTATGAAAATTTTCATTTGAAATCCCTGTAAAATGGACAAAAAGAAAGTTGTTCTAAAGTGAAATGGATGCGATCAACCTAATTAGAAAGAAGAGTCCAAGCCCAAGAGATGCAAGTGATTCGATTGGAAGAGGTGATCAAATGGACCAATCAAGCCTAAACATAAAAGCAGCTCCTGTGACCCAAGGAGAAAAGCGATCCAAGAAGCCACCAGCTTGGACCAAGGACTATTGTATTGTATGAAGTAAAGCCTCTGAGAAAATTGTTGCCATGTGCTGAGGTGGGAATAAAGGCTGGAATATGTTCCAAAAGAGAGTACAGAAAAAGGAAATAAGACAAAGAAGAGTGGAGTGAACCCTTACTTGAGAAGGGAATCTGTTCGTATTCCATCACTATTTCATTGATTGATCATCCATTCTCTTAAAACTCATATACTACAAATACAGTCATTACATCTCATTGCTTCTCGAATTCTTATTTCTTCTTAAGTAATAAGTGGTGCTTTGGTTGAGAGGATCCTTCTGCAATGGTTGATGAGTCTTGGTTAACTCGAATGGAAGAACTAGGCCTCTCCAACAGGCGAGAAATTGCCTTGCTACAGCAGAACCAAGTGGAGTTTAACAACATTTTAATCGATACACAAACGCGTATGACAGGGGTAGAGAACCAGCTGAAGACCATTGAAACGCTTCTGAAGGAGGCTTTAAAGCTCAAGAAACCACTTCACCTAGAAGACGATTCCAATGATCAAGGTGAGAATCATTCCTCCCACTTAATTATGATGCACAACCTATTTGGATGAAGAGTATGAAGCGTGTGGAGTCACCCATGTTCGATGGGGAAGGAGTGGAGGAATGGGTATTTCAAGCTAAACAATATTTCGATACTTACGAGGTTCTCGAAGGGATGTGAATTCATATGTTATCATTTCATTTAGTGGGTGCCGCTTATACTTGGTATAGATAGGGAGTAAATAATGAGATTTCCTACACCTGGGTGTCGTTTCTAGAAGCTCCCAGTCTTAGGTCTGGCAAGAATTTGTATTATGATCCTAATACTGCTCTTAAAAAGCTGAAGCAAGTAGGGTCTGTAGAAGAGTACCAATACCAGTTTGAAGAATTATCTAATAGAGTCATGGGGTTGAATGAGGACTGGTTAATTGCGCTGTTTGTAGTTGGACTCCAAGAACAATTGAAGTGTGAGCTTCTCATACCTAAACCCCGTTCTTATGTGATGGCGGTTTCTCTAGTAAAATTATATGAGCAGAAACAGATAGTGTCGAACCAATTTCAGCGAAAGTCAGGGTCTATGGTTGAGTCACGAACTATTGGGTTTTCTGCTCCTGCCAATAAATCCAATATTCATTGGCCTAGGATCAGCGCCCCAGCATTTAAAAACACTTTTCCTACTCCTATCAGTTGAGTTATAGGGGGAAATTCATAGGCTTAGACCAGTGTTGCATCAAATTCTTCTCCCTCCAAGCAGTTAACAGCAGCAAATATTAAGCAAAGGCGTGATAAAGGACTATGCTACTATTGTGATGATAAATACTCACCGGGACATAAGTGTAAGGCCTCTTATTTGGTGTTAGTTGGTGAGGAAGAGCTGTTGGAGCTTTCCAAGCAGAGAATGAAGCAAGAAGAGCCTAAACCCGAATCTTATTCTGATGGGGAAGAGGAGACACATCCTACTATAAGCCTAAATGCCCTTAAAGGTGAATACCATCCTAAAACACTGAGAGTACGGGGAGCTTATAGAAAAGGTCCCTTATGATTCTGACTGATGGAGGGAGTGCTCATAACTTTGTGTTGAGTTTAGTGGTCAGAAAATTGGTTCATCCTTTAACCCCCACACCAACAGTGAAGGTGATGGTTGGTAATGGTGCTACCATTAATTGTAATGCCAAGTTTGTTGGGCTACCCCTCAATGTGCAGGGCTATGAATTCACGAATGATACCTTTGTGTTGGACCTAAAGGGAGCTAACATTATTGTTGGGGTTGGTTGAAGAAATGTTAAGAGCGGGAGCCATAAGAGACAGTCACAGTGCCTTTTCAAGTCCTGTGCTACTAGTTTAGAAGAAAGGTGGACGATGGCGGTTTTGCATTGACTATTACACATTGAATACCATAACGGTGAAGGACAAATTTCCCATCCCAACAATATGAGAGATCCTTGATGAGCTTAGTGGAGCAGAATATTTTTCCAAAATTGACTTGCATTCTAGTTATCACCAAATTAGAATGACTGAAGATGATATACACAAGATAGCATTTCGCACTCACTTGGGGCATTATGAGTTTACGATAATGCCTTTTGGGCTAACAAATGTGCCCTCTACCTTTCAAGCAACCATGAATAAGTTGTTCCAACCGTATTTGCGCAAGTTTGTGGCAGTTTTCTTTGATGACATATTGGTTTATAGCAAATTGAAGGAAGATCATTTGGCTCACCTTAGAGTCACTCTTTCTACCTTGGAAGCCAACCAGTTTTCAGCCAAACTAAGCAAATGTAAATTCTGCACTCAACAGGTAGAATACTTGGGTCATGTTGTGTCCGAGCAAGGGGTAATGGTAGATTCTTCCAAGATTGATGTCATTGTAGCTTGGCCAAGGCCTGAGAACATCAATCAATTAAGGGGGTTTCTCGGTCTTACTGAGTATTACAGAAAATTTGTTGCTAATTCTGCCCAGTTGGCATGTCCTTTAACAGAGTTACTTAAGAAAAATGGGTTCAAATGGATTGAATGTGTAGAAGGAGCTTTCAATAGGTTCAAACAGGTCATGACTAGGACTCCAGTTCTCACTCTACTTGTCTTTTCCAAGTCTTTCATTGTAGAGACTGATGCATCTAATACAGGAATAGGTGCAGTTCTAACTCAAAATAGGCATCCAATAGCCTATTTAAGCAAAAAGCTCAGTGGTAAAATGACCCAGGCTTCGACTTATGTTCAAGAATTGTTTGCTGTGACTCAAGCAGTAGCCAAGTGGCGACACTATCTTCTTGGCCATCACTTTATCGTCAAGACAGATCATAAGGGATTACGTGAATTGATGACACAGGTCATGTTAACCCTAGAGCAACAACATTATTTATCCAAGCTATTAGACTATGACTTTGAAATTGAGTACAGGCCTGGAAAGCATAATCAGCCAGCAGATGCCTTGTCCAAGTAAGAGGAGGTGTCTGATATTTTTCTGCTGTAAGCTTTTTCTACTGTTCAATCAGCCATTATTCTCACCTTATTGAGGGTAAACAAAGAAGATCCCGAATTGCAGGAACTACATGCTAAACTCAGCCAAGGACTAGTTGGAGAGGAATATGCAATCCATGAAGGAATTTTATTGTACAGAGGTAAGATTTGGGTACCGAACTATGAAAGATTTCATGAAACCCTTCTCAATCATTATCATACCTCGACTATGGTTGAGCATGGTGGAGTACTCAAGACTTATAAAGGGGTAGGAGAAATATTTTTTTGGCCGGGCATGCGCCAAGATGTGTTGAGGATGACTGACAGATGCTATGAGTTTCAAACCACTAAGTATTCTCCTTTGAAAAGCCTTGGGCTTTTACAGCCATTACCAATCCCTAATCGTCCTTGGATGGATATATCCATGGACTTTATTGTCAAATTGCCAAAGTCTGCAGGCTTCACTGCTATCCTAGTTATAGTGGATCAATTTAGCAAATCAAGTCATTTTGAAGCATTAAAATCGGGGTACCATGCTAAATCAGTGGCTAAGACCTTCATTAATTCTGTTGTCAAGCTCCATGGGTTTCCCTCATCCATAGTGACAGACAGAGATTCCCTGTTCCTTAGCAAGTTTTGGAGGCATCTGTTCGAATTTAGTGGCACCAAGTTGCACTATAGCACTGCTTACCATCTGCAGAGTGGCGGGCAGACTGAGGTGGTTAACAGGACCTTGGAACAGTCCCTTAGGGTGTTCACTAGCTCGTATCCTCATCAGTGAGCGACTTATCTTCCTTGGGCTGAGTTCTATTATAATGGTGCTTATCATACTTCAATTCACATGTCACCACATGAGGCTTTGTATGGCTTCCCAATGAATTCCCTTTCAGGGTATGCCGTGAGATCTTCGGCTGTTATGGAAATAGTTGAATTTCTTCAAGTTAGGGAGGTACTCAACATCGAATTGCATTATTACTTGTAGAAGGCCCAAGAATGCATGAAGAAGCAAGCTGACCAACATTGAAGAGATAAGGAGTTTGCTGAAGGTGATTGGGTGTTGTTAAAACCCCAACCATACCGCCAAGGTTCAGCGTGCTCAAAGGATCCCCAAAACTTAGCAAGGGATATTATGAACCTTATCAGGTTGTAAAGAGTCTGCCCCAAGGAAGTGCAATCCATCCTGTTTTCCGTATTTCCATTCTTAAGGAGTATAAGGGATAGGTGCCAACAAGTGAGGCTCCTTCACTTCCACTGCCGCCAAGTCTTCAACCTTTGCCAGCCATCATAGATCGATGCATAGTAATAGAGGAAGGGAAACAAAAAGTGCAAGTAATTGTTGATTGAGAAAGACTTTCACGTGATGACAGCACATGGGTGAGCTAGAAGGAGTTAGTACATATGTTTCCTGAGATTGACCTTCAGGTCAAGGTCCTTTTTAAGGGGGGTGCAGTTGATGCGATCAACCCAATTAGAAAGAAGAGTCCAAGCCCAAGTGATGCAAATGATTCGATTGGAGGGGGTGGTCCTTGACCAATCAAGCCCAAACATAAAAGCAGCTCTTGTGACCCATACAATACAAATACAGTCATTGCATCTCATTGCTTCTCGAATTCTTATTTCTTCTTAAGTAACAGAAGTTTTCTTTAATTGAGCAAGTAACAGTGTATCAACCCTTGATTTAATTTAAAGTGCATGGTGTTCACTAAATTCTAAGGATAAATACACTCATATACTTACTCACTAGTGGTAAACTCACTTTACAGAACTTGTCCCTCAAATTGTTATGCATAATATATAATTGTTTCAAGTCACAAGCAAGTTTCTTAATGTTCGGTAGTTTTTTCTACATACAGGGTTTGTAGTCTTTATTCTTGATAAACTATGCTCAAGGTAACCTTTTTCCCTATTTCATTTCATCCCTTCATGTGTTGATACAAATGAAAATTTGATGCAGAACCTACGTTTAAAACTCTAAATTCAGCTATACGATTGTAAGGATTATGACAATCCAATTTGATGCATATATTAGGATGCCATTGGAGCAAGAAAAGCTTTGTGCTATATCAGATTTTAAAGGGTGGTGTGAACACCCAATTTTGTCCGGCCAAAAAAAAAAAAATATATATATATATATATAAATAAAAAATAAAAATTTTTCTTTCAACCCATTCCTTTTTTTTAGTACTATTGTTGTTTTGGTAAAGCCATTTTAGGTTGTTGTTTGATTATTAAGAAAAGCCCATCCCATTTTTAATTGTGAAAAAGTGCCAGCCCATTTCTTTTCTTTTTTATTTGGTTATGTCATTTAATTTAGACTAAAAAAAACAAAAGTTTCAGCCCATTTCATTTCTAATTTATCTTATTGAAATAAAAAGGGGGCCATCACATTTCTGTAAAAAAAAAGAGAGAGAAAGGAAGAAAAAGAAAAGAGAAACTCATGTTCATTTTTGATTTGTTAAGCATCGTTAACCCATTTCTTTTTTGGGGTCATTCTCACCTTTTTTATTATTTTATTATTTTCTGGTCCGTGTCATTTCAGGTTGTTGTGTCTTGAAAAATAGTAATAAAAACAAAAAGGGAGAAACCCGAGGAGTGGGTGGAAGATGACAAGCGAGGAAATGGTGCCAGGAGCGCCTGTGCTTTTGGAATTTTGAAGCCGAGAACGTGCAATGATCATCGAAAGTACAAAACTAATTGTCAAAAATCACAGCAAAGATCAGAAAATTTCTTCAATCAAATCTTCATGGATCAAAAATGGCTGCTGCCATGTCTGAAAAAGTTAATTTTTGATGGGTATAAGAAGGGACCGAAATACACATGCAAAAAAAAAAAGCTGACTTCCAACACTGAAAAATTCCACTTCCATTCTCCAACTCCATCACCATTTTTCATCAGAAATATTTTGCAATAAGCACAAAGAGAAGAAAAATCACAAAGTCACAGGTAAGTTATTTGATTCATTTTTCTTCCTCAAGTGTTTATTTCCATCGTCGAAACCAGAAACCAAAACCCCTGTAACCCGAACCCATTCACAACCAAATACAACACAAATCCTGGCAATCATATTCAGATGCAGTCCAAAGTCCATCAGCAGTCCATTACAATACAATTTCAGTGCAGTACCAAGATTTTTATTTCTAAGAAATTAGAAAAGAAAGCAAAAAAAGGAAACATAAATGAACCAACCACCGTGAGGGGGGGGACTGCGCGGCTGGTCCACCAAAAAGTCTGGCGACCTCTCCAATCACCAGATCGGTCTCCGCTCGAGACACCGTCCTCCGCCACTGCCAGATCGTGGCGCACCCTTCATCTCCTTCCTCTGTCTTTGCATCATCACTGCCTTCCATCATCATTGAATCACCTGAAAGACCAAAATCACAACCAACCATAGACTCAGGTTCCTTTTTTCTATAAAAAAAAAAAAAAGAAGAAGCTGAAAGGAAGAAGGAGGTGGGTAGAACCACCGCCGCCAGGCCACCCACCCCGCGGATCTTTCCCTCCACCAGCACCGGCCGCGAACCAGTCCTCGAGGCTCCGCCGCGCTTCCGCCTCCTTCGCCGCGCATCCTCCTTCGCAGCCGCGCGGCACCAGCCCGCGAAACCCAGCAACCGGCTTCCTTCGCCGCGCCACCGCTGCAGATCGGAGACTGCATCGCGGTTTCAGGCTATGGCCACCGCCGCCAGGCCGTGCCATCCCCTTTGATTCTTCCTCCGCCGATCTGCACCTCCGATCTGCAGCCACAGCCACCTCGCCGCGAGAACTTCTCGCTGCAGCGCCCTCATCTGTGCGCCGCGGCGGTGGCCTCCGCCCGCGCCAGTCTCACCCTTTTCCCTTGGCCGTGCACCGCGGCCTCTAGCACCGGCGAAGCTCCATCGGCCTTCCGGCGGTGCTCTCCCCTTGCGGGGCCTTCACCTCTCTTCTTCCTTGCCGTCGCGCGATCGCCGCGATCTGGTCCTGCGGCGGAGCACTCCTCTCCCTCCACTCTCACTTTCTCTCTCTTGCCTCACTCCCTCTCAACACTCTCTCGTTTCTCTTCTCAGACCCCCCTTTCCCTTCTGTTTTTTTTTCCTTTCTTAGGTGAGTGTGTGAGAGTGCTATTAGTGGAGTGTATGTGTGTGCTGTGCGTGAGTTGAGTGTGAAAGTGAAAGTGGGAGGTGAGCGTGCGTGTTTGTTTTGAGTGGGGAAGTGAGTGCACGTGAGCGCGTGTGTGAGCGTGTGTGAGAAAGTGTGTGCGTGAGAGTATGAGTGTTGGTATTAGTATGTTTGTGTGAGTTAGAAGTAAAATTAAATTAGTAGAATTAGGGAATTTTAATTGCATTTAATTATATTTTGAAGTCAGTATTATTTTTGGTCAATTTGTTCAGGTAGCATTAGTTTTCGATTAGTTTGTTTAAATTTGAGTTTTTAGTGTTTGTTTAATTTTATTTTTTTTTTTGTTGTTTTAAAATTAGTTTAGTTTCAAATTTAAAATAAATGAGTTTATTTTCTTTTGAGTAGGATTAAATAATCAAGTTGAGAGTAATTGAATTGTCTAATGATTTGGTAAATTTTATACGAAAAACCTTAAAATAAAAAAATAATAAAAAGATGGTAGTTGGAATCCTTGATTTGCTTTTAATCTTTAATTGTTATATTTGTTCATTTTTTTCCTTTTTATTTAAAAGTTTATTTAATTCATCAATTGAGTAATTGGATTTTTAAATAAATAAATAGGATTAATTAAGCCGTGACGGCTTATTAATTCTAAATTCTGGAATATTTTAGCTGTGACAGCTTGATATTCTAAAATTCATTTTTCAAAAATTTAGTTCATAAATTCACAAATATTTTACACAGAACTACGTGACTTTGAATTCTCTATTGCACCAAGGGATACGTAGGAGCAGGCGATTCCGATCCTTGTCAAGTCAAAATTAAATTTTCATAATTCATTTTACTTGAAAATATTTTTCTAATGATTTTTTTTATATATGGAGGAATATTCTGTTAAAAATGTTAATTTAGCCGTGACGGCTCGTTAACTCAATAATTTGGACATTTAAGCTGTGACAGTTTAATGATCCCGAAATTCCTATAAAAAATGTATTTATTCTCTTTTTTTCTTTATTAAAAAATACTAAAAACATCTTTTTCCTTTTCTTATTTGTGAATATTTATAATAATTTTTTTATTTTTAATTTAAATTTGTTCATTTATTTATCATTTTTTTTAATTCAAATAAGGAGGTTAATTTAGCCGTGACGGCTTATTAACTCAAAATTTTGGACATCTGAGTTGTGACAGCTTGATGTTTCAAAATTTTCTTTTTTAAAAAATCTCCTAACTTTCTTGTAAATAGATATTTCAAAAGGTTATTAATAATTTGCACAAATCAATTATAGACTGCAGTCTAAGGATGGGTGTGTAGGGTGCGTAGAATTAAATGCCTGCCCTTCCCTATGCATAACCGACTCCCGAACTCAAATCTGGTTCCAAAGACCATTTTGTAAAAATAATGGGTTTTTCCATGTTTTCCCAATTTCAATAAACTTGGTGGCGACTCCATTGTCCAAACAAATTCTTTTTTTACCGTCCCCGTCGCGATCCCGGTTGCGACAGGTGGGGATATGCAAACCTGGACGTTCGAGGATACATTAATAGTGTAACCATTCTGTAGGTATAGTTCGAAAATGGTCATCTTTTCGTGGATTTTATTATGCTGTGCAACTGAGAACATGAACATCCGCACTAAATGACCATTAATTTTCTAGATGCAGTACTACCACCCAGAAAGATTAGGGAAGTTGTTTCTTGTCAATGCACCTTCCATGTTTTCGAAAGCATGGAGAATCATCTCTCCTTTCATTGACAACAATACCAAGAAGAAGGTGACACTTCAAATTTGTATCTTCATGCGCATACTAAGATGTGTTTAGTGTTGGATTTATTTTTTGGATTAGTATAAATTAATATCACATTAATTTTAGACCGGAATCAATTGGATATCAAAATAATAAGAGCCTAGCTATTGTTTGAGCTCAAAATTTGCAATGATAGTTGTTGTCAGACTCAATGCTGTTAGGCATCATTAGTGGCTGGGTTGTGTTATGGGGTCTTTTAATTTCTGTATGGAATTGTTATATTAGGAAGACTTAACCCATTAAATTATTTTAAATTGAAGAGTTACCCGATACTCCTAATCACAAGTCTTACTACATAAACCCTAACTATTTGTTGATAGGAGTAATCATCTCTCCCTTTGTAGCTCTCTCTTGTTGTCTTCTGAATCAAGTAACTATTTATCTTTCGATTAGGGATTTCTCATCTTCAACCTCTCCAACTAACTTTAACACCTAATTATATTTGGGGTTGCATTGGTCATACAAAAATGTGAGTTTTTTTATTTATCTATTTTATTAAAATCCATAAAATTTCAACATTGAGTTGATTTAGGTGCAGCAAATCTTGACCATTGCACTCTTATGCAATTCGTATTTGTGGAGAACAAAAAAGAGCTTTCCTTTAGGTTCTGTTTTGGTCGGGGTTGGGGAGAGGAAAATGGGGTCGGTGATGATGGTAGTGGTAGAAGGCAGCGGCAAGCATGGCTGTATTGCATTGGACAATAACGAGAATGAAGGCGGTGACAATGTTATTTATTGATTGATTGGTTTATTTTTTTTTTTTTTTTTTTTTGTCAAAAGGGGGTGACACTGTCTAAGTGATCCATCCCTCTAATGGATTTTGGAGTAAGATGTAATTAGTGTTAAAATAAAAGATGCTTTGTATTTATATTAAATTATGGGTTAAAGTGCAATTCAACATTTTTAAATTTCAATTTTTTTTATAGGTCATAGTAAGCATTTTAAAAAAAATTTCAGAACATTTTGTCTCAACCATAGGATGAAATATCAATAGCACGCATTGAATGACCAATTTGGTCACTAACTTGATGGTGACCATGACAGAATGCACCCTTAATCTCAATGATGCATACTAACCCAAAACCCATTATTCCTGCGGTCCGTAAGTGCAGTGGGGTCAAATTTTTGTTATGTGGATTTTAAGTGATAAAAATGTGAGAATATGATGATTTTACGTGGGAATGATATTTATGTGAGATGCAGATATATAACCAATTACATAAGTTGGAATATTAAATTGTATATTTAGTAATGAAATCTGCTAGCAGCAGATTGTGAAGCACAAAAATAGGAAAAGGAATCCAGTAGCGAACTGAGGACCTAAGACATCAATTTTAAAAAGTTGTTAAAAAATGCCAAGGAATTCGCTACTAGCATGCTTGTTATTAGATTCTTTACCCATTGAATCTAAGTTGGTACACATTTTGCAAGTGGTGCTGAATCTAAATGTATCATTGCCAGCAGTATATCCGTGCAATGCACGGGGCATAGATTATGGAGTTTGAATATTATTTGGTAAGGGGTATACTTTATTTTTTTCTTTTTTATTTTTATAAATTAGCCCTTTTATGATGTTTAATATGATTTTATTATGTTTGAATTTGAAGAAAATTTCTAGTATCAAAATTTGATCATATGTGAGGAAAAACTTATATAATCTATTTTAATCAACCAAAAGATTTTTTTTCCCCCTAACTTAAACCAAAACTATATATATTCTATGCCAAATTTGTATCATCTAGTTAATTTAAGTTATTTTATAAAATAAATAATTCAATTTTAACGGCCTATTTTTTATCATGGTTTTTAACAATTGAATGCATTTTTCCTTCTTTTTTAAAATCCTAATTCATAAACAAATTTCACGTCACATTTATTGTAAGACCCCAAAAAAATGCAAATGACAAACCTATCAAATCATTCGAAAAACTTCTCTAAAAGCAATATTCTTGGTTGTCCGGGAAACTTTTCCATCCTTATCACATATTAATTACCTTCAATCCATGACATGATCTCGCTCTTGAAATTGCAACTTACAGCTATCGATATGGAAACACTGGTTTTGTTAAAAACAATCCAACATAAGGCAATGCATGCCCTTGGCTTTTATATATAGTAATGGCAAGGCATAGATACAATGAAAATTACCTCCGTTGAAACTTGAATGGTAATGTTGAATCAAATGAGATCAGATTCATTTGTGGAATATATACCTTTTCACCCACATTGCTACCTGATACTATTTCATCTCCAATAACATTAACTCCCAAACCCATGACTATAAGCCGAATTTCATTACACAATCCACATGAATGATCAATATTTCACAATAACATAACACGGACTCCCTTTTTCAACTTCAGCACAAGGTTAGGAAGATCGGAACACTTAATTCTATTCAGAAACTTAACGATAAACCATGACTCTTCAATTTCTACATCACCATCAGATTTACATATTGAATCAGAATTAAAGTACTCTCTCTCTTCAGTTGGTATTATGTTATAACATGCTCATTAACTCTCAACAATATCAAGCGTAGGAGTAAGTATAGCCTTGTCTTAAAAAAAAATAGTAGTTTGTGAAGTTGTCCAAAAGATCAGGGTGAGTAGACTTAACCATATCAACTTTAAGATTAGTTGAATCCAAGATCAATAAATTATAGGCATTTCAAAATAAAAAATAAAAAATCAATGCACAGACGTTGACCAAAGAATGAAATTCAAGAGAGTCGTTTTCGTTTTACAGGTGTTAAACAGAACAGCAAAAGAGGGTGAGCATTGAATGTTGACTGTCGGGGTTGTTGAACCTCTGTCAAACACAAACCACCAAGGACGCAGGAAAGGTATCAGCATTTAATTTGGAAGAAAACAAAAATCGCATTTTTGGCTAATATCATTATTAAATATATTTTATGTGAAATATGTGATGATAAGAGGTGTGTGAGCGAGCAAGAACGAAAAATTGGTGCTGCTGATTCGAGTTCGAGGGAATGGAGGAGTCAGTGATTGGTGATCATGCTGGAAGATCAACATTAGGTTCCAAACAAGAAGAACCACGAGCCTCCTCCGAAGATGAGGGCGCATTGAAGGGCAGCACTGATGCGGAGCTCACAAAAATCCGTCTCATGAGAGCCTTTGTTGAGAGCCGGGAACCATCTTCTAAGGTTATAAGTCTCAACTTCCAACATCATCGTACTTCTTTTTTTTTTTTGTTTTCCAACACTATGGTTTACTTCAATTTAGTGTTGAGACGAACCTTTTTTTTTTTTTTTCAGGTTTTGGCAAAATGACAACTTGCGTCATTCTTTTGTACCCTCCTCCTCTTTTGTCTTTCTCCCTTTTTCTTAACCAAATTGATTTTGCCATGCTGGATTCTCCTTCACCATGGCACATGTCCCTCCCACAACATAACACTAGAATTCCCCTTCTCATGCCTAATTTTTTTCATCTCTTGTCACTTGAGATTAGCATACATGATGCATATCATTAATTTATCTTAATTTTTTCTTCCTATTGGACTAAGCATAATGGAATGCCCAGTTTTTTTTTCAAAAAAAAAAAAAACTGTGCTTTTCATGATTCAAATGCAAAATTTAAGAAGCCCCCCAAGTTGAGATTTGATTGGTCCTTGGTGGGCAGGAAGTAGATGATCTGACCCTTAGAAGATTCTTGAGAGCTCGTGATTTGGATGTGGAGAAAGGTTCGGCTATGTTCCTCAAGTACTTGATATGGAGACGTGCGTTTCTGCCGAATGGTTTTGTATCTCTGCCGGACATTGCTGATGAACTTGCACAGGGCAAGCTGTTCTCCCAAGGATTCGATAAGCAGGGTCGACCTATAACTGTTGCCTTTGCTGCCAAACATTTTCAAAACAGAGATGGTGGGGATGGATTCAAAAGTATGTGTTTCCACTTGAGGTTCCTAAATGATTATCAAAACTTCCATTTGAAAAAGGCTGCTAATTTGTCTTTAATTGAGCCAATAATGGTGTGTCAACTCCTTGATTTAATTTGAAGTGTATGGTGATCACTGAATTCTAAGGGGATAGACACACTCTTACTTTCTCATTTAGGGTATGTTTGGCTGGAATTGAGTTCTATGTGTAACACATGAAACTTAAGCATGGAGAATTTACTCTTATTTTTACTCTTCAACCAAACATAACCTAAGTAGTAAACTCACGAGAAGCTTGTCCCTCATATAGTCATACATAGTTGTTTCAAGTCACAAGCAAGTCTCTTAATGTCAAGTACTTGTCTTTTCTGTGTACAGGGTTTGTAGTCTTTGTTATTGATAAACTATGCTCAAGGTAACCCCCTTTTCCCTTATCATTTCTTCCCCCACATGTGCTGATAATACAAATGAAAATATGATGCAGAAGAACCTACATTTAGAAGCGCGGATTCAGGTTTAAGATTGTAGGGATTGTGACATAACAATTTGATGTGTCAGGATGCCACCAGGGCAAGAAAAGTTTTGTGCTATAGCAGATATTAAAGGATGGGCATACGCAAACAGCGACATTCGTGGATACCTTAATGCTCTGACCATTTTGCAGGTGTAGCTCTGAAATGGCCATTTGTCCATGGATGTTATTATGGATTTGATTGTGTGTGTGTGTGCCGTTGGAAACTTGAAACATCCAGAACCCGTGACCATTTTTCTGATGCAGGATTATAACCCGGAAAGACTCGGGAAGTGTTTTATTGTCCATGCACCTTACCTGTTTATGAAAGTATGGAATATTATCTATCCTTTCATTGACAGCAATACCAAGAAGAAGGTAACACTTCAAATCTGTAACTTGATGCATATACTACATGTGTTGAGATGTTCTAGGAGCATGTTTTTGAATATTTCAGTTGTGTGCAGATAGTATTTGTGGAGAACAAGAAGCTGAAATCAACACTGCTAGGAGACATAGATGAGAGTCAACTCCCAGAGATATATGGAGGTAAACTGCCATTAGTCCCAATCCAAGATTGCTGATTAAATATCCACTGGCGAGATAAGGAGAGGATCAACACAGAGATTTCTTAAATTAAGAAAACACTCTCCTCATTATGTGTTTTATGCCATTTTTTCTTTTTCTCCAAATAATTTCAACTGTTGTATCTGTTGTTGAATACTTGTCGGAATTCTATATATAGTCCAGTCCATTTTTTTAATTTAAAACAATTTAAACTGATGTATCTGGTGTTAAGTACAATATCATAATTCTAGAGATGATCACGTTATCCGAGCATGTTCAATTTACATTGATTTCGCTTTGCTTACAAAAGGGCTATTTCACATGAGCTTGTTCTTTGTCTGCTATTAATCAAATCTCAACGTCCAATTATATATTGCATCCCAGAAAGAGTTGCCCTTTTGATACTAAAGCATATCATTGTCGATGAACAAGTTCAGAATCCAACAATTTAGAATCTACTATCTGCCATCTGTGCCTCGATATAATGCATTATGCATTTCTAAGATAACCACGGAGCCCACAGACTTATATCCAAAATGGAAAATTTATTCACTTTTGCATCTGGTGGTTCTGGTGGTTATGGAATGTAAGCTGCCATCAAAAGACTAAAAAGTGTTTCTGTTTGAGGAGCTGATAATAATGGAAGTCACTTTAATTTGCACTTGCTTGGTACAACAAAAATCAAATTTGAGGGGTGAAGAACAAGTTGTTCTATTCCATGATGCTAGGCAACTCACGTATGAAATTATTTAAACAAACACACCCTAAATCCCAACAGGACAATCTGAGACAAACTAATCCTATGATTTTCGTTTAATCTGTTCATGCAAGCAACTTGATAAAGTATAGAGCTACATGATGAGACTGTATAAGTAACCATTGTGACAGGATTTAGGTGCTTGGGCTAAAATCCAGCGAATTGCCCATAAATTAAATGTAAGGATTTGGTATTGTTCCTTTATTACTTTTACATTTCTTATCAATTGTTCCATTGTTGTACGCGTTGATGGACCATTCAAGAATTTAGGCATCAATAAACCCTAGCCATTGGTAGTCCCCCACCAGAGCACTAAACAATTTTCAAAGAGGTGAATACACAGATGGGGATACCAAAAATTTATCAGTCTGTTTCACTATTCTTGGCACAAATGTTGAGTATCAAACGATGACCATCTTAACTGTACTGAATACTGATATTAAGGTTACTACTTTTCTGTATTCCCTTGTTTTTGGTCTGATTTTTCAGTTCATGGTTACTTTTCGGAATCCCATAAGGCAAGGCCCAAGGCCAGCATCTCAGTTTGATTTTTTTTTTGGTTCACTTTAGGATGTATTTAATTGGGATAAAATGAATGAGTTGAAAAATTTTATTATAGAAATCATTCATAAATTTTTCCCCCCTTTTCACCCTCATCCAAACACAACTTAAGTTTTGCTCTCAGAAACATCCATCAAAGCCAGAGTAAAAGCCTCAAACTTAGCTCTTTAGGTCAAAGTTAAACTTTCTACCACTCGGTTGCACCTTTAAATATTTACAAGCAAATTGTTTACGTATAATGACTAAAATGAGCTCAATTATCACTAATCTAATTAGTTAATTAGCCACTATAACCTTCCTTGTTTATGAGATTATACGATATACAGATTTCACCTTAATCCTGGTATCAAATATGTAAATAGTTGCATATCTAACATACCGTTTTAAATAAGAGCCTTTTAACTCAAAAGTAGACAATAAATAAATTCATTTTATGTTATGTTAAAAATTAACTTTTCTTTAAAAAGGAAAACAAAGATATAACAAAAATTAAATTTTAGATCGCTTAATTATAAAGAGTTGGACACTTAATGGAATAAAACAAGTGGTCAATACACTTGCCTAATCGATGGTAATATAGACTTATTGTAACAAGTTGTATTTGAAATTGTGTGTCTTGTCCTTCTATTCGATATTATGACATGATTTGACATAGAAATTAAAGAATGACATTTTTTCCCCACTCTGTTAGATGCGGCCCCAGCCAACATTTTACCAAATGACTAGATGAGTATCGCTACTTGAACATAATAACTTTGTAACACTGTCCAGATATACTCTTATTTATTATTAAATAAGATGTGAATTTCATATTATTTCAATTATATTTCACTGAAAAGTGTATAAGAGTAAGATAGCGCATGGTATCTGACAAACATTCCAAACAAATAACATTTTCTTACCAAAATGTAATTTTTAAATTGAGTTTTAAATGTATATGGACCCAAACAGGTCATCCAGCTAGTTGAGGGAAAGAAGAACATTGTGGAGAGAAAACAGGAAGCTCTTTTGAAGCGGAAGCAAAAGCTGGAAATGCTAAAGCCAAGAGAGGAAGCTGAAGGTTTGTCCTGTCTCCAAGAATGACTTTAATTATAAATAAAATAACAAAATGACCCAAATTGCAATATTAGTCGGGGTTTCTAAGGCTGTGTTTATTTTACTCCCAAAAGTAGTTTTTGGTAAAGTAAGAAAATTCTTACTTTCTACGACTCACGAGCCCTTCGGACGCTTATGGGAATTCTTATTCTTATTCTATTAAAACTGCTATCCAATCAAGCACTAAAATGGTGAGTGTAAATATTTGGAGGGACCATGGAACTTAACATACATTCATCTATGATTATTATGAAGCCCTCTTTCCCTGTAATATCTCTCTATCTATACGGTGGCTGCGCGTGTGCGTGTTGGTATGGGCTTTGAGTTGAGTTGTTGGCGTGGGGAGGAGTTGTGGTCTTGCAAGGAAAAGGAAGTACACAAGTTAATCAGCCTTTTTGGTTTGCACAGAGCTTTTTAAGCCAACTGGAACAACCCTGACCCCTTTCCCTGTACTTTCCCCTGCACCCTCCTGCATCACTGCTACGCTAGGCTTGCTTCACATCGCCAAGGAAGAAGAATAGTATTACTTAATACCATCCTTCTTGCTTTCATTGTTTCCCATTAACGCACCTACTGTTTTTTACGTTCTTACCTTGTCTCTTTCCTCCATCTCTCTCTCTCTCTCCCTTGCTTTGTTCAAAAACCTCAGTGAGATTTTCCTCTGATTCCCAACAGTAACGAATCATTATCAATGACCCCCTCCTGCCTGCAACCTACCTATATGCCTCTCTCTATGGTCCATAAAATTCCTTGCCTTCGTCACTGCATAATGTATGTACATATATTAAAATGAATTCAATTGAAGTTTTTTTCAGCAATTGTGGGATTTTTTTTTTGGTTTTAGGTACAGTATTAATTTATGGGTGTAATACCACTCGAGTAACGTGTTGATTCGTGATCCATGTGCATTCGCAAAGTTTTCCGCAATTGATCATTACTACTGTTTAATGATCTCCTCCCACCTATGTATAGGCCACAGCATTAGACTAGATGGTGTGAAACTGTGAATTACTAATTCTTTCTTCATATATATTTACATGGGGGCGGATATTTTGGCTTTGGATTTCCTTGCTTCACAAGACTCGAAGCCTAACCTAAAATGTATTTTTCCCCAATTTTATGTTATGCATAGTTTACGCCATGATATTTTAAAATGTATATTTTGACACCCTAAATTTTCTAAACGATATAAAACACTCTCTTTTATTAAATCGACATCCATTTCTATTATTAAGTAATCACGTGCATATTATGTGCACAATTAAACAAATAAAAATATTTTTTATTTTAATCAAATTTCTCAGTCTTGAACCTTCCTCGACTCGAAAACGGACAAAAAATACCATTTTGATACACTAGTATTTGAAGAATATTTTTGTCCATTTTTAAATGGCTGAGGATTTATGGTTGGTAAATTTGATTAAAAATAAGGATATTTTTATTCATTTAATTGTATACGTAATATGTACATGATTATTTAATGATAAAAATAGATGTCACTTTAATTAAATGGAGTGTTTTGCACCAGGATATTGCAATACATATTTAAAAAGTCAAGATATGAACTGCACATAATATAAATTTAGGGGATAAAATATATTTTATCATTTATAATATGAACAAGTTACTACAGGCTTTGATATTGAGCTGCGGGCCGCATACTACACCAATATTTTTTTTTTCCGGTTACACCAATATTATACATGAAATGATTCTTTCAATTTTCAACACATCTTTCAGCTAATTCATCTTTACTATACGCCCCCTATTGCACTACACCAATAGTGGCATGTTTAGATTTTCATTTTGGAAATTCAAAACTATGATTTGAGTGAAGGCTTTCAGTTTGAACGAAACTATAAGAGAATATATATTTGGAGAGGGGGAGGGGATGAGACCCACGTTAAAACTTTTCTCTTCAGATAGGCAATGAAACCTAAGGCTATGTATAAGAGATTTATAGAGGAGACCATGACAAAAAAAAAGAGAGGTTCATTAATTAAAAGTGTATCTAGATTTGATTTTAGATGTGAAAATGGAATGACAAAGGAAGAATATTTTATCTTTAGATATCCCATTTTTATTACTCAAACTCCTCATTTTTTCTCCCACTAAATTGGGGAGTCAAGTAGGAAAAGAAAAGAAAAAAAAACTCCATTTCACTCTTACTTCGTTATTGAACTTGTTAAATATTTAAACATGTTTTATTTCACTTTACTCTTTACGTCTCATTTTGCTTCAATGAGTTATTCCCTTCTATCATCATGAAACTCTCAAACATCGCCAAAGATACCAAATATACTGGTTGAATTAACCCCCATGCCTTTGAAAAGATTGACTGTGTTTACCAATAGAAAAAGTGTATCCATTGATATCATATTTACTTTTAATTAGACAAATAACTTCAAAAGTAATTTAATAAATTAAATTTATTATGAATATTATTATAAAAAATTCATTTATTTAATGTATAAATTTAAAAATTAAGTAAAAACAGTATTTTTTGAGCTAGAAAAACTATATAAATTTTTATTAAAATAAGCGACATATACATCATTTTATTTTATTATGATTTACTTTTTTAAACACTTTACTGTAACTTTTTTTTTCTTTTTTTTTTCAATTTCTTTATTTGAATTTCTTTGCTCTCGTATTCTCGTAATCTCTTCACACCCAAACAAGATTGCCAGACCTCAGCACTCGTCGCTTCACGTCTCGAAAAAATCTTTAGTAGTTAATTTTACAATAACACAATGTATGGAAGAAAATGAAAGGCATGTTGGTTTTAATTTTTTTTTTCCAAAAAAAAAGGAAAAAGTAATTTCCTGAGATACTTTAGTTTTAAAAGTATTTGAGGAGAAGCCAATATTTTTTTCTGTTAAAATATTACTACCCAAACAATAAAAAAAATTTACACATGAAATATAGGTTTGGAACATTTTACCATGCGTTTAGCAAGCGGCCTAGAAGAAAAATTCTTGGTGAAAAGAAAAGTTTCCGCATACGGTGTCGGGGTGTGTGTGTGTATCGGCATGAGTTTTACTAAACAAGTATTATATTACAGTTAATTTTTTTAAAATTTAATTTCAATAATATTAAAAATTAATAATTTAAATTTATGTGATATAAATAGTTTTTACTTTTATAAATTCTTATTATTAATTTCAAAGTTATTTATTATTAAAACCTTAAAATTATAAGAGTTTAATTTTGTTACATTAACAATATAAAATAGTTTTACAATGTCATCCAATTAAGTCTTTCCATTTACTTGACTTTTCAACTAGTATGGTAGAATTAACCATATTTGCTAACATATCAATATGTGATTGGAGAACAATGTAAAATTATTTTTATAGGATTGATTATATTTCACAAGTACTTATAATTTTATTCAATTTTTAATTAAGTCTCTATAGTTTAAAAATTTATAATTATGTTCCTATGGTATTGTTGGAGCACAAAAATATTAGTTTTCTAATAATGAATGTTTTTCGCAGGAAACTAGCCTAAGAAGATGAAAAGTTAGCCTACGGCTAAGTATTTGGCTAACAAATGGGTGACAAGTGATAACACTTATGTAGATGATGTAGCCAATGAAAAATTGGCTTGAAACAACCTCAAAAGGCTAGAATTCTCGTCACGACTTTAAATGTTCCAAGGTTGGGTTGTGGTTATTAGAATGACTATTAATGCATATCGACAGAAAGTTTATACAGGATGAGAGTTTTGATGTGGAAATCCAGGTTTACTTGATTGAGGTAGTTTCAACCTTGAAAGGAGGCCATTTTGATATTGTTTTGGTCTATTTTCTACTTTCGCTATGTTAAAGTTAGCCAAATACTAATTAAGATATTTTTAAAACTTTGAGGATGCTTATCCACTCATATATAGTGTCCTTAAAACTTGAAGGCTAGCAATGATTGGTCTCAACAGAATATCCATCAACCAAAAATAGTTATCCTTGTAAGGCTAGCCTTTAGTCGAGGGAATGGGTCCCACGTTATGCCTTAGTCCTCATGACACTTGTCCATCCGTAAATCACTTGTGAACTTTGGTCGAAAGGGATGTGTGCCTCGGAACATGAACAAAGGAGCTTTGACCAAGTTTGCAACCACTTCTATGAAAATAGGGGCGGTTAAGGAAAGAGGTTGATGATTTGAACAAGGGGGAAAAGTGAGTGAATAATGGTTCTCGCAGGTTACAAAAGAATGTGAGAATGTTTGTTACAAAATAAGACACATGACAAAGTATTGGCTAGCCTACAAACCAAAATTAGCTAAGGCTGGTTATCAGAATTAGTTAAGGCTAGCTTATTTAGAGCTAGGAATTAGGTCCCCACACTTAGAAATCATGTTAGTGTAGTTAGTGATTGAATAATTGCTTTGATATATCTATAAATAACCATGTACTCGATTGGATCAAATCATCTCAACACACAATGAATCAATTACAATTTCATTTCCATTTATCTTTATTTTCCAACACTTACTTTTCTGGAATTTGTCTTTTAGCCTTTTACAACTTTTTATGCTTAGTTTCGTTAAGAAATCTCTTTATATCATAAATAGGCCCTTTTCAAAGTAGTTTATGAACTCATAATGGAGAAAAAGTCTATTTCTCTGTGAAATCGTTTAAATTTTGGGAATCAAAGTTTTCGTTGAAAACAAGTGTATAAGATTTTTCAACCTGGTCCATGTCGTTATAAAAATAAAATATTCCATGAATATTTTATGTTCATCTCTCTTCACCCACTCATAAAAATAGAATATTCTATAAATATTTTGAAATTTTTATAACGGCGAGGACATAATTGAAAATCTCATATATTATAGTGATCTAACTATAAATTTTTAAAATATAGGAATTTAATTAAAAATTGAGTTAAATTATAAGGACCTGTAAAATAATTAAATTTTTTATATATTATAAGTTCATCACAATTAAATCCAAATTACAAACCAAAGATGCTTTTTATATCTTCAAGCAAAGACCAAAAGTAGTAAGGTCTGCATTTTAACATAAAAAAATGGTTTAATAATTTTTATAAGATGATTGTGTTACTCATTGTTTATGCAACAATTAAAAGTAGGAGAACGTAAATGTGAAAATTAAATGATTTTAACAGACGTGGGGATGAGTTAAAAGTTCTCTTTTCGGATTCATTTAACGTGAAAGTAACTACACATGTTTTCGTTAAAAGTCTTCAGAACTATGTCACAGTAAAAGTATATACAAGATAACTGATTACACACAAGCAATAGGAGTCGCACGAATCCATAAATTCCTGTGGGATTGGGACAATTGGACAATGTCAATTAAACGCCTTCCGAATAAGACAAATCCTGGAACATTTTACCAAATAAACTTCTTCTATTTGGTTGACACCCAGCCAACTTTATATTTTAATCAGCTCCAAAAACTAGCACGGTTAAACAGAAAGGGAGAGACAAATGGTAAATTAAGAGTACAATGCTAGACAATATATATATATGTATATATAAACATAATATTTAGCAAAAATCACAATAATGATCAAATAAAATAAAATAAAATAAAATTATATCTTATTTATTTATTTGAAAGTTAACAATTATGATACATGATTTTTATTTATTTTCTGATTATTCAACATATTCATTATTAATAATAGTGACTAATATATTTGAAATGAGAGTTTCCAAGGACACAATATGATATGTTATTCTAAAAGTCAAATTTTTTATTTATATATTATTTTATTTAAATAGAATTTTATTTTGAGCAAACCTGGAGCAACCCTATTCTCCTAGTAGCATGTGACTCACATACAGGTATTTAACCTTTGTTTCATAAAACCCTTACTATATACATCTGGGATGAAATCACTCAGTAAATGCTTAGGCAATCCAACTATCTACCACCAGGGTTGGAACCGTGGTTATAATTAAATAGAAAGTTAAACGCAATTATCAGTAGTTTATCACGTACATATGAAGAAGGTGAATCCAATATGACTGCTGCTTGCCCGAATTTTCAACATTGGATTTGGCTCAGCCTTTCCGGCTATGAACCACAGTCAAAATCAAGTTTAATCAAATCATCAGCCGATCATAATCACACGTCTAAATCTAAACCCAAATATAAAAGTCCTCTCTCTTAGTTATTTAAGTACACTGTAACACTATAACGACCACCCCAAGTAATCAACACATATAAGGAACTGCACGAGCACACATTGCATTTCTGAGCAAACAAACACTCAAAAAAACAGTCCAATCAGAGGTCAAACCAACCACATATCTCCTAATACCGAGGTGGCAACATCAACATCTGGTCGAATGTAAGCAAGTAACCCACCTAAAAGACTTGAGGCCAGCAAGTTCGGTTTGCTTAGTTTCAAATCAAATGGGAGAGGACTCAAAAAGTTTCACGGAATAGGACACACTAGGAACAATCCCCCCAACCCCAACCCCTAACTCCGAACTAGTCTCGGGAAAAACGCCCTGTACCAGAACGAGAATCAAATCCAAATCATGCGAGAGGGTACTTTCGTAATCATACACAAAATCTCTGCACACGAAATTAACCTGCGCCTCTCTCTGTCTCTCTCTTGCTACCTTTATGCTTTCAATTTCATCTTTATCTCCACCCAAACAGTAATACACCACACCACACACCTCACATTTCACAGTTTCTCAGCTCCCGAACACCAAGTTGCACCAGCATGGACCCTGACGCATTCACAACAAGTCTATTCAAGTGGGACCCACGCGCCATCCTCCCAGCTCCACCGGCGGCATCCGCAGCCGCCACCCGGTCGCCGCTGCTTGACTACACGGTGGCTCCTCCGGTGGCCCCTACGGTGGCGGCGTTTCCGGCAAGGGGGACAGCGACGACGAGGGAGCTGGGGGGTTTGGAGGAGCTGTTCCAGGCTTACGGGATAAGGTACTACACGGCGGCGAAGATAGCGGAGCTAGGGTTCACGGTGAGCACGCTGGTGGACATGAAGGACGAGGAGCTGGAGGACATGATGACCAGCGTCTCGCAGATCTTCCGGTGGGACCTCCTCGTCGGCGAGCGGTACGGCATCAAGGCCGCTGTCAGGGCCGAGCGGAGGCGCCTCGATGAAGAGGATGCCAGACGCCGCAACGTCCTCTCCTCCGACACCACCACCAACGCCCTTGACGCTCTCTCTCAAGAAGGTTACATACAATATTATGATAAAGTTGGAGTCTTATTTAGATATCCATTTTTAGGTGTTAATATCAATACTCTATTTTACATGCGTATGGTCGTTCTGATAAAATTTTTACTATTTGATGTTTATAACCTATGTTCTATTACTGGTTCGTTTGGTTCGTTGCACTGTTAGGTTTCGGGCTAGTCTTGTCAGCGCCCGAATTATTATTTGGGGTTCTAAGTTTAAGTAAAGTACGCTAGAACTCAAAAAAAAAAAAAAAGGGACCATGTTAGCTATGCAGTTTTTTGGGGGCTGAATATATATGTCTAAACCTAAATTCCTGGCTATTTGTAGCAAGGAAAATTAGACTTGAAATTTGAATACGTTTGAGGAGTTTATACTACTGTTATATTAAACTACTGTTCTGGCAAAAAGTCAGGCTAGGTCCTAGACGTTGTTGTATTAGAATATGCATATATAATATTGTATGTGACAATTGATGTTGAAAAGAAAGATATTAACTAAGATGTGTGCACATAGGGTTGTCGGAGGAACCGGTGGTGCAACAAGAGAAGGAGGCGGTGGGGAGCGGGGGAGGGAGCACGTGGGAGGTGGTAGGTGGGGATGAGAGGAGGAAGCAGCAGCAACAGAGGAGGAGGAGAAGGACCAAGTTGAAGGCGAGTAGTGGTCTCCATCATCATCACCGTCTTCACCACCATGACGACGAGAACGAGGATCCAGAAGATCATGAGGACGGAGAAGACAACGTCGACATTGAAGGGAACCACAACAACGATGGTGGTGGTGGTGAGAGGCAAAGGGAGCACCCTTTCATAGTGACGGAGCCTGGGGAGGTTGCACGTGGCAAGAAGAACGGACTCGATTACCTCTTTCACCTCTACGAGCAATGCCGTGAGTTCTTGATTCAGGTTCAGGCCATTGCCAAGGACCGAGGTGAAAAATGCCCCACCAAGGTATAATAACAATAATAATAATAATATAAGTTTAATTTTCATACAGTGTTAATAAAAAAAATCATTTCGTATGCATAATTTTTTAAATAATAGATATAAAATTTAATTTTTTTTATTAATATAAAAATAAAATAATTAAATCACATTGTAAATTTTTTTTTATATTATTAATGCGAATAAATGAGACTCTAATATTATTAGATTAGCCTAGCCCTCCCATGCTTCATTTCTTTTCTATTTTGTTAATTTTTTTTTTATCCATCATGTTTTGAGAATGACCCTGTCAATGCGTTGTGTAGTTTTTTCCTTTTTTTTTCATGAATTTAATTAACCCTTTGAACAAAAGTTTTCTGTTTTGTTTTGTTGTTACAAGAAGTTGTCCCACGGGACACGTGACAAGTCAGGGGCTCTCGTGAGGGGGCCCACTACTGTAGTACTTTAAACTGGGATTCTGCGTCCGTACAGTGAGGTGAACTGCCCAGTTACAAGGCATAACCAGCTGGGTTTTTGTCTTTTTGATCCCAAACTACACCCCTTCTGTATCCCAACTTTGCACAATCACACGCTAGTCAAAGTCGTGCATTCCCTCCATTGCAGCTTACACCCACTAGATTCTTGCATGCGCTCATAACAATCGTAATATTACTCCTCCTCCCCAACTGACACGTATCCATTGGTTTTTGTACTTGTGCCTGATTCTGTTAATTTGGATGTGCGTGGTGTACAGTACGGTTACTATTACTCTTGAAATTACACACAGAAATTAGTAACTCCGGAGAAAAATTCTCATTTCATTTGGCATCAAGCTATAAATCTTGCTCTACTCGGTTGTTTTGGTCCATTAATTCTCGCATCAGGTTTGTATAATTTTGTCTTCTTAAGTACCTAATCTTATGAGCCCTAATTACTATAATATATATATATATATATATAACAAGTAATCAATGGAAGAGAACAAGAATAACAACGTAACTCTCCTAAAGTATGTGAATTTTTCAGTTTTTAATGTCTCAAAGTCGTAGACTATATATTATGAAATTTGAGTTTATTGTGGATTTCATATATTGAAAACATAAAAACTCATATTTTCAATGCAAAACTTTCCTTCCTATATTGATTCCTTAAACTAGTACTCCAATGGTTAGATAATTCAAAAAAAAAAAAACTTTGAAGTATATTTAGTTGGAGGGTAAAAAGGGAGAAAGTTTTTTTTTTAATTGATTTCTATATGTCATGGAGCTCAACCATAAAAAGCTTATCTCTTCCTCAACCAAATATATCCTTAAATAATTAATTTATATGTTTGACGTGAATACTTTGATCTTCTTATCCTTCACATAACACTCAACTCCAACGAAGCACATGCAGGTAACAAACCAGGTGTTCAGGTACGCGAAGAAGGCAGGGGCGAGCTACATCAACAAGCCAAAGATGCGACACTACGTGCACTGCTACGCGTTGCACTGCCTCGACGAGGAGGTTTCGAACGAGCTGAGGAGGGGCTTCAAGGAGAGAGGGGAGAACGTAGGGGCGTGGAGGCAAGCGTGTTACAAGCCCCTCGTGGCCATAGCAGCGCGTCAAGGTTGGGACATCGACGCCATATTCAACGCGCACCCTCGCCTCTCCATATGGTACGTTCCCACCAAGCTCCGCCAGCTTTGTCACGCCGAGAGGAACAGCGCCGCCGCAGCCGCAGCTGCTGCTGCTTCTAGCTCTGTCTCTGTCGGCAGTGGCCACCTTCCTTTCTAAATATATATAATGTACGATCTATTTATCATAGGTATATGAATATATGATTAATTATGTGTACTTCATAGGACTTCTTGTTGGCTTTTGTATGAAGGAAGGACTGGTAGTAATTCAGGGGCTTTTATTAGTTATGGAAATGGCTATTGCCTAAAACGCCTGCGCATCTTTGTGTGCCCTTTAAGTTTATTTGCTTTGTACGTAGTTTGTACTGTAGTTGATCGATTTATGCGTGCCCTTATAATGTCCTTATTATAATTTGAGGAATGTTTATGTAAAAATTTTGGTGTTATATTTTTACGTTACTTTTACATAATCGAATGGAATATCTACATCATAGATTTACAACATGTTTGTACCATGTACAAGAATACAAAACACATTGTGGTGCAATCATTTCTCTTTCTTATGAGCCCCATAATTTTATTTGTCTTTTTGTATATAGTGTAAAAATATTGTAACTTTGTGTTGTAACACTTCTCTAATTGAATTTGGATTCAGCTTTATATGTCACATAATGACAATATATTATTTGTTCTGTGAATATATATATATGAAAAAAGGTTTGTACTTTCTATACAATCAGTGTTTGTAAGAATGGATTTTATCATAATTTCCTCACAAGTTTTATTGGCATATATCTTTTCTAGCTCTCGTTTATATGTCCATTTCTCCCTTGTGTTTGGTTTATTATTTATTATGAATTTTTTATGGTAGGTTATTAATTTAATATCTATTTTTAATAGTTACGCCAATATCTTCAAATGATATAACATTTTAGATAGTTGTTAATATAATTAATTTCATTAAATGAATTATTGATAACAAAAAAGATTGCAGCATAGCAAAATTGTGTTTACAGTATGAGATTAGTTTTTGTCCGTCATTGTAAAGTGTTCTATCCTATTAATTAATATAACTATCATATATGTGACCTTTGATGTAATTATATATTATTAAAGTTAAACACTTACGACAAATTAGTCCTTCTTTAGTAAATGTAGAGTTAGAAACGTGATGGAGCAATACCGCATGAAAGTAGAAGACCTACAGGTTGTGAATTTCTTTTTCCTCGGAAGAAGGAATGAATGTGATAATATTTGATTGAGTATATAAAAAGTTTTACACTAAAATTACATCAAACTCGCTAAATCGTTATACCATATATAGAATATGAAACTTAATTCTTCAATGGTTATAGAATAACAAACTAATTTTTGTTTAAAAAAAAAACTAATTGAACCGGATGCAAAGATTCAGAAAGCAGATAAGCACAATCTACGCTGTTGAATCTGGAAACCTGGTAGAAGAAAACTGGAGTATATAAGCACCTAAGTCAAGATATGCTCAAGATTATTACAAAAGTTGTATATTACGTGTGAATATAATTCAAATTCATGATATTTCGGACTTGAATTAGAAATTCCTAGGTGGAACTAATCTCATTTTCTGCCTTAAACAGATCAGATATTATTATGCACACACGTCACGTATATCTGTAGGAGTTTCATGATAAAATAAGCCATGTCTAAGCTTAAATCTGTTTAAAAAGTTCTGTAGAATTTTGACCATTCCAAATATTTGTTTGTCTTTGACGGGAAAATATACAGCATTAATGTTTTTTTTTTCCCGACTTCTGAAAATCATTCCTATTTTCTATTTTTTGGTCAGATGAAAATCGCTTGAATTATTGACAAAATGTCAAATTGAGAACTGATGTGGAGTTCTATATGGGCCTGGTTATCACTATATAGCCCATCTTAGTATCTCGAAACGCTATCTACGTAGAAGCCCATTGGGTGAACTATGTCAAGTTTTGACAAAATCCGAGTGCAATCCATCGACGACTATCGCCTGCATAGTAGGCACAAAGAAAAACGAGAAAAAGATGGTATGGAGCTTCTTTGAGATTTGACCTGAAAAAAAAGAAGAAGGCTTCTTTGTGATTGTTTGATCGAGTGATTATATATAATGTATCTTCGGTTGAAAGTGAATGTGCATTTGGCATTGTGGTCTTCGGTTGACTGTGAGGACTACAATTAAAGATTGAGTTGGGCACCAGTATTTGGTTCTCCGATTTCTCTTAATGATACTTATAATCACGTGCTCATTTAAAAAAATTATATAATTTTCTATTTTAATTTTAGTTATTTATATAAAATTTAATAATTAAGATTTATTTTTTTACTCTTATAATAAATCATTCATTTTATATGAGTAGTTCCACACATACAATTAAATTATGTATATTTAAACTGAGAATGACTCAAGTGGGAGGAATAATTTATTATCAACTTGAGATGAACAAATCTAAACCATATAGCCATATATAAATTATGAGAATTGAAAGTTAATTAATGATAATTAATATTCTCGTGATCACTTAAAAAATCACATAATTTAATAGTTTAATCTTAATTAATCATATAAGATTTAACGGTCAAAATTTGTTACTCATAATATATATGTAATCACTACCCTCACTTGTCTTATTTAAACCACTAGGATTTGATTAGTGAGAGGAGTTTAAATTATATACATGAAATCATCCTATTTCAAAAATCATTAAGGGTTGTAAAGATAATTTTATAAAATATACATCATTTTTATAATATTGAAGATTTTGATTGTTTTCTTTATACACATTTAAAATGAAATAATTATTTGAACGAAATGTAACATATATCTCGATCAGGTATTATTTCTAGGTTCTAATAACTTCTACGGTACTTCAGCCAAAATGGCCTCGGTGGAGAAAAGGACAGTCTCCATTAAGAGTGCCTCCAGTGGTAGCATTTGGGTTCAATTACGGATCCTTAAAGCCTAAGAAAATATTATTTTACAAGAACACAAGTCAGATCTAATAATTTAAGATAGTGATTTACAGAGCCCAAAGCCATAATACACTTCTTTCTCATAAGAGACTAAAAATATATTTAATTCTTTTTTCAACCATAATTATGAGACCTCGGTACAAGACAACATGGACGGGTCGTGCATATATATGTATATATATATATATAGATTGATATTGACGAGGGATTAATTATACTTGGAAGAAATCAAAAGACGAAAAATTAATCAACAAAATTTATTAGAATTCAGTTGTGAAAATGATGTAATATACTTAATTAAATATTAATGAACAAACACAAGTCATATTATTTTATTTATTGAATAACTATCACTGTTCCTATTAAAATAATTGACAGTATTTTTTTAACTATATAATTCCTCATCGAAGA
The DNA here is from genome assembly GCA_031216125.1 of Dalbergia cochinchinensis. Lineage (NCBI taxonomy): Eukaryota > Viridiplantae > Streptophyta > Magnoliopsida > Fabales > Fabaceae > Dalbergia > Dalbergia cochinchinensis. Next base: position 54,414,009 of record CM062373.1, on the reverse strand, counting down.
TATTCATCATTGGACGTAATAATTAATTCTTTCGTGTACTGTAAACCCATTTAAGAAGGTAGATACTGGTCACAGATTTTTATATAATTTTACCTAAAAGGAGGTAAAAAAATATTTAAATATGTAATACTGTATTTGCTGTTATAAATCATGTTAATTTCACTACAACAAAACAGGAAAATAGCAGCGGTTTTTTTTTGTAAATTACGGCGGTTATAACCGCCATTTTTCTTAGCAAATGACGGTTTAAGGAACCGCCATAATTATCAACGTCATTCAGTAAATTATGGCGGTTATAAAAAAAATGGCCACAATCATCTTGTAGAACTGCCATAATTCACGTGTATTGCGACAGTTAAATTATGGTGGTTTCGAACCGCCGCAATTAGTGAAATATTTTAAAAAATAAATTCCGTAGTTTAAAACCGCTACAATTTGCAATGAATTTTTTTTTAAGCACTCCAATTGCAGCACCAATTTTTTTTTAAAAAAAAATTCCAATAATCATGCAAAATAGTAATTCTCAGGCAATGCTAATTCTATCACTAGAAACCATCTTTTATGAGGTTGGTCAAATTCCAAACTAGTAAGAAATATACCAAGCATCAGAGATAAATGCCAAAATCCAATATGACCAAACTCATAATTAGTGTTGCTGTAATACATGAGATTGCTATAATTGCTCTAAATACAGTGACAAAAAATGAAACACAATCCAACAGAACACAATGATAGAAAATGATACACAATCCAACAGAACTCACCCTTGTACTAGCAAAATTTTCTATCATGGAAGTAATAGTCACTATTATTGCTAAAATAATGCCTATGCCTTTCAATCAAGATTGCAATAATATATAGTTTTACATTGTTTCAATTCCAAAAGTGCAAAATATCTTCCTCTACTTATCTTTGAATGAATTGACTAAAATTATCTAATGAGAATTTTATGAGCGCATGAAATCATGACTAATTGAATCTATGCAAAATCATTTCACAGCTAACTCATGATGTTATGCTGAAATTAACCAACATAGCTGCCAAGCAAAGCTAATACATATGATATCAGATATGCACCTAACACAATATTTGGTTCAGAAGAAAATGTCAAAATGAAGGTGCTCTTATCAAAGTCAGAGGGGTACACTTCACACCTAACTCATGATGTTATGTTGAAACTAGACCAACAAAGCCACCAAGCAAAGCTAATATAGATGATATTAGATATGCACCTAACACAATATTTGGTTCTCTGAACCCACGTAATTGGAGGTGATAATGAAAGGGTGGCATTCTTAAAAATTGCCACCCTCCTCCCTGTAAGCCGTTTGTTACCTTCAAGTACAATGCCTAATAAATAAAAAGAAAGCAACAACATTAAAATAAGGACTTTGACACAAGAAAATTACAACTAATAGCGTCTTTTAATTCCTAATTCTAGCCAACATAAAGTACATCCAGTTACTCGGTAGTAGCATACACATAAATATGCACATATTAAGGATGTACTTGATATAAGATAATAATAATTAATAAAAGGACAGAATGACATGGAAAATAGATAAGACATTAACACCAAATGCCCCTCTGCATAGAACACTCATTTCACCCATCCTTCATTTTCATTTTTTTTCCATTTGCAATTTCGATCAAACAAAACACACTCCAATTTTCTGTCAAACAAAATGCAAACCATAGCAAGAAAAAGGGGAAATGGTTGCCATGTGGATGAAGTGAAAAAATTGCAGACCATTGCTCCCGTCAAGTGAAGTAAAGGAGGGGTAGATACATGTAGTCTAACTGCAGCAAGCAAAGAGGCTACCATGAAGTACAAGGACAATCATTTTCGGCATTATACGATTGCTGAAATGGAGTTAGAGCTTTTAACATGGTCTAACAAATTAAATTACCCTGATGGCATTGATGCAGTGTTAAAGAAAGATCAAGATATATGGTGTGGGCATATAATATAAAGATATAATAAATGATAATAAAATTGATTGATTCAGTTTTCTAATACAATTGCAAATAACAGAAAATGCTTTTTGAGGAATAATTAGAGATATCTAACAAGTGCCATGGAGATAGAGCGTCACGACCCGATTTGGATCATGACCAGCAGGTGAGGGAAACCGGCCCCCACATAAGCCTCGTGATTTCTGTGCTATGTTATATGCTTACTTTAATTCATAAAACATGATTTGATAATATTTCAGATTAATTATAAATCCTTACTACTAGTAAAATAATCTCTTCCTCATAAGTAAATAGCATAACTGTTGCTACAAAATATATCTCAACTGAGTTGCTCATATACAAAATATCTATTGGTGATATGCTGTGAAATACAAAGAATCATGGTATAAAATCAAAATGCAAAATAAACTATATGCAGTCCAGGATCCTGCTCGTCACATCACTGGAGCACATCTACCATGAATAAAAGTACTAAGGCTTCATGCCAAAGTGAAGCTCACACAAATTGAAGAAAACTACTGCTAAGGAGGTGGAAGAGGAGGATCCTGTGCTACACCTGAATCTGAGGGAAAAAGGATGAAAGAGGGGTGAGTTTCGAAAATCAAAACTCAGTGAATGGATCCTCACTCGTAACCATACATGGGATAGGAAAACATAATATATAAATAATGGTAAAATGCAATATTTATAAACAGTTCTATTTACTTTACATATTAATTATAATCATTAAAATTTCAAGAATTACACAAGGGAACAGAGTGCTCATCAATTGTAGGGAGGGTGCCAAGTCCCTAGCGGACATAGCCCCTAGCTAATGTGATCTCTTCGGTCCCCGGTGAACCGTGTCCTTGGCGGACAGATCTAACTCAAGGATGACTTGCCCTTGGCGGGCCTTGGAATACCAAAGTTAATGGAATAACTGCCATTAACTCACAGTTCTGTTCCTCTCAGTAACTCTTTCTATTCTAAAACCAACTGCAATCATAAAGGGGTTCTATGTCTCTAGTCTAACATTTCTCAACTCTCTTTCAAATAAGTTCTTAAATCTAAACTTTGCAAATAATAGAAATTCTCATTTATTCATAATCGAATCAATTTACAAATAAAATCATACGAGACTTTTCGTAAAACAGTTATGGTCCCATGCCTTTCTAAAATTATATTTTCATGCATAAGTTCAAACAGAGTATTTCTAGTAAACATATTTTTACATAAAGCTATATCATGCAAGAACTCATTTTTAAATCCTCAAAACACTCCGCAATGTTAATAATTAATCATATAATGACCAAACTAAGGCCATGAGATCAAACCCACTCACTTGGAGGGGTAGACTATGAAGTACCGACACCATGGGGACTCCGGAGAAGAGGAATGACACCAATGTCTGCCATTGAAACCATAAAACTCATCAATAACCTATGGGAAGCTCTAGATTACTATAAACATATACTAACAACTTTGGAGGAGCACCCCCATTTGACAAAAACGAGAGAAACGACAATGCCCATACCAAGAATGTGAAAGAATGGAGAGAATGGAGAAAAAATCTAACAACATAAACATACCTTGGTGATTTGGGAAAGCTAGATTAAAGAAAATGGGAAAAATGGAGATGAGAAATGAAGATTAGGGTGTGGGTGTGTGTGTGTTCACATTTTGCTTCTGTTCTATGAGGGCGGAGCTCGATTGGGCTTAAAAAGGGGCAAAAACGAAATGGCGTCATTTTTCTGATACTGTGCTGTCACGGGTTGTTCGTTGCAGCGAACTTTCTTCACTGTAGCAAGCATTTGTTCGCTATAGCGAGAAAAGCTCACTGCAGCGAACCTATTCTGCATAATTTTGCAAAACCAGGGCTGTAACTTGGTTTTGGCTTCCGGGGCTGGTCCGGCTACACGGATGAGCCTCGGGGGAACCTAGGGCAGTATGGAACTTGCCCATGGACACGTGTACCTCGGGTATTACACAGAGACCTCCAAACGGATATGAAAGTAGAAACCTATTCTCTTAGAGAATTGACAGCATCGATACATAGATAGCATCAATCAGAAGGAACTAAAAGGGGGACAAAGTCTAAGCAAGGATCTTCAAGAAAGGTAACAAACAACTTGAAACAAAAAATGAGGCAAAATCATACGTGCAAGGATCTTTAACAACCTTAATTGTAACAATGAGCAATATAATAGCAAATCTATATGCGTAAATCCATATGTGTAAAGCACATTCAAAAAAACTAATAACCATAGCATAAATCTGAAACAAAAGTACCTGAATAACAATAAACATACATTTCCAATCATAAAATGATAAGTCCAAGGAAACTATTTTTCGAAACATTTAACCAACCTCAATGAAAAGGAACAGGATTCAGAAATATTTAACTAACCTCAATGAAAAGGAAGGGGATTCTAATAGAAGGTTGATGATAGTTAGTGACTGAAGCTGCAAAACTGAATGAGCTGGAAAACCTCTATGAAGCTATTATACATTCAATAAGGAGGGGGGTTGCCGCCACTGCCGCAGCCACCCTTCCATCATCTTCATCCACGGCCTTTTCCATCACCACTATCATTTCAATCCACACTTGAAAATCCCAATTCTAGATCATAAACAAACCAAGCTTCAAAGAAATTGTTTTCCAACAAAAAGGAAAACTAAGGGCCTGTTTTCTTTGTCGATTTTGATTTCGATTTTGATTTTGATTTTGTGAAGGAAAAACTAAAAATCGAAAAGCGAAAATTTCGATTTTTTTTTCAGTTTTTCTTTTACAAATCTGGAAAATTGAAAACTGGAAAATGCAAAGCAAATAGGCCCCAAAAAAGGGAAAACAGAAGCTGAAAAGGAGAGAACCGCCACGCCAACACCATCATTGTCGGTGCTCCTCCCTCTGCCATCTTCCCCGCATAGCCCAACAGCCACACCTTCAGCCACTACCGGACCCTCTTCCTCCGTCTTTTTCCCTCATGCGGCCTCCCCCTCAATCGCATAACCAACCGGCACCATCGCTGTCTTCCGCCATCGCGCAACACCCTTCGCGAACTTCCTTCCTCATTAGCGCGAAACCTGCCTTCAGATCCGCCTGAACCGCCACGCTCCTTCCTTTCTCCATCGTGCTGTTGCGTTCCTTCCCCTTCCTCACTGGAAGCATGTTTTCTAGTAGTGGAAGGAGGTTGCGACGGAGAGGTGCGTATGAAAAGAAAGAAAGAACAGAGGCACGAGCGACGATGGTGGTGGCTGGGCCGCTGACGGCCACGCGTTGGGTAGAGCGAGAGAAAGGTTAGGGGAGGGAGGGCTGTGTTTGTGGTGGATGAAGGGGATGTTGTGTTGTGTTAAAAAAATAAGGAATGGGGAAAGGGTTACTGAACCCTCATTGGGTTCCTCTTTTTTTTTTTTGGCTGAAATGGCAACCCGCCGTTATTTACCTTTCAACTGTCATTTTTTCACTAAAATCGCGGTGGGTGAGACAACCACCTTAATCCACGTATATTATGGCGGTTCTTTGGAACCGCCACAATTTACTTATCTTTTTGTAGTGTTTACTGCATAAAAGAAAGCAAACAAGGTAAAAATTCAAAACCTAATTTTAGCAAGAGTCAAAATAAAAATTTTATGTTAACTCAAATTAAAAGTTTATAATTGAGAGTCATATAATGCCTATCAAAATGTGTTCTTCAAAATACTAGTTTAGACAAAGGAGCCTTGCATTGGTCGAATTTAGTTTAAGATGAAGCAAATAATAAATCTCATAAAAAGAGAATAGTTATTTCACTCAATAAGGTAATGATACACTATATTTTCCACTGTTACATTTCCAGTTATTTAAATGTCCTTATTTGAATTTCACTTTTTTATCATAAATTTTACCCTGTGTAATTTTTTATTTGTTCATTTAATGTTTTTTAGTCTAAACTACGTACTAATACTACTAGTATTATTTGGAAATTGGAATTTATTAGACTTTAAGTAATCTATCTCCAAACTGCAATGATCCATTAAATGAAGTAAAACTCTCATATAGTGACTCGAATTTGATTCTTCCCTTTATGAAAGGGAATAAATGTTAATATCATTCGAATATCTCTTGAGTGATACACTATAAGGCTTTGTGAGTGAGGGGGTTTTTGTGAGATTGAGGGTGGAGTAAACACTGAACGATACACTGTTGAGAGCTGTTGATATTATGTAGGAATTTGTGTGCTGCTATTTATTCTTAGTGCTCTGAATGATATTATGTGTTCTTTCAGTTTTGTGATATTACTGTTTCTTTGGATAACCCATACCCATGTAAAGTTTTCTTTAGATTTGGAGAATGGTAGGTGTAGGCACAGGAGTATCATTCATTATGATGACCTTTGATGACAATACTGAAGGGGTGGAGTGAATCGTCACATAAGATCTCAGAGAGAAATAATTTTACAAGATGTAGATGGTGATATTTTTGTTGTTTTGTCCACTTCATTCATGAATGTTTTTCTCTTGACCATTATTTGATGCTAGGTGTTGGAGCTGATAAATGGCCGATTTATGAGCTTAGTAAAGGAAGTATACAACTAAAGTTTGAGAATACCAGGCCCCAATTTGGGTGCCGATGAGCATAACTAATGCTGTTGATTGACTGAATATAGTGGAACAAGTTACATGCTACAGGACGCATGAATTGAGGAGGATATACATGCTATTGGTTCTAGTAGACTTTTACCTTTTATCTATCTTAGGTAACATATGTTGTAGTCTTTTCCTTTGGCTTTTTGTTTGAGCAATTGCATTTTTATCTAAAAAAAAAGGGAATAGATGTTAATAAGCATTTGAACCAATCAAATATTAATGTTGATTTAAAATTTGATCCCTTATGATCTAATATATATTTCAACAAGTAAAAGCCATAAAACTAATTTTCCATAAAAACCACATATTAGGGAAAAAAATATATTTTATCTAATTAAATTCTTGGTCTTGTGCTCACTTTATCCTTAGAGTTTTAAAAATAAGTAAATCGACTTTTAAACATTTATAAATGTACATTTTAATTCTTTTGTTAAATTTTTACTTATTGTTAATGAAAAATTAAGTGTATTATATCCCTTGAATTTTATATCAGATGCAACTAATATCTTAAACTAACAAATAATGTGATACACAAATTTTTCTTGAATATATGCTATTTATTTTAAAAATAAATAAAAAAGTTAACAAAAAGATCGATTTGACCGGTTAAAATAAAAGTTAAGGATCGATTTGTATATTTTTAAAATTTTAAGGAAAGGTACATATGAACATAAGAATTGGTAGTGAAATACGATAATAAATAAAGGATCAAATTAATTATAAATTTAAAGATTAAAACCCAAACATAAATAATAACAGAACCAAAATCAAATCAGAACTAAAATTTAAAATAATAATAATAATAATTGAATTTATGGCCTTTGAATGACAAGAACATCAAGGGAGAGGTTGGATGGATTTCCTTGACAAGTAAGTAAGCGATGATGACTAGGTTGAAAATTGCAAAGCGGAAATCGCCGCACAGGTTGACGTTAGAGGGAGCAACGCGCATTGTCCCCAGAATTGGGATGAAGTCGGCCACGATGTGCGCAGGCGTCACCAAAGTCAATGACATGGACGACACCGTGTTGACTTTCCCACGCGACTCACAAGGTATTAGCAATAGAAAGCCAGCTTACATAAAAGGAAAAAGAAGATGATAATAATCGTATTACATAAATAGTAATTCGCTTTTTATTTCTAGAAAAGTGAAATAGGGTAATATTCTATAATTTTGTTTGAGAAGTATCTAAATGAGCCCGGTGCAAATGTTCACGTCTAGGAGACAGAGAGAGGTATGAATACGAGTTTTTCGATATCAACCCTTTTTTTTTTGAGAAAAAACAATTATTTATTTGGATGCTTGTTTAAGAGTTAAATATATTTTTCGTTCCCATAAGTATAACTCATTTTAGTTTTGGTTTCTCTAAAATTTTTATTTTTATTTTAGTCATCCATTTTTTATATCAATAAATTATTTTTTAATATGTATTTAATTATTATAAATATTGAAATTTTTATTTTCGTTCTTTGTTTTCTTTTGATCCTTATAAAAATCAACATTAAATTTATATGAAAGGGACCAAAAGTATAACAATGAAAAAAGGGACCAAAATAACTCATATTTATAAGAATTAAAAGTATATTTAAGCCTTTTTCAAAAATAATCTGAATCCCAAAAAAAATATGTTTTTCTTTTTGTGTAAAAACTAAAAAATGTCGTTTCTAAAAAAAAAAAAAAATCGTTTTCAACATTTTCAATTACAGACAAATTAAGGTTAACTTTTATAATTATTTTTTAGAAGTTTAAAACAAACGCATCCTATACAAGGGGAATAGATTCTCTTGATTGAAAGTTTTGTACAATTTTATTATATCTCATTGATTAAGAAGATAAATTATAATAAAGGTTCTGTTTAATTTTAATATACTGTAAAACCAATTATATACTACTATTTGTAAGATAGTTAGTTAGTGATTGAATTTAATACTCTTACTAATATGACAATATATAATTAGATATTTATATAAAATTATTTCACAACGATAATATATTTAAATTACACTCATAAAGGCTTCACAAAACAATAATTAATAATAAAAAATTATACATAATTAACAATATCATATGTGATTTTCGTTCAAAAAAATCCTCTCCGTATATAATCCATTTTTATACACTATCCATTTAATACTTTTTGCAATCATTGTTGTGGCTATTATTCCACCTTACATGTGAGTTGCTCCTACTTTTAAGATTATTTTATTTCATATAGATCTAAGAATGGTAAGTGAGTTTTTTGCACTGTTTAATTATTTAAAAAGCAATTTTCAGGTTAAATTTTTTGTTTTTGTTTATTTTGGTTATCTATCTAGTAACCTAAGTAACGTTTAGTAAATATTTCATAATTAAAAATACAGAGATATTAAAAATAAAAATATGTTTAAAGAAAGGAATAAAGATAGAAGTCTCAAAATAATCTATGAAGCCAATTTTTGTGCCAATTTCTGTATCTATAAAAAAGAGTGATATTAGAAACATGTTTTTGAAACACAAATTTAAAATATTTTTTAATAATATTTCTTTAAACATTTTATATTTCATTTTTGTCTTTTTCATTTTTCATCATATTATGACTTAATCTTTTTATCAATCATCATATCTTATATACTATTATCAAATACAGTTCTATTTTTATCTCCTGTATTGTCTCCATCTCTACTCTCTCACTGTTTCCATCATTGTTATTTTGGGAAGGTAACAAATGCATCCTAAGGACACTGTTTAAGAAACCAAGAATATAAAATTTTATATTAAAAAGATGAGGCTTTAAGTTTTTAACATATCGTACTCGCTCAACTTTTAAAACTACACTGGTTATCAAAACTATTTTTTTTCTCAAACAAATTACTGTCACATGTCCTTTGAACTGCAAAAACACCGATAAAATTACTTCAAAATTGTCTTACAATATGCATTTTGTTGTCAATGTAAAGCTAACACGTATTTATATTTAGGATTTAATTTTGATGGACCAACTTAGGTGCATTGGAGGTTGAGTTTGGAATTAGCCTTTCAGTTTGGTTTTTTTCTTCTTCTTTTGCTATCGTTGATGACATTATTGCAATGGGCATTCGATTTGGTTTCATGTTGCCATACTGATTTGTAGATTTCTTCTCTTGAAATTTGTCAACTAGTCTATTGGGCAGTTAGTATTGTTGTTGTGGGTTTTACCAACATGGGTTTATTGATCAAACATTTGTCAATTGATAAAATGTTGTGAACTTTAGTTTTCAGGGTAAATTAATTACATGAACATCCGTTGAAGGACTTTCATAATTATATCTGATTCCTTCTTGATTTTAAAAAGTCATTCATCTCCGCTTACCCTTAATGATAACCCCCAAACAGCCCATTGCATCACACTGGGGTAAGAAAGCTATCAAAATCTTGGGGTTGAATGCGCTCAAAGGGGACAAGAGAGAGGTTGATTCCGACAGCCATAGAGGAGCTGGGACTGGGTAATAGTGGTCACGTGGTGAGGGTTTCACAGTGGCACATGGGTTTGAGGTTGAGGCTAAGGGAAATGTGCGGCGGTGGTGGTGCGGGTTGATGGGGCTTCACAGTGGCAGTGGCGCCTCGCGGTGGTGGGAGGCGCAAGAATCCGAGGTTTGGGGTGAGGGTATGGTGGGAGGGGGTAGGATGATGAGCTTGCTTCGTTCTCAAACCCCATCCAATTAATCTTTAATTTGCAATTTGATTAATTTTGTTTTGTGATTAAAGAAAGTGTGTTAGTGTTTGATTTTGGTGGAGTTAGTTTGATTGAATTTGATGTAGAGAAAGACATGGAAGGGGGAGGATGGAGGAAAACCATTGTGGTCGCGGTGGCCATGAGGTTAGAGTAAGGCACTGCAAATTGTGGTACTGGATGACGATGTGGTTTGGTGGCAATAGCGGTGGCTATGGCCTGTGGGTCGGGTGGTGGGTGTTGGGGTGAGGATAAGTATGTCATTCCATTCTTTTTTTTTTAACATCATGTTTCTCATGTTTATGGACGAATAAATAGCAGTGGAGGTGTAATTGCAATGATAATAAATTAATTAGAGGAGGATGGTGATTTTTTAAAAATTACAAGGGATAAATATAATTATGAGCTCAAGGGAGATATACGTAATTTACGTTAGTTTTTATTTCTTGGTTGATGTTGTTGTTTTTGCTTTTTGATTTGTTAAGTTGCAATCTTATGTGCACCCGGCTTCAACATTTGTAGTGCACATTATGATGTAACCATTGAGATTGGAGGATGTCTTAATATACTAAAGTACTATGGTATCCTATAATAATTTTTCAATTCAGTCCGACTTCAAAAATGTGACTAAATATTTTTAAAATGTGGCCAGATTTTATCTACATGGTATTTAAAAAAATTCAATTTAATTTAGATGAATTTTGGTCACTTTTAAAATATATTTGAATACATTTTTTTTTAATTTTAGATGTGATCAGATTTTATCTGGTTAATACTTTAATCATGATTATTTAATTATGAGATCATGCAAATAAAATTTAATCACTTTTAAAATACATTTAACCATATTTTTTTGCTTAACTAAATTTAAAATTAGTTGAGTACATCTATACATCTTACCACCATTAAATTATAAGGTGACCTAATGTTGGAGTACGGTCATCGTCGCACCCGCCGTTAATTCTATTACAATTTTTTTTAATCGTATTTTGGTAGTTCACCTATTGCGTCTAGTTTGAGGCAAAAATATTGTATATAAGGACATCTTACTATCAGTGCATGTTCCCTTCATGAAAAACCGAGTATTATGATATCAACCCACTATTCCTCCAATACTCCAACCACCAGGCCAAATCCAAATGCCAATACCACTTGTTAAAAAAAGCTCTCTTTCTCCCTCTTAAGAACTATTCTTAGATGTATAGAAAAAAAATTAGAAACACAATTACAACACAATATTTAAATTAAAAAACTCTAAAATTAGAGAAAAGTCACACTCATTGTCAAACGATAATAAAAAAATAACACTATATGAAAATATTTATAATGCATAAATTTCTCTTTTGGCACAAGTCAAAAATATTTTAATTTTATATCAGACTTTTTTTTTTCTATACTCTTATATTAGAATGTTATAAGATGTAATTTAAATACTTAATTTGAAAAGCATGGATGTACAGGGACCATAGGATATTAGAGAGAAATCAATTTGTTGTCATTTGACAATAACTATGATTTTTCTCCAATTTTACATCTTTTCATGGTAAATATTGTGTTGTAATTCTGTTTCTAATCTTATTCTCTACGTTGCTCAAGGATAGTTCGCAAAAGTAAAAAATAGCACTTTTCCCAACATAGAGGATGCAACTCATGTACGAAACATATATAAATGTTAAGAGTGTCTTCGGTTAAAAGTAAAAATAGAAATAAAATTTTTATAAATAAATTGTACATAAAATTTTATAAATAAATCTTATTCATATCTAAATTAACGTTTGTTTGATTCGATGTGCGCCGTACAAAACACTAATCTCACTGAAGCATGACTTCTGCGTGGTTTAATTAAACTATAAAATATAATCATATTCTTAAGATTAACTCTTTGAATTGAATCTTTCTGGTTTCGGTGGCCGAAAAGGTGAAAGTAATCCGAAAAATGTGCGGAGTTTGGCGGTAGCTGAGTTTTTAATGCATGAACTTTGACGGAATAATGGAAAGAATGAATAAAGCAAGCCTGAATGTTGAAAAGTAACGACAGATCAATATACATCATCATTTGAAAGAAAATAAAGAAAAAAAATGGACATAATTTAAACGCCACATGAGTTAGGTCCCCAAAATTAACTAGTGACGCACCATCGTTAATGCGACTTGCAAGTATCAACGCATATGGGTACTGCTTGGTTTGGTTGGTTGGTAAACATCAAATTAGGGGCGCCTGTCTGTGGGTGCATTCGTTTAATTTAATGCTCAGCTACTTGGTTTTCTCTTTCAAGTAAAAAAGAAATGAGTTATGTTATTTAGAAAATGAAAATATTATTTTTACTTATTTTATAAGTTTATTTTGTGCTAATACAAAGAGAAAAAATGGTGGACGTATCACATTTGAGTCTTTCTCTTTCTGTGAGAGTTTAGAATGCAGTCTATCAAATAAATACAAATATCGCTACTTTTAAAAAATAGTCAATAAGAATGCCTCTCAACATAGTAGAATTTTTGCGGCCCAAATTCAGGGTAGTTAGTAGTTTTTGGAAAGCGAATAATCTCTCCCACCCCCCCTTTGTGGTCTGGCCTATATCCTCTAGTTGAGGGTCCGTTACCGTTCTTCAATGCGTGAATCATTTTTCTCTTCAATGGCCCGACATTCCTGTTATAGGACACTTGATCTCTTGGGAGAGGAGGGGTTCTCTTCGATTGGTTTGGATTGTCTCATTCTCGAGGCCCGAATCCTTTAGGTGTGTGGGCTGATCATGGGCCGGTGGTGGTTCGATTTACTGAGTGTTCTCCTAGTCTCAAATGGCCCAATGGCTATAGGCCAGATTGTGGGCTGGGCCTCCTTGAGGGGTTGTTGGTTTATGGTTGAGTCGGTGTATGATCAACCAGTCCCCAAGCCCCCCAATCTCGAAGTTTGAAGGACTGAAGAAACTAGTGGTTGTTGTTTTATGCTTGAGTCGGTGTATGACCGACAGGTCCACAAGCCCTCCAGTCTCAAAATTCGGAGAACTGAAGAGGCTTAGTGCCGGGCAAGTACTCGGATGCTTTCCAGATTGATATTTTCGAATTTCCCTCCCTATTCGGCTGTGTAGCTTCTCTAGTTATGGCCACGTGTCATCCTCTTATAGCTCGATGGGTCGTGTTCATTAAATGCAACTCTGCCACTGCACAATGAAGGACACGTGTTCCCTTTTGAGTGGTGGCGATGGGGGAAATTGAAAAGCCATTCCTCTTCATGGGTGGCGTCTAGAGTAAGGTAAAGTGGTTTCCATTTCGTCATTTTCTCCTTCTCAGTTCGTGCTTTGTTATCCCTTTCTTCACTTTCTGAGCCTTTTTTGCTGATTGCTCTGGTTCGCACTCCCGCTTCTTTTGTGGATTTGCTTTGTGCTTCAGAAAGGTACTCTTTCCTACTCTTATCTTTTCATGTTGCTAGCATAACTTTTAAGGATTAAGTTTTCTCTATGAGTGGTGTTTGTTATTGTTTTTGTTTGAATGTTTGGATGGTTGTGCCTTTTCGCTATTTTGGCAAGTAAAATTTTTGTTTCCATCCGTAATGGCTGTACGGATGTGGTAATGTTACTGAAATGTCATTCAAATGAATAATCATCGTGAGTAAATAGCAATAGGATTTTGTCATTGGTGTTTCATTTTGTATCTCTCCATCGGGGGGGCCCAACTGGGTACCTCTTGGGCTGTGCAGGTTTTCACTGCTATAAAGACCTTGTCTGAACAGCATGCTGAGGACTCGGCCCCCCAACCCAGTGAGGTGTTGTACTCGTTAAAGGAGATAAAATCCACCCTGAGGCAGAGGATGTCGAGGGAATTTTTCCTGGGGGTGTTCCCGAGGGTTTTGAGTTCTTTGTGTGTGGCCTAGACGACCATGTTACTGGTGATCCTGGCCCGGGTTCGTTCTATATGTACGAGACGGTCTGTGGTCGGGTAAAGGTGGAGCTCCCCTTCCCGCAACTGTATACAAAGATTCTAGCTGTCCTTCAACTGGCCCCGATACAACTACATCCTAATTCTTGGGGCTTTCTCCGAGGCTTCCGATATGCGACCTTCTGGGCTTCCAGGCGACCCCAGGCTTATTTTTTTACTTCTTCCGGGTGAACAAGCCTCAGTCTAATACCGAGTCTTTGGTATCGTTTACCGGCGCTCGCAAGAAGCGACTGCTCGAGGCGTTTGAGTTGTCTTATAAGAGACGGATATAAGTTGAACAATTCTTCAAGGTTCGGCCCGGTGCTCATGTGAGGGAGCAGTTTTATGATCCTGCTGGCCATCCGAGGTTTCCTTTCTGGTGGAATGCTTCGCCCTAGGCAAGTCCTTAGGTATCCATGAGGGATTTTTCAATTGGGGAAAAAGCTCGGGCTGTCGAGCTAGAGCAACTTTCTGGTGATATAGTTGCTCAAAATTTGACCGGGGAGAAATATGCGTTCTTAATACAAGATAGGGACAACCGGCCCCTTCTAGAAAAAAAATTTAGTAAGATAGTGAGATATTCAAACATAATTGTCGGGCGATGTTTTGGCAAAAGGACCAATGCATTTTTTCTTTACTGTATTTTTTCAAGGCAGTTCTTGACTGGCTAGAGCAGCAAAAGACACAGATGGCCAACCGGACTCCCAGATATGATGTGGATTCTCTCCGGGCATCCAAGAAGAGGAAAAAGAAGACTACCTCTATGTGAACACCATATTTTATCCAGATATTTTATCTTTTTAATTTAATGTTTGCATTAACAAAAAAAAAAGAGGACCAATCCATTTTAATTCTTTTTAACCCATTTTAGTTTGCCTAGCCCATTTTATTTCTTTTATTTCTTTTTCTTTCTTTTTTTTTGTTACAGCCCATACTTCATTAATTCAAAACAAAAAAAAATGTATATAATCTATTTTATTTTTTTGGTCTGTCCAACTTGTTCTTTCATAAAAAAAAAGGGAACATTGGATTCCCATTTCCAATCCTAAAAAAAATAAATAAATAAAAGAGAAAAGGGCCGTTGGATTCTGGCCGTTTCTCGAAGAGGGTAGGAGTGATGGCGAACACCATCATCACCTACTTCCTTAGCAGCATCATTTCCTTGCTTTTTCATGATAACAACCAACCTATAAATTTGTTCAACAATAATCCCGTTGAAAAAAAAAACAACATACAATTAGCCATCATCAACCAGGGGGTGGGGGGAATTTTTCAGATAAGCAAGAATTACATTCAATCACCAAAAATTCAAAACACATCAGCACAAATAAGCCTCCCAGCAATTCAATTCAGTCAGTCCGGTAACAACAAAAGGAAAGAACGAGGTAAAATCCAACAACAACAACATCAATTTTGCATCAAAAATTTAAAAAAAAAACAAAAAAAAGGGAAAAAGGGAGGAGGCCGCAACGGTGCTCCCCCCTGCCATCAGCCGCGGCCTCGGTTAAGCTCCATGGCTCCCGTCATCATCATCTTCAACCTCCACCATCCACAACCACCACAAGCCACCGAATCTCCCTCACGGCCTCATCATCTCAGCCGCCCTCTCTCCACACCATTGTCACATCACCTCCGCCAGGACTGCCTTGCTCCACCGCACCAACACCACAGCTGTCCTTCCCACAACCATAAACCGCCACACACCTGAAACCCAGCCAGCTCTCCACCGACACCGCCATTGCGTCCCCTTGCAGCTGCAAGTGAGAGGCCATCCATGAACCACCAACACAGCCACTGTAACACCGCACCTCCACCTTGAAGCTAGCCTTCCCTTCCACCACCCAACCTCGCGGTCGGTTTCTCTTTCCCCTACCGGATCCAAACCCAGTCACCGCAAACTCCTCTTCCTCACTTTGCGAGTCAGATTGCAAAGCTCCACGAAGCTCTGCCTAGGCCCATCTCCACGAAGTCGCCGATCATCTCCTTCTAGCCGCCGCTACCTAGGCGCGAATCGCCCGGCCTTCGTTGGGCTCTTCCCCTCACATGCGAAGCTCTCTCGTTCTCTCTCTCTCTCTCTCCCTCTCTCTCTCTCTCTCGGAGCTCCCTCTCTCCTGGTTTCTCAGATCCCCTCTCCCTTTGTATTTGTGTTAGGTGTGTGTTGGTGAGAAAGAGAAATGTGTGTGCGTGTGTATGCGTTGGTGAGAAAGGAAGTGTGCGTGTGTGTGCTTGTGTGCGTGAATATGTATGCATGTGTAAGTGGGTTGTGAGGGGTGGTGATGACCCCCACTCTCTATATTATTATTTGTGTTATTTTATCTTTTTTTTTTTGTTTTGTTAGTGTTGTTTTTATTTTATTGAACCAGAAATTGAATTTGTGTATTTAGATTTGTTTGTATAATTATTGTTTATTTTAATTTTAGTTCCAGGTTTGCTTGATTAGAGTTTGAATTATAATGGTATAAAACGAACTAAAAATAAAAGAGTTTTATTTAATTTAGTTCATGATATTTGAGCATTTTGATTTATCCAAAAAAAAGAAAAAGAGTTTATGATATGTCTTTCTTAGCTTTCTTTTTAAATCATTTGAGTGAAATTAAATAAATTAGTTCAAAAAAAAATCTTTATTTATGACAAAAAAAATTCAATTGTTTCGTTGATTTTCAGTGAATTTAATGTTAATGTTTCTTTTAAAAAAAGAAAAAAATAGTAATTAGGATAATGATTTTTTATGTTTGGTTTATTTGTGTGTTTACGTTTACAGATTATTTTTTTTGTTCTTTATTTAGTTAAATTACTTTGTGTTTATATGTTTTGATTAAATCAATTGAGTGATTGTGTTTATTTTGCCTTTTTTGTTTAATTATTCTATGTTTGTGTGTTTTGTTAAATTGATTGTATATTTTGTGTTTATGAATTTTTCTTTTTTAGTTAAATTATTTTATATGTTTATATGTTTTGTTTGAGTTAATTGTGAGTTTATGTTTATGATTTAATTTTGCTAATTCTTGTTAAAATTAGAACTTGTCAAAATATTTTCATTCTATTAAATAATCAAAAATACTTTCTTTTCAAAAATTAAAATCAACCAACACATCTCTCATTTCATTTTAAAATCCACGCAACAACTTGTGATATTGATATATAGCTTGCTATCCTCAAGTTTTATGAGAATGTAAGGGTTTATTGTATAGTTCATACTATCCTAAATCCTTGTAAGAGTGAGTTTTAGCTTCTTTAAAATTAGTTTCTTTAATAAAATCAATTCAACATACAATCATTTTCTACAGAACGACGTGGTTTTGAATTCCTCATTGCACCAGAAGATACGTCGGCGTAGCCAACAACTATCAAGCCAAAATCCTTTTTTTTAATAAAATTTGTTCTTTATTTCTTATTTTAATGTTAGCTTTGTTTCTTTGTAAATACGTAATTGTTATACCTTTTGGAGAAAAATAAATATTATGAAATTATAACCATTTTGCATAATAAGCTCTAGGGTAACCGCATTTATACGGATGTATTAGGGGTACAGTGAGATTAAGTTTCCACCCTTCCTTAATCATAATCAGACTCCCGGATTCAAATCTCATTTAAAAAAACCAGTTTGTAAATCAAAAGATTTTCCAAATTTAGCCATAATTTAAATTGATGGCGACTCCTGTTTTATTTTAAAATCGGTTGTCATTCACGTCGCGGCACCCTTCGGGTACGTTGTGACACTTTAAACTCTTCGGAGGTTCTTCAGGGGGCGAAGGTTCCGCTGGGCATTCTAACAGCAATGTTGATCTGACTTCTGCCCCGGAGCATGAAGTGGGGTCACCCGGAGCTGATAGCTCGATCTAGTTAGATCCAGCAGGGTTGACGGACGGGATCTTCAGCTCCTCGGCCAGGTTACTCGTCTACCATGCCATCCAGGTCTAATTGCCTCCATTACTTCTGATCCCTTATTGGAAGAAGCTGATCCATTCCTAAAGGATTTCACCAGGGATGCAGGGGTATCGATCAGCTCAATTTGGGACAGGCGTTTTGGCAACGAGTGCCACATTGACGTGCATCTGCTGACTAACACCGATGCTGTGAAGTTTTGGAAGGTGGGGCTTTTGTCCTTATTTTGAGCTCAAGAGGCGGCATCTCTTCGGAATGCTACTATGGCTCGGTACTTGGAAAAGGAGGTCAGGAAAATGGCCGCTTAAGCCAACCAGACTACCGTGCAACTGATCGAGGCACAAGGCAACATGAGCAAATTGGAGGAACAACAAGGTGAGGAGAAGGCTAGGGCAGAAGCTCGGGAGAAGCATTAAGAGGAGCGTATCCAGGCCCTGACTTCAGCTCTAGAGTCTTCTCAAGGAAATGAGAAGGAGTTTTCGGAGAGAAGTTAACAAGATCAAGGCCCAAGAAGAAGAAACCGAGCGAGAGTTGATGAAGATGAAGTCCGAGAAGGAGGAAACTGAGTAGTCTGTTCTAGAGGACCTTCCTCAATAATTTGCTGCCGGTTAAGAGCATGCTCGGAGTCATTTCAAGCATCTCTTTCTAGACTTGGAGCTGGATTTTAACCAGATTAGGCCCTGGCATAAGATGGTTGATGGTGTGTTTCATCTGCCTTCGAATGATGAGTTTGATGCCAAGGGTGAAGATCTTCCGAAAGATAAGGGAACTTGAAGACCGGGGGATGCCCCAATTAAGTTTGTAAATTTTCTTTTGGTTGACATAACACTTTTAGCATTTCTTCTTTTCACATAAAAACTTCTTTTTTATTTCATGCAAACGCCCGTGCATAACAAGTTTTGTGAATTTCTTTTGTATGGTTTCTTGTCGTAGCCAGTTAATTTGTTTACTCGTGAAAATGAGGTTTATGAAGGGCGGGATGCCCGTACTCGTGATTATGAGGTTTCTGGAAAATGAGGGCCAGGCCTTGTGTACTTGTGATAATGAGGTTTTATCATTCAGTTCGTAATAAGTGTCTGATGAACTTTTTATGATCGGGTAGGATAGGTAATTGAAGATAATCTTGAAAGGCTTCTGAATTTGAAACAATGCCAAATCAAATACAACTGCAGGTCATATGACTAACTATAATACCTTCAAAGCTTCACAGCATTCCATGTCCTAGATATAACTTTACCTTCTATTGTAATGAGTCTATAGGCGCCATTTCCTAGACTTTCTTCAATCTGAAATGAGCCATCCCAATTAGGGCCGAGCTTTCCTTCGGATGGGTGTTTGTCTGCTCTTCTTAGGACAAGATCTCAGGCTCAAAACTATCTTTTTAGCACTTTTTGATTGTATCGATGGGCTACCTTGTTCTTGGCAACTACGTTCCTTATGTGAGCCGTTTCACGCTCTTCTTCCAAGAGGTCAAGGTCGATCTTTCTTGCTAAGTCATTCTAATCTTCTTTGAAATTTTTTCTTCGGAAGGTTGGTAAACGGACCTCCACTAGGACCATTTCCTCTGCTTTATATGTGAGCCGGAAAGAAGTCTTTTTCGTGGTAGATTGTGGGGTAGTATGATAAGCCCATTGGGCGCTCTGCAATTCTTTAACCCAACGTCCTTTTGCTCGGTCCAAGCATTTCTTAATGCCCTGAAGAATGATTTTGTTAGTGGCCTCTGCCTGACCGTTGCTTTGGGGATGCTCTACAGAAGCAAATATTTGTTTGATTCCTAGGCTTTGACAAAACTCTTTGAAGTTCTTATCTGCAAACTAAGATCCATTGTCAGTGACTATAGCATAAGGTAGGCCATACCTACAAATTATATTTTTCCAAGTGAAGTCCTCGATCTTCCGCGCTGTTTTTTTTTTTTACAAAGGTTCTATTTCAATCCACTTGGTGAAATAATCAATTGCCACTACGAGGAATTTCCTTTGCCCTACAGCTTGAGGAAACGGGCCTAAGAGGTCCATCCCTCATCTGTAGAAAGGCCATTGAATATCTGAGTGATAAAGCTCTTCTGCCGGTGCCAAATACATGGAAGCGAATCTCTGGCACTTGTCACACTTTTGAACATATCTAGTACAATCGGCCTTGAGCGTTGGCCAATAATATCCAACCCTGATGACCTTTTCGGAGAGTGATCTTGCCCCTAGATGGTGCCCGCAAACACCCTCGTATATTTCGGCCATGCCATACTTTGACTGATCTGGGTCTAAGCATTTGAGTAGGGGCATTGAGAATCCTTGCTTAAATAGCTCTCCGTCTATGATCATGTAAAAGGTAGAAGACCTTCATAACTTTCACGCGTTTTGGTATTCAGCTGGTGCTTCGCCGGTTGTCAGAAATTATTTAATAGGGTCACCCAAGAGGGAGTGACGATGTGAGGATTGGGCAGGTCATCTTCCGGAGGATCCTGTGAGATGGCCGGGGCATCAATGTGAAAGACCTCGGCTGCTGGCACCATCGGTTGATCGATCGTTTCTTAAATGACCGATCGTTGTTCCCAGAGCGTCTTGTACTTCCCAATTTTGAGAGAAGATCCACCCACGAATTCTATTCCTTTGGGATGTGTTTGATGTGAAATTTGGAAAAGCTCACCAGTAGTTGCTTAACTTGGTCAAGATATTGTGCCAGGAGAGCATCCTGCATTGTTTATTCAAATATTCTCCTTTAACCTGCATTGTTTATTCTCCTTTAACCTGCATTGTTTATTTAGAAAATTGTATTTGCACATGAAATCAAATAACACCCAGTAGTGATGGACTAAAATTATGAGATATAGGAGACTGAAAGTAAATTAATTAATGAGCGTAAGCAGGTTGAAAATAGCGTAAATGAATTTATTATTGTCTTAGGTGGAAGCAAAATGTACAACTTGAACCGGGAATAAAAAGCAAACAATTTGAAGGCGGGAAATAAAAAACAAACAACTTGAACCCGGGTAATCAGGCCTGGGGTACCTGGCTTGTGACAATCTGAGAGTCACTTTTAGCGGTTATTGCTAAAGCGCCTACTTCTTTGGCCAGATGGAGGCAGGCAAGAAGAGCCTTGTATTCTGCCTGGTTGTTACTTGTCTTGAATCCGAATTTCAGATATTGCTCAATTGTCAACCCGTCCAGGCCCTCAAGGATTATCCCTGCTCCACTTCCTCGTAAATTGGATGCTCCATCCACATAGAGTATCCATTCTTCTGTTGGAGCCTTGGCTGTGTTGCACCAGTCATTAATGAAATCTGCCAAGAATTGGGACTTGATTAGACCTCTACTTTCATACAAAACCCATATTCAGATAGCTCGACCGACCAAGTTATCATGCGGCTAGCCAAATCAGGTTTTACAAGGACCTGTTTGATTGGTTGGTCCGTCCTGACAATGATTTGATGACTCTGGAAAGAAAGGCGTAACCGTCATGCTAAGATTACCAGAGCCAATGCCAATTGCTCGATTTTCTGGTAGCGGGTTTCTGGGGCCTTCAACACCTTGCTCACAAAGTACACTGGGAGCTATTCTTTATTTACTTCTCGCACTAATACTGAGCTTATTACTCTTGAGGAGACCGAGAGATAGAGTATCCACGGTTCTCCTAGAACGGGTTTCATCAGGATGGGAGGGCTTGAAAGAAATAACTTAATATTCTGGAAGGGTGCTTCACACTCATCATTCCATTTGAACCGTTTTACTTTCCGGATGCAATCAAATATAAGGGCTATTTTGTTACCTGCTTTAGACATGAAACGGGTTAAGGCTGTCACTCGACTTGCCAGTTGCTGGACTTCCTTACTGTGGCTAGGCTTCTCATTTCAATGACGGCCTTGCATTTGTCTAGGTTATCCTTGATTCCTCTATGAGTGATCATGAAACCCAGGAAATTCCTGGCCTACACCTCTAATGTGCACTTACTTGGGTTCAGGCGCATGTTATGCTTCCTCAGCTCTTTAAAGATTTCCTAAAGGTCTTCGGTATGATCATCCTCAGAGCCGGTCTTCGCTACCATGTCATCAATGTAGACTTCAATGTTCCTCCCCATCTGTTGCTTGAACACCTTGTCCATTAATCGCTGATAGGTTGCCCCAATATTTTTCAGATTGAAAAGCATGACTTGATAATAGTACATCGGTCCGTCAGTCCTAAAGGCCGTTTTCTCTTCATCATCCCAATGCATCGGAATTTGGATGTATCCCGAGTATGCGTCCGTGAAGCTCAAAAATCGGTACCCAGCTGTAGAATCCATTAACTTGTCGATGTTCGGTAAGGGATATAAGTCCTTGGGGTAGGCTTCATTAAGGTCTATAAAGTCTACACGCATCCGCTATGTTCCTTTGCTTTTATTTTCCACTAATACCACGTTAGAGAGCCAGGTGTATACTTTAGCTCTTTGAGAATCCTGCTTTCAAAAGCTTCTCCGTTTCGGGCTTTACAATCTCCTTCTTCTATTCGATCAATGTCTGTTTCAGTTGGGCTACTGGCTTATATCCTGGAATGACTTCCAATTTGTGGCACATGAAGCTTGCCTCAATGCCAAGCATATCGACCTATACCCATGCAAACAGATTGGCATACTCATTCAAGAGTCCCGCTAACTTTGCTTTCAGCTTTGGTGGAAGTTTTGACCCAATTGTGATGGTCTGATCTTTGCCATTCCCGATCCTTCTCTTTTCTACTTCTCCTTCTGGTTGAGGCCTGGTTTCTCAGAAATCTTCTCAAGGGTCCACTTCAGCCATGTTGACATCCGTGCAATCAACCTGCTTTCTTTTCTGTTCGACGGTCTCGACCAAGGCTGGCTTATGTATACATAGGTAGTCAAAGTAGCACTGCCGAACCTCTTATTGGTCTGTGTGGATTACCCCTACTCTTGAGTCAAGTGGGAATTTCATTATGAGGTGGGGAGTTGAGATGATCGCTTTGAGCTTGTTAATGAAAGTTCGACCAATAATGATGTTGTATAGGCTTGCTTTGTCTACGATGAAGAATCTGACCAGGATGGTCTTAACTGCACCAAAGGTGGTTAGCAGTTCCACGCTCCCTTCAGGAATGACTTGTTCTCCTATGAAGCCTATCAGTCCACCCCGGGAAGCCACAATGCTCTCTTCGGACAGGTTCAGCTTTAAAAAGGCTTCCATAAAAATAATATCGGCTGAGCTTCCTTGATCGATTAAAACTCTTCTTACCTCGAAATTAGCAACAATGATCGAGATGACCATTGGATCGTTGTGGTTAGGTTCTGTCCCTTTAAAATCTTCAGGAGAGAAATTTATTAGGATGTCTTGCTCCTCTGATCTCGGGAATTTTTGACCGGCACTCATCATGACTTTCAATGCATGGATGTGCTTTCTCTGGGATGACTCTGTAGGGCCTCCTTCGGTGTACCCCCTGGCAATAGTGTGAATGACACCCTTTACGGATGGTCCTTCATTTCTCACTAGTGACTTTGCTCCCGATCCTCCTAGGTGATCATTTTTTTGTGTCGATTTTCCCTCTTCTTTTCCAGGATATCGCGGGAAGTACTTTGCTAGCTTACCACTTCTTGCAAGGCTTTCTAGAAGATCCCTTAAGACACCACATTCATCAATCGTGTGGCTGAAAGACCGGTGGTAATCACGCCGCTTACGCCGGTCAACATACCGTGATTGAAACCTTGGTGCTTATGGAAGAGGCATGATTCTGGTGTTGCAGACGTCACAGAGAATCACGTCCTTCGGGGCTTCAAAATAAGCATAGTTTGTATAGGCATGTTGCAGGGCCTAACTCTCAGGGTACCTTTCTCTGTTCCTTCTCGGCCCTTGACTTTGCTGGAATGCATTCCGAGGTTGTCGCCGTGCTTGGACTTCCCTTCTCGAAGATACCGGGCGGCTTTTGGGTTCGTCTCTGTTTCATTTCCGACTTTCCACCCCCTCTTCTGACCGGATATACCTGACAGCCCGATTACGGAGCTCATCCAATCTCTGGATGGGATTGATGTCCAGTGATTCTACAAATGGTCCTGGTTTCAGTGCTCCTACGAATGCGTATATGGTGGCCTTCTAGTCCAAGTCCTTGATTTGGGCCGTCTCTTTGTTGAATCGCCCCATAAAGTTTTTCAGTGGTTCTCGATCTCCTTGCACCAGGCCATACGGGCTGCCAATCATTTTCTGGTGGGTCTTGTTGGCTATACAGTGATTCAAGAAATGATCCGTCAGATCGTCGAAGCTTACAATTGATTATGGGGCAAGGGAGGAGAACCATTGTTGAGCGGCATCTATCAGAGTGGCGGGGAAGACTTTGCAACGAAGGGCGTCGGAGTCTCCACAAACTAGCATTGCGTTCTTAAAGGCGTCAATATGACTCTGAGGGTCGGAAGTTCCATCATAGGGTCGTAAGTGGGTTGGCGGTCGGTATGAGGATGGGACGGGCTCTATCATTATGAACTCTGTGACAGGGTGGCTGGGATGGCTTCAAGGGGCTGTGAATTTTTTGGCTGTTTGATAGCTAGGATGATTGTGTTATGTTTGGCTCAGGAAGTGGTGGGTTGGTGTTTCCATATGTGAAAAAGGGTGGTGAGGATTATGGTTCGAGTGGGGTGGATGGGTCTCTGAATACTTGGGTGAGAGCTAAGATTCTTCAGGACGGTCATTGCACGGTTGGTTCATGACGTTTATTTGCCGCTGCATGTCCTGAAGTGTTTTCATAATCTGCTCGACAAATGGTTGGGGTATATCACTTGGCCGCCCTCCATCGTTACCAGCTTGGGTGTTGGTGGTGGTGTGGGTATTCCCCTTACTATGCGTGTCGACCATGGAGGCAGGCAAAAAGCGTGTAGACGAAGGAGTGATCAAGGAGTGGGAGCTATTTTACCTGATCCCTACAGAAGGCGCCAAAATGTTGCTACCCAAGTTCAGGGTAGTTAGTAGTTCTTGGAAAGTGAATAATCTTTCCCGTCCCCTTCCTGGTCCAGCCTATATCCTTTAGCTGAGGGTTTGTTATCATTCCTCAATACGTGGACCGTTTTTCTCTTCAATGGCCCGACATTCCTGTTATAGGATGCTTGATCTCCTGGGAGAGGAAGGGTTCTCTTCGATCGGTTTGGATTGTCTCATTCTTGAGGCCCGAATCCTTTAGGTGTGTGGGTCAATCATGGGCCGGTCGTGATTCAATCTGCTGAGTGTTCTTCTAGTCCAAAATGGCCCAATGGCTGTAGGCCGGATTGTGGGCTAGGCCTCCTTGGAGGGTTGTTGGTTTATGGTTGAGTCGGTGTATGACCGACTGGTCCAAGAATAATTCACTTGTTATATAATAAACGATATTTCATATCAATTAGTGAAGAATCAATGAAACTACAGTGGAAATTAACTAAAAAGATGTTATTTGCTCTGATTCATGTATAAATGAGTAGGTGATAGATCCAATTGTGTAAGACAAGGAGAATAATAATCGAGATGACACTTACTTATTATTGTATAGCTACTCAATTTCCCATCAATATAATTAGGATTTATCTAATCATTGTATTTAGAACACTAGTTAAGGAAATAAAAATAAAAGTTTATTATGTATTGGGAGAATAAGTACTAATATTTTCTATACATGAGACTCGTTTAGAAATTTTCAAACTCACTTTTTTTAGTTTCTTTAATCATTATCCTTAGGACACTGATTAATAAATCCTAATTAATTAATCTAAAATTCCCACAATTACGAAATATATTTCCCTACGTCGATGGACGCTCAAATTATAGCTGTTTGCCTAGGAAGAGAAAATCGGACCGAGTATCGAACCAGTCAAAGTATTGGTTCAAAGGTTTAGAGGTCCAACTGATACAACTGGAGTTCGATTGGAATATAATGTATATATGATGAAGTAGAATATAAAAAAATATATTAAATCATTAATATTAATATAATCAATACAAAACAAAAATTCATAGATCTATAAAAATAAACATAATCCATATAAAATTTCTCTAGTTTTGACCTCACAATGCGGTCACAGAGTATTTGAAAACAAATGTTTGTTGGTGACCAGTGAGATTTATGGTGAACAATCTATGAATGACAGAGAGAGAATAAGAACAATTTAATAATCTTTATTAGCACTCTTCTTTGGTTCCTTTTTTTCATTTTTACTCCATGACCCTAAGATATAAGTATTTAAGTTTTTTTAAAAAAATAATAATAAATTTCAGATCAGTTTGGTTTACTGATTTTTCTCGGTTTTGACCAATGGGCGCAAGAGAAACTTGAGACGGCTCATTCAACAGTCAAAAGTCAGAAAGGAAATAGAGACTTTGATAGGTGCACCTGGTGCTATTCCAAATTGGGAAAAAAAAATCCCGACCAAAAAAAAAAGTTGGAAAAAAAATTGCTGATATTGCAAATATATTTTTATACTTTTAAAAATCAATTTTAATATACAGCAAATGTTAAATAATTTAATATTTTCATTCAGTTACATGCTTGTATTTATAAGATTTTTAGGATATTGAATGAATGGCTAAGTCAAATAATTTTATTAATATAATAATTCAATTTGATGTTTGTGTAATTTTTTTTAAAACTAACAATATATTACATATAAATATAGTAACTAAGATGTCAAACATTAAATAATACAAAATAGCAACCTTTTATTCTAAAACATTCAAGAATTTCTTTTCTCAAAAAAGATGAAAACGATAACTTAAAATTCTTCTTCAGATGTTCCTATACAATGTTGCTCAAGCAGTCAAACTGGACTTTTGGTCATTTGCTTGCCGAATTTAACGACCCTACGCCGTACAAATTATTTTCATATTAGGTGAATTTTGACTATCTGTCATATATTTCCACCGAACATTATTGTGCTTGATCACTTTGATGCCAATATTCTTTTTGCAAGCTGGGTTCTAGGTGCTAATTAAGCTTCCCAGATTAATTTCGTGCATGATAAGCTAATCAAGCATGAGATAATTATTGGTGATCTAAGTTTAGCCTTTTTGTTCTAGACGCAACGTGTTCGAAGCACTTTGCGAATAATTAAAGTAATGGGCGGTTTGGTCTGTGACACGTGCCAACTTCCAAGACAGGGTTGCATATGTGGTGGCGGTGCTACCATGTATTTTCACATTGCAATTATCCATGAGGATTTGCCACATGCACGTATGAAGAATGAAGATGTTCACATAGGAGTATTATTTTTCCTTGTTTTTTTTATGAAAATTATTATTTTTCCTTGTAAATAATTCTTCCTCTAAATGTGTACGAAAAATTGAATAAATCTCTTAAAATTTTAAATTTTTTTATGGCCCTATATATTGTGATTTGATATTTAATTTGATGGATTTAAAAAATTTAGGTTAATAAGACATATAATTCATTTTTAATTATAAATAACTAAAACATATTAATACTCTTGAATTTTATAGAAGTACCAGAGAAATATTAAATTTTTATATTAATTTATTTTTTATATTCTAAAATAATAATTAATTTTTTTGATATGGTAATTTTTTATCAACATATCTTTGCCAATAAATATTATTGTGAGTAAATTTAATTTTTGGTTATATTGTTTTGAAGTTGATATCAGTTTAGTATTGCAAGAAATTGAATTTTTTCAGCAATTTCATTCTAACACTTTGAATTTTGATATTAAATTATATTATATTAGCAAAAGTATTAGTAGCCTCTGTTACAATTAACCTAATTAGTTGGCACGATAATGTACTTCCTATGTTGCTTATTTATCTTTTTGAATAATAAGGGGAGACAATTATCCCCGCATGCATCCATTTGAAATTATTAATAAATTATAACTGAAATTACTAATGATTTTAATGGAAAATGAATTTGATGTGAAAAGTTAAAGAGTTAGGACTAAATTGATATAATTTTTTTCACAATTCCAATAATTAATTTCGACTTTTAAATATGTTAGGATTAACACAGACATTCTATTACTCTCAGGGTGTGTAAGTATGTGTTTGCAATGAGATCAAAATAAGTAAGAAAATTCAATAGATGGGTTAATTTCACGTACAAAATTACACAAAAATCTTATCCATAAAAATTATCTCTTCCATTTTTATGATTACACTAAGATACCCTTAATGTAAAATTAATCTCTATCTCAATCATCATATACTATTATTACAAAAAAAAATGCATACTACTATTTGTGTTCCATAATAAATATCCATTTTTAAAATTTTTATTTTCTTAATTATAATTATCTATCTCTTTAAGAAATCTAGATAGTATTAATTATATTTTACCTTATATACCTTTATTAAATAATACTATGTATATAAGAGAGAGTAAGTGGATAGATTAAGGATCCATTTGAATAGTAGAACTTATGACTTTTTTTAATTTTTTAAAAGTTAAAAGTTATAATTTAATGTTTTATCCTAACAACTTATTACTTCTCTAGAAGTCATTATTATTACTTTTTGAGAAGTTAAAATATCTAATTTTTAATAAATATTTTCTAAAATACTACAAATAAGCACATATTTGAATATAAAATAATTTATTTATAAGTTACTTTTTAAAAGTTATTTTTATGTAAGTATTTAAATAAGTTGTTACTCAAACAGGATGTATGGTATAGAATGTAAAAAATGATTTTATAAAATATACATAAAATTTTCAAATATTTAAACTCATTCAATTGTTTCCAACACTGACTAAATAACGATTAATTGTAACTAAGAGGCTCTCATACTAGGAACACGGTTTAGGCATTTTGGATTCTAATAGCTAGCGTGGTGATAAAATTATCAAAATGAAAGCCGCCATTTTAACGCGTTTTAGGCCATCCTTCTGAGAATTTATGTGCGCGTTCAAACCTTCTTGATGCTTCTGCACTCTCATGTATATCAGTGCTGTTTGATGCTTTCAGACACACGTGTAAAGCTCAAATACAGCAAGCAGTAATGCTGTATCTTCAACTCTTCGAACCCCTTTCTTTCAATTCATGGCGATTAAATATATATGTTCCTGCTTTTCCTTTTCCGTTCTTTCTTTAATTATCTTCTACCGTTGCCTTCGTCTGGTCTTAAAGCATGCATGGTATGTTATTATTTCTCTCCCTAATCACCTTTGTAGAGTTAAAATATATACATTTAAATGATAAACAATTGTTTTTTACGGACTCTTATTCATGCATGATCGTGAGTCTCTTGATACTATATATATATATATAAACTAGACCGTGGAAAGTCGAATTTTAGTGCCTTTTCTTTGAAGGCATTTTTCTTCAAACAAACATCTCATCAACAAGCTAGTAATACCATACATTGAACTCAACGGGGGAAAAAAACACAATGAGATAAAGGATATTGAAAATAACATTGATTAACCAAAGTGAAAAATAAAGACAACTTGAGTATATTGTATATACTCATAAATTCTTAGCTACTCACCGATCAACAAAAAGATTTGCTCCGTTCTATTCATTGTTTAATATCTCATAATTATTATCATTCTAATTTTTTGCTATATTATTCATGAAATAACCGAGGTGTTGAAACAATGAATAAAATAGAGCAAAATTTTTCTCTTACTTGTGTAGTAGCTAAGAATTTAATTTCTCTTGTATATATCCTCTTCAGCGTCTGCCATCCATGTCATCATTCATCCAATTCCTGGGAGGCGGCTCAGAAGCAGAAGAAGAACCTCCAAATTGCATAGAGAATCGCAGAAGCTCTTGCTCTTGGTGAGATAGTCCAGAAGACGATGATGACGAAGACGACAAGAGTTGATGAGGCTGAGAAGAAGCTGCAGCAAACATGTCTCTCCCATAGAAACGATGCATATGATGATGATCGTAACTGAAGCTGTTATTACTCCCACCACTTCCGAGAACTTGATGATGAGGATATCGCAATGATGAGGGGCTTGAATATGTTTGTTGATGAGAGACGTGTGGAGGAGGAGGAGCAAGAGAAACTGCTTGTTCATTACTACTACTACTACTACTACTACCAGTGCTTGACAACACTCCACGATGATGAAACTCTTGACCACGATTTGTGAGGTAACCGAATTCGCTTGTGCCTTGAACTCTTTCTGGAAAATTGAGCTTTGCTTTGCTTCCTTTGAATCTGAGAGCTGCTTCATCATAAGCAAGTGCAGCAGCCTCAGCAGTTTCGAAGGTTCCAAGCCATACCCTCGCTGCCTTCTGCGGATCTCGGATCTCCGCTGCCCATTTGCCCCACGGCCTTTGCCTCACTCCTCTATAGTGTCGTCTTCTTGCGTTCCCTTCATATTGGCACGTAAATCAAACAAAAAAACATGGATGTAATATATCTTTTGTTTTTTTCAATGGTTTCGTTTACCAATGTCTTAATAACATTGGTTTTTGTAATGCATTGAATAATATGTTTAAAACTTACAAATCTTACTTATTTTATCGGAATTTTTATTTTCTCAATTGATTCCTTGTCAATCACTATATATTATTAAAGTACTAATTAGCAAAAATCAATTTCTGAAAAACTATCGATATCTAAAGTCCATTAAACATCAACTAATTTAGTTTGATTTAACTTAGTTAATGCAGAATGATGTCGTAATAAGATAAAGCCTTTTCCTGATTTTTTTCTTTTTTATTTATATTAGCTTTAGAGTCTCCAATAATGAAACAATTAAAGATTTGATTTTTATTATTATCATTGTTATGAAAAAAAAATTTATGCTCAAACTCAAAAATGACATTTGCATAATAGAGATGTACTAAATATAAAATTATTCATATGGCTCTATCTATCACCTTAAATTTTGAAGAAAAATGATTTAATTTCATAACAATTCAATATTATAAGAACCTCTTCTTTCACATCTCATTCTTTCATTGGTGAGGGACAAGCAAAATTATTATGTAAATTAGAAAAACAATATTGTGAAAACGATGGTATATTAATTAATTTATTGAAACACGAAAAAGATTTGAAGGGCTAGTTGTGCATGATATGGTCAAAGCCCCGCACAAAATACATATATACAAGAGAGAAATTAAAACCCTAAATTAAGATTGCACTAGCAATATGAAGGCACCGAACATGAAATATCATTTATCCAGCTGTTGTGAACGCTTTGACCAAGGGAAAAAATTGTCAGGCTACGCCAATGGAAAGAAACGGATCGACATGAGAACAAAAACGAAGAAAAAAAAGAATCCTAGTTGTGAACGTCAACTCTAATTAATCTAGTGATAACTCTTTGTCTTCAAATCCAGTATTATAGTGACAACATATATAACAAGACGAAGAAAACACAATCATATAGTTATGTCAATGTTTCACATACATACCTTGATCTTGGCGTGGTACTTGGGAAGATTGTTCATTGTTCTGGGTTGTGCTGGACTGAGAATTAGAGGATAAAGGGTCATCATGCTGAAGCTGAAGTGGGTCATTGTTTGTGCCTCCAATGACTTGAGTGAGGGCACAGACCATGGCTGACATGTCTTGTTGGGATCTTTCCGAATAGATTGGGAAAGAGTATTGCTCCTCCTCTTCCTTTTCCGCTTCTTCCGAAGCATGTAACCTCTTTCCATGCCTAATTCGATCCACTTTACTAACCGATTGATATATATGTTATAATATGATGTGCAGAGATATTGAAGGGTTTACATATGCAAGCTAAGGTGCTATCAAATGATTGATTTTATTTTTCCTTCACTTGGATGTGATGCAATTAATGTTTCCGAGTGTACTATCGACTATATGTCTTTGTGTTTTTCATTCATCATGGGGATGCAATTAAAGAGAAAGTGGCAAGAAATTAAAATTGAATCTAATAGCAAATCGACGCTATATGTGTTCGGATCGACCAAATGGTCAAAGACAAAGCATTTAAAAGAAAAAGATAGAGTTAGGGATGAGAAGGGAGTGGGGGAGAGAAGGGTAGGGTTTTGTGGTTCAGTGGTTTTTATACATCTAGACTAGCTAGATGCCTTGGTGTGAACTCATATGAGAACAGAGAAAAAACAGAACGGACGCAAAGGTACTTTCTTTTATTTATTTCTTTTACAAGACTATATATGAGGTTTCTTATATACTGTTTGGATGTTTATGTTCAGGTTTTTGACTTGGATGGCCATAGCAAATAAAATGTATTTATCAAGTTCTGAACGTTACAATATTACATTTATAATCCACGAGCTTAATTTTGTTAGTTGACCCATATTAGTGGTTTAACTCCCCTTTCCCTAGTATACTTGTTTCTTCTTCTTCTTCTTCTTTTTTGTTTTATTTTTCAATAATTGAACAAGAAGGCTTAATCACAAAAGGTAAGTAAAATATCCAACAAGGAGAATCAAAATATAAATCCAAACCTAATAGATAATATTTGGTACACTACACTGACAACTAAAAATTATCATTTGATAATCATACCTGCACATGGCAAACAATACACAAACCAAATTATGTACCTCCCAGCAAGTTTTGTAAGAACAAACCATCACTGCATAAAACCAACACAACATATCAGCATCTTAAAAACCAAACAAAATATGTAGTCTAGCAATCACCAAAGACAAAATCACCAATATCCAACCCTTTATTACTAGTAGCTAAATCCAAAGGTAGAACAAAGAAACTGTCATGGGGCTAAGCTACAAATCTCAAAAATCTCAGTCTCAAACTAGATAGATAAGATTAGAGGCACATGCGTCTACACTTTATTAATAATTCCTTTTACCCACAAACAGTACACGAAGGTAATTATGTTGATCATTACCCAAAGAATTTGTAGAAACATTAACTTCAACCCCTTTGGCATTGCCATCAAAGTCATCCTTATGAATAATTCTCAAGCACCACCATCTAACTTTCCAAAGCAACAGAAGTATTCCACTTTGATAATATGCTTATCCAAATAATCAAACTACCGAGTTGGCAAACACTAGTGTATCCCTTACTCAAACTCAAATGAACTTATATAATTATCTACAACTACTCACAATAGTGTATCCCTCGTTTAAATCCCTACTCACTAGTTAAAATGCCCTCTAACTCACATTATCTCTCCCTCACACATAAATCATTTTAGTGTATCTCTCAGCAAGCAATCTACCACCTCCAACGCCATTTCCTTATAGATTACTCGAAAAAGCATGACCTATTCACAAAGAAACAAAGGAAAACTATTCATTAGCAAAAATTTCACTAGTATGCATCGCCATGGACCTTCTCTCAAATCTCACAAATAGCTCCCCCACATGAAATTAGCCTCTTCGTGTATCACTCATAATCATCTTCCACCAATACCCCCATAACAATAATGGGAAGTATTTACCACTCCAACAATTTTCACCTGCAAACAAAAGAGAATCTACAAGCAGAAAATTAGGAGTCAACAGTTAACCAAAATCGGCACCTATACATTAGGTTAAAAAGAAATTTTGTTCAGTTAATTTCCTCTGTTTGAAAAACAACCCTATTTCTTTGTTCCCAAATGAATAGTAAAATGACATAGAAGCAGATACTCCAACCTTTCGACCTCTTACCTATAAACACACAATTAATCCACATTTTAAAATTTGATTTAGGGTCCTCTGCTATAACCCATTCAATTCCCTACTAATTATAAAAGAAAGCTCATATTCTCCATAAAAATTCACAGATAAAGAATAAATGCGATAAAGATTCTTCCTCAACCTTACAAAACACACATCTAGAATCAATACCACTAGTAACATTCAAACGGGAGAAACGATTTTTTGTATTAATTCTCCTAATTAGAACAAATCACACAAATAGCTTTGCCTTTGGTGGAATGCACCCATTCAGACTCTATGCAAGCTAGGATAAACATGTCTATTTTCACAACACACTTGAAAATATTTATCAACAAAAGAATGGACCGAAATTTGGTTTGAAGAGTGAGCACACCATACTACGCTATCAAGCACATTTGGCCTTAAATGGACCTGACCTATGAGTTTATTCAGATCATCCAACAAAAGTAGTTCCCATTGAAAAATACTTCTCCTCCAATTTGACTTCCAAACCCACTGTCTGCTATCCACTCACCATACTCCCCAATCACTGTCTCTTTTTGCAATGAAACTAAATATAATCTCGGGCATATATCCATCAAATTTACATGCCCGACCCACACATCCTCCCAAAACCAGGTGTGATATCTATTCCCAATAATTTTTCTAAATCCAGCCACAACCATAGAACTAATATGATCATCAACCTCACCCATGCACTTATTGCTCCCCACAAACCATCCTTTGTTGACTTCTTTTGTTCAAACACTGGTCTAGTGCTAACGAAATTATGGCAAGAACACACGACTCTTTTCCAAAAGGCATTTCCTTCCATTGAGAATCGCCACCACCTCACTTAAAAAGCATAGCTGCGTTTGTAATTACCAAGTCCCTAACCCCAAGACCACGCCATTTTTTAGGTTTTTGAATCACCTCCCATTTAACTAATAGGACGACAATCCTATTCCCTTTCTCACCCCCACTCTGTAGGAAAAAATCTTTCTACCAACACTTTGTGGCATTCTAAAGATCCCTAAATAGTACATTGGAAGACTATTTAAAACTGCTTTGATTAACACCAATCTACCCGCTCTTAAGAGCATATTGCTCCTCCACCCACTTAGCTTTTTCTTTATCCTTTCAATGACTAAGGCCCAAGTACATTCAAATCTAGGATTAGATCCAAGAGGGATGTCCAAGTCCTTAATCAGAATAGAAACAACTTGGCATTTTAACAAAGAGCTTACCTCACTAACCAAAGTCTCTTCAAAATTTAAAGGGATAACGGCAGATTTACTATAATAATGGATAGCCCCGACATAACCCCAAAACAATCCAATATTCCTCTTATGTTAAGGAGCACTTCCTTCTCAACAGGAGCAAATAGGAACATGTCATCCGTAAATTATAAATGAGACACAGAGGTATTTTGGGTACCCACCCTAACTCCTTGAACCAAACCAATCTCTACTGCTCTTTCCATCAAACGATTTAGGACCTTACCACAAGGACAAATAAAAATGGGGATAATGGATCCCCTTGTCTCAAACTCTTTTCCATGTTAAAATGTTTAGTAAGGTATGCGTTAACCATTATGGATATAAGGGATCACCTTGCACACACTTTCCCTTTTTCTTTTGCTATAACATTTAAATAGAAAATACTAATAGTTCTCACACACCTGATGGATTCTTTTAATGCAATAGCTTTTGAAAAAATATTACGTAGACTTGAAGTAAGATAAAAATTTTGTTGTGTAATATTTATTGCTTGACATATCAATTAAGGTTGCTATTATATAAAAAATATTGGAAGATGGAGACAAGAATAACCTGCAAAATAAATGTGTTAAATGACAAATAGTACAATAATAAAACTTATTTTTTTCTTATTCTAAGAGTAAATGAGAATTCCTCGTAACTTTGTTCTGAAAAGTATTAGACAACTTAATTTTTTCCAAATTTATTACTAAATAATTTGGCAAGTATGTTCAGTCTTACATGGAAAAACAGGTTATACTGATGATAGATTTTATTCAACAATCATTCTTATTCTTTATAAAAATTTTGACGATTTTATTTTTATGTATGGGTTCGAGTAGAGATGGCACATGAATTAACTTGCTAACCCTCCAACTTAATTTCAAAATGGATATCAAAGACGAATTAGGTAGTCAATTTGCCTGAAAAATTAAAAAAAATGTATATAAGAATAAAATGATAATTAAAAAACTCATTAATTTATTAGGTCTCATGGTTTAAGAATTCAATGGGCTCTGATATTAATAAACTAGAAAAAAAAACTGTGCTAAACTGAGTCTTTATGATGGATATCAATCATTTCCCTATCAAACTAGATGAATTATTAAGTTTATACTGTTTTTGGTAAATGTTACTAAGTGTACATATAAAATGAAATGCGTTACTTTCTATCTCTTGATGAGTATTATATAAATTACGTAGGTCATCAATATTTTTATTTTTATTATTCTTATTCTTAATGCTATAATTGCCACACATATAGAGGTAAGCAGAACATATTAGGTAGCATTTGATTTCTGTTCTAGAACAATAGAGACAGAGACAATATAGATTGAGACATAAAAAATATTATTTCTGCATCATGTATAGTATTGAAGTACAAGATATGATAATTGTCTCTGTATCTTATTTAAAAACACATAAATAAGACAAAAAAATACATGATAAAAATATCATATACCACCGTCAGACCACACATGGTATTAAGGATAAATAGGAAAACAGTAAATATATATAGAAATATTATTAGAAGAAAAAATATTAAATTTCTGTCTATGTATCTTGACTCAATTGTTCCTCCACTTTGGAGATATAAAAACTTTTTATATTTTGTGTCCTGGAGTAGAAAATTTTTCTATATTTTATTCTTGTTTCCACAATCAAATAATTTTGTGTTTCTACTATCTCTATATTTTCTATCCCGGATCATAAACCAAACGCTACCTTAATGTTCAATCACACCTAAACATTTTTTCATTTTTTCTTGTATTTTACATGTTCTTTTCATCAACCTGTAATTTTAAAGTATTTATTTTATTCATTTTTCATTCGAACAAATTGGTGAAATATTGATTATATGTTAACATTATTTCTTACATAAATAAGAAAAATAATAACTGTATTTTAAAACTAATTCAATCAATCAGATAAAAAACAAATTAGTCAAATTCAATTTACTCATTGTTTAGCTATTTACTAATTTTTTAACTATTTAAATTATCATCTTAAATGTTGAATAAAAAATTCTAACAAATGTCCTGAGAAAATAAGAAAATTGTTTTTACAAATTTTTTAATATATTTATTCCTTTGAAAAAATTAAAATTTTTAAATTCAATTAATTTTTTTTCAATCCTTTCATGACCAGTGCACTAAAATTGTTGTTAGCAAAGATACCATTTTTTTTTTTTAAAAAAAAAAGTAAGGCACTTCGCTTTCACGCCGAAACATGGGTACCTGGAGTCCGGAGTCCAGTTCACAAGGCTCAAGGCTCCACCATGGACTTCGTAAATTACTCCATCATAGTGACCTGTTGAGCTGAAAAAAAAAAAACTGCTTCAACATCTTTTGTTTTGTTTTATTTTCTTTTCGTCTTCTATATTGTCTTGCTTTCATTTTTCTTCTGATGAGTTTTTCTTGTTAGCATAATAGTAAAACTCATATCTTGATTTTCTTGTAGCTGTTCACACTCTTGACAGCTTCATAGTACTGCATCATAAAAGATAAAATCAACAACCTATATTAGTAATGATATATTGTGACTTCTATTTTCTTTTCTTTGTTTTACCTATGTGTTCATTATGTTCTATCTACAGTTTAGTACACTTTTGGAGCATGATTTTACCTGGCAAAAAAAACTTGAAGCAGTAACTACTTTAACTCAAAGAAGAGAAAAAACCAAGGAAGAGAAAACTAGACCAGACCAATCAATTCAACTAGGTTAACCAGAAATCAGTTGTCTTGCCAGTCCAGTCAAGTGCTTTCAACCATTGGAGCCCAAAACAGGTTAAAAACCGGTTAAATTGGGCAAAACCGTGAAAACTGGCAAATTGATCCGATTTTTTCAAGTTGACCGGTTTGTAACTTTTGTTTCTTTTTTTTGTCAAAGCTTAAATGTTAACATCTTTTGGTAGCCACAGAGCAAAAAATGAAAAAAAAAAAAGAACCAAAGAAAGGCACTACAAAAGTTGTTCGGATGTTCTTCTTTTGTCTTCGTTATTTACAAACTGCTCATCATAAACCTCGCTATGCACTAACAAATATTGTTTTCAAATGCTTTGTGACCGTGTTGTAAGGCTGAGATGAGAGAAATTTTTATATGGATTATGTTTATTTTTATAGACTTATAAATATATATTTTTTATTGATTATGTTAATGTTAATTATTTAATATATATTTTATTATATTCCATTAAATCCCAATTGAATTGGTTGGACATTTAAACCCTTGAACTAGTGCCTTGATCGGTTCAATATCAGATCCGATTTTCTCTTCCTTGAAAAAAAACTAATGGCAAGAAGAATTTGAAGAGTTTCTGTTGAACAACTTACCTATGGAAACTCTCTCTTTAAATTATATTTTGATGGAAAGAAGACTCGCACATACTAAAATGACTCAAGGACTCCTTTTAATTCATATTTTTGTTTCTACATAGTCAAGGTATAATGTTTTATAATACTTCAGATAGATCTAACGGATTAGTTAGTCTATGTGCAATAAAAGAATGTTCACTTGTGATGAGAAAGAACTTCAATATCGATGAGAATTGTAACCAAAAAAATATCGATGAGAATTAATTTCACATCTAAGTTTCGGCTCATAATCAATTTAAGATTTGGATCACCAAAAGTTAGATTATATCAAATGCAATTGAGAGACAGACACTAAAGGTAATGACAACAAAGAGTATACAAAAGGCGAACTCCCTCTCTCTCTCTCTCTCTCTCTCTCTCTCTCTATATATATATATATATACACACACACGCATATATGTACACACACATTAATTATTACGAAAGTAGCATGTTTTCTCCTTTTCTCTCCTCAACTGCACTAGCAATTCAACTCGAAGAGAATCCAAACTAAAATTCGGGAGGCAAATAATTAGTTCACTTATCAATGTCTCCGGTGATTAAAGCTTAACTCCTTATTTTCTTGATTGTACATGATACTAAACAGGACAATAAACAACATAAAGCTTTGGGGGAGCAAAGAAATAGAGATGAAATATAAATAATAAATGGGAACACAAAAGATGTTACTGTTGTCATTTCATAATGTGAATGGCTACTGATGATATCGGGTGCTTCCCTTTTAATATTTGATATGTTGGATTTGATACTTTTTCGTGTTTTTGGCACCAGATTCCTGGTGCATGTACCTCAAAACTTTATCAAATAAAGTGATTCGTCGGCAAAGAGGATTCACCAATTGTAAATCTGCTATTACTTTTCCCTCGAATATATATATCTGCAATATTCGAAATTTCAAGTTCACTCCTGGATGCTACCTTTTTCTTCCATATAAACACGCATTTACAGACAAAAAATTGGTATAATGAATTCACAAAATAATAGAAATCAGTGGTGCTGAATTTCTGAATACAACGTATGTTTGTACATTCCAAATGCCATCTATAGGCTTCCACGAATTGTTGGATTTCATTTCATCAAAAAATAATGTGTAGATGGTAGGACTCAATTTTTGCATTCAACTAGTAAAAAACATACATGCTTAAACTTGTAGCATAACTTAAGGCCGAAGCAGCCTCCTTGGAAAGCCCTAAAAGGACACGAGCACGAGAAAGAAAAGGAAATGCTAACTCTAGACTGGATCAGACAGATCTTAAGATGTGACAGCTAGCGGGGGAACACTTCTTGAGCCGTTTATTAACACAAAGCAAGTGTTCTCACCACTTTAGCCGAATTTATCAATTCAAAATACTGTAAAAGGACCTCGAAATTGCACAATGATCAATAAAGAGAAAGCTTTACTATGTACAGTTTTTACATGACTAGGGGCTCGGTTGGATGTTTCTACTTCGCATGTAAGTTAAAAATTGAGTTGGTAATTCTGCTAGAAGTGCTTGAACTACTGAAATCTCCCTGCCTGCAAGAGAGAAAGAAGTTCATAAGTGCTTGATATGTCAGCAGAAATTCGCCAAAATTTGATTATTTGCAAACTGTTGCTTACTTTGAACATCCCGGAATGGAACAAATTGGACTATATCACGGGAAGCAACACGTCCAGATAAACTTTCAAGTCTCTCTCCCTTGTCTGCATCCAAAACCTGTGCAGCGAGAAATTGATCACATAATTTCATAAAGCCTTGTGGTTTGTGGTGCTATACCAGTTACACAAACAGGTCAGCACCTCAGGTGCCAAACAGTTATAACTCTGAGTGAAGACAAGTTGAATTAATACCTCCATTTCTTTGAAATCAGCTCCTCCTACTCCAACAATAAGGATTGATAATGGCAGGTCAGAGGCTTGAACAAGAGCATCTTTTGTTTCTTGGAGATCTGTCACCACTCCATCCTGAGAAAATATCATTTAAATCTCAGAGCAGCAGTGGGAAAACAAGGCATATGAAAATAAAATATTTTCAGGGGTCAGGAATAGGATGGTAGAGATATGCTCTACCATGCATAATACGGGTAGAGCATATTAAACTTAAAACCGAAGTTCAACGAGGCACAAGACAACTATATTCAGGGATAGGTGATGATACTGAAGACTGCTACATATGTTAACTCTTACTGTGATTATTAACAAAACAAAGTACTTTCTTCCACCATTTGCTACAGATTGGCTGGCAATCAGTGCAGCATTACTTATGACAGGTCCAAAAAGAGTTGGCCCTGCAAGAGATACATTAAGCAGGGCACTTGCGTATGCCATCATGATTCCTTGAATCCCTTCCACCTGCAACAGACAGAGACTTTTAATTATTAAAGAACAATTTCAATGAAACAACACAAGATCATACTAAGCAGTTCTACCTCACAGTAATGACTGCTTCCATTCAAGTTGAAGCAATGGGAGACTGGACCATCAATTGGTCGTGCTCCAAATCCCCAAGCAGGAAATCGCTTGTCTGAATCATAAAACTGTATTACCTCCCCAACCTCAATGATTGCCTAGAAGAAAAAAGCATTCATGGCACATGGATCAAGGCAAATAAACCTGTTAATTCAAACCAATCATCATTTCTCACCCTCTGGTATGCATTTGGCCTCCCTGAAGGATCAACATAATGCAAAGAATCTGGAAGGCGTGGATTTCCATTTGAAGCTAGTAAACAAGGAAAGGAAAGGGGATTAAACAGTAAAAACACATTTCGTTCTCGTCATTCCACACAAAACTAGCATGCTAAATGACTGTGAAACATGTATTATTGAGTTGATTTTATCTTCTTCTATCCTCCTATTGAAAAGGATGCTCAGGCAGGAGGAGGAAAGTAGAGACGATAAGGAGGGGGAAAGTCAACCTCATACCAGCTGCTGAGACTGAAAAAAGGTCCCCAGAGGGCTAGCATTTTGGGGAACACACAAATGCCCCCTCAAGGTAAACTGGACACAGCCAGGCTCCTCCACCCAACCAAGCGCACTAGTGGAAACTGAAACCTAAGCATTGAGTGATGGGATGAGTGCTTAACTATTGAGGCACTAGCTGGGGAATAGATTAGATGATGAAACCAAAGGTTTAGTCTTGAATTTATATTGAACTTGTAACATTGTTGTAAACCTCAGTAGTGTCAAAAGAATGATTTTGCAATGCTAATTGTACACTGCAAGCACTAAAGTAATTGGGAAAACTATGATAGAAAATTTGATATTATTTATAGTGACTACATGAAAAGTCAAAGAACAGCACTCCACGTGTCAGCATAATGTTTCAAGAAAATTTGTCAAATAAAAAATTTCATTTTGTGAAAGTTTTTGCAGATATAAGTTTGAGAATCCTTGCGCTGTACAGCATGAGGGAGAAAGCATGGACAATATGAAAAAATGCTCCAACTTTTTATAGATATAATGTTTTCCTACAACTGATAATCAACCTTACTTAGGAGGACTCGAACAAAGTTAGTTCTACTATTAGAAACAACCTAAATTTAATCCTAAAGAAATCTGAATCCGAGGTTGGACACACAAATTTCAACTGGTAATAAAACTTAAACAACCAACCACATTGACATTACAAGTACAATAATCATAACATTATAATCTCAACCTCCGTTAATTGATCATTATATAGATACACAGAGCAGTGTAAGCAGTTTGAGGAAGTTGGTCATCGGTGTACCTGTGAAGTCAACAGCCACCATGAAGTTCAACTCAAAACCCCCAGCCAAGTAATCCAGGAAACTAAATTGGACACTTTCAGCAAATTTGTCCACAAATAGCTGACTCTTTAACACCTATATTGTAGTTAAATATGCATTTAGTTATAGATAGAGGAATTGATGATGTAAATCAATTTAATTAATATAATAAGACCTTGTCAGGCAGAAGTAATTTTTCTCCTTGGCCATTAGAATGACACTTCTCCAACTCCACTAAAGATTTCTGCACTTTTCTGATAAATCAAGAATAACAATCCCAATATGCATTTAAGCCTAGAAATAGAATTAACAGAAAAAGTTGCCAGACACAAGAAAAAGGAACAGCTGATTACCCCATCAAATCATGTTTGCCGTTGCTATTAAAGTTATAGCACTCTATGATCAAAGGACTCTCCTGTATATAATCAAAATGAAAAATGAGATGGCTTCAACCATGCACAGAACATCAAGCCAAAATGTTGTCCCCAAAAAGAAGATAAAATGATGTGATATCTCATGGGAAGCTTTCCATAT
The DNA here is from genome assembly GCA_031216125.1 of Dalbergia cochinchinensis. Lineage (NCBI taxonomy): Eukaryota > Viridiplantae > Streptophyta > Magnoliopsida > Fabales > Fabaceae > Dalbergia > Dalbergia cochinchinensis. The sequence continues at coordinate 54,371,539 of CM062373.1, read as the reverse complement.
TTATGGAACAGATATATGCATCCTTTCACTGCAATTATGTCAGTACAACATCTCAAATGCCAGCATATTTTATCATAAGAAAAAATAAAATACTAAGTCAACACTAACCTGCACTCTATATTAAAAGATAACAAACATTGATATGAAATGTAGATCCTATGAAAGAAGAATATTTTGAATTATGTTATATGCTCTTGTTTTAATGAACAGAGTGCAAGGTTTGACCACAGTGCAACTTGAACTAGTGACCTGCTATTGGAAGAAATCTTTTGAAAAAAAAGAAAGAAAGAAAGAAAAAATGATATGGCTCTTTGCTTCAATAGACAATGAAAACTAGAAATGTCTATATTGAAATATGATGGCCATGCTAATTTTTTAGATAAAAGATGGCCACTCTAAATGACACAATTGTGTTTAATTCATGTACCTTGCCTCCTACTTGTTGAATATTCAAGAACACTGGCTTCCACATTGGATTGAGATCGTTCTTTATAACTTCTGTTTTGCAAATAGGAATTTGAATACTACCTTCCACGACTTTTGATACCAGTAAAAAGGGATCCTGCAAGACAAACAAAAGCAAGCCTTATTCCATAACTGGCCTCCTCAAACACCCAAAGGAAAAAGAAAATAGGTACATACACTTCTTGAGAAGAGATCTCTATAATCCAAATCAGAACACCTGAATATCATCTCTATTGTAGTCTTCGAGCTAACACATTCTTCAGCATGAACCAAGAGCTTCCCACAATTTCGGGAGTGGGAAGATCTGACGGAATCTTCTCCATGTAGATCTAATGTCAATGATCGATCAAATCTTGTAATTATCTGCATGGGTATAATTGTTGGGATGTTGATTTAATTCAACTAATGCATGGGCCAGAATACTTTGAAGTTTGAACAAAATATTCTTGGATTGAAAAATTCTAAATATTCTTGGTCGTTGCCAAATGAGCTATTAACGGAAACAGAAATGCTGCACATTTCAAGCAACACATATTTGGAAAATATAATTAAAGGGTGAGGTCAGGAGCAGTCCTAGATCAGAAAGATCCAGATGGTTGTCAGTATAATGAATTCTCTTTTAGTTGACACTTGACAGATATCCATCACCAAAAAGTTGGAACAGTCACCAGGTTACCTCAGATAATGCACAGCTCGCCTCACCAAGAAATTGCTGCTCTTCTAGCTTAAGCATCTGCACAAGTCAACCAAATAGTTACAATATGGACCTTTTTACCTTGATGCTCCGTCAACATGTTATCACATCTAATGAACAGAGAAGCAAATACTAGGCAAACTAATATCTTGTCATGGAAAGAACTGGGAAATGATTGTTGCACAACCTTATGTGGATCATGGAGTAGTGCAAATTTTGAGACACTAAGGGACCAAAAAAATAAAAGGTGGCCTTCAGCTGTTATCTATTATCACACAAAGGTTTTAAGGAATTGTCACCTGCAATGATCCATGTTTATCAAGTAAATTTTTTTAATCTTTTCTCCTAACATGCTCTAATTACTTCTAAAATTTACATGTCCACATGGAAAGAATAGCAGCTATAACAAGCAAATCATCTTCAAATTAAAAACTATGAATTAAAATATGAGGGGTAAAAAAAGTCAATGCAGAAGTCAATGTGGTAAATACAGAACAGTAACTCCAACATGCAACAGTCATGTATTCAGCCTTGTACTAATATGGTTTGTAAGTAAAAGGGGGCAAGAATAGGATCTTGGCAAAAGCATAAGCATGAATTTGGAGACAAAGACACGTTTACCCATCATGAAACACAATTATACACGAAAATGCGATTTAAACATCCCAACTTAACCATTTCTTAAGCGCATTAATTAATGAGTTCAAATTTTCAAAAAATATCAGTTATAAGGTTATTGCTTAAAGAAATGCAGGTTGCAGCAAACTATTTCACAAAAAATTAAGATACAGACATTTTCTGACCCTCACGTTCTTTTACATGAAATATGTACATGTGATAATTGACCATTAATGTATGAGAACCAATCTCAAGCTAGATGACATCAACATCTTTACTCTCCACATTTTTTAAGTATAAACTACATTGGTACAGTTTCTGAGTAGAATATTAAAAAAAAATGAAAGAAAAATGAAAAGAAGTTTGATGAATTACTATAAATTTGTAGAAAAGAAGGACAAAAAGGGGGAAAAAAACTTTATACAGAAAATATAAAACAAAACAAGATAGATAATCTAACCAATATAAAGTAGATCGACAGAAACAACTGCCAATCAGGAACTAACTTATAACCATTGTCTGCTTAGATTTGTTTATGTATCTATAAAATTCTTCAAAAAGTAAAGCGGCGGACTGGAATCTAATTTGATGAGGAACTTATATATTGGAACCATATATTACTCAAAAAAACAGAAATATTCAAGCATGCACACCATCATGAACACTATACCTTTACATCTACATTGTGAAACTGAGTATCAACATCATACACACGAAACCTGTGACGAAAGAATTTTACAGAACAGTTCCTGGTGAAACAAAAAATGCTCATCGGCCTTGTTAGAAGTATAAATAACAGATTCAAACTTACAGTAAAACCTGAACAACCTCAAAATGATAAATGAGGGTGTGTTTAGTAATCCACGTGGGATTCAATGAATTCAGTACTACTTCCGTGCGGCCAAGTTCCTCAAGTGCTCCATGTTTTTCTTTTGCATAAAGAACCAACACCGGGTCACTCTACATTAAGAAAAATTAATTACAATACCCTAACTTTTCTGTGATGAATGCAAGATTCATGCAACTAAATGATGAGAATATTAAATATTAAATTTAAAAGCATAATAATTTACTTATTAAATAAATGGCAGCCATGGCAGCGCTATGGTTCCATGGCGTGGCGGATGTTGGCCCGTCCACCATGAAAAGACTGGTACATGGCAGCAGCTTATGGCAGCCTGGCAGGCATTCCATGGCGGATTTATGGCAGACCACCATGAGCCGTCATCTACTATTGACAACTATGATAAATGGGAATCCTATAACCAATGGAACAGTTTACAGTGGCCCCATTGACTCAGGTAGTTTATTTGCTGAACTATGTGAATGAGGTTTATCATAGGTATACTTTCTTATGGTCTAAAACACAATGGTAGCTATTAGGTTTTTAGGGGGTCTGACATTATCTTCTTTTCTTTTGTACTCATGGAAAATTAATTTTTATATTGAAAATTCATTTGTTAGTATACCGAATAATGATTAGAAAAAGAATTTCCATGTTGTCCCTTTTTTTTATCTGTGTGCTTTCTGTCACACTTTCTTTAAAACGAATCAGTAGCTGATCTTCTTTCCCCTCTCTTTCTGGATTTTATGTGCTCTGAACAACTTCCTGCCACATGAATTTATGATCCCGATTCCCAAGAGCTACTTGCTCCAAATTTCTAAGAGTAAAGTACGACCAATTCAGATTGAGGCTATTGTGAAATTTCCTATTCTTCATGGTTCCAAAATCTCCATGATGAAATCACATGTGTACCGAAAAAAGAACAGACCAAAACAAGAGACAATTGAGCTGCTAATAAAACAAATATTAACAAATTCAACATCATCCAATTAACCAAATTTAAAAAAAAACAAAAAATCACAAATGAATGACTGAAGGAACCAAAGTTCAATTCAAACTAAAACGCAACCGAACAAATTCAACAGCTACAGGAAAAACAAAAATCAACAACTAATTAAGTGCATGAGTTTTGCAGATTTCACGGAAATGCTCAAACAACAAACCTTGGAGAGCACATCGCGATCACGCAATCCCGAAGCGGAGAACGATAACTGCAACACACACACAACAGAATAAATTATCCACTCTCACACCAGCAATATCACCTTCCGCAACAGAAAAAAAAAATAAAAAGCACAAAAACGAAGCGAAGAGAAGACGAAGAAAGAGAACGTGGAAGTACAAATACGAAGAAGAAGAAGAAGATGAAGAAGAACCTCGATCTGAGAAAAGAGGCCTTGGTAGCCGCGTGAGCGGAGGAAGTTGTCGACGGCGTCGTTGGGGGAGTCGGCCGGATTGCGGATATCGGCGGAGGTGCCGCCGATGGCGGAGCTGCCGCCGGCGACGTCGGAGCAGCAGTTTCCCATTGGATATCGGAGGCGGGTGGGAGTAGTAAACGAGAGAGAGTGGCTTGACTGAAGTCGTTGGGTTGGGCTGGGTTGCGTTGCGTCAAACTGAACAAAAAACTGCGAAATGAAATGAAATGAAGCTGGAGGAAACGGGGAAAGGAAATAATCTATGCAATATATAAATCTATCTACACAATATATGAAGGAAATTCCTCCTTTAGTGTCCAAATTTTAAAATTTCCAAAACATCCATAATTTATATAATATATAAAGGAAATTTCTCTCTTTAACTATCTCTTGATGTCCAAATTTTAAAATTTTCAAAATATCCATAATATAGAAGTTAAGAAAGGTTGAAACAATTGAAGAAAGTTATAGAAAGTTTTGAAATAATAACAAATTTAAAAAAAATATTATAAATAAATAAATAATATATTTTAATTTTTTTGAAAAAATGTGAATTGGTAGGCAAGAAACTGCCATCAATTCACTAGTAAATTGAAAGGGAAAAGACACCGAATGTCTTGTTATCTAATTTTGCAATTTGCCAACTAGCTTGATTATACTGATTAGTGATTACTGATTACCCTGACCTTTCTTTTTTCTTTTCTTTTCCTTTTTTTTTTATAGATTTTCTAATTTATTTATGCTAAAATGTAATAATGATACTTGTTTGTTGTTAGTAATAATTTCTTTGTTTGTTTGACTTCGTTAATGTGTTGGTGTTTGTTTTTTTTTTTTTTCCTTTAAGTGTGTTTTATAAAAAAAAGGAACTTTTGAAGTTTGACTAACTTGTTTAGATAATTTTTTAATAGATATAAGAATTTAATTGGAATATATTGGCGGTGTAAAAAAGTTTTACACACTCATCTAATCATATAATGACAAATCAGTAAATATGAGTACTTTTCACTCCACTACTTGAAAAGTCATACAAAAGAAAAAATTTGATTAGATAATAATATATTTCTTTTACACTATCGGTGCATCAAAAATTAAACTCTAAATATAATTAACATTAATTTTTTGAAAAGTTTAATTTAATGCAATGACTGTGTAAATACTTTTAAATTAAACTTTTCTAAATAACTATTCATATAATGAGTATAAAAAATAACTATATTTACTAATATGATAATACATGACTAAATGAGAGTGTAAAATCTTTTTACAGTTTTAGTGTTACATACAAATCAATATATTTTTTAAAAACAAAGGAGTTACTTCTACTCTTATTTCTTACAGTAAATTATACTCTCCTCTTGAAAAATACTATTATTACACCATCATTTCTTTTATTTCCAAAATATCCATTTTAGTTCAAAATACTTTATTAGTTAATTTATGTATACACATTTAATTAACTACCCATTATACACCTATTTTATTAAGGGAAAAGAGTACTGAAACCCTAATCTTATACCTTTTTTGCAAACTGCTACTATATATCAACATTAAAAATTTTCTAATTAGTCCTTAAACTTTAACTTATACATTATAACTTAATAGATCCTTCTAGGAAAGAATTTGCTAAAATTACTGGTAGTTATGGTGAAATATATTGTCTAAATTTAGTCAATATGGTCTAAATTTAATGAAAAATAAAATGTTTAATATGTTTTCCTGTGTTATTATACTATTATTGTAGGAACCAATTTAAAATAAAAGGGTGTACTGAAGTATCAATCAACGTTTAGGAACTAATTGAGAAGGTTTCAAAGTTTATAGTGGTGATTTGCAAAATGGTACAAGTTTATGGTGGTTTTATACTAATTTATCTTTTATTAATTAGTGTCTATTTTTTAATATTATTATTATTTTAATTATTCACTGTTTAATGATATTAAGATCCTTTCATCTTCGTAAATTCTTGAAAATTTATATGTTAATATTAATGACACTATATTTATTAAGATTATTTAATTCTTATTTAAAATATGTTAAAATACATAAAATTAACTTTGACATCTATTTTTAATATTAACGAATTTATGTAAAAAATATTTTATTAAAATTAATATTTAGCATTAACTGTCACATATGTTAATAGTCTAAAAATATTGAAAAAATTTATAAGTGCACAATTTTTACCTTTTGTGAACTAATTGTCGTAAAGTATTATTATTGTTAATGTATTATCTTCATATAATAATTGTAATTAAAAAATGCTAAAATAAATAAACACAGACACTTTTTTTGTTATATATATGAATCAATCACATATCTTCTGCCCCATTATAAAAAATCAATATGTATAACAGTTAATAAAGAGGATTTTGACAAGAACAAAATAATAAACTTAAAGTAATCACATTTTAAAATAAAAACATAAAACTGGATTAGAGTATAACACATTTTCATCTTTCAGAAGAGAAGACTGTATATTTTGAAAACATAGAGGAAAGTTATGTGATAAGAGTACCTCTTAAGGGAGAAGGGTGTAATATATTCAATTTTTTATTTTAAAAGTACTTTTTTTTTAGTTTATCCATTTACTAATATATCATATCATAATAAAAAAATTCATAATAAATTTATTTCAAAAAATTATCAGGATAAAATTATTATAACATTTAAAAAATTAATTCTAATACACTATAAATTTTAAATATTTTTTATCATCACAGAGTTTTATAATGAATTTAATTTTTATATACTACGATTATTACAAAAAAAATTCATGGATATTTAATCAAATATTATTATGTCAATAAAAATGTTTGATTTTACACTCATTATCTCAAAATTCTAGTATTAATAGCATATAATTAGATGACAATACAAAACTCTTGTATCAATTATCAATCAATATGAATCTCTAATTTCATGTGGATGACTTTTGAGTTAGTTATTGTATGTGTCAAATATTTTTAATGACATAGCAATATATAATTGAATGTCATGTAATTTTTTTTAATAACAATGTATCGCAATTAAATTCTTATAACGTAGTTGTTATAAACTTAATATATATATATATATATACATACATATATATTATAATTTAATACATAATTGGTTTATTAATAATATAAAATTAAAGTATAATAAATTAAATTTATGTCAATATCAATGTTATATAGAAAAATAGGATTTAATTTTGATATATTATCTATGTAAAAATTTTGTTATTTTTTATTTAATCATATATTATCACCTCATTAAAAGTTTTAAATTTTTATAATAATCATCTCAAAAAGTATACATAATAAAATGTGATTATCTAACTGTGTATACCAACAGTACATTAAAATTAATAAAAAAAAACTTATTTTTCACTGTTACATAATTATATTGTCAATATATTTGTGTTCGATTACGTTGCAATGTTATTTTAAGGGAATGCTTTTAATAATCTTTTTAACGAATTACTATGAATGTATGATATTAACTATCCCAGAAGCCAAGTGATATGCAATTGTTTTCCATCCCAAAATTATTACACAACTATCCTGTAATTGAAGAAAACTTGTTTGCCAAACACCCCCCCTCCCCAGTTTAAAAGTTTTTAGTTAACTTTTTTATATTATATAAAATTTTCAATTGAGTCTTTGTGAACAATAATTGTTAAAAAAAAAAAATTTCTAGTATATTTCGTTTATATATAGTATATTCCTAAAATATTTCTAGGATATGATCAGAATATTCTATTTTTTTTATAACAGCTATTACTTACAGGAATTTAATTGAAAATTTTATATAATATATAGGTTTAATTAAAAAATTTTAAACTATAAGGACCTAATTGAAAATTAAATAAATTTATAAGACCTATGGAGTAATTAGACCTCTTTTACCTTGATAGTCAAACTGTGCCAATTTGATTGAGTGCATAATATTTTCAATTTCAATCGAAGGCCATTGGCTCCAACCTTTTCTGGTGAAATTTGTTGAGATAGTTTGCAAAATTTCTTTGAATTATTTGTGTCGTTGCATAAATTGGTCGTTCACGTAACATCGTGTAGCTAGTTGTAAGTCTTAATCGCAAAAATTTCGGAGTGAAGCATCATGGGGCATCAGAGTAAAGTCAAAACCACCGCGTTAAGTGACTTACAGTCGTTGATGGAGGATAGACATGGGTCCTCGGACAGATAACACATCGTATATGATTGGAAAATGATGTCATACATAGGTTTTATTACGCTAATGAGTAACATATAAATTTTTATTGAATTTAATTTTAATGCTTACCATTCAAAAAATAATATTAGACTATCATGTGTTGTCATACTACTAAATACAACCAATTTTCATAGTACTCATTACTTTAATAAAGATGAAAAAATTAATTTTTATATATTTACCGTGTAAATTTTTTTTTAGAATGTCATCCAATTATATATTATCATATAGTAAAAATGATTAAGTTTCACATTCATTATTTGAAAAATCATGCAAATTAGATAATTTGATTGAATAATAATATAAAACAATGCATAAAAATTAAACTCAACAAAATATATTTGATCAGATATTGTGTATCAAATTCAAACTCATTCTCTATTTAGTACAAAAGTTCAAAAAGAGATTCAAATCAAGAACTTAGCAAACGTCTAATGCCATAAAAGAGAAAAAAGAAAAAGAAAAAGATGATACCAGCTCCCTAAGAAGGGTGTTTGATGCTTTCAAGCATAGCAATGAAATTAGTTGATGCTTTTTGTGGTTTAATTATGTGTTAGAACTTAGAAGAGTAACTAATGTGAAGGACAGCAAAACAAGGCCAACCAGATAATCAGACATTACTGGTGGCAGAACCAAGTAAGAAAAGGAGCATGTTATGTATGTTATGTCTGCACTGAAGGAACACGCTTAGGCGGAAATGCTTGACTTGCTTCTTGTAACCACCTAAGAGTGCAACAGGACGACCATTATCCTAATCGTTTTGCATGTACATACATGAACGTGTTCTTTCTTTTATCTTGTTTTTCACGCCAGCTAACTTATTCTAAGTATATTTATATGTAAAGGGCATATGAAATATGTTATGAGATTTATTACGACAGTAGGAAAAATAAATTTGAGTTATATAATCATATATGAATAATTTATTACAATAATGTTAAACTTATATATGACGGATAAAAATCATGAGAGCTAAATAATACATGGTGGGCTGTATAGTGAACCTCTGATGTCTGGATCTATTATGAATCACCTATTCATTATCCATTAAATTAAACCATCTAACACAAATGGTAATCATTCAATGATTAATAATGAGAGATCCATGATAAACGAAAACATAAGAGATCCAACTTATAATTTGTCATGTCCAGACTGCATCTAAGTTCTATCTTCTTCCGTACATAACACAAGCAGATAACTATGAAAAGCGGTTAATTGTTGAAGAAAATCTTGCATCATAGGCACACACCTAAAATGAATAACAAAAATCTTCTCTAGATGTAAAAATTTAAAAGTTCAATTATGATGCACCGAATATTTATACTATTATTTTATTAAATTATTCTTCTTGCGTAATTATTTAAGTAATAGTGAAAAATGTAAACCAAATTCACTGACATAACAATTGTACGATAGTATTAAACTCTTATACAATAACTTCATATCAATATCAACTTCATAAAATAGTTACTTATCATCATCAAGTAATAATTAGTTATCATAATTTATAATGTGTCAACAATATTTAATGTGTCAACAATATTTACACAATAGATTACGATGATGGTAATAAATTCCCGCTTATCCTGCAAACTTTTTACCCCAGTGCACAAAAAAAAGTTAAGTTCCAGTCGTCCAATGGCCGAAAACTATGTTAATAGGTTTACCCGTGGACCAACATCAATCAATGGCAACAGAAACTTGCAGATTAGATCTAGTACTGCAAATTTGTTAGAGCATGTGTTCAAGTTTACTGGTATATCATATTGGGAAGGCCAGCTCAGTCATTAAACAGTAGGTCCATGTGGCCCCCATATTAATATACTATGTACATATGGCAGCAAAATGGAATACGTCCAAATGGCAGATAAAGATCCCTCTCAAATCTGGACATGTGATTTTCAACACTAAGAATATGAATTTGTTGAATACATGTGGCTGACAACATTCTCCTGTGCTGTCTGCATGGATAGCCGTGCCTGATAATACTCATTTCCCATTCCAACTTGTTGATCACTAGATACCACCCCTTGTATTGTTCCATACCTGAGGGACAACAGCAACATTAGATATTGACAAAATTAATTTCAATAAGAAAGACATAACAAAAAAATATATATATATTGACAATGAATGAAACTATAACTAAATTGACATTGGTAATTTAAACATCAATCGTCAATCATCATAGCTTCAGTCAATGAACCATCTCCTTATTGAAACAAAGAAAATTAATGAAAATCCGTAGCACCAAAGGTTGCAGATATAATTAAAAGGATTTCATCCATAGTTTATCAACAAAAAATCCATTATCTGCTCCAAGGATAAGAAGAATAAAGTTCAACCAAGAGAAGTTGAGAAATACCCTTGATATGTGGCATAGGCAATGTCTTCAGGAATGTATGGATAATATGACGATGAAGCAAACGCCTGTGTCATGACATTCGCCTGGCCCATATTTGCCAAGGAGGGATTGTAATCAGGCCGTAGATTTGGGGGATTGTGATGCATGTGTTGAGGATCCGGCAATGATTGAGGATAACTGCTGCTCATATTCGCCATCGAGGAATAAGCGTCAGGTTGCAATTTTTGGATATTCTGATGTGTATGGTGAGGATCCTGCACCACTTGAGCATGACTGTTGCTCACATTCACCACTGTGGAATGAAATTCAGGAGGTGGGTGCAGGTAATTCTGATGTGCATGTTGAGGATCTTGCACTGATTGAGCATGACCGCTACCCATAGTCATCACAGATGAATGAAATTCAGGTTGTGGATGTTGGATATTCTGATGTGCATGTTGAGGGTCTTGCAATGACTGAGCATGACCACTGCCGCTATTCGCCGCCAGGGATGGATGAAATTCGGGTTGCGGCATAGGGACATTCTGATGTGAATGTTGCGGATCTGGCAGTGGTGGAGTATAGCTGCTACCAGTCCCAGCTGCATAGGTACCCTCCAAAGCGAGTGAACTTGTTGGGGGATGAAGCTGATATGTTGAAGCTTGGGGTGGCAGTGGCACTGACTCTGCCGCAAGTGAGTTTGGCATCATATTATTGACAGGATAGGGATAACCGGTAGGCTGCTTGAGTTCATTTACATGTATATGGTTCAAGTGCCTTGGTAATTGATTTTGTGAAATCTTTGACAAAATTGCCTCCTCAAGAGGCGACCTTGATATCAGACGAAAAGCATTATTCACTGGAGGATGAGATGATGTTGAAGGAGAAGATATCTTCTCCAGAACAGGGTGTGTGGGTGCAGTTGAAAATCCAGGTAATGGGCGAAACAATGATAATAGACTTCTTACCTGCAACATATCAACAAACTCTATTCCCACTAAGAATGACATAGAAGTCATACATCAAAGCTTCTTTTACTCAAAAAGAAAAGGAAAAAAAAAATTACTGAAATAAGCGTACTTAGAATCAATTTTCAAGAGAACATAGTAAAACTTACTTGTCTAATATTGAGTTCAGGATTAAATTTGTTGGAATCTTTCTGGTAATTATCTTGAATGGCATGTTTAAAGCCCTTCTCTGGCAAGGGTAAACAGTCCTTGTAAATTTTGAAGCTCACCTGAACAAAACTGAAAAAAATGAAAGCAGGAAGATGTGGGAAAAATGATAAAGCATTGACAGTTGTGGTGCTTTAGAAGTCATCATGCAATTTTGAGTGCAGGAGTTATCAGAGGCACCTTGCTGTCAAGTGCCAAAAACATAAAGCCTCAAGCTATATCACTTCTGAAGTTAATAAACAAACATTGATCACAATAAGGAAAAAATATAAGAAAACAAGAAACCCAACTGAACAAGCATACAATGTTACAGTGGAAAACAATAATGGTGACATCTTCAAAATAATCAATTAAGGCTCACTGGTTTAGTCTCAAGATTAAAAAAAGTCAATGGCATATTACACTATGCATTTACAATATTGTTTCTCGCACAAACAGAAGGGTGATGCTACCAACATCATTCGAATGAACTACCAATCAAACCAGAGGATGCCATTTCTACAGAGTGGTTAGGTTTTTGTTTCTTTATGGCTGGTGGGCGAGAATTAGACAAGTCTATTTATGTAACCATCTGTATCAGCAATGATTTAAAAGGTCACCTGAGCAGGGAATTTCTGACCAAAAGCTAATGGCTGTATCCTTAGCTTCCCACCAGAGGTTGCCATATATATCCCATAGAGAAGCTTCACATCAGTGTCAAACAGAAAAAGGTATGTGCCAGGTTTTATCTTCTCTACAACTTCCTTTCTCCCTGCAGGAAGCCCAAAAACTCGGTACCTGTAGCACTCTGGTTTTGTAATTCTATTGCACATGAAAATAAAGCCAGCAAGCTTTTCTTCGCTATTCATGCCCTCCACTTCTTCTTCCATTGAATCTAACAGATTCAGACAATATGATCATCTAAATCACTCAACAATCTTAAGTAGAAGCTTTGAAGCACAGACACAAACACGAACATAAGGCACAAACACACCCCCACACACATATATATATATATGACAAATTCACAATTCATAATATCATATATGATATATGTTTATATATGAAGTATTTACAATACTTTCAAATATTTATAGATGTCAAACACTCAAACTACCACTTTTCTTTGCACTTCCTATTTCTAAGCCCTCATATTATTTTTAAGTCCATCAAAGAAATGAAAAAAAAAAGACCAAAGAAAGATGAAAAAAAAGTCAAAAAATGTGTTTGCCAGTGTCCACAATGTATCCGAGTCGTGTCCACCAAAGAAAAATGTGTTTGCCAGTGTCCACCACGTGTCCAATCTATTGGACACTTCCAAACACGTGTCATGTGGTGTCCCATGTGTGTTGGACATGTGTACAAACCATCAAATTGGCATGTCTGTGCTTCCTAGAGTAGAAGTAAAAGAGATAGGTACAGGGGAAAATAGGAGGAGGAAAATGAATGTCTAGAGTCTGTGTATGTCAACAATGAATCTGTTGCAAAATCACAAAGATTAGACTAAAACTGCTGAATATGAATAAATTAAATACCCTCCAGCCTTGTTCAATAAAAATATTTTGCTTTCAAAAGTAAACAATGTCACAACCTGAAATAGCAATGTGCAGATACCTAAGGGGTCGTAGGCTTGTAGCTCAATATAACATAAAATCAAATCAAACAAAAATCTGCAACAGCCTAAAAAAACATTGCCTATTAAAGCACATCTTTCCCTCTCCCAACAAATGCCTCCCAAGGCATCATCATATCTTTATTTATTTATCTTCTTTTCCTTTATTGTTTCCCCCCTCTCACAAATCACAATGCTCACTGCCAACTCCACACTGATTTCCCACATGTGAATGACTGCATTTGCACCATTTCTATTTCCATCCTTCAAAACTTTACCAAACAAGATTAAAAGACAATTTTAATCCACTTAAGTTTATTCCATGAAAAGTTCCTCCAATCAAACTTTCATCCTTATATTTTAGGTGTTATGCCAAACGCAAACTAAAAGGGTAATGTGATATTGAACCCTATTGTGGATTTCAAAAACAACCATTCTATGAAACTCAGAGCTGGAGAACTCATCACATAGCTAAGAATCTACAAGAAGTCGTAAAGGTTGTCAATAAAAAACGAAACTACAGTGACCAACAAACCCCCGAAAAAGTAAAATGTTAAAAATGGCATTTTCTCTTGGTACATGCGAGAAAAGTTGCAATTTTTTCACGCAATTCGAACAGGGCATAATTCTGGAACGAAGAAAAGCACAAGAAATAATAATAATAGTATTAAAAAATTACTAAAAAATAATAAGTAAGAGAGAGAGAGAGAGGTTGATTACATGGAATGCAAATGGCAGTGGGTGTGAGAGGGTACCGTACGAGCTGCGAGCAGTGATGAGTAATGAGGGAGGGGGATCTTCTTGGGCCAACAAAAACGCCCTATCAACTATAAAGTAACAGTTAATTGCACTTCCTCGGACTCGACCACTTGGTAGGGACCCGCCAAGGGTGACTTCATTTCATATTAAAAAAATGTATTATGTTTACCAAATATATATATATATACAAAAAATTATTTTTTTTAATGAAAAATGTAATTTTCACCTCAAAAAATCCTAAACAAACATGGCCTAAATCTATCTATACGATATACAATATAATTTAGATTTAGGTTATGAGTTTAAAATTTACACATTGACGGTGTAAAATTTTTTTGTATTATTATCCAATCAAGTGATAAGAGTGAGACTTAATCATTTTTACTAATGTAACAAGCAATGAGAGTGAGACTTAATCACTTCTGCTAATGTGACAATACATGATTGAATCTTATAAATTTTTTTATATTATTAGTTGATAGAAATTAAACTCTTAATCTATATAGGTATAAAAAAAATTTACACAAATATAGATTTTTTTTTATATGTTTGAAATTATATTGGTTGAAATAATATTTAAATCTAAAACCTTATATATATTATCTAAATTCCTAACTAAATCTAGTCATAGTGTCTTGTTTACACACACATTTTTAGGTCATGTTTGGTGTATCACATAGGATAAGACTTGATAGTACTATACATGACAGTACTGGGTCTGATAATATAGTACAAAGAATCCATCGTGTAAGTTTTTATCCTATCTATTGTTAGGTGTGTCACATGAGCGTTAGTGAACGTGCAACAACTGGCCGAGGGTAGGCGAGCAACCGACTGAGGGTGGTCAGCGATGACCAACGCTAATTGGCAACGGCCGATGGATGGCAAGCTGCAACAAGCCGATGGTGGGCAATGGCCAGTCAAGAGTGAGCGACAACTGGTTAAGGGCAATCGATGATTGACGGGTGGTGGGATGGTAATAAGAGGGTGGTGGGCATTGATGTAAAAGAGAAAGTTATGATTAATTTGGAATTGAATAATAAAAATAATATTATTAGGTGTTATCACGTCCTTTAGGACCTAATAACTTAATACTATAGTTATAATATAAAAATAGTTTAACCATATAACATTATATTATCATATGTAACATCAAACATATGATAAAAAATGATTTATAGTAGTAACTAATATAATAAGGTTTTATCCTACGTATCAAACGAGGCTTTAATCATTATTGTTATATCAATAAAAATCATCCACTATATTGATGTAGTGTTTAGGAAGGGAAAATATGGAAATGATTTAATTTGTTGAATAATTTTTATGTTTGGAAATGAAAAATCAAATCATTTCTCAAATCCATGAGATTTGTTTCATTTCTTATTGAAACCCAATCAAATTTGATTTTAAATTTTACATACAATTCAAACTTATCAAATTACGTTGATAGTAATAGGAGCTAAATTTAGAATCTTGTAAATACTACCCTAAACATTTATCACTAGACCAATCTTGATAACTTATATATATATATATATATATATATATATATTGTTTCTTGGGGCATCGTCCACCACCGATGACAATGGCTAATCCATTCAAGACGGGAGCTTCTCAAAGGAGTTAAATCTCTGATTACAAGATCTTTTTCACACACATCGTCAAGATTTAAAATTATATTATATTTTAAACATAAAAATTGATTTCTAAATTGATTCAGATCCTATCATATTTAATCATTCAAAAATAAAATTTATTTTATAAATAACTCAATTCAAATAATTTCAAATCAATTCCTAATTTTAATCATTCCAGACACTGCTTGAAAATTTTACAAATAAAAGTATACGATTGGTAATAATGTTTTATCATTATATCAAAATTAAATTCTATAATTTACACATTTATTATCTATACAATATAACAAATAATGTTCTATAATGTTTTATCATTCTATAATTTACAAATAAAAGTATAGGATTGGTAATAATGTTTTATCATTATATCAAAATTAAATTCTATAATTTACACATTTATTATCTATACAATATAACAAACGGCTGAATAATATATATACAAATATAAAACAAAGGGCTTCGTCCTTTTTTTCTATATTTGTGATTACTTTTATTTTCAAAATTATTATTGCTAAATGTGAAAAGATACTAATATAAAATGTATTATTTGAAGTATAATGACTCACTTTCTCTTCTTATTGAAAATAATAACCAAGTACAGGTTCATGTTAGTGTCTAAAATATAAATGTACTTTACTTTAATCCCTAAAATTTTAAAATTAACTCTTTAGTTCTTAAAATTTTATTATGTAGATTACTTTAATCCCTGATCAAATAAATATTAGTCAACCATTATTATTCTACAGACGTGGCACGTTAAATGAAATGTTGTATTGAGTACAAATGACAAGCCACGTGGCATGTTGATATGCATCAAATTAAAATAAGTTCAGATTAGTCATTCAAATTTCCAAATGTGTCAAAATTATGCCTGAAATTTTTCAAAGAATGCCAAAATTCCAAATTTATCATCTTTTGCATCATGAAATATAAATCCTCATTTACACAAAAAAAAACTAAATTCCCAATAATTCTTAAATCCACTTATTTCTCTCTTATTTTTACACCCTATTTAAATAGGCTAAGTTTTAAATATCATAAGCACAATTAACAGCTTGTTTAGTTAAAATTTGAGACCCTCTATGTTTAGCTAACATAATTACTTTATCAGCTATTATATTACATTTTTTGAAAATAAGAGAGAAACAAATGAATTTAAACAATATTGAGGATTTAGATTTTATGAAATAAAATAGAATAAATTTAGAGATTCAATACTTTTTTTACACATTTAAAAAATTTCAAAAACTATTGTTACACATTTAGAAATTTCAAGAATTACTCTATTCTTATTTTAATTTAATACCATATTAACATGTCACATAACATGTCACATATCCTTTAACATGTCAATTTAGTAAAACAGTAATAGTTGACTAACGCTTGTTTAACTAGAAACTAAAGTTATTTACGAAATAAATTTCAAGTATTAAAGTGAAGTGTGCTTAAAATTTCAAGTATCAAAATAAACCCTTAATCGCACTAATGGTGTAAAAAAATTTTACACTGTCATCCACTTGTATATTTTATATCAACAAAAATGATTAAAGCAAGATCACTTTAAGTCCCCATATTTTATAAAAAATATTCAAATAAATTCCTACATTCAAAATTGTATTAACTCCTATAGTAATGCAATAGAATTTTAAAGGAAAAAGCCCAATTAAAATTTTTTCAAACCAACAATATCTAACTATAAAGTATACACTTGGTCTTATTTAAAGTTTTCCAAAAGGTATAGGAGTCAACCGAATAATTAAACCTAGCGTGAGCGAACTTCCCCGAAAATGTTCTGTATATTTTATATCTGAATGTTATGGCCTTTATGAATTTAAGTACGGGAATCACTTGTACCCAAAAAACAAAAAAGAACGATTACAATCAAAATTTTGGCTTAAAAAACCACAAACCATACCCCTTTTCTTCCTAAAGGCTTGACTTCTTTTTCTTTAAAAAAACAAAAAGGCTCATCTTTTCCTATTTGTTAAAGTGGGAAAAAAAAGTCAGCCAAGAAAGAGCCAGGGAAGGTATATACATAGCTCTCAAAACAATGGGGAATACCTTAACAACACCTTTGCATGCCTTTCCAACCAAAACTTTCCTAATTTACCAGACTATATTCCAAACAAATTCCTCCCCTTTTACTCCTTCCACCCCACAAAATTCCACAGGCCGCATAAGAAAGCCAATGTTCTTTACTAGTAAAATGAAAATTCAGTATTCAGCACCAATAAAAGTGGAGGAGTCGTCTCAAAATCAAGTCATTGGGAAGATGTTCTAGGAAACCTTGTGCAGTCCAATGTTGAGGTCAGATGATATGGATACTAGAAGAGGAATAGACTGAAGCCAAATGGCTTTGAAGACTCGTTTCTGATGAGCTCTTATAGATTGGGAAGGCTTGTGAGAGTTATACCTAATATCAAAGATGTGAATCACAGGATCAGCTGAACCAGATGTTATATAAAGTCCATCAGGAGACCAAGCCTGATTTATCAGAGCTGATTGAGATTCACTGCTTTCTTGCTTCCATCCAAAAGCATGTAATTCTGTCTGCCTCAATCTAATATCAAACAACCGAAGCTGCTTCTCATGAGTCCTGAAAGAAGGAAAAGTAGTTAATATAATATATAAACCTAAAAGTAGTAAATGAGAACCAAGTAGATGATAAGAATCAAAATTCTTGTCAAGTAGCTTGGATCTTTGAACCATCATTCTGACCAATGACATTTTTAATATTACGCTATTGTGAATTAAAATATCATACGATAGGCACTAAATCATAGATTTGCTTGACATGCATCACATCAAGTAGTGTGGGAATTCAGGTCCGGGGAACCAAATGACAACCCTTCTTGCTCTCATACCAAAAGTGCTTATGCAAATGGGAATAGTTATTTTGGGCCTAGTCTTACATAAATATTTTCAAATTAACAAACTTAATTTTCCTAAAACCAAACATCCAAGACAGACAAAACTTGGAATTTGAGAGGTTACAAATTCAGCATAATACAGCAAAGCTAGAAGAAACTAAAGAGACACAGTTAACAAACGAGGTGGCCACCAAAGTAGATGTAGCTTACGCTGTTTGAACCATAAATAAATTGAAGTCAGATGGATTGGGCAGGACACTCATGCATTTGCTATCAATCTGATGCCTGAAATCTGCTCTACCTAAACGAACATCAAACCCAAAAATTCTCTTGTCTGCACCAGCAGACAACACGATCTGCTTTTGCTGCATACCAGCAACACCCATGACAGCAGAAGAATGAAGATTCCTGTGCAGTGCTTTTGGCTTCCATTTGTTCCCACCATCCTGCTCACTCCAAAGTATAACGGCATGGTCACTTCCGCCAGTCACAAAACATGTATTTTCCCAGGGCATAAAAACAATGCCGTTGATAATACCCTTCACATGAGGCTTGTCCTCTAAGAATTTTACTCGCTCTCCCTGTGATTGCATACAAATTTTGCATATATCAGTAGCAATCAACAATAAAAGAAATCCAATTGCAAACTTTAACTTTTATGCTAAGATATTTGTCTCACAAGCCTTACCCCTTGACCTTTATTCAGATTCATAACTGATACTTGAGAGTCTCCACCATCAGCACTGTATACAGCAAATAGACTGTTTCCATCTGGGTGCCAGGTTATATCTTCTGCCCATCGCCTCTGCTTTGGGGATACACAATCAGAAGAGCTAAGCATAGAGGCTCCTGATCTACAAAATTCAAGTTGCGGACAAAGAAAATGTGAATCAGATAGCATGGGTAGGTCAACCTTAAAATATTTATAGTATTTAATAATCCAGCATTTCATATAAAATAAGGAAGAAACTGTCATTGGTAAGAGCCATCAAAAAGTCAGATGTATAATTTGACATGGGAAGAAAGAAGCATGTGAGTATGAAACTACAGAAACATTCTGAAGATCAAAATCATAGTTTGCTACTCCAAAACTCGTAATCAGGGAGTGGAACAGTGATAGAGATAATGGACTGTTACTGTCAGAAAAACTGGAAGGAGCTAACATAGGGAATACCGACAGATTTTTTGCTTATGCAAAAACATGGTAAGCATTAAGCAAACCCCTTTCCACATATTCTTTTTGGATAGGTCTGTTTATACTCATCGTTTTCACCAAAAAAAAACTAATAACTGCCCAAAACAGATTGTTAATACAAAGATTGTGATTAACCACATATTCCTTGAAATAATAGTCCTTGCATAGTATATTTTAAAGTATCAAACACAAAACAAGATGAAAGTAAAGCAGTAATCCAAGCACACAATCCATAACTCCTATTTACTACCAGCGGCAGGATACCTAGAAGTACCCTAGTTGGGTATTATTCAGACAACCACCAAAACAACTGTAAATAGTACCGTTTCCCATAATTCACTAACAAAGAACATGTTGCGAGGTAATCAAATGATTTCAATTGCTTTTCCAAGCACAATATAAACTAAGGAGTAAATATTATTGTATGTTTAACAGTGAATGTCTTATGGCAAATAATCACGCGCTTAAAAAATAAGAAAAACAAAATGCCAACCACGCCTAGACATGTTGCAGTTTTAGAAGCAAGATGCACAAAGTCCAAAAGCTTGTAAATCCCTGTATGAGATCCATAATTTTAAGTTCATATGTAGCCCAATCTCATATATCAGACACTTTGATGCCACCAGCCAACCAACGTGCAGGGCATCAATCAACATGCAAGGCATAGCAGGAAAATTATAACACTAAGTTTACAAAAAGCAGGGAGTTCAACCAAAAAGGAAAAAAAAGGGGGGATAAAGATGAATCAGGGCATACCCCTTAGAGTGAACTTGCCACAGGTTGACCACTCCATCCAAAGCACTGCAAGCATTCCGAAAAATGAATCAATCTCAGAAGTTATATCAATGTTGCATCACCAGAAACATATTTTCCATAACAGAACAATGGCACTAGTTACACTGTCATTATATTTACACAACCAAAGTTACAAGACCAGCAAAGATCATGCCAAAATAAGACATGAGATGCCTTTCATGAAATAATAATAATAACTTTCGCATAATAATAATAATAACAACAACAACTACTACTACTTTCTGGGGAGGGTTACGAAAAAAACAGAAAGAAACATGTATTCAAGAAAAATAGAAAGACTCCAGAAGCCTCACTCTGGTCATGCATCCTATCTTATTAGAATGTAAGAAAATGAAAATCTCAATTATCAACTTTTATCTGACCACTGAATCCTTCTCTCGCACACACTGTAGACTTATACACTCTTCAAGTTCTCCATTCATTATAATTTAAAACCTAGTAACTGACACATCAGATTGCAAGTTAACTTCGTTTGGTATCAATTGAAATCATTACCCTTTTTACCCAGGGTTGCTGCGGCCAAATCCAGGAGATGAAGATAATAGAAACAAAGATTTCCCTTCTAAAAAATGGATGGTTCTAATAACGAGTAATGAGTCACTTTTCAACAAATTACTGAAAGGAAAGTCTTTAGAAAGGAAACAATTCTATTACCTGGTCACAAAAAGTTGATCATTTACAGGACAGTTAGCAAGACTCCGCAGTTTCCTCTTGTGTTGACTTGAGATGTGATTGCTTGTCTGACAGTGTACCAAACTTGGTGAAGAACTCCTACGTATTAAAGGAATCAATTCCTTGTGTTCTTTCTGTTCTGGAAAGAAAAACAAAAGTGTTGTGAGGTTTAATCACAACCAAAAGAAATCATGATATGAAGAGGACAGAAATATCTGACAAAAAATCCAGATAGAAGCACATAACTATTGATATGGTCCATGGACTAGCCAAATCCGCATAAAAGCAAATAACAAAGGCCACCCTAGACATGAATTTCTTACCAAACTTCCTTTTTGTCCCCTTGTCCTTGATTTCAGTACTTTGCTTCTCAGAAGATAGTCTTTGAGACTTTTCAGATTTTAGTCTAGAACTGGAAGCAGTGATTGCTGAAGTGTGTGCTGATGGACTAGCTTCAGAACTGGAAGTTATAGGAGCTTTTGCTGAAGATCTTGGCAATGATGGAGATTGCGAAGTTTTTGGATTCACGGAAGGAATAACAAGTTCTGGTTTAGATTGAGGCTGGTTTTTGGAAGAACTTTCATTTCTATCAATGGGACTGTTTGATCTACGCTCTGTCTTCACAGTTTTAAGTCCATCATCTATGGAACTTCTAGATGACACAGCATTAGTTTGACCCCGAAGGCGAGCCAATTTTAATTCAGAATCTTGCAACCTTTTTTCTGCTTCCTCAAGCTGCACATATTTCCCAAACATATAATCAATAATCAATTTAAAAGTGAAGCACTGACAACTTGGAATAACACATAACCTCAAAGCTAGGAACCATTACATGAATAAAAAAAAAGGTCAAAATTCATGAACAAATTCCAATGCAGACTACTGCTCAAAAAGGAACCAAATCAGAGTCTTCAAAACAGAAAACACAAATGCAATGCATTCATACTGAGCACCAGAGAGAGAACTGACATGTGAGTCATTATATTACTGTCAGTAAGGAAATTAAAAGAGAAACAAAACAGTGATTAAAATCAATGAAAATTTCGTTATTTGTATTAAGTCATCACGAGGTTATAATGACCACGTGCAAAATTACCAACTAGAAACAAAAATGTAAGCTTCATCACTCAGGAGGTAGATAAACTTCCAAAAAGAAGCACTTCAAAGATAAAATGCATAAACCATAAACATCTTTCCATCTGCTTCATAAAAAGGCAGAAAACTAAGGCCTGTTTGGTTACTGATTCCATTTCCTGTATTCAGTTTCTATTTTTTAATTTTCATGATTTTTGTGAAGGAAATACAGAAATCAATAAAATCTTGTTTTCAATTTTCATCTCCCGTTTACACCATTTCCTTCACCAGATTATAAAAAACAGAAAACATGAGAAATGAAAACTGAAGCCATACAGGCCCTAATCATTTTTCAATTCTGCATTTTTTTTTCCTGGGATGTTTATTCAAACAGACTACACAGGCTGCAGAAGTATTTTTCTAGTGAAAAAAGCACAGCCAAACGCACCCAATACAAGCCATATCATCATATAGTTACATAACATTTTTCCGCTTTTCTCCCCCATTAAAATTTTTTTTTTTTTAAAAAAAAGCTAGGAATCCGTTTGATTCTCTTAATTGTTGGAAAAGGACTTATTCAAAGCTATTTAACTTTACATCCAGTGGCAGCTAGTTAGTTAGTTATCAAAAACCACTCTTTTTTTTCTTATCTGGTGGAAGAAACAAAAACAGATTCAATCATCAACATTCCGTATTTTTCGTAGCTGGAATACTTAATAACGTACAACAAAGCCTAATAGCAAGAAGAAAACAATAAAATCTAAAAAAAATTAGCCTCAGAAGCACATAGCAGTGAAAGGGGAGTACTAGTGGTACCATTCCATTAAATTAGCGTCTTATTATTAGGGCACAGAAAGGAAGAGTTGAAATGGAGAGCACAGAAAATTAAAGAGCGTGAAAGGTGGAACGAAGGAACCAACCTGGGATTTGTAATAGGTGATACGGTGACGGAGGTTTTTGACTTCGCGGGTGCGGTGTTCGATCAGAGCCACCAATGCCTCCTCCTGTTCCGAGATGCCGTTCTCCTCGCCGTTCTCCTCCATTCGCTTATTATGTTGTGTTGTGTTGTGTTTGGAGGATAATAGTAGTAGTAGTAGCAGCACAATAATACTATGTTATGTTTATGTTTGTGTTTGTGTTTGTGTTTACGATGTTGTTGTTGTTGTCGCTTGATTGATCACCGGGTCGTATCCTAGTTTCGGAAGACTAAGAGGCGCGCTTGTTTCGTGCCGTGAGGAGGTGAAGGGAAGGTAGGAGTTGTGTGCGTTGTGTTGTGTTGTGTAGCGGCTGGCTTGAACTGAACCTGGTTTTGTTGTTGTTGTTGGGAACTAAAAGTGACTTTTCTGATCTCTGCTTGTCTTGTTTTATAGGCCCATTTCGATTAGATGTAAGTGTAGTGAAGAACTGTGGACGTAGGGAGAAGCAGGCCCATGTATCAATCAATTTACACGGGGACCTCCTTCATTAAACCAAAAATAAATAAAAAAAGAACACAGGGAATATTTGTACCTAAAAATGAAAATCACACTGCAAATGATTCTTTTTGGGATTTAAAAATTTAGGAAGGAGCTGAGCTTGGATCCGATTGATTTGGACTTAGGGAAAAGTGAAAAACGAATCTAATCAAATTAATATTGATTGATTGGTACAATTTTATTTGGGGTTAGAAATTTCCCCAGAAATAAACCAAAACAAACCAAAATCAATTTGATTCGATTCGAGCGAGTGGGTTACCATATTATTATTATTATTTTTCAAGCCAAGTAGAATGTGAAAAAGAGTAAAACAATAAATAAGTATACAAATCTTAAATTTCCTATTTTCTTTAAATTTCATATAAAAATATTTACGCAATAACAATCACATAACGTTAATATACCTAGCTAAAATATGACTTATTAATCAATTATTTTTTCATAAAGGTAATATCTAATTACGATTGTATGAATACTTTACATTGTTATTGTAAATTTTTTCACGTCATAATTTTTGGTTGCAAAATTTTGATTATGTATTGTTATATTATTAATAATATAAAATTCGTATAATTATTATCTTGAAAATCATATA
This sequence comes from Dalbergia cochinchinensis, assembly GCA_031216125.1. Lineage (NCBI taxonomy): Eukaryota > Viridiplantae > Streptophyta > Magnoliopsida > Fabales > Fabaceae > Dalbergia > Dalbergia cochinchinensis. The sequence continues at coordinate 54,347,079 of CM062373.1, read as the reverse complement.
AAAAGTAATTTTTTACATTGTAAACATATTTAAAGTATTATTATCATGGCTTATATTATGAAATTCACTTTATGTTTCTTGCTCAAAAATTTATTATCCACTCTCTAGTAAGAGTTGGCTACTCGGCATTTTTTTTTTGACGAGTTGGCTTATTTGTTGGGTTTTTGAAAGATAAATGTTTTGTTTTATTATCTTATTTAATACTGCTGAAAACATATATTAGTATATCTGGAAATTAAAATATATCCGGATTAAAATAAAATTTTATTTTTTATACGGCAATAATATAAATTAATGTTAAATTATGAGTCAATAAAAGTTGATCAGCCAATAGAAAATAGAATTTTATCAAAATAATTACATATTGTAATTTATCATTTTAATGAAGCTTTTATAATATGAATAAGTAGAAATTAAACCCTTAAATCAATTCTCACTTTGGTTCTGTTCTGACGATGGCTATGCGGGAATAAGCTTATCTTTTAGTATGCCACCAGTGGCAGCATAGGAAAAATTGTGTGTTTCTCCCTCTATGCTTCTCTCTTCTTCTTTGTTTTTTTGTTAATCTAAGAAATCAAAGACTGTGTTGTTTAGCCAAAAGTGAAAAATGGATAAATTAAATATACACAAGATTGCCCTGTAGGACAGTAAAATAATTTAAAATATTTTTATTTTTTCTACTTTAATCAAATAATTTTTAATTTTTTTAATATATGATTACAAATTTTTTGTATTATTAAATAAGATAATAAAGAATTTTTTTATAAAAGAATTGCATATATTTAATATATGTACATAAATTTAATCAAGTTAACTAGTTCATATAAATTTAATAAAAAGACTTATTATTCAAAATTCTACAGTAAAATAGGTTTTCAAATTGGGTTTAAAGAATTTGATTTTGACATATAAGATTATAACATGTCACGTAAGATTAATGGCTGTTATGTGAGATTGGATAATGTGTTCTTTCATAGTCAACTCAACAATTAATATAGTATATAAATGTCAAAGACTAAAATCAAATAATTTTGAAAAATGTTTGGACAAAAAACTAAAATCTACTTTTTTTTAGGAAATAAAATCATATTTAAGTCATTTTCTTTCTGAGAATTAATATTTCGCGTTTGTTTCAATTTTTTGAGAAGTGATGATTGAAATTTTATGTTACTTTATCTTTTGAAAAACCATCAATCCTCCGTGCTACCGTGTACTTTGTAATTTCCTTCTGACTTATTGTTTTAACATCTTTCTAACAAGGGGTTTGGGAACTTACGATGCTCATACGGGTGACGTCATAACATTCAAGTCCAAAACAACTCTCGGCAATGGATATCTCGGCTCTTGCATCGATAAAGAACGTAGCGAAATGCGATACTTGGTGTGAATTGCAGAATCCCGTGAACCATCGAGTCTTTAAATGCAAGTTGCGACCGAGTGATGGATGGTGTTTTGCATCAGTGAAGCATATCAGTTTGGAATGTTGGTCCAGTTCATGCCTAGCGGTGTGGACACGGTGTTGTTGGATGTTTCCATTTGCCTGCACAGGCTTGGCCGAATCAACGGGGAAAGAAGACTCTATTGAGCTCGACTCTAGTCCGACTTTATGAAATGACTTGAGAGGTGCAGGGATCAGCGGATGTTACTTTTAGAACTCCATTGGCACCTTATGAGAAATCAAAGTCTTTGGGTTCTGGGGGGAGTATAGTCGCAAGGTTGAAACTTAAAGGAATTGACAGAAGGACACCACCAAGAGTGGAGTATGCAGCTTAATTTGACTCAACACGGGGCCCATCATGGCTGGTGTGTGGCTGGTGCCCAACACGGCTATGACTGATGCATGCCTGGTGCCTAATGCAGCCTATCCAAGTTCCTCTCTCTCTCTCTCATTTTTGATTGGCAAGTGACAATTGCAGGTCTCACTAAAAGTGTCAATTTCATATTTTTAAAACTTAATTACCTGTACAAATTATTTACATGAGCTAAGACTTAAAAATATGCCGCGTCGCTATCATGTTAGAAACGACCCAAATCCCATTTTACTTGGTCTCATCGCAGGAAATATAGTGGCTTAGTTACCCAATTGCCATCAGTTAAGGACCATGAACATAGAATCGCACTCAGTTTTATTCATCTTAGCAATCATGTCACTTCAAAAAAAAAAAAAGAAAAGAAAATGAACAACCATTGCTCATTAAATTTATTCCAGAAATACATCTCTTACTGTATACTCTATGTTCAGCCCTTTTTTTGATGTAAATGAATATATTAAGGTGTTTTAATGTAAGGTTGCTGGCACTATATTAACAACAGAGAAACACATTGCTCCGGTATAGGCAATAGGTTTGCCAACGACGAAAGGAATTCCGAAATAACAAGCGAAACAATATATGAACAAGTATAGTAACCATCGAAGCAAATGTTGGAACCAACGCTTTTCCCTCAACAATAACATTCTATAGACAAAAACAAGTCCCATAAGGGACACCAACGCCCAAGGGATACAAAATGAACAAAAAATACATATAAACAAGAAGACAATTTTTAGAACAAAACACCCTTGAAACCCACAAATGATGTGAACCATCTCAATGGGACTTCAAATTGTCATGTTCCATTCACAGCTAGCCAAAATTTAAAGCTTCAGTTAAGCCATTCCCTAGATTTCGTTCCATGGTAGCATGACTCCATGCAAGAAAAATAAAGATTACACTAAAAATCAGTAACTTCATACTGGTTATGTACCTCAGTTCTCAGCCTCCAAAAACTCATGCAAGGCTCCTCTATAAGCCAAAATTGTGAGCCCCTTTTCCTACCGGCTCCAACTCCTCTCTCTCTCTCTCTCTCAGATCAAAAAGAAAATGTCAATATACAAACTGGAGTTAACAGGATGACATGTATGCAGCATAGTACTGTTAGTGCCTGAGGCTAAATCAGTCAGAGTTTCTTGATGAACTCAATGAAGACTCAATTCCATTGGCAGATTCCTCTCCGCTTGCCACAGTCGAAGAACTCCCTTGGCTGCGATTCTCCTCATTACCATTTGAGCGAGATTTTCCAGGCCTCACTCTAATGTTGCTACCCAAGGGGAAAGGTTCCTGCAGAGAGGAGCCAGGTCAATGTCATCCCAGGGTATATAATATCACCAGAGGAATCATAAATTAGAAGTCCACTCATTAGGTTGGAGGCATAGTCATTTAATGGAAGCCTCAGTCTCTTAAATGCTGATGATGCTAGAAAAGCGTAAACTGCCAAAAACAGATAGCATCTTTTTGCTAATCAAAACCAGCTCAAGTCAGAACCATAATGCTATAGTTGTTATGGGCAAGCCTTATAATCATCTCAAATGTATTTCTACCAAAAAAGAAAAAAACTTTTCCAAGCAAGCATCACTGCTGATAAACGTTGGCATTATTTTCAGCTGACCATTCGCTTATTAGTACTATCACTCTCCATGCATGAAGAAATAGACACCTAACATGTTAACATTAAATATCAGGCGAAAAATTTTAAGTAGATGAGAAGCCTTTATTTTAACTCATTCTACTTGTATCAGTCCAACATGATCGCATAAGCACCAGTAAATCAGGTCTTTGCAGCTTGCAACTGGAAAATAGTTAAAACTAAGGACAAGCTAATTTACCGGATCTCCAGCATTTGGGCCATCTGTGTGGAAGAGAATAGGGCGGCAACGTTTATCTTCATTCATCAGGCTTGAATTTTGGAAATGAGCAATCAGAGCAGCTTTTCCTTGAATTCGAGCATATGCGAGCACAGCTACCTTTTCACTGTTAAACTTCTCCCATTTTTTCCCATTAAAAGCCTGCACAATGTTTCTTCTTTGTTAGCTTCACAACTCATGTAGAAACAAAAAGATTAACTAAAAGTTCATACTGCATAGATAAATAAATCAAATTACTGTAACATAAGAACTCTCAAATCACCTGGTGGAATGGAATAATCTGAGCAGGATCAATCATATTGATGAATGCATAGCCAACATTACATTTGTTCTGCGACCATTTGTAGAATTGACTTAGAAACACAATTATGATTGATTCAAATAAGGAAAGAATCAACAGACTCCAAATATATGCTTGCCTTGAAGTCAATTGGCAAATACAGAAAATCATAAGTTCCTCGACATTGCTCATCTATGGCAGCAAGAAGCATCTTTGAGGTATACCTGACAAAATATAATAAAAAATGCAAAAAAGGAACAAGTCAGAAGATAATGAGAAGGAGGTTGCATGCTTTACTAACTACCTGTAAAATCTGTAACAAAAACTGATTGATCAATATAAAAAGTGTATGCAGAAGAGCGCGGGCACATAATAAAGAGAGATACCATTTGTATAGCTAATGTGTCAAAATGAGAGAGACAAGGACCAAACAACCAATTGCTGACCAGAACAAAACTATTAGATGTAAAACATGTAGGTATATAAGTACTAGCCACACCTTAAAATAATCTTAAGAAATAAAAGAACAGTTTCACATAACTAGCAATTTTTCCAGTGCAACATTCATTCGTAAACTCAAGATGAAAAGATAACAGGGTAAGCAGCGAAATGTTCAAAAGCTAGGGAGACAATTGTCATACTTGTTTGGAATATTTTTTATCATGAGCGTTGTTCGGTTGTCTTCCCCATGCAATATGCGGCCTAGGTCAAGCTCATATTGTTTTTTATCAGCATTGTTAGTGTTTGCTTCACTTCTACGATGATAGAGGCTTCTCATTCGTTCATTTGTAGAGTCAAATTTTGACATTGAAGTCAAGGGAAGTCTCCCAGGGAAAAAATGTGACAAGTGCTTAGGAGAACCCTGCCCAGCACTGGATGCCAATTCGGTACCACTCCCACCAACATGAGGAAACATGTTGCGAGAAGAAAACTCTTGAGGATGCAATTGCCAGTTACCATGAAAACCTGCACTTCCTAGAGAGCCCATTCGAAAACCAGAAGCTTCAGGAGACTCTCCTAAGTAAGAATGTTGTCTTTCCCATGGCGACGCTGTAACAACTGGTGCTGATCCAACATGGTGGTCTATTTGTGATGCTCTCAGCACATGAGGTGGTGTTCTAGGAAAGCTGGGCATCTGTGGAAGACCTGGAGCATGAGCACCATTAATAAAGGAAGGTGTTTTCTGCCAAAGCAAGCCATTTGATGGAGGTTGCTGATGCATGTTGGAGCTGTTCCACATATGATAAAGTCCCTGTTGTGGGCGGCTCCCATTTCCTGATGGTCCAAAACAAAACAAATATTTCACACATGACATTTCAAATATAACTATTAAATCCAAATCAGATATGTCTTCAGCCAACTCAGCATCTAACACTCACGCTGATAGAAAGGCCACTTTCAAGACCAAGATTCAATTTGGAATGCTTAATCTCAGACAGTAAGACGGGGAAGTTTAAACTTCTTCAAATAAATAATTTTCCTTTTGAATGGCAAGATATATTTTCGGTGTTATTTATGGAAATATTAAAAGTAAAATAGCATTGTCATTAACAGTGCCAGTCAAGTCTATTATCAGAAAGTTTAAAATTGCTAGGATTCCATTTAAGGTAAATAATTACAAGTATTACCCTTTATAACAATCAGGACACTTCAAATCATAATCTTCAATAGACAAGGAACAATTTCAAAACAATTGCAAATATAGTAGGGTTATACACATTAAGTTTTCTTAGCACATAACACTTACCTACTGCATTAAATTCTGCAAGGTTCCCAGGTGAGCCTATTCCCTGAATATGCCTGCTGTCAGACACTTCTGTTGATCCAGTACCAATATTGGCAGCCATGTTGCTAATGGTGGTTGAAAAGGCGTAAGGACTACCATTAGCTAAACTATCATGAAACTCAGGTAAAGAATGAGGATGGAACCTCGGAATAGATCCAAATTTCATTGCATCAACATTAGTGGACTCATAAACTCCAGATACTTTTCCACCAGATGTCCCTCTTGCTGTCTTGTGAATGCCAGAATTCACAGGAAAGAATGTGTTATCAACAAAAGCACTCAGAGGTAGCCTTTTCGCAGATTGAAAACCTTGATTATATCCATTCTCCAAGCTGCCACCAGATGCAGTTGCTCCAGAAGATGATGTGGCTGTAAATTACATCTAGTGAGACCAAGAACACCTTAATTTCATTTGTGTTTTTTTTTGTTGGGGGGGGGTAAGCTGAAGCATACAAAAAACATACCCTTCTGTCTTAATAACAAGTTATCATTAAGATTATGGCCAAAATCAAGCTCATCTTGTCCCTTCTGCGACTGCTGCATCAGACTACAAAACCAAGGTTTCCACAATTGTTATCAGAAGATAATTAACTTAAAAAAGAAAAAGGTAATACTTTTCCATCAAGGTGATAATAACAATTTTATAAACCACTAAAAGGTGAAAAATACTATTAAAGGTAGTGAAAATAAGTATACACATCCAAAATAAAGCCTTCATCAGCAGAACTTTAGTTATAATAGAAACATTTAAAAAGCAGTAGTTTAAACAATTACTAAAACTTAGTGAAGCAAATTAAATTAAAAATAGAAAAAGAGGAAGTGGGAATAGCCACCATGTTGCAATCCTAGGTTGGCCAGGTTCAAGCTTGATCTGCTTCCCAGCAATGCAGATCCTGTTCAATGCACCAAGAGAAGCTTCTGCGGCTCGCACATCATAAAACTCGATAAACTTGGCATGATTCAGTTCTGGAGATTCATAGATCTGCAATTAAAGGCACAATATTTAAGGAAGCCCATATCATCTTCTGTAAAAAGCATGCATTAAAAAGGGTGAAAACTAACAATGAACAACTTACATCTTTAATTTCTCCATACAATCCAAAAATGTGTTTAAGTTCATCATTCAAAACAGATGAATCAAGGCCAGATATCATCAAAGTACCATGGCCAATATTCTTCTCTGGAGCATTGCCCTAACATGCCATCAAGTTAAGATAAAAACTATAAGCAAAGCATAAAAACTAGGAAACAAGGCAATTGACAAGCAAATCATATAGCAGTAATATTAAAAGATGATACAAAGAACAATAACAACTTCATCCAAAGGATAAACAATGGAAAAGTAAATATGCATACATCAGAAGTAATTATGAACAATACCTTTGGAATTGAATAATGTATATCAAGATTCCTAGACCTCAGTGACTTGTTTTGAAGTATTTTCATCGCATTCTGTGCTGCCCTTAGATCGTAATAAGAAATCATAACAAACCCACGATGCTTGCAGGCAGTATAAATGGTACGGATATCTCCGTATTGCTGCCAGAACAAACAAAATAGCCCATTTACAATTTATAATTAGTGTTATGAAATGCTTCCTGAAATTCTGAATATCATCTACCAGAATAAGAAAATAAAGGTTCACCTCAAAGAGAGCCTTTAGCTCAGAGTCTTCTACATTGCTATTAATGTTTCTAACAAAAAGTGTTCTAGACGATTGTTCACCAAAAGGAATTTTTCCTTTGGATCCAAAGTAAGCAGGATCTCCTTCCATGAAACTGGTTCTTTTTCCTGAAGCTATATGCTCATCTCCTTCCAATTCCATTCCTCCTCCACTGCTGAACAAATCAAAATCTTCAAAATCATCACTAGTTCTGGCTTGAGCACTGCTTCCAAACTCATCAGTGACACCAGAAAACAGATCATCCTCATCAGGAAGGAGATTCCCAATAGGGTCAGCCTCAATTTCTTCAAGAGATTTGTAAGGTTCTTCCTCGGGAAGGGAACCAACAGTAACAGGCTGATCAGGCAGAACATCATTTCCATATAACTTCACTGCACCAATATGCATATTGACAGACACACAAGGATATCAACTCCACTAAAATAAAATCACAAAACCAAGATAAATATTAATCTTTTCTTAGTTTGAATCTAAAGCACAATAAAGATAAAAGGGCACCAGTAGTGATCACTTGACCATGTTGCAATACCCATTATACATGTGTGCAACCATCTTAGCATATTGAGTCTTACACTTTTGGCTAAATATCTCAGACAGCGAGCTCGAGAATAGACTGCTTTCACGAGAGGCAGCATTGGTGACAATCTTGTTCCCAATTAAACCATATGAGCTAGAAGCTGGCTGCATACGCACATCAGACCATGATCTTGGATGATAATTAAATAATTCCTTGGAATCCGTCAGCACATCCATATTGCCTTCTCCACCAAAGTGCAGGTTTTCTGTAATTTCCCCAGATAAACTAGACTGCGACATTGGCAAGCCTTTTTTTGCATTCATTCCAAGAGGTGACGATGCATTCAAAATGCTGCCAGTTGATGCTGCAATTTCATTCTTTCCTGAAAATTTGAATTCAGTACAATTTAGTTTATACAGAAATCAACTACTTGTTAGGCAGAGGAACTGGTTATTTGCAGAACACAAGGGTGAACAAACACAAATATGTATAACATGGATATTATATCATGCATTTAAAATTAGCATTATAAAAAGCAGAAAAATTTTAATAACAACTACACCAAAAACATATATATGAGCTTCAATACAGCAGATTGCAGCATCTAAAGTCAAGAAATCATCATCAATTATGCCAGCTTTACAACAATCAAAAGGTTTCAAGAACATGATAGTGAATAACACGTGCATTAGGAGGCATTACATTAGTAAAGGTAGCAGCAATTAGGATTTTACCACAAACGAAAACAACAGAATTCATTTTGGCTTATGTAAATACTCATATTAAACATACTTGCAACATTGGCAAATAATCATCATTATTCCAGGAACTTACATATTGTTTTGAGCAGAAAGTAAGACATGTATAGGCTAGACAAGTATTAGTACCATTCGTCACAAAGTCAAACAGATGTACTAGTTTTAGAATTGAAGACCATTACTCATATTAAGGATAATACTTAACTACATTGATAATCATTTATTCCGAATACAACAAAACATTTATAAGAACTTTGAAACAGAAAGAGAGAAATACTGCTTGATAAAGTCCCAAAATGGAGATGTATAATTGTGCGTCAATAAAACCAGGCAGGTGCCATAGAAGGTATACAGAAAGATATATGGAAAAGACTCTCCAATAAATTAACATGTCCAAACAATAGCAACTTGCCAATTTCAAAAACTGAAATGCAAAACAGTTCACTAAAGATCTGAGTCATAACCATCTATTAGTTAATATTTGGGGGCACTAGTGATAGAATTTAAATGCAAGCAGAACCTCACCTTGTGGGTATAGGTCACGAATGGATTTTGGCCTCCGTAATCCACCATTCTTCTGCCCAAAGTTACACACATGTTCAGAAAATCAACAGGGTCAGAAGGGCAATAGCACTGAGACCACGAAGAAATAGATTAACATTTTGGAAAACAAGAGACCCTAACTTCTAGATTGTAAAATGTTTTGAGGTCACATGATAAAAATTTGAAAAAAAAAAAACACAAAATGAGACAGTTTAGGATAATGAATAATCATCACCTCAGAAGGAAAGGAAATATCATCAAAAAAGTGAGACGAGGCAGATACGCCCCTCTGGTCCATTACTTCAAAAGGCATCCTCCTGCAGCTTGTGTCCGGGAAAAAAAAATCCGGAAAAGAGAAACAGTATAGAGAGCCCCCTCACTTGCTATAGCTTTGTTAGCCTCTATTTCCCCATCATCTGGATGAAAAAAAATTCAAGGTCATTTTGCTGGACAGAGTAAATGACAAGAGATAACAGTGAATACGCAGGGCAATCCATAGCAAAACTGATATAGGCAAAAGAATAAATAAATAAAAATAAAAAACCTAATCAACCATTTCAGACCCCAAAAAAATATCATATATCTTAAGTCTAAGATCACCATAGAGAGAGGAAAAAGACTAATTGAAATTCTTGCTAGAGCTGGTTTCTAGATTACAACTCCAGAATTCTGAGAGATCAGGGTAGAACAAGCCAGAAACAGTGCTGCATCTTCAACCAAACACTACCAGAAGAATCACAACAGCAAGGGATGATTATTGAACAAAAAAGAAGAAACCTTGTTTCTCACCTACCAACAACCTAACACGCTCTGGCAATTCAGCTGCCAAGAACCATCCACAGAAATCAGGAAAAGAAAATTGAAACATTCACAAATCAAAAAGATAAACAAAACCAAAAAAAAAAAAACTTCAAAGAAGGTCTAATCTAACAGATCAAAAAAGAGACTCTAATCTGAACACAAATCATATCCACTGGCACCAAACACAAAGACAATTTAAAAAAAAAAAAATAGAAGAAGAAAAGCACTTTAGACCAGAAAAAAAGGAAAAAAAAATAAATTAACACAATTTTTTCCATGCTTCACAGATTCTCACCTTCTCAAAAATTACCCAACACAAACTCCAACCGAAAAAACCCTTTCTTCCTCTTTCTCCAAACCCAATAAAAAAAAAACACGAATTTGAATCTGGTGAAAGGGTCCAAAGGAAAGGAGAGTTCTTATATAAGCAAGAGATCTCTTCAGAAACCCCCTCCCTTCACGTTTTCTCCCTGCATTGCCTCTTTCCACACAGCTCACCACACGAGAAAAACCCCAATACACGAACCAAGTAACGTACACATGAACACAAAAAATTTGTTTGTTTCTGCAACTTTTCTGTTTATTTTTTTCCTATTATTTTTTCAATGTAACCAAAAAACAAAAGTTACGAGAGAGAGAATCACAATTCGCAGCTCGAATCGGGAAAAATGGAGATTCCGGCGAGTACAGAGCGAAATTCCGGCGAGATTGCGCTCGCCGGTTGCGCTCTGTTTTTTTTTTTTTTTTTTGAGAAGCAAAAAAGAATTCAGACAACGCAACAATACAGAGTTTTGAGTCTTTGAGACAGAGAAAGAGAGAGAAGAAAAAGAAAAAATAAGTGTTAGTTGGCTTTAAAAAATGGTGATGATATTATTAAATAATTATATGCAGAAGAAGAAGGAAGAAATTCTTAAGAATTTTATTTGAAAACAAGAAAATGGACAAGAAGAGAATATATAGGGTGATTGTGCATGTGTTTATGCGGAGTTTTGGATTTTATAATAATTAACTTTCAAGTTTTTTTTTTCCCCCTCTCTCTTTTACCATGTTAGAAGTTTCCTAAATCTGCGACGGGTTTCACTGTGCATTAAATTTATTGATAAGTGCGAAAATTTTCTATTGCAGCAATTGCAGGCTCGTTTTTTGTTTGGATAAAATTAAAGTTAAAATAATTTAATTCTGTTGGCTATTTATGATTTTCAATAGATTTCTTTTTTACTAAGCAGCACTTTCTGTATGTTAAATTGATTGATAGATCTGTAATTAATTGTTTGTTGAAACATTAAAATCTAAAGTAGACTTTTATTTATTAATATTAAAATAAATAAAAAGGAGTTTAATTTCTAAAAAAAATTTATACTATTATTCAATTAAATTATCTTATTTAAAAGACTTTTTAAGTAATATATATGAGACTCAACTATTTTTACTAAAGTGACAAAATAATATGAAGAAATCTCTTTTAATATAATAGTAAAAATAAATTTTATACTATCAACGTATGAAAATTAAACTAAATAAAATGTACAACTAAAAAGGTGCATGATAAAATCCTAAAATATATAATAATAATTTGGGGTTTTCTTTGATATTTAGTGAAGTTTATTATACTGGTATTTTTTAGATAATTTATGACTTAAAATTTATCACATATTCTATTAACTAAATTTATTAATATTTTAAATATTTATAATTAAATCACAACCTTTAAATTTAAAAGAGTATTGATTACTTTTTATAAATAAAAATTTAGGTCGAAGAAAAAGCATATTCTAATCTCAAATCAATCCAAGTTTTCAGACTTATTAAGTACTTATAGTAATATTTAAAGATCATCTATTAATAAAAAAATTAAATAATTGAACCCAAGCCATAATAATGCATACATAATAATAGTTTATAGGTGACAAATTACTATTTGTATTTACATTAAAATGGATTCTTATTGTAAAAAAAATATATGTAATGGATTGTTATACCGTGACTAAACAAATGGATCTTTATACTCAAATATAAAATTTTATCTTTTTTTATAAAAATATTAACTTTTATACAATGGATATATTTATTATATTATTTACTTATATAAGCATTCAATAAATTTAGAGACTTTAATCTTAACTTCTACATACATAATATTTAATATCTAGGATTTTTAGATAAACACAGTGTAAATAAAATACTATAAAAGAATTATTTATTTCCCAACAGAACTAGTCAAACAAGTGATATTGAATTAAAATAAAACATTTACGGCTCGTTTAGACGTATTTATCATAAAAGACCTTTACTAATTGACTTTTTTAATTTTTTTAAAAAATAAAATTTAATTTATGTTTGAATGTAATATTAATTTATATTTAGATGTAATATTAAAATATATTTATTTATTATTAAACAACTCTTTTATGTTATAAAAAAATCTTTTCTTAAAAGATGAAAATTCTAGATTCTCAAAAAGGATATTTTTTTCCTTTTTCTAGTAATTATGTTTTCATTAAAAAAAATTACCCAAGTATGTCAAAAAACATAAAAAAATATTTTTATTAAAAAATATTTTTTATAAAAAAAACACATCCAAACAAGCTCTTAATATATTGATAATTTCAAAAATACTTTTCACCAACAGTATTTCACCATCTTATTAAAGTAATTAAAATAAATTTTAATAAGGCACTTGATAATTAAGTTATAATTTAAAAATAAACATTGAATGCTTTTTAAATTTCAGAGTGTTAGACGTCCAAGTTTTATTAAGATTTTCTATTTTGATCCTTTGGCCAATGTTTAACCTTAAGACAACATTATCGGATTATTTTTTTTAGTGATGGGAGATCAAAATCTATGTAATTTGTATATTGATAATCAAATATCTTTTCCGTAGTTTTTTAGTTTGATTTTTATGTACTGAAATTGGCATCAAATCAAGCCCTATCATGTAAAAAAGGTAATTAATGGCTTATTGGTTAAAATTTTAAGAGAAATACTTCTTCAAGCTCTTCAAAAATAGAAGTAGAAAACTTATTTATATATATATATATGCTTGTAGAAATATATTTTATTATTTCAGATGTTGTGGAATTGTTTAAATGGAGTGAATAAAGAAATATATTTTTGGGTAAAATTATAATTGAGGACGTGAAAATTTAGTTGTTAAGAAAAGATGTTTGGATAAAAAAAGTATTTTTGCATGTGATAAATTTTTTGTATAAAAATATTTTTAATTTTTATTTTTAGCTAAATATAAAATTAATGAAAATATTGTAATAAAATAAATTAAATTTTTTAATATTTTATATTTGTTTATGTAATGTAATATTTATTGGGCTTATTAAACTAATTGTATATATATATATATATATATATATTATTGAGTTATGTTTTGTTGAATTATACAATAATACATGCACAAAATAAAATGTAAGGAAAAAAAATTTAACCAAAGTTAAAATTAATCACCCTAAATTTTCAACAAACGCAAAATAAATGTTTATGTGGCTGTAAACATTATCTACATGGGGGCAATGACTTGAAAATTTAACGATTGTGAAAGAAAATTAGGTTTTATCAACAAAAATAAATAACGATGTATGCAATTAAGATATACAAGACTTAACGTAAATAGAAAATAATCAATAGGATAATGTCAAAAAATAGGATAAGGGGTGAGAGTGATTTAGTAGAAATTTTTTCTTTCCTTTTTAAAAGCTTATCCAAATAAATTTTAAGTCTCACATTTATTATTTGAAAAATTGAGCAAATAAGATGATTTGGATGGATAGTATCATAAAAAAAAATTTATACATCAAAATTAAAATTATAGCTTTTATAATCACTTAGCAATAATGAATTAAATAATTTTTAGACTATAAATATATCAAATACCTCTAAATTTTTTATTCATTATTTATTTGGATTTTGAAAAAAAATTAACAAAAATATTAAATGAAAAAACTAAGAGACAAATATTATATATATATATATATGTCATTGATTTTAACATGGAATCCCTATCTACCATTGTTATATGTTACATAATAGTCAAATAAACAAGTGAAATAGGCGACTAAACAATGTTGACACAGATTATAATTTTATTAGTGAGTCATTTAACGTGATCAATCGAGTATATGATTTAACTATTTTATTTACTTAATTAACTATTACATGAGAAAGAAAGATTATATATGAGTGGGAAAGGATTTATTATAAAATATGGTTGTAGAGGGAAAACACTATTTTCATGTAAGAACTAATTATTCAAAATTAATGACACTTATAGAAAACAAAATAATATTTTAACCCAAAATTTTAAGTAACTAATTTTTACAAATAAATAATGAAACTTATCCTATAAGAATAAATGTGTAATTTGTAACCTAAACTCACTTTTCATGTTTTCTCCTCACCTGGGTGATGAAAACTTTTTAAGTGGGTCCATTTGGGTCCACTTTTGATTTTCTTTCTCCTATTATTGTTTTATCCTTCAAGTAAAGTAAAAATAGACTCTATTTCCATTTTCTTCTTCCTCAATGCAATTATCCTTATTTCCAATCATTCTAAATATATATTGATGATTTTTGGTTGAAAAGAGAAATTGGAAAAGAAAATACAATTATATAAATTGAAGAGAACTTATATCATTGAACACTATGAGGAAAGAAATCACGTACTCACTTTGGTGATAATCAGTCAAAGGTCAAATACCACCATAAGAAGATTCAGCAAGGGGATGATAATAGATAACTCATCCCAAAAGGCCTTGAGCTTTGTAAAGTAGACATAATTGAATCAGTAACTTGCAAAAGGCTCATAAGATCGTGTCACAATTGAGAGATTCTAGTACCATTCTTTTGCTGATATTGCTTACAAAGATTGCTCCAAATTTCAACAACGATCTTGGAACACATGATATTACCAAAATTTCCTTGGAAACGGAGTTGAAAATCCAATAAATGACGATATTATTGGTTTGTGTCCATAAAACAAGCAATTGAGGTTCATCCTCATCAGGTCATGGCAAAGAATCATCGATAAATCCAAGCTTTTTCTTAACCGAGAGTGTCGTCTCTCCATAGAGCAACTCCAAGAATTATAATTATCACTAGTGAGTGGCTGGAAAATAAGAACCAAATCGTGATTGTTAGATTGATGCAGGAAATAGGGATTTGTAAGCTCATCCATGGTGAAGAAAACAGGAATCATAGAGAAAGAAGATTGGGTCAAGAAAAGAGGGGAGAAAAAGAACAAACAAAGAAGGACCAAAGTGCACAGAGAAAAAAGTCTCGTGATGTATACCATATTGAATATGAGAATAAATCAATTAGCTTCATTGAATGGGGGAAATATATACCATATTGAATATGAGAATGAATCAATATGCTTATGATTTATTTTCACGGGATTATTTTAAATGCTTTTTGTATTAATTGATTAATGCATAATAGATAGTATCTAGACCACTTATAATTGCTTCAAATGGTTTATGGTTTATCTACAAAGTTGGATCTATTGGGGGAGATGATGTTGTTTGTCGTCAAAAAATGCATTGATTGATCCATAGTAGAATAAGGCACATGTCGATGGATTACTGGTAAGATTTTTTCATATCTTTGATACTGATTTGCTTTCTGAAATCTATAGCATTCAAGAATTAAGTTTATTTTGTGTTTTCTACGCAGAATAAGGGCAATTGAGATTAAAATTAAGAGTTTCAGCGTTGAGATTGAAGCTAATGAAGACTGTATTTTATCAAAAATTTTGAATATCTAGAGATCGACCATCCCCTCCTCTCTTTTGCATATCACCACCACAACTTCTCCGCTCTCGGTGTGAATTATCATGCAGATCCCATATGCTTATTTCTCTTTAAATATGACCTTGTTATTATCCACTTTATGTCCAAGATTAAATTTATTAAAAGAAAATCACATTAGTCTTTCGATATTTATTTAAAAAAATAATAATTGTCACAGATTAAATTTTAACATCTACGAGAAAAAACTTCCACATGAGGTGCAATTGTCAATTCTATAAATTTATATTTTTCATGTAAATTCCCCATCTCATTAAGTGCCGAGTAGTTGCAAACTTTTCTCTAGAAAAAATTTTGCCTATCCTATTCGGAAAAATATTATAACAATTATAAATTATTTATGTCAAGAAATAAGTCAATTATAAGTATAATTAAATATAATTTGAAAGTATTACCCTCATTTTTCCAATAAATTTGATTTTATAATTAATATCAAAACATCTTTCATGGTCACTTTTTTTATTTCTGAAAATCTGATATTATGAGAAGAAAGACTATCTTTCTCCCTAATAATTTTCTTAATTTTTTTTTTCATTACCCAGGATATTCACTACTGATAGTAGTGACTAATTCTTTTGAGGTGGGAGCTCCCCTAATAGAATAATCTCTAGTCGCAAGACTCTCTCCATATATAATGTTAGGATTTGAATCCATAGTTAAATGTTTAAGAAACCCAGCTAATAATCAATAATAAAAAAAATAGGAAAATCAAAAAGATGATTGAGAAGATATAGCAAAACTCAATCTCATGTGTGTGTCTGTCATCTTGCTTGTTTTAGGAAGCAGAAATCACACTACTTTAAGGTGCGCTTTTAAAGTCATAAGGAATGAAGCTAACTTCAATTAAGTAAAAGTAAGCATAATCAAAATTTAAAAATCTATTTTGAGTTGCCTTGTCTTTATGCTTTATATCGATTGGTAATGAGAAGGAGCATAGATTTCAGAAATCAAACAAAATCCAGTTAAAGAACAATTTTGCATTATGTACACCTAACCACGCGGTTAGATGTCCGATCATGAATTAATAATATTGAAAAAAGAAAATCTCGTCCTTGTATTTTTTTTATTTTTCGTAATTAGTAGTCTCTTCCGATTTCTTGTTGAGTACATACCCTAACCATCCACGTATGGTGCATCAAGCTGAGTGTCGTGCACGAAAATGTTTTGGATCAATGAACCAATTACTGTATTCTAATTGTTTAAAAGAATAGTATAACAAATGAATAAAAAACAGAATATTAGTTGTTACATTTAATAAGGTGTTATATTTGGGATAGATCCTGCCTCAGCTCCACTCCAGGAACAATTGATTTTAGAGAAATCATAAATATCTACTACTATACTTATACTAAGTTTAAAATTATAAATCAAAATATAAAAAATTATAAATTAATATATAAAAAAATTTTATATATTAACTTATAATTTTTAACTTGATATAAATATATTATATAAATGTGACGATGATTGTGTACCAATTTTCTTCATGTTATGTATCTTCATGTGTCGGTTTTGTTAGATTTATTTGTTTATTCATTGGGACAAACTTGAATATTATATTATGAGGATGTCCCCCCTCTTTCCTTTGGGTGGGGTGCGTGGATAATCGCTGCTAATGTACCTTCCATTTTCCCCCAATCAGTAGCGAGTAGCAACTTTTAGCTCATGTACCAAACCACATGCCAATCATTTATTCTGAACCTCCCATTCATCATTTTCTTATATATATTTTTTGGGTACATATCATTTTATAATTATTATGATAAATATGTGTAGGACACCCTTGTTCGTCTACAGTTTTATGTGAAACTTGTCCAAATATGAAAAGGATGAAAACAACTTGCATGTCACGTAGTTAAAACTTAGGGCGGTGAACTCAAAATAAAATTTTAATCATTTAGTAAGAATATCATCAGACCAACTTTCATGGCAACATATAATTAATAAGTTTATTTTTATAGGATCTTAGAAACGTGTCTCACATTGACCTTCTTACATGTTTTTATTAATTGTATCGGCATCTTCACATCTTAGTAACAGATTTAGAAAATTTTTGTAGTGGAGCAAAAATAATACACAAATATATTAAAAAATAAAATATATTATATCTTATTATTTTATCTCATTTATAATTAATGTAAAGTCAAATTTGCTAAAGCAATGGGACAAAAATATATATACAAATATGATTTTTCAAAAAATTTCCAAATTCCTGTGGGGGTATATGAGCCCCCTCCTTGTACAATGTTGATCCACCCCTGCATCTTAGTCATAAAGAAATATATATCAACATCTGAGTTTTCTTTCTTAAAAGTGCATATGTTTTTTGGATAAATAGCAAAGAGTTTCCTTATGATTTGCTCAAATGACACTCAATCCCATTTTTCTCAAAATTTGACACTCCATCCCATTTTTTACCAAAAAAAATAAAAATTAATAAAATTAAAAACTGGCAAGAGAATAAATTTTATAAATGTAATTTCAACTTGACATGTCTCGTAAGTTAAACAAATTCTTAAAATTCAAATCCTAATTTCTATATCCTCAAATCTATACTAAATAAAAAAATTAAATTAATTAAATTGCTGCATAAAAATAATGTATGAGCCTTGAAATTGAAAAGTAATGAAGAAATATAGGATAAGTTAGTTCATCTTTAGTATTTTTGAAGGATTTATAGGATAGAATAATCCCTAATTATTTATAAAACAAATCAAATTGATATATAATAAAAATACAAATAGAATAAATAAATCTACTTAAATACTAAAGAGTAAAGAATAATTAATTTGTCCTATAATTTTAATTATGATGGATCACAAATCTTTTTTTTTCCTTGCGGGATCAGTTTGTTTGCACTATTTTTATCAGGGATCAAATTAACAATTTCTTCTTTTTTTTAATATATCTGCTTGATTCTTATGTAGCAACTCAGATAAATAAATTATTTTATTTTATTTTAAGCTAGGTATAGATTTGAGGATATAAAATTCAGGATTTGAATTTTAAGAACTAAGAAACTTGTCGGGTTAAAGTTATATTTATAAAATTTATTTTCTCTTACTAGTTTTTATTTTCTATTTTATTTATTTGTTATTTTTTTAAGAATGGAGTGAGGCATCAATTTTGGAAAAGAATGGGGTGGAGTGTCATTTGAACAAACCTCAAGGATAATCTTAGTTATTTACCCATATTTTTTTAAAAAAATTATATTGACCTCCCATAAAATTAAGCATTATTACACAAAATATCTAAAATTCACAAAATTACACACTAACTTCCCCTTAAATTTAAGCAATATTACACTCGATATCTTTATATTTTATGAAATATGACACTAAGCATTCCATCAAAACATGATACTGAACACCTTTATAAAGAGGTCGGGATGGTATTTTTACCCCAAAAAAAAATGAATATTTACAGTTATAAACATAAAAAATATTTATTATGGAAATGAACTGTTTTGGATGCATATGAATACGCATACCCCTCATGCATATTCAAATAAGACGTGAATACGCTGGGATCCCATACATATTCACGTTTGATTTGAATACGAGTGAGTAGTATGCATATTCATGTTGTAATTGAATACGCCCGAGGGGTATGCGTATTCAGTGTGCTGTATATGTGTGTGTGTGTGTGTGTATGTGTGTATGAATATGCATGACCCTCCTCACTTGTGTCATTTTCATATTTCCCTCTCACATTTCACTCTCATCTTGTCTTCTTAGAGAACTAGACGATGGCAAACTTTTTATACCACTTAGACGATGATCAAATCAGTGCCAGACTTGATCGTCAGATATTTATTTCTATACTATTTAGTTATTTAAAATTTCAATTAGTTTAGTTTCAGATATATATACTTTTTTCCTTAATTTAGATATTTTCGAATATTGTTAGTTTAGTTAGTATTGGAGTAGGGTTCAGTTCACTCTAATAATCCATGCTAATTATTGATTAGGTTAGTTGAAAAATTTCTTTTAATTAGTTAAGTTGAATAAATAGTTGAATAATCATATATTAATTAATAATTAGTTTAGTTGAATTAATGATATTTATTTAGTTAGCTTAGTTGAATAATTTATTTTAATTAATAACTTACTTTGTTGAATTATTTTTGTTATCCTATAATTACTAGTTAGTCCAAGATTAGGTAGTTTTGTTTAAAAAGTTTGTTTTTATTTATATTTTAGTAGGTTTATATATAATTCAAAAGTGTGTAGTTATTATGGAATTTTTTTTGTCATTAGTTTAGGTATTTTCGGATGTTGCTAGTTTAATTAGTGTATTTTCAAAGTTTAATTATTAGTTTAGTGTAATAATCCATGTTAATTAGTGATTAGTTTACAGTTTATTTTTTGTAGTAATTAGTTTAGTTGAATAACTAGTTGAATAATCCTATATTAATTAGTGATTGGTTTAGTTTAGTTGAATTAATGATATTTTATTTAAATAGTTTAGTTGAATAATTTATTTTAATTAATAACTTATTTGATTGATTTATTTTTGTTATGCAGTAATTAGTTAGTCTCAGATTCGGTAGTTTTGTTTAAAACGTTAATTAGTTTTTATATGTATTTTAGTAGGTTTATGCATAATTCAAAAGTGTGTAGTTTCTCATAGTTACTTGCTTGAAATTTTTTTTTTAATATGCATTGCCATTAAAAAAATTAATATTTAGACTAGGTTTATATTATAGTATGATAATGTTAATTAAATTGATGCAGGGTGATTAAGTGTTACACCCTAGGCATTGTGGTGCACCAGCACCGCATCCTCGGATGGAGTACTATTTACAACAGCTTGGATTTTGGGAAGTTGCCTTTCCACTATGACTCATCACTCATTAGCGCCCTTGTAGAGAGATGGCGCCCCGAGACTGACACATTTCATCTACCTTATGAAGAGTGTATGATTACTCTCCAAGATGTGGCTATGCAGCTGGGATTGCGGGTTGATGGTGCTGCAGTCAGTGGGAATATCGACGTATGGGAAAAGTGGCGCCAGCAAAGTGTATGGGACATATGTTGAGTCTTGTTAGGTGTAGTGCTAGAGCCGCAGCATAGACACAGGCCATATGTGAAGTTGACGTGGCTTATCCATACATTCCAACTTTCCCGTTAATACATCAGAGATTGTCATTCAGCGGTGGACCTGGGCATATTTACTGGTGTTAATTGGCGGCTTTCTATGTCTGGACAAGTCTTCATCACGTGTCCACTTGAAGTGGCTGCCCCTATTGCGAGATTTCGGGGAGGCAGGGACTTACAGTTGGGGATCGGCGGTGCTTGCATTTCTATACCGCAGTCTTTGTCGGGGGGTGAAACACCCGGTTATTGACTTTGCAGGATGTGCAGCATTATTGCTATCCTGGGCATACTATCGGATCCCTAGCTTACATCTTGGACATGACTATGGGATCACCTTTCCTCTGGCCTCGAGGTATAAATTTTATTATACTTAATGATTGTTTATTTATTCACTTATAATTTTATTTGTTTGACTGCAACAAATTTGTGGTATAACTTTATTAATTTTAGGTGGGTTACATTGAGAATTGCATCCGACGGGGATGCTCGTCGGTTGGTTGACTTCAGGGTGTAATGCCTGGGGATTGCAAAGTCGGAGAGTGATCGCCGATGCAAGGAGGCACGGACAAGGAGCTGCTCCTGGCAAACTTCGAAAGCGGAGGGGTACATGAATGAACCGATTACACACCCGAATGAGAGGGATCCTGAGATTGTATAGGTGTGAGACTATACAGTTAAGGAGGGCTTATATGAATTGATTTGTACTACCTATACCAAAAAGATGCATCTTCTTTTTGGTAGCCCATCACGAAAAAACTCCATAGTTAAGCATGCTTGACTTGGAGCAATTTTAGGATAGGTGACCTCCTGGGAATTTTTCCCAGGAAGTGTGTGAGTGAGGACAAAGCACGCTAAAAAAACCCGTGTTGGTTTGTGAGGACGGTCATCAATCCATAAAGCAGCAAGAGATGTTACACAAGGCATGGTTGGATTCGATATCCATTGACAGGGTAAGTGTTTTTGACATATTATTATTTAAGTTCCAAATTCTTTGGTGATGTTGAAAGCTTAACTTAAGATTTCAATAATTACAGTTTCAGTAGACTCTGTATGAGGATGCCAACATCGCTGCCGTGACCCCGACACATGTGTATACAAGGGCTGATGCCTGGGCTTCCATTACTGCGCTGCTTTGCTTTGAGATTATGGAATGGCACCAGGCCAATCGTGTCATGAGATAGTTTCAGATGCAACAGTTCATT
This sequence comes from Dalbergia cochinchinensis, assembly GCA_031216125.1. Taxonomy (NCBI): domain Eukaryota; kingdom Viridiplantae; phylum Streptophyta; class Magnoliopsida; order Fabales; family Fabaceae; genus Dalbergia; species Dalbergia cochinchinensis. Next base: position 54,324,912 of record CM062373.1, on the reverse strand, counting down.
CCATACGCACCAGTCAACATTGACAGATTGCGTGCGATTGATAGTTGTGGGAATGATAAGGTGTGGTGGCCTAAGTACCATGCTCAGTGGCATGTTTTTTGGGATGCACGTCAGGAGCGATGTGTGGCGGGGGCTCACATTGTGGACAGTCAGCCATCTACGGAGTATCTGCAATGGTATGCTGGTGTTGCACGGAGGTTTTTATCTCCCGATAGCGAGTTGTAAGACCCTCGGTTATCGCAGGTGCCACAACAGCTACCATTGGATCCAGGGCAAGCACTTTTTATGGCCTAGCCTCCTGGTGCTGCAGATAGGCGACAACAGTGGCGTCATTCCCGAGTTTGTACTCGGGCTTCCTAGCAGCGATGACGAGTGGATGAAAGATAAGATGGAGGCGATGAGGGGGTGGGGGTAGTGCAGGGGGTGGGGGTGGTGCTAGGGACGAGGGTGGGGATTATAGGGGTGGTGCAGGGGATGGTGATGGAGGTGGTGGGGATAGTGGAGTTGGTGCAGGGGGTGGTGATGGAGGTGGTGGGGCAGAAGGGGGAGATGTGTACGTCCCTGATGGAAGATGAGGGAGGCTCCTACTGCTACACCCCTTCTATGGATGACTTCTTTGGAGGTGGCATTAGTCAGCAAGAGTTTGATGGATTGTAGTCTTTCCTTGATGTTCCCACGACCCCTCATCTGATTGTTCCCACAAATGCGTCTTCTACCCAGCGACCTGAGATGGATCTCAACATGCCTAGCTATGATCTATTCAGGGAGGAGCCATTATCAACAGTCACACCATATGCATTATCTTCTTTCCGATACAACCCCAATTCTTCTTTGTCTTCTTCTTCTTCGTCCCTGTGATCTACATGAAACTCAAAACCCCTAACAGCCACATGTCTGGTTGATGGCCCTGCATTTTGCACCACCAGATTTGCAAAGCGAGGACTACGAACAGGTGCATCCTACGCAGTAATAGGATGTGCAGAATTATGCTGCTCGGGTGTTACATTTACTGAAGTATAAGGAGCAGAACCAGCAAAACTCAAATTACCATCTTCTAAAATGATGAATATTTCTATTATGCGAACCTCCGAAAATTGAGCTTTGAACTCAAACATAAGACACATTTCATAGTCGCTGCAAAGTAGAAAGCAGTTATACTTGACCACACCGCCCCCAATAGCTATTAGTAATCTATAAAACATTTAGCTAATCCTCTTTTGAGTTCCTATCTGCTCAAGTATTTTGGATTGTAACTCTTAAAAACTTATAGATTAACTGACCCACAAACCGTCTAGTCTGTTGCTATAAAATTTCGCTCTTTCATTTGTGGTGTCTTCCATTTTGCCATCATAATGAACAAGCATAAAACAAGAAGCCATTTTCTCAGTAAAAAGACAATATTGCTAGACATAAACTCTATTGAATGAATGATACTTCATCGAGTGAGCAACCGGTTAAATAGGCAGGTTTATCAAATACGTAAAGGATGAAGGCATAAAGGAAATAAGAAGAATACGCATCGAGGTCTGGCATATAGTTTGTTAACATGAATACGCATAGGGCCTCTGTGAAAGTGATAAATATGTGAATACGCAAGGGGCCCGTGCGTATTCACTATGAACATGAATACACAGAGGCCCTTTGTGTATTCACGTGTTTATCACTTATGCAGGGGCTCATGCGTATTCGCTCGTTAATGTTTTCGCCTAAATTTGTCCCCAAATTTCTTTCCATTTCTTTTGGTAAATAATGTTTTTTTTTGTTTTTTTTTTATCAAATAGCCAGGTCAGCATAAGTATGACAAATTGATGGATGTCTCGTAATATCACCTAACTTTAAGAGGGATGGTTGTAATTTACTCTTATCTTATTACTTTTAATTATTAACACCAACCTAGTATATTTAAAATAAGTAAATTAATTATGTAACCACTAATTCAAATTGAAAATTAATATGGTTTACCAATGAGCATGCAGATCAACTAATAACAAGGATTGTTTAGTTTAACCAAAAGTCTTGGGATCAAGCCTAGAGTTTACATTTGCATTAAAGATTGGGAGAAAGATAGAGTTTTCTGATTTAATGGTCTTATTGGCTCAAACATAATTGTCTCTAATAGAAGGAATATCATTTTAAAAAAATCTAAAAAATAGTTTTGGCTTCTTAAAAAAATGTTTTTTTTTATTTACTTTCTTATTACTATTTCTTAAATATCTAAGATTGATTCATTAATATTCATCAAGTCGTTTATAATTAATCATAATCTAAACAAGTATGACATCTTTACAATAAATAACAATATGTACCACATGCTGATAACTCTATGAAATAGAGTTATTTCATATCATAATGCATATATTAGGATGCTAGGATCTTGAAATTTGAATTAGTTTTAGTTAGGTGTTACTTATATTCCAAATGAGATTTAATTGAAATTATTCTACTCTAATCTTGTTGAAATTTTTTTTATCTTTGATTTTTATTTTCATGTTCTTAATTGTTGGTATTTCACATGTATGAAATTTGGTGGCATTTTGAAGGCATAATATCCACAAGAAATCAATTTCATTGAGAAATCCAAATGATGATGCATTTTGGCCTTGGTGTGATGATTTGATTATAACTAGACTTGGCCTTATTAGATTGAGCTGATTTTGATGGCATTGGAAAGCCAAAAGAAAAAGATACAACTTTGAACGTTGAATTGTAGTTCACATATTTAAGACATGAAAAATCGCATGCAAGTCAAAAGACTCACACCGGTGATCTAGCACCTAGGTGCCAGCAGATTTGAAAAGAAAATATCATTAGGTGTATTGGGCACCCAATGCCCATAGATAAATTTTTTTTTTCTCTTTTTCATATTTTAAATGGATAATAGGGCATGTTGTTGTGGGTTTTTGGGGTAAACAAGTTAGATATAGAAGGAGGAAGCACTCCTGGGCTAAAGAAGGGAAGAACAACAAGGGGATAAGAGATTGAAAATTCTATCACTCCAAAGAATTGGGTTTGATGGCTTCTACTTCTCTTTTAATTTATGATTTTCTTTTCTCTTTCTCATATGTAATTGTCACGACCCGATTTGGGAATGTGACCGGCACGTGAGGAATCTCATCCCCATGTAAGCCTTCAGGGTGACGTGTTTTTATGTATGCATACTTTATAATAATATTATACTTAATTTATTTTTTGAAAACATAATTTCCTCTAAATCGTTATCCAAATATTTATTCAAAATCTGATATCTAATTTCTCAAGACTGAAATACTTAATATAGAAAGCTTTATGACATTTCCAATAAACATGTAAACCATGAAAACATAAACTATTTTATCACTTGATCTAAATTTTAAATCTGAAGATCAACTTAATACTTGGAAACTAAACCATAAGTACACCATGGCCTTTTTACATAAACTCAAATCAACCTTACCATTTCAAATCTATGCTTGTAAACTGAAAATATATACATAACTATCTCAAGTACTGAAATTTTGTACAAAATCTAAAACTAAATGCATGACTGGGATCCTGCCTACACATCTACTGGAGCCCTCTAAACTAAGCCTTACAACAATGTAACGTTCGCCAAGGGATCATTGCGGCTACTGGATCGATGAAGAAACTGGATCTACACCTGCAACTATGGGAGGAAGGGAGAGGGGTGAGTCAATGGACTCAGTGAGTGAGCTCTCACCCATCACCCACATGGGACAACCAAGGAATGTACATATAATATCATGCATGCAACATTCAAAGTCGTTTGATATTCATATGCATAACCATATATATGGAAAAGATATCTCTGTATTTGTAAATTTATAGAAAATCATCTCTAAGTTCTTACTCCAACAGGAAAATCATTTCTCATGTATATAATATCTCTTAAATCAAGTATTCTCAGAAGAACATCAATAATCCCTGAAAATATAATTCACAGTATTCTAATAGAGAAACATGGATATTTGTCCAATTATGCATGTCAACCATGACATAACCAATCTCCTATGGGTGCCAGACACGGGCTCCACCCTCAAGACTTTGTTTCTTTCCTACAGACACGAGCACAGGAAAGAACATGAGTTTTCTGTTCTGTGAAATGGTCCCATAGGACAACTTGGTACCGAGGTTAATGTTCATTTCTCCCAGCCGTTAACTCACTATTTATTTCTCTATAGCTACCGTCTAAACTAGTTTGACAAAACCAAAATTGAAAAAAAGGTACTCAGTCCTGGCGAACAGAGCCCCTAAAATTCTTAGTACACTGGGAGTTCTGGATTCATATAACTCTAACAATTTAACTTTAGCATAACTGTGGCTGTGAGAATCGTGCCCAAGGGATCAGCTATTTGTAGGCAACTCGATCTTAAGCCCACAGAGTATGTATCTGGCAGTTGCTGAGAATCATACTGAATTCCATACCTCTTGGTATCATAAATCTGAAGTTCTAAATTCAAATCTTAAGCTATCATAACTTTCCGTATACTTGATAATCTAAAATCGTAGCTCAAAATACTGGGGTTTGTAATCATAAAACTTGCAAATCATATAACATATGTATTCGTACGACTGGGTCATACTCTTGTTCACATTTCTCTAACATATATAATTATCTTAACTGAATATTCAAAAACAGCTTGGAATCTAAATCTTGAAAACATAATAGTGTCGTAAACTCATAAACATTTGATAAATAGCAAAGTTGCTACAACATGTATTTTCTTAATAAATCCATTCTTAATCATATAAAACATTTTTTTTCTAGCATACAACATAGCAATCATGGTTCCATGGTTTTGTAAATCTCATTCTTTCATGCTATTATCATAAATCATAATTTTTCTAGCTTGATATAATCATGTAAAATCATATTTTATATTTTTGCTCATCTCAAATTTCATATTTCGCAATTATCATGTATCAAACATAATCATAATGGTGAAACTAAGGCAATGAGGTCAAACCCACTCACATGAAGAGAGAGAACAAGAGGGGACAACTCCGATAGAGCTCCGGGGAGTAAGAATGGAGCCAGAGTCTACCATTATAATCATAAAACTCATTAATGATCTATGGGTACCTCTAGATTACCCTAACACAACTCTAACAACATAGAGGGAGCACCCCTACTAGACAACAATGAGAGAAATAACAAAACCTAACCCAAGATTATGAAAGAATGGAGAGAAAGGAGATATAATCTAACAACATAAACATACCTTGATGATTAGGGATGATGGAATGGAGTGGATTTGAGAGAATGAGAAAAAGAGGGTTAGGAGAAGCTTGGCTTTGGTTTTTGCTAAGGGAACCCGAGGGGGAGGGTTCATATAGGGGTATTGGGTCACTAACCTAAAACTGCATCGTTTCTGATACTGTGCTGTCATTGACTGCTCACTACAGTGAACATGGGGAAACAACAACTCGCTGCAGCGAACATATATCGCTGCAACGAGCTTCTTGGCTCGTCATTCATTGCAATGAACATAACTTCGCAGTTGAGGTCGTTTCTGCAATTATGCGACAAAGACCACTCAAAGTGCTCTGGCATCTGGGTTGTCTCACTACTCACTTATTTTAAGTTAATGAGACATTAACTTTAAAACATAAATGTAAATAAGGAAATACCTCTATTTGGATTCAAATAAAATATCATAAAAACCAAAATCCCAACCAATTAAAATCCAAATTTTGGGTTTCAGTTCAAATCTGAGAAACTTTGCGATTTTCTAAACTTATAGGCTAAAAACGAAACGTTTGGAGGCTTCATAAAATTCGTTAAAAATCACTCTTTAACTTGTTTTGCCATTGGGAACAATTACCGGGACTTTTGATCCCAATAAAGTGGCTCTAACATATAGTCTTCCAAAGAGGTGTAGGATCCAGACTTAGTGAAATCCAGGACCCGACAGCATGGGTGGGTCTCGGGGGACCCTAAGACTATACAAAACTTGTCTACTAACACGTGTACCTGGGGTATCACAATAATAACTAAACTCTTTGGCTTGGGGTTAGACTTATGGTTTGAGATTATCGTAATAAGATTGAATTATGGATATCTTTTTGTTGAATTTCTTGGATTATTAAAGGTTTATCTTTCATTTTTTCTATGCAAAAGTATGGATTGTTGTTCATGGTTGATTTAGGATTCTTGCAAAATTTGAGAAAATTGAGTATGAACTAGCTCTAGAGATAAATCTCATGAATTTCAAGGTTTATGAATTTATCTTGAATTTGTGTGATTTGTGAATTGAATTTTGTACTTCATCCTTATCTTACTTATGTTGAAATATAGTTAAGGAATTAATGTTAACACAAATAGGAGAATTGAGTCACCAAGAAGTTGGGACCAAATTAGTAAAATTGCTTTCATTAATTCAAGATTTCCAACTTAAGAGTTTTAAGAATTCATGACATAACATCATAGGAAAATTAGACCACCTTAATCATCTAGCATTTTAGAATATTCATATTGTTTTAGTTCCTATTTATTTTAATTTATTTAAGAGCTTTCCTCAATCAAAATATTTATAAAAATCTAATTAGGAATTGAATTGATGAATTATTGCTTGATAAAATCAATTCTCATGGGATGATACCCATTCTCATTATTATATTACTTACACAATTCAATGCAATGCACTTGTCGAGTGGTTATCATATGTAGAATAATCTAATAACATGTATTAAACTGTTATCATCTAGCATTAGATTAATTTAAAACAAAAATTTAAACCAACTAAAATAAATTTTAAATAAATTTAAAAGTGGTTATTAATTATTTGTAATAAGGGTGTGTTTGATTAGAGGATAAAAATGAGATGTAAATTTTTTATAATTGATCTTCATGTATAACTTTACACATAAATCTCAACCATAAAAATTTATCCCAGTTTTACTTCCCAATCAAACATAAGATTCCAACCTAGCTTAAGCAAGCTTGACCTACAATGTAAGCTGCTCAAATCTTAAAGTCTCCATTTTTAATAGGGCTTTATATTTAACCTTCACCACTAATTGCGTGAGTAATTTCTTTATAAAAAATTATTATTCCAACATTAGCTTTTTGATGAGATTATACCAATGTTGACTTAAACAAGCTTTCAAGGGTATGAATTGTTATGTTAATGTATATAATGTAATAATGGCGTGTTTTACCATTTTATATTATTTTCTCCCTATACTTTTACATATAATGTTTTCATAGAAGATGTAGCGGGTACATATGCTAGCACCTTAATAAAATGCCACATGGCATCGTATTTTTTCACCGGTTCTTCGAGACTATCTGTTTAGTTCTGAGTCGTTTTCCTTCACATTTAATTTAGTACAAATTGATCACTACACTTTTTATTTCATATAGTGAATATTGATTTTCATATATTTGATCTATTTGTCGTTTACCCAACGTCAATTGTATCAAGGGACAAGTTATTAGCACCTCAATGTTTTACGTGACACCTCGTTCAAGCATTTTTTTAAAATTATTATTATTAACTAAATATATGTCAATTGTTTTAGTGAATAACCGCATGATTATCTATTTCTAGTCGAAATTTGCAAATACCTAATCAATCCACTTGCTATAAGTAAATAACTATATTTTATAATTATATTTGAATACAATACTTTAATTGACTTCAAATCTGACAGACGGATTTTCTTTTTATTATTTTGTATAAGAGAAAATACGAAAGAAAATTTTCTCTAATTGTTTCGATTGAAGTTTGGGCTATATATATATATATGTGTGTGTGTGTGTGTGTGTTTGTGTGTCCTCTCAAATAAGAAGAATGTTAGTGGCATAAAGCCACTTTGAAAATTCAAACCTTGCACAATAGAATTTCTGTTGTGCACTCATGAAGAGAAACATATTAGAGGCAAATTTTTCAAACATGCATAGTAAAATTTATTGTGTATGTGTTTGGTGCACCTACTGAAATCACGAGAAGTTACTGTACATTAATTACACAGTAACTTCCAAGCTTCTATAAATAGAGGCCTCCTCTTCAGTTCAGATCATCCCAAATCAGAAAGAAAGAAATATATATATATATATACATATAGTGTGTGTTCTAAAAGTTTCTCCTATTTTTATAGAGAGAGGTGTATTCTCCTAGTATAAGAGATGATATTATTATTCTCTCCTTATATTTAGGGAGATGTGTAATTTTATCTTCCACATAGTAAAAATTTTTCTTGGTTCTTGGCTGTGGTCTTTCCCTCATTATTAGAGGATTTTCACGTAAATATCTTGTGTCAGTTCCTATTCTCTCAACTCTATTTTAGTTGTATTGATTTGTTTTCATAACTCTGGTACCTAACAAAGAAAACGGAGGAAAAACAAAGCAGATATCTATTGCAACTAAAAAACAAATAATAACTACAAGAAAAATAAGAGTCTTTGTTCGATTTTGCCTCTTTTGTTCATATATATATATATATATAGAGGTGTGTGTGACTCTCATATTTTCCCAATAAAATGTATGAGGGGAAAATTCAGCTCAGAAAATTTTGGAATCGGATAAATGGTGGATTTTTAAAATTTAATGGTGATGATAGACATCAGAGATCAAAGCCTTTCACCTTGCCATCTTGAAAAGTTTCATTGGAATAAGTAGCATGTGCATGTGCTTGCAAGGGATTGGAGAAAGGGTGAGTATACTTGGGATGGGGATGGATAGGATATGATCGAGTCAGTGATGGAGATGGTTCTAAAGCCAACACACGTATATATAATATATGAAACAATTTCGAAAAATTAAGGACGAGTAAGAAGAGCAAGAATTGAAATAGAATAATAAGAACACGAAAGATGAAACTCTTGCTGCTACCTTCCATCGCAATCCCACCTCACCTTGGGGTAATTTATGTCTTGAATCAAAAGTGCTTGTTTGTTTTAATTTTTCAATTACCCAAATGATCTTTTGGCAGAAGAAAGATGATATTCTACATTATAAATTATGCTAGGATGTTTATTTGTTTTATACTACTGCTCATTCCGTTGTTCAAACTAGAATGGATTTTTGCCGCGGACGAAGTAGATCCTCTTAACTGTAAATTTACATGACAATATTATATGTGAATTTATATCATTGATTGAGAAAATGGGTATCAATTTGGGTGTAAATTCACATGACATAATCATGTGAAATTTATAATTGAGTGGATCCACTCCCGCTTGCAGGTTTATTTCTATTTGCTTTGATTCATTACAACTGAGAATGAGTTCTCCTTTTATAGAAAGAGTTTAATTAGAGGCAATCCCTTAGATTGCTAAGATGCACACTATGACTCATTATTAGTAAGTACAAGAGTTTAATACAAGACATGAGTTTGCATAACTGAGACTGAGTTCTCCTTTTATAGAAGGAGTTTAATTAGAGGCAATTCCTTAGATTTGCTAAGATGCACAATATGACTATTACTAGTAAGGACAAGAGTTCAATACAAGACATAAGAGTTGCAAGTAGTCACTGCATATTTAATACATTGCATGACATGACATACAAGCACCTCAATAGTAACATTATTGTTAACATATAAATCTTGAATGGTGACAATTAATCATATGTGTGAATAAATTTAATATGTGTATTAGTGTTTCAACAATACATATAACTACACTTTAAAGCTGAACAACACAACTATCAATGTCTCCTAAGTTTCGAAGAGATATTCAGCAACAACATCAAATGATAAGTCTGATATGCTGATATGGCCTGTATGGAGCTGAATGACAAATTACTCTTATCACAACATATTCAAAAAAAGAGAAAGTATACCATATAGATAATGATAGCTTATAGAGGAAAGAGAAAAACTAGAATAGTTGCTACAAGGACAAAGGGACAAAAGGACAATTCTCTAGCTGCAAATAACACCTTACAACTGTAAGGACAAAAAAAAACAGCTCTCATCACCAACCTGTAAAAGTTTCTATGATAGTCAAAATCTTTCCTACTTAAGGAAACATTGCAGTAGCTGTAAAGACAGGAAAATAGAGCAACAAATCATTATCATTCAAATAGAATTTTTTCTTCTTTTCCTCGCTATTCTTCCTCAAATATTTTCAAATCTTTGTGTGAATAGAGCACAACCTTGTTTTTACAGCAAAAAAGTTGAGCTATTGGTGAATACATATAAAAGTCATTTTGAGAGAAATTTTCACCTTCTAATAGGAGCTATGCTCCTTTGTTTCTTTTCATTTGAGCAAGAATTTGTTTTGATCAGAAGGAGGTCTTGATGTTTACGTTTCTCTTCTTTATTTGGAAAAACCTACATTTGTATCTCGATTGTATTTTGAAACTCTGAGACTTAGTGAAACTCTCGCCTTAAGTCGTGAGGACTGGAGTAGATCTCAAATTGAGATTGAACCGATATAAAAATTCTGGTGCATTCTGTCTAATCCTTCACCACTGTCTTTTGATTCTATCAAGAATTCTTTTGAACTAACAGAAACACTACATCATATTTAAAAAAAAAATCATAGTTTGTTGAATCTTTGTCATACATATTTTAATCTGTCATTTTCTTTACTTCATCACTGTTGAAATATTAGTCTGAAGTTTTTAGGAGACATTTGGTAAAACATATAAACTCAGAAGAAATTTTATTGAACTTTCTAATAAAACTGTTTTAGTATAAAATTGTTTAAGTGTGCAAAAAAGATTTAAAAATACACTTGATTCTAATCCTCCTTTTCTCAAGTGCATCACCACTATCATTATTCAACTTAAAACACTAGCTTTTTGCTTAAGATCGAGTGGATACCCATGTTTATTGTAGTAAGAATTTACCAAATGACTATTCTTGCCACAAAATTAAAGAAACAAGCCTTGGAAGATTAATTGACCTCCTGAGAATCCAATTTGACATCTAACATTGGTTCCTCAAAATTGTTAATTTCTCTTGAAGCTAGATTGCTGCCTTTAACACGTTCTGCTATGCTTACAAAAATCTTAATTTGATTCATTATTAATTGCATTATCCATATGCCTTTCTTGCGGTGTTAGCAAAGAAAATGTTGTCTTGATATCCTATGGCGATCGCATCAATTTGACCTGTGGTTGAACGCTTGCATATTACTTCTCCAACTCCCTCAAGAAATTAAATGCACTGTATTAATTATATATATAGCCATTTTAAAATATTCAAACTATGTTCACCATAGGTTGGTTTTCTCAAGTTTTCTTTTCATTATGAAGTTTCATATATTCTTTTAAGGATGAGGCTAATCCTTGGTCAAATATTGGGTGCACATCTGGTTTTGTTTTCCTTAGTAAAAACAATCATTTTTAAATGTCCTATCAGAAATGGTCATGTTCAAAATATACCCAAAAATTTTAGGAACATTTAATGTGCTCATGTGCCACCGATTGGCATAGGTCAACCCTTTCATTCCTTTTAAAGCATGCATTGTTCATCATCATCAACCTTGAGATGGGTTAAAATCCAAGTAATGTGACCCGTAGGATGCGAACTGGGTCGAGGCACGTTTCTCTCTCGTTCGGCCTCGGTTTTAGGTGCTCTTGGTGTCTATGGATTCCTCTCTCAATAATCTACAAAACCATTTCATATCTTGGTGATTGTTGGTGTACATTTTCTGGGCTTGCTCCAAGAAGATCTGTGTGGATTTCCTTGGTTTTTTGCATATTTCTTACTCATATCTCAACGAAAATTCAAGTTTATTGACTTGTTAGATTCGCCTCAATAAGCCCTACAAAAGCCCTAAGAAGATGGAACGAAAATCAATCTAGATGACAGATCTAAGTTTTGAAATCCAAGATTGGGGTTCTTGTTTGGATCCTCGCTGTTTAAGTTGAATATCTCACTCTATACCAATGAAGAGAAAATCGGACCGGATATCGTATCAGTCAAGGTACTGGTTCAAAGTTTAAAGGTCCAACCGGTTCAATCGGAGTCCAACCAGAATATAATAAAAAAATATATAAATATATACATATGATTAATTAGAATATAAATAAATATATTAAATCATTAACATATTAACATAATCAACAAAAAAATATTCATAGGTCTATAAAAATAAACATAATCTATATAAAATTTCTTTAGTCTCAACCTCACAACATGATCACAAAGCATTTGAAAACAATACTTGTTAGTAACCACTAAGCTTTATGGTCAATAGTCTACGAATAATGGAGAGAGGAGAACAACAACCTAATAATTTTTGTTAATATCCTTCTTTGGTTCCTTTTTTTTTATTTTTACTTTATGACTGCCATAAGATATCAATATTTAAGTTTTAGAATAAAAAAAATTAACTTTTTTTTTTTAAAAAAAAAGCTCAGTCAGACTGGTCCAGTTTTTCCTAATTTTCCCGGTTTTTTCCGGTTTTGATCGGTTCTTGACCGATTTTAACTGGTTTTGACTCCTCCCGATTTTTTGGACTTAATCGGACCGGTCAAGTGACCGGTTCCCGATCGAATCAGTCGGACCAGTCGATTCGGTTCGGTATGATTTTCTCTTCCTTGATCTATACACAACCAAAATTCAAATTCTTAGTCTTGTTAGATTCACAGTAACACGATCTACAAAACCCCTAGAAAAATCAAACAAAAGTCAGTTTGAAAAAGGACTTAGGTTTTTCGGTTTTGGACAGACTAGGGTTAGGGTTCATCTCGATTTTTCTTTATATTATCACTCAAATCTTGACCAAAATTAACAAAATATGGTGCCATTCAACTCAAAATCCAATGTTTAATAAAAGTCCTCAAACAATTTTGGATTTAATCAGTTCAAAATACAAATACCAAATTTCTTTAGCCTGGGTTCATGCATGAATGTTACCAAATTTAAAACTAACCAGTTACTCAATGGAGTATAGTTGCTCCAGATATAACTATTACTATCTTAAACCATATTACCAAATTTTCACCATGAGATTTAAGTGCCACTTTAGATCAACGATCCTCCACCATTGGAATATCAAATGTTTCCAAAATTTCTAGATACATTTTAAACATGATTGAACTATTTTGATTATGTTCAAATGTAAAACAAACTAACTTAGCGCACCTTTAGATTGTTCCTTTCTCCAAGTGTTTTTTTGCAAGCTTGAATCCTTTATATTGCACAATCCCCTCAGTCATTAAGCTCATCCCTTCTAAATTTGGTAATATTTTATCTTTTGTGTTTGACTCTTATATTGTATTATTCTTACATACCATCTCCAATCATCTAATTGTATATTGTCATATAAATAAATATAATTGACTCTCACCCTAACTGTTTGAAATTTCATGCAAATGAAAAGATTTGATTGGATAAGGATATTGTAAAAGTTTTTGGTATTGGTGACGTATATCATGATAAACTCAATTCATTTCTCTAAGTTTTGACGGATAATGGGTCGCAAAAATTTTGAAAGTTCAATTTAACATAAAATCTGATGATCGAGTGATTATTTTACTATCATATTTAGCTCATAATTTTAATATGCGTTATATAACATAAAACCTCTTTTTTTTATAGTTGCATGTCTCTTTTAAAGGCCACAAAGAACAAAATATAATTAGAAACATTAGCTACTATTATATGGGTTTGTCTAACCAGTACCTTAAGAGCAATGATTAAAACACTGGTTAAGGTTTCCACAATAAATAAATTTAAAAGTTTTTAGATGGAGCTCACATATTAAAATATAACAGTTATGCATTTCAGTGGTAAACTTATTTTTTTTGAAACCTAAACTATGACCCTAAGAACATTGGTTAGCAAAACCTTACTTATACATACCCAAGGTAAGAAATCGTTCGTAACTGAATGTGCTTCTACTTGGTAGAACACGGGCATCAAACATTCCAATTTTTTTCAAAAAAGGATCCCGACAACGGAAATTTTGAATCAACGTATATACCATCTGATTGCTCTATTTAAGTCATACATATGGGCATATATCGAATTTAGGAAGTTTAGGAATTCGGCATATAGTCATGAATATTGGTTGGTAAGGTTTCTGAATTTCAAAGAAATATTATCCTTTCCATTTAGCTTAGCATACATTCTTAATGAACACGTGTGACTAATGCCTAAGGTGGACACACACGTAAAACCGGAGCCAAACAGGGCAAAAATTTGGGTTTGAGGTGTTTCTTTTCTCAGCCAGGTTTTGCATATAACAATGCAACATTATTGCACGTTCACGCCAAGCCACATGTGTCGAGCTTTGATGACCACAGAAAATAAAAAGGACAAATGAGCATAGGTTGAGAGTTCGGTTTTAGGGAGGGAGGAGTATATGTAATGCAGCTCTTAGGTAATTGTTTTGTTTTGGTGCAGAGGCTGTCGTGATAGCGAAAGAGGAATCGTTGCATAATGAGGATAAGCTAATAAGAATTAAAAAAGTACATTGAAGAATCAATATTTTTATTAGTATTCCCTTTTTTTTACAATAATATGATAATATTATATTTCTTTATCTTAATAAATCCCTATTCTTATTTTACACCAAAATTTTGAACTTTTTTTAAGAATTTAATTTTGATGCATTGTATTATTTTACACCATTATCTAATTATATGCTTCTATTTATAAGATTTTTAAAATAATATGTGATTAAATCCATATGGTAACATCTAATTAAATGGTAATATAAAACTCCTTTATATTATTAGTATATCAAATTTAATCTGTAATGTATAAATCTACTTTACATGCACTATTAGTGTGAAGAATATTATGTAAACATCTAATTATATATTATTATATCTATAAATATATTTAACTCAAATATTTATTATTTTATAAATAAAAATATATGATTAAATTAAAGTGTCAGATCTCAAGATTCTAGGGTTCCTCCCTAACTTATAGCATAAAAAAAGTGTAAAATTCTTATATTCCTTTAATAGATCAAAATTACTCTGAAAATCTACTCCCAAAATGACATTAATTGTTTTTTGGACGCTAGTAGGATTGATGTAATAATAAGGATAAAGGAAAATGGTTCACGTGGTGCTGATGCCATCCTGGCCGTTCAACTCGCAGCTGTTTGCACCTGGTCGTAACACCAGCACCCTCTTGGGCCAATATTAATGGAGGCGCCAATGGCTTGACATGACCCTGATTTTTTTTTTCTTAGAAAAGCATCACCGGATTAAAAAAAATATTAGTTGTATTTATATAGCATAAGATATCATATTAATTTATATTTTATCTATTATTAGATGAGATATGAATCCTATTTAAATATTATTCATATCCTATTAAATAGTAGATGAAATATGAGTTGATATGATGTCTCATGTACAAATAATATAATTTTCGGATTAATTGCATTAAAAGCAAAAAAACAATCAAATTATGACGTACGGTATACATAATAATTACATATACTGTCACATATCACTGAACGACTCACAATTGTTAATTAAAATATAAAATTATGCTTGTAGCTTTGATTGCTCTAATAATTATGGTACAGTTGATAATTTTTCACGATGACATTGTGCTAGGATAAGATAATACGGTCATAAATTACTATTAATGAGTGATTGAAGTGAAATTTGGCTATCTTGATATATAATTGGTGTCGTGCCGTTTCAGCCAGTGAAATTATCAATCACGTTGTCAGATTGCTAATTGATGGCATGGACTTTGAGGTGAAAACAAATAGAGGTTGGTTTTGTGAATTGCGGCTTCAGAGTTGAGTTGAGGGGGTGGGGGTTGAGAAAAAATGAATAAATATGGAAAAATTGGACCACCACCTAGCTAGCGTGGGGCAATCGGTAACGTATCCAAGAAAGGATCACGGTGATCCCCGACTTCCACTCCAATGCTTTTATCCCTCTTTTAGGGTTGAAAATTGAAGAATCAGGGTGTATTTAGATGAAGAGTAAAATTAGGGATCAAATTTATCTAAATAAATTTTATGAGTAAAATAATACATATAATTTTTTTAGATAACTTTTACTGTCATTTTTACTTTCCAACTAAACACAACTTTAGAGGTGGTTTCTTTTTTTTTCAATAGAATTACAGGTATTTGAATTTGTTATTAACAATCCTACTAATTTATATCCAATTGAAGTACTTGAAAGGTGTAGAGATCTTTGAATAGTGTTTTTTTTATAACATTTTCGGTGAGGTTGTTGGAATTTTTTTTTTTGGTTATGTTTTATTGATATGTTTCTAATGTTAATTATAAAAATATGATCATAGTTGCATTTTTTTATATTTTGTAAAAGAAATGACAAAAAAATATAGTTTTGTTGTTTTCAATGTTTCTTTACAAAAATTTTGGAAACAGAAAATACAATAAAAAAGTATTCTTATGATTAATTTTAAAAGTATATTAATTAAAATTTAAATGTTAATAAGAGAAAAAAAAATCGGCAACTAGCTTTGATTTTCCTATGGAATTGTGCTGGCATTCATGGGGAATTGGAAGGTACCAATGTACCACAATGCTGGCAAACAGGCTCAATCTGTTTTTCTTTTAGAAGAAAATGTTTTAATACCAAAAAGAGACTAATCTTATTCTAAAATTAAGATAAATTATCAATTTTAATTAAAATTTGTAACGACAAAATTAAAAATCGGAAATGTCAAAAATGTAAACTCAAATTACATGAAATAAAAAATGTAAACTGAAAATTATGATGTATTTTTATGTGCAGAAGCTCCACCAAATAAAGCCAAACTAGTATGAAGTCTGAAGAAGCATGCAATTATTGTTGAAAGTAAAATAGTGGATAGTTAAAAGAAAACCGAAGGGCGTTAGTACACTTTACAGTGGAAACCGGAAACAAGGAACTCTACTTTTTGGCACTGGGAACAAGGCCCACCCTCAACAGTTAGTGGATCATGAAACTTCACTCCTCAGTCTTCGCTTTCTAAGTGGGCCCACTAAAAAGTTGTACACTTCCAACTCGTGTTGGTGTAAGTGGTATCAATATAGTATATTCTCACTCATTTATTATATTTAATAATAATAAAATAAATATTTTATTTAAACATTTACTTTTAATTATTAAAATAATATTCTTCTATACGTGTACAATGTTTGTTTCCACAAGTTTATCCATACATTAGTAGGTGTTAGTAGAAGTGTGACTCCTAACATTATTCCAAGAGCCGGCCACAAGGTGGAAATGATTCATTATTGTTGTATTAGTTAGGTAGCATAGTATATTGTTTTCTACCAAAAAAAAAAAATTCTTTAACATTTGCATTTTGATTGGTCGTATTTTTTTTCTTTAAGTTAAGAGAAGCTGATATGGTTAATGGCAAATCACAGACAACTTGGCTAGAAGTGAAGTGAAGATTCACTTATAGAGGCAACCACGTGAGAAACTGGCTCCATATGTTGAAAGTCTGATGACTGACCAGTGATGACGATCGAGAAGTGAGAACTGGTAAACGTTTTTGAAATTGAAACCAAAGCATCAACAACCGTTTTTAAGCCTCATTGGCTCTGATTATACACACACCATATAGTTTTTAACTTTTACACTCCCCTTTATGGCTTTACCAAAATTAAAAAAATAAAAACATATATAATTTAATGTTTTTTAAGATAAGAAGCAGCCAAAAGTGCACAGTTTTATTTATTTTCTGTTTCATCATGATCCATCCGTCCAGTGTTGAGGCAGCCCAACATGCTTTTTCCATGTGTCTGTCACTCTGTCCCTTCTACGGTTGAGTGTATCAGAATGGAGTTTCAAATTTCAAGATTCTCATCAGACATTGAGGTGCGCACAATGCCAAAACAAAAGAAGGAAATTTTCCCGCCATATGTCCACTGGAGTCAGGGAAACTTCTACCACGTGTGAAGGGTGGCTTGCAAAATATATTTACCAGACAGGAGTTATTAATCTCAGGTTAGAGATGTTGGGAGAAAATCTACTCATGCTTACGGGATTAGGGGTGAGAAACTTAAATACTTTACCTAAGGTTTTTTTTTTTTTTGATAATTGCTTTACCTAAGGTTATAAGTTTGATTTTCACTATTGCTAATATATGGTTTTTTTTTTCCTTTCACATATCGTGAAATTTTTGTTTTAACCATTAAGAATAAATAATTATCTTAGATTTATATAGAATTTAAAGATTTAAGAAATTATACACACAATTTGAAGTCAAAATTGGCAATTAGATGGGAAAAAAAAACACTTTTCAAAATGACTACTTCAAAATGACTACTTCAAAATTGCAAAGTCTTATCAGAATTTTAGTTTCTTTAATCACTTTTATTTGCACTTTTTGATTCTTTACTGTGATCGAAATATGTTTAATATGTATTTTATTTAGAGTATAATAGTTTTTGAGAATTTAAATGTATAAAAATTATACATGTAAAAAAGATTTGGTCACTTAAGTCGGTGGGTTGATTTTAAAAAGGCCAGACTGGCATGATGCCAATATGCTTACATAAAAGTATCTTTTTGGAGGTAGTTAACATACCTTGTAAGCCTAAACGAGTTGGGCTCAATTTGCCTGTGTAGCAGCCCGAACTTATCTTCAAGACAAGACTGCATTTTGAATTTTCTATTTACCACGAAACATCCTGAGAAAACATTAATTGTCTTCATGTTTCAACTTATTTTATTTACAAAACTACTAAAATAATTACCACGAAATTTTTATTTACAATTTTTTGTTCCAAAAATTTTATTGGAAATTGTGAAAACAAGGATTTATTGTCTTCATGTTTCAACTTATTTTAAGCAATTTCTTTTTGAAAATTTTTCATTAAAATTCAATGAAACGCATTTTTTTTATTTTCAATAAAAATTAAAATAGAAAACAATTAGAAACATGCCCTAACTTTCCTATACACCTTTTTTTCTTTTCTTTAGGATGTTTATACTGACATTACTGTCAAATTAATCCTTCGAATATTGTTACGATTAAAAAGCTCACTGACAATTGTTTTCTCCAAATTTCAAACTCAATTTAGTTTGTTTCCTATACATTTTACATGCCTCAGAGTCAAAATTTAGAGAATTTGCAATTTAAAAATGGTAAATTATATTAACCCCTTAAGTTAGCATAAGTACATTCAAAACTACCATATTTGTAAAATTGTCATTAAAGATCCTTGGCACTTGCTAAAATTGCACTAGCAGCCTCCGCAATTATCGGTATGTTACTTTAAGTGATAAAATTAATAACATATAGTCATGTACATCATTATTAACAACAAAATTATAATATTTTGATTATATTTAATATATATATTGAATAAATGCCATTTTTTTTATTGTATATTATAATTATAAATATCATCTTAACATAATAAAAAAAGACATTTTGATCAATCTTTATCTGAAATATTGTCAAAATATTATAACTTTATCATTTATTATGATTGTATGTCACATGCTATAATTTTTTGTCATTTAAATTAATAAATTAATAATTACATAGGAGGTTGGTGTAATATAAATGAAATAGAAGCCTAATATAGATTCTTTCTATAATTTATGGCGTGGGGCCTTACCATATCATGGATTGCCTGATTATGCACTCAATGAGAGTTTGGCTTTTCAAACTCAAAAGAAACTGATTCACAAATAAGGAGATATCAAATGTAATTATAATGGATCTTAGTATAAATTTTGAAAAAAAAAAATCAACAAAGCAGGAACAATGGAGTTTTTTTTCTTTTTTTTTTTGGTAGGGGTTGTTTGGGGGAGGGGATGAGAATTCATCCTAGTGCAAGCATGCATTTGACCAGTTCCAACATTAATCCATAAATACTGTCTTAGGTGGATATCAATGAACCAAATGGATCCATCTGGAAAGTGTTGTACAGGTACCAGTTTTGTGAACTTCTGATGATTGCGTAATATGTGAGTTATGCTTAAGATTTTGTTTTTATCTGTTTCTGATGGAAAGAAAAAACAAAGGTGAAGCAAGAATAACACATGCATCCTTTTTCGGCTATCAGCTTAAGTAAGGAAAGGAAAGAGAGAATAGAGAGACTTTCCTTGAGGCTCACATTTTGTTCTTCCATGAATCCATCATTCTCTTCTAGGGTGGAAAGGAAGGAATCTCCTTTCTTTGGTCAGTCGCACCACATACAATTTTATTTAATCACATACATTTCTTTCTTTTCTATTTGATAATACTAAATAAGGAAAGAGAGAACTCTTGTTTTACAATTTTTTTACCATTGTATTTTTTTCCTTTCCTTTCCGCACTTATATTGGTACCAAACAGGCCCTAACCCACATTCAGCATCTTGGGTTACCCAAAGCTTTTCCATTGGGTTGGGAACAAGTAGAATGAAAAAAAAAAATTTGAAATAGTTTGGATTGAATTTTTACTGCAAGAGAAGTGTATCACTTTAATTAAAATTTATGATAGAGAAAGCTAAAATACTAGTTTTTTTACTTTTGTATCTCATATTAATTCTTTTAAACTCTCTTTTTATATTATTCCTAAACATAAACCAATTCTTTCAAAATTAATTCTTTTAAAGTCAATTCTTTCAATTTTAATCATTTTAAAATCAACTTTATCAAAATGTAAACCAAACCGATCGGTAATCTTCCAAAGCATGTTGTAGAAGTTCTTCTGTATAAACTAACACAGCCCATCTTAACACAGTTGTGATCTACTACGAACTAAATACATGCTCGTCAGAACCCTCAATTGTCCGATTAATCAAGATCTACAATAAGTTTTCCGTTTGAAGTCTAATATTTATACAATTTAATGTTGAGCTTGCAAAGTACCTTGCACACCGCCTAGTAGACGCTATCTGGCTATGCCTTGTTGATATTAAGGTCTAGCCTTCTAGGGCACCCTGCTCCTGCAGAAATGATAAACGTGTTTTTTTTTTTTTGGTCGGGGATAAAGGTTGACTCGTAGATTCCAGAGTATTGACAAGTACAAGAGCATGAAAAGGAAGGGAGGTAGAAATTATCTGGTAACTTGGTGTTAAAATTTTCAAAGCATTACCGTGGCATGCTTATAGGACTGACTATACATGTACATCAAGCACATGCACTAACTTGTTGTATTGTCATTTTTCTTGGCCTCTTTCTTTCGCTTCCTCTCAGATGGAGGATCTTTCGCTCTTAAATCATTGGAGAAAGTCCTCAAAAAGCTAGACAGATGTTCATTTCGATGTGCTGGAACCAAAACACACGAGATTAAAGCATGCAGAAGATAGAAAAGGAAAATATTAATATGACTCAAGTTATGATGAAAATAATAATAATAAAAAAAATTCTCCCTGAAAAACCAGTAAAAGATGATGAAACTCACCAGCTAGTATGACATCTTCCATATTCACAGATTTTCGATTTGCATGCTGTGAAAATAGCTGAAGATCCTTAGCCAGCTGCTCTGCTCACAAAAAAAAAAAAAAAAACAGTTGGTTCAATCTTATTATTTGAAGTGAGCATCATGAGCCAATTATTAACTCACATATATTCAACATTTATGTTTCCTTAAACAACAAGCATGAAAAGGTCATTTCACAGGCAAAACAGAAGTCGAAAAATATGATCCCAAACCAGCTAGCTGAATAATGCGAGTGGCATATTTGCAATGTTTGTGATTAGTGTTCAAGTAAAAGGATTCACCACGACTAGATACACATAAATAACATACAAATTAACAAAATAAATTTCATCTCTCAAAAACCTGCTACTAATCGACGAATCGCCTAAATAAATATCACTAGAGTATAAATCACATTCCAGAATCTATGATAAACGTTTGAAAGCTTATGAAATGAATCTACGATAAACAAAAAAATAGCTGTGATGCATATGTCCATGCTCCAGCTTCCACACTCTTCAGTGTAACTAGATAACAATGACCTAATGACCTACAACTATACTAAATCTACTACAAACCAAATTTAAACTAACATGAACCTTATGCTTTACAAGGCGAAAACCGATACAGTGCGAAAAGGACATTTTCTCATACTCGCGGTAATCAAAGCGATCTCAATGAATATACTGTATTTTCCTTGAATTGATCAAGCTTATCTTTAAATTCTTAAGCAATAAACATCAAAAGCAGTGTGAAGCAATAACCGATAACTTTACCGGTGTACTTGAAGGCCAAATCAGCGACGCAAGCGACTACGACTTTCGATATTTCCATGCCGCTCTTACTTGCTGCGGATCAATTTTCAAGGCAAATGAGAATTAATTAGGAACTCAAAGTTTTCTCAGAATACAAATTAACAACAACAAGATTTAACCAGAAGGAGGAAAAAACAATTAGCAAAGAGCGTGGAGTTAAGAGGAGAATTGAGTGGAACCTTCAGATTCGGCGATGGAGATTGCGGAGAGCCTGAACCTGTCTCGCAGGAGCTTGGTTTCGGAATCATCTTCCTCTCTTTCCACTTCGCTGCTGCTGCTACCAGCACCCACGCGATCCGTTGCCATTTCTTTCTTTCTCCTTTACTTCGAGTTTCTCTTCAGGCGCCTTTCGTTGGATTGGAGCGGAGTGGAGGGAAGTAAAATACTTAAATACCTCAGGTACTAACACAATGGGCCCGAGCAGTGTTTCGGTTGCTAGACTGAAAAAGATGTTGGGCCTTAATCACGGTCCAAGAAAATTCAGTCCACAAAACGGCGAGTCAAAAAAAAAATCACATCACACGAGTAACGGGGATTGGAGAGAATCAGTAGCCATGAAGATACGAATACAAGGCATGATATAGAGATATACCATACTCAAAAAATTATAGGATATTGATATGATATATATATAATTTTTTTTATTTTATTGTATGATTCGTTTTTTTTTTTCGATTCTTTTGGTCATGTTTGTATAATTTTTTTATCCAATTAATTCTTATTTTTGTAATCAATTAAAGAATTTTCAAGATGAAATGGCCTAACAGTACAGATCGAACTAAATAACTAGAGTTAGTTTTTGACTTATGTTGGTATTAAATTTTTTTAAAAGAGTAAAGAAACTAGTTCAAGCGTGTCCATAGTGTGTCCAAGCCGTGTCCACAGTGAATTAGAGCCGTATCTAACCCGTGTCTGAGTTCAGAAAAATTATTTTTTTAATTTGACACATATAGATGCGTGTTGAACATATATCGTGTGAGTGTCATGTGGGTGTCGGTATCCAACATATGTTCATACTTCTTAGATTAGTAGGTATGGCAATGCAATTACTGGCATTTTTCATTTTAGGTGGATCGAAGCTAATTTACTATTAGATGCAACGATTAATCCTAGTTTAATATTTAAAGAGTTCAATCAACTATCAATTATCTCATGTCTTTTGGTTTCTATATAAATTCTATATCTATATAAGAACCTCTCTAACTCCAATTATTATTCCAATGAGATTGCGTCATACCTTTCTTTGGTTCTCGCGGCAAGGGTCCCATTTATATAGTGTTATAATTAATTACAATTACAATTCTGTTAGTATATGGTAGTCTACTAGTCTGGTACACATATACAACTCAGTTATTATGAAAAATTATTAGTTTAAAAGTTTATAAAATATAAAGATCAATATAGCAAATTAAATCCTATTTATATAAAGAAATTATTTTTATAGCCGTAAGTAAAAGTTTTATTTTACTCTTCTTTTTTGTTTCAATAAGAAAGATAATAAGGCTTGAACTTATAACTTTAAGATCAATTATTCAATTATCTATAAATACTCCGGACCATTAATCCAATTATGATGGCTTAGTTACTGTATTCCATTAAACCATGCCAAATTAGCATAATCATAGTTAAATTAATGTAATAATAACTTATGACTGTAGGAACTTAAAACAACTCATCCTGCTAATTTGCAAAGATACAAATGTGACACAAGAAGCAAGAAATTCTCAGTCTCAATGCAAAGTGTATTTCTTTTGGTAAGAGTTGAGATCATACACAAGTATATATCTTTATCGGTTGGTCAACCTATTTGACTCTTAGCCTCTTCGCTGAAGGGCTTATGTATTGATTGGTATAGCTAACCTTGGTCCTTGATCATCCCAAACTCTAAACACCAGGCCAATTTATTAACCCCTATCCATGGTGCCCACAATTTGTGTCCCCATAATCAATATCCATCAACCCCATGATCAACACCTAATCACATCTTCTTCGTTAGTGTCTCACTAGCACATACACTCCTCTAAGCTAGACAATAACATTTTGGTACCATCCATGAGAAAAGGTAAAAGTGTTCCCAAGGACAAAGGGAGAAGGGGCAGACAGGAGCGTTGGTCCCCTCCTCTCAATTTTTTTAATCTAAACATGCACATTAGACGGTGATGCTAAATGGAAAACCAAAATTGCCAACTGTGAGGGTTTAATGAAGAAATAAATGTCAGCTTAATTGTTTTAAATGGCCTTTCCTACTGTTAATTCCTTTAAAAAAATTTATCATTAAATGAAAGAAGAAAGAAGCTGAAAAGACCATTAATTAACAAAACAAAATGTTTAAGATGGCTTAATTTATTATGACACATTGTGAAATTGTTTGAGTAGAAATTTTTTTTTGTGAGTGTCACAAGCAGAGAACACTGCTTTTAACCATACTTTACAATAATACGGAGATGTTCATTTTTTTTAATATTAATAGTCTAAAAGAATCCTTTAATTTTTCGTCTATATGCTTTTTTATCATATAATTTTTTAATATGAGAGATTTTCTAATGAGATTATAGAAAGAGATATGCAATTTTACTCAAAAATTAATATTTATTATCAATTTGTAATAATATATAAATATCAAAATGTTTAAAAATTATTTTACACATTTTAAAAGTAGAAAGATAAAATTATACATACCTCTAAAGTTAAGGGGTCTTTTAGATTTTTC
Source organism: Dalbergia cochinchinensis (assembly GCA_031216125.1). NCBI lineage: Eukaryota > Viridiplantae > Streptophyta > Magnoliopsida > Fabales > Fabaceae > Dalbergia > Dalbergia cochinchinensis. The sequence continues at coordinate 54,300,123 of CM062373.1, read as the reverse complement.
CCTTTTAGAAAACAAAAATTGTGGGATCCACCACTTAAGGAAGTTAAACAATAATGCCTTTGATCCACGCACCGTGTTCTTCTTCTATTTTCAAACCTTGTACTCAAAAGAAAAAAGAGTGCTGTTATATGAACGCATCAAATCGACACAATACGCGACGCATACGGTACGGAAGTGGAGAAGTTCACTGTGCACTATCTTTGTGAAGGTCTACGGTGGAGTGAGGAGTGGATTAAAAAAAATGGAAAAATAAAAGAACAAAATTTGAAAGATAAATAAAAGAAGTGTGCTTTTATACCCCACCTTCACTCTCGTTCTCCCTCCCCTGAAACCTTGAACCCCTCATGTCAGTATCACCCCCTCTCACCTCTCCCCTCACTTCTAACCCATACAAAATCTATAGAATCAAACTCAAAAGCTTGAATCTTGCACAATCTTGCACGTCCTTCCTTTATTCTCTATGCAATTTCTTTATAATGGATTCATTCGGTACGGTGCCAAAAGCCACACCTATCATGCATTGAACCTATGCTTGCAGAGTAGCATAATAGCTGGCGGGTATTGAGCAAGACCTCACAAAGTTCTCTTCTTCCAACACCAAATTTCAACACGGTAGTTCGAGCACTTGTCAGAAATACTGAATCCACAACTCCAAGTGTAGGTATCTCCTAAGTCGCCATGCCTGTGACAGAGAAGGATGAGCTTGTGGATGGCGGTTTCTACCTTTTGGCCAAAGTGAGAATCCAGAGATAATTTGCGGGGTCTTGCTCTATTAAGCATTGCCACCTAATGATGTTATCTTTCTTTTGAACCATTGAATCTAATTATGTGAAAAATAACTTATATTTTGCAGTTCCTTTGAATGATGCTTGAAGCAGTAAATTCAAGATTGAACTTGAGCCTAAGAATATTTCCCTTCAAAAGATGTAAAGCCATCAATTTTTGGTTTTTGGCTTTCAGTCAATCGATTTGAATATGTCAATTAAAGCCATTTCGTTTTGATAAATGTTAAGCAAAATTGTAGCAATGATTTTTTGGATCACCTGAGGAAAAGCCAGGTGCTTTGGTTGGGAAATTATTAAACAAAAATGACTAATTTGGTAACAAACCATTTTTAGTTAAAGAAATTAGTAGAATGCATTAGTTTGTTAAGTGTACGGATCAAATTGGGATGTCATTTTTTGTGATTAGTAGACATGGACCAAGGCCAATGGTATTAAGCAAGAAGTTGCTTGGCATTACGATTTTCTAAAAGCTTTTACAACTTTGAGAAAGATTATTTTGATTTTTGAGGATCTAATCTTTTTCATTAATGTCATTTGTGCAGATACATAGAAATGGACAAGGTTTATGAATAGCTAGATGAAGCTAAAGCTAAAGTCAATAAATTGAAGGCAAATCTAAGAGGCAAGATAGATTCACTTGAGAACTTGAAGAAATCTCATAATGCACAAGTCAACCAAATTCAAGAAGTAAAGCTCAAAGTTGATAAGCTGAAACAAGATCTGTTTCAAAAAAAGGATGAGCTCACTGAGGGACTTATGTAAAGATCTCAAGGGGCTTGATAAAACTAAATAATGTTGATGTGACTTGATACTTATTCTCATCAAACAAGAGTCTATGTTTGACTGGAGGAAAAATTTAAACAAGAGTCTATGTTAGTAATTAGCTTAGAAATGCTAGTAATGTTAGTTCAAAATGTTAGTAATTTTCTTAAGATGTTGGAAACGTTTCAAACTTTGTTAGCTTTGAAATATTAGTATTTTGATGTAAATTTGAGTTAGTAAGCAAGTTAGGTGAACTTCTTGGTACTATAAATTGATGAAAAGAGTCTAATTGGCTTATAAACATTAATTTGTCAAAATCAATTTGTGACTTTAATTTTTTTTTCCTTTTCCTATCTGTGGTTAGTAAATAGCTCAAAACTATTGGTGATTCTAATTTAAAAAGTTAGTAAGTTGCCAAGAAAGTTGATATATAGGTCTTTTGATTATTGAAAGTAATATGATTATTCACCAACATATATGAAGCACTTACCAATATATATTAAAAAAAAAATTCGAATCACTTTGATATTGAGGCTAAATATATGAATTCTTGAGTGCATAAGTTGTTGGGGCACATCTTATATGTTATGTTGACGACCAATTCATCAATCCAACGGGTCCTTAAGTCCTTCTATCGTAGTCCTCAATATTAATTTCCCACAAAAAAAATTCAACTCCTTTTCAGTATTGCCAAAACTGAAAATTTACCACCATTTGGATTACTTACCAACATTTTGAACATGAATCACCAACACTTTTCCATTACTTACCAACATGTACCAAAAAAATTTCAGTCAGTTTTTATTTTTTTTCATTTTGTACATCTTGGATGTTGTTGAAAGGACCAATTCATCAATATAAAGGGCCTCTAAGTCCTCTACTATAATCTTCAATCTCAATTACCCAAGAAAATTCATTCCTTTTTCAATATTTCCAAAATTGAAAACATACCAGTATTTGAATAACTCACCAACAATTTTAACATGAATCACCAACATTTCTCCACCACTTACTGATATGTAAAAGAAAAATTTTGATCAATTTTTTTCATTTTTCACATCTTGGATGTTGTTGTGACTACCAACTTATCAATATAAAGGGCCTCTAAGTCCTCTACCATAGTCCTCAATCTCAATTTCCGAAGAAAATTTAACCCATTTTTAGTAGTACCAAAATTGAAAATATACCAACATTTGACACGGTCACCAACAATTATATCAACAATTACCAACATTTCTCCATTACTTACCAATGCATACCAAAAACACTTATCCAGCTTTTGCCATACTTACCAACAATTTTATCATGACTCACCAACATTTCATGTCGCTGGTAATCGATTACATGATGTGTGTAATCGATTACCATTGTGAAATTTTGAAAACTGGGATGGGTCATGTTGCTGGTAATCGATTACACGTTTTGTGTAATTGATTACAAGTGTGAAACTGAGAATATACCAGCTTTTGTCATACTCATCAACAATTTTATCATGACTCACCAACATTTCTACATGACTCACCAACAATTTTTTTCTAGTTTTGGTCCTTGGGCACAACTTAAACATTATGTAGAGCATCAATTCAAAGTGAACCTAAGTCCTCTAGAACAATCCTCACTCTAAAATTACAAGGAAAGTTCAATTCCCTGTTAGTATTTCCAAAATTGAAAATATACCAGCCTTTTTCGTACTCACCAACAATTCTATCATGACTCACCAACATTTCTGCATGACTTACCAACGTTTAATAGAGAATTTTTATCCAGTTTTCTTCCTTGGGCACAAGCACCAATGTTGTGTAGAGTACGAATTCATCAATCCAAGGGCTCCTGAGTCCCGTATAATAATTTTCACTGTCAATTTCCTCAGAAAACTCAAATCTCATATCTGTGCTACAAAAACTGATAGCATACCAGCTTTTAGCATTGGTCACCAACAAATTTAGAAATAAATACCAACATTTATGCACAACTTACCAACAAATACGAGAAAAAGATTACACCTGTAAAATATTTGTCAACAAAACGTAACCCATAAAATATTTCAAATCTCTTTGCCTGGGGGGCACACTCTTGATGTTGTGCTCAGTATCAATTCATTTTATCGTAGAATGAAATGGTATTCTAAATATAAATGTATTTTGAATCAATACTTAGGATTTTAAACACCTTGCTCAAACCCTGATTTATTATATGAAAGAATCATAGAAATCAAACCATCAACAATAATATGTATCAGGTAAGAAAATGAAAGTCAATTGAGTCCCTTACTCAATCCAAGTGCATACAATGTTCTTGTATATATTGAATAATTACAAAAGTCTCTTTTTTTCTATAATTACAATAGTTCCTTTCCGAATAATTACAATAGTCTCCTTTTAAATTGTGACGGTGAGCATACACGGTGCTTTATTGAGACATCCTCACTAGAACTACCAACACTAGACACCCTTATCTCCACTCTCGCTCTTGGTCATCAGGAAAAACAGCTACTAATTCCACTGATATGCACATATGGTTCCTCTGAAACAGGAGATAATAAAGACATTAATTTCTTGACCATGACTTATGAGTTAAGACTAAGGTTAAATAGACTTAATGCATTAATGGAATGAAGAAAATATTGACATACAAATGGAAAGGAAAAAATATTGTACTTGAATCAAATGTCTAACATTCATGAAAATTAAAAGCACAGCTCAATAAATATATATTCAAAAAGGATAATAATGCTTAAGATTGATGCATGAACAAAAGATGGAGGTGTGGCAAGTTGAAATACATTATAAAATTATAACCAACAAACTTACCTACTGGATCGGTGGAAACTTTACCTTCTATCATAAAATCTTTTGCAGTGGCTTGTAATTTCCTTTTCAAAAAATAATCGTGATGTAAACATCAAGTCTGAACTATGACATAAAAAACCAACAAAGGGATAAATATCAATATAAACATGTTTCTTGAAATCAATTAAAGAAGAATCAAACACATAGAAGTATGCATCAATAAGAGGAAAAAAAGAGAGCAAGGATAATCTAGCTCATCTATTATGTTGTCAAAGTGAACTCAATCAACCTATCAATAAGAGAAAAAAGAGCAAGGATAATCTAGCCTTAGCAAATAATAGAAGTACACAAGAGAAAAAAAAACACACACACAGTAAAAGCATGGTAATTTGCACATGCTAAATACTATACAACTATAACAGCTAACAAATACACCAAAAAAAAAAAAAAACAGGGGCTAAGTACTTATGAAAGACAAACCTGAAAGTTTCCATCAGCAATGCAAGCAATCATTCTCTTCTTAGGGACGGTTTGTGCATAACCATGAGTTGCACCAATAGACTATCCAACAAGACTTGTGCTCATGTAATAATCTCTCGAAGAAATTACTTGGGAGAAAATGAAAATGGAACAGGCTCACAATTGAATGTAGGGTGGGGAATCCCAGGCAAGTTACAATTATTGCTTATGCACACAGGCTTGCTTTCTTTCAGTGATGTCAAGATCGCTGTATCAATCAGCTCATAAGCATCATCCAAGTTATTGCTTATCAAAAAATCAATCACCAAGACACAACTCATCAAAACTCCACAATAAAATCAAACAAATCCGCAACAAGAACAAAGCAAAAATGGCATCATATTATCCCATTACTCCTCATATCAAGAAACAGTCAAAAACCCATACCCAATTCCATATGAATAATCACCAGAACCACCAAAGATGCTAAAATTCCAAATTTCATGAAACAACCACACAAAGCCCAAAAAATCCATATCCCATAAAAATATCAGTGAGCTTGATTGATATTGCTGTCTAAATCAGTTCATGAGCATATTCCAAAAAGAAATAGTTACCTGGAAGCAAGTGATGGTCTGAAAGCACTTCAGCTCCTGGCTAAAATTGAGGTAACCCAATAGTATGGTGAAGGATCCTATTAGTCCCATAGTCATTCGAGTTCGGTCCCCCAACAATGCATATAAGCGGCAAGTTCTCACTGTAAGCTCGGCTGATATCATTCAACTTTCTTGAGCCCGCCGATGGTGAACATCACAATGGATGTGTCGACGCCATGTTACCTAGCGTAACCATCGGTGGCGTACTCGGCCTTGAGCTCGTTGCAGCACCCGACAAGTTTTAGCCCCAGCTCAGCGATCAGGTGGTCCAGAAGCGTCAGATTGAAGTCACTGGGAATGGAGAACATGTCAGTTATGCCGATCTGGAAGAGTCGGCAGGCGAGGTCGTGGCCCATCATTGCCTCTGACGAGGAGATCGCTACAGATGGCACGGCGGAGCCTTGGATTATGGTGGCCCCAATGGTGGAGCAGGAAACGACATCGTTGCTGGTGGGCTTCTATAATTATAGCGATCCAATCATTGTGTCCATGGTGTTGGTAGTGGTGATGGTGGGGTTTCGGGGCAGAATGCTAACTGGAATGAGAGAGAAAAGGAAAGAATGGTTGAAGTGTGTGTGTGAGGTTTTTGAAGGGAGCGAGAGGGTCATGCAGTTTCTCTTTTTCCTTCTATTAGTTCTTGAAAACATTTTTTAATCCAACTAGTCCACCATATGGTCTCAAGATGACAATGCACACTAGCCTACCACCGTATACGTCGAGTAGTGCGTCCAATGTGTGCGTCAACGTATCGTTTCTCAAGAAAAAAAGGGAATCACCGACACGGTGCACCAATTCTGCAAATTTTGTGGTTGGTTTGCTCACGAAAAATGCTAGGACAATTACTTCTTCCCTTAGATGTTCAAAATCCACTATTTTCTTTATCTTACCCGAGGCTACACTTAAAAGAGAAGACATAAAATTGCAATGCAACCAACCTGCTAACACACATACACAGAAGTTTTTTTAAGGGGGAAATTGAGGTTGTCTAGGGTGGAATCATTGTTGGGTCCACATTATTTTGTCTTCATGTGCTTTTATATTATGGAGGCCCACACAGTTTATTGTAGCCCAGTAAATAGAATGGAATAAACTGCATTCCAAAGATACTAAAAGGCCTGACCACCAAAAATAAACTCAAAGGCATTTACTGTTTTAAATTTTTAAGTAGTGGATCTCACAATTTTTGTTTCTCAAACAAATTAATGAAAAATAATTAACCATGATTAGTTATGCATAGTCAAATTTTCAAACTTATTTTATAATGGGTGCCCCATTGACACATGGAATTATATGAATGGAAGATGCATAACATGGTGATTCAAGATCACACAAGAATTTCTCATATTATTTTATTCATTGTAAAGCTGTTGCCTTATATGCTTTTATCCAGTTACCATATCTTGATTTCATGGTTATGGCAATATTATGTTGATTGTTTCTTCATACCTTAAATGCATTATTTCTTGTAGTATTAATTACCTATCAAGTTAGAAGCTTATAAATTATTTTAATTCGGTTCCCAAACCCTATTTTATTAACATCAAAATTCATGCTCCTAGCTATATACAACTTTTTTTTTGAGGTTAGAGGGTTTGTGTGCCAGTCGAGATGACCGACCTTGCTTCTGGCTCATCTCAGTCTCAGGACAGCCGGCCAATTTATTACTCCATCCATCGCGCCTGCGATCTGTGCCCCCATAATCAGCATTCATTAATCTCATGATCAACGTCCACTCACAATCTCTTTCATTAATGTCTTGCTGGTATATATGCGCTCCAATGGCACAGAAAACGGGGGCAACTCAATCTCTTGCCAACCTCTATTATGAGCCAAGCAACAATCTTCTATAATAATCAAATCCAATTATTATTTATGAGATGAGTGACACGAGAATATCATTGTTCCCCATAGATTGCTCAGCCTTTGATGCAACGAACCGGCGCGGACAACAAAGACTAAACTAACGTTCGACCTTCTAACGTTAATCGGAGCGAAACAAGGCAAAAACTCGAATCACTCACGAGAGTAATACACTCACTCGACAGCGCAATAAAGCACGCGAGTACTAGCTAGCTCACACACATGTTGAACGTGGTGGGGGCTAAAAGTCCCAGAAACAGCCAAACAAGGGAAAAGGAATCAGCGATTGATTTCGAACACTACAAAAGTTCTTGTTCGCATTCCACGAGGCACACCTAAAAAACAACGGCTTCTTATGTGGTGACAAGTGAGTTTGGCACCACCATGGTGACTGATTTTCAACCGTAGATCAATAAATTCAACAGTTACGATTAGATAAGATTAAAAAAACTTTTATTTTAATATTGATAAAAATCAATTTTATAAATGATTAAGCTTTTTTACCCCCCTCCTTTATCATTATTTTCGCTTTTGCCAATCACTGCCAAGCCGCCACCCACAACCCATCGCGGCCGCCATCCTCCACCCATGCCGTTGAAATAGGGAATGGAGGAGGCTGTGGTCCCGACAAGAAGAATGCGCCGCAAGTCGCCGATGATTCTCCGACCTCCGCTGCCGGACCTTTCGTAGTGCGCCGATCCCTCTTAATGACAGCGCCACCACCCAGCGGCCGAAGGTCTTCATCGTGTTCTACTCAATGTATGGCCGCGTGGAATGGCTCGCGAGGAGGGAGAAGGGTGTGGAAGGGGTGCTTTGCAGGGTGCCGGATGCGCTACCAGTTGAGGTGTTGAGTTGGACGACGGCGCCGACGAATGACGACGCCATCCAGGAGATTATGGCGGAGGAGCTGGCTGGGCCAACGGGGTGCTGTTTGGGTTCCCGACGAGGTATGGAACGATGGTGGCTACAAGCTGGATGGTAGAGTGGACAAGATTGATAATTTTTTTTTGTTTTACTCTTTTTCATTTTATTTTTGAATTTTTATTATTGTTATTCCATTCCCAGATTGCCTCTATGATTTGGGTTAAAATGTAGCGTTCTTTGGGTTGTGGTTCATTTTTTGTTGGAGATAGACTTATTTGCTGAAACCGTTTTGGTTTGTGTTTATTCCTTGAGGAGATGTTTTGAGACTATAGTTCTAAATGATGAGATTTGGCTATGGTCCATGGAGGTTTCTGGTGGGTGAGGAGGTTGCAGATGGATGAGGTGTGGTGGGGAAAGGGGTGGAAGAGAAAGGGGGGAAAAAATTAGAATGGGGACAAAAAGGACATTTTATCATTTTTTGGATTAAACAATACAAGTCACCACAAACTCACTTGTCACCATGGTCTGAGAAGCCACCTATCATTGACATTTAAGCTGAGCTTCACGCACTCCTGAAAACCCCAAAACTGAGACTGAACTTGTTTCAATATTACAAATAACTCGATCATGGTTCTTCTTCTTGTTATTATTCAAACTTAGATCAAAATTCAAAAGGGCAAATCTTATCATGGTGACTTCAATGGAGAGTGCAGTGTGTTTGTGTGTTTTGATGTTGGTGGGTTGTTTCTTCCCTTCTTCGGAGTCCAAGTATATAAGGTACAATACTACGTCCAGCATTGTTCCTGGGAAGCTGAATGTCCACTTGGTTGCTCACACTCACGATGATGTTGGATGGTTGAAGACTGTTGATCAGTACTATGTCGGTTCCAACAACTCCATTCAGGTCATTCGTTCACTCACTCAATTTTCTAGCATGATTTTTTTTTTTCTTGTCGTCTAGCAACCCTCTTTGGGTAACTACAGCTTTTCACCTAGTGATAAGTGCTTGATTGAGTAATTCTGTGCAGGGAGCATGCGTTCAAAATGTGCTGGATTCACTGATACCAGCATTGTTGGCGGACAAGAATCGCAGGTTCATATATGTTGAACAGGTAAGGATATATGTGAAGTGTTTGATCTACTTCCTCAATTCCCAGTTTTATGATAATGACATGATGTGTGGAAAATATGCTGTAGTGTATTGCAATGTACAAAACTTGGTTGAAATTTCCTGGTGGAGATGGAGAGAGGGGGTTTAGTTTTAATTTCAGTGTGTGCAAATCAAAACAACATTGTAGCTGTTGCTGGCATAAATGTTCTTTGCTTGTATTGCAGGCATTTTTCCAGCGATGGTGGAGAGAACAAAGTGAAGCTCTCCAGAATACAGTCAAGCAGCTGGTCAACTCTGGTCAACTGGAGTTCATGTATTTTAACTATTCTTGATCTTCCTTCAGAGTTGCCTTCCCACTCTCCACTACTTAAGAAGCACAACATAAAACATTAAAACTAGTGGATGTAAAAGAATTTCGGTTTTTTTCTTTCATTTTTGGTTTTCCATTATTGCAAGTCATGGAAAATTGATCAACAATCGTTATCCATTTGCCTTAGAGTAGTCTAATACCATGGGGTTCTAAATGGAAATTTTTAGTGGTCCTTTGTAACTTCAAACTTGCATTGCTGCATCCACTAATTCCTGAGATTTCCAATTGCAGAAATGGTGGTATGGTTATGCATGATGAGGCTACTACACATTATATTGACATGATTGATCAGACAACCCTTGGACACCGATTTATCAAAGAAGAATTTGGTGTAACTCCAAGAATAGGATGGCAAATTGATCCATTTGGACATTCGGCAGTGCAGGCCTACTTGTTGGGAGCAGAGGTACAATTTTGCTTTAATTTATAGAGAATATCAATTTGGTGATGGAAAAAGAAATGAATTTGAATTTGATTCACCAACAGAATCTACTTACCTTTGCTGCATAAAATTTCCCTTCTTAAGCAAAACTCTTGCTGGCATAGGTTGGATTTGATTCCTTATACTTTGCTCGGATTGACTACCAAGATAGAGCTAAGAGGAAAGATAAAAAATCGCTTGAAGTTGTGTGGCAGGGCTCTAAGAGCTTTGGTTCATCTGCACAAGTAAGTAATCTAAAGTGGTTAGTGCTTATATTGATGTTGCATAAAGAAAATGTAACAATTTTTTCGGCTTCTGTTTGTTCCACTAGCTTTTCCCAAGATGCTTTCACTTATGGATAGTTAAATTTGTTCATTTATATAGATATTTTCTGGTGCATTCCCTGTGAATTATGAACCTCCCAGTAGTTTCTACTTTGAAGTAAATGACGATTCTCCTATTGTACAGGTAAAATCTAAGTCAAATATTGAGTGTTTATTTAAAAATGTGTTGACAAAACTTATGCATTTAAATTGAAGGATGATGTCAATTTGTTTGACTACAATGTCCCTGAACGTGTAAATGATTTTGTTGCAGCAGCAATATCTCAGGTATGCAACTTATTTGGTTTTTTTATACAACAATTATCTTTATTTAAGATACACTTTTGAATAAATATACCAGAACTGTTAAATGATTTCATCATATAGAATTGCTGTGCTGACTTGTGTGTCTTTGGTGCCTATAAGTTATTAATTTTAAGGTCTTGCTAGCCCATGTTTATGTAAAAATTTTGTATTCCTGTTAAGTGTCATTCAAATGCTTTAGAGCTTTATCAGTTGCACTGAGTAATTGATTTGACTCAACACTGACTATCTTGTTTCAGGCCAATATTACACGCACCAATCATGTAATGTGGACAATGGGGACAGATTTCAAGTACCAGTATGCGCATACCTGGTTTCGGCAAATGGACAAGCTTATTCACTATGTTAATCAAGTTACTATCTTCAACACTTTGTTAAATTCTACTTAATTATTGCATTTTTCCTATTTACCATTTCCTGCTTGGCTTGCTACATTTGTGGATCCATTCATTAAATATTCACTTCTCAGACTAATGACATTTCATATGATATGATACACTAAGCTGCCTAATCCACATTCCATCTGCTTGTGAATCTAAAATCATCTTCTTCTTTAGGATGGCCGGGTCCATGCCCTGTACTCAACCCCATCAAAATATACTGATGCAAAACATGCTGCAAATGAGGCCTGGCCAATCAAGACTGATGACTTCTTTCCGTGAGTTCTTAACGCAAATACTGCACTAAATGAGCTACCAACTCAAAATCACATTCAGGAAGAAGATGCAATTTGTAGATTATGCCAGCAAAGTGATTTTGGGAATGGCATTTGGGTGGCTGAACTGTGTACCCAAGCACTCATTTCATGTTTAGCTTCAAAATAGCATTCTTTTAACTTGTTATTTCATATTTGGTCCATGAATTTGTTAGGTATGCTGATGTCGTAAATGGCTATTGGACGGGGTATTTTACAAGTAGGCCAACTTTCAAAGGTTATGTCAGATTTATGAGTGGCTACTACTTGGTAAACCTTCTAAGTTCTAACTTTTTTTAGTTGGAAATAATTTAGTATTTGGTTAGATTTTAGCTAATCTCAAAGCTTAAGGGGTATTCTGAGCTCCTTTTTTGTAATTAAAAAAAAAAAATCCAAAAGCTGTTTTGAGAACATTATAGCTGATTCAACCTGGTATTCCATTTGAATATTCTAGAATGTTATCAGTACTCCATAACCTTGCCTCTCATTGCTGTAATATCTTGAAACAGGCAGCAAGGCAGTTAGAGTATTTTAAGGGGAAGAATGCCTTAGGACCTAAAACTGACTCTTTGGCTGAAGCATTGGCTATCGCTCAACACCATGATGCAGTATCTGGTACAGAAAAGCAGCATGTAGCTAATGATTATGCAAAACGGCTTTCGATAGGTTACACAGAGGTGATACTTACTCATATATGTTCTCTTGGAACTTATTGTCTTGAATATAACCTTAAGATTTTTCATTTCAATGTTTATTCAGGCTGAGAAGGTTGTTGCAGCATCACTTGCTTACTTGACAAATGCAACAAAAGCAGGTTCTCAGAGTCCGCAAGTTAAATTTCAACAGGTAAGTAGTGATGTTCCTTTGTTCAATAATTGTGAGTTGTTCTACTCTGCATTCTTTACTTGCCTAAAGTCTATTGATTAATTGCCTTCAAATAACATTTTAGGGATTTCTGTCATCTTTTCTTGGTGACTAGAAGTCTATAATATAAATATATCATAGTTCAATTGCTTTTTCTAGTTTCCTTCTTGATTTACATTGTGCATAACTGGAAATTCTTGAGGCAGTAAAACTAATCAAGATTTTACAAGTAAAAACCATCGCAAAGTTTGTTATGCAACTTATACAACTAGCTTCTAGCCATACGTAGGCCCAGATAAAATCAGTAGATGAAGCGAAAAGGTGTATTGCATTTGAAACAATGGAAATAATATTAACATTTTCCATTGATTGAATTATTGATTGTGCTGTTTAATTGTGTCTATTGAGTTCTACTTACATCTCTTTTTTCTCTTCAATCTTGTCATTATAGTGCCCACTTTTGAACATAAGTTACTGTCCTGCATCGGTAGTTGACTTCTCAAATGGAAAAGACCTGGTGAGGAGCAATGAAATCTAGTCTGTTGTTTATTGGAATGAAAGAATTTTATCCATGAAGATTTCCTGATATATTTGCTTCTTGTAGGTTGTTGTTGTTTACAATCCAGTGGGATGGAAAAGAGAGGATATAATAAGGATCCCTGTGAGCTTTTTTGCCCCCTTCTAGTACTACTACCTCTAATACCTTCTTTCTATATTCTGGTTAAATGCTGGACATTATCTACTAGCTAGTTAAATATTATCTTCCACATGTGCAAGCATTCATTCACTATTTTGCCTTCATGTGTCAATTGTTGCCTTTCAGGCAAAGCATTGGCATTGCACATTTGTGGTGCATTCTTTTTTCATCTGTGCCATGGCATTGACTCATGTTCGTGCATCACCATGACTGAAGAATGTTTCACACTTCAAAATGGAAAATCATATTGCAAGAACGAAACACTGTCATCCTCAAATACTGCTATTGTGTCACATCACTTCTCTATCAAATTTGTCCTAGGTTGTCAATGAAAATGTTGCTGTTCGCGATTCCAGTGGAAAGGAAATCCAATCCCAGCTGATACCAATACTCAATGCTTTTATTGGTCTAAGAAATTACCACACTGAGGCATACCTGAGAGTGTCTTCAACAGTAAAACCCAAATACTGGCTCGCTTTCTCAGCAACTGTTCCTCCACTTGGTTTTAGCACTTACTACGTGTCCAATGCTAAACAAGCAGGTTAGTCCTCATCATTCTTACTATTCTTACTATGTGTCCAATGCTAAACAAGCAGGTTAGTCCTCATCATTGATTCCCTTCCCAAGATTCGCCATGACTCATGCAAATGCAAAAGAAATTAAGAAACCGTATTTTTTGAGTTATAATATAGTTTGGTTTCCAAAAACAAACATTTGCCATTGCAGCTAATATTTCAGATACACATACAACATACAAGTCAGGAAATCAGAGTGAAACAATTGAAGTGGGATTAGGAAACTTGAAATTGATTTATTCTGCGAAGGAAGGGAAACTTACTCAATATGTCAATAGCAAAAGCAAGGTATGTGATCTGAATGGCACCTTACCATCCACCCCAAGTCTACAGCTAAAATCTAAATGCTAATGCTGCTAAAGATGTATATAATAAGGTTTATGTGACCAGCATTCTAACTTTCTGTTCACATTGAAAGGTCACAGAATCTCTAGAGCAGGCATACAAATTTTATGCAGGGTATGGAAATGATGGAACACAAAATTCTCAGGTGATAACATTTTTCTATTCTTAGAATTTTGATTAGTTTTGATTAGGTTTTATTGCGAGTACTTTTGTCAAGCTATTGATTTAAATGTTTAATATTGTTAAAGGCATCTGGAGCATATATTTTTCGCCCCAATGGTTCATCAGTTCCCATCAACTCCCACGGCAAGGTGAAGTTGTCTATCCTAACTCTTGAATCTTGATGTTCAAATAACCATATTCAGTTGTTGCAAGAAACTAATGAGTTTTCATTTAAAAATTTTCAGTCCCCTCTCACTGTCTTCCGGGGGCCAATTGTGCATGAAGTGCATCAGATAATCAATTCATGGATATACCAGGTAGCATATTACAATTTCTTTACTTTTTTTTTTCTCTTTACAAAGAGTAAAAAGTTTAAGCTTTGTAACTTTCTGAATTATGTCAAACATCCCTGGTTATAACCTGCTTTGCACAGGTATGTGAGAGATGGAAATAACATGAATTATAGTCGAGGAAACGAATAAAACCTCTGTAATCTCAAATCTGTTAGAGATACACATTAGGCTTAGTCTTTAGCTTCCCTTATAAATAGCTCCATCGAGCTCAATATTTGACCATGGTTTAATAATTGAACAGACCACTAGACTGTACAAGGGGAAAGAGCATGCTGAAGTTGAGTTTATCGTAAGTCTTTGGTTTCTTTCCTGTTCAATTTTCTGGTGGTTGGTACCAAAATACAATCTCTCGAGTGATATTCATGATAAACTCTTGACATCAGGTTGGACCTATACCAATTAATGACGGAGTTGGTAAAGAAATTGCAACTGAGATTAAAACAAGTCTTGCAAGCAACAAAACCTTTTATACTGATTCCAATGGATGTGATTTTATTGAACGGGTATGTCAAATTGGTTCAGCAGATGATATATAGTTATAGTTTTCAATATGAATGCCTAATCAAGTCTTTTTTTTATTTATTTTAGTTTACCCAATTTTTTGTTATAATAAAACATACTTTTTACAGATTCGAGACTACAGAAAAGACTGGGACTTGGAAGTAAATCAACCTGTTGCTGGAAATTATTACCCTGTATGTTTTTGTTGAGCCATGTCTGTTCCAATTATGCGGTATTGGAAGTAGTTGGTTAATGAAATCTAGTTTCTTGTTTCAGATCAACCTTGGGATATACTTGAAAGATAAAAGTAAAGAGTTCTCTGTATTGGTGGATAGGTCTGTTGGGGGGTCCAGCATCATAGATGGTCAACTGGAGCTAATGGTTCATAGGTTTGTTATGTTATTCAGATGATTATGCTAATTATATATCATCTCACGTTCTACCAATCAAACCCTAGTGTTTACATTTTCTTCATGGTCTTAAATAGGAGGTTACTTGTAGATGATTCCAGAGGTGTTGGAGAGCCACTGAATGAAACAGTTTGCATCCATGATAAGTGCACTGGATTAACTGTAAGAAAATTCAAGTAACCTGTGAATTTTGGGTTGGCTAGGATAGGACCAATGTTTCTGCATAAGGCTTAAATTTATTAATATATAATATAATTTGCAGGTACTAGGGAAGTACTATTTCCGAATTGATCCTGTCGGAGAGGGTGCTAGATGGCGTCGATCATTTGGTCAGGAGATATACTCACCATTTCTATTAGCCTTCACTGAGGTGGTTAAAGATTGGATTGTAGAAGCGTTTCGATTGCGCAGTTGGATGAACTAGTAACTCATCACTGATGAACATTTGTTTTCATTTTGTACTTATTTTACAGAGTGAAGGTAACTGGAAAGATTCTCATGTCACAACCTTCTCGGGAATGGATTCCTCTTACAGCTTACCAGATAATGTTGCAATTATAACCCTCCAGGTGAATGTCGTATACCTTTCTGTTTAATGAAGAGACATGCTACCTCTTCGTAGACTTACCTAAGGAACATAAACCATAGCATTTATCCAAAATATGTTTAATGAATGCAACTTGACACTGTCTAGATCTCCTAGGGGCAGTTTAGCTGATAAACTAAGACATTTTGATATTTGCCCTTCCTAAATAAGCTTGAGTTCTTTAAGGGACATTGTTGAAGATTTATATGATTTTTCCTCAACTAATATTATGCCATCTCCTTGAACTTCGCAGGATCTGGATGACAGAAAAGTTCTCCTTCGGCTTGCACATTTATATGACGTATAATTCTCCTTAGCATCTATCTATGTCTTATGTTACACTACCGTTACCATTCTCCTATTCAAATTCTAGTCGCTTCAAAGTTAAAAGGGGAATAATTCTTGTCTTAGCATGAAAAATATACAATGACATAATTTGGCTTTAGCAAGTTATATAAAACTGTCAAAGCCCCATGATCTATATATAACTTAGAACTAAGTTGATTTCGTTCCTTGTATGCGTTAAGAAATTAAGAATCATCTTCTGGAACACTATTAATTCATTATGATCCAACAAAAGTTGTTATCCTTCTCATTTTTGTCTTAACGAAAACAAGTATTGAACCACTTCAACCAACCAAGCATTGGTTGTTATCCTTCTCATTTAAACTCTTGGTTATTCATATGTTTGCTTTCAGTAGTGACCTAATGATTCTTCTTATGTTCTCTTCCTTGTTTCAAGTATTTTTAAGCCTTGTTTCCCTCTTGTTTCAAATATTTTTAAGCCTTGTTTGCCACACTCTGAATTCTTTTTTCTTGCAAATGCAAGATTGGCGAAGACAAGTATCTTTCAGCAAAGGCAACTGTAGAGCTCAAGAAGTTGTTCCCCAACAAACAGGTAGAAAAACATGATCAACTGATAACCCTCTTGTAGCTAATCATTCTCATATTTATCTTTGTCATTGTCTAATAAGGGGTTTCATATACAATTCCATGATGCTTTCAGGTAAACAAAATTACTGAGATGAGCTTATCAGCTAACCAAGAAAGAGCAGAAATGGAGAGGAAGAGATTAGTCTGGAAAGCTGAAGGGTCACCTCAAGGACCCAAAGTGCCAAGGGGAGGACCAGTGGATCCAGAAAAGCTAGTTGTAGAACTTGCTTCCATGGAAATAAGGACCTTTGTTATCAGTTTTGAACACTAAGGTCCTGAAGGACCGCCACTGACAAAAATAAAAAATTGCTCTAAAAAATTTCCAACGTTGTGTGAGGATATTATTATGTTCCTGAATATCTTATAGGCGAGCAACTGAAAATGAAAAGGTTCGTTTGCCTAAGGTTGTATGAACTCAAGTAAATTGCCATTGCCATTGAAGTTTTTTCTTCCTCCCCTTCGATGGAAAAATCGCTATTCATCTCCTATAAAATTTATTTCTTAACCATTATTTTGTAAAATCAATTTATTTCTCAATCATTGTAAACAATTTGAAACAGCCACACTCTCAGTCTACATGTAATTACCAACATTCTACGTGAATATTTCCTCTATTTTAGGATATTTATCCAGTTTTAAACAATTTTATACAATATTTCATAATATCTAATAATTTTATATTTTAATAAAGTATTATTTTCTCAATACTATTTTTAATTAATTTCACATTTTAAAAGCATTCTATTTAATATTCTTTTCATCTTTAAATAATTATCTAGTTACAAATGCTCATTAGAATTAAAGAAATAATTAGTAAAACATCAATATTAATAAAAATTAGGAATAGTTTATTAAATTATTGTTATTTTCTTTCAATACTCCAATTTTCTCTATCATCATTTACTAATGAGTTAATAATATTTAATAGGGGTATTATTGTTAAAAAATAATTAAGAGCACCTAAAGTTTTGAAATTGACAATTACTTATAAATAAAGTAAATTTTTTAAATGGATAATTATTTAAAGATGGAGAGAATATTAGCATTAAAGATTGTAATATGTTAATTGATATATAAAGATATATTAGTCTATTTACTATATTTACTCCATTATCAATATCATTTAATGTCTTTCTTAATATTTATGTTTGTTTTAAATTGACAAATTTTTTTTTTTTAAAGGGAGGGAGTAATTTTTATTGATTCACATATGAAGGAGTTTGGGAAACCAAAATTATGCTCGTTCTTTATAGAATTTCTCAAAGAACAAGGGAGGGGATAAACAATATTTTTAGTTTTTTACTCTTAAGCATATGCATGGTTATTAAACTCGATTCAAAAATCGACTCAATTGAAGTACTAGGTTACTAACTTGCTGATTCAACCAGTTAAAATGGATATAATTAATTGCGTTTGGATTACCTTTTTTTGAGGAAAAAAAACACATTATTTTTTTTAAAAGTACTTCTATGTATTTTTTTGAGTGTTTAAATTGACTCTTTAAAAAAGACACTTGTAATTCTAAAAATAGTTTTACCACTAATTTTTTAAACTAGTGATACCCAACTTCCAAAAAAAAGGCAGAAACTAAGTGGTTTTCAAAACTATCTCTTACTATTATTTATAATTATAATGTTATCTCTTGCTAAACTCTTAAAAATACTTCCTCTCACTTTCACTGTCACTTTCAAAACTCTCATACACGCACACATTACTTTGTGACTTTGTTCCCTAGTGTGGTTGAACAACATCACCTGACGACACGGCTGAGCCTCGTTGCTAGTTCTACCACAAGGGGTATGTGTTTAGTTCTTGCGTTCTATGGCAATTACTTAGTATAATTGATGGACATCAATATTTTATGTCTTATAATTCCACAAATAGGATTAGTTATGTCACTTTCTTATTTGTGATTATTCATCGCAATTACATAGAATTTTGAGATTATCCTTTTGTAATGGAAAATATAGCATGCATCCAAAACTAGTTCCTACGAGAAAATTAGATTGGAAGGTCATGTTAAAGAAAGGCCAAATGGGATGAGTTTACCACTTAAGTTTTTCTTAAAGCATGTGCCAAAAAAGGCCAAATGGGATAATTAATTATCACATCAAACGCGTACTTTAATTGTTGTTGAACTTCTATTCTTGCCTTTTCATATAATTTGGGTTCAAAAAAAGTGCTTTTATTCTTTTTCATCCAAACATATCTATAAATATTTTTAATAATTAAAAATACTTATCACGTTGTCTGTCCAAGCATAAAATAACTTTATCTTAAAAATAAGCTTTACTAAAATAAGTTAGGTAAATTGAGTATTTTCTTCAAAATCCAATCCAAATGCACTCCACATAAATATATAAACAAAATTAAAATTCAAATAAATATAATAAAATAATATAAAGAGTTAGTTATTTAAGACACTTCAAGCTTAAAATATATATTATTATTGGAATATCATAACACAATCACATGGTCTCATAGTAAGTGTGTGTGCCTAATAGATTGAGTAGTATCAATACAAGACAATTATGATTAAAATTCTGATACCTACATCATCAATATAAACTTAATAATGGATTTGGAATTTGGATATGCATATTTGTAAAATAAAAAGGTAAATAATATTAAATATCCTTAAGGTTTGGAGTTATTGTACTCCTTTCCATTCTTTTATGAATATGACACTCTCAATTTCTATTATTAAACTTTTTTTTTTCATATTCATTAAATTCATCTTTTTCTTTTGTATAAAATAAAAACTATAAAATAAATCTAAAAATTTATTATTTGATGAAATATTACAACTTCAAATTTTAAAAACATAATAATTTTTCAGAGTTTAAAACTAAAATCATGTTTTTAACTTTTTCTTTCAAAATATATAAGACAAACTTAATAATAATATTGAGTAAAATTTATATTTAAATAAATATTATTTCATGCAATAAGTTACTATTTAATATCAAAATTTTAGCTTACATCTATTTAATAGTTGTTATTATCAATCTTGTGATTAGCATATATGTTTTAGTAAAATAAAAATTTGCTCTTTTGGTATAATTAAAATTTGTTTGTGTGATTTGTTTTTGAAAATACTATTAATTCTATAAGTTTTTCATTTTTTTGTATCCACGAGTTTTGAGGAAAAGTAAAAGAAAGTTATCAAAAGAAAATGAAGAGAAAAGGGAGGGAAGGGTTTGAAAAGGTTTGAACCAACTTTGTTCACCACTTAAAAATTGACAAGGGAAAAAATGAATGACTTATAATGTATTATTACAATTTTATTCTTTATTAAATTGATTTAATATAGTTAATATGCAAATATTGGTATACATGATATTTCAATATTTTGATAGGAATAATATAATAAATTAAATAATAATCAGGTTTAAAACCCTTCAAATAGGGGAACAACAAAATAGAGATTTTGAAGGGTTAGCAAAAATCTTCAAACATCTTCTTTCTCAAAAATAAAACTCACAAAAAGGTTCAAACCCCCATAAATTTTTCCTTTCCTTCTTTTTCCATTCTAAACCAAACTTGTGAACACACCCAAGGGTTGAGAAATTGCTAATGCAATTTTAGGTTGTGAATATTGGAACCCTTAATATTGTAAATAAAATTTCCTAAAAATAACATCCTATTTTATATTAAAATATTAATTTATGGTATAGAATAATATTCATTTAATTATAAATCATTCTCAATATTATTAAAGTAATTTTATATGCTTTGAAAGAAAAAGTTAAAAACATAATTTTATTTGTTGAACTCTACGATTATCACTAAACATGCTTGATATAAAATTATTAACTTTTCCTTTCAAACTATATAAATTTATTAAATGTTAATTTATTGTATGAAATAATATTTATTTAATTATAAATCTTGCTCAATATTATTGTTAAAGTAGTCTCATATACTTTGAAAAAAAATGTTAAAACATGATTTTATTTTCAAACTATGAAATTATTACATCTTTAAAATTTGAAGTTATAGTATTTTATTAAATAATAAATTTCTATATTTATTTTATAATTTTTATTATATATATATGAAGGAAAAGATGAGTTTAATGAATTTTAAAAAAATGAGTTTAATAATAGAAATGGACTGGAGTGTTGTATTTGTATAAGAATAAGGTAGAGTATAGTAACTCTAAACCTCATGGGTGTTCAATGCTATTTACCCAATAAAGAATTAAAAAAAAAAAGAGGAATCAACTATTTTTAGATCATTTGATGAAACTCACACACAATGCAAGTCATCAAGATACATAAAATTTTCTTTACTGATATTGAATAATAAAATTAACATTTATTTCATTTTATTCTACTCCCTCCATTCCATATTAATCGTTGTTATTGAGAAATTATATAATGTTGATACATTGAAAAGTGAATACATTGACTACAAGTATTTCATTTTATATATATTTTGGGTTTGCTATTATATATATATATATATTTTATTTTTTAATACATAAAAAGAGGTTAAATTGCACCCATTATCCTAATAAAAGTGAATGAAGAACATGAGTTGTATTTCATAAATCTTAAGGGAGATAAGTATAATTTATCTTAATACAAGGTTCTGAAAACCGGACCGAATATCGAACCTGTCAGAAGTGCTCAAATGCTCAACAAGCTTCAATCTAATATAATAAAATATATATTTACATAAATATATAAAAATATAAAATAAAATATATGTCATAAAATAACTAAAAATTAAATTAGGTATCAACCAAAACCATAAAACATAACATAATTCAACTCTTAATCAAAATAAATATTATCCATATGGATCAAATCTTTCAAGTTACTACTTTCCATATTAGAGAAGGAAAAAAATAGGAAATATGATATTTTAGGCTTTTTTTTCAAAAAAACCCAAAATATGAAATTTTACATTTTTTTACAAAAACAGTTCAACTAATTTTTGAACCGACGGTTTGTCCTGGTTTCTGCTTCCTACGATTCTCACGGCTTCTTGAGCGATTTTTCTGGCGATTTTCAAGTTTTTAACCCTGACTGGACATGACTGGTTCTTGGCTCAACGGCCCAGTTTTCAGGACCTTGTCTTAATAAGAAATACTAAAATATCCCTGGCATAACCTAAGCGAATTAGTCAAGAAAGGGGGAAATGGAGAAGGAAATGAAGTTAAAACTAGAAGAAACCCAACCCAACGCAACACTACTCTAGCTCGGTTTGGGAGGGCTTTGGTGCAGCATTCTATCCCACCATTCAACATTGGCAATACTCGCAGCAGATTATTTATCCGTCTGAGTCTCACTGCGCTGCGCCGCCTTACCTGAGTCTTTCACTCCATTGCCATTCCCATTAACACATTCAAAACCCTCCCTCAGGTTTGTCTCTCTCTCTCTCTCTCTCTAAAGTCTCAGATCTGTTGCACCCGTTTGGTTCTCGACGAAATACCGAAAGAAAAAAGAAAAAGAAAATGCCACCCTCTCTCTTTTTCTTTTTTGGTTTCTTTTCCTTCTCACAAAACAAACGCGTGCTATCGATCGATCGCCTCTCTCTAACTTGCATGTCTTAATTATAATTATTATCGGAATGAATGGTTAAAGAAGCGGTGAACAGCAACACTCGATGGGGAAAGATACCCAACGCTCCGCTATGGAAATCGACGATCCCAAATCCGCCAATTCCGATCAGATCGTTCCCAAATTCTCCATCAACGGTTCATTTCTTTTGCTTTCTCATCCCTTTTCCGTTACTTCCTCTTGTTCTTCAATCTGGTCAATGGTATTTTTTTTTTTTTAAATTGAGATTGAGATTTGTTTGGTCGTTAATTGTTTCTGTTCTGCTCCACTTAGAAGATAAAAATCAATGATATAGCATGTATGAATTACAATGAAATTTCTATCAATCTTATATTTTTATTTTGTTTTATTACAGTGCTGCAGCTCTTAAAATCTGCGCAAATGCAGCATGGCTTGCGGCATGGAGATTACACTCGCTATCGGTATGTGTCTGCTTCATTGTTAATTTATCGTCAAATGGTAATTTCGTTTCTCCTCTGTGTGTGTCTGTGTGTGTGTACTTGAACTACTAGTTCTATCTGTTAAAATTTGTTGAGATAACTTAGCAGCTGTATTATGCCAGTAAAAATGGATCAATTGTGGTTTCAAATTTATTTTATTTATTTATTTTTGAATGAGGGTAAGCCTCGGAAAAACGGTAAGGTTGCTGCATTTTGACTCGGAGGTAATGTGTTCAGATCCCCGAAATAGACTCTCCACAAAACGGGTGTAAGGCTGTGTACATATACACTCCCCAAACCTCACCAGGTGGGAGCCTCGTGCACCGAGCCGTCCTTTATTTATTTTTGTGTATTATGCACTTTTGCTGTGGTGACCCATTGTGAGATTTAAATCTTCTGGCAATTGTCTGACATGGGGTTGGCAATGATTTATGGGGCTGATCATTCTATGTGCTTGATTGGATCATCACAAGTGATGAAAACCATTAGTTCAAGCCATTGATTTAATGTGATGAAATATCTTTAGATTGGCAATGAATGGGCATTTTCTCTCAATATTGTAGGAGGTATTGCACAGCTCGTCTAAGGAGGTTATATAAATCATTGAAATTTACCCACGGTCGTGGCAAATATTCAAAGAGAACCATAACTGAGAGTACTGTCACGGATGTAAGGTATATTTTACTTACTGTATCTTCTTCAGTGGTATGAATTCTGGAAACTTTTTTTTTGCGTACTGAGTTTGGATTGAAACTGTTTTGTAGAAGGCAAGAGTATGAGAAGTTAAGAACTAAAGGATCCATTGGATGTTAAGCTTTAGTGTCTTCCCTACTACCGAGTTATTTCTGGGTTCATTCTTGAGTGTTGTTCTTCTGGCCTTGTGGGTTTCTCTTAAGATTTATAATGGTGATACTTATAGTTTTTCAATTAAAACTCTAATGATATAAATCTGTCAAAGGGTCCAAATCCAACCATATGTTAGTGAGGGTTGACATTGACACTGTATGCTGTGTAGACAGTCAAAATAAACCTAGCAAGGCACAGGTTGTAACCAAGAGTTGTGCGCCTTAAGCTATTACTGGTTAGGCGAAAATTAGGGATATAACTTGTAAATTAGTACTGTACTCCTGTTGGCAGTAGTTGCCAGAAAAATGACTGCACTGTACTACAGAATAAACCGACTTTTATACGGCAAACTTACTTAACTTTGCTAGTGAACTGGTTTGGACTAAATTGCCTGGGAACTAGACTTGACCATTTAATTTTTGTATAACTTCAGGAAGTTGTCCTTAATTCATAACTGTTTCATATATCTTCTTGGAATAATTTTGATGGGCTTTTTGACCTAACTGGAAGTTAAAATTTCCCTTCCTGCCCTCTCACTTTAACAGTCCGATTGTTTTGAGAGGGAAAAAAAGGAGAGAATTAGAGAAGAAAGAAAACTACCAATTTCATTCTTTCCATTTGGTACAAGAGAAAACAAGGGGATGGAGAAAACATTGAGTGGGACCCACATCTGAAGTGTTCCACCCACTTGTGCCAAGAAAACTGAAAAGGGAAGAGGAAAATGTTTAAATGACAATCATAACTCTCAACAAAGTTTCAGTATTTGTATTAATTTTTTTTAATTTAGAAATAATTGTAAAATAAATATTTAAATATTAATAAATCAAATTAATCTTTAATATTATTATAAAATCATTTTTTAATTTAATTTATAAGAAGTGTTTAAAATTTAATGAAAATAACATTTATTTATTTTATTATAATAAGGATATATTTGTCTTTTAAAACAACTCTTATTTCCTTTTCTCTCATTTTCAATTCTCGCCATTTTCTTTCCTTCTATTTTATTTCTTCTCATTTTCTCTTCTAATCCAAACATACCATAAGTATTTGATGGAATGATATTACCGTTTTTAAGCTTTTATCTAATTATCTCAAAATCACAATTAAGACCCGACCAAAATTACTTGTGAATAGATTCAGCTGTATTTTTTTAGGGGCAAGGCGGTATACATCTCCTATTTTTTGAGCAATAATAACTCATCTGCCATTGCTCTTGAACCACTGTTAAATATCTTTCTAAGTGTTTCAGTTTCTAATATTGCATGCTTGTCCTTATCCAAACCTAAATCCATCCCATTGAACACCGTCGTTTAGACCTTGATCTGTCTTCTTTCCTTTGTTAGCTACTGATGTTTGAGAAAAAAAGGGTTTATAAACATTTAATCCTTCTGGAGTTTTTTTTTTTTAAAAAATTATCTATGCATGGGTAACATTGAATGGTATATGGTTTCAATTCAGGTTTCTTCATATGCTTCTCTATTCGGCAGAGAGAGCTTGGAGTCATGCTATGGAGAAAAGACAGCTTCCAGATGGCCCAAATTCCTGTCAACGTATCTATTTGATTGGTAGGCTGCGGAAAGCAGTAAAATGGGCTACTTTGTTTTCACAGTTATGTGCAGTCAAGGCAGATTCAAGAACATCTTTTGAAGCTGAGGTGTGCCTTTTAGCCAGTTATTTTAGCGAATATATGTGTTGACTGTTTTCTGCATCTAATTTAGTTGTGGTTAGTTTACTGAAATGTTGCACTTTTATTTTTTTATTTTTTAAAGTTCTGTTTAGTATATTTAAATTTTCCATTTAACATAGCTTTTCAAATGCCTTTCTTTCTTTTTAAGCTTTAGTCCATACAGTTTTTGTTTCTTTTTACATGAACCCATGAGAATCAAACAAAGCTAAACTGCACTTTATGTTCTTGAACCTTGTGATAAATTTCAGTTTCATCTGTAATATAAAATTATCAATTTAGCATCTTTATGTTCTTCATTTGGGTATTCATAATATAAATTATGATATATTTACAGGTTGTAACTCACACTTTGAGGATAAACTTTTGAACTATTGATTCCTTCCAAATTTATGTGTTAATGCTTTAACCGAAACTCTCAATGTCATGAAATTTGGTCAAAATAAGCAAGAATTTATTGCAATGAATCACTAACTAACAGTAACTTTAAAAAGATACTGCACCATTTTGGCATTTATAAGAATTTGATAGGTTCTACTTTTAGTTGTTTCAAATTGGTAACTTTGCCACTTATTCAAGGATCTCATATGCACAAAATTCGTGCTTGGCTGGAAGTTTTGGAATTAATTTGCAATTGAACTACTCTGGAGAGGAGACCATGTTGAAACTCTACACCAGTTATAGGGACTAAAGTGTATTTTATCAATTTCAAAATTATTTGTATTTGTTGGTTTCAAGTTAACCTGTAGATCCTATTCTGTATCTGTTTAATAATTATGTTGTCAATTTATCTACAATGATTGAGAGTCTTTCTGCAAAATGTAAATCCTTTGATAGCTTCCACCCTTTTTATCTATGTGAAATTTCTATTTACTTTTTGCTGACAAAGAATGAAAGTGCTTTCTCTTGTTTATTTGTTTATCGATTTTCAGGCCTATGCATCCTATATGAAGGGTAGTTTGTTGTTTGAACAAGATCAGAATTGGGATGTGGCTTTGATGCACTTCAAAAGTGCCAGGTACATCTACTTGTCTCCTTGTTTTGTAATAGATGCTCCTTTTTTCCAAAGGAACTAGCATAGCTTGGTTGAATTGAGG
Source organism: Dalbergia cochinchinensis (assembly GCA_031216125.1). Classification (NCBI taxonomy): domain Eukaryota; kingdom Viridiplantae; phylum Streptophyta; class Magnoliopsida; order Fabales; family Fabaceae; genus Dalbergia; species Dalbergia cochinchinensis. The sequence continues at coordinate 54,273,639 of CM062373.1, read as the reverse complement.
TCATTCTGTGAATGATTTGAAAATGTATGTCCTTTTTGTGGCACTTGTTTTGCTTGAATTGCTTGGGTTTAACTATTTTTTTATTTCACAGGGCTGTATACGAGGAATTAGGGAAATATGGAGATCTGGATAATCAAGTTTTGTGCCGCGAGAGAGTTGAGGAACTCGAACCCAGTATACGATACTGCCTTCACAAAATTGGCCAGTCAAATTTACAAGCCTCTGAACTTTTGAACATTGGTGACATGGAAGGTCCTGCTTTAGACCTTTTCAAAGCTAAATTAGAGGTTGGTTTGGATTTCTTTTTGTATATATCATTAGAAAAAAAAGGGAGAAAAGTCATTTAATATGCTTATCTTCTCAAATCAGCATGTTCAAATATTCATGACTTTTAAGCGGTCCATTGCGATAGCTTTTCATTTTGGTGTTTATTTAACGGGGGAGACACAAACATGCACACACGCACACAACAGTCTTTATAGGGGAATTTTAAGTGTTAATTGGCTTTCTTGAATAAATGTGCCTTCGCACTCAAGAACTCCCACTGTCTCGATTCTTCAGTGAAAATTGAAACTTGAATCTTGATTCCTTCATTCTGCTTGAATCCTAGCAAAGACTGTTATTTAGAAGCCATGTTTCCTCATATTCATTATGAACATATCATGGATGGTTGTAACATACAGTTGCTTTTTATTTTTATTATTATGTGCCTTTAAATTTTAATTCTAGGGTCTTAATCAGTTCTATTATTTGAACGAGTTGGCTGCTGTTTCAAAACATAAATTGCTTCATTGCATACACTTTATATGATGAAAAAACAATGATAAATTGTTATTGTTCCAGGCTGTTATGGCAGAGGCAAGATCTCAACAAGCTGCTTCCATGACAGAGTTCCATTGGCTTGGCCACAGGTTTCCAATATCAAATGCGAAAACAAGGGTTGCCATTTTAAAAGGTTGTTAATTTGTTATCTTATAGATCAGAAATGGATGGAAGTTGACAAGTAATACATTTAACATATTTGGTTATCTTTTCCGTCTATATCTGTATTTTGTAGTCATCATTGTCAAGTCTTAACCTCTCATTTCTCCCATGTGATTCCACCCCATTTGTCTTTTTTTCCATTCTACAAAAATAGCACTTACCAGTTGACTTGAGACTCCTTTCTCACTCTATGCTGTTTCCTTTATGTTTGTGTTTTGATAAAGCTAATTTATTGCAATATTGTCAAATGCTTCTGCTATGATCAACTAGAAATTACCCTTCTCCCTTTTGGAAAATGCAAATTCTGACACGTCCTTTGTTATATTAGTTATACCTTGAAAATGTTGCTCCAAAGCACTTACTTTGTTCCTTTGTTTTCAATTACTTTAGTAATGTACTTGATTTTCATTGTAAATGTGCTGAAAGCATCTCTTTTCTAGTGATATAGTTTGGCCAATGGAAGTTATTTGTCTGACTTTAGCTTTTACTTCTGAATTCTGATATCCTTGTGCCCCTTTTCAACTTTGAAGTTTTTGACTTAGCAAATGTGGAGACTTTAAATCCATACACAGAATGTATTTGCTGATAGTTTGATAAGCACTAACCTTAAACCATGAGGAAGTCAAACCTACTGAAAACTAAAGTCAAACCTACTGAAAACTAACTTCTTTTTAGGGCCTAACATTTGGGTATGCTGCAATCCTTTTTTCCCCAAAAGGTTTCAAATCACATTGCTAAAATTTTGTTGAAGTGAATTTTTCAGCAAGAATTGGATAGTTTTTCTGTTCTTGACAAATGTATCAGTCTGAACATTTAATATTTTACCATATTTTGCTCTATCAAAATGGAAAGAATGCTGGAGATGACCATCGCTGAGTTTGTTTCCCCGTAATGATCCAAGTATATGAAAAGGGCGCAAATATATCAATTCTACTGCCCGAAGTCCTATTAGAGCACTGTAGTTAGGCATGCATGGGTGAGAAGTATTAAGAATTTAAGATGGGTGAACTCCTAGGTAATCCTTGTGTTACAACCTGTGAGGTTTGAGTCCAAAAGGTTGTGGGTTCAAACTCTATCCTCCACAATTTGCTTTCCTTGCTCAAAATAGTTTTACTGAAATTCTTGTTTTTCATTTAGCCAGTTCCATCAATTGATCCTTATAGTTGACCCCACATAATGAGATAAGCACTCTTTTATGGATTTGGTTGTGCACTTGAAAAGCTCCCTCATGTATTCATAAATCAGGCAATAATTTTTGGGCTTTTGTTTTTTAATTGATTTGATTAAGCGCTTTAGCATATGGTAGCTTTTCTTCCATGTTTTGTTTATTATTTAATTCTGTTTAGTTCAAACTTCATTCAGTCATGTCACGATCTGAGTAATTTTCTCAGCTCAGGAGCTGGAGAAAGACATACATGGTTCCTCGGCAGACTCAACTCCATCAGACAAAAGGCTTGCTATTTTTGACAAAATCTTTTCTGCGTATCATGAAGCCAGAGGTTATATTCGAAATGATTTGGTATGGGAAATTACTTGATGATATTTCTGTTAATTATGAATTATCAATAAAGCCTTCTCTTTTTGTTATTCAAGTGAGAGAGAGAGAGAGAGAGAGAGGGAGAAAGATAGTTTTTGTGTCCTTTTCTTCACATTTATGCATAATGCACCATTTTTCTTTATTTATTTTTTAATATTTTATATATTTTAGGCCACTGCAGGAAATGCTGAAAGTGTAAAGGATGATTTGAATGGTCTTGATAAGGCTGTCAGTGCTGTGTTAGGAGAAAGAACCATCGAGCGCAACCTCTTGTTGGTTAGGGTTGCAAAAAGTAAACTTGCTAGGCATCGCGATGATAAAAATGATAAAGTCACCAAACCTGAAGAGCTTGTTCGTTTATATGATCTCTTGCTACAGGTTGATATCCATGATTTTGTTTTAATGCTTGCATTAAATTGACATGCTTGTTCTAGTGTAAAGAATCCCTAGGCAACTATATTTTTTTCATGTTATACTTGTCAGATGGAATGACAATACTTGTGTGGACCATGTATTTGGCAGAATACAGCTGATCTTTCTGATCTAGTCAGTTCAGGAAGGGATAAAAAGCCAGAAGAAGTGAGCTTTGCTGAAGAGTGTGCATGCAAAACCCTGGCTTTTCGAGCAGAGAGGTTGATTCCTTGGAGCAACTATTTTAACTTGTTAAAAAATGACTTCTATGTAATTTTGAGCTTTGCTCAACCTGAAAACTTTGATGCAACCTTAAAAGGAGTTTCATGAATTGGTCTGTAAAATCATTAGTTTGGTTCCAGAATGTGGTACATCTCAGTGACAGTGAGTGATTAGGGTTAGATTGTTTAGCATCAACTCCCTGTAGTCTTCATGAATCGTAGTGAATGTTCTCAAAGTCGCCCTTGCCTTAGCCATAGGTCAAAGGTTGAACTTTCTTCTCCTTATTCTCTGTTGAGCACCTAACATTAGAATACCTTTTGAAAAAAACACCGAATTCTGTTTTCATCTTTTTCTGAAAGCTAATTTGACTTTAAAAAATATATGTTGTTTCTTGTACTGTCACTTCTCTGCTTTACCAAAAGCCCTTGTTACTTTTCCCATTTATGGAAATACTCTCTGATTATTTCTTACTTTCATATCTGCATGAGAGGGTTTTATATTTTGAAGTAACATGTACTAAGAAAATTTTCTATTGATGTAGGCATTCAAAAATTTATATTTCCTTGTTTGTCAAGAATGGCAGACTTTTCTTTTTCACGAGTCCTTGTTTAGGTTAGAGTTTCGACTGAAATATGTCAGAAAATTCATATTCTTCCCCTTTTTTATGTTTTTCACCCAAAAATAAGGGATCAAAAGTTATTGCTTACTATATCATTGGATATAGTTAGAATTTGTCTATTTGTATCATGTAACACATGAACATACTTTAGAAAAAATGTAATAAGTTGTTAATTTACAGGATAGCTGCAATCTGGTATGCATTGCAATATAAGTTTCTTTATTGTTTCAATAGTGCATGCATGTGTGGAAGCAAGATTTGGTTTCTTCTTTTACTTTTGTTTTGGGTTGTCTTCCCCATTCAGTAGTGACTGCTGTTTGCTGGAACAACCATATATGTATCTGGCTCTTTAACAATAATTATGCTTCATCTGATTGCTTGTTGGGTTTTTATAGGATCCTACTTCCAATGCTAAATTAGATGCCTCCAATTTACTTGCAGGTGCTTTTATGTGGCAAAGTCATACAGTGTGGCTGGAAAGAGGGCTGAAGCATATGCTTTGTACTGTCGTGCTCGCAGCTTGGCAGAGGATGCCTTGAGAAAGTTTAAAATGTTAAGTGGTGACTATAAGGTAATCTTACCATATCATCTCTCAGTGTAAAGTACATCTCACTTGCCGTGTGTTCAGAAATGTACACCTCACGGTCCAAAAGATTAAAAACTGCTCGAATTGTTAATAATCTAGTTAAAACCAATGATGGATAGTTCATTTGTTGTGCATGTGATACTTTTCTTTGCCAAAAATGTACGGAGTACATAAATTTTTGCTATTGCTCTATTTTTTATTGTATACAATTTGAATTGAGCAACAATAGCCAAAGCATCTTGTTTGATTTGATAGCTATTATATTTCCTTTCTTTTAATTCTTCCGCACCATGTTTTGGTTTGGGTTCGCAGAATATGATAAAAGAGTTAGAGGACCTGTGCAAAGAGTGCAGATCTAACAGCTGTATAGAGCATGCCTTGGGGATCATGGAGGAGAAGAAGGACCAAGAAAATATCTCTGAAAGGATCTCCAATATATCATTGACTGGAACTGAGCGGGTATTGTTAGCATTCTATTATCCTCTCTTTTCAAGTGATTCTGCTTGGTTTATTCTGATCATGTTATGCATCTTTTGGGAAGGTTTTGACCTCATTTGTAAGATCCAACAAGATAATAGTTTATTGACATATCCTGAGATGTATCCTCACTTGTTTCAGTTGGAGAAGTTCCTGCTTGAGAAACTCGATGTTTATGAGTCTGCTGTTGGCGACTCAAATGTGAAATCTGCTCCACGCATTGCAGCCTTTCCCCCAGCTTTGCAGGCCATCTCCCGCAATCCAATCGTCTTGGATCTGGCCTATAACAACATTGAATTCCCATCTCTTGAGAGTAGGATGAAGAAAGATAGAAAACAAAAGGGCGGGTTCATGAGTAGAATTTTTGGATGAGTGTCCTGGATTAGTTTTTTGGTTCTTCAAATTGAACATCTTTTTTACGACTAATCTGCTATTTTTCATTTGTCAATTATTGTTTCGAATTTTCGGATGTTGATATACAAATTTTGGGTGGTCTAGATATTTATAAAATTTCAAGGGAAAGATTCTATTCTGTCGCTCTGTTGTTCACTTGACGCATGTTGGGCAGGTTGTTCAATTGATCAGAAAGGTAATTAATGGACAGAGTTGTTAGAATCCAAGTCCATGCCGTTAATGTCATACTTTTGCTGTAGGAATATCCTGAAGTTCAGCGAGGCATTTCTTGCCACTGTCCTATTTATAACCTGAAATCTGACTCAATGAATTAATGAAATGCTCATTCCCTTGACTACATTATTTCATCTTAGAGAGCGTCATTTTTTAATGAAAGAAGAAATGGTGATTATTGGAGGGCTCTTTGGCATATTAAACAAGCTATTTCTGAATTTAATACATAATTTGAACTTGCCGCACCTCTTTTATCCTTGTATATACATGTTGGAAATTCGTATAATACAAGGCTTTGCTGCTGAAACACTTTCTACTGATGAGGAATGGCTTGAGGATCAAGATGCCAGCTATCCTCAGGAATACCATACCTTTCGATTCCAGGCACTCCGTAAGCTAGAATTTGATGAGAAAAACTGAGCATCTGTGATTCAAGAACAATACAACATAGATCAAAACCCTTGTCTTGTTGCCTGCGGAAGAAGGTTAGACAATTATGCACCTCTTCTAGTTTGGCTACCTTTATCCCATATTCTTTAGAGAAATCTGTTATAATTTCTACCAGCCAACATTTACATTTTTCATAGTCATTGTGCTCCCAGTTTCTATTCCAATTCTTGTACATTGCCCAGATTTCACCTTTCTTGGGATAAATCATGTAGTTTGACCTAGTTGTACTATGCACAACATACTTAACCAAATGGGAGAATTGAGACATATTCAGGGTGACATTACTATTGCCATGTCTAAACATTCCACAAGCAACAGGTAGATTTCTACATTTGTTCTCACAGTCAAGAACTTGTTCAGGTTCTAATAATGTCACACAAACTTGCCTGTTAGAAACCACACTGTTCACTACAGCATATTGGTGAGGCATAGTATCCTTTCCACTGTAAATTGCCCAAACTTGGCCACTGGCAAAATCATATGTTGATATACTATGCTCCAAGAATTGATCCTCTCCTGATTGCAGCCTGCCAACACACAACCTTTTCTCACTAACATTGCTGTTAGAATCACTAGTATTAATAATACCCTTGACTGGATTTGTGGCACCACTATGTTGAATCAAGCTTTTGGGCAAAGACATTTGGTCCAATTCAAATAAAACTTCATCTTTTCCTCCCAAAAGCCTATGAGCTGGGATCTTATGAGAGAAAAGCAAACTGTTGGGAGAAATATGGAACAAAATTGGGCTCCTTCCTGTTGTCAGTCTTTTGAAGACACTGCAGAAACCATCAACTTTCTCCAAACAAACAAAATCTCCACCACTGCATTTTGAATAATCAGAAAACATTTCTATCAGTCCAAGCTTGCTTCCTTTAAGGGCATCAGGATTGCAAGTCCATTCCTTAACAAACCCATCTTTGTACACTGCCCAAATCTCACCTCTCTTTGGGAAAATTTCAATCTGATCATCCATCTGACCACCAACCCAAGAACATTTGTAGGAAAACAAACTTGTCCTCACATGATCACATGTATTCGTATCAAGGCAAAAGGCTCCACAAGCAACAGGTAAACCAGCATTACACCATATTCTTTCATTAGCACCAGCCGGAACTGGTTTCAACCATGTAACACTCAGCACATCCCCACTGATGAAACTGATTCTTGCATAGGGGCACTGTTGAAACTCATCATGTTGATAGTGGACAGCCCAAACCTCTCCTGGTTCAAACAGACTGATATTTCTTTCTTCCTCAAAATTGTAGAATTCCTGCAGTTGACATTCTTGATATTCAACTAAGGATTCCTTCAAACTTCTTTGTTCAAGTGGCAGAACATATTCAGGATTTGTAAAATCTCTGCAACTCTCCGAAATGGAGGCAGATTCTGTGTTCTCTGAATCCAAAATCTCATTGGAAGAAATGAGACCATTCATGTCATGGCTAACGCCGTGAAAATGCTTTTCTCTGTCTGAAACCGTGTTCAGTGCATTACGTACAATTTCTAGAGCTAACTCAGCTCCAGGAAACTCATCTTTGATGCCGTTTATCAAGGTAACAAGATTATGGAGATAATGTCTAGCATCTGAATAAGTGGCATAGGGATATATTAAATCAAGAATGCAGTTAAAATCAATCTTATTATATGATAACTTGACACTTGAAGCAAGGAGTAGAATGTCACAGATGGTAAGCATTAGATGAATGTTATCAAGTTGTGGGTATAGCTGCTGGGCACATAGTAACTTCCGCCTTGCAACACTGTACTCCTCATTGAGCATCATGATTGCAGCACCCCACTTCTCTCTTAGAGCCTCCACCTTCTTCTCATTCAACTCTCTCATCTCCATGGCCAAGTGGAATTGGTATTTGCCAGATTATTCAATGGCATGAACTCCCTTCCAAAAAAACGAAAAATGGGAAACACAAATGGAGGTTGAGAGACACATTACAGTTGTACCAAATCAAAACAAGAAAATAATAATATTAAATATGATTCATGTCTCATGAATATAATCTGTGAATACAATTCAAAGCCAGTCACATCACTCAATTTATGGTCAAACTGTTCAATGTGAATTTCTCAAAGAATGAGTTTTGTGTGCATGTGCCGAGGACAACTTCACACGACCCTCGTGTTTGTTTGTTTGTTGGAAATAATAATAGATGCAGCTAAATAATGTTTTCGTGTACTATCCACTCACCCCCACCCCAAATTAACCCACTCAGTGTCACATTAGAAACCATTGGAACAAAACTGCTGTCAAGTACTCCCCCCACTCAAATAAGAAACCGTTCCGTCATCATGCCCTTTCTCTCCCAACCTTCTCTCCAATGCAGCCACACACCTTTCCCTTTCCCTTTCCTTTTCGTCCCGCTCCTCTCCCTCAATTCTTCCCTCATCTCAAATCCATGCACTGCCACCACCCAAGTGCAAGAAGACAAGATCATGAGGCGCATGTGGCGAGATCTCGCCGGAGAGAGGTCGGAGGGTTACGGATCGGGCGGCGGAGGTGAGGGATCCGACGGCGGAGATGAGAAAAAGGAAATGGGAACCGCGGAGGAGAGAGAAAGTGAGCGACAGAGAGAGTGGGAGGGGAACGTGATTTTACGGCGATAGAGATGGTAGAAGCAAGTGCTCCCGTCACAGCCCTCCTCTGGTCCTTTCCTTCTTCTCTGGCCTTTTTCACAAAACCAACCACTGCCACTCTATTTGCACATTCTTCTTCATTTCCCTGTCCCATCCCATTCCTTTCTTTGATGAACCAAAGAATCCATTTTTACAAATATTTGAAGTTCCCAGGAGGATTACTCTTTTCAGTTTTGACCTGTCCCTATGGCAATTATGTTTGCTTATTTGCAGGGAATTTGCCGCTGAACGTGAAGAAGAAGAAATTGCCGAAGCCTGAAGGAGTTCAAGAGGTATGGTGAGGTTGAGTCCGTGAGGATTCGTTCTGTTTCGATACAAGATGCAGGTGCTTTTCAGGGCTTCAATTTTTATTTATTTATTTATTATTTTTGTTGTGGTGATGAGTTGATGTTTGTTTCTGTTTTTCAATTGATCAAACCAAAAAGCTTAGAACGGGAACTATCCCTGCCAAGAAAATAAATGATTTTGCTGATAGGCATTGTTGTTTAAACTGAGCAATTTTTAGCTAACTGCAACTTCGATAGAATATTTTTAGTTGTTTGTAGAGAATGTAATGTAATGTAATTTATTTTGCATAGAGAAATCATTCTGTTTTGATTTAATTCTTTGCTACGGAGGGTTGTGAAAAGTCCTATTGTGTATCTTATATTTGAGAAATTGGATTTTGCTTTTTTGATGCAAAGGAATCCTCATGTCAAGCATTTCTAATTGATAAATATTGATTTTTTTGTTTTTGCAGTGTTAAGAATCTGCCAGGCTTCTTTGTCCCACAACATGACAATACTTGGAAGAGAATGGTCATTCTTCCTCCACCAATGGCCGTGCTGTGCTTGCTCTAATTCTAAATTCAAAATGGTACAGATATGAAATGGCTTTTTATTTCTGGTTCAAATTTTGCTGCTGCTTTGTCTTTCCTTTTCCTTTTTGTTTTATTTTCACTCAATTGGGCTATGTTCTGGTTTGATTTGTGTACTGGGTTTGCACTGTTGGGATCATTTATTGTCTACATTTAGATTGGTCCTGCAACGAAAATTTCTGTTTCATGTTGGGATTGTGTGTGATAGATTTTAGATGTTGTTGTGCCTCTCTTTTGTTATGACTGTGATAAAATAGGAAGAAACTGGAACATATCAAAGACATATGAGGCATTGTGTTGTTAATTGTAAATGGATGTGGCAGGGGTTTTTAAGTTGTATTAATTTTTATTGGCTTTTTTTTTGTTTTGTTTTATGATTTTTGTTTTTATTTGTAGCCACCAAGTGTTGGATGAAGGATAGAGGAATCAGAGCTCCAAAATGGTTGGGAGGTAGAGGAAGATATTGGTCACAATGTGAGGTTGTTTGAGTAAGGTGACTGTGAATTTCTAAGACATAGTAACTATGATCGCCAAATTGAAGAATTGTGAATACTTGAGGTGACAATAGTGGCTATTGTTGAATGAATGTTAGTTTAATGCAATGCTGTTATTATACCAACAATTTTGAGAAGGTTCAATTTTATTTTTTTTTTCAAGTTTGCATATTTGAAAAGATACCTTATTGATGTCCGCCTACAAGAGCGGATAAATTATCACAAGTGCACGAGTTGTCAAGTAATATAAAGTGAGTTAAAAGTATCGTCTCCATAGGGATTGGGTATAGATATGCTATCGATTTACTAAACTACCGTGTTCAGGCCCAAGTAAAAAGAGTTAAAGGAGTTAAGAAGAAATTCTAAAGAGCAGTAATAAGAAAACACTAATGCAAATTAAAGTTGAGAAACAACCAAGGTTACAAGGCCTAGGGGACCTTTTTCACCCTCTACTTCACTTGGATATGTAAATTATTTAAATGAACATTAAGGAATTGGTTTTGTTAGCATGCCAATTATAGTTAAAAGCCTATGTTTAGATCGATTAATCGTGTCTCTTTCACCTAAAACACTAAGTGTCCTTGTGAGTTAGTGTGAAATCAATCCATTGAGAACTAACATCAAACATCTACTATGCAAGGTTAATGGGTATGTTTCCATCCTATTGACTAATCCTCTCACCTAAACCAATTAAGTGTAAAAGAACAAGCATTACCCATATCAAGGTCCAATGTCTCCATTCCTATGTCTAGTTCAAGAGAATCCCCCAAATCAACTTAGATGGTGGCCAAACATATAAAAGCATTAAGAATAGAAATGGGTAACCAAAACAAATATCATCAACATTCAAATAAGCAACATTACAAACTTCCAAGATCCATAGAGAGATTCAAAGGATCCCCTAGCTACAAGTTTAGCTATCCATAACAGTGAACAAAACACAAACTAGTTCAAGAGGCATAATGAATATTAAAGACATAAAGAGAGAGGAAGAGATGAACAAATGGGGCTTCAATCCTCTCCTAGCCATTGGTCTTCAATCATCAAGATGAATCCTTCTCTAGTGTTGGCTCATTCCAAAACCGATGGTTCCTTACTCAAAAACTGCTGAAAAAGGTAGCAAAAACAAACTCTGTTGCTCCTCCCATCTATTGGGTAAATATTTACTAAAAATGGGCCTGGGCCGCGTTGGGTTGTGACCCGGCACAAATTGTCAGGTCGCGACCTGACTCACAAAACTGATCCAATGTTTAGGCGCCCAGTAGGTTATAACCCAACAAAATTCAGGTCGCGACCCAACAGCAAAAACTTCAATTTAATGGCTTTTTTCTTCTTGCTTTGCTTCCTTCCTCTTGGCTTCAACTTGAATTCTCTTCAAGCTCCAAAATTCTATAATTTTCTCTGTCAAAAATCATTCAATGAAAATTTACTTTGAATTATGCATTTCATTCTAATAGCCTTGATTCATGACATCGAATTTTTCAACAAAAGTTCTAAAGCAAATATAAGCCAATTCTTCCTATTTTTAAGTGTTTCACTTGGAAAATGAAGGACAAGTCATGCAATTTCAATTCCGTTTAGAAGCTAAATAACTCCATAAACTGGAGTTATCACTTATGTACACATTTTTAGGGATAATTGGTTTGTTTGATATTCAAATTTTTACACTTATTCTCTTTATAAATTTAAGATTAAAATGAACAGAATTAGGACGTAACCAATTTTACAATGAATATACTAACTATACTTTTACGAATCGGTTAGTATAGAAGTGGCTATTGACTATTGTTTGGAGACAATTTTAATTAAAGCCAACTTTAAGGCCAATTTTACAAACCAATTCTACATATTACAGTAGGAAGAGACACAATTTTTTAAAATCATATCTATTGTTTAAAGCAATTTTACATACTTCAGAAATTTTTTTAAGCCAAAAAAATTTTTAAGCCACTTTTACGATTTGAAATTGGCTTTAATCAAAATTGGGTATTGCATTGTTTAGTGGTTTGTATTTCAACTAAGGGATAACTGAAAATGTTTGTTATCACATTGGTTATCACATTGCATTTTGACTAATCAGTTTAACTGAAAATGAAAGCAACCGTTCTTCTACAGTAGTGGACCAAGGAAGACCCATAAAAAAAAAACAAATGAAGCCCGTTGTTTGTGGTTCGTGAATAATCATCCCTCTATAGTAGTCGACCAAGGAAGACCCATAAATCATAACCGTTTATAGCTGACGTGGCTCAACCACAATTCATCAACCTTAGCATTGCTCCCTTCTCTCTCGGTCTCTCCCTAACACCCCACGATCACTCCACATCCCATTCAAATCCAAAAATCTCAAATACCATCCGTTTTTTCCTTTTCTCTCTACACTTATAAAAGACACACACAGTCTCCCAAACCCACTGCAATAGAAATAATAATTATGACAATATCAGCAGAGTAATTTATAGATGATGAGATGTATAAAGAATTGGCCAAAATTCTTATAAGATGAAAAGTTTTTCATATGTAAATTTTAATTAATTTTAGCAAAATTTATTTTACAATAAATATATTAACCACACTTTATTTGCACAAACTATAGTGAATTGAAGAATATTTAAGTTATTCTATCCCTTTTTAGAGTCTCAATTAAATTTGAGTACTACCAAGTACATTTGGAATGAAATTCGAAGAAAATATGTTACATAATTTTGAAAAATACATTATTTTAGTGTGAAATTAATACTAATTTTTTTTACTATTTTTTGTTTGATATTTGGACATGTTATATTATATTTAAATATTTATTTTATTAAGCTAAAGTGGCCATATATTATATTTAACGTTAATTACAATAGTTCTAAAAATATAAAAAATACCGTGCCTGTCGAGTTGCTAGTCTATATAATAGAAATATAAAAAAAGAATTGTTAAACATGATCTATTTTTACCACACATTGAGAGCATCAAAGTTAGACTTAAAAAATATTAATATAGAGAGACTATTATACTTTTAGCATAAAAGAGTTTTATATTATTATTTAATTATAAATTACTATTGGTAAGATCTTTAAAATATAAAATAATTAAATCAAATATTTTTACTTATTTAATAATACATAATTTAATACTACATAAATTTTTTTTATTTTGTTCCTTAGTAATTTTTATTTGTTTCCTTAGTAATATACTCCCTCTGTTGCATGTTCTCTGTCCATTTTTTTTTTAAAAAAAATTTGTTTCACTTCATTTGTCCATTTATTAAATCAAGTGAAGGAATTTTAATCCAATTCTTCAATATGACAAATGATATACAAAAGCGATAATCAGGATTAGGTGTTAGAATTACCTGGAACGGTAGAGTTTGGTGAGCCTATGATTAAATGCTTCCTATATCCCGTGATAGAAAACCAAATTGCAGATAAGAGAATACAGAGAGAAACTCCTCCTATCACCCATCAGTTTCAAAAGCCTGTACTGTCTCAATGGGCAAACAGCACTTCATGAGGTTAAGAGCAGGGGCCTATGGGGTTAGTAACTAGATGGGTCAAGCCTGCCCATCATGGCTCAACCCATTAACAATAACTGAAAAAACACCATATCCACTAATAACAAAAATCACAGTTAATCCCAATAACAAAATTAATTAGAAAATGGGCTAAATAATCATAGTTCAATATTTTGGCATTCAATTAATTTGGAATCAAAGTAAACTATAATAAAATATGATCTATACTAGTCCACACACATAAAATATCCAATATTCTCCCACTTGGACAACATAAATCAAAACACCATATTATTCCAGATTAATCAACAATATGTGGTTACAACAAGATGTCAAAATGAGTCAACATTAACCATGAAAAAGGTCCAAAATGGAACTATAAGCATCTTAACAATGCAGAAAATCATACTCGAAGGAATAGTGATATCATACATTATAAGAAACCTATATCCTGTGACCTAACCACAAAGTGGAATATGGATAAATGGGAAAGCACAACAAAACGGCATGTCAAAGTGTGAACAAAGTGCAATTTCCTAACAAAATGACCCAAACATCCGCCCATGATGCTAAATGAGATATAACAAATTACAGCACAATAACAAAACGAAAATGGGTCCAAAATGTCTCTAATGTGCTATATTAACATAAGAGTGTGCACAAAACCAACAACTACAAACAATAACAACACAACAACAACAGTAACATCATCAATACCAACAATAACAACAAAATATGACAATATAAGCATCTAGCCATGATGCTCTCTAAGATTCAATAAAATATCTTAGGATGATAACAAATTGAAAATGCATCTAAAATATTTCAATAATTTTGCCATTATACCAATTATATCAATAATTCTACTGCACAAGCTTAAATGGCAATAACATATGAGGTTATAATAAATATACAGAACTAGCTCCCTCTAGCCCAAAACACCAAAAGGACCTCAATATATCCATACGGGTTATGTAATCAACAATAAACTTTAGTGGCTAGCCTTTGGTTAGGGGATCAACAACAATAAGTTCCACAATAACTCAATAATAGTTTATCACAATTTGACAAATTAATCTCAAAACAAATAACACAATGATAATAGTAGTGTACACTTCTCCCACTAATCCAATACATTATAAATATTCCCATTAGAGGTCTCAAAATTTCAAAATACTCTAATGGTATAATAAATAGTAGTAGAATCAGTGATAACTCTATAGTAGAGCACTCAATGTGAGTTTGAATTTATCATTATTTTTTCTAGCAACAAAAGTACAAAATAGAGAGACACAAGAGTGCAGAGTCATTTCTATTTATAACATAATCTCATAAAATTGTTTAACATACTCTGCCGAAATAACCTGAGGAGATTATTAATGTCCAATTGACATTGTACAACAATATTTCCTCTCTGTCATCGCAAACTAATAATCAAACACTCATTTGAGCACAAAGCAAATTGCCAGTGGAAACATTTTAGACCTACAAATCAACAATAAGGACATAACAAAACAAAAAGTCTCTAATTCCCATTATAACAAAATTTTAACATTAATGGGAGCAACATCATGAGATAGTCCAAGAGACTCAATAATGTCCTTTATATAGATCTTACACAATACAACGATGACAGAACAACAAGGGAAAGAGAAAATCATACAATAGAATATTATAATGAGTATAAAATTAATTTGGTTTTCTCATGTTCAATTAATTAGGTAATTAATTGAACTAAAGTCCTTGTATCATTGTAATTCTGTCAAAGGGTCCCGGATCACAATATACAAGATTCTCCAACGTGACAGAGAAAAATAATAGCAATAGTACAAAATTCTTAAACAATTTAATTTAAATTATTTTCTCCATCATCCAATGATTATGTCAAATAATGTCACACTGAAGGGTATGTCTATTATCTACATAACCTAATAACATTTGCAATCCAACACCAAAAAATTATATAAGATAATGTCACACCGAAGGGTATGTCCACTATCTATATAATTCAACAATATTTGCAAAAGATGTATAAAATATTGGATTGTTACAAAATTGCCCAACAAACAAGTAATTACTCCTAATATTATTCAGGAGCTAATGCTCATACACAACAAAATCATGTCGTTAGAGCTAGTACTAAGAGAATACTGAAAACTCTAAAACCATGATTATCAACTCATTAAGAATTATATCAATAAAGACAAATCGAAGGATAAGTTCATCATTAATATAACTCTTAATGCCACAATAGTTGTAATATTATTCAAAGGTAATAATCTTAAATTAGCCATCACAAGTAAAACAATACAGCCAAAATGAGAGGAAAGATAAAAAAAATTGAATATATCCAAGAAAATACTCAATATCCAAAAGAGGACACAATAAATAACAAATATAAAATTATGATTTAAATCCCCTCACAATAAAATAACATTGGCTATAAAACAAAACATAAAGAGATTTTCAAACTCATAATTATTTTCTTATTTTATAATGGTGTATAACATCACCTCAAAACAATTTTCTCTTTATGCCAAGTGGAATTTTAGCCAAAATCAAATAACATTATGACTATAACAAAGTTTATGTAAGCAGCAGAAACAACCAAAACTCAATATTTTCAAAATTACAATGTACTATAATATTTTCGCACAAAATAATTTTGGATTTTCAAATTAAATTCAGTACTAATTTATGCAAGTCCATATAATCAACATATTCTCCAACTTGGACTGCATAAATTAGATGACAAAATTTTTACAAAAGAATTATTTAATATGATATGGGAGAAAAAAATATAATCATGCTCCTAAACTTTATACAAGGAAAAACTCAAAATATTAAACCAAATCAAACAATTGTAGTTTCCCATAAAACTACAATACATAATTATATTTTCCCATATGGAACATGATATAAAATATTAGATAAGATAATTCATAGTTTTCAAAATTACATAATACACAATTTTCACAAATAGCACTTTATCACAATCGGTCTTGTAAAGGCGACCTCATAATTATGAAAGATGCCCAACAATAGTTTCAAAAAGGAATCTAATTCTCAGGAAGAATCTCTCAGAATAAATGATATGATATTATCAAAAAAATAGTATCTATGGCAATTGTTTTAGAATGTGAATCATAATTATGAAAAATACCCAATAGAATATATAATTAAACTATATCAAGTCTGAGAGTATAAATTTAACAATATTCCAAATAATACCAAAACCACACACAAAATATATATCTGACCTGATCTAGTGAACCCATGCACTTGTCATGCTCAATCATCAAGTGGGTCTCTCCCAGCAATAGTATAAAATAAGTAAGTTCATGAGTTTCTTCATTTAAATTTAACAAGGCAGTACATAGGTCAAATATACTCACTCAAGCAATATACTCAAAAGGAAGCATAGAATTTTTCCAATATATAGACAAAATAAATCAACTATAGGAGTACATAAAATATGATATGCCAGATATTGCCAAATATTCACAAAAGTTAAACTCTAGATTTAAGAGTGCCCTCACCTTTTAATATTATAAAATCTGGAAGGACAAAATAAATAATTCCAGAAAACTGAAATGATTAAAAGGTATAAAATTTATTTTCTAACATATAAAACATAATTCAACAGCAAAACAAAATATCTTAGAATTTCTTTAGCAGAGAACATTATTGTACATAATCAAATATAATATTTTTGAGAGTGTGAAAGTTGTAATATGCCCAATGACATCAATATGATTCTCTCAAATCAAAATGTATAAAGTATCTTATTATTTCTTTAATAGAAACTCTTAGAGTAATATTGCACACTATTTAATAATAATAACACTTTACAATTCGATGTGCAATATACTAAATATAAATACCACAAAATTATCTCAATGATTAAAACAAATAAACTCTGAGAGTATATTTCAAACAAGATGCCCAATAATCTATACTCAATTATTTAAGCTTTAAAACACTTATGGAGCACTTGTTGCTCTAGCAATAATGACACAGTCATATATACCAATCATCATCGTCAGTTGAAATAGATCCTAATAATACTGTCACAAAATGATCTAAAATAACATATCTCAGAAATATATGTCACAAAATTTTATAACAGCAATATGACATAATCACAATAATCAATAATATGCACATAATAGAGTACAAAATTATTTAATTAACCAAATGAAACCGAAACTAAGAATATGCTGAGCATAATGTGCCTAATAGTGTTAGAAATATGCACAAAAAATTTCAAACCAAAATTTGCAGAGTACCTAATATTTTTAAGCAATTTATTCAATGAAAAATTAATAATAATTATTTCTGATACCTAGAAAAATAAATAAAAATTACCAATAATTCTAAAAAATTAAAAAACCTAAAATGAAAAAAAAATTGGGTCAAAACGGGCCGTGGAAGGGCCCACACATGCCCTCACAAGCCTGGGCCTGCAATTAGGCAAACGCAGCCCGTCACTATTCATCGTCTTCCTCACCCGCAGGTCAAGAATGACCCATCAAACACCAAACAGATCAGTCACGATATCTCTCTCGATTCTCAACCAAATCGAGTGATTTTGGTGTCTATGGATTCCTCTTTCAACGCTCTACAAAACCCATATAAGATTGTTTTGAACCTTAACCTATAACATCTCAGAAAATTTCGCAAAAAACTAAGTTGATAGCCTCGATTTTTCGGTGATTTCTCTCTCAATACTCGATGAAAGAACATGATTTCGGTGTCAATAGGTTCAAAATTTCATCCTTTACAAAAGCCCTATGATAATCGAAATAATTTCTCATAAATATGGGCTCAAATTGATCAAATCAAAAACGGGTTCTAAGATAGGGTTCATGGTTTCAAAATATAAATTCTCTCTGTACACTCAACCATTTTACATGATCTTTATGTCGATTTGTTCATAACAAAACCATTAACAAAAGCCTTCAATTAATTTTGAAACTAATTGGTTAAAAACCACAAAATCCCAAATTGGATATTAGGGTTCACAAGACATATGAAATTCATCATCAACACCTAATTTGAAACAGTAAAATCACTGCCATATCAGAACTGAATTGGCTCTAATACCACTTGAAGGAATTTTAATCCAATTCTTCACTATGACAAATGATATACAAAAGCAATAATCAGGATTATGTGTTAAAATTACCTGGAACGGTAGAGCTTGATGAGTCTATGACTAGATGCTTCCTATATCCTCTGACAGAAAACCAAACTGCAGAGAAAAGAATACAGGGAGAAACTCCTCCCATCACCCATCAGTTCCAAAAGCCTGTACTGTCTCAATGGAGCAATAGCACTCTCATGAGGTTAGGAGTAGGGCTCTCTCTGGTTAGTAACTGGATGGGCCAAGCCTGCCCATTATGACTTAGCCTATTAACAATAACTGAAAAAACATCATATCCACTAATAACAAAAATCACAGTTAAGCCCAATAACAAAATTAATTAGAAAATGGGCTAAATAATCATGGTTCAATATTTTGACATCCAATTAATCTGGAATCAAAGTAAACTATAATAAAATATGATTTATGCTAGTCCACACATATAAAATATCCAACATCAAGATGATATTAAATTTTCTTTTATCAATTATACCTTTATTATAATTGAGGGTAACCTAGCTATATATTTTTATTTTTTCAAGAGAATAATTATACTTGTTAAATAGGAATAATCTTGTCAATTAACACACTTTTACATCATTATCAACATTCATTCATTGCTTTTTAAAAATGTGTGTGTGTGTTGTTTTTTTCGGACAGATGACAAGCTAGAGAGGAAATATCTAAAACAACAAAGAATTTAATTTATATGCATTAATATGTAAAATAACTTTAAATACAAGACCATTCATTTAAAAGTATGAGAGACAATCATAACCACTAAACTATAAGCTCAACTGTAAGTAGCTTTACAATATCAACCACCAAAGTGATATATATAATAATAATAATAATAAAAACAACCTAAGGGCACTATTTAAGAAAGCGAAAAAGGAAAGTTTTACATTAGAAAGAAAAGATTTTGTGATTTCAAAGTATGGAATCCGTTAAAAACTTTTACAACCTTGTTTTGATATAAGCACTGGTTAACCAAAATATACACAAAAATACATAAGGGTTGGAACTGTCTGTGTTTCAAAGAAGAGAAATAATTAACGAGAACCAAATGGTCAAAGTCGACGGTTGTTAGCCGTTCGCTGTTATGTTAGATGATTCTAAAGAGAGACAATAAAAAGAGGGCGGGGCCGGTTGAGATCTCGAGCGACACACATCAAATATCGCAATCCAAGTCTTAACTAACACCTTCCCACCTTCAAAACCGCTATATAACATTAGTTAACACTTAATAGACATAAATAATAATAATAATAATACTAATAATACTAATAGTACTAATAAAAACAACCAAATACACCTCTCTTAATTTTTTTTTTTCCTTCTTTTTTCATCCCTCTTAAACAATTAGACGTTCTCTGCAGAACAAAAGAATAAACAACGACAACAACAAAAGCAAAAAGAAAAAAGAAAGAAGAAGAAGAATTAGAATTAATAAACACAAATATTTTTTGAAAATGTATTTCACAAAACTACAGGACTCGCCCATGTTCCGCCAACAGGTTCTGTTCTGTGCATTATTTTTTCTTAATTATTCTGCTAAATTAAAAGATTGTAATCATATGTATATATATACACTAATTGTGGTGCTTTTGATTCTTATTGTTGAACATTTACGTTGAGATTTTGCATGTCATGATTGGTGTTGTTTACTATTTGCAAAAAATTTCCGTTAAGGAGGGTCATGCATGTCACATGGTTTTTCTTTTTTTTCTTATATATATATATATATATATATATGTTATGGTTATAACTAAATCATGAATGGAATGGGTGTGGATGCATATATGCAGCTGCAGTGCATGGAAGAAAATGCAGAATCGTTACGCTCAAGATGCTGGAAGTTCTACAAAGGGTGCCGCAAGTACACGTGCGTTAATTTCCCATGCCATTATATTGTTGTTATATTGTTACTAATTTATTCAACTTTAATTTGCATACTCTTATTATACCTTTTCGACACTTAATTTCTTGTGTCCCCATATCGTCTTGCATGTTTAAAATTCCTATCAATTTTCGATGTGGGGTTGCTTAAGATTACTCAGAAGTTTGTCTAACTTATAGGTGCCTCGTTGCTCTCCTAAGAAGGCAGAGAGACTTCAATAAACATTGACAGAGACAAAACAAAAATGCAATTGCTCCTAAAGTATCCAATGGATATGGACCACACCCAATAATAAAGTCATACTTCAACTAAAAATAAAAGTTAAAAGGTAGGTTTTAGTTAAAATATCACTTTATTATTAGATAACGAGTATATTCACGTAATGTTTTAAATAAAATTTAAAAGGTAGGTTTTAGTTAAAATATCACTTTATTATTAGATAACGAGTATATTCACGTAATGTTTTAGGATTTTGCAAGAATTCCTCTCTTAATTAGTTTAAGTGGTACAGCGTTTATTTTCTTTAAACAAAATCTTAAATTTGAGTTTTGTTGATAAATGAAAGTTAGAACGGGAGAATCTTACCCACACAATAAATTGATATAACTTGAATAAGATTAGAAGGGTTGTTTTTGACAGAGGAAGAAAAAAAAAACCTTTAGTATAGCCCCATAAACAGCTTTAAATGATTCAAGAGAATTATTATATAAACTTGTTTACACTGGACCTATCAACATTTAATGATTGCATATGTATATATCTTTATGCAACTCATGATTATTTTAAATTCAATGTGATAATTTATCAAACTCGGTTGTTGATTTAGCTCAGTTTAAGCTCAATTTGGATTAGAAAGAAGTTAGAGAAGATTTGGCTGGCTAGTGACTGAACAATCATAATGAGTCACCAGACATATTGCTATTCAACCAAGAAAAATTATCATTTTGTGTTGGACTAATATAATAACAGCAACAGTTGCCTAGCTTGTGCTTAGAAACTTAGATACAGCTGAAGTAGTTTGCTAACAAGCATGGGATTCTGCATCATTGAACCCAAGGAATTCTTTCAATGTCTTATATAAATTCATCTTCCCATTCCTAAAATTTATGAACAGAAGGAATAGCTAAAATAATTGGATGGAAAAGAGGCAGTTCAAGGTGTCTTGAGTTCATCAGCTGTATAAAATAATGTAGAGAATGATTAAAGGGAAAATTACCCTTGGTTTCCTCAGGTTATGTTAATTTTGATTTTTTTTTTAAATATTTGATACATTAGAATTTTAAAGACAACAAATTTTAAATTTAATACTTAGTGTGTACTACTCAAGCTTCTTACCATTGAACTAATCCTAGTGACTTATGTGAATTTTGAGTCTAGTAAAAAAGTTGTACCATGTTATAAGAGACTACCTCTACGTATTGCAAATAACTGAATAGTTTATGTATGCTATTTGATATAATTTTGATCGTTAATGTGGCTGATTAGCTAGAAGTGTTCACTCTCTTGAATTTTATGGCCTGATAATTCTTTAGACCTTTTTTAGGGAAGGGCTCGGAGAGGCATACGATGGAGACATCACATTTGCAAATGTCATTGAAAGTTTTGGAGGAGGCCATGCTGATCCTGTATTTGTAACTTTGGGAGGTAGCTAAGTCTTGTCCATGACTTTGTTGCATGCTTAGTAATTAGAGACAATGAGGCATGAGGGGTACTTGCAGGTTATACCTTGGATTTTATATATTGGCCCTAAGGATACATGAAAATATAAAATTTATACCACAAGTTCTCTCTTCCCTTCCTTTCCCCTCCAATTTAAACTCATAAACATACCTTTGATGACCATACTTTTTCTAATTAAACCATTGTGCTTCCTTCTAATAAAATTATCCTTTTTTACTTTCCAATTAATTTTGATAAATTCTTTTGATACTCTCAGGACCTGTTATGACCAAATTCACTGTTGCGTTGAGAGAAATCAGTACATTCAAGGAGCTTCTTCGGTCAGAGGTAGTAATTTGGCTATTTTTGTCATTGTCTTTGTACTTTCCAACAATATACCATTTTATGTGTTTTTCTAATCAGTGTCCTAAGAATACTCGTTAAGAATTTCAAAAGAAGGAAGTTCTTAAATTTTCATGTGGTCTCGTGTGCATTGAAAACTTAAAAATATCTCTTTTCTACACAGTAAATGTCTTTTTTGAATCCTTAACAAGTGCCGTAAAACCCCTTGTTTTATTAATGCTAGACCACCGGTGAAACTTGGGGCTTTCTATTTCCTGTCCTTTAACTAATAAAACTTGTGCTGCTGTTGGAACTTGGAAGTTTAATGTGTCACTTGACTTGAGATGATGATATTTATACATAATGACTTAGTATGTCTATTGACATTAGGGAGTTGTGTGTAAGTAGTGGGGATTTCTCGGAAAACTCACGGTTATTTGTACATGAATCTCGAGTCGGATGACAACATTATCACTTGTCACCGTAGTGCTTGTGGATTCTCCAGTCATCAACATGAAACTCCCATTATTTACACATGACTCCCTATTGTCGATGAACATATTAAATGAGTACATACAAACATCATCTATCCACTTGACTCTTTCTCAGGGCTGGTTATAAGGTTGGGGTTTTATTGTCTTTTATTAATCCTTCTAGATTGGGTGAGGACACAAGATAATATTGTTGAAGATCTTTAAAAGTATATTTGTAAGTTTGGGTTTTGGAAAGGAAATAAACAGGGGGAAGGTAGTGCAAAATTTTACTCTATAAACCTTTTCTTTTCCTCCTTTCCCCTTCAAAACTCAAACTCAAAAAGATACCCTAAAGGCTTTTTTTTGGTAAATTAGTGTCTAATATTGCTGAGCTGACTATACTTAATGTGACTTCTTAGGTGGAGCACATGCTGAATGACCGGTTACTGAACATTCTAAATGTCGAAATCCTCGATGTCAAGGTATATTCTGAGTAGCACAGATGTTTAAAATGTTTATACATAATTAGTAGTGTTGACTATAATATGCTAAAAACTCGGAATGTTAAGCCATCTGAGTTGTTACTTGATGATATGTCATAGCTCCATTAGCTGCTAGAAAGAAGTAAAGAACCTATAATAGTGATATAGTGTGATGCTACAATTTCTCTCCCAAGTTGCTAATATATAGCCCCTTTGTATGTGACAAGACTATCAACTAAAACAATGGATGGACATGAAAACTACCACTGCTAGAAATCAGTTTTAAAATGGTAACGCTTTTAAAAAGGATAAGGCTCCTGAGGGCTGGTTTTCATATACAACAAGATATTCATAAATCATATGAATTGAAAATGTGTTTGTTTTTCTTTTAATACTTCAATGGTGCTTGCAGGAGGCTCGAAGGCGATTTGACAAAGCTTCCCTTGCATATGACCAGGTGCTTTCCAATTGCCTGCTAAGCTTTCACAGTATAAGGATCTCTGCATCCAATGATCTAGTCAAATATGAGTTCATAGAAAAAGATCTTCTAGTGATATGGTTGGAGTTTCAATTTTCCATAGGTCAATAACTTAAATTGCCCATCTTCCCTTAAGATCAAGTTTGATCTTTCTCAATTATTCTCAGTTTATGGACTTTCAAATCACTTATCTGTTTTATTTACATCTCAAAACTCACTTTAAGTTTGCACTTGCATTCTGTTGCAATGTCAAAGGAGTAAGATGCATGTGTATATTCAGTGTTGCCAAATCTAGGAATAAAACTTACAGCATTTGAAAAACAAAATAGAGATGTTTCAAAGTCCATTTGGCATATCTCTTGATCATAACACAAATGTAACATGAATTTTGCGCAGGCTCGTGAGAAATTTATGTCGTTGAGAAAAAGTACTAAGGCGGATATTGCCACTGTCATAGAGGAGGTACGTCCACAATGTTATCATTGGCATTTCTTTTTTATAAGCAATGTATTAGATTTGTCATAGGTTACGATGATTTTTTTGAATCTAATTTGGTAGAGAGACATTCCAGGAATTGCACAATGCAAGAAACACATTTGAAGAAGCTCGTCTCAATCTGGTAATTTTAGTTGAACAAGACATGTTGCTTTGAATAACCGTATAAAATATTAAAATGTATATGCTTAGCTCTTAGCCTCTTAACTGCAGAATATATTTTATCTTTTAGGTTAGTGCTCTTCACAATGTTGAGGCCAAGAAGAGATTTGAGTTTCTGGAGGCTATCACTGGAGTAATGGATGCCCATCTTCGATATTTTCGACAGGTATATGAACTAGTCATTCATATTTGGCATTTTTCATATCATATTGCACTTACGTTCTTTCTTAAACTTCCTCTTGCAGGGATATGAGCTATTACATGAGATGGAGCCTTTCATTATTGAGGTTTTGCTACTAACTATTTACTATTTTGCTTTTAACTTGGATGGAATATAGAAAACATGCTATGATTGCATCTAATTATTTACGGATTTCCCATGGATATTTGGATTCTAGATGTTATTTCTTTTAATTTGAGGTTGGAAGAACATGTCAGGAGTTGTCAGTATAGCGCACTTCCTTAAATTCTTGAATGATTTGTAAGATAATGTGAAACCCATCAGTAAACCACAGTGACATGTTTCGAGTATTGAGCAAAATTGCTGGTTTGTACTCATGACAGAATAATAAGATATTGATTGATTCAGGTAGTCGGCCCCATTTAGTAAGACAAGGTTTTGCTGTTATTGTTGTTGCAATTGTGATCAGTGCTCCTGATATATGGACTGAATGGAGGATTTCCTTTCTTGTATTTGCCATGTTTCAGGTTTTGGATTATGCGCAAAAAGCAAGAGAAAGTCACAATGAGGAGCAGATTACTCTATGTGA
The DNA here is from genome assembly GCA_031216125.1 of Dalbergia cochinchinensis. Classification (NCBI taxonomy): domain Eukaryota; kingdom Viridiplantae; phylum Streptophyta; class Magnoliopsida; order Fabales; family Fabaceae; genus Dalbergia; species Dalbergia cochinchinensis. The sequence goes on along the minus strand of CM062373.1, from coordinate 54,248,318 downwards.
AAGAATGGTAGAGTACAAGAAACTTGCTCATCAAGAAAGCAAGTTGTCCTTGAAGGGCCCTTATTACGGTTCTCCCAGTGGAGACTCTGTGCAACCTTTTTCTAGGATATCAAATGAAGTGGTAGATGCAGTAACAGAATCTGTTATAAATGGAAAGGTATTTTAGCATATAATGCTTCTCTCTTTATCTGAGAGAACATGTATTTAATTCATTCTACATAGTTTTAATCTGAGTCCTATCCACTGGCATCTGTTCATCTCAAAATGTGCACAAATAATGTTTAGGTTAAAACCATCCGAGAAGGGTACCTCTCAAAACGATCCTCCAATCTGAGGGGTGACTGGAAGAGAAGGTATTTTGTTCTTGATAGTCACGGAATGCTTTACTACTATCGTAAACTGTGGACAGGGTTGCAAGTAAGTGTCCAACTAGAAGTTAACTACAAAGTATTTGTGCTCTAAGATAGGTAATGCTCATCACTTTATCTTATCTGAACAAATATTGAGCATGTGTACCATTTCAGGGTGGCAATCAAGTATCATCACAGAGGAATTTAGTCACCGATAATTCTACTGGCATTCTGAGTCGGTTGCTTTCTTCACATAACCATGCAGTTGTCAATGATGAAAAGGCCGGTGCACATCATACAGTGAACCTGCTGACATCAACAATCAAGATTGATGCTGAACAATCAGATTTGAGATTCTGCTTCAGAATCGTTTCACCAGCAAAGATATATACATTACAGGTACTCATTCCAAAAATTTGATGACACATATTTTGGCATTTATTGTTATTATGATTTCTGATGATACTTAGGAAAGCAATGCAGGCAGAAAATGCCCTGGACCAGATGGATTGGATGGAAAAGATAACTGGAGTCATTGCCTCCTTGTTGAGTCTACAGACACCGGGAATGGTACATATATAGTTTTTACTTTTGGCTTTTTCCAACCAATTCTCATTCTGAAACTATAATGCTCCTTGTTAATACTCTGCCATATCCTCCTTAAACATCTTCTTAATAATACTCTCAACACTTAATAGGGCAATTATTATATGAAAAAGTAGATGTATTTAATATCTTAGTTACATAAAAGTTATTCAATACTTTCTTCATGTAGTCGTTACGAGGATAATGAGGGGGTTTAGATTTTTTTTTTGTTTTGTGCAAATTATTCTTCTTTTAATTGCATCAATCGATGCCTGTGTTAATTTGGATTACTATACTTTTCGAACAATTATGTGACAGCCTATCTTAGATTACTCAGAAAGCAGTGACTGTGACTCTTCCAGCAAGACTGATTCATTACAAGGCTCCTTTGATGATGATCTAGCACTAAGTGCAGATTTTGCATCCAAGATTAACATCACCCCTAATAGGTCACCTAAAGGCTCGCTGCGGAGTAGGTTCAGTTTAAAAAGTGAAAAGCCAATTGATGTGCTTAGAAGGGTTAGCGGGAATGACAAATGTGCTGATTGTGGTAAACCTGAACCAGACTGGGCATCCTTAAACCTTGGCATCCTTGTATGCATTGAATGTTCTGGTGTTCATCGTAATCTTGGTGTACATGTATCAAAAGTAAGTAGTTGGGGTTGCTCATTTAAGTTTATGCTTTTAGTATTTCATACAGTTAATCTTTTATCAACTGTTATTGAATAAAAGCTTCATAGAGGTCATGAGAAACCTTTGTTCTGTTCCTCAACAGTCCTTCAAATATCAGTAGCTATATCTCCAAAGAAAATCTAATTACTTAGTTTTTTTGTGGTATAACATATATACGGACAAAGACAATGGTAGTCATTCATGTTATTCAAGAGTTCCTCAGCCTAGCTTGACCAAATGCTGTAAAATGAGAAGAAAATTTTGACTTCAATTAACAAATCCAAACAATACAATAGTATGTGGCATTATCTTCGAAAGTAGGGGGTTGAGGGGTCATTAAAGGCATTGTTCTTTGTACATTTCTGTTTAGTGCTTTTATTATTATTATTATTAGAAATAAAAATATAATAATTCTTTCTGTTTTCAGTCCTCATTTTAGCAACTAAGGTGGAAAACATTTTTTCCAGGTAAGATCACTCACACTTGATGTGAAAGTATGGGATTCATCTGTCTTAACCATGTTTCAGTCACTGGGAAATCTCTTTGCAAACTCAGTTTGGGAGGAGCTATTGCATTCAACAAGTACTTCGCTTACTGATGATACTCCTGATGGGTAAGTATTGCAAAATTGATGGAATTAACTGCTTGAACCTTTTCTGACATGCACCCATGCAATTCAGTTCATCCATGGGCATCAAAAACAAGTTATTTCATGCAAGAAAACCAGCACATGATGATCCCATTTCACTAAAGGAGAGGTTCATTCATGCAAAGGTAATCTGATGGAAATGTCAAGTTCTTTCCCAGTTGGAGAGCAATCTTTTTTTTTTTTTTTTTCGGGGGTGGGGTGGGGAGGGGAATATCAAATGAACCATTCAAAGTTTTCAACTAAAGAATCCTTAAGTTTTCCACCTTAGGAGTACCATAGATGCATTCCAGTATTGCGTCAAAGAAAGTTTTCCATGCCTAAAATTCTCTTAAGCGTAGGTGGGTGATTAAGAAATGGAAATACTAGATACTCAGAATATTTATTACAATGGCGTGGCATAATTTTTAAACGGGATAGTTTTTATTCCCTAAATATCTAACCACCCTACTTGAATCTTGGTAAATTCTGGTTCTATAGCATCACTCTTTGTCCATGCTAAGTCAGTGTATAGTAGGTGAAGGGATGCTTGAAATTTAGGCCATTCATTCTTTATCATTACATTTAGGCAACGAAGAGGATGGATGTCTACCCTTGTTCCTTTCACCCTTTACTGTGAAACAAGGAATCTTTGATTATTTTGTAATTGTATGCTGTGTCTTATTTAAACTTAGGTACCTTCCCTTTTTCTCCCTTGGTTAAAAACTTCTAGCAGAGCTGGAAGGAATCTTATTCTTGTAGCATTACTTCATGGGAGACCAATAATATCTGAGAGATAGAACTCGATATTTTCTCTTAATGCAGTATTCTGAGAAAGTCTTTGTTCGCCGGATGCCACAGAACCACTGTCTCCTTTCGGCGGGGCAACAGGTGTGGGAAAGCATCTTTGCCAACGACAAGAAGGCAGTGTACTGCCACATTGTCAAGTCCGATGTGGATGTCAATACTATCAATGGGAAAGCATTAGATGGTATCTCTTTCTTATCCCAAAAGCCTCAGCTCCCAGAAAGTTCTTCTGTTGATAATGCAGGAAGTCCTGTCCCAATAATTGGTTGCTGTGCAGGAGATTCATTCAACATTCCTTCTTCAAGTAATTCAAGCATGTCATCTCAAAGTAATAGTCTACTAATGGAGGACATACAAGATGGTTCTAGTGTGCTTCACCTGGCATGCCTAGAGTGTGATGCTGGAATGGTGGAGCTGCTCTTACAATATGGTGCAGATATAAATGCTCTTGATTCAAGGGGTCGGACACCACTACATTACTGCATTATGAGAGGGAAGATTGCAGCTGCAAAAGTGCTTATTGCAAGGTAGTTATTTTGGAAGCTTTCCTGCATATCTTTAGTCTTTTCTATATACTCAAATAATCAGTTTTCGGATTCTATATCCAAATTCACCTAACAGTCCTTCAAATGGCCGCAACTCTACATTACGTGTCCATATATTATGTCTTTGAATTCGGTAGCCTACCTGTTTAAGGTCTGGCCTGCCTCTAATTGGTGTATTCTGTTTCTACATTAACAATATTCACATACAGATATATTTCATGAAACACTTTGTAGAATTAAGCTACGTGCAACATTATTTTAAGTGACTGGGTATTGCATAGTAATAATGTTTTTCCAACTAACACATATTCAGTTGGTACTTTTTAAAAAGTGATTAATAAATATTTGACACTATTATTTTCATCGATGATCATTTCTAGGTATTGGAATCTATAACTTAGTTAGGTACTTATTAAAAGCACTTGGAAGCAGGAGCCATAATGCAATGTTTTCTCATTATAAGGCTTATGCTTTAACCATGGAGTAGCCTTATTACTACCCCATAATAAATATTGCATTCTATTTTAGACTACTTAACATGCCTTGCCAAACTTCAGTTTCATTGCAATTTGCTATATCATCAATTACCTCACATGTTTTGTTCATACATATACTTGCATGGTTCACTTTTGAGAACTTAAATACAATTTTTCTAATTATTTTCAGAGGGGCCAATCCACATGTAGTAGATAAAGAAGGGAACACTCCTCTTAAGCTTGCATCAGAACCCAGCAATGAAATTGTAGCTCTCTTAACAACAAGCAGATGACATGCATGCCCACAAAATTTTTTGCTATAAATGGGTCAAAGGTACCACTTCTCAGATAAGAACCATTCAAAATTTGAGGACCAACAAGGTATGCATAGAAAGAAGCAAATTGTTGGGTTGGCTATGCTTAGCCATTTGTTCATAGTTATCTTCTCTTGAAGGATGGTATACACTTATTATCTTCTCATTGTTGAAATGTCCGTTCTTCTCAAATTTTGGGAGTGTACAATATATCATCTAAGTTCTCCAAGGGTTGTACATAACTTACTTGAGTGATTATTCTTATTCAGCATGGTTGGAATTCCATTTTGGAAAGTGAAAAAAATGTGGTTTTGTTTAGTTCCCATTTTGGTCACGTGACTACAATGGAGTGACGTGTGGATCAATTACAAAAGAGGACCGTGGACCGAAGTTTCCTAGAAGGCCCAAACGTGGATCGCAACCATTTTTCTGATTATGACAGCATTTGTTAGATTCAATGTTCCTAAGACATTGAGACATTTCACCACACTTCGATTTGCTTGAAGTCTTTGGCAGTAACAGCCCAAGTCTATACACGACTTGAGAGGTTCATTTAACCAATATTTTTCTATGGTCCATAATTTTGACCCATGTAACAATATAATATTTTTATAATACAACTTTGGCGTTAAGTGTTAGAGTCCATCGGTTTATGACGAGATCATAAATCAAACACATTAGCATTATTTTTAAAATATATATATTTCAAATGAACCCTTTCAGAATGATAACTATGTTCTAGGGTGAGGATTATTGTTTTTCTTTTGAAGATATTAAATATGATTAAAAATAAGATTTATGTTTCACACATAAATATATAAAAAAGAATCTCCATTACTCCTCAATTTCTGAAATAAACAAAAAACAAAACTATTTTCACCGACATAAAGTATTGCATGTCAAGTTTTATGATATGCATTAATAGATTAAGGCAACTTTGTTACACGGACCCATTTTTCTTTATACTCTGCAATCTACAATGAATCATAAAACAATAACCGTAAATTGTGGCAATGTCCAAGGTCGCGGAATTGTAGAAGATTTCAGGTGCTCGATCAAAAAAGGACCATTTCCCAAATCAAATATATATATATATATATAACTCGACAGTGCTACTGCGCCAGTGGTAAATGTCTTTTCAGTTTTTTCATGTCCAAGCATGGTATATGGCCGGATTGAGTTGCTTTTCGGTTTTTAATCACAATCTCATGAATGTATCTACTCATGGTCATGGAAATGAATACACCCTGATGTAACCTGCCTCATTACTTTTGTTGGAAGAGGACACTATACATAGTCAGAATTTTTGTTTTTGGAATGTTATAGCACTATCTTTAACTTTTACATGAATATAACTGACTTTTAATCTTTTAACTTTTTCAATCCCCTTCCTTAAATCTTGGCAAAATTGGGCATTTGACAAATAATTCTTTGCTATGCATCATTATTCTTCGTAAAATATTGTGATTTATCATTAATAATAATGTATGCTTGTAATTGCCACTAAGCTTGCTTTGAGAGACCAAACACCAGCAGACTATTGAAAAGGATTTTAAGGATTGACAAATATTTTCTTATGGATAACATGGCTCCAAGTAACAGTAAAATGTTATCCCTAAAGTTATCTATCCATATGCTAATTATAAAAAAATTGACAAATTAGATTTGTAGTATACTGTCGAAATTGACAAAAATTTAGTGGCTGCACATGAGTGGGTTGTCTGCATTTAAGACAACTAGCTAGTTGCACAACTCTGAAGTTCACTGGGAAAGGAAGAAAAACACCAAAATGTATACGCCACTTTACTAGTCCACTACATTCTCTCACATTTTGGAATAATATATATATTAATAAATAAATAACAAATTGTGGACAGATAGATGAAATGATGAAAGGTGGGTTGGCCAAGTGGTGATAAATAGTGTACAGTAATCTTCAGTTGATTGGTTGGTGTTTATAATGAGGAACTACCAAACAACTATGTATTGTCTCACTTACAACAGAAACTCTAGGTTGTGTCACTTATGCGAGTTTTATTTTATTTTATTTTTCAAACATTAACATGACTTAAAAATTCAAAATCAAGTATTGACTGATAAATTATTACAGCATGGGCCTCTTAATTGAGATATCAACCTAGTTGACCAAAGTAAAGTAATGCCCTCTAGTCCCAAATTTCTGCTTTTGCCGGTAGTGCAGCTGCTGCTTCTTTTGGAGTAATGCTGAGCATGGATTGCTGTGACTGAAGATCTTATGAACCTTCCCCCTTTCACATGGCAAAATTGTTAGACAAAGCCTTTTGACCAATTCAGGGTTACCAAATATCTGAGTCATGTAAATCTTGCCATCGTATTTTCTGCACATATACACAAACAAAAAAATAAAAGATTTTTGTTTTGATAAGAGATTTTCTCGATGTGGGCCATTGTGAAAAAGGCCTGTCATCGTTATGCTTAGGCATTATATAAAAAATAAATCCTGTGTGTAATCTTGAAGAAAATTTTGTATGATTATTTAGTTCCTTGATAATTAAAATTAAATTTGTGATTTTTTAAAATTTTAATAATATGATACATTAGTTTTTTTTGTGTACATTTGATTTTTTAAATACTGATGGAATTGCACATTAACCTGTTAACGAGACGTTAAATGAGTGTATGTTATTGGAAGTATAATGGAGTTTAAAATTATTCATTTTGGTGGTTGAAATTCACAAAAATGAGTAATTTAAATCTTTATTATAAGTCATAAAATGACTTATTTTGTACAATTTTAGGTACTAAAATGAGTGCAATATGTTTCAAAACAATATTATTTTACTTGCATTCAATATTTTGATGGGATGTCATTATTATATTGTGTCACTGGTGAAAGTTTACTATCAAAAAATTAACATAGAGACTAATATATTCGTCATTTTTAATCTTAAAAAATTATGAGAATAATTTCTATTCTTAAATTATAAAATAATTCAATAAAAAATTTTAAGGCCGAAGAGACTGTTCACTCAGCAAAAAACAAAATGTGGAAAAAAGAAACTTATTGTATATGTTTGGTTCATCTACTCAACCTTCCTTGAAGCCAAAATCTTGAAGACTCAAAATTAAAGATGTTTCGTGTGTAATGATTACACTACAGGGATCCCCCCAGTCAAAATTGATCCCGATGGAAAGAGATTGAGATGGCTCCATACAGAAAAATTTAATTTAATTTATTGTCCAATGAAAACACAAGGCGGTGCAATATATATTTATGTGAATATATAAATGAATCTAGTGACGTTTCAGCAGCCACCCTTCTAGTTCTGTTGTTGTTGTTTCTCTTACTTACAAAGCAGTTTTGAATTGTGCTTGCTAAATACTTGCCCTTTGCCTCATTTGAGCTTATATATATTTGTGGCCAGCTGTATTAGTATTACATAAAAAAGTTTGTCACACAATTAATACATAGTCAAGTTTAGATGATACGGCCTCAGTTGTTAATCATATACAACCTTTGTGCCGCGTTTTATTTTATTGACTCCTTCAAAATTCATGGTTGGGTGTGAACTAGACACATTTTTATACCTGAGATGGTTGTTTATTACTTTATTATATGGTTTTCATAAATGCTTAGAGATTGAGGATATGTATGGATGTTTCAATAAAGTGAACTGTTCACAAAATGCCAGACACGTGGGATGGAGTCTTAGATTTTGTTTATGTTGAAAAATTGATTAGATTAGGAAAAAACAAAGAAAAAGTAAAAGAATGACATCTTTGCTTTGCTTCACTATATTGAAGCTTATCTTCTCCCCTTAAAATAATATTATTTTCTGCCCTTAGGCCCATGGTTGGCTGAATGAGCTGTTCAATTTTGGTCTTTTCTATAGGGTACAAGGAAGCATGGCCTTTATGATTTTCTTGTTTCCTTTTCCTTGTGTAGTTTTATTTTGACGCCCTGTATTTTACCATATATATATGTCATATAATTAATTTAAGGTGTTTTGATCCTATGAGTTCTAGGTAGTGAAGCCCCACTCCGGGGCCTAATTAATGGCGTTCACATATGGAGAAGAACGTTTAAAACGCACGGGGAAAATGTGGCACGTGGTGTGTAGGGTTAAAATGTGTACCATATCATTAGTGGCCTTATTCTTTTATTTTTTTTTTTGGTGTGTATGAATGGCCTTATTTACTCACCATGAAATGGACCAAAGTTCCAAATGCATGCTTTCCTTCCAAATTAAATTTACCTTTCTTTTTTCAAAATTTCTGTTTTCCTTCGTGTTTAGGATCATTTGGCATTCCATATATAAGGCATGATTAATAGGGTAAGTTAATGCAATTTATTCATTATTTGATGTGAATAACATATTGTATAAATTTATTTATCAGTCATTTATTATTATTAGTCAATTTATACAAGCCCATTCTGGCAAATGTATGGATCACAAGTAACAAGAAATGAGCACTTGTAAATTTTGTTTTGAAATATAGATAATAAAATATTTTTAAAATTTTATTTCTTACTTATAAATGTTCATAGCTTTACGATATATAATGTTTAAATCTCTATATGTTATTTGAAAATTTGATTAACCCAGTTTAATTCAATCATTAATTAGGTCATTATCTGATTGGATTTAAGTTTTAAAAATTGATTCGATCTAAAAATTAGATCGGGTTTAGATTTAATCAAACACGGTCCTGCTCGTCCGTTCTACATCCCTCCTTTACCATGTTAGACATATGTAGGACGGATATCCCTGTAGTTTCCGTTTATCCCTAAGGTAGTGTCCACAAAATTCAAAAACAAAAAAAGTGAAAATATAAAATACACACACATACACAATCTTTATTCCCTTATAAATGTCTATTTTTATTTTTTTACTACCAGCATATGTCCTTTTTAGGAATTTAGATATTATATATTAATTATATTATACCTTTTATGTCCTTATTAAATAGTATGTAATGAAAAGAGAGTAAGTGTAGAGATTAAGTATGATAGATAATATTAAGAATAATTTTATAAAATATACCTAAACTTTTCAAATATCAAAGATCATTCAATTGTTTTCTTAATCTATATGTACAAATAAAAATGGATACTAATTAAATAACAGCCTGTTATCTATGATGTAAAGATTAGTAGCCTTAACCCGCACATGGAATAAGAAAAAGGAACAACAGAAGGCCAAAAAATAAAAAATGCGTGATGAAATATTTTACGCTGAAGTCAATAAGAATTAAGCCCAAAGCTTTCAGGTAGATGGAATTCAATTAAATCGTCACTATTTGACTTTAACTCGATTAAGTAAAAGTATATATCATGCAGTTCCTCTAAATACATAGTGGTGGAAAAACACACAAATATTCTTTATTAAAAATAGTAGCTATATGTGTCACAAAATCACTTCACAAACTTTTAAAACGAATGTGATACATTGTAAATTTTTTTTGTTTGATGGCCATAATTGCTTCCCAGAAAGTGATATATATGCTTATCTAATGGGCATCAATCTTGTCAAATGTTTCATTAATACGAAATCCTCAAACTTAAATTGGATTCATAGCATCCTTAGTTACGCTTTAAACTAATTTACCTTGAATTTGACCACCCCAAATCCAAGTAGTTGGACCGTAAGCAAACCCTGTAGACTGCATAGTTACAGATAGCCTACAGCCACTAATGAATGAAGAAGCTGTCCCAATTAAACAATTGGAGAACTGCAATAGTGCCTATTAAGTATCACTATATCATCATCATACTCACTTTTATGGTAATTATTAATTATGTAATTTCATATCAGAAATAATAGTTACATCTTTTTTTTATCAAATTGAATAAAAAATTGAACAACGCGATATCTTTATAAATTTATATGTTTGACTAATTTATATTATTTATAAGACTAACTTTCAGTTGACTACAGAGTTACGCAATCTCCACATAAAAATTATTTCATAGGATTCTAGTTCGTTTCAGTTGGATTGTGTTTATTTAAGAGATAAAACTGAAGTAAAAATTACATAAATAAATTTTATGTATAAAATAACATATCAAATTTTTTTATGTAATTTTTATCATTATTTTTATGCTCAAATCAAAGATCAAAATTAATTGACTAATAGGAACAGAACAAATGCACTGCCACCCTTTCAAACAGAGCAAGCTAAAGTAGCTATAATAATCTAAACCTTTATATTAATCTTATCAATAATAGTTCACCGACCCCTAAAGAATTTTGATAAGCACGATGTCATAAAGTAGAGCATAACTTTTTTTATTATTATTATCGTTTCAGCCAAGCATTCCATAAACAACACCAAGTCATTTCCCACTTCCGTTGGCAGAGCAGGGGATGAGACCAAAAGTTTTTCCTTTAAAAAAATAATGTTTTGTCAAACAGTCCATTTTCCCTGATAAGACCACTATTCTTTTTTTTTCTTTTTAGCACCAATCCTAATATAAATTTTTTAATTTTAACCATAGAACGTTGTCATTCTCTGTAAAATCTAATGTCCAGTTTTTGAGGCCCACCGTAGCGGGTAACATTGATACCCTCCTGCCTCGGTGGCCGGCAGTGAGATGATGATAATATTGAAAACATATTTGTAAATTGAACTGAACCTTTTTTTTCAAAAAATAAAATTATATGCATTTGTAAAAAAAAAATTATACAGGTACTCAACCATATATTTTCATCTCACCAAAAGTATGTGATTTAACTATTTATAATTTTAGAGGTCTTATAAATAAAAGTAAATAATAGTATAAAACTCTTTTACCCTGTATCAAAATATATATATATATATATATATATTTGTATTGCACCGCTCATAATTGAAGACTATGTTATTTAGTGTTTCAAAAAATAAATTCCATAGCAGATGGGTAAAAACAAAAACATGTACTGAAATCAGAGATGCTCGTGCATGTGCCTGCATAATTTGGTCGTAGTATTACTCTTTAGGGGTGTAATAAAATTAGTTTGAATTGGATTTGAGAAAAAAATGAATTCGAATCAATTAGTTTTTATAGGATTGGGTTGGTTCGAATTCATTTTCTATTTTGCAAAACCTGAACCAAACCAATCTGATTAACTTTGGATGGGTTTGGATCAAATCATTAGATTTACTTGTTTATTATTTTTTCAACTTTTACCCAAAATTTAATAAAAATACTTTAAATTGTAAAATATCAAAATTTTACATAAGCAAGTTCTCATATGTTAAGATATTATATTCTAATGTGGCTTAAGTTTACAATGATAATAATATGACATTCGTTTGGATCTCAAATTACATATTAATAATGTAAACGGTAAATGAATAATGAATATGAGTAAATGTTATAGTTAGTAATCAACAACAATAATAATATAATAATAATATTATTATTGTTATTGTTGTTGTTGTTATTGCTGCTATTATTAAGAAGATTGGTTTTAATTGGATCATAATTAATTGATCCAATGACTTGATTCGAACCGAACCAAACCAATTTAATCAGATTAGTTTGGATTCATCGGGTTCACTGGATTGGTTCAATCTTCTTACACTCTAAATTTACCCAATTTTTTTCTCAATTTTTAATAAAAAATTTAATAAAATTACTCTAAATTGTAAAATATCAAAATTTTATATAAGCAAGTTCTCATATGTTAAGATATTATATTTTAATGTGGCATAAGTTTACAATGATAACAACGTGGCATTCATTTGGGTCTCAAATTGTATGTTAATGATAGTAAATGGTAAATGAATAATGAATATGAGTAAATATTATAGTTAGTAATCAACAATAACAACAACAACAGCAATAATAATAATAATATTATTATTATTAAGAAGATTGGTTCGAGGTTAGATTTCGGGTTGGAGAATACAAATCTAATTACCGAACCAATATATGATTGGTTCTAATTGGATCAAAATCAATTGACCTAATAACTTAATCTGAACCAAACCAATCTAATCATATTAGTTTGGATTCATCGAGTTTACTGGATTAGTTCGATTTGCTTACACTCCTATTTGTTTTCTTAAAAATGTATTCATAGGATAGCTTTTTTATTTCAACACTCACCAATTTTGTGACTTCCTTAAAAAGAAAAAGGAAAGAAAAAAGTTCATCACAATGTCATTTAATATTATCAATAAGTTCATGCAATTATAAAGAAAAAAAGGGTCACATCCCTCAAATTATGTAAATTGTACTTTCAAGTTGATGATAAAATTTTAAATTTAGGGGGAAAAAAATAAAAATTAAGGCATCGTAATCCAACTGTTTGAATCTCTTATCAATGTCTTTAGATATTTAAGAAAAAAAATATCAAAAACCCGTATCTCGCTCATCTTTGATATTTAAATTGAAGTATGTATCTAATTAATGACCGGCAATCAAATGTTTCTTGTCATAGTTGCTCTTATAAATAATTTATGATCAACATTCTACAAAATGTTTAAAATCAAAGAACATAACAAAGCATTCATGGGAAAAAAGTCTTCATGAAAGTGGAGGGGAAAATAGAAAAGAAAAAGACATGTAGGGACAATGGTGTTAGAATTATCTAACCCTTCTTTAATGTGACCTACTGGTCCATTTCAAGTTATCTCCCCACTATCCTGCTGCACCCCATCACCCACCAACCAAAAGCAAAAGAAAGAGTTATATATGTTTATTTTTATTGCATTATCACACACACCCAAACGTGCAAACCTCCAAAGCTTATTAGTATCTCTAGTATAGGTTATGATTTTGATTAATTAAAAGATAATGTGATAATGACTTAAGATCAATGCGGTGTCCTCCCCTGGTTGCACATATGTCTCCCCTCTGGCACCTACTAGCCCTTTGCCTACCTCCCAAAGGGCCCAAAAAGTCCTAAAACTCTAGGACCTCAACCCTTTCTATTGTTTGTTACCCTTACTTTCCTGTTTTTCCTCACACCAATGAGGATTTGGCTCTATTCCTTTTTCCCTTCCACTGGCTTGCCCCACGCTTGTCTCCCCTTTTTTATCAAATAGTTTTATTTACTTCTCTTTCATATAGCTGTTTCCTTCCTTGCTAATTTCTTTTACCAGCTTTATTCTTCCAACCTTGTATAACTACTCATGGCAAATTATTAAAGTTGGGTGGAAGAAAATGGGTGAATTTTGTTGTACTATTTTCAATTCAGCCATGGGATTAATAACCGCTTTGAAGAAGTTTTATCTTGTCTTCTATAGTACTATCATTATGCCCGTGTTCTTACCAAATTAGTACTAACCAGTGCGCGTCCTTGTATTTTCTTTTCACTTTTGCAGTTTCATCTTTCATCATGATGATTTATATTATCAAACCTAATATATATGTTTGGTTACTTTTTTGATAAACACAGATTTGGTTACTTTATTCATATTGAAGTTTGAAACTAAAATGTTTGTGCTTATTAATAGATAATGTATGGTCTCATCTAAAATTTTTATATGATGCTGTTATGTATGATTTCATTTAATTAATTCTTCTATGACATATCTTATTTGAGTTTTACTTTTTAAATAAAGATGAGAGATCACATATTTTTTAGTACTTTAAAAATTACATGGGTAACAATGAGGCTTAAACATATAATCTCATATATACTATTCAAATCCTTGCATTCCTCATGTAATACAATCATATAAAAAATTTAAGATGAAAAAATCAACTCCCAACTCTTTCTGAGGATGCCATTGCTTAGGGGAGCAAACAAGGGGGAGACGAATGATAAAAACACTTTTTTTTTTCTTACCATTAGGATAAAATTAAAGTGTAAAATTATTCGAAAGAAAATTGAAAAGTCTAAAGAAAATTTATTCTCTTGACCTTAGACTAAATATCATATTATTCTCAAATTAGTGAGAGCTGTTTACCTATTTGTGATAACTATTATTTGGATGTGCAGGATTTTCTAAAATGCTGATCCTCCTTTTTAAGCTCATCATGCATTCTAAAGCGTAATTGCAAGATGCCATTATATAAAAGTGGAATAGTAAGAAGAATTGTAGGTGTGTGTTTCATTTTACATTTGCAACATTGATTTTTGATAATCATAATTTTATCAAAATTTATTTTGATTAAAGGATAATTTGAAAGTAAATTAATTCATGTGTTGCACTTTCACATAAAAAAGACAAAATTATACTAACCTTCCTTGAGATTTAATGTATTCACACTCAGTATCCCTTTATGTTGCAAAACTATCATTGATCTTCCCTGAAATTCACTAAAATTACATTGACTTCCTCTGTATGTACTAATTCATTAATTTAAATAAAATAAAAAAATGTGATATATACATAAGTATTAATAGTGAAATTATAATATTCTAACAATATTTAACACATCAATTGAATAAAATATTTTTTGTATCACGAGAAAATTTATAATTATAACTTATGATAAAAAAGGTATTGTAGTTAATATATATGTCAAATATTATCAAAATATTATATTTTTTTATTAATAATTATGTATATATTATATGTTATTTTTTGTTACTTAAATCAACAAACTAGTATTTACAGTGAAGGTTAGCATAATTTTAATGAATCTCAAACAGGTCAATAATAATTTTATAAAATGGAAGGATACCAAATATAATTACACTAAATTTTAAAAATAATGAGTGTAAATTACTCTATAAAAAATATTTGATAGGTAATTGAATTCTTTAAATATCTAATTTAACAATATATATATATATATATATATGAAAATGATCTATAACCATAGATTTATTGTTTGTAAAAACTCCGCACCTGAAAATGATTTGTCACTGCATGCATCCACGGTTGAAATCGACAGAAATATTTGAGTGGGTTAAGTTCCGTTGGGGGACCACGTCGTGATCCGTAGTGCTGTTACATGTGTTAGTACTACTACATTTCAAACCTAACCATGCTCTCGCAACCTACGTGCTTTGGATTACGACATGACCAATGGTGTGAGCTTAGAATGTGAATAGAAATTATCCGTGCTAAATGATGTCTTTTTTTTCCTGTTATTCTAATTAGTTATTGATATTTAAAAGATATATTGTACATTGAATAATTTATAAATTCTTATTTTTCATAGTTAATAAATAGTTGAAAAAAATAGATATTATTTGAGCATAGATAACTTCTATTCCTACTGGACTTCTTCATTCTAATCTATGAATAACATACATATATAAACATGAGACACGACATAGACATCGCAGACATATTAAAAATAAAAAATTATAGGATATAGATATAGAATAAATATAATTAAAAAAAGAAAATTTTAAATCAAAGTAAGAAAATAAATTTTAAATTAAATATATATAAATGTATATTGTTGGTGTATCATTAGTGTGTTATGTAGAATCCGGAGTCTATAACAGATTCTAACCCAACAGGATGGGACGGGACCGGCGCTTCCTGAACTTGCTCCACTGCCACCTGTCAGTCCGTTCTCTCTCACAACTCACAAACATAACATCTCCCTTTCAACTCGTTGGATGCACCTTCTTGCAATGCAAACTGCTCATTATTCTCCCTCCAATCCAGTCTCCCCACACAAACCACAGACAAAGAACCAGCGTCCACATACATTAAATATTCTATATTTCCATTTAATTTCTCCCAAAGAAAAACAACATAAGAAAGAAGATCCCATACAAAATATATAACCCGAATGAAACCCCGTTTCAAGTCCGTAAACGCCGTTGCCTCTGCCGTTGAAAATTTTATGCGTGTCTTCAAAATATTATAAATGATTATTTTTTATATTTTTTCATGAGCTTACTCGATTAAAATGTTCTATTTATATTATCTTTTAAGTAATCAATGTAAATGTTAATTATTTATACTTATGTAGTAAATTGAAATTAAATCTTACTTTAATTTTAAAACTTTTTTATAATAATTGTCTAATTATATATTAGTATATAAAAATTTTCAATATAATAAGTGTAAAAGTAAAATATTTGATTGACGTGATAAAAAAATAATGCATATAAAATATTTTTTGAAAATAAAATCATGTCATATTGTTCAGTGAAAATATAATGGTGGTAAATTATTAAACTGAAAATATAAAATATTTCTCAAAAAGATTTGGATAATTATGAACTGTTTGAAATGATATATTTAAAGAATGTATGAAAAAAAAAGTTCTGGTAAGAGAGTGACGTGGATGAAGGTGAAGATCATCGTAGAATTTGTGATAATTGAGGTTAGCATGTCCATTTACGTTTAAAAGAAAATAAAATAAAAAGAGGGGGATTTAATTAAAGTAAATAAATTACAGGGGGGGGGAAGGGGTTTGGTCCGTGCGTTAGGAGTCAAAAGGGAAAGGGAATAGAGAAAGGCGATTGTGGAAATTGCCAAGGGCAGAGGAGGCATGCCCTATTTGGGCCCCACAGC
The DNA here is from genome assembly GCA_031216125.1 of Dalbergia cochinchinensis. Lineage (NCBI taxonomy): Eukaryota > Viridiplantae > Streptophyta > Magnoliopsida > Fabales > Fabaceae > Dalbergia > Dalbergia cochinchinensis. Next base: position 54,231,542 of record CM062373.1, on the reverse strand, counting down.
TTGGATAAACTACAATGCAATCCAAATAGGAGACATCCATTTGGGACCCACTTCACCGCCCCTTAAGCCGCCCCTCTTTTGAGCTTTGATTATGTTTAAATGTTAATTATATTATTATTATTTATTCAGGCCTTTCAATTTATTATTATCTCGAAAAATCAGAATTATGAGAGTTGAGAAAAGTTGATAGCAATAATGAGAAATTTTAAAACTAATAAAGTTTGGATAAATTATACTCACCTCCCCTAACCTTTATGAAAATACAACTCATACTTCTTTAATTATCCAGCTTATAGTCACATTCCTATTTATCAAATTTTAAATATTTATATTATAATCATACTCTTCATTCACTAAATAATGTTAATAAATTTAATAGAATGATATTTTTATAATATTAACTATCTTTAGTTAATAAAATTATAAAAATACATTTACTAATTTTGTTAAATTTAAAAATAATTTTATAATTTTATTAATCAGAAACAGTTAACAATATAAAAATATCAATTTAAGTTTATAAATAATATTTTATAAATAAAAAGTATAATTATAATATAAATAATTAAAATTTAATAAGTCAAGAAAATATAAATATAAGTTGGGCAATTAAAAATAGTGTAAGTTATACTTTTATAAACCTCAATATAATTTACTCAAAGTTTTGTGCGATAATAATATTGCAATTTGCAAGATAAGCTATGCAACCGACGCAGTGACGCGTGATTCCGGATATACCCCTGAATGTTTACACTTAACACCGTAGAGCAGTGAGTGGTGGTGATCTGATCCCGCGTTGCTATGCTAGCTCTTCTGCTTCGCTGTCTGAATGTCTGAGAAGCAATCGCTATCCCCACCACCTTGTGCCTCAACCTCTCATCCCACCCCGACGCCTCATTTACTTGTTCCTGAAAATATAAATTATAAAATAAGTTAGGGCTTTTACGAAGTTGATACGTGTAATCTTAACTGCATTGCGCATGTTAAGACAGTAGCAATGGACATTATCCGACAAGTGTGTAAAACAGGTTGTTTCATTTTTGTCCTCGAGTTAAAAGAGATCGAGAGAAGATGGAAACTGTCTCAATTTGGCTTAGATAAAACCCAAAGTTGAAAAAACTTCACTTTTACCATTTAGATGAAACGACATTGTTTGGTGGGAGTAAGATGTTCCAAAACATCATTTTGATTAGAGCCAATGATATTATGAGCTGTTATTATTATACGCTTGTGTGATTTTATTAACAGAAAATTAATAAAGGGACTAATATATCCACCATTTATAATCTTGGGAGAATATGAGATGTTTTTTTTTCCTTAAATGACTAAATTATTCAATACAAAAATCTTGCCAGAAGAAATTGATGGTTCACTCTTTAAAAAATGAATATAATAACCTTTTACATTTTCAGTTTGTATTAATGCTATAATTACCTAAAATAAATGCAAATACAATAAGGTTTGTGTCTTGTTTTGTTTAGAATAATTAAAAGAGCTTTCGATGAAGAGGGGCTCTGTACCATTTTAGGATTCACAAAATATGTTAAATTTTAAGTGAGTGATAAAATCTCGTATTAATTAAAAATGGATTGAGCAAAGGATATATAAAAGAAGAATACTCGTAAACACATTGCCTTATGCTTCCTCTTTTTTTTTTTCCAATCAAGATATGCTCTTCAACCTTTTATCGTGATTTCTCACTCATTCTGTTAATTTAAATCTCCCCAGATTTTGAGCTTCTTTGACCTCTTGTCCCAAACGTCACATTCTAAATTTGGGCATTTTCACCAATGTGAGACTTTTCTACAGACGATATCATACGACACATGTGGGAATTTCTCAACGCACCTTAGGCACCTGACAACCAATAATAATGGAAAAAAGTCACATGGAGTACATAAAGAACAATTAAAAATGTAAAGGATACTTATCTTATACCCTAATAATTATCTGGAAAAAAAAAAACTTATCTTATACCCCAAGATTGGATGCAATATATTTAGTTGAGTAACTTCCAATTGCTGAAGAGAGGATGAGGAATGTGTGCCATGTAGTCGAGATTCTACTTGCAACTCACCCACGTCTACCTTAGGAGAAAAGAGCAATAGGAAAATATAAACTTTGGATCATTAAAAATGTCACTAATTATGGTTACTTTTACATTATCCAATTCTAGGTAGTCAGGTTGCAACATGACTTGGTAGATTGATCTGAAGACCTCACTCTTGAGACCAAAAGGATTCCTAAAGAAGCATTGAAGCAATACAACCAGTGAGACTTAGCATTGTGGGATCTCTTCTCCTTTGATAGTTCTGCTTTTCTATGAGTACATTTGTGAGAAAAATAAAATGAGAATGAAGGATGTGTACTGTAAAATTTTAAAATTTTATATTACAAGTTTTCTCTTACTCTTTAAAACCTAAACTAATAAATATACTCTAAATATATGTTTGGATTGATAGAGTTTGATGGAGCGAAACAGAGCGAGATTTTAAGTTGTTTCATTATTTGGATTTATAAAATTTGAATTGAATGAAGTGGAGATAGTTACACTTTATTCTATTAACTCTTTACAAATTTCTCCCCTCAAATTAGGAGGAATAGGATAAAACATAAATTACTAAAATAATGGAGCAGGGTAATTATTCCACTATATTCCGTTTTGCTCCACTTCATTCTATTCTGCTCCATCACACTCTACTAATCGAAACATATCCTAAGGTATCACAGTACAAATCATTTCTTCTATTATACCTTCCCCTCCATACGAACAAGACTTCCAAGGAAGGTCACCATCACCTGAACAATTAGAGGGCAATCTAGATAAATTTCACTTGCCCTAGCTCTTGTTATCTATGTATTAATGAATTATTGTATGATTTGGAACATAGATTTAAATTATTTATTTTATGTAATTTGATATACCAAAATATTATTAATACATAGATAAAAGGAATTTTGTCTAATTATCTTTCATAATGGAGGTTTCATTTCCCTCTAAAATTTAAACTTACAAATATACACAAATAAAACTTTCTCATTAATATTGAGATTGTTCGGATGGTCTATTGCAATCCCTCTTCCACCAAATTTTGCTCCCAATCCCATTGACCGTGGGGCCAAAAATGATAACAATTGGGAGCAAAGAGATGTTGAAAAGACAAGTCAGATCAATATTAAATGCGATAGTGATCTTCACTTATTTTATTTATCCATTATATTTGATTATAATAAATTGGATGTCATATTAATATTCACTTAATGTTAAAATAATATTTTTATGAATTGAATACTATGCTTAATTCTAAAAAGAAGGGAGTAATGAATCTATTGAAAGGGAAAAAAAATGGCAGCTAGTAGTCGTAGATATAGAGGTTTGATCAAGGATTTGGTTTGGCTAAAAATCCTTAACAAAACCCAGTTCTGCAGAGAGTTTGTGAGACATATCTCACACGAAATAAAGTATTCCTCCACAAATACTCTTACACCAACCCAAACTTCAAGATTATAAGATCTGACAACCTATTTTGAACAATTTCTCGTGGGTCTAACGAAAATTTTCGTTTTTATAACAATCAAACCATACGAATATCCTTTTTTTTCTTTTTTACAATTTGTGAAACTCATCTGTAAATTGTTTAAATTTATAAAGAAATTGGATAAATTCACACAATGATTTTATCAAGAAGAATGCTTAGGTATTATAAATCTATAACTGAATACCTTGCTAATCGTTCTAATCTCATTCTTAGGAATAAAAAACATCCCAAATCAGAAATATTTTTATAATATTTTTTAATTTTTTTTCTGGCTTTAAATATTGAATTTGTATCACTAAAAACTACATAGTACGAACTCATTTAATCATTTTCGTATTTGTGTAATAGAATCACTGTTCTAAAAAGGACTGACCAGTAGTCAGGCCAGGTTGAATCGGGAGCAGAACTGCTGTCCGGTCCGAGTTGAACTTGAAAACCGCCTTGTAAAAAATCGTTTAAGAATCGCTGAGAACCGATCGGGAAGCGGTAAACCGGACAAACCGGCCTGGCCCAAAAAACCAATTCGAACCATTTTTTTTTTGTAAAAAAAATGCAAAATTGCATATTTTGGGTTTTGTTTAAAAAAAATCCTAAAATATCATATTTTCTATTTTTTTCCTTTTCTAATATGGAAAGTAGTAACTTGAGAAATTTGATCCATATAGATAATATTTATTTTGATTAAAAGTTGAATTATGTTATGTTCTATGATTTTATTGATACCTAATTTAATTTTTAGTTATTTTATGACATATATTTTATTTTATATTTTTGTATATTTATATAAATATATATTTTATTATATATCAGTTATATTCTGATTGGACTTCTGATTGAATCGGTTGAATCTCTAAACCCTTACTCTGATCGATTTGATATCCGATCTGATTTGAGAAACTTGAACAAAACACATAACAACCAGTCAGCATGTAGTCAGATTTGAATGTGAGGAGAGAGAAAAGATGACCTTCGCCAAAACGCAAACTGCCTGTTTATATTTTTTATTTTCATGTGTTATTGTACGAATTTACTTCGTACAATTAAGTATTTTTCCAAAAATAAAAATACTATGCATTTAGGGCAGAATACGCAAAAGGAGTACATGAACGCGCAATAAACAAATTTGCACTTCCCTGCTTTTCATATGCTGGTCCGAAAATAGCTTCATTACTTTTATTTATTTATTTTTTCATCTCTCTAGTCTCTATTCATTAGACACCGGCCTCTAAACAAAGGCGTTATATGGTGTCTAGATGTGATAGAGAAATAACCATAGGTCACATTCCAGTTAACTAATTTTTCATTGCTTTCCCTTGGCATTTTCGAGTTGTCCTAGTCTTAAAAAATTTCTCCCTTACCACCTCCCAATCCTTACCCAATCAACAGAGCAGAACTTAGAAGATGATTGAAACAAGCGCACGTTTGTGTCCTACTGCTTTCAGGTAAGTCACATGCATGGGCACCGTTCCTCTCCTTGATGGCATTTTCTTCTTTGTTGGTCCATGGCCGTTCGAAGAAAAATATTATTTGTATTCACAGAATGTATATGAGATATTGTATTGATTCACACTTCATTTACTATTGAATAAGATGTACATTCTATTTGAATGAAAATCACATTTTATGAGTACAAATAACATAACTATGATTCAAATATGTGGGTCTACGGTTATGTTTTCTGAGTTATACACATTTAATAAAATGTACCCTTCCTCCAATAAATAAATAGATAGATAGATAGATGAAACGTTAATATTCTAAAACAAGGTTGTTTGTTGGTTTGATCAATCAAAGGTTATATTTTTCTGGCATTGGGCATAAACTTTTTAAATATGCTAGCAAATTAACACCAGTGGGGTGTTAGAAAGCCCTTATACTTGATCTTAAATTACGCCATGTACACAAGCAAAAGGGTAAATACCCTATTCTTGAGATTTGCTCCTAGGACACCCCATTATTCTCCAAAATTGACACTTCACCTCATTCTTAAAATAAAAAGAATAAATTAATAAAATAAAAATTTAAAACTATGGGAGAGAATAAGTTTTATAAATATAACTTTAACTCGACATGTTTCTTAGATTAAATTAATTCTTAAAATTTAAATATTAAATTTCATATCCTCAAATCTATGTTTAGCTTAAAATAAAATAAAATAATTCATTTATTTGAGTTGCTACATAAAAATATTGCAAATATACTGAAAAAAGAGTAAACTACTAAGTTGACCTCTAATAAAAATAGCGCAGATAAAATAGTCCCTCATGGAAAAAAAAATATTTGTGATCCCCTACAATTAAAAATGTAGGACAAATTGATTATTCTTTAGCATTTAAATGGATGTATTATTTTATTGGTATTTTTATTAAAAACCAAGTAAATTCTTCAAAAATACTAAAGATAATGGACTGATTTATCCTATATTTCTCATTGTTTTTTAATCACAAGACACATATTTCATCCTTATAAAGGAACTCAATTAGTATAATTTTATTTAATTAGGGATAGATTTGAGGATATAAAATTTAAGATTTGAATTTTAATAATTAATTTATTTAAGAGACATGTTGAATTAAAGTTACGTTTATAAAATTCGTTTGTCATTTGCTAGTTTTTTTATTTTCTTTATTAATTTGTTCTTTATTTATATATTTATTTGGTAAAGAATGGAATGAAGTGTCAAATTTTGAGAAGAATGAAGTGAAGTGTTATTTGAGCAAATATCAAAGATAGTCTTTATTATTTAAATTAAACAAAAATATCTAAATTTGATTTTTTTAAAAAAAATTATATAAAAGAGACAGACATTAAGAGTGAGGGGAAAGAAAGTATGAGTTTTATCATTCTAAAACAATGCAGAGATATGGATTGAGCTTACGAAAAGTGAAAGAACATCTTGCATATTATTATTCTGACGTGTAAATGGTTCAATACGTGAATTTATGGTCAACTACCGGTATGGAAGATTGTTGAAATTTATAGTGATTAGAGAAGAAGAGAATAATAATTGAGAGAATAACAATAGAATGTATTCTTATATAGATTAAAAAGTATAACAAACTATTAAGTAATATTTAACAAACTAAATCAACTCTAATTAATCTCCAATTATAATTATATCCTCCAATAAAGATCAATTGGGAAAGTTAAAGAATTGGTACTGATCTATAGTACAGGGGTGACAGAGATGAGATGAAAAATTTAAGAATAGACAAAAGGAGAAACCTAGCTAGGTGGAAAGGACTTGTGCACGGTGCTAAACTTGGATTGGATTCCAATAGGCTTAGGTCACGAAAGATGCTGAATACGTTTCAAAAGTTGATAATCTTTCTTGAGACCTATTTCTGAGCATGAACTAGCTTTTCAGGTAAATTGAAAAAGTGTTAAACCCACAAATATAATTAAGGGTAGTGATGGCCAAGTCATTAGCTTTTTATAGTAAGCAATGAAACTAACTTTAATTTAAGTGACCTCAAAATTACATCGTCAGATTGAGTTAGTGCATTTAGATGAATTAATCTTCTTTGAATTACTAATTCAAAATTTGAAAATGCACAATTAACACATAGAATGAACAATTCATTAAAACTTGTCTTATTTCCTGCTTATATATTAACATGACTTAATTTGATTGTCAAATTTTTTATTATTAGATCATTTATAAATATCTTTATAAATGATTGATAAATTTAGAAGTATCTGACGATCAAGCTTTTTCCTGACTAATTTTTTTTTTAATCAAGGAAAGTACACTTCCTTATTAATTAGGCTACATTTTTTCAATTGGAGTCAATATAATTATAATAATCAACTTTACTAGGTTCCGGATAGTTATCCTCTCCGATATATTCGTCATAATACAACAAATTAAATTTCTAGTTACGTTCTACAAAAGGAAAACAAATTCATCACGAATATATGCAGCAGTAGGTTTCCTCAGTGAGATAGAAAAAAAAAAAAAAGTGCCCGGAAAAGCTAATTAATATCAACAACGACAGTCAAAGAAAATGAAAATATTTATATGTGATGGAGGGGGACCATTCCCATTTGGTTTTGTGAAGATAAGATTTCCACGCGTTAATACATAAAGAGCAAGTAAGAAATTACGTACAATAGTGGCAAGTAACCTGATGGTAAAGGGATCCTTGGTCCAATGCGGAATGCGGTGTCCCTGGGGCAGGAGACTGTCTTGCACAGTACTGCATCTATCTGCTCTATGTAAGAAAGAAAGAAAAAGCAACACGGCAAGAAAAAAGGGAGCTAACACTGTATATGGCGAATAACGATAGGGAGAGTGATTATATAGTTGAGTTGAATTATTAATCTTAATATGAAATTAATCTCATTGAAATAATAATTGAATCCATATGAGAAATTTAGACCTCTTTTATTTGAGTTTTTAGTTTCTATTTTCAATTTTTAGAGTTTTATGGAGAAAAAATTAAAAATTAAAAATTAAATTTTATAATATTTAAAATTTTTAATATTTTCTTATTAAAATCTAAAAAATTAAAAATAAAAATTTAAAATTCAAAATAAATATACCTTTAATTTTTTTCTCTCAACAATATTATTCTATGATATTTAATTTAGGGAAGGGGAAGTGAAATACTAGAGTAGAAAATACTGATTTAAGTAAAAATAGATATTATTTATATTCATAATATTATTATACTTGAAAAGTAAATCAACACTTACACTAATATCACAGTTCTTTGAGAAATGGGAGCGGGGACAAAGATTCCTGTTGGTGTAGTTGGTTTGGACTTTGGACCATAGAGAGAGAGACAGAGTGACACAGAGCCACAGAGGTGCTGGGTCCCTCGCACTTTCCTCTTCTCCAGTATTCACGCTCCTGCTCCCCACTCTCTCCTTACACGTGCCTTGTCCCTTCAACTCCCTTTTCTCCCGATTTCTCTTTCTCTCGTCTCGGATCGCCACAATGGCATTGGTCATTGGATTAATGAGAAACTATTGGGGAGTCAACGTCAATTATTGAGTAGTAGTATTTCACTAATACGATTCATACGGATAAATGTTTTTTTGGACATTATTCTTATTAATGAAACAAGTTTGGGTGAACAGAAAAAATCGTCTCCGTGAAAAGTCAAGACATTACGTCCAGATTTATCCAACACTCACACAACTAGTTTGAAAATACCTACCGGCAAGAAAGAATTAAGCTTAGCTACGCTGATGTATGTGTATTGATCGATGAAAAAGTTCATTAAAGAGGTGCCAACTCCGATTAATTTGAATATTTTTATTATGAGTCATAGAATATAACAGATATAATATAGTTTATAATTAGTATTTAAAAAATAGTGTATACTTGATTTCTAACTACTGCCTCAGCCTCCATTCTCAAATAAACACTCATCTTTACTTATATATATACATATTAAGAAAATAATTAAATAAATTTAAAATTAGAGTAAATATAAATATATTTTATAATATTATCTTTATCACCTATTTTAATACTTTCTCTCATAAAAGTATGAAGGGAAAAAAATAATTAATATTGTCTAGAATTCTTAAAAAGATAGATAATAATAGAAAAATAAAATTTCATAGATGAACACTAATTAAAAAATAAAGATAGTTACAATTAACCTATATTTTTGTTTGTGGATGTTGGTTTATTTGGTTGACTTTTAGTTTAAGTAGCATCATAATTTGGATTCAACTAATATGCTCTTTAGTTTGTTAGGACGTGATTTGTAAATAGATATATCTGTAAACACTCAAAAAGCATATAGCTTAAATTTACTTTTTCTTCTAGGGGAGGGTTTGAAACTTTGAATTAACAGACAAGTTGCCAAACAATTAACTTGTAAAGTGGGTTAACTAGTGGATGAGAGGGACTTCATGAGTATCACAAAACCTCTTTTAAAAACTATTAACAACCTTGCGTACTGATTTTAAGGTGATGAAGAGAAACTTAGATTCGAAGGCCCCTTAACCGTCACATGTTATTCATTTTGTTTCACTTTATCCGTTAACTTTTTGAGATTTTTATTTAAAAATATCTGTGTATTTATCATATCAAGGCATCATTAATTTCTATACCAATATTACTCTTAGTGTAAGTAATTGTATTCATTTACTAATTTAATTAATTGTATTTGCTCACTTTTGTTTTATAAGAGGGACAATCTTGTCCACTTGCATAATTTTACACTATTATCAAAATTTATTTATTATTTTATAAATATATATATTTTTACTGATGGAGTGAATCAGATGGAATCGTAAATAGTCAATTAGCAAAATTATTTTTACCCTCCTTAACTAATTGATTTTAATTAATTAATTGGTTCATTGCAATGTAAATAACCATGAAAAATGCTAAAGTAGCTACCACATATAAGTTTACTTAAGAGATTCAAAGCTGACAAGAAGGCTAACATGATTCACATTGAAGAAAATATGGTGGTACATGGCCACACTAATTTTTCTGTTCCATGCTATAGTGATCTATGTTTTTCCTTATTAATTATGTTTCAAAATATATGTCGGTATAAATAAATGATATTTTTTTTAATAAATGCAACTATTTATATAGACTAATTTGTGTTTGTTTCCATCATTATCTTCCATCATCCAAAATTTGAGTCCATCCATTTTTGATGCTAAGGATTTATTACCCAGCTGATATACATGATGCATCGATCGTGCAAGCAAATGCCACTCAAGTAGAGAATTTTTTAAAAAAAATGCATAATAATATAAGTCCGGCGGTTTTATTATTATTTTTGGGTGAAAATGTAACTGTTAATTTCACATCTTTGTTGTTTTGACCGAAAATCTTATCCAAGTCCTATTGAAACGGATACAAAATTTGTCCCGGTAACACAATAGATCATAATTAAATAGCAATATTGTTTGAGCCTGGCTTAATAATAATAATAATATTATTATTATTATTATTATTTATCAAAGCATGGCTTATTTTAGTATGACTAGAATAGAGTTAGCCTCTATAATGCAATATTATCAAAATAGCAAACACTAGGATAGTTTAGAAAATTTCACGTTTATTTGTTATAATAGGTAAATAAGGAGAGGGAGGGAGGGAGAAGAGAGAAGGGCGTAACGTGCACGTTACATCTCTTTATAAACAACACGTTTTTATTTTCATATAACGTTCGAGTGTGAAATAAATTTGAAGGAAGAAAAATCCTCCCTTTTGCTATCTTATTTTTTAAATTTGTTGACAAGTACATTAGTGCTGCACACTAAATATAGAACCTATAGCTTGCATGGCTCAAATATACAACTATGCAATAATCTGGATGAGTAGGCAATCGTTTAGCAACAGCACATTAGCGTGGTTCAACTCAACTCATTTACCACATCATTATTATATTATACATGATTATCTTTGGTGGGAGGATATATATGGAAAACCAAAAAGAAAAAAAAAATCAAATTCGGCAATTGTGTACTTATAGGGAATGTAATATATACTTTCCCTTTTAAAATTATGGAAGCATATCGACCACCAGTGTAAAAAAAAAAATGTTGTTTTCACGTGAGAGGCAGGGTGAGAATTGAATGTCTACGCAAATTGAGATTTATAAGCAATTGTAACCGATCTAATCATGTTCAAATGTGCAACACTTTAATTTTTCAACAGAATCTTCCTAGCTGCTTCAATTAAGTATGGCTAGTAAATTAAACAATCCGATAACAAAGCTTTTGCTGGGAAGATATATATATATATAAAATTTAATAGAACCAAAAAAATCTTTGGTCCTAGACAATGCAATTCATGGGACATTCAGTAATAGTAGGCTGGGCCTCCCCTACATATATATGCATGTCGGCCATCAAGATCTGCTATTTGTATAAGGGTTTTAGAGAAATTGGGGTTTATTCACTTGTACAATGCGTGTAGAAAACGTGGCAACCATAAAGGGCTATGTACTTTGCCTCAAGGAGGCATGGCATATTTGCAACATTCATCACAACAAATGTCCTCAAACCCATGCCCCCTAAGCTTTACCAATATTGACGAATCTTGTGTAGTTATCCATGGGGTGTTTGCGAAAACTCTTGAAATTTAATTTTATTAAAGAATTGAATTCAATTCCATCAACTACTAATTTTGTACCCCATCAATGAATTGAACTTCTTAAGTTTTGATTGAGGTGAACCTTTAATTTTAATTAATGTAAAATTTGTTTAACTTAATAAACTTGATGCATTTGCCGAACTTTTGATAGTTCTGAATATTTAAAAATTCTGACTCTATCTTGGGATTTTCACTCTCCATTGTCCCTTGAAAGATGAAAATTGTCCCATTTTTATTGGGAAGTTTTAAGTACTTTTTCTTATACTGTGAATGGGGTGGAGGTTTTGAAGTACTTTAATTTATTTATTACTTTAGAGGATATTATAGTCATGCCCACGCTATTTCCTCGGTGTTTGTATCAATATATTCCTACCTTGGAAGCTATGCTATAAACAGGAAAAACTTCCGTATATACAAAGGAAATCATAAATTCAACCCTTTGCTGACGATTATATATGCAATCGTGCATGCATTCTTCATAAAAACATCATCGAGCAATTTAAGCTTTTGACCAAGCAAGGTTATTAATCGATTCTCACAAGCGAGTATAATTTTGTGCACTATTTTTTTTTTCTTAATTCCATTTCCTAGCAAATCAGCAATCAACACGATATCTTCATAACCTCAAGAGAAAAACACGATATCTTCGCATTTCACGGCGATAATTAACAACGCGCCCAAAGGCAAGGGAAATATCTCGTGACGAGATACAGAGGACAGATGTATATCTCAAAGGCTCAGTTGGAACGAGTGGACAATTGCGATGATGCAATTCACAGTTGTGGGGTGGCCAACGAAAAAATATAAATAAATAAAGGAAAAATATAAACCAATGCGATGTACTAAATTTAAATAACAACTTTAATATATATATATATATACATAGATACACATATACATACACATACATGTGTGTGTAAAAAGTATTATGATATTATTTAATTATATTTTATTGCATAAAATTTTTTAAATTATATAATTAGAGGAGTAACATATTCTCGTGAATGTAATAACATATAATTGAATAATTTTATAAAATTTTTAAATTAACAACATTTTATTTTTTTGGTAATATTATATTTTAATTGCATTATATCTTATAGTTAATTAGTTTAATTAATTTATAATTTTTTATATGAATTTAATTTCTATGCACTTTTTAAGTAAAATTTTTCCACACTTTCATTCAATTAAATCATTTAATTTGAATGACTTTTCAATTAATGAATGTGAAACTCAACTACTTTAATGATATAATAATACATAATTGGATGACAGTGTAAAATTTTTTAAAATACTTTCTATGAAAATTAACTCTTTTAGTGACACTTATAAATTGAAAAATATACATTAGATCTAAATTGAATAAAAAATAAATGCATTTCACACTCTCAATTAACAAACTATACATGGCTCTACTCCTTGCCTTTAAAGTATCAATATTTAAGTATCATCAAAGACTAATACAAAAAGTGTTGTACCTTAAAGAATATATAATATGTTTTTTTCAACAGAGATCTAAAAATTTGATCTATATTTATACAAGATTGTTAAAGTTAAAATACCCACACAAAAAAACTAAAACACTCGTAAAGGGAATAACCAAACACAGATAAAGGAAATATTGATAACACTACAAAGAGGATAACAAAATAAAACACATAAACCTAAATGAAAAGAAAATGATGGGATTACCACCAAAGAATAAAGATAATAATCCCTTCAACAATTATCCCCTCAACAATATTTACACGAAAGAAGATTAAAGAAATAAAATAGAAAAAAAAAGATTGCTTTAGAAAAACGATTCTTGTATGAGTCTTGTGTTAATGGAAGATAAGTAATAAAAAGAAAAAAAATTAATATATTGTAGTGTAGAAAAAGGTTTAATGTAGTCATTTAATATTGTATTAATATGTTATTGCTATAGTTGATCATAATGTTTACTATTTAAAAGATCAGCTGAATAGAAATAATTGAATGAACAAAGGAGAATTTAATTTTGATGTATTATCAGTTTATATTGTTATATAATTAAAATTTATATTTAAATAATTTTTTAAATATTATATATAAAAATTAACTATTATAATTAATATGATAATATATAATTAAATAATTATATAAAAAATTTTTATAAAAATTAAATCCAATGAACAAATGTTTCTTATATTTTGCACGTGAAGAAAAAAAGATTAATTTTAATGCATCGAAATGTTTTTAATTTAAATATTTATCAACATCTTTATAAATAGGAGGTAAATCCTTTGTACTGCTGTGGCACCACATGAGTGCGGATATAACTGTGTACTCAAATCAAACTATAATAATAATAATAATAATAATAATAATAATAATAATAAGAAAAGAGTGGGGATGGGTGGGTAAGATGCGGTTGGGGGGTGTGTTGAATACGAATACGCACTTGGGGTGGAGTGCGTGGGATAGAGAATGAAGGGTGTGGGTGTGGGTGTGGCGATTGCAATGGAATGCATGAAGCGCTGCCCGTTGATGGCACGACAATGCCATTTCCCAATAAAAACACAACAACTTTCCCGCGACCGTCACTACACACGCCGTTACATGCCAATCCAATCCAATCCCTCCCCGACACACATCACATACACACTCCCCCAACGCTAACGCCGTTCCCTAGCCGCCTTTATTTTTTGCATGCTCCTTCCTCCTTTCTGTTACAACCGGCTCTACCCCGTCCCAAACCCCCCCTCCCACCGGCAACTGCCCGTTGCCCCCAATATTGGTTAAGGGATTGACCGCGGTTGAAATCATTGCACGCTGTTTTGACCACTCTGGTTAACTCTAAAGCACCAACGCCCAACCCCTCTCTCTCTCGCTGCGCCACTGCTTTCATCTCTCCTCCTTCCCTATTCTTTCTGCTTCTCTTCATTGCTTCCTACAATTTTTTTTTTTTTAATTTTTACTGGACACCGAAAATTCAGAGCTTCAATTCCTCGCTTATTTTAAGAAGGAACAAGCTGTGTGGTTTGATTTGGTTTGGTCGATCGACGAGTTGAATTCGAGAGTTTCTGCTTCTGCCTTTGTTTACTCGGAGTATTTTTTTTTTTTTTGAGAATCAGTGGAGGTAGAAGGACCGAGGGTTCCTTTCTTCTTTTTTGTGCGTGTGGGTGTTTGCTTGGGATGCGGTGTTTTTGGGGTATTTCAGAGGGGTAGTGTTTTTTCGGATGAGAGATCTGTGTTAAGGTTGTCGGAGAAATGGCATCATCGGAGGTTACGATGAAAGTGATTTGTCACAACAGCGATGATAGGAGCGCTACGGAAGCTCAGAATGTTCATTCTTCCTCGAGCACAGCTAAAGGTAACTTCAACTTATTAACTCTTTCCTTTCTTAACTTTTTCTTCTTCCTTTTTTTCAATTCTTATTTTCTTTCTTTCTTTCTCTGGAAATAATAATATGTGTGAGTGAGTGACTGTTGTAACTGGGTTTGGTTTTGTTTTGTTTTGTTTTGTTTTGATGTGGTGGCAGAGGCGGAAGCTGCACTTTACAGGGAGCTATGGCATGCGTGTGCAGGCCCTCTTGTTACAGTCCCCAGAGAAGGAGAACGAGTCTTCTATTTTCCTCAGGGACATATAGAGCAGGTATAAATCATCATAATTAACCTCATGCTTTGCTTCCTAAATCTTCGTTTATCTATTATTTCTTACCTTGTATTAAAAAAAAAAACAAAATTTCCGTTATTGAGTCTGAGCTCAGATTTCTCACAACTGGCATCAGTTTCACTTCTGTTCTCTTCAATTTCTTCTTTTTCGTTACTCCTCGTCGTTTTCTTTTTCATATGGGTGTTTTCTTTTTCGGGGGTTAAGATTTTTTTTCCTTCTCAATTTAAATTTTTGGTGGCATCACATGAATTAGGTGGAGGCGTCAACGAATCAGGTGGCGGACCAACACATGCCCGTGTACGATCTTCCTTCCAAGATCCTATGTCGGGTCATCAACGTGCAGCTAAAGGTAGTGTTTCTCGATCTCTGCTTTTTTCTTTTGTCCCTTCCAAAAAATTTTAAAAAAATTAAATCAATCCATGTGCTTTTGAAATAAGAACCAAGGAAAGCAATCCTCGTAGTCTTAAGAGTTGTTGCAAGTTGATAATGAGTTGGTTTTTTGCAGGCGGAGCCAGACACAGATGAGGTGTTTGCTCAGGTCACCTTACTTCCGGAGCAGAATGTGAGTTCTAAGCTCTGTTGTTGTTTTTTGACTTTTAATTGTTGGTTTTATTTATTTATTTATTTATTTTTTGGGTTTTGGGTTCTTTATTGACTAGGTTATACTTATGGAAAATTATGGCGAATGATTCTTATGATTTTTTTTTGTTTGTATTTTGGATGTGGGTTTGGATGGCCAGCAAGATGAGCAAGCGGTGGAGAAAGAGCCGCCTCCGCCACCACCGGCGCGGTTCCACGTGCATTCGTTCTGCAAGACTCTGACGGCATCTGATACAAGTACCCATGGTGGGTTTTCTGTGCTGAGACGGCATGCGGATGAGTGCCTTCCTCCCCTGGTTTGTTTCTTCTCGCCTTTTTGCCCCCCTCCTTGTGCTTCTGTTTTGTTGTTTGTTGTGGCTGATGTTGGAGGGATCGCTTGTTTTGTTGACAGGACATGTCAAAGCAGCCGCCCACCCAGGAATTGGTGGCTAAGGATTTGCATGGGAATGAATGGCGATTCAGACACATTTTCAGGGGTAATTACTAACCGATCAATTTACTTTGTAGTTATCTAGCTTTGTTGTTATATTCATTGTTGTGTCTTTGTTCTGCCTTGTTGACGGGTTGTGAATGATAACTTGAGTAAATTGCAGGTCAACCCCGCAGACACTTGCTTCAAAGTGGCTGGAGTGTTTTTGTGAGCTCCAAGAGGCTAGTTGCTGGGGATGCATTCATATTTCTGAGGTTTGTTCTTCCTGCTGGAGTTTAGATTGCATTTATTTGTTGGTTTTTTGGTTTTCCATCTGGCGTGGTTCTAATTTAGTGACTCTCAGAGGTGAGAATGGGGAGCTTCGTGTTGGTGTCAGGCGAGCAATGAGACAGCAAGGCAATGTTCCCTCCTCGGTGATCTCTAGTCACAGCATGCATCTTGGGGTACTTGCAACTGCTTGGCATGCCATCGTGACTGGGACCATATTCACTGTTTATTACAAGCCTAGGTTTGTTATTTGTTCTTGAAATTATGTTTGTTGATGAGTGTGTGTTTGTAAGCGGGTGAGCTCCCACAGCAATGTTAGGCTTGAAAGTCTATTTATAATTGATATCCTGTAGGTGGCAGGGTGAACTGAGCTTTTGTCAATATTGTTTTGCAGAACCAGTCCCTCTGAATTCATAGTTCCATATGAACAATATATGGAATCACTCAAAAATAATTATGCCATAGGGATGCGGTTCAAAATGAGGTTTGAAGGTGAAGAGGCTCCAGAACAGAGGTATGAATGGTTGGTAATTCTGCAGTGTGTGTTGTTACTAAAGATGCAATTTGAATGGAAGAAGTTCCTTACCTGGGTTGTTCTGATTGTAGGTTTACTGGTACTATTGTTGGAATAGAAGATGCTGACGCCAAAAGGTGGCGTGAATCCAGATGGAGATGCCTCAAGGTTGTATCTCTGGTCTTTACTCCATTGTGAACTACTGTTAAACAAGGTATGAACTAATGGTGTTACTCTTGTGGTTCAGGTGAGATGGGACGAAACATCTAACATACCTCGTCCTGAGAGAGTTTCCCCTTGGAAAATAGAGCCTGCTCTTGCTCCTCCAGCTATGAATCCTCTCCCAATGCCCAGGGCTAAAAGGCCTAGATCTAATGCAGTTCAATCATCCCCAGATTCTTCTGTTCTCACTCGAGAAGGTATTCTTATATGGCTCTGGATATATGATGTTCTAGACATCTCTCTTTTCAAATTAAGTTAATGGTTAACTCAAGCTCATGTTCTGGGTGATTAACAGCATCATCTAAAGTAAGCATAGACCCTTTACCCGCAAATGGGTTCCCAAGGGTCTTGCAAGGTCAAGGGGTCAATTTTGCAGAAAGCAATGAGTGTGACACTGCTGAGAAGTCTGTTGTTTGGCCACCTGCTGTAGATGATGAAAAGGTTGATGTTTCTACTACTCGGAGGTTTGGGTCAGAGACCTGGACGTCAATGGGAAGGCATGATACAGCATATTCGGATCTTCTTTCAGGCTTTGGGGCCAGTGGAGATCCTTCACAGCCATCCTTGGTTGATCAAATGGGTCCTGTAGCTTATCCTGCTAGAAAGCATTCATTGGATCACGAAGGCAAACTTAATGTGCGTCATCCATGGCCTGTAATGCCCTCTAGCCTATCACTAAACCTCTTGGATTCTAATGCCAAAGGTTCTCCTCGTGGTCTTGAAACGCCTTACCAAGCTCGAGGGAATTTGAGGTACAGTGCATTTGGTGAATATCATGTGCTTCACGGTCACAAAGCTGAGCTTCCACATGGAAACTTGATGCCACCCCCACCCACAACTCATTACGGGAGTCCCCGTTCAAGAGAGCTTATGTCCAAACCAATGCCAGTGAAAACTTGCGAGACTGTTAAACCAAAAGATGGTGACTGTATGCTATTCGGCATCTCACTTAACGGTAGCCCCAGTGCACCTGAGTCTTCTGCATCGCAAAAAAATGTGACTAGTGAGCCAGCTGGTCATATGCATCATACGTCACACCAACAACGTACTTCCAAAAGTGATCAGAAATCAGAACATTCAAAGGGCTCCAAACCGGCAGATGGTCCTGTTGTTGATGACCATGAAAAGCCATCACAAACTTCTCAGTCCAAACCACCCAGTGGTTCTGCTAGGAGTTGCACGAAAGTAAGCTCCTTTCTGTTGAGCATTGAGTGGTTTAAAAATTGAAAGCTAGAAATTGTGCATGGAAAATTAATCAAATGCTGTCTATTTTAGGTTCACAAGAAGGGGATTGCCCTTGGTAGGTCAGTTGACCTTACGAAGTACAGCAACTATGATGAGTTGGTTGCTGAATTGGATCGGCTGTTTGAATTTGGAGGCGAACTAATGTCAACCAAAAAGGATTGGCTTATTGTCTATACTGATAATGAGGGTGACATGATGCTTGTTGGTGATGACCCTTGGCAGTAAGTATCTGTGTGACTGATTATATGCCCTATATTAGTTGCTATATTAAATTTTTTTTTCCCCCTTCAGGGAGTTCTGTGCCATGGTTCGCAAAATTTATATCTACCCCAAAGAGGAGATTCAGAAAATGAGCCCGGGTACCTTGAGTTCGAAAAATGAAGAGATTCAGTCAGCAAGTGACGGTGCAGACGCAAAAGAAGTTAAGAGTCAGCTGCATCAAATGTTAAACTTGGAAAATGGTGACACCCAATAATTTAGTAGATTGATGTTGCTTCCAGGTACCTTTGCTATCTACCTTTTCAGTTAGGGCTTAATTCAATAATGTTAGGTGCAGGCTGTACAGGTGATATTTACCCCATTCAATGTTTAGTAGAAGTATCTCGCGGTGTGACTTTTTCTTTTTCATCCCTCAGATTCCGGGCTGGAAAGTAGGTGACTGTCATTTAAAGCCATCATCCAGTTGGAGCATGTGACCTGAAGATGAAATGTAATCGACTCTTGATGCTTTTGAATTGACTGTTTGGAATCAGAATGTGGATGGCATGATGAGTATCCATCCAGTTTTGGACATATCCTGGAATTAGTAGTATATGCATGTCCAATTATATACACCTAGTATTGTAATCATTGTGTTTTGAGCGAGGTGATATGGGGTGATATTGACCTTGCATTTTTTCAACAATCCTACCTTGCAGTTGTACATAGTTGTTTCTCTCTCCCACCACTCTGAACACCAACCCATTAATGTAATGAAGTTCATTAATAGAAGGGGGGCCTTATGGTTGGTATATCATTTCTATCGGATTCTTTATTTGATTCTCTTATTATTCCTACTTTCATGAGATGGAAATTATTGTGGATATCCACTTGCATCCTGCAAGACGTGTAATTAAATTTTCCCCAAATTCAAAACATTCGGATGTAACTCGATAGTGTTGGCGAGTGAGGTCACTCGGCCACAGGGATTTCAAATGGTATTGCCATATCAAAGTCTCTGTTTGAGCTTCATAAAGTCTCTGTTTGAGCTTCAAAACCTTAATGAAGTGCTGAAAAGCTTGGAAGGGTAACGAAAATTAATCTCTTTCATTAAAGAGAGTGGAGATATCCTTTTAAATCTCTTTTGAAGACGATATTTCTGGTGAAAATGTTGTTGTTGTTGATCCTGGGGATGACACGTGCGGTCCTTGCATCGTTGGACATCTGTAGAGGGATTACGTGATAAAGCCTCTTTCTAGAAAGCACCATAGCTAAAGGGTCAATTAGTGTTTTTGAAAACAACTCTACTGCAATGGCACGTTCCTGATGGACCTCATCGTTTCCAGCGGTCGGTGCTTTAGAAACCTTAGCCCCAAGGATTGCATCATTTGTGTTTTAGCTTAAAAAGAGGCTCCACTGGGGATTGTGGTAGGAGAAGCCTTTAATCTTGCTAATTTTTTCTGCTGATGCAATGATGCATGGTACTCTTTTCTTCTATTTTTGTGGTTTATGAAGGAAGATAATGTACATTTGTCGAGCATTTATTAATTAGGGGCAAAAAACAAGGGAAAAAGTCGCTTTAAAGTTTTGTGCTTTTTGAAAACCGTAGGAAGGGCACAATGAGTTGGACATTGAATTTCCACTTTCAAAACGCATCTTCAGAGATGACCTTGGACTTAACGACCAAAGCAAAAAAAATGACCTTGGACTAATTAGAACTTGAAAGCCATCAACTTTCGGTTCAACACCACCGTGTAAAAGGTGCCAAATATTGTTACTGCACTTAAAGAGGTACAATTCATGTGAAATTTACTTCTAATTCAACTTAAACCGAAGTTGCTGCCAGAGCCAGTATCGTACACTTGAATTATGGGTGGTATTAAAATGTTAAAAAGTGACAAAACTTACTAGAGTTAAGTGACTGTGAAATGGCATCTAGTGGATTGTTTGTGGCCCAAAACAACCTTAGATCATGCCAGGGTAGCCAGCTGTATCCAAGAGTGTTGCCTTGATTTGCTCCGGATGGACATCCTGACCTTCACTGCATTGCTGAAAGAGAGTGAGCAAGGTTAGTATTTACAGTTCACAGGCCATAAAATATTAGGAATAATACTCACATTAGTGATAGAATTTCCCAAAATTTAACAAGAAATTCTTGGATGTTTTCAAGGAAATTTTTACATTGTACAATTTATCATTTGGCACATCAATAGTTGTATCAAGAATGTTGAGAGAACGGGACAATGGGAGGTAGATCGTCTAAAGTTAGAATTTCTCTAAAATGAGAAAGTGAGGGAGTTGTCACATTTGGATAAATAAAATATATGATATGTGGGTCTCATTAATTGATTTAATGGTGATAATTACCCCACTTTTTCACTAAAAATGATTCATTTCTAAGACCAATGATGTTATTAATATCATATTTGTTAAATAGTAAATGGCATAGTATAAATTTTTTTTTTTTCTAATTTTTCTGTAAGTATCTAAGAATTTCTCAAATTTAACCTGGGTGGTTGAATAAGTTAACAGAGCATAAACAACTCCTCCATCTAACGGTTAAGAATAATGTCAATATCATTTTAGTGAGAATTTTGACGATAAAAGTTTGGCTATTCAGTGTTCTCCAAAAATAAACAAAAACCTCTCATCATTTTAATAGCATTCATGATTTTTTTTTGTTTTTACTTCCTGTCTACTTCAAGTTTTCAACAGTGGTTGTAACCTTAATACATAGCAAGGCAGGCTCTTGACCAGCAGAAACTACAATAGCACTTCAACACTAACGTCACTAGTGGATTTGGAAATCATTATTAGAATATTTGAATGATTCATGACAGCTATCATAACAGGTTCAAAGCAGTAAATAGAAGTTCAATGAATTTTGACGTGGAATACATATCTCTTCTCATTTAAGGTTATAACAACCAACCAGGCAGATGTGATACAAAGTTCACTTGTGATGAGTAGTCTGAATGCAACAAAATTTGATTTTCCAAGTGCTTGTAGCTGTTCATAACACAATAAAAAAAATGTTACCTCAGCTCTGAAAATATCCATGGCAAATCCATTGAAACAGCTTATGACAGCCTGCTGAATGTCTAAACCAAGGTTGTCCAAAGCCCTCATGGTTGAGAGCAAGAGACCAGGTTTGCGGCCACAAAACATGTGGATGTTTACAGCCCGCCCTTCCCGCAACCGAACCTCAACCTACATATGGTGAAAAAATGATAACTGAACTATTGTATTAAGAAAAGTTTATGTTAAATCATGCTAATATTGCTAGAATGCTCATTTCTAAGCCTAGTGATAAACCAAGATTAATACATCTAAATTTGGCAATAAGAAAGTTCAGTTCAACATTAAAGCCTACACAAAAACTTGCCTGCTGTCCATCTATCCACCACTATTTCTAGTAAACAGGAAGTAAGGAAGCAATGCCTAATTAAGTTATAGCAATGCTATATCTTTTGTTTAAACCACCACCATCCGGTGTTCATAGTACTCTAACTAATCCGACTCCAGTTGTGCATCAGTGCTGGTTCACTATGGGACTAGTCTCTTCCATTCACAGAACTTAAGATTTTGCTTAAAGGAAACAAGTATTGAATTACTTGAACCAACCAAGAGAATCACAAGAGTTTGACCGCAAAAGATGAGATGCAAAACAATATGTGGATGATCAAGGTAGAAAGTGATTTTGCAAACAACTACCCACATCCTTCATCCATTTGACCATTAACAATATGCCTCATTGCCTCACCACATAGGGAAAAAAAAATTGGTACAAATTAGCAATTTCCATTGATTAAATATCTAGGCAAAAGGACCACTAGCAGCATTGGAGAAGCAACACATTACCCTGGCAGGTTGGCCATTGGGGCTTGGCAATGAGCTGGGGCATATTTCTTCTTTAATACAGCTGGGCAGTGCAGGTGGAGTGGGTGTCAGAGGATGGAAGCTTGAGACAGGTGTGAGTGAAGAGCCACCGGATGTAGACTCCAATTCATTGTGAAGGTCATTGATCCTTTGCAGAAGCTCCTTCAGATACTCAATTGCATCCCCAAGGATTGAAGCCCTGTCCATCTAACAAACCAAAAACCAAAACGATGTGACAGAATCCAATGAACCCACCACAAAACCACATCAACAAACTAACAATTAAAGCCTTGAAAACATGTTATGTTAGCTAAATAACTACTCTTTTTGCTAGATAATATAAGTCACCTTTGGATTTTTGGTTTACTTCAAAATATAAATTGTTTTTACATTTCAATAAAGTATAAATTATTTTTTTCCATTTTACCCTTCTATTTATGATGAGTAATAGTGAATGGATGTAAAAATGATCACTTAATCAAGAGATAATTTATGATGAGTAATAAAGGATATTGTCATCTTTTACTTTTATTTTTCAAAAGATCAATGAAATTTAATCATCACTTTAATTTCCATACATAATCTTAAATAATTTATATGGACCGAAAGGAGTAGCCTGCTCCAAATGGAAACATAATTAGTCCTTAAGTTGACAAACAAATCAAATTCATGTAATTTGAGTTAAGAGGGTGAAGAAGTCTTACTTTGCTAATCTTAGGAACAACGGACCTCAGCATATACAGCCTATCATTGAGCTTCTTCCGGCGGCGGCGTTCAGCCATCAAATTCTTAGCAGGCATTCCCTTCTTCTTCCCTTTCTGATCCACCCCAGTGACTGTGCTGTTGTTGCCATTGGAGCTGTTCCCACAATTATTCTTGGCATTGTTCTCATCCACCACCGCCTTGTTGTTGCTGTTGTTGTTACTCTCAACCAAGTCATCAGAATCATAGTTCAATGCTGACCCATCAAAGCTTGCATCTTCCATCTCATCCCCACTACTACTCATCATCATCATCACTCTCCTCTTCTTATCACTCCCTTCCCCAACAGCTTCCCACTTTCCCCTACTCACGCCAGCACCAACACCAGCACCACCTTGTTCTGATCCCATGTTTTTCCTGAGTGCTGCTCTCTTCTGAAACAGTGTTGGCTGTGCCCCAGATGGAGGCAAAGACTCAAGTGGCCTCAAAATCTTGGACCTGTTCAAAAACAGTGGTGACTTTCCAGAACCTTCATCATAAAACTTCTGAAACCCTGCAAACCCAGCGCTGTTTTGTGGTGGAAACTGGGTCACACTCACAATCTTTGCGGGTGCTGAATGTGAATTGTGATCTGATGAGGCCAAGTTGGGAAGGGTAATTAAGTGGTTGTTTGAGGCCAAGTCAGGGATCAAGCCACCCAAAAGGGTAGAAGAAGAAGGAGAAGGACCTCTTTGGAGCACCGGTGAAGAGGTGGAACCTTGAGGCTCAAGGAACCCAACTTCACAATCAAAAGGGTTGTTGTTGGTGTTGGTGAGAAGCAAGGTGGTGGTGGATTTGGGGTTTGAAGGAGGAGGGAGAAAGTACTGCACGTGAGATGAAGAAGGGTCAGCACCACCAACACCAAGGTTGGTGAACATGGAAGGTGAGGGAGAGCAAGAAGAGGAAGAGTCAACAGGGTGGTGGAGTAGAAGGTTGTTATCTGATGGGTTACCGAAGTTTTTGGGCGAGAAAGACATGTCCCTCATATTCATCATCATGTCTTGGTGGTTATGGATGCTGATGGTGTTGTTGGACATGTACCACTCATCATCAACAACAACCTCCATCATGCTGGGTTTGAAAGCGCACAGGGAACTCAACTCGTCCCTGCTGTTGTGTTCAACAAAACTAGAAGAGGTGTTCCTTTCTGTGTTTGGTGGTTTGGAATTTCTGTTCCATGAAGCACTGTCTTGGTCTTCTCTGTCGTCCATTGTCCACGACATCATGGTTTTTTTTTTTTTTGGTTATGTTGTGACAGAAGGTAGAGGATTTGGTTCGGTTATGGAACAGACAGAAAAGAACTTGACAAGAGAATGGGGTTGAGTTGTTGCCGAGGTGAGAAAAGAAAGAGGAAGAAGGAAGGAAGGAAGGGTGTAGTTAGTTAAGTTATAAGGAAGCAAGAAGCAAAATGGGGAAAGGACGAGGACGTTGCAGAAGGAGAAGGGCATTGCCTTTTTCTTCTCTTTTTTTGCCTTTTTCTTTTATTTTTTATTTGCCTTTTTCTTTAATTTTTTTTAGATTGAGGCAAATTATATGAGTGTGCGCGGTTAGTTAAGATTTGACTCATACATGAGAAAGAACATATCATTGATAGGGTAATATGTAAATGTAATCTCTTATGTATGTGAATATCCTTTTTTTATACCGGTGAGATACCAATGCTTAATCCCATCTCAACGTTTCTTCCAACTAAATAAAAAAACAAAGATTGAGACAAACATGGCCTTGGAGGGAGCGTTGCACTGGTCACCGGTTCCTCATATAGAGAGCTGCCAAGCCACCATATGTGACTAGGAGTGCCGCAAAACCTTCACCCAAAGTTGGGTCCATATGTGAACGTAGATATTGACATATTAATTATGATCATAGATTGTTACAATTTAAATTATGGTTCAATATTTTATTATTTATCGTACTAATAATTATGAGTTCCACCTTCATCCTCTGCTTGTCTTACTCCTAACATGCCTTCTTTTTTTCTTTTTCTGGGCCTCAGAACCTTATACATACTGTCATCAAGATTGTAGTTGACTTCTCTCACTTTTGTTTTGAATATAGCATATAGTGAAAACATATAAGTGTGTATGCTGCGCGGGATGAGTAGCCGCATCTTGCTTTTGAGGGCTGAGACTATGCGTGGCTTATGATGAGGGTTGAGCGAGGAGTTCATGAATGGTGCTTTTTTGCAAATAATTTTTTAGCAACTAATTTGTGAATCGTATAATTTAATCCTTACTTGTTGACTAAGTTGGAAGTTATATGTAAATCTCGACCATTGATTACTTTCTCTCTTATCAGCTTCCGTTATAGAAGTTATTTAAGTTAAAGGTGATTAATCCATCATCTTCCTATTTACAAAGTTTACATTTCACATCACGCTTGAGGATTCAAAGTCGACTTTATTTGATCTCACAAGGACAAGAATTGTTTAATGACATGTGCTTGAGATTCCATGGAGAATTGAATGAAAAAAAAAAGTTCCTTTTTGTTTAAGAAATTTCATGTTTGATTGATTCTACATTCCCCGTGACACATTCGAAGTTTTATCTTTCATAATATTCATAAGCAGAAAAGCTGTTTATCGGGAAAAAAAAAAAAAGCAGAAAAGCTTAGCAATGTCACATTGTTTTCTGCTGCTTCTATAATAACATTCTCGGCGTGGGTGGGGGTATTTGTAGGAACCCAAAAATTTGGTAAGCCGAAGCTTACCCTATGTTACGAGACATTACAACAAGAGTAGTATTATTTGTACTTATATTTTATCGGATATCATATTTATATATTTTTATTTATTATTAGATGAAATGTGAGTCTCAATCTAAGTTGATCCACATCCCATCCAATAGTAGATAGAAGTGTATAGAGTAGTATTATTTGTACTCATATTTTATCGGATATCATATTTATATACTTTTATTTATTATTAGATGAAATGTGAGTCTCAATCTAAGTTGATTCACATCCCATCCAATAGTAGATAGAAGTGTATCGACATGATGTTCCACAAATAATAAGTACAAATAATATTTTTTTTACCATAAACTTGTGGCCTAAGTACCATTAGTAGATTCCATGCAGTGTAACCTTAAGGTACCTTTTATTTTATTTATTTATTTATTTATTTTTTCAATTGCGAGTTGCTATGAATGATATTGTTTTGGTTTTGATCATTGAAACTCGAAGCTAAAATACAATACTGGTATGATCTGATATCACTATGAGAATATGATAAAATTCTGAAATTTAACATGCGGGAATACTTGTATATATACTAATTATATATTAAATTTATTAAATTTAAGATGATATGATCAATATGTTATTAAATTTTTTTTACTCTTATTGTAACTATTTTAAGAAAATATAAAAAATATACATCAATAATATTTTATGGATAAACCAACTGGTTAAATAATCTAAATAATTAATTTTAACACATCTTAAAGTATCAAAGAGTCCGTCTTGATATTGGAGACAATATATTTTAGATATCGCACACAATGACGATGAAATATTGGCATAACATGCCTTTTGATGTGTATAAGATGACTTTAATCTGGCAGAATATGCTATATATGCATGCTAGAAAAATAATCATTAATCTTGTATGATCCATAATTAGGTTTTCAGTGAAAAGTTTGCCATGCCCTACTACTAACACAAACCAGCATTCGTGGATGGGAAGATTTGTTGCAAATTGCAACACCTTGAACCGGAAGAGCTTCAGATGAAATAATTATGATTTTGACATTTGGAAAGGGTGCCCTTTTATCTTTCATTTTCTTACTGAATCAAAATCAAACGCTAGTCTAATACAGTCTCAAGCATCTCGTGAAGCTTTTTCTGGTCACCGCAGTTATTGTCCAATCCAAGCTATAACACCTTACACCTCCTTCTCTCTCTCTCTCTCTCTCTCTCAACCACAGTGTGGAACGATACCCTATTCTTCTGTTCGTTGAAGGGTTTCTTCTCAAACACTTACACCACCTGCTGTATCTATCAATATATTTTAAAATTTTAATTATTTCTTTTGGGTTTAATTTTTAAATGCGAAGAATTCAACTATTTCTCAATCCTTCCCTTTGTAATTTCATGATATTTCAAAAAATACGTGAGAATCAACCACTTTTATTATTATAACAATGCATATTATGATAAAAGTTTAAAAAAATTTATATTGTTAATGCATAAAAATTAAATTTATTTTTTTCTTAGTCATATTCAAAATATATGATTTCGATTAATTTAAATCCAACCAATTTTTATTGTGAAGTCCACTGGTTCACTGCAATATATCACTAGAAAGTCAATTAATCTGACTGGCCTACAGAAATTCTAAAGAGGTAAAAGATCCCCTAGTAAAGATTTTTTTTCATTCTTATTCTTCAACTTGAGGTACCTGAATAAGGAACTAAAACATCCAAACCATTCGACCGACCCAAGTTGGCAACTCCAACCAAATACTATAAGATGATTATTTTTCATTCATAAAATTAGAACGTAAAATCTTGTTT
The DNA here is from genome assembly GCA_031216125.1 of Dalbergia cochinchinensis. NCBI lineage: Eukaryota > Viridiplantae > Streptophyta > Magnoliopsida > Fabales > Fabaceae > Dalbergia > Dalbergia cochinchinensis. The sequence continues at coordinate 54,203,674 of CM062373.1, read as the reverse complement.
GTTGAGAACAAGTGATTACTTTAACAAATCAATTTCTTTTCTTAATTTTAACCAGCCAAACGTTTTTTTCCCCCTTATTTTCTTGTGTAATAGGAAGCTATTCAAAATTGTACATGAGAACGTCGCAACATAAACTTGTCAACATATTTGGGGAATGAAAGCTGAACAGGAATTGGGCCCACTAAATGTTATTGTATTTACATCATGCATGTGTAATTCTGTGCCAACATTGAATGCAAGAAATTGAAATATAATCGCATGATTTGCTCAATCTGTGAAAGTAGAGAGGACAATATTCTTAAATAAGGTGCAGTCAGTGTGCGCTGTGCTGTGGCTGTAGGTACAGGTAAGGAAAGATCCTACTCTCCTTTATTGTTTCTACGCTAAACTCGTGAACATGGGACATGGAGCGTTAATTGCACTTGTCTAGTGGGTTATGCCAACATCACTCACTCTTTCAATTCTCAAATATGCTGAAGAATTTGTCCACTCAAATCCTACAAAATACCCACATAAAATAGGATACTGATATAATTTGATATTGATATAGGGACATGATAAAATTTTAAAATTTAAGTTGCAAAAATACATGTGTATATATTAATTATATATTAAATTTATTAGTATTATCGATATCTTATTAAGTTTACTTGACTCTTATTGTAACTATCTTAAGAAAACACACACGTGTGTGCGTGCGCGTGTATATATATATATATATTAGGATCAAGTTATGTTAATGTAAGTTTAAGTAAAGTTAGATCATTTATAATTTTCAATGAAATAACTTTTTTATCGATTCAACCGTTGAATTATAGTTACCTATCATAAAAAGTATTTGTGTCAAATTTCATAAAAATTGAATATAATAGCAATGTAATCATGCAACTCTTATTTTTGTTCATTTTAAGTATATATATATATATTATGTTGATTTTAATGTATATAAAAACTATATCAAACAATTTTAGATTAATTTAAAATTATACAAACTTGATCTATACGATATTAGCTTTAAATCTAATAGTAGGTTTTGTAAAAATTTATACCAATAAAAACTTATTCAATAGTGTAACACTTTCTTTAAGTTATATCGGTGTAACTTGATCTTAATCACACACACATATCAATGACATTTTATAGATAAATCACTTTACAATACCACTCAAAACATTAATTTTGGCACATCTTGAAATATTAAAGTATCGATATCGTTATAGATATTGGACACAATACATCCTAGATATCGTGTATAGTAGGATGATGAATTATCGATGCAACATAGCTCAAATCTCATAATCTTGAATTGCACCGGAGCAAGTTGTATGTTCACAACACAAGTTTCCGGTTCGTTGATTATTTAGTTATTTATTTTCCTAGAGGTAGCCACCGTCGACACAACAATGATTAATTCGACAGAAGCTCTCCAAGGGAAAAACACCTGGCCACAAGATTCTTTCCATATACATTGCTAAGAATTGAACCTCTACTTAGATACTTAAGGATAGTTCAACTATCTAGTTACCAACTGTGTTAAGTGTCATGATTTAAGTATGTTAATCGTTCTGCTTTGCAAAGTCCATAAGCTAAGTTCAACCCATATAAGAATGGTGATTATTCCCTTACAATTGATGGTCAATGCTATCTGGTTTAAATACGTTAATCGTTCCGCTTTGCAAACCCCACAAGCAAAGTTCAACCCATATAAGAATGGTGATTACTCCCTGTAATTGTAATTAACCACATTTCTAAAATATAATTAAATGAAATTAAACGTGTGGCTAAAGCACCGCAAATCTCATCTCCTGAACCCTTTCCATCTTCCCTCCTTACGTCGGCCGCTTCGTATCCACACACTTTCTCATTCCTCATCATTCCCAAATTGAAGAAAAAGCGAAGGAAAGAACAACTACACGAAGCAACTTTTCTCCTCTTTTGTGCTTCAAAATTGAGGAAATAAAATATGCAGAAGTAAGAACAAGACTTTGACAAAGAGGTTTTGGACTCGTATATGAGTCCAAGCTTTAGCAGCTATGCCACCAATCAACTCGCGGGCATCGCTGAACAAGTTGGTCAAGTCCACTACCGTGCCCAAAACAACTATTCCAATTTCGAGTTTGTCGCGTTTCGAGAGGCAGAGGACGAAGATGAAGTTTTCTTTGACGACACCATTTTCCCGCTCTTCAACCGCAACCTTTTGAGGGAGCATCGGAGAAGCGGCGGGAGCTATTCTTCTGCGGTAGAGGACACGAGGGCCCTTTGATTTGCGATGGGGAGGCTGTTGATCAGCGGTGACACCTGGACGACTGTGATCAGAGAGAAATGTGGGGCGTAGTTGAGTTTCTTGTGGAACTGGAAGAGTTGCTGGAAGGTGTGAGGGACATCAGTTGGTGACAAGAGGTCAGAGATGCTGCTATGTGGGTTTTGGTGATCAAGGGTTATTGGATTGCGGTGATGTTGGTTTTGGGCATTTTTCGACAAGGTGAGTTGTGTGATTTGGGTTGGCCTTCTCCAATTTCTAATAAGGAGGCTGTGCTGATGGTGGCGGCGGAGGTGGGGTGGGGAGGAGGGAAGAGAGTGTGTGGCTGTTTAGTCATATATTTAATTTCATTTACCTAGGTTTTAAAACTGTGATTAATTACAATTACAACAAATGACATTGACCATTAATTGTGGGTGAGAATCCACCTATATGAATTTCAATGTCCAATTATACTTTTAGTTTACAAGGGTGATAAAATGAAGCCACCAATTGCTAGACACTAGAAAATGTTCCAAAATCCAAATTATGCAATTATTTGAATGTAGCATTGAAATAAATACACAAGAGTCCAGCACGTACATGTCATCTTTGGTGAAGTTAACATTGTTAACAAGTTATGTATTATTCTATTTCCTTTAACTCTGTGAACCTGTTCCAGTTCAACAGAGTAAAATGGTCATTGAAATATATATTTTTCATTTGTGGGGTGAGGGCTAATCCTGCTCAATTTTTTATGAAGTAAAATGTGTAGGATGAACCATGTCCATCCAATTTTTTATAATAGTAGCAGGAGAAAGTTGATATAAGAGAACAAAATGTGATTCAGTTTATAGTTTATGTCCACACATCAAACTTCTATAATTGATATAAAAAAAACAATGAATATTACAAAAGAAGTTTATATACTTCTTACTATCCCAAACCTAAATACACCTCACAAGTGTATACACTCAAAACTCTCAATTCAATAAAAACAAAGAGAAGGTAAAAGACAGACTTCTCAATAAGAGAATGTGTTATATGTTTGAGATGATTTTATAAATAAACGAAAACATGAATTTATAGGCACCATACAAAATCACGTAACCATCCATGCAACTGATGGTAGAGAGCCTACGTAACTTTCTTAGCCATCCATGCAATCAATGGAAGAAAGGTAAATTGCTCTCATAATCTCTCAAAATATGGGAGTGCTAAAATAAAGGGAAAGAACTTTTCAAGCCACTAATTACACAAATAGTAAATAGGTAAACGACATTGTACAATACACATTTCACACTTCAAAAGTTTTGTATCACCCTTCAAATAACTTAATCCACTTTCTAAAATCTTATGTGAGGATTTATAAATGAATTACCAAACTTTATTATTCAGTTCAATCTAATTAAGCTATCCTCAACGATTTGCCCATCCTCTTTATCATTATTATTATTTTTAATTCTTATAAATCACTGGACACGATTGATACACGTTTATGCAAAGGTTTGTATTATTGATCTTGAATAAATCTAAATAAACACTAGGTGACCAACTGTAAGTGGCGTAAAGCCACTTTGAATTTTCAAACCGTGCATAGTAGAATTTCAAGGCACTTGGCGCGTGAAGATTAGCCAACAGATCGTAGACAAAATTTTCAAACTCAGACAAGAAAATTTATCGCGGCACACATGGTTGGTGCACTCATCAGAAACACGATAAGTTACTGCGTGCATTGATTGCACAAGAATCTCCAAGTCACTTATAAATAGAGGCTCCTCCTCGCCATATCATCCCATCCCAGAGAAATATATACATATAGTGTTTCGAGAGTTTCTCCTATTTTAATAGAGAGAGGTGTATTTTTCTTTAGTATAAGAGAGTAGTTATTGTTCTTCTCCTTATATTAAGAGAGGTGTAATTTTATCTTCCATATAGTGAAAATCTTTCTGCTTCGCCTTGGTTTTTTCCCCTCATCATTAGTGGGGTTTTCCACGTGAAATATCTTGAAGGCCTTATTCTCTCGACTTATTTTAGTCACAAGTTGATCTATTTCCATTACTTTGGTACCCAACAGTGGTATCAGAGCCTGGTTCGGTGGGATTTATTCTTAGTATGCTCTGCATTTGCGAGCAAAGTACGATCTTCCACATTAGAAAAGAATTGTTCCTGGAGATTATCACAGCCATTAATTATAGTCCGCTGCAGGTCACTACTTTTGGTCATCGCTATAATGATAGTTGTATACTTTTATAGTATTGTTAACGTATATTGGATTTATTCGATATACGGTATAAGTATACGATACTATTTACGTATAAGACACTGTTCACGTATATGGCACTATTTACGTATACGGTACTATTTACAGTAAAAGAAAAAAGTGACCAGTCTAGTAGAGAAACAGATCCCGGTAAACACTATGGCAGCGAAATTTGAGATTGAGAAGTTCAATGGGAGTAATTTTTCCACGTGGAAATTGAAGATGAAGGCAATCTTGAGAAAAGATAATTGTTTATCAAGAATACGCGCACTGCACCTGATATTACCAATGAAAAGTGAAGGAGATGGATGATAATGTCGTTGTTGCTAATCATCTTGGCAATGGCGTATTCAAGATTGTCTAGTGTTGCGTAAAAGAGGACAAAGAAAGGAAATCTGGGATGCTCTTGTCAAACTGTACGAGGTCAAGTCACTTCACAATAGGATATTTCTAAAACGGAGGTTGTATACTCTTCGAATGAGTGAGTCCACATCAACAATCTGAACACCTTATTCTCCCAGCTCACAACATCAGATTATCAAATAGTGGAGAATGAACGTGCAGAGCTTCTACTTCAAAGTCTACCTGATTCATATGATCAACTCATCATCAACATCACAAATAATAATATTGCCAACTATCTATCCTTTGATGATGTCAGCTATATTATTCTTGGAAGAAGAATCCAGGCGTAAGAATAAGGAAGATAGATTGGAAAGCTCAAAGCAAACAGAGGCATTGTTGGTGACGAGAGGGAGATCAATGGAGCGTGACTTCAGTAGGAGTCATGGTCGGAGTAGATCAAAGTCAAGAAGAAGGAAGAACTTCAAATGCTACCAATGTGGCATGAGAGGGCACTTGAAGAGAGATTGTCGAAATAACAAGAAGAATGCAGATAAAGCTCCAGAGGCATCAACCTCAAGGATGTAAGGCGAATACATCCGAGGATGGAGAAATCCTGCGGCTGAAGCGAAGAATAAGTTCTAAAGGCGTGAAACGGGCTCATCGATATTTGGATCATGGATTCGTGGAGCAACATGGCACATGACTCCACATCGTGATCGGTTTCACGCTACGAACCTCTTTGGAAGGATCTGTGTTCATGGGAGATGATCATGCCTTAGAAATTGCGTGTTGGTACCGTTAAAATAAAAATGTTTGATGGTGTCATTCGTATAATTCAAGGAGTACTACGACGCGTGAATGAAGGGCTTGAAGAAGAATATGTTGTCTATTGGGCAACCGGATGACCTCAGTGCAAGACCCACATTGAAGGTGGGATCTTGAAAGTTGTTAAAGGTGCTCTTGTGGTAATGAAAGCGAGAAAGATCGTGGCAAATCCATACAAGCTTCAAGGAGATACGCCAGAGGCAGATGCATTAGTTGCATCCATAAGTCAAGAAGAAACGACGATGATGTGGCACCGCAAACTAGGCCATGTCGTAACGCGGTTTTGAAGGTTCTTGCGAACGTAATCTCATTCCCAAGCTCAAATCGGTGAACTCCTACTGCTCTGTGAGCATCAGACATAAGCAAGCAAAGATAGATTGACATTTGGTAGATCAATTGCTCTAGAGTAAGCACATTCTAGACTTGATTCATTCGATGTGTGGGAGTCACCGTAAATGTCCCTAGGAGGAGCAAAGTATTTTGTATCCTTCATCGATGATTACTCCAGGAGACTATGGGTATACTCAATCAAGAAGAAGTCAGATGTGTTTCCAATATTCAAAGACTTCAAAGCAACAGTGGAACTTGGATCGGAAAGAGGATCAAGTGTTTGAGGACACGTATAAATGGAGGAGAATATACAGATGGAGATTTTGTAGCATTTGCAAGCATGAGGGTATTCAAAGGCAATTCCATCAAGGTACATACACCTCGGCAAAATAGTATAGCAGAGCGGATGAACAGGACTCTCCTAGAAAGAACAAGAGCAATCTTGAGAAACAGGTTTAGCCAAGTCTTTCAAGGAGCGATCAAAACCGCTCTGTTTGTGATTAATCTGCCATCATCAATGTGGTCAAGACACCAATGGAGATGTGGAATGGCAAGCCGCCAGACTATTCTTCTCTACAAGTGTTCGGATGTCCTACATATGTGATGTACAACACGCAAGATAGAACTAAGTTGGACCCAAAGTCCAGGAAATGTATATTCTTGGGTTATGCTGACGTGTAAAGGGGTATCGCTTGTGGGGATCCTAACGCCTGCAAGGTTATTGTCACAGAGGATGTTATATTTGCGAGAAAATGAACTGCAAAGTGAAGGAAGAAATGACAAGACTGGCCAAGGAAACAACTACGGTTCGGGATAGATGAGAAACTGGAGGAAAAGATGCAAGCTAACTAGAGCATGATGAACAAGTACCGTATGAGGCCAATAATACAAGAAGTCAAAGTATCATCACGCTGCATACGCCTACCAAAGATGGCATTCGACTATGTTATGGCAAGTCATGATGCATTTTGTCTTCTAACGAAGAAGGAGAGCCATCAACCTTTCAGAAGCCTTGAGTAGTCCGGATGCATCTCTGGATGGCAAGCAATGCAAGAAGAAATGGAGGCCTTGCATAGAACAAAACATGGAACTTGCTGCACTTCCAAAGGTCGTAAAGCCATTGGCAACAAATGGGTCTATAAGATCAAACGAGATGGCAATGATCGGGTGGAACGATATCGCGGCAAGACTGGTGGTAAAGCGGATTTGCTCAAGGAAGGTATCGATTTCAATGAGATATTTTCTCCAGCTTGTCGACTTACTACTACCATCGAGTAGTCGCTCAAATGTGATTTGATTTACATCTTGAGCGCTTAGATGTGAAAACTGCTTTTCTTCATGGAGAACTTGGAAGAGAGATATATATGCTCCAAATCCGTAAGGCTTTGAGGAAAAGAAAAAGAAAACTTGGTTTGTAAGTTGACCAAATCTCTGCATTTGGTCTAAAGCAGCGCCAAGGTGTTGGTACAGAGATTTGATTCCTTCATAATTGCCTCGGATACAACAGTTGAGTTCCATTGTACATACTACAAGAGGTTTGATAACAATGTTACATCATTCTCTGTTGTAATGCGTGGATGACATGTTGGTGGTAGGCCCTAACAAAGATCAATCCAGGGAGTTGAAGGCATGATTGGCTGGGAGTTTGATATGAAGGACTTGGGACCCTAAACAAGATTTTTAGGGATGCAAATTCACCGAGACAGAAAAGTCAGGAAGATCTGGCTATCTCAGAAGAATTACTTGATGAAAATCTTGCAACGCTTCAACATGCAAGATTGTAAGCCAATTTCAACCCCACTTCCTGTTAATTACAAATTATCCTCAGATATGTGTCCTAGCAGTGAACAGAGAGGATGGAAATGTCTCGAAAATCCGTGATGCATCATGGCAGGGAAGCCTTATGTATGCCATGATTTGTACTAGGCCCTGATATTGCACAAGCCAGCTTGGTGGTTAGTCGATTTATGGCAGATCCAGGAAATGAGCATTAGAATGCCGTGAAGAGGATCCATAGATACATTAAAGGAACCCTGTGTGCAGACTATGTTTTGGAAGATCGTAGTTCATTGTCGTGATACGCTGATTCAGATTTTGGTGATCTGATAAAAGGAAATCTACTACAGTGCTATGTGTTCATACTTCGTGTGGAGCTTTGAGTTGGTTATCCAAGTTACAAATCGTAGCTGCCTACTACGTGTTTAATATATGGCAGCTAATAAGCTTTGCAAGAAAGCTATTTGATTCAAAGGTTAATGGAGGAACCTGCACAAATAAATCAAAGATTATCTGTATTGTGACAGATGAGTGCCTTACATTGCAAGGAACCCGCTTTCATTCCGGACAAAGCACATAGGTGTTCAATATCATTTTGTTCGAGAAGTAGTAGAAGAAGGTGAAATGTAGACATGCAGAAAAATTCATACTAAAGAAAACCTTGCAGATGTCATGACAAAGCCAATCAACACCGATAAGTTTAAATGGTGTAGATCTTCCCATGGCCTATCGTAAACGTAGCAGCATTTGAACCGGCAAGATGAGAAAGGTTTTGGAAAGCTCACCAAAAGTGGCTTTAAGTGGAGATTGTAAGTGGCGTAAAGCCACTTCAATTTTCAAACCGACAAGAGACTTCCCAGGCACGCGTGAAAATTAGCGTATCAGAGACAAAATTTTCAAACTTGCATAGTAAAATTTACTGTGCACACATGGTTGGTGCACCTCATCAGTATACGATAAGTTATCATGTGCATTGATTGCACAAAGAATCCTCAGCCTCTATAAATGTATGCCTCCTCGCTTCATATCATCCTATCCCAGTAGAGAAATATATACATATGCTAAGCCTGAGAGTTTCTCCTATTTTAATAGAGAGAGTGTATTTTTCTTAGTATAAGAGAGAGATATTGTCTTCTCCTTATATTAAGAGAGTAATTTATCTTCCACATAAATGGGTAAAATCTTTCTCTGCTTCGCCTGCGGGTTTTTCCCCTCATCATTAGGGGGTTTTCCACGTAAATATCTTGTGTCAGTTCCTATTCTCTCGACTCTATTTTAGCTGCGTTGATCTGTTTCCATTACTTTGGTACCCAACACCAACTTCATAATATCAGTTGCAGAAATCATTCTTCAAAGCATATATTAATATTCATAAATAATTTCTTAAACTTTTTGAAGGCTGTTTTATGATTAACACCCAGCACTTTGTATCTTTCTTCCTCATTGTATGTTCACAATGAATCTTAAAAATGAGTACAGATATTTTTTTTTCTTCCAAAAAGAACATTATTCTTTTAAATCTCAACCAGTGAGCCAGAAGACTGAAAGAAATTATAAGGGAGATGGGCCGAGTTTGTCAACATAGCCCACCCAAAGGCCTTGAGCTTCTGGGCAAGTTTGCGAGGCTTGTACCCAACTTTACTACAGCTACTTATTCGAGTTTCTTTTTTGTGCTCAAAGGGGCCGAAGCCCATAAAGAAAAGAAAGTACAAAGGTCTAGGAACTCTGCTGGGCAAGGAGGCCCAGTTACATTACAAAGCAGAATGTCTCTAGTAAGACTGAGAGTTTGACCCAAAAAAAAGAGATTGAGAGTAAAACAGTACCCAAAAAAAAACAAAGATTGAGATTGAAAAAGCATAATGAAGCCATAGGCAATTTGATCAGAGCTTATGCTCCCAAATTACTTTTGAGCAAAGTAAGAATTTTTCACTTCTTATAAAGTGAAGTGTTAGTTACCAACAAAAATTTACAACAAATTTATACTATACACCTTATCACTATTAGATATGATGAGTGGTTCATGTATAATGTAGATTTGTTATAAATTTGTTTTTTTTGTTAACGAAACATTTCTCTTTTACAAAAGTGCATTGGGAAGATGAATTTCTTATTTTCGTTCTACAATTTGAATATGAATTTAAACAATGGCAATATCATCAATAATTAACATAAAATTCGTGATAAGACGAGGCCTCGTGGGCACAGCGTGCGTCACATCCTACTTTAAAGAGCAAGATTTGGTTATTAATGCATTACTAAGTTCGTTCAACTAATTCATCAGTTAATAAAAGCTGTTATGTTGACCTGAAAATTGTCAAACAAAATTTCTATGTACTAATCTTATCTTAATCTTAATTCATAAACTGTTCTAACGTACATAGATCAAACCAAATGTTCTTTAATTTTGGGCTCAACAAACCAAATGATTTTATCATATGACGTCTAATTTTTTAGTTTCACCTCTAAGACTATATTTGATCCAATAGTAAAAATGAATATAATATTTTATGATTGAACGGCACATGTAATTTTATAGGTATAACACAATCACAAAATTCTTATCCTAATTTTTACACTCCAACCAAACATATTCTCACATAACTTTTTCTTACTAAAATAAAATTATGTTCGTGGCCAATTCAAGAAACTGGCCATAATAACTAATAACTACAATTAAGGAGTCACCTTAATAAGCCTACAAATAGAGTTCTCACCCGACAACTACTTACCACCCCAGTTAACGCTAACATTTTGAGTTGTTGACCTCATACTCAGCATCCCCATTTTCCGTAGCACTTTCACATCTAGTTAGCATATATGTTATTGTTATTCTACTTTCTCAACTATGCGAAACTCAAATATTCTCGATCGCCCTAGTTGACCCAAAGGCTAAAACGAAGCTAGATTATAATGAACTTGCGTGTAGTAATTTACAAGAAAAATATCAAATCATCATTTTTGTTTAATTTGTTTTGAACACTTGCCAACCATTTTCCGATTAAAAAAATAAAAAACAAATTGCAAGGTTAGAACTTAGAACAAGAAAGTAGCAAACGAATTAGGGGGAAAGAAAAAAAGGGTCGGAAAAGCGGTCCCGTCTACGGCTTTGCTACAGCGACGTTGATATTTAACGGTACGAACTACGAATCAATCAATCAACCATTAATATGTCGTGTTTTTGGCACTTTGGATGCACATTTTTTCAGATTCATTGGCGTCGAGGCGGCGAACGAGAATGCCGCAATAGAGGGCAAAATAGTCACTGGGACAAATATCCAGGGACATTGCTGGAATGTGAAAATAGCACTGCGCACATGTGTCTGTGTGTGGGGCCAGCAGAGTTGCATGATGGGCGCAAATCGCAATGGAAGCCGGCTACGTGTCACGTTTGCATACACAATCTCCAACCGGCGTCAGGCGTTTCGGAATAGAAATGATTGAGCAGCAAATTTTTCAGAACATCTAGAGAATTTTTGTCAAAAATATATTTTTATAGGAGGTTAATTTTAGTGTATTGCTAACATAAAAGAGTTTAATGTTATCATTTGATTATTCTTGAAGTATGATAATTAAGTCAAATATTTAAGTTATATAATGATATATAATTGAATATTTATGTATTTTTATAACTATAATGTTCGAAAATTATTTTTTTAAAAAAATATACATTTTAGTTGTAGTCTTTTACGGTCTTATGTATTATTATGATTAGTAACGTCTGTTTAAGAATTAATCTGATACTTTTTTTATGTTTAAAGTATGAGATTTAATTATCACAATCGTATAGAAATATATCAAAGAGTTGAATGTAACTTTCCTCCCTATAAATTTTTTTCAGTTGTTTTTCCTCCCTTATATTCGGTTAAAGCACTATCCTTTTACTTTAAATTTTTATGAATAAAATATAATTAAATATTAATTAAATATATATTGTTAATATGAGAAAATTTGAGATTAATTTTGATGAACTGTTAATTAAAAAAATATACATCATCATCCAATCATCTATTTATATTTGTAAGACTTTTACAATAATAGATGCTTGGGTTAATACTTTTGTTTATATATATTAATAAATAATTGAACATCAATGTAAAATTAATTTGCACTAACTATATATTAAAATTAAACTATAAAGTTCTATATTTTTATTCAACAATTTGATTACTGTGTATCAATAGTGCAAACCCATTTTTTACTGTTAGCTAATTAAAATTCGATTATCATTATGAGTTTAGTAGCCGCACCACCTCCTCCTAATTTTCTCCACAGTTAACTGATGTATCAAATTTTAATTGGTTAGTGGCATAAAATTATTTTATATCAACAGTATATATTGATTAGTTTCTTTATCCAATTGTATATATTTATATGGATTGGCATGAATTTTGAAATAAAATTAATCTCTTTTATATATAAGAGAGTCAGCTTAAACTAAGAATTTTGTATTGAAAAAAATATAAAAGAAATGATTGGGTAGATGAGGGTGCATGAACGTCGGTGAAGTGGCAGTTATATAGATATAGATAATGGGATAGATAGGTATCTTGAAGGGGAGGGTAGCACTTAGCCCCCATTCATTCACGACCACATTTTTATCTTCTTCTACCACTCTATATTGATATTGGTATTCCTTCATATATTTATTAATGATATAAACGCTCTCTCCTTGTCTTCTTTTTTCACCTAATCAAATCAAAAAGGGCCTCCCTTTAGGTCTCTCTCTCTCTCTCTCTTATTTTTTATTCTTCTTCCTTCCTCTCCTTCTATCTCGATTTCTCTTTTCTTAATTTTCATTTATCCCTCTTGAATTCTTATCGGGTATTTGTGCGCTGCTTCTGGTGAGTTCAATTTTTTTTAATTTTTTTTTCTGTTTTGGGTTTGTGTTTGATGTGGTGTGTTAAAGTGTTTCCTTTGTTTCTGATGGATTGTTAGCTCATAAAGCTGCTTCTATTATGTTTTATTTATTCGTTTATTTATTTAATTTTTTCGAGTTTGCGTCACTCGGTTTTGTGATTTGGGGTTTTATCTTCTTTGGAGTACCAGGTGTTTGCTCAAATGTTACCCCTTTTTATTTTATTATTATTGGTTTCTGTCTTATCTTCTTCTTGTATGTAATTATTTCAATTAGGGTATGTTTGGTTAAGGTTACTAATTCGTTAAATGAAGTATTTCCCAGTTCTAGATAATTTAACGAGTCTTGTAGCTTTGTCTTCTGGCTTTATTCCGTTTGTTTAGCTCTACTTATGTACTTGATGACTCGTTTTTTATTTTATTTTTAAATATTTTGGTTCGTTTGTTATCATTCAATTTTTCGAGCTCCAATTATGTTGTAATTGGTTTTTTCACTTAAAAGAAGGAATAGATAATTGAGAAGTTAGGAAGCAGAATGTTGAATATTATTACTTGATGCTCAACTTCCTTCCAAGGGTCAAAGTTTGTTTTCCCTTAAAATTATGTTGAAATTAAAAGAATGTCTCAAGGAGCCATATGAAGTAACTCTTGATTCCTCCCTTAAGAGATGTCCATCTTAATATAGGCATTTATACGACATTCACTTAAACTTCATTCCCTTGACTTTGGTTCCTTTGGAATAAGATGCAATCCTTGCCACTTGCTTGTTATGCTATTTAGGGAAGATATTCTCTTGTGAGCTTTGACATTCTTGGTTGTATTGACCTTCATCATTAGCATGTGACGTGTGTTTTTGTTGTTTGTTGTATGGTCTGAAATATCTTTGTTGTGAATAACATGTTCTATAGTTGTGAACAATGGAAGTGTTACTCTATGTGATGACTTGTTTAGGTTGACAAGTTTTTAAAATATTCTTTACTTGAACCTTCTTTAGTTTATCCTAATCCAAGAAGAGTTTTGTATATTAATTTCAACTGTGAAGAGGAAGCTAACTATTTTTTATTTATCAAATACCTATACAAGTATTTATTTTCTCATTTGCAGTGTCATTCAATTTTGGTTACTTGGTGCTTGCCATGGGGAAGTGTTTCCTGTGAAAAATATTGATGTTCTGAAAGCCTTAGACCTGTATACATGCTTATCTGAGTGCATTCTGTTATTTCAATTGTGTTACCTGTTGGCTAATAAGTCTCATAATAAAATGCAGCCAGCTATTCAGGAACCATGGCTAGGGTTTTGGCTCAGTCAATTAATGTCCCTGGCCTAGTGGCAGGGCAAAGGAATGGTCAGCAAAGGGGATCAGGAAAATCGAAAAGATCAGTCAAAATGATGTCTGCTGTACGAACAAGTGGATTTAGAATGGCAGGCTTCTCAGGACTACGTACTATTAATCCTTTGGATACAATGTTGAGACCTGGACTGGATTTTCATTCCAAGGTGTCAATTGCAACTTCTTCAAGGCGAGCAAAGCCTACCAGAGGCGTACCCAAGGCCATGTTTGAGCGTTTCACTGAGAAAGCAATCAAGGTAATTATGCTGGCCCAGGAGGAAGCAAGACGACTTGGTCACAATTTTGTGGGAACAGAGCAGATTCTGTTGGGTCTTATTGGCGAAGGCACCGGTATTGCGGCTAAGGTTCTAAAGTCTATGGGAATCAACCTTAAAGATGCACGTGTAGAAGTTGAGAAGATAATTGGAAGGGGTAGTGGATTTGTCGCTGTTGAGATTCCATTTACACCCCGTGCAAAGCGTGTTTTAGAACTTTCATTGGAGGAAGCTCGTCAACTTGGTAAACATATTTTTAGCTAGCTTTATATTATTTTTGGTTGTCATATCTAAAGCTCTAAGCTGCAAAAAGCATTCGTATCTGAACAGTGTACTTTTGTCCTTTCATCTTTCCATTTCATTCAAGTTTTGCCATGACTTCTCTGTTTTAATTGTAACTTTAAATAAGGTAGAAGTGATTGGTTACATTGGGTCCATTGCACTTATCTATGTTACTTGAGTAGTCATCTAAGTTTTGCCTTTTTGGTTAATATTTTTTATTTTTGTTTGTGTCTGGCCTAGAATTTGGGGATAGATAGAAACCATATTGAGTTGCAATATTTTGTCTTAGCTTGTGGTATCTGACCATTAAACCTTGAAAATTTCAGGCCATAACTATATTGGGTCTGAGCACTTGCTTCTCGGTCTTCTTCGAGAAGGTGAAGGTGTAGCAGCACGTGTTCTCGAAAACCTTGGTGCTGATCCAACTAACATTCGCACACAGGCTAGTTTTACTCCCTAACCTACCTCCCCCTCCTTGCACAAAACATATTTCTGCATACATGAATACTTTATTTTTTTGGTTACAACTCATGAATACTTCTTTTAATATTAACTATTGTGTATATACTGGATGGGTACAGGTTATTCGCATGGTTGGTGAGAGTGCTGACAGTGTTACTGCTACTGTTGGGTCAGGAAGTAGTGGCAATAAGATGCCAACCTTGGAGGAGTACGGCACCAATTTAACCAAGTTAGCAGAGGAGGTAATTGACAGTTACTTGTTTTCTGTGGCAGATGGTTGACTGTAGATGATGCTCACTCTGCGTAAAATGTCAATCATTTCTTTTCTACTGTCAGGGAAAATTGGATCCAGTTGTGGGAAGACAGCAGCAAATTGAACGTGTCACTCAAATTTTAGGTCGTCGCACTAAAAATAATCCTTGTCTTATTGGAGAACCTGGTGTTGGGAAGACAGCAATTGCTGAAGGTCTTGCTCAGAGGATTGCAAATGGTGACGTACCTGAAACCATAGAGGGAAAAAAGGTTAGTAGAAATTAAAGGTCTTAAAATTGGTTTAGTTAAATTTATGAGATGAGACTTGTGATTTTCTTTGTCAGTACTATTAATGTCTTCAATTTGCTGGATATGTGCAAAGTGATTCTATTCTATGTGGATTTTACATGTTAACAAAAATTATTTGTTCCAACATTGTTAAAGCCATTATATAAGGCATGCTGTCTCATTTATCTGAGTGTGTGCTACTAATTTCATGTTAACAAAAATTATTTGTTTTCCAACATTGTTAAAGCCATTATATAAGGCATGCTGTCTCATTTATCTGAGTGTGTGCTACTAATTTCATTTTAGCATTTGTTTAGCATATGTATGGGTTAAAAGCCTGAGATTGTGTGTTTTTTAGTATGATTTTGAGGAGTCCTGAATAACATGAAAGCTACTTTTGTTCAGTTACATTTGGCATAAAAGTCTGTTTTGGATGTGCCATCTCTAGACTATTCCATTAATGGCAAGCAAGTAGGTAATCATGTATCTTTAGATCTCCTTTTACCTTTTTTTTTTGGTGGGGGTCAATTTTCAGACTATAAAACATTGATGATCAAAACCAATGCTGTTTGAAGTGGGTATATGTTATCCTTTTATTCGGATTGAGTAGTTACCTGTTGAAAAGTTTTCCATTATATTCTAATTATGTATCCTGCCCTGTATGATATAGGTTATAACCCTCGATATGGGTCTGCTTGTAGCTGGAACTAAGTATCGTGGTGAGTTTGAGGAGAGGTTGAAGAAACTGATGGAGGAGATCAAACAAAGTGATGAGATAATACTTTTTATAGATGAAGTGCACACACTAATTGGAGCAGGAGCAGCTGAAGGGGCAATTGATGCTGCTAACATCCTAAAACCTGCTCTTGCAAGAGGTGAACTGCAGGTAATATTTCCTTGACATGTGCAAAATGTATTAACTGCTTGCTGATACTGATCTTGAAGTCTAATATATTATGTTCAAGGTGGATGAAGAATCAATATTTGGTTGTCGGATTTTATTGCCATCAATCTTGTCAAGGATGTATGATCTTTCTTCTGGTTGTTCAATGTTCACACACAGTTAAAATCATTAAGATATATTTTATAGGTGTGGTATACATCAGAAGTTTTTGCTAGCTATCACATGTGGTCAGAAGATTTTGATAGCTAGTAGTCAGAAACTCAGAATTATATTATGTGCTGAACTTCCCAAATTAGCATTCAATTTTTTTAATACAAAAATAGAAGT
The DNA here is from genome assembly GCA_031216125.1 of Dalbergia cochinchinensis. Taxonomy (NCBI): domain Eukaryota; kingdom Viridiplantae; phylum Streptophyta; class Magnoliopsida; order Fabales; family Fabaceae; genus Dalbergia; species Dalbergia cochinchinensis. The sequence goes on along the minus strand of CM062373.1, from coordinate 54,186,922 downwards.
ATTGACATTTCCAGTAGTTCTAATGTTGGTTGATAATAGGATGTAAAATGGTTGATGTAGATCCATTTTGAAGGGTATTTGCATCTTGAAGGTTTTTTGTTTGTGGCTATACTAAACTCACTGTAATGTGCATCTTGCAACTTTATTGATGTGGTAAATTCAGTTACTGCTGCATATGGTGGAATTGTGCTAAAGAAGCATTTGCTTACTGCATTTCTGCAGTGTATTGGGGCCACAACACTGGATGAATACAGGAAGCACATTGAAAAGGATCCAGCTTTGGAGAGACGATTCCAGCCAGTTAGGGTGCCAGAGCCAACTGTAGATGAAACCATACAAATATTGAAAGGACTTCGAGAACGTTATGAAATTCACCACAAGCTCCGGTACACTGATGAGGCTCTTGTAGCTGCTGCACAGCTTTCATACCAGTATATCAGGTTTGCTAAAATTCATCATCTTGCTTGTCTTCTCTTCATTTCTTATGTCATCTAATCTGGAGTAGACAACTTTTTTTCCCCTCCTCAATGGTGCATGTTCATGCTTGAAGTTTTCCACTGAACTCAATGGTCCATGTTTGTACTTGAAGTGGAACAAAATGCTATATTCTATCTTGTTATTTTCTTCTTGCTGTATGTCTTAGCAAAGTGTTTCCTGTCTCATAAATGATGTTGACCCTTGCAGTGATCGATTTTTGCCTGACAAAGCTATAGATTTGATTGATGAAGCTGGTTCTCGGGTCCGGCTTCAACATGCACAGGTATGTTGTTTGCCTACCCCTTCAATTAGCCGCGTGGCTTCTATTTTTGAGCTAATTGGGTTACATTTATGTACTTCTAGTTGCCTGAAGAAGCAAGAGAACTTGACAAGGAGCTCAGGCAGATTGTTAAGGAGAAAGAAGAAGCTGTTCGCAACCAAGACTTTGAAAAGGTAATGTCTTTCACTGAAGATGTAAACTTATAGCATCAAACAATATTTTCTGGAGGACTTTCAACTTCCATGGTCCAACAAGATAATGTTGTTTGTCCTTAAAAAAAAAAAAAATGCTCTGATGCCTTTTGCTTTAATAAACAAAAAGAAAATGGATGGCTGTTTATTTTTTGTTTTGATAGTTCTAATTGATTTTAGTTAGCAGTTTGTTGAATTTAAAAGGAGGGCAGTGTCATAATCCCCTAGGCTGCCACCAAAAAACAGTGTAGCGGTCTAATCCTTGTTCAAATGTACAGTTTCTTGGCCAATAATTTGTGGGTTGATGATACATGAATTTCTGAATAGGCTGGAGAGCTACGAGATAAAGAAATGGATCTGAAGGCTCAAATCTCAACACTTGTAGAGAAAGGCAAGGAGATGAGCAAGGCAGAGAGTGAGGCAGGAGACTCAGGTCCTCTTGTGACTGAAAGTGACATACAGCATATCGTCTCCTCCTGGACTGGTATTCCTGTTGAGAAAGTCTCAACTGATGAATCTGATCGCCTTCTCAAGATGGAAGAGACTTTACACAAGCGAGTTATTGGTCAGGATGAAGCAGTAAAAGCAATTAGCCGGGCTATCCGTCGAGCCCGGGTTGGATTGAAGAATCCTAACCGTCCAATTGCGAGCTTCATCTTTTCTGGTCCAACAGGTGTGGGTAAATCCGAGTTGGCCAAAGCATTGGCTGCATACTACTTTGGCTCCGAAGAAGCCATGATTCGACTAGACATGAGTGAATTCATGGAAAGGCACACCGTCTCCAAACTCATTGGTTCACCTCCTGGATATGTTGGTTACACTGAAGGCGGTCAACTGACTGAGGCAGTTCGGCGTCGTCCTTACACTGTTGTACTCTTCGATGAGATTGAGAAAGCCCATCCTGATGTATTCAACATGATGCTTCAGATCCTTGAAGACGGTAGACTTACGGACAGTAAGGGAAGAACTGTGGATTTCAAGAACACACTTCTCATAATGACATCAAATGTTGGAAGCAGTGTGATTGAGAAAGGAGGCCGGAAAATAGGATTTGATCTGGATTATGATGAGAAGGATAGCAGTTATAACCGAATCAAGAGCTTGGTGACTGAGGAGCTAAAACAATACTTTAGGCCAGAGTTTTTGAATAGGTTGGATGAAATGATTGTCTTCAGGCAACTCACAAAACTGGAGGTGAAGGAGATAGCTGACATAATGCTCAAGGAGGTGTTTGATAGACTGAAGACCAAAGATATTGAACTTCAGGTGACAGAAAGATTTAGGGACAGAGTAGTTGAGGAAGGTTACAATCCTAGTTATGGAGCTAGGCCTCTAAGAAGAGCCATAATGAGACTCTTGGAGGACAGCATGGCTGAGAAGATGCTTGCTAGGGAGATCAAAGAGGGAGACTCTGTTATTGTGGATGTTGATTCTGATGGTAATGTTATTGTGCTTAACGGTAGCAGTGGTGCCCCCGAGTCATTGCCAGAGGCTCTTCCTGTATAATGGGGTTACCTGTGATAGTACGTATGTACTTTATTTTATTTAAACCATAGTCATAGTTTGTTTACTTGTCAATGGACCTGCAGCTTTTAATTGATCACTGCGTAGGCCTAGTCATGTTTGTTCCACAGCCAAGCAAAAGGGTTGGCGGGGCTTACTGGGGGGAAGAGGAAAAAGAGTAATGGAATGTATGAAAGCTGAGAAAGAGCCATGTGTTTGTACATTGATGAACTAATTACATCAAAGGCTGGATGTTTCTTGAGTGTCCATTGGTGGCTCTATTTGTCGTCCCAGCGTTATTGTAATCATTGCTTGAAATAGACATATATGTAGTAACAGGTTCGAAGTAATTAGTTCAAATACTTGATATATATGGCAGTAAATTAGTGTTATATTGCTCCTTCAAAAATGTTTGCGCCTCTGTTTGCTGTCACATGATGGCATAATTACCAATTCCGTAAGGTTGGTTCGCTTTTTCTTTGTTGCTGTTTGGAGAGTAAATTTAGGGAAAGAGAAAATCGCTTTATCCTCATAAACATTGCCACAAGCTTCATTGAGGGTTTACATTAATACATACTTAAAAAGGATCAACCAAAGGACTATTCACAATTGAATCCAAGATGCTTTAATTATGACAAATCTTATATATACCTCAACGAATATGCTATACACTATTGATGTAGAACAATGAAATGGGAAGCATTCCATCCCCCTACCAAGCCCCTACTCTACTTGCACTGTTTAGGAGAAAAATGAGGATATCTTATGTATAACCCTCAAGGAATATGCTATAGAGTAACCTACTCATCTATCATTGAATGAGACTGCCTTTGTGTGGGGCTGACACTTCCACCACGGCTAATCTTCAAAGCTGTCAATGCCTTCTGTATCTCCATTGTCATGGCACTGTCTACACTCCCTGATGACAGCTTCTTATGCAATTTCTGGAGATGGAGCTTGAGTGAGCCGCCGCTTAATCCAGCATTCTTGCCACAGATGGGGCAAACTTTCATCGTCGGTTTCCGTTGCTGCCACTCCATCGAAACTTTTCCGTGCAGCTTTTGATCCAGTTCCACTAAGATCTTTGCAAAACCATCATTTGGCTGTGCTCGACGGTGAGCTCGCTTCAGAGTATTCCATGCTTTTAATAAAGTGAACTTCCTGCATTACAAAAGCTTTCAGTTCCATATTGTCTCAGTGCCACTAGCAAGTGGTACTAATCTTAACTAACCGAAAAGAGAGCTTGTTTCTCAGTTTGTCATGCACTGAATAATCTTTGGATTGCTTTATAGCATGCAACCATGTATAGAATTGATAATTATACAAAAAGTTCACAAACTGAAAAGCACTACAATAAGATTAATTACCTAGATTCAAATATTTAACTAAAATTGCAAGTTGCAATATTGATTGTCTCGGAGAACTGGCTCCAGTAACACCAGTTTCAACTACTCGCAAATTGTATAATTTTGAGAGTTTTTACTTACTTCCTGATCATCAAGTAAGCAAGGACCAAAGTAACACTTCTGCTTTTCCCCTCGAAGCAATGAACTAGAACTCTCTGACCAGTTTGCTCAACATAGTCTATAAAATCACAAGCTTCTTCAAATATGCTGCTGATGTTAGAATCTTCATCGTCACACACCTGTTCAAATGGGAGAGTAAACAGAACCAATATGGAGATGTATGCCGGGGAACCAAATTTTAAAAGTAGAATTGGTATTTTGATTAACAGAACTTAATATATCATACGATTAAGAAAGAAAAATGTTGTAGTTAGCCTTAACATGGTAGACAGCAGAAAAAGAAAGGCAAGAACTATTTCAATTTGGTCATAGGATATTAATATACAGAGTATATTAGCAATGACTTAGAAGCATAAGCTTCTTTTTTCTGTATCTATTCTTCATAATTGAATTGAATTACCATTTGTAAGTATGCACCTAGAAGCATAAACTTTTGGATGACTGGTACTTCATAATACTCACTGGCAACCCAATAAGTTTATATAGTGAGAAATGACTAAAAGTCTAAGGCTCTAATCTATTTCAAAACTAAAATGGTCTCATAAAATACATGCATAATTAACAAAGAGCAGAGTCAGACATCAAGCAATAACTCAACTGATTCACATAAACTAAACCTTTGTAGACAAGTGAATAGAATAACTGGGTGATATGAAAATACCACTTACAGAGAAATTTTTATATGTAAGCAGATCAGGAAACTGAGAATCTGCCTGTCCAATTTCATTATCACACAAACACAAAATATGTGTGATTCCCAAGTGCTGCAATGTGTATATAGATCCTGCAGCTAGTGCTCCACCAACATACAGACTACTTGTAACTGCAGATGGCCTCTCTGTATTTGCAGCCTCAGATATCAATACAATCCTCTCAAGGACATGCTCAAGTCTAACCTGAAAGTTGTGGAGTAAATTCTTTTTGTGAATATGCATCACCACAAATGAAAAGAATTTAAGATATTAATTCTATGTACTATTTTAAAGTGAATAGACCTTCAATTCATATGCATCAAGAACACAGTTGTCATCACTACCCTCAAAAAAACCTGTATTGAAATTGTTCTTGTGGCATAACTTGATGACATCATTTTTAAGCATTTCATTCCACTGTTCCAATTCTTTACCAGATTCAGTATCTACCTGGAAATCAGGATAAAGTATCAGACAGGAGAGAAACAGGAATTCATATGGGATAAAAAAATGTTTTAAATGCAAAACACAGCTAGGCACGATGCTTCTATATCATTGTCAATTACCCTAAGATACAGGATTGTGCATGGCATTTATCATGCAAAACAGGGAAACAGAGCACCAGGTAAATATTTCATTTGAAAACTCATTTTCCAAAGTATTGGTGAACTTGTCTATGTCACATACGTAACCACATTAATTAAACAACAAGAGACAAGATAAATAACTGAAACTGATAAACCAAAACTTAAGCTCTTAGTCTCTCACTCATAAAAGCAATGAGACTACATCCTGGTTAGAGTCTCAAGCATTTTCTACATTAGTCAAATTTTCATAAATATACTTGCAATAAAATCATGTTTTGCAGAATTAAGCAGTACACTGATTGTTTATGATCTATCCAAAAAAATTAAATGAAACAATTGCACCAAAACAACTACTCTCTCTGGTCCTTAATATAGGTCATTTTTGGGTCATGCTCAAGAATTAAGATAATAATTGAGTCTTATTGATCTTCTGAAAAATGAAAATAAGAGACACAAATACCCTTCTATCACTCAACCTCCACTCATTATCTCTCCAATTAAATAGAGAGGTAAAAAAAGTATAAAATAACTAATGATTTCTTGAAATGTGAAAATAACTTATATTTTGGACTAGGACAGAACCCGAAAACAACTTATATTGAGGAGTAGAGGGAGTACTTTGATGTCTACATCAGTGGAACCTAAATATGTAACTAGTATTTAGTAAACAAGATTATGTTACTTATAAACTAACCTTTGCAAATTTTTGTAAGTCACGGAGCTTAGCTGTTAGGCGAACACTACTAAGTGGCTCCCCACTTCCTTTCAATAGCCTCCCATGAAAACCTTCTCTTGATGCAGAAGTAGAGTCACAACAATCTCTACTGCCTGAAGATGATGATGTCCTTGGAGCTGTTCTTTGTGATCCTGAGTCACTAAAATCATGATGGTTATCATGAGAAAAGGTATCTTTACTTCTTGGAGTGGGAGTACTACCAGCAACAATTGGTGAAGGTGAGTGTGGAGTCACTAAATCCTCCTTTTCAGATTCTCCAGATGATATTTTGCTCATAATATTCATAAATGATCGTAACAGGTTATCAAGCTTTTGGTGTAGTGTGAATAAGAATAAATAAAACCCCTGCACATCCCTAAGAGCAGCACGGAAACTATCACGGAACTCATGAACTACTGCCGTTACGTCACTTGAACAAACATCAGTTGTTGCATTTATGTCTTCTGGTGGAGGACTTCCTAATCTCCCTCCAGTTATATCATATAACAGATTAGAGGAGAACTCAGAACTGTTGAGCAGTAACTCAACCAACTTAGGATAATTAACCTGATCATCTGCACGTTTTCCAGTAGGGGGTCGGCGAGGAACACCAGAATCAATAGCTACAATGTTAAAGTCAGTACACAGTGATTTGCCTGATGTTTGACTTTTAAGGCTTATGTCAGCAGATATTGGTGATTCCATGATCTCCGAAACATCAGAGCGTTGTGATATCGATGTAGGATAATAAGAACTCAATTTGCTATCTACTGAAGTTGACCTTCTTTCGTTTTGAAGTGCCCTAATCACCCCGGGTTTATATTGCTTCATTGCAGAATCAAAAGCTTCTCCTAGTGTCTCTGTATTTGCAGATAATAACTTTTCAGCCAACAACAAATTTGCGGAGTTTCCACGCCACCTTAGCTGGCGGCAAGGGAGTCTATCTTCATTTCTGATGACAAGGTCCAACATCATTACCCTGCCAAGTGCTGCTGATGTTCTTTTTGCCGATTCCAGTGATTCAAAAGCACAAAGACTTTCAAGCAATGGTGAACCATGTACATAACTGCCAGAAGATTATAAATCCTTATGAAAATGCTATTCATTGGATGTTGGACCATTAACTCAAATATAGAATGACATGGTCACACGACAATTGGAATTTCTCACTCAAGCTCCAGCATGAACACTTGAAAATAATTATTCCCAACAAAAAAATATATATATATCAATAGGTGGCAAAAGTAACAAGAAAAGCGAAGGTATCTTGAGTAGCCTTGTTATAAACCTTATCATTGGAATACTGGATATCAATCATACCTCATAAAATAGAGACACCGGCTAAGCTCAAGTGCTTCCACAAGTTCAGAGCAAGTCATTTCACCGATTTCATCGCCCTTAGCACTTGCTGTATCTCTGGCTCTTTCTGTAGCTTCCTTTATTTGGAGCCACTCTAAACTAGTATTGTGAATGATTCTAGCCTGCATCTTCCAAATAGAAAAGAATGAATATGGTAGAAGTAGAGCTTGGTACCCTAAGCTCGCATATGTGATGGTTGTGTTAGAGAAAAAGTAAGGGAACAACCTGTGGCGTTCGGACTCCCAAGCACTTGGCAAATTCATAACCAAGGCGTTCAGACTGTGTTGCCATTCTCGATGATGATATCTTTATAACAGCTGCCGCTTCTTTTGGAAAATCATCGTCACTCCCAAGGCCATTGAAAAAGGCAAAGAAGACAACCCCTCCAGAATTTACAGTTACCTATATACATACACAAAGTAACTATGGCAGAAGTTAAGAAAAATAAACCATTCATGCACACACTTCTTCTCTAATTCAGTACTGCAATATACAAAACAAAACGACTACAACATTAACTATTGTCGATATGCTCAAACATGAAGTATTAGTATTTCTTCTTGTATATAATCTCATGATAGTAGAAAATGGACAAACCTCGAGAGCTTTGTTCATTTCATCCTCAGAATGTTCAGTGATGCTGCCCTGCTCAGTATGGTGAAGCGAAGAGAGCCTCTCCCATGAAAACGAGCTCAACTCAATGTCCAACAATTCAGCTCTACCAAGCCTCTCCCACAAACTAATTTCATTCTGTTTGGGAGACTGATCGCTTCTTGCATCCTCAATATATTCTCCATGGCTGAAACACAAATTAAAAAAAACCATGTTCACCACTAACAACAGCAACAACGATTTCACACTAAACACATAATGCCCCATTACCACTCCCCCTTCCATAAGATTAATCTTCTAGCATCCAACAACGCCTTATGCATCACATATTAAATCCACTAAAGAGAGAGTGGTTGTAAAGTGAGAAATGGAGCGGTTAACCATTAACCACCCTTGGATAATTTGATGGAAACCACATATAATAGTAGAGTTATTGACCCAATGGTGGTTAACCTCTGAATTTCTCACTTTTCAATTATTCTAATAACTGGGAAAGAAAATAAACGAACAAGTTAAATGAAACAATGCAATTGATGGGGGTAGTAAGAAAGGAACCTAGAGGAAGGCATGGTGGAAGGAGGACGGCGAGGGAAGCCAGAGGATCGGTACTTGGAAGAGCGTTTACGGTTGCGAACCAATTGGAGCCATTGCGTGAACCTCAACGCAGGCCCTGCTGCCATATCTCCCAACATATACGATACCTGCGTTCCCACCATCCCCAAAAACCACCAAAGTTTCAAACTTTTACTCATTTTTCGGCAGAAACAGAACCAACAAACCCACATTGGAAAAACAAAGGAAAGAGAAGCAGACTAACCCGGGAAGTAACTGTGAGTGGCAATGGGGAATCAGAGTCGGGCTCAGGCTCCTCAGTTTCTTCAAGTTCCAATTGCTTTTCTTCTACTTTGCCCTGCAGTTCCCACACCCACATCTCAAATATCGAAACATCCCAACACAACTTCGTTGGTTATCTTATCTATATCTATAGGGGTGATCAAAACTAGCACTAAAAAAGTGAACAACACACACTGACACACGCGCACACACACACACACAATCTTACACACTTGACGCAAATATAAGATCCAGACTTATGGGATTGATACAAGTTTTTATTTTTAAATTTGCAGAAATGAATTATGAGAGTGAAAAGCACCAATTCCGAGGAAGAAGAAGAAGATGAGAGTAGTGTTAGAAACCTGCATAGACATGTAGTACTGTATCGTAGAAAAGAATCGGTTTTTGAATTTGTAATGAACCGAAAAAGTGGACGAGATGAGATGTCAGCCAGTCAGGCAAAGTAGTCAGATTCCTTTTTTAGAAGGATGTAAGAAACTGACAGACGGACACAACTTGGAGGTTACCACTTTCCACTTCCCGGTTGGTTTATTTATTTATGTATTTGTTTATTTTGGCATCAATCAAATAAATAATTGCTTGCCTTATGTAATAATAGATAGATTATTAAGCTCCCACGATGCGGAATACATACAATGCCATTCGTTCTACTTATGCAACTGCAAAATAAGTATTCCTTCCGGGAGGAAAGGTAGAATCGGCCAGCCATAAGATATGATATCTCTCTCTATCATTCATTTGACGTTTTTTTTTTCTTTTTTTATCTTTCTTCTTCGTCTTTCAAGACCTCGTTGGTTGGTTAATGGCTAGGATAAAATTCATCTTTTGCTAAGAACTATGGACACGGATTGGATACCGAATTCTACACAATACTCACACGATACATATCCAACACGCGTCCGTACAGATCTAATAAAAAAATAATTTTTCTGAGTTTGGACATGCACCGGACATGCGTCAGACACAGTTTGGACATACTGTAGATATGTCTAAGTTAGTTTCTTTATTTTTTTAATTTTTAATACTAATATAAGTCCAAAACTAACTCTAGTTGTTTAGTTGGATCTATACTATTGGGTCATTTCATTTTAAAAATTTTTCAGTTGATTACAAAAAAGAAAAATTAATTTGATAAAAAAAATTATACAAACATGACAAAAAAAAAGATCATACAATAAAATAAAATAATAATATATATATGTTGTGTCCGTGTTTTGTAGTTTTTTGAGTTTGGTGTATCTCCATATCCGTGTCTCCATCATGTCCTGTGTTCATGTCAGCGTCAGTGCTTTATAGATCTTTTGCAATACAAAAAAAAGAAAAAAATCATCCTTTGGGTTCAGGTTAGAAGGCAGGTGGCCCAGAACTTGCCAATGACGCTCTCTCATTCATTGTCTGCTAAGAAGCACGAACACACCGACTTGGTAGCATGTTTGTGTGTCGGACATGTGTCAGTGTTCAACACCCACACAACATGTGTTGGATATCCGTCCAGTTAAAAAAATATTTTTTTGAGCTCCGACCCCCACCAAACATGCACAGATCGCTTAAATTCATTGTGACGCGCGACACCCTTACAGACACGTTGAGTTGACTTCTTTATTTTTTTTTAATTTTGATACTAATATGAGCCCAGAATCAACCCTAGTTATTTAGTTGGATTTGTATTGTTGGGTTATTTTATTTTAAAAATTCTTCAATTGATTACAAAAAAAAAGAAGAATTAATTAGATAAAAAAATTATACAAACATGACAAAAGGAATTTCAGACAAAAAAAGACAAAAAATTATATTAAAAAATTATATATGTATGTGTGTGCCGTGTCCGTGTCCTGTAATTTTTTGAGTTTAGTGTATCTTTGTGTTTGTGTCATGTTCCGTATTAGTATGTGTACTTCATAGATCGTCCGTCAAAATTACATTAACTGGCCCGAGTCTATAATTCATTCATGTAGAGACATTTTAAGTTGTGATTTTGATTGGATTCGTGGTAAAGAATAAAGATGGATTAATACGCCTCGCCCCAAAAAAAAACAGAGAGAGAGAGATATTCGCATAGAAAAGATTAATTACGGTTCTGAAATGATAGACATGATATGATAATTTTTTGAGAAATGATATTTATACTAATTATTTATGAGATACCATGTCAATACACTCTTATCTACCATTAGATAGGGTCTAGATCCTACTTAGTTTAAGACTCACATCTTATCCAATAACAGATAAAAGTGTGTCAATACGGTGTCTCATAAAGTGTGACTATAAATAACAATACTCTAATTTTTCAGTTCTACTATTCCTATCCTGCTAGCAGAGGCGTAGTTGTGTAGAAGGGATTGGCTCGAGTTGCACGGATTTTAGATTGGGCAACCGCAATGACTTGAATAATGGTTTGGTCCATTTGAATTTCAAATAACATATAAAATTTTAAATATTATAGATAATAAATTTATTAAATTTTATAAATAAAATAAAATATTAAAAATATTCTATAATATATATTTTAAAATAAATTATATCAATATAAAAAATAAATTATTTATAATATATTAAGTGAAATATAAAATCTTATGAGCTTTTACTAATTATCCTAAAATGGTAGGGTTTTAAAAAAAATCATTTGATTTTGAATTAGGTTGGACCAATTTAAATTATAGTATAAATCCGACCCAAAAAATATTAAATTTGAGAAACAGATCTCAACCCAATAAATTTCCAACTGAACTGGGTTGGATGGACCGAGTTGTAAATACCCCTGCGTACCTTATGGATATAGATAGAAGGCAACTGAACTGGGTTGTGGATATAGATAGAAGGCAAGCTTTGCTGAAAAACTCATACAATCATCAAATGCATAGCCACGGGCCAAAAGAAAAAAGAAGGTAGACATTCATTTTTCATTACTGAGTAAACTTGTCTTTTTCTTTCTTTTTTTTTTCTGAGGAGCTTCTAATACAACTAAGGGAGAAACAGGAAAGGAAATGAGTAAATAGAGATACAATCCTTGATCCAGTACTAATAAATTTCTAGTCACTTGAATCAAGAGTGATGCCATGTGAGTTACAGTTTATTAGTGTAAACTTGTCCTTTTATTTGGCCAGCCAGTACACTTTTTTGTTTTTGTCCTTTCCTTTTTGTGTCAAGGTCTACTAGTAAACTTGTCTTAGACTGTCCCATGTGAAGAGCAGTGAGTCACAAGTTAGTTCCTGTAATTTTAATCAACCCGAGATTCTTGCCAATCAGAAGTAAATAACGTCAGCAATTCTTTTTTTGCCAGAATGTGACCCATTAAAATATGTAATACCTCCTATAGGGTTTTTTAAGTCAGATGTTATTCGCATTATTTCCCCAATATTGTGTGTAAATTGTTTAGAAAAAATTATGGATTAATGAGTTGGCCCACTTAGCCTGTAGCCCATAAAGGGTTGTATTGGATTTTAACCTCAGAGGAACATCAGACAAATATATGAGAAAAAAGAAACTTTAGAGGAAGGTGCGTCTATGCTAACATTGGTTAAGGTGCTGCGTTCTGGGATTAAGGTTTTTGGGTTTTCATGGATCTTAGCTGGTTTGGATAGTTTGAGACTGTGCATAGGTTGATGAGGATTCTTTCTTTCTTGGTTGGAAATTGATAGCAGGGACTCAAGAACATGAAATAAAATAGTGAGTCATAAATTATGTATGGTTGGGAGGAGGCGTGTTGATCAATTCATTGCAACCTTTCCCCGTGGACAAAAGATTTTATTAGTAACATTTTATAACGAAAGTATCTACTATGAATCCAGTGGTGGATTTTATTGCTGGGCTTGATATCCAACATTCTGCATTTAACCTTGATCGATTATCCATATTATACTCTGGCTGATCAACAAATTGCTGTTTATTTTTTGAGTGACTAGTGTTTGTTGGGTTGGTGTTTATTTTGTAACCTTGTTTTTTAATAAAAAAGTTATTTTATAGGGAGTAACTTCTTGTAAAAACCTTGTACTGCTCATTTTTTCCACTTTGTTTAGTAGACAATAATTACTTTTAACACACACATATATATTTTAAATTTCTGAATATTATATTACTTTTTTACTTGAAAAAAAAACAAAGGAAACTCATTCCAAGATAAAAATGAGGTACACAAGATCAATAATACCCAATGAAGCACAGACACTGACACAGATATAGGACACAACACGATGACACACTAAACTCAGAAAATTACAGGACACAGACATAACATATACATATACATATATATATGTAATTTTTTTATTTTGTTGTATGATTCTTTTTTTTTTGGATTTTTTTTGTCATGTTTGCATATTTTTTTATCTAATTAATTTTTATTTTTGTAATCAACCAATGAATTTTTAAAATAAAGTTGCCCAATAGTACAGATCCAACTAAACAACTAGAGTTGGTTGTAGGCTTATGTTGATATTACAAATAGAAAAAAAATAAAGAGACTAACTCACATGTCTACATGTCTCCAGTGTGTTCATAGTGAATTACAGCCTTGTCTAAAGTGTATCCGGCCGTGTCTAATCTCAGAAAAATTATTTTTTTAATTGGACACGTACAGACGGGTGTCAGATAAGTGTCATGCGGGTGTCGGTCTCCGACACATGTCCGACACATGGATACATTAGTCCGTGCTTCTTAGTAATTCCACTAACTGGAAGCCGCACATTGGTTCAAAAGTTGGCGAAACAATTAGGACTGAATACAACAGTCCCTTATAGAGTATGGTTTGGAGGCCAGCAGGTACACATGACATACCAATTAACACCAATGAACCAATGTGACAAGAATCATCCTCATTCCTTGCCTAGAAATTTAGACAAGGAACCAACCCAGCCTCATTCTCTCACAACATTTTTACAGAATTTCTTTAACTCAAGGACCCGTTACATCTGACAGCCCAAGTAACAAGCAAACCACACAAAAATACACAAGGATTGAAATCCCCAACCCCCCCTCACCAAAAAAAAAAAAACACTTTTCCAACTTTTTTTTTTCACATTCTGCACAATTAATACATTGCTTTACTAATAATGACGTGGGTATTTAAGGGCAGCGCTATACATTGCTTTACTAATAATGACGTGGGTATTTAAGGGCAGCGCTTACTTACAATGTGAACGAAATCATAAAACACTAAAAGGGTGTGTCAGAAAATTTCAGGTAAAGGCCTGCCTTCTAGGAATGACTTGAACAGCACAAGTGATCTTTCGGGCTGCGAGAAAGGTACTTCATGTGAGGCACCTCTAACTGTGGCAAATGAGAGGATATTGTTGCCATAAACTTGAGTCCACCCACCAACCTAACCACATAGAGTTTTAATAGTTGAGATTAGTCTTCAATTAATAAATCATGTTTAAAAGTAATATATAACTTCTACCATTTTTGTGAATGCATATATTTAATATGGTTAATAGAAAAATAAAATGTTGACATTAATTACTCAATGGACAAGACTAGCAAGTTGTTAATAGTCACTAATTCAAATTTCATTGGTGTTAATTGGTATGTCATGTGTACCTGCTGGCCTCCAAACCATACTCTATAAGGGACTGTTGTATTCAGTCCTAATTGTTTCGCCAACTTTTGAACCAATGTGCGGCTTCCAGTTAGTGGAATTACTGAATCTTGATCTCCACTGTAATGAGAATAAGACATGGTTATGTTAATAAGCTCTGAAAAACATATGTGCATGAGGCATCCTGTTCAAGTAACCAAATCGATCGAGGATAAAAAGTTGTGATTCTAGATACCTGTAAATTTGGACCCGTACTCCAGCTTTTACTAGTGATCCAACAACAGGAAGTGTAGGTATTTCCACGTTCAGCATGTCATAGTTCAGGATGCTGTTACCAACACAATGAAGGCCCATGATTACTAGTCATTCAATTTTCAAAGATCAATTATGCAGAGCCTTTAAGTTAGCCAATGCTAGATATAAAATCATTCGTAATCCTTTGTCACTTATTCGGGTCTAGTTTGAATATCAACTCATGATTTTTATTAACTTTCTGGAAGTTAAAAATCATATTCATGCTTGAATATATAGCGTATCACTTTTCAAAAAATCATTTTTAGTATTTTTTGAGAAGTTAAAATATCCTGTTTCCTAAAAAATATTTTTTAAAAAACTCAAAATGATTGTTTTTATTATTATGTATTTAAATATAAAATAACTTATTTCAAAAATTACTTTTATATAAATATTTAAAAAGAGTGGTGATATATATGCTCACCAAAACGAGAGTCCCTCGACTCACTTGGAGAGAATGTAAGGACAAAAATAAGAAAAAGAATAAGGAAAACAAGGGAGAGGGAAGATGAAAATAGAGGGAGTCGGAAAGTACGTCGATCCAATGCATACAAACTTCATTTCCCTTTAAAAAAGTCATTTAGCCAAACATGCCCTTCAGCTTTTGTGAAAATGGACTCTTACCCATGTGGTTTAGAATTCAAGTTAAACTAAAAATCCAACTAATTTTGCTTAGTGAGAAGGACTTTACTTGCTGCACGCATCCCACTTTCGAACTCCAACAAGCTTGGCATGAAGTGCCAGTTGTACATCCCTTCTGTTCAAGTAGTTTGTAACCTTGTCATCTACACATACATCTACCCTCTCATTTGCTTGCTGCCATGAAATAAGACAAAACAACTCTGATGAACAAGCCAAACTTGAAAACAAGTTACAGACAGTGAAAAAAAAAATGTAAAACAGTAAATTAAAGTGATGAAAAAGGCAGTAGAACAAGTTTACACAAGACTCACTTGGATTTGAGGACAAATAACCTTGGATTGTGAAAGCACTGATGAAATGCACACATCAAGGGTGACATCATAGCTGTCCACAAATTTACTTGTTTCTCTGCTCACTTGTCCCATGACCTCTGAGCAAAGAGGGGAAAGTGAGTCTCTATAGTACTCACTGACATACCGTGAATAGTTACACACGGTGGTGAACATGTGGTATGTTGAATCTGATATTAGTCCATGAGACCAGAAGAACTCAGCCCTTGAATTGAAGTCAGTGGTGTATTCTAGAACTGGATTACCCAACTGCAGCACCACAATTCAATAGAAGAGAGAAGATTTTGGCATCAACATTGATGATGAGACAAGGGATAGAAAGCATCATTGGTAAGTAAATGTCAACTTACAGCTATTCCTTTCAGATTGAATATCTTGTTCTTTGCATTCATTTCAATCATGAGCTTTGCAAGTTGAGGAACATAATGCCCTGACATACATGTTTTTTTATTTTTCCAATATAGACTAATGTGTAAGCATAAATAATGGTAATAATTGTTGTAACTTGTTTTTGAAATTGAATTTTCAAGTAATTATTATAGGTAAAGTAGAAGAGTAAATCAATAAATTAGTTTACGAAATTGGCAACCTATTTTAAATTTCTCCTTAAATTTTTGAAAGTTCTCCCGAATACTCTAAAATTGACAAAAATTGGTCAAGTTAGTCCCTGCATAGAGTTTTCAAAATTTTAGGCTTACTCATTTTTAAGGACTATTTTGATGGTTTAATAGTAAAGTAAAGGTAGAACATTTTACCTGCATAACTTTCGCCAGTCAGAAACAAATCTCTGTTGCTGTATTGGGGGAACTTGTTGAACCAGCGTTGCAGGAATACAAGGTTGTCCCTGGCTTAAGAAATCAAAAGCACTGCTTCAGAAGACAAAAATGTGCAACATAATGACTACTTGAGAGCGTATTCATGTACAATCAATCAAAAGTATACCAGTCTGATCCTTTTCGTAAGGAATAAGAGATGAATAATGAATAATAATAATCATGTAAAGTTACTATACAAAAAAAAGTTGTGTGGCATTTTACCATTAATCACTGTTATGCCAACTTTTCAAAAGCATTAAGCAGCATGGATATGGTACGTGTCTTCTCCAATCGAAGGTCGGAATCAAAGGAGCTTTCAAAAGGAAAAAAAAAACAAAACAAAACAAAACAAAAGGGGTCTAAAGTAATTGACATTAATCGAAGATACCTGTTGCCTCGTCATTCATTTCCATATAGGAGGAGCTACCTTTAGCATAAGAGAACCCCACTCCAACTGGTGTCTCCAAATACAGCATGTTTGCTTCTGCAACACAAAGTAAGTAAACTCAAAGAGCATAAGAATGGATTCAAGCCATCCTAGAAGAAGATATAATGAAATGTGGCTGCAATATATACCTCTATTCCAACTATACTCATTTTTAATCAGAAATTCTCCATTTGGTCTGAAGGGTCCATTTTCAGAGAATGCTCCCACTCCAAGAGAAGAACAACCAGGTCCTGCTCAACCAAAACATGAATTAGCCTTACTATTATTATTATTTTTTATCCAAAGTCTTGAAAAATTTAAATTTGAGATTTTGAAGCATGGCTTAAATTTAGCTGAAGCGAGAGATTGCAGACCTCCATTGAGCCAGAGAACCAGAGGCTTTGAAGCAGGATCAGTTTCTGATTCAACGAAATAGTAAAAGAGAGCCTTGTGTTTCTTGTCATCAACTGTCACATATCCTGAAAACTGCTGAAAGCCTATAAAGGGTTGACCAGGAAGCCATGCAATTCTATCTGCATGATCAGAAGAAGGGAGACACAACACCTCCAAGGAAAAACAGCTCAGATGAAGCAGCACCACAGCCACAGCAATGGCCATAGTGCTGGACTTCCATGTTGGCAAATTCTTCATAGTTTCAAAAAATGGAGAGAGAGGAGGACTAACTACTAAGACAAAGCACACTATCAGAGAGAGAGTGTATGTGATGTATTTAAAATGAAAAATGTTATTTGTTTTACGGAACATATAATATTATATTGACTCATATTTTATTTATTATTAGATGAAATGAAACCTTACTTATATAAGGTCCACACCTCATCTAATATTTAATGATAAATAAAATATAAATCGATATGATATTTTATACATTATAAACACAAATATCATAACTAATTTAAAATGTTGCCTAGTGAGTGAAAAATGAGGTTAATAGGTGGGCCAGTATGTGGCTGGAATTTATCTATTCCATTCTAATTATCATTGCAGTGTTAGCTTTATGATTGCAGGCCTGAAAATGGTGTTGAAAGAGATGTGACAGAAGTCATGACCACGGTGTGCCGGTTCTGTCCATAGTCAGCAACAAAAAGGAAAATTATGAGAGAGTTGGAATGGTTCAGGCTGAGTCAGCTTGTAGGTTTGCTGAGATGAAAAGGAAATTAGCTATTGGAATATGGGGCTCTATGCCTCGAAGGACCAACAATAATATCGATTATACAAAATTACAATGTTTACTTTAGATCTTCTTCACATTTTGTTTGTATTTTTTCTCTATTGATGCATTAACAACAAATACCTTGTACCCTTTTGGCTCTTGAAAAAATAAAATTGATTTGTGTTCTTTTGACAAGAAGTGTGTCATGTCACTCATGTGTCTCTTACATGGAAAGTGGCTTTACGGGGGGCTACTTTTTACTTCCTAGAAACTGTGGCAAAATGGCTATTACATTGTATTAGGGGCTTTCTCACGATCAATGTCTATGTCTTTTTTATTTTTTTATGTTTTTAAGAAGTGAGATCAACCGAACTCTATATTATGTATAATAACTTTTTCTTATTTTTTTTATTATTTTTATTTTTATTTTGATAATTTTAATTATTTTTTATTTTATTTTTTTATGTTGAGTTTGGATAAACCGAATTCTGTTAATATAACAGTGTTTTTCTTTTTTTTATTTTTCTTTTCATTTTTATTTTATTTTAGTAATTATAATTATTTTTAATATTTATTTTTATTTATTTGTTAAAGAAATTGATTTATCCATATTCTTTATTGTGTATAGTATATTTTTTAATTATGTTTTTTAATTATTTTTTTAAATTTGTAATTACATTTCATATTTAATTTGTAATATTTTTATATTTATTTGGAAAGAAAATCAAAAATTAAAAATAACATTGTTTCAGACAATACAATTAAACAAAAAATAAAAAATTGAAAGAACAAATTAAAAAATTTACAAGTCATAATTAATTAAACTCATAACAAAATAAAAAAGTAATACCAAAGCAAATTTAATAAAATACAAAAATATTGCAAAACAAATTTGAAAGACAATTAAACTTCATGTATAGTATATTCTTAATTTTAATTTGGTAATTATGTTTTTTTAAAGTTTAATTGTCTTTCAAATTTTTTTGTAATATTATTTTATTTTTATTAAATTTAATTTGGTATTATTTTTTTATTTTGTTATGAGTTTAATTAATTATGACTTGTAAATTTTTTAATTTGTTCTTTCAATTTTTTTATTTTTTGTTTAATTGTATTGTCTAAAACAGTGTTATTTTTAATTTTTGACTTTCTTTCCAAATAAATACAAAAAAATTACAAATTAAATATGGAATACAATTACAAATTTTTAAAAAAAACATAATTAAAAAATATACTATACACAATAAAGAATATGGATAAACCAATTTCTTTAACAAGTAAATAAAAATAAATATTAAAAATAATTATAATTACAAAAGTAAAATAAAAAATGAAAAGAAAAAAATAGAAAAGCAAAACACATAATAGAGTTCCATTGGTCCGAACTCATCACAAAAAAAATAAATAAAAAATAATTAAAATTATCAAAATAAAAATAAAAATAATAAAAATAAAAAAATAAAAAAAAGTTACTGTACACAATATAGAGGTCGGTTAGTCCGACTTCTTGAAAAAATAAAAAAATAAAAAAAAACAGTGTAGACATTGATCGATTAATATAGAGAAGTGGACACCATTATATTATTTTAGGATATATATTAAAAAGATGGATGAATGAAATTTCTCATCAATAGGTTGAGATACATGAGTACTTCACGGCATCTTGGGGAGACATTGCAGATATAAGCCGTGTATAAAAACTGAGTCCACAGTTCCTTTTTGGTTTTCTAAAAGAATTGTTTGATTGATTAGCTTTTCCTTGATCAACAAGTACGAGCAAGATTTGGCACATCGACAAAATAAGTGGTTACAGAACGGAGATTCCAATTAAAATAGAGCCATCCTACTTCTGCACATGACCATTAAAATACATTTGTCGCTTGTCAGAGAAGCTGTGAAAATCTAAAGTGTACTCAAATCCATCCATCATTGACCATAAAAAATAGTCACTAAAATGAAGGATTTTTCACTAAAATAAAATAAAAAAATAATTATTTATATATGTGCCACTGGAATTGATATTATTTATCAATATGCACTAAATATAAATCGGTCAATAGTGTAATAATTTACTTTTTGTAAATCGGTCAACAGTACAAAGACTTATAGCTTTTAAATCACCTCACAGCTAATCGATTTATATTCCCAAAAATCACCTCCAAGCTAAACATTTTATATCCCCGAGCTACAAAATAAATAGACCCTCAGGCACTCCGTTAGAAGCAGATTTGAGGGAAATTTTTTTTTACTCTTTGTCGAGCGGGTGAGTTACAAAAAAATGACAGGAAGACCTTTTATGGTTGTTCATTATAATTGTGAGGTGATTCAAAATTCGTAAGATGGAGTCAAGTTTTGCTTTCAAAATCCACCATTTATTAGTGTTCGTTCGTCTATGACCCTTTCTAAGCTTCATGCCAAAATTCTTCACAAGTTACACGCAAGAAACAAGGAAATAATTCAAATGGTGTATCGGCTACCTATGTTGATTGGTCAAAGTGCAGTTTGGTATAGGAGTTGCAGTATTGAAAGTGACGATGACTTGAGGATGGTGTTTGATTGTCATAATCAATTTTCGGAACTTCATGTTATGGAGGTATTCATAGCTTTAGGAGAGTTGCAGATAAGATCTGATAAGAACACTCCCATTCAAGTATTTGATGAATTGTCTTTAGCTCAATCTTTCCATATCATTTCGATGTCAAGTCCAATGGTCTATGAAAATCACGAAGAAATAAATGCAGATAATGTGATGTGTGGGCCCAACTTTAAGAAAACTGGTAGTCGAGGTTGGTAGAGAGTTCAACTTGATGGTCCAATTGCCGGGTATGAGCCTTACAATGAGCTGGTTTCTGAAGAGAAGCCGAACGACGATAACATTTTATTTTCAATGTCATTTGTTATTTTTTTTGGAACTTACGTGATTAAGATTTTAATATTATCTAAGGTCTGAATTTTTTATTAATTTATGATAAAATATGCTATTACTCGCTTCCATTATTAACTGTGAATTAAAATATGTTAGTCGATTTTTGGGAATATAAATCGGCTAGTTGAGAGATGATGTAAAAGCTGTAAATCGTTGAACTGTTGGCCAATTTATAAAAAGTAAATTGTTGCACTGTTGGCCGATTTATATTTAGTGTATATTGGTAAATAATATCAGTTTGGTTGTATATTTGTAAATAATTATTTTTCTTATTTTATTTTGGTGAAAAAGCCCTAAAATGAATTTGAATGATAAATGTATATACTGTTATACTCTGCATTTTTTTATTGTATTTCCTGCTTGCCTTTCATACAAAGAATCTGATCTATTTAAGAAAATGACTAAGTTCTGGGATTAGGTTTTCTTAGGCCCATAATAAGTGTGATGTTGAATAGACCAAAACCCCAAAACATATATTTTAAGTAGAAGTGGAAATGAAATCAGCTTATAGTCCTTAGTAAAGTCTAATCTTTTTTCCTGGTAGTGGTTGGAGACTTATCTTTATGTTCTTATGTGGGAATGAACTTGTTCCCTTTGACCAGTTGTGAAAAGGCCTTTCTTATAATGATATTGTAACACCTTGATTCTTTTTTTTCCCAGAAACCTTTTGTCGATAAGAAAAGCAAGAATACACCCCACCTCCACTCATCACTTGCATATTTCTTTTATGCATACAAACTCACATGCTAGCCTCTAAGGAGCCACATGTTCCCCATCGTGGGGCTCAAACCTTTCCACACCAGCTTCTCGTGGGGCCTTCACTCCTTTCACAATTTCAATTGCACAAACTATGTTAATATTGCATCATACCCATGCAATAACGCAATTTATGGATGTTAATTCAAACACTTTGAGTGTGATTTGAATGGACCCAATGCTTTTTTTTTCCAAAAAAAGGTCTAGTGAAAGTGTAGTTAATTAGTACAAAATATTGTCATTGGACCACCCTATTTGTAGAGGTATATAGGTCTTCCATATGTTATGAGTTTGGATTTTAAAGGAGAAGAAAGGGAAGGGAAAATTTGTAATATAATTTTACACTATAAATCCTCCTCTTTCTTTTCCTCAAAAACTCAAATTTACAATCATACCCCAAGGTAATGGAGAAAATGAGAGAATTTATAGTATAAAATTATATTACAAGTTCTTCCCTTTTTTTTTCCTTTTACTTTTAAAATCCAAATTCACAGGAAAAAAAAGTGTAATATGAATAAATGTGAAAAAAAAGGAACAAACTATAAGAGGACAAATTTGATCAAGAATTACATGGTGGGCTCTGTGCTTCTGTTGTATGTGCAGCTCAAAGAGCTGGTAAAAGGAGAAGAAACGGGTCCCTACCTACTTAGCTTTTCCAAAAGGTTTCAGTTTTTCATTATTACCAGCACTAGTGTCACTGATTTTTTTGGTGTCCATCTCTCCATTTGTCCAAATATTCTATTGACTCCTCAAATCCAAAATCTACTCCCAACCAACCCCAAAACAAAAAGGTGAAATGAAAAGAAGGGTAGGCGCTAATAATGCTCGGGAAATTTCATGTCACAAGGATATGGCTTGTGTGTGTATATTATAACAATAACAATGTAGAAGTGGTTAGGATGACTTTTGAGCATCAGAGTTGGAAAATGTGTGGAAGAGTGCGAGTGAAGCCTATACTCTCCTTTTGGATTCTTGCAAGTATAGCAAAGGCATGCCTTTTTTTTATGAGTAATATTTGTTTTCTTCTTTTATTTGTTTTCCCTCAAAACCTGGGTCCTTTTCACTATATTCATTAAAATACACAAGTGGAGAAAAAGCTCATCCACTTTTACTATTAGACTGCACAGGCTTTGATTCTTTTTATGATCCGGGTTGCTATTCACCTGCTACTATTGGCGTCCACAGAGTTCAACACAGGCCTAGAAAAATGGTTTGAGATAAACTAAACCTGGCGTGAGTAGAGCACCATCTGCATTATACCAGTATTTATATTCCGAGAGTTGTTAATATATGGTTACAGGTTTTCTGCAAACAAAGGCACGCTCCTAATATATCTCCCCCTAAAAGGCATGGGCTTGGATGGGTTTTGCAATAAACTAGTATTACTGTTACGCTTTCTATTATCATCACTATTGGATGGGATTGGATCTGAAATACTGTGCAATGCTATACTGGACTGAAGTTGGACCAGATTTTCTTCTTCTGGGGAAGGAACACCGGATGGGACAACATGCACTTTGCCAGGTTTTGAATCAACTCATTCTCCTGCATAACCTATCCTACAGCTCTACAATTTGTCTTAATAAGACAGCTGAACAAGAAATTTGTTTAACTTCCAAGGATGCAGAGATTGAACTCGAACCAAGAAATGAAGAGAATTGTGATTTATGTAGGCTACGAATTTAATTTTGAGTACAGCTTGGCTTTGATTTAACATCTTAAACATTAAATTGAATTATTGAACTTTTTTAATTTCATTTTTCAAAGGAACAAAGCTTTTCAAGTTTTCAATTGATATCATGATGACTGAGTGCACGTTTGGTTTGGCGTTTTCACGCCCAACCCACAGTTTGAAATGCATTGAACGCCCGTAAGAATTGGTTTGGATGTTTTCTCATCCACATTGCGTCAACGGATTTTTAGGATGTCAAACCCAATTACACAGAAGCAAGGCTCCCGTTGCATTGAATACTCTTAAGTTTTAAAGCAACTTTAATTTCCCATTGTCATATCTATCCTTCCCCCTAAAAAGTGTTAGTAATACTCATGTGCAATTGTCATATAATACTCGTGTCCTTTTTAGTAAATATATACCCAAAGGTGATTTTAATTCATATTACCCAAACCATATTCATCCCGTCACTATCACTTTTAGGATAAAAGTTTCCAAATATAAATCACGTTAACTTTAACTAACTTCTGATCAAAATCAATTTTGATATAATCAATTTAATGCAAACTCCCGTTCGCAAATTCTAATATAAACAATTACCGAGACCAGGAAAGAAAAGTGTTTTTTTAAAGAGATAGAAAGAAAGCAAAGGTTGATAACAAACAAGCTGAGAATCTGAAACCACAAAAATTGATTAAAAGAATGAGGAAGAATTCAGTCTCATCTCAGGTACGACATTAAGTATTACATCCTACTCTCTCTCTTTCAATGCAAAGATTTTTTTTTGGTTCTCGGGTGCATTCACTATTAACATTCTTCCTTTGCATAAGAAATATAACGTTGAAAACACGGTGTGCAGCAAGAAAAACTTACGTAGAAAACAAAACATGTAGAGAACAAAACAAATATACACGTATGGCAAAGAATCAATCAACAAATAAATGAGGTCGAAAATCAAGATGAGGCATCAGAATCAGTGGTTGGCTTATGATTAGCAACTGCCAATCCTGGAAGCTGATCAATTCCCTTGCGAGAGGCTTCCCAAAGTTGTTGTTCTATGCCCAGCTTCCTCAACTCCAACAAACCTCGCTCAACTAGAAGCAGAATAAGCTAAGTTCATGCACTATACTTTCAAGCACATCAGAAGCAATTAAAATTAGAAGTTCAAATACTTAACACCCAGTTTTGCTTGCAATTAAATTTGCCCCAACACAAGTATTATCCCTTTTCGCCTAAGTAGCATTATAGACTAATGACGTTATTTATCCTATTTCTAAATTGCAGCTGATTGGTAGGGTTGCAGATTCAGACAAGAAATAAGCAAAACAAGCACAGAAAATTCTGTAGGAAAAACCAGGTATACTAATGCCTCCTCAGTTTCAAGACTGTCTACTTTTAGCTAGATGAGATATTTACTCACTTCAGAACCACAAGAGATGATGAGAATGACCAGAGCTTACCATCAACAGCATCATGTGAAGTTGGTGACTGCCCACTACGGGCAATCCACAACCGAAGTCGCTCTTCAGCAATACCTTCTTCCACACCATGAAATAAAGCTCTTCTCCAGAAATATGTTAGCCACGCCTGCAAATATTTAGAGTTTATAAATAAGTTTACCAAATTATTTGTGCATATTGTATTAAAAATAGCTGTGCTTCAGATTCAACTCTTAACATAGACAGGTCCATAAACAGATTCATTTTAAGATCTAATTTTAATGATTGTGATTAATGAGGAAAAACACAATAAAACAATTAATTGAATTTCCTAACAAATAAATTTGTCTTGAACAGGGAGAAATTAAACAAAGAACACAAATCTCAGTCAAGATAACTGATTGCCGATTTTGTCAAGATATTTAAGCACATCTGTCCAATTCCCTGTATTTAATTTAGACATATTCCTTCTTTCCATCTTCTAAAGATGAGACAAATGCTAGTACAAATGAAAATGCTAAAACATCATTTGAGGAAAGTTATTAGAATTTCATAGAGCTTAGGCCATGAACATTGAGTGCCAAATGCCATAATCTTCAAAGGACAAGCAACTAACCTCTTTGAAAAGAACGTCCTCTGCTTCGCCTTCACTTAACTCTGGAGGAAATAAAGAACAGAAAATCAACAGAACTCATCAGGTCATCTGCCAGACACATTTCCGATTATGAAAGAAGAATGACTAGATGCGGTCATATCTGCGTAATACACTAGCCAAAAAATACTTGTGCTTTACATTAAAAATTTATATATTTATGCTTTTCCGACCAGTGCCTTAAGGGCATTGGTTAAGGAATTGAGAGTGACAAGTTTTTGAAATTTTTTCAATGCACCTAATGCATTGGAAACTTAAAAATTTCAATCTTCAATAAAAAAAACTTACCACTTTTGATTCCTTAATCACTACTCTGAGGCTTTGAGGCACTGGATATATATATAGAGAGAGGTGTATCAAGTGAGAGAGCTATCTGTAAGTGAGAGATGAGAGTAGCAAATCTTGACCATCAAACCATACATACATGGTCAAGATCAAAAGTTATTTGAAAGTCACTCATGACTTCAAAAAATCATGACTTAACATTTTAATCTTGTGCGTTTATGACAAATCCAATGGTCAAAATTTACTCCTTTTACTAATAACCACCTCTCTCTCTACACACACGCTTGCACAAGAAGGCATTGCCTCATGCAAGCCTATACAATATAAGGTCAGTCCAAAATCAATGGGGTTTACACATTTCAATCAGAGGTCATGAATGTCACATGGCACCGTAGTATTGCCTAATAAAACCTTTATGTATATTGGAGTATGCCTTAAAACCAATTGAAATCCAACCAAAACTATTCCTTTGTTTGCAAATGGTAAGGGTGATTTGTATTTCACAGATAGTGAAGATGGTAACAAATGGCAATGTATAATTTATTTTATAACATAGATGTACCATCGTCCTTGTACACAAATCAC
The DNA here is from genome assembly GCA_031216125.1 of Dalbergia cochinchinensis. NCBI lineage: Eukaryota > Viridiplantae > Streptophyta > Magnoliopsida > Fabales > Fabaceae > Dalbergia > Dalbergia cochinchinensis. Next base: position 54,160,572 of record CM062373.1, on the reverse strand, counting down.
ATGTATATTGGATCAAAACATGCATAAAACTCATACATTTTTGAAAGTCGATCCAAACTTCCTCTCCATAGAAGAAGAAAAATATAGAGAAACAATTGAAAAAAAAAAAATAGATGTGATATACTACAAATAAAAGACAAGCAAAGAAACCCTATCACACAGGTACCACCTTGACCCTTACAATATTCTATAACAGCTAGTATCATCACAAACTTAACTAAAGGAGATCAATTAAACACCAAAATAAAAGTTGACAACTTATTTCTCACCAAATGCTTCCAAATATTTAGCATCACCACGTGATTTGGAATCTGAAAATAAATGAATAGAAGTATGAACATCATAATTCAAATAATCTACCAAACAACGGCTTTTTTAGATGAAAAGCAGAATAATGAGTTTAAAAAAAAAATATTAAAAAAATGTGCCCATGAACCAAAACTACAAGTTTTGTCGCCAAAAGGGCATCCATAACAAATCATAAACTAAAGACACTGCAGACTAAACCAAAAACCGAATCAAAAGATGATGAACTAACATACCTAAAACAGACTGCCGAACTAAATTTGGGCGTCTGTGTTGGGCTAAGGCAAGCACAATAGCATCCTCAACCTACAAAGTCAAATTTGACCAAGAATATATATATATATATATATATATATATATTTGAAGTCAAGAAGATAGAAAAAGGAAGTTGAATTTCAACCAAACTTGAAGGCTTGGGTTCTTGAAATCCATGCTTTGAAAAAGAAAAAAAAAGAAGTAATAGCCTTTAAAATATGCTTCTTTGTATCTAAAAAGTCCAAGAGGAAAGCGTGATAAAGAGATAAACAAGCAAAGAATTAACTTAAATAGCATTCATGGAGAACCTTTAAAGAAGCAAGTTCCCTCAAACCCATCTCAACTGAAAGCATACTCTCAATGTTTCCTTCCCCAGTGAGATCATTTAAATCACAAACAAGTTTGCTTCTGCCCGGATCATCAGCACCTGGCCCATGCTCTTTAATTAGATGTCATTGAAAGCTAATTTAAGACAGAAATAATTTCAAACAAAATTTCCGAGTATCACAACTCATGCTCACTTTTGTTCCAAGATTCCTCCTTAGCCTTTTGTCCAGCAGAGATGACAATTTCAAAAGGAAGAGGAGCGAGAGAAGACCAATGTTCATGCTTGGATTGTGCTATGTCTGCACATATGCCTAAAATGCATGGAAGTAACATGCCACAAGAATTATAAGCTCTCATGTAAATAGATGAAGGGAGTTTTGTAAAATATGCTTCTCAAATTTGTATGTCACATGATTTTTCAGATAAAAATTAAATAGAGTTTTCTTTTTTCTGTAGAAAGTAGAGTGCAGTAGTAATTCCATTACCATGTTTTACAGCAAGACCCCAATAGCGGGCAAGCCAACATCTCTTCAGGACAACTTCCTCCTAAAAGACAGATAAAAAATTAAAAGAGAGAATTGAGACAGATGGACAAATAGAAACCTGCTAATTATCATTTTAATGGAAAACACCAACCATTTCTTCTTGGGTCAAAATCATTCTGTGTGTCATTGTGCGAAGAGCCTTTGCTTCTGCTTCAGCTTCTTGCTGTTGTTCCAAAGCTGCTGCAGCATCATCTTTTAGATTCTGACAGGGACAATGAAGATAGCTATAACTTCCCAGAAAATAAATGATCAGACCAGATATATAGCATGACTAGAAATTGAAAAAAATGCATCCCTCTTCAAAGTTACCTGAATTTCAACACGAAGGGCTGTGATTTCCTCATCTCTCCCATCATGTGTTTGTTTTGCAGCCCTGAGAGCAGCCTGTGACAAAAATGTTGAGTATTCGAAGGAACCTTTTTTTTTTTTTTTTTTAAGGAAACAGCATTAATGAGGTTGTTGCTCAAAACCCAGAGTTACTGTAGTTAAAAAACCTTCAAGTACAAAAATATCTAGTTAAGGTGATATAACCAGCAGCATAACTGCCTCTGGTTCATTCCCCTTTAAACAGATATGGAGATATGCACGCATCTCAATAATACAGCAAACCTTTTAAAATTAAAACTTAGAAGAGCTCGTATAGCAAGTTACTCCCTCCCTTTTAAAATATTTGTACACTTTCAGACAAAGTCATCTTTCAAAATATTTATCAATTTCACATTCCAATAAAGTAGATTTTTGTTTGTTGCAATAGTCCTCCAGTAATTAATGACAATTAGTGTAACCTGTCATTTTCAACCATTTGATGTACTCCACAATTAATGACCATTAGGGTATATTAATCCATACACCATTACCATATTATTTATCATCTTTCTTAATACTCTTGTTTATCCAAATTTGACAGATATTTTGCAAGGGAGGGAGTATCAATCAAAAGGATGACCAATGGTCACAGCAATCAAGCTCCCAACCAGCACTAAGTTCATATTACTGCCACATTAATCCATTCTGTTGACATACCTCTCTTTGACGCAAAGCAGCTTCCTTCCTGCAAATATAGTAGACAACAATTAAAATCCTTAAACCTCAACAGAATAAATAGTTCCAGTTCAAGCCAGCATGTAATAAGAGAATTTAAAACTAGTTTACCTGCTCAAAAGTTTGGCTTCGAGGGATACACCTTCTCCAAGAGAAGCAACCTAACAAAATCAAAACGAACAAGGTAAGAAATCAGCAAACTCAGCATGAGGAATGACAGCAACAGTGACATAGTAACTTGTGTTGGTAAGTAGTTCAAGTGTTCAACTGTTTGTTAATAAAACTTAGTAATTATTCAAACTCTGGCATCAATACTATGGTGTTAAATACTACTTTTGCAGGGTTTCAAAGTTCAGTTAATATCTAGGAAAGAAAAAAAAACTCACCTGTTTCTCAAGCTCCCTAGCTCTGGCCTCCACTTCTTGGCGTTTTTCTTCTGCAATTCTTAGCTGTGAATATAATGAAGCAAACATGTTCAACATCATAACATGAAGATAAACCCAACTTTGTTTAGGGGTAAGGAGCACACCTTTTCTAATATAGTTTCATTCTCTTCCTGTAGCATATCGAGCTGCAATATGAATATGAATTAGGTTCAAAACTCATCCTTTTACAAATTACAATACAAATATACATAAATAAAGCTTAAAGATTAGCATAGCCAATATAAGGATTATCAGATTTAGTGTTTTGGAGACAGTAATTGATGCATTTGAATACTATACTTCATCACGGAGTGCAGAAGCTTCACGCTGATCTCCCGTGTCTTTTGAGTTAAGTTGTTTGACAGTGATATCTGACGTAAACCTGAAATCATTAATCGATAATTAAAATCTGAAGAGAAGCGCATCAACATGGCGTAAGTGGCCACTGCAGTCTGCATAAAGAAAACAATATAGATACATATATGGCCTTAATTTATCAATTATATCCAATATTATCTGTAACTGAATTTTTACTTCAGTTAGGCTTAAGTAAGTTTTTAATCCTTATATTTAGTTATGCATTCATTTTAGTCCTTACATTCTTAATTTGCTCATCTTTTTCCTCTTAATTTATCAATCATATCCGATATTATCCTTAACAAAAATTTTTATTTTAAGTTATTATGTTAAATGGTTGTGACATGTTAAAGGCCTTTTGTTCCTAACTCACAAGTATGGTAGGTGCGTGTAGAGCAGTACAAATTGGTGCAATGAATAGTTATGTTGAGCTCAAGTATGCCTTAGTTTCAAAACAAACCCGTGAAAAGAGGCACACCCAACTCTTCTTGTTTTGTTATTCTTGCCCCAGAGTTGTTTTGTTTTGCTTCACGAATGGTGATAATGTTTGAAACATAAACCCTCATCTATTAGGGCTATATAAACTAAGGATTATAAGTATGGCAGATTTAAGTTTGACAGTCAGGAATTTTTTTTTTTTAAATACATTTTACATGTTGAAAATTGTTATTTTCCATCTAAGATTATGGCATTATATGTCATTTGACATGTCATCATCATTTAACATAAATAAAAATTAACTAAGGATAGTTCTGGATATAATTGACAAATTAAGCAATTAAAATGAGTAAATCAACAATATAAGGACTAAAATGAATGCATGACTAAAATATAAGGACAAAGAACTTATTTAAGCTACGAAATAATAATATGATGTTGTTGGGAGGAGGCATCGAATTTGATTGGCGTCTTAACACTTGCATGCATGTCACTCTTGACACTCATCCATGTCAAGAAAAATCTGTGTTTTCAATCTTTCATAAAGCCTCTACAGGGAGGGCCACAAACATCTACCTATCCCAGTTTGAGGTTGTTCTCAATCATGGCACAGGTTCCACAGCACCATGATCCCTATGTAATAAAATTTAACCAAAAACTATTCATTTTTAATTTAGAGAATAAAATAGTCTGAAAGTTGAAACATCAAAAAACTACCCACTTCATAATCTTCATATCTTTCAGGATTACGAGTGTAATCAGGTCAGGTTCATTTGGATTTAGTCAAAAAACAAATTCGAACCAATAAATTTTGATTAGTTTGATGAGGTTTGGTTCAAGAAATTGTTGGACCAAATACAAACTAAACCAAACCAATCAAATTTGGGTTGGTTCGGTTTGAGTGGTTGGGTCACAAGCAAAAGAAAAAATAAGCCGAAAAAAATACCATAAAACATCTAAAATATCAATTTGACAAGAGTAGTTAATCACATTAAAATCAATTAAACTATATGATTTAATTATGCCTTACATCATATACCAAAAGGCAACACTACATAAACTAAGAGAAAAGGGAAAAAATGGGTTTTGCTAACCATTGCCCTAAGGTTACCAGAAAAAGTAAAATCCAAAAGTTTTTAATGAGTCTCATGCTTTGAATACATCAAAACTTGTCTTCCTGACACTAAAGTTTCCATTTTTTGTTCCTTAACCAGTGCCCTAAAGATAAACCCCCCAAAAAAAAAGTCGAGTCAAGTACCGGATCATCGAATTTGGAATTGCAATAACCGATTGTTCGAACCAATCAGGATCAGGTTTAGTTAGGTTCTACCCGATAAAACCTAATAATCCAGACCAACTGGTATCAAATTAAATTGTTTGGTTCAATTTTTTAGGTTCAACAGGTTGATGTGAACCAACTTACAACGCTAAATATTTACCCTATTATAGGGTAATATTTGAATTGTTGAGAGATGATACAAGCAAACGCCCATAAAATCCATATATATTATCATAGAAACTTCAGAGGTTCAATTGTCAGAGGGATTTGGCAGTTGGCACCACCAGAACAACAGGTCACTCAAGTATCAGAGTCTTAGTTAGATGACTAGTTCTTGAAAATTCATGATGATTCAGCTTTATAGTATTAATGACTCAACCTGGAAGTGCTACAAGACATAGATTTATAGTATTAATGATTCCGCTTTGAAGAATTCTAAATTCTCCTACTACATCCTAAAAAAAGTAAGTATTGATTGGTTTTTAAGATTCCAATACATTGACTGCATTTACTTTATTAAATCCATCTAGTATTTAGGAAGATTTGTAGGAGAATATAACATTATTCTTCAGCTTTATATTAAAGGTTCAATTCTTATAGCCACAAAATCATAAGTATTAAAGGGTAAAAAAATAATGCTTACAACTTTTTCTCTCTATTCCGATTGGTCGGAGGATCAATTGGAGGTACAGCCATAGGCGTCCGAATTGTGGATTTGGCAGGCGGGACCACCGGTGTTGAGCGAACCGAAACCGCCGGTCTTCCAGCTGACGTTGAACGCACTGAATGAGTATGCTCTACAAAGTTCCGACCTAACTAAACAAAAAACACCAAAATCCTATTAGCTCAACGATAACCAAGCGAACACCAATTGAACAAATCCATAAACTCAAAAGAACATTAGCATTCCACAACACTTAGATCTCACTCAATCGCTGTCAATTGACACCAAACTAATCATGAACAGCAAAAAAAAAAAAAAGGAGTTGAAGAGCAATCAAATTTCCAGCATCGAACACGCATAATCTTCGGTTCTTTTATTCCACAATTCAACAAACGAAGGAAGAATGGCCGTGAGAATTACCGCAGGAGATGGAGATCTGTTCGGCCTAGCAACCGAAATCGGAGGGACGGTGGCGGAAGCAGCACCACCGCTACCAGCACTCTTGAGACTACTGGCATTGCTGGAGAAGGATGAAAGAGAAGGAGCGGTAGGAGCAGCGAACCCGAACTCGAGGTCGTCGTCGTCGTCGTCATCATCGCCGTCGTCAGCGGCTGCGGCGGTCTGAGACGCCATCACCCGAGCCAATCGCTGCGCGGCGGCCTTGGCCGCCACGTTTTGAGTGCGCTTGACGGTGGAGATCCCAGCGGCGGAGGAGGGACCGAGCCGCGACTGAGGATGCGCGGGCGACGACGAGCCGGTGCTGCTGGAACTGCCGCTCCACTGCCGCGTGTACACCGGACTGCCTGTCCTCCTCCGATCCATGAGAGTCAAGAGCTTACGTGTATATATAGAACGGAGCTGGATTTTTCTCGGGGAAGAGCGAGATTTTCTCGGCGCTAGATTTTCTCGGGAAAATCGGGGGAAGAGGCTTCTTTCTGAGTCGGAATACAGTCTTGTTTGTTTCGTTTCCGAGTCGTGCGCCCGGGGGGTGGGGTTTGTGTGGTGGTGGGGCGCAAAACGACGCCGCTTCGTTGTGAGTGGGTTCGCGGGAGAGAAGAGAATAAATGCGTGTTCTTTTCTTACTTCAGACAGGTTCGTTTTCCGCTTGTTTTTATCGACTCCTGAGAAAATTTCTGACATGCTCAAGGAGGAAGAGCTTTTGTTCCTCCAAATTAAATTCTTGCCTTTTAATGCTTGGATGGGGCCCACTAGATCTATGGTGTAGACATTTAGTGGAGGAAGAAAATCCTTTGTCCAGGAAGAGAAATACTTAGCAGAGCCAAAAAATAAATATTTATTCTAATTTATTTCATAATTATAGATAAATTTTATAAGTTATTATTATTTTTTAATTTTTATATTTTAAATATAATATTTAATATATTAATTAATAAATAAAATAGAATAAATATTTTATCCCGTTGATCCCGGAGCATAGAAGAAATATCTAGTGGCGCAGACAGAGAAGAGGATTTTATTGTCTTTGCGGCGTGCAAAACGGTGTCGTGTGGCACAATTGTTTGGCTGTGAAATGGTTCCCCTTTTCGATGAGAGCCAGAGAGAGCGGAGACAAGGAAAGGCAAAGGACACAACTTTCAATTATGTTTGAATGAAAGCAAATTACAAATTGAAAGGGTCTAATCAACAATAATTAAGTGCAACAGTATGTTTTTAAAGAGATTATAAAGGATCAATTTTGTTGTTTATAAAAAAAAGGATCAATTTTGTTTTTTTTAAATAAAAACACCTAATTTCAAAGGATTAGTCCAATAACAACAACTAATTTATTTCGAAAAAAAAACTAATTTATTGAAATTGTGTGCAGAGCTTGACGAAAAAAATCATGGGAGGATAAATACTAACTATTAATTTGAGAACACAATTTTCATTACTCAACACAATGCTTAATGAGTAAATGGTTACCAAGTTGCCAAGCAGTTACATTCAGGTTGTGATAAAAAAAAATAATTATACGGTTTTTTCTTCTTCTATGTCAAGTACTTTTTCATTGGCCTTTAAATTTTATAAAAGATATTAGATTTTTTTTTTGGTATTTTAAAAGTTATATAGATTATAATGAGATTTGCATCTAGGATCTTATATCTACTGCTCAAACCTTTTATTATTAAACTAATCCTAATAGCTTGGATAAACCCCTATATGATTGAATAATATTATATTAACAAAATTATTCTTCTGAAATATTTTCTGAAAACTTAATCTTGAAAGAGAAATTAACATGTGACAATTTTTTAATTTGTATACATTACACTATTCTGTTATTGAAATTATCATTCTTTAAAAAAAAAAAAAAAGAAGCATTGAAATTATCCTCAAACTCTATAACATGTAGTCTCTCTTAGAATATTCTAAAACACATTTAACCGTTTATAATTTCATTAAATTAAAATGGAAAAGGTCGTATTCAACAAACTCGGTATTTTTTTTTCCATATAAACTAATGCACTGAAAGATAATGAACAGAACTTTTTCCAATGCTTTGTTGTCCATATTTTATTATTCATATCATGTCTCCCTACTTTAATTTTTCTCTTTTTGGAGTTTACCGAGAACACACAATCTCTTATTGTTCTGTTTAAATGAGTACAAGACGATCATAGATATGTCTTGATAAATGAAAATCACATGCAATGTTTTGCTGTACAATATTAAGTGTATAATGTGTTTTTGAAATTTGAAGAACTAAATTATAATATTTTTTGTACATATAATATTTTTAATTTATTTAAATATTTTGTGTAAAAGTGTGTAATTTGTTTTTATGTCTATCAACTGATTAATCACACCCCTCTTCCACTATACATAATAACAGATTTACGATTAATTTTTTAATTTATCATTTTTAATATTTTAAGCACACCAACACATATTAATAAAATGAATTAAATAAATTTTGAGATTTGAAAAAAAAAGGATATTTCAATAAAAATGTCTCATAATTGTGTATTAATTTTAGAGTAATCTCAGCATAAACTATTGTTCACAATAGACCCTATACGCAATAACATATCAATAATTTAAAATATAATTTAAAATTATAATATATAGATACTATAAAAATTAATAATTAGTATGTGGTTATATGTTATGACTCACATAAACCAGGAGTATCTATTATTGATTTCGTTGTCAGTGACCAATAAAATGAAGTGGATGGAGTATTTGTTACTGATTTCGTTGAAAATAAAATAATTTTCAGCCAAAAATAATTTGCTAATATTTGATTACTCGAATGATATGGTAGTAAAATCTTACAGAAACATTTCAAAATTTTTAACTATCTATAATTTTTGTTCAACCACTTAAAATTTGTCATGTATATATCAATTCAGTCTGATAATATTTTGGACGGAAAATTTTGAAATTTGTGAGTGTGATGTAATTTAGTAGTCGAATCCCATGACTTTTTGGTACAACATGTCAATAGTATTGTTGTAATACTGTGACCATTGGCTTAAGCGCAAGGAAAGCTAATCATCAAGAGGAAAAATCTTGGATCTGTGCCATCTCTCCAATTACACCATCGTAGGTTCAAACTCTTGATCTTCTACGATGCCAGTGATCTTAATCAACCTCTTATGTACCTGTTCCAGGTCCTTTTTTTTTCATTGTCATTTGAATATGGGTTTAAATCATATTAAGCATAATGTGGTGGTAAAAGAAGGAAATAAGCCACAGTAAAAGCCTTTCAAATAAGTGGGTGTATGAGATGAAGTTCCATTATAGCGTACTCTTGAGAGATTGATATTAGAACATAGAAAATTAACCCTATATGTGGCTTGATAGGTTTTAGGGTTCTGTTACCTTTACCCACAGATTTGGATCTATGAAGAACAGTCTAAAAGAGATGGTAAAGAAGTCTTTTTCTTCCCAAATGAAAGACGTGTATGAGAGAAGAGAGAGAGAGAGCCCGCACCAAAAAGGAAATCATTTTTGGTAATAAATTAAACCAAATCACACACCTCCCTCTCATTGTCTCCACAATAACCCAAATATAAGAGCATAATAACTTTAGCCCAACCACATCAGAAAAAGTCCAAACTTGTCACTTTGTAATCCACTTTATCTCTCTTCACTAACAACACGTTGAGCCCACCAATACCTACCGTTCACGCAACTATTCCATCACCAACTGGCAAGAGAGGACCTCTCTTCTTGGTCACAAAGAAAATGAGAACAAACCCACATACATATGCATATATAAATTGCTCTCCTTTTTCACATATAGAACACACCAGCAAACACAACATGTAACCCATTTTTCCTACTACAACAGAACACCACCTCCATTCTCAACAACACCCATGCTCAATGTGCACCCACTGATGCAAACAAAGAATCATCCCTTTCACTGACATGGCATCCTGACTCAAGGGAAGAAGAAATGCTAGCTCTCATTCATCCATCATCATCTCTTAGTGGGCTGACATCACCTGTTCTTTATTATTCTCTCACCAAGTTCTTATAAGCCTACAAACCCATTGATTAAAGTCTTATTTATTATTATTAAATCCATTCCAAAACTCTTGATCTTCTACTATACCAGTGATCTTAATCAACCTGTTATATACCATTTGATCAAAAGTAACACATACTAATTAATCAAGGGATAACTTTATTTTCGTGATGCACTAACATATAGTAGAAGCCAAGCACCCATGATTATACAAGAGGAGTGGATGGACACCCAATCATACCAAATAATTTTCTTTGAAGCGATGAAAGCATCAACCGCAAATATATAGCAAATATATACAATATATATTTTTATGTGAAAAATCAGGCAATACTTGCATGCCAAGTGCATCACTCAATTGTAAAACTTGACCAATAAAGTAGACAAAATAGAATAACCTTTACTCTTGGCCTTGCCCTACAAAAAGCTAATGGGATAATGCTAATCTTCAGAAAAGAGGGAGAAAAAATCGCATGCCGATTACAATAAGTAGGAATAGCAGGTTAAACAAAATCAATCTGCCTCCTAACAGACATTCAATTTATAAGCAACAAAACAAGGACTAGCTACTTGGCTGAATCATTAACCTCATTCAGTCACACTTCTAAACTCAATAAATGCATATATTTTCCCTTGAGCTTAATTACACTCATTTCACCCTTATTATTCACCACCTTTGTTCTGAACCAGTTTATCTATTAAATCAGCTGCTTCTTGGACGGTTGTTATGTTTTGAGAGTTCTCCTGATCAACACTGATGCCAAAATCTTCCTCCAAGCTCATCACTATTTCCACCAGCCACAGTATCATAATTACCAAAGCAACCAAGGTTCATGAAATATACATCCTCGTATAAGCTGCGCATTAATAAAAAGAAAACATTAAAGAGTCTCTTTTGGGTGTAGAAAAAGTTTTCAGTTTTTAATTATTTTTTATTTATAAAATTCATCACAAATATGTCACGTTATTTTCATCATATTTTCTATTTCTAAGATTTCATGAAGAAAATCTTAAAAAATTATATTATTTTCATAATTTTATTCAAAAATTCTAAAAATAAAAACAAATTGAAAACTATACAGCAGGTTTACATCTAATATCTTAAGAATAAGAAATAAAAACAAAATATTTTCTCAAACCAAATAGGCCAATTTTAACCTTAATTAAAATCAACAATGCTTGCTGGCAATTTCAATGATCTTACTGTGTCAAGGGAATCAGCACCAAGTGCTGAGAACTTGGTTTCTGGGATAACCTCAGATTCAGGTGGCAAAGCAAGTTGTTTTCTGTCAACTTCACACACTTTCTGCACTGTTTCAGGTTGTGCCTGGAATATTACAAATTTTCATGTACCAAAATTGTAAGGTCTTTTTTGTTACATATGCAAATGCTGAGGGGAGAAAAAAAGAATGTAGCAGGAAATGAAACATACTGCACAGGAGATGCGGAAGCCAGAGGTTCTCAAAGAAGGAAAGCCCACAGAGACTGTCCTCAAAATTGAAATCCTATGAGAAGCCTACATGTTTCAAAAACCAAATGAACTTTTAATTCTAAATTAGTTACTTCGTCAAAAGTATAGGTCAGTGCAAATAAATAAATAAACTGACATAAACATGATATATGGACCATGTTTATAAAGTGATAACTCTTATTACTTAAATTGGCAATAGTATCTCGAACCAAAACCTTAAATACTGTAGTTGTTTTTATGTGTTCATTCACCAAACCAAAGAAGTTGTCACTTTCTCCAATTTCTAACACCCCCCCCCCCCCCCAAAAAAAAAATGTGGGGCTTTCTTTACCTACAATCTACATATTTAACTAAAGGTTTTTTCTTCAGTCATGAATCGATATTATTACCCTTTTGGTTTTTAATGATTGCGATTTAATTTCTTATTTTCTATATCTTAATAAAATAAGTTTTTAGTATAATACGTGACACATATCTTAACCACAAATAATTAACATATATCGGTACCTTTATATCTTTAGAAGGGCAAAGAGAAAACCCCCCTTAATTAAAACTCACACTTTAATTCCTAAGTCCTTACAACATTTTCCTAGCAAAAGTGGCTGTCTCTAATTCATAAGTTTTAGCCATTGCCTTTTTAGTTACAGCAATATATATCTCCTACTATCAGCAACCAAAGAGATTCAGAAAATCACACGTTGCATATTTGGCAAATTTCACAAATACAGTTTGCTGAAGTAAGTTTTCGTTGATTCATTCCATTTCACTATGTCAAAATACTCATTTCAGTATGGTCGTCTTCAACATTATAGATTCTGAAGTCACTGTCACAATTTAATTGTAGAAATAAATTGTACCTAGAACATTACCACACGGAAGATACCCCAAAAAAATAAAATAAAATAACATAACATAAGAAGAGAAGTATCATGCATGGTTCTATTTGTGTTAGGAGAGAGGGATTTTAATTTGACCGTGGCTGGCATCAGCGCTAGGCAGCTTTACAGAGGATTTGAACCTAAGAAGTGATGGCTGAAACATTGGCCATTGTTGCAGCTCAGGTAAGGTGCTGGCAAACCAAGAGGGCTAAGACTAAAAGATAGAGTTTATGAACTGGGGAATCTAATATTTGGCCCAAGGTAATTGATATTAGATATAACATTCGGTGTAAGTGCAAATAGTAGACAGTAGTACTACTAGTAAGCTATGTTGTACATTGTTGGAAAGGCAAGTGATGTCCCACAAAGGAACAATAGTACAATACTAAATTTTGGTATTTGTGGCCTAACGTGTAATACACTTTTATTTATTATTGAATGGAGTGTGTACTCTGCTTAGTATAAATGCTACTTAATTTGAGTTTTATAACTCACCTAATAATAAATGAGAATATGTTAACACAGTATCTTACAAATTATAATTACGAATATATCGAAAATGATTAGAGATAGGAATTAACAAGTGGTGCATATTGATCTAGAGATTGTCATGAGGCAATGTCCATCAGTGCTTACGTGGCAGTCATATGGTGGATCCTTGTTGGTGCAATTTGCCAAGTTGGACATGTGGGAATTGGGGTTTGGAGTGTAGGGGGAACAATCAACAGTGGAATGGACGTTGTCAACTACTGTTGCTATTTCTGGACTTTCAAATCGCAAGGTGCTACAGTGGGAAAGCACCACTGACTTGAGAGACCTCTCACACACTAATTCAAAGTGTTTTAATAGATGTCATGGTCTCCAACTTGTGCCAATGGTGACTTATGAAAATTAATGATTGATGTAACAATTCTAGATGTTATGTTTATATTACATTACGCGTATAACAATTATGGTAGGTAGATATGATGGATGGGGTTCGATATATGCTATCAATATTTTGCAGCTTTAAGATGCTAATATTGTAAAGAACACTCAAAATAATATAAAATCTCTTGGAATTACGACAGGATTTAATTCATGATTTGTATTATTATCGGCTTAATAAACGAATAGCGCCTCATCTTTGACCACTCATAATTCCCGGTGTGTCATTCGCTAATGAAGGTGAGCTCGTATTTCCTTAGTCAATACATCAATAAAATTGACTCTTGCCAATTTTATGACTTGGCCATTTGACATAACATTACTAAATTATATACATATAACGTTACAAAACTAACACTTCCAATGCCTCTTGCATCCCAAACTGGAGGGTCTAATAGTTCAGGAAATCTCACATCATGAGGATTATTGTTTTTCATCCTTGCTGTATTTATTGCTTCCAAAAGATTTCCACCATTATGGAACGCAAAGCCAAATGCAGCAACCACCACTAAGAGGTCCTTTGGTCAGTCACTCACCAAACATTTCATGGAATGCTAGGATACCAATCCTGAAAACATAAGGGGCTGTTTGGCAACCATTTTTAAAAACTGTTGTGTTTTTAAAAACAAAAGAATAAGAAATCTTGTTTGTTAACTTGTTTTACAGAATTTGATTTTAAAAACAAAAAACAGTTTTTAAGTTTTAAAAACAGAAGATCAAGAACAATTTTAAGTTGTTTTAGAAAACATATGGCGGCAAACTTGTAAATATTCAGACTTTGTGTTCTTGCCACTCGTTCGTGGCCAAGGATGAGCTCACAGCCCCCTCCATTCAAGCCTTCCTCTCTTCTCAGCAAGCCTAGGCGACCAAGTAGCAGCAAGCCCACCGCTCCTCCACTTGCTGGCGACCTAGGTGACAGTGCGACCCCGGCGACTACAAACCAGGCAATGGCGATCTTCCTCGAGGCCCCGCGACCCAGCCCTCGATCCGTCACGCTCTGCCGTGCTCAGCATCCCCACCACCCAGGTCCATCATGCCCTATTCACTTCTCATCCTTTTTTGTTTCTCTGGAATGTTATTGATGATGATGAAGGGTTTGAGGTTGGGGTTGGGGTTGGGTTTGTGTTTTTGGATTATTGATGATGATGATGAATTATTAATGATGATGATGAATTGTTGTTGTTGTGGTCTTTGTTTTAATATAATTTTAAAAGTTGTTTCTTAAAAAAATTATCCAAACAGATTTTTTGTTTTTCACCATTATAAAACTGTTTTTGAAATTAAATTGCCAAACAAATTTTTTTTATCTTTTTATTTTTAAAAATTGAACTTAAAACTATTTTCTAAAATAGTTTTTAAAAATAAAAACAAAACACTTCTAAACAGCCCCTAAATTTCCAATGAATTTTGCCTTCATCACCCAATTTGTAATAGAGCAATGATATTTGCACATCATCAAACTTTTATTATATACTTACATCATACAAAAAGATAAAACAAGAGTATTTCATATAAAAGGATAAAATGAAAAGAGGAAAAGGAAAAATTTCTCTTACCTATCCTCCCTTCAAAGGTTTTTGTTCTCTCTCTGTCTCGTTTCTCTCTCAACCCCTTCACAAAAATAACAACCACCCATAGCTCACAGCTCTCGTTCGTCATCGCTCATAGAGAAAAGAAGAAGAAGGTGAAACAAGCTTTATTGGCAGTGCACAAAACTAATCTTCACTCATAAAGACTTAGCTCATTTCATTTGATTTTTCATATGTTTGTGATTCATGTCTCAAGATATGGATGATTATTTTTTTTCTAAATTTTTTCAACAAGAAAACGAATTGAGAATAATTTTGCTAAAAATTGAGATTTACTGTTATCGTTGAAAACTAGAGCTAGAAACGTCTAAATACATGTTATGAAAAGTTTTAAACCAGTACGTAAAAAGTTGTAAACCATACACTAAAATATGTAAATCATTTTTGAAAAATTATAAATCAACTGAAGACGAATACTAAGCAGGTTCATGATAAAATGTAAATATAGTGTAAATATATGATGAAAATTTGATGGTGTGCAAATATCATTGCCCCCATAATGTAAAGGGGTTCACCACTTTCCTTAGTGTAGAGGCGTGGCTCATGAGGTGCCTAAGCTTGATGGTGGATGGTGTGTCAGATTGCCCGTCAGTAGATAAGGATTATTTCCCTTGAATTAGTTGTTGGGTTGCTTGGCCCGTTGGGTCCTCTTCATATGCATAACAATGAACAAAAAAAAAAAGGCTACAGTACGTTTTCCTTGCATTAATATGTTTGCTAATATATACAGTCCACGTTCACGACCCCCAAAAAACAAAAATACATGGCCACGTTGGGCATATAAAGAGAAAACATTTAGACGAAAAAAAGAAAAAGAAAAAGGAGAAAACCACAATTTCAAAGATAAATAACCCTTGTCCAGATAAATAAATAAACAACTGAATAAGCTAGTAGAAAACTTACTGTACACTACTTTTATATATATTGTTAAGCTACTAAAAATCTTTAACCATAATAGATACAACTACTAACTCAAAAGAACTTCATACTAGCTTCCTAGTGAAATCTAGTTGCTCTTTATTAGTTTAATGACTGAAGTTTATCAACATGTAGTGGGTACACGGTATCAAATACAATCCTTGCAAAAATGTGCCGTATTTCTTGCAAGTCGCCTTGAGCTAATGACTCGTAATCAATTTTTCTACCTTGATTTGCCAAATATTTCTTATCAGCACCTACTTTCACACAGTCGAAAATGCCGAATACTTTTACATATAACGCTAATGGGATGAAAACCTGAAAATTTGACAAAAAGATTAAGAAAAAAAATCAAGAGATGCACGCTCATTACACTTAATCAATCAAATCAGGACATTTGACCCAGAAATTGAATGCGCTATCAAATTCATTTTAAAGCAAAATCTAGACCTTAAGGTGTAATACTGTAAGACATGCAAGAATCTCCACAACCAGCTCATGATAATCAGAAAGTATTAAATTATGAATCTCATTGAATATAACGTACGTATTCAATATAATAAATCAGAACACTGAATTTCTGCGTCTCAAATCTTTATTGTCTTTTTTATGTGTATCATAGTGCAGTTCATCAAGGGAATAAAATTATCTTGAAGTATGGACGAAAATCAAGGGAAGAGAAGCTCACCAGGTCTGAATGAGGGGCTTGAGGACATTCAGCCATAGCCTGAGATACAAAATACTCATTTGTCATTTGAAACAGTGTCCCTCTGACAGACTCTGCAAGATCTAGAATCTCAGCTTCCAATGCCTCTGCATCGCAAACTGAAGGATCTAATAATTCAGGAAATCTCACATCATGTGGTTTATTTATCATCCTTGCTATGTTTATCGCTTCCAACAAATTTCCACCGTTATGGACAGCAAAGCTAAATGCAGCAACCACTAAGGGGCTCCTTGGTCGATCGCTCAACGTTTTATGGAATGCTAGGATACCAATCCTGAAAAGAAAAATTCCCGATAAACTTTGCTTTTGTGACCCAATTTGTAATAAGCTTATAAATATTTCCACATTCTAAACACGTATATTTGATAATAAGATAGATTATATCCATTCCACTTGGACTCAGAATTTGTATAAAAGCAAAACAACGTTTAGAAACTGTTAGAATTTTTAAAAGTAGCATATCTTCCTAATTTTTCGAATATCTTTAAAATATATTGTGAATCAATTAGCAATCAAATTGAGGAAGATTTCAGTATCTTTCCTTCCATATTTGTTTAAAGCTTCATCTAAGTCAAAAGATGAGCACAAATGACTGGGCATTGCAGTTAGCCTAAATAGTCACAGATTTTGTCTTTATGCACCTTAGTTTATGTGGTCTATGCTCTACGGTTCTATCCATTATGTCATTCCCTCACCTCCCCTTTTAGAGGATAGAGGAAAAGACAATTGTTCCCATCCCCTCTTGACCCATCCCCAAATTCTAGTTCTAGACATAATTGATGCCACCCAATAAACAAAAAATGAGAGAAGAAGAAAGAGAGATGAAGAATGGCAATAGATCATGAAAATCTATTGTAGAGGTTTTCATAGCATAAACAGGCACTGAAAAGATGCAACAAATTAATAGCAGAAGGATCACTGGATAACTTCAACTGCTCCATACACGATGAAAATTGAAGTAGATTATGGGCTTCAATTGATGACAAATTTGTCAGGGAATAAAAGTTCTTTGAGAGACATTTCCTCTGAAAAAAGAAGGAAGAAAGGACTTCTAAGCTTAATTCATGCATTCAAACTTATGTCATACCAAAGCCTGATCTTCAGAGAAAGATTAACTGCAGCTCTAAAGCCTGGGCTTCAATCTTTGATGTTATTCTTCTGAATTTTAACATAGCATTACATATAAATTTAGCACGTATGATTAGGAAAGCAAAACAAGGAAGAAGAAAGGCATAATTGTTGCATAGATTCTTACCATAAGCTACTATGACATGGACGGTTGGGTGCCAAAAGTCTATCCAAATTGGTGAAGAGAGACTGAAATAAAATTCCAAAAGATCCAATGAAAAATGTGTCAATGAATTGCAAATATTTTATGCATTTTGAAATAATACTCAAGTAACAAAAATTACTATCCCGAGATAAGTACAACTGGAAAGAAATCCTCATCCCCTTCTTGGAGATGGAGAGATCTGTGTCTCTATTTAATAGGGAAAAAAATTAGGATGCTTACATATGTTTATAAGACTAGTAAGAAAAGCTTTAATGAATAGGTAGGAAAAAACACATAAAATATGCAGCCAAATGTATAAACAAGGAAGATTTGGTAGGATGTTAGCTTAGTACCTAAAATGAGTGCCTAAATATGCTAATACTTAGTCCAGGTAGCACTATTAACATTTCCATGTCATCAGGAAGTAGAACCAGCGAACATGATGCTTATACAGTGTATGACATATTCAAGGATTGCTTGAAATCAGGACTGGTACTAAATTTTAAAACTTGTACATGTTTTTTAATGCACTACTTGATAGACAAGAAAACAAACTAGTTACTAAGTTAGCTTCGAAGCTTGATCTCTTGCATACTATTCCACCTAAACTAATGCTGTTAAGTCAATCTAGAATCCCGAAAGTATTGAAGTCTAAACTTTCCACACATTAAGTTACAAGGTTACCAGCAGCATATTGGTTCTTTTGTCCCGTCTTCGAAATCCATGGCGAACAAAATAAGCAGCCTGTAATATCAGACCTAAATCAAACTTAAGCAGCCAGTAATATCAAACTTACATTCCAATATTGACATTTAGAAATTAAAATGTAAAATCAACACATACCTGAAAGGGAAGAAGTATATCTAGAAGTCCAAATTTCCATAACATCCTCAAAGAAGCTTCACCATAACCGTTAGCTAGCATATAATTCACTTCCTTCAGAAGCCTACCCTGAAGCAATAAAAGAAGAAAAACAACTCAGCCAGGACACTCTCTGATTCTCCTGTACGTATAATAAAGCACAGAGGGAGAACATTGTAAATACCTTCTCAAGTCTTAATACTGAAGAAGACATACTTTTAACAAAATGACCTGTTTCCTTTGAAATATTTAACCCTAAGCGAGCTGCAAGTCCAATTGCATGTAGAATCCGAGCTACAGGAAAAACAGAGTCAGACAGACCAAGATATTTTCAAGTGTAAGTGATTCCAAGGCAGTTTACATTGCAAAAATATGGGAAAGCAGGCTGAAGTAATTGATCAACTGAAACTCACCACAATCTTCCTGAAATGAAGTAGCTGCAGGAATTACAGTTTGCACCTATTCACACAGAAAACTGAGTTACAAAACCTCACATCTCTGATTCACAAAAGTAATATAAGAAAAAATAAAGTTGTTAAGAGATACATGCACACTTTGGCTTTTCTAATATCTTCCATTCCTCCCATGTAATCATATACAATTCTTGCATATGGATCAAACATCAACCTGGAGAGCAAATTAGTCAACAGCATAAAGAGCGGTACAAACTGAGTAAATGATGATTTTAAATAAAAAGCAGAGAGGTCACAGTATACATTTTCAATCAGTGCAGACCAAAAAGGGGAAATGAAAAATATACATATTTTCAATTTTCTAAGTTGTAGGGATTGGTACCCACGAATTAATTGTAAAGTCTCGATTTAAACAATTCATCCAGCGAAGATAATCCTCCTTGTCACAGCCATTAGGCACTTCAGTATCATGTGAGAATTTGATACCCACCTTGCTTTTAGCAATATTAAAACTCGAAACCTAGTTGGAAGAGGTAGGAAAATATCATGAGTCGTGACAGATATATGAAAGTCAGCACTTAATGGGGGGGAAAATCATGCAAGCATTCCACTAGAGAATTCAAACAAAGCTAAGAGTTGTCAATGTCAACGGAAATGCACCAACCTCAACAATGGTACCATCAATATGGACATGACACACAGGGAAACATTTGTCGACTATCTCACACCACGAAAATGTTTTCATTACCTGCAAAACGAGGCAATATTCATCATGCAATCTTAAGATTGCATAAATTTACCATTATGCAAAATAGAAGTTGAAGTATCCTGGTGAGATTGCATAAATTAACCATTATGCAAAGCAAAATGCCAATATAAAAACACTTGTTGGTTGTTGCCCTTCCAACTGGCATTTAACTTGCATTTAATTAACTTAATGCTTGATCTATAGAGTTTTCCATTAAACTTTTACTACACATATTATTCAGAAAAATAAATAAATAAAGGAAAACAGAAGTAACACATAAGGCTAACCTCTTTAAGCCCTGCTGAAGTTATAATATCAAAGTCCTCTGGTGTTTTCTTCAGGATAAGATCCCGTACACAACCTCCAACAAGGTATGCATCATATCCTACAAGAAGAGAAGCAGTTTGTACGCATTTTAGAAGCTGAACATCTACAGCATAGTAATATAACAAAGCATACTTAACTGTGCAAAAAAATAACAATTAAAAAGGCAATATATACACAGTTCACGGGAAAAAAAAATAAAAGGAAGAAGTATGTAAAGATATGACAGCATAGCATTGCAAACAGAAGTATCCATACTATGCACATCTCAGTATAATAAAAGCAAGCATCCAAAGATTACTATACAATTGAAGATAACTTATTAGTGTCCCTGATTTAAACCAATAAGTCCTGGAATCAAATATTTAATTTATGAAAGTACAAGTGCCAAGATCTATGCCAGACAGTGTCAACTGTCAAAGATTAATTTGCCCAGGGCCAAAACTGGCTTGTATTGCACAGGTTGAAAAAAAGACTTCTTAGTTACAAATTTACAATTACTTTCAAACATCAAAGTACATCACAAATGATGCACAAGGTCCAGGACTCCGAGTCAATGTTCAAAAGAATCAATCACAGGCCAATTATTTATTCATTTGAATAACTTGATATTGTAAATCCAAGCCCCAAATACAAGTAAAAGCACCATTGTCACAATGATAACAAACTCTGTCTAATATATGCAACAATGGAAAAGAAACAAAAGTGGTTGGTTGGTTACACTGTGTTTGGTTCTGTATTTGTACAATTGATTCTGAATAGAATTGATTCTGATAGAATTGATTTTAAAGTAAAGTGATTTATGTTTGGTAAAAAGCAAGAAATTTTCAATTCTCCTAGAATCAATTCTAGAGGCCAGAATTGATTATGAAGTTTAAAATACAAACAACATAAAAGTTTGATAGAATCCATTTTGAGTCCTCAAAATCGATTCTACCTCATCCTAACAAAAAACCAAACACGCTGTGAATTGCTATTTGCAGTGTAACTGTTTAGGTAAACACACTGTGAATTGCTATTTGAAGAGAGTTTGATAACCTTGATTGGATTCATTGATTTACTAGTTACTACACAAGTGTACACGTAAGCTCGGCAACCAACTTTATGATGGAAGACAAGACAAGGAAAAAAACTAAAAAAATGGACATGTTCTTTCTTTCTTGTTGCATGCAAAACCCCATCTTAACAAATGCTACAAACGAGGAATGATAGCAGGAGTAACAGTATGTGTGTATGTTACCCTTTTTCTTCAACCCATTAAGAACCTTCTTAGCAGTCCTTCCAATCACTGAACTCTTAATTCCAAGCTCTTTTGAATTCAGCCTCTTCCATGGCGTGCCCTTCTCGCTTTCTTCATCGTTTTTTCATTAACACAAAAACGGTTTCAGAATAATCACGCAATACCAAAACCTCCAAACGGAAATAAAATAATAATAATAATAATAATATTTAATCAAAAGTTAAAAAAAAAACAAATCTCCTAGCTTGCTAGCTAGCTTCATTATCAACACAACACTCGAATTGGAAAAATTAAAATTAGCAACAATTAATTCAAAAAAAAAAAAACAGTGGTTCACTTGCCTTGTTCACGAATTGAGGTGCTATTACTACTACATTGTTCATTTATCACTGCGTCTGCCTCAGCCGCAGCAACAGATCTTGGAACAATCTTATTGAACGAAAGAAAAAAGAAAGAAAGAAAAATTAAGAGGTGAAGAAGCAGTAAGATAATTGTAGTGAAAATAAGGAGTGCAATTCATTCTGAGATGAGAAGCATGCATGAATGTAGAAACCTTGGGAATAGATTGGAAGGGCGTGGGACGAAGATGAATGATAGGGTTGCGGACGAATTTGAAAGCCATGGAAATTGATTGATTGACAGATAGGGTTCAGTCAGGGTTTAAGCATTCACCTTTTCAGCTCTGTGTACAGCATAGACTCAGAAGCACCGAGGAAGGGGCAAAGCTATGTTACACCTGGAATTTAGCCACGCTTCCAGAGCGTGACTAAATGTATTTAAAGTGTAGTAAATGAATCTAACTTCACTTTATAATAAGTGTATGCAAATTTACTTTTGTTTAGCCACACCACACTTAATGTGAGATCGATAAAAACCTACCTTAATATTGATTTAGAGTGGGTGTGTCCTTATAACATTTACCCCCTCAACTTTAGATTTTAATGACCGAGAGAAGTGGGTGAGGACAATCATCACGTCTAATAATAATAAAATAAATATCTTGTTAAGATATCTACTTTTAGGTGTACATATTAATCAATTATATATTTTTTCCTATTTCTTCTCTTTATCTTGAAGTTATTTAGATTAATGGGAATCGATTCAATTGCTCCACTTTTCACCTAAGGTTGAGTTAATCTTGAAACCCAGCTTAAGAGATTACTTGTAATGTCACTCTATACTGTCACTAAAATTGATAGTTTGCCTCGACCTTGTAATGATAGAGAGAATTTCATCTCATCTTAAATTTATTTGTAATAAAGATATTTTAAGTTGTTTATGCTTAATTTTATAAGATTAGTTACATTTGAAACTTATTTTAACCTATAGTTAGGCGGACAAAAATTTGTAAGTAATTCATATACATCACTATATTTTTCTCATTGGAAATAATTGAAGATTATATTTTGGTCATTCTATTTTCATTTTAGGCATAAATTTCCAATGTTGTCCTTTAAGAAAATTCAACTTGATAATATAGTCCCTCAAAAATAAAAGCCTATCATGTGATCCTTGAAGATGTTCAGAGGACATATTAATTCCTCTGTAAAGTTGATCTATGAAATCTTATTAAAGAAATTTCACATGTTGCCTGTTAATATAGTAATATTGGATGTTATTTGACACTTGTGCAAAATGACGTTTTATTTTTGTTCCGAGTGAAAGGGAGCAACACAGGATTATGTAGCAATTTAATTTAGATAAAATCCAAAGTGAAAAAATCTTCACTTTTACCGCTATGATAAAATGACTTCATTTTGTTAAGGGGAAGACGTTCAAAAAGGTGTCATTTTAATTGCAAATAATAATATTATGATGTTATTATTGTATTGTATTACAAATGACAATAGAAGGGATTAATATGCATCCAATATTTGCAATCTTGAAAAACTACAAGATGATTTTTTTTTTCTTCTTCAGAGACTAATAACAAAACAAGTAAAGGCCCAATTAGATCCCCCTCCACCTCAGGCCGAAACTGATTTATCTGATGCCGCCCCAACTACTATAACAGCCCAATCATCATGTTTCGAGCATGACAATATGAAGAAGCTAGGATTATTCCTCCTTTGGATGCTATAATCTAAAAGCTAGCTGAGGTTTCCAATCTGTTACATGGATTTCCAGAATAGGACAGGATTTTGATTTCCTTTTGTATCTTTTCATTTTTGAAAGATTTTGGGAGGGTTTAGCACTGCACTGTTGTCTATATATACTCTGTACTCTATTCATCAAGATTAGCCCTTCTCATTCTCCCTAAAATCCAAATTCCTATCATAATATCAAAGTATCTATGATGAAAAAGTCTAGAATTTGATTCTTGTTGTTCTTATTTTTCAAATAAAATAATCAAATTTCAATATAAAATAAGATGAGCTTATACGTTGTCCACATTTCAAACTCCAAAAAAGGCATTCACATGAGGGAATATATTAGATATAAAACTATTAATGTATCATAACTTAACAACTTAAATTTTTGGACCAGATGGTTTTATAAATGGTATCAAAGCTAAAAATTTTGAGGCTCAAAATTGGGTGCTCACGTTTTAATCTTTTATTTACTTTTTTTTTTCGTTTTTTTCAGGAATTGTTTTTGGTCGAAAAAAAGGTTACTCGAAATGGGTTTGCAGTATCATTTTCACTTTTTTATTTTAACATTTTGGTCTATTGCAGTTTTGAACTATATGTTAAGGGCCCATAATGACTAATAAACTAAATATTAGAAGCCCTTCTGTGCACACCTGCCTCTGTACAGGTGCAAAAACAATAAAAAAACAAAAGAGGAATAAAAAGGCCCACCCTATATCGCCCTGGCTTCCTTTTGCTTCTGGCCCAACCTAAAAATAAGTTGGTTTCTGACAAAAAGAAAAAAGAGAGGAGTTGGTTTGGTTCATTGGCATTATTTTGGAAACCAGCCAATGGGGAAAAAAAAAACAAAAGAAGCATTGTTCGAACGACAATAGATTTGCATATATTCGGTGAAATGGGGAAATATTTCTTCCCATTGCTTGAAATTGTTAATGGAATGAAACAAAATTATTATAATTATAAACATTTCATTCCTAAAAAATTCTCAAAGTGGAGTAGAATAGCATTGATAATAGGGATATATTAGTAATTTTATATGAAAACAATTGGATTTTATCTCATTCTCCCAATTTGGGGTAAGGGAAATAAAGAGGAATGGTGGTATTGGATGGAATTGACTCCACCTATTTCCATTCCATTCAAATATGGGGAATTATTTATCTATTGCCACTCCTCATTAGTTGTTTTTATTTATAACATTTCTAAAATGTCCCTAATGCAAAAAACACTTGTTATATACTTAGCTAGTTTTTAATTTCCGATTGTTATATTACATTCAAAACGGAATGCTCCTTCCGTTATATACTTAGCTAGTGTTGTGTGTATCAATTATTTATTGTAAAGCCTTCCACTTATATAACTAGCCAAAATGGAAGGAATAAAAAAATCTTAAACTAAAATCTTGTTATATACTTAGCTTGTTACATTACAACCAGATCTTCTAATATTAATTCCATAATAATTGGAAAAAAAATCGAAATTTTGGAAGCACAAAAAATAGGATACTTAGTTTGGTTTTCATTTTCATAACTAAATTAAATTTTTTGCAATATATAGAATTTTAATTATCTATTGTCACTCCTTATTTATTATTTTTATTTATAATATTTCTAAATTAAATAATTTTAATTAAAACCTTTTTTATATTTGTAATGTATCATTACACTAATATTTTAAATTTATATTTAATAACTACACTACTTAATATTAAGCATGAAAATTGACTAAAATTAAACTTCTAACATAGCACCAAAAAGACCCTTAATTTAAAGATAATGATTAACTAGAACTAAAAAGTATAGTGAAATAAAATTTAAAGGATGGTAATATCTCTGTTTCTTTCTTTTAAAGACTTTCAATTTCTTTTAAAAAATATATAATCGGGTTTTTTTAATATTTGGGAATCATGTGTTTATTTTTTATATATATTTCAATTTTTAAAATTATTGTCGCATCATTCTTCTTTTTTCTGATACGTCATCTAATTAATTTAATAAAAATTTTCACTATTTTTATTTATATAATTTTTTTGTATTGCAATAGTGAATATTGTGATTACAAACTTTCGTTATATATATATATATATATTTTCTGAATTACAATATTCGAAGATTTGTATGTAATATAACAAGCTTAAGTATATAACGAGTTTATAGTTTAAGGCTTTTCTCTCGTTATATAAGTGGAAGGCTTTACAATAGACAATTGATACTCGTATAACTAGATAAGTATATTAATGGAAGGAACCTTTGGTTTTGGATGTAAGATAACAAGTTTTTCCATTTAGGGTATTTTAGATATGTTACAAAGACAAGCAATCAATGAAGAGCGATAATAGAAAAATGGGAGTGGTAATAATCATTAAGGATATTTTAGATGTTATAAGCTAGGCAAAACATACGTACTATTTTTTTTTCTTTAAGAAAAAACTGAATCAAACATAAGATCTATTCAATTTGAATGATTTAAAGGCTTGCAGTGTTTTCCTTGCACTAATATATTTGAAGTGTGATTGGTTCCGCATTGAACCATCACTAGTTAACGGGGTTTTCAGCCCAAAATCAGTTCTACCATTTTTTTTTTCTTTTTGTTTGGTTATCCGGTGACATGATTTTCAAAAGTGAATTTAGCCTCTAAAAGCAATTACGCGGTGACTTGAAATCAATTGTGTGATGGTATAATTTTTCTATTTGTAAGTTTCCTTATGTAGTTATGTATCGTTTACATATACTCTTATTACAAGACACTTTTCTCCACAGCTTTTTTAAGAGAATGGTTAATAATATAATAATTAGATGATCCGGTGGCTTTAATTCTCTTTAACATCATATTGGTATTAGATACATATAAAATAATATACTGGCCATGACGCAAAAATTTTTAACTTTCTGAATTCAACCAGCATAATTTTTAAATAAGTTAACATATTTAAAGATGAATTATCCACTTATATTATTTTTTATATATTTTGTTTTTTGTTTTTTGTTTTTAATGTGTGATGTATAATAATTGTATTAACCATATATTTTATTGTTAATTACTTAATATTTTTTTAGATAATTACAACTCACCCTTCAACAATTTTTGTTAATTACTAAATCATTGTATTTAAGAATTTTTTTAGTCTTTATCGATTGAACTTATAAGGTTGTTTTGCACACATGGAGCATATAAAATAATCTCTTCAGTTGAAATAATATAAAATTTATGTCTATTATATTTTTGTAATTATGCAATTAAAGTTGATTCTGATCAATACTATTATTAGTTTTATCAAAATCATTTTTCAATTTAAACTACCAAATATAAATCACTTTATCTTAAGCCAACTATACAAGAGTACAACCAAATACATAATTGATAATAATAAGATGTCCATGTTGGGCATGTATAGACAAATGAGATTTCTCTAATACCTTATAAAATTTATAGGTATTGATATCTTCTAAATAATTTATTGTTAAAAATTTATCATATATCTAACTAACTAAATTTATTAATATTTTAAATACTCATGATTAAATCATAATTTTTAAATTTAAAAGAGTATTAAGGGTACCAAAATAAAAACTATATAAAAGTCATCTTAAAGAACCATCTTCTTTTAATTATGCATCAATATATTATCAAATAATAATATAAAAGTTTTACGTTGTTATTGATCATATTTAAACTTTTGTGAAAAACATAGCAATACATTATTTTTTTTAAAAGAAAATTGTTATTGTTCGGTCTCATTTATACTTTATAGTCTATATATATATAACACTTCAAAGCCTTATAGCACGCATGCTTTAAAATTTGACATCACCCTCTCCGAATTAAATTCTGTTGCACTGACGGTCCTTTTTATAGCCTTGCACGTATATACGAGCTAGGGAGCAAGGAGCATGTACGCACGTAGAAAAATGGGATTAGAGGGGAAGGTGACATTATGATGTGGATCGCTATTAATAAGAATCAAATTAAATCACAAAAATATTAAAATCAAATAAAATAAATTGTTGACATGACTGAAAGTTTTTCTTGATGGTGCAATTTGACAAACTTCATTTAATTTTTTATTTACGGTTTTTCTTGTCAGAAATAAAAAGGGAAACATAAAAAACACAACTTTAATTTAATACAGTGATGATAATATCTCCGCAACACGCATATATATCTTGCGGCTGCCATCTTTTGAGGAAACTTCTGGTGGCAGTGCCACAAAACGACGACATACGCGTAAATATTTGTTTGCTCTCGCCAGTGTACAATCTTATCACGTATCTATGCAATATCCACTTCGTAAATTAAAATTGACAATTCGCTTCCTCACTTCGTTTTCAGGCGAAATGGCATATTTCCAAATTCAGTCTAGCTAGCTAGGTTTAGGTCTCTTTATGTTGTACGTAGGTCAGTCCTCGCCGCTTAGTTTCATCTTCAAGTGGCATTGCTTTTTGGCTGCGCTTAGATCGATCGGCCCTCCCTATAGCAGAATTCGAAGAAGAATCGTACTGCTTTTGTTCTCTATTTGCAGAAGGCGACTTGTGAAAATACCCTCCTACATTTTTCGCTTTGTTTGATGCGAAAGTGGGGGGGGGGGGGGGGGGGGGGGAATCTTATCTACCTATGTGATTGATTTCGAGGTTTAATTTGTGTTATAGGGATCTCTAGCTGGTTAAGTTTGGCAGTTTTATAAATGAATAGAGGGAAATATTTTGTCACAAAATTAGAGAGAAGCAAAAGGCAAAGAGTGAAGTGGAATAAATGTCCCTCTTGTTTGGGGACGAAAATCCTTGTCCCATAATTATATATCTTGTTATGTCACACGAATTATTTATAGACACGTGTAAAACAATTATTTAAAAAGACTTTAAAACTTAAATAAGTTAAAAAAAATATATTACTTATCTTCTTTTTTTTTATCGAGATCAGGGTATCCACCGTCAATAGTAATAACTAATCCTCTTGCTGTCGGAACTCTTTTAAAGAAGCAAATGGCTGGCTATGAAATACACTTCATTCTCATGAGTAGGGATTGAACTTTCAACCACATAGTTAAGAGATAAGATGAACTGTTATTACGCCACATCTCATGATTATATTTCTTATCTTTTACGTAATAATAAATAATTGATAAGACATGAAAATCAATATAATTTAAGAATAAGTGACTTTTGTCCCTTGTTTAGTTGTTTAACAAGTATAATGATAAAATGTAAGGAAGATAAAACATATTCCCTTCTTGTCTTCCAAATTTGGAGGGAGCCAAAAAACTCAAAACACAAGAAAATAGTAGTTTTATATATAATTAAAAAGAGCTTAACTTTCGATGAGAGAACTCGGAAGAACACCAAGTGTTCAACAATAACGGATATCAGACAAAGAAAACGAGGCTAAAAAAAAGAGTCTAACAAGGTATATAATTCAGGTACAATGATTCGTAAAGCCATTGAAATTTGCATAAGATCAATAACGAAAACACCGCAAGCTTGCAATGTACGTTTTTTTTTTTCCAATAAATGATGATAACTCAACCTTAATAAAAGAGAATAATTACAGATCAACATGAAAGTAAAAAGCTGCATATCACACCCAACGACAAAAATAAAAATCATAACAAAAGCAAGACTTTTTAATATAAGACATACCAAACAGCAAAGAAAAAATAAATCTGAACAAGTTACACCCCACAAAAGATAATCCAACCAAGTCTAACATAGAAGGTTTAACCAAGAAAGATAATCACAAACCAAATAGAATATTAGCAAGACCAAAAAGTAAAATCTATCCATTTGCAAGAACCACTCAAAGAATAAAAATTTAATCCTTCTAGCAGAAACTGGATATAAAAAACAGCTTAGAAATCCACAATCCACTCTTGCATTGGTATTAAGGATGAGAATTTTGAAGACAACTCATTTATAGATTCCCTGCTGACAACTCCCCAAGGCAAGTAGTAAGGCCACAACTAACACTTCCCCTTATTCAAGTTTTTGTTGCATCATTCAATTGGTCAAATGATAGTCTCAAAGTTACAACAAACAGTGAGCAGAAGGTGATAACAAATTTCAAGACAAAAGTATTCTTGAGAGGAGTCGATCAAGATAAAGATATTTTTATAAAAGATCAACAGTCCTCATTAGTGTATCGGTCAGTATTTACACCACTATCAATCTTATTAAAAAAATCTCCCCCTCTCACAAAACCTGACAGTGTACGTACGAGCAGTCGTACGGTCTTCGATTTGTTTTGGCTCGTTCCCGATTGCAATTTCATACATACATATATGGCTTTGGACGTAGAGGGTTGCCAATTTGTTGAGTCATTTTCATGCATCAACTTGATGTTGTTCTACAAAGTATTGCTTCTGTATCGTAAATAGCATGTGGTTTCCTGAGAGTTTAGTAAGACAACATAGCGAGAATATGAGGCAGACGTTTGGTACTGCGCCTAGCTAGTACCAGCCACAGGCCTTAATTAACCTTATCATCATCTCTGAAGGAAAGTCCAATCCACGTAGCGTGTATGGGTATGTCATGTCAATAATATCTCGTCATCATCTTGAAAGGAATCAATAAAGAACAAACCTTGGAGAGGTTAGTTACATTTAAATTCCTGCTATCTATTTTTTCACAATCGTGGGACACGGTTCTAGCAACATGTACATTTTATGAAAGGAAAGTGCAGGGCTTTCAATCATATCAGCCAGCTGTGAGCCAAAAATCAAACCCAGCACCATTAATTTATTTGTGTCTGAAACATGATTCATAGAGCGTTGGCTTGATATTGTGAAGGTACAAACAATGATTTGATGGATGTAAGTTGAAATTTAACTCATTTCACTATATTTAGTAAATTTATAAAATTATGTTATAAAAAAATTATATTTTTATAGCATTATACCCATCACTTAAAATTTTTGGGAGAAATAATTTATTATGCTCTTGATGCGGAGCATGTAGCACATAGGGTGCATGGAGTGGCATCATATGGCCGAAGGACCAATGTTTTGGATGTTTTTTAATTTGTTGAAACTCGATTACTTACTTTTATTTAGGATTGGCCTTTGATGGAATGTGGGACGAGTCATGTCTTTGGATTGCTTTTCAGTTGGTTGCTTGGTCGTGTTTGTCGTTGTTTGATCGGTCTTGTTATCAGGCTTGTGCATTCCCTTGAAGTATCTTTTGCTACTCTTTTTAAGAGTTAATAATTGTTTATTATCCAAAAAAAAATGCTCAAACCTGAAATAAAGATGTGAGAGGCTTGTTGTATAAAATCATCTATATGTTTCTGTCCCTCATTTTAAACTTTTGAGGGAGATAGTTTTATTGCTAGGCTAAACAATGATTTACAAACTATAAATGATATAACCAAACCTACTATATATAGCCTCACTATATATCAGTCGAACACAGAATCATATATTCCACCCAGCTCATTGATTATACTTTGTATGGGTAAGCATGTACATAAACAAA
Organism: Dalbergia cochinchinensis; assembly: GCA_031216125.1. Taxonomy (NCBI): domain Eukaryota; kingdom Viridiplantae; phylum Streptophyta; class Magnoliopsida; order Fabales; family Fabaceae; genus Dalbergia; species Dalbergia cochinchinensis. The sequence continues at coordinate 54,129,536 of CM062373.1, read as the reverse complement.
TAAAAACTCGAGTGTCAATTTAACTGATATAGTTAATTTCGAGATAAATTAATCCCTTGCAAAGGAACTATATATAATAGCCGATATACTGATTTGTGAATTGAAGGTACTCGCTCGTTGTGTTGCAAATTCTACAACGCTTTGGGTGATTCATATCTTATACATGTATAGTGCCTTGCATGGCTACTTGGTTGAAAGCGATGTATAAACGTCGATGGGGGACAGAGGCTACGCATGCATTATATTGATTTGACGCAGATAGCAGTACAGTTTATAGCTGTTTTTCATTCTGTTGTCTTGATTTCGGGGCAATGTGTGTTCAAGCTGGCAAAATTGAACTAGACAATGGTGCATTATCAACCATTAACTAGAAATTAAAGATAAGAACTCGTTGATCACAGCAAATGTAAATGTGTAGTCCAATATTGTCATCTTATTATAATTCGTGATCATAGACGAAGAATAAGCTAACAGGATAAACTTGCAAAAAAAAGAAAAAAATGTTGGGAATCATATCCTTTGACATCAGCAGAAAATTCAAGTGGGATATAATATCCTACCGTGCTGAGGGTGATAGCTAAGAAAATCGCTTTAGGTGGACCCAATAAACAAATCGTAATCTAGTCATAGTTTGAGCAATTAAGATTAGTTAGAGTCGTGATTGAAGTTTTAAGTAATGACATATTATCAATTAAGATTGGTTGATCATAGCGTTGATGCATAGTTATACCGTAGGAAAACAAAAACACAAAAGGAAACTGCCAAGGATCGCCGTAACACAGGATCACACAGATCATTTGCAAATTAATGTGATGCACAAGAATTCAAAGTTTGAACGTGTTCTTGATCGTCATCCGTAATTGGAAGCAGAAATGACAAATGAAGACATATATAAATTAAAGCTAGCTTCAAAAATAAATAACACGATGTATATATTTCCTAGTTTTGCTTCATAAAATTCGGTTAAAATATAATTTTAGTACCTTACATGTCAATGATTTTGAATTTGGTTCCTACAATTGTTCCCTATATACAATCTTTTGCAAATAAGTCTTTAAAATGAACTACAGTTATTTTATATTATTTCACAGCTCTATCACGCGGCTCCATTTTTCATTTATCAAATCAAGGATCTCAATATCCAAAAAAAAAAAAGAAGATCTAAAATTTCACTCTATGGTTAGTTGACGGGCAAAGGAGAAATTTTTGTCATGAATTTGATATGTGAATGAATGAGTTAATAAGTACATTATATATGAAATCTATCGATAAAAATTTTATCATTAATTTTATTTTTTTTACCCCAAATTAAACACACTCTAAAGAGGAAAGAATTGTTGTTCAAGTGACAACACGGACTTGAACTGAAAATAATAGGATTACGTAGTTATGGCTTCAATTGAATAGGGTAGACGATTGTCTGTATAGGAATTGATTTAAAAACTTCTTTTTGTGTGTGTAGGGACGACTAAATTCGAAACTAATGACACGGATGGAGATTAAAATTATATTTTAACCTAAATTTTTTAATAAAAATCCATGCCGTAAAATACTCTTTTTTTTTTATCCTAATAACTTATGAAACTGTACTTAATTTTGAGCAGTAATAAGTTAATTAATAACCAAAATTGTGTGTGGTACGAAATGCACTTTCAATAAAAGAATTAAGGTCTAAATCTTTAGAGGATTGGGGTGTCTCTAAATTAAAAATTAGTCTCACAAAAACGCCGACAGATATACATGCACAAACACCCACCCTAATAATAATCAGAAAAAATACATGGAGCCCTAATTAAGTAGACATATATACAGCTGGTGTATATATATCTATATCAGTATCAGTGTATATTAATTAAAAGTGAGCAAAGCCACACTTCTTGACGCAGGCATGCACCGACATACATGTAGTTAGTCTCTTCAGAATTAAATGGACATCAAAATATATAACCTAACTCTAAACCCTTTCATATCAATTCCCTTTGAAAATTTTGATCATGCGCGTGATGGATTCGTCTGCGTCGCAAGATTTGGTTCCCCACCAATCTTCCCCGGTGCAGCGCGTGATGAGTGAGTGAATGACTATTCGAATTCTATATGGTCATATACGTTATACATTGTTATGGCTGTACTTGCACCCACCAACAACACCTAGCAATTATCGAGATCAATTCGTAGGCCACTATTTGCAATTACCAAATGTCAAGGGATCGTATTTGTCAAACTTTTTTTTTTTTTTGGTACGTCAACTGTTGGAGGCGACTACACCTGTACGCCATATTTGTGCATATTTAAAATGTGATTAACAAAGTAGGCCAGATCTATATAGTATGGTCCAGACCAGACAAAAAAAGCATCCATAGTTATGGACTAGTTCTATACAGCTTTCATCATATGATCCTTTGATTGCTAATCATAGTTTTCAGAATCAGGCTGGTGATCGATTCGGTCAGGATACTGAGTCATTGAGTTATTGGGTCATTGATTCAACTAGTAGATCACAGGTTGAACTGACTAAATTATATATAATTAAATCAATATATAAACATATAATTTAGTACAACTAAGTATATTATATAGATAGAAAAATGAAACATAAGATAAGAGCATCAACACTTGCTAGAAATTCTGAAAATCTCCAAAAGCATCAAAATGTGGACTTGAAACCATGACCTATTGCATTGTTGAGCGCCTCCTTAACCACGAAGTATATTTTCTGGGCATAGGTCCGGTTTGTGGTTCACCAGCAATCGGTTCGATGACAATCCTATCAGTTTGCGATGACTTCATATTTTAAAATATCTGTCAATTTCACATTTTAATAAAGTATTAATTTTGTTCTTTCAAGACTGTGCTTCATTAATTTCACATATTCAAAGCATTCTACCTAATATTTACCTTGAACATTGTGATATATTAATTAATACATGGGTATATTAGTCATTCACTACAACTACTCATTCTGATCCTTTTCAAATGACATTTTCGAGTTTTTTTTTTGTATTCTAGATTAAATATTGCGTTTTGATTTTCATTGAGCATCTAATGACTCTATTTCCAATACACCCCTCCATTCATTTAGGTTTTTATTTTTAATATCTTTGCAAAATGTGAATATTGGAGAAAGAGAGAGAGTAAAATTGGAGGGAGAATGAGTTGATATAATTTAACAGAGTGAGAAAAATAAAATAATATTTTAGTCTTTTATTATTATATTTTTAGAAAATCAATAAAATCCAATTATTACATTAACTTTTGTACACAACTCAAAGAGACGTTTAAAAAAGAACAGATATAATAATTATTTTAATGTGCTAATAGTTACTGGGGGTTATTAACCTCCTCACGGATATTAGCAAGCTCCTTATTTTCGTTAGGAAAAATTAAAAAATCCACCATCTTTTCTCTTTAATCAAGTTATAGTTATGGATAGTTATGTAATTTTATTGTATAAGCATTAATTATTACTGTAATGTTTTCTCTCATTTCATTATTATCTTTTCTTATATTTCTATGTCCCCAATTAGTCCACTCTCTCCTTTAATTATCCGTAACTCTCTTTCATTTGCTTCAAGTTCTTTTATATTTTGAAAAATAAATTAGTTTTATTACTTATTAAGATGTGTATTCTAGCGTATTAACATCTTCAAGCTTGGACAAAATACATATTATTATTCATCATAAAGAAATTATATATTAATAGAACAATTCTTTAGGTACAAGTTTTAGTTAGTTTAATTAATATATTAAGCCTAATCTATAGTTCGAAACATCTTACATTACAGATTAACATAGAACAGTTTAGAACTTAATATAAATTGGTTGCCTTACCATTTATCGTTAGATTTTGGAATCTACATCGTACTTTTATTTTTTTAATTCTTGTTATTTTATTTTACTGGTTTTTATTCATCGTATTACTTTTATTTTTTCAATTCCTGTTATTTTATTTTACTTGTTTTTATTTTATAGGCACGTAAAAGAAGACCAATGTTGTACAAGTTTTTCGATTGGGATTAAATACACAGTTCTCATGGAAGCAAATGTAAAACAACTTTTAATAACAAAAATAACCCAAAAAAAAAACTAGAGACCAAATAAGTAAAATGGCTATTAATATAGTTTTTCCATCTTACAAATTATTTTTTAATACGTGGAAGATAAATATTTAATAATATTTAAATTTTATAATAATTATTAAATATAAATTATTTATATTTCTATATAATAATAAATGGTCGATGGGACGAGAAAATGAACATAACTTGAGGACAGCTGTCGGGAATTTAGATACTTCATATGTTTCAATAGGGAAATTAGAGTAACCAAAGATCCAAGGACAACCGATATGTCATGCATGACTCGAGAGTCATGAGTTGGTTGTTCTTCTTGGCGGGTTTGAAATTTTGAATCCACCCCACCCTATCTATTCTATCATAGGCAACAAGGTTGTGTCTGCCAATTCGCCTAAGAATGCAAGACCTACCCAGCTGGTCAAAACTCAAAGGAATTAACATTGACCACACGATAAATTCTTATGTGGTACAAAAAATCATTTATATCTTAACATATAATTTTGTAAGTCACTTTTATTTATAATATATATAAGCTGATGTACATCAATATATATATATATATATATATATATATATATGAATTTAATTTATATATACGTTAAGTCTAAAAAAAATAAATTAACATGCATCCAACCATCATATTATTAAAAATATTTGGAGAGTGGCTATTTCCACATCCTATCGTCTATTTCCACATCCTATTAAATGAGATTTTGTTTAATTGTTCTAAAATACTCTTTTACAAGACCTAATAGTAATTATATTAGATAAAAAATAATTAAAAAGTGAATAAATAAGTTGTAATATACAATATACATATTCAAGGATTTTTCAGTTTGTGTTTACTTTTAAATTACTATTATGTTTGGTAGATAATTACTAAATATTTAACAATTTAAAATTAATTTATTATTTATGTTTATATTGTTATATTATATATTAATTGAAAATATTTAGAATATATCATGGTCATATAAAAATAAAAAATAAAATCTATTAAAAATTTTGAAATTAAATTAATTATCATGTAATATAGATCGCATAAAATTTTTAGTTTATTATAATAATAGATTTCAAAAATTGTAATAAACTTGTGTATGCCAATGTTTATTTTGAATATTTGTATAAAAGATATACTATTATTTTTATGAAAATGTTATAAAATATATTAAAATTTTTATGTTTGGAGCTAAAATGTTCATAACAATTTCATGCAATTTTTATTCAATGATAATTAATTAAATTTTAAACCTTTAATATTGACTTAGGTTTTTTCATATGACAACAATATACGCTAAATATTTTTATTTCTTTATTTAATATAACAATATAGACATAAATCTTAAATTAATTTAAAATTTTTAATATGTAGTAATAATTATCTACAAAATATATTATTAATTAAAAAGGTAAACACAAGATGAAAATTCCTTAAATACACATGTTGTATATTACAATTTATCTGGTCACTTTTATAATTATTCTTATCTAATACAATTACTATTACGTTTTGTAGAAGAGTATTTTAGAATAATTGAATAAAACTTCATTTAATAGGGTGTAACAATAGACAATAGGGGAATGTAGCTCCTCTAAAATGAGAAAACTGATAAAGTATAAAAGTAAAAGATTAATCATTTTTAAATTGATAACTTTCGGCATGTGTGCATTATCTATGGTTCCCACTAAATACTTTTATACCCACCAAATCAGTATAAAGAAAAATGTTCAATGGTACGAAAGGGTTAAAACATAAATTGTGCGGATAGTATTAGAATGAGATCGTGGTTCAAAATTTGACTTTTTTTTATTCACTTAATTTCCGTTAAATGGGTGATTGTCATTGGATATTAAAGAGGTGATGAGAAATTCTTAGTTATTATTAGAACAAGACAAAGTAATATTTGTTTTACTTTATTTATTAATTGATAAATAGTTATTGTATTAAAAATTAAAAATAAATGTAGAAAAAATGAGAGATAATAATGGTTCACAAAACTCATATGTCAATAAATGAATAAAACAAATATTTTCTCTTGCTCTTAGTATACCTAAGTGCTTATCATGGGTGATTGTTATTGGATATTAAATTTTCACAGCAGTAGTTACTTTTGTTATTTTACATTCAAGTCATTTAACAATACACTAATGTAAAATATTTTTATATTATCAATGCATCAAAGTTAATTTTTTAATTTATATACATTATCTGTATAAGTTTTGTTTTTTGTACAAACATCTAACCATGCATTGTCAATTTATCATGTTAACAAGAGTATTTGGCTCAACTACTTCTAACCTAGAAAATTTTAAAAATAGAAGCTCCATTGAAATTGTAAATAATTTTACACTTCCAACTAACATAAATTTTTTAAAAAATTAATCACAATGGATATTGAACTAACATAATTCAAGAATTATTATTTTCATAATATTATATTGTGGAGAAGTGTCAAGGCAGGATTGGACGAGAGAGGCATGCACGCAAGTGTTTTTTGTTCCCTCAATGAAATCATTGATATCTGAATTCTATCATTAGGAACATGATTAATCTGACCCGATGAGGTTTTTATAAATCGAGACCTTTAATTAAAGGATCAAGATACCTATCATATTGACCGATCCCGTGTCGCTGGTCTCCACAGCCGACCTAGTTACGTGCAAAACGAGCAGAACGAGTAAACAGTGAACAAGAAGGCTCAACACATGGATGCATGCAGTAAATCAACGTCATGGTCCGTGCGATGGCTTTCATGGCCAGGACCCGGGTTGAATGCTAAATTGATGGCGTTTCCACCGCGTTGAATCCTGAATGGCTCTTACTTTGTCCTCTTTCAATCAGTATGCATCATGCCATGATGACACACTGCATGTGAACACGTTCCACTTCATCCGTTGCATTATTATTCATCTATATATATATATATAGTAACAGAACAGGCAATTAATACTACGGGTTCACTTAACCGATCAGCTAGCGAAAGTAATGGCTTTTAAGGAAGAACCTAGACAGACGTAAACTGCCACAATTTAATCACTCGATTCTAGCTAGGTACTGCTTTAACGGGAGAAACGTTGCATGTTTATTGTATGGCCAATGCTATCTATAAGGAAGTGGATGTGTTTTTCACCCCCACAACAACATGTGCCATGGCACGCCCGAGCGTACCATTCAATAGAGAACATTTATTCTATAAATACAAACCTAACACTTATTAGTCCCTCCTTTCATATAAGTCAATTTGGCCAAACTGCCAGTACATTGAATTACATTGACAGTGACGCATCTAAAAAATCTAGGTGATAAGGATAAAAATAATTCATAAATATAGTAAAAACATTTCTAATAATTTTAACTTGATAGGGGGTCAATTCAACAAAACAATGTGAATATATTTTTTATATATATATATATACACAAACACTTCTAAAACAATTTTTAAATCTTAATGGGGGCAAAAGCACCCAACACTTTGGTCATATATAGATCCATCCCTATACATTGAAGAATCTATGTATATACCTACTACATTGATATAGCCAAATACCTTGACTTTTTAATATACCAGCTTGTCCAACTGAACTTATATTTAGAAACGAAGGAATTAATGATATATAAATATTTAATTTCTATGTATTGATATTATAAAAATATTTTACATTATATACAATCAAAATTTTTATTTATAAGACTCATCAAGTAGTGAATACAACAGTCAATTATTATGACTGATGACATGATTAAATAATTAGGTAAAAAAATTCATATTATCACTACATAAAAATTAAATTCTATTTAAATATATTCATAATAAAGTTGAGGGAACAAAAATAAGCAAACAATTTTTGAATAAACTTGAAAAAAAGTTGAGCAGTGGCATTTACTCGCTTTTTTCCTTTTCATTTCCAAAATTCCGACATTCATAATAAAGTTGACGATGACAACAATAAACAAATAAATTTTGAATAAAGTTGAAAAAAAGTTGAGCATAGCAGTAGCATTTACTTGCCTTTTGCCTTTTCATTTCCAAAATACCGGTCCTTAGGGGCGTTCAAAACTTGATCACTTAGTCAATAACTCATCTCAACCTGAAGCAGTTTATCAGGTTGAGTTCGAGTTAATCTAACACAATTTTTGGTTGGGTACAGCGCATGCTTTAATTTGGATTGGCCTTGCTCGGGCGAAGTCACATTATTCTTTAAAAGTATACTTGTTAAAAAAATAATTGAAATAGATTATATTATTTTTAGACTACAAAGACTGCAAATGGGGTTATGTTGACCTGTCACTCAGGTGAACTTACCCTGCTTTTTTTTTTTAGGGTTGATCAAACTTACCCTCTTTTTGAATGGATGGTGGGTCAATTCGCTAGAAAAGTAAAAATAAAAAAATAATATTATATATATAATAAGATTACATAATAAATATACACAAAAAAATGAGTAAAGATCACTTATTATATCTAATAATGATAAGATATATGATGTATATTTGTTATATGATTTTATTGTAAACATAACATTATTCAATATAAAAATTGAAAATACAGGACTATCGCTGTCTTTTGGCTTGGATCTGTCTACAGTGAGAGCACCATCATCTCTATCGATGATCTTCTGGGTTTGCCGTCGGATTCAAGTGAGAGAGATTGGGGGTCAACAGAGATACAGACATTGATTCATTACGGGATAATGATGATGGTGATGATGAACAATTGATGATACAGATAGAGAGTGACATGATGTGAGCAAAATGGGATATAAGCACCTTCAATTTCGTTCATTAATTACTTCTACATAAAATTGTATCAGTCTATAAATAATGTCTTTTTGGTTCGGTTAAACATGACCCAATCTTTCCGGGAAAAAAATGACATGATCCAATCTGTGTAGGCTTAAGATATTTTACCTGATATTTTATACCATCTTTGATTTAAAATTAATTAATCAACCTTTCTTAAAAAAAAAACACCAATATACTCTTCTTAGATAGGGTTGAAACTAAACCCATTTTATAGGGAGGTAAATATTGAATAAATTGGCCTCTTAAGAAAAATACATTTTGTGATCCTTTATAATTAAAAAAGCATGATAAGTTAGACTCATTTTATGATTTTGATGAACTTATATTTCTATTTGTATTTTTATTAACAATCAATTTGAACTATTTCATAAATTATTAAAGTTCAATTCATATTATAAATCCTTCAAAAATATTGAGGAACTAGTTTATCCTACATGTTAAATTGTTATGATCATGAAATATTTTTTCCCTTGAACGATCAATTTTTTAGATGCTATTTTTATCCAAGACCAAATTGAAAATTTATTCTAAAGGAAAATACACTTGGCTATTATATTATTATTATTATTATTTTGGTCAGTACTTGACTATTATATTATTTAAAGGTTGACAAATAATCTTATAATAATACAAAATACACCAACAAAAACTAGTCCTATAACCATACTCTTACCTATAAAGATTTAATATAATATTAATTGTCAAGGACTATAACGAGGTCCTTAAATTACAAACACCGCCTTACAAGCCTCCTTATTCATGAGAGCAAAGTTCTCAAGTTTCGTACTTAAATTTCTCCTTTTTTTTCTTTTTTTAACATCTCATATGGAAAAAAAAGAAGCAAAGAAAAGACTAACACCTAAAAGAAAAAAAAAATCTCATATGGGAAAAAAGTAATATTAATATTTTCTTTTAAGGTTCAACGCCAAAGGAACATTGATGATGTCAATTAGAAAGACACCATATGGGCTGAAGGATGCTTAAATACTTAAAGGACAAGTACTCGGTCCAACAACTTCAGCCCAGCGCTATGCTCCTTATCTCTTTTACTCTGTTTTCGGCCATTGACGCCAATTTTGGATAAATCTTACCGTATTTTCATTTTCCAAAGTTCCCATCAATATATTTTCATATGAATTTGTAGAAAATCCAAACACGCCTATATATATATTATTCATCATTGGATGAGAGTATAGACCCTATTCAAGTAGGATCTATATTTTATCTAATAATAAATAAAATGAATTGACACTACTTTATATTTTATAAGTATAGATAATATTTTTCTACGCTTATCCACTGATGAAACCCTATCAGAACAATACCTTCGAAAAGTGCTAAGTGAGAATAAATAATACATTCCAACGATCGCCTCATATTTATTTATTTTATTTCTTTTAAGTGATAAGAGAATGACGGGGTCTTATAGGCAAAAATTCGCAGCCTGTTCTGCATTTCTGGCTTTCTGCGGTTAAGCTTGATTTGGATTGTTATGGATAAAAAGGAGAAACAACCGTGTAAAGAAACAGGAAACTGTGGGGTCCCAATTAATTCAAAGCAGCTGTAGGTATCTTCTCTAAGGAAAAAATTAAATATAATATATATAAAGCTAAAAAAGAAAAGGCAGAATTCTTATTGGAATTTATTTCTTTGAAATATTCAATAAAAACAAGAAGGCAAAAGTCGCCATCGGTAGAAAACAACAGAATCAATTAATGATATGCTTTGAATACAATGACAATAACTATTAAAAGGAAATTACACAGTAAACCAAAAACAAAAAGGAAATTACTGATTCTGGGACGAGAAGGGAAGGTGAAAATAAATATTAAATTATTGAGTTCAGATAAAAAAGATTAAACCATTAAGTAAAACGTACGATCAACGTATTTAATACGTACGTCTTTCTGTAAGTATATTTTCTATGAAAAATTATAAGTTGACAAAGGTTAAGTACTCTTTTTTATGTTTTTCCAAAAATAGGACTTCAACTGTTTTCCCAACAAAAGAATCTCCTAAAAGAAATGCTGAAATATTATTCTACTAAAAACATTGATCTGATAAGAATCTAATTAATTTATCCTTAGTTACCAGTAAAATTTAGAAATATTTTAGTTTTATAACAATATGAAAAGATATTAATTTTAATTTGATGTATACCAATGGTATTAAGAAAGAGAATTTTATATTTTTATTCAAGTCCCCGTCCTTGAATAATTATCTAGTTATAAATATTTATTGAAATTAAAAAATGATAGGTAAAAATATCAATATTAATAAAAATTATAAATAATTTATTAAGTTGCTCTTATTGATTTTTAATATTCCAACTTCTTCTCTCATCATTCACTAATGAGTCAATAATATTTAAAATGAGTATTATTTATGAAAATAATTAATATTATCTAAACTTTTAAAATTAATAATTATTTCTACACAAATAAATTTTTAAAATAGACAATATTCAAGAACAAAGGAAGTAATTATAAGGGAGTAATTATTATATATTATTAATTTATTATATTAATTAAAGTAGTTGGCTCTTGTCCTCATAACTTTGTACATCAAACGTATACGAGTTATATTATTTATACTTATAAGGTATGAGATATCGTACCAACTCACATCTTATTTACATCTTATCCAATAGTGAATAAGATGTAAGTTAATACGGTGTCCAATATCCTATAAATATAAATAATATTTTTCTATACATATTATTACTACATATATACCAAAAAAAAAAAAACTTTTCAAGTAACTTTTATTATAATCAAATTTATTTAATTATATAGCACAAAAATAATATTTAATGATTTGTCAACAATCAAATCAACATTTTTTTTTTTACCGTGAAGAATCAGAATGGCTGGCTGATTAGCTAATTTTGGTCATAATTTAGTTATTTGATTTTAGGGTTTAGGATTTATAGACTATTTTGAGAGACGACTTAGCTGGGCCTTTTTATCTTGCGTGATTACTTTGTTATTTCTTTATTTTGTTGAGCTTTTGCCTCGTTTCCAAAAAAAAGTGTACAAAGGCATCGAATAATAATTTAAACTTTTTATCTATATATTTAATTTTAGCGTGCATGTAATGTCCAATTTTGCATATGCATAGATTAGCAAATATGATACTTAATTATATACAAAGTGCTTAAAAGATCAGGTCAATGAGCACAGGATTTAGCTAGAGCTAGATCGAAGTGAGTCAAGTTGGGCAAAGCTCAAATTGTTAGCTTGACTCGTTAGTATCGAACTTGGCTCATTAATAATTGAAACTAAAATTTAAATTTAAGCTTGACTCACTAAAAGCTCATTGAGCTCTAGCCTCGTGAATAGACTCATTTAAATATAAATTGAATTTTTTAGTATAGTAGATTAGAATTTTTACTATAAATACATAGCCTATTTTCAACATAATTTACATATCATAGACATAACATAAAAAATAGTCATGTTATAAAAATTATTCATAATCAACACAACACATCATAATACATATAATGATAAATATATGCATGTAACACATAATATATATTAAAAATATAATATACGTACATACATGTATATCGAGTCAGTTCACGAGCCAGTAAGTTAAACAAAATACAATTCAAGTTCAGCTCATTTAATAAATGAGCTCAAATTGTTAGCTCAAGTTTCGACTCACAAGCTCATGAGCTCATCTATTGACGAACCAAGCTGAAAATAGCTCACAAAATGGCTCAACTCACTTTCAGTCTTAGGTTTAACACAATTGGTAGCTAACTGTGCTCTATGCCTTGAGGAGATTAATTACTACTTCCGAAAATAGATACTAGGGTTTACCCAAGAAAAATATCATATAAATAAAAAAATTAATAGTAATTATTGGTATATTAAAATTAAATTATTATTTTATTTCATTATCTAAAAATTACATAAAAATGACATAATAAAAATTATGTGAATGAATCCCCGCTTTCATGGCATGGACGCTTAGCGATAAGAGTATAAAAAAACACGGGTAATGGTATATAGATTATTAGATATATAAAATGAACTTAACGGCGGACATTTTTATATGGAAAGGTGTAAACAATTATATTTAGTATGTACTCATAATCTCAAGATGTTCATTGTTATTTTACTCAATTAAGAAACACCATTAATATGAAAAATATTTACACAAACATCCAGCCATATATTACTGTATCAGAAAAAAAAAGTTAGATGTAATCACCTATATACTACTTTAAAAGTCTTATAAATAAAAATATATGGTTAGATAATAATATATAAAAGACAGATTTTATACTATTAATATATTAAAATTAATTTTTTTTATTATTTATTCCTATGAGTGTCGACTATTATTGCTACTTCATACATGTTAAAAAGAATGCATTGTTTTCTTTAGATAAATCTAGAGTATCTACGATCGAAAATAGAAACTAATTCCTTTGAAAGGTAGAACTCACATACATCAGTATTGCATTTGACCACCAGAAAAAAGAATACATGTTGAGGGTTGTCACGTAGTTCTTACCGTTAATATATGTGCACTATTAACTAACATGTTAATAGTGATGCAAATAAAATAGGGTGTTCAAGATCTGGCTTAACTTGAAGTTTATTGGGTTGAGTTTAGGTCTTTAAATTTGATTTAATAAATTTTTCGGGTCAAGTTTGGAATAGCCAGGTCTGGCTTGAAGTTAAAAATTCTTTTATTGTTATATTTTTTATAATAGTTAATGATAAATTATAAAAATTTAAGCTTAAATTAATATATTTTGAATAACTTGATATTATTTTTATTGTGAAATATGCATCTCGAAATATATCTCAAATTTTATTTCTTATTTATAAAATTTTATAACTTTACTATATATAATGTCAAAATCTTCATAAATTATTTAAAAGTATAGTTGACCCAATCATTTATCAGATCAAATTTATATTTCAAAAAATAATCTAATATAAAAATTGGATCAAGTTAGAATTTAATTAAATCCGTCTTGAGTGTACCCTAACATAAAAAATAACCAACAAACCATCCCAAAAAGTCAATTAATCTTCTTTTTTATCATCATTATGATTATTGTTATGGGGGGCGCATTTATTAGTATCACTTATGTACGTGAGAAAGGAAAAATTGAGGGAATGATAATATTGGACCAGTCAAAATGTACTGCCTTTACCGCATGGGAAGCAGTTACTGCTTTAAAAAGTTTTCAGCATTTTTATGTGCCCAGCCCCAGAGATCCTTATATATAGGTCAGGCCCTCTTAGTTTTAGTCACAGAGAGACACCAATTTTCCCAGAGTATCCTCACTACTGCATGCTCTCTCACCATCACTGCCTCCTTCCCTTCCATCATTTTCTTGATAATAACTTAGCATTACAGTTTTTCTTCTCAAACCCCCTCCCTCCAACTCCAGGGCTCTCTCTCATGACAAACATGGCAGCCCTTTCATACCAACACCACCCTTTTCTTGCTGATTCAGCACTCTTGTCCAGTATAAACACTGGCCCTCCCTCTCATAACCTTTACCCCCTTCATCATCATGAGACTTCTTTTAATGATGTGATCACAAACAATCATCATCAGCAGGAGACTGTAGTAAGCTGTGTTGATCAAAGCTCCAAGGTTTCCATCAGTGACAATGAGCCATCTGTGACCAAAAACAACATTAGCCCTCAGTCCTCCATGGTAGTGGACAAGCTTGAAACCGGTGAGCAGGTGACTCAGAAGGTGAGTACTCCTGTGGAGAGGAAGAGGAGAACTAGGCATGGATCTTCCCTCAGTGACCCACAATCTAAGGTAATTTTAATTTGAGCTATATATTGTAATGGCTTCTTTTGTACCCTTTGATGCAGATTTTCTCGAAATGTATAATATACCTTCAACCAATCAAATACTTTTGATGATATAATCAACAACACATAATTCAATGTGTATATATATATATATAAATCTTTAATGGTACATTAAAATTAAATCTTTTTGCATTACTATATGTACTCCACTTTTGCTTATACTGTATAGTATATACTATATGCTATAACAAAACCAAAGTAGGTTCATGTTATTAATAGCTTAACTATTTTGTTCTCAATTTGTTGATTATATATAATAGAATACAACTGAAGAGAGAAACAAGAAAATGAGGAAGAGCAATGGTGGGGTGGAAGGAGAGGACAAGCCAAAAGCAGAGAAGAAGGATCAGAAGAAAGGTACAGAAGAGCCCCCAACAGGCTACATCCACGTCAGAGCAAGAAGGGGTCAAGCAACGGATAGCCACAGCCTTGCTGAAAGGGTACAACACAATATCCCTTCATTAACCAGTTGAAATTACCTATGGGGCTACCCAATGTGTTAGATACCTACTTTGATGCATTAAATTCCCATAATGCCCCCCAAGAATTATCTTCATGTCTCACTATTATCCTGATGAATGTTGCAAAAAACATCGGATTCTTTCTTCCAGGTGAGAAGAGAGAAAATAAGTGAAAGGATGAAGATGTTGCAGCGGCTTGTGCCAGGCTGTGATAAGGTAATTAAAGTTAAATATATCAATTTTTCTTTGTCTAGAGTTTCTTCATATCTTGATTTTGAGACATTTATTTTTAATATGTTTCTACCAACTATTCTTTATTCTGACACCTTCATGTGGTTGGTTTATAAGTAGGTGACTGGAAAGGCCCTTATGCTGGATGAAATAATCAATTATGTTCAGTCTTTACAGAATCAAGTAGAGGTACCCCCAATAAATATACACTCAAGTTTAATTTCTTGGTGGTTATTCCAACTTGTGCATCACCTGCAATGTGTAAACTAACAAATTTGCTATGCCTCTATCTATTGTTGCAGTTCTTGTCAATGAAGCTTGCTTCCGTAAATCCAATGTTCTATGAATTGGCAACAGACGTAGACACCCTCTTGGTTAGACCAGAGGTGAGGAATGAATAAAAAATAAAACCCTGTAATTGATTTACATGTGTCGCTAGCTTGCCTTAATTAATTAGCACGTTTATTATTGTTAACACAAATTAATGAGTACTCTAATCATGAAATTAACTTGGTCTCTCTTTGAATTTTCAGAAATTGAATAGCATAACACCGCCATCATCATCACAGGCAATAACTGTGCCACATTGCAGCAGCCCCAACCAAGGCACAACTTTTGCTGATGCAACCACCATGACCCCCACCACCACTACCATCTTTTCCACTACTAATGACTATCTTTTGGATAGCTCAGCTTCAGTTTTTCTCCAAGGGCAGAGATCAACTTTATTCTCTGCGGTATAACAACAAATGACCAAACTCCAAAGAATTAATTAATTAATTGATTTTTCAAGAAAATAGAAAAGATGAAATAAAGAAAGAAAAAAGGGGCTTCTTTCATTTGCTATTCTGACAAAGACATCATTTTCAGGATACCGGTAATCATTTCTGGGAGGCAGAGGACCAACGACAAAAGTTTCTTCATCCATATGGATCCATTAACAACTTATGTTCCTTTCATTAATATTAAAATTCACACAACTGCCCTGCAAATTAAAGCAACAAACATGTTGTAAGCTCTCAAACCTTGCTTCATTCTTAAATACATATATGCATACTAATATTAGTTTTACATATGTATATTGACCCTCTTTACTTTTTACTTTCTATGGATGTAGCTTTTACAGTAGGTAATTAAGCAGATTCCAAAGAAGCACGAGAATCAGTATCAAAGAAGTTCTTAAGCATTATTAGCAGAAGAAACCAAAGCTATTGGTATCAGCTTATGTACATCATCTAAAGTAGCATGATTCCTAGTTCCTAGTGCCTAGTCAATATCAGATTAAAGTGACCTTCTAAGATGAATAAAGGGTAGCAAAAATTAATGGATGAAGAACCAAAAGGACAGAGAATGCCGACCAAATAAGACCATATCTTTTTCCAGATTCATCGTTCTGTTCCAGTGAATGTGATTTTTTGACCCTCCACGGACGCGCAGAAACCGAGGGACTACACATGTCAAACCTATTCCTAGCTACTACTACAGACATCAGACACGGAAATTTATGTCATGTAAATTTTTAGAAGTATTGATTGATTGTTGTGGTGGCAGTTATTCTTGTTGGTACAGTTACTTTCACCGTTATTATTGAGAAACGAGAGGTTGATGCTATGCTAGCACTGATCATGTTCTTGACATGACTGGCCATGCATTTGTTGGTCTAGTTAGCTTTATGTAGATGTATCTGCAGAATCTTCAGAGTTTTGGCAACATTATATTATATTATATTAATTATTATTATTATTATTATATATGGGATGTACCACAGTTCATTCAAGATATAATTATATTTGCGTGAATGTATTGTAGGTGGATATCACATTTATAATTTATATCAATGTATCACACTTATATTTTAATGTCTAAATATAATGTTTAAATAATAGAACTCGTCACAATTAATCACACTGCCATGTTTCCTTAATAATTAGAGCAAAAATGCTAAATAGCGTGAAAATGATTTCACAAAATGGGAAAGGAAAGTGGACCACTAAAGGCAATTGAACCTATTGAAAAATTTCTCTTTCTTCTTTCCTTACCCTAACTCACATCCGATTGGTTCAAACAACATTCTCATGTCCGTACGAGTTCCATCTTCGTACTCTATAACATTGCTCTAATTAGAGAATGGTCGAGTGAAAGATCATATCAACTAACCATGTATGAACCACGCTAAAATTTTCCTTTCTTTCCCGAATGCTAATTGTACCCTGAATGTTTGAATGTTCTGTTCCTCGTCCAACTAAACCCTCCGCCCTCCACCCTCCACTTCCATATTTTGAATTCACACGTTCATAAACAATTGATGATTAATTTTAACAAATCCACCATTGTGTTTAATCACCCTGTGGGAAATTGTTGGTTGCTATGAGGATCGAGCATGATATGACTGAGATCGAACCGAAGAACTCACTGACCGAAGTTCAATATTGGTGGCCTGACCCAAGGGCTAGCGTCGACCATGAGCTCTGCGAACCCGAACAACGAAAATCTCACCAAAAGTCCACAAGAAAACCCAAATGAGTTTTGTTAATCTGAACACAAGTGTCATGTTCCATCTATTGGGCAGCGAAAGCAAACAAATACAAGAATAAACTCTCTCTCAATAGAAGAAACAATACAAGCAGAAAAATAATATAAAGGAGACAAAATTTAACGTGGTTCGGCCTTAACTGCCTACATCTATGACCCCTATAAGGAGTTCCAAATCTTTCACTATCCACAACTTTTGAACGGCTGAAGTTGCAACCATTCTTACAAATATTTCATCACATAGATAACTCTTAAAAGCTACCCATATGGATCACTCCCACTTTTGGAGGATGAATAAACTCAAATAACTAAAACCATATTTATAGGCGAAAATACTATCAATACTTTTATTTCTTACCGATGTGGGATTTTGGGTTAAATTCCAACAAATCCTCCCCTTAATCCAAAGTCCTGCAAACAAGCTAACCGCAACAATTATCTCCACAAACATTCTTCTTGCAAAACTTGTGTTTCACGAGTATTCAATGGTGTAAACAAGAGTCATACCTGCTCTATTAACTTGTACCGCCGCTGCACACGAAACACGTCACTTGGCTTCCACATTGCCAAGAAGACTTTCGACATAAGTTCTCTTCACTTGCATCGTCGCTGCTCCACGGGACGCGCTGTCTGACCTCCGTATATCCAAGAAGACTTTCGACATAAGGGACCTCATAGATCCAAAAACTACCATTCTAACCAATATTCAACCAAGCCCAACTGACCCGAACCATAGGCTCTGATACCACTTTGTTGGGCAGCGAAAGTAAACAAATACAAGAACAAACTCTCTCTCAATAGAGGAAACAATACAAGAAGAAAAACAATATAAAGGAGACAAAATTTAACGTGGTTCGGCCTTAACTGACTACATCCACGACCCCTATAAGGAGTTCCAAATCTTTCACTATTCACAACTTTTGAACGGCTGAAGTTACAAACCATCCATACAAATATTTCATCACATAGATAACTCCTAAAAGCTACCCATATGGATTACTCCCACTTTTAGAGGATAAATAAACTCAATTAACAAAAACCATATTTATAGGCGAAAATACTATCAATACTTTTATTTCTTACCGATGTAAAACTTTGGGTTAAATTCCAACACCATCAAACCACCAGATCCAAATCCCCAACTTTTATCTCTTACACATCCTCACAAAGTTCCTTCATAACCACAAAATAGCCACAAAGGCATAATCTCTTCCCGACACTCTTCGTTGAGCAGAGGCATTGTAGACGGAAGAATTTCCAGGTCACGCATATGTATTTTTGTTTTATATTTTTGGGTAACGAGTTAAGAATAAGAATAATACATTTTTAATAAAAATTATTATTACTAATACTAGTAATTAACCTTGTCTTATGGTTTAATCATATATGATGCTACTCATCGGTTGTGGGTCGCATAAATGCGAGTGTCTTTCGTTCATTTATTACACCACATGTGTCGCGAATGTGAGGTGCCAGCGAACAGCTTCACATACAAAGCGATCTACAGCTTCACAGTAATATGCACCAAAATTGTAACTCAAGTGACATCTCCTCTTGGTTTTTGTTCCAATGAGTTGTTGGTTTTGGTCAGGAGTTCGATCCCAACATGCGCATCTTTTCTCAATCCCTTGTTAGTTTTATTAGGAGTTCCTTAGAACCAAATAATAATAATAATAAAAAAAAAAATTTAATTTAAGAAATAATATTTATATAGCATTGCTTCATTAAAAATACTAGTCCATTCAATTCACACGACAAATGAAAATGAAAATGAAATTCATGAGTCATGACAGCTTTTTTGTTTCTGTTGACAAAGAAGTTCTGTCTTTGCATGTGGGATTAGAACTGTCAAACTGAGGAGAAAATCGAAACTCCACCCAAGTTGTGTGCATTGAACCACTACTAAAATTTGGGCGCGGCCAAGATAGATAAGTCAAGAGTACAGACAATGACCTTTTACCAATTCCTCATAAAGATGTGGTTAATTACTTAATCCATTCTACCAAAATAAAACAGGAGAATGATTTTGACACATGATACATGCCTTTTTATCATCCACTTAATTGACTACAAAATGAGAAATTCAATTTCTTCTCACTATGATGACAGGTTGTTATCACAGTGGGTCATTATATCTCTCCCAAAAGTTTTAAACTCTTAGATAAACTACTACCTCCATCCACTTTTAAATATCTTCTATGGTTTTGATACACGGTACATGTTTTTTTTATGATCCACTTAATTGATTAGGAAATGAGAAATTCGATTTCTTCTCGCTATGATGAAGGGTTGTTAAGATATTAGATCATTTTAACTCTTCCCAAAGTTTAAACTCTTAGATAAAATACTATTTCTGTCCACTTTTAAGTATCTTCTATGGTTTTGATATGTGATACATGCTTTTTTATGATCTACTTGATTGACTAGGAAATGAGAAATTTGATTTCTTCTCAATATATATGATGGGGGGTTGTTATAGTATTGGGTCATTGTATCTCTCTTAAAAGTTTAAACTCTTAGATAAACTACTACCCAGGTCCACTTTTAAGTATCTTATAAAAAATCAACAAAAAAATTAGTTCATTATAAAATTAACGTATTTGAACATATTTGAGTATTAAGTAAACTAGTAGGTAGGTTTGGCACCTAAATGATTTTATATATGACAATTCTCTTTCCCATTTCCCCCTAACTCTACCTGGAATTCAAAATATGCTCTCTATGAATATCATAACTGCATCAAATAATGCATCTGGAAGATACCGGTGTGAAACTGAAGGGGAATTTCTTTTTGACTACTTGGAATTGGTGTGACAAAGATTATCAGCAGCAGTAACCCTTCTTTATTTCTTTCTGTCCCTTTTCTTCCTTTTTTTCAGCTATCACTGTTTCCAAAATGATCCGCATACCGAAGGATGTAAGTGACCAATCGTCGCCACTCATTCTCTCTACCTCACAAATGCTACTACTGTTAGGTGCCAGGGAGCAACCACGGCCTAGAAAAAATGGAAACAGGAAGTCGTGGTCAAAACATGTACTTTAAACATAAGGGTAAATGAACATTTAATTAGTTCAAGTGATTCCTCACTTGTTTCCCTTAGCCAAGGTCTCGAATAATAATTCTGTGGATAAAGAAAAGTCAGTGTCAATAGAGCTTTTACCTCCCTAATTGACTAACTTGTTACAATTGGGAATGAGTAATTTAAGTCATGATTAAAGTGAACATGAAAAGTAGAGGTTTTTTTTTTTTCTGCACAAGATTATGCATGAGAAAACAAGATGCTCACATAAGAGTGAATTATTGGAATAATTTCGTGTACGATTATAAATCAATGTTAAATTTGATTTTGGACCCAATTAATTTGATATTAAACAATTAGAGTTTATTGCTTAAGTCCAATAATTTGGGATTATTGTTGTTATTGGACTAATTATTGTTAAGCACTGCTTTTGTGGGTATGTTTATGGATCCTTGTGTGTGGGCTTCGCCATGATGGGTGGTTTAACCTAACACTTTTCTGATACAAGGAGAGACCCTTCTTCTAGCCAATATATAGGGTGTTTGGTTGCCCCATTGGTACAATGACACAGAAAACCTATTATGGAATAGGAGGACTAAATCTCCTAACATTCTCTACTGGATTTCTCTCTGATCCCTTACATTTGTGTTTTGTATGTCAGGTTAGGAGATGTTTATGAATCTGTTATCTTTTTTCTCAACCTTTCTAGATAATTCTAATCCAATCTTCTGACTGTTATTAAACATGTCATATTCAGAATTAAATTGATTTTTCAAATATAAGAATTTCATCTGTTATTTATATCATTTGATATATATGAAATTCCTTCGTGAATTAGTTAAACATGTAAAAGTAAAAGTCAAGGAAGACAGAGACATATATGGTTTGAAATTAAGCCAAAAGAAACCAATCCATGAAAATCAAGTGGAGTGAGAGAAAGAGAGAGTTCCACCCAAATTAAGCAACCAAAATAAAATTTACTTTTTCCTCCTTAATCTTTTGCCGCAGTGGATATAGACAATCCATGTGTTTATTGTGTTCCACTTGTTTTCTGTGTGTCGTCCCCGCATGTTGCACTGTCCTCAACAATCATATGGCACCATCTTGTTCTATGGGTCCTTTCTAGTTGAGGCTATCGAAGATACTACAATACGATCAACCGGGTTTTGATGTCATGTACAACTGGGGTTAGTTTTCAGAAGAAAAGAGAAAAAAGAGCTCAAACTTTATTCAGTCGCGTCTAGTCCTATCTCTTCCAAAATTAAGAGGTACAGAAACTAGATAGCTAGCATGCTCTAGAATCAACAACTTCTTCTAGAGTACCTGTTCACATTCTTGTTATTTTGCAAAAAGATCTGAGCCCATACCAATATATGCCTAAGGCAATTAAAGTTGAGGGATAGTAATGGTTGATTAGTTCACATTATTATTATTCAAATCACGACCCACCAATGCTGGATCTGGACACCAGAAGCTGTTGGTGCATATTTGTCACTTGGCACCTATGAGTAAACCTTAGAAAAGCACGTGACCGGGAAATGATATTAAAGTTCAAACACACTAACCCCAACCAAACCAATTTGAGAAGACAAGGTGTTGCAAATTGTTCAGTAACACAGAAATGTTAGCACCCAGTGTAGTAAATGCTGTACAAATTTGTTGCTCACCAACAACATCCATCTGCAATTCAGGGTCCCCCCCCCCCCCTCCTTTTTTTTTTTTAATATGTTGCTCAGATAGGGTAGGGTCCTCTTCCATGACCTGACAAGTAATGCAGTACTGGCATTGTCTCTGGTAGATAAAATTTCTTATTTCTGGTTGCATGTATTTTCTTTTCTCCGACCAAGCATCCTTCTAGTACTTATCGATCGTTGCCCATCCAATATTGTTGAAACTCAAATGTTTTGTTCTTGTTTAGCTCTCAGCAATATCCTTTGTCGTCACAATCCCTATTGATTATCTGGAAAACCCTTTAACAAGTTCATTATTATAACATAGTTCCTTGTTGTAGCAGTGTCCTGTGCTTGATTGGGGTTAAGAGATATTTTTACAACAATATCTCTCGATTTGCCATGCCTCAACTAACCACCCCACAAAGTACTAAACGTCATGCTTATTAGGATAATCGGCGCTATATTTTGTCAAAACTGTCACGAAATACATCTCCATCAGATTCTTAAATTGATGGATAAAGATATATAAATGATTAAATATAATATTGCTTAATCTCAGAAGAGATTTGATATAATTTTTGTAAATAAATAGATACCGTGTGTAATATTACTAATGACTTTAATGTAACATCTAGAAGAAAATGAAAGTGCTCCCTCACTTCCAACGGAATCTTTTACTGCATGTGACAGAAGAAATTACAGTTTTGCTGTCAAATAAACAACACTTCCACTGCCTCCCAATGTTAACAAGGGATGGAGTCAATTAACATTGCAGTCTATTATTGTCTATGCGTACTAGCTATGTGACAAGTCAGCATCCTAGAACCATTTCTGACTGATATATATTATAAAGATACAAGCAACAGCTCGACACGTCAAAATATCTTTCTCAGATGCTGTACTAAAGAATTTGGAGAGATTAGGATTTATTATTTTGGCTTGAGAAGGAGAAGCATGTGGTTTGCAAAATGATTTTATATTTCTGAAAACTTTATTTGTGAAAAAATTATTTTTTGAAATAGCTTTTTTGAGTATGCAATATAGAGGCGCTTGATATACCAAGTGATATTCTTAAAAATATGATGTATTTTTCCAAAAATATCCATATTCAGTGGTAATCATATGAGCTCCATTGGTGGTCCACAGCAGTTCAGTGGTGGTCTGGTAATGATCTGGTTGGAGCGATTTAATTTTTTTTTTGTTTCCTAAAACATTTTCTTCTCATGAGAATTTAATATTTTCATAGTGTAGGATGGAAATTAAAATGAGGTTATTTTCATTCTTGACAATAAAACTTTCTCAAAAATATTTTTTTTTGTCCGCAAATCAAATATGAAAATATTGCATTCCCCCTCCTAGATTTCCAAAATTATAAAAATATTTCGCAAACCGCGGGCCACTTGCATTCCCAATTTGATATCATCACCGGCGTATAATTGAGATTTAGAATATCTATGTATAATCATATCATATACTAGATAAACCAACTGTGTAGCATGTCCCTGTCTAATTTAAGTCATAGACTCGTAGTTAGCCCCGTATACCGCTGAAGACTTCTCTTCCCTTTTATTGCGTCACTCATGTGTGATGACTCATTGATTAAAATCTTGAAGTTGGTCATCACCATTAGTCCATTACTAGTACTTTAGTTTTTACAAGCTTAAGGAGGCTAAGGGCCTTATTCATTGTTTGATAGCTCCTAACTCTTTTCTGGATTGAAAGAATTGGCTTGAGTAATTTCCCAAACTCATGTGTCAATGTTCTAGATTGCTTCACTGATTTGGGAAATTAAATCAATATGCATTACATGTGAAAATGGGGGGGCTACAGCTAATTAAGAGAGTTATTTTTGCTACATAAGGTTCGTAGGGAGGGCGATAATTTTTACTAGTGATTGAATGCAGACATGAGTGGTGTCACAGTCTAATGACTCGTTAATTAAAAACTACATCTAAATGTCGTTTGCTTAAAATCTGCAAACGACATGAGATTTATAATAGTCAGCTTAATCTGCTTCTTTGTCTTTGTCCTGATGGCTAAAAGACATCTCTGTATGGACAAAATTAAATATGTGTATTTTGTCCTCCGGTGCAGCCCTTAAAAGCATGATTAAGAAGTTTTTAACTTGTGAAGACTAAAATATGAAGTCTTATCATTGATTGTTAGAAATATGACTCTTGGTCTAATGATCCAAAACTTGAATGTTAACTTATAATACCCAATTAAGTGTTAGACAGGTACATGGTTATCATGAGTAGACCAATCTTGTTAGATGCTAATGATGAGTTTGTGGGTATGATTATTTCCTATTTATGTTTGTAATATCATATATGGTATGTGTATCTTGCTTTCTAATCTGTCAAATAATTATATAATGCTTATTAGGAAGATCAATCCAACATATTAGGATCTAACTAGATTGATTGTCTGGATTCAATTTTTGTCGGGTACGGTTTGTATCCAGTAACGTCTATTGATTTGCTCAAGTTTGTATATGTAGCGGTGACACTGACACAACAACTTTCCCTAACAAACATAAAAACAGTGAATAAAACATAACAGTGCTTAGTTGCATGATCAGTATCAATTATAAATTACAAAAAACCAAAAAAAGAAAAAAAAGGTGGCCGTAGAGGAAATCAACCACTCATCCAATTGCCAGAAATATGGCAACGGCGACAGAACATATCTCAGGGACGTGTCGCCGGCTGTTTCAACTTGCACTAAGATATTAAGTTAAAAGAGCAATGAAGAGCCATATAGTATATATAAGGACACTGAAATTCTACTATAAACTTAGTGTACTTAATTTTAGTACAGGAAACCAATTAACAAGGTATAAAAACATTATTAAAATATATTAATATATTAATGGACATAACATATTTTCAATAAAAATTGATGATATGTTAAAATTTTATTTGCTCGGTGTGTACCAAGTCAGATAGACTAAATTAATACAGGGAATTCTCTTGACTAAAAGGCAAGCAGCATTTTATTTTATTTTTTGTTTATAGATAAAATGTTTAAGTTGAATGGAAAGATCACTCCACTTCATGATCAAGATATATCTTTAACCCCATTGAACGTTTAGAAAGTCATTTAAAGATCACTCATTAACAAGAAAAATGTAGGAATCAAAATTAATATCAATATGCGAGCCGAGAGATCAATTAAGTGAGTCAATCTTGCTCCCAGCCTGCATTTTATTAAATGTTATGTATTTGTTTCCATAGTGTCTTGTGTTGTTGGGGAAGGAGATAAGGACAGGCGATGATCCTCTACCTATTGACCTGTGCATAAGAGCCCCATACAGGGAAGAGGGTCTTAATTTGGAGGGTAGGGAGGGACCGGCCTCGGTGAGATGTGAGAGGGTTGAAGACGGTGGAGGCCGTATGGTAGGAGCCAATGGGGGGATGGGGGTCCCACAAGGCGAGGGAAGAGCAAACCTGGCCTCATGGCATGGCCCCTTAGGCCATTGAATTGCCTTGTCCCTTTTGTCTTGAGGAAGAAGTGATGAAAGAAGATGGGAATGTGACATTGATTTAAAAGGGGAGGTATCCATACCTCTTTGCACCTAAGACATGGGCTGTCCCAACAAAGCACTTGCAACTATACTCCTTGTATAACCAACCACTTGTTTTATGTTATCTTCTCTTCTTCTTCTTCCCCCTCTTCAACTCTCCTTGTCCCTTATTTTTTTTTCTTCAACTAGCCATCACTCGTCTCTTCCCCCGAACAAACCAAAGAAAAAAATATGTTTCAAGCAAAATGTAAAAATAACCTTTTAAGAAGAAGAATATTGTTAATTTTTTTAGCTGAAATGACACTAAGGTTTTTTTTATTATCTGATATATAGAGAGGAGAGTGAGTCATTGCGCGCAGATAAGATTGATGTCTTATGACTTTAAAGTTGTAGGTTCAAATTCCTAAAACAACCTCTCTGCTTACGGAGTAAGACTGCTCTCTTTATTTGATCCAAAGAGAGAATCTTATTGGTTATTAAGATAATTTTGTTATTTTGTTTACTACATACTCCTCTTCTCACCGTAATTAGTCTTAATTTGATATTCAACCGAAGAAGAAAATATTCAAGACCGGATCATATTGCTATATCTGAACTTTTTTCCATGTAAGTGTGGTTAGGAGAAAGACAGGATTTGTCCCATTTTTGGGGTTTGAATACTAGAAACCACGAGGTGGGAGTTCTGATGTCTTAGAATTATTTGCCTTGACAAGAGAAGCATGGCACAAGATCCACAACAAAAGTGAATGTTTCTTACCACGACCCGTGGGAGGGGGAGGCTGTCAATGTCTCTGATAGAGATGATAAACAGTAGGCTGACAGTGACAATGACAGTGGAAGAAAATGTTCCTTTATTTTTATTTCAGAACAAAAAAAATGCGAGTGTTATCGTACACAAGTTAGATGAAACGAGGCAATTAGTTCCCAATTCGATTGAATGGGTTAAAAAAAATAATGATATTTTGACATTTAAAAATTAGGTGTTTATTTAGGTGTTTATTTTATATTATTGGATATGATGATAATTTTCACTTATTCGTAACATTCATCATATCCAATGATTATAAAGTAGATGTTTAAATTACATCCATTTTTTTTATGTCAAATTAGCATTACTCAACAAAAAATACAAAAAATATAGACCGTGTGATTTGAGTTTCTAATTTTTAATTTTTTAGGTTTTGTGAAATAAATGTTAAAAATTTTAAAAATTATAAATTTTAATTTTAATTTTTTATTTTTAATTTTCAATATTTCCCTTTATAAAATTTAGAAGACCGGAAAACTTGAGAATGGAAATTGAAAATACAAACCGAACATGTCTGTACTTCCCAAAGATTTTATCTAGACAATTCATCGCCGGTTAATATTTCCATTGCAGATTCCCAATCGGCCAAATATCCCCACCACGCTATTATGTTGAACAAACAGCAACTCTATGGGTGAAGAGTTTACAAAGTTAAATCCTGAAAACGAATTATTTGATACGGTATTAATATTTTTTATTCATAAACAAAATATTTGGATTGAGGAGGAGATTCATCCAATTCAAAATTAGGTATATTTTTGTGATTCATAAGTAGAAGACTAATTATATTTGTCAACTCCCAATGATTGATATTCTAATAATATAAAAGAATTTTATATTACTATTTAATTTAATTATATGCCCGCTAGAAGTTAGACTTTTAAGAGTCTAAGTAATTTTAATGACACATGATAATACATAAGTAATACTTTTTACTATTAGTTCAACAAATTAAATCCATATTAATTTACTAAAAACATCAGAGTTTTTATACTATCTCTATCCATGAATCGTATATTGCAGTTTGTTTTAAAAAACAAATCTGATTTTATTTTATTTTTTCAACTATCGTAAATAAATATCTGTTACCGGACTCAACACGCAAATCAGAAAATTTAAGCAGCCTCCTGCTTTTTTTCCTGGACCGAAAACAATCTTCTTTACTTTAATGATTTCATTCATATCCACCATATTAATACAAAATTTTTTTACATATACATTAAACCATTATCACATTAAGAAAAAGTATTCAACTCAACTATATATTATCTTGAAAATCTTATCATAATTGAATGACTATGTAAAATTCTTTATGCTATTAATATATCAAAATTAATCTTGTTTTAATTTACGTGATTTTGATCCCCTAAAATGATCAGGTTTAATTTTTTTTTTTGGTATTAATGAGAAGGTTTATATTAACCCTTCTGTAACCATTTTTTGTTTTCATTATCAGAAAACTCTAAACAGTCTTCCTTTTTGTTTTGGTTAGAAGAAAACAGTCTCCTTCGTTTTTGATCAATAAACAGTCCTTTTCAATTCTTTGATTCTTTGGATTGGGCCGAGGGTGCTCCACGATAGACTTTCTATGGATACCAGACAACTTTTTTTGGGCCCTTACGTAACATTCAATCTGACAAAAAAGTGGCCGGGATTTGATTGGGCCACACTT
Organism: Dalbergia cochinchinensis; assembly: GCA_031216125.1. Classification (NCBI taxonomy): domain Eukaryota; kingdom Viridiplantae; phylum Streptophyta; class Magnoliopsida; order Fabales; family Fabaceae; genus Dalbergia; species Dalbergia cochinchinensis. Next base: position 54,100,878 of record CM062373.1, on the reverse strand, counting down.
CATAAATCAGACTAATGCGTGGAAACTTGGTCATTCTCCAATCCTTTCAAATTATGTTCACTTTCATGTATAGTTTGATTAGTTTATGTAGAAGTTAGTCAGTGATAAATGATTGCTTGAATATTGAATTTTGAATTAGGAATTGGGAATGTTTCTTAACGTAAACTTAAACTTTTGGTTTCAATTGGACTTCATCATTATTATTTCACCAAGAAAATAAAAAGAGTCTCTATAATGGATAAAAGGTGTTGGGCATGAAAATATCTCTATCCTATAATTTAAGTATTTGGGATAGATAGTTCACGACATGGTATCGGTACAAGATAAGACATCAAAGTCTTTCTGCATTGCATACTCTTCAAGCCCAAAGAGATATTCGAGTGAGCGGCATGATAGATAATAAAACTATTTATGTACCTTTACTTAATAACTTAAGCATTTGGGAGAGATAATTCATGATAAAAGGTGTAAAACATAACTAAATTGTGATCTATGCACTTCGGCTAAATCTATGGTATCTAAAGTTGCTAAATTTAATTATATTATGCCAGCATTGGTATGACAATGCTTGAGTACTTCTTTTAAAGGAAAAAAGCTAGCATTGCGCTAGAACAATTGATAATTTCAGAAAATTCAGCTAAATTTCATAAAACAATATTTTTGTTGTATGTTTTTTTTTTCCAGAAGGATAATGCTGATCAAAAGATTTCTTAATTTTGATTGCTCCAGGCCTTGGTTAAGAATGACCCTTATTTTGACAGAATTAACTTAAACTGATTAGCATCAGTCTCATTGTTTCAGTATGGAATTTATTTCCTATTGCATTACTTTCGGTTTTGATTTGTCTTGTTATGGTCTCAACAAATTATACATCTACTTTTCAAATATTGTATTGTCAGTATGGATTCTATGAGTGATTCATCTTTGAATTGCTAAACCCTGTGATGCCTCAAAGCTGCCAGGGGCAGAGATTATTGTGAAACCGTATCATAAAGTTCCCCAGTGACACAACCCCCAAATGGGTAAATTTAATCATTTCATCATGACATCATTCATGACCAGATTCTTATTCATGAAAAAAGAATGTCCCTTATATGGTCCTCTAAAATATGTTAATATTGACAAACCTACAAAGCTGCAACTTGTTGAAAATGTGTTCCTTCTCTTTGATAGAATGGATTATGACTTAATCTAGTGCAACTTTTTTCAGGAAGTTGAAAACTGGTGAACTCGACCGAAGCTCTGTCTTTTGATTTTAATCTGTGTGAAGCTGCGGCTACATGGGAACAGGCAAGGAACTTGGTCTGTGTCATGATTGTGATTACCTGGAACTCAATAATCCTTTGATGCCATGACATGTGAATCCAGATGCATTTGAGGTTTCTATTTGATATTGTTGTTACCCCAAGTGAACACACATTTTTCAATCCATCAGAATGCAGTTAAACTGATCTTGCCATCCTCTATGCATTAATGTCGACTTCCTTTTCATCAGTTTTTCTTGCATTCTTAAAGAAATTTATGATGTGTGATTCACATTTTATGATTATGCATTATGAGTTGGTTTCTCATGTGCAGAATAGTACCACTATACCATTCTCTACCGAATTCTACAAAGGATAGGATCAACAAAGGGATACATCTGTAGGTAATTGTGAAACCGAATTCTACTAAACAAATAACAGATGATGCAATAATAATAATAATGGTACGATATAAGATGACAACCAAGCTAAATTGACATTCCAGCATTGTTTTGATGGAGCAGTAAATATACCACGTGTCAAGTTGTAATTTTCTTATCAAGTTGTAATATACCCTTAGTCCATTTCCATTTTGGGGGTGACCTCTTCATGCCCACTTGAAAATCAATTGGCTTTTTGCATTCTGCAGGAAGTTCCCATAAAAAAATCTTGCATATCTCATGCTAAGTGCATCCTTTGGCTCAGAACCAAAAGGAACAGGACTTAAGGCTCTCGAATTTGCACTCTCTATGTGTGAATCATGGATATGTAAGGTTTCGCTGTGGATCCTCGTTATAAAGAATGGTATATGTTATAATAGCTAGGTTTTTTTACAAATTTTCAAACTTGGAGGCTTCTAGTATGATGGCTTCAAACATGGAGGCTTCAAGATTGGTGACTTCAAACATGGAGGCTTTCACACATGGAGGCTTTCACACATGGTGGCTTTCACACATGGTGACTTCAATTTTCAACCATGGTGTGCAATCCAAGCTCTATAAATAGAGCTTCATTCATCAAACTTGAGACACCACCAACAATCCATTCTTCTCTTCCTCTATTCTAAGAATTTAGAGAGTGTTTTGTTTTCTTTGTTTTCTCTCTATATAGAGGGTTGAGTATCTGTTTGTTGAGAGAAATCTTTGTAAGGTATTCTGTATTTGGGATTAGTGTGAGCGGAGTGTATTCACCTTTTGTATCTCCATCATATTTCCAATATTTGATTGTCGCTTTTGCCAGTGGGCGTAGGCTTTAAAGCGAACCACGTAAATTAAAGTTCATCATTTATTTTACGCTTCCATATTTTATTTCGCTACTCACAGTCCCAGTCATTACACAACAAGCTAGTATCGAGCTCTTATAGAGTTCGGGCTAATTTGTTCAAAATGTCTCTTGCCAAATTTGATATTCAATGATTTGATGGTAGCATTAATTTTGGAATGTGGAAGGTTCGCATGATAATGGTCGTTCTTATCTGACAAGGTGTAAAAAGTAGCACTTTCTCGACAAGGAAAAGAGGCCGAGACAATGAAGGAATTTGAATGGGAAGATGCCGATCAAAAGAGCTCTTTCTATTATTGATTGTGCATTACAGGCGATGTCTACTGAGGTCCTTCCGGAGAAAAGAAACGCCATGGACCAAGTTGGAGTCATTATATATGACTAAGGCGGTGGCCAATGCCGGTGTGTTGCAACGTGCATCAGACATGCCCGTATGGCGGAGAAGGACATCAATCGATCTCACATAGTTGAGTTCACATCACTCGTCACGGATTTGAAAAATATGGGCCGAGACATTTTCAAGTGAGCAGCAGGCAATGATGTTACTTTGTTCCTTACCTCCTTCATACAAGCTTTCGTGAGGCGGCTCATATATGGTCGTGAAACCTCAAAATTGATGAGGTAAAATCTGTGACTTTTAAGTCGCGACAAAATGGAGCATGATACTAGCGATCGTGATGATCGCATCGGCTTGGTTGCTAGAGGAAGGTCAAAGGAGATTGGATCGAGTAGCAAAGGAAGATCTAGATCTAAGTCTAGATATCGTAAAGGCAAGTGTCGATATTGCAAGAAGGAAGCGGCAACCTTTGAAGCGAGAATGTCCGAGACTCCAAAGACAAAGGGGCCAAGATTCAAGTGATACAAAGTGTAGGCTGAGAAATGCAGATAATGTTCTCACAGTATCAACCAGTTCAATTGGTGATAATTGGATTCTTGATTGAGTTGTTCCTACCACATGTGTCGGGCAAGGGATTGGTTTACATCTTACGGTCAATTGATGGCGGTGTTGTCCTTATAGGGAAATGATATGCTGTAAGGTCATTGGCATTAGTACAGATCAAATCAAGATGCATGATGGAATTGTGAGAGCAATGACTAATGTTCGGTACATACCGGACTTGAAGAAAAATCTTATATCCTTGGGCACCTTCGATTCTCAAGGTTATAAGTATTCCTCTTGAAGGTGAAGTTTTAAAAATCTCTAAGGGTGCTCTTATTGTGATTAGAGGCAAGTTGGTCAACGGTCTTTATTTACTTCAAGGAAATGCAGGTTATTGTAGTCTTTGCCTCAAGATTATCATCTTCCTTTGATTCGATTGAAACTACTCGTTTGTGGCATATCGTCTAGGGCATATAGGTGAAACAGAGAATGTCAATTTTGAGCAAGCGTGACTGGGTGATCTAAAATTGGAAAAATTGACTTTGTGAACAACGTTGTGTCTCACGGGAGGCGGGACCCAGTCAAGTTGAAGCGCAATCCACAGGGACTAAGGGCACGATGGATTACATCCACTCAGATTTGTGGGGCCACTGCACCTATTTCGTCAAAAGGTGGTGCTAGATACCTATTGACATTCATTGATGATTTCTCGAAAGGTATGGGTTTATTTCTTGAAACACAAGAATGATGTGTTCCATACTTTCAAGAAATGGAAAGCACTTATTGAGAATCAGGCACCTGCAAGAAAGCTGCGTCTCGAACCGACAATGGTTTGGAGTTTTGTGGAAGTCAGTTCAACGAGTTCTGCGAAAATGAAGGCATAGTAAGACGTAAATGCTTGTGCGAAAGACTCCCCAACAAAATGGAGTAGCGAGGCGTGTATGAACGAACTCTTTGGAGAGGGCTCATTTGTATGCTCTCTAATCTTTGGTTTGCCTAAAGAATTTTGGCTGAATCTGTCAATATGGCTTGCTATTTGGTGAATCGGTCTCAGTCATTGCGATCGATTTGAAGACTCCTATTGAGGTATGGTCAGATTTCCGATTATTCAAATATGCGAATTTTTGGTTGTCCCGCATATGCTCATATTGATGATGGAAAGCTTGGCGAAGGGCACTAAAATGCATATTTCTCGGATATATATGAAAGGGTGAAAGGTTATAGATTATGGTGCACTGAACCTAAGTCATCCAAATTCATAATCAACTTGAGAGATGTAAGGTTCAATGAGATCATCCATGCTTCATCCAAAAGCAGAAGGTTGTGATGGAACAAAAAACCAAGATGCTAGCAAGTAGGTGGAGTTTGAAGTTTGAACCACCAAGCGGATGGAAGAAGAAGCACACAGTCAACCCATTCAAGAAGAAGAACAAGATATTGTTGATCTTTGTAGATGCAAGACAACGATTCTTGACATTATAGCCTCACTAGAGACAGAGAAAGAGGCAAATAAAACCACCACAGAGGTATGGTCATCAGGACATAGTCTCTTTTGCATTATCGATGGAGAGGATATGGAATCGAAGATCCCACCACATACCATGAGGGCTATCTCGGGTAAAGAGTGCACAATGGATTCTTTGCAATGAGTGAAGAGATGGAGTCCTTTATAAGAACCAGGACTTGGGAATTGGTGAAACCACCTAAAGAACATAAAGTTGTTGGTGCAAATGGATCTTTAAGAAAAGGAAGGATCCCTGGAGTTGAACTGTCAGTACAAAGCACGCTTAGTTGCAAAAGGTTTCATAGCGGGAAGGAATAGACTTCAATGAAGTATTCTCTCCGTTGTAAGACATAGCTCCATTAGGTGTGTTGCTCGCTATGGTTACCTTTACTGTTTGATTTAGAGCTTGAGCATTTCGATGTCAAGACTTTTCTTCATGGTGAGCTTGAAGAACAGATCTACATGCAGCAACCTGAAGGTTTCATTATTCAAGGCAAGGAGGATAATGTATGCCTATTAAAGAAGTCGTTATATGGCTTAAAGCAATCTCCTGCGCTTGATGGTATAAAAGATTTGACACTTTCATGTTAAGTTATGGTTACTCAAGGAGTGACTATAGTACATTGTGTTTACCACGAAGGCTCTCCGGATGGTTCGTTTGATGCTTTATGTTGATGACATGCTCATTGCTGCTAAGAGTATGTTTGAGATCAAGAAGCTGAAGGAGCAACTAAGTGGTGAATTTGAAATGAAAGACTTGGAGTGCGACTAAGAAGATTTTGGGCATGGAAAATTCCACAGGATTGGCGTCGCGGCAAATTATATTTATCTCGGAAGAAATATATTGAAAAAGGTACTTGAACGCTTTGGGATACAAAATGCAAAGTGAGTACTCCGTTGGCGACTCATTTCAAATTATCACCGCACATTCACCGATCCGTTGAAGAGGAGGAACGAGATGTCACATGTTCATATGCTAGTGCGATTGGAAGCATAATGTATGCTATGATATGCACTCGTCGAGATATTTCACACGCCGCTAGTGTTGTTAGCAATATATGGGGCATCTGGCAAGATGCATTGGCAAAGCGGCTGAAATGGATACTGCCGATATCTTGATCACGGCGGATGTTGGCTTGGTATATGACAAGAGTTCTAACACTAGTGCTAGTGTTACCAGGTTATGTTGACTCAGATTATGGAGATGTTGATAAAGAGATCTACGGCAGGATATGTCTTCACGCTTCGGTAGTGCAATTATGGTTAGGCGACTTTACTGATCTACTATTGCACTATCCACTGACGTAGAATACATGGCGTGAAGCGATGAAGGAAGCCATTTGGCTAAGAAGTTTGGTAGGCAATTTGGGCTTGGAACAAGATGTTACAACTATTTATTGGGACAGCCAAAGTGCCATACATTTGACTAAAAATCAAATGTATCATGAGAGAACCAAACACATTGATCTCAGATATCACTTTATTCCGGAGATTATTTCTCAAGGTGCCATTGCAATGAAGAAGATTGGTACACCTCGGATAATCCCATTGGAACATGTTGACAAAGTCAATCATGTTGCTAAGTTCAAGCATTGCTTGGACTTAGTTAGTATTCACAATATGTGAGTGCGCTATGGGCACATTGGAAAAGGCGACTTCAGAAATTTGAAACTTGATAAAAATCAAGCCAAGGTGGAGATTTGTTATAATAGCTAGGTTTTTTTATAACAAATTTTCAAACTTGGAGGCTTCTAGTATGATGGCTTCAAACATGGAGGCTTCAAGATTGGTGACTTCAAACATGGAGGCTTCAAGATTGGTGACTTCAAACATGGAGAGCTTTCACATGGAGCTTTCACACATGGTGGCTTTCACACATGGTGACTTCAATTTTCAACCATGGTGTGCAATCCAAGCTCTATAAATAGAGCTTCATTCATCAAACTTGAGACACCACCAACAATCCATTCTTCTCTTCCTCTATGCTAAAAATATAGATGGTGTTGTGTTTTCTTTGTTTTCTCTCTCTCTATATAGAGGGTTGAGAGTATACCTGTTGTTGAGAGAAATCTTGTAAGGTATTGAGTGTATTTGGGATTAGGGTGTAGCGGAGTGTATTCACCTTTTGTATCTCCAATCATATTTCCAATATTTGATTGTCGTCTTTCTTGCAGTGGGCCGTAACAAGCTAAACCACGTAAATTCAAAGTGTATTTATTTTCTGACGCTTGCATATTTTATTTTGCGCTACTCTGATCCCGTCATTACACAACAGTATACTATTTTCTATTTCCAATTAAGCACTTCTGATTAAAATGCTTTCCACATTGGAGTCTAATTTCCTGAATAGCAAACATTACATTTTTATTTTAGGACAAGGTATTTCTCCGAATCTCGCCAAGACCATACCCCATTGCATGGTAGAGCATATTGCCAGATCATGAATCGCTAGGGGGTGAGTAAACTGCAGATTCATTACTCTATGGAGAAACCATTTAGATGCTGTTAATTCGCATCATGATGGAAGCCTTAAAGTTCTAAGGGCCCTTCGTTCAAGTCATACTAATGGCTTCTTTTGGTACCAAAATAAAATATAGTTTTCCCCCCTAGTTATTGGCTGAGAATTAGAGAATACTAAAACTTGCTTGCTGGGGTGGCAAAATAATGTGTCTCTACATATATATATATATATAGTTAATTATAATAGAAACTGTCGTAAATATCATGGCTAGTGCAGGGCGAAGTTAAAATTGTGACTCGTTGAAACTTTTACGAACAAATGCTTAGTAGTAGTTTATTGGCCAATTAATAGATCCCGTGAGGAAGCATCTAACCCCAACATTTTACCAAATTTTCTGTTTGTTCATCTTTTGCATAACATATATGTTGACTAACATGATAAACGGGCAATGAAGTTTCTTTATCCTCAACTATTATTTGACCAATGCAGTTAAGCGGATTAGATCAATACGTATATGGCTTGTTAAAGTTATATATATTGGTAATAAAATATCTTAAAAAGTGCGACAAATCATTTTACGAAAAAAGGTGCAGCAAATCGTATGTGAGGGTTAGGCTGCAGTACAAATAAAACGACATCCCTAAGCACTTCTTTATACATAACATTGTTAGTTTCATTGGTGTTTTTTCAAAATTGTCATGGCATATCAAAATCTTTAGCCCTCTTCGATTGATCACTCCGGAAATTGCAACATATAATTGATTACGACTAAAAACCAGGTTTTTGTAAAATTAGACCAACATTTGATAAAGATTATCCTTGACTTTTGTTGATTATCATCCCATAAAACATCATGATTGGGAATTGCCTTCTCTGTAATTTGAAATGTAATATGAAATCTGAAAGTGTTAGTGTCATTCTAGGAATGAAACCCTTTTCACCAATATTACTAACGCTTATAACCTTTTCACCAATAAAACATCGTGTTTGCTTTATTCTTATGTTTACCAAGTGTTGTGATTAGTAACCTAGTTCCATTGCATAGACCCGTTGAATGATCTATATTTCTAAGTAGCAAGATGAGAGATCCAATCTTTAGAATAAGCTCATGGTTTGGAACACCAAAATATCCAATAATATTCAAGAATTTTAGTGTAAATACTTCCTAAAATATGAGGGACTAATTTCTCCCCTCAAATATCTTTGATGGACTAATTTGAATATTTAGTTTATGTTAAAACCACTTCTATATATTCATTTTCTTAGTATCTAATCATATCTATTATATCACGTGATAAAAAAATTATATTTATTTTAATATTATTGATTACTTAATATTGTTTTGTTTTGTATCAATATTCAATGTCATCATCTTTTTAGTGTATCATTAATTGTGATAACCATAGGCATTGGAAGAATTTCAATTGTTCTGTTATGCATGTTTGGGGTATTACGGTAGCATTTGGCAGGGGGACAAGAACAGAAATACAGAAAAAATAGAGATAATAAAGACGGAGACATAAATAATAAATACGTATAGGGATATTATTAGAAGAAAAAAATAATAAATTTTTATCTTTTTCGAGGTACATAAATTTTATGTTTTTTTGTCAAAATTTTCCGTCCCCTGTCTTGTCTTCATTACCAATAGATTTGTATCTTTGTATTTCTATCTTGAAGACAGTAAACAAACGCTAACTAAGTGTAATAGATGTTGTGGCATAGTGATCTAAACTATCTAGCCACTCATTTAGCTTTCTTCTAAAACAATCCAAAAGTTCTACAGATGCATTTTTTTTAATTTTTTTTGTTTGTCTTTAATTAGTTAATACGTTAATTTTTTAAAAAAGTTGTGAATCATGCATCAGATGAAAATCTTCTACTTCCAAATAATATCTCTTTTCTTGTCCGCCAATCTTTTATTAGCATATGAAAGATTTATATTATATATTTAGTAATTTATAAATTTATTTTTATTTTTAAATATGATACTAAATGATTTGGGAGACAAGACAGAAATACTATTTATGGACAGAAAATTTCCACCCATCATGCATTGTGGTGTTTTGACTCATCTATGTATATCGTGAGCATTCTGATATATATAGCTACCTTCAGAGGAAACAAAAAGTACTCTTGTATCAGTCTATAGAGGGTTAAACTGCACCACATGGTAAAAAATTTGATCTTCAGTCTATAGTGTAAAACATATTTAAACTGCACCACATGGTGATTCCTACACTTCAATAGTTCGCACTTAATATTTTATGAATTTTTAGGAAATTAATTATGTTTTTAATTAATACTTTCTAATTTATTTCATGACTATAATTTTATAGCACTTTATCATGTACTTCTACGTGAATTACTTTTAGCCCAATATTTATTGAAATTTAAATATATTTACTATAAAACTTTGAAGAAAATATTTAACCATTTAAAGAAATAATTACCCAACAAAATGTATTGGAGACAGATTTTATTAATATGAAACAATAATCCATATTTGCATGACGGCTGTTATTATATTCCGCAAGTATGTAGTATGCAAACTAACAGGTATCACCATTATTTGGTTCCGGAAAAGAAAACTACAGGAGCCAAATGGTAATGTTTAAACCCACCTCGATAATTAATCTGCTGATTGAGTACTATTCATTGTCCTGTGTTAAGTCATTTACGATTTTGATTGAACCAAGTATATGCTTACCACTTCTGAGACATCTCAAATTCATCTTGTGTGAAGATGTAGGAGTAGTTTGTGTGGCCTTTGACTGGAACTTTGCTCTTGTTGATCTATCTACTACAAATACTGTTGGGAAATAAAACACATAATTCCCTATTTATAAGAACAAAAGGAGTAACTATAAGAGTGAAATAATGGCAGCAATTAACACATAATAAACCAAAATAATAATAGGAACAATGTACCAAGATTTTTAACGTGAAAAAATTTCCTCAATATGAAAGATAAAAACTACGGATCGTCCAAACCAAAGAAATAGCTCCACTATGATCAAAACAGGTACAAGAGGGTCTCAAATAAGTGCACAAATTGTGCTAACAATAATCAAAATCAACCAAACGCCAATACTTAAAATTGAGAACCAAGAAGATGATAAATACCTCAAATTCAGAGCTACTGTCCGAGACCAGTATCTCACTCTCCGGACCTCTTCTCAACAATACAACCGTTCAGAATGAAGAACCAAATATCTAGAACTTTTTATCCAAGTTTCAGCCAAATCCAACGGGGAATGACTTTACAAACACCGATTCACAGTGATAGCTTGAACCAAGGAAGTGATTCTCCAAACAAAAATAGAACTACGATGCGAGATTGATATCTCACACTCTAGAATTGTTATCAATGATCCAACCATTCAGAATGAAGAACCAGACACAAGAACCTGCTATACAAGTTTCAGCCCGATCTAACGGTAAAAAAGTTCACAAATGCCAATTTACAGAGACGTGTGTTGCATTAGAAAACTGATTCTCCAAACAAGAATAGAGTTACTGTGTGAGAATGATATCTCACACTTCAGACCTTCGTTCTATGATCCAACCGTTTAGAATGAAGAGCTACCTGTCACAAACCTGCTGTCCAAATTTCAGCCTGATCCAACGGCGGACCACTTCAGGAATACCGATCTATGGCGGCTACTTACAGTTGAAATATGAAATCGGGGTGGGTAAGTTTCTCTCTTTTCTCTCTCTTTTTTTGGCTGCAAGTTTCACTAAAATGAGCTAACTCTCTCTACCTTAGTAGCCCCCTCTTAGTCAGTAAGCAGAGTAGTTTTGGGTTTACTCATTTAGGACTTTCTCCACATAGAAAGGAAGCCCAATGCCTAACAAATACTTTCATTTAAGCTCAAAAAAAATATATGATTTCAATAAAAGTTACAATAATTGATATCATTGAAGACAACAAACGTAACACTGGTGAAATATTATACAACTACAATCACTTTGCCTTGTCCTAATCTTAGGTTCTGATGTTCCTTTATAAACCTTTCCAAACTTAAAAGAAGAGGAACTTGAAAGTGATGGCATAGCATTAAAATAAGGACTTAGTTGAGAGTAGCCCAAAATTTCATAATTGACATCATTATTTGTTCCAAAGCCTGGCTTGAACTATTAGGCCTAAGACTTCTTTCCCCTTTTACATGGTTGTACTTTCTTGAAGAAGCTCTTTATTGTTTAATGAAAGAGCAACGGTACTTTTAGGTATACCAAAACATCATCACCATTAAATCATTAAATCCTAATGATAATTTGATTCTTAGTGTCGGTTAACAATTAGCATAGATGTTAGCAAGTTCTGTTAACTCTGATGAACATAATGTGTGATGATTTTTTCAAATACTAAATTACCTTGATTTCTTTCACTTAAAGGCGTTCTTGCATAAGTGGAGGAAGAACTTGTTGACTTGCATACAAAATTACTTCATTCACTTATCATTTGTGTGCTTCTTATTTCAGACATGGCATTCTCTGCAATTAAAACCACAAATCCTGAGTACAACATGAGAGCCTGATGAATCTTTTAGCGATAGTAAATGGAAAATCAAATTATATATAGATAGGAAGGCTATGCAATGCCTTTTTCTTCCAACCACTTGAAACAATACCTTCTGCCATTAGCCATAATTACCCTACTATCAAAGTTCATATATATCCAACTCCTACATCCATTTGTCAAGTAGCTCAATATCCGTGAACAATCAAGTTTTCTTCCAATGCCATTTTATCCCAACTACTTGAAAAAATACCTTGTACCAGTAAGCTAGTGATTTCCAACAAAAAAAAAGGCAACTTGAAAATTGGCATATGCTAGAATCGATCTATTGATTATCTCCATTTGAGCTGGAAAAATTGATGCATCTTGCAAATGATTAACAATTGTTTGATCTTCAGAGTGGTACTATGCATCTTTTAGTATAGAATGGATGATCATTTGTTGGGAAAGCTTAGCTCATTTTCACTGTTTTTTTTTTTTTTTTTTGCCTTTTTGGTCTTCAAATTGTCTTTGAAGGGATCACGGTTAATGAAATGATATGACAGGACAGCTAGTAGAAAATTTTGTGACGTGTAATTTTGATGTACTTAAATATGATCATTGATCAATGATCAGCATACCTCGAATCTGGCGGATATGTGATTTATTCCAAACAATTATGTTTGCTTACTCTTTGTTCTTTGAAAACAAAAGTTTTGATTTGGATTGATTGGGTTGTCCATTTAAGCCGTCTAGTGAACTTAATAGTATAAAAGTGTTTTTTTTTTTAATTTCAAATGAAAGGTTAAAAGAAGATTTTTTTAAAAAAATCTTAATTGTTCACTTAATTTTAGATCATGTTGGTAGTAAGATAAATTTTTCTCTGATGTGATCACTTTAAAATTCCAACCTTGACCTTTGCTCATGCATGTTTTCATGGTGGTTTCTTTAATGCATTATGCAATTGTGCGATAAAGTAAGCCTTTTTTTTAAAAAAAAAAAAAAAAAAACGGTTAATTGAAAGGCGTATCTCAGTTCGAGATCTATTTTTGAACTTAACGTGCATCGGTTAAAAATTGACTAATTGAACTAACTCAATTGTAAATAAAATTTTTAATTAGTTATAAGGTTTTTCAATCAATGTTCTATGGATAATAGTTAAGATTTCTATAATTGGTAAGTTTAAAAGTTTTTTGATAATCCCTGCACTTTGAACACACAACAATTACACATCTTTAATGATAACTTATTTATTTAAAAACCTTAATCATTGCCTTAAAAGCCACTCCTTAGCTAAACTCTTAATTATATGGTGTAAGCATAATTCTAATAAAATCAAGTGAGAAAAAGATAAGTAAATATGAAACTTAAGCTAGTGTTTAAGGTCAACCGTCGTTCTTTTCCACACAAATGATCATTGTTGAAATTAGGCAGACCATAAATCCCATTGAAAGCTTTTTGTTAAGTCAAAATAGAAGCTATTTTAGATTTGAATCTCATCAATTTAGCCCTAAAAGCTACCTCGTACCAGCGATTAATTAGTATTTTCAAAATAAACAAAATATGATATATTTAAATTGATCTCTAATAATTTTATTGATAGATAAATTAGTTTTTATAAAAAAAATATTAGTATTAAGGTCTCTCATAATTATAAAAGTAGGACATTATATAGATCCCTGAAAATTTCATTGATGAATAAATTGATCCCTAACAATAAAAAATTAGTATTGAAATTCTTCATAATTATAAAAATAGGACATATAGGCCTCTAATTTACTTGCAATATGTTAAATGCTAACATGAAATTTAATTATTGATTTATATGATAAGCACTTATTCCAATCAACACTAACTAAAACACATTCTTTTATTTTTATTTTTTCATTTTTACAAATTCCTACCATAACATTCCAGTATTTCATCATACCCATTATTATCAAAAAAGAAACCATTGGCCCCAAGTTTATGGTTCAAAGAAAGGAATTAGATTTGGAATCAAATTTTTTATGCTTTATCATCACCTTATTCTGAGGAACTGTGATACCAATATCATAAATTCATAATCATTTTTTCAAAAGTGTTGTTTGCTAAAGTATAGTGATTGCATATTATAAAATAATACAATACTACCATACTTAGTATGTGATGCTCTATTAAATTTTAAAATATTTAGGGAGGGACTTACAAAAATGAAAAGGTATATTTTAGTAAATTGGGATTAATATGTGACACATAGATTAATAATTAATAAATTGCATCACATTGAAGGACCTATAATGTCCTCTTTTTATAATTATGAGCGATCACTATACTAATATTTTTTTTATCATAAATCAATTTGTCTATCAATGAAATTGATAGGGACCTATAATATCCTATTTTTATAATTGTGAGAGATCTTAATACTAATATTTTTTCATTAGGAACTAGTTTGTCCATAAATAAAATTGCTAGGAACGTATTGTCCCTTTTTACAATTATTAAAGATTTGAACACTAATTTTTTTATTGTCAAGGATTATTTTATCCATCAATAAAATTATTAGGGATCTATAGTGTTATAGTTTTATAATTGTGATGATCTCAATACTAATTTTTTTTGTTATAAACTAATTTATCTATCAATAAAATTATGAAGAACTAATTTAGATGTTTACTCTCAGACAAAATATGCATTATCATTTTCAATAAATGTAAAGTAAGACTGATTATTCACCCACAAAAAAAAAAGGAACACTGATTATATTCGATCATTCTACTCAATTAACTCTCAAAACACTTGGTCACTTCGAATCCCAAATTTTTTTAAAAAATAATAATTAATGCAAGCAGCAGCTAGAAAGAGATGGATGGATGGTAGTCACTATTTTTTTTGTGTTTTTTTTCCGGCTTAATGTAAAGTAATCATGTTTCAATCAACCCACATTTTAAAACTAGTAATGATAATTGTAAAAAATATGCAAACTCTTATATAATTCATTGGATGATGCCTCATTCCTATGATAATATATTTTAAAATATTTAAATTATAAGTCATTGGAATTGTGTTAGTTGTAAAGGATTTTTCTTTTTTTTTGGTAGATAACAAGATAAAGAAAAGAAAAAGAAAGAATACACGACTAACTTCCCTTATCAATAACCATCAAGAGGAAAAGAGCAGGAGAAGAATTCTCTCATTCATGGAAATCATCACTCGAGATAGCTCTCCAATGTGCCAAGTAATCAGCACAACCATTTGTATTCCTAAAAATCAGAATAAAGTGAACACACCATTGACGAGTGATCAGCTGATGAATATCAGAAATTAGATCTTTTTCAATGTAATTACTTTGTGTTTTATAAGTCTTTTGATAGTTTATTATGGAACCATAAGTTTAAATATTATTGTCTTTCGTATGTATAAAAAAATTATTTCTTGCTCTATTAAAATACTACTTCAACTTTAATTACGCACATAAGATTTTTACATTGAATCCAATAAAATTGCTTTATTTATATGATTTGTTAAAGTAACAAGAATAAGAGTAATAATCAAAATTGACATGATAATATATGATTAAATAATAGTGCATCATTAATATATTACAAGTCAATCTTTTATATATATATATATATATATATAAATGGGTGTGCGTTTACTGTTAAAATTTAATAGTATAATTCGTAATATCGTACTTAGGATTCCCATATTATGAAAAAAATTCCATATTCAGAAATATGACCCACTTAATAAAGGAACTAAAGAGAAATATAAAAACTAGAACTGCTACTATTTAGAAACATGTAGATAATAAATAAAAAATTAAATCATAAATACATGTTGCTATTCAGTCAAAGCTCGTAGACATTAAAAAACAAAAAAATTATTACTATTTTATTATATAGTCATAATTAACATTAAACACTTATATTTAATCAATATAATTTAAATTAATATAATTTAAATATATTGTAAAAAAGTTTTATAGTGCTATCAAATTAAATCTTCGTATATACATGTTTTTTGAATTAATGGAATGCGAATCAAATTTGTTTTAGTGATGTGATAAGATGTAATTGGATAACAATATAAAAATTAGAAAAATTTTACATTATCAATGACAATATATCAAAATTAAACTCATTATCAATTAATATTTTAATAAAATTTAAAATATAAAATGTTAGGAATTTAACAATGTAAATGGAAGAATAAGTTATGATTTTTTCTTCTTTTGTGGTACAATAAATTACAACGAAAATAGATGACTACTCGAATTAAACTTGATTATTAAAATAAGGGTTTTTCTAAGAGCATTGTATAAGGAAACAAAATCAAAAAATGCACAATTTGAAAGTCTTTATAAATTTTAGTTTTAATATATTGACTGCATAAATTTTTTTTTAATATATTGATATTATGAAATTATTTTATATCGTTATTCAATTAAAATATTTTATTTAAATAATTTTTTAGATAATAAATATAAAAATTAATTATAATAATTTATATAATAATATATAGTTATCAATACATAATAATTAAATATGCAAAACTTACTTTTGAATGTGAAATTTTTTTCCCTTAAATCCTTCAAACAAAATACCATAAGATACGGTTTTACACAAACAAAGCTGATGCCTTTTTTTTTTTCCTTCTTTGGTTCTTCTTAGTCTGCACTTTCATTATTTAATTTTTCTGATTAAATTATCAAAAGATTTTAACCTCCATACACTGCACTGACAGTGCATTGAATATCAGTATGAGATTATTTTATATTATCGATGTATACAAATTAATATATTTATTATATTATTATACTTTATTTTTGTTGTTGTTTATAGTTTGCACTTCCATTATTTAGATAATATCAGACTATTATTATCCCATAGAATTTGGGCCTTGAAGCTTCAAGATTTCAACACATAGCACACACCTGAGAGACCACCAATCACTTCATTCACTCTCACTTCACCCTTCTGCTCTTCTCTGCTCAGCTCAGAGTGCTCTGTTCTCCACTACTCTGCTCCTTCTCATCCTCATCCTCTTCTTCCTTCCTATTCTCACAAACCTGCCTCTCTTCAATATTCCCAAACCCACCACACCAAGAAAAAAATAAAATTTGAAAAATAATCAAAAAAACCCTTTTCTTTTTCTTTTTTTTTTTTTCTATTTTCCCGTTTCTTTTTACTCTCTCTGTGCTCTGCGGCGTCGTTTCGTCGGAGAAGAAGACGGGCACCATATGGCGGAGAATATTCCGGCGCCGGAGGGTCAGGTCAACGGCGGAGCAGCAGCTGCAGCCGCGGCAGCAGCGGCGGCAACGCTCCCTCCGCCGCCGAACCCCTCCGAACCCATCGCATCGAAGCGCCAGCGAAGGCCCAGCGTCCGATTGGGCGACATCGGAGGAGACCAACCCTACGATTCCCACCCTCGCCGGACCACCAAGCCCTGGCGCCTCGCCTTTGACGGCGGCCACCACCACCACAACAACCGCAAGGACCCAACTAAACCCTCCAAAACCCGCCCCCTAACCAATTTGGCCTCCGGCGAGTTCGGCGAAACCCTAGAAGGAGAGGAGAGAGAAGGCAACATCGATAGCGTCGTGATTGGTAGCTGGAAGGTGAAGGATTCCAAGAAACGAGGCTCCAAGAGGGTTAGATCGAACTGGGTTTCGAGAATCGACGGCGGCGGCGGCGGTGGTGGTGGCGCCGGTGCCGAAGGTGGTGGTGACGGAGACGATAAGTACAGCGGCGGCGAGGACGTCGACGACGACGGGTACCGAGATTTCGATGTGGAGAATTCGGAGAGCCCCTTGAAGGAACAAAGCCCTTTGAATTCGATGGAGAATTTGGATTTTCACGGTAACAGGAGGCCCCTTAGGGTTAGGGTTTCTGAGGGGGGAAGGGAGCACCTTGATGGGGTTGAGCTTTCTGGGCCTTCTGATAATAATGGTGTTGTTAGGGATAACAATAGGAATGCGGTTAGGGTTTGGCTCAATGGGTTAGGGCTAGGTAGGTATGCACCTGTGTTTGAGATTCATGAGGTTGATGATGAGGTCTTGCCAATGTTGACTCTTGAGGATCTCAAGGATATGGGGATCAATGCTGTTGGCTCAAGAAGGAAAATGTACTGTGCAATCCAGAAGCTTGGGAAAGGGTTCTCATGAGCTTTTTGCTTTGTTTTTGGTTCCTTTTGTTTTTGGGTTTATATGATGTAGCATGAGAGAATTCTCAGCCATTGCAAGAAATTAAGATGCATGTCTGAACTATGAGTTCTACTAGAGTATGTTCTCTTTCTCACTTAACTTGTTAGGCTTTTGGAATGACTAGGCCCCCCCCTCACATGTTGTTATTTTTGTTGAGAAAGATGCTTTTGTCAATCCAGTGCAAGTATATATAGCTCTGCTAATTTTGTTGAAAGTGGTTCTTTTGTTGAGTTTCCTCGAGAAATTCTAGGTGTATCGTTGATGAGTTGGAAATATCAATAGTTTCAATTTGGGAACTTTTTGCTCACAACTCATAACAAAGTGGAATTGTTGTTTTGATTTCTCCATTCTGTTTATTGAGACACAGAAGATGGATCTTGATACTTCTATTACTCTCTTGCTCTCTTGGCTTCTTTGTTTTTATAGATGTGGTATTACTCTTGAAGAGATACCATACCAGGGGAATCAATGAAAGCTATTTGTTTGTTTAGCATATCATTCGAGGTAATATTCTTTGCTTAATATACTTGTATTAACCTTTTTGTGCGTCTACTGTGCAGATATGACTTGCAGTCTGGTATGTTTTATTATACTACTATTGTCAACTGTATCCTCTTTACTGATGTTAATATTCATCCGAATGTGCTATTATACGATAATACATTCCAATCTTCCCTCTTTAATTTAATAACGAGAGTGCATTCCTAGTATTGGTTAGTGAATCATGTTGTTAGGCAGAGATCTTGATCGTACAGTATCAACTATTTGTTAGTGCTTCTTGAGGTTTGAGTGCACTTTCCCACCGTTTTATGCTATGTCCACTTATGGATTAACATATTTTGAAGTCTTCTTCAGGTGGTGGTTAAATTTTGGTAAAAGATGATTGAGGTTGGAGAAGTAAAGCACTATTGACGGGATGGATGCTTGCTAAAGAAATAACATGTTTTCCCATTACATCATTAATTGTGTTAGGAAGAATTGAGGGTTACAATTTCATGACAAAGCATACCCTTAATATTTTTTCGGGAAATGGATCCTCTCACGGGAGGGTCATGTCTCAATTTATACCTTTGATTTTCCACTATGTACTTTTTCATCTTTTTCAAAGTAAAAAGATTAATATTGTAGATTGGGACATGACCCTCGTATGTGTAATCTACACCGGGGGATCTTCACATGAGGGGATTTATTCAGGGTCACCAAAAATACCTTATGACACACCCACTCCTACAATGTACTGTTAGGACTCCTGTTGGCACTGAAGGCTTTTCGTCTTTAGGAGCCTTGGCAGGCTAATAACTGATTGGGTAATGTAGAGGATAGGATTTAAAGTCTTGTAGGACTAGAGAAGATTGTGTGTTTAATGATTGCATCAATGGATAGCAATCACCTTCCTAGGTAGACGGAAATGCTCTGGTGATTTATCAAACTGTCCACTTTCACTTTTCATGTCTTAAAGAGTTCTTTTCATATGATGGACAGTCTTCCACAACCACCTTCTGGATTCCAACTGGTATGATTGCAGCAGATTTTAGTCTGGTTATCCTGCTGCGGAAGAGCAGTGTCTTTGTTTCCAATGAGCATGCAAGTATTGAATAAATACAAGTAGTGACATAAAAGTTTTACATATTAGAATTTCAACTGTAAACCCAAAAAAAATAAAACAAAAAATCGTCGGTTGGAGTATCATTTAATAGCTTATGCGTATGTGTATGGATAAAACGAAGATTAGCTATTATCTGTGCCTAGTTGTTGAATAGATAATAATCATCAACTACCAATATTCGAAATTTACTGGATCCAGCTGATTGTTCGAACAAGATTGACTTATAATTGGGGTAAAACTCTTGGTATCTTAATTTTCTCAATCCACATGATCCGAACACGAGATCTTACTTTGGGAGAGTAAGTGTGGGAATACTTGAATTTAGTTAGTTCAATCTAACAGCGTTTTGCTTCTATCACTAATGGAAGCTACTCAACGTTTTCGTTTTTGTAGCGAAGTATTAGTTGCTATACTTTAACTACACAACTATTAGAGTTGTGAAAGAGGCACGTTTTCAATGGGGTATCCATTTCATAATCCGAAGGGTATGTTGAGATTGGTAGAGCATGGTGGAGTGGAACAGAGTGAGGTGAAGTGGAATAATTATTTCGCTTGATTGTTTTGATATTTTATTTTATTTCATTTTGTTCAATTTGGGGGGAAAAAATTAAAAAGAATGAATGGAATTGAGTTTATCAATCTCTGTTCTATTCCATCCAAATTTGACAAATCCAAATAATTGAGCGAATTAAAATCTTGTTTTGCTTTGTTCCGCTTTGTTCCGCTCTACTCAATTCTATCAATGTAAATATACCCTAAGTGTAATTTGAGTTGAGAGTTCAGTGAAGGTACTAATTGGATTCCTTGATTTAGTAGTTGAGAGAGAAGAGAATCAGACTATAGGAACTTCAAAACTCATTCTGTAGCTCTGACCTGAGGCGGTTCCTCAGTTTCTGTTTCCATGTATTCTAGCAAACTCCTGAGCCCCTACGAAAATGGTGCCAGCTCAACATGATCAAGCCGAGAGGTTGAACTTGGATGCCAAACAAAAAAAAAAAATTGAAGAGAAATATTATGTCAACCTCACCACTAGAGTTATTTTTATGAAAGTTATTAATTAATTGAAAGAGAAAAAAGGGGTAATGTTATAAATCATCTTTCATAAAAGTTTGAGTAAAATAAGAATTGAAGTCACATACCATGCAATAAATCATAATTTCTAAAAGTATTGATAAAAATATATAAATAATTTTATATCTAGTATATATTAAAACAACACCGAATAAAATCCTAAAATGACATCTAAAGTCAGCTCTGGCATGATTGATTCAAATTAAGATGAAAGAGAAATGCTTTCTGTTTTTTCTATTTTCTTTCATAAGAGAACAAGACATCGATCAAACACTAAAGTTGCTTTTTCTATTAAAAAACATACAAAAAAACATGTTACACTAGTTACTTTTTCCTTTTGTTCCAATGTAGGTGTTGTCTTGATATCTCAAACTTTATATTATAATAACACTACTCTAATCTTAAATGTGACAGCTGCATCAAGAAAGAGAGAAAAGTGATAGAATAATTGGAGGGAAAAAAAAATTAAAGGAGAACAAGCCAATGAAATTGAAAACTGTAGACACAGCATGTCTACAGCAAGTCTAAACTATAGACAGCATATCTACAACAAGTCTCAATGAGTAAGATTTGGTCCATATGACTGTATCCATTTACTCAAAAACAAAAATTCATATTATCCATGAGATTTGGTCCATATGACTGTATCCATTTACTCAAAAATAAAATTTCATATTATCCAAAACATTGGAAGTTTAACATGCAGCCTACGTTGGATCCAGCGATAGCAATAATAGCAAACATAGTGAAAATGATTTTGTAAATGTCCTTATCATAATGTCAGCACCAGTAGTGGCGCACACCTAAGCGAGGTTCCATTGAACCTTCTTTTCTTAAAAAATATGATTAAGTTGTTATGTGAAATAGAGTGAATCTTTTCATTATATCTCTAACATAACAAACAACCCCTCTCATACAAGAGCATCAACTTATATTTAGCAAAACGTGGCCAGTATTAACATTTTTTTGAAAAGGATTTCGGCGAATATACTGTATCAATAATCCATTAAAAGATTATTAGTATACAGAGATAATTACTCAGCTGAAAGGGAGAAAAAAAAAAGATTAAAATCAACAACCAAGAACACATGAACTCATTCAATCAAACCATATGACCCTAACACCAATGAAAGTTTATCTAGACATGATAAAATAAAATTTCACAAGCAATTAAAAACCCATAACTAACCAGCAAAATTATGTGGATACTTCGAAGAAATAATCTTGATTTCTCAAGGACTTGGTAAGAGTCCTGCAACTTGGATCCAAAGTTTGAAGGTGATTAAGGGTGAGTTTGGTTACAGTTTTTCAGTTTTCAAATTCTTTTTATTTTCAGTTTTTCAGTTTTTAATATTTTGTGAAGAAAATATTAAAAAAAATAAAAATTATAAAATCCAGTTTTTCTTTTAACAAAATCTTTAAAACTAGAAAGCTTAAACCAAATGTACCTTTAGATAGTGTTTGTTTACTGTCTTTAGGATTAAAATACAGAGACATTAGAGATACAAACCTGTTTGCTGATGGAGACAGGCAGCGAGGATAGAAAAATTTTCTGTTCTCGGGACAGAAAAATACAAAATTTCTGTACCTCTGAAATGTGGGGACAGTGGGGAGAGGTAGAGCCAGGTATTCGGGCCGCGATCCGTTGACCAACCCGTTTAACTCGCAACCTGTATGAAAATGGACCAGAAAATTTTTAATCTGTCAACCCGTGGACTTTTTTGGTTCGCTCTGCCAGGCTCGCGAGCTAAACGGGCCTGGCCTGCGGATTTGCAGACCAATCCACCTAAGCCGTCATAAAAATTAAATGTCCAAACATCTAATCCAGCACTCCAGCCCACAAACCATTTCAATACTAAGCTGTGAGATTGTAAAACAAAAACTACTCAGCCCAAGGCCAGAACATGGCTCAATCTTCATTCACAAATATTCACAATGCTGACCAAAATAAAAAAACAGAGACCATTAGTCCTCCAATCCATGACTCCATCGGTCCATATCCATAACCATCAAGCCTGTTACAGACTCACAGTATCACACAAACACACAACACAACCCAACATCCACTAGGGTTCCCAAATCCCAACTTCGAACTTCCTATCTTCACTCTTCTTCTTCATCAAGCGACGCCATCTCCTCTCTCACACCCTCTCCGCGACCGCGATAGAGCAGGTGACGGCGAGCACCAGCCCACCTCTCCGCGACCGCGACAGTGCTGGCGACCTGCGGTTGCGACAAAGCAGGCGATCGCGACAAGCACAAGCCCACCTCTCCGTGTCCGCGACCTCTGAGTCTTTGTGCCCTGCCTTCTTGCTGGGCCAACAATGCAGACTGGTCTACGGACTTGCGGGCCTAGGCGGGGCGAATGCGGACCAGGCAAAAGGCCAGTCCATAAATGAAGCAGACCGGTCCGGTCCAGGCCCGTTTAATGTTGGTCTGCCGCGGACCGGGCTAAACAGACCAGACCGGTCTGTTTACCCAGCTTTAGGGAGAGGATATGAAGATAGAAATTTGAAATTTGTCTTCTAATAATACCCCTACATGTATTTGTTATTTATGTCTCTATCTTCACTATCTTTGTATTTTTTTTTTTCTGTGTCCCTATATTTATATCTCAGGATAGGACAATAAACAAATGCTACCTTAATGGGCAAGTTGGCTTAACTTGGGTCCAAAGTTTCTCCAGACAACATTCAATCCAATAGTCCTAACACTTTCCATTTTTCATTTTTAGACTTTAGATTCATCTCATTTGAAGGAGAATGAATTTAAACAAATTCGCATTGGGCCCCGGTTTAGATTTAATTTCCGGTCCAACATTGACAGCTCGGTTCTCTCTAATCCTTGAAATTTTCCAGTGATCATGGTGTCTAATTTGTGCTCCAAATGTCTCCTTCCATCTCCAAGTAAATATTTACCATTTCAATATATGGGGAAAAATGTTATGCCTTTCGTAAGACATGGTGCTTGGGCCATCCTAACATTGATTTTTCAGCAACTCCTTTAATCAATTCCAAATTGAGTTTTATAATTCAATTTAGCACAAAATCATCTCTAAGCTTTATTTATCAACAGAAAATCATTAATATAATAAAAACACTATATTTGCATAATTAAAGTTTTGGAAAAGTATTGATAAGAACATAAAATAAGTATATAAAATGCACTTATACGAATTATTAATTAAATGTTTCAATATATATAATTGACGCTTAATACTTCAAAACATTTTAATTTAATTAACTTCGAGGACAAAGCTTACACAAATTAAATACAAAAGGGGCAAAATTCCATTAACTTTCACAAGTTATCAGTGAGTCAATGGATAACTTGGTTATATTGGTTATATATAGGTTCCCGTATCATAGTATAACAAAAATTAAGTTATTGGATGAAAGCACCTGAATGGACTTCATTACGAACTCTCCCTGTCAGGATACTGGCAATATGCAAAGTTTGTCTGTCATATAGCCAATAACCGGACAAAGTTGGCGACACACTGCTTCATTGTGTAGTGGACAAGCTGCAAATACACATGGCGATCATCCAAACAAAAAACTTGCACCCCATTTTTGCCCTTGGTTGAGGGGTCAAAATAGAAGGTATGTTTTTATGGATGAACTCTATATATAGTTTTATACAAGGAGCTCATCTATAAAAACTTATCCCTATTTTTGCCCCATAACCAAACACTAATTACACTTTTCATGAATAGACCTTATATATAAAATTATTCATGAATTTTATCCATAAAACATTAAACTCGAGTATTACTTTCCAACAAAATATGTCCCAAGTGTGCAGATTACCCAAGAAGATTGAGGATGATAACAGATCCATATATAGTTCTTTCTTATGCTCTGATCAAAGGGAGAGAAAACTAGAGAAAGATCCATATATGCAAAACATATCATACCTACTTATGAGCAATACAAATGTCATTAGACTTAATAATAACATTGATCACAAACTTAAACTACAATGTTCTCTCGTATACATTTTGACATCTAATTAACCTAAACTTCAATATTAAAATGTAATTATGATCTATGACCATACACAAGTCAAAATCTATGATTACGAAATTGCTTCAATTCAATTCCTTTGATCCAACAAAGCAAGAGGAGGATTGTGCAAACGTATCATATATAGATTTATTGAAAATTAAGATCTATATACAATATGATTTCTTATGGTGTCAGTCGGAGGTGTGACAACTTAAATGTGTATATATATAATGTAATGAGAAGAGTGAAGGTTTAGCATGTAAGATAAGAGACAGTCAATCACCCAAGGATGCTCGCCCCAAAACCAAACATTTAAGGGCCCCCATCTTCCTATGATGAGAAAGAAAGAGTCCCAAGAAATGGGCTTAGCTAGGCAAGTCATCCTTGGCTACTAGACATGACTCTTGATCTACATACAGACCCCTCTCTTCATCTCATCTCTCTCAACTCAACCTGAATTCTGATGCCTAACAATGAATCACCAAACCCCCTATATTTATAGCCACCATCTTGTGGATCGTAATAATGTTACATAAAATTAAAGAGCTAATTGGCCGTATATGATGACATATTCCTTATTATATGCCATTGGCCTCATATCCATGACTTGCTTGCCTCGTTTTTTTCACACCAAAACTAACAACTGAAGTGGCTGTAGCCAGTGAAAGAGATTAATTTAAGAGTATGTTCCAAAATCTAGGATGGACCATGCAATCATGATTTCACTTTGGATATCCGTTAATTTAGGCTGCTAGTTGTTGCCTTCCTAAGATATCGTGGCATGTTGAAAATGGAAGGTCAACTGCGCAGGTCCTGTAGGAGTTTTCATGTTGATGAACCAACTTGCACTGAATTTGTTCGTTTTGACGTTCACCCTCTTTGAAACCCACATACCAATCTTTTCTACTTGATTATTAAGTGTCTTATTAATTTCAGTTTTCAATTTTCATTTTTAGTTTTTGAGCTTTTAGGATTTTGTAAAGAAAATACTAAAAATTAAAAATAAAAACTGAAAACTGAAATTTATAGGGACTATTTAGAAAGTATTTGCAGAATAATTTTCAGTTTTTGAAAACAAAAAACGTAAAAAACTTGTTTAGTTGATTATTCTTTTCAGATTGATTTTAAAAACAAAAAAACAAGTTTTATGTCTTAAAAGCAAAAATTGAAAAATAGTTTAAAGATATTTTTGGAATTCTAGTTTTTAAAACTGAAAAGAATACAATGACACATTTGTAATTAGTTCGTTTTATTAATTACTATCCAAAATAGTTTTTGAAACAATTTTTAAAATATTGCTTTCAAAACAGTTTTCAAAAACACAAAAACAAAAATAATTTTAAACAACCCCGTAACTTTCAGAATTTTCAATATTTTTTTATAAAATTTTGAAGACCGAAAACTTACACCAAGTAGGCTCTTAGTTTTCTCTAGTAATACATTATCACTTTTGTCTTTTGGGGCGTTTTGGTATACAATGATTTCTCCTCAATTTTTATTATCATACCAAACATATATCCCAATGATCTTTGTTTTATTTTTTTTATTTTTTTTCTATAGGAGAGGAACCCATCTTTAGCTGTAATGTTTATTAACATTTAACTTACTTATCAATAATAGTTTATTATTTGTATCGTATATTTATTTGTTTTTAATCTTTTAAAGGCATCTTTCCACTTAAGGCACAAGCCGTTCCTCTCACAGTGTGTTTCATCAGATTGCAGTGGACTAATCCCTTATCGCTAAATTAAATCTCAGTTAGTAAATATTTAATAGTTTGAATTTAATTTGTATACACTACCCTTTATTAAATTTGGACTTCAAATAAAATAGCTTAGCCCTTTAGTAAGAAAAACCTTTTAAAAAATGTTAGAGTAAATATCCAAATTAATCCTGACAATTTTTTTGGTGGATAAATTGATCTCTAATAATTATAAATACTCAAATTGGTCCCTTACAATTGTAAAAATAGGACACCATAGTCTCTGATTAACCTTTCAAGGCTCGATCGGGAGACAGAGATGAAAAATAGCTCAACTGGGAGAAAGTGAAACTTGTTTGAAAGAAAATAGAGCTCGGTCAGAATCAGGTGGAGCTTGGCTGACAAGTGGCTGAGACTGGGAGGCATGTGATGGAATTCAACCACCTGTCATCCGAGCTCTATTTTCTCTCAGACAAACTCTGTTTCTTCCTGGTCGAGATCTATTTCCTCTCAAACGAATTCCACCTTCTTCCGGCCGAGGTTTTTCTTTTTATCTCTGCCTCCCGACCAAATGTTGACAGGCTGATTAGAGACCTATAGTGTCCTATTTTTATAATTGTGAGGAACCAATTAATTTAAGTATTTATAATTATTAAAGATCAATTTATTTATAAAAGAAATTGTTAAGAACTAATTTGGATATTTACTCAAAATGTTATTTAAACATACAAATTTGATATTCCATTGACGCCAACAGTATAAGCAACACGAAAGTACCTGCAGTAAATTATTTTGCTGAAACTGTACTTGAACCACAAATAGCTTGTCCATCATATATTATATAAAAAAAAAAGCTTCTCCCTCCATATGTCGCTCACTTCGGGTGTCAATTTGAGCGCATAAATACCATGTCTCTGTTAAAAAGGAAAAAAAAAAAGGAAGATTGGTATATATCTTTCGAGCTCTTTTTTTATTTTTATTCTTTATAGCTTTATTACGATCGTACTATTTAAAAATTTATGCGTTTGATTTCAAAAATAATTTTCATTTTCTGTTTTTAATATGTTTCATGTTTTCATAATTTTATGAAGTAAATAGTAAAAATTGAAAACTAGAAGCTGAATTTTATAATTTTTATAATTTCTTTTACAAAATTCTAAAATCAGAAAACCATCTGAAAAAAAAATAAAATGAAAATCTGTTTTCTAAAATGCACCCTAAGAATAACTAAACAATCCCACATCAATTCTTTGGGAGTCCAAACTAGAGGACTTTGAAATCAGTAAAACAAACAAATTGTACAGTAATAGGAGATGTTGTATTCAAAATTTAGTGGATACATTTGAATTATCAATGTCCCAATTATGTTTATCTATAGGAGTGTTTATATTTGCAAAGACTTGTCGATATTTTATAATGAATTTATAGTAACTTTTTGCAGGTTGTTCGTCCAGACAACAATGTATATATGATCCTACAACAAGTTGTTCTAATAACAGGGAAACCTAACACTTGATCTTGGATTATAAATTTATAATAGTTTGGAATGGCATAAGAAAATGTCTTTTAATTTCCTTTTTCTTTTGAAAAGTAACTAAGTCTCTAGCATTTGAGTTATAGTTTTTTTTCCTGTACAAAACCAATAGCTAGCATAGGTAGTAGCAGTCTTTTGAATTGTATACCAACCACTCTACTTTAAGATTACATTTTTATATTTGATGTTACCAATGTTATTAGTTGAATTTGACTTTATATATATATTGATAAGAAAATTAAAGTTAATTATATTTTTTATCACATGCAAGTAATATGGCATGAGAAAAATAATAAGACATAATTAAAAGTAAAATAAATAAATAAAAGCACATAAAGGGACAAGTATAGATGGTCACTAAAACTTCTTTTTTGTTATACCATAAATAAGTCGTTACTAAAAGATGTTATAGTGATAATGATGTATAATTACTAAAAGTAATAATAATTTTTAGTTCAAACATTTAGTGATCAACAACTGTTGTTACTAAATACTCTTTTGTGACGACTGCTTATGTTGTCACTAAATATGTATCTTAGTTACAACTTTTAGTTATGACTAAATAGCTATTAATTTAGTGGTAATTTAAATCATCACAAAATAAATAACTTTTTGTGATGGCATAGGTTATAAAAAAATTATACAAATTATAACTACAACTATTATAAATATAAATGGTGACTTAAATAACCACAAAAGGCATTATTTTTAGTGACGACTACTTTAAGTCATCAGTATTGACCTTATAGCTACAAGATATATATTACGACTTTTACTTGTCACAGCAAGCACAAAGGTTGCCACTAAAAGCTTCTCTGATGACATGAAAATTTTTAGTGACCACTTTAGTAGTCAAGAAAAAAAACTTATTTCTTCTAGTGAAATCCGAAGAAGCCAGTCAGTAAAATAAACAAATTGCACAGTAATATTTTGCAATGGGTGACGAAACATATAATGCCGAGTTAGACTTTTAGTAAATTTTGATGTCACAATCAATGTAGCTGTCTTTATCCCCAGATTATTAATCATGTAAAACTTGTATACTTTTTTTTGAAAAAAAAAAACAGAAAAAGTCAATCAATATAATCGATCGAGTTGCCTCAAAATTGTGGTCACGCACACATTTTTTCAACTGTCGGATAGCAAAGCACTAAGCTCTGATTACGAACTGGATGCATTATTCCAAGCATCACTGATAAGAAAGTATATGAAGGATTAACTATTCTTCACGTGCATTTCAACTTCAGATCCTTTAATCTTATCAACGGGAGAAAAAGAAAATTATTTGATGTTCATTTTGTTTCTCTTCGAATGCCGTGGGGTCGACGAATATTAGATTTTTGGATATGCCCTCGATGAGGTCCTTGGTTCTTCTTCCTGCTCTTAATTCCCACTTTTTCCATAGATATTGTTCTCTCTCTCTCTCTCTCAATTATGAAAGATGACCTGTTGTTCGCATTTGAGTTGAGTTAGGAACTCGAAGGAAGTGTTTTGCTTAAGTTTTGTATCATAATTTATAGTCATATAATACATTGAACTCATCAATTAATAACGGTCTGATTTAAGTAATTTGGTACTTATTATTTTGACAAGTTTAATTTTTATGTATTGTCATATTAGTAAAAATGATTAAGTCTCAAATCAACAACTTGAAAAGTCATGAAAATAGAGTAAAAAAATTCTACACTGTTTGCATATAAAATTAAACTCTATTTTAATTAAAATTTTAGATTTGAGTTTCATGAATAAAAAATTAATTCTAAAAGTGACTGGAATCCAATCAAATTAATCAAATCTCGATCAACTTCGAATTACTGGTGATGATTAAAGTAATGCATTGAATTTGCGTGTACATTAAGTAGCACCTTTCTGAAAAAGTGTAATAGATATTCATTGACTCAATAGTCATCAATACTACTAGTGATACTTAAGTTCATCAATACATCTTTTCAGTTATATGAACTCTACAGAAATATTGATGCATAATTAATGACTAATGTTATCGGAACAATAAAATTATACAATACATATACACTGCACATCTTATTATCATTACATGTAACGAGTGAGTGAGATACTCATCAAATGTAATAGCAATAAGGTATGTGGTGTGTATTTATTGTATAAGTTTGTTATTCTCATAACATTATTAATTATTCCCTCCTTTTGGAAGATTTATTCACTTTTAGACAAAGTTATTTTTTAAAATATGCATCAATTTCACCTTCCAATAAAATAGATTTTTTTATTCTGATAATATCCCTAACTAATTAATGACCATTAATGTAACCTTTTATTTTTAACTATTTGATGTATTGCACTGTTAAT
Source organism: Dalbergia cochinchinensis (assembly GCA_031216125.1). Lineage (NCBI taxonomy): Eukaryota > Viridiplantae > Streptophyta > Magnoliopsida > Fabales > Fabaceae > Dalbergia > Dalbergia cochinchinensis. The sequence continues at coordinate 54,070,572 of CM062373.1, read as the reverse complement.
AACATTAAGTTATATTAGTTCATATACTATTATTTTACATAAAAATATTCTATTACTATATTATTTATTATTTTTCTTAATATTTATATCTATCCAAATTTGGCATATATTTTGCTGCGACAGTGCAATGTGATTGTTGAGATGGATTAATTCTTTGAAGTTCTGCTAGGGACAGTTCAACCATATGGAGCTATGATTCAATGGGTCCGAAACTTGCGCACTAAGATTAGGAAGTCCAGATGGCGCACACAAACATGGAAGCTAATTAAATTGGCTGACCTTTGTTAATTAGAGATAGAAAACCCTTCCTATGTTTCTACCGCACGGCTTTAATTCTTTGGAAAGATGGTTCAAAACTTAATATCAAAGTTCTTGTGATCAAATGATCTATTATTCAAATAATAAACTATTGAGCGAATAATACGCAGCTTAGTCCTATGTAAGGATGGGGACACAAATTTCAATTGCAGGAGGTACATTTGTTGAAAATGAAGTAACCTTAAACGCTTAATCCTTCATAATTGTGAGAACATTGTCTGTCACAATTTTGTATATAAAATAAAATGATCTAGCATTTAACCATTATTAGATCTCATTCTTCGAAATTGTTGCTTCAAATCCAAAAAAGATATTCAAAAGAGGATTAATAGGCTTATTAGATCTATAAGCCGTTGCTGCACAGAAATTTAAACTTTTGAGACTGTTAGTTCATGATAGATCCACCTTGAATATAATGAGCAGCTTTGAGATAGAGAATATTTTCTTTTCCTAAGGTTCTGTTCTTATAGAGAGGATCTTGTCATGGTTGCCTTGTCCCGGCCTACAAGTTTGTAGGTTGTCTTTTGTTTTGGCTTTTTGCCTTGATGATCTTAAAATTAACTTGTATATGCCTTTAGAGATTAGAAGACGTGGCAATATGTCGTGTGTGCGTGTGTGATAATTACTGTCAAGTCACATTATTATTTTTTTGTCTCCATAATTACTCTTGTAATTTATAGTTATAAATAGTAGTTGCATAGAGTTCTTTCCAAAGAAATATGTAATTTCAGGATTAGAATTCAATGCAAAGGTACTGTAACCAATCATTTCTGCAGCGACAAACCACTTTCGAAAATCTTCATCACTTATCAGAGGTGCAAGAGCGTTAAGTGCAAGCAGTTATAGGTATACCGTATAACCTTGTCTGTATATTCAATATGTATGTATGGTTTATATATATATATATATATATATATATATATATATATATATATATATATATATATATATATATTTACTCAACGAGTAAGTCTTACACGCTCATTACATTCTATAACTCTTCATCCACATTAAATTTAATCAATCTGACCATTAATTTATACTATATAATATTAATGATTACGCATGTCAAATTTTAAAAAAATTGGACAACAATAGTCATATAATCTATTAATTGATATTTACTTGTATCTGTAAAAACATATTATCCGTCAAAATAGAATGAAATGTTGAACTATCAAATCATTTTCAAATTATATGAAACTTTATAACTTGATCTACTCAATAGAAACTTTAGATTCAATGGTTGGATTGATATAATTTCATGCCTAAAAAAAGTTTTTTGATGGAGTAAGTAGACCAAAACTTACTCATAAAGTAAATGGATCCCCACTATATATGTATATATGAACGACCCAAGTGAGAGAGACGCTTTATTGTGAGAAAAGTAAATCTAAACTATTATATCTTATATGAATGGTCAAAATTAAAACATAAAATCAAATGATATTTTTGTCTGTGCAGTTTATATTTTGTTAGTCGTTTTATATATATGTAATATACCTCTTTATGGCAGTTCTTTTGTTTAGTCTAATTAATCCCTTTCTACACTAGAATTTTGACTCCGCCATCTTTATTTTCCCTTTAGTCATAACGTCATTTGCTTCTGTGATGATTTAGGCAGATGACGATTGAGGTATATCAGAATACAAGGACATGCTACGGTTTCTGTGGTATGATTATAGAACTTCTTGTTGCTGTACTGCAGAATTGTTTCAGTGCTATTGTTCTATCCTGTTTCTGCATTTTGGTGTTTTCTGCTACTCTGATCGATCCTGCTGGTTTTGATGAGCCTCTCTAACTGGCGTGGTGTCTTTGTGTTTTTGGCTAGCAACTGTGTCATATAGCCTACGGTTTTGGATTATGCACCATTAGTTTGCATTGATACACCTCCCTGTATTCATTCAATACAGATATCTCTGTGAAAAAAACACACATTATATGAAAATGTGGGTTGTGACTAGTGTAGTGATTAAGTTTAGCATAAAAAATAAAACAGAAAAGGATGAAAACGGCTCCCTTCTTGATCCTAACTTGAAAATGGTAAGTCTAAGAATAATTTACATGACTGATTTAAAAAGTCAGTTGCAGTTTTACTAATTTTGTTTTGCGTTGGAATATGCGTGTAGGCCATTGATAAGGAACTTGCTTCAATTCAGTAATTCCCTTGGACGACAGCCAAAGCAAGAAGAGCATTAATCTGCAATATGCAGCACAAATTTAATTTCTTGAGAATTAAGAGCTACATATCATACGATTAAATTTCTTAGTGTTATGACTTAAAAAAATTCTTGTATGGGTACGGTTATAAGAATTAATTTTTAGGTTATGACTGAGAGAATGAAAATAGATAGAGTGACAAGGAGTAGAAAAACTAAACTAAAATGACCATTGTTTAGAAATAATTTTAGAGGAAATAGTGGCATAAGTAACTAATAAGAGTATCTCCAATGGTGTAATTTCACTCTCCCATCTCCTCTCTGTGTGTGTGTGTGAGAGAGAGAGAGAGGCACTCTTGGGACAACTATTGAAGAGCAAAAAATGGGATAAGAGAGAGAAAAAACAGTCCCACCTCTAGTTCTGTATTTTAAAAATATTAATTTAATCTATGTAGCATTAATATGGTAAGAAGTGCGGCCACAAATTAGACTTATATGAAGGCCAATATTATTGAAGATGCTCTAAGGGGCAATGTGTCTTTCCTTTACTATTTAAAATTAAGCATTTTTTATCTCCAAATTAGGGGTCAAGGAGAGAATAAGAGTAACTTTTAAACAAGGATGTGGCAAAATTTCTTTCACTCTATTCCTAGCATTTCTCTTCTACTCCATTATTAGTCACTCACCCTTCCATCATCTATAAAACTTTCAAACATAGAGGCACACTCACAAAAAAATCAATGGAAGCTATAGATGAATGAATATGTCCATATATAAATATATATATGGAATAAAATTGTTGAAAACTACTTTTATTATAAGTATGCTTACATATGATATGATATGTTAAACTTGAATCCATACAAGAATCTCTCCTCCTTAAAATGATAACCTGCATACACACACAGCGGAATGAGAAGAGTGAAGGTCTAGCATGTAAGATAAGAGACAGTCAACAAGCCAATGATGCTCGCCATTAAACCAAACAAGGGCCCCATCTTCCTACAATGAGCAAGAAAGAGTCCCAAGGATGGATTTAGCTAGGCAAGTCATCCTTGGCTACTAGACATGACTCTTCATCTACATACGAGACCCCCCCTCTCTTCCTCTCATCAAATCTCAACCTTAATTCTTATGCCTAACAATGAACGACCAAACCCCTTATTTATAGAGCAACCATCATGAGGATCATAATGTAATGTCACATGAAATAAAGAGTTGGTCATCGGTGCGTATATGACGACATATTCCTTATTATATGCCGCTGGCCTCATCCATGACACGATCTAGCTCCGTTCAATTTCTTTCATACCAACAAAACCAACTGTGGCTGCTGTATGTAGCCAGCGAAAGAGGTTAATTAGAAGAATATGTTCTAAAAACTAGGATGGACCATTCATTCATAATTTCATTTGTATATCCATCAATTTAACCTGCTAGGTGTTGCCTTAGTACGCTATCGTGGCAGGTTGAAAATGGCAAGTCAACTGCATGCAGGTCCTGAATGAAGGAGTTTTCAAGTTGTTGATGAACCAACTTGCACTGAATCTATTCGTTTTGACATTTACCCTCTTTGAACCCACTATCAATCTTCTCTACTTGATTGTTAAGTTTTGTCTAGAAATCGCTGTCGCTTTTGGAATGATTTTCTTTTCATGTAGAAAAAAAATCAACACCTAGCCGTAGTTACTAATTTATTAGATAGTTAGTTAATCTTCCGCTTATATATCATCCTACAAGTATGTCCTTAGTTTGATTATTAGATTTTTCTCATTATTGAATGTGTTTTGTCTACCTTTTTAAGTGCCCAATGAATTAATAGTTCAGATTTAATTTTGATATAAGTTGTCTTTCAATCATTATTACCTTACAGTTAAAGTATTTGGCATTTACAATGATTAACTCAATAGTACTCACACATTTGATAGTGTATAATAAATTGATAATATAAAATTTCTTATACAAACAGCAGTATATAAAAATTAATGTCTAATACTACACTAGAGATGTTTAATGTGAAAGAACGAATTATTTGTACAATATGAGCATGTTTATTGTGAAACTTGCTCAAATGAACAGTCCAGTACAATAGGAACAATATCCAGCTTAGTTTTTTCAGTGAAATAAACGAATTGTGAGTGTAATATTTTGTGAATAATTGTGATATAAGATGAAATGCTGAGTTAGACTTTTAGCGAATTTTGTTGGTTTTTTATAGAAGCGTTTTTTCTTCTTATACGTAAATTCTAAAATCGAACTTAATTAGAACCACATAATTAATGGACACTTGAGTGTTTTTGTTTTTTTCGCTCGAACCAACATCTTCGTGGTGACTTTTAGTAAACTTTAATGGAAACAATCGATGTACCTCTCTATATCCCCTGATCATTAATCGTATATATAACACTTTTTCGGATTGTTTTTTCAAGTCAATCAATTTGGTCGAGTTGCCACAAAATTGTGGTCACGCCCACATTTTTGCTCTATTGGATTGCAGCGCACTAAGCTCTGAATTCTGATTACGAGCTACATGCATTATTCCAAGCTTCACTATTAAGAAAGTATATAAGGGATAAACTATCTTCACGTGTATTTCAACTTTATATCCTTTTATCTACGGGACAAAAAAATATTATTTGATGTTCATTTTGCTTCCCCTCGAATGCTATAGGGTCGACGAATATTGCATTGGATATGCCCTCATGTCCTGCGTTGTTTTGTGTGTGTGTGTCTATATATATACATATATGATGACCTGTTATATATATTATACGAAATAATTTTATTAAGAATTATATAACTTTATTTACATAATCTTTACTTATCATTATTTATTTAAGAATTCTATTATTTTAAAAAAATTAAAAAAAAAGTGATCTTAATACATTAAAACTAATCATGCTTACTCAAATCTCTCAAGGAAAAATCAAGTGATACAACATTTTGACATATAATGGGTTAAAGGGGATAAACATATACAATACATTAACTCTACCAAATAACAGATAAAGGTATAATGTATAATATTAGATTATCATATGATGCTTAATTCAACATGCTAAACACATCTTACAGTATGACGTCAAAATTCAATACTTAGTATTAATTGTATTGTAAAATTTAATTTTTTTACACTATCATCCAAAACAGAATCTTTTCATATATGCATTACTTCCAATTTGAAGTAGCTAGTGAATATGCAAGTTAAACATATTTAGTGATTTGTCAAATATGTAATTGAGTGTCAACATAAAAAAAAATTATACTATTAATATATCAAAATTAGTGTATATGGTTCTATTTTTGTAAAATTGATTTTAGGTGTAAATAATTCTATTGAAATTGATTTCATTAGAATTGATTTTAAAGTAAAACTGATTTATGTTTAGCAATCCCTCTAAAAGAGATTCTAACATAAAATAAATTTCACTTCTTTCAAAATCAATTCTGGAATTGAATTTTTTTTTTTATCGAAACCAAAAATTTACTTTGAAGTTATATATAAAACTATCATTGTTGACGTTGTTTGTTTTTTTACTTTTTTTGGTCTGAATCATTGTTAACGTTTTAAAAAAACAAAACAAAGTTGGGGTTAAATAAAAAATGGGCCTTTTTTGTCAGAAAAGTGGGCTAACTCTATCTAACGCAACTCATCCATCTTTTGTCACCAGCTAATCCAAATGAGTGTCCTTTTGTTTTCCAATTGTTGCCTATCCCAAAAGGGAAAAAAGGCTATGGAAATATTTGTAGTCGACAGGAAAAAAGAAAGAACTTGACCCAAGGAAAAGAGAGCGGAAAAAAAAAGAAGAAAAGAAAAGTGACTAGAATATTGCTTTTTTTTTCTGTAATGACTAGAATATTGCTTTGATAGGGTGTGTTTGGCATAAGAGTAATTAAAAATGAGAGAGGATTTTTCATTAATAAATTTCGTGTTTAATTTTTTATGTTCTCCTTCATTTTTGCTGTTGTACCATTCTTTGTAGATATTTCTACACGTGTTCAACAAATTTAGAAACTGATCCTAATAAATCTAAATTGGCACGAAGTGTTTTTCTCATTTTAAATTTCCTTGCTACCGAAACAACAATTTGAGCGTCAGGTCCCACCCTTGCTCTTGTGCTTAAGTTGAATTGCGGGTGCTTTCAAATGTGTAGGCGCGTGTGAAATGAGAAATGCTAATCCAAAGCAAGAGAGGATTAGGAGAGGAGTGGGTGAACATAAAGAAGAAAATAATCTACAAACCATGGCATCAAACTAAGACTAATCTCATTCCTAGTCCTCGGTCTTCAGTGAGGGGAGTGAGAACAATAATGTTTTTCTACCGTCTAAATCTAAATTTGAGTGTTTAATTAGAACATTTATTCTATTATCTATCAAATATAATAATAGTCTTTTTTTTTCACCCATCAATCACATTCAATAATATTAAAATAAATGGTCCAGTAAGCTATCCACTTTTATATATTATGAGACATCTATTTTTATGCATTTGAAATAACAATTGTCTTGTAGAATTGACTTGGAAACTCTCTGTCATACTCGTCATTACTCCTCTTTGCCCCTACATGTAAGGTATTGAATACAAAAATAAAGCCTGAACCCCGATATAATTATGCAATTGAAATTCGATGATAAAGGTCGATATCAACGCTGCTTTAAACATATATTTACCCATGTACTGCGTGATTTTATTTTTATGAGAAATGATTTATTCCGCATTCTTCTAATTATAATAACAGTAAAAAATCAGACAATGCACATATTAAGGTAAAAATAAAAACATCTTGATAAATGTATGAAGTTATAAGTTAATAAAATTATTATTATATAGTCAAAAAATATTATTTATATTCATTGTGTATGAGATATTATGTTGACTTACATTTATTTCACTATTAAATGGGGTGTAAATCAACACAATATTCTATACATAATGAGTATAAATAACATAATTTTTGTATAATCATTGTAATCTTCTTGATAAATGTGTTGATGATTTAATCAACACATTTATATTAAGGGTATAAATGAAAAAAAAATTAATACTATCTATTGTTAGTAGACAAATATGAAAAAAAATATAAAAAAAATTGGTTAACTTTAAAGATTCTAAAATACACACACTATATAGCCTAAAGGCGTCGAAACTTCGTTTCACACCTTCAACACCACTTGCAATTAATGGGTGTGTATTTCTTTTTATCATAAATAAAATTATAAAATTTTATAAATAAAAAATAAAATTTAAAAAATATTTTATAATATATATTTTAAAATAAATCATATTAATATTAAAAAATACTAAATTATGAAAACAAATATATCAATTGAATTATAAATTATTATAATATTACACAAATTATCATAAAAAATATTTCTAAAAAATTATTTAATTTCAGCCTAAGTTGACTCAATTTCGACCCCAAAAAATAAACCAGAGTAAATTTTAAGACCTAACCCGACCCAAGACTCTAATCCGACCCAATAAGATCGTCCCGAATCAGGTGATGAAACACCGGGCTTCGAAGAATAGTGATGACGGTGGGCGGCGGTCTACAGTGCAAGACCGTACTCCATCTGTGCTTTTGTGCTTTGCTCGCTTTGTGCCTATTCGGAAATACATTGGGCTTGTCACCACTTGGCGTCCTTTCATGTGGACACAATCTACGTTTTTTTTTTTTTTTTGGGTAATGAAGACACATTCTAGTTTTGTATTATTCAATCACCTTTAGAGTTTTCATTGTTTTTTATTTGATAATATTTGTAATCTCAGTTAAGAAGTTGCACTTAAATAATGTAAGAGTAACAATCCTCTCTTACTCTTGAAGCAAATTTGTATTGATTATTTATCCGTCAAAATGACACAATTTTCTGCAGCTGCATAAGAGAAAAGCCAGAAATAATGTTTCTTTCTTTTTTTTTTTCTTTTTTTTTTGGGGTCCCGAACCTGATTTGGATAGTCAATTCATATCTTGCTTGAAGATTGTACAATCAACACGGGTACCTCTAGATCGAGTTTGGAGGATTATTTTATCACTTGCGTCGATTGTTTCTGTGATTCCTTTTATCTAAAAGTAATGTTATTTGTACTTAATTTTATAGAATAATATAACAACACACACGATGGATAAATATATATGTATTTATTTTAAAAAAATATTAATATCTAAAGTGTACAAGATTTATCGAATATAGGTTGAACTAAGTCAATTTATTTAAGGAGGAATTTGGTCGGAAGGTACAAATAAATTTTCATTAAGGAGTTCATTTATATATGTTGTGTTTTATTTTTATCCTCTAACTAATCATACATAATTTTTTTTAATAATAACTCTTTTCACTCACAATAATACAAAATCTAAGGATTTAAAAATAGGAAAAACTAATTAATTCGTACCTAATAAATTGTTTTTTATTTTTAAATTTGCTCCCTAAATAAAATATGCTTCGAATATATCCTTTAACTTTTAAAAACTGAATATGTTTATCTTTTTTTAAAATAATATTAGTTATATTGAAAAAAAACTTATTTTATATGAAAGGGCAAAAATATTAATTATGATATCTTCTATGACATTTTTTTAAAATTATATCTTTTAATGCAACAAATGATATTCATAAATAACATAAATGTATTAGATTTTTCAAAGTTAGAAAGCTCTATGCCTCAAGGAAATTAATCATTGTTATCGATAGTGGATATTTTTAGTTCATAAAAAGAAAAAGAGATGAATTTTAAATATTTATTACTTAGAGAATAAACTTGAAATATTTATTATTTAAATGATGAATTTGAAAATATAACATCAAGGGAGGAAAATGGTTGAGAAACCAAAAAATAAGCAAGTTTCAATAGTATGTGAATGGGTGAATCTTATATATTGAAAACTTAATAGCCCATTTTTTCAATAGAAAACTATTCACTCTTGATTCTTTAATCAGCACCATAAAAACACCGGCTAGATAGACACCCTAAGCTCAATCTAGGGGACGAAATAATTAATTTTTCTCCATCATTATTTATACTCAAGAGATTAATTAATAAAAGGCTTCATTAAATTATTCACCAGAAAAAAAAAAGAGAGACCTCATTAAATTCATATTTCTTCGTAATTAAACGCAATCAAAGTCAAATTTAATGATAGACCACCATCACTTTCATTTACCACCCATCGTGTGCTAAAAAAAAAAAGCGAGAAAACAACTGAACTGAGCCACGAGCTGCAGAGAACGAACATCACAAATTGCCGCTAGCTATAAATGAGAGTGGCGGGAATGAATCATAGCATAGCAGTATACATCCCAATCAAACATACACACACATACACCCTCCGTTGATGGCAGTGTACTCCACGCTCCATTTCGCTGCGTCTCTTCTTATTCTTCTTCTTCTTCTCTCTGTCTCTCTAGCTCAACAACTCTAAACTAATTAAAACCCAAAACTCGTTCACTCGCTCGCTCTCACAGTCACACGTTATTCCTCCTCGCTGGAGTTGAAACAAACAAACCGTACATACGTACGGAGCAAAACGACACAGAATGGAAGAGTCGTCGTCGGTGGCGGCGGCAGCAGAGGCAGAGCCACTGGCCCAGTCGCTCAGCCTCGTCTCATCCCTCCTAAACGAGGAGCTCCCAAGGGTGCAGCACTTGAAGGGCAAGTGGTCACTCGCCCGAGTCAAACTCACCCTCCTCCAAACCCAACTCACCCATTTCTCCTCCGACTCCGAAAACGACGCCCTCTCCCTCCACCTCCTCACCTCCATCCTCCACACCCTAAACGACGCCCTCTCCCTCGCGCGACACTCCCAATCCCCCCACCTCCCAAACGGCAAGCTCAAGACCCAAAACGACCTCGACTCCCTCCTCTCCCTCCTCCACCGCCACCTCTCCGACTGCCAAATCCTCCTCAACAGCGGCCTCCTCCACAGCCAATACGACGCGGCCGCCGCCGTTCCCTCCAAACGATCCGAATCGCGCAACCTCGTAGCCCGACTCCAAATCGGGTCGCCCGAGTCCAGAACCTCCGCAATGGACTCGCTGTTAACCTTCCTCCAGGAAGACGACAAGAACGTCACCATTGCGGTGGCGCAGGGAGTGGTTCCCGTGCTCGCGCGCCTGCTCGATTCCCCCGCCGCCGACACCAAGGAGAAAACCGTCGCGGCGATCTCCTTGGTCGCCGCCGTGGACGCCGGCAGGAACGTCTTGATCGCGGAGGGGCTCCTCCTTCTCAACCACCTCCTCCGAGTCCTCGACTCGGGAAGCGGCTTCGCCATCGAAAGAGCTTGCGTCGCGCTTCAAGCTCTAAGCTCGAACAAAGAAAACGCCATGGCGATTGGCTCCAGAGGAGGAATCTCCTCCCTCTTGGAGATTTGCCAGTCCGGCACGCCAGGCTCGCAAGCCTCCGCCGCAGGGGTTCTCAGGAATCTGGCGAGATCCTCCGAAATCAGGGAAAATTTCGTGGAGGAAAATGCCCTAGTTGTGCTCCTAGGGCTTGCTTCTTCTGGAACCGTTCTGGCTCAAGAGAACGCCATCGGATGCTTATCGAATTTGGTTTCAAATTGCGAGAATCTGAGAATTTCGGTGGTGAAGGAAGGCGGTGTTCGGTGCTTGAAGAATTTCTGGGCCTCTTCGTCGCATTCGATGAAAAGCCTCGAGGTTGCGGTTGAGATGTTAGGGAGCTTGGCTTCGAGTTCCCCAATCGCAGAGGTTCTGGTTTCGGAAGGTTTCGTTGAGAGGCTCGTTTCGGTGTTGAATTCTGGGGTTCTCGCGTTGAGAATTTCAGGTGCTAGAGCGGTTTATGTTCTGGGGCTAAACAGTGTGAAGGCGAGGAAGGATTTCGGAGAGTGCGGGTGCATTGCGGTGCTGATAAGGATGCTGGATGGGAAGGGCGTGGAGGAGAAAGAGGCTTCGGCGAAGGCGTTGTCGGTGATGTTGCTTCATTCCGGCAACAGGAAGGTTTTCAGGAAGGAGGAGAGGGGGGTGGTGAGTGCGGTTCATCTGTTGAACCCTTCGGTGCAGAACCTGGACAAGAGGTACCCGGTTTCGCTGCTGGGGTGTTTGGTTCAGTCCAAGAGTTGCCGGAAGCAGATGGTGGCGGCTGGTGCTTGTGTATATACGCAGAAGCTTGTTGAGATGGATGTTGAAGGGTCCAAGAAGCTCTTGGACAGCCTCGGTCGTGGTAAGATTTGGGGTGTTTTTGCAAGGCCCTAGCTGGTGAAGATGATTCGTTGATCTGTATGTAATGAAATGTAATGATGATAATAATTATTATTATATTCAGTTTTTAGCTTCTTTTTACTTCTTCTCTTTCTTAACTTGTAATTATTATTATTAATAATAATAAATTGATGTTTGTTTCTCTTTTGTAGAGGTTTATGTTTTGTGAAATGATTTATCTGGGAACAAGGAACTTTTATGTTTTCTGCTCCATGGCTCGCCGATTGAGTATTTTTGCAGTCTAATAATCTGTTCAATTTTGTTTTTTCACAGCTTTTTGGTGATATTGCATTGTACATACATGCAGAAGGGATAGTTGATTGCCAAGATTCATTGTATAAGGCTCTTTTCTTTGTTAGATTTAGAATGGAATGTGTATCTTCTTAAGGAATGAACATATTTTGTTGATATGATTGGTTCTTTGGGCTATGAATCGCCAGTAGGCCGTAGCTGTGATTTGGGATTACTGTTTGCATATTAATGCTTTCTAATGTAGATTTAGATTCTCGAGAGTGCATTTTAGGCAGTGAGTAATTGATTGTAATTATTGGTTATGTGCCTGGTAGGTAGTGCTAGCTATGACTTCCATTTGGATATATAAAAATGGTGATTTCGAAAGGGAGGCGCTTTCTCCAGCACCATGATTTGTTTATATATGCGTAGTTTCGGATTGGCTTAGATGAGTTGAAGAAGCTTGCTTCATTTACCTTTCACAGATCATAAATTCATTCACATGAGTGGGTTACCTGTTCAGTTGTTCATGGAAATACCAGATCACCATTAATAATGTGTGAAACTATTATGTGTGACAGGTCTTATGATTTTTGCATTGACCGGCTTAGACGTAGCTTTCTTGGTGATTTCCTTATCGCGGTTTACTTTTCATTGATGTCTACATCATACCTATCCTTGAACTGGTTTAATGACTAAATCATGTTTCTTTGGCATTACCTTACTAGTATTTGATTAGATTATTGCAGGGGGCTTGGTATCGTGGGGGAATTTCCACGATCAAGGTCTAACTTTTTGGTGTATGTTGACGTAATTGCCTGCGAGTGCCATGTGCAACTGTGCTCTGGACCATGTGCATATGTTCTATGGGTTGCAAAAATTGCAGTCTTGTGTTGTTTGTTGCCTTGACAAATGAGGACCCTACTTCAATCCCTTCCCTTGGCTGTACACACCCCTTGAGCCTTGTCCTCTGTCTACAAACCATTATCTGTTGAAATCCCCATGCTAATGAATGGAAGAAGTGAATCTGCATTGCTGCATTGCCATTATCCTAACAAATGAAAATTGCTAGTACATGATATATGACTACATGATGACAGCTATGTGTGGGGAATCTTCAAATTCCATGGACCGTTTCTTAATTCTAGAAGTCTTTTTTTTCACGCTGAAATAGTTCATTTCCTAGAATTCAGGTTTTCCGGTGTGCCAACTGTTGAGACATAAAAATAGAAAACTCTATAAGACACATCTGAATTTGCTTTGCCTGAGTGTGCGTGGCTATTTCGATCCCACTTACTGATTCCTGGACCATATGTAATATGCTTTAAGTGGCGTTCATAATGCATTCACCTAAACTAAGATAGAAGAAAACCACAAGTTCTAATGCAATTGGTAGTTAGTTGGGCATTTTAAACATGTAATCAATGGTTCGATTTCTAGCAATGTGTATGAAAAATGCTCTTGTGACTAGATATCTACTCTTTTAGAGGAGCTTCACATCTCTAAGGGTGTGGCACGGTTGCCGGCAGTTATATATGGGAAACCAAAAATAAAGAAGGAAATATCTTGACGCAAATTTCATGCAACATCACCATTAAAGTTGTAGAAACCAAAATGAAGACTCGGAGTAACTAAACTAAGACCTTGCTGCAAAAATTCTCTCCACGGATGTAAGCTAGGGAGATCACATAAAAGTGGATCCAACTTTACAGGCTGCAAAAACAAGTAAAATCATGTGAGGAGCAAATGATTGCAGTGTTATTTGCCCTCAGTTGAAAGAGACCCGTCTACATGCTAAGTTTGGTAAGTTCACAGGATTACAGTTGACGCTACACATATGACCCCAACAGAGGCAAATGATAGATGTTGCTGTCCTCTATTTCACTCTCGGTACTCATGCAGTCATTTGACGTTTTTGACTTTGCGTGGATAGATTCCGATTCGAGGCAGCAAAAACTATTGCGTGTCACACTTGTGATAAGAGATATTAATTTTTTAATGCACCAAATTGTCTAGATTTCTTAATATGATTATTGATAAGGAATGGATGCCTTATATTTTAAGCCACTGTTTTATTTAAAGCTGAACAAAGATTCTTGAAATAATTGAAAACAACATGAAGAAAAATAATGAATGGCTGAATGTAAAAGATAACATTAACACGCTATACATTAGATGATTAGAGCTTAAAGGGTAAATAGTAAATAAGAAATAAGATTGAGCTTCAACTTGTTGAAAAAGTTGAGAAGCTAATTAGTCTCTGCTCGAGCCCCTACTAACTAATTTTTAATGTATTGATTATTCATGATCTTTATGTTCATTAATCCACTTTTGCAAATACTTAAGCTTATCTTCGTGTTACCTCTTTATCGTATTTGTTACTCCCAAAATTCATCTTATACCTCCGTACGCACTTGCATTTGCTTTAGACCGAAACTAATAGTTTTTGTTTAGTAGATCCACCTTTTAATTGGCATAATAAATCTAAATCTCTCTTTATCACTAAACCTATGTAGCAATCAATAAACTAAAAATTCCGATTTGCACCTGTCTAAAACAAAATTCTAACTGCAGTATGACTTTCCTGGGCTGCACAGTTTCTTTAAAGCAATCTGCTAAGAAACTCCATGTCGCTACCCTAAAAATTAGAAAAATGTTATTTATGCATAGTTCCAAAATGTATGTTACAACACACACACACACACACACACACACACACACACACACACACACACACACATATATATATATATTGATCGACCACAAGAAAATACAAGTGTAATTGATGTAAAAATTATACTGATGAATGGGGAGACGAGAAGATTTATGTGGCGAGAGATAATACTATATCAGTATATAAATGACCGAAGATTTTATATATATGACTAAGGAGTTAGATAACAATATTATTATTTACTATTGCAGTCCCTCGATTTCTCACTAATCAACGTAGTTAAGAAAACCGGACTGACCTACGGCTCGACTGGTTAACTGGAACCAGGTCCAATAACATAAAAATCGAATAGTTTCAAAACCGGTCAAAACCGGGAAAATCAGACCCGTCGTGTGTGCTCCCTATTGTTGATCAACATATTTATTAATTATGTCCAAATAACATAACTCTAAAATTTGTGAACCTAGTGTACCTCCAAAAATAATCTTTCCCTGACTAGGAACAACTCAATGCTAGGTTTTCCCTACAATAAATAGTTTTTCAGATCATGTTGGAGAGTTTTATACATGACAAAAGGAAGTGGCTCAAAATGTAAGGAGATGAAAAGACAAGAAATAGAGTAGAATAGATGATAATGTTGGATGCTTTATAACTAAGTTTAACAAGGGACATAAAAGGAAATGTATGACAATATTTCCTTGAACTCCTAATTTGAAAAGACGAAATTTGAGATCTTTGAGTTCTATTCCCTCTTTTAAATTATTTTCAAACACAGTTCACTTAATTTTGGCCATGTCATTCCATATCTCTGTGTTTGTTGCCATCCTTCTAAATATGCACTTTGGTCCCCTTCTTCTCCTCCATCCCATATCTAATTTGGGAAATAAAATATTAAATAAGTTTAATTTGGATAGCATCATTTAATCTTGAGATACCATATTATGCCATGAATTCGACTATATCAAGTAAAATTTGAAGAAAGCAATTCTAATGAAGAAATTACATAATTTTCATGTTCGTATTGTCAATTACAATGTTTTATTAGTTATCTAAGGGTGTGTTTCTTTTTGTATGTTTCGACAAAAAGGTAATTTTTTTAACTAAACAACCACTTTTCATACAAGTAATTACTTATCTCATCTTCTATTCAAAGTTTAACAAAAAAAAAAAAAGGCTTTTGAGTAGAAACTGAGACGAGTAACTTATATTAAAAGTGCTTTTTTGGTCAAATGAATTAATTTATTGTCCAAAAAGTTAAAACAAATACACTCTAAATAAGTCAAATGCATAATTTCTCTTAATTTACAAAAAAGAGACCAAATTTCTTAATTAATATAATAACATTTTGTTAATGTAAGTATTAAAGTTTCAAATTTAAAATATCATTAAAATTGAATTCAAGAAAGATTTCATTACTAAGAGAAGCTCTTTTGAACGTTAGTCGAAACCAATTTTAAATCTAAAACCAAAACAAGAACATGATTGCTATTTAGCTCAAAAACAAAGTTATGAAACAGTGCGGAAAATTTTCTCATCAATCAAATGTCTCATTTTGTGTAATTCACGGAAAAGAGAGAAAGTGTTGAGAGAAGTCATCATGCTATAATACGTTAGGTTCATGTCTCTAGACAAGTCTAGTATGACTTTAGAGTTCTTGGGACCTACCTGTGTTATTGAAAAGGCTCCAAATGTGCAAATGATAGTAAAATATGCAAAATGGGTGTTTCTGACATCGTTATAGCGGTCCTGGATGGTAGCGGTTAGGTGCATGGGCTGCTAGTATTGGAATCTTTGTCAACTACTATAGCAATCCTAAATCGCTATAGCGGTACCCCTTGATACTAGAACAGTGCAAAACGATATAGTTTCAATTAGTGATACTCCCACCTTATTTAAACCTTCTTCACGCATTTTCTTTCAAAATTTTCAAAATCCCTAGCACCCAACTCTCGTTCCACCCTCCTCACTCTCAACTACACTAAATCCTACCTTTTCAAGCTTTAAGGTAAGATATTGATGTTAGTTTATGCCATCTTCTTCCTATTCTTCTATGTTTAAGTTGGGTGTTATAGTTTCTCATTGTTGTCAAGTAGGAATACTCTCTCAATATTCATAGAGTTGATTTAGAGTTGTCTAGAGATTATTATAGATTAATCATAGGTGCCATCCCGACTCCATGGAGCTTCATTGATATTGACACCACTAGTTTTTTTTCCTCCAAGTGAGTAGGGTCAATCAGGCATATGGCCCATATTTTGGCCATTACAAATATTTTCCTAGCTTGATAGTATAAATACATGATTCTAGAGATTATTTCAAAATGAATATGGACTATTACTGATTTTGTCGAGTTTAAGAACTTCAAGTGAGCATGAAATTAGTATTATGAAAACTCATGGGGTCATTTTGTTGCTAAAATAATTTTATAAATAGCTAGATTATGAATATTGATATATATAGAGATGATATGATTACCCAATGTTTTCAAGACATATATATTTTTCAAATTTTGCTTGTGAGTTCAGAGTTAGAGCACAATTATAAACTTTTAGAGTAAGATTACCTTGTTTTCATGATTTTAAAACTACACAGTAGCTATAGAGAAACAAACAGTAAGATAATGGTTGCAAGAGATTGGTAATATTGGTACCAAGTTGTCCACTAGAGAAAAATCTCCTCTTATCAGATAAATTATAGATGAAACCTAGTTAGGTATCCAAATTTGAGACCTTATAAGGTACCAACAAAGATCAAAGAAATCTCTAAGATTAATATTGTTATGACACATATGTGTATAGATAACCAAAGATTTCTGTTTCTCCATTAAACTACTAGTATTTATGATTTATAGAGATTATTGATTTTAAGATAAATACGTATGTAAATATGACAATGGTTTTATGGACATTGCATTTTACTAATATGATTCATGTTTTGCAATATCAAAAATTAATTTGACTTATTTTAAAAGTCAAAGACTAAAATAAACATTAATTTTTTTTTGTTAACTAGTACCTACATTTAATTAGTAATTAGTAATCCAGGAATGTATATGTTGGGGAAAAAAAGAAGACCAAAACATCATCGAGAGTGGCATTCCTATGTGTCTAATGCCACTCCATATTAATTGCACATATTTATACTATTCCTCAAATACTCCCAAGCTATTTTAATAGTTTGATCTTTTTATTTGTTTTCTTCTCCCAATTAAATTAAGAAGCCTTATGTATAACAAATAATAATAATAATAATAATAATAATAAGCAACTTGACAAGAACTGGCACTATGGATATGCCCCCACTGTGCAACAATATAACTTGCAAATATACTAGTGTAGTGAAACAAAATTAAATAACTTGCAAATTTAATTTTACATTTTTTCAAGTCATATTAGTGCAAAAAAAAAAAAGAAAACATGCATAAAATAAATCTTGCAATACTGCCATTCTAGAAGGAAAAAGATCATCAAAAGTCTTCATGTGATATGTGTCCCTACAATACCAAAAAATGTAAAAAGAGATAATGAGAAACTTGATTATATTAATTAGAAGACATAGTAGATAATGTTATACATATATTTACCTTAATAAACCAACTTTTAAAACATTGACATGAAAAAACATATAAGTCCACCATTCCTAATCAATCACGACTGTAAATAGTTAAATAGAAAATTATAACGACAATTATTAAATCTCATCAAAATAAATTAAAGCTCAAATAAAATAAATAAAACACACAGGTCACAAAGATGATGCATAATGCTCTTTTTAAGAGCAATTTTCATAGATAACATTAATACTTAATTTTATTTATGTTATTATTTTTAATACTCTTAGTTATCATTTTTTCTTGTCAAGTTGCTTAAATTTTTTTTTTTTTAGATAAAACTTCTTAATTTAACTGGGAGAATAAAATAATTAAATAAAATCAAACTATTAAAAAGACTTGAAAGCAGGAATAATATAAATATTAGTAATTAATAAGGAGTGAAGTTAGAGGAGTGGCAAATATAATGGGTACAGAAAGAACAAAACGTCGTTGTTTTAGCAACGAGACTGATGACAAAATAAAGAACAAAGGGAAAATTAATCAAAAGAGGTTTAAAGGGCGAGTGAGTAAGACCGGAGTGGAACGACGATGTCGTGCGGTCAGAAAGGTGTCGTTGCGTAGGGTGGCAATCATAAAACGCCAGTGTCATGTCCCTCCCTCCTCATCGTCTTCCATTGCATCCTCTCTCTCTCTCTCTCTCTAATTTTGACGCACCCATTCTCCGATTCCACTCCCATTAACTCTTCTGCCTGTAAGTTTCTCCTTCTCTCTCTTTCTCTCAATGCATTTTCGCCCTTTTCCCTTCTTTTTCCTAATCTATGAAGCCTTCCCAACTTTCTAGGTCTATTTTTTCTTTTCTTTTTTTTTTTTGCCCTTTTGGATACTGACCCCCCACTTTATTCCTTGAGGGTTCAAACTCCAAGTTAGAGTTTTGTGTGTATAATGGATAGGGATAGGGGAGTAAGTAACACTACATTGATGTGATCATAAGGCCAAAATCTTTCTTCATATTTGTTGTATGACACTGAAATAGTAATAATAATAATAATAATAAAATAAAAAGGCCAAACAAGTGGGAGTTGTTAGGATCCAAATTCCCCATTTTTCTTTTGTTACGGTGTCCAAGGATCAAATGTGGGGAAGCTGTTAGTTAGTATGAAAAACTTGTCTAGTGTTAATTGTGGAATTCTTGAGTTGATATGTGATGTGAACCATTGTTGGAAACCTGTAAACTGGGTTTCAGGATAGCCTTTAAGCCGTCACAGTGAGTGATAACAGAATGTTAGCACTTTGTTTCATCTTTCATGGTTCAAACTACATATAGCTCAAGTATAACAGATAAGTAGCTTCCCCTAATTTTTCATCATCGTTTATTGTGTTCAGGTTCTACACTCTGATTAGAGAGTTTTGATATATTTGTATTTTAGAAAGTTAAAAATGAGATATGAATGAATGGGAATCTCCATACTCTTGGTTTTAGATAGGTTTTCCATGTAGTCAAGACTGCCCTCTGATTTTGTGTCTCAAAGTTGTGATGAGAGAACTATATACATTGCTGTTCTTGCCAAATGGATATAATTGACAGTTTGTGGTTGAAGAAAGACGTCTATTAGCTTTCTTTTTCTTGTATTTCAATTTCTAAGCTGCAAATTCAATATAGACAATCCACTCATGTTTTCTCCCTTGTTTCTTTTTTTGGGTAAGTTACAAATAAAATGTATCTCTGGTATTAATTCTACTGTAAAGGGGAAAGTTACATTTTCACTTACGGTAGCTGTAGCATTCTTTGTCAAATGTCATCTCTGGAGGTCTTCCCTGCACTTAGATTGTTTTTCACACCCCCCCTTCCCATTTTTCTCTATCTGGTTTCAATTTTATGTTGCTTTTGTCCACTCTGAGCTTCTGCTTTTGCATTTATGTTCTTTTTATTAGCACTTTTGGAACCTCTTATTTGACATATTATGTTTTTTTTATATACTTTGCTTTCTTTTGGGCTGGTGCTCCTTTGCCCCAATTCTCATGAAGATTCAGTTGGTGACCAGCCAGTTATGTGCAGCTTTTGCACTCTCTACCGATTCACACCACTGAGATGGTAATTTCACTGATGTACTGGTGCTGGAGATGCCTCCAATACTGAATAGTGTACTGTATGGAAACTCTTCTGTTGTTTGTTGGTTTTATCATTTTTCTTATTCTTTTTAATTGATCAGTTGAAAAGCATTTCACTCAATGCAAAATCTGTTTTTCACTTTAATAAACATCTTTCTACGTTTAGGGAAACCTTTTTTAACTTGTTTTGATCCATTGTCATTATAGTTGTTTAACGTCTTATGTTGTTGTTATCATAGTTAAACTCTTTGGGATCAGTGACAGGGATGCATCTTTGGCTTGGTTAGGTTTGAGGTATTTTTTTGTAATGCTCAATTACTTTCGATGAAGTAGTATTTGCTTGGTGTTTTACCTTAGATGATTGGTAATCATGATTTTTATCTTTTTGATAGATTATTGCAATAGTGGTTATGGTCTTCTAGTGTTGTCCCACTTAACATCTCATATCTAAGAGGGCTTATCATTGATTAAAAATCTACATCTGTGCATAATTAGGGACAATATGATGAGAACAATGAGTCTTGGCATAGAAGGGAATGTACTTCCTAGTTTCTTGTAATCGGAAGTTGTTCGTTTTGGGACAGGCTGTTTATAACAGATAGTGCTTATGTGTTTGATGTAATATTCCTGGTTGAAAAGGAATGAGGGGTTACACAATAGGGAGCAACGTGGTCACTTGTGAAAAATTCATTGATGGGTTTGATGCATGCTGTTGAAGAATCTCAATTGGTCCTTTGCTTAGTCCCCAATGATAAAATAAAGAGTCTTAAATTTGTGATGTCCAATCTTATGGTTCCAAAAGTAAAAGATTTGCTATATCCCTTTATATTTGGTTGGATGGCTGCTATATCTTGTACTTTTGTTTGTGTATTATGTTAATCTATCTTCGGTCTGTGTTATACTTTGCTGTTAATCTTTAAATAGCTAGTTCAAGTCCATTTTAGAAGAGCAAAGTTGTGTTAAGCAGTTGGCAGCCTTATGGAGCAACAATACATTTATTCTACATAGTGAGATAAGGCTTCAGTGTATAGATTAAATTATTTTTTCTTCTCTAGCAACATAATTTTAGCACTGTTATCTTCTAATATTTCTATATATAACTGCTATGGGCTAATGCCATGAATTAGAAAAGGACAAGCATAGTTGCTTTTGAACTTGTGTGAAACCTTTTCACTTGTTTGGACTTTGGTGGAATCTAAACTCTAGTGCTTGGGTTCTGTTTGGAATAAATCCAATCATCTTTAAAGGAAAGTTACTTCTGTCAAATCAATAGTGGTGCCTTGGTTCTGCTTCCATTTGGATTACATAATGATACACTATAGAGCTGCCATAATAGCCATATAACATTTGATATATCAACTTTGAAAAATTGTATTAGATAAATGTTCAGGGTTATTTCATTTGGGTTCGACACAGCAATTTTGATTGTTAGTTGTAGAGGTTTGCCACAAGGTTCCACTTGTTATACTTTCAAAAAGCCTTCTCACTGGAGATGTTGAGGTTTTTTCTGGGTGCTTGTTCTTGATTGATCAGATGCTGTAGGCATTCTCATTTATTGACAGAATATGTCTTTCAGATGGAAATTGTTGACTAACTAAATCTGGAAACTGCACTGCTTGACGTCAACTTCTGCATCTGTTGCTAAATCCTCTGCATGCGAGATGGGTGATGGCCATCAACATGGAAACAGTAGGCATACAATAGACTACTACAGAGGAGCACATTCACCGGTAAGTAGAATGCATCTGTGTAGCATGCATCTTTGATTCTGGCTTGCATTACTGAATTTAGTTGATTGGATTTGATTCAAAATGTGCAGTGGAATATGGATTCCCAGCATCAAGCAAAGGAACCAAATGCACTAGTTTTGAATAAGAAAATTAGGTCCATTATGGCTGAACGTGCAATTCTAGAACTTGAAGCTGCTATATCTGAAAAGAATGAAGCCTTGGCTGCTAGAGATGAGGCCCTTCGTGAGAGGGATGAAGCATTTGCTGAGAGGGACAATGCCCTAAGGGAACGGGATAATGCCCTTGCTGCCCTTCAACATCGGGAAAATGCTGTCAACTTCTCATTAAACAGTGGAGGTCAACGTGGATCAAAGCGAATGCACCATCCTGCAAACTATCCAGGGAATATGACAGAAGCCGCATACAGCACAAAGGATGTGCCAATAACTGATGCCTTCCCAGTAACTGTTGTACCTTCTGAAGCTATCAAATCCCATCGAGCTAAGAAAACAAAGGAGAACAAAACAATCACTTCTACGGCATCAAAGTCACCTAACAAAGGAAAGAAAATGGGCGAGGATTTAAATAGGCGGGCTTCTTGTGAAGGGATGAAGATCAAATCAGAATGGGATAGGCAAGATGTTGGCTTGAATTTGGTTACCTTTGATGAAACTACCATGCCTGTCCCGGTTTGCACATGCACTGGAGTACCACGTCAGTGCTACAAATGGGGTAGTGGTGGATGGCAGTCATCTTGCTGTACCACTACCTTGTCAATGTATCCGCTACCACAGCTTCCTAACAAGCGCCATGCCCGGATCGGGGGGCGAAAGATGAGTGGCAGCGTCTTTACAAGGCTGCTCAGTAGGTTTGCAGCACAAGGCCACGATTTATCTATACCATTGGATCTCAAAGACTACTGGGCCAGACATGGAAC
Organism: Dalbergia cochinchinensis; assembly: GCA_031216125.1. Classification (NCBI taxonomy): domain Eukaryota; kingdom Viridiplantae; phylum Streptophyta; class Magnoliopsida; order Fabales; family Fabaceae; genus Dalbergia; species Dalbergia cochinchinensis. The sequence continues at coordinate 54,047,645 of CM062373.1, read as the reverse complement.
AAATCGCTACATTACCATCAAGTAGTTACCTAACATTCATTATGGAGGAGTGTGTTCCATTTTGGTCCCTCTAATTGACATATCCCTTGATAAGCATGATATGCTTGAATTTTGTTAACCAGGGATTTTTCTTTTTTCTTTTTTAATGTTAGATAGAAGGCTGTTTCCCCTGGCTGCTTGTCGTTACTGGTATGACTAAACTCAACATCTATTCCACCCTATGGATGGGATAGCTGTAAAGTACCATCGTTGTAGATGTGGTTTTCTTGATTAGAACCAAGGGGGTATCATGTTTTCAGTCTAACCTGTCCATTATGAATCCGTTGCAAAGAAATTTTTTCACCTTTTTTTAGACCCCTTTTTTCATCATAAAAGAAGTTTTAAAATTTGTTTTCATTTTAATTGCCATTGATTGTATTTTGCAATTGTTAGGATCCCTTAAGAAAAAAGTGCAATAATCTCTCGAGGCATGGTAATGGGAACTTAATATTTTTGCCTTTGAAAGTCATGTAGCACTCTTAATATTTATGCCATTGGTTGTACTTGTCATTCCATGAATTGCTTCCTAGTACTTAGTAGCACGGCACCACAACGCAATTCGGGCGATATATCCTTGGCTCTGATTGAGAATAATGGAGAAAATGTGTAAAGCAATGAATATGAACAAGTTTCTAGTCATTCTAATTAAGTAGTGTTGCTCTTTTCATGTTTTTTCCCCTCCCACTATAGTTTCCTGAATAATCTAATGGATCCATAAAAGGGAGGGGTCTCTGTACTTTAATTCAAATTTAACTGACATGTACTCAACACTCTCACGCACATAACATAACAACTTGAAGTGAAAGCCCTATGCTATATAGCAACTTATAGCAAGTATGAACAAGGCAACAAGTGAGACATAAGAAAATATTAGGGAATCAGTGACTCTGCTGCAGAATTTCCCAAAATGATCACAAATAGGAGCCCAGCCCGAGTGTGGATTTCCATGCAGCCCCACGTCCCCTATGGCCGTTGCCGACCCACATCCTGCTATCACTAGCGTTACCATCATCTGCCATTTGTCCAACACCCAACTTCATCACTTAACATTGAAGTCATTATAAAGCTGTCAAATTTTTTTCCTTTTTAACTTCAACCAAATATAATATAATAATTAATGTAAGGGGATTTATTACACGAAGTCTCTCAATGATAATATATATATATATATATATATCTTTTTTTCACAAAGTAACCTTGAGGGGTCAAAAATTTACTTTCAATAATTGAAGAGAGTCTAAAATGAGTTCTGCCTAGAGCCTAATATGTTTAATATAGTGAAAATCTTGAATGATCTCTTACCATGTCATTCAGGAACAAGTAAAAGCAGCTGCCAGGGCATGTTCCTCGATGTTTGAAGACAATACCATGACATAAAGGTATGAGCATAAAGCAGCATGCAGTAGCATTTGCAAAAACAAAGAACCTGCAATATATATATATATATATATATATATATATATATATATATATATATGGACATACAAATTATCAAATACTTGGAAACGAAAATTGGTAAGTTATGATTTGAATGACTTATTATTATGTGGTAGAACACATGCATGCCTTACTTAAGAGCAGGCGAGTAGCTGTATCGAGCATGGAATTGCATGCCTATAATGAAGGTAGATTGGTGGCTAGTTAGCATAAACAACATTGCAGTGAATGAAGCAACAAGTACCACAAGTCTCAATGTAATATGTACTCCCTTGAAAAATCTTGGGGATTTCAGAAAAGACATTATGGGATGGTGGACAGCGGGGATTTCATTTTTGGCCATTGAACCTTCAGGAGATGACATGTTGCTGTTGAGCAGTTGAAAAGAATTAGAGGAGAATTAAAATGAGGGGAGAATATTGATGTTACGACTAAGGGTATACAAAAAGAAGGGCACCATGAGTGGTATTTATAAATGAAAAATGTGAGCAATATTAACACAAATAGAGTAAATATATATAGTGGTTGTAATTACTTTTTCACCCTTCGAGTAGTAGATCTTGTGTTCGATTCCACTTTTCCCTTTCCCAAATCTCGAGAAAAAAATTTCTATCTTTAATACTTTTGTAAAGAAAAAAGAAAGATTAAATATATATTAGACTAGCATTCATCATGGATAGCATATATGATCATTCTTCTGTTCCATGCTATTTGCTTAACTTCGAGTTCAAATTTAGGGATCTTGTCGGAGAATTTTCTATTTAGTCATGATCTATTATATCATTTTTGAAGCACTTGAATGATTATTCTACATGTTTGAAAATATTTTTAATGATGGGTATATTTTATTAGAGTGATGATATGTTCTCTTTATAATCAATCTAAATATTATCTTAATTTAAAAATCACACTCACAATAGTATAAGGTATAATTTACATAACATTTAGAAACTATTCATTACATATGATTGGGAATTCAAATTGGGAGGATTTTTATACACATCAACTAGAAAGATATATCATTTCTAATTTATATGCTTATAATAATAAACTATGTCTAAGAATTACTCCTTTTTTTTCCAGTCATGAGTATCTAACTTCTATTGGACTCTAATTAATTTAGTTTGAGCTGGGTCAATCTATTACGGAATAAAACTCTTTAGTACTAATTTTTTTTATACACAAAACTCAAACATTAAATATTATTTTAGAGAATTATGTGTCGAACCACTTGAATAAACCAAATATACGATTAACTAATAATTACTAGTGGTTTGGATGAGCATTGGAATTAATTAAGGTTGGTGGGAATCTAGTTTGCTAGTTACTAGCCTAGCAATAGTAGCATTTGGATTGGTCAATTTTAGACCCTCCACTGTAGCTGATCTTTCTTTATTTATACTTGGATTCCTTGGAATCCAAAATAACAAAAGTGAAACACATTCGTGGGTAATTAAATAGGAATAAATGCAATTTCTACTCATCAACCATATCTCTTGTAATGTAGTGTAATCCGGGGTGCACTGATTTTATATCAGAAACCAATAATGTGGATGCCAAAGTTGCATGTGCCTGTTTATCTTTCTCTATTTTCACGCGAAGCAAATTTATTTTCCTGGCTTTAAAGTAGCGTTTGATCAAAATTTCAAACTCCATAGAATAGAAAGTTGATATGCCACGTTTTGGTTGGTTTTGGTAGTCACAGGCATATGGTAGCCTTCCCCCTTCCTTATAGATTAGTGCATGCTCTTGGGTTTATATAGCTTAATTGCGAAGATTCTCCACCTTAAGTTCCTAGCTTAATTGACAATGACGTTTTATACTTCTAAATTCAAATGGGGTATTAAATGTTCATATTCTTTTTCCTATGCATTCTAACTTGCACTGAAATCCTACAAACAGAAACCTAAGCAACAAGACATTGATGATTGAACCCTACTAATTCTTGCCGTAAATATAAAATTTAATGTGTAAGGATTACAATATTATGGTGGAACCAAAATACTTGAAATATTAAGAACACGGTAAGTTCTGCAAACAGATTAGACTAAGTTATATATATCATTTATAACTTATTTTTGGGCAAAAGAATTTCTTTTTCTTTTTTTTTTCTCTTCAGAAGTTCTCTCAAAACACTTTTAATTGCAAGTTATTCTAAACATAAATAACTTTGCATTGAGATGGTTCAAACAGGAGTTTGAGAAGATCAAAATTGAATTTACTTTTATTTTTTTACGTTTGGCTTCACATTTTGATACTTACTCAACGTTGATTAGTTGATTTTACTATAAAAACCAAGGTGTAGCAGTAAGAGAGCAGAAGCACACTCATTATGGGTCAAAGCAAATCCTATGAATGAAATATGGACAGTGACTGGATAATAATTTACTGTTTTACAGGTCAAATGAGGGCAGTTGGCCCCAAAATTCAAAGAAGAAATGAATTGAATATATACAATATTTACAATCACTATATTTACAAAAACAAAAGTTTGGCTTTCAGCAGCTGATGTCGAAGTATTTTGGATTAGAAGGGGAGTGATATTCCACATGTAACTGCAACATCAAAAATAATCATTAGAGGAGATAAGATAGCAAAATTGGGAACCAAGAAGTGCCCAACATCCATAATTGATGCTTAAAGGACTACTATGTTTGGAATCATATCAAAAGTTCAGAACAAAAATAACTGCAATGTTTTTTAAAGCAGATTCTATAACATCACAGCACAAGTCTATTAACTGAACATGTTTTAATTTTAATAAAGATACCATACTATGAGTGCCTCATAGTCCAGATGGACAGGAACTAATTAAAAGAAAATGGCTAGCAAGACTGAGGCAGTTAATCAATCAGAACACTCATGATTACTCAACAGCAATTTATTAGGGCATGAAATACATGGTAAGAGACAAATTTCCCAGAGCTATTAGTGAATAAATGGATCAAGACTTCACATAAGCATTCACATACCTTACCCTCGTCAGAATCCGAATGACGCTGAGGAAAAACTACTCGCATATCATCATACAAGTAGAAACGTCTTTCATGTTCATTATCCACAATGTTTATCGCGCCTCGAGAGAAAGTGCCAGATTTGCACTTATGAATAGACCTTGACCGCTTCTTAGGAAAGGGGCATATGAAGCGCAGGTGGAGAGCATAAAGTAGAATGCCAGCATTAACAGAATTGCCATTGGCCTTTGAAGAATAATGAAGAAGCTTGTCTTCATTCGCAAGGCATGTGCTTGAACTTAAATCTTCTTCCTTACCAACCCTTGTATGCGAAAAACTATCCAAATCACCGCATTTTGAGGCGTGAAGATCTTTATCTGTGTGTCTGGTATTTGAGATCAAGGATTGCTCGGCATCAACTCTAATGTCAGAATCTGTTTGGCCTTCCTTCCCAGTAGAGGATATCGATCGAGATGAGGTTAAAGTAATCTTTTGCCGCAAAAATGTCTACTTTAGATGAATACAAGAAAAGAACATCAAAATAGGTAAAACTTTTGGTCATAAAACAGATATGTTTGTGGGACAGGGCATAAACAACAAACACATGGCTTGTTATAAGAGGCTCACATCGGCCATTACACTTCTTACAGCATGGCTTGTATCCTATCATTTTCATCTGTGTTTTCATTGTGGTTATTTCAAAATTACTGAACACTTATCAAACATTTTCTTTTGATAAACTGGGCTTCTTGCATATATATCCAAAGCTACAGTATAAAGCCTTTTCAAGTTTTCATTTTAATGTGCCTCAGCTTAAATTATTCAATCAATATCGAAGTTAAAAAGAAAGATGACCGTATGACATGCAAATGGATGACTGCATGGTGATAGAAGCTTGAATATGGTATATTGATCCAATCCTACCTTGGTACCAGCTGGCATGTCGCTCAAATCATAATTGCAAAAGAAAGTGTGAATAGGTGTCTTCTCTGGATTGCTGAGGACCTGCAATTAGGTTTGTCAGTTTTTCGCACACAATTTTGTACAAATATTTAGAAGTTTGCATATGAACACAGAATGTAACTAGAAGCTGCTGATGAACATCTAGTTGATTCTACACAGTAATGCTGCCGTGAAATTCATGTTAAAAAAAAAAAAGCCAACAAACTATTAACATAGCGGCATAACTTGTCACTCACAATTTTATCATCCTGACAATAATATTGGCAGCACTAATACATCTTGCATGATATTATTAATAAAATAAACCTATGATTCACTACGTGAAAAAAGGCAGATCTTCATGAGAGTAAGAATAAAACAGTTTGGTTGTTAGTATTTTTGCATTGATTTGAGACAGGTAATGATCAATTACCAACTAATCATGCAACAGAACCAATTCAAGTTGGCACCAGTAAAGTGATAATTCGTGGCACCAAAATACTTGTAGTTTAATGCTAATTATTTCTTGAAGCATATAGTATGAAACAAAGTTTTCAAATTTATAAGTATCAACTGTGACAACATTTCTCCAGGATTTCTGGCGACATAATGGCAAACATGGAACAGATGACAGCCTTCTTTCCTTTAAACATTACGCGTTAATTTGTTATTTCTATTAAAATCTAGAATGAAAATCTCATTCACCTCCTAAGATATAAGTTGGCATTGTATCATGCTACCTTGTCGTGTTGTAAGAGCATAAAACAGAACAAATAAATGATAGTGTGCAAAACATCAAGTGCACATCAACTCCGCAATATTATGCGTAACCACTTTCTTGCTGCATATACATATCAATATGATTTGTAGTTCGGAAGGAAAAAATGAGGTTCTCAACTTGACAATTTTAAAAGGCTGGGCAGAGAAGTACCAATTGAATACGCCCTTTTATTGGTGTACGTATACGGCTCTTTTCAGATCGTGATTCATCCATGCTAAGGGTTCTCTGAAATTTGGTGACTCTCGACTTGCATGATAATAACTTTCCGGAAAGATTAATCGACGAATAATAAAGTAAGTACTTATCTCCATCCACACTGGTTACTGAAAACGGGATTTTCTGTGATTTAGGTGAGAAATTGCCGCCAGTTACATTCAGCACAGCAAGAAAGCCTTCCATTTTCTGCAAATTGAAGGCAGTACAATCAGAATAAGAGTGAAACAAGAGAAAGGTCATTCAAATTATGCCAACTTCATCAGGAAGCTAATGCAGAAAGGGGAGGCCAATATGAGAATAATGCCAACCTGACTAATTTTCCCAGATAGTAGGCGACCAGATAATAGAGATTCCTCAAATGAACCAACCAGGGACCTTCTAACTGGCAGTCTACTCACTGTTCCACTTAACTTGGTATGCCGAGGAGAAAAGCTAGTAGGATGAGTCCAACATTCATTCATATCAATGAAATTATCAGTAGTAAACAGGCCAGACTTCTGCTGCATGCAGTCAAAATTGAGCTGGGATTTACTTGGCGTATCCTGTGGGGATAAAAAGGTTTGACGAGTTCTATCAGATGATTGTTCCACATCCTTAACAGTCACATTGTTACCAGCCAACATAGGATCAATATCTTTGTATTCTCCCAATTTCTTATTTTCAGAAGATTTTTTACCCAGGGGAGACAAAGGGAAGGAAGGTGATAACTTTTTTTGAGGTATAAACAATGCTGCTGCTTGAGACCTTATTTTAGTTGTCTGTTCAGAATCATGAAGTGCCACAGATGATCGGTTATGCTTATACAACCATGACTCCTCATGTTCACAATGTGAACGGTCACACCTAGATACAATTTGGTTTACACTAGAATCAATACAGGTTGAATTCTTTAATTCCTGAAAACAAGATGAAGACCACATCATGGAGTGAATACCGTTGTAGTTTCCAATATGAACTTTCTTATACTCTTGGAGAATAAAAGCATTATAACGTTCATTGTTATCATTTGAAGAACCATGATAACTACCACCACCAATGTCCCGGAGATCACCTTTAAAATGATCCGCAAGAAGCACCCCATTCAAAGGTGAAAATAATCGCTTTCTGACTTGCGGTGCTTCAGTTGTGTCATTTTTGACATCAAACACAGTTGAAGAATACACATTTCCACCAAAATCATTAACAAGAGGAGTTAATGCCCTTAGTTGCCCAGCATTGACAGACAACCTGCTAATTTGTTCCATGGAATTAATCTTCAAGTTCTGTATGTTGGATTTCCCATCTTTACTCAGACTTGAAATATGTAATTCTTTTGAAATCTCCAGAACATTTTTTCTGTCTAAATTAGGCACATCAATTTGCATGCGATTACTTAGGTCTTCTCCAGCCAACAAGTTCAACTCATAGTTGCTTATGCTGGCAATCCTAGGTGCAGCCTGAACAAATGTGCCGAGTGATGCGGCCACCTCCTCAGCAATGCAGCCTGAAGGCACCTGTGGTAACCCCATTTCTCTTTTTAGGATATGGTTCTTTCAAAATGTCAAAAAGGAATCTCTTTATTTATGTCACTCTCCTTCAATACCACCACTTGTAAGTGCATTCATGAATCAGCATCGGTACTTTAGTGTTCGAAATGTACTCTAAAAACCATGTAGCCCAACTCCAAGTAAATATTATTAATCAGACTTCAGAGCATCTTCATTTGCTGCACTATCACACAAGAGGCACTCTGCTGCAGAAATAATAAAGAATTCAATTATAACTAGCAAGTTCCTGCTGAAATACAATGTATACACACAACTATATCAATTATAAAGAAAAGCAGCAAAATTCAACATTTTTTTTATTTTGGTAGTGCGGTGCACAGAAGTTTAGGTAGATTCAGTGCTGGTGATTCCATCAAGGTAAGGACTCAGGATGCTTCTCACTCTTTTTCACAAGTACTGAATTGCTCAAGTTAACAACATATATTAATCTCTTCATGCAACCACAAGGAATGCTAAACAAAACACCCTTTAAGAAAATGCATTGCATAACAACCACTCCAATAACAAGGGGCCAAAATAAAATCACTAGACCATCATTGACATTTTCATGAGCCACCTAAAACTAAACATGGAGCATGATGCTATTGTTATTCCTTAAAACCCCAGAACCAAAAATCCCCCCATAAACCCTCCTATCCTATATGTTTCGCCAATCCATACTCGGATAAAGAGCTTAAAAAACACCAAACCAACTAAAGGGGGTCCTGTCATGCAATCAAAAGAAGCACCAGAAGAACATGAGATTCAAACATCAATCAGACACCAGATATCCATGTGTGAATGCTCAAAATTCAACCTTGATATCAAATTCACCAGCACAACCAATCAAGGGAACAAACTTTGCAAACCCCACAAGATCAAAAACTCATGTTGTGTGTTCATTGTCCATATCATCATCATCATCATCTGGGAATTTTCTCTTTCTTCTTCCTCTTCTTCTTTCTCTTTCTACTTATCCTTGGGGAATCATTATCTTGTTGTGTAAATGGAGGCCCCTTGCCATTGCATTTCCATATTGTGTCACGTAGAAAAACGTGGGTAGGGGTGTTGCACATTGATGATGGATAACCCATATAGCAAAAGTGTTCCTATAAGGTAACAATATTTGTGGGGCATGGCTTAGCCAGAATTTCCTGGCTGTCTGTGTTTGTACTTTGAAAACCACAACTTGCAAAAGGGATACCACAACTTCCTTTGTGCCTTTGGTTTTTTTTTTATTGTTATTATTATTGTTAATAAGTTGTGCGGCTCCTCTTTTTTTTTTTTTTTTCACCTTCCGTGTGCATGATGTCTCTGTCATTGACATGTGTCAATCCACACCAACATGCACTTGGGCAATTCTCATATTTATAGGACCCATTTAATTTCATTTCATTACCCTCAGAACCAAACCAACCCACGCCTCTCAACAAAACAGATCACAGATCAGTGCTGCTTACTTATTATATCAAAGAATGATATAAGTCTCTTGTTAAAAAGATACTATTACTCTGAGTTTATCCTGAATCAATTAAGGGGTTTTTTCAGTAATTTTCGAATGCTATTACCCTCTTTAAGTTCAATGGTGGTAATTTAATCATAAGTTTTATATAAATCTTAACAATTTAAGTTAGTGAAACACGTAATTAAATTTTAGTTGGACATCACTGCCTTTAAATTTTATAGAAGTATAAAAGAAATTTCCATTTAATTAATTATCTGTTCCCCCTACTTATTTTTAAGCGTCTATTTGGTAAAAAATAGTCTAATATTATTTGATATTTGATAGAAAAAAGTGAAAGATAAAGAGAGACAAAAACAATTTAATCCAACCACGATAATTATATATATATATATATATATATTTGAGTCATTTTTATAATTTCTTAATTCGAGTATAAAAACTTTAAAAGATAAATAACAGTGGACGTAAGGATATTTGTTAGGGAACTCAAAAAGGAAGACTGAAAACCAACGGCAGCAGGAGACTCCAAAACCAGTGTTTAATCACTATAGTATAATTCGATTTTAGAATTCAATTGTGATACTTTTATTAGTGTAACACAATTGTCTAATTATACATTATACTGATACCTTGATTAAATCATTTTATTTATATGATTTTTTAAATAATAAATATTAAAATTAACTATATTTATTGATATGGTAATATGGAATTAAAGTAGCTCCAATCATTTTCTTTTAGCATTACATTATCATAAAAATTTGCCTGCTGGCGTTACCTCCTCGGTTGGGAACTAACATTAGCGACTTTTTTGTTGTGTGTGATGCGAAAATGGAACAGAAGAGGCGACAAAATTCCTGAGGATAAACTGGAACCTATTTTGAATTGTTGCGCCGTTGCAGCGCATTTGGAATGGTTAGTTCGTTTATTTTCTAATTTTTTTTTTCACTCTATTTACAAAAGTAGTGACTAACGTATATTGTAAACTCATTCAAAAAGGATTTTAAAGCTACTTCATGCCTAGAGTGATGATCAAATCCTCAACATTGACTTAAAAATGAGATAACCTTTATCCCCTCATTTCAATCCGTGATTGTTGATTTTCTAATATGAATTTGCTTGTTAGATTAGATTTCAATGCACTCCAGCTGGTATCGATTTTCAAGCCCAAAAAAAAGCTGCTATTGATTTTGTTCAAGGCGCTAGAGATAACTACTAATAACCAGTAAGAAAATAAAAATGATACTGGAAAATGAAACATTGGGTGTAACAGCACTTTTTATGAAATTCTTGCTTAACTGAAGAAATTTTCCAAGATCATGATGAATAGGTGCCCCCAGAAACTGTACAGCAGTGGATTTAATCCTCTGAAAATATACAAAAGTAAGGAACACCATTGTACATTATACAACAAAGACTTTATGCCAAATGAAATACAAAAAATAGGAGCAACACAGAAAGAAAAAATAATGATAATAATAATTTGAAAACCACCGCTCCATGCAAAAAAAAAAAAACGATGTATCAAGGCCTCAATCACTCCTTTCCTCATTCTAGGATGCCAAAATCAAAAGAAACTGATTATTTGCTCCTAAATAACAAATCCATTGAAAGGCCAACTGTTGATGGTTTCAATGTACGCATAAATTTCCATGATGAGGCAGGTTGGGAGTCTTCTTTTCTGGTTCTCCTCCCTCTGTAAGGTCCTGCAGCAGCATGACTTCCAACAGGTCCAGATGGTTTTGCATCAAATGTCCCTGAGCCAAAGGAAGCATCAGTGGCGCCAAATGAAACGGGTCCCTTTCGTGATGCATCCTGTGGATACCCAACAGCTCCATCTTGATGAGGAGGTGGAAATTTCTCACTCTTGCTTTTGGCATTTGTATGGTTCACAACTCGCCACCTCTGAAATTCAGTGAGATACACATGTAATGTCTCTCAAAGCAGCAAATAAGACACCGCTAAAGAGAATAGCTCAATTTACCATAAGGCTATCACCAGATCAAACAAAATTTCACACAAAGTTCTATGACTAGAAAGAACAAAAAAGGCAATCACCAAAAATAATATTTTAGATGTCAGGGTAGACATGATCAGAGAATCCAAAGTAAAACAAATCTAGAGAATCTAGGTTTCAAGTTCCAGACAGCATTACAACTTACAAATATTGTCGAATCACAAAACATGGCAGGGTTTCATAAAAATATTATGTCAGTTTGGGTATGTGGAGTAAAAAGGAAAGCTCAGACATAAGGTAGCCATAAAAGTAATGGCCCGAGAATATGGAGCAAAAAGTATATATGCAAGATATTCATGAAAACATAAGTATATATGCAAGATATTCATGAAAACATAAGACATGCACAAACATGGATTTGAAGGAACCGGAAATAAAAATTATCCACAGTAACCGAGTGAGACCAGGTATGATGGGAACAGACAAACAAAGCAAATGCATGTCTGACATACATCTAGGTTTGTTTGGATCTCTGCGTTGGCTTCAGGGGCTGGAATGGCCCGTCCACGCTCACGTGCTCTGACTCTTTTGGCACCATCATTAGCCTTTCCGCTTAAAGCTTTTTGCCTGAATATGAAATGAAAAAAACCAATCAGAAACTAGACAAAACAGCCCAAAAAGTTATCAAACATCAGAAAAGAAGAAGGGAACCTTCTTGCTTCTTCATCCCTCAGTTTTACATCCAGTTCTTTGCTGGGAGGATACTTTGGTAAACTCGATGGTTCACAAGCATAAGGCTCAGTGCTAAAGAACTGCACATAGAAAACAAATGTGAAATGCATTGCATCTCAAATGTAAGATTAATCCACATTGATCACTCACTTCGCTATTTAGAGCAGCTGAGGCAGTGCCACGATTGGCAGGATCTATTGCAAGAAGAGTTTCAATTAGAGGTAGTGAGGATAGAGGAATATCCTTGAAAGTTTCTGAGATGCATCGTTTATATGGCTGCTGTGGCTTAAAGATAGTAGCATTTGGCAATCTATATTTCTTCCAATATTCCTCAGATGGAGAGCCGCATAACTTAAATATTTTGTGCAGTTGTTCAACCTAGCCAAAAGTTGGTCATATTACATATCATCCGAAAAATACTCATTTCAAGGGCAAAAATAAAAGATAATGGAATGCAGAGATAGGAATATTGTGATTTATGAAGGTGGAGAGGTTGAATTAACCACAAAACAGCCATATTTCAACTGGACTACAATAACATCTTCCTTAAACTTGCCACTGAGGGTACAGTATTTAAGCATGAAAGCAAACGATATCTGAACTAATTACAGTGTGGATTCTGATGATAAACTAAAAGGTTCTCATTTTCTTTTGCTTCTCCTTCACCAGTCACTTCTTTGATATGGTTTATGTATTTTGGTTGATAAACTATGTCTGGTCCATTAAGATGATATGTTAGTACCATCAACAAACTAATCAAGTTGATGACACAACCGAATGCAAGCCCCTGCCTTACTCAACTTGGTTCTTGTCTAAGGTACCATTCCAATACAATGGCCAAAATAAAAGATGCAGCCTGCATCCGAGGCCTCAAAAGAGATCTTGGTACAGAACAATATGAACAACAAGCAAACTACTGTATCAAGAATGGTACTTCAAATATTTGCAAACAGATAAGAAGTCGTCACAATGATTATCCTATATATTAAAGTTCAGACGACAGCCAATTTTAAATAAAGCAAAGAACAATACCTCTGTTCGGCCAGGCATGATTGGCTTCCCAGCAAGCAGCTCTGCCAAGATGCAACCAGCGCTCCAAAGGTCAACCCCAACACCATAAAACGTAGCCCCTAGAAGAAGCTCAGGGGGGCGATACCAAAGAGTCACAACTCTGCTTGTCATGGACTGCTTTTGCTTAGGGTCATAGAAAGTCGCCAGTCCAAAATCTGCAATTTTAAGGATTCCTTCGTTGTCAATAAGCAGATTGGAACCCTTTATATCACGGTGCAGTACACCTCGACTGTGGCAATGCTCGAGGCCAGAAAGTAATTGCTTCATAAAGCATTTAACCTGCCAAAGAGAATATACTGAGACACAAACCAGCCTTCTAGCTTGAATTGTCCTTTTACTTTTAAATATGAATAACTCTTCCTTCCTTCTCATTTTATTGACGATTAAAATTGAATCACTTCTTCACACAACTCCACCAACTACTGACGGTAAAAGTTTTCATGAAGCAAGTAATAAGCCTTGCTTGATTTAACATGTTGTACATTGCAGCCATATACTTGCAAAGTCACCCTCCCTATGAAATGGGCAAACTCTGTTTTCTATTTAAACTAGGGGTAGACTAAAATTAACAATAATCATAATGTCTTCAATTCTTCATAACTAACCAAATAATCTACTAGGCTTCTCAACATGCCCGAAATATTAGTTTTAGTTTAAATACCACAATTGACTGGCTCCCAAAAAGTAAAAATTCCTTACTTTAGATTGTAAAGCAAAAAGTTCCAAATTAAGCAATGATTAATAACCTTACTTTTTGTATAGACAAAGCGGATAGAAGTCATTTGAAAACATCAAAAAGCCTAGAAAGCAAAACTATGCTACGAGCTGTGCACGGGACCCAACATGGCCTAGAAAGCTCTAGGAGCAAGATCAAAGGCCTACGCTACACTACACTCTACACTCCACTCCACTTAGAAAGTTAACCCATAACAAATGAAAGAACTTTTAGTTCTAACCAAAGTAAGGCAATAATAAATCCATGACCTGAAACAAATCAAAATCACGACACAAAGACGAACCAAATTTAGCAACCCTTATGCCCAAATCTCATTAAAATAAAACCAAACTGGTGTACAGTTTGTCCAAAGTGTCAGTTATTCCTGGATGAAGGTAGTATGCTAAATATATGTACCAGAAAAAGTATATGCAAAATAAATTCAACAAGGGACAAACACCAGCTTAAAATCATGGTACCTGAGGTTCAGTGAACTTAACACCTTGGCCAGCAGCAAGGCCTGCAAGATCATGTTCCATATACTCAAAAACCAAGTAAAGGCTGCAAGACATTCTAGAAGTAACCAATCCTTCAAGCTTCAGAACATTTGGGTGATCAAGCTTTCTCAACACGAGAATCTCCCTTGCCATGAACCTCACACTCTCTGGTTCCAAATTATCAAACCTAACTTTCTTCAAAGCCACAATCTTCCCAGTCACAAGGTCCCTAGCCTTATACACATTGCTATAAGTCCCTTGCCCAATCTGAACAACCGCCACCATCAACACAGCCAAAAAATGAAAAATAGGTAAAATATCCAATTTTAGATTTTTATTTTCATTTTCATAAATTTTTCAACAAAACGAAGAAAAATTAAAATCATGCTTCAGTTTCGAAAATGGAGTGAAGCGACCTTAGCGAGTTTCTCGAAGGTGTTGGCGCGACGAGGGGTCCAGTCGCCGATTGCATCGCCGGCGACAGCCATCAGCCACGACGGCCATCCCTGCTGCGTCACGGCGCACGGATCAAGCCTCGGTTTCCGGCGCTCCGGCGCCGGAAGACTCACCGGGAAATCGCCGGAGTTACGGTTCCTCTGCTTCGGTCGAACCCTAACTGCATTTTCGCCCCCGTCGGAAGCGGAGCTTCGCTGTTCGCTCCGGCGGCGGGACCGAGCTCCGGCAGCGGCAGGCTTCCCGAGCACGCAACCCATCCGTCAGGCGTGGCGGGGTGCGGCGGCGGCGGCGGAGGCGGAGAGAGGAAAAAGCATGGATTTGGAAAGGCGAACAGTGCTTCGGATTCCGGCGAGTTGCGTTAAGGAAATCGCCGTCGTATACGGCGGAAGGTGCGGCGTCTAGTGACGGCGGTTTTGGGGAGAGGGAAAAAGCCCGCGAGGGAAAAGAAAGGCTTAAAGGTGTGTTTGGTGTTATGAGTGTGCAATGAAGAGAGGGAGCAACGGAGAGTGTGATTCTCTGCGACGCAAGCATTTTGCCTCTTCAATAAAATATTAATAAATAAATTGCATGATTTTAACAAATTATTATTTTTGAAAATGTAAACAGTCAGCGATATTTGAAAATTACATAATTTTGATAATTTTAATCATTCATGTAAAAACTAATGACTTAAATTTGATATTTTGACTGCTATAAACAATCACTTTCTTGTTTAGTATATTCTTGTTCATATATAATTTCAAATTATTAGTCAAAATTCAAAGTTATTGATAGTTATCATAAAATGATGTATAACCATTTACGATTTAATGCATTTTTTATTTATTAAATATTTAATTTTCATATATTGTTGATATAAAATAGTTTTATATTAACATCTAATTAAATATTTTCATATGTATAATTTTTTAAATAGTTAGATAAAATTTAAATATATTCTATTAATGTGACAATATGTAATTGAATAACTATATGAAATAATTTACATTATCATTTCATTAAAATTTAATTGTTTTATTAATTAATAATGTAAAGTTCTTTTATATTATAATGGTATAGAAATTTAGAAGGAATTTGTTTCAACTTTATTTATAAAAGTTACTTATATCAATTTTTATCCAAACATTAAAAAAATATATTTAATTTTTAGAAATTTCTATACTACCCCTATAAAGTTTATGGATATAGATATTTTAATATAATTTATGGTTAAAAATTTATCATGTATCCTATTAATTAAATTTTTTAATATTTTGAACACCCGTAATTAAATAATAATTATTGAATTTAAAAGAATATCGATACCAAATGGTATCAAAAATGCTCAAACTTGTTTTTATTTGACTAATTTTATAAAATTTATTTTTATCATTTCCTTTATTAGAAAATGCTCAAACCGGTGCACATTAAATCCCTTTATACTAATAGCAATAGTTGGTTTTTGAAAAATATTATTAATATATTAACTTATACCTTATTTACTATTAAATAAATATAGACCTAATTAAAATTCATATGATGAATAAAATGTTAACGTACACGTCATCATGACTACAAATTATAGTAACATTTATTTTTAAAAAAATAAGGTTTATGATACTCTACACTTCCAAAGAGTTAGATCAACAATTTAAAAAAAAAGGGACATGATTTTGCCAAAAATAACGGAATTGCCACTGTAGTTTCTGAGAGAGTGAGCTGGTGCTTCAGTGAAATGTTGTCGGAAGGAAGGAAAGTGGCAGAAAGATTATGATAATGATGACGTCATGCATTTTGTGACCAAAAATGTCAAGCCACCACAAAAGTAAAAGGGGGGGAAAAATGTCTTTCATTTCCGTGGAAAAAAAGGCATTGTTCTTTTTTCATTTCTTTAACTATTTTTCATCTAATTGTCAAAATTTGACTTGTCGGTTGGGGACCAGTTATTGCTCTGTTTGAATTGAGCCACTAAATTCTTTCGGGAATTTAGGTGAAATTATTTAAGATTGGGATTAATGGAAGAGTTATCTTATTTGGATTTACAATATATGAAATACAACTCATATTTTATTTATTATTAGATAAAATATAAATTTTATTTAAATAAAATATACATCTATAAATATCCCATACATTGTGATTTCAAATCATTTTTTCTTAATGGAATTATGGAGTTACAACCAATGGTTGTTGGATTCAGATTAGTACCACTCCATTTTTCTCAAATTGAAGATGCTTATCGAATTTCTGACATATGAAGTTATTCCCACCAACCGTGCCGAACGTAATAAATAGTGGCTTTGCATTCATGGCTTCAAACAAAGAGAGAGACAGGACATGAAAACTTCGGTTGCCCTTTTGCTGAAAGAGATATATTATTTTAACTTATATTTTATGAGATATTATATTAAAGTATTTATATTTATAATTAAATATAGTATGAAATTCAAATTAAATAGGATTTATATTTAATTTAATGATAAATATTAGTGTGTTAATATAATATCTTATAAAGTGTGAGTCAAAATAACATTAATCTTAATATAAACTGTAAACATCATTTATGTGAATAATATTACATGCATGTAAGAAATTTATTTAGAATTATATATTTCAAATAATATATAATAATTATTAGTCTTTAAATAAATTAATGAGTCACACCACTTTATTTTATCTAATAATTGTTATGATTTTGGTCAAAAATTATATGCATATTATTATGAATGTATAGTATGCATTGAAATCATTTAATCATATATTTCATGTAACATTAAAATTTGAAATAGAAAGTGAATAGCTAAGTCATGCATTCGATTCATGACTATGGATTTATTTAAATAACACAACTTATTACTTTTTTTAACTTTCTGAAAAGTTAAAAATCATTTTTTTTTATTCTGTTTGGTTAAATAATTTATTATTTTTTTAAAAGTTATTTTTAGTACTTTTTGAGAAGTTAAAATATTTATTTTTTAAAAAAAGTATTTTCTAAAATACTAAAAATAAATAACTTTATTATTATGTATTTTAATATAAAATAAGTTATTCATAAGTTAAAAAAATAAATTTTATATAAGTACTTAAATAAGTTGTTTACCAAAATATGACCTATATATATGTGGAAAAACATTTTGTTGGAAGAGATCATACCCAATATAATAATCTCTACGTCTCAAAAAAAAATTAGTCATTACTATTGATGATAAATATAAAAAACTTTTATATTATTTACTTAGAAAGTCATTCAAATAAAATGATTTAATTGATAATGATGATATAAGAATTCTTTATATATATCGTTAATGCATTAAAATTAATTTCATACAATAATTTAATTTTAATATATTATTCATCTAAATAAGTTTTCCATGATAATTTAATTGTGTATCATTACACTAATTGATATATTACCTATATTTTCTAATAAGTGTCTATCTTTAATTATGCATATATATTAAGGAAATAATTATGAAAATTTAAAATTATATAAGTTTAGGTGTATTTTATAACACTAATCTTATTTACAACTCTAATTAGACTTTCATAATTATTAATTTAAAAATTAAATACTCCCTCTATTTCACTAAATCTATCCATTTATTGAGATTTTGTTTTTCAAAACATTTGTTCATAGCAATACTAAGGAAGTATTAATTATTTTTTACTAATACCATCATTAGCATAATTAATTGTATTAATTACATCAATGGAAATATGTTTACTATAAATGGGGTAATCTTGTCCGCTTACACAATTTTGTATTAGTACAAAGATTTATTCATTATTTTCTTAATATATATATATTTTTTATTTTGGACAGATGAAATGAAACAAATGGAATATATATTAGTATATAATTAGAAAACAGCACCAATTCATTGATGACGTGTTAAAATCAATCTCACAAAATATTTAAATTGAAACCATTCTTATTATTAATACTTTCTATTTATACCATTAATCATCATAAATATACTCATTGCAATTATGAACTCATTTACTATTGGATAATATGCATGACCATGGGATAAGTGTAGTATTAATAGAATTTTTTTTATATAGGTATAATTTAATCAACTCATATAATTTTTTATATTTACTAAGATACTTTTATTTATTTTTTAATATGTGTGTTGTTTATTTGACACTTATCCTGAAATTTATGTAGATACGAAAAATGTGAAATACGTGCACTAGTTTGATTTTTTTAAAAAATATATATGCACAAGTTTGAATTGTTCTTCTTATTATTATAAAGTTGTTCGCCGTGACAGTCGGAAATGCAAGCGTATCATCAGCACTTGGAGGGACCTCTTTCTTGCTGATCATAATTTTCTCTACTCATTAGCCCCATGTGCACTGACCAAGTCCTTACACATCGTTTTTTTAGGCAACCTAGGCTAGTGAGTCAATGTGAAGTTGTGAACTAGTATCTTTTGTTTTTTTATTTGTATAAATTTTGGTGTATAGGATAACAATTTTGGTGTAACTCAACTCAAGTAATAACTAAATAGTTATTTTATCTCCTATCTTGCATGAATGACATAAATTACTTGTCATCAACAAATAAATATAGTTAATATATTTAAATTTATTTACCTTTGAAGGAATTATATTTAAATTATTTAATAAAATATTGATTAAATGTTTATATAAAAAAAATTAAATTAATGTAAATATAATTATAATATTTTAAGGGTTTAACTTTGATACACTAATAATATAAAATAATTTTATATTGTCATCTAATTACTTGTTGTCATGTCACTAAATATGATTAACCTGCACACACACTACCTAAATGGTTAAAAAAAATGGAAGAATCTAAGTGGGTGACATTGTAAAAAAAAAGACAAGATGAGCGCATAAAACTAAAATAATATTTAAACTACAATAAAAAAAATTGTATCTAAAGTTTTAAAAATTATTTAGTGTAATTTTACTTTTTATGCATTTTTTAGCTTCATATAAATAATTTAATTAAAAATTTATCTTTACAATATTTCTGTAATACCTGAGGTATACGTTGCGGCGAATAAGTTTCGTACTAGCCCAGGGTCCCCTAGGACCCACTTATATGGCCGAGAAGGCCCAAGATACATGAATGACCCTTGAACTGGGTTTTGTGGTGAACTGTCACTGTTATAACGGTTTAGGACCACTATAGGGGTCACAGTATGTGGTAACATGGATTTTGGGTCTCTGGAGACCGCTATAGCGATCATAAGTGGGCAGAACCGCTATAGCGATCATAGGCCGCTATAGCGATCATAGGCCGCTATAGCGGTGTCAGTGGTACAGCAACAGTGCAAAACGCGGCATTTCACGTTACTGAGCCCTCCACCCCTTTTTAAACACCCCCAACTCGGATTTTTACCCCCAAAATCGAAACCTTATACTCTCTAACTCTCCTCCACCCCTTTCCACACAAATCTTCTCTAATCAATCATTCCCAAGCTTCAAGGTATGTTTATATTGATAGATTTTGTCTTCGTTCTTCCCATTCTTTCATATTCTTGGTTTGGGTTGTTGTTTTTCTTCATTGTTATCAAGTGGAGGTGCTCCCCCAATATTATTAGAGTTAGATTACAGTTGTTTAGAGATTAGCGGAGACTAATCTTGAGTCAATATTACTCTATGGCAGTTGTTGGTGCCATTCCATGCTTTAGAGGTCAAGTTGGTGGTGCTCATACTCCCGACTCCAAACGGTGAGTGGGTTTGATCTCATAGTCTTAGTTTTATCATTATGAATATGTTTTATGCATGATGATGGTCAAATAAGGAATATGATTTTCAAAGAGCATGAATTATGTATTTAGAAAACCATGGGACCATGATTGATGTATAGAGTGCTATGAAAATGTTTTACATATATTCATGAAGAGATTTAGTGCGAGGTTATACGATTTAATAAGTTTGTAGCATATCCAAAATGTTTCACAAGTTACGACATACTTGTACCTCAAGACTAGAGATTTCGAAATATGATTTTAGAATATCAGTTAAGATGTTTTGGCAAAGAATATAGAGTAGAGATGTTTTATTATAATGTTAGAGATTTCATAATTTGAACCTTTCCGTTTTAATCTATAATATTAGAGTTATTAATTTATAAAAGAGGTTATCTTGAGAAATGAGATTTTAGAAATTCAGTCTTGTGATATTTCAAAAATATGGAATTCAGTATGATTCATAGTGACTGTTAAGCACATATTCTGTGAGCTTGAAATTGAAACGCCTGTGAGCAGGTGATCCCTTGGACATGATTTCACAATCACAGTTATGCTAAAGTCAGGTTGCTAGAGTTGTACGAGTCAAGAGCTTTTAGAGTTTTAAGAATTTTCATATTTAAATAGTTTTATAAAGAGCTAAAATATGGGTATAATTGTGTCTAAAGATTTTATGAATTATCTTGATGATTCCAAGAAATAGAGTAATTATGCATGAAAGAGTTTGATTCCCAGATTAGAGTATATAACAGAGATTTAGAGAAAATAATATGTTTATTGAATTAGAGACTGGACAGTACCTATAGAGAAACAGACAGTGAGTTAACGGCTGAACCCGATCGTTAACCTTGGTACCAAGTTATCTCGAGAGGACAATCTCATAGAGTAGAGAATGGAATCTATTTAAGTGTCCGCATTAAATCCCTGATGGATCATAGAGCATAAAATTTTCGGTTCTTGAAGAATCATAGAGTAAAGATTCATGTTTATCTAGTAGAGTATTGTTGTTTATGTTTTCAAAGAGTATTAATGATTTTTAGAGATTATTGATGTTTTAAGAGAATATTTGATTTTAAGAGATATTATATATATGAGAAATGATGAAGTTCTTGTTAAAGTAAGAATTTAGATATGTTTTTCTATGAATTTATGAATATAGAAATATATTTTCTATTAGATTATATACAAGAATATCAAATGGTTTGTAACAGATTATAGTTTTAGAGATATTTGTTTATGAATTCATGGCATGGAAAGTGTTTTTCTGATAATAGCTATGTTATGTAAATATTGGAAACGTTTTTCCAGTGCATGTATATATATATAGTTGTTGTTGTCCCATGTAGATGTTGGGTGAGAGCTCATTCACTGAGTCCGTTAACTCACCCCTCTCCCTTCCTCCTCATAGTTGCAGGTGCAAGCGTTGCTCAGCTTACGATTTGGCAGACGTTGCCATTCTCAGTGGTGAGTTTAACTTTGAAGTAAGGTCTAGTTAGAGTCTTGTTAGAGTAGAGTGCTCCAGTAGATGTGCAGGTAGGATCCGAACCATGCATTATTTTCAGATTATGTATTTGGTTTCAGTATTTGAAAAGTTATGTATCTGTTTTCAATTCACAAGTGAGGATTTGAAATTATAGAATTTAATTAGAGTTTATGTAATAAACTAGAGATTTACTTATGATTCAATTCACACATTGAATGGATTTTCGGAGTATGATTAAGAAGTTTTCAAAGCTTCATATATCAAGTAATTCAGTTTTATAATTCCAGATATACAGTTTATACAAAGTTTTAGAGAAAGTTATGATTCAGAATGAAAAGTATATTATTTTATACATATAGAGAGACTCAAAGGTCACGAGGCTTACGTGGAAATGAGGATTCCCCACATGCCGGTCACGGGTCCAGGTCGGGTCGTGACAATTTCCATGTGAATGTTTTTATATGGAAAATAATATTTTACCCTTTTAAACTATAAGTCGTGTGTACTTTATTCCAAACATTTTGAAAGCATATAAATCAACCCTCAATATTTCCTAATCGTTCAAATCAAGTATTCTATTAACTTTTTCATCTATTGTTGACCGAAATAACGTAAATTCAAGAAAGTTTAAGGTATTAAGTTTTATATTTTTTCTAATTTAAGATATTGAGTTTTACGTGACCTAAAGTTCAAAGATATATACTAGCGCACATATTTTCTGTTAACAATTGATAGTAATTTAACAAAGGGCTAAACTACATATTTAGGAAAGTTCAATGGTTGATTTCCAACTTTTTAACATTATGGGGGTTCGTGCATATGGCTTACAGTTCAAGGATCGGAGTTACATCTATTTTTCTTTTTCATAAGTATAACATGTGATAAGATAAACTAATATAATATGATTACATAATAACTTTGACCATTGTTTGATGTATATAAATTTGTCCATCAAACTTCACCATATACAACTTTTGCAATCAAGAATACCCTGACAAATCTTTGAGTCACAAATGAAGAGAAACAATAACATACATTAAAATGGTGAATTACATAATCAAGTGTAAGAAAGTATGACAAGATCTAATTAGTTTTTAATGTATAAGGTTTATTTTTCTTATTTAATTAAATGATAATAAATAATATGTAATGGAAAAATTATATACAAATAAAATATATAAATAAATTATATCCGATATATAAAAGTAAGGATTAATACAAAAATATTTTTAATATATTACTTCTCATTATGATAAAATTACTAGAAAACTATTAAATCATATGAAATAAAGAGAGTATTTTCACCTTTTTACAATTTATTAAAATAAAAATTTGTTATAAAATATTCAAATAAATAGTAAATAACATTTAATATAAATTAAAATTTTAACTAACCATATTTATGTTTAATAGTTAAGAAAATCCTTTGATCACATAATTTTTCTAAGTAATGAAAAAATACAACAGCACGAGTACAATTGCCTACACACCTATTATTTGAATCCTTGCCCAAAATGTTTAATTAATAATGGGGTACGTCAGAAGTTTATGCAAAGGCAAAAGCATAGCCCCTGAAGGAAAGCAAATCCAATCAACAAGTGATGAAAAATTGAAAATGACAGCCAAAGATTTCCATGGCCCGTGGCACAAGATATTTAGTTGGAACGAAGAAAAACCAATAGCGAAATTTGAAAGGAGGTTGCATTTTCAAGAAAAAACACAAATGACAGCATAAGCAACGATTGATTCAATTTTAGCTCTATCCTTCTTCTTTTTTCTTTTTAATCTTAATACTATATATAAATAAGTAACTATTTAGCTTATGTATGAAAAATACAAATAAACACACGTCAAATCACTAAGACTAATACACGTTCTTTAGTTGATATATAGTCTATTTGGTTTGTAATTTTGTTAATAAAGGATAAATTTAGTGTTTTGAAATACTTTTATATAAAACAATTTTTTTTTTTGTTCTTCAAAACAATTTGTTTTCCATTTTAATTAAAATACTTCTTATTAGCTATTACACATATATACAACCAAACGAGTAGTAGGTGTATTGAATGCATGGATTAAAAATGGTATGACAAAAGCCAGAGGCATTTCTTCTACTTCTTGCCCTTTATTAAATGCATTTGTTGAATGTGGTGTTGAATTTCAGCCCTGAACTTCTGTTGTCTTCGGTCATCTATATTTAATAGTATTGTTGATTCAATATCTAAAAGTGGATATCTAATTGATATATTTATCCTATTATTAGATATGATGGATTAATAAAAAAAAGTAAAAGTTACTATCACATCTAATAATAATAGAGTGCGTGTCCCAATTAGACACTTATTTTTCAATAGAAATAATATTAGCCTATATTTAATCTTTGCATCTTCCTTTGTCCTCTCTCAACTTATATCATGCTTGTGTTCAATGACCCACCGCTTACTGTAACCTACGTCCACGTCACGCTGGCTTACGTGTTACCCACACAAACACCACAGAGCAAGTAAAGATACATAGAAGGTAAAGAGTGTGGATGGGAATAGATTCTCTTGTCTAGATAGATTTAGATTTTGATTGATACGCAAACTAATGTAAGGATGTGAGCTTAAGATCCGTTAAAGGAAAAATAAAATATAATCTCAGTCATGATTTGTTTAATTTAGTGATAGTTCATATTGAATAACCAAAAATAGAAATCAACATGTACAACTGTTTTTAAGATTGAATTAATCTAACTTGAAAAGTAAGTTTATGTGAATTCAGTCTGACTTTGGAGAATCGTTAATTTGACAGTGGTTAAATATGTTTTTAGTCTATTTAAATATCGATCGTTTTGGTCTCGACCATTCCAAAACTCTTGCTTTGGTTTGTTTCTTCATTTTTTATTTCTTTTTCTTTGTTTTTCTAAATTTTGATGCATATAAGTATATTAGAATAACGGTATTTAGTGGTTAAAATTATTTAAAATATCATTTTTATCCTCTTAAATATTATAAGAATATTATTTTGGTCACTGTATATATCGCCACTTAATATTAAATCTACGCGGAAAAAGGTAAAAAACATAACAATGAAGAAAAAAGGGATCAAAACCAAAACACAAATTTTAGAGGGGCACAAATCAAAACTAACCACATTTATGAAAACTAAAAATACATTTAAGCCATTTAAAAAGATATTTAATTTTGTTTACTTTAAAATTATTACAGGAACGATAAGCGACTAAAGTAACAAGCAGAACACAAAAGAAAAAAAAAAAAAAGCGGTAACAAATCTTGTGCTATTTAGCATCAGCATTTTAATCGATGCAACATTACTTCTTGAACAACTATTTTAGGTTGTGAACAAATCATCTGCACCCTGGTTTGACAAGTTAATTGCCCATTGACACTTGGCAGGTACAAATATTCCCATACGATTCGAATGTTCAATTCTTCATGAACATTCTACTCCGGCATTCGTCTTTCAAAGGCAACTTCTGCTATTAAATGGTCAGCTTTCGGATACGACTTTACTTCTAATTTTTCGTTTGATTTTTTCCTTCTTTAATGGGTTCATCTTTTTTTCTAGAACCGCATAGTATAAAAGTTAACAAAAAAACAGAAGTAAATCTTAAAGCACAACGACAGGAATGTGCCATGGGTACACCATGTAACAATGGCATTTCAACACATCTAGTTAAAATGGGTAAGGCAAATTTCCTCCTATACTATAGGCCCTCCAGATGGAATTAATTGTCCATTTAGACAGGCTCATACATTAAAAAAATCAACGTAGTTGTCCATTTGCAAAGATTTTTTTTAATATATCAATTTGGTCAAATGCACAATTATTTTCAATCGGAAAGAGTAGATCTGTAGGCCTTTAATCTCTCTACTGCATCCCTTGATCCATTTCAGTCTTGTAAACCTGCTTAATACACCATCAACACACTCAATTATGTAATCCATGAAGCATAAACTTTGTCAATAAGGTATTTAATTTCATACATCCTATAACATAAGGAAAATCTGCAGTACCAAAGTTTCCAAGGAGAAAAAAAAAAAATAGGTCAGGTGGAAAAAAAAAAAAGCCTATCCGATATGGCTCAGTGAAAATTATATAGGTTTATATTCAATTGACCCTTTGTTTCTATAATGGTTCAACCACCTAATGGTGACATGTCTTTCTAAAAACTTCATCACGATCAAAATGCTTTGGATGATACTTCACACACAGGCTACAGCAGCTTTTCAAGAGCCAAGTTTTCATCGCCACCAACTGCTTCCAAAACACTCCTTACATGAGCTTCAGGAAACCCCATCTCTACAAGCTTCTTTACCTGTACCAAATTAAACAGAAATCACAATTGTAATAGAACTGCATAATAAGTCATATTGGATTTATAGCAATGAATTTAAAATTACCCAAGTAGCTTAGATTTCATGATTTTTTGTGCTTGTCAAATCTAAAGAATAATCAATGTCCTTAAGCAAGTTATGCATGTCAATGCAAGTCATTTGTCCAATTCAGAACTTAAATTTGGTACAAAATTATAACTTGTAAGATACACAAAATCAGCAGTAGATTTATTACCAAAATAAAACTTCTAGGTTATCATTTTCTAATAAAATTATCATAAAAAGAACTATCTTGTATAATAATATCGAATAGATCATTATTAAATTTTCTTTGTAAGAGTATTTAACACCGAAATACACAAAGCAAGATGCTTGTGTAAAACATTAAACTTAGCTGCTAGTGTAGTCATAACAAGCCCATGCAAGAAAGTGATAAAGAATGTCCGCCTTGAATGCGAAGCAAATGTCACATGTTGACAAGACCGATTAAAATACACTCAATAATGTGCATACACATTCCAATAACACAAATGCAACAAGCTTGGTACCTTTTCTTCAATCCCAAGAGTCTTGGCAAAACTTTCTGTCCAGTAGCGAGCAGTGTTAACAAATGTCTGATAGTCTTTCATATACTGCATTGTTAATAGACAGACACTGGTTTAAAATGACAGGACTAATGAAGAATAAACAATATAAACAGAAGTTGATCTAGCAGCAAGCTACAGAAGTATAGAATTCTTCAATACTGTGCTGCTTTTTCAGTTCCACACACAAAGCAAATGACAAGAAACATTTCATTAGTAGAGACACAACAACACCCAACAGAATGAGTCATACCTGCTGTGCCACAACAGCATCTTGAGGATCATCAGGCTGAGGAGCAGAGAGAAGTGCTTGCACTGAAAGAAGTGCAGTCTTCAGAGTGAGTGCTGGGCTCCATTGGTCCTTCAGGATGTCCAGACAAATAGCTCCACTCTGGCTGCTGATATTGGGGTGCCTTCAAGGGGTGACCCGCACAACAAAATCCATGGTTAATCAACTGAACAGATATTTTGCCACAGCAATCCATTAAACGCTACATTAGCTAATTTGCTATGCATAAGGAATTGCTCATTTTACATGGGCTAAGATAGGAGACAAACACAATAATCAAAAGCTTCTTCAGAAGCCGGAACAACTGATACAGAAGCAACTGAAACCTTGAGTTTGCCACATAACCCATTTCCGTCTTACAAATATTATCATTCACTACTCCCCAAATTTGAGAAAACAAAAAAGTAAACGTGAGAAATATATTTTGAAAGTTTAATAATCAATGAGAACCAGGGGAAGGGAGATAGTAACACAAGATGAAATACAGAACTCACAATATCAGGAGATCTTGAGACAAAATGCTACACTGCCATATTCTATTTTATGAGAAGGATCAATATATGATGCTTCTCTAGTAGGTTAAAGTGAACTTGCAGCGGTATCAATAACAAAATTGAAACAGATAGAACCCCAGCACAAAACCTTGCAATGATTGAGGAGACCTGGTGAGGTGATTGAAACCTTGAGTTCGTCACAGAACCTGAGTTCTTACAATTATTATAAACTCACTATTCTCCAAATGTGAGATAACATTAAATATACAGAGAAATATATTCTTGAAGTTTAGCGTCAGTAATATAAAAAGACATTGAGTTGTAATGTCACACTACCATACTCTATTTTATGAAAAAGGATCAGCATATTGTACTTCTCTAGTAGGTTACAATGAAGTTGCAGCAGCATCAATAGTAAAATTGGAAATTTGGAATAGAATGAGCCCTAGCGCAAAACCTTGCAACAATTGGGTAACACATCATCTAAAAAGCTGAAAAGCTCATCTTGCAATCCAAACCCTGCCTATATTCTTGTGGATTAAACATCAACATTACCACATTTCCATGAAAACAACCATACGCCAAACAGCAAAATGCAGTGAGTTTCCGCATTACCAACCACAATATTTCCCCCTTCATTTTTCCATTTACAAAGAGATCAGTGAAAACCAATCTTTAAGGAGGCAAAAGCAAATGATCCAGATCCTCAAAACACCAAGCTTAACCACTCAGTAATCCAGGGCTCATTCAAGCACAAAAGAAGAAGGAAAAGAAAAAAAATCCAAACAACATTTCCCTACCAGACTTTTGTTGCAAACTGCATCTTTGGAGGTTCAAACGGATACCCATCTGCAACCATAGATAGAAAACAAAAAAAAAAAAAAAGCAACACAAATTAACACACACGTACAATTCAAACAGCAAAATAAATAAACAAACAACAGCCTCAATTTGATAGCTTATCAATAAAGAATAAAAGAACTCCATTCAAGAAAAAGGCAAAGCGTGATATCAAAACCCTACAACAAAAAATTCAATTGAATTTGGGGATAAAGGTATCAATTGAATTGGGGATTAAGGTACCTGGCAATGTGATATCAATCTTGAAAACCCCACCTTCGTAAGGAGTCCCGACAGGGCCAGGGATGATGCCGAGGAGCAGGACGAGGTCGTCGGATTTCGGGGTCACCTTGATGCCCGATCCCTCAGCGTCCTTGCTGCATTCCACGAGCTCCTTCTGCACGCGCGCAAAGTCTATCATCTTCTCCTTCAATCTCCCAACAAAACAAAAAAAAAAAAACCCTAACAATGTCACAAACAAACAAACAAGAAATAGAGACTACTCTTAATCGTGCTTAATTCTGATATTAACGTAATTAGAAGAAGAAGAAAAAGGAAAAAAAAAAAAACGTGAGGAACAAGAAGGGATTAGTTACTGTGTCTCACTCTCACTCTCTCTCTCTCACCTTCGGTGGTGTACAGAAGAAGCTGAGAATAAAGCTTGCTGTTGCTTTTTCACTCTCTCACTCTCCTTTTTCTTTTTCCTTTATACACAACACACCAACACCAACACCAACACCAACGAGCAGTGGTGGGGGGAGTGAGTGGCGAAAAATCACCCACATTCTGAGCTGCGTTATTTTTCAAGACCTCTTTTATATATTTATTTTTAAATGGATTAATACTTATTTTAGTTCATAATATTTTATATATTAATTATTTTAATTATTTATTTTTAAAATAAATTAATTTAATTTTTTATATTTATAATTTTTTACTTTTAAAATAAATCAATTTAATCCCTCACATTTACAAATATAAATCAATTTAGTCTGTCTGTTAAATCACCATTAGTTAAGTGGAGTATCTGGGGATAGAGCTCGACTGAGAGGAATCAAAACTCGGCCTTTAGGAAATAGAGTTCATCCGATATTCTTCTCCCATTTTTCGAGCTCTATTTTTCAATGGCTGCACTCTAATTCTTATTAGTCAAGCTCTATTTTATGTCGGTCGAGCTCTATCTTCCCTTCAGGACGAGCTCTAAACTAACGATGATTTAACATATGTTAATATAGGGACTAAATTTATTTACGTTTGTAAATGTAAGTGATCAAATTAATTTATTTTAAAAATTGAAGATTAAAATGACTTATGGATCAAATATCATAAAGTAAAATGAAGATCGACTCTATTTATTTAATTTAATTGTTATTTGTAATTATATTTTTATTTTTTCAGAGCACCGCGTTTTCTCTTTTCTGGCCGCACTCTTGTGTTTTGCCTTTCCAGCGCGTCGGAGAGATGGGTAATCTAGCAATAATTGTTATTTAGATTCTTACAATCTAGCTCTCTTTTATTTTTTTATTTTTTTTCCTACTTATAAGTTATAGTCTCCTTCACGAACGTCTGAACATTGAGAATGAAGAATTTTTCTTTGAAAGAACTCTACCCTCTTCATGGACCTTATTCGGATAAGGTGAAATTAGTCGAATCAGGATTTGAATATTGGTGCTTTCATTGAGGAAAAAAAAAAAAGAATGGCATGCGCTTCTCAATTTAAAATTCCAAACAGCAATTTCAAAGGAAATTCTTGTGCAATTATATATTGTTAAAAGTATTAGAAAAGTTTGGTTTGACGTATTATTAGTGTAAATTTTTTTTTGGGTACAATTGACTTATTATTATTATATTAGATAGTTTTTGTGTGAACTTTGAGATAACTACTACAAGATTCAAATAATTTCAGTAACATAGTAATAATTAAATAATAATGCACAATTCTATCATGATGTTCTCGGCACAAAGTCGTTCACTAGTCTACTTTGGACTTCTTAACATCATTCGATGTGTACATTTATTTTATTTTACTTTTGTGATGATAAAAAAATATATATTAAAGACGTAAAGGAAAGATTATGCACACCCAACCGGAGTTTGGTGCCATGGACATCTCCTGACCTTAGGTGTGCCACCTGCAGCAATGTAGCAAACAGCTACCAAATGACGTGCTGCCAAGCAGTTCCTTAACCCTGTGAAAAAGGGGGCGCTGACTCCCTGCCTTTCATTCTTTAAGCCATTATCAGATAAATGTGTTTGTTAATCAATGAAAACCAAACAAAGCCTTTTTTATATGCCCCCTTCATTCTTTTTGGATTGATTTCTACCCTTCTTCGCCTCATTCCTAACAAGCGTGTAAACTGCAGCAATGTAGCAAACAGCTACCAAATGACGTGCTGCCAAGCAGTTCCTTAACCCTGTGAAAAAGGGGGCGCTGACTCCCTGCCTTTCATTCTTTAAGCCATTATCAGATAAATGTGTTTGTTAATCAATGAAAACCAAACAAAGCCTTTTTTATATGCCCCCTTCATTCTTTTTGGATTGATTTCTACCCTTCTTCGCCTCATTCCTAACAAGCGTGTAAACTGCGCATGTCATGGAGGATATCTCCCTGATAAAATTTGCCTCAGATGTCCTTATTTTGTCCGGTTAACAATAGCTTTTCTTACGTACACTGTTTATTATGCATTAAAAGTAAAGGCAGGGCAACAATTCTATAAACTTATGGATCCTCTTACCAAATTTTACAAATAGAGAAGAGGTGAATTAAACTTTATTAAATCTTAGGAAAGATCAATATAATTTATCCTATTATCTATTATATATTATTAAATGATTATTATTCAGCGTCATAAGATAATTTTACATTATAATAATTAAAAAGGAAATAATTTTCTCAAAATTTAATACGTTCAATTATAAGTCTCTTTATTTAATAGTAGGGGATAAATTTTAATAACAATTAAAAATAGTGTTTCCTTTAGTTTTCTCGTCCTCTCTATTTCTTTCTCTCCCCGCTAGCTTTGCAGACAAAGCTTTAAAATGTTTAAATAGTGAATGTCACAAATTTTTATTTATATTTTATTCTTTTGAAAAATAAATTAAAATAAACAAAAACTTAGAAAAAATACAGAAATTTAAATATATTAATAACGTAAAAGAGTTTTGTTCATATATATTTTTATTTGTAAGATTTTTAAAATATTAAGTTATTAAGTCAAACACAATTACTAATATGACATATTAAAATTAA
Organism: Dalbergia cochinchinensis; assembly: GCA_031216125.1. Classification (NCBI taxonomy): domain Eukaryota; kingdom Viridiplantae; phylum Streptophyta; class Magnoliopsida; order Fabales; family Fabaceae; genus Dalbergia; species Dalbergia cochinchinensis. Next base: position 54,015,866 of record CM062373.1, on the reverse strand, counting down.
ACTTTAAAAATAAAATTAAAAACAGTTCTTTATAGGGAAATAAAGATGATTTTCAATCCTTGGTTTTTTTTCTCATTAAAATGTAAAAGCAATAACAATTTAAAAATAATTTATTTTTGTTGTTTTTGCCTTTAAACTTTAAAAGTAATTTAAGTAATCTATCAGGGAATATGAAAGATTCTAAATATCAACATATATTTTCTTATAATTAAGATTTTACTAAATAATCTTTTATTTTGTGAGCACTAATTAATTGGATGAAATGCCCTTTTTCAGATAATGAGAATAAGCTTTTATGATTAAAGGAATAAAATTATAATGGCAGTGAAAAAAAGGAATAAAATTACAATGAGCAAAAAATATTTTTCTTTTTTTAATTTAAAACCTAGGTATGTATAAACAATGTAGAGATCAATAATCTATATTTTTTAGATTTGAAAAATATGTAAATGACAAAAGAGAAAAAATATATTATTTGGTTTGTGCTTGTGGTCAATTTATTGTTATTTATATTTTGAAATTATAATTTTTGCTTATCCATCCAATCAATGTCTTATTTAAGTCAATTTTTTGAATCGCAATTATTCTTTAAAATTTTATTGCCTGAAAATCACTCTTAAAACACGAATATATATATATATATAATACAATATGAAGAAGATCAATTATTTCATAACAAGATATATAAAAACACAATAAATACAATAATATTGATGAATTTTTTTCAACAATTCTTGTGACTACATGTAATCTAATTGTTGGATCTGCATAAAAGTACACAATAAACGTATGTGGTCAATTTATCATCATTTTTATTCCAAAATTGTTATTTCTTATACTTTTAACTAATATCTTATTTGATTGATATTATGTTAATCACAATTATTTTTTATTATATTCTTTAAAATCAATTTTAAACCTTAAACATGAATACAGAAGATCAGAAACATATATTTTTTGTTTTCAAGAAAATGTATTATTTCACAATCAAATATAGTATTTGTTAGTTTTTTTTTTTTATGATGGAGGGTATCCGAGTTAGGCCAGACTAATTCCTCCGATTCCTTGACATAACCTAAAAACACCAAGAAACACGATAGCAGAACGATACGTTTTTCCCCTCCTAGGCTCGAACCCAGTCCCGTGTCCACCTCTCCTGTGTTTTTTACGGCTAGGCTAAGGGGTCATTGGCGTATCTTTTAGTTTACTGGGCATAAGTATATATACAATATAATTGATTAAAACCATATCATTCATTGCAATGATATGTGTAACGCCGCCGTCAAAGGCGTACGAAGGTGCATTGTGCATTACAGGAACCTTTATTACTACTATATTTATACTAAAATAATTGTCCAATTATAGATACTTACTAAAATTAAAAAAATAATTAGTAAAATATTAATGTTAATAAAAATTAAAAATAATTTACTAAATTATCATTGTTTATTTTTAATACTCAAATTCTCTCTTCTCCCTCACTAATGAATACAATCAAAAGTATATAATAAGGATATTATTAGTAAAAAATAATTAATATGACATAAACTTTTAAAATAAATAACTATTTTTAGATAATTAATCAGATCTAAATTGAACTCTGAATTTTTATAAATGTTCACCCAATATTCTATATTTTCTTAAATTTGTTATATTTTTGTTAATAATTAATAGGAAAATTAACAAATTTTTTTAGCTTCACCAAAAAGCTGAAATTTAATTTTTTATTTTTATTTTTTTAAAAAATATTTAAATATAAAAAATATTTTTAAGATATAAAAAGTGATTTTGATCTTAAATAAAACTCATTCTAACGCACCATAAATTTGTTTGGTGTCAATAGCCCTTCCATAGACTATTGTTTTTTTGGGTGGATGCACAAACAAATATTTGGATACATAAGGTGATGCCATGTATGTACTCAATTAATTCGATTCTGTTTTTTACTGTGTTAGATAACTAACCTCTGAATGCGACAGAGAATAATCAAACTCAAAACAATAAACGAAACAAACACAAATTCACATGCAATATATTTTGGATAATGAACTAACTACGAAAGCAATTAAGCTGGCTACAGTGTCTAACTGATCACAACGCTAAGCCATTACAAGTAAATGCAGTTTCAGAATAAAATTTAGAAACAAAAAAACCTACAAAAGGTCAAAGAAAACAATAAAGTAATTAATATTGGTTGTGTTTAATTATTTTTTCTACAACCTAAATATTGTAGCAATCAATGCGGTGAAGGAAGAGTCTTCCTGTTGCTGCCAGTGCAAGTAAACATTGGATTTATCCGATTTTTTATCAGTAGATTCTTAGGATTGAGTAGATTCCTCTTAATCATCATGATTTTCTTTCTCCTCTGTCCTTTCCTCTTCGTACTTGATTCAACGGCTTGAGTCGGTTTCATTTCATTAGGCTGAAAAATCAGATAATTAATTAATTAGAGAATGTGAGACAAAGCTCATCATGATAATAACTCTTGTTGCATTTTTTTTTAGGGGAGTGATTATTGCCACTTTTTTTTAGCTATTATCATTCTCATTAACACTCTTTCTTGTTAAACGTTACCAGAATACCTTCTTTTATTTTAACAAAAAGAATCACTAGTTACCATTATTTATTTATTATCATAGTAATATCAAAAGTTATTATTAATAATTTATAAATTAAAAAATAATTTATTTAAAAATATTTAATATAAAAACCTTAAAGTTACATTTTTAGTATATTCACCTCATGTCATTGTTCAATCTAAAACTTTATTTAATATATTTTTTTAGTTCAATAAAGTTTAATAAGTTGTGTGCTACAAGTTATAAACTTTAGCTCACACACAAACATAAAAAATGAGCCAAACATTGAGTAATTATATATTTTGCAGTTTATCCTACTAAATTTTATGTCAACGATTAAAAATAAAATAAAGGAAGAGGCTACAGATTGAGAAACTTAAGAGTTTATTGGCTAAGGTCAACATGGTCAAGAACTATGTGATTATTTTAATTTGTTGGATGAGATTCAAATTTGAAGAAGAATCATGGAGTATAACAAGGATGCTAGTGATTGCATGGATTTCATATAGTGCATCTTATATTTTTTGTTGATCTTGTATTCTTTGGATGTTCTCTCAGTTAATGTGGAATTTAAGCTATTTCAATTATATATATAAAGCAATCATAAATTTATTCAATACTTTTTAAATGATATAAACATTAAATAATAAAATACCAATATATGTGTCAAATGTTTCGATTTAGCAATTCCTCTTTATAGTTATTGATTCTTAAAATTCTTGTTTTTCAAAAATATTCGCTATTATATTGTTTAGGCAACTATTGTCTTAAGAAATCTTTAAAAATTCAATATAAAATATTTATAAATTATTATATTAAAGATGTTAATGTTAAATATTTATATTATTTAGTGCTTAGGTTAAATATCTTTAATTAATTAAATTATTTTTTAATTTTTAAATTGACAATAATAACTTTTGATATTATTATGATAATTAATAAATAATTAATGTTAACTAATTATTCTTTTAGTTAAAATAGAATAAAGATATTTTGGTAACATTTAATAAAGATGAGTGTTAGTGGGAGTGACAATAGCCTTTTAGAGATTATAGTTTTTATATATCTAATATGGAATTCCACTTTCCAACTGATATATTCATTTGGTATTTAGATTAGCTTAATCTTTTAAAAATAAATTACATGCATGTTTGAGAAAGCTTAATATCTTTTTTTAACCAAAAAATCTTTTTTACCATGAAAGTTCATGTTGTTTTTTTCTTTCTTTTCAAAAAGCATTTTTCAGAAGAAAATTGCTGGTTGGTACAACAAATTTTCATACAAATGACGTGCGAAATATAATTTTACGGTACATCACTTTGTGTTTTGACCATTTGATCATATTTTCTCTCTCCTCACACACCGAATTCCACCGCTCTTTAAAGTTACACGTCATTTTGTTTCACATTTACGAAAAATAATTCGTACCAACCAACATTGCACTTTCAAAATTTTAATTTATAATCATAAGTTGATAATTAAAAATTGTGACACTTTTATTAAATTATCTCTAAATATAAAATATAATATACTATGAATAATTTTTTTACGTAATTTTTCTAGCAATTTACTAATAAAACAACTTATATAATTAGAACAAAACACACTACCTTAAAATAACTTTTCAATTAATACATGCAAATGTGAAAATCGATTTTATCATAATTAATAATAGAAAAAAAATCAATATACTTATAATCTACTATTGATGAAAAAATATTAGCCAAATAAAACACATATACACCTAACCCTGAATTTTTCATGAAAAAAAAAATTGATTTGTTTGATATGTTTCCTCCAAAATAATCAACTAAAGATGTGACATCTCTAGGTAAATCGTTTTATGATTTATGAGAGGTGAAAGCTATAGAATATTTTTCATAAAAGAAAAAGAAAAAGGAAAAGGGATTGAGGCAAGGGATCGGATCAGATAAAATGAAACTCACAAAAACCTTCAAAGTGGCGGCTTCCTTGTTCGAGTTACTTAATGCAGATTCAGCGCTTTCAACACTAACATCACTTGGTGTCTTCCGGTGCACTATTATTGCAACGATTTGCTTCTCACCTGCATTTTATCAGTGTCAGATCAACAAACATCCCCTAATTTTAATTTACATCACAACATAACACCATAACTGTTATTTAGTCATGAAAAATACATATAAACATTATTTTGTGCATATGCAAAGAGAGAAATATAGAGTTTTGCTATATATTTCAACATCTTAAAAGTTAGTGTTTATTGAGATATTTACTTTATCATCGTTAAATATGATGATGATTTATAATTATCTCATTTATCCATCATATATAATAATTATAAAGTAGATATTGAAATAGCAAAACTCAGAAAAATATATGAAAGTGTTTTTTATTATGAATGTCCCATTTTGATATCTATATTTTTGTTTCCTCTCCAAACCTCATTTTTCAAAACCATGAATCAATTTTGACATGAAAATTGCTAAAAACCCATTTAGTATACTACTAAATTATTAGAATTGATCTTGTTGTTAAAACTTTTAAATTTACATAAGATTATAAATTCAAACCTCAGCATCTTCGAAATTTTGATGTACAAAAATGAAAACTTTAGCATACTCACATTCCTCTTTCTCTTTTTTCTTCTCGGCATCAATGCAATAAATCCTGAAGCTTGGCGATCCGGGACCTAAAAGTCTCTCAATTTCGTCCTCCGCGTCATCATCAAGTTTCTTATTTGCATCTTCATGTTTATTTTCCGCTTGCGGCTTTACACTCTTTCCAATCTCTACTTTGACGAGGACCTCAACCTCATCCTTATTCTTTTCAACACCTTTCTCTTTTTCTTGTTCCTGATCTTTGTGTCCCTTATTATGATCATCCTCTTCAACCCCGCATTCATCAGAAACTGGCAATGGAACCACCTTGGAGAGCTTCTCTACGCAAACCACTGGTTCAAAGTTTCCATCATCTCCTTCTCCTTCAGCAGCAGCACCATCATCTTTCGTCAGCAGCTGCTTCTTGGAGATGGCGGCTTCGTCGCCACCTCTTAGGGAGCCTCCGCCATTATTCCTGCGATTCTTGAACTCTTCGAGCCTGCGAGCAAGGATAGGGCGAATCCTTTCAGGGAATACATCTGCCCCACTTTGATCTTTCATCGCTGAATTGTTGCTCCCCATTGCGTTATTAATTGTTGAATAGTTGCACCCCATTTAATAATAGGTGTCTCTTTAATTTCTCTTAACCTATATAATTTGTTTGCTTGTAAAAAGAATGTGAAGGCTTTAAGGATTATTAGCCTATACCTACAATGTGAAGAGGAAGGGTATGTAGCAGATTTTGAAGGCTTCTGGTGAATATGTGACAGCTGAAAAAATAATTAACAAGATACAGTTTATGTGCACGGTTGTTGGTGTTCAATATTAGAATAAATTGGGTTGCCCCAAAAAAAAATCTGAACTAAATGTAACTTCCATTTCATCGTTGGATCGGAGCTTGGAAAAGTCAAGTTATAGCCAAGGCACCAACATAAACTAGATAGGTTCGGGGTGTCCATTGCTATCTTTTGGGTTATTTTTGGTCAACACCAGGTTTCTAATTTTTAAATCACAAATGCGATAGAAGGTGCATATATAGTTAGTTAGTTGCTTTGCAATTACTATGATTGCTAAAGATTATTGCGGTTAGTGTTGCGGCAGTTACAATCGCAATGCAATTACCGAAACTGCCGTAAAATTATAGTTGCAATTGCGAAATGGTAAACTGCAATATAAAACCTTGTAACAACAAAAATTGCTAAAAATTGCAAGTTTCAAGTTATTCCTGCTGTTTCTTTTTGTTATAATTAATGTGTGTTCTTTTTATTTTATCTTTTTAGTAAAAAAAAATCTAAATCTAAATCAAACTAAATTATTTTCTCTCCAAAACCAAATCAATCCTACCCGATTACCCTCTAGTTAAAAAGACTTAGAATTGTTAAAAAATTAAAAGATAACAGTATATGATATTCAAAATTATTTATTGTTTAGGTATGATACATAGTTATGTTGAAAAATCATCACTACTGAAACATTAAGACAACATGTTTTATAATCTATATATATATGATAATAGAGTTATAAAAGTAGTTAGTGTAATAATAGAAATCAATTACGAGGCAAACTTGTACAAAAAAAAAAAGACGGAAAGGAAATTACTAGACAAACATGAAAATTTGCTCGTTACATGTGATATCCAATAACGCCTGGTCCTTTTAGGAGCAAATCAGCATGGTTATTCTCTGGCATATGATCTATTAATTTTGCTTAATGGGACCAATTCGCTGATAAAATAGAGTCACATATCTAATAATAATGCAGTTAGAAATCAACAGAACGGCTTGTTTGTTCGTGGTCTAATGAAGAGGCCTCTGTTATGTAGCTAGAAGAACTTGAACAAGATGAGGACGTAGAAGAATGGATTGGACCCGGAGCTGAATTGTGTACCCTCATAAAATCAAAGAATCTTGGCTTAGCCACCTCATCACCAAAAACATTCTTCACTGCATTATTATTATTATTGTTCTTCGGCATGTGATGAGCAGTGTTGTCTTGATCACTTTCCATACTTCTTTTCTTCATAAATATGCGACACAGAACCCAATCCCCTAACTCGTTTACATAGTTCTGCCAACCCAAAAGCATTATTTGACAGATAAACAATATGTGCAAAATAATATATACATATCAATTTTATGATAATGGAATAAAAAGTATATATTGTATTGGATTAACAATAACATATGATTATACTCTTTCTATAAATGTACGTGCTACAAACATTCAGTTATATATAATCTTGCTATTTTTCATAATGGTTTTGATGTCACATTAATTAATTACGATGTCACAAACATAACTGAAATTCACCTGGGATGAATTGCAAGCAGTGGTTTCTACACTAACGAGGCGATATTCATGCATGACCCAATCAGTTCGAGACCCATTTGGAGATTTCCCTTCATAAAATACAAGAGTTTTTCTTATCCCAGCAATACCAATATTATCATGATTATCATTATTGATTATTGGGGATGAAATTCTTTTGTCTGATCCAGTTGCCTTCCAATAGCCAGAGTTGGTTGTTCGGTTCATGCGGTTCCCGTTTCGATACTTGGCTTCCTTACTGCTGAAGAAGTAACTCTCTTGCTGATCAAAATTACCTAAAATAAAATAAGCACATCAAACAAAAATGCCAGGTTATATATAATTGATTAAAAGTACCAATTGCCCCAAAGAGCTTAGCCTATTAATTAAGCATATGACCATGTTAAGGATTTATTAAGAGAAATAATATACCGAGAGTATGCTTTAATCTATTTATTAATTGAAACATAAGTTTTGTGAACCATTATTGTCTCTATTTTCCTTACATATTTAATGTAATAGTTGATTTGTCAATTAATAAATTAAATAGAGCAGAGAGTGAATATTTTATTTTGCTCTAACAATACCAAAAAAAAATTTATTTATTAATCTGATTAATTTGTTTTGTTACAACATTTTTTTTTTTAAAAAAAAACAATGTACCGGCGAGATCAGCTAATATTGAAGCTACACGAGTGTGCATGAAAAGCATGGCAAGAACTACGAGGACCGAGGTTGAACTATTAAGTAAAAGCATATCAATATTTATCTTATACTATTTACGTGATATATAAATATATATTTCCAAAAAAAATGAAAAATCAGAATTTTTACCAAAATTTGTTTGTTAAAAAAATGAAATGTCATAATTATTAATTCTTAAATGGATAAATAATTTATTTAATATAATATAATAATCACCTTTATTTTATTTTATTTTTTTTTAAATATTAGAATAATTTTTTATTCAAGTGTGTACGTATAGAGCATAGTATTGAGCACATATGTATTACTCTTTTCTTTTATATATATCGAAGAAAGGCACCATAAGATAAATTGTTTAGGCCTGTTTGATTTTTATATTTACTTTCTGTGTTTGTTTCAGAATTTTTTGAAGGAAATAATAAAAATAATAAATAAAAACAAAAATTAAGATATGACGACGCAACAAAACTAGAAAATAAAAATAAGAATACAAAAACTAGAGCTAGGCTGCATAATTATTATTAATTACCTGGCAAATCCCAAGGTTCGTATTTGCATACATTGATCTGAGGAATGATGGAAGCAGCAGGCAACTGGGAAGAGAAGACCTTACATTTCAAGTACTGAAACACAAGTTCCTCGTCTGTTGGCTGGAAACGAAACCCCGGAGGCAACCTGCTCATTCCTCCATTGATATTGACTCCATTATTATTCCTAATAACAAACTTCATCTTCTCCATTATTATTCCTAACTTGGACTCTTCAATTTCACCAACTCAAATTATTAGTGATGGTGAGAACGAAACGGGCACATGTCATATCATTGGATGTATGTTAGTGTACGCTTATTTATAGTAGTAATAGGAAAAGCAAATTAAGGCGCTATAGCATGGTTTTTGCAGTTGGGGGGGAGCAAAAATGTTAAAGGGGGACAATGCTTAACGGGCTAAGTTTTATGTTTGACAATTTGTTTATTTATTTTTTGGGTGCGGACAATTTAATTTAATTAAACAAAAGTTATGTATCATCAAAGCTAAAAAGTTGCCTTTTGCTGTGCCTAACCTTTTTGTTACTCATTTGTCAGAGTTTATTTTATATTTTAGTTTTAACAATATAATGCATGCTTTCATGTATATATAGTAGTCTCGAAATATCACTATTATCATCTCAGATTCTACGGCTCGGCCAACTATGTATTAACAAGTATTGAGAGATCACTGGCAATGGTGTTTAAGAACTATTTATTCATCTAATATTGGATAGGTGATTGACAATAAATTCTAACATTTTCAACTGGAGTTGTTGGATTTGGTTGGTAAACTGCGGTTTGTTGGAGGTTTTGGAATCTCCAAGGCGATTATTTGTTTTCTTTATTAAGTCAATCTCCAATAGCTGGTGTCACGAGTAGTCATGCTTAGCGCATACTGTTTGACATAAAGGATTAATTAATTTCTGCTATTTAAGTTCAGTAAATTGAATTAAATTGCTTTCGCCTCAACGACCGTTTAATATTTTTTTGACGGATTTTTTTTTAAAACTCGAAATCTAAAGATTATTAATAAATTTTAAGAAATTTTTTCAATAAAACGTTAAAAAGTTTTGAAAATTTTAAAATCTTGTGTTTTAATCAAAATTTTTCTTTTCTTGATGTCCTAATTCGTACCCTAAACAACCTTTTCTATATAATATAGGCTCATTTGTTGACTTTACGAGAGAAGTATTTCTTCACAAGTAGAATTAGAATCAGAAGTAGAAGTAGAAATATAAATTGTTGTGTTTGAATATAATTACAAAAATATTTGTTATAATAAGAAGAAATTATTAAGTTGTTTGTATACGGTAAATAATTAAATATAAAAGTATCTTTTTATTATAAAATTATAGTTGGAGACAAATTAGTCCTTCCATCAAATTGTTATCTGAACTGTTAATAGAAATATCCACATGTCTTGTTAAATGTATTGTTAATTTTCACGATGAGTGATAACTTATCTCATTCCCTTGATTTGCGCAGAACCAATAATGATAATTTAAAGACAAAACCTTTCTTCTAAACAGAGAGTTATGGTGAGAAGGAAAATGAAGAAGAAGATCTAAACGACTTTGTCTAGAGGAATGAAGCAAATTATGACTAACTATGAAAATTAACAGTATTTGTAAACAAGTTAACAATACACGTAAATAAGTTAATACGACACAGCTTAAATGAAAATTTTACGAAGGGATAAACTTATCTCCATTTATAAAATTTGAAGAACTAGTATGAGATTTTTTAAAAGGTATATGTTAACTCAAATCCCTTTGAAAGTACAGTGGCCTTTCCAGTTTTTCAGTCGTTTCACAAACTTCTGCCTCCACGTTGAGAAATGTCTTAATGTCATATCTATTCAACTAATTCTCTTAACAGCCAACTACTTTTAGAGGTAAATTAACAATGGAAATTAAAATTGGATATCTTTTAAGAAATTAACAGTCGACCCTATATATAGTTTGCCTTTGGGAAGGGATGTTTTCCTCATATAAAGAGGAAAAGTCGGCCAAATAATTCACTTTATCAATATCATGATAAGACTAATTTTTATATTATTTTCATTTTCTTGAAAAAGTTCTACGCGAATTTTTTTGCATTACAAGATTCTTTTACATGCTTTAATATAAGATTGTTCATCTTCACAAGTATTATACCTTTGCTATCGTCAACCATTAAAATTGTTAAATGTCAAGGATCCTTTTCGTTAAGTTCAAACATTGAACTATATTTATAAGTAACTTTTTATGTAACTAACAAAACCCTAAACGCTAATATGAACATTCAAATGCTAATTAGGTTACTTAGCGGAATAGATTATCTTAGGTTTTTTATCTACAATTCTACATGGTACAAAAACTTAAATTCATTGAATTCCTACAATTTTTATGAAAATCCCACTTAATTTAAAGTACCAGTATCACACCTCTCTCTTTATATTTTATATGATTATGTTTAAAACAATGTAAAACCCTGATCGGCACTCAACTACAAACAAATCAATGTATTGCTTTCTGTTCTTTCACAAAGTTAAGTTTGTGATGAAAATTAGTTAGCATTTAAATGAGGGATTTAAGGGATCAAATTGTGAACCACATCACACTTGATGAGGTTGCAAGCAGTGGTGGAAGATGACGCAAAGATTAAGGGGGCAAATCTAGAGTGATGATATAGTTTTCTAAGCATCAACCTAACAATACTTTTAATTTGAAATTACACTCACAATTATATGAGTAGTAATTTAAACTACAATGGATATTTATACATGTAAAGAAAATTTTGAATTAAGAGGATTTTATGCACATCAATTAGGAAGATTTATCATTCCTCAGCAAATATTTTTACCAAATAAATTTTAAAATACTAATATATAAATAAATGTCTTGATCATGGTAGGAAAAAGTTTTAGTGGACTTTTTTTTCTCACAAGTTAGAGAGCAAAAAAGTCCTTAACTTATTATATATTAGTTGATTTTTTTTTGTCCCATATAACCGAGCATAATAATTTTTCAATGGTCACAATAATTATATATATATGGAGAAACAATATATATATGTATATAAATTTTAATTTTAATGCATTAAAATGTAAATTATAAATTAATTATATGCTCCTATTTATAAGAATTTATAATTAGTAAGTAGTTGAGTCTTTTATTGATATGATAAGACATAATTAAATATCTATGTGAAATTATTTTATATTGACAATACATTAAAATTAAACTCACACACATATACAAATTATTTTATACTAATAATAATACATTAAAATTAAGGGTAACTTACACTTACCTCTCCTAAGATTTGTGGAAATACAACTTATACCCCTCTAGTTGTCTACCTTACACTCACATCTCCTCTACTTGTTAAATTTTAAATATTTATATTACAGTTATACTATTCATTCACAGAACACTATTAGTAAGTTCAACAGAATATCATTTTTGTGATATTAACTGTTTTTAATTAATAAAATTGTATAGATACATTTACTCACACTATTAAGTTTAAGGGTATTTTTATAATTTTATTAATTAGGAAGTGTTCATATTATAAAAATATCATTTTGTTAAGTTTATTAATGATGTTATGTGAATAAGGAGTGTTACTGTAATATAAATATTTAAAATTTGATAAGCAAATGAGGTGTGAGTATAAAGTGGATAACTAGAAGATGTGTGAGTTCTGTTTCCATAAATCTTAAGGGAGATGAGTATAATTTACCGTAAAATTAAACTCTCTTTCTCTCTCTCTCTCTCTCTCACACACACACATATTTATTTTTGGGAGGGGGGGGGGAGTGGAGCTCCCCCTCAACCCCAAGGAAGCTCCACTAGTGGTTGTAATATTGTTGTTATGGTCCCTGCCATAACTATATCAGGCTACAATTGCAGTGTGATACATATATATTCTTTCTTGTAAGGGAACTGCAATATTGTAACTACAACATGCGGTAACGAGTTCCATTTCAACTTGAAGACACAATTTTTCGCTACATTAGCTGCAATGTGCATCTCGATAGCCATATTATCCACAATTGTAAGGCGTACAAAGCATTGTTATTAAGTAATGAATATAACTATTTTGTATTATAGTTAGCATTTAATTACGTGAGTGACCAATAATATGAGATTAGTCAAAAAGGCTTGGTATTTTGATCATTTAAATATTTGTATAAGGTTCGAATGCTAGAAATGAAAAAATTTCCACCAAGAGATCTAAAATAACCCCTTTTAAGACCTCTACTGGTCTAGTCAAATTATTCGATTCCCTGATAATAGAGCCTGCTGATGAGAAAAATAATATTTATAAAACTTTTATTTAGTGTTTGATTAGAGAAATATAATATCAATTTTAATTTGTATACAGGTTGATCATTTACTTCAGAATTTACTGCATCGATCCTTGATATTAAATTAATTTGTTTTATGCCATTCGCATTGATGTAACTAATTATAATTTTACACTGGGTTCAGTTTTTTCAAGTATTTATATCAGTGTAATTTTCCAACTTGGGGATAATATATTTTTTAACCAGTGACAAGAATATAGAGAGTTATCAACAATTTCAGGTAAATAAAGGCCAACCACTATATATCACAGCGCGCCTATCAAGTACAACTGCGGTACACGTAGGTAAGGTATGCTATAGCTCAAAACGGAAGTTTAAAGATTTAAAGTCCAAATATGGTAATATTAAGATTACAAGCATTTTTTTCACATGAATTAAGCACTTTGGGATACCACCCTCGTCCTTTAATTTTTTTTTTCTCTAAATATTTCAATTGTTGATGGATAGATGACTCAGCCAAGCACACCTTCTGCTGCAGGTGTTTCCAAAGATGAAGCTCCCTTTTTTCAATTGGTTTTCTTTATGACTAAATAGTCTGGGTAATTATAATTTTTATTCTATTTCGTTGTTTGTGAAGGTTGGTGGACAATTGGATTTGGATAAACAAAAGAATGAAAATTCAAAGGACATTCTTCCATAAAAAAGCAAAACCACGATCGAACATGTACGCAGTCAATACAAGATGCACAGGTTCCTAACGCTGTGCCAAAATCAAAAAGCTTGGTACTTTTCTTCACTAAGAAGATGTTGCTTACTTGTACTTGCTTTAAAAAGCTTGCTTTTCCCCACGTAACTAAAAGAAAGATTGAGAAAGATTCACTCCCTCGCTAGAAAATTGAAAAGAAAACACAAGTCCCTATTGCATATTTGCATATGGTCGAATCCCTTTGCTTAAGACCGCAGCAACAAAAGCATGCAATTGTGCACCAGATTTTAGCTGATTTAGCCCACTCTCTTTGTATTTATGTGCGTGGAGCCAATCATGTGTTGCATTGGATGATCGTTCATTGTTTGCCAAAGTTTAATGTGCTTTGTTTACCAGGAAATACAGCAGAGAAAAGCAAGTTATACTTAGCGCCTAAGAAACTTTCTCAATGACTTTTGGAATAACTTTCTCAAATAATTTTGAGAAAGTCATTCATTATAAAAGCCTATATTTAAGAAGGTTCGAACTTCGAATGACCAGAGGAGGGTAACACCTATATTTATGATTCCTCAGGTAACACAATTCCATCCAAACGGACCTATACTACATATCAATCCTTCTTGTTGATGAACTAGTTTGGATTGAACTAATTTTTGCATTAAATAATTTATGGATAAAAAGGAAGTAATTGCTTCATTATGCACAACAAGATTAAAAATTTATAGGACATATACATAATAATAATAATATATCCTCCTAATTATTAACCTAATAATCAATCTTATTAGTTTGAGATTACACTCATAATGACATGAATTGTAATTTGATTTACACAACATTTAATGACTATTTAATACATTATATATCTATATATATATATATATATATAAGTGAGACTTTTGGATTAGGAGGATTTTTATGCACATCAATTAAAAAGATTTATCAATCCTTGACAAATAAATATATTAACCAAGTAGTACATTTTAAAATATTAACATGCAAATGAAATGTCTTTGTGTCAACATAGAAAAAAATTTAGTGAACCTTTTTTTGTTTAATCTTAATGTTACGATATAGCGGGAAGAAAAAATTTTAGTGAACTTTGTTTTTTAAATCTTAATATTACGATATAGCAGGGAGTATACCTAGTGTAAGGAGCACGAATGTCCTGCTGATCTTCCTCCTTACTACTCCAGTGTACAGGGGTAAGCACTTGTAAGGGACTTTAACGCCCAAGTAAGTTTCACGAAGTGAGTAAAGGAGATGTATCAGAGTGAATGGTATACCTTGAGAGGATTTCATTTCCTTCTATTTATATTCCTTATGCTTGGCTCTAGGGCTAGGTTGGCATGTCCTTTGGTACTCATTTTGAGCTGTGATAGGTTGTTTTGACCTTACCCTGTATGTTTGTACTTTATCATGCTTTTGTTAGGCGCTCTTTCCGATCTTGCCTAGAGTCGTTTTGTCTTCCTCTGAGGGAGATCTCTTCACCAGATTCGAGCTTGATGCTACTTGCATCTACTGGATCTTGGGTGGACCTCGAAATGGGATTCCCTGGTCTTTCTAGTATTTCAAAAGGGAGGTGATTCTATCTTCTATTTAAGGTCTATGATCCTGGATCTTGGATCGTAACATATAACAAGACACATAAATTCTTTGAAAATATATATAGAGAGTAAGAAAAATTGGGAAGTGGGTTTTAGTTCTAGTTTACAGCCTTAATGAGGTTTTATTTTTTATTTTTATTACAAAAAATTATTAATATATGCGTTTAATTTTTATGTATTTTTTTACATTATAATCTAATCATATGTTGACACATCAGCAAAAATGATTAAAGACGCATTTGGATATGCTTTTTGAGGGTGAAAATCACTTTTTTCACCCCCAATTTTTTTTTATATATTTGGATTTTTGTAAAAATAACTAGAATCTCAAAATATTAATTTTCAATTTCTATGTAGAAGCTAAAAATATTTTTTTTAAAAAATAAACTTTTAATTTTTTAGTTTTATATAAATTTAAGTTTCATAATCATTTTTATTCAAAATATGAAATAAATGCCCATTTAGTCTCACACTTATTATATAAAAAATTATGCAAATAAGATGATTTTGATTAAATGACAACATGAAAAAATTTAATATTTTCAGTATATAAAAATTAAAATTTGAATATATTTATAGGTAAAAAAAAAACACATATTCACTTCTCTTTAGTGTATAGTTGTAGATAACATAATAAATGCAAAACACAGCCCTTTACTTTAATATGGACGATCAGTATAAAGTATTTTACACCATTCACTAAGTATATTTTATTTTTTATGCAATTAAAGTACTTATAGAAAGAGTAAATATTTTTTAATTATGGGGCATTACATAATTCAATTCCTTGCCTCTTTCTTAAGGTAGATTATTCATGAGTTTATTTTCTTGTATGTTCCTGAACACTCAGTCAGAGGCTGAGAGTTTCCTTTATTTGTTTCTCTTTTGGGCCATCCTTAATGGGCCTCAATGGTACGACCCATAAAAACATCAACTTTGATATGAATGCATCGAGTTTCCCTCAAAACTTTTTGAAATTGGACCTTTGAAACCAGTATTATCAGCTTAATGGGCTCTCTTTGCTTGGTTTCGTTCGTCTCATTCATCTCATCGTCTTTCTTTTGGTGGCGGTGCTTAATAAAAACGTTTCTTGCTTCTATAGCCGTAACTGCACCATTAGGGTTTTCGACTCTCACCAAAACAAAAAAGGGGGTTTTCGACGGTATCCTTTCTCCATGGATCTCTCAGACCTCAATTCAGCTGAAATGCAGAGATTCTACTCTGTAAGTTCGGTTCCTTTTCCCTCTTACGATTACGTTTGGTCCCAAGAAAAATTAAAAGAAAACGTAGTATCTTAATGTCGTGATGTCGAAGTTCCTGTATTGATTCCCTTCTGCTCATTACGGAGTTGTCAATGCGAAATCATGGATTTTGAATCTGGTTTCGGTTAATCACCCTTATTTTTAAATTCTTAGTGGTTAATTTTTATTTTATTTTTGTTTAATTCAGCTTGGAATTGAGTTCCTTTGCATGGCTAATCTTGTCTGCGATGTTCAGTATATGTATATGCTTGCTTTGTCAGAGTCTATGTATATGACTTGCTTTTGTATGAATGATGTTTCTCGACGTTTTCAGTTTGTTAAAATTTGACTTTTTGTATCTTTGTATTCTACGAATGCGTCACCTCAGAAAATAGCTGACAGATTTTACGTTATTGGGCTGCAACTTTTTTCTGTTCTGGTTTTTTTTTTCTAATTTTAGTTTTCGATATTTATACTTAATGAGGGAACTTTTAAACAAATTATGTTTGAATATTGTATTATATGATCAATGATTTTAGCGGGGGAAGAGGGGTGGGGGAATCTAAATGCAAACTTGATGCACTGTCACTTATGAGCTAGTTGCCTATAAAATAGAAGTGTGCACAATCAATCAAGGCCTTTAAGAGTATGTTTGTGAGTTTCACTTGTAGAGGAGAAGAAAGGGAAAGGGAGGGCTTTATAGAGTAAACTCTATGAATCCTGCTCCTTCCCCTCCAAAATCAAACTCACAAACATACGCTAAATGGGATTATCATTGAAATAAATTGGGAAAAACCAGATGATAGACCAAATGATCTGATGGTGCAAACTGGATTGTGTGTGTACTTTCAATTGCTACCAATTCAGCCGTTTTCTGGTATTTACTTTGACTTTGTTGTTGTGAAGATGGTGATTAAGATTTAATGTTTGTGTTATGCCACAGTCGGTTGTATTATTTTTACTTGGAGGCTTTAGGTGGTAACTCTTATAAAATGGCAGGCATTCTGTTTAGGCATTTGTTTACTTTACTGTAAAGAAATATTTGCACATACCTTAGCAAGGTATTATAGCTTAATTTGTCCTTGAAATGCAGGAAGAACAACAAAGAGCCATGGTTAATGAAATGGTGGCAAAGCTGACAAGTGAATGCTGGGACAAATGCATCACGGGTACACCTGGGAATAAGTTCAGTTCCAGTGAAGCTACTTGTCTTTCAAACTGCGCACAGCGATACATGGAGATGAGCATGCTTATCATGAAAAGGTTTCAAAGTATGCAATGATCATCAAGGGCCATCAATGTGCTTTCTCAGTTCCAGTCTTAAATTACTTATGCAATATCTATCATCAGTATCAGTGTGATATTATCTAGCACTTTCTTGGATTATTTTTTATTTTGTCCAGGCTTTTGTGTCTGAACAGTTATTTTTGGCCTTTGGCATTCCGGAAATTTAGAGCAAAAAAATAGAGGTTAATATCCTTGGTGAATAACTTCTAGCCTGTGTTGTTCACCAGGCAAAAACTCATAGCTTGTTTGCGTTGAAGGTGGATGTTCGTAAGGGTTTTGCAATTTTAAGTTGTCAAGCAAGCGAAAACAGCCCATTCATGTCACAAGGAGAATGTTTGCTCTTGCTCATTATTCAAACTACAGTCAAAATTTCATGGTGACAGAAAATGGTGAAAATGGTGATTTTTCAAATGTTGCACAAAATGTTGAATTTTAGGCTTAAATATTGGCGACGCGTTCCTTGAAACGTTTGGCAGTCGAGTTGCAATGGCAAGTTCAATATACCTTAGAATTGAACTTCTGAATCGCAAATTACAAATGTCGACCGAAGTAATGTACACCTCTTTTTTCCAACCTTGAAACCACTATACTTTACATCCTATTAGTTTGAATCTTTGTGGCTTCGGCTAATTTGTTTCTGAATCTTGACCCCAGCTGCTCCCATCTCATGGAAGTCAGGCATGGATTCAGCCCACTGGAGAAGCCTAGTGTAGGAACTAGAAGGGAAACGAAATTCAGGGACCTGTCTGTACTTATGAAACTCACTCTTGTCCAACCTTTGACCGTACTCCTTGATGGTTAAGGCAAAGCCAATCCTGTGGTTCAGCTTTTGTTGGTAATAAACAATAGCCGAAAGGCGAGGGAGGTGAAGCTTCTGATTCCAGTACCTTGTTTGGAACAAAGGGCTGCTGATCATGTCACTTGATTGCCTATTGAGGCAGCTGAAACGTGGGAGAGCTTGTGCAGGAAGGCGAAGAAAGATGTCAAAGAGGATATCGTTGCATAGCTCCACCGGTGGTCGTGGTGATAGTTGTGATGGTGATGGAGGTGAAGAGGAAGTTGGATGAGAAATTTGGAAGAGGAATTGCATGAATTCCATAATCCATTCCCAGCATCTGGTTGATAATGGCATTTTCTGGGTCTTCAAGAAGTGGTATTCCATTGTGTTAGGCAAGTTGGAGGATTCTGCTTTACTAGAAAAGAGGCAAAATTTTTGGACTTTAAGCTAGGCATTGTTGAAATGTAGGGTTCTCTTTCGCTTTTATTTCAGTGCTTGTTTTAATGTAACCATATGAGGTTAGGCGATACATGGGATGTGGAGGTCAAACGCTTAGTAAGGAGACAAACACGGGATGCCAGAGTCAATGCACCCCATTATTTTTATATTCTTACAATTTGTAGTATGATACCCAATGCCAATATCATTTCTTAACCTTTTCCGTCAGTAGGGGTTGGCATTACAACGTGTATGGCGTCTGTCAACATCTTGTTTGGAGGTGACAATGCCTTATAATCATAGACAAACATGCAGCTTAAGTCTGTTAGGCAAAGTTGTAGTAGACATAAATTATTATATTAATTAAGACACGTAGGATATGATTAAGAGATTTAGAACCGAGGAAAGACACTGATAATTAATGGAATGAAATAGAAAGATATAGAATAGAATGATTAAAATAATGTCATCCCATTATTTGGGAATTTATAACATAAATGAGTGGAATGGAAGGATGTATAAATTTGGTTTTGCACTTTTATTCTTTTATTTTATAGAAAATATATTTAATATATAAGAGATTATAAATAACAAATAGTAAAATCATACCAAAAAATAAAGTGTCCCTCCTTGTCCCTCCAATTTGGGGGTCTATAAAATTACTATTTAAGAGGGTTTGGATGCTTTGTTCCTCCTTAACCATTCTCTTCCCTCTTTGTAAATCACTTCCAAACACTCATTTTTTGAATATATGTCTTCCTTCCTTGCTATTCCCTTCTCTAACTTCCTCCCAATCAGACCCTTAAGTACATGTCATTTCTATGTGGAAATGTATCACACTCACAACAAAAATAATATTAAAAGGAAATGACGACTAATAATATGACATTTTAAAGTTGTCATCGACGATAATTAAGGAATGATACTACAAACACAAAGGGGTACTGACATTAATCAAGGAGCGTCCCACCCATGAACTATATTAGACACAAAAATGGTCACATTAATACATTATATCAAGATCTATAAATAAGTTAATAAAACTTTCTTTTAAAGTTTGTTAATATGTTTAATTGTATAATATTTCGCTCCCTTCTCTCTCTCTCTCTCTTTTGTTCTTTTCTTTTTGTTTTTATTTGCTTCTATAACCAATTATATATATATATAGTGGGATCTATTTACACCATATATAACTCTTGTACACTTATATCCTTCAAATAATTCTTCATAGGAATTGAATTTAATTGATCTGACCATTGAATTATATGATATTATATTGACGATTAAACATTTCAAATTTTAGAAAAATTAGATAACAATAAACATATATTCTAATGATTGATATTTATTAATATTTTTAAAAATATATTATTCGTCAAAATAAAATGGCATGATGAAATATCAAATCATTTTCAAACTATATAATATTTGATATATTTGATCTACTAGGTAAGAACTTTGAATTCAATGGTTAGATTGATGAAATTTTATATCTATAAAAAGTTGTTGAATGGTGTAAGTGTAGTAAGACTTACATAAAATGTAAACTGATGCCCAGCCATTAGGTAGTGTTATGAAGGGGTTAAATAAATTTTAACCATTTGAACTTTAGGTTAGTGCTATTTACACCCAGAGTCTTCAAAACGTATATTACGCCATTTTAAACTTTCCAAACAGTACAAAAAATCCTTAACTTTTCAATGGGTGCAAAACTTTATATCATAGCAAGGTGTTAGATTGTACATAATAGAAAAATCAGGGAGTTAAATGCGCATAAAAATCTATAAACAAGGTATCAAATTGCACAAATTAAAAATATTAGGGGATTAAATGTATATAAATCATACATTTATCGATTGCCAAAATTATACTGTATGATGTTTTGCACTGTTTGAAAAGTTTAGGGCGTCACAATGCATATTTTAAAAAGTTGGGTGTAAACTATATATGACCTAAAATTTAGGGAGTAAAATGCATTTTATCCTATTAAAAAAATTTAAAAATCATAGTATCCCCATTAGTAATATTATAAGCTTTGTTATATTATTAGCATATTGAAACTCGGCTCTGATCGTTCAATTCGACCAGAAAATTGATAAACCGGTCATGAAACCAGTCCGAGTCACTTTTCGGATCGGCCACACATTGAAATCGGTGAGATTCGATTCTACTCGATTGGAATTTTATTAAAACCGATAACTCGGTTGGCTTTCAAGGACCGGAACAGGTCGATTTTTTTTTTCTTTTTTTATGCTAAATGCTGTCGTTTTTTAAAACCTTAAAAAAAAAAATTCTAAACTAACTTACAGAAAAATACAGTAACTTTATTTGTACTATCATGACTTATAAGTTTGTGATGAATAGTATTTAGCAGTTTATGTTATTTATTTATATTTTTGTATTTAGACCCCTTAAAAAGTGTCAAATTGTTGATTAGTTATTATTTTATTGTATTTTATTTAAATTTTTATATATTTTTGTACAAATTTGGTTCAATCGGTTTGACCAGTAACCCACTGGTTGAACTAGTGACTCAATAACTCGATACCTTAACTGAATCGATCACCATGCCAAATAGGAAAACTTCCTTAAAATTACTCGACCATGTAGAAAGGGTATCTAAACACTTCAAATTCTCTGGGTATAAGAGAAATCACCATTAAACATAGATTCCTTGTTCTTTTGAATGCCTGAACTTCCAAAAAATAAAAATCTAGAGGCATCAGAAAGCTTGTTTCTGAAAATAAATATAAAGTGTGTGCAACACATTAGATAAACAACAATATTGTCACTATTTTGTACATTTTTAAGTTAAAAAAAATACAATGCGCACATCTAACATACTTTCTTGGGGACTTTATCGGCCACTTATTTAGCTATATGCACTAGAATTAGGCAATCCAAAATCAAGGCTTAACCATAAAAGATTTTTATCAAATATCCTTACTTAATTTCAACATTTAATTTTATTCCATTGATGTTGCACTATATTATTCATTATTGGTATGCTTATAATATTGTGAAGGATTAAAGTAGAAAATTAACCATGAACACTACATTTATTATGAACAATTTTTCTTTATAAAGTGATAGACATAAATGAAGGAAAGGGGGTACAATGCATCATCGCATGGTTAGCATTAAAGTTCTCACGAATACAATAAAAGGCGAAAGCAAAGGGTATGGTTTGAGGGAAGTAAAATGAACGTATAGGAAGGATAGCTTTCCACAAATTATATTTTTCTTTTGCTGTACACCAATGTTTCACTAAAGAAGAAGAAAGTATACAAGTATCAATCAAACAAGGTCCAACGACATTCCAGATTTAACCACAACACAAGCATCACTTCAGCTCTTTTCTCCTTTTAATTCTGCATCTTTGAAAGTGTTTGACATTATAGAGCCACTGAATGAGTTGCCGTTAGGCTCTCTACCAATGTCACTAGTTATCCGCTTTGACTCTCCAACTACTTGTATTTCATCCTCAACTTCAGGATTTATGTCCCACTTTCTGCTGCTTCTGTCCCACAGAGAGTGCCTAAGGATTGAAGCAACTTGTCTCTCCCCACCTTCAGTGTCAAGTATCCTGCTCAAATCCACAGACATATCGGTTAATCCATTACCCTTGTTAAGTTCCTTATCATTGGTAACCCCGTCTTCAAAATCACTTTCATCATCATCAACATCATTGTAAGCTGGCCATGGCCTCCCTAACTCCAGGTTGGTTGCTGTTTTTCTCATCATAGGGCTCTGGCAATCAACAACCCTTCTTCGAGATGAAGAACTGGATGGGTCCTTCGGAATGGGAACCTTGGACCTGAAATTGTTCTTGGATGGAGGAATGACAGAGCAGAACACTTCTTTGAAGTTTTCAAGTACTCCTTTGTCGTTTGGGTTGACTTGTCGATCATAATGGTATCTAAAATTTTCATAAGTGGACTGCAGATAAAACGAAAGGAATTATCATTAACGTATGTTAGAAGACCAGACTAAAAATGCATGAAAGTATTTCATGGATGAAATCTACTATAACATCACATACTGAATATCGCATTTAAGGTTCAAAGGGTTCAAACCTGGTTTATGCTGATGAGATATGTATGGAAAACAGTGAGGCCACCAACAAACCAGACAGAAATGAAGCTGTAGATTATTAGTGCGACGGAAGCAGGAGTTTTGAGCATTGCTTTCCAAATTGATATCTCCTCAGAGTCCATGATCCTCTTAATGTATACCCAGCTAAAGGCATGTACATATAAGCAAAGAAAGGTTGCAGAGAAGACAAACATGTAGTAGAACCGGTAATTTCGCTGCAGCAGAGAGGGAAAACATAAGTTCTGGCTTAGCAACTTCATGATCATGTATACTACAAATATAATCATTTATTATTAATTGCAGCTTGTCTCAATGACCAGCGTATTTGGGCATGCAAGTAGAAAATACCAATATACATGCGGAGAAACCTGCATTACTATTTTTCAGACATAAAGAAAAATCTGTATCTATGTTTACTTAGTATGTGACTGTCAGCATTAGAGCACAGTAAATTTAGATTCTGAATATCCCACAAAAATTGTTTGTGAGAGGATTTCAAAATTGCAGAAGATTTCATGCTATAGGCTATAGCTGTCATGTTAAACAAAACATAGATTAGGAATTAAAAGGAAAGCAGAAAAATTGTTCTTCTAAATCATATGATCACACAAAGACGCTCTGAGATGGCGCTCCATCACTTTGAAATTGGGATATGAAGGAATGAGCATTACCAATCCAATACACTGACCCACCCATGGGCAGTGATGATCAAATCGCTCGACGCAGTTATCGCATACTGCACAGTGAGAACAGCGGGGAGGTCTATAGAGCATGCAGGTTTCACAATATTTTACTTTTACAGATATACCATTGATGATCACATCCTTTGTTCGAGGCAAATGTGGCCTTGGAGTCTGTTCATTGTTGATATTCGCAATCTCATCATAATCTTTTGGGGGAGAAGCATTACGAGGCACTATGCCAGGATCTCTTCCTGAGGTCAGTAGAAGGGTGATCAAAACCTGGGAATATGTTTTAAGACTTTAAGAGTACATTGGTGAATAAGAAACATAGTGCTCTAGCCTCTAGCAGATTTAAATGATTGTATTGAAAATATGATCTACACCCAACATTGGAATTGATGACATAAGCATCATGTTCTGCTCATTTGAGCATGGAAAAATAAAACCAGCACTTGAGTCTTGAATTTTTGGAGCTTATATGTTTCAGGGCTTCAAACAATTGATCCTAACTTTATTCAACAATCAAAGGTTTTGGTATGAAAAGTAAATACAAGGTTTCATTTAACTTTATTGTATGGATTCTTTAGAAAGCAGGACCTGAGGCTAAAATTTTATAGCTAATTATCATATCAGAACCAAACACATTTAGCTTCACTTCATAGAGGTCCTCCCACTCCTTCTCCATCCAATTCCCACCCTCCTTCCCTCTCCCACACAAATCAATTTGAAATTCTTCCTCCAATTGGCATTTGTGAGACAGGACGGAAGCATCTTTTTTAACATGAGAAACTTAGCATGTTGGAATCTTAGCAGCATCCAGATATAATATCCATAAATATTATTCATACAGAGCAAAATATGCAACCTGTAAGAACTCAGAATTCTGTCCAAGATAATAATTAGATATTTAACACTGCACTTCCCAGTTTCAAGAAGGAATGCCTTTGAATCTTCATACTATGATGAATTCTTCAGGCCTTTTCAGCCATTCATTTGTATAAAATTGTTAAAGTACAAGTAAGTGACAATGCCCACCACGATGATAAGTAACTTAAGAACAACTTCCTGGAAAGGTTGTAGGAAAGTTCCTCTTGCGTACTTTCAGCTCAGAAACTATAGTAACCCCAAAACATGCAAGTAGAACACACAGTATGCTGATTGCAAACACCATATTGATTAATGAACATGGCAAAATGCTTCTTTTTGGGTGGTTTCAAACCTATGCTTCTAAATGATAATCATCCAAGATTCTTATAGTGCAATGACATGTCCCAAGAGTGAACATTTATATTGTAATATAAGAATAATGTGAAATTCTGCAATTGTACACAGTGGCCTCCTCTAACGTTTTTTTCATCCCTAAGCAAGAAAGCAATAGTCACTGACATATAAAAGAAGAACATTATAATTATGCATAAATTAAATAGTAAAGCTAGGCCATGGAATGGCTCTACTAGATCAAAATATTAGGGGGCAAAACAGTTACTGAGCATGTCAAAACACATCATAGTATCATCAACTACTGAGTGAGGCTATACTTTTCAAGAGTACAAATAACTTACAAAAGTTGTGTGAACAATAACAACGATCAGTATTGAATATCCCCAGTGATGAGGAAAATCATCCAACAATTTCCTAGCCACAAAAGCACAGAATATAGCAATGGGGCCAAAGATAAGAAATATTGTCACAAATATAGACTTCATGTCAGGTCCAAAAATAAGCCTCCCTCGAAGTAAAAACTCCTGAAAAAAAATGCCACGAATTCAAACCTAAAGGTAGGAATTGCAACAGAGCATAACACTATCATCCAACCATATATTGCTATACCAAATATGATTCACTCTCGCATCCACTATTTAAAAAGTTTTTTCCAGCATCAAAATTTAACTATTAAAACAATACAGAAATTTGATTCCCGCACAAGATAGGTAAATAAATTTTTAAAATGCGAGTTCTCCTGGTATGCGAGCTGTGAAAATAAATCTGAATAACCAACAACACTCACCAAGGAAAGGAAACTTGACACAATAAATGCATTCAATAGTCAATACCCTTTATTCTGTCTTTGACATGATGGCAGTATATGTCATAGAATTTCAAAATTCAAATGTAAAATCTTAAAACATGGTCTGATGGGATATCAATCAATACAGATATTCTGCTCAAGCAGAACTAAAATCCCTGCTGTATCTATCACTAACACACACATGCATAGAATGATTATGTTAAAATGTGGAATAACTAAACTCATTAATCATTATTATTCATCCTGCTGATGTGTGTGTGTGTGTGTGTGTGTGTGTATTCAAATGAAAAACCAAAAAAATTGATTTTTCCTGTGTGGCAACAAAACCCAGCCTTCCCTCCATCCACACCTCACTAAAAAACAAGAGCTATTAACTATGATAATAAGAGTTCAAGGCATAATCATAGGAAGAAAATCAAATCAAATCAATTCAGAATTTAAATTGAAGAAGGCTCCAAAAGGGTAATTGAATTCAGAAGAAGTGATGGTCGGATAGCAATGTTTGACTTACATTATTGCCTTGCCAGAGACGGTAAGCTCTGAGCAGAGGAGGACCAACAGTGTCTCCGACACCGTCACAGACGGAATTCGCCGGCACCGGCGCCGGCGCCGGAGGGTGCACTGTATTCATTGCTTATGGTTTGTGTGAACTGTGAATTAACGAACGAAGATCAACGACCACGGCCAAATAAAAACAAGTCAAACTCAAAAAGCCAAACGCGGCTCTCTCTCTCATCTTTTTTTTTAATAATAATTTTTTGTTTAATTATTTTTTTTATGTATCTTCAGTTTAATTTTCTTGCACATAAATATATTCAGATATCATTGAGAAAGTTTAATTCTTAAAATAATTATCACAAAATTATATATTACATGTAAAGTCACTTTATATTGATATTAAAATTTTAATTTTAATAGTAAATGGATAGTTTAAAAATTTTATGCACTGTTATTATCCGGTTATGTTTTGTTGTGTCAGTAAATATAACTGACTTCCATTACCATATTCACTATTTAAGTGCTGTTTTGGAGTAACATTTTCTCACTGGAAGATGAAAGACACTTTTTACCAGAGAAACTTCAATCATCCCTTGGTCAATCGTATGTTTGACCACAGCCATCCATGAGACAAACAGAGCTTAAATGGTTACATAAAAAAAATAGTGTATCAAAATTAGAAGCTTAATAGAGTTTAATTTTTGTATATTTTCGGTTTAAAAAAATTTAGATCATTATCTAATCATATATTTTTACATTAAGTAAGGTGATTAAGTTTCATAACTTTTTCCTTTTTATGGGTAATTGAGTTTCATAACTACTAAGTGATTGAATAATTTGATTAGATAAAAATATAAAAAATTAAGTAATTTTAATAATAAATCAGAATATATCTTTTTCATTAATAAAAAAAGACACAAAAAGAAAAAAGAGTTACATTGCAAGGCTATTAGGGACGGCAAACGAAACAAGACGGGTTGACCCATCTAATCTGGTCACAAAATGGCTATAAAACATGACAAGACGGGTTGATGTGTTCTAGTTTTATAGATTTAAACTGCCAACCCCTCTCGTTAAAAAATAATGAGATTTGACCAACTCATTTTTTATTATATTTATAGCATATTCTATTTCTTTTAAAATAAATATTTTTTTTTATTTTTTAGGTTCATTTATAAAAAATATATCTGAACATAAATTGTGTCTAGATATATCACTTTATGAATAAACCTAAAAAAATAAAAAAATTATTTATTTTAAAACAGACATAATAATTGCCAACTCACCTCGATACAAGTTGGTTATAAAATGAGACAAAGTTACTTGACATGTTTTAATTATTTAAGTTAAAAAAATACTCACTTACCCTATTATAAAATGATGGATTGGTGGAATAATCCATCGAGCTCAGCCCATCGTACCACTCCCAATTGCTATTGGTTGACTTGGGTGCCTCCCTTGCTTGAAAATTGAAATAATGAAATGTGACTTTGTTTTGGAACAATGCGAGTCAGTGCATGCGACCTCACCCATGACGTGGCGGATCTGGCTTCCTTGTTGGACCGTCGGTCAATTATAGAAGTAATTTATAATTTTGGAAACAAAATCAATTCAAATAAATAACATTAATTAGTTAATTAATAAACTGCATCATGTCATTTCCTGCTGTAGGCAGATATTCTTGTGCAAATTTAATAGTTACTTAGACGTGGCATACGCGTGATTTATTGAATTTAATTTTAATATATTGTTAACAAATTTTTTTTATATAATTAGCTAAGTCATACGTGATTAGATATAAAAAATGTGTCAAATATTAATTACCAAAAAGATGTGTCATATATAAAATTTTTAAAAATTAAATTTAATATTTAATGCAAAGCTATTTATCATATCAATCAAAACATGTATTATAATGTATGACATGGCACACACGTGGATTTGATATATGGTGAAGATTAACATTTTGAGCTTTATGCTTTTGTTAATATATCTCGTCCCGCTAATTTGCTATTATGTTTATTGCGTAAATCAGTTGGTAAATGCTATTCAAAGCTTAATTAAAGGCACTGGATTTAAGTGACTGTGTTAAATTCGGGAAGACAAGTTTTGAGGCCCTAATGATCCTATTTAGTTCAAGTATGTTTGCCTCTAATAGTAGGATGGATGCATGTGATGTTGACTAGGAAAGAATTGCTCTCGCAATTGCTGGAGATGAAGTATTTATAGTTCCTCCCCTCCTAACAATTGCCTGTGATGTCGCGGTTTTATTGTTTTGGTCAAAAAAGTCGCAGGTTCAACTGGGAGGAGCGTGCGAACAATTCATGGGCCGGGAAGGGAAGGCAAGTTTGTGGTTTTGGGCAGGGGTCAGGAGTTACATTCATCAGGGGAGAGAGACGGCCCAATTACAACATCCTCAGGCCCAACTTCAACCAACTCACTAGGAAACAACTCCATGGGGATAGTCTCATCACCAAAAACATAAAAAGACGACAGTCTTATGACCCAATCAAAATTTTCAATCATAACCCTAGTCTTTAGACCCAAAAACATAAAAAAAAACCGAAACGACACACCTATATTCCATGTTTGTTTTATTGTTATTAATTTTTTGTTGTACTGTTTGTTGTATGATTATTATTAACTTTACTTCTAGAGAACTAATTGTTTTTTCCCCCTCTTTTACATGCTCTCTCACAAATTTTTTATTGTATATTATTTTAAATGTAAAATAAGCTAATATAAAAACACAAATATCATATACATGATGATGCACATACAAATTTGGTCACGTTTTCTTCCCTGGATCTAGATTAAATATGAAGTAACATTTGTTGTCCCAGGGTGGCGGCAGACCTGATCATCGGAAACAACAGTTTGGAAAGCAATTCTCTGAAAAGAACAAAAAGAACCACAATTTAAAATTTTGTCATACTGTCACTGTCACTGTCACTGTGCAGTCCTATATAACTGAAATTGTCTCGATGCACACTCTCACATTCATTATATGCCAGAAATTTGTAATGCCATTGAATATATTTTTAATTTCTGCTGAATATTCAGGGATGGCCACGCATGCCTACAGAGTGTATATGTGGACTTCATTGTCTTTGGAGTCATTTTATGTCTTCAATAATTTTGCTCTCACAGGCTGACTGGACTCACTGGGGACAAGGATAAGATAATCTATTGATCTACATATGAACCTTGGCATATGAAGGCTCAAAGGGACATGAATTTATTATTTAATTCCCTTCTGAATGTGACTGTTTCAAAGCTTCCATTGAGCAGAAGCTATCGGCAGGGTCCAGAGCGTCCACAATTGCAGCCGGCAGTCTTAATATGAAATGGCTGAGATCGAAAAGACGAGTCATGTATTGCGCAGCACTTCAATGAATTGGTTTCAAGTGGGGAGAATAAGAGGAGATGGTAAATTGCCTTGAACTTATGCCAAAGTAATCCAATTATACGGTCTCAATTTTTGGTAATTAATGCCATGACCAATCTACTTCTCCGACAATAACCCCACACAATTACTCACCAAGAAACGTAGCGGCTTTTTTAGCAAAGAAAAACAGAAAAAATCATTATTTATAGATATATGCAACTGTTGATATTATTGACGAATATATATTTGGAATAAAAATAATACGTGATGCAGTGCCACACATTTAATGATGATCTAGTACATAGAATATATGACACAGTTTCACATAAAAAACAAAACGATACACTATGTCATGTATTATTAGTGTGAGTGAAACACATAATGCGTGGGAGTGTCTCATGTATCATGCTTATAATACGAGTGAGTCTCTTTCACTTATCGTTGCTGCCATTTCAATGCCTGAGGGAAAGGAAATTGAATAGAATACTATTTTGTGGGAGAGTTTAGAGAGAAAGATAGAGGAGAGAGGAGAGAGAAAGACGGATGAGTTGGTTAGAGCAAGCTACTTAAGCTTAAAGAAAAAGGATGGAGGACCATCTTTTGGTAACAAGATGGATAGGGAAAGCGTTTGCTGGATCACAACACCTCTTACGGTGTATTTTTTTTTTATTCAATCAATATTTAAATAATATAATATTAAGTAGTTTTTAAAAATAATAAATAAAATAAAAAATAATAAACACGTATACGTGTCTTATTTTGTAATATTTAACAGTTTATGATTAAAAACTTTAAGTAAACAAATAATACCATCGTTTGTGGACTTAAATGGAATCATTTGTGCGGAAGTTGACTTTATTAGATAATTGAATTAAGATTATTAGATCATTTGTGATTATAATCTATTGCCACTCCCGCTACATTAAATTTTTATTAAGTTTAACTAAATTATCCTTCTTCTTTCCTAATGGTATGAACAATTAATATAACTTATTTATTAGTCATAAAATTATTCTCAACACTTACTGTTGTTAATTTAATTATTTTAAAATATATAATAGATATCTCATTTTTATATAATCACTATATATTGTAGGTATTTAAACTTTATATACTTAGTATAGCCACATGTTTATTTTATTGTTTTGTTAAAAAAAAATTCTTAAAATAATAGATATCTGAACAATAAAGTACTGACTTTTTTTTCAAAGATAACAAGTAAAAATTAATAACAAAAAGGGATAAATTACTAAATCATAATAAGCAGCATACATATTAGTATTTTTATCATTTAGCGTTTATATAATTTTCAAAAGCATTAAACATATATATGATATTAGAATTTATCAATAGTTACTTATTTTGTACCATAATTTTTTTAGAGTTTAATTTATATACACTAATAGTGTAAATTTTTTTTATACTATCATCTAATTATGTGTTGTCACATTTACAAAAATAGTTAAGTCTCTCATCCGTTACTTAAAATATCAAATAAATAGAGTGATTTATACAAATTAAACTTATTTTTTTATTCAACATTGCTATTATTAAAAATTAAAATAATTTAGTACATTGAATTAGTTATATATTTAATTGAGGTGGAGTGCCATGAATAGTATATTGAAAGACAAAAATGTGTGTCTATCCATGGTTTCAAATTTTACTTTTTTATTTATTTGGAAATATGTAAGGTATAATTTTATTTAATAGAAAGTAAATAACTAAGCCTCTATATTGTTCAATAATGGATTAAAAAACTGCGTTTTTAAATTTTTCTGAGGATAAGTAGTTAATTTAATATATCAAATTATCTTAATATATTTTGAGAACAATGATAGCAAACAAAAATTATGATTAAAATTATTAGCCAATAGTAATGAACGATGGTATAATTTGTTTACTTAAAGTTTTTAATTATAAACTGCTAAATATTACGAAATAAGACACATACTTATATACGTATTTATTATTTATTATTTTATTTATTATTTTTAAAAAACTACTCAATATCATATTATTTAAATATTGATTGAATATAAAAAAAAATACACCGTAAGAGTTGTTGTGATCCAACAGATGCTTTCCTTATCCATCTTGTTACCAAAAGATGGTCCTCCATCCTTTTTTTCATCCCTCTTTCTCTCTCCTCTCTCCTCCGTCTCTCTCTCTAAACTCTCCCACAAAATATACTCCGTATTCTATTCAATTTCCTTTCCCTCCGGCATCGAAACTCCCACTCAGCAATCCCTTCTCAATTCCCCTTTGGCAGAAAAAGTACGTAAAAGAGTCTCTCGTATTATAAGCTTAATACACCCGACACTTCCATGTATTATTATCACATCTTGTTTTTACATAAAACTGTATCATGTATTCTGCGTATGAGATTATCATTTAATACATGACACTATATCACATATTATTTTTATTTTAAAACAAATATATATTTATCAAAAATATGAACAGTCATGCATATTTGTAAATAATAATTTTTTTTGTTTTTCTTTGGTGAAAAAAGCCAAATGTAGCTACCAAGCTGACTCAATTAATACCGTATCATAGTACCTATCATTTCATCTCGTCATCTAGCTTCCTCCCTATCTTGAAAATTTAGCATTACGACACGAATATCACGCTATATCGTACTACACTATACGTGAGGCTAGATCTTTTCATGATTACTTATTAGATCTTTTCATGTTTACAATTTACATATTCAGGTCAATTAAAGATAAATATTTTTCTTATAAAAAAAGAGAAATATTTTTTTCAACAGAAATGTAAGTTGAGAAAAAGCTCACTCTAGTTATATATATATATATATATATATATATATATATATATATATATATATATATATATATATATATATCCATTAATAAAATAAAAATTTCAAAAATTGTACCCAAATCTGAAATGGATTAATTAAGGGGCCAAGTAAGGGCCTTGGCCTCTTCCTTCTTAATTATTATTTTCTATATATAATTTGATTCTACAATTGCTAGTGTGGAGGCGGCCATGCAGGTGTTCAAGATTTAATGGATTCAAGAAGACGAATTTCGGGATTTAAATGTAAAGTTAAAGAAATAAATTTCAACAATACATAAGTGAAAGTGTAACAAAAATTTGTGTCGAGGGGTAAATGAGATTTGATAAAAAATAGATAATGTGGGATTCAAATGTACGTATGTCTCATTTTTAATTGTACCAATTAGAAAGGTATTGGTACCCTCCAATTTAATTAGGTACCGAAGCAATCATCATCATCATCATCATATATATATATATATATAATGGATTAAGGGGCCAAGTAAGGCCCTCCCCTTCCTTCATAATTATTATTTTTTATATATAATTTGATTCTACAATTTATTATATTTGTTGTAAAATATTATAACTTTCATTAAATTTATTTGTATCTATCATATGATTAAATTATAAAATAAATTTGACAGTTTTTTATTTGATAAAATACATACAACAAGTCTAATTTGATCATGCCCTTAACTTTTTCAAAGTGAAGTTATAATTAAAAAAAATGAACTGTCTAGATATTTAATACATACAAGACTAATTTGATAATATATGCTATATATATATAATTATATATATAATCAAATGAACACTATATATTTTATACAAAGTAGTAATATTTTAATAATTTTAACCTAAATTTATTGAATAGTAATGGCCATAAGAATTTCTTAGCCTTCATATATTTTTCAAAGTATGCTAATGAAATTAATAAGCTAATTAATTATTTAATGGAAAATAAATATTTAAAATTTTTACGTACAATCATTTGATAATAAATTATACATTTATTTGAGAAAAATGAATTTAAAAATAGATATAATTAATTTAAAATTTTTATTTTACTAGCTTTCTTAGGCCCGCCCAACTTGTACTTTCTGGATCGGTCCCTAAAACCTTCAATCAAAGGTATCATGTCTGAGCGCAATAAGATTTCCATAGAGATATAACCCTCCAAGTACAAATTACTTCCTTACATGTGTACTAAGAAATTCTTAAATATTCTTGTATCAACATAAAAGTACCGTTATGTTTTTTTTTTATACTCTAATACGATTTATGTACCGAAAAAAATACTCTAATACAATTTTGTGTATTTTTATTATTTATTATCATGACATTTTTTTTAATGTAATACACAGGGACGGATTGAGGGTAAAATTAAAAAATATGAAAAATATTTAAGCTTATATGCATATATTGTTAGTAATATCAAGAGTACGGTACATCCCAAATGAAATAAACACTTTATGGATGTGAGTGGAAGCGCGCCCAAATTTGTGAAGAGACGAAAAAATGATGCACGGTGAATAGTATTGCACAGTGGGACCCACAAATCACTATTCGTGTAAATAGTACTATGCAGTAGGACCCGCTTCATTATTATAAATAGTACTATACAATGGGACCTGTGTCACTATTTATGAATAGTATCGTTACTATTCACACCAACAAAGTAGATCAAGGGAACTGCACACCAATATTTTAACGTGGAAAACCCTCCTGTAATTTTGAGGGAAAAACCACGGGCCAAACTCCGAAAAATACTCCACTATATTTGAAGAGTAATTACAATATAGTGTATCCCTAGTGAGACTCTCTTCTACTACAATTTGTAGTATTACAGAGATCTAGAGAATAGACCCAAAACCCCCAGTGTATACTCACACTACACTCTTGGAATTTTCTTATACCCTCTCTCTATTTTTCACTCACTACAAAAAGCTTATACTACTTCTTTCTAAAACAGCTGAGAAATGCATTCAGCTTGGGATGGATTTCCTTCGTTTCCATCCCCTCTATTTATAGAGATTCGAGGGAGTTACTATGCAAGTATACAGTAACTTCCCGTGAGTAGGTGAGACGGTTAGGTGGAGTTACTATGCAAGTTACTATGCATGCACAGTAACTTTGAAAAATCAAAGCCGCCCAACAATTTTCCACCTCGGCTTTGTATTTTGCAACAGCCTTCAACTTCTGTAAATATTGACTAAGTCCAAGCAATTCTTAAACTTGTCAATCGGCAACGGTTTTGTCATCATATCAGCTGGGTTTTCAGTTGTGGCAATCTTCTGAACTGCAACAGTACCATTATTGATACTTTCTCTGACAAAATGAAGTCTAACATTAATGTGCTTTGTCCTTTCATGATAGACTGGATTTTTGGCCAAATGAATGACACTTTGACTATCACAATGTATAACTGGTACATGTTGATTCAACCCAAAACTATCCAAAAGACCGTGCACCCAGATGCTCTCTTTAACAGCCTCAGTCAATGCCATATACTCAGCTTCAGTAGTTGACAATGCCACTGTAGTTTGCAATGTCGCCTTCCAGCTAATAGTACATCCAAAGACTGTAAAGATATAGCTTATCAATGACCTCTTTTTATCCAAATCACCTGCATAATCAGAATCTATATAACCCACAACTCAATGGTTCTTTTGACTTTCAAACACCAAACAGACATAAGTGGAACCTCTCAAGTACCGCATGATCCATTTCACAGCTTCCCAGTGTGTCTTTCCAGGTTTGCTCATAAATCTGCTTACCACACTCACTGCATGTGAAATATCTGGTCTAGTACACACCATGGCATACATAAGGCTACCAACTGCACTAGAATAAGGTATACGAGACATGTGCTCCACCTCCTCTTCAGTTCTCAGACATTCTTTTGAAGATAGCTTAAAATGTGTAGCTAATGGAGTGCCATCTGGTTTGGACTGATCCATATTAAAGCGTTGTAGCACTTTCATAATATAATTTTGTTGCGTCAAGTACAACCTGCCACTATTCCGCTCCCTAAGAATCTCCATTCCCAGAATTTTCCTTGCTACACTCAAGTCCTTCATCTCGAACTCTTTTCCCAACTGTGTTTTTAACATACTAATTTCAGCCTTGTTGTGAGCTGCAATTAGCATATCATCTACATACAACAACAGATAAATCCGCGAACCATCTAGAAGCTCCTTAGAGTAGATGCAATTATCATATTGGTTTCTACTATATCCAGTACCAATCATAAATGCATCAAACCTTTTGTACCACTGCCTCGGGGACTGCTTCAAGCCATATAATGACTTCTTCAATAGGCAAACATGGTTCTCCTTTCCAGGAACTACGAATCCCTCTGGTTGACTCATGTAGATCTGCTCCTCTAACTCGCCATGTAAGAACGCCGTCTTCACATCAAGCTGTTCTAGCTCCAAGTCAAACGTACTCACAATAGCTAATAGGATCCGAATAGAGCTATGCTTCACCACAGGAGAGAATACTTCATGAAAGTCAATACCCTCCTTCTGAGTATAACCCTTTGCTACCAGTCTCGCCTTGAATCTTGGAGGTTCAATGCCAGGGATTCCTTCTTTCCTTTAGTAAACCCATTTACAGCCAACTACTCTTTTCCCCTTTGGAAGTTGTACTAGCTCCCACGTCTGATTTTTCTGAAGAGATTCAATCTCCTCATTCATTGCTATCAGCCACAACTTCGACTCCTTACTATCTGCTGCATCACGGTAGGTGCGTGGTTCATCTCCAATTGCACCATCCGCCATAGCCAAGGCAAAGGCTATAGGATTTGCATCTAATGAGTCAAGTGCACAGGTAGCAGAATCCAGATATCTTTTTGGTTTCTGAATTTCTCGCCTTTCTCTGCCAGTAGCAATACTATATGGCTCTACTTCTCTAGTTTGTTCACCAATATCTTCATGTTCATCTTGTTGTTCTACTTCAGGTTGAGTAATTCCTGAAGTACTCGGTTGATCCATTATATCTTTTTCTTGTTTCACCTTCCCACAGTCAATCTCCAGCTCCACCTGCTTCCTAGCACCATGATCTGTTTCTGCTTCATCTAAATTTGATTCCTTCTTCTGATTTAGCATTGTCGCCTCGTCAAAAGTGACATCTCTGTTGACAATAATTTTGGGTGAACTTGTCTTTTCTGTACACCACAGTCTGTAGCCTTTCACCCCTTGTGCATACCCTAGAAATATACACCTTCTTGCCCTCGCCTCAAGTTTACCATCACTCACATGGGCATATGCAGGACAACCAAATATCTTCAAATCAGAATAATTTACGGGTCGATCGGACCATACCTCTTGTGGAATCTTCAGATCAATAGCAGTTGATGGAGATCTGTTTATCAGGTATACAGCCGTATTGACTGCCTCAGCCCAAAATGATTTGGGAAGTGCTGCATTAATTCGCATGCATCTTGCACGCTCTAGAAGTGTTCTGTTCATCCGTTCTGCAACTCCATTTTGCCGTGGTGTTCCTGGTACAATATAGTGCCTTACTATACCAGCATTTCTGCAAAACTCTACAAATTCTTTACTACAAAATTCTCCGCCATTGTCAGTTCTCAGTCTCTTGACTGATCGCCCGGTTTGCTTCTCGACCATGGCTTTCCATTGCTTAAATTTGTCGAACACCTCTTCTTTTTTCTTTAGGAAATAAATCCAGACTTTCCTGGAATAATCATCTATCAGAGTAAGAAAATAGCGAGCTCCACCTATAGAGTTGATAAGGGCTAGACTCCAATATCCCCTTGCTGTTGTGTTTGCCAGAATTGAACTTAACCCGTTTTTGCTTTCCAAATACACAATTTTCGCAGAAACCAAGTTTGCAATTCTTCAGGCCTTTCAGTAAGCCTTTACCAGCAAGTATGGTCATTCCTTTCTCACTCATATGACCAAGCCGCATGTGCCACATTTGTGTAGCATCATCATTTCTTTCAGAGGATAAAACAGTAGCAATTCCATCGATTGTGCTTCCCAGCAATAGATAGATCCCGCCTTGCAATTTTCCTTTCAACACCACCATTGAACCTTTGATCACCTTCAAGAATCCACCCTCTCCAATGAACTTGTACCCCCGATTTGTGAATGCTATCTTGTAGGTTTTGATGATGAAAATGAATTGACAAAGAACAGAAGCAAATGATGTGGACTTCATGAAGATGAAAGCGCAAATGATCAAGTCCTTTGATTAGGATATTTTTAGAACTTAGAATATTTGTCAAAAGGTTTCTCTTTAAGGTTATTTGGCCATCTTAAATATAATCATGTTTTGATCTATAGAGAATTTATTTTGAAACAATTCAAATGTTCTTTTTGAAGAAATTTGTTTTGATTTGTGAAAATACAAGTCTGTTTTGAAAGGAAATATTTCAAAGATGTTTTTGAAATTGTCTAAGAATGACTCGAAGTGTGTTAAACTTTCAATTCTCAAGTTCTGGAATTGATGTAATCGATTACAACATAGTGTAATTGATTACAATTCTGTTCTTGACCCCAGAACCTGAATTTTCACACATGTAATCAATTACAACCCTAATGTAATCGATTACCAGAGTGCAAATGTGACCAGCTTCGAAATCTATACATGTGTAATCGATTACTCATCAAGTGTAATCGATTACCAGAAGGTGACCGTTGCCTATTTTCAAAAAGTTGAACTATGTAAACGATTACAATGTTGTGTAATCGATTACCATGGTCTGAAACTTGCAAATAGGTGTGTTTTGAAGAGGCACATCTCTTGAGACTAATCCACAACGGCTCACACAAATTGTTTTCTATAAATATCATTCCTTAACACATTTTAACACACAGAAAACATATTACAAAGATCATTTGTACAATCATTCTTTTTCATCAATCTTCTTGATTAATACTTGGCCAAAATTGTCTTATTCTTGAGAAACCTCATAGGGCTTCCATTTGTAACATCAACTCTATTCAGAGAGTGATTTCTTGTAATACTTTTTAAAAGTTGTAAAAAAGGGTGAGGTATCCCTTTGTAAGAACAAGAGTGAGGCATCTCTTGGTTCTTAGAGACTCAAACACAAGGGTGAGGGATCCCAAGGTGTAGGAGTGCTCTTGGTTGTAAAGGTTGAAGTAATAGTGGAACTCTCAAGTGGGTTACTTGAGAGAACTGGATGTAGGCCACAAGAGGTGACCGAACCAGTATAAACGAAGTTTGCAATCCTTCTTCCCTTATCTCTTTAAGTTTGTTGCAAATTTACTTTTCATTATCTTGTCAAATCCTGTTCATAGATATCATTGATTTCTCATATCTCTTGCATCTATATACATCAAATTAAGTTTTTAAGCAAATTCTTCAAAATTAATTGAAAATTTAATTAGAGTGTGAAATTAAAGAAAAAGATTTTTAACTCAATTCACCCCCCCTCTTGAGTTCATTGAGGCCACTTGGATAACAAGTGGTATCAGAGCTAGATTCTTGTACAAGGCTTAAAAGCTTCAAGAATAGTAATGGCCTCATCAAACTCTTTCTTTCCTGAAGGAAGCTCCATTAATAGGCCTCATATCTTCAATGGTGAGGGTTACCATTATTGGAAAACCCACATGCAAATCTTTATAGAAGCTATAGATTTAGATATATGGGATGCGGTAGAAAATGGTCCTTTCATTCCTACAAATATTGTAGGAGATAAGAGAGTTGAAAAACTCAGAAATGAGTGGAGTGATGAAGATAAAAGGAAAGTTCAATATAACTTGAAAGCAAAGAACATAATCACTTCTGCTTTAGGGATTAATGAGTACTTTAGAGTGTCAAATTGTAAAAATGCAAAAGAAATGTGGGACACCTTACAAGTCACTCATGAAGGCACTAGTGATGTTAAGAGATCTAGAATAAACACTCTCATACACGAATATGAACTTTTTAGAATGAATCAAAATGAAAGCATTCAAGACATGCAAAAGATATTTACTCATATTGTTAATCATCTTGCCTCTTTGGGAAAGACATTTCCAAATGAGGATCTTATTAACAAAGTGTTGAGATGTTTAAGTAGGCAATGGCAACCAAAAGTGACGGCTATTGCAGAATCAAAGGATTTGGCCACTATATCTCTTGCCACTCTCTTTGGGAAACTTCAAGAACATGAGTTGGAACTTACAAGACTCAATCAACATGAAGAGAATGACAAAAAGAAGAAAGGAATTGCACTCAAAGCTTCATCTTCCGCATATGAAGAAAGCGATGATGATGACATTGATGAACAAGAAGGTATAGATGAAAATGATGAAAGTTTTAGTTTATTTGTGAAAAAGTTTGGCAGGTTTCTAAAGAAGAAGGGAAATCAAAGAAAATCAAATTTCAACCCTAAGAAGAACTTCAAGAAGGGTGAAGAATCCTCTCAAATCCCAAGATGCTATGAATGTGATCAACCCGGACATATGAAAATGGAATGCCCTATTTACAAAAAGAAAATGGAAAAATTTGGGAAGAAATCTTTGAAAGAGAAGAAAGGAAAGAAGGCATACATAACATGGGAGGAGAATGACATGGATTCATCAAGTGATTCTGACAATGAAGTAGCAAATCTAAGTCTCATGGCTAAAGATTGTGAAAGCGATGAAGAGGTAATTTCTTCTAATCTTGATTTATCTCCTTCATTTGATGAACTTCAAGATGCTTTTAATGATTTGCATGGACAATCTATTAAACTTGCAAAACTTGTTTCATCTTCCAAGAAAGTCATTTCAAACTTAGAAAAAGAAATTTCAAAATTAAACAAAGAATTGGAGGAACTCAAACTTGAAAATGAAATACTAGGATTAATTGATGCAAACTCATCTTGTACTAAATGCTTAGTGTACGAGAATACTATTAAATCCTACTCATGTTCATCATGCAAAAAGTTTGAAAAAGAAATAGATGATTTGAAAAACATTCTTGCAAAGTTTACCCTTGGTAAAAATAATTTAGACATTTTATTAGGCAAACAAAGATATGTTTTTGACAAGGCCAGATTAGGATACAGTCCAAAGGGCCAAGAAAAGCTTTACAAAAACTTCTTTGTATCATCAAAAATGTCTAGCTCTCCATTTCTAACATGTTTCCATTGTGGTAAGAAAGGTCATAGTGCATCAACATGCTATATTAGAAAGAATGGACATGTAGTAGGAAAAATGATGTGGGTTCCAAAGGGCACTTTGCCTAACTCTAACACTCAAGGACCCAAGAAAATTTGGGTACCTAAATCAAAACTATGATATTGTGATATAGGATCTCTTGAAGAAAAGTTGGTACATTGACAGTGGATGCTCCAAGCATATGACGGGAGATGTATCAAAATTTATACATATTACTCCTAAGAATAGTGGACACGTAACATATGGAGATAACAACAAAGGAAAAATCCTTGGAGTTGGTAAAGTTGGTAAAGATCCCTCTACCTTTATAGAAAATGTTCTACTTGTGGATGGCCTTAAACATAGTCTACTAAGTGTTAGTCAATTATGTAATAAAGGTTTTTGGGTACTATTTGACTCACTTCATTGCTTTATTGAAAATAAAAAGGATAGACAAGTAAAGTTCATAGGACATAGAATAAATAATGTATATATGATAAATCTAGAAAATATTCCCTCAAATCATGCACAATGTCTTATGAGTAAAGAAGATGATTCATGGTTATGACATAGAAGAATTGCACACATTCACATGGATCACTTAAATAAACTGGCTTCCAAAGATCTAGTAATTGGTCTACCAAAACTCAAATTTGAAAAAGATAAACTTTGTGATGCATGTCAAAAGGGAAAACAAGTGAAGGTCTCTTTTAAATCTAAAAATGTTATTTCAACAACTAGACCTTTACAACTTTTGCACATGGATCTCTTTGGTCCATCTAGAACTATGAGTTTTGGAGGTAATTACTATGCTCTAGTAATTGTGGATGATTATTCTAGATATACATGGACATTGTTTCTTGCTTATAAAAGTGATGCATTTCATGCTTTTAGAAAACTTGCAAAAGTTATTCAAAATGAGAAAAATCTTAATATCGCATCCATAAGAAGTGATCATGGTGGGGAATTTGAAAATGCCTCATTTAAAAATTTCTGTGACGATCATGGGATTGAGCATAACTTTTCAGCCCCAAGAACTCCACAACAAAATGGAGTTGTTGAAAGGAAAAATCGATCTTTAGAAGAAATGGCAAGAACTATGCTCAATGACTCAAATCTCCCTAAATATTTCTGGGCGGATGCGGTAAACACTGCCTGCTATGTTATGAATAGAGCCTTAATAAGGCCAATCTTAAAGAAACCCCTTATGAAATATACAAAGGGAGAAAACCAAATATTTCTCATTTTCATATATTTGGATGTAAATGTTTTGTTTTGAACAATGGCAAGGATAACTTGGGCAAATTTGATGCCAAATCTGATGAAGGAATATTTCTTGGCTATTCTCTACATAGTAAGGCTTTTAGAATTTACAACAAAAGAACTATGACCATAGAAGAGTCTATTCATGTTGCTTTTGATGAGACTAACCTCCTTAAGCCGAGAAAGGAAATTCTTGATGATCTTGTAGATACCTTGGAGAACATTCATATTCATGAAAAGGAGTTTGAAAACAAGGAAGAAGAAATCAAGAAGGAAACTCTACTTCAAGAGGAACCAAACACAGATGATCTTCCAAAGGAGTAGAGAATTTCAAAGAACCATCCACTTGACAATATCATAGGTGATATATCAAAAGGGTTAACAACTCGAAACTTTCTTAAAGATGCATGCAATCACATGACATTTGTTTCTCAAATTGAACCCAAGAACATTAATGAAGCTATAATTGATGAACATTGGATTATTGCTATGCAAGATGAATTAAATCAATTTGAAAGAAATCAAGTTTGGGAACTAGTTCCTAAACCAAATGATCATCAAATTATAGGCACTAAATGGGTTTTTAGAAATAAATTAGATGAGAATGGTGTCATAGTGAGAAATAAAGCAAGATTAGTGGCTAAAGGATATAACCAAGAAGAAGGAATAGATTATGAAGAAACATATGCTTCTGTTGCTAGATTAGAAGCTATTAGAATGTTACTTGCCTTTGCATCTATCATGGATTTTAAACTTTATCAAATGGATGTTAAAAGTGCATTTCTTAATGGTTTTATTCAAGAAGAAGTGTATGTTGATCAACCTCCTGGCTTTGAAAGCTTCGATTTACCCAACCATGTGTTCAAATTGAAAAAGGCTTTATATGGTTTAAAGCAAGCCCCTAGGCCTTGGTATGAAAGGTTGAGTAAATTTCTTTTAGAAAAAGATTTTACAAGAGGAAAAGTTGACACTATATTGTTCATTAAAAGGAAGGAGTATGATATTCTCTTGGTACAGATATATGTAGATGATATTATTTTTGGTGCCACTAATGAATCTTTGTGCAAGGATTTCTCGAATATCATGCAAAGTGAGTTTGAGATATCAATGATGGGAGAATTAAATTTCTTTCTTGGACTACAAATCAAGCAAACCAAGGATGGCATATTCATCAATCAATCAAAATATTGCAAGGAGTTGCTCAAAAGGTTCGGAATGGATAAAGCAAAAGAGATTGCTACTCCCATGAGCACTGCCTGTTACTTGGATAAAGATGAAGGAGGCAAGTCAGTAGATATCAAAAAGTATAGAGGTATGATCGGATCCCTCCTTTATCTGTCTGCAAGTAGACCTGATATAATGTTTAGTGTTTGTCTATGTGCTAGATATCAGGCTAATCCTAAAGAATCACATCTTAGTGCAATTAAAAGAATCATGAGATATCTAATCGGAACTATAAATATAGGATTATGGTACCCTAAAGGAAACTCATGCAATTTAATTGGATATTCAGATTCTGATTTTGCCGGATGCAAGACGGATAGGAAAAGTACTAGTGGAACATGTCACTTAATTGGATCTGCATTAGTTTCTTGGCACAGTAAGAAACAAAATAGTGTGGCATTATCCACTGCTGAAGCAGAATATGTTGCTGCTGGAAGTTGTTGTGCTCAAATCCTTTGGATGAAACAACAACTTTCAGACTATGGATTAGTACTTGACCATATTCCTATAAGGTGTGACAACACAAGTGCAATCAACTTGTCTAAGAACCCTATTTTGCACTCTATAACTAAGCACATTGAGATAAGACATCATTTCTTAAGAGATCATGTGCAAAAAGGGGATTGTGTCTTAGAATTTGTGGAAACAAGTAAGCAATTAGCAGATATATTCACAAAGCCCCTATCTAAGGAAAGTTTCTTCTATATAAGAAGAGAACTAGGAATAATTGATCTCTTAAGCATATAATTAGCCTTTATTCCTAGTATTTGTGTGATTATTTGACTACTTGTTTATGTCACATTGTTTTTATATGTATTAGCTTTGATTTCAGATATGATTTGCGTGATTGATTATTTATGTCTGCTTAATCATTTGTTGTTTAATTTCTTTACTCTATTATTTGATCATAATTCAAGTGTTACCAAAAAAAAAAAAAGGGGATTGTGATCGATTACTAAGATACAGTAATCGATTACCAGAGAAGCCGTTACCTTGAGACCCTTTCTGGGCTCAATGTAATCGATTACACATTGGTGTAATCGATTACCAGTAGCCATTTAAGTGATGCACGACCTCTCTCTCTCCTCCATTTCGAAACAGCGCCTCTCTCTCTCTCACCTCTCACAGGCGCTTTCTCTCAAACTTCTCTCTTCCATATATATCTCATTTCTTAACCAAATCACTCCAAACAACTTGCAAATTACTCCTCTTTGCATCCTCTACAAATCCCACCGATTAGTTTTTAACAGAAATCCATTCCTATGGCTGAATCATCAAGGGCCACCTCCAAGCGCAAACAACCCTCCATTGCCGCCACGGAACCGGCGGAGACTGCCACCGCCTCTGCACCTCACCGTTCAGCCTCAGGCCGCCGTCGTCTTGCCACCGCTGCTGCCGCCGCCCCTGTTTCAGCTACTACACAAAACCCCTCTTTTTCCTCTTCTAGGATTTCTTCGTTCTTCTCTAATATGACTAAACATGAGAGGTATTTCCAATCTTTTCAATCTAGGGATATCATTGATCCTAAATATCTAGATCAAGGGTTCTTTGAGTCTGAGAACTTTGATTGCTATGAAGTGTTCAAGAACTATGACTTAGTGGAATTCATGACTATTAGGAAAAGGCATTTTCCAGACTTAGTTCGTTTATTTTGCTGTAATCTGGAGATTAGGGATGGATGCATTTACTCTCAAGTTAAGAAAATTCCAATAGTCATTGATCAAGGTCTATTCTACAATATAACTAAGTTGAGTTCTGATGGTGAACCTTTTGAGGGACGTATTATCGATGACTGGAAAGAAGATTATTCTAATATTGATGCCCGTAGAATG
Source organism: Dalbergia cochinchinensis (assembly GCA_031216125.1). Classification (NCBI taxonomy): domain Eukaryota; kingdom Viridiplantae; phylum Streptophyta; class Magnoliopsida; order Fabales; family Fabaceae; genus Dalbergia; species Dalbergia cochinchinensis. The sequence goes on along the minus strand of CM062373.1, from coordinate 53,970,879 downwards.
ATCTGTATTGAGGGGGCTGATGTAACTGGTAGGTTGCTTGCGGGGTCACTGAATTTTAACTGTCGCATCATGCATTATATCATTGCTCGAATACTACATCCTAGGCTCACAAATCTTGCGCAATTAACTGAGGAAGATATCATTCTGATCTGGGCACTATTGACTGGACGCCAAATTAATTGGGCACATCTTGTACGTTATCGGATGCAAAAGGCTCTTCGGGCAAATGCACCACTTCCATATGCTCAGCTGATCACCATATTCCTAGAATATTTTAATGTTCCTTTAGATGATGAGCACTTCGTTATTGTTCAGCGTTCCTATGCTATTGGTGCTGGTGCCATCTCTTCATTTGGATATGTGAAGAATATTGACGATCAGTGGGTTCGCAAAAGGGTCATCCAACATGAGGATCAAGCTGAACGCACTCCCTCCCCTCCGCGCACCTCGTCTTCCTCTATGGCTGAAATTCTTTCTGAGCTACGTGGACTTCGAGTCTATGTTGGCGAGAGATTTGATGCGCTTGATTCTCGTATGGCTCGTGTTGAGGGTGATTTGGGGGTTATCCGTCGTCACCTTGGACTTCCGGATGAGTCTGTTCCTGATGATGCGCCACAGCCTTAGTTCCCTTGTCTTATGGATTCTCCTTTCGTTTATTATTAGTTTTTATGGACTTTGACTCTAGCTTGGTTTATATCTATTACTTCTTCGCTTGTAAGTTTAAGACTTATTCTCAGGATTCTATGTTATGCTTAAATATATGGTTTATGTTTGAATGTTCCTGGATTATAGCTATGCTCTAATACCAAATGTAAATGCTATCGTTGTTGTTTTTGACGCGTTCATTTCTTTTTGATAATGCCAAAGGGGGAGAAATATATGGTGAGGATGTGTTAATGATTAAGGGGGAGCATGCACATCAATTTTTTTTTGTCTTTGCAATTCATTTTGCTTGTCTTTATCCAATCCATGCATATATTTAGGGGGAGTGAACGAAAATATATTTTGTCATATCTTTACTCTTGCTCCTCACCTAAGATGGTTGTCATCATCAAAAAGGGGGAGAATGTGAATGCTATCTTGTAGGTTTTGATGATGAAAATGAATTGACAAAGAACAGAAGCAAATGATGTGGACTTCATGAAGATGAAAGCGCAAATGATCAAGTCCTTTGATTAGGATATTTTTAGAACTTAGAATATTTGTCAAAAGGTTTCTCTTTAAGGTTATTTGGCCATCTTAAATATAATCATGTTTTGATCTATAGAGAATTTATTTTGAAACAATTCAAATGTTCTTTTTGAAGAAATTTGTTTTGATTTGTGAAAATACAAGTCTGTTTTGAAAGGAAATATTTCAAAGATGTTTTTGAAATTGTCTAAGAATGACTCGAAGTGTGTTAAACTTTCAATTCTCAAGTTCTGGAATTGATATAATCGATTACAACATAGTGTAATTGATTACAATGCTGTTCTTGACCCCAGAACCTGAATTTTCACACATGTAATCAATTACAACCCTAATGTAATCGATTACCAGAGTACAAATGTGACCAGCTTCGAAATCTATACATGTGTAATCGATTACTCATCAAGTGTAATCGATTACCAGAAGGTGACCGTTGCCTATTTTCAAAAAGTTGAACTATGCAAACGATTACAATGTTGTGTAATCGATTACTATGATCTGAAACTTGCAAATAGGTGTGTTTTGAAGAGACACATCTCTTGAGACTAATCCACAACGGTTCACACAAATTGTTTTCTATAAATATCATTCCTTAACACATTTTAACACACAGAAAACATATTACAAAGATCATTTGTACAATCATTCTCTTTCATCAATCTTCTTGATTAATACTTGGCCAAAATTGTCTTATTCTTGAGAAACCTCATAGGGCTTCCATTTGTAACATCAACTCTATTCAGAGAGTGATTTCTTGTAATACTTTTTAAAAGTTGTAAAAAAGGGTGAGGTATCCCTTTGTAAGAACAAGAGTGAGGCATCTCTTGGTTCTTAGAGACTCAAACACAAGGGTGAGGGATCCCAAGGTGTAGGAGTGCTCTTGGTTGTAAAGGTTGAAGTAATAGTGGAACTCTCAAGTGGGTTACTTGAGAGAACTGGATGTAGGCCACAAGAGGTGACCGAACCAGTATAAACGAAGTTTGCAATCCTTCTTCCCTTATCTCTTTAAGTTTGTTGCAAATTTACTTTTCATTATCTTGTCAAATCCTGTTCATAGATATCATTGATTCTCATATCTCTTGCATCTGTATACATCAAATTAAGTTTTTAAGCAAATTCTTCAAAATTAATTGAAAATTTAATTAGAGTGTGAAATTAAAGAAAAAGTTTTTTAACTCAATTCATCCCCCCTTTTGAGTTCATTGAGGCCACTTGGATAACACGATTATCTAGGGCACTCAATGAGATCAGGTTCCTACCCAGTTCTGGAACATGCCATGCTTGAAACATCCTTTTAGTACCATCATCCAATTTTACTTGCACATCTCCTTCACCTACAATTGGAATTATTCTATTATCTCCCAATCTAACTTTTCCATCCTGTTTTTTATAGGATGAGAAAAAACTTCGATTAGGTGTCATGTGAAAGGATGCACCAGAATCTAGGATCCATTCATTTTCTATGTCTCCTGTGAATACTGTCAAGGCCGAACCAGCATCAGCATCACTATCATCAGAACTTTCAATTGTTATGTTGGCAGAATCTCCTGATTTCTCCTTTCTTTCTGGGCAATTTCTTCTGATATGTCCCATCTGGTGACAATGAAAGCACTTAACAGACTTGTGCCTTTTGGACTTTGATCTTCTCTTGCTTTTACTTCCTGATCCTCTCTCTTGACTTCGCCCTCTCGTTACAAACAACCCATCTGCAGGACCTTCTAAGATCGGGTCCGGATACTAACTTCTGATGCTCTTTTATCATCAGTGATTCTTTGACATTTTTCACTGAGATATCGGATCTACCATAAAGTATGGTATCACAGAAGTTATCATAAGACGGAGGTAGCGAAGTTAATAAGATCATGGCTTGGTCAACATCTTCTACTTTAATTCCAGCTGCTCCAACATCAGAGATCATTCTGTTGAAGTCGTCTATATGCTCTTGCATTGATTTTCCTCCTGAATATTTGAACGTGTACAGTCTCTTTCTTTGAGAAAGCTTGTTGGACAAGGTCTTTACAGAGTATTTTTCTTCCTAAGCCTTCCATAGTGAATCAGCGGTTTCTTCTTCCATGACTTCTCGCAGAACATTGTCCGCAAGACTCAACTGTATTGTACTCAGTGCTTTGAGCATCATCTCCTCCTTCTTGTCATCAGCTAATGACTCTGGCAATTTTTCTTTGCCTTCCAACGCCTTTGCAAGACCTTGCTGATTAAGCAATGCCTGCAGTTTCAGCTTCCATAGTCTGAAGTCGTTGGACCCGTCAAACTTCTCCACTTCAAATTTTGGCACCGACATCTTGGATCTTAGTCAAAACCTTATATCAGAATCAGATAATCGGAATAGCGCAAATCAACTGTAAACAGTGCACCAAGAGGGTTCCCAGGAAAGAGAGGCGGGTCACAATGGACACGCTTAAATACCAAGTCTTTCCTTAGCTAGAACCTTTCCAAAATGCACTCTCACAGTATCTCACTGTCTTCCAGTAACAGCAACCAAGGGTTGATCCTCAAGTACTAGGGAGAAATTCTTTTCTGATGTGGAAGATCAGACTAAGCTGCAACCACAGAGCATACTAAGAATAAATCCCACCGAACCAAAAGAGCTCTGATACCACTTGTTAGTAATATCAAGAGTACGGTACATCCCAAATGTAATAAACACTTTATGGATGTGAGCGGAAGCGCGCCCAAATTTGTGAAGAGACGGAAAAATGATGCACGGTGAATAGTATTACACAGTGGGGCCCACAAATCACTATTCGTGTAAATAGTACTATGCAGTAGGACCCGCTTCATTATTATAAATAGTACTATACAATGGGACCCGCGTCACTATTTATGAATAGTATCGTTACTATTCACACCAACAAAGTAGATCAAGGGAACTGCACACCAATATTTTAACGTGGAAAACCCTCCTGTAATTTTGAGGGAAAAACCACGGGCCAAACTCCGAAAAATACTCCACTATATTTGAAGAGTAATTACAATATAGTGTATCCCCAGTGAGACCCTCTTCTACTACAATTTGTAGTATTACAGAGATATAGAGAATAGACCCAAAACCCCCAGTGTATACTCACACTACACTCTTGGAATTTTCTTATACCCTCTCTCTATTTTTCTCTCACTACAAAAAGCTTATACTACTTCTTTCTAAAACAGCTGAGAAATGCATTCAGCTTGGGATGAATTTCCTTCGTTTCCATCCCCTCTATTTATAGAGATTCGAGGGAGTTACTATACAAGTATACAGTAACTTCCGTGAGTAGGTGAGATGGTTAGGTAGAGTTACTATATAAGTTACTATGTATGCATAGTAACTTTGAAAAATCAAAGCCGCTCAACATATATTAAAAAAATAGAAGATCTATTGCACTTTATTTTCATTCTTTTATATACATGCAGATCTAGTTTTATTAGTGCTTCAAAATATATTAATTAGTTTATGAAATAAGATTTTTAAAAGTTATTATTATACTATAATATTCTTGAAAAAAATATTTCATATGTTATTTATTTTTATCTAAATTTATATATAGTCAGTTTATGACAGAGATGCACATAATAAATTAACAATACCTAATATTTGTCAGCCCTTTATATAATTTTTGAATGCATCCCTGTCCCAAATTATCGCATTGTATTACAAATGAAAGATAAATATAAATATCTTAAATATGACCCTAAAAGTAAATTTTAATTTAATAAAAAATTGTTTGTTTCTCTGTTCCCTTAAGCGGGTAGGGTCTTGTACAATCAAAACCTTGAACAATTATATTCCTCATTGATTGGCAGTTTTGGGGGGTACATCTCCTTGATTCCTTGAATTTCTAGAATTGTCCAGAGTCAGTCTAGACGAGTTCGAAAAGATATTCTTTAATTACCAACACAGTTGCATTTGCACTACTCATCAAGTTACCTTAGCATAGCTAGCAGACATTCGATCTTCTGTTATTTGATTTCTATATACATATGTGGAACGATAAAACAGAAGACACCAGTTTACGTTGTTGATCCCAGCGCGCGCGCGCGCACACAGAGAGAAAAATGAAAATTGCGAGTAAGCGGCACAATGCGTGTGGTCCAAGTGGCTTCCAATAATTTACAAGGATCTAAAAGAGAGTTATACACACATACGTTTGAGGGTTGGGAGCTTGTTCGTATGAACGAAAAGAGGGGAATTGGACCTAAAATGATGCATTTAAGTGTATGAAAAGCATTTGCATGGTTGACATTGGGATGAGCTTCATGTCAATTTTTCAAATGATCATTCATGAGTAGCATAAAATAAAGAAATTTTGACAACTAACTATTTTTTCCTCATATTCATGCGATTTTTTTTCTAATGATTTCATGAATTTAATATTAATACAATGTTAGTGTAACAAAGTCTTATATAATTATCTAATTATATATTATCACATTAAAAAAATATTTGATATTCATACTTAGCTTATGACCTCAAAAGTATAATAGTGACGTATAATTCAATAATAAAAAATGTTAATACTATTTTATTACTTTAAAAGATGAAATGAGAAATATATATTAATTAGCTATTTCTATTGGAATTGCAATATAAAATAATTTAACCTTTCCAAGTAGTTATGTGACTTTTTAATCAATAATCATTTCGTTTTTTAAAATTCTATGTTGTTAACAGAGGTTATTATCAGCCAAGTCCAAAAGTTAAATTAAGTAGCTGTCGTCAATAATCAAAACAACAAAAAGATTAAGTATCTCTCGCTATAATAAAGTGGGCTTCTTTAGCCCCCCACATATCTATCTAGAATTTGCCAAGCTAAGGCGTCCGTACGTGGACAAGTATCCCAAATCATTGAGCTATATATAATATTTTCGATTCATTTTAAGATTCGAGGGTGGTGTGAGTTGAAGGGCGTGTTCTTCAATAGTTGCATGTACAAGAGAGAAGATGAGAGTTCGAGCATTAGCAAGCAGAATGGCATTATGATAAGCCACACAAAAAGGTGCCCCATAAAACCATGCAAGACAAAGTTATTGGCCTTTTTGAGCCACAATTTTTTTCTTAAAAATCCACAAATCATGCAAAACAATTATTCAGTCACATATACATCGATCTATATATACAAATTAAAAATCAATAATCAATCAGATACGGCCAGTGATGAAAATTATGTGATAAAACCACCTATGCAAATCTGAGCCACGAGGATATCTCTACGCACGTCTGAATTTCAGTCATAATTAATATTAATTTGGTCAGGTAACATATAACTTAGAAAAAATAGGGACCCTACGAAACTCTTTCTCTCTTTGCTGTTTTTAAGTGCCAAATCACCCCGAGTTGCGGAGTACTTGGCGTCAAGAATCAAAATTTCTGCCTGAATTACAATACATGCATGCACTAAATGAAAAAGCAATACCACAAATGATATCAATTAAACCAAAATATATATTTTGACGTATCCTATTTGTTCTTTTTTTTTTTGTGCGCCTCTCTGGGCAACTAGAATTACAATCCCCATGGAACACATTTAACATAAATATACTGGCTATGATTAGATGGAGATCACTTCCCTTGTGGCCGTAACTTCCATAAAATTAGCGAACTTTTTTAGTGTCAAAATAAATTTTTTATGGAAATTAATACTATACCCTCTAACATGTCAAGCAATAGTACGTACGAGTTTATCCTCATTTTACCCGTGTCTCGTTTTCATATTGAGGATTGAAAAATTTGGTGACCTAAGAAGGGTTAATTTTTAGGTGTCCACTCATTTGGCAGTTAATACCTATACTGACTTTTTTTTTTTTTTTTAAGAAGTCAGACCAACCGACTTGTATGTAACGAGCGGTATCTTTTTTAATTTTTTTTCTTTTCATTATTTTTATTTTTAGTTTTTCTTTAAAAAAAGAAAAGAAAAGAAAAGAAATTCCTGTGCAACATATACAATTTGGTTCCACCGAATTGTGTTAAAAAAAAAGAAAAAAATTGTTTGAAAAAAGGCACTATTCATTTCTTTCAAAAAATAAAAAATTATAAAATGGTAAAAAAAAATTTCTTACTGTTTATTACATATAATTCATACACACCGAAATTTTGAAGAAAAAATATTCACGCAACATAATTGAGACAAATCAAATTGGGTTAAAAAAGAAAAAAATAATACTATTCACTAAAAACTAAAAATTAAAATATTAAATATCAAAAACTAAAATAAACACTGTTTTAGACAAAACAATTAAATAAAAAATAAAAAATTTGAAAGGACAAATTAAAAATTTACAAGTCCAAATTAAAAATTTACAAGTCATAATTAATTAAACTCATAACAAAATAAAAAAATAATACCAAAGTAAATTTAATAAAAATATAATAATATTACAAAATAAATTTGGAAGATAATTAAACTTTAAGAAAATATAATTAACAAATTAAAATTAAGAATATACTGTACATAAAAAATTGAACTCTTTATAAAATAAATAAAAAAATTATTAAAAACATTTAAAATTACAAAAAAAAGCACAACAATAAAAGAGAAAAAAACTACTGTACATATAGTAGAAGTCGGTTGTCCCAACTTCTTCAAGAAATAAATAAAAATAAATATTACAAATAATTAAAATTAACAAAATAGAAATAACAACAATGAAAAGGAAAAAAATTCAAAAAATGTTACTGTATGTTATATAGAGGTCGGACCAATCGACTTCTTGAAAAAAAAAGACAGTGTAGATATTGACCATCACGTTCACGTGGGTATCCCCTAATTTTTATGATATTGGCGGTGATTAGGCACGGGAAGTTTGGCAGCCTATTACACTGTACATCAAATTACATACCATGACTTAAACTTGTTTAGCAAAATAAGCATCACCAGCAGCGGAGCTAGAGTGTTTTATCAGGACAGATCAACACTTAACAATTAATTACACATACACAATATATATGTTAGTAATTTTAGTTTTATTTGAAAATTAAATAAAAATCACTGTATATAGAAAAATAAATATTTTACAATCAAAGCTCAAGAGAAACATACATATTATCTATTATAATATTTAAATATCTAGTTAAATAAAATATTTGACAAAAACTAGTTAAATAACTGTTTTTTTGTGCGTGTGAGGACGAAGGCAAATTAAAAAAGATAAGCAATTTTTCGAAGAAATTGAAAACCTTAGGGGGGTCACTGCCCCGCTTGAGATATACTACGCTGCACCCCTGAGCATGACATAAATCAATAGGGAGATTAGTTACCCAAGAAAAAAAAAAAAGAAATAATGGGGATTGAATTCTGTATCATCATTCCCGTTTTCAATTTCATCCCCCAAATAAAATGTCGACTAAATATTCATTTTAATCCTTTATTGTATATAGGGGGAAAAATTAGTCTATTTTAAAATTTTCATATTATTTTCTCACATATTCAAAAATGAGAAAAAATAGTATTGTCGTATAAGTCTGTACAATTAAAAAACTATTATATATACTTATATGAAGGGATCAATTTATCCCTTTTATTTGAAATGTGAGAAAATAATATAAAACTTTTAAAATTTGAGGGACTAATTTATCATCTAATATATTTGTGAGAGATTATTGTGGATATTTAGTCTAAAATATTACAAAGGGGTGTATTTATTTTAGAGTAAAATCAGAAGAAATTTTTTATAAATAAAATTAATGTTTAAGTTTATACATAATATTCATCAATAAAAAGTTTTCCCTTAATTTTACCCCTAACAAAACGCCATAAGAGAAAATTCTTACCGGTTTAGAGAAGTATAATTCTAAGAAAAAAAACTGAAAAATCACAATTTTTGTTTAAATTTATTTGTCAAAATAATGTATCATATATGTTACTATTGGATAATTAAATGACTCATGCCACTTTATGCTATGCAACGACTATCTTTATTTTTCTAGAAAAACATTATGATAATTTTTTGGCACTGTAGTGTTACTTTTAATTCAAAATTATTTGTTAGGATGATGTGATATATATAAACTTTTATACAGCAAAATTAACGAGTCATTTTACTGTATTCGATTAACTACGTACTTCTATTTTCTGTCAAAAACTTTGACAACTGTCTAACCGTGCAACATTACTTTTCAATTAACAAAGATGTAATTAAGAAACAAGAAGGTGGCTACTAGTAAATCTCCCGCGACAGAAAATACACAAATATTAACAACACAATTGTGTTTGGAGATGAGATCGAGACAAATATCTTACAATTATTTTTGTTCTTGGACAATTTTTAAACCAATTTTTATTCTTGAAACAAATTTAAAATATTTTTTTAAATATTTTATATTTCATCTTTATTATTTTCACTTTTATTTTTCATTATATTATAACATAATTTTGTTTATCCTTTTATCAATCATTATATTATGTATATTACTATCAATCACAGTTCTTTCTCTGTCTTTAATATCCTCTCTGACTATATTGTCTCACCGTCTTTGTCCTTTTTGTCATGACAGATACCAAGCACAGCCAAAGATAATAGAAATTTTTACTTGACAAAAACATCTAAAATTAATGCATTCAATGGGAATGAATGTATCACACATAAAATTATTCATGTGTCTTTTTGTCGATCGATTTAAATTTGTGAGAAAAATAATTTCATAACATAATATCAAAGTCACCATGAATAAGAAGTTAAGAGTTTTATCTATATTATTCCCTATTATGACAAAAATGTTTATACTCAAGTTCAAAAGGGATAAAAATGATGAAATTTTTAATCCAATTCTTAATACGACAAATGATAAACAAATGCTATAATTGGGATTAGGTGTTAGAATTACCTGGAACAATAGAGGTTGATGAATCCATGACTGTCAGCTTTACTTTTCTGTGAGTGAATCCACGCAGCAGAGAAAAACTCCTCCTATCACCCTATCAGTTGCAAAAGTCTGTGCACTGTCTCAATGGGGCAACATCCACTTTGATTAGGGCTAGGAGCAGGGGCCTCTGTAGATTAGTAATAGAATGGGTCAAATCTGCCCATTATGGCTGAGCCCAATAACAATAACCAAACAATACCATATCCACTAATAACGAAATAAAATCAAGCCCAATAACAAAATTAACCACAAAATTGGGTTAAATAATATGGTCAAATACATTTTAGTATCTAATTAATCTGTGATCAAATTAAAATTAAATTATAACAAAATGATTTATGCTAGTCCACACATAGAATATTCAACATTCTCCCACTTGAACAGCATAAATCAAAATATCATGATATACCAAATTAATCAACAATATATGGCCATAACAAGATGCCAAAATAAGCCAACATAAACCACGAAAGGTCCAAAATGGAACTATAAGCATCTCAACAATGCAGAAAATCATACTCGAAGGAATAGTGATATCATACATTGTAAGACACTCATATTCTGTGACCCAACAACAAGGTGGAATATGGATAAATGGAAAGCACAACAAAACGGTATGCCAAAGTTTGAACAAAGTGCAGTTTCCCAACAAAATGGCCCAAGTATCCACCCAAGATGCCATATAAGATTCAATGAATCTTATCATAATAACAAGATTGAGACTGGGTCCAAAATGTCTCTACAATATGCCATCACAATATATAAATACACAATAATAATTATAACAATTAAATTGTGCAGAATATTCATATGGCAATAACAATAGCAACAATAACCATTATTTGAACAATGTCTGAAATATTATTCAATATGAGGTCATGACAAAACATAAACATAAACTCCCACTAATCCAAAACATCAAAGGACCTCACTACACCCATGTGGGTTACATGATCAACAAAAGCTTTAACAGTTATGCCTTTTGTTAAGGGGTCAGCAACATTAAGCTCTGTAGAGATATACTCGACACGAGTTTTAAACTCCTGAATCTTCTCTCTTATAAACATAAACTTTGTCTCAAAGTGCTTTGTCCGCTTTGAGCTCTTATTATTAAGAGAGAAGCTCACCACAATAGAGTTGTCACAATATATGGTTAGAGGCCTAGAAATACTCTTCACAAAATCAAATTCAACAATAAAGTTCTTCAACCATGTTGCCTGACGCGTAGCCTCATAACAAGTTATATACTCTGCTTCCATGGTTGATGTAGCAGTAAGAGTCTGTTTGACACTCTTCCAAGAGATAACTTCTCCAGCTAACATGAATACATAACCTGATGTGGACTTATGATCATTTGGACAACCACCATAATCAGAATCACAATAACCTGTTACCTCAAGATGATCTGACCTCCTGTATGTAAGCATATAGTCTTTGGTACTTTTCAGATACCTCAAAACATGTTTTGCAACCTGCCAATGTGCTACACCAGGTTTACTCAAGTGTCTCCCAAGTACACCAACAACCAAAGCAATATCAGGGTGTGTACAAACTTGAGTATACATAAGGCTGCTAATAGCAGAAGAATAAGGAATTTTCTTCATATCTACCATTTCACTTTCAATCTGAGGACATTGGGCATTGGAAAGCTTCTCACCTTTTTGAATGGGTCCAACACAGGGCTTACAAAATTGCATATTGAACCAGTTCAAGATTTTATCAATATATCCTTGTTGAGACAAACCAAGGATACCGCGAGATCTATCACGGTGAATCTGAATGACTAAAACAAAAGATGCATCACCAAGATCCTTCATATCAAAATAAGTTATAAGCATCTGTTTGGTCTCATTCAGAAAACCCAAATCATTACTGGCCAAAAGGATGTCATCAACATAGAGAACAAGAATAACAAATTTTCTCCCACTATTTTTCAGATAAATGCATTGATCAACTGTATTTTCCTTGAAGCCAAGAGAGCTTACAACATGATCAAGCTTCAAGTACCACTGTTTAGAAGCTTCCTTCAAACCATAAATGGATCTTTTCAATTTGCAAACCATGTGTTCCTTGCCATTTTCAACAAAACCATCAGGTTGATTCATATAAAAATAGATCACTATTCAAGAATGCTGTCTTAACATCCATCTGATGAAGCTCTAGGTCAAAATGGGCAACCAAGGCCATCACGATATGAAAAGAGTCTTTAGTAGAGATAGGAGAAAATGTCTTTTTATAGTCTATGCCTTTCCTCTGGTTGTACCATTTAGCAACAAGTCTAGCTTTGTACCTTTTTATCTCTCCTCTAGCATCATGTTTGGTCTTAAAGACCCATTTGCAACCAATAGGTTTGCAACCTTTGGGTAACTCCACCAAATTCCAGATATCATTCTTTCGCATAGAAGCCAATTCATCCTCCATAGCAACCAACCATTGTGAACTATGAGGATTAGAGATGGCTTCATGAAAGGTAACGGGATCAGAATCCTCAACAGAAGCATACTCATGTTCCTGCAAATAAACAACATAATCCCTGAATCTAGTAGACTCAATAGGTGTAGGAACATGCTCAGATCGCCTTAACTGAGGCACAACAATATCTGAATTCTGAACATCATAATCAACTTGTGGATCAACATCAACACCAACAATGGGATCCGTGGCTTCATCATGAGTGACAATAGTCGGCATAGACTCGAGCAAAGGAGTAATGGGTACAGGAATAGTGACATGCTCTTCTCTGAAGCTAACAACACGCGGCTCCTGAGTTATAACATGTTCTGAATCGTTTTCAAAATAGACAGCATGATCAGATTCAACAACTCTAGTTGTATAAGTAGGACAATAAAATCTAGAATCTCTGGAGCCCACACAATATCTAACAAAGAAACCATTAATCGTTTTAGGATCAAGCTTCTTTATTTCTGGATTGTAGAGCCTGACTTCTGCCTTACAACCCCATACATGAAAATGCTTCAGAGTAGGCCTCTTCCCTATCATAAGTTCATATGGAGTCTTTGGAACTGACTTACTTGGCACATGATTTAGAATATAAGTTGCTGTCTTCAAAGCTTCACCCCATAGAAAATCAGGAAGAGTTGAATGGCTAAGCATACACCTAACCATCTCCATGAGAGTACGATTTCGCCTTTCAGTGACGCCATTTTGCTGCGGAGTTCTAGGCATAGTATACTATACCTCAATACCACAATCCTACAAAAACCTTGCAAAGGGGCCAGGATTCCTCCCAGTTTCATCATACCTTCCATAAAATTCACCATCTCTATTAGATCTAACATACTTAACCTGTGTGTCAAATTTCAGCTCAACGACAGCTTTAAAAGTCTTGAAAGCATCTAAAGAGTTTGATTTCTCACGTAACAAATCAATCCAACCAAATCTTGAGAAATCATCAATAAAGGTGATAAAATATCTAAATCCTCCCAAAGCAATGGGAGTAATTGGCTCACAGATATCTGTATGAATCAACTGCAATATAGCTTCACTCTTACCAACTATTTTCTTCTTGACTTCAGCAGTGAGCTTCCCTTTCACACAATCAATACAAGTATCAAAATCAGAGAAGTCCACATTATGAAGAATGTTCTCCTTGATCAACCTCTCCATCCTTTCTCGGGATATATGTCCCAACCTCTTATGCCACATCATAGAGGAATTTTCGATAGCTTTTCCACGCTTTTGCCCAACAACACTATTAACATTGGAATGTCGTTGTTCAAGAGAGAGAGGATCAAGATCCAACATATATATGCCATTCAATTTAACACCATAGCCAACAACAGTAGATTCATAATATAAAATAACTTTATTAGATCCAAAATGGAAAGAGTAGCCACATTCATCCAAAACTGAAACTGAAATCAAATTCCTTCTCATAAAAGGTATACAAACAGTGTCTCGCAAAATCAACTCATGTCCACTACTTAATTTCAAAGTAACTATTCCTATATGTTCTACTTTAACATTCATCCCATTTTCAACTGCAACAGACACCTCCCCTTCATTTGGCCTTCTCCTGGTTTTGAGCTCCTGCACAGATTTTGCAATATGAATGGTTGTTCCAGAATCTAACCACCAAGTATGAGAAGGGACATCAACAAGATTAGATTCAAAACACACTAGAGCTAGATGAATACTTTGCTTTTTTTTTTTCTCTAGCCACTTCTTAAACTTAAAACAGTCAGATTGTTTGTGCCCGAATACATCACAAAACTTGCAAGTGCCATTAAACCTCTTTTTCACACCAGATGGTTCACCATCTTCATGAACTAAAGGAGGTTCAGACTTATCACTCCATTTCTTCTTGAATTGAGGCTTGCTACTCTTTCCCTTAAAATGCTTCTTCTTCTTGTCATGACTCTTATGGAAAACCAATTGAACAACTTGAGCCTTACCCTTTCTCATAGTTTGCTCCTCCTAATTAAGAATGGCTATGAGCTCATCAATAGACTACTCTTCCTTTTGTGCATTGTAAGAAGTCTTCAAAACATCAAATTCAGAAGGAAGAGAGTCAAACACTTGCCAAACCAAAAAATCACTTCCCAGCTCCATCTTCATGGATTTCAACTTGTTGTACCAATTGGTGAGCTTCATAGCATGCTTACGAATACCAGACACACCATCATATCTAGTCTTTATCAGTAATGAAAGATAGTAAGCCTTCTCCGTCTTATCAAATTTCTTGAATTTCTTGCCCACAGACTCAAGAAACTCCTTAGCATTGTTCATCTCAGAAACATTATCTTTGATGGTCTTGTTCATAGTGAACTTCATGGTCATCAAACAAACTTTATTAGAATGAGCCCATTTTTCATGTTTTGCTATAACAGCAGTGGAAGAATCAGGTGTGGGAACTTCAGGCTCATTCTCAGTAACGGCAGCATCAATGTTAGAAATAGCAAAGAACAACTTAACAGAATCAACCCAGTCCTTATAATTTGTTCCATTTAGCTTTGGTAAAGAGTTCATATTCATAGGCAAAGTTGAAATTTGTACATTAATGGGAGATTTTTATTAAGCATATCCAACAGAAGAAATAAAGCTTATGATCACAATAAAGTTATCTCATGCAAATGCAATCCCGCTGAAGGGTCCCGAATTACAATGCACAAGTTAACTCCCACATTACAGAAAATAATTATATTCTTAAAGCTAATATCGAGAAGATACTGAAAACTTTAAAATATAATTACCAATCATCAGGAACTATATCAATAAAGACAAACCGATAGGGTAGGTGCATTATTAAAATAATTCCTAATGCCACATTAATAACAATAATTTTCCAACAATAGTATTTTATCATAATCCGTCTCGTGAAGGCCAGTTCACAGCTATGGAAAAATACCCAATAACAGTATAAAATGGTCTAAAACAGCATATCTCAGAATTATATACCACAAAACTTTATAATAGTAATAAAATATAATCTCAATAATTAATAATACGTACATAATAAAGCACAAAATTATTTAATTAACCAAATGATATCAAAACTGAGAACATGCTGAACATAATGTGCCAAACAGTGTTAGAAATGTGCACAAAAAATTTCAGACCAAAATTAGGAGAGTATCCAATATTTTTAAGCAATATATGTAGTGGAAAATTAACAATAATTATTTTCGTCATTCAGAAAAATAATTAAAAATTACCAATAATTTTAAAAAATCAAAAAACCCAAAATGAAAAAAAACTGGGGCCTGCTTCGTGACACTATTAATCACCTTCAACCTCCCGCCGGGTCAAGGATGGATCATTGCAACCCGCTTCACAGGCAATCGGGTTAATTATGATTTCTCTCTCAATTCTCAACCAAATTGAATGATTTTGGTGTCTATGGATTCGCCTTTCAACGCTCTACAAAACCCATACAATATTGTTTCGAATCATAGCCTATATAACCTCAGAAAAATCTGCGAAAACCTTCGTGGTAGCCTCGGGTTTTTCACAATTTCGCTCTCAATACTCGATGAAAAATCATGATTTTGGTGTCAATAGGTTCAAAATTTTATCCTCTACAAAAGCCCTATAACAATCAAAACAATTACTCACAAATATGGGTTTAGGTTCGTCAAATCAAAATCGGGTTCTATTCTAGGGTTCTAATTTTCAAAGATAAAATTCTCTCAGTACACTCAACCATTTTACACGATCTTTATGTCAATTTGTTCAGAAAATTGTTAGCAACAATAACCCTCAATCAATTTCGAGATTAATTGGTCAAATCATAAAATCCCAAATTAATTACTAGGATTCATATCATATACGAAAATATATCAGTAACACCTAATTTGAAACAGTAAAATCACTGTCATATCAGAATTGGATTGGCTCTGATACAACTTGATGAAATTTTTAATCCAATTCTTAATATGACAAATGACAAACAAATGCTATAATCGGGATTCAGTGTTAGAATTACCTGGAACGGTAAAGGTTGATGAATCCATGACTGTTTGCTTTACTTTTTTGTGAGTGAATCCACGCAGCAAAGAGAAACTCCTCCTATCACCCTATCAGTTGCAAAAGTCTGTTCACTGTCTCAATGGAGCAACAGTCACTATGATTAGGGTTAGGAGCAGGGGCCTCTGCAGATTAATAATAGAATGGGTCAAGCCTGCCCATTATGGTTAAGCCCAATAACAATAATCAAACAATACCATATCCACTAATAACGAAATAAAATTAAGCCCAATAACAAAATTAATCATAAAATTAGACTAAATAATATAGTCAAATATATTTTAGCATCTAATTAATCTGTGATCAAATTAAAATTAAATTATAACAAAATGATTTATGCTAATCTATATATAGAATATTCAACAAAAAACGTGTTAGATATAAAATCATTTACATACTTTTATCATCAGTATAAGCTTCGAGAAGAGTTATTTTTTGATACAATGCAAAAATGCGGGTGAGTCACGTGAGGAAGGGGAGGGAACGTTTGCAAGGAGGAAAATAAAGGAGAATGCATTTTGGCTACGCAAGTATTAATTATAGAACTACACTGTACCTGCAACTTAAAATTATGTGTTGAGCTGGCAATTATATTTGGTGGAATTTGCTTATGTGTGGCCCTGATAGCTGTGACTTGGAAAGCAATCATCGCTGATTCATAGTTTCGTTTCATAATGACCATGCAAAATGCTACTGCCTCATCAACCCCAGGCCCCCCATGCATATATGAGACACACCCCTTCCCTTATATATAGGGGTTCCATACTCGTGGAATTGGTGTGACACAGAAATTAAACCAGTGACTGGTATAGCATAGCTTCCCCTGAAACCTTCCTTCTCGCCCTTTACTCAAGGGAATATTTCTGAGGGAGGGAGGGAGAGAGAGAGAGAGTCAGAGATTCCAACATACACCATGCCACACAGTCCTATAGTTTTCACCTTTGAAGTTCTAGGTACTTACACAGAAAAATTCATTTGCATTCTCTTATTTTGCAATCACTTTCCTTTCTATAATTTCTTCCCATTAAGCTCATAAACCACGAACTAATCATGTAATTTTCTCTGTTTTTTTCCCGTTAATGTTTCAGGTAACATTGCCTCCTTCGTGTGGTTTCTGGCACCACTGTAAGTACATATGTTCTTTCCATCAACTTTCCTAAACTATTACTATTCATCTTTAAACATAATCACAAATCCAAATCAAAATATAAACACATGCACTCTTCGGATGCAGACCGACATTTCGTAGAGTATGCAAGAAAAAATCAACCGAAGGGTTCCAATCGATTCCATATGTGGCTGCACTCTTCAGTGCAATGCTTTGGATTTTTTATGCCTATGTGAAGACCGGAGAAACGCTTCTTATAACCGTAAATGCATTTGGTTGCGTGATAGAGACAATTTACCTCGCCATCTATATCACTTACTGCCCCAAGGAAGCTAGGGTGCGTTCAATAATTAACATATCGATCTTGATTAGTGCACACAATTTTATATCATATATTATAACTTCAACCACTTTTGTGTCCTTGTCATAAAATAATATTTACTTTTAACTAACATTATTTGAGACTGTTAATTAACTTGCAGATGTCCACATTGAGAACGATTCTTTTGCTCAACTTTGGAGGATTTTGCACGATTGTCTTGCTAACCCACTTCCTAGCAAAAGAACCAGCAAGCCGTCTCAAGCTTCTTGGATGGATTTGCGTTGTCTTCTCCACTAATGTTTTTGCAGCACCTTTAAGCATTATTGTAAGTATTAAGTGTATAAACTAATTAACCTTCCACACGCCACAATTTTCTTAGTTATTGTTAATTGCTCCAAATGACAGATCGAGCACTATCAAGTCGTTTAATTCATATATGTAACCGACCACACTTAGTAACAATAAAATAATACTTAATTAGTTGTTATTATGGTTAGTTGTTTGGATCTTGTATCATTAAATCTCATAGTTTATCATATTGATATATATGCATATAGTATGCTAATTATGCATGCATGGTTATAATTTTGTTCAATTATATTTCAGAGGGTGGTCATTCGCACCAAAAGCGTAGAGCTCCTTCCATTTCCTCTTTCACTCCTTCTCACAATAAGCGCAATCATGAGGTTGTTACAAGGAATTACTCTGAAAGACATCTATGTTGTGGTGAGTCCTAGATCCTAGCTACTTCTATATAGCTATGCAATATAATTAATTAATACAATAAAATTGGCAGACAAATTAAATGCCATGATCTGTTTCTTCTGGTAATTGCTATTTTGTCTTTATGGATAAATGCATGACACCCCTCTTCTGTTTTTCTCTTGGGACAGCTTCCGAACATTGTAGGCTTAACATGTGGAATCATTCAGATGGTTCTCTATGGAATGTACAGAAACAACAAGCCCATACAGGATCAGAAGCTCCCAGAACACAAAGGGGACATCAACAACAATAATGAAAACGCTGTTGTTCCAACCGTGACCATTGATGATGAGAAACATGTTGAAGAAATGAAAGTCATAAAGATTGGAGAGAATAATAATGAAGAGAAGAAGGAAAAGAAGGAAGAGCAGGAACAAAAGAAGCAAGATCATGAACAAAACCGCCAAACAGAACTCAACAAGGACAATAACGGCGAAAACAAGGAGAAGGACAAGGACATAACAAAAGTGAGGGAGAGTTGCGGAGTTTGATGAAATTATGATCCGATGCAATAGAATCTCTCTATCTCTCTCTATGATGGACGTGTGACGCTCGATTTATGTGTAAAATTGTGCAACGCATAAAAGGGGCATGGGACGGTGTAGATACCTATGTATGATCCTATATCTGTACAAATATAGCTATTTTAACTTGTTTTGGTTCACTTCTCTTTTTTAATGCAATTTCTGTTTTGCTTTGAAGCCAATTAATTATGCCCCCGGTTGAAGGGAACCTCTCGCAGAAATTAATGTCCCCCAGATTATTATGGTTATATCCCATTGAAGGTGACTCTTCCTTTAGAATTAAACAATAATGATATTGTTATACGATACGAGACTTAGTCACTAACGCAATCATCACATGATTTTTTTAATCTATATATATGGCAGGGACTAGCGTCCGATATAAATTGAGGTGGGTAAGCATTTCTTTCGTGATAAAGATGAACGATTTAGGATTGTAAATTTGTAATTGTGATTTTTCAAGATTGTGACAAGATATGAATTTAATGGTAAGGACTATAGATATGGTTTAAGGACCATATGATATTGCAAGCTTGTAATGACTAGGTGTGAATAAATGTATAGCGGTTTATCAGTATATGTAGGGGTGTTCATGGTTGGTTTATAGCGAGGAGGACTGAACCAAATTGCATCAAACTGGTTTTAAAATTTGGAAAACCAATACAAACCAATTAAAAAAAAAACAACCAGTTTTTATCCGGTTTAAGATAAGGTGAACCGGTTTAATGTGGTTTAAAACCGGTTTGAAGTTAAAAATAAAAAGGAAAAAAAGAAAAAATTTTCAATCAATTTTTAACTCTCAAGTCTCAACTATCTGGTGACAGACTAGGCACCGCCATGCACTCCTCCGATGGTCTCCGCATCTAGCGACCCCCTCCGACAACGCCGGAAGTGCGGTGGAGGCTAAATTGGACCCCAGAAGGCGAATTATGACTCCGATGCCGTCGCTCTGCAGCCCAGAGGTAACAACATAACCTTTGTCATCGTGACGGCCTTGAGAGGCTCCCTCCTCTTCACAACCTTCATTTGCAAATCCAAACTCTCATCACCTCCACTGCCATGATCCTCTTTCGGCCTCAGCTTTACGGCGACGATGTCCTGCGACTGGAGCTTCAGCGTTGCCTGATCCTCATCCTCCGGCGCCAACCAAGCCAGCTCGATGGGGAACCCTAGCTCCTGCTCATGCAACACCATCAATGACGACGAAGACAACGATGATGATGACGACAACGTTGAGGTGCGGCTGAGAGGCTACCGCATATTGTCGATGCCGTAGTTGAGAGTAAGGTGGAAGAGACCGGTTCATGTTTCTAAACTATTTTGAAAACTGATTTTTGAAATATGGTCTAGTTTGGTATAAAACTGTTTAGAAAAACCTTTTTTTTTAATGGTTTGTTTACAATTTGGTTTAGGTAAAATGGTTAATTTAATCAGCCCTAAGTATATGGGTTGAGGTGAGAGAGTAAATTTACTAGGGGTGAAAATAAATCAAGTTGTTTCACATGTAGGTGAACTAACATGTATTTGTCGTCGAAATGCAGGAAGAACAACAAAGAGCCATGGCTAATGAAATGGTGGCAAAGTTGACAAGTGAATGTTGGAACAAATGCATCACGGGTACACCTGGGAATAAGTTCAGTCCCAGTGAAGCTACTTGTCTTTCAAACTACGCACAACCATACATAGAGATGAGTATGCTCAACAATGCGCTTTCTCTGTTCCAGTCTTAAATTACTTCTGCAAAATCATCAATATCAGTGTGATATTATTTAGTACTTTCTTGGATTATTTTTTATTTTGTCCAGGCTTTAATGTCCATGGTGAATAACTTCTAGCCTGTGTGGTTCACCAAGCAAACTTATAGCTTGTTTGCGTTAAAGGTGGATGTTCGTAAGGGTTTTGCAATTTTAAATTGTCCAGCAAGCAAAAACACCTATTCATGTCACAATGAGAATGTTTGCTCATGCTCATTACTCAAACTATAGTCAAAATTTCATCGACAGAAAATGGTGATTTTTTAATGTTGCACAAAATGTTGAATTTTAGGCTAAAAGTTTGGCCACGCTTTTAAACCTTGAAATGGTTGGCAGTGTAGTTGGAATGGCAAGTTCAATATACCTTAGAATTTAACTCTCGAATCACAAATTATCGAGGAAGAGAAAATTGGACCAGATATCGAATCGGTCAAGGTACTGATTCAAAAGTTTAGAGGTCCAGCCGATTCAACCAGAGTATAATATATATAAATATATATATACACACACACACATATACACACACATATGATTAATTAGAATAAAAAAATATTAAATCATTAACATTAATATAATTAATAAAAAAGTATTCATATGTCTATAAAAATAAACAATTCATATAAAATTTCTCTAGTCTCAGCCTCACAACACGGTCACAAAGCATTTAAAAACAATATTTGTTGGTGACCAGCGAGGTTTATGGTGAGCAATCTACGAATGACAGAGAGAGAAGAAGAACAACCCAACAATCTTTGTTAGCGCCCTTCTTTGGTTTCATTTTTTTTTCATTTTTGCTCTGTGGTTACCACATGATATCAATAGTTAAGTTTTGAAAAAATAAAAAAAATAAAAGTTCCAAATTGGTCCGGTTCGCTGGTTTTGGCCGGTTCTTGATCGGTTTTGACTTTCTTCGATTTTTGGAGCTTAACCGGACCGGCCAGGTGGCCGATTCTCGGTCGGTTCGGTTCGGTTTTCTCTTTTATGCAAATTACAAATATCAACCTAATTAATGTACACTTTTTCTTCCACCCTTGAAGCCCCTAAACTTTACATCCTATTAATTTGAATTTTTGTGGCTTCAAATAATTGTTTCTGAATCTTGACCCCATCTGCTGCCATCTCATGGAAGTTGAGCATGGATTTAGCCCATTGGAGGAGCCTAGAGTAGGAACTAGACGAGAAATGAAATTCAAGAACCTGCCTCTACTTATGAAACTCACTCTTGTCCAACCTTTGACCATACTCCTTGGTGGTTAAGGTAAAGCGAATCTTGTGGTTCAACTTTTGTTGGTAATAAACAATAGCCGAAAAAGGAGGGAGGTCAAGCTTCTGATTCCAATTCCTTATTCGAAACAAAGGGCTGCTGATCATGTCACTTAATTGGCTATTGAGGCAACTGAAACGCGGGAGAGCTTGTGCAAGGAGGCAAAGAAAGATGTCAAAGAGGATATCGCGTTGCATAGCTCCGCCAGTGGTCGTGGCGATAGTTACAATAATGATGGTGGTGGAGGTGAAGAGGAAGTTGGATGAGAAATTTGGAAGGGGAATTGCATGAATTCCAGAATCCATTTCCAGCATCTGGTTGATAATGGCACTTTCTTGGTGTTCAAGAAGTGGTATTCCATTGTGCTAGGCAAGTTAGAGGATTTTGCTTTACTATAAAAGAAAAGACAAAATTTGTGGTGTTTAAAGTAGGTATTGTTGAAAGGGTAAATTACACTGACTTCTCTTAAAGTTTGCTGAAATGCAACAGACACTCCCTCTATTTGTCCACCTAACATTTACCTTTCCTAAACTAAATAAAAATAGACAGAGCTCTAACGGTGCTATTTACCTCCCTTATGTCAAGGTTCGATCGGGTGGCAGAGATGAAATAGAGCTCGGCCAGAAGGAGGTGGAGCTTGGTTGAGTAGGTGGAGCTCGGTTGACAGGTGGTGGAGCTTTGTCACATACTTGTCAATCTTGGCCATCTGTCAGCCAAGCTCCACCTTCTCAGCCAAGCTCCGCCTCTTCCTAGCTAAGCTCTACCTTCTCTTAGCCGAGATCTTTTTTTATCTTTGTCACCCGGCCGAGCCTTGACAAAGGGGAGGTAAATAGCACCATTAATAGCATCATTAAAGCTCTGCTTGTTTTTATTTAGTTCAGAGGAGATAAATGTCAGGTGGACAAATAGAGAGGGTGTCTGTTGTATTTCAGCAAACCTTAGGAGAAGTAAATGTACTTTTGTTGAAATGGAAGGTTCTCTTTCATTTTTATTTCAGTGCTTGTTTCAATGTAACCATATAAGATTACATGATATATAGGATGTAGAGGTTAAACGCTTAGTAAGGAGACAAACATGGGATGCAAAAGTCAATGCATACCATTATTTTTATTTTTTTCCTTACAATTTGTAGTATGATACACAATGCCAATATTATTTCTTAACCTTTTCCTTTAGTAGAGGTTGGCATTACAATGTGTATGGCATCTATGAACATCTTGTTTAAGGGTAACAATGGCTTATAATCATAGACAAACATGCTTAGCTTAAGTCTGTTAGTCAAAGTCATATTAACATAAATTATTATATTAATTAAGGCACTTAAGTACATTTCATTTCTATATGAAAATGTAGCACCAAAAATAATATTAAAAGAAAATGATGACTAACAATCTGATATTTTAAAGTTGTCATCTATGATAATTAAGGAATGATACTACAAACACAAAGGAGTAATGACATTAATCAAAGAGCATCCTACCCATGAACTATATTAGACACAAAAATGGTCACATTAATACATTATATTAAGCTTTCTAAAGAAGTTAATGGATTAAATGCATTTTCTACCTCCTGAATTTTGTGCTCTGTGCAATTTAGACCCTGACCTTTTAAATTGTGCAACGTGACCCCCTATAGTTTTTAAACTGTGCAAAATAACCCTTTTGTTAAATAAACATCCATTTAGTCTGTTAAGTGACTATGTGCCACTCACATGACCTAATTTCTGGACAAAATTTCCCTTGCCATATCCCCTAACCCCAATTCACATTTAGACCACAAAACCCATCTCTGTCTCTCTTTTTCCTCATCGAATTAGAACCCTAAACCACACCTCACCTCTCAATCTTTGAACCATACTCCCCAAACTGAACCACGTCTTGCCTTTATACCTCCATCTTAACTTTTGAGCCCTACTCTCAACTTCAATCGTGAAATGCCAATCATGAACCCTAATCATGAACCGTGCAAACTAACCAAATCATGAACCCTAATCATGAAAAGCCACTCCCAACCCTTACCTTTAAACTTTGTTTTGAAGCGATTGAAGACATCAGCTCCACCTTTGGACGGATTAAAGAAGAAGTTGATTGAGGAAAGGAAAGACCTAGGAAACGAGATATCACCAAGACATACTAGGTACAAAACTTAAACTTCTGTTTTGTGCGAAATTTAAGCATCATTCCCTTTGTTAAATAAGTTTTCCTTTTGGTGCGTGTGGGGTCTTGATGCTATGCATTTTTTTTTTTTTGGATCCTAATCTCTGGTTTTTGCTATTTTCTATTGCTAATGTACGTATATTTTAATCCTATGTGGGCACATGTGGTGGGGTTGGAGTGTAGGATTTTGGGTGGCAGTGGTCCCATTTGTTGTTTGAATGTATTATTTAATAACAATCTTTGATGGTTTAATAGCATTGTTTAATATGGTCCATGTGTGCAAAGTCTTGTTACTGTGTTTGTTAAATTTAAATTGCACTATGGTCCATTTAATTTTGATAAATTGTGGTGTCTTATTTCCAATTTTCAACTTTTTGTAGATATGTCAACTATCATATGCATTTTGTATTATGCAGGGGTGTTACACATTGCACATGCCATGAGTTATATAAGGGGGTGTTCATCAGGAGTTGAGAAATTTTGATGTTGATTATCTATCAACTATACTTATATGTGCTCTCATGTAAAGAGTTTTAGGTATAGTGAGCCACTCAAGTTTCTATATAAGTTTAGAGAGGAAACATTTGAGTGCTCAAAGGATTTAGTAGTTGAAAAGGATGTGTTGAGTATTACTAAAGCATTAGAGGGTAAGAAGGATCTTGAGTTAGAAATTTATGCCTTACATCCACTAAATGAAGATGAAACAAGAGCTGTTGTAGGGGCTAAATTAGTTCATATTGCAGGGGTTGAAGTAGAATCAGTGGTTACTACTACAGGGGCTATAGTTAGGGTTGAATTAGTTCTTTTTGTAAGGGTGGAAGAAGAACCAGGGGCTACTATAAGGACTGATGCAGGGCTACTATTGGGATAGAATTAGAAGCTACTACAGGGGTTGAGAATGGCCTAGATGTCACTGTAGGGGATAAGGGAGGAAGGGAAAGTAAAGGAAAAAGGAAGAAGGAAGAAGAAAGAAAATAGTAAAGGAAAAGGAAAGATGACCGAAGATGTTGAGGAGGAATTAAAAGGATATGGCTTTACTGAGAGTGACAATGAGGAGCCTAACCTATTTTTTGAAGACAATGGCATATCAGAGGTTACCCTTGAAGTTAGGCCTAACAGACAAAATGGTGAAGAAGGTACATCTATTGGACAATGTAGCAATAACAACATGGGTGATGTTAATATTGGAGTAAATTGGGACTGTGTATCTAACCATGAGGGCAGTGACACCTTACTTACTCCTAATGCATTTGAGGAAGAAGGTATATGTCGAAAACTTTGTTGTTTTTTAAAAATAGAATTTAGCTATCTTAAAATTTGCTTTTTCAAATAACCTATTCATATTGTTTGGCTTTAATTTGTTTTAATAAGGAAGGAGAAACTAAAAAAGTATCCAGAGCTTCATGAATCTTCTAACATGAAGAAAAAGATTGAGTAGAAGATTAGAATAAAGTTTGCAGACTTCAGCGTATTTAGGGAGGCTTTAAGGCAAGACTGTATTGAAAACGGGATTGACTTCGCATATATCAGGAATGAACGTCTAAGAATTATAGTCCATTGCAAAAATAATTGTGGTTGGAGGATGTACACTAGCCATAACCCACAAGAAAATTACTTCCAGATCAAGACTTGGAAAAATGAAGATCACAAAGATTGTAATGGTCTAATGATAACACTAAGGCAAGTACGAGGTGGTTGTCTAACAAGTATCATGATCGCATTAGGGATCACAAGGGCAAGTGGACAAATGAAGCTTTTATGAACCAAGTTACAAGATAGCACAAAATATTTGTGTCAAGATTTAAACTGTGTAAAGCAAATAGGATGGCTATGGAAAAGCTTGAAAGAAGCAATGTAGCTCAATATGGAATGTTTTGGAATCATTGTGCTGCAGTGGGCTTATATAATTCTGATTCAACCATGAAGTTAAAGGTTGATGATCCTAAATTTCTGAGGTTGTATGCATTCTTGGATGCAACCAACAAAGGGCTGAAGTATCTTAGACCTATGATCAACTTGGATGGATGCTTTTTAAAGGTAGGCTATGGTGGTCAACTACTAGTGGCCGTAGCAAGAGATAGCAATGATAATATATTTCCTGTAGCTTATGCTGCAGTTAAGTCAGAGAATAGAAATAGCTGGCAATGGTTCATTGAATTATTGCTTGAAGACATTGGGTCCACTTCAGAGCATGGTTAGGTTTTCATGTCTAATAAGCAAAAAGTATATGGTTCCTTATATGTATTATAAAATTTATGGGGTGAATGCTCGCTAATTTTGTTTGTTTAATATAAGGATTGATAGAAGTACTTGAGGGAATAGGGACCGAGCATAGGTTCTGTGCTCGACATTTGTATGCGAACTTCAAGCTAACATTTAAAGGGAAAACTTTGAAGGATTTACTTTGGAATTATGCAAGGGTAGCAACGAAGGTTGAATTCATATTCCATCTAGGAGAGATAAGGAGAATAGATGAAGGAGCAGCAACTTGGTTAGAAGAGAGAGACCCTTCTGCATGGTCAAGACATAAGTTCTCAGCTCATGCTAAATGTAGGGCCTTACAGAATAATATTACAGAGTTATTTAATTCAACAATATTACTCGCTAAAGATAAAACAATCATTACTATGATGGAGACCATTAGGAGAATGCTTATAAAGAGATTTGTGGATGCTAAAGTATCATGGCGTCACATGCCCACAAATTCAAGCCAAGTTAGAAAAGTCAAAACAACATGATGTCTTGTGCATTGCACACTTGAATGATAGTGGCAAGTTTGAGGTTGACACATTTTCTGGGAATAAAAGGGTGGTTGATTTGGTTTCTAGAACTTGCACACGTAGATTATGGGATCTAATTGGAATTCCTTGTGCTCATGCTGTTAGTGCAATATATACACAAAGGGAAATACTTGAGAGCTATGTGAGTCACCACTATAGGATGGAGACTTTTCCGCAAACATATGAGACTATGATCAATCCTATTATATTTGCTGAAGAGCGGCCACATATTGAGTATGATCCAATTCTGCCACCTACAACTAGACCCCAAGTTGGAAGGCTAAAGAAAGCTAGAAACAGAGCTGTTGATCAGCCAAGAACTCAAACTAGGAGTAGGAGAGGTGGCAATCCTACTCAATGTAATAATTGCATGGAATGGGGTCACAATAGTCAAACTTGCAAAAAGCCTACATCCATATGCAAAAGTCAAAAAGAAGAAAAAGAAACCAGATGGTTCTAGTTCTGCTACTATGTACAGAATTTGTTCCTTTGTTTAAAATTATGGTGAAGATGATAATAATATATCTTTTTTTTTTTTTGCAGGTGACCAAGGTACAACTACTAGTTCTGCTATTGGTGGAAATGGTTGGTTCTGGTACTGATACATTCCTTTGTTTTAAAATTATGTTGAAGATGAGAATAATGTATCTTTGTTATGTAAGTGACCAAGGTATAACTACTAGTTCTGCTACTGCTAGAAATGGTTGGTCCTGCACTTATATGTTCCTTTGTTTTAAAATTATGTTGGAGATGAGAATAATGTATCTTTTTTGTAGGTGACCAAGGTACAACTACTAATTCTGCTACTGCTGGAAATGGTTGGTTCTGGTACTGATATGTTCCTTCAAGTTATTATTTAAATTTGTATTTAATCCTTTACTTTTTTCTTGTACATATGCAACAATTGTTCCTAATTCTACAGCTAGAAATGGCTTGATTTCTAATGCAAATAATGATGTTGGATCAGGTATGAAGGCTACTGGAATTGGTTCTTTTTTTTTTTTGACCTCTTGACAGCAAGTGTTCTACTACTGTTTTGTTCCTTCTACTTATTAATTAAACTTGTATTCATATCTTTTCTTTGTATTCGTATATATATAGTTACCATTCCTGTTTGCATAGTTGGAAATGACTTGATTTCTAATGCACATGATGGTTGTGGATTAGGTATAGAAGCTCTACAACTGGTTCTTTTATTTTTTTCCCCCTTCTTGACAACAAAGGCTTGTTTTAAAGGAAACTTGTGTTCAATATTTGTGGTGTAGTTGTACTCTTGATCCTGTTAGTAAACCTTTAAGGAAAAGCACAAGAGCACATAAAAAGAAGGCTCAAAACTCACTTAGTCAACTACCTCCACAATCAACAACTGGTAATGAGGCACCTCCAATCGCACTCACTCAACCTCTTCTGCAATCATCACAAGCAAAAAAATTAAAGGTTGGTGCCAAAAGAAATGCGTAAGTTTGAAGTTGTCTAGCTTTTAGGTGCTTTGTAGGTTGTTTAAGTTTGAATTTGCTGGCTATTTTGTGATGGAATGTGTTTAAGTACTCATTTGAGATACAATGTTATATTGGGATACAATTCTATCTCAGTTATTTGATGGAATGTAAACATTCACTATGGTTGACAGATATATTTCAAATGCTATGTTATTTCCTTTTTTCTTCTTGATAGCAATCTTGATGTTTCCCTTTATCTTCTTGACAACAAATAATTGTCAAATAATTGTGACAACAATCTTGATAGCCTATGTATAACTTATTTGAATGGAGTAGTAAATATAGTTCCTTCACAAGCAGAATGCATATAGGATCGTGAAACCCAACTAATGCACATATGCTAGTATAAGGTCTGATTCCATCTTTATTATTTAGGCATTCTTGATTGTTCATTGTCAACATTAGTAATCATGACTATTCTATGACAAGTGGCTGAGAATTTTCAGTTTCTTTCCTGCCATTGCAATTCTTTTGCAAGAGAAATGTACTCTAATTTAATTTGGCACATTATGCCACTACAAAAAAATGGTACATTAAGGCGGTTAATTTTGCAAATTATGGCAGATTTAGACTGCCATTTTTTTTCAGTAAGGGTGGTTCCCCAAACAGCCATAATTCACATTTTAACCCCCACAATTCACATATGCTAATTACAGCGGTTTGAAAAAAGTGCATTGTTAATTATGGCAGTTAAGAACCGTTGCAAGTTTCAACAAATTTTTTTTAAAAAATTAATAGTTACGGCGGTTTGAACCACCATAATTTTTAGTGAAATTTTTTTTAAAAAAAGTTAATGATGGCGGTTTGAAACCTCCATAATTTGCATTCTAATTGATAAAAAAAATAATTTCTTTATTTTAATAATAATGCCACATAATTTAATAAAACCAACTTCAGCTTCATATCAATCTAGTAAGATAAAGGAAATGAATTAAGCAAAGATCAAGTTTCAAATCAAGATAAATCACATAAGTAGATTATATAAATGATACATCAATCTTAATATTAAAATGAAGTAATTATTCTATTCATATTCTATCTCAAATTGAGATCAACTTCAAACACTTAAAGTAAAAGACACTAGCTTCATGTTTGCATTCGGAAAAAATTGAGTTCTAAGAACTTTTGTCTTTATCTCAATGATAATGAGATATCTAAAATACAAACTCTGTCAATTTAACCACGATTAGGTTTACAAAATACTTTTACAAAAATTGCTCACCAAGATTAAATCCTTATTTGTAGTCAAGTAAACATAGAATCACAAAGTAAAATATAGTCCAAAAATACTAATATAATCATAAAGCAAAGGTATAATACAAAGCCATATTCTTCAACGTTTTCACATGGGGCTTCATGTCAAACTTATGTTCTACTTTCGCTGCCATCACAACCTTGTCACCTAACACAAACACAAAAGCTATTAGCTAACTTAAGGTAGCTAATATGACAATTGACTAATTAAAAGCATGGCCAATAATTATAATTTATCCAGTTTAAATTGTTAAATATATAACAACTCAGAGTTATCACTTCCCACATGATAATGGAAACAACTTTAGAGTTTAGAACAATATTATTTAGTCAATTGTGTGTTTGTTATGCTGAGAATAGTTCTTTCCCCTTTGATAAATATCATAACATAATAAACACTATTATTTCAGATTTTTTGTTTGAAGCTTATTATTTCAAACTACTAGGAAGAAAGAAACACACATAATATGTAGAGTAAAAGAAGAATCTAGGTTTTACATCAAATTAGACTGTTAACTATCACATATAGAATAAGATACTAAAAGTTGCTATAGTAAACCACTCATAAGTCATGCCTATATAAAACTACCTTCTAGATTTCATAATTTGGATATCAGTCAAATTAACTTAAGATTGATGTGTAGAAATATAAAAATAATGATATGCATTTTTTCCTTTTGATGATCTCAAGATACTTGTACGTATTGTGTTAATATGCTGAATATCTTAGTCTTAGCTTTCCTTGATCTTGTTCTTTTGCCCGTGGCTTTGGGGAGTGAGTTCATTGGCTATATACATAATTTTATATATGTGTTGGGATTGGAAACTTCATTTTTTTCTTTTAATGTTATATATCCATCGAGTCTTGTGAGAAATAGACTCCATAATTACATGGCCACCATGGCAGCAAACCTAATATAAACAAACACCAGTCTACAGTGCAAGGCTTAGAAAATAACAGTCCAAAACACATTCACCAGCAAGCATGCATAAAATAACAAATAAGCATAATGAAGCATGCAACTTAGGCAATGAATTTGTATTCACAAAAAAAATCATGTAACATTCAATCTATCAAACTACTTTTTACCCTTGCAAGCAATTCCATACCATAGAAACACTAAACAAAAACCTTATTGACATAAGAAAAGCATGCAGATCATGAGTTCATAACCAAACAAACCCCAAAACACAACCCTATGCCAGAACATTCCACTGCAGATATAAAAAAAATTGACGACACACCAATTCAAATTAAGAGGGACAATTAAGGGCAAAATCAGAATAAAAGAAAAACAATGAAAGAGGCATAAAAATGAAAAAAATAAAAAAGGAAAATACCACAAATCTTAATGGGTGCTTTGCTTTGAGCTCCAACAAATTAGCTAGGCTGTTGCAAGAAAATTCCCATGCTCCAACAAACTTTATTGCATTTCTGGTACAAATAACTTGACCACTACACACATTAGGAGAAATTACTACTTACACAAAAAAGGCAAATGTTTTTTTTAAAAGGAAGTCACATAACAAACATACCATTGACCAAATTTGTCAGAGTTGGACATCCCAAACCTTGACTTTTTATCTTATTTGTTAACTACTAGGAACAGTTTCTTCCCCTTGATAAATATCATAACACAATAAACATTATTATTTCAGATTTTTTGTTTGAAGCTTATTATTTCATACTACTGGGAAAAAAGAAACACATATAATGTGCAGAGTAAAAGAAGAATCTAGGTTTTTCATCAAATTAGACTGTTAACTATCACATATAGTATAAGATACTAAAAGTTGCTATAGCAAACCACTCATAAGTCATATCTTAATAAAACTACTTTATAGTAAATTGACCTTAGCTCGAATTGAAATCTGAACAGTATATCATGGACTACCTTGTAGCAGAAAAAAATTCAAGGCCAGATGATTTAACTTCAGACTCAATCTTAATATCTGAGAAAGATGCTCCAAGCTACTATAGAAAATTATTGAGATACTTATGAAAAGGCTGACCTGGAAAATCTATAAGTGATACATGTTATGTTGAATAACTAAGAAAGCCTTACACTCAGTAAATGATAATCATGTTCAGCAAGTTACCTGAGCAGATTCACATAAGCAGGTTCAACCAATTCACATTTACATTTCCAAAAGCATAAGCTTCAACACAAGAACTTACTACCTAAAGTTCCATGAAGGTATCAAAATCGGTATTCACCTCTTCACAAAAAGAAAACCTAAGCAACAAATCAATCACCTGAAACATAACAATTTTGCAATCAACACTAAAACCAAACCACGAACAAGAATAAGAAATGAGCACAAATTAAAACTCAGAAGAATCAACCGTTTTTCATACAAAATCAAAATGACTTTGGCACCATCAACATCAACATTTCTCATGGTGCATTCAGTGAACTTCATATTGGAAAGCAGGGCATAAATGGTGAGTGGGGGTTTTGGTGAAGAAGGAAGAAAAAACCCTAAAAATTGAGAGAAGATGAATTTAACTCACATTCAAAAATTGAGGTGAAGCCCTTGCTGGTCACTAGAAAACAGAGGCCGCTACGAGCTGTTGTCATTCGTTGAAAATGTCGAGTGCAGATTAGGGACCAGAAAGCACCGTGACCATGGCGTAAAGCCAAAATATCATGCAGAAGCTTCCGGAGAAGAAGACCTCTTCGACGCATGCGAATGCAATGAGGTGCTCCGTGAAGGATTCTGAGCTGTCAATCCAGGTAGGGCCCAATCGGCCTTCTTGGCGATGCAAGGAACGATCTTGATGGCGTAGAAGAAACGATTCTTTTCTGCGGAGTCTTTGATGTAAGTTTCGAGGAGGAGGCTGTACATCTTAGAGTGGATGTTCTCAATGGCGATTTGGAAGTTGTAGAAGGTGCGTGCCTCCGAAACTTAGACCTCTTTCATGAACCATTCGGCGAAGTTCTAGAGGACGATGCGATAAGAGGCAGTGAAGAAGGCGAGGACCTAGGTGAAGAAGTGGCACTCACCTTCTATGAGGGTCCTAATGGCGAAGACCAATAGAGAGGTTGACCTCCTCGGCAGCCTAGAAGGAGGCTTCAGCTTTAATTGAAAGAGAAAAAAGTAAGGGTGAAATAAGGAGAAGTGTGAGTACCTGAGAGAACCAGCAAAATGAAAAGTAAAATAAGGCGGTTCTATTTACTTAACCTGCCATTTTTATTATTGAAAATATGGCGCTTATAAAACCCGCCGTAATTTACCCAATATTATGGCTTTTTAGAAGAACCGCCATAATTTGCATGATTTTTTATAGTGTGCCACCAATGAGCACTCAAGCTCTAAATCCATTATGAAGGAGATGAGAGTTATTAATTTCCACAGTCAGTATTTTCACAAACAACTTCAAATCCATTCAATATCAATTCCCTCAAATGCATTTTTTTATTTACATAACTAGTTTTTGCATTTTTTTCCCCGTGTTCCAAAATGGTTTTAGTTGAGCATGCTAATATAAATTCTGTAGAAATTGTTATACCATCTGCTATTTTGTTACATGTATTTTGTTTCTGCTATTTTCTTTGCTTGGTGCTTTTAGTCGATCCATTACTCTCTGTCTTTTTCTTTACTAGGTCATCTTCCTCTTCCAAAGAAGTTAGTTCAGTTTAGGGTTTAGAGTATGAATTGGGGCTTTGAAGTGTGTAATTCAAGTTGAAATAGAATAGGGTTCAAATTGGGTGCTTCAATTCACTAGTTTGAAGGTTGGTTGGTTCGATTTTGAAGGGTCCGTTGGTTCAATTTTGGATGGTGAAGATTCGCTGGTTTGAAGGTTGAGGAAAGACAGAGAGAGAGTAGAGTGATGTGGTTAGGATTAGGGTTTGAAGGTTGAAACGATGGGTGCTTCAATTAGAGCTTGGGGGTGGAAAGTGCTTCGATTACAATGCATTTTCTTCTTTGATTGAAAAGGAATGCTTTTGGATGGTGAAGGTGGAGTGCTCGGTTCTAGAATAAGGGTGAAGGTGGATGTTGAATGGGATAGTGAGAGAGGTGGATGTTGAAGGGAACAAGGGTGCTTGGTTAGGGAATGTGAAGTGCTGTTAGTGTTAGGGAATTTCATTAAAGATTAAGGATAATTTTATCCAGAAATTGAGTCATGTAAGCGTCACATGGTCACTTAACAAACTAAATGGATGTCTGTTTAATAGGAGGACTATTTGGACAATTTGAAAACTATAGGGGGTCGCATTGTACAATTTGAAAAGTCAGGGTCTAAATTGCACAGAGCATAAAATCCATTGGGTAAATGCATTTAATCATAAGTTAATAAAACTTTATTTTAAAGTTTGTTAATATGTTTAATTATATATGATATTTTCCTTCGTTCTTTCTCTCTTGTCTTTTTCTTTTTGTTTTTATTTGCTTTTGTAACCAATTATATACATATAGGGTGGAGATCAGTTCACACTATATGTAAGTCTTGTACACCTAGATCCTTTAATAACTCTTCATAGAAATTGAATTTAATTGACCCGACTATTGAATTATGTGATATGATATTGACGATTAAGCATGTCAAATTTCAGAAGAATTGAATAACAATAAACATATATTCTGATGATTGATATTTACTAAGATATTCAAAAATATATTATAAGTCAAAATAAAGTGACATGATGAAATATTAAATCATTTTCAAATTGTATAAAATTTGATATATTTGATCTACTAGGTAAGAACTTTAAATTCAATGGTTAAATTGATGAAATTTTATATCCATGAAAAAGTTATTGAAAAGTGTAAGTTTACCAAGACTTACATAAGATATAAATTGACCCCCACCCATTAGGTAATATTAAGAAAGGGTTAAATACATTTTAACTCCCTAAACTTAAGGTCATGTGCAGTTTACACCTTCAATTTTCAAAACGTGCATTGCGCACTCTAAACTTTTCAAAGAGTGCAAAAAGACCCTTGACTTTCCAATGAGTGCAAAACTTTATATCATAGTAGGGTATTGGCTTGCATACAACAAAAAAATTAGTGAGTTAATTGCACATGAGAATCGATAAACAAAATATTAGGCTGCACAAATTAGAAATATTAGGGCATTAAATGCACATAAATCATATATTCATCAGTTGCCAAAATTATGCTGTAAGATATTTTACACTGTTTGGAAAGTTCTAAGTGTCACGATGCACATTTTAAAAAGTACGGTGTAAACTGCATACGACCTAAAGTTTAGAGAGTAAAATGCATTTTACCCTATTTAAAAATTTAAAAATCATGCTAGCCCCATTAGTAATATTATAAGCTTTGTTATATCGTTAGCATATTTAGATAAATTTTAAATGTCTTAAAATTACTCGACCAGGTAGAAAGGGTATCTAAACACTTCAAATTCTATTAGCAGTGCAAAAAAAAAAAAAGAAAAATTCAAATTCTCTAGGTATAAGAGAGGTCACCATTAAACATAGATTCCTTGTTCTTTTGAATGCCTGAACTTCCAAAAAAAATCTAAAGGTATTAGAAAGCTTTTCTGAAAATAAATACAGTGTACAATGTGTGTAACACCTTAGATAAACAACAATGTTGTCACTGTTTTGTATATTTTTAAGTGAAAAAAATACAATGCGCACAACTAACATACTTTCTTCGTGTTACTTTATCGGTCACTTTTTTAGCTATATGCACTAGAAATAAGAAATACAAAATCAAGGCTTAATCATTAAAGATTTTTATCAAATATCCTTACTTAATTTCAACATTTAATTTTATTCTATTGATGTTGCATTATATTATTCATTATTGGTATGCATATAATATTGTGAAGGGTTAAATTAGAAAACTAATCTTGAATACTTGATTGATATACATGAGAAATGACATTTATTATGAACATTTTTTCTTTACAAAGTGACAGACATAAATGAAGGAAGGGGGTACAATGCATCATCGCATGGTTAGCATTGAAATTCTCACGAATACAATAAAAGGAGAAACAAAGGGTACGGTTTGGGGAAGTAAAATGAACGTATTGGAAGGATAACTTTCCACGAATTATATTTTTCTTTTGCTGTACACAAATGTTTCACTTTTAACAGAACTTGGAGATCACACATCAACTTAGCTCCACGAAAAAAAAGGAAACTATATTAGTATCAATCAAACAAGGTCCAAGGACATTCCAGATTTAACCACAACAGAAGCATTACTTCAGCTCTTTTCACCTTTTAATTCTGTATCTTTGAAAGTGTTTGACATTATAGAGCCACTTAGTGAGTTACCATTGGGCTCTCTACCAATGTCACTAGTTATTCGCTTTGACTCTCCAACTATTTGTATTTCATCCTCAACTTCAGGACTTATGTTAGAAGTCCGAGTAATGTAAAGCCACCTTTGAATTTTCAAAGATACACAGTAGAATTTTTACTGTGCATGCATGAATAAAGGTAGAGGCAAAATTTTCAAAGTGCATAGTAAAATTTACTGTGCACGTGTTTGGTACACCTACCAGATGAAGAATTTTGAGACGTAAAAGGAGGAGGTTCTCTTCTAGAAATGGAGGCCTCCTCCACCAGTTTAATCATCCAATTCCAGAGAGAAAAATATATATAGTGTTATGAGAGTTTTTCCTATTTTTATAGAGAGATGTGTATTCTTCTAGTATAAG
Source organism: Dalbergia cochinchinensis (assembly GCA_031216125.1). NCBI lineage: Eukaryota > Viridiplantae > Streptophyta > Magnoliopsida > Fabales > Fabaceae > Dalbergia > Dalbergia cochinchinensis. Next base: position 53,934,270 of record CM062373.1, on the reverse strand, counting down.
AGAGGGTGTTATTTTTCTTTCCTTATATTTAGAGAGAGATGTAATTTTATTTTCCACATATTAAAAATTTTTCTCGGTCTTGTCCATGTTTTTTCCCTCATCATTAGAGGGTTTTGCACATAAACATTTTGTGTCAGTTCCTATTCTCTCAACTTTATTTTAGTTGTGTTGATCTGTTTCTAGAACTCTGGTACCCAACAAGAAAACCAGACTAAAAATGCATGTAAGTATTTCATGGATGAAATCTATAATAACATCACATACAAATATCGCATTTAAGGTTCAAAGGGTTCAAACCTGGTTTGTGCTGAGGAGATATGTATGGAAAACAATGAGGCCACCAACAAACCAGACAGAAATGAAGCTGTAGATTATTAGTGCGATGGAAGTAGGAGTTTTGAGCATTGCTTTCCAAATTGATATCTCCTCAGAATCCATGATCCTCTTAATGTATACCCAGCTAAAGGCATGTACATATAGGTAAAGAAAGGTTGCAAGGAAGACAAACATGTAGTAGAACAGGTAATTTCATTGCAACAGAGAGGGAAAACATAAGTTCTGGCTTAGCAACTTCATGATCATATATACTACAAATATAATCATTTATTATCAATTGTAGCTTGTCTCAATGGCCAGCGTATTTGGGCATGCAAGCAGAAAATACCAATATACATGCAGAGAAACTTGCATTACTATTTTTTAGACACAAAGAAAAGTCTGTATCTATGTTTAATTAGTATGTGACTGTTAGCATTTGAGCACAATAAATTGAGAGTCTGAATATTCCGCAAAAATTGTTTGTAAGGGGATTTCAAAATTGGAGAAGATTCCATGCTATAGGCTATAGCCGTCGTGTTAAACAAAACATAGATTAGGAATTGAAAGGAAAGCAGAAAAATTGTTCTTCTAAATCATATGATCACACAAAAACGCTCTGAGATGGTGCTCCAGCACTTTGAAATTGGGATATGAAGGAATGGGCATAACCAATCCAATACACTGACCCACCCATGGGCGGTGATGATCAAATCGCTCGATGCAGTTATCGCATATTGCACAGTGAGAACAGCGGGGAGGTCTGTAGAGCATGCAGGTTTCACAACATTTTACTTTTACAGATATACCATTGATGATCACATCCTTTGTTCAAGGCAAATGTGGCCTTGGAGTCTATTTATTGTTGATATTTGCAATCTCATCATAATCACCTAGGGGAGAAGCATTACGAGGCACTATGCCAGGATCTCTTCTTGAGGTCAGTAGAAGGGTGATCAAAACCTGGGAATATGTTTTAAGACTTTTAAGAGTACATTGGTGAAGAAGAAACATAGTGCTCTAGCCTCTAGCAGATTTAAATGATTGTATTGAAAATATGATCTACACCTAACTTTGGAATTGATGACATAAGCATCATTTTCTGTTCATTTGAGCATTGAAAAATAAAACCAGCCCTCGAGTCTTGAATTTTTGGAGCTGTTAGTGTTTCAGAGCTTCAAACAAGTGATTCTAACTTTATTCAACAATCAAAGGTTTTGGTATGAAGAGTAAATTCAAGGTTTCATATAACTTTATTGTATGGATTCTTTAGAAAGCAGTACCTTAGGCTAAAATTTTATTCCTAATTATCATATCAGAACCAAACATATTTAGCTTCACTTCATAGTGGTCTTCCCACTCCTTCTCCATCCAAGTCCCACCCTCTTTCCCTCTCCCACACAAATCAATTGGCATTTGTGAGACAGGGTAGAAGCATCTTTTTTAACATGAGAAACTTAGCATGTTGGAATCTTGGCAGCATCCAGATATACCAGAAATATTATTTATACAGAGCAAAATATGCAACCTGTGAGAACTCAAAATTCTGTCCAAGATCATAATTAGATATTTAACACTGCCCAGTTTCAAGAAGGAATGCCTTTGAATCTTCATACTATGATGAATTCTTCAGGCCTTTGCAGCCATTCATTTGTATAAAATTGTTAAAGAACAAGTAAGTAACAATGCCCACCCCGATGATAAGTAACTAAGAATAACTTACTGGAAAGGTTGTAGGAAAATTCCTCTTGCGTACTTTCAGCTCGGAAACTATAGTAACCCCAAAAAATGCAAGTAGAACACACAGTATGCTGATTGCAAACACCATATTGATTAATGAACACGGCAAAATGTCTCTTTTTGGGTGGCTTCAAACCTATGCTTCTAAATGATAATCAACCAAGATTCTTATAGTGCAATGACATGTCTCAAGAGTAAACACTTATATTGTAATATAAGAATAATGTGAAATTCTGCAATTGTACACAGTGGCCTCCTTTAACGTTTTTTCATTCCTTAGCAAGAAAGCAACAGTCATTGACATATAAAAGTAGAACATTACAATTATGCATAAATTAAATAGTAAAGCTAGGCCATGGAATGGCTCTGCTAGATCAAAATATCAGGGGACAAAAGCAGTTACTGAGCATGTCCAAACACATCATAGTATCATCAACTACTGAGTGAGGCTATACTTTTTAATAGTACAAATAACTTACAAAAATTGTGTGAACAATAACAACGATCAGTATTGAATATCCCTAATGATGAAGAAAATCATCCAACAATTTCCTAGCCACAAAAGCATAGAATACAGCAATGGGGCCAACGATAAGAAATATTGTCACAAATATAGACTTCATATCAAGCCCAAAAATAAGCCTCCCTCAAAGTAAAAACTCCTGAAAAAAAATGCCATGAATTTAAACATAAAGGTAGTAATTACAACAGAGCACAACACTGTCATCCAGCTATATATTGCTATCACCAAATATAATTTACTCTCGCATCCACTACCTGAAAAGTCATATAAATAGAATAATTTAATTAGATGGTTGTGTAAAAGTCTTCTGTGGCATCAAAATTTAACTATTAAAATAATACAAAAATTTGATACCTGCACAAGACAGATAAATAAATTTTTAAGATGCGAGTTCTCATGTTATGCAAACTGTAAAAGTAAATCTGAATAATCAAGAACACTCACCAAGGAGAGGAAACTTGACACAATAAATGCATTCAATAGTCAATACCCTCTATTCTCTTTTTGACATGATGGCAGTATATGTCATAGAATTTCAAAATTCAAATGTAAAATCTTAAAACATGGTCTGATAGATTATCAATCAATATAGATATTCTATGATAACTCCTTTAGGAGTTATGTTTTTCTTTAGTTTTCTTAGGACTTTTAGTTTATTTTCATAGTTAGTTTTAGTTTCATGGTTTCCCTTTTCATATCATTTGGTTTAACTTCTTGCATGACCATACTCACATTGAATCTTGCATTCTAGTTATGTTTTCCATTGTTTTGTTGCTTTTTGGAAGAAGAATTAAGGAAGCATTTGAGCTAAGATTGCAAAAGAGCAAGAATTGGAGCTGAAGGGATGTCAGAAATTCATGTTGGAGCATAGAAATCTATGCTGGAGCATGGGTCCTGAAACTAAAGCCATGCTACAGCGTGGGAAGCCATGCTACAGCGTGGCTTGCTGTCACAATTCTAAACTTTTCACTTAAGCTATGCTCCAGCGTAGCCATAGCCACGTTACAGCGTGGGTGCACAAATCTGACATGTGGACTGGGCCTCTGTATTGACTCTAGCAGCCCATGATTGGCACAAAAACCTAGGCAATCACGTTGGAAAGAGGATTCATTGATCAGAATACCAAATTTGGAAAGGAGAGACCTAGAGCTTAGGAGCATAGGGGATTGAAGCTTCAAGAACTTGAGAGAGAAACCTCTCTTGGATTGTTCTTCAATTCTTGTGTATTTACTTGTTCATGGCTTCTTTTTATTTCTCTTTTAATTGTGTTGTTTCTATTTTATTTGTAATGAATTGTAACTAAACCCTTGCTAAAGGTGATTTATGGATGCTTTGTGTTTGACATTATGCTAATATGAATGAATGTGTCTTGTTCTCATTTGATAGTGAGTATTGTATTTGAGTTTATTTATCTTGAATTGTTTGATCACCAATTTAGGATTATAGGGGTTTTTACAAATTTGAAAAAAGGAGTAAAAGCCATGCCTATAAATACAATGTCATGAGTTGAATGACACCTAGAGATGGGAAAACGTGATTCATGTGGTAGTTAAGGGTTTGAGAACTTCTTGTAGACTTAAGCATGCTAAGAGATTAGGTGTTTGACTCTATTTGGAGTGGACTTCATGGGACCATTCCCTACTTCTTATGGTCAGAAATATATCTTGGTTGCAGTGGATTATGTATCCAAATAGGTGGACGCAGCTGCATTCCCCACCAATGATGCCAGGGTGGTCACCAAATTCCTTAAGAAGAACATTTTTTCAAGGTTTGGTACACCAAGGGCCATAATTAGTGATGGAGGAACACATTTTTGCAACAAACAGTTTGAAGCTCTTTTGGCCAAATATGGTGTGACTCACAAAGTTTCTACACCATATCATCCTCAAATAAGTGACTAAGTTGAGGTCTCTAACAGGGAGCTTAAACGGATTCTTGAGAAAACTGTGAGCTCATCACGGAAAGATTGGTCTATCAAGCTAGATGATGCTCTTTGGGCTTATAGAACCGCTTACAAAGCCCCTATTGGAATGTCTCCCCTATTGGAATGTCTCCATATAGGTTAGTTTTTGGTAAAGCATGTCATCTCCCAGTTGAATTGGAACACAAAGCCTATTAGGCCACCAAACTGCTCAATTTTGACTACAAAGATGCAAGTGAGAAGAGGTTGCTGCAATTAAGTGAACTTGAGGAGTTTCGGCTTGAGGCATATGAAAATGCCAAGATTTATAAAGAAAGAACCAAGTTGTGGCATGACAAGAATATCTTGAGAAGAGATTTTTGTGTGGGGTAGAAGGTTTTACTTTTAACTCCAAACTGAAGCTCTTTCCTAGTAAATTAAGGTCTAGGTGGTCTGGAGCATTTCAAGTGACTCAAATCTCACCATTTGGAGCAATTGAGGTCACACATCCCACCAAAGGCACTTTTAAGGTGAATGGTCAACGCTTGAAGCCATACATTGATGGAGATTTTGATAGACTCAATGCTCCAAGCAACCTTTTGGATCCTACTTGAGTGTTACATCAATGTCCAACTTAGGGACACTAAACCAAAGTGCTCTTGGGAGACAACCTAAGTCTTTTTAATTTTTACCCATTTCACCTTTTCTTTAATAATTGCATTCACTTCAATTTTCTTATTTGATTTGATTATTATTTTTTAATTAGATCCAATTGACTTTTCTTAAGTGTGTTTGTTTGATTGTGATAGAATATAGAGTGTTTGAGTTGCTGGAACAGGATACAAAGGTCAAAAGCATTTCAGAAGCTATTTTCTGCAGAATTCTGCAGAAGATACATGCTATAGCATGGAAACTCACGCTACAGCGTGGGTAGCAAGTCAGCAGATAGTATGCTGCAGCATGGCACCTCATGCTATATAGCATGGAAGTCCAAAAATGAATTTGGTGCAAGACAGTACGCTCTAGCGTATTTTTCCACGCTCAAGCATGACAAGGTGTGTTTTTCCTTTTTATCTTAAAAAAAATATATTTTACGCTATAGCATGGTAATCCACGCTCCAGCGTGAGGTATGTCAAAATGTTCCAGCATGCTATAGCGTGGTAAGTTATGCTCCAGCATGACCAAAAAAAAAACCTAGGCAATCACGTTGGAAAAGGGATTCATTGATCATAATACCAAATTTGGAAAGGAGAGATCTAGAGCTTGGGAGCATAGGGGATTGGAGCTTCAAGAACTTGAGAGAGAGACCTCACTTGGATTGTTCCTCAATTCTTGTGTATTTACTTGCTCATGGCTTCTTCTTATTTCTCTTTTAATTGTGTTGTTTCTATTTCATTTGCAATTAATTATAACTAAACCCTTGCTAAAGGTGATTTATGGATGTTGTGTGTTTGACATTATGCTAATATGAATGAATGTGTCTTGTTCTCATTTGATAGTGAGTATTGTATTTGAGTTTATTTATCTTAAATTGTTTGATCACCAATTTAGGATTATAGGGGTTTTTACAAATTTGAGAAAATGAGTAAGAACTATGCCTATGAATACAATGCCATGAATTGAATGACACCTAGAGATGAGAAAACGTGATTCATGTGGTAATTAAGGGTTTGAGAACTTCTTGTAGACTTAAGCATGCTAAGAGATTAGGTGTTTGACTCTATTTGGAGTGGCTTTAAATGATCTTGAGAAAGGCTTTTAATGACATGATGACTCATACCATCACTATATTGAATTTGGATAAGGCACATTGATATTTATATTGCATTTTGTGAATACATAGTTGAAGTAAATCACCCTAGCATTTAATTTCATCCATTCTTATATTGCTTTCACATTGTTTTTAGCACTTTAGCATTATTCCTTTTAATATCATCTCTTTTCAATTGTTCAACTTGTTATCTAATTAACTAGAATCCAGCTTGAATTATCCTCATGCATTTACAACCCTCTATTTTACTCTATTACTTAATGACCTAGTATACTTGCTGGTGTCACTCTTTTTTGGGAGCGATCATTCTACTCAAGCAGGAACTAAAATTCTTGCTGTATCTATCACTAACACACACATGTAGAAAAGGGCTCAACCCGTGATTGGTATTGATAATGAGCAAACTCAATAAAACAGTAAGAGTATATCAAGTAGCAAACCGCAACAGAATACTAGGGAAGTCTTGCTTCACAACAATTACAAATAAAAGAGAATTGATAAGGAATATAAAAAAAGAAAGCTCCGGTACGGCTAGCACATTAGCTGATTGGCGCCTAAGAGAAGAAATGGGTATCAGAGAGAGGAAGAGGTTGAAGGAAAGAAAAGAAGGGAAAGAAAGAGTTATTCAGGGGAAGAGAGGTAACCACATTCATCCATGACAATGGTAGTCCCGCAACATGCTATTTGGAGCCTTCTTTCTATCGCTCCTCCTGGTCTCCTTGATTAATGGATTGGCTGACACCTGTCTTTTCTTCCTAACTAACTCTGAGTGCGTCCCACTATTCATCAGGCCATCCATTTCATCAGCATCCACGTCAGCCATATTTTTCCTCCTTACAGTTAAAATCTTGAATAACTAAACTCATTAATCATTATTATTCATCGAGCTGATATATATATATATATATATATATATATATATATATATATATATAAATATATATATATATATATATATATATATATATATAAATTCAAATGAACACCAAAAGAATTGATTTTTCGTATGTGGCAACAAAACCAAGCCTTCCCTCCATCCATACCTCACAAAAAAACAAAAGCTATTAATTATGATAATAAGAGTTCAAGGCATAATCATAGGAAGAAAATCAAATCAAATCAATTCAGAATTGAAATTGAAGAAGGCTCCAAAAGGGTAATTGAATTCAGAAGAAGTGCTCGTTGGATAGCAATGTTTTATATTATTGCCTTGCCAGAGATGGTAAGCTCTGAGCAGAAGAGGACCAACAGTGTCTCTGGCACCGTCACCAACGGAATTCGCGGGCACCGATGCCTGTGGGTGCACTGTATTCATTGCTTATGGTTTGTGTGAACTGTGAATCAACAACCAAGGCCAAATTAAAACAAGTCAAACTCAAAGCCAAACACGGCTCTTTCTCTCTTACCTTTTTTTCTAATAATAATTTTTTATTTAATTATTTTTTATGTATTTCACTTTCAGTTTAATTTTCTTGCACATAAATATATTCAGATATCATTGAGAAAGTTTAATTCTTAAAATAATTATCACAAAATTATATGTTACATGTAAAATTACTACTTTATATTGATATCAAAATTTTAATTTTAATAGTAAATGGATAGTGTAAAAATTTTATGCGCTGTTATTGTCCGGTTATGTTTTATTGTGTCAGTAAATAACTAAATATAACTGACTTCCATTGCCATATTCACTATTTAAGTTCTTGTTTGGAGTAACATTTTCTCACTGGACGATGAAAGACACTTTTTACCAGAGAAACTTCAATCATCCTTTGGTCAATCGTATGTTTGACCACAGTCAACCATAAGACAAACAGAGCTTAAATGGCTGCGTAAAAAAATAGCGTATCAAAATTAGAATTTTAGTACAGTTTAATTTAGCGTAAAAAAATTTAGATCATTATCTAATCATATATTTTTATATTAAGTAAGGTGATTGAGTTTCACAACTACTAAGTCATGTAGATTGAATAATTTGATTGGATAAAAATATAAAAAAATTAACTAATTTTAATAAATTGATTTTAATAATAAATCAAAATGTATCTCTTTCATTAAAAAAAAAAAAGACACAGAAAGAAAAAGGAGTTACACTGCAAGGCTATTAGGGATGGCAAACGAAGCGAGATGGATTGACTCATTTTGCCCAGTTGTGAATTGGCTATAAAACAGGAGAAGACGGATTGATCTATTTTAGTTTTATGGTTTGAAGTGTCAATCCATCTCGTTAAAAAATGATGGGATCTGGCTAACTCATTTTTTGTTATATTTATGGTGTACTCTATCTGTTTTAAAATAAATATCTTTTTTTATTTTTTAGGTTTATTTATAAAGAATATATTTGGACATAAATTGTGTTTAGATATATTGCTTTATAAATGAATCCAAAAAATTAAGAAAAAATATTTATTTTAAAACAAACATAATAATTGCCAACTCACTTCGCTACAAGTTGGTTATTAAATGGGACAACGTTACTTGACATGTTTTAATTATTTAAGTTAAAAAAATACTCACTTACCCTATTATAAAATGATGGACTGGTGGAACAATCCACCGAGCTCAGCCCATTGTACCACTCCCAATTGCTATTGGTTGACTTGGGCGCCTCCCTTGCTCGAAAATTGAAATAATGAAATGTGACTTTGTTTTGGAAGAATGCGAGCCAGTGTATGCGACCTCACCCATGACGTGGCGGATCTGGCTTCCTTGTTGGACCGTCGGTCAATCATAGGAGTAATTTATAATTTTGGAAACAAAATCAATTCAAATAAATAACATTAATTAGTTAATAAATAAACTGCATCATATCATTTCCGGCTGTAGGCAGATATTCTTGTGCAAATTTAATAGCTACTTAGACGTGGCATACGCGTGATTTATTGAATTTAATTTTAATATATTGTTAATAAATTTTTTTTATATAATTAGCTAAGTCATACGTGATTAGATATAAAAAATGTGTCAAATATTAATTACCAAAAAGATGTGTCATATACAAAATTTTTAAAAATTAAATTTAATATTTAATGCAAAGCTATTTATCATATCAATCAAAACATGTATTATTATGTATGACATGGCACACATGCGGATTTGATATATAGTGAAGATTAACATTTGGAGTTTTATGCTTTTTGTTAATATATCTCGTCCCCCTAATTTGCTATTATGTTTATTGCGTAAATCAGTTGGTAAATGCTATTCAAAGCTTAATTAAAGGCACTGGATTTAAGTGACTGTGTTAAATTCGGGAAGGCAAGTTTTGAGGCTCTAATGATCCTATTTAGTTCAAGTATGTTTGCCTCTAATAGTAGGATGGATGCATGTGATGTTGACTAGGAAAGAATTGCTCTCGCAATTGCTGGAGATGAAGTATTTATAGTTCCTCCCCTCCTAACAATTGCCTGTGATGTCGCGGTTTTATTGTTTTGGTCAAAAAAGTCGCAGGTTCAACTGGGAGGAGCGTGAGAACAATTCATGGGCCGGGAAGGGAAGGCAAGTTTGTGGTTTTGGGTCGTGCCTTTATTTTGGGCAGGGGTCAGGAGTTACATTCATCAGGGGAGAGAGACGGCCCAATTACAACATCCTCGGGCCCAACTTCAACCAACTCACTAGGAAACAACTCCATGGGGATAGTCTCATCACCAAAAAAGAAAAGAGGATAGTCTTTTGACCCAATCAAAATTTTGAATCATGTTTGTTTTATTATTATTAATTTTTTGTTGTACGTATTATTAACATTACTTCTAGAGGACTAATTGTTTTTCCCCCCTCTTTCACATGCTCTGTCACAAATTTTTTATTGTATATCGTTTTAAATGTCACATAAGCTAATATAAAAACACAAATATCATATACATGACGATGCACATACAAATTTGGTCACGTTTTCTTCCATGGATCTAGATTAAATATGAAGTAGCATTTGTTGTACCATGGTGGCGGCAAACCTGATTGAAGGAAACAACAGTTTGGAAAGCAATTCTCTGAAAAGAACACAAAGAACCACACAATTTAAAATTTTGTCATATTGTTACTGTCACTGTGCAGTCCTATAATTGAAATTGTCTCGATGCACACTCTCATATTTTATTATATGCCAGAAATTTCTAATGCCATTGAATATATTTTTAATTTCTGCTGAATATTCAGGGATGGCCACGCATGCCTACAGGGTGTATATGTGGACTTCATTGTCTTTGGAGTCATTTTATGTCTTCAATAATTTTGCTCTCACCGACTAACTGGACTCACTGGGGACAAGGATAAGATAATCTATCGATCTACATACGAATCTTGGCATATGAAGGCTCAAAGGGACATGAATTTATTATTTGATTCCCTTCTGAATGTGACTGTTTCAAAGCTTCCATTGACCAGCTCTCGGCAGGGCCCAGAGAGTCCACAATTGCAGCCGGCAATCTTAATATGAAATGGCTAAGATCGAAAAGATGAGTCAGGTATTGCGCAGCACTTACAATTAATTGGTTTCAAGTGGGGAGAATAAGAGGAGATGGTAAATTGCCTTAACCTTATGCCAAAGTAATCCAACTATATGGTCTCAATTTTGGGTAATTAATGCTATGACCAGTCTCCTCCTCTGACAATAACCCCACACAATTACTCACCAAGAAATGCAGCTACCAAGCTGACTGAATTAATACCGTATCATAGTACGTATCATTTCATCTCGTCATCTAGCTTCCTCCCTATCTTGCAAATTTAGCATTTCGACACGAATATCATACCATATAGTACTACTCTATATGGGAGGCTAGATCTTTTCATGATTACTTATTAGATCTTTTCATGTTTACACTTTACATATTCTGGTCATTTAAAGATAAATATTTTTCTTATTAAAAAAGAGAAATATTCTTTTGAATAGAAATATAAGTTGAGAAAAAGCTCGCTCTATATTATACTAGTCATTTGACCCGTGTGATGCACAGAAAGATAATAAAAAATAATTTATTGATTATTATAAAAGATAAAAGATAATTTATTTACATATATCTTATAGAAAATAGAATATAAATTTATCCTAAAAGTAAGTTAATAGTTAAATAATTAAATAGGTGGATAAAATATAAATGTGTCATTCTATTTTATATCTTATATTGAATATTATGTTTATAAAGTTGAAAATATCTTGATAAATAATCTATAATTAACAATAAAGAGCCTATTTTATGAAAATTTTGTACATTTCAAAAGTTAAAATTGTTGAATAAAGAAAGAGAATAAATGAATGATTTTACTATATCATAAACCATTTATAGGGATGACAATAAGTCTCTATGAGAAAGGGGACATGTCTCATGTCTCCCTTTATTATTTAGAATTCTGTCTCTCATCCCCATCCCCATCCCCCTTATAGGTCTCCATTTCCTATTTTCTGTGGGGATTTTGAATCTCTATGATATTCAAGGGTTTATTAATAAATTTTAAAAAGAGAAAAACTTTAAAAATATTTTACAATTTGAAACATAAATATTCATAATAACAAATACTATTAATATAACATAATCCAAATTAAAATTAAAAATATATACAAAATGAAAATATAATAAAAATAATTAAAAAATAAAGATGTATTATCCATGTCCCTATCCCGTTTAACAAATAGAGACTTAGCTCCTGTAAATCATCCCTACAAAGACGAAATATATATGTTAATTCTTTTTCCCATTGTGTAATTCTCGTGTGTACTCATTTTTAATTTTTTTTATCTTCCCTAGCCATTTATATCTTTTTAGTAAATTAAAATATTTAATTTAAAAATATAAAAATATATTTTCTAATTAATAAAAATAATATATAAATTTAATTTATATGATTTCAATTACATGTCCTTTCCTTGTACATTCTTTTAATAAATTAAAATATCAATTTTAAACTATATGTTATAATTAATGTGTAATAATTACTAAAAAATTATTTATAATTCTAATTTATATAATCTCAATTATTAGAATAGTATATCAATTATAATTTTTTAATAAAAATAATATAATTATTTACTTTTTAAAAATTAATAAATATTTAATATCATTATCAAAGAAGTGTAAATTATAAAATTGACTTTTATAAATATTTTAGTGTTAAAAAATTGAAGGTATTTTTTTTAAAAAAATTATTATGAAAAAATTATGGAATTGATAGATTGGAATGTTTAAATTGTAAAAAACTCAAATAGAATATAGTTATACATGTAGATAGATAATTTTTTTTATTATAATTTTCAAAAGTTCTACATTGGAAATTAGAAAATTTTCCCTAATCCTATCTTCATTTAGAATTTTGCCTCTATTTTCATGCACATCCCGATCATGGGTTTTCATTTTTCATTTCACATTGAGATTTAAATCTCTATTAATATTTATGGGTTTATTAAAAAAAAATTAAAAGTTAGAAATTTTAAAAATACTTTAAACTTCAAAACATAAATATCTATAATAACAAATACTAATAATGCAATACAATTATAATAGGTTTGTTATCGTTAATACTATAATTATACATATAAAATTTTTATGGTATAATATATTGAATTATAATTTTTTTATGCTATTTTTTATTTTTGATATTGATTTTGTTCATGATAGAGAGATATGAAGGTATGATTGGTAAAAAATAATTAACAATTAGAAGGTAAATTAAATTTAAAAACTTACTTTAAGTGTTAAGATTATGAAAAAGGTCGGGTATAATTTCTCTATAAATAACACATAAAAGACTTTTTATGTAATGAGTCTTAAATATTAGTATTATAATATGTTTTAAATATTTAATTAAGAATAAATTTAGAATAAATTAAATTTTAAATTATTATCATATTAAAATTAATCAATTAGCAATTCGTTAACAATTTGACCTACCCATTTTTCTTTAAAAAAAAATATGTTGATTTTAAAGCTTATTTATTTTAAAAATATTTTCTCTATAATTTTTTATATTATTTTTATAATGTGATGGTATTAATGGTTCTTAATTTAATTATAGATCATAATTATATTAACATAGGTTCTCTCTTAGTGCAAATTATAATATTTGATGATTGTAATATTTGATTCTTTAATGATTTTAATATCTAATTTTATTTCATATGAAAAATAATTAATAAATAAATTAGACATAAAGATTGAAAAAAGTAGGGCCTAAATCACTGTATGAATGACATGTGAAGCCTAAATCATTATATGAATTGCATATATAATAGTTTTTATAAAATGAGTCTGAAATATTAGTATAATAGATTTATACTATCAATAAATTTTATACGAAATCTTAATAATTAATAACTTCTAATTATAAATAAGATTCTGATAAATCTCTATTATTTTTTTTCTTTTTTAAATCTTCTCTAATTTTTTTAATTTTTTTCAACACTAACTTTTTTTTTAAAACAATCATTCAAATCTTTTAAAGTATAAAATTATTAAAATTGTCATGAATTGTATAATTTATTTTTTTTAAAAAAAATTTATTCAAATCTTTTAAAATATAAAATTATCAAAATTATTTGCAAGAGCCTCGAGGTTATTGAAGGTATAATTTTATGGCCATCGTAGGTAATCCCAGGATTTTCATTTTCACTGCATACATATATAAATTTTTTTTATTGAATTGGTATATTCCTAGTTTTTAAATCATTAAATTAGTTTATATATATAATCAAATAATATCATCACTAATGATATGAAAAAATATTCTGTCTTTAAGTAATTAAATTCATCATAATTTTATTGTTAATAAAAAGATAATGATATAACTTAGTATTTAAAAGAAAATCACTATCTGCATCAAATATAAAAATTTTAGATGTGTAATTAATAACTAAATTATGAAATTAATTTATCAATATAATTCATGATTTCAACATCACAATAATTAAAGATATTTAATTAATATAATACAATCATATTATTAAATATGGATAATTATCAATAATATGTTAATAATATGTAATAATTACAGTTTTATTTTTTAAAAAAAATAAATAAATTCTTAAAAGATGTGGACCCTAAATATTCTTATTATGACGTGTGTAAAACTTTCCTTAAAATGATTTTGAAATATTATTATTATAGATATATCACCTATTAATAAAATAAAAAATTAAGGAATTGAACCCAAATTTGAAAAGGATTAAGGGGCGAAGTAAGGGCCTTGACCCCTTCCTTCCTAATTATTATTTTCTATATATAATTTGATTCTACAATTTATTATATTTGTTGTAAAATATTATAACTTTCATTAAATTTATTTGTATCCAACATATAATTAAGTTATAAAATAAATTTGACAGTTTTTTATTTGATAAAATACATACAATAAGTCTAATTTGATCATGCCCTTAACTTTGTCGAGTTATAATTAAAAAAAAAATTGAACTGCCTAGATATTTAATACATACAAGACTAATTTGATAATGTATGCGATATATATATATATATATACATATATATATATATATATATATATATATATATATATATATATATATATACATATATATATATATAAAATCAAATGAACACTATATATTTTATACAATGTACTAATTTTTTTAATAATTTTAACCTAAATTTATTTAATAGTAATGGCCATAAGAATTTCTTAGCCTTCATTTATATTTTTTAAAGTATGCTAATGAAATTAATAAGCTATTTAATTATTTACTGAAAAACAAATATTTAAAATTTTTACATACAATCATTTGCTAATAAATTATACATTTATTTGAGAGATATGAATTTAAAGAATAGATATAATTAATTTAAAATTTTTATTTTACTAGCTTTTTTGGTCCCGCCCAACTTGTTCTTGCTGGATCTGTCCCTAAATCCTTCAATCAAAGGTATCATGTCTGAGCATATATCAGATTTCCATAGAGATATAACTCACTCCGAATACTAATTACTTCCTCACATCTATACTAAGAAATTCTTAAAAATTCTTATATCAACATAAAAGTTCCGTTATGTTTTATTTATAGTCTAATACGATTTATGTACCAAAAAAACAATACTCTAATACAATTTCGTGTATTATTATTATTTATTCTCATGACATTTTTTTAATGTAATATACAGGGACGGATTGAGGGGGAAGGCATGCAGCCTAGCCCGGCCGCCTCCTCATCAAATTTCTTTATATATATATATATATATATATATATATATATATATATATATATATATATATATAAAATTAAAAAATATAAAAAAATACTAAGCTTATATACATATATTAAAAAAACAGAAGATCTATTGCACTTTATTTTCATTCTTTTATATACATGCAGATCTAGTTTTATTAGTCCTTCAAAATATATAATAATATTTTTAAAAGTTATTATTATACAATAATATTCTTGAAAAAAATATTTTCATATGTTATTTATTTATATCTAAATTTGTATGGAGTCCGTTTGTGATAGAGATACACACAACAAATTAAAAATACCTAATTGAAATTTTTAAGCATCCAAGTAAAATATTTGTGATTTGCAATTTAAAATTTTAATTTTAGAAATATATTTTATTACTGATGACAAGTTTTATATAGTATAACAAGTGTGATATTAACATATATTAAAAATTATATTTTACCGTATGATTGTAATTTAATATTTTCAGCCCCTACTTTATATAAGAGTCCATTACAAGTGAAAGACAAACATAAATACCTTAAATATGACCCTAAAAGTAAATTTTAATTTAATAAAAAATTGTTCGTTTCTCTGTTCCCTTAAGCGGGTAGGGTCTTCTATAATCAAAACCTTGAACAATTATATACCTCATTGATTGGCAGTTTTTGGTGTGTGTTTTTGTTACATCCCCTGGCTTCCTTGAATTTCTAGAATTGTCCAGAGGTAGTCTAGACGAGACCGAAAAGATATTCTTTAATTACCAACATATATAGTTTCGTTCGCACTACTCATCAAGTTACCTTAGCATAGATGGCAGACATTCTTCCATTATTTGATTTCTATATACACATGTGGAACGATAAAACACCAGACACCAGTTTACGTTGTTGATCCCAGCACACACACTGAAAAAGGAAAATTGCGAATAAGCGGCACAATGAGTATGGTCCAAGTGGCTTCCAATAATTTACAAGGATCTAAAAGAGAGTTATACGTTGAGTGTTGGGAGCTTCTTCATATGAACGAAAAGAGGGGAATTGGACCTAAAAAGATGCGTTTAAGTGTATGAAAAGCATTTGCATGGTTGACATTGGGATGAGCTTCATGTCAATTTTTCCCAGCTTGTCTTACTGGTGGGTCCCACCTCCCATCATTGAGGAAACAGAGATGGGGTTTAGATTTTTCAACGTAACCCCTGATGCTATGTGAATATACTGTATATCTGATGTCCCCTGCAACCCGCAACGCCATAGTAATAGTCATCATGCATGGTTGATCCACCTCAGAACGCGAAAAATTATCGTCAGCTGATTTAAGCCCTTCGTACTCCGTTTCTTAATTAGTTGTGATAAAAAAAATGAATATTTTTAATGATCGTTGACATTTAAAGTATTATTAAAAATATTATAAAAAACTAATTTTAACTTAGAGTTGTTATTGAAAATATTTATTTTTCTTATAGTGAGACCTATGAGATCTTTGAATCGAACCCCATCTCGACACGAATTGACAGCAATTGCTTAGGATAAAATGGCGGATCTTATCTTTCATAAAAGAATAGTATATCTTTTCTTGAGGAAAAAAAAATACTGGATCTTATTAAAAATGATAATATTTTATGTTTAGATCATGCATCTTACTACTGTTTATCTCAACTATAGATTTAGTTATGAAAGCAAACTATGCGATCTAATAAGAGTTATTAACAATTCATTTTTCAAATGATCGTTCATATGAGTAGCATAAAATAAAGAAATTTTGACAACTAACTATTCTTTTTCCTCATATTCATATGATTTTTTCTATTGATTTAATGATTTAGTATTAATACAATGTTAGTGCAACAAAGTTTTATATAATTATCTAATTATATACTATCATGTTAATAAAAAAAATTTGATTTTCGTACTTAGCTTATGACCTCAAAAGTATAATAGTGACGTATAATTGAATAATAAAAAATGTTCATACTATTTTATTACTTTAAAAGGATGAAATGAGATATATATATATATATATATATATATATATATATTAGCTATTAGCTATTTCTATTGGAATTATAATATAAAGTAATTTAACCTTTCCAAGTAGTTATACGACTTTTCAATCAATAATCATTTCGTTTTTTAAAATTTTATGTTGTTAATAGAGGTTATTATCAGCAGGTCCAAAAGTTAAATTAATTAAGTAGTTGTCGTCAATAATTAAAACAACAAAAACAAAAACAAAAACCAAAAAGAACAAGTATCTCTCGCTATATAAATGGGGTTTTCTTTACCCTTACATATCTATCTAGAATTTGCCAAGCTAAGTCTTCCGTACGTGGACAAGTATCCCAAATCATTGAGCTATATAGAATATATATTTTCGATTCTTTTTGATATTCGAGGGTGGTGTGAGTTGAAGGGTCGTGTTCTTCAATAGCTGCATGTACAATAGAGAAGACGAGAGTTCGAGCATTAGCTAGCAGAATGGCATTGGTCAATTTTCGTTTCAATCAAGTCATCCCCATGCTGACCATTTCAGTAAATTCCAGCTTGTTCCAGGTGTCCCTCCACGTACATAGCCCTCTGATAAGCCACACAAAAAAGGTGCCCATAAAATCATGCAAGACAAAGTTATT
This sequence comes from Dalbergia cochinchinensis, assembly GCA_031216125.1. Taxonomy (NCBI): domain Eukaryota; kingdom Viridiplantae; phylum Streptophyta; class Magnoliopsida; order Fabales; family Fabaceae; genus Dalbergia; species Dalbergia cochinchinensis. The sequence continues at coordinate 53,916,231 of CM062373.1, read as the reverse complement.
AACGTTTTTGGGCCACAAATTTTTTTAAAAATCCTCAAATCATGCAAAACAATTATTCAGTCACATATACATCGATCTATATAAACAAATTAAAAATCAATGATCAATCATATATGGCCAGTGATGAAAATTATGTGATAAAACCACCTATGCAATCTGAGCCACAAGGATGTCTCTACACGTATGAATTTCAATCATAATTAATATTAATTTAGTCAGGTAACATATCACTTAGAAAAATAAGGACCCTACGAAACTCTTTCTCTTTTTACTGTTTTTGAGTGCCAAATCACCCCGAGCTACGGAGCAGTTGGCGTCAAGAATCAAAATTTCTGCCTGAATTAGAAAACATGCATGCACTGAATGAAAAAGCAATACCACAAATGATATCAATTAAACCAAAATATATAATTTGACGTATCCTATTTGTTCTTTTTTTTTTTGTGCGCCTCTTTGGGCAACCAGAATAACAATCCCCATGGAACACATTTAACATAAATATACTGGGTATGATTAGATGCAGATAACTTCCCTTGTGGCCGTAACTTTCACAAAATTAGCGAATTTTTCTATAGAAAAAGTGTGGGGTAAAAGCATTGAACGTTGAAAACTGTCAAAAGTGGGGTTAGTTCAGGACGACGTTGAAGCCATCCGATCGCACTAGCGACTGGTGATTAATAATTACTTCCTAATATTATGGATGATTCGTATAACTAGAAATTGTTTTAAAAATGTGATAGAAGTGACGGACAATAATAATTCAAAAATTCGATACATATATTGTTTATTGGTCTGCCAATTTAGAGTTTACATGCAGATTTTTAAAAAATTAATAGATAATCTTAATAATCTTATAAAATAAACGTATTTGATAAAATTATCTCTATCTTAAAAAAGTGATTCTGTTAAAATAATATTCTTTTTTTATTTTGCTTTGGTGTTTTGGTGGTAAGAAAATCGAGGGTCAATTAAACTAAATTGTTATGGGTATAGAAGATGGAGTTGTATGGGTGTTTTAAGTTCTAATGGGAGTGCAGCAGTGGTTCAACGTATTAAATCACTTGGAGTGGTCTGGTGTCATGATATTTTCAATGATGCTTTCAATTGTGCGGTCACATGGCATGGGCTAGCTTGAAGAATTTAGATGTTTGGGGAGTACTTGTGTGAAAATGTTAAGCATGGGAGTCGTCCATTACCTCAGTGGACACAAACTAGAAGGCTTTCGTAGAGGAAGCAAAACTTAGGGGAGGTGTTTTGTCTTTTTATCTTTTTATTGGTTTGTGTTTGGTTAGTTTCTTCTAAACTTTCAATGTTTTTGTTCCTTTTGTATTTTGCACCTCTCCTCTTTTTGGGGAGTTTGACCATGTTTTGATTATCCGAAAAAAAAAAAGTGATTCTGCTGTTAACTTCATTTTAAACCTTAAATTGGCATATATAATATTAGAAACTAGTTTTTCTTAATTACCAATTTGTCAAAACCACATGCACCTTTTTTTCATTGATATTCAAGTTGAATAAAAATATTAAGATGACAAAACTTCCTTTTAAATTTTGATGCAACTAGTTGTTACTATCCGACATCCTAGATTTTGGAATCGACATAGTGGCTCTGAATGTTGAGGAGACAAGCTACAATGGCACCATAATAAATACATTCGGACCTTGAGCCTTGCCTGCCGCGTCCCAATGTGCAGCTTGAGGCTCTAAGGTCCGGTCCTTTTGAAAGTAGAGACCTCGGTGCACAATCCCCCGACATAAATCGAGGGTCCACCAACATGGGCAATGGAAGTCCCTGAGTTCGGGCAAGTGCAAATGAAGAGCACTAACAGTGCGGATTACAGCGCAACTTCTAGAAGTATCTCTCTAACAGTATTTTGTACCATTCATACAAAATAACTCAGTCCTAAATCACTTATTTTAGACGCATTCGAGTATTATAAACAGAAAAGGAAAAGTTTGTCATACGTAAATTATTTATTCCAATTACCTATTTTCCTTTTTTACACCCTTGTTGATTGGAGTTCCTTTGTAGATATCCACCTCTGGTGCTCAAGTCACTGTGAGGAAGGAGGAAGCAACTAGGGGAGCCATCGTCCATACGTCAAGAAAGAGAACCCAACGTAACAGTATGTTACACTAGTGTATCCCTAAAATGCAAACATGACCGTATGGGGCTGTGTGGCAGCCAATTTTTCTTGTCATTCTTGGGGATTTTAGCATGGGAATGAAACATTCCTATGTTTGGTAGACAGATTGAAAAAATATTCCCAGGCAAGATTGATTCCCGTGAACAGAATTAATCCCATTTTCCATCCCATCTTTCAGGTGGGAATGTTTTATTCCCAGGAAAAGAAATATGCTCTGAGAAAGTAAAATTCCTAATCTACCCCTCCCATAACATCACGCATCGAAACATTTGAGCTCTCTGACCCTTTGCTCTCTCCCTCCCATCGCAAGGAGTTCGCAACGCCACCACCCGGAGCTCGCGCTGCCACCACCGCTGCCACGAAGACCCGCTGCCACCACCGCGATGATGAATCGAAGGTATGCTTCACTAATGTTTTGTCTCTGTTCCTCTTTGTTCCAAAACTTAGGGTTTCTATTTTTTTTTTTTTTGGGTTTTGTTGGCTTTGAATCAATCTCTTCCGTTAAAGCGTTCCTATGAAGTCAAAGCAACATTTGCGTGTTCCATTTTTTATTTTAATTTTTTTTTCTGAAGCTCTTCTTAAGAAGCATGGTTTCGTTCATTTCTTCATTGCTATTTGTTTGTGTTTTCGTGAAACAGTTTCTAGTTTCATTGATTTTCAGAGATCTTTGATTTCTTCTTCTTCCCATGAATCATGCGTCTCTGTGCTGGTACTTTTTTATTTTTTAAATTTTTTATTTTTTGGCGCTTTTCTTTAGATTTGGGTTTTTTTTTTGAATTGTGGTGTGCTGAATGTATTAACTCTGTGTTTTTGGGTCTAAGTAGTGATTAGGAAAGAAATTAGTGGTTTCTAAAGCTGTGTTATATTGAATATGTGTTTTGAATTGATTCAATTGTTTATGAAGTTTGATGAATTCCAGTAGGAAGGAATGAATCTGGATTGTGATTTTTAGGAAATGAAGTTTGATTTAAGAATCACATTGTTGGGTCCTATGTCTATTAGTTGCTGTTGAGTTCATCATGTATATGACAGATGTTGTTATCTCTGTTTGGAGGAATCTTTTGTACCACAATCTCTTTTGTTGTTTCAGAATAATCACATGGAACTAGTGGATCTTTTTGGTTGGTGGTGCAAGGTGTATACTATTTTTAAATTATTCCAACAATTCTTACATACATGTTATTCTGTTTTTAGATATTACAAGTCTCGCGCCTAATGTATAGATAGTTATATGCTTAGATTGCAAATGCAAAGTAGATATCTAGAGCCTTCTACTTGATTGCATCTAAATAAACGTAGGACAAGTGTTGTCAACCCATCTGTTGCTCTTAATTATAAGTCTGACCATTTGAAGAGACCAGAAAATTGGGCATCAGGTACTTTTTTTTTTGGACTCATCTTCATATCTGAAATATGCATATAGCTCACATTAGTAATTGTTCATTTTTGGTGTAAATAAATAGCTGAGAAGGCCAAGTAGTTCTTTGTTTTCGGTTCTTTCCTGGCCACATCTACAGGACCTATACAAATACCTGGTAAACATGCTACTAAAAATAATAAGGTAAGATATGATAGAGTATGGGGTTTCCTTTTTTCACTAGCAGCTTCTAACACATATATTCTATCCTGTATTCATGTCTTCATCACGAGCCTTGGTTCCCCCTTTATCTATGAGAACTTCAACAAGGATGCACTTAAGAATGCTCTACCGTAAGGATCTTTATTTGCTGCTAATAGGCTAAAATTTTGAATGCTATTGCTTTGTAGTTGATAAGCTCTTGAAGTTCTAAAAAGGCTGATGTATTTATTGTATTTACTTTCCTTCTTTTTTCTTTTACCACTTAAGAGATTTGTGATTCACTGTTAAATAGACCACTGTTTAAAGGCTTAATACATTCTTTGGTCATTTCTTTTTCTCTATTATGCCAGTACAGAACCTTCCTTTTATTAAAAAGTGAATGGTATTTATCATCCTTTTTGAAAAATGAAAACTATTTAAATAAGTTATAGCGGGTCATAGTTATCTCCTTGTTTTCTTTTACACTCTGCAAGCGCGTAGGCATGGAAGTTTCTCAACAATTTTATTTGGTGAAGTATGTTACTAATGTGGATTTCCTTCTACTTTTTGAGTTTCACATATTTCTATTGGCTATTTGATTCTAGTGTATGATCAGAGCTAAGCTAATTACATTATCATCTAATTTGAAGTTAGTCTATTTGGTAATATTTGGTAACTTGGTCTTATTACTATAATAATCTATCAATCAATTGTTTTAATGTAGTTTGTGTTGATTGATTTCTTAAGCAAATTATTCTATCACTTTCATATTTTATTGGATCCATTTGAAAAAATGGGATAGGAGCCTGATCTTCCGAGCAGCAGCGAAAAAGTGCTAAGTGCAATTTGTTGGTTGATCACTCGAATTGAAGACAAGTTGGAAATTGTTGGTGGAATGCTTCCTGAAAGCTGGTTAAGTGCAAAATCCATCCACTTCAGCTGTCAAACCTGGCCAATCATGGATGGAATGGCTCATTTGATTACAGATAAACATATGGAAGTATATTGTACTTATGGTCACTATATGTTTGAATTGGTGTGGCTATTTTGTTATGTAATTTGGATGATACTCATATACCTAGTGTTGTTAAATAAAATAATGTATTTGAATTTAATTTGAGAAAATTTTATATAATTTTGGTTACGATGGATTATACTTACGTGCAAATTTTGTATCATGTCTTGGATTTAATGTGTTTGATGTTAATTTTTAAGTTAAAATTGTCAATTTATAGTTAAAATAGTTAATTAACAGCTAAAATTTTCATTTGTAGTTAGAATAGTTAATTTTTGAGTTAAAATTATTATTTTGAGTAAAAATAGTTAATTTTTTGTTTAAATAGTTGATATTTGAGTTAAGATTGTTAATTTTTAGTTTAAAAAATTAATTTTTTATTTGAAATTGTTAATTATTAATTAGAATAGTTAATTTTGGAGTTAGAATTATTAACTAGTAGTTAAAATAGTTAATTTGTAAGTTGAATTATTAATTTTTGCATCAAAATTATGAGGGGTATTTTGAGAATATCATACAACATTAATGCGAATATAATTAATAACCAAATATAAGAATGTTAATTCCCAGACATATTTTATAACAACTAATACTTTTACCAAACACTCTCAAAATATCATTCCTAGGAATAACATTTCTAAGATTAGCATTCCAAGGAATTCTATTGCTAGGAATCTAAAATTAGACCAGCTGCCACACACACCCTATATAGGAATTTCTCTTGACCCTTGCCTTTGACGGGAACACCATAGTATAAATAATTATTATATTACAGTTACCATGTACGAAAAGAATAATAACCGCATAGACCCAAAAAAATAAAAATGAACAAGAACAATAATCACACGTGCACGCACACCAGCGGTAGTCACCTAAGCCTTATGTTGGCTCAAAATATCTCAGTCCTAATTCTAAAGCCTATAAACTATTGGGCCCCGTGGTGAGACGCAATTAATGCTAATCATGGGAGGTACGCTAAGCTAACACTTAATTATTGGTATCAACTCGCGCAGATATACTTACAAAATCTTGAAATGTTATCCTGTCTCGTTATGCCTACTTATTTTAAACTGCACCTACCTCTTTGGAGTCCAACTATACCTGCAAAAGAAAGTCCTCTTTGATCGCAAATCACCAACTTCGCATTAAAAAACTTCTCACTTTTTTCGTCATTGAAATTTTCTATTCATCCAAAGCAAACAATCTTTTGTAGTGTCGAATGAACAAGCTGCGAAATCAAGCGAATTGCACCTATAATATTGCGAAACGGGTAGATACATATATTTGTCACCAGATCAGAGGGTGAAACTTGGTTTAATCAGGCGGAGGACTTTGAATTCCACTGTTTTCACGCGTGACAGTCAAAAAGCTATGAGATAGAACGCATTATAACACAGTACGGTTAGATCAAGTGTATATTATAAACGCGAATCACACACCATTTAGCATGCAAATTAAATAAAGATATAAATTAGGGGATTGTTATTTTGATACTTAAAAATGAGTGTTTTATTTGGATACTCATTTAATTATTATTAAATATGATAGATAATTGAGGGTGAATGAGAGCCATTATCACATCTAAAATGATAGAATTAGTGTCCTAATAAGATAATTATTTTTAGTTGTTAAAATAATATTTGTATACAAATTAATAGTATACTCTCTAACATGTACGAGTATATCCTCATTTTACACCTGTCTCGTTTTCATTTTGAGAAATGATAAATTTGGTGACCTAAAAAGGGTTACTTTTTATGATGTTATTGGGGTTGATTCGGCACAGGGAGTTTGGCGGCCTATTATGCTGTATGAATAATATTATGAATATAGTAAAATTATATAATAAATATATATTATAAATTTTATTATTATTAGATATGATGAGTGGGTCTTATTCATTCTATTCATTTATAATATTTAATGATAATAATAAATTATATAGTGTATATTTATTATGTAATTTTATTATACATAAAATATTATTTAATACTGTACATCAAAGTACATACCATGGCGTAAACTTTTTTAACAAAATAAGCATGACTAAGGGCGGAGCTAAAGTGGTTTACCAGAGTAAACTAACACTTAATTACACATACAAAATATATATGTTAGTAATTTTAATTTTATTTAAAATTAAATAAAAATCACCGTATGTAAAGGAAATAAATATTTTACAATCAAAACTCAAGAGAAATATACAAATTTACATATCATATTATCTATTATAATATTTAAATATCTAGTTAAATAAAATCTTTGACAAAAATTAGTTAAATAACATTTTTTTTGCGCAAGCGAGTGCGGGGTGGGAAATTAAGAAAGATGAGCAATTTTTCAAAGAAATTGAAAACTTTAGGGGGAGTCACTGCGCTTCTTGAGATATAGTACCCTCCACCGCTGAGCATGACATAAATTAAAAGGGAGATTAGTTACCCAAGAAGAAACAAAGAAATAATGGACATTGAATTCTGTATCATCATTCCCCGTTTTCAATTTCATCGCCCAAATAAAATATTAAGTAAATATTCATTTTAATCCTTTAATATATATGGGGAAAAATTAATCTTTTATATTTTAAAAATTTCATATTGTTCCTTCACATATCTAAAAATGAGATAAAATGGTTTCTTTGTACAAATTTGTATAATTGAAAAATCATTGTATGCACTTATATAAAGGAACCAATTTATCACCTTCATTTGAAATGTGAGAAATCAATATAGAACTTTAAAAATTTAAGGGACTAATTTGGCCCCTAAAATTTTTATGAGAGATTATTCTGGATATATATTTAGTCTAAAATATCACAAATGGATGCATTCGTTTGAGAGTAAAATCAAAAGAAATTTTTTATAAATGAAATTCACGTATAAATTTATACATAATATTTATCCATAGAAAGTTTTCCCTTAATTTTACCCCTAACAAAACGCAATAAGAAAAATTTCTTACCGGTTAAGAGAAGTATAATTCTAAAAAAAAAAAAAGCTGAAAAGTCACAATTTTTCTTTAAATTTATTTGTCAAAATAATGTATATATCATATATGTTACTATTGGATAATTGAATGACTCATACGACTTTCTTCTATGTAACGACTATCTTTATTTTTCTAGAAAAAATTATGATAATTTTTTTGGCACTGTGTTGTTACTTTTAATTCTGTTTTAAAAAATGTTAAAGAGCCATAATTTTTATTCAAAATTATTTGTTAGCATCTATGAAACACATATATGGGATATGACACGGATACGGACATAAATACAAAGACATATTAAACTCAAAAAATTACAGGACACAGACACGGCATATATGTATAATTTTTTTTATTTTTTATATAATTCTTTTTTTTGGATTTTTTTATCATGTTTGTATAATTTTTTTATCTAATTAATTCTTATTTTTTATAATCAATTGAAGAATTTTTAAAATGAAATAATCCAATAGTACAGATCCAACTAAACAACTAGAGTTAGTTTTTTTTGCTCATGTTGGTATTAAAATTTTTAAAAAAAATAAAGAAATTAACTCAAGTGGGTCCACAGTGAATTATAATCATGTCTGACGCTTGTCCGATGATGTTCGGTGTATGTCTGGTTGTGTCCGAGCTCAAAAAAACTATTTTTTTAATTGAATACGTATGGACGCATGTCAAACACATGTTATGTGAGTGTCGTGTGGGTGTCGATGTTCAACGTATATCCGACATATAAACACACTACTAACTTAATGTGCCCATGCTTCTTAGATTAGCATGATGTGATACATATGAACTTTTATACAGCAAAATTAACGAGTCATATTACGCTATTCTATTGAGTAACTACGTAATTTTATTTTCTGACAAAAACTTTGACAAACCGTACAACATTACTTCTTAATTGATAAAGATCTAATTAAGAAACAAGAAGGTGGCTATTAGTAAATCTTCCGCGACAGAAAATACATAAATATTAAGGATAAAAATGTATTTGAAGGGGATAGAGATACATACCCTAAAATTATTTTTATCCTAGAAAAATTTTTAAATCAATTTTTATTCCTAAAACAAATTTGTAATATTTTTTTAAAAAAAATATCTTTTTAAATATTTTATATTTTATTTTTGTCATTCTTATTTTTTATCTTTTCATTATATTATAATAGATGATTGCTTCGGTACCCACTTAAAATGAAGGGTACTGATACCCATTCTAACTGATACCACTAAAGATGAGACGTGTTAATTTCAACTGTAGGTCATTTGTTTTTAGTCAAATTCTATTTAATCCTTAGCATAATTTTTTTGTTACACTTTCACTCCTATAATGTTTAAATTTATGTTTTTAACCTTACGGGCAAATCCCCAAATTGATCTTCTTCCTGACTCCTTTATAGCCGAACAACCTCCATAGTCACCTTCTTTAGCAACCTCCATGGCCACAAAGAAGCTGAACCGCATCATCCACAACATGTCCATAATGCAAATTTATCAGAATTTAACCCAAAAACTGGAATGTCGTTAGATTATATCCCAAACCCAAAACATTACAAAATCTAACAAAAACAAAAGACAGTACAACTGTTTTGGTGAAAAAAAACAATGAAACTGACTGCTGAATCAATGCATTAGGAGACATGAGAAAAAACATCTTCTTTAAGCCATTGTGTTAGAGTTTTGCAGAGTTTCCACTCTCAATTTCTTTACAATAGGGGCTCACCAACACCATAGACAATGCATTGCAGTTCCATATGATGCCATTCTCTGACACCCATCAACCAAAACACTAAAACGTCATTCAACAGGGTATGATATTTTGTCCTTTCATGTTTTTCACCTTGTTCTTTTGGATCCTATTTGCTCCGCGAAGCTGGATTTTCTGATTCGGTGGGTATCATCCATCAAGTAGCTACCACTATAAGCTTTTCGGAGTTTCTGGTGGAGAGAATCTCAGTTATAGTATTGGGTATTTCAGTGTTGTGGTTGTGATGGGTTCGATTTCGAACCATGAACTCAATAACCCTTTTAGATCCAAGTATAGTCCACAAAATTTCCCATTGCTTAATTATCTCGCGGAAATTATGTGACCAAGGAGGCTGCTAATAAAGGCAGACATGAAGGGTTTCAAGCTAGAAGGGAGTTAGGAAGAAGATCAATTTAGAGATTTGACAGTAAGATTAAAAAATAAATTTAAACAATATAGGGGTGAAAGTGTAACATAAAATTTGTGTTGAGAATTAAATGGAATTTGATGTGGAATTAAAATTAACTCGTGTCTCATTTTTAGTGGTATCAATTGGAATGGGTATCAATAATACCCTTCATTTTAATCGCGTACTGGAGAAATCATCATTATAATATGATTTTTTTCATCTTTTTATTAATTATTATGTCATGTATATTACTACCAATTACAATTTTTTCTTTCTCGTTAGTATTGTCTCCAGCTCTATTGTCTTATCATTTTCGTCTTGTCTGTCACATAAGGGTACCAAACACATCCAAAGAAAATAGAAATTTTGTACCGGACAAAAATATCTAAAATGTGTCTTTTTACCTATCATCTTATATTTTTTAGAAAGATAATTTTATAACATAATATCAGAATCAACATGAATAAGAGATTAAGAGTTTAATTCTTATTATTCCTATTTATGACAAAAAATTTTACAAGGGGGAAAATAAAGGAGAATGCATTTTGGCTACGCAAGTATTAATTATAGAACTACACTGTGCCTGCAACTTAAAATTATGTGTTGAGCTGGCAATTATAGTTGGTGGCATTTGCTTATGTGTGGCCCCGATAGCTGTGTTTTGGAAAGCAATCATCGCTGATTCATAGTTTCGTTTCATAATGACCATGCAAAATACTACTGCCTCATCAACCCCCAGGCCCCCCCATGCATATATGAGACACACCCCTTCCCTTATATATAGGGGTTCCATACTCGTGGAATTGGTGTGACACAGAAATTAAACCAGTGACTGGTATAGCATAGCTTCCCCTCAAACCTTCCTTCTTTCCCTTTACTCAAGGGAATATTTCTAAGACAGAGAGAGAGAGAGAGACAGAGAGAGACAGAGTCAGAGATTCCAACATATATACACCATGTCACACAGTCCTATAGTTTTCACCTTTGGAGTTCTAGGTACTTACATAGAAAAATTCATTTGCATTCTCTTATTTCGCAATCACTTTCCTTTCTACAAATTCTTCCCATTAAGCTCACAAACCATGAACTAATCGTGTAATTTTCGTATGTTTTTTTCCGTTAATGTTTCAGGAAACATTGCCTCCTTCGTGTGCTTTCTGGCACCACTGTAAGTACATATGTTCTTTCCATCAACTTTCCTAAACTATTATTATTCATCTTCAAACATAATTACGAATCCAAATCAAAATATAAACACATGCACTTTTCGCATGCAGACCGACATTTCGTAGAGTATGCAAGAAAAAATCAACCGAAGGGTTCCAATCGATTCCATATGTGGCTGCACTCTTCAGTGCAATGCTTTGGATTTTTTATGCCTATGTGAAGACCGGAGAAACGCTTCTTATAACCATAAATGCATTTGGTTGCGTGATAGAGACAATTTACCTCGCCATCTATATCACTTACTGCCCCAAGAAAGCTAGGGTGCGTTCAATTAACATATCGATCTCAATTAGTGCACACAATTTTATATTATATATTATAACTTCAACCACTTTTGTGTCCTTGTCATAAAATAATATTTACTTTTAACTAACATTATTTGAGACTGTTAATGAACTTGCAGATGTCCACATTGAGAACGATTCTTTTGCTCAACTTTGGAGGATTTTGCACGATTGTCTTGCTAACCCACTTCCTAGCAAAAGACCCAGCAAGCCGTCTCAAGCTTCTTGGATGGATTTGCGTTGTCTTTTCCACTAGTGTTTTCGCCGCACCTTTAAGCATTATTGTAAGTATTAGGTGTATAAACTAATTAACCTTTCACATGCCACAATTTTCTTAGTTATTGTTAATTGCTCCAAATGACAGATCGAGCACGAACAAGTCGTTTAATTTATATATGTAACCGACGACACTTAGTAACAATAAAATAATACTTAGTTGTTATTATGGTTAGTTGTCTGGATCTTGTATCATTAAATCTCATAGTTTATCATATTGATATATATGCATGCATGGTTATAATTTTGTTCAATTATATTTCAGAGGGTGGTCATTCGCACCAAAAGCGTAGAGTTCCTCCCATTTCCTCTTTCACTCCTCCTCACAATAAGCGCAATCATGTGGTTGTTATACGGAATTACTCTGAAAGACATCTATGTTACGGTGAGTCCTAGATCCTAGCTACTCCTATATGGCTATACAATATAATTAATACAATACAACTGGCAAACAAATTAAACGCCATGATCTGTTTCTTCTGGTAACTGCTATTTTGTCCTTATGGATAAATGCATGACACCCCTCTTCTGTTTTTTCCTTGGGGCAGCTCCCGAACATTGTAGGCTTAACATTTGGAACCATTCAGATGGTCCTTTATGGAATGTACAGAAACAACAAGCCCATACAGGATCAGAAGCTCCCAGAACACAAAGGGGACATCAGCAACAAGAATGAAAACGCTGTTTTTCCAACCGTGACCAGTGATGATGAGAAACAGGTTGAAGAAATGAAAGTCATAGAGATTGGAGAGAATGATAATGAAGAGAAGGAAGAAAAGAAGGAAGAGCAGGAACAAAAGAAGCAAGATCAGGAACAAAACCAACCCGAACTCAGCAAGGACAATAACGGCGAAAACAACGAGAAGGACAAGGAATTAACAAAAGAGAGGGAGAGTTGCGAAGTTTGATGAAATTATGATCCGATGCAATAGAATCTCTCTATCTCTCCCTATGGTGGACGTGTGATGTTCGGTTTACGTGTAAAATTGTGCAACGCATAAAAGGGGCATGGGACGGTGTAGATATCTATGATCCTATATCTCTACAAATATAGCTATTTTAACTTGTTTTGGTTCACTTCTCTTTTTTAATGCAATTTCTGTTTTGTTTTGAAGCCAATAATTATGCCCCCGGATGAAGGGAACTTCTCATAGAAATTAATGTCCCCCAGATTATTATGGTTATATTATATTTCTATAGTAGTAAGAGGTCATTCCAAGTACCTATCAATTGATGCATGAATCGATCGAGTCGGCATGAAGAAAGTCTCAATGTCTGATTATGTTTCTTCCTTTCTCTTCTCTGAATGCTTTTTTGTACATAAATTTTCAAAGTGTTGATACGCCTTGGTGTCATAAATTACGACAACGGTGCTGCAACGAGCAAAAAAAAAAAAAAAAAAGGTTGAAACTTGGAGAGGGACACAAGCCACTCAAGCGACCAATTCGCCGCACATATCTGCTCAAGCGTAGCGCGTAATTATTGGTTTTTTTTTAATAATTTTCTGCTCTGTTCTACTTTTTGCTTAGCCTTCTTTTTTTTTTTTTTGTGCCTCCTTGATAGTGATTTGCTAGGCTGTTAATTTTATCCCATTAAAGGTGACTCTTCCTTTAGAATTAAACAATAATGATATTGTTGTACGATACGAGATTTAGTCACTAACGCAATCATCACATGATTTTTTTAATCTATATATATGGCAGGTACTAGCAATAAATTGAGGGGGCTAAGCATTTCTTTCGTGATAAAGATAAACGATTTAGGATTGTAAATTTGTAATTGTGATCTTTCAAGATTGTGACAAGATATGAATTTAATGGTAAGGACTAGATATGGTTTAAGGACCGTACTATGATATTGCAAGCTTGTAATGACTACTCGATGTGAATAAATCTATAGCGGTTTATCAGTATATATGTAGGCGTGTTCATGGTTGGGTTATAGAGGAGGACCGAACCAAATTGCATCAAACTGGTTTTAAAATTTGGAAAACCAATCCAAACCAGATGATGATTACGACGACATCGAGGTGCAGCTGAGAGGCTTCCGCAGATTGTCGGTGTCGTAGTTGAGAGCAAGGTGGAAGAAACTGGTTTATGTTTCGAAACTATTTTGAAAAAACCGATTTTTGAAATATGGTCTGGTTTGGTATAAAACAGTTTAGAAAACCGATTTTTTTAATTTTATTTTAATGGTTTGGTTACAGTTTGGGGGAGTGGCTCTCATTCGTCCATTCCTACTCCTCATTGATTGTTTTTACTTATAACTTTCCTGAAATACCCTTGATAAACAGTTGTTTTAGAGCATGTTTGATATCCTGGATAGGATAAGGAAGGACCGATAGTACAAGACTTAATATAATAAGATTTGATAGTATAAAACCTGATAAATTTTTAATATTATATAGTATTTAGTATAATATTGTATAAGATATTATATTTTATATTTTATAATATTATAGCTTATTTACAAATAATTCTAATATTTTAATTAAATATCAAATAAAATAAAAAATTTTATTAATGATTTAAATATAATTTTTAAATATCATATTTATGTAAATATTTTATTTTTAAAATTTAATTTATTTTAAATATCATTATATATTTCAATATTTTATAATTATTTATTATTTCAATAAATTATATAAATATTAAATAACTCTTTATATATTTTTAATATTTTCTATTTTTAATTAGAATTATTTAAATTTAAATTTAAAATAAATATTAACTCAAAATATTTTTATTATTGGTCATTAATTTTATATATTACATATTATTTATTATTTATTATTTATTTTAAATATTTATTTCTATTTAATATCTATTATTTTATTTTATTTAATATTTATTAATTATAATTAATTTTTCTTTTTTATTGTATATAGCTAGATGGATATCATATATTATTTTTTAACAATATTTATTTATGATGATTATAAATTTTAGTTATTATTTATTTAAAAATTATTTTATTTTAATAAAATATTAAAAAATAAAAATAACCTTATACGTTAAAAGCCAATTAGACCTAACACGGTCTCCTCATAATATATTAAGTTATATAATATTTTAATGTATAAGGGGGTTATGACATATAAGCTTATATAATACGTTGTCTATACTACACAACGTATAAGAGCATAACGTATAGTATAAGTTTATATTATCATACCTTGATAACTCCAATTTATGGAGTTATTTAGCTTCTATTCTAGCTTAAATTGCATGTTTAATCCTTAGTTTTTTTTAAGTAAAACACTTAAAAATAAGTAGAATTAGCTTGCTCTTGTCTTGGAGTGCTAATTGAAAATTTATTGTCATAAATCATAATTATTGAGGTGAATTGTAAAGTCCAAAATTAAATTCTCACTTGGTGATAGAGGAAATGGTAGATTTTTGGAGTTTGAAGGGAATTCAAGTAGAAGACAAGAATAAGGAAGTAAGGAATGAAGAAATTGAAGTTTTTCCTGCAGAGTCGCAACCTGAAAATTTGCTGGGTTGCAACCTATTGGGCACATACAACATGTGATCATTTTTTAAGTTGGGTTGCGACCTGATGTTTCTGTCGGGTTGCAACCCGACGTGGCCTAGGCCCATTTTTAGTAATGTTTTAAACTAGTCTTAGGGCAGTAGCTGCAGAGTCCATTTTTTGGCTCGTTTTCTAGCATAGGAGAAAAACATAGGTTTGGAGGAAAGCTAACACTAGAGAAAGAATCATCTTAGAGATTGAAGACCAAGGGCTTAGGAGAAGATTGAAGCCTCAACTTTGTTCATCTCTTCCTTTCCCTTTTATTGTCTTTGATGCTCATTATGTATCTTGAACTAGTTTTGGTGTTGTTTACTATTATGGATAGCTAAACTTGTAGCTAGGGGATTCTTTGGACCCCTCTATGAATCTTGGATGATTATAGTTTTACTTATTTGAATGTTAATGATGTTGGTCTTGGTTTCTCATTTCTCAACTTAATGCTCTTATATGTTTGGCCACCATTTAAGTTGATTAGGGGGATTCTCTTGATCTAGACATAGGAATAGAGATTTTGGACCTTGGTTATGGGTAACGCTTGTTCTTTTACGCTTAATTGGCTTAGGTTTGAGGATTAGTCAATGGGATGGAAACATACCCATTGGCCTTGCATAGTAGATGCTTGATGTTAGTTCTCAATGGGTTGATTTCACACTAATTCATAAGGACACTTAGTGTTTAGATGAATGAGACACAGTTAATTGACCTAGACATAGGCTTTTAACTATAATTGGCATGCTAACAAAACCAACTAGTTGATGTCCATTTAAGTAAGTTGCTTATCCAAGTGAAGTAGAGGGTGAAAAAGGCCCCCTAAGCCTTTTAACCTTTGTTGTCTCTAGCTTTTAATTGTGATTACTGTTTCTATTTACTTGTTCTTTTGCTATTAGTCTTAATTCTCATTGAAATCAATTTTGTTTAAGCCTGAACACGGTAGTTTTGTTAATCGTTAGCATACTCTATCCAATCCCTGTGGATACGATTCTTTTTTACTCACATTACATTACTTGAACGACCTGTGCACTTGTGGTATTTTACCTGATTTTGTAGGCGGCCATCAAGTTTTTGGCGTTGTTGCCAGGGATTGGCTATAGTTATGTGTTACTTTTGATTTGGATTACTAGTTCTTGACTTGAGCTTTCATTGTCTTTTATTTTCAGGTACCTCTTAATTTGTATGCGACGCTCTAGAAGCTTTGGAGATACTTCTGTTCATGTGGATTTAGAAAAAGTTTTTCAATTTTCGCGCCAACCTCGCTCTCATCGCACTAAACATGACATGGCAAATCATGAGGACCCAAACCGCTTCGTGTGGGATTATGCTTCTCCACAACTCCAAGATGTGCACTCTAGCATTCGTAGGCCTGCCATCCAAGCTCATAGCTTTGAGCTTAAGCCTGCACTAATTCAGATGGTGCAGAACACAGTTCAGTTTGGTGGGTTACCTAGTGAAGATCCTGAAGCTCATCTTTCTAATATTATATTACTTGAACGACCCGTGCACTTACGGTATTTTACCCGCTTTTGTAGGTGGCCATCATACCTAATACAGGATACCAAACATACCCTTATATTTAGCTAAACTTCTATTTTCAAAACTTAATTATTTTTATTTTTGACATTTTTTGAATGTATTTAATTAAAAACTTATTTTATGTTTGTAAATTATTACTTTCATATTTTAAATTTTCATTTAATAATTGTAATAATTAATATTAGACACAAATATGAATTTAACCATAGAAAAGAGTAGTTATAGAATTATCTAAGAGTTAAACATAAATATTAATTCATCATCAAAGTAATTTTATATCCTTTCAAAATACACAATAGAAAAAAAATGAAAGCCACATTTCTACTTGTAGAACTGAAATTAAATTAGGCAATGTTTCGAAAATTAGAGTTTCCTATGATAAATAGACTGTTTAGCAATTTAAAAAATAACGTCATATAAAACATAATAGTTATATTAGTTTATATAAAAATAATTGATTTAAAAATGAATCATGTTTAAAAGTTAACCTAATTTGGAAAAAAATGTTCCTGAATTATATATTAGTAACTTTTTATGTTTAATTATTAAAATTATTAAACATCAATTTAAAATTTTGTATTAACAATACATTATAAATATAAAATAGGTTTTTAATTAAATCATTCAAAAATGTCACAAATAAAAATAATAAATAAGGAGTGGCGATAAACAATTGAGATTCTATTATACAAAATTTAATTTAATTTTAAAAATAATAATTTGCTAACTATAATACTATTTTCTTATCAAGGGTGTCTTAGGAAAATTACAAATAAAAGCAATAAATAAGAAGTGACAATAGTCATTCCCACAGTTTAGTTTAGGTAAAATGCTTAATTGTATCAACTCTAAGTATATGGGTTGAAGTGAGAGAGTAAATTTACTAGGGGTGAAAATAAATCAAGTTGTTTCACATGTGGATGAACTAACATGTATTTGACTTAGCTTAATTCAATAATAGGACTAGCCACATGAGGTGTGGCAAAATTGGTAATTTTATTCATAGTTCTTAATTATTAACTTTAAAAGGTGCTAAACAATACAAATTAAATGTAGAGTGAGCACTCAAATCTGACATTAATTAGATTAAATTTTTTTACTCATATATCAATTATAAGGTTGTGTTCGGTACCTATCTCGAGACAGAAAAGACAAAGACAATAAGATAGTAGAGACGCAAACCATACTAGAGACAAAGATAGAATTGTGTACAAAACATAATGATTGATGAAAAGATGAAGAAGATTATATTATAATTTGATGAAAAATTGAAAAGTGGGAAGTGCAAAGATAAAATATAAAGTGTTTAAATTCTTGAAAAAATTATATTTCAAATTTGAGATCTAGAGACATATCTCCAGTGTCTCTCCTTTTTGAAGCAATTAAAATTGGCTCAAAAATTATTTTGGGATGGAAACAATTTTGAGATTTTTGTCTCTGTCCTCTTCTCCAATCAAATTTCCATTCTTAGTGTCACCGTTTTTTGTGTCCTAAGACATTTATCAAACACCATCTAAATATACCCATGTGATTGCATTGTGCTTATTATCTCCTCTAAGCTCTTTTCAAAAGAGTAAGAGTCTAGTAGTTCTTGACTTGATTCACCAAAGTATATCTTTAACCATCAATTTATTGGTTAGACCTAAAGGCTAAGTCAAAGTCTTCTATGTGTCGAAGTCTATATCAATAACGGGAAAGGATTTAGGCCTAAAGGTTATGCCTATGCATGAAAGTCTTCTATGCACTGCAAGAAGAAGGAACTTCTTATTAAGTCTCGAGTTGACTTTTTATATGTGAATAAATACTTGAATCGGGCACGTTTTTTCCTTAACCTAAACTTCTCTCTATAAAAAAATGCTTGTGACATGTGCATAGTTATTAAACTCGACTCGATTGGGTTATTGAATCATGGGATTACTGGTTTAATAAATGAAGGTAGTCTGAACATGGACTTCTTTGATGATTTATCAAAGGCACAACGAGCTCGGAATTTGGGAAAGGGTTTTGGTTTATAATCGGTAGATGAAGACAATGTTATCTTGGCTCTTGCTAAGATAAAGACTTTTGCCAATGAAACCATTTGATGTGGGTGTTGTTTTTGTGTATTTTGTTTTCTAGGATGTATAATCAGTTTAGTAGTTTGGTTCTAGCTTGTTTTGTTGGTATGGGGTTTGATGGGCCATTCTTGGGCTTGGTCTCTATGTCGATTTTGTGGTGGTTTGGGCTTGTCGTTGTTTGTTTTTGGTATGGCCCGGTTGCTTTTATGTCATTTTTTTAATGTTGTTTTTGGATCCTCTTGATATACCTACTACTCTTCTTGAGAGGATAACAATTATTAATTATCAAGAAAAAATGGTTCAACAAGTGATTCATTAGTTGAATTAGTTAAATCTGATTTAATTAAATAAATATATGAAAATACAATAAGCATATAATATATATTATTATTTACACATAATAACACATTAACTTGCATAGTCTAGTGGTTTGGAACACATTCCTTTCCAAATGGGACATGGCTTGAATCCGCTATTCACACAGTATGGTTCAGTAGCATTCTCGATCCAAATTGATCGGTCCAATTTGGTTCTTAATTAAAGCTTGGTGTCCAATTATGAGGATGAGACTTCTTCAACTCATATCTCTATCTCAATGTATTTTTTTACCTATTTTAATATAGATTTTTGCTTTTTTGAATGATCTCTTTTAAAAGTTTAACTTTTATTATTATTATTATTATTATTTAAATTTCTTTTGACTTAATTTAATTTTCGTCACTACTAAAACTCTGTGAAGTACTACTTGCAAATTTTGTTGTGAATTTCTCATTCTAAGCAAATTTGGTGATATTTTACTGCAAATTCTGAAATTCATGGGTAACTTTCCTTTTACAAGGTAATAAAATTTTATTTGTGGGTTTTTCTTGCGAGTAGGTAAAATGTCAATTGGCTTTAGTCAAAATCATTTTCACAAGTAAATCTGTGAAAAACTATATCTGTGAATTTTATTGTGAATTTTTGTTGTGAATTTATTTTCCTGCGGACTCTATTGCAAATGCTTTTCTTCTGAATGCTTGAATTTTATATTTTTATTTATAAAATAAATAATAAGAATTTAATTTTAAACAATTTAATTATAGAAACTATAATTCTGTATCATAAATCATTTCCTTTAAAATGTTAAACTATTAAGTGAAGGTACATAAACTTTCATTATATTTCTGACATTAATATTACTGTAGAAGAATCAAGTAGTTCCACCTCTGTAGGATAACGTTTGTTATCTATTTCAGCTTCTGCTATTATTTCAAATTTAAATTACTATTCTCATTTTGAACTCTAATCCTAGGATTTAGCCATCCCTCTGTAACTACTTTGATTATAAATAAATTAAACCAAGCTACTCAATGGTATCGTGAGTAGCCTTTCTTGCATAAATATTTATATGGTATCAGTTTGCCCATGACTAATGCCACCCCTTCATCTAGAATGTCCAACTCAGTCACTAATAACCCCTCCCTTACCCTTATCCCTCCTTTCTCAACATCAGTAATTTTATCCCCCTGGACCTCAATTCAGCCAACTATGTTTTGTGGCATTCTTAAATGCTCAATCTGATTGAAAGTCAGGATATTGGTGGCTTTATTTCAAGATAAATTCCGGCCCCATTATCGTTGATCCCCTCCCCAGTGGCCATTGGCACCCCTAGCTTGAGGTCTGATCAGCCCAACCCGAAATTCTCTCATTAGTGCAAATCAGACCGTTTGGTTCATGCATGGATCACCAGCCGTTTGTCTGAAGAAGCCCTTGCTCTGGTGGTTAACTTGGACACTTCTCGGGATGTTTGGCTTGCTTTGCAGGAAGCTTATGCTCCCACATCAATAGAATGTAAATTTTTATTAAAACAAAAGCTCTCTTCTCAAAAAAGAACTTACTTAGTCTATTCATGAATACATCAGGTATTTTAAGTCTTTATGTGATGATCTATCTCTTATTGTAAACCTCTACCTGACCAAGGCAAAGTATTTCATCTCTTCCGCAGCCTCGGACCTGATTATAACCCATTCGCCACCACCATGCTTCTCCCTGCCATTCCCTCCTAGCTATCTCTCCTGCCTTAACTTATTAACTATGACACTCGCAAAACTGAAGTCCCCAAAACTCCCACCCCAGCTTTCTATGCCCATCTTGCAAAAAAAAAAAAAAAAATTCCAAATGCCATCCCTCTAACTCCAAAGGTCGAAATTCACATCCTAACTTCACCTTCAAAAGACGCGATTTTACACCCCACTCCTTTTCGTGCCATACTGCTAAACCTTCCTCCCACACAACTACCATTACATGCTAGATCTGTAAAGCTAACAATCATGAGGCTTTGACTTGTTCCCAAAGGTTCAACCATGCATTTCAGCTCGAGTCTCTCTCTCTTGCCTTGGCTGCTCTCACAATTTAGAATACTAAAGATGTCAATGCTTGGCTTCTTGATACAGGTGCAGGAGCGCACATGACCAACAATGCAGGTATTTTATCTAACATTCACAGCTATAAAGGTCTTACATGTGTTGCTGGTGGAAATGGTGATATTCTAGATATTTCTCATATTGGTGATTCCCCTATACCTATTTTGCATGGGTCTTCCTTGCCCATTAAAGATGTTCTCCTTGTTCTTGGAATTCACAAGAATCTTTTATCTATCAGTCAACTCACTACTCAATATCCTTGCCTTTGTGAATTTTCTGACACTGAATTTGTGATAAAGGACAAGAGGACAGAGATGACTTTGACCAAGGGGTTGAGGATGAGGGATGTGTATTCTGTACCACTAAAGATTAATGCTCTTTATTCCATCCATTTTGGCAAAATTGCTGCTCACACATGGCATGCTCGACTTGGCTATCCCTACATTTGACTAGTTCATCATCTCCACAATAAAGGGGCCATTCAGCTTACTAATAAGGAGAATTTACCTTTCACATGTGACTCTTATACTTTGGCAAAAGCCTCAGAACTCCCATTTCTAGCAATTAATAAAAGAAGTACTGTTCCTTTTGAATTACTTCACTTTAATCTCTGGGGTCCTTCACCAGTAATATCTAAATCTGGTTATAGATTTTATGTGTGTATTGTGGATGATTTTACATGTTTTACCTGGATTATAATGTTGAAAGCAAAATCTGAATTTTTTTAGCATTATTTACTATTTGATAAGTTCATCACTCGCCAATTCCATGCTGAAGTTAAAACTGTGCAATATGATAGAGGTGGAGAATTTATTAATCATCATATCATTGATCATCTTGTCACAATGGAATTAGACTATAGGTCTCAAGTCCTTGGTATTCCACAGTAAAACAATGTAGTTAAGCGCAAACATTGCCACCTACGTGAATTAGGACTCATACTCTTATATGCAAGCAAGGTTCCATTAACTTATTGGCCAGATGCATTCCAAACTGCATGCTTTCTAATTAACAGGTTACCTTCTTCTGTTGGCCATTTTAGCAGTCCCTTCTACATGCTTCATCATGATCATCCAGATTATTCATGCCTTCAAACTTTTGATGCGTTGTGTTTTCCACTCCTAAAGGGCTCTTCACACAAATTTGACCCAAAATCGCTTTTATGTGTGTTCTTTGGTTACTCTGATAGACACAAAGGTTACAAGTGCTTGCATCCACCTACTGGAAAATTTTATATATCCCGTAGCGTGGTACTTGATGAAGATCACTACCTTTTTCATGATCTTTCTACCCTTAACCATCCATCCACCAACTTATCTACTACTCTTACCACCTCCTCCTTACTTGCTAAAGACTCCCCACTTTCTTCCATTAGACATCCACTTCGCTCAAAACACAACCTTGAACCTACACCTACACCACCAACCCAAACTACCCTAACTTCTCATTCAATTGAACTACTTTCTCTGCCACCCACTCTCACATTCCCTTCATGTTCCGTTCATCCTCCACCAAACACTCACCCTATGACCATTTGCGCAAAGGATGGCATCACATGTCCCAACCCCAAGTACCTCCTCCAATGTGATCTCATCCTAAAGGAACTTAAGTCAATCAAAATAGCCTCGCGACATTCAGGTTGGAAATGAGCTATGGAGGATTAACTCAAGGCTCTCATCACCCAAGACTCATTTCAATTTGTCCCTTAGTCTTCCCCTATGAGAGTTCTAGGCACCAAGTGGATCTGGCACACCAAACTTAAATCTAATGTCACACTTGATAAACTCAAGGCTAGATATGTGGCAAAAGGATTCAACCAAGTAGCTGGTATTGACTTGGAAGAAACCTTCTTTCCTGTGGTGAAATATGCTGCGGTAAGGTTAGTTTTGTCTCTTGCAACCACACATGGTTGGTCCTTAAGACAACTCGATGTCAAAATGCTTTCCTTCATGGCCCTTTGGATGAACTAGTTTATTTGTCTCAACCTCTTGGGTTCATTAACCCATTGTTTCCTGATCATGTGTGGAAGTTGAAGAAAGCTTTGTACGGTCTTAAACAGGCCCTACGCACTTGGTTTAATTGCTTAAGCTCTTTCTTAGTGGCTTATGGCTTCTCATGCAATGCAACTGACCCATCCCTTTTCATTTATCCTGTGCATGATGTTGTCATGGTCCTCCTACTATATGTTGATGATATCATCCTCACTGGCAACGATTCTCCCACATTAACTAGCTTCATCACAGCTCTTGCCAGCTTTTTTGCCATCAAAGATATAGGTCAACTACAATTTTTTCTTGGTGTTGAGGTGCAACATACTCCTTATGGTCTCTTCCTCAATCGATCCAAGTATGCCACAGAGGTACTTCAGCGTGCTAATATGTTGGAATGCAATGCAATTGCCACTCCCATGCAAGTGCCTCGATCTTTACAAGATGACACTACTTTCTCAGACCCTCATCTATATCGCAGTTTACCAGGTGAGGATGATATATGCATGCTCCCACGAATACACACCTCTGCGAACTCAAAAGGATCCTCAGATATGTCTAGGGTACCTTATCTCTTGGATTGCGCATACTCTCAATCTTGGACTCCACACTCTACGCATTTGCAGGCGCTGACTGGGCTCGCTGACCTGACACATGCCAATCCACCACTAGCTTCTGCACTTTCCTTAGAGCCAACTGCATTTCTTGGTGTGCCAAGAAACAACCAACGGTCGCTCGTTCCAATGCCGAAGGTGAGTATCGCGCAATGGCTTCTGCTACGGCGGAGCTCACCTAGCTTAGCTTTCTGTTCCGTGATCTTGAGATTCCACTTCATCAACGACCAACCTTATTTTGTGACAATCTTAGTGCTCTTCATCTCACGGTAAATCTGGTATTCCCCGCACGGACAAAACGCATTTAAATTGACTATCACTTTGTCCATGAAAAGGTTGGTCAAGGAAGTCTCATCACACGCTATGTTCCCACGACAAGCGAGTTAGCTGACATATTTACCAAGCCACTCTTTTGGCCAGTTTTTTATTCTCTCAGATCCAAACTTGGCATTACAACTCCCACACCAATTTTGACGGGGTCTGTAGAAGAATCAAGTTGTTCCACCTCTGTAGGATGACGTTTGTTACGTTTGTTATCTATTTCAGCTTTTGCTATTATTCCAAGTTTAAATTACTGTTTTCATTTTGAACTCTAGTCCTAGGATTCAGTCGTCCCTCTGTAACTACTTTGATTATAAATAAATTAAATCAAGCTACTCAATGAAATCGTGAGTAGCCTTTCTTACAGAAACATTTATAGTCACATATGTAAACTTTTTTTCTCTCGTTATTGTTCAGGGAGTGTCCGCCTGCCTTTTATGCGTACAAAATCACCTCTGTTTTTATCAATAATTTTAATTAGTACAAAACTAATACTTGAACTGAAAAAAGGAGAAGACGGTGGGATAAATATAAACTTTGGGCCTGTACATAGTTTTATGATTTAATTATTTTATAAGTTTTTATAATTTTATTTAATTTTTAATTAGGTTTCTATAATTTAAATTTTTTGAACAAAGTTCTTATAGTGTATGAAAATTTTCAATCAGACACATACCATTATAAAAAAATAAATATTAAGGAAATATTCTGTTTTCATAAATGTGAAAGGGGAGATGAAATTGAAATATCTATAATGGTAAAAACATGATTGGAAATTTTCATGTAGTGTAGGAACCTAATTAAAAAATTTTAAATTATAGGGAGCTAATTAAAAATTGAATAAAACTATATATATGAATCCATAGAATAATTAAACCTAGTTTTATATAATTTGTTTGAATCAATTTTGTTCTTCATCCCCTATTTCCGTTACACCAACCAAAAACACCATTAATACAAAAACACCACTAATATTGAGATTAAATATACCATGTAGTGTCAATTACAGGGATTCGGCTTCCATGCACTTCCGTAAAGTAGCTAGATACGAATAGTTTTTTTTTTCTTTTCAGTTTTCATTTTTTTCAGGGAGATACGGATAGTTATTAAATGGGAAAAGATTAAAAGAATGAAACAAATAGCGAATGGTTGAAACAAATATATAGTAAATATTGACTCAACTATGACTCATGTTTTAAAGCTTAACTAGGTTGGTTTATCGAGAAAGAGGGAAACAGAGAAAGATTAACGAACTCTTTAAACAGAAAAAAAAAACCAATATATTATCTCTTAATGGTTTTGTGTATTATATCGGCGTAATTTTCGTGAAACCAGGACCTTTTCTTTTTAATAAAGTTACTAAATCAAACCAATATATATTATCTTTTTTGGGTACAACCACTCCATATATTAATATTAATATAAAATCAAACATGATCATAAAAAATAAAATATTGCTTAAATAAAACAATCATGTAACAAGTGCATTACTTAAATTCAAGACCACTTCATTCAATGAATGGCTGCACAGCCTAGTGAGTAAAAATTCGTGGAAATTATAATAACGAATTATGGTCATACAAAATATAAGTTAAACGTGATCTTGTCTTCAACTTTCCCTTTTCCTTTTCGATATTGCTTTGATAATTTGTCATAAAATCGGGTCTTACCTCATGGTTTAGATTACACCCGATTCTCGGGTAGGCACCACCTGACCATGCTTTTTTCACATGGTTCATATCCAATATGGTGGGAACATATAGTCGATCATCACTTTGCGATGACGATATACAAAACAGTATAAAGATAATTAAAGAGTTATCGGATGCATGCACTCATGTATAATACCATATCGTTTAATTTCTTTATGGATTCAATCAAAGCATTAAAAAAAAAGGTGGCGTACTTTTTCAGCTTGTGCTATGAAGATTAGTGTTTGAAAATGAAACATTTCTGCGTTCCTTCCTATAATTCAACCCATATACTGCCGGATACCATAGTTATGAAAACAGATCAATGCAACTAAAATAGAGTTGAGAAAATAGGAACTGACACAAGAGATTTACGTGGAAAATCCCCTAATGATGAGTGAAAAATCACGGGCAAGAACCGAGAAAGATTTTCACTATGTGGAAGATAAAATTACACATCTCTCTAAATATAAGGAGAGAACAATAACACTCTCTCTTATACAAGGAGAATACACCTCTCTCTATAAAATAGGAGAAACTTTCATAACACTATATATATACATATATATATATATATATATATATTTCTCTCTCTGAGATGGATGATTTGAACTGAGGAGGAGGCCTCTATTTATAAACGCTTGGAAGTTACTGTGCAATCAATGCACAGTAACTTCTCGTGATTTCGATAGGTGCACCAACCATGTGCACAGTAAATTTTACTATGCAATTTTAAAAATTTTGTTTTTGATACGCTTCTCTTCACACGTGCACAATAGAAATTGTACTGTGCACGGTTTGAATTTTCAAAAGTGGCTTTACGCCACTTACAATCTCCCACTTAAAGCCACTTTTGGTAAGCTTTCAAAACCTTTTCTCATCTTGCCAGTTCCATGATGCTTACATTTCTCATAGGCCATAGGAAGATCTACACCATTTAAACTTGTCAGTATTGATTGACTCTGTCATGACATTTGCTAGGTTTTCTTTAGTATGAATCTTCTGCATATCCACATTTCCTTCTTCTACTACTTCTTGAACAAAATGATATTGAACACCTATGTGCTTTGTCCTAGAATGAAAGGTTGGATTCCTTACAATGTGTAAGGCACTCTGACTGTCACAATACATAGTAATCTTTGACTGTTTGTGCCCGAGTTCCTCCATTAACCTTTGAATCCAAATAGCTTCCTTGCAAGCTTGTGTAGCTGCCATATATTCAGCTTCTGTAGTAGACAGAGCTACAACAGTTTGTAACTTGGATAACCAGCTCAAAGCTCCACCTGCAAGTATGAACACATAGCCTGTAGTAGATTTCCTTTTATCAAGATCACCTGCAAAATCAAAATCGACGTACCCCCTGACAATGAACTCTGATCTTCCAAAACATAGTGCTGCACCTGAGGTTCCTTTAATGTATCTAAGGATCCTCTTCCTAGCATTCCAATGCTCATTTCCTGGATCTGCCATAAACCGACTGACCACACCAACTGCTTGAGCAATATTAGGCCTAGTACAAATCATGGCGTATATAAGGCTTCCCACCGCTGATGCATACGGTACTCGAGACATTTCCATCCTCTCTGCTTCACTGCTAGGACACATATCTGAGGATAATTTGTAATTCACAGGAAGTAGGGTTGAAATTGGCTTACAATCTTGTATGTTGAAGCGCCGCAAGATTTTCATCAAGTAATTCTTCTGCGAAAGCCAGATCTTCCTATCCTTTTTGTCTCGGTGAATTTGAATCCTTAAAATCTTGTTTGCGGGTCCCAAGTCCTTCATATCAAATTCCCTAGCCAACTGTGCCTTTAATTCTTGGATTCGATCTTTGTTGGGGCCTACTACCAACATGTCATCCACGTACAACAATAGAATGATGAAAACATTGTTATCAAACCGCTTGTAGTATGTACAATGGTCTGAACTCAGTCTGTTGTATCCGAGGCGAATTATGAAGGAATCAAATCTCCTGTACCAACACCTTGGCGCCTGTTTTAAACCGTACAGAGATTTGGTCAACCTACAAACCAAGTTTTCTTTTCCTTTTTCCTCAAAGCCTTCTGGTTAGAGCATATATATCTCCTCTTCAAGTTCTCCGTAAAGAAAAGGAGTTTTCACATCTAACTGCTCAAGATGTAAATCAAATACAGCACACATAGCCAAAGACTACTCGACATCGGTAAGTCTGACAACTGGAGAAAATATCTCATTGAAATCAATATCTTCCTTTTGAGCAAATCCTTTTACCACCAATCTTGCATGATATCGTTCCACTTGATCATTGCCATCTCGTTTGATCTTATAGACCCATTTGTTGCTAATGGCTTTTCGACCTTTTGCAAGTGCAACAAGTTCCCATGTTTTATTCCTATGCAAGGCCTCCATTTCTTCTTGCATTGCTGCCATCCACAAAGATGCATCCGGACTACTCAAAGCTTCCTGAAAGGTTGATAGCTCTCCTTCTTCTATTAGAAGACAAAAATGCATCATGACTTGCCATAACATGGTCTGAATGTCATGCTGGTGGCTGTGTCTGGCGTGATGATCGTCTGACTGGTGTATTATTGGCCTCATCTGGTACTTGTTCATCATGCTCTAATTCTGCTTTAGAATCTTTTTCTCCAGATTTCTCATCTATCTGAATCGTAATTGTCTCCTTGACAGTGCTGTCATTTCTTTCTTCACTTTGCAGTTCATTTTCTACAAATATAACATCTCTACTGACAATAACCTTGCGGGCAGTGGGATCCCACAAGCGATACCCTTTTACACTATCAGCATAACCCACGAATATACATTTCCTAGACTTTGGGCCCAACTTAGTTCTTTCTTGGGTGTTGTACATCACATATGTAGGACATCCGAACACTTGTAGCGAAGAATAATCTGCTGGTTTGCCATTCCATATCTTCATTGGTGTCCTCAGACCAACTGCAGTTGATGGCGACCGATTAATCACGTAACAGGTAGTTTTGACTGCTTTTGCCCATAAAGACTTGGCTAAACCTGTTGTTCGTAGCATTGCTCTTGTTCTTTCTAGGAGTGTCCTGTTCATCTGCTCTGCTATACCATTTTGCAGAGGTGTATGTGCAACAGTGAATTGTCTTTGAATACCCTCATGCTTGCAAAATGCTACAAAATCTCCATCTGTATATTCTCCTCTATTGTTTGTCCTTAAACACTTAATCTTCTTTCCGGATTCAAGTTCCACTCTTGCTTTGAAGTCTTTGAATATTGGAAACACATCTGACCTCTTCTTGATTGGGTACACCCATAGTCTCCTAGAGTAATCATCAATGAAGGATACAAATTACTTTACTCTTCCTAGGGATATTTCTAGTGACTCTCACACATCAGAATGGATCAAGTCTAGAATATGCTTATTCCGAGCAGTTGATCTACCAAATTTCAATCTATGCTGCTTACTTATAATACAGTGCTCACAGAACAGTAAGTTCACCGATTTGAGCCCGGGAATAAGATTACGTTCTGCAAGAACCTTCAAACCACGTTCCGACATGTGGCCTAGTTTGCAGTGCCACATCATTGTCATTTCTTCTTGACTTGCTAATGCAACCGATGCATCTGCCTCCTGCAACGTATCTCCTTGAAGCTTGTATAGATTTGCCACAATCTTTTCTGCTTTCATCACCACAAGAGCACCTTTAACAACTTTCAAGATCCCACCTTCAATATGAGTCTTG
The DNA here is from genome assembly GCA_031216125.1 of Dalbergia cochinchinensis. Lineage (NCBI taxonomy): Eukaryota > Viridiplantae > Streptophyta > Magnoliopsida > Fabales > Fabaceae > Dalbergia > Dalbergia cochinchinensis. The sequence continues at coordinate 53,886,742 of CM062373.1, read as the reverse complement.
CACCCGAGGTCATCCAGATGTCCAATAAACAACATATTCTTCTTCAAGCCCTTCACGTGTCGCACTCCTTGAATTGTACGAATGGCACCATCAAAAATTTCTATTTTGACAGAACCAACACCAGCAATTTCTAAGACATAATTATCTCCCATGAACACAGATCCTTCCAAGATAGGTTCATAATTGTAAAACCAGTCACGGTGTGGAGTCATGTGCCATGTTGCTCCTGAATCCATAATCCAAATATCAATGAGCCATTTATTGCCTTTAGAACTAATTGCTGCTTCGCTGCACAGGATTTCTCCATCCTCAAAGGTATTTGCAATACATCCTTGGGAGGTTGATGCTTCTGGAGCTTTATCTGCATTCTTCTTATTATTCTGACAATCTCTTTTCAAGTGCCCTTTCATGCCACATTGGTAGCTTTTGAAGTTCTTCCTTCTTCTTGACTTTGATCTACTCCGACCATGACTCCGACTGGAGTCACGCTCCATTGATCTCCCTCTCGTCACCAACAATGTCTCTGCTTGCTTTGAGCTTTCCAATCTATCTTCCTTATTCTTACGTTTGGACTCTTCTTCAAGAATAGCATCGGTAACATCATCAAAGGATAGATAGTTGGCAATATTATTATTTGTGATGTTGATGATGAGTTGATCATATGAATCAGGTAGACTTTGAAGTAGAAGCTCTACACATTCATTCTCTACTATTTTATAATCTGATGCTGTGAGCTGGGAGAATAAGGTGTTCAGATTGTTAATGTGGTCTGTCACTGATGTGAACTCACTCATCCAAAGAGTATACAACCTTCGTTTTAGAAATATTCTATTGTGAAGTGACTTGACCTCGTACAGTTTGACAAGAGCATCCTAGATTTTCTTTGCTGTCTTCTTTTCTGCAACACTTGACAATACTGAATCTGCCATTGCAAGATGTAGATTGGCAACAGCATTATCATCCATCTCCTTCCATTTTTCATTAGTAATATCAGCAGGTCTGCCTTCAATTGCTGATAAGCAATTGTTTTTTCTCAAGATTGCCTTCATCTTCAATTTCCACAGGGAAAAATTACTCTCATTGAACTTCTCAGTCTCAAATTTCGCTGCCATAGTGTTTACCAGAATTTGTTTCTCTACTAGACTGGTCACTCTTTTTTTTACTATGAATAGTACCATATACGTGAACAGTGCCTTATACATAAATAGTACTATATACGTGAACAGTATGGTATATTTATACTATATATAAAATAAATCCAATATACATTAATAATACTATAAAAGTATATAACTATACGTATAAATAATGACCAAAAGTAGTAACCCGCAGTGGACTATAATCAATGGTTGTGATAATCTCCAGGAAAAATTCTTTTCTGATATGGAAGATAAGACCAAGCTGCAACTACAGAGCATACTAAGAATAAATCCCACTGAACCAAAGATCTGATACCAGTGTTGGGTACCAAAGTCATGGAAACATATCAACACAACTAAAATAGAGTTGAGAAAATAGGAACTGACACAAGATATTTACGTGGAAAACCCCCTATTGATGAGGGAAAAACCACGAGCAAAAATCGAGAAAGATTTTCACTATGTGGAAGATAAAATTACACTTCTCTCTAAATATAAGGAGAGAACAATAACACTCTCTCTTATACAAGGAGAATACACCTCTCTCTATAAAAATAAGAGAAACTTTCATAACACACTATATATATATTTTTCTCTCTGAGATGGATGATTTGAACTGAGGAGGAGGCCTCTATTTATAGACGCTTGGAAGTTACTGTGCAATCAATGCACAGTAACTTCTCGTGATTTCAGTAGGTGCACCAACCATGTGCACAGTAAATTTTACTATGCAAGTTTGAAAATTTTGCCTCTGATACACTTCTCTTCACACGTGCATAATAGAAATTCTACTGTGCATGGTTTGAATTTTCAAAAGTGGCTTTACGCCACTTACATATACAGCGAAGAAAAAAAAATCCTCACTCTATGGCTTTCTTTTTCTCAAAATAAAAATTCTTTTAGGTACAATCTTAAACCGTAAATTACCATTACGCACTCTCATTCAGGCAGGTGGATACGTTATGTTCATATAAAAAAAATTACCATGCGCGCTGTTCGCCTGCGTAGAAAAAGTTTTAGATATTCTATTTACAAGAAAAAATGTTTGCCATTTATTACTTGACATGTCATTTATTATATTAAAAATGGTATAAGACAAAAAATAGAAATAACGACAACTCGCATTCATCGTGCACATAATTTCTAATTTGTGTAGCAGATTCATAAATGTCAAATTTAACACAAACTTAAAGTTTGAATAGAAGGTTAATTAACACTAGAAAATATCACCTTCCTATAAATGTATATTCACTTCTTGTAAGAGAGAAAAGGTGCTGAAAGGATATGATAATTATTGTGAAAAGAGTGGAATATTTTATAAGCTGGTCTTGTGTTTTTTTCCCTCTTTTTGGATTTCTGTGGAGTTTTTCATGTTAATTTTTTATGTATATTGTATTGGATTATAAATGTAGGTTCGAGATCTCGGCCCGAATGAGCTTGAACAGGGGGCTCCATAGAATGCTTGTGTGGCGTAATGATCCCCTAGAGATTCTCTTCCAATTTAAACGATGATATCTCCTAGATTGACTTCCAAACAATACAATATTATTGCCTCATGGAATCTCCCATTATCATATTATATCTTCTGTATTAGATCAAATCTCTCGCTAGAGACAGAATATATCTAATCCATACTAAATCTCAGGAATATTTTCCTTATTCAAGGAAGATTGCCACCTGCTTTATCACAAGGTCACCTCTCACTGTAAAAGGGGCTCAACGCCTCCTACGTATGATAATCTTATCCTCATTATACTCTTGAAACCTTTACGCCTTATTCACTTGTTGACTTGAGTGTCCAAGCGTCATTACAAGTACCCTCACCCTCGCTCGCACGGACGCTAGAGACACCTACAACCTTACTTCCATCATATCTTTATTACACAGCTCAACACAAGCCATGGAAAGCTGAGCTCAAAACCTTGCCCTTGCTTAGCCAAGGCAACCTCCAATATCTTAGTTGTCCAAAATGCAACTAGGATGAGTTCACGAGTCTTCGGATGCTAACCCACAACCAAGATGAGCTCATCACGTCACTAGCATGTTCCCGTCTCGCTACAAAGAACTCACCAAGTCTTTTCCACTTTAGTTATGGATATCTTCTAGATTGACTTACAGATAGTAAGGTATCTCCTATTAACTTATGAATCTCCCATTACCATATAATATCTTCTATATTAGATCATATCTCCTACTAAATTGGGGAATATATCTAATCTGTACTAAATCTAAAGAATATCTCGCTTATTCAAGGAAGATTACGACCTAATTTATCATGAGGTCGCCCCTCACTATAAAAGGGGGCTTAATGCGTCCCTAGTTTGATCATCTTATCCTCATTATACTCTCAAAACCTCTACGCCATATTTATTTACTGACTTGAGAGTCAGTGTGACTTTGTAATTACCCCCACCCTCGCTCGCATAGATGACAGAGACACCTGCAGCCTTACCTTCACTTCTAGGTAAGAACATATATTTTGCACTTTTGTTTTGATAAGCCAAAAAAAAAAATATGTGTATTTTGGAGTTTTGTATGTGTTTTTCTCTATGATTATTATTGAATTCATTTCTATCGAGTTTAATTTAATATTAATAATCACACAACAATGTCATTTAGTTTATAATCTGAATTGATCGATTATTAAGCCCAATAACACTTGAGGTAGTGTTTAGAATGATTAAAATCAGAAAATAATTTGAATTGATTGGATTTTTAGGTTAAATCTTATATTTGAATTATGATTAAATAAAATAGCAATTGCATTAATTTAGAAATCATTTTTTTATATCTAAAATATAATAGATTGTGTTTGGAATGATGAAGAGAGATGAATTAAATTGATTATTTGATGATTTGGGTTTAAGTTTTAAAATCAAATCAAAGATAGTGTTTCAAATATCAAGAATATATATATATTGTTTTAGAAATATCATGAATTTGACAAATGATGAAATAATTTTTTCTTATAGATCCAACCAAAAGATTTAATTTATAATTTTGTCTATGGCACACTAGTTAAAATATATATGGTACCATATACCAGTCACTTAGCCACATTTGCAAATTGTAGCTAAATGTAAAATATGTTGCTAAGCACATAAATTTAGCAACACTTTGTAATGTGGTTAAATTTTTTGTGTGTGCATGGTATACCATACGTCACCTAGTGCACTATAGCCTTCACGTTGTTTTCAAATTAAATTTTTTTTTCATTCAAAACACTTTTTTTTGCCACTTCCCATTCGCACTTTAAACGTAAGAATAAAACTTTTTTTTATGGTGAAATCCGATTTTGTGTTTTGTAAATTAACATTGCCAACGCGATGGTCTTTTATATCACAGTAAAGCAGAGAAGAGGGGAGAATGGTTCTGAATTCTCAATGAGTGAAAGAATTACAGTGTACATAATTTATATATACATAATTAACTGGTAGACAGATGGTTAACTAACTCTAACAGCTATAACAAATTTTAACTAATCCCTTCGTTACATAAATGTCACGTGCTCCAGTAGGGCTTGGAGATGCGGCATTCGACATTTCTTTCTTTCGTGTTGTAAATGATCGATAAATATTTTTAACAGATACGAGGTCAAAGTCAAATGATGCGGACCTCATGGTCATGGAATCAATAGGGCGAGCCATGCATAATAGTACGATGATGTAGAAAGAAAGCACGAAGAAACGTGATAAAAATTCTATTACTATAAATTAATTTATGAGAGGAATCTTAAATTCTTACGCGTAAATAATACGGCGATTTATATGGATATATATTAGCGTGATGGTAGGCTGCAGTATTTTAATTTTCTTTTTCTTTCTCTTTTTATATTCTATAAACGCGTCAACGGCTAACTAGTATATATGGTCGTGTCTAATATACCTTGGGACCCGTGACTCATAATGAGTTCATATTTTCAAATTTAATTGTCTTTAAAATTTTAATGTACTAAAAAAGGAAATAAGGTAAGAATCTGTGTGTGGACTTGTATATATCATTGTATACTGTGTGCTATTATAAAGTTTGGTTCAAGTTAAAGTGATCTGATAAGGATAAGTTAATGGGCGTAAATCATCTCGTTAAGTATGAGCTTATTATGTGTAGATGTCATGTTACTCAGTTACTAATTTTATGATGAGTTGAATTAGAAACTAGGGTTTACAGAGTTATAAAAGGTTATGGTCCCCAAGTTATACGCATTCCTTTTTTTCTTAACATCTTATCATCAGAAAAGGGAGAGCCGTCGTTTCTAAAGGATGCGTATCAATTTAGAAGATCAATAACCATATGTCTAAACACCAATTAGTTCCTATGGATGTTCAGGTACGCTTCCTCCTCTAGTCTTCCAATTTTCTTGATGATCTAACATGGATGATTTGGGGATTATAAAGAACTAAAATTCTAACAAGGTTGTAAGAATCTGAGTATGGACTTGTATATATCATTGTACATTGTGTGCTATTATAAAGTTTGGCCCAAATTAAAGTGATCTGATAAGGACAAGTTAATGAACCCAAATCATCTAGTTAAGTGTGGGCTTATTATGTGCAGATACAATGTTACCCAGTTACTAATTTTATGATGGGCTGAATTAGAAACTAGGGTTTACAGAGTTATAAAAGGTTATGGTCCCCAAGTTATACGCATGTCTCTTTTTCTTGACATCCTATCGTCAGAAAAGGGAGAGTCGTCGTCTCTAAAGGATACGTATCAACTTGGAAGATCAATAACCACATATCCAAACACCAATTAGTTCCTATGGATGTTCAAGTACGCTTCCTCATCTAGTCTTTTAATTTTCTTGATGATTTAACATGGATGATCTTAGGATTATAAAGCATCTGTGTGTGGACTTGTATATATCATTATATATTATGTGCTATTGTAAAATTTGGCCCAAATTAAAGTGATCTGATAATGACAAGTTATAAATGGACCTAAATCTTCTCATTAAGTATAGGTTTATTATGTGTAGATATCATGTTATTCAGTTACTAATTTTATGATGGGTTGAATTAGAAACTAGGGTTTACAGATGATTGAAAATTTCATGGGCCAAAATCGAATTAAATGAAAATAAATATAACCAAAATCAATACATAAAATACATGTTTTTTTTTTCTTTTTTAGTTTCATTACCTCGCTCTCTTTTTTTGATAATTAAAAGAAGCTTAGCTCTCAAAGAGATAAGCTAAAAATAACACCAAGTGTAAGTAGTACATTAGAAGAGCAAACATAACTCCAACATAATCGCCTAATACTGACATCAAGATCATACAATTAACTCAAAACAAAATTATAAAAGCATGCTGCCCAAAGAATATCGAGATAGCAAAACTAGCTCAACAAAAATAGATCCTGCAGACCTATACGTTGCAACCGCGGCAAGTTGAGTGTGCCTTAGGTGCTAGAGCAATGCCTTCCTCGTTAATCGTAGATAACCCCACACTCTTGCCCAATTTGTCCATTTTTCTTTCTTTTTTGGTTTCATTCCATTGGCATCAAATTTTAACTAAGTGTCAGATTGTCAAACTGGCATTCAACTTTGAATAGCCTGAAATATTAGTCAAGTTTGGCATGCTGAATTGACAAAACTATGTAAAATTGATAAAGCTTCTAATTGGTCAAGCAACAATGTCGAAGGTTATGGAGGTTGTTATCATAGTCTAAATATCCAACTTAGCAAATTAACATTGACAAAGTATTTTCGACATTTGACAAGTTGAAATTGAAGTTTGTCACTTGAAGACTTAGAAAATTCTGAAGGTCCTGGAGGGACTCTCATAGTGATTCCAAAGCAAGCATTTGTCAATTGACGGTTTTCAGAAGTTATTGATGGAAGCTTAGTAGAGGCATGACAAAGTAGTAACTTCTCAGTGATAAGAGCAAATGACAAATCAAGAAACTGTTAAAGTCATGTGGACAACATCTAAAGGCAGCCAGGGACAAGTGTCAAGATTCGAGAATCTTAGGTTGTCTATAAATATTATATCTGTACAAATTATAAGGGGTTAGAATTTTACTCACACACTCACTCTAAACATCTTCAGGTGACTAAACAGAGTCCAGAGTTCACTGAATATTGTTCTTAACATATTTTCTTACTTTCTTAGGACTAGATTGTCTTCAATTTTCTGTCTTTAATTTTTTTATTAATTATGTACTCATTTACATTTGTCAACCAATTTATATTCTGCAACTTCTTCTTCTTCTTTAATATGTCAAACATTGCATCTATACTACCACAACACAAATCACATCACATTTCACTTTGTTCTATCCTTATTTCATTAAAATAGTTTGGCACTCGATTCTTTTTTGTGGAGAACTCAATAAGAGTAATTTTTCGTTCCCCAAATCAAGATCTTAAAAAACAAAGGTTGTCATCCAAACTCTTGAGTTTATTGATTAACGTCTTATTTAAAGTAATTTGGTCTCCTGCTCAAGGAGATTGTTAATTATATTATTTATTGTTGACATATAAGCATCAAATTATGCTATAAACACATTCTCTCTATTTTACTCTCTGTTTCTTTTAGTCGTAAACGAGTTAATCTAACTACACAGGTCAATGTCTTAACTTTGGTGAGAAACAGAATATTGAAAAAGGGTGAGTGAAATGGCGCGCACACACACACTAAAAATCGGATAAGGGATTTGGGCTGGTTGGCGATGAGGCAATATTGCAATATATTCCCACTCTGTTCATAATGGAAATATGAATGCATGGTTGAGCACTCAAGCTAGTATCACATAACACCAAATAATGCAACAGACTCAAAATAATCTCACGCAGTGGAGGGAGGGCTTTTTCACCAAAAAAAAAACAAAAAAACAAATTATTTATGGAGTTCCATCCGTTCAGACATTATTTACCAATATACACCAATTTTTTAATTATACTAAAACGGCTGACAGATGGGCGAAATAAATCCAATAAAACGTTTGACTGCCAGTTGATTTAATTAATCATACATTAAATAGCTCAACAAATTACTGTGACACTTGACAGCAGATGACAGTCCTATTTCGGCGGACTGCTAGCCGAATTACACCCTATGTGAGCTTCATTCAAATTTTCGTTTTCTCTTCCTCCTTTTCTTCATGTATGCATCTCTATTTGTTGCTTTGAAATGGTCAATTTTTTGCTATATCTCATGAGTTACTTCTCTTTGTCTTGCTACATCCCACTTAAAGTACGTTAGTTCTCCTTGTTTTGCTTTGATTTTTTTTTTTGAAAAAGAAAATCAATAACTTTATTATCTTTAAAACTATTTTACTTACAATTTCCTTTCTTAAATAGATATTTCATACCAGCATAGTCTTTTGTAAAAAAATATTAAATTAAGTTGATATAGAACAATTAAATTGATACAAGATTTACAAATTTAGAAGGGTAAAATGCACCTACCTTCCTTGAAGTATCAAGAAATGACATCTCATTCCATTTATTTAAAAAATCTACACTTTAAATTGGAGTGAAGTGTAGATTTTTTAAATAAATGGAGTGGGGTGTCATTTCTTGATACCTCGAGGGAGATAGGTGCATTTTACCCTTCTAAATTTGCAAATTTTGTATCAACTTAATTCAACATTTTTTTACAAAAGACTATGTCAATACGAAATATCTATTTAAGAAAGGAAATTGTAAGCAAAATAGTTTTAAAGATAATTAACTTGTTGATTTTCTTTTTCAAAGAAAAAAAATCAAAGCAAAACAAGGAGAACTAACGTACTTTAAGTGGGATGTAGCAAGACAAGGACAAGTAACTCATGAGATATAGCAAAAAATTGACCATTTCAAAGCAACAAGTATAAAGATGGATACATGAAGAAAAGGAGGAAGCGAAAACGAAAATTTGACTGAAGCTCACATAGGCGGTAATTCGGCTAGCAGTCAGCCGAAATAGGACTGTCATCTCATTGTCATGTCACAAGAATTGCTGAGCTGTTTAACATATGGTTAATTAAATCGGCTGACAGTCAAACATTTTATTGGATTTGTTTTGTTCATCTATCAGCTGTTTTAGTATAATTTGAAAATTGGTGTATATGGGTAAATAATATCTAGACACATGGAAATCTGTAAATAATTTATTTTTTAATTTTTTTTTGGTGAAAAAGCTGTGGAGGGAGACACACACTTGCATATAAAACTATTTATATGTTTTTATTCAACAATTTAATTAAAATTTTGAAAGAGAAAATTCATCACGCGATATGAATAAAATTTCAATAATCAATTAGTTTAATTAAAATTTGATTCTTAATCCTTGTTGTCCCTCATTCTTTAAAATTTTTCTCACTTTAAGATTAAAATAGACATTTACGCGAGAAGGTATGTTAAGGTTCTCTAAAGGCTTGGTTCACGACCCACAAACTAACCATGGTCAATCCTGGATTCGAGCATCAGCAATGTTATTCCTCTACTTTCTATTTATGCCTATCTTTTACTGGAAAAGGGAGGGAGAAACAGGAGAACGTCACTATATATTTCTCCTTTATCTCACTAATTAAAAGTGAGTATAATTCCGCAACTAAAAAAGTTAGTATAAAAGAAAACCGTAGATAGTAAAGAATATAACATTATTTGCTTTTTGAAGAGCCTATTTTTTTGTTGACATTTTTGTTTGAGTATAGTAGCACTACGAGCAGAAATTCCTGGAATACGAAAAAACTTTTCTACTGTTCTATTTATCACTTTGTGACATATAACATTTGTGTTCTACAGTACGATAATAACAGTTTTTTTTAAGCAACTAAAAATTGTTATACTAAAATTAGAGTGACTTGTGGCTGCAAACTTAGGATATGTTTGTTTGAACTTTTAAAAAAAAGTGATTATAAAACTTAAAATTTATATGTAATTAAAAAAATTGTAAACTGATTTTTCTTAAACATTGCTCTTTTTAACTTCTAAAACAAAAGAAAATACTTTTTTTAGATTTTGATTTTTTAAAAAAATTATTCAAATATTTTAAAAAAGTGAATTTTTGAGGTTGAAAAAAGTAATTTTCACCATAAAAAATCCTATCCCAATGCCCCTTTAGTCTGTGTGTAAGTAACGTAGCATATTCTGCTTCCATCTTGATGCTGATTCTGCTTATCCACCATCCATTTATACACCTAGCTTTATACCTTAAGGTCCGAAGAACCTCCAATCTAAAAAGCTCCTCCTCCCCTATGTATCTAGCTATAGCTATCTAAGTGCAATCCTGAATTTCACGGATTCAAGAATATTATTGCGGCACAAACTTCTCTCGAATTAATATTTCTAAGATTACAAAGGGGGAGCAAGTGGATTGAATCTCCATTTGGTACTGTAGCAGTGCATTACAGTGCACCTGGACCAATTTTGGTGTGTAAGTTTGAACTTTGTTCGGCTCGACTTGGTCCTTTCCCAACCCATTTTAGTAGTAGCGGTATTTGTAATAGGTGATCCAAAAATCTTTTGTGAGGAAGAAACCCAAAAGGAAGAAAAATCAACACGTATAAGGAAGGTGGCTCTTGGGACCCCAGTCTAGGCATCAGAGAACAAATTAAAGCTGATAAAGCAAACAAAAAGCAAGTAAAGAGAAGAGAGGAATGGAATCACTTGTGTATTAAGAATGAAACCTGATCAAGCATACATAAAATGAACACTCCTTATGCTTTATATAGCATAGCATGCATGCAGCTGTAGGATAGAGTTTTCTAACTACTCATAACTAATAACTATAAGGAGTTATTAGTTCTAACAGAAAGCTAATTAGTTTTAACTGAATTATGTCTACAGCCTATCATCCCCCCTCAAACTAATGAGTGATGAGGAAGGAAGAACTCTAATTTTGCTTTAGAACTTGAGAAATGAAGCTGATGACAGGGACTTTGTGAGGACATCTGCTACCTATTCTATGGAGGGAAGATGAGAAACACATACTTGCTTCTGAATGACTTTGTCTCAAATAAAGTGAAGGTCTAACTCAAAGTGTTTGGACCTCTGATGAAGTATGGGACTGGCAGACATCAAGACAACACTTAAGTTGTCACAGAAAATGGTTGATGGTAGTGGATAAGGGATTTTCAGTTCATGTAGTAGAGTTTTGATCCAATAAAGATAAGTTATTGTAGTGGCTAAACTCCTATATTATGCCTCTCTGCTCGATCTAGAGACCACTGCTTGCTTCTTACTCGACCAGGAAATGAGATTGGGACCAAAGAAAATACAAAACCTTGAAGTTGACTTCCTATCATCAACATTAGAACCCCAATTTGAATCACAGAAGGCAAGGAGTCTCAGTTCTTTGCAAGGATGGAAAACCAAGCCATGATCAAGTGTTCCTACTAGATATCAAAGGATCCTTTTTATAGCCTTCCAATGAACCTTAAAAGGATTATGCATAAATTAACTTACCTTATTGACAGTAAAGGATAAGTTAGGCTTTGTTATGGTGGCATATTGAAGTCCTCCAACAATGGACCTATAGAGAAATGGATCAGGATAGGCTTTGTCTTTATCAGAACCCCAATTTGAATCACAGAAGGTAAGGAGTATTAGTTCCTTGCAAGGATGGCAAACCAAGCCATGGTCAAGCATTCCTACTAGATATTGAAGCATATTTTTTACAGCCTTCCAATGGACCTTAAGAGGATTATCCATAAATTGACTTACCTTGTTGATAGCAAAGGATAAGTCAGGCCTTGTTATGGTGACATATTGAAGTCCTCCAACAATGTACGTGTAGAGAGATGGATTAGGACAGGCTATGTCTCTATTTGCTGAAAGCTTTTGGCCAGTTCGCATAGGAGTAGGCTGGGCTTGGCATCCTTCATTCCTGCCTTAATAAGTAGATCTTTAATGTATTTGGTTTAGGTGAGTTGCATAGACTTAGGAGCGGAAGATCTATGAATTTCAATCCCCAAAAATAAGCCCATTTGACTAAGATCCTTGAAAGCAAAAATATTATTCAACTGAGATATAAGTGCTGCAACTTCAGTTGGATCAGAACCAGTGGCAAGTATGTCATCCACATACACAAGTAGATACATGACTAAGGTTGCAGTAAACCTAATAAAGAGTAATGCATCTGATTTGGCATTTGTAAAGCCAAATTTGAGGAGAATGGAGCTGAGTTTTGTAAACCAAGCCCGGGATGCTTGCTTGAGGCCATACAAGGCCTTAGTGAGTCTGCAAACACTACTGGAAGAAGCTTGGACAAAACTTTTAGATTGCACCATGAAGACTTTTTCCTTTAAATCCCTATTTAGAAATGCATTATTAAAATTGAATTGCCTGATATTCCAGCCCTTAGAAAGTGCAATAGACAATACAATTTTGACTGTGGAGGGTTTTGCGATAGGGCTAAAAACTTCAGCATAATCAAAACATTCTCTTTGATGGAAACCCTTTGCTACAAGCCTTGCTTTATACTTTTGTACATTTCCATTAGGGTTCCTTTTTACTCTAAACACCCACTTGCACCCTATAGGCTTCACATTAGGAGGAGGTGTAATGAGATGCCAAGTATTGTTAGCCGTTAGTGCTTTATACTCTTCTTGCATATCGTTATGCCAGTATAGACTTTGCAGAGCTTGTGAGACTATCCTTGGTTCAGTCTGAGTAAGATCAAGATCTGTATTAAGTATAAAAGCAGCATATGATTTTGGCTTGTGAATTCTTGATTTTGCCTTAGTCTACATAGCGTGATCATTAAGAGGAATAATAGCAAGAGGAGGGAGTCGGTGCACATAATTTGACTAGTCTTGAGGTTGTGTGACAAGTAAATCAGGAGCTATAGTTACAGGTTCAGGAGCAGAACTAGTTCCTTTAGGAATATGTGCACCATTTGGACTGTAGAGTATTGTTTTAGGGATTGGAACTATGTTTGCATGTTCAGAAACAGAGGCAGTTGCTTATGTAGCATTGGCAGTACTTGAAACTGGAAAGGAAAAGGAGCAAAATCTAGCACAACCATTAACATCATTGGCAATTGTGCGTGACTTGTGTATAAGGGGAATGTATGGTACAGTGTGAGCTGGTGAGGGTGAGATGTGAGAGGGTGAGTGAAACAAAGCTAAGTAAGAAAAAAAATACTCATCAAACCAGATATCCCTAGATGAGGATAACAAGCACAACCAAATACTTTGAAGAGTGAGTAATTGGGAGCTTGATTGTAGAGATGTTCAAAGGATGACTTATGATTAGGAGTAGAAATAAGCAGTTTATTGATTATGTAAACAACATAAATGAATGCCTCATCCCAGTAACATAGAGGGATAAAGGCTATGGCTAGGAGACTAAGACTTGTCTTTGATATATGTCTGTATTTCCTTTCAGCACTTTCATTTTGTTGGTGTGTGTGAGAACAAATAAACCTATAATGAATGCCACGATTGGTGGGAAAATTAGTGAAGGCATGTGAAGCATATTCCCTTCCATTATCTGTTTGCAAGGCTTTGATTTTATGATTAGCTTGGTTTTCAATGAAATTCTTGTACTATTTGAAGGCTTGCAAGACTTGTGACTTTGACATCAAAAGATATAAACAAGTGAACTTGGTGTGAGTATCAACAAATGTGACATAGAATCTGTGACCAGATCAACTTAGATAGAGAGGCTGAAGGATACATCAGAATAAACAAGTTGGAGAGGAATGTTGTAGATGTTGGTGCAATTATCATAGGGTAATTAGTTAATTTTACTCATGCACTACAAAGAGAAGAATTAGAATTTTTATTGACTATAAATGGTATATTACACATTTTCAGAATCTGATACAAGGTATTCAAGGCTGGATGCCTAAGCCTTTTATGCCATAGTTGTGAATTAGCACTAGGATTTTTACAAGATGAATACAAAATAGTAGGATTACAAGAATTTATGGTACTGGAATTAATAGAGATATGATTTTTAGGGATTTGCACATTATCAAACATGTATAGTCCTTTTTTAAGTCTACCTTGGAGTAAAGCTACCCTAGAAATATGAGATTTTATAGAGAAAAAATTAGGCCAGAATTCAAAGAAAACGCGCTTATCTCTAGCAAACTTAGAGACACTAATAAGATTTTTCGTAATTTTAGGCACATGGATTAGATTTTTGAGACAGAACTTAGTATTTCACTTTGCAGGAAATACAGAATAGTTGCCAATATGTTTAATAAGTATACCTGAGCCATTTCCAACAAGTACATTTTCAGCTCTGTCAAATTTAGAGCTTGTGGGTAGGTTGCTATGATCCAAGGTCATGTAGTGAGTGGCTCGCTCTTGAGTCAGTGTACCAAGCATTATCTGCGGGTGTTGCAGAGGTTGCAAGAAGAGTCTGTGGATTGTAGAAGGAAGATGAGGGAGGATGTGATCTATTTGCTACTATTCGATTAGGATTTTGGTATGCTTGATCAAATCGATGATAACATTGCCAAACAATATGACCTATTTTGCTACATAGTTGACATTGAGGTTTTTGGCTACTACCACCCTTTTTTACCTCCTCTGTTAAACCTACCATGACCTCTTTTACCTCCATTGCCTCTGCCAAAACTTGCTGGTTGATAAGGTTTCTATCTTTCTAGATTCATTTGTGCAATATTAGCTTGTACAAGATTAACTTCTTTATTGAATCTTTCAAGGATATTCTCCTGAGCCATCAATAGAAAAGGGATCAGCTCTTAAGATTACCATGGTAATGAATTAGTTGTACTCTTTCTTCAACCTTTCAAAGATCACTTTAATGTGCTCCTCTGTTGTTATAGGGGCTCCCACATATGCAAATGGATCTACCACTTTCTTTATCTTGAGAAGATACTATGAAGCATTATCCTTTTACTTCTTGATGGACTTTAATTGCAGCTTTAGTTGCTTCACCTTTGCTTGAGTTTTAAAGGCAAAGAACACCTCTACTTTGTTTCAAACTTGATATGCAAAATCGCACCCTACCATTCTATTGGTGAAACTGCTGTCCATGGAAGCTAGCAACCATGCTACCAAATGGTGATCTTGTTGCTCCCATTCCATGCATTCTATGGTTTCTAGTTCTACTTCTGCATCTTGCTCCGAAGCATTTTTCTTTGGCACCTTTTCTTTGTCAAGATGCTTCTGTAACTTGTTGGCCTTGATAGTGAACAAGGCTTAGTGCTTCCATGTGAGGTAATTTTCCTCATAAAGCTTGATCGAGATTGGACTTGTGACAGTCTTTGGCACAAAGGTTGAAGTACCTGTAGCCATTATTGTGCTTGCAAAAGAATGGTTTCAAGTCCCATGGATCATTTGTGGCTCTAATACCATATAAGTATCAAAGAACAAAGCTAATAAAGGAAACAGAAAGCAAGTACAAAGAAGAGAGGAGTGGAATCACTTTGTGTATTGAGAATGAAAATTGATCAAACATACATGGAATGAACATTGCTTATGCTTTATATAGCATAGCATGTATATTGCTGTAGGATAGAGTTCTCTAAGGTAGTGTTTGGTTTGGAAGACAGG
Organism: Dalbergia cochinchinensis; assembly: GCA_031216125.1. NCBI lineage: Eukaryota > Viridiplantae > Streptophyta > Magnoliopsida > Fabales > Fabaceae > Dalbergia > Dalbergia cochinchinensis. Next base: position 53,871,140 of record CM062373.1, on the reverse strand, counting down.
ACATAAAATACAGGGACAGTGGAGATAGAAATATGTTTGGAAGAGAAGACAAGAAAGAAGATAAAAAAATACAAAATTTTTATACCTCCAGAAAGTTGGGACAGAATATAGAGACAGAAATTTAATTTTTTTTATTCCAATAATACTCTTATATATATTTATTATTTATGTCTCCATCTCCACTATCTCTATATTTATGTCCCTTTTCTTCTACCAAATGCTACCTAACTACTCATAACTAATAACTGCAAGGAGTTATTAGTTCTAATAGAGAGCTAATTAGTTTTAACTGAATCATGCCTACAGCCTATCACCCAGGACCAGGCCAATTATAGATATTTTTTGTAAATCAAGCCAATATTTATTTGTATTTGGGATTATTATTAGTATTACTATTTACAAAGCTAGTAATTCTTCCTCTAGAGGATACAGGGGAAGGAGGAAGGTTGGAGTTGAACAGATATATAATTACTTACTCAAAAGTGTAAGAGATAATCACAATCACAATCAATAAGCTATTAATTGTGCTTCTCAATGTCAAATATAATCATTCAATTTAATTATAAAATCAAGTTAATCCACTCAATTGTAAAGGGTTTATAACCTTAAATTTGATAACTAATCTATTATTGAGAAGCAAATTAAAAGATATTAGTTTAGAAGGAGCAAGCACAACATTAAAATAATTCGATGCTGCCAAGTTGCATCATTCTGCGCATTAAGGCTTTTTCATGGCTGGCTGCCCAATTGTGTACCAAAGATGGATCGAGACAGAGAAAAAGCATACAATTTATATTAACATTTGGCAAAGACTAATGAAATTCATTTGGCTGTGGTAAGGCATGCAGCTAACCAAAGTTCATAAGATGGCCTTAATTATTATCTGACACTCATACCAAAGAAAGTGATACAGGGCTAGCTACTGCATGCGTACTGTAACAGTTATAGGGTGAAGGTGTATTCGTTGAAGTAAAGGAGCCGCACTCACTCACCCAACCGTGACCCTTAGGAGAGGCAAGGAGGTAAGGTAATTAATCACTACTGATTATTATTTATTGCATGGATGATATAAATTAAACGTTATTAATTATAATGTTTTAATGAAAAGTTGCATTTCATTCTTTTAATTATAAGTCTTGTACATTTTATCTCTAAACTTCTAAAAGTGTACAAATTGACTTCATAAGATTCTCTGAGAGTACACTTTAACCTTTTCTGTTACATTTTCGCTTATAACTAATGAAAAATAAGTGTATTATCTCAAACTTTATATCAAATGCAATTTGACATCTTAAACAAATAAATAACATGCAACTTAATACCCTCAAATTTTATGAATGTGTGTTATTTTTATTAACAATAAATGAAAAAGTGATTGGAAGCGTTGATTTCCATGGTTAAGAAATGTCACAGGACCAACTTGCGTGTATTAAAAAAGTTCGGGGGTGAAGGGCAAAAAACCTATAGTTCAAAGGGATAAAATGCTATTTCCCCATATTATTTACTTTTAAAAATTTTATTTAATAAAAACTCATTATTTTTATTTTATTATTTGTAAGTTAATATTTTTTCAAAAAAATCAAAATTAAAAAATTGTATGATTATGAAAAAATAAGAAAGATGCAAAAGAAGAATATGGAAGATCAAAATATAATAAATATTATTAATAGTAATTAGAATAACTAAAATAACTTAAATAAAATAATAAATAAAAAATTTAAATATAATATAATTTAAAAATTTAAATTTTCAAAATCAAGAAAAAAATGCCACATAGCAATGTTAGTGGAAGAACTTATCAAAATATAATAAATAGTAGTATACTAATTAAAACAAAGTAAAAGAACATAAATGAAATAATAAATATAAAATATAAATAATATATTTTAAAAAATTCAAAATTTAAAATTAAGAAAAAAATGCCACATGCCAATGTTAGTTGAAGAACTTTAATAATATTATATATACAGATATATAAATCGGTAAAGAGTAATGAAATTCGTTTCCAAGTGAAGAGTAATATTATTTATAGGGTTTTTTCTTCTTCTTTTTTTTACCTGAGTGCCTTAAGAGCACTTTTTAAAGAGACAAAAGTTAAAATAAATTTCTCTTGTTTATTTTTGCGAAAAATAAAAAAAAAACAGATAATTATATTAAATGATAAGCAGCATATTGAGTCTGTCATTCCTTTTATTTTCACCCACTTTGGGAGAAAAGAAATACAATGGATAGGTCTCACATGTTTTTTCCCCTCTCCTTGCTCCTTTTTCTTTATTTTCCTTCCAAACCATACAAAGAAATAAAATTAGCAAAAAAAATTAATAAATTAATAAAGTGGATAATGAAGTGCTCAAAATAAAAATTGATAAATAAAGTGCAAAAATTTGAAATAACAAAATCCATTACAAAATAAATGATAACTCAATAAAATTTCCATAAGTATAAAATTATCAAATCTAAATATTAATTTTTAAAGGGATCAAATTTAAAAACAATTTTTATTTAATATCTTATAAATTTTTTATCATGGTTCATGTTCTAGGTAAGAACATTTCATGAATTTGCTCTTGTCACCATGACACATTTAACACATCAGAGTTTTGTCCTAACAAAGGTCACTATAAAATCATAATTTTGTCAATAATGTCAAAGGTAATCATAATATCGTAATGCACCTTGCAAGGTGCGCAAGTTCGAGCAATAGTTTAACAGTCCAGGTCTATATAAAATAAATTTTACTTATTTGGTATTATTAAATATAATTTTTTACTCTTAATTTTAGTCCCTTAGATGCAAAAAAATAACTAACACACACACATATAAATCTTAACAATAGCATCAAAAGAATAAAATTCTTACAACTAGTAATAAACAATGAACAATTCTAAATTAAAGGTACAATAACTAAAATAATAACTTGCAATTAAATAAGGAGCAATGCTGATATGAGACAATGAAAAATAAATAAATAAAAAATGGGAAACTTTAATGTAAAAAAAATTATATTAAATAACATAATTTACAATAAATGATAAACAATGTAAATATAAAATAGTAATAAATTAAAATTGTAATAGTAAATAATACTGATGAACTTTAATATAAAAAACAATCAAATAAAATAAATTTAAATAAGCAGTAAGTAATATAAATATAAAGAAAAAAATTAAAATTTAATATATAATATTGAGAAATTTTAATATAAATAAATGACTGATAAAATCATTTGAAATAAATAATAAAAAAATTTATAAAAAATAAATATAATCATATATCATTTTATTTCATAAATAATTTTATTTGTCACCTCTATATTGATAAAGATATCTTTCTTAATAACCACTAGGATAGATTTAATAGTAAAAAATTCAAATAATATGAATAGAATTTTAAATTCAAATTTCACTGTCATTCATATAATTTTTTAATAAAAAATATATCTTTTTTTCTCTTTCCCCTCTCACTACGCTCGGGTTAGCTCCTCCATCATTTCTTTCTCAGCTCAATGAGCATATATTGACATTTTAAACTTGCATTTTACGTAGCACAATGTCGCGCGAGATGGTTTTTTCTTTTTGTTTTTTTTCCCAACACTTGACTTCAGGTGTTTTTTTTCCATGTTATTCTCTTTATCTATCCCCAAAGACCTGACTTCGTGTCTTTGACGTTACCCTCCTTTTTTCCTATTCTACTAGTACTATTACTATTTCTACTACTACTCTTTCTACTATTATTATTATTATTATTATTCTAAAAAATTGTCTTAGAATTACTTCTACTGATGTATTATTTCACTTTAATGTTTAAAATTTAATTTATTTATTTTATTTTTTAATTATTGAAAAAATTTCAACTTAAATAAATCAACTAAATGTTTCAATATTATAATGAATAAGAGTTACTTCACATAAATATTTCATGAAAAAAGATATTAATTACAGAAACATCAAGTTGCCTTTCAGCTAGATTTGGTAAAAAAAAATAAATCAAATTAAATTCCAACAATATATACTGACACTGCACTTAGGAGCAGCTAGCAAGGAGGGAAGGTGATTAATAAGTGTAGGTAGCATAATCTGAGTCCTCCTTGGAATTGGAACTGAGTTGTAAGGATTAAAACCATAGTAATGAAAACAGTGAATCGGTCATTGGTCCAATTATATTTGATGGTTGGATCCATTTATGCAATTAAATTGGTCAAACTTGAATAAATCTGAGTTGAATTGGCTAAGCCCCTTGTGAACTGGTACGAACCGAACTAGTTAGACTCATTTGGACTGCACGCACCTAGCATGCATCACTTCTGAAGCACGTCCACACTATATATGAGTGAAATTTTGAATAATTCTTAGCAACCACCAAACCAACTTTGTTATGCTTTTATGTGCAATCAATTATATATATATATAATTGTATTAAATTATATTTGTATATAATAATTTAATAAAATTTGGTCTAACTAATGACCTACTAATTGAACTATTAATTCAGTGATCCGGTGTCTTGATCAAGTTACTATGGTTAAAACCATATGGTAAGTGACACGTCAGAGAGCATCCATTGTGGGTGGGCCCCAGGAAATTTTGTGTGCAACCCACTACCCACTAGTGGCACTAGATAACACAGAATTACTCCTCTGGGAGAGGGCGTCCCGTTGAAATTTTGAACCAAACAAGGTTAGAGATAGGGGATCCATAATCCATGTATTGGGTAAGAAAAAAGGGTTTAGTTTTTGGATTGTGTTGTAAAATCTTTTAAAAGTAAATAGTGTTGTTTTGGGCGGAGCAACAGGAGGAAAGTCATCTAAAGTTGCACTGATGCTTGGCATTCTCGTTAGCAACTTGACCACCTAGCTTACCTCCTTTTTGCGCATATAAATAGATTCCCACTCTATGCACATCGACTCGTCGAATTGAGATAGAGAAGAGAGAGCTTCTACACCTACTTCTCCACACACACAAATTAATTATCAGGGAGAGAGAGAGCACTACTACTCCCAAGAGTTTAATTGAACTAACTAGATTCAAAAGACATGACCATACACGCAGAAACTTTGGCTTTTGTTTTCGGCCTTCTAGGTGTATACATATATACATCATTTTTCATTCTTTCATCATTAGCTTAGTTCTATACTCCTATCTCATGCATCACTTACTCTTATTCATCATCATTATTCATTAGCATCATCTTCTCCTCCTTTCTCATCTAGATTTAGGTATGCTGTTTTAATTTGAGCATCAAACTTCTTTTATTTATATATGTAACATCATATAAAAATTAACTAATATTAACATCAATTTTTGACTGTTTATTATAGCATGCATGTTGCATGGCATGCGGATTTATATATATATATATATATATATATTCACCGTGCTTAGTTCTCAAACGTAGTTTCTTACAGCATACAGAATTAGCATTTAATAAAATTCATGTCATAAAGTTTGATGATTATCAATTATGCATTTTCATTCGTGCACTGATCAATGAAGAAATAATCAAGTCTAGCAGTTTGGTGCTAGAAATAAAATAAAAAATAAAAAATAAAAAAATTGTGGTCATCGTTCCTCACAAGTGTGCTAATGGATGTTTCTTGTCTTTTTGCTGTGTTGTTATAGGCGACGTCATCTCCTTTATCGTATTCCTTTCTCCAGCGTAAGTGATGGGTCTTTTTGCTTTAGCATACCCCTTGTGATTAATCTATATATTGAGCTAGCTATATAGCAGCACATAATTAACTATATATCCGATGAATTACTTTAATTTCCTTAACTTTATATTAATTAATATTTGCGTGCAGGCCAACCTTTTACCAAATCTACAAGAAGAAATCCATAGAAGGATTTCAGTCACTTCCATACATCGTTGCACTGTTCAGTGCAATGCTTTGGATTTATTACGCACTCGTCAAAGTGGATCACACTATTCCTATCCTCATCATTAACTCCTTTGGATGCGTCATAGAGCCAATTTACCTTGCCATCTTCCTAATTTATGCCCCAAATAAGACAAGGGTATAATTCATATGATATATATATTTTTATTTCTCGCGTTTTCTTTAATTAAAAAAGAAATGATGATTTTTGTTGCTTTTTCTTCATGGTCGCAGCTTTCGACCATTAAGATTATTCTCTTGTTGAATGTGTTTGGCTTCGGAGTTATGCTTCTGTCAACTCTCTACCTGACAACAGGATCAAATCGTCTTAAAGTTATAGGATCGCTTACCCTGGTCCTCAACATAATCGTGTTTGCTGCTCCTCTTGCCAGTTTGGTGAGAATTTAACAATATTGTAAAAGATACAAACAATTAATGCATTTTTAAGAAAATTGCTAGATAGTCAGAAATTTTATTAAAAAATTATCATCAAAATGATGTGGCATGAATGTTAATCTTTAAAAGAAAAAATGAGTTGTGTCACTTTATTTAATCCAACCGTTATTATGATTTTTTATAAAAATTCCTACCAATATCCTTTGATCTTTTAATGTAACTTTGATGTTGAGATAGTTTTATTTTAAACCTTTTTGGCAGTGCTTTTTTTTTTATCACATGTTATCTCAATTAATCAAATCCTTATAATTGATACATGCAGAGACGCGTCATAAAGACCAAGAGCGTGGAATTCATGCCAATTAGTTTGTCTTTCTTTTTGACCTTGAATGCGGTCATGTGGTTCTTCTTTGGTTTTCTCGAGAACGACTACAACATCGCCGTAAGTTCAACGCTCTACTCTTCTACGTACCTTTAATTAGGAGCATATAATTCATGTTATCATTGACCTTTGAGCTCTTACCTTATTCCTACCAAAAACCTTTCCTTTTTCACTTTTCTCATTTATTTTGTGGCTAGATCACTAAACTTTTGGTTATGCTTCCAAACGTTAATTAAAACAATTAAATTAAATGTGTGGGCCCCCATTAAAAAGGAAAAAAAATCAAAGTGCAACATGGGGCCCATATTCTAAGTGCATTATTATGATTTAATTAAACAAGCTTTTGTTGCACGTATCTGTAAAATTATTTAATTTAACTCTTTTCTCTTTTCTGTTATAGAGATTAGAATAATAAACAAATGATTCGATAAAGTTAATAAATAGGAATTTCTCCGGTTTCCTATAAAATTTATAGGTATAAGTACCTTTTAAATAATTTGTAATTGAAAATTTGTCATATATCCCGCAAACTAAATTTATTAATATTTTAAATACTCATAATTAAATCACAACCTTTGAATTTAAAAGGGTATCGGTACTTCTAGGGTACCAAAATAAAACCTAATTAAAAAGAAAAACTGTTTATTAATGTTTGCATTTGATTTGTTGCAGGTGCCAAATACAATTGGGTTTCTATTCGGCATAATTCAAATGGTGCTGTATGTGATGTATAGAAACAACAAGAAAGTCATACTAGAGGAGCCAGTGAAGCCTCCTCAAGAACTAAATGGCCATATAATTGACGTTGGGAAGCTGACCACAATGGCACCCTCCGACACAAATCATGACGCCAAAGATTTTGCCGTGAATGTGACAACTGTTGAGGATTCAAATGGAAAGCAAGAGACAGGAAATGATAGCCATAAGAACATGATGGTGAATACGGATTCCGCTAGCAAAGTGTGATCACAATTAAACCAATGAAGAGGGCAAAAAAAAGAAAATTAACCCAAAAGTGAAGTTACTCTACTTTGCCACGTGGAGTCTCAATGATCTCATTTCACTCATTTCATCATGCGGGTCTCAAAATGGTGTTAAGGGTATTTGGTTTGATTAATATATTTGCCTGCGTACGTAGATGTAAATGTCACGCAGTTGTCAATTATGTTAGCAATGCTTAGCTTTCTCTTTAATTTTAGCCTCGTAGTTATCATCCCTCGCTCTCAGATTGTAGCCGCAGCGTGTGACGTAGCATGTTCCTGTCAAACTCTTCAATTCTCTCTTCCCTTCATGTTATGAGGAATAACTAATATTTTACTAATTTTGCAATCTATGGCCAACAATGATATTGATATCTCTCTTACTCGGACCCACTTATTAATTATTATTGATATTGACCAATAAATTTTTGAGATTAAAAACATTGTCTTTCAGCTTCTTGCTAAGGTGTATATAAGTTTAGGTGAGGATCGGGCCGGAGGTAGACACTAATTTTAGGGAAGACCAACACTAAAATATACATGCAAAAAATTATACATCTTCTAATATTTGCTTAATATATAAATTTTAAAAGGAAGTCACAATATATATACATATATATAAAATAAAATTCAACTTGGTGTCTGATAAAAATAGCACTGAATAAATTGGTTTCTTAAAGGAAAAAATAATCCATTATACGTCCCTATGATAAAAAAAATATAGGACAAGTTAATCGATTTTTAATATTTTGATAAACTTATTTATCCTATTTATATTTTTATTAGCAATTAATTTAGACCATTTTAAATCATTAACAATCAATTTGTTCTATAAATAATTTGAAAATACTAAAGAGAGACTAATTTATTCTATATTTAAAATTGTGAGAGATCACAATTTTTTTCCACTTGAAGGACCACTGTTTTTGTCAAATACCAAATAAAGGTGTACTCTTAAATGAAAATATATATTTCAATTAAAACTCAATAAACACATGTATGCACAATATATTTTCAATTGTAATATTTAAGTATCTAATTAAGTAAAAGATTTATAAGAACTAACTTCAAATATTCAAATTGCATTTTCTAATTTAGATAGAAATAAACAATCAAAAACAAAATGAGTGGATGATCACATTGAACAATTGGGATATTGAATTTATTTAATTTCTTCTAAAAATAGTGATATATTTTTCTAGTTAATATATAAATTTTTTTTTGAGGAGATCAAATACATATAAATGTATAAATATGTAAGAAAAATAAAAATTTCAGCGGCGGCCATGGCTACCCTTCCCCTATATGACTCTCCGACCCTACTAAGGATGACGTAAATCATTTCACGAAGACCAGACGTAACTCTGATATTTAGAGAACACTTACAACAAATTAAACTCGTGAAATTATCTATCAACGAGGTTCTCACGTCAATGATGACGAAATTTGAACTTACATTTTATTGATTTTTTTTTTCATTGATAATTATCTAATGAGCTCATTGTCCAAAATAACGCAGAGCAAAGGAGTATATATTAGCCTTTTTTTTTCAAAAAAATTAATCGCACTAACCTTCTTTGATAATGTCTTTCAACATCTAAAAAGATTTTTCTTTAGTTTAATAGGCACTACAATCATCACTATCCTGATGTTAAATTTCATAAATGGCATATGTCTATCGTCAAATCATCAAATTAAGCTACATATGGAGAGCGGGAGCTTCGCTTTTCTTTTATAATGATGTCACGGAGAAGGGGGCAGATATAAAGCCCATCATAAAAAGTTAAAAAAGTATATCTTGATGACGGCCGCGTAACAATTTGTTGACAAAAGCACCCGACATTAGAGCAATAGGATACCAATCCTGTCTGAAAACACTAATAATCTTCTTTTTTTTTTTTTGATAAACTTAATAATGCTTTGTTTATGCTTAAAAGCAGTGTAAAAGCAAAATAGCTTCATTCCTTCATTTTTCTCTCTTATAAATAGAAATCTTTTGACTCTGGGAGAAAAGAAACATAAGTACATTACGTGTTCAGACCTAAAAATCACGGACACACTAATTTGATAGTATGCTTGTGTATTGGATATGTATCAGACATTGATATTCACACAATATGTGTCGAACACGCATTCATACATGTATAACTAAAAAAATAATTTTTCTGAACTCGAGCATACGCCGGACACGGCCAGATACGCATGAGACACAGCTCAAATTCACCGTGGACACCGCTTGGAACATTTGAGTTAGTTTTTTATTTCTTTTAAAATTTTATTACCAACATGAGCCTAAATCAACTCTAATTGTTTAGTTGAATCTGTACTATTAGGCTTTTCATTTTAAAAAATTTGCGGTTGATTATAAAAAAATAAAAATTAATTAGATAAAAAAATTATATAAACATAACCAAAAAAATCCAAAAAAAAAAGAATCATATAATAAAATTATATATATATATATACCATGTCCGTGTCTTGTAATTTTTTAAATTTAATGTACCTCTATAATTGTATCCATGCCATGTCCGGTGTCAAAGGCTGTGCTTATAGGTCGAAACCAACACAAAGATATGAAAAGCAAAACAAGTAGGAAAAGTAATAAAAAAAAGGACAAAATAAGTAATCAAAGCATCACCCAAAATTGAGAGAGCACAAACCAGTGACAAAACCTGCAAAGCCCTAGAAGCTGGTACCACATCCGTAGAACCCACAATTGCTTTAATAAAAGTGCATTTACTCACGCTCGCGCGTGATTTTTAATGTGCACACGAGACCAAACAAGCACCATTTCAATCAAAATGGCCACACGCAAACCAAAGAGGCACTTCGACCACCCCCACAAAAAATGAATTCGATCCCCTATCTTCCCAGAGATCTACGCCCTCAACAGATTTGATCGCTTTGACACCAACAGGGTATGGTGGAAAAAGCTTCTCCAGAAAACACAAACTGCCTACTTGAACTCAAATCGAAACAGTGAATATCATACCAAAAGAGAGGAAAGAGAGAAGAGACAAACAATAAAAAATCTACCGTCCAGTAGAACAAACAACTAGCACAGGAAAGGCCGGAACCAGTAACAACACAAAAGGCCATACCTTCAAGATACTAAATAGGCTAGACCAAGTCAAGCCGAATATAGATTAGGTCGAAGGTTTTCAATGAGCAGCCTGGCCTACTCCACCCCTAATTGAATCCAACCTACAAAACCCTTGAAATTGAAACTTTGCCACTCTAGAACCCCCCTCTACAACCCACCACCAGAACCCATATACTAGCACTTCTACCACCAATAAAATTGTCATACCTAAACAGTATAAAATTATTTTATACTATTATCCAATAAAAATAAGAAAAATATCAATATGGTCTATATATGCTTAGGTAATTATACATTATAATGCAACACTTTTAATCTTATATTTTCTATGCATAAAAATTAATCTCTAAACTCTTTATACATTCCATTTTTTAATTTAAATTTTGTCCAAATATTTGTATGAAAATGAAATTATTTTTATGAGTTTTTATCAAATACTGGGTTTTGAGAGATGATTTTTTTTTTCTTTTGGTAAATGTGGCTTGACTCTTAAAAAAATGAGCAAAGCGTGTATCATACTTGATACAAATCAAAAAAAGAATCACAACACGAAAAGTTACCTTCCCAGATACACTAACTCATGAGGCATAAAACACTATGAGCCCTATTACACAAAACATGAAAATCAAAACACAATACTTGGCACTTAAGACATAAAAAGGTGCAATATGAAATACAAGATCCTCAATTCAATAGCATGAAGTGTGTCATCCGATACAATAATCAACTAATATATCGAAGTGAAAAATATGTATCATATATTACACTGGTGTAAATGAATTATTCTCGTGTGTGTGCGTACACGTGTGCGTGCGTGCGTCTGCATGCGTGCTAGAAGAATAGAAGACTGAGAGCATTGCTTCTTTTTATTGAGTGATGTCAAATAAGGAGAGTGATGACTTACATACCTGTAATCATTCTATTTTTTTTTCCACTTTCTATTACATTTCTTTCTTTTCCTATTATGGATAATAGTGTTCATAATACTAAATAGGCGATCTCGGCGGAAATAAACTGCAACTTTAAGAGAACTTTACTGAATCAGAATTTTGAACTCATCACTTGGAAGAGAGAAATTTATTTGACTATTTTCTCTATTTTCTCTTATTCAAAATTAAGTGAACAATTATATAATTAAAACAAAAAATGAGGTCGTTATTGAACTAACATATTAGGTTTTTTCATTTTAGTAAAACTTGAGTTTGATCATGTGAACTTAGATATCCTCAGTTTAGCTCTTTTATGACCCTTAACCAATAGACTATTAATAGAGTATTAGAGATCATATAAATAAACAAAAATCATTTGTAAGAATATAACTAGCTTGTCATTTTGCACGATCAGGCCTTATACCAAGATAATTATTGAACATAACTAACACGGTAGATTTTTTTTTTTTTTTTTTTAGAAAACTGGATTTCGTACTCATATTTTAAACACTCTTCTTTTTTTATATTTTGCCATCGATATATATATTAATAATTGAGTGTTTTAGTTATATCTCTGATAAGTTATATGATAGATGTAATTAGATACTAATAATAGATTAAAAAAATTTACCGTATAATTTATGAAATAAAAAAAATTTCTCAGTTATTAATATGCGATTTTTTATATTTTTTTCACTGGCAGTTTACAAAAATATACATCTAAAAATACAACCAATAGTATTTAGAAAATTGATGCAACATTGATAATATTTTTTTATTATAATTATTATTATTGTTCATCAAGTTCAAACGAGTGAGAAGAAAGAAGAAAAAGACACCAAAAGCATATCTGAAAAAATGGAATCCTTGATGTCATCATTAAGTAACCGTGTTTATTCCTCAAAAGTGTTAATTAACCTACGCCAATTATATGATTATGAAATTATTAAACCTGCGGATTACAAGGCCAAAACAATAATTGACTCTTCACTTTATTTTATTTTCGATGTTTGCTTAAAATATACATTAAACTCGGAAATAATGTATAGGAGAAAGTCAAAACAGTGATAAGTCCTTATGAAACGCAAAAGTAAATTTATCAAGGCCATGGGAACCACCCCCTTGTCTAGTTGTCTTTCCCGAGCCTCTTTTAGCCCCTTATTACTTTACTTTTGTTAAATCCCATTTAGTCTTTTGATGTTCTCAATTTTTTTTCTTCTTTTGATGCTTTACTTGTGTTCACAATTTAATTTCTAGTTAGATAAAGTTAATGAAAAAAGATAGGGTGCCACGTTTTAAGGTCGGGATGTATAGTACAAGCCTTATGATTACTTACTTTTAATTTGATACTAAAATTGCATATCAAGCAAGCATGATTAGTGCTGGCAGGCAGCGAAAAGCATACCTACAAAGCATTTTTAAATTTACTAAACAACCAACATTGGCATTTTTAAGGTTCCTGGCTGGTTTGCTGAAGTAGTAGCTGTTTCGGACTGTGAATTGAGTACATTATTTTTGGAAGCTGTGTCCTAGGTTAATTTAGGTGCATATGCACACCAAACATGCCAATGACCATTCCCATCATATATACTATGCAAGTGCAACAAATACGCCAAAACAAACGAAACTATTGTTGAACCTTTTTTTTTTTTTTTTTGATTCCCCAAGAGGGAGGGAATATGATATTTTGTTAACAAACAAGATGAATTACATTGGCCCCCCACATTATGCTTCGTGGTAGCATCCTATGCAAGTAGGAAAAATGAATAACTCAAAATTTAAAGGTTTGTTGAAGGGGGAAGGGAAAAAAAAAGAACAAGACAATTCGGATTTTTATTTTCCCTTCCACTCGCTATCAAATCTAAGTGGGGGAAAAAGATTGATCATTATTTTTTGCGGAGTTATAATTCGTAAGTGCCTTTAATGAGAGATGTCGCGTTCTAATCAAGATATACAAGAAAGAAAAAAATATGAAGGAGTTTGTTCCAAATGTCTCACAACACTTGAATTTGTGGGTGATAATACTTAATTTATAAAAGGAAGCGGTAGGCGGAGGAAAATGCAAGAATAAGATGCACTAACTAAACGTGAAAACCAAAGAAATGGGCCACACACAAAATAGAGAGATAATATTAATGCATGAAAGGATGACTCATGCGTCTCAAGATAAGCATTTGATGGCTTTACGCAAAATGAGTGAAGCCAAGGGTAGTTCTAAAAGTTGCCTATGATTATGTTGAAAGATAACATTGTCATACAATATAACGCAATACCAAATTAAATTATGTTGTTTGAACTCATTTTATCTGAGATATCATGTTAATTTATGTATTATTTGTTATTGAAAAATTATCACAAAATAATTAAATAATAAACTTATCATTTTAGTGATAAATAATAAATAAGTCAACACATATTTCAAATCAAATGAGTACATTTAACATTTTTGGATGGTTTCCAATTTCCGTGATCAACCCTACAAGCATGCATAGAGAGATAAGGGGTGATGTAATAAACCACTTGTTTGGGCTGCCTTAAAGACTCCTCAAACACCCCCCCATTACCATATGCGTCGTCTATCAAACCCGTCTTCTTCTAATGCTTTATCTGTTTCTATTCACATACGTCAATGAAATAATATATATATATATATATATATATATATATATATATATATAGGTTATTTACTTGTTATTATAAACATGGGCATGGAGCTGTAGGGGCGGGGGGTCATATAGTTTATGGATGGCCCCTGAAATGTTTAATTTTCTTGTATATTTATATATTTATGTATATTTAGTTTCTCCTAAAATTTTTATATATTAACTGGAAAGATCTATAGAATAATATATCACTATTTTTAGAAGAAATTAAATAAATTCAATATCTTAATAGATCAATTTTATCATCCACTTTTATTTTATTTTTTGATTGTTTATTTCTATCTAAATTAGAAAATATAATTTAAATATTTGATATTAGTTATTATAAACTTTTTACTTAGATATTTAAATATTGTAATATAATATGTTGTGCATGCATATATTCTTGAGTTTTGATTGGAATATATATTTTCATTTGGGGTAAATTCCAAGTTGGTCATTGACAAAAACAACACCAAATAAATTGGTCCTTTAAAAGGAAAAAAATTATGATATCTCATAATTAAAAAATGATAAATTAGTCTCTTCTTAGTATTTTTGAAATATTGTAGAACAAATTAATCATTAATGATTTATAATAATTTAAATTAATTACTAATAAAAATATAAATAGATTAAATAAGTTTATTAAAATATTGAAAATAGACTAACTTATCTTATATTCTTTATTGCAAGGACAATGAAATATTTTTCCTTAAAAATCAATTTTTGCGATGTCATTTTTGTCAGACATCAACTTATGATTTATTCTATATATATATATATATATATATATATATATATATATATATATATATATATATATATATATATAGACATTTTTAAAATTTTTATATTGAGTAAATATTAGAAGATATATTATTATCTTTTACATATATATTTTGGTATTAGCTCCTCCTAAAATTATTACTTAGCTCCGTCTTGTGGAGCTGCCACTGTGTCCTTAATATATGATTCCATATTTTTTTGCTTTTTAATTGCTTTTCAGTGGCTAACCTCAACTCTGTGCCAATGATTGCCTCATAATGTGTACTAGATATATATACCATCTATGATTTGGGGTTTTGATTGATTTGATTTTTCAGTGACTAGCACATTTCCATGTGTCGTTCATTAACTTTGTGGCGGGCCTTGCTTAGCTCATGCATGGATTCAATCATATCTTGCTGTTCCTTCCTACTTTTTTTTGTCTTTTCTGTTCTCCCAATTTAAATGCTTCCATCTGTTCACTTATGTTAGGCATTTTGTGCGTGCCCCATCAATCCTTTCAATCCTCTCATATTGTGCCACGTGACCGATCACAGATTTTTATGCTCCTACTAATATAATTTGTTGGTTTACCTTAAAATGAATCAATTATATATATATATATATATGGAACATTATTGTATGATTGATATCTGGCGTATTGTTGTAGTTAAAAAAAAGCTCTCTCTAACAATTTTCTTCTCCAAAATTTGAACATTGATCCCTAAGGGGTCTATATATAGTTATTAAGAAATAATCCTAACAAATCTTTTCTTCCAAATTTAAACATTGATCATTCCCTTCAAAATGCACCTTCTCCACTTTTGTTGTTGGGCGAGCACTAATTCGATTATCTCAAGTGCTAATGGATAATAAATTAATCTAATGAGTAATGAAATATATATTATTCATTTGTTAATCTCAGATATCCTCGAGTTGCACGTGCACTATCCTATCAAGCAAGATACCGGTTTGAACACAACGCACTAACGTTGATGATCATTAGTGACTAGCTAATGCGTGATTATATTTTATTTGGTTGAGTATACGTATCAGTATTCAAAAAGAAAAAGAACTTAGTCCTCAAATGATGGTAATATGGCCTCAATTGTTTCGCTAATTAATTAATTTGTTTTCGGTTTGGTCCCGTAACATTTCTCCTGTTTGTTTGAATGCGGTTGAGACATGAGGAATAGTATGTTTGCAAACAGCCTCAGATTGCCCTTATCCTGAAAAAGAAAAAGAAAAAAAAACTTGTTTGAATAAAACTATTAACATCATGTCTTTAAAATTACACTATGACAACAGCAACAATAGAATAAAAGTAAAAATGACATTGTAACATAATTAAGGCTTAAATACATACTAGTTGTTTGACCTGTGCGATGCACAGTGAGATAATAAAAAATAGCTTATTGATTGTTATAAAAAAATAAATAATAATTTATTTGAATATATCTTATAAAAATTGAGTATATAAATTTATCTTAAAAGTAAGTTAATAATTAAATAAATAGACAAAATATAAATGTGTCATTCTATTTTATATTTTATATTAAATATCATGTTTATAAAGTTGAAAATATCTCGATAGATGAACTATAACTAACAATAGAGCCTATTTTATGAAAATTTTACACATTTTGAAAGTTAAAATTGTTGAATAAAGAAAGAGAATAAATGAAAAATTTTACTATATCATGAGTCATTTATAGGAATGACAATGAGTATCAAAGAGAAAGGGGACATGTCTCACATCTCCTATCGTCGTTTAGAATTCTATCTCACATCCTCATCCTCATCCCTTTTACGGGTCCTATTTCTCATTTCTCATTTTTTATTTCCCGTGGGGATTTTGAATCCATATGGTATTCAGAAATTTATTAACAAATTTCAAAAAGAGAAAAATTTTAAAAATATTTTACAATTTGAAACATAAATATCCATAATAAAAAATACTATTAATGCAATATAATCCAAATTAAAATTAAAACTATATAAATAATGTAAATAAAATAAAAATAATTAAAAATATAAATGTGTACTATCCCCGTTCCTATCCCATTTAATAAATAGAGACTTAGCTTCCATTAATTATTCCTATGAAAACAAAATATATCTCAATTCCTTTTCCCATTGTGGATAATTCTCACATGTACCTATTGTCAATTTTTTATATCATTCCTAACCGTTTATATCTTTTAGTAAATTAAAATATTTAATTTATAAAAATATATTTTCTAATTAAATGAAATAATATATAAATTTAATTTATATGATTTCAATTACACATTCTCTTCTTGTAAATCCTTTTAATAAAGTAAAATATTAATTTTAAAATATATGTTATAATTAATGTGTAATAATTAGTAAAAAATCATAAACAATTCTAGTTTATATAATCTTAATTATTAGAGTAGTATATCAATTATAATATTATTTTCAATAAAAAAATAATATAATTATTTACTTTTTAAAAAGTAATAAAATATTTAACATCATTATCAAAGAAGTGTAAATTGTGAAATTGATTTCTTTAAATATTTTAGTATTGAAAAATTGAAAGTATTGTTTTTCAAAAAATTGGTATGAAAAAATTATGGAATTGATAGATTGGAATATTCAAGTTATAAAAAAATTAAATAGGATATAGTGATACAGATAAATAGATAATTTTTTTATTATAATTTTCAAAGTTTTAAATTTAAAGTTAGAAATTTTTTCTCTAATCTCATTTTCATTTAGAATTTTGGCTTCATTCTTATCTACATCCCCTTCACGAGTTTCTATTATATTCCTCATTACACGTAGAGATTTAAATCCCTATTTATATTTACAGGTTTATTGAAAAATTTCAAAAAGAAAATTTTTTTAAAATACTTTGAACATCAAAGCATAAATATTTATAATAACAAATAACAAATACTACTAATAAAATACAATTATAATAGCTTTGTTATCATTAATAATATAATTTTATATATAAAATTTTTATGATATAATATATTAAATTATAATTTTGTATGCTATTTTTTATTTTTTATATTGGTTTTGTTAATGGTAGAGAGATATGAAGATATGACTAGAAAAATAATTGATAATTAGAAGACAAATTAAATTTAAAAACTAACTTTAAGTGTTAAGATTATAAAAATGATAGGGTATAATTTTTCTATAAATAACACATGGAAGACTTTTTATACAATGACTCTTAAATATTAGTATTATATCAATTATTATCATATTTGATTAAGAATAAATTATTATATTAGTATTATAATGAGTCTTAAATATTTGATTGAGAATAAATTTTATAAAAATTTAATTTTAAATAATTATTATAACAAAATCAAGCAATTAGCAATTTGTTAACAATTTAACCTATCCATTTTCTTCAAAAAAAATACTGATTTTAAAGCTTATTTATTTTGGAAATATTTTCTTTATAATTTTTTATATTACTTTCATAATGTGAGGCTATTAATGGTTATTAATTTAATTATAGATCATAATTATATTGACATGAGTTCTCTCGT
Organism: Dalbergia cochinchinensis; assembly: GCA_031216125.1. NCBI lineage: Eukaryota > Viridiplantae > Streptophyta > Magnoliopsida > Fabales > Fabaceae > Dalbergia > Dalbergia cochinchinensis. The sequence continues at coordinate 53,852,529 of CM062373.1, read as the reverse complement.
AGTGCAAATCATATTCTGTAATGATTGTAATATTTTATTCTTTAATGATTATAATATTTAATTTTATTTTATATAAAAATAATTAATAAATAAATTATAAATTAAGTTTAAAAAAAACTTTAAACATAAAGATTGAGAAAATGGAGCCTACATCATTGTATAAATTATATGTGAAGCCTCAATCACTATATAAATAACATGTTTGATAGTTTGCATGAAATGCTTTTAAAATATTAGTATAGTAGATTTATACAATCAATAAATTTTATACGGAATCCTAATTATTAATAACTTCTAATTATAAATAAAATTTTGATAAATATCTATCGTATTTTTTTCTTTTTAAAATCTTCTCCAAGTTTTTTAAATTTTCTCAACACTAATTTTTTAAAAAAAATTATTCAAACCTTTTATAATATAAAATTATCAAAATTGTCATCAATTGTGTGATTTTTTTTCAAAATTTATTCAAATATTTTAAAATATAAAATTATCAAAATTATTTGTAAGAACTCAGAGGTTATTGAAAGTATGATTTTATGACTATCTCAGATGATCTGATTTCAATAGGCATCCCTTCTTTACATTCATTGTCTAACGTGCAATAAGAAAAATCAAGAGTAAGATCTAAAAACTTTTATTTTTCTTTTTTTTCTTTCTTTTTTTTTGTTCTCGGTAAATAATCTCATTTTTATTGATTTAATTAAGGCATTCCACCTTTTTCTTCATATCACATGATTTTTTGTTGTAATAGGCACCATTAATATTTTTATCACCCTAATATATTTATATCTAATCCATTTTCCAATGATTCTTAATTCTATATATTTATTTCATTTTTAATGATTCTTAATTTTAATTGTAGCTCATAATTTTAATGATTCTTAATCCCGTAAATATATGTTAATGATTCAAGTAATCTTCATTAATTGTAATATTTGATTTTATTAATAATTAATAATTCAATCATAAATTAATTTAAAAAATTTGTAGACATAAATGCTAAGAAAATTGGGCCCTAAATAACTATATGAAAAACACGTGTACCCTAAAGCTATGCATGAAAGACACGTATAATTATTTTCATAAAATAACTCTTAAATTTTAGAATAGTAGATTTTTTTTCGATAATTAGAAGACACCCCAAAGTAGGGTTCGAGTTCTGTCATGCTGAAAAAATGCAGTAGCTACGCCGTAAACATACTCCTTATCCTCCCCATCATAAAGCAACCATATACTCCTTAAATATGTTATTAATTGTTGATCTTTTTTAATTTCAGTTTAAATATTTTTAAAATTGTACAAATTGCGAAGCTCAATATGAATGTACGAACTTTCATCGGATATCTGGCTGAATGGTGGTAACAATTTCAATTGCCATTAATTACTCACAGCTGACATAGAATATCGAAGTCTGCACTTTCATGGGACATATGGGCACCACTACTGACCTTAACCAAATTCAAGAATAAATAAATGTCAAAGTTCGCATTAACCAGTTAAGATGAGCGATGAGCAATATACTAATAATAGGATTAGATCCTCTCAAACGAGGATACCTGTTAAGTGACAAAATAAAGAGTTAACTATCTTGGAATCAATAACTATAATTGTGTATGAATCTCATTAAATAATTTAAGATTATATATATAATCATAATTACGACAGACAATTCCGCTAAAATAAACATGATATATGCACCAAAAATAGAATAAAAGCAAGATTTGCAGAATACACGTACCCCGCAAAGAAAAAATATAGGTGGTTTCTATGTCACCCCCTCTACATAAAAGGGCTTGAAACCCTTCCTGTATGGACCCAATACTATTGATCATGTGGTTAGTAATTTTTCACTTAGAAAATGACATGTCAATATCGTATTATTTGAATTTAATCCCCATCGACTTTTTTTGTTATATTTTTATCCTAGAGTTTCTTTGAATTTTTGTTAAACTTTCAAATATAAAACAACAGATCAAAACAATCTTGTCTCACAAAATTGGAAAGAACCCTAACACAATTACTAGAACCTAATAATTCCTCTAAACCCATAAATCTTAAATTTCTCAATCTTGCTTGTTCAGTTTTCACAAAATGTGTTAAGAACCCTAACACACTGATGGGAATAGTTGTCGCAATGATTTCTTCGTTCACGACATGCAAAATGGCACAAATGAATTATTAACATGTCTAGTAGGCACTAGTAATAGATTCAATTCTAGAATTATAAATCAAATTAAAGCCATGAAAATTGAAAAGTATGACCTTTGGCTGCTTCAATATATATATATATAGAGGTTAGAATTAATCAACACATTAAATACTCGATAACAGATGTGATCCAACGGTGCAAAGAACCCAAATTCCAGATTCATCAGCGATGGTGATGGTAGTCAAGAATGGAGAAACCACTGCTATAAACACTGCAATCGACCAAATTGAACGAGGCAAATTCAAAAATTTAAGGTTTAATTTATGGGTTTAGGGGAAGTACTAGGGTTCTAAGAATTGTGTTAGGGCCCTATCCAATTTTGTGAAAAAAGATTATTTTGATTCGCTGTTTTAGATTTGAATGTTTTAAAATATTTCAAGAAATTATAGGATAAAAATATAAATAAAAAGTTAAAGGGGATTAATTTCAAATAATAAGATTTTGACATGTCTCAAAAATTATTCGCCACATGGTCAAATAATATTGGTCCATGCAGAAAGGGTTTCAAACCCTCTCATTTAGAGAGGGTAGCATAGAAACCACCAAAAATATATCCTTGTAAAGTAAAACAGCCCTTTACTAGATCTTTAATATACATTGCAGAATACATTGCCACATCCACTTGTTTTAAGAAAGTCCCTAGCCCTTTCCTAGACTTTAAAGGCTCAAGTTGGCTGTGGAAAACGTCATATCTATTGCTGCTTCCAGCTTTTAAAAGTATATTACGTACTAGTAAACAAAAAGGTAACCACTTTCAAGAGTCAAAAAATTAAACCACCTTCCCAAAATACAAATAAATAAATAAAAGGTAACAACCACTAACTCAAACACTCAACCTTTTTTCGAAACTGGTCCATACTAGAGCCAAGACAGCTGTTATAAGTTAACTACATATGCCTTAATAATCTTGGCTTCAATGTTCCACTCACTTTGTCGGCAAACGTAAAGCATTCACGTTTAATAAGTAACACACATGCTTTGATCATAACAATTTAGTACATATGCACTAACAAAACGTGGTCATCTTCAAATAGAAAACATCTTAAATCTCTTCTACACCCTGTTTCCACTACGAAAACGAATTGAAAATAATAAACTAAATGATAATGATGCGCATTCTTCTCCACTGTCAGTAAAGATAAAGAACAAAAGGATTAAACAGCCTGCGCACCGAAACCTACAGGCCCAACTCAAATGGAAAAATTTAATGATGCATAAATATCCTGTGGTGGAAGGTAGTGTATTGAGCCACAAGGTAAGACAAAGAGCTGTTGTATATTTGTCTAAAGGAGCCTCTGAAAAATATATTAAGTTGTCTAACTAAGTTTGGCCCAATCAGGATATGGGCATTCATACCTCCATCCGGGTCCAGAATACCGAATACAATGTAGCCATAGACCTTCTCCATCGCCATCATATCTGCAATTATAAAATTGACAGAAAGTAAATTTAGTGATCAAGCACAAGCAGAAATGCATAACCACAAGGATAATCAGAATAGAATCCTCATAATCATGAGTTACTGGACACTGGCTAACAAACCAAAAACTCACTCTGGACTTCCACATATTACACATTAAAAACAAAATAAAACTAAAAAGGCGGCCCAATGCATGATTATCACCTAGTGGGGTCTAGAGGGTAGATATATTTAGTCCTATCCGTGCAAACAAAGAGGTACTTTCAGGAATTGAACGAGTGACCTAGTCCCAAGCTAATAATTTTATCGTTGCGCCTAGTCTCACCGTCAAAAAAATAAATAAATAAATAAAAACCTAAAAAAATATATATAAACATAAAACGTTTGTAGTTTAACCAATTGTTCTGTGATGATCAATATTGTTGCATTGCATCAGGCAATAAAAGACTGAGGACATTGTCACATTCATGCAGAAAGAGCTTTTTGCTACAAAAACAAGATATGAGACCCGTACAGAGACGAAATGGTAGCGGCTACTTTAAGCTTCTGAGCAAATATTTAACCTAACTCCAAGTTCATGATGTCCTGAGATCACAATCCTTTATCACACTAGACACACCGTAAAGAACCTCATTCGAATTCAACATTGAATCATAAAGGTTTATTTTACCCTTCTCAAATTATGGTCTCTTGTGATGCAATAAATGACAAGGCTTGACCGTGAGAAAATGTAGCCTCACAACAAACTAAATATGATCGCCGAGGAAAAAGGCTTGAGCACGATAAAATCTACTTTCTTAAGAAGTTAGCCATGTACCTTTCTTTTACAGTTTACCTTACAAACAAGAAGCAAATATTTTTATTCTAAGACACAATTTCTTACCCTTTCGGTGCCAACTTTGGACAGTTTGTACACATGGGATCAATGCTAAAATCCTCATTGGATTTTTCTTCACATTCATTGACCACTTTTTCATCAAAACTTGATGACAGAGAAGCATCAGATGTGCAAGCTGATCTATCGGCACTTGAACCTTCACTTGATCGATCAACAGTTTGTTCTGATATGTACAGCATGTCATTGGCTATTGGATGTCCTGAACACTGTAAATGAACACGAATCTGCACCAGAGATGAGTGTCTGTTAGCATCCATATATGTTAGCAATTAGTCGACAGAGACATAGTGCAGGAGGCCTTTGGTCCATAGTTGACTAAAGATTTTCAACCAATCTATGGTTTTTAAAATTTTATTCCATTTCATTTATTTCCTCTTTTCCATCAGTTGTATCAATGAAACAATGACAAGCAACGTGTCGACAATAATTCTGTATGCCCACACAGTGACACGGCTGGCATGTGTGGCCTACTTCAGAATGTGCAGTCACTGTCACGACACATCACTGGTGACTCAGCACATGGGCAGTGAACAGGCCACGTAATGTTTGTACTCACATAATGCCAAGAGTTCAGCATCAAAACTCATTGAAGATAGTAACGTTTAAATTGAAGATTTCAGAAACAAATAAATGGAATTACATCAACAAAACTCCAAAAATCAAAAGCATCTTCACCTGCAGAAAAAGTAATATACATATATCCAATGTTCATCTAAATTGTAAGAAACAATCAATCAAAGTTGGCCCACATATGATATTAGCCGAAGAGTTCCTTACCTGATGGGTGCGACCAGTGATTGGTTCACATAAAACAATGCTTTGAATACCATTGGAACTAATCCGAGTAAATTTTGTAGAGGCAGCCTTCCCCTTTGCAGAGTCTCTGACCTGCAATAACAAGGATATATTTATTCAGATATATCACATAAGATTATGATAGAAACCACAAGAAAGAGCAAAGAAGCAGAAGAAATGTAGTGTATTATTAACCACAAAACAAGAGAAAATAGTATGGATCTTGTAGAAAAAGAGAAGAAAAGCCTTGAGCACTATAGCAGCTCAATCTCTCCCAAGTGCCTAGCTAATATTCTGCCTGCTTCACTGTCCCCAATTCCCTTCCTATATATAGTACTAACTCCCACACATGCACTTTCTGTTACACACTCACCTCACTGCATGTCACTCCCCTCACACATGCACATGCTGTTACACTCACCTCACAGCACATTTCACGCTTCCACACCTTCTCTCTCTCACTCATGATGCACTAATTACATTAGGACCCAATATGCCTAGCCCAGCTCCCCAGGTTCCTATCAGATTACTTCCTGTGTTTCCCCCAATTTGTGTTTCGCTCATTGAGAACATGTATCAACTTCATTTTTCTTCTTACAATGTCAGTTATTGATGAAAGATTAAAATAGCCAATATAATTGTTAGAAATAAGGAAATATCTAGTAATATCTTAATTATATCTTAGAATATTTCGAATCATATCTTAGAATTATTTAGATTTATTTAGGTTGATTCTATCATTATGATTAGATTTTACCCTTACCTTATAAATAGGATTACCTTATTGCATTATAATAACAACACAATATATCAAATATACTTTCATATTATTGAGTTTCTACTCTCTTTCTTTTCTTCCTTTATTATCTAAAACCCTCAATTTCAACAATAATCACCAACACTTACCTTGTTTTTTGTTGCCATAAGCCACTCAAATATCTAGATTCTAGAGATCACCAAGATTAAGGACCCCCATGGTGTTGGCTTCACTTGTTCTTTTACAAAACAAACCTTGTTGAGTCAGAAGATACAATTGCTTTGTACTTTGATTTTGTAACCAAGTCACTCTTATTCTGGGGTATATTTTTCTTTAACTGTATCAAGAGCAAGTGCTGTGCATGATTTCGTAAAACTCTAGGGGTTGATATTTAGAGGCACTTGGCAATTTATTTTTGCTGAATTTTAGGTATGAATTTCATAATTATAGTTGAATGGCTAACTTTCCTAAACCAGTTGAATTTAACCTGTGCTTTAAAAGATTGTACATGTTAGGTGATTCAATGGGCAATCATATGGTCATAGTGGGCTATGCTATAGCAGTCCTAAATAGTTGCTACTCTTTGGGTTAATTTGGACGAAGGTTTACACATGCTGGAACTTGGAATCAAAGCCGAATCGCAACACACCTAGCCAGGGTTTAAATACCAGCTGTGGTCAAGGTTGTGACTGGGTAGTGATTATAGAAGTTGCAGTAAAATGTCGCCAACGTGACTGCAATTGCAGTTATGGACCACTATTTAAAATCCGCACCTAGTCAAACACCCACAAGTATGACCATGGGGGACCTAGTTCAAATTTACCAGAAATGAGGATGAGGCTGCAAACAGCAAAAATCAAGGTGCAGAAGGTTCTGCAAGGACTGTGTAGCTGAAAATGACTACATGACATTATACAAGGAGAACTTCCAAAAGGAGAAACAACCCAGCTGTGTAAATCATCTATTGTGCAAAAATTCTTATGTATTCTCTGTGCTTAGAGTGGCTTATACACCCTTTTGAGAGTTTCTTATGTCCTATACCTTATTAATAATAGCAATTTGTAGGTATAAGAGGTTATCTCAAGGCTAGCAAATGAAAGAGAGTTTTCATCCAAAAAAAAAAAAGGTTCTACAAGCTTTCTCAAGGCTAATGTTACACAAATTTCATTGCAAATTCAAAAGAAAGTTATTGTGGTGTCCTTCAAAGCAACATCACCGTGACAATAAACAAAAAGCAGAAGAAGGTTGCTGCAATGTCCTTGAAAGCAAAGATCACTGTTAATTGAGAAAACCTCAAGGCTCAAGCAGTGGTTTAAGGACAAGGGCTGAACTGATAGGTATAGGGCCCGTTTGGTTTCAATTTTCAGGATTTTGCAAAAGAAATACTGAAAACTACAAATGAAAATTGAAAACTGGAATTTGCAGTTTTTAGAATTTTTAGTATTTCCTTTACAAAATCTGAAAAATTGAAAATGAAAACTGAAAACTGAAAACTGGAAACTGGAAACTTAAACCAAACAGGCTCCTAATTTGCAATATTTTCTTAAACCCTAAACTCTTTACACTAGCTCATTTATAATTCTTATAGTATGCTTGATTAACTAGTGATATAGAATTGACTAAATTAAAAAAATGTTGTTAGTGTACAGAGAACCAATTCTCTCCGCCCTGCTTCTATCGATAGGTCATAAGAGGAAAAGACCACAAGACTAAAAAGGGCCAAGCTTACTTCTGTTACTTCCAAATAAAAGCACTGGCCAATATAAACTACAGAATCCAGTTTTCAATTTTCATTTTTCAGTATTTCCTTTACAAATCTTGAAAATTGAAGATTGAAAACTGAAACCAAATAGGCCCTAAGAAATTAGCCATGATGACCTTCTAACATTCTTTTAAAAAAAGAAATCCAGTAAGACAGAGCATATGAAAATTGCCAATTGGAGTATTAGGAATGAAAACCAAAGTTCTTTACAAGTATGCTGTATAGAACAAAAGTCCTCACCTCTGCTGTGCTCCTTCCTTCTCGAGCATTGTAGTCTATATTGGCATCAACAATTAGCTGAAGAGGAAAACTTAGTCAATGGAGGAGAAAAATATCAAACTAAACTGACAGAACAGCACTTATTTATACCTAAAATCAACAGATTCTGTGAGTGAAACTTTACTTAAGTAAAACAAATGACCAGATGACTCAGACTAAGGTTTCAGTTTTCCAGGGCTTGTTTGTTTGGTCTTTTTTATTTTGAAATTTTAGAAAAATCACTCTACATGCACTTCCTAAATCAAAATCAAGTGAAACTTTTGAATGATAAAAAAAACAATGTTTCAAAAACAATAGTTTTCATGGAGGCAACATAATAGTCAGCAACTTTCATCATTTCATGAATGGCAATCTTATCGTGAACAGCACTACTACATTAATTTGCTAGCACAACAGTAAACAACTTTGCTTGAAGAAACTGCTTTTTCTTATCAAAGCTGGAGATGTTGCTTGGATCTGTCTCTTTTTCTAATAGAAGAAATTTCATTCACAAGAAAAAGAAGAATAATACAAAGGGCATAGAGGACAAGAGACCCTCAATGAGGGTAATCCTTCCTCCTAGAGAAAAATAAGCCCCTTTCCAAGCATCAAGACGCTAATATACCTTTTCCACTGTTGGATCCCCAAAAAGAGATAGATCTAGTATTACCACCCAATGTAATACCCAAATAAGCAAAAGGCAAATCCAAAATTCAACAACTTACGAAGAAGCAAAAGCAAAGATGGCTTGCCAATCCATAGTAACCCTAGCTAAACTGCTTTTGCACAATGAATCTTTAACCCAGAACATAACTCAGAAGTTTGCAAAAGTGATAAAACATTCAAGATATGAAAATGGCTGACGCAACCCATAAGTAATTAGTTTCCTTCACCAAGAACAGATCCACACAGAAGCTGAACTGATAAAATATTTCCTTGGTTTTGTTAGATACGAAAATTATTTATTGATGCAGACAGTTTCCATCTGCAATAGTATTAAATAGGAATTTTCAACACATTCGCAAAGCTATTACTATTTAATTCTAGGCTGTGTTTGGTTGGGGGGAAAATTCGGGTGGAAATTTTTATAGATGAGTTCTATGAGTAAAAATTAACATGAAGTACATCCATGAAATTTTCACCTCCCAACCAAACATATCCCTAAAGTTCTAGTAAATGGGTGTGAGCAACTTGGCAAATGGTAAATATATCCTTATCCTTATGAGCAGGCTTTGATATGAAATATGAATCATAATACATTGGGATCATGTCTTTCACTGGTTTCTACCTTTTCAGATGTTTTTTAAGCATTTTGGGATCAAACTGAGTGATTTGTTCTGAACTGATTTCAGAACGAATTCCAACCCTATTTTTCTTTTCAAAATTCTTGTGGACATACTTTAACACAAACAAACTGTTAGTTTTTGGTTTAGGGTTTTGCAAAACTAAGTTAGAAACCCAAAAATACAAGAATAGAAATAGGCATGCCTGCAGCTATAACCAAAGGAAGTGCAAAAATGCGTGAATCATGTTCATCACATATGCAGATATGCTTGATTTTGCTTTTCAAGCTCTAGCTCTTCATTAAATTTTGCTTTAGTTCATGATCATGAATACAATCTTTTCAAACACTGACTGACTGAAAAAGTACACTTTATTACTTCAAGTTCTTTAAATATTATGTCACGTTCTTCAAATATGAATAAAATCACTAAGGATGCCCCAAGAAAAGGATAATTCATATGATCAATAAATGATCCTAATGATGGCATCCTATATAAAAAAAAAAAAAAAACTAGGAGAAAAAGAATGAAAAAAATAAATATAACATAATTTATTCAGCCCAAATGAAAAATAAATAAATACCTCATCCTCAGGAAATTCTCCAACTACTTTTGCTATGTACTGTTTCTTGACTAAGCCAGCTTCAATCTGCAACAATCAAATTCTACATTTATTGTGTATTGTAGAAACAAAATCTGAAGCAGATATATATAATGTGAATCAAAAGTCAAAACATGTAAATTATATCCCTATGTTATAAACTCATCAAGATTATCATGATTCATGACACAAGAAATTGAACTATTGTTTCATTTCTTGCCCTTTTCTTCTGATGAAAACCTCACCAAAAATTTGGTAAATGCAGGTTACAACTTACCTCACAGACATATGTTACTATGGTTAAAAATTAAGTTTACATGATCATCCTTTTTTAGGATATAAATTGCATGACCATTATTGCAACTAAATCAGATACCCTTCGCACTAGTTTGCACACATTGCAGTAATCAAACATTTCTCAATAATCAGACTGTCATTTTTTAACCTAGCTTGGCTGCAGAACCCAGCGGCCAGCACATCTCTTTGGACATGTCTAAACTTCACATGCTATGTCAACAAGAATTTTTTGTAACGACTGAATTCAAGAATAGAAAGTATACATGTAAACTAGCAATATAATAGTCCCCTATTACATGCAGATTACAGGCATAACTTTCTAGTTATATTTGGCATAAGCAACTTCACTTTTCAGAGCACAGAAAAAATTAACATGCAAGTAGATAGAACCAAACACTTTTATCACAGATTTGAATTAAATAAATATCTTCATAACTTCATGGTAATAAATAAAGACTGGAAAAAGTGCCATCCGTGTGTGCCTCATATTTGCATTATAATATTCATCAAACCACGACACCTCCCATATTAGCTGCAGATATTGCTTTCAAGAACAATATTTACATTTAAGATGCCAACAACCCAGACAGCTCAAAGGATTAAGCAGAATGAACTAATGTTTCTCATTAGATATGTCATGTAAAATCCAACAGATCCATCATTTATTTAGATTAAAGAAGAAGAAATAGGGAAGAACAAAAGAGCAGTCATTGCCCAAAATCACCTGCTGCCTAAAAATATCAGCTTTTGAAGCATTTCTGGCCAAAATGAGAAGTCCTGAGACAAGGCGATCTAGTCGATGAACCGCTGACATGATGTGTCAAGGTAAAATGCAAGTGCAAAATGGATAAACTCTGACGGATAAGGGTATAAAAAAAAGTGCAAGGGAGAAGCTATATTTTAAGCTGATAGGAAATCGAACAGCTTAGTAGTATACAGCACTTCTCTTGATGATGATTACATAATGCACTTGCAAAAAACATTATTGGATACGAAATAGAGGTGCCAGCCCATGCTCTGCTTGAAGGATGCCAACAACAGTATTCTTTCGATATTGACCACATGGATGCACCTATTTAACAGCTAAAATTCACAGATTTAGCATTCATGAAAAGCAAATCAAACTATCATTAAACAACACCTCTCTACCTCCTTACTTAGGTAACTAATATAAAATCCAACTCAAATTAAGATATTCTTTTCTCATAATTGAATGAAACAATTTGCATGAGATAGAAGATCAACATGTTAATCACACTGAAGCAAACTCTCCAAAAAACAAATAATTAGAACGCTAATTTCCATCTTCTGCAGATACTATAGTAATTGCAAACCCAATACATGTAAAACATGATGGGCAGAAAAACAACCTGCCAAATTCGACATATGCACGCACACACAAAGATGTCTAGGCAAACCTACCAAAAAGAAGTAGCAAATTATTCACAATAATTTATGCAGTTTTCCATATGAGTTCGGAAGAAAACATCATATGACTAGCAAATACAGTTCACATCCTGGTGGAAAAAAAGAAGTTATGAAATAGCTGGAAGAGGATGAGCTCATTCTCTCTCCATATGTATTTTACTTAACATGACAGCTTTATAGTGTGGGCAATTTACTAATCCACTTGTTAATGCTTACTTACAGGTACAGATGCCGGCTTACAAACAGTCAGTACATCAGGTTCTTTTTGAAGAATTGGAACATCGCAAGCCATCACAGGCGGTTCATGCCTAAAACCTTTGTGGCATCAGTTTCAAGTTATATCACTTCCTCAGAAGTCAAAAGTAAAGCATCAAGCGCAAAGGCAAACCTGTGTAAGAAATGGCTTATCTTTTGAGATGGTTTAACTATGTATGAAACTGGTACCATCTCACCATCAACTTGAATCCTTCCACATTTCACTGCACTGACCTACGACGCCCAACTCAACACAGACAATCAATTAGCTAAGACTTTGGGGAACTACCATGCTCACTGAGTTTAACCCAATAAGAAGCCTATGAAATCAGTGAAACATATCGTTCCATTTGTTTAAGAAAAAAAATAGCTTAATTTCGATACACTAACTGTCATCTAATCATATAAATGTCATATCACGTGCCCAAATCTCAGACCTACTACCGTTTTCACAAATAATAGCACATGATTGAATAACAATGTAAATGTAAAATTATTTTACACAGAGAGTGCAACAAAATTAAATTTGAAAAAAATAAATAAATCAATTATCTCAATTAAAATAATAATAATAACAGCAACAATCACTACCACAATGTGACAATTCAATGTTAAAAAAAAAAAAAAAAACTTCGATAATGGTTCAAGTCATTTGAAAAATACAGTGAATATGATTTCAGGGGCTTTGAGCTTTGCCATTAAGTGCATCACACCAAAACATAAACATCGCAAAACCAGAATTTTCAATTAGGCAAACAAATATCTTACATAATATTCATAAGGTCGACCCTTAAACTCCTCAGCGAACAAATCTACAATGGTTTTCCCCGCCCATCGATTTTTAACCTGACACCAACCAATTGGTAGGGTTTAATCGGGTTTTTCACAAGTAGAAGATAAATTTAAAATATTGTTTTAAAAAAAAAGCGAAAAAAAGGAACTAACATGAGCTATGAATTCGAAGTAGTATGGTCTAACGAATCGAATTCCTGCAGGAAAAAGAAAAGAAAGATGAAGCCATACGGTGTGCGTGGTTTTGGAGATTGTTATCATGAAATGAATGTGCGGCGTTCGATGTTACCGTTTCGGAAGATATAGTCGTGCGGGTGCGGGGGATTCGCTGGGGTCTGCCACACGATATCCATGCTCTTCTCGCCTTCTTCTTTTCTCTTCCTCTTGTTCATCTTCCCGCTTTTCACAGAGCATAGGCCACGCAAGAGATTCAAGCTTGGAAGGCACTGTCTCTCGAAACGTACGACAGCGTGGTGGCTATGAACGACGTCGTTTCACTTCGACTCTCGCTAATTCAAAAGAGGTCTTTCGGATGAAAGCTAATCACGGCTCACGGCGTAGTTTTCATACTCGATTTGGTGATTAACTCTGGCAAGCAGTAAGTTACTGGGTCAATTTTTATTAAATTAGTTGAATGAGATATAATTAAATTAATATATAAAAATATAATTTAATATAAAATGGTGTATGGTGTCAGCTACAAAACCAATCCAATTATAGAACCGGACAGATGCCCCACTTTATCGGTTCTGGTCCGTCCTAGTTCTATGGTTGTAGGTTTGTTTATTGGGAAATTAAATTTAGAATGAAGTTTTCTTTTTCCGTGGTGTAAATAGAAGAGTTTAAGTATTCTATTGGATTTTCATTAATTTGATTTAAATTGAGTTCAATTTATTTTAGAATTAAATTTTTTTAGAGTTGAATTTTTTTTTCAATTCACAAGATTTGAACAAAAAATTTTATTTAAATAAAAATAAGTATGAAATAATTTGAACTAACCAGTTTGTTTGAAGAATGTAATTACATAATTATTAACTTTAGTAATGCTTCAGGCTCTTAAAAGAATCAGTTCAAATTGAAATTAAATCATAAGCTACCATATTTGGTCTAGTAATAAGATATTTAGATAGTATAAATGAAGTTTTAGATTTGAAACTAATATAATTTTAGAAGTACTAAAAAAAATTAAATCATAAATTAGATTTAGTTTTTTAACCAAATTGGTTTTAGACGATGCCCAAATCGGTTTTGATCTTATTGAAGATCCACCGATTTCAAAACGATTAAAACATAATCAAACCAACACTCCAAGCACAAAAAGATTATAGAAAGAAATATTTTAAGCAAAAAAAATTCAAAAGCTTCACAAAATTCATGTAATAAAAGCACCTACACGGATTCATCCATGAAGCTTTTTTAGCAGCTTCATCATAGTATATGCACCAAACATCAATTAGATTTTAATTCGTTCAAACTTGAGCAAATTACATTTTGTTGCATCTATAAAACATATACTTCACCCATTTCCTAATGCATAAAACCACAAAAATACACTTCCACCGGCACACTAACACTAAATCAGACCTATTATTCTCTAATCTCATAAACCCCAACAAATTTCTACAAATACACTTCCACAAAAACACTACATCAATTCTCTAATTCACATGATAAGTAATATATAATGGCAATTACAACTAGCAAAACACAAGCTATCTGAAGCTTAAACACCATTTCTACACAAAGCCACCTTCTTCTTCAACTTTATTGTCTTCATGTCATACTTTCCAACTTGTATAACCATTTTCATAATCTTCATGCTTCAGATAAAATTGGGTCATCCACCTCAAAGTACCAACACGTCAAGTTCTTATTTCTATCAAGTTTGTCACCTCAAAAACATTATGTTAGGGTTATCCTCAGTGTGAATAGTGTGCAACCGGATTTTCCTTCCATGGTCACAACAGCTTGACGATTTTTTTTTTTATAATTTTTTCAGTTCTTGCACTACGTACAAATACATGGGAGCATTATGGATGAGAAACACCATTAAGAAACCACATTGAGAATTGATATACATAATGATTTTAAGATGGAGCAAGACAACGAGTGTGAAGCAAGAAACGAGTGTGATTTGAAGTTGATTGATAGAGTGGGGGATGTGAGGATTTTTGAGTATCGTGTTTCTTACTCCGCGTTGTTTTTGGGATTTTTCGAGGTGGATTTTATTTGAGAAATTTGATTAGATTGGACAAAGGTGTAACGTCCGGTAACGAAGTCAAGGAGTGATCGTCTGATAAAGCGCGAGACGAGGCGGCTTTCTTAGCAGACTTACAGCGAAAGAATCGTGAATGAGCAGATTCTGGCTCGAATGAGAGGGATCCTGAGATTGTATAGGTATGGGACTATACAATTAAAGAGGGTTTATAGGAATTGATTTGTACTACTTATACCAACAAGATGCATTTTCTTTTCGGTAGCCCATCACTAAAGAACTCCGCAGTTAAGCGTGCTTGACTTGGAGCAATTTTGGGATGGGTGACCTCCTAGGAAGTTTTCCTATGAAGCGTGTGAGTGAGGACAAAACACGCTGAAAATATCTGTGTTGGTTTGTAGGGATAGTCGTCAATCCATAAAGTAGTAGGGGATGTTACAAAAGGTATACTGGAAAATTAATGACAAGTCCAACTTAGAGTTCACTTGTTTATTTAACATTACACATTAACATCTAACATTCCATTATAGCCTCCAATAATTGAATGTTCAACAATGGATATCAGAAGTATAAACATGGAGATATTTTTCCATCATTATATTGAATTTTCAGAAGTACTTTTTGGTTCAAAAACAATCGTCATAACTCAATACAAATGAACATATATAATTGGTTATCTTTCATGATGTGATAACTTGAGAATATGACTGGCACGCGAGGGATTGTGTTCTCACAAGAGCCTCTAGTAACATGATGCATTATCATGCATAATAAAACATAATTTTATTCAAAAAACTTGATTCAATATCAGTTCTCAATAATAATATCAATTCAAACATGGTTTCAAAAAATCTGAAATATTTCCAAGACATAAAATCTATATATCAACACTAAGTAATCCTGGTCTTGGCCGTACCCATTCATAAATTAATAAAATAGCTATCAATTAAAATAAAATAATCATAAAATAATGCATGGTCTGAAATCTTGCCTGCACAACTACTAGAACACTCTAAATCTAACATTCCTAACTAAGATTTACTTCAAAACAAAGCTCACAACTAAGGCAGCTACTGTATTGCTAAAGAAGAGTTATTTGGGTGGTTACCAGGTCAGCAACTGTTTCTGTAAGGAGAAATGAGGGAGAAGGGTGAGTAACCAAACTCAATTAGTAGATAGTCACCTACAGTTCCCATGAGACAATAAAGAACTACATAATAATAATAATAATACATATAATATGGACATGTGCAAGTATTTATATAATTAATAATGGTAATAATATTTACATACATGTAATTCTAATTCTTGCCTTAACTAAATAAAATCTAACTTAAGGAAATTAATTAGCTTGAACTGGATTTGTATTCAATAAGCATTCACTTACATCATGAGCATATATTTATTGGATTGTCCTCATAAGGACCATACTCTGGTCTATCTGAATCATAAAATCTCACCTCGATGGCCACTTGACATACCGCCTCCATGGCAGCTAATGACCTATAAGATTGCCTCCCACGGTTTCTTGTTACACCGCCTCTTTAGTAGTTAGACATGACAAGTTTATTATCATTTTATAAGACTGCCTCTATGACTACTTGATACACCACCTCCTTGGTAGCTAGGTACCAAGGTTAATGACTTTCTCATTGTAAATCATAACTTTGGTTTAAAAAATCTCATCATACATAGCTTAACTAAATAAAAAATAAAATCAAACAATATGGAAATTTATTTCTAACGCTCTATCTGTTTTTCACACACCAAGAATTAAAATAATAACTCATTTGCAACTGCAGTGCATGTCTAATCATTATCTACAGAGAGACTGGGTCTTACAATCATTAGTAAACAAATTAATAGCACAAATTGACAGTATTTATATATCAACTCTGCTCAGACTAATCTCAACACACATAATTTAACTAAATACACAATAAATTCAAAACACTAAATCTTATTCTTCTTATCTTATTTGCTGCTTATGTGATAACAATTTAAACATTAAATATTATATCATAGAAACTGTTCACGCTATATTGTCTACTAATCCATTAATAATAATAATTTAACTGTGAGTCTTTAATTATTATTTATCTATTTTATGAATCCTAAGGCTATATTTGGTTAAGGAGTAAAAATGAGGATAAATTTTTTATGATTGACCTTTATGTGTAATTTTACACATTGAACTCAATTAAGTAAAATTTACCCATATTTTTATCTTTCAAGCAAACATAACCTATAAAGTTGTGTTCTCTTATACTATATAAATAAATTAATCTTAGAAAATTATAATAATTAAATAATACCTACAAGATTGAAACTAATCTTGATATACTAAGCACTTCTTATGCCTTAATAATTAGTTTATAATTTAATAGTAAAGGTTACAATAGCTATTAGTTAATTTCTATTAATTGATTGAGTCTTGTCATGTTACTTGATAATAATGCCTAATTAATTAATTAGGAAGCCACACTAACTGTCTAGTTAAATTATGGTATTGGACTAAGTTCTATAATGAATAATTATTAATTAAAATTTTAACTATTATTACTTAGATCATTCTTATTATTCTAGCTATTACTTATATAATAAATAATAAGTATGTATTAATTTATTTGTTTAACTTAGCTATCAACTAATCTTCGTCAACTGATTGAATTTTATCATGCTCAATATAAATAATACTTAATTTTAATGGAGCACTATGCTAGTTGTTTAACTAAGTTCTAATATTAGACTGGAGTCAATTTATAATTAAAATTTACACAATATTATAACTGTTCTTACTGTTCTGACTATTTTTCATATAGTAACTATTAAGTAGTTATACACTATTTTATCTTAACATACTGTTTTATGGTAATTAACTAGCTAGGTCAGGTTATGCTCAATAGATAATATTAATATTTTTTGAAATTTGTATAAGTTGTTCTATATGATGTCTTGCCTGCTATTTGTATCTGATAATATGCTTTAGTTGTGAAACTATGATAACTGTCAAGTTATTTTCTAATGAAAAGATCACATCATGCCAAATAAAATCATATATTTCTAAATTATAAAATAACTTTAGCTAATGAAACTTTCCACAACCATGTAATAACCAATGGTCCCATGAGTTTTTCAAAATATGATTTTCATGATGACAATGGTAATAACCATTTTCTAAATATTTTTAATGACTAAAATATAATCATGAGCAACTACTCACTCACCATGCATTGTTGAGAGTATCTGACCACTTACATGATCCTGAGAACTTGGAACAACATTTCTAACTGTTAAATAATCATTGGAATACTATTATGATTGATTTGGAAGTATCTGGGAAGAGAAAACAAAACCATGAGAGTCCCAACAACAACTAAACTTAAGAACGGGGTTGTAATGCAAAGAACACACTTATCAAAGGGATTTAATCCGTGGAAATTGACAGGAAACACTTAAAACCACTTCGGAACGCTTCGAAATTCGTGTATGAAGCTAGGAGAACTCTTCGGGTGGCTAAGGTTTATCCAAAAATGTTTAGAGTGTTATAATATATCTATTTATAGTATAGAGGGTTAAAATGCATAAAACATGCACAAATGGGCTCTAGGTAGTGCAAATCACGCATCTGCGCATAAAAAATGCATCCTTGCATTGGCTATTATGCGCACACATACTTTTAACTTAGATTGCTTGTATCTCTCAATATGATTGGTGTTTGGCCTCGAGGCTAAAAATAACACTTGTAGATACTTGTATTAGCTTTCTAATGTCACAAAAATCATGTCAATCAGATATTTGTGGCTCAAGATATTTACAAAAATACTAGATAAAGGTCATGTTTGATAGTATATGATCAATGTTATATCTCAAAAGTCACATTTCAATTTTCACCTAGCATACATGCAAACTATAATGTGGTCCTAAGAGGAACGTTAGAAGTCTTTTGTTGGTTTATAGGGGGGAAAATTTATAATCAAGGTATTAAATTATCTTCCCTTAATATAGTCAACTTCTTTTTTCCTTTTTTTGTTTCGGTTTTTACTTGTGTTGTGATCAGCGAAAACCACCATTGCATTGTTTACATAAAAAAAAATATTGTGCCAAATAGCATTGCTCAAAGAGTTTGTAGAAGACTAATATTAGCACTTTGGCTAAAACTTAGAACAAATTGCATTTTATTCATGAATTATAGGTCATGTTCACTTTAATCCTTAGACTTTTAAAATATGCAAATCTATTCTCTGAACTTTGACAAATGTGCATTTTTGCCAAAATAAATGTATTATATTTTTGAATTTTGGAATATGTACAAATTAATCTCCTAAATTTTCTTAAATGTGTAACTCATACCTTAAATTTTCTTAAATTTGTAATATTTAAATTTAGGGTTTAAAGTGCATATGAGGTATAGTTTAGGAGATAAAATGTAATTTTTACTAAAATTTATGTCAAAATATAATATAATGTAGTATTAAAGCAATATGTCAATATTATAAGATAAAAGCGACTAAAAAAATGTTATAGGATAAAAAAGCAAGAGCACAGAATTATTAACAAAAAATAAAAGCTAAGTTTAATATATGAGTTTACTTTTGATACATTAAAAATATAAAAAAATTTCACACCATTATCTAATCAAATATTTTATTTTGCAAAACTTTTTAAGTAGTGAGATGGAAAATAACCATATTTACTGATATGTTATTACATGATTGGATGACTGTATAAATTTTTTTATACTAACAATGTATTCCAATTAAGTTCTTAATAAATTTATTTATATACATAAAAAAGAATTTTATACAGCTATTATTTTGGCTGCCTTTTTATAGAGCTATTTAATTACATGTTTATATTTCACGTAAAAAAAATTATTTGTTTCTATTTACAAGATTTTAAAGTGATAGATAATTGAATAAATATTTCTATTAACATATCAATAAGTCAATATATAATTAACTGTTTATATACAATTTTTTATCCATTGATTTATGGATAAAAATTAAAAGCAGAGAATTTAAGATGCCTAGCAACTACTATTATATGGACCACTCTTTGCATTAAAAATGAAAAACTATTATTGTATACCAGTCTAAGTCAGACAGTATATTCTATCAATCGAGATCGGCAGGTAGCATTTTTCTTTCTTAAATGCAAAATCTTATCTGTGTCATCTTTCTTAAAATTTCAAGTGACATTTGTGAATCATTTCCTATTTAAGCGTAAGATAAATGCCAAAACTTTATCTTAACAACTTTAACTTTCCATCATCATTATAACTTAATATTTAACGAACACTCAGAAAGAGGGAAAGAAGAAGAAGAAGAAGAACAGTGCATGCCCAATTTCCCAAAAAGTCAAACAAGTCTTCCGAATCACTCATCCTTGAAGGCAAGAACCTAAAAAATTCCACCTTTCTCTGGCTTTTCTCTTCTGGGTTTTCTTAGTTTTTGTTGTTTTGTTAATCAAATTCCGACCTTTGAAGAGACTGTGTGTTTTGTGGTTTGAAAAATTGAATTTTTAGGAACTGGGGTGAAGAAAAAATTGAGAAAAGAAGAGAGAAGAAGTGAAGTGAAATGCCGGAAGAGGAGTTGGTGGACATAAAGTTCAGGTTGTCCGATGGCTCCGATTTGGGACCCTTCAGGTACTCTTCAGCCGCCACCGTCGATGTTCTCAAGCAAAGGGTTGTCTCCGATTGGCCCAAAGGTTAGCTTCATCACTTTTTTTTCCTCCTGAATTGTTCATTCTTTGGGGCTGTTTGATATTGCTAAGTTTTTATTTTTTTATTTTTTTGTCGGTTTGATTTTTCTTTCTTTCTACTTTTATTCGGTTTTTGGTTTCTGAGTTATAATAATTGCTGTGTTTATAATTCATTAGAGTGGGGGATGTATAGAAAGTGTCTACCTTTATTACTTTCATGTCAGAAGCTGGCACTTTAGCTGATTTACATGTTGAATTGTTATAGTTTTAATCAGGGACCTTTTGCTTACTTGCTTAGAGATGGACTTAAATTTTGGATGACCTGGTCATGTTTAAATCAATGCCATTGGTGGTAAGTAGTGGAATGGAGTGGAATAAAATGGAAATGAGGTGTATTGGATGGAATGGGCTCCATCCATCTCCATTCCATTCCATCCAATTTTGTTGTATCCAAACAATGGAACTTGTTATAATTCCACTCCATAGTCATGCTAGAATTTAACATGAGAGAATCTGCTCTTGCTTAGAGATACCTATTTATATGTATGTTTCTGGCAATGTCGCCATTTTTGTGTGTGTGCACGTGTGCGTGTGATGCATAATAGTTTTTTGTAATTAATTTTGGGAGGTGGAGGATTAGGAGCAAGATGCTATCACTTTTTTTTTTTTTTGAATTGCTAAAATGTAATAGCTTTGACATATATAGCTATTGTTGAAATGATGATCTCAATGATATCAAGAAAACCATATCTCTTTTGTCAAAATCCAATCTGAATTGTATCATCAAATTGAAGCCACTTTTGTTGTTGTGTTTGTATGGGAGGGTGAGTAACCTAAGAGGGAAAGATGGGGGATGTGTTCTCCTCCCTTTTCCCTCAAGGCCCCAAAATTCTACCCCCTCAAATTGATAGGTAAAAGAAAAGGGCGCTCTAATGCAAGAGGCTCCCCCTAGGTGGGGGTCTGGGGAAGGTAGATGTACGCAGCCGTATCTCGACTTTGTGGAGAGGCTGTTTCCAGGATTTGAACTTGTGACCTCCAACTCACAAGGCAACAACGTTATTGTTGCGCAGGGACTCACCCTCACCCCCTCAAATTGGTAGGCAAGGTGGATAAATGGTTTTTATTAAATTAAATATTTATTAAATTAAATTTGTTTTCTCAGGCATGTGTTTTAAGATTGCAACATAAGGACTATATTGAAATTTAAATTTTATAACTTATCCATTCCCTTCAACTACTAAACAAAAGGATGGGAGCCCCTCCTTTCCTTAAACATTCAAACTGGGGGAAGTCCTCCTCCAACCAGTCTTTCCTCTTCCTTCCCTTTTACCTCTTCTCACAAGCTTCCAAACTTAAGTTTTGGCTGCATGTTTTTCAAATAATAACAAATTGCACTGTTGTAGTCACAACAATCTTTATTATTATCACAGTTGCAGAGATGATTACTTTTTCATGGATGTCAAATTTATCTATGTGTAAAGAATAGGTACACAAGCTTCTCATCAGAATTCTTATTCATAAGGGCAAACATGCATGGTTTACTTGGTTTTGCTTAAAACATATCTAACAAGGGTAATGCATTACTCAAATGCTACAGTTACTCCATGGTCTTCATCATTGTGATGCAAAGACACTTCACCTTTTCCCTGTCACAGATAAATAATTATTCAGGATTTGGATGTCGGTTCCTATGTGAAGATTGATATTAGCAGATGAAGATTTCATTGCAAAAATTCTATTACTTAAGGGCAGAGAGCTTCTGATTTTGCTGAAGCCAATAATATCTCTACCATGCATGTGTTTGAGTTAGATCTCTTTCTTTGACACTTTCTGAGATCATATGCAATATATGGGTGTGTGTTCTCCAAAATTCTATGTCAACCTTATCTTAGAACTATAAAATGATTGGGAATGCCTAGATGATTATAATGAATGAGAATTGATGTGTACTTGGTCCTGACTCCTGAGCACTAAGAAATCTTATCTAATTTGCCAGTAGGCTCAATAATAGTTGAAGGTCAATGACCAAATGAAAATTAAATTGCATTGATATACTATCTATTAAAATATGACATCGACTAAGTAAGCATTACATCTGAAATTCTTGGCCAAACAATTTGAAAGGAAAATTTGAGTTGCAAATTTCTTGACTTCACTATCATACACTCCATATTGAGGGGCCTACCAAAACCACTTCTTGATGCTTGTTCAAATAGATTTTGTAAGGAGGCAATTAAACATGATTATCATTCTCATTAAATTGCTATGAACTATTATTATCATGTGCGGTGGTTGTTAGCTCTGTAAAAAGAATGAGATATGTACTGAGTCAATCAACTTGTTATGATGATTATTCATGTGGCTTTATTGGGATCTTGTTTATACCTTATTTAGAATAGGGTACAACAATTGTTGTCTCAAGTTCTCATCTAGAATATCATTCAATGAAGTATGTTTTTCCCAATTTTTCCTCGTGTTCTGTCATTTACTTTTATTATTATTTACGTTACCATAGGTAAAACAATTGTCCCAAAGGCAGCAAATGAAGTGAAGTTGATTAATTCTGGTAGAATATTGGAAAACAACAAGACTGTTGGTCAGTGTAGAGTTCCATTTGGTGATTTTGCAGGGGGAGCTATAATAATGCATGTTGTTGTACAGCCATCGTTTGCAAAGACTAAAGCTGGTAAGCTAGCATGAACTTCATCTTACGAGTACATCAATTCGATTAGTAGCATTGAATTTAGATTATCAGATTTTTCATTTGAAGTTTACTGCTGCTGTTTATAACATGATTTGAATATTGAGTGGGATTCACATCAGTACCAACTTCTCAATGCTGGCTGCTGGATCTGTTGTTTTATACTTACTCAACATCTGAATGATCTAATAAAGTTTTGATCCATAGTTATTAATCAAATATGGTTGCTACTATCCAGTAGTAGATTGAGATCCCCTTCAGAGCATTTCAAATTTCAATCATGTGTTATCAAAATAGATGATGTAGAACTTCCAGAAAATCCTAATTTCTGGCACACTTGTAGATGAACTGAGAGCAGCCTAATCATCAATTCATTATTATAGATTTGTAGGGAGCAAGTTTTCTTTTCATGTTTTTTAACATTAAAATGTAAGGACCCCAATCCTCATTGAATATATATGCATTTCTAAGTGGAGAATGAAGACCTAAAGCACTATAGGTTATGTAGGCGACAGTTTCTTGATATCATTTCCCCAACATGGCATCTAACTCCCTTTATCATAGCTAGTGATAGTTCTGGGTCTTGCTCGACATGTAAGTAAAATTTTTTTTGATCTTAGAATTGTTATGAACAACAATTCACTAGCTAGCTATAAAGCATGGATACACCATTCGGATGCCGTGTCTACATGGCAGACATGTGTTCGTGTTGGATCTTGCCTGATAAACCGACGACACATGTTTGTATATATTTAATTTAAAAGTTGTTTTTGTTTTTTACTTTAACATAGAAAGACAAAACATAGATAAGGTCATTTAAAATTTGAAAAAGGAAATAATACATAAATTGAGTTTATGTCGTATTTTTAAATAATTTTCTGATATTTCAAGAAAATAAGACATAAATGAAGCTTCTATAAATAATATTACAGATAATGAATCTTTTTCTTTAAATTTTCAGTTATAGATATATATCAATCCTATAATTTTTAAAAATTTATTGCGTCCTTTGTATTCGTGTCTTGTATGTGTCTTGTATTTGTATCAGTGTCAATGTTTGTGCTTCATAAGTTGCTAGACAATGTTATGTTTTTGTTTCAAGTTGAATCTTCCTTTTTCCCTGTTTGGAGCAGTTGTTGGTAAAGGAAACAGAGAAGCTTCAGTTATTTTAGCCTCAAATGTCGGTGTCGAATGCCAAATAACATCTGAATGAGATCTGATGTCCATGAGTTTCATCTTCCTGTTCTATATACCGTCACAGACCATTCTATGCGTCAACGGTTATCATCATGTATTGCTTTTTACTTCTCATAGTTTATTTGCTGCAACAAAACACCACCGCTTTTAATTTATCAGTGGTTGCTGTTTGCGGGTGAGATTGTCAAGTCACACAGTAATGGAGCTCTTCCCATTGATTCGTTGCATCCATTTCTTTTGTTGGTTGCATTATGGGGGAAGGGCCTCTTCACACGCATTGGTTAAATTGTCTGCATTATGCTAATAATGTACAGGGTAAGGAGAAGAATCATCCATCAAATATTAGTATGAAAGTTTGAAACATATAATGGGCATTGAGGAGATGCTTTTTGCATGAGTTCCACTGTGCCTTTAACCTGAAGGTTGCAGAAATACACAGTATAACATGACATTTTGTATCTCTTTTCCTGAACAGAAAAGAAAATTGATGATTCTCCCAAGAAGATTGTCTGCGCTTGTTCCATAATGTGAGGACAGTTCGTTGAGTTTGGAGATCTCCTCATCCTTCATCAATCAATATCACTCAGCAAACTGCATAGATCATATGCTTGCTTTGGGCAAACCCTTCTCTTTTCAGCATTCATGTGTAAAATACTTACATAGTTTAAATATTATATATATCATTAGTATCATAAAAAAAAAAAAAGTTTGTCTAAGTGGTGACTTCCAAAAATGTCATTCTTTTATTACAAGGTCTCAAGAATTGATGAGATGATAGGCCATTGATTGTTACCATTCATTGGGCGTGACGCTTTCCTTTTCACATGTTCTTTCCTAAACGTGTGCATGAATGCATGGTAAAACTCTGGAATGCTGGGCAGTATTGTTTATCGACATGTTTCATCAAAACGGTAGGGTGTAAGTCATAGCTCTCACCCAAAAATAAATTATAATAAACAAAGAAAAATAACGATGATGAAAGTAGTTGACCCAAATGAAAAATAATGATGATGGTGTGAATTGATATGAGGATGGAGCCGTTGAAAAGTCAGAAACCGACAAGCCTTCGTTTTTTCCTTTCGAGTAAATGCTGTCTTGAAACCATGATATATTGATATGTACTCGTTGCGTTGAAAAATATTATTTGAATTTATTATGGGTAGAATATCATATTGATATATATTTTATCTATTATTAAATAAGGTGTAAATTTTATTTAATTATGATCTACATCTTATTGAAGGTGAATGAAGTATGTGTCAACATGATATTCGATGCACTGAATATAAATACCATACCTTTTTTATTTTGTCGCTGAGCAAAATTGAATCGAGCCAGGGAGTTCAGAGCAGAAAATAAATAATATTATTTGTGTTTTCTTTGGGGTTTTCAGCCGTGTTTATTACCGGCTAACCACAGCATAAGCGTATAAACTTTACCAGCATGTTTTGCTAGTGAATGCTTTTAAAAACATTAGTCACCATATTAAAAGAAAAAGATACTTAAATTTTTCGTGCGTTACATAGTTTAAATAAATCACAAAAGACACGTTTTTTCGCCAAAGATCTTCAGTAAAATACGATTAGATAATTCAGTGAGATTCTTTATGATAATTATGATTAACACCACGACAGAATCATTGTCTCAATCAATTAAAAAATACTTCACTTTCTTTGAAACGCACCATGACATCACCCCACCCAGGGGGTCAAGAATAAGACAGGGTATTGAATTCTTACCAATGCAACCCAGCTTCCCTTTATTCTCTCGAGCAGGCGTGAATGGAATTAATATTTCTGGTAAATAAATGGCACTTAAATTTGGTGGTTTTCGGGTAGACATTATGACAAGTCACGGGCCACCCGGGTCACACTGCACTGTACACACATCACTGCTCTCGTCTCCCTCGCTGACAAGGTAAGTTTTCAACGGGGGCAGAGGATGAAAGTAGTAGGGGACCTGTTGTTTTGTTTTCTTCCACATTCCTTTCTCAAAATGTCGAGTGGAAAATGGCCTCAATGCTTGCCTGTAGCATATGTGCTAATATGCAAATGCCATGAAACTTTACAGGGATGGTGGCAATACTTAATGCTTGTAAAGTTCTATTACTAAATGTACACAAGTGTGAAATGGCTAAAAGTACATATGCCATCATACCATAACAAACAAAGATAAAGCAATTAAAGTAAGGCAATTGGGTGTGGAAACTTTATCCTCAGTCCTCACCTCAATTTTGAGCACATTCCTCTTATCACATTTCAAAGATTCCATCCAAATGCATCAAGTAACTGAAAATTATATTTGGCATATACCTATATATGTGTATATACATGTCAAAAAAAAAATTATGCAAAAATCCAACCAAACCATCCAGCAAACCCTCCTCCCAAAACTCAAGGAACCAAAACACTCCACAATCTCTCAATTAAGTTGCCCTATCCCATTTGGACTAGTTTTTCCTGTAGTTGGATCGTCATCAGTTATAGCAAAATTTAAGCTCATGATTATATCCCCTTAAAGAAGGGTGGTGTCAAATGCAAACCACAGAGGAAACAGAGAGGGGGTAGAGGAAGGTGTTGGCATACTGGAAGGAGATGGTGCCGCCGTTGAGCAAAGGCCTGCCATCATTGACAAGGCAGTCGTTGTAGCGGAGGCGCTTGAAGACCTTGGGGTTGATGAGGCGTGCAGAGCTGAACCACCCACAGGTGAGGTGTATGGCAGAGATGTCGCAACCACTGACGCACATGTTCATTATCTCCACTGTGTATGTTGGGATCCCACTTGGTAGTGGGCCCGTGGGGCCTTGGCTGATCACAATATCAGACTTGCTGCACTTGTTGTCACCCCATATTCGGTTTGGTTCCACCATGGCAGTGCCTGCAATTACTACAGTACATGAATTTACAAAAGATGAACTTTGCATCAATTTACTAACGAAATAACAAAAACAATAACAAGGGTTTTGTTTTGAAAGAATCAAAAGATGACCTTTTACATCAAAATACAAGTGAAAACAAATTAACAGAAAAGGGATCACTATTATGGATTAAAAAAGAAAAGCGGCACAGTGCTATTACTACAGGACATGAATCATTGCATCATATCATCGTGAGAACAAACAAGAAGTAACAATAACAATAACAACAACCCCATCCACTGACTCAGGAAGCAAAAACCACAACGGGACAAAATTCCAATTGAGTAGTTATTATTATTTGACCAAAAAGGAAACAAGGGAAAGCGAATCAAACAAATAAAATACCACAAAAAGGCTAGCAACTCAAAACCACCTTTTTTTTTTTCCCCAATTTTCAAATGGGGTAAAAAACCAATTATTCGAAATACTAGTTAGTGCTGGCTCAAATCATTTAACTCAAGTTAACAAATTCGAATTTCAAAGTTCACTTAAACCCTTAATTAACAACATAATGGGTAAAGCCATTTGTTCATTCATTCATTATCATTACCACGATGAAGAAGTTTGCGGTGGAGCAAGTTTGTTCCTTCCTCCACACCCAAAGACATCGACACGGCGGTTCCAACAGCCCCACCACCAAACCCTGCAAAACCATTCAGAAAGAAAAAAAAACATTTTGAAAAAATAAACTAAAGAAACAAATTCGAGGCACCTACCTAATGTCCCACAAAACTAGACACCATAAGACAAGAACAAGAGCCGGGGGGGGGGGGGGAGAGAGAGAAGGTAAAGTCACCACCATCACAGAGAATCACATATAATAACTCTCTTAAACAATAGATAACATTATGATCAACTTCAACTATATATAATAATACATAAATAGATGGCGAAAATCGCGTGAAAAGGAAAAGGCACCTGCGAGAAGAGCGAGGAGGAAGAACAAGGAAGTCCGTTGAACCGAACGGAGTTCCATGAAACAACAGCCTGGAGGAGCGGGGGAGCGAGTCAGAGTCGGTTGGAACTCGGCGAGGGAGAGAGCGAGTGAGTGACTCGGGGAGTTGAGACGAGTCAAGCGAACCGTCTAGAGAGCAACAACATGGGAAGAAGATGAAACACAGAAAGAGAGAGGGAGAGAGAGATTAGAGAGTAGTAAGGGTAATTTTATATAGTCACATCACATCACATCATCGATATCAAACTTCATCAATCAGTTATTGAGAAACCAATAGCCGTCGATCCAACAAATTTTGAAAAAAGAAAAAAAGTTGAGCCAGTGAAGGTAAGAGGTCACGGGGCTACGGGGAGAGAGAGAGAGAGAGAGCGCGCGATACGTAAAAAGAGAAAGAGGAAAAAAAAAATAGTATTGATTTGATTCAATCTAACAAAGCAAGCTAGCTACTACCACAAGCAGAAAAATAAAAAAGAAAAAACATTTTAAAACCTGACTCAGCCACACGGTGTGGGAGCGATCAGAGTATAAAAACAGTGTTCATTGATTGCTCCATCCTCCATGCATTTGTTCTCTCTCGTGTTGTGTTACTTGTTTCTCCGGTAACCGTGTAACGAAGGAAGGAAGCGAACACTCACGCAAATCGAAAGCGGGCGGCGAGGAAGGGGAACAGAAGAAGAAGAAGAAGAAGAAATGTTGTGTGAAGAATAATACACGTAGAATAATGGAAATTTAAAAAGGATGGATGTTTGTTTGTTTGTTTGTTGAGGCGAAGCGACAAAGGTGGCAGTGAGGGAGAGGAGAGGTGAATCGTCAAAAAGGCTAAGGGCATTTATGAGTGAGTGAGGAGATGCATAGTGGCATTAGGGCCCCTTTTTTTACCCCATATATGCCAGACAGACACCATACACACTCTTCACAGAGACAAAGTGAGAGAGATGAAGAGGGTGCACTAGGTAGTAGGAGCAGCAGCAGTAGTAGTAATAGTAGGGTTTAGGGATTGCTACTCCTACTTGGTCTGTTTTTCTTTTTTCTTTTTTGTGTTGATATGGAGGCGTTGGAAATGGAGGAGTCTCCGGTTTTTTGGTGGCTTTTGGTTGTTGGTTATTACCCGCCATCTGGCCACTGCCCATGTATACAGTACTGTGTCACTCCGCTAAGTTTGTAGTATTAAATAAAGGCTTAATTGCGGACACCCTAATAATTTTATTTAATTTTTAATTTTAACTCCATATTATTTCAAAAAAATTTGGGTAAATTTTATGAAAATTTTTAATTAGATCATTAACATTATAAAAAATAAAAAAAAATTTATAAAAAGATGAAAAGAGAGATAAAAATGGAATATATCACTTTTTATAATGACAAATATCTGGGTAAAAAATTTCATAGACTATAAGAATATGTTTATTATAACCTTTTAAATTATAGAGATATAATTGAAAATGGAATAAAATCATAAGAAATTGCAAACTAGTAAAATCCTAAATTAAAAAGCAAAATAGGACATCATTTCATGTTATTAAACTACAATATTTGTACTCATTTCACCTTTACAAATGAAATATTGTTTATTTTTGTCACTAAAATTATATACATATCTCAATTATTTTTTTCAGATTAATTGCTTAATTGATAAATGCTAGCAATTAATTGATTAATTTAGAAGAAAGTTATTATCTTTTGATGATTAATTTGATTTAAAGATATATATTTAAGGGATTGATTCAAATTATTTATGCTTTTGGGAACTATTGTCATTTATAATTATAAAATTAAAAACTAATTAGTTAGATTTTAAACTCCATGCATCACAATAACTCACATATACAATTTGAATTGTCAATACGAACATTAACTCCATTATGCAAAGCGGACACTTTGTTTAGCAATTTACAATAAACATGCAAATTACTCATACATTTAGTATTTATTACATTTATTATTTTATATATTTAGTATTTATATTTTTTAAAAAAGGAGTTTATATCTAATTTCTTATAATATAATTCAATCCAACCATTTTATATGTATGATTTTTTAAATAATGGACATAAGATTTAATTATCTTTTTAATTTGATGAAGAGTCAATTATCTTTATTAATATAATAATATATTAGATAATTAAATAATTATATTAGTGCATTAAAATTAAATTCTTTAAAAAAATAATAAATATATAAATAAATAGTATACCTCATGAATTATGACTGAACGGGCACAATCCAATCTAATTTTACATGAACATGCAATAATATCTCCAAATGAAGATTTGGGTTCAATCCCCATTGCCAGAGGTACCGCACGTGGGGCTGTTGTTAACCGTGGACCCGTGGTTTCAAGATGATATCTATGAATATGATGTATCATTATTATTAATAATAGTAATAATATTCCCATTCTCATTATTAATGATGATTAGCTACGCTAGCTGTATAGCTCCTCCCCCCACTCATCTCAGCCTTTCACAAAGTAAACGCCTTTCTTCAATGAAACCTCAGGTGTTTGTGGGCGATCGATAACACCTAATCTAATACCATATTCTATTCTAAATTTCTAATAGAAATTAATAGCTTTATCTAATCAGTTTGCTTTGAGCAATCATTAAGGATATAAAAGAGAAAAGAAAATATTTGCATTTTCAATACTTTGGATCTACTAAATTTAAAAACTTATCTTTTTTTTAGTATTCTTAATCAATAAATTAGGACATTGATTAGCAAAATTCAAATTAAAAAATGTTATCTTTTTTATAGTCCTCCCAAGGGCAACTTTATTTTATATTATGTGACCAAGACAAGAGGACATTGGGAAGATATTTACGAGTATTGAGCAGTATATAATATAGTATAATATAATATAATATATATTAGTAGAATATTTATATTTGAAAGGACAGTGGGGATCACGCGGTCCAAGGATGCAGAATTGAGGTGAAAGTATGTCGTCTTGAATTGAATTTCCAGTCAATCCAAGAGTCGTGCGCAAGCAGGCAGGCAGGCACATTCTGCTGTTTTTGTGCACGTACAGTACATACAAAACACACGTTACATGCAATTGCCGTTGCAAAGCATGGATGCCAGCAACAGCACCGGCCCGACATTACAATTTGGCTATTCATCGACGCTGCGCCATTTGTCACAAAAGAACCAAGGGTGACAACTGAACTTTGTCCTTTTCTTCATTTCCGTTGAGTTCTATTTAATCAATGTTGGACAGAAAGAAAAAGGTTCATTTTAAATTTTGCTAACGTTTTTTTTTTTTGGTTGGTTGTTGTTATTTTACAATATAATTGGATTGGCACTCGTTTGCATTTACAATGTGGGGCAAATTGAAGCTCTCGTGTGTTCTTGCTTGCTTCTTGCATTGAACTCACCTGTGAGGCCCTAGCTAAATCGTGTGAGTGTGCTTAAACGACCACCAGCATCAGTCATCATATTAATACAATAAAACGCATAGGAAAAGTTTCATGAGGCAATTGGACGACGTACGAAGAGAAAATTTAAGCATTGTAGAATGGTTAAATTGATCTAATGATCCCATAGTTTCATTGATTTTTCAAATAGGCTAATGCTGTTTAAAATTAGTTGTTAAATTCTCATGTATCTTTCGTTTGTTGTACGATCGAATTCTTATTTGTTAACTTTCTTTAAACTGAAAAATCTATTAAAAATACGGCCAAATTATAAAGATATATTTAATAAACAATGTAATTAATAAATGATTTAATTTTGATGGAGCCATCTGATTGTGTAACGTTATAAGTAACACTCTTGAGACAGTAATTAAGAGTCTATCATCTATTTTAATATAATAATATATAATTTGACAATAACTTTTAATGTATATCAGTATATCAAAATTATTCTCTTAAATAAATTCTTAAAATGTATTTAATTTTTAAATAGGTGATTATAGCTTAATAAATGTCAATTGTTTATGAAGAACTTATTTTAAAATTCTAAACTTAAAAGGAATTTAACTACAAACTTTTTAAACTATCAAGAGTATATTTGAAAAGTCAAAGTTACAAATATAGTTACAGATTAATTTAACCTTATATAGAATAGGACTCTGGTAAGTGGTAACTCAACAATGGCTCCAAAATCATTCGAAAGATGGCTGCCAGAGTGAAGTGGTGATTCTATTTCTACCACAAGGTCGTTGACAATGACTCGGACCCCAATTCCCAGTTAGCTACCAGCAAACAGTACATACTCCCTCATTTTATTCCCTCAATCCTGTTCAACACTATACATTGCCTAATGCCTACCAAAAGTGCATCATAACATTTGCCTTTCTACAAAAAGTAGCGTAGTTTGAAACACCGTCTTCATATTTTACGCTAATCAACACAATGTGGGTCGCTGGGTCATGGTCCTTCATTTCACATATCAGGACAATGAAATGAATAACCGGTTATTTTGAACCTTCAAATTATATATATATATATTTCACTTTAGTTCATGAATTAAGAAAATATTGTAGGACTCAGCAACTCATTCATAATATAATTAAATGATATTAATATGTGGTAATGAACATCAAAATAAATCTGATAGAATTAAATCTACTAATCGGTGCAATCAATAGAAAATGGACACTAAATTTTAACTTGAAAGCCCTTAAATATCGAAAAAAAAATCATAAGATAAACTCCGAAAAATATTTTATTATGTTCAGAATAATTACAAAATATTATTTTTACACTCTCACATCCAAGAAATAAATATAATATTTTTAAATGAGAACCTTTCTATTTAAATACTATAATTTTGCTGTATTAAGAATCAATAGAGATGATACTCAAAAATATTCTCAGTACATTTACGCAGACCTTACACTCTTTAGTATTTACTCACCCCTATTTTTCCTTTCCATGTTAAATAATAACACCCTCTGTATGTATCCCTGTTACTCCGTAGCTCTTATTTTCTTCCGCTGGCTGGTGTGCTCTTGGAATGAGCAAAACACCTCGATTTATAGAGGCTCAATCCAATCTGAACGTTTCTGGAATTCGGCTTCGCGTGCAATGCAGTAATTGCATATCTGAATAAAAATCGCGCATGCTGATTTTTCTTTCACTGTCTTCACGTTGCACTGTTTCTTCTTGCAACCAAATTCAACCTTTTGTGTTTAATGTATTAATGCAACCATTGAAATTGCCATTCATGAACTAGATTTAATGCATATAAGGCTGGACCCTACGAATATAAATCTAGTTCATGAAATTATAAAATTTAATTAAACTTAGTCCTTGTATTAATATTTGTAAAGATTAACTTGGATCACTAAAATGATTAAATTGAATATTTTTTACAATTTTAAATACCTAGGTAAACCTTTAGTCTAAGGAAATGCTGGTGTTCTTGCATTCTTAGATGAGTAGAATTATGTGTACAATAAGAATGTATAACAAGAATGCACAATAAATATACACCACATATCTTATTATCATTAGATATGATAGAGACCACTCATCACATCTAATAGTGATAAGATGTATGGTATATAATTGTTATATAATTTTATTATACACATAACATTATTCTTTAATATATTCATTTAGACAAGGCACCTTTAGCTTTGCTTTATTATATCATTATTCGGTCAGAAAGTTGTCTCGTTAAAAATAAAATTAAATGCTTAAGCAATAAAGAGATGAGTTTTAAAATCAATTGTATATGAAAATATTGTATGAAAACTTTTAATTCTTAATTTTAAAGATCCTAATCTGGCTCTTGAGTAACTCTGTTTGTTGAGAAAGGGCTCCACCCTCCACATTCGAAACCAAACAGAAGATACATGACAATGACTTCCACAAATTGGTGCTTCTAATTCGAGTGACTTAGTGACTTAGTGACTTATTAGTGAGCCACAATCAGAACCACCCCGGCCCGAAGGGCACACTAATTGCAATTAAGAAAAATGGCACCAGTGTACCCCAAAAAAAAACAAAAGAAAAATGGCACCATGAGTATGCTTTCTTAAAACGATTGATTACAATCGAGTGCTTGTTAAGCGTCTTTGCTCTTTGTTGACATTCGTGCAAACATTAACACTACCAGCAGTTCCATCTTGAAGATCATTTGCAATGCCAATGCACAGTAAATTTCCTACCACATTCTGCAACAACTTTAAGTGCCTTAGTCAATTTCCTCGCATAGCCTCAAGCCCTCAACAGTTATGGAAAATTGGAATCACTGCCAGAAAATTTTCATTGAAGAGGCAAAAGAAATTTCTTCTTCTTCTTCTTAGGGTTTGTTTGATTTACATTCCCCCCTCACCAAAATGGACAAAAAAATCCAATATACTTTTTTCCATATGGGCTTTAAATGATGAAAACCTAAAAAGCATAGATACACCGACTTGATGACATGTCCGTGTGTCAGACATGTATCAATGTTCGACACCTATACGACACGTGTTGGACATGCATCTAATTAAAAAATAATTTTTTGAGCTCAGACACACACCGAACACGACTGGACACTGCTCCAATTCACTATGGACACAGCTTTGACACCCTACACACACACACCTGAGTTGGTTTCTTTTTTTTTTCAAATTTTAATACTAACATGAGCCCAAAATCAACCCTATTTAATTAGTTGGACCTGTACTGTTGGGTCATGTTATTTTATTACTTAACAAAATAAAATATATATATATATACCGTGTCTGTGTCCTGTAATTTTTTGAGTTTAGTGTGTCTCCGTATCCGTGTCGTGTCCTACGTCCGTATTGGTGTCTGTGCTTCATAGATGAAAACAATTATTGTGCTTGTGGCAAAATGATTTTGGGATGGTAATGAGTATGTAATCCCCATAGAAGCGGATATTGAACTAGAAAATGCCAAAAAAAAAAAACAATTGAGGGAGAAGAATCCACTAGCAGTGGATACAAATTTTTATGCAAAGCAATCCTTTGCTAGCGGATAATGAATGACAGAAGATAATAAAAAATAATAATAAACTTGTGTTATAAATGCTAATACGATGATGAATATATGAGTGACTTGTGGAGAGTTAAAAATAATATGATGTCTCTACAGAAGCTCATCTTGAGAACAGAAATCTTCACCCATGCTCTTCTATACATTCTCCATCTACACCCACCGATTTCCCTCATTCTCCTCCTACATAGACATTCGTTCTCCCCTACCCACCTTCTTTTATCAGAGAGAAAAAAAATTGAATAAGAATAAAAAAGAGTAGCATTGTCATGATAATAGTATATTATAATGATCATGTATTTATAAAATCCAAATGATATGTAATTTTTACATGTGAGAGTCTAGTACATATATTTATTCTCTACACTTTTTTATTTGTGGAACAAGAGAATACTCTTTAGCAATCTATTAATCTAAACACTCAAAAGAAAGTGACTTCTATAAGATATAGGTGCCCAACCTTGATTTTTGGTGGCTTCATAAACTATCAAGCAATTCCAATAACTAATTATGGCTTCATTCAAATAATGTTTTGCATACATCAACAACATCAGCCAAACAATTGTCCCATCAAGCTGTATGTTGAATTCAAAGAAGTTATTGCTTGAAATGAAGCTTATGAGTCGAGCATGCTTAAAGAAAGAAAAGTAGTATGGCAAGAAAGTGATGAAGAATATGAAAGTGATGACAATGGTCTGAATGATGCTGAGGATGAAGAGGATGTACCAAACATGGTGGCTAGACAACATCTGAACAACAAGCCACCTTTCATATGTGCGTTAGATCTTGAAGTTATGAATGCATCTAAGTTTCCACAGTTTCAAAACATGGGTATGTACCACTAATTCTAGAATTAATAGAAAATTTATTATAGATTTAGTAATTTTTTTTTCAATTTGTCATATGCTTGTTATTTCCATTTGTTATTATTCTTTATAGAGCTCCTGTTGTCAATGCTGAATTCTTTATTAGAATTGAATTTAGCAATAGGGAGGCTATTATTAAGGCAATTAAGAAATACACCATAGATAAATGAGGGAATTACAAAGTTGAAGAGTCAGAACTAAAGACGTTTAACTATAAATGTGTACAATATGGGCAAGACTGTCTTTCGCTTTTGAGGGCCAATTTCAGGAAGAATAAGGATTATAGGGAAATCATAAAATACAATAAACTACATACTTGCATGAGGTCGAGGCAATCACAGGACCACTCAAAGTTGGATTCAGATGTGATTGCACATTTCATAGAACCGTTGGTAAATTCTGATCCATATAGTAAAATAAAATCTATCATTGTAGAGGTTTATTCTCGATTAAGGTACATGACAACATATCAAAAATCATGGGCAACAAAGCAGAAGGTGATTGAAAAAGTTTTCAATGATTGGCAAAGCCCATTCCCAGAAAATGCAACTAGAGGCCAACACAGCTTGATCATTACTGTGGTCTGCAGCTGCTCTAGCGATACTAGAAATCCCAGATTCTGACTTTTGTGTTTTCATGCGTTTGGGATCTCTCTGACAATACAAGTGAGTCCCAGCAGACCTCTAAGGCTCAACTAGACTTATTTAGGAATACGTGGACCTGAGATATCACAAAGACCAATCATTTTGATAGACAGTTTCAGACCTATCATGTTAAACAGCTATCCACAACAGGAGAATACATAGTTGATGTGAGGTAAAAGTATTGCAATTGTAGGGACTTCTAAATAAACCGATATCCTTATTGTCATGTGATTGCTTGTTATGACAACTCTTGCCTTGACTGGAAAGCTTATGTTGATAATGTATATAGAATGATTAGCATTTGTGAAGTGTACAAGCATGAGTGTTTGGGGTCATGGGCCACCAAAGTACATGGCCTCGATATACGAGCTCGAGGATTTGCACTAACCCTACCTTAAAGCACACAATAAAGGGTCCAAATTTAACTGCTACCTAAATGAAATGGATATGCATAAGATGTATGGACCACGGCATTGTGTTCTTTGTCGAGGTGAGGGACACAATCATTGTTTCTATTCAAATGCTCTTGGTTCAAGTTCATAGTGATATCTCATGTTATTTCATTGTCTTATTATCTTGTTGTTGGCGCATATTATTTCATTGTTTTGTTATTTGGTTATTGGCTCATGTTATTTCACTGTCTTGTTATTAATGAAGTGGCTTTAATTCTACAAGTGGATGCATTTTATTATTTCATTATCTTATTAATGACGTTGTCTTATCTTATAGATAATGTCAATTTAATTTTTAATGTAATATTTGAAAAATATTATTCATGAACACTTAACTTTTTTACAAAATCTAAATAGAAAATATTATTCTTAAATTAGACAAATATAAGTAAATAGAACAATATTACATTCACAATCATATGATGGGTAACATAATCACATAATCATATATTTATACTACACTATATACAACAATATCACATAATCATATAAAGTTCTACTACCGTCCGTTATATGCTTTCCCCTTCCATTTTGGTTTTTTAATTGATGGTGGGGTAAACGTATTGGTCAGGTGGGGATCTTCACGCAAGTTATACCCACTCGAACCTCATCCACCCTATTCCCCCACAGCCTCAACTCCCTTATCTTGACCTTCCCCACTTACACTTATTCTCGAGGACTCCCTAGCCTGACTTCCATAACCCTCAAATCCCCCAACCTAACCCCTATAACTTGCAAACCCCCCCAATTTGACCTGTATAACCCACAAACCTTCCAACTTGACCTTTATAACTTGCAAACATTGTGGTTGGATCTAGCTATCCATTGCTAAATTGGGGGAAATTGTATTGGAAATTGATTAACCCTTCAAATGTCATCATCTATGGAAGATACACATCTTCCTCCCCCTAGACAAGTGTGAATCTATCCTGTGGTAGTGGTGATGGTCTCCCCGTGCATCCACATCTCCACCTACTGATGATGCATCAGTAACTAATCAATGTTGTATTCCTTTCCCCTCAAATCTTTATTGTAAGCCCTCCCTAGATTAGGGTATGGATCAGGAACAGATTGGACAAGCCCAAATTGTCACTTCATGTGATCAGTTGAGTGCCGCTCCATGATCCCAAAGCAAATTAGTGGAACAATATTGCTCCATTGTCCTTACTTGAGCCAAATGTAATATGAAATTATGGTAAAAAAAATAGTTCAGTTTAACTTTGCAAGAAATTGTATAATGTTTTAATTGTTACTTGTTGAGATTGCATCTTATCTAACATTTGTCTTAAATATAGATGATTTTCAAGACCTATGCCATGAGGACAAATTGGCTGCCACATAATCTGCTTGAACCCTCTTTCTTTCTGTTTCAAATAGAAGGTAAATTAATGTTAATCCAAATACATAAAATATTTTTTAATAAATCAACCCATCGTCTTAAATACATTGCTATTGCTTTAAAAAATTATATTAATATATAAGCACGTAAAATGTCAAAAATGAATTTCAAAACAGTGATACACGTAAAATGTCAAAAATGAATTTCAAAATAGTGATCCACATTATGATAGAAAAATTAGATAACAATATCTTAATACATAAAATAATAAACAAAATAATAAATAAATATAAAAATAAAATAAAAAAATAATATACTAACATGATTGGATAAATAAACTTACATTTCTATGAAAATATAAATTGTAACATGCTCATTAGTACCCTTTGTTATATCACGTTGTCTACGAGGCATTTTTTTAAAAAAATAATGTTTCTCTTTTTTTAAAAAAAAAATTCTCTTCCTTAACCAGCAACTCTACCTCTCTCGATTTTGATTTCTGTAACTCCCTAGTACTCATCCCTATGTGCTCGAGTTACATAAAAATTGATACTATGGAATTACACATTGTTTCATGAGTTTTTCAATATTAAACATAATTTCTATCAAAGACAGCACCAATATTTTCCTTTTTCTCTTCATAAAAAAAAACAAAGTGAGAGCCTCACATGCTAGACAAAAACATTACTAAATATTCTAATGGAAATTTGGCATAATAATGGCATAGATATCATGCCTCCTATAAGACAAAATCATGAACAGAATAAAGAAATTA
The DNA here is from genome assembly GCA_031216125.1 of Dalbergia cochinchinensis. Classification (NCBI taxonomy): domain Eukaryota; kingdom Viridiplantae; phylum Streptophyta; class Magnoliopsida; order Fabales; family Fabaceae; genus Dalbergia; species Dalbergia cochinchinensis. The sequence goes on along the minus strand of CM062373.1, from coordinate 53,813,054 downwards.
GGAATAGAAGAATTATGAAATCAAGGAGAGGATATAAAAAATATTCAAGAAGACTCAATTTCACATTTCACATAATCTCAATTACACTCCTAGTTACTCTTATTTATACTATTATCTACCCATCTCTCCTATTTGGATCCATCCCATACATGTTACAAAAACCATCACCAACATATAATAATAAAAAGAGATGAATGAAGCTAACTTTGGACCATATTCTAAAGAGCTTCAATATTGAGTGTACGTGATGGATTGCATTTATGCACCCATTTGTCATCCTAACTTTGAATATTTTGCATTTGAATTGTATTTAATTGACGCTTAATTGGTGAGTTTACACTTTGTCCTCATCTTGCTTTGTTAAGTAATTTCATGGTTATTAGCATCATTTGAAATAAATAATTGGTTTTGAAAATTTCTCATGCTATTAACCTTTTGTGTGAGTTTTGTTGAATATTAGGAACTTCCAATTGGTAAGCAAAGCTAGAAATCAAAATTGGAACTCTCTCTAGATGAAGGAACCGGTGAACCATGTAAGGTAGAACTGCTATAGCGGTCACCAGAGAAGGGAAACATGACTGCAGTGCTCATGGGCAGAAGCAAGACCGCTATAGCAGTCCTAGACCGCTATAGCGGTCACCAGAGTAGTAACTTGGCTGCAGCGTTCACGCATAAAAGGGCTGGACCACTATAGCAGTCCTCAACTGCTATAGCGGTTATAAGTGGGTTAATTTCTCCGTGCTGGTTCGCGTCTCCATGCGTTTTTGGAGATATTGAAGTATAAACTCCGTTTTCGTTATTGGGGGAATATTCATTCATTTAGTAGCGTAGGTTTTAGATATTTGAACTGCTTTCTCTTACTAGAACTCTCTCTCTCTCTCATCTCTCTAGGCTAGTGTTTTTAGCCAATTTTTGATCAGAAATCTGGATTGTAATTTACGACTTTCATCAGACTACAGTTGTAACACCCCCTACTGGAGGAGTAGTTTTCTTATCATGTACAGGGGTGACTGAAGATCGAAATTGTTCACGAGGTTCTCAAAATTTTATCACTATTTGTGGTTGGTTTCCCCTTTTCCTTGTCAATTTTTTCAATCATTGGTTGTGTGGATTATTGCAATTTGTTTTTGTTAGAGTTGTTTCTTTTCTGTGATGTTTATCTATTGGGAGAAGGATTAGGGTTAATTGTGTTGGAATTAGGTTGTTATAATTATTAATCAGGCTAGCATGGGATCATAGGCTCACAATAGTGAATTACTAGTTTGTATGTTAGTCAAATTCTTAGCGGGAATGCGATTGTTTAACCGTTAAGTAGAATTATGCTATTTTTGTATGTTAACATTTCAATGGAAGTAACCACTACCACAATCATATCTTGTAAATCAATGACTGAACAATTTTAATCCAAAGGGAACCCTTGTGCAGGTAATTTCTCTCATTACAATTTCTTCTTGATTTAATTAGCTATTGACAATCTTGAAAACCCTAATTTCGTTAGAATCAATTACATTGCTTCCATGTGAGACAACCCCATTACACTATAGCTACATTTTCTGTGTAATTTGGTTATAAAATTATTTTCTAATTTGTTGCGGGCGGCGACACCTGTACCAGTACGGGTCTTGACGAATATGGATGTCACGTCAATTAAATTAAGCCAATAAATTTAATTATTTAAATAAAATTTAAAATGAAATGAAAATGCACCGTGGATCATGTTATGTTATGAATGGTCATGCAGGGGTGTGAAGAGGTTCTATTTCCGTGCCAAAGTAACTAAGGGTGGATGGGATCAAGAGGAGGAGGAGGGGATTCAATCCAGTGTTGGGGTCTCCTTCTTCCTTTGTAATTTTTAGGTCTATTTGGTTTGAGTTTTTAGTTTTTAGTTTTTATTCTCAATTTTTCAGATTTTCTGAAGAAAATACTGAAAAATCTGAAAATTACAAATTCTTATTTTTAGCTTTCATTCCTAGTTTTTAGTATTTCTTTTACAAACTCCTGAAAACTAAAAAACTGAAAACTAAAACCAAACAGACCCTTAGTATTGTTAATTTTGAAAATAAAATAAAAGATATTAATACTTTGAGGGCATTTCAGGAACTAGGTAAATATAAACTATTAATATGGAGTGACATTAGACAATTGGGACTCTCACTAAATATACCTTGAAATAAATGTCGTCTTAGGCTCAAAGCCAAAGGATTTAACATAAGATTCTACATTGGGCCACTCTAACCCATCAATTGTAGATTCTCATTCTTTGGCCTTTTTCTTTCAGCCCATCACATGAAGACGCGATTAGAGTAGCGATATTTTGATACCCAAAAAGTGAATGTCTGAATAAACACCCACATTTTAGGTGTCAAAATATCATTACCCACGCGACTATGGGCATTTTCCCCTTTAATTTCTGTTGCCTCGCATGATCTTTAATTACTTGCAAAGAGTTACGTGAGTCCTTAACAAGATTTTGATTTCGCTGCCAATAATGATGGGCTAATAGTTATCCCATTATTTTGGTTTGCCAGTGTAGCACCTTCCTCACCGCCCATCTGCGACCCTGTGCCTTGTACATATGATAGTTCACTTGTTGACCTTCCATTACCACCGAAATATTCCTTCCATGGCCACCCAAGAACATGACAGGGAACATTGAATAATGTTATGCATATAATAAAATTACACAATAAATATACAATACATACCTAATTACCATTAGATTTGATGAGTGGTCCCCACTTATCCCACTCACTCATCATATTTAATGGTGATAAGGTATGTGATATGTATTTGTTGTGCAATTTTATTTTATACATATGGGGACATTTGATTTTTCTAATGATTATGTTTGCACCATGTTTTGCTGCTAAAAACCTGTCATTGGCTTAATTTAATTGACGTAATTGTCCTTGTATCATCTGCCAATGACAGGTTTCAACTAATATTCTTGCTGCACTAAAGGATTTTCCATGAACTGCTTGATCATCAAGAGCAATCGTAGTCCCCCATATTCTTCTCCAAAGTCTTCTAATATTATTACGCAACCAAGCTTGAGGAGAAAAACACTTAAGCTACACTCTTCTTATTAAACACCATTCAACGTCAGACCACACCCTAGCTAATCTTTTCAAATAAACCTGGTAGTTGTATTTTCATTGGACAAGACTCTATTCTTCACTTTTGGTGTGTCAAAAGTTACCAAAACCTTATATGCCCCCATTCCACATGTCATAAATAAAAGTTTAGCTTGAAGGTAAAACTTGTCCTAGTATTATACACACACACACACACACACACACACACACACACACACACACACACACACACACACTTGCAGACTCATTGAGCGCATAGAGGAATACTTACAGATTATCCATCAACAAGAAAAGAAAACTGAAAGTTAAACCCAAGTTATGGCAATATATAAACTGAATGTAAATTGAGTAAGTTAACCCTTGTTGGAAGAAATAGAAGGAAATGAATGAAGCACACAGATAGTCAAAGAAAGAAAAACAACATCACCATGTCCATGAATAGCTAGCAAGAAAATAATCAATGGTAGGTAACCCGCGTTAACTATCGGCATCATCAAGGTATAGAGCAGGAGAAAAAAAACTTGTCCAACCACCCCTGTGTCATCGTAGCTGCTTCATAAATTTGTTGAGGTAAACCTGTACTAAGTAGTTTAATTACAGCAACAGTAGTAGTTTTCTATTGAAAACTTGTCATATTCTCTTGAAGGGTCTTTTATAATGAATACTTGGTACTGTGAAAATAACTAAAGCTATTTTTGGTATGAGTCAAATGAATGACAAGAGTTTCCTATTCTTATGGAAATAAAGGAGAGATAATAAAACTCCTATATTAGTGCTACAATAAGTTTTCTATGGAAAAGAGAAATTTATTTTCATTCTCTCATTTCGGATGGATAAGAATGGAGAAGCTTTCCTATAAATTGAGTTCTCATTTCATCAAGTCATCCGAGAGAAAAACATAAGAGTTTCTTTGAGAGGTGTTCTCCTATATATAAGAGAGAAGTGTATTCTCCTTTAAAGAGAGAGTGTTATTGTTATCTTCTTATAATAAAGAGAAGTTATAATCTTCAAAGAAAGTTATTCAATTCTTTCTACATATTGCGTAGAGTTTCTATGTTCTTATTTTAATATTTTAGCTGCATCATACGTCTGGTACCTAACAGTGGTATGAGAGCTCAGGTTACTAATTGGTTATTTTTTCACTGTGAGTTACCATATTAAAAATATGGCAACAAAGTATGAAGTTGAGAAGTTTAATGAGAGTAATTTCTCCCTCTAGAAATTGAAGATGAAGGCAATCTTAAGGAAGGACAGTTGCTTACCAGCAATTGAAGGAAGACCTACTGGGATAGCTGATGACAAATGGAAAGATATGGATGATAGTGCTGTTGCAAATTTGCATTTGGCATTGACTGATTCAGTCTTGTCAAGTGTTGCAGAGAAAAAGACAACAAAAGAAATTTGGGATACACTTGTCAAACTGTACGAGGTCAAGTCACTTCACAATAGAATATTTCTAAAAAGGAGGTTGTATTCTCTTTGAATAAGTGAATCCACGTTGGCGACGGATCACATCAACAATCTGAATGCGCTATTCTCTCAGTTTACTACCTAAAGTTACACAATAGCAGAGAATGAGCATGCAGAACTTCTACTTCAAAGTCTACCTGACTCATATGATCAACTTGTTATCAACATCGCCAATAATAATATTGCCAATCGTTTAGCCTTTAATGATGTTGCCGGTACTATTCTTGAAGAAGAATTCAGGCGCAAGAATAAGGAAGATAGATCAGAGAGCTCAAGACAAGTTGAAGCATTGTCGATGATAAGAGGAAGATCAATGGAATGAGACTCTAATGGGAGCCATGGCCAGAGTAAATCAAAGTCAAGAAGAAGGAAGAATTTCAAATGCCACCAATGTGGCATGAGAGGGCACATGAAGAAAGATTATTAGTACAACAAGAGGAACACCGAGAGGACTTCAAACACAATAACATCTCAAGGTTGTGTTGTGAGTGCCTCTGATGAAGGAGAAATTCTATACAACAAAGCAGTAATTGGTTCCAAAATTGGTAAACAGTTTACTAATGTCTGGATAATGGACTCAGGAGCAACTTAACATATGACTCCACACCGTGACTGGTTTTGTACTTATGAACCTGTGTCAGTAGGATCTGTATTTATGGGAAATGATCATGCTTTGGAAATTGCTGGTGTTAGTGTTGTCAAAATAAAAATGTTTGATGGTTCCGTTCGCACAATCCAAGGGGTACGACATGTGAAAGGCTTGAAGAAGAACCTGTTGTCAATTGGACAATTGGATAACCTCGGGTGCAAGACCCATATTGAAGGTAGGGTCTTGAAAATTGTAAAAGGAGCTCTTGTGGTGATAAAGCCAGAAAAGATTGGGGTAAATCTATACATGCTTCTAGTAGACACGTTACAGGAAGCAGATACATTAATTACATCGAATAGCCTAGAAGAATCGACAATGATGTGGCATCACAAATTGGGCCACATGTCGGAACATAGCTTGAAGGTTCTTGTGGAATGTAATCTCATTCCTGGGCTCAAATCAGTTAATTTACCATTTTGTGAACATTGTGTGATGAGTAAGCATCATAGATTGAAGTTTAATAGATCAACTACCCGGAGTAAGCATATTCTAGACTTGATTCATTTTAATGTATGGGAGTCACCAGAAATGTCCCTAGGAGAAGCAAAATATGTTGTGTCATTCATTGATGATTATTCTAGGAGATTATGGGTGTACCCGATCAAGAAGAAGTCAGATGTGTTTCAAGTATTCAAGGACTTTAAAGCAAGAGTAGAACTTGAATCCGGAAAGAGGATCAAGTGCTTAAGGACTGACAATGGAGGAGAATACATAGATGGTAATTTTACCAAATTTTACAAGCAGGAGGGTATTCAAAGACAATTCACAGTTGCACATACGCTTCAGCAAAATGGTGTAACAGAGCGGATGAACAGGACTCTCCTAGAAAGAACAAGAGCTATGTTGAGAACTACAGGATTAGCCAAGTCCTTCTGGGCAAAAGCAATTAACACTTCCTGGTATGTGATAAATTGATCACCGTCAACTGTGATTGGTTTGTAAACACCAATGGAGATGTGGAATGGCGAGCCAACAGATTATTCTTCTCTCCATGTGTTCGGATATCCTGTGTATGTGATGTACAACTCCCAAGAAAGAACAAAGTTGGACCCAAAGTCTAGGAAATGTATATTCTTGGGATATGCTGATGGTGTTAAGGGGTATCACCTGTGGGATCCCACTTCCCGCAAGGTTATTGTCAGTAGAGATGTGATATTTGTAGAAAATGAACTGCAAGGAAAATAAGGAAATGCCAGTAATAAAGAGACTGCTACAGTTCAGATCGAGAAAGAATCTGGAAAAGATGATCCTTTTGAAGCAGAACCAGAGCATGAAGAACAAGGACTGGAAGAGCCCAATGATATAACAGTTCGTCAATTAACCTGTGAGACAAAACCTCCATCATGGCACTCAGATTATGTTATGCCAAGCCACGATGCGTACTGTCTACTAGCAAAAGATGGAGAGCCAATAAGTCTTCAAGAGGCAATGAGCAATAAAGATGCTTCATTGTGGATGATAGCAATACAGGAAGCAATTGAAGCATTACATAAGAATCAAACATGGGAGCTTGTTCCACTACTAAAAGGTCATAAAGCTATCGAAAATAAGTGGGTCTACAAGATCAAAGAAGATAGCAATGACTAGGTGGAAAGATACCGGGCAAGATTGGTGGTCAAAGGTTATGCCCAAAAGGAAGGTATAGATTTTAATGAGATATTTTCTCCAGTAGTTAGACTAACCACTATCCGAGTAGTTTTGGCAATGTGTGCTATATTTGATTTGCATCTAGAGCAACTAGATGTGAAAATAGCTTTCCTTGATGGAGAACTTGAAGAAGAAATCTATATGCTCCAACCGAAAAGTTTTGAAGAGCAAGGGAAAAAGAACTTAGTTTGCAAATTAACCAAGTCTTTGTATGGCTTAAAATAAGCACCTAGGTGCTGGTATAAAAGGTTTGATTCCTTTATTACTAGCCTTGAATACAATAGGTTGAGTTCAGATCACTGTGTTTATCACAAGTGGTTTGGTAATGATGAGTTAATCATTTTGCTATTGTAGGTGGATGACATGTTGGTGGTAGGCCCCAACCAAGATCAAGTCAAAACATTGAAGGCGCAATTGGCTAAGGAATTCGACATGAAGGACTTAGGACCGGCAGACAAAATTCTTGGGATGCAAAAACTCAGAGACAAAAAAGATAGGAAGATTTGGCTTTCTCAAAGGAATTATTTGAGAAAAATCTTGCAGCGTTTCAACATGCAAGATTGTAAGCCAATTTCTACCCTACTTCTTACCAATTGTAAGTTATCCTCAAGCATGTGTCCGATCAATGAAGTAGAAAGGAGGGAAATGTCTCGGGTGCCATATGCATCGGCAGTGGGGAGCCTTATGTATGCAATGATCTGCACAAGAGCATACATTGCTCAAGCAGTTGGAGTTGTAAGCCGTTTTATGGGATATCCAGGTAAAGAGCACTGGAATGCTGTAAAGGGAATCCTTAGATACATCAAAAGAACCTCAGATACTGCGTTATGTTTAGGAGGATCAGAGTTTACTGTCAAAGGATATGTTGATTTAGACTTCGCAGGTGACCTTGATAAGAGGAAGTCCACTACGAGCTATGTGTTTACACTTGCAAATGGAGCTGTTAGCTGGCTATCTAAGTTATAGACTATCGTAGCACTGTCTACTACAGAAGCTGAATACATGGTAGCTACTCAAGCATGCAAGGAAGCTATTTGGGTACAAAGGTTAATAGAAGAACTTGGGCACAAACTGGAGAAAATTCCTGTGCATTGTGACAGTCAGAGTGCCTTGTACATTGCAAGAAATCCAGCTTTTCACTTAAGGACAAAGCACATAGGTGTCCAGTATCATTTTGTTCATGAAGTAGTGGATGCAGGGAGTGTGAACATGCAGAAGATTCACACTAAAGATAACCCAGCAGATATCATGATGAAGCCAATCAACACTGACAAGTTTAAATGGTGCAGATCCTCTTATGGTCTATCAGACGAATGAAGTTTTTTTTTTGAAGCTGAACAAAATTAGCTTTAAGTGGGAGATTGTGAAAATAACTAAAGCTATTTTTGGTATGAGTCAAATGAATGACAAGAGTTTCCTATTCTTGTGGAAATGAATGAGAGATAATAAAACTCCTACATTGGTGCTACAATAAGTTTTCTATGGAAAAGAGAAAATTATTTTCATTTTGTCGTTTCGAATGGATAAGAATGGAGAAGCTCTCCTATAAATTGAGTTCTCATTTCATCAAGTCAGACAGAGAGAAAAACATAAGAGTTTCTTTGAGAGGTGTTCTCCTATATATAAGAGAGAAGTGTATTCTCCTTTAAAGAGAGAGTGTTATTATTATCTTCTTATAATAGAAAGAAGATATAACCCTCAAAGAAAGTTATTCAATTCTTTTCACATATTGTGTAGAGTTTCTATTTTCTTACTTTTGTATTTTAGCTGCATCATACGTCTGGTACCTAACAGATATGCAAGTCATTATTGCTGAAAACTTAACTCAGCAAAGTTAACTAACACAAACTCTGCAGAGTTAACTAACACATACTAAGACTAACAACTATTTAATAAACTTACTAACTCATTAATAAGCTAACTATGTTATGTTTAATACTCCCCCTCAAGATAGGGGGAATATCATTTGTACACCCATCTTCAATAATAGAGCAGAAAATTGAGGACTGGGGACAGCTTTGGCATTTGAAAATCTTTAATCAGATGAAATTGAATTAAATTCTTATGTTTGGAATGAGTTAGTAAATTAAAGACTTGAATTCAATTCCTTGATTTGGAATAGGTTTAAAAGTGAATGAATTTAATTATTTTTATTATTTTATCATTCACTAATAGGTTACGAGCAAAATATTATATTCAAGTAATATTATTTTGAGATTTTCATTTGTTGGAATTCAATTCCCATACCAAATAATATCTATTTAGGTTTGATTTCAATTCCTTAATTTTATTGGATTTCAATTCCCTTAAATTGCTTTCAAAGCATGAAATTCAATTTAATTCCTTGATAGAATTGAATTTTAGGGGTTTTCAAACACCCGTTAATATATCAGTGAGGTGGTATTGAGTTGGCACATGAATTAGCCAAATGATTCCTTGTTGAGCCTTCTTACAAACAAAATGAAGATCAATCTGGATGTGCTTTGTCCTATAGAAAGAAGGGTTAGAGACAATATGAATTGCTGATTGGTTGTCACAATATACCATAGAGCTATCTAATTTAATGCTGAATTCACAAAGAAGACTATGTAGCCAAATTAGCTCATTGGTGAGAGAGGCAAGTGACTTGTATTCAACCTTCAGCCGAGATATGAGCTACTGTTTATTGCTTTTTCGACTTCCACGAAATTAGTGAGTCAGCAAAGAACACACATTGCCTACTGACAGAGCGACGGGTGTCAGGGCATGTTCCCCAGTTAGCATCCGCATATGCTCGAAGAATGATCTGAGAACTGGAGGAAAACAAAATGCCCTGTATAGGAGAAGACTTCAAATAGCAAAGGAGATGATGGACAACATTTACACGGGCAGTGTAGGGCTATGACCTATATTGACTGAGTTTATTTACAACAAATGTAATTCCTGGCCTGCTTATGGTCAAATAAAGTATCCTACCAATATTATCCTTCTATATAAAAGAATTGTCTTCGAATGGCTCTCCCTCATTAGACTGAGATGGATCCATGAGTAGAGTTGTAGGTTTTGCTCCTAGAAAACCAATGTTTTCAAGGAGGGATAAGGTGTACTTTCTTTGAGAAAGAAAGATCCTCCTTGAAGATTGAGCTATCTCCAAGCCTAACAAGTATTTAAAACTTTCTAGATCCTTCAACTTGAATGCCATATGGAGTTGATCTTCAACTTGAGATATAGTAGCAGTGGATGGTCCTGCAATAATGATGCTATCTCCATAAACTAATAGGTGGAACTTAAGCCACGGCTTAAAATGGGGGTGAATAGAAGTAGAAAAGCCTAAGATACAAGTATAGTAATTTTTTAATGTGTTAAATTGTTAATTATTTATATTAGTTTAATATATTTTTATATATTTATTTTATTATATTCGGTTTAACTCGTTGAGCTGGTGAGTAGTGACATAGTATCTTAATTAACTGAGTGGATCACCAATTCAATTCTAAAAACTGTGTTATAATGTTCGAGACTGTTCTTTCATTTTTTGTGAGATTTATATTATTCTTCTCTTCCAAGAGTGTTAATATAATATATTACACTTCTTCATTTCTTTTGTTTCTTTTTGCTGTCCCTATCAACCCTTTCAATGGTTGACCACATTTCAACTATACATTTGGGAATTTCGAAATTATATCAAACTATGCTTTACGTGCTGTCTATGTTCCCACGGCAAAGACAAATTAAAATTAAATATTGCGCAGACACAGAAGCAGAATAAAGAGGACTTTTATAATTACACGGCCAAACCTTTTCCCACCTTAAACTTCAATACTTCTACACAACCACACGGCTAAATATCGATCTCATATTTGTAAAAAGACTTTATAACGAAAAAAATTAAGAATTATATTATAATTATCGCTATTTATTATGCTTAGAATGACTTATTTTATGGCATAACAATACATCTAACTTAACTCGATTCATTACGCATTTACGCCTCCAACGCGTGTTCTGTGGACAAATGCTTCACAAAACACTTTCTCGATTAATAGGCTTCTGCTGCTGTGCGTAGGCATAATCATAGGAGTCATGTATTTTGTTACAGTGACAGGAATAATAAAAGAGTACTGTTATTTGATCCGCAATGTGTGAAATACTATGCTTACACATTTATTTATATATTTTTGAATGAAATATAAGACCTTAATGAAAATATGTTAGTACGATATCTCACACGTTATGAGTATAAATAACACTTTTGATAGTACAAATGACCTGACTATGTTTTTGTCCGTCAAAATACCAAACAAAGGCTAGGCTCTCTAGACCAAGAGGAGCCGCAAGCAAGGCATCCAAAATCCCAAAAGCAAACAACATATGATCACATCACACAACACCAAACAATTTAGAAAATTTCAGAGACAGTCAAACAAAGACTAGAGGAAAACCTTATCAAAATTACTGAAGCAACACCCTGCAAACCATACATTAGGATAAGATGCCAAGGAATCTGCTAATTTAACTCAGCAAACCAGCAGAGAACCTCATGTTTGCAGCTTCTGTTATTTACACAATTCCACAGGGACCACCCCATGAGCCACGACCTGCAACTATTCCTTGTGAGTTGTGACAGCAACATATATATATATATATATGATCTATCTCCATTTTGCCAAAGATTCAGGTCTTGAGGACAGTTCAGCTAGAATTGTGATACTTTAATATTACCTGACCAAAATCATAATTAAACCAAAAAGAAAACATGACACAGAATATCAATTTTAAATTTCAAATCAACTTCTATATTAGCTTTAAGCGTAAATATTACACTGATTCTCTTAGCTATATTAGCATCTTTTTTACATATAGTTGCACCTATCTTTCTTACTTTTATGAATATATAACTTTAAATCCTCACAGTAGTTATTCTAATTACGGATAAGAAAAAAATTAAATGTTTCTTATGTTTTAGAATATTCACTAATTTTTTCATTTAATTTTTTTTCTTAAATGTTCAAATAACTAGTTAGATACTAATGTGGGATTAAGACGATATTTCAGAAGGAACTGTAGTAATTTTCATTTGACGGTAACATTAGAACTATTGAAAATTTTCTGTATTCCCTTGAAAGGTCTTTTCTAATTTGCTTAATACTTGATATGTAACTAATTATTGAAAAGTTTCTTTACTTGCAATCATATTTGAAAATCAACATTTTCAAGTTTTCAATACGTTTAGGCCATTAAAATCTCTTAAATTCTATGGCTTATGAAATCTTAATGATAGTTAGCAAAACCATCCTTGTATATAAGCAAGGTGAAAGCTTGCGATCAAAAAACAACCTTACAAGTGGTAACATATCAATTATTCAAACTATAATTTAATATTATAATATTGAGATACTATAAAAATTAATGATTAATATATTACTACATATTAGGGTACATATAAACCTTGATCTATAATATCACTATTCTCACTATTTAGGTCCTCCTATAAGACCGAAGACTCAAGGATGAGAGTGACCCTTTTTGCCACTGTAGTTGGAATACATTGACTTTGGTGACAGCGGGGCAATCAATAGTACCTCTTGTCAAAATCTGCGGCATTTGACAATGCCAAGTTACAACAACGACTAATTTGGATGGACAACCGTGGTGATCAGTGCCTGCCTCTTCTCCACCCATAGATGGCGACTCTATGATACGTATGAGAACAATATAATAATCTAGATATAAAGCCAATTCAATCTTCCCTTCAGAAATACCCTATATTGGCTCATTGGCTGGTCTCTCTCATGTCCCCAAGGCCCTAATCCAAATCTTCAGGTGTATATATGTATGCATACTTTCAGTTTAAAATATTAGTTCGCTAGTGAGTACAAGACATATAGAACAACCTACTATATAGATGTTTTCTTTTCTCATATTCTTTTGATACGTTCGTGCCAGTAATGTTTGAACCTACAATTTCATGTATATTATTCATGATCTCTCTTACCACCACTTAATTTCTTCTTTTAATTTCTCATATAATAATTAACTTTATTTCTAATTAAATTTCCATTGCAGGATTTGGCAAATTAAAAATGTTGACTATGGGCTCTGTGAAGGGAAAAGGGAAGAAAAACCTGATTTCGAAGGCATGGGAACGTTGCCAATCATTTGGAGCAGGCACCAGCAACAAAAAGAGATCACGACTGAAAGCTTCTTCATCAAAATCATTGCCAGAGAATTATAATAATGATCATGATGACAACAACAACAACAAGGAGAAGGGTCAAACGATAGCACCTAATGGTTGCTTTTCGGTGTATGTTGGACCGGAGAGGCAAAGGTTTGTGGTGAAGACGGAGTGTGCAAGCCACCCACTATTCAGGATGCTACTAGAAGAAGCAGAGATGGAATATGGGTTTGGGAGTGATGGCCCCATTTGGCTTCCTTGCACCGTTGATTTCTTCTACAAAGTATTGGCTGAGATGGATGCAGATCAAGAAGAAACTAACAATTGTAATCGCAGAAGAAGCTTTAAAAAGGCCATGGGGTATTCTTCTCATGTTCTTCTAAGTCCCGCACGCTTTCTTTGTTACACGAATAATAGTGGTGATCATGGTGAATATAAGGTTATGGATTCCGCAATGCTGAAGATGAACCATTTTCAGTAATAGTCTATTATTATCGGCTGCAACTTGCGAACTCATAGACTCATAGCACGTGCATTAATTTACGTGTTGTATTGGACTTGTGAATTGAATATGAAAACCTTTTAGATGCACTTGAAAATAAAGTTGAAAAGGTTATATTGCAGTCAGATTAATTTTGGTGTGTGTGAGAGTTGTCTTTAGATGATATTGTACAAATATCATTACCCAACCATTAAAATTGGAAGGGTAAATTACACTATGGCTGTTTTAAAGCTTGGTGAAATTATATTTATATACTCTCTGGATGTTTGATTGACTCTAATATTTCCTGAACAAATCAAATCATTATGTGCACCGGAAGGGAGGACAGTTTAATCATCTCACAACTGCAGATGAAGACAGCATAATGATCACAATCAAAGGACATTTACAAATAAAGAAACTTGGGGTGAATTTCACCAAATTTTAATAAGAGTATACTTAATTTGCCCAAATCAAAAACTTTTTTCGGTTTGCTCTATTCACATGTGAAAAATTGAATGGCTTAATCAATATCCTTAATTTATATGAGACGCTACTAATTTGTTGGATCCCTGTACTATTGAAGATTAATTTTGATTTTTTTTTACTTATTTAAGTTGTAATTGTGATTGATTTTATTCACTAGACCTTAATGATTCATATTTTTAATGAAAGAGTACTCTAGTATTGTGGTTTAGATTTTTTTTTTTCCTCCTTATTAGGACGGAACTAGTAGCCAGTAGGAATGAATTAGAATAGAGGAAAGAGATTATATTCTTTCATTGTTTCATATTCAAGTCCATAAAGATTCAGAATGAAATTTCATTAAAATTGTTTAGAGATTATAATTTACACTTCCCTCTATTTCTTTCATTCCAACCCTATTTTAGGGAATAAACTTCGAAGAGAAAAGAGATTTTCTTTTCTTAATATATATATATAAACTCTCAAAAAGAGATAATTTATTCCCTTGTTCTCATTTTCATTTTTATTTCCATCATTACCTGGCATTTCAAAACTTAGTGCTTGTTTGATCTTGCTTAAAATTGGTTGGAAACTTTTTTTTCCTCACAAAAGTTTTAACATTTAACATGTTAATTTGAAAAACACATAGGAATTAATTATAATATTAAATTTATGTTATTTTATTTGTTCTTGAAAAAACTTTAAAGTATTAATAATTTTGAGCATTTTGATTATAAGCATATTGTTACGAGCGAGTGATTTGGAAAGGACATAACTGTGATCTAGATTGGGTTAGGAAACACAAATTGCTTTTGTTGATCCTCCTCTCTCCATGCCCCAAATGTGGATGCGTACTTGCAAGGACTCCAATGATCAAGTTAGGAAACGCTCAAGAGGTTTATAGAAATAAAGAAATCATGCATACCTTTCTCTGCCTGTGTGATACTATGCCCAAGGGATTATTATATAGAGATAAAGGGAGTGTCAAGGGAGTAGTTAGGTTCCTATTGAGTTTAGAAGCCACTGCTAGCCTATTAATATTAGGGCTAGGCATTGTCAGTAACACTCATATTGATTATTTTGAAATTATAATTTTTTATCAAATTAGTCTCAAACATCAAATATTATATAATACCAAATAATTCCATACTTTTTTAGCAACTTGTTATATGAGAGTAATATTTTCATACAATCTAAACCGAAAACACTACATTAAGTACATGCTTGGATTTGCATTTAGAAGGCTCAAAAGTGAGTTTAGAGGACCAAAATTTATTTTAGAAGATTTTATACTTTTTAAGATTTTAGTTTGATTGTTGTTCAAAACTGATTTTGGGGTTTAGAATTGATTCTAACCAAAAGCACTATTTTCTTGCTTTTGCTTTTGCTTTTGATTCATAATTACCATTATTAATTTTGTCAAAGTCAATTTTCAAATCAAACTACCAAACATAATGAATCACTGTACCTCAAAATCACATTTAACTAAAATAAATTCCAATAGAACTAATTTCATTCAAAATCTATTCTACAAATGCAGAATTAAATACATTATTGCTTGCATTTGGTACTTATCTTGAGATAGAAATGACAAAAAAATGATGAGACAGTAGAGACAGAGACAATACTAAAGACAAAGACGGAACTGTGTTTGATAGTGGTGTACGTACAAGAGATGGGAATTAATGAAAAGACAAAAAAAAGTTATGTTATAGTTTGATAAAAATTGACAAATGAAAAGGGTGACGATGGAATATGAAATATTTAAAGAAATATTTTTAGAAAAAAAATTTTAAATTTATGTTTCGGAAACATATTTCTAGTGTCCTTCCTTTCTATCCCTAATGTCTCAATATTTTCTATCCCTAATATCTCAATACGGAAATTGGCTAAAACATTGACGATTTTAAGATTCTTATCTCCATCCCTTCTCTAAACAGATTTCTACGCCTAATGTCTCAATATTTTCTATTGCGGAATACTTACCAAATGCCACCTTAAAATCACTTTTCAACTTACACATCTAGCCGGAGAGTCCATATTAGTGTATCAATGGCACAATCCAGGACATTTACCTATTGTTGGTAATAAACCAAGTGATATTAAGCTCATTCAACGTAATTAATGGTTTTGAGGTTTGGATTGAGGACCACCCTCATATGTGGACTTGACCCCTTTCCTTATTTCTGACCTAATGTTTAATAAAAAAAAACACAAAACAAAAATCAACCAACACATCCAAATATGAAATTGGTTACTAACATTCAATTATAAAAATTATTTAAACTGACAATGGATTATTGAATCCAAATATAGAACATCATCGGTGTAAAATTTTTGGATATAATTATTTAATAATGTATTACATCAATAAAATATTTAACTCTTACAATCACTATATCAACAAGCATTCATTTAATAAAATATAGGTAAGACAATGTCAATTTTTTTAATATTACCGTTATATCAAAATTAATCTCAATAAAAATTTGAAGAACCAAAATCCAATTAAAAAATAAAGAAACTATACAGTTCCTACTGAATGCAATCACAATATAGAGAGTTATACATAGGTTATAAACTGTGACGGCCGACAAGTATATAGGGAATTATTTAGTGTTTCAAAAGCATGCTTGGACCACAATATATAAAGAGTTAAAGACATTTTCAAATTTTTTATTTACCTCAATAAAGACCTTGAAGATATAAAGATATAGTTGAAAAGTTAACGAAATTAAATCATAGGAAATTTGTGAAGTAATTAATTTAAATTTTATTGTCACTAATATCATAAATATCAAAAAGGGTTGAATTATACAGTTCAGCTCTAATATATTCATAAAATAAACTAAAAAGATAAAGTAAAGAATATATTTTTATCCAACTTAGCCTAATTTACAAATTTAACAAATATCAAAAGTAATTATTAAATTATTAACTTTTAAGTTCACTAGAATGCTGTTTTAAGTCAAATATCTATATATTTTAAATAATAATTAATTTAAAAATTTAAATCTGGTTAATTTAGGATTTTGGATATAAGCTAATTAAATAAAACTATAAAAATAAGAAATGTAGCAACAAGTTAGTTTTACGTATATACTTTATAGTAATTTAATTTAAGTGAGATTAATCGAAATTTAGGGAATTTTGAATTGATAGTTTTGGAAGGAAAAAAAAATGTAAGTTAACGAATAAATTTAAACAGCATGCTACTCACATAAAATTTGGACAATTGCATGTAAATTTGGTCAAATCATTATTGTCCAAATTTAACCCCACTGACAAGACGCTGACACGTGACACGAGTCCAATTAACAATTAACATCCTAAGTAACATCGGAGAAATATTTAGGTGTATCAAAAATAAGAGAAAACACTTATTTTGATCTATTTATTATTTGATATATAAGTTTTATGAGTTATTATTGTATCTCACTTCCCTTATATTTTTAATGTAATAGTTGATTTGCCAATTAATAAATAGAACAAGATAAATCAACCCAAAGGATTCATTGACATTGCCCTGAGCAGTAGTAGATCTCCCTACAAAAGTTGCCCACTAACTGAGGATTTTAATATTTAGGGGGATATGAACCTGTAACCATGGGATAGCTACACACTCAAAGCTTCAATTGTTGCTTTAATGTGCAAAGGTCGCTGTGTGCTTTTATCACTTTGTTTGGATTTTCAAAGGTCCCATCACTGCAAAATCTTCACAGACAAAAACACATTCGTCTCCCATAATGACATCTTCATGATTGTCCTCCAACTTGGCATATGCCCCTTCGACAACATATTTTGCTAGCAAGACAGACACCACTCCAACCAAGTTTGTGTTGAAGATAGTATGGAGATCATCGTTGAAACTTGTCTCAAAGTTGTTTGTCAGCAGGTCATCCTTAGTCAGTGGATGGCACTTTGGCACCACTTTGTCATTCTGACCAGTCTCTGAGTGAGCTGTTGGTGCTGGTTATGATATTCTGGTACCACTTTATCATTTTGACCAGTCTCTGAGTATGCTGTTGGTGCTGGTTATGCCAAATACTTGTTATCTGTGACCTTCGACACTTGATCCTCGAGGTTTGGCAATTTGGCTTTTGGACTTGCGTGACATCTCTCAGAGGAAAAAAACCTTTGCTACTAGAGGACTTGGGCTTACTCACTTGAGAACTGGCTTGATTATCACCTTTCTTTTTGTCAACTCTTTTCTAGACATAAGGGTTTGAGTTAATTCATCAGCCTTGGTTATGCCTTCTCCTTGATCATGAAGCCTCGTCGATGTGGTGGACATTCTTTACCCATTGATTTTGCGCAACTTTGGTTAGGGGAACTCAAGTTCAACCGGACACATTGTTGGGCTTGCCATCCATCATAACGATAGTCTTTATTTGCTAGTTGACTTGTCCGATTCCAAATTTAAGAAACTTATAATCAAAAGGACCAAAATAAAACTTTGACTTACTTTCCATTTTCCTTTTTAGTTCCAAGTTTTCCTTCTCTTTTTCATCAATCAATTTCTTGATTCTTTGCTTCTTATATGTCGCTGCAGCAGTTCGATCAAACACAAGGCTATGCCTTGGACAAAGGGAAACATCTTGGCCATTGTCTTTTTATTTGATTAGGAATGTCAGAAGGTCTTCTCCCATTTTTGGGTAAATTTTTTATTCGATAACCTTGAAGAAGTCAAGCTCATAGTCACGTTGAAATTACTTTTCAGCGTCATGTTAGACATTCCCAATCTAGCAACTTTGATATCCATGAAGGCTAGTTTGACAAAGCTTGAATTAACTTGAAAAAGGTTAGTATCCACTTTCGCGGGCTCTTCCTTCCCTTCAAATGTCAAACATCAAACATCCTTCGTCGATTGCCTTTTGAATTAAGTTCCTGAAACAAACACAACTATTAGTAGCATGTCTAGTTGATTGATGAAACTTACAAAACTTTGGTCCCTTTAATTCTGATATTGAAGGAATTTTCTTTTCCTCAGGAAGAACAATTTGTTTGTCTTTTAAAAGTACATCAAATATTTGTTCATTTTTAGTAATGTTAAAAAAATAAATTTTTGACGATGACATCTTTTCTTTACTTTTAGCAGGCCTTAGGTACTGACAAACATATGTTAGTCCCGATTTTAATTCAGCCACATCGACTTCATCACCACTACCATCGACTTCGCCATCAGATTGATCGACTTCAACATAGGCAACTCTCTCATGACAGTGTTTTCTTCTTGATCCTTTCTTTTTTTTTTTTCTTTAATTGCTCTATTCGAAGCACTTTTTTGGCCAATTGGCCAAGATCTATGAATTGTAGATTAATGTGGTTTTTTCCTTGTATCATAGTCTAAAACATTAACGGCAATTTTGACAACTTCAGACTCCAGCACATCAGTAAAATAGCAATTTCTTGCATTCCCGAATCTAGCCAGATAGTCATCAACAGTTTCTCCTAAGAAACATCGAATGGTGAATAAATCCGTCATGTTGACTTTAATTTCTCCTCGAAAGAACTGATTATGGAAATTGCTTTCTAATTGAGCCCATGTTAAAATAAAATTGGGCCTTAAATTTGAAAACCACATGAAAGCATTCTTTGTCAAAAAAGAAGGGAAAAAACACATTTTTAAATGCTCATTTGATGCCATTTCCCTTATTTCCATTGTGTCTTGAACAATGTGCTCGACTATTGATTCCTCATTCTCCTCAGAGAATTTTGTCAAGGATTTAGGAATTTTCCAACCCCTAGGCACTTCAACCTATTGAACATAGTCTGGGAATGCAGACACAAGGAGAGGTTGGTTGGCAAAGCCAACATTGAAGCCAAATATGTTTAAGATAGTTTCAATAGCACATGTGATATTTTGGTTTTGCTGAAAGTTTTGAATTTGGCATGCATGATGCCCCTTACATTTTGTTGTCAAACCCATTGTATTTTGTTATCAGCGTCTTGTCCTCAACAGACCAGATTGACAGTTGGGTCGGCATTATCATTTTCATTTGGAAGTGGGTTATTAATTTCGTCATAGGGGTCATTTGGATTGTCATCCAAAGTAATGGCCTAAGCCACTTGCCCCATTTGTCGAGCAAGTTGCTCGAATTTTGTATCATTTGTTTGATCAAAGGCATCAATACTGTCGCCATTCGTTGTGTCAACATATTAACAAGGTCATGATGGCTTTCACCAATTTGTTGTTGAAACACGACCATTGAATCAATAGTATGTGTAAGGGTTCCCATTGCACCTGTTCTAGGTATGTCAGGGAAAACTAGACCTATGTCTCGTTGTCATGTGGTAGTTAGGTTTGTCATTGACATATCCCTACTCCAACCATAGAAGGGTCTATCAATTAAGGGCTGACAAAACTAAACTATGGCAAATGAGTGCCAAATTGACCCACATTTAACACAAAAGGAATACTTTGACTCTGAAACAGAGGATTATACAAATATATACTGTTAAACACATGATTGTTCCCAATATTTGACGGTGTTATGACTCGACTTAGGCACATGACCAGCATGTGAGGAATCCTCATTCCCACGTAAGCCTCGTGATCTCTGAGTCTCTATATGCATAATTTAATACAAAATCCATTTCCAAAACATATTTTCATCTCTGATATAAATCTCTAACTCTTTGGGAAAACAATTCATCATAATGCTTTCATAATCAATCTCTAGTATATGTTTCTGATATTAAATACATGAATTGCTCTTAATATAAAATAAACCATGAAACCTATAATCATGAAAATGCAAATATTTATAATAAAACATGCCAGTGTACCTCTATGGTTTGGAACCCTGTCCGTCATGCACACCGAAACACTTTATCTCTAAACAGAATACCAAAAGAATACTTCACTCCTTAGTAAAGCTCACCCATTGAGATATCTCTACTGCGCTGGAGGAGGTGGAAGAGAAGAACCCATAACTTTTACAGCACTTATAATGGAGGAAGAGAGAGGGGTGAATTTCATCTAAAACTCAGTGAGTAGGTCCTCACCCATAACCCTCTCATAGGACAACCAAGGGAATAAATAATAATATATATAAATCATCAAAATTAGTTAACGCAAATATTCATAGGAATAATAAATAGCTCTAAAATCAGTATTATGTAGAAATCATAAAACCACAGAATACTAATAAAGAAACAAAAATTTCTGGTTATATCCAACTCATATGACATAACAAATCTCTGATTATGCATAGCATAACAAAGTCTCCAATCTCCGGGGCACCTAAGTAAGTCTCATTTATTATTTCTCTAGCCCTAAGGCGATTTGGTATACCAAGGTTAACGGAATAACTGTCGTTAACTTACAGTCTGTTTCTTTATAGCTACTGTCTAGTCTCTAAGTCATAAAATTTGTCATTTCTCTAAAACTCTGATTTAGCCTTTCTTTAGGCATGAACTCTATAATTCATAATTGTCTCTTTTGAAATCATCATAAAAATATCATAAATCTCTAATCGTATAATCTCTAATCGTATAACAAATATACTCTAACTATTTGATAGACATCATTTAACAACTATGGTCCCATGAATTTTCTAAAATATACATTTCATGCTCTAATTGAAAATCACTTCTTTGATAAACATATATGTCATTTAAATCTTTAATCTCTTTGAAATATTCTCTAAAATCATGTAATCATGCTCTCAAAAGGAAATTAACCCTAATGACCAATATAAGGGCCATAAGTTCTGAACCCACTCACCTGGAAAAGAGGAAGTAGTGGCGTCAACACCAACGGATGTCGAGATAGGAGGAACGGTGCCAACGTCTGCTATTGAAGTCACAAAACTCTATATTAGTCTCCGATAACCTCTAGACTACTCAACATAACTCTAACATCATAGGGGGGTGAAACTGTGATCGGCCCTTTCGCTGCAACGAATGTACCTCGCTGCAACAAGCCTCTTGGCCTGCTGCCTTGCTACTGCGATTCATTCTTGCTGCAGCAAGTCCACCTTTGTAGAACTCACCCACTCAGCAACAATGGAAACAAACCTCGATACCCATACCCAAAAATGTGAAAGAATGGAGATGATAACAATACACAAACTCTAGGTTATCACATGGAAAGGAAAAGAATAACAAAATCTCATAAATCTCTTACCTTTGATCTTGGAATAAGATGGAATAGAGTGGGATTGAGTGGAAGAGAGTTTGGAGAGAGTTTGGGGAGAATGGTTTCGGATTTCAAGTACAAAATCCCGACTTGGGGTGTTATATGAGGGTTAAGGGCTCATTTAACGAAACTGCATCATTTTGCATTGTACTGTGACCGAGCTCGTTCACTGCAGCAAGAATGCAGCGAAAAAACCTCACTACAGCGAGCCTTCCTGCCCGCTTGCTCGCAACAGTGAGAAATACTCGCTGTAACAAGTCTGTTCTGTAGCAATCATGCCTGACCTGCATTCCAAGGCTCCCCGGCCATCCAGGGCTTTCCTGACGGCATGGGTAGGTCCCAGGGGACCCTAGGGCTGTACGAGTTAGGTATTACAAATGGATTCCCTAAATTTGGTGGATTCCCCATGTTTGGTGGCAGAGAGGGTGTGTACCCTAAGGGTACATAGCCTGGAGGAAAACCATATGGAGGCCATGTCATCACAACAATAGTATTCACACTTGTTTGTAGTATATTATCGCTTGTCTGACTAACAGAATATCACGACTTGACTTAGATCGTGACCGGCGTAGGGAATCCGGTCCCCACGTAAGCCTCGTGACCTCTGTGCCATACTATATGCTTACTTTAGTTCATAAAACATGATCTAATCATAAGTTAACTTAACTAATAAACCTTGCTAAATTTAGAAATAACCCCCTCTTGATAAATAAATAGCATAACTGTTGCTACAAAATACATTTCAACCGAGTTACTCATATACAAAATATCTATGGGTGATATGCTGTGAAGTACAAAGAATCATGGTATAAAGTCAAAAGACAAAATAAATGATTATATGCGGTCCGGGACCCTGCCCGTCATGTCACTGGAACTCATCTACCATGAACAAAAGTACTAAGACTTCATGTCAAAGTGAAGCTCACCCAAACTAAAGAAAACTATTGTTGAGGATGTGAAAAAGGAGGATCCTGAGTTACGTCTGAATCCGTGGAAAATAAAGAAGAGAGGGGTGTGTTTTGAAATCAAAACTCAGTGAGTGGATCCTCACTCATAACCGTACATAGGACATGAAAAATATAATACATGAATGATGGTAAAATGCAACATTTATAAACAGTGTTATTTACTTTACGTATTAATTATAATAAAAAAAACTCAAGAATTACACAAGGGAACAGAGTGCTCATCAACTGTAGGGAGGGTGCTAAGTCCCTGGTGGAAAAATCTAACTCAAGGATGAATTGCCCTAGTGAGCCTTGGTATACCAAGGTTAACGGAATAACTGCCGTTAACTCATAGTTTTGTTCCTCTCAATAACTCTCTCTATTCTAAAGCCTCTGAAATCACAAAAGGGGAGTTCTATGTTTCTAGTTCAACATTTCTCATTACTAGCAATTGTAAATTTTTAACTCTCAACTCGTAAATTACAACAAATCTCATTTATTCATAATCAAATCAATTTGCGAATTAAATCATATGAAGCTTTTTATAAAATAAATATGGTCCCATGCATTTCTAAAATCATATTTTTATGCATAAGTTCAAACGAAGCTTTTCTAGTGAAATATATATATTTTTCATGAAGTCATATCGTACTAGAATCCATTTTAAATCCTCTAAATACTTCGTAATGCTAGAAAATAATAATGTAATGACCAAACTAAGGCCATGAGCTCAAACCCACTCACCTGGAGCGGTAGACTGTGAACCGCCAACTTCGTGGGGACTCCGGAGAGGAGGAATAGAACTAATGTCTACCATTGAAGCCATAAAACTCTAGATTAGTCTCCGTTAACCTCTAGATTACTCAAACACAACTCTAACAATATTGGGGGAGTACCTCCACTTAACAAAAATGGAGACAAACCATAACCCAATCACCAAGATATGAAATGAAAAGGAAAGGAACAATAAATGCCCATAAATCTTACCTTTGATCTCTTGGGAGGGAAAGAAATGGAGTGGATTTGTGAGAAAGGAGTGGGAGAGGGATTTTGGAGAGGTAGGGCTCGAAAATGGGGGAAAATTTCTGAGTTAGGGTGTTTAAATGGGGGTTGGGGTCTCACTAACACGAAACAACGCGTTTTGCACTGTTCGTGCACTGTTCACACCGCTATAGCAATCCTGGACCGCTATAGTGATCCCTAGGGAGTGAAAAAACACTGCTACCCCCATACATGGCAGTCTCCAGCTCCCCCAAAACCTTCTCATGACAGCTAGACCGCTATAGTGGTCTCCTGGAGCCAAAAACGCACCACCACCCCTCTGTGACCGCTATAGCGGTAACAGTTCACACATCAGCTGCACTAAGGGTTCTCCGGGCATCTCGAGGCCTTTTCGACAACATGGATGCGTCCCAGGGGATCCTAGGGCAAAACGGAACTTATCCACTGCCACATATACATTGGGTGTCACACAGAATTTAGGATAGGCTCCAAAGTATAAGGGGGACTATTTTCTTTGTCATTTCGTCCATCCTCTGATGAAGATGATGCTCTTGACATATTTGACACAATGGTGCCACTACGCAAGTGCATACACTTTGTTTTTTATTGCTTTGACACATTTTTGTTTCTTTTTAACCAGTGTGTCCTACCGGGCATGCCAATTTGTTTATTACCGAATTTGACATTTCTATGTCAGCAATAAATAATTTACAATTTCCTTATCCATGAGGCCAAATTGCTTTAAACCAAGTGTTCATTGACAAACTTAGCAGTTTAGACGCTAACCTTTATTTGTCAAGATCTTGATTCAATGAGCGAAAAACTACTATTCTTGAATTCCACACTAAAGAATCGAGTGTCAAACTATTATTTTATGGAATGAGGATGGTGTGCAATGTGATTTGTGTTGTGGATGCAATGTTGATTGATAGATTAAAATGTAAAGGAATTGTAAAATGTAAATTGATTGATAAATGCAAGTATAAGTACAGGAAATGTAAAGGAATTAAAGGAAATCTAATTCTAAAAAAGCAAGAAATTGGGTTAAAAACAATACTCAGTGGACTCTGATATCTGTTTTGTCATATGGTGATGTTTGTAGAGTGAGTGTGTGAGTAAAAATTTCAAAGTGTACAAAACCAGTATTTATAGACATCCTATGACTCTAAGATATTGACATCTGTCTTTGGCTGCGTCCTTGGATGTTGTCCATGTGTCTTTGATAGTTTCTTTCTTTGTTACATGCATTTGCCGTCGATTGGTTACCACTTCATTACGTCTTCATAAGGCTTCTGTCAATAACTGTTGATAACCGTCAGTAATTGTCAATCGGCGAATTTGTTTTCTTCTAGTCATTGTGTCAATCTCCACACAATCTTCAAAATTTTCTAAGTCCCTGATGACAAGCTCTAACTTCGACTTGTCAAACTTTGAATATGAAAACAACAGTGTTAACTTGCCAACTTGGTCATTTAAACTTTGTCATGAGTAACTTTCATAGGATTCATCATGTCGAATGATCAACAGAAGATTGTCAAGTTTGTCAAATCTTGTGGCTTTGGTTAGTTCGTCATGCCAAACCTTTGTCATATATAGAACCTACACATTTTTGACAATCAAGCTCTTCACAATGGCTTTTAGCCTAATATAATCGAATGCCAATTTGACATTTTTACACTTGGTGAAATTTGATGCCAAGAAAATTGAACTGACTAACAGAAGGCAAGATCTTTCAATTCTATGTGGCAACCAATAAGCATATGTGACAAGAACTAAATCCAAATAATTTTCAAAATATTTGAATTGAAATCAAAACAAAGTAAAATCTGCTTATTTTTCGAATAACAAAAATATATTTAACCTAATTAATAAATATTTATAGGGTAAATATATAATACTATATTTCTTTTAAATTTTTTTTACTTATTTTTATCATATACTATATGCAAAAAAAAAATTATTAGATATTTAAATTCAATGTGATGGAATATAATTTTTGAGTAAGAATAGGTTGCAGCGCAATTTAGCTAGACCTCAACAGTGGTTCATTATTTACCGTTTTGACTGTGCTCAAAGAGTATTGCAGTTTTAGTGGGTTTTCTTTGCTTTTATTTTCTTCGTTTAAATTAGAAGCCCATCCACTTATACAGGCGACATCTTGTGAAGGCCCTTTTTAAGGACGAGTGTGGATTGTTTGGGCAAGAGATTGACTTTTGGTTTGTTTGGTTAGACTTAGGCATTTATAGAATTGATTTTATTAGTGTTTTTTTTATAATTCATTTGTTCAAGTGTTTTTATATAATTTTCTTATTTTTTTATGCCCTTTTAATAATTTCATAATTAAGATCAATTACAACTATTATTATTCAAAGAATAATAAAATATTATTATGTAATAATATAATTCCAAATCCAAAATTACTTTTAACTAAAATCAATTTAAATAGAATCAATTTATTCAAAAACAAATTCTACAAATGCAAAACTAAATGCACACTTTGTAGTTATTTGTTATCCATTTTCTTATTGAAAAATTGATAATTCTGGGTATCTTAATTAATAAATGATTTTTTTAAAAATAAGATATTAGCTTATTGGTGACAACTTGTTAACTCTGCATTTTAAAACATCTCAATTATGACAACTTAATATCCTTAACTTTCTTAAAAAATGAATTTTATAAAATAAAATAAATCAACCAAGTTTTTTAAATTCATTTTATATACTTTCTTTTTGTAGAAAAAGGGAAAACCTTTTCATTCAATAAAATAATTTTTTTAAACCAAAGTTTTTTAAATTCAATTTTTTTTGAAAAAGAAGATTTTTGTTATATAACTATCAAAATGTAAAGTGAACCACTGAGCATGGATTGGATTGCCTCTGGGAGGATACGTGTGAAGAGGAAAACAACCTAGAAAGGCAGTGGATGTAGCAAAGACAAGTTATTTGAGTGGGCTGAATGACTTGTTTATTGGAATTATTGAAATTCTTTTAAAGAATGCTCAACTTAGGGCACAAGCCCATCTATGATCAGATTTCAATGATTTATCAATTTTTTTTTTTTTATTGAGTGTTCCGTAATCCAAATAGGACTCTCGCACAGAAAAACCATACTCGCGCAAGATTCAACCATCTCATTGCAATCTATAACTCACTAATTCTTTTTATTTTTTAGTCAACAGTATTGACCGAAAATAGTGGCTAATATCCTCGAGTCGTAGAGTTCACATGTATAGTCTTGTCTCTGGTCACTAAATCCTCTTCATACAGACTATTAGGGATAAAATCTCTAACCAGATGCTTAAGAAACTTGATTAAATACCAACTGTGCTAGGCCTCGTGATTCTATTTCCTTCATTTTTCTTTCAAAGAATTTTCTTTTTTAATTTTTCACTTTTGAAGCATAGATATAAGGTTTGACCCGGTGATGTATTCGGCTAAGGCACCATGTCACTGATATTAGATATAACATAATTCATGTGTTTCAGTCTAAAAGCTCAAATTTTTAGAAGAGATAGATTTATAAGAGAGTAATGATATAGCCTCCTAAAAATCTTCTTAAGTATACTTCTACATACTTAATAAGATAAAATAAATAAATAAAATTAATGCCTTAGAATCGTAAAAAGCAATAAATTCTTCATTTATTTAGTAATTAGGAGGATGTTTAGGAGGGTTTATTAGGAGAATAAATAATTTCTCATAAAATAATAATTAAATTTTAACATAATATAAAAGTGGGCTTGTGCATTATCCATATTTCATGCCCAAAAAACCCATTCGTCTGATTGATGAGACATATTAAATATAAAACTATTCATGTGCTTCAACCCAACAACTTAAGTTTTTGCAAAAGATGTATAAATAACAACTGAGTTATCAATATATAAAAATACAATCTAATACAACGAAATATGTAATATATATAGTTAATGAGACATAATAACACAACCAAAGAAATGATCTAGTTGTTTGATTCTTGATGATTGGATGTTTGAATTATCACGTATGTGATTCAAGGTAGGTTCAATTTCAAACTTCTCGGTTTACTACAAATTTGACCAATTCATTGTTAGTCTAGTCTAATCAAAGAATCGAATCGAACCAATGACTGATTCATTAGTTTTCGGCATGAATTGCCTAGTCCGGTTTGATTGTGATAAATATGATTTTAAGGTTTGAGTTAAGCATGTAAATGCAACGTCTGCTTAGGGAAACATAAATTCCACCAACCATTTCACATTGCTTTTCCATGGCACATGAATGCCTTTATTACAGTAGTTAATATGAGTAAGGAAATACTTCAATGCTTAGTAAGACTTATTCATAGAGGATGTCTTTTTCACCCCTTACCAATGCTATTGACAATTGTGCCATGCACCCTTCTAGCTGCCCGTTCATACCTGCATCATCAATGCTTCAAAAGTTCTCATAGCAGAAGCAGGCAAACCCAGCAGCACATTTACACTTTTCCTTTCTTGACCATGTGACAAGAACAAAATGACTTCTCTCTCTGGCAATGTCACAGGGCCAGAACACAAAGGTTCTCCCCAGCCAAAATCTGTAGTGTGGAATGATAGCCTAGTCCAAGTTGTGATCAAAAGGGTAGCTGTTAAGGAAGGCCTGGCTCTTGTGGCTTCATAATAATCAATGGCAGATCTCATGTAACTGTCTGTGACCATTTCAATTGCCTTGTGAACCAATCCCACAGCATATGACAAAGCGTTGTTCAATAGTTCACCAGCCTTACATATGGAATTTGTCAGCACAAAAGCATTGCCAAAGTACCCCTCAGGAACTGGAGGCACAAATCTAGACCTTGCATCAACTGCAAAGAGTAGCTTTGTTTGCTGATCAGGCAGCATCCTTAAGGCCTCGGTTCTAGCTTTCCATACAAAAGCAGAGAGGGCTTCAAAACTAGAGCACTTCTCCAAAACCCCATCTTCAGTGGCCTTTTTCTTGAGCAGCTCAAGCTTGTCAGGGTCAAAACAGAAGGATCTGTAGAGCATCTCTTCTTCTTCATAGAGTTTTGTAGAGTTTGATACGTCTTCAATGTCATCAAATTCATGGTGTGCGAACTCTATCTTGGGAGGGTCACGAGCTTTGAGTATGGTCCGGTCAAGAAATGGTGGGACCTTTAAGTCCAAACCTCTTGCCACGTTACTCCATGCATTCACAAATTCCATTGCACATAGTCCATCTTTCATGCAGTGGTTCATGTTTAGCCCCAAAGTGAATCCTCCACATTTGAACTTTGTCACCTGAAAAATCGCCATTTATCATCTTAGATCATTGTTTTAATAGCCTAACCGGATCTCAAACTGGTGAGGCTTCCAATTGATGATTGAATTGGTAGAATTTGTAATTGAACTATGATTGACCAAAGTTCATAATCAAACCAGTTCAACGCGCCCATTTAGCTTTTAAAACATAAGACATATCATATTATCACATGTTTTAACCTGCAGAGGATTGATCGAGGATTCGAGGTGATAAGAAACCTTAACCTCCTAGAATAGGAAGGTGAAATCCAATCTTAAAGTGACAAATTTTGTGAAAATACCATATAAACTTTATCCTCTTAGAAGGAGCCGAGATCCAACATTGAAGAGACAATTTTGTTGAGAGACTGCATAAGCCTTGTACTCCGACTGTCAGATGAGGATTTGTCTTACGAATTATTCAAATGGATCGAATTCATAAAGTGTGTTTGGAATCATAAAAAAAATACTATTTAAATCATTTGCTTGGAAATGAAAAAAAATTTAAGAAACGAATTGAATTGTAATTTCATGAAATGACATTCTTTTGATTTTGAAATCCTTTCACTTTTTAGTAGGATTTAAATAGAAATGAATTTATTTTAAAATTTAAATACAAATCAATTCAATCCATTTATTTTTTTTACTCATTCCGAACACAATATCTCTTTGAACTATCAAAAGAATCATATAAGCTTTTGCAAGGGAAAGAAGACCACACACATATCTATACACACACACACGCGCGCGCGGATAACACAGTGACACAACTTCTAGGAGACTTTCATGATGCTAGTTTAAGTGACAAATTATGTCAAACCTGAACAGTCATAAGAGGCATCTCAAGTATGTGCCGAGCATCAGGCACGTCATAGACCAGTTTCCCAAGAGTGTGAGGGTCTGGCTTTGTTATGTCCCCTATGTCCTCTATGTCACAGTCTGCTTCGGCCTCAACAAACACTGCACCTTCCTCTGTGCAATCCACAATCAACTTCCCTTCTAAGCTTATAGTCAAAGTGCCTGCCATAGGGTAATAAGGGACAAGAATCTTCGACAATGCATCCTTGATGACTTGTACAGCATCCTCATTTCCCCTTGAAGCAGATTTAAAGCAATAAGCTGTGCGAACTGGCACTGCAATGTTCTGGTCAAGGTTTGAAAGAAAGTAGGGACCCTTTTCTGTCTCCTCTGCAGGCTTCACTCTAGTTGGTTCTCCTTGCCTTACAACAAGTTCAAATTTTGAGCCATACCCATTTGCCATCGCTTCACAACCTTTGTGGAACCACTATATGTATGAAGAGTGTGAGATTATTTATATGATTATATCATAAATGGATTTAATAAAAGCATGACAAGGCAACCGTTCGTAGTGACAAAAAGAACAAGTTATAGCAAATAAAAGAATGCGAAAAATTTAATCAGATTTTTACCCGGATCTTCAGTGAAGGATATGTTGTGGCAAGGCTAAAATGATTTAAGGAAGTGATATTTGTACTATTGTAGCCATTTGGTGCGTGGTTTATATAGAATTGCTGAGATATAAGTTTTGGCAACCATTTCTTGTGATCAACAAAATTTGGCAGCACGATAGGGACAGATACTGATGGCTAGTTGGCTCTATTTTCAAAGTTGATATGAGCAATATAACTCGCGCAGACGCAGAGAAGCATTTGTTTTAGGTGAAGGCTTATGGTGCACCGGATGAAGTGTGGTGTATCACATATCAGGAATTTAGTTCCATTTACAAAGTGTGGTTAAACTCATTCAAAAGTGAGGTGAATGAGTTTAACCACATTGTATAAATGTGGCTAAATACCTAGTGCATAGTTCTCCATACTTTTGATATAGACAAAACATTTCTTTTGAGATGTAGCGAGTATGAAACCCAATATGTCCGGATGACAAATTATAAATGAGACATGGTAGCACTAGTTGGTAGATTTAGGGTCCTTGTTAAATAAAATCATTTATATACCTTTATCATTAACTTAAATTTCT
Organism: Dalbergia cochinchinensis; assembly: GCA_031216125.1. NCBI lineage: Eukaryota > Viridiplantae > Streptophyta > Magnoliopsida > Fabales > Fabaceae > Dalbergia > Dalbergia cochinchinensis. The sequence continues at coordinate 53,781,740 of CM062373.1, read as the reverse complement.
TAAAAAGATGATTCAATACCCATCTATAACTTGCTAATTCAAGTCTACTATTGTATATGAAAACAAAGCATGAGCAAAATTCTTATGTAACAATCTTATTGTCTATATTAATGTATCAAATAGATTTTGTTCACACTAATAATTCACTTGCAGAAGAAAAAACAACAAATGTTACTCCACATCAATACAGAAGATGATACTTTTTGGTCTGCATAAATCCAAGGTCTGTAATCAGCCTAACATTTATTTTTAAATTTAAATATGTACTACAGTAAGGTTTCTTTTTTTTTTTTTTGACATTCTAGAATTCCACTACTAAGATGTATCATGCACGCAAAATATCTGTTTCACTTTCCAGCTCGATTGTCAACTGCTAATCCAGTGTGTCAAAAGCAAGAAATAAATTTAAAATGCATATTATGCGCAGTTAGTTGAAGCAAATTGATCATAAGGTTTTAGTAGCATAGGATAAGCCAATGAAGTGTAGAAATGAATATAAATTTGCTGATGTTTAGACGTCATGGACTTTGTAGTTTGTCGGAAGCGACGGGTTAAAATTTTACATTCCTTTTAAGAAGTAATCCCGAGACAAGCCACAGATTTAATTTAAAAAAAAGGTGTGATGATTTATAAGTAAGCTGTAAGTCTTGAGCCGATCTATTTATTTTTCTAGCCCGCATATTATGGTAAGAGTAATGAGTCTTGTAGAAAAAAAAATGGAAAAAGTATTAATAATTGTATTGAATTAGTCTGAGCAGTTAATTAAAGTATGTTAAATTCTGGACACTAGTAGTCTAGACCAGAAATATTATATAGACCGAAAATTTACCATAAATTACCATAATTTTTTCAAAAACATTAGTACTTGTTGAACGAAATAAAATAGTAAGCTGTGTATTTTTATCTAAGAATAAACATGTATGATATCATTTTATCAAATAAATTCGAGTCCTGCCAAATAAATAAATAAATTCGAGTAAAAGCTCCGATGTTTAACATTTTCTTCATATAAATGAGGTGAGTACAGTTTTACAATTTGTTTAACATTGATTCGGTTAGGGAATTTTGAGTCACTCATATGATTGCGGATCAAGTCCGAAAATTCGAATAAAGAATAAAATTATTTTTAAAAATAATTTGTTCACATAATAGAAATGAGCTTGGTTTTAATTTATTTTTTGATGAGAAACAGGGCTAAAAGCCCAACAAGAACAAACAACTACGAACCCACAATCCGGGTAAATCTAGTGCTAGAAGAATCCGCAGAGAAAGCAAGAGAAAGAAAGGGGGAACAGTGGGGAAGAACTTAGTTTCCCGATTAGCAAGGGAGTGGCCGTGGTTAGCCAACTTATCGGTGCTGCTATTACCTTCACGAAAGACGTGGTAAATGCAAACCTCCCAATCTTGGTTAAGAAGAGTCTAAATAGCCCCAACTAAAGAAGTACAGGGATGACTTGGTGAACACCCTTCTCAATAAAATGAACTGCAATCTTAGAGTCCATTTCCAAAACAACCCGGGGCAATTGCAAATCAAAAGCCACTTTAAGACCCAACAACTCACCCCAAAGTTCAGCAACGGTGATAGAGGATTTACCCAATTTTCGAGCTGAAAGCTTTGATAAAATTACTGTAATAATCACAGACTAATCCCCCGCAAGCTGAATGCCCTGAATCTTGATAAATAGAGCCATCCACATTAAGTTTGAACCAATTTGGAAGGGGAGGAGTCCAACAAATAGTGAAAACATGCCATTCCCTGAGTCTCTTAAAAGATTGAGAGAAGCTATGAAGGGCAAGAGCATACTCTTGAGCAAGGGCCAACACTCAAAAGTAAATGCTGTGGCGTGTAGGGGCCTTACCCTCAAAAATAAATTCATTACGCACTTGCTAGAGGACATGGATATCGTAATCCAATCACTCAAAGGGGCTGAGAAAAATGAAGCACGAGCAGGTTTGGATATGATGCTCTTCCACACCCCTTCAGCGACAAAACAGTCCTGAGGTGCATGGAGCACCGTTTCTTCATCAGAGCCACAAACTGGGCAAGTCGAAACTAGAGACATTTTCCTTCTCCATCTAGCATGATTCGTGAAGAGAGCATTGCTGAGAACAAGCCATAAAAAGCTTTTAAGACGTTGAGGAATATGGAGATGCCAAATGTTGTTGAAACTTGGGGGTTCATTAGCCACAGTGTGAGAATGTAAAGAGGTGTAAGCTGATTTAACCGAGAATTTACTAAAGGGATCAGGGTGCCAAGCAATTGAATCAGTACCCAAAAGAGTATCTGGTCTAGGAATTGGAATATACAAATCAACGAAATCCTCGGGGAGAACCATAAGTAATTTCCCCCAAGCCCAGTCATCTACAAATTCACTCACCCAGCTTTGAGTTTCTTCGAGAGACAGAGCATGGAGGGCAAAATCCCCAAGATTATGAATGCCAGTAGAGGTGTCAAAACGGGTCAGCCCATCCCATTTAGACCCGTCCCGTCAAAAACAGGGTGGGACGGGCTGGCCCGCCAAAATAAAATGGGTTGGAATAATCACTGCTTGTTTTAGACGGCAATGGGCCATGGCTAACCCGCCAAAAAATAAAAAAAATTCAAAAAAAATATTTTTTAATGTTTTGATAAAAAAATTTTAAATAATATTTATTATTTATATATATCCAATTTTTCAAAGTCCATAATAATTACATATTAACTTGGATTAAAAATTATTATTATTAATAATATTATTTGTGAGTTATGAGACTATTTTATTTTTAAGTTTTAACTTTAAGTGAATAATATCAACTGTATAATGTTAATGTATTAGTGACTGTACATATTTCTTACTTTTTTTTTGTCTTTTTTGGGTCACATGTTTCTCATTTTTTTATCTATAAATCATAAATTTTTTCTTTAAAAAAAAAGAGTTGGCCATGGTGCCTCGCCTCTAATTCACCAAAACCCATGGTTAGGTGGGGCGGAGTTAAGCGGCTGAAATTTTTACGGCCAAAACTTCAACCCAAATTTCGCCAAAAATGGCGAGTTTGGCGGACCAACCCGACGGGTTCAACCCGTTTTAACATCTCTAAATGCCAGGAATCCAATGATCATGCTAGAAACTGACAGAGTTGCCATCACCTACCCGATGGATAAGATTATTTTTAACTATGGGTCATGTTTTTACTATACCACGCCACACGTTCGAAGCCACAAGTCTAGAATGTACCTGTGGAATTGGGCCACCACCACATCGATATTTACTCCGTAAAATATTAACCCAAAAAGTATCACCTCTATCAATTAAACACCATCCCAGTTTCATTAAGAAAGCCTCATTCATATCTATCGCTTTTCTGAAGCCCAGACCACCAAATTTCTTGGACTGACAGATTCGATCCTAGCTAATAAGATGAATCCTCTTCCTATTTTCAGTAGAGCCCCAAATGAAGTTTTGACTACTATCAATTCTATTACAAACACTAATGGGGATTTTGACAGTTTGCATAATGTACGATGATACAGAAGCCAGAGCGGACTGAGCAAGGGTGGCCCTACCTGCTAGGGACAAAGTTTTGGCATTCCACCCATTAAGTTTACTGTTCATCCTGTCAATGACGAATTGAAAGTCAGCAGTGTTGCATTGCTTATGAAAAAAGGGGACTCCAAGGTACTTGCCAAGATTTGAAGTAAGCTTAAAATTAAAAGCCTCATTGATCTCCTTTTTTCTCTAGAAGTGCACAATCTTGGAGAAAAAAATACACGGTTTATCAAGACTAAACTTCTGACCTGAGCTCTTGCAAAAAATGTCTAGGACCCCCTTAACCACCTCCATTTGGTCCATAGTGGCTTTTGCAAATAAAACCAAGTCGTTAGCAAAATAGAGGTGGGAGAGGGTAGGACCAGTATGAGAGAGATGCATAGGCTCCCACAAACTTTGGTTCACAGCTGCCGAAATAAGTTGAGATAGTCTCTCCATACACATGACAAAAAGATAAGGGGAGAGTGGGTCACCTTGCCGAATACCTCTAGAAGGAGAGAAAGAGTTGTTAACTGAGCTATTCCAAATAATCTGCATAGAAGATGAGGATATGCATTGCCAGATGAGGCTAATAAGGTTTTCAGGGATATTAATATCTGAGAGAGTATCCGGATAAAGTCCCATTTCAACCTGTCATAGGCTTTCTCAAAGTCAATTTTAATAGCCTTGTAACCCACCTTGCCACTTTTATTACGCGTAGAGTAAATAGCCTCTTGAGCAATTATAATGTTGTCTGCACTAAGTCTGTAGGGGATAAAACTACATTGGGTGCAACTGATCAATTTGTTCATAATCTCTTTGAAGCGGAGGGAGATAATTTTCGTGACAAGCTTGTAATTGACATCGCATAGACTGATTGGTCGAAATTGGGAGTAATACTCAGGGCACTCAACTTTACGAATGAGGGAAATAAAAGTTTGATTGACCTCCTTAATCATCAATGGATTGTTAAAAACCTCTATCACCCAAGTACATAAGGATTTGCCCACTGTTTCCCAGTTATTCTGATAAAACATCGCTGGGAGGCCATCAGGACCTGGAGCCTTCCAGCTTCCCATTGAAAAGAGTGCAGTTTTAATTTCTTCAGGTGTCACTGTCTTATTAATAGTTTCCCTTTCATCCTGAGTTAAAATTGATAAGGCATCCGAGATACAGAAAACGTGATGATTAGAATCCTTCGTATAGAGGTTAGAGAAGAAAGACACGCCCATTGAACTAAGAGTGTCAGGATTGTCCACCCAAGAACCTTCCTCTTTCTTGAGAACTAGAATTTTATTGCGACGTCTTCTACCAGAAGCCTGGCTATGGAAGAATTTAGAATTTTTATCACCAAGATTAAGCCATTTGCAACGAGACATCTGCTTCCAATGAACCTATTCTTGGACCAGAGTATTTTCATAGTCTTGCCACAACTCCTTTTGAAGTCTGTCAAGGAAAAGATTAGATTCAAAAGAGAGCTTTTTAGAGATTCCTTCTAACCTTAAGAGGATCCTCATCTTCTAGCCCTGAATATGACCAAAGACATCTCTATTCCAGGCTTTAACCTTTTCAGTGAAATTAGCAATATTATGTAAAAGGTCATCAATATGCCAAGCATCCTGAAGAAAATCATTAAAACCTTCATGTAGTTGCCACGGGGCCAGAGAGAGAAAGATGGAAGAATCTGAGTTACGGTGTCCCAACTTATCTAAAAGAAAACATAAAGGGATATGATCAGATTTTAAAAGAGGAAGATGTTTAACAACAGCATCCCCGAAACAATCTACCCAACTAGTTTTTGCGAAGCATCCATCAAGGCAGCGATGGATGTTTTGACGTTGCCAAGTACACGGTTGTCCAAAGAAGCCTATATCATGTAAACCATTATCGAGCATGCAATTGGAGAAAAGGGTAGAGTCACAAGCCATAAGGGAAGAACCCCCCGCATCAGCAAGAGTGAGGGTGGAGTTGAAATCACCTCTTATACACCAAGGTCCCATAATTTCACTACCGATATCATCTAATTTCTCCCAAAGCTCGAGACGATAACGAGAATGTGGACTCCCATAAATAGCTGTAAGCAACCACGGATTATCATTGAAGTAATGAATCTTCATATGAACTAGCTGGTGGTCCGAGTCAAGAATCTCAACTTGCCAATAGGAAGTCTGCCACAAGATCCATATACCACCTGAAAAGCCAACGCCATCTTGAATGTGAAAACCATCAAAGCCAAATTTGGATGTAAATTTCCTAGCCTTCTCCCCGAAAACATGGTCTCAAAAATAACTAAGAGCTGAGCCTTATAACGAAAAGATAGATCCCTAATCAGAGATGCAAAGCCTTTACCAGAAGTACCCCGGCAATTCCAAAGGACAATATTCATTGAGACGTATGAGAAGTGAGGAGGGGTTCATTGACACCTCTAAGAAAAATGTGAGCATTACCAGCTGACACCATATCATTATCCCCAGGGGCCATCATCCCTTGGTTAAAAAACAGATCCCTTGTTGTGCTATCTCCTGGGTTCGGTGCGTTGTGGGATCCTTCTTCCTTCGTTGCACCTCCTTGGAGTTTTCAAACAAATTTGAGGTGCTCATCAGAGGGTTCGTAAACTTTAGTACTTGGGAGGATAGCTACAGTGTCTCTGTTCTTGAAATTGTTCTACTCAACATAGGTCGATTGTCGAAGTGAAAACCAGTGAGCTACATAATCATTATTAGCTACTGATTGACCCTTGTTTATAGTGGTCATGTAGGGAGTAGGAGGATATGCATGGGGGGACGTAGCTAGTTTATTCCCCAAGACCACTGGTTTATTAAACGAGCTAAGACCATTACCATTTTGTTGGGTCGCTCCTTTTGGCTTAGTGGGATTTTGACTAACACGTCTTCTGTCACGTTGAGGCTGGCCCAAGAATGGTTGCTGAGAATTTGTCCCTGGCCCAGTTAAGGTGGCATTTTGTTCCATGCTAATTATTGCAGAATCATTTAGATTGGGATCTTCATTATCGTCGTTGGAAAGTGTGTCGAAACGTGACTTTCTGGAGGGTTCAAAATCTCTCCTCCAATAGGCCTCACCTCTCTGATACTGTTTATTTGATTCGAATCTCCGTCATTACGATTTTTTAGCTAGCATCCAAGGTCCAAAAATATTTTTTGCACCCGTATTAGCCGGAATCATCACGCCAGTCCCAGAATTATCGGGTTGAGTAAGTCTAGAATCATTCAGAATCATATCTGTATCCGAAGATTGAGGAGCAACAGAATCTCCCATCAGCTTCGGCTGGTTAAGGCTTCCTTCCGCCGTTCCAGTCCCCTCTACGGCTGCCGGAATGTCCCTCATCGTCCCCATTTCAGTACAATGATCAGCGCGATGGCCATATCTGCCACAACCAAAACAAAGTAGGTGCAGACCTTCATATTCTACTCTGAAATCTTTGCCTAAGGCTGTGATGGATGGGACCAGTTTTTGTCTCATATCAATCTCGACACATATACGAGCAAACTTTCCTCTGGAATGAACTGATGTTAGATTGTCCATTTTTAGCATAGTCCCCAAGACAGAGCCTGCCCTCCAAAGTGAATAATTTCATAGGGAGGTTTGGAATGCGAACCCAAACTGCCATCTTCTGGATTGCTTTCCACTCTGGCTGGAACAAAGGGCACTAGCATTGGACCATGAGATAATGATCAGCAATGAGCCAAGGGCCCTCAAATAGAGCATGAGTATAATCTCCCTTATCTGTGAATCTAACAATGAAAAAGCCTTCATTCATATCAAGGACCCGAATCGTCCCTTTGTTGGCCCAAGATTTTTGAATCCATCGATCCATAGCTTTCAAGCCTAAAGTTTTTCCCAAAGGCTTCACTGTTAGCGTAAGTCTCCATGGTTTACACCACTCTTGAAATTCCTCTAGAGAAACTGGAATGCTTGGCTTCAGGTTGAAAGGTAGAGAATTATCTGGCCTCAGACCACCCTCATCATCATAGCATGTATAATCTTCAATCACTGGTTTGGCTATTGTTTCGGGGTCTATATTGTTACCACCTCTTTCCATAAGCACCATATCTTTATAAGAAGCTTTCCTGTCCTCCAAGCTCTTCCGTCTGACTCTTCCATATTTTCCTCAGATGCTCCCTCCTCAATGATAACTTTGTCCATGTTCACAGTAGTTTGGGCGTCTTCTGTGTCCCCCATTTTGACCTTTTTCGTACTTCTTGATATCAGATTAGCTTCCTCCCTTGACTTCTCATGGATGGCGTCTTTAATGTCTCCCATGATCGGTGGTCGTTTCAGTGTTCTTGGTTTTAATTTATTGACAATATAGAATAATTTTATATTATTAATAAAATTAAAAGAAAAAGTGTCAAATTAAGAATATATCCACTATAAAGTTTATAGATTGGCAATAAAAATTTGTTTTATATTAATAGTGTATTGAAATTAAATTGATAGTATATAATTAAAGTAAAACTTCCTCAATGTTTATTATATTTTATTAAGGTTTCAATTTATTCCTATAAGCTTTTTTGTTTAATTTACGCCCCTAACGTTTTTTAAAACATAAATAACTTATATCCAAAACATAATTTGAAATCTGACATTTCATGTTTTGTCATTCTCCACTGACATAGTAACTTGAAATTTCGTGATTTGTTGTCGTCATCTAATGTAAGACGATATTTTATATTTTGTTATGATCCTCTAACATTGTAATTTGATCTTTGTCTTAACCTTTTTCTATTTATAATTCGAATATCTTGTATCAAAAGGCAAGAATAAAATTTTTGAGAATGTTATGTTGTAACTTGTAAAGGGAAAAAAAATAAAGAAAAATTGGGACCAGATCAAATCCTTTTGTAAACTAGAGTTCTCGACTCTTATGTACCAAAGGAAAAAAAATCTGAGAGTTCTCAACTTCATGATTTGGATATGCAATTGTGTTTAAACTCGAGATATTTTTACTGTCCTTGTAGTTCTACCTGATTCATGCATAATTGCCTCTAGAAGGAGGACGTGTGTGGTTTCTACCAAAAAGTTACAATCCATAATTTATTAAAAATTATTTATTAACCAATATGTAAGAAAAAAATAAATACAAAAAACTAGAAAAATATTCATCATATAAAATAAACTAAAAAACAATTAGGTCAATGTATAATAGCTGGGCCATCTGAATCACCTAGGTCATCATGATTCAACCAAGTGTATGCCAATTTCAGTTTTAAACTTCAACCCAATGTGCCAGTACTACCTAAAGACCAATTTGTAAATTCTCTAATCCGACCTGACTAATTCAACTTGGCTCATGTAACAGATTGTCCACCTAACATGACATTTTTTCTATTTTTCATTTTTTTAATAAATTGACCAATCTAACAGATGAATTCATGAATATTTTCCTTTAGGCTGATTGACTTTTCAATCATGATGAAAACAAGTTGATCATTTTAATTTACCAAATAAATAATTAGCAATTAGATCTTAGTTTGCACAATCCAAACTATGATTTGAAAGGAGAGAGTAGAATTTCAAATTATTTTTAACGTGATTTTTAATCTTAAATCATGCTTCAAATTAAATCATGCTTAAATCATGCTTCAAGTGTAAAGGAGTTTAATCTTACAAATACCTTATCATGCTCAAGGGTATTTTTATAATTTTATTAATTAGTGACAGTTATATCATAAAAGCATCATTCTATTAAGTTTATTAATGATGTTCTGTTAGTAAGGGGTGTGGGTATAATATAAATACTTAAAATTTGACATGTAAAGGGGATGTAAGTGTAGGTTATACAACTAGAGGAGGAGTGAATTGTATTTTCATAAATCTTAAGAGATGTGAATATAATTTACCTTTTCTTTTTAGGTTCATGGCAAATTGTTCACTATTATTGTGAACAAAATGACAACAACAATAGACTCAGGGTATAATATTAAACCCTTCTGCTATTTTTTACCCTTCAGATCCTATATTTCTTGAAGTCACTGGCTACCTCAACTAATACATCCATTTGCTATTAATTGTAGGGATCTAAAATCAAATTCCGTCTTCACCGTCTTCCTTCTTAGTGTGCAAAGGGAAAAAAAAAAAATCAACCATTTTAAAAAAATGAATGTCTCAATATTGAATATAATTGATGAACAAGGTAAATGGAAACTATCATAACATTGAATGGTAATGAGATACTCACTTTTTAGATATTTAATATTCAAATAATATTTTTATTTAAACACTTAAAAAAAGATAAACCGATAAAATGAGGCAAAATATAATGGTATTGAATTTTATTGTTTGAAAGTTGAAAAGATAGAATGAAATAATATTAATAAAATTCATTCATTTCCATTTCATCTATTGCCCCTAATTCAAACAAAATGGGATGAAATAAAGCTTGAAATCGTTAAATAATATCTTTTTACCCCTCTTCATTTCATTGTTTAAAATTCGAAAAATATAACAATACATTTACTCTCATGCCTTTTCACTCTAATTTCATCCCATTTTATTTCACCCCACTCGCTATTCTTTTTCTTTTATTTTATTTTTATGGTCAGCACTCCACTGCTAATTAGCTATCAAATGGGGCTACAGTAAGCTAAGAGAGTGTCCAATGGTAAATACCTGAGAAACAAAAAAAAAAAAATTGCTATCAAATGTCCAAACACGGTCTGAGGAACAGCACAGAAAGAAGAAAACATCAATTGCTCCCTTGTGCCCAACTTTCAACCACACGATTTAAATCCAAAATTCACGCACCAAAATGAATATAAAATAAATACAAGGGGTTAAACGCTAATCAGCAAGATAAACAAAAGGAGTAAAAGATTACCAGAAAGAAAACTATCATCTCAATTTTCAAAGATCCATAATCTAGCTTTAACAAATAAAATAAACATGGCATTGATCTAAATTAGAAGGCAATAATGTTTACAGGCAAGTGAAAAAAACAAACTATTCAATGAGAAATAAAAGGTCACATCAGTAATACAGGGGGAACGGGTTAAATCTAATATGGTACAGAGTACAAACCTAGATTCGAGCATCTATCACGGAAAAGGTTACAACTCAAGCCAAATATCTACCATAGCTTAATCTGCAGAGACAACTGACAGGAGAATCATGAAGGTAAAAATCTAGCTATTGAACGACCAACATGCCTCTAATTTCTGCACAGGTCAAATATTATTTGTCCCACAAAAATTAAGCCTCATCATCATCATCCCCATCGTCATCTTTTGCTCCGTCACCATCACCGTCATTATCAGCATCCTCTCCTTCGTCTTCCTCATCAGACATGTTATTAATAACATCTGTAATAATATCCTTCACCTCTGCTTTTCTATGCATTAAATCCATACCAAAGTGGGTACCTGCCAACATTTCAATACAAAATAGCTGAGTTCAAGGATTCATTTTCCATGTTGTTCAGGAAGGAATGGAATTTTGTATGAAAAAGCTCATACCAAGTTGCCTTAGGATATCAGATAAAGTTGCCTGCATCAAAGGAAGTACAAAATATTACAAACAAGTAAAATTAGAAAACTCCGAACATTCAGAAATCAATAATTTTCACAGAATAAAGGTATTACTCACGGTATTGAAATCTACTTCCTTCAGAATATCAACGACTACTGCATGCATGTCCTCCCTACTTGGTTCCAACTTGGCCTTCTTACTTTTACCTTTTCCTACCAATGGTGTCAGGATGGAATAGGTAAGCAGGAAAATTACAAGAGGACAAATGCAGACTTAAAAACCAAATCTTGCAAAAGCAAAACCTTTTTTTCTCGTCTAATTTCATCCAAATGTAACAATAGAACATTTAGAGGCAAAGTTTGCCAGGGATGGTTCAGCAAAATTACCCAGGCAAGTTTAACCACAGGTTCTAAACTAAATTTTGGATCAACAGATTAGGGGAAAAAAGAAAGGAAAAAACAATAGATTAAGCACAACAGATGACATCATCATAAGTAGAGAGGGAAAAAGAAGTCAATGCACCTTGATCTTTAGCCAAAGCCTTGGAAGACTTCTCTGTTTGTTTTTTGCTTGCAGCCTTCCCCTTAGTCTCCTGCTTTTCACTTCCAGTTTTCTGTTTCTTGGATGCAGATTGCTTTGACTTAGAAACAGAGGCAGAAGCACTGTCATGTTCAGTAGCAGCTTTTTTGGAAGAGGACTTTTTTGGAGTTTTTTCAACACTCTTGGAAGCCTTCATTGAGGTCTTCTTGCCAGACGTGGTTCTATCTCCAGCTTTGGCAGCTGAACCCTCCTTTGCAGTCTTTTTGGGAGTACGCTTTTGAGTCTTTGGTTTTTCTTCCTCTTCCTCCGATTTATTTCCCTCTTCATCATTTTCATCATTTGGGACAGCAACATCTTCATCTTCCTGAGACTCTTCTGCATCTGAAATTTCAGCTTTATCATCCTCATCAGCATCAGAAAACCGCTTTCGCTTTCTTCCAACTTGTGAGCGTTGCTTTTGCTTCTAGAACAAGAAGAATTTATCAGTGTGATTAAAAAGAACTAAAAACTTGAAGCAGCATATCATGTGTTATAATGCTTTTGATGAATAAACAAATTTATAACCCAAATCCTCCAAGGAAATTTGAGAGAGAGATGATCCATGAAATTTATTAGGCCACAAACTGCAAACAATGATCCACTATAATCAACATGTTGCTAATTCTAGATCTAGTGCATATCCAGATGAAAAGCTGAGAAGGCCTCTCTGGCTTCACAATTGACAGAATGCAAAAGCTTAATAGAAAATCAACATATCTTTATTCATCTAAATGCAAAATAGGCATCAACACCAGGAAACAACTCAGTAGCAATTGCCAATAATTAAAACAGCAACTTGTTTGAGCCACTACATTCACAATTCTAGCAGCCCAAACAAACTGCAACACAAAAACACCTGGAAGACAAAGTGTAGCTATTTACAACACACAGCAGCTTCAAGTTCTGGTAATAAAATAGATCCAATCTTTATCTCCTTTAGTAATGAAGAAAATAAAATGTTTAGTAATGAAGAAAATAAAATAAAGGTCATTGAATAACAAGCATAATGCCATAGCTATCCATCAAATTCTTAATTCAAATCTGCAACTGCTTTATAAATCATTTTTGCTAGGAAAATCAAATAGCTCATTTTAAGTACCATAATGAATTAAAAGATTTAAACAACCATGGTTGAAGTTTCTGATTGAACCCCCCATACAAAGGATTTGTTGCAAAGGTTAAAAGAGAAAGTCCAACCAAGGTAATGGGCTTGTTATGGGATAGCGGCAAAACAGTTGTAATGTCTTCAAGGCTGAATAGCAATACAGCATCAATAACTTCAGAAACGTAATATAACCAACACTAAACATAACCTACTAATAAGACAAGTGACACTACTCCCATAGGATGACATATTTCTATTCAAAGTTCACCTCCACCATCACAAACAACATATTGAATTTGAGAGCTGCTCATAGAGATAGGAAAAAAGTGAATTTTGTTGTATTAAACCTTTGTTGAAGTTAAACTCTAGAACAAATACACAAATAATAGACGTTTAGAAAGATACTACTCATCACCAAAACAAGACCACTTCATACAACTTGAAAAATGTAACATTAATCATCAGGTTTTAATGCAAATGATTGCCCACCAAAGGTTAATGCTTAACAGGGAACAATGACACAGTTTAGTTATGACAACACACCTTGGCAGGTGTTTCTGTTGATGCTTCCCCAGGAGATTTGCCAGGGGTTGCTTTTCTGGTTCGCCTTTTGCCTTTCTGCAAAAAATAGAAGCAAACTTTAAAAAATCTATCAAAGTAAAATAAAATCTAAAATAAAAAACACCGTGTTTATGAGTCAGGAATAGTTGACACTAATAGAGACACAAATAATTAACTATATCTTTTACATTGATCCAGGCATCCAGCTGTTGAATCATAGATGTCAAATTGCATGTCAATTACAAGGAATAGACACCAATAAGAATTAAATCACATGGTTGATTTTCTCTTATATTTCAAAGTATATAATTTGTTAATTTTATGACATCTGGTTGAACTACAAAACAATTTCAAAATAACCCAAAAAAAAAAACAAGATGATCTATGCGAGAGGTGCTTTTCACCAAACAATTAAAACTTCAAACAAAGAAATACTATCTAACAATGAAGATTATTTACGTTACAACTCACAAAAGTGTCAAACGTCAATTGATCCAAACCCTTATCTAATCACCTAGAGATAACAAACCTGCTCTTTATCAGCAAGCAGAACATCAGTTGTAGGATGTGGAGACTCCAAAAATTCCAATAACTTTGCAGAAAGTTCCTCCTGAAAGCATGTCCCATGTAACAATTTATATTAAAAACAAAGGGTAATTCAACCCCATTCTACAATGGAACATATATTAGATCAATACTAACCTTCTTCACATTAGCCTTGTTTATTTGAATATTGAGAACATCACAAAAGTCTACCAACTTTTCTTTTACACACTTGTCAATCCTCTCCTTCACCTTTGCCCGCTGTTTTTCCTACATAGAATTAAAGAACCAAGAATTTTTAACTGCAGATCAATCACAGCCCCAGATACCCAAATGTTTAAGAAATGTTAACATGGACACAGAATCCATTAAGATTCAGCCGTACATTAGGAATAGAAGACAAGCATAGTACGCTATCTAACACAACTTTACCTCATTTTCAGCCCACACATATCCAGAAAACTGGCCAATATTTCTCTTTAAATTGTGTGCCTGCACACCATTCAGGAATGGCAAAGCAAAAACATGAACAAAAAAATAAAATAAATCAAGTTATCAAAAACAACATCGGAATGCAATGAGCTTCTTTAGTGCATCACCTTTGTTTTCTTCCCAAACAATATACTATGAAGCATATGGAGGTTGTCATCAGGTTTTCTCTTCGACAACTTGAAAGCCACTGAAACAGTTAAAACAAAAATAACTTATTTACTAAATAGAAAAAAGATGGTCAAAGGTGGAAGGCAAACTATCAATTTGTAAATCTGCAAAAATATTGTTTTAAGGCTACCAATACCAGACAAATATTGCAAGCAAAAAGAAAGATCAAAATCATAGTATTTAAGTTTTCAACCACCTAACCAGAAGGACAACCAATGGAGTGAATTTGCAGACTTTTTAACCACTCATCACTTCCAACATTAACAATTTACAAGTTCAAACACAAAAGTTTCTACATGTTAGAAGAAACCAAGAAGGAACTAGGAAACTAGTAGGAACCAAATGTTGATAGAATCAACACAGGGTTCTGAAATCAAATCCGACAGTACTCAACATAACCAGGCCTCCAAATACTGACCATGTGAAAACATGACTTCATTTATTCAGATCAGGTCTACCAGAACAAAAAACAAGAATGACACATCCCTGGCATCTAAGAAATACAATATTGAGTAAACAAGACAAATAAAAGCCCTACAACTAAGCCTATCAAAATAACTGAAACAGGAGACAACCCAATCAACATAACACAGATAGGAATCCTGATAAAAGAATGAAGAACTGCAAAGATCATATTGTAAACAGAAGTAACAGAGAAATACCACCAACTAGTTATAATCAACAAAATAACTTCAACACAAAACACACTGGCCTAATCACATGACCCCTCAAATAATATCCACAATTACTTGATCCATAAGCTATTGCCTCATAGCAAGGAACACAGTTTTTCAATTGAAAGCTATTCAAGAGTATAATGCAAACAACAAAGTCCAGAAGAAGCACAGTATACCCCTAAATTTATAAACAATAATAATAATAACAACAACACACACAATCCCATACTCTCTCAAACCCGGCCCACATCAACAGGGTGCAAATGATAAAGTAACCAAGGCAATTGAACGTACCATTAGGGATGTCCTTCAGCTGTGTACCACGTCCCTGAAACCCAAAAAGATCCACATAGTCAATACCAAAGCTTAACCCCCCCCCCCCCAAAAAAAAAAAAACACACACACACACACACACACACACAAATAATAGTAATAATAAAAACAAAAACTAACATATAGCAGCAGTAGCAACAGCTAAATCTGTTCATGTTAGGTAAGGTCAGACATTTGGATGAAGCATAATTACAATGTCTTATCATAAACCATGTCTAACCAGTCATTCAAATCTAAGTGCTTATCAACAGTTTAGCATATAAATTTTTTTGTTTGGTCTCACTCTACCTATACCAATTTTCTGAAAAATTAAAAAATAGCAAAATTTCCTGAAGAATTGAAGAAAGCAGGAGAAAAAAAATGAAAAAAATGAGTTTACCTTTTCAATTGAGAACCCTTTACCGGAAGAGGACCTCGAAGTCTTCGCTGGCGACGGCACAGAGTAACGCTCCACCGTCTTCCTCTCCCTCGTCGGCCGGTCACTCGTGGGCGTAACCGGATCCTTCACTCCCTTCTTCTCCGACGCTTCCTTCTTACTCGCTTTCTCCTTAGCGCTTCCCTTACGACGCCCCTTACCCTTGGCCTTCTCACTACCTTCGGCTTCAGCTTCAGCTTCGTCCTCAGCTTCGGCTTCAGCTTCGTCATCCTCCTGTTCCTCTTCTCCTTCTTCTTCTTCTTCTTCTTCTTCTTCTTCTTCTTCTTTCTCCGCATCTTCGTCACCGTCCTTCTCTTCTTCTTGCTCCTCTTTCTCAGCTTCTTTCTCCTCCGCATCGTTGTTACCTTCTTCTTCTTCCTCCTCCTCCTCTTCCTTCGCCTCTTTCTTCTCCTCTTCTTTCACGCCTTCGACATTCTTCTCCTTGGATCCTTCAGCAGCATCCTCGGAATCCTGCTCCCGAGAATTTCCCTTTTCCCCTTCTCCTTCTTTGGCTGCTGGAGTAGGTTCAGCTGCAGCTTCGTCTCCCTGCTTGTCGGGTTCGGGCTTCGCTTCGGGTTCGGATTTGGCAGCAGAGTCTCCTTCGGCGTCGGCTTTGGGAGGGAGGGGAGGTTCCTGCTGAGGCTTGTTATCTTCTAGGGTTTCCGTGGCCATGTTGAAATTGGGAACCCTAGGAGGGAAGAGGAAACCCTAGAATTTGGAAGGGGTAAACGGAATCGAAGTGATTTGGGTGGATTTGGGATAATAGAGAGAGAAAGGGAAAGAGAGAGAGAGAAGTGAATGGGAATCGCGAAATGAGAAACTGGGGGGGTGTGTTTAATTTTTTTGAGAGTAGAGGGCGCGCTCGAATGAAGTGAGTGAAAGAGTTTGAGAGAGAGAGAGTTGGCTTTCAAAATTTTGATGCCAAAATTGTGAGCGGGCCTCTCTTGCACTTTCGCACTCCTTCCCACGCTCCTAAAACCCCCCTCCCTCCCTCCCTATTCTCCCTTCTTTAAACTAAGCCACTTGCCAAAACATGAAATGGTAAATAAATAAATAAATAAAAATAAAGGAAAATTTATATAAATAAATGAATGAATTGATTGTGTCACAGATGCTGAACCCCGAATTACTGATGCAACGGAGGCCCTGGCTGTGTTGTGTTTGGTTGCTGGCTATTTTGTTTTACTGCTGCTACTGGTTACAGTGTTACTATTACCAGCTGTGAAAAAGTGTGCGGTTGTGAAATGAATCTGTGAGCTGTGTTGCTATATGCTGTGTGTTGAGTGCGGCTGCGAGTGCCAATTGTGAGATGTGAATGAACTGTTTATCGACAGACTTTGATTAATAAATAAAGGTATCATCAGCCTAGGTGAAAAATTTCAGATAGGAACTTGAATATAATATATTAAATTCTGTTAACACCAAAAATCTAAACAAATAAAAGTATACAGTTTTTATAAGATACTCGGAACATGGTATTTTTATAATTTTTTTTGGTCAAAGAACACGGTATATTTGGGTGGAAGAAGCTGAATACACGAAGGGCCAAGCCCAAAGACACACCTATAAAGGGGAGAGAACAACAAGGCACAATAACACGGTATATTATCTTTCACGCCTTTTGGTTCTTTTATGGGCTGATTTTAATGAGATTCCCGTGGTTCAGAGTGACTCTGTGGAGTATAAATGGGCCACAGCTGTGCGTCGTTTGGAGAAACAGGCCCATACATTGTGGATGACGGAGGCGTACAAAGACCCTGATGATATCCAAAACAAAACAAAAAAAACCAAAAACGGGAAATTTTGTTGGATCACTGCCCCATTTGGGGAGTCAAACTGCGTCGTTTAAAAGCAATGGTAATATTTGCCGCTGACACCTCACCACCGCCGATATAACAACAGCTAGGAAAATAGATCACCAGAGGCGGAAGCTCCGGTACATTACACCGGCAGCAGTACAATGGAAAACCCGAAAGACCCGAATTCGAACCCGGGTGGGACCGACGACTCAGATTCAGAGCTCGAACTCTACACCATCCCAAGCTCTTCAAGTAAGCACACACTCTTCTTCTCCTCTATAAACCCTAATTGTTGTTGGACTTAACCGGCGTCGTTTTTCGTTTTCTTTTCATCTTTATTGCGCAGGATGGTTCGCGTGGGACGAAATCCACGACACAGAGAGAATAACTCTGAAGGAATTCTTCGACGGGAGCTCGATGTCGCGGTCCCCGAAGATCTACAAGGAGTACAGGGACTTCATCATCAACAAGTACAGGGAAGACCCTACGAGGAAGCTCACGTTCACCGAGGTCAGGAAATCCCTCGTTGGTGACGTCACGCTCCTCCGCAAGGTCTTCCTCACGCTGGAGAGCTGGGGGCTCATCAACTACGGCGCGCCCACCGGTGGGGACATGGCGGCGGAGGAAGAGGAAGGGGTGGGAGAAGAAGAGGGGTGGAAGGTTAAGGTGGAGGAAGGTGCGCCCAACGGGATCCGCGTGGTGGCAACGCCCAACTCGCTGAAGCCGATCTCGCTGCCACGTGGCACCAAGACGAGTAAGGATGCGGGTTCGGGTTCGGGTGGTCTGAAATTGCCGCCGCTGGCGTCGTACTCGGATGTTTATGGCGATTTGATGAGGAAGAAGGAGGTGAAGTGTGGGCTTTGCGGTGACAAAATTGATTCTGGACACTACCGAAGTACCAAGGTTTTTTTTTTTTTGGACTTTTTTTTCTTGGCTCTGTTCTCTAATTTGAAAAACTTGAAAAAAAAAAATGGTCATTTATATTAGTTTTTTAACCTTGTGGGAAAATACAGGTTATGTTTTAACTAGATTAGGTGTTAACACTACTATAAGGGCTGAATTAGAGTGCTTAATCCCTGAATTATGTACTGCTTTAATTGCAATTTAGTTCAGTCATTCTTAGGGATTTGTGTGAGACGTAGAAAATGCTGAATTACACGAATTTTGTAAATTGAGGGACTAACACATGCAATAATTATATTTAGGAAGTAGTTAATAAAAAATTATATTTAGGGAGTAAATTGCTGATTTACCCCTTTTTAGTATGTTAATTACATTGCTGTTATGAGATGTTTCGAAGTTTTTGATGGAGTGGAAAGAGAGGGGGAAGGCAAAGGGAGGGGATGGAGTGTTATTTTTCTTGTTTGGATCGGATAGTTAAGTAAGGATTAAGGGAAGGAGTTGAACTCTCTTCCTCTGTTTGAAGCTACGACGATGAAGAAGTATTATCCCTTATTTAAAGTCAAGTAAACACACTCCACAGGGGAAGAATTTTGGAAATTTGATGGGGAGGGTCCACTGAACCCTGAGTATGTGTTTGGGAGAACAAAAGAAAGTGTGTCTCACTCAACATGTGCTGACACAGCATGTTTGAAGTTAAATTTAGAAGGAAGATTTAGAGTGCTTGTGGATAGCCTTATATGTGACTTCTCTAAAATTTTCAGTGAGAAAATTACATTTTATTCCTTTGAACTATTGGCCATATGCATTTTAGCCCTTAAACTTTAAAACTATGAGCTCCCTTGAACTTTCACAAATATGCATTTTAGCCAAAGTGTACTATATCCCCTGAATTTTGAAACATGTGCAAATTGACCTTTTGTACTTCCCTAAATGTGTAACCCGCTACCCTAAAATTATTTAAATTTGTGATATTTTTGTTAACAATTGATGGAAAAATTAATGGAAGAATATTTGCATGTTCAAAAAAGTTCAGGGAGTGAAATTACACATTTTTAAAGTTTAGAATATAAAGTACATATGACCTATAGTTCAAGGGATAAAGTGCAATTTCCCATATTTTGTAGTCAAAAGTCACATTGCAACTATTTGGATCAAATTGGTGGCTTTACTTATAACTTTCTGGGAAGTCATTTTTAGTAGCTTTTTGGGAGTTTGAAATATCAAGCTTCTCAAAAAGCCTCTGCATAGCTTTCAAGGAACAAGCAACACAACTCTAAACAGACACTACTGTTACTGCACATCCCAAATACGAAATAAGTATAACTTATTCATTATTTACTTTTATACAAGACCATATGTTAGAAGCTGCTTTCACGAAAGGCTTTAATTAAGCTATTTACCCAAACAAGACCTTATTACCACTTTTTTCTGCCTCTTCATGCTATTTTTATTATATCCTATGTGATTAATTTCTCTCTATGCAACTTCACTTGCATTTGTTAAACTAATGTCATCATTAGTTATTCTATTGTGTTTGTAACTTGGCAGGATGATTTCATTATTTGTGCAAAATGTTTCAAAAATGGGAATTATGGGGAGAAAAGGTCTGCAGAGGATTTCACATTGAGTGAGTCCAGTGCAAATAGTGGCAAACAGGGAGCTGTCTGGACTGAGGGAGAAACTCTTCTCCTTTTAGAATCTGTTTTGAAGCATGGTGATGACTGGGAACAAGTTGCTCAAAGTGTTCAAACCAAGACTAAACTTGATTGTATCTCAAAACTCATTGAGCTGCCTTTTGGGGAGCTCATGTTGGGCTCTGCTCACAGAAATGGTAGCAGTAATAGTGCAAATGGCTTCATGAACAATGCAAAACAAGTTCAGCCATTGTCATCTGATAACCAAGAAACTTCAAAGACACAGGATCAACTGCCTGAGCTTGCAAATGAAAATGAGCAGAATGGTGATGCTGTGCAGGAAAGTCCTTCAAAAAGACAGCGTGTTGCTGCTCTTTCAGATTCCAGCAGTTCACTGCTGAAGCAGGTAAGAGATAATCTTTATTTTTTTTAAACCCTTACATGACGGTTACAATTTTTCAAAATGTGGTTGAATTTCCCTTGTTGCTGAGGAGTGAGGAGTTTTTATCATGAGTTTAGCATACATAGAATTTGTGAAAGACTCACAATGTGTGTGTAGATGCTACTTTGGTTACCATAGCTCCAGTGTATCTTGGCCAGGGGAAAAAGGAACAGGAAAATATTGATATATGTGGGACCTCATTGGTTATAATTTCTATTAAAGTTATTTGCTTTCACCCTTTTATGTGTGACAATTAGTTAACGGTGCTTTGAATTAGGTGGGACTTATCTCTACAGTGGTTGACCCTCATATCACTGCTGCTGCAGCTGATGCTGCTGTTACAGCACTTTGTGATGAGAACTTGTGTCCAAGGGAGATATTTGATGTTGAAGAGGGTTATGCTTCTAGTGTGAACACACTGAATAATTCAGCAAGGTTATCTACATCAAAAATCTACCAATTGTTTAGTTTTATATTTATCCTTCAGATTTTGTTTTAAGGTAACTTGCTCTTAAATTGTGCTTTCAATTTATAAAATCCTTATACTCGATATTATCTGTGTCAGAGCCGTTGGTGGTGAAGATGTAGAGATGGAAAGGTCCATTCAGTCAGGTATTTTTACCAACCCTATCAAATAGCCTAGCCCTATAGCTGTTAATAATTATTTGCTTCCTGCAAGTTGTTCTACTGAGTCCCTTCTACTTAGCAGGATGCTTCAGTTTAGGATCCCATCTTACATCAGAGATAAATAGACTGTTTTTATTTTTATTTTTTAAGAATAATAGCAGCACCCATTTATTGTATATAATTTTGTGGGCATTTTGTATTATTCCATTAGTTATCTTTTTCCCCCTTTTTTTTATTGGGAGAAAAGTAGAAAACATTGATTATGAATTATTCCTGCATATCACCTTCAACTAGAGAGCATATTCTTTCAGAAATAGATGACAGAGGCCAAAAGGATAGCATACCTTTGACACTGCGTATAAGAGCTGCCATTGGAACTGCTCTTGGAGCTGCTGCTGCTCGAGCAGAGTTGTTAGCTGACCAGGAAGACAGAGAGATTGAACATTTAGTCGCAACCATAATTGAAGCCCAGGTTAGTAGCCCATGATTTTCTATGCCTGCAACTCCTGGCACTTGATTAGGTATTTTGTTTGTATTTCATATTCCATTTTAGCGATTAACTGCTTTTTCTTTGCTTATTGTTAACAAGATTAAGAAATTGCAACACAAAGTTAAACATTTTGACGATCTGGAGCTGTTGATGGAAAAGGAACACACTGAAATAGAGGTGCTTAAAGAGTCTATCTTGACTGAACGGATTGATGTATTAAGGAAGACGTTTAGATCTGGAATCACCAGATGGAAAGATTATTCTTATGTAAAATCTTAGATCCGTTTGTTTGTATCTGTATAATTTTGTTGCTCTATGGCTTATGATTGGACTCACATTTTATATCAGGTTGTATCATCATACCATAAAGCACAAAAGTAATCAGCTAACCGCATTCAGAAGCTTCTTCTTTTTTTTTGTTTTTTAATGCTTTCATATACTATCTAACCTTTTTTTGCTTGGGTAGCTCTTCTGGTGTTTTCGGATAGGATATTTCACAATTTCATGGAGCTGGAAATGTAAGTAAATTAAATTGCTACAGTTCAATTTCTGTCATTTCTAAATTTTTCGAGTTCCTTGTAGATTGTTAAATCTGTCAACGTTGAATATAACTCAGGGTGCTGACTAAACATTGGACCTTGATCCAAATCCTTGCAATTCTCGTAAAGTTTCTTTTACACGGTTGTTATATGCTGGCCCTGGAATGGGAAGATTGGCACTGGTCTTTCTTGAGCCAGTAATGAGAATGAATAAAGCTAAAACGATCAAATTAAACTCCTGTTGAGCATGTTCTGTTGAGTAATCACTCGTAATTCTTGGTGGTGATCATCAAGGAATGATCGAAGAGAGCCATATCATAGGAACTTCACTTTACGCATAATAGCCGTTTCCTGCAATTCTTCCTTGTACTATCATAGTAGGCCGAGACTGCCAGCCTTGATCAAAGCGATTGGGCTGCTGCGGGGCGGGTTGTATTTGTCCATCTGACCTTTTAGGCTTGTAGCCAGTGATCCAACCTCATTTTCATGTGTCTGTTTTCAAACTCCCAATTGGGGACGACTCTTCATATATTACCGTACCTAAATTAAAGTAGTTGGAAACATGAATTTTAAATATTGGTAATTTAGAAGGGGAAAAAAAAAAGAAAGAAAGATTAACTCCGAGCAACTTTATAATATCCAGCTTTTTTTTAACTTTTTGTTTTTTTTGGTGTGGGGGGGGGGGGGGGGGGGGTTGGTAGTTGGAGTGGGGTGTTAAAAATAACATAAGGTTGTCTGGAGGTATTTATAATATAAGGATTTTAAATGATATCAATATTTTATAAATTAAGACAATTTGTCAGATTTTTTGGTTTTGGTTATGATGGAATCACTGCTAATCAAATCTTATTAATAGGAACCCAGCTAATCTAGCCTAACTCGATGGGGATCTCCCAATGAAACAAATAGTTTTTCAAAAAAGTTGAATCATAAATTATTATATAGTTCTTTCCAGTATTTTTCAGTTCAATTATGATTTAATTATAAATTTTAATTAGTTGAATCAGAGACCATGGGGGTTGGGTTGGGTTAGATTAGCTGACTTTCTAATAATAGGGCTCAAATACCATGATTCCATCAAGATACCAATTTAATTTTTAACACATCCAAAAATATGAAGGTTTTTAGTTATGCGTAATGGGGCGATTCAAGTGAGAACATTAAATCTGAACTATAAAATTAGAAATAATGATCAAAATTAAAAATTATTTAATGATCACATGATTGTTTCAAATAATTGGAACCAATTTTGATCATTCATACAAGATTCAATTTGCAAGATTTACTCCTCTCATTCTCATAATAAATCAATCCTCTCAATTGAATTTCTGTCCTTCTGTAAGAGTGTAAGATGTTTTCACTAGACTTGGAATTCGGAAAACACATGCAGGGTGGTTTATTGTGGAGAGTGGGAGGAGTAAATTTGGGTCATTGGATGTTAATCAAAATTAATACATAAAATCAAGTCATATTTTTAAATAATTACATAATCATTAATTATTATTAATAATTTTCAATCATGACCATATATATACACACACATATATATTATTTATGAAAATGATATGATATATTTATTATGAAAATGATATGACCATATATATATATATATATATATGGTAATATTATTTTAATCAATCCCAAAAGGTTGGTCGAGTGGAGTATGATAGTGTCTCTCATCTAATAGGTCGCAGATCCAAACTCTCACTTGTCTTCTTGAGATGAGATAAATATAAATTTATTTATAATTGCTTTTTGACTACTGAGACTTTTCCTACCTTAGACACGGACGCCATTCTCTCACTCTAAATTTTGTTGATAAAAAAATGTTATCTTAATTTTAGCTCATTTAAAATAAAATTTATTTAACTTATCCATTTATCTATCTCACATTCAAATGAATATCGGATTTCTTGAATATTTGAGGCTTGTTGATTGAAGCTTGGGATTACACTCAAACGTTACGTCAATCTATTTGCAAACATATTTTTGTTTTGAGACAAATCCAACATGTAAGAGTTTTACTTGTATACCAATATCTAACTATTGACTATATTTGATCTAACGGTTTAATATGATATGATAATTTAATAAAGAAAGAGAATACTAACTTTACCTTATTATAATTTCAATGAAGAGAGAGGAACAATAAATCTAATATTAAATGAAGAAAGAGAATTTGACTATAAAAGCTATAATTATAAAATAATAAAAATAATAGAAGCAGTAGTTAAATAAAAATAGAAATTATAATAAAATATTCATGTTTTTAAAAAAATTTAAAAATATTACTAATTCTATGTAAAATTTAAGAAAATAATTATATAAATGTAAATGACATGAAAATTAAAAATATGAATAAAATTATACTTTTTGATAATATATAAAAAAAAATATTTAAAAATGTTATGGCTATTTATTACATATTTAATCTGAAAATATTGATGTAAATATTTGTCATGAACATAAATATTTTCACATAAAAATATTTTAATAAAAATTTGTAAAAATAAACTAAAATAAAAATAACACGTTTTCTTAATGAAATAACATAAAAATTTTATCAGAGATATTTTATATTTTTAAAAAATTATTGTTTTATTTTTAAAAATTTTTATGTAAAATTTTATGTTATTTATGGTTTTTTTACTATTTATTCATTGATAAAATTCTCTGCCTTTTTTAAATTATTAGATCTATTTTTTCTTTTTCTTCGTCAACTCTATGGCTCTACAAATCCAATATTCTCTTTCTTCATTAAATTATATCATTTAAAACCATAATTATATAATTTAATGAATATTACTTCTATTTTCAAATAATCTATAATCTATAATACTAATATTTCAGAATAGTCTGAGAGAAAGTTTTACTCGTGTCACAATAAGAATGTTTTAGGGTCAACATCTTTTAAGAAGTTATTCATTAATTTTTTTGAAAAAAATAAAACCACAATTATTACATATTATTACTATATTATTAATAATCATCCGTATTTAATAATAAGATTGCATTATATTAATTAAATATCTTTAATTATTGAGATGCTGAAATCATGAATTATATTAATAAATGAATTTCATAATTTTAGTATTAATTCATATCTAAAATTTTTATATTTGATGTGGGTGGTAATTTTCTTTTGAATACTATTATATTAAATTTATGAAATTAAGTATATAAATTATAAGAAATAAGTAAAATACATGCGTTGGGTTATATCATTTATCTTTTTTATTAACAATGAGATTATAATAAATTTAACTATTTAAAGACAGAATATTTTTTCATATCATTAGTGATGATATTATTTAATTATATATAGAGTAATTTAATGATTTGAAGACCAAGAATATATCAATTCAATAAAAAAAATTACATATGTAGGCAGGTGAAAATGAAAATCCCGGGATCACCTAGGATGACCATAAAATTATACCTTCAATAATCTCTGGGTTCTTGCAAATAATTTTGATAATTTTATATTTTAAAAGATTTGAATAAATTTTGAAAAAAAATCAATCATATAATTTATGAAAATTTTGATAATTTTATACTTTAAAAGGTTCGAATGAATTTTGAAAAAAATAAAGTTAGTGTTGAAAAAAATAAAAAAATTGGAGAAGATTTTAAAAAGAATATATATATAATAGAGATTTATCAAAATCTTATTTATAATTAGAAGTTATTAATGATTAAGATTTCATATAAAATTTATTGATTGTATAAATTTACTGTACTAATATTTTAGACTCATTTCATGAAAACTATTACACATTGTCATTCATATAGTGATTTAAGCTTCACATGTTATTCATACAGTAATTTAGGCCTTACTTTTCTCAATCTTTATGTCTAAAGATTTTTTTAAACTTAATTTATAATTTACTTATTAATTATTTTTCATATGAAATAAAATCAGATATTATAATCACTAAAAAATCAAATATTACAATCATTAAATATTATAATTTTCACTAAAAGAGAATTCATGTTAATATAATTATATTCTACAATTAAATTAAGAACCATTAATAGTCTCAAATTATGAAGGTAATATAAAAAATTATAAAAAAAATATTTCTAAAATAAACAAGCTTTAAAATCAATATTTTTTTTTAAAGAAAACAGGAAGGTCAAATTGTTAATGAATTGCTAATTGATTGATTTTGACATGATAATAATTCAAAATTTAATTTATACCAAATTTATTCTTAATCAAATATTTAAGACACATTATAATACTAATATAATAATTTATTTATAATCAAATATAATAATAATTGATACAATACTAATATTAAGACTAATTACATAAAAAGCCTTCTATGTGTTATTTATAAAAAAATTATATCCATCCTTTTCATAATCTTAATATTTAAAGTAAATTTTTGAATTTAATTTACTTTCTAATTATCAATTATTTTTTAATCATACCTTCAGATCTCTCTACCATTAACAAAATTAATATAAAAAATAAAAAATAGCATAAAAATTATAATTCAATATATTATACCCTAAAAATTTTATATATATATATATATATATAATTATAGTATTAACGATAACAAACCTATTATAATTATATTGTATTAGTAGTATTTGGTATTATAGATATTTATATTTTGAAGTTCAAAGTATTTTTAAAATTTTTTATTTTTGAAATTTTTTACTAAATCCGTAAATATCAATAGAGATTCAAATCTCCATATGAAATCAGAAATAAGGGAACCCGTGATCGGGATATGCATGAGAATGAAGACAAAATTCTAAATAAAGATGAGATTAGGAAAAATTTTCTAATTTTAAATGTAGAAGTTTTGAAAATTATAATAAAAAAAAATTATCTATCCACATGTATCACTATATTATATTTAATTTTTTATAACTTAAACATTCTAATCTATCAATTCTATAATTTTTTCGTACTAATGTTTTTGAAAAAAAATACCTTCAATTTTTTAAAACTAAAATATTTTAAAAAATCAATTCTATAATTTACACTTATTTGAAATGATATTAAATATTTATTAATTTTTAAAAAGGAAATAATTATATTTTTTTTTATTGAAAAATATTATAATTGATATACTACTCTAATAATTGAGATTATATAAATTAGAATTATAAATAATTTTTTAATAATTATTACACATTAATTATAACATATATTTTAAAATTGATATTTTAATTTATTAAAATGATATATAAGGAAAGGACGTGTAATTGAATCAGATAAATTAAATTTATGTATTATTTTTATTAATTATAAAATATATTTTTATATTTTTAAATTAAATATTTTAATTTAATAAAAATATATAAACTGCTAGGATGATAAAAAAAATTGAAAAATAAGTACACATAGAAATTACCCACCAAGAGAAAGGAATTGACACATATTTCGCCTTTATAGGAATGATCTATGGGGGCTAAGTCCAGTTTGTTAAACAGGATAGGAACAAGGATAATACATCTTTATTTTTTAATTATTTTTATTATATTTACATTATATATATTTTTAATTTTAATTTAGATTTTATTGCACTAATAGTATTTGTTATTAGAGATATTTATGTTTCAAATTGTAAAATATTTTTAGATTTTTTTTTTTTTAAATTTGTTAATAAGTCCTTGAATACCATGTATATAGATTCAAAATCCCCACAAAAAATGTGAAATGAGAAATGAGAGTCATGGGATATGTCACCTTTCTCATGGATACTCATTGTCATCCATATAAATGGCTCATGATATAGTAAAATTATCCATATATTATCTTTCTTTATTCAATAATTTTAACTTTCGAAATATGCAAAGTTTTTATAAAATAGGTTTTTTATTGTTAGTTATAGGTCATTTATCGAGATATTTTCTACCTTATAAACATGATATTCAATATAAGATATAAAATAGAATGACATATTTATATTTTGTCCACTTATTTAATTATTTAACTATTAATTTACTTTTAAGATAAATTTATATACTCAATTTTTTATAAGATATATATAAATAAATTATCATTTATTTTTTATAATAATTAATAAACTATTTTTTATAATCTCCTCGTATATCGCACAAGTCAAACGACTAGTTGTCTATATTTTAAAGATATTTTGAAATTGTATTATTTTTACTTTATTTTTACAAATTTTTATTAAAATCTTTTTATGTGAAAATATTTAGGTTCATGACAAATATTTGCATCATTGCTTTAAGATTAAATATGTAATAAATAGCCATAAAAATTTTTAAATATTTTTTTGTATATTATCAAAAAGTATAATTTTATTCATATTTTTATTTTTCATGTAATTTACATTTACATAATTATTTTCTTAAATTTTAATGTGAAGCATATAAATTTTTTATAATTCTTTTAAAAACATAAATATTTTATTCGAATCTCCATGTTCTTATACATATATAGACTGGATTTTACATATACTTATTCATATATGGTGT
This sequence comes from Dalbergia cochinchinensis, assembly GCA_031216125.1. NCBI lineage: Eukaryota > Viridiplantae > Streptophyta > Magnoliopsida > Fabales > Fabaceae > Dalbergia > Dalbergia cochinchinensis. The sequence continues at coordinate 53,752,974 of CM062373.1, read as the reverse complement.
CGTTGGTAATTCCAAGCTAGTCCATCGTCAAAGAACAATCCATACCATATTAGCTCTATTTTCAACTTGTAACTGGTTGGGATGAATCGGGTCAGTTTGACCTTTACTCCAACTCTGCTGAGAAAAACACTTTCATGCGTATGGGATTTCAAATTCTCTCTCTCTTCTTTATTTCGTTTTGTCTCCTTTCATATCTAACCAATTTAGTACAGCCACAACTTATCATCAGAAATTAATAATTTACATTAACAATGTACCTTAACTCATTCTTATAGGATTACTCCTCGTACGATGCCTCCCTAACACACTTATATCAAACAACATCTTTTTAAGGAGCCGAAGCAGTTAAGTGATCACCTTCAACCACGAAGACTCGCCCACAGCACCCAAACACAAGAAACAAACTGCACAAATTCATAAACACACCCCTACAACCCCTTTCCAAAACCTGTCGAGCTTCAAATTAGGAAGCAAACAGATCTCCCAAACAGCAGCATGACCCATATCGACAAATTATTGCACAAATTTAGGGTCACAAACATATAATACTTGGATAAATCACTGAGTATTTTCAACAATTTACCTCGACAATTAAAGTATTGTCAAGAAAAGTAATATCGGCATAAAGTGATGCTTGAAAATTCTTATAAAGTTTTATTGATACTTAATTTTCTGCTTCTGTTCATCATCGAAAATAAACAAGGAGCAAAGCTTCACCTTAGAAAGCTGTCTTATTCATTTAAAACATAACGAGTACAGGGAGTGCTTTCAGTGATGAAAATAACAATGACATATGTATATGCGCCACATGTGGCATTAATCTCCGCCTGAGCAGAGGCAGAGCGTTCCAGCATAGGGTCCAGTCTTTGCGCATGATGCACTTTGAAATTTTCCCGGAAAGTTCTTCTTGCATGCAGCAATGCACCTAGGGACTGTGCAAAAAGGGTAGATTAGAATGCCAGGCGCTGATGCGCTCTCAGCAGGTTGCAGCTCCAAGGCCAGCATGCTCAGCACTGTGACCACCATTATGATCACACCCAACTTCTTATTAACAAAGCCTTTTGTTGCCATTGATCGGAAAAACGATTGGCTTTGCCCCTGAGAACTTAATTACTAATTTGGAATGCTTATCTCCTAAACACTGGCTGTGGTCAATTGAGATGATGGACAGGCGGCAATGGCTCCTCAATATTTATAGACAAGGTAAGCGTTTCGGTTACGTATTAGTTATTGCTTGGAGGAATTGACTTGATTTTTGTTTTTTCATAAAAAAAAAATTGATTTGATTTGATTTGATTTGAAAAACTGATCTTGTATATATTTAGATGTTATGAAATTAAGAATAAATAGTATGATTTATTCATTAAATTTAATTTATGAGAGTTAATTGTTTGATTTTAAAATCATGGTAGGATTTTGATATGAATTAATTTGATCTTAAAGGTTAAAAGTAAATCAATCATTAAACTAATATGCATTTAACCGCAAATGTGGTGAGATAGCAAAAGTTCTCTTTTTCTTTAATCAATATGTTGAAGATTCGATCCTGTATGAAAAATGAATTTCTCTTTTCTTTTTTATCATGGAATGGAATTGCTTTAAAATTTAAGATCATCAATACTCGCATAAATGGGTAGTGTGCGAATGGATTAGCCCTCGCATTCGGTGTATGATACCATAGGAAGACCCAAAAACAATTAATTCACATTTTACTAATTTCAAATACTATAAATGTATTTTATACACATGAACTGATTTTTAAATAAAAATTGTATTTTACATAATCATTAATTTAGTTACTCGTGCGATGTATGAGTATATTAAATGATTGAAACTAAAAAATAAATAAATTTATGTGAAAAAACTATTAGTTTAACTTGAAATAACCTTCTTACAACTATGAAAATATTTGAATTTTTTAAAACGTTATTATCATCTGCTTGTTAGAATTTCCATTTATACAAAAATTAAATTCTAAAACATCTAATAAATATAATTATAATATATAAATCTATACACTACTAGAAAACGGTTGTTACTGTTGGATTTTTTTTGTCGACAACTGTTTTTGAGTGACTTTTCGATGGATTTTACAAAAACAAAAAATCATCGAAAACAATCTAGAAAATTTTGTTAGTGGGAAATCATTATCAGCGAATTTTTTGGCTGTTGCTGGTGGATTTTTTCCTTGGCGAATTTTTTCCTTGATAATGTGTTTTATAATTATATATTATTGATGAAAAAAATCTGCGGGAAAAACACATTTTTTTTAAAAAAAATTGAATTTTCATGTGACACTTTGATGGCGGTAGATGCAGACGGTGGTGGCAGAACTGGAAAAAAATTAATACTTAAAACATATGCACCAAATCAATAATTAAAAAAACTAATTAGTACTTATAAAAAGACCCACATATAGCAACGTCTTCGGCAACTGTGACGGTGAGCTGCGGTGGCAGAATTGCTCATAAACCAAAAAAAAAATGATAAGAAGAAAAGGGCAGCAAAAACATAGCCGAATCAAAAAACAAAATCGAGTGAAATGTAGAGAAATTCAAGACAAAGAAACTTGTGGTCTCCTTACAAAACACGACTGCAAGATGGTAGAGCATGCAATGGCCAGAAAATTGTTGATGGTAGAAGAGAGATATTGAGGGGGGAGAGAGAGTCTAACAAGAGAAGAAATAAGAGAGGAGGATAGGTGATTAGATATTTAAAACACTTACTAGCGGATATTAACCCAAAAACGAAGCTTTTCACTAATATTTCTGTCAATAATATTACAATTTTTTAAAAAAATATTTTTTTTAGCCCATTATCTGCGGCTTTTTCTGTGGGTAATGTTATAATAATAATAATAATATTAGTTCAGGTTAAATTTTAGGTTGAAAGAAGTAAATTCAATGACCGAACCAATATTTGATTGGTTATAATTAGATATGAGCCGATTGATCCAATAATCTAATCTGAATTGGACCAATCTAATCGGATTAGTTTGGATTCATCAGATTTATTCGATCCGCTTACACCGAAGCCAGTAATGTGCTAAAAATTCGTAGATAATACTACCAATGGAAAAATAAGTTGGTAATGGGTATGCTAAATTTGGTGCTAAATGACGTGATTATTCTTGACAATTAAAATGTCAATAAAAGTGTTGTTAAGAAAAGTAATTTTAACATAAAATAATCGTTGAAAATACTTATAAACTTTTATCTATAGTTGACTTTCTTTTGTTCATCATCTAAAATAAACAAGGAGCAAAGCTTTACCTTAGAAGTCTGTCTTATTCATATAAAACATAAAGACTACAGGGAGTACTTTCAGTGATAAAAATAGCAATGATATATATGTGCCATATTTGTAGCATTAATCTCCACCAAAGCAGAAGCAGAGCTTTCCAGAAGAGCTGCATGATGCACTTTGAAATTTTCCCTGAAGGATCTTCCTGCATGCAGCAATGCACCCAGGGACCGTGCAGGGGTTGAGTTCAATGGCAAATACGCCCTCAGCAGGTTGCAGCTCCAAGGCCAGCATGCTCAGCACTGTGACCATAATGATCACACCCAACTTCTTATTAACAAAGCTTTTTGTTGCCATTGATCGGAAAAACGATTGGCTTTGCCCTTGAGAACTTAATTACTAATTTGGAATGCTTATCTCCTAAACACTGGCTTTGGTCAATTGAGATGATGGAGTGGCGGCAATGGCTTCTCAACATTTATAGACATGGTAAGCGTTTTGGTTAACGTATTAGTTATTGCTTGGAGGAATTGACTTGATTTTTTTTTCTGTAAAAAAAATTGAATTGATTTGATTTGAAAAACTGATCTTGTATTTAGATGTTTTCAAATTAAGAATAAAAAGTATGATTTATTCATTAAATTTGTGAGAGTTAATTGTTTGATTTTAAAATCATTGTAGGATTTTAATATGAATTAATTCGATCTTAAAGGTTAGAAGTAAACCAAATCATCAAATTAATTTGCAGTTAACTGCAAGGTGAGGTGAGATAGTAAAATTCTCTCTTTCTTTAATCAATGTGTCAAGGGTTTGATCCCTTGTTGAAAATAAAGTTTAATTTTTCTTTCTTTTTTTTCATAAAATGGAATTGCTTTAAAATCTATGATCAGCAACACCCTTATACTCTTAAATGGGTAATATGCAAGCGGATCAATTGTTGCGTTCATTGTTTGATACCATAGGAAGACCAAGAAATAAAAAAACTAGTTCACATTTAACGAATTTCAAAGACTATAAATGTATTTTATACACATGAACTGATTTTTAAATAAAAATTCTATTTTATATAATCACTAATCACTAGTATAGTTACCCGCCGTGCGATGTATGAGTAGATTAATTGACTGAAACTAAAAAATAAATAAAGTTATGCGAAAAAACTATTAGTTTAGCTTGACATAACCTTCTTACAACTATGAAAATATTTGAATTTTTCAAAACATTATTTATCATCTGTTTGCTAAAAATTTTTGTTTATAAAAATATTAAATTCTAAAACATCTAATAAATATAATTATAATATATAAATCAATACCGTCTAGAAAAATGATTGTTACCGATGGATTTTTTTCTTCTATAATTGTTTCTGAGGGAATTACTGATAGATTTTATAAACAAAAAAAATCCATTAGAAACAGGCTGAAAAAATTCGTTAGTAAGAAATCATTATCGCAGATTTTTTTGTTGTTATCAGTGGATTTTTTCCTCTGTAATTTTTTTAAATTATATATTATCAATGAGAAATCCGCTGGAAAACACCTTTTTTTGAAAAATTGAATTTTCATGTGACACTTCGAAGATGGCAACAGCAAACGGTGGTGGCAGAACTAGGAAAAAAAAACTAATTAATACTTCAAACATATGCACCAAATAAATAATTCAAATACAAAATAATTGGTATTTAAAAAAAGACCCACCTATAGCAATGTCTCCAGCGGCGATGACGGTGAGCAGCGTTGGTGGTGAAGGTGAGCATGGCAGAATTGCTCATGAACAAAAAAAAAGAAAAGAAAAGAGAAAGCAAAACAAAATCAAATAAAAAACTGATTAAAATATAGAGAATTTCAAAACAAAGAAAATGGTGGTCTCCTTATAAAACATGGCAGCGGGATAGCATAGCAATGGCCGGAAAATTGTTGAGAAGAGAGGGGAGATATAGAAGAGGGGAGAGAGAGAGAGAGAGAGAGAGTTTAATGGGAGAAGAAATGAGAGAGGAGGATGTGTGGTTAATTATTTAAAATACTTACTAACGGATATTTAACTAAAAAATAAAGCTTTTTATTGATATTTCCATCGATAATATTACAATTTTTTAAAAAATATTTTTCTATGCTATTATTGATGAATTTTTCTGAGGGTAATGTTAAAATAATAATAATAATATTAAGAAGAAAACTAATTCCGGTTAGATTTCGAGTTGGAGGAAGTAAATTCGATAATCAAACCAATATGTGATTGATTTTAATTAAATTTGAACCGATTGACCAATAATCTGATTTGAATCGAATAAATCTAATTGGATTAGTTTGAATTCATTAAGTTTGTTTAATCCACTTACACCCAAGCCGATAATATGCTAAAAAATTTGTCAATAATACTACTAGCGAAAAAAATCTCCCAATAATGGGTTAATTTTTTTAAAAAAAGATGATCAATAAATTATTGGGGAAAAAATCTATCGATGATGGACATGTTAAATTTAGCGCTAGATGATGTGAATATTATCAATTGATTATTGCCAAATAAAAAATCAGCCAGTAATGATTTTTCAAAAAAAACTATTATTTCTTTTTTTCCCACCGGAAACACGCAATTTTTGTGGTAGTGACGTGCAAAGCCTCATGAGATAAAAAACTGACAATAAATTATTCATATTTTATTACCCATGTTTAAAAATTATTTAAAACTTCAATTATTATCAAAACCAATAATATATACAAACATTACTTACAAAATTATCTAACCTTTTCGCATTCCGTCCTCGTTTCACGCCAATTGTGAAAACTTCGTGCTTTTTATTTGATACATGAGTTGATTAAATGATTCAAATAAGTAGTTGATTCATATAACAAATATTCATCAGTTTGACACCACCTTATAATTAAGAGATGGTTTGAAAATGTCTTTTAAAATTGTCCATCGTTTGTTTCTTCAAGCCATTAAGTCTATAGAAATTTTGTTGATGAAAGTATACATGATTTTGCTGTCTAATACTTAAACTATATATGCAATCTAATAAATATAGCTATAATACATAGACATACAATCGGAGTGTCGTAAGATTGTAAAAATTAATTAATAATATATCGTAAATTGTTTGTTTTATTATAAATATTAAAAATTATTCAAATTGATAGTAATTACCAAATTTTACAATAAATATAAATATTAAATTTACTTTTATAATTTGATGAGAGTTTATTAAATCAGTGTCACATTCTTGCTCCCAGTCCTTACTCCATAAAAACAAAGGAATAATTAATGTAAATAAAATAAAATTACAAATTAACTTATAATTATTAGTTAAATATAAGTCTGTTTTATGCCTAAAACAAAATGTAAAACCTATTAACATGCATCCTCATGAATATATATAATTAACTTTATTTATACAATTAATACTGTTATGAGATATTATTTTATCAACTTTTTGTGGCAAGCATAAATAATTTGATTTAATTTAGTTGCATTGATAATTTAGAGGTTCTATTTTTTTATATATTATCATATCAATAATTATGATTAACTTTAAAACTCATAACTTTCAAATCTTATAAGCATAATCATCAATTGGTCATGTTATAGCTCTGATCTAGTTGGCATCAAAGTAATATTCATAGCTAATATTAAAAAAAAAGTGCCACATATTAATATTATTTGAAAACCATAATAAGTAGGAAGTCATCAACTAGTATTTATTTTATACATATAAATTAAATTTATTTTTTTATTTTATAATTTATTTTATGATTTATTTTATTTTAGTTATGTATAAAAAATATAATAATAAAAGAGTAATTATCATATATAAGTTTATAAGATTTTACAATACATTACATGTACCGAATAACAAAAAAGAGCAAAATGTATAATATTAGAACCACAACATATAAAGGTAATAATAATTTTTAACAACTATTTTCATTTAAATTATGACAAATAGGATAGTTAAAATATTGATTTATAACAATTATTTTATTTTATTATAAAATGAAATATATAAATATTATTTATTAGTATATATTATATATTTATCATGAATAACTTATTTTTGATAACTAATTATTGTCACATAAAAATTAAATTATTATCTATGTATATATTTCAATATAATATAATTATATATATCTTATTATTTGATATACATGGTTATTAAATATAAATTATTGTTTATTTATATATTTTAATAACTTTAATTATTCTTATATATGTATTTATTATTATTTTTATTATTTATATTAAATTATTTATTATATCATATTATTATATTTTTTTATATTAATATTTCTGTATTATATAATGTATATTATTATTTATTATATTTTTATATAATTTTATTATTATATTATTATTATTCTTTGTATGTTATTGTACGTTACTATATCATAATATAAAAACCCGCATAAAGTAAACAAAGCGATCATGGTGACACTTGACCGCATATCTATTGACTTTTTTTAACAACCATTCTCATTTAAATTATAAAAAAAAAATATGATGGCTATAATATTATATTTTAATGTTTGTCTTTAATATTTTTAATTTTATTAAAAATAAATATATTATATAAGAGGAAATGCTCACCTCCAAATTTGCATCTAGATTCTAGCAAGCTGCGTATTTTCATTTAGGCTAAAAATCCACTCCTTTTATCTAAAGAAATTTGTAATTTTGGGTGATGTGATAATTCTTTTTTATTCTCATTTATTCCGATTTTGACTTCTATCACATATTAATACTCTCTCTCATTTTCATGATATTTTTTAAGTTAATGTCTTGTTAATAATTGATGATATATTAAAATTAAAATTATATTTTTATAAAAAATAAATGTTAATTCAATAATAATGCGTACTGTAACTTAATATTGATTTTTTAGTAATTATTAATTCAAATCCTAAACTATCTCAATGCACGATTGATTTCAACGGTTTTTTTTTTCAATTTCTAATTTTTGGTGGTAGTTTCTTTTTTGTTTTAATGTCGTGGATCTGACTTCCTAATTATTTCTTATTACAATAATAATTTTCTAATAATTACTTATTAAATAAATAATATCTGTTATTATTAATTTACTTTATTTTAAAAACAATTCATAAAGCGTGGATTATATAAGTGGAGATTTAACATGTACCAAAAAATGGTGAAGATCTAATTGCTTAAAAAAATATTTTATCAAACTAATATTAAATATCAAAATAATTAAATATACTTATCTAATATATAATATCATTACATGAAGTTTCAAAATTAATTATATAATATCTAGGAGATAGAAATAAAAAATTATTCAAATAGTGACATATTGTAAATAGAGAATATTAATTAGGAAAGAAAAAGAGTTGAAAGAATAATTAATGTAGAAAAAGATAAAGTTAAATATTTATCCAAAACTATAAGTTTATTAACAAAAAGGGAGAATGGGTTTTATGTCCGACTGAACTTGTAAAGTATGTTAATCTCCAAATGAGGATGTGGAGGTTAGAAATCCTCTTATATAAATATTATTTATTAATTAAAATCATTTATCATGAATGAATTATTTTTAATAATTAGTTATTATCACATAAAAATAAATTAGTATCTAGTTACATTATACATAATATAATTATTCATATGTTATTATTTAATATATAGTATAAATAATTATTTAATATATATTATTATTTATTGATATAATATAATTATTTTTATTATTTTATATGTATGTATTGTTATTATTACGTATATTAAATTATTTTTTATATATTATTATATTTTATTATATTAATATACATACTTATATATTATACACATATATATATGTCATTATTTTTTATTATATTTTAATATATTATAATATTATATAATATAGTATAGTATATTGGAAGAGAAAATCAAATTGAAAATCAAACTAGACAATATACTTGTTTAAAAGTTTATTTATTCAACCAGTTCAATCGAGATTAAATCCAAATATAAATAAAATACAATAATACACACACACATATGACTAATTATATTTAATAAAACAAATAAAGATTGCTATATAATATTTTTTTTCAAAACAATACAAATAAAACCAAAGGAAATAAGACAAGTTGTCATAACCCGATCTGGAAATGTGACTGCCACATGAGAAATCTTATTTCTACGTAAGCCTTATAGTCATTAAGTCTTGCTATATGTATAATTAAATAAATTTTCCATTTTTAAATATAAAAAAACTCATATTTTCCAAACATAATTAACATATATAAATCCATTTTATAAATCAAGTCTAAAATCCATAATCAGAAGATAAATATAAACTGAGTTACTTTATATAAATTGTAAAATTCATCAAAATATAAAAAAAAAATCATGTGTAAATATGTAAACATGGAAATCAAAACATATGCACAAAGTGCACAGTCACTAGAGCACTCTAAAATGAAACATAACATGAATGCTTCATTGCAAAGTGAAGGTCACCTAAACTAGAGCATTACTACTACTCAGAAGGAGACTGGGAGGAATCTAAGCAACCGTATTTGTAACGGGAGGAAAAGAAAAGGATGAGTTTTGTCTAAAACTCAGTGAGTAGGTTCTCATCCGTAACCCTCACATAGGACAACCAACAGGAATACATGAATAATAATGCAACAATTGTAAGACAATTTTCATATTTAACTACATAATATTTCTGTCATAACCTGACTTGGAAATGTGATAGATACATAGGGGTTTAGGTCCCCATGTAAGCCTCCTAATAGCGTGACTCACTAAGTGCATAAATTATCATGATTTTCATAATTAAAACATGATTTCTTATAAATCAATATCAATTTCCCTTTTTCAAAACATAGTATTTGATATAAAAATGAACTACTTAGCTTTTAACATATTTAATTGTGAATTTGTTTTATTTCATGTTGTTACTCAAATCTTTAAAAAAAAAAAAACTTAATACTTGAAAACTAAATCATGAGTACATCTCCAGCTTGTTACATAAATTCTAATTACAATGCATATTCTCAAATCAATGTTTGAAATATGAAAAACACATATAAGGATGTTCATAACTCTAAAATAAATAAATAATCTTAAAATAAATGCATAGCTCAAATCCTTCTTGTGCAACTACTGGAGCACTCTAATCTAACATAAACCTAAGCTTGCCTTGCTGCAACGTAAAGCCCATCACTAGAACAGCTACTTTCTGCTCGCTAGAACGGTGATTGAACGAATATTGAACCTGCAACTGTGAGAAGGAAGGGAGATGGATGAGTCAACAGACTCAATGAGTGGATTCTCATCCACCACCTATATGGGACAACCAACATGACATATAAACTATACATGTAGTAAGTAAACACATTTTCTATATATATATATACACACACAAACACACACGCACATACACACATACACATAATCCACTGATAAAGAATTCATATATCTTTTGCTGAAACTATTTTGTTATTAACTGTAGCAAGTAGTAAGGAAACAGAATAAATAATCTTATCTGACTAGATGATATTAGTCCCTCGTAAACTATATATCTCTTAGGTATAGTATCGGTTCCTCGCGATCCATGTCCCTTGTGGACAACTATGCAACATGAAATGGGTCCCTCATAGATATATCTAAAATCTAAATAATTAGGAGACTACCCCTTGTGGGTAACATGGTATACCAAAGTTAATGATTTCTCTACTGCCATTAACTCCAGTTCTATATCTCTCACTAATTCATTATTCAAAAGCCAGAAATTTATGTAAAGCATGTAAAACAGTAAATTAGTAGAGAAACAAGAATCTCTGAATTTATATACATAGCATAATAATATTAATAATCATAGATATACTTTGAACTCCGAATGGCATCTGACAAGGTCCCATATTGGACACCTGATAAGGTTCCATTCTCTAAATACTCTGATAAGAGCAAGATTGTCCTCTAACAGATAACTTGATACTAAGATTAATTATCTCATAGCTGTTAACTCACTATCTATTTTTCTGTAGCTACCATATAACTAACCATGAAAACTAATATTTTCTCTAAATTTTGTAACTGCTCTCTAATTTTAATCTTGTACACATAATTTCACAAATACTTATTTGCAATAAATATTAGGTAAGCATAACATTGTCAATAGATCGTGTTCATAATCACATATAATTTATTTACAAAATAATTTAAACAATGAATATGGTCCCCATGAGTTTTCTCGCACATTTTCATGATTGTATTTGAAAGTGTAAATTCTAAATTCGTCATAAATTCATAAAATTCCATATGAGTTTGTATACTAATCATGAAATAGTTTCTAAAAGCATAGTCTCTTATCATTATGCATGAAAATAGTTCCAATGATAAAAATAAAGGTATAGGATTGAACACACTCACCTTGAGAAGTGAAAAGTGAGTGTGTCAACACCAATGGAACTTTAGAGAATGAAAATGACACCCATCTCTGCCATGAAAGCAGTGGCAGACCCTCATATACTTGAGGGTGGCCCTAGCCTTGAATGTGTCAGTTTTGAAGAAAAATATATTTATTTATATAGTTGGCCCCCTTCTTTTATAATCTATTAGATTATTAGTTAAACCCAAAATTAAAATTTTTCAGCCCAATTTCATCACTTCAACTAGTTTTCCATTCCAATTCTGTCACTTGGCTTTTTTAGTTTTTTTGTCCCATTGTCGACCCAAACAAAGCACAAAAAGAAGTGACCCAAACAAAGAGAGGAAATGACACAAAATAAACATTTTACTTGATTAGATATTTAAATATCCTGATAAAAAAAATATAATAAGTAATATGTTGTGCATAAATATATGACATTTGAGTTTTAATTGTGTGTGGAATGTATATTTTCTTTTAAATTATGACTTTTTTTAAAAACAATATTTGGTTAAATAAAAGTTAAAAGATATATACTATCATTCTCTAAATTTATTTTATTATTTAGTACTTGCCAGTATTGCCTCCCATGAGAATTATCTAGCTCCGTCCCTACATGGAAGCAACCAAAATCCATGAGAATTCATAAACACCCTATACCATCTCCATGAACAATGGAAGAGTAACCAAACTTGATGACAACCAAACATACAAACACACAACTCAAGATAACTAATGGAAGAAAAAAGAGCCAACTAGCATAAACTATGAACAAATCCTTACCTTGAAGTTAGAGGAGGTAAGATTGAAGGAGGAAGAGAGTGATGGGGTGGGAGAGGAGTAGAAGGGTGTTAGAGTTCAAATTTTGTGAGTGGAACTAGATAGGGAAGGGTTTATATAGATTAAAGGCTCATTAAATGAAATTGCGTCGTGTTGGAGCATTTTGATATATGAAATCGTGTGGCCACAACTTTTATGCTTGTTCATGAATTTGCTAAATGCGTGTCCATGCGTTTTTAGTGCATGTCCATGCACATGAAAAATCGAGGGCTCATTATCCTTGGGATAAAAATTTGGGAAAATTGAGGCAAACATGATCTTGCATCCACACACTTTTTGGTGTGTCCGTGAGAGCAAAAACCCACGTCCATGGATTGAAAAGCTATTTGTGAGTAGTTTATGCAAGTCTACCCTGAGCACCCATGGCTAAGGGGTGCTTCGGGCCCCAGATGACCTTTATACGGACACGTAGACCTAGCATATTACAGTGCATTAGCTATTGAAGTGGAAGTGTGTAGATGTGGATGGATGTATTTTGGTGAGTAGTTTGGAAATTTCAGCTGTGAAATCATATGAAAGAAAGGGTTAATGTGAGCAGCAAAATTTTGGAGGACCCAGGCTGTGACATGAGCAGGAAATTTTGGGATAACAATGATTTGGTTTTGATGGTATTTTTATTGGGAGAGAAATGTTATTTCAATACTATTAAATCTCAAACAACTAGACATCCCATTCACAAAAGCATGAGACCTACATATTTGCTTATTCTCCATTAATTCTCTTTCCACATCTTTTTCACTATTTTTTTGAGATGTTGGGTGTATATCTCAAAATGGAATAATGTTAGAATTTTTCCCCCTTATACTTTTACGTGTTGGTTTGTTTTATTGCGTCCTACTGTTTTGGGTGAGCCTTGTTACTTCAACAATCTAAAAACAAAAATATTATCTTAATTTTAGCTGGATTAAAATAAGGTTTATTTAACTTATCCCTTCAGCTATCATACATTCGAATGGATATATTGGATTTCTTGAATATTTGAGGCATCCTGATTGAAGCTTGGGATTACACTCAAATGTTAAATCAATCTACTAGGCTTGGTGATGCTGGTGGTTCCAAATTAGTTTCTCAAAAGAACAATCCACACCATCTTAACTATATTCAACTTCTAACTGGTTGTGATAAATCGGGTGTCAAATTGACTTTTATTCCAACTCTAGTAAGTAGGAACAAAAGAACTTTCATGCATACATATATGGGATTTCAAACTCTCTTCTTTTGTTCGCTTTGTCTCCTTTCATATTTTCCCAATTTAATATGTCCACACCTTACCAGGACTTAATAATTTATCGAGCTGTTATTACATATTTAGAGAAATACCTTTCAACCAACTTAACAAGAAAGGGAAGAGATCAAGCGTATAGAAAATTTCAACCTTTCAAAGTACACAGCAAAACACACACAACTTTTTTTGGTTCATCATCTAAAATAACCAAGTACCTTTTAAAGACCTAACATGAACACATTCACGGGAAAAGACGAAAATAAGGAGTAGAGCTTCACCTTAGAAAGCTGTCTTGTTTAAAACATAAGGATAAGGACAACATATGGAGTGCTTTCAGTGATAAACATAATATAATAATAATAATACGTGCCATGTGGCGTTCTCAACCTAAGCAGATGCAAAGCTTTCCATCAGAGGCACCAGTATTTGCGCATGATGCACTTTGAAATTTTCCCTGAAGGATCTTCTTGCATTGGGCAATGCACTCAGGGAGTGTACAAGGGTTGAGTGGAATGGCAAATGCTCCCTCAGCAGGTTGTAGCTCCGAGATCAACATGCTCAGCACTGTGAACATTATGATCACAGCCAACTTCTTAACAAAGCTTTTTGCTGCCATATGGAAAACGATTGGCTTTGCACTTGAAGAACTTAATTTGGAATTAATGCTTATCTCTCCAAAACACTGGCTGGCTTTGGTCGATTGATGAGATGATGGACAGGCAGCAATGGCTATTCAATATTTATAGACATGATAAGCGTTTTGGTTTGTTGACGTGTTAGTGTGTTATTGCTTGGAGGAATAAATTTGATTTGAAAATTCAGATAAGGTATGAGAATGATCTTATTTGTTAAAATTGAGACAAATTTTGTTCTGAAAAAAATGTTTGAATAACCTTCTTTTAGTTCTTTCAAATTGTTTTATAAACATTATAGAAATAAAATTTTCTTAGAATGTGGGTAAGGGAGATACTTTGATTAAGAAGAATACGGGTCAAATTACTCAATTAAAAAAAGTGTTAAGCTAAGACATCATGATTGAGTTAATAGTAAGAGGTTTGCATAGTATATACACATAAAGTTCTAAATTTAAATCTCATTACAATCAATATAATTTAAAAAATATAAAAAATAAATATCAAACATATTTGCATTAACCACGGATTTAGTCTAAATTTTACTTGACAAAAAGAACAAGGTGTTGTTTAGCATTTTTTTTAATAAAAACTTCTTCGAACATATTAAGGGGGTGTTTGGTTTGTGTCCCAAGACACAAATATAGGGACAGACAGTCCCGGTATCATATTTGGCGGTAGAGATGAGATATGTGGATGAAAAAATTTCTTATCCCAGAGACAGAAATTTTTTTTATTTTTGTCCCTTCAAAAAGTGGGGACAGTGGAGATAGAAATTTAACCCCTTAGTAGCACTCTCCGGTGGTGGTCCGGCCATTGGTCAGTGCCGACGGCCACCGGTCAATACCAGTTAATGGTGGTCAACGACCGGTTAACGCCGGTCAAATGTCTATACTGTCCCCGTCAACCAAACACGATACAGGGATAATATTTTTTATGTTTCCGTCTCTACTGTCCCTGTATTTCTATTTCTGTTCCTGTATTTATATTCCAGGATACAAACCAAACGGTACCTAAACAAACAATCTATTTGTAAGTGGTTTTTTTTCCTTCTTTTTTGTTTTTGTTGAGTTGCATGGTGAGTGTTGTTTAAAAAGAGCTCGATTAGTTTTATAAGCGTTTTTGCGCAGGCGCTTCTTTTAAAAGATCTTGTGCTCAGTGGATGTGCTTTTTATTGATAAAAAAGATAAATAATAGAAACACTTTTCATATATTATATAAAACAGATTTGTTTTATTCCAAAAAAAATCATTTTTCAACGGATATTTCTTATTAATAAGAAAAATATATCCCGCATATATAGCACTAAATCGGTATGTGCAAAAGAAAAAAAAAGGTATGTATTTGAAATCACAAAAATTGATAATTGATTTAATTTTAATTATAAAATGTGGAATTTATTATTTTTAAAACATTATGACTTCAGCTGTGTATAAATTGAACGTTACTCAAATAAATTAGGATACGAATAAATTTAATTTAATTTTAAATTGTTTGAAATTAGGATTGCACTCTTATTAATTTAGCCATTTTCCCATTTAAATTAACGCACTTTATATAAATTATTAAAAGAAACTACTAAAATCATTTTCGATGTGATTAATAGGTAAAGATTGATTTGCAAATCAATTCAAGTCTTGCCATGAACTTGGGTCCATATCAACATGAAAATTACTTGCTCAATAATGAAAAGCAAATAAATTCAACTTGATTCAAATTAAATCAAATTCACTTTCTAGGACCTTGATGCGCAGGATGCAAAGCTAGCTGAGTGTCAAGCTCTGAAGCTGGGACTGATAACCTCTGTTTCCGCAATATCTTAGCTGGTGGAACCGAATTGCTTGGAAGTGCTAAATGCTATCAGCTAGCCTAAAACACTCCCACCCCTCGTATTTTCATGCATTAATAAATGATTGTATAGGGTTGGGTAGTTATTTTGCTTCTTGTCAGTTCTTTTCTCACACCCAAAACGCGATATATGGAAATAGAGTGGCACACTGTTTGGCCAAACTAGCATGTAACTACAGCCCATCAGATTTGGATCGAGGGGACTACTATGGTAGCTACCTCCTTAATTCATGTTGGATTGTTGATTGTACTACTTTGCTTGAACGAGAATTGATACCTTCCACGTAAAAAATAAAACAAAATAAAACCCATGCAAGTTGTGTTAACATTTTTTAATGATTAATTTTTTTGTTTCTTCTTTTTATGAATGCACCAGAAAAATGAAATTATTAAAATTAATTAATTTAATTTGCCTTGTAGAATGAGTGCTTTGTTAGGGTTTCTTACTCTTTGTTTGAACACCAGGAAATGTGTAAAGGAAAGGGGAATGACAGGAACTGGAACATGTTTGTGTGTTTGAGAATTTGATAATTAATGGGGAAGGGAAAAGAGTTCATAGGGACTAATTTCCCTTCTTTCCCCTTCAAAAGTTCATTTTCTCATCCCTATAATTGGGGCGAAATGGGGGAACTAAACTTTTTTCTAGACAAAAAAAAATTGTGTGTTCATAACGTTTTTATCCCTTTTCATACATTCATTAAAAAGCTTACAATAACAACAGAGAGGTATTAATTATTAAAAGAAGTATTTGGGAACTTGTAATTCATAACATAATCTTCCAAACAATCCAAAACTTAATTTTTGACTAAATACCCCATTCAATACCTTAGATTTATAGTAGAGAATAAATTAATTCCTCAAATTTAGAAATCTTATATTAGTCCCTCAAATTTCACAAATGAGAATAAATTAATCCTTTTGTCAAATTTTATAAGTTTAGATGACCATTTTACAATTTAATAACTTATTTCTATTTATAAAATTTTAGAGACTAGTATTAGATTTTCTAAATTTGATAAACTATTTTTTCCTCTACTATAAATCTGAGATATTAACTTGGGATTTTTCTCATAATTTTATTCTCTTCCTATCCTTGTCATTTTAATCGCTTCCTATAGCTCCGAGTAGCACCTCTTTTCCACGAATCCCTGCTTTCCATCCCATGCACCTTCACTTTCCTTCCCTCCCCTTGTTCCCTCAGGTCTCTCTACACACACAATTAATCAATGGAAGAATCACTATTTTAGTCTCTCAAACATTATTATATCACTAATAAAATAGCTCCAGAAAGAAATTATATTTGCTCATAGACTTCTAAAACTCTATTTCGTTTGACAAATTTACTCAAATGTCAACTAACAGAATAGACGTTGAATGAAAATAGAGATTAGTTGATGTTTAATTGAATTTGTCAAATGAGATATATCTTTGAAAAGTCATCAGCAAATATAATTTTCTTATGACTATTTTATTAGCAAAATAATATTTTGAGAGCCAAATTGTTAATTCTCCCACCAACCAAATGAAGTCTCCATCACCTCAAGGCTCCATCGTCTCCACTGATGCCTCCATCGCTCCGTTATCCCATTGTTCCTAGTTTCCATCTAAGTGCAACAACCTTATTTGCACTACTAATTAATAATAAGCTGCAATCCCCTCATTCATTAGCCACGCAACATCCTCAAATATTCCGCAACAACAATGAGTCTTGCGTACTCTATTGCCCCACCACTTCTCAAATTGTTGTCGTAAAGGAGGATGTATATCGCGTGTTCGGTGTTATGCTATTTGGATTATTCCAATGCTGGAGAAAATTTTGCTCGAGGAAGCAGATTTAGTTAATTGTTATAAACATGAGAAATAATCCCTCATTGGAAAACTTTAATTTTCATTGATACAATTCAAGCTTATCGAAGTCATGTTTGGGATATGGGGGGGCGAACTCAAGATTTTTGTTTAGTACGAAAACCAATTGATAAAGAAAAGAGGCATTATATTAGATGAAGAGTCTAGAGAGGATGAGCACCCTTTCCAAACTCAATTTAAAAAATTCTTGCTGTATTTGGAAAAAACAATTATATGAAATCTCTCTCTCTTTTTTTCTTTGGGTTTTGATAGAATAATTGGTACCCGAATCTTTGTATCAATAAGAACTCGATTAATATCCAACTTGACTCGGCGGAGAATCCTATGGAAAGTAATAGTCTCCCTGCTAGGCTTTTTCCATTCCAAAGCTAAGGCTCCAATTCCAAAACCTCTAACTAAGAGGTAAAGACACTTACCACCTTGATCAATCTCACATTGGTTATGGAATCTATTTTCTAATGATTTTAACTAAAACATGAGTTAAAGATATTAGATTTGATTAAAGAAAAATATTTCTCATTCGAAAAACTTGTTAGAAATTGATTATCTAAATACGTACGTCATATTTTTTAATCACAATGTATATCTATTGTACTTGGTAAAATTTTAAAGGCAAATTACTTGGACAAAATAGCATGACTGTAAAATCTTAATTAAATGAAAGGCGTATGCCAAATGTTGGGATAAAGTTTCACATCAATTAGATTAAAAAGTTTGCAAGTGTTTTGGTTTATAAATATAAGCTTTGGGTTATGAGTTTAGATTTTCTTCAAGAGTGGAAGTGATACAATATATGGTAGTTTTTAGGAGTTATCTATGTAATGAAAAGATTTATAAAGATAATTTATAACTTTAACTATTCAAAAATTGCAGACAATTAAAGATTTATGAAGTTGTGGATGTAAGCAATGAATGTCGAACCGCATTAAAGTTTTTGTGTTGTTTAGAGTTTGTTTTATACATCTACTGCCTTACAAGTGGTATTAGAGTCAATAGTTTGGGTTAGTTGGGCAAGAATAGTAGTTTGTGGATCCATATGTAGAGTTCCTTGTGTCAAAAATCTTCCTAACAATGTAGAAGTCAGGCAGCATGCTATGTGAACAATGATGATATAAGTGAGCATAGTTTGTGTCGAAAGTTTTCTTGGCAATATGGAGGTCAAACGGTGTGTTTCGTGTGCAGTGAGGATGCAAGTGAAGATTTAGCAAGACTTTGGATTGAGGAAAAGATTTGTTGGGATTCAACCAAAAGTTCCACATCGATTAAATTAGAAGTCTTGCAAGTGTTTTAGCTTATAAATGTAAGCTTTGGGTATTGGGTTTAGATTTTCTCTAAAAGTGGAAGTGATCCATTATATGGGCAGATTTTAGGTGCTGTCTATATAATGAAAAAATTTGTAAGGATTATTTGTAACTTTAATTATTCAAAAGTTACAAATAATTAAAGATTTATGAAGTCATGAATGAATGAAACACGTTAAAGTTTTTGTGTTGTTTAGAATATGTTTTATGCTTCCGACTGCCAAACACCAAATGTGGTGGTTATACATAGCTAGAAGCTTCTACCTTTTTTCTTTGAAGCGATGGGCCTATCCCACTACTCCATTTTTATTGTTGAATGGTTATGTTACCTGGTTCCACCAACTTCACGAGCAACTTTATCCAGAATATTTGAATTCTGAAATTAGACCAATCGGATGACAAGTTATAGCTAGCTACTATCATAATGCTCTTATGTTGTTATAAAAAATAACAATACTGATAATGCTCTTATGTTTTCCACGTGTAGTTTTCTCATTTCTGGTTTCGTGCACCAAACTTGGCGAGCAATCGACAATGGTCTAGCTAAAGATGAAGGTGGCACTCCTTGATTTGCATTTGGCTCATCTTTCCATTAGTCATATCATAGTATCATAGTACTTGAATAAACATACCGTGACACTAAAAGGAGTCACAAATGGCATGAACTCACTCGCATGGACATGCTATAAGAATGCTATTACGTAAGAACCGAATATGGAAAAAAGAACATATAATTAATGGCACTAGAATATGTGTAATTTGTCGATAAGCATGTGTTGGTTTCTTTGTCCGTCTTTAGGCAATGGTCTGTCAACCCCACCGCTGTTACCACTATTGTATTTTGAAATTTATATTCGTGAAGAAAAATAAAATAATCTAATCATTTGGATGTCGCGATTTATTTTTTAGAAAATTTAATTTATATGTATTTTTGGCATAAATTTATTTACACAAACATCTTATTACATCATCAACAAATTAAAAGAATTAAATTTAACTACCCATTATTTAAAAAATCTTACCAATAAAAATATATGATTGGACTTCAGTTCAACAAAATTGAACCCTTCTTAAAATGAAAAACATTACTTGTCCACGATAATTAATAGTATATCTCTAAGATATGTTTGAAAACTTGACAAGCTAGAGAAAGAAAGAGATACATTAATGAAATAAAGAAACATAAAAAAGGTGTATTGGGAAATAAAATGCTAATGGAAGAAGGAAAACGATACACGGAATAAAGTGCGCGAGGTGGCCGCATGAGAATGGATTGTTTGGAGATGTGTTGCAATGGGCTCATTCGAGAAATTCGGAGTTAGCTAGCACTCATGCAGAATAGACATTGGAGATACAAGCTTCGTTTGGTTTTATTTTTTCAATTTTTGGTGCTGATTTAGCTCTTTCATGTTTCTATTTTTGTTTTGGAATTCTTTTCTTGTATTCTGTTGTTCTACTTTTTAGGCTCCGCTCTTGTGAGTGAATAGAGCGGATTTAAACTATAAGAAATAAAATAAAATAAAATAATGGAAACAAAAATGAAATAAACTCGTGTATTTCTTTTTCCTTTTCTCGAACAAACAAATAAAAAAGGTGATATATCTCTTTTGTTTTACTATTGTTCTATTTTATTATGATTTTTTTCATCATCTACCCAACTTCCAAACAGATCTAAATCGACAGAGCATTTATTAATCATGTGAAATATTCATTACTTAATGAGATGCGTTATCGAAGGACATAGCATTATGTTGACATAACTTCAGTTTCATGCATCTTAAATTACAACAGTATAGTGCATTGCGATAAAATAATAAATCAATTAGGACAGGTCGACCGGACCATTCAAGAGGGGTTACTCCGTTGGGTCATCATATAAGCCAATAAAATGTATATATGTCCAAAGAGATTGAACAACTTTTAAGTTTTTAAAATTTAAGAAAAGTAGGTTTCTTTTTTAAGAAAAAATACAAATAGAATATTTCTAGTTTACGTCTAGGGTATGGAGTAACCCATATCGAGAGAATTATACCACCACAAATGATATCTCAAATGCTCTAACATAATTATAAAAGAGAAAAAAAAACTATACTACATGCGGTTTCATTGCCTATATTTCAATTTTTTTTTATGGAGCTGTATTTCGACAATCATTCAATGAAATAGTGAATAATTAATAAATAACTATACTAGGGAACAATGATCATTCGTAACTGGAAAAGTTCGGAACCAGTCCTGTTCTCATATCTTTTCAATGTGAAGGGTAGGGCACTTACCATTTTAAAATGCCAGCACTGCTTTGATGGCTTAGTTATTAATAGAAATTTATGTTAATTAACTTCCAGTGATTTGATATTATAACATCTATATTGTTCATTTTGTATAATAAAATTACAAGGATAAATATGTTATAATTTTAAAATTGGATCAATAAAATTATAGTTAAAAAATTCATATTATACTTGATTGATATGTCTCATATTAATGTAATCATGTGTTATTACCAAATGTTTAATTATATTTGTTTAAGGAAATTTTGACAAACATGATTAATACTATATATTAAATTAGTTAGAAAATAAGTTTTTGGTTTCTACGTGTATTCACCACCAACAATGGAGTCTATTCCCTTCACAGCATGTAGCACCCCTAAGAGAGTAAACTTCGGTCATGAGACCCTTTCTATACTCACTACTATAAGTTTGATCATATGATTGATATATTTATTTATTTTTAGATTGATATATTTGATGGGCTTGTCTAGCCACTACACTTAGGACACTAGTTAAGGAGTTAAAAAATGAAGTTTTCATCTTGGGAAAAGAAGCTTTTATATTTTCAAAGCTAGGGACCCACTCAAAAGTCTCAAAACTTACTTGGTGTTCTTAAGTTCCCTAAATACATTCATTACCAAAACCCTTATTTGATTTATTTACAAAATAAGGGTGTAAACATATTGGTTCGGATCAGGTTTGAGAAAATGAATATGAATTAGTCAATTTTGAATTGGTTCAAATTCATAATTTTTTTGGGGTTATTCTGCAAAATCTAAATCAAATTGATCTAGTCAAATATAGGTTGATTTGGATCAAGTAATTGGATTTATCCTTTTTTTCCAATTTTTTGCCCAAAAATTCAATAAAAATATTGTAAAACATTAAAATTTTATATAAAAAAATTCACATGCTAATATGTTATTCAAATATCTAAAGACAAGAAGCCTGAAACATAGAACCCAAATAGAACAATTCTAATATCACAATATTCAAACTTAGCTTGAAGTTCCTAAATATCACATTATTACAAGATAAACAATTTTAATGTCACAATAATTCCAAGTTTAAAACATAAAATACCACAATTTATATTACATAGAGCTTCAAACAAAAATTATAAATTGAAGACATTCAAAAGAGATATAAGATAAACTTGTCATTGGTTTGAGTACGTTAGGTCTTTGATTAGGAGATGTAAATCCAATGACAAAACTAATATGTAATTGACTATAATTAGATCTGAATCGATTGACAATAGGAATCAAATTCGTGTTCTTAAAGAGTTAAATAGGATACAAACTCTCTTCTTACCACTTGTGTCAACCATCACCAGCATTTCTTCATCATTATTGACACATCGACATTAAATTCATAAGATGATATAAAAGCTAGAATAATCATCTAATGTAGACTAATATGCTAATTATTTATGGGTTTATTTAATTAGTGTCCTAAGAGCATTGTTTAATAAATTTAAAAACGAAACTTTGATATTGGGATGACAAGTTTTTTTGTTTTTAAATCATAAACCCATTAAAAAGATTTAGAACTTGTTTATCTTTAACCTATGAAGCATAAAAATAAAATACAACACTAATACGATCTAACATTGATTCGGGGATATGGTGAAATTTTGAAATTAAAAATGTGGGGATACGTGTATATATATTAAATTTATTTGACTCTTATCATAATTATTTTGAGAAAACATAAAAAAATATATATCAATAATATTTTATAAAAAAACCAATTTATAAAACCACAGAAAAAATAATTTTGATGACACATTTTGAAATATTGAATCGGCATTAGACATGATACATTCCAGATACTGCATACAGTGGAATAATAAAATACCGGTGCAACATAATCCTTAACCACCAGTCAACCCATTATTCATTCACATACTAAACTTTCTTCATCGAATGAGACTGTGCCACTGCTGGTAACTGAACCACCAACATATATTTATCCACACACTAAACTTTCAGAACCAATGATCTGCTACAATGGAAGGCAATGGCTCAATGCCAACCATGCACTCCCATAAACTTGTAATTCATACCAAAAAAAAAATATTTTTTATATGAATTTAATTTTAATATATTCACATTGTCATTTAATTAAATAATTTCATGTACATTACTTTTAAAATAGTAAAGAGAGAATTAAGCATATTTTATTAACATAATTATATCCAATAAATGATTACATAAAAATGTCTTATATTACCAATACATTAAAATTAAACTCTTATTATATTTCTAAGTATATCATAAGTGATGTAGCAATGTATCCTACGAATACATGGACTTCAATGATGAAACTCACAACTATGTTGACATAGATGCGCCAAGCCACCCAGCACCTCACACAAAGTAACAACACTCCATATTTTATAAGGATGACTATTTTAACACCTAAAAATAGGTATCTAAATGAGACACTCACTCCATTGTAATTAGATGTGATAGTTAGATAAAGATAGTAGGGACAATCATCATATGGGATAGTGAATGTTTCACTTAGACACCTACTTTTAGGTATTATTTACTTTAATCACATAGTGGTTCAATAGTGCAGTAGTTATTTCAGTGCACCTGTCTATCCCAGTTTGGCAGTCATTAGTTTATTACTATAAAAGTAGCTCCCCGCTACATGACTTGATTATATCCATAACCAGCTGAAAAAGTCTGCGTCCACAACCCAACCACTTTAAGATAAGCAAACGCTAATTATGGGTGTAACTAAACTGACCTAAGCCAATCCAATCCAATCTTACTGTCCAATCCGAACTGAATCAAGGTGTTTAGTTCGGTTTGTTCAAGTTAATCGAGACAAACTTGACCCATTGGTTTATGTATTGGATTCCTAAAAATTAAAGGCGAATTCTCACCTACCTTCGCCAGTTAATGTCTACCCATACAGTTACACTTAACTACAATTCATAAACGTAGTTAAATAAAATTTAATGTATAGCCAAACACCAACACACACACTGCTATATTCAAGGTCTCCTTCCTCAATCCTCACTCTATCGACTCCGCCACCACCATCACCTCCACCACCGTCTCAAAAAAAAAAAAAAAAACACAGAGAAAAAGAAAAAAGCACAGATGGAGAAGAAGCAAGATTAAGAAAATTGCCTCATTTGAAGAAAGTGACATCTGGTGTTCGATTTTGGGGTTTCTCTTATTCCCTAAATAAGACTTAAACCTTAACCCCCTTCCCTTTTTTTTCTGTTCTTCCATCTTCTCATCACCACCACCTTCATCATCACTATCCATCATCATCATCCATGCGTCGTGGCAGAGAAGCATCCGCTGCAATCACAGAGGCAGCAGATCCAAACTCTGGAAATGCCGATTCTAGAAACCACGTTGGGAAAATGCAATCTCACGACGTTAGGAAGAGGCCATGGGGCTAACTTGCAGCACAAATATAGGATCCATGGAAGAAGGTGCTCATGGGCCTTCCACTCCCGTTGGTCACAGGGGGTCATGAAGGAAAATGGGTGACTGTTTACCATCTTCTCCATTATAACCCAAATTCATAATGATACCAAAAAGAGCAAATGGGTTTCATCACATCTCTGTTTCACTCTTTTTCTTTTTCTTTTCACATTTTTTTCTGATTCTCTTTGATGAATTGATTATGTTCTGGAATTATTTGTTGTTTTTGAGGTTGGGAGGTTTTGGATTTGTGTTTAATTTTGGTTTGAGATATGATGGTTGTAAGATTAAGAAGAGTAGAGGTTTGCTCTTGATTTTAGTTTGCAAGATGAAGGACGAGGTGGTGATGGTGGTGGCGGAGAGGAGAGGAGAGGTGGTGATGATGGTGTCAGAGGAAACGTTTCTCTCTCTCTCTCTCAGCGTTGTATTTAGCCACATAATTTTTGTTTAACGATATTTATAAAATGTGGTTAAATGTGGCACAGAATTCGGTTTCCCCGAATTGTATTTAGTGAACAGTGTTTTCTTTTCGATTATCCACATTTCAAAAATGTGGTTAAATGCTTATAAAATGTGGTTAAATGCCAACTGCAGGGAAGGCATTGACTAATAACTGTAGGGTAATAGGCACCAAAATTAAAACCAAACCAACTCGAGGACTCAATTGATTTTTTTAATCGTTTTCCTGTTGAGATGCGCCACATACTTAATTACTCACACACACCCCTCCCAAATTAAACTCACCCTCTCAAGAAAGATTGAGACTCATCTTCTCTCATACTCGCCCAGTAGCCCAAACACACACACACTTTTTTTTTTGAGAAGTTTTTGTAACCCAAAGCTGAGGGCTAAAATTGACCGACGTGCGGAGACGAGGTGACCTAAGGGTTGAGAACGAGGACCTGTATTAGCAGCACGGGTTACATAATTTCTTATACTTTAATTTTTATGTATTAAAAATGTAAAATTATTTCACACTGTGAACTAATAGAAATTAAAGAAGGGTAAGTATCATAATATATAATTAATCATCTAGCATGATTTGGTATTTTCATGAAATTCTATTAGTTGATAATATAAAGCCATTTGACAATGTTAGTGTATAAAAATCAGACTCTATTTCTTAAAGTAATATTTCACAAAAGCTAATTTCTTAAGGAAATATTTCACATATATAACTTCAAACATTATTTTTTTTTTGTCATTACAAAAAAATTTAGGTGGAGGTAAACACCATTATTCCACCAGGGATAGAGCCCCAACTTCTTCCAAGATTAAAATAAACATTCAATCAATTGAACATCCTTTTTTTTATTTCTTGTTTTTTATCATCTTCATTTTTTTCGGTATGGGTTATCAACTTGTCATCAATTGAACATCTTAAAGTCGCCAAATCCATAAAGCCAAACTAGAGCTGGGCCATGCGTTGTGTAATCTGGCTAAGAAAACTACTATGAACCAAAACCCACTGAAGCCCACTTTGAGGTGATTCATGACATTTTTTCTATTGGGCTTTTATAAAGACTTACTACATTCGTGGCTGCTCTTTCATTGGAAGGCAATCTAGTATCCAATTAGTGTGATAGGATTCCTCAATCCTTAGATAAGCCCCTTACTAGTAGGGATAAAAACAGGTCAGGCTAGGCTTTCTTTTTAACATAGCAAACTTGTATTATGACTATTCAGCCTGAGTCTGGCTTGCACTCTATTATAGGCTTTTTCTTTAGTCTTAGACTAGCTTGTTAAAAAGTCAACCTTGTCTGGGCTAAAGCCTATTTATAAAGCTTGTAATTTTTTTTGAAAAAAACAACTTCAATTTTGAATTTTTCAAACAGGTTGACTAGGCCACATGCCTTTATTCAAACCAGCATTAGCCTAACTAGGCTGGCAAAATCTCGTGTACAAATAATTTTCCAGAACCTCATTTTACTGGTGCAAATTAAGCTCCAAGACTAATTTTGAGACCTAATGAAAAAAGAAAAATGAAGATCACCATAGCAACAACGAGATATTTGAAGGTTAATTGTTGATCCTTGTGCTTAACTAATTGAACACCATTTCCCCAATAGGGCCATTGAGTCCAAAAAATGACTACAACCCATAAATTAAAAAATATGAAATAAAGAAAAAAAAGAGATTTTCATGGGGTTTAGAAAATAATAACATCTAGGTTGCAATTGTTCATTATATTGGAGAGCATAAAGAAAAAAGAACTCAAAAAACAAAGGGAGATGTGACTGTCATTGTTTTGGGATTGAGCTTCTAGATAAGTGAAAATAGACCTCAAGTCTTCAAGTTCCTTTTGAGTAAAAGCTCTGCAATAAAGTGATCTTCAAGATTATTCCATGAAGATTGATTTTATGAGAGAAAGGTAGAGTTACTGTTATTGCAAAGAAAACCTAGATGCCAAAACAAATCAAGGGATCCCTAGATGGTGAGTGGTGATTAAGTGTTCCCCATTGCTCACGCTTCCTTCCCCTCGAATGGTTGAAAGGCAGTTGAAAGAATTGAGAATTACTCTCTAAGTAGAGATTAGGGATGCAATAGTGGGCTCTCAGTAGTGAAGAACAAGGGTTTAATTTTTAAGGTTTAGGATTTAGACCAAAATTTACATCACACAAAGCATTTCATCATTCAAAGAATAATATTAAAAACTTACAAACTTCAAGAAAAAAATGTGATAGACTAGTGGCAAACTAAGATACGCCTCATTTAACATGTCTTTAGTTCAAACCTCACCTACAGATTTTTATTAAATTGTACAATGTGTGCACGCCTCTATATACACATATAATAGTTGTCTGGCCTATTGTCACCCCAACTTATTAGTGATGCTATTTAGTTATACTGTTTGGGCTTTGTCCCTACCGAGCTTACTACATTTTTTGCGCCTCTTGATACTTATCTTGTCTTCCATTGTTATCGTTGGGATACGCAACACATCATCAATTTTACAAGACTCCCCCCCCCCCCCCCCAAAAAAAACAAAACAAAAAAAATCCCTCATTTTTATAGCTAGATCAAATAATTGAAACTAAGAAAAGTGAAAAAGGGTGTGAAATTACTTAATGGTGTTTACTTTTGAGAAAGGAAACATTGTCAACCCTGCCTACCTGTATTATATTAGGTAGTCAAGATGTAAGGAAAATTATTTGGTGATTTGGGCATATCTAACCTAACCTAGGGTATGTTTGGATTTAGGGTAAATGGTGGAATAAAAATGTAAAGGAAGGGACCAGAGTGAAATAATAACTTTTCAATGAGGAGGAGCTCAAACTACCAATATGATAGGGAGTAGTAACACAGATCAAGAAGATACCGATCAAACAACTACAAAAAAACGAAATTTAGAAAGGAAAGGACCAAACACTTAAAAAGAACCAAATAACCACCTCAAGAAACAGAGGACTCCACTAAGCCCCACCTCCATTAACCAAGACACCTACTCTTCCAAAACTACCCTTTAGCATTGCCAGGGACAATAGGAAGAACAACACTCCACACCTCAAAATAACCACTAGAACTTTATCACGTCAAATTCCTGCATCACCCATAGTAGCCGATCAATCATTTACATAAGAATATAGTACCCACTTAACATGAAAAGGATCTTTCATTTTAACTGGACCAATTACTGATGAGAAATTCTTAAGACAATTTATCACACCAACACTTTGCTCAATAACCAAACCCCAGCTTGTTTGGAATTATTATGGAGCACAATTATTATAATTCTAAACATTTTATTCCTATAATTTTAATCTTCATTTTATTTCATTTCACTTTATTCAATTTTATTAAATCCAAACAATAGAACAATTTATAACTTCGCTACCTTCTATTCCATTTCACCATACTCTATTAATCCAAACATATCTTAAGTCTCCCATAAACATCGTGAGAATGGAATTTGTTTTACTTTGTGTTCGGATAAGTTGAAATTACAGCACATAAGTGAAAGGTGACTCAAGAAAGGAATCACACGTTAAAGGGCAAATTCAAAAAAGCTATATATACATATAAAAACGGAAAATTACGACAATTCAACCAAAATTAAAAAGTAAAGCTGTGTCCAAAGGCCAAAGACCCCATTCAAAGCCCTTTCATTCCACTGCTAAGCACCATCCTTCAAATTCAATACGCCTCCTGACCACCCTGTTCCAGCACAATCACAATTCAAAATTTTCATTAAACCCCATCCGATTAATTTCATTAAAATTTAATCAAAATGACAAGAAATAAGTGTAATTTAACCTAACCCACTTTCTTGGGTTTGATGAAGTCAACAAACTTCTTCTTAGCCTTGCTTTCATTGGGAGATTTTTTGCTTTGTTGCTGCTGGCTGGGGGGCTGTAGGTGGATCTGAGGCTGGTGCCCCCTCCCAGTCACATATCTCCTTATGTGCTCTCTCACGTACCTCTCATACAAGAAAGCAGCACCCATAAACTGTGGTAACACCAGCCAAGCCACCAACAATAGCTTCACATCATACCAAATTGGTATCCTGCAAATTCCCACTTTATTATGTTCAATTTTATATAATTCCTACAAGCTTATTATATTAGATCAACCAACCACTAGCTAGAGGTGATTAATTTATTCCAAAGACAAGAATGAATCTATATATATGTGGCTTGTTAATTCAAATTAAGTCCAAACTCACCACTCTAAAACTTGTTCGAGAACAATTTCCGCAAGGGTGAGGAACGAATAAATGATCCAATAAGCAAGCCACTGCTGGTCATCCACCTTGGATGGGCTCTCTATCGCTACCACCGATGCATACCTATAATAGCAATAGTGATAATAACAATACAACATCAGAGATAACTACTAAGTTTATATATATATGGAGACTAGATATAACTATTATATTCATTTGCGATTATGCCCTTTTCTAACCAAGCTACTGAAAGAAATATACTAATGATGATAATAATTGAATATTGTAGATGTTGAGGGTCGCGAATTATTTTTGATACTTACAAAGGGTAGAGTAACGTCATAACCGGCCTGCAAGGAATTACACGCACAAGATACGAATATGAATTAATAATTCAAGATCAAAACACAAAAATATATGCAAATCTTCGGACTGATATGTGGTTCAGTGGTTGCAGGATACATACCCAGCAAGGGAGTGAAGGTGGGTGATCAAGGTCAACAACTTGCCCATATGCGGATATGTGTGCGTTAATTAGTCAACTCTACAAGTGTACCCTAGTCGATTGGAATTGAAATTGCATAAGCCAAGAATCTGAAGATGAAATTAAGAAAATTGTCTGGAAGATCATTAAGATGAAGAGGAGATAGAGAAACCTAATAGGAGAGTCAAATGAGTAATGATGTTAATGAGGTTTCGGGGGTTGGCCACAAGTACCAAGAAGCAAAAGCGAAGTGGGAAAACGTTAGTTTCGGCTATACCAAGAAAAATATCGATGAAGGTGTCGCTTACTTATATGCCAATGTTTGTGAATTGTGATACATTGGGCAGAGAGGGACACGTGGAAAGAGAAGAGCAAGTATCGGATTTCTTCCTTTAACGTGTCTTGAACAATCGAAGCACCGTCCACAATTTGGAGATCGTCTCTTATCACATAACAATTTTGTTTGTTCAATAATTAATTTTTCCCTTAAGGTTCTTTGCCCATATCACAAGCCACGTGTACACATTTCCCCCAAACAAAGGAAGGTCGGTGACACGTGTCGGTCAGATGTGCATCCTGAATCTTGATGGCTGATACACCTTGTGCTGAGGTTGGGGCTGAGCTTTTGAGGGTTGGTTTCGTGGTCATGCAAGTGGATAAACCAAAGAAAACGACTTGCACTTGCCATGTGTTAGGTACTGATTTTTAATTTCTTAAAGCTGAGAGGCTCTCACTGAGGAGGGCTGAGTCTGATGCTAACTATGATGATGAGGCCAGCCTCTGGCCCCCAATTTTGTCATGCTCCAACAACTATGCCAATCTGCCCTAACGTTCCACTAAATAACCGGCAGCTAGCATTGCCAAATATGAGAACTTCCTTGATGAGAAATTTCATGTTAAAGATGCAAGTTAATTTTTTTTTTTTTTTGGTACTAAGGTGCAAGTTAATTTTAAATATGTGTGAAGTTATACTAATAAAAAAATGAAATTTGAATATAATTTACATGATTTAATGAATATCTAAAGGTCATTCATATAGGTATGTTTGGTTGATGAATAAAAGGAGAATTCATAAAATTTTTCTCCTTATTTTTCGTTTTTGGTGGGATTTTTCTCCCCATTTCATATCCCAATTAAATCTACCTCATGAGTTTTTCTTTATTTTTGGTCAACATAAGAACTTGTCCAAATATTTCCCAGCATCGTTTTTTTATTTGAATTTAACTCCTCTAAAATAAAAAGATCGACAAAGTACAAAAAATAAGAAGTTAATTATTCTTAAATTATCCAATAAAATCCACACATAATATAAAGACAATGAAAAATATTAATTCAAAAATGATTAACTATTTATTTTTATATTTTATCAACTTCCTTAATTTAGAACTGTCAAATCACGTCCATTCTACCTTGAAATAGAGTGAACCACATGTTTTTTATTTTTTCTTTTTCTTTTTCGTCAGAAAACCACAGGCTTTGCAAGTTTTGGTTTTTCGGGTCAAAAGGAGGATTTGAAGTTTGAACAAACCCATGCTTCTAAAGACCAGTTTATGTGGTCCAATCCATGGACAATGTTAGCTTACATGCTTCACCGAAAAATGAAACTTGCACTAATGTTGACTTGGCCTTATCCGAATAATGGTAGGCTCGCTTCCCAGATGCCCAAAAGTTATTTTCAATTTATGGGAAACACCTAATGTGGGTAACAAGTCCAAAAACAAAAGTAGATAATCAATTAACAACTTCCCCTTTAGTTTAATTTTTTCCTGGTCCTAGTCATACTATGTTTTAGATATCGGTTTTATAATAAAGAAATAGTGAAATAATGTGAGAAAAAAGGAACAAAAATGAAAGGAAAATGGAGTTCCTTGAGAAAATGAGGGAGGAGAAAATTAGACAGGAAAAACGTTGAATGGGAAGGACTGGATGAATAGAGGCATCTTTTTGCGTTCTTTTTTGGGTCGAAATAGAGGCGTCAACTGGAGTAACTGGACTCCTGCTCTGTTTTGGGTCCTTTATAACCATTGAATGCGATGGTAGTCTTCATTTATACTTAACATCTATCACATCTAGTGATTATAAAGTGGATGACTGAATAAACATCTATTTTTTGAGTGTCAAAATAACATTACTGTCTAATAAAAGACTAATAGTCCACATTTTTTGGTCTGGACTAATAGTCCATTTCCGGAAAAGCCCATGTAGAGGTGGGCCAAGTAATTATATTATGGCAATTTTTGTGAGCCCAGCTACTATTATGAGCGTGCTTGATAGGACTGGCTAATTTCCTCAACCAAAAAATTGAAAAAAGAGAGAACAGGCTAATTTTTTGGTGACTTACTATTTGATGCCGATCCCCACAAAAAAAAAAAACAACTATTTCACGACAAAAGATAACAAAAAGAAAAGCAAGGGTGACTTACTATTATATTTTTGGCTTAAATTTATTTTTGAGTTTTATAAATATATAGAGAGTTTTAATTTTCCAAACTTTCCTTAATTTGACTGCAGTAAACAACCTTGACTTTTCTTCTAAATTGTAGCCGCCAGGGATGTAGCCATGATTCGTGACGCATTCCTTCTAGAGAGTTTTGGTAACAGTACTTTCGTCATTATTGCGGTTTTTATTTTATTTTATTTTGGTATGCATTATTGAGGTTAATTTAATACACTCTTTTAAATGTTTGAATGATAGCTTGAATAACGCGAATTTGAGTTCGTTTTAATGCGACTCTCGTTTTTCGACCAAAAAAAAAATGTGACTCCCGTTCACACCAACCTATAATTGAAAAGAAAAAATAAAAAAAGTGATTTATATTAATAAGACATAGAGTAATGTACCTACTCATATATCATTAATTATTGAATGGGTTGTGAACTCTATTTGAATGAAATTCATATCTCATCCAATGATGAATGGAATGTAAATCGACACAGTATCTCATACTTCATAGATACAAATAACACAACTCAACTGAAAAAAGAAATGTTCCTCTCTCTTTTTAATGTGTTTGACAAAATTAAGTTAAAATACATTTCAATGCGATTTTTGACATTAAAGCATTATTTAAGTAGAAATGAAAAAAACTATAGTACCATTTTTTTTTATTAAAGCAAACAATGGTTTGCAAACTATAAATCAAAGACATCCACTTCACTTCCCCTACTTAATTATTGTCCATTCAATTCGAGTGTCTCGTTGGCTTCAGTTCTTACTTTTTAATTAGCTACCAATTTACTACTTTATCAATGGCGGCAACTTGCAACATCGGGTTACAATTTCCCCGGAATTTGAGCAATGCAAAGAAGAAGAAAATTGTGTACAAGGCAGGGGAGGTTTTGAAGCTTATTAGCTCTTACTCTTCGTGTAACACAAGCATATTGAGCAATAAACGAAGATTATCAATATCATTGTTAGTGAGTGCAAGTTCTCATCGTGCTAGTAGTACTGGGCGAGTAGTGCACAAAGTCAACGAAACCGAAGAGAATGGAATGCAGGTTGAAAAGTTGGAAAGTGAAAGTGCAGCAGATACAGATCTTGTAACCATCTTTCGGGGAAGATTTGTTGAGGGCAGGTTTGTATACAGGCAGATTTTTGCTATCAGGTCTTACGAAATTGGACCAGATAAAACTGTCACCATTGAGACGCTCATGAATTTTCTTCAGGTTAGCTTTAAGAATATTCATTGGCAATATTCAAACTTAGAGCTGAATTTATTTGATTTCCATTGATATATATATACACATGAAGTCTTAACCCTGCTAATTTGCTTTATGGTACAAGTTTCATTAACACGTGTGGATTAATTGATTTGATATAGTATTATTAGTTATGTCTCTATTATTAGGTGAATATATCACCTGAAGAGAAACAGGAAGCACAAATACAATAATTGAGATTCATCTGGTTTTTAGCATGATACCGTCAAAGTATTATGAATACCCCATAAAAACGCACAAAAACACCATGCAATTCATCACCCCCAATACCCTTTTAATTTCTTGCAGTTGTAACAATTTAGTTAGCTTGTGACCGATTATCCCCGGACGCCAAGGAAATATCACTCATGTAAGATCGTACTATTTATTATATATATAGAGTGATTAATGAATCAGAGTAATGAAAACATTTTTTATGATCAATTATATTATAAATTGGTTCAGGAAACAGCTCTAAATCATGTCCCCGGCTGTGGGATAAGTGGGCATGATTTCGGAGATACACGGGAGATGAGCCTTCGGAATCTCATTTGGGTTGTTACACGTATGCAGGTTCAAGTACAGAGACATAGCAAATGGTAAATAACAACATATATATGATGCTTAATTATAATTCCCCTGCCTTATATTCTTTTAAAGCAATTGTTCTAAGTACTATATAAAGGGACTTCTTATTTTCAAAGAATATATAGATTGATGGATTGTAAGATAAAAACATGAATGTATTAGGGGAGATGAAATAGAGGTTGATACTTGGTTTGATGCTGCTGGAAAGAACGGAATGCGAAGAGATTGGATAATCAGGGATCACTACACCAAAGAGATCTTGGCAAGAGCAACAAGGTGCAATATATTTCATCCTTTTCATAATTACCTACTAATGACACGTATTCAAATGCTTGAAGTTTCCTTCATGCAGCACATGGGTGATCATGAATAAAGAAACAAGAAGATTATCCAAGATACCTGAAGAAGTTAAACAAGAGGCTGCCCCTTTCTACTTTAACAGGCTTGCAATTGCTAGTGAAGAAACAGATTGTAAAAAGGTACACAAGCTCACTGATGACACTGCTGAGAGAGTTAGATCCGGAATGGCTGTAAGTTTTATACCCAATTTGAGTTTAACAATAGTCCTACATTTCTTTATTCTCTTTAATTAGTATTTCAGCCAATGTATTGATTACCACATCAGTCATTATATTGACTGCTATTTCAACTGCATGCAATCCAGCCAGGGTGGAATGACATGGATGCTAACCAGCATGTTAACAATGCGAAATACATTGGATGGATTTTAGAGGTACTTATAATCATATTAAGAATGGAGAAGTGGCAACATATGGCAGAATAATGCTAGCATGAAATGTGACACTGATAGCTGGATTCTTTTATTTCGACTAATAATATATTAACCCAACCAGCTATATGTAGTCTCTAAACAAATAAAAATGACTCGCGAGATGTCATAGAATTTGGCAGTGATTAACTTGCTTGGTAATTATTAAGAAGGGCTAATCGTTTTTGATATGTTGAATATTGCTTGGTGCCTGCAGAGTGTGCCAAAAGAAGTGTTGGAGAATTATAATATGACAAGCATGACTTTGGAGTTTAGGCGTGAATGCATGTATTCAAATTTGTTGGAGTCCATGACCAGTCCAACAGAAAGGGTGATAGGTGCCTCAAATACCGGTTCCATCAGCAGAAAACCAGACTTGCGATATACACACCTGCTTCGCCTTCAAGATGATAAATCAGAGTTAGTCCGAGCTAGAACAGAATGGCATTCTAAGCAAAAGAAAAAGTGATAAACATCTATAAACATATAAGTCACGACATTTCTAGCCTGATTTTTCCACACTTTCTTTTTTCGCTTAGAAATTTATCTACTTTTTGGTTCATGCTTTCCTGG
The DNA here is from genome assembly GCA_031216125.1 of Dalbergia cochinchinensis. NCBI lineage: Eukaryota > Viridiplantae > Streptophyta > Magnoliopsida > Fabales > Fabaceae > Dalbergia > Dalbergia cochinchinensis. The sequence goes on along the minus strand of CM062373.1, from coordinate 53,717,144 downwards.
ATCCTTTATCCTGATGTTCAATAAATTATGCAATTTGTCACTCATTTGCCTGTGGAGGGACTTCTTGTATCGAACTGCCATTGGCAATTTGGCATAGTATTTTCCTATGTATTGATAATAAAAATTACATCGATAATGATCGCTTAAAATATCCGTGCTATAACAGTTCTTAAGTAAATGAATTTTCACCTTTTTTTTAATACATTGAAAATTGCTTAATGATACGAAAAATGATTTATCAAATCAGTAGGAAAGTTAAAATATAAATGTTGCACAGGAAGATTGTTTATTCCCTCTCAGCACGTTAAACCAATCTCATCCTGATGGGTTAGAATTCCTTAAGTTATGCTTTCGTACTGCATTGGTTCGAACTAATAGCAATACCGATATTATATATATATATATATAGAGAGAGAGAGAGAGAGTTGATTTTATCATAATCAATTTTAAAATAAAATGATTTATATTTGGTAATCCTTTTAAAAGTGATTCTGATATAAAGAAAAAAATTTTCACTTTCTCTAAAATTAATTCTAGATCCAAGAATTGATTGTGAAACCTTGAAATCAAACATGTTCTCAAACCATCAAAATCAATTCCTTGCACCTAGAGTCAATTTTGAGCTCTTCAAACGAGAAACCAAACATACAGTTCTGTTTGTTATATTGTATATGATTTATATAATAATAATTATTATTATTATTTTATTGAGACAACTTTGTACTTTATTTTCTAAATTGCATCCAATATGGTCCTATCAATCATATGTTTTCAATTTCAATAGCTCCAACTTGAAGTCAGAGCAAAGCATTGTACAAGCAAGTATAATAGATTTTTTAACCTTGGGATAATCTAATTCAATTCAAGCGATCAGCATGCACTTTTTTTAGGCAAACTAAATATCTCCGTCACATGTTCAACCAATTGAGACAACAAATTGCATACATATGTTGCTCGTAGGAATTTGGCACCACAAGAACATTGACAAATTTTGCCACATTACCTTTGTTTTTTGTCGCGCTTTCCGAACTACCTCTACCCGTTTAGGGTTAAATTAAAGGGGTTCCCCTAGTTCCAAGGATATACGCACATTAGTGGCACACTCATAACTATCCAAGGCCAGCATATCTAAATTGAACACATATATACCAAGAATCACTCACAAACAACACTGCTCCCATCCTGCTATTTTTGCTTCCAAATTAACGATGGCTGTTGCCTCACAATATTTTCCCCCACTCGATTGATTGGTTAGGCAAGACCCCTTTCAACATTTCTCCTCCTTTTCAATCATAATTAGGCTAATCCCTTTTTAATAATTCACGTGTTACACCATCAAGTAGTAATACCATTATGTGTTTTCAAAAAAAATAGAAAGAAAGAAAATAGTCATTCCACAAGAGACCTGAGCTAGCTAGGGTTATATCTCCATCGATCAATTTTCCAGCTTGTTTAATTCTATTGAGTTTATTGATTTCCCGGTGACTTGTGCTCATAATTAAATAGCAATTACATCAATAATAATGGCTGAAACGATCAAGATTGGGTTACAATTTCCATGGAATTTGAGCAACGAAGCTAATGATAAGGTAAATGTGGTCACCAAGGGGAAGCTTTGGAGGCTGAGCTTCAATTCTTGACAAAACACCAACACCATGAACAACAACAAACGAAGATTTTCGTCATTGGTGAGTGCAAGTTCTCATGGTAGTCATAAGAAAGTGGACAAAACAAATGAGACAACGGTGAATGGAGTACACGTGGCAGAGGCTCCTGATCCTCCCCCTGTGAAGAAGTTGTCATACGAAAGCACAGCGGAGGAAGCTCTTGCTACCTGCTTGCATGGAGGTTTGTGGATGACAGGCTTGTGTTTAGGCAGATTTTCCGTTATCAGTTCTTATGAAATTGGACCAGATAGAACTGCCTCCATGGAAACGATCCGGAATTTTCTTCAGGTAATTAATTAATTGCCTTCACCATTCAGGCATCATTAATCAAACTCATGAGCATAATCATATAATGCATAATTATCTTATGCATAATCATCTTATGCACGGTTTTAATCCTTGTCACTTGCATTCTACTAGTTACCTACCAAATTGGTTTCCATGATACCAAGGAAATCTAACTCGCATATGTTATTGTTATGAGTACGAGTAGCGGACTTATTATGTGCTAATAAATACAATAAATTAATTATAACTTTGTGATTTGGTAATAAGTAATTGATCTGATATTACCTCAAAAAGGGGCAAAAAAATAAGTGATTTGGTATATGATAAAGAAAAGGAAGAAATGCAGAACCTTGTTGCTCTTGTAATCACTTCTTTGGTGTAGTGATCCCCCTGATTATCCAATCTCTTCGCATTCCATTTTTTCCAGCGGCATTAACCCATGTATCAACTTCAATTTCGTCTACCCTGTCACGTTTTTGTTTGTATCCTTTAATGAGTCAGTGTATATTATATTATTCTTTGATAAGTGGTCGTCAGCACAATATTTTTATTTCAACCAAATACTTCTATTTGTAAATATTTTAAATAATAAATATAAGAGTTAACCATATTTATTAATACGCATGATAATACATGATTTGGATCAAACTATGAAAATTTTTTATATATATTACCAATGTTTTCACACCATCAATACATCACAATTAATTTCATGTAATAAATTAAAGAATTTAATTTCTATATACTAACGATGTAAAGTTTTTAACATTGCCATCGTCCAATCATATGTTGAAATATCACTAAAGATAATTAAGCCTTATATCCATTATTAAAAAAATTATCCTAATGCTATATTAAACTCAAAACTGAAGCCATGAATTTAATATATTTTTCTTTAAATCCTTGAAAATATCAATACTAGTTATTATCAAAAGTCCACGAAAGAACTGCAAAAACATGTCAAAAGTTATTGTAATATGCTGTACAATACTAATGATAAACAGCGAGAGGAATGAATACACAGAATAACCACCAAAGACAGAAACGAAAGGCACAGGAAGAAAAAAAAGAGAGAGAGAGAGAATGTGCAGTGATTAACAAAGTCTAGAGGAGAAGCTGGTCAAGCTGCCATTCACATCATTGAATATCGCTACTCGACCGGAAATGCGTAAATCGTTGGGCACACCATATGCTGCCCCACGCCACGGTCGAGTAAGCTAGTATGTGTTTAAGACTTTAAGTGTCAACTACCAATCAGATAAAGACATAAAGAGAAAACAATTTGGACACCCCATCGGGTAAGGTGTACGAATTGCGAAGTTTGCAGCAATGATCGAAAGCCACTTTGAAACCAATATCCCGCAAAAAAGGGTAATCATCAATGTAAGCAAATGAATTTTTTGAGCCCTATAAAATATAAATGTATTCAAATACTTAAGTTTTTAGGCTATTCTTTTGAAAAAAAAATATCACATTAAAGTATAAAAAAAAAAACTAAATCTTTAAATTTTTAAATCGTCAAATATTCGAAGAATAAATTTTATGATATTTTTGCTTTTTAATAAACTCTCTTAAAGGTATTGTTACAAACCTCCTCAAATAAAACCACGTCTCTGTTAAAACACTCTGACTAGATATGTGACGGAGGATGCATGATAATTACATCTCCACAATGATCCAATCTCTTTGCATAGTTGAAGATGTCATTATTGGGCTAACAATGATTGATTATAAATAAAGTGAAGCTACTTTATTATTTGTAATTTTACTATTCATTTTAGAAAAGAATAACTTTTCCTTTGAGTAGTATGTATATGAGCAATTGAAAAAGAAAAAAATCTACCTTACTCCAGAAGGATATATCCATTCTTCCTCCGTAAAATCATCTGGACCCTTAATTTTTGTCTTTTTCCCTTTCTCTTTCATCTATCCAAGAAGAATGAAGGGATTATGCATGCTAAGAGGAGTGAACTCCTAAAATGAGTTATATTTTGTTTATTTTAATTGGATTTTGGCATTCATTGCTTTAATTTTAGTTTTCATCGGTGCTTAATTTGGTTGTTTTGTTTAGGTGGGATATTCCTTGCTAATTGCTAGTTTTCTCATGTTTTCGACACTCATTTAATCTGTTATATGACTGATAATTAGATACAAGCAAGGGGAAGCAAAGTAAAGGACAACAAGAAATGGATTTCAGGCTTTGGAGCTGTGTTGCAGCGTGCGGAATCGAAATGGTGATTTTTGACTTCTTGGTGTTGGGCTACAACACAAGGAATAATGTGTTTTGCAGTGCACTGATTTTAAAAGGGAATTTCACTTTTGGACGTTGTGCTACAGCACAAGGGACGCTGTGCTGCAGCACAATCACTGATTCAATTATTTAGGTTTTTCAAAGTGCGTTGCAGCACATTGCAATATAATTGCGCTAAAGCACACTTCCGTTCGTGAGAATTGTTCTAGCGTTGTGCTACAGCGCAGCCATGGGTGCCACAGTACAACATTCACGTATGATTCGTAGTTTTAGGCCAGAACAATAACTTTGTCCCAGTAACTATAAATAGGCACTTATGTGACGTTTGTTTACTAACTCTATCACAAAAATATAGGGATACTAGATACACAAACTATTTGGTTGTGGAAACAGAAACAAATATAGGATAGAAAATTTTTCCTGGATAGAAAACATAAAATTTTTCTATTTCCAAAATATGAGGATTGTGAAAATAGGATATGGTGGCAAAAATTTAATATTTTTTTTTCTAATAATATCTTTATACATATTTATTATTTATGTCTCGCTCTCTACTACTTCTATTGTCATGCATTTCTGTCCATGTGTCTGCCTACTAATGCATGATTTTGGAAAAGTTCCAAGCCGTCATTGAGTGCCCAAGAAAAGATTAAGGATTCGAGAGGTCAACACACGAAGAGATCCCTGTTTAATCTCATTCCTCAGTCCAAGCTCTCGGTTCTCATTGTCATTTGCTCTTCTTTATCTTCCATACTTCTCTTTTTGCTGTTTCTTTTTATTTTGGTATGACCGAAGTCCCTATTGTTAGGCTGTTCATGGATCTTGCTATTTAACAGTACTTTATGGATTGATACTAATTTTATTTTGATCCTAATAGCTAAGTGTTTATGTTTGTCCTTAATGCCTTTGATTGCCTGATTGAGGCTTTGCAATAACTAGAAATAGGGTTTGTAAGTATTTTCTCCTAACTTAAACACTGCGAGCTAAGCAAAAACTAGAGATAGACAAATGCTATTCATGTGGTCATCGTTAGGAATCCTTATCATTTTCCTAAATTAGTTTGTGTTAAGAGATTAGGCAATCAGTTTAGGACAAAGAATTTCTTGACCTTGAGAGAGGCTAGTAAATAATTTAGGGAGTACGATCATTACTCAGTTGGAATAAATTAAAAATAAATATATTAATTGATATCCATAATAATTGTGTTAAGAGTTAAGTGAAACCAATAGTATAACGTTTATCCAATATTATTACTCAACACATAAATCACTATCAAATTTATTTACTTTGTTTAGTTTTTTTTTTTTTTTTGCTATCTATTTTCATCATCTCTTTTATTAAACTTCATCCATTCAATTCATAGGGGCCTAATGTATTAATGTTTTTATTAATTACCCAGAAGACTCAGGTATTTCCCTAACCACAAGCTCACCCCGGTTTACAAACTTAGTGTCATTAGTTCTATTTTTGTGTAAAAAAAAATTGTTGAGTGTTTCATACTTGTTCATTATGATGAAAAAATTGAAAATACAACAAATGAAAAAGTAACATTCTATAGTAAGAAATCTCTTGGTGTGATTGTTATATGTAAGGGCCCTTGGCGTATTCATGCCCATTTTGAAAATTGGAAAACAGTTATACTTTACCACACCATCCTCAAATGCTGTGGGTATTCTATAAAACATCTAGCCAATTTGTTTGTGAGGAGCTATCTGCTCTAGTATTTTATTTTGCAAATCTAAAACACTTATAGATGGACTAATAATCACACCAAGAGGTTTCTGACTATAGAATGTACTCCTTCGTTTGTTATATTTTCAATTTTTCAATCATGATGAATAAGTATGAAACACTCAGCAATTTTTTTACACAAAAATATAACAAATAACGCTGAGTTTGTTAATTGAGGTGAGCTTGTGGTTATTTGCAAAGTAGAAAACATACAAGGGAAACACTAGAATCTTCCGAGTAATCAATAAAAATATGAATATGCTAGGGGCCTCGATGTATTCAATATAAACATCAATACATCAAGGTCCCTGATATATTCATGTTCATATGAAATACGCGAGGGACCCTAGCGTATTCGCGTACATTAAAAACAACTCACATCGGTACCAAATCTTTTTTTAGTTTATATTGGTACATAATGATTTTTTTTTATTTATATGTGTAAAAAACCCTATGCGTGTCATATGTGAAGAGTGAAAAGTGTGAGTCTGCTGTGTCGAGAAAGAGAGAAAGTGAGGTAAGAGTGTATGTTAGTAAGAGAGAGAACAAGGGGGAGGGGGGGAGAGAGAGAGTAAGTATGTTTGTCTTGAACAGTTTTCGTGGTCTCCTTTTGTGTTAGGATTCTGCTTTCCTTTTCCTTCAGTTTCTATGTAAAGCTCGAATCTATGGCAAATTGCTTGAGTAATGTTTTATTGAAGAGAGAGGGGCGGAGAGAAAGGGAGGGGGCAGAGAGAGAGTGCAAGAATTGGAATAGGTAGTGTAAATTTATTGTGGTATAGATACATCATTTAATCTTTGTATCAATTTAAAGATACAAAATGAATTTATTTTTTGCAAAATAAAACTATGACTACATCTATCAATTATTATTACTTTATGTATTGTCTTTTTATATGCTCACTGTTATTTATTATTTTCATTTTATTTTTTCATTCTTTTACATTTATAGATGATTAGGGCTCAAGCATTGATTTAAATAATTCTTATAACTTAATTAAAAGTATTTCTTTCTTTCCCTATCGGTCCATCGGTTTACCATCCTAAGATTTTTTCCTTTTATTTTATCACTTAATTAAAAAAATTCTCTATCTCCTCATTGGTCCAGTACAAACTACTGCCAATCTGGTTTCTTCTTTTTATTTTATCTTTTCTTTATATTTAAGTTAACCATTATTTAATTCAAGTTAGTTTAATGTTCTTTTTTATTTATGGTGTTATCTATTACAAATTATTTTATCATTCTTCTATTTTAGAATTTATCATATTTTTATATAATATTATATGAATTTGAGTTGTCAATATTTATGGTAATTTCTATAAAGGACCTAAATTTAGATGTAAAATATAATTAAAATCTAATACTAAAAATAAATAAATGTATGTTAATTTAATGGATTTGAAATATTAAGTTAATTAAGACTTTATGATAACACCAACTCATGAACCTTGATGAAAAATCAAAAGAAAATTTAATATAATTTTCATCCCATTAGAAATTAATATTTATATTGACAACTCTATGATTTGAGAAATTTTATATTAGTTTATTTTATCAAGCTTGTACATTCTTTATTTTAAGTTTATGCATTAATCTATATTTTGTGCACTTATTTCAATTTATTGTTTAATTTTATGGTTTAGGGTTCAATTTGTTACTATTATTATTATTATTATTATTTTATGAGTTTTCAGTTAAGTTTTATTTATGGATTATGTTTATACAGCTCAGCTCTTCTTGTGAATTTTATGCATAATGATTAATTAATTTAAAAAGAAGATGTTCAAATTTTTCCACTAACTGCTAAAGGTGGAGGGATATGTATAAGATCCTTTTATGTTACCTGCCTTAGTTAGTATGATATAAAAGTCTTGCTTTGTTGTCATGCGATTATTAAAGAGCAACACCAAAGAATGAGAATTCTCTAACAAAAGGTCTTCAACTGTATATGAGACAAACAGACAAATGAAAGTAAAAACTAAAATAAAGAAATTATAATTTTAGTAAGATTTGCATGACATGCTCCACATAGCATATTTTAGTTATGATATAATATTTGATTATATTCATATAATCTTATTGTAGCACTGTGTATTTTCCATGTAAGTACGACTGAAATCAACCATAGTTCAAATGTTTTAAAACCCTTCATTTTCTACTTTTTATTAATTTCTCTTTTTCTATATTTTTATTTCTGGTGATTTTTTATTAGCCGAATAACGTTAAATGAAAACAGCTGCTAAGAACTTATGAGCTTATGTTTAATTAATGTATGATTTTTCCATTGCAATTTTAGATATGTTCAATTTGTAATTAATGCAATTAAGTATTCATGTCAAAACCCTATATTTGTAATCTTTTTACTTAATGTTAATCATCATACTTCATGTGTAAATTCATATTATTAGCTTTTGAATGAGCGGGTGTTACATGTTACGTGCATATACTTAATATACATCTTTAAACTTTCAATGCATTTAATTATAATAAAGTTTATATACTTTTCCTAACATATATATTTTAATATGGATTTAATTTTCCTACATTGACCGTTTAAAAGAGTTTGATGCCATCATCGCAATCAAATATGTCTATTTGGATGATTTTTTAAGTAGTTAGGATTAAATAAAAGTAATCATATTTACTAATATATCAATAAATAATTTGATGATTTTGTAAATTTTTTTTACTCTGATAGTGTGTCAAAATTAAATCCTATAATGATATTCTAGCCTTTGGAAAATTAAAAAGAAACATATAAGATGCAGTTATATCTACGACATTTGTGTTTATACCATCTTTCATAGATGCATGATGATCGGATCTTTGTATATTGGATGAGAGAATCTTTAATGCATCAAAAGTATGAGTAAATCTGTTTGTTATAAGAATTTAATTTTTGTTTTATGTGTTATAAGTAAAAATTTTAATTTAATTATATTCTTGTTTCATTGAATATATTTTTATAGCAACTATCTTGATATCATATTTAAACTAATATGTAATATATAATTTATATTAATAATAAAGTAAAAATATATTGAATTATAATAAGAGATTGAAGTACGCAATTTGGAATAGTGTGACATAATCTCTGGCCTGCCCTCAATTATTTTAAACAACGACAGAAATCGAATCGAATAAAGATCTATTTCTCATATCAGTCTATCCATTCACACCTTGTAGTATGTGCCATTCATGAATCTGTGTTTTTATATTTTTTTCTACTTCTAAAACTGATAGATATAAATACAACAAAAAAAGAAGGAAATAGTCGTTTTTCTATGTTGAATGTAAATAATAATTATATAATAATCTCATCAAAACTTTTGCGTCCCATGACTTCTATCATGCTCTTTATCCGTATATTCTTCAATTTCGTTTTCCACTTTTCCCTGTTCTTTTTATCTCTGACCCTCAGCAAGTGAATCTACAGCAAGTATAAGCTCTTGGAAGAGGTTATCAACAGTTAGCATACGTCATTGCCATGTTATATTCCTTGTAACGGGCGAACATGTAGCTGTTCTTTTCTCTTCGGATGCAACTTTTTTCTAAGTTGAGAGTTGTGTTCACCAGGACCGCACCTCTGAGTAATACAGGAGTTATCTAATTTACAGCCGTGCACGCAGATTTTGATGACTTATTTAAATTCAATGCACCAAGAGTACAAAATAATTTTATAAATAGTAGGTGGAAAGGTTAAACATATTTATTAATTTATTAGAATATGATTGGATGATATTATAAATTATTTCATACTAGTACTAGCATATAATATTAAGCAATATCTATATAATATGAGATTTAAAACTAATTTTCATAATATAATTCCATATTCTTGTGATAATATGCTTGTAAGAGAAATATTTTTTTTGCTTTAAGATTAAGAATATATAATATTCTTTATGTGTGTTCATATAATATGTATTATATTGTTATAATCAAAATAGCATTTCTCTCCGGACAAAACAACTATTCACTCACGTGAAGGGGATCAAACGAGCCTCAGGGAAATTCTCGTGTCAGTGATCCTACACGTTCCATCACCAACGCTTTCCAAGTTTCACTTCATCTACTATCACTCGCCAAGAGATTCCTTCGTACATGCAAAAATGAACCAGTAGTGCATTTTTTTCGGGTCAAAATCAGTATTGTATTTGTTATTATCTTCTTTGAAAATCTTTGGTTTGGGTATGGGCCGCGGTCAAAGCTACCCCAGCTAAGGCATAGAAAGAGTTAATAGTCACAATGCACGGAAAAAATACATTAAAAGTCAAGATTGGTTAAATATTTAAATTAACCCTTTAAATTTATGTTCAGAGATAAGTTAATCTTTTAAATTTTAAAAGTTTTAAATTGTTTCTTTATATTTAAAAAAAAATAGGTAAATTATTCCTTTGTATAGTTTTATATAGTGTATGAAGAGATCAATTTATTTATTTTTAATTATATGAAATTATATAGGAAGATCAATTTATTTTTAAAAAAATGAGAAATTAATTTAAAATTTTTAAAATTCGATGAACTAACTTATCTCTTAATATAAATAACGATCCTGCTTGGGATCTTAGACTAAAAATGTTACTCCATGATATACTGTGTACAAAAACAACATAACTTTCGTAGCAAGGGCAAAAGGATAATGGAGAATGGAGAATGGAGAATGGAGCATGTGAGTGGGTCCAATTGAGAGATATCACAATGACGTGCGTTAGAGTAGGAAGGACGCAGGAGCCATGACGTGGGCCCACCTATTATTCTTTGGGCCTCTCAAAGCCCCAAGTTCCGCCTATAAAAGACAAAAGATTAGTCGGAGTTATGTGAATTGAAATGCATACCGAACGGGAATGGAATATTCTGTAGGCGTCACTTGGTTATCATCACCCATCACCGAAGAAGGGTTTTGCGTCGTTCGGGACTCGGCTACCGGAAGAAGATAAGGCGGGGACCCTGAGGTTAAGGGCAGTTGCGGCGGCCCCAACGCCATATTTTGAAAGTAGCAAGCAATCATGTAACATAGACGCCTGTGTACTGTTTTTTGTGACGCCTGTGTACTGTTTTTTGTTCTAATGTATCAGTATCCGAATTTTTTTCGATAATTAATAAGTGTTGGACTCTCAAAAATAGTAGTAAATGAGTATATCCAGATGACTCTAAAACTGAAAAAATGACAATGAGAATAAAAACAACAAACACCGACTCCAAAATAAAACACAAGGCGAAATATAAGGGGCTCGAAACTAAAACACAAACATCTGCGTAAAGAAAATAGAACAAGAGCCCTCAAAACAGATCAGCATACGCAAACTCAACCATGCTACGCGAAATCCAAAATTAAATAAATTCCAGTTAATTTAACTTAAGTTGGATCCATTCACCTTAAAGTTCAAATTCGTCTAGTATTAGTTTCTTTTTTATTCATATGATGCTCAAATTGGATGTCAAATAAGTAAGTGTTAATTAACCCACTTCAATCAATTAAAAGCTTATAAATATTGATCGGAGAAATATTCAAATACCCTAAGAGTAAGAGGATACATGTGTTTGATTTTATTTAATAAATGACATATCAATTTTATTAGTTATTGTTATTATCTCTCATTTTCTCTACATATTTAATACAATAACTGATACGTTATTTATTAATTGAAATAGAGCAAATGTCATTCTCTTACTTTAAAAACACTTAAAAATTTCTCCATTGATTGTTTATACTGTTAAGAGTGACTTTAGCTGCACAACCTTTTGTTCATAACAACATTACACCACAGGTATGAATACACAAGAAGACAAAATAAAGAGAATGAGACCAACAAAATTGAAATATTAAAATAAAATAGTAAAGATAAATAACGACACCGAAAGTTTGATGTCATATATTGCTGTCCATGAAACACTTTTCCCGCTTTAAATATAGCAAATCTAAAATGTTAGGCACATCTAATCAGAGTGGATGTATCATAATTTTCTATAAATATGTTATTTATCATAACGTAAGTTATTTTAGCGGGAGTTTGTTTCGAGATTTGAAATTATGTTATTATGAATTGTATTTTTAAGATATTTTTAGGGATGGTATTTCTGGAAATTTTATTTTTAGATATCTTTAAAAATTATTTATTGAGCATTAAACATTCCCTGATTATTTGTTGAGATTTATGAAAATAAATTTAAAATTTATTTATTTTATAATATATATTCATGGGAATATATATTATAATTCTTAAAATATCCGTAACACATTAATTTCTAGAAAAATATATACATAAATTCAAAGCAACGAAGATTGACGTTGTACAACCAAGACTTAAAAAACACACAACTCCACTATCTAGTAATTTTTCAGAAAATGCACAAGACAAAAGAGAGGTGCAGATGAGTGAAAAAAAATAAAAAAGGAAAAAGAAACTACCATAGTATAGATGAAAGCTGGGAGCGGAGTCTGCTCTGAAGGGTCTAAGAGCCTTGTGATGTAAAACCACTGAAAAAAGAGAAAGAGCGCAGCTAAATGAATTTTTTTTTATTTTTTTTGGGGGGGGAGTAAAATAATTGAGGGATAATTTAGTAATTATACTTAATAATTATGATTCTCAAATTATGAAAATTTTTTCCCCCATCCTTCAATTTGGGAATGCAATCTCACTAAATTATGGGATTTTTTTTCAGGAAATAATTAATACCCAGAAAAAATTTATAAAACTTATAACAAAAATAGGAACACATTATTCTCCATTAGCTATTCCTAGGAATAAATAAATTTACCCCAAAACAAACGGCCCCTTAAGTATTCCAATGCTTGTTCGTTTTAAGCAATGTCTAATGAGATTAAGCAATCCAAATTTAGTACCTTAATTACCTCTTTGTAATTGATGTACTATGCAGATGTAATTTTTTTTTTGCTCATTTGCTTAATATTTTTTTCGTTTTATAATATCTGTCAGAAATCAAGCAATACACATATTAAATAAAATAAAAAAAATCTTGATAAATATAAAAAATTATATGAGTTGACAAAACCATCCTTCTATGATCATTATTACTCATCTTGATAAATATATTAATTATTTAACTAACACATTTATATTAAAAATATAAATGGAAGAAAAAAATTAATATTATCTATATATTATACTCCCAATTGTCTAATACCACTCCACATTAATAGCTTATATTTACCTAGTTCCTAAAATGCCCTTAAAGTATTAATCTCTTTTATTTTATTTTGAAAATTAAGAATACTAAAAATCCATGGGAAGAAGGAGAACCAAACACTGGACTCAATCCCCTCCTCCTCATGCTCATCCTCTTGATCCCATCCACCCCTTGGTTACTTCGACCTGAAAACATAACCTCCTCACACCCCTACACAACTGTACATAACATAACATGTTTCACGGTGCATTTTCATTTCATTTTAAATTTTATTTAAATAATTTAATTCATTGGCTTAATTTAATTAACATGAAATTCTATATTCATCACAACCCATACACTCACCATCGAAGCTTCAAAAGATGGTCCAAAGTAGCTTCATTCGTCTCTCCCTATTAATTTTTTATTATTATATGTTAGTGATGATTTTTGTAATACGTATGGGATGGGTCCAAATAGGAGAGTTGGGCAGATAATAGCATAAATGGAAGTAACTAGGATTGTAATTGAGATTATGTGAAATGTGACATTGAGTCTTCTCCATGAATATTTTTTCTATCCTCTCCCTAATTTCATAATTCTTCTATTCCTAATTCCTTTATTGTTTCAGTTTTAAGTTGCTGTTGCCAAAAACATTGCAATAAAATGCACCTAATGTAGCTACAATTGCCATTGCTAACGATATTTTGGTTCATAAAACTAGGATTTCATTTTAATCCTAAAACTAGGAGGAGGAAGAGATGGCATTGAAATTGGTTGCTTTGCCAGCATCCAGGTAAGGGGTCGTTGCGGGTGAGATTGGGAGGAGGAAAAGGGGATTGGGTCTAGTGGCAGAGTCGTCTTCTTCCCTTGGAATTTTTAGTATTCTTAACTTTGAAAATAAAACAAAATAGGCTAATAATTTGAGGGCATTTTAGGAACTAGGTAAATGTAAGTCATCAATGTGGAGTGGTGTTAGACAATTGTAGCCACTCCCGTATTTAAATGAATAGATATTTTAAAACATAATAAAATTAAAAATTGATTATTATTATTATGAAAGGGAGGGAGTATTTATTACTATGGAAATAATCAGAGTGTGGATCGGGTTGGTCGTATCTGAGGAGTGAGTTTGTACATTTAGAAATGAGAGCGGTCTGTCATCATCCTTGAAGAGGTTCTACGGGCGACTCACGATCATTGGGAGCAGAAACACAGTGGCCAAATTGAAGGGAGAAAAAGACGTTTCTCATTAATGTTGTGATTCAGTAGAGTACCGTATGCATGGCTTTGCAAAATTGTTGTTGTTTGCATTTCGAACCGAACAACGTGAAAGGGGTCCACACGAACCAAGAGATAACCTTAATTAAATTGTCCACATATATAGTGTTCATTTATAACGCACTCGGCAAGCTTGGTGGCATGCCGAGGGGTGCCCCCCCTCTCCTTCGCTGCACAAATGTCATGTCTTCTCACTTGCAGCAAACAAGTATACAAGCAGACAATTCTCGAAGATAGCCTTAAGCTTGAGCCATTGCCAGCTATATACCCCTTGTTCCCCTATATTCCATTTCAGCAATGGTAAAAATCAAATTCAGTTCATATAAAAACAAGATCGAATTATTAATCACTTTGTTGCTGGAGCGTTCCCCCTGTTTTATCATAAAATTATAGTTTTTGTCTTGCTATCCTGAGCTATCAATACCCTGTTGACTCTAAAGATTATAATTTAATTATTAGTATTTAAAATATTAATAAATTTAGTTAGTAAAATATGTATAAATTTTTAATCATAAATTATTTAAAAAATATCAGTATCTATGAATTTTATAGGATATCAGAAAAAAATTTTAAAATTATTTAAGGAAAATTGGAAGAATTCAATTCAGTAGTGGAGAATAAATAGTTATGTCTCAATTTTTTTGTTCACGACAAAATATCACTGTCATACGAGTATTACTTTCAAGAGATTTTAGTTAGTGAAAATTTCTCATGTATGAACATGTAAAAAAAAAACGGTGAAGATCAGGCGATTTAAACCTCTACTAAATGCTAATACATAAATATTCTCCAAAACTAACACTCGAATTCTCATCAGTCACATGTGCCAAAACATAAAAATAGAGAAAGACAACTTTTCATCGTTTCATATTTATAAACAGAATTTTCCCTATTTTCTTACACGGATTTTAAATAAAATATTTTTACAAATAAATTAATTTTACTATGAGAATGTAATTTTTACTATGGAAGAAAAAGTTCTTTGTTCTTTGTGAGGTGTTAGATGGAAATTTTTTCAAACCTTTTTTTTATTCCTCTATATAGTACATCCCTTCACTTAATATGTAAGGGACTACATTTTCGAATAACAATCAAATGTCCAGATAGAAACCTCATTCAACGGCACTTTTTTCGTACATATGCTTCACAAAATCGAACCTAAGACATGTTTGAAAGACGTGCATCCCGTTTATATTCGAACTAATACATTTACTAGCTATCATTTTCCTTTGTATCATGTGAGTGGCGTGAATTAAAGCCATCTTTGTTGAATTTTCAAACCATGCACAATAAAATTTCTATTGTGCACATGTCAAGAGACTCGTGATGGGTAGCCAATTTTTCAAATATATACAATAAAATTTACTATGTACGCATAGTGAATTCGGTGTCGTGATATGTGCAGCTGAAGCCTGCTGTATAGAACCTCTATAAATAAAGGTAACCATTAATTCATTCAAATAAATCACAGTAATAAAACACAGAGCATTCAAGAGAAAAATATATATAGTCCATTCTGAGAGTTTCTTCTATTTTTATAGAAAGATATAGTATAAGAGAGGGTGTTATTGTTCTCTCCTCATATTTAGAGAGAAGTGTAATTTTTGTCTTCCATATAGTGGAAATCTTTCTTAGTTTTGCTCGTGGTTTTTCTCTCATCAATAGGGGATTTTCCACGTAAATATTCTGTATCAGTTCTAATTCTCTCAACTCTATTTTAATTGCATTGATCTATTTCCATAACTCAGGTATCATGCCTTATGTACACCATGATTTGTATCAGGCCAGATATTGCTCATGCAATTGGATTGGTCAGTCGGTTTATGGCAGATCCAAGTAACGAGCATGGGAATGCTATGAAAAGGATCCTAAGATATATTAAAGGAACCTCGGGTGGTGCATTATGTTTTGGAGGATCAGAGTTCATTGTCAGGGGATATGTTGATTCAGATTTTGCAGGTGATCTTGATAAAAGGAAGTCTATCATAGGCTATGTGTTTACACTTGTAGGCAGAGTTGTCAGCTGGCTATCCAAGTTACAAACTATTGTAGCTTTATCTACTACAGAAGCTGAATATATAACATTTACACAAGCTTGCAAGGAAGCTATTTGGACTCAAAGATTAATGGAGAAACTCGGGTACAAACATTCAAGGATTACTGTGTATTATGACAGTCAGAGTGCCTTGTACATTGCAAGGAATTTAGCCTTTCATTATAGAACGAAGCATGTAGGGGTTCAATATCATTTCGTTTGAGAAACAATAGAAAGAAGAGAATGTGGACATGCAAAAGATTCACACAAAAGACAATCTAGCAGATATCATGACAAAATCGATCAACATTGACAAATTTTAATGATATCAATCTTCCTATGGCCTATTAGAAAAGTAAGCAGCATGGAACCGGTAAGACAAGAAAAAGTTTTGAAAACTCACCAAAAGTGACTTTAAATGAGATATTGTGAGTAGCATGAATTAAAGTCATCTTTGTTGAATTTTCAAACTGTACACAATAGAATTTATACTGTGCACATGTGAAGAGACGCGTGATGAGTGGCCAATTTTTCAAATGTAGACAGTAAAATTTATTGTGCACATGTAATGAATTCGGTGTCGTGATGCGTGCAGCCAAAGCCTACAGTGTGCATTCACACTGCATGGAACCTCTATAAATAGAGGTAACCATTCATTCATTCAAATCACAGCAACAAAACGAAAAGCGTCCAAGAGAAAAATATATATAGTCTGTTCTGGGAGTTTCCCCTATTTTGATAGAGAGAGGTGTATTCTCCTAGTATAAGAGATGGTGTTATTGTCCTCTCCTTATATTTAGAGAGAGATGTAATTTTTATCTTCCATATAGTGAAAATCTTTCTCAATTTTGCCCGTGATTTTTTTTTCCTCATTATTAGGGGGTTTTCATATAAATATTCTGTGTCAATTCCAATTCTCTCAACTCTATTTTAGTTGCGTTGATCTGTTTCCATAACTCTGGTACCCAATATATCAAAGGTGTTAGAAGTAATAAAAAAAAATGAGGAAGGAATGGAATGAATATGGATTTATATGATACGGTAGTCTTGTCAGTTGATCAATTATATTGTGCAATCAAAATTATTTGCAAGAATTGTTGTTAGAACTAGATGTGCACGCTGAAGATGGATGGAACAAGTGATAAAGGATTGGGTTTATATCTCATAAGGATACAAGTTTGAGTTTCACTATTACTGTGAGGATTCATTTGATATGCGATCTTGTAAATCTCTTATAAATGACCATAAAACCTAGTGTTGTATCTGGCCTTAGAGGTATGATTAACGTCGAATCCATCTAAACTTTTTTCTATAAAAAAGGTTAGATGTTCACAAAAATCATTAGAAAAGACAGGTAGTGAAATTTACCCAAGTATTTAGAAGTTCAAATATAATGTCACATTATTCTAATTATATTAGTTAAAATTTCAATAACAAAACACAGAGCATTAATATTTTCCTTATCAATTGGTTTGTACGTGATGTCTTAATTGAATGTTGACCATATATACACCCAACCAAAGAAAACAAAATTGAAGCTTTCTTAGCTGGAATGATGAAATTAGCATGTGAGATCGAATCTTTAGGCGCGAATAGACGTAAAACCTTTTCGTACCAAGAATTTGAGTCACTTGAGAGATCATTCCATAATCTAATACATATCGCCATGGAATTATTATTAACTTACGTGTTATTCCCTCGATTTCAAAATAATTATACAGTTTGTTGGCACAACTCTCGACAAGCACATATTTAACTCTGTCCATGACACTCATCAAGAGGCACAGCATGTGCAATATCTGGGCAATTATGGTTGTTACTAGTCCTAACTCCTACGGATGAACCAGCCACCACGACCTTTTCACTTTTTATTGGCAGCAACTTTGTGAGAGGTCCCTTTCAAAATAGATCATTTTCTAAAGCCAATAGTATCGAAATGAATTAAACCTTAGGAGTATTTTAGTTTTAATTTTCAATATTAAAAATTTTATAAAGAGAATATTAAAAATTAAAATTAAAAAATTAAATTTTTTTATAAAATTTAAAAAACTAAAAAATTAAAAATTAAAACCAAACAAACCTTTAATTTCCACCTTTTGGGTTCCTTTCTAGCACTATTTGTTTTTTGGGGTCATAAAGCGATTGACCCGCACTAGCGCATTACGTTTTCACCAACAATAGCGCGAGAAAATTCTCAACATAGAGCCACAGAGATTGGGTATTTTTTTAACGACACTGCGAGTACTTGGCGACTTCCAGTAATGGAGACATGGTCCTAAAGCACAAAAGCACTTGGTCGAATATGCAGAAGTCGCTGAAACACATGTTGCATGCAATGCAGGAAACAAAAGCATATAATGCTTTCAAAGTAGATAAGTTTGGTTTGCAATTGCAAGCATTTTGGCGAGAAATAGTGGTCATGCATGGCATATGGGGTCAGCAAGTGGAAATGTCACTTCGTCCTGTAATAATAGGGGTTTTGTCAACCAGTATTTTCTAAATTTTATAGTATTTTTTAATAATTTTTTTAAAAAAAATCACCAAGTTTCTTATAAAGGAATTTGTTAATCAAGTTCTAATAATAATGACAATAGTACCAACACATAGTCATTTTTAGAGTGATAAATACTCTTTCTATTTAACCAATGATCTCAAATTTGAGACATAGATATAGAATAATCGATGCCAAGAGAGTTTTAATCCTTATAAGATTTCAAACACTCATACAAATTATATTGCTTGAGATGAAAGAAAATTATGAGACATAAAAAAGTGAAAATAGTAAAACATTAAAAGTAGATATTGGAAAAACCATATAAACTAATAAAAATTTATTTTCAAATTTTAATTTATTAAATATTTTAGGCTTAAATATCTGTTTAGTCCCTGAAAAATTAACAAATTTTGGTTTTGTCCCTAAATTTTTTTTGTTTATTTTTGGTCCAAATATTTCAAAAAATGTTTGGTTTTAGTTATTGAAGTTAGTCTATTTCTACTAAATGCTAAGCTAGATGATGCAAAAATCACATTATCCAACCTTATATGATAGCCACTAGTCATATGTGACATGTCATAATTATATGTGTCAAAACTTTACTGTCAAATGAGTTATTAAATTAGGTAAAATGTGTTAATAAGTTAAGTCTAATAAATTATTGAGTGTGAATTTTAGCACATAGAATTATGATGTATCACATATGACTGCTGACTCTTATATATGATTGAATAATGTGAATTTTTGTCACTTAGCTTAGTATTTAACAGGGATATTAATTTTTCTGGGACCAAAACTTACTTATTCTTGAAGAACAAAAAACATATTTAGCCTAATATTTTTCAGAGGCTAAGACCAAAACTTGCTTTTTTTTAGACCAAAATGATATATAACCCATTATTTCAAAATTTTCTATAATACTAATATAATTGTATTTTTGAAAATATTTTTAGAATATTTAATAATCTATTTATCTTTGAATAATTTTCAATTTTAAAAATTTAAGAAGTATTAATTATTTTTTTAATAATACTCTTACTAAACTCTATTGACTCATTAATCAAGGAAGACAAAAATTAGTAAAAGAAGAAGAATTTAATAAATTACTCTTAGCTTTTTATGTCATTAATACTTTTTCAACCATTCTTATAATTTCAACAAATATTTAAAATTGAATAATTATTTAAGAAAAAAATACAAAAAAAAACCAGGAAGATTCTATTGAGTTGAGCTTTCCCAAAATCTCATTCAGTTCATTATTGTGCTTTCCGCTTTTTATGAGTTGTTCATTGCGTTGTGATTTCCGTCACCTGGTGAATGGCAGAACCACCAACCAATGGCACCAAAAAAAAAATCATGTCTCCACATACCATACGGAGTGATCTTCTTGTTTTATTCTTTTTTTTTTTTTTTGGGTGTGTTCTTCGAAGAAGTACCAATTTCAATAATTTAGATGAAAACTATGGGAGTTGAGTGCATAATAAGAGAAAAAAATTAATAAAACGATGAAGGGTAAATCAGAAAAATAATACTAATACTTTATTTATTGATATATCAAAATGAAAGAATAAAATAAATTTAAAATTTATATTCAAATAATTGATAAAATAAACCAGATTTAATAATAAATATGATATTATTTGATCCAATAATAAGATAATTGAAATTATTAATTACTAACAAATTAGTTTTTATATTATTTTTCAGGTGAATTTACCCATTATCAATGAACCAGATGAATTATTTATTAATTAATATTTATGCGTGATTCGATATGTGGTGTCTAAAAAAGGTAAATCACCAGTAACACTTCTGAAAAGAAAAATAATGATAAAAAAATCACATAGCTCGCTGCACCACATACTTTCCGTCCTACAATTTCCTATACCAATTTCAATAAAGCTCCCAAATCTCAAGAAGCTTAAACAGACTGGTTACATTGTTATCATTGCATTCATTCACCAACCTGCTAATGCTATAGCATGTTACAAAAATCAGTTACATCATTATGCACTACACTACTAACAGACGAAAACTTTAGTCGCGTTGCCTTACGTCCCTAATCTTATCCTTTTTTTTTCTTATCGTTTCAAACCTAACCAATCGAATTTAGAGGAATCCAGATAGTATTCTGTTTTAATATCATTATCATGCCGTACCATTCTTTCCAAGAAAAGTACTTGAAAGCAAAGGCGATGCTCATTTTCAATTCGGTTTCAAAGGCTCCGACTATGCATGCCCCGCTAGGCCGAGCGCTCCAATGGTGAAATTCCGACAAGGTTAGATTGGGCGTTATCTTGATTTGGTTTGTTTTTTAAAATATATAATTTGACCATAATCTAATTATTTTATAACAAATCGAAACCATAATTCTTTTTCTAGAGTTTAGCATGGCCTTAGAAAATCTTTGAAAGAGACTGACTTTTTGTTGGTCATTTAATTTATTGCATGTATGGGTCATAGTGTAGATTAAAATTAGATTGTCCATATGTGTATTTTAGCTTTGGAAAAGATCGTACATTGTTTAACAGGAGTTCTCAACTAACATTTATACATGAATGCACTTAATAAATGGATATTTTCTGATATTAAGATTGTATTGCAGACTTGGACTGAAACTACATGTATGTGGGTGAAAGCGGACCGGGTAGATCCCAAAATCCCCGAAACTTCCATCGATTTCAATGCAAAATGAAATTGCCGGATCTTCCAACGTTTTGGTGTAATACTAGCAAAACAACGCAAAACATGTAAATTATGTTTTTATTTATTTTATAAGGGTAAAAATTTTAATCCCTAATATTTTAATATGATATTGTATATTCTGTTGTGACTTTCTAACATTTTAATTTGACATTTACATTCATTTCTTGTTTATAATATGGATATTTTCAATTAAATGGATAAAATTAAAGCATTTTGAAAACGTTAAGGACATAAATAGAAAAAAAATTAGAATTGAATCAAAATTTTGAAAAAATATCAGGGACCTCAATTGAGTTTTAACCTAAAAGAAAACGTATAATGACTGTTGTAATTAAAAATAAGAAATATTTTTGAGATTGGGCTGAACACTATATCTTGATTGAAAATCTTAAGGTAATTGGTTATGGCTCCTCCAATATTATATGCTGTTCACTTAATCTATTCTCAATCAATGTGAGACTTTATCAATGTGGTTCAGCAAATTACATGTCTACATCCACCCCAGAAAATAAACACTTTCATTATGAGAAGAAAAATAGTATAAGATTCTCACTCTGTTCTCATATCTAGGCCAAAGCCCCTATATACCCTCTCTTATAACAGAGTCTACGTCTTTTACTCATTCTCTTGGGTAGCATTTGGTAGGGGGACAGACACAGAAATACAGGGACAATAAAGACAGTAGAGACGGAGACATAAATAATAAATATGTATATAGATATTATTGAAAGAAAAAAATATTAAATTTTTGATTATGTATCCTATTCCCACATTTTGAAGGTACAAAAATTATATATTTTTTTATCCCGGCCCTATTCCTGTCTCCACCAATAAATAAGTTTATGTCTTCAATATCTTTATATTTCTATCCTAGAGACATTAAACAAACGCTACCTTACAGTGCCATGCACCTTGGTCATTGATCTTATTTATAACCAAGTATCTTAACCTCTAAGAATCCTTATCAGATCCTAACAAATCTTAAAATCTTTACAGATTCTTCATATCATATAACAGATTCATCAAATCTTAATCGATTCCTCAAATCTAAATGGATTTTTCCCATATCCTAATATACTTCAGATATTCTACCAGATTAACCATATCCTACCAGATTTGCTATATCTTTAATTTAAATATTCCTAAATCTAAGAATATACATCTAAAGCATATACATAAATAAAACCAATATATATCTCATCAAGATATACATAAGCCAACTTTTCTAACAAATCTCCACATTGGCAAATGTCTCACCACCATGGACATTATTAAGCAGCCTAGTCATGTGCAAAGTGCAACCATTGGCATAACACATATCAGTTATACACCCAAATCAACCATAAAATATGGTTTCATGTTGATTTGAAAAACAGCTAATGAGCATGTGTGGCCACACAATTTCAATAATTTTCTCTAACTTCCCATCTTTGAACTAGGATGTCCAAAGCTTCCCTTTCCATCAAATCATCTAGGAAAAATCCACAAGATATAACTTTGTGCCAAACATATTTGTTGGACCGTATTGAGCTCTAATAAGCTCTGATACCAATTGTTAGGAAAAAAAACATCATTTCCCGATCAGAACTAATACTTTTGAATATAGAAAAATAAAATAGGAGAATAATTACAACGTAATATTTAACATGAAAAATGACACAATTGAAAAAAAACCATGGCCAGAGCCAAACAACAAGAAGAGAATAACACTATGTAAAAACTTTCACAACACATAGACTATTCTCTCACACAACCCATGGCCCTAATACACCCCTCTCACGCACCCCATGACCCTAGTACATCAATACTATCAAAAGTATGCATCAAAACAATATCTCATAATACTCTAAGACGAGCATAGAAAAAGGAAGAAAATCAGATAAAGTTTAAAGTGTTTTCAAATGATGCAAATTAAAATGAAGAACTCAACTCCATATATTTAACGTGAAAAATGACACAATCGAAGAAAAATCACGACCAGAGCCAAACGACAATAAGAGAATAATACTATGTAAAAACTTTCACAACACATAGACTACTTTCTCGCACACCCCATGCCCCAATACACACCTCTCATGCACCACATGACCCTAGTACACCCATACTATCCAAAGTATGTATCAAATTATATCTCACAATACTCTAAGACAAGAGTATAAAGAAAGAAAGAAAGTCAGATATAAATTTAAAGTATTTTCAAATGATGTAAATTGAAACGAAAAACTTAACTCTATATATATATAGCATTGGCGATACTTGCAATCCTAGACAAGGCGGGACTTGTTCTAAAAGAACTTTCCTTTCTTCTTTTATTCCTAAACAACTCTCCGCTGGGTCCAGTTACTGGTCTAGTTATTTTTGGAGGTGTAAAGTAAATAACACTTGGACATCATCATATAGTAAAATTTCTTCTCAAATCACTAGTTAGTTGTTATTCATAAATGCATAGAGTAGACCCACTCGCTGACCACTTGGCAGAGCAGACGTTCAACCGAGAAATTTAATTAATGATATCATCCAAATAGGGGTATATAAACCAAGTATATTAAAGTAAAAAATATTAATTATATTCATAGATTATTAGGTATCGTATCAACTTTCACTTCATTCATTATTAAATAAGGCATAAATTCTATTTAAATAGAATTCACTCCTCATCTGAATAAAATGTATCTACAAAATATTCCATATACAATAGACGCAAATAACAAAACTCTATCAAAATTACTTTTCGTTTTCCCAAGACCAAATAACAACGAGCATCACAGACAACTCAAAGAAAAGGCCTTAACCTTAACAATGTAATACTACTTATTTGTTTGTTATTAATCTTTAAAATTATTATATACTGTGTAACAGTTAAGCGCATAAAGTACAAGTCTTACAAAATTCTACAGGTTCTCTCTGCAAGATTATACTTATGCTTCCTTTTAACTTCATATATATCAGGAAACAGTACAGATGGCACATGTAACGCAGGAAAGGGCAATCACCCTAAATTTTCACAATCCTCCGAAATTCCCATATTACCCCCGACATTCCCTAAATTTTACATGACAGTGCAGGCGTTTGGGTTCTCATCACTGAACATCTGGGGTGGGGGGTACCCTGGGTATGTAGGGTATGCAGGAGGAGGATGAGGATGGTAAGGGGAAGGGGAAGCGTAAGGGTAAGCGTACGCATACAACTCCATCCCATGCCTCGGTGGGTAATAGTAGTACTCGTTCTTCTTCATCACTTCATCCACCTTTGTCTCTTCTGTTTCTCCCTCTTTCTCTTCTGTTGTTTTCCCCTCGCCCACAGCTTCTTCTTTCTTCTCCTTGTTTTCCTCCACATTTTCGCTCTTTTTTTCTTCTCCTTTATTATCACCACCTTGTTCTTCGGCTTTCTTCTCTTCCTTCTTATTGGCCTCTCCTTCCTCTGCTTTTGGTTCTTCTGCTGCTTTCTCCTTCTTCTCTTCCGGCTCTCGCTTCACTATCACTGCTTGCCTCCCGGTTCGCTTGTACACGTAATCAACCAGCTTCGCGGGTTCATATGCGCCCTTCACCGTCACCACTGAGTTCTTCAGATCCGGTTCCGCCGATTCCACTCCTTCATAATTATATTTGGAAAAAATATATATTAGTAAATCAATATTGACAATGATTCAAAAGAAATTATTAATCCCCGCGAACGCAAATGAAAGGTCAGAACGATGGGATTCATCATTAATTGATTTGAATGCAATACTAAATGAGATCAAAGTTACAAAAATTGATCTTCAATATTTTATTAATTGAATTTAATGCACTGGGGGAAAAGTGGAATGAGAATAATAGTAATCTCTTTCACCCATGTGGTTCATTCAGACCGTAACGGATTCACACCCAAAAAAAAAAAAAAATGATGACACGACAAGTGCAGAAACACACCCTTCATTTTCAGTATGCGTCTCTTGATTTCCTGAGAACAAGGTTCGCAATGCATGTGAACTTTGAGAACAGCCGTCACAATCTGAGGCTGTACAAATTAACAATTGATCATGAAATCAATTCATAGTAATCAATCACATAAAAAATTAAGCTCAAATTAAGAGAAGAATAATTAAAAAAAAAACCTCTTCTTTGTTCTTTTCATCGGGTTTGGGCTTCTCTTCATCGGGTGGGTTTTTCTCCTCTGGTGGTGCGGGTTTCGGGATCGGAGAAAGAAGCTCAACTTTTCTGTGACTCTTCCGCTGCACTCTCTCCAACACCTTCAGCGGATCCGCTTTCTCCCCTTTAACAACCACCTTATGAGACTTGCTATCCGTAACTACTTCTTCAACCCCTTAAAACTCAAAATTAAAGACCGTGTAAGTAACACAAGTCAAAAAACAAAGCAACAATTGTTACTAATAAGAGCAACGCAGACAGTGACACATATCAGCTTCCAGCAACATCACAATAAAATAATATTAATAATACTTAAAAAGGAACTCACCTGGGAAACCTTTGAGGGAGCGACGAACCTTGCGGGCGCAACCTTCGCAATGCATGAACACTTTGAGCACGATTTCCGGTGGCGGCGGAGGAGGGGTATCTTCGGCTTTGGATTCCTCTGCTGGCTTGGCTGCTGCTTCTTCTGCTACTGCTGCCGCTGCTGCTGCTTCTGCCTTTTTGGGTTCCTCTGGTTTTTTCTCCTCTGCTTTTGTTTCCTCTGGTTTCTTCTCTTTCTGAACAAATAACGAAGAAAAAAAAATGAACATTAAATAATAAATAATAAAAAAATAATGATTGTGAGGACCTCTCCCATTTGTGTTGCTCTTGTTCTTGTTCTTCTCTGAGGTTCGAGTTATTCGCAGAGAGACTCTGCCGCTGAGATGAGCTTCGTGGAGGTGGTGCCACTAGTAGTGCTGTAATTTTCGCCCTCGGTTTCGGGGCTCTCGGTTGTTTTGTGTGAAGGTCTAGTTGTTGGAGCCTCTGTTTCTTTCTCTCTCTATTAATAGATAAATAAATTCTATTTTTTTGTTGCAAATAAATGCTATTTTATTCTCCTGCGTTAGTTCCGAAAAATGTAAATCTCGTGCACTTCCATTTCTTTTACTATATTTTTAGTCAATTCATTTATTATTTATTACACAGTCTCACTCATACGACGATTGAAATAATATAGAAAATACACAAAAGTGTTTAATCGTGGTATAATTGAATTGCTTCGATATTAGATTATATGAGTCTTCGCTTTTAAAAATAATTTTATTTAATTATTATTTTTTTGGTAAAGATTTGATTATTATTTTACGTGTGAGTAATTATTTAGATAAAAATAAATATATATTATCAATATATATAATAAATTTTAAAATAATTTATCATACTGAAATATATTGAGACTCTAAGTAAATTTTATTTGTATCATTACCAATTTAAATTGTGGTATCGTAATTTTTCCAAAATATTTTACATAATAAATAGTAATATATCAAATAAATATACCAAAGGTTAAATAAAATAACGACTAAAATCTCAAATTAGTCCCTTAGATTTATAGTAGGGGACAATTTAGTCTATCAAATTTGAAAAATCTTATATTAATCCCTAAAATTTCATAAAAGAGGGATAAATTAGTCCATTTATAAAATTATCATTTAAGTTGTGCCTTGTTAATATACTTATACGTACTGTTAACTTGTTTATATGTACTTTTAACTTTTATAGTGGATCCTAACTTGCCTTACTTTTCTAAACGAAATCGTTTAGACTTTTTTCTTCATCTGCAATCTCACTGTAGCTCTCAACTTAGAAGAAAGATTTTGACTTTAACTTGGCATTTGTTCTGCCCAGAATAGAGAAGTGAGATAACTTAGGAGTCACTGTGAAAATTAACAGTACACATAAGTAAGTTAACAGAATATATGGATATTTCTGTTAACAGTTCAGATAATAATTGGACAGAGAGACTAACATGTCCTCTTTTATAAAACTTAAGAGACTAATACAAGATATTCTAAATCTGAGGAACTAATTTGTCCCATACTATAAATCTGAGGGACTAACTTGAGGTTTTAGTCTAAAATAAGAGTTTGATTTTGATATACTTTTATCATAAATTTTTTAATTTGTCAATTATTAATGGATTCTTTTATGATTTTCAAATTAATTATTATAAGAATTAAATGTTTTAATAATAATGTAAATATATAAGTAAATAGTAATACAAACAAATTTACTCACATTTTATTGCCATAATAATTATGCATTGAAATTAAATTTTATAAAAAAAATTAATTGAGGAAAAATATATTGAATTGAGGTATTTACTTGAATAGAATTCTTTTCAATAAAGAATATTTATAAAAAATATAAAGTCTTTAGGATAAGATGACCCAAGTGAGGTGTTAAACAATCGACAAACTTAAGTCATTAAAATTGGATTAATAGCGAGAGGTTTAGGTAGTTTACTATGAAATTATAGATTCAAGTCTTATTATCTTTTAAATTAAAAAAAAGGAAAAAAAACATCAAGTTTGACATAAAATTCATTAATTATTCCCACAAAATATTTTTCATGATAAATAATTTTTTAATAAATAATAGATCATGCAGTTCTATTAACAATATAAATAAAAAATAACCAGCAACAATGAAAAAAGTTATTCAAAGGTAAATTTCAGCTACTGAAAAATAATCTGTGAAAAGAAAAAGGAAAATTGTGAAACGACTGTATTATTTATAATGCGTTTGGTTTTAAGTGTTCAGTGCTTTCAAAATTAAGTTTTGACTAATATATTGCCTTGAAAAGTTGAACTTTATGCCAATTATTTATGATAATCTCAAGCAAAATCAAGTTTAAAACAATATTTTTATTATTCTTTTCGTTTAATGAAAATTCGTTATATTATGCAATTTTCTTTTTGACTCAAGATTTTATTATTACTTAAATAAACAACAAAAATGTGATAAGTTAATTAATTAAAAATTGGTGGTCCCTTGAAATATTTTGTTTGATTTTAATCTAAACATTTCTAAAATTCATTATTTTTAGTCTCATCACTAAACTGTTAATATTAAATGCTAAATTGACTAAAATTTCATAGTATCACGTGATGTGGATTAAAATGAAGAAATTTTATAACCCATCATTTTTAATCTATCTATTCATTTTTTATTTTATTTTATTGTAAAATATTTGCCCATTTCTTATATCAATAAGCATTAATTTTTTTGTTTTCAATACCACCCTTAGTGTAATTAATTGTGTTTGTTATTCAATAACATTGTAATCAAGTAAATTAATATTTTAATAGGGATAATATGATCTATCCATATATTATTATACCATTATCAATATACAATTATTATTTTCTTAATTTATATACTTTTTTGATTTTAGACTGATGAAGTGAAAAGGAGAGAGTAAATGTTAGGACAAAAAAAAAACAGACCAAAACCAAAATTTCTCATTTTTAGGGATAAAAAATATATTTAAGCCATTAAAAGTTTATTAACATCTATATATTTTTGGATTAAAATAAAAATTATTTTATATATGTTTTAGTAAATATATATGTAAAAAAATTAAGAATACTATTCATGCAACATTTATGGTCAACCATAAGGGAGATGGGATAGTAAGAGCTCTTTCCTTCCTTAATTAATTGTGGAGAGTTTGATTTTCACCTTAAGAATGGAGCATATTTCAAGCCTTTGGCTAGCTAGTGTTTACTTCCTTAAATGGGTCTACTATATTTAAAATGATTAATTATTGGATTTGATGGTGGATACCCTGGTAAAACGAAAAAAATACAATATTTATGATCATGTCATTTTTTATTTATGGATAATTTGAAGTAAAATTAAGTTTAAAATAATATTTTTATTATTCTTTTTGTTTAGTGAAAATTCATTATATTACATAATTTTCTTTTTTGACTCAAAATTTTATTATTGCTTAAATATTATTTAAACAATAAAAATGTGATAAGTTAATTAATTAAAAATTGGTGGTCCCTCAAAATATTTTTATTTGATTTTAATATAAACATTTCTAAAATTCATTATTTTTTGCCTTGTCACTAAACCATTAATATTAAATGCTAAATTGACTCAAAATTCGTAGCATCACATGACATGGACTAAAATGAAGAAATTTTATAATCCCTCATTTTGACTCTATCTGTCCATTATTTTCAGTATTTTTTATTGCAAAACATCTATCTATTTCTTATGTCAAGAAGCATTAATTTTTTTATTTTCAATACTACTCTTAGAGTAATTAATTGTGTTTTTTTTCAATAACACTGTAACCATATAAATTAATATCTTAATAGGGGCAATATGGTCTATGTATCCATATATTATTTTACTATTATCAATATATATTTATTATTTTCTCAATCTATATACTTTTTAGTTTTTAGATAGAAGTAGTGAAAAGGAGGAAGTAAATATTAGGACAAAAAAAAAGGGACCAAAACCAAAATTTCTCATTTTTTAGGGATAAAAAATATATTCAAACCATTAAATGTTTAACATCGATATATTTTTGGATTAAAATAACAATTATTTTATATATGTTTTAGTAAATATATATGTAAAAAAATTAAGAATATTATTCATGCAACATTTGTGAACAACCACGGGGCCAAGGAGAGATGATAAGAGCTCTCTTCTTTCTTAATCAATTGTGGAGAGTTTAATTTTTACCTTGGGAATAGAGTAGTTTTCAAACCTCTAGCTAGCTAGTGTCTATCCCTCAAATAGACTTACTATATATATATATATGAAGGAATCAGTCATTGTATTTGATGATAAATGTCCTGATAAAATAAAAAATACAACATTTATGATCATGTTAAAATTACTTTTGAAACAAGAAAATAGTTATTGCTACACCCTTTTGTCTATTGTTACACACTGATTAATGGATTATTGTTTAAGTGTTTTAAAATGCCTTTTGCTTTTTTCCAATTAAATTTAATAAATGTTATTTTTTTAGGTTTAATTCATACTTTATATTTTTAATATTTTTGTTCAGTTTTTTATGTAATATTTTATTTTATGAATATCTTTTAATTTTTTTGCCCATTTTTCTCATGAAATTATTAAATTTATATTTTCACATAAAGACTATTTTTTTTTTGTAACAATCAATTTTTTAATCTTAAATAGTGTTCAAATTGAATTAAGTTTTTTACTTCTTTAAGTATACTAGTATTTTAGTACTTTTCATTTTAATATCTTATAAATATGATATGAAATAAAATATCACTATCAATGTAGCAATAAAAATTTGGACATGTAATAGAAAGCATATATAAAAAAATTGGAATTATAATAGCAATAATAAAATATCAATTGGAATAAAATAATTCTAAATAATAACTTTGAAATTTGATTTTCACTATCAATGTGAAAAAAAATTGTACTATCATCAAATAATATTTTATCATTTTATTGAATGAGTTTAATATCTATATTTTTAAAAAAACCTTAAATGGTGTAAAAATATATTATCAAATATTAGTATAAATTTTATTCTAAATAGTGTATATAATTTTAAATAGATAAGTAATTTATTGTATTATATTACCCTAATTTTTAAGAAAAATAATGAAAATAAAACTATAATAAAATATGAGAGATCGACACAAAAATTATTAATATAATATGTATTTAATATTAAATTAAATTATACAAACACAATATGAAAAGCTTTGAGCATGTATGTCGTATATTACAATTTATTTTTCACTCTTTTAATAATTTGTTATCTAATATCTAATATAACTGTGATTATATAGATAATTATTACACAATAAAAATATAATATTAAAAATATGAGGGATCAAAATTCAAACAAAAATTAGACGAGTTAAAACCAAAATCATCTATTATACTTAAAGAAATTTATTTAAAATAAAAAAATTTATTTCAATTTGAACAATATTTAAAATTAAAAAATAAATCTATTACACAAAAATTTATATTTATATGAAAATATAAATTTAATATATTTTATGAGAAAATGAGTGAAACATGACACGATATTCATAAAATAAATTATAAGAGATTACACAAATGAAAAAAATGAACAATAATATTAATAATATTAAGTGTGAATTAGACATGAAATAATAACAAATTATTAATTTTATTGTGAAATAGAGTAAAGGGAACCTTGAAACACTTAAACAATAATTCATTAGTTAGGGTGTGGTAATGGACATGAGGATGCAGCAACAGCCACTCACTTGAAACAAATGTTCTCAAATTAAACATAAATGATGTTAATGTTTTTTAAAAAGTTAATTAGATTCAAAAATATATTAAAACAAAAAGCTATAAAAAAAAAGGATATAGCAATATAAGTCAGTCCAAAAAAATAAACAAATAAAGCAGCCTACTTTATTTTCTTATTTTCTGTTTATTCTTATAAATTTAGGATGAGAGGATGATGCTTGGAAAAGCCTTTGGACTTAGAATGTATTTATAGAGGAACTTATATTTATTTTATCCCAATGAGACAACAGAAGATTCAAACTTGTAGCCTATCAAATGCAAACCCTATTATACTCCATTCAGCTAACTCCTTGGGATCACCTACTTTATTTAATTGATCTACGCACACTCTGGTATATTAGTATATTACATGTGTGTGTTAAAAGAAAATAACACTAGTTACAATCTAGTTACAATCTAATCCATAGCTGTCCATTTAGGAACTAGTCGCTATCTATTTCATGTGAAAGAAAATTTCATTTGTAAATAAGGGTATGTTTATTTCATATTTTAAAAAAAATTATAAAACTTAAATTCTATATATAATTAAAAAAGTTAAAAATTAATTTCTTTTCAAAGTTTCTCCTTTTAGTTTCTAAAAAATTGAAAATTAATTTTTTAAAACTCTTATTATTTTTTTTAAAAAATTTAAATATATGAAAAGTGATTTTTTTAGATAAAAATTATTTTAATCTAAACAATCCCAAACAAATTGGCCCTGACACCTGTAAATTAAAAATGATATTATAAATTTAAATTAATTAAAAAAAATACGTTTTATATTATAAGCTAACCATTGGTTTTTTTATTATATTCCTCACTCGAATAATATTGATGTCAAACAGTTTTTCACAACAAAAATCAATATGAAAAGTACTGCAATTTAAATAATATATTACGGCTCATTTCAAAATAAACCTAAACCGAATTTGTAAAACCATACAAAATGCATCCACAAGGAAAAACTAAAATAGCGAGACCAAACTCTGTTGATATTATTAACTCACGTTTTGATCAAAATTAAGCTTCCAAAATCAGATTTACTTAAGTTTCAACTTTATTGATCAAAACACAATTCCTAGTTCTCCCTCGATTTAATGACTGAGGACCATTATATCAAAAAAAAAATAAAAGACTGAGGACCACCGTCACCCCATCATGGGATCACAGATCTGAAGGCACTCATTCTATCATCATCCTGAAAATCACTCGACGTGGGCAATAATGAGAGGCACGTGCGACGGGGAAGGTGCATGCTTCGGACACATGGTGTTCCGATGTTACACTACTTACGTAAGTGGTTTGGCATTCCCTAGGTTGTCTTGGACATTTTCGGAAACCAGCTGCTGCAGCCATGCCTACCTCACCGCGTTTGGATCATGTCTCCAGATAGTGGAGGCAGAAACAACGGAGATAGCAAAGACAAAAACCTAAAAAATACTTTATGGTTTTTAGTTAAAGAGTATAAAGTATAATAATTATTTCTATATTTTATTTGAAAATACGGAGATAAGATAATGAAAGATAAATGTACCTCTGTCAGACCATCACTGCCTCCGTCGTAGTCGCCAAACTCCCGCGTTTGGCCACGGTGGGTGGGCCGGTAGCTAGCACCAAGGACACATTAAAAAATATTAAATATGTATAAAGATATTATTAGAAGAAAAAATATTAAATTTTTATTTTTATATACTGTTCCTACTTTTTAGAGAGACAAAAAATTTCCGTATTGAAAGCAATCAATTTTTTAGTCCTTTATTTCTATCACCACTGCCAAACAAATTTATTTCTAATCTCTCCATATTTTTACCACAGAAATGTAAAGCTAACTCTCTCCTCACACTCCACATTCAGCAAAAGTACAATCATTAAGGGAAAAATAAAATAAAAACTACTTTCAAAAAATCAAACGCAAGCAATGGCTTCCTTCACTATTTTTTATTTCATTCACTGAACTGGACCCATGGATACCCCCCTTTGTAAATTGTAACGCTTGTATTGAGGAAAAAGAAAAACGAAGGAAACGCCACTGCCAAAGCTTATACTTCCAACGACGGTATGGTTTTGCTCTTGTCACTGCGCCTATGCTTATCCACAGCCAGTAGTCAAACAAAAACAATGGTCTTCATCAAGCGCAACAAACGTGATGTGAAGATAAGATATATAGAAAGCAACAATAATTTCACGTTTTTATAACTTCAAATTTACGGAGAGTCTTATATTAGAAATTCAACTTACCAAGTTGTACATCTAAGATCTTATGATTAGTGATAAGAAAAAGTGACGAATTGAGTACGGAAACAAGGTCACCTTACAAGAACAAAGTATTGGCGAATATCGCGGGATAATGGGGGAAATCATGAGTTGAAAGAAGATTTTTTTTTGTGGTACCATTTGTGCCTTTTGTACATTTGAAATTCGTACTATATAAAGTATTATTCGTATCTTATCATTTTTGCTTAGACTTTGCGTGATGCCCAATCGTGAATTGGAGCCAATGCCGATGGAAATTTGGTTGGATACGGTACACTGAGCTCCAATGTTGAATGAATTGATATTTATTTTGATTCTTAAAATTATATATGTGGGTCACTTTAATACTTAAAATTTGAAATTTAACTGGTTATTTTTTGACTTTGTAGTTGTGAATCACATTAACCTTTGAAAATATGCATGAATGATTCTTACCATGGTCCCTTCAATATACATTATTAAATTAGATTAGTATGTGAAAACAATAACTTTGACTCATATTAGTGCAATAACTTATCAGGATTTGTTCATCAAGGATTAATTAAAATGTTTTACAATTACATAGCTAGAGACTAAGTAGTCAAATTTTAAACGTAGGGATTACTATGACTCATGTATATAATTTCAGGAATAAACAAAATACACATTAGTTCAAAGACCAATGGTATATTGAACCAATGAGTGCCTAGATCTATTGTCAAGGCTGTTTTTAATTTAGCTAAAGGTCTCAAATTCGGCCCTAGATATATACCTAAGTGCATTAAAATTCAAGAGGTCTTACTTGAGTCAAGTAAGATTATCTTTACTATGAGGATTGTCTACAAGGATACTCGTGTCTTTTTTGTTTTGAAACAAAATAAATGATATATTAAGTGAAATGGAACCCTTGTTCAGCCCCAAATAAGTTAAGGTATTATAAGAGTTTTACTATTATAAGCAGACTTAATTAGGAGGATCCTTCATGGATAATTCAATTACTCTCACGTTACATTAATTGGGAGTCTTATAAATGGTGAAAGTGCTCAAAATTCATAACAATGAATGGGAAAAAAGGTGATTAGTGAGGTGGTGAAGTAGAAGAGAGTATGTCATATTCTTATTTAGATGTTTAACAATTTTAACAAGTAAAGAAAAGCAAAATAACAGTCATTCTCTTCTTGATTTCCCAATTTAAATAGTCAAAAATTAAAATGAGGACTTAAAGTGATAAGGGAGGGACGCATTGTCTTTATTAGTCATTCTATTAGGTTATGTTTGGGATGGTAGCAATTGAGGCAGTGAGAAGAAACATAATGATCAAATTTAATGTGTTTAAGAGTAATTTTAGAAGACAGAATAAAATGACAATGAAGGCTACAGGCTGAAGTATTATTCCCTTACCACTCAAGTACTCCACTTTTTTGTCCCTTCAAATTGGATGTCAACAGGGGAATGAAATGATTTTTGAGGGAAGCCCTTCTCCCTCGTGTATCTTTGCATTCTATTCCTTACTTCTCCTTCCCATTCTATTATTCGACATTCTCTTATATTGTAATCTAGCTAGATCTTGCAACATATAAGTTAAGTTTTGTTTGGGCAATTAATCGGATTAATTAAAACATTTGAAAAAATATTTTTGATAACAAAAATTTATGTAAAAAATAATTTATAAATAAGTTATTTTGGATTTGAATGTGTACTAATAGAAGTGCTAATTTTGATCTGTAGTGTTTATTATTAGAAAGTTGGGTAATGGCCATTTTTTAAAAGCTTGATATTTCAACTTTTTGAAAAATAAAATAAAAAAGTTAGTGATCAGTTGTACAATCAATTTGATGTTAGCGATAAGTTGTACAAAAAATTTGTGATGCCAATTTGGTCCTTGACAAATCAATTTTCATTTTAGATTAGTTCAAAAATCAACTTCTGTGAAGGAAATGTTAATTGATGTTTGATATGTCATGTTATGTAATAAAGTGACATATTATCTACTAACATGCATGAATATCATTTTGGTCATTAAAAAAGCAATAAGATATAAATTTGGGCCCTAAAAAGATTAATTTTAATTTCTCCTAAAAGATCAAGTTGATGTTTTGTAACTCTTTTGAGGATCAATTTCAGATTCATTAAGATGAATATATAATGCGTAACATCTACATAACACAATATATAATCACATTACATGATATATCATACACCGACTGTGGATTTCTACATGAAGGCTAAGGTTTCGACTAATATGTAATGAAATAAATCTTTTGACGATTAAATTTAATATCTCACAATTCTTTGATAAAAAATAATTTAAAGTGTTACCTTTCTCTCAACACTCACAATCATCTAGAATTATATATCTTTCTCTCTCAAAGATTTATATAATATATTCTCTCTATCATTGAATAATTGTTCAATTTTAAATACGTACTAAAATTAAAAAATAATTAAAAAAATATCAAAATTAGAAAAATTTAAAAATAATTTACTGTGTTGCCCTTGTTTCTTTTTAATTTTTTAACTTTCTCTTCCCTACTCTACTATATCTCTCTCCTCTTCTGATAGTATTTAAAATAAATACTTATTCAAGGACAAATGGAGTAACTAGTTTTATGTACAAATAACACATTCCAGCACTGAAGTGCCACGTGAGGGCAAGTGATAATTAATGATCAAGATTCATTTATTTTTTGGTTATTCTCTCCATTTTCAAATAATTATGAAGTTTTAAATGCTCATTAGAATTAAGAAAATAACTGATAAAAATATTAATATTGGTAAAAGTTACGAATAGTTTATTAAATTATACTTTTTTTTAATATTCTAACTTCCTCTCTCCTTCTTCACTAATAGTCAATAATATTTAATAGAGATATTATTAGAAAGAAATAATTAATATCACTTAAATTTTTGAAATAGATAATTATTCATGGACGAATGGAGCAATTAGCTCAGAATTGCAAAATGTCAAAATCCGCATGTTGACTATGCATAGGTGAGTCGCCAAGGGGCCATAGGATTGTGAGCAGGATATCATTAGTTGAGGGCCTATAGATGGAGGCATTATGGCTATGTCAAAGGCTCAATGCATTATAAGCATGGGCAATGATATTATAGTCTTCCGGTTCACAAGGAACTACACATGACACTATATATTAGTGTATCTAACTATTGGAGAGCAGGGACAAAATTGAGTTGCGGGATTACAATGCATGGGCGGATTCTCAGATACAGATGAAGAAATATCTATATGCCGCAGATCCGAAATTGACAAATCCTAAGAAGACACTTTGGCACCATAGGGGCCACACAATGGTCAATGTAAAACTTCGTTTATAGTTAATTGTGTGTTTGAAGTGTTTTTAGCATTAAATTGTGGCATCTTATTTATCCTTTTATTTGAATAAAAAAAATCAAAGATCTTGACAAGAACTTAAAAAATATCATCTAGGTGCGTTTGAGTATGGCGATGTTCTCCCGACGATGGTGGGTCTTTTCATTTCCCCTCATCTCTCGTGAGGCTAAAACCATGAGACAAGGGTAGTTAAAGAAGGAATCTTTGAAGCCAGTGGTGATGGAGTCTCTTCACTGCACACAGTTCGAGCATGGCCGCTATTGGTGCTCTTCCATTGTGACGGTCGACAGTGTTGTTGGGTTGTTTTCTCCTCGCATTTCCACCTGCTCGATAGGGTTGTCATTGGGGCAATAAGGTAGACCCATTCTCTGTGCTTTGAAACCACCCATCGAACAAATTAATGCATCGACAATGGTGATTGTGTAGCAGATAATGGAAATCATCTCGATGTTCTTTGTGGTGAATAACGATTGTGATGTGAGCTCTTTCAACCCATGGGTGGATGTCGCGGTTGTGGGGGTTGAGATCTGAACATGATGGAGGTTGGTTTCATGTGTCGCAAAATTGAAGATGGGCCGCCGGAGTATATTTGGGCAGGGGTGCCGTGTGGGGGAGAAGTGGTCAGTGAGTTCTTTTTTTTTTCCAAAGTGGTGGGTTAGTTTAGCTGTTTAGGTTCCCTTATTTCTACATTGTTTTTTTTGTTTAATTTCTTTTCCTTATTGCTAATTAGATGAGAACTTAAGTTGCGAGGGGAAACCTTACTATGATCATGACACAGGTTGACCAAAATATAATTTACAATGCTTCAACATGTAATTGTCTGCTTGGGCTATGCCACATCTTCATCCTAGAGACAAAATTTCTCCCTTCACGTGAGCAAGCACCCAATGCTCACTAACCCCTATCAAAACAGAGGGTACAAGAATCACATGCGGGTTACTTCAGAACTTCGAATCCAACTAATGGTCTTTTTGTACCCGTTTCGTCATCACGTAAACATATTCGTACTTTTTTCAAAAAATAATAATGCATTCGTACTTCTTGAAAAGGTTCCTCAACAAAAAGAATCCGATATGAAACGGAAGCTTGCAATTGTATCTCGTCCGAATAACCAATAAATGAATAAACATTAAATAAACCAAAAACTTTTATTCGTTACCGGAGCAAAATTGATGCATACTTTGAAAAAGAAAACTTGGTATTATTTTCAAACAAGTTTAAATAATTTGCAATTATATAGTGTTAGAGTTCTACATCAACAAGCAGTAATGTGCTGAAGATAGTCTTTATAATAATTTAGTAAGGGTGTGTTTGATACGAGAGTAATAAAAATAGGGCAAAAAATTTCTTGAACAAACTTATATATATTTTTACATGTGCAGTTTTTATAAAAGTTTTCATTCCTTTTTAACATTTATACCAAACACATCCTAATACTTTTCTTTTTAGTCATTTTTTGATATGGAATTAAGCCTGCTATTTCATTGTGGAAAAAACTATATTTTTGTCCTTCATGTTTAGCAAAATTTTGATTTGGTACAAAAGTTTTTTTTATTCCTTTTAATTTTGTTCATAACATTTTGATAAAGTTGTAGTGCTATTCTATTTATTAACACTAACAATTTTACTGATAGAAATTGTTGACTCTTTTGATATATTTGTTTTTCTATCAAGTGCGTGTTGACTCTATATTTCGTCTTAATCTCTTAGAGATTTTTTTATTTTAATTTGTTCAATTTCTTTTTAAGTTTGTCCATAACATTTTGATAGAGCTTCAGTGTTTTCATTTTTATCAGCATCATAAATTTTACTTATTGGAGACTATTAATCTAGCTTCGAGATGTTTGTTATCTATTTGAAGATCATCCAAACACAACTTAACTGTTAAAAAGAATCATTCAAATTAGGCCAGGTTGATGAGCCAACCCAAAAAAAAAGTGTGTGGACTGAATTGAAAAAACTAGAATAAACATAAGAGTTGGTCTTAATTCAACCTAACCTAATTTGACTCAGCTTGTGTAAGCCCACTCCCATTTAGGATGATCCATTCTAATAGTTCAAATACTATTTATTATTTGAAAAATAGGGAGTAATTGTTGCCATGCCCTTATGTCTATTGACATGCCTTAATTAACTAGTTATTGTTTAAATATTCTAAAATACGCTTCACTCTCTTTCACAATTAAATTAATTAAATATTATTATTTTATGCTTAATTATTCATACTTAATATTATTGATATATTTGTCCATTTTTTATGTAATCTTTTATTTTATGAAAGTCTTTTCATCTTTTACTCATTTTTCTCATGAAATATAGTAAATTTATATTTTCACATAAAGACCAAAAAAATTGTAATAAATCATTTTTTAAAATCTCAAATAGTTTTTTCTTTAATTATAATAGTATTTTAGTACTTTTTCATTTTAATATTTCATAAATATGATATGAAATAAAATATGACTATCAATGTAGTGATAAAAATTTTGAATTGTAATAATAAAAGTATAAAAAATTTGAATTAAATGAAATAATTATTAAATATAACTTCTGAAATTTAATTTTCACTATCAATGTATAAAAATTATACTATCATCTAATAATATTTTGTAATTTTTGTAATGAGTTTAATATCTCATGTATTGTTAAAACACCTTAAATGATGTAAAAATACATTATCCAATATCAATATAAAATGTTTATTCTAAATATCATTTATAATTATTCAAACATATAACTAATTTATTGTATTATATTACCCTAATTCTTAAGAATAAAAATGATAATAAAAACTACAATAAAAATTGAGATCAACACTAAAAACGTTAATAGTATAATATATTATTCATACAAAATTAAATTATATAAACATAAGATGAAAAATCTTTGAATATGTATGTTGTATATTACAATTTATTTTTCACTTTTTGAATTATTTGTTATCTAATATCTAATATAATTACTATTATGTAGATAATTATAACTATTACATAATAAAAATTTTAAAAAGTAATTTAATATTTATGTCTACAATGTTATGTTAAATAAATTAATTAAAAATACTTAAAATATATGGTCACATAAAAATAAAAATAAAATCAATATTAAACATTTTGAAATTAAGTTAGTTATAATTTAATATAAATCACATGAAATGCTTATGATTTTTTTTCACAGAATAAAAAATACAACATCACAAATCATCTTATATCAAAAGAAGTTTTACTTAACAATATTAATATTAATGAATTTGAACAATATTAAATTAAAAATAAATTATTAGTTTAACCTCTTTTAAAAAAGATATTTCAAGACATTAAATAAAAATGTATTTAATAGGGTGTGGCAATAGAAAATCCCTGAAAATCAGTGGTAAACATCAGCCATTACGGACTTATAAGAAGCTTTGATAATTAACCTGATCGAATAACTTTTTAATCTTTCTGTAATTAACTTTTCATTCCATGTTTGAAAGGCCCACTTCGGATTCACAGGGTTTGGTTCAAGGCTGCCGCGTGATCATAATTTTGTCCATTAAAATCACTCTGGTCCTCAAATTAATGCAGTGGCAATTAAATAATAAAACGCTAGCTAGATAAGAATCGAGTGCTTCGTCACAAAACGAAACTCCCGACCTCTAAACAATCATGATTCGGAGGGACTTAATTCGCGTTAGGTTCATCACCTAAAGCAATTTCTCTGCTTTCATTGTAGTGAACACCGCTTTTATCATTGCTGTGATGACAAATTAAGATGTTCACCCACCTGTCACATCCTTGCAACAAATGCACTCCAAAACCTAAACCTACCACACCATTTTCTGGGTTCCAAAAGTGACAATAAAAAACAAAATGAAAACCAGCTTTATCTGTACCCAAGAGATTTTATAATAAAAGCACGATCATACTAATCATGTTTAATTTTGTGCGATTACGTAGTTATAATTACAGCTGACTATTGACTAGTACTTTCTAAACCATCCACGTAACAACGGCAAGTGCATGAAACTTGAGGAGGAACTAGCTAGAAATCATTCTTCCTCTAAAGTATTTTCTTTTGATAGATAAACTATTTGTGTCTTCTCTTATTAATTAACTGTATGCTTGGTTTAACTATCTCAATGCAAATGCAGTTTAGAATAAAGGAAGTGAACTGTTACTTTTGTCGATTAATAACTAAGTAATCTAAAATTTATCATTTATTATAAGATTTTTTAATAAATGCTTTTCAACATAAAATTAAGTAAACATATATATTATCTCTCAGAAAAAATTCGAAGGTTCAAAACTAAAAAAATACGGTATTTTAAATGACTAGAAACATATTTAGTCTTAAAAACTACCTATACATTTGTACTTAATAACTAAAATGTTTTAGGGAATTTCACAAAACTTCTAAGGGTAATATAATCTAGAAAGTTTCGATCACTTCATTCATCTAATTTTTTTCCTCAAAATTCTTTGTTAACGTTTTGAACATAACCTAGGCTCATCGTTTCATACAAAAACATGACAAAAGACAAAGTATAAATTGTCAAAAGGGTGGTCAATAAAGAGTGCATTACGCGAATGGTCCATAAGGAATGCATGGATGGAAAAAGGGGAATTAATTATATATATGGAAGTGATGACATTGTTGGCTCCGATTCATATATCATAAATCGCAAGAACAAAATAAGCAAAGCAAGGAAAATAATGCATGTCTAGTGTAGTGCATGCGAGTGCGGCATGACTTTTGATTTGACGTACGAAGTGTTGCATTACGAATATGATCAGCATGTAAATGGTTTGTGCACTTACCTTAAGCATCGGGGAATTGAGGTGCAATGTGATTGATCAATATATCTTCCATATTTCTAATCAAAAAGCTTATCACAATTTCTCAATTATTGATGGATGTAACCCCAAAAGGATTAGGACCAAGGCAAAAAAAAAAAAAAATCAATAGTATTTGAGGAAAAGTTTCCGAAGGATAAGATTTATCACGTACTAGGTCGTTATTTTTTCTGCAGACAAGCATAATTAATCATTATTATTTCAATATATTTACTTGGTGGTGGCCAGCACGCTATGTTCCTTCAGGCACTTCGGTCAATGAAATCGACTTCCTCAATATAACAGACAAGAAGGGAAGGAAGGGACGTTGTGAGCTAGCTAGCCTTAAAATTCAGTTTATTAGCGAGATGACACTTATACAAATTAAATGAGGTGGGCATTTTGATGTGATAGAAGTTGAAGGCCACCCAACTTAACTAAAACTATCATGGAAGATAAGCATTGATTATAATATTTTATTTAATAAAACACATTTTATTGTCACGTATTATCATAGTTCTTTTTGGCAATATGAATAATTTATGATTAGTTGTTGTGCATATTTTATGTTATGCTGGGGTGGATTGTGTGACAACAATGTGAGCTTTGATTACTATTTGCAATAATTGATTAATTGTGTTTGGTCCTAAGGTTTTATATTTTAGATTTATTTTTAATGTAAGATTATTTGCGTATAATATTTTTTACACTAGTATCCAATACATGTGGATATATTATTAAAGTTATCTAACTCATAATAATTTCTAGCCTATTTTCTTTGGCTGAAATTTATATCTGTGGAAAAATAATAACTACTGATCAAAAGTGTGAACAATCAATTTTATACTAATGATATATTAAAATTAAACTTTCTAGTCATGAACAAGGATCGGGTGCTTTAGCAAGCAAATTATTGTATTTTTAAGGAGAGGATACATGAAAATGTA
Organism: Dalbergia cochinchinensis; assembly: GCA_031216125.1. Classification (NCBI taxonomy): domain Eukaryota; kingdom Viridiplantae; phylum Streptophyta; class Magnoliopsida; order Fabales; family Fabaceae; genus Dalbergia; species Dalbergia cochinchinensis. Next base: position 53,673,979 of record CM062373.1, on the reverse strand, counting down.
AATCCCGGAGAAAATAATTATTAGGAGAGTTTCTTAACTGAGAAAATATTCAGAGGTATAAATAATTAAAAAACATAAAAATAATAAACGTTTTAGCTTATAAATATTTTTGGATTTTATAGTAACTCCAATATATGTGAGACCTTGTACTAAATATAGGTTAGTCCCTTTCAGCTCTTACTAATAATCAAGGTTCTAAGAATTGAACTAGGCATTGAATCGGATAAGGCAAGGGTTCAAAGATTTAACCGGTTTAATTAGAGGTTATATTGAACAGGAATATAATCGGTATATAATAAAATATATTTATATAAATATATAATAAAAATATAAAATGTATACATTATAATGTAACTAAAAATTAAATTATTTATCAAAAAACTAAAAATTACATTAGACATTAACGCAACAAATTAACAACCTATCAATAACAACATCTTTACAACATACAAATAGCCAAATACACAAATAAGTGAATAACCGCAAGAAATTAAAAATCCAACAACAACAACATCTCAATAGAAATCCAAAATAGTTCCATTCCCATCCACGACCCCCAAACAGCCAAACTCAATCCCTTAAAAACCTAGAAAGCACAAGCAACACAAATTTTTTTACAATCATCAACCCATAAAATTAGAAAATTAGAAAGCAAAAGCAAAATTGTAACATCCCCAGTGTGCTTTGCCCAGTGTGCTTTGCCGTCACTCACATGCTTCCTAGGAAAACTTTCCAGGAGGTCACCTATCCCAAAATTACTCCAAGTCAAGCACGCTTAACTGTGGAGTTCTTTAGTGATAGACTACCGAAAAGAAGATGTATCTTATTAGTATAGGTAGTACAAATCAATTCATATAAGCCCTTCTTAACTGTATGGGCTATATAGTCTCAGGATCCCTCTCATTCGAGTGTGTAATTGGCTCATTCATGTACCCCTCCGCTTAAAAGTTTGTTAGGAGCTGCTCCTTGTCTGTGCCTTATTTGCACCGGCGATTACTCCATGACTTCGTCACCGAGTGTTACAAAACACATAAGCGGCAAAATGCAGAAGCAGATCGCAGAAGTAGAGTACTAGAGTAGAAAGTAGAATATGCAGAAGCAGAATATTGGTAGCACTTTGGGCGGCGCAGCGAGTGGCATGACTAGCATTGGACGATGACTCTTAGTCTCCTTTCCTTTTCTCAGTCTCTCACAGTTGGTTAGTGAGAAAGGAAACCTAACTTGGATTCCATATCAGGGTTGTGTTGTGAAGTAAAGTATAATTTTTTTCTTTTTTGTTTTTTTACTTATATGATGTTGTTTTGCATCAATTTTTTTCCTAAAAACTTGATGGATTGCATGGGCTAGGCACCAGTTCTTGGGCAATTCTAGGCCGGTTGGAGCAGTTTTCAAGGCCTGCGATTTTTAGCGCTAAGCCAAACCGAACACTAGGTCAGTTCTTGGTTCAACTGCTCAAACCGGCCAGTTTGATCTGCTTTGCATAACCATGCTAATAATGTTTGCAATTTGTCTTTATTAGTGTGTCTGGATATGATAGATCATGGAAGGGAAGGTAAAGAGAATAATAGAAAAGGAACTACTCCACTAATTATTTGGGAGATTAATAATAAATAATTAACTTATGAACATAATTCCCCTTTATACCTCGTTAAAAATAAATTATCTTTTCCCCAAAAATTAGTTGAAACGAAGGACATTGAAAATTTAGGAAGTTAATACTTGCTAATTTTAAATGTTCTATTTCGTACTTTATAATGTGACTTAGCTTCTAATCACAACTAACGAAATTTAGTTTTGTTCCCTCATTAATCTTTCAAACAAGCAAAAAGGTATTCATGTTTCTTTCATATCCTTATCTTTATTACTGCATGTAAATAAAGTAGTACATTTTTTAGATAGTTTAAATAAATTAGTACCTATATAGCAATTTAATATCATAGCAACCATGAGGCCAAGGTGAGGTAATAAGGGTTCTCTCATTCCTTAACCAATATGTCGAGGGTTTGATTTTCGTCTTGCAATTTTAAAACCCATGACAAATTTCTATCTCTTCAATGAGCCTACACTAAGCAAGAGCATTTATCATTACATCCAGCAATGAATATCAAGAGAAGACCCAAAAATTTAATATTTCAGCTGCACATTTAAGTATTTTAGAAGCTTAATATAAAGAAGCTAGCTAGGAATGCTCATAACCAAAGAGAAGTAGACAATGAAAATGCAATATGGAACTAAACACACAGTTCATACAACTATATTGTTTTAACATTACCTTCTTATTCTACTTTTCACTACACTTGTTTTCTTATTTCTTTTCCTTTTTCCCCCTCTAATCCTATTAATTCATTCATGATGAATTCATAAAAGTTCTTATCTTTATATACATGAAATAGCACATCTTTATTCTATTTAGGGAATGAACTTTGTATAAGGTATTAGGCTCTAAGATCTAAGACAAAGAACGTTGAGGGAGAAAAAGAGAAATTGAGCAAAAAGACTTTTGTGTTATTCCTTTGTTTTGAATCAATGACTGAATATCACAAAAGTTAAGGTATAGATACAAAGGATTAGTTTAGAACAATGAGCTGTCACTAAACTAGTCATCACATATGTGAATACCTAACTATAATAGACCTGTAACATACTTATCTCTTAGAGATAATAGTAATGGATTAGTTATAACAAACTAAAATGAGCTCTAAGTACTCTTTACCTATCACCCCCATCAAACTCATGGGTGAGGCAAGCAGCACCTTTTTCAATGTGGTTCTAAACTTGTTAAATAGAGTAGCAAATAGGGATTTAGTTAAAGTGTCAACTATTTGATCTATGATAGGAACATGGAAGAGAAAGACTTGTTGCGGAACAACTTTATCCCTTACAAAGAATAGGTCAATTTCGAAATATTTAGTTATATTGTGAAGAATGGATTTGGCTGCTTAGTGCACAGCACTAACATTCTGTCACGACCTGATCTAAAAACGTGACCAGCACCTGAGAAATCTCATTCTCACGCAAGTTTCGTGACCCATTATGTGTTTCTACATGCATGCTTTGTTCATAAAAACCATTTAAAATAGAAAATTCTCTTTGTTACGTACATTTCACTTGTTCCTTTTTAAATTCAAAACAATCAAATTGATCGAAATAATCATGTTTGCAATTTCATAATCTGTCTCTAAAGTCTAAAACCATAATACCTCATATAAAAATATAAGTTTCTTTGCTTCAAAATATCCATGAAATATTATTACAATTAAGTCATAAAATGCAAAACATGAATACATTATCATAGTATGCAAAATGTAAAAGATGATCTAAGGTCTGGGATTCTACCTGCAATACATTGGAGCACTCTAAATAAGATAAGAATGCTTCACTTATGTGAAGCTTACCAATTGAGCTCTACTGCTGGTAGAAAGATGGCGGAAAAGGATCTATAGCGGCTACGGCATCTGTAATAAAGAGAAAAGCAAAAGGATGAGTTTTATTACCAAAACTCAGTGAGTGATCTTCCCTGAAGCCTTTTTTCATGGAACACCAAAGAATAATGCATAAAATCATAATAACATCATTAATACTCAAAAGTATTAATAGTCAAGCATGCATAAATATTTATATATACATTCTAATCATCATGTACAATTCAAAATCAATTTTCTTAACTTTTTTTCATACCTGAAATAATGTAAGCTCATAGTGTAGTAGCTCCTAGAGAAACAATAATCTTTGTTTTGGTTACGCATAATATTTGTAACGTAACAAAACTCTGAATATAAATCTCTAGTCACATCTAGGCGTTACATATCGCTGTCTCTAGTGTGATAATAAATTCTTTTTAATCTTTGGCTCGGGCAACTTGGTACCAAGGTTAACGGATTAACTGCTGTTAACATACAGTCTGTTTCTCTATAGCTACATTCAAACTTAATTAAATACATTCATTTAAATATGAAAATCCTTAAAACCTTTTAAGTTTCTGTGAGCTCTGAATCTATCTTATTTTAATAGTCTGATCTTAGCATAACTGTGGCTAAGAAATCATGTCCAAGGGATCATCTTTTGCAGACACTTGTGATTTCTAAAGCCCACAGAATATATAACTATCAGCTATTCTGAATCTCATGAAAATTCAAGCTCTAAAACCTTTTGATTGATTATCTAAAACACATCTCAATCATCAAGCTTTTCATAATTAGAAAACTCAAGATCTTGCTTCAAAATAGCAAAATTTGCACTCATAATTCAATTTTCTTCTCTAAATTGTATATCTAAGTATAAAATCATTTCATATATATAAACCAGTTTCAGAATCAATTCAAACAATAATAAAAGTCTCTAATAATTACATAAATCATCAGTTCTACATAAATTTAGTATAACAAATATGGTCCTATGATTTTTATCAAAAACAAGTTTAATGCTCTACAACCAGGTGTTCTAAAACATATAAACCAATAGAAATCTTAAATTTCTTTGCAAAAATCTCTAAAATCAAATAGTAAATGATATCTTTATGAAAATAATTCTAATGGATAAGATAGTGATCACAAATGTGAACCCACTCACCTAGTGGGATAGAATACAAAGGAACAACACCAATAAGACTCTTAGAAATAGGAGAGGTAGCAACATCTGATATAAAATCAACAGAACTCTAAATCATCCTCTAAATACCTTAGTTTTCTTCCTAACATAGAGAAAGAACCCTTCACCTTTAATAGACATGAGAATCATCCCAAGAACTCTAGAGAATCCAGGAGAAAAGAGCAAATCCAAGAGAATAATATACATTAAAGCCTTGGAGGATGAAGATTCCAAGCTAACTTGAAGGAATTGGAAGAAAATAGAGTTTTTGGACTGCTCGTGTTTAGAGGGTTTGGGGTACGTCTGGAATGGTTTGCACTTCGAAATGAGGGGTTTTTATAACTTCATCGACTGCTGTAGCACTAAATGAGCGCTGCCGCACTCACCAGAGAGCATAAATTCTGCTACTGCACTGCCTTACTGTTCCCTACCCACTGCAGTGCTCATGAGTGCTGCAGCGCTCTCTAGAATACACTTATTTACTAATTTTACTCTTCATTAACTTTAGAAGATAAATGTAAATAAGAAAATACCCCCCATTTGGATTCAAATAAAATATCAGAAAAATTAAAATCCCAACGAATCAAAATCCAAATTTTGGATTTTAGTTCCAATTCAAGAATTCTTATGATTTTATAAACTTGTAGGCTAAAAACAAAATGTTTGAGAGTTTCATAAAATTTACTAAAAATCACTATTTAACTTAATTTTCTCTTGGGAATCCCAAGACTATGGTTTTATCATAAAGCCCTTTAAGGACATGTAGGATCCAAACTTAGTAAAATCCAGGACTCGGAATGACAGATAAAGGTGAATGGCACTCTTTTTAGTTTGAAAAAAAATTTCTAGCCCTTTTATTTAGAACTTGGGGTGTTACACATTTTGCATTTGCTTAGGTCCCTCGAACTTTGAGCTAGTAAGGAGATTTGTGTGGTCAAAAGTCAGATAGTAAAAGACGTTGGAGTCAGGGTACCAAGAAGAATCAGTGTCTAAAGGTGTGGTTGTTGAAGAAGCTCGAAGGTTGTGAAAGGAAGCTGGTGAAGGAGGAATGGAAGGTGTTGTGCTGCAATTAGGTTTTGAAATGCCTGATCAAATTGGTGGAAACACTGCGACACTAAAGGCCCAATGTTGCCAAATAATTGGCATTGTGGTTGATTTGCATTCTGGCAGTAAAACCTTCCTCCTTTGTTAGACCTTCTGCCTTTTCTTCTTGCAAAGAAACCACCTTTGCCGACGCTGTGACTACCTCTACCCGAATCTTGGAGACTCATTTGTGCCATATGAGCTTGCACAATACTCTGATCTAATTTTTTGAATCTCTTTACAAGATCTTCTTGTGCTATTAATAAAGCTTCTAACTCTTGAATTGGAAAAAGGATATGATCTAGACAGAACATTTGTAATCATTGAGCTATAATCTTTGTTAAGGCCATCAAGGATTGTCTCTATATGTTCTTCAGTTGAAAGTGGTGAACCTACTAGTGCTAAGGAGTCTGCAAGCTTTTTGATCTTGAGTAGATAATCTATGGCACTATCACCTTACTTTGTGATAGCTCTCAGCTACAATTTTAGTTGCTTTGCTCTGGCCCTAGTATTAGATGCAAAGTAAGTTTCAACTTTGCTCCAAACTTGGAAGGCATAGTCACATCCTACTATTTGATTGTTAAAGGCAATCTCCATGGAAGCTAGAAGCCAAGCTACCAAGTGATTGTCTTGTTCCCACTCCATGTACACAGAGTCTCAATCATAAGAGTCTTTATCTTCTTCTGTGGCATATCTATGAGGAATATTTCCTTGTTAAGATGACTTTTGAGCTTGTTGGCCTTAATTGTGAACATCACTTGATGCCTCCATGTAACAAAATTATCCTTATCAAGTTGTATGGCAAGAGGATTGGAGAATGTTTTTGGTGCAAAAGAAGCTGTTGCAGCAACCAATGTTGGAATAATTAATATATGGGGAAATTTTTATAGAACTTATAAAAAATATGGAAATAAATCATTCTCGAAAATATATTAGTATACCTTGAAATAAACTCTCCCTTAAATTAGTTGAAATAAAATCAGATCACTGATTACTTTAAAAACTTTCAAACACAATAATATTTGACAATTTCCGACAATTTTGAGTCCAATGCATTCTTACTTAATTTTTTTTTGGTTTTTTTTTTTGGGTCAGGGACATTAAGAATACTCGTCCAGGGAATATTTCATAGCAACTGGATTGGGCTAAGGATCCCCATGCTATGACATGATCTATAATTACTTGCTCCATTGTGGACCTCCAGGCCGTTGGCCTGCTTCACTTTTTTATCGATGAAATCAGCTTTTTAGACCAGAAAAGCTTCTAACAAATTTCGACCAAAAAGCAAAAAAGTAACAAATCAGTCGTTTTTTGACACCTTGACCATCGTTTGATAATTTATAGTAAAAAAGAATAAAGTTTTATTTTACTGTAATTTTTAACGATAAGTTTATTAACTTCATTGATGCTGTATTTAAGATTTTTTTTAATTTTTTATATCGACTTTAGAATTTTTCAATGTTTTCATGATTTTTTAGCGACAGAATTCACAGAACGTACCTACTCGTTTACGGTTGATTTGGCTGACTTTTGAGGGACTAGCCTCTGTCCTAGATTGATGCATTTTTCTATATGCATAGGAATACAGTACCTTCGTACAAAATAATAATAATAATAACAATAACATAGGGGTTTCTACTTTTTCTTTTTAGAGTGCAATTCTTTTAGAGTACAAATAAAAATGTCAAGGTGTATTCTAGATATGAAGACAAAATACCTACGATCCAATTGTACATGATTTTGAAAGTGACTGTTTGAGTAGTTTTTATTTTTTTTGGTCAATGACCATTTGAGTAGTTCGAATCACTTTAAGAAAACAAGCTAGCTAATTAAGATTCCATGCAGAAGTGGCCCATTTAGCCACATTTTGAAAATATTATGGTAAAATATAATTTTATTTTTGTATAAGGTTAAATATATTTAAAATGTGTATAATAAAGTAAATGTGCATTTAAAATTATAGATAAATACAAGGTGCATGACACGGGTGATTGAGCCCACTGCCTAGTAGTTGTCATCGTCTTCTATACTCTTTTGAATAATAGGTCTTGTATTCGATCCTCGCATTTTCCCTCCTTCAACCCCAGGAAAAATTCCTAGCTTTAATGCCACTATTTTAAAAAAAAAAAAAAGTTTGCATGACACAAGGTGTAGGGCAAAAATTGCCTAAAATTAAAGTAACCAGCTTTTTCCCTTCAATTCTTCAAATATCTTGAGGCGTGAGATCTGCATATAAGGCATCCATTTAATTTGAGGCACTAGGGTCTACAACTCGCACCTCTATATGTTTCTTTTTGGTCCAGATCTCTTCTCAATAGCACATGAAAAACATTCACCAGAACTTTTTGGATTTATCTTAATTTGCCTCTTCAACATTTCGGTACAATAACTTCATGGCGACTTCATAGTGGACCTGGCGTGAGCATAATTATCGCAACTGGCTGTAGGTGATCATTAATTATGAGTCTTCATGACTTTTTATCTTGGTAAAAGTCAAATGACTTATTTCGCGTAAATGCATGCACCACCTATGATTCATGAATGTAATCTATTATCCATCTGTCGTGTATCCCATGCTACAATTTTTATTTTATTTTATTTTTGGGCTGGGCTGGGGTAGGTCATGTATCGTATGTTAGACATTGTACAACACGTGCAGCACAGAAGAAAAAAAAAAATTCTTTCCTTTTCATGCGTTTTTCGTCGATAAATTCGCCGATAAGATCTGCCATTTGCTAGTAGTGACATCTTCGCATATGCCAAAACTGAGGGATGCTTGAAAATGAAACGGAGAATGAGATTGAACGCTCGAGTCTTGCATCCCTTGTGTTTAACAAAAAAAAAATAAAAAATAAAAAGCGGTGTTTTCTGTACAACCTAAAGGCTAAAATTATGCTTTAAAATAATTAATTGTTTTAAACTAATCACTTTAGATTATTTTACATGGTAAATTAAGTAATGTTATTTGTAAATTTAAAACTTACACCATGGAAAAAGAGAGATGTAAAGCCCTAGTCCCTCACTATCAAAGCTACTTTTTATAGTATCCACCAAAAATTTCTGATTTTAATATAATTTAACTTTTTTACATTATTGTATAAAAATATTTTACACCATAGATATCCAATTATTCATTCTCATATTGATCAGCAACAATATTTGACTTAATCGTTCACTATTTTAAAAATCTTATAAATAAAAACACATTATTAGATGATAATATATAGTTATTTTATGCTAATAGTGAATCCAAATTAATCTCATTTTAATATATAAATAATATTATTCTTGTAAATTAAATGATAAATTTGTCAATTTTTCCCCATATGTGTTTGCTTTACCATAATACGGCTCATCTTAATTACGTCGATATGACTGTGGTATTTGGCACCAACGGAGTTAATGGGCCAATTAAAAAAACAAAAACGTTATTTGAATCAAAAGAAACGGGAAAAAAGAAACAAGGGTTGAATCCATGGAACATTAGCCAGTGGGAAGTGCTCCTGAGTCAAGCATGAATTTAATTTTCGTACTATCCAACTTCTTCCTTCTTCTAAGTTGGAGGTATAACCCTGCAATTCTCTAATTGATAGAAATATGCAGCATTAAAATTTTATTATGAAGATAGCATTTGGCAACTATTTTTGAATAGTGGAGACAGAGACAGCAGAAAAAATTGAGACAAAGACATAAAAAATTATCTCTATACCGTATTTGGTTGTGGAGTACATGACAATAAATATGTGTTAAAAGACATTGTGTACTCCTGCCGGACTACGGGATTGCCGTTGGATCATCCATGGATTTGAGGACACACCGGGAAATATTAAATATGTATAAGGGTATTATTAGAAGAAAAGATACAAATTTCTTTCTCCACATCTTGTCTTCACTGTCCTCAACTTTTATTGGTACATAAATTTTCTATATTTCTGTATTTTTATATTCCTTATTCCTGTTTCTACCACCAAATAAGTTTGTATTTCCAGTGTTTTTGTATTTCTATCGTAGAAACAGTTACCAAATGCTACCTAAGGGTAAAATTGGTTGGAAGATAAAAATGAGGTAAATTTTCCTTATTTAAATTTCATAGGTAAATTTTACACATAGAAAATTATACCCTTGAAACTAGCTCAATCATAAAAATTTGCTCTAATTTTTATTCTATAACCAAACATAGCCTAAGAGTGTGTGTTTAGTTGAGTGGGTAAAATGGTTATGAAAACTTGAAGTAGATCATGACATAGCTTTTGGGGAGCCAAATTGTTCCAATTGTTTTCACAGTCTTGCCTTTTGATTGTTAATTGAGCTAAATGCATTTTACCTCATATATTTTAGGTCATGTTTAATTTAGATCCTGACTTTTCAAAACATATAAAATGACACCCTGTACTTTTCAAGCTATGTAAAAAAGTTCTTCCATTAACTTGACATCCAATCCTACTATTAAGTGGTTATGTGCAAGTCATGTGACATATTTTATTGACAAAATTCTCATTTCCTTTTGATGAAATTCCCCTACCCTAACCCTAAATCCTCCCCTTCCCCAGACTCAAATAGAAACCATCAATGAAATCATTCTTATCCAGCACAAAATGAAATCCAATAGAAAAGGGAAAAAAAATGAAAAATCAAATCAAAATAAAAAGGAGACATGCACTTCACAATAAAAGGTATGGTGGTGCAGTGCAAGGAAGATGCGACGTCAGCTTTGCAAGTTCGCGATGACGTAGTCACAGTGTTGAGGCTGGCAAAGCTGGTTGTTGGCTAGCGGTACAACATCACTATGGCAGAGATGGTGGTGAAGGCAGGTGCAAGAGACAGCAGACTGTTGTGGTTTATGGTTCCTGGCTACAGGTGTGACATCATCAATCAGTGGGCAATGGCGTCAGTACACGGCTATTCCGGCAAAGGAGAAGACAAGATGCAGTGGCTACTAGTGCCTTGTTGACTTTTGTTCATCTCCTTTTGTTTAATTTTGATTGAGAGATTCTGCCTATTTGTATTAGTTTTGTTCTATTCTCTTTTTAGCATAAGCTTTTGTGCTGATGAATTTGGGTTTGGCTTTTAGTTCTGTTTTGATTCTATCTGGTGTGTTGGGGGTTTGGACTAGTATTGACATTGTTTGATGATGATAAGTGAGTTATGGTTGTGCTTGATTTACATTGTAACAAAAGATGAATTTATGGTTTGATGGGTATTTGCTAGGATTTGGGGCTTTGTTTGTGGTATGAGATTTAAGGTATTTGGGTCTGAGATGGTGATGACTGGTTAGGAGAAGGATGATTGTGCTGGTTGGGTTTGGCTTTTGGTTTTGTTTTCTTTTTTTTTTTTTTCCTTTTTGGTTTCAGTCAGGGAAAGGTGACAGTGAAAGGGAGAGTTTAGGGTTAGGGTCGGGGAATTTATTAAAAAGGAAAGGGTATTTTTGTCAATAAAATGTGTTACATGACTTGCACATGACCACTTAATAGTGGGTTTGAATATCAAGTTAACAGAAGGGTTTTTTTGCACAGTTTGAAAATGATAGAGTGTCGAATTGCATGTTTTGAAAAATTCTGGTCTAATTTGTACATGACCTAAGACTATGATTGAGAGAATGAAAATTGAGGGAATGATAAGGAGTAGCAAGACTAAAGTTAACTGGCCCTTATTTGGAATTTTAGGGGAGATAGTGGCATGGCTAATGGAGACACCAAACATGGATAGTAAAGGAATGGCTAGAGGAAGGAGTGGCATGGCTAGTGAAAAAAGGAGAACACATGGATAATAATGTACAGGAAAAATGTTTTTTCAACACCAAACAATTGGATATCGTAAAGACATCCAATTCATTGCCCTTAAATTTCATATGGGTCATACTTAAGATAAAAAGTTCTTGCTTTTCACCAGTGGATTTGCGTAGGTGTCTATAAATACCTCACTTTGGATGTTGAAACAACATAACTACTCGTAAAGGCTCTAACATATATAGCTCTACATGAGTTAAAAACCGTCATGAACCTTATATTCTAATGAGTTAGATCTGAAGGTATATCAATACAAGGACAAATTACACTGACCTCTTCTAACGTTTGGTGAAACTTATTATACCCCCCATTTATTTGTAAAATTTGGCTAGAAAGTCTCTAAATTTATGAAATTATTACACATGATCTCCCTTGATTTATAAAATTATTTGTCTCGACCTGATTTGGATCGTGACTGACATGTGAGAAGTCCCGTCCCCATGTAAGCCTTGTGATTGTTGCGCCGTACTATATGCATATTTTATTCATAAAATATAAATTAAATCAGAAATCAATTCTAACATTAACCCTTAATAAGCATTGATAAATCTTTTCTCATAAATAAAATTTGAAATTGTAGTTGTGATATATATGCTCCAAACTGAGTCGCTCATACACAAAATAACCCATGAATGATGTATCATTAAATATAAAAGAATCATGGTACTATCAAAATGCAAATAAACTATATACGATCTGGGACTTTACCCGTCACCTTATTGGAACACTCTATCATGAACAAAATACTATGGCTTCACGCTAAAGTGAAGCTCACCCAAACTGAAGATACTAATGCTGAGGAGGAGGAAGAGGAGAATCCTATGCTACACCTGTATCTATGAGGAAAAGAGAAAAAATAGGGGTGAGTTTTGCAACAAAACTCAGTGAGTGGATCCTCACTTATAACTGTGCATAGGACAAGAAAACATTATACATAAATAATGGTAATATAAAATTTATAAACATTTCTATTTACTTTACATAATAACTATTATATTTATCTTTTCAAGAATTACAAAAGGAAACAGAATATACATCAACTGTAGGGAGGGTGCTCAGTCCCTGGCGAACAAGAGCCCCTAGCTAAATGAGATCTTGACGATTCCTGGCAAACCGCGTCCCTAGTGGACTGATCTAACTCAAGGATGACTAGCCCGTGGTGGGCCTTGATATACCAAGATTAATGGAATAACTATCATTAACTCACAGTTCTGTTCCTCTAAGTAACTCTCTCTAATCTAAACCAACTGAAATCATAAAAGGGAAATTCTGTGTTTCTAAGTTCAATATTTCTCAACTATAGCAATTTTCATATTTTCATAATCAAATAAATTCATGAATTAAATCGTATAAATTCTTCATAAGCAAGTATAGTCCCATTCAGTTTCTAAAATATAAATTTTCATGCTAAGCTTCAAAAACACATTCTCAAATCCTTGTTAGAATACAATATTAATTAAATATTTTAATTCATGATAAAACTCAAGCAAATATTCTCTAATCATTTTATGATGCTAGAATTAATTTGTAGGATGGCCAAAGTAAGGCCATGAGATAAAACCGCTCATCTGGAGGGATAGACTGTAAAGTACCAATATCACAGGGACTCTGGGGAGGAGAGATGACACTAATGTTTGTCATCGAAGTAACAAAACTCATAAACAACCTATGAAAAGCTCTAGATTACTCTAAATACACACTAACAACTTTGGAGGAGCACCCAACTTGACAATAAAGAGAGAAATAACAAAGTCCAACTCAAGATCATAAAAGAATGGAGAGAATGGAGATAAAATCTAACAACATATACATACCTTGATGATTTGAGGAAGCTAGATTGGAGAGAATGAGAGAAACAGGGATGAAAATTAGGGGAGAAAGGGTTTCTGCTTCATTTGCTTCTGATGGGGAGGGGGAGCTTGATGGGTTTAAAAATAAGGGCAAAAAATGAAATGGCATCGTTTATGGGTATTGTACATGCTCCAGGGGAACTGTTATAGTGGTCAGGAGTCATCGCGCCCCCCAAAGCGATCACTTACGACCGCTATAGCGGTCCTGAACCACTATAATAGTGACAACAAATTCCACTTCTACATTTTTTCTGTCATATGACATATGGGTTATCTCTATAGTCATTTATTTATATTTATATTTTAAAGTTAATGGAGAGTAAAATAAATAATGACATTAACTTAAATCAAATACCCCCTATTTGGATTTAAATAAAGTATCAACAAAATTAAAAACCCAACAAGTCAAAATCCAAATTTTAGGTTTTAGTTTAAATTCGAGAATCTTCAAGATTTTCTAAATTTTTGGGCTAGAAACGAAATGTTTAAAAATTTCATAAAATTGATTAAAATCGCTCTTTAACTTATTTTCCTTTTGAAAACCATTATAGGGACTTTCGATTCCAAAAATATAGTTCTATCATATACCCCTCAAAGAACGTGTAGGATCTAGACTAAGTAAACTTCAGGACTCAACAATATGGGTGGGTCCCTAGGACCCTAAGGCTGCACAGAACTTACCCACTGACACGTATACCTCGGGTATCACATTATTACATCACCATCCCCTCCATTGCATAATAAACAGTGCATCCAGAGGAGGTTAGTGTCACCCGAATAAATAGAGGAAAGTCAGGATAAATTTTAACAAACCTCAAGGGTGGTTAGTATAATTTACCCATATACTAATAACTTATGATGCAATATAGTAATTATAAAATTTATTTTCGTGATGTGAAATTAAACAAAATGTTACCGTGTGATGTTGATGAAAACAAATTAACATGTTCTGGGAAGGGTTAATTTTGTTACATTAATAGTATAAAAAATATTACATTGTCATTTAATTACATTTTACCATATTAGTAAATATAAATGACTTTCACTTGTACTATTTAAAAAGTCATACAAATTGAAAGTTTAGATTGAATGGAATTATAAAAAAATATTACATCACCAATCCATTAAAATTAAAAACTTTATAGAATATTTTAAAATCACACATAATATAATTTAAGGATTTTCCTTTGGCACCCATATAATTGATTTTATGGATTTTAATTATTTGGGTTAGTAGAAACATGTCTTATTCTTAACAATAACTAAATATAAAAGTTATTGACATTCTTAAATTTTATATAGATATCGGAGAAATCCTTGTATATTTAATCACACTTCTGGACTTATTAGCTAAACCAAAAAAAAAAGAAATTACTACAGTATATCATATATGATTGATGCATCAATATATCATTCGACCTCATCCATTAAATTAGTTATCATAGCTTGATGGGATTTAACTCACAAGCACCATGTTATTATCCTCCACGAATGCACGTAGTTTTGTTAGATTTCCTATTATTTACGGCACACCTTGAGTACCCCTTTGTTTACGGCGAACATGATGTCGTGCTTATCAGATACTTTGTGTGGTGTTTTTTTTTCTTTTCCAATATAAAATGACTCTTGTGTAGTTAATTATATAAATGCATTGGTTTTCATTAGCCAGCGAAATTCAAACTTGACCACCATGCCGCCCTCATTTTTCTCCTTCAAAGAATTAATGCATACATCTCCATCAGGCCATCACCGTCTTCCAAAATCCAAATATAATATATATATATATATAGACACACACACACACATCACATGGCTTTTTCAATATAGCTCTCTAATTAATCTCTATTGCTAGCCTCTTCTTTCTTTACAATCACCAAGTGATGTTCTCTCCCTCATCCACACCACCTGCTTCTCCTTGTGATTTTAAAGAAGCCTATAATTCTACTGTTGATCATCATGTTGAGAAGGTACACGTGTTAAGCACTCAAAGGAAGGCCATATCAGCCCAGAAAGAAAGTGACAGCAAAGAGATCAAGCAAACCAGACACGTATTTCATACAAGGAGTCAGGTTGATGTGCTGGACGATGGTTACCAGTGGAGAAAATATGGGAAAAAGAGAGTGAAAAACAATAAATTCCCAAGGTTAGTTAGTGCCACTTTTTCATCAAGTAATTTTGTTCTTATTGCATATATTTCTACTTGTAGTGTAAGCCGCCTTCTGAGCCTAGCTAATGTATGACGAATATGATATATTGATATCTACTAATTTGTCAGACAGTGACTTTTGGGCAAAAGATTCAGTACATAACGAATATTTCTTGAGAAATACAGAAAATTTATGCCAGTTGACAAAAATAACAAGGTTGTTCAGGAAAATAGTGGTGGTAACATCCACTTATTCATCCAATAACCAATACATCTTAATTCTTGCAATTTTTTCCCCCAATTTCCCAGGTATTTTCCCCCCTGTAACCGTATGTGTGTGATTCACCAAATATTTTTACATTCTTAGGATTCCTATACTTGGGAAACCTATCATTAGATTCAGTGATAAATCCAGAAAATTTTAGTATCAGGGGCAAACACTTTATGTCAATATAAAAAAAGAGTAAAATATATTGTATCTTATTATTCTGTCTTATTTAAAACTAATATGATAGGCAAATTCAATAAGACAATAAGAACAAAAACATAATAAAATCATATAATTATTATAGAATTTTAAAATTTTTGTAGGAGCATCTGCCTCCACTCCTCAATATGTAGATCCGCCCCAGCCAGGAATAGCTTTCCTGTGAATGCAATATAGAGGGATTTGATATACCAAGTGGCATTCCCCAGTAATACAGTGTACTTTTTCAAAATATCCATGATAAAATAGTGTCAACTTGTGGTGGTTTGACAATGGTTTGGTTGAGACAATTTAATCTTTTTATTCCCTAAGATATTCCCTTCCCATGAGAATCAAACATTCCCACGATGTGTGGTGGGAATGAAACTTTCTAAAAATACTTTTCTATCTGCAAATCAAATATGGTAACCTTGTATTCCCCTCCTTAGTTTCGCAGAAATGTAAAAATATTCTTTAAACCATATGCCCCCTATAAGATTTAAAAATTATTACAAATTAAGAAGATATAAGAGGATTTCCATTGGCTGCAGAGTACCCTTACTATCTAACAATAATATGTATAGCAAACGCATCCTATATATGTAAGTTCTCATAGGCAACCCTACAACGAACTGGATGAGGGGATATAGGTCTCATTGTAATATAAAAATAGATAGTACTACTTGCTAGTTGCAAGCTACTATTGTTTAACCACCACACCTGATACCAGGCTTCAAGCATTTTAAGGTTATTTAAAAGATTTAATTGTCATATACCGACAGTGTAAATTTTTTTATATAATCATCCAATTATGTATTGTCAAATAAATCATGACAGTTGATTTTTATATCCACTACTTGAAAAGTTATCTAAACGAAATATTTTGATTGGACAACGAAGTAAAATCATTTTATATTATTAATGAGTCAAAATTAAACTCTAATTAGAATTATAAAAGAAATATTGTCCTTTTTTATTTCAGCTATTCGTTCTGATCTTGATATTTAAGACGATGACAAATTAAAATTTACTTTGGTGCTTACTTTCAGAAGTTACTATAGATGCACTCATCAAGGTTGCAATGTCAAGAAACAAATCCAACGCCATTCCGAAGATGAACACACCGTGGTGACAACCTATGAAGGAATGCATACACACCCTGTTGAGAAGTCATCTGAAAGCAGCTTCGAACAGATCTTAGGAAGGCTGCTCATAAGCAACTTAGCTACTTTCTATAACCCCAAATAAAGTTAGAATAATAGATATAGAGGAAGAGATTACTAATGGAACCCAATTACGCTATCATGTCGTGGTGGGTAAATGACACATTTTCGAAGTGCAATTTGTGTTTGTCAACATATTAAACCAGCTAATATTTGCCTTTATTGTTTTACGAAGATACTAGAAATATTGTGTCTTCCTATAAGATTATTTAGAATAACCATCTAAATTGATTCTTGACAATTTTATTGATGGACAAATTGATTTTTGACAAAAAAATTATCATCGAGGTCTATCACAATTACAAAAATAGGCTACTATAAGGCCTTGATAATTTTATGTACAAATTGGTTCCTAACAAAAAAATATTAATGTCAAGATCCCTTATAATTGTAAAAATAGGACATTATAGATCACTAATAATTTTGTTAATGGACAAATTGGTCTCTAAAAAAAAGGGTTGAGATATCTCACAATTGTCAAAATGGACATTATAGGTCCTTCACTCAGTTGCAACCTACTAAATATTCAGGTGGATTTTAATCATTGATCTATACAGTATCCACTAATCCCAATTATCATCATCAATTTACTAAAATGTTCCAAAACTTAATAGAGCATTCCATATCAAGCATAATGATATTGTGTTGGTTTGTAATATACAATCACTGTACTCTAGCGGATAGTTATTTTGAAAAAATAATTATGAATTTATGGTATTTGTATCATAGTGTCTCAGAACAAGGTAGTGACAAAGAATAAGGAGTTTGATTTCAAATCTGAATTGTTTCTTAGAACAATAAACTTGGGGCCATGAGTTTCTTTTTTGATGATGAGTATGGGGAAATACTGGAATGTTTGGGAAGGAATTTTAAAAAATAAAAAATAAAAATAAAAGGGTGTGTTTTAGTTAGTGTTGATTAGAATTAATAAATGTTATATAGATCAATAATTAAAATTTACATAGTATTTAACAAGTTATAGGTGAGTCAAGGACCTATGTATCCTAATTTTATAATTGTGGGGGGTATCACCACTAATATTTTATTGACAGAGACCAATTTGTCCATCAATAAAATTGTTAGGAACTTATAGTGTCCTACTTTTATAATTGTGAGGACTTTAGCACTAATTTTTTTTGTTAGGAATTAATTTATCTATTAATAAAATTGTCAGGAACCAATTTGAATGTTTACTTACTCATTGGCATGATACATATTCTCTTGTAAGGCATTCATGGACGGGTGCGATAATTAGATTCTCCCGAATGTTATCGGGAGAAGTTGCCGACTTGATATGATATATAAATGCAAGCTCCTGATCACCGAGTATAATAACCAAAAATCAACAGAATGAGGGTACCACACTCCCAATTAAGCTAAGGATTTAATTTACAATAGTGTTATTCTAACACCAATTCTTGTGTGTCTAATCCAAACACCTACCTCATCACCGTTGGATGAGATTGATGAATAGGAATAAGTGTGGATCATAATCTTATCTAATAGTGATGAAATGGGTGTATGGATAAAACACCAAAAAAATAGGTATTAAAATAATATTATTATTTAATTTAATACACTAACAATATAAATATTTTTTATTCAATCATCTAATCATATATAATCACATTAACTATGACAGTTGATATCTCCATTACTTGAAAAGTCAAGTAAATGGAATGATCTAATTAGATGATAATATAAAAGTCTCCTGTACTGTAATAATATTACGATGACAACACACTCCTATAACCGTTATATCTTCAGGTGAAAAAGGACAAAGAAGATGATAGGCCCAAAGAAAAATGTGGAGAAATAAGAAACATCAAGCAAGAATACACTATGATGTTGCATTATTGTTGAATTATGTTGCTGGCCAAACATTACTCTTTGCACTATTAGGGATATATATTTGGTTGAAGGATGAAAATAGAGGTAAATTTTATATGATTAAGTTTTATGTATAAAATTTAATTAAGAAAATTTTATCCTTCAACTGAACATATAGCCTTAGTGTATCGAAGTTACGTTACTCTTATGAGTTTATATTTTAAAGGAGAAATGATTGGAATGGATGAGAGAGAAAAATACAAGAGAGAAAGACTTATGTAAAATTATAAAATTTTATACTATAAGTATGGTTTTCATAACCGGATCAGTGATTGACTCGGTTAAATTAAAGCACTTGGTCACTAAGTCATTAGTTCGACTGGCGAGTCACTAGTTGAATCGAATATAATAAAATTAATATATAAAAATACAATTTAGTACAACCATGGATATTAAAAATTTTACATTGTGTTAAAGCATTATGTCATTGGTTCAATCGACGAGTTACTGATTGAATCAGATATAATTAAATTAATATATAAAAATATAATTTTGTATAACTAAGTATATGTATTAAAAAATAACAAATAATATTGTTAGCACGTGGCTAGCCCGGTGGTTAAGGGGGCATTCCACCATGTAAAAAGTCCTAGTTTCAAGCCCACCCACAATGAATTTCTAGATGTAGGTCCGATTTTTTAGGCAGTTTGTGGTTCATCTTTAGCCGGTACGATTCTGAAAACTATAACTACAAGTCATTTCCTTCCTTCCCTTCTCGTCTCTTCATTCCTTACCAAAATCTAAACTTACAACATAACCTTAATAAACTAACTTCGAGTTGTGAATAATTAATAAATGTTGGGATGAATTATATTCAACATGGGCCCCACGTTGGCAGCTAATAATGTTAGATTTATTCAGTATACTCGATCTATGAGTATGGAGGAGGAGTTATTAAAAAGAAACAAACTTTTGTAATATATACTAATTGAGTTTTATGATCGGAATTCATATTTGGGGGCATCGAATTACTTCACATTCTCAAATAAGAAACAGAAAAAATTATTAAAATATATTATCTAATTAATGCTCTAGCACAATAAAAAAAATGCATAGATGTTTTATTTAATTTGAAAAAAAAAGAAAGTCAAATACTAGCATTAGCATCATATGATACTCAGAGAATTTACAAACTATCAAAATCATGCATGATCCTAACAATTTAAGAGACAGTTCAAGTAGGGACGAAAAACACCTTCGAGCCATCCCGTCCACCATAACTCCTTGCCAAGCACGCACACACCGCAATCACAAGAAAAGCAAGAGCAAGCCAACGCAAAAAATCACCAAAACTCTTCCTCCCATTCCCGAATCCACCAACAGCATCAGCAACCCTCATCTCCGCAACCGCCGCAACCATATCCGCCACTCCCTCCACCTCTTCGTCACTGTCCCCGCAATAAGCATCACTAAAAGGACAAGAAGAAGAAGAGGAAGAAGACGAATAACAACAACTGTGGGCACTGCCAGCGCTAGAATATTCTTCTTCTTCTTCGTGATATTCATCGGAATCATAGGACACTATTGACCTCACTTCAGCGTCCTCATTGTCCTCCAATGCATCATAAAACACCAGCTTTTTACCCTTCAACTTTTCACGGTCTATAATCTCCACGCACTCTTGGAATATCTCTTCTTCCGCGTTGCTCCACTCTCCTTCTGATGATGATGATGTCTCTCTTTGAAGCCCACACATGATGTCCCTCGGAGAATGACAATAATAATGGTATTGTTGTTGCATAGGTTCCAACTCCATGGTGGAGTCCGAAGAAGAAGGAGCATCATAATAACATCTGTGTGAATTAGAAGTTCTCGAATCCGAATGTTGCTTCATGGCGTGCCAGTCTTGTTCCAGCTTCTCGTAAAGCTGCACGAGCTCCTCAGTCTCTTTCCCTTTTCCTTGGAATCCTTTCATTGTTTTGGGTTTTCTACTTTTCACTTTCTAATTTATGGTTCTGTTGTTCGTTCAGCCTCTGGTTCCAGTTTTTTTTATAGAGGTGCTTGTGTTCGGCGTTGTTTTGGAAGGGTGAAGGGAATTCAAATGTTTGCGGGCTCATGATCATTCATCAATTCGTTTTGGATGTGCGGAGATTATTGCGGGATAGAAACTAATCACGTTCTAGTTCATCTTCCTTTTCCGGATTAAAAATTGAAATAGATAGATTTTTTGAAGTAAGTTGTTTGGATAACGAGAATCTGTTTGGATCTCGTTGAGTGTTATAGAAGGCATCGTCAATAGTACGGAAGCTGATTTAAATTAAGCGCCAATAAATATTATCTTGTCTTTCATAGTTGCGCCAATTAAACGTATTCTATATATGAGGATTGTGTTGGAAATCCCTAAATTGTATCGGATTTCTTTTCCAAATACACTTTTTTGAATAACTTCAAGGATTCAATTAGAATATATTATTAGTATAAAAAAGTTTTACACAACAATTTAATAATGTAGTAATTTTTCATCTATTACTTGAATAGTCATATAAAAAGAAATATTTAATTAGATAATAATGTAAAATTTTTTGGCACTGTCAACATATCAAAATTAAACTAACTTTAAATACCATAATTAAATTCAATAACTTTTACTACTATATATAAAATTATGAAACAACTTCTAACATTATTTTGTAATACGATATTGATATTAATATTACTTATATATTTAAATTATTTTTAAATGATAACTTGTTGTTTTAGAAAACTTCCACATTAAATTTGAAAAATGTGGATTGATACACAAGCAAGTAGCTATCAATACACTATTTACTGATAATGTGTGTTTTAATTTAATAACATTGTAAGTTTAATTCAATTAACAATTAGTTTAATTTTGATCCAAGTCAAATAAAATTATACTTTTATCTAATCAAATTACTCTATTAGTATAAGCCTTTAAATAATAATCGTTATGAAAATTAATCTTATTTGTTGAAATAACAATACATGATTGAATGACTGTGTAAAAAATTTTCACTCTATCAATGTATTAAAATTAAATAAATTTATAATATGTAAAAATTATAAAAAATCAAAAGTGTTATAATTTGAGTCATTGTTATAAATAACTTCGACTTCTTGATTAAAAATTAATAAAAACCATTTTTTTATAAACTAATAAAAACTATATAATCTTTGAAATTTTACAGTGAAACATGTTAAAATATAATTTGAACATGAATATTCTTATCTTCGGCTAATTTAGTTATCATTTGATTTAATTAGGTAAGATCTATTATAATTTTATTTGATCTTATATTTCTTATTTTATAGCTATAAATAGTCCTTTTGAGTATTCAATGTATTATAGTTTGAAACTATTAATAATATTATTAATTTTTTCTATTATTTATTCTTTCAATTATTATTTTTTACAGAAAAATAGAAATTGATTTCGTGGATAATTCAAACGCACTGAATTCTGAAGACTTGGTAATCTCTTTTTTTTTTTCAGCCCCATCGCCTTTTGTTTTAACTTTTAGCCCGTCCTTTAATTACCCTGTAAGCCTGTAACTGCCAGGTCCCCCGTCCCCCACCACCCATGCTTTGACCGAGAACATTAGTCCTCGTCTATTAAGCAGTATTTTATCTAGGAGATTAGTTTTTATGAATCGTGTTATTTAGATTCATAATATGTAGAATATTATACCATTACACTTTAATCTACAATTAGCATTTTTCTTGAGGATTGATTTGTGTTAGTTAAAGACACCGTAAATGTGCACTCTTAAGAGGGTTAACAATGTTAATGTTACGAGTCTTACGTACATCGAGCAAATAAGGAAGCACTTAAATCATGATATTTCCCATCTGATAAACTAGTCTTTTAAGTATGTATTGAGGAAAATGAAAACTACACTTTTAAGCTCGATTCTCTCATAGGGCTCAATTATTTTTTTCATTAAGATATTAGGGGGATTTGAGGTGGAAATGAGAGTTAAACTCGTGACTTCCCATAGTTTATTGAGACGTATAAAAATCCATCACTAGACTATGAAACTTACTTGTTTTGATTGGCTTGATTCATAAGATGAAATTCTATTCCTAAATTGTCATTTACATAATTAGCAAGAAAACTAACTTGAGTTGATCAATTATCAACAATTTACCAACATTAATTAGAAATAAAAATTTGGTCACTAGGGTTGGACAAGTGAGATTTAGATGGATAGCATGAAATTATAGGTTTAAATCTTGGATATTGAAATTTTATGTGCCAAAAAAAAATGAAAAATACCTTTGACGGAGTGATTAGGGAAAAAAAAAAGATAAAAAATCGTCCCAAAGCAATGAAAAGTAGGCTAGTGACATCGGCCTGATGTTTTGTCGGGCTAGATGTCGTACGGAAAGGGCCTTTAATTGGCAAACTTCGAGGGCCGAGACCCTTCGGTTTGGGGTATTGTTTATATTTCGCTAGTTTAGACTGAATTAATTCTTTTGACCAAAAACAAAAAAGGGCTGAAATTAACTCGACCAAAAAGCAAAAAAAAAGACTGAAATTTACTCTATAACGGGAGTTGTGACAGATATATTTTTTGAAGGAAAAAAGTTCGACAAAAAAAAAGAAAAAAAAAACACTTTCAGTCCCTCATTTTTATTTATATTTTAATATGTCACTTATTTTTATTATTTTAATTTAGTCTCTTACATTCAAACCATCTATCAGCAATGTGATCTTTTCAATCACTGTTAGTCACAGATTTAATAGAAAATTCTAATGTGGGATAGCCCGTTTTGATGTTGGGCACATATAAATATAATCTCTATTATTTCATTGCAAAAAAGTGACAAGGAATCACATTGAATTGATAAATTATTGGTAATATAAGAAACAAAATATTAAAAAAAACTGAAAACAAGAGTCAAGCTGAAAATTAAAAATAAAGCGTGTCATTAAAAAACCAGTAAAGACGAGAGAAAAATCACATATTGGCTATAATTTTTCAGAGGAGAAAACAGCATATATAGGTTAAAGAAAAAAAAGAAGAAAAGCCCTTCGAGTATTAATGTAGCAATTATATTGTCTCATTCGTCTTATTTCTTTAATGAAAAAAATGTCAAAGAGATAGAACTTTATTTCAGAATTGAGAGAGCACGAGATAAAACATAGTTAATAGTTAGTTAGAATCCTTATGTATCTAGTCAGGAATTTGATTTTTTATGGTGCGTATAGAAATACCTCATGGTCAAAGATTTACCATATTTATAGGAGCTCTATCTCAAAGGGATTAGTCAATACTAGCAGCAATAAATATCCTGAAAAACCAAAAGAATTGAGCTACCATGCTATGAACTCTTGGATGGATGAATACTGCCATCCAATAATTCATGATTGCTATCAATAATTCTCGCAAACATTTTATGGCTAAATATAATTTCTGTACTTTCTAGTTTTTTTTTTTTTGGCAGACTTCACCTGTGTTACTTTATTATAAAGCCTAAAATATTATAAAATTGCAATTAAATACAGGGCATGCTTGGTTGAGGCCTCGGGTAAGTTTGAAAGCTTATCCTTCATTTTTACCCTCTAATTAAATACACCCTAAATGATAGCCACAATAAAAACATTGAAATTATCTTTGTCTACTTAAAGAAATGTCCATATTATTGACTTGTACTTAAAGTGTAATTTTATTTTGAATTGTGTTATTTATACTCATTAAACATGGAATATTATGTCAACTCACACTCATATTTTATGAATATAAATAATATTTTTTTTATTTTATTCCCTTGTGAATACATTTAAAATGTGGGAATTTAATTTTGTAATTAAACAAAAGTGGGAATTTCAAAGTCGTCCAAGATTTGGTGTTGCTAGCTGTTCGTCCACGGTCTAGAATAACTCTAGTAGCTACCCTATCAGTGGGAGAATGGCATTCCTCTTTGTCAACATATGCCTATAATATTATGGTGGAAATTAATGAATTCACAAACAAATGATCGAGCATGTAAATGAATGAACATTGTCATGTTCACTGAAACAACGTGCTTCTTAGTCTTCAGTCCTGCCCCTGCAAACAATAATTAAATCATGACAAAATAATAATAATAACAATTAGAACAAGGAGTTGGTCGGAATGGAGTTTTAATTAATTTGAATGAAGCGAGTGTGCAAATATAAATAAAGATATATACGGGAGAAGCCAAGGCTGTGGCCGCGGGAAGAATTTCGCTAAACAATAATGTTAGGTTAGAGTGAAATGATATTTTGACACCTATATGAGTATAAATATTTATATAGGTTTTATATAATGTGAGAAGAATAATAGAAAGAAAATAAATTAAAAAATAATAATAATATCTATATATATTATGAATAGAGTATTTAAATATTTTAAAAAATAAGCTGTTAAAATAGTGAAAGGATTTATTTCTTCCTTTCACACTTGTATTTTGTCACATATGATATAAAGAGGCGAGGGACGCATGGACACCTATGAAAACGATGTATCTTTAGCATTTTCTGACAAAGGGATGACGCCGTGTTTGAACTATCTGTGAGTGACAAGTTATTGAGTCAACAGAAAATATGTTATATTGATTCCAAACTCATAGCACGGTCCACAATTCCGCAAGGCTCACATCGGCTGTGTAAAGCGAATATATACGTTATCTAAGCCATTCAAAAATAGGTGTCGATGGACACCTCTCAATCCAAGGGTTATAAATTAAAAAAGAATTCAATTGAGGCCCATAAAAAATTCAAGGGGAAAGATCCGATGTTAATGCATATACAAAATTTTAGGTGTAATTTAAGGGGATGTTTGGTTTCTGTATTTTCTATTTTTATTTTTACTGAAAATGAAAAGTACTATTAAAAATAAGTTTAGTTGCCTGATTTCATTCTTAGTTTCAGAAAATATTTTCAAAATTTCTGAAAATTTTGGAAAAGATATTTTGATGTTTTCAATATTTTCTTTTGTATTCTTAAAAAACGTTTTCATTTGAAAAGACAGTGGCATCGCCATAAATATTGGACACATGCTTTTCTTTGCTTTGCCACCTAGGTTCGAACCCGCTCAAGGAAAAAATATGCCCAATGTGACAAATGCATGCAGCAGCAAGAATGGGTTTATGATCATGCGACTAAGATGGAGGCCAGGCACCAAACAATACAGGGCGTCCCTATAAGCAACTCACACAGTTGTCTTAGGTGATATGGTCTTTACCATATGCCAAAGTGCTGGCGTTTTAAACTTTCAAGGCTGAAAAATCCTGCCTAAAAAATTTCTGTCATCGAAACCATGGTCTGATCATCTACCGTAGAAACAACATTTCATTTCCCAAGTTGGGTTGGTTTTGTGCTCTGCTCCTTTTTTCCACTTTTCTTTTTTTAATTTTTTGGGAAATGAAGTGCTCCTTTTCTTATAAATGAAGGGAGGACAAAATCAAGTAGAAAATTTTCCTAGTTACTCAAACAAATTTTATCATTAAATGTAATTTTATTGGAAAGTATTGTGAAAAAAATTATTAGAAAGAATTTTGTTTCATAAAACTATTTATTACTTTAATAAATATTATACAAATCAAATATATATATAATTTTTATTCTTTAATAACAAACATGATTTTATTATCTTGAATTTTAATTTGAAGACATCTATAGAAAAAAAGAATGAATTTAAAATTATCATAAATTTGATTTTGAAGATTACATTTTGAAAATAGATATACCAAACATATTTTCATTGTTTTTAGTTTTTCGAAATAGAATCTATTTCTATAAACCAAATGCATTTTCTAAATTCTAAAAACCTAGAAATGAAAATCCTTTTCAAAAAAGTGAAAACAGAAAATGAAAATAAGAAATATTTTTACCAACCAAAGGCACCCTAAGTTTTCTTGCACAACAATATATGCTAGGTTTTCCTGGCAGCGATGCTATTTAATAATTTGCTTTAATATTGTCTGGTGTGTGGTGGTATGCAGTTTTCAGCCCATGCTTGCTGATCTTACTCACAAACCATGATTCTATTTCGAGAATAAAAAGGGAA
The DNA here is from genome assembly GCA_031216125.1 of Dalbergia cochinchinensis. Lineage (NCBI taxonomy): Eukaryota > Viridiplantae > Streptophyta > Magnoliopsida > Fabales > Fabaceae > Dalbergia > Dalbergia cochinchinensis. Next base: position 53,646,951 of record CM062373.1, on the reverse strand, counting down.
GAAGCAAAGGTGCTTCATTTTTTTTCTCACTGAAGAGGAGACAAGGAGCTGGGTAAGTGGGGATTCCAGGCTCCCCTTGACTACCATTTTCATGAAGACCAAAAAGTGCTCGATTGTAATGGGAAGAACAGAGTCTCAACAAATTAAACATTTTAAGGGGAATTCTATCGTGAGTTTGTTAAAAAAAGAAAAAAAACTCACCGCGAGTTTGTGGTAATTCTTATCCAAACGTTGGTATCTGCTTTTCACGTTGTTGGTTTCGTAATCTTGGGATCTTGAGCGGTTTCCAACCTTAAAAGCCAATTACCAACACTTCAACCTTAATGACCAATGTTTGAAAGAGAAATACGAAAAGCTCAGTGACTGGGACCAGCAAAAGCCTTTCTAGGGTCTAGACTTTATGTCATGTTGCCCGCATAAGAATTTACGTGGAAAGAGAAAGCTCATTAAAAATTAATAAAAAGACCGAATTTCCCATCAACGTCGTCTTACCGATAATGCACCACCATCATAGTTGTTACCACCACCGCCACACCACCAGCACCTCCATCACACCACCACCGTTGTTGGCGCAGCACCACCACCATTAATATTAGAGAAAAATACATTGTCCTCTTTTGAGGTTTAGTACACTCACAATTGACACTTTTATCTACAAAATTATCATTAGAGATCATTGAAATTTGTTAAAATTACACCGACTTTTCTTGTAAGTAATGATTTGTTATTTTAAATGAAAAAAAAATTATATATATATATATATGAGAAAATTATGATATTGGCAATATTTGACATATAAATATATTAAAATACCATTTTTTTTATTATGTGAGGGTGAAATTTTATAATTATAATTTATGATAAAAAGGTATTTTAGTAAATCTTTTTATCAAATATTATCAAAATATTATAATTTTGTTATTAGTAACACATGCATGTCACATCTTATCTTTTTTATTACTTGACTCAAGGAACGAGAGACTCCAAGGGAGGGCAGTCTAATTTTAGCAAATGTCAGGACCTTTAGTGATAATTTTACAAATAATTAAAAAGTTGTTAGAGATAATTATACTAAACCACAGGAAAGATTTGTGTAATTTATCCCTGTTATTAATTATCACCATTACTTTTTTTATAATCATAATTTAGGTTGAGAGAAAAACTCACCCTAATATAGATAAAGCTGTCAAAATGAGCCGACCTGACTCGAATGCCGGGTCACTTTAAGACACATTAGTTTCAGGGAAAAAAAGTATTGTCCAATTTATTCGAGCCATGGGCTAATCTATGGGTTGTAAAGTTCATATAAAATGCCAATGAAAAATACTTTTTTATTTTATTATAATGGATTATAAAGTAAACTATTAGTAAGTAGTTATTATTCTTGCTTTATTTATGAGAATAATAAATAAAATTTGATTTTTATTTTATAATTAAATTTTAAAAACTTAATTTAATGCAACAGTGAAGTATATATATGTTGTCAATATTTATTATTAGTTTAGATTTTTTAAGTAAAAAATATTAAAAAATTTAACTTCAAGTATCTATAACTTATATATGTAATTTATTATTTAATAAAAAAATAGTATTCAGACCATCAGACTAGTCTGAACCATTCAAGTCGGGCCAAATAGGGTCGGGTGGAGTCGGGCCAATTTTTTTCTTTTATTTTTTTCAGTTTAGCCCGCATATTTTTTCGGACCAATCAAGCCAAGCCCGATTTCAACTGCTTTAAATCCAAGGTCAAGATATGCCAAGAAAAACCTAAGATTCAAATCGAAGATGAGCAATACATGTGCAAAAGACCGATTAAGTAAACTAACTCTATTGATTTTATTGTGTAATTATTATTATTATCTAAGTCGTGTCTAAATATGAGCTGTGTGCTTTTTATGGTAAATTTTCGAGTGAGAATCGTAAGGAATGTTGGGGAAAATAATTCAATCTTACCTTCGCGCGCACAAATATAAACAACCTCTTTTTTATTTGATTAATTAGATTAGATTGGTTGCGCTAGGCCTAAACGTATTGTTAAAAAGCAAATAAATGCGCATTTAATATTTCAGATTTTCTAATTTCAATATAATTTTTTTCTAAGAAATACTTAGGTATACTGAGAACAAGTAATAACACTTGACCTTATTCATTTATTAATTGACACATAAATTTTATAGGTCATTATTGTCTCTTACCTCCCCCATATTTTTAACGCACTAGTTGATTTGTTAATCACTAAATGGAATAGATCAAATTTTTTGTATTGCTCTAAGAGCACCTAAGAATTTTTAGATTTTTTCTAGGATATTTACCGTCGGATATAGTGACTAATTTCTCTACATATTATAGGATTATTTAAGGAGTATACGCTTGCCATAGAATTTAAAACTGCTCCATTTGCAGGGAGAGAATTGAACCCTTAATGCTGATTAAAAAATAAAAGATCACCTTGATCTCATGGTTCAATATAATGATTTATATGAAAATAGAATTTGAAGGTCTTCTTTTGTTACAAGAATTTTAAGAAGGTTGAACATTAGACGATAGGAATAACCCACTTTAGATTCCAATTTTGACCATATTCCTTGCCACGTAAATATCACCTAATCATGGTGTCAAAAAGAAGTCGAAATAGATTAGAATTAGAATACTTTTCTCCAACGGAAGGGACTAATATCTTTGATCCCACATACAAAAAATAACAACGTTATTTGTACATTTATTTTGAGTGTCTTATTTGAGACATTCACCCTATGATCATGAGATATGATAATGGCACTCATTTATTCTCATTCACAATCATACTCAATTATTATAGATTGAGTGTCTAGGACACCCATAAGATAGATGTATAAATAACATTTTTATAAGAAAAATATTGGCATACCAATAAACTATATCTTCCACGTGCCATGATTTTATTAGTAGAGAGTAATGTGAGATTGGTTCCAAATAGTTTCTTGCTCCAATGGTATGAGATGAGCCCTAGCTATAGCTAAATTGAAGTTTGCTGGACCTATATAGCTAAATCATACAAGTCATTTTAGGTCGATCTCGCCCTAAAAGCACAAGAGTATCTTTCTAATTGTAACTATTGTCTCTTTAAAATAATAGTTGGTTTTTTATTTGTTTGCTTGACACTATTATTATTAGAACGACATGCTTAGACTATCCAATTGGCATATTTAGAACACTTTATATCATATCCAAATATTTATTTTTATATAACCTTCAACCAGCTCTTATAAAATGCCTAAGGATTGGTGAGAGGGATATGTTCCAACTTAATGCAAATCCAAGTGGTCAAAACACTATTTGCCAATGATGAGATTCTCATTTTGGTCGGTCTGCCAATTTAAACTTTGCTAAGAACAAGAGCAAATGAAACTCAAATGTTTTAACTATCAGAGTTGCTCTTATATGATATAATATGTATATTGAATTATTAATAATTAATTTAATGAGTTTAATTTTAATATACTGTTAATATAAAAAAATTTCATATTACTATTTAATTATATTCTCTCATATAAATAAATATAGTTAACTCTCTCTCAACGTCCCAAAAGTTAACATGTTCAATGACATTTTTCTTTTTGCAGCTGGAGACCAGCTCAAAAGGATTGAATAACTTTGCCCCTTGAGATTGGACATCACCTCACCTCAATGCTTGAACATCTTAGCAATCAATGTGGAAGACTGTTTAGTCTCACCGGCTGAAATTGCTCCATAAATGAGACACGAAAATCATGTAACGACAGGCCTAGACATCTACATATTAGACATTTAGTGATGCGCGTCAGTTGGGTTTAGATATAATTATGCTTGGAAGCTTCACAAATATGAAAAGGAGGACTTCAAAATGAGATGATTTGTTTTTTTTTTACTTTTGAAATTCCTATATCCATTTCTAAATAAATATATTTTTTTCACTTTTTAGGTTCAATTATAAAATAATTTTATATTCAGATATATCACTTTATACACAAATCTAGAGCCTATTTGGTTTGTCTTGATTTTGACGATGTGAAAGTGTTTGTTTTAGTCTTTTACTTATAGAAGAAGTTAATTGATTCTAGTGAAAGTTAAAAATATTAGTTTTTACTTTTTCATCTCACATCAATTTTTCTAGACTCATTTTTTTAACATATTTCACAAACACAAATCAATTCTTTCAAAATCAGTTCTTTTAAAATAAATTTTCTCAATATCAATTATTTCAAAGCACTACCAAAATCTAAATCAAACATACTCCTAAAAAGTGAAGACATTTATTTTAAAATAGAGAGAGTATATTGATCGCAATTAGGTTTGAATATAAAATTGTATATATACTACAAAAATCTCTTACCACTAGACCAATCGTAGTAGCTTAAGATGAAATGTTAGATTAATAAATTAACAACATATTAAAATTAATTTTGCACAAAAATAAATAAAAATAAATTTAATTTTTAACAATTCGGTACTAAGAATTAACAAAAATAGATTCTAGAATGTGAAAATTGATCCGATGCACTTACATATTTTATATATAATTCGGTTCAGACTTGACTTTTATTAATGACAATTTTAAATGAACTGGTTAAAAAATAATAATAAAACTTTTAATTAAAAACATATTAAAATTTTTGGCATATTAAATATATTTAAACCAATTTAAATTTTCTTATTAACTTTTCCATCAATATACTTATAGTCTGTTTGGTTAGGCAATTTTTCTCAGTTGAGTTGAAGAAAATTAAATTGTTCAATTTTGTTTTTCGCTTTGAGAAAAATGTATCACTTTGATAGGAATTGATTTTAGTGAAAGCTAAAAATATTAGCTTTTACTTTTATATCTCACATCATTGCTTCTAAACTATTTTTTTCAACATCAATCCCAAATACAAATAAATTATTTCAAAATCAATTATCTCAAAATCAATTTTTTCAATATCAATTATTTATGTTGCTGCTTGGCTCAAAATAAAGGTAAGCAAACGTCAAGGCAAGAGAATGAGATGCCTTCTCCCTTTGCAAGAAAGGGTATATATACCAATCAAGTATTAATGAGAGGCGGTAAGGCATTAATGGGAGAGATCGTGTCTATCGCCCTTACATATTGGGTCGGCACTCGTTGGGCTAGGCGAAAGTGTGTCTAGCCTGGTCCACATGTGGATGCAAATCTATCTAGTATCGAACGGTCCACAAGCCCTTTAGTCTTGAGGCTTAAAGGTCGAAGATACTCAAGCATGAAGGCCACAGATTTGAGGGTGTGGGTTAAGCTAGTGCTGATCGGGCACAAGCCCCCTAGTCATGAGGCTTGAGTGGTTGAAGAGACTCAAACACGGAGGCTAGAGATTTAAGGGTGTTTGTCGGGCTAATATCGACCGGTCCACAAGCTCTCCAGTCTTGAGGCCTAGAAGGCTAAAGTGACTCCAACACAAGGTTTGGATCGTATCTTCTTGTGCAAGTTTTTTTTTTTTTTTTACTTTTGCAGTTTTCTTGCTTTCCATGGTATTGTTTGATTCATTCATTTGTCTAGGCTTGGCTTTGTGTTTTTGCTGGGAGCATGTTTGATTCATAGGTTAGGTTAGTTTTCTCAGATGTTTGCTTGTGCCCTGGGTTCTATCATTTTCTCTTTTTTGTTGGTATCACTTTCTTTGGTGGGTGTTTGCTATTTTTCTATTTTATGTTATGGGTGGTCCTTGATTTTATTCCTTTGATGGCTAGCTTGTAGATCTCATTGCTATGAAGATCATGTTTGAATAGTCATTAAAGGAGGTAGATCCCCAGCCTAGTAGGATTTCCGAGTACTTGGGTGACGTCATGTCTGCATTCATGTCATGTGATTCCCAAGGTACATGTGTCATTGGGTAAGTTCCGTGCAGCCTTAGGGTCTCCAAGACCCACCTATATTGCCAGGCCCTGAATTTCGCTAAGTCTGAATCTTACACGTTCTTGGAAGGCTATATGATAGAACCACATTCTTGGGACCAAAAGTCCCAGGAATGGTTCTCGAAAGGAAAAAAAAAGTTAGAGAATGATTTTTAATGAATTTTATGAAACCTTTAAACATTTCATTTTTAGCCCACAAGTTTAGAAAACTTTGAAGATTTAGGGTTTTGGGTTTTGGATTTAAACTAAAATCCAAAATTTGGATTTTGATTGGTATGGATTTTGATTTTTTTGATATTTTATTTGAATCCAAATAGGAAGTTTTTCTTATTTATATTTATGTTTTAAAGTTAATGAAGAGTAAAATAAATGAGGACATTTATGTAAATAAGTGAGCATTGAGATAACCCATATGCCATTTTATAGAAAAAATGCAGAAGTTGGAATTTGCTGTCACCGCTATAGTAGTCCTAGACCGCTGTACTGCTATAGCAGTCATAGAAATACATTTCATGGGTTTGGTGGTTTGAAGACCGCCATAGTGGTCATAATTGACAGTTTCAGGGACGCAGTGACTCTTGACCGCTATAGCAGTTATATACTGCTATAGCAGTTGTAACGACCGGGGATTGCGAAGTCGGGGAGTGATCGCTAGTGCAAGGAGGCACGAACAAGGAGCGGCTTCTGGCAGACTTTGAAAGCGGAGGGGTACATGAATGAACCGATTACACACCCAAATGAGAGGGATCCTGAGACTGTATAGGTATGAGACTATACAGTTAAGGAAGGCTTATATGAATTGATTTGTACTACCTATACCAACAAGATGCATCTTCTTTTCGGTAGCCCAAACTGAAAAGAACTCCACAGTTAAGCGTGCTTGACTTGGAGCAATTTTGGGATGGGTGACCTCTTGGGAAGTTTTTCTAGGAAGTGTACGAGTGAGGACAAAGCATGCTGAAAAGACCCGTGTTGGTTTGTGGGGACAGTCGTCAATCCATAAAACAGCAGGGGATGTTACAAATGGTATCGAGTTCGCACCTTCTCCCAAGACTGTGGTTCGGGGACGAACCAAGCCGAAGCTGGTGGGCATGTAACGCCTGGGGATTGCGAAGTCGGGGAGTGATCGCTAGTGCAAGGAGGCACGGACAAGGAGCGGCTTCTAGCAGACTTCGAAAGCGGAGGGGTACATGAATGAACCGATTACACACCCAAATGAGAGGGATCCTGAGATTGTATAGGTATGGGACTATACAGTTAAGGAAGGCTTATATGAATTGATTTGTACTACCTATACCAACAAGATGCATCTTCTTTTCGGTAGCCCAAACTGAAAAGAACTCCACAGTTAAGCGTGTTTGACTTGGAGCAATTTTGGGATGGGTGACCTCCTGGGAAGTTTTTCTAGGAAGTGTGCGAGTGAGGACAAAGCATGCTGAAAAGACCCGTGTTGGTTTGTGGGGACAGTCGTCAATCCATAAAACAGCAGGGGATGTTACAGCAGTCCCCCTAGAGCGTGAACAGTATCCAGAAACAATGCTGTTTCATCTTTTACCCTATTTTAAGGCTCCCCTTCCACATAGAAGCAGAAACCAAGTAGAACCCTCCCCCAAATATTTTCATCCCTTTTCTTCTCAAATCCACTTCAATCTATCATCCCCAAGCTTCAAGGTGAGTAAATATTGTTAGATTTTGTCTCCATTCTTTTATGATTTTGAGTTGGACTTTGTTATTTCTCTCTTTGTTATCAAGTGAGGATATTCTCCCTAAGTTGTTAGTGTATATTTAGAGTAATCTAGAGCTTCCCATAGGTTGTTTATGAATTTTGTTGTTTCAATTGTAGATATTAGCGTCATCCTTCCTCTCCGGTGTTCCTGTAGTGTTAATACTTCACAGTCTACCCCTCTAGAAGAGTGGGTTTGATCTCATAACCTTATTTTGGTCATTACATTGTTATTTCTAGTATTACGGAGTATTTAGAGACTTGTAAAAAAATTAGTTTTCACGTGATATGGAATTATATGACAAATGTGTTTTATTTAGAAATGCTTCATTTAAATCTACACATGAAAATTTATATTCTAGAAAATGCATGGTATATTCTAAAAAATGCATGGGGACCATACTTGCTCTATGAAGAATTTATACGATCTAAAATCCTAAATTGATTTGAATATGACAATTGGAATTTCTTATGATTGATGAAGAAACTTGAGGCTTTAGGTTTGTTGTGATAATTGAGAAATATGGAACTTAGAAATATAGAAATTCCTTTTTTTCAATTTTAGTTGATTTTAGATTTGAGAGTTGCTGAGAGAAACAAAACTGTGAGTTAACAGCAGCTACTCCGTTAACCTTGGTCTACCAAGGCCCGCTAAGGGCACGTTATCCTTGAGTTAGATTGGTCCGCTAAGGACGCGGTTCACTAGGAACCGTTAAGATCTCATTTAGTTAGGAACTCTTGTTCTGCAGGGACTAAGCACCCTCTGTACAATTGATAGATAGTCTGTTCCCTTTTTGTAATTCCTGAGATGATAATTGTTATGTAAATATAAATAGAAATGTTTTGTGAATGTTGTGTTACTATTATTTATGCATTTTTCTTTCATGTCCCATGTATGGTTATGAATGAGGACCCACTCATTGAGTTTTGTTACAAAACTCACCCCTCTTCTCTTCCTTTTTCCTCACATATACAGGTATAGCACGGGATCCTCTTCTTTCTCCTCCTCAACATTAGATATCTCCAGTTTGGGTGAGCTTCACGTGCAGTGAAGTCTTTTTAGTTATTTTAGAGTGCTCCAGTGATGTAACGAACAAAGTCCCGAACCATAGATTCATATTTTGCATTTTGATTTTATGATTTTTTTTGTATTTAAAATTTGATATAGCTTCCATGAATCTATTTGTAAAAAGGCAACTTAGTTGAATTATATATCACAGCTATAATTTCAGATTTTATTTATGGAAAAAGGTTTATGTAGAATTATTATAAGTTGAATTATGATTTAAATGAGATGTTATGAATAAAGTATGCATGCAGTACGGCATAGCAATCACGAGGCTTACATGGGGATGAGATTTCTCACAGGCTGGTCACGATCCAAATCGGGTCGTGACGTGTTGACAGAGGATCTGGAGTGGATCCAACTATTTTTAGGGTTGCCCGACTTTGCCAAAGAGTTTCAGCTCTTAGCATGTAGGCCGAGCAATCGGGTTGCTGGTGATATGGGCGATGGGTATTTCTTTATGTGTGAAATGGTTTTCACCTGGATCAAGTTAGAGTAACCCTTCATGCACCAATATACCAGGGTATTAGCTGTTCTCTAGATGACCTTTTTGTTGGTTGTATGCCCTAGAGCTAATAAATATATGTATCTATAATTCCTATTAATAGCAGTTTATTATTCTTTTATCCATAATTTATATTTATTAAAATAAGTCCATAAGATATTTGTTAGATACTTCATTTTCAAGAGTTGAGAATATGAGTGATGGAGAAGTCTAGTACTATATTTTGAAAATAGTTCACGATTATAGGATTCCAATTGGATGTTATTATTCCGAAAGATTGTCACCTTTGTCTATTTCCATGATTGGTATGAGATACTCATGAAGATGGACTAGTATGTCTCATACTATACAACATTAGATGTCAAAATATATGTGGACACTTATAGGATAAATAGGTTGAATGTGACAAATAGATAAAGTTCACATGATAATTTTGCTAATGTTAATGAAACATTATCTGGATCATATCAGTGCATATAATCTTTATACATGAGATGGCACGGTTATCTTGCTCATAGATAGCTATAGTTTGCGACTCTTCGTATACTCATGCCATGCATTAGTATTAAGCAGTCTATCGCTATAGTTAGTTATGTATGGAGGAAGGTCACTAGTTAAGATGGGGTTCATTACCTCATGTAAATAAGGATAGGTCCTATGGATGTGCATTTGTTCTTGATCATGAAATCCTTGGCCGAGGTAATTTGACTTAAATAGAAAAGAGTTATAGTTCATGTCATATTGATCAATGAATGAGAAAACTCAGAGAATCCATATGATCTAAGCTATAAGGCTTGACATTAGCCATGACCCTGGCTGGATTGGGATCTTGTAATGAAAGGATTTGAGTGTGTGGAAAATATGATTATTGGTTCACTATAATGTTTTAATTGATTCATTCATCACTATTTAGGTGGTCTTGACATGTTGTGCTAGATGTTACCTATGACTTATGAGAACCAAGGGTATTTTGCGAATTGTACTTTAGGTTCGAAATGAGTTTCCGATAAGATTAAAGATTTGATTTTGTGATCTCATTACCAATGAGTGATGAATCTAGTTAGTCACACACAATAGAATATGTATATGCCAAGAACGAATTAATTCTAATTCATATAATTACTTAGAAATTAATTACCGAATTGGACTTGCAATTGAATTGCAGGGTTGCTAGCACATCCCGAAGTCAAATTGAACATGGTGTTAATACCTCAAAAAAGGAAAGGTTTTATATGGAAGGTCCACATTTCATGGGTATTTTGGTCTTTTCAACTTTGGGTTAATATAAGGCAGTAGATGACTTATATGTGAGATGATGTTATCTTAGTAAATACCAAAATTACATAAGCCTATTTAAAATAAGGATCATTTGAAAATAAATTAGTTCAAATTTTAAATAAGTTTTTGATTCAGAATCAATTGAGAATTAATATGTGATATAAATGTCATCTCAATATTTGCAAATGCCAAATTTTTTTAAAAAAAATCTACAGCCCTAGAAAAAAAAGAGAATCTAACACATATTAAAGAAAGAGAGTGTGGCTCACAGTTTTAAAAAGGGGAGAAATAAATTGAGTAGAGAGATATCTTTATTGTCCAAAAACTATGCTACCACCCACTCCATAGTAGTCTAGGTTCCCAAGGGCTACAAATAATGAGACTTAGATGAAAAGGAGTTCCTTGGCATACCGTGTTATTTGGACAAGCTAGAGGTCATGCGGTTATGCTGCGACGTGTTCATGAGATGGACCACTACTCTCTACCAGACTTCGTTACAAGAGGTACATGTCCTGTTTATTCATCTTTACTTTAAATGATTATGTTATTTAAATGACACAAAGCATGATACCAACTTCATGAAATATGATTTCATTGAGAGTATTTTCTGTCTTATATGAACAATTCATGTGATGAAAAAATTTTGTTCAGTACTATTTAATATTCCGGTGCGTTAATCTGATGTTTTCCAACACCTTTATCCAGCTACACGTTAATTCCTAGGCTTTCCTTTAGGATTTTATGTGTTGCGTCAACTTTTAGGGTTGGGAATTGTCTTCATTGCTTGTAAGAATGAGGTTTTACACTTGGCAAGAGCCAGCCTTTAGCCTCACTCCAGTCTTGGATGCTCATGAATACAAGTCTTGGATGCTAGTGAATACAGATCTTTGGTGCTCATGAATATGAGTCTTGGATGCCGGTGAATACTAATCTTGGGCGCCAGTGAATATTGAGTTTTTAGATAATGTTGATGAATATTGATCTTGATACCCGTGAATACCGAGCTTAAGATAATACCGATGAATACTGGGCCTTCAGATTGTACCAATGAATTATGGGTCTTCAAATAATGCAGGTGAATACCGAGTCTTCTGATAATGCCCATGGATACTGGGCTTAGTTGCTAGTGAATATGAGATTTGGTGCCGGTGAATACTGATCTTGGGCGATGATGAATACTGGGTCTTCAGATAGTGCCGATGAATACTGGGCTTAGTTGCTCATGAATACGAGACTTGGTTCCGGTGAGTACCAGGCTTAAGATGATGCCAGTGAATAGCAGGTCGTTTGCCAATTTCAATGAATACCAATTCTTCAAATAGTGTTGGTGAATACTGGGCTTACTATATGATCCTCGAGCAAACTTATTTATCATCCACTCTAACATTTACCAGGTTAGCACAAAACGAAAGAATAACTAATCTGGGAAGATACAAAATCAGTTGAGTCGTTGAGATATTTAGCAATAATGGTTGATTGAGTTGTTAAAAAAAGCTTTTATTGCGGTTTGTCTCATTTTGTTTACATGCATTTTTACCAAAAAGATTTTATGCACCCCATAAAGGATTATAACGATTATGCCGTGAATCAATAGACGATGCATATATCAGTAAAACATGTAATTTGAAAATGAACTTCAACACTTGGGGATTAAAAATAATTATTATGAATTAGAATGTAAAACAATAATATGAATTAGTATATAAAGTAAAGTAATATGATTATAAGCATTATAGAAACAATATGAATTGAAGAATAATAATTATAATTTTGAATATTTTCAACTATATATCAGCGGTTAGAATTTGACCATAATAAGTTTGCATATTTTAAATGTAATCAGTCTCGGTCCTAATCAAGCAATCATATCCGAAATGTCATTTTAAATATGTATCAAAGAAAAGTAGAAAAATGTGAGGGAAAGCAACAATTAATATAAACTGGCATCCTTTGAGGAGGTTTTGATACGACTAAAACTTCAGATATTTTAGCTAGAGGATGCTGATTTTTAATGTACCACGAGCTGATAAAACATATTTTAAGAAATAATTTGTCATCGTATTAATTTTTTAAGGGTTAAAATCAAGGAAGAGAAAATTAGATTGGATATCAAGCTGATCAAGGTATTGGTTCAAAGGTTTAGAGGTCCAACCGGTTCAAACAGAATATATATATATATATATATATATATATATATATATATATATATATATATATATAAAATTAGAATATAAAAAAATATTAAATCATTAACATTAATATAATCAACACACAAAAAATATTCATAGGTATATAAAAATAAACATAATTTATAAAATTTCTCTAATCTCAGCTTCACAACACGATCATAAAGCATTTGAAAATAATTTTTATTGGTGACCAGTGAGGTTTATGGTGAGCAATCTACAAATTATGGAAAGAGAAGAATAACAACTCAATAATCTTTGTTAGTGCCCTTCTTTGATTCTATTTTTTTTTTATTTTTGCTATGTGGCTGTCACAAGATATCAGTATTTAAGTTTTGAAAAAAGAAAAAAAAAATTCCAAACTGGTCTAGTTTGCTGGTTTCGCTCGATTTTTTCCAATTTTCCCAGTTTTGCCTGGTTCTTGATCGGTTTTGATTTTCCTTAATTTTTTTAGCTTAACTGAACTGGCTAGGTGATTGGTTTCCTATTTAACTGGCCGATCTGGTCCGATTTTCTCTTCCATGGTTAAAATAGTGATTCATTCTAATGATAATATATTCATCTATCTTTTTTTTTTGGGTGCAGTGGATGAAAGTAACTTTTTTTTTTACACTTATCGCAATAAGATTTAAAGTTATAACTTCATAAATATTATTTAAACTTGTCATTAGTCTACTACTAATGGTTTGGATAAAAATAATCTCATTTCAATTTTAAGATTTTTATAATAAGCATTTATAAATGTTTTGTAATGAATAGTCAATAAGTTTGAAAATTCACCTTGATTTTTTTTGGCTGCCTAGGGTATCCACCATCAATAATAATGATTAATTTTTTCGAGTCACGAGCTCCCCTAACAAATTAACCTCTGATCACAAGACCTTTTCCATACACATTACTAAGAATCAAACCCTTAACTAGATGTTTAAGGAATCTAGTTAGCTATTAGCCATGCTAGGCCTTGTGGTTAATTATCTTGACTTTATATTAAGATAAACCTTTCTTTCAATTTAAATTAGGAAAATTATACTGAACTCCCCTGAGGTTTGGTGATATGCAAGTCGCCTCCCCTCTATTTGTAAAATTTACTTCGAAGATTTCTGAGTTTGTGAAATCATTACATCGACCTCCCGTGAGTTTGTAAGATAATTACACTGGCCTTTTCTCTATCACACAATAAATAATATATACAGTGAAGGTCAATGTTACATAGATAAATAGATGAAAACCAGAGTGAATTTCACCAAATCATAAGAGAGATTGGAGTAATTTTTCCTTTATGTATCTAAATTAAAGAAGAACTCTAGACATTTTTCTATGTTTTACTAAATTTGGAGTATGCTACTGTTATTTGCTTTTAATTTGTAACTTCTTGCACCAATAAATTTCCCGAATTATTTTTGAAAAGTCAGATATCACCAAACTCAGCTGATCAGTATTCGAAGAAAGTGAGAGCATCATTACGTGCATAGCACTACACATTTTAAAGGCCGCACGAATTCTGGCAGCGGTGTGGCAAGCAACGAGTTTACCCGTTTTATCTTTGTTATGCCTTGCATTTTATTCTTTGCCCCGCCAAATTGAAACACTTTCGTGAAAAGACGTGGTGCTTATGACATCAAGAAAAGAAAAATTAAAACATGGTAGCGCCATGTCAAATCTCAGGTCTCTTCCAAATTATCCAGCTATAAAATGTGCTAATTATATGAGCTAGAGAGTCCGCAATAACTGACTAGCGAAGGCGTCTAGTCTGGCTAAAGTTTATAATAAGCACATATATGTTTCATATTCAATACCAAAATAACATACATTTTAATTATGATTTATCTTTAATTTTTACTTTTATTTTAAATATTACTCTATTATTGAATATGAACGATATCGACGTAATACTTTAGAAGCAAATTTCTCTTGATGAAGGTGGGACCATTGGAGGAAGAATAATTCTAAGTGGTATTATATTTCAGGGGATGTATATTTCAAGCTTTGAAATTATGTTCCTAAGAATGATATTCTTGAAAATGTTATTTCTAAATATTTTGTAAGAAAAATGGGATTAAGTGTCATTTCATCAAACCATGAGGGGTGTGAGTGTTATTTACCCAAAATATTTTTCAGGTTATTTGTTGGGATTCACAAAAATAAATTTAAAGCTTGTTTGTTTTGTAATATATATTCCGGGAAATATATGTCATAATTTCCAAAATGCCTCTAACACATTTGTTATTATTATAATCCAAAACAAAAATTATTCTTCGAGAAAAATTTAAGATTAACAATTAATTTCTTAAAATTTGTTCATCTCGATCAATATAATAATTAATAAAAAATTTAAATTGAGAGCTTAATGGATTTTATGAAGTCAGATGAGTATAGATAAATAAAATTGTGAAGGAAAGTCACATAATTAAGGAATATTTTTGTATTTATGCATAATAACTACCATATACTAGTCATAAAAACTTTTATTCCCATATTTAATCGTGAGAATGAGATCTTACTAAATTGTAGGAAAATATTTTTTCAGGAAATAATTGATGTTCAGAAATAATTTTGTATAACTTGTAATAAATATGAAAATACATTATTCCCAAATAGTTATTCTCGAAAATAACTAAATATACATTGAAATAAATGTCATCTTAGAGATGCACACAACTCGCATACCATCTTAGTTGAATTGTACTTGAAAACAAAGTAATTCAAACCACACACATATGTCCAAAATCACTGGCCTCCATAGTCCATCCCTCAATCCAAACTACTTATGTTTTTCATTTTCATTTTTTAGATTAAAACTCCAAGTTAGTCTTTCAGATTTAGAAAATCTCCTATTAATCCCTTAAATTTTATAAAAGAGGACAAGTTAGTCTTTCTGTCAAATTGTTGTCTGAACTGTTAATAGAAATATCCACATCTTCTATTAACTTGTTTACACATACTATTTATTTTCACAATGAGTCCCAACTTACCTCACTTTTCTGTTCTGTGCAAAACAAATGCTAACTTGAAGTCAAAATATTTTTTTTGAGCAAATGAAGAAAAAGGTCTAATCAAATTTATTTAGATAAGTGAGGCAAGTTAGGATCCATCATAAAATTTAATAGTACATATAAACAAATTAACAGTATGTATAAGTAAATTAACAGGACACTGCTTAGATGACAATTTTTATAGAGGGGCTAATTTTTTCCCCTTTTGTGAATTTGAGTGACTAATTTGTCCGCCACTATAGAAACTAATTTGGAGTTTTAGTCCATTTTTTATTTGGTAGCAAGTGGCAAATCGATCTTTGCACTATCCCAGATATTGTCCAGATCAACTTGGATTCGTATTTATACTTATTTGTAATTTGAAAAATGTATAAAGACATGTATGCGTCACTAAATTTTGCTACATGGGCCCATGTGGAAGCAATTATGTGCAAAATTAACTGCTTTATTTTATTTCATTTCTCTACCCTAGCATCGCTCACAGAAACCTTCACACGCCGCATCATCACTTTGCCCTTGAAATACTGCCACATTCATCCTCTTAAAGAAGGAGCCACGTCATGGAGGGATTCCTTCCATCGATGACTCCTTTCTTCTATTTTTTTCTATTCTTTTTTTTTTCTTAATGTTGTCACACTTTCTCATTGCAAGTAGTTTAATTGATTTCCCTCTTGACGAATTTTTCTTGATAGCAACAATGTTTGAATCATAGAAATAGAAGAGGAACTAGCTGACATTTTGGGATTTCTCGCTTGTTCACACTTTTGGCTGCTTCAAAATATTGTGTTGATGACAGGTGATAAATCAACTTTGTATGCTAGTTATGGTAAGTTGAGACTCTTTTCTATTTTTGCTCTTCTTCTTCTATTTGCATGTTTGGCAAGCTTGTTTTTGTCAAGTTTATGCAAGGACATGAAAAGTGGAGCCAATACAATCCTAATAAACATTGAAAGATTAATCACAAAAAACAAAACTCAGGTAGTTATTGCATAGCCAGTGCTTGTGTATGAATCTATTTCTTAAAAGTTGAATTGTTTGATGTTGAGGAAGCTTGTAGACCTCCATGGGTAAACTATTTAATGTGTTAGGAGACCATTTTACGGATATGGTTGCTAGCATAGACTAGTGTTATGTTTTATATTTAGAGTTGGTGTTAAGATTGTACTTGAAAATTAGTCCAAAGTGTTTTGGGCCGTTGTCTTCCCCAATTAGGGGCTATGTGTCTTGGTTTTTCATTATCTTCCTTTATGTAGTTGGTTATGGCCTATGCACTTTTCAATGAATATCTCTTTTGGGGAAAAAAATTGCTTAATTTCTAGAGACCATTCATGACTAGGATTCGAAAGAATGATTGGCCATTTGCAGTTTGTGATATAAATCATTATTCATGAAATATTTTGTAGGAACTATGATGGTTCTTCTTGTTTTTGTTGAAAATAGAAAAATTATCGGCCTATTTGGAAGTGTTTCTAGTTTTGTATTCTATAAAACAGTTTTAAAAACAAGTTTAAAAGCTGAAAAACAAAAAGTTTAAAATATAACAAAACAAAAAGTTGTTTGGCAAAGAAATTCAGTCTATGGTCACGTGCTCTTCATGCTCCATAATCCTCATGTCAACGTCCCCTCTCCAATTGACTCTACGCATACGGTCTTGTCAACGGTTCATCTACTAAACCCAATTTTCAATGTTCAAATCAAAGAGGTCCTCTCCACTGATTGGTTCAACGAGCTTTTGTCTACAGCAAGGTGCCCACTTGCCAAAACAAATTTCTCTGCCGTTGATTTGCTCAACCGCGGCCAAACCAGTCGCTGGAACCTTGGGTTTCTCGCTAAAGGATTCTTCATTCTCATTCTGTCATTCTCCATCCCATTGTGGTTTTGAAGCAAAGAGACTCTCCATACTCACTTTGTGATCCTCCATACCATGGCTGTGTTGAAGCAGACAGAATCTCCATCCTTGGTCTGAGATTCTCCATTACATGACAATGCTGAAGAAGAAGAAGAGGGATCTCCGTCTTTGTTCTGTGCTGTAACAAGTTTTTTTATTTGTGTAAGATGTGGGTTCGAAGTGAGTATCAATAGAACAAGGTATTTACATCAATGCCATTGCACTTTTCCTTGTTTTTCAAAACAAAAAAACACCTTGAAGTTGTTTTCTATTTTCTGTTTTTAAAACCCACAATTTGATTTTTAATTTTTAAAATCAGTTTGAAGAAAACACATTTCCAAACAAGCTCTTTTATTTTTTCATTTTTAAAAATCAAAAACTATTCTCAAAACACTTTCCAAGCATGCCCTATGTTATTTAATGGTAGAGTTCTAAGGACCTCTTAACATTATAAGTTAAAAGTAGGTGCAGTATAAAGAATTAATTTTGTCATAGATAATGTTATGATGATTTCGCGTAAACATATAACTAGGAGTGTACATATGATGAATTAGGCTGAGTTGGATTAAACTCAAACCCAGCCTAATATTTTTACTAGACCATTTTTATGACCCCGAAAGAGTT
Source organism: Dalbergia cochinchinensis (assembly GCA_031216125.1). Lineage (NCBI taxonomy): Eukaryota > Viridiplantae > Streptophyta > Magnoliopsida > Fabales > Fabaceae > Dalbergia > Dalbergia cochinchinensis. Next base: position 53,628,808 of record CM062373.1, on the reverse strand, counting down.
AGATCGGGTCGGCCTGATCTTCATACCACATATAAAAATTTAAATATTATACATAGTAAAAGTATAAAATTTTGAAACTAACATTAAAATTTAAGATATATTTTGCATCATATGTTCAAAATAAACCATATCAATATAAAAGTCACATCAACTTATCAAGAATATATAAATTGAAGTATGAAATCTTATTATTTATCATCAATTATCTTCAAAAAATTAGCCTTATAAGAAATTATTTGATTTTAAACTGGTTTAGGTCAACCTAAAATATATCCTGAATCCAGCTTGGAAAATATATTGGGCCAACTTTTAAAACCCAACTTTGCTTATTGGCTTCGGTTAGCCAGGTTGGGTCATGAACATCCTTCCATATGTGTAACATGAGGATTGTTGATGGAAAGGGAAACAAATGAAAGAACAAAAAACAATTATGAAATTATTTTTAAATTATATAAAATTTTGTGTAATTAATCTACTTACTTGGTAGAAACGATTAGATTGATATAGGATTTCATATCCATAAATTTAAAACTATTAAATGATATAAATATATTAATACTTACTCTAGACATAAATGGAACCATCCTAATTGAGCAGGATAAATCAGAGTCCCAAACAACGATGTTACGTGTTGTGTGACCCACGGTAAGAGTAAATTTTTTTCAATAAAGTTTTGTGCAGTTATTTCTTTTTCAAATTTATAGCAAAATGCCATTTGAAAAGAAAAGCAAATCTGAGAAAATGTTTGCTTTAAAAACAAATATGCTTGTGAGTGATTCTATTTTAACACTGATATAAAAATAGACACATAATATTTATATGGGTCTCATATGAATATGAGAGAAGTGATAGAAAGAGAATAATTTTTTAAAAAATAAACATAGAATTTATGTATTTTATGAATAGAATGTTTGGATATTTAAGAAAATGAGCATTGAAAACTTGAAATTGGATAGTTGTATGTCTTCTCATTCTGTTGCAACAAGGAAGAATAACGACCAAAACAAAGACAAGACCAACTACGTGGCCATATCACAAGCCATGAGCTCAAATGATTCCCCTTTAATTTGTGCAAAAAAGAGATTCACTTCTTATTATTTTGTTTTTGGTACACAAGAGGGCCTAGGCCCAATCAGAGAGAGAATTATCATACAATACTAGACGATCTGGGGAAATAAACCCCGTCAGCATCATTAAGGATACAGATAACAAGAATTCCTTGCGGCTAGGAAGTCCATGTGATGTGATCATCTTCCATCAGGAAGCTGTGGCTAGCTGTCCAATCAGCACATTGATTGGCTTCTCTAAAGGTTGAATTGATCCCAATCTCCCAGTCCCTCTTGAGCAACTCTCGATTCTATGAACAAGCGAATGTTGCCGGTTCTTGTGGCTTCCTCCTTTGATAACCGTAGTAGCCGCAGTGGAATCGCTTTCCACAATCACCTTTCTGAACCCGTTATCTCAAGCATCAACAAGCCCTGTATACATAATTTTTTTGGTAGTGAGATTGATATTATATAGTTGATTACTGTAAAGTTAATAGGACGACAAATAAGTGAATATATTCTAATAAAGATAAAATTTGCTTTTAAATGTGAATATACTTAAAGCTAAAGTATTATATTTATAGTAAGTACGCAAAAAAATCTATCTTCTCTTATTGTCAACCGGTGTACTGCATATGTATGTAACATGAACCATCCCAGTCTCAGAATCATAAATACTAATTGTGCAGTCCCTAGTCCCTACAACCTCACATCAACGTCCCAGAGAGGATACAGAGATATAAATTGAAGACACGAGGAGTGAAAATGATCACATGCTGGAGGGTGTTTGGGCATATGCAAGTTTCATGGTGTCTCAAAGTTGTTGTGGCTGGAATCAGCAAAGTATCAAAATCTGGAGCCCTCAAAATTAATTGTGGGCGTCCACCACAAGGCCCACCAACAGAGTCATCATTAGCCTGTTGGCAAGAAACTCCTCTCCACCATGCATTCTACACTAATAATTGATCAGCCCAGCTCTTCAGGTATGTCGTTTGTTACTCAATGGTTTAAATTTTTCCCTTCAAAATTTGCACCAAAAAATAGATTCTCACATCCGTCAAATGTCACTCAATTGTTAGTGTTGATAGTTATCAATGAAAATTGTTAAGATATTTTAATTTTAATGTAATTTTTGTTTTCTTTTTCGTTTTATTTTATTTTCTTGATTTATTATTATATCATTTGACATATTGATAAGTTTGCACTAATACATTTTAATAACCAATATCCTTCTAAAATCGATTATTTTGTTTACAAATTTTACCAAAGCCTTTTAAGATGTTAATTATTTACATAAAAATATAGCAAAAATAAGTATCATTAATTTAAATATTATTGTTATAAATTAAGTTATTATCTTAAATGTTATAAAAATTTGTTTTTCATATTTTTTATGGTATTTAGACTTTTGCATGAAATGTAATTAAACTAAAAATTAATATGGATGAGGTAAGGAGTAATATTTTTCTTCTGCTAAAATGACAAAGTTGAGTTATAAAATAATTTGTAACTATATATTTTTCTAGAGTTAACTTTATGATCTTTATTATAGCCATGCTATGTAGACAAATGTGATAAAATCTTTTTTTTTATATTTTTATTGAACTCATTGAAGTATCTCTAATTAAAGTTGGTTATACTTGTGCATTCATATATTTTAATTTTATATTTTATTTAATTTCAATTTTCAACCATAATTTCTTATTTAACAAAATAGGGAAAGCTAAGAGCGTGGATAAGAAGGATGAATTTTTTTAAAAAAAATTCATGAAAATCATTTAAGAATATTTACTCAAATAAATCATGCTTATAGAGCTAATTTATTTAATATGAATTTGTAGCCATTTCTTTACTAAAAAAGAAGAGAGAATAATAAGGGATGGGATAATATATATTTTTAATCAATTTATCACAAACATCTGTTACTCATAAAATCTTATTTAATAATATGTTGTCTTCATTTGTTATAGAAGTATTTTGATAATTTATTCTTTTCTATTAATCTTCATTAAAAATGCTATATATATATATATATATATATATATATATATATATATATATATATAAAAGAAAATGTTATCAACACACGATTAAATATACAAAAAAAAATATTTTTACCAATAGACAGGGTTAAATATTTTTGGATTAAATAGGTTTCTACCTTCCACTCTTGAAAATCTTTCGACCATTGATAGCCGTTGAGTACTCATTTAATTTTTTTATATGAGTACTCCTCTGCCGATCAAATGAAATATACGCCATTTATAAGTTTTAAAGACTCAACGGCTATTGTAAGCACCATTGATAGACTTATAGGCTTGATACAAAAGTTGTAGGAATATCGTTTGAGAAATAGATAGTGTAGAAATTTTTTCTTCTGAGAATTCTTATAAAACAGAGAGTAATCATATTAAAAGTGATCTATTTTTGAAAATTCAACAGCCAATCACTCATTAATGGTATATTTGCTTTATTCTGATTTTAAGATATGCAAATAGTTCTGTTAATTACTTGGCACGTTGAAGTGTGACTTTGAGTGATGATTTCCATGAATAGAAAGCTTCTTCTCCTGCTCATTCCGTCTCGATAGCTATTGATAAGAAATTCTAGCCGTGTGTGTTTTTTTCTTTTCTTTTTTTTCTTCTTCTTGTTATCTACCCAAAAAAAAAAAAAAAAATAGACTCATAGGTTTTTAGTCATATAAATCATGGGTTTCTATCTTGTCTACTATACAAAAACTCAAAGGTTTGTATCTTCCACTCCTAACTAAAAATCTTTCGACTATTCAATTTTTTTATATGAGTACTCCTCTGCCAATCAAATGAAATATACGCCATTTATAAGCTTTAAAGACTCATAGCACCCAGTCAAAAAGGAGGAAAAAAAAAGGGACTCATAACACCTATTAGAGGCACCATAGACTCCTTCAATTTGTCCAAAGCTGGGTGTATGAAGAGGGTACGCCTATGCCATAGGTATGCGCTTGGTCTTCTATTTTCAATTTCCTCATTAAATATCACCATTAAAGTTTTCTACTGTTTTGGTACATACCATTAAAAATTTTAATTAGGTAGATTTCTTACGTAAATCAAATGGCGTCATTATTATACTATATTTATGAATAAATCATTTCAATTTAAGCTTTTAATATATCTATAAATTTAATTTTGATTATTATATTTTATATTTTTTTTAAAGATTTAATAAATCAGCAAATCCTTATGATTTCACCAAATTTTTAATTAGATTTTTATAATTTTAAAATGTATAGTCAGATTCTTACAATAAAAAAAAATTGTAATCAAATTCTTATAATGAATAAAATTACAATCAAGTCCCTATAACTGGCTACCTTTAAAAAATGTGAGATTAAATAGATTATTTTTTAATTACTTTTTATGTGAGTGCATAAGTAAGAAAGGAGCTGACAATATTTTCGTACTGATTTTTTCTAGGAGATCTCATTAAACTCATTTCTTGTCAATAACAAAAGGATAAAAAACTATCGTGATAAGTTTTGAAGATAATTTACAATATTATTGGGTTTTTAATCTTTTGAGGGCTCAAGTCAACCCATATCGAGTTGATGATGTAAATAAAATCAATTAATAATCCAGTTAATCTCACATTTTCATAATGGTGGTTAGCTTCATCAATTTAATTATAAAATTTTATTTGCTGATTTGAAATTTTTAAACTATAGGATTTAATTGAAAATTTGATAAAACCATAGAAATTAATAGATTAATTAAACTATTATTAAATTTATATTATCATATCACCAATAAATATAATTGATTCCTATACTTATTACTTAAAAGATTGTGACAATAGAAGAATTTAATTAGATAAAAGTACAAAACTTTTTATACTACGTTAAAATTAAACTATTCTTTATATTTATTTCTCATGTAATAAAAATATTTTATTAGATATATTTACACACCAATGGGCTAATAGTGAAGAATTTAGGTAGTTTAGAGGAGGTAATGCATTGGAATCCCATTGTGGGCAATATAATAATAATAATAACAATAATAAGGTGTATTATCAAGTGTAGAATAAAGAGTTTTCTGCATCTATAGAAATGAGATAGATCAATAGGTAAAGTATATGTATAAGTGGGGTTAATAGAAAGTTGTAAATCTATGTATAAATAATTTAAATCTGTGTGGACAATAAAAACATTCTTAACAAATATTTCTAAAGGTAATTGCCAAAAAATAAAATTGTAAACCACCTAATAAAATATTATAAATTACTAAATAAAATATTATAAATTTTATCTTTTTATAGATTAAAAAACTCTTTATTCTGTATTTGAAAAGTTTTCTAATAATAATAATAATAATAATAATAAGCAAGCCAGATAAACGGAAGAAAATAAGGCGAAGGAAAGACTTGCCATGAAATGTGAAACACGATTCCACATGCCCTGTCTTGAGCATCCATTCTTTGTACTTCTTTTTCCTGACTCATAAAAGTTGAAAGCAACCAACAGCCTGTCCTTATTATCTATCCTCCTCCTTTCCTTTCCTTTCTCTCTCAAGCCATATACACTTGACTGGGATAGAAAGAAGCCCCTATTTATGGAAAAGAAAAAAAATCAAATATTATTGTAATATTTTGTTCAACTCGTAAGATGGAGCATATCATCATCTACTTCCTTTTTGCCTTTCATTATTAGTCTTCTTCTCATTAGTCTTCTTCCTCTCTCTTTCTCTCTCTCCCCCCCTTCCTTGAGTATCAGCTTTCAATACACTGTTCACTCTCCTGTCTCCACCAATCCAAGATTTCATCTTCGTTAAGTGGCTGACAGTAGGTATGGTTTTTTTGGGGGTTCCCTCGCAACATAACAAACAACTAATCTACTCTATCTGTCTTATATTTTTTTTTCCTTGAAAAAAAGGAATAAAGAAAAGTGTATAGTTTCTTAATGTTACTATTCACTCCGTTTGTGTAAATCCATGTCAGGCAATAGCCAGTGTTGGGTGAAGGAAGAATTAAGCATCCCTTCTGCTGCAACTCTCTGCAAGTACTCTCTTCTCTCTTTCATTGAGTAGCTGCTCATTTATTTGTTTATTCTCTCTCGCTCTCTTTCTCTCTTGTTAGTGTTAGTTGATGGTTCATTATATGCTGTTGGGTGAGCTCCTGAATTGCAGGCTCCAGTTTCGTTGGAACTCCTGCTACTTAAACTGCTAGGCAGTTAAATCTTTGATTATGTATATTTTAATCCTCTGATGCAGGTTTCTTCCTTTTCATACAAAGTATGGACAAAAAACCTGTCCAATGTGTTCCCATAAATAACTAAATAAGTGCCTGTTTCTGTCTGACTAGTTTTTTTCCATAATTTCCTCCCTCTTATAATTTGTCACTTTCTATTATTGTTGACTTGGACTTTGGCTGTTGCCCATACTCCCTATAACTTGAGATTTTAATTTCAGTTTAGGTCATTTTTTGGTCTGTTGGTGTCTCAATATTTATGCTAGCTACCAGCCATTTCTACATGTGTTATGTTCACTGCTTAACTTCTTATTGTCTTCATGCAATTGTGAATCATATTGGTATGTGACATAAATAGAAGGTAATAACCAATTAAACAAAGTGGGGCTTTGAGGAAGCAGAGCTGAACAGTGGAAGGTCTTACTTTGGTTATATATGGACTGGAATTTCAAAGCTCCTTCTTGGGATATGAGTGTTGTGGATGAGGCCACTACCTTACCAAACATAGAAACAACATTGGATGATGAGTCAAGCAGATTTGGGGTGTACAGAACCAAAGGGGATTTTTCTGTTGACTTGAAGCTTGGTCAGGTTGGGAATTCTGGATCTGATGACTATGTAGTGCCCAAGTCCAAAGATGTTGCTGCTGCTGGAGTCTCCAAAATGGCATCATCCTCTCCTTCAGGGCCATATAAAAGAGCTCGAGTTGCTAACAATGGAACCCTGGCAGTGTCGTGCCTTGTGGACGGGTGCAATTCAGATCTTAGCACTTGTAGAGATTATCATAGGCGCCATAAAGTCTGTGAACAACATTCCAAGACCCCGGAGGTCACAATTGGTGGCCTGAAGCAAAGGTTCTGCCAACAGTGTAGCAGGTGCGTATCATTACACCAAAAAATGTTATTTGTACTATTTTTGAGACATATTTGAAAGGGCATCCTAAAATGTACCTAAGTAACGATTAAATGACACCTTAGGTATCCCTCTAGAGATGTCTCAAAAAATGGTACAAATAATATTACTCTATACTATAATATGTATGTGTGTGTGTGTGTGTTTATTTGCGTTCAAGATTGCTTGTAATATCTATTCTTAATTAATGCATAATATTTCCTTTTCTTATATTGTCCTTGATTAATGGACACATCTAATCTAAGTCATTAGCATATATCCATATCGATGTTTCATGTTGGCTTCACAGGTACACTTGTTACCTTTGATGGGAATGACTGTCAAGGAATTAAAGTAGGCGACCCAGTTACTTTCTTTTGCTTTATGCCGCCGCTAGCATCTTAGTTTAGCGTTATTTAGAAGAGCTTCTGAGCAAAATTTCTTGAAAAAAGAATCTCAACATAGACCGAACCTATTCTCACCTTAAAATTTACACGATCGTTTAACATCAATCTCTTGGCAGAAAACACTTGATTATGGATACTTTAGTTTACAAATAATATGTTCTATGATTATGATGACTTTGATTCCTAGAGAGCACCCCCTCTCATCTCCTTGAAGACTGTCCGATAGCTTTATTATTCTCAATAGATGGTACGTTCCATAAATTCTTAAGTGCGTGCTTTCACTATACAAAAATTTTGTTTGTTTAATATAATAGCGTCTAATGCTCAACACTTCAGTTAATTTTTTAGGTCATGTATAGTCTGTCACTTTAACTGATTTTCTACGGCAAAAGCTGGGTTGTCAAATATTTTCCACGGCAAAAGCTGGGTTGTCAAATAACAAGGTGTCTTTGATTTATTCAGGAGAGCAACTCTTTTATTTTTTCAACTTATGCTCAAACTATGATTTGATGAGATTAAAAATCATTTTTGAAGTTTAGTTCAACATGATTTCGTCAAACATGTTTAAATAAGATGAAACTTAGTTTACATCATTTAAACCATGAATTGGACCAATCTAAGGTGAAAACAAACACTTACTAGATGGTATGCCCAAAAGTAGATGGTTAATTAGTGAAAGTGATACTAAGCTAATTTTAGCCGTATTAGGCGTAGAATTTTGGAGTTTCCCTTTTAGAGAGGGCATTACTTGACCACCATCTGTTCCGAAATCGCGTATGCAATATATAGATTAAAAAGCATTGAATAGCACAGATAAATTTTCTAACTGTGACATCATTTAAGAATTTCTCGTTACATTCATATATAATCCTCTTACCAATAGAATATGCAATTTGGAGAAGCTGAAGGTCTCCGAGTGAATGATACCAATTACAAAAGTTTTCATAGAAAAATGACTTGCATGTGCTTCTGGTGCATAACTAGTAACTAGTTTTGTATTTGCTTGATATTACATATGTCATATGTATAGCCATCATATCGGATGCAAAAATTATGTGTCTCCCAAATCATGTCTTCTTATCTGTCTCACCAATAATTCTTGCCATATAAACGATTGGCATTTACTAGCATTGAAATGGTTGCTAGATATATATTACTCATCATTCTTGTAGCAAGAAATGATTCATGATACGGGAAAAGCAACATGATTTGGAGACAAGTGATTTTTATTGCCCAGAGCTCCCAAGTCCTAAATCTTTTCCCTTATGCAGGTTCCATTCGCTAGATCAATTTGATGAAGGTAAAAGAAGCTGCAGAAGACGCTTAGATGGACACAACCGAAGGAGAAGAAAGCCCCAGCCCGATCCTGTACCGCGACCTGGCAGTTTTTTGTCCAATTACCAAGGTTAGCTTCTAGCTCCATATCATTCATTATCTAAGTGGACCCATATGCATATATGTTCCTAGATTTGGTTGGTGCATGCAGGCATTTTCTGAACCACAAAAAGGTACCGAAATCTTAGAAGAGTAAGAAATTTTAATGCGAAATTTATCCACTTAGTTAGATGAGTGCGCTGTCAACTTACCTGGTGGCTGATTTGTTCCATTGATGTCCATGCTCATGGCAATCTACTGACCACTAAAATAATTAAGTGGTCGGCACATAAGCGAAGGGAAAAAGAGGGGAAAAAAAAAACAAGATTCTGAAAATTACCTACTTTTGAACAATCATGTCGTTGATGCCTTGAGTGTAACTTTGAAAATTTTGATAACAAGAAGTTAACACTGTCAGCACAGACATTGAGACTCGAGACACACATAATGATAACGTGGAATATACTGTGAATGTAATTTTTTCTTTAACTTACTCAGTTGTATGTTATCAACTATCATGTAATTCAAGTAATTTAATTTTTATAATAACTTTCAAAATTCATAAATAAAAATAATATATAATTAACCGATGATATAAATTAATAAAATTTACACGGAAGATGTATCAGAGTATTCTAATAAAATAGTATTAATTGATGGTGTAAAGAACTTCCACTAAAATTGCGGCAAAGCTAAAACTCTAATGCATGGTACGTAAGGCAGTCCATTCCATGACATGAGAAAAAAAAGCAGTGAAGAGATTCCACGTTTAGAGGTTTAACCCTTACAACTTTTTCAGGAACCCAGTTGCTACCGTTCTCAAGTCCACACGTGTATTCTTCCACAGCCATGGTGAGCCCTGCATGGAGCAGCGGGCTCGTTACTTCATGTTCTGATGCTAGGCTGCAAAACCACAACCAGCACCAACAACAAGTGCAGCATTTGGTTGATGAACAAGACTTCTTCCTTGGATCTTCTCCATCCAGCAGCTATAAAGAAGGGAAGCAGCAGCAGCAACTAGCATTCTTACACGGTGACAATGCCGCAGCAATATTCAACAACCACCAAACTCTTCTCGGGACCAACCCCTTGTCAGAGAGTGACCATCATATGGTGAGAACCAGTAATAAGATGTTGTGTGATAGCCTGGTAGCAACTTCAATACACGACCCTCCTCCTCGTGCTCTCTCTCTTCTGTCATCATCACAGACGCACACACATGATGGGAATGGTTTGAGCCAAATGGTGCAGCAGCAGGAGCAGCAGCCTCACACGATGTGCCTCATGCAGTCTTTAGGCCTAAGGCTGCATGATAACAATAACAGCTTGGAGTCCATGGACAATAGGGTGTTGGTCCCCAGTGGCAATGGAAGTGACCATTGTTCCTCAGTGTATGACAACATGGGTGGTTCTGATGGATCGCAGGGCAATGAAGCCCCTCATCAACTGTTTTACTTTCAATGGGAATAGAGAGGTCAATTCAATCCTAAGGATATTATATATTCTCCCCCACTTTGTTTGTTCCATTTCGATTTAAAGAATGAATTCATTCCCCCGTACTACTATCCAGCTACTTAATTATTCGTTAATGAAGGCAGTGATCAATGGACATTATTGTCAAATTTTCAAGATCCGTCTTTAGGAAAAGAAATATAACTTGGACAATTGCCCGCGGCTTAGAAGTGGGGGAGTAGTGAAATGCTTCAGGTCAACCACAGTTAAATAAGGTAGCGTTTGTTTATTATTTTGGGATGGAAGTACAGGGACAGAGATAGAAATATAGAGGCAGGAATGATAGAGACATAAATAATAAATATGTATAAGAATAATATTAAAAGATAAAAATATTAAATTTCTGTTTTCATATTATGTCTTCATACTTTTTAAGGTATATAAATTTTGTGTTTTGAAAATTTTTCAATTTCTGTTTTCATCACCAAACATGTCTGTGTTTTTAGTGTCTCTATATTTTTATCTTGGAGAGAGTAAATAAACGCTTCCTAATGACCAAAAAAATAAATAAATAAGAAAGGTGTAATTTTTGTAGAGTGATTTATACTATTAACCAATTACATATTATATTATTTGATTTTATATGGAGAAATATTGTTTATATAACTTGAAAATAATTAAAGTAAGAATTGAGTGTTTGTTTTAAAAGGGAACTGAGAATATATAATTAAATGATTATATTGACAATCAATCAAAACTAGGTTTATAAAGAACATTCATCAGTATAATTCTCTCTGCATATATATTTTTTAATTAGTCTCTTATCTCTATTTTGTTTTTCAATTTGATGACTTGTGTTTAAAATATTTGTGGTTTAATTTGATTTTAAATTTTTTTCATCATATAACTTATAAAAAATGATGACGTTATAACATTCACATAATACTCACGTGTGTATTAAAATCAACTATGCTAAAAAAATCAACCAGATTCATCATTTTCTCCTGAAAAAAAAAATCAACTTGATTCATTACACAATATATATTTCTATATTTAGGAAGCATTTGTTTTGGATTATTTTCACAAAATGTTATTTTTTCAACTAAATTTTTTTGATAAAAACTATTTGTATTAGTTTTTCCTCAAAAAGTGGTTTTTGAAAAAAAAAAATTGAGTAGAAACTGATTCAAATAACTTTAATAAAAAATAATTTTCTTCAGTTAAAAAACGCATTTTTTCTGTCAAAGTAATATGAAACAAACACTTTTAGGCATAAAAAGAAAGAAAATAAGGATTCTATTGAAATATTCAAAATATAAATTGCAATCGGATGAAATGACATAAAGGTCTAAAATATAAACATATATGATTTTTATTTAAGTTTTAAACTCATTTTAACGCTAATTTATAAATTCATTTTACATGTTATAAATAAATAAATAAAAATTAAATTTATTAACATTTCAAATTATAAAATCTATTTTTTTACTACTTGTTCAAATAAAATAATGATATAAATCATATTTATAATAAAATTTATCAGAATTTGAATTTTTAATATATATTTTTGTTGCATATAAATGCAATTGGTCTCTTTGCATTCAATAAAATTGGTCTATCTTTTTTCAATAAATAGATTTTTTTTCATTTTTATTTTCACCTGCATCTCGTTTTCTATGCAGTTTCGAAGAGAAAACGGTATCTGTGGTCTCCATCAACTTTTTTCTCATCTGTCAATTGTCTCGCCATATTCAAATGATGATTTTTATTTATTATTTTTTTGGATTCAAATGATGATTTGGGGTTATCTATCTGTTTTTAACATAAAAGTTTATGTTGAGGGAAAACTTGCCTTAATCAATGATCATATTTTCAGACTCATTGAGAGTTTACAGAAATATTTATAGATCATTAACTAACAAGAAAAATATGAGAATCAAGCCAAGTTATAGCGGTATATGAGCTAACCCATGTTAACCATGGAGGATTCATTTTGGGTAAACAATTTATTTAAATTTTTATTTAAAAATAATAAAAAAGTATTTAAATTTAAACTTTTATTTATGAATAAATTATTTAAATTTCGTATTTATGTTAGGAATTAAATTCAGACATATCAAGTTTAAGTGAAAACAATAAACAAATTATAAATACCTGTGTTAGTTAATTCAATATTTCTTCAATGTTATATACTTGTTTTATACTTATTTAAACTCGTATTTAAATTTAAACTCTTATTTTGTGAATAATTAGTTTATATGTAATTACATTGTAATTCAAAAACTTGTTTTTCTATATTTTTAAAACATGCTTAACTTCTTGACATTTAGCTTTTAAAAAGTACTAAAAATAAAATTTTGAAAAGTAATGAGCTTCATCGTCAAACAGGATAAAAAAATTTTAATATAATTTTAATACCTACAAAGTTTTAAAAAAATTATAAATTATGTTATTCAAATGGGCTCTTATTCAAGTGATTTCCTTCTTATTGTTCTCTTTTACATTTTCCTCATAAATAAATAGAGGCATAGCATTAAGATAATTACATAATTTTTACAAATAATTTAATATGATGGAAGTATGTGCACTAGAGTTATTCAAAGCTTGCTGAGGATACCCTTAGGGGACGTTTGGTGGAAAAATAATTTACATATGGTTAATAGAATGGTGATATATGTAGATATGTGATTATTTGGTGATTTATTTTAATATGGTTTAATTTTAATCCGCCTATGGCGGATCAAGACAAATCGCCACTATTGCTTGCAGTCCGCCTTTGGCGGATCCTCTTTGCGCCAGTCTGCCATCGACGCAACCACACTGCAGTCCGCTGCCACCTGCAGTCCGCCTTTGGCGGATTCTGTTCTGCCCTGGACGAGACGCGCAAGCTGGCTGCATGGAGCAGGAAACGAGGCGACGACGTATGGAGGAGAGGGAGCTGCGCCTGCGCCAAGTTCACATGCGAGCCTCCTGTTCACTTGCATGCATTTTCCATTCAAACAACAATGATGCAATGACCGTGTATGTATTATTGATAGAAGGAGGTCTATTATTGAGAGTGAGTGGAGAGCTTAAATGGAGGAAGAGTTACTATAAAAGCAGGATGAGGGGAGGGTAACATACGAGAGAAGTGAGAGCAAAAAAGAAAAATATACAGAGATTGTTAAAAAAAATTAAGAGATAGTTGGTCGAAAAAAATGGTGAAAACTGATAATACAGTGGATCCAAGCGGCCATATTACTGTTGAAGTTTCAGAGCAAAATGTATGTATTTTTATTTTTTATTGAAATTTACATTTTATATATTTTCTGTATGTTAATATATCTATTTAGTTTTTTTTTTAACAAAATCGAATCAGTTAAAATTTTAGTTAAATATTTTTATGTTGTTAGTGGATATGTTAATTTATTTTTTTCTTAGTTGATATATTTTGTTAGAAGAAATATTAATTTAATTTGCTATTGAAGTCTATTTATTCACAGTTGATTAATTTATTTTTAAATTTAACAAACAGCAACACGTAAAAATCGAATTAGTTAAAAGCTTAGTTAGATAGATTTATGTTTTGTTAGTGGATATGTTAATTTATTTTTAATGCATTGATATATTTTGTTAGAGGATTTATTAATTTATTTTTTATTAAATTCCATTTATTGGGGTGATTAATTTAACAGACAACAAAATGCAAAATTTTTAGTGGTGGTAATTAGAATGACAATTATATTTCATGTAATGTTATTAAATTGATTTTTAAGTTGGTTATTTACAATGAAATTTTTAGTTAATTAGTTTTAGTTGAAAATTTTAGTTAATTAATTTAAGTTGATTTAGATAATTTCTTGCATTTAGTTATCATTTTAGGTGCAGTGATCGATAAAATGCACTATTTTATTTTATTTCAGAAGTTTTTAAATTGATTATCTAGTTGACTATTTGATTTCTTTCATTTAGTATTTTTAGTGGTGGTAATTAGAATCACACATTTATTTCATGTAATTTTATTAAATTGATTTTTAAGTTGGTTATTTAGAGTGAAATTTTTAGTTAATTAGTTTTAGTTGAAACTTTTAGTTAATTAGTTTTAGTTGAAAATTTTAGTTAATTAGTTTAAGTTGATTTAGATAATTTCTTGCATTTAGTTATCATTTTAGGTGTAGTGATCGATAAAATGCACTATTTTATTTTATTTCAGAATTTTCTAACTTGATTATCTAGTTGACTATTTGATTTCTTTCATTTAGTATTTTTAGTGGTGGTAATTAGAATCACAAATTTATTTCATGTAATGTTATTAAATTGATTTTTAAGTTGGTTATTTAGAGTGAAATTTTTAGTTAATTAGTTTTAGTTGAAACTTTTAGTTAATTTGTTTAAGTTGATTTAGATAATTTCTTGCATTTAGTTATCATTTTAGGTGCAGTGATCGATAAAATGCACTATTTTATTTTATTTCAGAATTTTTTAAATTGCTTATCTAGTTGACTATTTGATTTCTTTCATTTAGTATTTTTAGCGGCAGTAATTAGAATCACAAATTTATTTCATGTAATGTTATTAAATTGATTTTTAAGTTAGTTATTTAGAGTGAAATTTTTAGTTAATTAGTTTTAGTTGAAACTTTTAGTTAATTAGTTTTAGTTGAAAATTTTAGTTAATTAGTTTAAGTTGATTTAGATAATTTCTTGCATTTAGTTATCATTTTAGGTGTAGTGATCGATAAAATGCACTATTTTATTTTATTTCAGAATTTTTTAAATTGATTATCTAGTTGACTATTTGATTTCTTTCATTTAGTATTTTTAGTGGTGGTAATTAGAATCACAAATTTATTTCATGTAATGTTATTAAATTGATTTTTAAGTTGGTTATTTAGAGTGAAATTTTTAGTTAATTAGTTTTAGTTGAAACTTTTAGTTAATTTGTTTAAGTTGATTTAGATAATTTCTTGCATTTAGTTATCATTTTAGGTGCAGTGATCGATAAAATGCACTATTTTATTTTATTTCAGAAGTTTTTAAATTGATTATCTAGTTGACTATTTGATTTCTTTCATTTAGTATTTTTAGTGGAGGTAATTAGAATCACAAATTTATTTCATGTAATGTTATTAAACTGATTTTTAAGTTAGTTATTTATAGTGAAATTTTTAGTTAATTAGTTTAAATCCATTTATTCAGAGTTTATTAATTTATTTTTTAATTTAACAGACAGCAAGACATATGCGGCCGCGACATTTAAAATTGCCTTATATGAGAAATGAGATACGAGCCTACGTGCGGCATGCTGGCCTGCTTCGCTTTGTTGAAATCGGTGACATAGCAGTGAATCAGAGGCTTATCTCAGCACTGGTTGAGAGGTGGAGGCCCAAAACTCATACTTTCCACTTTCCATGTGGGAAGTGCACTATCACACTAGAAAATGTTGCTATTATATTAGGGCTCCCGATAAATGGTTGACCTGTGATTGGCTCTACTGTTTCTAACTATGAAACCCTCCCTGATTTATGTCAATATCTACTGGGTGTTCGTCCTGGTCCACTAGATTTTAGTGGAGGTGTGATAAATTTAAATTGGTTGAATAACAGTACTGGAATCGTGGAAGCTAATTCCGATTTGGTAATTCAACAACTTGCACGTGCTTTTATACTCGCCTTATTGGGCCAATGTATTCTGCCTGATAAGAGCACTGCGGAAGTACATGCAAAGTACTTGCAATTGCTGGAAGATTTGGAGCAAGTCAAATCGTATCGCTGGGGCTCAGCTTGCCTTGCTGTACTTTTTCGAGGGCTTTGTCGTGCTACTCACATAGAAACCAAAGAAATCAATGGTTGTGTTGTTCTACTGCAAGTATGGGCGTGGCAGCGGATGCCCTTTTTGGCTCCCATACTATCCATGCCTGTTGTTTTCCCCCTCTGTCGAAGGTAACAATTGTTTACTTGAATTTCTATATTATTCTTGTTAAAGTAATAATTAACGTCTAATCAGGATAATGTCTCATAGATGGAAGTGACCACGTTATCCGCGTGACATTAATTTAAAGGACCATCACAATATAAGGTTGTTGATAGATAATTTGGGACATCAGGTAAACATTTGGAATATTGTACAATCGTTTTGTGTTCACCATAATCATCATGATTTGCATATCTAATATTTTTTTTTAATGCAGTTTATATGGCAGCCATATCTAGATCCTCTGATTTATGCCCTTATTCCAGACGATGTGCCGGTCGAGCAGCATTTGTTCTCATCTGTCACTTCACTTTTATGTTTTGAGGTGATGGAGTTGCACCTAACCGATCGAGTTATGCGACAATTTGGGTTAAATCAAGAAATTCCTCTCGACCAACCTAATCTACAAGGATTCCATAATAGAGACTTAAGGGAATTACCACCAACCAATTGGGAGAGACAACATCAACATTGGGTGGTGATGTGGTAACAACGTGCAAATCGTGTATTAATTGGAACTCCCACCGCTGATTATCAGCCCTCTGATTTGTATTGGTCTTGGTATTTATCCTATGCTCGAGCTATACGATTGTCCCCTGAGGAAGCAGATCATCCACCTCTCTACGAAGAAAATGAACCACCTTTGGATGAAGAAGGTGAAATGCCCGCCCAAGGAGAAGATTTAGTACCGCCCATCCAAACAGAAGCTCCTCATGGCCATCAACCTTTGTTTCTGCAACAAAATAACTTGCCTTATTGGGATGTGCATGCATTACAATTTCCTCATGACCAATTTCCTTGGTGCCCACAGATGCAAGAGACTACACAGATCCAAGATCCACCACGACATTCTGTTGGTGTTTTGGGCAGCCACGGTGGTGGTCCTGCAATGTCTAGTGGGTCCTCATCTAGCTGGAGAATGTCTATTCATCTCCCTGGAGGAAATTACGATTTTGCTCATCTTGGGGGCCAGTCATCTTCACAAGTTAGCCTTGACCTCAATACAAATCCAACTAGTCAATTGAATGACGTATACCGGCCACAAATGGTTACATTTGGGATGTATATTCTACATATATTATCTCCAGGTGCATAATCAGCAAATACTGAGATGTTGCAAAATTTACAAGATATAGCTGTATCTGCCCAACATGTAGCAGTAGGAGGTGGGGAACATGCAGCCATAGATAAGGAGATGGGTGATCAGGGCGGCACAGAAGAGGGCATGGGTGATCAGGGCCGTCAAGTTAGAAGGCAATCACGTGGCATTATGAATGTGTTAGGAAAGGCTGCCAAACAAACTGCAGGAACTATATGTGATGCATTAAGACCACGGGAACATGTAAAACTAGCTAAAAGACTAAGCTATTCACCATTTCAACCACCACGACCAGATGGGAAGGGGAAAGGTCATAAGGGAAGTTGAGTGTGGAGTACTTTATTTCATGTAGCTATGACCTTGTGTTTATGTATGGACTTTATGGTTTCTATTATTTTATGGACCTTAATGTATTTTTGGTTGATGGACTACGAAACATTAAATTAAATGATATAAAAAAAACACAATAATCTCGATACAAACATTAAATTGACACAATAAGTAACATCCATGAAACACAATAAATTAACACGATAACATCCATGAAATAAAATAAAATGACAAAATGACATCCAAGAAACAAAATAAAATCACACACTAATATCCACGAAATACAATCAAATGACATAATAGCCTCCATGAAACAGGATTAAGTGACATGACTATGAACTTGGGCCAGGAGTGTATGGACAGCGGCTGTGACTATGACCTTCACCGCAACATAGACCACAACATCGAGGCCCCGCATATCACGCATATCCATCTCATTAAGAAATCGAGTGCTCTTCGGCCGACCTTTAGCTTTGCGCTTTGAAGCAGGGTTAGGACAAATTACTGGACCTCTATATCGAGGCCATGTACTTTGGTGCCCCACAACCCCAAACGGTCTCTTGTAGACCTTACAAACCTTTGGTATTCTGTAAACATCATCAACATACCCTTGCCATTGAAAGTTCATGCTATCACTAGCGGCAATCACATGACGACAAGGAATTCGATCAATTTGAAAATCGCCACAATCACAATATCTGTGCTTCAAATCAACCTTGTATTCTTCCCTACTGATTTGTTCTTTAACATGGAAAGACTCATTTTGCCTATCAAAGTTGGTCACAATCATGTTTCTGGCTGCTAGTTCTATTCTTTGCAGTTGTGTCATAACAGCTTCTGAGAATTCATGACTGGCATTTTTTCGTGCATATGCCTCTTCACCTTTCTTAGCAAACAATTCAACCAGTCGAAAATATGTTACTCTTATAGTGTTGTGATTGGTAGATTGCGAGCCCCTTTTAACACGGAATTCATACACTCCACAAGATTTGTGGTCATGTGTCCCCATCGATATCCACTGTCAAATGCCTGCACCCACTTTTCTCGTGGAATTTCATTGAGCCAATCTGTATATTGGGAGCTACGTTCCCTTATTCGCTGATAATGATTATTGAATTCACTCTCACTCCTTGAATACCCTGCAGAGAACAATGTTTTTAAAATTTTAATTTATAAAAATCACACTTACAGGAAATGAAACTAACAAATTTTCCTGCTAGTAAAGTGTAAATTACCCATGCTCACAACAATTCTGTGCAAGTGGGGTGACTTGAATCTCCTTAACAAATTAGCAGCAATGTGTCTAATGCAGTATCTATGAAATGCTCTCGGAGGTTCCCATTGACCATTGCTCAGGGCTATTGCTACTTTAATTGACCCATGGCGATCAGAAATAACGCCAACCCCATCTTGGGTTACTACAAATCTACGGAGATGATCAAGAAAAAACTGCCACGCATCTGCAGTCTCTCCCTCCACAATAGCAAAACCAATTGGCAAAATGTTCTTATTGCCATCTTGTGCAACTGCAATCAGTAAAGTCCCCGTATACTTTCCATACAAATGTGTCCCATCTATCTGGATTAGTGGCTTGCAATGTCTAAATGCCCTAATGCATGGACCAAAGGTCCAAAACACTCGACGAAACAGTCGATAATTTGGCACCAGTTCATCACCACGATATGCCTCTACAGTATCAAATTGAACAACTGAGCCTGGAATAGCAGTACACATGGCTCCACACCAATGTGGCAACTCCTCATATGAGCGTTCCCAATTGCCAAAAACTTTTTCAATAACCTTTTGCTTTGCCGCCCATGCTTTTCGGTAGGTTGTTGTGTGCCCATATCGAGAGAAAACCTCCGCAATAACAGTTTTAACTTTAAGGGATGGGTCGGACTGTACCATAGGCACTATAAATTGTGCAATTGTGTCGGAATCTAACTTCGAGTGGTATTGCGAAATCCTTGCCGTAGTACAAATGTGTGGCCCATTACATTTCCTGATTTCCCAAAAGCCCTTATTTTTCCTCAAACTAGCTCTAACAAGCCATCCACAACCTCTATCATACTGTGTGCATTTACAATAAAAAGTCTTCGGTTTTGACTCCAACACTTTGTAATCCACTCCTCTCAGTATATTGTATGCCTTAATTGCTTCTATAGTTGTCTCCCTATTACTGAATATCATTCCAACAAACAGTTCGTCATTCGAAATGGAATCACCTATGAAAAAAAAATTACATAGTCAACTAAAATTATATAAAATTATGTTTCTAATTAAGTAAAAAAAACTAAAAAACTAAATAATAATCTAAAATTACATTAAATTGTGCTTATAATCAATCAACAAAAAAAGATCAACTAAAAAAATGTTAGCTAGAATAATAACAAAAACAATCAACTAAAAAAAATAAATAAACTAAATAATAATGAACTAAAATATACATAAAATTGTGCAACAAAAAACACAAAATAAAAATACTCAACTAAACATAACTAACTAAAAAATAAAAAATCAACTAAAAATGATCAAGTAAAAATATTAATAAACTAAACATAACCAATCACAAAAAATAACAAACCACCTAAATAATAATGAACTAAAATTACATAAAATTATATTTCTAATCAACTAAAAATAATCAACTAAGAAAATAAAATACTCAACTAAAAATAAAAATTCAACTAAAAGAATCAACTAAAAAAGATCAACTAAAAAAATTAATCAACTGAACATAACCAATCACAAAAAAATAATAAATCACCTAAATAATAATAAACTAAAACTATATAAAATTATGCTTCTAATCGACTAAAAAATAAATAAATCAATTACAATAATCAACTAAAAGAATCAACTGAAAATGGTCAACCAAAAAATTAATCAACTGAAAAATTCAACTAAACATGGTCAACTACAAAAATAGCTAATAATCTAAACAATAATGAACTAAAATTACATAAAATTGTGCTTCTAGTAAACTAAAAAATAATCAATTAAAAATTAACTAAATACCAAAAAAAAATCATCTAAATAATCATAAACTAAAATTGCATAAAATTATGCTTCTAATCAACTAAAAAATATTAAATCAACTGAATAATAATTAACTAAAATTATATAATGACCAATTAAAAATAATCAACTAAATATGACCAATTAAAAACAATCAACTAAAAAAAATTAAAGGGTACATACCAATGTTTGTATACTCCGGAAACTCTGATGCTTGCATAGCTTCCAAACCCAAAGCACGCATGAAAGATGGCTCATTATTCAGATATTGTCCACCTATTCTGTTTGACATCCCATCATTATCTACATCATCATCTGCATCATCATCAACATCATTATCAGCATATTCGTTGCCACTTTCATAGTCATCTTCATCATTCTCTTCCTCCATTGCTTCCAATTCTACGTCTTCATCTATAAATGTGATTGGCCCATATTCTACATTCCCAGCAACAACTTCAAAATCAACATACAACTCAATGGCAGGAATGTCTAGTTGATATTCTTGATGTATCCTAAACATTTGTTGAATATCATTGTCATCGCGTATTGCAACTACTTGATATTGTCTGAAATTGCCAAAAATCGAGATATGACACCTGTATCTTATTGCTACGACTGTTTTTGGAGTGTCACTATTTATCGATTGACATAACCAATTTTCTAACTCCGAATATGACAAAATGTAAGGAATAAAAAAACTAAATGACCTCTCACATATAAATGTGATACCTTCATTAGTATTTGTAACAACCTCACCATCAAAATAAACTATTATATTTACCGCACTATTCATTCTCACTTTTTTGTTTCACTCTCGGACACTTTTTTTTCCAATGAAGCTCACATCCTCTTAACTCTCTCTACTAAAACTGAATACTAACATTGATCTGCATGACCTAAGCGAACTTGCGAGTTTATATAGAGCTCAAAAAATAATTTAATAATAAAAACGTCTTTGGCGGATTTTAAAAAATAATTTTTTATTTAAAATTTCGCCTAAGGCAGATTTGTGCTATCCTTTCGTCAGTATGACAGCTTTCCGTGACCAATTTCAAACTGTGATTTTTTTTTTAAAAGCTTAATCCGCCAAAGGCGGATGCATTTTTTTAATTTTTTATTTGCCTAATCAGCCTTAGGCGGATTCTTCCAGCTTTGACCCCATATTCATGTTCTACCCCTCAAAGCCCCATATTTACGTAAATTCTCCCCTAAACTTCCATATTGAAAAAAAAGCCCCACGTTTGGTACGGGTAATTCATCTGGATTAATTACAAATAATGTTGCGTAAAATTACCTGTGCCCACAATATTACCTGTTTAATAAATCCACATTACCAGATTGCTACCTTAGTAGTAACATGAATTGTCCCTATGAGGGTGTTTATGTGGATTATCACATGGGTGGTAATCCTTGAATTATTATTATTTAAGATTTAAATTATTAATAATTATTAATATCATTTAAAATAATTATTATTATGATAATTATTTTTAATAATAATACTTATTTGAAATTATTATCATAACAATGAAAATTTAATAAAAATAATGATAATAATTATAATTATAATAATCAATAATTATTTTATTACTATTATCATCATTATTATTATATTTCTAAAAGACATACATCACTTAGTAATCTTTTGATATACCAAATAAGATAATGTGAATTTTCAATTAGATTACCTATATATACCAAACTTTACATTGTAATATTATCAGTAATTTAAAATGTGATAATATTTATAAATGACAATCCAGATTAGTAGTGATTTTATAAGTAATGTGTCAAATGCCACCTAGATATTAAGGAGAAGAAGACAACAGCGGTCTCCTCCTACACACAAGTTGGCCCCAAAATATCCAAGTAATTTTTTCGCTTTATCTTAATAATCATTTTATTCTTAATAGTTTTTCGTTAAATGTTTTTTCATATTTTTGAATTACTAAATATATTTACAAAGCATTTACTATTTTTTCATTTAACGATTAGAAAATTCATTAACAAGATCTATTAAGAGGATATAAAACTATTCATTCAACTAACATGGTATTTTATTTATTTAATTTATTTAAGAAGCCTCTTAGTTTCGTCAACCCTACCACTTACTACGGCTCCACCTTCTCTATTACGGATGGGTGAATTCCAACTTGAAAATCTATTTTAAGAACAACATCAAAATTTATTAAATATAGAGAATACATTTTGTTGGAAAAAAATCTCAAATCCACACAAGCCAAAAGAAATAAATAGAATAAAAAAATCACAAGAATTTAACATGTTTATGCCAATAATGCCTACGTCCACAATTCAACCAATTAATCCACTAATTTCTGTGAAAAATATAATCACGAATCTAACAGTCTTTCACAAACCCAACACCCCAATACACCTAATCACACAAAGTAATTTCTCCATCTAATAAAATTTGCTCAAATAAACTACACTCACTTGCACCAAAAATGGTATGCTCTCAAATTTTTTTTCTCCTGTTACGCCACGAGCACAAAAATAACACACACACACACACACACCAAAAAAGCAAAAACGAAGTAGCAGCGTACTCCCCTTAGCAACAAGCAAGCCAACAAGCTTATACACACACACACACACAACTTGACAACAACAGCACTCCACGCAGTGGCAGTTCACATCCCTTTTTTAGTTTTTTTAAATGGGTTTTTAAAGAAAACCCAATCCAAGGCAATAAAAAAAGCCCAACAAATCTCCACCTTGCCTTGTGATTGGAACAAACCGGATATATCAATAGTAACTATCAGAATGTTTTATCAAAGTCCTAGCAAATATTACCTTTTCCTCTGGCATAGTGACCCCATCAACTTATATAAATTACCACCAATTTTCTTACCCTTCATTATCTTCAAAGAACCTTGTCTAACTTGCAATACTCCATCAAATATTCATAGCTCAACGCATCAAGTCTGTCCAAAGAAATCAAATTTCTACCAAGTGTAGGTACATACCTCACATCACCAAGTGTCCACACACAACCATTATGCATTTTAATTTTAACAGTGCCTATTCCAACAATGTCAAAGCAATCATCATTAGCCAATCTAACAACCCCATCACTATAAGTATCATATGTGTCAAACCATTCCCTTTTGCAACAAATATGATTAGAACAACCAGAATCTAAAAGCCAACAATCACTACTAATATTTTTTTCTTTTTCAACCATCAACACTTCAGTTTCATAATTTGAGTACTCAGCTACAGTAGCATCTTCAAACTTCTCTTTTCCTTTTCCTTTACTCCTTTCAAATTCTTCTATATCTGCTTTATATGTCTAAAATTGCATAAAATGGGTCACTTTATGACTTATAATAGATATTTAAATGTTTCATTTTGTGAATTTTAAACACTAAAATGAGTCATTTTAAACTCTGTTCCACTTCAAATGACATATGCATTACTTAACATCATGTTAGTAAGTCAAAGTGTAATTCTATTACTGTTTAAAGAATCAAATATATATAGAGGGACTAATGTATCTTATTATTAAAATCTTGAAGGACTATGGGTTTAATTTCAGTTTTTGAGGGATTAAATAGTCTTGAGAAATTTTCTTGAGGGACTACGTGAGTTATTTACTCTAATAAATATGTGTGATGCATGTTGAAAAAGAATGTCAAATTCTAACTTGAGAAACCCCATATATTAAGGGAAAATCATGGGACAAACTCATAAATATTTCACTATATTCGAGATAATTATAATACCTATTTCCTTGATCTCTCACACTAGAAAAATATGGTGATTTTTAATGAGAGGTCCCCTATTCAAATACTACACTTCTCTTTGATTTTAATACTAAGGAGTAAGAGAAATTATTTCAAAAGATTCCAACATAGATATTTACACTTACATTCTTTAGGATTTGCCCATAATCTCTCATGTTTTCTCTTTACATACTATTTCACTCCTTCTCTTTATCTGTACTATTTATTCTTTCTTACTACTTTGTTGCTTCCAAGTGACAAATTTGTTTCTATATATTTGTAGAGATTTCTAAACATATCAACACAAACATCTGGGCTTTTGAAATTTTTCACTACATGCCTATATTACAATATTTATTAGCTTTCTAGTTTCTTCAATAATTATAGCTTGCCATGAATACTTATCAATTATCGAAGTTTATTACTTCAATTGGTTCAGTTGACTTTAACTCTATCCGTATAGTTAGACCCCACATTATATATGTACAAAATAGTTCTATAGATATAAATAATAAATATGTAATGCATTGTTATGTATTAATTTATTAAGTTTTATATACATAAACATGTATACACTCATATATGTATACACATTTACATATTTTGGTTTTTTGGGTACATGAACATTTAAGTTTATGTTTATCATAGCTTATGAGTTTCACTACATTCTTTTGTGACTAATAGGAGGCTATGGCTAAGGTTGTTGACAAGGTTCTGACCAAGCTGATTTGTCCATACTTTGCCATAGCTTGTGTCACGACCCGACTTGGGCACATGACCGGCACATGAGGAATCCTCATTCCCATGTAAGCCTTGTGATCTCTGAGTCTCTCTATATGTATAATTTAATATAAAATCCTTTTCCAAATCATAAATTCATCTCTGACATATATATCTAACTCTTTGAAAAACAAATCATCATAAATACTTTCATAATCAAGCTCTAGTAAATATCTCTGATACAAAACACATGAGTTGCTCTTAACACAAAATAAACCATAGAACTCGTAATCATGAAAATACAAAATATTCATGATAAAAATAGGTCAGTCTATCTCTATGGTCCGGGACCCTGCCTGTCATGCTCACTGGAGTACTCTATCTCTAAATAGAATACCAAAAGTACTTCACTCACAAAGTGAAGCTCACCAACTGGGAAATCTCTACTGTGGGGAAGGAGATGGAAGAGAAAAACCCGCAGTGTCTACTGCATCTGTAGTGGAGGAAGAGAAAGGGGTGAGTTTCATCTAAAACTCAGTGAGTAAGTCCTCACCCATAACCCTCTCATGGGACAGTCAAGGGAAATAAATAATAATATATATATCAAACCAGTTAATGCAATAATTCTAAAGTTCATATTCATGGGAATAACAAATAGTTTTGAAATCAATATTCTGTAGAAATCATAAACCACAGTATGCTAACAAAGAAACAAGAATCTCTGGTTATGCCCAATTCATGTGACATAACAAATTTCTGGTTATGCATAGCATAACAAAGTCTCTAATCTCTGGGGCACCTAACTAGGTCCTATTCGTTATTTCTCTGGCCCTAAGGCGATTTGGTATACCAAGGTTAATGGAATAACTACCGTTAACTCACAGTCTGTTTCTCTATAGCTACTGTCCAGTTCAATCAGAAATCTAAATCTTTTCTCTATATCTCATAAATTTTCTACCCTAGAGTTCACAAGCTCTAGCATATACATATTCTTTATTCTGTAAATCATCACAATGTTTAAAATATCTCTAAATATATACTCTAGCTCTTTGATAAAAAATCGCTTTAACAATAATGGTCCCATGAGTTTTCAAAAAAACATATATCTCATGCTATAATTTATTGAAATTAACTTTAATAATCAACACAAGGATCATAGGATCTGAACCCACTCACCGTTTAAAGCCGGGAATATGTGGGCCCCACCAACTTGACCTGAAGAGTTTGGAATGGCACCAACAACTGCCATGGAGCAACCATAACTCTAGATTAATATCTAAAAATCTCTAGAGAGCTCTATTCTAACTCTACTAAAATTAGGGAAACACCCCCACTTGACAAAAATGAGAAAAATAATCAGACCAAATCCCAGATCATGGAGAAATAAAGACATAATCTAATAACATGAACTTACCTTGAAGCTTGGAATGATGGATTGGAGCGAATTTGAAAGAAAGAGAGAAAAATGGAGGAAGAAAGAGAAAGAGTCGCATTTCTGCTTCCTTCTGCTCGATTGAGGGGTTTTTAAACTCACTGACACCGACCGCTATAACGGCCTAATCACGTCTCATGGTCCCACAGAGACACTTATGACCGCTATAGCGGTCGTGGACCACTATAGCGGTACCTCAGACCGTTGCACCTCTTGAACATGTTCTGGTGACCGCTATAGCAGTCCTGGACCACTATAGCGGTGACAGAAATCCCCAACTTCTGTGTTTTTCAGTCATTCTGGTATCTGGGTTGTTCCAACACTCACTTATTTACATTTCAAGTTAATGTCCTCATTTATTTTACTCTCCATTAACTTTAAAACATAAATGTAAATAAGGAAATACCCCTTATTTGGATTCAAATAAAATATCAAAAAAACCAAAACTCCATCAAATCAGAATCCAAATTTTGGGTTTTAGTTCAAATCCGGAAATTTCTGAGATTTTCTAAACTTGTGGGTTAACAACGAAACATTTGCAAGTTTCATAAAATTCATTAAAAATCACTTTTCAACTTGTTTTCCCTCAAGGAACAATTACCGGGACTTTTGATCCAAAGAATATGGTTCTATCATATAGCTCTTTAAGGAGGTATAGGATCCATACTTAGTAAAATTTAGGACCCGACGGTGGTTCCAAGGGAATCCTTGAGGCTATACAGAACTTTACTGCTGACCCGTGTATCTCGGGTATCACAGCTTGCATCAGTTAACAATATACCTTGGGATTGGCTCACATATTTGTATTTCTTTAAAAATCATTGTTCTACTTATATATGCATATAATTATAAAAAAATGTTTTATATATATATATATATATATATTCTTAATTGCCTTGTATATCCTTTTGTAAGTATATATTAATGTCTTGTTTTAACTATTGTCACCTTCTAATTTGAATATCGATATATTAATGCAGCATGTGCAAAAACTTGGAGCCAACACTCCTTTGGTTACTCGTATTTCCAATCGGTTGATGGCCAAGGACACATTGACAGATGAATTAAAAGAAGTACGCTTTTCTTTTTAGTCCATTTTAAATTATTTGAATTACTTTTTTACAAGTAATTGAGGTAAATATTGTTACTTATGGGTAAAGCAAGTGCAATGGGAGTATTTTGACTATAGCGGTCCTCATCCTTGTGAATATGAATTTTTTGAGGATTGAAATCGAGGGATTGTTTTGGTAGTTAGATATTTGCCAGGACTAAAAGTTGATGTTGTATCGTTATTTCATCCCAAGACGGTAAGCTGGGTTGGAAATTTTGATTAATGTCTTATCTTTGACATAATTAAAAGCAATAATTACATGTCCATTAAATGTTTTGGCCACAGTTAACACCATTAGTACTACATACTGTCTTGAGAATTGACTTGAATATTTTTGCCGGTTTAAAACTAGGACCTTCAAACTACCCTTGACTATGACAAGTTTGTCAAAGAAATCAAGGATTACACAGCTCATGTTTCTAGCAATGGATTCCCTGATGCTATCATGTTGTTTGGAGTAAGTTCTCAAATTGTGAACTCATAGTTTGCCTATGGGGAAAATCCCCAAGTGTCTCTTTGTGTGCTCTAGCAAAAATTATTGACAATATGACATCTATTTTTATAGGATCATAATTGTGATGTGAATTTCATTGCCTCAAAATTGTGTGAGTACTTTTCTTTAGAGAATCAATGAATTACTAATGTATATCGAGATTAATTTTATTTATTAATACAAATATAAAATATTTACATTGTCAATAAATAATATTTTACTGTGTATATATAAAGTGTTTTTCAATAATTATACTATAATTTTTAGGCTATAATTATTGTTAAAATAGAACACTTATAGTTATGTGAGTATGTATTAATATGATCAAATAATTGTGTAAAAAATAATCAACTTATTAAAATTAAATTCATTAATAAAATTATATACTTTGCCCCATTGTTGCAATGATGACGACTCTACGTATATGTCACAAATCAAGTTATGCCAGAAGAAACCCCCATTGTTGGCGATGGGGGTGGTTGTTTTTGTTCAATAGTATGAAGTATGCAGTAACTTGGCCAACGAAGTCATACATATATGATGTTGTTGCCCTAGTATTAGCTAGGAACAAACACAAGTGTGATAACCAGTGTATACATGGCAGCAGATAAGTTCCACACTGCCCCAAGGTCCCCCGAGACCCACCCGTGTTGTTGGGAAGGCCTCGGGATGCTCGGAGGACCCTTAGAGCAGTTGATGTGATGAACTGTCATCGCTATGGCGGTCCAAGACTGCTGTAGCGGTCATGGTGGGGTGGCTATGGCTTTTTGGCATCTAGGGGACCGCTATAGTGGTCATGAGAGTATGGTAGCAGCGTGTTTTGTCCTCTAGAGACCGCTATAGCGGTCATAAGTAATGCGGCTGGGGGGAGTTACGGGAGCAGGACCGCTATCACGGTCATAGACTGCCATAGCTGTGTCAGAAGTTCAGAGACAATGCAAAACACGTCGTTTTACGTAAATGAGACACCCCAACCCCCTTTTGAATATCCCAACTCGGGATTTCACCCCAAAATCGAGCCCTACCCCCCTCCAACTCTCTTCCTCTCCTCCCCACTCAATCTAGCTCCAATCTTTCTTCCTCCCAAGAGATCAAAGGTGAGATTTATGGGTTTTGTTGTCTCCATCCTTCTCACTTTATATCCTAGAGTTTGGGTTTGTTGTTTGTCTCCATTGTTATTAAGTGGGGGTGCTCCCCCAATATTGTTAGGGTTATGTTTGAGTAATCCAGAGGTTAATGAAGACTAACTAGAGTTTTATGGTTTCAATGGCAGATGTTGGTGCCATTTCTCCTCCTCGGAGTCCCTGCGAAGTTGGCGGTTCACAGTCTACCCCTCCAGGTGAGTGGGTTTGAGCTCATGGCCTTAGTTTAGTCATTACATTATTATTTTCTAGCATTACGGAGTATTTAGAGGATTTAAAATGGATTCTTGTACGATATTGCTTTATGAAAAATATATATTTCACTAGAAAAGCTCTGTTGAACTTATGCATGAAAATATGATTTTAGAAATGCATGAGACCATATTTATTTCATAAAAAGCTTCGTATGATTAAATTCGTAAATTGATTTGATAATGAATAAATGAGATTTGCTATGATTTACAAGTTGAGATTTAAGAATTTACAATTGCTAGTAATGAGAAGTGTTGAACTAGAAACATAGAACTCCCCTTTTTTATTTTAGAGGTTTTAGTATAGAGAGAGTTACTGAGAGGAACAGAACTGTGAGTTAACAGCAGTTATTCCATTAACCTTGGTATACTAAGGCCCCCCAGAGGCAAGTGTCCTTTGAATTAGATCTGTCCGCCAGGGACACAGTTCGCTAGGGACCGAAGAGATCACGTTAGCCAGGGGCTTTGTCCACCAGGGACTTAGCACCCTTCCTATAGTTGATGAATACTCCGTTCTCTTGTGTAATTCCTGCGATTTTAAAGATTATAATTAATATGTAAAGTAAACATAACTGTTTATAAATGCTGCATTTTACCGTTATTCATTTATTATGTTTTTCTGTCCTATGTACAATTATGAGTGAGGATCCACTCATTGAGTTTTGATTTCAAAACTCATCGCTCTCTTATTCATTTTTCTACAAATACAGACGTAGCTTAGGATCCTCCTTTTCCCACCTCCTCAGCAGTAGGATTTCTTCAGTTTGGGGTGAGCTTCACAATGGCGTGAAGCCGCATTATTTTGTTCATGGTAGATGTATTCCAGTGATGTGATACGCCATATATTATTCTATATATATATTGAAAATTAATTACTTTTTGTTTAGTGGTGTGTGCACACGTGTAATCCAATCCCTAACCCATTCATGATATATGGCGTATATGTTTCATTAGATGTAGGGGAAATTCAGTTCAATGTTGTAATGGCTGCGGGTCTTGTGCTATTCGGACCACAATTTGAGGTTGTTGTTGTTGGAGTGAAGCTATTAAAGAAACAATCTTGCTTATGTGCAAAAATGGTAGAGCAAGGTGCCCTTACCAACATAAATTCAATCTTAGGGATTATTCATGAGACAGTATGTGCTTCTAATAGAAAGATATTATATACTTGTAATACTGCATATTCCTATAATTGTTTTTAGAATCTTTGATAGAAATCATAATGCTTGTTAGATGACATAAAATGATATGACATACTTATTCATTTAAAGATCTGACAATTATATATGTTGCATCATTCTAGCTATAAAATTTCATAATTTTGGTTATTTAGCATGTTCCATAATTTTATTAGTAGAATTTTAATTAAAATAATTTGACATTAATGAATGATTATTTATTTAACTACCATGTTTTAATCTCAATAAATTCTAATGTAGATTTTAACACAAATAATTCTGGTACCTAACATTACTTATGATTATTTGCTTATTAAATCTTTGTTCATTCCTCAAGTATTGTTGCAAAAATGGCCCAGTGTAGATAGAAGACCCATTATCTTCACCTTTGTACGTTGTTGTGAATCAATGAAGAAAAAGATTCCTCAAAGGAGGGAGGATGAGATTGGCAACATCCACCGTCTTCTATCATATCAAAGGGTAAGATGCTGAATTCATATGTTTTTCATTTGTAATCAATATGCATGATAAAATATAGAAAATAATATGTTCTTTCTTTCTAGCCTTGTAGAAAACAATTTATTTGGGTTGTTTCTTTATTACAATTCAGGGGTCATGGTCCCTACTTCTTTGTTGATAGTATTAGCATCAGGCCTTGTGATATCTTCATTTTCTACCATAGGGCCTTAGAGATCGCAAACACCACCAGTACCACTGCCTTTGGGACTTTAAAGATATTAAAGGAGAAAACATGTAACCATGATGAAAGAAGTAAAAATAACAGAGATGAGGATATGATCGTAATAGATGGTGTTTTTGGTGGCTTGATCTTCTCATGCAATACTCATGGTGCATCATATTTTGGACACCCTAATGTTGATAGCTCCACATTCTCTCAAAACTTTCCTAGGGTCCCACTTACTAGAGTGTTTTGCAAAGGTGAAATTGGTTGTGGCTCTTCAAGCCTTATGGGTGAAGATTATCAAATGGATCTAAGCCCTCCCAATTGTCGCCTTCACTCCTGTAGCGCGGTTTATTTGGTCATCTCTTATCTTCATGCTCCATTTGTGTGATACAATCTAAATCCCTTAACAATAGGTACAAGTTGATGAGAACAACATATACAAATATAGTTGGTTTTAAATAATTGCTTTGCAGTACACTTTGGACCTATACCAATAGTACTCCCATGCAAGACATTAGACGTATTTGTCATTTTCTTTGAGAGTTATATTTGGTGGTGGAGAAATTTAGCATTAAATTATTTTTTTAATCATAACAAAATATTTTATATTTAAAATTAGTAGTCCATTTAAGATTTACATATAGTCAGGATTTTTTCTTGGAATAAAATAAAAAATTGGTAAACGTGAAATATGTCCTATTCTGAAAAAAAAAAAACCTGAAACATGTCCTTTTTAACTATATATAAATCATATCAGAGTGAATTGAATTATAATTTACATATAAGTTTCACAATAGTGGTACAACTTATGAACGTATCGTTGGACACCTACAATGCATAAGTCATACAAGGGTGGCATGACTTATGTGCAGTTCTATTTGTACATAAGTCTCACCACCCTGGATTGACTTATGTGTTGTTTTTCTTATAAAAAAATATCTCAC
The DNA here is from genome assembly GCA_031216125.1 of Dalbergia cochinchinensis. Lineage (NCBI taxonomy): Eukaryota > Viridiplantae > Streptophyta > Magnoliopsida > Fabales > Fabaceae > Dalbergia > Dalbergia cochinchinensis. Next base: position 53,596,312 of record CM062373.1, on the reverse strand, counting down.
TTAATCTAGGTTCCACATCTTATTCAATGGTAGATACAATTATGTCGGCTTAGTGTCCCATAAATTGTGAGTGCAAATAATATTACTCATAAGTGAATATCAAAGTACCCTTATGTCGAAAAAGGATAACCGTAGTTAGGTCTGTTTGGTTTAGATTTTGATAAATTATTTTTGAAATGATTGTACATGAAAAAATTCAGGACAAATGATTTTGGACCTAAAAATCGACAAAACATGAAAGAAATGGTAGGACATGCCATTGTTGTGATGGATATGTTAAAACAAGGAAGGATAATATAATAAATAGATCAAGTATTGGCTTGTTAAGAACAATTAGGAAGAATGTTAGGGTGATAACATGTTATGGAAAAATCAACTATGAATTGTATTAAGACAGGAATAAATAGCAAGTACAATCTTTACTACTTAATGCATATGCCTTTCTAGATGTAGAAAAATACTAACTACTTTCTTATTTTACTGTTATTTATTGTATAAAAATCTGTAAAAAAAAAACCAAAAAAACAACTCGAAAACTCCTTTGTGCTAGAATCTCGAGTTGGTTTTCTTTGTTTTTTTAAAATTTTGTTTTACAATTTTTTTTAATGACAACAAGATCAAAGACTGAAAGTGTTCAATATTTTTCCACAGTTAGAAGCGCATATGAATTATGTAATAAAGATTCTACCTTCAGTTTCTTCTCATTATAATCCTTCTTTTGGTTGATTTTTTCATAACCCTTTCCAAACCAACTTTCTCCCTAACTACTCTTAACAAGTCACTACTTGATACCCCATTATGCTTCATTGTTTTACCATATCTAATGACAATCACATGTCCTAGAGTTTCTTTCATGTCACATAGATTTTTAGGTTAAGAATAAATTTTATCTTACAACATCACCCCAAAACAATAATATGTACAAGCCACACAAACCTTTAATGCAACAAATTTAGAAGTAGCTATTATCACATCATATACTAGTTGCACTTCCACCTCCGTTTCAATTTGATTGGTTTCAATTGGCCCTATAATCTTGAATTTTGGTTGTTAGTTTTACAACAGATAAAATTAGAAACTTTATCATTAATTGCTTAATACTAACAAATGTTGCAGATCAATGAATAGAATATGTAATAATTGATTTAAATAGAGATAGCAACAATGAGTATACACTATATCTTATTCTAATATCATGATGCAATAGATTTATGGATCCAATTTTAACTAGTTTGAAATTCTCCATGGCCGAACAATCATCAATTGAATTTTAAATAATTTCTTCCTCAAGTGTGAATTCACACACAAGACAGCACAAATATAAAGCAATTCGTCAATTCAATATTATTTACATATAGTCAAATTTTAAAATTAAATAAAATACATCTATATATAAATATGTCAATATTTTGTGTTGTTATAAGTTACATATATTTTAATTTATAAAAAACTTAATGTATAAATATTAATAAATGAGATTTTGGTCAAAAATAAAATAATAAGTATGAGAAAATGGATATTTAATAAAAAATTTTGAAAAAGAAAAATAAAATGTAGTCTTTCTCACTAATCTTTTAGAGGAGGAAAGTATATGTTTTAGAAATAGAAGGAACAAGAACAACACATTTTAATGGAAATAGCCAATCATCTAGTCCATCACACGTTGAAGATATATGCAATCCTTACTTTGGTTTGTGTAGTTCGTGTAAAAGTTTTGAAAGTTGTTGTTCATGAATAGGAATGACATTCAGATATTATGATACACCAGTTCAAGCTATGAAATAGTTCCCTCAAAATCAAAATGGTTGATACTACCATGGGATTATCAGTGCCTCAACAATTATACATGATTTATCTCAAACTCAGTCGAAAATAGCAATGAATGGTGCCAAAAAAAATAGAAGTTATTGGATTATTTATTTTCTAACTTTTAATTTTTATTGGTTTTGTTGTTCTAAGACTCAACTGATAAGTGGTTAATATGAGTGTGAGAAGAGCAAATTTGAACCGTTGATTCTTATATGAATGGTCGAGAATGAAACAAAATCATGTGACATTTTTAAATAATTACATGATCATTAATTACCATCCATATATGGTTACCTGAGTTGCCCTAGGAAAGAGTATGACTTTGGAAAAAAAGAGATATAGTACCAGTATTAACAACATCATGGCAAGATTACTATTTACATGTAAAACTCACAATATAAAGAAAATGTTTTCATTGTTATTTTTTGATCTATACAAGACATCAATGGCATTTTTGACATCTTGTATTAGATATGGTAGGATAAATTAATGATTTGATATGTTATTTGATTACAGAAATGTGTTATAAAAATTTATCCATTAAAGTTCTTTTGTTTTAAAGTAATTGATAACCTAATCAAATGCACAGGATAAGATTAAGTTTGGTTATCCATAAGAATGATAGTATCCACCTAAATATTTTTCATAACCATGTTGCTGTTGGGCTATGATTACTACATGTGAGATTACTAAAAATGACCTCGTTTTTATTAATCATTTGCGCCTAATCTAAATAGAGCCCCTTTTGAATTGACATCTTCAACTTTATCTTTTTCCTTTTTTTATAATCACCATGGATAATTTAAAATTATTAAAAAAGAAATTTTAGTTTATATATATATATATATATATTTCTTTTGTATTATGCATATACATATTTATATATACTGATTTGAATAAATTATTCATAAAATATCTGGTTAATTTGAGTTATTTTTTACTCCTTTATTTTAGATTTCAAAATTATTCATTCATATAGAAAGAAAACCTAGTGTTGCAATGTACCTAAAGGGCACTGTGATGAAAATACTCAAAAAAAATGGAGTCACAACCAATTTTAATAATGACTAAATTAGAAAACCTTTTGACTTGCAAAGCTGGTTTATTGAAAGAGAGAATCTATTAGTCTAATTATGATTAAGGATGGGTGAAAACTTAATTCCACTGTATTCCTAATAAATCCGTATAAATACAATTATGCTAGAGCTCATTATGCAATTTTGTTTATACTCTAAAAATATTTATTTTTTCCAAGAAAGAAAGCCACAATTATATGGTGTCCATATCTAGAAGTAAAAAGGATAGATTATCATGTATCGATTGAATCAATGACTATTCATGAATTCATAATTAAATCAGTTACATACCGGATCCAAACTAAAGGAATGTTATGATAAAACTTCGTTTTAAAAAATATGGTAAAAAGGAATGTGCAACTTCAAAGACGTGATTAGATTACCTGTGGATTCTTACATCCACCGTCTTTTTCTTGTGTGTGTGTGTGTATATATATATAGAACTGGGAGTTCTCTTGGCTCGACATCGTTTGTTCTGTTCCACTGGAACTCATTGTTTAAGAGATGGAAGAAGGCTTGATGATGTAAATAATACATGATGAAGCTCGAGTTGATTCATTTCTTAGGGGCAAGTATCTAAGGGATCAATGATTAGGCTATGCAAACTAGAAATTCCTTTGCTTGGATAAAGGAAGAGATTACTAGATCTATTTTCGTATTGCTCATGATATACATAATAAGTGAAGCACCCATTTCAAATGCATATCCCATCTTTGCACAATAGGGTTATGAAAATCCACGAAAAGCAACTAGTCATATTGTACACTCCAATTCCCATTTGGCTAATAAGCTCATGGATATTGAAGTTCCACGAACAGTACTTCCTGATACTGTATTTGAAGCAGTTGTTCAAATTTCATATAATATGCAAGTGAAATAAGTTCCTGCTAATGGTAAAAAAAAGGCTTTGAATGTGAGGGATGTTCTTATTTTACTAGAGGGTTTTGAATTGGATCCCCTGATCGTATCTCACTTGAGATTAAAGAAAAACTAGGTAACCTCTCTTTTCATAGTTGTCCTACAATATATACATACATACATATATATATATTTGTGGTGGCCTTGTTTCCAGTCAGAAATATAGTGAAATCACCTTTCCTATTCTTTCTTCCAATTCTGTTACTCCGAGAGATGTTCACTTATTAAAATATCCTATATATGTAGGTGAGAACAAGGCGAAGGGTCAAATTTATCCTAATGGGAGCAATAGTAATAATAACGTGTGCAATGCAACTGTAGCAAGGATAGTAAAAAAAATATATGAAAAAAAAGGGGATATGGAATAACTATAGTGGATGTATCGGAATGATGTGAAGTGTTTGATTTATATTATACCTCTAGGACCAGAACTTCTTGTATCAGAGGGTGACTTGCAAGCTTGGTCAACCATTAACGAGTGATCCTAATGTGGGTGGATTTGATGAGGGGGATGCAGAAAATAGTACTTCAAGATCCATTACATGTCAAAGGTTTCTTGTTCTTCTTGGTATCTATTATTTTGGCATAAATATTTTTTGTTCTTAAAAAGAAACAATTTGAGAAGGTGTAATTGTTCTAGATGAATTTTTAATTTCTATGCCGACAAATTTATTAACATATTAAACTGGTAAAAAGAATTAAATTTTAGTTGATAAATTCTGTAATTCTATTTTGTATAATAAACAATTCATGAAAGGACCTTTTTTTTCATTCTTTTGAGTTTTTTTTCCTATTTAGAGAATTCCTTGTACCGCAGTACTAGCAGTCATAGTATATAGATTTTTTTACATTGCTAAGTCATAGTGTGTATATGTGTGTGTGTATTGTGAAAGACTATTTTACATTTTTTAACCTCGTTAAAGCAATATGATTATTCTCATAAAAAAAAGCAGTATGATTATGTCAGGACATACAATCAAACCCTCCAAAATCCTTATTTGATCAAATAATTATTACTAACACAATTTATTTTGTAAATTAAAATATCAAATACTTTGGTTAAATGACATGTCAATCATTTTCTTTATAGCAAAACTTGATTTTAGGATTATATATGATATATGATATATATGATCTGATTGCAAAGCTTGAATTCTAGTATGATAATATCTTGAACATTTACATTCATGAACAACAACTTCCAAAACTTCTACAAGAACTACTTATCTGGACGTTATATTTTAAAAGATGCTTCTTTTCTCGGACACTATTGTAAGTTCATAACTAGGAAACTTGGATCCAACAATCAATCTCTCTCTCCCCCTCCCGCCCTGTCTTTCGCTTGGTCCATAATAATATGTTTCTCTAAAGTGGAGCTTGCTGCTTGCTTACCAGTTCACCCACCTCTTGTCTTATGCTATTTGGTCATTGAGATTTGAGATAAAATAAAAAATAAAAAATATATAATCCTTTTTATTGGATTTTTTTAGTTTAATTTTGACATATTTGATAGTATAAAATTATTTTATAATTTTTTTCAAACAAAATATTTTGTTTGAATGACTTTTTAATTTGCAGGTATAAAGATAAACTATCATGACTTATATGATAATATATGATTGAATGACTGCCATGACAGTTATATGCACTAGTTACTCGATAGGCACTGCCGTGCGTGTCAAGTCGCCCTTTTTATTGGTGTTAGTTTGTAAAGATGAAGAGAGAAATATGCGGACAAATCAAATCAGATGCCAGTAATAAACACTTAACCAGACATATAAAATCATATATTTCCTTTTCATATGAAAAAATGAAAAATTTTAGCTTGTCCCAGTTAATCCCCTATGAAATATATAATTTTAAATGAAATTATTTAATATCATATTTAATAGAATTAAAGAATTTTTTAGTTTTGATATTCCTTTTATTACATTAAAAAAGAGGTTGATTACATGAAAAAAGAAAAAAATGGAGAAGTGTAGGGTAAATGAGATAGTTGTTGGTAAATTTGAAAATAAATTTTAATAGAATGAAGAGACACTAAAAAGTGATTATTCGTCCCAATTCTTTTTATTAATAGTATAGGTACATGGCTGCCATAACTATTGTGATTTTTTTTTTTTTCATTTTTGTCGAAGTTGGGGTTGTAAATAACAGCGAATCCAATTTCTGCAATTGTTAGTTCCTCCGCCCAACCAAAAGGTCCTAGGCTCAAGGCCCAAGCCCACCGCTCCAGCTCCCCCCGCTTCCTTCTTCCTCCGAGCTCGAGAAGAACAGTGTCTGAAGACAAAACACTAAACTCTGGAAAGGTATCGTGTTGGGTTTGGTTCTTTGAGTTGAATCACCACCGCAATGGAGCAGTCAGCATCGTCGTCTTCTTCATCCTCGTCGAAACCGAACACGAAAGCGAAAGCTTCTTCCGGCGACTCGAACGCGGGAGATTTCGGCTTGCTGAACGAGGACCTTGTCCAGAACATTCTGGCGAGGCTCAACGCGCTCTCTTTCGCTTCGGCTTCCTGCGTCGGCAGATCATGGAGCTCTATATGCAGCCACATCCTCTCTCGTCCCAAGCTCTCCTCCGCGCTCTCTCTCAACCCTTCACTTCCCGTACGTTCCATTTTCTCTCGTGCCAAATCACACAAATTGTTCTTAGCTACCGAGAATCCGAGATTGTTTTTGGAGTAAATATTCAAATTGGTCTTGAAAAAAATAATACAGGCTAATTTTCATAGATTTTCCACATCAATTTCGACCCTCGATTTTTAATGTATGTGTTTTAGACATCTGTTTTGTCCTTAAATTAATGATTAATTTATATTTGGAAGGGTCGAATTGATTTAATTTTTTTCTTTGAAGGACTAATTTGATGTTTGTGTATATATTAAGAACCAATTTAAGCATCTACTGAGTGTGTTTGGTTTCAGTAAACGGTTTTTAGTTTTCACTATCTATTTTTAATCTTGAAAAAAAAAAAAGCAGAATACTAACCAAAAGCAGGAAATGATGAAAACTGTTTTCTGACACTGAATGCAGTTTTTGGCTTTTTTTTTTTTCAATCGCTCAAATTTGCCGTTAATTATGAAAAATTGTATGTGTGTGTACTGTGTATTTTAGAAATATTTGTTTGCATGCGTTGAGGTTCTTGAATGAGCGATGAGGGATCGTGCGACTTGCTTGTTTTTGCTGTTGTTTAATGTGTTATACGCTTGAGCAGGATGCTGTGAACGAGGTTCTTCACAAGGTTCTGTCTGAGCCCATTCGGCCTTATTTTGCCATTGTCAATGTCGGAAGTGGATTCGAAGTGGAGAAGATTATGCAGCTTGTACGGGGTTAACACCTCTGTAATCTGGTTTCTATGGTTCATACGTTGTTTTTTTTTTTTCCTTTTGTGCTATGCCGATGGTTTTTGTGCGTCTGTCATGCAGATTAGAACCAGACTGGGATCCAACATTCCGGTTGTGGTTACTGTGGCAAATGGTATTATAGGAAGGGATGCTCTTACTGATGAATTTAAAGAGGTTGGAAGTGGATGTTTGTTTCCCTTTATGCTATAGATTTTGTAAACTCAAGTGAAAGCGGGATAATTTGTGTAGGTCAAATGGGGCGCCCTTTTCAGTGGCTTCGAGGGCGAAGCATACGCAAGAAATGTAAATGAAGGCATAGTTTTGACAGTTGGCTACCTGCCAGGATTGAAGGTTGAAGCTATACCGTTACTGCGGCCGCCACGGGTAATAAAGTCACTTTAAGTATTTGAACTTTGTATTCTCAGAAAATCACTTTAAGAATCTGACCTTTGCATTCTCAGAAAGTCACCTTTAAGAATTTGAACTTTGCATTCTCAGAAATGTGTCCTTGACCCCTTGTCTATATTGATGAATATGTAATAATAAAGCATGTTGATAATTTAATAGCCATACAACCCAAGATAGTTTAATGCAGGAGGTTCCGTTAAGCCACGAATGGGTTTTAATGCGTTGAGGCCGGAGGCTGCTCCCTGAAGAAAGCTGTTAAGACTAGTTAAATAAGAAAACAGTAAAATATTTGACTATTTTTGCTTTAATTTTCCGGGTAAATTAACTCCTTAATTTAAGAAATCGCAGAGTGCAGCACAATGACATGTTGATATTTAGTTATTCTGACTATTTTACCATTTAGCATCACAATTAGCAAGTTAGATGGATAGGCCTTTTGAAAAAATAAAATTATGTAGTTATATAATGAATTGCTAAGCATGCTTGTCTGGACCAGAAAGCCAAGTTGGTGGCACCAGAGGTGCGCTATAACCGGCAAGAGGCACTGACCCCTTCTGGTGCCTCTTCTCAGCTCGTTAGGTGTGCCTTTTTGCACCTTTTCCCATCTATATCAAATAACTATATCAAATAACTAAATTAAGACCAAGCCATGCTTTATGCTTTTATAAATATCAAACTTCTTAATTTAAAACATTTGTGATACAGAGATCTCAAGCACCATGTGTTGACAGTTTTATAATGGATATCAAGGAATTTTCAGCCTCTGTCTCCAGCTGCCTGTTCCCAGTTGGGATTATATTGTTTGGAGTAAGTTCATAGTCACCCATGTACTTACTAATTATTTTTTTTCTTTTATTTTATTGAATCTCTGGTTTTCAACTTTTCATTGTTTATGTCATTCTTGGGTCTGTTCATAACACACTGTTGTGGCTGCACAGGAAGCACACAGTGACATGAAACCAGTTATGGAGAAGCTGGGTGAGTGGTACATGTATGCATATATTTTGTTCTGCCTATTGTGTTCCTTTGTTGTACCTCTGTATTTTAAGGAAAAATTATTACAAATTTGGTGTTTTGCCCGGTAGAACATATCATCTCATTCCTTAGAGTTTATAAACGCATAGTGCTGTGTTTACTTCAAAGATGTCATTGGCAGCCTTCCCTAAAATATTTTGTTAAAAAATCTCTACGGGATGCATAAAATTGCAATTTGACACTTGATGATGGGCAACTGTTTAGTTCAGTAATTGAGAATCAACATGACTTCAATTTACACCCTTCTGCTGCAGTGACATGCTTGGCATTATCTTTCTTTTTTAATGACGACTAGTTTATTACAGATTATGCCATGCCTTTGGGCACAGTCATTGTGGGCGATGAGAGGAGCTGCTTTACATACAGAAGTGTAAATGATATTAGAAATGCTTCTGGTAGAACAGGGTGCTTAGATGCTGTTGCTCTTGTATTTGCTCAGGACAGAGACAGTTCTTCTGGTACTTCTCATTATTTTTTTTGGTAGCTCTTGCCGCTTGATGTGCAATATAATTCATACAAATCTGCTTCAGCAGATGCCATCCTGTTTTATTATTAAGGAGTGTAATGTTTTGTATTCCACAGAGGATCTCAGGGTTGACAACTCCTGTATTTTTTAGTGATGTAATATGTCTTTCATGGGAGAAAATTGTTAATAGACTACTTTTCAAGAACAATTTGAATGGTAAATCCCTTCAAGTTAGATTAGACCTGTCTAAATATCCAATATTTTGTTCTCTCATAAGTAGATAGGTGCTGATAATTCCATTTCTTTTGCACGTTGCCTTCCTTGAATGCTACTTTTTATGTTTCTGGGTTTTGAGGAGGGTGTGAGGGGGGATGGGGCCAAAGTCAGAGATTTGTATGGGGATCTTGGTTGGAAATTAACCAATGGGTTGTGTGGGGATCAAACCTCACCTCAAAACACCCAACCCCCTGGTGACTTGGGATGTTGCCTCTAGTCTACTGGGCTACAAGTGTACAACCCTTTTGTCATTTATTTATCGCAGGTCCAACCCTTCTTTGTGCTGCATTTATGTATGTGCACTTATTGAATAATAGAGTCTGTCTAATGCATGATTTTATTGTGATTGTTTGCAGTTACAAGGCACTGATTTAAGCATACAAGTCTTATTTTAATGTATTTTATTTTGCAATTCTTCACAAGTTACTCAACTTTTTATGGATTGATTTCTCTACAGGAAATATTAGATTCCATGTTGCATTGTCAAATGGTGTTTCTGCTGTGGGTGGTAGGTACAAGACTGCTTCAGTTAGAACAAGCAGCAGCGATTCTTCAACATGGCTAACTGCTAGGAGGGAAGGGCAACAGCAACCTCTTGATGGTCAGAGTATTCTAAATGATATTAACAATTTGGTGCGCAAATTTTTTTGCATATATTTTTGGATAAAACTGCCAATTCCTATCATCAATCAGAAACCACAGTGCATTGTGATTAATTTGATCTCCCTCTGCTCTCCCCCTTTTTCTAAATGCTCACTGAGTAAATAAAGCAAGAAAATGTATTCATATATACAGATTTAATGGATTTTTGACTGATCCTCTCTTTAATTATGGCTCTAAGGTAGCGTTTGGTAGGTGATACAAAGATAGAAATACGGAAACACTAGAGACACAAACCTGTTTGGTGGTGGAGGCAGGAATAGGGGATAGAAAAACAGAAAATTTCTGTATCTCTAAAAATAGGGACAGGACATGGAAACAGAAATTTAATATTTTTTTTTTTTGAATAATACCCTTATACATATTTAATATTTTCCTATGTATCCTCACAATTATGAGTGGTACAACGGTAGTCTGGTGATTGGCCGGGGTGGGTGGCAGTCCGTTGGCAGTACATAAAGTCTTTTATCATGTAATTCTTGTCCCTGTGTTTCCAAACAAAATACAGAGACATTTATCATGTTTTGTACTCCACCACCAAATAGGATACAAAGATAGTATTTTTTATGTCTTTGTCTCCACTGTCTCTGTCTCTGTCTCCACTGTCCTGTAGTAGCTACCAAACACTACCTAAAGAACATACTGCAATTTACGAATGTTATCTATTTTTGGAGTATGATGACTTATTGGGAACTTCCCATCCGTTGCCTTCGTGGTTTGTTATGAAGCAAGTTCAAAGCAATTTGAAATCCTTATTACTAATCCAAAATGTTAAAAGTGTCAACCAACATTGGATTGTAGTTTATCTTGACATTATTTTCTTCTATTTGGATTCTCTAGGGATGATATATTGGAATAGTTGAACATGAATTTGAAAATTGTTTTGAGGTACTTGAAGATAGAAGCTTCATTGTGCCAAAAATGTAGATAGTCTAGTTGAGCACCTAAATATGCCCACCCCATTATATCTGGCTGTTTTTCTACTATCTCATCAACTTATTTTCTTGAAGCAAACAATGACTGTATCAGCATTAGTACTGTTCATGATGAAAAACGCCACAACACACGTGGCTATTAAATTTGTTGTGCTTGTTTTTTTAGTGATGAAAATAGTATAGGCTGGTCCTATCTGTTGTTTTTATTTGGATATAATGTAAAACTTTGCATCAATTTAAAGTTTTTGCTGTGCTTGCAGTTGTTATTTCTTTTTCCTTTTTCTTTCCATTTATTTATTTATTTTCCTGAACTTTAAATAATATGGCAGCTGGAAAATCATATTGAGTCACCTGATTTGTATATTGGAGTCATCAAAAAAAGAAACTTCTCCATTGGAGCAGAGAAGCCAATGCCAAGAACTTGTATTGCATATCATGGAGTTGTGGGGTACGATACAAAGCTTTTCTCTTTTGTAGGTCTTCTACCATCTCATCTATGTTGAATCTTCTGTGTGGATTCATCTGAGGAATATTCCTTTTATTAAAAAGGTTGAATTGATTTAATATATTTTGTACAATTACCTGATAGTTTGCTATAGAGAGGGTGAGTTTTGGCGCAATGGTATAGTTGCTGCCTTGTGACCTGTAAATGATAGGTCAGGCCTGCACCTCTCTGTTAGTGGAGGTAAGGCTGCATATATTTACCCTATTCAAATCTCATTAAGTGGAAGTCTCGTGTACATGGCTACCCACAACCTCTCTATTGGTGGGGCTAAGGCTGTATATATTTACCCTATCCAAATCTCATTAAGTGGAAGCCGTGTGCACATGGCTGCCCACTTGGTAGTCTGCTATAAATTTTTACCCCAATATTCCATCTACTTTCCCATTTTCAATTGCTATTGTCAATTTTTGCTGGCTTAGGTAATAGGTGATGTCTGGTTGCATATAAACAGATCAGTCAACTGATAAATGTTACCAATTTGGTAAATTATTGAATTTTTTACATCATTCTAAAAATAATTTTTGGCATTTTGGGGGAATCATGTGCTATCTTGACAAACCCTGGCAGGATTGGTAAAGCATTAAATATATTATGTTGTGCTTCAGATTCTTGGATGTTTTGGGTGTTGGAACTTGAAGCAATATTCGAACTTGTTAATTGCTATTTGTTCTATGTAATGAAATTGGTATTAGCTTGAAAGCTTGAGTTGGTGGTAGCCATTTGAAGTTTTATATTGGTTTCTTTTCCTGCTGCCACACTCTACTAGCAATCCTTGGGCTTTAAAAACATTTCCGAGGTAGCCCAGGGCCTCTGGTAAATTTGTCACCACTGTTACCTTATGGCTTAGGATCATGTGCTTTTTCGCTCTTATCAAGACCCCCGATCTCCCTATCCTTCCCCAGTTTATAAAATATATTTTAAACTCCCTCCTGGAAAAAGAAAGTCTCAAGTTCATGTTTTGGGCAGCGGTGATGAAGAGTATTTATATGTTGATGGAACTGGCATCAAAACAGGAGATTTCTTTCAGTTCTACCATTCAGATCCTAATGCTGCATCATCTTCATTTGCTGACGTCCATGATGCCCTCAAGAATATTACGCTGGAAAGTAATTCTAAGAGTTTCAAGGTTGATGGAGACCATGGTAGTAGTGTTTTCGGAGGCCTTATTTTTGCTTGTTATGGCCGTGGCGAGTCATTCTTTGGACGTCTCAATGTTGATAGCTCCCCTTTCTTGGAGAATTTTCCGGGGGTATCATTGGCTGGAATATTTTGCGGTGGAGAAATGGTGCGTCCCTGTACCACCTTGATGAGTCAATCTCAAGGAGGAAGCCCCGTTAGTTGCTGTCTGCATGTTTACAGCAGTGTGTATTTAGTGATGTCACATACTCCTCCATCTGTGGAACATTAGATGCTGCTCATGTTCTATTTCAAGCTGTACATTGCTAATTTGAGGAAGATGCTGTTTTTCCTCCCCGCCATAGACATGGATCAAACAAAGTTATAGTGTACTATCAGATAATAATCTTGCTTTAGCTGGTCATGGAATTTATGCTGTGTTGCATGTGGTAATCTGCTATTATTTCATGGTTAAATTGGCTTCATCTCTTCTGATGCGTAAAATGCCGGACGTGCAAAGCTCTACAGCATGTAATCAGGTGATTGTTTGTGTTAGAAGGGGGACATCGCTTGGCTGCTCAACACTGTCAATGCATTTTGACCATTGTTTCTGCTTTAAACTTGCTCATAGGATTTAGAAACATGAGCAAACTCCCGGAAGTTAACTTCAAAAGTTAAGGTTCAAGAATTTATTTTGTAACATCCGACTGTAATGGTTACCTATTTTGAGGAAATCAAAACTTAGTTTCTCGTGAAGTGCATTCTTATCCAAAGGGGATAAGCTAGCTTGGCTTATCAATACTCGGTAATAATTTGATAGTTCTCTCGAACTTTTAAGAGCATCCGGAAATCATATGAAACAAGATTATTTGTCTTTTTGTATGCCTGAATAGTTTCAATTTGATGAGATGGACTTCTGTTTTAATTTGAAATATTAGTAACTCTTTTTGTGTATTTATGTAGCTGCCGAAGTTAGCTTCGCTCTCAAATGAAATGAATTTTAAGGAAAAGGAAAAATCCAAACAGCGAAGAACTATGTCAAACTTATCAACAGATTTGAAAACAGTAATATGATAAATATAAGGCTACAGCATACAAAACGGTATTAGAGTTCATCAGACAAAGGTGATATATAACGAGAGTGAAACTTTTTTTAAGACCATTATAGCTTTCAAATCAAGACCAATTGAGGCATCAGCCGAGACTATAATTCCACGTGACACCTCTTACGTGCACGACCTATACTCTTCTAACCATAACACTAAGCTGTTGGTTAGTGATAAGCATAGTTTATAAGTAGAATAAAGTTTTGTTAGTGTTAAAGATCCACACGCTTAACTTGAAGTGTCTCAATTTGATCTTTAGGATATCACATGTCATTGTAAAGTCGTAAAAACTTTGGCCATATAATAATCTTAAAACCAATTTTTTTTGGTCTAGGAGTTCATGAAAGCAAAACTCAACTCACAGGAAGTGAGAGCAAAAGATAAAGATGGTAGCAAGAGAAAGCAAAAGACAAATTCAGAAGAAAGGAGACACGACATGTTAGATAAGCCCAAAATCTCTATAAGCAAGCCCAGGCAGAATTTATGCAAAGATTCCCATTTCGCCTTAGCCTCTATCAATAAGGAAGTAACCAAAAGAAAAAAAGAATCTGAGACAGAGTTCAAAACACCCTCAAATCCAACTTCTGCTGAGCTTTTAACAAAGACATTCCATTCAACAGTGAATTATTGCTGTAGCGATGAAAGACTGTACCGCTTTGTCCACTTTGATCAAATAGATGAGCAAAATTTTACAATATTCAGAACATAAATCACGTGACTGATCATAAATCAGAAAATAGAGAATATTCACCGAGGGCCGGGGCCATTTAATACGTGGAATAAGACTTGATTATATTAGTTAATATTATAAAATTTATTTTTGTCACATATTTGGTATCACAAATAATAATATAATGTTAAATGGTCAAATAATTTTTATGTTATGACTATAAGATTAAATTATCAAGGTTCAAGAGGTATGATAACACTTAATAGTATTATTTTTAATAGTTAATCCCAAATTAACTTAGGATACTCTTGTACGTCAATACCCACAAGCCACTTGTCACCCGCCCCTCGCTACCTGTTGGTCGCCATCCACCACTCACCCTGTTAGTCACCGCTTGTGTGCCACAGGTCATGGGAAGCATTAAATAATGAATAATAGATTTCTTATATGGATTTAATTATACTCATAAAATTTGTTTATACAATCATCCAATTATGAATTACTACATAAGTTATGATAGTTGACTTTTACACTCATTACCTGAAAAGTCATCCAAATAAGATAATATAAAACTATTTTATACTATTAATGCATCAAAATTAAACTCTTCTTATATTATTTTATCAGATTTTATACTATCATATATATATAATATCATCCGTGTTATCCTATGCGATACTACAAAAAGGGTCTGATTTACACTATTGGTTATTTCACCTTCCAAAACAGAGACATTATCGGCTGCAGGTGTCTGTGGAGTCAGAGGGACGCTCCTTCTCTCTCTTTCTAGGTGTGCCTTATTCACTGTTTGTTTTCTTTATTTCCTCTTTACAAAGTTTCAAACACTCCCACCATTAGCACCGGAAAAAACCGCTCCCATTGTTTTCTAAATTTTAATAATTTGTTTGCCTTTTTATTTATTTATTTTTAATATTTTTTAATTGCTAAAATATTCAATCGATTGCATTTAAGTTGACTAATGGACTAATTAACTAAAGCGATTGCTCCCCTACATGCGAGAATCAATGCCTATAATATAGTTGGTTGTACGGTCAATATGTGTGAGCTTATTGTGTTGACAATTGAGGGTAGCAGACTATGGGCCACAGCAATGGAAGCCACTATCATACTATTTCAAAAAATGGAAGTTTAATTGCTCCAAAATTTAGATGGTTAAAATTTTAAATATAGAAAATATTCACTAAATTCAATTTCCTAGAAAGCCTTTCTCATTGCAATCGGAGCTTCCCCATTCCCCCCTCTCTCTCTTAGTTCTAGAAACACAAGAGAGAAAATTCCAAAATTGTACCCTTCCAAACTCTAATCTCTCTTCGAGCTCGCGAACAACAATGATGGCTGCAGCCTCTTGGAAAATCGACAGCGGTAGCATTGATGGAGCATCATGGCAGATCTCACATGCTCAGATCCATTAAAATCAGTGTCGCAGACTAATCTTCAAGCTGGGCAGTGTCGGTGTAGAGGTTGAATGAGAGGAGGAGAAGACAATGCGAACAACCATCAAGAAGAAGATGGCGAATCTATCACCTCGACAAAGAGGAATTGAACGACGTCGGTGCCAAAGTGGCGACAGTCTCACGGCCACTGGCGTGCTAGACGGCGAGAAGTTTGGGTGCGAGATGGTTGTGTTGGCGGGTAGAAGGCGAGGACAGTAATTAGTTGCTCGATGCGTGCTATTTTCAAGGGAAACAAATAGAAAATTTGAACAGAAATGCTGTGGATTTTTTTTTTCATTTTAATGGGAAGTGAAAGTGACTTGACAACAATAAGGAAACCATGACAAAACCAGATTTTAACTTGTTGTTTTGTTATTTGCTATTTTCTCTGGAAACAAATGGAAAATTTGAGTGGAAATGTCACAAAAAATTAGAGTTTTTCTTTCTTTCTTTTTTTTTGTTTTTCCTGGGAAGTGGAGTGAGTTACCCATGGCAGAACTTGAATAATTTGGTCTTTTGCTGTTCTCTCGGGAAACAAACGAAAAATTTGAGTGGAAAATATTATTAGATGAGGAAAGTCTTTTTGTTTATGCTTTTTTTTTCTTTCTTTTTTTTTTGGGTGGAAGGGGGAGCTACCATGAGGGGAAGCGGAGGGTTCAAATGAAAAGGGTGGTGGGTTCTGTCAACCGGCAGTGGTGCAAGGCAGATGAGATAGACAAAGAAAGTAGATAGAGAATGGGACAAGATAATAAAAAAAACTCCATAATAAAAATACGGACCGTCATGATCCATAAGTGATCCATCCCATATTAAAAATTTCCTTATTTTCTGTTGTCTGACCCATATATTCACCTCATACACGTCATCTTTTGATTGCTGACACCTGTAGACTATAACAACTGTATTGACTAGCATTTGTATCTGAGAATCCACCATTAACTAATTGGAATGGTCCATTTAAGTTACTAAACTTTCATAAAGCAAGTCG
This sequence comes from Dalbergia cochinchinensis, assembly GCA_031216125.1. Lineage (NCBI taxonomy): Eukaryota > Viridiplantae > Streptophyta > Magnoliopsida > Fabales > Fabaceae > Dalbergia > Dalbergia cochinchinensis. Next base: position 53,579,546 of record CM062373.1, on the reverse strand, counting down.
CACGATCCCTCATCACTCATTCAAGAACCTCAACGCATGCAAACAAATATTTCTAAAAACCACAGTACACATAATTTTTCACATTAATGGTAAATTTGATCGATTGAAAAAAAAAAAACCCAAAACGGTATTTAGTGTCAAAATACAGTTTTTCATCATTTCCAGCTTTTGGTTAGTATTATGCTTTTTTTTCTTTTAGACTATTTTCTAAAACTAAACACATGTATTAATTGTCATTTTTAGAGAATCATATAATTTTGATATATTGAAAGATGAATGTATTTAAATTTGGCTTAGTCAGATAAATTTATCTGTTAATGTATCAAAATGATCTGTGAAGAGTGATTATTAATAGAAGTAATTTTTATTTTTTTTAAAAGTTTGGAGGCCTCACACCTCACAGTTAGCTCAACATCATTGATGACGCACGCGCGACAAAAATCATCGCGCCCTCATGTAGTAATCGTATGTCTGGACCGTGAAGAATATGGGGTTTCTTACATCTCCAGTTACGACAAGACGGAATCGCTGACGTGTACGACTTTCATGGGCTAAATTCCCAATTAGCGTGCAACTTCTCATCTCTCGCACTGTTTCTCTTCTTCTTCGTCTACCTAGGGTTTGCTTCCTCGTCTCTCTCTCTCTCTCTCTCTCTCGCCGGCCCGGCGGTGAACTTCACCGGGAATCCAATCTCCTATCGTATTCCCGGTCACCGCCACGCCGTGCTGTGCCTTCCAATTCCGATTCACTTGTCTTCTCTTCCAAGTCAACATAATTTCACTTGTCTAAATTGAACCTGCTAGCTTGTGTCTATTCCTTTGACTCGGTGAGTTTCTCAGATTTTGATTTTGGTTCACTGCTTTGATTCGCAATTTTTATTTAATTTTTTTAAATTTTTTTGGTGTTATTCTAATTGTTTAATTAGATTGGAGCAGCAGCGAAGAGAAGAGAAGATGGCTAGTCAAAGTGGTTCCTCTCGAAGGAGTCTTTCGTCTACGAGGAAATCCTTCGAGTCTGGAGCTCCTCAATCTAATGCTCGAAAATCTTTTTCGTCTTCGCGTCCCATGTAAGATGCCTGAATTTACGGATTATTCGTGTCTGCTTCTGTGATGTGTATGGTTGCGGTTCCGAAATGTATGCTACTTTTTCGATTGAACGGTTACTTTTATTTATTTATTTTTATTGTGTTGGGAATTGTGATTTTTTGTGTAATTTGTGCGTATTCTTTTTATTTGCTCTATGTTTTGAGTGCAAAAGAATCAACTTGAAGACAAAGGTTATAATGATTTGAAAAGTGTTACTAATAGCTTTTAATTCTCGTGTCTTTCCTTGGTTTCCCTCTTAGAAGCGGATATATTTGTGTTGGCATAATTGCAAAAGTGAGTGCTTTCAAAGTGTCGTCGTCAGTCAAATGTGGCATTGTAAAGCGTGGCCTAATAGCCATCAACTTCACATGATTCAAACACTTTTTGAACATGTCATTTTCCAAGAGCTCTTATCAAGCATAAAGCACAAGCAAAGTGCTTTCAAGAATGTTTTATTGTTTCAACTTTCAAGTCTCTTTTGTTTCTACTGTGTAGATGTAATTCTGGTGCGGACACTGTTTGTTTGTGAACTGCACACTTGAACAGAATGCATCAGGAGTGTTTAGTCCACAAAGTCAGTGGGGCCTATGTCTATATTTCTCCCTTGTAATGGATTGAGTTCTTGGTTACGTAGGTACATTATTATGACATGGCTATCTAGTATCCATGTAAGAATCTGCACAGTCTTGAATTCATTTAATGAGATGATAAATGCACTCGGTTAGATTCATTTTTAAACGAACTTATGATACCTCCTGCTCAAGTATCTAAGGACAGAAAGTGAGTTGGTGAAGGTTTTATCATCTTAAAATCATGGGATGATCCCTTTCTCAACATGGAATTTGATCAGGGGATTAACGGGAGAGCGGACGGTGAAATCATTGCGCCTTTCAAAGGCCCTGACGGTACCTGAAACAACGACCATCTATGATGCTTGCCGTCGTATGGCTGCCCGGAGAGTAGATGCTTTATTACTAACAGATTCTAATGCTTTGCTCTCTGGAATCCTCACGGACAAGGTATGGCTCAGACCTACTTTTCTTAATCTCATCAAGTAACAAGATTGAAAGGAAAGTTTTGTGACTCTGCTTGGACTTCATCACTTTTAATGTACATATCTTCCTGTTCCCTCTTTCTTTATTCGGTTAAAGGACATAGCAACAAGAGTTATTGCCCGTGAGATTAGTCTTGAAGACACACCTGTGTCCAAGGTCATGACTAGGAATCCAGTATTTGTCCTTTCAGAAACTCTTGCGGTGGAAGCCCTCCAAAAGATGGTGCAAGGTTGGTTGTATATATAGAATATGGAGACACACTTACCTTTTCAAGTTAGTTGCTATTCTGTATTTCTCCTCTTGAATATATAGCTGATACATGTTGACAGGGAAATTCAGGCATTTACCTGTGGTGGATAATGGAGAAGTTGTTGCCTTACTTGACATAGCAAAGTGTTTGTATGATGCCATTGCCCGTATGGAAAGGGCAGCTGAGAAAGGAAAAGCAATTGCAGCAGCTGTTGAGGGTGTTGAAAAAAATTGGGGAACAACTGCTTCTGGTTTGTTGAGTATTTCCTTCTGGCATGCTTAGCTCTTTGAAATCTATTGTGGATGATGTCTAGGTTGTCGTAAGGTTCACACTTTCTGCTGGCTAAATTTTATTACATGCCAATTTAAATTTGGTGTTTTGTGCAGTCAATTCATCGTTCATTGAGACCCTGCGGGAGCAGATATTCAAGCCATTGTTGTCTACAATCATTTCTGAGAATTCAAAGTAGGTAATACCCTCTGTATTTGAGTTGATGAAAAGGTTACTTCAGTTTTAAACTTATAATTGCTCTGTGTTTTTGTACAATCCAAGTTACATTAACAGATAGTGGCACTTTTTAGGGTTGTAACCGTTTCGCCAACAGACTCTGTTTTGACAACTACAAAGAAGATGCTTGAACTTCATGCAAATTCTGCTGTTGTGACAGTTGATGACAAACCTCGTGGTATCCTTACGTAAGTTTTCTAGCCAATGGGATTTCCATCCCTTCTCTTTTTGCTGGAAAATTCTTTTTTGTCACTTCCCAATTCTTGCTATGTATCTTTAGATTAATTTTGATGGATTATAATCTGCATACAAATTTCAGTTCAAAGGATATCTTGATGCGGGTCATTGCACAAAATCTTCCTCCAGAGTATACTCCTGTTGAGAAGGTGCTTAGTTTTATTTGTATGCTGTTTACTTTTACCTGCCTTTTTGGATTTTCAATTTTGTAAAACATTAGGATCTAGTAATCTTTGGGACCTTTCTTTTTTCTCTACCATATGAGGAGAAAAAATGTTTATTCCAAGTTTCATCCTTTCTTGTCCCTCTCATTTGATATATATGCAACACAATATGCAGGTCATGACTCCAAATCCAGAATGTGCAGTTATTGATACACCAATTGTTGATGCACTTCACACTATGCATGATGGGAAATTTTTGCATCTTCCTGTAGTTGATAGAGGTAATGTAAGAATATATGGGATGGGGAAGAGGTTAATGCCAATTTTTTCTTACTTGGGTGGTTGAAAACAGATGGCAGTGTAGTTGCTGTGGTTGATGTGATTCATCTCACTCATGCTGCTGTGGCGACAGTAAGTCAGGTGTGTTACCATAGACTTTGTTATACGCACTACTGTTGCTTGCATGGACCCTCTAGTGGTTCCTTGTTGCATGAAAATGGGTAAATGGCTTTTTATTTATACATAGCTTTTAGCATGATTCTTGTTAGCAAGACTTCATAACTTTTAGTGTCCGTGATTTAGTTCTATTGAGATTGTTAAATTCAATGGGGTTTGAAAGTACTGCCCATTTAGTGTGATCATTTCTTCATAAAACACATTCAGGATTGGATTTTAAGAAGAGATAGTGTGTTGATTGTTGATATAGACAAACCAATGTACTGCCGTTATGATCTGTGCTCTTTTTCATCTGATGAACTAACTGAGTACCAAATGAAATGTAAAGGCACTTCTTGTTCTGCTTTAACTTCCACGTGCACTTGGACAAATCCTGCCACTGTAGTGTGAACACATAGGGCTTGGTTTTAGTAAGCTGATGGTTGACATTAGATCTCATATTAATCCTTCACTGCGGCTGAGATATCCACTATTATGCTTTCCTGTATTTCAAGTCATAAATTTTTAGGCGAAGTTCGAATGTTTTTCATTAACCATGAGTTGAACATAATTGAAATGTCAGCACGTAGATTAGATAGATGGCTTCTTTTTAAATGTCCAATCACATTTTTGGACTAGTATTAGTCAATATAGAAAAGGGAATTGTTCACAGTTATCACTTTGATGCCTCAAGAAAGAATTTTCCCCTTATACTCTGGCAATAGTGGTTGAATGGTAGCCTGAGTTCCCACCAAAGGTTAGGAACATATGTTCATTTTCCCTCCTTTTGCTAGCATTGTGTGTATACCTATGACCTTCGTTGCATAGATGGAATTGGATACGATACAATATGCAATTCCCAATTTTATTTTGTTTCTTCTTTTCTAAAAGAAATATAAGATATAGCATGATGGGACACTGGATGGGATTCTTGAGACAGATAAATAACATTTTTATAAAATCCCAAGAAACAGTAGGCTTTCCAGTTCCTGCTTTCACTACCGAGCATAGACATAGTACATACCATAATTCCATAGATGATGAATATCTCTGTTTAGAAGATGCTACAATAGTAGAGGAAGAGGACAGCATACCTTGCAGTCAGAAATTGATGTGATCCTAGACCATGCTGGATAGTAACAGAGGAGCTAGACAGCACTGGGAATCCAAGCACTGAAGCAACAATCATAGAAACCCTCCCAAGTTTGTTGTCCAAGCACCAAGCCCTCAAGAAGAAAATTCAAAGCAATAGAGAAAGACAATGATCTTCCAGAAGAATGGAAGCCTTTTGCCTCAACCCAAGTACTGAAGCAAAAATCATAGAAACCCTCCCAAGTCTGTTGTCCAAGCTTTCAATAGGGGAAGATGATGATCTTCTGGAAAGGATGGACCCCTTTTACCTAAGAAGTGAAAACCATATTTCTGCTGGAAAATATGCAAGTTTCTTTAAATTACACGTCTCTGATAAAACCATGTATTTGGGCATCATAGCCTTTGTCGGAAAAACCAAAGATTGAATGTTGTTTCCCTGAGAGGATATTGTTTTTTAATTGTTTCTTTTGCTAACCAGGATTAGAATGTGCCGTCATGTTTAATTGTGAATTGGCAAACAATATAATACCAGAATTTTCTTTTTCAATCAAAGATGTATGACATTAATTATGTTGTCATTTTCTTCCCCCATTAGGTTGGAAACAATGAGGCAGCCAGCTCCATGATGCAAAGATTTTGGGATTCAGCCTTGGACTTAACTCCAAATGATGATGATGATGAAACTCGAAGGTTATATGCATTGAAGTTGTTTGGAAAAATATTTCCAATTCTTTAAATGTACTTACATTATTTATTATGTACCAGTGACAATTCCTTGAAATCCTTGAAATTGGCTTCTGAGGGAGGAGAAACAGGGAGATCCCTCACTTATCTGGTGTCAAGCATGCCAAATACATTTTCCTTCAAAATACAAGATAGGAAGGGCAGAATGCATAGATTCACATGTGGTATGCAAACTATCACATTGCAAATCAGATCTTTGTCTGCTTTCCATATATTTTTGACAGCATACAAATGATGGTTTCAATATGTGCTCATATAGAGTCTATTCAGGGCTTCGTTGCATGTCTCCAGTCAATGGATGCATATGTCTGCATCCCTCATTACGATTTTATATTTTGCTGTAGTAATAAGCAGCTGTTTTCTTGGTACTAGAGGTCCCCCCCCCCCCCCCCCCCCCTCTTCTCTTTTTTTCTTTTCATTCATTTTTAATTCATACATGTATATACGTATATTATAAATATTAGAGGCCTCAATATTTTCTAAGGTGAGGAAAATGTGAGTGAAGGCATAAGAGAAAAAAGGGTTATAGCTATCTAAAGAGCTAATTGCAGGATTTGGGGGGAGTGAGCAATATATGTAGGGGTGAGAGAGAGTGGGAGGATATGCAGAAATTCGGAAAGAACTAGAGAGGGTGAAGGGCTCCTGTAATTGCTCAGGCTGTTACTATCCTTATTCTCTTGCTATTTCCATACTTGTATACGTGTTCTTGAGCTAATTCCCCACTGGAATTCAGCTCTCTATCAGAAATATTGCAGAGCTTCCTTCTATTTTCTTCAGCGAATGCTGGGGTTCTTTCAATTGAGTATTGTTAGAGACCCCAATATATATGCTGTAAGGTGAGGAAAATTTGAGTGGGGGCAGAAGAGGAAAATGGGTTATAACTACCTAAAGAGCTAATTGCTGAGCTGGCTGGCTTGAGAAATGACGAGAGAGAGGATTTTTCGGGATTTGGGGAGTGTGAGCAATATATGTAGGGATGTGAGAGAGAGTGGGAGGATAAGCAGAAATTTGGAAAGGACTAGGGAGGGTGAAGGGCTCCCTAATCGCCCAGGCTGTCACTATTTTCTTGCTATTTCCATACTTGTCTACATCTTCTTGAGCCAATTCCCCTCTGGAATTCAGCTCTATATCAGAAATAGTAGAGGTTTTCTTCTATTTTCTTTTATATATATATATATATGTATATATAATGGGTCTTCAATGTTATCTACGGGTAAGTCAATCTTGCATGCAGTCAGTATGTTAAGTTTTATGGGTAAGAAGAAAACTATAACTTTAGTGGTTTGTGTGATTGCTTGCAAGTTCAGATACTCGAAGCATGACAGAGGTTATAACTTCAATCCTTCAGAGACTTGGTGATGATATTGACCCCAACAACCTACCCCAAATTCTGGTACCTTTTTATGATATTATATAATATTTTTTCATGATTGAATTGAGATGTTCCAACTGTGTCCTAAGGGAACCTGGTCAAATTTTTATTAGTATGAAGATGAAGACCATGATAAAGTTGTATTGGCTTCAGACAGTGATCTTGCTGCAGCTGTGGACCACGCAAGGACGGCTGGTTTGAAGGTATAGTGGAGTTGTTAGCTGGTCCCTTAGTTCTTGAATAGATTTTTACAGTAAAGGGAACACATTTGTGTTTCTGAAAGAAATTTTGATTTAGAGCAAGATAGGATAATGGGTCTTCTCATATTTTAAAACATATTTAATTTTGGTTTAGGATCACTTGTGTTAGAAGGGGATATCAAACCCTATAATTTTTATATAATCGCTGTGCTGAAATTTTAAAATGTACAGATTGGTAGCTCTTAAGGAAATCTTGAATTAGTGAAAGATAGGATAATGGGTCCTTTAATATTTTTTAGAAAAAAAAAAGTTTTATTTTGATATAGGATCACAAGTATCAGAAGGGGACAGCAAATCCTAGACTTTTTCTTGTAAGCGCAGTGCTGAAATTCACTTTTATTTGGAGAAATAAAGAGTTGCAACATGAGCCATTTGGTTAGACAGGCTTTAATACAATGTCAAAGACTAATCATTTTAAGAAGGTTTAAGCTGTAAGGTCAAGACTTGCCTAAGAATGCTTCTTAACTAACATAATGTGGGTACTTACGCATAAACAGCATAGCTGCTGTAGTCATTGAGGCTTGTCGCAATGTCCTGCCTTCACACTCAGTCGCCTCCCTCTCCTTAGACGAATGGTTTGGACTGACATGCCTCTATGCCTTGTTGTAAACTATTGGTAAATATTCGTCTGCCTCATTCGGAGTTTGACCATGGTCTATGGACTGATGAATTTTGTAGGGATTAAAATTGCATTTAGACTACACCGGAACACGTGGTTCTCGGGAAGGTGCTAGCTCAGGAAGTTTGGAGCATGCTACTTCAGATGCATGGGCCTCAGCGTATAGTGCCGTTGCTGCTGGAGCTGCACTTGTTGCTGGTTTAAGCATATTAACGTTCTTGAAGCGAAGTTGATGAAATGTAGAAGCCGGTTTTCAATTTCATTAGTGGAGGCCAAGCTGAAGTCAGTTGGAACTTCAGAGGGGAAAGCTCTGCGTATATGTTACTGAAATTTTGTATTACTACGGGCATTCATACGGGAGAAAAAGGTTAAAAGATTATTTTTTATTTATTTTTTGCCTTCTCATGCTGGTTTATTGTACTCTCTGAAAATTGGGTTGCGTCATCCCTCGCTGCTTGTACATTTTTTATAATTTTAGCTTTTGCAGCGTCATCGGCCCTGCATAGTGGACAAGAACAAACGGCTTAACCACAAGTTTCTGTCCATTTCTTCCGACACGTGTTATAAAATCAATCAATCAAGATTGATTTTGAAGGGAAATAATTATTTTTTATATGATGACCGTGTTTGTACTTCATCAATAAAATTTTAATAAGATGCGTATAATGATACAGTGATACGAATGGTGATTGGATTTGGGTATGATTAAGGTTTACGTCTTTTTTTTTTGCCTCTTTTGGTCGGAAATTGAGATTTACCTTTTCTTTTTGGGTCAAAAGATTTACCTGATGTTGATTTGCTTTGAATTAGTCTTACTTTATGAACAGGGTTGCATTGCAGTTAAGCTAAGCTATGCTGAATAAGAATAAGCCCAAAGCAATATTGATTAGTTTGATAAAATTTGAATTATCATTTAAAGTAAAAGTTAAAATAGTCCCTAACTAAGATATTACTTTATTATCTTTATATATGAAATATATCCACTTAGTGCTACAGAATCATTTAAAAGCTTCTCATCACCAGACATTCAAACTAATATGGGAATGTGGATTCGGGATCAGTGCTTCAAACTGAGCTCTGGTGTTCTCCCGGTCTCAGTCCTCGAGGTAGCAAAGTTGGAAAGGGTTGCCTAGAATCTTGGTTTGAGGCTGATTCTTAACAAGGATGCCCAACAACTCAGTGTCACCATTTGATACTACCAATCCAGAAGTTGGTCGTAGGTGAATGGCTGGTCCGATTCCAATGTTCCTCACCAAGGTGGCGGATCGGATTGACAACTTCTCATACTCGTTCCTGCTGTGCATGCATGTCTATGAGGAACCACCACGTGGATGTGGGCAGCCTCTTAATTACAAATGATTTGTTAGGTGTATTTTGTTTAGAGAAGTTATGGTTTAGGCGCCCGGGGGGGGGGGGGGGGGGGGGTGTCAAAGATTAGGGTTAATGTACACCACCTGGCTTGATGTGCTCGCAATTGGTACATGCCATTTTAGGTGGCGATATGTAAACTTCTTACATCTCAGTTACTTTTTTTCTTCTTTTTTTTCATTAAAAAAATGAGTCTACTAGATAAACCAGTAAATATAAATAACTCATCTATCAGTGTATGCTAGATTTGTGGATGTAGATTACGTAGTGCCAATGAACCACAGAGGAACGTGACCGTGAGAGCTGACAACATATTGGCAGGCCTGGAATGCTCCAGCATAAAGTTCAGGGTCTGGCCCATCTTGGTCACCTTGTGATTACAACCTCTCTTGTTCGTATCTGGGCCCTGTTGGCCCGTCCTTAAATCTTAACCATTTTAAGGATATGTGATATATCTCATTCTCGGCATCATCGTTTCCGTCTACTCTTTCTTTTTCCTCAAAATAATTCAAAAGTAAAATGTAAAGTGAGTCACAGTGATGATCACTTTGTTTGCTGTGTGCGTTCTTTTGACCACGAGCACCGACAGCATCCCATAGCCTTGGTCCTTAAAGTGCCATTTTCATTTGTTAATTGCAGGTGACCAAAAAATTGGTTAGACGTTTGGAAGCTCAAACCGGAGTTTGAGAATTTAAACTTGACCCTAGTTTTATTTTGTGATGTATAGTCTTGAATTTTATCCCCACTCAAACTAAATTAGCTATATAATTATGATTTTGTCAAAAGTAAAGTTTTTAACTTTTACGTAAAGTTCTATTTTAATAACATCAATTTTATTAAACTTACATTTTAAATAAAAACATCAAACATAAATTATTTTGACTTAAAATTACTTTTAATCAAAATGAACTCTGATCAAATCAAGATCGTCAAGAAATAATTCTGTAAATGCAAAGTTAAATTCAAACTAGCTATCCTAAATTTGTGAATTATTTCCTCGTCTCACGGGCTCCCCAGCCAAAACCACAGTAAGTATGAGCTGATTTCAGCGGTGAGTGCCCCACCTTGGTGATATTTGAAGTCCAATTTCGCGAACCTACACGACACCGAAAAAGTTATGTTATTTGTATTAATTAGATGTGTGATATCATAGTGATTCATATCTCATCTATTAATAAGATTTATATTTTATTTAATAATAAATGAGATGTGAGTTGATATGGTGTTTAATATTCAATAAATATAAATAATATTTTTCGTAGATAAATCTTCATGCAAAAAATAAAATAAATTACGTGTTGTGTTTCTCTTCACTTTGTGCATGTACAATCGCCCACCGATTTGTGTGGAGGGGAATATAAAATAACTACAATTCCCTTCTGCCCTCGGACGCGTGGATGGTGCTAGTTTCCACTTTCCAGAGCCACGTTTCAGAAAATTTTTAATCTCAATTGGTGTCCATATGGAGGTGGAAATTGAAATTGAAGTTGCAAAATAAAATTATTACTTTTAATTTTATTTTAAAGTTAAAATTGATATGAATTATAAATCTTATATTTAGATATGTTAAAGAATCAGGATACCAATTATAATTTTATATATTCAATTTTCTTATTTAAAAGTGTGATTTAAGATTCAAAATCAATAAAACTTTAAAATGTAACATTTGTATAATACCATATTAATGTTAAACTAATAAATTATAATCTATTAAATTTTTTATTTTATAATATTTTATGAAAATATCATATCTCAATAAATATGATTGCTAATAAAAAAATTATAGAAACTTCGATAGGAGGGGAAACATCTAATTTTAAAATTAAGAATTGATCATTTCATTTATTTTCAATTTCAGAAAATTATTTTATGAAATTATAATTTTAATTCTATATGTAATTTCAATAAAATTGAGAAGCCGAAAGCTAATTTAAAGTATTGGTTCTATGCTCCGTGGGACATTATTATACGCGTGAATAGCATATCACTTTACTTTTACTTGTAGTCACAAGACAATATGAAAATTATTAACATAATACTGTACGGTAATGGAGTAAAGCTTTCTTTCAGGCCTTACCAACTTTATTAATACACGGTGGAAACTTTCAGATTGATGCCGCTTTCACACTCACTTGTAATAACTATATAACAAATTGAGGAAAACTATTGGATACCATGAATAATTATGTTTACTTTATTTATTGAGTGATATATTTTAGCTCAGGTTAATAGTATAAATTATCACTATCCCGTTTATTCATTTTCATGATCATATTTTAATATAGGATAAATAAGCATGGCAAATATATAATTAATGATAAATTTTACTAGTAATTAACTAAAATCAAAATATCTAGAGTAGAATGAATATAATCTTTTGGGCTACTACTATATCAACACTGATCATTTCTAGTAAATTGAAGTAGTTTGCAATGCCAGCTCAGCAGTATTTGTCTTCCTTCATCACGAGAAAACAACCAAGTTAAATGACAAAAAAGATTACAGGTTTATAAAAACTTAAAATATATATCAAGTAGCTAGCCACCCAAGATTCATGTCATTGGAATTCCTCCAAATTTAGGATTCTAATCCACATCAAGGTTGGTTATTCTGTTCTTGTGAACCCAACTCACTCTATGCTACTTTCAAGTACGTGACAAATGTCTTCTCCAATCACATGGCAGACGCAAACACAATGAAATAAATTATATCAATATAGCCAAAAGGGTATGATTACTGATTACTGATTACAGAAGCTCAAATCCAACATTATTATATTTTGTATGTTTTTGTTGAGGCTATATAATAATCACATAAAATAAATAATAATATTATTTTCATATTTAAAAATATATATTTAATTTAGATATTTAATTTATCATTATTAGATGAGATTGTCATCCCACTTATTCTATTTATTCATCTTCTCAATCCTTGAATCTGATTGATGTTAAAAGAAAAACATGAAAAAAATATCCCCTCCATTTCTAATTGATAATTATCTTGGAAAATCGAGGCGATTCGGTGTCAATTACAAATGGAAGGAGTAATAAAAAGCCGACAAAAGTGGACACCATATGAATATGTGATCCCACCACCATAGTGGTGAAGGCGGTGGCGCCAGTGGTTACCTATAAACTATTCCCAAAAAAAAAAGAGAGAGAAAAAAACTAAACTGACTCTGCGTAGAAGGAGGAATCAGAACCTCCACATTAACGCAGAGTCCTCACAACATGACACTTTCCATTCACATTCCATTAATTGCGTTGCCTTTTTCTTTTTCTTTTTCAATATTCGATTAAAGGTGAGTGAGCGAGTGAGGTAAAGCACAAAACTAGAACAACCAGAACCTTCTCTTCACTCTCCTGTGCTTTGCTACTACTATCTAGATATGTAAATCCAAACACTCAACTTTATTTGGCATTTTCAGTCCAATATACACACACCATTCACGCTTCCACCATATTCTGTGTTAATAAAACTCTACAGAATAAGAAGCCAACAGAGTAAGGCCTTTTTAGATTCACATATAAATACAAATTTGCATATCCATTCGCCAAAAGACTCAAACTTTGCTGCAAGCATGGGGAGTGGCAAGCCCAGATCACCACACCCAGTTTCCTCAATTCTCTTGCTCTTTCTTACTGTATCAAGTTTGTTCCTTCACCCATCAAGTTGTGTATTTGCAACAGCACAAAAACGACAGCAACAGCAGCAGCAGCAACCCATCAAAACCATTGTGGTATTGGTCATGGAGAACCGTTCCTTTGATCACATGCTGGGGTGGATGAAAAAGGCCATCAACCCTTTGATTAATGGTGTCACAGGAGATGAATGCAACCCCGTTTCTACCAAGAATCCAAGGCAAGATTCAATTTGCTTCAGTGATGATGCTGAGTTCGTGGATCCGGATCCGGGGCATTCATTTGAGGATGTGATGCAGCAGGTATTTGGGTCAGGCTCAATTCCTTCAATGACTGGTTTTGTGGAACAAGCATTGTCCCTGTCTCAGAACCTCTCTGAGACTGTGATGAAAGGGTTTAGGCCTGAGTCTGTGCCGGTTTATGAAACTTTGGTGAGGGAATTTGCTGTTTTTGACAGGTGGTTTTCTTCAATTCCGGGTCCAACTCAACCCAATAGGCTTTTTGTGTACTCTGCAACTTCTCATGGTTCAACAAGTCATGTCAAGAAGCAGTTAGCAAAAGGGTATCCTCAAAAAACCATATTTGACTCTCTGCATGAGAATGGCTTGGACTTTGGTATTTATTTCCAAAACATACCGACAACTCTATTCTATAGGAACCTGAGGAAGTTGAAATACATATGGAAATTCCATCAGTATGATTTCAAGTTCAAGAGAGATGCTAGAGATGGGAAGCTTCCACCCTTGACTGTGATTGAGCCTAGGTACTTTGACTTGAAGGGCTTGCCAGCCAATGATGATCACCCATCTCATGATGTTGCAAACGGGCAAATGCTTGTTAAGGAGGTTTATGAGGCTCTAAGAGCAAGCCCTCAATGGAATGAAACTCTTCTGATCATTACTTATGATGAGCATGGTGGATTCTATGATCATGTGAAGACTCCTTTTGTCAACATTCCTAGTCCAGATGGGAACACCGGACCTGCTCCTTATTTCTTCAAGTTTGATAGGTTAGGTGTTCGGGTGCCGACTATTATGGTCTCTCCTTGGATCAAGAAAGGGACTGGTAAGCTTAAAATCCTTAATAGTTTATCATTTTGTAGATCTACTGTTTAGTCAAAGCCATTATACATATTTTTTTAATGATTGAGATGTCAGATAATTGTATCTAATACTGCTCTTATGAGGACAATAGCAGGTCTTTATTCTATTGGACGCTAGATTTAGTTTCCAGGACTTTGTCCTTTCTGTTCAATGGTATTCTGATGCCTTTAACTTGTCAGATAGCCCTGACATTGAAGCCAATTCCTTCCTTTAGTTGATTTCCTAGAGCCTATAAGCCCTTAAGCTTGTCCTTTCCCTTGTGTTTTTGAGTAAAGGATGAGGTTTGTTCTTTTGTAGTCAAATTAAGTTTGAGTAATGTGGTTAAAATGTTATGGTTTACTCAATCTGATTGAGTGCATATGTTGGAATCTTGAGCTTCAAGCTATATCTGACTAGTTTGACATGTGTACTAATGTACTGCTTGATCTGGTTTTGTAGTTGTAACTGGCGCCAAAGGACCTGCTGAGAACTCTGAGTTTGAGCACTCTTCTATTCCTGCCACCATAAAGAAGATTTTCAACCTTTCATCTAACTTTTTGACTCACAGAGATGCATGGGCTGGGACATTTGAGCATATTGTTGGGGAGTTAAGTTCACCCAGAACTGATTGCCCAGGTATCTTCCCCAATACAGTGTCAATTAGTTCAGTTCCTCTATAATAGAAATATATAATATTATTTGAATATGAATTACAACATGATAAACATAAAATTATAATAGAGGAATGGCTCATATACTAGTAGAATAAAGAAGGGGGTGGAGGACACATCAACTTTGAGACGATGCAATTTACATTACAATGAACATATTCTGTGTAATCTGTGTGTTGCATTTAGTAAGTGAATAAGTATTAAGACTGCTTGATATGTGTGTTCTAGTGACTCTGCCGGACGTGATGCCACTAAGGAGCACTGACGCAAAAGAAGATGGAGGGCTGTCTGAGTTCCAGAGTGAGGTAGTTCAGTTGGCTGCGGTTCTCAATGGTGACCACTTCTTGAGCAGTTTCCCAGACGAAATGAGCAAGAAGATGAGTGTGAAGGAGGCTCATGAGTATGTGAGGGGTGCTGTTTCAAGATTCATAAGAGCTAGCAAAGAGGCCATCAAGTTGGGGGCTGATGAGTCTGCTATCGTGGATATGAGATCGTCCCTCACTACTAGATCTTCAATTCACAATAAATAGAATTATAGAAGCAAGAAAGAAAAAAAAAACAAAGAGAGTAGAGTGGCTATCTTTATGTCTAGTTGTGGGTCATGTGATTGTTTTGGTGTTAGATTTTGTTAGGTTTGTGAAAGTGAAATTCAAGAGAAGAGGGAAGGGTGTTTGCTAGTATCACTTCGTCATGAAATGCCGGAAGTCTCTTGTGTAGTTGTGTTTGAAAAAGTTTTTTTTTGTTTTCCTTTCTATAAACATTTACTCGAAGAGTAATGGCTTGGTTAGTGCTTGATTTAGCAGTAGAAAACTCCAATGCTCTTGTACAAAGTTCGAATCATAATATAATGACGCACCACGGTTTTATTTGATTTTTTTTTGGGTAAACAAATGACCGATACTGCTGACAGAAGCGAAATACGTAGTAGATCCTAGGGACTAATCAAAACAATAAGTATTTACGTTAAGTACATATCTGTGAAAATTTCATTTCCACTTGCATTGTAGAATGATCATATTATTTCTTGGTGCCAGAGGGTGACGTTCGTAAAAGCCTTGGGCCTTGTGTAATTATCCACATTCCACAGCAAGACTGAGATTACTTCCAGTGTCTGGTTACGCTGAAGTTAGGGAGGACTAAGATTGGAGAAACAAATTCAATGGGATTTTCACGCTATACTAGTAGAATGATTCCAACTTTTAAGTTTCAGGCATCTCATATCAGCCGATCACGTAATGCATAGTACCCAAGACAAACAACCTAGTTTATGTTGCTTCTAGAGTAATATAACATGTTGCTCCCACGTCCGCTAAGAAAGTAGAGTCAATGCTGATATAATTGGATAATGGACATGAAATATGGTAGAGTTGGAAAAGATAATCTTTGCTTGAAATGGTCTTTACAAAACCTCCTTCCTAAATAGCAGGGAAACGGTAAGAAAAGATTATTTACAGTGGAACCGATCCACCATGACTATGTAGTGTCCTAAAAATGTGAAGGGTCGCATATATTATGTGGATAGAGAACACCACTAGCTTTGCAGTATGCAGAATTCCACGAAAGAATGACATGAGATCATATGACCGGAACTCCTGCCACAGAACATTCAAAAGCAGATTGTTAGACCATGTTTGGAAATCAGTGGCGTAAAAAGAACGGGAAAGTAGAGAAAATGGTAGGAATAAATCCTCTCTCTTTATAATCAGTAATGACTAATGGACTATTTTCTTTTTCAAATTGAAAGGGGAGGGTTAGTTGAGTGGCCCACTCCCCATTCCTCTCCCAGAGTAGAGTGGGATACTTTCTTCTTTTTTCAATGGGCAAGCAAACTCTTAAAAGAAAATCTTGCACAAGATACTGCTGCGCCTCCTTATCCTTCAATTCTAGCTCCTAAATAAAGAAGAGAATGATCTTTTTCTCATTACACTATGTTAACCACCTTCCCATCCCTTTGCCAAGTATTCCTCAACACCAAATAAATAAATCTGAAACATAAAATCTTGTTGGGCTTGGGCTGAGGAACAACCTATAAATTGCAAATATTGGTGAATAAGACCATTAAGAATTTCATCTTAACACCAACAACAGGCGCCCTTCTCTAAATTTCAAATGAACATAGTTACAGGTAAACAATCAAATGAATGATTCCGTTGAACGGCTCTTCTATAAAACTTACGTCAGATGATTCTACAAAGTACAAGCACAATGGACAAATTTTCAGACCATCTCTAAACATTCCACGCCACTCAAACCCAGGCTTCAGGAAAGGAAATGGGAACATATTGTGATTGACATGCAACTTCAAGTGTTAGAATATCAAGAAACATAATTACCATTTACGGTACTCTGGACTTAGTTTCCATTTTTTGGTACCATTCTCCAACTTTAAGAACTCATCTGAAACTTTAGGTCGAATAAGGGCTTTGCCATGTTGATATATCAGAGAGAAGATTGCGCACTTGATCAATAATTATCTTCAGGTGCAAGTTCTTGTTTGCAAGCTCCTATAAATATGAGCAGAGGCTCAATGTCTTAACATATTAATACAATTTTAAAAAAAAAAACCACTCAACAACTTCACTTCAAAACCTACATTTTTTTGCCAAACTAAACTATTTCAGCAATAGACTGTATGTCTAAAACCTACTATAATATCGATAGCTTCCATTAACAGTAGCTGACAAAACATGCTTGAAAAAATAGGGAGTAAACATGTAATTTGATCCTTGAAAGATTTGTATAATATCAATTTAGTCACTGAAAGATTTTTTACTTCAAATAGGTCCTAGAAGTGTCAAACATGACATCATATTAGTCCCTAAAAGTTTTGACATCAAATAGGTTTTTGAAAGTTAAATTGTTACATAAAATAGATCCCTGAAAGTTAAAAAGTGACATTAATTTAGTCCTTCCAGAAGAAGTTTTTAAGGGACTTATTTGATATCGCATGCATTTTTCAAGGACCAAAGTGATGTCACATTTTATTTTTACGGATCAATTTGATGTCAAAAAAAAAAAATTCAAGGACTAATGTGATGTCACGTGTTAGGTTTCAGGGACCTATTTGATGTAAAAAGTCTTTCAAGGACTAAATTGAAGCCATAGTAATTTTTCAAGGATCAAAATGGAAAAATAAAAAAATTATTAAAACCAACCTTTCTTAGAGAAGAGGCTCGCTCTTCCAACTTCTCAATTTCTGCTTCATCCACAGGGCTATCAGCTGAACCAGTGTCAAATGATTTTGCCTATAATATTAACCTAGTTAGTTTCACTGGGAAACAGAAGCTTCACTAGACGAATAGTTGGAAAGCTCAAAATAAGATGTACATAAATGAATATTTAAGCAGAAAAGAAGTATATTTTAATGAAAAAGAAGATGCAACTTAGTATGTCTATATCCTTTGAGAATCATTTTACACATCACAGCTTCAAAGTCTCACTAATGCAGACATTATGATTTCTAAAAAGAAGTTTCTTTTACTACATCATCTCTTTCCTAGCAACAAATCTTAAATTCCATTCTATTATATATAATAATATGGCAGACACATGTTTAGCAAATTATGAATTTATAGCAAGTGATTTTCTTTCAGTTAATTACACACACCCTAAGAAATGTGCGAAAAATTCAAAGACAGATTTGTCATGTAGTTTTTGCATATAAATCCCATCCCTGAGTTTTTCAGGCAGATTTTAAGAAGACCCTAAACTGATACCGCTCCTCGGCACAGAGAGACTTCTGTTGTCTTTTACAGAGTCAGAAACATATCTTCCGGAATTGAAACTGAAATTAACAATTCATTATCTAAATACTTGGTGATGCAAAATAATAAAACCTTCTTTTTCTCACTACTCACTAATATTGGACACTTTTACTAAGTCACTCAAGAGTCATTGTTCTACATATCTTAACAAGCTAAACTAAATCAAGACTCTATAAAATTCTAATATTGAAATCACTAATGAGTGGAGTCTTCCAACTTTCACATCTAAGGACAATTGAAGAATTCAGCTTTGGTAAATTTTAAGTCTTTTCAGATTTCTATCCAAGAAGGTGGACTCCAATGTTCCAGTCCCATCCTTCCCAATCTGTATCATTGAGCATTGTTCTACTCTATCCCAGCTCAACACAGTTTACTGCTTTTCAGTATCAAGTTTTGGAACTCGCACATTAACAATCCAATAATCAATTGAAAAACACACACATCAACAATCAAAACTAGGGTTTAAACCAAAAAAAAACACCTTTTGGGAATTAGGAATAGCGGCGAGAACGTTCCTCAGAGCAGCTACAGCACTCTTATACCGAAACCTGGCCTCTTCGAGTGCGCCTCCAGCGCCGCCGGGGCCAGCTCCGCCGCCACTCTCGGCATGGTGGTTGGAGTTGTCGGAGGCGGCGTCCCCGCCGCTGACGACGCCCCCGTTGGAGGAGTGGGAGGAAGGGCCGTTGTTATGGTGGAGGGCGTTGGCGGCAGTAGGGGAGGAGGGAGACGTGGTGGTGGTGGACCACAAAACGGGGTTGCAGAGCTCGTCGTTCATGGAGGACAGGATCTGGAAGGCGTACTCGATTGTCTCCTCAAGGTACTTCTGCCCTTCCATCGCAAGCTCCTGTGTCGTTTTCGGGCTGCTTGACCCTGACATCATGCCGTTTACCGATTGCTCTTCCATTTTTTCCTAAGAGCTGAGTTGAGTTTTTTGAGAGGTTTCTAAGAAACGGAAAAAATCCTAACCCTAATTTCTCGTGAACTGGGGTTCAAAACAGCTATTCGTTCGTCCGGGAAGCAATAGAGAAGAGGGGACTGAAGACTGTGAATAGTACAAAAATAATTCGAAAACGAAAATGAGATGAGAATCGTCGACAGCAGGATTCGAACCCCCGCGGGCGAAACCCAGTAGATTTCAAGTCTACCTCCTTAACCACTCGAAAATATCGACACTCCCTAAATTTCTTCAACTTGTCTTTTTTCGTAATAAAAAAGCGCAGGAAATAAATAAACTTCGACATATTACAGATATAACTTAAAGAAAACAAAAAGTAATATTTTATACTGGCCAAAAAATTTATCAAATGCAACATTTATTTTATTATTATATAATAGACTTTGATGTTTCCATTTACGCAACTCAATAAACTCATCTAAAAATGCAACATCTCTTTTATTATTATATGATAAACTTATAATGTTTTTATTTACTCAACACAATAAACCCATTTAACAATAATAAAAGTGGATGTTATATATGTTATCTGACTTTTGAATGTTAAAATATCAATTGCTACAAAAAAAAAAAAAAAAAAAAACACACACACACTCAGAGCTAATATCTAGAATTTTTGTTACATTTGTTTTATTTTATATTTCCAGGTATTTGTATAAAATAATACTTTTGAATCACAATGATCAACATCTAATAAAAATCATAATTCTCTCGTTAAGTGTAACTGTTAACTTTGTACTATGTTAGTATGTTATCCTCTTATGGACCGGTATCCCCTTTTACACTTTCATGGGCAACCATCACCTTTCAGAGAGGATTGACATTCAACCAGCATACCTGTGGCTAGAATGAGCTTCTGTCAAGTAAAAGTAAAATGATAGAGCAAAGCTGATAGAAGCTTGAGAATGCAGTGGACAGTGGACTTAATGAAGTCATGAGTTTGATTGGACTTCTCCCTCTCCTCACTTGTTCTTCTTGCACAAAGACCACTCCCAAACTTGTTCCAACTCCCAAACTGAAAACCGACAATTCAAACCTCGTACCTAGCAAGGTAATCCTACCTAATCTCCTCTCTTTGGCCCTTGCCGTAACCTTAACTTCCCCCTTACCTTCTCATGCTATCCCTTCCCTCAACTCTCAATCCCCTCCAATCTCTCTCACCACTCCCTTTTCTCAATCCAAGAACCTGCAGCTTGGGCTAGAAAATGGGTATGTCACAAAATCTCAAATATTGTTCATGTCTTTCCCTTTCTGCCTCGATGTTGAATCCAATTTGCTAGACTATATGATTTGAAATATTAGTGGATTATGCTCAATTTGGGACGGTTTAATAATGGCTTTATATATGTACTATTGGAGTATTGCCTCTACTAGAAATAAATTATGCTTTTCAATCACCCTTACATGCTTGTTAATACTACTGTAATTTGTCAGCAATTTTTCTTTTGCGTACCCTTCGCTTGCAGAAAAATTAGACCTTGCCCATCAATCAATCCGGGTTGTATATCAACAAATCCTAAGTCATCATCATTTGCGTTTCCTTGGTTGATTCCCGAGAATTCTTCTGATAATGCCATTCAGGTTTCTATTCCGCTACTAAAAAGTATCCTATACTTGTAGACTTCCATTATCTGATTTGTGCTTGTTTATGACTTTCTTATTATGTGTATAATTTGCATTTGGGTTATGTCTAGCCATTTCTGACGTACTTGTCTTGCATTTTCTCCTTTTTCTTTTTTTTTTCCAGAAATTACGTGAAGCAATCCTAAAGACCCAGAAGAATGTGAAATTCCAGCAGGTGGAAGATACCCCAGATGGTAATGCAGACAGAGTGCATGTGTGAAATTCCTTGCATGCTTTTTAAAAGCTCTTTCCAAAAGCTTTTTTGTTTTTGCTATAAGCTCCTTTGAATACAAAATAAGTAGATCAAAACATAATGCAAACTGCTGTGTTCAGTATTTGACCAATTTCTAATTTGTTAGTAATAATTGCAAAATAGCAACAGGATAGGAAGTTATAGAGAGGCCAAGTGAAGAATATAAAAATAGAAGAAAAAAGGAGTCCTGCATTTTTATTAGAGTGCAGTACTGGAATGAGGAGGGTAACTGACTGAATGAGGTCTTATATCCTCTTTTTTGGAGCAAATGCCCTAAACTTCGGATTCTAAATGACTGTGCCTAAGTCAGGCTCACTGACATTTTTGAAGAGGTTTTTTTTAAAAAAAAAAAAAGAAAAGAAAAGAAAAAGGGGAAAAGAAAGCTATTTCACAAGCCACTAGGCAAGTTCACTAATACTAGGATCAATGTGCAGGGCAATATCTAAAAGCTGAAGTTGATGGAGGATTTGTTAGAGATGTGCTTGAGTTTCTGGTGAAAGGTGATGTGGTTGCTTACAGGTGTATGGCAACCAAAGTAACTTATGTTTACCCTTTCACTACAGCATTGGGAGATTCAAAGGGTCAAGAGGCAAGACTAAAGCAAATTAAAGACCAGTTGGGCTGGTATGCTCCAAGTTTTGATTCCATGGAATAATGTAGTTTCCTGCTCTTGTTGGTTTACTTCTCCAATTGATATGTAGGAAAGTGCCTTCATTATTTACTTACTATCCTTTGTATGTGTAATTCATGGTTTTTTAGGCTTACTGTTATAATTCTCAGTGTCTTAAACTCACCATGGCTGAAACATTTTGTCAGTTATTCTATTTTTTCAGTTTCTAACACCATTTAGTTTTTGCTGCATTTTAGTTTACCTAATCAAGCGTGGAAATATTCCCGGCCAATATTCCCCACCTATGAAAATTCACCAAATTTTTAAAGATAGATAATTTCCTAGGAGGAAAGATGGAAATTTTCTATTTTTCAGTTCACTTTTTCATTGGCTAGGCTATCAATAATATTGCCCTCTTCTGAATTTCCTTGTTTTGACTTCAAAACTCAATAGCACATTCTATTCAGGACTAGCACAATAGCAGTGTGGTTCTAAAAATGTGCATTAGCTATTGTTCATCCTGCAGATAAATCGTCAAAAGACAATGAATGGATTTAATCATTTCAGCTTCATAAAACAAAATCAAAATCGCATTGTTGTTTCCGTTTCTCCTTCGTATTCTTTGTAAAGGGGTACTTAGCCTTTCTCTCTCGCACCCTCGGAAGTTCGGCTTTCTTCGTGTGATATTTATAAGGCATGACTGACATGAAGCAAAGCGTTGTTTGTTAATTTTACCAGTCCATTGGCCAATTTAACAAAAATAACGCTACACATCCAGCAAAAAAAATATATACAAAATCTTGAATAGAAATCATGATGATTATTGAATGAAATAAAATTATATAATCTACTAATTCATCTAAAGGCTAACAACTATGATATAGGATACAAAATTCTAAGAAAATTTCTAAATATCTATCTTATTGCAACCCTTTAGAAGTAGTGGTTCATATATTTTTATTTTATCCAATGAAGATCATGATTTCTATTCTAAATTATATAATATATATATATATATATATATATATATATATATTTTTTCTTGACAGACAAAATTGAATAGACATGTTAACTTATTTAAAAGTCTTATGACAAAAGTAGAACTTTAAATAAGCTTTAGCCTGTGGTAAGCAATTTTCTTTTTCCTTTTTTAATCTTTTCAGGCCTCCATGTTAAGAATATACTTGTTAACCTACTTTAAAGTCTCTATACATTTCAACCCTAAGCTAATATTTTTAACTTTCACTATAATCAATTTTTTAAAATTAGATACTTCCTCTGAAAAGAGAGGGGGGGGGGGGGGGGGACATGCTCACTTCTTTTCAACCCAATTTTGCCCAACTCAATGGGGAAAAAGTGGTAAATCAAACAAGCGGTAAATCAATTTTTTTTCTAGTATTGTTTTCAACTACTAATAAACCATGTTTGATATGAATGGATATCATAATGCTCAATATAATTGGGACTGTTAGCATGAGCGAAAGCATTTGGTCGGCCCATCAAGCTGCATTATTGAGTTTTCTGCCCAATCTCTCTAACCCACTGGCCGAAGTCGATTTTGGCTAGCCCTCATATAGCATTTTCCTTTACCCTGAAAAAAGAGGCTCTCTCTCTTCGCTTTTTATTCTTGTACTTCTAACCGGTAACCACCCTTGAATGAGTTCATATTGTGAATTTTGTTTAGCATTTCCCCCCTACATTTGACTATAATTAAAAGTACGAATTTAGTATATGGTGCTTTGCATATGTGGCGTAGCTTAATTGGTTAAAGTATTGCCTCCGGTGAAGATGCACCTTAAAATCTATGATTGCATGTCGGTTTTTAGGACATGTTTTACATAAAAGTCATGATTTGATAGCTCTATAATTTTAAAATATTTACTTTTTAAATATTCAATATCACATTTATTCCGTTAGGACCAAAATTTTGATGGTACCTTGATGATTGATTGATGATCCACTCTTCGAGTGAGCCACACGTGGATCAATCTGGACCTCATGAATCTAAAAGACTGATATTTTTGGACATCTAGCGCCTTTAATAATATCCTCCAAATCAATATCTATGATTCCGTATAAAAAAAGGTGGATTGAGAGAAATTAAGAAATATCTTTACTAAAATTACAAAACTACCATCTTTGATCTCGACGTAGACTTACAAAATATCCAAGGATTAAGGACGTACAACGAACTGCCGAGAACAAAATTAAAACCCGATCCAATTTAAAAATTGGACCAATTTTTAAAATTTAAATCTAGCTTGATAATAACCCAATTTATATCAGGTTGTACCAAGTCAATTTAACATTTAAATAATATATGAAAATTTAAATATTATACATAATAAAATTATAAAATTTTATAGGTAAGAGATAAAATTTATGAGATATTTTACAATATAGATTTTAAAATAAGCTATATCAATATAAAACTAATATCATGTTATATAAAATATATTAATTAAATTTTAAAATCTTATAATTTTTTATAAATTATTATAATCATATATACTTCTTAAGAAATTATTTAACTTCGGATTAAGTTAGGTCAACCCAATATATGATCCGAACTCAATCCCAAAAATATATCAAATCAAATTTCAAGATCAAAACTTGTTTAAGTAAGTTTTAAGCCGAATCTAGTTGACAGATTGAGCCAATTTATAAACATCCTGCCAATGACTTTGAGTCATTCTACGGCGCTTTAGAGCAACACAACTCTTACTATAGATCACATCTAATCCATTTATACATATTTTTATAATATTTTCTCTTTTATATTTTTCTAATGTAATAGTTAGAATTCACCTGAACAAGGAAGAACACTACTCTAAATCTGTCATAACTCATAAGTAATTTTCGTCTTATATAATAAGTAATGGAATACTTCTTAAGGACGAAGATATTTTGTCTATCAAAATAAAAGACGAAGATATTTTCGTCCTTATAAAGTTTGGGCTGAAACTTTGAATAACAACACTGTGCTGATGGCTGACGCTGACGGGAGGGCGGTATCTTATCCCAAAAAGAAATATCGATAATGCTACAAAGAGATGTCTTATAAGTTATAATGTTACTTGTACGTATCTTATCACTA
Source organism: Dalbergia cochinchinensis (assembly GCA_031216125.1). Classification (NCBI taxonomy): domain Eukaryota; kingdom Viridiplantae; phylum Streptophyta; class Magnoliopsida; order Fabales; family Fabaceae; genus Dalbergia; species Dalbergia cochinchinensis. The sequence continues at coordinate 53,554,659 of CM062373.1, read as the reverse complement.
CAACTGTGTGTCTAGAACGTTGTCATTCTAATTGTTGCCAGATACTGGTGATACTCATTACTGACACAGATACCATACATGAAGAAACATAATTGTGATTTTACATATAACGCATGAAATTTTTTTTATATAAACACAATTCTAATAATCCGTGTTTAGGTACACTCATCGAAAAACAAGTGAAATCGATAGATAGATTGGTGTATGCTGAATAAAGTTGAGTAGACTTTTTTTAAGATATGATGTGTTAGATTTATATGCACGGACCCATGCACGTATGCCGTGACGAATATACTCAAAATAACTTTTATAATTAATTGATTCCCGCTATTTATATCTTTATGTGTCACGGAACCTATCCTGACAAGTTACCTACCCCTCACATAGTCATGCCTCATTCACCATCTGCTTGAAGCTTAGACTAGACTTTGCAAAACAATATTCACCAAGGCAGAAATAGTAGGAGCTAGCAGAGAAACCTCAAAAATCAACAGTAATGGTTTCAGTGAATGAGAAGCTGAAGGGGTTTGTGGGGCACAGATGGTTGGTGTTCGTGTGTGCAATGTGGGACATGTCATTTGCAGGGACGTCATACATGTTTGGGAGCATATCTCCGGTGATAAAGAGCAGCATGGGATACAACCAGCAGCAGGTTGCCTTCTTGAGTGTCGCCAAGGATTTGGGTGACAACGTTGGACTTCTTGCTGGCAAGATCAGCGAGGTCTCCCCCACTTGGCGACTAATACTCATTGGTGTCATCCAGAATGTTGTTGGTTATGGCTTGGTTTGGCTTATTGTCACTCACAGGTTCCCTTCTTTGCCTTTGTGGGTGGTATGTTCAGTTCACAAAAACAAATTCTTATCAATATGCATCATTAATTTGTAGGTTATGTTTGTTTTTGGTAATTACAAATTTACAAATTTTTCTTCTTAATTGTGCAAAACATGTCATGATTTATTCCTCATATGTACACAGCTTTCTTTATTATCACTCCCCAGTTCACACCAAACTCGTTTGCTCAGATAATGATTGATCACCTAGTACACCACAAAAGAGCAGAAAAATCTATATCTCTACATCTTAGTTAGTTGACTTGACCGGTCGGTGGTGGATATTATGTTCTATTATGTCTCCCTAACTTCTCTTGTGTCCTGTTTTCCAGATATAGGATAGGATTCAGTAACATGTTGGATGCCTCAAATTTCCCATGATTATATTTTCCACTCAAGGAAAGTAGGAAAGAAAGGAATAAGAAGAGAAAGAAACTCGTATTTTTGGATGTGATCATGAGAATGAATAAGGAGAAGGGAAGGAAAAAGTAAAAGTTAAGGGTGACCACTTAACATACACCATTTCTTTTGCCTTGATTCAGATTTCTTTATCTGCCATAATTTACATCTTAAAGGTCCAGATAAATCAAGGTTGATTTGATTGATTTTTACTTGATTATATCTTGGATTGCGCTGTGCTTTCTCGCTTCAGGAGAAATTCCATTCCAATTCATGTGCTGGTAAAAATTTGTTAACGAGGAAGTGCTTTGCAGTTATGCTTTTTTATCTTCTTGGGACAAAATGGATCTACATACTACAACACAGCTGCGCTAGTTTCGTGCGTGCAGAGTTTCCCTGAGAGCCGAGGACCAGTGGTGGGGATATTGAAGGGCTTTGTTGGCTTAAGCGGCGCGATATGGACTCAAATTATTGCTATGATCAACTTCCCTGATCAGGCATCTCTAATTTACATCATCGCAGTTGGACCGGCAATGGTTTCTTGCGCCTTTATGTTCATCATAAGACCGGTCGAAGGTTACAATCAATCTAGAGCATCTGATGCTTCAGGCTTCATGTTCATCTACAGCATTTGCCTTCTCTTGGCTGCTTACCTTATGGGAGTTTTGCTGCTAGAGAACATGCTGAATTTGGACCACAACACCATTACATTATTGGCAGTTATTTTGATCATTCTCATATTCCTTCCAATCATAGTTCCTATTCTATTGGTTTTCTTCTCGCAACCAAAAAGTCCAGACCAGGAAACCCTCATTGAGCCACCAATGGCAGCAGCAACTAAATCGACTCGCACAGTGGATGAGACTAGTACTAGTGCTGGTCGTGTTGAAGACAACAAGCCTCCAAAGCTAGAGGGGCTTCCCCTATCAGAAGGGCCAAGGGATATTGTTCAGTTTCAAGCTAAGCTTTTGCGAGCAGTCACTGAGGCTGTGAAGCAATTGAAGCAGAAGAATGGCCCACATAGAGGAGAGGATTTCACCTTGACACAAGCATTGGCCAAGGCTGATTTTTTGATCATGTTCTTCTCTCTAGTCATGGGAGCTGGATCGGGTTTGACAATGATCAACAATATGGGTCAGATTTGTCAATCCTTGGGAGACAACAATGTCAATGTGTACATATCAGTTATTAGCATATCAAACTTCCTTGGTCGTGTTGGCGGTGGCTATTTCTCAGAGGTTATAGTAAGGTTCAATCTCTTCCCTACTAGCTTTTGAATGTTAGTGCATCTTGAGTGGCCCCGCGTTGGAGCACATAATCTACAATGTTTGAGCAGTGATAATCTCACAAAATTTCTTGACACAGATATTAGACAAATAATATTTGTAATGATTTATTAGGTAAAATAACAAATCTGTATCTTTGAGTTTAAACAGACTGATTTATGCAAATATATTCACCCCCACAGTGTTATAATCCAAAAACTAAAGCTATGCATACACACTTGAGCATTATCTCACATCTATGCCATTTTACCATTGAATTGAAGCATATTCTACTTTATTAATTTCTACAGATCTACACTCAGATTTTACCATTTAAACATAAGGTGATGTGTATCTCAAAATTGTTTACCAAATACTAATCCAGATGTGCTTTTCTCCACATTTTTTTCAAAACAGAAATTTCGCATACCCGAGACTTCTTGCATTGGTCGTGGTTCAGGGAATGATGGCATTGGGCCTCTCCTACTATGCCATGGGTTTGGCTGGACAAGTTTACATGGTGGCCATATCCATGGGTTTTGGGTATGGTGCCCACTGGTCAATTGCAGTAGCTGCAGCTTCAGAACTATTTGGTTTGAAGAACTTTGGGACTTTGTACAATTTTCTTACAGTAGCTAGCCCAACTGGATCTCTATTTTTGTCTGGATTCGTTGCGAGCACGATATATGACTACTACGCAGAGCAGCAAGCAAAGCAAAGAATGCAAACTTATGGAGCCTCATTGAACTTGGCAATGCCATATATCAGTGCTGGAAATGATGAGTTGCTTGTTTGCGAAGGAAACATATGTTTTTCGTTGACGTGTGGAATCTTTGCAGTGGTTTGCCTACTTGCTAGTGCTTTGAGCTTGATCTTGGTTCACCGGACTAAAAGGTTCTATGCACAACTTTATGGGAAGTCTCTAAATTGAGCAAAGTGTGTCAGTAAGATCTCTTTGGTTTATGTTTTCATTTCTTGTTTTAATTTTCCGTGTTTTCTGTTTTCATGATTTTGTGAAGAAAATAAGGAACTTTACAATATCCAAAGAATAGAAAACACAGAAAATAAAAGCATGAAATGAAAAGACAAACCACACGGACCCAGAGGTTTGATATTCTGTGTTGAATGTGTATATATTCTTCTTCTGTCATCTCTATATTGGTCTATTGTGTGCAATAGTCTCGGTATTCTATCTGAGGTTTTGTTCTATTCATTGTGAACTTTCCTCCATAGAAGTTCCTTCTTGGAGATTATACAAGAATATGTTTTTGACCACTTGCGTTAAAAACAAAAAAGAAAGACTTCTGTGACTCCTGTTATTGCTTGATGGTGGTTGAAACGTAAGACAATGTTATAACAATTAGAATGAATCAGTTTACAATTTTATATGCACGATGTTGGTCTGCATACCAAGCATTTTATCTAGCTTAGTTTCGTGTTCTAGGAATTGGTTACTTTTTACAGTGTGAGGAACAATATTGGAAATTGGTTTAAGAATGGACCCCATAAGAAATGCACTGTGAATTGCATTAACCTTTTGAGTTATGTTTATTGTTGTTGAGTGCTTGCTTATCCATAATTCTTTTCTTGATTTACTGACTTGTATCCGGACCCTTTACAATGTATTTAGCTGTCGTGGAATTGATGACAGAATGGTCCAGAATCACTCAGTATTGGTAAATTAACAGCAGTATCTTTGTGAGATTCTTGGCGTAGCATTCGGTAAGATTGTAGCCTTTACAAACAAAAATATCCGAATCCAATAACCTGATATCCGAATCCAATAACCTGTTAAAGGAGCATTAATACTACAATTAAGGAGCTATGATATGAATAGATGGAAAACCAATTAAAGTCGCTGGAAACTATATTTTACAATTGTTATGAAAGGGTTGCTTGGTTTGATATTGTGATTTGTTTCAGTTTCTGAGCTTTTTAGAATTTCCATAATCTGATATTAAATGGCTGTGATAGTATTGTTTGATAAAAATAATATAAAAATTGTCTCCAATATAATAAAATGACTATTAATTGAACACTACGTGCACAATTTAAGAGACTTTTTTTTGGACGTTTATATTGGGTATTGGATTCCCTTCCTACATAGAGAAAAACCTAAAATGAGCAAGCCCATTTATATATCACTTATCCGAGTGAGGAGTCAGATAGGGTATTGAGAGTGTGATCATTTTGTGAGAAATTCAGCTACATTGAGAGAGTTTGTGATCATTTTGGGCTCCCTTTCTATGTGGAGAAAAGTTCAAAATGAGCAAACCCACTTATGCATCACTTATCCAAGTGAGAGGAGTTAGATAGGATATTGAGCGTTTGATCATTTTATGAAAAATTTAGCCACATTGAAAGAGAAAAGAGAAAAACTTGGTTACCTCCCTTTCATTTTCTTGGTGAGAACAGTTGTTGTAGATTGGAGTTTGCGAAGTCATTCATCGTTGGACCGGCTGAAATTTTAATAGCAGGTTCTTGACGGGTGATCTTTTGTTCTGAACTGTTGGATCATTGAAAAGAGGTTTGGAGTGTAAGATATCGATCTTGCACAGTAGCTCTATTCTTGTTTGGAGAACCATTTTTCTGATACAACTTGTCACTGTAAATTAGTGTTGTGAAGTCGTTCACCATTGGATCGGGCTGAAACTTTGACAGAAGGTTTTGAATGTCTGGTTCTTCATCCTGAATGGTTGGATCGTTGAGATAACGTCCAGAGAGTGAAATACTGGTTTCGGACGGTTGCTCTGTTTTAGGATATTTATTATCATCTTGGTTTTTAATTTTAAGTATTAGTGCTTTGTTGGTTTTGACTATTGTTAGCATGATTTGTGCACTTATTGAGACTCTCTTGTACGTGATTTGATCATAGTGGAGCTATTTCTTTGATTTGGATGACCCGTGATTTTTTATCTCTCACATTCAGGGAATTTTTTCACATTAAAATTTTTGGTACATTATTCGTATTATTCTGGTTTATATTATGTGTTGATTACTGCTATTGTTTTACTGATATAGTTACCCCTCTTGTTCTTGTAGGTAGGGAATTGTGTGTTTATTTCCAATAGTTTAATCCGTAATTGACATCATTTAAGTAATCCACATTTTTTGTTAACCCTTAACAAAGGGGTCTAACTAAGATTGGGAGTGTTTGCCATATGCATTTGCCAGCGACTTCAAGACTAATACTTAACTATTAGACATACCCTTAGGCAGTGTTTGATTTGTGTGTCCAAGGACATAAATACAGGGACAAATTGTCCTGTATTATATTTGGTGGCAGAGACAAGGTATAGGGAGAGAAAATTTTTTTGTCTCAGAGATAGAAATTTTCAGTATTTCTGTCCCTTCAAAAAGTGGGGACAGTGGAAACAGGACACAGAGATAGAAATTTAACTCCTTTGTAAGGAAAGTGGGGAAAATGAGAATAATAATTTTATGTCTCTGTCTCTACTGTCCCTATATTTCTGTCTCTGTACCTGTATTTCTATTCTAGGACACTAACCAAATACTACCTTAGAGATCAATATATCTATCAATTGTATTGTTAGAGATCTGATTTGGAGATATAGACAAATAATATAATAATTGTAATAATAATATTCTATAGAAAAGAGTCTTATAAATTTCATAAATATGTCAGCAATATGCTTAGGTGCGTTTTTCTTTTTGTCAACTAGCTTAGCTCCTCTGCGAGACCTGTGTAATCATAATTTTTTTTTTTTTTTTGACGCAGTGTAGGCTGACTTTGATTTTGAGTAAACCTCAAAATTCATATAGGATCAAAACAGCTTCAGACGCATTAATTTTTAAGTAATAAACTTTCTTTACACAGTCTTTATCAATTAAAGATATTTGTTATCTAATTATTTTTAAGAGCGAATAATGTATTCATTGGCTACAGAATTAAAAAGAATTACTGAATTAGCACGAAAAATAATTTTAATTCTTAAATACAACAATAAAAGTTTTTATTTTCTCAATGAGAGATGATTCCAATTGACAATAATCTTTTTAGGTAAACCTATGATATTCACAGTAATAAGCAATAATTAATTTCCTTGAGGCATAATATTTATAAACTTAGTTTTGTTTTTGATCATGAGACAATCTCCTTATAAACTATCAAGAATCGCATATCTAATTAGATGATTAAGAAATATCATTAACTATCAACTATGCAACTATGCTACAGCCTGTGGTTTTCGATCGACAATATATATTTTACTCTTCACTTTTCTTATCTTATTGCTAACCAGCAAGGTTTAGCTCTTTATCAAGATCTTTTTATTTTTATTAATTGTCGCCAGCTAAGTGGTGACGAACAGAGATATGAGTATGACTCAAGTAACATTACAATATAATTCAGTCTCACATTCTCACCATATATCTTTATAAAAAAAGATTCGTGATTGGTGAATACATGTGATGATATATAAAGAAGTCGTAGATAAGTATATGATATATATTTTTGATAGAGACAGAGATCTAGATCTGGTATATGAAATTATATTAATCTAACCATTAAATTTAAAGTTTCTATTAAATGGATCAAGTATATAAATTTTTATATAATTTAAAAATAATTTGATAATTTATCATGTCATTTTATTTTATTTTGACAGATAATATATTTTTAAAAATATCAATAAATATCAATTAATAGATTACATAGTTATTATTATCTAATTTTTTTAAAATTTCAGATATTTAATTATTAATATAATATAACATAAATTAACGGTAAGATTGGTTAAAATTTAAGGCGACAGGATGATGTATCGATTCAATGCGGAGAAAGTCTTTGAACCATGCCATAAAATGCTTTCAAGGGAATTTAGATTTACCTCGACTTAAAAGAGATGAGCGAAGAGTCAAACCTTCTGCCACATGTAACATGCGAGAGCTTGTGTCTTCGCACTCTCACTCCACTCATGCCAGGACCAATAGCTTGTGGCTACCACTTTCTCTGCTATATCACGAGATATCTATTTTTTATAATCATACGACATAACTCTATAATTTATAGTTACTACTCAGAAGCATGGTCAAATCTCATTCATCATGTACTGCCTAAAGCAATGTATACTAAAATTTGCATTTCTCAGTACATGATACTCCTTTAGGCAGAATTAGTAGGAGCAACAAGCAGAAGAACCTCAAAACTCAACAGTGTGTTTTCAAATAAAGGCTCAGATCAGATGGCTTCAGCGTATGAGAAGTTGAAGGCCTTTGTGGGGCACAGATGGGTGGTGTTCGTGTGTGCAATGTGGGACCTGTCGTTCGCAGGGACAGCATACATGTTTGGGAGCATATCTCCGGTGATAAAGAGCAGCATGGGATACAACCAGCAGCAGGTTGCCTTCTTGAGTGTCGCCAAGGATTTGGGTGACAACATCGGACTTGTTGCTGGCAAGATCAGCGAGGTGTCACCCACTTGGCAAGTTACACTTGTTGGGATCCTCCAGAATGTTGTTGGTTATGGCCTCCTCTGGCTTGTTGTCACTCACAGGTTCCCTTCTTTACCCTTGTGGATGGTATGTTCAATTCTCAAAACAAAGTCTTATCAATATATGCATCTTTCAATAAGTATTTTATGTTCATGTTGAATTCTCATCTGAGTCAAGTTTTTTTTTGTGGTATATTTAGAAAATTTTCTAAGAAAATGAGTTAAGAAATAATTGGGGTGATTTCGATTTTCAGTTTACATTTTTCAGTTTTTAAGATTTTACGAAAGAAATACTGAAAATTGAAATTTGTGACCTATTTGATTTGAGTTTTCAGCTTCTAATTTTCATTTTCAGTTTTTCAGTTTTCTAGGATTTGTAAAGGAAAAACTGAAAGTTCTGAAAATTTTTATTTTCAGTTTTTCCTTCATAAATTTTGAAGAATTAAAAATGAAAACTGAAAACTCAAATCAAATTTTAAAATTTTTAGGATTGTCTTCACAAAATTTAGAAAATTGAAAATAAAAATTGGAAACTCAAAACCAGTAATCCGTTTTTCAAATTTTTTTTAATAGCAAATAACCACTTGCTTCTGGTTTTTATTAATTGCAGCAGGAAATAGAGAAATGTTGTACTAATAAGTACAAAACAAATAATATTTACAAAAATATTTTTAAAATGTTCTTGAAAAAATAATAGATACTTCTTTAATTCTTGTACTTTTTTTCCTTAATTTTCTACTACTTTCTCTTTCCTTTTCTCTCCATGTGTTAAATATAATTTTATTAAAAAACAACTTATATATTTGTTATATATATCTTAACAATTTACTTTAAATAAAAATATTGTCGTAAATACAGTTAAATAGAAAACTCTTTTTAGCTTGTGATTCTAATTCTCGTTCTAATTATGAGAAAGTACTTTCTTAATAGTTTATCTAAAGCAACCCTGTGTTTGTTTACTTAATTGTATTTTCACTCGTGCCAGCCTCTATCATAATTGTACAAAACATGCCATGATTCCTGACCCAGCTTTCTCTATTATGTCCAATATCCCCTCTATTTCAATTATTAATCCACATTGATAACCTATTACCCCATAAAAAATTATTGATAAATGATAACCCACTGCGTACTTTATTGAAAAGAAGAAAAAAAAAGACGCCAATTTCTACATCAAAATAGTTGACTTTGTGGGTCGTGGATACCGTGTCTTACTAGCTTCTCTCGTCCTGTTCTCTAAATATAGGATTCATTTTTTTCAAATGAAACGGATGCTAACACCTGTGAGAGAAAGTTGAACAACATTTAGTAATGATAAACAGTGTAAAGATTTTGTGTACTTCTTTTTATGATGTCAATCTTGTCATCCAATATACAAATATAATTTCTTTCTAATGGTGTCCATTTTAGTATCCAATATACATAATTACATGCAAAAGTTCTCAGACGGAATCTTAAGAGTGAAAGTGAAGAAGGAAGAAAAGTTAAAAGGAACGTTTGGCATTGGCATCTTCAACTACACCCTTTCTTTTGCTTTGTTCTATGTTGCAACTATTTTTCTAGCAAAAATTGGAGGCTCTCAGCATGATCGTGATTTTAGATTCCCCTCCTTCACCTTCCCTGTCATAACGATGCATTAATAGATAATTTGTACTGCAACAGAATTAAGAAGTCTCAGAAGAAAAATAATGCCTTTGACAAGCACTACTTTATATATTTAATAGGGTTTGATATACTTCATATTAAACTCACTCTATGAAAAGGTTTAGTAGGATATTTATGACATATTTGATTTGAGTTTTCAGATTTTTAGTTTTTTAAATTTTATAAAGAAAATATTAAAAATTCTAAAAATGGTCCGTTTCATTTGAATTTTTTGTTTTCATTTCTAGTTTTTTAAATTTTGTGAAAAAAATACTGAAAACTGAAAATTAGAATTTATACAGGTAAGTTTAGTTTAAGTTTTCAATTTTTCAGATTTTGTAGTTTTCAGAATTTTCAGTATTTCCTTCACAAAATCTGAAATACTGAAAACTCAAACCAAACATGCTTGTACAAATTCCAGTTTTCGATTTTCATTTACAGTTTTCAATATTTCCTTCACAAAATCTTGAAAACTGAAAATAAAAATTGAAAACTAAAACCAAACAAACCTTAGAGTATGGTAGGATAAAATTCAAAATAGAACACTGATGGAAGAGTTATCATAAGATCTGTAGTGAACTCATGACACTTCACATAGAAAATGGAGCAAAATTAAAGAACTCAGAGAAAGTCATCCTTATAGATCAAGTGGGTCACTTGAATGTCATGATGGTATCAAAATTTGCTGACTAGTCAATGATTTTGCAGCTATGCATTTTTATCTTCGTGGGACAAAATGGAGCTACATACTACAACACATCTGCACTAGTTTCCTGCGTGCAGAGTTTCCCTGAGAGTAGAGGCCCCGTGGTGGGGATATTGAAGGGCTTTATCGGCTTAAGTGGCGCAATTTGGACTCAATTAGTGGCCATGATCAACTTCCCTAACCAAGCATCTCTGATTTTTATCATAGCAGTTGGACCTGCAATGGTTTCTTTTACACTCATGTTCATCATAAGGCCAATTGAAGGTTACAAGCAATCTAGAGCTTCTGATGGTTCAGCATTCTTGTTCATCTACAGCATTTGCCTTACCTTGGCTGCTTATCTTATGGGAGTTTTGCTGCTAGAGAACATGCTGAATTTGGACCACAACACTATTACATTATTTGCAGTTATTTTGATCATTCTCATAGTGCTCCCAATCATGGTTCCTATCATAATGGTTTTCTTCTCACAACCCAAAGGTTTGGACCAGGAAACACTCCTCCTTGAGCCGCCAATATTAGAAGCAACTGAATCCATTGATGTGGCAAATGAGACTAGTGCTAGTGTTGGTTGTGTTGAATATGATGATAAGCCCCCAATGGTAGAAGGTGTGAAGAAAATGAGAAATCGCCCTCGTATTGGAGAGGATTTCACCTTAACGCAAGCACTGGTCAATGCTGATTTTTGGATCTTGTTCTTGTCTCTTCTTATGGGTTCTGGATCGGGTTTGACAATGATCAACAACATGGGTCAGATTTGTCAGTCCTTGGGAGACAACAATGCCAGTGTGTACGTATCAATGATCAGCATATCCAACTTCCTTGGTCGTGTTGCCGGCGGCTATTTCTCAGAGGTTATACTAAGGTTCAGTCTCTTCTCCTTTTGTTTTGGAGTTTTGGTGCACCTTAGAATCCCCCACGTTGGAGCACATGGTGTACAATATTTGAGGAATGAAAATATCACAACTTTCTTAAGTCTTAACCTAAGACAAGCTTCCTTCTTAATGATGTTATTGAATCTACGTTGACTTATTTGTGCAAATATATTAACCCCCTGAATGTTATAATCGAAAGACTAACAAAAATGTTATTTGAAGACCAAGAGTGGACATGCTTATATAGACATCATAGAGAAAAAAATATTTGATAGTGATACATGAAGTCAATACTTTGTTTTTTTTTTTCTTTTTCCTCTGCGTCCACCGAAAGTGAATCCATTCACTCCATGAGAGTAATGCTAGCTACAATTGAATCTGTTCACAAGAAATGCTAATGAACTCCTAAAGAAGGAGCATTACTATATTTCACTGTATTTTTTTTTTAATCAAATAAGATCATTATGCTGTCCCTCTCAAAGAGATCAATATGATGTAAACTTATGAATAGTACAAAGTAACTAAGACTATTTTCTTACTGTTATACATAAGAACCTCTCTACAAACATGGGGTGAAGTGATGTGTACCTTAAACATGTATAGCTGATACTAATCCAAATGTGTTATCTTTTTTGTACCGTGTTCTAAAACAGAAATTTTGCTTACCCTAGACTAGCTGCATTGGTAGCGGTTCAGGGAATGATGGCATTGGGACTCTCCTACTATGCCATGGGTTTGGTTGGGCAAGTTTACGTGGTGGCCATATCAATGGGTTTTGGGTATGGTGCGCACTGGGCGATTGCGATAGCTGCAGCTTCAGAACTATTTGGCTTGAAGAACTTTGGGACTGTGTTAAACTGTCTTACCATATCTAACCCAATTGGATCTCTATTTTTGTCCGGATTCGTAGCGAGCACGATATATGACTACTATGCAGAGCAGCAAGCAAAGCAAAGAATGCAAACTTATGGAGCCTCATTGAACTTGGCAATGCCTTATGTAACTGGAAATGATGGGTCACTTGTTTGTGAGGGGAACATATGTTTTTCCTTGACATGTGGAATCTTTGCAGTGGTTTGCCTATTTGCTAGTGCTTTGAGCTTGATCTCAGTTTACCGGACTAAGAGGTTCTATGCCCAACTTCATAGGTAGTTTCTAACTTGAGTTAACAGTGTCACTAAGCTTTGAATAATAATCTGTGTTGGATGTGCACATACTCTTCTTCTGTCCTCTCAGCCTAGACCTACCATGTGTAATAGAATTAGTTGTGGTCTTCAGTCCTGAATTGAGACTCACCCTCAACCAATGTTTAAAAGACACTTAAAAGAGTCCATTTGATGAATATATCTTAGAATGTGGTACAAATATTACCTATTTAACTGCATAGACGTGGGGACAATATCTATCACTTCCACCATTGAATAGGTTTATTCCAAAGGTTTTCCCCAACACAAATATCATTTTTCTAAGTTTTATCCATTTTCCTTAGAAATCCTTCTTATTGATCATGATATCGCACGCACAAGAATTTGTTTTTGGTCACAGGGGTTAAATATAAAGACTAAAGGCTTCTGTATTTCCTGTTACTGCTTGAAGGTGGTTGAAACATAAGACTATCATTTTCATAACAATTATTTCTGTTGGGGGTTTTAGAATAAGAATTCATTTACAATTTTATGTACACCAGGTGGTCTGCATGCATGCCTAGCATTTTGTCTCGCTTGAATGTTTTGTTCTAGGACTAGGTTTACCTTTTACAGTGTGAGGAATACTTGTTCTAGAACAAGGACTGGGCATGTATTAATGTTGAGTGCTTATCCATAATTCTTGATTTGCTGACATGTATGCAGAACCTGTACAATGTATTTAACTGCCTTGAAATAGATGACAGAATTCTCCAAAATCCTTCTGTATTGGCAAATTAACAGCTGTATCTTGGTAAGATTCTTGGCATAGCCTTAGATTGATTGTAGCCACCAATTTTGGCAGAAACATAATGTGGTCCTAATCCTATCAGAGCATCTAATTTAAATAACACAATTCTCAGAATCCAATAATCTATGGAAGGAACATAGCTACGGGCATTCAAGGAGGCTAGTAAGGGAGTGTTAATATGAATGGATTGGAAACCAGTTAAAGGCTGCTGGAAACTGTTTTTTACAATGGTGAAAAAGTTGGCACTGTACTAGTAACTGAACGCAGTGCCCTCTTTTTTTTTTTTTTTTAACTTTTTTGAAACTAAACTTTCAATTTGATTAGCTGCACTAAGTTCCAATCTGAAAAGAGTTAGAAAACAAACTTCAGTAGACAATATTATCAGGAAAAGGGGTAGTATACCATTGCTTGTCCACTGAAAAATGATGGCTTTTTCTTTTTCTTTCTTTAAAATGGAAATGCACCTTCTACAGTACTAATTCATATATTTGGTTCAACATATATACATATGGTGGGGGAGCACACTCCCACTACATTGTATAATTTCTCATATAGTGTAATGTAATATTAAGCTGATGTACTAAAATGAAAATCCAAATCATTAAATTATCATATCTTTCAGAATATCTCCAATAAAACTTGCCTTGTACAAGAAATTTGATGCGCTTAATCCAGGATAAATTTTAACCATATTTAGCCTCTATCCAAATAATAAAATCATATGCTCATCCAAATACAAGAAATATCCACACAACAATTACTTTTACTATTCACTTCATTGAAGCAGCACCGTTTCACAAACTCACCGTTTCACGGACACGTCTTCATTATACACACACATAATAATATATAAATAATTTTTTTAATATATTTTTTAATGTTTATCACTAAGTAAATAAAATTTGACAAAAATAGCTCGGTACATTGACCAACTTATTCAAAAGAAACCGATACCTCTGACACCCGGTTATGATAAAAAATCTGCAAAAAATGATATAATACTAATACATTAACTAGTTTTAATTTTCTTACAATATATACCTAATAACCATAATATTATTTTTAATTACATCTCTTATTATGTTATATTACTAGGTCAAACAAAACTTTGGATTATTATTATTATTATTATTAAAAAATAATAAAAATAAAAGAACAAATAGCAGCAGTGATTGAGAAACAGTATAAAACCTTTCACAAAGTTTGGCCAAACATGCACCGCACAGGGTAAGCTCGCTCTCTCTCTGAAACTCTCTCTGATTCGAAGCCCCCAAATTCCCTCAAATTTCCAGACCCTAATTACACACCAAAGGAACAAAGCTTCATCCACTCAATTCCCTGCTACGCTTCATTCGGTGTGTTGTGTCAACACCTTCCAAGTTTTTGGCGCCACTTTGTGGGGTGAGGTGCTTGATCATTAATGTGCCTTTTTTATTTCGTTATTTTAATTTTAGTTTTCATTGATTCTTGTTATCTGTAGTGGTACTAGTTGATTTCATAGCTCTGTTTTGAATATAAAAAAAAACAATAAAATTGATCGGCTTTGATTTTAATCATTTTTTGTTTCGGCTTGGACTTCTATTTTTTTTTTTTTAATTGTGACAGGAACCGCTAATGCGGACCGCAAGGTTTGTGATTCTCAGAATCTGTAACCACATTGGTTGTGGATAATTTGGAACCTTAATTTCTGCGTGTTAAAGTCTGAAAATTTTTTAATTTGGTTTTTTTTTTCTTAATGGTATTTTTGCTGTTCGTTCCTTTTTGTTGATGTTATTTGTTCATTTGAAGGGCTGTGTGAGTGTTAATTTACGTTTTCTGGAAAATGTGGATGATTTGGAACGTTAATTTATGTCTTTGAACGTCTGAATTGTTTTTTATTTGATTTTTGTTGTTCATTCCCTGTTTGTTCGTTTGAAGGGATGTGTAAGCGATAATTATGTTTTCTGGAAAATGTGGATGATTTGGAACCCTATTTTAAGTCTTTGAAAGTCTGATTTTTTTTTTTTTTTGGTTGATTCCTTGTTGTTTGTTCATTTGAAGGGATGTGTCACCAATAATTTATGGTCTTTTGAAAAATGTGGACAATTTGGAACCTTAATTTATGTGTTTGAAAGTCTGAATTTTTTTTTTTTTAATATTTTGTTGTCGTGGCTTTAGTTGTTCATTCCTTGTTGTTTGTTCATTTGAATGTCTGCATGAGCAATGAATTTATGACTTTATTAAGTCTTTAACTTTCAATTTTTTTGTTTTAAATAAGCTCTTTTGTTGTTCCTTGTGGTTGTTTGTTAAATTTGTGTGTTTGAATTGCTTCCTGTGCAAGTATTTCCTTATATGAGAAGCATGCTTTGTTTTGTTGCCCTATTGTTGAAAGGAGCAATCGAAAGGTGAAACTGCTGTTTGGTCTTCTGTGTTTTGAAATTATGTGGTGGTTCCTGTTCTCCTATGCAATTTTGTTTGATCAACAAAGGTTCGGATGTTCCCTGGATTGTGGTTGGCAACCGTGATGAGGAACTGAAAATGTGAAATGTGTTGGAAACCTAGCATCATGATATCGTTATGCTTGTCTTGGAAATTTGGTACTTGAATGCATGTTTGAATTTGTAGTTATTTGATTATTTAGGTCAAAATTTTGGTAATTAATGGATTGAAGTTAGGTCTGGACAAAACTCTGTTATTTGTCAGCCATTGTTTCTGGTATTTTAATAAGATGCGATCATTAGCATTATCTGCTTGTTTTTGTTTCCTCTATTGCTGATATATTCATGTCATTTTGGACTATTTTTAGGGTTTATAAAGCTTCTGTAATTGAAGGGGGCATCTTTATTGTGCATGTTGAATTGTCAGGTTTTGGGATTAACATTCATTGTCAAGCCATCACTCCTCACTGTTATTGCCCAAGTGTATGCTTCTTAGGAAGGAAATAAAGAAGAGTAGTGAAGTAAGGTCTGCACGGAATTCTGGTATTCATTAACCATTGTTTCTGTTACTTAATTAGGATTCTGTCATTACTGTTATCTGTCTGATTTTTTCTTTCCTTTGTGCTGACGTATTTGTGTTATTTTGGACTATTTTTAGGGTTTATAAAGCTTCTATCATTGAAGGGAGCATCTTCATTGTGCACGTAAAGTCGTGAATTGTCGGATTTTGTGTTTAAACATTTATTGTCAAGCCCTCGCTTCTCATTGACATCATCCTGTTGTATGCTTCTAAGGAAGGAGGAGTAATTAGTGGCCATTTGGTGAAACAACCTAGCAAACATGGAATGCAATAAAGATGATGCCTTGAAGGCTAAAGAGCTTGCAGAGAAGAAGCTTCTAGAGAGGGATTTTATCGGTGCCAAAATTTTTGCAACGAAGGCTCGACACATGTATCCTTACCTTGATGGCCTTCCTCAGTTGCTGGCAATTATTGAGGTATATGTCTCTGCTGAAAAAAAGGTTAATGGTGAAGTTGATTGGTACGGGGTCCTTGGTGTGCAACCCATTGCTGATGAGCAAACAATTCGAAGACGTTATAGGAAACTGGCTCTTACTCTGCATCCTGATAAAAATAAATCATTAGGTGCGGATGGGGCATTTAATCTTATCTCACAGGCATGGAGTTTATTATCTGATCAAGGCAAGAGAATTGTGTATGACCAAAAATGCAATTTATCAGGTACACATCAAGCAACTCCAGGTGGGACATCTGTACCAGCATATCAGAATGGTTTCTTTAATAACTTCAATACTGCTTATTGGAAGGATAGAGATCAAAGGAGTGCTACTCATCCCAATCATACTACAGGATCTCCTGTGTCAATGAAACAGACATTTTGGACCATGTGCAGATCCTGCAGGACAAAGTTTGAGTACAATGCTCATTATATCAACTGCACTCTTGCCTGCGTCAACTGCCGTCAGTTCTTTTTGGCTTTTGAGGCATCACCCCCACCTGTATATAGCAATGCTTCATCTACTTCCAGCAGTTCTCAGATGAAGCAAAATAACATTAACTCTACCAGAATGGAAGCAGACTATCATGTTTCAGGGAGGATACCAATGTCTGCAGTCAACTCATCACTTGGGTCAGGTCCTTTCTTTATCCCTGGTGGTCTTTCCAGTGTAATGTCATCAGATTCTACTGCTGCTCAAGCTCCTGTTCATTCTAATACTTTCAAAAGAGCACGTGAAGATTCAATGCCTCTTGGTTCAGCATCTCAATCCTCCCGTTTTGGTTCAAATTCTGTTCTGGGAGGAGATATGTCAAGGAAAAAAAGCCGCACGGAAGAATGCAATTTAAACAGTGCTAGAAGATATATACGAACTGAAATTGCATCTCAAAATGAAGGAGCCAGGGTAGCCAATGGATTTGGTGCTCAAAAAGATAGTTCAGATACAGGAAGGATTAGTGCTTTCGGAAACTGCAGACGTTATGGTATTAGGGATGTACCACCACTGCAAATGAAGAAGATGTTGATAGAAATGGCTCAAAAGGAAATTAAAAAGAAACTTGATGAATGGAATGCTTCTTCTAAATCAAGGAATTTAGACAAGTCAAAGAAAACTGGTACAGAAGTCAGAGAGAAGGACAAGAAAAAGCCTATGAATGGCATAAAACCTGGGGCACAAGAATTTGTTGATTCTGATACCGTAGGCAAAAAGTGTTTCTCTGCCGATCCAGATGTGACTGGTTCTATCTCAATGAGTGTTCCAGACCCAGACTTCCATGATTTTGATGGGGACCGTATTGAAAATGCTTTTGGAGAGAACCAGGTGTGGGCTGTATATGATGAGGATGATGGCATGCCACGCTACTATGCTTTGATCCACAGGGTGGTTACGAAGAGGCCATTTCAAATGACAATTAGTTGGCTTAACTCAAAAACCAATGATGAATTGGCCCCAATAAATTGGATAAGTTCTGGCTTTCCCAAGACTTGTGGGGATTTCCGGACAAGCAAGCGTGCATTGTACAGCTCTCTCAATTCCTTTTCGCACAGGGTTCAATGGACAAAAGGTTTGAGAGGAGCAATACATATATATCCCAAGAAGGGGGAGGTTTGGGCTCTGTATCGGAACTGGTCCCCTGATTGGAATGAGTTCACAGAAGACAAATTAATACACCAGTATGACATGGTGGAAGTGGTCGAAGACTACAATGAAGAGAAAGGTGTAAATGTTACTTCGCTTATTAAAGTGGTAGGTTTCAAGACTGTTTTCTGCCGGAACTCATACCCTAGAAAAATCAAGAACATTCTGAAAGCAGAGCTGTTTCGTCTCTCACACCAGGTACCTTCATACTTGCTTACTGGCAAAGAAGGCCATAATGCTCCCAAAGGCTGCTTGGAGCTTGATCCTGCTGCTATGCCTGTGGAGCTTCTTCAGGTGGTCACAGAAGCTCCAGAGCAAGAACCAGCAATCGGGAACAGCAAGAATTTCAGGGAGGATGGTTTAGTCGAGGGGTGCAAAGCGACTAAGGAAGGTTCTGTTGAAGATGTTCCAAGAAAGGAGGTGGCTGAAGCAATGGGAAGGAAGGGAAGTAAGCCTGAGATTTTGTATGTATATAAGCGGAGACGTCTAGGGGAAAAGAGGGCGCTGAAGAGTGGCTAATCGTTGTTAGTTACCGAATTGACTTGAAGAGGTTTTGTTTTACTTACAATCACCCAACACAAACTAGAGCAGGACTTGAGACTTTCAATTTTATTTTATGTTTCTAGTGCTAAAAAAGAAAGGATTTGGCTGCTGCATTTGTAGAGTTGATTGAGCAGCTTTTGTTGTTTTTGCTGCGTATGTTGGCGGGGCAACAGTTTTGCATTAAGTGTAGGAGTTGGCCTCGAGAATAATTTTCCAGTTGCCAATGTACATGAGCTATTATAGTTGCTTTGTGTCAATGAAATTCAGCATCATTCACCCTTTGTAGCTATGGTGCACATTCAAATAGATTCTCAGGAAAAACTTCGTCCCTTTCTCTACGTTTTGTATAAATGAGTATTGGACAAAATATCAAATATGTCACACACAAAATTAATATGGTTTGGTTTAGCATGCTTATGGTTATATTGACGAATGAAAAGAAAATCTATTATCAGAAGATCATGATTATGTGTGAGCACCTCCAATTTCATTACTAAATTTCTTAATTTTATTTCTCTTCCCTTGCCTTGAACTAAGTTTCAATATAGTTATTCATAACTTTCCAAAATGTACACGACAACCCAAGACTATTCTCGCCTTTATCTTTTTGAAATAAAGACTTGCTTAATTGTTTATTTAAAAGCAAACACATCATATATTCTCTATACCCAAAAAAAAAACCACATCATATATTCTTCATATCTTAGTATTAATTACATTTAAAAGTTGAATCTAAAACGAAAAAAAGAAACTATACAGTACCATCATAAAATTAGTAGTTTAGACTCTAGATCACCCAACAATAAAATTAGGATGAAATCACTCAGACTTGAGATGTTTTTCTAGGCTTTTAAGTCGGGCCATAACACAGGTTTTTCATGCCACAACAACATCGTTCAATTTGGGAATTGAGTGGTGGCGATGTTTGCCATGGCAATTTGATTTATCTTTATGAAATGAAAGATGAACCAAAAAAGCACCACATTGAAAGCAATAGGTGGAGGTAAGATTAAAATAATAATAGTAATAATAATAAATAAATAACTTTTTTATCCTAATATTTTTTGTTTTGAGGTTTCCCACAAGTATCTTTTTCATAGAATGTAATCATATTCAAGCATTTGAGATCCTATAAGCACATAGCTCTCTCAACATCGATTTTTCCATATCCAAGACTTGAACTTGAGACCATTGGTTAAAGGGAAGAAACATCTAGCCACTCCAATCAACCATGTGTTGGTCCTAGTATTTTTAATTTGACATCAATTTGGTCCTAACAAAATTTTTTACATTGATTTAGTCCTAACATTTTTTATTTTGGTAACAATTTGATCCTAAGAAAATTTTTTACATCAATTTGATTCTAATTTTTTTTATTTTGACATTAATTTTGTAATATTATTTTTTATTTGATATCAATTTAGTCATTCATTTAAAGTTGAAATCCAACAAAATGACTAAATTGATGTCAAAATAAAACATGTTATGACTAAACTGATGTCAAAATTTTTAATATAACCAAATTGATATCAAATTGAAGATGTTAGAATCAATTAGGCTATTTCTTAGGGGGAAAAAAAAGATGTGAAGCATATGTAAATCCATTATCTATTAAACAACATATACTATTAACATTAACATAACGTATAGAGTTGTTGGGCAATAAATCCATACAATAAATCTTTAGAAATTACCTATATGATAAAATATTTATAAGGATAGTTTGCAACTTCAGCTATTCAAAAATTATAAATAGTGAAAACTTTTAGAACTTCATATAAGAGTCATGGATATAGGCAGATAAGGTCGAACCATGTTAAATTTTGTCTATTTTATATAGTTTTTCTACTTGTATTATTTTTTCTATTTGAGAAAGAGTTTGTTTTTGTATTTCTTTTGTTTCCATTGCCTAACAAGAGTTTAGTGTTATTTTGCACCATTTCAGCTCTTTTAGTTGCACAAACAATATAGTTGAAGGTTTTTTTTTAAAAAAAATAAATAAATTTCAACCTTAGAAATATTGATAGGGATTAACGACATTGCCTTTGATATTTCAATGGGGCACCTCATTACACCGTAGACCAACCTGTACCATTCTGATCAGTTCTTAATTAATTAGCTCCATCGAGAGTATAGTAAACTTCAACAACATACAAGGACAATATGCATTTGAACATGCAATATATATGTTGCTCGATCTCTTTATTCTTCTCACATGATTTTGTGAAGGTGAATATTATTAATTGCAAATCCCGGTAAGGCATGGAAGGCAAGTGGCATGGTTTCCATGGGTTTATAGGCAAATTAATGCCACTAATACGCAATTAATTGGCATACTGATCTCAAAAGAATCTTGTCTTTCGTTTAAGGGGTTGATGGCCGAAAGTTCTAATCAACTAATTCTTTGGAATCCATCACTTTGTAATAAACTTCTTATAACTGGTGATTACAAATTGGATAAATTGAGTATATTATGATGACAAAGTAAATTACATGCACAAAGTGACAAGATGTCTAGTTTTATGTCACAAGGGAGAGCAAGATACATTAAGATAAAGCCAAACGGTGGGAACGAAACTACTTGTGTTTTTCAGGCCAAAAAGCAAATGATATTTCAGCCTAATGAAAAAAGAGGATGCACGCGTGATGGAGGACTAGCGCAGGCACTGCACGGCAGCACTAGCAATGTTTTAAAATAGTAGAAATATAAAAAAAAAAATGATATAAATACTAAAATATGTTGTAACATTTTATTCTAACAACAACAAGAAGAATTCACAATTGGTATATTGCATATAATGTATTGATACAATCAAATTCCTTGCTTTTATAATTAAAAAATGCTTGACTCTCTTACAAGAGAAGCAAAGATAAACATTACGGGGTGTTTGGTTTGTGTCCCGGAACACAAATACATGGACAGGCCGTCCCTGGATCATGTTTGGTGGTAGAGACGGGGTACAGGGATGGAAAAATTTTCTGTCCCACAGACAGAAATTTTCTGTATTTCTGTCCCTCCAAAAAGTGGAGACAGTAGAGATAGGATACAGAGATGTAAATTTAACCCCAGGTAGTACTTCTAATCGGTGGTCCGCCACGATCAATGCCGATGGCACCAAGACGAGTGCAGGGATGGAAAAATTTTCTGTCCCACAGACAGAAATTTTCTGTATTTCTGTCCCTCCAAAAAGTGGAGACAGTAGAGACAGGATACAGAGACAGAAATTTAACCCCTTAGGTAGTACTCTCCAATGGTGTTCCAGCCACCGGTCAATGCCAGTGCCCACCGATCAACACCGGTCAACGGTAGTCAACAGTGGTCAATGGCTGGTCAATGCCGGTCAAATGTCTGTATTGTCCCGGTTGACCAAATACAATACGGGGACAATATTTTTTATGTCTTCGTCTCCACTGTCTCTATATTTCTGTCTCTGTCCTTATATTTATGTCCCAGGATACCAACGAAATGCTACCTAAGTGTTTGATAATACAAACAGGGTAAGAAAACGAAGCTCAACACGAGCTTGAAACTAAACCAACCAAAGTCGCTAGAAAGCAAAGATTCATATGCCTCTAATAATACACAAAATATGTTTGCAAACGGTCCAAAATCAGATTAGAGGAACCTTCGCATGATTGCTAAGTGTCGCTTCGTTGTGCAAAAATGATTGCCGGGAGAGAAGGGAGATTACTGAGATCACCACCACCGACATTATGGAAAGGCACCAAAGTTGCACCAACATTTCACTAACAGAACAGAACAAACAACACCGTCTCCACACTCCGGCCAACAAAAGCCACAACCACTCATGAGAGAGAGCTAAGGTCGTATTGTTAAAATGATATAACTTTTTTTAAAAAAAAAAATAATAATTGGGTAATCAAGTCTCCTCTCTCAACCTTACATTGAGAGAAAATACAATAGCACTACCTCTAGTCACCGAACTCCAAGAACATCAAAGAACCTAAAATTCCAAACTAAATACAGCAATATATACGTCAACGTATCCAACCGCTAGACATTCAAAATGGGCTCTTACGTCTTGGTTAAAGGCCTTCCTTGTCGATGATCGTACGCCCTTCATGTCATCAATTCCACCTTGTACATTAAAAAGAATTAAAGATTCCATTTCACCTTGTACATGACAGAGAATTAAAGATTCCATTGCCACTATGTAATGTATCCCTTCTTCTCTCGTACCCCAAATAACAATATTATAAACAAAAAAAAATTATATTGTGTGCTATACCACCCTTTTTTTTCATCAAGTATGATACATTTAAATTAGAACGGTGAAAACGAGTTAAAGTTATTAAACCAAGTTAAAAATACGAGTTAAATGTTCGTTTTAGTACCTAAACTTTTAAAATGAGTCAAATTAGTTTCTGGCATTATAAAATATGAGGAATGTTAGTTCATCAATTCACTTTTATTTAACATTTCATCAATTAAATAAAGATGTGTAACATTAAGTGATACTTTGACATAGCTTATATTACCTAAAGTATAACCAAGTTTCAAATAACTTATTTTCATGTCTGAAATTAAATAAAATGAGTAATTTAAAATCTCATTTTTAAGTCATAAAATAACTCATTTTGTGTAATTTTTACACTAAAATGAATCATTTTAAACTTTATTATACTCTATATGACACATGATATGTTAGTGTCTCACTTAACGTTACATGTCTTTATTTAATTGATAAAATATTAAATAAAAGTGAGATGATAAACTAATTTTAACTCACATTTCACAGTATCAGGGGTCATTGGTTTGAGTCATTTTAAAAGCTGTGGACTAAAATAACTCACAAGTATGAAGTCTTTAACGCTTGGGGATTGCAAAGTCGGGAGTGATCACCGGTGCAAGGAGGTACGGACAAGGAGCGGCTCCTGGCAGACTTTGAAAGCGGAGGGGTACATGAATGAACCAAATGAGAGGGATCCTGAGACTGTATAGATATGGGACTATACAGTTAAGGAGGGCTTATATGAATTGATTTGTACTATCTATACTAACAATATGTATTTTCTTTTCGGTAGCTTATGACTAAAGAACTCCACAGTTAAGCGTGCTTGACTTGGAGCAATTTTGGGATGGATGACCTCCTGGAAAGTTTTTCTATGAAGCGTGTGAGTGAGGGCAAAATATGCTGAAAAGACTTGTGTTAATTTGTAGAGACAGTCGTCAATCTATAAAGCAGCAGGGGATGTTATAAAGTCAGGGACTAAAATGAGTAATAATTCTAAAAATATAACCTAAATATATTTTAACTCATTTTCAGGACGATTTTAAACTTTAAACATTGGTTGCGAGACAAAATTGAAACTTAGATGTATTGATTTATCAATATGCTATATTTGCAAAAAAGAATTGAATAACATTGTAAAAAAAAAAAAAAAATTCAATGTCTATATATAAATTAAACTCTTTTCATAACTAGTTAGCATTTTCCTTAAACCTAATCATGTTAAAAACTCCGTATTTTAAATTAACATGCACGCCTAGAATTCAAAGTTCAAACCAAACCAAACCAAATCATAAGAGAAATCACGCACGCACCTGACCCTTCCATAATAACTTTTTCATTCAATATTCCACCCCCACGCCCTCTCCAACAAACAAGCCTACCACTGCGCAATGCAAATTACACTTATTAACATCATTCTTCTTACAAATACCAGTCTCCGTCACTCTCATCACACACCACATGCATGCATGCATGCATTCATTCAGACACAACACAGCACAGCACAGCACAGCACATAATGGGAAACAAAAACAGCCGGCTTGAGCCCCATCAGCAACAGCAGCTAGACACGTTCTGGTCCTCCCTGCGGCAAGAGACGGAGAACGGCGGCAGCGACCACTTGAGGAGCCACCCTATCCCTCTGAACCGCATCAGGGACATCATGAAGAACGCCAACGACCAGGACCACAAGATGATCAAGATCTCTGCGGAGCTCCCCGCCGTCATGGAAAAGGCCTGCCAGCTCTTCATTGCCGACCTCGCCCTCCGCTCATGGCTCCGCGCCCTCAAAAACAGGCGCCAAGTTATTCAAGAAAATGACATCAACGCCTCCCTTAACAGCACTTACAACATGGCTTTCGTCGGCGAGCTCGTTTATTTTAATAAGTTGATGAGCCCCTGGCCTCATTGAGATGCTCTTTGATCATCAGTTGAAAGGGGGAAAAACAATGTTGAGATTAGCTTCTAATAACCAATGTAGTCAAAGTTTAGTCTTCAACATTATGTCGTCTCAATGAGTTCATTATCGTTAATTAAATAAATAGGTTATGTATGCTTTTTGAGTTCTCATCTTTAGAAAAGCTTATTGATGGAGCTGAGGATGGAAATTGTTTGTCCTCAATTTATGTCCTTTTTTTTTTCCGGCTCACCAATCATTTCATCCATTAATAATAGAACAGTAGTTTTGATAATTTATATCCATATTATTTACGCTGTAATATGATATTATTTAATTATTAGTTAATTCAATATTTGATAGTTAAGTTATTTGAAATTGCCAAGGTTGTCACACAATCTTCTTCTTTTTAGATATTATGCTCATCTAATGTAAATTTGTTGAGTAACAGGTCGGTTTTTTTTTTTTTTGCTTTTTTGTACCTAGTTCCTAAACGTTAGATGTATTTGTTGATTCTATTCTAATAACAGCCATTTTTTTTCCTATTATGACTTAATCTTTTTACAAATATAAAGTAGGTTACTTTCTATTCCAATAAAAAAGGTAGATTATTTTATTTTTGGGTTTTAAGGAGTTTCTAGAGTTAACGAGTCCTGTACGATATGAACTAGAAGACATGTCATTTGAACTACAATTCAATTCATTAACTGAAATAGGTTTTCTAGCTAAATTTTCATGTTGTCAGGCTATTAAGGGTGCATTTGTTTGGTGTTCTGAAGCTCCAAACTCACTTTTTCATTAAAATATCAATTTTTGTATATTTGAATAATTTTTAAAAATAATTAGAATGTTAAAAAAAATCAATTTTAAATTTTTTTGTAGAAGCTAAAAGGTACAGTTTATGAAAAAAAAATCAATTTGCAGCTCTTTCAATTAAATATAAAATTTAAGTTTTATAATAATTTTTTAAAATTTTGAAACAAATGCATCCAAAATTCTAAATAAATATTTTTGGAATTCTTGATTCAGACACAATTTCAAACATATAAAAATGTATATGTAAATAATTAAGGATTAAAGATTTTAATTACATTAATCATTTTTGTTGAAACTTCAAAAATTATATTAATCATTATGAGGTTTGAATTTAGAACTTCATACATACTATTTTAAACTTTTTACCACTAGACTAATCATAGTGGCTTTAATTGCGTTAGTAATAAATATAGTAAAATAAAAAAAATGAATGTGATATCTTTACATAAAAAAAGTATGAAAAAAAGAATGTGATATCCTTTGAATAAATTTATTATCAGGTAAAATAATTTAGATACCTAGCTGTTATGATTACAATGAATAATTAATGATTAGAGATTTTAATTACATTCATAATAAATGTAGTAAGATAACAAAGATGAATGTGAGATCTTTATTTTAAATAATAGCTAGTTAGATTTCTTAAGTATGGTCAAAGGTTCTATCTATTTTTGATAATGTGTATTGAAATGATTCTATAATTAGAGACAAAATCCACATATATAAACTTTATGTCTTGAAAAAATTAATCTATTCTTGATTCAGTCAAAATCTTTACCTAAAAAAATAATGTGATATCTTTTAAATTTATTATCAGGTAAAATAATTGAAATTCCTAGCTGTTAACACGGAATTCTACATGTATTTTCTCTCACTAGCGGTCTAAATAAAATGTCTATATATATATATATATATCACTTAATACCCAATTTGTTAACTATTTTGACGCCCTCACGCTGCAAAACACTATTTTCCTTTATGGTATGATCCAATTAAAATATTATATTTATCCATAATTCATGTGATAATATATGAATAAATATATATAAGGGTGAAAATAGGTTAAGTTAGATTTTGATTCAAATAGATATGATATGTATTCTCAAAAGATAATTTGTGATTGGACTAGTTAGGTGACATAGACATTTTTCATAATCTTAGCCTAATCTTCTTAAAAATTTGACCTAACATGAATGTTTATTTAAAAGCCTATTTAATATAATTTTTTTAAAAAAAAACCAAAACTTTTACTCTTAATAAATTAAAGTACTTCTAAATATATCAAAAAATATATATTTTTAAATTAATTAAAAACTTATTAGTTAACTTTAAAGTATATTTTTAAATAGATTAAAATGCTTCTATTATCACTATATTTTTAAATTATAATATTAATAATAATAATTTAAGTAGATCAATTTGTTAAGTTTAATAGATTATTTTTATTACCTAGAATCTTAATCTGTTTAGCTAAAAAAAAAATTTAAAAGGTCTAAACTTAACTTATTTATTATATAGGCTAGTCCGAATGTAGGTTGGTTGAATGTCCCAATGAACGGCTTCACCTACTTCCACCCAAAATAGATAACTATATATGACAATATTGGATAAAACAAAGTGATATCATCCGTCGATTCATCTAAAATACTAATAACCATGACATAATATTTTGAATGCAGTCTATATTATCTAGCGTTTTTCAATAGCTTTACGCTGCTAATATATAAAAATAATTATTAAAAAGATGAAAAACAATGCAGCCGGAAATCCAAAGGAAATAAAAAAAAAAAAAGAGAGAGAGAAAAGAAATGTTGTGTGTGTGCAGGGAGCAGGGAGGACATGTACCTTATCCCATCTGCACCCTTTCCCTTCCATAATTTCCATTCAATTCAATTCCGCCCACAGTAACAGCTCCACACCCTCACCACCACCACCACCACCACCACCGCCACCACCACCCAAAACCTCATAACCACATTACAAATACGCATCCTCTTTCTCACTCTCTCACTCCCCAACAATGGAGAACAACAACAACAACAACCCCCAGCACCAGCAAGCCCAATCGGGCCCCTACCCAGGCCCACCACCACCATCGGCGGCCCCATTCCACCACCTCCTCCAGCAGCAGCAGCAGCAGCTCCAGATGTTCTGGTCCTACCAGCGCCAAGAGATCGAGCACGCGAACGACTTCAAGAACCACCAGCTCCCTCTTGCGCGCATCAAGAAGATCATGAAGGCCGACGAGGACGTCCGCATGATCTCCGCCGAGGCCCCAATCCTCTTCGCCAAGGCCTGCGAGCTCTTCATCCTCGAGCTCACCATCCGCTCCTGGCTCCACGCCGAGGAGAACAAGCGCCGCACCCTCCAGAAGAACGACATCGCCGCCGCCATCACCCGCACCGACATCTTCGACTTCCTCGTCGACATCGTCCCCCGCGACGATATCAAGGATGATGCCGCTGCGCTTGGTGGGATTGTTGCTGCTGCCACGGCTAGTGGGGTGCCCTATTACTATCCGCCCATGGGCCAGCCCGCGGGCCCGCCTGGTGGGATGATGATCGGGAGGCCCGCGGTGGACCCTGCCACGGGGGTTTATGTGCAGCCGCCTTCGCAGGCTTGGCAGTCTGTTTGGCAGGCTGCTGCCGATGATGGGAGCTATGGCAGTGGTGCGAGCGCCGGACAGGGCAATGTCGATGGCCAGAGGTATGCATGTATTGTTTGCTTCTTCTTCTTCTTTTTTCTTCCAATTTTTGTTTCATTTTTTATATTTGATGGATTTGGGTGTGTTTGTGTTGCTTCAAGTTTGGATTTTTATTGTTGTTTGATCATGTTGTGTTTTTGGTGCTTGTTTACTTAAGTGAAGTCTCGGATCGAGCATTGTATTGAGAGAGAAAAAAAGGGGGGAACCAGCTTTGATGGGCTTTATCACCGGTGAACTGACTCTAACTAGATTAGTCGAAGTTGATAGATTTCTGATACTGTTAGTTTAGGGGGAAAAGTGATTTTGCGATGTGGTGTTTAGAATGGGGTTGATTTCATTATTACTGTATCTTCCGTTCTTAGGGTAATGTCTTTTGAGTTGGGAGGAAAAGGAAATTGGAACTGGTATGGAGTTGGGGATGTTGTTTATCTTTTGTGATGGGGGGAAAGGGTTTTGTGAGTCAGTTTGGTTGAGGGGTAAAAAATAGGAAGAAAATTTTTATGGATGAGTTTCATGTTGAATTTTACCAACGCAGTTTATCCACGAAGAATTTTTCCTCATTTGTACCCATACCAGACAGGCAGACGAACCCTTAGTGGCGTGTTGGTGAGGTTTGGAAGTCGATGACTTCCTCATTTTTGGGAATACAGTTGACCATAATAGGCTGCCATGAGTGCAAGTTTCACTTGTTGGAGTTTCTACGATGATTGTGTGGGAATTCCAAAATGGTTTTTGGGTGTGCTATGCAATAATGATTGTTAATTAATTTTGCTTTTCTTTC
This sequence comes from Dalbergia cochinchinensis, assembly GCA_031216125.1. Taxonomy (NCBI): domain Eukaryota; kingdom Viridiplantae; phylum Streptophyta; class Magnoliopsida; order Fabales; family Fabaceae; genus Dalbergia; species Dalbergia cochinchinensis. The sequence continues at coordinate 53,525,486 of CM062373.1, read as the reverse complement.
TCTTATCACTCGGTGCTGGTTTTGCTGTTTATAACATTCAATTATATTAGAGCAAAAGCATTTAAAACTCCTTAGATTGACATTTCTAATGACCTTGTAACGCTTTGTTGTTGGAAGGGGTGGGCTGTACTCTGCCCACTTGTTTGATAGTTTTATGGGCTTGTACTGCTTTGTTGTTGTTGAAAGGGTTGGGCTGTGCTCTGCCAACTTGTTTGATTGTTTCATTCTAATACATCAACTGTAATAGTTAGACTAGAGTTGCTTAGGATTGAAAATACAGTTGATAAAAGTCACTGTCATTTTCACCTTTTGCATACCTGTAGACTCTTGAAAACCATTGTCTGGCTTAAAAATTAATTTGCATGAGAGATTGTGTTGGTTGCAAGTGTCTATTTCATCTAGGTATTTATGTGTGATATCTAGATTTAAAACTAGCAGGTATGTGATTTTTAGGAACATTGGAGTAAATCAGCTCAGAAGAATTGTCAGTACTTTTTTTCAAATAAAGATTGTGCATGCAGTTAAAATGTCTCTCTCTCTCAAGGAAGAAAAACACTATGATTAAAAAATATTTGTGAATCATGACACAATTAAATGAGCTTAAGAATTTTTGTGACATTGCAGAGGTTCTTTTGGTTGTCTCATACATTAGACTTTTGAGGTGTGTCTAAGTTCATTCTTTTAATATGGAAATAGAGAGTAGGATCAATTGCATAACATAATTATCAAGCCTAGCTTGGCCCAATTCACTTATTAGATTGGACCTGCAACTAAGCCAGATTAGCTTAGTGGCTTTTTTTTTGCAAACCATTTGATCCTGATGTTTTCATTTGACTTGAGCATGTTCTTTCATGTGTCAAAATTTGACCTTTTTTGGTACATACTAGATAATGGGCCAGCTGTTATATTTAAGATGCTGCCTGATCAGTTCTTTTAGAACCCAAAGGGCTGAGGATAACAACAGGTTTGGGGTTTTGATACTTGGAAGGCCTGAATAATTGAGGTACCAGGAGGAGGTTAACTATATAAAGTAGGGGCAGACTAGTTCCACTGTAGTGACAGGCAATGCGTGGCATGCTGGTGTGCCTTCATCTGATCAGTCTCCCTTCCCACAGGGATGCTTAAGATATCTTCTAAACTGAATATCTGATCAGAAATTGTGGGGTCTATCTTTTCTTTTCTTTTTTAAACCCATATAACAATGAAATATGAATTTACTCACAGCCTATAAGGAAACAAAGTAGGATATTCTTCAGTCATATGTTCTTTAAGACAAATGCTTTAAATATGTACTTGATTATTAAATTTTCAGAAGAACCATTTTCCTATTAGTTGAACCAAGGATCCAATGCCTTGATCAAATTGATTTCTGGTCCAAATTTTATAACTACATTTCATAAGTATAGACAATTACATTGAATATGTTTATCTTCCTACAGGTCCAAATCCTAGTAGGCAGTGAAACAATGTATCCCTTGCGCCCTTAAATACTTGGTATCGAGCATATTGTATGAGAAAATTGATGATAAAACTTACAATGCTCTTTGTTTCATTGTTGTTTTTGTTGTTGGTGATGGTACTTGGTTTTAGCTGATCTGGTAGCATGAGCTATCACTCCATTGTATGTTCTTTTCTCTGGCAAATTGTTAGAGTTGGAGCTCCTCGGGTCGTAAATTAGTTTATTCAGTTTCCCTTGTCTTCTTTGTTTGGTAAAGTGTTTTCCTTGGTTGATTATATAGAGATATAACTCACCCCCACAGTCCACTCGGAATTTGTCATCCCTTAACTAGATTGGCTTGAATTGGTAGTTTAATTTTGTTTCCCATTTTTTTATATGTATATATATATATATATATATATATGATGCATATACCTCCTTTTTTCTGGTTTCTTTTTTTGTTTTTGGGTTTTTTGGTTGGGGGGTGGAGAAGTTTGTAAGAACTTGATTATTCAAATGTTAAGGAAACAAAGGTTGTAGGGCACTGATAACTCTTTTAGGGTTTAATTGACGGAATTGTTTTCAGAGCACTACATCAAATATATCAACTTAACCTTTTTATCCACTTTATCTTGTAAATATGGCTTCAGCTTCAATCAAGTTGCTACATTAATGTGACTTAACCTTAATTACCTTCCTTGCATCCTATTTACCTGATGCAACACTAGCTTATGTCCCTTGGAAAATTTGAGTACTTTTAAGTTCCCCATATATGATTACTTGGTAGCACATGCAAAAATTGAAATGCAACTTTCCAATGTATGATTTGTCGCACTGCATAAGAGTTCAATTTAGCAGTTGATTCAATGTGCACCTTACCCCATCACACACACTTTTTTTTTTGAGAGAGAGACACCATCACACTTGTGTTACTGGCAATCTTGGGAATGTTAATTTATATTTTTAATATGTGAAAGTTAGCGACAAATGTTATTCCATCCTGTGATATGTTTGATATTCCTTTGTAGTTCTTTTTTCTTTATTGTGCACACTAACTAATATATGGAAATGGTTCTGATTCGTCCTGTGGTTTACTTTCTGTTCTCTTCTGCAGTTGAGTGACAATAATGCAGATGATGGACTGTTGTTGAGGGTCATGAAGATGCTGGTCTTCTGTGAATGTTACTTGGAATTTTTGATTGCTTGCAATTTAGAAATGGTTTGTTAACTAAATTTTTATGGGATGACAGTGCAAACCTGTTAACTTGACCGGAATGATTTAACTTATGTACAAAAATTTTAAAACTGAAGATTGATCTTTCTGTGCATCGCGTGAAACTTGGTGTTTGATCATCAGCTAATAGACTGCTTACCCTTCCCATGATGCTAGTGTATTCTTGGACGTGTGCTTCATTCCTAGTGTTTGTTTGATATCTCCAGTGTCTGTTTTTTATAGTTGTCTATTTTTCTGGAGTTTAACATCTATGCACTGACTTTTTACACTATTATCTAATCGTGTATTGCCTAACATAAGTAAAAGTGGTTAAGTCTCGGTCATTATTTGAAATGTTATGTAAATAAAGTGATATATGATCTGGATAGTAGTGTAAAACAACTTTATATTGTGGATAGAAATTAAATTCTTTTTCTTAATGTTCAACTGATATATTGCTTATAGCTCAAATTGATAAAGACATATAGACACCACTGATTGATTTCTTCGTGTAGCTTGCTTCAAATTTTTTTCAGAATGAAAAAGAGAGGATAGTATAAACGATGAACAACGTTTAGCCATTTTAGTTGTGACAACTAAAATTACCATTTTATCGAATAAATATGTGTATATATATATATATATATATATATATCATCAAGTTTCACTAGTTCTGAATTTCAGTCCATTTGGTTATTTTTCTTCAATTGCCAGTCGCAAGCAAAACTTGAGAGGGTAAAGTAACCGCTTTGCGAATCAAATTAAAAAAAAAAAAGGTAACCGCTCTGAAGTAATGTACTCAAACTTTTTATGCTTAGTTTGACTTTTTTAGCTTTTGAAAACTTTTTGTGGGAATTATTGGTGCTGAAAAACGTAGAGTAAAATCAATAGTTCAATTAGGTAGCATTTGTTTATTATGCTGGGACAAAAAATATAGAGACAATAGAAATAAAAAGATATTTAGTGATAGAGATAAAGTGTGTGAAAAGAAAATAATTTTATCCCCATAGATAAAAATTTTCTATATTTCTATGCCTCTAAAAGGTGGGAACAGTTAGGATAAGATATAAAGATAAAAATTTAATATTTTTTTATTAGCACCTTTATACATATTTATTAATTTTGTTTTCATTTTTATTATGTTCATTGTTCTTATATTTTCTGTCCCATCTACTTTGCATATAAGGATTGGATAGTAAGCAAATTATATACCAGGAAGATAATTAAGGATTAAATTGTGAGTTGCGAGTGATTTCTCTTTTGTTGAACACAGACCTTCCGGCCAAAAACGTAACATAGTCCTATATGCTTGACCAAAAAAAAAAAAAAAACACGGTCCTATTAATCTGGATTATGGAAAGGTGGAGTTGAGGATGGACTATTGTACCCTAACAATTTCTGTGAGCCCATGGTATTCTTTAACGACTTCTTTTCCAAATTCAAACCATAAACAGTTTTTAATTCCACTGATTTTGCTGCCTTTCTTCCTTGACGCATTTGTATACACGTATATAGACTGCAATATCTAAATTAGGATCTGAAATAGTGAATGATCAAAGGAGCAGATTAAATTATCAAACTGGATAGGCAAACCATTATAGATTGGAATAACTAAACTGCCTGAAAAGGAAATAAATTAAAGAAACTATAATTAAGAAATCCGGAAATAGATATCCATAGCTGGATCACCAACATCAGTTGGACCAACTTCCCAAAAACAAATAGATTATAAAAGCTTTTCAATGTTGATGCCCTGAGTCCTGACTATTTATTGACAGTTTTAAGTAACTAAAGAAAATCTATTGTTAAAATCTGGCATTTTTCTTCGCAAAGATTAGGTTACTTCCAAGTAAATGTTGGTTTTTACTTTAAAGGTCACTGTGACTGTGCCAGTCAGGAGTTTCATTTTCTTTTTTTAAGCTCGGGCTATACGGCAGCTATGTCTGCAGTTGCTGTTCCAGACGCAAAATTGCAAATAAATACTTAGTTGAAGACTGAATTAAGAACTGAATCAACTGAAGAACATGTGAGATATTTTTTATAAATAAAAAAAAGCCCTAATAAGAATCAAGTTTTTGCTTTGTTCACGGTAGGGATAGGTGGGCAGCACAAAATAGTGAAATACTAAAACAGTGCCGGAATATACGAAAAGTAAAGTGGCTTGTTAATGAGTGCAGATGTGGCTCCTTTCACGACAAAAGATTAGCATTTTCAACATTTTGTGACATTTAAATTCCCAATAAAAGTATCATTAAAAAAATAATTTTAACACAAAATAATCATTAAAAATATTTATAAATTTTTATCGACAATTAGTATATGTTAAAATTTTTTAAAAAAATCTGCCATTAAAAGTATTTATAAATTTTTATTAACAATTAGTATATATTAGATATATCCAAAAGAATCTTTTTAAATATTTTTTATATGTATTAATTATTAATAAAAGTTAATAAATATTTTTAATAACTACTTTGTTTTAAAAATTATTTTTTTTTGTTATAATATATTTATGAACACATTTAAATGTCAAGAAACATTAAAAACGTTTTATTTTTCTTGCAGTGATCTCATGTGAACCACAAGGCACAACTGCACGAGTACGTACACCACGGCCAAACCACGCAACTCAACTCGGAAACTAACAATAGCAACCAGCAACTAGTGACTCATTTCAATTTTCAGGCTCCCCATTCTACCCCACAAGAACCGCAGCAATAATAATGTGCTCCACAATTAACGAGCTCCTCAATTAATCACTATTAAAATATATTAGTTCAAATATTATTATTTTACATAGAAATATTTTATTATCATATTATTTATCATTTTTCTTAATACTTATATTTGTTCAAATTTGATATATATTTTATAAAAGAGGAAGTAATACCACCACCATCTATTTATAGTGCATATTGGCAGTGATTTATGCTTAACCATGAAGCAAAATCCAACTTGCACCAACTAACAAATATACAGTTTTAGCTTGTTATAGTTGGCAAGTTCTAGTGTAGTCTTATTTGACTTCCTTTGACCGTATACTACAATTCGGCAGGTGAAGAATCCAAACTCAGTTTGATATCTTCCACATGTATATTCACGGTTTCAGCAAATCATTGCTTGGACATTCTATTGTGCTCCATTTTATTAGTCAACGTGATAAAGAATATAAATTCAGCTTAAATTTTACTTATGTAAGGAGACATGTTATAGCTTTGCAAATTCAAAAACAATTTTTAATTCCGTTGGTTTTGCCTCTCTTTTATGATAAATTTGTAAACGCATTTTAGATTGAAAATTTGAAATATCTAAATTAGGATGTGTAATACTGAATGATCAAAGGATCAGATTAATTAAATGATCAAACTGGATAGCCAAACCACCGTCGATTGAAATAACTAAACTGCCTGAAAAGGAAATAAAAGAAACTGTAATGAAGAAATCTGGAAATAGATTTCCATAGCTGGACCACCAGCGCCAGCTGGACGAACTTCCCAAGCTAGGACCAGACAGTCAGACACCTTCTTTGGCTGTACACCTTCACCAGTCACCGCGTAACTTCTTTTGGATTTATGTTAGTTATATTCACGGTAGGTAGAATATCAAGTTAACTCATATATCATCTATTATTGGATATGATGTAAACCTTATTCAAGTAAGATCTATATCTTATCTATAGCTCAATATCCTATATATTATAATTACAATATTTTTTTTTTGGTCAGAAAAGCTTTTCAATGTAGAAGATGCACCTGGGTATTGAATATTTATTAACAGTTTTAAGTAACTAAAGGAAATCTATTATTGAAATTGGCAATTTTATCCATAAAGCTTAGGTTGCTTCCAGGTAAATGTTGGTTTCTACTTCCAAAGTCACTGTACGACTGTCTCAGTCACGAGTTATTTTTTGTTTTATTATGGGAACTATGTCTGCAGTTGCTGTTCCAGATGCAAGTAAATATATAAATGGTTTAAGACTGAATTAAGAACGTAATCAACTGAGAGAACATGTGACATTTATATTATTTATAAACAAAAAAAGCCCTAAGAACCAAGTTTTGCTATGTTGATGGTAGGGTTAGGTGGGCGGCACAAAAAGTACAAAACGGCACCGAAATATACCAGACGTGAGAATTGGCGGCTTGTAAAAATGTGCAGATATGACTCCTCTAACGTGAGCCACGAGGCGCAGCCTCACAAGAGTATTTTTCATATTCATAATGTTTATAAAATATCATATTAATTTATATTTTATATATTATTTAATAAGATATAAATTTTATTTAAATAAAATTTATATTCTATTTAATAATAATTAGTGTATGAATAGACGTAATATTACCATTTTTATTTCTCACTCTCAAGCCACACAACTCAGAAGGACAGAAACCAACAGTAGCAACTAGCGACACATTTCAAATTTCACGTTCACTATTCTACCCACCCAAGAACCACTGAAAGAACAAAAAACACAAGGGCAATAAAGTAAATAAACAATCTTGCACTCTCCCTCTTCGTCTAAATTCAGCACCACCATCCCACACTGTAGCATTGTAACACTGTGCTTACAAACCAAACAAACTCTGCAACAGTTCAACAATGGCGGCCGCCACCACCACTTCAAGAACCCCATTTCCTTCTCCTTCAACATCTTCATCTTCTTCTTCTTGCATCAACTTCCAAAAACGCATTCTCATATCCAACCTCCCATTCTCCCCCATTCTCAACAACAAGAAGAAACCCCATTCCCTCAAAATCTCAAGCTCCCTCACAAACCCTACACCTAAACCACAACATCAACCTCAACCACCCTCCGCCGCAGCCACCACCGCCGCCGCCCCGACCGCTGCCCCGACCGCCGCCTCCAGAACCAGCCGCCCTCCCTCCGGCGAACCCCGGAAAGGCGCCGACATCCTCGTGGAGGCCCTAGAGCGTGAAGGAGTGACCACCGTGTTCGCCTACCCTGGCGGCGCGTCGATGGAGATCCACCAGGCCCTGACGCGCTCCGCCGTGATCCGCAACGTCCTCCCCCGCCACGAGCAGGGCGGCGCATTCGCCGCCGAGGGCTTCTCACGGGCCACCGGGCTCCCCGGCGTCGTCATCGCCACCTCCGGCCCCGGCGCCACGAACCTCGTCTCCGGCCTCGCCGACGCCATGATGGACAGCGTCCCCATCGTCGCCGTCACCGGCCAGGTCCCCCGCCGCATGATCGGCACCGACGCCTTCCAAGAAACCCCAATCGTCGAAGTCACAAGATCCATCACGAAGCACAATTTCCTCGTCCTTGATGTCGATGAAATCCCTAGAATCGTCAAAGAAGCCTTTTTTATAGCCACTAGTGGAAGACCTGGACCTGTGTTAATCGATGTTCCAAAAGATGTCCAGCAGCAATTGGCTGTACCCAATTGGGATAGGCCAATTAGGGTTAATGGGTATGTTTCTAGGTTGCCAAAGGTTCCATCTTTGGTTGAATTGGAGAGTGTTGTGAGGTTGGTTTTGGAGGCTAAGAAACCGGTTTTGTATGTTGGTGGTGGGTGTTTGAACTGTAGTGATGAGTTGAGGAGGTTTGTGGAGATTACTGGTGTACCTGTTGCTACTACTTTGATGGGTCTTGGTGTTTACCCTAGTGATGGTGAGTGTTCTCTTCAGATGTTGGGGATGCATGGGACTGTTTATGCTAACTATGCTGTTGATAGGAGTGATTTGTTGCTTGCTTTGGGGGTTAGGTTTGATGACCGTGTCACTGGGAAGCTTGAGGCTTTTGCTAATAGGGCTAAGATTGTTCACATTGACATTGATCCTGCTGAGATTGGGAAGAACAAGCTCCCCCACGTGTCGATCTGCACGGATTTGAAGATGGCGTTGGAAGGGATTAATGGGATTTTGGAGAGCAAAGGGGTTAAGGGGAAGCTTGATCTTAAGGATTGGAGGGAAGAGTTGAATGTGCAGAAACAGAAGTTCCCATTGGGTTATAAGACTTTTAGGGACCTAATTTCCCCTCAGTATGCTATTCAGGTTCTTGATGAGCTCACAAATGGGGATGCTATTATTAGTACTGGGGTTGGACAGCATCAGATGTGGGCTGCTCAGTTTTACAAGTACAAGAGGCCTAGGCAGTGGTTGACATCAGGGGGTCTTGGTGCTATGGGTTTTGGGTTGCCTGCTGCCATTGGTGCCGCTGTGGCTAACCCCGGTGCAGTTGTGGTTGACATTGATGGGGATGGTAGCTTCATCATGAATGTGCAAGAGCTGGCCACTGTAAGAGTGGAGAACCTCCCTGTCAAGATCTTGTTGCTGAACAACCAGCACTTGGGTATGGTTGTTCAGTGGGAGGACAGGTTCTACAAGTCTAATAGGGCTCACACATATCTGGGAGACCCTTCTAATGAGGCAGAGATATTCCCAAACATGTTGAAGTTTGCTGATGCTTGTGGGATACCGGCAGCTCGCGTGACAAAGAAGGAAGAACTTAGAGCAGCAATCAAGAAGATGTTGGACACCTCTGGCCCTTACCTTCTTGATGTCATTGTGCCCCATCAGGAGCATGTCTTGCCAATGATCCCGAGTAATGGATCCTTCAACGATGTGATAACTGAGGGTGATGGCAGAACGAGTTACTGATTTCCCTTGATGGTTTTGTTTTGTACAACATAGTATGCTTATCATAGTCCTAGATTTTGACATGTGAGCATCTTAGTTTGTAGTAATTTTGTTAGCAGCAATAGTTATTTTTCTTTTCTTCAGGAAGTACCTAGTGGCATGTATATGTAGTCTGATATCTCCTGTCCGTTGCTTTTAGCTATAATGAAAGGATGAACTGGTCGCGTTTACAAGATCCTAATGAAATCTGAACATTCAATGTTCACTTAAAATAAACCATTGATATAAAGCTTTTCATAAATCTAATGGTGCATAAAGATAGAACAAGTATAAGATTCTAATAGCTGTAATTGGAGTAATAATACTCCGTTGAGTATCCGTTCACTTTCAAACAATTTTAATTGTTATTTTAAAATATATATATATATATATATATATATGCATGAATTTCCAGCAAAACCAAAAGCTTTACTGTGAACCATGACATCATCAAGCAACAAGCTCCGCCGCATCGACCAGTACCTGCGGCTCTGTCTCTTTTCTCCCTCCATCGCCTTGTGTTCTCTCAACCACTCAGTGGTGGTTACTGGTTGGGGCAACGGTCGGCACGACGGTTGAGCATGAAGGTCTCATGACGACGGCAGGGTGAGGAGGCGGTGTTAAGTCGGTGACGATGGTAGCGTTGCAACGGGACAAGGTTGGGTTGTGTATGGTTGTTACTTTTGTTTTGGTCTATTTTGGTTTAGTCCATAATCCATTTCCTTGTAAATTTATGAGGTGTTGAATTGCTTAGGATCTCTTAAATTTTGAAGACTCCCAATTGGGATTTGGGAGGTTGAACTTTGCTGTGAGCTCATGAATTGGGACGTTGAAGATCCCCAATTGTGTGCTCATGAATTGGGATTTGGGATGAATTGCTTAAGATCTCCCAATTTTGAAGATTCCCAATTGAAATTTGGGTTTAACAATGTTCCGCAGTGTCTTTACTTTGAAAAACTTGAGATTTTAATAATGTTCTGCACCGCCTTCGTCCAAGACAGGGTTAGGATTAAAGGATGAAAAAGTTCACCGTGTCTGTTCTGGGAGGGAGCAAATGGCAAGAGAAGAAAAATTTAGTTTTAAAATCAAGGGTAATATGGTCTTTTCGGCAGTTGTCAGTTAAATTATCGACATGGAAAAACATTGCCTACACTTGTAAAATACAGCGTACAGTGAATGTTCCGATTTTATCTGGAACATTGTAAACGCGACCGTGATAGTAATACTATCTGTCTTCTTATCTATATATATTTCAAGACGTTCCTGAAATTCTCATGTAGTCTAGCAATTTCGATGGAAAGAACTCTTATATTGTTTAATTGTTTCAATGTTCAGCTGAAATAATTATTGAAGTAGTCGGGGAAGCACTTTGAATATGACATGAAGATGTTAAGTTGGATACTGAATCTAATTATTTTGCTCCTTTCAAGCATTCATTTATTGACGTTTAGCTTTAACAACTTGAACTCATCCAGGAAATCAAGATAAGGGCATTCCACTTTTTTTTTTTGCTTTCCCTATTGTGACTAATTTCCTCAAACAAACATATAAATAGTCGCTTCAAATTGTTAAGGATGCCAACACAGGAAAGAAAGCCCCTAATGTTTTTGATGCTGAACCAGGACTCCAACACAGAATAAATTGAAACCACTCGGGTTACCCAAAATTTGGACGCTGATGACCACTTGGGTTAGTATTTTGTGTCTTTGGCAGATTAAGTATGAATGGTCGGTGTTGCAAAGCATGCCAAAACTGGATAAGAGATGTTTGTGGAGGTGATTGAGGAAGCTCCCTTTGTTTTTGCCGTATTTAGATAAGTTACAGTAAGACATGAGGTTCATAAAAACCAATCAAATGTTATTCGAAAAGATGGATTTGGCGGAAAAAATAAACCAAACTAAGATCTCAAATAATATCAAGCTATTAACTACTCAATACAAACAACACAGATGATTAGGAATATACATAATATATGCATCCAAACAATATTCTATATGTACCTGTAATTTATTCAACCTACAAAGTACGCCAGAAAAACTCACGGCATCTGAGAGTCCATGATATCAAATTTGCTGATTGCTCTAAAGTTCAAATGTTGTCTAAAATATCAGGCATGTACCCCTTCTCACTCATTCAAATACCTGAGAAGAAGCTGCTGAGGTATCGAAGGATTTCTTCCTCACCAAAAGGCAAGTGATTCTTGAAGGATTGGAATGAGTGTTGTCAAGACTAGAGACCACAAAATCCGGCCGGTGAAGTGCAAGTTGTAGCCGATCCTTTCCCACCACTAAGGCAGATGCATCAAGCAGAGCATGCCAACAGTTCCTATGAGCCTCAGAAATCCAATGCATTGTTCCATTCACATCTGCTGGATAGGAGAACAAGCCTTTTAGGCTGACCTTGCACTTCCTCCTAAAGTTTTGGCTCAGCTGTGACCCTCTAATCCTCAAATCTAGCCAAGTCTTTGGTGCTGGGATCACCTTTGACTCCTTGAAAGATGCAAATTCCCTGATATAGTCTTCTTCTTCATCAAGAATGGTCATGTAGTAGTTCCCTTTAACAAAAGGGTAACTCTCTCCCACCAACATCATAGCATCCTTGTAGCTGGGAGTGAAGAGAACCAGGTATTCATCATCAGGCAACCCAAAATGCTTCAAAACCTTGTTTGTAACTTGGATTTCTGGGATTGAGATGAAACTTCCAAGAAAAGAGGTTTTCTTGTTGAGAATATCTTGCAGCCTTGATGGCTCCAATTGGACCCTATCCATTTCAGGTAGGTTACTGCCAAACAAATAAGGTGAAGACTCTCTATGAGTTCCTATTGGTAACTTGCCTCTATCATCTTGCATGTATTCCGAAGGCTCCTCATTGATGATGAAGCTAGATACGTCTATCCCATTCCCATCTCCTTGAATTAGGCCTGCATATTCTGGATACTTTGCAAGGACATACTGTTCAACATATTCCATTTCTTTCTGTGTGATTGGACCCGAAAATCTAAAATCAATATCACGGATAGTTGATATGGCTTCTGCTATGATGTGAGGAGGAATCACTGCATGGCGTTTCTGTTTTTGGGTACCAATTGAGACTATTACACACAACATTTGATACAATATGTACAACGACGGAAAAAAAAAAAGAAGGAAAACTGGAAGTTTGATACTTACCTTTATGACCATACTGTTTGATCTGCAGCTATCTGTTAGTAATTTGTGCATAGGAACTTTCTGAGTGTCCTTGACTTCATTTTCCACCATCTCCTGATATGTTGCTACCTGACACATGGTGTAGACTTCAGTATTATTGGAACTTTTAGCAGTTGAAATAGAACTCACATGTAACAACAAACATGAGCTGATAACTTTGAATTGTAACATACCTCAGACCCTCCATGTGAAACTCCATGCTCCTGGCTGTTTGGTCCCATAATAATATTAATTTGCTTTCACCACTTGCAGAAACATGATATGGTGGAATATTTTCTGTGTTCAATACCTGGGAAAATCTTAGGTAGAAGTCAGAAAGATGGCCCAAAAAAGAGGTCTACATGTGTAAAAGCACTGTTAAAATACCACCCCTTAGTAGAAGCCGGTTCTGAAAGATCAAGGCAATCTAATTAAGATAACAAGATGGAATTGAAGCCAATCTAGAAGCGACTTTGAAAATGAAGGATGAAAGGAAGAGATTAAGAAATCATGTGTGAAAAGAAGACCAAGCCTTAACCAAACTCACTAAGATGACATTTATTATTAAAGATGTGGGCTCTAATGGTGAAGCAACAAAGGAATCAAATAAAGTCAACAAAGACAATGGCAATGCCATTGAATAGGAGGTGATGGTGTTATTCTTTTGTATGTACCTGTTACATCATTGATTCTAAAACCTAAAACCATAATTAAAAATTTGAGCCTTGCTTTGATTATTAATCCCATCAATTGAAGTTATGAACACTTTATGAGAAGATTTTCCAGGCAATGACAACGTCACAGTATTTTTTTAATCGGCAATGAAACCTCAATTGGGAATATTATATTTTGGAAGGAAAACGACCATTTCAGAACTTTGATGGAAATGTCAACAAAGCCAATAGATCATTATTTAAATACTCATTTCATTCTATATTAATAGTCACTCTTGGAAAATTGTGCAATTTTAGTATATTAATATGGAATTGAGGGAGTATATATTTTGATAAGTATTAAATGAGTGTTTCTAATGGAATTTTATTAGATTTTGCTGCAACATTTGAGACACTAAATGAAATTTCAGCAGAAAACATGAATTGTGAAATCAACTTCAAGAGATAACTAGTTAAACGTTAGAAAGGGAGCTGAAATCATAAGGAGGGAACCATAGGTCTTTTAGTGGTGACAGTGTGTTAAAAACCAGTCTCATTATGATGTTTGTGATATTATGTTACCAAAGACCCAAATTCTACCATATGCACGCCGATCTAGCATTACTGTTCAACTTTTTCGTGAAAATGTGACACTCCTGCATGCATGTTTGTTAAGAATAAACCTTTTTCCTCATCCTCAACAAAGAAAGAAAAAAAAAAAGACGGAACTCTTATTTCTGTCACTGAAACAAGGTACAAAAGAATCCAGATTGTTGCAAAAATAAAACAAATAAAGCCATTTTTTCAAGAATAAAATATACTTAACTCTATTGAGGAACTAAGAAATGACTGATCACTCCATTAATTTAGCAAATATATACAATATTAGTATAATAGGGTTGAACGTAGATTTTATAAGCTTATGGGATGGAATAGTATTTCTTGATTGGCCAAGGGTTTAAGTATAACTTTTTTATTTATTTATCTTTTGTAATTATAATCATCACCATAAAATATGCGATGTGAGGTTCTAATTATATATCAAAGAAAAACTTATATTGCAAAAAAAAAAAATCAACAATATTTTAATAAAAGGTGCTAAATAATTGTTGGAAATGGAGGGGCAATTTCTTTGTTATTTCGCTTTTCCTATGCCACAAGTTGCATGATCATTTACAAAGATAAAAAATATTATTTAAACACTTAAAAAAATAGGTGTTCTTTGAGACACCCATTATATAAGATGGAATGTGTGAAGATTACCATCACATCTAATAATTTTAAAATATTTATCTCGATATATATTTATTTTTTAGATATTTAAACAATACCACCGGACATGCTATGTATTTTCTCTCAGGAAAATATTAAGTTATTGATAGGGTTGTCTCGGTGATTAGACATCCCTTTATTGTCTGCGACTTAGAAGTGAACGAACCAATCAATCGTTCAAAACTAATTTAAAAAAGAAAAGTAACCAAATACAGTATAAATCAAACGAATTAAAAAGAGGAAACCAACCAATGCAAAATAAATCAAACTAATTTAGAAAAGAGAACCAACAAATACAATGTAAGTCATCAATCTTTATTTAGGAAAACAGGAATACGCCGTTAAGAGATGCCATAATAGAAGATTGTATATGGACAAGGACAAGGTGATCACAACAACTAATGTATTTAATACAACCAAGCATGACTATGAGCAAGTGCATGATGGAATGATATTAGTGGGAATTGTTGAGGTTCCAGATTGGAAATGACTTGCATACATTAAAACAATTTCTTTTTTTTTCTTTCTCTTAATTGTTGTCATTACCTGAACTAATTATATGCCCATACGCCTACCTTGTGCTAAATGATTCAACCCAGCCCAATCTCTTTTGGGTCGCAGCCCAAGAAAACACAACGCTGACTCCTCTTTTTGTAGATGTTGTTGGGCCTATTTATTTTTGCTGTGACACTACCATAACTATGTTTACAAATTGTCGTTCACCAGTCACCACCGTGTTTCGGTTGCGTGGAGACGGAGAACGAGTGAACGACGGTGGGCAAGTGAGCGTTCGTTCGGCGGCGATGGGGGAACAATATGAGAGCGAGAGTAACATAGCGAACCCTAAAACGACACAAAGCAATAACCACCAGAAGAAGACGACGAAGAAGAAGAAGGAGAAGAGAAGCGAGTTCGAGTTCTGCAAGGTGTGCAAGTTGAACCACGACCAAGGTGTCCGCCACAAGTACTTCCCCAGCCACAAGAAATCCCTCTCCGATTTCCTCTCTCGCTTCCGCAAGAAGCTCTCCCACCTTCGCATCTTCCTCAAAAACCCTACCCCGGACTTGGCTTCTCCAAATCGCTTCTGGTGCGTCTTCTGCGACGCCGACATCCTCGACCTCCAGGCCTCCTTCCCCTGGTAACCGCAAATTCTTTCTTCTTCTCTCGCTTCAATTCGTCTTATTTATTTAGTTTGCGAATTTCGAAATTCGATTATTCAAGGCTTGATTCAATTGGGGTAGTGCTAATGGGATTCGTCACCTGGCGAGTGTTGAGCATCTGAACAATTTGAAGCAATTCTTCTGGAAACATGGCGGCTCCGCGGATCAGTTGCATGCGTTCATGGTTTCTGATGACGATGTAGCTAAGGTGATGTATAAATAACTTATTGACACTTGAACTAGTAATTGTAAGAGTCAAATATCTTGCCTCAAGTGTCGATACATGATTTGATGACGTGACGGTAATTAACAATGCGTTGAATTCGTGTAGCATTATCAATTTTAGAACGTGGTCAATGTGTTGCCTTTGGAACATGATTGCTCATTGGTTGTTTGTTTCTCTGTGAGTGCAGTGGGAGAAGAGGTGTGCAGCTCTGGAAAATGAAGCTGTGTTGTCGAGTGAGGGATGTCGGGGGGCGGTGATTGGGCCTTCAAGTGATATCCATAATCAACCCACCAATGGAAATATTGATAGTTTTGAAAATGTTTATTCCCATTCTGTGAAATCATATCCTTCAAATGGTGTTTTGCCTTTACAATTAGATACGAATGAGTATCAGGTATCAGGACTCCCAGGAGCCAGCAATGCTGGTCTGTTAGACAAGGGTAACTCTCCGGCACCTTTGCAAGCATCGTGCTCTGGTGCAAATCCTTTTGCTCTGCAGGATTATGCAGGTATGCATATCTTGTGCATTGGAAATGTCATTTTGAATCGTTTTACAACTACTATCCACGTGAGCTAATAGGTCTTATCTTCAATGTTCTTGTCTCGTCTCTCAGTTGACAGGAAAAGCCATTCCCTCCCATCCAGTGGTAGACAATGGTCAAGTGATGGTTGCTCCAGTCATAAAGGGGTAAGTTACTTGTCATTTTTTGTTATGGTCTTTAACCGTTTCTCATTAGAATCTAACTATTCGAGTTTCAGACTTCCGGATGTCAATGGTTGGTAACTTCATTGGTTTGCAAGATCAATGGATCTGGAGTTTCCGAATTTTTGTTGATCTATTTTTCTTGTCCTAATGATCAATGAGTATAATCACTATATTGCTTGTGCTTGTTTTATTTCTAATTTTCTTGCCTTTATTCTTCTATTTGTTGCTCTCTCACTTTATTGTGTCAACATTATGTAATGTAATTTGGGATTTCAACACTGATAAAAGGATTGCATTTTGTATGAATGTACCAGGTGTGTGACAATGGTAGAACGGTAAGCGGAGAGAGCAGTCATCAGGGTATTTATCTATAATTATGTCAAATTTGTTTTGCTTCCATTCTTATAATACTATGAAGCTGTGGAGCACATGCCAATTTGAATATGTACAGTTAATTGAAATGTTAGATTGTACATATATGCACCGGATTTTTTAGATTAAACCGTATGGGCATAATAACTCGTTCATAGAATGTTAGCACAGACGACATTGTAATATGTGGTGGTGAACTTGCATGAATGATGCATTTTCTACGTATGGTCGTTGTGAAATTTCAGGGCTGCAGATGCTTACCCAAATCTCTTCTGTGCCTACTGAAAATACTGATGGAAATGTTCATTCTGGAGCCCCTCCACCATGGTTTGAAGCAACTGAGGGAGTTCAGATACATTCTAAACCCGTTTTAGGAGAATTTGCTTCCCATGCAAACAAGTCTGGGAAGTCCAAAAAATTGAATCCAAAACGGGTGGGAGCAGCTTGGGCAGAAAAGAGGAAGATTGAACTGGAGAAGGAAAGGAGAGGAGAGACTATGAGAAATGACTGTGATGTCAACTGGCTTCCTAATTTTGGTAGAGTCTGGCAATCTGGTAGCAGAAAAGAATCCAGAAAAGAATTTGAGAAGGAGAAACAAAAGTTATTCAGTGTTGAAACTCAATCTGAGATGCCAGTCAAGATACAACCTTATGTTAGCAAAAGAATGGTGACTCCTTTTCTTAATTCTTAGATTGCTGGTCTAGACTTTTTAGAACTATCGGCCAACCCAGCCAGCTTTAGGCCTGGCTTGAACTGGCCAAACTAGAGTGGCTTGTTTGTTAAGAAGGCTGCAAATGGGCTAAAGCCCATTATGCCATTCTGGCCTGATCTTCCAAAAATGTTGGGATGTATTCAATAATAAAGAGCATGAGTGGATTCTGGATGAATCATTGGTCGTTCTATTTCTTTTTTTCTTTTTTTTTTAAGAAACTACCAATAGAAAATGGTTAGTAATGGCAGGTAACATGTTAGGTGCGTAAGGGGTTGGCTTTTCATTGTGGCCTGTTTGAGTCTCCAATTAACAATAAATTTCAATTTTTTTTTTTAATGAATTTTTACTTAGATTAGTTTGTGTATGTTTAGTGAATACTGAATAATTAATGATTGCTATTTTTCTTTTTGAAATTTTTTCAACTCAAAATTCTAAATATGCAAGGTGATATTCATGACTATCTGAGTTCATTGCCCATCTTTAGTGGTCATGGCAATAGTGCATAGTATCCTAGTGCTGGGGAGAGTGAAATATCAATATGATAATAGCTTATTAACTCAGGCTTTTCCTTCTGCAATATACAATTAAGCTACTTTTGTATGGATATTTTAATAACCAAATTGTAAATATTTAAATATGTTCCCTTATGTTTATTACTCTTTTGCAGCGGATGGATGGTAGCAGGGATCGTGCAGCTGGGTAAAATCTCAGGTTACGAACCTGTCATGGAGTCTTCTTTGTTGTATACACATTTAAGCATCTTTTACTTGGACGGAGGCTGCGTGCAATTAACTGCATTAAACATGGTATTCAAGTCAATCCTTGGTAAAGGATATACTGTAGTCATTGTTCTGTATTGTCCCATAGCAGTAGTTCAGTACAATATGTAAATCCTTTCAGCAAGAAGTGTGTGCTGTTACTCTCCACCAATGATTGTCTCTGTAGATAATCCATTTCTCTACACTTCACTATGTGACATAAATTCTTCTTGTGGTTGGTCCGCCCAATTTTTTGGCAGTTACTCTCCAACCGACTAGATGTTGAATGTAGGGATGACTGCCAGTGACATGTAGACGGTGTGCAAAATGTTACACTTTTCCATGTTACATGGGGGACAACTTATTTCTTCACAATTATTAATTACAAATACGAAAATATTCCTAAATTGTTTGACTCCCTCCACAATTTTCATTTGCTCGTGCTCATATGCACTTCTTATATCCATTACGCTCTCAATTTAAATTTTTTGGTTGATTGTTATATTGATTGAAATGAACAAATTTTAAAAAATTGTTAATCTTATACTTTTTTTTGGAAGTGTAATTTTCATTTTGGATGATAATAATAATAATAATAATAAATGTGTTAAGGGTATTTTAGAAATTGTAATCCATATTTTGAGAAATATATATTATAAAATACACAGATTTTAAATTTATTCTTGAGAATATCAATAAATAATCTCAAAAATATTTAATACCAAACAAATAATTTATTTCAAATATTCAGGAATAATATTCTTAGAAGTATCATTTCTTGGGAATGTGTTTTCTATGAATATAATTTTAAATTTTAAAACAAACATTCTAGTAATGGAATTTAACACTTCCCCGAGTATGAATAGGATTAGCATGCAAGATTTTTATTTTTATTTTGGTCGAACAGCATGCTAGATTCCGAAAGGTGTAATATTTAAGAAGGGTGGACAAGTTTGGACCAGATTTTTGAGAAAATAAAAAGTCGACAAAGACAATTGATTTTTTTTCTGCTCATTAAAAAACTAGATGGACAAAAATAGTAAAGTTCATATACGTTATGCTTGTAGCAATTTTAATCTTTTTTTGTTTTATGTAATAATAAAGGTATTTGATTTTGGTCAACAATCAAGGTGATTCAACTAATTATATAAACGCGGCAAATTGTGGCGTACGCACTAAGCCCATCTGATGCTTTGGACTAAAGAGCCGCTGCGTCTATATAACTTTCCTTCTTAAATTTTGTTTAATTTGCGTCGTTTTTATTTTTGTTTTTTCTCTCCTTTTTGGAAGTAGGTGAATAAGGACCTTATGCACAAATAGGAAAACCAAAAACCAGTTCATGAGAGATAGAAAAAGAATTAGGAAAGGCAAAATCCGTGTGGGCCTGATCCTTTTCTTTTGGTCAAGTTTAGGCCTTGTGTCAAAATATGGTAGTTTCCTCCTTTGTAGGGTTCGTGGGCTGCTGACCCGTTATTCACAGATTTGCTTCTATGTAATTAATTTGCTCCCTTTTGGGCCCCTAACCCCCGTACCATAAAAATTAAAAACGAATAGAGTTAATTTGTGGAGAGTGGGATTTGAACCCACGCCCTTTCGGACCAGAACCTTAATCTGGCGCCTTAGACCAACTCGGCCATCTCCACAGGTGCCAAGTTCCTCGCACGTTTCAATTTAGTACTAAGCAATATCATTTGAAAACCATTCAACACTACAACCCACAACAATTTTAACTTTCATCAAGCATGTCCTTAAAGTTTCTGTGCTTTTGTTGGAAGTAAAGTGTTATTTGTACTTATATTTCTGGGACACTGTATCAACACATTTTTATCAATTATTGAATGAGATGTGAATCATAAACTAAGTAGAATCCATGTCCCATCTAATAATGTACAGGAGCATGTCAATATAATGTATCACAAATGATGATTACAGATAACATTTATCTAGTTGGATAATTGTAGGATAATTAGTGTTGCGACATTGCCAATGTTGTACCAAGGCCGAGGTGAGGCCATGTCAAGAACTCTCCGGGATTGCATGTTGGACATTGAAGTGTGTTGAGAGAGAAAAATGGTGAGTTAGGTCCACTGACATGGAAATTCACAGAATATAGGGCCTATTGCGTGCGTCACACCATCATTTTCATTAGGAGCTGACCCAGCTAGCTATAGCCGGATTCTGTTCCTTCTATGGTCCAGCTATGAGCCTTAGTCACGCTGCTTCTCTAAGCCCTGATTCCTTATCCGCGATTCACGCTTCCCTCGCCGTGCTTCCCTTCTCTTGTCAGAGTGCGTGGCTTATAATTTCATATATTACATGGGCAAACAAATAAATAAATAAATAAATAAAAATAATATACATTTTTCATTGGAAATATGAGATTTACCCCTATCACCTCATGATAAACTATTTAAATCAGTTGCCACTGGCCCAATGCTAATGCCTTAAATAAATAAAAATAAATAAATAGATAATATTTTAATTTTGAGGTACTCAAAATTTTATATTCTTATTTTATTAAATTATTTTATTTGTATGATCTTTCAAGTAATAAATGTTGAGCCAATTATAATAACTTATGTAATAATATATAATTGAATCCCAATATAAAAAAATCTTTTATCATTATCAATATATTAAAATTAAAATCAACATAACAAAAATATATGCATGTGATCGATCATCATAAAAAAATATAATTAATGAACCAGTACTGTTATAAGAGTAAGTAGAATAAAGCTTAATTATTAAAGTATAAATTACTAAGATTATAAAATGTAAGGTTAATTGAACATTTAAATTAAGGTTAAATTACATGCATCTTCATTGAGATTTATGAAAATACAACTCACACCTTCTCTAATTGTCCAATCCACACACACCCTCTTTGCTTGTTAAATTTTAAGTATTTATATTACAGTTACGCCCCTCTTTCATAGAATACCGAGTAAACTTAATAAAATAATATTTTTATGATATTAAATTTTAATTAATAAAATTATAAAAATACTCTTACCCACTCTATTAAGTCTAAGAATATTTTAATAATTTTATTAATTAGAAATAGTTAATATCATAAAAATATCATTCTATTAAGTTTATTAATGATGTTCCCATAGTGAGAGGTGGAAGTGTAATATAAACATCTAAATTTTGACAATCAGAGAAGTGTGAGCGTAGATTGGATAACTAGAGAAAATGTAAATTGTATTTCTATAAATCTCAAATGAGGTGAATGGAATTTACTCCTAAATTAATTATGTGATCATGTAACTAATTTTTAAAATTTTAATCACTCATATATGAGATTTAATAGTTTAAATTTGTTCCTCTCAAATCAATCACATAAAAAGTAGTCCTCTCTTATTTGATCTCTCTCTCTCTCTCTCTCTCTCTCTCACACACACACACACACACACACACACAATATATATAAAAGGTTTTTAATGATTTACTGGTTGGTTGATTTGTTCAAATAACTCAAAATTTGTTCCTTTTAAATGAGTTATCAGCTTGAGTTATACTAAAATATCTCGTAATTTCAAAAAGAAACTACACAACTAATCATTGTTAGTCAATCATTTATATATTATGTAATTAAATGATTAGCATATATTACATCGGGCTCACTTGCTTAAAATCCTGAGAAAAATACTTCTTCAAAAGTAGAATAAGAAAATTTGTATACGTTCAAATGTAATTATAGAAGTACATTTTATTATAATCAGAAATTGTTAAAATATTTAGATGGAATAGATATAGAAACACTTTTTGGGTAAAATTACACTAATGATATTATTTGTAATTTAAATATGACAAGCAATGAAATTTATTTGATGAAAAATTATCTTTTGTTTTTCTATAAAATTTATAAGAATAGATTTATAATTCAATTAATTTCAATAAACAACCAATAATATTCTCTCTCTTCTACTGCTTCTACTTCTACCAGAAGTATGTCTCTATGTACTTCTATAAAAAGTAAAAAAGCTTATTGTTTTTTGCTTTTACTTCCTTTGAGAAGCAAAAAAAATTTTATGTGAAAGGTACTTTCTTTTGAAAAAAATTGAAAAAAATATCTTTTTTCTTCTTAGAATTTTATCCATAATGACTTGTACTGCTATATTTATCAGGGAATAATGGCTTTTCATATTATGTGTTGATTGATATAAGAATCACTCATTAATGTAAAATTAATGTGCAAAATTTTAAGGGAAATAATAAGAAACAGAGATAACAGCAGAAAATGTTAATTAAAAGGGTGATGTTAATTGTACTACGATCTCTTTAAAGAGACATCTCTCAAATATTAGTTAAAATAAAAATTAGTACTTAACTTTCAATTAATTTTTAAGCAATTTCACTTTAAAAAAATTAATGTTTAAGGAATATCTGGAGATCTGATATCCTTTTCAAGATTTTTTTTTATATGATTAATACAGTTCACACCACAATCGGAGGATCCAAATGAGATATCTTTTCTAAGATATTCCTTAAAACGTATAAATATCATTTCCAAGTTAAAAGCAAATCTAAGTACAGAGACATACATTTATTATACAAATTGACAAAGGCCCATGTAGTTTAGGTATAGCACAAACCAATGAAGGCCAAACAAAACTAAGCCAACGACAAAGGATGGAGGGGGAGTGGGTGGGCACACTTCAAGCTAAGTCATGCACGCATGGGAGCCATCCCTCATTGGGCTATCTAACATGATCTACCTGAAATCTCAAGAGCAAGTATCAACCATTTAATTTGGTTGGTATATCATATATATTCTTTTTCCTCCATCTTAATTAATTTATCCTTAGAAAAAAAAAGAGAGGAAAAAACAGATATGTACTTGACAACTTTCAGTCTTATCCCCATATATATATTGCAGTCCACATCATTGATGGTTAATTTGCTGACTCTATTATAAGCCCCTAAAGCGGAATAATACTAATTGGCTTATGAGCCCACAAAGCAAAAATCAGTATGTATCAGCCACATATACGGTCCACAAAGCAATTTTCATGGGGAGGAAAAGAGTTGA
Organism: Dalbergia cochinchinensis; assembly: GCA_031216125.1. NCBI lineage: Eukaryota > Viridiplantae > Streptophyta > Magnoliopsida > Fabales > Fabaceae > Dalbergia > Dalbergia cochinchinensis. The sequence goes on along the minus strand of CM062373.1, from coordinate 53,502,111 downwards.
TCCTTCATACGCTACCGAACTTGTGTGTTTTGTTTTCAATTCATGTGCGTTGAAGTTCAACCCTTATTATAATATCTTAGTAGTTTACGCACACTTTAATTAATCCCACCTAGCCAACACAACCACGAGTTTTAGTAGTGCGGCTTGCATCACTCATGAAATAATTAACCATTTCCTTTTCTGTTCTTGCGGGCATTGGTTTTATCCTAGTTAGGTACTTGAATAAATGGTATTAACTCTCTTTTTTTATTCTGTGTGTCAATTATGAAGCTGTTGAAATTCAATATATAATTTAATCAAATACGAGAATTATCAGATTATCTTTTCTTTTTTATTATTGAAAACGACATGATGTTTTGGCCACATCATATAAACGACACATTAGAAACATCCCCAAGGCTAATTCATCATGATTGGATGGGCGAGATACTCAAGATCAGATCATGTATCAGCTTTTTTGTTTTTGTATTATGGATGGTTGTCAATGAAATTCATATATTACAGGGAGTAAACAGAAGTACCACTTGTGATTTTGATGTAAAACTTACAAGGTGTTTGTTACGGTGGCTACCTATACATTTATAGGGTTTATACAGGGAAACTTTCTAGACTCGACCAAGAATGGGCAAGCAAACATGCTCACTTGTGGTTTATGCAACCTCCATATATCTGCGCCATTTGATCACTTTGTTCATGATAAAACTGAAGAATTTAAAGGTGATGTCAAAGAAACAACTTAGCTTGCAAACGAAGGTAGCCACACTGCAAGGGAAGTGCTACATGTATTTATTAGGGGTGCAAGTGGATCGGACCAATTCGATAAACCCAATGGCTCCAAATCAATCTAATTAGATTGAACTGGTTCAGATCGAGTCATTAGGTCAATTAATTCGGAACTAATTAAAATCAATTACATATTGGTTCGGTCAATAGATTTGTATCTTCCAACCCAATATCCAACCGAAACCAATCAATTTTATTTTTAATTGTAGGAAGTATACAAAAAACTCAAAATTGTGAATTGGATTTGAAGATGGCAAGCCACCTTTATGCCTCTTTTGAATGTCTTTAATTTTTAATTTGTGTTTGAGGCTTTATGAATATGTAATATGAAATTATGTTATTTAATATTTTGAATTTGGAATTATTGTAATATTATAATTATGTTATTTGGGTACTATATTGTGATGTTTTACAAATTTGCTTATATAAATTTTGATGGTTTACAAGTTATAGTATTTTTTATTGAATTTTTTGGGGCTAAAAATTGGGGAGAAAAATAAAGAGACAAATCCAATAACTTGATCCAAACCAACTCAAATTTGGTCGGATCGGTTTGATTCGGATTTTGTCCAAAAAAAATTATGAATATGATTCAATCCAAATAAATTATAAAGTGATTGGTTTGAATTTGATTCTCCTTTAAATCCAATCCGAATTAACCTATTTATGCTCTAGTATTTGTTTTATCCGAAATACGTTACACATATCGACTCATCCATCATGATAAATATTGATAATTTTTTAGTTTAAATATTTTATAATTATTTTTTATGATAGAAAATGTATGAATAGGCATAGTATTTAAGATAAAGTGAGTTTAAATATCACAACTTTAAAAGGTTTCCACATGTGTCATGTCCATTAATTTAGCTGGAGAAACCCAAGACAAAAAAATTGAATGTGGTAACAGATTTTGTTAGCTTTGTCAGTGGCAGCAAACACACCTTTGCGGGATGCCTCAGCATAAGAAACAGTTGGCACTAGGTCACTTATGCACCACCCAATTTAATTTGTTACTATTTGGGTATGGGGAGCAAATTAGGTGGCCATTCCCATGCATGATCTAATGCACTACTTTGGAGGATATAGATACGGTACGAAAGGTAGTAGTGTACTAGTACTATAATGGAACCTAGAAATAAAAAAGATACCAGTGTGTGAGTGGCTTCCACAAGCAAGCAAAGGTTACCAAACCTTCCTTGCCTTGATTGTGTCATGACCATGAACCACCTAAAAAGTTGATTGGCTCAATGTGGAAATCCTTTTGCAGAGGGCATCCTCTCAAATCATTTTGGGAGTTTTTTTGTCATTTGAGAAATATTATGCTATTTTTCCTTAACATTAGGTAATAGTATACACAACACTCTCTATTTGTCATGCTCACTAACTTTTTCTATATCATAAAATCACTTTTCCTAAAAAAATTTAAGTTTTGGATTATAATACATTTATGGTTTTATATCTAATATTTTATACCACAGTCAAAGTTGTATTTGCATAATTGTTTAAAGTGTGTTTTGTTTCAATTTTTGGTTTTCATTTTTAATTTGTCAATTTTCATAATTTTATGACAAAATATTAAAAACTATGAAAATTATAAAATCTTGAAAGCTAAAACCAAATACATCCTTAATGTTTCATGAATGTCAAATAGAATATTACCTAAATCTTAAAAAAATTTATATATATATATATATATGTGTGTATATATATATTTGTAAATTTTGACATTCTTATGTGATATCATCTAACTTTATAACAATTAAGTATAATTGACATCTTTCTAGTGATCTAGTTGATCTAATGCTAAAATGTACGTACGTGTGTATATATGGATAGGCTAGGAGACCCTTCTTCTTAGCTGCTTTTGCTTCTTTTGAGGTTCACATGTCCAAGCATGCATGCGGAAGCAATTAGTGCAGTGTAATTATGCCTCCGAATATTTATCTCACTTGCACACATTTTGTGATAGCAGCATCATTTGGAAGGTGGCAAGTTCCCTTCTCTTTCTCACTTGTCTCAAGCGTGCTGGAGGCACATAGATGATGTGGTGGGGTTTCATCAATCAGTATTCTTCTTTCCCATTAGTCTATTTTTTCCCACAAGTTCAACAGCTGAAACTTGTCACCTCGTCCATTTGCATTATTGACTTGATCAATTCATGCACATTTTGGACACATTAGATGATTAGAATATATATAAGGCAACGAAAATCAGACCAATGGGAACTAATCCTATCTTCTACTTGATTGAAAGGTCAAATACGTGAGAGTATCAAATAAAATTTTAATTTTTAGGTCCTTCAAACAAATACTAAGATGTTTTTTCTTTTTCTGGAGTGTTAACTTTTCTCAAACAAAATATATTTGGAGCTTGGAAGTGCAAGATAATGAACTTCATCTAACTATTTTCAGTGTAGGATAATAATATTTTAATACTAAAAAAATAAGTGTCTATTTAGACACATATTATATAATTATTAGATGTAATAGTCCTCATTTATCCTTAACATCCATCACATCTAATAATTATAAAATGAGTGTCTGAATAGATACTCATTTTTTTAAATATCAAAATATCATTACTCTTTAATGTATTTTCTCTGTTTAACTTGTCAAACAGGCCGGCACGAGTTTTTCTATTTATATTTTATTCATTTTAATTACGATGATTATAATTTATTCAGTCGTCTCAATTATCCCCCGTACATCAATTATTTTCTTTCCAGAAAAGGCACACAAAGAAAATATTAATTATTATTATACGACGCACGGCACTAACGAACTGTGTAAAGAATTTTCTTCCCCCGGCCACAAATAAAGAAATTTAAATATCCGAATTAACAATTCGATGAAAACTGAGATCCTGGCCAATACAAAACAAGTTTAATTGCTCGATCACAAAAAAAAAAAAGCATTAATTATGGATTGGTATGCATGCTTTACATATCGAACCATGAAATCCCATAACGTTCTAGCTTCACGATGCACGCCTATAACACGACACATAAGCACACAGATTATATATACCACTGGCAGCTGAAGATGACGATGAAAATAAAATTGAAGAAGTGAAGGAATAAGTAGTACGCAAGCCGGCAATGATAACGTAGGGCTCTTCATGTTATACGAAATGCCTTGCATTATTCAGTCACTAAGTCTTATCATTTTCTTGTAAAGAGGGTGATTAATTTTGATATATTACTAGTATAAAGGAATTCTATGAGTTGCACATTATTATTTAATTATATGTCTTTGCTTGTAAAATTTTTTAAAATTGTTGATGATTGAGTCAAATATATTTATAAATGTGATAATATATGATTAGAAATATGTATGTGCAATTATTCTTTCTTTACTTTGACAATATATACACATATATGTATTGGACTTAGAAATTGATACACAGTATAATTAAATGATGTCATAGTATAGCATTGAGCACTAAAGTAAATCTGACAGAATTAAATCTATCGATTAGTCCAGCATAGCGATAATAAATTTGTGCAAAACAAACAGAAAATAGAACATCAAATTTTAACGTGGAAACTCTTAAATACCGAAGAAAAAATATCAAGACAAACTCCAAAAAATATTCCACTATATTCAGGATAATTACAAAATATCATTTCCACACTCTCACACCTAAAGTAAATATAGTATTTCCCGGTAAATGCCCTTATATTTAAATACTCCAATTTTATAATACCAAAGAGTAATAGAGATGATACTCAAAATATTCTCAGTGTATTTATCAATACCTACCATCTCTGGGATATACTCACACTACTTTTACCTCTCTTTCAGATAATAACATGCTCTCTATCTCTCTTACTTTGCAACTCTTATTTTCTTTCACTACTTGGTGTGCTTTGCAAACTGCCTAAGCACCTCTATTTATAGAGGTTTTCAGCAGCGTGAATGCACTGCAATACTTCGACTTGTAGGTAAAATTTTCTTCCACCTCTACACCGTCCTATAAGCATCGGACCATGAGAAATTTTCACTTCATATTCATGCAGAACTACCCATTTAATTTTTGCTATGTGTCATGACCCGATTTGGGCACGTGCCCAACACGTGGGAAATCCTCATTCCCATGTAAGTCTTGTGACCTCTGTGTTTATCTATATGCATATTTTAATATAAAACCATTTATAAAACATCATTTCATCTCTAATAAACCATTGGTTCCATGAAACATAAACATAACACGACTTTAACACAAATCTCTGGAGTAACAAAGTCAATCATTTTCATTTCAACCTCTAAACATATTACTGAGATTCAAAATACATGAGTTGCTTTCTGTACAAAATATACATGAAAACTATAATCATGTAGATACAAAATAATCATGATAAAACAATGCTAATCAATCTCTATGGTCCGAGACCCTGCCCATCATGTAATTGGAGTACTCTATCTCTAACAAAACGCAAAAAAGAGTACTTCACACCAAGTGAAGCTCACCGAACAATAAATCTCTACTGCGGGGGTGGAGGCGGAACAGGAGAACCCGCAGCGTCTACAACACCTGTAATGGGAAAGAGAGAGAGGTGAGTTTCATCTAAAACTCAGTGAGCAGGTCCTCACCCATAACCCTCTCATGGGACGACCAAGAAGATAGATAATCATATACAAATAATTAAAATCAGTTGATGCAATAATCTCTAGAATCATACTAATACACATGTAAAAGTAAAAGCTCTAAATAGAAATTTCTCTGAAATTATAATAACAATACTCTATGAGAGAAACAGGAATCTTTACTCTATGATTCCTCAAGAACCGAAATATTATTCTTTATGATCCATCAGGGATCTAATGTGGACACCTAAATAGGTTCTGTTCTCTGCTCTATGAGATTGTCCTCTCGGGACAACTTGGTACCAAGGTTAACGATCAGGATCAGTCGTTAACTCACTGTCTGTTTCTCTATAGCTAATGTTTAGTCTATAAACCAATGAACATAATATTTTCTCTAAATCTCTATTCTAATGTTTCTCTAAGCACAACTCTATGATTCGTAAATCGTTCATTCAAAATATTATCATGGAAATTTCATGAAAATCTCAATTCAAAAATATAATAGTAATACTCTAGCTCTTGTGATAAAATCATTTGACAATAATGGTCTCATGAGTTTGTAATAAAACAAATATTTCATGCTCTAATTGGAATTCACCATTTCAATAATTATAACAAACTAACGGAGACTCTAAGCTCTTGAAATCTCTTTAAAACCATGTCATTAATAATAATTTGACGAAAATTAGCTTTAATGACCAACATAAGGGTCATGGGTTCCAAACCCATTCATCTAGATGGGAGGGAATGGTGACGTCAACCCCAACGGAGCTCCGGGGAGAAGGAAGGACACCAACGTTTGCCATTGGAGCCACAAAACACAAGATTAGTCTCCGTTAACCTCTAGATTACTCAAACATAACTCTAACAACATTAAGGGAGCATCCCCACTTAACAACAATGGAGACAAACAACAAACCCAAACTATAAGATACAAAGTGAGAAGGATGGAGACAACAAAACCCATAAATCTCACCTTTAATCTCTTGGAGGAAGAAAAATTGAAGAGGATTTATGTGAGGAAGGAGTGGGAGAGAGTTGGGAAGAGAGGGATTTCGATTTTGGGGTAAAATCTCGAGTTGGAAAGGCTTAAAAAGGGTTGGGGGGTCTCATTAATGCGAAACGACGCATTTTGCATTGTATGTGCACTGCTGACACCATTATAGTAGTCTACCCCCCACTTACGACCGCTATAGCGGTCCCCAAAGACGAAAACAGGTGCTGCACCACGCACATGACCCATGACCACTATAGTGTCCCCTGATGCCCAAAATGCCACGGTCACCACACTGTGACCGCTATAGCGATCTTGGACAGTTATGGCGGTGACAGTTCACCACATCAACTGCACTAAGGGTCTTCCGGGCATCTTAGGGCTTTCCCAGCAATACGGATGGGTCCCAGGGGACCTTGAGGCAAAACGGAACTTATCTGCTGCCACGTATATGCCGGGTATCACACTATGGCTATTGAATGCATTGTCTTCTTATTTTTTGACAATGTCTCATGGCTGGACCTCACAATTCTCCCCCTGCAGTTGATGGGGAAAGTAATTTGCGAACAATCATCTAGAATTCATTCTAATCAACTCAACACATCAAAGTTGAAGCTTATCTCGTGCTACAACTTTTGTTATCATATCAGCATGGTTTTTATCAGTGTGAATCTTTTCCAACTTGAATTGTTGTTCTTCTACTACTTGGCACAGCCAATGATATCAGCCATCAATGTGATTCGTCTGCGAGTGATACATCATATTATTGCTCAAATCCAAAGCACTTTGATTATCGCAATGGATAACAAACCTATTCTCTTCATTCCCAATTGTTCAAGGAATCTCTTCAACTAAAGCATTTCTTCATCTAAGTCGTCCGACCTTGCATCTCCCTTCACTACAACACCATACAAATCCTTTTAGTAAAGTCAATTTGTAATAAAGTATATCTTCCATTTTTAACTTCCAAATGAAGTAATTTGCAGTTGTCAATTTGATCATGGTACCTGTGTTTTCCTCTATTTAACTTACACAGCACAATCCTGAGCTTAACTTGGAGCTCTAATACCACTTGTGAGGCTCAGAAATCTATTCATAGTGTAATTAAATGATGCTGCAATGTGGTATTGATCACTAAAATAAATCAGATATAATTAAATCTACTAATCAGCACAACACATTGGTAATAAATTTGTGCAAAACCAAAAGAAAATGGAATACCAAATTTTAACATTGAAACCAGGAGAAAAACCATGGAACAGACTCCAAAAAACATTTCACTATATCCAGAATAATTACAAAATATCTTTTCGACATTCTCACACCTAAGAGGTAAGTGTAGTGTTTTTCAATGAGAATCCTCTCATTCAAATCTTACATTTTTACAATACCAAAGAGTAATAGAGATGATATCCAAAATATTCTCAATATATTTATCCACACCCTATACTCTCTGGGATTTACTCATTTTTTTCTCCCATTCTCAGATAATAACACATTCTCTATCTCTCTTACTTTACAGCTCTCTTTTTTTTCACTGCTTGGTTTGCTTTACAAATGGCCCAAACACCTCTATTTATAGAGGTTGTCCGTAGTGTGAATGCATTACAAAACTTCGGCTTGCAGGTGAAATTTTCTTCCACCTTTACACTATCTTATAAGCATTAGACCATGAGAAAATTTCACTTCACATTCACGCGGAGTTACCCATCTAATTTTTACTGTGGGTATTGAATGTATTGTCTTCTTACTTTTTGACAATGTCTCACAGCTAGACCTCACAATATGTATCAATTGAGAGAGCAATCTTTTGATACGAAAAGGGAGAACAGATAATCTTAATCATAGAATCATTTACATCAAGATTAAAAAAAAAAATTTAAGTCATTGTATGATCATCATTTAAAAAGTCACACATGATATCATATTTTAATCTTTATTATTATTTTTGTGTAAGATCCAATGACCAATTTTACTCCTATCACTTTCACAATTTACATATCCTCTTACTTGACCTTAGGGAATGTATCACAATAATTAATGGGGTTACTTTTTTATTGAGTTAATAGGGTTATTTGATATAAGAGATTAATTATATATAGTAGTATTGATATTTTTTATGTAAGTGGTCAATATTTAAATATAAAGTCTTGTAATTTTTTTTAAGTAATATTGTGATGACCTCTAAATAGTTTTAAACCTTTATTATTAAATCATTCATAAATGATCAAAATTAAAATTTATTTAGAGATAATCACAAGATTACCTAAAAGACTTACAAGACTTTATATTTTAAATTTTAGTATTGACTATTTTTGTAACATATATTAATATTAATCAATATTTATTTCTCTTACTTTCACAACTAATTTTGCCCATTTTGTATGTATAATTGGATCATAAATAAACTAACATCACATCGTTGCAAATTTAAATAAAACTCTATCATTTTACAAAATTCACAGTTTGATTGAAAGTTTGTATCATATAGATTATGTTTATAAGATTATCTATTAGTTTGAAAAAATTTTTATATATTTTTCATATATATACATCATGCTTAATAAAATACATTTGTTTAAATTGGATGGAATAATACCTATTTGATCAAAGTCTTGCTGATGGACAATGTTTTTCAAACAAAAAAAAAAACTTGGTACATAAGTATAATAAATAATTATAATTTAACAGTTAAATCAATAAAAAATTTATTTTATAAAAAGCTACTTAGGTGTAAGTAATTCAATATTTATATTGGTGTAAATTAATCTTCTTTTTTGTTTTTGGTAGTATAGGTGTAAATGAATCTTTACTCATGTAACAATATTCATACAAGTCTTACAAACATATATCATTTTCACTTTTCGAGGAGGGATCTCACTTGAACAATTATAAATATATTATGAGAGACACTTTACTTTTATGCGTCAATTAAAAAACACTTTGGAAATTTTCTCTTTTAACTTTTTCTCCACTTCCAACCCTTAGCTCACATGGTATACGAAGTATGAAATACGGATCGGAGGTACAGATAACATTAATTATTGTGTATAATAATTAATTAAAAATGTTAATGGAATTTACCGATAAAACTGTAGTGCTGATTTACACATACATATTAATTTTTGAAGCAGATTTAAGTGGTGGTGTTGACTGATCGATATATGTAAACCAAATTTTTGCGAATTCTTGCCTTCTTGCTTCACGTCACATTCGCACGATAAACATGAACATGATATATACATGCATTGAGTTAATAATTTTACAAGGAATCGATGAAAAAGATGCACACTAACACGTTTTTGAGGCCCAAAAAATCAGAAGAGCAACAGAGAAATTGGCAAGCATCCACTCACTGACGTGACACCCAATTTTTAGTTGGATGACCTTCTCGACGTTGCTGAACTTTACACACAATGAAAAAAATAATTGAAAAGGCTAAGCAATAATGTTCCATGTAGATAACAAAATTAATCCTAATCCTTTTAATGATTGACATGAAATATTAGTATATTTTTCATCCATATTATGGAGCTGATGATGCTTAATCTATGATCCATTAACCTGATGCAACCAAGTGGATTGCTTGGTAATTATAAGGTCAAATTTTTACGCAGTCTTCCACCTTCTTTATTAGGCTGATCCAAGAAAACCATTTGGCACCTTAATGATTTGTCTTTACGTGTTCTAAGTGCTAGAATTTTCAGTTAGCAACTAAAAGTCAGAGACATGAACCTTACTTATATCTAATCAATGTTTCGGGTTCCTTTCCTATATATATTTCTTTGGCTTTTACATCAAAATTAATGATTAATGACCCGTTCCTATATACTAACTTGTGGGCTAACCGCACTTCAATTTTAGGGTCACTTATCGGATCTTACTATTGTCTATATTATAACATGACATTATGACATTAGAGATGATTTTATGACATAAATCAGAGCTTCTATGACCAAATAATCAATAGTCAATCTAAATATGTTATCCTTTGTTATGATAAACATTTCACGTTTCGATCCTTGAAAGAGGCATTTATATGAGAGATTGTGTTAGAATATAAAAAGTATCATATGCTTCTATCTATTAGTTTGATCTTTTGAGAGAAATGATTTTATGATAATTTAAATAGAGTAATGCTATACAACCAAACTAAAATAATTGAAATTTTGTACAAAATATATAGTAATAATGATTGGATAAAATATAATGGTAGGATTAATTTATTCATTAAAAAATTATTACTTATAACATGTGATTCTAGCATTTTTTTTCTGAAAAAGAAATTCTAGATAAGTAGAATTTCCCAATTAAATATAATATACATGCAATCACAATGTTAAACCACCAATCACGCTTATGCTGATTTTCTTTTTGGGTAGGTGGCATCGCCATATGTTGATCTAAGCTTTCTCCCTTTAATTTGGTTAATGGATTGAATGGTATACTGTGTGCTAGAAGTTTCATATTACAAAAGGGTGAGGCAAACGCAGCACTTATTTTCTACCAAACCGTAGGTCGAATATATTCATCTCTTTCTAGTGGGACTGAGCAGGAGAGGAAAAGGATTTGTGTTTCACCAACTCCACACCTTCGGATCTTATCCAAACCTATATTACTTCTCTATATGGGGTATATCCAAATCGGATAGATAAGAGGAATCATTAAATTAACTTTACTCTCCTCTTTCTTTTTCCTCTTCACGATGTCCCCACTCATGCACAATTGTACATAAAAAAAATAATAATCTATATAGCTTTAACTTGATCCGCAAAACTCTTTTTCACACATCCCAACTTGTGTTCTTTATTTCACTATCAACTTGTGCGTTATGCGTAGAGATATGAAAGTGGTGAACAAAGATAATAAAGATCATATTTGCTTGGGGGCTGCGCTTGTTCGTTTAATTAATATCTTCATGACATGGTTCACCAACCTTGTTAAATCCATTTGCTTCTTGTCTACCTAGCCGTGAGAGTTAGATCATGCGTGCTTTGCTTTCTCCAAACATCATCCCACTATTTTCCTTCGTTCGTTGAGTGACCTAAACAATTATAGTAGTACAAGGAAAATGTTAACCAAATGCTAGATTACTATTAAATGGCTGATTATAATTAATTGATTAATTAATGATCTTAATTAATTTCCTTAAAAACATTTAGTTGTGTTTGGCAGATAGTAAAATTTTTGAAAAATTGCCGCCTGGCTAATTTAATTGTTCCAATTGAGGGTTGTCCATTCTACTTCCACTTATATGACTTGACGTATATGATTAATTAACCAAGGAGCTTTAAAACAAATAATCAATAAGTTAAAAATATCTTATTCAATCTGAATATAGACGATAGAGTGTGAACCAAGCTAGCGCGCGCGCTTAGGTTATAAGGAAGCCAAGGGTTACAAATTCAATGGACGAAGGCTTCAAAGAGGCCAATCTGCATGTATTATAATGAAATAATGTGGTAAGAACACAAATCTGCTTACAACATATTCTTCAGTGCCAATCAACCTTATATTATTCGGCAGCCAGTGTAAAAAAGTCAACTAATTAAAATTCGACAATTATTTCATACGGAAAAAGATTGATCATCGAAAGACGTCCTCAAGTTGAAGGGCTAAGATTGAGGGGAAAAAACAAATATCTAAAAACCAAAAGAATAAAACAAGAAAAGAAGATTATTCAACTTAGATTGGCTAAGCTAATTAATTAGATGGAGCTAGCTAACCTTGATAAAAGATAACCCTGAAAGTTTAAATTCTGTTCGTGAATTTTTATTGATACACCATTTATAAAGTATTTTTTTTAATCAAAAGTTTGATTTTTCCTTCAATACCCATGAGACACTAATACCCGTATATAATCAATTTTTGTGATTTGATATTTGACTTTATAGATTTTAAAAATGTGAATTAGTGGGTACTAGAGATAATTAAAATACATCTTTATCCTTTTAATAATATACGGGAATCAGAGAAATCCCAAAAATTTAAATAAATTATTCGACACCTATTATCATATATACCAATTCCAAGGCAAAGTCCCGTAGCATTAATTTATAGGGATTTACAAGATTTTTAACCAAAGGAATTTTCAATTTCTTATATTGGTAGAGCATAGTAAACTTGCATATTTATGAAATACAAGTTCATTTCTTATCCATTAAGAAAATAGTTATTCTAACACCTCATTTGTAATAGACAGCTAATACCCAAAAACAATAGAAGCATGAAGATGTGAATACAGAATTAGTGAAGAATATAAAAAAGTCCCATGATTTTTATGAAAGAGGTGTTTTGGTGTCTGGGATTTTGGCATAGTGTTCAAATAGCAACCCCCATCAATTATAAATGTCTACCCACAATGGTTGATAAAGTATGATTATAAGCCTTCAGATATTAAAACGTGTGCTCGGGGCGTGCACTTCCTTTGGAGTAGAACAATTCTTCCCTTCTCTTAAAATTAAACTTCCATCACCAAACTAATTTTTGTTAGAAAGTAAAAACTTAACATGGAATTTCCTTTTTTTTTCTTGGTAACATAAAGTAGAAGAGCTATAATGTTATATTTGGTTGAGAGGTAAAAGTGGAGGTAAAAATTATACAAATAGGTTTTATATGGAAAATAATATATGAAATTCATTTATATGATTTGTATTCTCATTTTTACCCTAATCAATTAGCAAATACCGTGAAATACCAAAAATACCCAAAAGATATATTTTCAACATATACTAATTGTAGATAAAAATTTATAAGTATTTTTAATTGTCACTTTATGTCAAAATTCTTTTCTTGACAACATTTTTATTGACATTTTAATTGTCAAAAACCTTTAAAAATACTCATATTTTTTGTAGTTATTTCATAGCTAACTGTTTGTCTCCTCAAGAGAGCTCTCATTATATGGAAATTAATCACTGTTATCAACACTAAACACTCTAATTTGATCAAAATATAAATACCATGAAATAGACGGAAAATAAACTAGAAAACACACCTATCCAAAACAAGATGGCAGTAAGCAGTTACGTACCCAGCACAAGACAAGTGAAAAAAAACAACATTTCTTACATAAACACACCAGTAATATATATAGGAAATATCAAGTCATTTGGTTTGATAGTTTTGTTTTGTTTTGAAAAAACGATCGATAAGTAAATCCTGCCGATCATTACTTATATTATGTACAAGCGATTGAGATTAAATTAAAATACAAAGTGATGTGATTAGGATACATGAAAGAAACTTGCTAATTTCGTTTTAAAAGTGCTGCTTTTTTTTCTCTATGATGAATTGGGTGATTATAAATGTGAAAGAATTTAGAAATTATTAATAAATGAAGGCCATCTCTTTTTCTTTTTCAAATTAATTTTGATACACTAATTTTTATGTTGTTGCCTAATCATATGCTTATATTTATAAGACTTTCAAAATAGTGGGTGGATGAGTCAAATTTGGTTGTTAATAATATGCTAATATATAATTAAATGTATGTGTAATAGATTTTTTTACTCTAATAATGGATTTATTTTTTTTCTTTGTACATGTGCAAAGAAAAATGAAGGCTATTCATAGAGGTGGAAATAGGTCAGACAGCTTATCAAAAGCCTGCAGCTTGATATATTAAAAATTAAAACAAAACTTACGCCTATTTATAAACATATTTATCTTTACAAGATAGATCTAAGTTAATTATAAAGCATGTTAAGTCTATCAGGGCGGTCTAGTTCTATTTTGAAGCTTGACAATAAAGCTGGCTTGTGTTTGGTTTGTTTATTAGCTTAAGCCTCTTTCTGAATATAATTATTATTAATAAATGAAGGCCATCTCTTTTTCTTTTTCAAATTAATTTTGATGCTCTAAGTTTTACATTGTTGTATAGTCATATATTTATATTTATAAGATTCTCAAGATAGTGAATGGATGAGTGAAATATTTTTATTGATATAACAATATATGATTGAATATCTATATAAAACATTTTTATATTGACAATGCATTTAAATCTAAGAAGCATAGACACACCAAGTTGGCGGTGTGTCCATGTGTCGAGCACATGTCGGACACCGACAACTACATGACACTTGTCTAACATACGTTCATACGTGTCCAATTAAAAAATAATAATTTTTCTGAGCTCGGACACGCATCAGATACGACTCTAATTCACTGTGGACACGTCTGGGTTAGTTTCTTTATTTTTAAAAATTTTTTAATACCAATAGGAGCTAAAAATCAACTCTAATTGTTTAGTTGGATTTATACTATTGGATTATTTCATTTTAAAAATTCTTCAATTGATTATAAAAAATAAGAATTAATTAGATAAAAAAATTATACAAACATAAACAAAAAAATGCAGAAAAAAGAATCATACAAAAAATAAAAAATTATATTTATATATATATACCGTGTCTATGTCCTATAATTTTTTGAGTTTGGTGTATCTCCGTGTCTGTGTCGCGTCTCATATCCGTGTCAGTGTTTGTATTTCATAGATTTAAATTAATCTTTTTTGTACATATGCAAAGAAAAAAAGCCATCTATAGGGGTGGAAATAGGCCACATGGCTTGACCTATTAAAAGTTAGGGCAAAACTTAAGCCTATTTATAAGCCTATTTATCTTTATAGATGAGATCTAGGCTCATTATAAGGCCTATAAGGGCAGCCTGAGCCTATTTTGAAACCTGTTAATAAAACTTGTTTATAGGATTAGGCCTCTTTTCGAATAAAGATCTACTTAATATCTTGGATTGTGGCCTCTTTGAACTTTTTAGAACTGTAGACTTTATAAAAATGTTTCATATCAGACTTATAAATGTACCATGCTAAGGCCTTAAAAATCTCCTATAGAAAATCCTTGGCTAGACTCAGTTCAAATGGTTAAAGTACAAACCTAGCCTAGTAAAAGGAAAGTGTTTGTAATGGTTTTGCCTGTGTACAACCCTAGCCATCTAATTCTCTTTGTTCTTAACCTCATTTGATAATTCTTAATAAATATGCATTCAAAACAAAATAGTTGACCGTGGAAGAAAAAAAGAATTCTCTATTTCTATTTTCCATCAAAAATAAGAGAAAAATAATAAAAACAAAATGGGAAAGCACAGTGAGTTGAAGCAGCCCCAATCGAGAGGACATGACTCGGCCTCTTCATTTTCAGAGGGAAAATTAAAGGGCTCTTTGGTTTACATTTTTCAGTTTTCAGTTTTTTCTTCATAAATCTGGAAAACTGAAAACTGTTTTCAACAAACCAAACAAGCCCTTAGGGTTTATGTAATTTGAGTTTTCAGTTTTCAGGATTTTATGAAGGAAAAATTGAAAACTAAAAAAAAAACTAAAAATTGAATGTTATAGTTTTTAAAATTTTTAGTATTTCTTTCATAAATCTAAAAAATTAAAAGTAAAAATTGAAAACTGAAAACTTAAACCGACCAAGCTTAAATGCTTTTTTTTTCTTTGGTAAAATTAAATGCTTAATTTTACTTGTCTTCCATAGGCAAGTTCGGTCAATGTTATTAATACTATCTTCGATCCTTTTCGCTGGATAATTTTTACGGCTTCTTCTTCGGAAGGGTTGACGATATTTAAATATTTAATAAAAAAATAGTTTTGTTCAATGCATTAAAAAATATATACGTGTAAGAAAATAATAAACTACATCAACTTAATTAAATAATAATAAGATGAATTCCCTTTTTTCATGACGTGAATAAGATGAATACGCTAGTTATACGGTATAGAAAATAAGGACACGTCACGCCTTCATTGTCATTTTCTCATGGAGAAATTAAACAAGGTTATTTTCAAGTCAAGACAAATTATGTTTTAACGATAATTTATATTGATATTGCAAATTACCTATCAATGCAGACATTAATGACGTAGATTGTAATCTGAATTTGTCACTAATGATATCCGACCAAACAAAATAATATTATATATTCAAATAATTTAAAATCGCATTACCAATATTTTAAATGTATTATCTCATACACCATAAAAAAGTAGATTATCTCATACCAATCACTCTTAAAATTCAAATCCAAATAATGTTATGGTTATGAATAACGGTGACTGGGCAAATAATTACTTGACCTTAAAATCATTTTAAGCATGATTAACACAAAGCATCCTTGATGTTTTATAATATTGCAGTACACCCAAATTATAAAATCTAACACATTTGGTGGCTATTTGAGATTCTTAAGCATTTATGTATGGAGAAGATTTTATGACTAGATGCACAAACTACATATATGAGTACTATGTATCGAGTGGATTAATCTATATATATATATATATATATATTGCCTTTCCATCCCATTGATTAAACTAACTAATAGATATTCTCATTAATCAATATTACATAAGAAAAGTACAGGTGTTTGTGGTTTAATTTGGATCAGTTTAAGTGACCAAAAAAAAATCAACAATCCAAATAATATATCTTATAATGGTTTGTATATGATTTAGTTAATTTAAATTTTAACTTCAAACCAATCCAATATTAATCTAATTTGCATAAATCTGAATTAGATTGATTTATTTGAGTGGTTTTTGAAAAAACAAATTTACATTTAGAATATTATAAAGCAAAAATAACTTAAGTGAATAAAATAAATAAATAATTAATATCTCACTTAATATGTATAAATGATATATCATTATAAGAATGACAAATAAATTAAAATTTTGATCAATTAAAATTATTATATGTAAAGTATAAATTTAATAATAAAAAATTATATCATATGTTATTATTCGATTTGGATTATAATCATATCAATTTGGAAAATTAAATATGAAATATAATCCAATCCTAATTTTTTTTAAGAAAACAAAAAACAATCCAATCAATATTTGTGCGACTTTGATAAGTTCTCGATTTTTTGTGGATTGGTCTATTGGTTTTTTTTTTTCAATTAAGTGTATTGGTTTGAATTTGAATACCTCTGAAAAAATATTTGTTAAAGGATAGGGGATGTCTCGTGTGTGGACCGTAAAGTTTCACAAATTACATTGGCATGCATACAAAATATTATGTCTTTAAGATATTCCTCTTGTCAATGGTAGCAAAACCCTCCCAAAGGGCAGCGATGACATTGGCATATGAAAGAAGATTTTAGAGAAATATGATAAAAGATGCATTGACTTAGGAGAGCGAGTCCATGAAACCAAGATGCTTGAAAAAAGGAAAATAAACACACTTTCAGAATATAAAATTGGTAAAAATCAGACTCTTAAGAATTTTGGCAAGGCTAGCAAGAGAGATCTATGAGAATGTATTTTATTAGAGGAGGCGACGGTGGATTTTGATGAAGGAATGGAAAAAAAATTGCAAAATGAAAAATATACAATTTAATAAATATATCAAAGAATTTAAAATCAATTTCAGTAGGCAAAAAAATCATAGTTTTAGATAGACAATCAATAATGAATTATTATCCGAAAAAATATTTGATTTAACTATTTATTATTTTGGAAGTTTTACCAATAAAAATTTATAATTAAATGATAATATCCAATCTTTTCACTCACATCAAAACAAAAATATAATAAATTATTTTAAAATTAATGTTTATATTGAAAAGTTTTAATCTCTACCAATTTTCAATAGCTAACATTTGGTGACCATATCATCGTATTATGTCGAATTCACGTCTTTTTATGAATCAGAATCATATGTAAAGGTTTTTTTTTTATTATTATTATTTTGGGGGGCAATACTGATAATGAAAACGCAGTGTGGCAGTGACATGAGTGTGGAAACCGGTGTGAGTCTAAGAGTATTGAGTAGTGGCTTTGACCAGTCGCTCAGATTGCACCCTGTAGTACGTTTCCAGGTCCCACTCCCCCTTACAAAATGCAATTGAAATGAAATTGAAATTTCAGAGGATGAGCAAACTCGGAACTCGAACCTCTGGAACCATTATTATTATTATTATTATTATTATTTTATAAACACCTCTCCGGAACCAGGGTTATAGCCAACTTGATGTGGATCAAAAAAAGTGGGATTTTCAATTTTGTCAAAGTTCAATGTCTTTATTATAGTTATTTTTAATATTTGATTTTATAATTTTATAATTTTTAGTTTTATTTTTTTAAGAATTTGTTTTTTAATTTTTTAGGAAACAATGTTATTTTTTTCCTTTTTTTACCCAATGAATTATGTTGTGTGAACAATTTTTTTAAAATTTTTAGTGTGTCTGAATTGTATATAATGAACAATGTGATCTTGTTTATTTAAATCATTCAAATTTTTAATTTATAAAATATTTATCATTTTATTTTATTTTAAAAATAAACAGTATTTTTTCTGTGATATTTTTATTTCTAACAATTTTTTTCTTTTTTTTAACACTATTCAGCCAAATCGAATTGTACGTAATGATCAAGACCTTTTTTTCTTTTCTTTTCTTTTTTCTTAAATCATTTGAATTTTTAATTTATAATATGAAAATAAAAATAAAAAAACAAAAAAAAATTAAAAGTAGTTATTTTATTTTTCATTTCATATTTTCTATTTTTGTCTTTTTGAATTTAATATTTATGTTGTAAAATTTTTTATTTTTATATGTAGTTATTTTTTAATTTATTTTTAAAATTATTTGTAACAAAATAATAAATTTTTTTAATTTTAAATGTAGTTATTTTTAATATTTTTAAAAAAATTTAAAAAATTAGAATAAAATAATACGAAAGCCAAAATTAAAAAATTATCACTGTTAACTTAATCAAACAAATCGAATTCAACAAAAAAATAAATTTGAAATAAAAAATTACAAAAATTAAATAGTAAAAATTAATAAAATTAAAACAGAAAAAAGAAATACAAAGGAAATTAACTAAAAAAAATATTACAAAATAAATATGAAAGATAATTAAAATTTTAAAAAACTGAAATAAAAAATAAATTAAAACAATATACAGTTCACAACAAAGAATTTTACCTAACCAATTTCTTAAAAAATAAATGAAATTAAATATTACAAAAAAATTAAAATTAGCAAAATAAAAAATTGAAGAACAATAAAATTAAAAAGCACTAAAAAATAGGCACAATTCCCTTAATAGATTTGGACACACCGAAGACAACCAAAAACGAAAGAAATAAAAAATTACAAAAATTAAACAGTAAAAATTAACTAAAACTAAAATAGAAAAGGAAATTAACTAAAAAATTAAAATTTAACAAAATAGAAATAAAAAGACAAATTTAAAAATATGTTGTGCATACCAAAGAATGCAGACTAAATGAGTTCTTTAAAAACATAAATTAAATTAAATTTGACAAAAAAAATAAAATAAAAGCACTGTACGTTCCATATCATTCGAATCAACTGAATTCTTGTAAAAAAAAGAAAAAAGAAAAAAAACATTGTCTCCTTGGCCATTGACTTATTGGCCGGTGTCGGATTAGAGGTTGAGTGTTTAGGGGTTGAATAATTTGTGTGAGAAAAGGAACAGTATTTCTTTATAGTTGTCCAATATTTTCCAGAAAGATGAAGGGAGGAGATGATATTTGCCAACAGATTTAATTTCAGTTAGCCATATTTATGAAATGTGGTTAAATAGCAACTATACGGTAGGCATTAAGCACAGTATAGTAGTCACCCCCAAATAATTACATGTGGGAATCCGATCTTGCTAAACAGAAATCAACAATTAGTAGTCCTCTGCAATTATTACTCAGTTTATATCACTATTATATCTAATGACATATACTATTAAGCTTAGTACTAACACGGATTAGGATATTTTAGTGGGAGGACAGACTTCAGACTGGGGACAGAAAATCGCGACGGTGATTTTGCTCCCACGGATTACACACACTAATTAACAAACTAGTTACATTTTTTCCGAATGAATGAGTATTAAAAGTTTGCTATATCTTAAGCTAAATAATTATAATAAATAAATCCCTCTGTTACCTTTTTATTTTGTAAGAGTATTATTTTTTTGTTAATGAATTGTTATCATTATATTTTTTACGTGAATGACAACTTCTTTCATATATATATATATATATAATCCTAATTCCACTTACAAATTAAAAAAAAAATTCTAAATCTGTATTAAATAAGAAATAAATATATTTCATATTTTGAACCAATTAATAATATGTAGTTCTGCTTCTCAATTGAAGATTATCAATATCAAAATATCTTTTATAATAGAGATCAACATAAAAAGTATTATAATTTAAAGAATATATTATGGCTCATTTCAAAATAGATCTAAATATCTCTACATTCATAACACTATCAAAGAGGAATACCAAACACAAACAAGGGAAACCAAGCACCCATAAATGGGATGAAAAACACCGACAACATGGACAATGAAAACAAAACAAAAGACACAACAATTTAAGAACAAAAAGAAAAGAAAAACGATAACAATGTCACCCCGAAAGAAAGATGGCAGCCCCATGAACTTTTAACAATATCCACACAACGAAGGACTAGGAAAAAGAGAGTAAAAGGATTAGGGTCGGCTGTTTAATGAATGGTTAATAATATAATTTCATTTACTTTAAGTATTTGCTTTAAGGATTTAATTTAGGTATGCTGACACTATAAAAAATTTTATATAATTATCAAATTATATAATATTATATTAATAAATAGGGTTAAACCCTAAACCTTAAACTTCTACTATACTACTTGAAAAATTATTTAATTAAAGATATTGAATTGGATGACAATATAATTTTTTTTTCGCACTAATAGCAATAAAATTTAAATCTAAAATCTTACGCAAATTACCTGCCCCTTACCACGAGCTAATGCAAACTCATTTACACTTAACTTTTACAGTAATTATATTTTCTAAAATATAATATATAATCGAATTTCAGCCACCGACTATTTGACCGTAGTGGTACAATTGTAAGGGGCGCCCTAAAATAATTGAGAAAGGCCTAATTAAGTTTGTAAAGGTAGAAGTGTCATTAACTTGTATTTTTTGGCATTTAAAAAGTAACAATCTAGTTTAAAAATTAGCACCCAAAAAAAAAATCTAGTTTTCAAAAATCACAACTCATGTAAATAACACATGTAGTCGCTTAAATTTTTTTTATAAGACTATTTAGTCCATAAAAACTTGAAATTAAACCCGCAATCCCTCTAGATTTTAATAATAGAATACATTAGTTTCTCTGTATATATTTGATTCTTTAAATACTAATAGATTTGCACATTGATTTACTAACATGATGTTAAGTGATGTATATGTTATTTGAAACGGAATAGATCAGAGTTTAAAATGACTCATTTTGGTAATTAAATTTACAAAATAAGTTATTTAAATATTTATTATAAGTTATAAAGTGATTCATTTTATGCAGTTTTAGATACTAAAATAAGTGTAATATGTTCTAAAATAGTTTTATTTATTTTGTCTTTAACCTTTTAATGACACATTATCATTATATTGTCTCTCATGTATAAGTCTACTAACAAAAAACTAGCAGATGGATTAATTTGTCTATTATTTTCAATCTTGAGAGACCACGGGATTAATTTCTTTTCTTGAATGACGAAATAGTTCGACGTAAAATTCTTGAGGAACAAAATAGGGTATTCACTCTATTTTAAAAATTACTTTGACATAGAAATAATATCATTTAATTAAATTATTTTATTTATATGAGTATTAAACTTGTCTTGTGAATTGAGCAATTTTAAAATTCGTGGTCAACACTTACCCCTTTAAATGAGTTTATAGCACGCAAAGGGATTAATCACTGCATTTGATGCTGAATATCTTGAGAAACAAAAAAATAGTAGATATAAAAGTTAATTATGTGTGTGTATATATATATATATGGAAAAGTCAATTATATTTAGTTAATATGACAACACACAAGCTTTTATTAAACATATATAATAGTATATAATTGAATAATAATACAGTATATCAAAATTAAATCCTAAATTTAATGTATGATAAAATATTGGCCATTCATTGATAAAATCCTTAGATATATAATGTGTAAATACTCTGATATCATTTTAAAAGAGTAAACATTCATTTTGTTTATTGAAATTGTAAGTATATTTCACTTTAATATCTGAACTTAAAAAATTATTAATTTAATATCTAAAATTATAAAATGTGATAATTCAAATAAACTAATGCAAATATTACTCCAAAAATTAATTTGAATTTTTTTTTCAATTTTAAAATTAAATTGAGAGGATATACTCCCTCAGGTGACAGTTTCTTAATTTCACAAACCAAAATGAAAAAAAAAAAAGCAGACAATTTCAAGGATCCAAATCAACATTTCCTATATTTTTTTTAAAAAAAATTCTAAAAAAAGGGCCCCTAACATGAGTGAGTCCTGGTGCATTAGAAAATGTAAGCGGAAAAAAGAGAACTGACGCTTGTAATTCGTGGGGCCCAATGCATTCTTTCTCCACTAGCTTTCGCTGGTCTGGTCTTCGAATATAAATGCCTCTCGGCACTCCCTCCTTTGTTTCTCCGTTACACACCACTCCTCTCTGCCCCCCTTTCCTTCCCTCTCGTTCATAACCAATTAACCATCGTCATCGGCACGGAGAGAGAGCCAGCCAGTACACGTTTACACTCGCACTCACTTGGACACAAATTAAAAGAGCAACAAAATCCCGAAACTGTAGCGACTAGCAACAATACCCTGACTGAATGCCAACAACAACCTAGAAAGGAAAAAGCGTGCAGGCGAGGGAGAACATGAGAAGGCCATCCAGACAACCCCCGAACAGGAAGCGCGACCTCTTCGACGGCCTCCCCGACGACATCGTCGTTTTCATCCTCTCCAAGCTCAGCTCCTCCGCCTCCTCTCCCTCCGATTTCATCAACATCCTCTCCACGTAAGTCATAAGCCCCTCTCCCTCTTATTCCTTTCTTTTCCCATCAACAACAATTTACCATTTTCAATATTTTATCTCCCCCTCACAATAATAATAATAATAATAACCATATTAATTAACAGATGCAAGAGACTGAACAATTTAGGCCTACACCGTCTCGTGTTATCCAAAGCCGCTCCGAAAGTTTTCGCCATAAGAGCCAAAAACTGGTCAGAATCCGCTCACAGTTTCCTCAAACACTGCGTTAACGCCGGCAACCTCGACGCCTCCTACACTCTCGGAATGGTCAGTCTACTGAGAATTGCCACATTCTCTTTTCAAAACGCACAATGGAAAAAAAAAACAAAAGTAATTTCCTTATTTTTCTTAATTCCTCCTTTTTGTGCAGATCCGTTTTTACTGTTTACAGAACCGAGAGAGCGGGCTCTCACTGATGGCGAAGGCGGCGATGAAGTCTCACGCGCCGGCACTCTACTCGCTGGCGGTTATTCAGTTCAACGGCAGCGGGGGAACCAAGCGCGACAAGGACCTACGCGCGGGCGTGGCGCTGTGCGCGCGGGCCTCCCTCCTTGGGCACATCGACGCGCTCCGCGAGCTCGGCCACTGCCTCCAGGACGGTTACGGCGTGCGCCAGAACGTCGCCGAGGGGAGGAGGCTCCTCGTCCAGGCCAACGCCCGCGAGCTAGCGTTCGTCCTACGAGCCGTGGCTCGCGCGTCTCCCGCGCGCTCCTCGTCGTCGCTGCTGACGTGGCGCGCGGTGAGGCAAAACCAGTCGTCGGCGGCGGTGTGTCCCCTGCTCAGCGATTACGGTTACAGCGTTGCGGTGCCGGAGGTTCAGCCAGCGAACTGGTTCTTGAGGGAGTGGTTTGAGTCGGGTCGGGGCGGGTTGGAAAACGGGTTGAGATTGTGTGCGCATATCGGGTGCGGGCGCCCCGAGACGCGGCCGCATGAGTTTCGGAGGTGTTCGGTTTGCGGGAAGGTGAATTACTGCTCGCGTGGGTGTCAGGCGTTGGATTGGAAGCTGAGGCATAAGTTGGAGTGCTCGCCGGCGGAGATGTGGGAGGAAGCTGAGGAGGAGGAGAACGGCGGAGATGCGGTTGTTGTTGGAGGTGGTGGCGGTGGTGAGGGTGGCGGGAACGACGTCGTTTGAGGTTTCAGGATTCCTTCCGTAACTCGACTGCAATATGCAAAAGGTTGAAAAAGAAAAAAATAATTTGAAAAAAAAAGGGAAAAGGGGGAAAAACGGAAGGGAATCGATGGATTTAAAGATGCAGATTAGTACCTAGCAAGCAGGGTGATTTTCTGTACAGTGTGGGGAAGTTTTTTTTTTTTTTCTCTATTTTGGAGGCTATGATAAATTCCTTTGAAAATTATAATATTAGTTAGAAGCATATATAGTGAAGAGTACAAGTTCTTTATCGAACATTTTCTCTTGTTAAAGACGTAATGTTTACACCCAAGTCTATATTCTTGGTGATCAAAATTAAAAAAAGCAATTTTCTTTATTTTTTTAAAAAAAAAATACAACTTCTAAATTAAAAAGAGTTACTGAAGTAAGCTTTACTTTTTTAAAAAAAATTGTTTTTGTTTTGGGTTTGGACAGAAAGATGAGGAAAATAATTTGTAATATGATTTTACACTATAAATTTTTTTATTTTTTTTTCTTTAAAATTTAAATTCATAAACATTTTATGAGGATATGGATATTTTTTTGAATTCAAGGATTATGATTTAATTATATATATTTAAAATATTAATAAATTTAATTAGTGAGATACGTATTAACTTTTAGCTTTAAGTTATGTGAAAAGTATTAATACTCATACATTTTATAAGATGCTCAAGAGATTTCCATAATAATAACGTTAATAGAGGTGAGTTTTTCTTTCCTTTCTAACAAAGGGCACTGTTTCCAATATTATTATCATTTTAAAATTAATCATAGTATAAGTTTCTAACGGAAAAAAATCCGAGTAATATTTACATTTTTCGAATATAATATAAATTAAGTACAATAATCAATCTTAGGATATCACAGCATGCATAAGTAACTTTAAGATTGCGATCAATTTTTTTGAATACATTATATTACCACGCAATTCTGGGAATTCTTAAAGTGAAAATGGTAATAAGACATTTAAATTTTATTAAAAGTAGATACTAGAGAGAAGAAATCGGCTTAAAATTGTCAAATAAACTTCTATAAATACATTAGAATATTCATTAGGTTACTACTTATGAGGAAGCAAGCAATATTTTGAATTTTGATGCAAATTTTGTATCACAATATCACTGGTTACGAATGCAAAGAGAGAGAGAGAGAGAGAGAGAGAGAGAGAGAGCATTCGAGAAAGATATGGAAGGCGGAGAAGAAAAAGAAAGAAGAAAGTGAAAGAAGTTATGAGAGAGTTTTGCATAGTTATTGGGGAAGGATAAGGATTGAAAGGGAAATAGCATACAAAGCATGTAATCCAAATGCACGTCGGCGTTTATGAGTCTCGTTCAAACCTCTATTTAGTGGGGTGTGATTACATCCATTAACTATTTTTGGTTGAAGTTGCGCTATCAAAAGAAAATCTATGCCTAGTTGGGGCTGTTGATATAGTTTCCCCACGAATTAAGCCACAAGTTATTCATATGCTCACACCACTTGTCCTCCTAATATCTCCTCAAAAGAGTTTGGTTTCACTTTTCCAAATAGTTAATAGACAATAGATATATGGATATACATATATAAAATTGTCTTGCCTTGGTTCTTTTCTGGGTCGAGCTTATCGGATTCAAGTTTTAAATTGCTGATCTTTTCCTTTCTCACCCAAAAATTAAACAAAAAAACTAATAATAAAGTGAGGATCTTTCATCTTTGTGGTGCATGTGGATGGACGAGTGGCGTCCGTATAAGATCCCAACTACCCATTAATGCAATAAGGATGGCACTTTTCAAAAACGGGCCTGGACATTTATTGGCGTTGTTGGAAAGCCCAGGGTGACATTTTCCGAAAGAGAGAGGGGGAAGCGCAGCACAAGTGAAGTGTAGAAACTAGAAAGTAGGTTCCATGTTAATTACGTTATTGTTGTTGTCGGGACACTGCAGAAGTGAAGAAACCCCTTTCGTATTCAAAGCCGTGATTCATGACGATTTTGACGGTTGCTAAAGGCCCACGTCCACATCAGTTGCCTTTTAAGAATTGAATTATTTTTTCTGTAGAACCAAAAATAAGCTTCTTTGTTTGGCCTCGTTTTATTTTAAAGATATTAGCAGGACACTAGTAGGATTGTGTTAACTTTATGGGGTAATAGTTCGACATCATGAACTCAAGGATGAAATTCTTTAGAAAAAATTGTTATCAACCATATATATGTTAGTTTTCATACCATTTCTTCAAATTTGGACTCCAAGAGCTAACCCATCATATTCAAGAGCTAACCAAATTTGGACTTTCATTTTTTTTTTCTTTTTACTTCTTTCATCATTTTGAAGAAATCGAAACTTTTGTAGTTTTCAACTCTAACTCCAGATTCGATCAATGACTTTTGCCAATTTCTTGGGTAAGTTTTTCAACCATATTAATCCTCTAGCTAGGATCAAATGACTGTAGCTTTTTAAGTCATCAACCTAGGACAAGGGGACGGAGTCCTTGAAAGATTGTCTCTCTTGCTTCAATCAAGAAAAGCTTTGCAGACTAGAAAGAGAGAGGTCGACTGTGAGAACAAGAAGGCCAACGAGACCCGAGGATAGATTAACCCTTTTCAAGATAACAATCTAAGTTTGATGATGACACACTACTGAATGCCTCTCATGAAAACCTTTACGGTCATCTTTATTCAGCTGGACTATTCCGGGACAAAGCCCCATATCAAAATAATTAGAGTCTGTTTGAATTTTCAGTATTCATTTTCAATTTTTTAATTTTTAAAAATTTATAAAGAAAAAATTAAAAATTAAAATTTATAATTTTGAGTATTTTCTTTATAAAATCTGAAAAATTAAAAAACTGAAAATTGAAAACCAAAATCAAACGGCCTTAATGCGCGATACCTCGTAATTATCAATTGTTAAAGGTCCACACCAGGTAAAATTAGTCTGGAATCAGTGAATCATAGTTAACTTTCATTCTACCAACCAATTTTGAGTATTTTTTTTCACTTTGCAACTTCCCAAGTTTGATATGTAATTGTGCGTTTTGAAGGATTTATTATAATTAAATCAGTAGTGGATGTGTCGTTGTATCTATTGAGTAATGTCTTAATTTGGAACGAATGTATCCTGCTACTGCAATTGTTACTACAAATAGTCTCTACGGTGCACGGATTATTACTGGTTACTAGTTACATACATTTGTGATCCATATACTTATGCTTTGAGTTTGTGTACCTTGTCTTTGTGCTTTGAGTTTAGAGTATGAAATAATATGAATTTTTATATAACCTTTAAAGGAGCATGATCTAACATTATCAAAAAAAAAAGTGCATGATTTAAGAATTATGTTTTCTTTTTTCCTTTTTTTCCATTCAAAAAGTTTTGGAGCTATTGTGAAGTGTTTTTGTTGTTAAATTTTTTAAAAATGTTTTACAAAACAAGTTCATGTTCAACTTTTAAAAACAAAGAAATAGAACAAACATGTTTGGCAATTCAACTTCAAAAAGAGTTTTATAATAGTGAAAAACAGAAAACCTGTATGGATAATTTATTTTAAAAACAACTTTTAAAATTAATAAAACAAAAACCTGTGTCGGCGGATTTGGGGAAGGAGCTCGTGTCCGCCGAAGAATAGGGGCTGGGTAGCATGCTGAGTCGCGCATCTGCCGAAGGATGGGGGCTAAATCGCATGCATGGCTGAGGTGGAAGTGGCATACATGGCAAAGGCGGATCTCCTCTCTACTCTCTTTTGCTCTACGGTTCAAGGGTGCCGGCGACGGGGACCAGGTCACCGGTGAAGGGGAGAGGCTGCGAATGAAGGGGTTGGGTTTGTGAATGAAGGGATGGACAAAAAATCCAACAAAATGAAAAACAGATCCAACAAGAATCAAAGACCAGCAAAGCACAATAACTGAACTTATTTACCAATAGGCCATCGCATTTTCTTCAGTTTAAAAGCGGAAGTTAAGAAAAACATGTTGGGCTTAAAATCTCATATCTGTTTTTTTTGTTTTTAAAACTTGTGTTGAGAAAACATAGCAACAAACAGGTGTTTTTGTATTTTTACTTTTGTTTCTCTTGGTTTATCAATGGCTAGCACTTTCACTTTTGTTTCTCTTGGTTTATCAATGGTTAGCACTTTCACTTGTTTCCTTGGTCTTGCAGCACACTAACAACGACAATTAATGAATAGGAAGTTGGCCTTCGGGTGACATAAACATCTATTCTATATTAAAAGTTTGATAGCACACCTATTCAAAATGAAAGATTCTCCACCTTTTTTTTTTTTTTTTTTGACAAATATCACACTGATCGTCTATCTATATATATAAAAGCATATTATTTTCCTCTACTTTTAAGCATCTCATTAGAAAATGGTAAAAACTTGGTACATTAAAAAATCATTGTATTTGGGCATCTAGATATATTGATTTTTCAATATACCAAATTTTAATTATTTCGTAATGAGACACTTAAAAGTGGATTGGGGGAGTATATAAAAGTTTGATAATACTCTTAGATCATGTCAAATGTCACTCATTTAGCACTAAATTTCCCTGAAAAATTATACTATCTAAAGTACCATTATGTTTGACAAATTTCACCGTTTAATTTGGACAAATGATTAACATTGATTATTCTAATATTTATGATGAACAATTACATTAATCACAATTTAAATTTCATATTCGATATTTTTCACAAGTATTTTTAGTTATAATAGACTTCACCAATATTTTTTTTATGAAGTCACTACTCAATTCAAGTTCAACTTAAATTTACATTTATCTATAAAAAATTGTACATTAATATGTCAATAAGTTTGCACCAATAAATTTTGACCATATCATACTAAAATCAATTATATTTATTAATATAATTAATACATAAAACCTTTTTATTTAATTATTTAATTTTATTTAATACAAATTTCGAGTTGCATTTCATTATTTAATAAGAAAAGGGAAAAATTATGGGGATGAGTGATGCATTTTTTAATTATATTTTTTTTGTTCATTAATTTTGAACAAGACATTTTTCAAGAATATCCCAGAAATGAATTTGTCTGAATTTATATATTTCTTTAAATTATAGAGGAGGAAGAAAGGAGGAGAGGTGATTTTTTTTCATAACTTTTTACTAAAACCTTTCAAGGATATCTTACTTGAGTGAATTACATATATTTTGAATTATTTTTATCTTATATGATATTAATTATTTACAAATAAACATAAAAATTATAATTAACTCAAATATGATTGTTATGAAATTATTTATTATCTTAATTGTTGTACAAAATTATTTTTAAGGTTTTTGATGGATTTAAAATTTACAAGAAATGTAACTAAACTAAAAAATAATGTGTATGAGGAGGAAGTCAATATTTTTCTTCTACATGGAGAAGGGAGTTGAATTCTTATGAAATAATAATTTATTACTATACATGTTTTTAGAGCTAATTATGTTATCTTTACTACAACACTTATGTAAAATGAAAAGATATAATGTTCTTTTTCTTATAAATTATCATTAAAATTGTTGAAATATCTGTCATTGAAGTTGGTTGTGCTCATAAATTCATATTTTTCTATATTTAAAATTTTTATTTATTGTGAATGTTTAGGCACATTTTCTTACTTAAAAAAAAAAAAGGGGGATAGTGAGGATGAAGATGATGAATTCTTTAATTATACTCATGAAAACCATTTAATAATATTAACTTGAATGAATCTATTTTATTTAATATGAATTTTTAGTTATTTATTTACTCAAGAAGAAGACAGAGTAGTAAAGGAATAGGATGATGAATTTTTCTAATCAAATTATTATAAATATTTGTTACTCATAAAATCTATTTTGACAATACACATTTAATATTTTCTTGTGGCTGTATTTTGATATACCATCTATTTTATTAATCTTTGTTATTATCATCATCATCATCATCATCATGACCTTATATATAACATATGATTAATTTTTTCATGGATCACACGGCTTCCGCACCCAAGAAAATGTTAGCTTGATTTTGAAAAACATATTTTTGGTCTGCGTCAATTATATGTTACAATTTTTAGAGTTACCAATTGGAGATTATTAAATATTTTTATATATCATGAGGATTTAAAGATCATTGATAATGTTTTTATAAAATAGTGTTTAGAAATGTAAATTGAATACTATTATTAATTGACCAATGATTCATGTATAATTTGTGAATAATTTATTTTGCTATCTAAATATTTTTTATTGCATATACATAATTCAAAATTATATATTTATTTAATTCATTAATTATCCGCATAACTATGCGAGTTAAAATCTAGCCTCCTTAATAGCTCAAGAGTAAAGAGAAATACTTAGATGCAGGTCACGTTAATATAATCTATACTAAAATGATATTTTAACTGAGTTTCATCTTTAATACCTACTTTTAATTGATGTGTGACTTTATTAGTAAATATGCCACCACGCATATTTAATAATTTTTAATGACTAGATGCCCATTTTGACCAAGGTGGCCCCTAGATTACTTTGACCAATTTTGCCTTTTATTTTCGTTTTTGTTTGCCGGTGTGGACCAATTTTGCTTTTTATCCAAACAAAAAGCGACCAATGGGCTGAAACGTTAAAAATTTCTCCTATGTTTGGCCTATTTTTCAAATGCAAAATGGAAATTAATTAATTTTTGTCCCTTTCCAACTGCATCTATCTACTTGTCCCCTTGATATTATAAAAGAGAGATTATAGTAATTTTTATAATGTAATACTTCGTATTCATTTCATAATTTTTTTTATCAAATGATACAAATTCATTGGACCAAGTGTCCTTTTTACTTTGATTGGCTTCTTTTATACTTTTTTAAAATTTAAAATAATTTAAATAAAGGAGATTTTTTGAGATATTTTTTAGTATTCCATTGATATAGAAGTTGATAAGGATAATTGGAGTTACAGTTATTAGTATTATTGAATTATATTAACACTCATCTATACTTATAATAAAGTAGTATCATATTTACGATTCATGACACTATTTGTGAACAATACTTTATTATTATTATTATTTACTTCTACTTATTAATGTACAACCACCTATCATGATTCTTTTTTCTTTTTTTCACAATATATATAATATAAAAATATAATAATATTAACATACAAATTTATAAATATAAATAAATAATTATATTAAATAAATACATAATAATTAATTATTAAAAGAAATAATTTATGATAAATAATATCAACAATCAAACAATATTTATAAATTGCAAGTATATGTAATAAATCTAAAAAAATTAAAATTTAAATCTTATGGATCAATATTTTACTTGTTATACTTTAAAACTTTATATGTAAATTGTTGTTAAAAAAATTATTTTGAATGCTTTATTTTTAATTTCACATATTATAATAAAAAGTACAAATAAAAACTATTAGAATGTATAAGAGAAAGAAAGAGTTACATTATATAATTCTATAATATTTATAAAATGCAATTATATGTAATGAAACTAAAAATTTTAAAAGTTAAATGTTATAGATCAATATTTTAATTATTATATTTTTAAAATTTATATGTTGTTGTTAAAAAATATTAATTTATATGCTTATTTTTAATTTCACATATTATATTAAAAAGTACAAATAAAAACTATTAAAATGTATAAAAGAAAGAAAAAGTTATATTCTATCAAATGAGTTTTTGTACTTTTTCACACATTATTGTTTACCAGATCCAGATATTGAAATTTTTTTTTCCACATCCATTTATATTGAAAATTTTATATCAATTTAATTTACTTATCCGTGCAACTGTACGAACCAAATACTAGTTAATGTCCAAAGAGATGAATTTACATTATTGATGATAAATCTTTGGTGAGTAAAGACGTTATGTTTAATTTTAAACTAGAGAAACATCATATCATATATATATATAGTAAAAGACTTACCCACACAATTTTGTAAAACCTGATGAGAAATTTTTATAATTAGCTCTAAAGAAGATTACTATTTTCTTGCATTGAGGAATTAGAATACTATAGAGCACTCACCCAGTAATTCTCACGCACTCGCACACAGACCCCGAGCCATACGGACGAAAAAGTGTGATACCAGGAAACCAAAAAAATAAAAATAACCGCGCGGTGGAAAAATAATTTATATATGATATTTTTATAGGTGATTTACACTTATATGAGACAATAGGTAAATTTACTTATATATGGTGTTTAGAATCTGTCAATGGCAAATTCTGTATTATTAAACCTAACTTTTGGTGCGGATTCTGTAAAAAATATTTTTTTATTGAATCCGCCAAAGGCGGATTTAATAAAATATTATTTTTTATGCTGAATTTATAACGGATATAGTATAAAAATATTTTTTTATTGAATCCGCTAATGACGGATTCAATGTTAAATCCGTGTTTAGCGGATTCTATACTGAGAACATCATATTGCGTAAAATTTTTTCAAAACACCGTATTAATTTAAATATACTGTCCAAATTCCATATAAAAAAAAAAAAACCCACGGGCGGTGTCGTTTCACCCTTGTCTAAACTCTAAACGCTGAGCTAAACCCCCCCTATCTCACTCTGCTGGCAATGCCGTTTACAGTTGCTCCGCAACACAGCAGCAGCAGCAAGCAGCATCCGTGGTGGCCATAATGTTCAACTCCTCCGTTGACGCCGCAACGCCAACGCCGCCGCAGCAGCAGGAGGAAGAGCAGGAGCAAAACGACCAGTCGCAGCAGGAATGGGAAACCATGGCGCGAGCGTGGCTGAGCTCGTTCCCGGAGGCGAAGGAAGTGACGATGCCGGAGGTGGAAGCCTGGCTTGACTCCAACCTCGCCTCTCTCCCCGAAGGCCTCCGATCCATGCCTCGCCCCGATCTCTGCCTCAGACTCATCTCCATCCAGAACTGCATGAGGCTCCCCTCTCACGAGGTACTGTTTTTTCTAAAATCTTGATTCTCTCTCTCTCCTTTTTTTTTTTTCGTTTTCGGAAGCAATTGATCACTAGATATTTCCACTTGATGAGATTTTGGTTGGATTTAATTGAAACGATTTGAGTTAATTTCATACATGTCGATACCTAATTCACATGTGTGCATTTATTAGGAAGAGGAGGAGGAGGAGAGGAATAACGTATGGAGACTTGTGATTTGCTAAGAGAACTGGTTTTTGTTCCATTGTCATAGGTTAAAGAAAAAATTGAGCATTGGAGGAGCTCGTTTGTTGATAATTTTGCTCAGGACTTGTGGTATTGGCAATTTGGCATGACATTACCCAATTATTAGTGCGAGTATGATGCAAAAATGTCTGTGTACTAGCTGGTGGCTTCTTGTATATTGAGGAAGGTCTTCGTTTTTCACAGTCTTTGTTGTTTCTGATTTTGGTTTGTCCTTGCATTCCAATTCATGTTCTGGTAGAAAGGGAGCAAGGTAAATTATAGATAAAATCATTTGGAAGGGCTTAGATATAAATGGCAAACATGGTTTACAGGACACGATGGATTTACTTGACCAATTTAGTTTATCCCACTAGTGCAAAAAGGATTTAGTTGATTACTTTGCGTTGAGGGAGACAGCTGTTTCTGTTTGGTCTCTGCACGTCGGCTTCGGCTGAATGCGGAGGAAGGGTGTATGTATAGTTGATCTATGATGATTGATTAGCCATGGCCCATGCAGGTTAAACAATTACTGATATAGGGTTTCAAATTAGCCTTGCCTTTCTGTTGCTGATTAGGCATGTACCTGGTTTCCATTGGATGAAGATGATGTGTTTTTGTGGACATGATTTTTATTGTTTTTATTCTCTTCGTGCTCAGTTCAGTATTATTTCTTTTTCAAAACAACAGGAAAGGTCTTTTCTAACTTATGTAAGAGTGGTTTGTCTTGTAAGCAATATATATTTCAGCCATTATGGTTTCTAGGTTGTACGTTGCTTGTCTTTGGGTGACATGCATGTAGGCTTATGCCCCTTGCCAACTTTGTAAGTTGCTACACCTGACACTGTTTAATCTTTCAAATGTGGCAGGAAAGGGAAGCAAATCAGCTTGATCTTGCAAATGCACGGTTTCAACGCACTGATCAATGGATGCCAGTTTATTCATGGCTAGAAACTTTGGATAAGGATGAGGTGGTTAAGTCCAAGGAGATCTCTGACTGGTTAACAGAGAACCCTAAGGTCCAAGAGCAGTTATGCTCAAGGCATTCTAAATATCATTTGATGCACTACATCAAAAAATGCCATTTAAAGATATTAAAAAGAAGGGAAAAGAGGAAGGTATTTATTCGTATTTATTTATTTTTGAATGTTGGGGTGCGTGCTGTGAATTTTCGGTTCATTTGGCACCATTTAAATGATGTATTTATATGCCAATGGTATTTGGGCAAATCCATATTTTGTAAGCAGCTTCATCCTTCCCATTCCTGATTTCTTATAACTCAACTAATTTGGTTGCCTTCCTTACCTGTAAGCATTTAAAATATTTCATATTTAGCTCGAATGGTATTTCCCATGGTCTTTTATCATGGGCTGTGGATGGGTTTCAATCCACCATATGCACTATCCCATTGATGACAGTTTTGAAGCTGTATAGTTTGTGATTTTTCTGTGCTAGTGCTTTTATATCACACACACACACACATTATAAATTATAGTCTGTATTACATTACTACTCATCAACTTGGACAGGGTCTAGAAAAGCCTGACAAAGACACTTCATTGATGGTTCAGAAAGATGTGCCAATGAAATACCCAGCCCCACTTCCAAGTATGCTTTTTCCATCTTATCTTCTAAATTTTCTCTGGTACTGTACAGAAGAATGCTTGTTTCACTTTTGGTCAGCCGAAAGAAATTGACTTATTTCCGTGAAGTAGCCTATATATGTGGAAGCATATTGCCGGTAACTAATTTTTTGTGGAAATGAAAGAGGGAGGAAATTAATTATTGGAAATATTTTGAAAAGAATGCAAAAGTAATTATAAATTGTCATGAGTAATCAAGATAATTTTGTTTTCAATATATTGTGGTTTGAGCCACTCTGTATCTATGGGGATAATTACTAAGCATTTTTTTCACTCTCCTCTAGCCTTCACAGCCTTCTCTGTGTATGGTCGTGAAGTGTAGAGGGTGAAGTTCTCTAGTTTTGAGTTTATTTCTTTTGTATGGGGAGGCAAATTCAGGTGGGCTAGTGGAGTTTATTTCTAAGATCTTTGTTTTCAAAATGTTGGTGGATGAAAGCAGTTCTTCTTTATTGTCTCCAATGGGATAATAAATAGCTCACTAGAAGACCATTTAAACTAGTGTTATTACTCACCAAAGCTTGGTTGGTTCAAGTGGTTCAGCATTTGTTCCCCCTAATCAAGGTCTTGGATTCGAGTTTTGTGGATGGAAAGAATTAGCGTCCTGCGAGATTTACCTCCCTAGTGGGCTGACTTGAATCAAACTAGATTTGTTGGAGTCCAGCAGACTTTGGATGATGGTGGTTTAAACCAAAAAAATGGTGTTATTACCTGAGTAATTGGGTTCTTCACTTGTATGAATAGTGAGACATTTTCCCATTGGGATCTGAACTGAACTTCTGTTCACTAATATGTCCACGCTCCACCTCCTCTTTCCTCTATTTGTTTTGCAGGTAGTTCCATAAACAATCTGCCCAAAGATAGCGATTTGTTCTTGGCCAAAAGAAATGAAGCCTATCGCAAATATGAGATGCAAGTGACTTAGCAGATTTTCTTCATGTGGTTAGGTACTAGAACTTTATCATACTTCATTTTTTCACTTCATGTTGATTTGGTTTCAGTTTAGTGGAGTTGGAGAAGCTGCTTTCCCCAATATTTCCGAATCATCCCAGCACAAACCAGTGAGACAGTCTTGGAATGGCAACCGGGAACTTCCTGGTGTAGCCCTCCCGGGTAGACTTGGAGCAATGCTGCCTCTCCTAAGTGACCTTAGAAGATGAAACCATTCGCTGCAGGGAATGGTAGATCATATTAGTTAATCTATATCGAAAGTAGAATAGCAAAATTATTTTATCATAGTGACCATTAGATGGGCTTCAGAAATCATGAATCAGTTGCTCTAGATTTCCATCATGAGTAATTGAACATTTTGATGAACTCCTGTGAGGTGATGAATGAACGACGCTAGTTAGGTTTTAACTTAATCAATCGCATGATATCATTAGGCTGATAACTAAACAAGGATGACACGAAAAGCCGCTGATATTACTACTTCAAAAAATTGAATTTCGCCCTTGTTAGTGCCGTATAATAAAATGCATGTCCTAACTTGATTCTTCCCCGGAAAAGTTCTGGGACTATGCTTTCCGGTTTCCGGCACAAGCCCCGATTTAGCCCTGTAAATCATATCTTGGATCAAAAGAATGTGATTCTAAGTGTGCAATACCAGGACCGACAAAAAGAAAACATCGACAATTTAGAGGGCCACCTTTTACCGAACAAAACAAAGGTCGAGAAATCTTTTTTTGTTTTGTTTTAAAATTTTTGGGTCAATGGAGATATGTCGATTAGTAATTGAAGGCAGTAGTCTGTGTAGAGAGAGAGATTGAAATAAATATACTATTTACCCTTGGGTTATTCAATAAAATACACTTGAAATGCAAATTCATGTGGAAATAAAATTTTCCATCTAGGGTGAGTTTGTTATTATGGAAATGAAAATGAGGAAGAGAGGTCCATACTTCATCCATTAGATTTATGTGTATTTTACATAATCCAATCCATAAAATTTTCTCCTTCTCCCAAATGAAATGCACCTTTTTCGTATAATTGTTTAACAGGCTCACCATTTATCAATAACTATATCAGACTCGCCTCAATTATAAATATTTAGTCATTTTTTTTTTAATATTTTAGATACAAACTCACTTTCAATTCGAAAACAATTGAATCCATTATTTTGTTTTCATAGAAAAAGTTTTTTTTAAAATGGGAGTTTATCTCTAAAGTGAAAAAGTAAATGAATGCACTTAATTAATGCATATCGAGAGGTAAACTCTTATGATTGGTCCAATAGTGAGATGTTAGAATAGTATATATGAGGTCATATGTTCACACCTTATTGCGATCAATATAATTTTTAAAATTGAAAAAGAAAATCTAGAGAGTTTGATATAGGATAAAAACAAGCAAAAATAAAATAAAAAATAAAAATTATGCTTCAGATTTATGTGTATTTTACACACAAATCCAATCCATAAAATTTTCCTACTTCTATCAAGTACTTTTCCTACTTCTTAAGGATGAATACTCGCTTATTTTTTCATTTTAGACACAAGTTTACTTTTAAGGAGCCTACTTTAAAATTTTAGGGTATTTTTGTGAGTTTTGATTTTAAAGAGAAAATAATGACTTGTGATATAAAATTTAAAATCATATACTACAAGTCTATCATTTCTCTTTTTTTTCCCATAAAATCCAAACTCACAAATAGAAGTCATAATTTAAAAGTTTAAAGGAGAAATGTTTAATCTTTTTTAAGAGAAATAGAATGTGTGTTAGTACAAGTACGCAAACCACTCCAATCCAGACTACGCAAAGACCGGGAAAACTACTTTGAAGTTCCAGTTGATCAATCATCGTGCAGATTTCTCCTTTGCACTGTTTTCTGGTGGACTTGATGAGGTAAGCCATATCAACTAAGCAAGCTAATGTTCTAGTACTTATATGTCGCTTTGACATTTCCACAAATCAGTGTAATATAATATATTAAAATGTGCCTATTTTGGTTAGAGCTATGTTATTTGTACATAAGAAGTATGAGATATTATATTGATTCACATCATGTCCATCATTGAAAAGGCTGCAAACCTACAATTAACATTTTTCTTTTGGTTAAGAATGGATGATTCAATTGCTAACTAGTATTCATCTGATTGAGCACTCCAGCCAAAACTTGTAGCAGTTTCCAATTCCAGAGCATTTGCGAATCCTAAAGCACCTGTGTATCCACGCCTTGCTCTTGGGAAGTCTTGGGATGAAGCAAGTTTATCTTCTAGCCTAAAGAATCCTTAATTTTGTGTTGTTCCAGTTGATTGTATTCAGCATTAATTCCACAAGTGTACTAATCTCACACGGATTCAGACCACATGAGAAGTTTAATTTGATAACTGATAAGCATTTAAGCAATCCAATATAAAGGATCGAGAGTTTTGATTATTTACTTTAAGAAAGTAAAAAGATTACTTTGGAAATTGACTTGGTTTTTTGTTGTTAGAAAAAAAGTTGTGGTTTGGGAAGCTTCTCTTATCAGAGCCAGGTTTCGATCCTGGGACCTGTGGGTTATGGGCCCACCACGCTTCCGCTGCGCCACTCTGATTTGTTGATTTAATGTTTTAAATCTAATTGTTAAGATAACTAAATTTCTCACCAATTGCTCGACAAGTGGATATGACATAGATGAAGCTCTACCCTTTGTTGAATGGGGTCCTAAGGGAGGAAAGCAGACACGAACTCCTGCTGGAACATTGACATTTAATCGTAACAGCATGTGTGGTATGAAATTACGTTGATGTGCTTAGTATTTTACAAATATTCTTTCTTGTATTTTACATAGCCCAGTTACGCTAAAGAAAATCTTGGAATGTAAATCATTGCATTCCTTATGCTTATGAACTTCGACAATAGTCATCAAGGAGGGCATTGATTATTCTTGATTAAGTAGTTATTGATTAATGCTTATTTGATTTCGGGCGTGTTTGTTTGAGTTTTTTCAGCCAAAAACAATTAGGAAACATAAATCATATATATAATTGAAGAAAAAAGGCTAAATTTTTTTTTTCAAAAGCTGCTATTTTTTTAACTCATATAAAAAAGCTGAAAATATTTTTTTTGATATTCTGATTATCGTTGAAAAAATTTCAAAATATACGAAAAGTAATTTTTTTTGGGTGATAAAGTGATTTTGCTCCAAAAACTATCAAATCCGAGCACACCCTTAATTAACCAATGATTCAACTATGTCAACAGATAAATGTTTGAGTAGGAAGCATAGAAACTCAATTTCCCAGAAATGCTGCTTATTTGCTCTTTTGAAAATGGATGTCTTAAGTGCCAAAGATTGCAAGTAGGCTCTTGGGTTATATGTGTTGCATACTGTGAACACCTGATTTTGTCCGAGCTTTTAATCAAAATTTGTGTCTAGTTTACCTCTTTTTATTTTATTTTCTTATAGTTTCATTGATTATCTCTTTTGAAATTTTTTTTTTTTTTTTGCTGTTTGTATTTTGTTTTGTATTTCAAAATAATAATAATAATAATAAAAATATAATAAAAGAAAAGAAGTCATATGCTGCTCCTTTGTGTTCTTCTTTTCCCTCGAGATGTGCATGTGAGGCAATAGTGAAAGCATTAAAAATTAAAACAGACACCATCATAGTGTTCATGACTTGGTACAAGAGTTTAGAATTTCTTTCGGTGGGGTTGGGGGGAAATCAAAAAAAGAAAGGACATACATATTGAGAGGAGATCATGGAGGAACGGAGGAGAATGGGGGAGAAAAAAAAATTCAAACACAGAATCTTGAGAACCTGCAAAAGAAGCATCCAGCAACAATTCCAGATAGACAACCCAGCCAGATAACTCAGAATAAGGTAAAGCCATCAATTCATCAACAACAAAAAATCATCAGAAATTTTTAAAGGAAATTTTTTAAAAAAGGAAGAAAAAAGAAGGGAGTGGCCGCGGTGGTTTCAGCCACCACCACCGCGGCCATGGGTCTTCATCATCATCAACATCGCCGCGGCCCCCCTCTCTAGCATCTTCATCTTCCACCTTCAACCTTCAACCCCTCTCTTTCAACCAACCTCACCACCACATCCCCTCTTCAGCACCCTCCCTCAACCCATCATCATCACCTTCAACCTTCAACCTTCAACCCCTCTCTTTCAACCTTCAACCACCACCACTCCCCTTCAACCTTCAGCCACCGTTAGTTTTGCTAGATCTCTTCAAACCGCGACCAAACCACCACCTCCAAACCATCCATGGAGACCAACCTCACGTGCGCCGCGGAGTCACGATCTTCTGCTCCCCTTCCACTGCACAGCCGCGCCGTGAAGTCACCGCGCTACTGTCAAGCTTCCCGCCAGCAAGGTCTTCTTCTCCGTTGCACACCATCGGTTGCTTCCTGGCCACACACTGCGCTGCGCGTTCCTCTTCTTCCTCTTCCACTGTACAGCCAAACCGGCCTTCCTCCCTTCACTGGAGCGCTACTCCTTCTTGCCATGGCTGGGCCGTAGCTTCCTCCTTATCACCGCCGAGGCCCTTCCCTTTCGCGGCCACCCCTCCACCATTCTTCCCCTCTCCACCTTCTCCGTAGCTCCATTTTGTTTTTCTCTCTCTCGGTCTCTCTTTCCATCTGACCGTGAGTGTGTGTGGAGAGAGAAACAATTGTGTGTGAGTGTGTTATGTTCACAAGTGACAAAAGTGAGTGCTGTGTGTGTGTGTCAGGTGCATGTGCGTGACAGAGAGAATTGTGTTTTGATAAAAAAGGAAAAGAGTGGGAGACGTGCGTGCATGTGCGTGATAGAGAGATTTGTGTTTGAATGAAAAAAGAAAAGTGAGAGAGACGTGTGTGTCTGTGAGTGTGGAGAGAGAGAGAATTTTTTTTTATTATTTTTTTTTATTCAAATATATGTATGTGTTAGCTATGTGGATTTGAATTTTGCATGTTAGATTAAGGTGGAGAGTTAGTTTAAATTTATATATGGTTTTTTTTTTTTGTTTAAAAAAGGGAGGGTATCTCAAAAAATATGATAATAAATTTTATTTGAAGTTTGTATATACTAGTTATTTTATTTATTTAAGGCTGTTATATTTTGATGATTTAGATTTTTGGTTTTGTTTACTTGATTAGTTTTTATTTCATTCTAATTTAGGCTTAAATAAAAGTTTTTTTTTACTTTGGGTTTGTAATAAGTATTTCGATATTTCAATAAAAAAAAGAAGAGAATTTGTAATATATTTTCTTTTATTTTATTTGAATGAAATTAGGTAAATTAATTGTAAAAAAAAAAAGGAAAGAAACAAAAACAAGTGACTCAATTTAATTTCATTTATTTTCATTTTATTATTTTGGATGAATTTAATGCTAATGTTTCTGTTAATTGAATAAAGTGAAAAATAAAATTAGGACCTTTCTTTAGTTAAATTATTTTAAGTGTTTTGGTTAAATTAATGATGTCTATATTTATAGTTTAATTATTTTATGTTTATAGGTTTTGTTTAATTTCTATCGTGTAACTTTTTAGTTTAATTATTTTATATGTTTGTACGTTTTGTTTAAATTAATTATATAATGGTATTCATGAATGTCTTTTTTAGTGTCTTGCTTAGATTAAGAGTGTTTGTGTTTTATGTTTTTTAGTTTAATTACTTTATGTGTTTATGTGTTTGATTGAAATTAATTGTGTAATTGTAATATTTTGCTTTTTTTAGTTAATTATTTTACATATTTTGTGTATTTGCGTTTGTGAATCACTTTTTAGTTTTGTTATTTTATGTGATTATACGTTTGGTGTGTAATTATGTCATTAATTATTTTTCGTCTTTTGGTTAAATTATTTTATATGTTTATCTGTTTTATTTAAGTTAATTGTGTTTAACTTTGTTAGTTCCTATTAACATTTTTTTTTTATCTGAAAACTAAATAAAACCTTTTTAAGTTATTGGCTTTATTTGTCAAGAATTCGAGTTTAAGTTTTCGTTAATAATTGTTTTTCTTGAATTTTTGATTCATTTGCTTGAATTCAGTTTAGCTTGAATTTTTTTTATATACATTTCGAATTAAAAATAAATATTTAGATATATTGCTTTAAAAAATATATATATTTAGTTAATTAATTGTTTTTTTTTAATTTGAATTTGAATTAACTGAGCCGTGACGACTTGTTAATCACATGTTTTAGAATATTTTAGCTGTGACAGCTTGATATTCAAAGTCTCTTTTCAAAATAGAATTAATTTGACCGCGACGGTTTGTTAACTTTATATTTTAGAATATTTTAACGATGATAGCTTGATATTCTAATATTCCCTTTTTAAATTGGATTTTCATAATGTTATTTTGTTTGTAAATATTTTATTATTACTTTTTTTTTATATATTAATTTGAGTTAATTATTAAACTGTAAATATCTCTTTTAAGAATAAAGTTAATTTGACCGCGACGGTTTGTTAACTTTATGTTTTAGAATATTTTAGCTGTGACAGCTTAATATTCTAAAATTCTCTTTCAAAATTAACTTTTTACCATTTAATTTATTTGTAAATAATTTTCCTATTTTTTTATGCTATTTACGTATTTTGTTAAGTTTCTTTTTCCTAATAATTTTATTTCAAAATATTTTATTTAGCTTTTGATATTATAGATAAAGAGTTAATTTAGCCGTGACGGCTTGTTAACTCGATATTTTGAACATTTGAGTTGTGACAGCTTAATGATTCGAAAATTTTCTTAAAAATGTTTGTTCTCTTTTATATTTGTTTCTATTGATTTATAAAAATACATAAAAAAATAATTTTCTTCTTTATCTTATTTGTAAATATTTATAATTTATATATTTATCTTCAATTTAAGTTCGCTCATTTATTTAGTAAATTTCTTATTCAAATAAAAACGTTAATTTAGCTATGACGGCTTGTTAACTTAATATTTTGGACATCTAAATCGTGACGGTTTGATGCTTTGAAATTTCTTTTCAAAAGAAAGTTTATCTTCTTCGCAATTTTCTTGTAAATAAAGATAGAAAATAAATGTTTAAAAAAGGGTTATTTATTTAATTTGCACAGTTAATTAAAGCACTGCTCAAGGCAGGTGTCTTAGAGTGCGTAGGATTAAACTCCTACCCTTCCCTATGCATAACCGACTCCCGAACTCAAATCTGGTTTCAAAGGCCATTTTCAAAATGAATGGGTTTTTCCAACATTTTTTCCCAAATTCTAAATAAACTTGGTGGCGACTCCAATAATTTTCAACTAAATAAATTTCTCTCTTTCGCCGTCCTCGTCGCGATCCGAGCACACCCTTAATTAACCAATGATTCAACTATGTCAACAGATAAATGTTTGAGTAGGAAGCATAGAAACTCAATTTCCCAGAAATGCTGCTTATTTGCTCTTTTGAAAATGGATGTCTTAAGTGCCAAAGATTGCAAGTAGGCTCTTGGGTTATATGTGTTGCATATAATAAGCATTATTTTGATTTCATTTAGGTGAGCCCGCACGAAATGTTGGCTGGCGTGACCCTGGTTTTATACACACAAGTTTCCATAAAGGACTGTGGCCAAACATGAGGTCTGCATTTCAGTATCCTTTTATTAGTTTATGTTTATGATATCATGATCAGTTGGTATTGTTTGTTCTTAAGTTTTTTCCACTTGAAAGGGGAAACAAAAAAAAAAAAGGGACACTTAAGGTTGCGATATTTTCTGTCTGATGGTTCGTACGTGTGGAGTAAGAGTTATATGTTCAAGGCATAACCATTTCCTGGACAGAACTCATTGCAACGTGTAATCGTATTCAGGTGAAGAATGTGGGGTTCCCGCAGAAACGCTGTATTATTATCCAGCTGAGAACAGAGCCAAATTCTGGTAAGTTACATTAGTCTAAATGCTTTATTATGCTGGATTCTGGTACCGTTATCTGTTCAGTTATAACTTCATGTTATCTGCAAAGACATTTTTCCATCCTTACAATTCACGTTACACTGTTCTTCTGGTAATTTCACCAGTAACAACTAGGATGCACTGTTCTTTTACTTCAAATGGATGATGAAAATTGGAAACATGCAGGTATAGAGCAGATTATGGTATGTTTCATTTCTGCATAGCAGACAGTGAGCAAGACTGGAGAGAAGGATCAGAACAGTACAAATTCATTGAGCATTGCCTTGCAACAGTAGACAGAAAGCAACAACC
Organism: Dalbergia cochinchinensis; assembly: GCA_031216125.1. NCBI lineage: Eukaryota > Viridiplantae > Streptophyta > Magnoliopsida > Fabales > Fabaceae > Dalbergia > Dalbergia cochinchinensis. The sequence goes on along the minus strand of CM062373.1, from coordinate 53,457,787 downwards.
ACGGCTGATTTTCTCAGCTCATCGTCCGCTTGGACACTCCTCCAACTCTTGGTATGCCATGGAGGGCACATTTGAAGAACCCATGGAAGGGAAACTTTGCAGAAGCTTTAGCAGAAATACAGGGTAGACATTGCATTTTATGGTCATGTCCACAACAATGAGCGAATATGCCAAATTCATCAGGTAAAAATGATGGCTTAATATAACACTGTCTCATTTCAATTCAACCAAGTTGCAGTATCTATACTTCATGATTATAGTTGTTTGTTATTTCCTTGCACATGGAGCAACATGCATTTCTAATTATATAAATGTGTGTACGATGCAGAATCAGTGTGTGAATGAAGAAAAAAAATCATTACTCTGGGACTGTGAATGGAACAATTCATGTTGTTGTTGTTGGAGGAGGAAGCCACGCGTCAGACTTCACGACATCACCCCCTATTTGGAGTATTTATAGGGACCGTGACTATGGGTTTGGCAAATTGACAGCATTCAATCACTCATATCTCCTGTTTGAGTACAAGTAGTGATGGAAAGGTCAACAACTCTTTTTCGATTTCTAGGGACTACAGGTATGTCTTGGCCTGTGTGCTGTGCACGATGGTTGTGAGAAAACCACTTTAGCAACCTGAGCTATGTCTCTATGTGCAGACCTGATATAGTCTTGAGGTGAAATAAAATAGCCTCGAAATAAATAAGGGTTGTTTAGATTTACTCTCCCTGCAAGATAGAGGAAGTTTGACAGGTAACTTCCAATATATGAGGTGAATTCAACTATTAACTTATAATAGACTGTACATTGATATGCTACACCGGACACTAGATTGTCTGATTTTAGAAACTAAATCAAATACAAAATATCAGCATGAAACAACCAGGCACAACATGGATAACGCATATGTGCACCTGCTCCCTCTGGGTTAAAGAAATTCTTTTCCGCAAATCACAACTCTCCTGTATGACAATTACAACTCTCAGAATGTGTGGGCAGCTAGCAACTTTGTGAATCCTCAATATAAGTTATGCAAGCCTTCACGAATCCTCAGTATAAATTGTGTGCAAGCCTTCATGGATTCAAGCATCACAGAAAACCAAAAATTAGGGTGGAAAATGTTTAACATTGCACTGACAGCAAGATACCGATGTCTCCAATCCACTTGCAGTTACTATCAACCATCCATCTCAATATCACAAGCTTTGCTTCCATCATCAGCTGGTGTGCTGACAGATCCTAGCAAATCATCAATTCTTAGGGGAGAGTGCCGAACACTGAATTGGAACATAACCTGTAAGTGGAAAATTGAATTACGACTGTGATCAAAACCACAAACAATGAATGATGAAAAATGTGGTTGTGAATCTATGACTTTTCTTGAAAGTTTTCATCAGGCAAACAGTGAATCAGATTAAGAACAAAATATAACATGCAAAATAAGCAAACCAACTCATTTGCAAGGGTCAGTCTCACTTGGAATAGCAAAATGCAGAAGGAAGCAACAAGGAAAATAAGTTGCAATAATTCTTCTCAAGAAACTGTCATTATCTTATTATGAAGCAGTTTCAGTACCCCATAACATAAATATGAGGAATCATAAAATCATGTCAGCAGTGATTGCTTTTCAAAATTACAAAGAACTTCCAAAATATAATAATCATAATTATGGAAGTTTTACAAAAATAATAATAATAATAATAATAATTATAATGATGGAAGGAGAAGAGAGGGGAAATATTTAATCTTTAAATAATTCACCACCCATAAAGCATCTAAATAAGGTGCATGTTAATCATTTGTATAAAGGCAAGCCCTCAACAATCCTAATGGTACTAGGAAAAGAAACTGAATGGAGTCACGAAGAGTCAAACGGTATATCTAATCCTAATATTCCTTCTAAAAAGTTTCAATTATCATTGTTATATTTTCTGCATTGATTGCTATCCATCCCAATCAAAACATAAATCTTCAAGTGAAATGAGATGTTACAGATACTATTAGAAGGTTGCTAGATTATTCCCTTACAACCTTTGAGAAACTATCAGCAGAAGCACGAGCTCGATTGGCCTTGCTAAGATAATTTAGATCAGCTTTCTCAAGCTTGCCATCCACCAAAACCAGTCCTCCTTCTCCAATCGCAAACCGTAGAAGACATCCTGAATGCAACTCTGACTGCAAATAGATTAAAGTTACGTAAGAATTACAGGGTAAAATATGAACATAGAAAAGTGAGTTTCACATTGAAGATGGGAGCTTGTTTATTGCTACATTTTATGCTGGTTATCATACTTTCCCATTCAGAATGTTTGTTTCACAGATAACATTTTCTCTCAGTTGAGTGCTGTCAAAATACAATAAATTTTTTAAAAACCTTGTAAGATACATAATATATGGTAGCACAATAGTTTCAAATGGTTAAGCCTCATAAGTTATAACTAAATTAAGGATACAGTCACAATTATATCCTCTTTCAAACAAACCTGCTGTGTAAAGTTTCCATCTAAACAACCAAATACCACAGGAGGATCATCAGAGGTAGTCAGCTTTCCATCTTCTTGTAGCTCCAAAACCACCTGGTTAGGAGAGCCGGAAATTATGATTAAACATCACAAAAGATTATGTTTTATCTTCAAATTTTGTGTATACAAAAACATGAATGAGTTTGTAGACTTGAAAAATGTATTTGCTAAGTTTCATCTAAACACTGCCAGTACACCCCTAATAGTTTTATTTTCAAGCATCAATGAAACTTGGTTAGCCTGACATAATAGCCGATGCTTAGTATTCACATGCTCATAATCTAATGGAAACTTACATTATAACAAGAAGGGGAGAGGAAATGATGTGAAATTTGAACGATTGGAAGATGGCTAGAGGCTGCTATGGCCTATTTGGTGAGTTTCTTCAATTTCTCTAGTAACAGGATCTAATTTAACAAAATGCCATGAAAATGTGTGTACAGGCACACAGGCAAAACCATAGTATCTCCATACACACTTAATCTGCAGCAGAGCAAGCATCCGTTTATGTGAGGAGTCTGTGCAATTATAGTTGCCTGATGTTCTAAGACAATACATGGTTGCAATCGGTTGCTATGAATATGAAGCAAGTAAAATTGATCCATAAAGTGGTTCAATTCAACCACAAGGACAAGAAATCCATGAAAGCAAATATTTGAAACATATATGGGTTAAAGAAAAGACATGTAAAGCCAAGCAATGAGAAGATACAAAGGAAGCACTGGACAACACCTGCTGCTGGTTTGGAACCTGTCCTTTACTATCAGTGTCCATAACATATTGACTACAGTTCTCATCCTTCCAAACTAATGCTAGTGGAGTAATTCCTGTCTGGTAGTGTGCATGCCTAACAAACATACGAAATCAAAAGGAATCACCAACACAGAAAGAAAGCCTGATAAATGGAAACAGAAAGCAAATTTAACTAACAACAGCTCATCAGACAAAACAAGTAATATGTAATAAAAGGCCCAGAATCCACATCATTACTTAATTACATATAATTTCTGAAGGGTTAGGAATGCCAAGTGACAAAACTACAATGCTCATCAATTATGCAAAACAATCCATCTGCAGAATCTGTTAAGATGCATTTTCACCTAGGTTAGCATTAATGGAACAACTTGCTTTGAAATTGAAAATTCTTATAATGTCATCTCAAGCTCCAAAGCAGCAGTACTTAAAAACTATCCAAAGCTTGAAAATTGAGTTGCAAGACAAAACTCGCAACCCAAGAAATACTTCTAATTATAATTACTTGTTATAAAACAGAAGGCCATCTTTGACATAAGGCACAGGCGCAGAATAAGCAGCACACAAACCGCTCTGGTCGCAGCTGTACACCGGAACCAAACTGAACCTATACTTGTGATAATGCGAGGGAGGATCACAAGCACCAGTCTCCGCAAGCTTGGAGTTCAACCAGAAGAACCTGAACTCTGCGGCGCAATCATACAGCGAGTAGCCCCTCCAGCAAACCATGTCAATCACATAGTAAGTCTGATCCACCTACTAACCCCGAAATCACACACACAACAACAACAACAACAGCAAAATACAAAAGCCAACAAATAAAACGCATCAGAATTATAAATCAATATAAATCACAATCGCAAGTCCAAAATTCAGCAACGAAATAACTAACCAACTAACCTCGTGAAAGATGCAGTCCAAAATGGAGTAAGACGAGGAAGGACCAGAGACATCCTTCTTCCTGGCACCGTTCGGCAATGCGGAGGGAAAACGGTGCAGTATTGACCCGTTCTTTAAACGACTGATCGTTGTGCCGTTGCACGAAACCACAAAGCAGCGTTTTCCAGAAGGTCTAGCAAACACAAACCTGAAAAAGAAAAAAATTAATACAACAATTTAATTTAATTAAACAAATAAATAATTCGATTCAGATGACGCGAAACTTCTAGAAGCAGAGACTGGAGGTGAGGACCAGTCTTGGGAGAGGTTTTCGGGGATGTCGATCATCCATTCGGGGAGCATGAGCTGTTTGGAGAACCATTTGCGAGCTTCGGCGCCCTTTAGCTTCGAGGCTCCGACCAAGTCGAGGTTTTTGGGAGAGTGAGGGTGTTCGGAATCAGGTATGGGTTCGTCTTCGAGTTCGAGATCGAGTTCGGGTGCAGGTTCGGGTTCGGGGAGAGGTGGTTGTTCGAGGGAGAAGGCAGTGGAGGCGAGGAAGCGGGCGTGGTGCTGAGCGTCGCGGCGATTCTGTGCTTGGCGGAGCAGGGACTGTTGCCTGCGCTTCTCTTGATCGGAGATCAGCGGTCGCTTGAACGGACGGCGGAGATCGTGCGGTGCCATGCCTTTCTCCAATGCAGAACAATCACAGCATCACAGGTTGAACCAGAACACGCTTCGGCGCCTCTTCCTCCTTCTTTTGTCGTGTCCCCGTGGTCGTTTTGAACATAATTTTTGCAAGGCAAAAGGTATTTTCCTTCGTGGGCCACCTTATTAGGCCCAATAATAAAAGGACCAAATTCAGACCCAAAAAAAAAGGACCATATCCGATGTCAATTCTGAGATGGTATTAGTTTTGGGGTTTAATGTCTATGCTGTTACATCAAGCATATACACCGGCACGGACATGACACGACTTAGATGTGAGGGATATATTCAAGTTGAAAAAGTTTAGGATATCGACACAACATATATATAACTAAAAGTTTTAAAAAAATTATATATTATTTAAAATATCATTTATATAATATTTACTTATACTTTATTTTCTTCTAAATTCAAAATTATGTATTATTTCATTTTTATCACTTTTTTTTTATATTGTGTTTTTTTATGTTAGAGTAAGAAAAAAGAAAATTTTAAATTAAATATGTATAAACATATGTCATTGATATATCATGCAAGATTCATCACGTACATATAATCGACACGTAGGCATAACAGCCAAATGACGTGTTTGTGCTTCATAGATAAGGTTATTTGAAAAAAAAAAGAAAAGAAAAAGATGTCTATGCAGTTTTGCCAACTGGAAATAAGGAGGAAAAGAGAAAGGTCTAATTGTTGGTTGACTAATATTTGAATAACTGATTTATGTTATGTTTAGTTTGACAGGTAGCTTCTTACTTGTTACATGAAAGATTCATTTTTTAAGATATGATTAGATGACTAGATTTTTGAGAGGGGACCTCTAATCTCGAGCCACTTGCTTAAAGAACATGAATCTCTTTCATTTGGACCATCACCTTCTTGCTAGTTCTATGTTATGCTTTATAATTTGGAATAAAGGTTCGCATGTTGTTAGAAAATAAATAAAGATACCTCGTTCGATCCCTTTCAAGTTGCAGACAATTACGTACCAAATAAAGAGGAAACTCTGGCAAAATCATCAATACAAATCCAACCACCAGGATCCTACCACAACTACTCGGAGCAGACTTAAAGGTATTCACACGGGGTTTATGATTATGATCTTATGAACCAAAAATATCATTGCGATGAGAATTTTATTCCCAATTTCTCATTATAAGCTCATCCCACTTGAACCAAATCAATTAAAATCTACTATAAACTTTCAAATATTAGCGCCTCAAATTAAAAAAAAAAAAAAACTAGTGAAAGATGCAAACAATTAGTAAAATGAAGCCAACCGCCCTGGCATTTGAATTTGAAGCACAAGAGAACCATTTATCATTTTCATTCAAGAATGCAAAGATTCAAAGTATGAGAGAATATGAAAGAGTGATAGTTGCAATGAACGTTACGGTGGCAGTTCAACTTTAGCCAGAGTAGTAGCAAACATATACCATACGTTCCTCCAATGAAGCTTGAATACAGGGCTAATCATGCCCTATTCAAAAGAAATAGTAAGACTCAAACTCTAATCAAAAGTATGGTTCGATTACAAGGGTAATTATGCTCTCTAGAATTCAATAAGGAAGTAATCTAAAATGCATTATTGCTTAGCTTGCACTACTTGTATGACAGAACAAACTGTCTGAATTAAAGAGAGAATAAGGAGTACAATTCCAGCAGTGGACGCAGCAGCTTGCCAAGGAGTGTTGCCATAATCGCGCCTCAAAGTCGCCTTCAAGTTATGCAAAGTGTCCCTACAAAAAGAATCCAAGTCAAGGCAAAGATCAAAGAAATGGTTACCGAAATCCACATTGATAACGTTTTTCGAGAGACTATTGAACATTTTTGCAACAGAATCAGCATCCCCAAGCCAGTTCACCAGTATTCCCTTGCCAACCAGCACATCCACATCCCTGCTAGTGTTTAAAAGGAAGTCCAAGACAAGAACATAGTCAGCGAAGTAAGACTCATACGGGTAGTGACACTGCTCCAACGCAAGCAAATTGCGAAACAAGATCTCGGTCCAATCCCCCACTCTCAACGGCGGGATCTCAAGAACCTTCCCTGAGAATCTCAAGTCCAGCAAGCATTTGCTCTTGGTGTTCACTTCAAATACCACTCCTGCTTCTGACAACTCAGTAGCGCTCTGAAGATGTATCATTGGTGAGTAAGCCCTGCCTCTCTTGAGTGGCAGTCTCTCCAAAGGTTTTAAGTGAAAGATTCTGAGCAGATCCGTGAAGTGACGTATGTCAACATCAGCAGAAGCTAAGTTGCAGATATTGTAAAACGCAAAATAGTCAAACGTGAGCTCAGTAAAGGAAGGGACTATACCAGCAGCTACAAGAGAGTGAAAGGCAAGAGTGAAGATGGTGTTAAGAACAAAGAAAGGAAGCTGGTTCTCGAGCAACAACAAATCTATTCTTATGTACATGTCCAACCAAGGTTTCATGAAGAGGGTATCATCCCCTGACCCCTCTCCAAAGAAGTCCTTACAAAAGAGCTCACATATGAAACAAGAATCCACTAGAACAACCTTGACAAGCTCTTCCGGGGTGAGGTCAAGGGTGTCCGAGTAACAACGTCGGACTATGGGTTCGGTATCTTCTATGTGGCGAACCAAAGTGTGTAAACCTACGTTGGACTCTGACTGGGCTCGTTCGAGGAACTTGTTGCAATATATTAGCTTGTGCCTTTGCATGTTTTGCACCCTGGAGTTGCTCCGGTGGAAGGGGCCAATAGAGACAAGGCTGGGGGTGTAGGCATCTTCATTGAGCCTGCGGATGTTAAAGGGTACCTTATAAATGCAACATTCATTGGCTATAGGTGACTCTGCTCTGTCCAGCATCTCCTTAATATCATTCATAACCCGGTCGGGGTCCGTCATGCTTGCCATCTAAAAGACATCAAAAAATATAAGGACTTCAAAAAAAAATGGTGAAAGTGGAAATAGAGTGAAGAGGTGTATTTTTCCAGAGGAGACTTTATGGTAGATATGTGATACCTTATTCCCCTGTGAATACAATGGAACTGCAATGGTGCTGAAGGGATCTATCCCTGCTCTTATTTATGTGTGGGAGGTTTCTTGCAACACCGGCTTAGTACAACTACAACAACCTTTACTAAATGTGTTTATGTAATGTGACTAGAAGAAAGCACAGAACACTGATGCACACAAAAGGCGATAGCAACTGTCGTAGTAGGGAAGACTGTTGGCGCTAGGTAAATGATCTAACATGGTTAAGAGAATGTTCTTTTCCCGGAAGAGCAAACTTTCTATGTTTAGTGGTCCACAACTCTACATTCGTCAGTAACAAAACAGTCGAAAATGAAACTAGCAACGTGTATGGTGTGTAGTTCAATTGGTCTAAGTAATGACATTTATAACTGAACTGTGATTATTTGGTCTGAATTTTGAAAGTATTGTAGTCACGCACTATGGAACAGATTGTTAGAAAGTTCAATCATGATGGAGTTTAAGCCCTTATCTGGAGTTGATACTACTTCGGCTTGGCTTAGAAGATCCTCTATGATGAAGAAAAGAAGCTGATTCTAAAGTAGAAGCATAGAGTGTGCAATGCAAAATAGAATTCTTGGTTCACCAAACTAAATGTGTAAGTTCAAAGCAGACACAACTGCGTAAGTTCGATGGTTTGCACATCTCAGCAATTTCTCATCCCGATTTCAGATTTCAACACCTACCAACCCAAAAAAAAACACACACACACACATACATAACAAACAAGAGTCACCTGCTAAATGCAACAGAAATCTCTCAAGTTATATAAAGACACAAAAACAACACACATAATGACTAGGATAATAATTTGACTTCTATACACTCATAGAATGTATTACCACATCAGACTTCAAACGGGATAATTTGATTGGACGAGTGTTTAAATAAGTTTTACACAGTTGAATCAAAATTAAACATGTAATCATAAGTCATACTACTATACAACAAAATTTATATATATCTTTCTCTATCATAAGATTTAGCAACTATGTTGCATAAGTACAGTTATGGTACCCATATCAGGTACATATGTGGGTACATGGTATAAAATTTTTTCAAAAATTAGGATACAGGTACGAGAAGATATATTATATAAAAATATAATCAATAAAATAATTATATTATAAAATAAATAATTTTTTATGATACTCAAGTAAAAATATATATAAAAAAAAGAGATTTGAAAGAATAAAATAGTAATTTAATTCATTTAATTTTAAAATTTAGTGTTTTATAAGGATTGACTTGTATTTAAGTAATATTTATTTATTAAAATTATTAATTAATAAATATCTACAGTGCCCAATAAATATCCATACGGATAAGTACCGAGTATGGTACGCCAACTCTTTTGGAGCCTATGCTTGAGAGAGTTCAGCAACGACATAACTAACTAACCAACCTAGTGAAAGATGCAGTCCAATGTGGAGTGAGAAGGCGGTGGGGGGCGAGGAAGCGCGCGTGGCGGAGATTCTGTGCTTGGTGGAGCAGGGACTGCTGCCTGCGCTTCTCTTGATCGGAGATTAGCGGTCGCTTGAACGGACGGCAGAGATCTTGCGGTGCCATGCCTTGACTCCTGACTCCTAAGCATTCACGCACAAACACTGACACACTTTTCCCTTCGTGGGCCATCTTATTGGGCCCAACAATTATGGGCCTAAATAAAACTTGATTTAGAAAGCCCAATAAAGTGAGCAACCCAATTTTGATCATGTGGCATAGCATAGCGCATGATTGTGATTTTGATTCAGATTCAGGCAAAGGAAGAAGTAGTAGAAGTACTGGTTGGTTGGTTGGTTGGTTCATGATGATGGGGATGGAGGAAACGTTATGGGGTCATTTGCCGCTGCTGGTGAGGGCAACTACGAAAGAATCGGTTGAGTACATTCTGGAAGCACTTTGGAGGACACGGAAGACGGGCCTTGACTCTTCCGAACGACGTGTCATCCAAGACATGCTCCACCTCCAAAATGACTCCGACCTCGACCCTGTCTGTTTCTAACTCTACTCTACCCTCTCTCTCTCCGACATAGTTAGTTACGTATGTATAAAGTTCACTTGTTGTAGGGATAATAATGTTTCATGGGTCTGAACTGAAACTTGGGGTTTGTTATTATTTCTGTTAGATGATCGAATTTCCGGGGCACCCTTCATATTAAGTGCAACATAAATACTTGCTACAATTTTACAGTCGAGTTTAATTTTTATGCACCGACAGTTGTTTGTCATGTCATCTAATCATGTGTTGCCATGACACTGAAAAAGGTTAAGTCTCACCATCACTGCTTAAAAGTCATGCAAATTGAATAATTTGATTAAATAATGGTGTAAAAAATCATAGAAATTTAAGTCTTTTTAATTTGACAAATTTTATTAGGTTATTTATTTTGGGGGAATTATTATTGTAAATCTCTGTCTGCAGCTTCTGGTGTGCCTCCGAATGTTAATGAGGAGGTGTGTGTATGAGAACACCAGCAAGGATGATATTCCAAAGCTGTTTCCCAGTGAAGTTCTGCCTGAATTGCAGAAACTGTTGACACTCCTGTTGCACAAGTTTCAGCGAGAGTGGCAGGAAGATGTTCTCAGAGATCAGGTCAGCTATTTTTTGCTGCATAATTTTGTTTATGAGACTGATTTGGGTACTTAATCTGATATAATGTTCGGAGTGTATTATTATGTTCAGAATATTGTGCCTCGATTAAAGGCAATGACATGGAATATGGCAAATACTGATGAAGAAGCAACTGACCCTGCAGCTGTTATTAATTTGAAGGTAAATACCCTTTCCACCTCTTGAACTGTATTAGGATCCAATTTCATTCATTGCCCTTTTACTAATTCCGTGCCTAGTTTTTGGGAGACAAATGAGAAGTGACAAATATGCATATCAGGTTAAGTGTTCTGACTTTATTGTTAAGTCTATATTTATAGATGTATTCTATGTAAAGTGGTTAAAATAAATGTGGTTTTTTATGTGGTTATTTAACTTTAACTGCACCCTTTTCAGCTTCAAAGTGATGCTCAATTTCACTCTGGAGAGCTTGATGTCAAGTTCCAGTTGGCTACAGACAGTCTAGATATGATGCTGAAAGCCATGCACTGTATTAGGGACCAATTTCCAACCACAGTAAATATTGTGCTCAATTTTTTCCTTTCATCCATATTGAATTGAAATAGAATTTCACACTTAAATTGGCTTCATAATTTTCTTATTAGCTCATCATATTATATGTTGTTAGGATGAGGCAGCAAATGGGCATTAGTAGCAGTAAACCAATGGAGTTTCTCATAAGATGTCTCACAAGGGATGGTATGCTTGGCTACATTAATACATGTTGCTTTTATATTTTGGCCGGTGTGGCACAAAACTGGCCAAATTTAATGGCCAGAACTAGCCTATGTTTGATATTTTAACCTGAGCATGGTCCATGACTTGATCATGAGAAAACTCAAGTCAAATTGCTTTTTCTTCATGTTTATCTTATAAGTGATCTACCTGCAAGTAATATAGATGAAGACAGAGTACTGATTTTGCTTGGTGGTTTGAATAGCACAGTTGAGCTGATTATGATTCAGCTAGGTGGTCTAGTATGTACAAACCCTTATCCCACTAGGTGCAGAAGGCGAGAAATTAATTTTGAGTTACAACCTTCAATTTCATATTTGAACTTTTCTTTCTGAGGGAGGGTAGGGGTGAATTGGATCAAACTATCAAGAAAATAGAGGAACAAATGTGATGGATGCCTGTTGTGTTCATGGCATTTGCTTACAGAAGAGATGAATTGATGATTGACCAACTCAATTTGTAAGGCTTTTTCACTTGTAGAATAATAACTATAAACAGTTCAAAAATGGAGACAAGTCATTTGTGTTTTGAGCGTGAGAACTGGAAAGAAAATATTCAGCTAATTTGCGGGGAAGAATTAAGGTAGGTTTGTCTCAGTTTTTTCAAAAATAAAAAGAGATTTTTTAACCCCAAAAAAAAAAAATTCATAGAATTTACTCACATCTGCTTCTGTTCAAAAGCTAAAACTAGATTTTAATTTTACCTTTAGTGTAGAAGTTAAGAGAGTAACTTATATGTAAATGCTAAATAAATCAAATTTTCTCAAAAGCTGAAACAAACACACCCAGTGTCAGTGCCTCAAGTACAGTCCCCACCCCCACCTTTCTTTTCTTATACTTTTGTGGGGAGCTACCTAATGGTTTTATTTGAGTTGCAGTTGGATTTTTCTGTGTCGCTGTGTCAGGCACTCGGGTAAGTTGATGTTAATGTAGGAAGTGAATTTGCTCACTCGCAATCCAATTTTGTTACTTGAAATCTGAGTTTTCTGTCTTTACTAGAATTGAAAGGAGATATGAGAAAATCACTATTTACAATTGGCCACAAGGATCTTTTTTATTCTTTCTTTGCACATTGCATTTTTCGATTCAATTTGTGCACTAATATTGGAAAAAAAAAAAAAGGGTTCAGTTTTTACCGTGATTACAAAGATAACCTGAACTGAATTCCGGCACAAGTTTCTCTGTCTGAGTTAATTTGGAACTGTTCTTTGTTTCTGTTCCTGCTTTTGGAGGGGGGATTGCTCCGTAACGGGGTTGTAGCTAGCTGCTCGGCTTCAGAAAATAGTTTTTAGATTTCATTTTACGTTTTTAGTTTGTTTCCTGTTTTGAGATTTGTGGAGAAAAACAGTGAAAGTTACAAAATTCATATTTTAATTTTGATTTTTAGTTTTTATTATTTTCTTTACAAAAACTTAAAAACTGTATTTGGAAAAGTTGTTTCGAGTAGACTTATTCCTACGTAATTTTGGTTCACAATTCTCTAATTCGTCACTCATGCGATATGTTATAGCTTAAAGCAAAATGTAATATCTAGGGGTTGAAGTTGAAGTTACGTGTAATCCATAAATCTGAATCTGATGGTGATTCCAGTTTGACCTGCGTTTGTAAGTTGGAACTTCGCGTTGTTTGCTTGGTACAAACACGAAGGCACACTAGGGGAGGGGCATCCAAAATGCGTTGACCTTTGGTGGGGGAATTGCTGTATCATTCGGGCATCCTCAAGTGACCAGATCCTTAGCATTTGGTTAGATTGATATTTAATTTTTTCAAGATGTTTATAGACACATCTTTCAGATAAGAACATTCTAATACAATTTGCTTTTAATTAAAATCATAGCTCAATAGTCTAATGGATGGTGCATTAACCTTCCCCGGATAAAGATATTCCTGTGGCTGAGTCATGGACGTGAAACCCCACATGTACTGCCGGAATAGAAATTTCAACCGCAACAACTCTCTGTATTTTCTAGCAACACAACATGGTTGTACATGCTTTGCATTTTATTGAAAGAAAAATAATAGCTGCACTACTTGCAGAATGTAAATTTTGTTAAAGGAAAGTGCTAGACAATAAGAAATTTTACCATAATTTTGTATTAAAAAAGAGGTGTTATAATTGTTTGTTTTTAGATAAATTAAGTTATTTTATTTTATTTTATCCAGTAATCACTATTATTTCTATCAAAGATTTTGTATGTATTTTTTTATATGTAGCATTATTATTTATTTAAAATGGAAATTATAGTGTTGACTAATGATGTTCAAAAAATGAAAAAGTATGTGTAACAGTGTAAGAGAATATTTTTTTTTTCAGTGAGAACGCTGCTGCCTATTTTAGTTCAATAGTTTTCCAACAAAATTAAAACAAAATTCCAATTCGATTTTAACAATTTGCAATTAATGGAAATCGTGCTAGGAGTGTGGGGTTATATGGTTCGAAAAATGATGTGCGAAAGGAAAATATTGGAGAGTAAAAATAGTCTTCTCACCGCTTAACAATGTATGCTGTAAAAATGATCGGTGAGAATTGTTCCAAACCTTTTGTCAATCTGATGAGCATTTTCCTGTTGAATTTACCTTGGTTTGATTTTCTGAACAATTTAAAGTTTAAACTATGCCCAAATCAAACACTTTTCCGATTATTTTGATTTGGTTCATTTCCCTTTTTTTGATCAACTTTTGTTCATTTCTTGTACGCAAAACATGGCGCGTAAAAAAAATATCTTGTTTTTGACACGCAGCCATGAGATTGTGGAGGTCTCCTAGGGTGTGCCATGTGATTTATAGTTCATTGGTTAAATTATCACAAAATTCTCCAATGTCCTCAACAATCAAGTGTTTGGACTATAATTATCACCAATCTCTGTCGCCAGTCAGGGCGTGATTGATAGCTAAGGTTGAAGTTGAAATAGAGGTAACAAACGAAAATGATCAAAATTTCATGAGATAAAGTGCTTGAATTGAGTGCTGTCTTTTTTCATACTTCCATATGAAATTCATAAAAAGTATTAGAAAGCTAGAAACAATATGGTACATTTATTAATTGTTAACTAAGTAATTGAGTCACCAACAGGTTACTATAAAAGCAGTAAGTGATTTTGTTTATTATAATGATGAAAGTACAAGTTTAAGTAACCAAAACACACCCCTTGAAGAGACTAGCGATAAGTACTCTTTAATAAAAGTTATGTTTTCCACAATTTTAAATTAATAAAATAAAAAATAAGACAATAAGTAAGTAAGCCTTGTTATTTTATTTTATTCAATGACTATTTTTTTGTTTTGTTACGTAAACAAAACTTTATCAATTTTCTCTGGCAGTGTGATATTGTTCTATTTTCCTTGTGTAAAATAAGTTCTATGTTAAATTCTCTTCAAACATTGGTGACAATTTATTTCTCTCACTTTTTCGATTAATCACTCCCCCCCCCCTCCTCTCTCCCTCTCTCATTTTTTTTCCAAATAGTTAAAAAAATTTAAGTTTATTCCAAATAATTTACTTGCTTATTGAATACATAATTCACCAACTGAAATTTGGTCTAGCGATAAAAGAATGGATAGATTATACTTATCTCGTCTGGGATTTAGTGAAATTTATTATAGTTCTCATTTATTTGTCCAGTTAACACTAACATCCGTTGGATGCATTGTTCATTGCAATAATATAAAGGTTGGTATAATAATTTTACAAACTCAATAAAGATTAATGTAATAATTTTATAAATTTAGAGATCTTCTAAATAAATTTTATAAATAGAGTAGGTGATTTTAGAATACTCATGAAGAGGGGACTAAAAGTTAATGAATTGTCTCGTATAATAAAGTTTATAATATACAATAAAAAATATTTCAGAGCACTATATATCTAATAAAGCATAATATTTGTTTTTAAGACAACGACAATGTTTAAAATTGTCCTTCACTGTCACTTGGTTTCAAGAAAAATTAAGCTAGGTGAAATAAATAAGTATAAATAACGTGGATGAGTTTTTTTTCCGGCTAAAACGCAAATTTATTTAGGTAAAATAAACAAGTAATGATGTGGATGTTGATTGGATTTAAACCTTACACCTAGAGGAGCTAACCCAACACTTGAATAAACTAAAAGGATGAACCTGCCACTATTCTACTTAGCTTTTGCATATTACAAGGGTCTGCATGATATATATTACAAGGAATGAACCTCCTTTTTCTTCGGTGTTTTTAAATTTATATATACTAGCGACTTCCCGGGCACGAAGCGACTTGTCAGGCACTATCGTGTCCGTCAAGTCGCATTTTTAATTTTTTGAAATGTGAAATAACAACGTATATTTCAAAAATAGATAATATAATAATGACGTCTCTTAAAGGAGCGGATTGTATTTTACTCATAAACAATATATTCACACTTTACACAATATTGTACCACTCTCCCTTATCCTCTTTGAAAGAGAGATCATAGAAAGAGACAAATATGACTATCATATTTGGGGATTGGATGGATTTCATGGAATGGAAAGACCATATTTTCGCTTATCTTGTATTCATGCACATACACAATAAAATTCCAAAGAGTGAATCAAACCAAAATGTGTTGTGTTATATTGTGCTATTATGAAACAAATTTAAAAACAGAGAACTTAATTAAGTGCAAATTTTAAAAAAAAAACTGAATGCATGGAAAACGATTTATGGTGATAGAGAGAGGTTTGGAAAGTGATAGTCACAGTGGAGCATTTCCTTTTTTTTTTCTTTAAGAACTTTGCCATGGAGCAATTGTCATTCTTGTTTGTTCTTAAACAAAAAAAAAATTGTAACAATTAACTATTCATTGTGTGATCTAAAACTGGATTGAAAAACGTAATTAAGAGGTGTATATGACTCACAACTGAAAAAAGTGGAGAGAAAAATTGAAAAACTATAACAGTTATCCTTCTAAGGCTAATGGATACAAAAACGTAATAGTTATATATGATCCAAAATTGGACATCAAAAAATGACGGTGAACACCAAAAAAATGTAAATATATGAATGCTGCTAATGTTTGTGATTCAAAGAATAAAATTGTAATCCCTGAAGAAGAATGTGAGAAATGTTTGGAACTAAGAAATTTAAGAAAAATTATATTCAACATCGAACGCCATTGGTGAGTGATTCAAAGAATGAAGTTGTAATCATTGGAAGAAGAATATGAGAAATATTTGGAAGCAAGAAATTTGAGAAAAATTACACTCAACATTGAATGTCATTGGTGAGAAGTCTCTGGAAGCAAATAATCAATCATGATGATAAAAATGGGTGAATAAAGAAAAAAGAAAAAAAGAGAACAAAAAGAGGCACAATGTGAGGGAGATGGAATATAAAATGGGAAGAAGAATTAGAGTCATGAAAGTAATTTGACAATTTTAAGAGGAATTTAAAAAATTGAATTGTGTAACTTAATTACAATTTTAGCTCCATGAAAACTTCTTAAACTAATTATATATAGAGGTAAAATCTGGAAAATAAAATTGAACACCAAAAGAAAGAATTTCCTTTATATTAGTATATAGATATTAGTGTATAGATATATAAATTTATATGCATACAAAGTAAATAGATAAGTCATTTTGGTTGAGTTAGTGTTTAGGAGTTTAGATAATATATATAAAAATCATAGATTTAAACTTTATTGCCTTTAAATTTTGATGTACAAAAAAAATTGTAGAAGATCTATCACTTTTTTTTAATCCATTTAGATATACTTAGATCCAATTTTATTAATTCCTTCTAAAATATTGTTTATTTTTTGTCAAATTCTAAAATATTAGTTTAAGAAATACCTAATTGAAACTCTTAAGCACCAGAGTAAAATATTTTAATTTATAGTTTATAATTACACTTTCAAAATATATTTTATCACTGATAAATTTTATATATTGTAGGAAGCATATGATAATATATATACATATATATATATATATATATATATAATTTTTTTATATTAACATATATAAAAAACTTCTTTTATAATAAACTTATGGTTTAACATTTTTTTTACCAATCCTTTAAACCATTTTTGGATCCGTCCCTGGGCACAGCCCCTGCTCGCCCTGGTCTACCACAACGTAGTGAATTATGGATTGAATCTCAGTTGAGAGAGTTACTCCCATTTTAAGTACTCTATAATATTCGAATCAGATTGTCTCATGAGTAATATTATTTTTTTTCCATTTTGATAATTGTCTTCTGAGTAATGATACATGTGAAAAAGACATAGACGTAACATCATGCCGGGATTACCTGCAATCATGGCGTACAATAGTCACCTACGGCCAGACCCTATTTCTTATGATGAATATTTACGCAAAGGATTAGTGGTTAATGAAGGATATGCGAGTTGAAAATGTTCTCTCACAAGCCACAAATGCATCACCATTTTCAACGTTCATGTAGATGGATATGAAAAGTCGAGAATCATTTTAGCACTGCCGAAAAGAAGTTTCTATGAGAGAGTAAATGCTATCACAGAAAATAACAATTGGTAATGATGAACCATCTTGACCAAAATAAAACACAATGCCTATGCTTGTTTTAGCTTTCAACAATTATCCACAATTTCCTTTCAAAATAAGCTGGTCCCTATTCACATTAGCGGGACCCATTTACCTATCGAATTAAATTAAACTTGCAACTAGAATTGTTCAATAATTGTCCTTTTCTTCTATTTGCGATGGATTCAATTATACGTTTAGACATTGATCAAGCCGTGATATCATGTTTCACACTTTTTTTTTTTTCTCTCTCCAACAAAGTTTATTAGTCTAATTATGCTGTCATCACCAAGGATAACTGTCACACCATGAATTGAAAAGAGTTGTATTCACACAGGGCTTTTCAAGATATTTTTAATTCCCACCTCTTCAATAAAAAGAAAAAAATCACGTCTATTTATCCATAGTATTGACTGATCAAATTTAGAAATTGCTAATAGTGGTTGTTAATCTATTAAAGAAAGATATAAGTTGCGATCCATTTCACGTGATAACTTTTGTGCTAAAGAAGCCAGACTGTGGTTTTATGGCAAAATCATAATAGTGAATCAAGTAAATCAAATTACTAATTAATAACCCCTTTTCATTAAAAGATAAAACCAAG
The DNA here is from genome assembly GCA_031216125.1 of Dalbergia cochinchinensis. NCBI lineage: Eukaryota > Viridiplantae > Streptophyta > Magnoliopsida > Fabales > Fabaceae > Dalbergia > Dalbergia cochinchinensis. The sequence goes on along the minus strand of CM062373.1, from coordinate 53,439,468 downwards.
GCATATTCCTATAATGTATGCAATTGTTTTTCTTACTACGTAATATTTTACCTGTTTGGAAAATATTATATCTTTACATGCTTAGCTTATTTAAATTATTTAATAGATAGATAATCTTTTATTCAATTATTGCAAAATAATTATATATTTAATTGTGTAAGATGAACTTTTTAAAAACTCAACGTTCCATTTTAATGTCAAAATTATTAATTAGCTCAATTTTTTGTATAAGTTAGTATTTTAGTAGTTTGAGCCTTTATATTTGTAGATAGCCCTTAGCCACTTGGTTAAACTTATTTGCTATTTATTTCACTTAATTTGATTAATTTTGTATATACTCCAATTGATTTTAAGCATTATTATACAAGGAGGTGACAACACTTTTTTTTTTTTTTATAAAAGGAGATGACAACCCTAATAATAATAATAATAATAATCACATAAAAAAATGAAAGTACATATGATAGTTGAACACGTGTACCAAAAGACAAATATAAGAATAAAGAAAATAAAATGACACTTGTTCTAAGGTCTGATAGAAAAATATGGAGCCCCAATGCCCTAAATACATCACAGTGACACTATAGTCCAGCCAACAAAAAATATAAAAAAATCTCTAGAAAAAACACTCTCTAGCCTCTGAACTCTAAATTTTTTCATTAATATATATAATTTTTTTAAGTTAATAAATTTTAAATCTATGATATCATAATAATTATTTAGCATCCTCACTATTAGTCCAGTTTCAATGACTTAAGTAGTTTTTCATCTACTTAATCTTTTAAAAAAGTTGACTATATCAACATATAATTAGATTGATGTTAGTACATTAAAATTATGATTTATTTAAATATAATCTTTTTTTATATGAACATCTAATTATCTATAACAATAGTAATAAAAAATATTTGACTTAATCACTCATTAATTCAAATTATACAAATAAAAATATATAATGGAATAAGAGTAATAAAATAAAACTTGTTTACCCTGATAGACAATAACCCAAAATTAATATCTTAAAACTAAATCTAAAAGTTTTACTAAGATATAGGAACGCAGAAAAATCTCACCATCGCAATAAAACTAAATAGGATTTTAAGACAAGAAAACCTACTCTCTTCAAACATTGCAACTCACACGCGACAGTGTGCAGCTCCCGAAGGAAAGAAAGATACTCAAACCCCAGCCGGCCAACGCAACCAACCCTCTTTCGGTTTCTTTCCTTCTTCTCTATTCCCCATTCGCCCTAACATTCCCAAACAAGCAATCCCCTCCCAGGGTTTTTTCTAATTTTTCTTTAAAAAAAATTAAAAACCCTAAAAACCAAAAACGAAAAAAAAAAATTGGAAATTCTTACACCCTCTGTCTGCGGAATAATGCTCTTCACTTTACCATCGTCTTTGCCTTTTCCACCTTCATTCCTCTAAATTCATTATTATTGCTGTTATTACTCATACACACTTCAATTTTTCCTCTCTCAACTTTACCAACACTTCAATCTTCCGGCGAATATATGGCGGCGACAACCACCACAGACGCCGGCGGAGGCGGAGGTGGAGGAGGAGGAGGAGGAGGAGAGGATCGTGTACTCGCGACGGCGCAGCAGATCCTCAAGAGCCTCAACACTCCAAAGGAGGTTCGCGACGACATGCTCCTCATCTTCTCCAGCTTCGACAACCGCCTCTCCAACATCACCGATCTCGTCCACCGCGACGGCGACGGCGACTCCACCGGCGGCGAAGACCTCGACGGCTTCGAGGCTGCTGAGAAGCTCATCCTTCGTTGGGACGCCTCCCTCTCCGGCGAGCCCTCCCGCCACTGCGCCTACCTCCTTGACTCCCCCGACGACGCAGCCGACTACCTCTCCGCCGTCGACGACGTCATCCACATGATCGAACGCCTCTCCCTCGCTCCGCCGCCTCCTTCCTCTGCCGCCACCAACCACCGCCGGATCTGCCTCGACCGCGCCGAGAAAGCCATCCAGCTCGCGATGTCTCGCCTCGAGGACGAGCTCCGCCACCTCCTGATCCGCAACACCGTCCCTCTCGACGCCGAGAGCCTCTACGGCTCCATTCGTCGTGTCTGCCTCTCCTTCGCCGACGGCGGAGCAGCCGTCGGCGACGACAACCTCGAGAGCTTCGGCGAGGTCAACGACTCCGGCTCCCAGCGCTTCCACGAGCGCGGCGCCAGCCTCGGCGACGACATCTTCGTCGATCTCGTCAACGCCGACGCGGTGGCGGAGCTCCGTGAGATCGTCGATCGCATGGTCAGGTCAGGTTACGAGAAGGAATGCCTTCAGGTATACAGTAGCGTTCGTCGTGATGCTCTGGATGAGTGCTTGGTGATTCTTGGTGTTGAGAAATTGAGCATTGAAGAGGTTCAGAAAGTTGAGTGGAAGAGCTTGGATGAGAAGATGAAGAAGTGGATTCAAGCCGTTAAGATTTCCGTTAGGGTTCTTCTCAGTGGCGAGAAGAGGCTCTGTGATAGTGTGTTTGGTGAGCTTGATGAGATCAAGGAGATCTGTTTCAATGAGACTGCAAAGGGTTGTGTTATGCAGTTGATGAATTTTGGCGAGGCCGTTGCGATTTATAAGCGGTCGCCGGAGAAGTTGTTTAGGATCTTGGACATGTATGAGGCACTTAGGGATGCGTTGCCTGAGCTTGAGAGTATGGTCACTGATGAGTTTGTGATTAGTGAGGCCAAAGGGGTGCTCAAGGGGCTTGGTGAGGCTGCTAAGGGTACTTTTGCTGAGTTTGAGAATTGCCTTAGGAATGAGACTTCTAAGAAGCCTGTTATTACTGGGGATGTTCATCCCTTGCCCCGTTATGTGATGAATTACTTGAAGTTGCTTGTGGATTATGGTGACCCTATGGACTCCCTTTTGGAGTTTAGTGAAGAGGATCTTTATCGGTTTCAGAATAGTTTTGGTGGCAATAGTTCTCAGTGGGAGAACATGACACCCTTGGGGCGTCGAATGCTGTTGCTGATATCAGAGCTTGAGTATAACCTTGAGGAGAAATCGAAACTCTATGAGGACGGTGCGATGCAGTGTATATTTCTGATGAACAATATCTACTACTTGGTGATGAAGGTGAAGGACTCGGAACTTAGGACGGTGTTGGGAGATGATTGGATTCGCAAGCGGCGTGGCCAGATACGTCAGTATGCTACGGGTTATCTCAGAGCCTCTTGGAGTAAGGCCTTGTCCTGTTTGAAGGATGAAGGAATTGGAGGGAGCTCGACCAATGCCTCAAAGATGGCTTTGAAAGAGAGGTTCAAGAATTTCAATGCATGCTTTGAGGAAATATATAGGATTCAGACAGCTTGGAAGGTACCAGATGAGCAACTTAGCGAAGAGCTCCGAATCTCTATATCAGAGAAAGTCATTCCTGCATACCGCTCGTTTGTGGGGAGGTTTAGGAGTCAGCTGGAGGGAAGACATGCTGGGAAGTACATTAAATATACACCAGAGGATTTGGAGACATATTTATCGGATTTGTTTCAAGGATCGCCTGCTGTGTTGCACCACATAAGGAGGAAAAGTCAATAGGACATAGGATTCTTATAACAGGTGAAACTCATTTTGTGAGGATTAGTTTAAAAAGATATATCCTGTGTCATGTGTATCTTCTATCTGGATAGGTGTTTATTTTACCAGTGTTAATGTTAAAAGAATGGGATTTTGTGAAATTCAACTGTGTTCCCAAGCCCCTCCCCGTACAACCAAAAAGAAAAGAAGAGTTGTTTTTCCTGCGTCATATACTGTAATATTATTTTTTTTTTTTGTATAGGTGCCATACAGGTTTAGTGTCTTACACACTATATATATTTTTATTCACCGAACTTTTTGAAATACTACTCTCCACCTCTAACGTGACTCGAATCATGGTCTTGTTTATTTACATGTCTACCTGGAAAGCACACTATTTTCTGTGCATAATTCATGTTTATCTGATAAATAATTGAGGAAAGAAAAGGCTTACATGTGATCAATAATCAACATTTATGAAAAGGCTTACATGTGATCAGATTATTGTGGATAAAACATGAATAAATTGATGACATAGTATAACAGTTTGCACGACATTGTCATATACAATGTTGTTAGAACTGATTTAATCATCTTGGCTGTTGCAAGTTATGCATTGGTGATCAGTTCTTGGTCAGGCACAAACAAGTTCAAGAACAGAGCCTTGGTATTGAGTGTTGTCTGATGGCATATTTTTGTGCCTTCTATTCGGATTAGTTTGGACTACCTTTATTTCAATATCTCGATTAGTAGATCTGCATTTAAGGACATGTTACTTGTCTTTGCCACGAGGCTTTACCTTCTGCTAGGGCATTTAAACTCATCTGGGGATATGCATTTTCCTTCTGAACTGAACTCTCGATTTAGGGGCACATTCTTTTTGTTTTCATTTGCATTATTGAGGCTTAAAACATGTTGCATCTAACACTAATTGAAACTAGTTAATTTATACTATCTTTTCAATGTAGTTGCAAATATTATTCGTCATTATTGTTCATACTTAACGTAAAAATAGTGGGTTGGAACTCAAGTCGTTCTGCCAAGTCAAATGCAGTCCTGTGTTTAGCATGTTTTGAGAACTTACTTGAATTCTACTCATGTTGCACCGCAGTTTTAATACGGACAGGCTCTAGAGGACTCACTGCATCTGTATCTGTATTCTGTATTCACTTATTACTTTGCATTTATACTTTTATAAATGGCCAAAATAAAATTTTCTAACTGAAGCAAGTTGTCATGTTTCAGTACATTTTGGTTAGCGTGGGTGGGGGAAACTGCAGTAATTGTCCCATACTGAGCTCTCTTCTGAAATAGCATGACATGTGCGAATAGGTCCTCCTACAGTTCTGTTCCCCCTTTCTTCGGAAAGTACAATTGTAATTTGGATTATACATCACTATGAGCTACTATTCCTTAATGTATTACCTGTCAAAAGTACCTTGTTTTCTGTTAGGGAAGAGTTAGTTCTTTTCGAATTCTGCCGGGTCTGTTGAATCAATGGTTTGAAAGTAAGAACCAGTGTCGTTCTCATTGTAACTTATTGTGAACAAAGTTTTTGATTTTTCTAAGTGTAGTTTCAACTAGTATGATACTTGCATTCTTCTTTAGCGATTACTTTTCAGGTGTTAAGTACTATGCCCCAAACGATTGGATTACTTGTATTAACGTCCAAAACTAACTCTCTAGTGGGGATTCCTCATTTGGCGTCATTTTCATCTTTAATGGTTACAATTGTTCTCGACAAAATCTCACGAATGGGTCTGCGTCGTTCATCCCAGTTTTTGGTGTTCCTAGCCACCAGCAATTGCCATTCCATTAAGCTTTTCGGCCCTTGTTTTAAAGAGAGTATGTTAGAGTGATGAAACAGAACATAATAAGGAAATTAAGGATCGACTTATTCAGAAGATCAAGGTTACGTTCCATCAGAATTTACACAATCTCACTCTCAAAAAGGTTAAAACGGCTTCAAGTATTGCAAAGTGCTTATGTTACAAAGACCTAAGAACACGCTGTCAACCCTGATGAGAAGCACAGATCAATTTGTTATACCAAAAACACTGGCTGGATAGAAGTTACTCTTCTTCCTGTTCCTGAATGCCTGTTAAACCCTGCTGTTTGGAGGCATTGGGAGAACACCATCAAAGAAATCACCAAAATAGCCACGGGGCTCATGTACTAGCCTTGAGATGATATCTCTGAGTGTGATTAGTCCTTCAAGATTGCCATCATCATCCACAACATAGACCCTATGAATCTTCTCATGGTCAAGCAATTGAATCAATTCTTTGATTGTGCAGTCTTTTTTGCATGTAATCAAACCCCTTGACATTGGGAAGGCCCCTTCATGCTTCTCCAAGTAGCTTCTAACGGCTGTTAAGAAGTGTTTGACTGTAATAGCTCTGTTACATAGTATAAACATGAAATTAGTATCTAACAAAGAACAACAAAATGAAAGCTGGATTAGTGGTGAAAATTTTGGGTAATTTACCTAAGATTATAAGTTTAAATCTGAATACTGACCGTACCAAAAAGAAAAGAAAGAAAGACATTGCTAAAGCAGTCTAAACAAGTTCTATCAGATCAAATATGAACTATGAAGATGTACCTGTAATCATGGTAGATTTCTGGAGCCGTTAGCAAGAATTGAACATCTTGCAGGCTTATATTACCCACTGCCTTGCTACCACCCCTTTCGATTACAGGCACCCCTCCGATCCTCTCTCTCCTCATCAATTTAAATGCTTGAAGCACTGGTTCATCCTCATAAACCTGATAACAAGGAAACCATCTATTGTGAAGCTGATAAAGATTAGTGAGCTTACTTGATTCGGGAAGAGGAAACAACTTGAAGCATTATCTATATGTATTTTGATTGGCACAAATCATAAGCTTAATATATCTGGGGAAGCTTTTGCTGTAGAATCATGGGAACCCATACTTGACACATTTTAATTCAGTGAAACTCTTTAATTATACCTGGTTTTATACACAGTAGATGAATGCATGCATCTATCCCTATACAACACATGCAGGCAATGAGGTGTCTTGTGAGGGTTGAAGGACTAATGAATTATAGTTAAAATGGCATAGCACATTGTAAGGAGGTTTCAGTAATGTTAGTTTAAAGAGTTTAATTTTGATGCACTAATGATGTTAAAAAATTTTACACTGCCGTCCAATGAAATCTCTTTATTTGTATGACTTTTTAAGTAGTTCATATTTATAGATGTGACATTACAAGATTAGATGACTCTGTGTGTGTTTGTGTGTGTTTCTTTTACACTGTCAGTTCATCAAAATTAAATCCTAGTATAAAATACTATACTTTTTCTACATTATGTCATATTCTAGCAGGTGTATTGTTGTATGAAGGGGCTAGAGTGTTAGCTATGCAACGGTATAGAATCTAAAGTATTTAATTTCGCATGAGTTAATGCAGAAGTCTTAACTTAGGACAATTACCCACCTTGATGATATAATTTGGTGTCACAAGGGGAAGACCGACTTCAGATAGTTTCTTGGTTCCCCAATTCTCAAACCAGTGAAGACCAGCACATTCTGCCAACATGTGAATCACAGAAGACTGTGTAATAATGTTATCAATTTTACCTGAACCTAAGTCTACCACAGGAACACTCTTCATCTTGTACTTAGAAAGCAGCAAGAGCATGGTCAAAAATGAGTTTGAACTCTCCAGAGCCAGAAATGGCGCCCACCGGAATGACCCTGAAATATCACCAACCTGTTTGCTAAAGAGTTAGGACTAAAGAGTAAACACTAGATAAGATTGAATCAAACTAAATGACTAGCTGAAACAAGAACCAATAAAAAAAATTTATCTTTTTGGTTGACACTGAAAAGGGCAACACACAACCTTGGTACTCTTGTAGAGCTCAGAGGAAGTCAGATCCTCAAAAAAGTTCCCTGAAGTTGTTGCAGCAGATCCAAGGCTTTGGTCCTCAAATTTTAGAGCAGAAGCCGTACCATTTGCTGCAGTTTTAATAGCAGTTGTACTGGATGGACTCTTAGGAGATGTAGGATCAGACTGCCAACAACAACAATTGTCACATTAACTTAGTGTGGAAAATGAAGTACCCAAGAAAAATAACTTCAACAATGACCAAGCATCATATCATATTTTTAAAATGGTCCATGATTGAATTAGAGACAGTAACATGCATAGAAACAATAAAATCACCCTTCTACCCGGAAACAAAATTAACTTCACGAAAATAGTAATTTAAGTTAGACATAACATTAATAATAGTACTACTGTACTAGACTCAATCAAACGGTCCTCTAAGTTGTCTTTAAATTAAAAATGAAAGATTAAAAAAATACATTTAATTAGACATGCTAACCTGATGCAGAATCCACACAGCAATTCCAGCAAACTCAACTATTCCTATGTATCTGTCAATCCAACTAGCATCTTCCGGTGCATCAACATCCACCACAGGTGCACTGAGAATGTTGTGCTGTGCCAGTATTTTAACAGCCTCGGCTAAGGATGTGTCTGATTTTATCTCGACATCTGAACACACCAACATCATCAAAATTAACATTCTTAGTCTGAATCCTAAAGAAACACATAAAAGGGGCCACAAAGCATCATGACACAAACAAACAAGACCATGCGAAGAAAAAAAGGCATCAACATCATACCACTCCCAAAATATCAGTGTTAGGTGTCAACAAATACTCCTACTAGACATTAATCTTCATCTGGGTCTAATCAAAATCATTTCTTTTTTAGTTCAGATCATCCCCTTATAGTTGATATGTGAATAGAATTATAGAAAACAATCAATATCACAATTTCACAACCTTGATTTGAAGGAGCCGGAGGGAAGGCAGAGACAGGGATGCTTTCAAAACAAGCATTAAGCTTCTCATTAGGACTTAACTGTGGCTCCTGAACATCCCAAAGATCCTCCACTCTCATCCCAAGCTTTGCCTCTGGGCTCCTAGGACTCTCTTCCACTGTTGTAGCCATAACTCTCACTTTCCCACTTTCTCTTTCCCTCTTTTTGTAACTCCAACTTCCAATGCTGACAAGCTTAGGATCTCTCTACCCTCTTTACACAAATCCCATAAATAACTGAAGAAAAGGACACTATAACCTATGCCAACACTTCTCACAAGCCACTGTCCTGTACCCGGGATCACCACCGTTAGATTTGAATAGCTTTGGGTCCACTCTTGGTTGAACATCTGACGTGTGGAACTATGAACGGTCACGATGAGGCTACAGATTGTGCGTGATGAACTGCAGTGGTCAACCTCAGATGCAAATGTCTTTCTCCTACGTATTAATCGGTTAGTACTTGGCATGCTTATCCAAATTTGTAATAATAATATCTTCGGGAAAACATCCTAATCATCATGCTTTTACTATGGGCCAACTTGGCGTGCTGTGCTAACATGCGCTTTGGAGTGCCTTGCGCACGTTAGTTCATTTTAAGAGACAAAAAATCATGATTGATTGATTTTTTTTTTTTTTCCTTGTACTTGTACATCACTCATGATTGGTTTTATGCGGTAATAATTGAAATATTGATTTGATTTTACTTTCACCAATCGTACTTTCCCTATTGCTTTTTACCCTATAATAATGTGTCCAAGATTGATTGAGTTTTTAATTTTTAATTTTTTTTATAATTTTTTAGATTTTATAAAAAAAATATTAAAAATTTTAAAAGTTATGAATTTCAGTTTTTAATTTTTATTTTTAGTTTTAAATATTTATTTCATAAAATTCTTAAAATTGGAAAACTGAAAATCAGTGAGACCTAACATGCCTAAAAGTTTCCCATTCTATTTTGCGCCGGTGTCTTTATTGCCTGGATTCGTTACCTCAAATGAATGGATGGTTGTTGTTTTGTACCCAAAAAAAAAAAAAAATCGATTGTTGTTTATTCTTTTGCTTCCTAAAATTATTTGAAGTTTTATAACAAAAAGGCAAAATGATAAATTCTTTCGTACCCAAGTAAAATTTTGGATTTTAAAACTATTATCTATATAGACCAATAAAAAATATTCAGGTAGATTTATAGTAAAGACATATAAATGTCGTGTTTATCAAAATTTAATATTGAAAAACAATACTTAAAAAAGTAAAATTTATAAAATAAAACTTTTATTTTATTTTTAGTGAAATACATTTTTTTTGATAAATAATATTATTATACCTTTTTCTCTCCTCTATTTTTAAAGCATATATTTCTCTTCCTTAAATAATTAAGATAAGCTACACTTTAATCTATAATTTTAAATTTTCCATTAATTATATATATATATATATTGCTAATTGAGTTTTTACCTTTCATCTTTATTTGTTTTTCAAATATAGTTTCTTGTTTTTAGTTTTGTCTTAGTTTCGTCACTTATAGGACAATAGTTAAGTTTGATTTTGATGTGTTGTGTCATCAATATAAATTTTGATATGACAATATATAATCTTATGATAATATAAAATTCTTTTAAACAGTCAATATATCAATAGCAAAAAAAAAAAAGTTAATATGTCAATATTAAACTCACATTATAAATTATCTACAGATGTGGTCCATGATCACTTTTCTAACATGAAATTAAAGGTAAATGTAGATATAGCATAAACAACAATTGATATATCCTCCGACAAATTCTCTTATAAATCTTTCTATACACTAAGTGAAGTAAAAATGTATATTAAATTCATATTTTGAAATTTTAAAAATCAAAACTAACTTCATTTTGTATTTTGGAGGATTTGTAGAAAAATGAATTAAAAGTAGGAAGATACATCAGTTTTCTAGCATAAATATGTCATATTCACTTGTGCAAAATGTCAGTTTTTGTTTTTATAAATTTTGGGACCCAAAAAAATAAAAATAAAAAATGACTAAAGACCAAATTTTTTTTAATAGAGTAAATATTCACTTTTACCCCTAAAATTATATAAGTATATCACTCTAGTTTTTAAAATTGAAAAAATATATAAATTTAGTCATTGAATTTATAAAGAGTAATTCAAGTTAGTCCTTACAAACTTTACCATAAGAATTAACTTAACTAACTTGATTTACTAAAAAAAATTAATTTGAATAACTTTTTATAACTTTAGAGACTAAATTGATATGGTCTTAATTTTATAAATTAAAGTGAAACATATGTAATTTCAGGAATCAAGATATTAAATTTTTATTCTTTTTTATAATCCCTACTCTCGGCTCATTGAAACACGAATCGCATGTAATAATGAGAAAACTGCGAGAGAGTCAATGGGTTCAAGTTCAAATATGATTGAAGGCCTCAAGTACAACCAAATTTCATGAATCAATGTACTCAAATCACTTCCCCAACGAAGATCATGAAGCTAAAGAAATAGATAGGTCTTATAGAGTTGTTATAAAATACTGCTAATAAAAAGAAATGCGACTTCTTCAATTATTATTTGTTAGGTGCCTCGGGAGCATCACCATCAGCATTCTTGCGATTCTCACCGTTTGCACCGCCACCAGCAGTTTTGGAGTTCAAGTACCGAATGACTGCATCCTCAACCCTGAAAGTATAACAAAATAAAAACACACAAATATCTTTTGATTTGATAATCACCCTATAATATTTATTGGCCGTGTGCTACACATTATTATATCAAATGATCATTGCTATTTCAACATTTAAATATAAGTATTTTATTATGACATTTATTTTATTATTATTGGATATAATAATGACTTTCACTTTTTTTACTAACTTATCGTATCTAATAATAATAAAATAAGTATTTCAATTATATACCCATTTCTAGGTGTTAAAATAATATTTGGCTGTTATATATAGCCCACAGACTCATTGCCACATATTATATTTTTCCTTTTCGTTGTTGCTCAGCTATTTATTATAGACACCCAAGCTAACACAAGGTTACCAAGATGTAGTGACATAATAGAGAATCTTGCTAACCTTGTTTAGGATATGCATGATTTGTTAAATTTGAATTTAGACAATATTTTTTCTACTTTTCGTTCCTTTCTGATATTATATCTAACTTAAATCTCCTATTCTCGTGTCAAATGCCTGAATAAGGCTTGAATACTTTGTAGAAAACCTATATTTCATATCAAGTGACACCTAAGCATTGACATAAAACAAAGAAACTCTAAGTCGTTCTAAAGAATAAGGAAAAAATTATTGCTTTGTGCCATTTTCATAACTCAATATCTGGAATTTATAAGTGTTGAAATTCATAGTAATAGAGAGAGATGGATAGATTCAAAAGAATTGAGAGAATAATGAATGAGAAAATTTTACTAATGATCAAGAAATTGGTAATACAAGTGAGGTTAAAATTCATGGTAGGGAGGAGCAAGAAAGGGAAGAATAGGGGAAAAAATGAAAGAAGAGGAAATGAAAAGAACTTGTTGAAAAAGTTTTATTTCGGGCAATATAACAGATACTATGTTAAAACGCATGGTAACAAAGAAATAGATATATAGAGTTAAGAAAATACAAAATGACAAACTTTTACTAACGATTAACAAGACCTAACCAGACAGGGTATGAACCAATCTTCTGTGAGACTTGGGTGTGAAATCAGACAAAGTAACCACTTGGCTATGTGCTTAATTGTGTATAAGTGTCTCATATATATTTATATATATATTACATACTTATTTTCATTAAATTGTATTTATTATTTTAATTTAATCAAATCCGATTCAATCAGTTCAACCAGTGACCCATCAATTGAATCAATGATCCGATGACCCAATGCTTTGATCGAGTCAATTACCGGTCTAATTCTAAAAATTATGGGTGATACAAGTGAAGTGACAAGTTTATATAAACTAATAGGAGTGACCAACTAACAACTAATATCTAACCAATTTTTAATCTCTAATCACATACTCTAGCTATTACTATTTGCCACTTTTACTATATTTTCATTGCAATAAGTGAAGAGTATCAATAAATGATCTATAGCAATGTATATAGTTTCCTTAATCTAGGAAAACATAAACACAACCGAGAGAGAGGGAGGAGGAAACACTAGCATAATGCTAACCATGGTTGATTGTAGAATTTAGAACTCCAATCCTTCTTAGCTTCATGATTGACACTTCCAGAAGCATGATTCATCCCTTTTTCACATTGAGAAGCAGCGAAAGCATTAACAAACTCTTCTGGGGACTGGCTAAAGCTAAGAAAGCAAGCCCTCCTTTTACGATGCTCATGCAGTTTCTTAAATGAAGCACTAATCTGCTCATCATAAGCTTCAACCTTTTTGCTAATCTGAGTGTTTTTCATGGCTAGAAATGAAGACATATCCTTATCAAGTGTAAAAGGCACATCAACAAGCACATCATAACATGAAATTCCAGCTAGAGAATCCCCAGAAAGCTTGATCCTATGCTCCAATTGTATTGGTGGTGGTCTTGACAAATGATCTAATAGCTTCTCACCAGCCTTTTCGAAATGAATCTTCTCTTCCCCAAACACCCTCTGAAGGGGAGGATCACATGTGAAGAACAAAGAGTTATTTGGACTTTGCAACTTCCTAGAATTCACATAGTCCCAAAGAGCAGCTACTATTCTCGGGTGAGTCTCAAACTCCATCCCCATAAGCTCATTCAGTTGTTTTGAAAGCACAAACTTCTCAGGTGTATAATTCATCTCAATCTTGATCCTTGCAGTGAACTCTTTGTCCCCTTTTCTCTTCACCTCAAAACCATCATTTTGTGTAAGGGAAAGAGCACTGTCCCATACAATCACATGGTCATCAGGGTAAAGGCTTTCATCCAAGTGTATGGAAACTCTCTTGAAGAAAGTAGAGAATTTCGGGTTTGTTTGCAAAGTTTCAGCTACTGCAGGATCATTACTATTACCATCTTCCAATACCCTTCCTGTTATCTTAAGGGACCAAGAAGCTTCCTCGTCATTTTGATTTGAGGAAGTATTAAAGGACAGCCCAGTGCAGGAAGCTCCTACCTGATTCGAAAAGGTATTAAACACATAAATACGAAGAGTTTTCTGGACATGGGGACGGTGTCTAAGACACTCTTGTACCTCAATCTTTTTGTTTTCCAAAGCAGCATCAATTTTAGCATCATAATCAAGCAACTTAGTAATGAAAACAGACTCAGGAAGAAGTTCTGGCACCTTTTCTTGCACTTGCATCTCTGGTAAGGGTAAATCCCTTTTCCTTCTTGAAGATGACTTTTGTGATGCTCTCTTGGAGCTTCCAGCAGATGAAGATGATGGAACAACAGTAGCATTAGCATTGATAATGGCATTAGCCTTAACAATGGCATTGGCATTATGCAATTGAGCAATAGACTGTGATTCTTGATGATGAGCTTGGAGTTGAGCTTGTGTAGCATGAGAGTGAGAATGGGCTAATTGAGCATGATGAGAATGTACATATTGAGCTTGATGAGCAAGCAGCAATGCTAGGGGATCTGAAGGCTGAAAGTGACCACGGAATTGGGCATGAGGGTGTGACTGAGAGGAGATAAGATGGGTTGGGTAGCTCCTAAGCTGGCTCATGTTCATGGGGTTAGGGTGGTGTGGTTGTGGAGTTGTTCCTGAATCTCCAATCCATGAAGGGGGTGCTGGAAAATTCCTTGATTGACTATTCATTGTTGCAATTGTTGCTTCTAAAATCTAAAACACAATTTAGTCAGACATAAACTCAATGAAAATTGAAGTTCAGTTATTGAAAGAAAAAAAAAAAAGAAGGATTTTTTCCTTATAGAAAATTTCGGGAAATCTCAGGACCTAAATTAAAAGTTAAGCATGTCTTCGAGTTAATTAGTGCTTACAGATATTTTTACAATTAATTCAACATCGGAGAACCAACAAGAAAATTTAAATGGCGATGTATGAGCAAAAAATAATAAAAAAAAATCTTTGAAAAAACTTAATTCTTAAACAAAAATGATGGATTTTTCAATGTAAAAATACACAAAAGATTTAGATAATAAAAGCTCTCATAAACAAAATGCGATATGCATGACTCAAAACCTAAATCGACCAAAATTGAACTAGCAACACAAAAAATTAAGGGATTTTTTCTTTATCATCTTTTGCAGAAGATCAAGAAGAAAAAAAACATAGAAGATGAACAAAAGAAAAGAAGCTTACTTTTGAGTTTGAAATATGAGAAATTGAAGAGGTTTTGAACAGAAGCCCAATCACTGTCTTAGTCTACTCAATTGTTCTTTATCTCAGCCAAACTATAGATCCTCTGTCTCCCTATTCTTTTCCTATAGCTTTCTCAAAAATGGCATAGTATACGTTGTACTTATGGTAACAAGCATGTACAATATAAGGTATGTGTAGTCAAATAGAAATTTAACAAGTCATGTTAACATGTGATGCATCTATGATACATGATATAGTGTATGCTCATCAAATAGAATTTTAACATGTCATGTTTATGTGTAAGAAACGATTACCCTAAAATGCGGGCATAGTCAAATTGAAGTCTTAACATCTCATGCTTGTGTTTTTTATATATATATATATATATATATATAGAGAGAGAGAGAGAGAGAATTAATACGTTATACTTATTGTAACGAGTATCTATAATAAGATATGGGTAAGGAAATAGAAATTTAACATATTACTTTCACGGGTGACGATACCTTGTTTCACGCCTCTTGAATTCTTTGATCCCCATCACCATTTTTCACGAATCCCTATCCCCCCATGGGAATCCATAGATATCCCTAAACAAATAAACTAAAAAGTCCACTACTAAATATCATTAATAAAACACTAAATATCTTTATAATCTTCATAATCAATCTTGAGTTCCACTTTCACTTACATATAAAAAAGAATACATAAACTAGTTACATATCATAAAAATTGCAATATAAGGAATCTAATATGAGAATAAACTCTCATCACATGATCATTATTGTTTATGAGACATTGAGCTTGAGCTTAAACCCTAAACCCTAAACAATGTCAATATCATTATTGACATTGTTTATAAGGAATCTAATATGAGAATAAACCCTAAACCCTAAACCCTAAAACATTATGAGATATTGAGCTTTTTCTTTTGAACTTACTAATATACATTCGGGGCGGATATTCCTACAAAATAAGGGGGTATAATCCTCATTCCCATCTATAAAGCTGCTTCGAGGGGACTTTTACCCCATCCCTATCCTAATTATTGGGGAAAAAATCCTCTCATTCAGATTCTTATTTATAGATATCCTCGTGGTCATAGATATCTTCACCTATAAATTCACATTGTCATCCCTAATAATACGCGATATAATGTATACTAATCAAATAGAACTTTAACATATCATGTTTATGTGTAAGTGTTTACATCACGAAGTGGACATAGTCAAACTGAAGTCTCAACATATCATGATTATGTGTAATGACCAGTTAAAGTGTATGTTTGGATTAGAGTTTGCAAGCTTTAATCAACTTGATTTTGATTAGAAGTGGTGGTATAAATGTGATTTATGTTTGTAAACTTTTATTTCAAAAGTAATTATGAAAGAATGAATATTATTTGATTAATACTAAACAAAACAACTTTCGGGTGTATGATTCTTAAAAAGGATGTGAATATTATTCTAATAACTTTATTTTTACCCCTTTTTTAAGTATAATTGAATGAATTATATGAATATCATTATATATATTTTTTCAAGCAACAACTATGTCTACTCAAAATAATCAAATCCGTAACTGTACGCCAATTTGGTAATGCGTAATCTATGGGTTAAAATTAAATATGTTTTGGCCCATAAAAAATAAAAAGTTCTGGTTTTGGTTAATTTTTTTTAGTTCAAATATTTCTAAAACTGCTTAGTTTTATTCTATAGTATTAGATTATTCATGTTAAATGATGAATCAACTAATAGAAGATGTAGCCAGCAATCATACTTGATAAAGACTAAAACCAAGTAATTTTAAAATTGTTTGGACGGAAACCAAATTAAAAATTTTCAAACTAAAATAAAAAAAAGGTTTATTTTTTCTAAGAGGAAAAACATATTTAAGTCCAAAACGAAGTTTTTCATGCAAAATCCACCAGGATAAAAATGTGGATATGTTTTCTAGATTAATTTTGTTACAATGACAGTTGTACTATTATTAAATCATTCTCTTCTGTATGTGAGACTTTCAAGATAGTAAATAGTTGAGTCAAATATTTTTTCTGATGTAGTAATTATACCTGGAAATTAATATATCATGAACATAAAAAGTTTACATTATCATTTATTTAGAATATAATGTTTACACTGATAATATCTTCCAATCATATCCTCATATGCATGATATTTAAAATAGTAAAGTAAAAGTCAAACATATTTTACTAGACATGTAATTAGATATTTTTTATACCTTCAATACATCAAAATTAAATCCATCTAATCATATACTAACATATACAATACTTTTAAGATAACCAACACTTTAACATATACAACACTTTAAGGATTAAATGATACATAATTTTTTTTATCGAGAAAATATAAACAATAGAATAATTGTATAAAATCCTTTTAAACTCCATCAGATTAGGATGCACTTGGATGAGCTTTTTGAGAATAAAAATCATTCTTTTCCCTTACGGAATGTTTAAAAACTCTTGAAATTTAATTCTCTCAAGAAATTAAATTGAATTCCATACTTTAAAAATAATTTAAATAAAAAATTGAAATATCAAGGAAATTAAAATTTAATAAAACTAAGGAAGAGAAATCATACCTAAATGATGTGATTTGATATGAAAATTGAATTCTAACAAATAAAAATATCAAACTAATTTTACTTGAATAATATTTTATTTTTAATATATTAATATAGAATAAAATAGTAAAAGTAATTAAATTAATTTATTTTTAGATCTATTTCAAATCAAGGAATTGAATTCAATTTTTTAATTTACTGACACATTTCAAACATAAAAATTAAACTCAATTCCTAATGGAATCTAATTTAATTTCATCTCATTAAAGATTTTCAAATACCTTATTGAAAAAATCACTTTTCATATAATTGGATAATTTTAAAAAATAATCAAAAACTAAAAGAAAATTTTATTTTTTTCCTTAAAGCAAAACATTAACTTTTGAAAAAACTTAAGTTTTAATTTTTTAAAATATAAATTTAAGTTTCATAATTACTGTTTTAAAAAAAATATAAAATATATTTTGCTCAAAAACTGTTCTTATTTATATTTCTTATGATTAATATTAATAACAGACAATTTCGCATCACATCACATTTATTACATTCTCTATTTTTAAAATGTTATGAAAAATAAATAAACGAAGATTTATTATTTACACTTTTATAAACAAAATCAAGAAAACCAAAAATTATTTTATAGAACAAAACATGCCAAAAGTCGTGATTGAATTAATTAATTAGATCTTTTTCATTTCTTATTTAACTTTTACCCCGATTTTATCCCCAACCAAAAACATCCTAACGATTATTATTAAGCTTTGCCAATCCATCTTAGATATTAGCATTTTACATCAAACCAACAACAAAACAAGCAAGATCATCAGCAACTAGAATACCAAAAAGAAGAAACCAGCTTAAATTAAAAGGCTTAAATTTAAAAGGCCAAAATCATACATGACTTTCCAAGTAAACCGATGATACTGAAAGGACAAACTGACATCATGTAACGGCAATACCAACAAGGTTTTAGAAACAATAAAAATTCTCAACTTAGGGTAGTTGTATCTATAACATAATTTCTAACACTTGCAACTTCTCCAACTCTAAGCTGATCTCCAAAACCCATTCATTGTAGATTCTGCAACAAAGGTTATGGAGTAGGATTAGAACGATGAAAACCATAGATCATAGAAACAAACTAAGGAAATACAAGAAAAAAACAACAAAAAATGGTTGGAATGCACTTACAAATTTTATTGAAAGCCACAATGTCACAACTCTGGACATACTCATTGATGGGTTCAACTAGAAGGTGTTCCTCAATGAGGGTGTCGACAGAGACCAGGTCATCCACAATAGTAAGCATAATTTGCAGTTTCTTGATACCGTACCCAACAGGAACAAGTTTGGCTGTGAAATTTATAAACAAAAATCAGAGTAGCTAAAACCAATATCTATCATAAACAAAACAATATACTTATGAGATGTAAAATTGTTGTTCCATTGATATTTCTAATTTCTAATATTTGAAATATTGAAGGTGGAACCTTATAATTCGAATATTCTATGAATTAGATGAGAATGAATGCAGTCAGTAAAGGGTTAAACATCTGCAAATATTTACAACCACTGCCAAATTTACAAAGGAAACAAAAAAAGGAAAGTACATACATGCACCCCAAAGCAATCCTTCCATCTGAACACTTCTCACCGCTTCCTCGAGCTTCTTCATGTCAGTTTCATCATCCCATGGCTTCACATCCATCAGAACAGATGATTTCCCAGCTGAGATTGACAAAAAACCACGTAATAATTAATCTCACAAACAGGTGTGAAAAAAAAACGAAGGGGGGATATCCAAATAATTGCAACTTCGCAATCAATACAAGAACTTACACTCTTTCTTCTTTCCAGCGGCCTTCACAGCAGCAGCGCGTTCCTCAGCTGCCTTCTTCTCTTCCTCAGTCTCTTCGCCAAAGAGATCCACATCATCATCATCGTCATCATCCGCAGCAGCGGCCTGAATTACATTCAATCAATGGTCAACCTAACAATGAATCCACAATGCAAGTATATATCTATCCAAAAAAAAAAAAAAACATGCCTTCGAGTCAGCAGGTGGAGGAGTGGCAACAGCGTCCTCAGCAACCAGAGAAGACTCCACGGTGACACCAGATCCCTCACCAGAAACACCTCTAAAACACATAAAATTGAAAAATAATAAGTTACAAAAACACAAGTTTAACTGCATAGAATAGAAAAATCACAGGACACTTGAATCACCAAATCATAATACTAGATCAGCACAAAAGAAATAATCTATAAAGACAACATATATAATCATTAAATAACACGCTATGACACTACAGGGAACTATTATTAACCCACTAGCTAAATAAATTTTAATTTTTTTAAAAATATAACTGAGCATGATGAATCATGGAATAGGGAACTTACGATATCCTCAACAAAGCATCAATGTGCTTGTACCACCTGGAAACATTCACATATTCAGCTGGGGGAGCCTGCGACAGAGCCGCATACACAGTAAGATCATCCTTTGAAGCTTGGTACCTATAATACAACACATACAAAAAAGACAAGGCATAAGATATAATGAAAATAATTTTAAAATAGAGGGTTATTCATCAAAACTCAAAACAATTTTGTTAATTAAACTTACCCAGTTATGTAACTGCGGGAGAGAAGGTATTCATTAAGCTTCTTCAAGCCAGATGCAGAGCCAAGGTCAGAGAATGTGACTGCCATCTTTGCCAAATTAGATAATAAGCTTCTGCAAAATATGAATAAGAGATTGCAACAGCATCAATAAAAACTCTCACAAACATATATATATAAAACCTTTTATTGAATTGGAAGAATTGTCAAAGGGGAAAAGTTAATTGACAAAAATTAGAAAGCTTCATGAAGAGATTTCAGTAATTGATGATACAAATTTGCAATTACAAACATAGAAGCATGAGATCGGTCTGAAGGGGTTGTTAACTACCTGTACGAGATGCAAAGAACGGCAGCACCACGGAAGAGTGAGAGTGAGAGTGAGAGTGAGAGGAATGAGAAGGCTTTGCCCTAGTTATTTATGGAATTGTGGGAACCCTAACCAGCGTTGCGAAATTGGGTTGTGGCTGACCCATTTGGGCCCAAAGAAGGCCCATTAATCCTTTTTCTTAAAAGGAAATTCAGTTCCCAGCGGGTACTGCAGCAGTGGCGTCCGCTTACACCCAAAAAAAAAAAAAAAAAGCATTCTTCTACTGTCTACTAATATATAAGAGTGATACTATTTAAACACCCAAAAAGTAAATATTTATTAAGATACCCACTTAACAATCATTAGATGTGATGTGATAGATGGAGTGTGTGGGATCCACCATCATATCCAATAGTTGTTAAGTGAGTGTCCCAATAAACATTCACTTTTTTGATGTTTAAATAGCATTTTTAAATAAATTTATATAGCTATTATTGGAAAATAAAAATATTAAATTTCCATTTTTATATCCTTTCCTCACATTTTGGAGGAATAAAAATTTTGTGTTTTTTGTCTCGGTGACAGAAATTTTTTCTGTCCTTGTTCCCGTCTCTCCCACCAAACAGGTTTGTGTCTTCAGTATCTCTATATTTCTGTCCCAAAGACAATAAACAAGCGCTACCTAACTGTCAAGAAAATCAGCTTGTTAGGAAGTTTAGGTGTATACTTTTTTTTTCAATCTTTGTTTCGTGTAGTCATCTAGAAGATGGTATGCCAATTAGAGGGCTTTGTGTCTTAGGGTATTTTCATCTCACATTGTATTATTGGTCATGGGCATTTTCTTGTTCAATAAATATCTCTTTCGATAAAAAAAAAAACAATAATAAAACTTAGGGGGTGTTTGTTAAGTAAGGTTGGCACAAATGGTTAGGTTGGGTTTTGAATATGCAGCTATCCCTTAGTCATGGGTGGCCTTAGACTAACCAAGTTTGGGGGATAAGCGTGAATATCATGGATTGATGAGTGTAGCAAATACCCACCATCTCTAGTAATTGGATCCCCAATTTAGGATAATTATGCCCTACCTCTTGGTATTGGGATTCCCTTATTGACATTTTTTTACACACACAATAAAGGTGTTCGGTTAGTGATGTGGTGTTATTATTTAGATGAAGTTTGTTTAGTAAGTAATATAATATTTTATTTTAAAATTGATTTTTATATAAATAAGTTTTAAGATTATAACAATCATAAGATTCAAACCCTTGGCATCTTACGACTAAACTTCATTTATAGTAATATTTTAATTTTACTACAACTAACAACATTTGAGTATTTTTGACAATGTAATAATACATAATTAAATGATTATGAAAACATTTTTTATTTATTTAAACTAAAGTAGGGGATGAATTAAATTGAACTAATTGAATTGGTTTGGATTAATAGGTTCAATTGGATAGAATCCGACTGCACTCGATCCATTTACACCTATACAAAAATGATAATTATAAGAATCAAACTCTTGGCATTATAACTAAGCTTTATTTAGAGTCATAGTTTATTTTCACTACAACTAAAAACACTTATATGTTTTAAATGATGTAATAATACACTATTAAATAATTACATAAACACCATTTATTTGTTTAGACTAAACTTATGTAAGGGAGGAATTGATTGATAACATTGTAAGATTTGACACATTTACCCTAGCCTCCCTTCTAGTCCCCAACCATACCAAGTTCATCACTTCAAAACCCACCTCCTTCCTCCCATTTCAAAACCCATGCTCTAGGATTAGGGAACTTGGGATTTTAATTATCTATAGAGGGCATGGGAATGTAGGTTTCAAAAATATTTGGTCAATATGAGAAACTATCCAACACCACCACATCCTCCCCCTAAATCCTAGATTTAAGGAGAAACATTATGCTAATGGTGACTTTTATGAATGTTTGTAAAGGTGCAAATTGCAGGAGGGTGAGAGAAAGTACGTGTGGAAAATGGGAATGAGTATGTTGATGAGTAGAGTCACATTATTTTGGGGAAAAAGGTTTTGGGTTAATAGGGTCCCTAAGGGGAAATGTGTGTTCAGGTCGGGAAATAAGGAGTTTGTAAATGATAAGAAAAATAATGGGAATGTGGAGTCTTAGATGGTGGTGGGTAGGAAGAGGCCTCTGATGGTTGGGCATTGGAGTGTGAGATTTACCAGGATTTGCATTTGGGAGCTTGATGATAAAGCTAGGGATATCAATGGTGATATTGTTCACAATGCGAAGGCTTCTATGATTTATAGAATCAGAGAATAGTTGTGGGGGGTTTTGCATAAGACTCCCTATTGGTTAGTAATTTTTCAAACCCACATTCCCATGCTCTTCTACGACAAATTAAAAACCCAAGTTCCCCAATCCTAGAGCATGGGTTTTGAAGTGATGAACATAGTAGGGAAGTTAGTGTAAGTCAGACATTTATAGAAGGTCTAATTTGAATTTTGATAAAATGAGACGTGTTAGTTCCTCTATTAATCGTCATTTCAACATTTAATAGATAAGTACATGTGAGTAGTTATATTGTTAATCTTAATTTGTTAAATTTTATCGTGATATATTATCAATTTCTCTTGTCAAAATAATAAATTTTTATCGTCTTTTTCTAAAATAACATTTTACGCATCTTTGAGCCTTAAACCACATCTTTTTTTTCTTATTTTTTTTTCACTTCCATACATGTAAAGTCAAAATGATGAAATTGTATAGTGTTATCATCGAGTTTAATGAAGTCATATCATTAATTTAATAAGTCACATATTCTTCTTTGTTAAGTGTTTAAATAACGAGATAATCGAAAAAACTAACACGTACTATTTTGTGAAAGGTGATGAATAGATTTGTGTCATGAGAAACTAATTTGGATATATCTTGATTAATCTTCATAACACTTAGCATATTATAAATATAGTGTTTAATTTTGATATGCTATTTTTTTTTAACTGTTATCTAATAAAATCTCTTTATTTATGTAGTTTTTTTTACCAGGAGAGGAAGTTAAATATAAATATCAATATGACAGTACATAATTGATTAGTGTATTAAAACTAAATTCGCATTGGCAATTTTGAGCCACTAGAATGCGCCGGGAATGTGTCTTCATCAACGGCCACAATACTAACATACGCTAATCGCGTGTGGTGTGCTCCGCTGTGCACCAAACCATGATGGCCCAACTCCCAAGCAGGCACGACATTATTGTTATTATTTTAAGGCTACCAAGCACAAGCACTAACACGAAGAATATGACACACAGAAATAAAGAAAACATTAAACTCAAAATATTACACAATACAGGCATCACATATATATAATATATATATATAATTTTTTTAATAAAATAAAATAATTTAGTATAGATCCAACTAAATAATTAAAGTTGATTTTAGACTTGTGTTGATATTAAAATTTAAAAAAAATAAAGAAATCAACTTAGGCATGTCTGTGGAATATCCAAACTGCATTCACAGTGAATTAGACTAGTGTCCAATCATATTTAATATATGTTTGAGCTCAAAACATTTATTTTTTTAATTAAATAAGTATGAAGGCATGACTAACACGTGTTATGTAAGTGTTCGACACTAATATGAATATGCCACCAAGTCGATGAGTAGTTCTTAATTTTAATCATAGGCACAACATTGTTATCCATTATAAAAAATAAAATAAAAATGGCACAGAGCAAGCAACAAATAAATATATAAATAATTAATTAACTAAAAAACACCGTAAAATCATTCGTATCCCCTCTCTTTCACCCCTTTTTCTTCTATCGTTGAAGCCGAAAACAATATAACAAGAAGGAGAACAACAAAGGGAGAGAGAAAGGGGAACAACCGAAGACGAAGAGAACAAAGAAGAAGAACAAGAAGCAGCAGCAGCATGGTGTCGACGAGACGAAACAGTGGATCTCTCTCCGCCAACAACACCAAAAGATCTTCCTCCTCAGAAGACAAACCTACTACTCCTTCTTCTTCTTCTTCCCCAAAGAGACACAAGGTTCGGTCTTCCTCCTTTCTCCCCAATCCCAAAACGCATGCCGTTTATTCCCCCTCTTTTTTCCCCCTTCGGCAAAAATTCCTCCTTTTTTCTTCGTCGTTTTATGAGATTAGGGTTTTTGATTCTTTTTTTTTCATGTGATTTCAGGTTGACGGTGGGGGTGGTGGTGCGTCGGAGAAACCGGTGCCGGCGGCGGAGAATTCGAAGGAATTGCGAGCTCCGGAGGCTGCTGCCGATCCCGGAGAATGCGGCACTGGCGACGCTCAGATCGCCGGCAACGACGGCAAGGCCGATTCCGCGCCGGCCGTGCCCGTAACGACGCCGATCGCCGATGGTGAGTGTTTGGCGCTCGCGCTTTTTCCGATTATACCGTTGTGGCACTGAATCGTTACTTGCTGGGAAATAAAATATTGATTTTTTTTTCAATTCGTTTCTGTTTTGAAGGTTCTTCGCCGAACTTGGTAGCTGATAAACCAAAGGGTTCGTTCTCTTCTTGGAGTATATATCAGAAGCAAAATCCCAACTTTGAGGATTCAGTTCCCTGGTGCAGGCTCTTGTCCCAATTTTCGCAGGTAATTAAAATTCACTCACAATTTTGATTTTAAAGTGTTCAATTAGAGTTGCATTGGACTGTTTTTTTTTTTAAAATTTTAAAAATTTGTTTATTTAGAAAATTGGAATATGTGTTGTTATTGGTGCAGAATCCAAATGTTCCGATCTGCAGATCAAATTTCACGATTGGTTCTAATAGGCATTCCAGCTTCCCGTTGAAGGATCAGGCGATAAGTGGAACTTTGTGCAAGATCAAGCATACCCAGGTACATTTTGGAGCTGGTATAGGGTTTTTGGAATGGAGTTTTTGAAGTTAGGTTTGATGTGGTTGCGTGAGAGGTATGGTATGGTTGAGCTTGAGCTTTTATAGGCACACACACATGACACACCTTGGCACTGGATGATGATAGGTTTACCCAGTTACTATTTGACAGAAACTTCTATAAGCCCTGAAAATGCTTATCTGGAGTAGTGTGCTTGGCTGCCTTCTTTTTTCATTTTTGGTTTTCAGTTGTTTGAGGTGAATATCTTAGGGAATGTATGTGCAGTATGATTACTGTTGTTTCTGGAAATGATCAGCGTGAGGGGAATGCTGTAGCTGTGCTAGAAAGTACAGGCAGCAAAGGATCTGTGCTAGTAAATGGGACGCTTGTCAAGAGGAATACCAGCCGTGTGCTTAACTCGGGCGATGAGGTTGTTTTTGGTTTGATGGGAAATCATGCTTACGTATCCTGTTAGTTATTCCAGTTGAATGTTGTTCTTTCATTGCTTTTGCTTACTCTATACGAGCATTGGTAGAATTCTGTTGTTGTTCTTGTTCTCAAGTTATTTGTCTCTATATGGGTTTCCTTGATTTGTGTTGACCTAGATTTTTCAGCAACTAAATACTGAAGCTGCAGCTAAGGGTGCAGTTCAGAGTGGTGTTGGGAAGTTTCTGCAGATTGAAAGGAGAACTGGAGACCCGTCAGCCGTAGCTGGGGCTTCTATTTTGGCCTCTCTGTCTAACCTCAGACAGGATCTAACAAGATGGAAGTCTCCGTCTGTGTCTGCCAGTAAGCCTCAACAGGGTACTGATGTTTCAAGTCATGCTGTTCTGAATGATGGTACAGAAAATGAGCTTGATGGGCTGGAAGGCAACTCAGCTCCAAATGAAGGGACTGATAAAGCTGCTGATGTTGGAGCAAGCGAAAAGAATTCTCCTATGGATTGCGATCCAGATGATGCAGGCACAGAGGCAGGCAATGTAAAAATCTCTGGGGTGAATGATTTCCTAAGGCCTTTCTTGAGGATCCTAGCTGGATCTAGTTGTAAACTGAAATTGAGCAAAAGTATCTGTAAACAGGTGTTGGAAGAAAGAAATGGGATGAAGGATACACAAACTGCGTCATCTTCGGGTACATCTGTGCGCTGTGCAGTTTTTAAAGGAGATGTTCATGCTGCAATACTGGATGCGAAAGATATAGAAGTGTCCTTTGACAACTTCCCATATTATTTGAGGTATAATTCTCTTCTATTCTAATTTATTACAATGTTATGTTGAAGATACTACAGATGCATTAACTCTGGTTACCTTTCTTTCTTCTTATTTAAAATTTTAAACATTTATTCATTTATTTATACTACTTTTGAATCTGTCCTATTTGTCTGAATATATATCATGCTGAATTTATATCTAGCATGGCACATTTGATGGTTTTATATCAATTTCTAGCTTTATATTGCATTTGGTTGCTTTATTTTTCTTGCAGTGTCTGTTGCTAGGACTAGAGAGTAACGCAATATTCCTTTTTGCATTTCACTTGAATTTATTGTTGTAGCTTTTTTCTATCATGGATTATGAATTACTTGACTGTATATTTGATCATACTAACCTCTTTCTGTAGTGAGAATACAAAACATGTCCTGGTTGCAGCTTGCTTTATACACCTGAAGGATAAAGAACATGTAAAGTACACAACAGATTTTACAACCATAAACCCGCGAATTCTACTCTCAGGACCCGCAGGTATGTGTGTATTGCACTGCTGATCTCCTACTTCGTCTTTTTTGTTGGATTTTAACTTCCATATTTACCTTCAACTTATTACTTCCTTTAATTGCCAATTTTTGTTGTTTACAGGGTCAGAAATATATCAGGAGATGTTGGTAAAAGCACTTGCAAAATACTTTGGAGCTAAATTGCTCATATTTGATAGCCATTTGCTTTTGGGTGTAAGAAAAAGTTTCCTTTGTTGGTCTGATATTGGGATTAGTCCAAGCATACTTATTTTGTTGATTAATCATTGAAGGATTCTTTTTAGCGGAAATTCTGATAATGAATCTTCATTTATTGTGTGTTGATAGGGTTTATCTTCCAAGGAAGCTGAGCTGCTAAAAGATGGATTTAATGCTGAGAAATCATGCAGCTGCACAAAACTAAGTCCTACAGCCGCAGACGTGGCTCGGAGTATGGATCTATCAACTAGTGAAACAGATACACCTAGCTCTTCAAATGCACCTACTCCATATGGCCTTGAGTCTCAAGCTAAGTTGGAAATTGATAGTGCACCGTCTACTTCCGGGGCAGCTAAAAGTAGCACATTTAAATTGGGTATGTGCTCTTCTAATTCTCTCCTATTTTAGAAGAGCTTTAGTTTATCTCAAAGTGTTGATGTTTTCCATTACAATCCTGCAGGTGACAGGGTAAAATATAGCTTTTCATCTTCTGGTAGCCTGTATCAGGCGTCTTCTTCAAGGTACAAATTTGTGTTAAACTGTTCTAAATTGGTTTCTTTCTCTCATTGATGGATGTTGTTACAACTTACAACTGTGCAACATGCATAAGTTACTCTTTATCCTCACACTTTGATGAAAAATAGCTTAGGCATTGCCTATGCATAAGTTATTTCTTTTGTATTTGTTCTTCTTTGTTCTTGAAATGATTTTCTTATCACTTTCTATGAGGGATAAGAAAGTGGCCCAACGCACCTGACTTCCACCTGGTAGAGTCTGGAAAGGGTAGATGTACACAGTTTTACCCCCACTTTGCGAGAGGCTGTTTTCAGGATTTGAACTCGTAATCTCCAGGTCACAAAGTAGCAGCCTTACCGTTGCACCGAGACTCACCTTCATGAATATGATATTAGCCCATGACTAACTTTCATGAATATGATATATCAATCATTTTGCAATTTGGAATAAGCAACTTTATTTGTTTTCTTTTTCGCTTGGGTATCTATCCATTTTTAATAGAGCATGAGTCTAAATTCTTTTCTATTTAGTTGCTCCATATTACCCTTTGTCTCTAGACAATGTAATGCAAAATTTTCATTCCTCTCAATACTGTTTCCTCCATTTCACTCATACCGAACAAAGTGCATGGGTTTTTATTTGTTGTTATAAGTTTGCTTACTGATTGCACCTATAGGGGCCCACCTAATGGAAGTCGGGGGAAGGTTGTTTTACTCTTTGATGATAATCCCTTGTCAAAAATTGGTGTAAGATTCGATAAACCCATACCTGATGGAGTTGATCTTGGAGATGCCTGTGAGGAAGGTCAAGGATTTTTCTGCAATGGTAATGCCCTACCTTTCTACAAAAAAATCTTCTATGTTATTGCATTTTTCAGTTTTTTCTTTTTTGTATATTTTGAAGTGGTCTTTTCTCTTTTCAGCCAGTGATCTGCGATTGGAAAACACTGGTGTTGACGAACTGGACAAATTACTTATTAATACGTTGTTTGAGGTTGCCTTATACTCCACTCTTGGGTGCAATAAGAATTTCTTCCAATCATTTTGTGCTTTGATCTTACAATAAGAACTTGTACATATTTTTGTTTCAGGTTGTTCATAGTGAGAGCAGAAGTGCACCTTTCATTTTGTTCATGAAAGATGCAGAGAAGTCTATAGTAGGAAATGGAGATCCATCTTCATTTAGAAGTAAGCTTGAAAAGCTTCCAGACAATGTGGTGGTAATAGGTTCACACACCCACTCTGACAGTCGAAAAGAGAAGGTAGTAATTGTTTTGTTGATGATAGCCATTTTGAAATGCTAAAGTGGAATACACATGGAAGCGTTAGAAACTTTGCCATGTATACCACTGCATAAAAGGATTTTAACAGCCCATGTCAAGATAATTTGGGTTTTAGTTTTAGTCGCATACCATTTGGTTTAGGCGCATAAAAATTTGTTGGAAGAATGAATTTATCAAAGTTCTACACTTTTTTCTTCCATAGGTAGGGGCTTTATATATCTGGTTTTACTTTATAAACTGAGGAAGTTGTGTATAGTGGCTGAAGAAAGATACAAATTGGATATCCTTTGTAGTTGATCCTTTGAATTTTTTCAAACTGTTTGACTGTTTGAGTGAATAAGTGATTATGTCATTTTCTGGTTGTTTTATAAATTGAAACTGAGAAAGTTGTGTGTAATGGCTGAAGTTGGACATGAATTAGATATCCTATGTATTTAATCCTTTGGATTACTGCCATGCCCCTTCTAAGTGAGTATGTATAAATGATTATGTAATTGATACATAACTACTTTCCTTGCAGTCGCATCCTGGAGGTTTGCTTTTCACAAAGTTTGGCAGCAATCAGACTGCCCTTCTTGACCTGGCTTTCCCGGTAGCAATTACATCTCCTTCTGAGTCTATTCTTCTATTGGAAAGAGAGAAACCAGAATTTCCTGCATATGCTTGTGTTTTGCATATCTTATGTGCAACCTTATGGCTCTCTCAGCTAAAGTAACATTATGTCTCTTACTTTTACAGGATAGTTTTGGAAGATTGCATGACAGAGGAAAGGAAGTCCCAAAGCCTAACAAAACCTTGACTAAGCTTTTCCCAAATAAAGTAACAATTCATATGCCACAGGTATATGCCGTGGATTGGCTGTCATCAGTAATCATTTTTTTGTTTTTGGGGTCAAGTCTGTACGTAATATATTCTTGTTATGTTTCCTGATAGGATGAGGCACTTCTAGCGTCTTGGAAGCAGCAACTTGATCGTGATGTCGAGACTCTCAAAATCAAAGGAAATTTGCACCATTTGCACACAGTAAGTATCTTGTATGTGCTTGTAGTGTTAACGAGTTATAATTGCAGTTGTGGACTGTGGTGGTCTGATGCTGTAATTACAATTCATTGATTTGTTTTTTGTTACCTAATTTATAAATGTCATTTATAGGTTTTGAGCCGCTGTGGGATGGAATGTGAAGGACTTGAGACCGTGTGCGTTAAGGATCAGACACTTACAAATGATAGTATGTTCTACCACTAAATGCTTAAGGATTTGCAGCTTAAATCTCTCTCATATGTCATGTTTGCCATATTGCAGATGCGGAGAAGATAGTTGGTTGGGCTTTAAGTCATCACCTCATGCAGAATTCTGAAGCTGATCCCGATGCAAAGCTTGTTTTGTCTGCTGAGAGGTAGTTACTAATTTGTGCCAGTGGTTATTTGAAATGTTATATATATTCTAAGTTTTAAACCTTCATAGTCATGGGACTTATGTTTACTAATTATTATGTTATCTTACCAGCATCCAATATGGAATTGGGATCTTACAGGCTATCCAGAATGAGTCGAAGAGCCTGAAAAAGTCTCTTAAGGTGATTTTTGTTAATTTTTGCTACTTGGATTGTAGTAGAAAGTGTCATCTGGTAGTTTGTTCCCATTTTTCTGCCTAGAGGTTATTGTATTGAGAGAGTTTAACACTCACCTTATGAATGCTATATTATGAATCATGCCGTTTCTTGTGTTGTCTGCATTCAGGATATTGTAACAGAAAATGAGTTTGAAAAGAGGCTTTTAGCTGACGTTATTCCACCCAGTGACATTGGTGTTACTTTTGATGACATTGGAGCTCTTGAAAATGTTAAGGATACGCTGAAGGAATTGGTGATGCTTCCTTTACAAAGGCCTGAGCTTTTTTGCAAGGGGCAATTAACCAAGGTTTTAGTTAATTTACCGATTAATTTGCATTATGCTTTTGATGTCTGTTGATGATTGGAGTTGTATTCCGTTATCATTGTTCTTTCCCTTGCTTTTGTTTTGTTGATTGACTGATTTTGTGATGCTTTTGTTGTCCTCCCAAATAAGCTGCCTTGATTATTGTGATATCTTATTATTTGTAACCGTTATATGTGATGTATGCTTTTCTGTAAGATGTGTAATTTGTTTCGGTTAAAATCTATCATGATGCCCTGAAAAACAAAAGCATCCGTAATATGCAATTAGTTTTGAGAAACCAGTTTTTAGGATATTTTTGGAGCTTTTCTTGTTGAAATATTGTTATATACCTTCATTTTTTTCTTTTTTTGAAATGTTCAAATCAAACATTAATCTTAAATGTTGGTGATCTTTTCCCTCATCCAAAATATAAATCACTCTGATTTCTGACTGTGAATTACCTTTTGTGCAGCCGTGCAAGGGCATCTTATTATTTGGACCTCCTGGAACAGGCAAGACAATGCTTGCAAAGGCAGTTGCTACTGAAGCGGGTGCAAACTTCATTAACATCTCCATGTCAAGCATCACGTCCAAGGTTAAATTTGCTAAATGGGTATATTTTAATTTCTCCCTTATCAATTTGTTCTGCATGTTAACTTGTGTTCTTCCCCCTTCTGGCTTCAGTGGTTTGGTGAGGGTGAGAAATATGTGAAAGCTGTTTTCTCCCTGGCAAGTAAAATTGCACCTAGTGTTATATTTGTTGATGAGGTAAGCCTTTGAAGTGGAAAGTTACTAGTTTTTATTAATTTACCCGCTGAAAAATACAGCACAGTGAACTGGTATGGCTGTGTATAGGTTGATAGCATGTTGGGCCGGAGAGAAAATCCAGGGGAACATGAGGCCATGCGAAAGATGAAAAATGAATTCATGGTGAACTGGGATGGGTTGCGTACAAAGGATACTGAGCGAGTTCTTGTGCTTGCAGCCACTAATAGGCCTTTTGACCTTGATGAGGCTGTCATACGCAGACTGCCGCGGAGGTGAATTCCGTGTTCAACTGCATTTGAATTCCCGTTTCTTTTTTTGGGGTGGGTCAGGAGAGTTAAGAGATTTTGAAGTTTTTGTTATCCTTGCTCTTCTGCAGATTAATGGTAAATTTGCCAGATGCTCCAAACAGAGCAAAAATATTAAAAGTAATACTGGCAAAAGAGGACTTGTCTCCTGATGTTGATCTGGATGCAGTTGCAAGTATGACCGATGGATATTCTGGAAGTGATCTCAAGGTTATGCGCATTCTTTTTCATTTTACTATATATACTCCCAGAAGTGGTGATGTTACTGTTAATATTTTGGTGCCTTCTTGCTTGCTCTCGTGTTGCAGAATTTGTGTGTAGCTGCTGCACACCGTCCAATTAAAGAGATATTAGAAAAGGAAAAAAAGGTATGACTCTTTTGAAAGGTGTCTTTGCAGTATGCTAGGTACTTCTTTGAGACTGTTACTGTTGCTGACTGTAAAGGTACAGTCGTGTATCATTTGTACTTCGATTTGATACGTGTGATGCATGACAGGAACAAGCTGCTGCTCTAGCAGAAGATAGACCTGCTCCAGCATTATGTGGAAGTGAAGATATCCGGTCTTTGAGGATGGAAGACTTTAAGTATGCTCATCAACAGGTATATGAAACAACGATATCTACTATTCAGGTCCCTTTCTTGTCCTTGATGTTTCCAAAACAAAATTAACTCTATATATATATATTCTATTGCGGCAGGTGTGTGCAAGTGTTTCCTCCGAATCCATAAATATGAATGAGCTTTCACAATGGAATGATCAATACGGTGAAGGTGGATCAAGAGTAAAGAAATCACTGAGCTATTTCATGTGAGAGTTTCTTCTTTGTACAAAATCTCCCCCCGTTGACTGCCTCCGCGTCCTGTAGCCGCCATATTTGTAGTTTTCCCGGTCTCCCGAGGCTTGCAGGGCTTGCTGCTGAGCCATTTCGTTTGTAAAATGAAAGTATAGGTTTTTTTAAGTTATTTTTTCTTAACTATGAGACGGTGGGTTTTGAAAGAAGTGGAGCCCCTTTCAGAATTTTGGCCTGGCTCTGCTGCTGTTTAATTTTGTTCCTCATCCCCTTGCTGCCAGCACAGAAGATGCGTGTTGAAAATTTTCTTTTTATTATTGCCGTGGTAGAGATAAAAAAAACATAAGAGAGTCGTATGACCCTGTGAAAATTGTCGTCACTCCTAATGGGAACAAATAAGCATTAAGATCGTGACTATTTTCTATTTTTTCTGTACATATGCATGATAGAGATCCGTTTAGTTGTTAATTCCTTAGTTCTGCAACTTACTGAAGATTTATTGGACTAGTGCAATGATACAATTCTTTCAGCTGTCATGATGGATCTTTTTTGAATGCTTTATTTTTTTTTGGTGATCAACATTCTATCATCACATAATGCTATGGGAATTGTATGAACTATGTTTCTGTAGCGTACAGTGGATGTATGCTTGTGGAGGTTGTATGTATTGCTTGATTCCAAAACTTGAATATTGTGGTAAGATGCGATAAAAGCCAGAGACTGAATGGGGAATTGGCTCCTTTCATGTGAGGAAATTGGTAAACTGTAAAAGCGATGAGTTAATCACTCTTAGATAAATGACTTTTATTGTGTGGATTCCATTAAATGACTTAAGGGTGATTAACCTTCCATTTTTATATTTTATTAATTTTCTCACTTTAGTGAAGTTAAATCTAGCTATGATGAATCTAAATATGCAGCCTAACCTATATTTTTTATGTAGCCTAAGTGGTAAGGATAGTGTTAGGGATGAGTTAGTTCATTAGTTCGTCTGGATTTAGAATGAAACAGAATATGTTTTAGCTGAGCAACTAAGTGAATGGAAGGCATTGGGAGAAAATCGCATGTAAAAAATTGCCTTGATTTTAATTTTACGTATCTGAAGGTGCGATGTGTACATAAGGTGTGTTCAGTTAAAATTGGTGGAATGCAAATACCTAGCAACTGTTTGGTATATCCTTTAAAATGGGGTCAAGCATCTAGGAATTTATTATGTAAAAAGGCCCGTGCTGTATTCTTTTAGGAAAATGTTATGAGATTAATTTTGATGTAATATTAGTATAAAATAGTTTAATATTTTTATTTAATTATATTTATTTTTATAAGATTTTGAAGATAGGGGATAGTTGAATTGAATATTATTGTTTATATATGTTTTTTGGACGGAGTGGGAGCACTCATTAGAAAAAATAAAAGTACTAAGTTTAACGTTTTTAATGCATTTAGTGCATTGGAAGCATAAAATCCTTACCGCTGAATGCAAAATTTATCACTTTTATTTTCTTAATGAGTAGCCTTAAATCAAATGATATATTATTAGATTTTTGTATAAATTTTTTTAGTCATATTGATAGTGTAAAAGGTGACTCAATGTACAAGCTTCTCACTTGATGGAGCTTGGGAAAAATAGATGTACAGGGCTCTCTGTCCTCACCCAAGTTGCCTAGATTGTTATTTCTTTTTATTCTTTTTTGGGATTAGGATGCAATTAATTTTAGGAAAAAATATATAAAATATATTATGTTATGCAACTTTTTTTTTCCATCGATCGAAAAATGAAAAGACCGTCTCTCTTTCCTGTTAAAAAAAACATCCTAACAAAAAAATAAAAAAATTATTCGAAGTAATGTACATGCTTTTTGAACCAACAATTCCTTTGTGTCAGACTGTCAGCCACTCTAGACGGACTAAAATGAAAAGTTCAACTGAATTAGGAAAAGACTCATCAAGTTTTTGTTTTCATTTTAATCAATTCTTAAATTAAATAATGTATACTAATTTTTCTTAAAATAAGTAACTAAAAAATTAGAAGTGTACGATATTTTATTGAAAAATATCCACTTATCAATCGCATTAAATGACAATAATACTCATTTTAATAAATCACCTTAGTTCTTAAAGTTTAAAATTAGATTAATTCATTTTTTATTTTAAAATATTGAATCACGTTAGTCTCTACATCCAAATCCATTAGGACATCGTCCGTGTATTGCTGATTTGTATCGTTTACGACATGTGGCCGTAGGCATACTATTTGATTTTATAGCATGTACAAATAATGGGATTAGCTAATGAGTTTATATTTGGCTTTTTATGTCTAAAATTTCAGATAATGGGTATGCCTACATATTAGTTAACGATATACATTGTCAACACACTGTGGCACTAATAATGACGTCTTAATAGATCAGGTTTCAAAAGTTAACCCGATTCACAGTTACAAAATTAAAGACCAATTAATTAAAATTTTAATTTCACAAACAAAAGTAACACTTATTTAAATTCAAGAACCAAAGTGAATATTGACCCCTTTAAGAAATGCTTTGGAAAATCATCGCCCATTTGAATAAAGGACATTTTTTGGACAAGGTGCATCTGTTCAAGGCGTACCGTACCTTGCAAGCATGTACACGGAAGCTCAAGATATGATAAAGGATTTATTTGAATAATAAAATTTAAATATATTTTTTATTTTCTAGAAATTAAAATTTATATTTTTACTTTTTATCCTATTTGATTAAATAACTTATTGCTTATTCGTAATAATTTTTGAAAAATTAAAATATTTAGCTTCTTAAAAATTATTTTATAAAATACTAAAATTAACATTTTTATTATATGTTTTGATATAAAATAACTTATTCTATTTTTTTTAACAAAGGTATTAACACTATTAATTCTTCCTAGAGGGGATAAGAAAAAGGGTAGGTGAGAGTCAAACATGGAACTACTCACTCAAATATTCAAGAGACAATCATAATCACTAAGCTGTAGGCTCAACCATAATAAAATAACTTATTTATAAGTATTTTTTTTCTAATAAAAATATTAAAGTTATGAATTTTTCTTAAAGTGGATAGGGGAATAAGGAGGTGGGAGCCGAATACCAACCATTCAAAAATACAGGAAATAACTATAATCATTGAGCTATATACTCAATTACTAACTTATTCATAAGATACTTTTTAAAAATTTATATAAGTAAATAAATAAACTATTTATTAAAGGGGGCTTAGCTTCAAATCGATTATGTTTTAATTTTAAGAGTTACGGTTCATACTGTTTCACACAAACAAACAAAAAAAACCTTCCTATTCAATATATTTTACGGCTTTTCATTTATCAGATTTTTAGTCCCCTATAATTGCAGACAGCAACTTTGAAATCTCTGCCATAAGTACATAAGATTGTCTACAAAAGCTGCATTATTTTTACAGAACAATAGCCTTGGTTGAAATAATATGTTGCAAAATTTATTCCTAGACCAGAACTTGACAAGCATCTGTAGATGCAGTAACCTGATCTTCAAAGTGATGATAGCAAATTGACAATAAATAGCACCGGTCATTGTCAGAAGCATCCAGAAACTCACTCAGTTTTCTACAACTGTTTCTTTTAGTATCCATTAATTTTCCCTCTAATCTATCAAGTAATCAACCAAAAACAATTACTACAGGCTCTCACCAGTCCATTTCTCAGATAAATACTTTCAAGTCTAAATCTAAATATTCCTTTGTCCATTTCCTAATAATATTCGTAATAAAAAATCATGCCATTTTGGTATCCTAAAAAGTTAATATATTTTGATACAATATCTCAATATGACTATTATTAAAAAATTAAGTGAGTACTACTATTACATGTAAGAATGCACTTGACAGATAATCATTTACTCTTTCTATTAAATAAGAACTCTGCAGTTTCTTAAAGTACAATAAAAGAAGTTACTATTCCAAAGTAAGTAAATTGATAAAGTATAAAAATAAAGAATTTACCACTCATAAATGAATAATTTTCATTATGTGTGCTTAAATAAATAATGTAAGTGAGGTAAACTCTCACTTTTATATTTTATTAATTTTTTTATTTTGAAGGTACTAAATCCAAAATAAGCACCTCATAGTAATACAACTCAACTCACACTAAGAAAACACCACTAAACAGAAAATTTGGGTTCTATTATGATTGAGAAAAACAGAATTTACAAAACAGTGATTCTATCAAAGCAAAACCCACCTAGGCATATACATTAACACAAACCAGAATCAATAATATACAAAACACAGGCATCATTACTGCATCATTATCCTAAACTCTTCAAAGCTGAGCATGCCATCCCCATTCAGATCAAACTGATTGATCATTACTTTGCACTCTTCAATGGACTTGGACTCCCCCATCTTCTTGAACATCTTCTTCAAGCTCTTTGGTGTTATGAAACCACACCCTTCAGTGTCATACATCTCAAAAGCATTCCTCAAGTCCTTCAATTTCTCTTCCTCTCCCCCTGCCTCCATCAAGGCAACAAAGTCCTCCAAACTCAGCAAGCCATCACCATCAGAATCCAGTTCCTCAATCACCATCTCTGCCTCCTTCAGCAATAGCTCCCCTCCCATCTTGCTTAGCCTCTGCCTTAGCTCAGACGGTGAAACCTTCCCATCCCCATCTTCATCAAAATATCTAAGAACTCGCGCATAATCCATGTCCCTCGCCATGTTATACACAAATATATCAAGCAAATAGGCAGAACAAAGAAATACAAGAGACCCTCAAAAGGAAAAGTTGCAACAAACGCTCGTTTTGAACTGCAAAGTGGAATTCACAACAAAAACACACGTAACCTGTATGCAAGTGGAAAATGAGAGTGACACTATATACTATGTGATCTTCGGATAACTATGTGATCTTCGGATAATCATATGAATGAAACATCTGATTTTACAAGAAGGGTCCTTTTATAGATTGTGAAGTCGGTAGAAGTGGCACGTTGAAGCTGTATATGGATATATAAGATATTAATGGAAAGATATATGAAGTTGCTAGGAATGTTCCTAGGGATAAGAGCATTAGAGGCCACGGCATAAGTTGGTGCCACATTTATATATAGTAATTAGTAGGTGGACCACGCAAAGAGATTAAAGAAATTGCCAAAATGGGAATTGAAATTGTACAACGCGGAAACCACAATTAACGATCAACTGCTGCTGATTTTTTATGGTATTTCTATGGGCAACGTGGCTGAGAAAAGATTGATAGTGCGGCCCAATAAGAATTCAACGTGTGTTAGGTTGTGCCGTACTACGACTCCTTGTTAATTGACCATATTATAATATTATGTTATCATCACTGTAGGAGTATATTCTATTATTCATCTTTGTTGCCCATGCCTTGTAAATAATGTTTACATTTTTTTTTCATTGAATTGATAAATTGGATTCTCAGATATTTATTGTTTTCAACGTCAATTCTAAAATTCAGAATACTAATTAGTAGTAGCCCGTTTCCATTAACTTGTTTAACCGAACCAAAAAAAAAAAAACTGAAAATTTTGGAGCATAGTTGCTAGCATGTTACATCTGGAAAATTGCCGAATTGGCATAGATGGGGCGTCACCATCTCTTGGTACTTGTTCTTTCATGAGATTTCTCTCAACCCTCCATTGGAAAATGCCACAACCATTAATGGACATGACTGAGTTCTTCGATGCCAAAATTTTGATGTTGGAGATGCTCATGCTTCGCAGTTGTTAAGAGTCTTCCTCCTTGACTTGAAGAGAAAACTTTATCATTTGTGTTGTTAGATTCAAGCCCAAGGGAGAAACACGGCTCCTTCATGTATGATTCGTAACATTGTGAGATCCTTTAAAGGTTGACAATTGCTTCATCTTGACCTTATAGATAGCCTTTTTTGTTAGTTGTCTCCTCCGTGGGTCATCAACTAATGGAAGTATTTAGTTATAAACTCAAAACTTAAAAAGGAGAGTTCAAACAGAAAAGATTAGCCTATTAGGTTGAAGAGCTGCCGAAATTAAATACCATACTTGGATGACATGACAATATAATTGATAACAACTGAACTGCACATTCATGGTATATTGATCCCTATATCTAATAAAGTCATAAACATTTAAATTTCACCAGCTATTTGATTGAGAGTGTGTACCTTTTGATACGCAACTTCATTTTTTCAATTTTACCTCCAAATCAAAGGAATTCTATGTTTGAATTGGATTATGGACTTTAACGTGATTTCTTCAACCAAGAAACCAACCAGAATCAGCTCAACGGTTGTTACCCAAACATAATAGTACATTAATGGAGGCAAGTTTGCCTCTATAGCATACCCAGAAAAATATTCAAGGATGACGATGAGGCTGCTTCTTACCCTATAAACATGAGACCCTTTTTTTCTGAAAAAAAAACGTGACTTCGAATTTCTAACGAGCGCCTTCAAACTTATGTAAGTTAAATTTAATAACATAGGATAGCATAATGGCACTTTTAACTAGCGCAAAAAATCTGACCGACGCAAAATTTGTAACTTTAAAAATAATTAATATAAAAAAGAGTCCGTGATTATTAAAGATCCAATTTGTTGAAGTGATGTTTCTCCTATTATACAATAATTATAGGACGGGCAAAGGTTTTTCGTACAAGATATTTTTGTAACACACCTTTTGACTTTTATTTTTTATATTAATAAAAATATATCATGCTAGCCCACTCAGCCAACTCTAATGATGTGTTAATGCTTACCGTGTATAGGGTCAATTGAACATTCTGACTAACGTGGCTTGCGTGAAAACAGCCAATTCCATGCATGTAACCACGTAATAGTGCGTTGCCTAGGTAAGCTATATGCATAATTCAATCATTTTGTTTTCCATGTGCTGGCTGAAAAACCATTGTTAAAACAACGGCAAGAAGTTTCTTTTTAAGATTTTTTTTTTGATAATAAATCTCCTTTTAAGATAATGATACCTATCATATTCATATAAGTCTATTTGTTCACAAAATACTATTTAAATATATTAGTATTTTGAACTAATGTCCGCACACGATAAATCTCTTTAGTAAATATAATAATTATTATAAAAACAATAACAATAATAATAAAATTATCTACTTTTAATTTTTAAAAAGGAATCAAATAACTTTAAAAAATTTTATTTTATTTTCTTCTTGTTCTTTATTTTTTAATATTTTATAAGAATAAAAATATGTATATTCAATTTTTATGTTAAATTTAAATAAATTATTTTTTCTCCTCCCTCATTATTCTTTTGAATCACAATAAATTAATTTTTAAAAAAATCCACAAAAATATTATGTACAATAATAGATTACTGAACATATAATTCATTTAATATTGATCTCATTTAATAGTGATCTGTATACAAAAATTCATTCTCTTTTATCCACCATTCCTTTTGTTTTTCAAATTCTTAATAAAGTAATTTCAAAGAAATAAATTCACAAAACCATTCTTTTGAACGAGATAAATCTCTTGAGAAAATCTAATAATTATCATAAAATAATTTAATTGCTTAATTAGATTAAAAACTATTAAATAATAACTAAATTATATACTTTTAATTTTTAAATGGAAATCAAATAACTCTAAAAAAATTTCATTTAGTTTTGCTTACCCTTTTTTTCCAACTTCCTAATAAAGCAATTTCAAGGAAAGAAATTTACAAAACCATTATTATTTCAAGTAAAATCATATGAACTAATTTCATAATATATATATATATTAGAGAGTAGTACACTATACAATTAAATGTTATTTACAAGTCCTACCACCCACTTAAATTATCACTAAATTCCACCGTCTACTTAAATATCATATATTAAATTCTACTGTCCACTTAAACGCTCTTCACTAAGTACCTTTAATTTTTTTAATTTAGTATTTATATGTTTCCTAAGTTAGAAAATTTTCTATTTTAAATAAATAGAAGGGTTATAGCGAACTTCCATTTGGCGGAACTTTCCAATTTATACCTCTCATTTTTATATATTAAAAGATTAATAGATAATAGATAGATTAGTAGATTAATAGATTTACAAAAACAATTATTTTGAACTCGTGCAATGCACGAAATAATTCTCTTTAGAAAATATAATAATTATTCTAAAAACAATTTAATTGATTAATTAGATTAAAAATTACTAAAATGATCTACTTTTAATTTTTAAATGGGAATCAAATAACTCTAAAAATTCTTCATTTATTTTCTTCTCGTTCCTCAATTTTCAACATTTTATAAGAATAAAAATATGCATATTCAATTTTGAAGTCTAATTAAAATAAATTTTCTTTTCCCCTTCCTCCCTGTTCTTTAGAATTGCAATAAAATAATTTTAAAGAAAAATTTCACAAGAATATTATGTACAACAATTGATTAATGAACATATAATTTATTTTATATATATATGTGTGTGTGTGTGTGTGTGTGTGTGTGTAATCCATTCTCATTCACCCAAGCTTTTTTTTTTTTTCAAGTTCCTAATGAAGCAATTTCAAAGAAAGAAATTACAAAACCATTATTATTTCAAATAAAATTGCATGAATTAATACCATAAAAAAATAAATATTAAAATAGTACACTATACAATTAAATGTTATTCACAAATTCTATTGTTCACATAAATACTATCACTAAATTCCACCAGTCACTTAAATGTTATGTATTGAATTCTACGGTCCATTTAAACGCTCTCCACTAAGTAGCTTTAATTTTTGTAATGTAATATTTATATATTTCCCAAATTAGAAAGTTTTCTATTTCAATTAAAGAGAAGGATTCTAGAGAAGTGACACTTGATAGAACTTTCCAATTTATACCTCTCCTTTTTACACAATTAATAGATTGAATTTAAAAAAAAAAGTGAAGTTGTCACGATTTATATATCATTTAATGTTTTATTAGCAATATCTAGTTAAAAATAATTTTAGCAAAATTGTATATTGCATATAACTTAGTTTAGCATTCGATTTATGCAAAGACTTCCTAGTAATCTAACTCATAAACCAGCGCCCCGTACAAATTAAAACTTATCGTTGGCACAATTCAAACCATTAACAAAACTCTTCACCCCATCGCCTATGTGAACGTAATTTTCTTGCACGATTCTATTATCAAGTTAAATAGTTTGATTTAACTCTAAAATTCTCCCCTTGAGTTTCTTGTATGACTTTCAGAAGTTGCCATGTAACCATAATTCACAAACTGCCTTACATCAGCTAACATAGCCAGCAACACACGTCTACCCTGCTTTCCTATTCAACTAACTCCACATTACACACGGCTTGATCCTTAATTTTCGATGCTAAATTTCACTTGATCCCAAGTCTAAACACAACATCAGGATGCGGAAGCAATTGTGTACATCACATCAATTCAAATGTCAAATTTCGAACATAAAATAATCAGTCTCATACAGTTGATTCAAAATAAGAAGGCAGACATAGGAAACTTAGATTGTCATCCATGAGTTGTTGCCTCCATCAAGCTCCGGTTGCCTCAACCATTTCTTGCTCCACAGTGCTTGGTACAACAGGGTAGTAATGGTAGTGTAGTTCCCCAACATCATCACCAGACAATTTCTTCCATCCATTTGGTCCCACATAGTAAACTAAAATCACGAAAATCCTCAAGTCAGAGAGGACTAATATTGATTTCTTGGCAAATTTATAGCTATAAACTATGCGGCAAAATAGCTGCTGGAAGATGCTGACCTATAAAATTATAATCACACTAATATTCCTATATAAAGTGGTACCAAAATGTTCAGCATGATTTTATTATTTCCTCCTACTTTGAAGCCATGGACGATTTTCAATAATTTATTTAAAATTTTCAATTATTTATTTAACTGGACATAGTAAAAATACACATGCCATTTTGGGTGTGACATGAGCATTTGGATCAGGGACGGATCTATGCCCAAAATGGTGGGAGCTTATGCCCCCACTGTAATTTGATAATTTTGTTAGGAGTGTATATGTATGTATATATTTTGCCCCCAATATTCTATTATGTTAGACCCAACATTAAAATAAAAATTAGGTGAAACAATTTGTTATGCTTAGATTTTTTTTTTTGCCCCCACCAACTAAATTTTTGGGATCCATCACTGATTTGGATAATGTAGATGTAGCTGGGGCGTCTGAGGAGGAATAAACATACCACTAGCAACTCCACCACTAGCTCCATCGCGGAATGTTGCATGATAGATTGCCCGTCGAGCCAGCTCAGCAGCTTCCTCAACTGACAAGTCATATCGATACCTATCATGACAAGGAAATTGTTGACAAAATTTGACGAGTCACACCATGAAATAAAGTTGAATGAAAAGTTTAACTCACCCACTGTCCAATACACCATAAGCATATGGTGAACCAGATCCAACAGAGAATCTGGTGCCTTTTAGTCTTCCTCCTTCACTATCAACATAGTATAGACCAGGACCCTAAAAAGAGATTATTCATTGTAAGTCACAATATGACTAGCTGAGCAGAAGGCATTAAGCAATGGGATGACTGAATTACCGTTTCATCCCAGCCAGCAATCATGGTGCCAACTGACAACCCCATTCCACGATAAGAGTACAAAATATTTGCAAGCAGTTTTGAGGCTCCTGTTACTGATATCCTCCTTTTATTTGCCAACTCATGCAACCGACACTGCATACAATATGACAAGATTAGAGAAACCATTTGTATCATATTATATATAGAAGGACAGAAATCACATATTGGAAAGCCAAGATACAAAATTCTTTTACTTCATATGAACTAAGCCATTTAGTTCTTTATTACCATCTAAGTCAATTAAATTCAAGGATCTCAAAAGTATATGGAATTAGGCATACAGGAATCTCCAGTATGTCACTTGATTAATCAAGAACGAAGTCTATATATCACATTAATATGCATCAAATGAGTATTATACATCAAAGTGGAAGGCAAAGAACAAAAGACGTATATGTAAAATTAAAACGACGGCAAGGGACCCATCAAAATAACTTAAAAAAGAAGAAGCAGAAATTGATAGCTTGACACTTTGATGTTGGCCAGAACACTAGGCTGATGTAGCTTTGGTTGGCAATGCCTCAATTAAGGATAAGTTTGCCCTTATCAGGGCCAACAACAACAAACAATATATCATTCAGATATGCAAATGGTAAACTTCAGTTGAATATCACTAGAACAATAAATACTAGGAATGTAAACATGAAACCAGTTATATTAAACTATATTCATCCATAAACCAATCCCAATAAAGCAGCATTCCTAGTATTAGAATATATATAGTCTAGATACTTTCTAAGGGAAACTAATGAAAGCATCCACACTAATGGGAATCTGGTAATACAAGAGTAAAGCAAATTTGTTAATTAGTTTAAATTAAGCTGCCCCGCTTGAGATCAGAAAAGTACAAAAACATCCACGTAAAATTTAAACATGCCAGCCATGGAAAGTTATCACTTAAACTAATAAGCATACATTATAAATTAGAATAGAATTTGATTTGATATTGGAGAGCCACTGCCCACCAGGATAGAAAGAATTTTGAGCAACAGCTTCCACTGGTAGAAGTGCAAAACCACGAGTCCACACAAGAACAAGAACCATTCTCTACCTCCTCCTCTCTCACTCTCTCTCTCATATATATATATATACTAGGTGAGAAAATAAAAATGAAGAGATAAACAAGAAAGAAAAATTCATGAGTGTTTAGCAAGAAAGAATGTGAGATGAGAGGCATAAAGGCCTAAATAGGTGGGTATGGGAAGGCAATGAAGTTAGTTTATATTTACTAGGGAAGCTCTGGCTATAATAGCTAGGCCTCGCTTGAAGGGGTACAGATAATTGATGGGTGAATGGATGATAGATGTGAAAGCTATATCACAGCACAAATGGATGGCAAAGAAGAATCTAAAGGGAAGAAAATTGATTTTTTTTTTTCTTTTGACCCTGCAAAGTCAAATCCTTTGAATTAACCTCTCCTTATTTCAG
Organism: Dalbergia cochinchinensis; assembly: GCA_031216125.1. Lineage (NCBI taxonomy): Eukaryota > Viridiplantae > Streptophyta > Magnoliopsida > Fabales > Fabaceae > Dalbergia > Dalbergia cochinchinensis. Next base: position 53,394,861 of record CM062373.1, on the reverse strand, counting down.
AGCACAATTCTAAAGTATCCAAAGTTATATAATATAATTATCCTTCTAAAATTTCATCCTGAATAGAAGGGTTGGAAGCATAATCACCAGAATTTTCTCCCACCCATTTTATTTCCCCCATTTCCCTCATCATTTTCATTCCTACCACTCACATGTCAATCTTAGCAAGAGCATATAATTAGTGTCTAACATCCTACAGTCCCGTTAGCACTCCATCTACTTTCTTTTGCTCCTTAAGTGCTTCACAAACAGTGTAGGCTGCAGCCGCTGGAAAATTCATTCTCAGGTAATGACTATAGTGTACTTCAAAAAATGGAGGCAAATCTTCACAAGAAGCAAACTATAACTCTAATAATAACAATAATTGCAATGAAATGACCAAGGAATCACCAGCTGTTGCAACTATCACTCTAGAAGGGCACATACAAAAGTAATAAAGGAAGATAGAAGGATTGAATAATAGATTACCTTGATCCCAAGATTTCTGTGCCAAAATTGGCAATCAGCAGCACCTCCAGCCATTGTCCCAAGCATATAAGGATTAATTTCAATAATCTTCTTTACTGACTGTGAAGCTGGAAATATTCATTACCCATCATCAGTCAAAAAAATAAATAAATAAAAAAAACATATCAAAAGACAAACATTAATAATAGATAGACAAAATGCATTATTCAACTACAAGCAGCAACAATATTTGTAACTCTCCCAAAGGTTTAAAAAATAAACAAATACATAAATAAATCAGAGTTGAAGACTCACAAATATACCCTCCCATGCTAGCTCGAGAATCAGCAGCCACCATGACACCCTCCTTGAATATAAAAGCAAGAGTTGTAGTACCCTTTGCTGGCTTCACCATCTGAATTGCTTCTTTCACAAAGCCATCGAACTAACATCCCCCAAAGCAAACACAACACTTCAGATTAAACCATTAAGCTTCAACACTCACTATTTAACCATACCCTAATTTTGTTTTCTTTTTTCGCTTATTTCCCTCAAATTCTAAAAAATAAATTTCAATTTTTTTAATTATTATTATTATTCAATATGAATACTTTTTGCAGCATCATAAAATTTTAAAAAAAATGAAGGGAAGACAAAGGGAAGACAAGAGTACTGACATCATTTGAATTGGGGAGCTGGAATGAAGGGGCGGCGGAGAACTCTCCAACAACGTCGTTTCCAGGTGCAGTGAGTGTATGGAACGATTCGAGGCCAGTGGTATCGAGCTTCATGATCGCAGATTTTAGACCTAACGGAGATTTTAAACAAACAAAACAACGTTATTATTCCGCACAAATCAAAAACTGAAAGGAAAAATAATAAAAACAACATGATTACAAAAATTGAAGAATGGGATAGTTGATGAATATGGCGCACCGATTGTTGAAGAAAAGGGATCTGGGTGTGCGAGCGTGTGTGGGTATCGTCGAGTATTAAGCAATGAGAAAGACAGAGTAAAAAGAAACAGTGTTGAGTGTGTTGGCTTGGGAAGAAAGGCAAGGACTTCATATGGGCCAGTCCAGCCCAGCCCAAGGGCCCATTTTTTGTTTTTCTTTTTCCTTGTTAGCATTTGGTTTGATCTTGTTGGACTCCCATTCAGTTCTAATGTACGACCAAAAAAGAGCTCTTTTTGCAATTGTTAGCACAAGTTTAATTTTGCAATATGTTTTTATAAACACCATTACGTCCATTTATATTTTTTATTTGCCTATTTTAAAGTTTTCATTTATACTATTTATCATCAATTATAATAATATCAAAAAAAAAAAAATACAACTCTTCGTACCTGTCAAGCCACTAGAATACTTACTTTTAATATATTGTTGATATAATAATTTATAATTTTATCTATTCATCTATTATCCTTTTATTAAAAATTTTAAATTTTAAAACTAATTTAAAATGTTAAGCACATAATACTATATAACTGATTGATAATATATAAATCTTACATTAATAAACTTTTAAAGCTAAACAACCATATTATTTTCTAATAAATAATTCCATTAATCCTTAAATATAGACCCCCCCTAAAATTGATATTTTTAGATTGAAAAATGTTAATTGTACTCATAGATTGTAAAACATTATCGACCCACACCTCATCCACCATTGAATGAGGTGTAAATCCCACTTAAATGGAATCTACTTCCCATTTAATGATAGATGAAATGTGAATCAACACAGTATCTTACATCCTATGAGTATAAATAACACAATTTTTTTAGATTGGTTACAGAACCTAAAGCGAAAACATTGGAGATGTATGCATCGCCGTGATAATTACAAGAAGCTGACACCGGCAAGTAGAAGCCTCAAGAATTTCCTTTCACTATTCAATGTTGCTCGGACAAAAGCAAAAGACATAGCATGAACCCCCAACAAAAATAATGAAATTAATTATGAATTATGCCACATCACTAGACAAAGGAATAAATAAGGGGCAGGTATTTGAGGTAGGGATATTAATCGTCCCCCAAACCAAGGTAGTCCCCCTCATTAGCTTGTGTTAGCAACTTGGTATAATCATAAAAGCCAATCCCTCTCATGCTGTTGTCTATCCTGTCAGCCCTCACAAAACTATGGATCTTCAATGCCAAGAGTCCATACCACAAGCCATGTAACTGATGGATTTTCATCGCGGTTAGCATGCTCAGACTCTTAGTATCAATCTTAATGTGGTAAGCTTCCCCCAATTTTTCCAATCCTGTTCCTGTCCACCACATTTCCAATCATTTTGTAGCCAGTGCTTCACTATCAGGCATTACCCTTTTCATGTCCTCAAGATATTGCCAACTGCTCTTGCTATCCTCCTCACTCTTGATCTCCTGCGAATAGCACGAAATGCTATTTGTTAGAGTAGTAGTTAAGCCATATAACTGTACTTTTTAACATTTTAAATCAACAGTACAAAGCTATAGTGCTATATATACCTCTTTACGCTTATAACTACAAGTTGAATGCAACCCTTCCATCATAAATAAAAAAAAGCAGTTAAGATCAAGAGAAGAAACAGTCCTGTTTCTTTGTTGGCATCTATACTTTAAGATGGTATGAGATAGATCAATTAAAAGAAAATGGGTAAAAAAAAATTACCTAGCATGATACATGGTCTAAGATAAGACTCATGCAATTGATATTACCATGAAAATAGAAAATGAATAATAAATTAAATCTTCAAACTAGCTGCATATCAAAGGCTTTTCATATCTTGCAAAAGAAAAGCAAGCCAAGCCAAAGTAGATTGGTGAACATAATGTCAACCTTCTTAGAATAAGTTATCTTGACAAACAGCAATAAGGTGATAACCAAACAGCGATAAGATGATAACCATCGTAAAAGGATTAACCAAATATTAAACAAGCCAAGTGACAATCAGAACAAGAATTTTATTCTTTCCATTTTTCATACCAATTGATATTGGGATTTACTTAAGCATAAATAGCAGTCAGCAGAGAATTATGGATGACTACTTTAAGTGATTACACGATTAGCTTTACAAAATTAACATCAGGTTGCTTAAAAGAAGAAACAAACCTCATATTTCTGTACCAAAGATGCCCAAAGTGATTTACACTGTCCAGGACTTCTGCTGATCCCATCAGCCAACAAATTCTGAGATATCTCCTCCCAGAGAACCATCCTTCCCTTCACAATTTGAAATCTATCATGTAGCTCCCCACGCATGTCGATCAGCTTCTTAACTTCTTCAGGTTTCCATTTATTTCTCTTCACTGTTGAAGACTTGGGTTCAGAATTAGAGGTCATTTCAGAGTTGGCTTCACCAGTGTCTTCAGAATCATCTTTCTTAAGACTGGACTTACGCTCTTCAGAATCATCTTTCTTAAGACGGGACTTATGCTCTTCAGAATCATCTTTTTTAAGACTGGACTTATGCACCTTTCGTGAAACATAACCATTGTTAGCTTTGATTGACTTCTTAACTGGTGAGGATGCAATAAATGGGTTCCAAAATTCATCTGAATCATCTGATTCCAATGAATCACCCTCAGCTCCACTTGATGTGGTGGTGTCTTCCTCAGGTAGAAGTCCTTCAACATCAATGCCATCATCTGTGGTAACTAATAGAACAAGGGTGAGAACAAACCCAACAGTTAGGCTTAAATTTTTTTTACACCAGAAGAAATATATTAAAAGTCATTTATGTCTCTTATGAGAGATACTTATAAGTCAATCATGGAGGTCCATTGCATTCTGGTGTCATTTTACTCCATAAAATTCAAAATCATCTAACTTACAAAGAACTATACAGTCTCATCTAGTCTGTTTAAGAACAAGCATAAAACATTCCCATTGTCAATTGTTTAAAAACACAATAATCATGTAAAATATTTTAGTTAATGAATTTGAATCCACATTAATTCATTATTATCAAGATTCACACTAAAAGGGACTCAAGTTCTGGCTTTAGAGTGATCAAAATTCATATAGAGAACTAAGTTGACCTTTAACATTTGATAGTTTGACAAGGAAACTGCTGGAACGAAAACTATAATTAGCTTGGTTTACATATAAAAACATCCGTGAGTTTCACAAACAATGGACTGGGTGAATGCATGAACCAGAGTAGCACATACCAAATTGTTAATAATAAAGAAATACAGCTGAAGTATTCTAAGAGTCATGCAAACATGTAACATACACTTCGCATATATAGTAAAATGCAAATGCAATCACAAAAAGCATACAAACTAGACCTCCACAATTTTATATGTATTTCTCAAATATACATTGGTACTACCTCTTATTTGCATTGTGGTGGGCTGATTTTCCTTCCCACGTCCATCCACTACTTTTCTTAATGTTGATATTCCAGTACTCACACGGGATTTTCCCGACAACTTTGTTTTTATCTCATCAGCAAGAACAGCATCAGGATTTTCTATAGCAATGACAATAACTTCAGGCCGTTTACCACTGTACTTCCTCACCATCTTCCTCAACACCTCAGCCACAGTTCTTTCCATGTGAGCAATTGGACAATTTACAGGGCAGCTTGAAAGAGCAGCATGAGCAGCTTTATGCAGTGCATCCAATAGCTTCCCTTTGTCAAGCCATAGGCATCTTGTGGTAATCCTTATCTTCCCTTTTAAGGTGTTTTCAGCCAAATTGTCTGCTTGAGGGCGAAATACTTCCATGCTGTAAAAGTTAAGCATTAGGATGTCACTAAACATGTAGTACTTTTCTTTGACTTACTTTAAACTTGAAAGATCTACCTAACCACAATGATGCCATCTAATGCAATTTTCAATCTTTCATCAATGAAGAGTTCGCTTGATGTACCAAATGCTCTGTCACCATCACTATACTTCAACTGCACGAGGGAAACCCAAATAAAAAAAGAAATCTAATAAATTATTTGATAATTTCTGAAAAGCGACCAACAGCATCATGTGAGGATCACCAACCTGTAAATTCTCTTTTCCAAGGGAAATGAAACCATTAGAGAGGACTCTTCTATTTCTCAAATGTGAAACACCAAGCATCTCTCCATTCTTAATAACCTGGTGCATAAATCTTATCAGTTTCTTCAACATTTTATGTAACAGTTCATATGATATGTTATAAGCCACTGGTATCTTCACCATTACATCACAAATTTGACAAGAAGGCAATCACTCACAGCAGTGTGCCGAATGCCAGTTGATTTTCCAAGTAATTCATGCTCCTTCAGGAACAAGAGTTCTCCATGTATTGGAAGAAAATGTTGTGGCTTCACTATTCTTAGTACTTCCTCCTGCAGAAATATATTTTTTCATTATGCTTTAATAGCATGTCATTTCAGCAAGCACATATGGAAATTGTATTAGAAGACAGGTCACATGCATGAGCAAGCTGAAATAACATTAGAACAAAATAACTAGTTTGACAAGGTCTGATAATCCATGTGAAATCTCACTACATGGATATCTAACCAGGAGAAAAAGGCAACGACATTATTTTTCTTTCCCCCAAAACTAACGAGAAACATTGATGACTTTGGAAAGTGAAAATTAAGATGTAACCATGTCCACTTTCGTTCAAAATTAAGGATATTTTTAAACACTCCTTGGTTAGTAGTACAGTAATAATGACTTGATAATTGCTGTATTTCTTGCAAAAGGATTGACCAGACATGATGAAAAAAATTGAAAATAAAATAACATATGGAGCCAAACAAAGATTACCAGTTCTCCACGATAGGCATGACCAGATGTATGCAGACCTTCATTTTTGCCCATTACTATTGTTGATCCGATCTCTGATATGCGGTTTAGCATTTTCATCACACGAGACTCATTACCCGGGATGACCTAACAGTTTGATTTTGAAGGAGAGCACAAATTACACAACACAAACTGATATGGATAAAAAAAATTAAGGAATCCATAGTTGCCAATCTAATGGATTAAAGTAAAAAATAGTATATTGTAAGTTCATAGACAGATATCAGTTCACTAGCAACATGTTCATTGAGTTATACTAGACGTGCTTTAGCCTTCAGATAAAGTAAAAATGTAAAATGCAACTGCTTTAAATAGTTTTTAATCATACCTTGGCTGAATACAAAACAACATCTTCCTTGGTTAGTTTGAAAGCATGGCTACTGCCATAAGATGCAAGATTCAAGGCAGCACGTGGTTCTGCCTGAGACAATAGCACACATTGGTTCACATGCCTTAAACTCATCTAAAATCTGTAATTCATGCAAAGAGGCAGTCTTTGGAGGATCTTGAAAGTAACTCACTTGAGAGCCTGTTGTTACAATTAACAGATCCTTTGGAGAATAAGCATCAATATCCTCTGCCTTCACCTACGAAAAATTAGAATTATGAAAAACAAGGCAACATACATGAGAATGACAAAAGCCATCACAAATAAAAGGATAAAGATAAGGCATGTGCTATTATAAATTTATAAACACAAGTAACAAATCAAACTAGTGATTATGTAAATAACATGAAGACAAGTTAGATACATACATTCATATAAATAATTAATGGTTCATAAGATGTCAAAGCCCTTACTGATATTGCCTCAGAATTATAACAAAAATGTTATGTTCGAAATATGTCAAGCCACTCGACCAAAAAGTTCAAGCCCACAAACATGTCTACATGAGTTAAAAGTAGTGCGCCATACCAAAAAAACGAGTTCTGAACGCACTAATTAAGAACTACACATTTTTGTTATAAGTCATCATTAATTTTTTTGAGTCATTCAGAGAACAATAATTGCCCAAAGACAATAATTTCTTTTCAGAGCAGTTGAAGTCATGAAAGTAAGGCCAACTAGGTTACAGAGAAGACAAAAGTAATGTATATAAAGAACCGTATGGAAGCTCTCAAAATCAGTGTAGTCGAAGACAAACTGGTGATTTGTCTACTAGCACTGAATTTCCACTAACAATTTAGTTAACAATACAAGCTGATCAGCATAGGACTTCTTGGAGGTCCAGCTGTCAATCTCAACCTCTTAAATAATTAAATATACGCACACATATGGTAAAGAAAATTGAGTCTAGGCACCAAGTAGAGCAAAACTGGCAGAATGCTGGAGCAAAGTCTCAAAAGATTTATTACCAGAGTGGATGGATCGATTGGAGCCTTTCCATCCTTCCATGCTGCATCTAAATATGTCCTTAAAGACATGCCCACAAATACCTAATATAACAATCATAAAATTACAATCACTGAGCATTTATTTGTCATTCTAAACAAGAACTCCATTCTCATTCGCATTGGAGTACACTACATAGGGAGGAGAACATTACCAACTTTCGGCCAGTTAAATCAGCAGCAGCTTTCACACTTCCAAGCCGATGCAGATTAGATGCAAACTGGGTTGTAATAACCCTTCCTTTAGTAGCTGAAATATGCCTCAATAATGCATCTTTCACAACAGATTCACTCATTGTCCTTCCAGGTGAGAGTACATTTGTTGAATCACTCATCATCTAACCAAAATAGACAATGCAATTTTTAAAATTTATACCACCAAAGGCAAATAATACAACTTGAAATTTTGACAAACTGGAAGGACGTTATTGTTTGAGCTGTTCTAGCAGCAAAAGACTGGCCATGACATCCACATTGACTATAATAAGGATTACTTATGCACCACCCAGGTAATGCCACCTAATTGAAGTTTGAAGAAATACACCTGAAGGAAACTGTTAATTACTAGCCTATGAACCTATGGTATTTAAATATGCATCAAGTTTATCTCTTTCCTAATGTTAAGTACAATGAACCAAGAAAAATTATTTCAGACCGAAAAGAAGTATCAAACAAATACTTGGGTGACTTACCAGTGTCACTCCTTCTTTGGAGAGTTCCTCTAAAGCCTCACGGTCAAAAACTTTCCCGTCCAGTGGTGTCTCATCAATCTATGGAATCAATTCTTCAGCAAAAGTAGCTTCAACGTAATTGTAAGGTACAATGCACTGAGCAATAAAAGTAAAATTCTAACCTTCCAGTCCCCAGTGTGAAGAATAGTACCATCAGAACAGCGAAGAACTAATCCACAACAGTCAGGAATAGAATGGGTAACCCTGATAGGTTCTACCTCAAATGGCCCAGCCACAAACTTCTTCTTCGTTCTAAATATCTTGAGTCTAGATGGAATGAAAATACCATGCTCCTTCAAACGTTTTTTAATAAGCTGTTAAAAAGTAAAAGTTTCAACTTCTCTGGACTGCAATGAAAAATAATCAGCAGTGCAAGGAACAGATCTTTGGTGAAAAAATTGACACAAATTTTCCAATAATAATAGATGTAAACATGGTGGCATAAAATGAAGATATCAAGGGCTAGTTAGTCGACTTCACGTTGTGCTGCATGACATGTAACTTATATCACTTCCAACAGAACATTATTGTTGATCCACATTCAATTGACAAATTAAAAGGTAGCATTTATAAAGAAATCTTCTAGCTAAATACCTCCATTGTAAAGGAAGATGCAAAAATTGGTGTGGTGGAATCCAATGCTGGGATGACCTAATGGACCAAGTGAAAATTATGATCAGAGCAGACATATAGAAAGGAACGAAGTCTTTGTTACGAACAAATGAATAATCACTTAGAATAAATATAAGTGGAGTAAAATCAACCATTAACAGGCATAAAGTAAAAAGTAAAATCATGTGCGTGTGTGTGTGTGTGTGAGGAATGAAGCAATCCTAATATGCAGAAGATTTATAGCCATGACAGGTTGAATACTCACTGAATTTGTCTAAGCATGAGCACCACAACATTACAAACAGAAAAAAATACTTTCTGATCCCAGAACAAGCCTAATTTCAAGCTAAAGGAAGCATATCACTTTAATTTCCTTTACATGTTAGAAATTTTGTGATAAATCAATCTCTCTCTCATAATATGAAGTTGCATCTCTACTGGAAGTATCTTATTTCATGCTGATGCACATGAAACATTTCAAAGTAAAGCATATATATACCCAAAAGACTAATTACTTGTCAGTAGCTGGTGATACCAACAGCTCTGATATCAAACTTTTTGCCACAAGCATGACTAAGTTTGTCTTGACAAAGCAGCCTCTCTGAAATCTATCATGAGGCATATGTCTGCCCACCACTTTGCAAGACATCCTTTGGATATACAATTGAATTCAATGGCTGTAATGGAAAATATTCCTTGGATCTCTAACTTTAGATTATAATAGCAGTAAAGGCTCCAAAGATGAGTTCCCCCACCAAATTTAGAGTGCTTCTTCAAGTTCAACCTAAGTTTATTATGATAAAAATGCATCAAACTCTGAGTATTCTACTGCAATTCAAATACTTTCAGATCGATCTAATGGCATATGACAAAGAGAATTGATAGTGTTGAGGACAGTTTATTTTTGTCATTAGCAACTCAAACTAGAAGCTCCATGGTGAAGTGAGCCTTACCCAAGGCAACGCACCAATATGATCTTCATGACCATGTGTTATAACAAGTGCTTCAATTTTGTGGCTCCATTTTTTTATAAATGTTGTATCTGGTATGATCTTTTGGACTCCAAGCTCATCGTAGCTGAAATAAGTGTACCACATATAAAAGTCAAGATCAGCTAGCCAGTAAAGGAAAGCAAAGCAAACAACAATTTTCCAGCAGCAACTTGATAATGACTGTAAACTTGAAAGTGCAATTGCAATTTTAAATTTTCAAGTGTCCTTTATAAAGAAAAGATTATCAAGCCTCAAATGTCAGATTCAATGCCAACTTTAATTAGTGCGTAATCAGCAAAGTCTTTCATGGGAAATTGCCTGCATAATAACCGTCCAGGTTAAGTCGGTACTCGGTAGGCTAATTTAGTGGGGGTAATGGGAGGTATGAGACCTACTCTGGAAACATGACTCCAGCATCAATGAGGATATAGCGATCATGGTTCCCAACGAGCATGCAATTCATCCCAATTTCACCCAGCCCACCGATCGGAAGAACACGGAGGGGCGGCCCATCAGATCCTTCATAAAATTGCTCCATCTTGCGCTGAACGGAGTCTTCCATGCTTTTCCGAGGACCTTCCACCCTTCTTGTCCTCTTGCGGGGTAACTTACTTCCATCAGTACCTACACGAAACAAACAACATAACATAACCACAACTAACAGAAGAACGACCGTAGATTATGAGTGACAGCATCTCATCTACACACTATTAGAGTGATGCATGCAGTAAAATTAGTTCTTCAAGTAAGAGCAGGGATCAACTCAAGTCTCAAACCCCACCCATTAGCTATTATGTAGACTACACACAGACACACCCTATTCTCTATTCACAAGACGAGAACCTGACATCTAACTTATAGAGAAATAAGTGCCAAACTACTTGAAACACAAATTGTTGATTCTACAAGAACCTAACAAGTGACTCCCAGTTTTTTTTTTTCCTCTTCTTTTCGGTTTACTTTCCGCACTAAAAAACTTGGTTAAACTCTAATAGGGGACTATGAATTCCAGTTCTTAAAATGCTTCGTATGAATGTGGGAATAGTGGCTACCTGGGAGCGCAGAAGAGCGAACGGAGCGAGAAAGGGAAAGGCTTGTCGTTGGTTTTGGGCGGAAAGGGCAGAGCAAGAGAGAAGCATAACTCGTAGAAGCCATTTGAGTATCCAAAGGCGTTTGATTAAAGGCCTCAGAGACTGCGAGATTTTCAAACCCTATCTCTTATGGTATCATCATATCATATCATATCATATCATATTGTTTGTTTACACTTAGAGGCAGCTTACAAGGCCGGTTGAGCTGAGGTGGTAGCGGGAAATGCAGAATGAATGAATGAATGAATGAATCAGGTTCAGGAAAAATATCCTCCTTATCATTCCCTGCATTAACGTGCCTCCCACACGTGTGACTATATACTCGCTCTTTTCCTTTTTTTTTTTTCATGCACTATATCTAGGTACGTATTTATTGATTGATTGAAGATCTCTGATGCGTTTCTTTTCGGATTTTTAAAAAAAAATGTTATAAAGCTTAAATTTTATGTATAGTTGAAAAAATTATCTAAATGTAGGAGAAGCGATTGTTTTAATAAAGAAAGTAATTTTGAAAAGAAAAAAAAAATCTAATCCAAACGCGCTTGCATAACGTGTTTTCTCATTTCTTGTATTATTCGAATTGACGATAAATAAAAAATTTTAAAATTAAAAGATTAGTGAAAACAGACGTCTTAAATAAACCAACTGTCTTTTTAATTTTTATATTCTATTTTTATAGTACAAAAATTGTAATTAATGACAGTTGTTATTATTCTGTATTTTTTTTCACATTTGCATTATTCCTGCTTTTAGCTTAGAGCTGTCTTATTTGAACATAACACACATGCAACATGCATATATATATATATATATATAGAAATTTCAAATAAGCAACTTCGTCGTATCTTTTTATGTTGTATATTCTCTCTCCATGGCTTTGTATTCGTCTTTTTGGTGGCTATGTTGGGAATTAATGTCAAATCAATGTCCAAATAACAATTTTCTTCAGCTTAAATGGTCATTGCAGTACACAAAAATAAAAAATTACACAAATTGAAGTGATATACCGTAAAAATACCTCTACAGTATTCATATGCTTAAGAAAACCTATGATACTTGTAACATTAATCAGTAATGGTAATAGACATGGGATGCTAACACTAATTATCAGCACTAAGAGCTTTACTTTGCAAGGAGCCCACATCACTGACTTTTGAGTCAAATTAGTAGAAATGAGAAACTCTTAGAACATCATGACCACTCCATTTCTAATTTTTATATAATTTTAAAGTTTAAACCTGATAAGTTGGAATGAATGATTACAGCTATTCCTTAAGCACGACTAAAATGCACCCTCAAGAGTTTGCAAAAATTTCTCAGTTGAAATGCAGTGAACTTTAACCACTAATGGTCACAGCCAAAATAGGAACCAGATCATATTAAGTTCAATAGTCACAAGTCACAAGTTCAACTGCCTTAACAACTTATGCATCATTAAAGCAGGACATGCACAACATTGATCTGATCAAGCATTTGGCACTACAAGTACACAGCAATCTACATTCAGAAAAGGGAACAATTATTTATCTACTTTTTTTCTTTTATTTTGTAGATTACATGACTCTCATGTTCGATTGGCGTGTACTGAAAACCAGGGCAATCCTCCTTGAGGGCACTGTGTGGCATCTGGGATACGAACAATAGGTCCCAAAAAGATACGCCACAAATCAAGTATTATTGTGACAAGCATTGCAGCACCCAATGCATCAACAGCCACTCTGGCCAAGTCCCATTTATTGCCAGGTTTCTCATCAAGCCTGCATATTCACATAATCACAGTAAACATTAGAACACTGTTCACATATCTCCCAAGAAACAGGGATAAATACCCAATGCAATAAAAAGGGCAGCCCAGTGCACAAGCTTCCCACTTAGTGGGTTCTGGGGAGGATAGATACATGTAGCCTTCCCCCACCTTACAGAAAGGCTATTTTCAAGATTTCAACCTGTGACCTCTAAGTTCCTAGACGGCAACAACCTTGCTGTTACGCCAAAACTCACCCTCTAAATATCCAATGCAATACAAACACATAAAGAGGGAACTAAATCAAACACTTACCTTAGAAACATTGGGAAGCTTACGATAAAGTAGATGGCATAAAACAAAGATCCAACTTTGTACATAGATGCACGATCCACGAATTCATAATAAGGGAACTGCATAGATCCATCACATAGCAACATTCTCATAAATATGCGTTTCATATTGAAGATAAAGTGTAATGCTAAGAATAAAAGTTAGCACTTCACCAAGGCTAAATTACATGATGCAATTCAACCTTTGTTGTCCGCAAAAGAATTACATGATGTAACATTGCTTTCTCAAAGTTACAAACCGGTGACGATAGTGATGGAACAAAGTTAAAAATAGGGTGATAAACCTTGAAAGATACATGCAAGACTAGGAGACATCTCATTTGGCCTTGTTAATTCAGATGAAAGCATCAATCAATCCAAGATGTAGAATTGTTTAAGATGGTTTGCCTAACAAAGTGCAGATGGAAGCCGTAAGGCCGTGGCTCAAAAGAAGCAAGCAAAATTTAATCACCACAAGTGGATTCCATGAATTGTACAATGCATTGAAACTCAAATTGTCAGGTTAGACTTTGGGATTACACATTTTATAGGTTAAATGATAGATATAAACGTGACTAACAAGGAATGAGGCATATCTAATTGCTTTGATACTTTGATGATAGCAATCAATGATAAGATAAAAAACAAAGCATGACTAAACAAAGATCTCAATAATCAACAACCAGCAGAATGGTTTGTTATAACTTACATTGGAAATAGCTAATGTCTCCAGGTATGCTATAAAGTAAGCAAGAGCAAGAATCCATCCAACTTCAAAAGCCCATCGAATTGTTTCTGGCAAGTCAGCAGTAAAATGTCGCAATCGACGCAGTGTCATGTTCGATGCAACATGATAAAAGTGGAAGCAAACATGAGTGAGCAGGAATGTTGTGTGTGGTACCTGCCACCACCAAATAGAGCAATTCAATATAGATTACAACCTCACTAAGAGAAAATTTATATTTTACTGTCCTTCGCTTACATTGTTCATTTTCCATGATGGAAATGTATAAGATGCACCCAGAACTGTGAAAAAATAATGAGTCCAGAAATAATTCCCAACGTAACTGAAGATTACTATCCAGAGATTAGCCTGTCAGAATTATATATGCACAAGTTAGGCTGTGAGTAGGTCGATTGATTAAAGACAAATAAGTTATGTAATTAGACTGACCCAATAGATCAATAAGTATCATAGAGCAGTAAGTGCTATTCTTTCCTTTTTCGGGATAATAACACAGAAAAGAAGTACACATACAAGCATCAATAGGTCAAATCACTGCGTGTTGTGGAACAACTTGATCTGAATATAAAAGGAGAGGAAAGTGCAAAGTTCCTAATCAAGAAGTGGGAAATTGCACCGATCACAATCGAAGCTATCCCCCTTTGTAGTAAGAGAGGCTGAGGGACCAACGGTACCAGGAAGTCCTACACACTTTTATCTGGAGGAAAGCATTTGTTTTCAATCAAGAATAGCCTCAAATGGATAAATTCACAGATTCACACACTCTCAAGGTGATGCCTATTCAATATCATCCTATGTCCCTTTTCCAGTTTCTTGTATTCTCATGGAAACAGCCTTTTCATATCATCCTATCTTCACTGTTTTGAGTATTTTGGATTCAGACTTGTTTTTCTTGATTCAATGTTAAGAAACAAATACAAGATCAATGGCAGAAAAAAAAAAAAGTAAAATATGTAATCAGGGAACACATAACATGTGACAACTTCAATGACTTGTACAGCTAGTTCTGGTTCCAAGAGAGGGCCCATAACGGGGCTTGGGACCGAGGGGAGTAACTGCAATGGGACAGATAGCAGTGGCTATTTCTATGATGTCCTAAAAACACCGAAATATTATTTTTTGAATTAATACAATAGCAAATAATGAAAGAAAGGAGGATAGTAAAGGTCCAGTATGATATACGCAATATAACACCCCAAAATATTGCTAAATAATATTTTCTTTTTTTAATAAACCGATAGCACAATGGTCAGCAGGTGTCACACAACGTCGGCGAAGATTTTATTTGGATATACTTGCCTTGACCCAATATCGACCCTTCCAAGGCAAGCTTCTATCAGCCTGCAAAAAATTGATATCATAAGAAATAAAATTACTCAACAATCAGATTGAATGTGTATCAGCCAGCAGGAACACAAATAATTTGTTCTAGGTGCACCATTAGCAAAAATATCAAACTGATATAAACATTATTTGCCCATAAATATTGAAAGGACAAAATACTCATTTTAGTCCCTTATATACTGCACGGTTAAAATACGTCATTTTGCTCAAGAGTTAAAAAGACACCATATGGAGGGACTAATCTGTCCTCTTTTCTGGATTGTGAGGGTAAGAGTTCTGGAGTAGGGTAGTTTGAAAGTACCTTTCCAACAAGCAGCATTGGCATTAAGAGTGTCGGAACAGCTGAGACCAACCCAAGAAGTAAATACTCCAACTCTGTGAAGTTCTGTCAAGGTACCATGATGTTCTTCTTTAGCGTCTCACAGAAATGTAAACTCAAACCCAAAAACAAAAAAAGGAAAATAATATTTTAAAAAAAAAAAAGAAAATTTACGATAGAGAATAGCAAGAGGGGGGGGGGGACCTCGTAGAGTTTGAAGGGAACAACAATGCCGAGACAGAGGGTGAGCCAGACGGGGGTGTAAAATAGGAAGAAAAGCTCCCCCCATCTCTTGCTGGGGTTTGGAGACATCCACAAGTTCGAAGAAGAAGGAACAGGAGAAGAAGCTGATCCATTTCCATTTCCATTTCCTATACACACAAAGAAACAAAGAAAAGAAAATAAAGGATTAAAATTAAGGGATGTGGTTAGCATGAAGTGTGAGATTAGATTAGAAGAGATTTGAGATGGGAAATGGAGGGTTAGTGGGTTACTTACGAAGGCCCATTATGGAGGTGAGAGAGAGAGAGAGAGAGAGAAGGGGGAATCTGGCACGGGATTTGCGGCGGGGATGGGATAGCAGAGAGCAGAGCAGTACAGTGGAGAGTGGAGACCAGCGTTCACCGATGATGTCCGGGTTTTCAGATATCCTTTGACTTTAACGCCTACCTGGCTGGCTACCCCTCACTTCACTATTAAATTTTAATTAGTTTAAGATGTGTAGAACAAAAAGCTTTTTACATTTGCACAAATGCAGCGAATTAATGGGCGAAATCTTATATCTTATTATAAAAACCAGTGATATAGGTATAAGATTGATCAAGTGTAATATTCGAGATCTGTGAATTGATAGTAAAGTTCTGTATAGCGCCGAGGATTTCGCAGGAAATCTTGTCGGTCTGAATTTTCTTAAGTTTGGATCCTACACCTCCTTGGAGGGCTATATGATAGAACCATATTCTTGGGATCAAAAGTCCCGGTAATTGTTCCTTGAGGGAAAACAAATTGAAGGGTGATTTATAATGAATTTTATGAAACCTGCAAATATTTCGTTGTTAACCCACAAGTTTAGAAAATCTCGAAAATTCCTGGATTTGAACTAAAACCCAAAATTTGGATTCTGATTTGATAGAATTTTGATTTTTGTGATATTTTATTTGAATCCAAATGGGGGGTATTTCCTTATTTACATTTATGTTTTAAAGTTAATGGTTTAACTTAAAATTAGTAAATGTAAATAAGTGAGTGTTGGAACAATCCAGATGCTGGAATGACTAAAAAACACAGAAGTTGGGAGTTGTTGGGAGTCGCTGTCACCGCTATAGTGGTCACCAACACTTGTTCAAGCGGTGCAGCGGACTGAGGTACCGCTATAGCTATCACAAGTGACTCCGTGGGACGATCAGACGCTGTTAGACTGATATAGCGGTCATATATACCGCTATAGCGGTGTCAGTGAGGGATTAAAAACTCCCAAATCAGGCAGAAGGAAGCAGAGACGCGACTCTCTTCCCTTCTCCCTCATTTTTCTCTCTTTCTCTTAAATTCTCTCCAATCCATCATTCCAAGCTTCAAGGTAAGTTCATGTTATTAGATTATGTCTTTATTTCTCCATGATCTTGGATTTGAACCAATTATTTTTCTCATTTTTGTCAAGTGGGGGTGTTTCCCCAATTTTAGTGGAGTTAGAATAGAGCTCTCTAGAGATTTTTAGATATTAATCTAGAGTTATGGTTGCTCCGTGGCAGTTGTTGGTGCCATTCCAAGCTCTTCAGATCAAGTTGGTGGGGCTCACATACTCCCGGCTTTAAATGTTGAGTGGATTCAAATCCTATGATCCTTATGTTGATCATTAGAGTTAATTTCAGTAAATTATAGCATGAGATATATATGTTTTTCTAAAAACTCATGGGACCATTATTGTTAAAGTTATTTTTATCAAAGAGCTAGAGTATATATTTAAAGATTTATGGAACATTATGATGATTTCCATAGTAAAGAATATGTATATGATAGAGTTTTAGAGAAAATAAGTGTTTTTATGATTCTCAGAAGTATGGAATTCAATATGATTTGTAACAACTGCCAGATACATATTCTATAGGCTTGAAATCAGAATGCCTACAAATGGGTGATCCCCTGGGCATGATTTCACGGTCACAGTTATACTAAAGTCAGATTGTTAGAGTTATATGAGACCAGAACTTTTCGAGTTTCAAGAGTTTTCATATTTAAATAATTTTATGAATTTCAGAACTGTTGATTTATATGCTAGAGTTTTTGAACTCTAGGGTAGAAGACTTATGAGATATAGAGAAAAGATTTAGATTTCTGATTGAACTGGACAGTAGCTATAGAGAAACAGACTGTGAGTTAACGGCAGTTATTCCATTAACTTTGGTATACCAAGTCGCCTTAGGGCCAGAGAAATAACAAACGGGACCTATTTAGGTGCCCCAGAGATTAGAGACTTTGTTATGCTATGCATAGCCAGAGATTTGTTATGTCACATGAATTGGGCATAACCAGAGATTCCTGTTTCTTTATTAGCATACTATGATTTATGATTTCTACAGAGTAATGATTTTGGAACTATTTGTTGTTCCTATGAATATGAACTTGAGAGTTATTGCATTAACTGGGTTGATGAATATATATATATATATGTATTATTTATTTCCCTTGATTGTCCCATGAGAGGGTTATGGGTGAGGACTTACTCACTGAGTTTTAGATAAAACTCACCCCTTTCCCTTTCTCCATTACAGGTGCAGTAGACACTGCAGGTTCTTCTCTTCCATCTCCTCCCTCGCAGTAGAGATTTCCCAGTTGGTGAGCTTCACTTTGTGAGTGAAGTACTTTTGGTATTCTGTTTAGAGATAGAGTCTTTCCATATGCATACGACGGCAGTCCCTGGACCATAGAGATAGACTGACATGTTTTTATCATGAATATTTTGTATTTTCATGATTACGCGTTCTATGGTTTATTTTGTATTAAGAGCAACTCGTGTGTTTTGTATCAGAGATATTTACTAGAGCTTGATTATGAAAGTATTTATGATGATTTGTTTTTCAAAGAGTTAGATATATATGTCAGAGATGAATTTATGTTTTGGAAAATGATTTTTAATTAAAGTATGCATATAGAAGGACTCAGAGATCACGAGGCTTACGTGGGAATGAGGATTCCTCACGTGCCGGTCATATGCCCAAGTCGGGTCGTGACATCAAGTGACCTTGACACGTGTCAGAATGATGTTAATTTCATCTCCCTCCAAGTTGCTGAACTCAATTTTAATAGAGGGATGCAATGTACAAATGCATTTATAGCTTCTCTCTCACCTACATCATTTATTTTGATGGGTGTTGGTGTTTCGGCTTTTGAATTTTGAATTTGACCAACTTAAAGGAATCAGAACATGGCATGTGGATGATGCAAATGACACAGGAAAATCAAAGAGATCTCCCCCATAAATGAAAGTATGAAACCATAAATGACACACAATCAAATAAGCGAATTCCATCAAATGAATAAAAGCTTTGTCCCATCAAATATAATCCCATTATAAATCCGAGACGCAATAGCGGGGACATTCAAATTTCAAATATTGATTTCAAATGGAAGGTTATTTTCTTCATTCCGTTTCTTTCTAGATCCACCTCTATCCTGTCCATTTCTCCCTATCAACCATTTTCTCTCATCCATGTTCAATTTCCATCTCCCATTTCTCACATTTCTTCTCTTATCTCTTCATTTTTTTTCATTGTTGCTTTTTTCTTGTAATTGGTCAAAGATCGGTCTTTCTCAGATGCAACCGCGAGGATGGAGGTTGTGGAGGTCACGTTAATCAGTCATGGTTGTGGCATAGATCATGGGTTGGAGGTGGATGGAGTGACTGAGGCTTGGTGGTGGTTGAGGATAGCTTGGAGTTATGGGTTCACGATCAAGGCAGAGGATGACAGAGGTTCTAAGGTTTGTAGTTCTGATGAGTATTTCGCGCTAGTTGTGGCTGGGTTTAGGGTGAGTGGGTGACTTAGATACGGGGGTGCTCCATGACAACTGGCGAAGCAAGGCGGTGGCAGTTGAGAATGATGGTGGTTCGCGGCTAAAAAGTGGGGTTGTGGTAGTATTGATCCTTCTCATTATTTATTGTTTTCATTTTCTTTTAAACATTGGTTTGATTTTGTAGTTATGGACTGATAATATATGGAAATTTATTTGATTGGATTGAGATGGACTATGAATGAGTGAATTATGTATGCATTGATAGAGGTTGAGCTCACAAAATTGTGATATTCATGTTCTTTAAACTACATTTTACAATGAAGAGCAAAATGAATGTCTTATTAAAAAAAAATACCTTGCTGGAGTAATCATTCTCTTCCTTTGCCCCCAGATTTTATTAATGCTCTCTATGAAATCTTAGATTGCTATATTCTCTCTATCCTATCTTCATTTCCCCCAACTCTCTATGAAATCTTTTTCAGTACACCATGTGCATTCCAGTTCAGTTGATTCTACTAGAGAGTTCATGAAGCATATCTTAATCTACTTGGAATGGTCAAAGACAAATTGAGTAAGTTGTGTGTGCAAATCCATCCACTGCCAACTTGATTTTCTTTTATGTTAAGCTTTTATATTTTGTATTGTTTATTATTTTTTTTGTCATGAACTGATTGCAAAGAATCAAGCTTTTTATTATTTCACTAGGAAAAATAGCCCCTCCTTTATTTGCATTAGATTATGTTGTGATGATGATGGAGTGATAGTTTTGATATTGATTTTGATGTGTGAGAGGTTAATTATATACTATCCGTGATTGATATTATATTTTCTGTACTTCTATTTCAGTGATAGAAGCATGATAATTTAGAAATCAGTCTTTAAATGTGTATAGAACAAAGGTTTAAAAACCATTTCTAATTGTTAAGAATTACATTACCCATTACAGACAGTAAGAAGGTATTAATGGAGATAACAAGTGATCAATCATTCAACTTATTCATAAGATTATTGATTTTGTAATCATGAAAGAGAGAAAAACCAGTTAGCCTTGCGGGATTGGCTTTATAACTTGTGTTGATCCCTCTGTGGTTGATGAAGTCATTGAGGACACCCATGTTATTAATGGCAAATAGGTAAGGCTTCACTTTATTGATGCCTTATCTTTGAAACTGATTATTGTGGTAATGATTAGTGAAGGAATGCTCTAATGGTTCTTAATGGTCTTGGGATCATATACTGGTTAAGATTAAGCCCACAATACCAAAGGGTGTTGCTTTTGTTCCATGTTTGTTCTTGAGTTTCAATGTTTTATGTTCATTGTTCAATATGTATTCAAGTTCAGATATGTTCAGCCTTATGTGTTGGCATTTGAGAATCAGGTAATAATTTATTAAGTTATGGATGCATAAATTTATCAAAAAGTTTTATACTTTCTATCCAACTTATTATTTTCTTCTTCTATTTTATTACTGACTTTATGCTTCTCTCTTTGGTTTCTTGCTTTTCTTTCTTTCTTTCTTTTTTAGCTTCTTTTTCTAATGGCTTAATTGGGTAATGGACTTTTTGTTATAAGTAAGATACTTGATTTATGATGAGATTGATATATGTCCGTCACGGGTTTTCATTTTTTATTTCACATGGAGATTTGAATCTTTATTGATTTTTACAGGTTTATTAAAAAATTTTAAAAACAAAAAATTTTAAAAATACTTTGATAACTCTAGTTTATGGAGTTATTTAGCTTCTAATTGGGATTGAAATTGCATGACTTGTCATTCATTTTCCAAGTGAAACACTTAGAAATAGGAAGAACTGGCTCATATTTATTTTAGAACTTTTGTTGAAAAAATCGATGTCATAAATCAAGACTATTGGGATGAATTGCATAATTCAAATTAAATTTTCATTGAATGATTTTTGACAAAGAAAATTGTAGAATTTTGGAGTTTGAAGAGAATTCAAGTTGAAGCCAAGAAGAGGGAAGCAAAACATGAAGAAAAAGCCATTAAATTGAAGTTTTTGCCGTTGGGTCGCAACCTGAATTTTGCTGGGTTACAACCTACTGGGCGGCTAAACAGTGGATCAGTTTTGTGAGTCAGGTCGCGACCTGACAATTTTTTCTGGGTCGCAACCCGACGCGGCCCAGGCCCATTTAGTAAATATTTACCCAATAGACGGCATCAAAGAGCAGTTCGATTTTGCTGCCTTTTCCAGCAGTTTTTGAGAGAGGAATCCTAGGTTTTGGAAGGAGCCAACACTAGAGAAGGATTCATCTTGAAGATTGAAGACCAAGGGCTAGGAGAAGGATTGAAGCTTCATTTGTTCATCTCTTCCTCTCTCTTTATGTCTTTAATATTCATTATGCCTCTTGAACTAGTTTGTGTTTTGTTCACTGTTATGGATAGCTAAACTTGTAGCTAGGGGATCCTTTGAATCCCTCTATGGATCTTGGATGTTTGTAATGTTGCTTATTTAAATGTTGATGATATTGGTTTTGGTTACCCATTTCTATTCTTAATACTCTTATATGTTTGGCCACCATCTAAGTTGATTTGGGGGATTCTCTTGAACTAGACATAGGAATAGAGATATTGGACCTTGGTATGGGTAATGCTTGTTCTTTTACACTTAATTGGCTTAGGTGTGAGGATTAGTAAATGAGATGGAAATATACCCATTGACCTTGCATAGTAGATGTTTGATGTTAGTTCTCAATAAGTTGATTTCACACTAACTCACAAGGACACTTAGTGTTTTAGGTGAAAGAGACATGGTTAATCGACCTAGACATAGGCTTTTAACTATAATTGACATGCTAACAAAACCAATTCCTTAATGTTCATTTAAGTAATTTGCATATCCAAGTGAAGTAGAGGGTGAAAAAGGTCCTCTAGGCCTTTTAACCTTGGTTGTTTCTCAACTTTAATTTGCATTAGTGTTTTCTAATTACTTGCTCTTTAGAATTTCTTCTTAACTCCTTTAACTCATTTTTCTTCGGCCTGAACACGGTAGTTTAGTAAATCGATAGCATATTTATACCCAATCCCTGTGGAGACGATACTCTTAACTCACATTATATTACTTGACGACCCATGCACTTGCGGTAATTTATCCGCTCTTGTAGGCGGCCATCATACGTTGAACTTCAAAACATAAATATCTATAATAACAAATACTACTAATGCAACACAATTATAATAGGTTTGTTATCGTTAATACTATAATTATATATAAAAAATTTTCATGGTATAATATATTGAATTATAATTTTATTTATGTTATTTTTTATATTAATTTTGTTAATAGTAGAAGGATATAAAGGTATGATTGAAAAAACTAATTGATAATTAGAAGGTAAATTAAATTCAAAAACTTACTTTAAGTGTTAAGATTATGAAAAGGATGGAATATAATTTTTTTTAAATAATACATGAAAGATTTTTTACTTAATGAGTCTTAAATATTAGTATTATATCAGTTATTATCATATTTGATTAAGAATAAATTTGGTATAAATTGAATTTTGAATTATTATCATATCAAAATCAATCAATTAGCAATTCATTAATAATTTGACCTACCCGTTTTCTTTAAAAAAAAAGTTGCTTTTAAAGCTTATTTATTTTGAAAATATTTTCTTTATAATTTTTTATATTACCTTCATAATATGAGGTTATTAATGGTTCTTAATTTAATTATAGATCATAATTAATCATATTTGATTGTAATATTTGATTCTTTAATAATTGTAATATTTAATTTTATTTCACATGAAAAATAATTAATAAGTAAATTATAAATGAAGTTTAAAAAAATCTTTAGACATAAAGATTGAGAAAAGTGGGGCCATAAATTACTATATGAATGACATGTGAAGCCTAAATCATTATATGAATGACATGTGTAATAATTTTCATAGAATGAGTCTGAAATATTAGCATAGTAGATTTATACAATCAATAGATTTTATATCAAATTTTAATCATTAATAACTTCTAATTATAAATAAGATTCTAATAAATCTCTATCATTTTTTTCTTTTTAAAATCTTCTCTAATTTTTTAATTTTTTTTAACGCTAACTTTTTTTTTTTAAATTCATTCAAATCTTTTAAAGTATAAAATTATCAAAATTGTCATGAATTGTATGATTATTTTTTTTTCAAAATTTATTTAAATTTTTTAAAATATAAAATTATCAAAATTATTTGTAAGAGCTCAGAGATTATTGAAAGTATAATTTTATGGCCATCCTAGGATTTTTATTTTCATCTGCATACATATATAATTTTTTTTATTGAATTGACATATTCTTGGTTTTCAAATTGTTAAATTAATCTACGTATATAACCAAATAATGCCATAATTAATGACATAAAAAAATATTCTGCCTTTAAATAATTAAATTCATCATAATCTTATTGTTAATAAAAAATGATAAATGATATAACCTAACACATATATTTTGTATCTTTCTTATAATTTATATACTTAATTTCATAAATTTAATATAATAGTATTCAAAAGAAAATCACCACCTACATCAAATATACAAATTTTAGATGTGAAATTAATACTAAAATTTTGAAATTAATTTATCAATATAATTTATGATTTCAGTATTACAATAATTAAAGATATTTAATTAATATAATGCAATCTTATTATTAAATACGAATAATTATCAATGACATGCTAATAATATGTAATAATTGTGATTTTATTTTTTTCAAAAAAATTAATAAATAACTTCTTAAAAGATGTGGGCCCTAAAACATTCTCATTGGGACACATGTAAAACTTTTTCTCAAATGACTCTGAAATATTAGTATTATAGATTATAGATTCATAAAATAGACTCTTTATTATCAGTTATAGATGATCTATCGAGATATTTTCAACCTTATAAATATAATATTTAATATAAGATATAATACAATAAATTTATTTAATTTTGGACACATTTATATTTTATCCAATTATTTAACTACTAACCTAATTTTAAAGTAAACTTATATACTCAATTTTCTATAAGATACATTTAAATAAATTATTATTTATTTTTCATAATAATTAATAAATTATTTTTTATTATCTCTCTATGCATCACATGGATCAAATGATTAATTGTTGATATATTTCACATGTGATTTTAACCTATTATTCAATTATTTCTCCTCTCTCACCAATATTACTTAACAAAGTAATTTGTGAAAATGTGAGGTCAAAATAATAGAAACGTAGTCAAGAACATACGTTTCGCAGCCTCTAATGCTAAAAGGATGATTTCTAAGTTTGAATGACTCACGCGTAGGTTATGACGAAGACAGTCATTTAATATCATGTTCCAATCACGCTCATATTCTCCATGGAAACAGCCCGCAGAATCCCGCAAGCGCACCCGTCAAACAAGTGTAGTTGTTACAATACAATTACAATCACATTATAATGAACCTTCTAAAAACGGGTATTTTATTTCCAGATTTATAGAAACGGATATATTTAATTTCCAAATTTATTTACAAATTTACACGTATATTATGATATTTATATTTATAATATATGGTATATGAATTAATACGGTGTCTTGTATCTTTTACGTATAAATAATATTTTTTTTTTAAAAAAGAGCATGTTTTGAGGGAAAGGTTATAATAAAGTGAGTAGTGAGTGTCACAGTTGCCTGTCCTTGCCCACTAACCCATCGCTATCGCGCCTTCGGTCACACAGCAGGTCCATCTTGTCATCATCACTATTATTCTCTCTCTCTCTCTCTCTCTCTTTTTTTGTTCCTATGGTAGAAATATGATATCTCATCTTGAATGACGATGCTTGTGTAAAGTTGGAAATTTGAGGACACCGTGTCGTGGATATTATTGAAAAGTAGATATTTTGAGAATTGGGTTTGAAATAGTTTCTTCAATGGCAACGCCCCCCTTATTGTTTGATGTTATTTTTGCTTGCAGAGGCGGAGCTGCATCCCCAGTACTGGAAGGCGAAGCCATCATCATTCAAAGAGGTGCTCTTATTACAACTTATGTTTATAGTTTGATGAGTTTGAGTTTTTTTTTTTTTAATTTTTTGTTATGCAAATGTACATTTTTTTTTATGGGTGTTCTGATGGTCTTGTTGTTGTGGACTTGTGTAATTTATGTAGTTGGGGACAAGTGTTGTTGGATCCAGTAAACTTCAAGGTGAGGTTATTGTTTGATTTGGTTGTTTCATGGATGACATTACCTTCTATTGTTTCATTTATAAAGTATAACCTCAATATTCAGTAGCTTTTCTATGTCAGTTTTTCCATGAGTATGAGCTCTACATTGATCTGTAAGGCAAACAAAATGAATTTACCTGATTGGTTTTTTAATTTCCACTTTCATTTGGGTGGGGTAAATACTTAATACAATAAAAAATGGGGAATCTTAAAAGTGAGAACTTATTAGTTATTTATGTATTATTTCCTATTTCTTAACACTCTTAATTTGGAAGAATTGAGTCATCAATTTTCAGTTCTATGTGGAAATCAATATTCATTAACAAAATTATAACATCACTGTCACGGATAAATAAGTTTCTGAAGGTTTATCTGTGGCTCATTATTTAGTGGCACTCTGTGTGCACGAGCGCATGTATAATGGTTGTGCTGTATGAGATTTATCTTTAATGTCCGTAATGGTTATTAAGTTATCATGACATGCAGTTATAAAAGCAGTGCTTGATAGCGAAGCAAAGACGGAGATGTCTGAAACCATGAAGGGTAGTGGGCTGCGTGGGAAATTGAATAAGGTTGTGCTGGCTTACAGTGGTGGCTTAGACACATCAGTCATTGTTCCATGGCTGAGGTACATATCTTGTTGTGGTGCTTTCCAGTTTTTTTTTCAACTAGTGGATGTGTGTTCTACATTTTCTCAATTTTGGATTTTCCTATTCAGCTATATATTCTGGTTGACAATTGCAAAATGAGTTAGGGATGAAGTTAAATAATTATATTGAACCTCTGATTTCTCTTTAGAAATATGTAGAAGAAACTTTCGAGCTTTTACTGGTTATCTGATGAGTTTAACCTGAAAAGTTGGAGTTTTACAGTAAATTATGGGAACAAAATTGTAGAAAATGGTAATTCTTAATTTTTAGGATATATGGGATAGTGATCAGTAGCTAGGCCTGTCACTTCAACTGCCTTCTATTTTTCTACATTGTTTATATATGTTGTCCTGTTCTTTGTATGATTGCATTCTAGTTATTTTCTCCTATTTCCTGATTATGGGTTTGGCCTTGCAGAGAGAACTATGGTTGTGAAGTCGTTTGCTTCACTGCTGATGTTGGCCAGGTATGTTATGGTTCGAGCATCTCATTTTCTGTATTCAAGATTATTGTTGTTATAAACTCTGTTATTGGAAATTCAAGATTGTCTTCTGACTGTTTGAACTTGTATTTGCTGTATGTTTTGTAATGAATGCTAAATTCTGTAGGGTTTAAAAGAATTAGAAGGTTTAGAGGAGAAGGCCAAAGCCAGTGGAGCCTCTCAGTTAGTGGTGAAGGACTTGAAGGAGGAATTTGTCAGAGATTATATATTCCCTTGCCTGCGTGCTGGTGCGGTTTATGAGAGGAAGTATTTGCTTGGAACCTCAATGGCTCGCCCTGTTATTGCAAAGGTGCATTTCTGCTTAAGTTTGATACAGTTTGCTATTTTCTAAGTTAAATAACACTTTTCACCACTTGGAAATCTTGACATGCTCTGTGATCAATTCTTTTGTTGATGTATGAGGTAACAGCCTCTGCATTTGTCCACTTAATGAAGCCATTTCTTCTGTTAGTGCAGTATACACTCTTTTTGTATTGAACAAGAATCATAATGACCACCATTGTTGGGCTAACTTTTTTGATATTACATAAACATGTACTGATACCTACTGACATGATAGGCCATGGTGGACGTTGCCAAAGAAGTTGGAGCTGATGCTGTCTCCCATGGTTGCACTGGGAAAGGAAATGATCAGGCATGTTGCGGATCTACCAATATTAGGTTTGCAGCACTATTTCATTTCAATCATTTTCAACTGATACATTTACGTATAATTGTTCAGGTTCGGTTTGAGCTCACTTTCTTTGCTCTGAATCCCAAGCTAAATGTTGTTGCTCCGTGGAGGGAGTGGGATATTACAGGGAGAGAAGATGCCATTGAGTATGCTAAGAAACACCATATACCTGTTCCTGTGACTAAGAAATCCATATATAGCAGGGACAGGAACCTTTGGCACCTTAGCCATGAGGTAAGTTTTTCAGGTTATCTTTGTTCTTTCGCTAACTCACGTTGAAGTCAACTATATGCCATGATTTTTCATGGCTTCTTTTTTATTCTAAGCTTACACTGAAAATAGTTAAGGTCAAAAGTTTGTCATCAAACTAATTGGGCAGATCCTTTCATGTCATATGACCACCCCACCCTAAGCAGCGATATAAAGAAAAACTGTGTTTTAATTTAAAACAGTCTACTTCTGTCTCTCTCCTAACAATAGAAGATACTAGATTAGCAGTAGGCAATCTCCTATGTGTAAAATTTAAGCTCCTGATATGGGAATAGCTATCACTTCTAGGATAAAACAGGCAATGTTCTTCTTTTATCTGAAATTTGGCTTTCTATTGAACTCAGATTATTGGTGATGCTGTCATAGACATTGTCATTCCAGGATAGGATGTACTCCCATTGAGTATTCATTTATGCCTTTTCGATGTATTTTTTTTCTTAATTTGCTTTTTATTGCATGAAATCTTTTTAAATTATCAGGAATCCAATAATTAACCAGTCTAGATATATGGCAACCTCATTTCTATCCTATATTGTAGGAAGTTGTTTAAAGTGTGAATCTTTAATTTGACCTCAGTTAATGCTTTATGGTACTATATCTCTAAAAACTATATATTGGCTATGACATGGTGGTGTTTCTCTTAATGTGCAATTCTTGACACTGAAGGGTGATATTTTGGAAGACCCAGCAAACGAGCCTAACAAGGATATGTACATGATGTCTGTGGACCCAGAGGATGCTCCGGATCAAGCAGAGTAAGCTTGTTCTTGACTTGTTGGTTAACTTTACTTATAGCCTCCGAGTTACTTCTTTACTCTCTATTTTAAAATCATGCACTTGTCTTGCAGATATGTGGAAATTGGGATAGAATCAGGGCTTCCTGCTTCAGTCAATGGGAAGAGACTTTCACCTGCAACTTTGCTTACTGAGCTCAATGAGATTGGTGGAAGGCATGGAATTGGCCGTGTCGACATGGTTGAAAATCGGTTTGTAGGCATGAAGAGCCGCGGAGTTTATGAAACTCCTGGTGGGACCATCCTATTCAGTGCGGTACGCGAGTTGGAGTCCTTGACGCTTGATCGAGAAGCAATTCAAGTCAAGGATTCATTAGCCCTTAAGTATGCAGAGTTGGTGTATGCTGGCAGATGGTTTGATCCGCTTCGTGAGTCCATGGATGCATTCATGGAGAAGATCACACAGACCACAACAGGCACTGTGACGCTGAAGTTGTACAAAGGTTCTGTCACTGTGACAGGTCGGAGCAGCCCATACAGCCTGTATAGGCAAGATATTTCGTCATTTGAGAGTGGACAGATATATGATCAAGCTGATGCTGCTGGGTTTATTAGGCTTTATGGCCTTCCAATGAGGGTCAGAGCAATGCTTGATAACAGCATCTAAGTGTTGATTTCAGCATGTACTTACACATTGCCTCTTCTAGTTTTAATGCAAATTTTGTGGAACCTTTCACTATTGCATTTCATAAATGCAATGCTTTATTTCCTGTTTAGTTACACACGGTGAATTTACTTGCAAAATTGGAAATGAGTGTTAATAACTGATAATTTTAATTATATTATTGATGAATTCTGTGAAAGGATTTCCTGTTCATTATTAGCTACTTTGCACATTTACGTATTCACCAAAACTAAAATTATAATTTACAATTACAATTATTTATATATCATCTCCAGTTGTCTAGTGTTATCTAAAACATATTTTGCAAAAAACATTTCTCATATAATAATAATAATATACAAATCAAAGTACATGCTAGGTGCAAGTTGGCCGAATTGGGGTATGCAACCAATATTTTAGCCTTCTAAGAATTTTAACAGATGCAACAAATACTTTGCCGGCCTTCTAAGAATTTCAACAGATGGAATGTTGAAATAGTAGTTATTATCTTTTGGAGCTGCTTGAATTTGAAGCTAAATTCAGAAGTCACTGTCACATGCAGTGGAGTATCAGATTCTTTGATCCCCATCAGCTGTTGCTTGAAGTTGAGAAGCATACTGCAAGTTCCATAGGACATCCTCTATGGATGGTCGGCTCCAGGACTCAGGAGAAATACATTTGTTGGTTATGGAAATCACAGTAAGTAGAGACTCTCTAGAGCAAGTAGATTGCACAACTGGCTCCACGATCTGTTCCCACTCATCCTGATTATTGAAAGATGCCTGTAAAATGGATTGTGCTAAAATTAATTAACATTAACCGGTCAAGAACATAATTAACTGAGGTGTTCTATAATCATTCTAATTATACTCTCCAGCATGGTTCCTGAGGCTACCATGCTTCTGGATTTTATATTGACATCATTCCCATCTCATAATGACATCCTTACCAAGAATGACCCAAAATCTTCTAATTTCTGTCAAGGGTCAATAGGACCTTCGACATGCATGCAGTGGAATTTGCATACTTGTTTTTCAGTAATTGGCTGATATGAAAATTTATCATGTAATCTGAATATTCTTTGATGCATACCATTGCATTCAGCACAGTTGCTTCTCTTTTAGCAGATGCTGAAGGTCCAACAAGTGCCTTGAGTATTATGAATCCAAAGCTATAGACATCATCCTCTAACTTTTTCATTTGCCTGAAGTTACACATGTTAAGAGGGTCATGGACACAATAAACCTTAAGGAAGGGTCTTATGAACTACTTAGTCTTAGCCGTGTGATCTACAGGAATCCTTACCATGAATTTGGGCTTTCTCCATTTACCTACAAACCAAACGACAAGCCAAAATCACTGATGATGATAAACATGATACTGCAGGAACAACAATAGAGGGAAAAACAACATAATAATTTATATTGATACAAAAAGACAAAGAAACCATACCCCACATCCATCAGTTTCTTCTGAGATAATGGACAATCCATAGTCACTCAACTTTGCAATCCAGTGCTCATTGATCAAGATATTGTTTATCTTAAGTCTGTTCTTAAAGAAACCAGGTATCATTCCAGTGTGTAGGAAGTGGACAGCCTTGGCAATATTAATTAGAACTGACAACCTCTCTGACCAATTGAAAACCTTGCCAGTACTGTTTCCTGCACATAATGTTGACATACTAAATCGGTGGAGAAAAAGGTTTATTTTTCAAGGTTCTAATTGCTCAAGTGTATTATATTCCAATGTGAGGATCTGAACACAAGTCCAAAAACAGCTACCCACTATAGCCTGATTCCCTCATTGAGTGGATTGCAATGCAGTTTCAAATTTACAAGATTTTGTTATCCACTCCAGACAAGTACCACATGACAATGATAAGCAACGAGCGAAAAAAGCCATGATACTATAAACCCTTTTCTCTAGTAGGCATATAATATAAAAGGGTGGATATTATTTTAATATTTCTTGTAATCTTGTGCTTCCACTTGTCAGAATAAAGGCATTCATGTGAAAACCACTACATTTGTTTATAAAGTGGACCAACTTCCATGGTCATAGTTCTAGCACTTAGATAATGAAAGAGTATTGCAATAAAAATTAAATATTTAAAGACCATAAGGGGTGGCTCCAACAAATAGAGTTTCCTTCATGCAACCACTGAAAAATGTGAGACAAGCATTGCATTCTTACCATTGAGATAAGTCTGAAAACTCCCATTAGACACATATTCATAAACAAGATAGAAGTTTGTGTCACTTTGATGATCTCCTACAACACCATCAATGCAGTGCCCCAAGAGAGACACCAAATTGGGGTGGCGAAGCTTTGAAAGCAAATCCAACCTCAGTTTGAAATTCCGGATTGTGTACTTTTTGGACAAAGGCAGACACCTTATCACGACTTGTATCCCACTCTCCAGTTTCCCTCTGTAAAGCTGCAATATCAAGAAGAACTTTTATGGGAATACAGTTTTTGCTCAAGTGTAAATCCCCATAAAACTATTGCGTGAAGAAATATGTTTGGACTTCATCACCGTTTAAGGAATGATACACTCTTTTTTCTCAAAAGCTTATAAGCTCTTTAGAACACAAAATAAGTTAATCCAAAGTCCAAACACGCAAGTTTTATCAGTTTCTAAGAAAATTCTGATAAAGTCTTTTCTTGCCTCCTTTTTACATTGTCAAATGTCATGTTCAATAAGGTCCTCAATTGTTAATTAATATGCTATTCTTTTTTCTGAAAATAGACTATGTTTTGGATATTACCTTCCCGTATAAATTTTCACCCATAAAAGCAGACTTGTCAAAGTTATTTGTGGCTTCCTTTAGCTCTTCCATGGAATATGATCGGCAAATGGGGAGGTCTTCTTTGCCTAACTTTGCAGCTTCAGTAACATACCCTGCAAATTATTAACCAAAAAATTAAATAAATAACTGTAGTCAATATTTATGTTCTTCAATTTGACATGCCTAGTAGTGTGTGTGACCATAATTTTCATCATTTCATGGACGAAGACTACTTACTTGCATTTGTTACAATCTCAGATGATAACCCTGCTGTGTAGCTATCTTGAACAGTTTTATGCAATAGGTGCTGCTCTGACACCCCCGTTGGGTAATACGTTCTATAAGCAATGAAAATGCACAAAGCCAAAACCAAAATGATCACAAGAATTCCCACAATGGCACCAACAAAAACTTCAATTTTGTGTGATTTCTTCTTCATATCAGCTTCCGTGCAAAACGATACTGCATGCTGATGCTGCAATTTCCCAGATAAACAGTTTCCGTCACTCTTAACAACTCTATCTCCTGATTCAGTGCTGCTCAGACAAGAAGGCAAGCCCCCCACTAGCCTGTTATTTGACATGTCAACAAATCTAAGTTGGCTGCTACATTTCAGGTGATTTTGTAATGGTCCACTCAACATATTGGATGCCAAGTTCAAGTAACTGATGTTTGGCAGAGAGAAAAGTTCAGCAGGAGCAGTTCCTATGAGTGCATTGAAGGAAACATCAAGCTGCTGAAGCCTAATTATTTGCCCATAATGCTTAGGAATTTCACCTGAGAAGGAGTTTCTGCTAAGGAAAATCCTCATCAACCCTTTAGGCATTTCAGGAAGTTCTGAGCCCAATCTGTTTCCCCTTAAATCCAGCTGTTCTAAGCTGCTCAAGCCAGTGAAATGTTGCAATCTCCCAGATATTTGATTGCTTGACATGTCAATGTCAGTGAGGGTGGTGATGCCAAGGATTGAAGTTGGAAAAGGACCCTTCAACTTGTTATTCCTAAAACTAAGAACCGTGAGATTACTTGATGGGTTGAACAAGCTGGGGATGGTACCATTGAAGAAGTTATCACCCAAATTAAGAGTCTGGAGATTCACCATGGTGGAAATCTTTGGAGGGATTGATCCATAGAGATAGTTTGAACTCAAGTCCAAGTGTTCCAGTGCATAGAGCCTGTGGATTCTATCAGGGAGTGGTCCCCAAATTCCCAAAGAGACAAGGCTAAGAACTCTCAGGCTAGTTAACCTGGCCAAAGTAGCCATAAAAGAGTCCATGGAGAAGCTTTGTGACAGTGTTTGATTTGGAATAGCATAGCCATCAAAGTCTCTAACCTTGGTTGGTTTATCACCAACAATGATGAGCTCAGTGACAAAATTGTCCTTGCATGAAACATTCACTTCTGCAGAAGATGATACATAGCAAAGGTCTGTCCAACGATCCTTCCATATCTCTAATGGTTTTGGATCCTCCAAGTGCTTTTTCAACTGAAGAAGCACTTGTGTCTGAGAGGATTGCAACTGAGAACTACAACTACCTACATAAAAGAAACACCAAGCAGAACAGAATAGCAAAACCAAGTCATGGAACCCCATGACAAAGATTCTGTTGGAAGTGCTTCAAGAAGGGACAACTAGCACATATGAAGAACCCAATGGAAGACCAAAACCTGTCTTAAAACAAATGGAAAAAAAAAAGTACCATTAAAATAGCTGAAAACTTGAAACAAAGAGCAAGCCAAAAATGAAAAAGTAAAAAATGGGTGTGAGTTGCATAGACACTAAGATATCTCTCATAACTTGAACAGTCAAGCAGAAGTAGTTGTGCAAACATTAATGCAAAGACTCAGGCAAGGTAAGCATTGGCTATCAAAGAAGAAAAAGAGCTATGAGGGTAAAAAGAAGAAGAGAAACATTAATATCAATACATGTACAAATTGCAAACGTATCTATTATTTATGGATATCTGAGTAAACCAAATAGACAAATGAAAGATCAAGCATTGGTCTTTGCCCCGGAATCCAAGATACGAATGTGGGGTATACCTGAAGTTAACGCATTTACTGCTTCCACATGGTGGCCTTCCTCCTGGGCACTTTCTCCAGCAACAATGGGGTGGCCTTTGCCCACTACTAGCGAGCTAGAGGAAAAGGTAATTAGGCCAGTTTCTTGGTGTGTGGGAATTGAACACTTATGAAGAAGAGAATAGACCAAGTACCAGCTTTATATATATAGTTACTTGTACACAAATCTGTTCTTTCCTTTATTTGGATCCTATTTCAGCTCATGTTGTAACTTTTAACACAGACACAATGTAAGTGAACTCAGGTGCTTTCAAATTCAACTATTTTCAAGCCTCTCTAGCCCCTTGTAGAAAATGGATATTGCTGAAAACATGAGTTATTATTGGTTAAGGGTTCTCGATCAATAGCCATTGAATATAAAGTTGCTAAGCACTTGATATCTCCTGAGAAATAAAACAAGGATGATGGGCCACGTATTGAATATAATATTACTAGTATGAATCTAACAAACATGAGGTGCCATACAGGGGACCCCACAATCATTGTAGAGTGATGCCCACATCAATCCTTGATTTTTTCACCTGCTGATCTTTGCAATTCTTGGGAGATAAGAGCATTAGTTTTCACCTCATGGCTTCTTTGTGTTTTTAGCATATGAAAACTTCATGTTACCAGATCAGTGTTCTCTCTGTTCTCCTCTTTAGTCCTTTGATTATTTGAGAGACACATATAAATTTTTGTTTTCTAAGTGATGTGAGATTAAATTTGAGTAAAGTGACATGTTCCTAAATACCTCTAACTAATAATTTAGTTTACAATTGAAGTTAAAGATTAATTTTGATATGATGCTCATGTAAATTATTTTATATTATCAACCAATCATGTCAAATTATATAGAGGGAGTTATTGTAAGAGTCAAATATGTTCAGTAACTAGATAATGCTTCATTAGATATGTGTAAAAATAGTTAGTTACATCAACTAAAATTTTAAATTATTCAACCTCTTTTCACATAAAACTTCAGTCACAGATAATAGAAGGTGCAAGTTTCAACTTTCAACGATTAATTTAAAGGGGCATTTCTAAGAATAGAAGCCTAGAGTCTCAACCTTTCAGTTTTTTTTTTTTTAACCCTTTGTTTGTTTAATTAAAAAAAGCACATATCAGAAAACATCTTTCTAGAAAGAAAAGGACACTTGAGGACATGGGGTTTGCAGCAAAGTGTTAGTTCCTTTGTGATCAGACAATTCCAACTAGACGTAATTTGGCATAGACAGAAATAACTTTTTCCTTCTCAAATAGTGAGAACATGCAAGCAGAGTTAGTCACATATGGCTAGATATTGACAAGGATAAATCATACATGTCCTTGGAACTTGGGTTGGCTGCTAACCATATCTTGACAGGCTGTCTCCACATATCAAAAGCACAAGATGCCTAATTGCCAATGGCCCTTACATCTCATTTAGATAAATTTATTTTTGTATGAACTCATTTCCCTCTTGACTCTTCCAAGTGATGTAGTCTTGGGGTAGCAATTACAACAGGTTATGGCATGAAACAGCTTGTATATATATGTGTGTAGTCTTCTGTCCCAACATATGAGTGGCTTGAATTCAAAAATCATTATGGATGGCTGAGTCAATAGGCAAGGATTATAAGTTGTAAATTTGTGATATTATTTATATCCAGGAACCAAACAGCTTTGGTCCTTTAAGTATAGACCCAAGAATTCATATACAAGATTTACCTTGTAGTTGTACTAGGAATTTTAGCAGAAGATTGAACATAAGCGCAATACGTTAAAAAAACAAAAATAAGTGCAATATATATTTTTCCACTGTAAGATCGAACAATAATGAGGTAAATAAAACAATTTCAACCTGATGCAAGGTCAGAGAGTTTCCTTTGTTATGATTTGGTTGATGTATGTGTTTTAAGAGAACATGTTAAGGTTACATAGATTTTAAAAAATGTTATTTAATAACTTTTTTTTTTTTGGTGGATTGAAAAATCGTTTGAGTTGAATATTTACCTCAATTCAGAACAAGGACATGCCTTTAGACTTAATGATATTTACGGAGATATTTACGGTTACAAATAATCTATTAATGAAAATCCTAATAGTCAAACTCAAATCATAATCATGGATTAGTGAAAAATGGATTAAGTAGGCTAACCTTATTGGTGTTATTTTTTTATGCATGCTGTTGTTGTTATTATTATTATTATTATTATAGTCTCACAAATTTACTTCATAAATTAGATTTATGATGAATAACAAGTTAGCACATTGCTTAACATATTCATTTCGTCAAATAAAGTTAGGTGTAGGAAAAATCTTCCCTTGATTCAAGGTTATAATATTTCTTTAGGCCTTATCAAATATTTATAAAAATACTTATAGATCATCATTAATAAGAGAATTTAAAAATCAAACTCAAAATGTAACAACATGAGAATGAAAAACCAGCCAAATGAGCTAACTCCGGTCTAACTACATTGTTTAATACTAACAGGCAGGAATAAAAAGAGCCTTCAAAATTTTAAGTTGAGGAAAACTTCTCCTTATTTAAGATCTTTCGCTATATAGTTTTTGAAAATTTAGATTGATGAGAATATTTGCTCTAATTTAAGATTAGAACACGTCTAATCAAACACACGATACAAAAAGAAATGGATAATTAAACAGTAAACAGATACGGAACCAGTTATGGATTGATAATGATGATCTTCTGACGTGATTGAGACCGATGAACTTTACACCTTTTTATTTTTTTAGTTATGTTATTTGTATTTATCACACATGAGATATCATGTTAACTCACATTTCATGCACCATTAAATGAGGTGTGGACCCCATTCAAGTGGGGTCTATATCCAATTCAATAGTAAATAAGATATGAGTTGACATAGTATATTATGTGTAGTGAGTATAAATAATATTTTTCTTTTTATTGCCCTTCTTTTTCTAAAAGGGGATTCTCCCATGGACGTGGCAGTCAATGCCCAACTTGTCTTTTTTTCTTTTTTTACCCTCTCAGACTTCAGACTCCCCGAATTATAGACAATGTACCGTAGCTTTTTTATTTTTTTCCTTTTTGTTACTATTTTATTAATTTTAATTATTTTTAATATTTATTTTTATTTATTTCTTAAAGAAGTTGGTTGTCCCAACTTCTACTATATGTGCAGTATTTTTTTCCCTTAATTGTTGTGCTTTTTTGATAATTTTAAATATTTTTAATAATTTTTTATTTATTTTATAAGAAGTTCGATTTATACAAATTTTTTTCTATGTGCATCTGTATAAAGTATTTTTTAATTTTAATTTATTAATTTTTTTCTCTTAAAGTTTAATTATCTTCCAAATTTATTTTATAATATTGTCATATTTTTATTAAATTTGCTTTGGTATTATTTTTTTATTT
Organism: Dalbergia cochinchinensis; assembly: GCA_031216125.1. Lineage (NCBI taxonomy): Eukaryota > Viridiplantae > Streptophyta > Magnoliopsida > Fabales > Fabaceae > Dalbergia > Dalbergia cochinchinensis. Next base: position 53,357,371 of record CM062373.1, on the reverse strand, counting down.
TGTTATGAGTTTAATTAATTATGACTTGTAATTTTTTTAATTTATTCTTTCAATTTTTTTTATTTTTTATTTAATTATTTTGTCAGAAAAAATATTATTTTTAGTTTTTGATATTTAATATTTTAATTTGTAGTTTTTATTTTTTAGTGAATAGTGCTATTTTTTTTTACCCAATTCAGTTTGTCTCAACTTTTTTTTTTAAATTTCAATGTGTCTGAATTATATGTAATGAATAGTAAAATTTTTTTTTCTTTTTTTAAGGTGCAAGCATTTAAATTTTTAATTTATAAAATATTTATCATTTTATTATTTTTTATTTTTCAAATAAATGAATAGTATTTTTTTAAAATATTTTTTTAAACACAATTCGGATATCCCGAATTGTATATGTCAAACAGTAACTTTTTCTTTTTTTTTTAAAAGAATAACTAAAAAACAAAATAAAAAAATGAAAAAAAAATAAAAAAGGTACTGTACATTACACATAATTTGGTGGGTCCGAATTCTTAAAAAAAAAAAAAAAGACAGCATAGGCATCGACCATCGAATATAGGAGAGTGGGCACCTTTCTAAAAGTGTTATGCGCCATAGATGGAACCTACAAGGAAAGCTACCGCAAGGATCCAGTAACCGTGTACATGCAAACACGAATCAATTAGCATGACTATACTCAAGAGTTTCTTTTGTATTGATTGGAAGTGTGATCTGCTTTAAAAAGGGATTAAGATTTAAGAAGTTTACCATGATTGTATATGAACGAATTGAAGCTTTTTCTTCCTATTTTAGAATATATATTTCACGCAAGTAACATAAATAAATCAATGATATGCACACAACATTTATATACATATCAGTTTTTACTTCTCTCCGGTTTTCACTGTAATTAGCACTTTATCATCTTACCATGCACAACTCAACGATAAATTTTAATAACAAAACACATGAAGAATTCGGTACTGTATTGGTTTGGGGTAAACGTGAAAATAAATTTTTCATGAATAAATTTCATATAGTATAAAATTATATAAAAATTATTCATGAAAATTTTCATATTATTTTTATTCTTTAATCAAACACTAGAGTAATATAATGTTATTTGTATGTTATAAGTGAATTAACGTACGTGAGATGTTAATATCTAACCTTTTTTCCTTTTAACAGTTCGTCATGTGTAGATTTGCCATTGATTAAGAAAATAAACCCATTTATTAGTCATGCAGGAAAATTTAATTAATGGCAAAAATTTATACATGACAAAGTCATGTAATAAGATTTTCGCATGAAAAGGTCCATTTTTTATTTCTCCTAAATATTATCCATTAAAAGTGTCTACATTTTGCATACAAATAATATTACTCTAATAATACAACATCACTGAAGTTTGGAAGGAAAGCTCCAACACCTTACTTTCTGAGGAGAGAATAGATAAAGAATCAATATGGACAATAAAAAGCTAGGACTTGGCCCATCTGCAGTGCAAATACACTAAGCTCGCATTAAACAGTTACCTTCCTTTATTCTTTTGATGAGATGACGGTGCTTAGAAGGTCCATTTTTTGTTTCTCCTAAATATTATCCATTTAAAGTGTCCACATTTTGCATACAAATAATATTACTCTATTAATACAACATCATTGAAGTTTGGAAGGAAAGCTCCAACACCTTACTTTCTGAGGAGAGAATATATAAAGAATCAATATGGACAATAAAAAGCTAGGTTAGTAAATTCGGCCAACTTTAATACGTGGCCCATCTGCAGTACTAATACACTAATGTCGCATTAAACAGTTACCTTCCTTTATTCTTTGGATGAGATGACATAGCTTAGAAGCAAAATGTAAAGAGGAAGAGTGAGTTAAAAGTTAAAAAAAAAGGTTAAAAAAGGTTTGGAAGAAATATATATATATATAGAAACCGCAGAGTCCCTTCCCAACTCAACAAATGCCTAATATTGTAATTTTTTGTTCCCAATAACAAGAGAAAATATATTTATTTTATCCTATTTAATAAATAATAAATTAGTTACTACATTAAATATGTAAAAAAAAAGTAATAACAATGCTCCATAAAATTAATGTGTCATTTATAAATAGAATAAAATAAATATATTATTTTACTCTTGGAGCATCTAAGTATGCATTTGTATTATCTTCCATGCTTTTTAACACAATGAGTTTCTTCTACTGAAAAAAGGCTTGATTATTGCTGTTATTGTATGCTCTTTTCTTTTTTTCATTCATTTTCCTTCTTCACTCATATAGATTTATTCGTTTTAGGACAAATTAAAATGATACTTAAGGAAGGGAGAGAAAAGAAGACTACAAAAAAGGTATTACTATTTCGGCAGAAGATGGGGTACATTGGTTTCAGAGAGAAGTCATTATTAATTATAATTAAATCAATGTTGACGAATTTATATTAAGTGACAGGGTTAACCTCCTAATTAATCATAAGGGAAAGGGAGGGGGAAGCAACTACTAAGAGCCAAGAGGTAGTGTTATGCCGTGTAAATCTTTGTTGGTGCATAAAATATGAGATCAAACATGCAACCTGGCAGATATAAGATAGTGTCATGCTCCACTCAGTCAATTCCTTATAAGATTCTTGGTGTAAATCTCAAAAGCAATTATTTCAATATAGCATAGAAGTTGAATTAGGTTACACTTGTTCCAGCATTTTTTTCATTAAAAATTACGTTTCAACTTTTATTTAAATGTGGAAAAAATCTATTTAATCTATTTTTCAAGAGAAGCTATTATAAGTAGTTTTTATAAAAATAGTTTCTTGATTGAAAAATACAATTTTGTAAAAGCAAATTGAAACATACACGCACTTAATCAAATTGAAAATTATAACAGTTTACACCATCATATGTAGATGATTGAATATTCAGGAGTGTGAAATTATTGAGAACCTAAAGGAAGTAATAGAAAGACACACATCAATTATCAATACATGAAGAAAGTGGCTAGGCCATGACAATTAAAAAGGGAGGGCTACTTCTGAAGTAACAAGGAGAACAATTGCCCCTGTTCTAATATTAATGTACCAAACTCTCTTTGTCCAGTATTATTTGATTTACTCAGAAATTGAGGTAAATTGGTATATTAAAAAAATTATAGTCAAATATATTAATTTTTTAATATATTAATTTATTTTTATTTTTCAAAGAGTCGTGTAATATTGGACAGAAGAAGTATTCACTACGAGATATCCTTCGCAATTTGAGCGTATAACCCAACTTCTAGCTCTTTATTTTTTCGGTAGCAAACTTCTAGCTTGTTTGAACCTCCACAAAAAAAAAAGGGGTTTCACTATGAAAAACGGCATTTAATATGCAAGTGAAATACTATATGGTCCCAAGTGAGTTTGTCACTGTATGGTGACAAAATCTGAACCATGAATCAAAATATCTGATAATTACAATAAATTAGTTTTTATATTTATATTTTAAAATTTACAAAAAATAGTTTCCTCTAGATTTCCTCTTTTACCCTTTTTTCTAAAATACTTCATTAGTTCATTTTTTATTTTCTTTGTCATCTCTCTTCATTGCCCCTCGCCATCCACCGCCGCTCACGGCCATCCATCGCCTCTGTTGGCCATCCCCTGTCCCTGCTCAACAAAATTTAATGGTTGACGGAGAAGCTCCTAAAGGGTCTAAGGAGGAGGACATGGTGACTGGTGAAAGAGGATGAGATCTTGCAAAAGCTCCCAAAGTTTTACCGCTTGTTAGACAGAGCAAACAGAAGGGGAGCAGGGCGGAGGGAAGCAGGTAGAAGAGGGCTGCCGTCGTAGCGTGCAGGCGGAGGAGAGTAGTGCCGTTGATGTCTCTTTGAGGTTGTGAAAGCGTGAGAATAATCACGGTGTTAGAAAGAAAAGTGAGGGAAGGTTTATTCAACCTCCTCCTCATGCTTGAAATTCGAGAACAATCACAGTGTCTGACCAAAAAAAGAAAGAAAAGAAAAGAAAAAATAGAACAAGCAAGGTGTTCAACACCAGATTCCGAAACAAGAACCAATGAAACATAATGTGTGCCCTTTTTAAAAGAAAAATCGAATCCCCGAATCTTTCTGTTTTGCATAATGTGTGTTGAGAAGCAAGAATTCTTCGAGAGCAGTTGTAGGAGTCATGATAGAAACCTCTTTGGAAGCATCACCCAGTTCTTTTGTTTTTTTTTTAGCTATATAAGATTTTAAATCTCCTTCTTTCATTATTTGAAAGAAAAAAAAAATATCATTTGAGTGATAAACTAGAACAAGAAAACCAATGACTTCTCTTGGGTGTTGATGTCAATGCTTCCTCTTAGTTGCTTGCCTTAGTGTTATAGCTTTTCTGTTTGTGCAGGTGTCTAGTTTTCCTAGCTGGTATTTTGGTTTCCTGCCACTTGATTGGCATATGCACGATTAGGTGGTCTTGTTTAGTTTTTGAAAAATGTTAGTTATATTCCTTATGTATAGAATATAGTGTCGACTCATATCTGATTCATTATTGAATTTGATATGGATTCCACTTAAATGGGATCCACACCTTATTTAATAGTGGATAAGATATGAGTCAACACAATATCCTATATATAGCGGGTACAAAAAAAACGTAACTCTTAGTTTTTGGCTTTGGAATTTGGATCGTAGTAGTCCTTTTTGATCCACTCACCTGGTTGTGTGTTGAGCGTTATTCCACTAAGAAGGGTCATTTTAAATTGGTCCACCGTCTCTTCTGGACACTCTCATGGTCTGACGTTTTGTACCACTAGATGAAATGAGGTCAGAATCGCAGTGTGTAAAAAATTTAGCTAAAATTACAAATGGAACCCAACTTCAATCTTTTTTATAACTCCAGTATAGTTCCGTTTTGACAAAATATTTATAGTGAGACCCTCGGAAAAAAAAAGAGAGCTTTCCATACGTCCCACTGAATTTATTTGTGCTCAAATGGATATTTGAACACATTCCCTCAGAGTTTAATGTAATAATGTTAGTAAGTAACATGTCAGATCCACATACATCCTCCGGCCTTGCCACCTAGTTCCACTGCAGTAACACCACGGGCCACGGCGGCGGCGGGGCACTGTTGACACCGTGGTTTGTCGATACAAACATTGGTTCAGTTCAGCCAAAAAAGGAAGTGTAACACCTTTTTATTCCTCTCATCTCTCACAAACATATAGACCTGCAGAGGAAAAAAGTGATGATGACAACTTGACATCAACATAAAATTAATACATTTTGTTTTGCAAATCTTTGTAAATTGTGAGGGTTTGGATTTGTCAGTGGCATAATACGAGCTCAAGTTTGCCACCAACAACCACTTGAATCCCCAGATCCTGCTGCTGATGAGTGCAAAGTGAAAAATAAAATAAAAACTAGACCCTATTTGCAAATAAAATAGAGGGAGGACCTGAAATGCAAATTAAGATACATATGGACGGGGTAAACTTTATAATTATTTTGGAGGACCATGTGAAAGTGCAACAAAACACATGGCGGACCATATTAACACAACCCATCTAAAAAACCAGTAAGGAGGTTGCTGGTGGGCGAAAGAGCGATGGGGATGAGGGGCGGAAGGAAGAGGTTAAAAAACATATGAAATGAGGATAAAAAATACATTTTATCATACTTGTTTAATAGAATAATATCAGCCATCATGGTTTGCTACCATATAAGAACCTGCTTGCTATTTTAATATCTATGTTTAAGTGAGATATAATAATAAAAAACTGAATGTCTTATTTTTTAATGTTAAAATACTAATAAGTATGCAATAAATAATAAAGGATGACATGCCACGCCATCAGGCAAATATTGACGTAAGAACCGATCCATGTGATAGAATGAGCTACAGTCCATGTTCTCCCTTGCTTTTAGTCGTACCTATATGGGACCAATTGTTAGCCATTTTTCTCAACTTTTATCAGCATGTTGCGTCTCCATCAACAATCACTGCTTAATTGAGATAGTAGTACACATAGTCATGTTGGAAAAAGAGGACATTCATGAGTCTTTGGTTAAGGAAGGATGGAGTAGGATAATCAATGGTAATCGGGATTAACTTGGTGTCCTTAAGGTAATGATTAAGAATGTAAAAGTAAAAAGTCAAGAAATTTTTGATGGATTTAATGTCTTGAAAACTTATAAAATCTCATTTTCTTTTAATATAAATTTTCCTTTCTTAAAATATTAATTGGTGCCTAAGTACACTAATTAAATAAATCCTTAACTTAATTATTAGTATTTGAGACTTTCATAAGGAAGGAAATGGAGTGGTTATTGGTTAGGGATGGAAATGCAAACCGGCCCATTCCACTTACACTTCAAAAATTTTAATTCCTAGTTGTGGATGGAATATTTATTTATTTAATTTATTATAAACTAGTGAATTGATAGCACCTACGCGCCTACCAATTCAACTTTTTTTAAAAAATTAAAATATATTATTTAATTATTTATTTATTATATATTTCTTAAATTTATTACTGTTTTAAAACTTTTTTTAACTTTCTACAATTGTTTTAACTTCCTTTAATTTCTATATTATGGGTATTTTGAAAAATTTAAAATTTAGACACCAAGAGGTAGTTAAAGGGAGGAATTCCCTTTATATATAGTATAGATATTTACAATTTCAGTTATACTAATAATTAACCCAATAACTCAGCCTAGTGTAATGGATTGAAGTTCTTTCATACCAAGATAGGTTGGGTTCAATTTTCATGTCTTGCTGTTTTTAAATTATTGGTTGAACCTACAAATGAGTGGTTGTGGTTATTTCCCGCATCTTTAAATAGGTGATCTTATATCCGACTCATTCCTTCCCCAATATCCTCTAGGAAGAATTTATAATCTTAATACCTTTGTAAAAATAAATAAATAAATAATCTTTATTTATTCCGATCTTTTACCTAGTCTTTCAACTTGTTTTCTTTCTTGACTGGAAAATTAAGCTTACTTATTGTAATCAAGTGCTCTTCTTATTCTCTAATATTGTAAAGTTACTTGAATACATGATTAAACTCAGAATTTGCGTATTTACAGGGCAATGATATATCTAATTTGGGCATATGGAAAATAACATTAGGAGCACTTTGGAAGAATGAACCCAGCCACTATACCATGATCTATAATCAAGTAAAACAAGTTGTCCAAACCCGATCTAAAGAATCAAATATGCCAACTCATAACCCCTTCTGCCAATTTGAAAATAAAATGGAAGTTTCCTCCTCAAGTGAGGGTAAAATGAAAGTCCGAGAGTATGTTTTGGTTGTGGAGAAAAAGTTAAGAGTAAAAATTCCATATATAAGTTCTACATGTAAATTTATATATAAAATTCACTTATAAAATTTTTATTCTCCAATCAAATACATTCTAAGAGAATGTGTTTCGTTAAAGGATAAAAATAAGGATAAATTTTTTATTACTGAATTCTATGTGTAAAATTATAAATGAGCTTGATAATTAAAAAATCACTTTCATTTTTATCTCCCAACAAACAACCTAAATGTAGAAAAGAGTAAGACATTTTTTTTTTGTCTGGACATTTGATGATGGTCGCTCACGAGTTAGGAACCACTATGAACATTTGCATTTTTCGTAAAGAGCCACTATGAACCATTGTTTTGTGGTCTGAACCTCTGTGAACCGTAAACGGCGTGAATGCTGCTAGTGAGGTGTGGGCTTTTATCTGTGGCCTGGAAGTTGCGCGAAACAGGCCGGACCATCATGGTTAATATCTCAGCTTTTATTCTCATTTTTTTGGGTCGACATCTCCGCTGGTCAGAAAGTTTTTCTTTTTCAATTTTCGTTTTGGGCCCATATATATATATATATAACTTCTCTTGGGCTGTATGAGTGTGTAAGATCAAAAACAAAAATATTGGTCAGAAGAAAAACGTTGTCCAGACCAAAAAATAAAAAAGGTAGGTTGTGACGAAAATAAGGTTAGAAATAAACCCAAAAAAAAAAGGAAGAAGATCGTTGAATGAATGCAAGTTTATAAAATTTGAATGCATACCTTATTTTTAAAATACAAGTACATAAAAATTATTAAATTAAAAATTTATATCAGTTAAATTATTCAATGATTGAGTCAATTAAATTTACATTCTGTTATGTAATAAATAAAAAAGCTGGGAGAAAAGAGAAGTTTTTCTTTTCTGTTCTCAGGATAAGATTTGTATTAAGTTTTTAAATTATCATTTCATTCAATCCTCAAATAAAGAAACAACATACAAACGATTTTTAATAAATAATTAAAAATTTAAAATTAATACTCCCGTCATCTTGATTTGATTAAAAAGTTAAATGGAATAAGTACAAAAAAAAAGATAAGTTTTATTTTCAATTCCCTTTTTGAAAAGTTTGTTTTTGGTCTGCTTTAGTCTTTGAAGTCAAAAAGCTATGAATTTAGTTCCTGAGACTGTAAAGTAAAATCCAAATTAATTTCTAAAATAATGTTTGTAAATACTAATTTAAATCATAAAAAATAATTAGTTTAAACTTTTGTTTTTACAATTTCAAAGTTGAAAATTAAAATCAACCTTTATGGTATATTTGATTAAAGAATAAAAATAAGGATAAAAATTCTCTGCTCAAGTTTCATATGTTTTGTGGATTTAATTGAAATATACTATTAATATAAAAAGTTTTATATAATCATCTAATCATATAATGACATATTAATAAATATAATCACTTTCTTTATCTATTATTTAAAAAATTATATAAAAAAATATTTAATTAAATAATAATATAAAATTTATTTATATATTCATTCAGTATATTAAAATTAATGTTTTTGCTTTAGTACCCAAGGGTATTAGTACCTTTTTAAATTCAAGGGTTGTGATTTAATCATGAACATTTAAAATATTAATTGATTTAGTTAGTGAGACACATAGTAAACTTTCAACCACAAATTATTTAAAAGAAATCGATACCTATAAATTTTATAGGGTACTAGAATAAATCCCTAAAATTAAACTCTAAAATTAACCCTAGAACTCATTTAATAAATTTTACCCCACTTTCCTATTCCTTTACCAAACACACCCTTCCTTCTTATTCTTTACTCACGAAATTCATCTAGCAAGGGAGGGATAAAGTGAGTAAGGTCGGTCGAGTGAATTTGGAGCATTGGAGGGTCCGAAGGCCAAACCGCACACAATTACAACACAGAATAACACTCAAAACCCCGCATTGTCGTACCCACGTTTCTTTCTGAACTGCCACAAACACAACACAAACCAACAACAATGGCGGCAGCACCTAACTTGGAAGATGTCCCCTCCATCGATCTCATGTCGGAGCTCCTCCGCCGCATGAAGTGTGCTTCCAAGCCCGACAAGCGCCTCATCCTCATTGGTCGGCACCATTCCTTCTCTCTCCTTCACATAATATAAAACACTCTCCCTCTCCCCTTCTTATTCTATTTCTAAAGTTCCCTGCTGTCGCAATTAGGGCTTTGCTTTCAGATTCCACCGGATACCCATTTGTGCCTTTATTCTTGTAGTCCTTGAAAATTTGTGTTTTTTTTATTTTTTTGTCTTTTCTTTTTTAGTCGGGATTAACTTAATATAGCTTCTGGGTCGGAGGTTTCAGAGATTCTCGGATTCAATTGGCTATTTAATGTCTTCGGTTACCGGAGAAGAAAATGAAAGAGAATATACTTTTTGTAGGTTCATGAATTTCTGTTTTTCATTTTTTTTATGTATGTGTTTGAGTCTGAATATATGGTTTTCCAAGATGTGAATTTAGGTGTTGGTGTTATTATTGTTTAAGGCCTACTGGCTGGTGGTTTGAACCATATTAGACCCAGTGCTTGACGCGGTTTAGGAACCGGGTCAATGAGTCACTGGTTCAATCGGGTGGGTCACGGGTTTGAGTATGAATGTATGGTTTTCCAATATGTGAATCTAGGTGTTGGTGTTATTATTCTTTAAACCCTTTAATTGTGTTACATAAAAGGAGTTAATTTTTTTCTGCTCTTGAGCTGCATATAGCTTGTCATTGTAAGGGCGTTCCTCTCTGTTGGTCATTCCAGGCGTACAGAGGTGTATCCATTATTTAGAGAGGTTTTATGTATTCAGAAAAAGGCACAACATGCCCACATTTCTGGTGGTTATTGTCATGTTCCAGACGAACTGAATGCCTAACTATAATTATGCTGCTTTTTTTTTTTCCTTGTGTTAGTTATATCTTTCAACTGTGACTAACCTTGTACGATCCATATTTTGTTTGCATGCAATACACCTCACTTAGAGGGTGAGCCTCGGCACAACGGTAAGGTTGCTGCCTTGTGACCTGGAGGTCATGATTTCAAATTCTGGAAACGGCCTCTCCGCAAAGCGGGGGTAAGGCTGCATCATGTGTTGTTTTTACCTTCACGTGATAGATACTTGCTACAAGTTGCATATTGATTGTTTAGTTAATAATTGGGCAGTTTAAAATTGTTTCCAACTTCCTAGATCACTCCTGGATATGTTTTAGATTTGTGATGACTCTATAGGCTTGCTGCTATGAAATAATTTCAAATGAATACATCTATCCGCTGTTGTTTTGTTTATATATGATTTCAACCAAGAGTTGGTGTTTTCCTCCCTAGGACTTTCTTCTTGATTATCATTTGAATTGAACTCTTGGTCGATGCATATACCTTCTTTTTATGTCATATTTCATACTCTTTTTGAACAAAAAAAAAAGAGAAAAAGGGTTCTTCTGTGATGCTACTCTTTCTATTTGCCTAGGCAGAAACTTTAAGTACTGAATTAATTTTGTTGCTTCCCTAAAGTTTTGAAACCAACCTGTTTATGTCACAAGAGTGAGTAAGTGGAATGTGATTTGTTTGCTCCTGTATAATATGGACTATCTTCTATTACCATGCTTTCTTCTATAATAATATCCTTTCTCTTTGCAAATCACGAATGGTAAAGCGCAATACTAATCTCTTGCTTAAAGATTCAGATTGAAGCAGAGAGTGTTGGAGGAGTTAGTGCTGTAAATTTGATGTGATTTCTCATGCTATAAGTCAGGAGTGGCTCTTAAATTTGTATGATTGTTTGTAATGTTCTTGGATTACAATTGTAATTTGATATGCTTTTGTTTCTCAGACTATCATTCTGATTGCTCTATGATTTGATTTGGTTGGTACATTAAAAGATTCATTAGATTATTGAACGCAAGTGGAGTGTTACTGTAAACTTGAATCATTGTTAATGCAGGTCCACCTGGGTCAGGAAAAGGCACTCAGTCGCCAATCATAAAGGATGAGTACTGCTTGTGCCACTTAGCTACCGGTGATATGTTAAGAGCTGCTGTGGCAGCTAAAACCCCTCTCGGTGTTAAGGCTAAAGAAGCCATGGATAGGGTAAGGTCTTTTCTGTACTATATTTCTTGGGGGTTAGCTGTACATATCTGAAATTTCTTTAGAGATTTCTGATTTGGCATTATTTTATGAGTTCTTAGGGAGAACTTGTGTCTGACGACCTAGTCGTTGGCATTATAGATGAAGCAATGAAGAAACCATCATGTCAGAAAGGTTTTATTCTTGATGGCTTTCCAAGAACTGTGGTCCAAGCACAGAAGGTATTTCATTGTTGTACATAGGAGCTACTGAATGAGTTTCATTTTTTGAAAAATTAGGTTGTGTACCTATATGCATGCAGATGTTTGTTTGTCTGCACTTCTTTACATGCTGTTCTTGTGCATACTATGAATGTGCATTTTCTGTTTCTGTTGCTTGCAGCTTGATGAGATGCTGGAAAAACAAGGAGCTAAAGTCGATAAGGTGCTGAACTTTGCAATTGATGATGCAATCCTGGAGGAGCGAATTACTGGTCGCTGGATACACCCATCCAGTGGCAGAACATACCATACAAAATTTGCTCCTCCCAAGGTTCCTGGGGTTGATGATGTAAGTCTGCATCTCTAGTATGAAGATGTTATTTGCCTAAATATGACTGATGGTTATAGGGACTTAACATCAGCGAGAGTTATTTAAAAGCTTTTATTATCATTAAGAGTAGGAAATAATGCTGAATGCAATCGTAAGGTGGCACACTTATTGTTTTCAGATATTTTTAATTGTTTGATAATTGCTTTTGAGAACACAGCTGGCCTTAGTTGCTGGCTGTGCTGATGATGCTCTCTTTGAGAATGGCAATTATTTTGATGATGCAGTCGCTGTGTTACAACTTCCACTGTTAAATATTTTTTCCTTAGGTTACTGGTGAACTTCTCATTCAGCGTAAGGATGACACTGCTGCTGTTCTTAAGTCAAGGCTGGAAGCATTCCACAAGCAAACTGAACCGGTATGATTTTTTAATACTTGTGTCAAGTAGAACTAACTTTGGATATAAAGTAGCAGTGAGTATCTTTTTTTGTTTTATTTTGGTTGTGGTTTTGGTTCTAGATCCTTGATATGTGATTTAAACTTCTATTCTTGATTTGAAGTTGATGTTAAGTCCTCTCCACTATTTGGTTCAATTCTTCCCTTCCTTTTCAGTTTTAGATATCTCAATACGAATCCTTCACTCTAATCTTTATAGGATTCCTCATTCTATTCAGTCCTGTAAAAATTCCTATTATTTTATTTTCCCTTTTCTGTCACGCTCAACAGTGAAGATTTGTGCATTGGACATGCAGGTTATTGATTACTATTCAAAGAAGAGCATTGTTGCTAATCTTCATGCTGAGAAACCTCCCAAGGAGGTGACAGCTGAAGTTGAGAAGGTGCTATCTTCATAGAGTTTCCTCTTGGCCCCTCCAGCTTGAGATGCAATTATTTTTCTATTGAAAAAACCTAGTTTGCTAATTTGTATTTTAAAATTTATTCTGAAATCTGCTGACCCTTCAGTTTTCACTGATTTATTTGGAAATCAACTGCCGGCTGTTCTCAGACCCAAATTGGAAGAGTTACTTGGATGAAATAAAATTTAATTGAATGTAGCTGTAACTTTTGAATGTTGTTATACACCAATTTAGTGGTTTTGCATGGATGCCGTGCCTTGTTTGCAGGTGGTTCTGTACCCTTATTTTAGTGCTGTTTCTTATCTCAATATTTGGTATGAGAACATGAGAGGGTGTTCATTTTGAAATTCTGCCTATCAGTTTGGCAGAATTTCAACAATGGAGGGTCATCTATCCAGTATTTAGGTTCTTGGAAGTCGGAACCAGTAATATTACAATTTTAGATGAATGAGAAAAATGGAATTTCTCTCTGATGAAATTTTAGAGTATAAGTATCTTTTAATTATCTTGTGTCTCAGAATTAGAGCCCATTTGGATAATACTGAGAAGAGGGTAAAATTTTTTATGATGGGCGTACATGAAATTTATTTATAATTTTTTTTTTCCATTTTTAATTCCCAACTAAATATTTCTTTAGAAGTTAAAAGTTATATTTTCAAGCAATGAAGCCCCGTTACTTCAGATTCCCTACATTTTGGTGTGGTGACCCGCTTGCTAGTGGTTGAAATAAGCAAAGCAGCCCAAGTTTTCTAGCTAATACGAGTGGACAACTCAATACCACCTGACCCCCAAAAAACAAAAAAGCCCTCAATACCACGGTGGGGAAGATACTGGTTGGAGGCATAGACCTAGAACATATTTGGATAAGAGGAACGTCAAATGATACTAATAAACAAAATCCAAGGACTAGAGGCATATTGAAAAGTGGATGAAGGGGCTAAAAGACGTGCTAAACAGATTGTACATAAGCAGTTTGGCATGATTTTAATTTTAGTGTGAAATTATTTTAATAAAATTTTCAAGTTTTGACGACCCCGAAAATTCGAATATGGATCCATTTCATTGAGATGTCATGTTGTGTATTCGAAATTTCTATTTCCGTCTTTGATATTTCCATGTTTAAAGTTTAGAAATTATCTACAAATAAGATTTAGTTTATTTCGATGGACATGATATTTACATAAAAAAGAATGAATACTTTAAAGTTAAATGTGCTGTATTTGTTAATAAAATTAAAGGTGTAAATTAATAAAACAATATTGAAACTTTATTAAAATGAGAAAAATTTCTTTAAAAAAACTTTTATGATAAAATTAAAATATTATTAAATAGCAATGTTATTTGTACACAATATATGTGCGATATCATATTGATATATTCTCATCTACCATTAGATGAAGTATAGACCCCACTTGATTTGAATGTTACACCTATTCAATACACCATCCCTTTTAAAATATGTCAACTAGTCGTTTGACCCGTGTGATACACGAGGAAATAATAAAAAATAATTTGTTGATTATTATAAAAATAAATGATAATTTATTTACATATATCTTATAGAAAATTGAGTATATAAATTTATTTTAAAAGTAAGTTAATAGTTAAATAATTAAATAAGTGAAAAAAATATAAATGTGTTATTCTATTTTATATTTTATATTGAATATTATGTTTATAAGGTTAAAAATAACTTGATAGGTGACCTATAACTAATAATAAAGAGCCTATTTTATAAAAGTTTTATACATTTTGAAAGTTGAAATTGTTGAATAAAGAAAGAGAATAAATGGATAATTTTACTATATCATGAGTCATTTATAGGGATGACAATGAGTATCCATGAGAAAGGTGACGTGTTCCATGCCTCTCGTCACCGTTTAGAATTTTGTCTCTCATCCTTATCCCCATCCCCCTTATGGGTCCCTATTTCCCATTTTTCGTAGGAATTTTGAATCTCTATGGTATTCAAAAGTTTATTAATAAATTTTAAAAAGAGAAAAATTTTAAAAATATTTTACAATTTGAAACATAAATATCCATAATAACAAATACTATTAATGCAACATAATCCAAATTAAAACTAAAAAATATATACAAAATGTAAATATAATAAAAATAATTAAAAAATAATAGATATATTATCCTTGTTCCTATCCCATTTAACAAATGGGGACTTAGCCCCAATAGATTGTGATACCCGGTATATACGTGACAACGGATGAGTTCCGTACTGCTCCAAGATCCCCTGGGACCCACTCGTATTGCTAAAAAGGCCCCAGAATGCATGGAGGACCCTTAATGCAGCAGATGTGATGAACTGTCACCACTATAGTGATCACAGTGGGTGCAACTCTCATTTCGGTCCTCTGGGGACCGCTATAGCAGTCGTAAGTGACGCGGCCAGGGGAGCTCGAGGGGGGGCTGACCGCTAAAGTGGTGTTAACAATGCACCATCAGTGCAAAATGCGTCATTTCGCGTAAGTAAAACTCCCAACTCCTTTTAAACACTTCAAACTCGGGATTTTCATCCCAAAACCGAAACTCTTCTCTTCCCAACTCTCTCCCACTCCTTCCTCATACAAATCCACTTCAATCCTTTTTCCTTCAAGAGATCAAAGGTGAGATTTATGAGTTTTGTTGTCTCTATCCTTCTCACTTTGTATCCTAGAGTTTGGGTTTGTTGTTTGTCTCAATTGTTGTTAAATGAGGGTATTCCCTCAATATTGTTAGAGTTATGTTTTAGTATTCTGGAGGTCGTTGGAGATTAATCTTGTGTTTTGTGGCTCCAATGATAGACGTTGGTGTCATTCCTCCTTTCCGAAGCTCTGGAGTTCACATCATCATTCCTTCCCTTCCAGGTGAGTGGCTTTGGAACCTACAGCCCATATGTTGGTTATTAGAGTCAATTTCATGAAACTATTATTGATTGCATGATTTTAGAAAGAATTTCAAGAGATTAAAGACTCTGATTAAATGGTTATATTTATCAAAATAATAATTTCCAACTAGAGCATGATTTTGGCTCGATTAGAGATTTTATTAATTGCCATGATAATTTCAAGAGTTTCAGATTCAAACGATTATATGTGGATATATTAGAGATTACATAATCTCAAGAATAGAGCAATTGTATAATAAAGCTTTGAAACCTAGAGAAAAGCTGAGAACAAAGTTTTAAATGAATTATTTGAGATTTAGAGATTAGACAGTAGCTATAGAGAAACAAATAGTGCGTTAACGGCTGAACCCTGATTGTTAACTTTGGTATCAAGTTGTCCCGAGAGGACAATCTCATAGAGCAGAGAACGGAACCTATTTAGATGTCCACACCAGATTCCTAATGGATTATAGAGTACAATGATTAAGGTTCTTGAAGAGCCATAAAGTAAAGATTTCTGTTTCTCTTGTAGATAAATGTTATTATATTTTCAAAGAGATTTCTATTTAGAGATATTATACATACACATATATACAAGTATGATTTTGGAGATTATTGCATCAACTGATTTTAATGATTTGTATATAATTATTTATTCTCCTTGAGAGGGTCATGGGTGAGGACCTGCTCGCTGAGTTTTAGATGAAACTCACCCCTTTCTCTTCCTCCTTTACAGGTGCAGTAAACACTGTGGGTTCTTCTCTTCCACATCCTCCCATGCAGTAGAGACATATATTAGTCGGTGAGTTTCACTTGGAGTGAAGTACCCTTTTTGCATTTTATTTAGAGATTGAGTGCTCCAGTGTACATGACGGGCAAGGTCCTGGACCCATAGAGATGGATTGTATTATTTATCATATTATTTTGTATTTACATAATTATAGTTTTCATATATATTTTGTGTAAAGAGCAACTCGTGTATTTTGGAATCTCAGAGATATGTTTAGAGATTAGAAATGAAATTGAAATGATTCATTTTCTAATTTTAGAGGTTTATGCCAGAGTTTATTTATGATTATGTTTTCATGGAACCAATGGTTTATTAGAGATTAAATGATGCTTTATAAATGGTTTTATGTTAAAATGTGCATATAGAGAACTCCAGAGATCACAAGGTTTATGTGGGAATAAAGATTCCCCACGTGCCGATCACGTGCCCTAGTCTGGTCGTGACATAGATAATTCATATGAAGGCGAAATGTGTCAATTCCTTTCCCAATTGGTTAATTCATGTGTGTATCCGTTTTCAATTTTTTGTTATCATCCCTAGCTATTTATATTTTTTTAGTAAATTAAAATATTTAATTTTAAATATCAAAATATATTCTCTAATTAATATAAATAATACATAAATTTAATTTAAATGATTTCAATTTCATATCTTTTCTATGTACATCCTTTTAATAAATTAAAATATTAATTTTAAAATATATGTTATAATTAATGTGTAATAATTAGTGAAAAATAATTTATAATTCTAATTTATATAATCTCAATTATTAGAGTAGTATATCAATTATAATTTTTTCTAGTAAAAAATAATATAATTATTTACTTTATAAAAATTAATAAATATTTAATATTATTATCAAAGAAGTGTAAATTATAGAATTAATTTTTTAAATATTTTAGTGATAAAAAATTGAGGGTATTCTTTTTTCAAAAGAATTAGTATGAAAAAATTATAGAATTGATAGATTGAAATTTTTAAGTTGTAAAAAATTGAATAGAATATAGTGACACATATAGGTAAATAATTTTTGTTATTATTGATTTTCAAAAGTTTTACATTTGAAATTAGAAAATTTACCCCAATCTCATTTTTATTTAGAATTTTTCCTCCATTGTCATACACATCCCAGTCACGGATCTCTATTTTTCATTTCATATAGAGATTTGAATCTCTATTGAAATTTATGATTTATTAAAAAATTTAAAAAATAAAAAATTTAAAAAATATTTTGAACTTCAAAATATAAATATCTATAGTAACAAATACTACTAATGCAACACAATTATAATAGATTTATTATCGTTAATACTATAATTATATATATATATAATTTTTGTGGCATAATATATTGAATATAATTTTGTTTATGATATTTTTTATTTTTTATATTGATTTTGTTAATGGTAGAGAGATATGAAGGTATGATTGAAAAAAATAATTGATAATTAAAAGATAAATTAAATTTAAAAACTTACTTTATGTGTTAAGATTATAAAAAGGGTAGGGTATAATTTTTCTATAAATAACACATGAAAGACTTTTTATGTAATGAATCTTAAATATTAGTATTATAGCAATTATTATCATATTTGATTAAGAATAAATTTAGTATAAATTAAATTTTGAATTATTATCATATCAAAATTAATCAATTATTAATTCATGAACAATTTGAATCACCTATTTTCTTTTAAAAAAATATTAATTTTAAAGCTTATTTATTTTAAAAATACTTTTTTTTAATAATTTTTTATGTTACCTTCATAATGTGAGGCTATTAATGGTTTTTAATTTAATTGTAGATTATAATTATATTAACATAGGTTCTCTCTTAGTATAAATTATAATATTTAATGATTATAATATTTGATTATTTAATAATTGTAATATCTAATTTTATTTCATATGAAAAATAATTAATAAATAAATTATAAATTAAGTTTAAAAAAATCTTTAGCCATAAAGATTAAAAAAAGTGAAGCCTAAATCATTGTATGAATGACATATGAAGCCTAAATCACTATATGAATGATGTGTGTAATAATGTTCATGAAATGAGTTTGAAATATTAGTATAGTAGATTTATATAATTAATAAGTTTTATACAGAATCTTAATCATTAATAACTTTTAATTATAAATAAGATTATGATAAATCTCTATTTTTTAAAAATCTTCTTCAATTTTTTTAATTATTTTCAACACTAAATTTTTTTTTTAAAAAATTCATTCAAATCTTTTAAAGTATAAAATTATCAAAATTGTCATGAATTGCATGATTGATTTTTTATTTAAAATTTATTTAAATCTTTTAAAATATAAAATTATCAAAATTATTTGGAAGAGCTTAGAGGTTACTGAAGATATAATTTTATGGCCATCCCAGGTGACCTCAGGATTTTAATTTTTACTTGCGTACCTATATAAATTTTTTTTATTAAATTGGCATATTTTTTGTCTTCAAATCATTAAATTAGTTTTTATATATAATGAAATAATATTATTACTAATGATAAGAAAAAAATATTCTGCCGTTAAATAATTAAATTCATCATAATCTTATTGTTAATTAAAAAATGTAAATAATATAACCTGGCGTATGTATTTTGCATCTTTCTTATTATTTATATATTTAATTTCATAAATTTAATGTAATAGTATTCAAAAGAAAATCACCACCCGCATCAAATATAAAAATTTCAGATATAAAATTAATACTAAAATTGTGAAATTAATTTATCAATATAATTCATGATCTTAGCATTGCAATAATTAAAGATATTTAATTAATGTAATGCAAACCTATTATTAAATACAGATGATTATCAATGATATGCTAATAATATGTGATAATTATGATTTTATTTTTTTTAAAAAAATTAATAAATAACTTCTTAAAAGATGTAGACCCTAAAACATTTTCATTACCACACGTATAAAATTTTTCCTCAGATGAATATGAAATATTAGTATTATAGATTTAAGATGAATACAGGTATTAAGAAAGAAATAAATGATATTGATAATTCAATAAAATATAGTGAATAGACTAATATATCTCTATATATTAATTAATACGACACAATGTTTAAGGCTAATATTGAATGAAATGTTTTAAAAATATGAAATTAATTAAAAGTAGTATTGAAAGAAAAAACTAATACTTTATTAAAATATAAAATTGACATATATTTTGAAATATAAAGTTATTTGAAAGTAGATAGATATTCTGAAAGATGGAGAGTGTTTGAGTTAAGCGCGAGATATAAAATTTCATATTGATTAAGAATAAACTAAGTTGGTAGTATATAATATGAGAGGGTCATAATTCATTATCTTAAGATTTTAGGTCAAGATATGAAAAAAAGGAGTATGTACTAATAACATTTCTTATATGAAAATGATGAAAATATGAGGATATTTCAGTTTTTAGTTTTTATTTTTAGTTTTTCAATTTTTAAAATTTTATTAAGTTAATACTAAAAATTAAAAATAAAATTAAAACTGAAATTTATAACTTTTAGAATTTTCAGTATTTTATTCATAAAATATGAAAAATAAAAAACTGAAGCCAATCCTGTGCTAACTTTTTCTTTAATTTTTTCCCTCAAAGTCAACAAAATATTGCTCTAGCAATTGAGTGTTCAAACCACATTAATGTAAAGACCAATTCCGTCTCCCAAACACGATGAGCCGATGACCTTTCAAGAGGCACATTTAGGGCCTGTTTACTTTGTATTTTTTATTTTTCAGTTTTTAGATTTGTAAAGGAAAAATTGAGTTTTCAATTTTCTTGTAACAGAAAAATAAAAAGCTAGAAATTAAATCGACAAAGAAATAGATTTTGCACGAGATTTCATTAGACTATTCTATCCCGAACATCATTCGTTATGCAACTATCATTCTTATCTTATTTTTCCATCCTTGTCTTTTATTTTTGTTTTCTAGTTCTTGTCGAGCCTATTTAAAATATTCAGATTATCGGTTGAAAATTTTAATCACTTAAACTTTTCTTGTTCGGTACAACAAAAAGAAAATCTCAATTAACCGCTAACGTGGATGACTGTCTTTTTATGTTGTTAATTCGATAACTAGCTGTCTTTCACCTAGTTAACAGTTAGAAAATGGGAGCGCGGTTCCTTTATTTTTAATCCATTGTTGTTGTTATTATTATTATTATTATTATTATTATTATTATTATTATTATTATTATTATTATCGCTATTGTTATTTTAGCATTACTTAGAAGTTTTCTGGCCTCACTCGGGATGCAGCAATTTTTTTGGGCTCATATTTTTTACATCTCTTTTTTACTTTGCACTTCTGTATATTATATTATATATTATATACCTAATAAATGAAAAAAAGAATTTGATGCATTAAAAAAAAAAGCATGAATTTATAGCGACAAGAATCTGACCCAGCATACATGGAGCCAGCCTGAAAGATACGTCCAGACGTGAACACTACCTGCATATTGAATACTGTATTAATATTTAATTTATCACTTTTAAATTTTATATATTTCTATCTAAAAATATAAGCTTTAATTTTTGCTTTTAAATTTAAATTGATGTTTATAAACATTTATTCTTTTAGTGTTAAGAGAACATACCCCGTCCACACATGGGAAACGGGAATGGAGTTGCCGAGTTGGCACGGTCACAAACACGAGCACAAGAAAAAAAAAAAGAAATGAAAATAAAAATAAAAAAACAGCAAAAACACGAGCTCGAAAACAAAAGAAAGAAGAATGGTGATAAGCACAATATCACCAACCCATCACAAAGAGTGGCAGATTATATGAATATTTAAAGCGTTTCGCATATGCAATAGTATTATTAATTATTAACTACTATTAATTATTCAAAGCTTTACTAACATCTCCAATTACACTATTAATTATAGGTCCTAGTCAAAAACACTTCCCAGAGTATTTCTGTACTTACCAATACAATAATTAATCAAATATTTTATTGTTCCCTCCCTAATCCCTACAATAATTCCATAATCCACTCTAATCCAAATCCAAATCACTAGTAAAGAAGACGACAGAAAAGTGACTCACTTGTGGGACGGAAGCCAAAAGCCAAGGCAGCAGCATCTCTCCACAGCCATTCACTTTTCGAACACACGCCACACTTCCTTCAAACTCCATCATCAATGGCCACCAACCAAACACGCCGTAACTCCACCATCGACCCAAACAGCGGATTCTCCCCACATTCCAGGACCTTCCACAGCCTTCGCCCGAACGTCCCCCTCCCTCCGCCCTCCCAACCTCTCTCCGTCACCGACTACGCACTCTCCCTCCTACCCGCCGCCGCCGTCACCTCCGCCACCAGCGCCCTCATTGACGCCGCCACCGACCACCGCCTCCCCTACCCACTCCTCCTCCGCCAAATAAAATCCCTCGCCTCCTCCCTCCAATCCCTCACCCCACTCAAAAAAGGCCACGTGGCACTCATCCTCACCCCTCCCTCCCTGCACGTTCCCGTACTCTATCTCTCCCTCTTATCCCTCGGAATCGTCATCTCCCCCGCCAACCCGCTCAGCTCCCCTGCCGAGTTGACACACCTGGTCCGACTCGTCAAGCCTCAAATCGCCTTCGCATCATCAAAAACCGCCGATAAAACCCCCAAACTACCCTTCGGCACCGTCCTCCTCGACTCGCCCGAGTTCCTCTCCATGCTTGAGAACGCCGACTCGGAAGCCGGCCGAGTCGAGGTGAGCCAGTCCGAGTCGGCGGCGATTCTCTTCTCCTCCGGCACCACTGGCCGAGTCAAGGGCGTGCTGCTCACGCACGGAAACCTCATCGCACTGATCGGAGGGTTCTGCTACCTGAAGCACGTGACGCAACAGGAGGAACAAGAAACACAAGAGGTGCTTTCAATTCTTATCAACATTGACGAGAAACGATAACTTGTCTTTTATTTATTTAGTTTGAGACATCATGTCGATTCATCTATTGTGCTAGTTAGAACAACTGAATAACTTGTATAACTGCATAACAACTTCTGTAACTAACTATCAAACGGTTATTACAGGTGGCGCTGCTGACGATACCGCTGTTCCACGTGTTTGGGTTCTTCATGCTGATAAGGGGACTGGCGGCGGGGGACACGATGGTGCTGATGGAGAGGTTCGATTTCGAGGGGATGCTGAGGGCGGTGGAGAGGTATGGGGTGAGGTACATGCCAGTGTCGCCGCCGCTGGTGGTGGCGCTGACGAAGTCGGAGCTGGCGATGAAGTACGACCTAAGCTCGCTGAGGGTGTTGGGGTCCGGTGGGGCGCCGCTCGGGAAGGAGGTGGCGGACAGCTTCAGTGCTAAGTTCCCTGGCGTGGACATTGTGGAGGTGAGGTCGCAACGTTGGCTTTTGTCCTTGTTTGTTTTTCCCTGATTTTTTGCAAAAAAAAAATAAAAATAAAAATTGGAGATGTTGTGGGCTCGTGTGGTGTTTGTGGTTGTCACGGCTGATGTTTGACTTTTGCTGGTGATGGGCCCTCCGTAATTTGAATTTTGCGGCAGGTTTTTGGATACTCAATAATTAAGGAACACTACACAATTTCACATCGTGTTCTCTGTGAGTTTGAGGGTCATATTTTTTTATGGGTAATAATATTTAGATACTTATTTATTTAGATATTTATTTTATAATTATTAAATATAATAGTAATGTATAATAGGAATGTCCACTTATGTTTAACATATATTGCATATATGAAACTCAGGTTGTTGTTATATAATAATATGAAATTGAAAACAATTACATGACTGGGGCATTACCAATCTCACATAATGTGAGATTATAAAAAATAATTTTTAATTTTCAAAAACAAAAACTCCCGTAAGATTTTTAAAAGAAAGATTAAAATAGTGATAAAAATAATAAAATAATATAAAAACAAAAACTCTTCTGCCGACTTCTTTTTGTGTCCAAAGCTTGCATTATGCTACATTTATAACTCCATAACGGGTGTAATTCTCCTCCAAATTCCATATTATTGTTATTCTTTTACCTTACCTCCATATTAAAATAATTTTTCCTAGGTTTGATCTAGTTTTGATATAAAAATGTTTTTATATTGATATCTGATCACATGTTATTATCTGTGAAATTTTTACCACATGATCAAAATGACTTATTATATCATTAATTCTTTTATAAACATTTAATTGTTAAAGTGCATATACTTTATTTATCGAAAAAGTGTATATACTTGAAAGAAGCTAGATTCCTAAATTATAGCAGCCCTACTTTTCGGCAAAAGGTGTCTCTAACCCACCTCCCCGCATGAGAACATGCAACATTAACGCATGTACATATGTAAAGTGGGAACAATACGTACATGCTAAAGGAAAATAGGGCTTTCTTTTTTTTTTTTTTCATCCAAAAGAGATATCTATAACCTATCACTGATTTGTTTTTTTTCATTCACTTTCCCTCTGTTATCCTTGAAAAATCAGTGGTCCACGGAGGAAGAGCAGGTAAGTCTCACTCGTAAAGTTGTGTAACTGGTGTTTAAAATAAGTATATATGGGTCGGATGTGAATTCACTTCGCTAAAGTAAATATTTTCGCTTTACCAGAATTTTCATTTTAGAGAATCTTAATCTATTTCTGTAAATATAATTTTACAAGTGCTCAGTTTGTTTTATGGGGTGTTCAAAGAGATTTTTTAATACTTAAAAGTGTTCTGACAATTTCTATTTTCAATATTGCATTTCATGATGAAACAGCTTCTTCTTACATGGAAGTGATGTTGTTATTAGAGGAGCAGGAGAGGAGAGAAGGTGGGGAGTAAAAGTTTTAACATAATTTAGTTAAATTTTAAGGTGATCGTTAGATGTAATAAAATCATAGGACCACGTATTTGTTCAAGCTAAGGAACATGCCAAATCAATTTATCATTTTTTTTCAATAAAGTTTATGACCGTATAGCATTAATCAGTGACCTGGGTGAGGAAATGGTAAGGTCGGAGCACATTTCCCTACCATTCTAATATCTATACAGTGCTTATTGCTGAACTTGCACTCAAAACCATTTGAAAACTTGATCTAATTTCCTTGCTTCATTTTTCTGTTAATTTATGCTGTATCTTGATTTTTTTATTTTCTTTTTCACCACTAGGGCTATGGTCTTACTGAAAGTGCGGGAGGTGCAGCAAGAATGATAGGGCAAGATGAGGCTAAGCGCCATGGTTCTGTGGGTCGACTAGCTGAAAATATGGAGGCCAAGATAGTGGACCCTGTAACTGGAGAGTCATTGCCTCCTGGTCAGAAAGGGGAGCTGTGGTTGCGAGGACCAACAATCATGAAAGGTGGTAAATCATTCCTTTTTGAATTTTTCAAATTCAATAGCAGCTAAGCACTTGGCAACAAAAGATGCTCCATTTAAATAGTCCAAATAGTAATAATAATCTAGCCATATTTGTTTAGTTATATGTATAATAGTATGATAGGTACCAAGCCATGTATGAGTGAATATGACAAGTGTATTGAGAACAATTGAAAGTGTAAAATAGCTCAGAGTATTAGAGAGACTCTGAAACTCTCCCAAATGTCTAACCAATTTCCAGATACCCCTCTCAATATCCCTCCCCTTTCTATACAGGCTCTCCCCTAACTAATTAAAATATTCTCACTCTGCCTATGTGGCAGAGTTAGTTACAAAACCCTTACAATTATAAGTAGAAGTAACAATACTCCCCCGCTACACAATCACCTTGTCCTCAAGGTGATGTACATAAAGAAAAACAATAGTGCTGAAAATTAAAAGACTTCCTCTTGGGTCCCATATCTTGAGAAAGAAAGAAAGTGAGCTTGCATTGTTGTAAAGTCCTCCAGGGTCCCAAGGAGCTGACCAAAGTCCAATTTCCAGCTTGTCATGATTTTCAAAATTTTGTAGCTGATAGGACTCTTGCTCACTATGCATAATAGCAAGCATTCCTTCAAAACCATTGAAGACAACCGTCACCTCAGCTTTGAGACCTTCCTTGCTTGCTGTGGTATCACTCTCTAAGAAGGCCTTTAAGAGCATCATGGGTATAATTTTAGAGAGATCTTCAGCCTGTTGGAGTTTTAAGGTTCTTGCTGATTGCCTTAAAACCCATTGCTTTGGGACTCCCCTATCAGTCTCAGTATCCAAAATTTCCACAGCTTCAAGGAGATCAACAATTTGGTTCCACCCAGCAGTGCAATCGGATTTGTGTCCAGCAAGTAAGTAAATCATTGAATTGGGCCACTGTCCTATTGTCCGTCTTGCCCCATAATTGCCTTTTCCCTTTGAGCCAAAACTTTTATCCCAAAATTCTGCACAACACCGTCTCACATCGATTTTGCTAGCTTGGCCCATTTCCTCTTGAAAACAAATAAGTCCAGCTTCCCAACTAAACGGCTGATTGTTTTGGGCTTGGCCCAATAAGTCAAAAAAGTGAGCCAGCTCATGTCTCACCCTACTCGCTGCCCATCCCACCTCCTCCTCTATGCAGCAGCTTGACCGATCTAGCTCAGTGGCCACCCTCGTTCCCAGCAGCTCCTCTGTTATGGTCACCGCGGCCACGGGTTCCGGCGGTTTTGGTGGAGGTCGTGGGTCGACCGGAGTTTTTGAAACCCGAAACCCCTCCACCATCACATGCTCTTCTCCCTTCTTCTTCTCACTTACATCGCGACCTGTGATAGTTCGTTTTGTGACCATCTGCGGCGGCTCCTCCCATGTAATGGTCACCGCTGCAGTTGATTCGGGTGGTTCCGGTGGTTCACGCGGTGGGATCTGAATCATCAAGCGCGAGAACCCAAGCTCAGTCACGGCTTGTGTCTCCTCTGTTCCTGCTGGTGAGGCTGAGCCCTGCCGATCTGGTGGCTCTGGCAGTTGGAGCTCTTCCCCCCTCTGCTGCTCACCCGCGGGATTCCATCGCATGTTCGCTCCGGTCGGAGCTTCGCCCATCAGCTGCTGGATCTCCTTCAATGGTTCTTCTTCGATTACGATCTCCAGCTCCAGTGCTTCCTCAGATTGGTGCGTATCATTACCTTCATCATCATCGTCCTCTGGTGCAGCATCTCCATCCTCTTCCTCCGCTTCATTCTGCATGCTCTGAAAAAACGCTTGAACATTAGGGGGCCAATCGGTCATGGTGGATCTCTTTCTTCTCCTCCACCACCAATCTTCATCGCCCTCCCAAGCAGGTAGTCGACGACGACGCCGGTGGGATCTTCCTCTTTCCATGGCAGCAGCAGCAGCAACACGCGTGGTTGGCACAGGGCTCCCAAGACCGGGAGCTCTGATACCATTTGATAGGTACCAAGCCATGTATGAGTGAATATGATGAGTGTATTGAGAACAATTGAAAGTGTAAAATAGCTCAGAGTATTAGAGAGACTCTGAAAGTCTCCCAAATGTCTAACCAATATCCAGATACCCCTCTCAATATCCCTCCCCTTCCTGTATAGGCTCTCCCCTAACTAATTAGAATATTCTCACTCTGCCTATGTGGCAGAGTTAGTTACAAAACCCTTACAATTATAAGTAGACCTAACATAGTATAACTTCACTATCTATATTTTTCGTATGTTTGGTGTGTCATGAGACTTGATAAGGTTATTTTTTCACTAGATTAGATGAAATTCAAAGTGTTACTTTTAAATTTATTGTAAAATAATTTTTGAACACTTTTTTATACGAAGGTATTGCTAATCAAATTATTACACAAGAAGTAGTATATGAGATGAGATTATGTGACGATATGCCAGTATAAAACTTAATATCAAACTTTATGCTATCGAGTCATACTATATCATACATTATATACATCATCGTATGCGATGTACCAAACAGGTAATGCATGTGGTGGCAGCCTACTCCATTTATGGGCATCATTGCATACTATTAGGCAGTGAATAACTACATAAAAAAAAAAAAAACAATTTGTGCTATCGTTTTGATTCCTATTCAGTTGTATCAGTTTTTATTTATGCCATACAAGATGGATGAGGTTTTTAACCAATTGTGAAGCAGGTCATATTGGTGGACATATCTAGTTATCCTTATTTTTAAGTAGTTCATATGTAATATTTTTCATGAATGGTGGTGTGATGGTTACTGTGCCGGTGCAGGTTATGTAGGAGATGATGAGGCGACTGCTCAAACATTGGATTCAGAGGGATGGCTGAAGACTGGCGATCTTTGTTATTTTGACTCTGATGGTTTCCTCTACATTGTAGATAGGCTGAAGGAATTGATCAAGTACAAAGCTTATCAGGTGATGTGTCATATTCCACTGTGAGCAACACATATTTGTGTGTATCATTTCACTATTTTTTCACATTTTTTCTTGATATTTCTCAATTGAAACCCAGGTTCCACCAGCTGAATTGGAGCATATCCTTCACTCCAATTCTGAAATTGCTGATGCTGCAGTAGTTCCGTACGAATCTTGTACTTTAATAATCTGTTCACGTTCAAAGCATATTTGAAGTTGTTTTCAATGACATGGTTTACAATTGCTAACATTTCTCCTTCTCTAGCTCCCATGGGAGAGAATCAAAATTTTCTTAACCAGAAGAATATGTTGGTACTAAAATTCGCGCCGTTTAATAATATACATGACTACTTACAAGAAGAATTGTTTTTCACTATGCTATTGTTTTGTTGACAGGTATCCTGATGAAGATGCAGGGCAAATTCCAATGGCATTTGTGGTGAGGAAGCCTGGAAGCAACATCACTGCAGCTCAGGTCATGGAGTTTGTGGCAAAGCAGGTATGCTTCTGAACCCTCGTGTTATGAAATGCAGATATCAATTAATTAAGGTAAATGAATTATCCAAGTCTGTTATGTAAATGGAAAAGAAACTGTGTGTGTGTGTGTGTGTTTTTTTTTTCACCCTCCATGACCAAATCTGTGTTATTGATTGCCCTTCCTTCCTTCACAAATGCTTATGGAAAAACCTTTTGTATATTTTCCTCCATAATTGTTGCTCTAAGTATTCTTGTTTTTGCAGGTTGCACCATACAAGAAGATACGGCGTGTTTCGTTTGTCAACTCTATACCAAAATCTCCCGCTGGCAAAATTTTGAGAAGAGAATTAGTTGATGTTGCTCTAACTAGCGGTTCATCCAAGTTGTAATTAGTGTAAGGGTAGAGAGCAACACATATTCTTCATACAAATTCTCTTGTTTTGATGTTAATATATTTAGTTATCGGAAAAGATTAATAATGGCGCGATTGGAATTTCCGTAATTGTGAATGAACAGTGTTATTAGTTTACTAACTTCTCCTTTTAACCTTTTAGACGTCCATTTTTCTTGGCTCTTAATTCTACCTATTTTCCAATAACACAATGCCACTTGTGTTTGCACATTTTTTCGTTACAAATGTTTCGAACTATATAGCTCTACTCTTAGCTATTTACTACTATTTATTTTTTTTTCGGTTGGTCACCAGCATATTTACTATATGAAATGCTTAATCCAGTATTGGTTGGGTTTTAATGCATGTGCCTTTTTCTTTTTCTTTTTTTATCTTCTTGTCGATGTGTTTTGCTGAAAACTGTTGGGTGGGTCGCTGAAGCATGTGACCTGTTCTAATGCAATTTATACATGACTAGCTAGACATCAAATGATTAAGTAATAAAAATTAATTTATATTTGAATGTATTAAATTAAAAATAATCTTAATATAATATATTATGTCCATAATATTTTGAACAATATTCTCTTAAAATAATTTATAGTTTTTTTTCATATACACCTGAAATTTTCAGTTAATACAACATCAAGGGATTGATTAAAGTACGAATAAATTCTTGACTTTGTAATATTTTAAATTTAAAATATTTGACCTTTAATCAATTATAAATCAATGCTTCATGAATTGCAAGTCTTAAAGAGATTTTGAAGTTAAAATTCCTAATGTCTTACAAATTAGTACAATTCTTTCTAAATTTCCTCCATCATTGAATAATTTTATAAATAAAGTGATAATTTATGTCTTAAAATCTATCCAATCTTATGTTCTTATTGTTCATTTTTTTCTACCAATTTTATGTTAGCTGTAAGTTACAATAATTTCTAGATAAAATGAAATTGTTGTAACTTATATCAAAATTCGCTATAAGTTACAGTAATCACAGTAAGTTACATTAATGTTCTACTTCAGCATTAATGTAAATAATGATTTCTTTTATTTTAAAATAGTGAAAAACCCTAAGTTTGTATGTATAGTTGTACATGCAAGATACATAATTTATTTTCATTTCTCGCGATATTTATATATACTATTAAATAAAAAAGAATAAAATATTATATATGTGTTGTATAAAATAGAAAAGTATAAAAATATTGTTGTACTAAAAATGTCACGTGGAGTTATCATTTTAAGACATAGTTATATTTTTTATCTTAATGTGAGAAATTTAATTTAATATGTACTGTAACAGAATGAGTAAAACTTGAAATTTTTCACAAAGCAAAAAACACGGTTCATAAAAACGAAATATTTTATAAAGTTGATAATATTGAGGTCTATTAAAATTTAAGTATCGTGACAGACAATATTTTAATTATAAAAGAAAACACAAGGCCAAGCAGTGGCGGAGCTTTGAAGGGACATGGCCCCCCAAATTTTTTTCAAAAAGTTATATATATATATATATATATATATATATATATATATATAAAGAAAATAAATTTAAATATAATGAAAATGTAAGAAACTTATATAATGTCATCCAATTATATCTTTTTATATATGTATAATTTTTTAAATAGTTGGTGTGAGAGTTACATATATATAATAAATAAAAGGTATGATATGTTATCTTATATAGATTATGTTATTCTATACAAATTAATTTTTTCAGCTTAAAATCCATTAACTTGTCTTTTAATTAAAAAGAAAAAGATCACATCATAATTAAGTATCATATTTTTTATTTTACATTAGATAAGCAATTATAAAAGAATATTCAATGTAGACAATAGATTTGTTAACTTTGTGCTCTATGTTGATTCTTGAGGATGCTACCAAATTTTTGACATCATTAGATGTATGTTTGGGAATATAAGGTGGAAAGAAAAGGTTTTTTTTATCTAAATTTGAAATGACTTTATATGTTTGGATAAAAAAATAATTTTCATTAATTCTAAAATTCACTTATAAGTGAAAACAGATTTTTTATTTTTTTATTATAAGCAAAAATAAACTACTTTAGCATTTCAATGCTTTTATTAAAATAACCCTAACTAGCAAATATTATAAAATTTAGAAAATCATTTGATACTTTTTTTGGTAATTTATCATATAAAAGCTATTATTTTCATATAATCCAAACAAAAAATGCCATATAAAAATTACTTTTGAGCCGGTATAAACAAACAAAAAATTAATTTTGAAATAATCAATTATAAAAAAAATTTAATTATAAATGCATTCAATTATTGAAATAATTTTAATCTCACAATTAATCCAAATATACATTAGTATTTATCATGTCAGTTGTTTCCTATAAAATTTATATATAGATGTGCTATTAATTTTAATTTGATTTGATTCTTACAATTTAATTGGTATGTGAAATTTTTTTGCCCTCCAAAATTTTTCTTGAAGCTCCGCCACTGAGGCCAAGAGTAATAACTTAGACATATTAAATGAAAATTAAGAAAGTAGAAGAGGCAATAGACTAATTGGAAATGACAGTAATATCCCTTCCCTATATTAAAACCAAGTCTTTAGCTATCTCTCTATAGTAAACTTAAAAGTCACAAAAAGAACTACTCTAGGAATCAAACAAATATCTTATAATGATTAAGTTCATTAAACTAGTTTTCGTAAATGAAGAACACCTCGATTTCAAATATTGCTATGCAAGAAAAAGGAAATGGCAGAAGCCTTTATTGTTGTAAAAATGTCTTGCCCTGTTGTCCCATATATATATATAGAAAATTCAAACTGCTATTGGATTTAGTTTATACAAAATGGATAACAATATTTTTTGAATGGGAAATCATTCATTAATATATGTTTATGCAAAAAACCTAAATGGGAAAAAATACACAAGCCCGCGCATTGTTGAATATCAAAATCCAAGCATAAATACTTTAACATTTCAGCTTTGATATATAAATACTTGCTTGCCTTACTCAAGATGATGAATATTTTGTTCCCTTATTATATGCTACTTATTTGTTCTTTAAAATCTTCTATATAATATATAAAGATTTTCTTTTTAATACTTGCATTTTTCAAATATATATAACTAGAAATGCAACAAAAGACATGACTAAAATCAACTTTTTAATTTGCATCTAATCTTAGCTTTTGGAAGCAAATCCACTCACATCTCGATAATTAGTATTATTTGTACTCACACTGTATGAGACACTGTGTCGATATACTTTCATCTATCATTAAAATGAGATGTGTGCTCTAAATTAAATAAAATCTATACCCTAGTTAATGTTAGGTATGAGTGTGGCAGATGATAAAGACAAACAACATTTCAACATTTCTCCATCTCGATTCACTATAAATTGCACTTGTGTGTCTACTTCAACAAGCACCAACGTCAGACAGCTACGAAAACCTGAAATTCATTTGCACGTTCGTTCTGGGTGTTCCATTATGCCGAGTTCATGTGACGCTGTCATCGAAAACGTGGATCTCGTGACACAGATTCTTCTTCGGTTGCCGGTACAATATGTGCTCCGATGTAAGTGTGTGTGCAAGAAATGGCTGGCTATCATATCTGATCCTCAATTCAGTTACTCACACACTCTTCGTTTATGCCGCAACCCTTACCCACATGCCCTTTTGCTTGAAAAAACTGAAGGCTACTTCCGTGAAGTAAAAGCCCACATAGTCCCATTCACCAGTGTCGATGATGTCAAACAATCTCCTGTAAGAATTATCCCCCTATTCTTCAATTCTGAAGCACGGCCTACTCTATCAATTTTTACCATTAAGCAATCATGCAATGGCCTACTACTTTGTTGTAGATCACGATTTAACGGACTACATTCTCCACGATATGATAGTTGCATAATATACAACCTAGCCACCAGCCAGTACGTTGGTCTATGG
The DNA here is from genome assembly GCA_031216125.1 of Dalbergia cochinchinensis. NCBI lineage: Eukaryota > Viridiplantae > Streptophyta > Magnoliopsida > Fabales > Fabaceae > Dalbergia > Dalbergia cochinchinensis. The sequence goes on along the minus strand of CM062373.1, from coordinate 53,324,873 downwards.
CACCTTTGGGGTGACACATATGCGCATTCAAATTTGCCTTATATTGCTTTTGAACCTTTGAGATCCCCTCACTACAAAGTTATTGTATTCGATGAAGTTAAAGTGGGGGATTACTCTGAACCCACGATTAAGACTGGTGTGTATTCCTCAGAAACGGGTTCTTTGGATGAAGTTAGAGTTTGTTGTTCTGCTTCACCCGATATATTTGACAAATCTGGGGTGTACTGCAATGGTTCTATACATTGGTACAATCTTGGTAATAAGGATTTGGTTTATTTTGATGTCCATCGTCTTTGTTTTAACAGATTGTCTGGGCCAACATTTGCTGACACGAGTGATGCATGTGTTAAATATTTTGGAGAATGTGGAGGGCTTTTGCACTTGATACTAGCTGATAGTGATGGAAGCTTGGATTTTGATATTTGGGAGCTGAAAGAAGATTACTCTGGATGGACTGTGAGATACCATGTAAATCTTAATCTGATGGGTGAGGGGGGTGCTATTGTGTGGCATGCTAATCCTTCCTTTTCTGTGCTGTGTGTTGTTCGCCAAGCAAATGAAGACCACTCAATGCTTGTGTTGTTCGTAGATTCCAAAATCATGTCTTATAATCTAGAAGATCACACTTCAAGAATTCTTCATGAGGAAGATGAAGTGTCTAACTCATTTCAATATTTTGACACTTTATCTTGTGTTGGATTGGATTATACACGACTTTGAGGATTTTGTTCTCCAGACTAGTCACAGAATCTGGGAGACCTAGAAGGCAACATCTATTTGACACCATATGAGTCATTTTTCTAGGTTGAAACTAGGCACATCTTCTATGTATCTTTGCCAGTTTTATTTTTTTTTTGGATATTGTTGTTTTCAGTATGCTATTAGTCTGTTACTTTGTTCTGTGTTTTTGTTTGTCGTAGTAAACATATTTTCAAGTTGTAATGAATGCTACCTATATATGATTTGTCGCGGTCTTCTTTTTTTTTATCTCTTTTCTGTCATATGTAGACATTAATATTATTATATTATACTCTACTTAAGAAGGGGTGTCAATCGATCGTGCTTGCCTATTTAAGTTCAATATGTTTAGGATTGCGAAATAAATGAGCTTAAACGGGTTAGACCTAAATGGGCTGTGACACTATAATAGTGATTTAACCCATTTAAAATTAGTTCACAGGCTAAATGGGCCAGTCTATTTAGGCAATTTTTCAATAAAAAAAAGTTATTTAAAAATGTAAAAACAAATGTAAAAGTAAAAATTTAAGTTTTTTTTTAAATCAAGAAAATATAGAGTATTATTGGAACCTTCGGCATAGCCTGCATTTGACTTAACATGGCTTACTCTATTTAGTAAATTAGTGTTAGGCTTTCTAAAAAGCATTTTTAGCTAAACATGTCAGACTTCAAGTATTAAAAATAGTTTATTAAGCCTAATAAGCTCGCCTACTTTTATTATTATTATTATTATAATTTAAAAATATAATGACTATAGAAACATTTTAACCTATTCAAAAATATACTTTTGAATTCAATTAGAAAGTCTTTAAACAATTTTTTTTATATACAAAAGTCCTTTGTTTTATTTAAGAGTTAATCATTTTCATTTTTTAACAAATTTTACTTAAATTATATTGATCTCTCTTGAGTTTGTAAAATCATTATACTAATTTTCCTTCTATCGTGTAATGAACAATGCAAATAGGGGAAATCAATGTTACTCGGACAAATAAAGAGGAGCTAAGGTGAAAATTTTACCAAATCCAGGGAGTTAAGTGTAATTTGACTAAAAATTTAAAAACAAATAGGTCTTTAAATAGGATTTCAAGTCAGGCAAAATTTTTAAGAAGACCAAGGAAAAATGCCTATGTCAGATAAAGGTCAAAGTTTAGGCTATCTTTTAGCAATGCAAATTAGATCTATTTAAGTCAAAGCATAGTCTAATCTAGTCTACTTCCACCCCTAATCATCTAGTTAACATATAATAAATAAAGTTAAAAAAACTCATTTAATCATTTTTATTATAAGAGTGAGTAAATTACACGAGTTTGACAAGTAGAGATATCAAAGCGGGTCAACCAGTTTTGTTTAAACCCGTACCACTAAAAGTCCACAAAAAATGAGTGGGGTAAGCCAGTCCGCCAAAAAGTTAAATAAAAAATAATAATAATCTTCATTTTAATGGATTAATGAAATTTTTTAAAAGAACTTTTTTTAAAAAAAAGTGTAGCAATGACATTGGTATAATAGTAGACAAAAAAATCCAACATGAGTAATTATAACAATAAAATAATGACTTAGTCTTAGAAGTCAATATCAGCATAATGTGTTCAATAACAATAAATTGATATTCATTGTCAAAATGATACTAATATTCTATTTTTTTAAAAGAAAAAAAAACACCTACTAGCAAGCCAAACTCGCCCAACCCGCCAATACCCGTGGGTTAGGCTAGCCAAATTTTTTGGCAAACTTTAAAGTATAGCCCAAGCAGCCAAAAATGGCAGATTAAATGAACTAGTCTAGCAAATTGAGCCTGTTTTGACAACTGTATTGAGAAGGTTACATATATGTTACTCCACTCCCTTAGTGTCTTCATTTTAAAAGGGAGGATTACTATTTTGACACTTTAAAGATTATGTCATTGATAAAATAGTATTTAAAATAAATTATATTTGTTCGTGATCCTCCAAAAATTTATCTCTTTGGACAAATTCATCCAAAGGTCAATTTACCTTCATTTTCATTAATAACAATGATTGGGTGTCATGTTTTAAACAAATTTGACACCAAGAACCATCCATTTAGTTTCAAAAGGTAATGCCTTTTAAAAATGAATCATTTTTATATCAAGTTGACATTATAAAATCTTTACTTTAATCCAAAATATCATATTTGTAACAAAATAGGTATGAAAGAATTACTTTTGTTAATGAAAATGGGATCAATTAATATATAAATGAGTTTGAAAAATGAAATGGATTTTTAGAGGATCATAGTTGGAAATAGTTTTTTCAAAGACTATTTTTCTAGCTAGATAATCTTGAGACTTAAATGGTGGTTCCTCCTTTTAGAACATGTTTGAAAACTCTTCACAATCTAGTGTGACGGTCCTGAATCGTTTTTATCCAGTTTCTATCTTGTTTGGATTTCAATTGGAGTCCAATCTGATAATAGGATTTTGCTCTTTCAATATATGTTAAAATTAATTTTCAATTCAAATTACTGGATATAAATCAGTCAGAACCAATTCTATTTAGAATTAATTTTTTTATAATCAATTATAATAAAATCAATTCTACTGGCAAAAACGTAGAGCCAAACAGACGCAAAGCATGAAAAAGCAGAGATGGGGAAGTCGAATCCGAGAGCAGGCTAAAGCCAGCTTTAACACAGAGAGAAAGGGAGCTCTCCAAGTACACACACAAACGAGCGAAGAAGAAGAAGAGAGACACTCAAAAGTCAAAGGTCGAATCTGAAGAACAAGCCCATGGCCAAGGAAGGAACCCACGACGACGTCGTTTCCGATCTGATCAGCTTCCTGAACGCTTCTCCGACCGCTTTCCACGCCGTAGGTAACAACAGCAAACAACAATTGACAAACAAAATCTCTTCCCTTCCTCTCCGAGCCTCAACAACACTCACTCACTCACTCTACTCGTTTTCCGTTTCAGACGAGGCAAAGAAGCGGTTGCAGAGCGCGGGTTTCGTGCAGCTTTCTGAGAGGGAAGTGTGGGAGTTGAAACCCGGCAACAAGTACTTCTTCACCAGGAACCATTCCACGATTGCCGCCTTCGCCATTGGCAAAAGGTACCTTCTTTGGTCCTCGATTTTTATTTAAAACGATGTGGAATATAATAATCAATAATGTGTGTTTTTTTCTTTTGCTTTTCAACTCATCTATGTTTTTGTGTTCTGCAGATATGTTGCTGGAAATGGGTTCCACATTATTGGGGCTCACACGGATAGCCCTTGTCTGAAGCTGAAGCCGGTGACCAAGGTAATTTTGCATTGGCTTAAGTAGTTAACTTGTGATGTCATGTCATGTCATGTATGTGATATACATACAACATTGGTGCGTTTTTCAGCACAAAAATGGGTGGTTTTTATTGTGCTTGTTTCTTTTTATATAATAGAAGTGCATCTTATTGGTTTTAAGTTTGTGTGGACTGTTTGGATAAGCTTCTCAGTAAGAACATAATGGAAGTAAAATTAGGGTCTATCTGGTTTCTATTTTCATTTCTTTTTTCACCTATTTTCAGGATTTTGTGAAGAAAACAATGAAAATAGGAAATGAAAACAGAAAATAGGATTCTATTGGCACTATTTCCTTTCCAAAATCTTGAAAGTTTATCTAAACGCACCCAATATTGCATACATACACTTGCACTCACATCACTTTCACAATTTGATTATAACTACCTGCACTTCTTTTCTGCACTGATATACTCAGATTGTGCCGTATAAGGAGATGTGAGAGTGAGGCATGCATTTCTGTAAGGGGATGTGTATCTAGCATTTTTTTATGTAATGTAGCTTGTTACATATGTTGCAATCAGTAAGAGAGATGTGGGTTATTTGCGCAGGTTGTCAAAAGTGGAATTTTGGAGGTTGGGGTCCAAACTTACGGTGGTGGTTTGTGGCATACATGGTTTGATCGGGACTTAACGGTGGCTGGGAGGGTGATTATACGAGATCAAAAAGCAGGTCTTGTTTCGTACTCGCATCGGCTTGTTAGGATTGAGGAACCAATAATGCGGGTTCCAACTTTGGCAATTCACTTAGACAGGTTTGCTTGCATTTGAGATGCGTTGTATTGTATCATATTTGCCTATTTGTTAAGGTGCATTGTGTTTTCAATTTGTCATCTTCCTTTGGTTGACTTGACTAGTTGTGGTATTGAACAGGGGTGTTAATGATGGGTTCAAGATAAACACACAGACTCATCTTCTTCCTATCTTGGCAACATCACTAAAGGTAATCACAAAATACTTGTAAATTGAAGGCTTTTGGCTGGTTGCTGAATATTCTATACAATTTAATTATTATTGGGATGTCCATTTTAATGCATCAAGTCTTACTTTACACGACTATTTTACTTTAGGTTTGTGAAGTTCCTTTATCAGGGTTACTATTTATATGATTGTAAGTGGTCAGAAGTTCAGTTATAGGTTAAATATGCATTTAATTACATGAAAATAATTCTTCATAACAAGTTTTGTACTTTTATTATCATGCAATGTCATAGGTTAGTTGGTGTCATGTTTGTGGTTTGACTCTTTGATGCAATTTTTTATGCAGGTATACAGCAAGACTTGTATGTAGTTAATGAACAGAAAATAATAAAGCTTTCACAAATTTTGCTAACTAAGATGTCGGAAGTGTTCAGTTTTCACTATATATATATAGTTTTGACATATCATTGAGCTTTGTCTTGCAGGCAGAGCTCAATAAAGTGGCTTCTGAAAATGGTTCAGTTGAAGGAGGGAAGCAAAGTGATGGGAAGAAATCAGATGATAAAACAGGCACTACAAACATGAAACATCACTCTCTTTTTCTACAGGTTAAAAGTCTTTGAAGTTTACAATGTCTTGATATTTTATTTTGGTTACATTTTCCTTTTCTTTTTTGGGATTAGAAGTGTTATTAATGCTCTTCACAAGTAGCTGTATGTTGTAGTAATTCCTAACTTGGGCTGTGCATGTGTGTGTGATGCTTATGAGTATTTGGTGGTGATTATACTTTTTCCTCATTTTCCCCAGTTGCTTGCAAGTAAGCTCGGGTGTGAACCGGATAATATTTGTGATTTTGAATTGCAAGCTTGTGATACACAACCAAGTATAGTTGCTGGGGCTGCGAAGGAATTCATATTTTCAGGACGGCTTGATAACCTCTGCATGTCATTTTGCTCATTGAAGGTTTAAGTTTTATGTTGTTTCCTTTGGTGAAGATTCTTCAAATTCATTTATATATATAAATAAAGAGGATTCACTTATGTAACTACTTTTTGGTATCTCCTAACTCTATTTAATTTTATTTTGAAGTCCATGAATAAAATATTTCCCATTTTTGTGATTTCTCCTTTCCCTCTCGCTTCTTTTTTTGAAAAAAAAAATAACTACCTTACCTTAAATTATTTACTAATAAAAAAATTAATAAAATTTAATAATTTATTTGTAGAAATATTTAATTTTATTAATATTTAAAAGATAAAAAATGTGGCTTGGCTGGCCAGTCAAGCTGCTAGTATATATAAAGGGAAATGCTATCCTCCACATCTTCATGTGGAAGTTAGCAAGGTACACATTTTCTTTTGGTCCAATAAACATGTTAGTTTAGGATAATTTTTTAATTTTGTTTCATGTGCATTAATTATCATTTTGATTTATCTAATTGATATTCTCTCTCATCTTAATGACATTTTAGTAGTTAAAAAAAATTCTGAAATAAAAACAAAAAATATATTAACGTATCGATGCCCCCTTGTACATTAAAAAATGTATTTAAATTATATTTATTATATTTAATATTCTTCATTAAAAATATATTTAATGTTTATTTTTTATTTTGTAAAATGCTTTGTTATGAATATATTTACATTAATGTTATGTTTGCTTATTGTTTTGTACTATTTTTTTTAACAGCACTGATATTGTTTAATTTTAATAAGCTACATTCCTATTATTTTTTGTTTTTTAAAAATGTCACTCTGTATTACTAATGGAAATTACATTAAGAAAATATTGTCAAATAAATTTTAAATATATTTATTCATAATACAATATTTTTACATAAAATTTTAATATTACTTATATATTATTCATGAAAATGAAAAATTATAAAATAAGAAAATAGTTTAGGATTAAGCTGATTTTGCAATTGAATTTAAAAGAATAAAGAAAAATGAGAGAGAAATAGAAGAGAATTAATATTTATGAAGTGAGAGAAATGGTAACATTGTAATTAATATGAATAAAAGAAAATTACAAAATTAACTTCAATTATAAGTTGCGTTGTAGAACTTGGAAGTGGGTGTTCTTGTACAAAATAAAATGTGGAGTGTGCTAACCTCCAGGTGAATATTTGGAGGTTAGCAATCCCCATATTTATATATATATATTTGAAATATAAAGTTGAATTTGAAGTGTGCTACACTAGATGTTACTTATTAGCTCAAATTGGGGCAATTTGGACTTAAGTTCCTTTTATGATGCATAGACAAAACAAAGCTTCTGAATATCAATTCCTTATTGGTCTACAACGTCATTATAATACATTCTCTAATGGAATTAGTACAGCCAATGAACTCTGGGTCTAAGTGCATCTTATCCCCCTCTTTGAACATAGAGCATTAATTCTAACCCAAATGGTTTTTCCAATCTTTTTGTTGCAGTGAAGATAGAGAGATTAATAATGTGTTTCTGGTGATATTAACAATTGAAATTAAGTTTTCTTTCCAAAGGTCAGACGGTAGTTTTGATTCCCTTAAATTATTGTCTAATATACCTATACTCCCATGCTAATTTGTGTGGTTTTGGTTGTGTTTTCAATTTGCAATGTCCTGTCATATAGCACATAGTAAATAAAATGACAGGTATTAGGCAATCAAAGCAACCTTTTTGAGTCTTGGTTCATTTTCTAATTTATGCTTAGATTCTGTTTAGCTTGAAGCCCTTACCTGGTTGTTATTATTGTAGAGAGATGACGATCTTTAGAGAAACAATCCTTTTGTGATTGTGATAGCGAGTATCACCATACACTGCAAGGCTTGGTTATCTAAGTAAATGGTCTGGGTATTACAAGGTTGTAGCTGTAGAACTAAATAAGGTATATATGCAAAGTATATACAAATGCCTCCAGGTGCATATGGCTGCCTAAAACAGAAATTTGTTTTAAGTAAAAAATGTAGAATTTATCCTTTTTTTTTTACTTGATCTAATAAATAAGATTATGTGACTGTCTACTCAAAATTGGAATTTGTGGGTGCACGTGTAAAATTTTTCAGAAAAATAGTTTAGACGTTGTTGATATCCAATGTTAATGTATTGGTTTCTGTTTCAGGCATTAATAGATGCTACAGCCTCTGGCAGCAGTCTTGAGGAAGAGACAGGCATTAGAATGGTGGCTTTGTTTGACCATGAGGAATGTGGATCTGATTCTACACAAGCGGCTGGCTCTCCTGTCATGCTAAATGCTTTATCTAGGATTACAAATTCCTTCAGTTCAGACCCCAAGGTATAAAGTCTTGTATCCTTTTCCTTTTACTGCCTAAGGATCACATGGATGACTCTTCCGAGCTAGTTTGACTGAGCAACTACATCCTTGTTTACTTCACATTGAGGATTAATGCATATAAGCAGTACTTTATCAAACTGTAGTATATTAGAGTAAATTACACCTTCCTTCTTCGACGTTTTTGTCCAGCAATGTTAAAATCTCAAAATGTAAGTGATAATTTCTTGCTTTGCGCATATTACCAAGATGCATTGATATTTATCTTCTTCAACATGGTAGTAGGAGACATTTTGAGTTCTGAGCATCAACTAGGGAAAAAAGGTGCGAGGTGCTATAAGTTCTTGTAAACGGTTTAAAACAAAGCTTTGGAAAAATGCTATGTTACTTTTACAGTAAGTGACCTTGTAGTTATTGTTAGTTTTAACTAGATATTAACAGTTCGGTGTTTCTGAATCTTCAAGGGGTTCATGTAGGTAATATGCATGTCTATGACACATGAGGGGAGTAAAATAGTTGTTTTGAAATCTTGTACTGAAATTGAGGTATGGTGTAATTTAAATCTAGGAGGAGGCTGTGGTTATATCAGCCCTCATAATTCGTTAGAGCACCAATCCATCTGCTAGTATTCGAGATATTTGAATAGTTGAATACCGTATTCTAATTAGTTTTCTTTATTGTGATTTTGTTTTAGCTCCTGGATAAAGCAGTACAAAGAAGCTTCCTTGTTTCTGCCGATATGGCACATGCACTACACCCCAATTACATGGTACGTCTTGTCATCTGCCTATGATTTACTGTTTGCCAATAATTCAAATTATGGCTCCTTATCAAGACATTGTTTCTCATAGGACAAGCATGAAGAAAACCATCAGCCTAAACTGCATGGAGGACTTGTCATTAAACATAATGCTAATCAACGCTATGCAACCAATGCGGTCACATCGTTCATATTCAGGGAGATAGCGTCAAAACATAATCTTCCTGTTCAGGTCAGTTTATCAAAAATTTACCATTTTCCTTTTCTTCATCTCTCTAATTTTAGGTTGCGCTTTGACACAAAGGTAAGGTTGTTGTCTGTGACTTGGAAGTCATATGTTCAAATTCTGAAAACAGCCTATCCTTATACGGTGAAAAGGTCATGTACTCTACCTTCTACAAAACCCATTAGGTAGGAACTTTGTGCACTTTGCCACCCTTTTCTTTCTCACTAATTGGTGTAGATTGTGCCTGCAGGTGCAGATGCAATCATGGCGAAAGGATCGTCCATTTTGTAGCATCTATAGCATATTTTCTTTTCCTTTTTTTCTTTGTTTAGTTTTTTTTTTTTTTTCAAGAATTTCATCGGCAACATGATTTAAAGTATACATATTACCTAGGCCCTTCACCATTAGTCTAATCATAATGGCTTATATCTAAAGTATATTATGGGGCAAAATTATGACCTAGTTTGAATTATCTGAAATATAAGATTGAAATAATGTGAGCACTAGTATTGGAATGGATTGTAATGAGGTTGAGGCATGTTGTTGTAGGACTTTGTGGTGCGCAATGATATGGCTTGTGGTTCAACCATCGGTCCTATCCTCGCAAGTGGCGTGGGTATCCGCACTGTTGATGTTGGTGCACCTCAGCTGTCAATGCATAGCATACGAGAAATGTGTGCTGTTGATGATGTGAAGTATTCATATGAGCATTTCAAGGCCTTTTTCCAAGAATTCTCTCATCTTGATGCAAAGATTGTCGTGGACATATAGGATGTCTCTTAGGAATTTGCTCATTGATCCTTTACTCCGGATGTTGTTGCTGAACTGGTGGTGATAGTAGAATATTACAACGGTGTCATTGTATAGATGATAAAACTTTCAATAATATTAGATTCAATCAATGAAAAATTGACAACTTTAATTGTGGTTGCTGCGTTTTACTCCAATAATCCACATTCATGCTTCTAATGGGGTCCCATTCAGATGAGAAATGAATGCAGTAACAAGCTGACTGTTGAAGTTAGTTAACCACACAAGCCATTTTATGGCAGCACCAATAGTAGTTATGAAAAATAATAAAAGGATTTACAATGAATGATGGGATGTATCATTCGGTCATTATGACTTACAACTGTAAGTTTTTGATATTTTATGTTAAAGGATTCACTTTTTTCTTCATTTATTTTCAAAACTTAAACTAGTTATAGCACAAGTTAGCTCCCTAAGTGACCATAAACAAATTAAACTGATCAATAATCCCTCTTCTGTCATCTTCCACACATCGAACTTTTAAATTCATAGCAAACTCTACCCCCTCTGACACAAGCTAAAAACTAACACAATTTTTCTCATCATTTGTTATGGGCGAAAATACCGAGAGTCACTCAACTGTGGTCAATGACATCCGTATATAGCTAGTTACAAGGATCCAAGGGTACCCATTCGGTTCCATCCCGAAAAAACAAACTTTTACCTCTTTTCTATTTTCAGTTTTTTGGAAAGAGCTTGGTTCGAGAATCGAACCCAACTCAGGTGGAGTAGCTATTGACACATTCACCAATGCGCCCCAGTCTCAACTGCGTTTGATCTTTTTTCATCATATCCACAATTCCAAACTCGACCTCATCTACTTGGCAGGTCATGGGCAAGTAGATTTATACGGATTGCCAATTCTCTTTTTATTGCAAAAATAAGTTATGACACTAGACAGAATATCCGAAACTACTTTTTATTATTATTATTTGTAAAGGTTAGGCAGAGAAGCCTAAGCCCCAGCTCATTGGTGTTCTACTCACATCGTAATGTTCATCTCTACACTGAAAAAGGAAACAAACGATTAAAAGTCTCTTTTTGTGTGTCATTGTTTTCCTTGTTTTTTCAAACAGGCCAGAATGGCGGCTTCCAATAGCATCTTGGTATCTTTTTCAATTGGTTTGCTTGTCTGCATGCTTTTGCAAACTAAGAGTTTGTTATAAAGCAATTTAATATTTTGACCCCAAAAAAAAAGCAATTTGATTTGCACATATTCTCATACAACTTATTATTCTCAAAGTTAAAAATAAATGTTGAATCATTCCAATGTTTTTTTTTTCTCATTTTACAGTGCAATGCACGGTCTCTAACAATTTCTTTCCAAACACCATAACGGGTACTTTTGATATAGGTAAATAATTTTTAATTACTAAAAATGATTTTAAACTTAAGGACATATTTGGATAGTATAACTTATGACTTTTTTTAACTTTCTAAAAGTCAAAAGTCATATTTTTATTTTTTGTCTTATTTGGTTAAAACCTTATCACTTCTCTAAAAGTTATTTTTAGTACTTTTTGAGAAGTTAAAATATCTAACTTCTTAAGAAGCACTTTTTAAAACACTAAAAATAAGTATTTTTATTATTATATATTTAAATATAAAATAATTTATTCATAAATTAATTTTTAAAAGTTACTTTTCTATAAGTACTTAAATAAATTAGGGAATTTATTAATCTTTCGCATCTCGAAGATAATACAAAGTGACTATGCTTACATCGTGTTGGATGCAGCATTCCCAAATACTACGAGGGAAAACTCAAGGTGGAGAAATTGGAATCCGCCATGTTGGACAACATGCCGAACCTTATAAATTATGATCGAGATTCACCGGATGATGAAGCTGCAGCAAAAAGAGCCTTAGACTTCAGCCTTGGATGGTTTGTTAACGCTTTGACACTCTGATATAATTACATTAACAATCACCACCATGCAAGGACAGTTTTTCTTCTCTTTTTTTTTTCGTAGTGCTCTAATTGTGTTCACAATCACTAGCAACATAGAATGTTCTAGTTTTGTTGTACTTATTACTGATTAGGTTCATCGAGCCAGTAGTTTATGGAGAATCTCCGGATAGCATGGTGAAATTGGTCGAGGATAGGCTGCCCTCTTTCACAAAAGAGGAGAAGAAAATGCTTAGAGGGTCATTTGATTTCATTGAAATAAATTACTATACTTCAAGTAGATATTATGAAAACGTAGAATACAGTCCACATCCTCCAGTTCACTACATGGGCGACAGTTTAGCACAAGAATTGGGTAAGTTCCCTTACATGATATTTAAAGTATTAAACTATGCATTATAAAGTTTATGAATCATTCCTGTAATCAAACCATTTGTCCCAAAAGTTTAAGCTGTTGGGTTGCAGTATACTAATAGTTTTATATCTAATACGCTTCCTCATATAAATGTCACTTTTCCAGCTTGAAGCGTGGACAATGCATAGGTCCACCATACTTTGTGCTGAAATTTAATTATTTTCATTTAGAAATGGGGGTAACAAGGATCGAACTCTAAACCACTTAGTCATAAAGACTCTGATACCATATCATGAAACTATTTGTCCCAAAAGCTTAAGCTATTTGATTATGGCACACTAATAGTTTTATATCTAATAATTTCAACAATTCTTGTTCTCATGTTGTGAGTAATTTGCAGCTGCAAAAGATGGAGTCCCTATTGGTCCCATGGTATTAGCAAAATAGTTAAAATTTCTTCAGATGAATAAAATAACTGTGATATTTTTAATCTAACATTGAATTTGTTTCTTATAAATCTTTTATTTACTTGACTTAACAAAAATAAGTAATTTTGTTCATATTGTAGGCTGAAGGAAGCGAAATTATTTATGTCTACCCAGAAGGCCTGGAGAAGCTATTGCGTTGTATGAAATGGAAATACATGTTCCATACAATCTACATTACAGAAAACAGTAAGCTCTAATGCATGAGTAATATAACTTAGTTATCTTAACTTTATTTTACGAGTTACAATTTTATGGAAAGTTAGTTTTGAGCTCCAATATTGTCAATTAATTATATATTGCTTTTCTGTAAAAATATTTAAATAATTATCGTTAAAAGTAAAATACTTTCAATGATATGAGAATGAATAATTGGATAAGAATATAAAAATTTTACAGAAATCAAAATTTAATTGTTACTACATCACATAAAACATCATCATATTATTGTTTTTGGTTTGGTGTAGGGATCACGGAAGCAAATAGAGAAAATGTCAAAACGTAAACACAATCGTATGACACACGTCGAATCACCAATATCCGTAGACATTTGCAGAGGATCTCTGATGCAATCCTGTAAGGGATTAACCTTAATTAAAAATAAATTGTGTTCTAACTAAATAATCAATCATTTGCTTTATTTTTGTGGGCAAGGATGGAGTGAATGTGAAGGGATATTTCCACTGGACACTGTTTGATAACTTTGAATTTGGAGATCGTTATGTTTCAAGATTTGGGTTCTACTACCCATATTACAAGAATAATCTTCGGCGTATTGCCAAACCTTCTGCATTTTGGAATAGGAGCTTCCTTGAATTCTAAATCGTAAATCCTAAACTTTTCATCACAAACAAATCCAAAAAAACTTGATTTTGAAAAAAAAAAATCATGCAGCAAAAGTTTCCACCACAAAATGATCAGGAAAATATACTAAAAACACATGGTTAAAATCCACTACAAATTCAATATATTATGTATGATTCAAAAACTCATTCGAATTGTTTGGAACCATTTTTATTTTTATATTTTTAAAAGCTGTTTTAAAAATAATATTTTAAAAATTATTTTAAATAATAATTAATGAAATCAACTAATTACAAATGTGTCATTGCATTATTTCTTATTTTAAAAAAAAGTTTCAAAAATATCTTTCAACTATTTTCTAATTTTTACTTTTAAAATAGAAAACTCATTTTTTTTATTTTAAAATTAATCTAAAATGATTAACTAATCAAATAAATTTTTTTCATTCTTTGTTTTTACAAACTAAAAATTATTTTACAAAACACTTTCTAAACATCCCCTTCTTTTTTTTCTCTCTCTCTCTCTCCTCTTCTCCATCTCCCCAACCTCTTCCTCCTCCGCTCCTCCCTCATCATACCAACCACCAGTACCACCTCCCTCCTTCTCCCCCCTCTTTCCCCTTCTCTCCTCTCTCTCTCTCTCTCGCTCTACACCTTCTGCCACCACCTACCACCACCACCGACAGCAGCCAATTGTCATCATTGCTGTCCAATTGGAGGCAGTTTTTAACATTAGCAGGTTCTTTGAAAATTTATCTATTGATCCTAATTTTTTACTAATTTTTGCTGTTGTGTGTTCGTAATAATTAGAGTTTTTTTTTTTTGGTAAATTCAGTGGAATATTTGAAGATGCAATAGAGGTAGCAGAAAGCTCACCAAAGGAAGTTGAAAACTAAACAAAATTTGTCGAAGACTCAATAGAAAAGTTGGAAGCACCAAGGAGGAGATTGGATATGGAAATTTCTTTAATTTCCTCCTATTGGTCATTTGGGCCACCGCTAATTGGAGGGGGAAATGTCTGCCACAAATTAGAGGGGAAAATGCCAACAACAGATTGAGGGGGAATAGACTACCGCAAAATTGTTGGGGTGCGCCGCTGCCACCAATCTACATGTAAATCCCATATTAGCGGTAGATTTGAGCATATTTGTGACGCAAAAATCCACCGCAAACTAACAGCTTTCTTGTCGTTATTAAAAGAACTAAAAATAAAATAAAATAAAATCACGGTGAGTCTTACTTTATATTGGGATGAGTCTTTCATTTAGTCTGATAAAACTTTTGAACGCAAACAAAAATTAATGTTACATAAGTAAAGAACTCTTCAATTATTCTTGTGCATGTACTAAATTTAGTAATTTATTTTGACACAAAACATGATCGCTCCGGTGATCCCAGCTAGCCTGAGTGTAAATCCAAGTGCATGTCATGGGACAAGAACCATCTGCAGCTGAAAAAATATATGTATATATGAAGAACAATAATATATATATGCATCCAAGGATTTAATTAATTATATGTATTTTTCTTTATATAACGAGGCATCTTTATGTTTAAGCTTTGGTGTACTTTTGTTTATAAAGCAAGACTATTTCTCTATATCATTTTTTCACATTACCTCTTACGTTCATATTTATTTAAAAAAGTTAGTTATTTAGAAGGATATTTTCTTCATTTATCATAAAATATTAATAATAAAAATAGGATTTTGATCTTCAATTTGAAGAATAAAGTTGAGAGTTTCACTTTTAGATTAATAGATTAAAAAGAGTCCAATTTGTAATTTTATTGATCCAATGATAAAATCTTATTACTTTGGGATCCAAATCCATAAAAATAATGTAAAAATTATTTTTCTTTTCTAACATTGTTGACGACCAAAATCCGGTATAATTTTAGGGACAAAACCATATGTTTGAGGATGCTTCGTGCCAGGAAAGTGCAAGATTGGTTCAGAAAATGTTAAGTGATGGAATTTTTGTTTTTTCCCCTTTTGATTGGCCGTGCAAAGTGATGGATGCAGCATGCTCCTCATGGGCATATAGCAGCATTTTTCTTATGGAAGGTACTACATTCACAACCACAAAATCAAAGGGGGTTTCCGATCACAAATGTAGCTGAATCGTCTAAACGATTCTTGGGACACTGCCATTTGCCCCAACGTGATAAAGCTGATCGATTGAGGTGAACTTAATTGCCCACCAATACTGACCTTATTATTTCAACACCAATATTGGCCACTAATATTTTTGCTATGATTTTTTATTTTTGTAAGAAACAAAAGAAAAACTTATTGTATAATACTTTTTTTTTCAAATATTCAATACAGCGAAATTTTTTTAAAATACGAATAATTAACAAATTAACGAATATTCCAAAGATACTTATTGAAAACCCGTTTAGTCTACGTCTTGAAATGTACAAAAGGTCAATTCATAAAAGCAAATAATGATAATAAAATTCTATAAAAATATTCCAAACGATATTAAATCTGTTTATTTATGCTATAACTACACTTTAACTACTTATGATTAATCAGTTTAAGTAGTAGTAAACTATCATTTGCTTTAAAAATAATAATTTTTTTAATCTGAATAAGATCTTTGGATTCAAATTTTGCAAATAAAAACATAAATATTAATACCTTTTTTTTCGTATACAGGATGTTAAGCTCCCAAAAAAACAGTCCTCCCGAGTATACCACCCCAACGAGGTCCTCCCACATAATGCTCCTCACACAAGGAGGAGGCTCATCAGAGAAAGAATCAAAGAAATACCCAGCCCCATATCAGAAGTCCCTGTTCTTCTCCCTACCAAATGCGACTAAATTGAACTTGCCAATCCTTTCTCGAAAGAAAATGCTTAAAGTTCACGATTGATTTGGCACAATATAAACTATCTAGACTAAATACTAATTTGATCTCTCATAGATATATTTGCAGATAAATTAATCTGTCCGGATTTAAAAATTGTTTGTTGATCCCTCACAATTCATAAAGAAAAATATTTAGGTGCACTGAGATTAAGAGAAAATATTTATTCTAATATATTTATTAATTAATACATTAGTTTTAGGGATCATTATTGCCTCTTATTTTTTCTATATTTTTTATGTAACAGCTGATTTATCAATCAATAAATAAAGTAAAGTAGATATTTTATCTTATTTTAAGATCACCTAAAAAAAATTTATTCAGAAAATGAAAAAAAATCATTCCCAATATATTTCTGAATAATCAAAATGGGTTTACCGTGCTTTCTATTATCGTCCACCGTCATGATTTGGCATGCTTCCCTCTAGCAAATGGGAAGTTAACAAGTTAGCCCGTTTTGGGCCATCCAGCACTCCTCTTTCTCAAGCGGTCGTTGAGCCTCCAAGAACTAGGAAGATTATATTCAATGAGAGACACAATATAATGGCAATCAATTTATTCCATCATAAATTAATTTAAATCATTTAAATTAATTAAAAGCAAATGAATTTTAAATGACGATGACTAATAAATAATACACTATAATTATACTAAGAAATTCCATATAAACACATTTTTTGACGTGTATATAAAACACATTTATAAAGTAAATGATTTAATGTTAATGTAATAATATGGTTGTTTTTTATATCTAGTATTTTTAAAACGGATGCAATTAAAATGACTTGATTGAGTAGTAATAATATAAAAAATTAAAATTTAGTTTAGGTTTCGAATTTTAATACTACCAAAAAAATGAAAGGATTTCACACATTTCAAGTGAACTAGCATTAAGGATAATACTATCAAACTGAAAAAATGGTATATGTGCATTTTTTGGAATGAATAGTTTAAAATTTTAAAATATATTTTTAAAAATATCTATTTATTATTTTCAATTTGGAAATTAAATATCAAAGATAGTACAATCTGATCCAGTCCTTTTAAATTAATTTAATAAAAGAAGAGCTGCTGTCACCAGTAATCGAGACCACACCATCCAGTCATCATCACTATGCCCTAGCAGCCTCTCTGTCTCACACAATTGTTGGCACCAATCGGAAGCTACCAAGAAAACCAACGGCTAAGGTTGCTCCATTTGTACCCCTTCTGCATGCAGATGGGGCCCACGTTTTTAAATCCTCAATTATCCATTGCCGGAATTATTGAAATCCAACTTCATAGATTAAGGTTAAGGACGATGGACTATACCCTACATCTAGGGTCCTTAGCTGTGCCCTTTATATTGTAGCTAGTTTCCCAAAAGTCGAGAAAGAGAATGCGAAGTGGGCACGTGGAGTTATTGTAGAAGCGGAACGGTTGCGTCCAAAGAGTGGAATGATTAAGAAATGGCATGTGTTGGACTTCTCCTATTGGCTAGTTGTGTGTCGTACGACATGGCAATCCTGACCCTAACTCTTTTAGATAGCGGGGGAGGGAGACAATGCTTTATTGCTTTCCATTTTCAACTCTGTAGTTGCCAGTCTACGAACATTCACATGGGAGGAAGACAGGTGATTGGTGAGCACTTAGCAGGTTTCAAGATTTTTTATAAAGTGGAAGGTATGGATGCCGCACCCCTCCCTGCTTCGTTTGGTCGGAAAAGGTGTTTAAAAATTCTGGGGGGTTTGAGGTCACATCCGAAAAAATAGGGTAACACCTCAATATTGCTACTTTGATTTATTTAGTGAGAATAAATTAATTTTTTAAATTTTAAAAAATTCATCATGATCCTTCAAGTTTATCTATTCGATATTTGTAGGGTATTGATTAATAAATTATGAATAGAGAATTTTAGGGTCTTTGTTTTCGGATATAGAGTTTGGATTGTATATTTACATCAATATGATATTTTAAAAAAAAATCACATAAAGATATTTTGATAAAGTCAGATTTAGTGTAAAATAAAAGTTAATATAAAATCCATTAAAGACAGATTCAGAAAATTGAAAATAATACAGAATCCACCACAAACAGATATATACAAGTAAATTTATCCGTTACCTCATATAAACGTATATTACCTATCAAAATACCATATACAAATTATGTTTTCAAAAAATTTATGTTAAAAAGATGAATTTTTAAATTTTTAATATATAAGCCTCACTTTCAACTTTTAAAACTAGCTCTTTTTTAGGTTCCTTATCTGTTACACTTAAAACATTAGTCAGTAAAACCCAAAAATAGAAGTGTTGGGCTAAACTTGCCCTTAGAATATTTGTTGAAATTTTAAGGATTTTTTATATATTTTGGGAAGGTAATTTTTTATGTTTTCAAAGTATAGATCCACTAATAAATTTTAGAACTTACTTTTTCTAATATCCATAAGTCATGGACTGAAAAAACATAAATTTTTAAAAGCAACAAGTTTTTATTTAAAACTTTTTATTTGTTTAGATAATAATTGTCTCTAGCTTATTTGTTAGTAAAACCAAAAATAAACTAATAATTTTGGGAGGAAATAGTAACAATGTTATGCTTTTGTGATGGTCTTGTGGGTTGAGTCAATCAGGTTCCTTCTGTTGGATTTTATATTGTGGCTTTATCTTTGCTTGGATTCTATTTCCATCGTCAAGTCAAGGAACTAGTCACTTCGATACGTAAAGTGTTACATGTTCAGCTTTTTATTTGGAACAGTTGTATCTCATGTTGTTACCGTATCTATGTTAAATACTGACATGGTCAATGAAATGACACATTATTCGATTTTACATTATAACTACTGATCTTATGTGACGCATAATAATTTTATGTGTTAAAATTTTACTTTAAATTGAGTTATTAGATCAGGTAATATAAGTTATTGGATTGACGCTATAATGGGTTATTACATTAAAATTTTGACACATAAGATAATAATATGTCATATATAGTTATTGGCTACTTTATAAGATTGGATGATACGATATTTTTATTAGTCAGCTTAGCATTTAATATAAATAAATAAACTAATAATAATGACAATTTTAAATAAAACCAAATAATTTTGAAAATATTTGGATTAAAATCAAAAGTTTATTTATAGACTAAAGTAAAAAAATTGTTTATTTTTTAAGGATTAAAAATATATTAAAACCAAAGATATATACATGGGCATACCAAGGGAGCGGAATGATTTATTATGAGAGTAAAATGAGTAAATACAAGTCATGTAATCGATACACACAAATAGTAAAGATTAAAAATTAATTAATGATCAAATGACCATTTTAAAATGTTACATGATATGTTGTGATCTTTATCACTTATGTCAAATTCAGTGGTCAAGGTTTATTCCTGCATAAGAACCAGTAATCTTATGTGGCATATTATAAATTTGAGTGAAAATATTACTATAAAGTCAGCAGATTTGGCACAACAGGTCAAGCTTGTTGAGGTGACCTACCAAACCCGCAATTTTTGACGGGGCAGGGTAGTATTTTCAACCAATCAAAAATTTCCAACTTGTCTGACCACGAATAAAGGCAAGTTGAGGCATATTATATTAGACTCGCATGTTACTCTCTTTTGCTTTTTTTTTTTAAAAGCTTGTTGTATCTCAAGAGACACATGTTTGGGTCTTTTATTTTATTTTTTGTTCCCAATAAGGCTAGTCTCGCGACCCATCCCTACCCCAAATGTCCTAATATCACGACTCGATTTGAGAACATGACCAACACGTGGCGAGCCAACTCCACGGAAGCCCTTATGTGACATGACATGCATAAAACCTCTTAATTTCCAATTAACATAATTTAAATACAAACTAGATAAACACTTTTTTCGTACAAATCTTAAATCATAACCAATCCATGAATAATGTCCAATGGTAAAATAGTAGTTTCAAAAGGGTCATAAAATCCTTTGCTTGTAATTACATAAATTGTAAAAAAAATAATTAAATATAAATATGTTTGGTCCATGAATCCTGCCTGCAATGTATTAGAACACTGCTACTGAAATGTATCACTTCACTCCAAAGTGAAGCTCATCAAAAATAAAACTATCAACCACTAAGGAGTAGGTATCTAGGAATACTCTGGACCAACAGTTGTATTTGTAAAGGGAAAAAGATGAATGAGTTTTATCTAAAATTTAATGAATGAATTTTCACCCATACCCATACATGGGATAACAAGAAATTAAAGTATATAGATAGTAACACAGCAATCAAAATAATTTCTATTCATAATATATAATAATAGTAATAACATCAGCTGCATGTAAAGCAAGAGAGACATAATTTTTCCTAAGGAATTAAAACAAAGACAGAAAGCTAAATAATTATAAGGCGATACTTAGTCTCTCGTGAATAAGAGCATCTAATTAAGATTTTAATGGTCCCTCATGAACTATGTCTCTCATGGACTAATATGAATAAAAGGGTAATTTCCCCCTGCGAGCAGCTTAATATACCAATGTTAACGAATTAGCTGCACCAGTAACTCACGGCTTTGTTTTTCTCTAATCCTATTCAAACTTCACTCGCAGTAAACATACTAACATCTCAAGGTTAAAAATCTCAATTTAGTACTTTCTATCACTTCTACAGTTCACATTTGATTTTCTAGAGTAAATATTCTCTTGTCATAATTTACTGGAATAAGCTAAAAGGCATGATAATATAAATCGCATATAAACATCAACAATGGCCACATGTATTTTCTAAAAGCCGTGCATTTTCATGGAAGACTATAAAATCATGATTTTCTTTCTAACTTAGCATAATTGAAAAAGCATGTTGATAGTGTAATAAAATTTTCAAATTCATGGAAGGTATAAATAGTGTACAAAACTATTTGTAATGGTGAAATTAGAACAATGAGCTTAAACCCATTCAACTGGAAGGGTCGAGAAAAGGAACTAGCACTAATGGAGTTCTGGGAAGTAGGAATGACACCAATGTCTATCGTGGAAGCAACAAAACTCATAAATAAACTATAACCACTCTAGAACAACTCTATGAATATTGGGAGAATATCTAAACTTGATAATAACTATGAACATAAACACCTTAACTCATAAACATGGAAGAATGGAGAGGAAACCAACGTAAATCATGAATAAATCCTTACCTTGAAGCTTAGAAGAGCCAGGATTGGAGGAGGAAGAGAGTGAATGGTGGAAGAAGAGGTTTGGCAACAAGGGTTTCACGTTTTTGGGGTTTCAAATCCGTGGGGATGGATTTTTATAGAGCGAGGAGGCCAGTTAATGAAACAACATCATTTCACGTTCTCAGGTTTTCTCTACTAGTAGGTGATCTGTAAACATTTCTATAAGTACTCAATGAGTCTAGAGGCATGCTTTGACATTAGATTGAGGCAAGCTTTCCCTTCAACCCAAACTTTTACCTATAAAAAAAAAAAACTATTCTAGGTCCTTACACATACTATTTAACCCCTTGCATTCAATTGAAGGCAATATTTATGATTGTTAGTTCCCTTTTCCGGTCATGGCCGGTTCAATACCGCTTGAGAAATTTATAAGAGTAAAAATGTACCATGCCATCTTTGTTTAATTTAGCAACTCATTTACATTTTAACATTACATAAAAAATTGTAGAACGTTGTTTTTTCATTTATCATTATATTTGTAGGTCTCCCCATCTCATCTTTTGAATTGTGGTTGATAAGCACGAAGTCACTTATGCATTAAGCCACTAACAACTATTTTTGAACCTGAAAAAAAAAACTCAAATAACTTTCTAATTATGCAGAAAATTTGAGGAGCTTGTCTTTGATGGTCGTGTCTGGCCGGGAATGGTTGAGTAGCTTTTTTTCAGTCGCTTCATCTGCTTTCTCTTTTTTTCAGTCCAATAAGTCAAAAACTGTTTATATTGTTATATTGTACCTGCTTTTCAAAAATTGCGATAGTTTCTCTTTTTTCTTAGTAGAAAATAGTGTATATGTATGATATTATGAGCTATCGTCTTTCCCACGATAAATTGAATAATGTAGTTATGCTCTAGTTGGTTCGGCTTTCTAGCAGTTGGACCAGCCAGTTGCTGCCTGAGCTAACGTCAGGACCAATATACGAGGAACAAATAGCGGCCACTAGAATTTGAACTAGTGTCATTATATAGTTAAGTTAAATTATTTTATTAAGTACTATATAATACAACGCCATTTGTCACTTCATGTCTATTCATCTTTTACATGGAAAAAACTTCAAATTCATTAAAATGGGCTGTGTGCTGTAAAAAACAATAGAGCAGGTCATTTCATTTAATAGCTTCAATTGGTTGATTGGTTGATTGGTTGATGAATTGTACTTGTAGCCTGTGTATTAACTATAGTACTTAAAAAAAAAGGTTAACTAAAACAAAGATTGGCATATCAACACATTGGTATAGTCTTCACGGGGCAATTCAGCATTGGATAATTGGTTGTGAAGTGGACTACGCCATCACGAACACTAAAAATTAATAAAATGAAAAGGAAGAATACATATTAATCAGCTTTCCACATATGGAGCCTTGCAAACATCATTTTCAAGAATCACCTATTGCTACATGTTTGTTTATTTATGTAAAAACAATAAATGATCTAGCAAGAATAACATTAGCCAATTGTGCTTATCAAAACTATTAATGTGTTAAAACAAAAATTGAAGCATCGTGCTCTTTTTTTTTTGTTTGAAAAAAAATGATCATATGTAACGATTTGTATCCTTCATTCTGCGGTTTCTCTAAAAGTTTAATCGATTGAATTTGTGAAAATATTTTTGTGATTTGAAGCAATATAAATATAAAAAGTATAATTCAGTCAAAGTAAACGAAATATAAGCAAATACCAAATTCTAATTATTAGAAGAAATTGTACGTTCTTAAAATTTAAAATACTAAGGGGGTGTTTGGTTTGGTGGTAACAATGAGAGAAAAATTTTATAAATAAGTTTTACATATAATAATTTTACGTATAAAATTCATTTGTAGCAAATTTCCCACAAATTTCCCCACTCAACCAAACACGGTCTAAGTTTTAAAAATATTATTACATTCATAAAAAATTAAAATGGGTTTAATTTCTATATATTGATAGTATAAATTTTTTTTGCATAGTTATTCAATGAAATTATTTAATTTGTATGACTTTTAAAGTAATAAGTCTAAAACTTAAACACTTTTATTAATGTAATATCAGTAATACATAAAAGTTAAATTCTAATAAAATTATTGAAAACTGAAAAATAAAATTAGGAGGCGCCAATGCGATCACTTTGCAGGCTCTCAAGTAGCATTTGGCAGCGATCCTAAGAGAAGAAAGTACATGTAATATAAAGTTTAGATTTATGAATTTGAATTTCACAAGAAATGAAATAAGAAGAAAGTAGATTTAATATAAGATTTTAAAATTTTATATTATAAATTTTATAAAATTTTATACTACTAGCTCCTCCTTTTTATTTTTTTTCATCCAAATCTAAATTGACAAATATGCTCCTAAAGAATTTGGATTCCACAAGCCAAATCCCAAGTTGGATCTAGGACAATAGAAATATCTTATTCAATTGTCGAAGTCTCTATGAATTTCGAAAGTAACAATACAAAAACTCCTTAAACATGATGATGATGGTGATAAAGACCAAAATGGGACAACTTTTGCTAAGGACGTATTTGGTGACATGATAAAAATAAAGATAAAATTTCTATAAATAATATATATATATATATATATTAAGTTTAGTAATGCATAGATATCAATATCCTAGTGTAATTAATGGTTATGATTAATTTAATATTTAATTTAATAGATTTTAAAAACTTAAATTAATAAAACACTAACTCCTTTTTAATTATAAATAATTAAAAAATATTAGTACTTTTGAATTTTACTGGAGTGCTAGAAAAACTCTATATACGTCAAATTCTTCCATAAAATTTTACGCATTTTTACTAACCTCTAAATAAACATTTTTATAATTTTAGCCCGTTATTAGTTGGCTCTCCATCCGTCCCTTGGAGTAGGGTTTAACTAGGCTCGAGCTTTGGTAATGTCACTTACAAAGAAATCTAGGTGCATTTAGATGGGATTATGGAGTCTCAAATTTTTTTTCATAAAAGTTAAAAAGAGTGGCTTTTTAAGAAAAAAATTAATTTTTAACATTTTAATTATATATAAAATTTAAATTATAATATATTTTTTAAAAATCTGAAATAAATGCACCCTTAGTCATACTCTACATTGAGAGGAATTAATCTCATCTCATTGGTGAAACAACTTAATTAAATTCTTCTATAAAAAAGACTTTTTACATAAGAACTTGTATAAAAATCAACTTATAAAAATGTTATTTTGTGTCTAGAAGCATAATAATATAAGTGCTTATTTTAGTTTATAGTGGTTATTCTTAAAAAATTATGCAGAAGATTTTTTTGAGAAGTTAAGACCTGTTTGATTTTAGTTTCCAGTTTTTATTTTTAGTTTTTATAATTTTATGAAATTTTTTTAAAAAATTAATAATAAAAACTAAAATTTATAATTTTTTAAAATTTTTTAATTTTTTTCTTATAAAATCTAAAAAGTTGAAAATAAAAAATAAAAAATAGAAGCTGAGTATTTGTCATTAAACTCTAGGAATAATTTTTTAAAAAATCATAAAATATATAATAATTTAATCTAAATACATTTAAAATAACTTTTAACTCCTAAAAAGTTAAAATAACTCGGTGGTATCGATACCCACTGCAGGTGAAAAGGGGCGAAATGAGGAAAGATCCGCGGGGAAAGATGAAATCTGTTGTGACGTAAGCATAACCGGAAGGAGATTCGTGTCGTTATCGAGCCGTCCACTTGGCGCTGATCGCCCTTCCTAATTATGGGAACCGAAATCCATCCTCTCCCATTGGCACACGTGCTTCTTGCAGCCCCCTCCCCCCAAAACCCGCCACGTTCCCCTCTGTCACGTGCCTCCCTCCCTCGGCACGTGACATACCCTGACAAACACTTTTCTTCCTATAAAGTTAACCCTTCTTCCTCAAACCCTTGCACTCAGTGCACCCCGTTTTCCGTTACTTTTTCCACTCCTTAATTTCACATACCACAAAAAACAAAGGAAGAAAAAAGATGGAGGGTAAAGGAGGGTGTTGTGTGACGAGGTATGCGAATGGCGCGTACGACATGTCTAAAGTGGAAAGGATAATGCTGAAGTTTCGACCTATAGCACCCAAGCCCCTCGCCGGCGCCGCCGTTTCCGACGGTTCTTCCTCGGAGAGCGGCGACGCCTTTTCCAGGTCCGCCGGCGGAGCCAAGAGAAAGCGCGCAAAAGTTACCAACCGGTGCAACCGACGGAGGAGGAAAATCACGCCTTCTCCGTCGCCGGCGCCGGCGGTGACTCTCCCGCTGCTTCCGGAAACTCCGGATCCGAAGGATCCGCCGCCGGCGAAGAGCGAGATCTCGCCGGCAGCGAAGAGAGAGGACTCGCCGGCGTGGCTGAACTTCGATAATCTCGGCCCCGTTTTTCCGGCGATGGATCTGCCGGCGTCGGCGGGAGCGGTGGTGACGGTGGAGTGCGTGACGGACAGGTGGCGGGAGGAGCGGTTGGGGAGTGAGGGCGAGGAGATGATGAGGGCGCAGCTGAGGGAGGACACGTGTCCTGGGTTTATATCTGATGGTTTGGGGAGGGTGACGTGGACAAACGGTGCGTTTAGGGAAACGGTTGGTGAGGGGAGGGTGTGGCTCGTTGCGAAGGTTGGGGTTCCGTACGGTGGGTTCACGTGCCGGGTACGGTTGCAGAGAGAGAAGAGGTCTGATCTGACGGTGCCATGTGATGTGTGGAGAATAATGGACGGTGGTGGGTTTGCATGGAGGTTAGACGTTAACGCTGCACTTACTTTAAGCCTGGCTTTGTAATCTCTATCTATGTAAGTGCTTGGAGAAAATTAAATGGTGCCGTTCCGTTGCGGTTTTGAGATTTTGGATCTCACAAAAAAAAAAAAAAGCCCTTGATGCTTCTTCTGCAAAACCTGGCTAGTTCGAAACGCATGAGAAGTGTGAATGTAGCTTTTGCGAGGGCTAGGTGGCTTTGCTTGACTGTAAAAGTGTAAATTAAATGCATCATGTTGCGTTGTTTGGTGAGGTACTAATCTGCGTGAATATGTAAATTAGATTTTTTTTATTTCCTGGTATCATGACCATGTAATGTTTCCCGGCTTGTTAAACTTAGCGTTGTTCTGCGGCTTATGTTATGATGATGTTATGCGTTCTAATATTCTCTTGGTTTCTTATGTAGTTCTGTATCATATGTTATTCATTTAGTTATTTAGTTATATATGTACCACCAACTCACGGTCGGTTGGGGTTGGTAGATGAACCTTGTCCTTAATAGTGGCCTGGAGTGAGTTTTGGGTACGGACTAATTTGTGTTGGGAGACACGTATTTCATGTAAGATCTCTTCGAATAGAATTGCCTCGTTGAGGGTGGTAACTACACCTTGTTCTCATGGGTAGCTTTTGAGTCTGGGTTCTGAGTATGGAATAACTTGTGTTGGGATTACATTCTTGATAAGATCTCATATACTCTATCAGGGTTGCCTCTAAGAAGAGGGTCCATTGGTGAGAAGCCAAGGAAAAATCTAGAGAGTTCTTATAAGCTTTCTTGGTTGCTCTTATATTTCTCCTATACAATTGTAAATACTTGGTTTACGGGTATCCACTCTTTAATTCGCCGGATTTGTAGACTTGGTCACATAACAAGGGGGGTGGAAGTAAAATTAAGTTGGTTTGAAATAGAAGTTGATCGTGAAAGATTGAAGTTTCAGTGCTCTCACCTAGTTCAATTCAAGAAAGGTGGATGTAAGCAGCAGTTTAATCTTTGCAAGTAGAGAGACGGTTGATGGTCTTATCTTACGATTAATGAGGCCGAGTTCAGGGTAACCTGAACTTAAGCCACCAATTTCACTGTTTTGTTAAGCTCATCCTCTTATTCTATATGGGTGTAGCAATTCTTGATTCCTTTTGAGAGGAAAATTAAAGTGAAATTAAGGTTGGTTGAAGTTGGTCATGAATTATTATCTTTTTTTTTTGGTGAGTTGCTATCTTTTGATACATTGAAAAATTAATACATTTGAAGGTAAATTATATCTGAGTACCTTAATTTTTTAATATACTAAATTTTCAGCAATTTTAAAAAGACTTTTACAAGTAGAAGTTGTGTTATTTATATTTATAATGTATCGACATGTTCTCATATATTTTTAGATGAAATATGAAATTTAAATTAATTAGAATTTATATTCTATTTAAAGTTAAATATAAGTGTGGTGATATGATATTTTATAAGTTCGGTGTAAAAATAATATTTCTCTGTAATTAAATTATATATCTGAGGTGATCTTCTTAGGCTATATCATAGAAAAAGCTGCAAGATGGGTGCGTTTGGGGAAGAGAGGTGGGACAGCTGGTGGAGAGTGGTTGGATTGGAATGGAAAACTTGCAACAATAAAACCTATTGCGGGGAAGTGTTTGTGTGGTTGGATGTGGCCATTGGATGATAGAAAGATTCGGCTTTATTTGGTTGAGATATCAATATACCATTAACCTCCTCCCAAAGTCTGCGATTGCACCACGTCGCTGCATCTGAGCAAGGCATGCATGCCTTTTCCCCTTTTAGAGAATACTAATTTCCTTGTATGTATATCAGTATCAGATTTCTCTATCTTGATTCTAATATTAGTCAGTAAAAAAAAGTATGTAGTCCAATCCCAGAAGCAGAAAGTTGCTGCTATGTGCTGACTCCTGTGGATTCTTGCTTAGCTGTGCTATTCCATGGATACACGCGATAGGATATATTAAAAATATTATTCTAAGTATTTAATTGAAATATTTATTTCATTATCATTGAATGTGATGGTAATTTTAATTTAATAGGTGTTCTAATTAGATATTTATTTTTTAATATTAAAATAGCAGTGTTATAAAGTATATATAGGCCATTGTTTAGTGGTATCAGCATGAGAATATGGTGAAAGTTGAGAACCTCTACTGTAAATGTCCCAATCTTGTGGGAGAAAAATAACATTATCACAAGGTATTATTATATGCACGTAGTATTATTCAAAAACAAGAGAGAGGTAGTATGCATTTGATTAGCAGTCTTGCAGATGCATACATATGCAAATTATATTTGCCAATTGATTCTGGTGTGGCTTTATCCTTCTGGTTCGCGTTGAAAGGTTGCTGTGGGGTGGTTTTCTTTTAGATCAGTGTAATGTGCAATTTTTTCAATTGATACATATGGCCCCCTTTATTTTCTACGGCTGTGCCAACTCTCATTTGTTCGTACTATGAATTTGATATCTATTAACAAAACGAAAATGGATTCTCCAGTTAGATAGCGGTTTGTGCAGTGAGAGAGATAAAAATAAAAGGGGATTGTGATTGTGATTTGTTCGTATTCTTTTGTTCCTTTTGTTCCTTTTGCTACATTGGACGCTTTGCAATTTTATTTTAATCAAGAAAGTAATCTTGTAGTGATGTGATATGTTTAATCCAACTATTGAATTAGTGGTGATTATCAGTAGTTTGTGTGATGTTAAGTTCAAATTGAATTGTCTTTGATATACAAAAAATGTGATATATACTTATTAATTTTGAATGGAAGGTATATTATTTTATCTTATATTTTGTTTTTAATTAAAAAAAAATCTGATATTCTTCTTCTTGTTCGATTCTTCTTCCCAATCTTACAATTTTTTTTCTTAATTATTGGAAGAGTATGTGTACTTTTAAGTTGTTTGTGTTGTTTTCTGTACATTATCATTAACACATTTACTAATGATTGTATCTTAGTATTTTGTATATGAAAAATTGAATTGAGATAAAGAAGTGCTTTATTATCATTATTATACAAAATTCCTGGAGAGAATACCGGTTGAGAGGATAAATTTGACTATGTCTAAAGGGATTATTCTCCTTCCCTAGTAATTATAAACAGAAGAATCATAGTAGCTTATAAACAATTAATAACGTAGTAAAAAATACACATACCGTAGATGTTTCATAATAACTGATTGGGATATTCACGATTTTTGGTAAAGACAAGTATGATATTTAAACCAAAATTAGAAAGAAAAGTATGATATTTTTGTCTTTGAAATTGGTATGGTTTGGTTCGAGTTATTGGATCAATTACGTACAATCCAATTGGATTTGATTAGTATTTGGTTTGATTATAAAATTTAGGGATGCTAGATTTAATACCCGAGACTTGAACCAAAAACCCAACCTCTCCCCCTACACACACACACACACATATATCCATACTATATGGTCTACCCACGTATAAGAAAACCCATATTTTATTTGAAATCCTACACAATTCCGTTCTCTCAAGCTCAAACCGCCACTTTTTTCTTTCTAAACAATAACCAACTCATCGTGGTCCCAAAAAAGTTTTATTGATCTTTTGGATAAAGTTTGTAAAAGAAAAAAAGAACAGTTAATCCAATCACCCAATCCGAGCTAACTCGAGTTTGCTTGGTTTGGATTTTATAAAAAAATTCATGAATCCAAAGCTAATGTTTGAATTTGTATTTATTTCAAATCCGATTCAGACTAACCCATTTATTATACTCCAATTTAATATCAACTTTACATTTTTAGATTATTTCCTTTTTTTTTTTGTTATTTTCAACATAAGAACTAGATTCTCCATCTATCCTTAAAAAAAAAAAAAAGCCAAACGATCAGAATATGAAATATACAAACAAAAACAATGATTACCTTTGACCACAGGAATAAAAATCATGATTATCAAACTCTCGAGATAACTCTTGCGAGTTTATGAGTCTAGCACTCCAAATTGAGTGGACGAAACTCGGGTAAAGTCGGGTAAATTATTATAAACTCAGATAAATTCGTGAGTTTACATTTTTAGTTATAATTTGGTATTTCAAATAACAAAACAAGGAATTTCACAATTAGCTCTGATAATAAGACCCTCCAAAATGTTATGAGGTATTGACTTTACTTATTTTGATTTTTTTTAAGTCCTAAAGTTTTGATCTATTATATTTCTTAATATTTAATATATCTTTTATATTTTATTATTTGTATTTTCTTCATTATGATGTTCCAATTGAATTTTTATATTTTTTTATCATAAATTTATTTTATTATAATTAGATGTTATAAATATTTTTTAATAATTTTTTTAGAATAAGTAAACTCTTATGAGTTTACGAGTCAAGTTTATCTTAGCTCCACAAGTTTAGATAAACTCACGAGTTTAATAACATTCATACAAACATAGAAAATTAAATTTAATCTTTTGATATAAAAGTTAGACGTAATTTATGTATGGGTGTAAACATAAAATTTTGTATATAAGGGCTATATGGTACAAGAGATTAATAATAATGTTCTTTCAATGTAGAAAAAGTTTATATTATCATTAGATCATATGTTTTTAGTTTTAAAACTTTCAAGATTGCAGTGAAATGAGTTAAAAACTTTTATTGATATAACAATATATGATTAGATGTATGTGTATTTTTTTTTCACAAATAATACATATATAAATTAAACTCTTTAAACAATCTTGTCAATGTTATTTTACACAATGACCTGTACCTTTTTTATTTTTTTATTTTTATCTTCTTACGTACTATGAGCTATACTTTGAAAAAGACTTATTCTTTAAATATATTTTTCACAGCACCATGGATTTAAATTTCATGCCTATAAGAACTTCTCTCCTTATTCCTTTCTCATAGATATTCTAAATGTAACTAAAATTTATGGTACTCTTTTTTGTTCTTTCCAAAGTATCTACGACCAGACATAGGCTACATACGACCCAACTACAAAGTGGGGGAAAACATGTTAAGCTTGCACAAAGCCCAGTACGTGGTAACGGTTAGGTCCCATTTCACACTAGGCCTATCTCTATAGAGTCTAGTATCCGTACAGATGAAGGAGATCTGATGATAAGCCTTAAACAGAAAAAAACCAGTCTTTTCTTTTTGATAAGGAAGACTTTTTTTTTAATATTTCCATTGAGCTCCTGAGAATGAGAAAATATCTTCGTAGATGGCCCAAAACCTGCGAATGATATGAATTAATATGGGCTTTTGTGGATCCATGCCTCTTTTACAAAATAATGCAATCTGCTTTTATATTCGGATAGGAAACCCTTGGCCCAACAACTTTTCTGGGCCATGTTTGAAGATGAAAATGAAAATGACTGTCCAATGATTGGAGCAGATTTTCGTTTCTGCACCACGTTGCGTGTCCTAAAGATGTGAACACACACGCCATTTGGCAATTATTTTTTATCTACATACATCTTTCTCTGCAAGTATGAAATTTAAGTGAAAAGAGATGTCTCATTCTAAAATCCGGTATCCTCTTATGAGCTCAGCAATATATATATATATATATATATAAAACGGAAACTTTGAAATGGAAGTTAAATTATACAAAATATAAACGGAAAATCTTCCAAATTAGTCAAGTAAATTGAAACATTAAAATTTGATAATGAGATGTATCACATATGAGGAGTATTTGGTTAGTCAATAACGAAATTATACTTCCCACCTCATTATTATTAAATATATTGAGTGAGCGAGATTTAATGGGAAGAGAAATACTTAGATACACAGAAAGTAAGAGATAATATTGATTTTGATCTATTTATTAATTGGTAAATAAGTTTTATAGATTATTATTATCTCCCATCTTGTTAATATTTTTAATACAATAATTAATTTATCAATCACTAAATAAAATAAAATAAATAATTTATGTTACTGTAGCGGCACCTAAAAAATGTTTAATGGGGATTTGTTATTAGGTTTTGTTATCAATCAAATATTTTCCATCACGCATCACATGTACACATTCCCACACTGCTTAGTACTGCCAGGTCAAGCTCGACACGTGTCAACATTTTGCTTGGATGCTGCTGCTAGAGCCATTCGCGAAGAGCGAGTATTGCGCTAGAACCAACCCCGACGAAAACATGACTTGAAGTCAATAATTGGTTTTTTATTATATTATTGTGTTACTCCTAATAATAAAGGTTATGATAATTAGTATTTTAGTAGGCTTTAATTTTGCCATATACTTAATGCATTAAAAAAATTGAAAATTTTATTTTTATCAAAATTATATATATATATTTATATATTGTTGGATGATAAGTAATGGAAAAAAATAAAACAAAAGAGACCTTTTCATTTGGTTAAGATTTAATAACAGATAAGGTGAAAAATAAACTCAAAGAAATTTGTCTCCTTGTTTTTTTTCCCTTAAGCTTTATTTAAGTCCTTTATGTTTTATCAAAGTTTTAATTTAGTTCTAAAAGTTTTTCTTTTCTTCTATTTATATCTTTAGTATTCTTAATATATTCCAATTTTTTTCCTTTTAATAAAAAATATTCAAATTATAAATTAAATTGATATAAAAGTTAAATTACATTGTTAGAAAATCATAACAAAATACAAAATATCAAGTTTACATCCATTATTTGAGTGTTATTTACGTTTTGAAAATTTTAGGGAAAAAATAAAATAGCAGATTATTTTTTTTAAAAAATAATTATCTTTTCTCTTAAAGTTAACCACCCAAAAAAAAAAATCCCGTCTCTGAAAGTTGGGGTGGAATAGAGAAGTTAAAAATTATGTATGTTCTATTTCCATTTTTAATAATGTAACTTTCAAAAAAAATTATCGTTGTGTTTCTTTACTAATCATTTAATTAAGGAGAAATAAAATGAAAATGTTCGCTATTTTCATATATTCAATGCATAAAAAATTCAAAAAATTACCTTTTTTAGATTCATTAATCAGTTTTCTTAGAACAATAATCAT
This sequence comes from Dalbergia cochinchinensis, assembly GCA_031216125.1. Classification (NCBI taxonomy): domain Eukaryota; kingdom Viridiplantae; phylum Streptophyta; class Magnoliopsida; order Fabales; family Fabaceae; genus Dalbergia; species Dalbergia cochinchinensis. The sequence continues at coordinate 53,291,526 of CM062373.1, read as the reverse complement.
TAATTAGCAAAACTCTTTAATCATTGAAACAAGTAAGACGTGAATTTAATTCCCTTAATCTTTATTCCTTTCCAATTTATTCCTCCTAATTCTATTGCATTCCATTAATTCAAAAAGCAACCAAACACAATGTTATCCTTAATTACGCAAAACAAAACACACACACACACGCACGCACGCACACACACACAAAGTTACCCTCAGTGTACTAATTAACAGAATCATCGTAATAATTAGTTTAATCAACGAGGCCCACACGGTGCTAGCGGGAAAGCACTGCAAACCGTCCGATCAAGATCCAACGCTGCAAGCCACCTTTTCAATATAATCCGTTAGATAGGATTTCAGAAAAATGGTTTTAACGGCATGGATTTGTGCAGGAGCGGTGGGGAAGGGGCAGCGTGGCTTTAAGTAGAGAAGGAGCGAACTACCCCAGCGATCTCAGGCTTCTCTCTCTCTCTCTCTCTCTCTCTCTCTTCTCGGGTGTGTGTGTGTGTTGTGTTGTGAAGAAGAGAAGTGTTAAGGTAAAGCGAAGAAGAAAGGGGTGGTGGTGGTGTTCTTCTTCTTCTAGGGTTTGGAGCGCATTGCATTCTTGCGTGGTCCTGCTAGAGATCCAGGTTTTCAATATTGGATCCTTCTTGCTTAGGGTTTCGCACATTTTCTCCCTCTTTTTTTTTTTTATTTCTCTTCTATCGATCTAGGGTTTATGCTTCCATTAAATTTTTGTTATCTTGATTTTCCCTCCCTGATTCAATTTAGCGTTCCGAAACCCTCCTGTTACATTTTTTTGGTTGCTTGAAATTTTTCTGCTCGATTCAGAAAAAAATAGCAATAAAGAGGGTTTTTTTTTGGTAGTGTTGCGATTCCTCTGTTTTCGGTTTTTGAATATTGCTGTTGCTGCGGGGAAATGGTGCGAGGGATTCTGCATTTTGAATAGGAAGGAACTTGGTTAATTAATTTGGCCTGGTTGAATAGGTTATGAGAGAAGTTCACCCATCGTTGGGATTTACAGCATTTTGCATTGAGATTTGGAGGATTAGGGTTGATTTGTGCTTCTGGGAATTCGGGTTTTTTCAGAGATTTCGGTGTGGGGGAAGAAGAGCTTTTTGTTGTCTGTTGTCGTAATTTGACATGTGCGGTATGCTATGACACCAACTGTACCTATTGAGTTTTCTGGGCAAAAGGAATCCAGGCAGTACTCTCGTTCACACACAATGGGGAAGTCTCGGAAGTACTCCAAAGGGTATGCTACTGGCTTTGTTCCTGATTTCCGTCATGCGGTGGAGACTATGGGTGAATCAGATGGGTTGGGTAGCTCTGGAAGGGTCGATACAGAACTGACAGCATCGGCAAATTCCTGTGCACCGAAGAGGAAGTGCCCTGGGTTGAATGCCGATGGTTATGGTGGTGGTTTTGATGTTCCATATCAACATTTCTTATTGTCAAAGATGTCGAGTTCTGAGAGGAAGCACTTGAAACTTAGATTAACATGGGAACTTCAACAAGTAAGGGAACTCCAGAAGAAAGTTGAGAGTATGAATTCAAATTTGATTGCACCGTCTCCCCCTAGTGACATACGGAGCTGCAGTGCGGGACATAAAAGACCTCAGCAGGAGAGCCAGTACAGAACACCAGGAGCTTTGGCGCCACAGGGTAAGAAAAGGCCTTTACCAGGACATAGTGGTCCGAAGACAAAGAAAAGTATGTCTGGACATTTTGAACTAGCAAAACCTACTGCTTATTCGAATGCTGCATTGATGAAATCGTGTGAGAATTTACTTAACCGTTTGATGTCTCATCAGTTTGGTTGGGTTTTCAACACCCCAGTTGATGTTGTTAAATTGAACATTCCGGATTATTTCACTGTCATCAAACATCCAATGGATTTGGGTTCAGTAAAGAGTAGACTGACTTCTGGTAAATATTCGAGTCCTATGGAATTCTCTGCAGATGTGCGGCTGACTTTTTCAAATGCGATGACCTATAATCCACCTGGAAATGATGTACACATCATGGCAGAGACCCTTAGTAAATTTTTTGAAACAAAGTGGAAGCCTATAGAGAAGAAAATTCCTGCCATTGATAGTGTCCCATCTAAGCCATCAAAACCCACTGCTCGTGTGGAAACTGAAATTTCTGACCAAATTCCTTCCACAAAAAAGAATAAAATCACCCTAAATGAAACTAATATGAAGCCAGAGCATGTGAAAAGAGTGATGACGGATGAGGATAAGCATAAATTGAGTATGGAGTTGGAGGCAATGCTTGGAGAGTTGCCTGAAACCATTGTTGATTTCTTGAAAGAACAAAGTTATGATTCGGGTCAAACAAACGATGATGAAATTGAGATTGATATTGATGCGCTAAGTGATGATACCTTATTCAAGTTGCGGAAGCTTCTAGATGATTATGTGCTGGAGAAGCAAAAGCTTAATGCCAAAATTAGACAGGGTGAAACGGAGGTCTCTCTCTCTCTCTCTCTCTCTCTGTGTTGTGTGTGTGTGTGCACACATATAGGGTGGGCATTCATGTGCCCTTGGTGTAGGACTCATGTATACAATTGGGAATGACTTATTGTATAATTTATCTGTTTATGATGTCAAAATTGTGATAAAGTGGACATTTGTTTGTATCTAATTGAATGTTTGATATTTTTATTTTAAAATCATATAAAACATTAAACTAGAGCATATCAATTAATTCTTAAATTTACGATATTGATCTGCTTTATGCTAGCTTTCAAATCCAACATTGAATGGATGAAACTTCAACATTTATAAAAATTCATTCTTTTGGTACAAATCTGAGGCACTGAGTCTAATGCGTGTGCACACAAGCTAAACGATTACTATGTGCATGTCTAAAAATCATCTGTTGCATGTGTATTGAACAGACTTAATAATTTTTGTTTGCTTTCTTGATCTTTATGCAGCTTCTGAATGAATCTGGCTTTAGCAATTCATCAGTGCAACCACGCAAAGGTATATTCCAAAAAAAAACTTTTGTAAGTTTTTTACATCTTGATAGTACAAATGTTGTATAAACTGATAACTGAAACTACTTGTGATCCTTTACTTTCACTGCAAACTATAAATGAAGGTAATGAACAAGTTGAGGAAGATGTGGACATTGTAGGAGGGAATGATCCTCCAGCTTCAAGCTATCCCCCAGTGGAGATTGAGAAAGATGGTGCCAACAGAAACATTAAATGCAGTAGTTCAAGTAGCTCCAGTAGTGAATCTGGCTCTTCTTCCAGTGGTGTGTGCTACTGCATGCTTTTCACATGTTTTCTATTATATGAATTTAATCTTACGATTGCAGCATGTGCACCCAGAATTTGTGTTTCATTATCATTTCTTCTATTTGGGGACTCCCTTATTGTCATATATTACAAATTTCTGTAACTTTTTTTTTTAAAAAAAAACTAAGTTTGATAACTATTTGTTCTTTCCAACCCTGCATCAAGCGTTGGGTATCATTTAGTGTTATAATATATAGGACATCTGGTGCTTTCTTTCACAGGATATTCTAGTGTCAAATTTGTGTACCTTATGTATCATTCTCCTATTTGGTTCCAATGTTGCTTCCTCTCCCTGACCTGCAGTAACCATTGTGGTGTTATTGGATTCTGATTAGAGGAATGTTGCTATTTTGATTTGACTGTATTTATTTTTAAGTTTTTGAATTTACATTATAAATTAACCTTTGCCTTGTTATTTGAAGCCCTCCTTCCCAAGTGAATGTCACCAGAAACTATTTTGATTGCTTGGTCCTTTCTATATCCTTCATTTATATGTTTGAACTAAGTAGCAACTAGACTATTCTTTAACGTTAATTTTAATTTAGATATGACATCTAGAGCATTGTGTAGTTTATTTATTGGCATTGGCAGGGCTTTTAGGACATCTCATTTTGCACATACATCGGTTCCTTGCTCAGACTGTCGACTGGTGTGCTAGTTGCTGTACATAATTTTTTATGGTCATTTGGGTTCAATTGAGGGGAACATCATTTGAAGTTAGTTCGTTTTGATGTGTATTCTCAATAATTTGTCTTAGGTTGATGGTTCATCTTCTTTACGATAATTATTGAATGAATAAATGTTTGTCACTTCAGTTTCACTTTTCTGTGATTTTACTATTGTCAACTTTTACAAATGAGATTGAAGATTGTTAGATGCACATGATATATGAAGTTGGAAAATTTTAATTTTGGCGGACAGTTCTTTGTTGGTTGCTCTTATAAATTCAGTTCATACTAATGGTGCTTTTGTCTTATGAACATGGCATAATTAGCCCCTTGAGAAAAACTTTTCTGTATGTTGTAATCTGTTTTTCTTATCCTACTTACACAATTGTGGTATGACAGATTCGGACTCAGGTAGTTCATCTGATAGCGAGTTAGATACTGCCAAAGCATCAGAACCTGTTACTGCTACCAAGGTAATCGGGATACCTGGCTAGTCAAATGTTATGGTATTGATAGAATGCAACTTTCCCTGCTTTGATCAGTATCTTTGTTATAAAAATATACTTTGACAATAACCAGGCCCTTTCCCACTAGGTGGGGTTGGCTACATGGATCTACAAAGTGAGTTTCCTATTGTAATACTAATATTTAAATGTTTCTTTATAACAATCCTCTATTGGAAATCAATATTGCAGGAAAATGTAGGATCTGTTTTAACTTCCCGTGAAAACAAAGGGGATCCTGCTAATTCTGAATCTGGAAAGGGTGAGTACCCAAGTTGATGGTGTTTTGTAATCTTGTGTTTATATTTTGGTTATTGGCATTACTGCTGCTTTCTAGCTCATTATCTCTTTCTTGTATAGATTCAATTAATGTGGGTGGTCAAGTTGATCAGGATTCCCAGACTAAGCCAGTGACTATTGAACCAGAAAACCATCAAGAGGGTAAGCTTGAAACATGAAGAAAACTGTCTGCTGTTAGTTTTGGGGGCATGATGATCTCACCCTTCATGATGTAACATTTTAGGGGAGAGTGCTCCACCTCAGAGGCAAGTCTCTCCTGACAAGCTCTACCGGGCAGCTTTATTAAGGAGCCGGTTTGCTGACACTATACTTAAAGCTCAAGAAAAAGCCCTCGAAAAGGTTTGTTAAGGTGGTAATCTAGTAGTTACAGGTTTCCCCCCTGCATTAATAGAACAGGTCTGTTTTGTGAAATGAGGATATTTGAAAAATATCAATGTCTGAAGTATTTAGTTTTTGTCTCATCCTCTCACCAATAGAGCAGTTCTGTTACTGTATGGGTATCAAACTGGGTAATTACATCTTCACCACCTTTCATGAAAACCTTGCAACCATTGTTGCAAGTTCTATGTGAAATTTCTGATTCCATGATGATCACAGGCTGAAAAGCTGGATCCTGAAAAACTTAGGCTAGAGCGAGAAGAACTTGAAAGACGACAGAAGGAAGGTGCGTTTCTGATTTTGAACCTTGTAATATTTTGTCTGTGGCTTCCAAAGTCTATTTATGTTGAAATTCTGCTTCAGGTTTTCAAACTTTGCCTTATTTATTTTTTTTCAAATTTTGTTGTGCATCATTAGAGAAAGCTCGGTTGCAAGCGGAGGCAAAGGCTGCAGAAGAGGCTCGGAGGAAAGCTGAAGCAGAAGCTGCTGCTGAAGCCAGGAGGAGGAGGGAACGGGAGAGAGAAGCAGCGCGCCAAGCTTTGCAAAAGGTATATCAAAAGGAAAATTATGTCTTTTTTTATATAAAAAGAAGGGGAAATACAAAGGTAGGAGTATTAAGCAACTATCACACAAATTACACCCTGCCAAGAACACCCATTAGCTGAGCTCCAAAGAGAAGCCAAAGGACCTTGCTCTATCCCACTACAAATCTAAAGGCATTGAAGCACGTTGAAAATCCAAAATGCCATTATTCTCTAACCAAATGCACTACAGAATTACAAACACTGCACAGGTTGTCTTCTGAACTCACGGCTCCCCACAAATATTAGTCTATTCTACAAAGAATCAGTTGTCAGACATAGTAAAAACTGATGTGCAACTGATTCTGAGTTGGTCATGCACACAAACATAGATATTAGGGGGATGGAAATTTAGCTTCCTCGTAAGTTCACTGAATTGCTGTTTGCAGATGAAGAAAACTGTTGACATCAATGAGAGCAGTCAATTTTTGGAAGATCTAGAGATGCTGAGTGCTGTACATGTACAAGGTGAACATTTTCCAAGTTTCAAAGAGGAGACAAGCCCAGATCATCCCCAGAGTGGATTGGGTAGTTTCAAGCTACAGGGAAATCCCTTAGAACAGCTAGGATTGTACATGAAGGATGATGATGAGGATTTGGAGGAAGAACCTTCTCAAAGTGCTGCAGAGCCATCAAAAGATATAGAGATGCCGAGTGCTTTACATGGTGAACATTTACCAAGTTTCAAAGAGGAGACAACACCTGATCATCCCCACAGTGGATTGGGTAGTTTCAAACTACAGGGTGGAAATGCTTTAGAACAGGTAGGACTATACATGAAGGACGATGATGAAGATTTGGAGGAAGAACTGCCACAGAATGCTGCAGGGCCTTCAAATGATGTAGAAGAAGGAGAAATTGATTGATCCCACCCCCTAATGCATTAATTAAGCAAATGTGTAATTGGTGGATGTAAGGAACAGTTGCAGAATTTAAGAATGCTGCTTTTTCCTGCCTTGGAGCAAGGATTGTAACTGCGATCTGCATGGTTGGCTCCTTAAGACGGTTGAAGATGGTTTAGCAAAAGCTTAGAGCAAGGGGCATGAAGATAGGATTTGGTTTTGCTTATTAAATTTTGGTTTTAAATTGGGAAAATGGTTCAAAAATGTGGAATAGCAAGCTTGCAGCCCCCCATTTATTGAAGGGCTTTGGTGTGCAGATGGAAAGTGTGTCTCATTGAGGGTATGTCCAATTTTGCTTGTGGAAAGGAACTCATTTGTGACGAGTTCTATGCCTGACCTTGAGTAGTTTGCGCAAGTCGCAATGTAAAATATTTTAGAGCTGAGGTAAAATCGATTCTTTCTATTTATTTTAACCTTGAAATGCCTTTCTGAGTTGTAGAGCGAAGATTTCCTGATTAGTAAAGTAGGCTGGTTTTGAAAACGAGTTGTCTCAAACGTGATGCGGGCAGGTGGTTTACTTGCATGTCATGAGATGTAGAATTTGAGTGGCCCAAGACACTACTTTCTGTTTCTATTTCAATTTCACTGACCAAGCCCCTTGCAAATGTAAATTAGACATGGGTTAACTAAATATCTAGACTTGAGCGCATCATATGTTATTTGTACTTTAATTTGAATGCTAAAACCGTAGACGACGTATTGAAAATAGAACTTGCAAAATTCTGCATGTTACTTTTCTTGAGTCTCATTTTGTCAAATTGCAAATGACTGTAGACGAGACTACGTGTTTATCCACAATTCATCGAGGACTTTTTCTTATCGAAAATTCCTGGGAGGCATTATAATATGCATACAACAATTTTCATTAAAATCACAAATAAACTAGATTACCGTAGCGAATTTCTACACTGCCAAAATTTATGCACATTTCGCAGCCTAACTCTGCAACAAAAATTTCGCTCAAGCTGCATAATAGTGCATCACTCCTCAAACATACCCTCATCTGACATTCTAAAAGACTCAGTCCCATTAACATGAATCTGGTCTGATGAACTATTACCGACACTGCTGAGCAAGCTGAAATCAAAGTCATCATCACTATCATCATCATCCTCATCCTCGTCTTCAGCACCTGAATCTTGCTCTTTATCTTCATTGCTTTGTTCTTGCTCCTCCTTTCTCTTGGCTGCCTCCACTTTTCTTCGCATCTCTTGTTGCTTGATGCAATCTTCGTACGACATCTCATACCAGAGAGTGCCCTTGCCCACAATTGATTTGTTATGTTGATCTGCTATTCGTTCTTGTCTGCTCTTTTCTGAATTCTTTGGTTCCCCCCAGTAGTCATAACGATATAAAGGACTTTCAGGATCATATTGGTCCTTACCAAAGAAACTAGCATCCACATACCTTCCAGGCTCTTCCAATGGCAAACCAAGAGCTTTGCGACTGAAAATAAGGGAGAAAGGAGGGTAAAAAATCAATGCATCATCATAACAGGGAATCAAGTTGAAAATATTAACACAAACAGTACCTGCTGATGTCTCTAAGCAATGCTTCTCTTTCCTCGAATGATCTACGCCAATGCATAGAGTCATACTCATCCATCTCAATATGGCGCCTCAATTTGTCAACTTTGTATTCCTCACCTCTGGCTTTTGCTTCCTCCCATAATTTTTTATTGAGCTGCATGCCAAAAGTTATATCTCAGATTTCAAAAAGAGATTGCAAAACATTCTATTTATCATAAGCCGATGTTTTTGAACGGCAGGTCAAGCAACTATTTTGTACAATTTGAGAATATCAATAACAAAAAATACTGTCCATATGGTAAAATGAATTCCCAGAGTAGGATACACTGCTCTGATCTTGTTGGTCAAAAGGTTAGAATGAAAAGGAAATCTATCTGCTTACTATGATTTTTTTTTTCAAGAATTTAAGTTTTTAAGCAATCCATAATTCATAAGCAATCCATAATTCATAGTGATGCACGTTGAGACTAAGATCACATTTTACTCAACAGAAATAATGTGGGAGCTAAAAGTCAATATGACATTAGGCTTATGAGAAAGAGGGGCAAAACCATATGAGGAATAGACAATTCTGAAAGATCACTAGAAAATATGTGGATTCAGTGAACAGTTAATTTTTTGGTGCTTCTCACTATGTTCAATTGATAGGATACTTTGGCGTTATTTAATCCATGTAGCCGATCTCATATAGTGAGACAAAGTTTTGATGGTGTTGTTTTCAATATGTTCAACAAATTTTAAGTGGCTTTTTACATTATGGTCCATCTAACCAGCTGTATAATATGCATTTCCAACATAAGAGGGAAAGCTTTCTATTAAAAATAAAGGTGGGAGGAAGGTTGGAAGCTGACCTCACGCTCAGCATATGCAGCCTCTAAGTCGAGCTCTTTGACACTAGTTTTCTGCCAGAGTGTTACAGATAATAGGTAAATAAAATCAGCAACCAAATGAATGAAATTTAATGAGAATAGTACTCACCAGAATAGTCTTGGGTAATAATGTTTTCTTATAATAAACTTGTGTATACTGAACGGCATTTTGTTCATCAAATTCTTCCTCATCAGTCAACTCTGACAACTTTTTGCCTTTATATTTATCAGGATTAATCTCCATATCATTCAAAATCATTTGTTCAGCTGCGTTAATCTGCCATAACTGCAAAAGAAATGTAGTGGTTAGTGATAATGTTGAGTAAAGATCAACCAACCAAAGAATTCAAGAGATGCAAATGATAGCAGAATTGTGATAAAATACAAGGCTAGTTATGGCATTTCAAGTTACTCACCAAACAGGGTTAATACTACATTTCTTGAAGTTTCAAGTGAACTTTCATTAGCACGCACAATTTCATTTGTCATAAATGTTGTTCTCCTTGAAGGTAAATAAAGGTTTGTAAATGAAGTTATTCTGTTATATACCCAGAGCTGTAAGCCTGGAACTCTAAGTAACTCAAGCAGGAGGCGTTTGTTTCAAGGTTTGATTTTTCATTCCCGACAATAATATTCCAGGAAATAGCATTCCCATGCAAGACGTTTAATTGCGTTTGGTACTAAACTAAAATCTCCAGAAAAAAAAAAACACAAAATGGCAGGGACAGTGGCGGTGGTTTGGTGACCGATATTGGTGGCCTAACATCCAGCAGCAAGGGTCCAGCAAACAATGGCAGTGGTCCACCCAATTCCTCATAAAAGACAACCATCATATGATTCATATCCCTCATAGGCTCAAACTGGTGTATTGATAGGATTCGTGAATTAACTTTGCTTCTAATTGCATTCTCTCTCACTTTTCAAGGTCAGGGACCAAATGTTAAATAGAGGAGAAATTCTTAGTATTGCAAGAGCATCGTGCTAAATGGCTTAAACTACTATTAACATAAATATTATAGTCCATAGCTTAACTGCATTGACATGCCATAGTCTATAGGGTCTATGTTCATTATACTTGGAGCATATTGGAATTTTCTCAAATTAATGGCTTAATGTCTGTTGAGTGTAGCTGACTGACCAATTATACAATAAACATTTTTCGAAAAACCAACTCAACGATAATATTTTCATGGGTTGCTGCCTTGTGACTTGGAGATCACATATTTAAATTTTGGAAACAGTTTCTCTGCAAAGTGGGGGTAAGGCTGCGTACATCTACCTTCCCCAGACCCCACCAAGTGGGAACCTTGTGCAGGGGGTCACCTACTCACTGATAATATTTTCAATTTAAAAATTTTACGTAATAATGGTTTTGCTTGTCAGGAGAGAATGGATAGCACTCATGGGAAAAAGAAGGCAGCTGATATTTTTTAGGATTAGTATTATAGCTCAATAGGGTAAATACTGCAAGACAGGTTTTTATACAAAGCCACGCTTTCAACTTCTTAAGAATAAAATTTAACAGAGGCTAGCCTCAGTACCACAAAGCTAATCCAGCAGCAGAAGCTTCAGGACCACAAAGAAGTTTCGGGGCATACTGTAGTTTTGACAACACTGAGTTGACCCATACTGAGATGGTGATGATGAGATGAGCTGTACCATTTGTAAAAGAGAATTTGTCTCAATATGTGCATCTATGGTCTCTACTGAACAAGACAAAGCACAAAATGCAATGCTTCATTGTTTCCACTATCCAGTTTGGAAGAAGAAATCCCTGAATAGCACTCAAATCACTCAGGGCTTTCACATGAATATTGTAAATATGGAGTATGCTTGTACTTCATGATAAGGGTAGTTATTGACTTATTGTGTTTCTACATTTATGAGATCCAACTGAGCATCCATCCATGCAGGTGCTTAGGCCCAACTATGGGAGGGTGTGAAACAGGCGGAAACCTATTGTTGACTTGAAATTAAGCGGGCCGTGGAAAGGACAGTTAAAAGGATCATGTATTGGGTTCCTTGACCACATTAAGAAGAAGCATGGGACATCAAACAACTGTGTGCTATTGGACAAATATACCATGACCTAGACCCAGCATTAATGCGTAACGGCTGATATATTCTCAAATGGAATAAAAATTTTAACAGAGGTGCATCTCATCAACAGTCCACCACAATAGTTCCTTGCAACAATTTTAACGAAATGAATTTGCTAACGAAATATACCTTATCAACATATGGGTGATTTGACAACAGAGGTTCTTCCTCTGGCTTATCTACTGGATCTCTTCTAGGAACAGGAGGTCTTCCACATTCACGCTGCAGATTTTAAAATTCTCAAATCAAAAGAATAACTATGATAATAACATTAATTTTAAAGAGTTTAATTTTGATGCACTAACAGTGTAAAAAAGTTTTGCACTGTCATCCAATCATATCTCTTCTTTTGTATGACTTTTCAAGTAGTGGGGGTTGAAAGTAATCATATTTGCTTATGTGTCATTATATGATTGGATGAATGTGTAAAACTTCCTCACACTGTCAGTGTATTCTAATTAAATCCAATTTTAAAACATGCCCTATTTGACAGGTTTGAAATACATACAGCCACCCTTTTTTGTGTTGGGTGAGGGGTTGGGGTAGGTTTAGAAGGAATCAATGGTTTTGCAAAATATAAAACCTTGATTACCACCTCTTTTCAAAACATCAACTTAGGACATTTATAAGAAAAATCCAATTGATCAATCTGGCGCTAATCAGTTTAGTTAAAATTCAAAGTTTTTATAGAATCCACGACTTGTATAATAGCATCATCCAAGCATTAGCATCTGATCCATTGTTATAAATTATAATACAACATTGTGGAAACAGATAATTTGCCTGAATTAACCTTATGAAAATATGTTGAATTCAATAATTTTAGACATAGACAAATCCTCAGAAATACACTAGTCCCATTACTCTTCCATAAAGAAAGAGTGATAGATATCACAGCACAGTCACAATATGAAGTGTGTTTATGAAAGCAAAATATTTTTTCTTGTTCAACTAAATTGGGGTCGTTTGGCATAACAAGAGGAAAAAGTACAAACCCGTAATTCATCTGGGTTTGTGTCTTCATCACGGTGAAATATTGGTGGGGAGTCGAATCGGTTAAAGCTGAAGTATGAAACACACGTTAAATTTGATGCATCAATTCAAATAAATTCAAATAATATTAAGTATGTACTAAGTCTAAGAAAGGTGAATGGACAAACACATACATCAGATGATCTATATTTGGATGGACAAAACGAAGCTCGATAGGAAACCGGAAAATGTAGGGATCTCGCTTTGCCTGCAAAATAAAAATTTAAATAAATCATGCAGAATAACAGCTGTTAAAAAAAAATCCATTTATAACTAAACACCTCGATCATGGCACTAAGGATATGTTTGGGAGCATAAAAATTGAGGGTGGGAAGGAATAGGAGGGACACTTGCACAAAATGTGTTTGGAAGTTGTTACTGGAGATGATGGAATGGCCAACAAGGGACGACCACACCCCTTAGCCATTGCAACAATAATTTTGGTGACCCCCGAATTGAGGGGTGAAGGAGGGTGAGGTGCTTTTTGTGTACTGTTACTGTGTTACCCTTTTTAATGTTCACATATGAAACACCCATTCACACGCTTAAAGGGTAAAGTTGGAAAACAAAGTTTACAAGTTTTTCCATTCCACTCCCTTAATACAACTATCCATTCCACTCCTTTCTTTTTGTTTCCATTCCATTAATGACCATTTCCTTCAATCATCTATAAAACTCCCAAACATATCCCTACTACTATAGTGATTAAGCGCATTTGACTACTCAAATTTGGTCAGGAAGCACAGGATATAGAATCGGTCAAATAGCCTCTGGTATCCTCACTACATTGCCCAGGAACAGCAGTAGAAGAAAAAAAGGGATATGGATACACAAGAACAAACTTCAGTAACATGCTGCACTGTTAAATGGTTCAGTAAAGTGCATAGCTGAAGCAAGAGGGTTGATCATGTTTAGCACTAAAAATGTATAAATAAATTACATGCAAAAAGCTTCCTACCAAAGTACCAATGCATCAACACAGACTGGAATTCTGGTGAATAGGTGGTATAAGCTAAATGCTTCATCTGTATGAAAGTTCAAGTGCCCAAAATAATATACAAAAGCAATATCAGGTGAATATTAAGTGACAACTAATATGCGAAGATCTCAACTAGTGATTGACATACTCACCGTAATTTCAACCATGACATGCATGCCCACTTTTATGTGATGGCGGATCCAATACCAATCATTGTTCTTTATGGGAACCCACCTAGAACACATCATGTTATATGAATCTTCCAGAAAAACACCCGCATTAGAAAAAAAAAGGCCCAAATTGTAACATGGGATAAGATTTAAAAAAAATACAGTAGAAGTAAAGCAACCAAGTTACGGATGATAACAATATGATTGTGCTGGCTATATGGCAACAGTAAACAAAAGAAAATATCCATGGCTGCGTATACAGAGGAAATACGTTTTGAAATTTTACAAGGATTGTTTAAAACATAAAAATAAAATAATGTTGACATGTTTCCAATGACCATAGAAATCAAGAGAGACATCATGGTTCTTGTCTTCTAAATAAACTACCATTCCTTTTTCTCTTCTAAAAGAATGGGTCCAAAATCTCAAGTCCAAAGAATTAACTAGTCCCACGTACAAGTCTCATAAGGCCTGTTGATGTCCTTGGCCATGAATGTCAAAATATTAGAGCATTTAAAGAGTTGCTTTTCCCATTTTGGAAAATTCATCTTTCTAAATAATAGTTACTCAATTGATAGTATCATGATAGTGGAAGCAATTCATAGGTCACTTAAGAGTGGTACTCCAGCATCCAAAACAACAAGGAAACTAAAACCCTATAGTGTACAAAAAGGATTTGAAGAAAGCTAAAAGACCAATATGGGAACTGGTAGCTACCCATCGTATACACCGCCAATGTCAACAAATGCCCCCAGATAGAGATGCAAAGTTGTCACCATCCCTTCACATATCTGCATGAAAAAATTCCAAGCAATTAATGAAGATTCTAATGTCAATAGTGTATATGAAAATATCCTCCAGGCATTTATAAAATCCCGAATCTACATTATACATATCCATGTAGCCAATCTCACCTAGTAAGATAAGGCTCAATTGTTGTTGTTTATGATACACGAAAAATGTGTTTTAAGATATATGTATGCGTGGAGACAGAATAAATCCAAACATGCCAAGTATTACAAAAGGATCATCATCTATTGAATTACAAATACAACTCCCCAAATTAGGACGTCATAACTGGGAAATCAAAGGGTAAATTCAGTTATCCATTAATAATAATGGTAAATAAAACAGAAGAAAGGGTAGAGTTTATGGAAGAACTGGTATCAGTAAGGAAAGAAAAGAATGCAGGAACAGATATGAACTCTCAAAGAGGGAGAATACCTGTAAGTAATTCTGCTCCTCTTAGCTTTGGGTGTATTATTCACAAGAACAAGAAGGAAAAAAGTAAGATAACACAGGTATTCGAGAGACCCAGACTCTCCTAATTTCCACACTATTCCCACTCTCAGAGATGCCTCCCTCGGCACTCACCCCTCCCCCTATATTTCCCCCAACTTCCCGTAACAGAATTGCGATCCATCCACCCTCCCCCCCACTAACGATACTAGCTGGCAAGGTTAGTTATACATCCCTTCCTTCCCTGACTTGTCACTTGCCTTAACCCGTGTCACCCCTTCTCTCTGTTTGTTCCTTCTGTTATAAACCTTAGCATAAGGTAAAACTATAATATGCGTGGTAACATGGCACGGGTCAGGACTATTATTAACAATATTATTATCAGCAATATCATTTGGGGTTCTAACAGTTTATAACAACTACTCATGGGCAGCAACTGAGAAATGCAACTAAGTTTCATGTTAACATAATTGAAATGGTCATAAAGCAGACCTACTGAAGAATTGTCTGGGCCTTCTAAAATGAATTTCTTACAAGTGGCACAGAATGCTATGCCCTATAAACCTCTTGAACTCATGACAAGCAAGTTCGGTTATGCAAACATAATCAAGTTTCTAGAAGACAAAAGAGCAGCATGCTTCAAAATGAATGACAATGACAAGCTTGAAAGCTTACTTGGCCAGGATAATAGAATGGAAGCTCATACTGCACAAAACAATGAAAAAAAATGGGTGAGCACCATGATGGTGATATTTTAAAATTGAAAGGAACAAAAATCAAGAAATTCATCCTGTCCTACCATGCCCTCCTTGTAGTCCTTCCCTCGTTTCCTCCTCCCAGGGTGATAATCTTGGTCTTGCTGTCACATTCACACCACAACACACACAAATCAGCATAACCCAAACAACTACAATAACAACAATAACCAAGTCTTTTCTCCCTATACAGAATCAGCTACATATAGGGGTGAATCCAAATCAATATAAGCCAAGCTTGACAAAACTCAGTCTCAACTAGATGATAACATGCTCAACTCAGGCTCGATAAGAAGTGAAACTGATTTTCATACTCAACAAATCCGAAGCTCATGAGCCATTCAGGTTATGTAAGCTAGCTATAGTTAGGTACAAAATAATAATAATAAGTGCGCGTATATATAGCCAGCTGTTGAGTAAAAAACAGCAAAAACTTAGTAAGCTCAAGCCCTTAACTCGACTTAGTTCATTTTAAAAACGAGTTCAAACCCTTAACTCAGCAAATTGGAAATAGCTCACAAACAACCTTAACTCACTTTTCAGTAATATCTGCATGGATTAAACTAGATTATCATATCTTATCAAAAAACAATATTAAATAAAACTAAGAACAAGGGTGCGTTGGTTTTGGACTTATGCACAGAAAAGTGATATTTTTCAAGTAAACGAAGTCACTTTTCACAAAAATATTCATATCAGCTTCTACACAAAAGCTATTAGCTTTTACACAAACCAAACATAGATTATTTTAAACAGACTTTAACTTTCGAGTAGAAACTGATATGAATAATTTCCAAGTGATTCCACTTTTCCTGTAAGAAAAAAAAAGAAGCAGCAAACCCACTATAAGTAAACATTTGGGAATGGATTTGCATTGGTGGTTCGAACCTCAAAAGACTCCTGCTCCAACCTATCCCTATTAGCCTCAACCCACTCCTCATACTGCTTCAAGAACTCCTTATACCTCTCCAAACCAATCCCATCCGTCTCCGAATCCTCACTCACCACCACGGCACCACCCTCCTCCTCCAGCTCCTCCAGCCTCACCCTCCTCGCCATCATCTTGTGCGCCTCCCTCATGAACGCCAGCTCCTCCCTGTCCACCGCCCACCCCCTCGGCGGCCAGTCCCGTGGCGGCACCAGCCTCAACACCGTCGGCCCCGCCCACAGCGTCTCCAGCGGCTCCGGCACCTCTCCTTTAATCTCGAACTGCTTCTCCGAGTATTCTTCCTCCGTCATTCCCATCTCCTCCATCTTCTTCCTTCTGTAGCTAGGTTTCAGCATCTTGAAGGCTTCGATTGATTCGGGGTTCTTGAGAGGGACCTCTTCGCCTTCGTTGAGGCTATGGCGGGCGAATTCGGCTTCCGGAGTGAGGATCTCTTCCCATGGAGCCCAACCGCGCTCGATCCAGTTGCGGCGTCGGGCTTCGTCTTCTGATTCTTTGTCTTTGGGGGTGAGGTTTTCCGGGAAGCTTTCATCAACGGGGAACTCGTCGGAGCTGAAGGATTTGGTGGTGAGGAGGGAGGAGGAGAGGGGAGGGTGGCGGCAGAGGAGGAGAGGTGGAGGACGGTGGCGAGGGTGGAGGAATGAAGAAGGGGGTTTGGGGAGAGTGAAGAAGAGATAAGGGGTTTGGAGTTGGAGGAGTTGCATTGGTGCAAAGTGTGGGAACTTTGACACTACGCCACACTCATCACCTTGCTCTGCGAAGCTTATACTGCTACTCTTCTGTTTTGGTTGAGCGGATACAATATGGATAGCTTTTGTAAACATAAAAATAAAGATTTCTTTCTTTGTTTTTTTTTTTTTTTTAAACCACGAGGGCTAATGATCTATGATAGCTAGCTCAGCTTATCAAGTATTTAATCAAATATTTGATTCGAATATGTGTAGAAGGGGTCTTTTATATCCACACATAAAATTTATATATGTGAGCTTTATATTTTGGGAGAATTAGTTGCTACTTTTGACAATTAATACATTCAATTAATTACAAAAAAATAGATTTTCTTTTTGGGTAATATTAAAATGAAGAGTTTACTTTTATTAGGAATGGTACCTCCAAATTGAATGGTGATAATATAGTCTTAGGTTTATGACAAATCCTATATATAATAACATATCAATCATTCAAAAATCTTAAAGTTATAAATATATAAAAATCATGTCACGTATATAATTCATCATAAACTCATATTTATATTAACATTTTCTTTTCAAATTTTCTATACTAGATATCAGTTGTCGTCACTCAAAAACAAATTAGAACTTATTTTATATTAAGTTGAACCGAAAATGTAGTAAATAGCGTAACATAAGTTATCTCTTAAGGAAGTGCTACTAGCCCATTGAAACTTGGGGGTTTTATTTGAAAGAAATTAATAACATAATAAAAAAAATTCAATTAAATAAATCCCTAGCACAAAGAGTTCCTGTAGATTTATGATTATGTTATTAGTGACTCAAAGTAATAATTCATAGATGCAATTATTTTCTCCAATTCACAATTGCACAATCAGTGATATAATTATGCTTGGAAGTCACATAATCACAGTACTGACCAAGGATTTGGCTACCATAAACACTAGGAAATCATAATCGCAATCCCTAAATACTTATGCTAACTTAAATGTCAATCATAAAAACCTAATTCTTATCAGAATTAATCTCAACCCCTTGCCAAGTAAACATACTTTAAAATATCAATTAAATTATGCCTAATTGAAGCCCTAATCATGCATGACATTCACAATTAAAAACACACACATAATCAATGTCAGCTCTCAAAAATATAATTATATCAACTAATACAAAAATATAAGAGAGAAGAAGAAATATGATTGGAAAGTAAAACTGTAAATTGTATTAAAATAATGGAAGTCCTAAAATAAAATACTTAGATCCTTTGGAATTCTTGTATTAGGAAGAAAAATTACTCCTTCATGAATGGAGGATTACAATCAAAGTGATGAAAGTATAATCAAATTCCCAAGTGGTACAAAAACAGAAACTAGAATCACTAGAAATCCTAGAGAGTAAAAAGAAGGTAGAGAGAGTAGAGAGAGGATTGAAGGTGTCCCTCTAACAAGTGTGGAAGATCTCCTTTTAACCTAGGCTAAGTAGATATGTATAATATATAATCACAGTGTCAAAAATAGGCCCCAAAGTAATAAAAAAAAATGTTGTTTTACGAACTATTACTCGCACAGACACCGCTTCACATACTTTCAAGCCCTTTTTGAGGCCCAAAACGTTCGATTTACTCTTATATCTAGAAATAGAAGTTGTAGCCTTTTGAATAAACTTTCTAGCATTGCAAAAATCACCTCAATTCGATATATGTAGCTCTAGATGTTTGTAAAATAAGAACTGGAAGTTAGGTTGAACAATATTAGTACATTAGAAATTTTTAATCTTGCAACTCAATTTTCACCAAAATGCTCTTAGAAGTATGTTTTGAGTTAAACATGAAGATAAACATGAAGATTATAGAGAACTTCTTGAACTCAAATGAGTTATAAAACTCTTATATTTTACCCTCTAAATTCTCTCAAATTGAATATTGCCATAAGCTTCATGCATCTATATGATCTTCAGACACCAACATGAGAAGTTCCTGCAAGCAAATAATACTCACAAAAAAAAGATTAAAAACACAGGAAACTTCAAAATATATTTATTCATTAAAATAGTGCAATTAACCATGACTTTCTTCAATGACGCACAGTGAGAACTAAACACAAATAAATCAAATATCAATCATTTTAGCATAAAATGATGCAATAAGTCTAGAGTTAGAAAAAAGGGTGGGTGAATGCAAGGAACAATTGCATCCCATCAACTCTCTACACTTAAACAATTATATCTCCTCATGCAAGGAACTCATACTACACCAACAAAGGCACTAGACTCCTAAATCTATTAACTTTACAAATGCATTTTGTATCAAAAATGACAATACACCTCTCAAGTGGACCTAGAGACACAAACAGTAAGCAATCACACTAACAATTAAAGAGAACCTCAACAAATAAGGCATGAACAAAAACATAGCACACTGAGTAGGATCAATACATAAAGCATGAATCAAGTACAAAAATTCTCTTAAGGTCAATGTTTGTCACTCATTCTCTCGAATATTTTGGGTTAAAACTCAAATCACTTCAAATGAAAATACATTACTATATGTTTGCTACGAATCTCACTATCCATTCATCACACATACATGTATACACTAAGAGCAGACATGCCTAAGGGTACATTTTGTCCAACTTGACATATTCATAGGCCTTTAATTTGCAATGTGACACATTTTCAACCAAACCTTTTCCACCTTTTTTGCCTTTTCTTTTTGCTATTTTTTCAATCAAATTTTGCTTCTTTTTCTTGCTTTCTTGGTGTGCCACTCCCCTTTTTTTTTTGGTCGTTTACAAATACACATATACATTGTCCTTCCACACGCTTAAATTGAAGCATTTCATCATGCTCTCCCCCACACTTATTCTCAAACACAGAGAAATACACATAAACTCTTCAAAGGTTAAAAGATTGGGATTTTTATGATTTTTCATTTTTGCCTAAGGATGTGCTAAAACAAAAGAATGAGCAATAAGACTCAAAGAGACTAGACAATGGTAATATGTAAAGGTTAGCTATATGGTTAAGTGGCTAAAAATAAGAAAAATGCCTTAATCACCTTCAAGTATACACATGTGAGTATATTTTCAAACAAGACTTGAGTAGGTTCTAGAATGCAAATCAAAAAAAGGAAGCACATATGACCAAACAAGGATGGTATGTGATAGTCCAAACTAATCAAGAGGCTTAAAAAATCATAGGTAGAACGCATATACTCAATCCAAGCAATGCAGTGAATCACCAAGCATGCAACACAAAATAAAGTCAATGTCAAGCAAGTCAATATAGTGCATGTGGTGTCACCCTAAAATAACTCTAACAATGTTGGGGGAGCTCCCCCACTTGACAATAATGAGAGAGATAACAATACTCATACCAAGGACATAAAGCAGTGGAAATAGGGATGACTTTATCTACCAACATTTACTCACCTTGAAGTTTAAAGGATGAAGATTGTGATGGAGTTGAGAGAAAGAGAGAAAATGGGGGTTTGGGAGAAGGGTTTGCTCTGGTCTAGAATGAGAACCCAAGCTTGAAAAGTTTTGTACTATCATTGGGGTGCTCGCTGTAGCGAGTAAAAAGCGAGCTTGGAAATACCCTTACTCGTTGTAGTGAGCCTATTCAGCAAAACAGGCACAGAAATGCTCGCTTGTTCACTGCAGTGAGCAAACCTTGCTGTAGTGAACTTATTCAGTATAGTTTTGCAGAACTAGAACTGCAACATGACTATGAAATTCGGGGCCTTCTCAATTACATGGGTGGGTCTCGGGGAACCCTAGAGCTGTGTGAAACCTATAGAGCTGTATGGAACCTATTTAAGGACACATATACACTAGGTATTACAGAATTGCGCGTGATTTTTGATACCTTACATACGTGAATTGGATTTTGGTGTCTTCATCAAAGTTCAAGCTTTTTATCTTAGCTTTCCAAGTCCACAAAAATCACCTCAATCTAATATCCACAACTCCAATTATGCTTAACTCACCGCAACAATGTTAGAATGCATCAAAATGTGGATTTCTTACAAAATTTGATTTCTTCTTGAGATTATGCCTTCAAAATACTATCAAATTTCATACATGAAAAATACCAAATATTAAGAACATGAAAATAAAAATCAAAGTTAAATAGAATTCCACCAAGAACAAAATAACTCCAATTAAAAATGACAAAGTTCAAAAATAAGCAAAATTAAACTCAAACAGCTTAAAATCTCAAGATCTTAGCATATTTGAAAATGCATTATGAGTCACACCCGAAAACCTAAGTTTTTACTACTCCTTGAGCAAAAGAAAAATCAAAAGACAAACTATGATGCTTAACAAAAGATCTCAGACAAAAATTGTGTATCACACATGCTCTTAGAAACTCTTTATCACCACAGTTTAAATAGAAACTTAAGAATAATAGAATCATGTAATCACCACATGCAACTTATATAACCCAACCTGAAATGTAAAAGCTCATGATTTAGTTCCAAATAAAAATCTTGCATCAGATTATGAAGCCTTTCAGAAATCAACCCAAACTCAAATCACACTCTCATCCCTATCGCTACTAATGTAGAAGTAATGCATCAAGGTGACCAAAATGGTCTTTCAAAGTTTGTAATATTATTAGGCCAAAGGCCAAGGTTAAGAAAGAATGGAAAAGAAAAATTTACACTATATTAGGTATATAGAAGCGTACATATAAGTCACCAGAAAACATAGTCTTGCTATTCCTCACTTAACTTACTTTATTTGCCTTTAAGAGAAAAGTGTTTTTTTTCCTATTATATCTTTCTCTATTTTTCTTTTCTTTTATTTTTCATTACTTCATTATTTGTTCTTTTTTTCCCCTATTGTTTCCTTTATTTTGAAGGCTCAAATAAAAACATTGCATTCATGATAAGCAACACTAGTAAGAACAAAACATGCAATGCACAACTTTAAGTAGCCAACAAAATTCATTGAATTGCTGTATAAGAATAATATATGTGCCTTATGATTGAAAAGTAGTAAGAAATATAGAATAAATTAGTCTATATTCAGTATTTTTGAAGGATTTACAGGACAAATTGATCTTTAATTGCTTATAAAATTGTTCAAATTGGCTTCTAATAAAAATACCAATAAAATAAATAAATTCATTAAAGGATAATTAATTTGTCTTACGTTTCTAATTGTGAGAGATCATAAATATATTTTTCTCTTGATGAACTAATTTATCTGCACTATTTTTGTCAAGGGTCAACGTAACTTAGCATAGTTTACTCTTCTTTTTTTTAATATATATGCATTCTTTTTATTTAGTAACTCAAATAAATGAATAATATAATTTGTTTTAGGTAGGTATAGATTTGAAAATATGGTATTTTGAATTTGAATTTTAAGAATTAATTTAATCTAAATGATATATGAAATTAAAGTTATATTTATAAAATATATTCTCTCTCACTAGTTTTTTATTTTTATTGTTGTTTATTTGTTCTCTATTTTATTTTTCAAGAATAAGATGAAGTATCAATTTTAAAAAAGAATGTAATGAAATATCATTTGAGCAAACATCAAGGATATTCTTTGTTGTTTACCCAAATAACTATGATGTGCTTAAAACTCATGTTGGCCTATTACACAACTTAAATTAGCTGACACTGACATAAATGATTAATCTAAAAATTCAGTTTCGTTAGCTGACATCGACGTTAATGATCTAAAAAAAATATACCTGATGTCAATTGTCAAATGCCATTTACATAACTAACCATTGGAAAGCAAAACCTCAAACGCATGAACGGAGCTAGAGGGACCAATTAGTTTAGTGTTGTTTTTATCAATGATCGAATTGGAGTTTTTCTTAAAGAAAGTACATGTTACACAATCAAAACTCAAAAAATAAATATATGCATAACATATTGTCTATTGTAGTATTTAAACATATATTGAACTAAGTAAAATGTTTATAAGAACCAACATCATATATTTAAATTATATTTTCTTATTTAGGTAGAAACAAACAATCAAAAAATAAAATAAGAGTAAGATAGGAAAATAAAAGAGTGAGTAATAAAATTGGGTCATAGAAATATTGAGCTTATCTAATTTCATTAATTTTTGTTATAATTTTTTTGGTGTGAATTTTTATTATCATATGAGTAAAAGAACTGTAAGAGGGCCAAATATTTAAAATTTCTTTTTATTAAAGAAATTAGAAAATTTAGAGATAACAATAATTGAGGGTTTAGGTTCTGGGATTTTTCAGCAACCGTCGCTACTCAGACGCAAAGAATAAAGACTCCAATTTGAGAAAATAATAGTATTTGGCAAAGCTACCCTTCAAATTAGCACCATATACCATTACATATTAAGAAACGTAAACAATTTGCTTTTTGACCACAACAAACACTCGGATAAAAAGAAGTAACAATGTTATTTGTACTTGTAGTATGTGGGACACTGTGTTGACTTATACTCTACTTATCATTGGATTGGGTGTGAACCTTACTTGGATTGGGTCTATGCATCCTATCCAATGATAGATAAGGTATAAGTCGATATAGTATTTTATACAAAACGTATACAAATTACATAACTCAAATAGAATATATGCCAAGACTAGACTAAATAAAAAACTAGGTCAACAAACAAATGTTCAATGATGAATTGATCTTGCCATTTGTCTCATGACTCATCATGCCCGAAACCTTGATTTGTCTTCCCTAATTATTGAGACTCTGGCATCTATTGCTTCAACTAATTTACAGCATTCCTTCTGTAATGGATGCAACAAACTTGGCTGGTCACAAAACACTGCTAAGTTGATAGCTACCATCTATTTGTTACTGTACGATTCCTTGCTTTGATGTCCCTCCAGTGAACATAACGCTCAAGTCTCTTGTATCCCATCAAAAACATGCAATACAACACCGTATACATGAAGGGGAATAAGGACACCATAATCAAATTGACAAGAGAACTAGCATTGGTAGGGGATATCACCTTCATGGAGTACTGGTAATAGTAGACAAACCAAAACATTGGCATGAACAACAAACTGCCCACTATACTGCTTGGAGTTAAAACATAGATTGTGATGGTTGACACCAAAAGGGAAAGCGTGTTCAAAATCGATATGGTAAAGAAATCGCCTTCAGACATAATTGATGTCCCTTGCGTATTAGTTGCTATAGAATTAAAGGCCATATTGCTTTGATTATTGGGCCCTGCATTAGCCTGATAAACACCACTGGGAGGACTCAGTGCTGATTGATAAGTGGCAGTTGCAACAAGAGCTGCAACTATCAGAAAAGCATTACGTTGGTCCTTCGATATGTCCCTTCTAATGCGTAGGATGAAGATGACTATTTTATCCATAAATGAGATATTGGATCTTAGTTTATCAGCAAGACTGGGAGCATTAGTAATTGAACCACATTTTCTCCAGCACTCACTAATATACTCCTTGTCTCTACAGTGTTTGCTATGTCAAATGCTGTGGAGTCCTCCAAATTCTCAACCTTCAGATCAATCTTAGTATGTACTAGCAAATGAAGAGCCTATGCTCCTAAGGAATTTATGTTATGCACAACAAATTAAAATTTTAGAGATTAAATTTGTTCCAAAAAATGTTAGTTTCAAATTTTAGCTATTTTAGCAGTTATAATCATTAGTTTTAGTCCATGCATAATTATTAACAAGAAGAAAAATTCCAAATACAAATAGAAGGGTACCTGTCAGTCATTTAAGAGTGCTGAAACATGCAAAATTGTGTTCCCTTGCTCATCCTTCTAGTTGAGTATTGTTTTTTCTAACTGTAGAGCACCCTTTTGATGATTCCTCTTGAGCCATCCAATGAGGACTTCAATAGCCTCGTGTTGTTTGTTTCTCACAGCAATATGTAGTGCAATCTCACTTCTAACATTCACATCTTGAATGGAATCTGGGCAAGATAGGAGAAAGTTGGCTAAAAGGTCAATTTCTCCATTTTGACTTACAAAATGAAGAGGAGTCAGGCCTTCCCTCCTTTTGACTTGGACAATTTCTTTGTCGATGTCTATGAAGCAAAGCACCATTCTCTTTTGGCCGTTTTGTAATGCAAGGTGGATGGGATTGAATCCATGTTGATTTAGCTTCCAAGCAAATAAAGGTTTCAATCTCATAATCTCGATGGCAAAGTCGATACACCCGATCAATGCTGCAATATACAGAGGAGTTTCAGCAAATGGTATCAAATCCATGTGCTCCAAAACGAGTGGATCCTCCTAAATTAGTGTATAGAGAAGGTTTATATTTCCTTCTAGAGCTGTAGCTTTCAACTTGTCATCGTTCACTATGTTTATGTTTGAAGCTTTGAATTTTGATTCTTCCTGATGAAGCATGAGAATGGTAACTGGCCGGTGGTGCTAGTTTCCCAGTTACTATAACTAAATATATATTCATAATAATTACATGAACTCACTAGGTTTTACATTGCATCATATTTTGATTGACATGTTGTATTACTTCAAAATTACACACGAAATTATGAATTATCTCTCTTGATGTGCACCTAAAAGAAAAAAAAATCTCTCTTGATGGGTAGAAAAGAAGAATTATTACGTTCAGACTTCAGTTATTGCTAAGAATAGTTTTATGGTGCAATGGATAATCTCTATACAATATACAAAGATAATTGTCTTGGTAGCTTGGTTACTTTTTGTGTTTCACTTTTTTTTTCAAGTTCACACACAAATATTTAAATGGCTTTAAACACCATAATCAAATTCAATAACTTAAAAACCATAATCAACTTCTAATACTACTTTTTTTTATTGTTACTAATATATTTAAATAAAATTTTTAATTAATTTAATTTTTTCAAATATTTGTATTAAATTTAAAAAATTTGGATTGATAGGAACCTTAATCTGCTAGTATTTTTAGTAAGGATTATATAGGATTTATTTTACAATTAATTACTATTCTATTATATTTACACAAAATTGCAATTAACAAAACTAATACCACTTCTTTACTACCTAAATAAATTGTAATAAAACACATAAATATTTATTGATTAGTACCGAGTACTGCCAATTCATTTAAAAATTCCCAAAATTCAAACTTACAACTATTTGAGCTATAATTTACATAATATCAAAAAATTATTCAATAAATTTGATTGAAATTTTAAAATGGGAAGATTTTCAGCCATTCTACTAAGGAGGATTTAACATTTCTTATAACTAAAAACAAAAAAGTGCATCTAAACTTTTAGTTAGTTGTGAATAGCTCCGCTTGAATTTTAAATCCTATGATTAAATTCTTAAACTACAATAGATATGAAAATTAATCATTCTATTTATTTGCCTAAACTTGCTGACGTATGTAAGCTCTAGAATCCTTGTAAAGCATTCTGGAAGCTTGGTTTTGAAAGCTAACACATCAATCTTTGATAAATTCCATTGAGAAAATAATATAATGGTTTGAATCTGGTGTTTTATGTTAATAGAGATCAGAAATATTACAATTTTATGCTTTCAACATTCTAAAACTTAATAAGATTGCAATACCACCGGAGACTCTATCAAATTGAATAACTTCACGGCAACGTGAAGCTCACTCAAAAATAAAAGCTACTATTGTTGAGAAGGAGGTGGTGGATGATCCAAAGCTGATATTACATATGTGAGGAAAAGCGGAAAAAAAGGGTGAATTTTATCATAAATTTCAGTGAATGGATCTTCACTCATTACCATACATGAGACAGAGAGAAGATACATGTAATAGTAATGCAGTAATCATAAAACAATTAATTTAAATTGCATAATAGCTAATAAATCATAATTTGCAAAAACATGAAAATCATCTTTATAGTCTTAAGAATTACTAAAAGAGAACAGGCTATTCATAAACTAAAAAGGGGTTGCTCAGTCCCTCACGAACCGTGCCCTCATAGGTCTTGGTATACCATAACTAATGGAATAACTGCCGTTAACTTACAGCTTTGTTACGCTCAATAATTCCCTATTCTAAATCCATAGGAAATCATAAAAAGAGAGTTCTATCAATGCTAGGTTCAACATATCGCAGTTCCCTTGAATAACATAAAGCTTAAATTTTCATTTCATCAATCATAATAAATTCCAACTTTCATAAACAATCAAAAGCAAGAGTTAAATCATATAGAACATTTATAGAGCAATTATGGTCCTACACATTTTTCAAAGTCACATATTTTCATATATCATTTCAACAAAAGCATTTCTAACTATTGCATATTTTTATATAAAATCATATCATGTAAAAATCCATTTTTTGAATCTCTAAATACTCCATAATGCTAGAAAATAATGATATAATGACCAAAATAAGACCATGAGATCAAACTCACTCATCTGGAGGGATGAAATATGAAGCATTAACACCATGGGAACTCCGAGAATGAGGGATGATACCAATGTTTACCATAATAACCATAAAACTTATCAATGATCTATGGGTACTCCTTGATTATACTAAAACAACTCTAACAACATTGGGGAGAACCCTCACATGACAACAAACAATAAGAGAAATAACAATATTCATACCAAGGACATAAAGGAATGTAGAGAGGGATGACATATTCTACCAACATTTACTCTTCTTGAAGCTTAGAGGATGAAGATTGTCATAGGTTTGAGAGAAAGAGAGAAAATGGGGGGTTTAGGGGAAGGGTTTGCTCAATTCTAGAATGAGAACCCTTTCTTGAAGGGTTTTAGTAAGGTGGGGGTCTCATTTAATAAAACTGTGTTGTTTTGATATTGTGCTGTCATCAGGGTGCTCACTGCAGCGAGTAAAGCTCACTGTAGCAAGCTTGTGTAGAAAAACAGGCACAGAAAGGCTACTTTGTTTAACTTTGTAACAAGCCAAAACTGTTGTAATGAGTGCATTACTGCATAATTATACAAAACTAGAGCTGCAACATGATTATAAAATCCAAGGCATTCCCGGCTACGTGGGTGGGTCTTGGGGTGGGTCGTACGGAACCTATCTAAGGACACGTGTACACCAGATATTACAAAATTGCACACGATTTTTGATACCTTACATACGTGAATTGGATTTTGGTGTCTTCATCAAAGTTCAAGCTTTTTATCTTAGCTTTCCATGTCCATAAAAATCACCTCAATCTAGTATCCCTAACTCCAAATATGATTAACTCACTGTAACAAGGTTAGAATGCATCAAAATGTGGATTTCTCATAAAAATTGATTTCTTCTTGAGACTATGCCTTCAAAATACCATCAAATTTCATACATGAGAAATACCAAATATTAAGGACATGAAAATGAAAATAAAAATCAAATAAAATTCCAACAGAGCAAAATAATTCCATTTAAAAATGACCAAGTTCAAAAATAAGAAAAATTAAACTAAAACAGCTTAAAATCTCAAGATCCTATCATATTTGAAAATGGATTATGAGATCAAACAACTCTATTTTATAGAGTTATCACACCCTCAAACCTAAGTTTTTGCTAGTCCTTAAGCAAAAGAAAAATCAGAAGATAAACTATGATGCCTAACAAAAGATCTCATACAAGAATTGTGTATCATACATGCTCTCAAGAACTCCTTATCACTACGGTTTAAATACAGCTTAAGAATCATAGAATAATGCAATCACCACATGCAACTTATATAACCCAACTTGAAATGTAGAAGCTCATAGCTTAGTTCCAACTAGACATGTCATAATGGGCCCGGCCTGCCAAGTTAGTCCGCTAAAACTGTCATTTTTAGCAGGTTGGGTACAACTTTTTAGTCATAAAAAAATTCCGGCTTTTGTAGTGTGCAACTGCCAGAGTTTAGGCGAGTTAGGGTGAGCCAAGCCTTTTTTTTTTTGAAAAATTTAAAATATATTGATAAGAGTCACTAAGAGCTGAAGAGCATTTGAGCATGTGAAGAGCCCATATATTGAACACCATGAAAAACAAGCCCAATTTCCCAAAGACCAAAATGAGATTTGTTTTCCAAAAAAAAAAAAAATGGAAAACATGCTATTAGTAATTAGTATCAGTAACACAACATCACTACACTATTTCAGTGACACTGTGACAGCGAGCAAAAGCCAAAAGGATAAAACTTAAAGAGAAAAAAAAGTTTTAAAAAATTTTTCTAAAAAAAAAAAGTAAACCACTAAAAAGTTTTTTTCCTTTTGCAATTTTTTAAATTTTTCTATTTCAGCCTATTTCATTTCGGTGGGTTGGCCCGCCCTGCCCTGTTTTTGGCAGGCTTTTGACGAGACGGGCCTAAACAGGGCAGGCCGGGCCATTTTGATATCTCTAGTTCCAAATCAAAATCCTGGATTAGATTATGAAGCCTTTCAGAAATCAACCCAAACTCAAATCACTTTCTCATCCTTATATCCACTAATGTAGAAGCAATGTATGAAGGTGACCAAAAGGGTCTTTCAAAGTTTGTAATATTAGGCCAAAGACCAAGGTTAAGAAAGAATGGAAAAGGAAAATTTACACTAGGTTAGGTACATAGAAGCTTACATTACAAGTCACCATAAAACAAAGTATTGTTATTCCTCATTTAACTTACTTTATTTGCCTTCAAGAGAAAAGTGTTTTTTTTTCTATTGCATCTTTCTCATTTCTTTTCTTTTTTTTTTCATTACTTCATTATTTTTTCTTTTTCCCGCTATTGTTTCCTTTATTTTGAAGGCTCAAACAAAAACATTGCATTCATGATAAGCAACACTAGTATGTATAAAACATGCAATGCACAACTTTAAGTACCTAAGAAAAATTGTTGAGTTGTTGTATAAGAATAACATATATGCCTTATGATTGAAAAGTAGTGAGAAATATTGGATAAATTAGTCCATCTTCAGTATTTTTTAAGGATTTATAGGACAAATTGATCCTTAATTGTTTATAAAACTGTTCAAATTGGTTTCTAATAAAAATACCAAAAAAATAAATAAATTCATTAAAAAATAATTAATTTATTCTACATTTCTAATTGTTAGAGATCACAAATATATTTTTTCCTTGATGGGCTAATTTATTTGCATTATTTTTATCAAGGGTTAACGTAACTTAGCATAGTTTACTCTTCTTTCTTCTTCTTCTTTTTTTAATATATATGCATTCTTCTTATTCAGCAACTCAAATAAATAAATAATTTAATTTGTTGTAGGTAGGTATAGATTTGAGAATATAGTATTTTGGATTTGAATTTTAAGAATTAATTTAATCAAGGTGACGTATGGAATTAAAATTATATTTATAAAATATATTCTCTCTCACTAGTTTTTTTATTTTCAATTTTGTTTATTTGTTCTCTCTCTTTTTTTTTCAAGAATGGAATGAAGTATCAATTTTAAAGAAGAATGTGATGAAATATTTTTTGAGCAAACATCAAGATATCCTTTGTTGTTTACCCAAATAACTATGATGGGCTTAAAACTTGTTTTGACCTATTAAACAACTTAAATTAGCTCATGCTGACCTAAATGATAAATCTAAAAGAGAAATGATATTTTGACACCCACATGGGTGTTGTGGGTCCCATATAATGTGAGAGGAGTGATGGAGAGAGAATAAATTAGGAAAAAAGTAAGTGGTGGCACTCATATGTATTGTGAGTGAAGTGTTTGGGTGTTTGAGAAAATTGGGTATTGAAATAACAAAACCTAATCTAAAAATTCAGTTTCGTTAGCTGACACAGACGTTAATGAACTAAAAATAATGTCCCTAGTGTCAAATGCCATTTGCATAACTAACCATTGGAAAGCAAAATATCATTGATCAAATTGGAGTTTTTCTTAAAATAAAATACGCATTACACAATCAAAACTCAAAAAATAAATATATGCATAACATAGTGTCTATTATAGTATTTAAACATATATCGAACTAAGTAAAAGGTTTATAGAAACTAACATCATATATTTAAATTATATTTTCTGATTTAGGTAGAAGCAATCGATCAAAGAATAAAATAAGAGTAAGATAGGGACATAAAAGAGTAAGTAATAAAATTGGGTCATAGAAATATTGAGCTTATCTAATTTCTTTAATATTTATTATGAAATTTTTTGGTGAGAATTTTTATTATAATGAGTAAAAAGAACTTTAAGAGGGCCAAATATTTAAAATTTCCTTTTACCAAAGAAATTATAAAATTTAGATATAACAATAATTTAGGGTTTAGGTTTCGAAATTTTTCAGCAACCATCGCTAATGAAACGCAAAGAATAGAGAGTCCAATTTGAGAAAGTAATAGTACTTGGTAAAGCTAGCATTTAGATTAGCAGCATATACCATCACATATCAAGTAACATAAAAACTAGGAAAATTAGGTCAACACTTAGATAAATAGAAGACATGCCAAGACTACTATAAAAACTAGGTCAACAAACAAATGTTCAATCGTGACTTGATCTTTCCATTTATCTCATGACTCATCATGCCCGAAACTTGGTTTATCTTCCTTATCGAGACTCTAGCACCTATTGCTTCAACTAATTTACAGTGTTCCTTCTTCAATGTACGCAACAAACTTAGCTGGTTACAAAACATTGCTAAGTTGATAGCTACCATCAATTTGTTACTGTATGCCTTGTTGTGATTTCCTTCCAGTGAGCGTAACGCTTAAGAAACCAAGGGTACAACATCCACATGAAGAAGATTAATATCATCAAACCGACAATTATCAACTTGACAACAAAGGTAGCATCAGCAGGGGATATCACAGTCATAGAATACATGTAACCAGAGACAAACCAAAACATTGGCACTAACACCAATCTGCCCACTTTACCGCCTGGAGTTAAAATAAGGATTGTGATGGCTGACACCAAACTGGCAAGCGTGTTTATTAACGATATGAGAAAGAATTCAACTCCAGAAATAACTGATGTCCCTTGCACAGCAGTTGCTGTAGAATTGAGGGTTGTGTTGCTCTGATTACTGGGCTCAGCATTAGCCTGATAAACACCACCGAGAGGACTCAATGCTGATTGATAAGTGACAATTACAACAAGAGTTGCAACTACTAGAAAAGTATTACATTGGTCTTCCGATATGTCCCTTCTAATGCGTAGGGTGTAGATAATTATTTTATCCATAAATGAGATATTGGATCTTAGTTTTTCAGGAAAACTGGGAGCATTACTGCTTTGCTTTGTCGGGCTTCACATTTTCGCTGCTTTTTCGCTTTTTCTTTACAAATATAGAAAATCGAAAATAAAACCTAAAACGCAAAGAAATGCGCCTTAGTAACTGAACCACGTTTTGCTCCACCTCTCACTAATATACTCCTTATCTCTGCAGTGTTTGCTATGTCAAATGCTGTGGAGTTCTCCAAATTCTCAACCTTCAGATCAATCTTTGTATGTACCAGCAAATGAAGAGCCTGTGCTCCCAAGGAATTTATGTTATGCACAACAAATTAAAATTTTAGAGATTAAATTTGTTCCAAAAAAATGTTAATTTCAAATTTTAGCCATTTTAGAAGCTGCAATCATTAGTTTTAGTCCATGCATAATTATTAACAAGAAGAAAAATTCCAAATACAAATAGAAGGGTACCTGTGAGTCATTTAACAGTGCTAAAACGTGCAAAATTATGTTCCCTTGCTCATCCTTCCAATTGAGTATTGTTTTCTCTAACTGTAGAGCACCCTTTTGATGATTCCTCTTAAGCCATCCAACGAGGACTTCAAGAGCCTCATGTTGTTTGTTTCTCACAGCAATATGTAGTGCAGTCTCACTTCTAACATTCACATCTTGAATGGAATCTGGGCAAGATAGGAGAAAGTTGGCTAAAAGGTCAATTTCTCCATTTTGACTTACAAAATAAAGAGGAGTTAGGCCTTCCCTCCCTTTGACTCAGACAATTTCTTTATTGATGTCTATGAAGCGAAGCACCATTCTCTTTTGGCTGTTTTGTAATGCAAGGTGGATGTGACTAAATCCATGTTGATTTAGCTTCCAAGCAAATGAAGGTTTCAATCTCATAATCTCGATGGCAAAGTCGATACACCCGATTGATGCTGTAAGATGCAGAAGAGTTTCAACAAATGGTATCATATGCATTGTCTCAAAAACGAGTGGATCCTCCTGAATTAGTGTATAGAGAAGGTTTATATTTCCTTCTAGAGCTGCAGCTTTCAACTTGTCATCGTTCACTGTGTTCATATTTGAAGCTTTGAATTTTGATTCTTCTTGATGAAGCATGAGAATGGTAACTGGCCGGTGGTGCTGGTTTCCCAGTTATTATAACTCAATACATACTAAGTTACACAACAAATTAACAATATGGATATATACATTGAATTAAAAACAGCAGCAATGAGCAATCTATTCACTCTCACTCTCTCAAATCTCCATCTCCCAAAGCCAAAATAGTATGTAAAGTGATTTGGAACATGTTTTGTAACACAAGACAAATAAGAAAAAACACTCAGAACTTACCATTCGAAGGCGGCGGCGGCAGCAAGCAATGGCGAGGCGCGGAGCGGCACAGCGGTGCAGGGGGCTAGGGCGCGAGGAGCAGCGCGGCGCGGCGGCAAGCGAGGGTTACGCGAGGACAGGAGGCAGCAGGAGAGGGCGACCACGGCGCGGCGGTCTTTCTTCCCGGGCGGCTTTCTTCCAGCGGCGGCGGTCTTTCTTCTCCGGTTCTCCCTTTCGATCTCAGTTCTTCTCACAGCTTAGGGTCCTTATTTTCACAACTGGTATTTTACTAGTGGTGTTCTGCTTTAGTTTTCACTAGCTACTAGCCATATTGTAAGAAAAGAAAGGTAGAGGCCACACGGTGACCAAGGAAAAAGATTACTCCCACTCAGTTTACTAGTGGCATTGGAGTTTTCACTGGTGGTACTCTGTTTTAGTTTTCACTAGCTAGCTACTAGCCGTTATGAGAGAAGAAAGGTGAAGGCCACACGGTGACCAAGAAAGAAGATCACTCCCCCCTCACTGAGTGGTTGGCTGTCAGAGACTGGTAAAACGCCAAAAACCAAATTTTATGGTAAAAAGTAAGATAGAACAGATATGGAAAGTGGCTTTTTTTACCAAAGAAAAATATATTATTATTTACAGATATATAAAAATGATCATATTATTCATAAATATATATTTATTTTATAATAAAAATAATATGTGATACGTTATCACATATTTAGTGATGGATTGGTATGCAGAATATATGATACTGTGCCTC
Source organism: Dalbergia cochinchinensis (assembly GCA_031216125.1). Taxonomy (NCBI): domain Eukaryota; kingdom Viridiplantae; phylum Streptophyta; class Magnoliopsida; order Fabales; family Fabaceae; genus Dalbergia; species Dalbergia cochinchinensis. Next base: position 53,257,402 of record CM062373.1, on the reverse strand, counting down.
GTGTTATGCATAATATGTCTGATAGGCCGACATAATCAGAGTTTCACGTATTATGGTAAAAAAGCCTATCTCCCACACTAGTGCTCTTGTCCTTTTGTCAGTTTCCTCTCCCGATTCAAAATCCTTTCCTCAGTTTTTTATTTAGCATTTTGCTCTTGTTTTTGTTGCAACTGTGCATGCCTTGAGCTTTCCATTTGAAAAATTGTGGTTGCAATATTTTAATGTTGGGAAATCGAACAACGTGATTTTAGCATACAAAGAATGGATTTTGCTTTTCTGTTTAGGAAGACAAAAAATGTGAGTTTGGTGCAATTTATACATAGTTAGTGTCTATAAATTTACACAAAAATTATTGGCTGTTATATACTAATTCACTATAATGACGAAGTTACAAATAGTACAGAGGGGGTTATTACAATGGTAAAGTTAGACTGAATTTCACCAAAAAATTAAAACAATATATAAATTAAATTAAATCTTTTAAATAAAATTTAAATGATATGCTAGATCGATAAAACAACAATAAACTACCAATACTAAATTTGAACTAAACTAACCAAACAAACTAATTAACTAAACAAAATAAAATTATACCAAATTACACTAAACTGAAATTAAACTAAAACAATTAATTAATTTTGGCATACCAAGATTATGTATATTACTAATTAATTAATTAATTACTTCCCTACTCAGAATGAAAATTCTGTTTTCTATATGCATAAAATTCAATATATAAGGGGCAGCTCATGTGACATGGATGATTAAGTACCAGAGTGAGATGAGTTAAACTACCAACACTAAATCTAAATTAAACTAACCAAACAAACTAGTTAACTAAACAAGTAAATTTATACTAAATTATGTTAAATTGAAATTAAACTAAAATGATAAATTAAACTAAATTAATAAAAAGCTAAAACAATAATAACTTACACAAAAAAAACTAAACTAAAAAATCAATAAATTAAACTATTTTTAAATGAAAAAGATAACTAGATTGATTAACTAAACAATCCAATTAACTAAACTAAATGGTTGGGATTTTATCGCTCCATAGTTTTTTTTAATACTTTTTCTAAAATACTCTCCATTGTATTTTTTTCCACTGTGTATGAAGCGACAAAATCTTAACTATTATGATAATGATGGACACATATTTAGCAGATTGAAAGAACTGATAATTTTTTATGTGATTTATTATTGTTTTAATTTTTTTGATTAATTTAGATTAATTTATCATTTTAGTTTAATTTCAGTTTAGTGTAATTTAGTATAATTTTATTTTGTTTAGTTAATTAGTTTGTTTAGTTAGTTTAGTTTAAATTTAGTATTGGTTGCTTATTGTTGTTTTATCGATCTAGTATATCATTTTCATTCCATTTAAAAGATTTAGTTTAACTTATATATTGTTTTAGTTTTTTTGTGTAATATATTGTTTTAATTTTTTGGTGAAATTTAGTTTAGCTTTGTCATTGTAGTAATTCCCCTTTGTAGTATTTGTAACTTCGCCATTATAGTGAACTTGTATATAATAGCTAATAACTTCTGTGCAAATTTATAGATACTAATAGTGCATAAGTCACACAAAACTTACATTTTTTGTCTATCCAAACGAAAAAGCAAAATCCATTCTTTGAATGCTAAAATCATGTTATTCGATTCAGTAACATTAAAATCCGGATTCGAGTACTGCAGGGCTCAAATGGAGGTGATTTTGGTCACAGATGATGCTCCATTCTCATCCTTACAAGGATCGAACCTAGGAGGAGATGGTTAAAGGAACACAGCCCCCACCAGCTGTGCCACACTATGTGGTTATATTGCAACCACAATTTCAAATAGAGAGCTCAAGGCACGCACAGTTGCAATACAAACAAGAGCAAAATGCTCAATAAAAAACTGAGGAAAGGTTTTTGAATCTTTGAGAGGAAACTGACAAAAGGACGAGCACTAGTGTGGAGATAGACCTTTTTACCATAATACGTGAAACTCTGATTATGTCGACCTATCAGATGTATTGTGTATAACACAGAGCACAGTGTCACATATTCTGTGTACCAACTCATCACTAAATATGTGATACTGTATCACGTACTATTTTTATTATAAAATTAGTGTATATTTGTCAATAATATGAACAATTTTATATATCTGTAAATAATTTTTTTTTTTTTGTTTTTCTTTAGTATAAAAGCCTATGGAAAGTGGAATCATTTTAATCAACGGGCATGTCAAAGAATTGATGAGATGATTATAATAAAGATGTCTATTAAGACAAAAATATTTACTTTAGTCAACTGTTATTCTATATTAATTAATTGATATATTAAAATAAAATTATCAAATTATTTTAATATTTTATAAAATAAAGTATTAAATAAATTTACATAACATACTATTAGAGGTATATAATTAATAATTCATAAAATAAAGCAATAAATAAATTTTTAAATCAATATATCAATTAAAGATATATAAATATATTCTTGGCAAAATGGTCTGGCCAAATTTATATAAATTTTGTCTTTTATAAATTACTTTTAAATTTTTTCAAAACATGTTTTTGTTAGAGGAATACTTTACATATTTGAGGTGTGTGTATGTATATATATATGGTAACATTTGAGGTGTATATTTTGAAAATAGAGGATATAATTATACAATAAACATGACTATTAGAAGAAAAACAATTAATTTACTTAACTTTCATTCGATATTAGTTAACTAGCATACTTAAAAGTAAAATTATAAAAACTAATTTAATACTTTCTAAAATTTATACGATTAATATATATTTTTCCGTGCAGTTTATCGGTACCATATAGTTTAAAAGAATATTAACAATCAAGGAGTAAACTTTTTATTGAAAGATAATTTCATTTAAAATATTATGTTCTAACTGTAAAAAAAAATAGATAAGCTAAGAAGTACTCGAACGTAGTGTTTTAAAATTTAATTTTTATGAGATGTTTAACGTAATAGTTCAAAGCAAAGTACTAATTCACGGAGTTTTTAAATAAAGAAAATAATTTCATAATAATTTATATATGTATAATATGTAACAAATAAATTTTATAAGTTAAAATATTAATATTCATTTTATTTGAAACTTCAAATATAGAATAATGGATTTAAAACGAACGGTTTCTTTTTTAAAAAAAAAGAATAAAAATTGAAAAAAAGGGGTTTCAAGGGTTGGTCATCAAGCCAACCAAGTTTACTATGGAATTACGTGGTATTTCATAAAGAGAAATGTTATATTGATTTATATTTTATAGGACATCATACCGACACACTTATATTCATTATTGGATACGGTGTGAGATCCAAATTAAAGGGGTTCACATATAATTTAATAGTAGATATAAGTGTATTGACATGTATCTCACAAAACATGAGTCAAAATAACATTATCTTTTCATAAATGACAGCCAACCACTCAGTAAGGGGGAGTGGTCTTCTTCCTTCATCACCGTGCGGCCTTTACCTCTTTTGTCATAGCACGGTTAGTAGCTAATTGATTTACGCTTAACACACAGTCCGCGTGGTACAGTAATACATTGCACTGCTAAACGTGTAATTAGTTAAAACATTTAACTGTCAAATGTTTTGTAAGATGTATTTTGTTTAACTGTAAGCTATATTTTTATTATTCAAAAAAAGTGTATGTTAGTAAATAATATCAAAACATATGGAGATCTATAATTAACCTTTTTTTAAAATTTTTTTGGTAAAAAGCCAACTTTTAGGTTAAAAAAAACATGAAATGACGTGATTTTTAAAATAAAAATAAATGAAGCATGACTCGGTCCAGTTCACATGAACCAGCCGAGATACACCGATTCTCATTAGTTTCATTGCATACCCAGTCTAAAGAGTAATTCGGTCTGGTTGCACAATTGGTTCACTAGTCCGCCAGTCAAATAGGCTGAGTTGAGCCGGGTTTTATTACTATGGTGAGGACAGTGGTGTGGTGCGAGATTGAGGAGTGAGAATAGTGGTGACGGTGTAAGGCTGAGGTGAGGTGTGTGGTCGTGTGTTGTGCATTGTGTGGCTGTGCAACGGTGCTCAGGGTTAGGGATTGCGGCAGCGTCTTAGAGTAAGAGAGGAAAGGGTTTCTAGATTTGATTTAGGGTTTGTGACCATAAATTGCAATGTGATGCCTTTTGAGTTGTGAGTTTTGATTCTAATTTTTTAAGTTGTTTAATTACTTTGTTTTTTAAAAACAAATATAAATATGTTAGTCGAGTAATTTAATATCAAACAAGTAAGTTAGTGAAGTAGTCTGTAGTCTTTAACAAAATGCTAAGGACCTTGGTTCAAATCCTTTGTACACCTAAATTATATTTTATATATATATACATAAACAGGCTAGGCCTATCCAGGCCTAATAGGCTTCTTGAACAGTCTAAGCCTAGCCACTTTATCTAAATAGGCTTTTTAGAAGGCCTGAACCTAACTCAATTGTTAAAATGGCCAAGCCAATAGCAAGCCATGTCGCAGGCCCTGATGGGTTGCTTGGCCTCTTCCCACCCGTACTCTTGATGGGCAGAAAAGGAAAATTACGTTCATCTATTGCTAGGAATAGTTTTATGGCACAAAGAATTAATCTCCATATAATATACAAAGATAATTGTCTTGGTAGCTTAGTTATTTTCTAGTGTTTCGCCGTTTATTTTTCAAGTCCACACACATATTTAAAAAACTTTAAATGCCATAATCAAATTCAATAACTAAGAAACCAAAATCAACTTCTAATATTATTTTTTATTATTACTAATATGTTTACATAAAATTTTAAATTAATTTAATTTTTTAAATATTCATATTAAATTTAAAAAATGTGGATTGATAGGAACCTTAATCTACTAGTGTTTTTAGTAAGGATTATATAGAATATATATTTACAATTAATTACCATTCATTATATTTACACAAAATTGCAATTAATAAAACTGATACCGCTTCTATACCTAAATAAATTGTAATAATACCTCGGCAAAAACAGATAAATATTTATTGATTAGTACCGAGTATTGCTAGTCCATTTAAAAATTCTCAGAATTCAAACTCACAACTATTTGAGCTATAATTTACATGATATCAAAAAATTATTCAATAAATGTGATTGAAATTTTAAAATAGGAAGATTTTCAGCCACACTAATATGAAGGATTGAACATTTCTTATAAGTAAAAATATTTCTTTCAAAAAGTGCATCTAAACTTTTAGTTAGTTGTGAATAGCTCCCCTTCAATTTTAAATCCTATGATTAAATTCTTAAACTACAATAGTTCTAAAAACTAATCATTATATTTAATTTGTCTAAACCAAACTAAAGATAAAAGTGTTCATCTATGTAATTTTTGAGAATTCTTATTCTTTATCCTTAAGATAGATTTAAAATAGTGCAAGAGATTGGCTATCAGATTTATCTTAAGACAATTGTAGTAGTAAGAGATCGTGCTATTGCCGATAATAATGATTAAATCCAGGCTTTCTCCATCTGCAGCAGGTTCTCATCAACCCTCCACGCCATAGGAGTCACTGCTACACCTAAAACCTTGCCTTTGGATGAGACTCTGGTCTTCACTTGCCCAGTGTCATCCTTTGGACCTTCCTTAACCCCCTCTAGCCTGCCCATCCTCTCCCTAATCGCCCTCTTGGACCTCTGCTCTCCTTGTCGATGAACCCTTTCTCACCCATCTCTCCACTCAATTTTAAATTGTTGTGTTATAAGTAAGATATCTATTTCATATAATTTTAAAAATTAAAAAATACATTAATATTTTTAAAAAAAGAAAGTGTATGCTTTTAACTTTTAAACAATTCACTTTTTTTTAAAAAGGTAATGCTTATTATTTAATTTGAAAATTAATTGCAACAGATATAAAGAAACTACAAAAAATTATATATTGAAACTTGAAAGTAAACTGATTTGTGGAAGGTCTACTTTCGCACAAAAGCAATATTGTTGAGGTATTTTGTATAGACATTTTGTATATGTAAAGTAATAGTATCAACATATGCCATGTATTTTTAGGATACAGTATAACAAGGCTCTAGTGATTTTTGACAAAATCTGTCTACCCTTACCGCTCAAGTATGCATATCAAAATTTAATCTAGACCCGTAGTTCTTTTTGTGAATTGAAGCTTAGTCTATACTTGTAATCACAGTAGCTTATATCTTACCAACAAATAACCTTCACTTAAAAGAATGAATCAAAGTCAGATTTTTTTCTAGACATAACCAGTTTTGCATTATCTTTTTCAATCAAATTTACGCTATCCACTTTATACAAGTCAAATTTAGTTATAACTAGTTTAACTCACAAGTAATTTTAAAATAGCTATTTCAAATAGTATGATAGAAAGTAAACAATGAAATGAAGTAATTTATTTATATTACATAAGAATTAATACTTAAAAACTAATTAGATGAAAATCTATAATTCTAAAATAATCAACTTTTACCCATAATTAAAAGCTTCCAAAAGTTACTTATCACTGTAAACTCTTTAAAGACTAAAAATATTGGTTTCCATTATAATCTACCTGTTATTTCGGATCAAACAAAATGAATTCATCAAAAGAATAAAAATGCCTGTGTTTTTTTTTCAAATAAAAACAGGACAAAAAGATAAAAAAATGCTATCGTGGTAGTTCCCAAACTATCGCGATCAATGAAGCCAAGCCCATTATCGGATCCAAGGCGAGTTCTTAGTTAGGGAGATTAAGTTTGTGACCATGTTGTCGGGATATTTTTAGAATAAAAATAAATATTAGAATTATATTTTAACCCTTGTCCTTACCTCTCTTCTATCTCTATCTCTCTCTCTCTCCTTTACCTTCAAACTCCCACATTCAGCACAAACACTTGGATTATGGTTAAGAAAAATCTCATAATACAGACAAATCCGAGCTAGAACAAGAGGGAATAACAAGGGTTTGACGCAAAATTAAATCTTCAAATCAACACCGTCCCATTTCCGAAGACGGCAATGTCCTCGTTGGCCGCAATCTCTCATAGTGGCAGCAATGAAGTCAATGGCAGAAGCCGCCGGAACACCATTGGAGACTATGGGGTTATTCGACCATGTGGCGATGGCAACGATTTGAGCAACATCCATGTTGTTGCAATTGCAAGGCCCTGGTGCTGAGCTGGCGGTGGAAGTTGGGCCAGAAGTGGAGGATGAGGGCTAAGTGGCCGTAACATGCGACAGATCAGGTGGAGTTGAGATGGGCAGTTAATTGCAAATAATTACTATTCTATTATATTTACACAAAATTGCAATTAATAAAACTGGTACCACTTCTTTACCTAAATAAACTGTAATAATCCATCGACAAAAACAAATAAATATTTATTGATTAGTACTGAGCACCGCTAGTCCATTTAAAAATTCTCAGAATCCAAACTCACAACTATTTGAGTGATAATGTACATAATATCAAAAAATTATTCAATAAATGTGATTGAAATTTTAAGATAGGAAGATTTTCAGTCATACTACTACGGAGGATTTAACATTTCTTATAACAAAAAGTATTTCTTTCAAAAAAGTGCATCTAAACTTTTAGTTAGTTGTGAATACCTCCCCTTAAATTTTAAATCCTATGATTAAATTCTTAAACTATAATAGTTATCAAAATTAACCATTCTATTTAATTTGCCTAAACTAGAAATAGAAGTGCTTATCTATGCAATCTTTGAAAATTCTTATTCTTTATCTTTATGATATATTTAAGATAGTGTAAGAGATTGATTATCTAAAGAGGATTCTAGTAGTGAGAGATCGTGCCATAACCAATAATAATAATTGAATCCAGGCTTTCTTCATCTGCAGCTGGTTCTCATCAACCCTCCTCGCCACAGAAGCTGCTACTACACCTAAAACCTTGTCTCTGGATGAGACTTTGGTCGTCGCTTGCCCAGTGTCATCCTTTGGACCTTCCTTAACCCCCTCTAACCCTCCATCGTCTCCCTAATTGCCCTCTTGGGCCTCCGCTCTCCTTGTCGATTCACCCTCTCACCCATCTCTCCCCTCAGTTTTAAATTGTGTTACAAGTAAGATATCTGTGCCATATAATTTTAAAATTAAAAAAGACATTAATATTTTTTTTGAAAAAACAAGTGTATGTTTTAACTTTTAAACTATTCATTTTTTTTAAAAAAATAACGCTCATTGTTTAATTTGAAAATTAATTGAAACAGATATAAAGAAACTACAAAAAATTATTTATTGAAACTTGAAAGTAAACTGATTTGTGGAAGGTCTACTTTCGCACAAAAGCAATATTGTTGAAGTATTTGTACAGACATTTTGTTAAAGTAATAGTATCAATATATGCCATGTATTTTTCGGATACAGTATAACAACGCTCCAGTGACTTTTGACAAAATCTGTCTGCCCTTACCACTCAAATATGCATATCAAAATTTTAATCTAGACCCGTAGTTCTTTTTGTGAATTGAAGCTTAGTCTATACTTGTAATCACAGTTGCTTCTATCTTACCAACAAATAACCTTCACTTAAAAGAATGAATCAAAGTCAGATTTTTTTCTAGACATAACCAGTTTTGCATCATCTTTTTCAATCAAATTTACGCTATCCACTTATTTATAACTAGTTTAACTCACAAGTAATTTTAAAATAACTATTTCAAATAGCATGATAAAAAGTAAACAATGAAATGGAGTAATTTATTTATATTACGTAAGAATTAATACCTAAAACTAATTAGATAAAAATCTATAATTCTAAAATAATCAACTTCTACCGAAAATGAAAAGCTTCCAAAAGTCACTTATCACTATAAACTCTTCAAAGACTAAAAATATTGGTTTCGATTGTAATCTACCTTTTATTTCGGATCTAACAAAATGAATTCATCAAAAGAATAAAAATGCAAAAAAAAAAAAAGCACCGGACAAAAAGATAAAAAAATGCTATTGGGGTAGCTATCGCGATCAATGAAGCCAGGCCCATCATCAGATACAAGGCAAATTCTTAGGGAGGGAGGATTATCTTGGTGTAGTACGAACCATAAACACTTATATGGATATGGATATAAAAATATGTCAAACTTAAAAAATTATAGGATACAAATATAGCATATGTATAATTTTTTTATTTTTTTATATGATTCTTTTTTTCTGATTTCTTTGGTCATGTTTGTGTAATTTTTTTATCTAATTAATTCTTATTTTTTATAGTCAATTGAAAATTTTTAAAATGAAATAAGCTAACAGTACAAATCTAACTAAACAACTAGAGTTAATTTTTAGCTCATGTTGATATTAAAAATTTTTTGGAAAAAGAAACTAATTCAGGCGTGTCCACAGTGAATTAGAGTTTTGTCTGACGCGTGTCTGATTGTGTTTGGTGTGTGTCCGATCGTGTCTGAGTTTAAAAAAATTATTCTTTTAATTGGACACGTATAAATGCATGTCAAACACATGTTATGTGGGTGTCAATGTCTGATACGTGTTCGACACACAGACGTACCGCTATCTTAATGTGTCCTTTCTTTTTAGGTTGGCGACCATATTTTTAGAATAAAAATAAATATTAGAATTATATTTTAACCCTTGTCCTTACCTCCCCTCTCCTCTCTCTCTCTCTCTCTCTCTCTCTCTCTCTCTCTCTCTCTCCTCTTCAAATTCCCACATTCAGCATAAACACTCGGATTATGATTAAGAAAATTCTCATAATACAGACAAATCCGAGCCAGAACACGAGGGAATAAAAATAAAACAAAAAGATTTTGACGCGAAATCAAATCTTCAAATCAACACCCTTCCCTTGATTTTCCTTGTGCATTGAATGGATTGCAACCTTCTCTGTACGTATTATTGCTACTCCCCGAAATCGAAGGAGGCAGAGGTGACAGACACATCATCCTGGACTTCGCCAACAATAAAGGCAATACTATTTTGTCAGTGCGGAAGAAGCAAGTCCTTCAACGATAAGTCTTGAAAGCAGAAGGAGCTGCTTGTTGGGGATGGGGCAAGGGAGGCAATTGTTAAATTTTATTAGTATTTTTATTTCAAAATTAATAATTCTATAATTCCTTTCTTTGTTTTTGAATATCACTTTTATGTTTACCAACAAGCTTAAGAGTATTTAAGTATCTTGAAATCGGGTAATCCCGAAGATCCTCACAATTTATAATTCCTAAAGCCATTGGAATGATTTGCCAATGTTGATAGAAGGAAAGTCTTGATAAGAGTACAAGATTTATAAGTTGATATGAAGCTACTGGAGATAATTTTCTATTATTTATTTACATTTTATTAATCAAGTAATATTCATGTTGGGGAAGATGAAGAAACCAAGTCAATATCAATGGCGGGACAGGTTCGCAGTTTGGGGAGGAAAAGGGGAATGGGTGGTGGCAAGAGGGTGATGAGGTGAGGTGATGTGAGGTAAGAGAAAGAGCAGAAGGCCAAAATAGACAAATTATTTATAAAAGTGTTTTTTTATAATATTATAATATAAATGTATACTTTAATTGTATTTGATTTCAATTGTTGGATTCAATTTTAAATGGATAAGATTTTGGCATTACATGGATACAAACACATCACACCCCGCTTAAGAAGTCACCCTACTATGAGTATAGCGTTTAAAGAGAAATTGTAGACCAGCAGAACAATAGCGATTCCAAAAGAGAAATTAAAGAAGAAAGGGGAACAACTATTCTAAGGTAAGGGAATGAACTTGATCCATCAACCCCATTGATTCACACCTACAATGAATAAGGGATTGGAGTCAAACACAGAAAGGGGAAAGTAGGTATTATCTAAATAGGATATGAGATTCATACCACACTTGAATATTCCATTTGCTGTGCTAGTCTCCTTATACCTTAAGTTGCAAAACCCTTGAGCCTAGAGTTGGTTATTTTCACCCATTACCCTTTGCCCATTTTGCTAGCCTCTACGTATCTGTCATAGGTTGTGACCTCTGACACATTGACACACATGACAAGAGAACACACCAAAGTTGAAAAATTATACGGCACGAACACATCATATATATAATTAAAATTTTTTAAAAAATAATACATTATTCATAATATTATTTTGTAAAATCTATTTTTATGTTTTATTTTCTTATAAACTAAAAAGTTATGTACTATTTCCTTCTTATAATCTTATTTATATTGTGTTTTTCTGTATTAGAGTGTGAAAAATATAAAATATAAAATTTAAATTAAATATATATAAATATGTGTCACTGATATATCGTATAAGATTCAATAAGGACACATATCCAACACGTAGACACGGCAGCCCATCGATGTGTCTATGCTTCAAAGGTTGTAACTAACTCTAGGTCAGCCACTCCTTGCCCTTGGGTTGATGTGCCTTTTTTGTCCCTTTGTTGCATAACACTAGTCTGTCGAGCCCATCATGTGTTTAACCTGTGAATAGTATTAGTGTCTTCTTTTATTGTTATATTTTCTTGATTTTTATTGCATTTGAGGTGAATTCTACTGTGGGGAAAAGAGACTTTTGGTCTAGGTGGTCTCAGATTTATTAAAATATAGATTCGATGGCGGTAATAATAGCAAGTTAGATCTTTTTTTAATACTACAGAATTTATCTATTAATGTTTTATCTATTTTACCCCTCCTCCAACCCCTTCTCAGTGTGACTCCCTGCAACCCCATTAACCCCACCGCCACCAACTCCATCGATTTTCAAAAACGAAGAGCAAGGACTATCAACCGAACCCTCTAACTGTACAAGCACCGTCCCATTTTCGAAGATGGTGATGCCATCGTCGACCTCAATCTCTCATGGTGGCAGCAGTGAAGTCAATGACGAAAGCCGCCAGAATACCATCAGAGGTGGCAGGGTTATTGGACCATGTGGCAGTGGCAATGATTTGAGCAACACCAATGGTGTTGCAATTGCCTTGGTGCTGAACTGGCGATGGAAATTGGGCGGGAAGTGGAGGATGAGGGCTAAGGGGCCGTAACACGCGACGAATCGGGTGATGGCAGCCACGGGGAGTTGAGGTGGGCAGTTAGGGTGGGATGGCAGCCACGAAGGTTGTTGAAGGATAGAGGTTATGAGAAGTCCGGATCGAAGCGACACTCAAAGAGAACAAGAGCTTGTCAGAGCTTCAAACGGCCATTTTTGTTTATGTTGTTTTTATTTTTTGGTTTTTGTTTTGATTTGGTTTTGTTATTAAAGGGATGGAAGCAAGAAGGTTCTGTTGTTCTAATATTACGGTGATTGGTCATGTTTGAGGTGATGGAATGACAACGAGTGGCGTTGATTTTCATTTTTAATTATTTATTTTGTTTGCAATGCTGTCTGTATTGAAGAACTGTTGTAGTCGTGATCTTTTGTCATTTTCGATTTCCTGTAGAGATACCACAATAACGAAAAGCATAAAACCAAACACTCTACATTCACAGACATCTACCCAGTTGGAAAGGAAAAGATGTATGGATCTCACCCGTAACAAGAACACGATAGCAGCACAAAAACGAAAAAATGTTTCTTCACAGGAGCCCACAATGTACGCTGTGATAATGGACGCTGTTCTGGCTCCAATCCAAGTTGTGCAGCTTAACTCATTAAACTTAAAAGAGTGAACAGAGATAGAGCACAAAGGCCAATTCTAATAATTATTCTTATACTCGTGGGCTCAAACAATGCAATCCTCCTCATCTAAGAACTTGCCACCACCTTAATTGAAAATGTCAGCAATCTCAGCAATAAGGCGACGCACGCGAGTGCTGTAAAGACCACAGAAAAACCAGGCATTAGATCTAGCTTTGAGTTGATTATAAGTTATTTGCAATTTTGCATGCCTCATTAGACTTAGGTAATAACTGAATTAACAATCAACAACACACATCTCGCAAATATTTATTAACCAAATCTGTAAAACAACTTGAGTGCTGCAAAGACTAACAAAGTAAACCATGCGAGAGATGCTAAGCGAGCAGCCCTAGTAGTCAGGTCAGCAGCCCTGGTAATGACCTCAAGCAAGCGCGCCCTGCAAAGACCACGAAAAGGCAGACATTAGATCTAGCTGAATTGATTATAAAGCATCTGCAAATCTCATGAAAGTTAGGTATTGGCTGAATTAACAATGAACTGCACCATCTAGTGCGTATTCATTACCCAAATCTGGAAACAACTCCTTGCTAGTTCTGCTCTAACCAGACAGGAAATCATTATGAAAGAAAAGGATAAAGCTGCATTACCAGTAACCCATCTCACTGAGATGTCCGTCAATCAACTCCAAATAGCTCTCTCTAAAATTAGTTAGACCAAAAATGCTTGACCTGAAACCATGATCAAAGAGATGGGACTATATCAATCACAACAAAGAGTGAAAATTCGAAAAGGTTGCATACTTGCATCACAAACAGTGGACATGTTCATTCAACAAATTCTCAACTGTTGACATAATTCATACCTGTTACCAACAGCAGAGTCAGAGGCAACCATGCCCTCTTCCTCTTCCCTGCAAAGGGCAACAAACGAAATCAGACAAGCCAAAAGAGTAGTAGCAACTAGCAGTCCCAAAATCAAGTACTACTTGAATGTAACCTGCATAAATCAATACTCACTTGATACCCATTTCAAGATCACGGGTGCGTGGTAGCTTTCCCACACAGATGCTCTTCAACCTGCCCTGTTGCTCCTCCCTGAGAAGGGTAACAAATGAAATCAGACAAGCCAAAAGTGTAGTAGCAACTAGCAATCCCAAAATCAAGTACTACTTGGATGTAACCTGCCTAAATCAAGACAATACTACTTATTATTCCAAGAGAGGAAAGAGAATCTAAGTAATCTGCCCTTATTGAGAAGGACAAGACGAGATCAGACAAGCCAAAAGAGAAGTAGCAACTAGCAATCACAAAATCTAGTGCTTCCAAATATTAAAGTCCCAGTAACAAGTATAAGTCAGATATAATACTACATATTATTCGTACCTATTGATACCCTTATCCATAATGTGAACAGCAGAGAAATCCGCAGGATCACGGAATGTCACTCCAGTAGATTTTCCATTCAAAGCAGGAAGGACATTCCCCACAGCCTACACGAGAACATAAGAACAAGAGAAGTAAAAAACAGAAAATGTTGCAAGTATGTTGTAAACAATGCACTATCTCCATGGCAATAAAGGGCTTAAAACACCACATAATATAATGTGAAATATATACCTTAGTAGCTCTAGTAATGGGGGGAATGTTGGTGGATGAAGTGGCAATTCCAACTCCCCCATCTTTGCCAGATGGCACATCAACAGTTTTCTGGGTGGCTGATTCACAAAACAAACAACCAAACATGATTTAGCACAAAGTATATGATAAGATAGGGAACATGCCAACCAACTATCAAATAGCAATATACCCACCTATGGAGTGAACAGTGGTCATCAGATCCTCAATGGCAAGCCTGTCACGAATATCCTAGAACATTTACAAGCAACAATTAGGACCATACCATTAGCCAAAAGAATCGGCATGAGAATCCAAGTCCTGCACAACAAATCTTAAGGAGTAAACCTTTGCAAGGGGGCGAAGGCTGTCAGTTTTGCAGCTAGCATTAGACATAATGTCAAGGTCTGGCTTGCACTCCTGCTTATTAACACCAACAACAAACATGGGGTCATCTTTGCTGGGGCCTGGAATGATAGCCTTGTTAGCACCACCCTGCATTATTCATAAAAACAGGACACGTAATCACTCAACTCCACACTAAACTACACTAAAGAAGTAATGAAAAAACACCCAACAGATTCATTCCCCAAAAAACATGCTCTATAATAAAATAAACCCCAAATCCAGCAAACATACAAACCTTCAAATGGGCAGCGGCTTTTTCCTTGTCAGTGAACACACCGGTGGACTCAATGATGAATTGGGCTCCAGTCTCGGCCCAAGGGATCTCTTCTGGGTTCCTGATGAGCATGAAACAGCAACCACAACCATTCAATTAAAAATAATCCCCAAAAACAAGTGTTAAAACATTCAGATGCAAAGCAAAAGAAGAACAGTTGGAAACAGGAACAATACCTGATTCCGAAAACAGTGACTGCCTTCTCGCCGAAGAGAAGGGTCTTGTCGTCCTTGACGGTAACTTCGTGGTGCTTCCACTGGCCGGGAACACTGCCGTACTTGAACATGTAGGTCTGCAAAACCAAAATCGAAAAAAATCAACAACCGAATCAACAACCAGATCTAACATATTTTCAACATAATTAATCCAATAATAGAAAAAAAGGCTAGAGGTGTAAAGGTTTAAGATACCATGTAATCGATGGGAATGAAAGGGTCGTTAATGGCGACGAGCTCAACATCGTCTCTCTCAAGAGTCGCCCCGGCAACCAAACAGCCAATTCCAAAGAATCCTGTTACATTAAAAAACAAAACAAAAAAGGAAACCAAGTTATATTAATAGATAATTAAAACAATAGTTAAAAAAAATTTTAAAAAAAATAGGAAAGGGATAGTAGGAAAGCAAGAAATGAGAGATCGAAGGAAAGAAAATGGCTCACCGTTGATTCCGATCTTGATCTTGCCTGATGATCCACAAACATTTCAACCAGAAAAATACGAAAAGAAAAGAACATAAAAATCAGATAGATCAGAGGAAAACAAGTGAAACTGTGAATGAAAATGAAGAGAAAATTACCCATCGGTGCTGTGCTGACAAGAAGAGCGACAGAAGGAAAGAGTCGTGGGAGTGGAGTGCTTGAAGAGAATAGTACAGTGAGCAAAAAAATGAAGAGAGTTGGGAAAGAAGCAGGGACAGTATTTATTGTTTTGTGTTGTTAAGAGAGGGGGGGAGAAGAGGAGGGGGGTGTTGGTGTTTTTAGCTTCGTAATGTTCCACGTATTTAGCTTCGGATTTAGCTTCGTAATGTTCCACGGATTTAGCTCTCCGCTTTCTGTCGGCTCCACGTCACTGGGGGCGTGTGGCTGGGTGGGTGATTTAACTTCATCATGTTTTGGATTGGGCGTTTGTATTGGAGCAGCAAAATCCCAAG
The DNA here is from genome assembly GCA_031216125.1 of Dalbergia cochinchinensis. NCBI lineage: Eukaryota > Viridiplantae > Streptophyta > Magnoliopsida > Fabales > Fabaceae > Dalbergia > Dalbergia cochinchinensis. The sequence goes on along the minus strand of CM062373.1, from coordinate 53,241,366 downwards.
TAATTGGAGGAATTGCTCTTCCTCGGGGCGGAATAATAATAACCCAATCGATTATGGGCGGGTGGGTTGACTTGGATCAGGTTTTCTTTCAAATATTTGTTTGAACTCAAACCACTGCCAATCCCATTCCAATGGGATGAGATCCAGTCGGATACTCGGGTTTTTGCCTTTTTTTCCAGTGGCATTATTAAAAAGAAGCCACCTACAAGCATAAAATTTCGCCTAGCTGAGTGGATATTCTCTGAGTAGAGTCGTTTTTGGTCGAACTGGCTGAGCCGGTTTTATTTTCTTTCTGTGTTTTAAGTGCTGGGTCTAGTGTCTATGTCCATCTCTTGGGCCTCTGCCTTCGGCCTAGTTGTAATTGGCCTGTCCAACTCTTTTCCAGCTAAAAATTTAAAAAATCTTCCTCTGCCCTCTAATGTCCTGGACCAATCCTCCATCGGAAGTTCTTCCTGGTTTGTTTAGGTAGCTTAGGTTTTACATTTCTTCTCTCTGTTTTCTCAGCTTCTGGGTGTTATATCTCTTGAACTGTAGTTTTATTTCTCTTGTTCTTCCTATCTATATTTTGATTCACTAAAAAAATCTTCCACCACCCTCTCTCTTAAGTTTTATTATTTTCTTTTTCTAAATTAAGTTATTGGATTTCATGTCTCAAGCTGTCATGTGAAATTTCGGGTGCTTTACGACTAAATGTTCCTATGTGATAACTCCTAATCACAATTGATTGAAAATTGTCGCTAAGATACTCTAAAATTTGATCTATTACCTCTATCTATCTATTTATTATTTATTTACTTATATAGACTATTTCTAAGTGTTACATAACAAATCCTCCTTATAATAAAAAAAATCGCTAAACTATAAACCCTAAAAATTTGGTTTGAGTTAGAGTTTTTAGTTTTTCAGATTTTGTAAAGAAAATATTAAAAACTGAAAACTCAATCCAAACAGACCTATAATATTCTAAAAAACTACCTATTATCTATCTATATATTTATGACTAAATAGATTACCTATAAGTGTCATTTGAAAAAAAAAACTCCTAATCACAATGAAAAAAAAAGATAAATTATACTTACCTCTTCTGAGATTTATGAAAATACAACTCACACTCACTCTAGTTATCCAGCTTACACTTACACCCCTTGCTTGTCAAATTTTAAGTATTTATATTACAATTACACTCCTTGTTCAAAGAACACCATTAGTGAACTTAACAGAATGACATTTTTATTATATTAACGGTTCCTAATTAATAAAATTATAAAAATATTCTTAAACGTAACGGAGTGATAAAGGTATTTTTATAATTTTATTAATTAAAAATAGTTAATATCATAAAAATATCATTCTGTTGAGTTTAGTAATAGTTTTATGTGAATGGAAAGTGTAGCTGTAATATAAATACTTAAAATTTAATAAAAAGAAAAAATATGAATATAAAATAGACAACTAAAAAAGATATGAATTATATTTTCATTACGAGGGAGACTGTAATTTACCTGGTATATTCTCACTAAACTACTCAAAAAAGGCGTTTGTTATTTATTTATTTATTATCGGTAACTAAATGGTCTAATTCTCAGTGCCACATGACAATTCCTAACAAAAGTATGTAAAAATTATGTCCACTAAAATATTCTGAAAACCTCCACTCTCTCAAGCAGGATACTGGCTCTCGTACACTCTTCATAATGATTAATAAACATAAAAATTGTGACAAGGATTCCAAATTTAGTATTTGAACTTTAACAAACGTTTAGTTGATCTTAGATGTTCGTTTATGCTTAGTTCATTCTAGAAGTTTCATGTTTTTTCATCTTGATAGTTTAAATGTTGAGTAAGGTTAGTTCGCTTTGAACTTTTTTTTTTTCCTTCTGATTTTAGCTATAATTGTTACTGGAAAAACTCCTTATTTTTTTTTTTAATTTTTACAATTAAAAGTGTAAAGTTTCTCCCATCAAAATTCTTCTTTTATTTCATACATAATTCCACAACTTTTCAATCCCCTTTAACAAATGTTTCAAAGACTCATTTAACTCTGGAATTGTTATCAAGAGATCTTGATACATTTCAATGCAGGAATTTTGTTTTGATTTAGTAATAAATATAAAATACAGAATTCAAAAGAAATCACAAGTGATAAAAAAAAGATTTAATTAGTTCTTCATAGTTTAAAATTTATAATTAAATCTCTACAGTACATCAATTCTATTTCCATCTCTCTAATATTCCTTCAATATTCCGTTCCCATCTCTCTCAAAATAAAAAACAAGTTAAATTATACTCGCTTCTCCCGTCTGATCTTTCATCAGTTTTCCTCTAATTATCCGTATAACATAAATCTCCTCACACGTTAGCACTCAGCAACATGCAATGAAGGAGAAAACGGTGCAATTACAAACGCAGAAAGTTAGTGAGTATAACAATGATTTCACAAACTAGATCCATCGAGGTAACGGAATAGTAAATTTCACCAGATAACGATTTAGCCAAAACAATCCCGAGCACCAATTTTTTTTTTTGGGGGAAAAAAAAGAAGTGAAACAATAGAAGGGAATAGTAAAAACAAAAGGCCAGATCTGAGAAGTGAGACCTAGGTCGACGGACAAAGGCATCGGAACCAGATTGTAAGAAAGGCAAATCTGAGTTGAATCATTCAGCCTCTATCGTGTGGGGGAGTGAACAAGGGGCTTCTCCCGGTGGCGGCATCATCGCAGAGGCGGCAGGCTTGCTACTGTCAGTGTGTGGATCACTGACAGAAAGAGGAAGGAAGAGGCGCCAGCTGGTTGGCGGCTGGAGTGGCTGCATTGCGTGGTCTGGACTGGGGAGTGGGGCGATCGACGAGCGGCTGCAATGCATGGATCGGAAGGAATGGTTGGGTTCAGAAATGTTTGCTTGCTTGCGTTAGGGAGTTACGGCAACGTTGAGGGTTTTCTGGAGATATAGATACATATATATATATATATCTAGATAGGGGTTCACTGTCTAGTGGACATTGATTGCTTGCAGTTGCAGAAAAGGCACGCCGTGAACCTGTTATTTTATTTTGATTATAGTTAAATGTTTGGCGATTTTAGCTCTGGAAGTGGCTTGCCAATGTGGTCACTACATTGGTCTGATTTCGCAAATATCTTAATGGCTGCGGTTTCGAGTCCCTCTAGCTTTCCTTTTATTTCAGTTTCAACGTGTTCGGTTTTTTTATTCTTTAAATTGCTTTTTATTTTTATTAAAAAAAGGAAAAATTTCTATTGATTTGTAGACTAGTAATTTTCTTTTCCAAATTTGTGGCAAGGGTTTGGATAGTTTATATAAATTATAGATTCAAATCTTACTGTCATCAATGTAAAAAAAAAAATTGACAATTATTTGGTAATTGTTAGCGTAAAATAATTAAATATAGATAGATGTTATTTACACTAAAAAAAAATGTAATAATATACACACATTAATCCTTTAAACTAAATTTTAGGATTTAATTTTAGTAACTAATTTGGTGAAAAAAAATTTATATTGTTATCTTATTATGTACACATCATCAACTATAGTTAATTTTTACATCTACATATTAAAAAAAAATGCAAATGGAAGATTCAATTAGTTAATAATGTTAAAAAAATTTTATACTATTCGTGCATCAATATTTAGTTATAATATCTCTTATTTTAACACCAATTTAGTCATTTCATTAAAGTAGAAATCCAATTGATCGATAAAAGTTTATCAAAATTAAAAATTTTAAAACTAGATTGATATTAAAAAAATTATTAGAATGAAATTGATGTTATATTAAAAATACCATCATGATAAAGATTATTTACTCAAATTGTAAAGTGTTGTATCAAAATATGCCATGTAATTTTGGATCTTTTGGATTCATTAAGACAACGCCGTAACGATTTTTGATAAAATCTCCGTTCCATTCTCACTAGCTATGTTTGTGAGTTTTGAGGGAAAGAAAAAAAAAGATATCAAAGAGAAATGAAGGGTTTTTAAAGATTTTAACTAATTTTGTTCTTGAGTTTAAATTGATAAGAGAAATGAAATGGAGGGCTTGTGCTATATTTTTATAATTTTATCTTTTATTTTAATGAATTCAATATAGTTAGTATGTCTTGTATAAATATTAATTTTAAAATTGCAGAAAACATTTTTATTTTATAAATTTAAAAAATATTTTATAAATTCAATAGCGAAGAGGTGGATATTCTAGGGATGAATACCATTGCCTGTTCCAGTTCGCTTTCACAAACCCTCCGGACTGAAGAAACAGCCTGAATAGCGTCAGAATTTTTCAACAGTAAGCGATCACCAGCAGAAAACGTGGAGTTCCTTGGTTTCACCGTAGCCTAAAAGTGGGAGTTTCATAAGAAAGAGAGAAAAATTTCAGTGAACAAGGGAGAGGATGCAATAGGGTCTGCTCATGCACACATACTAAGAAGCAGATTTGCAGAAAACTAATTCACATTCAACAGACTTGTTCCATTACTTCTTTCCGCATTGCTTAGGAGGTGCCACCTGAAGATTTTTCAAAACAGGAAGAGTTGGAAATGAAAGTCATCAAACTGAGGCAGCTCTTCTTGAACAACTGTAATTCATCAACCTTCTTCTGTGAATAAACTATTCCAAGTTTCTCATTTCCATTTTTATAAAAGTGAGCACCTGCTCCTTCGTCATTAGTAAGAACTGAAGAATGACTCTGAAAAGCCACAGAAACATTCTCAGATTTAGATAAATAATAACAAACATATTTGCAATGAAAAATTGGGAATAACTTGCCACGATAGCAAAGATGTTAAAACTATCTTTCATAAGCCCTTGTTTTGGGGGATGGGTTGGATAGTTTACAGAAAACGCATCATTCGGAAGATTTATTAGTGCAGAGTATTGAGTAGGAGAGGGAGCCCATCCCCCTCCAATACGTAGTCAGGAGAAAATCTTCTGGCAACTCCATGTCTCTCTGTCACTTTTTTATTAACATCCAAACATCAGAAAAAGTTATTTGTTATCTCTCCCAAATAAATGTTTCAACTGATGCATCTCGATAACAAGATTAACACTCATGCCTGCCTCTTGATTGGAAAAAGAAAGTTACAACTGCAGACTTTCACAGCAAGAGAATAATGAATATTAATATATAACAATGGAATAACCAATATACATATATATAGCCATCACATGATCTCAAATCCTTATGGCTTAGGGACTTCTTCAGACCTGGTCTTTGATCTGAAGCAACTGGTTTGTTCATCAGCTTGTTCCCAATATCAGCATTTTTCAGATTCACACGACTTTTAGAATTCTAAGAATGGTCCAGGTCACCCTGTGCCATGCAAGAACACATGGGTAAATACCAAAATGTATTTTTCTATATTCACACGACTTTTAGAATTCTAAGAATGGTCCAGGCCACCCTGTGCCATGCAATAACACATGGGTAAATACCAAAATGTATTTTTCTATACTGTTCTAATGGAGCATGTTTAGGATAACTACAACAAGGTAGTTCACCCAATCATAATTAAGCGTGTACTCTTTTTTGCAGATTGTTAGTGTGCTGTCTATAATATTTACACACACTTCTACTTCTGTTTCAAAGGCCAATTTCTGCATTTTACTCATAGTTTAATTTCTATTATTTTTCATTTTGTTTTTGAGGATTTGACAATTTTATTTCATGATTAAGCTGATTTTAAATTTATTTTCTTTGCTTGAAAGTTGTGCGTGAGTTTTCTTGCTTAATCGAAGAATTCAACTGATGATCTTTTCCCGATAATTATGATGTCAAGCCCTGTTCTCTTGCTTATAGCGTCTTCAATTTTTATTTCTACTATAGTTCTAACTTTAAATAGATTTTCTTTAACATTAATATTTTCAAAAAGAAATTCTGATATTTATAATGTTGGATCTTTAGCAATAATGTTGAATCTATTATCTTTTTAATTGTTTGCTAATTGTAATGATCTAAATCTTTGTAGTTTCGTTTGCTGTTTTCTTGCTTATATGTACAGATGTTTTGAGTCATATATTGTATTGTTGATTTGCACTGTTAGTTGGTTATTCGCTTGCACACCCCTATGTGATTTGGTATACAAGGCTTTTTCTGAGTTGTAAGTGTTATATTGAAAACTGATATTAGTCTCTTTCTTAAGTTATTGAGTGGGTTTAATATTCTCCAATGCATTAATAATGTCTAAGAAGTTTGCTTTATTTTTTTCCCCCCTCATTTTTCTCTTCTTCAAGTCAGTGACTGGATTTACTTCAGTTGTTTTGATTAGTTGATTTGATTTGTCAGAGATGTGTTCTTCTCCTACTTATTTTGGGGATTTATTCTTGAATAACAAGTATTCTTGGTAATAGTCATTTACTGGTATTGTTTTAATTATGTTTTTCAGAGGAATGTTCACGGGGTGAGATCACATCCATAAAACACAAGGTTTTGCCATAAAATGAGTGCTCTTTACTGCCGTTATTGTGAATTCTCTCATGAAGAGGATCTCAACTTGCTTTGATGTAAAATGACATGCTGGTTATTATTATGTCAAGGCTCTGAAGCCAGCTTCTTCGAAAGGGGGACAATTAATGAGTACATGATAACTGCTCTATGTTGCTATTAATGTGTTGCATGACTATTTGTGTTCTTGGCATAATTGTTTTGATTGATGCTTACAATTTCTGAATCTCAAAGTTAACATTGGAATATGCCGGCAAAATAGCTGTGTATTCCATCTAATTGGTCTGACTAAATCTGAAACGCGGACTTTTTCATTAAGATTGTATCTTGATAATTTTCAGATTAGTATGCACATACCTGAGTAGATATGTTAAAAAAAAGGTGCTTGGTTGGAACAGTTGGTAGTCTTTATATTTTCCACTGCAATATGGTTCCTTCTTCTATAAATAGTTTTAAAACTATCCTTGTGCACAGCTGTTTCATTTGCTGGTTTTCTGCTGTACTTTCCTATTTTTCCTGATTTTCAGCTATTTGTGTTGTTTCTGCTATTTTTTTGTTTTCTACTGGTTTTCTCTGTTTTCTTAGTTCTTTTCCACTTACTCTGCTGATTATTGTTGGGTTTTGTCTTGCAGGAAGAACATATCGGCTCCTGGCAAACTGGAATATAATGTTTCTAATCGAATAGGATAGTTCTGGCTCAAGTGAGAACCTTTTGCTACTTGGGAATATCATGGTTTATTCGAATATGATGTTTCTTTTTAAGCATACGGAACATTGATGCAAATGGTGGTTGCATATTGGGCGAGATCCGACCAAAGGAAAGATGATATTGGACTCTTGGTACCCATCATGGGAGCACTGTGCAGGTTGATCATCTTTGTCTACGATCTTTGATTGGTTTTTCACATTTGAATTTTGATTTTTGCCTATGGTCCTTGGTTCGTTCTTCTTGACTTTCGATTATGTTATGTCATTGGTTAGCCGCATAGCCTAGCACTATACTAATATGATGAATACCCTTATCAAAGATGTGCTCCTTTGCTAGAGTGTTTTTTCCAATGGTGATGACGCCTTTAAAAATTCAATATTTAAATTTATAATATGCATATATAGGGCTACATCATCGTAGGGATGATCCCTATGAGCTCCTTTGTAATTATTGGTATTGCTATTAAAAAAATTTATATCATAATTATATGGTTATGAGTTGTGTTGGTCAAAGCCTACTTTAATAAATTCTATTAACTGTCTTTTTTTTTATTTTGCTTTTATTAAATTAAACACGTTTCTTCTCTTATATTTTACTTCATTGAGAAAGTACTGATCTGTAATGTTGTCCTTTTGAGCTAATATGAATGATGCATTGAACTCAAAAAATGCAGTCACAACTAATTGATGTTTACGCTTGTAGTTCTCCAGCCTTATAGCAGAATTGACATCAACTGCAACAAGTGAAAAGGGCTTAATATTTGAAGAAGCCATGGAAGATTGCTTATGAGCGTATTCTCGGGTTGTTGCTCACTTCCACAAAGCAATTAAGGGCGATGTTATGTTATAACTTGCTACACCACAGCTTCCAAGTAAAAGAACAAGAACAAGTTTTATATCCTGATATGACATTCTCACATAAGTAAAGATAAAGCCTCAACAGAAGTATTTTTTGATGCAGATGTTCATCTGTGTTTGGGCGCTTATTATGCTATGGTTCTTATCAAATATGCATTGGCAGAAATGTTTTTAGAGGCTTTTGATTATTTAATTTGTATTGTCATATAATTATGCCTTTTTCCCTTTGTCCTTTTATTTTTCATACAATAGTGTGGTGTTTGTGGTTCTGTGTACACCTCCCTATGATCTTCTTCGTGGGTTGGCTTAATAATTTGTCCAAAAAACACTCTGACATGCATGAAAGCATTTTAATATCCCATCAAAAAGACTTTAACTAGACTCAAAAGAATGTGACTCAAAAGAAATAAAGTTATTAGGCATGACAAGTCATGGTAACAATGAAGAGCTTAAAGGATATCTGGTTTAAAGGATATGGACAGAAGAATATTACAAATAAGTTGGCAAATAAGATTTTAACTAATAAACTATATTCATAAATGTTTCTAATGCCATAGTAATTATTTATATATGTTTAACAAGCATCTTACAATTTTCATAAAATGATTATCTTGCAATTATTAGCTATTGAAATTTAATTTGAATCAATACATTATATTTATATATGTCTTTTAATGCTCACTGTTTTTATACTCTAATAAGATAATGAGATATTTATTAGATAATAATTATTTATTTATACTAAATCAAAATTAATAAATGATATTTATATTATTTTATTTTATATGCAAATTAAAATGTTCTGGACGAATTAGAATGTAGCTTGACTGTATTATATGATTTTACTTCATGCATGTATATATATATATCATGCTATTGTGAGATTATTATTCCAATCATATCAATCACTTTACATATAATCTAATTAATAATCTCGTGCATTGCACGGGTTACTACACTAATTTAAAAGTAAAACCCTAAACAATGACACCATCAAGTACGTGGATAATGCCACTATCTTCTCTTCTAGAGGCTGAATTAGCCTCTTGAATTGGGGTTACCTCAGTTATTTTGGAAGGGGATGCTAGACTAGTCTTTTAGAAATACGAGTCAATTTATTAGACCTTTCTTATAATGGGTCCATCATTCATGAGATTAGTGGTATTGGGCTTGGTTTTGACTATTTTAAAGTTCAATTTATTCCTAGATGTTATAACAAAGTAGTTGATGATTTAGCGAATGAAATATCTGAGGTGTGGTTCAATGAGGTGCCCATTAGCATTAGGAGTCTTGTGATTCAGGATATAACTTCTTAGTAAATTCACAACTTATATGTATATATATATATAAAGAAGAAATTTGAAAGTAAACTAATTTGTGGAAGGTCTACTAACAAAAACAATATTGTTGAGGTATTTTGTATAGACATTATTATGGATATGTAAAATAATACAATCAACATGTCATGCATTTTTCGTCCCACTTTATGACAACGCCACATTGATTTTTGACAAAATCTCTGTCCCCCCTCACCACTGAAGTATGCTTATCAAAATTTAACTTAGACTGGTAATTCTTTTGTGAATTGACACTTTAGTATATACTTGAAAAGAGAACTGCATATATCCTGCCAACAAATAGCCTTCACTGAATCAAAGTCAGATTTTTTGTTTAGACATTACTACCTTTACAATATCTTTACCAATCAAATTTCCACTATCTACTCTATACAATTCAAATTTATCCTTTTTTCTTTTTTAATATGAATCAAAGTATTTACCATCAAAAGCAATGATTAATCATCTTAAGGCGTAGAAGTCACAAATGTAAAATACCTCTCACCACAAGACACTCTCAATACCCAAGTCAAATTTATTTGCAACTAGTTTAACTTGCAAATAATCATAAAATAAATATTTCAAATTGTATGCTAAAATGTAAAAAATAAGAAGATATTATTTTAGATAACAATTATTCCTTAAACACATTACACAATTATCCCTTCCATACTTAAATAGTTATTCAATTATAAATACTCATTAGAATGAAGATAATGATTGATAAACATCAATATTACTCAGAACTAGAAATAATTTACTAAATTACCTTCTTTTTTTTTCAATGCTCAAACTCCCTCTTTTCTTCTTCATTAATAAATCAATAGTATTTAATAAGAATATTATTGATAAAAATAATTAATATTAACTAAACTTTTAAAATAGACAATTATTTCTAGACCAAGTAAATTTTTAGAATGAATAATTATTCAATAACAAATAAAGTACATAATTATATATTTCTAAAATAATCAACTTTTACACATAATCAAAAGCTTCCATAAGTTACCATAAACTCTTTAAAGACTAAAAATATTAGTTTCAATTATAATCTACCTTCTATTTTGTATCAAACAAAATCAATTCATCAAAAGAATTTATAAAAGTTTTTTTTTTAGCAAAAAAAAAAAAAAGAGCCTGTTTGGGGAGTTCACAAAGCGCATGTCTATAATCGCGATCAATAAAGCCAAGCACATCATCAGATACAATAAATCAAGAAAGTCCATATACAGTTGTGTGGAAAAAGGAAAGAGTTAATGCTCTTCACAGGTTTAAACATATGACGAGCCCAGCAAGTTACTTGTCAATTTTACAAGAGTTACAGCATGAAATAAAAAATAACAAAAATATTATTTCAATACCTAAAAGAAGTGTCCCATTCAGACGCTTACTTTATTACCATTGAATATGATAGTGATCTCCATTTATCTCGTTAACCCATCATATCCTATGGTGAAAAAGTGAATTGGGACACCAACCTTTAATCAAATGTATGGCTACTTTTGCAGCACCACCTTAATCAAACATCTCAGCAATCTCAGCAATCAGGCGACGCACGCGAGTCCTGCAGAGACCACAGAAAAAAAGCAGGCATTAGATCTTAGCTGAGTTCAATATAAAGTATTTGCATGTCTCATTAGAGTTAGATATTGACTGGATTAACAATCAACAGTCATTAACCAAATCTGTGAAACAACTCGGATGCTGCAAAGGCCAACCAGGTAAACCATGTAAGTGATGCTAGGTGCGCAGCCCTAGTAGCCAGCTCTGCAGTCCTGGCAATCCGGTCAAGCACACGAGCCCTGCAAAGACCACAGAAAAAGCAGGCATTAGATCTAGCTGAATTGATTATAAAGCATCTCCAAATATCGTGAGAGTCAGGTATTGGCTAAATTAATAATGAACTGCACATCTCGTGAGTATTCATTACCCACATCTGAAAACGTGAATGTGAATATGAAGGAAAAGGTTAAAGCTGCATTACCAGTGACCAAACTCGTCATGATTCCTGTCAAAGAACTCCAATAAGCTCTCTCTCAAATCAGTTAGTGCCCTTGCACCCAAATTGCTTGACCTGGAACCATGATCAAAATGTTAACATGACAATTTTTGAAATAATATGCAATTAAGAACATTCATAACTCTGAGTAACAGATAGGGGATCATATCAACCACGAGTAAAAAATTGAACATGTTCCACATAAAACAGTGGACATCCTCTCGTTCAATAAATTCTCAACTGTTAGCATAATTCATACCTGTTACCACCTACATAGCCAGGGGCACCCACACCATCTTCAGGGTAATGCTGCGAGTCCTCCCTGAGAAGGACAAATAAAAGAAATCAGACAAGCCTGAAGAGAAGTAGCAACTAGCAAACCCCCAATCAAGTACTTACGAACATTAAGGGTATGTTTGTGAGTTTGGGTTTTGAAGGGGATGAGAAGGGAGGGGAGGACTTGTAATATAACTTTACGCTACAAGTCCTCTCTTCCCCTTCAAAATCCAAACTCACAAACACACCCTAAAGTCCTAGTAACCTGCGTGGCTGCATAAACCATATATAATACTACATATTACTCCAAAAGGAGAACGGGAATCTAAGTAATCAGCCCTTACATGATACCCGTTTCGATATCGGGACTGATGTTGGGTGGAGTGGCTCCTCCACCTATGCGGTCATTGCCACGGGATTGCGCACCAAAAGTTTCAAGGGTGGGTGAATCACAAGACAAGAAGAGCAAAAATGATTTAGCACCAAGTATATGATAAGAAAGGCAACATGTAAACCGACTAGCAAACAGCAATAGACCCACCCCGGATGCTGAATGAAGCGGCTCCTCCACCAACAGAGTCATTGCTGCTGGATTGCCCAACAAAAGTTGTGTCTGATTCCCAAACAATAAGAGTAACATGACTTAGAATTAAGTATATGATAAGATAGCCAACATGTAAACCACCTAGCAAATAGCAATGAACCCACCATGAATGCTGAGTGAAACAGTCCCTCCACCTATACAGTCATTGCTGTTAGATTGCCCATCAAAAGTATTTGGGGTGTCTGATCCACAGAACAATAAGAGAAACATGACTTAGCACCAAGTATATGATCAGATAGCCAACGTATAAACAAACTAACAAGTAGCAATGGAACCACCACGGATGCCCAGCGAAGCTGCTCCCAAACCTATGTGGTCATTGCTGTTGCATTGCTCATCAAAAGTTTTCGGGGTCTCTGATTCAAAAAACAATAAGAGAAACATGACTTAGCACCAAGTATATGATAAGAAAGGAAACAAGTAAGCCACCTAGAAAATAGCAATGGATTCACCCTGAATGCTAAGCGAAATGACCCCTCCACCTTTGTGGCAATCGTTGTTTGATTTACAATCAAAAGTATTTGGGGTGTCTGATTCACAAAATAAAGGAGAAAAATGACCTAGCATAAAGCATATGATAAGATGGCCAACATGTAAACAAACCGGGAAGTAGCAATGGACCCACCACAGATGCTAAGTGAAGCGGTTCCTCTACCAATGTGGTCATTACTGTTGGATTGCCCATCAAAAGTTTTCAAAGTGTCTGATTAAGAAACAATAAGAGAAACATGAGTTAGAATTAACTATATGATAAGACAGCCAACAGGTAAACCAACTAGCAAGTAGCAATGCACCCACCCTGGATGTTGAGTGAAGTTGCTCCCCCAGCTTTGTATTGATTGCAGTTGGATTGCACATCAAAAGTTTCTGGGGAGCCTACTTCACAAACAATAAGAGAAACATGACTTAGCATTAGGCATATGATATGATAGCAAACATGTAAACCAACTAGCAAATAGCAATGGACCCACCCCGGATGGTGAGTGAAGCAGTTCCTCCACCTATCAAGTCAAGATAGGATCGACCATGAAAAGTTCTCTCGGAGCCTGATTCAGAAAAACAATTGAAACATGGCTTTATCACCAAGCATATGATAATATAGGCAACATGGAAACCAACTAGCAAATAGCAGTGGACCCACCCAGGAGTTTGAGAGAAGCGGTTCCTCCACCTACATGGTCATTGCAGCAGGATTGCCCATCAAAAGTTTTCAACGTGTTTGCTTCACAAAACAATAAGAGAAACACGACTTAGCACCAAATATAAGATAAGATAGGCAACATGTAAAGCAACTACCAAAGAGCAATGGACAAACCCTGGATGCTGAATGACGCTGATCCTCCAGTAGTGCAGCCACTGAAGTTGGAATGCCCACAAATAGTTTTAAAGCGGTCTGATTCACAAAACAATACGAGAAACATGACTTAGCACCAAGTATAGGATAACATGGGGAAAATATAAACCAACTAGGAAATAGCAATGGTCCCACCACGTTTGTTAAGTGAAAAAACTCCTACTATGCGGTCACCGCAGTTAGATTGCCCATCGAAAGTATTTGGGGTATCTGATTAACAAATCAATAAGAGAACACATGACTTACCACCAAGTATATTGTAAGAAAACCAACATGTATACAAACTAGCAAGTAGCAAAGGACCCACCCTGGATGCTGAGTGAAGCGGCTCCACCTCCTATGGGTTCATTGCTGTTGGATTGGCCATCAAAAGCTTTCAGGGTGTCTGATTCAAAAACAATAAGAGGAACATGAGTTAGCATTAAATATATGATAAGATAGCCAACATGTAAACAACCTAGCAAGTAGCAATGGAGCCACCCCGAAAGTTACGTAAAGCTGTTCCCCCACATATGTAGCCATTGCAGCTAGATTGCATATCAAAACATTTTGGGGAGCCTGATTCACAAACAATAAGAGAAACGAGACGAAGTATTAAGTATATGACAAGATATGCAACATTTAAACCAACTAGCAATTAGCAATGAACAAACCCGGGAGGCTAAGAGAAGCTGATCCTCCACCTTTGCAGTCATGGCCGCTGGATAAGCCATCAAAAGCTTTCAGGGAGTCTGATTCACCATCAAAAGCTTTCCGGGAGTCTGATTCACAAAAGAACAAGAAAAACATGACTTAGCATATAGCATATATAAACCAACCAGCAAAGGGCCACGTACCCACCTTGGATGCTAAGTGAAGAGGCTCCTCCACCTATGTGGTCACAGCTGTTGGATTGCCCATCAAAAGTTTTCAAGGTGTCTGATTCAAAAACAATAAGAGAAACATGAGTTATTGATAAGATAGCCAACATGTAAATAACCTAGCAATCAATAATGGACCCTCCCCAGAAGTCATGTAATGCGGTTCGCTACCTATGCAGCCATTGCAGCTAGATTGCACATCAAAAGTTTTTGGGGAGACTGATTCAAAAACAATAAGAGAAACATGACTTAGTATTAAGTATATGACAAGATCTGCAACATGTAAACCAACTTCCAACTAGCAGTTAGCAGTGAACAAACCTGGGAGGCTGAGAGAAGCTGCTCCTCTACCTTTGCAGTCACAGCCGCCAAATAAGCCATCAGAATATTTCAGGGAGTCTGAATCCAAAAACAATAAGAGAAACATGACTAAGCACCAAGTACATGATAAGCTAGACAGGATGTAAACCAACCAGCAAATAGCAATGAACCCACCCAGGATGCTAAGTGAAGCGGCTGCTCCACTAACACGGCCATTGCTGTTGGATTGCCCATCAGAAGTTTTCAAGGTTTCTAATTCACAAACCAATAACAGAAACATGACTTACCACCAAGTATATGATAAGAAAGCTAACATGTAAACCAACTAGCAAACAAACGCACCCTGCAGGCTAAATGAAGCAGCTCCACCAACTTTGCGATCATTGCTGGTGGTTTGCCAATCAAAACTTTTCAATTTGTCTGATTCACAAAACAGTAAGAGAAACATGACTTAGCACTAAGTATATGATAAGATAGGCAACACATAAACTAACAAGCAAATAGCAATGGACCCACTGCAAATGCTGAGTGAAGCAGCTCCTTCACCAACACATTTATTGTTGTTGCATTGCTCATCAAAAGTTTTATGGGTGTCTGATTCAAAAAACAATAAGAGAAACATGACTTAGCACAGAGTAGATGATAAGATAAGAAAAATATAAACCAACAATCAAATAGCAATGGACCCACCCTGGAGGCCAAGAGAAGTGACTCCAACACCTATGAGGCCATTGCCGCTAGAATGCCCATCAAAAGTTTTCAGGGTGTCTAGTTCACAAAACAATGAGAAACATGACTTGGCACCAATCATAGGATAACATGGGGAAAATATAAACCAACTACCAAATAGCAATGGACCCACCACATATGTTAAGTGAAGCAACACCTACTACGCGGTCACCGTGGTTGGATTGGCCATCAAAAGTATTTGGGGTATCTGATTAACAAAACAATAAGAGAAAACATGACTTACCACCAAGTACATTGTAAGAAAACCAACATGTAAACAAACTAACAAGTAGCAAAGGACCCACCTCGGATGCTAAGTGAAGCGGCTCCCCCTCCTATGGGTTCAATGCTGTTGGATTGGCCATCAAAAGCTTTCACAGTGTCTGATTCAAAAACAATAAGAGAAACATGAGTTAGCATTAAATATATGATAAGATAGCCAAAATGTAAACAACCTAGCAAGTAGCAATGGACCCACCTTGGAAGTTACGTAAAGCAGTTCCCCCACAGATGCAACCATTGCAGCTGGATTGCACATCAAAACATTTTGGGGGGCCTGATTCACAAACAATAAGAGAAACGAGATGTAGTATAGAGTATATGACAAGATATGCAACATTTAAACCATCTAGCAAATAGCAATGGACCCACCTAGGAGGCTGAGAGAAGCTGCTCCTCCACCTTTGCAATCATGGTCGCCGGATAGCACATTAGAAGTTTTCAGGGACTCTGGTTCACAAAACAATAAGAGAAACATGACTTAGCACCTAGCATATGATAAGATAGGCAACATATAAACCAACTAGCAAAGAGCAATGTACCCACCGCAGACGCTGAGTGAAGAGGCTCCTCCACCTATGTGGTCATTGCTGCTGGATTGGCCATCAAAAGTTTTCAGGGTGTCTGATTCAGAAACAATAAGAGGAACATGAGTTAATGACAAGATAGCCAAAATGTAAACAACCTAGCAATCAGCAATGGACCCTCCCCGGGAGTCATGTAATGCGATTCCCTCACCTACACAGCCATTGTAGCTAGATTGCACATCAAAAGTTTTTGGGGAGCCTGATTCAAAATCAATAAGAGAAACATGACTTAGTATTAAGTATATGACAAGATATGCAACATTTAAACCAACTAGCAATTGGCAATGAACAAACGTGGGAGGCTGAGAGAAGCTGCACCTCCATCTTTGCAGTCATGGCTGCCGAATAAGCCATCAGAAGATTTTAGAGAGTCTGATTCCAAGAACAATAAGAGAAACATGACTAAGCACCAAGTACATGATAAGATAGATAGAATGTAAACCAACTAGCAAATAGCAATGAACTTACCCAGGATGCTGGGTGAAGGGGCTGCTCCACCAAGACGATCATTGCTGTTGGATTGCCCATCAAAAGTTTTCAAGGTGTCTGATTCACAAACAAGTAATAGAAACATGACTTACCACCAAGTATATGACAAGAAAGCTAACATGTAAACCAACTAGCAAATAGACGCACCCCCTAGGCTAAATGAAGCAGCTCCACCAACTTTGCAGTCATTGCCAATGGTTTGCCAATCAAGAGTTTTCAGTTTGTCTGATTTACAAAACAGAAAGAGAAACATGACTTAGCACTAAGTATATGATAAGATAGGCAACACGTAAACTAATTACTAAATAGCAATGGACCCACTCCGACCGCTGAGTGAAGCAACTCCTTCATCAACGCATTTATTGCTGTTGCATTGGTCATCAAAAGTTTTACGGGTGTCTGATTCACAAAACAATAAGAGAAACATGGCTTAGCACGAAGTAGATGATAAGATAAGCAAAATGTGAATCAACAAGCAAATAGCAATGGACCACCTTGGAGGCCGAGTGAAGCGACTCCAACACCTATGGGGCCATTGCCACTAGAATGCCCATCAAAAGTTTTCAGGGTGTCTGGTTCACAAAACAATAAGAGAAACATGACCTAGCAGCAAGTATATGAAAAGATAGGAAAGAAGTAAACCAATCAGCAAATAGAAATAGACCCACCCCCACCCATGACAGCGGAGGCAGGTTTGATCAGATTCTCAACAACATCAGACCCATCAAGACTAACCTACAAAATTTACAAGCAACAATTAGGACTACACATTTGCCAAAAAATAGCATGAGAATCCAATTCCAGCACACAAAGAACCTAAAGGAATGCAAACCTTTCCATGAGGATCAGGGCAGACAACTGAGCAACTATCCCTAGAAACAATTATTGTGCCAGTACCTCTAGGCTGGGTGAGCACAACAATAACCTTCTCTGCGCCACCCTAAATCATTCAAAAACAAGACAATTAACATTCAATCTCACATTAAACAAGACTAAATAATAATGGAAAACACCCAACAGAATCATAACCTACACAAACCACACTTAACAAAATAAATGGCAAATCCAATGATAACACTATGAAATAACAGGCAAATTTAAATACTAGGCCTCGATACAAACCTTTAAATGGGCAGCAGCTTTTTCCTTGTCAGCGATGAGTCCGGTGAAGTCATAGATGACTTTGGCTCCGACATCAGCCCAAGGGATCTCCTCTAGGTTACTAATGAGGATGAATAGAAACCACAATCACCCAAATGACCCAATTAACAATCAAAACAGGTGCTGAAACATTTACATGCACTAGGAAAACAACTGAAAAATGGAAGAATACCTGATTCCCAAAAGAGGGACTTCCTTATCGCCAAGCAGAATGGTCCTGGAGTCCTTGACACTCACAGCGACGTTTTCCCACTGCCGGCATGACCAGTTGAACAGCATCACCGTTGTCTATGTGACCAAAACCCCAATCAACAAACAGTTGACCTAACATTTATTTCTTGAAATGGAATACACACACACACACACACACATATATACATACATACATGGGGGGTATATCAACTGAGAATATGTTTATGTAAGAAATGAGAATGAGCACTTCAAACATTCGATTAAGTTCAACCGCTCATATTAGATAATCACTTAAAGAGTCACGTGACAACATTAAGAAATCATACTCACCACAAAGGGCATCTATCACTATCTTTCCCTTTGTCAACTCTTATTGGCAACTCTTACTGACAGTGGTGGTGAAGGCACAATAACAAAGGCATGACATCGGTTGTTGGACAGAGTTGGAGGCCACATGGGCGACTTTATTGATGGCAATGCACAAAGGCGGCTTCACTTGGGGCAGCAACGAAGGGCGGATCTGGCTTCATTGCCAGTTGCAAGTTGGGGGCCTGGCAGCCATGTCCGTGGGAAGGGGATAGTGGTTGTGCAGAGGGGTCCCAATGGTGAATCGTAGCCAGCTCGTCGATTGATGGCTCTAAGGCAGATGTGAGTCTTTTATCCCAACAAGAAAAAGGCTGATGCGATGATGACATGGGGAAGCTCCACTGCAACAAGGATCAGGACAGTGGAGCATGAGGGTGTTGGGTGGCGGTCTGGTGGTGGTGCTCCGACAGAGGTGAACTCAAGGCTGGTGGATGGTGGTGTGGCGTGTGGGGCTACGGGAGATGATTACCTTTTATTTATTTAATTTTTCTTATTATATTGTTGTTTTGGGTGTTTTGTGATGGAAATGAGTGTGGGAAAATTCAGATATTTGTGTTGCTTCCTGCAACGAAGTGGCTTTGCTTTTCTTTATTTTCATCTCGATAATATACTGGGTCTGCTCCTTAACTTGGCGAGTGGAGCCTTTCCAGTTATCAGCTTACTGAAATAAAAATTGTAGAAATCACTGCCAGAGGAAGATTTCGTGCTTGTTTTGGCCATCAGTGGGATACATTATTATACATATGGTGTTAATCACATTTCACATGGTCGAGCTTTGACTTTTGATGTATGAATGAAGAAGGAAGCTGAAGACGGTGGGCTTGAGTTGCAAGGAGAGGAGGAGGGCCTAGATGGGGAAAGGTGAAGACGGATCAAGTAAGAAATGGCTCAATCGGGTTACTAGACTACTCTTAATTGATCATCTAATCTGAATCGTTCAAGTTTAATGGTTCTAGTGCTCATTCTCATTTTTTCACATATCAAACCCATTCTCACTTGATCCTGGTAGGAGGGTTCAACGCACCTTGAAATCGGCGGTAATTGAAGTGTCGTTAATGGCAACGACCTCATAGTCAGCAGAAGGCCTCAAGGCACGGTCCATTGCTCGGATTCCTGTTGCATAACAATTAAGATATACATATAAAATAACCCAAAAATTTAAAATAAAAATTCAATAAAGAATGAATAAATAGAAAGAGTAGGAGAGCAGATTAAGCGATTTGAAGCGAGAGATGAGAGATCGAGGGAAAAGGAGATGGGTTACCGTTGATTCCGATCTTCGTCTTGCCTGGTTTTCCATAACAGTTCAGCCACCAAAAGAAATAGAGAAAAAGAAAAAAAAATTCAGATCAGGGGAGAATAAGTGGAACTATGAAGGTAAGAGAAAAAAATCATGAAATGGTGGGGGAGTGTTTTACCCACGAGTGCAGAGAACGAGAGTGACAGGAAAAATTGGTTGCAGTGGAATAACAGCAGCTAGATAGAAGAAGAGGGTGGTGAATGTGTAGTTGCAGAACGTGAAGAGTGAAAGTGTGAAGTGCTGTTCCCTCATGCTGCGCCCCGAATATAGGCCTCCGATTGTTTGGGTTCCCGTGCTGTCCTTGCCCACTGTTTTTTTTTTTTTTTTTTACAAATCGCCCCCGCCATCTTATGCGTTGCTATGTGTTCTTTTGATTTTTATTTTCTTGATTATTGATGCGGAGCCTGTTCTTTCCTTCTGGTCTTATAGTTATAGACCCGATGCCTGTTGGATCTGCTATTAAATAGGATTAGGATAGGATGTTTACGGGCCTAATCGGATAGAATTTACGCTAAAATGAAAACCAATCCAAGCAATTATAGACAAGTTAGATGGGTCAGTTATTGTTTTTGTTTAAACAATTCGAACTAACTTAACCCAATCTCAATTGAGTTGGATCAATCGAACACCTTTTTTTTCAATTTCTAATGGCATTATTGGAAAAAAAATCACCCATAGCTATAAAAACAAAAAATAATAACAACAGCAATTCACAGACAATAGTAGGCTTTCTTTGGATCGGAGGCTCAAGAGTGGAATGGAATGTAACGAAATATTACCGAATGCAACAAAATTGAAAATAGTGAATTGAAGGATTACATTCAATATTATCACATTTCCCTATTACCTTTCTTTGAATTAAAAGGAACAATGAAAGTTATTTATCCAATCTGCCCCAATTTTTGGATAGAATTATCCAATCTAATCTAATGAGAAATGAAATTCACATTCACAATATAGAGTAATTGAATAGAGGAAAAAATTGTAAAGCCATCATTTTTTTTTTCTGAATCTGTTTCTCTCATATCGGGTCTCAATTCTCAAATGCGTCCAGTGAATGACTGAAAACATATACCATTCCTCTCATCTAATATGGGAGTGGGATAATTTTCCGATCCTTTCCACTTTATTTTACTTACAGTTTACCAGCCTAATCGATGGGTGAAAAAAAAAAAAAAGAGAGCAGTTCGAACTTCCAAACAACAAAAAATAGAAGAAAAAAGGAAAAACGAAAACCAAGGGCAGGGAAGTAGCGATTAGCGAGTACTTTAATCTGAGTCTCCCTTGCAAAAACAACATGGAAAAAAATAAGAACAAGATTGAAAGAAGGCCAAATCTGAGTAGTGACTACTTGAATCTTTCCATCTCAATCGTGGTTGTGAATCAGGCGCAGGACACGGGCATTTGGGATGAAAATGTGGAGCACTGAGAGACAGAGAAGTAAAAGCTGGAAGGCAGACGCGCCGGCTCGTTGGCGGCAGGGCGTTGAGCGGCGGCATTGCGTGGTGGTCTGGAGTGGGTGGTGGCGTGACGAGCTGCTGCGGTGCATGGATCCGGAAGGAATGGTTGGGTTCACAAATGTTAGCTTGCGTGCGTTAGGGCAAGGCCAAGGGTTATCTATTTATATCTCTAGACTGGACTACATAGAGTGCATTCTACGGTGAAGATTGCGGACATTGTTGATAAGGTTCGTTGAGATCTGTGAAGCTGTAACTATTTTTCAGTTAAATTTGAATGGAGCAGACCCTGACATGTCCGTGGCTTGTTCACTTTGATCATTCCATAACCTTTGCTCCGATCGTCTTGCATCCATTTGGTTGTGGTTTTGATTCCCTCTTTGTTTTATTTCATTGAGTCCGGTTCTTTTTTGCCTTCTAAATGTCTTTTTTTATTTTGGTTAGAAAAGAAGATTTCTACCGATTGGTAGACTTATACTTTTCCTTTTTAACAACTATATGGCAATTGTTAGAATAAAATAAATAAATAGATATAAATATATATTATTTGCACGAAAAAAGTTTTAATAATATAAACATAACATACATTTAATTCTTTAAATTAAATTTTAATATACTAAGACTATAAAAATATTTACACTATCATCTTATCACATATTATCACATTAATAAACATAATTAATTTCTATACTTATGTACTTAAAAAATAGTGCAAATGAAATATTTACTTAGATAATAATATAAAATACTTTCTAATTGTTAGTGCATAAAAACTCAGTCCTAACATTTTCTATTTTGACATGGTTTTAGTTACTCTGTTAAATTAGAAATCCAACCGAATGATTAAATTGATGTTGAAATTAAAAATGTTATGACTAACTTGATATAAATAATTTTATTAGAAATAAATTGATATCAAATTAAAAGTAAAAATAATAAAGATTGTTTGCTCAAATTACAACGTATTCTATCAAAATATGTCATGTATTTTTGGATTCATTGAGACAACGCTCCAAGTCCTAATAATTTTTGACAAAACTGCTTTTGCACCCTCACTATTTTACGTTTTGGTGGAATCCACCCTCACTAATCAAAGAAGCATATGTAACTAGTATAATGGGCTGAAATGACCCAATATGCATAACAGGCCTAATAACATTCCAATGACATTAAGCAGGAAAGAACGCAAGCAAGAGAAAGTAGAGAGGCACCCAAGGCTTGAATCTCGTGGTTGACACTGCCTTTGGTTCGACTCCAAAAGGGTCTGATACCCCTTCCCCATCCCACCGGGTGTGGAGTTGGGTTGACCGAAAAATAAGAGTAGAGAGCAAACAGCAGGGTGTATTGTGCTATAACTTCCATCTTCCCTCTTTGAACTCTTCGTCCTCTTCTATCAGAACCTCTTTTACTTGCCTTGATCTGAATTTCATCTAATTCCCCGGCCTTAATATATTGCCGATCTACTGGTGTGGAGTGATTGCTTGAGTCATAATTCTAATATGAATGAAGCTTTAGTAAATACTTGTACACAACTAAGCTCGATTTTACAAGGAATCAAAGTTTTCTTTAAACATAACTAGCTTTACGTAATATCTTACAATCAAGCTTAGAACTTTGAACTCACCACTCTTAACGTAATGGTCTACCATGTGTACAGTAAGCATAATGTCAACTATTTCGAAGTAAATTTTAACAGAGTTACGTTACATAAAACTTAAGCTCCCCAATGTGACATCTGCATAGTTGATTTAAATTTTCTTCTGCCAAAAGTTAGAGAGAGATAAGCACTAGTGCATTAGCAAGACAAGGTGGAAGTAGGATTATCTACATCACAACATCGACTGCTTCATGAAATTATGGAGATATATTTTAACCCCAGAAAAGATAAAAACTTAAGCATGTAATGCTTATCGTTTATCAACTTGCTAGCCTTAAAATATTTTGAAAATTAAATTGATAAATTATAATTATCTATACATTGAAACCATGCCGGAGAGAAGAAGGGGAAATGGGCATCCTTCAAAAAAAGAGCATGTCTAAAATGGCCTTAGGCTACATATTAGGAGACTGCCTGAATTAATTCTCTGCTGTTGCCTCCATCTCTCAAGCATAATATCTTCGTTGCTTTTAACTTTGAGGTAGTCATCCATATCATACCTCAATCCTTTAGATGTAGCTGAGGATGACTTGTCCGGGTAGCTAAAAGATTCTCCCAATTTACTGTATACATCCTTTCCAATATACTCCTGAAGGCCTCCAGGGCTCCAACTTCCACGACTGCTGACAGAATAGCTACTTCGATCTTGTGCTTTCATGATTTCCTGTGGCATGAATGAATTTCAATAATCCCAGACACAAAAAAGGAGAAAATAAGAACTATGTATCAGAAAATGTGGGTCAACAATCTCTAGCGCTCGAGCTCTTTCATGTTAGAAACAAGAATGTATGATGTCTTTCCAATTCCTTCAATTTAATCCTCCTAGCTACTCAAAAACACCTAACCATGCAACAAATGTGAGCATATGTTCGGAGTTCATGTCGTTGATGTGCAGTGTGCCAGACACATTATGACCATGTTAACACTGACACATAGCATGCATGGCCATGTTCACATTGACTTGAATATATTCTGTTAAGTATCAATTTTTTTTATTGCACCGGAACAAAAAACAAATCATTCAATTTCCCAAAACTTCTGCTTTTAGTAGTCAATGAAACTGTCCTTGTAAACATCAAAGTCAATCCGATGGCACATTCATATTAGTATTCAGATGGTCATGTTATTCCCATGAATAAGCTAAATAATTTGATCTCAAGCACTTTTCATTTGAAAAGAAAGACAGTTCAGTAATAACCTGAGTGGAACTTGCACTTTCTGGAGTCAATGTCATCTGTGCCTTATTCAGGCTTGTATGAGAAGCATCATTACTGGTTTCCCATTGCAACCATGGCAATGTAACCCCGTCCATTAAACCAGGAATACATCTAGGAATTGGTGGGCTATTAAATGTTTCAGGCTTTATCAATCCTCCAATGGATGAGCTTGTGTCACTCCTTTCTCCATCCAACGACGAAATATCTGTATCTTCAACATTTGAAATAAAATCCTCAATATACCTCTCAGCCTCTTCAGTGAGGCGCATAGACATTCTGCTTCTGTCATTACTTCTCTGGAAAAAAAAAAAAACACTGGTTAAAAGGTTGAACAAATATTTTATAAGCTCTTCTATCATAAAGAAAGATTAAAACTGGTTAAATCCCAACAAGAAAACCATTAGAAGAACACTAAGCACAAAAGAGACATGCACCTTCCTGGCTCTTGATGGTTTTTGCACAGAATTGCTCTTTGTAGCAGGAATCAATTCATTAACAATCTTTGAAAGTTCTCTGCCTCGCTGCTCCTCAAACACTATTTCGGCTAATAAATCTTGTTTTCGCTTTTCTGACTATCATTTCAAAACAATCAAAAAGTAAAAATCATGATTCACTTTGTCAAACAACGGCTAGCATCCAACACAATATGACCGTGATAAATAAAATAAACATCTCAACCTAGTAAATCCATAGGAAAAAATAAGCATTTCACAGATGATTTGCTCCATCCATTAGCATGAAGGCAATTATAGGAGGTTAAATTTTAGAATTTACAAAAGCAAGGGTCTTCATAATGAATTGCAAGGAAACTGTTGCTTATAGTAAACTGACACAGACAGAGTTTAAAAGAAGAAACATGCCATGCTGGCAGAAGGGCATTAGCATGTAAATGTATAAAATAATGTTAAATGGGGTTCCCCCAAATTCTCGAGCTTCCCAGGAAAAAGAAATCCACATTGAAAACAAAAAAAATGGTTTGCTTGTGCTATTCTGCAACTTCACTCAAAAACCCAAAAGAAAATCCAAAAATATCATTGAGAGAAGAGGTGCTTGAAGACATTATGAAGTCAGCAATCACTATTATTCAGAACTTCATACAACTCAAACCTAAACAAAAAACTGAAAAAAAAAAAAGAAAGAGGTGGAAGTTCTAGAGATGAATGCTATTGCCTGTTCCAGTTCGCTTTCATAATCCCTTCGGACTGAAGAAACAGCCTGAATAGCATCAGAATTTTTCGACAGTAAGTGATCACCAGCAGATAACGAGGAGGTCCTTGGTTTGCCCATAGCCTAAAAGTGGGAGATTCATAAGAAAGTGAGAAAAATTTCAGTGAACAAGAGAGAGGACGCAATAGGGTCTGCTCACACTCACATACTAAGAAGCAGATTTGCAGAAAACGAATTCACATTTAACAGGCTTGTTCAATTTCCACATTACTTACTTCTTTCCGCATTGCTTTGTGCAATCCATTATCCATGTCAGGAGGTGCCACCTGAAGATTTTTTAAAACAGGAAGAATTAGAAATAAAATTCATCAAACTGAGGCTGCTCTTCTTGAACAACTGTAATTCATTAACCTTCTTCTGTGAAAAAACTGCTCGAAGTTTCTCATTTCCATTTTTATTAAAGTGAGCACCTGCTCCTTCATCATCTGTCAGAATTGAAGAATGACTCTGAAAAGCCACAGAAACATTCTCAGATTTAGCTAAATAATAACAAACATATTTGCAATGAGAAATTGAGAATAACTTGCCAAGATAGCAAAGATGTTAAAACTATCTTTCATAAGCCTATGTTTCGGTGGATGGGGTTGGATGGAAGATTTATTAGTGTAGAGTAGTGAGTAGGAGAGGGAGCCCATCCCCCTCCATACATGGTCAAGAGAATATCTTCATAACCTCCTAAATGGAGAGGATGACATTGAATGAACAGAAAATTAAATAATAGAGTGAGTTTCTTATCCTTTTTTTTTCCTTTTGGGATGGTTATCCCTTGACATATTCAAAATTTCTGGCAAGTCCATGCCTCTGTCACTTTTTTTTAACATCCAAACATCAGAAAAAGTTACTTGTTATCTCTCCCAAATAAGTGTTTCAACTGATGCATCTTGATAGCAAGATTAACACTCAAACCTCTTGATTGGAAAAAGAAAGTTAAAACTACAGACTTTCACAGCAAGAGAATAATGAATATCAATATAACAATGGAATATATATATATATAACACTTACAGAGTAGCCATCGCATGATCTCAAATCCTTATGGCTTAGGGACTTCTTCAGACCTGGTCTTTGATCTGAAGCAACTGGTTTGTTCATCAGCTTGTTCCCAACATCAGCATTTTTCAGATTCACACGACTTTTAGAATTCTGAGAATGATCCAGGTCACTCTGTGCCATGCAAGAGCACATGGGTAAATACCAAAATGTATTTTTCTATACTGTTCTAATGGAACTGTTTAGGGTAATTATAACAAGGTAGTTCACCCAATAATAATTAAGCATGTACTTTTTTTGTTACAAAGGAGGTAAACGACCCAGTTGGGGACACGGATGGTAACTTGGCAAGTAAAAGTGCAGGTAAAGTGGCCTGTTGGGATTCAATTCAGGAATCCAGCAGTCTCACAAGAAAATCCGCATAACTTTAGCTACAGCTCCTAGGTCTTAATCATGCTTTATTCAAGGACAAAACATAAATGAAAGAAATATACAGGTGTACACACACACACACACACATCAAATGAAATATTAAGTAAAACACTGGCCAACAAATATAAAAGATTATATGGAAGGCTTACTAAAGAAGATGTTGTCTTGTGTCATAGTTGCCAGTTACATAACAATCTCAGCCTCTATTACTTTCTCAATTACTTGAAAACTAAGATCTTCACTTCTTTCAGGAAGCTCGATGAATGAGAAATTATAAAATGAACTTAAATGGAGGACGTCACCATTGGCTTGTTTGGGAAGCAATTTAAAAGAAAAATATGGGAGTAATGGAAATTGAGTAATTGACCATCAAATCCTCAATCCTGACATCATATATGTATGGGAAAATTGCTAATTTTTTCAGTCGTTTCAATTTCTTCCCCTCCTCACTTTGCTTCCCAAATAACCTCTAATGAAGCAAAATCAATATATCATGAAAAAATTACACTGACAACAGACAAATTACCAACTATGAGAATGTAAATGCACATTGAAACTTAACCACATCTCTCTCAAAACAGAATAAGACAACACAATTGAGGTCGTAAAATCATAATGATCCAGTAAGCCATTGTTTTGAAGGAAATATGTCGTCCTGTGATATACACAATAGAGCTCGTACCTTCGCTAGACTCAACATATTGCTGTTATTGCTCACAATTTCCATCACCACTCAAAAAATCATCTAAGGAGATATATTCAATGCATAATTAAAAGGCATTCATTCCTTTCAAATCCAAAACAACATATTGAGATTGAAGCCAAATTCAAACCTAAGACGTTCATTCAAATTAGCCACAACAAGCAAAAGATCGTTTAGCTCTTACCTCGGAATCGCTAATTTGGTACCGAACCACCGAAACCGATCTCCTTCTCCTCGGATTCGCATCGGCGACCGATCTTCCCCCGCCGCCAATACTGCTCCTCCGGTCATCGCCACCTCCGGAGCCTTTCCTCGAGACAGACCTCCCTCGCCTCTGCGACGAGGTCCCGCCGGCGCCACCGCCAGGAGTAGCCTCGGAATCGAACCTTCCAGAACCTGAGCGGCCGCGGTTCGCGGACTCGAAGAACTCGATGGCGAGATCGTCGAGGCTGATCTCCGGGAACCCGGAGCCCCTCACGGTGTTCACGAACCTCCCTCTCCGAGCAGAGAGCTCGTTGCTGTTGCTGCTGTTGCTCTCGTCGTTGTCGCGAGAAGTGAGGGAACGGGAGAACCGGCTAAGGCTCCGTGACCGGCGGTGGTGCACGGAAGAGGAGCTTCGGTTGGTGGCGGCAAAGGATTCCTCGGTGGAGGAGGCTCCTCCGACGGGGGTTCGCTTGGTAGTGGATTTGAACGCCGCGGTGGCCATTGAGACGGGATTTGAAGAGTGAGCGAAAGTTAGGGTTTTAGAGTTTCGGAGATTTCGAATTGAAATGTATGAAGGGAAGAGCTGGTGGGGTGGTTGCATTCATTATTTGCTCGTGAAGAAGTGTGAGCTGTGAAGTGTGTGTGTGTGTGTGTGAGAGAGAGAGAGAGTGGAACAGAAGAGAAGAGAACACGGTAGGAATGAGAGGGAGAAGATTGGCGGAGAAATCAAAAAGTGCTAGAGATTTGATTTGAATATAACGTAAAAAGGTTAATTATTATTTTTTTGACGAATTTAATTTAGTGAATGTTATTTTCTAATCATTAGTACCTGAAATTTACTAAACTCTTACTGTTCTCTCAAAGTATATAATCATATTAGACAAGAAAAAAGTATTGGAATTAGCTGTCGTTATTTTGAAAGTGCTGCGTATATGACTATAAGCATTTTTATACTTCGAGTATATTAAAATTTATCTCTTAAATATATAAATAAAACATTTCATGTAACCAAATTTTAAAGATATTTGAAATTTTTTCTTTAAATAACTACATTCCGTTATGTATTAAATGTCTTGAACGTATTTATTAACAAATATTATTTTTTATATGTATACTTATTGAGACATAGATCCTATTTATATCAATATAAAAACTCCTAATTTAGCTTTTATTGAAAATAATGTTGAATAGTGTGTCTTATTTCTAACGGATAGAAATGGGAATAAATCGCTAATTTTTTTCTTCTTTTACTAATTACAATTAAGATTTTGTCTATTAGCAGATAACTATTTGGTAGAAATCATTTTACATCAAATTGCAGTGCTGTTTTATTAAATTTTTATATTGAAGAAGTGGGATGCTAATGATAATTACCCCTATGACAAACTTGCAATCTAGTACTCAACGCCTTGCATTTTATTCTAAAGAAAAAAAAAATCTAGTTATTTTGCTTGGGATTTGAACAACCCTATGGTCCACGATGTGAACTTTAATATTAGTTTTGCTTACCGTGTAAAATATATGTGAAAGAACGATATTAAATAATGATGACAAATATGACGCATTAGAAATACACAATTAGATTAGTTGAAATTTCATTGATTTTGATTTAAAACGAAAAATAATGTTATGGTCTACATGCTGGACTTGAAATTAGTTTTGCTTCGCTTGTAAAACATATAGAAGTGGGCTGTTCACTCATGATGATCAGCATGACGCATTAGAACCCTTGTCGTTTCTAAATTAGAACCCATGTCATTTCTAAATCTCAAGTATCGAATACTGACGAGTTTTGAAGATTTATTGGGTAACATATTGGATCAAAATCTAACTGCATCACCTGGTGTTGATCTGAATGGAATGAGATCAGATTCTTTAAACACTGGTCCTAAGTTCAACTTCAGAATTCGTGTATACAAAGAAAATAATGTTTGGAGCGATCTATGTGTCTCACCACCATATGTGTTAGTTTAGATTTTGGAAAAGAAGGAAAAAGAAGAAATGAGTTGTAATGTAAAGTTTTAAATCAATTTTAAAATCTTATAATGTAAACCCTTTATTTTTCTCTCATTTTCTTTAAAATCTAAACTCACAAATATATCTTAATATATTAATTTCACACATGTCAAGTAAAATGATACTGGGTATGTGATTGATGAATAAAATTAGAGGGCTCCATGTATTACAGTACATATGGAGTTTATTAGTGGAAATTTTGCCTCAACTTCTACCCTCCAACCTAGTTATGAGGTAAAAATAAAAGGTAAATTTTAACATATAAGCGCAATATATACATGTACTTAATCCACGGAAACTTGGCCGTTTTTTCCCCCAACAAAACACAAAAGTTATACGGACAATACGGTCAATACATCAACTTTTTTTGGTTTTTGGTCTTGAATACATCAACTCTAACCAATAACAAAATCATTACTTGGGCTGTTTGCCCCGGATGCTCAAGAAAAGGAACACATTACATAAATTTTCTCACACTATAAAAACGTAAAAACAGCATTTACCAACTACCGAATCAGTGTTACAAGTTTCCCAAAGAAATTATCTTCAAAGGTTTGGAGTTCGGTTAGGTGGGCAGATGGAGGTGGTTGGCAGAAGTCAGACGTATGGCGAGAAAATGGGGAGAATAAAAAGAACATCATATTTGAAAGAGTTGACTACTAACAAATTTTCACGATGAATATTGAATTTTCTCAGGGAATATTTGTGAGTTTGAATTTTAGAGAGAAAGAAAAGGTATTACAAATCCTCTCCTTCCTCTCCAAAATCCAAACCGTACATATAAGAATTTTATGAGAATAAATTGTGTATGATTTCATTAAAACATCAATAAAATCTCGACCACGATCCTTGGTTCCCTCTTAGTAATTATCACATTGTAGAGACCTTACCAGAATAAAGATTAAAAATATTAACTTTTTTCCATCTTTTTTCCATCAACAATTTGAAGACTCACACAATAGCTCCATGCGTAGAGATGTAAATTTTGGTGCTTCTGGTTTTTTTCTGACTAAATCCTCAAATTAGTCTTAAAAAATATATGAATAAACAAATCAATCCATCAAAATTTGAAAAACTCTAAATGATCCTTCACACTTTGAAAAAATAACAAATAGACCATTTAATCCTCAAATTTATCCTCCCCATTTTAGAAATGTAAAAAATCAATTTAAGGCTTCTAAAATTTAAGACTACTGTGTTTTCCAATATGTTTATAAGAGACCAAATTAGATATTTTATCTATTTTTTAATCGATTTTTTTTCAAGGAAATGTAATAGCTTAACAGACTTTCCACGACTCGTTTGACTATTGAGGGGACTGATAGTATTCGGATTAAGGGCTCCCCCATTGGAAATTCGATTAGGAACTAGTTTGGCCTACAAACAACCACGAATTCATTATTCAAAGCAAAATAGATCAACCATACGAGAACCACCGACTAAAAAAGAGGGTAGGTGATAATCATATCCTATCACGGATCAATAAAGTCAAGTACATAAAGGTTCGAAAAATTGCATCCTCTCCATGAGAGGCAACCAAAAAGTCAAAAAAAAAGAGCTAACGCTCCTCACATGGTAAGTAAACACATCAATCACGGGTTCGGCAAAACCAAATTTATTCAGACTTGTCATTTGAAGCATGGACAGGAAGCTAAACTGCAGCAGGACACAAAAAACACAAGGTACTCAAATGTTTGATCCTTTTGCAGCACCATTCACTTAGAGATACTTAGCAATATGAGCAATAAGGTCAACCACGCGAGTGCTGCAAAGACCACATGAAAAGCAAGGCATCAGAAAAAGCATCTGCATGTCTCGTGAGTGTTCATTAACATACTCACACGAGAAAAAATAAAGGCTAAAGGTTCATTTTGCATTACCTGTAGCCCACCTCGTTGTCATACCATGCAACTAACTTCACGAAGTTATCGTTCAAAGCAATTCCTGCCTTTGCATCGAAAATGCTTGACCTGGAATGTGATCAAAATGTAAACATGACAATTCACGACTTAATGTGATTAAGAGCATTCATAACTAGAAAACATGTTTGGACAGGTAAAGCCACGAACAGCAAACATGTTTGTTCAACACATTCTCAACTGTTGACATAATTCATACCTGTTGTCACCAACGAAATCGGAGGAGACCACATCATCTTCAGTGTAACCAAGGATACCCTTCAACTTGCCTTCCGACTCCTCCCTGAGGAAAGACAAAGACACAATATCGGACTAGGCAATAGAAAAGTAGTGCAGTCCCAAACTCTAGTACTTCTGAACATAAAAAGTCGTAAAAATACCCTGCTGTATACATTCATCTATAATACAACATATTATTCCAAAAGGAGAATGATGATCTCAGTTATCTGCCCTTACTTAATAGCCTTCTTGATATCGTCATATGTGGCTGGCTTCGCCAGTCTCGCAGTGAGGTCAACAACTGAGACATCCACAGTGGGAACACGGAATGCCATTCCAGTCAATTTTCCATTCAAAGCAGGAAGGACTTTCCCAACAGCCTTCACAGAGGAAAAACAATAATGAGAAAGGTAGAAGTTAAAGCCACAGGATGATGTTTATAAACAATGCAATATCTCAATGGCAATAAAGGGCATGAAACACCATATATAATGTCAAGTACTATTCACCTTAGCAGCTCCAGTGCTGCTGGGAATGATGTTAAACGAAGCAGCCCTTCCACCTCTCCAGTCCTTGCTAGATGGTCCATCAACAGTTTTCTGGGTGGCTGGTCCACAAAACAATAAGAGAAACCCGACTTAGCACCAAGTGTCTCATAAGCTAGGCAACATCGTAAACCAACAACCAAATAGCAATACAACTCACCAGTGATGGAGTGAACAGTGGTCATCAGACCCTCAACAATGCCAAACCTATCATTAATAACCTACGAAATTTAGAACCAACAATCAGGAACATCACGTAAACCCCTTATAAAAAAAGAATCAGCACAAGAATCCAATTCCAGCGCACACAGAATCTGAAGGAGCACAAAGGCACAAACCTTTGCAAGTGGGGCAAGGCAGTTGGTTGTGCAGCTAGCATTGGAAATAATATCAAGCTCTGCCTTGTACTCGTGCTCATTTACACCAACAACAAACATGGGAGCATCTTTACTAGGGGCTGAAATAATAACCTTCTTAGCACCACCCTGTATCATGCCAACAACAGAACACGCTAACAGTCAACCATCACACTAAACAAAACTTAGAAAACACCCAACAAAATCACCCTCCACAAACCACACACCAAAATAGACCCCAAATCCAGAAAATATAAAATGAAATTAATAAATAAATAATAACCAAATTGATAAAACAGGCATCAATTAGAGACAATCCTACCTTCAAATGGGCAGCGGCCTTTTCCTTGTCAGTGAAGACACCAGTGGACTCAACGACGACTTGGGCTCCGGTCTCGGCCCAAGGGATCTCCTCTGGGTTCCTAACGAGGATGAAACAGCAACCACAACCACACAATTAAAAATAATCCCAAAAAATAAAGACAGGTGTAAAAACATCTAGATGCAAAGCGAAAAAAGAACAGCTGGAAACAGGAACAATACCTGATTCCGAAAACAGTAACTGCCTTCTCGCCGAAGAGAAGGGTCTTGTTGTCCTTGACGGTAACTTCGTTGTGCTTCCACTGTCCGTGAACACTGTCGTACTTGAACATGTAGGTCTGCAAAACCAACCCAAAAAAAAAAAAACAAATCAACCAACGAATCAACAACCAGATCTACCTTATTTTCAACATAATTAATCCAATAATAAAAAAAATAAAAACCATAAAAAATAAGGTTAGAGGTGTAAGGGCTTAACGGACCATGTAATCGGTGGTAATGAAAGGGTCGTTAACGGCGACGAGCTCAACATCGTCTCTCTGAAGAGCCACTCTGGCCACCAATCGGCCAATTCTTCCGAATCCTGTTCCATAAAAATTAAAAATAAATAAACAAATTTACACTAACATAAAAAATATAAAAACAAAACCACAAAGAATAGGAATAGTAGGTAAATTAGATGTATCGATCTGAAGCGAGAGATGAGAGATCGACGGGGAAGGAAACTAGTTACCGTTGATTCCGATCTTGACCTTGCCTGATCCAGTAACATTTCAAACACAAAGACAAAAAAAAATAAATTCAGATCAGTGGAGATTAAGTGAAACTGTTAGTGAAAATCAAAGAGAAAAATTAGTGTGTGATTGATTTACCCATGAGTGCAGAAGCAGAAAGAGTAACGGGTAGAAAAGTAGCGGTAGTAAACGAGTGGCAGCTGGAAGAGAATAGTGATAGTGTTGAGGCGAAGAGTGCGAAGTGTGAGAGTAGGGTTTTATTGAGGTGGGTGACCGAAAGGGTAGGTTAGGTGTCAAGTGTCCGAAAGTTGGAGAGGGCAGTGGGGAGATTTTGCTTGCCTACGAGACCGCCGCATGACTCCTCATGCTGCGCCACGTGTTTAGCTCTCCGATTCCTGTGGGGTTATTGCTCACGCCAAATGATAAACTTGGAGTAAATATCTCTTTCATTTTTTAAATTACATTTGTAAGTTACTTTCATCTTTAAAATTTAAAAATTAACTTTTTAATTCTTAATATTATATTTTATAGGTCACATTAATTCCTAAAATTTTAAAAAATATCAGTTTAGTCTCTGAAATTATATTTCATAAGTCATATTAGTCGCAAAGAAAGTCGATTTGATCGGGGTAATGTATTTATAAATATAATTTCGAATTAAGTTAATTTTTCAAATTTTATGACTATTTATAAACGTAATTTCAGGGACTAAAGAGTTAATTTCTAAATTTTAAAAATGAAAGTGACTCACACATATAATTTCAAGAATGAAAGTGACTCAAGCATCCAATTTAAGTAATACATTACTTTTATATTTTTTTTCTTTTTATTTTTAAAGATAAAATTGAAAATAATTGACGCGTTGCCCCTATTTATTTCTTGGTTTTTATAGTTGCAGACGCGTTGCTTTTTAGGGTCTATTAATTTGTCGACAAACGTCTATTTGAATTAATAATTTGATTCAAATTTAAAAATAGTAAAGGCTTTTTTTACAAAAAAAGTTAATTATTCCATAAATTTTTATAATTTTATTTAATTTTTGATTAAATTTTTATAATTTAAAAATTTATAAATAGATCTTTATAGTATATGAGAATTTTTAATCATGTTTCTAATGTTATAAAAAAATAAAATATTTCATTAATATTCTATTTCTACGAGATGGTGGAGAAACAAATAGAATATTTTATTTTTTAATAATAGATATCTTATTTAAAAATTTTATAAACTATAAGGATCTATGATTATAAATTTTTAAATTATACAGTTCTAATTACAAATTGAATAAAATTATTAGGATCAACAGAATAATTAAACCTAAAAAACTTGATTATTTCAATAAAATAAACTTTTTATTTTAAAAGATGCTTGGTTGGTTTAGTCATTGTTGTATGGAGTTAGTCATATTAATATACTTTTTACTTCATTTATACATATTTGACTTTTTGATATTTACTATGATTAATTCTTTATTTAAAATATATTAAAACTCATAATTTAAAACCTTTAAGTATGTTGGTGAGTTTAGATTTTGAAGAGAAAGAAAAGGAAAATAAGGAGTTATAATATAATTTTACACTGTAAGTCATCTCTTCCTCTCTCTTTCTCTTTAAAATCTAAACTCAAACATATCCTTAGAGTGAGAAATGTGCTATCATTATTTATTTTTCAATTTTTAAGATATCCACCGTGTGGGAACAAATTTCTAGCTATGAAACTTTTTCTATACACGCTATTAGGAATTTTGAACTAAAAGTGCATTTGATAATAATGTATTAGACAAAATAATATAAGCTAATACTCTACGTTTGCCTTTATTTATTATTTGGTACAGATAGTATATTATAAAATCATAATCCCCTTATACATTCAAATATTGTATAACTTAATATAGTATGGAGAGACCGAATTAGGCATGATTAGCTTTTAACGTACAAAGTAATTTTTATTTTTTAATTATTTATTTAAATAAAATAATTCTTAAGTAAATAATAATAAAAGAACATTATAAAATAAAAAAATTAATTAAATTATTTTATGATGAATAAATATAAATAATATATTACATAAGTTTAGTTCTATGCAATAAAAATAAATATATTTTATAAATAATAAATAAAATAAAATAATAATTATTCATTAATAAAAAATCTTTTAAATAAATAATAAACAAATACACATAAACATAAAATTATATAAAATTATATTTTTCATA
Source organism: Dalbergia cochinchinensis (assembly GCA_031216125.1). Taxonomy (NCBI): domain Eukaryota; kingdom Viridiplantae; phylum Streptophyta; class Magnoliopsida; order Fabales; family Fabaceae; genus Dalbergia; species Dalbergia cochinchinensis. Next base: position 53,205,280 of record CM062373.1, on the reverse strand, counting down.
TAATTAAAAATATTGAATATTAAAATATATAAATAATATATAATTAAAAATATTAAATTTTAAATATATAAAAAATATATTTTCATACAGTTTATTGAAATAATAAATAATTATAACATATTTAAATAAATAATATATTTTAATATAAATTAAAAGTTTAATTAATAAATATTTACATAATATAATATTTGAAATATATTTAGTATTTATAAAATATATTTATTTTTATTGCAAAAAGTTTAATTAATAAATATTTACATAATATAATATTTGAAAATTATATTTAAATAATTAATAAAAATTCCTATTTTATTATATCTAATATTTACTTAAAGTATTAGAATTATTTGTAAATAAATTATGATATTACATAATTAGGATACCCAAGTACACATATCCTTAGTTAGGTTTTGTATAGTCCGAGGGTCTCCCGGGACCTACCAATCTTGCTAGGAAGGCCCTGGATGTAGAAATTGAGTTGCAGCATTAGGTTCTGTAGCGAGTGGTGATGATTCACAGCTCATTGCAGCGAACTTTACTTGCTACAGTGAACACCCGATATTAGTGCAGTATCAGAAAAATGATACCATTTCATTTTATCCTCATTTTAAAATCCCAATCGAGCTCCCCTCTCCTCAATAAAAGCATAAACTGAAACCAAACACCCCAAACCCTCATTCTATCCCTTTTATCTCAATTCAACCTTAATCTAGCTCCCCCAAATCATCAAGGTATGTTTGTGTTGCTAGTTTATGCCTCCATTCTCTCCATTCTTTCATGATATTGAGTAGAGTCTTGTTATTCTCTCATTGTTGTCAAGTGGGGGTGCTCCCCTAAAGTTGTTAAGAGTAATCTACAACTGTCCATAGGTTGTTTATCAGTTTTGTTGTTTGTATGGCAGTTGTTGGTGTCATTCCAAGTTCTCCGAGTCAAGTCAATGGTTCCCATATACTCTCGACTCCAAAACGGTGAGTGGATTTGATCTCATAGTCTTAGTTCCATTATTATGAGCATATCTCTCACATTGTGCTTGTGAAATATGAAATTGAGATGGGAAAAAGTATAGAATATAATTTTACATAATTATATGAAGCTAGAAAAATTTTGATTTATGATGATAGCATAAAAAAAATAAGTTTTACAAAATCATGTGACCATAATTACTATGTTGTGTGTTATGGAAAATGTTTTACATGGTCGAGAAATGATTTATTAAGGAAGTATATTTTGTAGCAAGTTTGCTATTTTACCAAATACGTTTTATGAGCTTATGATATCACTATATTTTTATGAGATGTTGAATTTTAGGCTATGTCTTTAGAATATCAAGTTTAATTATTATGTTTTGAGATTTCAGACCATTATTTAGACTATCCAGATAAGATAATATATATATATATATATATATATATATATATATATATATATATATATATATATATATATATATATATATGCTGGAGAAATGTGAAATAAGAATATGGCTCAGTTTTATGAATAATGTTATGTGATTTTTAGAGTTATTATGATTATAAACCCAAGTGTTTGAACTATGATTTTAGAGCTATCAAATATATAATAAAAAAATATATTAACTTAAAATATGAACCTAAAACTTTAGTTTTATGGTACCAGGAGGTACGAAATTCACTATAATTCATAGCAATTGCCAGATACATATTCTATGGGTTAGAAATCAGAATGCCTACAAGTGGTGATTCCTTAGACATGATTTTTCATAGCCATAGTTATGCTAAAGTCAGATTGTTAGAGTTATATGAATCAAGAACTTTCAGTGTACTCAGAATTTAGGGGCTCTAATTCGTCAGGGATAGAGCACCCACTTTTCAGCTATGATTTTTTTTTGGTCAAACTAATTTAGACGGTAGAAATCAGAAAATAAATAGTTAGTTAACGGCTGTCATGAGATCGTTAACATTGGTACCAAATTATCTGCCAGAGGACAATATTGTCCATCAGCATACATAGAAAACGAGACCTTGGTTAGGTGCCCATTGTTTGTGTGACAGGGATTGTTTGATTTTACAGCTTTTGTTATTATATATGTATTTATTCAGCTCAACAAATATTGTTTCCCTAGACTTTGCCGCACCTTAGTTAAAATGATTTCATGTTGCTTGTGAATTTATAAAGGTTTGTTTATGAATTTAGAATGAAAAGTGTTTTCCTATATAGTTATGTATTTAAGTACCAAATGATTATGATTGTTGCATGTATGGTATTATATGCATACCACAGTTGTCTCATGTGGGTGATAGGTGAGAGCTTACTCACTGAGTCCGTTGACTCATCCCTCTCCCTTTCTCTCGTAGTTGCATGTTCAAGTTCAGTTTTAGCCCAGTTTGGTTGATATAGCTTTTCCCAATAGTGAGCCTTATTTTGGAGCAAGCCTAGTATAGGTTCATATTAGTATTAGGGGGCTCCGGTAGATATGCAGGCAGAAACCAAGCCATGCATTATTGTTGGCACCAAATTTTACTAAGTGTCACATTATCAAACTAATGTTCAACTTTAATAGTTGGAAGATCAGTTAAAGGTTTGACACAGCTAAGGACTAGCAAAATTGTATAAAATTGACAAAGTCTATGATTTGTCAAATTATGTGTCGAAGCCCAAAGAAAGTTGACAGCTTGAGTACTCAATTTGGCAACTTAATATTAACAGTTCCCCCATTCGATGTTTGACAAGTTGAAATTGAAGTTAGTCAGTTGGGGTTGAAAATTTTAAAATCAAAGCAATAAGAAGTTGGTGTCCTCAAGGTTCGACAAGTCGAAGTAGAGAATTTGTCATTTGAAGACTTAGAAAATTTTGAAGATGTTGAAGATACTGTCAGAATAACTTCATCACATAAGTTTGTCAAATGACGATTATTGATGGTTTCCAATGGTTATTGATAAAAGCTTAATAAAGAAGTGACAAAGTGGTGATCAAAGAGCAAATGACAAAAAAAAATAATTGTCAAAGCCACGTGGGCAATATCTAAAAGCAACCGGGGACAAGTATCAAGATCTTAGAGTCTTAGGTTATCTATAAATACTAGTTTTGTATAGATTGTAAAAGATTGAAATTTTTACTCATACACCCACTCTTACACATCTCCAATGACAAAACAGAGTATTGAGTTCATTGAGTAATTGTTCTTAACCCATTTTCCATGCTTTTGTAGGATTAATCTATCTTTATTTTCTATTTTTATTTTTGCAATTTCTCTACTTCATTTACGGTTTGTCAATCAATTTATTTTCTGCATTTCTTCTTCTTCTTCTTCTTCTTCTTCTTCTTCTTCTTTTACTCTGTCAATTTAACATTGCATTTACAATACACATGAATCACAACACAAATCACGCTACATTGCATTCTACATTCCATCCTCATTCATTAAAAGTAATTTGACACTCGATTTCTTTGGTGGCAAACCCAAGAGGAGTAGTTTTCCGCTCCCCAAATCGAAATCTTGAAGAGCAAAGATTGTCATCTAAACTCTTGGAGTTTGTCGATTTACGCCTAGTTTAGAGCAGTTTAGTCTGCTACACAAGGAATTTGTCAATTATTTGTTGTTGACAAGTAAGTACTAAAGTCTGCCATAAATAATTATTTTTAGATATTGTATTAGATTTTAGTATTTGAAACAACTATGTATGTGTTTTCAGTTTACGAGTATAGATTTAAAATGATAGAGTTGATTTGAGTTTATGTAATAAGCCAAAGAGGTATTTGTGATTCAATTTTCATGTATTAAGTTGATTTCAGATTTAAAAATCATGATCAAGTGATGAAATAGTTATGTTTTCATGATCAACATGTTTAATGGAAATGTTATATAGTTTTCTATATTAAGATATTTTAGTCATGTGAAATTGGATATCAAGTTTTGAATAAATATCTGGATAAATATTTAAAGGAAATTATATTTTTAGAATACAAATTAAATATAATATTATTATATTTTATGCATGAAAGGAAGCAAGTTACCTAGTAGGCTTACGTGGGGATGAGATTTCTCACGTGTTGATCACTCTCCCAAGTCAGGTCGTGATGAGAATACAGAATGTAATATCTTATATAGTGTTAATACCAAACATTATATAATATTAAAAGTTTATCAGACCTTTTCCTATTAGGTCTTATACTATTAGTCCTTATCCTATTTGAAATATTTTAGTAAATTTATTGTATGTAGTAATTTCTTTTTGACATTCCTATCAGGGTCTTTGTAAGAAACTTGTAGAAAGTATTCTTAAAATAGAATAAAATTCTTTGTGTCTCTATTTTTTTATGAAAAAAATTCTTGTGTTTCGTTTAAATCTATTAGTACTTACCCCATAAAAAAATATTATTGACTATTTAAGGATAAAAAATGGAATTTACTTTCTAATTAATATGTGCTTAGTGCCATCACTAATAAAGAATTATCATTGTATTTATTTAAGGAAGATGCTAAATAAGCATAAACTTTTCCAAAATTTTGACAGGTAGAAAGAAATAACTTAATTCATATACACTATATGAGTATAAAAAAGAAAATTATATGGATATTTAATCATATTATTGTGATTATTATTATATCAATAAAAGCATTTATTTCAAATTACCAACTCCTTTGAAAGTTTTACAAGTAAACATATATGATTAGAGTTTTTTATATTAATAGTGTATCAAGTGAATCTCAAAAAGAAATTACATAGCAATATCATTACTGTCTAACTTCAATAAAAATATTCATTGCTACCAACACAAGATTGGTATGGAAAAACTGATATTAGGAGACTCGTGCCCCCTGCGAACATTTTCCAAATTCTCAAAGAGGAACGGCTATCTCCGATGGAAGGATACATGGAAAACCAATTCATTGTTGCCTTAAATGTTTGAAAAATTAGCTGCAGTTATTGAATCAAGAGAAAGTAGTGATTTTCACAATTACTATGACACAAATTAACCAAAATTACTGCAATTTTCGTTAATAAATACCTTATGGAGAGCAACATTTATGGTAGAAATTAAGAAAGGGCCAAGTTTTGAACAAGTGAGATGGCAATAATACTTTTGTTTATGCATTCGATTCTAAAAACAATATTATCAATCAATTACACGTAAAATCAAAAAAATCAATCAACTAAGGAAAATACAATAATTTTTATTGTCAAATATAGAAAATAAAAATTGTAGTTACTAAAATATTTAGATTTTAATTTCTATGCAATTTTTATATTATTATCCACTCATATTTTATCAAGTTAATAAAATTAAAGGAGTCTTATGATTAGTACTTAAAAAGTTATTCAAATAAAATTATTTAATTAAATAATAATATATCAAAATTAAACTTAAATATTTATTTGAGACTTGAGAGCAAAATTCACCCGCGAAAGAGGTCAACGTTTAGATGGATATATGCATGAACTGAGAACCTTAATCTTACCCTCGCTTATTATTTTAGAAGACCCTAGATTCGCAGGTAGGCACTTTTGTCTGTAAGGAAAGAAAAAAGAGGTGGTTCGGATTCAGTGGGCATGTCATGTCGCTGTAGACTTACCGATTCCCATACGCGTGGCTTTTAATTTTCATACAACTTGCTTCCCATTCGCTTCTGCTTCTTTGTGGGGTTCCTAACCTTTGCCATTGGGTGAATAACTGGTTGTGTGATAGTGAAAGAGGGAGTTGGACATAACCCGGCAGCTCTCTCATGCCATCTTCGGGTTTGTCCAAGTTCTATTTGAACATGAAATTCAGATTGGTATGTCATTTTCTTTTAATTCTTTTAAACTAAGATTAGTGTAATCATGTGTAAATTTATTAAAAATATAAACATAAGTTGTAATATTATATGGAATTACAATTATATTATTTAAAATGTGATTCAAATTTAAAATTAATAAAAACATCAATACTGATATGTTCAAAAATATTTTTCATGAAAATTACTTATATAAATTAATAAATTAAATTTAAGAACTTTTTATGTTATAATATTTTATTAAAATACCAAATTTCGATAAATATAGTGGCTAGCAAATAAATGAGAAAGAAAGAATTATATAGATTTTAATTAAGAGAATAACAATTTAATTAGTTTTAGGACCAGTAATTTATAGGATACAAGTTATGATCAGGAATTGCTCATCTTAGTTATTTTTAAATTTCACAAAATTAGTATATAAAATTATAGTTTTAATTATATGTATTGTTTCATATATAAAAATCCGAAATGAGAAGTTTAACTCCCATTCTATACTTTGTTTTCATATTTAATATTGAACACCAAAGGAGACTGAGTTATTTTTAAAATTCCAAACACAAATTCGAAAGCATACTCTTTGTTTGGATGAAGAAAGAATGAAAAATAATAATAAATAAAGGGATGATAGATTAGCATGGAAAGTTCATTTTTTTTTATCTTATTACTTGGATGAAATTAAAAGATAGGATTTAATTTCTGTATATTAATAATATAAAAAAAAATGCACATATTCATCCAATCATCATATGTATACTGGTACATGAGCCAAGATAGTTTACTTTCATATCTACTGTTTGAAAAGTCAAGCCGATGAAATATTTTGATTAGAAAATTATTAGTGCATCAAATAAAATTGAACTCAAAAAGAAAATAGAAAGAAGGACAATAAAAAAATTCCTTATCTTACTCAATTGAAGAGAAGAGTAAAATGAAAAAAAATAACCATCTTATATTTTATAAAAAGTTACTCAAGATGTGAATGTGTTAAATTTTACACTTGTGTCAATAGAACCTTTCTCATTACGGTTGAACCAGTAGCTTGTCTATTCAATGTGTGTTTTTTGTTTTTAAAATCTTGGTTTTGACTTCAAAACTATATAATTGGTCTTTGATCTCTTCATATGAGGGAAAATATGTTGTAAAAATCCACGTGTAAAACTTATATTTGTCTATTCCTCACTAACAATCTCTTATAGTAAGTATACTAAATCATTCAAGTCATATAAAAGTATGTGCATTGTCCCAGGAGAATTGATCATTGTATCCAATAATAGTTTGTTAATTCAATTTCTATTTAGAATTTTTACAACTCTCTGGATTGAAAAAATCTCTATACTACAATATCTTTTATATAAAAAATAAACTGTTAAAACTTGTTAACAAAAAGGAATGCTAGCACAAGAAGAAGCACATAAGGGTTAGATTTCACTTAACTCTTCCAATGAATCTCTAGTTTCTTAACTTACAAAGTTCTAATTCCACACTTCGGTTGAATTTTCAATTTGATTAATAACCACTTCATTAGCTTATTAATTCTTCTCTAACTTCTTGAAATTCCTTAATTCCTTAGAACAATCCCAATGAGCAAAAGGGTTTCACAAGGCATAGTGAAATTCTAAACAAATACACAATTAATATCATCTATTCATCATAGAAATCAATCATGATGTTTTTCACATGAGCTAGCATATATATGAATTTCCTAATCCAATATATGATCCCTAAATAAGGGTATGAGGTTCCACTTCATAAAAAAGCATGAAAACAATGCTAAACACTCAATATGTAGAAAAAGGAACTTGAAGAACAAAACTTATTGATCTTCAATATGAATCATCAAAAAGTGTTAAGCTCAAGAACAAAAAGAACACACAAGGCATTAAGGGCTCTCAACAACCAAATTACATAACTCTTCACCTCTAAAAGGTGCAAGCAAGACAAAATCATTAAAAGAGTATAGATCAAATGTGAGGACCTTAGAACATGATGTGCAAAGCTCTCATCTCTCAATTGTAGACGGTTAGATACTTAGATGTTTTACTTAAATCACCTCAATAGAAATTACATTATCATAAATTTGCTTATCTTCTACTTCTCCATTACCCAAAATCACATACAAACACAAATCAAGAGAATTTTAATCAAGTTTGTGATAGGGTCAAGGTAAAGATAGGGAATAATGTGATATGACAAGGTAAAAGCAGTAAGAATATAGCGAACGTTGTTCACGTATTAAGTATGGGGCCTTTCCATTTCATGCCATTAAAAAATGAGAAAAAGAGAATTATATAGATTCTAATGAAGAAGATAACAATTTAGTTTTAGGATCGATAGTTTATAGGATACAATTTATGATTAGGAATTGCTCATCTTAGTTATTTTTCATAAAAATTAGTATGTAAAATTATAATTTTAATTATATATATTGTTTCATATATAAAAGTTTGAAATGAGAAGTTTAACTCCAGTTCTAAACGTTGTTTTCATATTTAATATTGAACACCAAAGGAGACTGAGTTATTTTTAAAATTCCGAACACAAATTCAAAAGCATACTTTTTGTCTAGATGAAGAAAGAATGAAAAGAAAGAAAATGAAAAAAAAAGAAAATAAAGAGAAGATAAATTAGAATGGAATGTTCATGTTTTTATCTTATTACTTGGATGAAATAAAAAGAAAGGATTTAATTTTTATATACTGACAATATAAATTTTTTTTTTACACATTCGTCTAATAGTGCACTGACACATGAGTCAGGATAATTGACTTTTATATCTATTACTTGAAAATTCAAGCAAATAAAATATTTTAATTGGATGACTATTAATGCATCAAAATTAAACTTAAAAAGAAAATAAAAAGAAAGACAATTAAAAAAAATCCTTCTCTTTCTTGGTCAAAGAGAAAAGTAAAATAAAAAAAATAATCATCTTATATTTTATAAAAAGGTACTAAAAGTGTAAATGTTTGTTCAATGTATATGTCAATTTTCAAAATCTTGGTTTTGATTTCAAAACTACATAATTGGCCTTTGACCTCTTCATATGAGGGAAAATGTTTGTGTAAAAATCCAAGTGTGAAACTCATATTTATCTATTCCTCACTAGCAATCTCTTAGTGAGTATACTAAATCATTCAAGTAATATAAAAGTAAGTATGTGCATTGTCCCGTGAAAATTGATTGTACCAAACAATAGTTCATTAATTTAATTTCTGTTTAGAATTTTTACAGCTCTTTGGATAGGAAAAATTGTACATTACAATTTTTTTTTATTTTTAAAAAGAAAATGGCTGCTGAAACTTGTAATTTTTCTTAACAAAAAGGAATGCTAGCACAAGAAGAAATAGAAACTTAAGGCAAATAGGGGTTCGATTTCACTTAACTCTTCCAATGGACCTCTAGTTTCTTAACTTACCAATTTCTAATTCCACACTTTGGTTGAATTTCCAAATTGATTAATAACTAATTCCTTAGTTTATTAATCTTCCTCTACCTTCTTGAAATTTCCTAATTCCTTAGAACAATTTCAATGAGCAAAAAGGCTTCACTAGACATAATGAAATTATCAACAAATACACAATTAATATCATCTATTCTTAGATAGAAATCAATCATGATGTTTTTCATATGAGCTAGCATCTATACGAATTTTCTAGTCCAATATATGAACCTAAATCAAGGTATGAGTTTCTACTTTGTAAAAAAACATGAAAACAATGATAAACACTCAAGATGTAGAAAAAGAAACTTGAATCAAACTAAGAAACAAATATTACATCATTCAAGTTAAGCAACAACATCACTCTAACATAAGAGTTTAGCAACACATGGCAGAAAAGAAAGAAAAATAGCAAAATAGAGAGAAAGTCATGATAGAACCCAAGATTTGGAGTCATTTTGACCTTCAATCCTCCTCCTCTTGCTTGCTTCCAGCCTCCATATTTGTCTACCATAAGCTCCTTTTTCATTTTTCTTTTAAATAAGCAAAATAGGTTTTGCACACCGCGAATGCTTGAGCATAAAGAGTTGGTCGCTTGAGGCGGCTGTAGACCTAAAAACAAGCTTTGTTGGCTCAGTGGACACCCAAGCATAGGAAAACGGTCACCCGAGTAGCCATGACATATAGCATAATTTTTGTTTTCTTCATATTTCAAAGTTGTCCAAGACCTAAAATCCTCAATAAAACACATGCTTAGACCATTAAACAGCCTAAAAAACAAGCTAACAAACATACTAAAATATAAACCACTAGAAATCAACTAAACTATTCATCCAAGGCTCAATTACAACCGATCAATTACAACCGATATGATGGTTTTACACTTTCAAAACCCAATAAATTGATAGAACACCGCTCATACTTAGCGTTTTGTATGCCCTCATGCAAAATTCTAAATTAGGTACAAAAGAAAAAACACCCGAAAACACTTAATCTAAAAGTCAAAGAAAAACTCACTTATTGATCTTCAATTTGAATCATAAACAAGTGTTAAGTTCAAGAATAAAAGAACATACAAGGCATTAAGAGCTCTCAACAACCAAATTACATAACTCTTCACCTCTCAAAGGTGCAAGCAAGACAAAATCACTAAAAGAGTATGGATCAAATGTGAGGACCTTAGAAGATGATGTACAAAGCTCTCATCTTTCAATTGTATAGGGTTAGATACTTAGATGTTTTACTTAAATCACCTCAATAGAAATTGCATTACCATAAATTTGTTTATCTTCTACTTCTCCATTGCCCAAACACAAATTAAGAGAATTTTATTCAAGTTTGTGATAAGGTCAAGGTAAAGATAGGGAATAATGTGATACGAAGGGAAAAGCAGTAAGAATATAGCGAACATTGTTCATGTATTTAGTCATAAGTATGGGGCCTTTCCAATTCATGGCATTAAAAAAACAAGTATTTTTTCACTTGCTTTCTTTCAAACTTGCTTGTCTTATTTATCACTCTTTTTCTTTTATTCTTTTTTTTAAAAATATTTGGTCACTTTACTTGCCACATATACAATTTTATTTTTTTTTTGCTTTTTCCACTTTTTTGTTTCTCTCACCAACTTGTATCCCACACTTAAACGTTGTTTTTCAAACCAAAAAAGAAAAGGAAAGCTCTATGTTTTTAAAAAAGGATATTTACTAATAAAAATGTAAACTTACAAATGTCATCATAAGGATGCAAGCGATAAGTTAAAACTCCAAAATTGGGGATGAAGAAAAAAACCCGCAAAAATGAGTATCTGTAGGGATTATTCACACTAAGGATAGGGATAATAAAAAGTTTCGTTCCCACAGAGATGGGGGCAAAATCCACATTTACTAAATGGGGCCGGTGCAAGGAATGAGGTCCTTACCTGATAAAGACCTGCCAACTCATTTATGTGAAATCACTTAAATATTTACTCGCATATATATATGTATAAACGTATATTGAAAAAACTTAATATATCTTCATTTCTAAATTTTTTTTTATTGAATTTGCATTTAAATATGTATTTTCTTTTTAAATTAAGTTATCTTTTATTAGATTTGTTATTATGAATATTTCTATATTTTATTGGGATTTTAACATATATATTCTTTCAAGTTTTTAATTTTTTTTATTTTAACTAATTCATGGATATCTACATGGATTTGAATCCCTGCGATGGGGAATGAAGACTTGTTATGGGGTTAAAGATGAGAATGGAAGGCGAAATTTTAAACTAGGACTGGCGATGGGGAGCATATTTCTGCTCCTTATACATACACATTATCATCTTTTATCTAAAACACGGATGGTGCAAGATGAAAATGGAATATGGATGTTTGGCTTTGCAAAAAGAATTGATAGATGTACGGCTTTCTTTGCAGAGCTTTGGGTATCTACATTAGACTCAACTTAGCAAGGGATAGAGGCTTCAAGAAAGTTTGTGTTGAGTCAGATTCGTCCTCGGTGATTTACCCTCTTAAAGACCGCGCTGATTCGAATGGAAAGCACATCCTTGTTACTAGAATTCTCAACCTCGTTAAATGCAACTGGAAGATAGAATTCAGAACCACCTACCGAGAAGGGAACACGTGCAGATTGGCTTGTAAACTAGAGTTTCTCTTTGGATGTGGAAGTGAACATCTGGGAGACCCCCTGCTGGGTGTCTAGTGTATCTACATAATGATGATTGTGGGGCCTTTTTGCCCCGTGCTACTGCTATTTGATTGTTGTCTCCTTTGGGTTTAGGCCCTCTTATGTACCAACAAAAAAAAAAAATTGTTGAAAAATTTTAATGGCAAAGATCTTTTTCTGAGTTTTGGTTTATTCTTATATCTGGATAGTTGCTAGCATGGAGAATGAAGGTAAGGGAAATAATCTTCTATATTTGGGAGTTTTAAAACTCAAAAATGAAAGAAAAAAATCGAGTTATTGTTCTCCCTCTCTTCTTTTCTTAAATAACTACAAGTTATAATTCAAAACTACTGTATAATGGAGGGAAATAAAATAGGCTTTTACAGAATTTGACATTTGAAAAGATAAGCATACTTGTCAATACTAAAATGATTGCTAGTTTTGATGTAAATGAATAAAAACAAGGGTGGGCTTTTGACAAGAAGTGCTATTGTGGTTTAGAATAAGTACTAGATTAATGTCTCTGTCTTTCTATTGCTTCCATTTTTTCAAGAAGAAAATCAACTAGTAAATCAACGTACCTTATTTTCAAACATGATAAGGAACGGATTATACATGAATGTCGAAACTGATACTAATGGATCCTTCGGATTTGTGTTCGGGAATATAGTTCCGTGCCTTCCTGTGCATGTTGCAATTTACACTGATGTAAATATAAAAATGGCAATATATGTTTAAGGAAGTATAAGTATGATTTAGAAAGAAAGACACAGGTTGCAATTTACACTGATATATAAATGATTCGTGCCTTCCTGCCTCTAGAGAGCTTGTAGGGATTACATTCCAATAGAGGAATTTTTTTGTTTATAATGGCTCCATTTGGCTGTTTTAATCTCTGTATGATGGAGGGAAAGAATCACTTGTGAGTGAAGAGAGATCAAAACCAACCTGCAAGTATTAAGACGTTACTATACTATTCCTCCCTCCAATCATACATTGATACAAAGCCTAGCCAAGCCAAGCCAAGGGCTGTTATTCTAACTATGCCAGAACTAAAATTCCAATTGCAAATGGTTCTGAAGAGGAAGAAAAAAAAGAAGGAGAAATTATAATCAAAGCAACAAAACATAAAAGAGTTAACCAGTAAATACGATTGTGGAGTTGAGATTTGCACTAACATCGGCTAGCAAATCCGAATTGATTTTAGGCGTTTCTTCATTACTATGGCCCAACCAAAGCATACACAAGCTGAGTAAATTATAATAAACGTTGTAAGGACAGAGTTTCTTGATGCTATCACATTATACTACCCTTGAATCGAATCCCATTTGGAGCATCTCATCCAGATTATATTGCAATTTGTCTAAAGATCATAAAGTGTAGCAATAGTTTACCTGGTTAGATTGATGTTGCTTTCAAAGCCTCTTTTGTTAGGGGATTTTTGTAAAATTATCAATGGAAAATTGTATTATCGTGATTTAAGTATTTTGTTTAATGACAACAAAGTTGTCAGTTAGCTTCTATTGGAAATTTTGGCCGGTCTTTTGGGCTTCTCCCAGTGTAATTCTTCTTGAGAATCAATGAATATGTATGTGTTCTATGAAAGCTTGTATTTCTATACATTTTTATTAGCATGTTAATTGTCAATTGAATAAAGTCAATTATAATCTAAATAACCAAATCAATTAAAATCAATCATAAAAATCAATAATATAGAATCAATTAAAATCAATTATGAATCAAATTATTGCGTAATCTAAATAACTTATGTGATTAGAATCAATTATACAAATCAATTGTATGAATTTAATTGTAGCCGATGGTGGTGAAATGATGGATGAAACTTAATATATATAACCGATTGGTTGTATTGTTGTTGTAATGAAAAGTTCAGATTTATCAATTAAAAAGTAAAAGGAAACAATTTCAGTGCCCTTCAAGTATCATAAACTAATATGAATTTTGTTTTTTAAAATTGTCACTAACATCTTGATAAAATAGTTATTGCTCCTACTAATATGAGAAGTAATATAAAATGTGAAGGCTCTATCAAAAAAAGAAAAATGTGAAGGCATTTACAACTTGGCTTTTACATGTGAACTTGGCTTTTACACATGAACCTGGCTTTTATAACTTCTTTCATATTTGATTCCAATGGACAACAGCAACATAGATGGCTCTCGACTACTTTTTGTCCGAAAATAATAGGGTTTTTATTAATCAGTGAGTTGTTGCCGTCCCACTACATCGAGGATGTGAATGAGTTTGTAACTGATTCTAATTCGGAACATAAAACTCAATTAAAGCACCTATATCGGTTAACTTGTGATATAATTCGTTGGAAAACTCAACAGTCCCTGTATAGCTACTCAATGATTTTTTATTCTTAACATCACTGTATCAGACTATTGAAGGCAATATAGCTGTCAATTGAACTATTTGGTCTCAAGATTGTAATCAAATAATACAATTTGTCGATCAAAGTAACTTTAGAATGGTTACCTATGTGCTCATTGTAATAAGTTATCTGTGCCAAGCGTAGTACAGATATATGGGAATTTCTTTCAATACACTTAAAAGTATAGATATATCTTAATACACTGGTTAGACTTTCCACAAAGGTATCTAGACTCATATAGTAGTACACATAATTTTTTATAAGCGCTATTAAATGATTAAAATTGTCAAGACATACTTTAAGCATTACATTATCATATACTTCAATTCTAACTAGCAGATAAAAAATTTCAATATATTTTCAGTTTTTAATATAAATTTGGATTTGCATTTTCAATCTTTTAAATAAAAGTTTGGTTTTGGATGGAATATAATGGAATAATCAATGTCACACAACATGGATACTATCAACCGGGAGCCCTCTACTATTATTGTTTCTAACGTCTTTTCCATTTCCTATGCAAATTCTCATTATACCTGCACTTTCGCTTCCACCAGATTATGGGTACTGAATATTTTTTACATGTGGCTCTTTTACTGGAGTCATTTGATATTATCACTTAAGGGACTTCGAATTTTCCATATCGTTTATCTCTGTCTTTGCTTTAATCCAGCGGTATAGAATATACATTACATAATCATATCGTCTAATTGCAACTGGCTGATGATCTTTTCACTATATTTTCAGGTTTCAAAAAAAGAATAAGGATGAAATGAAGTAATCAAGGAGTCAGAACACGGTTAACATTCAGCTCTCCATTGCTATTCTTTTTAGTGACTCTTTCACTCCCAGGAAAAATTTTGATTATAGCCTGTCTCTTGATTTCCACAAGAGTAATCATAATTATTTGTGCTAAATTAATTTCCCTATGTATCGTGCTAATCAATTATTACATTCTCTTTGCACCTAATTCTCTTCACACATAACCATAATAAGTGTTGGAGGCAGTAGAAGTAAAAGTAAATAAACTATACAAAATATTTAACGTTGTTCGACAAATAATGGCTACGTTCACAACTCAACAAATCAATTCACTAATTTCTTTTTGGAAAAAATACAATCACCAATCTAGTAATCTTTCACAAACCCAAAATCTCAATACATCTAATCTCACAAAATAATTTCTCCACCTACTAAGAACTCACTCAAACAAAACACACTCTCACCCCTAAAATGGCACACACTCAATTTTCCTTTTTATTTCTCTATTATGGTGCAACAACCACCCAAGAAGAAGGAATAAACTTTTGATTTTAAAGTGATACAAATTTCAAATGGGCTTAAAATGATCCAAGGCAACAAACCCAATAAATCTCCACCTTGCCTTGTGATTGGGACAAATTGTATATGTCAGTAACAAGAGCCAGAAGGCCTTGTCAAAGGACTAGTAAATGTTACTTTTTTTTGTTAGCGCACGCTTTGCCTTCTCCACATTCTTGTATACTTGGCCATTGTCTTTATTCACAACTGTCTCCCCTATCAATTTATACAAGTTACCATTAGTTTTCTTACCCTTCATTATCTTCAAAGTTCCTCTAGTAACTTGCATTACTCTATCTCTTGCAGAATGTCCATAGCCCAAACTATCAAATCTATCCAAAGAAATCAAATTTCTTCGAAGTGCAGGTACGTACCTCACATCACCAAGTGTTTGCACACAACCATTATGCATTTTAATTTTTACAGTACCCTTTCCAATAATATCAAGACAATCCTCATTAGCCAATCTCGCAACCTTATCATCACAAGTATCATAAGTATCAAACCATTCTTTCTTGCAACAAATATGATTAAAACAAGCAGAATCTAAGAGCTAGCAATCACTATAAATAGCTTTCTCCTCTTCAACCATTATCACATCGGTTTCATAATTGGCATAATCTTCAACAACTGTCGTAGCATCTTCAAACTTCTTTTTTCCTTTTCCTTTATTTCTTTCAAATTCTTCCATATCTGCTTTCAATTTCTGGCAATAAAATTTAGTATGATTAATCTCATGACAATAATAACATTGTTTGTTTTTATAGTCTGGTTTTGACAGAGAACTTGATCTTGAATTATCTCTATCAAAATTACTGCCACGAGACATGCTTCTACCACGGCTAGTTCTAACAATAAGGACACTTTCTTGGGGTTGATCATTCGATCTTTTCAATTTTTCATTCTCTAATAACACAACAATCACATCATCAACTTTCAAAGTATTTTTTCCAACTAGCAATGTGGTTATTACACTGTCATAATTATTTGGAAGAGATGATAATAGCAACAGTGCTTTACCTTCATCATCAATTTTCACACCAATACTAGCTAACTGTGTGACCAATCTTCTAAAATAATTCACATGATCTCTAATGTCAGCACCAACATCCATCTTCAACTAATATAATTCGTTCTTTAAAAATAGGCGATTGGTAAGGGATTTTGACATGTACATGTTCTCTAATTTCTTCCATAAGTCAATAGCAGAAGTTTCATTCAGAACATTAAATTTTACCTCAGAAGCTAGGCATAGGCGAATCGTACTGACAGCTTTCATCTCTATCTCTTCCCATTCTTCATCTGTTATCTTATCAGGCTTTTTCTCCTTCCCACTCAAAGTTTTAACTAATCCATGTTGCACTAGAATATCTTTAACATTATTCTGCCACAGACTAAAATTATTTTTCCATCAAAGAGCTCCACCTCAAATTTTCCCATTGAACCTTGCATCCTTGCCATAAAAAATACCAGAAGCAGGATCAGAACCCTGCTCTGATACCACTGTTGGGGGTAGTAGAAGTAAAAGTAAACAAACTACACAAAATATTTAACGTAGTTTGACAAATAATGCCTACGTCCACAACTCAACAAATCAATTCACTAATTTCTTTTTGGGAAAAATACAATCACCAATCTAGTAATCTCTCACAAACCCAAAATCTCAATACATCCAATCTCACAAAATAATTTCTCCACCTACTAAGAACTCACTCAAACAAAACACACACTCTCACCCCTAAAATGGCACATACTCAATTTTCCTTTTTATTTCTCTATTATGGTGCAACAACCACCCAAGAAGAAGGAACAAACTTTTGATTTTAAAGTGATACAAATTTCAAATGGGCTTAAAATAATCCAAGGCAACAAACCAAATAATAAGGATGAATAAGGATATGTCTTTATGGAAAATGTTAATTAATTAAACATCAAGTAATAGTGAGTAAAATGATGTAACCTGTTTGGTTTGAGTTTCCAGTTTTTAGTTTTCCAGATTTTGTTAAGGAAATACTGAAAATTCTGAAAACTACAAAATTCAGTTTTCATTTCTAGTTTTTAGCATTTCCTTCACAAAACTTGAAAAACTGAAAATGAAAACTGAAAACTGGAAATTCAAACCAAACAAACCCTAAAGTTTTGTTGAAATTAGGTGGCAAAATTCCATATTAGGTGAAGTTCTTCATGTATAGTTGTTGCATACATTATACTTAAGGCTTGGTTCTTATTGATCTTATTATTATAGCAAGTGTTGAAATTGAAATTCTCATGCATGTTTGTAATTATACATACTCAGCATTAAAAGGTACTGTGTATTTGCCCTTTTGTTTACTATGTTTAAGTTATAATCAAGGTGCTCATGAATTTAAGTGTGTTGCAATCTATATGTGGTTTGTATTGATTCTAATGATTTCTATGCGAAACTTCTCTGACTTGGTTAATTTTCTTTTAAATTTGATAAACCAGGGAATTCCAATGACAAGTTTTGCAGAGCACTGTCACGAACAGTCTTTCTTTAGGGGTTAATACATGGAAAATTATAGAGAATTCTGGAAGGCCATAGAAAAATATAGAATACTGTAGAATGGTATAGATAGTTCTAGAGAATTCTAGATACTTTTGGAACCATGTAAAACCGTGTAGAATCATGTAGAACCATGTGGAATCATGTAGAACTATCTAGAAACATGTAGAGACATGTGGAAGTATCTAGAAGCATGTAGAGGCATATAGGAGTTATCTAGAATGTCCTTAGTAGATATGTATAGGTGGTTCTAGAAACATGTTGAAATGTGTAGAATGTAGGAAGGTTTTGGATATAAAATTCGGACCGTCCATTAGAATCAATCTCCACTATCTATTGAGAAGGTGGAAGGCTATATATAGAGGTGGCCATTCTTGGCCAAACTATCCAAGACATCCAAATCATTTGTAAGTGTTCCATTGTGTAATACAAAGAGTTTTCTTCACCAAAATTCTCTTATTCTCTTGTGCTCTTGGCTTCCGTTGGTAGTCATTTTTGAATGAGACTGACTTGATGTTTGGCTCAAGAGGTTGAGTAAGCCCAAGTGTTGGCACGGTTGCATTAGAGTTTGTCCAAGGCTGTGACAATTTTGACAGCACGGTTTAATTATCCTTCTATACTTGCGATATGAGATGACTAATACTACAATTATTTATTCAAATTATTTATAACACATTGATAGTCTTATATGTCTAAAGAACATTGTTAAGAGTTTTTCTTAACAAATGTCGATGTCTAAATTTACTTATAATATTGTTTCTTACTAACACTGATATGTTAAGCACATGAAACCAAGTATATACATAGAAATTTCTTCCTCTCTCTTTATTTTACTTTGATCATATATATAATTCATTTATTATAAGCGGATGAAGTTGATTTATCGCTGTTGAAACTAAATTCTAAATCTTTCTTAAGTCATCATACTGTTAGTGACATTGATATTTGAAGCAGGGGACCTATTTTATTATCCAAGAAACAATGACATTGAAATAAGTAAAAATCATGAATATATTGGTATTGAGATATAGGTAATGCAATATCACTTGGATCATTATTACCAAACATAGCGTTAAGAAGATTCGCTGCAATAACGTTATACTTCCCTGTGCAAAGTACGGGCACTACAATATAAAATCCCACAAAGATAACCATCCAGTAAAATGCAAACACTTGCCAGAATTATTTAGCCAGAAAAATTGAATTGCCAAGTGGCAATTAATGGTATATGTTATTACCCGTTTTTTACAGAAATAAATAGATAGATAAATTATTTAAATAATTATGTTATTTATATTCACAATACATGAGACATCATACCAACTTACGTCTTATCCATCTTTGGATTGAGTGTGAATCTTATTTAAGTAAGGTTCATATATTATCTGATGGGGATGAAATGTGAGTTGACACGATATCCTATACCTTATAAATATAAATAATATTTTTTATGTCATATAAAATGTGTTTCCTTGATGAAAAATACCACAATATTTATCAGGAAACCTTTAATCTAATCTGCCATCCATACCACATGTTACTGACTAGTAGAAAACCACCACACACAGCGTTTCCAAAATCTTATCCACATGTGAGGGTAATCTTGCGGACCAATCAAGACGAAGCAATCTCCTCCAAGCTAGATTTTTAATTTGCCTTTTTTTTTGTTAGGATTTTTTTCTTAATTTGTTTGAAAAATGCTTTATTTGGTTAAGGAAATAGCATTGAAAACGGACAAAGTCCAAGCCTCAAGCTTTAAAATTTGTTGGGGGGGGGTCTTGGATATCATTATGTTATTTCCCTCGTTTAAAAATTGTTTAATTTCATTATTTTACTCATGGGTTTGGGCTGTCACGGCTTGGGTGCTTTGTTGGCTGCCCAGTTAAAAAACATTGATACAAAAAGGAACCAGAAATTAAACTCCACCAAAAAAAAAGAAACACCGCATAGAAAAGGATATGGGAAAACCGAGCACCTATTTACCCAGTAGGTTGGCCTGTTTAGCCTGTGAATTAAACGGGATAGGCTAATTATGGGTTGATAGTAAATAGGTTAAAATTTTCTGCCAGACTAACATTTGTCTTACGGGTAGACGGGTTAGCCCGACTGATTTAACCTGTTTTGACAATCCAAATGAAATACTTTAAGGTAACAAAATATAATTTGCCCAAAAATTATAAACCAATATAGGGTAAACAAAAATAGGGAATTTGAAAGGTCCACATACATTTGTCAAATGAGACTCTCATGATTTGACTCACATAAATAAAAGAGGAAGAAATGCATGCCCCTTTCCCCCTACCTTTTAATTTATAGCCAGGAAGCTCCAACACTTGAATTAAAAAGATTGAATCCTAAGCCCACAACCTGATGATAGCCCCTCACGAAATACAACAAAAAATGCAAACAATATGGAAACAACTTCCTTTCACTCTTTTTTTTTTTGGTTTTCGGCTTTTTTTAATCTTTTTGAGCTCAAAAATAATTATATCTGACAAATAGAAACAGTTTTCCTTTTTCAATTTTTTAAGTTAGAAAATAATTTTATTTGACAAATAAAAATAGGGAAGCCAAATAAGACTCAAACCAAATTGAAAACAATATGTAATTTTTTTTTCTATTTCTTAAAATGCAAGATTTTATTGTTCAGAATAAAATGCAAGATTTTTTTTTTTGGAGGTTTTATGACCTGAAAAATGAAACTTAATCAAATCAAGGAATCTGAAAGACAAATTTTAAGACTCAAACCAGGAAGATTTCCTTTCTTTTTTTATCTTTATTATAACCCCTTTATTGGGAGTTTTCATTGTATGAGTTGAAAAACAACAAACACAAAAGTGGAACAGAGACAAGGCACTTCCAAGAAATATACGAAGAGAGAAGACACAATTCAAATGGGAAAACAACAAAAAATAACTATTTTTTTTTTTCTCTTTTTTACTTTCAAGCTTAGAGCTATAAGCTGTAACATGGAATGTAAACAGCGACTCAGGATGAACTTAATGTGTGTTTAGATTAGAGTTTGTAAATAGGAGTTTGTACCAACTTGATTTTATCAAAATTGATTTTAATCAAAAGTGACTTGATATCAATGTAACTTATGTTTGAAAATTTTGATTTCAGAAGTGATTATGATAGAATGAATATTGTTTAGATGATACAAGTTAAAATCACTTTTTAGATATGCAATTTATGAGAAGGATGTGAGTTTATATTATATTAATTTTTACATGCATAAATAACTCTTGGTACCAATATTAAATTATGAATAAAAAGTTACTACAAAATATATAAAATAAGAGTTTAATTTAGAATTAACAATTGATCTTATAATTCTTTAGC
Source organism: Dalbergia cochinchinensis (assembly GCA_031216125.1). Taxonomy (NCBI): domain Eukaryota; kingdom Viridiplantae; phylum Streptophyta; class Magnoliopsida; order Fabales; family Fabaceae; genus Dalbergia; species Dalbergia cochinchinensis. The sequence goes on along the minus strand of CM062373.1, from coordinate 53,183,832 downwards.
AAATCTCAACATGAAATCTAAAATTTTAAGCCTATTCTAGTTTTAAAAACATTTGAAACTAAAATTAGATTTTACATTATAATTTTAGTTTTAGAATTTGACTCTTCTAAAATGAGAAAATTGGTAAAGTATAAAAATGATGAATTATTAACTATTGGACCAACAATTTCCATCATACATGCTTCTTGTGTAGATCCTACTAGATGATCCAAAGTTATATAACATCTCACTTTTATATTTTACTAACCTCCTTCTGAAATTCTTAATCTCAATCTCTAAAAGGACCTGTAGACTAGGTGTGACTTGCTTTGTCAAAAGCCTAGTCAAGAAGTCAAAAATGTTGGGCTGCATTTATAGTGGAGCGTCTATTATCATTTATTGCACGAGGAAATTTGTCAAAGGAGCATTAAATAGAGCACATGATAAGTTGAAATTTTGTCCTCAAAGTTCTATAAATAAGAGCTTGAAACTATCAGCCAAGACAACGAGAACAACAAACGAAGAACAACCATCATCTACTATCTCCTCACTTCAGTCTAATAGAGTAGAATTATTTGTTCCATGTGAGTTTTACTTTTTTGTGAGTTGAGAGTATACACCAGTGAGATAAATACTGTGAGGTACTCTAGGTGTATTTGGAATTTGGGTTGAGCAGAGTGTGTCCACTTTTTGTATCTCCATCATATTTCTATAATAAAATATTTGATTGTCACCTTTACCCGTGGACGTAGGCTTTAAGTTGAACCACGTAAATTTTTTGTGTCAATTTACTTTACGTTTCCATATATTTAATTTAATGCTACTCTAATCCCACCATTTCACAACAAACTGGTATCAAAGCTCTTATAGAGTTTTTGGCTAATTTGTTTAAAAATATCTACTGCAAAATTTCATATTCAGTAGTTTGATGGGCACATTAATTTTGAAATGTGGAATGTCTGTATGATAGTTGTTCTTGTATAGCAAGGTGTAAAAATAGCACTTTCTGACAAGAAAAAGAAGCTCGAGACAATGAAAGAACATGAATGGGAAGATGCTGATCAAAAGGCTCTTTTTATTATTCAGTTATTCATTATAGATGATGTGCCACAGGAGGTCCTTTCAGAGAAAACAGCAAAATCATTGTGGACTAAGTTGGAGTCATTATATATGACTATGAAATTGGCCAACCGTCTCGGTGTGTTGCAATGTCTGCACATGCTTCGTATGACAGAAGGGACATCAATCCGGTCTCATATAGTTGAGTTCACATCACTCATCACAGATTTGAAAGTGAGTAATAGGCAATGATGTTGCTTTGTTCCTTACCTCCTTCATACAAGCATTTCGTGAGACGCTCATATATGGTCATGAAAGCCTCAAAATTGATGAGGTTAAATCCACACTTTTAAGTCGTGATAGAATGGAGCACGATACTGGATATCATGATGATACTGTATCTAGCTTGGTTGCTGAAGGGTGGTCAAAAGAGATTGGATCGAGTAGTAGCAAAGGAAGATTTAGATCTAAATCTAGACATCATAAAAGCAAGGGTAGATATTGCAAGAAGGAAGGGCATTGGAGGGCAGAATGTCCGAGGCTCAAAGACAAAAGGGAAAAAGATTCCAGTGATGTAGCAAGTGTAGCTGAAAGTACTAATAATGTTCTCACAGTATCAACCAGTTCAATTGATGATACTTGGATACTTGATTCAGGTTGTTCCTACTACATATATTGAAACCGAGATTAGTTTACATCTTACTGGTCAATAGATGGTGGTGTTTTCTAGATGGGAAATGATATGCCTTGTAGAGTCATTGGCATTGGAACAGTCCAAATCAAGATACATGATGGAATTGTGAGAACAGTGACTAATGTTCGGTACATACTGGACTTGACGAAAAACCTTATATCCTTAGGCGTCTTCAATTCTCGAGATTATAAGTATTCTGCCGAAGGTGGAGTTTTAAAAATCTCCAAGGGTGCTCTTATTGTGATAAAAGGCAAGTTGGTAAATGGTTTTTATTTACTCCAAGGAAGTACAGTTGTTGGTTCTGCCTCAGTATCATCTGATTTAGATTCAGAAACTACTCATTTGTAGCATATGCGTCTAGGGCATATGAGTGAAACAAAAATGTCAATTTTGAGCAAGTGTGGCTTGTTAGATGATAACAAAATTGGGAAGCTTGACTTTTGTGAACATTGTGTCCATGGGAAGTAGAGCAGAGTCAAATTCAGCACTGCTATCCATAGGACTAATGGCACAGAAGATTACATCTACTCTGACTTATGGGGCCCTGTACCTGTTCCATCAAAAGGTGGTGTTAGATACCTATTGACATTCATTGATAATTTCTCGAAGATGGTATGTGTCTATTTTTTGAAACACAAGAATAATGTGTTCCATACTTCCAAGAAATAAAAAGTGCTTGTTGAGAACCAAACTGGCAAGAAGATCAAGTGTCTCTACACAGATAATGGTTTGGAGTTTTGTGGAGGTCAGTTGAACGAATTCGTGAAAATGAAAGCATAGTATGACCTCGTACTGTGTGAAAGACTCCATAACAAAATGGAGTAGCAAAACATATGAGCAGAACTCTTTTAGAGAGTGTGCACTGTATGTTCTCTAATACTGGTTTGCCTAAAGAATTTTGGGCTAAAGCTGTCTATATGGCTTGCTATTTGGTGAATTGATCTCCATCAACCGTAAATGATTTGAAGACTCCTATTGAGGTTTGGTCCTGTGCTCCTGCTGATTATTCGAATATGAGAATTTTTTATTGTCCTACATATGCTCATATTGATGATGGAAAGCTTGAGTGAAAGGCACTAAAATGTACACTTCTCAGATATAAAACTGGGATGAAAAGTTATAGATTATGGTGTACAGAACCTAAGTCATCCAAATTCATAATTACCAGAGATGTTAAGTTCAATGGATCATCCATGCTTCATCCAAAAAAAAACAGGTTAGTGATGCAGAAAAAGACCAAGATACTAGCAAGCAGGTAGAGTTTGAAGCTGAACCACCAAAGCAGATGAAAGAAGATGCCTCTGATTAGACTATTCAATAAGAAGAAGAAGATATTATTGATGCTATAAATGCAAGACAATAGTTGCAGCATTATAGCCTTACTAGAGATAGAGAAAAGAGGAGAGTAAAACCACCACAGAGGTATGGTCATGCAGACATAGTCTTTTTTATATTATCAGTGACAGAGGATATGGAATCAAAAAATTCTATCATATATCATGAGGATAAATTTTGTTCCTTCCAAAAGTGATGATGATTTATGATAAGAGATTTTTGGAGAATCAAAGAAATGAAGTGAAGAGAATTATTATGGAGGTAAAAAGAGTGTGTAACCATATGCTCTACTAGGATTTAGTGATGGGAGTTAACAATAGAAATAAGAGAATGTGAATAGTGGACACTACTTTTACTCTTAGGGATAGAGATAGTGGAGTCCTCCCTAACCTACTAATTACAGATAAGATCTTTTTAAATAATAAAAATAAAAATTATCTACTCATATCTTGTCAATAAAAAATATTCTCTTAATATATATATATATATATATATATATATATTATAATGGCTAAATTCTATTACTCATATACTATCCACATTGGATCAAATATTATTTGACACAAATTAATTCCACATACACAAATCAAAGGAACTGAGAATAGAATAAATTGGGGTCTTACATTTTTCCCTTAAAAAAGCAAGCAACTGTTAAAACTTGTAATTTTTCTTAACAAAAAGAAATATTGCTAGCACAAGAAAAAACAAAAACTTAAGGCAATTAGGGTCAAATTTCACTTAACTCTTCCAACAAGCCTCTAGTTTCTTAACTTACCAGGTTCTAATTCCACACTGATTGAATTTTCAAATTGATTGATAATTAATTCCTTAGCTTATTAATCCTCCTCTAGCTTTTTGAAATTCCCTCATTCCTTAGTACAATTCCAATGAGCAAAAAGGTTTCACAACACATAATGAAATTCTCAATAACTACACAATTAATATCATCTATTCATAGATGGAAATCAATTATGATGTTTTTCACATCAGCTAGCATATACATGAATTTTTTAATCCCATACATGACCCTAAATCAGGATGGGTTTCCACTTTATAAAAAAGCATGAAAACAATTATGAACACTCAAGATGTAAAAAAGGAAACTTCTGTCAAACTAAGAAACAAATATTACATCATTCAAGTTATGCCACAACACCACTCTAACATAAGAGTTTAGATACACATGACATGACAGAAAAGAAAGAAAAATAGCAAAATAGAGAGAAAGTCATGATAGAACCAAAAGATTTGAAGTCATTTTGACCTTAAATCCTTCTCTTGCTTGCTTGGGTTTGGTTCCTTGGCCTCCATATTTGTCCACCATAAGCTCCCTTTTCATTTTTCTTTTAAATGAGCAAAATAGGTTTTGCACCTTGCAAACGCCTGGGCACAAAGAGTTGGTCAGTTAGGGTAGCCGCAAGTATGAAAGCAAACTTTGTTGGCTCAATGGACACCCAAGCATAGGAAATTGGTCGCCCAAGCAACCATGACATATAAGATGATTGATATTTTCTTCATATTTCAAAGTTGTCCGAGACCTAAAATCATCAGTAAAACACATGCTTAGACCATTAAATAACCTAAAAATAAGCTAACAAACATACTAAAATATAAACCACTATAAATCAAGCAAACCATTCATCCAAGTTTCATATACAATGGATCTGATGGTTTTACACTTTCAAAACCCAATAATAATGGAACATCACTCACACTTATCCTTTTGTATGTCCTCATGCAAAACTCTAAATTAGGTACAGATGATAAAACACCCAAAAACACATAACCTAAAAATCAAAGAAAAACTTATTGATCTTCAATATGGATTATTAAAAAGTGATAAGTTCAAGAACAAAAGAACATACAAGGTATTAAGAGCTTTCAACAACCAAATTACATAACTTTTCACCTCCCAGAGGTGCAAGCAAGACAAAATCACAAAAAGAGTATAGATCAAATGCGAGGACCTTAGAAGATGATGTACAAAGCTCTCGTCTCTCAAGTGTATACAGCTAGATACTTGGATGTTTTACTTAAATCACCTCAATAGAAATGGCACAGCCATAAATTTGCTTATCTTCTACTTCTCCATTGCCCAAAATCCCATACAAACACAAATCAAGAGAATTTTATTCAAGCAGTATCAGCTTCAGCACTTTGCTTTCCAACATTTTCTCCTGTCCAACGAGAAGCAACAAGCCGACCCAATTCCTCCCTTGATAATCCCTCGTTATTTTCAGATGCATCATTTTCCTATGGATGTACCCACAAAGAAATTAGAACACGCAAATAAGACCAGAGAGGGAAAACTGCAAAGTTTATGACATTTCTGAACAAAAGTTTCACCCATAACTTCAAGCAATCCTATTCTTTCCTACCAATAAAGCAAAAGAAAAGAATCTTTAAAAGGTATAGGGTGCTGCATAGTGGGTTTCTGACTATCTCTCAACTGCAACCTTTCATGAGGTTATTGTTGATGTTCCTTGATTTGCTAATATCTTTGATACTTGGTGCAAATAGAATAGGAACATTTACAGTAAATATATTGATCCCAAAAATTAAGTGAATCCGTTCTAGTAATCTGTAAATATAGAACAGAGAAGCTGAGAGAATCAGTCTCAAGCATGATTGTTAAGGTTCTTGACAGGAATGGCTTCTAAATAAGATGGAGAAGATGGATCTGTGGTTAGCATTGACTGATGCTTTTTCTAAGATTGTGAAAGGCAAGGCTAAATATTCAGTTGATTTACAGACGAGCAGAGACTTAGGCAATGGAACACTTTATCCCCCATCCTGTTTAATTTAGCTGCTGATGTTTTAAGTTAGATAATCTTAAAGGCAATGGATGGGGTCTCATTGGTAATGGAGTTGGTTATCATGAGCAACTCCATTGATATATGGCATTGACGATAGATTAGAACTCCAAACAGAAGCATTTATCACAATTCTACCCCATAGCAAGACTAGAACTCCTTTAAGATGCTCACTCCGCTTAATCCAAATACACAACATATCTGCATCAACTCCTTCATTAGTTCTTTTATGAAAACCTTAAAAACGAACAATCAGAAACTGCTCCAAAGCAGGGCATTCCCAGTGTTCAACAAGAAACCCCAAAATGTTCGTTCTTTAAGAACGTATACACCTTAGCATTACAATTCAAATATTGGTGGCCTGATTTTCGAAGTTTGGTCAGCACATACACATTGGCAGAAAAAGCTTACAAGCCTACGAATAGTTGAATACAATAAGCCATTTGTATTAATCATTTAATGCTTTCCAGTATCATTGTCCACACTCCTTACAGAGACTTGAGTTTAGACTTTAGAGGAAGCCCTGGACTTCCAAATAAGATGATTGGGAGAAAGGTAAAAAGTGAAAAAAAGGACATACAAGAAAACACACCACAAAAAAACCAACAGTATAAACTCTTCTCTATCTGGATTACCAAAGCAATGGGTAGATTAAAGTAAATACAACAGGGACTCCAAATCACTAACTTCTCTATCGTAAAGTAATGAGTCATTGTCAGGCACAATCGCCAAATTCTCATGATCTCTTTATGTTATGGTTTGGAAGATAGAAGATGGAGATCAAAGCATAAAGAGCATTTTCTTCAACCAGAACTTTATTACAGGTATGTGGAATGCATTGTAGCTAAACACAGTAGAATACACATACAGACAAAGTATGGAAGAATCAATTGCAACTCAATACACACTAAGGTTAAAAAAAAAACACAAATATTTTTGAAACAGTTCAGAGCCAAGGCTGAAGACAAAGAAGAGTTCAGAGCCAGTAACCAGAATGTTACATAAACAAAACACTCAAAATAAGTTTGCTTTTCACAAGAACAAGCTTGATCATATCCAATGCGTGAGATCAGGATTGGAATCACCTCAAGCTGAGTGCTGTTTCAGAAAAAAACAATTCATTTCCATCTTAAAATCTGCAACACGTTTAGATCTGAAAGAACATCCTAGAGTTCCCTTGCATCCAAATTTGTGAAAACCAAGGCACAAAACTATTTGCCACCAGAAATATTCTATAACCCTTGGTGTAGCATCCTAGATATTCTATTCCTAACTATTGGCCAAAAGAATGACTACATAAATAATCAAGTTCTACTGTTGTAATACCCAAAAAAGGACAAAAGAGATAAGCACCACCGTTGCTACCGTAAGGGGGTGCACCATAGGTGCACCGTTTAGATCTTAAACGACCATTTTGATAGCACCCTACACTTCTTTCCCCTTCTACTTTCTTTCTTTTTCTTTCTTTTCTCCTTTTTCACATGCTCTCTCTCACATCTCCCTTCTGCCACGTCTAGCCAGCTGTCGACACGTCTAGCTGCTACCGTCGCCACCACGGGGATGCCGCCGGTGACTAACTGCATCCCCTCTCCTCCATTAGCATATTCTCTCTCTTCCTTGCACAGTCACAATTTCTCTCTCTAGAAGAGAAATCAGTAGTGACCGCATGATTTGAGGCATTCCTTCCCTCTTTCCTTCCTTTTGGAGCAGTGGGTAAGCCTTAATTGTTCCTTGTTGGATCTCTTGAACTCCCTGGGAGGTGTTAGTGGTAGATTTGGGGCTTTTAGGAACCCTAAGTTATAGATTTTGGAGATTTTAGGATTTAGAACTAATTTATGTTAATTGGTAACATTGTTAGCACACATATGCTATTATTGTCTTGTTGATAAAGTTATAGAGCTAATCGACACCAACCGGAGATTTTGGTAGCTGAAGGAGTAATCTTCGGTTCCTTTGAGAACTATTGTTGTAGGTAAATATTATATCTATAGTTTACTGTATGCATAGTAAATTTTAATTATAAATATACTATTAAAGCATTTTATATCAATAACATGTGCACAACATCTAGCACCAATTGGCTCATGCTTTCCGGCAGATTACCGCAGAAAATGCACTGGTAATGAGTGAAAACAAAAATTTTGTTTTTTTGCTCTTATCTATAATTTTCCATTGGTAATTCTGTCGATAATATTGACGAAAGAAATTCGTCAGTAACTTGCGTGTTTCTTGTGGTGTATGTTTTAAAAAAGGGATATTTACTATGAAAAAAAAAACGTAAACTTACAAATGCCATCATAAGGATGCAAATGATAAGTTAACACTCCAAAATTGGGGATAGCAAAAAAAACCTGCTAAAGTGGGTATCTTGGGGGATTATTTGCAATAATGATAGGGATAAGGACAAGTTTGGTCCCTACGAAGATGGAGGCAAAGTCCACATTTACTAAATGGGACGGGAGTGGGGAATGAGGTCTCCACTTCATGGAGACCCGCTCATTTATATGAAATCACTTAAATATCCACTCATATATGCAAAATATATATCAAGAAAATATTAACATATATTCATTTCTAAATTATATTTTATTGAATTTGCATTTAAATGTGTATTTTCTTTTTAAATTAGGTTATGCTATATTAGTAAAATTTGTTATTTTGGATATTTATACATTTTTATTAGGGTTTTAGAGTTTTCTTTTTAAGTTTTTAATTTTTAATTTTAATGAATTCACGAATATCTATGGGGATTTAGATCCCAAGAGAAATGGGAAATGGAGAATTGTTATGGGGATGAACGCAAATGGAGGGCAAAATTCTAAACGGGGACAGGGATGGAGGGCATATTTTCGCCCCATAGATATCTATTGTCATCCCTATCCAAATCTGTTGAGTAATTTTCATGGCAAAGATCTTTTTGTAATCTAAGTTTTGGTTTATTCTTATAGTTCGATATTTTGAAACATGGAGAATGAAGGTTAGGGGAATAATCTTCCTTACATAAGAGTTTTAAAACTCACAAATAATAATATTAATAATAGTAAACAACTCAGTGTTATTGTTCTCCCTCTCTTCTTTACTTAAATATTGACAATTTATTTTTCAAAGCTAGTGTAGAATAGAGAAAAATAAAATGGGCTTTTACAAATTTAACATTTCAAAAGATAAGGAAACTTTTCAATACTAAAGCGATTATTAGTTTTGATGTAAATGAATAAAAATAAACGTGATCTCATGATAGGAAGTGTTAATGTGGTTTAGAATGAGTATTCATGTCTCTGTTTTTGTATTGCTTCCATTTTCTAAAAAGAAATCAATTGGTAAATCAACATACCTCATCTTCAAACATGCTCTTTATGGTACTATTTAGGTCCCCCTTCCAATATCCTTCTTTCTTGTTTCCACCTGTTCTCACTTTTCGAAGTTTTGGAGTGCTTATGTCTCCTTCAGAGAAGTTCTTCATGCGAGGACATTGCCTAACAACTACTTCCTTCAGTAATGGAAATCTTAGGAAGCACTTGCTGGAGCAAAACCTGCTGAGTCTTGGCAAACATTCCAACATCAGAATTTCCAAACTGAGAAATGCTATGTCATGTGTTGTCTCATCTTCCTCTTGTACCATTATTATTTCTTCAAGTGAATCACACCCTTTCACCTTCATTTCTGTGAGTTTGGCTAGACTTCTTGCTGTAGAAGAAGAAATTAAGTCCACCATCCCATTGCAATTTTGTACCTCCAAATACACCAGGTGACTGAAGGTCACAGAGGATGGAACCAAGCTTCCAAGACTTGGGCATCCATCAACATCTAGGTATTCGAGAACCTCAAGAACTGGGTCAATTTGAAATGCTTCTTCACATATGTGCAAAAGGTTAGGTAATTGATTCAGCGTCAATTTTTTAAGCCGCACGCAATTTTTCTCATCTGCGGGTCTTTCATCCAGGAATATCTTCTTAAGGGAACTAAGTTCAACCAATAGCCATTCAAGAGTATTCACATTTTGTATAAACCAATCTGGAAAAGCCGAATCTTCATTCTCATAATTGCATAGCCCAAGAAATGATAACATGGTGAAGAGAGGCACACTCCTTTGGGCTTGAGCTTGCAATATGATGGTAGCTTCCTTTTGGTTTATTTTTAGCCCCTCCAAGTTTGGAATCACCTTACAAATGCAACACATAATTAACAAAAGTGTGGCTTCATAGCTAGGAAATCTTTGTTAGGTGGACCATTGGATAAAATAAAATAGTATATCCCACTTATTCATCTAGAATCAATAGCATATCATATCATACTACTCAATTTTGGCAAGATTTTCTGATTCTCTATAGCTTTCTAAAACTTACAATTTAGTGAATATTCAGTATAAATAATGTTATATTGCTAGGAAAAAAACTAGAATTTTCGGCAAAAAAAGAGTAGATGTTAGATAGAATAAAGTGGAATGGTCATTTGAAAGCCATCATACAAGTTGCATCATTCTGGCAAATAAATTCTATTTTTAGTAAATATATTAGGGTAAAAATGTTAGACCTTCACCATTTTCATATCTCTTTTTCACATAAATAAATTCATTTAATTGTTTCACCTATTGCCTCAATATATTCATCATGAAAAATAAAGGGAAAAATAGTTTCTATATTTTCCTCTCACCTTCTAGTAACTAGCTTTGCAGTTGTATATTTCACATATCCTAAAAGTTTGAGTCTCGTTTTACCTAATTTTTAAACCGACTGAGTTTTAATATCAGGCTTGTAAATATTATTTCTTAAAAATGATGAAATTTATTTCTCTCATTCCTCTAGAATTGCGAAAATAGATTAATGCACTAGTCATCATTTGATTTTCATCCTACAACTATTTGTTGATACCTCTTAGAAAGATTCTATGGTCCTCACGATGGGACTGGGGAGTATTTAATACTCACAATGACTGTACATAATTTTAAAGTTAACTGAATGATGTAGAAACGTTAAGGGATTTCAATTCAAGAGTGAGCATAGAAATTGTATTTCTCATCAAAATTTTCTCTATTTTCATACTTAGGAGAGATGGTTTCTTCTCATTTTTAAAATGAAAATCCCCCCAAAATAACCCTTGAATCCCAGTGATATCATGATGTGAAGAAAAAAAATAGAGAGAGGCAACTTTCTCACCCCCTACTCTTGAACAGAAAAGCTTCAATTTTTTTCTTTTACATGGACCAAGTTGACTAAAATAAGTTTGCACTCATTGTGGTTTTTGAATCCTCCTTACATCCATTGCGAGGACTCAAGTCAAACTTTTTCTCCTTAAATGGTGCTATTGTTAGGATTGAGTACGTATAGTTTTTCCTTTTTTTCTTTTTTAAAATAAAAACGCACAGCTCCAGGCAAATGCAGGTGGCTTTCATCCAAACTAGGAGATGAAATATATAACATATAACATATGATCCATACCTGCTCGGCTATGAAAGGTGATTGCTGTTCTGGAACATCAATTTTTCCATCTGGAAGCAATTTCTGACTGCTTGTTGATTCAGTCCTGAATAGATTCAACTTTGTACACCCGGCAACATCTATTCTTCTTAAAGATGGACATTCTAAAGTGTGGCTACTTGCATAGAACCCCTTGAGTTCATATAGGAACCAGAAACGTAAAGTATTTAGCTGATTAAACTTAAATATAGCAGTTGTGGACAAGGTTCCTTCCTTTCGCGCAATAATTTCCTTCATATTTCCACACCATTTTATTTGAAGTCTTTGCAGATTTGATGAGCAACTAGTGGCTACAGAAAACGGAAAAAGATATTGCAAGTTTGCACAACTTTCCAGACATACATCTTCTAGATTAGGAAAACGGAGAATTCCTTCAGGATCCCTGCTCCATGTATGTTTCAACGTTGGCAAGCTTCTTAAAGTAACTCTTTTTAAATGTGTTGTATTTTCTATAGCGCACTTTTCATTGGAAGTCAATTCGAATATCTCTTCGACCAATGGACAATCAGCAACAATTAAAGTCTCTAGATTATTATATGTTTTCTGCATTGAAGAAGGAAAAACCACCATAAGTTGCTGACAATTTTCTACTTGCAACGTCTTCAATGTGTCAAATTGGTCGTGCCATATTGTCTTCAAGTTTTCCATGTCCTTCAAAATGATTGTGTCCAACTTGGAGAATCGAACCTGTGATTCACCATTTGCAAAAATCATACAAAACTTGGGGCATGATAATTATTGTTTTGCACTACAGCAAAGAATTAGCATTATCTAGGTGTACTAATAAGATGAATGTATTTATTAATTTGAAATAAAAAGTTAAGAATTTGAATTTTCAAAATGAAAAATTTACCACACCTCTTCTGATGCAACAATATTGCTGTTTCTCTCTTCAGTGGCTATTATCTCCTCCATCATACGGCAGCTACTTATTTCAAGTTTCATGAGGTTAGGAAAACTTCTCACCATTTTGCATGAGAATAAGTACTTTAGTCCACCACAACTCTCCACAATCAAGTTTGTCATTTTATTGAAACAATGTTGATTGTCCTCCCAAATATTGTTCAAATTAAGTGAGCTCAGCTTAAGGGTCTCCAGATTAGGAAATGCAACCTACGTAGAATAAAAATGCAACTGAAGGTATGTAACGACGATTCTGGTAAGCCATTGGAGAAACATTACCAATTCTCTATGAAGCACGGACAACATGGACACGAAAACACACCAAACTCAAAAATTACAGAACACGGACACGGCATATATATAAATTTTTTATTTTTCATATGTTTTTTTTATCTTTTTTATTTGAATTTTTTTTGTCGTGTTTGTATAATTTTTTTTGTTTAATTAATTCTTCTTTTTTTTATGATCAACTGAAAAATTTTCGAAATGACCCAACTAGTTTTTTTGTGTTCAGTGCATGTCTGAGCTCAAAAAATTTATTTTTTTAATTGAACGCGTATGGATACGTGTCCAACATGTGTCATGTAGGTGTTGGTATCTGATACGAATCAGACACATGAACACATCACCAAGGCAGTGTGTCCATGCTTCTTAGCCAATTCTAAAATCTTTCTATGTTATAATGGTTTAGGGCTTAGGGATTTTTTTTTCTTTTTTTTCATAAGCAGGAGCACCACCTTAACTTGGAGAACACTGCCAAACCAAGCCTTATAACACAACTAATTATTAAAAGTTAGGAGTAAAAACCATCATCTTTTCTAATTACAAAAAAAGGCTTATGCTTTCATAAACAGGAGCACTCGCTTAGAGAAAATTGCCAAAGCAATCCCTAGTCATTGTAATGTAGGTCTTATTTTGTTTTGTTTTCCCAGCTAAACTTTGAAATTTTCTAAATTTTAGTCTGGGTGAAACTAATAAGTGTTTAATCATTTTGGTTTAAGTGAGTTGAATTTGTAATACATATATTTTGGAGCAATCAATTTTTTTTATCAAAGAACAATGAGTAGTTATAATTGAGTAATTTGGGCTTCCTTTATCATTATTCTAATGATAAGAGTATACTGAATGACAAAATATTACTTTGGAATCTGTACATAAGGTGGATTTTAAATTATATTACCTCCATCCACTTTTTTCCTATCACCTTAGAAAACAACTAAATAGAAAATTCATTATATTTGGACCATACTATTAAAAATTGGACTAGACTGGCAGATTCTACCAGAAGACCAGTGAATCAGCCACCTGACCAGCCGGTTCTACAGTCAAATCGGTGCGAATCATAGGTCAATCCAATGCCTCTAAGGAAATTTAGAATTTCCTCAAAAATATCAAATGTGGGGTTCGAACCCCTTCGCAATTGGAAGGGGAAGAAGAGCGCCACTCTCTATTACTAGACTAGCCAACTTTTAGTGTTTCATTTTTTAATATATTATATATATTTTATTGTGTTTAATTATATCCGATTTAACTAGTTCAATTAGTGATTCACCGATTGAACCAGTAATCCAACACTTTGATCTAGTCAATCACCGATCTGAATATCAAAACTACGATTTGGACACAACAATTGTGTTCAGGCACGTTAATTTTTTAGACAAATAAAGATAGATAGAGATAATAATAGTTTACTTTGGATTCGGTGAAAAAATTGAATTTTATTAGTGGGCCCTCTTAAAGCCGCTATCAACGGACGGCCAAGTGCAAAAGAAATTGGAAATGGATGTGGGAGAATTGAGAAGACCGAAATCCTTATCTTTAATCAATTTATAATTTCAAGAAAAGTTAATACTCTCTCTGTTCCACTTTAACAGTCTAAACAACAACAAAAAAATGCATATATTAAAAAACAATAAATCAATATTGATAATAGTGTAAACTCTTGTCAATAGATAAAATTCTCTTTAGTTTTGGTAAAAGCAAAAATTAATGCTTCCTTGATAATAGTGTAAAATCCTAAATTACACTAAGGAAATAATTGATAGAAAAAAATAAATAATTTTTTGATATGATAAATAAACAGATAGAGTGAAACAAAAAAATTTCAAAAATAGATAATTGTAATGGAATGAAGGGGGTATATTATTTATTTTTGAAAGGAAATATTTATCTATATATGTATAAATAATTGTATTTTGTCTTTAATTATTTGAAATGTTTTCTGAAACCGCTACGCACATGGATATAGTATCTATAAAAGGTAAACAAATATATTTTAAAATACATTTTTGTTCTCTATAAATTGTATTGAATTTTTTTTTATGGGGAAAGTTGCATGTTACTTAAAAATCTAGCTCATTTAAAATGGGAAAATAAAGAGTTAAGTAGCTTTGAATTATTTAGTGAAAAACACCCTCAAAATAGAAGTTATTAATTTTAGGGTACTTAATCTTTCACTTTCTCAGTTTACAAACTTTTTCACTTTAAAATAAGCCCATCTACTTGGGCCTATGAAAAATTAATTTACAAATTGTTTGATTTTTTTAAACAGCACAATTATTTGGTATACAAAATAAAGTTTTACACAATTATTTGGTATACAAATTTTTTTTTCAATTGTTTGGTTTTTAAAAGTTGTTTTAATGAAAATGAAAAAACTATAAGGGATTGTTCTTTTTTACACATTCATATGGAGGTTAACCTTCAATAGGTTGTTTAGCCGGACAAAAATACCTTTAATCTCTTGGTTTTGAGTCAGATTTATAATATTTTTTCTGGTTACAGTCAGATTTATAATATGTTTATCTTTATAATTTTATTCGTCCAAATTATATATTTTATTCTCACACACAATAATTAATGGATTCACCCTGGTAATTTTATCAAATTTGCTAGTAGCTATTTGAGATAATTTGAAAGTTATCATTCTCAATCTATTAGACAATTTTAGGGTCTTTTTGATACGCTAGATAGCATAAGATTTGATAAAATCTTAATATTGTGCAATATTTGTGTTATATAAGATAGTACGTATATCCCGTCAAAAGAAAAAAGATGCAATGTCATATAATATATATTACGAGATTCATTATTATTAACGACTAGACCTTTGAATTTATTTTCTCAACTAAACCATTGTTCCATTTATTGAGTAGTTAACAAATCCATCGTGCCCTTTTCTGATTTTTGGTCTCCATATCGATAATATGTGTTTTAATCAATTTTGTGGTCATAGTTCACCAAATTGAAAATTTAGAGAGACATATTCTAGACCTATGATCTCTTACATTAAAAGATTTTAGATAGTGAACAGGCTACTTGCTTAGATATTTAAATGTATTAATATTGGTTGCTTGTGTAGGTCCCCTACGACACATGTTAGTCCTGGTGTAAGCATGTTCTTGAATCAATTTGAATTTGTATCATTTGCATCTACATAAAGCATAGAAGTAGAAAAAAAATACCTGAGCTTTAAAAAATGGAATGCGAGTTTCCATAGATCTTTGATGCATTGGCTCCAGAGATGTCAACTCATAAGAGAAGAAACTATCAAGTGATTGCAACTGTTGTAAAGTTAAGGAATGCAACGAGAAAAACTTGACCTCATTATCTGCATTTGCATCACCATCTCCAAACACTACTTTCTCCACAGATTTGCACCGACAAACTTCGATTTCTGAAAGTTGGTGAAGACCTTTAACCATTGAAAAGGAGAGAAGATATTTTAACTGAATACAATCTTCGACTTTGATGTTTCTCAGCTCCGCAAAGGAATTAACTACAAGTGGACCCTGGCATATTTTTTCCAAGCAATTTAAATTCTGAACTACCATTGTTTCCAACTTTGGAAAGGAAGAATGAGCATGATTCCCATCCACAGAGTCAATGATGTGCTTAATCATGGCATGATTTTGGATGTGGAGGTGTTTCAACTCTGGAAATCCTTCCCAATTCAATTGATCCCTTCCACTTCGTCCAAGTACAAATTCTCCACTTTCTTAATCAATGTTTTAATCCCATGCTCCAAATGAATGCTGGTAGTAAGCTTGAGCTTCAATGTTTTCATGGTTGTATATTCAATGTCAGCCCATTCCCATACATCTCCAATAACTATTTTATATTTTTCTAGTTTATCAAGCATCAAGTCCCTCGGCAAAATCCAAGCCTCATGAATTTGAAGTTCTAGAGCTGTCAAGTTCGACAGCTCTCGAAGCTCAGTAAGGCTAGCATTTTCTTTTGGTTTACCTGGCTCCCCATCCTCCTCCCATTTAATGGAGATATTACCCATGTACAACTCTTCCAATCTGATCAAGCTTGATATGATCTTAGGTGGCATGACTTCGATTCCAGAATTACTCAAATCTAGCATTCTTAGATGAGTCAATTTCCCTATTTCACTTGGCAATTTTACCATCGAAGAATAGATGAGGCTTAGAATTTCTAAATTTTCCAAAGCCTCTATTGCAACCATGTTTTCCAAAATACATTGATCCAAACACAATGTTTTAAGGCTACTTAAGGAACGAAAAGAGATGGGTAAGGAAGCCAAGTTAAAGCCCGTTAAGTCTAACACTTGGAGGCTTTTCATTTCCTCAAAACAGGAATCAGGGACTTCTAGAAAAGGACCATCACTGCGCAAGTACAAAAGTTTAAGATTTGGACAATCTAACATTTCAGGAAGCTTAGGGATATGACGGTAGATGCTGATGTGGGAGCAACTTCTAAGAAAATCCTTTCTTGGCCATTCTTTTAACTCGCTCTCATATTTAATTAACATGTGTTGATCCCTTGATGCTATGGAGAGAGCTACCTCACGAACCACATCGTGCATTGTGATCCATGTGCTTGTGTCACCTTCTAGCAACAAACAAGATGCCTTCAATGCTCTTATCATTGTGTAAAATCTATCCCTGGCACCTTCCATTGTATTTGTGTTGTTGAATATGCCTAGACCCATTCCATATTTGAACAAGTCAGAGACAACAGGCCTTTTTGTGTAAGCGCAAAGCAAGAAAAATGCTTTCATTTCATCACTTGGCAACATATTGTAAGTAAACTCCAGAGCTGAATAAGTTATCTCCTCCATCTGTTTATTGTCAGCTCTTTCTAACTGCCTCAAGGCCTCTTTCCACATATAATCGCCTTGATTTATCAACGACCGTGCAACCGTAACTATGAGAATAGGCAAGCCTGCACACCTTTTAGCCACTTGATGTGCTAACTGACGCAGAATGGGTTCTGCTTCGAAATCACCAGCCATGGCTTTGAACAAGCTCCACGTTTCATCTTCATTTAAAACTTCAAGTCTGATGTACTCCTGAACCGACATTTCTCGGAGCACATCTTGACTTCTAGATGTCATCAGCAATTTGCAACCATTATGGTCATCCCGAAAAGGAACCCCTACTTTTTCCAAATCAAGCCTTTTCCAGATATCATCCAAGATGATAAGGATGGTTTTCTCTGTCATAATTCTTTGGTATAGGCGGGGCGCCCTACCAGCAACGGTTTCCTCTTCAAATCGGAGACCAAGTTGATCAGCAATCTCCCCTTGAATTGTTTTGAGGTCTGGAGTTTTGGTTACATTGGCCGTAACTACAACATCAAACAACTTTCCTTGCTTAGCTAGTTGAGCAACTTCCTTAACAAGAGTGGTCTTACCCACACCACCCAGCCCATAAGCCCCTATCTTTCTTGTTTCAGAGTCTCTTAGAGCTTTCATGATATTCTCCATGATTGGCTTCCTTGACTCAAAATTTTCATTACCTTTTGTAACGTAGGTTGAGGCTGCTCCATCTAGTGCAGGAAGATAAGCAACTTGCTCGAATGTCTTCTTCTTTTCTAGTATTTGAACAATTTTTTTTGACATCTTTGCAGCTTTCCTACCTAATGGATACCACAACACCACATTAGGGAACGACCATTTGAAGCACCTCACCTAACCGTAGCGTGGCCGTGACCTTCCTGGAGTTTATTTACCTCTCCAATGGCTGGATCTACAGTGTCTAACCACTTTTGCACATGGTCGTGAATTATTTTCCCACTCCTTATTTCTTGCTCAACTTGATGCATGACTTCGGCTTTTGCACCCTCGAGGTCCTCAACATGATCAGCAAGTTCCTTAAACTTGGCATTGTAGAACATTAAATAACCTACTTGCCTAGCAATAGGCTTCACAGCATACTCTGCTACTTTTGCAGCAAAGGATATGGGAATCTCCATTGATCTTTTGACTTGGGAGCTGAGAGTGGAAGCAAAAGAACCAATATTTTAGTTGAGAAAAAGCTGAGGGAGAAATAGTAAATTAAAGCAAAACATAATCAAAGGATATAAAAGAGCGTTACCTTCTCCTTTGGACTTGGAATGTGATAACAAGGAAAATCGATTAGTACCTAGGCCTGAAGATCGTATGGCTAACAACCCACTTTTCTCCTGTTACATAAGAGGTATAGAAGCATAGCAAAAGCAGCATCAAGAAGTATCGAACAAATTAAATATATAGAACTATTTCATATGTAGTTAGGCTTTTATAAAGGATTAATGGCAGATTCTTTAACAAAAAGTGACGTGTGCTTTCTGAAGAGAAAAAGAAATAAACACATCTTCGAAAATTAAGTTCATTAATCTCTCAAAACTACAGCAAAATGTTCACAACACAAGACATGAGATCGATCCCAAACCATGCAAAACCATTCTCATTGCCCTGCAAAGATCTAAACACCACCAGCATTCTATCCTAGTGTGAATTTTGTGATCAAGATGTAAAATGTTCGGTAGCTTGTTCAAGGATTTACCCAATATCATATTTGTAAATGGTTTGATTTGTGAAACTTTTCATATAGGAAAACAAACCATAGTTTCCTCCGAAGTAAAAAAGTTGTTTCAATCACTGGATTACTTGAACTTGTATATGTTGAAAATTAGTTCAAACCAACGAAACTAACAGAAAGGAGTGGTTTTGGTGTCAAGTTACATTTGAGACTAAAGCGTGAAATGTATAGGAATCTATATGGTTATGAGAGAGTATATGATGGAGATTGTTGAATGTTGATATTGGTGCTGATTCAGGAAAGATAATTTTTCTTCAATTGATTGATTAAAGGAGCTAAAAAGGATCTTGTTGGGACTCATCCCTACTTCATCTTTTAAGTCATTGCATTACATAGGAGTTTCTGACGCAGGTTGAGATTTGTTGGATTAAGGCTAGATGCTAAGGTGTTGGGTAGAGTGGAGTTGGAATTAGTTCGTGACAAATCTAATCAAGGGAGATTTACTTACTGATTTACCCTGTTTTTGAGACATCCTGATGTTCCCATATATGAATGCATTAATATATGGTGGATCTAGTTACTTCTGACAAGTCAAGCAACATACGGAGATTGCATTATGGTCAAATACGTGCAGTGATCATTGTTGATGGTGGATAAGATGAGATTTTATGTTTTGTGCATTCCTTGGAGATGCCTAATAACCAACAGGCCTCTGTCTCTGATGTGACTAGTTTTTTTGTGCCGGTGTGTTTAAAGGGTTGATTTTTTGCAGTCAACACTTTGCTTTGGTAAAATCATGCTTATCTAGTTCTAGGTAGGAATTTAAACTTTTAGCTACTTCAGTCACTGCACAAATAATTGTAAAAGTTCCTGTTGGATATTCTATGTGTGCACTAGCATAAATTATTTTGTTATAATTTAGTTTTAATTTGATCCCAGATTAATTAGATGCTAAAATATATTTAACCATATTATTTAGCCCAATTCTATAGTTAATTTTGTTATTGGCTTGATTTTATTTCGTTATTAGTGGATATGGTATTGTTTGGTTATTGTTATTGGGCCTAGCCATAATGGGCAGACTTGGCCCATTTTATTACTAATCTGCAGAGACACCTGCTCCTAACCCTTATCAGAGTGCCTGTTGCCCTATTGAGACAACGCACAAATTTCTGGTATCTGAAAGGGTGATAGGAAGAGCTTTCTCTCTAGATTTCTCTCTGTAGCTGATTGCTTTTCTCATAACAAAAGGAAGAATCCAATCATGGACTCATCAACCTCGACCGTTCCAGGTAATTCTAAACACCTAATCTCGATTATAGCATTTGTCATATTATGAATTGGACCTAAATTTTCATCAAGTGGTATCAACGCCAATCCAATTCTGATATGACAGTAATTTGCTGTTTCAAATTAGGTGTTAATAATGTATTTTCGTATATGATATGAACCCTAGTATCTAATTTGGGATTTTACGATTTGACCGATTAATCTCGAAATTGATTGAGGATTATTATTGCTAATAATTTTCTGAACAAATCGACATAAAGATTGTGTAAAATGGTTGAGTGTATAGAGAGAATTTTATCTTTGAAAATTAGAGCCCTAGAATAGAACCCGATTTCAATTTGACGAACCTGAACCCATACTTGTGCGAAATTGTTTCAATTGCATTGTAAGGGAAAGAGTAGCAAGCCTCAATTCAAGAAGAAATGGAGTGATAAGTCTGGACCGCCTTCAGTTCATGAAGATGGTGAACCATCTGGTGTGAAAAACAGATTTAATGACACTTGTAAGTTTTGTGATGTATTCGGGCACAAACGATCTGACTGTTTTAAGTTTAAGAAGTGGCTAGAGAAGAAAAAGCAAGATATTCATCTAGCTCTGGTGTGTTTTGAATCTAATCTTGTTGATGTCCCTTCCCATACTTGGTGGTTAGATTCTGGAACAACCATTCATATTGCAAAATCTATGCAGGAGCTCAAAACCAGGAGAAGGCCAAATGAAGGGGAGGTGTTCAAGCAGTTGGAAATGGGATGAATGTCAAAGTAGAACATATAAGAGTAGTTGCTTTGAAATTAAGTAGTGGACATGAGTTGATTTTGCGAGACACTGTTTGTGCACCTTCTATGAAAAAGAACTTGATTTCGCCCATGGATGAATGTGGCTACTCTTTCCATTTTGGATCTAATAAAGTTGTTTTATATTATGAATTTATTGTTGTTGGCTATGGTGTTAAATTGAATGGCATGTACATGTTGGATCTCGATCCTCTTTCTCTAGAATAGCGACATTCCAATGTTAATAATGTGGTTGGGCAAAACGTTGGAAAAATTTCGCTGAGAATTCTTCTATGTTGTGGCATAAGAGGTTGGGACATATATCCCGAGAAAGGATGGAGAGGTTGATCAAGGAGAACATTCTTCATAATGTGGACTTCTCAGATTTTGATACCTGTATTGATTGTGTGAAAGGGAAACTCACTGCTGAAGTCAGGAAGAAAAGAGTTAGTAGGAGTGAAGACATTTTGCAGTTGATTCATTCAGATATCTGTGGGCCGATTACTTCCATTGCTTTGGGAGGATATAGATATTTCATCACCTTTATTGATGATTTCTCAAGATTTGGCTGGATTGATTTGTAGCGTGAGAAATCAGACTCTTTAGATGCTTTTAAGAATTTTAAAGCTGCTATTTTGTTGAAACTTGACACACAAGTTAAGTGTGTTAGATCTGATAGAGGTGGTGAATTTTATGGAAGGTATGATGAAACTGGCAGGAATCCTGGCCCCTTTGCAAGGTTTCTGGAGGATTGTGGTATTGAGGCACAGTATACTTTGCCTGGAACTCCGCAGCAAAATGGTGTCACTGAAAGGCGAAATCGTACTCTCATGGAGATGGTTAGGTGTATGCTTAGCCATTCAACTCTTCCTGATTTTTTATGGGGAGAAGCCTTGAAGATAGCAGCTTATATTTTAAATCATGTGCCAAGTAAGTCAGTTCCAAAGACTCCATATGAACTTATGACAGGGAGAAGGCCTACTCTGAAGCATTTTCGTGTATGGGGTTCTAAGGCAGAAGTCAAGCTCTACAATCCAGAAATAAAGAAGTTTGATCCTAAAACAATTAGTGGTTTCTTTGTTGGATATTGTGTGGGCTCCAGAGGTTCTAGATTTTATTGTCCTACTCATACAACTAGAGTTGTGGAATCTGATTGTGCTGTCTATTTTGAAAGCGATTCAGAACATGTTGTAACTCAGGAGCCGTGTGTTGTTGGCTTTAGAGAAGAGCATGTCATTATTCCTGTACCCATTACTTTTTTGCCCGAGTCTATGCCGACTGTTGTCAGTCATGATGAAGCCATTGATCCCATTATTGGTGCTGATGTTGATCCACAAGTTGATTATGATGTTCAGAATCCAGATATTGTTGTGCCTCAATTGAGGCGATCGGAGCGTGTTCCTACATCTACTAAGTCTACTAGATTCAGGGATTATGTTGTTTATTTACAAGAACATGAGTATGCTTCTGTTGAGGATTCTGATCCCGTTACCTTTCATGAAGCTATTTCTGATCCTCATAGTTCACAATGGCTGGTTGCTATGGAGGATGAATTGGCTTCCATGCATAGGAATGATGTTTGGAATTTGGTGGAATTGCCCGAAGGTTGTAAACCTGTTGGTTGCAAATGGGTCTTTAAGACCAAACGTGGTGCTAGAAGAGAGATAGAAAGGTACAAAGCCAGACTTGTTGCTAAAGGGTACAACCAGAGGGAAGGCATAGACTATAAAGAGACATTCTCTCCTGTCTCTACTAAAGACTCTTTTCGCATTGTGATGGCATTGGTTGCTTATTTTGATTTATAGCTTCATCAAATGGATGTTAAGACAGCATTCTTGAATGGTGATCTATTTGAGGATGTTTATATGGATCAACTTGATGATTTTGTTGAAAATGGCAAGGAACACATGGTTTGCAAATTGAAAAGATCCATTTATGGTCTGAAGCAAGCTTCTAGACGGTGGTACTTGAAGTTTGATCACGCTGTGTTTCTCTGGCTTTAAAGAAAATGCAGTTGATTAGTGCATTTATCTGAAGAATAGTGGGAGAAAATTTGTTATTCTTGTTATTTATGTTGATGACATCCTTTTGGCCAGTAATGATGTAGGTTTTCTGAATGAAACCAAACAGATGCTTATAACTCATTTTGATATGAAGGATCTTGGTGATGCATCTTTTGTTTTGGGCATTGAGATTCACCGTGATAGATCTCGCAGTATCCTTGGTTTGTCTCAACAAGGATATATTGATAGAATCTTGAACCGGTTCAATATGCAATTTTGTAAGCCCTGTTTTGCACCCATTCAAAAGGGTGAGAAGCTTTCTAATGCCCAGTGTCCTCAGACTAAAAGTGAAATGACAGATATAAAGAAAATTCCTTATTCTTCTGTTTTTGGCAGCCTTATGTATGCTCAAGTTTGTACACGTCCTGATCTTGCTTTTGTTGTTGGTGTACTTGGGAGATACTTGAGTAAACCTGGTGTGGCACATTGGCGTGTCAGAAACGCGTGTTTGAGGTATCTAAAAAGGTACAAAAGATTATATGCTTACATACAAAGGTCGATCATCTTGAGGTATGAGTTATTGTGATTACGATTATGGTGGTTGTCGGATGATCATAAGTCCACATCGGGTGTTATATATTCATGTTAGTCGGAGGAGCTATCTCTTGGAAGAGTGTCAAACAGACTCTTACAGCTACATCAACCATGGAAGCAGAGTATATAGCTTGTTATGAGGCTACACGTCAAGCAATATGGTTGAAGAACTTTATTGCTGAGTTTGATTTTGTGAAGAGTGTCTCTGGGCCTCTAACCATAATGACAGACAACTGTCAGGTGAGCTTCTCTAATAATAAAAGCTCAAAGGACAAAACACTTTGAGACAAAGTTTATGTATGTGAGAGAGAAGATTCAGGGGAGTTTAAAACCTCGTGTCGACTATATCCCTACAGAGCTTAATGTTCTTCTTAACAAAAGGCATAACTGTTAAAACTTTTGTTGATCATGTAACCCGTATGGGTGTAGTGAGGTCCTTTGATGTTTTGGATTAGTGGGAGTTTATGTTTATGTTTTGTTATGACCTCATACTGAATAATATTTGAGACATTGTTCAAATAATGATTATTGTTCCTATTGTTATTGCCATATGAATATTCTGCGCAGTTTAATTGTTATAACCATTATTGTATATTTATATATTGTGATGGCATATTGTGGAGACATTTTAGACCCAGTCTCAATCTTGTTATTATGATAAGATTCATTGAATCTTATATGGCATCTTGCCGGATGTTTAGGCCATTTTGTTGGGAAGTAGCACCTTGTTCAAACTTTGGCATGCCGTTTTGTTGTGCTCTCCCATTTATCCATATTCCACTTTGTTGTTGGGTCACAAGATATAAGTGTCTTGCAATGTATGATATCACTATTCCTTCGAGTATGATTTTCTGCATTGTTGAGATACTTGTAGTTTCATTTTGGACCTTTCGTGGTTTATGATGGTTTATTTTGGCATCTTGTTGTGGTCACATATTGTTGATTAATCTGGTACATTATAATATTTTGATTTATGCTGTCCAAGTGGGAGAATATTGGATATTCTATGTGTGGACTAGCATAAATTATTTTGTTATAATTTAGTTTTAATTTGATCCCAGATTAATTAGATACTAAAATATATTTGACCATATTATTTAGACCAATTCTATAGTTAATTTTGTTATTGGGCTTGATTTTATTTCGTTATTAGTGGATATGGTATTATTTGGTTATTGTTATTGGGCCTAGCTGTGTAATGGCTATTTGGCCCATTTTATTACTTTAATCACAGAGCTCTCGCTTCCTAGCTCTGCTTGCCCCTATTGGAGACAAAGACTCAAATTTCTGGTATCTGAAAGGGTGATAGGAGGAGCTTTCTCCCTAGATTTCTCTCTGTAGCTGATTGCTTTTCTCATAACAAAAGGAAGAATCCAGTCATGGACTCATCAACCTCGACCGTTCCAGGTAATTCTAAACACCTAATCTCGATTATACCATTTGTCATATTATGAATTGGACCTAAATTTTCATCAGTTCCATTAGACCAGGTTATCTATATGTATTCAAGATTTCTGCAAAGTTTGAAAGAAAACAGTTGATCCAATCCGAGTATACCATAGAAGATTAATCACAGGAAAACCCTGTGCCTTTCTGTATCACAGGTCAACCTGTGTATCTTCTCTCATAATGGATAAAAGGCAATAGATAAAGCTTGCAGAAAAGCTAGCTAGTATTGGATCACATGATGTCTCTCTTTAAATTATCAGTGTTCCTTTATCACTTAGCATGCAATTGTTTGTTTAGTCAATGGGTCACAACCAGCCATGGATTGCCCTTTAAACTAGTAATGTTTCATCCTGCAAGCAGTTGAGTGCCTGCTAAGTAAATTAATAATATCTAATTTCTTTGAAAAAATAAAAAAGAACTATGAGTGATTATCAGGGTTTTTCACCTTTTTAAAATTAAAAATCATTAATCACATAAATGTACAACATCTTTAATTACCAATTTGCAAAGAGTTGCAATAGTTTCATATTAGCTGTAAATGATTGTAAGTTACAAAGATTTCTGTTTAATATGAAGTCGCTATATGTTATATAGATTTCTAGTTAATATGAAATAACTGTAACTTATAGTGATTTCTGGTTAATACAAAATTCATATTATCACACCTATGCTATATGCAACTTAATTACCTAATAGTGATGCATCCATAATTACTTTACACATAGTAACAATACCTTCATTTTTTAAGAATACCAATACTTTTATGAAAATAGTTATTCCTTAAATATAAGTTTATTAAAACTGAACATATCACTTTTATATCTTACTTTGACAATAAATACAAGACAGGGCTTAATCTTAATTACTAACTATTAATTAAATATTACTAACTATTTAAGAGTACTAATACGTTGAAAACAATAAAGAATACAGAAAAAAATCGCATTGCAATTGGTTAAAAAAAACCCACTTGTATCAGTTATACATCCATACTTTTAAATAGTCCTCGTATAACTGTCAAACAAGTATTTGTTTCAAACTATATCTTTTTTACAAATTATTTCAAATTGAAAAAAAAAATGAGAATAATATGGATAACATGCTACTATATTTTGACATGTAATAAATTACGTTTATAATTATTAAAATTAATTAATTAAATATCTGTATGTTGATTTTATTCATTATTGATATTTTACATCACTATTTATTAATTTATTTTATAGTAGTTAATCATATCTATTCTGTGATTTATTAATTAATTAATTAAATATTAATATTCTTAAAAAATAAAGGTATTGCCATTGATGTGTAAAGAATTTTAGATGCGCCACTATTCAGTGATTAGATTGCATCTAATATAGGTGTGTAATAGGATCTCCGTATTGAGCAATTTTCATATCAATTAGAAATTTCAGTAATTCACAGTGATTTCATATTAACCAGAAATCTTTGTAATTTACAACAATTTTATATTAAGTAGAAATCACTGTAATATACGGTGATTACACCTAAATATAAAAAAGTTTGCATATTGAGAATTAAAGATACGCCTTAGTATTAACGTAAATAACGACTTTTTTTTTTTATAATGGTGAAAAACCGTTGTGTCAAGAACTGAATGATCGACTGGGTATTAAATTAAGGTGCTTAGGCGAAGTTGAGAAAAAAACTTCATGCTGAAATTATGAGCTAGACCATTGAGTCCATGATGCATGCTTGCTTTGCGGTTTGATTATAAACGGAGAAGGTTGATTGATGTATTAATGACAATATTTATTTTGTGTGATTTTGAAATTAAAGATTTTATTAATATATATAATTTTTACACTCATGAATGTCTTTTTTGGACTTTAAATGTGAACAATACAAAAGTTTACACTTATCTTATGTTGAAACTTAATTATTTTTATTAAGAATAATGGAACCAATAAAAATTAAACTCTAGACCTTTTAGTCAAGAAGCTTAGATATAATGTAATACGAATATATGGAAATGAAAGGGATACATGTTGTTATTCCCATCAAAGCAAAGAACAACACTATCAACTACTTATCCTTAAATTTTTGTGCAGTTGGTCAATATGCTCTATCTAAAAAATTTGTTGCAAATCCTTTAATTGTAACCCTTGTATCAATTATTAATTGCTTATTGATTAAATATAAAATCATTCATGTCATGAAACCACCTATTTATTCCAAAAACTTAAGTTATTGGGTTGAGACACATAAATGGGTTGAGGCTTTGGCTCTCCATAATACTAAGAAGAAACCAAAAAAAGAAAAAAAAAACAAAATAATCCCTTCTACCAAATTTGTTGTTGCCACACACATACACACCTAGCATCCCACCCATAATGCATCACATATAGGGAGACCTCCCCGCCGTGAGAAAGGTGGATGACAGATCTGAGGCTGAGGGTGGAGGAAGACGATGAAGAAGGGGATGACCACGAGTCGTGGCTGACCATGTCTTTCCAATCGCTATTGTCGTCATCAGCAGCGACATTAGTCAAAATGACAAGATATGGCCTCCATTATTGGTAGCAAAGATTTTGGATCCTGCCAATGAAGCTTTGCTTACAAATTCAATGTGAAATCGCAAAGAACCTTTGTCATTGAGATGATTGAATGTGTGGATTAAGTGGTTAAATACGCTTCTATCTTTCTTTTTTTATATTTTTCTTTGTTTGGGGCAAGGTTCTGAAAACCGGACCGGATATCGAATCGGTCGGGATAAGGGTTCAGAGATTCAGAGGTTCAACCGGTTCAATCGGAGGTCCAACCGGAATATAACCAGTATATAATAAAACATATATTTATATAAATATATAAAAATATAAAATAAAATATATGTCATAAAATAACTAAAAATTAAATTAGGTATCAACAAAACCATAGAACATAACATAATTCAACTCTTAATCAAAATAAACATTATCCATATTGATCAAATCTCTCAAGTTACTATTTTCCATATTAGAAAAGGAATAAAAAAATAGGAAATATGATATTTTAGGCTTTTTTTTAAAAAAAACCCAAAATATGTAATTTTGCATTTTTTTACAAATAAAAAATGAACCGGTTTTTGGCTTGGCTTGTCTTGGCTACTCAGCTTCTCGGCTTCTCTCAGCGATTCTTGGCGATTTTTACAAAGCGATTTTCAAGTTCAACCTGGACCGGACAGCAGGCCGGTTTCCAGTTCAACCAGCTGGTCTAGTCCAATTTTCAGAACCTTGGTTAGGGGTCATGGTTTGTGCTGGTTGATGTGGTGGAAGACTAGCTAATTTGACGCCAGAGTATATGGGTTGGAGATGTGAAGGAAGATGTAGAGGTGTACTAGTTATGGTGGTTAGGAAGATGGGTGATGGTAGTGGTGGTGGCAGCCATAGCAACACTGCTAATGTGAGGGTGGTGGTGGCGGGGGATAGTCAGCAGCAGGGCGGTCAAAGAAGGAGGCTGCAGGGGAGGAAGGAGGGAGAGGATGGTTGAAGAAATTAGATTAAGATTAAGATTATAATTAAGTAAATAACATTCTGTTAAGAATTTTAACAATAAAAATGATCTGACCAAGAAAGTTAATGAATATATTTCAGTTAACCTCAATTAAGTATACATGTCTTATATCGATTTGAAGCACCTCAAGACTTCATGGGTAAAGCTTTCTTACGAGCTTCGTATAAAAGCCAACTTCAATTAATAATAATAATATCATTAATACTAATATTAATCGTACTATTCTCTGGACTTGATTGGGGGAACTTAGACATGCGATTCAGGTGGCGTGGCTCCTTATTGGGGATTTCAATGATATTTTGCATCGTTCCGAAGTGAATGAGGGATTTTTTTTATGCTTCTAGAGCGGAGATGTTTTCATAGGTTTTGGATGATTGTGGCTTGATTGATCTTGGTGCAGTTGGCCAGAAATACACTTGGTTCCGCCGTTTTACTGGTATGCAATTCTGTAGCTAAGTGGCTGGATAGAGCTTTGGCTAACATTAATTGGCCTCCAACATTTCGGGATGCCTATGTTGAAAATCTTCCATGTTTCTATTCGGATCATGCTCCCTCCTCCTCCATCTACATGGCCAGGATGGCGAGAGGCGTGAACCGCCTTTCATTTTATGGCTGCGTGGGCCATGCATCCCGATTATGGGGATGTGGTCCGTAAGACTTGGGTTGAGGGGAAGGGAGGCTTGGGTCATCATAGCCTTTGGGCTACTCAACAAGCCTCTAATGTTTTTAATAGGGATGTGTATGGCACCATTTTTAAGCAGAAGCGTACCATTGAAGCGCGTCTCCCTGGGGTGCAAAGAGACTTAAGAGGTTCGGGATACTTCTTCTTTGAAGCAGCTTGAGCTCTCTTTGAGGACGGAATATGATGATATTTTGTGCCAGGAAGAGATAGTGTGGTTCCAGAAAACTAGGGAGGATCGGGTGGAATTATGGTGATTAAAATACAAAATACTTTCATACCCTAACACTTATTAAGAAAAAGAGAAATAAGATTAATGGGTTGTATTTATATGAGGGTACTTGGTGTACTGATCAAAATTTATTGCAAAGGGAAGCTATTCGCTTTTACAGCTCCTCGTTCTGTTTTGAAGGTGTTTCGGATATTCATTTTTGTCATTAGTGTGCTAGCCTAACCCTTGAAGATTGTGATGGTTTGTGGGCTCCAGTTATTGTGGAGGTTACTAATGCGGTGATGGGTATGAAACCTTACAAGGCACCTGGCTTAAATGGATTTCAGACTTTCTTATATAAACAATACTAGCATATTCTTTGGCCTGGGGAGGATGTTGTTTCCTTGGTAAGGGCATGGTTGTCAAGAGCTCGTGCCCGAGCATAGGAGCACACGCTCGTACGCACCTATGACGGCCCACCGTGCTTGTTCCGTTCACGGGTGCATTTTCGGCAGTGCTCGTCTGAGCTCCGTGCTAAAGCGTAAGAGCAGGAGCGGCCGCTCCTTGCATTCCGCGTGCTCCTTGCATTCCGCGTGCTCCTTCGAGGCTCAATCTGCATCTCGCACAGTTGCACCCTCTCTGTGATTCCTGTCGTGTCGCCATCCTTCTGCCATCACGTCACTGTCGTGCTGCCGTTGTGCCACCGTCCGCATGTCTCCCTCCCCGTCGTGCAACCTCTTTCCTCAACACAGCAATACCTCTCTGCACACCTCGACTTTGCTGTTTCTGCTTCTCTCTCATCGTGCATCCATTCTTTTGCTGCTGCTTTTTTGTTTTTTTATTTGATCGTGCTATTATTCTGCTACTTCGGTCATCATCAAGGGGTAGGTGATAATGGGTTTCTTTAACTATAGTTGGGTTTTTAAGTATATTAATGATTGTTTTTCTTTTTTTTTTTTGAGGGATACGGATTAGGCTATTTTGATTTAAATATGGTTCGCCTTTTACTTTTTTACGTGGTTTGGTTGCTAAAATTATGGGTTATTGCTGATTTTATTTATTTTTTCTGTTCAAATTATTTTGTTGATTAGGTATTATTTGAGTTAAAAAAAATGTCATCAAATGGGTTGTGAGTTTATGTTCTTTTAATTGAAATATTACTATATTAATTTTGAATATTTTTGTTTATTTGTTGTTATATGCATATATATTTTTGCAACATTTTGGTAGGACCTTATGCTCCATGCGAGGCTTCTATGTTTTACGGTCCTTCCCCCCCACCTAGGGAAGGAGTAATTTTGTTAACATTGCTCTTTTGGGGAAACTTTCGTGGTGTCTGCTCAATAACTTAGGGAAGCTTTGGGTACGGGTAGTGGAAGCTAAATATATAAAGGGGTCTACAATCTTCACTGCTTCCTTGCCTACTACTAGTTCATTCACTCGGAGGAGTATCATTAAGTTTCGATCTAGGTTCGGGGCACTCTTCTCTATGGTCTGATAGTTGGTTTGCTGGGGGTAAACAAGCCGAGCTTGTGGAATATGGTCACATTACTGATACTAATCTTTGTATCCGTGACCTCTGGCGGAATAGGCGCTGGTATTTTGGTAGTCTGACACTGCACTCCTGCTGAGGTGTGTACATTTCTTAGCAGCCATTCTTTGCCGGCCTGGGGTTTTTTGGACACAGCTTGGTATTGGAAACGTTTGGAATCCAGGGTCTACTCGGCAGCTAGTAGACATAAATGGTTAATGTGGAATACTCAACGGGATAACCACATGGAGGCTTGGCTTTGGACTTGGAAACTCCGTATTGCTGAGAAAATTAAATTTCTAATTTGGCAAGCCTGCCATTTGGCTCTTCCAACAGCGTCCTTCAGGTTTAGGCGCCACCTGTCTGCTTCCCCCATTTGTCCTCGACGTGATTTATATGAGGATGTCCTTAATTGCCTGCGGGATTGCAGTTTCTCCACTGAGGTTTGGATTTCACTTGGTTTTGGCCTTCATGCGAATTTCTTCAATGCCAACATCCATTATTGGTTGTCTTATTATTTGCATCACTCCTTCAATCTTGTCTTCGCCATTGCTTTGTGGTGGGTGTGGTCGGAGAAATAACCATGTCTTTCCCGGTGATAATGGGTCCCGAAATGGTGTCCTTAGACAGCTTCTATCGGATCTGCAGGTGACTCGTTGCGGATTGAGAGGTTCTGGTGTGAATAATCCTGGGCAAGGCCGGTTTGTTCATTGGGTTCTGAAACTCTCCACAGCTGGCAAACTCCACCTGCTGCTGTGCTGAATGCTTTGCAGGCAGAGCCTGGTGATCCTAGCTATTTACGTCGCTAGCTGAATTTTGGTCTTTAGTTGCTCACGTAATCAAAAGCGGGGGAAAAAGAGAGAGACCGCGATAGGAAGAATTGTGAAATAAAAATCGGTTCTTCTAATGAGTGCCTTCAATCGACTCATTAAGGAATCAAAATTAGCAATATGTTAAATTTTTAAATGTATCCATTATCCTAAAAACTTCAAAAACACATTAAACACAAAACTTATTATTCTTGATTCTTTAACAAATCTGTCAAGGACATTAGTTGAAAATAAAAACAATAAATATAACCAACAATTCATCTCGAACTGCAGACCTTTCTACGGAAAAGAATTACTCAATAAATAATAGTTGCATTAAATGAAAACATTAAAGCTATCATAGTCCTCTTACAGATATTGCAGGTCACTTGTTAGTCGGCTCCTCCGAGCAGAACTGGGGACATTAACTGAAGGTGCTTCAACCAGTAGAGTGATGTACGAATTTTGAACCGAATGCAAATAACCTGCAAAAAAACATTATCATGGCTTTACGTGATAATGAGTAAAAATGAGAGTTAAAATTCCCTACATTAACCTTCCCGTCTAGTTTTCAAGCTCCCCTAATTTATTTAAACGAAAAATATTTACTCCCTCACTAGTAACCAACATTTGCTCCGTTACAGGGTGTGTGGAAAATTTTTAAGTGATGAAATTGAATTGAATTTCATCATGAATTGAATTCCATTATGATTGAATTGAATTTTTATGTTTGGAATGAATTAGTAAATAACAGAATTGAATTGAATTCTTTAATTTGAAATCTATAAGAAAATGAATTTATTTATTTATTTTTACCATTTTATTCTTCATCAATAAAAACTTAATATTTTCTAGCAACTACTGCCACCACTTTTTCTTAAAAGCATTATTAAACAAACCGAGCTTGATCTAACTTATTATTTTCGTTCTTCTTCATCAATGCCCAAGGACCCATTCCTCGGAATTGCTCCTGGAAGAAAAAAAAACTCCCGTTGACTGGGTGGACGGCGGCAGCAGCAGCACTGTGAAACTGGTGGCCAACAGCGGCAGTGGAGGGACAGCACCGGCGACAACGGGTTGCAGCAGAGAAGAGGGTCTCTTGGTCATTTCAATTTTTTAGATCAATTCCTTCAACAAATCATACCTCTTTAGGTCTGATTTAGTTTTGAGAGTTTTGATGGAATTGAATTCTTGTGAGAAATTGATTCTTGGCCCAAATTATGTTTCAAAGTAAGAAATTGAATTCCAATTCTCGAAGGGATTCAATTCTTACAGATTCCAAACAGCCTGTTAGAGAGCACATCACTGAACGCGAATGTTTGGCTTTTCAAATACACTTAATTCTATGTTGACACATACCTCCCCTGGTTTTTAAACAGGTTTTAACTCTATTAACACTGCACACACAATATCCATTTTACCCGTCTTAAATCCTTCTTTTCCCAATTCTCTTTCCCCAGTTCTCTCTCTCCACAATCACAACCCCTCCACCACCCCAAGTTGCTCTTCTCCACCGTCCCCGCGAACAGCCATACGAAATGCCCAAAGGCAGCGTCTGGAATCGCTTGTACTATATAGGACAGAGGTTTTCTATGTGTATTTCTATGCTCTGTTGGTGATCTTCAGGCCTCGTGGTGTGATGGTGGCGCACCTGCTCGAGAAATAGAATTAGGCTAGCTAATGGCATGTAAGAGTGATTGAAGCATGTTTGCTTCTAAAGGTGAGACCTTTGCCAAAAAGCCATGCAGCCGGTTTGGTTAGTATGGAACATGGGTTGTTTGCTTTGTGTGTTAGTGGACGCGAGTGAGGACAACAGAAGGGACGCGAGTGAGGACAACAGAAGGGAAGATTACAAATACAAAGGGAGAAATTAGTAATGTAACATGTTTAATATCAACATCCCATAGAAGATTTTTCAAATTAAAAAGAACAAAAAAATCCCAGAGTAAGATGTGGGAGCCATTCGGCCTGAGATTTGAGAGAACAAACAGTAAACTACTTGACCATAAAAGACCTCAGATCAGCCTCCCTCCTGTGGGCTGCGGCTTCTCCGGAGAGGCAGCGACGGTGCGAATTGCGGCTGGCAGTGGTCTCCTCCCCCTTTCTTCGTCACAGAATCTGTTGCCCTTGGATGTTGGATCGGGGACTAGGAGGCAAGGCGGCAGTGCTGTGGGAAGGGAAGGAGGCGGGGGCGGCAGCGCTGTGGGAAGGGAAGGTGGCAGCGGGGACAGCGTTGTGGGAAGGCAATCGCAAAATCACAAAGCGAACCATACAGGAGACAAATAGAAAACCACAACACAGAGCCCCTAGTTTCCAAAATCGAGGTAATCTCACGGACCAATCAAAGTGAAAGAAATCTCCTCAGGTGTATGCCCTCCCTATTTATTGTATTTGCGTAACAGTATTTTTTCTCGCCTTTTCATCTTTTGTATGCTAAGAAGCAGGGATACATCGTCTATGTGCCATGTCTGAGTTTAGCTCGCGTCCATACCAAATCTTATAATACATATTTATATATATATTTAATTTAAAATTTATATATTTTTACTCTAATATAAGAAAATATAATATAAATAATTTTATAAAAAAATAACATATAACCATTTAAATTTACAAGAAGATAAAACATAGATGAAATTTATGTAAATTATATTTTAAATAATATATTATTTTTAAATTTTTAGTTATATATACATATATATCATGCTCATGTCGTATAAATTTTTAACTTTAGTGCGTCATTCGCATTTGTGTCATGTCATGTTGTATAAGTTTTTAACTTTTGCTATTGTGAATTGTGGAAATTTTGGTGTTGAAGTCGTTGATGATGAATTCTTGATCTGTGCTTGTTGGCTCTATTCTTCCATCTGTTGTGGTCTTGCAGATTTAGCAGATTTATTTATTTGATTTAGTAGATTTGGCTCTTCCTTCCATCTGTGCTTGTTGTTTATTTAGCAAATTTGTTTATTTGATAGTTTTTCTATTTGATTTTCTCTTAAAATTGTTCCTGTAATAAGCTTCTAAAATCAATTATTGAGAATATTTTTGGTGCTATATTGTTCTTGTGAAGGCCTATTTAAAAGTGTTAAAAGGTTTAGGCCTACATTAGGGCTTAGGCCTCATGGCCTATTATATGATTTGCAATAGATTTTAAATATAGGCTCTAGAAGTAGGCTTCAAGCCAGGCCTCTCAAACACGGCAGGCCGAGTACTACAAAAAAAAAAAAACTCTAACAAGTAATAAGCCAAGTTTAGATCCATTGTTCTAATTACGGGTCTGAACTGGTCTGTTCCCACCCCTAACCCCAAGTTTCCAAAATCTTATCCACATTAGAGCGTAATCTCACGGACCAATCAAAGTGAGAGCAATCTCCTCATGTGTATGCACTACTTATTTATTGTATTTGCATAGCAGTAATTTTAATTTTTGGATTATATATTTACATTACAAAATTATAATTAAATTTAGAATTACAATTGATGTCATAATTCTTTAGCAAATCTCAACATGAAATGTAAGATTTTAAGCCAATTCTGATTTAATTTCAACATCTAAACGGACCTAATTAAGAGTTCTTTCAGAAAAAAAAAACGAAAAGAAAAACTGAGGGAAGATGAACAAATGCGTACCTGTTGTAACTTGTGATATGTAGCTCAGGAAACTCCAATACTTAAATCGAAGAGAGTGAATCCCAACCCACAACGTGGTGGTAGTCCCTTGACGAAATACGCAACCAAAGATGCAAACAAATTGGAAACAACTTCCTTTCACGCTTTTTTCTTTTTGGTTTTTTTTTTTTTGAGCTGAAAAATAATTATATTTGACAAATAGAAACAATTTTTTGTGTTTTTGTGCCTTGACGAAATACGCAACCAAAAATGCAAACAAATGGGAAACAACTTCCTTTCACTCTTTTTTCTTTTGGGTTATTTTTTTGTTTAGCTGAAAAATAATTATATCTGACAAACAAAAACAGGGAAGCCAAATAAGACTGAACCAAACGGAAAACAGTATGCAAGTCTTAGATTTTAGTTCAAGAATACAATGCAAGAATCCTTTTTTTCTTGGGGTTTTATGACCTGAAAAACGATACTCTAATGGTGAATCAAATCAAGGAATCTGAAAGACAAATTGTCAGACTCAAACCAAAATACAAACAGCTTGCAAGATTTTTTTTTCCTTTTTATACCCCCTTATTGGGAGTTTTCGTTGTATGAGCTGAAAAACAACAAACACAAAATTGGAACAGAAACAAGGCACTTGCAAGGAAAATATGAAGAGTGAATACACAAACCAAAGGGAAAATAATCAACAATAAACTTTTTTCTTTTCAAGCTTCGAGCTAATACACTCTAACGTGGAATCTAAACAGCGGATCAGGACGAGCTTAATCTGCCTGAGATGGGTTTCACGAACGGAGGAATTCTTGTGCGCGGTGAGAGAAAATGACTACCTTTGTCAATTTCCTGGGTTATTTAGAGGATATTTCTCTGTGGGTGACCGAATGTCATTGGTATGTGCCTTTTGTTCTGTTCTTCTTATTTTTCTATGGAGAGAGAGAGTTAATTGTGTTGGTACTTGATGGGTGGGCCGATGGCTTTTGAGACTTTCGACGAAGAATATTAAGTTATTCAACATCTTTTTGAAAAAGTTAAAAAGATCAGTGTAGACGGCTTTTTTGATTCCCGTGAAGAATATTAAATTATTCAATATCTTTTTGAAAAAAATTAAAAAATAAAAAAGCTGACTGTAAAGTAGTCAAGTCAATTGCAGAGGAGAGATGAAATATTTTTTCAAAAAATTTAGATAGCATTTGCATGGATAAAGATAGGGATACAGGAATAATAAAAATAATATAAATAAATATAATAATATTAAATTTATTTAAAAATATTAATAAAAAATATTAAATTTTATTTTCATATTCTGTCTCTTTATTCTAATTTTTTAAAGTTAAGTCTTATTTTTATTATTAAATAAATTTGTATCTTTAGTATTTTATATTTGTTTGATATATGACTAATCAAATACAACCTTAAAGAAGTGGTAAGTGGCGGACAACACCATTGCACTGTCACGTGAGCACTAACAGAGCCACTACTGAGCAGTGAGCTACTAGCCTACTACCGGTATTTTTATTAAGTCTCTAGAAAAAAATTATTTTTATTAACTATATTATCTTGAGATAGTTCTTATTATATTATTTTATATAATAAAATATTTTTTCTATATTTTTTATATAATATAATCTCACCGTGTCATCATATATTTTTGAAAATTACTGTATCGTGCATCCGTGCTTCCTTGATTGAAAAGGAGGTGCTATAGTGGACTCAGATTTCGGGTATCGTCATCTATTTTGTAAGATTTGATCCACACCATGCCTCTGTCATTCCCACAGAGGACGTGTCGGCGCAGCCCAGATATGGGTTGCTGAGTGTCAGCTTCTGCAATTACTGTCTATCTCGAGGGCTAGTTCTTCTCAAGCACTGTAGAGCAAATGAGTAGGTCACAACTCATCACTGATGTCGTGGAGTGTCCATCGTGCAGCCAGTCCCCACCTCAATAGGCGCTTGTCGTTCGATGGTGATAAGGGGCGGCTAATTTGTTACCCGACGAGAAAAAGATCAAGTTAGACTAACCACAAATACTTTTTGTTTTAATGATTTAACAAAATATTATTTAAAAAAAATCACTGCCCCCACAATATTTATGCGGCAACAATTAAATGGTGCACGGCAAGAGAGTCATTTGGCTCGGTGCACCTAAAAATTCCTCTCAAGAACGGCAATGCATGGCTTTGGCGAATGATTCGGAAGAAGTTGACATATATACGATGGTGGAATTATATTTGAGTCAAATTCTCAAATTTTAAGAATTCTATAAAATTTATTAATTTAATTATTTTTAATATTATTTATAATAGATCAATCATATTATTTATAGTTTAAGTAATTAATTCATAATCCCACTAATATCTCTAATCATTTAACCAATTGTTAATAATATTTTTAATAAATTAACTGACTATTTTGGGGTGTAACATTATCCTCCCTTTCAAAATAATCTTGCCCTCAAGATTGAAAAAATACAAACAATTTATTCCTAATTACAATCTATTGTTTCTAATACTAAATTTTAATGAGTACAAATAATACCCACTAGGATCCCATTATATAATTAGACCAGTAAAATATTTGTTTGAGAGATTTATCGGCAACATAAAATTTTTTTCTATCAAAATGAATTAGGTCTAAGATACTAACAATATAATTTTCTACATAATAATCCCTCTTCTTGTTTGTGTATCGAACATGACCCGATTGGCCCAATATTGTTCTTTATTGTGTCTCCTTACTTGAACCCTAGTGTCATGATTAGCAACCCTTTATTGAGTTGTTGCTAATTTTGCTTCTTGAATTTGTTGGGACACAACTCCTTGATCTTGCAATTCTAGTGGTGGTTGTTGGGAGATCTGCTTATTGGATTTGATCTCTTCTTCCCACTCAAGATCTAAATCCGAAACTTCATTCTGGGAAATGTCTAGCAGAATGGGACGACAATCCGATTGATAACGATGGAGAAATACCATCTCAAAATGATCTTGCACCAATAGCCCACCACCAAGCATTCTTCCCATCAAACACAGGAAATTCTTCTTTGGAGGTGAGTGACTCTTCCAATTTTGTCATGGAAGAAACTCTCAATAATAGCACCAATGATAGAACTATATTCAAATATAGTTCCCAAACTCCAAGAATTCTATGGAATCCACTAATTTGATTTTTTTCAATATCATTTACAATAGGTCAATCATATTATTTATAGCCTAAGTAACTAACTCATAATCCCACTAATATCTCTGACAACCTAACCAATTGCTAATAATACTTCTAACAAACTAACTGACTACGTTGGGGGTAACACATGAGTTCTCATCATGGTGAATGAAACTATAAGAAGGCCATGTCCCAATGAATTATAATTGGTCGATACTTTACTTCGCCAAAGTTGATGGAAAAACATTACCTAATTCAAAAGTGCGTGACAAGCTATGTGTTTTCATACTATCCATTGCTAATGATATAGTTCAAAAAACAATTGTATTAAAAATGTAGGTTTTTTTTTCCCCTTTCTTAACATGTAGAGTATTTCTATTTGATCTCCGATGTTTGTTTTTTGCAAGATTTTGAACGTTGATCCAATTATTAAGAGAGTGCAACCTAACTTATTTATTTATTTATTTATTTTGAAAACAACGGTATTATCTTATAAATGCAATTATACTCGAGTCAGGTATGATAATCAGGACGACGATATATTCGAATATGAGATTTCTAGTTAAGCTAAAACAATCTTATTAGCTCATCTATGCGCTCTTCATAAATGCAACCTGAGTTATCACTGCACTTAATATTTGCTAATAATGTGCATTTTATTTTATATAATTTCATAATTTACTCGAGTAACATAGCCCCACAATTTTTTGTAATTTTTTTTCAAATATAATTCATTATTTTAAATTATAGATTTTATAATTTTTTCCAAATAAATCGAATTGAATATGTCCTTGTATTATATTTAGGTGAACTGAGTGTTTATTAAGGTAAGCACAAATAGAATCTTATGTATGAAAAAAGTTTCATGATGGAATATTTTAAAAGTGAATGCCTTTAAAAAGTCATATATAAACGGTAAAACTTAAATAAAAAATAAAAAGAAGTTAAAACTGCTAAAAAAGTACAAATATAAATCTCTATTTTAAATATATGTGAAAGTTTTAATCATGTAATATTTAAATTATAAAAAAAATATTATATATTAATATGTGAATTGTTATTATTATTATTATAACTCACCTTTGGAGTCAGCAACAATGCACCAAGGCTGGTGCTGTTGGTTCGTTCGTAAGGAAAGGAAAGTTAATTTAATGGGAAATGATGGTTGGACTCACCATTTTGACGTTGTGGGATCGACGCACACTTGGATGCCGTCAAAATAAAGAAATTAAATAAAAATAATATGACTTGAACGGTGGATGTCAAAAGTGGTATGTTTAGTGAGTCGATATCCTACGTACAAATAACAGCTCTCTAA
The DNA here is from genome assembly GCA_031216125.1 of Dalbergia cochinchinensis. NCBI lineage: Eukaryota > Viridiplantae > Streptophyta > Magnoliopsida > Fabales > Fabaceae > Dalbergia > Dalbergia cochinchinensis. Next base: position 53,143,852 of record CM062373.1, on the reverse strand, counting down.
TTTAATTGCCCGAGTACACAAAAGCAAATTGCACGTGTTTTAGCGGCGCTATTTAACCCATGTCTCTGAAAGAGAGGTTCACTACGAACCGCCTATCTGAAACCGTTGGATGGCCTCTAGATTTGAGACTGTGTTAGTGCTAACAACTAGAACCGTGTTCTGGCAGTGAAGGTGAAAGTTAATGAAAATTATACATCAACCACCATACATTTATAATTATAACCCGTGTTTGCTATATGTACCGGAACATGTGGCTACTTCTCTCTCTTTTTCTCTCTCTTCTATTTTTTTTTTCCTGAGGTAGCAGCTCTCTTATCTTTTTTTTCGGTAAAATGGTGCACCTCTTTTATTTTTTTTTTCATGCATGAGTATTTGTCAAGAAAGAGAAAATTGGACAGGATGTTGAATCAGTCAAGGTATTGATTCAAAAATTTAAAGATTCAACCAATTCAATTAGAGTTCAATCAGAATATAATAAAATATATATAAATATATATATACTAGTTTTCTCTCAAAAAAATTATTAATTTATCTGTATTATTTATTACTTATAATCTATATAGATATACTCATATGAAAAGAAATAACCTTTAAGATAAGAATACAAGGCCCAAAAATAATAACTCTGTAAAAATTTAAAATAAGAGCTGGACACTATTTTATATGGGCCCAAAACAAAAGTAAAACTCAATCCAAACATCCCAAATTGAAAATCTAAGCATACATCCTTTGTTCATTGCTTTTACAGCCGCCCGCCGCCACTCAACCCCATTGTCAACATGAAGCCTACCATGACCAAAACCAAAAAAAATGTTTGCATCTTGTTCACTGGGGGGTTTAGGGTTTACGGTTGGTGGGTTCTAGCCCTTTGGCTATAGGTGGCCTGGGCATTCGAAAAGCTAAAAATGTCAACACAGCTTTCTTAGGCAAGTTTGTTTGGCATCTTTTCATGAGAAGGATAAATTATGAATCTAGGTGTTGAGTCATAAATATTTGGGACATGCTAATGTTTTTCTATGGTTTGCCCCCTCCTCCATTTGGAAAGCTATTTCAAAAATAGCTACCATTATTTATGAGGGTTTCTCTATTTGGTTAGGGATGGATCTTCTTCCCTTTGGTTTGATCATTGGTCTAAAGCTAGTCTTCTCCGTCAATGGGTGGATTATGTTCATATCTCAAATTCTGAATTACTACTTAGAGATTGTTGGTTGAATGGGGTATGGAACCTTAACCAGTTATTATATACTCCCCTTTCTTGAGGCCTAAAGAATATGATTACCAGTATTCCTATTCCTCTTATTTCTGAAGTCCCTAATTGTTGGCTATGGGCTCCTTCCCTCTCGCGATCCTTTTCTACCTCCTCATGTTACAAATGGCTACACCTTCGCTCTTCTAGGGAGAATGGTGAATCTTGGGCTTGGATTTGGCATTGCACGCCCCTTTTAAAGTTTCCTTTCCAGTTTGGTTAGCTACTCATATATTTCTCTCAATGAACACCGTGAGATTTTAGAGGCATCTTGCTCTATTAGCGGATTGTCCTAGATGTGGGTTCTACGCCTAAAACAGTTCTTTACTACTTGAAGGATTGTCATTTTGCCAAGGTTATTTCCCAGGCTCTTGGTTTTCATTATGATTTGCATTTCTTTGTTGTGGATTTGGTTGGTTGGTGTCACGACCTGACTTGGGCCCGTGACCGACACATGAGGAATCCTCATTCCCACGTAAGCCTTGTGACCTCTGAGTTTCTCTATATGCATACTTTAATATAAAACTGTTTGCAAAACATCGTTTCATCCCTAATAAACCATTGGTTCCATGAAACATAAACATAAACAAACTTTAACACAAATCTCTGGAATACTATAATCAAATTTCCATTTCAATCGCTAAACATATTACCGGGGTTCAAAATACATGAGTTGCTCTCTTTGCAAAATATACATGAAATATATAATCATGTAGGTACAAAATAATCATGATAAAATAATGTCAATCCATCTCTATGGTCCGGGACCCTGCTCGTCATGTAACTGGATCACTCTATCTCTAACAAAAGCAAAATAGAATACTTCACACCAAGTGAAGCTCACCGAACAATAAATCTCTACTGTGGGGGTGGAGGTGGAATGGGAGAACCCGCAACGTTTACAATACCTGTAATGGGAAAGGGAGAGGGGTGAGTTTCATCTAAAACTCATTGAGCAAGTCCTCACACATAACCCTCCCATGGGACGACCAAGAAGATAGATAATCATATACAAATAATTAAAATCAGTTGATGTAATAATCTCTGAAATCATACTAATACACATGTGAAAGTAAAAGCTCTAAATAGAAATTTCTTTGAAATTATAACAATAATACTCTATGAGAGAAACAGGAATCTTTACTCTATGGTTCCTCAAGAACCGAAATATTATTCTCTATGACCCATCGAAGATCTAATGTGGACACCTAAACAGGTTCCGTTCTCTGCTCTATGAGATTGTCTTCTCAGGACAACTTGGTACCAAAGTTAACGATCAGGGTCAGCCGTTAACTCACTGTCTGTTTCTCTATAACTAAAGTTTAGTCTCTAAACCAATGAACATAATATTTTCTCTAAATCTCTATTCTAATGTTTCTCTAAGCACAGCTCTATGATTCGTAAATCGTTCGTTCAACATATTATCATGGAAATCTCAATTCCAAAAAAATATAATAGTAATACTCTAGCTCTTGTGATAAAATCATTTAATGATAATAGTCCCATGAGTTCGTAATAAAACAAATATTTCATGCTCTAGTTGGAATTCGCCATTTCAATATTTATGACATATCAACGGAGACTCTAAGCTCTTGAAATCTCTTTAAAACCATGCAATTAATAATAAATCGATCAAAATTAACTCTAATGGCCAACATAGGGGTCATGGGTTCCAAACCCACTCACCTGGAGGGGAGGGAATGGTGACGTCAACTCCAATAGAGCTCCGGGGATAAGGAACCGCACCAACGTCTACCATTGGAGCCACAAAACACAAGATTAGTCTCCGTTAACCTCTAGATTACTCAAACATAACTATAACAATATTGGGGGAGCATCCCCACTTAACAACAATGGAGACAAACAACAAACCCAAACTCTAGAATACAAAGTGAGAAGGATGGAGACAACAAAACCCATAAATCTCACCTTTAATCTCTTGGAGGAATAAGGATTGAAGAGGATTTATGTGAGGAAGAAGTGGGAGAGAGTTGGGAAAAGAGGGATTTTGGATTTTAGGGTGAAATCCCGAGTTTGAAGGGTTTAAAAATGGTTGGGGGCCTCATTAACGCGAAACGACGCGTTTTGGACTGTTTGGGTACTGCTGACACCGCTATAGGGGTCTACCCCTCCCTTACGACCACTATAGCAGTCCCTAGAAGCCAAAAATACGCTGTCACACTGTTTGTGACAGCTATAGCGGTCCCCTGATACCCAAAATGCCACGGTCACCCTACTGTGACCGCTATAGCGGTCCTAGATCGCTATAGCGGTGACAGTTCACCGCATCGGCTGCACTAGTGGTCCTTCGGGCATTTCGGGGCTTTCCTAACCACACGGGTGGGTCTTAGGGGACCCTGGGGCAAAACGGAACTTATCCACTGCCATGTATACACTGGGTATCACAGTTGGCTCCGAAATTTTTTGTATAGGCAATAAGGCCCATGTCTTTTGGCGACTATCTAGCATGTGTGATGTGCTAGAGATATTTATGTGTTTGATTCTATTTTCCTCAGCAGGGACATTTAGGTTCAGCATATCACCAATTTGGATGATTGTTATTTGCATGCCTTCATGGTTTTGCCCAATCATCATACTGAAGTATGGGTCAGCTACCCCCTCCCCGAAAAAAAAAAGGTAATGTAATAAAATTAAACACGGATGGTAGTTTCTTTGGTAACCCAAGGAGCTCTAGGTTTGGTGGCCTTCTTCGTAATTGGGCTAAGGGTTAGGTGGTTGGTAATCTTTGTTATGAGTTGTTGGCTCTTCATAGGGGTTTCTAGTTGGCTTGGGAATGTGGTCATTACAATCTTATCTATGAGATTAATTGCCTATAAATTTTGTGATTGCTTAATCACCACATGCAGAGTTCTTTCCATATCTATGATAGTATTATCAGGGATATCAGGTGACTCATGAGTATGGATTGGTCTTGTTCTCTCTCTCTTTCACATGTTTCAGGAAGGCAACTAAGCAGCTAACTCTCACGTGTTTCAGGAAGGCAACCAAGCAGCTAATTTTCTTTACAAGCTCGAGGCTACCAAGATTAAGGAGAGACCTCCAGTTGGATTGCACCTTATCCTCCTGGCAAATTATTCTCGGGTTCTCCATTTGAGATAATTCTTTCTTTTTTTGTTTTTTCTTTCTTTTTTAAGCTTTTTCACTTGGAAAAAATCACACCCCTTGAATTTTAAAAGGTATTAATACCTTGGAATATCAAGACAAAAACCAAGTATTTATTTCATAAAATGAGTGACCTATTGTAATGACAAGTGACATGTAAATATTCACGTGGGGTTTGCTAGGTATGATTGTATCCGTTTGCACCTTATCAAAAATTTGCTCTTAAGTGCCTCAAAATATTTTCTAAATTCTAATGGCCAGGACTAGCCCTTCCCTCTGAAGTCTCTCGCGGTCCCCCTTCGGTCTCTCTTTTTCTTCTTCTTCTTCTTCTTCTCTCTCTCCATCCACCCTATCATGGCTTGCCCACACTGTTCACACACTAACAAAAGATGCACTAAGAACTGCCCCTTGTGGCTCATTTTTTCGGAGGAGAGAATGGCCGAGTATGTTACTGTCTCAAGAGTTTTCACGATTGAATTCACCAACGTGGGCAACATTTATAACGGCTTGGATCAAGACACACAGAGAGACGCTTTAAGATACTCCCCTGTCAAAAAAAAGATTAAATTCATATTCTTATATATCAACAATATTATAAATAAATATTAAAATATCAAAAAGGGCTTTTTTTTTTGTTACAGTATATGTTATCTTTATTAAAATATATGTTGTGTGTCTATGAATTCCATCTATTTCAGATATTAAAAAAATATGTTCAGGAAGCTCCATATGTTTTACACTATTTTTCAATTGACGTACTTCCTCAAGTTATGTTTATTCATATTAAGTTATTTTTTTATAAGGATTGCAGGTTACTTCTTCTAAGTTGGAGAAACAATTGTTCATATTATTATTTTTGTCCTTACATATAACGGTTGATCAAGATTCAATAATGATATATATATATATATATATATATATATATATATATATATATAATCAAAAAAGCAAAAACAGAAAACATCATTGATTGGTTAGTAATTTTTATTAAATTGAAAAGTCTTAATGAGTAAATTTTAATCTTAAATAAAATATTTCATTTATTTTTTTAAAAAAATTTATTGATTAGTCTTTAAAAAATAATATCCGATTTTATTTAGGAAATATTATAGATTAGTTACTGATTTAATTTTCTATTCTCCATCTAAATATTTAACCCACAGATTTCAATTTCTAATTCATAATAACTAATGTTATTATTATATTTAATCATTTCGTATTTCAGTTTTGTTTAATATTATTGTAAAAAATAATGTATCATTATTGTAACAAAGTATTTTTTTCAAATATATTATATACATCTTTTAATTTATTATGTGAACGTTTAAAATATTTGCTACAAATTTGCTTTTATTGCTTTGTGTAATTATAGAGAAATGTATTATCTTTATGTTAATATTACTGAAGTGCCATATTAATTGCATATGGAAAGTTCAAAACGTCAGTTATTTTTTAATTAGTAAAAATTAAACCTAAATCACCTAAAATAGCACATTGATGTAATTATTAGTTTATTTAAAATGACATAATATATATATATATATATATATATACACATATATATATATATATATATATATATATACACATAGAATATTTTAAACACAAATAATAAATATACAATACTTAAAATACAGATAACAAAATTTTAATTGATTTATATGGTTATATGAATTATATCAATTAATTTAATCGTAACATTACCATTTTAACCTTTAAATTTAATTCTTGCAATTTATTAATAATATATTTAATCGATTTATACATTTATCTAAATTATTCCATTTAATTTGACTTTATTTTGGTCTCACGTATAATTAATTTTGCTTAATTGCTTTATATCATATCTTATGATAGAAACAACTGAAAAATTATTAATAACATCTTAAACATAGCTATCTAGCGAAAAAAAAAGAATTAATAACTATTGTCCTCTTTATCGCTCTTTAAATTGTGCAGCACCTAAAGTTATTTAGAATTTGATAGGGCACTTTTAAAAGAACACATTCGGTCCTTTTTTTTTAATTGATATATGTCGCAACCGGGATCGCGACGGGGACGGCGAAAAAGAGAAATTTAAAGAAATTTTATTTGAAAATATTGGAGTCGCCACCAAGTTTATTTAAAATTGAAACGCGTTGAAAAACCCATTTTTAGAAAATAGTCTTTGAAACCAGGTTTGAATTGGAGTCGATTATGCATGTAGGGAAGAGCGAATTTAATCCCACGCACTTAAGATACTGCCCCTGACTGCACTTTAATTAACTGTGCAAATTAAATAAATAACCACTTTTTTTAAAAAAAATTCTATTTACGATGAAACTATAAACAAAAGAAATTATTTAAGAGAAACTTCGGGAACACCGAAGCTATGCATGAATTCAGGTATCCCAAAATATTAAGTCAACAAGCCGTCACGACTAAATTAACCCTATTATTTGAAATAAAAGAAATAAATGGAGAAATTTAAATCAAAAATTAAAACACAACTAATAAATATTTACAAATAAGATAAGAAGAAATTAATTTTTTATTTTTTATAAAGAATATAAAAGAAAAAACAAATATTTTTAAGGGAATTTTGAAATTATTGTTCGTCACAACTCAAACGACCAAAATATTGAATTAACAATGTCAATTTGAATTAACATCTTTATCTAAAATTCCCCATACAAATGAGTATTAAATAAAATATTCTAGAAAAGAAATTATTTATAAATATAAAAAAATGCAAAATTTGCATAAGAAAACAAGTAAAGAAGTATTAAAAATTTACAAACAAAAGAATTGTGAAAAGTTGATTTTGAAAGAGAATTTTAGAATATTAAGCTGTCGCAGCTAAAATATTCTAAAACATAAAGTTAACAAACCGTCGCGGTCAAATTAACTCTATTTAAAAAGACTTTGAATATCAGTTCGTCATAATAAAATATTCTGAAACATGAGATTAACAAACCGTCTCGGCTCAATTAACCCCCTTTTTTTATATAATTCATCAATTAATTAAATATATAAATTTAATAAAATACCCAAATATTTATTTTAAATCCAAAATGGATAAAACTTCTCTTTTTAGATAAAATTCTAATTTTAACGGAACCTACGAAGTTAAACACAATTAACTTAAATAAAATATATAAACATATAAAATAATTAAACCAAAAAAATAATTCATAACATAATTACACACAAAACGCATAATCATATAAAATAACAAAACTAAAAAAAAAATTCACAAACATAAATACACAAAATATGTAAAATAATTAAACTAGAAATGCAAAGTATTACAATTACACAATTAATTTTAATCAAAACACATAAGCACGGAAAGCAATTAGACTAAAAAACATAAAACACAAACATTCTTAATCTAAACAAGACACTAAAAAGCATTCATGAATATCAATATATAATTAATTTAAACAAAACGTATAAACATATAAAATAATTAAACTAAAAAACACATAAACATAGAACAATTAAACTAAAAATAAAATCATAAACACAAACATAAATAAATTAAGCATAACACATAAATATATAAAATAATTAAGTTGAACAAGATATAATTACACAATTTAAACAAAACATATAAAATAAAAATAATTAAGCTAAAAATAAAAATAAATCCATAAACACAAATACTCAACCAACTCGAGTAAAGCACATGAACATATAAAATCATTAAATTAAAAAAACATTTAATCTAAGCAAAAACATATAAACATAAAGTAATTAAACTAAATAGAAATAAAAATTAATTCATAAATATAACCATGCAATTAAAATTAACATAAAACTAAACTAAAAAGGAGGATCCTAATTACTTTTTATTAAGAAACACTAGTACTAAAACATCCAAAAATCAAGAAAATTAAGTCACTCTTTCCTTTATTTTGTTTTTTTTTGTAACTAATTTATTTATTTCCCCTCAAATAAAATAATAAAAAAAACACATTACAGGGAGAAAAAAGTATTTATTTTTTGAATCAAATAAAACTCCTTAGTTTATTTTAGATCAAAATAAACTTAAACCCAAGAATAAAAATAAGAAGACATTAACTATGCAAACACAACATCAAACTTAAACAAATTCGAAATTTAACCTAAAATAAAATAATAATTAACTAAAAAAAAAAGAAAATTAACTTGACTTAATTTTATTTTTATTAATACAACCTAAACAAAAACCTAAAACATAAAAAAAAAAATTCATTCTCTCTCACCTCACACTCACTAACACGCCGCACGCACACACTAAAATAAACACACGCACACACACTTATTCTTCTTCCACATGACACACTCACACACGCGGTCAGAGACACGCACACACACTCATGCACACATACACTTTCCTTTCTTCACACACACACTTGATGGAAAAGAGAGAGGAACGAGAAATAGAGAGAGATGGAATGTGAGATTGAGAGAAAAGAGAGAAGGAAGCAGCGAGGATCGAGAGTGAGATCGAGGAGCAGAGAGAGAAGGACGGCCGGTGCTAGAGTGGCTGGAGGGAAGATCGCGGCGGTTTCTTTGGCGGATCGGAGGGTGAGAGGTGAGGAGGACAAAGCCATCCTTGGCGCAAAGCAAGGCAACAGGGAGGAGGACACCGCGGGGTGAGGTGCGATGGGGTGCGCGAGGAAGAGTATGCGGCGCTCATGGTAGAGACAGATCCACCACTCACGGTTATTGTGCAAAGACAAGGGGAGAGGTTGAGACCGGCAGATCCGCGTTGATGGTTGTGGTGGAGTTGAGGATTGGGTCGCGATGGCTAAGGCATGGAGAAGAAGGCCGATGGTTTCGGTGGCTTAGGAAGTTGGGTTCGTGGTGGCACGAGGAATTGGGGGTTCGGTGGGGGCTGACGCGGTGGTTTCGAGAGGAAGAGGGGAAAGAAGCGGCGGTTCGCGGGGTGGAGAGTGGGTCTAAGGGGAGCGTGACCAGCTTTGGGTTCTTCGGGGCTGAGGAAGGAGGAGGAGCGGCCGGTGGTGGAAGGAAGGTGGCTGGGTTTCAAGTCTTTGCGAAGGAGGGAGGGCCGCGAGCTTCACGGTTCGATGGCAAACTGTCCGTGATGATGATGGATTCACGATGGAGGCGGTTTCAATGGTGGCTGAAGGTGATGGAGTGGTGGTGGTTGAAGATTGGTGGAGTGGTGGTTGAAGATTGGGAGGGCGCGCTATGGTGGGGAGACCGCGCTCTGTACCCTCCTTCCTCTTTTTTTAAAAAAAGAAAAAAATTGTTGATGATGTTTCACGCTATTACCTTCTCTTTTGGTTGTTGTTACTGGGTTGTATGGCTGGACTGACTGATGATTTCTTACAAGTTCTCAAGATTGGTGTTTTAATTTTTTTTGGTCTTCTCAATTCTCTCCGTTGATGATCCTTTTCTGATGATCTGCCCCTCCATATCTATATTGTTCTCTTTGCATTTTGCCAATTCTGCCGAAAGGGGAACCAAAAATTCAAGGGCATCATCATTCGGTTTTTGATTTTTCCTGCTCTTCTCGTCTCTATGCCTCACGGGTTTACTTCGGGGAAGAGAAGGAGAGGAGCCCGTGACTCCTTTTTTCATTTTTCATTTTTTTTTTAAAAAAAAATTAAAATTAAAAACAAACTAGTAATTAATTAGTTTTTTTTATTTTAGGAAGTAATTAAAGAGATTGTAAACTGTGAATAATAACAAAAGTAAATCAAAATGCAAATTTTTGGATTTTCTTCTCAAAGACCGGACAAAATCGTGTGTTCATAGTTGTTCTCTTTATTCATTTCTTATGAGAGAAAAATAAAAACTTAAGTTTTACATATTTTCTTCATAAGGAATGAATAAAGACATGAACAATGATTTTGTTCGACACATGCATGAAATATAATCTAAATCAAAACGACAGAATAAAATGTACATATGAGAAAATCAAATGCAAATGCATAAGTCAGCAAGAATCTAAAGCAGATGGCGCTGACCGACTGAAAACGTAAATTGGCATCTGAGGCCGACTTGAAATGTAAATTGGCATCTGAGGCCGACTGAAAATGTAAATTGGCCTCTGAGGCCGACTTGAAATGTAAATTGGCAATCGAGGCCACCGAAGTGTAAATTGGCATCCAGCCAATCAAACGTAAATTGGCAGCTGAGGCCGACTGGAAAAGTAAATTGGCAACTGAGGCCGACTTGAAATGTAAAATTGGCATCTGAGGCCGATTGAAAACGTAAAATGGCATCTGAGGCCGACTGAAATGTAAATTGGCAGTTGAGGCCGACTGAAAATGTAAATCGCATTCGAGGCCGATCAAAACGTAAAGTGGCATTCGAGGCCGATCAAATGTAAATTGGCAATCGAGGCCGATCAAAACGTAATCGCATCGAGGCCGACTAAAAACGTAAATCGCATCCGAGGCCGATCAAAACGTAATCGCATCTGAGGCCGATCGAAACGCAAATCGCATCTCGAGGCCGACTAAAATGTAACCGCATTCTGAGGCCGACTAAAACGTAAATCGCATTCGAGACCGATCAAATGTAAATCGCAATCGAGGCCGATCAAAATGTAAAGTGGCATTCGAGGCCGACTTGAAATGTAAATTGGCAATCGAGGCCGATCAAAATGTAAATTGGCAACTGAGGCCGATTTGAAATGTAAACTGGCAACTGAGGCCGACTGAAAACGTAAACTGGCATCTGAGGCCGACTAAAAACGTAAACTGGCATCTGAGGCCGACTGAAAACGTAAACTGGCATCTGAGGCCGACTAAAAACATAAAGTGGCATCTGAGGCCGGTAAAACGTAAATCGCATCGAGGCCGATCGAACGTGAAATCGCATCCGAGGCCGACTAAAAATGTAAACTGGCATCTGAGGCCGATCAAAACGTAATCGGCATCCGAGGCCGATCGAAACGAACCGCATCGAGGCCGACTAAAATGTAAATCTGGCATCTGAGGCCGACTGAAAACGTAAACTGGCATCTGAGGCCGACTGAAATGTAATTTGGAAAAGAAACAATCTTTTTTTCATTTTTCAAATCATATGCAAAAAGCCTTGAATTATTCACCTTCAGTTTATACAATATTGAAAAACTAACCGTAACTCAATTGAGTAAGCCTCGAGGAGAACTTTAACCGATCAAACTCATAATCTCAGCATTGGACCTTCTGGCACAACAAAGGCTTTCTTTTCTTCTGTGACCTTGCTCATTTTTATTCTTCTCCCATTTTCCTTTTCAGAAGGTTGATTACTTTTCTGTCAAGCTTAACTGAAATTTCTGGATTATGACGCTAGTCATTGATGTATTGCAGTAAACACTGTTAGATTGCGTAATTGAAGCTTAAATTTATCCTACTTGAGACATTATGAATAAACATGTATTCAAAAGAAGGTAGAGGGATCAACTGAATGAACATTTTCATTGTTTGGTGTATTAGATGACAAAATGCTTTGTGAAAGATAGAATTTTGGGAGACACAAAATTTTGCCCCAGTTTAGGTTCTTTGTGGCTCAATCAATTGACTTCTTAAAGCAAGTTGAATGCCATAGCCATGATATCTGACGACATGTCTTCAAATTCCTTTTAAAATTGCCCCAGTTTCAGCCCTTATATGCTTGACTTGCTGGATTATCAAAAATTGCCCCAGTTTCAGTTGCCAGCGAAGATGCTTATCTTTTCTGCTCTAACTTTTGCCTAGGCCGCTCTTTCGAGTTTTCAACCTAACGGGCTTTTTTGTTTTGCTGTTTTGCCTTAATTTTTGCTTAGGTCGCTCTTTCGAGTTTTCGACCTAACAGGCTTTCCCTTTTTGCTTTGCCCTAACTTTTGCTTAGGTCGCTCTTTCGAGTTTTCGACCTAACGGGCTTTTTAAGTATCTGCTTTACCCTAACTTTTGCTTAGGTCGCTCTTTCGAGTTTTCAACCTAACGGGCTTTTTAAACATCTCTTCAGGCATAAAATCTTTTAACTGCATCACTGTTGATTGGTTTAGGCAATTCTTGTCCCTCTATGTTTTGCAAAATCAACGCTCCACCTGAGAATGCATGCTTGACAATGTAAGGACCCTCATAACTTGGAGCCCACTTTCCCCGTGTGTCCTCTTGATTAGGGAGAATTTTCTTCAGAACCAAATCTCCTGGACGAAAATCTCTAGAGCGGACTTTCTTATTAAAAGCCCTAGCCATTCTCGCTTGATACAATTGGTCGTGGCAAATGGTCAAGTCTCTTCTCTTCGATCATGTTCAATTGCTCATATCGAGCTTTCACCCATTCAGATTCTTCCAGCTCAGCCTCCATTAAAACTCTGAGCGAAGGGATTTCAACCTTTATAGGAGATACGGCCTCCATTTCGTATACCAATGAGAAAGGAGTTGCCCCCGTGCTTGATCGTATGTTGGTACAATATGCGTGCAGAGCATACGGCAGCATTTCATGCCAATCTTTGTAGTTCACAACCATTTTGGCGATGATTTTCTTGATATTTTTATTTGCAGCTTCAACCGCACCATTCATTTGAGGTCTATAAGCAGATGAGTTGTGATCCTTGATCTTGAAAGTCTCAAAAAACTTCTGAAGTTGCGCACCATTGAGGTTAGGACCATTGTCTGTAATGATCCTTTACGAATTCCATATCTGCAGATGATGTTCTTTTTGATGAATCTGAGAAACACCTTCTGTGTGATATTAGCATATGAAACAGCTTCCACCCATTTAGTGAAATAATCTATCGCCACCAAGATGAAACGATGACCATTAGATGCTTTAGGGTTAATCGGACCGATAACATCCATGCCCCACATCGAGAAAGGCCAAGGAGACACCATGTTGTGCAAACAACTGGGAGCATTGACTCGATCTGCATATATTTGGCATTTGTGGCACTTCCAACATAATCGATCTGATCATTCTCCATAGTGGACCAGTAATAACCGCTTCTTAAGATTTTGCGAGCCATCATATGTCCATTGGCATGAGTTCCACAGATCCCTTCATGAACTTCAATCATGATTATTCGAGCTTCATGAGCGTCTACACATCTGAGGAGAGTCGTGTCATAGTTTCTCTTGTAAAGAACTTCACCATTCAGGAAGAAAACCATGGCCAGTCTTCGAATTGTCTTCTTATCCACCTCATTTGCACCTGCTGGGTATTCTCCTCTTTGAATATACTGTTTGATATCATGATGCCATGGTTGGCCATCCGGCTCAATCTCCACATTGTCACAATACACCGTTCATTTTGCACCTCTACATGGATGGGTTGGACATTAGCATGGACCTCCAAGTTAGTCATCACGGCCAAAGTCGCTAAAGCATCCGCAAACTGGTTCTTGTCCCGAGTCAAATGAGAGAACGATATATCATCAAAGCGCTCAATTAACTGAGACAAATGCTCGATAAGGTACCAATTTTGGATCCTTTGTGCGCCATTCTCCATTAACTTGATAGATTATGAGCGCAGAGTCTCCAAAGACTTTTAGTTCTTTGATTCCCAAGTCAATCGCAACTTGCAAACCATTTGCACATGCTTCATATTCTGCCATGTTGTTGGTACATTCAAAGTCTAATTTGATGGAAACTGGGTATTGTTTCCCAGCTGGTGAGACTACTACAGCTCCTATTCCACATCCATTCATATTGGCTGCTCCATCAAAGTACATCTTCCACACATTCCCCTCTTCTTCATCTTCTCTTTCTAGTGTCAACACTTCGTCATCTGGGAATTCAAGCATAGTGGGTTGTACACCCTCTAGAGGGTTTTCAGCTAGATGATCAGCAATTGCGCTCCCTTTGATGGACTTTTGAGTAACATATTTGATATCAAATTCAGATAACATCACTTGCCATTTTGACATTCTCAATGACACATGAGGACTATCAAATATGTACTTTAACGGATCCATTCGAGAAATCAGCCAAGTAGTGTAGTATAACATGTACTGCCTCAACCTCTTGGAAGCCCATACTAACGCACAACAGGTCCTTTCAATTGCCAGATAGCGAGATTCGCATTCATTAAACTTCTTGCTCAAATAATAAATGGCTTGTTCTCTCTTTCCAGATTCATCATATTGCCCCAACATTGCCCCGAGTGAAGTAGGTAACATCGTAAGATACAGTATTAAAGGACGACTGGCGTAGGAGGAATCAAAACTGGAGCTTTCATTAGATAAGCCTTTATTTTGTTGAAGGCTTCTTGACATTCTTCATTCCATTCTCCAGGTTGATGTTTTTCGCAGAACACGAATATAAACTCACAAGTACTAGCCAAATTTGCAATGAATCTAGCAATGTAGTTGACCCTCCCAAGTAAACTTCTTATTTCCTTCTCAGTCCGGCGGGCTGGCTTTTCTTGTATGGCCTTCACTTTATCTGGATCCACTTTTATCCCTTCTCTGGCGACAATGAATCCCGCACTTCCCGTGGAAGCTCCAAAGATGCATTTATTCGGGTTCACCGCAACTTGTATTTTCTGAGTCTTTCAAATAGCTTTTGCAAGACTACTACATGGCTTTCTCCCTCTTTGGACTTAGCGACCATGTCATCTACATACACTTCAATTTCTTTGTGCATCATGTCATGGAACAGTGCAACCATAGCACGTTGGTAAGTGGCACCGCATTCTTCAACCCGAATGGCATAATCGTATAGCGAATGTTCCCACGGAGTTATGAACGTAGTTTTTCCTTTGTCATGAACATCCATGAGAATCGATTGTACCGAATATCCATCCATGAATGAAAATCGGTGATTTCTGGCCGTGTTATCAACAAGAACATCAATGTGAGGGAGTGGAAAATCATCTTTCGGGCTAGCTTTATTCAGGTCCCGATAATCAACACACATCCTAACCTTCCCATCCTTTTTAGGCACAGGCACGATGTTGGCCACCCAATCGTGTGTCTTGACACCTCTAGAAACCCTACCTCTAATTGTTTAGTCACTTCTTCCTTTATCTTTAATGACATGTCAGCCGCATTCTTCTCAACTTTTGCTTTTTCGGCCCAGCTTCTGGGTACAAAGGGATCTTGTGTGAAGCAATCTCTGGATCTAGTCCTGGCATATCATGATAAGACCATGCAAAAATATCCAGGTATTCTTCGAACAAAGCAATCATCTCTATTTGCTCAGGATTTTCCACTATTTTCAGCTCTTTCTTCTCTTCTTCGGTGCCCATGTTAATTACCTTGACCACCTCATTGTCTAAGTCAAATCCTTTTTCCATGTGTTCTAATAACCCTGAAAATTTCTCAACAAACTTTCTTCATCTTCTGATTCATAGCTATTGCAATCAAGTGCGAGAAGAGAATCAATTGATTGACCTTCAAAATCCCTTTCCCGTGGCAAAATATTCATAGCATTTAGGTCCCTGGAAAGCATTTATGGGGGTTGGAATGCCAAGACAAATAATGGGTAAAACACGAATAAAAGGGCACAAATTAATGGTTCGAGGAGATAATGATAAAGAAAAGAATAGCAGATGGAAAAGAGAAAAATTGCTGGATGAACATGCAAGTTTATTCAAATGATGTCTCAAAGTAGCATACATAAAAGCAAATACAATTAATACAATCCCAAGTGATTACTTTGAAGTAACAACATCAATCATTGGTTCGGCTGTCCAATTCATCAGCATCTCATTGTGGTTGACAAAGACAAGCATTGTTGT
This sequence comes from Dalbergia cochinchinensis, assembly GCA_031216125.1. NCBI lineage: Eukaryota > Viridiplantae > Streptophyta > Magnoliopsida > Fabales > Fabaceae > Dalbergia > Dalbergia cochinchinensis. Next base: position 53,127,834 of record CM062373.1, on the reverse strand, counting down.
ATTCTTGAGCTTCGACATCTACCATATTGATGGTTGGACAACAGCTAGCTTCATAACTTTCTTCACCACAATCACTTCAAATGGATAAGGAAAGGTCTCTTTCAAATGAGGGATCTGCTTCAACTTCTCATTGGGTTTCTTTGGTTCAAGAGCCATGGTCTTGATCTGCTCCTCCAATGATGCCTCATATCCTAAACCAAATCGGTTAGGTTTCCCTGAGATAGATAGAGGTGTTTTGATACCCTGCAACCGTGGTCCCAGCCCTTTGCCGTCTGTGATAACCATTTTTGGTCATGATATGAGCCACTATCCGATTGACATCTTGCCCTGGGAACTCATTCTCGCTTGCTTGACCCTACCACCTCCAGACTGTGCCATAAACTGTTTTCCACCAACTCCACATTTTCAACATATGGAAGTGAGACAGGTTTAGATACAATGATTTCCTTCTCTCCATGGATTGTAATGATGAATCATTTTCAATGTATTTAACCTTTTGATGCAAGGTTGAAGGAACAACACCAACATTGTTAATCCATGGTCTTCCCAGCAGCATATTGTAATCAAACTCAATCTCCATCACTTGGAATAGAACCTCAAATCGGCTTGGGCCGATCTCCAACGACAGCACTATTTCCCCCAGGATGTTTTTCTTCGCTCCATCAAAAGCTCTTACGATCATCATTTGTGGTGAAATGTCGTCCTTGCTTATTGACAAGTAGCTCAAAGTTGACACTGGCAAGACATTCAGACCTGATCCTCCGTCAATGAGCACTTTAGGCACTATATAGCCTTTGCATTTAAGGGTTATATACAGTGCTCGTGGGTTAACCTGTGATACGATCTCTTCATTTGAGAAAGTGATCATATTGACACGCTTTACCGGATCTACCATGTTTACCATATTCTCCAATGAGACATCCGGTTTCACATAAGCATCTTTCGAACCTTTAGCATCGCTTTTGATGAGATTCAGACGACAAAATCAGTGACAACAGGGAGATTCTAGCAGGAGTCTTTTTCAATTGCTCTAGTATGTCGTACTCACTTTGTTTCATGATTTTCAAGAACTCCTCTTCTTCATTTTCTTCTCTTTCTTTTCTTTCCGCACCAAGACCCTTTCCCACATTCTCTTCTTCGACAAACTTTCCTTTTTCCGGCTCTCCGGGCCCATAAATTCTTCCACTTCTTGTTATTCCTTTTACCTCCGCTACCACTTCACCCGTTTGGGCTTTCGAGGTTTCCCTTATGTCTCCGTTTGTCTCCACGTCAGTTTCATAGTTCCAAGGACGACATGTGTATCCTCGTGAATCGAATGGTCTTTGGTTTCCTCACGGTGATCACCACTTTCTCCGGTTTCTGAGCTCGATTCAGTGGAGGGATGCGGAGTATGAAGCGATCAATCACATTCACCTCCTCAGGAAGATTCGATTTCCGTTTCACTTGAATCACTCCCAGGTCAAGTAATTCTTGTACTCGAGCTTTGAAATCCCCACAACTTTCTATATCATGACCAAAAACTCTAGAATGGTATATGCAGCTCGACCTTATGTCATCTTTCTCATTCTCTTTTATCATGGATGCAGAGGCTGCGATATGGTACCCTGCCTCCTTCAAACCATTGAACACTTTCTCCATAGGAGTTCGGAGACCCATAACCTTCTTAACTAGAGGTTCTTCCACCTCCAAGGCATTCACACGACTTCCTCTTTCGTGTTTTGGGATTGGGTTATTAACAATATCCGGCTTCGAATCTTCTTGAAAGTCTAGCCTCCCACAAGCGATTAACCTTCTTACTGCTTGAAACCTTCACAATCCTCAATGGAGTGCCCTGCTATGTCCATGTGGTATTTACAGGTCAGGTTTGGGTTGTACCAAGCTGGGTATGGTGGTTCTAATGGATGCACAGGATATGCCGAGATCAGATGAGCATCAACTAGCTTTTGAAACAGGTCAGCATTTGAAATAGATAGCTTTGGGAAAGGTGGGAAGTTGGGGAATCGATTACGATTTTGGTTTTGGAAATTTGGTCGAGGTACTGGGGTATATGTTGGGCGGGTTGGTTGGTATGGCCTTATGTGGAGGTTGTTAACTTGGGGTTGGGAGTATGGAATGGTGTTTGTGGTTTGTGTGGTTTGGTATGGTGGATAATGAGGGATAGGGGTTTGGTATAATCGTGGCCGGGTTGGTGTGTATCGTGGGACAAAGGATTGCTGACCATGCACATAATTAACATCTGTCTCCTTTTTTCTGGGTGGAAAACTTTTCCTAGTGTCTTCACTGCTCATGGGAAGCTTACCGGCTTTTGTTAAGCTTTCAATTCTTTCTCCAGCAGTTATCAACTCAGAGAAGTCTTTGTATGCTGCTCCTGCCATTGCCCCAATGTAAGGGGATCCCAAGGTTCCCAAGAAGTAAGAACACATCTCAGTTGGGATGAGTGGTGGTTGAACCTGAGCAGCCAAGGCTCTCCATCTTTGAGCGTATTGCTTGAATGATTCATCCTTCTTCTTCTGCATAGAGCTTAATTGCTCCCGTGTAGGTGCCACCTCAAGATTGAACTTGTATTGGCTCATGAACAGATCTGCCAATTCTCTCCAGCTAGAAATCTTTGAGTGGTCCATTGAATGTACCACTCTGCAGCGAGTCCAACAGGCTTTCATGGAAGAAGTTGATGAGGAATTTTTCATCCTTTGACCATATCGCCATCTTAGTACAATAACTCTTCAAGTGAAAAAGAGGATTACCCGTCCCGTCATACTTTGAGAAGTCAGGAACCTTGAAGTCCCTAGGGATTACTACATCAGTAGAAGGGCAGAGTTGTTCAACTTCCACATACCCATAGGGGCTAGGTCCTTGAATAGCCCGAATCTGCTCTTGAATCTTCTCCATCCACTCTTCTTTGAACTTTCCCTTTTCTGCCTCTGCACGATCGTTCTCTCGAGGAGGATGGCTGCTTCTGGATGACCACACGAGGTTGCTCCCAGGGGTAACATGCCCATGCTCATGAGTTTGCACATTTTCTAAAGAACGATAACCTTCTCCGATAGGGATTACCAATGGTATCGCAGGCGGTGGTTGCCCATGGAGGTTATTCGGGATTTCACCCATATCATTCATCCCCGGAGTGACATTTAGAGTCGCACGGTACCAGGCATACCCAGTGTCGTGGTACTTGGTTGCACAGTTGCTGAATGAGCTCCCAATAGGTTAAGTGATTCTTGTATGGCCCGCATCATATCCTCCAACCTTCCTTGGTTGTTTGACAGTTCATTCAGTTTTCCTCTCACTGCATCAACTTCATCGCTCAGATTTCTTCCTACTCCAGAAGTAGTTGTAGTTGGGATACCCCTTTCTGTGTCACCATTCCCTCCAGCCATTTTGGTCCGGGCTCTGGTATTGTGAATTCGAGTTTGATCGGTATCGGTTTTCCTTGGGCGCCCAATTGTGATGGATTTTTACCTATTAAAAACAAACTTTAGTGAAAAGAAAAAGACAAAAACATAGCTATTTGTTAGAAATGATTGAGCTGAGTCTTGATGTGAGTATCTTTGATGATAACTGTTCCTCAGAACGTCTCGTTCAAAAGTACTAAGTCATGGGTATTGCTATGAGACCAACACAATGCAGAGAAACAAGGATTTTTCATTCATAAAGGGGTATTGTACCCATCGTCCTTTTTTACATTCATTCCCAAAACAACAAAAGACAATACATCATAAAGCCATAACTGTCATTCTCAGCATCTCTCAGCAATTATTTGTTTCATTCTCCCAATCAAGTCTTTACAGTAGTCAACAAAATTACAAATCTCGATTGGGGTCTTGAAAGGGATTATTCCTTGCTCGGCCAATCCTAAGTATCTTGGAACATCTTCGATGGCCGTATTAGCCAATCCTGCCAAGTTTGAGAAGCGAGTCTTCAGCTCATGAATAATGTGGTTCTGATGTTGTATTTCGGAATCCAAACTTGCAACTCTTTCCTTTTCTTCTTCCAGTGCAACTTGATACTCCATGATCTCATCATTCATGTGTTGACTTAGCTCTTCAATCTTCCTTTGGTATTCATTGTTCAATTCTTCCATTTGTTGTTTCATTTGTTCTTCACCTCTTAGCGCGGTTGCTTCAGCAATTTTGGTCTTTCGAAGTAAGTCTTTCAATTGTTGATTTTCAGCTAGCACTTTGTCACGCTCCTGTCTTCGAAGTCCAAGCTCTTTGTTGGCAGCTTTGAGGCATTCCTTGGTTTTCATCATGTGTTCATGTCCCATCTTCAACCTCTTGCTTGTTCCGTCTAGAGCTTGATCCTTTTCAGTGCTTTCTCGTTTTAACTTCATGTAGTTATAGTGGACACTTTTCAACTCAGCTTCTACTTGCATCTTTTCTTGTTCAACCTTGTCTAGTTTCTCCTTCACTTCTTTGATTTCTTTATTTTCATGGAAACGCCAGGTTGATGCATCGTCCAGGGGAGTAACAGTTATGACCTTGAAGGGCAGCTTGATCTCTTGAGCCCTATTTTTCACCCATTGATGATAACTTTCTTTCACAGCACAACTCCTAACTCCCAATTCTTTTCCCTTCTTGACAACCTTGTTCCAAGCGGACCGGATCTTCTGGCATAGATCAATGTCTTTGGAGTCTTGATAATATGAGACAAACGGAGTAACTGCAGCTTTAGAAGGAGGTCCCATCATGGGATAACCAAGTTGGCGTAACACCAAGACAGGATTGTAGTTTATGCATCCTCGGGTACCCATGAGAGGTACATTTGGAAAGCTTCCGTGACCGATAAATCGAGTTTGACCATCATCCCTCCAAGGATACCATCGTATCATCTTTTCATCCAATCGGCCAGTCTTGAGCCCCCTCTTGTCCACTCTTCTTCTTGATATTATGCATTCGTAGGTCTTCAATCGGACAAGGCGCCTTGTAATTCCTTTGGAATATGTGCGAAGTAACCCACACATATAGCATTGGTAAACAGCACAGAATTCTCTTACCATTTCTCTCGTGGCAAAAGTTCAGAGTACAATAAACATCTGCCAGGACGGTGGAGCAGGATTATGACCCTGCAATTTGCAAGCAAGGAACACATCAATAGCCCCAAGATCTACAAGGCCTTCAATATTCGGAAATAAGACAGTGCCATAGATAGTGAGGGCCAAAGACATCTACGAAAGCATCCCAGTCTTCAACTTGAGCTAAGCAGCGCATATGCTCTTGAGATAATCCCTTGAGAATCTGTAAGTCCCATTTCTACATTTACGTGCAAGCAAGTTCTTTGCACCTACCCTTAGGACAGTTGATAGGGGCTGTAAAGAAGGATAATGACCTTGGTAATGATAAAGTTTTTCTCCTTCTAATGGTAACCCCAGAATCTTCTCAAACTCTTCAATGGTCGGTGCTAACTGGAAGTCTTGAAAAGTGAAACATCGGAGCGGAGGATCATAGTACTGTGCCAGTGCTGTGATTGCTTCTTCCTGCTCTTCCACTTCTAAGAGATTCAAGATCTTTCCATATTTTCTGGTGAGAGACAGGCGTTGTGGTAACTTCAGCAACTGACCCAAAGATCTCAGACTTTTAGTGTCAGGTGTCTTGGCTTTGAGACGTAGAGTTCTTTTCAACTTTTCACTTTTCTGACTGTCTGGCCCCATATTTGTTTCCATTTTCCCAAAGATACTCACAATAAGATTTCAGTTCAACTTTCTAACAAACCTGCCATAATAGAAAGAAAAATTTAATTTAAATAAAAGAAGGAATAGTAAACAATTTAAGAAATGTACAGAAATTATGTACAAAGAACAAAAATAGGAAATTATGTACAAAGAAAGGAGTTAAAGAAAATGCATGCTCTCTTTGTGTCCTATGTGAGGTAAATTCTGGAGGTTAATTCTATGGTCCTATGGTCGTTCTACCTTGTGAACACTTTCACTGGGTGGGTCTATATTCTCAGAATTCTACGGTCTCTAGAGTTAAGATTCATTTCAGAACGTTACCCCCAACAGCAGGTGAACCGCTAGATGTAGGGCATTCATGAAAGAATCACACTCTAGATGAGATTTTCGCGATAACCAAACAGGATGAACATCCAAAATGGCTACCACTACACAATCTCTTACCTATCTCAAGTTACACTCAGACCCGGGTATAGGGCCCCACTCGTGTGTGATTAACGTGTAAGTGTTGTGTGTGAAGAGAGCATACAAACCTGAAATCCTAAAACTACCCATGACTAATACCTGCAAAAAAAACAGCTCAAACAAACACGTACAGAACCCAATTAACAGTCATCTATCCTAAGGTTTTAACAAATAGAGCTATCAAGCACAAGAAATGTAAGATTCTGTAAAGAGACAAAGTATAAAGAAAGAAAATATTAGACAAAGTAAAATAAGGAAAGGAAAACAAACATCAAGAGGTTATATTTAATTTGCACAATCAAATAAAATAGGCCTGACTCTCTTGAAGTCCCTTGGAGTCGCCATACATGCCATGGCAGGGATCGCGACGGGGACGGCGAAAAAGAGAAATTTAAAGAAATTTTATTTGAAAATATTGGAGTCGCCACCAAGTTTATTTAAAATTGGGAAAACGTTGGAAAAACCCATTTTTAGAAAATAGTCTTTGAAACCAGTTTGAATTCGGGAGTCGATTATGCATAGGGAAGGGCAGGAATTTAATCCCACGCACCCTAGTACACCACTTTAATTAACTGTGCAAATTAAATAAATAACCACTTTTTTTAAAAAAAATTCTATTTACGATGAAACTATAAACAAAAGAAATTATTTAAGAGAAACTTCGGGAACACCGAACTGTCGCAATTCAGGTATCCCAAAATATTAAGTCAACAATGAAATCACGACTAAATTAACCCTATTATTTGAAATAAAAGAAATAAATGGAGAAATTTAAATCAAAAATTAAAACACAACTAATAAATATTTACAAATAAGATAAGAAGAAATTAATTTTTTATTTTTTATAAAGAATATAAAAGAAAAAACAAATATTTTTAAGGGAATTTTAGTCATTGTTGTCACAACTCAAATGACCAAAATATTGAATTAACAATGTCAAGGCTGAATTAACATCTTTATCTAAAATTCCCCATACAAATGAGTATTAAATAAAATATTCTAGAAAAGAAATTATTTATAAATATAAAAAAATGCAAAATTTGCATAAGAAAACAAGTAAAGAAGTATTAAAAATTTACAAACAAAAGAATTGTGAAAAGTTGATTTTGAAAGAGAATTTTAGAATATTAAGCTGTCGCAGCTAAAATATTCTAAAACATAAAGTTAACAAACCGTCGCGGTCAAATTAACTCTATTTAAAAAAGACTTTGAATATCAGTCATCCTTGTTAAAATATTCTGAAACATGAGATTAACAAACCGTCTCGGCTCAATTAACCCCTTTTTTTTATATAATTCATCAATTAATTAAATATATAAATTTAATAAAATACCCAAATATTTATTTTAAATCCAAAATGGATAAAACTTCTCTTTTTAGACAAAATTCTAATTTTAACGGGAACCTACGAAGTTAAACACAATTAACTTAAATAAAATATATAAACATATAAAATAATTAAACCAAAAAAAATAATTCATAACATAATTACACACAAAACGCATAATCATATAAAATAACAAAACTAAAAAAAAAAAAATTCACAAACATAAATACACAAAATATGTAAAATAATTAAACTAGAAATGCAAAGTATTACAATTACACAATTAATTTTAATCAAAACACATAAGCACGGAAAGCAATTAGACTAAAAAACATAAAACACAAACATTCTTAATCTAAACAAGACACTAAAAAGCATTCATGAATATCAATATATAATTAATTTAAACAAAACATTATAAACATATAAAATAATTAAACTAAAAACACATAAACATAGAACAATTAAACTAAAAATAAAATCATAAACACAAACATAAATAAATTAAGCATAACACATAAATATATAAAATAATTAAGTTGAACAAGATATAATTACACAATTTAAACAAAACATATAAAATAAAAATAATTAAGCTAAAAATAAAAATAAATCCATAAACACAAATACTCAACCAACTCGAGTAAAGCACATGAACATATAAAATCATTAAATTAAAAACATTTAATCTAAGCAAAAACATATAAACATAAAGTAATTAAACTAAATAGAAATAAAAATTAATTCATAAATATAACCATGCAATTAAAATTAACATAAAACTAAACTAAAAAGGAGGATCCTAATTACTTTTATTAAGAAACACTAGTACTAAAACACCCAAAAATCAAGAAAATTAAGTCACTCTTTCCTTTATTTTGTTTTTTTTGTAACTAATTTATTTATTTCCCCTCAAATAAAATAATAAAAAAAACACATTCTGAGGGAGAAAAATAGTATTTATTTTTTGAATCAAATAAAACTCCTTAGTTTATTTTAGATCAAAATAAACTTAAACCCAAGAATAAAAATAAGAAGACATTAACTATGCAAACACAACATCAAACTCAAACAAATTCAAAATTTAACCTAAAATAAAATAATAATTAACTAAAAAAAAGAAAATTAACTTGACTTAATTTTATTTTTATTAATACAACCTAAACAAAAAAACTAAAACATAAAAAAAAAAAATTCATTCTCTCTCACCTCACACTCACTAACACGCGCACACACACACACTAAAATAAACACACGCACACACACTTATTCTTCTTCCACATGACACACTCACACACGCGGTCAGAGACACGCACACACACTCACGCACATACACTTTCCTTTCTTCACACACACACTTGTGGGAAAGAGAGGAACCGAGAAATAGAGAGAGATGGAATGTGAGATTGAGAGAAAAGAGAAGGAAGCGAAAGCGAGGATCGAGAGTGAGATCGAGGGAGCAGAGAGAGAAGGACGCAGGCGGTGCTAGAGTGGCGCGGAGGAGGAAGATCGCGGTTCTTTGTGGATCGGAGGGTGAGAGGGTGAGGGACAAAGCCATCCGCGGCGGCAGCAGCGAAGGCAACAGGGAGGGAGGACACCGCGCGGGGTGAGGTGCAGATGGGGTGCGCGAGGAAGAGAAGGCTGCGGCGCTCATGGTAGAGACAGATCCACCACTCACAGTTATTGTGCAGCACAAGGGGAGGGTTGAGACTGCAGCATCCACGTTGATGGTTGTGGTGGAGTTGAGGATTGGCTGCGATGGCTAAGGCATGGAGAAGAAGGCCGATGGTTTCGCGGTGGCTTGGGAAGTTGGGTTCGTGGTGGCTCGAGGTGGAGGTTCGGTGGGGCGTGGCGGTGGTTTCGAGAGGAAGAGGGGAAAGAAGCGGTTCGCGGGGTGGAGAGTGGAGTCTAAGGGAGCGTGACCGACTTTGGGTTCTTGAGTGAGGAAGGAGGAGCGGCGGTGGTGGAAGGAAGAGGTTGGGTTTCAAGTCTTTGCGAAGGAGGGAGGGCCGCGAGCTTCACGGTTCGATGGCAAACTGTCCGTGATGATGATGGATTCACGATGGAGGCGGTTTCAATGGTGGCTGAAGGTGATGGAGTGGTGGTGGTTGAAGATTGGTGGAGTGGTGGTTGAAGATTGGGAGGCCGCGGCTATGGTGGGGAGACCGCGGCCTCTGTACCCTCCTTCCCTCTTTTTTTTTTCAAAAAAAGAAAAAAAAAATTGTTGATGATGTTTCTGCTGCTATTACCTTCTCTTTTGGTTGTTGTTACTGGGTTGTATGGCTGGACTGACTGATGATTTCTTACAAGTTCTCAAGATTGGTGTTTTAATTTTTTTTGGTCTTCTCAATTCTCTCCGTTGATGATCCTTTTCTGATGATCTGCCCCTCCATATCTATATTGTTCTCTTTGCATTTTGCCAATTCTGCCGAAAGGGGAACCAAAAATTCAAGGGCATCATCATTCGGTTTTTGATTTTTCCTGCTCTTCTCGTCTCTATGCCTCACGGGTTTACTTCGGGGAAGAGAAGGAGAGGAGCCCGTGACTCCTTTTTTCATTTTTCATTTTTTTTTTAAAAAAAATTAAAATTAAAAACAAACTAGTAATTAATTAGTTTTTTTTATTTTAGGAAGTAATTAAAGAGATTGTAAACTGTGAATAATAACAAAAGTAAATCAAAATGCAAATTTTTGGATTTTCTTCTCAAAGACCGGACAAAATCAGGTGTTCACAATATATGTATACGATTCAATGTGTAAATGAACAATAAAATAATTCATTATAAAAAAATTATTAATTTGAGGCTTATTTAAGATTAGAGCTTTAAAATGTAACCAAACAGTAAATTAATTTACCACTAAACCTCAAAATGTAACTTATCAATAAACTAATTTATTATAGACTTATTGTTATTAATTTTAAGGTTTATTTATTGACCATTTTATATGATTAAGATTGTATTATTATGCATATTTTTCACTATTTTCATTATATTTTCTTTTTCAATAAAGTTTTGTTATGATAGCTTTAAATTGCTATCTAAAAATGTATATGCCAATTTCCTTTTCAATCAGTATAATATATTATTTTAATTTATATACATTATTATATTAGTGAAATAAGTTTTACTCTCACTTATTACTTTGGATATTATTTCACTAACTTGAAATTATTATATAAATTGCTATATTTAATAATAAAATTTTATTTTAATAATAAAATTTTATTTTAATTTATAACTATTGTAAATAATAATAAAGCTTATTGTAATCTCTAATAATTTGCAACCATATGAGTATCTATTAATCTTTATTTTTGAAATAGTTAGATTCAAACTTTCATAATTACATTGAGCTTTAACTCATGACAACATAATTTTTGTCATATTAATTTTGAGAATTAATTTATTATCATTTTAAAAATTAATTTGATTTATTTTTAAATAATTTTTTTTAACTTTAAAATATTTGATGCATAGCCAAGTTTAATGGAATTGACTATAACATCTTTAAAAATATTTAAAATTATTTCTAATATTTTCCACTTAGATTAAATTTACTTTTGTTATTATGCTTTTTCATAAAACTTTACAGTTTCTTAATTTAATTAATAATGATTGTGCTACTCAACAAAATTTTCTTCAAATTTGCTTGATTATAAAAAAATAGTAAAAACAATAATTCCATATTATTACATATTAATATAATCAAATAAGTTAAATCTTTAAATTAAATAAATAATTATTACTTCGAATAAAAAATAGTAACACAGTTGTCACCGGTAATTGTCAACAAAAAAATTGAAAATTTTTTGTTTAAAAATTTAATTTATTTTTATTTTAAAAGTAATTTTAATTCTAAAATTTTAAAAATACATTTTCTTTGCCTATATGTGCTTCCAAAAAATGATAACATTGAAGACGCATTTTTTTTATAATAAAAATTTTAAGAGTTTTAAAATACTTCTATATAAGATTTAGAAATAACATTATGCACTCATTTAAGTGATATATTATTGATTTAATTAATTATTACATATTCTATAGAGTCTAGCAAAACATTATAGAATCTTAGGATGTGATTGATAAAACAATTGATGATATATTGAACAACAGCTTATGTACTATAATTCACAATACTGTAATAAATTTGTTTGAATTTCTAGGTCATTGTTTGCAATAGAAAAAAAATCAATTATCCTCTTTTTAAGAGCATAAATTCATTATTAAAAATATGCAATAAAATATGACTATATTTTATGCTTAAGGTAATATATAATAAATAATAACAATAAGTGGATCACTAATAATTAAAATGTTAGCATTTAGTTTGGCCTATTCCTTACAAAAAAAAAAGGAAGAAATGTTAATTATTATCCTCCTTAAGAGCGTAAATCATATTAGAAATGTGCAAGTGGGACAAAGTTATTTTTTACGCACCGAGAAAAATATATAATCAAAAGAGATAAAGGAATTATATGCTCTACCAAAGAAATACTCAAAGCAATTCAACAGTCTTTAACAAAATCAATTATTTTAATTAATAAATTAATCAATCAAAAAATCCTCAAATATGACCTATCTACATTAAAAATAATAATTAATTAACATATTCCTAGCTACTTGTTAAATTCCATATTAATTGCAAAATGAAAAAGTCAATCAAGTTTAATCATCAATGAAGCTTAGACATCCAACTGAAGCACTATGCTTGGCACACGCAACATAAACAAACTGATCATGGGAAAAAGGGATAAAATATTCGTTCATGAAAGCAACATCGTAAGCAATAAATTATAAACAAAACAAAAAAAAGTAAAAGAAAACAAATAGTATAGCATTAGGAGTACGGGTTTCTTACTCCAAAAAAGATATAAAAAAATCTTATTTATGGATATCCATTTAGTATGATATTATTTATCAATATACACCATTTTTTAAATATAACAAAACAGTTAACAGTGAAATGAAATATCAAATTAAAACGATTCACTATCAAACGAAATATGATACTGATCAGTATGAAAAATGGCTAGTCGTGCATGAAATATGTCTGCAAAACAGCCACATGTAGCCGAATTAGAGGCGTTGTAGCAGTTGCAGGCGTGGCAGCCCGTATTTCGGCCAACAGGGAGCCGAATTGCATTTTTCATCACCTGAGTGTGGTTTGGAAGACATGGATGATAACTGTGTGAGCGGTAGTATGCTGTAAAAGATGCCATAGATGCCATAGACCAAACGATTTTCACAAGTCCACCTCTTGCGGTAGTATACTGTAAACGATTTTTGTTTTTAATTGATACAAGTCACTTACTTAAAAAATAAAATCAATATTAAAATTTTTTAAAATTTAATTAATTATCATTTAATAAAAAATTGTCTAAAATTATTATAAACTTTATCACAAAATAAAAGAAATAGAAACACAAAGCAATATATATTAAAAAAAAGATTTACTTAACAGTACTGTTAACAAAAAAAATAATGGTCCATGCATTGCATAATTTATTATCATAATATAAAAATAAAAATTAATTTAACTAGTAATACTGTGGAATTAATTAAAATTAGTACATTGTAATATTATAATTTTTAATATAAGAAATCAAAATAAAATTTTTTATTTAAAGTATAATACTACCAATGTGGGTAGTATTTTACGCAGGTAATATTTTACCAGTGATAATCAACTAAATTTAAAACTTTTAATAATATTGATTTCATTTTTCTTAAAAGTATTTTTATTTTTTATTTTTATTTGGAAATTATATATTCTATGTATTTTTAATTAATTTATTTAGTATAATGACAAAGAAATAAATATTAAATTAATTAAAATTCTTCAATATATAATAATTATCTACAAAATATAACAATAACTAAAAACATGAACGGATGATGAAAAATCCTTAAGTATATATATGCTGCATATTGCAATTTATTTGTTCATTTTTTAAATTATTTTTTATCTAATATAATTTGTTCCGATTCATAGAAAGTTATTTTAGAACAATTAAACAAAACATTATATAATAAAGCGTGTGAATAGATGATAGGGTGTAATAATAGTCACTCCCTACAATATCATCAATTTTTAACTATGCAGTTTAAACACTTTGAAATGCATAATATATCAACAAACTTAAACAAATATGAAATAAATTAATACAATAAAAAAAAATGGATGAAAAATATAGTTTTCTATTTATATTAATCAACAAATAGTTCTAATTAATCTAATAAAAATACTAACTTTACTTGCTGAGTGTTTAGAATAGTAACCATAAATATCATAAAGTACTATACGTGCATTGCCAAATTCAAATAAAAGATAAAAGTTATAGTCTAAATAACTTAGTTAATCACGTTGATTAGATAATCAATTAAAATTACTGAGGTAGAAACATCAAGGTATTACCACTTGTGTAATTTGATACTCTTAATAAACATCAAGTTCTTGCTGCCACCACACCTGCGAAGGTGCTCCTCTACTGCACCTGCAAAGCTGCACAGGCTGCAACTGCTGCGGCGCCTCTAATTCCACCACATGTGGGCCATTCGGCAAACATATATTTTGGTGCATAACTAGCTGTTTTTTTGTATTGACAAGTACCGCGTTTCGTTTGGCAATCAAACGTTTTAATTTGATATTTCGTTTCATTGTTAGCCATTTTGCTATATTTTAAAAAATGATATATATTGATAAATAATATCGTACTGGATAGGTATCCAAACATAAGATTTTTTTATATTTTTTTTTGGGTAAAAAAGCTGTAGTAGTAGAAGTAAAACAGAAAGAGAGCAAAAAAATGTGGTCCGGATGAAAGCGCAGAGACATATACACATGAAGGCGCGTGAAAATTAAAAAAAAAATTAAACAAAAAGCACATACCTATGGTGCTAGCGGCAGTAGCACAGAAGGTGACAGCAGCGGCAGCGACAGCGGCAAACAAATCTAAAAAAAAAAAAATCTCAAAACTGAAACAGTAAAACCAATAAAAAATAGATGTAAACCGATTGAATTGAAGAGAACCATGAGAAAAGGAGAATGGTGGTCTCCCCACCTTGAATGGTGATGAGGCGGCAGATATATCATCGAAAAACACCATGGTAGCAAGAAAGAGAGAGTGGAGAGAAGTTGGCGGAGTGTTTGAAAAAGGGGAGATTGTAACGACGTCTTATTAGTGTTATCGACGGATTTTTCAAATGTTTCACTTAATCTGGATACCGACAGATTTTTCAAAATTTCTGATGGAAAGTCCATCAATAATGGTCATATTTAAATAATTTTAAAATTCTTTTAAATAATGCTGACAGGTTTTTTTCTACCAGTAAAAATAATTTTTAAAAAAATTCAAAATTAGTTACTGACATAAAAATTTATCGATAATTAGCATGTGATACAAGGCATTTGTTTTTTTATGGATTGCCGACAGATTTTTTGTTGGTAATGATCTAAAATAAAAAAAGTCTATTGATAAAATCCATCGATAACCCGCATGTTTCTTACAGTGACATGGTCCTATAGATAGTCCAAGGAAAGAAAACTTTCAGAATTTTTATGCTTATAAATATCTAGTAATTACATGAATATTAAAAATAAGATAAATAATAAGTATTTTTATGTAATTAAACTAATTTTTAATATTATTATGAATTATCTTATATTAGATATATTTTTAGTTAAAATAGAAAAGAAATAATTTGATAAAAATAAAAAATAATTAATATAAATGGGAGTAACAATAGTCACATATTAGTAGCAATCTGATCAAAATTTTTAACCAGAGGTTGGCCTGGACGGATCAGTCCAGATTGCAGAATTAATTCTTGGTTGTGACATTAAAAGCATATCGAAAATTGACGGCGTTCACAACAAAAATTTAGTGGGGCCTGAAACAGTGAACTTTTGGTTTCTAAAATTTTTTGTGGTTTTTGTAGGACTTATTGAGTTCACTAAAGATTAGCGATACAAATACAATGATGTAATTTTTAACGGACTATAAAAATTAGGTTCCAACTTGCCCGCATTGAGCATGAGAAATTTACTATACATTTTCTAATATGGCCGGTAAAGGATAATCTTATTTTAATATTTATTTTTAGATATCTCATTTAGATACTATACTCATTTTATTATTATTAGATAAAATAAATAAATAAGATGAGTATAAATTTAATAATAATAAAATAAATATTTAAATAAAACACTTAAAATTAAGCGTTAAAATAATATTAGTGGATGATAAAATAGATACTACCGAATTGCTAGACTTCATAGACGTACGTAGAGTACAGGAAAAGCTGATAATATTGTAATTCTCTATTTCTCATAAACAACTGAAAGTCTTATTTTCATACAATAGTACAAGCTTGTCCGCATTGCCAGTAATAAACTATTTTATTTATTTATTTACGTTCCACTCTGTTTTGCTCGTCGGGTGTAATTTTGCATCATAGCTTTGTGACCACTGTTTTGTTCCTACGAGACCCTCAACATTTACACTTGGAATTGATGTTGAGCTAATCCATAGTGATGCCTAGGTGAAAATAGGGATTAATAAACCTGAAAGCACAACGTAAATAATAATATTGTAGGAAAAATATAATATTATTTGAATAACTTTTTTTTTATGAAACAAACATTCTCCATAATTTCTGAATACCACTCTAATCTTCAAATATTATCATTTTTCCCTCGTTTTTTTTTCAAAAGTTTAAATTCTTAACACTACAAATTCCTTAATCCATATTCTGCCTTTATGTGTATTTTTTTATAGAAAAAAAAACATGTTCTAATGCATGAAAGTAAACGGGATAGTTGAATAAGTGTTAAAATTACACCAACATTTTGATATATATATATATAAAATTAATAAATACTTAACGCTCAAAGGGAAAAGCTAAAGATATACATATTATAACACCATCATTTTCAGGAGGATGTGTCACATTTCAATTTTCAGCATGAGAACTATCAAGTTCAGTAACCCTTGTCTCACATGCTTGTGTTCTTGTGTCAATGAAACAAACGAAACCCTGTATACTCATCACCTCAAGAATTACCATGATGCTACATTTGTCACCATCATTTCATTGAAAGGGTGACTGGACAATGTTGAGAATCTTTTGCAAGGAGATAATAAGCAAGGGAAGGTAGAACAGATCTTGGTATATAATATTGTTATTCAAAATGCTATCTATATTTCATGTCAAAATAATTAACACCACTCTTGAGAGATGATAGGAAAGTGGAACTATAATCAATCACGCTTAACTCGGAGAAAATGCGAGGAAGTTTGGAAAAAATGAAAAGCATCTTTAACTACGTACGTGACAATTGTTTTGATACAAAGTTTTGTCAGGATAAAATTTTATAATATCTAATGTTAGTCAGGAGATATTAACAAGGATTAGTTTCTGTATTATCACAACTTGATGTTGATTCCTAATTAAATTATTTTAATATGTTTAATTTGTAAAATAAATTTATGAGCATTATCCATAACTAAGAAAAATGTTACTTGTACTAATTGTATATTAAACACCATGTCGACTCATACTTAATCCATTAGATGGGATGTGGGCCCTACTTGAATGGAGTCTATATCCCCATCCAATAATGGATGATGTGTCAATTAATATGTTGTTCAACACACAATAAATATAAATAACACAACTCTATAACTAATGAGTGTGTCAAATAAAATACTCTTTCCCACATTAAATTAACGTATAAATGATTTGGCTCTACTAGTTGAATCCAATCCAAGATTTGTCTTGATGCGGCATAAGTGCATAATTAATATCTAGTGCCACCACCATGCCCTGTCACTCACTACGAATTGAAGAACTTTTTGTACTATATAGCGCATTGCTATTCTGGAAAATTTCTCATCATCTTCGCAGCACTTTCAAGGTGAATTGGTTAACCAAGATCTAGTAATTGGCATTGTTTGCTCCCTGTCGGCAATTGGTTGCTATGCATGCCTATTCAATATGGATCCTCCCCTTATAAATATACTGAACCTAAATCCCTCATTCCTCCCTTAGAACTAACACTTTTTCTCCTCATGGAGTGGAAGGAGCAGTTGCCAGTTGCATTGCAGCAATAGTGTGAAATAAGAAAAATGATGTGTGCAATATTTTTGTACAACATACTATATAGGTAAAAAAATAAACAAGTTGATGGGCTCATTTTAATATTTTATTTTCTTGGGCTCCCACATTGTTTATCATTTTACCAGTATTTTAAGTATGTTGCACAAATATGTTATACGCATATCATTTCTTATTAAATAATGGCCTGTGCAAGTCTCCATATCAGAGATCAATAGAAGATATCTTGCTGGTGAAGCTGACAAGATGGGGGCACAGAAAACATGGTTAATTACTACCTGATGCATAAGGAGGCGAAGAAAATATGCATGGGCTGACAGAATCGGGCTTGTTCAACTTCTTCTTGCCTGTGCAGAATCGAAGCCGTGGTTTGTCTTCTGAGAAATCAAATCACACACATGCATGTAAGAATTTCTTATTGTTTTATACATTACATGAAGAGTTGAATTTTCATGAACTGATCATATAAAAGAATTTTAAGATGCCAAATCATACAAAGTAACTATCAATTATATTGTTTTATATTGTCAACTTATAAAGATTAAACTCTTATACTATCGCTATGTATCTTAATTTTGGGTTTTGTTAAGATTGTATCCTGCACATCTTGTATTTTCTCATAGGCTGCATCGATCTATGGATAATGTTCTCGAATTGCTTCAGAAAAAGCCGGCCAGCTAGGCCTCCGTTGGACAAAACAGTGATGTGTGACGACAGTTCCACAGCTTCAGCACAGGCAATTGGAAGTTGAACAAGCCTCATTCTGTCAGCACATCCATCTTCTTTAATTCGCCTCCACCATGCACCCCGAGAGTTATTAATCACATCCTCTCCTGCTCTCTCAATTCAAAAGCTTCAGGAGCAAGATATCTCTGTGTATATGACAATATGTATATGATTTCTGAAATGGAGTCTTGGCATGCTATTGGCACTGTATTTTCAGCGTGTTAGATATAAAATAATTTATGTATCTTTATTTATTAGCTCAAGTTTTTGGGAGATATAATTTCATGTCATTAATCATAGCCTCCATGACTAAATGGTTTGGGATTAATTCGATCCCCTTTTCCGATAAAATGATCAAGTTTGAATCTCTAAAGAGATATTCGAGTGAGAAACGTGTCAGATATAAAATCATTCATATGCCTCTATTCATTAGGTTAAACTTTTAGGAGATATGATTTCATTCTACAAAACTTGACTTTGAATATAAGGGTGCTATATAATTTCCAAGGGTATCAGGGGATGCAGGATATATGCTTGTGTTCTCTTCATCAAACTCTTCTGTCCCAGATGGTTTCATATCAGAAAGGGAAGGCACCAGCTGTAAGGAGGAAGGGACCATCAAGAACCAGCTATATCGCAAAATGATTAAGCTATTGAGCAAAGGATGATGAATGTTTTGTATATAATTAACACACTTTCTCATGCTTTCTCATGTAAGATTTCCTTATATTTGAATTGTGGATACTGCAATGAAAATTAAATGTGCTTTATTTGTGCAGATCGAATGTTAGCTTTTATCTAGAAAAATAAGAAGTGAGTACGATACTATATTAAGAGATGTTATTGAGTAAGGAATTGCTACATCAGACATACATGTCAATTAATTTGCACATGTTTAAGATTGGAAGTTGCTGGGCAAGAATTTTTTTTTCTAAATAATTAAGAACTAAGCTATTAAATGATGAATAACGAATTGTTTATATCAAATAGGAACGTCTCTGCAACCTTGCTTCTCTAGTTCCCTTCGATCTATCAAATGATGCCAACATATCCGAACATCCGTGTTCATTTCCTTGTGGGCGACTTGTGCAATGTTGTTGCAACAAAATGAGTTGGCAACAACATTATGGTGTTGGGTTCTTACACTTAGTTGTGGCCACTACATAATATATTTTCAGTAATTGAATAAAAATATCGATGGTTATCGCTCCCTGAAACATGTCTTCTAATCTTCATTCATTATTGTGAAACTGAACTAGGTTGATGATCTAACAAAACAATCCCTTCCAAGTCAGTCACCCCATAGAAAGGGATGAAATAGGAAATTCCCAAATTAGTGTACTAATTGACGCGTGTGTAAAAGACATATTTAGTGCTACTTTAGAACTTTCGACTCTCTTTGAAAGCAGAGAAGCCCTTCTCGGATAGCACAACCGAATCCTGCCCTGAAAGCCTCAACAACTCACGAAATCAAAGCCAAGTCTTTGGGCAAAAATCAAAAGTTAATCACTACATGAGCAAAATATTAAGGGTCATTTTTGTACTTCCCGTATGAATTGAACCATATTTAGGGTGCTCCATGGTCCAACGAGTCCTTCACCATCTTTTTAACGAGTTTTTAAATTTCTAAGTACTTAAAGATATTTAAATAATTTTTGGATTTTCAAACACTGGCTGATTTTATTCTTTTACGTATTTTTTTTATCGCATTAAATAGGTGAATAATATTAAGAGTGTATAAAAAGATCAAAAAGAGATAATATTACTGTACTGACATCTCCAAAAATGTAAATTGAATTGTAAGATTAAAAAATATGACGCTTACCCGTTCTTAGTTGGAGATTGTATTAGTCTCATATTATTGGTCAACGATTTTTTAATTGATTTTTTTACAGTCAATATTTTAACAACGACTTGAATAAAAGTAATTACAAATAAAATTTAAAATATATAAATATTTGTAATTTACAAAATTTGTTGGCAAATAACTATTGAACTGTTTCCTAGCTTTTTTTTCTTACTTCTGCATGACTAAATGCATGAAGTTATATATATATAGCTATTCTAAATAACGAAAAATTATTGAATAATTAGCGAATATTTCCTATTAATAATTTGATTTAAAACAAGTATTTTATAATGGTTAATTCATTAGTTAACATCGATCATTACCAACACATGATTTGTTAGAGTAGTAGATGCTCCTTCTTCTATAATCAAATGGCCCTGGGTTCGAGCTGTCTTGGATATGAAAAAATTTATATTAGGAGAATCATATTTCCTATAAAATATTAAAAACTCGAATAAGATTATTTTCAATAAAAAAATTCTCCTGGGGAAAAAAAATTGATCACCGCGATTTCAAATATTACTTTGAAAGGAAATGGTAAAACTCTTTAATGTGAAAACTTCTTGACTCATACAGAAAATTAAAACTGTGTTTAGAATTTCTTGACGCATATAGAAATTAAAATTGTCTAGATTTACTTCGTACAAAACGGATAACGATATCTTTTAAATCTGGAATTATTTATTAATTGATTCTATGCAAAAAAAAAAATCTAAATGGAAAAAAATCCACACTAACGAGCGTTATTAATATTAAAATCTTAATTTAAATAACATTCAAATTTTGATCTCTAGATACCTTTTTTGCCTAAGGTGAGGCATGGAATGATTTTGTTGAGTTACATGTATAATTACTTATTATTTATTCGTTCTTGTTTTGCATATCTAATCTTATCTTTTAGAAGCAAATTACTTACAATTTGATTCACTATAAAGCACTTGCGTGTATACTTCCGCATGCATCAACATAAGCCACTTACGAAAAAGCTAAAAAAAAAAAAAAACTATTTGCATATTCATTTTGGGTATTCCATTATCATGCACGATTCATGCGATGTTGTTATTGGAAACATGGATCTTGTGACGGAGATCCTTCTCCTATGTGCTCCAATGCAAGTGTGTATGTGCAAGAAATGTGTAATATCCTAGTTTTAAATAAGAAAGCTGGAAAAAATTTTCTGAATCAAGAAGGGTGTCTGCTATCTTTATTTGTCATTTTGGATCCTGAATTTCAATAAATCTGGACCTTGTACATCCTTAAAAGGCTACATGATATAATCATTTTCTTGAATTCAAATGTCTCGGTAATTGTTTCTAAGATGAAAATAAATTAAAGAAAGATTTTTAACGAATTTTAGAATACTTTTAAGTCTTTTGTTTTTAGCCTATAAGTTTATAAAATATTAGAAATTCATGAATTTCAACTAAAACCCTAAATTTAGATTCTGATTGGTTGGTATTTTAATTCTTATAATATTTTACCTTAATCTAAATAGAGGATACTTCCTTATTTATATTTATCTTTTAAAGTTAATGAAAGTAAAATAAATGGGGATATTAACTTACAGTTAAGAAATTTAAATAAGTGAAAATTGAGAAAACTCACTTCAAAACACACCCACGCACGGTTTCTTTTTCATTCTTCCTCTCTGTTTTGCCAAGACAGAACAGAGGAAAGTGCGACCTTCCCTCTGTTCTCCCTCTCTTTCTCTCCATCTTCCATCTCCCTTTAGCCACCACCGCATTGTCAGTCGCCACCACACAGTTAGCCACCGCGCACAACTCCTCCCTGCTATGATGCGAACAACAGCGTCCTCTTCGTCTCTTTTGGTGGTTCAAGGGTTGTTGCTTTAATCTCTTGAGAGGATAGCAGCACCCACTCCTCCATCTTCCTTCTTTTAGCTATCAAAGATATAGTGGAACTGAATCTTACTTCCAATTTCATGGGTTAGCTAAGTAATGTTGTGGGCATAGGATTAGAGCTCAAATGTGGAGCCTAAGTTATGAGACTTGGGGGTTTATGTTTGTAAGCTAGATTTTAAAATTTTTGGCACTATTAACTAATAAAAAGTGTTGTTGTTTTATTCCTAGAGTTGTTAAGCAATTGAGCATTAACCATTGGATTTGTGGCACTTGGACGTTGGTCTTCGATTACTTGGAACCAGTTTGTGAGTAGATATTATGTCTATAATTATTTTTATGCATGCTATGTTAGCTTAAAATACATATTAGTAATTCAAAAACTGAAAAATAATTATTTGCCAACATTATATATGTTTAAAGAAAATCGATCGGTTATGTTGGATTGTTTTATTAAAAATTAACACATGACATGACAACATAAAAGCTTGGCCCTTCACTTGCTTCTCGCCCTTCTCATTTGCACAGGAACATCAAGGTTCCACCTTCATTTTTATTTTATTTGGTCTTCCCCTTAATAGATAATACGTTCCCTACCATGTATTGCAGTTTCATATTCCTTCTTGAAGGAGAAATTTTCACCTTAGGTAATTTTTCACATCTGTGTTCTTTTATCGTCTAAACGGTGTTTTTTGCTTTTATAATTTGCAGGTCCATTATTATGTGCAGTGTATCATTCAGGGGCGCGTGGTTATATCCATTATATTTGTTGACGCCTAAAAAGAGATATTATTTGATATATTAATTAGCAGAGAAAGGTAAAAAAGACATAGTACTCATTTTTATAATAATATTTAGTGTCCAATAAAATTGTATAATAAATATACACCACACATCTTATTATCATTGGATATGATATGTGATCTCCACCCATCTCATTTATTCATCACATCTAATAATAATAAAATATATAATATATATTTGTTATATAGTTTTATTATACACTAAACATTACTCTAATTTTTATAAAAGAAAACAGCAAATAAAATTAACTGAAAAACGATAACCAAAACGGAAGTTTTTGTCAAAAGAATAAACATAGTTACTAAGCTTAAAAAAGGAATATTGAATAAAAATAAAATAATACCCAAAAGCACAATTTAATCCCACTTGTACATGATTATCCAGTAAAGCAAATTTTACGTACATGAATGTCACAGACTATCAAAAAGAACACCCAAAAGTGAAATTTGATCCCCAAAAAATAAAAGACTCAGCATACATTCCATAAGATACCAGAATTTTAAAGCAAACTTCCTTCTTGTTTGGGGAATGTGAGAGCGAGAAGAAGTTGGAGAAACCAGAATTTTAAATAAACCGATTCTACTATGTTTGCTCTGAGTGAAAGGAAAGATGTGAGAAAAAGACAAAGAATGGAGAAGGCTGCGAGAGAGATAGAGAGTGGGTGGCAAGTGAAGTTGGGAATTGAAAAAGGGGGCGATACTCTTCTTGGGTTTTCACGGAGCTAGCCGGCTCTAATTGGGGGAGAGAGAGAGAACTGGAGAAGAAAATGTAGAAACGTAAAAAATCAAGGCACGTGAATTTTAATTTAGTAAGATCTTCACCATTAAATTTAATGTGATCTAACGATTATAATTAGGTGTAAGTGAAAATGACTTACAATGGTGTGGGAGGATCCCTCCTCATGTATATAGAGGATTGTTAATTTCCATATCCTCTTCATTTCATTTTAGATGAAAAAACTATCACTCTTTAAAATGAACCACATTTATTAGTAGATAAAAATATAAATCAGTTTATAATTTTTTGAATATAAGTTTATAATCTTTTGCTTATAAGTTTACAATTTTTTATATACTGATTTATAACTTTTTTACATATAATTTTGCATTTAATCATGAACCTATTTAGTATATATCCTCAATTAATTTACAACTTTTGGATACTGATTTATAACTTTTTAGGTATTAGTATATAATATCTCATAACACACATTTATAATTTTTTTAACTCTAGTTTCCAACAATAACAGTAAATCTCAACTTCTAGCAGAGTCATTTTCAGTTTATTTTGTAGCTGAAAAAATTGAAAAAAAAATAATCATCTATGTCTTGAGACATAAACCACAAACACAAGAAAAATCAAATTTCACAATTTTTGTCAATTTATATTTTAATAGCGTTGATTAAAGAACTCAAATTGAAGTAATTTTAAAAGTAGCAGTAAATAAATCTAATTTATAAAGCATTTTTATAATACATATAAAATTCCAAACAGTCAATTTTATATTATTATTGTGCATCTTGTTTAATTGTAAATCAGTTTATAATTTTTTGCATATATGTTTATAACTTTTTAATTTTTTACACACTGGTTTATAATTTTTCTACATATGGTGTCACATTTCATTTTGAACCTATTTAGTATATTTAGAACTTTTGCGTATTGATTTATAATTTTTTGGTTATTAATTTACAATATTTTGTAACATACATTTATAATTTTTTAACTCCAGTTTCTAACAATAACAGTAAATCTCAATTTCTAGCAAAGTCATTTTCAATTTGTTTTGTTACTGAAAAAAATAGAAAAAAATAATTATCCATGTCTTGGGACATTAACTACAGACACATGAAAAATCAAAATAAGCCTTTATGCATGAGGATTAATTTTATGTGCTGTCAATAAATCTTGATTCTCCTTCTTCTTCTTTATGTAAACTATGAAAAATAAGAGATAGAAAAACATGACAGAAGAGAGAATGAAATCTTTTGAGAAACAGTGAATAAAAGAAAGAAATAAGAAAAAGAGAGTGAAAAATTCTCTAAATTGCTTTTTCCTTTATCCTTTCTCTTTTCAATTTATCCTTTGTATTTTATACTGATTTTTAATCTTCTAACATAGTATAAGTATGATGAAAAAGTGCTGAAAAAATGACAGTTGAGAAACCTGAGTGGCTTGCTTCTCCCCCTCTCTTTCAGCAGCTCAAGGTACAAATTTATCACCTGCAAAAGTACGGTACAAAATCACTGAATTGCATCAGTGCAACAATTTCAAATCATGATATACTTAGATACCAAATAATTCTCTTCTCTAGAACAAAAATTAAGCAAACAAGACACCTCATTATTTAACCACATGCACCTGGCCTAGGACCTTAGGAAAATTTCTTAAATGCTCTGACAGCAAAATAAAACTTTTATTCTCTTTTATTTATTAATTAATATATTAAATTTATGGGTAATGATTGTCTGTCATTTTGATAATATTTTTAAGATAACAAATGATGTGTAAATTTATTAATAATATAGAGTAAATATTTTATCTTATTCTCGGAGTATCTAAAAATTTCTTGTACCGAGACTTTTTGTGTGACTCTCAATGTCGGGACCTACCACAGGTGAGCAAAACATTCTTCCCGGAGAAAGCAAGCCCTCAATTGAGAAATGGAACCCCTTAAACAGTTCTCAATAACAAAACAGCGGGAATTTCAAAGGATACTGGTGGCAGAAAAGGCACGAACAACAGCTTCTTCCTCCTTTATAAGGCGAACAAAAGGTTAAAATGGCACTTTCTGAAATCCATTGCAACATTTTAAGGTGCACAATTACTTAGACCCCTTCTTATTATTCCTCAAAAACAAAGTGGGCACACTGCCATGCTTCTATCGTTGAAATCGAATAGAACTAGGAAAAGCGCGATACACGGTTTACTAAGAATTATGGATGGCCTAGATAACCACATTTATAAAGATGGGAGAGGGAAAAAGATATTCACCTCTACTGGTTATCTAGTTCCTTCTTTGTGCGCAAAAAATCATTGTTGGGTGGATGTTGTGGGAGTTCTAGTTTACGCACATGCACATACCACTATACAACTGATTTCGTGATTTGTGTACCATCCAAAAATGACAACCAGAGGATTCATTGTTTTGGCTTCTATCACCCAGAGATTTCAACTTAAATTAGAGTAATCTTGTGTCCAAGGAGCTCCTTTTACCTCTCTGGCCTCATAAGCCATCAGAACAAAATAAAAGAAAATCATCTGGGACTGCGGTCGTGAAATGAACTTTAAGTGAAACGAAAACGGGAAACTGCAAGCCATCACAACAACTCTTTTAAGTGTGTGATTTATTTACCATGTCTGACCACTATGCATGTGTTCTTGAGTTTGAATTTTTTAGAGGAAATGAGGGAAGGAAAGGGTTTTTGTAGAGTTAAACTTCCAAAATTTTACTCTACAAACTGCTTACCAAGAAATGCCAGAATGGTGGGGGTAGAAAAGTGATAGACACACAGTAACATACATATAACGTGATATAGAGGTGCCAACTCCTACTCGGACATGGAGTCTGGAATGAAGGGGAAATATTTTCACCATCGGAGGCCAGTGCCACAAATAATAATAAAATAATCGCACAGACACAAACTATCATAGAAGAAAGAAGATGCAGTAAAGTAAGCATATTAACACCAAAATGCATTCATAGAAAAAAGAAACTAATCAAATAATCAGCTTAAATTAAAAGCCATCGAAAACTTAATAGAGAGACCCATGGGATTCAGAATGTCATTCTGAATGCTTACTAATTTGAAAATCAGATAGAGTACAGGAATGTCATCCGCCCAGCAGAGTGCACTCAACAGAAAACTCTATAAATTGTCCGTATCTCTCTGCCTTTCCCCACCCAAAAAAAAAAAAATGAAATCGCAAAAGGTGACTCAACTTCAAAGATCAATCACACGTGACAGTTTCTGGATCCGGTTCAACAAGAAATCCCCTTGCTTTATAGTTGCTTGGTAAAGAGCATTCTTAGCATCGGGGCGGTTAGTTTCAAGAACACCTGCAACTTTATCAATTTTACAATGAAGTTTCCCTGCTGCAATAAAACGTGATAGCTCCCTGGAAGAAAATAAATGTAATTAGCAGCCTCGAATAGGGTTCAAAATACTTGCATTAATCAATATTAAACAAAAAAAAATTAGTCTCTGACATGTATTCACTTACAAATCAATGAAATCCACTGTCACACCAAAGGCTTTCGCCATAGCCTCAATTGTGACACTCTTATATGATTCCAAAAACTGGGAATAAACAACAGTTCTGACCTCCCTCATATAATATCGAAAATGTGGATGCAAATAACGGTCCAGCTTAATTTGTTCAGTCAGGCCAGCTGAAATAAATTTCCAAATAAAACAAGAAAAAAATATTATCATATATTCTGCACTCTGCAGATCCTGCTGTATATCAGATGACTTGAACAAATCTCAAATCATAACTCAGAACAAAGCCTTTTCCCATCAGGCAGTGTAGGTAATAGTTTCAAGAAATAACTACAAAAGCGACAAGATATGATAGATGTCTGCTCACCAAATGCTGTGAAAAAAGACTTGTATTGACAATCATACAGGGAATTTAAAAACTCTGAAAGATATGGGATTTTGCCAATCACTGTCAAGATCTCAGGAGCATCCACTACCTGATGCAGACAGTTTAAAATTAATAACAAGAAATATGCAAAAAACTTAACCAAGAAACAAAAAGCAAAAAGTTAAGGACAACATAATAAGGGTGAGCCTCGGCACAACGGCAAAGTTGCTGCCTTGTGACCTGAAGGTCACGGATTCAAATCTTGGAAACAACCTCTTTGTAAAGCGGGAGTAAAGCTGCATACATCTACCCTCCCCATACCTTACCGGGTGGGAGCTTTGTGCACCGAGCCGCCCCTTTTTAGAGTAAGGACTGCATGATAGAATCAAAATACCTTTTGCTTCAAAGAAACTCTATCCAATGATATAATGCTTGTCAAAACTGTGTAGAATATAAAGGTGTCATAGGGGAAAAGTTCATAGGTTGTAAAGGTTGAAATAGAATCCAAGAACAGATTGCCAGCCTTCTTGAAATTTCGAGTTGACATGCAGTACAGGCCCTCATACACTTTCAGCCGATTCTTTCTCTCCCAATCACCACCTTCTTCAAACAAGCTATCACCATGATGCAAACAGTTAGAAAATGAAGCTGAAATGAAAACAATGCCAGAGGGAAGAAGTAGAACTACGGGGCATTTATAGTTCAAATAATTACTTTTTAGCTTTCTCAATACTTCTGGCAATCAGATCAAAATCCATGTCAAAAAAACCAAGCTGCAAGGTATAAAACACCAGGTCCATCTTCTGGCCAACAGCAACTGTCTTGCTTTCTGTCACCTTGAGATGTTCCAGGGCTTTCTCCTGGTTCATAAGGTAAGTATCATAAGAACAAGTAGGTTAAAGCTGCAGACAGGAAAAGTGCGACAAGTTATAATAGCCATTTACCTTGTCACCAATCCTGATAAAAAACAAGGATTTTGCCAGGTGAGCCTCTCGAACTTCACTTTCACCTAAATTTTCCTCTGCATCAGCAATCCTGAAATAAACAACCACATGGAATATTATGAGACAAGGATTATAGAACTAACCATTATCCAACTAAAAGTTTACATCTGCAGAAATCACAAAGTAGAAAATGCTTTGATTATGATCTGTATGGCCCAGTCTCCCTTGAATCTCTTCGTTTTTCATGTTCCTTGAGGTATTTATTTATTTATTTATGTACTGAAGAACTGCAGGATATCTCTAATCCTCCCCTAGTTGTACTTCCCCCTTTTTGTCCAATAAAATTCTTGTTATCTATCCAAAATAAAAGATCCATCTGGCCAATGACAAGCAATCATTTTCGATGTCTTTTATTCATATTTTATATGGAAAAGTCCAAAAATTTCCCTTCAACTTTGCTAAATATGTACTTCGATCCTTTTACTTGAAAAACATGCAAATTGATCCCAATACTTTTTTATCTGTACAGATCACTACATTTTTTCTGACAAACATTAGTTTTTGGATGGAAAAAGACATGCAATTGAAACATTATTTTCCACTCTTGCCCTTACATGCTTCCCAAAATGAGGCTCTTTAGATGGCACACGTATCTCACATGCCTTTTCTCATCTAAAAACTAATGTTTGTTAACAAAATGTAGTGATTTGCACAAATTGGAAAGTATCAGGACAAAAGGAACAATTTACACATTTTTAAAGTACCAAGAGCAAAGTGCACAACAAATGAAGTGGGAGAGGAGTTTTTAGACTTTTCCCTATTTTATAGGATTAACATTTTCTCCAGTATTATAGAAACTGCTACCTTGATTCACTACAGCAGATGTTGTGCCACCATTGGCAGCCATAAACTATTGACAACAGTGCATAAGATGAGCTATAAGGAAAAATGCCAAGAACAAGCTAGGCTAGGCCATGTCATAACTCTTAATATATAAAACCATTGCCAGTAAGAGTAGGAGTGCCATATTTTAAGGTGGAACTTCATCAAAGGGACCAAGTGTAACTCAAACACATCTACAATCACAAAAAAGAGAAGGGTAAAGGGGAAAAAAGAAAGTAGGACATGAGCACACCTGAAAATGTGTTACAAAATGAATATGCCAGCATTAAATTAGAATCTCAAGACATTTGCTTTCTCCGATCATCTTGAAAGATAAATCAGCACCAAGCCTTTTTCAAATAGGTGGGTTGGTTGCATGGATCATACGATGTCATTATGTCCAATCATAAATATAGAAAAGTCACTAAAAGTTAAGTCTTTTTTAATTGTTTCGTCCAGAGTTCTTTTGGGTCTTTCTCTACTCCTATCTGTTTGATGACCCTCCATTTGATCTACTCTTTCTAGAAGAGCTTCTAACAGGTCTTCTCATTGCATAACCAGGTGAACAATCCACCTCAAGCGGGATTCTACCGTCCTTTTTCCCAATAAGTACTACCACAATTTTCTCTAACACATCTATTCCTAATTCTCAGCAAAAGAATACCCAATAGGGGGGAAAAACCAAAAAAACTGGCAGAAAGTTTCCCAAAACCAACCAAGTATGTTTCAAATAAGCTCCAATCTCAAAATTCAATTCATAAATCCACCAATTCACACAGCACAGTGTATCATCCTAATTCCTTTTTGCCAGTCAATCTATCATCACCGCATAAGAGCAACCATTGCTTTCACAAAACATTCAAACCAACTCCCAACCGAATCACATAGCATCTGGGCATAAGCAAAGGAAAGAATCTAAATTGTAGATTAAAGAGAAGAGAGGGGGGGGGGGGGGGGGGGTCCAATCATACTTTTCATCAAGCTTCTTGAGCTCGTCATCTAATTTAGCACGCATCGAGTCCAGAAGGGCGCGATCGGCGTCCAACACCGAATCAGCAATTAGGGTTTCGTACAAAGGCAGCATATCTGCACACACACACACACAAAACGCAATAGAAATTAAAAAGTAATAATAATTAAAAAAAATGGAAGTTATTGAAGAGTTTAGTGATTATCAGTTAGTTGGTACCATCATCCTTGACGAAAACGAAAACGTCTTCTTTGAGGCGAAGCTTGTCGATGTCGGAGACGTCGGGGAGGGTGAGAAGGAAGAGCTTGCCGGCGAGAACCAGATGAGGTTGCTGCTGAGAACCCTCTTCCTCCCCTTCCATCGCTAAACAACAAACAATCAAACAAATCTATTACGCAACAAACAAACAAACAAACAAAGCTCGCTCTCTATGTATGGATACTTTCCTATGAGAGTGACAGTGCTCTTCTTCTTCTCGGTCTTTTCTTGCTTTCTGCCTTGGATGACAAGTTGATACTGGTGTGGTGAGGGGTGAGTGATGACTGGTCACAGAGTTCTTCTCTTCCCTTTTTTTTTTGTTGAGTTTAGATTTTTTTTAGTATACAGTTTTTCTTTAGTATAAAGTTTTAATATTTGAGTTAGTTTATAAAAAAATTTAAATTTAATTTTAATGTACTGATCATATAAATTTTTTTACAATATTATTCAATTAATTTTTCCATGTGTATGATTTTTTTAAGTTATATATTTTTATTAGTGTGATAATATGTAATTTGATTATTAGGTAAATTTTTTTTATATAATTAGCATGTTAAAGGGAATAGTGAAATAAATTTTTTTCTTATTTTTAAGGTTTTATAAAAAAATTAGTAAAAAGTATAAAATTTAATTTAATTTTTTATTTTCAATTTTATTATTTTTTAATAAAATTTTAAAATAAAAAAATAAAGATAAATTTTTTTTTAGCCGAACACATTACACTCCATAAGACTTAATAAAAAATTTTAAATTTCACTATTTTTATGGTTTTAATAATTTTCTTGAAATGATGGTTAGAAAAACCATTAACAAAGAGATCAAAATAAATAAGTAATGGTAGAATAATATTAAGTGTATAATAACCTTTGCATATAATAACATACCAACTACTTAAAATATAATTTAAAATTAAAAATATATAAATATGCGTAAAGCTGAATGTATATTAACATTTTGAGATGAATATACCGGGAATAATAAAGATTAACACTAGTAGTAAACAAATGAATGATGGCACCAAACGAGAAAAGTATGGATATACAACCAAATATATAAATAAGAAAGACGCTGCACTCGGTCCATTCCTAGGTTATCAACAATTCACCATCAATGAAAACGACTCCACGAAAGACGAAAGCAAAAGCATCGAAGAAAAAGACAAAAGCATCGAAGGAGACAAGCAAGCTCGGCGGTGACAATGAAGGTTAGTTCTTCATCATCGGAAGCTCTTTCATTCTTGTTTCTAATTTCTTGTGTTCCATTGTACGAAACATTCTGCTACTGTTTGGATGATGATAGCAGCACGTTGTCATCGATTTTGTTGCTCACAAAACTTGCTTGAGGTTGTTGGATTTTATAATTGTGGTTATTTTTTATTTGGATGTCACCATTGCATGATCACACCACACTGGAACTTTTGCTTGCTTGTAAAAGCGTAATTGGGTTGTGCCTCAATTTTTTATTTTTTTGTATAAGTGACATAATGAGTTTGGGTGTATAAACAGCATCACCCAAGTCTTTAATTTGTGAAAATTCTAAATTTTGTAAGATGTCTTAGGTATATATGGGATTAGGAATGAGTGCATTAAAGGGAAAGTTTTGGGTGGTGCTTATTGTGAAAAAAGTGGCAGAATTTCACGGTAGGTGTATTAAACATATATGGAGGAGACCTGTAGATGTACTCATTTACGGAGGAAATCATATGGAGAGTAGCTCAATAGCTGGAGGTAGAGCAAGATCCGGAAAAAACTAAGTGAAACTATTAAATGAGATTTAGATTTTGTTAGTTTGAATGCAAATGTGATCTAGGACTGGATATTATGGCATTGTCTGATCCATGTAACTGACCTCACCTGGTGAAATAAGACTTATTTGCTGTTGTTATTGTTGCTGTTATATGTAGGCTTATAGCATGTTTGGATTTCAGTTTGCACGCTTGCAGTGTGCAAATAGAGTTTAAATTTATTTCAATATATTTGACGAGATTTTGTTGAGTTACATTTCAACATAATTGTACATAAGTGAAAGAAAAAAAGTTGTTTTTCTGTTAGAGCAAACCTTGGTTTACAAACTAGAAACCAACAACACCCTTAATTATTGCATAAAAATGAATCTTGACTGTTTCCATTTTCTGGCATTCAAGTTGATTTTTTTCTTTTTCTTCTCTTTTGGATGGGAAGGGGGTGTTCTATTAGTTTGCTTTTCTTTTGCATGTTATATATGTAATGTGAACCAGGTGGAGAAGTTGATTCTGTGATTGTTCTTATCAGTGGTTGTTCTGAAGGAAACAGATATCAACTCAGGATGTAGATTCAAATTAGTCTATGAACGTCGAAGAAAGATAACCAAGCCTGAGAAAGATGTGATAGAAAGTGTTACTTCATCATCTCCCTGTTACCAGCAGCAAATATATTCAAAGAGGAAGAGAAAGTCCTGTGACAAGGAAGTAGTCTGTAAATCCAAAGAAAGGCTAGACACTAGAATCTTTGATGATTACTTGGAGTGAGTTATTGTGTAATGATATATGACATAAAGGAGCTGCATAAAAAATAATGGACTTATTTCCGATTATAATTTTTCTGACAGAAAAATGTGGAAGAGTTTCTTGGAAGAGAAGAAGAGGCGCTGTGCATACTTTGGCAGCTTATGGTTTAGCCTTTACAGGGCTTGTTCATCAAAAGACAAGGTGCTGACTTGGATTACGAAGGAAAATATTTTCTCAAAGGCATATGTTTTTGTTCCAATAGTCTGTTGGTAAGTAAATTCAATTTCCTTTATTGCTAAAGAGCATTTTTAACTTGTTAAAGGTTACTTTGTGGAATTCATCCTTTAAAATCCCAATCATGCAGGAGTCACTGGAGCCTTTTGATCTTCTGTCATTTTGGTGAGAGCTTGCAATCAACTACCCGGTCGCGGTGCATGTTGTTGCTAGATTCTCTCGAAATGGCCAATCCAAGGCGACTTGAACCAGAGATAAGAAGGTTTGTCTTTGTTCAACAATATATATATATATTGATCAAGCATTGTTGTACTAGACATTTGTTACTATCTTTCTAAATGTGCATGCTTTTATCTTCATTTTCAGATTTGTACTAGACATTTATAAAGCAGGGGACAGGCCTGACACAAAACATGCCATATCTCAAATTCCACTATTGGTGCCTAAGGTAATTTTGACCGCATTTTAATGATTTTTATCCCCTGTATTCAAATAACCCATGATCGAAGAAAAGCAAATTATTGTAGGTGCCACAACAAAGAGATGGTAATGAATGTGGAAACTTCGTCCTCTATTTCATTAACTTGTTTTTTGAACTTACACCTGATGACTTCAGCACGGAGGGGTACCCTTACTTTGTAAGTTTTCCCTTTTGGTGTTTGTGATAATTATTTATTGAAGCATGCATGTTGATTCATCTTTGTTTGGTATTGGTAATGCTGCAGATGACAAAAGATTGGTTTACCTATGAAGGCTTGGATAGCTTTTGTGAGAGACTTGATTCATTGAGTTAGAAGCCCTCAATTCTGAGCACACTATTTCTAACATACTTTTGTTATTAATTTACCACAGCATGCCGGTGAGGGGGGATTTGTTCACATATGAAGTGGGCATATGTAAGGTGTGTTTTGAATAAACTTACTTTAGGTTCAAAACAGCTTTTAGTTACAAGCTCCCTGAAACAACTTATGAAAAGAAAGATTGTTTCCCAAAATGTTGTTGCCAAACATGCACCTAGTTGTTTTATCCGGTAGAGAGAGCAATCTGTTCTATGTATAGAGTTCAACGTTGTCGGATTACTTTCTCTGGGAGGTGAATAGGTGATGATAAGTTTTTCTGCGATAAAGGAATTCAGTCACATACATCACACTGAAGTTGAAAATACATCTAAGAAAATGACATAGGGCCAACAAGTGCAATAGTCTTAACATTTCGAGAACTTCATTATATTGTCCTGCAGAAATATACGGTTTTACTAAGCCACATGATAGCGAAAATATATAACAAGTAGATAAAGTGGTGGAATTATGCCAAGGTTTCTCTGCATATTCAGATGCTTAATTTATTTCTTAGTATAAACAGCACAACAACAACTATTAAGACTTGTTCCTCCAGGTGATGGCTCTAAGCAGGACAAACATGGGGGAAGCCTTTGTAAAAGTTGCAGCATCCAACAGCATGTTTGCTTAAAAGAAAATGAAGGAAGCCTTTGCAAGAATTACATTGAAATTCATGTTCTCTCGATAGGGACGTGAACCAAACCTACCATAAAACGTAATAGTATTCCTTTGAATGGAATGTGCAAATCCATGATTCCATTAACTCTCAAGTAGCTGCGACGCAATTGTAAAATCCATCGTGTTACTGTTTTGCACTGCAATTTCTGTTCCCGTATTGGTACCTTAACTTTAATTAAGCAACACACATTTGTATGTTTCAAACAACTTCCGAGAAAAAGTGTTTCCAGAGCAATTCCAAATGTGTAGTCTTTGTATCTTATTGGGGAATGGGGATACACGTTGTTAGGGTGTGTTGGTGAACGAAATTCGTGTGTAACTGATCAGTTTTATAAAACTTTCGGCTTTGAATATAACAAAATATAATACTCTTTCATTTTCAAAATAACTGTCAATTTAAAACAAACATAAAATTAAGAAAGATAATCAATAATATTGGTAATTGAGTAAAATATAAAGAGTAGACTAATATATCTGTACATACTAATTAATATAGCACAATGTTTAAGGTTAATATTAAATGGAATGCTTTGAAAATGTGAAATCAAGCGTAGTATTGAAAGAAAAAAAATAATACTTTATTAAAATATGAAATTGACATATATTATAAAATATGAAGTGGCTATTTTCACTTTAAAATAACTATTGCCACTCTCACTTTCAATATTTTTCAATATTTTTCAGTTAGTTTGTCTCAAATGTCTTTATAGATATATTCCCCAAATCAATTGATAGCCTAGGACAAGCTCAGTTTTCTCAGCATTAAACACGTGATGTGATGCAGGGCTTGCATGCTTTAAAGAACCATGAGGGTTCCTTGCTTAACCAAACTGAATATATTATTTCGTCTGAACAAGGAAATTAAGATCTAAGGCTGATACAATTATATTTACCAGGATACCAATACTTCCAAATTAATAGGATACATATGTATAATTTGTGTACGAATCAAAACCGTGTTCATAGATTTCTTACTTTATGTCCTGAATTAGATTGATTCAATGTTTAATATTCCATGCATCACTAAATTTTTTAATTTTATAGCTCACAAACTAAACTTTAATGAAATATAAGCGAGTACTCTTCCAATAACATGACAGTCAAATCATGTCATTCCGTTATACTTTGCTAACTTGATGCATTTCCCTTGTTGCTCCCCATGAAATAGCAGTCTGCGAATAAGGCTCAAGCAAAGAACGGAAACAGAGTTTTCCGGATCATATATGTAAGATATCGAGTTTTGTTATACTGTGTTCATGATATATAAGATACGCCACAGGAGGATTGCTTTGTTTGAGTACTATGTGGATGCATGGATTCAAATTGTCCTAGATTATCAATTGATTTGGGAAATTTATCTATAAGGGCATTTTAGACAAACCAATTAAAAAATATTGAAAGTGAGAATGACAATAGCCATTCCTTGTAAAATATAAAGTTGTTTAAAAATTAACAGATATTAAGAAGAGAAAATATAACATTGTGTGAGATAGAATGATAGTTAACTGGTTACTGTAACTCAACGGATAAAATCAAACAGGAAATCGTTAAAATTTATTGAATTCAGTTTCAATCGGTAAGTCAAGGTTGAATATGATTATAAGATCAAGTTGGATTTTATTTTTCAGAAATTATATCAAGTAGCCAAAAAAAAATGACATTAGTACACATAAAAAGGAATTTAAAGGAGACGAGCACCTCAAATTTAATAGCAAAGGCGTGAGAATGAATTGTTATATTAAATTTCGAATGCATATGAAATCACTATATGTACATTGCTGTTGTATCAACTGCAACCTCTAGAAGCCTAAAACAAATACACAAATTTTATAGAAAATACAAGGACTGGCCTAAAAGTTAAATGAACCAGGAGAACAATTTAGAACGATTTTGAATTCATATTCTGCGCCAGGCAAATGAAGCCATTCACAATAGGCAGTAGGATCACTAATCCTTGTTCAAGTAGGGATCCTAATCCTTGTTCAAGTAGGGAATTTTAATTGTCACTTTGGATGCATCGGAAGGGAGACCAGGACCTGCCTTGAATGAACTTCTTGCTGACTCCAAAGCTCGGGAAGTTTGGAGGGCCATCTCAGCATGGAGTTGTATACATGACATAGCCATCTATATAAAGCAAAAACATTTACTGTTTGGAAGAAATTAACACGAGTTGAACAAAACAATAGAAGGGAGGTTGAGTGGAGACAAAGGATTGATGATATACATCTAGGTAACTATAAATGTCTGTAAACTTACCCAAAGAAACAACTGTAGACCAAAACATCAGAGTCTAAACCTTTGATATGACCGAAGTACAACCAGCGATAACTGAAAAGCTTGTAAAGAAGGGGGAGCATAGAAACTAAACCTCTTTGAAGTATCAAATTTCCTTTGCTTACCGTATAGCATTCCCTATCTGTGTCTGACTCAGCAACATCGAGGGCCCATGTGCGAATCCATTCAAGGCCAGTGGAAATTTCAACATTTCCTTCGAGCAAGGCAGATGAAATGTAAGCAGGATGAAGAGCAACCAATATGCATGAAGCTGCAAAAAGGACAGCTCTTCTCACATATGCCTCCTTGTGATGGCATACCTCTCTGCATGAGTCAAAAACAAAAATTTGTTACGAGTTTTCCTGTATTAATTAGCACTTCAGTGGGAAAAAAAAGTAAATACCAGCAGGAAATATAAACATAACAACCAATAGTTTGCGATTATCTCTGCTTTTATGGCATAAGCATACAAAGGCTCAATTTTATGATGAGATCAAGGTTTTAGACTCAGTCCTCACAGGGTTTCCTCACAGGGTTTGCAATTAAACATGCAATAGATGTCTAAAACAGTACCGGGACTTTAGCATATCCAGGAGGGAGGATGCTAGCACAGACGCTTCTGGATGCATGGCAACAGATTTCATACAAACCCCTAGCATATAAATGAGTTTCCCCAGGACAATAAAATCCCTGCCAAGTAAGTCAACACCATGCCTTTTCTTATCATATCCCTCCATGGCAGGAAGCATGAATGCAGCAGCATACACGGGAAATTTGTTATGAGAAAACTCCATCTGGTTTAGCTGTGCATAAGGAGATCTTAGGTTCCACCGACGTGTTTTCCCCTTCTTGACCTGACTAGGTTTTGAGGGAAGTTCCCTCTCATAGGTATTTGACCAATTAAGAAAAGCTCCAGTTCCTGAGATCTCTTTCCAGGGACTTGCTCCCGGAGTCCCCGTGCTGCTAGGCAAGAACCAAGGCCGACTATCTGAAACAACTGAAATAAGGGAGCTAGTCTGATGTTTGGGTTTTATAATTTTTGATTCAGCAAGCTCCTGAGCTGCTTCTGTCATGACATCTAATATCATAATGCGTTGGCTGATATCTACATTAGGTGAATACAATAGTTTGTTTAGTGTCTCGAGTGATTCGAATGGGCTGGTAACAGCCAAGGCAACTAATGCTCTTTGTCTTTTCTCTTCTGCTGATTCTTCGGCACCTTCTATAGATACATCAGAGCAACGAACCTGAACAAGAGCTCTGGTTAGATCCCTTGCTGCATGTTTTAGTTCGTCTGGGGATGCTCTTATGAGCTTTTCAGCAACATCAAGGGCTCTTTCCACCTGCAACAAGAGTCAACAGTTCAGCAAACATGAATTTTCAATGAAAAGTTGCACACCAAAACACAGATTGCAAAAGGCAAGAATCATTGGGTCAGTCCCACTGACACAACAGGAGTACAACTTAGTTTCTGAATAGCTTAATCTAAACTATAATACTCAATACCTGTTAATTGCAGTAAGAGTTTAACAATATTACATTATACAATGCATAATAGTATTCCCTTTGAACCAATTGAACTTATAACCATGAGAAATCGAGTTGCATTAAGTGTAGCTACAACAGAGCCAGATAGTCAAAATGCTACTAAAAACTGTTCTGGCAGAAAATGACTGACCCCATCAACATCATCAGATTTTCGAAGAGCTGCAACTAAATCAGCCAACTGTGAAAATTTCCTTTTCAAATCTGAGTCATCATCTGACAAATCATAAGGCTGTAAAGATGAATCACTTGAGGAATATGAATTCTCACTTGCACTATCATCATCATCCTCATCCTCATCATTAATGTCTGATTCAAGATTCAGGGATGCTGGATCAATAATCTCATCTGGATCAAGCACATTAAAGTCCATTAACTTCTTTTTACCCTTTACACTAAAGCTTTTCTCTTTATTGGAGGGGAAGTCAGAGTCCCTCTCTGCACTTGACACTTTAGATATTTTTGTTTCCTCAACACCTTTTTCTCCACCATTTAAGGTAACCAAGGTCCCTTTTTTGGGGAAAGTGAATCCAAACTCCCAATCAATTGTCTCCCCAGTAAAACTATCATCAATGTATAGAGGATTTTTTGGATCAATAATTTTAGACAACACTAAAGCAACAGCACTAGCCATTTTCCGGATTAAATGATTAGGACTCTCCAGCCTACCTGAAACGATTACACAAAACATTAGAAGATGAATGCTAAATACACATTCTGCAAAAAGGGATTGCAACCCATTTGTAAACAGAGTTAGAAGATTACTAAATGGGAGTGCGACGGATACGGAGATAGACCCCACAAGAAAGGAATTCAACAAAGTGGTTACTTTTTTATACAAATTATTCCATCTTATTTCTACAATGACTTTTTCTTTACAAATGTATAACGCAACCATTGATGAACACTCCGAAGTATGGGTTATTAGCATTAGCAAATATTAAAAATTGTAATATCCTTGATATTGATAATTGAAATTAAAAAGAAAGGTCAGACTAGATAGGAAAACTCCCAATAAGGTAATAAACTGGTTAGATTCTTATTGGAATTTATTAATGGGTACTAGGACCCTTGAAAAACCACTAGAGAGAGGTTCTTTAATCAAAAAACATCAATTTCTATTAATTCAACTTCACTTAACCAGAAAGAAATGATTGCTAAATGGATAGCAGAGAAATTAAAGTTTTGGTAACATTTGTACCTAAACCCTACAATATTTGCTCTGACTATACACCTTGATTATCCACCTTCAATAATGACCTAGATTCAGTTGATTTGACTCAAGGCAGGATCATATAAAATAGACAAAACTACCAAATTCGTCCCTCGAAAATTTCGCGTCAACCAAATTGATCCCTGCAAAAAAAAAACTCCCAAATTGGTC
Source organism: Dalbergia cochinchinensis (assembly GCA_031216125.1). NCBI lineage: Eukaryota > Viridiplantae > Streptophyta > Magnoliopsida > Fabales > Fabaceae > Dalbergia > Dalbergia cochinchinensis. The sequence continues at coordinate 53,087,936 of CM062373.1, read as the reverse complement.
CCTCCCAAATTCAAACGTCTACCAAGTTAATCCCTCTATTAACATCACTAACGGAGCATGCTTACATTTCCGTTACTGTACTATTAATATCCACTAACATCCACCTTCTTCTTCATCTCCCTCCTTCTTCATCAATGAGAAACCATAAATCGCACCACTTACTGCAAAAGGGAATGGGACAATCATAAGAGAAATTCCAATGGCTAGAAAGCAATTCCTAGACCACCTCCCGATAACTGGAAAAGCTCTGTCTGCCCCAGCTCTTGATCTTTCAAACTTTCCTGCCAGTTTTATTAATTGAACTAGCTTGGTAGAGAAAAGAGATATGAATGGAAAGGCGAAATCTGCATTTGTTTGTCTCCAACAACGGTGACAGCGATGGCTTCTTCTCAATGTCTTCGATCTTCGGCTTGGTCTTCCTGGTGATGGAGAGGGCGTCGATTGGTGAATTGCATACAAGTGCTTTGCGCTTTTTTTTTTTTAACCTTTTAAGCTGTGGAGGGGTGTGTGTGTCTCTGTATTGGAGGAGGGTACTGGAATCAATGCATTTGCTGGTTGAGGTGTGGTCGGTGCACATGGATGTCATTGGTGGCGAGGTTCTCTCTCTAGGAATTTTCCCTTTCTTGCCCCTGTCTCTCTGTTTCTTCTCTTTTTGTGCTGTTTGGGAGAAAAGGGAAGTGAGAATCATGGAAAGAAAGTACAGAAGCGAAGAGGATAAATGAGAGAGCACATACTATGTGCATTTTGATTAACATGACAAGCAAATGGAGATTGGGGCTAGGGTTTAACTTTCAGAAATGGGATTTATGGTTTCTCATTGAAAAAGAAGAAGGAAGATAAGGAAGAAGATGAATGTTAACAGTACAGTAACAGACAAGTAAGTGCTCTATTAGTGATATTAACAGAGGGATTAACTTGGTAAACATTTAAATTTTGGAGGGACCAATTTGAAAGTTTTTTTTTTTTTTTTGCAGGGACCAATTTGGTCGACGCGAAATTTTCGAGGGACAAATTTGGTAGGTTTCTCTATAAAATAATACATCAAGTTCAAGAAGAGCAATTTCCCTATCTAGAAGGCCCTAAATTACTCAAACCATTCCAGATTCACCACATCCTTCCTTTGGATAGGGCCTGGTACTTAAATAGTGCCATAAAGGGCTAATTGAGGGCAATAATTTCAACATATCCCTTTTGCCATCCTTATTATCAAGACTCCCAACAACTAAGTAAACAATACTTACAGCTAACTCCTTGAAGAATTAAGTGCATGGCATCCTTCATCCCATCCAATTCCTCTCTAGACATTGTTTCTAGAGAAAGGCCTAGAGCTGCAGATATATCTGAGATAAATATAGGAAAAATAAATGAATACACAAAAAGAAGCATCCTAATGATAAAGATGGCATCAGTCCCAGGGGATGCTCAGAGAAGGAAAGCACATTCGATGGTTATAATTATGATGCAACAATTCACACAAAATAGGAAGAGGGTGTAAGCCTTGATGCAATAATAGGGTTGTTGGGTTGTGACTTGGTGATCATGGGCTGTAGATGCAGACACAGCCTTTCTACTCTCAAGGTAAGGCAGCATACATCTTCCCCTCCCTTAATTCACATCAAACAGAAACTACGTACCCTTCCATTCCCACATGTTTTTTGGTATATTAGCATTATGAAAAAGGATACAAGCTTGCTGCTCAATAGGTGCTGTTTGCACAAAGTCTTTCTTGGACCATGCTGCCACCAGACGTTGGACAATATTCAAGAACCCTGGACGATTATGTCCAGATAAGGAGGTACCAGGTGGGCACTCCAATGCAGCAAATTGAAGGATCCATTTCAGGCAGCTAATAGGAAATACCTTCCAGAGCAGGAATTTGTCAACAAACAAGGACCTGAGGAGAGGCCATGGAAACACAGCAAAACAAAAGGTGCATAGGCACATATATTAATAAAGGTGTATTATTACTATTCTATGGGGAAAAAATGTTCATGATGGTGCTGTCATGCCTACATACTCCAAGCTGCATGAATCATAGGGCAAAGACATAATGTGAACAATAACCAAGAAAGTAGAAGCTATGAACAACATAAGAGGAAAATGTATTTCAATCATGAACATAAAATATTATATAAATTGACATGGGAAAGAATCTTGCAATCACCACAACTTATGACAAAGAAAATGTCAATAAACTAAGTAAGGTGGTGACATTCACTGATGATCAACATTGATTCCCTTCAAAAAATTTCAAGTATTTTGCTTCCCAGCATTCAGAGGGACAGTGCCCGTCAGGTACCTTGTAATAAGTTTTACTAGTCAAAGATCTAATACAAGAGGGTAGCCTATGGCTCAATCATTGCAAGGTACACATTCATTCATCAATTACTAAATCATGATATCCCTTACAATGCTGTCCTTAATATACATACATGCAATATTCACAGTATATTCAGACTGAGGAGGAGAAATAAGAGGAAAGAAAATTAATTGGAAGGGAGGAGGAAATATGATAGGACGACTTTCGAAATTTGAATTCAAGTTTTTCTTCTTTACTTTTGTCATCATCCAACAAATTTTTGTTAGTTTTCTTTCCCATAATCCAAATGGAGCAAATGATCTGTGAACAAAGGCAAAACTATTTCCAGTTTCCACCAACCTGACAGAAGCCTGTAGCTTGAAAGTTCGATTGAATAACAGCCACAGAACCCAGTAGGCTTGAACATCATTTGCATGTTGAGTTGTTAGGTGATGCAAAATCTGCTCAGAGATTCTTTCAGTGGTATAAGGATCCCTGATTGCTTCCATCATTCTCGACCAAAACACAGAGTCTGATTTTGACTCGAGCAATTCCACAGTGACTGGATGGTTACTTGAAGATAAGCAGCTGTTGACAAGACTTAGAATTCTAGGAACTAATTCACTCGATAGCAGATCTGCAAGAAAAGAAATTTAAAAAGGAAACAATTTCGGACACTTTAAATAGCTAGTCGAGACAAACATCAATTATAATACACAGCACTAGAGACATAGGATAAACATTTTAACTGTAGATCACCAACTTGATTGGACTAGTTCTTTTAGCAATTTTAAAATTTGGTTGGTCCATGCATTAGCAACTAAATATGACTCCTACAATCATACATAATGCACAAACAAAATTAAGATACTTTACTTTCAAACCCTAGCAACCAATTTACAAGAGCAACCCAGAAGTGTGCTTAACATGGATTCACATCATTGTGAAATTGTTAGCCAAAAATTTCAGTTGGGACTATATTAGAGAATTGTTTCTTACTTAAGTTTACAGTAGATTGATATGAAGCAAACATGATCTGTTTCACAAAGCCTAGCAGTTAAATGAAAGCACTTTAATGATACTGGATAATACATATTTATATATTTAAAAAAAAAAAAAAAAACCTGTTCAAGTGTCTGAGATTTTCTAGTTACCAGCAGAGCCACGGCGACAAATACGAGAAAAGATTTCCCCAACAAATAACAGTGCACCATTTTTGTCCATTTCATCTGAGGTATCTACATTTTCCAGCAAATTCTTGTCTCTTTCTTCTGCCAGTAAAAATATTTGGACAATAATCTGCTTGAAGAACACACTGAATAATGTTGGTGAAGGGAAAAACATATTCTTATAAAGGAACCCGGAACCATTAAAATATAATCGGGAAGTGTCCCCCTCGAGATCATATGTAGACAATATAAATAGTAAAACAAAAAGATATGTTAATCAAGTAAAAAGGAACCACAAAACCACATGAAGAATACAAAACCCATAAAATATCCAAACCGAGTAAAGAATGAAGAGGATACTGTGATGACAATGAAGTCAGGGAGTTCATTCTAGCTTTATCAGGAATAGATGCAACAATCTGCGCCACCCTAGACACAGCTGCTCTTATCCGTTCATTTGCAAAACCTTTTGATTTAGAAGGATCACCAAACTCTCTTGCTAACTGGAGCACCCCATTATTTTCAAGTAAGCACAGCACAAGCAATCTGTCATAAATGTTAAAATCTGAATAAGTTCCTCCCAAGGATAAATTAATTTGGATTGTTAGTTTACCCCAAATTAAGTACAAGCATGTTTATAATGACCCTTGGGGTATGGAAAATTTATGGAATAACATATTCTTATAAAGGTGTTAAATTTCATGTATTAAATTATATGTAAAACTCATCTATGGAAAATTTACCCCCATTTTTACTCCCTAACCAAAAATACCCTAAAATAAGAGTAATGAGGCAGAGAAAACAACATTTAAGAGATAGCTCTATATGAGGCATTCAAACCTTTCGGAATTTGAGAGGACAGCATTAGCATCCAGACCATCACTCCCATTCTGCTGCAGAAAAGGAACCAACATCTGCACCACCTCACTGACAAGTCCATGAACGAAGAAGACATCATAAACATGTTTCCGTGCTGAGAAGGGAAAACACGCCAACCAGTTGGGAGCAACATCTGCACGAAGTTGCATACTATATAAGAAAAACTCAAAAAGCATAATGCACTATAATTTTAGCAACTAAAAAAATATACAGTGCCTAACATCACACATAAAAAAAAAAAAAAAAAAGATGAGTCCTTGAAAGAAATAACCATCACCGAAGTTTCTCACCCACACACACCGTGAAAATCATTCCTAATCGGCAACATTGTGCAGACCGAAAAACCAAGGACCTGATTGGTTAGTGTTTTCATTTTCTATGTTTACTATTTTTCAGGAATTTACGAAATAAATACAGCAAACAGTGAATACAACAAAATCATGCTTTCAGTTTTCATTATTGTTCTTACTGTTTCTTCACAAAATCCTGAAAACACAGTGACGAAATCAAACATGCCGTTATATTTTCTTAAACAAAATAAAAAGACCTTAACTGCAATATAAAGATATTTACCCAGTAACAAGATCCTAGCCAGCGTAGGAAAACCAGCTCCTCGGTAAAATGCTTCCCACCAATCATGTCGTTCTTCTACAGAAGGAACTCTAACACCTAAGACCTGGTCACGGTAACTCTCGTCAATGCAACCTGCAAAGTTTGAGGACAATTCACGAAAAAATCAATTCTTAATTGCTGCAAATATAACACATTGAATTCGACAAGTGGTGAACCTACCTGAGAGAAGAGAAGGGTCGAGAGGGAAAAGAAGCGTGGCTATTGAGTGAAGCGCGCAAATGACTTCATCAACGTGCTTCGCCTTCTTGATAGCTGATATCACTCCTCCAACCTTGTTAACCACTGCACCTTCCAATTCTCTCTTCTCCATTTCCCAATTCTACGGTTTTGAGTTAAACTTTGTTCGGAGTTCACACTTAAGAAGGTTTCGGGGAAATAAAAAAAAGGTTTGAGGGTTTTATTTACGCAATTATTCATTCATGAATTATTATATTATTATTAAGAAGAGTATGCGATTCTTATATTTGATTAATTGACTATATAATATTATATTTTATAACAATATATCAAAATTCATCTTTAAAAATATAGTTTTAATCTTTACTATAACTAATCAAATTTTAAAAAAATTATTACATGTCTTTCATAGTTGAGTTTGGCTTATATGCATTTATAGTATAATTTTTTTTATATAATTATCTAATCATATATTGTTATATCAATAAAAATAGTCAAATCTCACGCCACTATATAAAAAATATCTAAATACGACGATTTTATTGAAAGATAATGTAAAAAGATTTTATATGATTAGTCTATCAATATTGAACTTTTTATAATTTACTATTTTATTTCATGATGCATTTGCTAGAATAATGAGGTGTAGATATTAACTCTTAAATTAGTAAGCAACTCAAGTACCCAAAAAAATAGTAAGCAACTTACTTTATTCTATTAAATGACCTTTTTTATTAAAAAAATAATTGAATATTGTTAGCATGTTACTTTAATTTTAAAGTTATCACCACACTTTTTAAATGAGAATTGAGAGGTCATATTTTAATTTATACCCTTCATTTGTTTAAGTGTACATTTTCATGCATTTTAAAATGAAAAGACGAACAGTGTAAATTAAAACATGATCCTCTCATGTATAATTTATACACGAGAGGATCCATTCCTGAGAAGTGAAGTCTTGTAGAAAAAATAAAATTTATATTTGAGTACATTATTCAATTAAGTGAATATATAAAAGTAGTTTTAGAAAAGAATTTAACTTTGATACATTGACAGTACAAAATTCTTTTATATAGCCGTCCAATCACTATTTACCACGTGAGAAAAAGATAGTTGGCTCTTATCCCACTATTTTAAAAGCATATGAGAGAATTTAATTGGATAACAATGTAGTGTATTTAAATTAAATCTATACATGAATAAGTTTTTTGTATTTAAATATATAATAATAAAAGTGTTTATCTTGAAAATTTTAAGAAAGTAGCTTTTAAAAAATTAGATATTTTAACTTTTTAATAAAGCTTTAATTGTCTGATAGTGTAAAAATATTTTTCACAATCATTCAATCATATATTGCCACACAAGTCATGATAGTTGGCTTTTAAAAAATCATTGGAAGAACTATTATTGAAACAAAATCATTGAAACCCATTTAAAAAATCATTGAAACAAAATATTTTGATTAATGGAAGAACTATCATGTAAGTTCTGAAAGATTAAATGGCTCATAACGTTGTCAATAAAAGAAACTATATTTTTGGCGGTTCTCTTTTGTTAATTGTTGGTTGAAAATATTGGATAAGGAGCTTAAGATTGTGAATCTAGAGTGATAAATGATATAATTCATCTTTAAGAGAGTTTCCTAAAATTTGAATCCCCTAATATGTGGATAAAGTCTACTTAAGACTTAACCCACTTCCATTGAGCTAACTCTTCATTGGATATTTCAGTGGTACTCTAATTATTTTTTTATTTGACAAATCCACCCAAATATCAATTGGCATCCACTTTATTAGTGGAAGTGATTTATTGGAGGGTTATTTTGTTAACAATTTGATCTTTTTTAATGCTAAAGTGATAGTTCTATAATGTCAATTTGACATAAAATATGACACAAACAATTTCATTAATAGAAAGACGGGCTTGTTAACTTTTGGATAAATTTATCAAATGAAATTGATGTTTAAGAGGGCACGAGTACAATTTCTTTGGAGAACTATTTTGATAATGGCTTAATGGTCTTTTTGTATGCTTCTGTATGTTTGGATTGACAATAAGTGAAGTGAGATGGAATAAAATAGAGTGGATATGATTGAAATGACATAATTATTTTACTTTATTATTTAAATATTCTAATAATAAAATAAAGTAATATTTCACTCAGTTGTTTGCATATATCAATGAAATGGGATGAAATTATTATAATTACAAGTTTTTTCATTTTTATAATACTTTTGTGTTAATAATAAGGAAAAAGTAGTAATTTTATTAAATCTAACAACTCATTCTATTCTATTTTAGGGGAAAAGAAAAAATAGAGTGATGGCAGGATTCAATGGAATGAATTTTCTCCATCTCCCTCCATCCATCTAATTTTGAGATTTCCAAATAATTGAGTTAATCAATATAAATAATATCATTTATACTTATAAAATATGAGATATCATGTTGATATATTTTTAATTATTATTAGATGAAATATGAAACTCATTAACTTTAGTAATCCAAACATGCCATAAAAAGAAGTGGTTATCCCCTCTCAAAAAGTAATATATATATATATATATATATATATAACACTCTCAATTATTGTGTTATATATATAACACTCTCAATTATTGTGTTTTCGATTAAAACTCTAAACTAATCTCTCAAATTTGCATTGGAAATAAATTAATCCTTCAGATTTTAAAAATTCTAAATTGATCTTCCACATTTTAAAAAAGTGGATAAATTAATCACTCCATACCATTCTCTAAAGTTAAAATGGGGATAAATTAATCTATCAATACACTATATAAAATTATATAAAAGATTAATTTATTTTTATTTTTAAAGTATGAAAGACTAATTTAAAATTTTAAAATTTAAAGGACAAACTTGTTTCATGATAAAAAAATCTGGGGACTTATTCTCTTATCGGGGAATATGCGCAGCAAATGACCACGGGGGCGAATAGGGCACTTGTTATTGCCACATTTAGAAAGTGTAGTTACCTGTATTTAAAAGCGTAGCGGAGGCTACTGTGGCATAGACAAAACCTAGTAATAAAGGGTTTAACTTAACAGAGAGAAGAAAAAACACTTTGCATTTGCTGATTGCTAGTCGCTCGAGCTCTCTTGCCACTTTTTCCACTGTTACAGTTTCTCATCCTTCAATCACACCACTCCCTCTCCTCACATTCGTTCACGGCGTCTCTATATCCATGGCGGCGGCGGCGGCAGCGGCAACGACAGCGGCGACAGAGCCTCGAAAGACACCGCGGCCAGGCAAGGGAGGGTACTCAGCACACGGCCTCAGCGAAGAAGAAGCGCGCGTGCGCGCAATCGCGGAGATCGTGAGCTCCATGGTGGACCTCTCACGCAAAGGCCAGAACGTCGACCTCAACTCCCTGAAATCCGCGGCGTGCCGCAAGTACGGCCTCGCACGTGCTCCGAAGCTCGTGGAGATGATCGCGGCGCTGCCTGACTCCGACCGCGACGCTCTCCTCCCCAAGCTGCGCGCGAAGCCCGTCCGAACCGCCTCCGGAATCGCGGTGGTGGCCGTCATGTCGAAGCCGCACCGGTGCCCGCACATCGCTACCACGGGTAACATATGCGTCTACTGCCCCGGAGGACCTGACTCCGATTTCGAGTACAGTACTCAGTCTTACACTGGTTACGAACCTACGAGTATGCGCGCCATTCGAGCCAGGTAGGGTTTTGAATGAATGAATGAAGCTCTCTATTTTTTTTTTCTGGTTTTGCTTGTGTTAGGATTTGTTTGGTTTCTATTTTGATTTTCTGTGTTCTTGGTATCCAGGATTCTGTGAAGAAAATAAAAAAATAGTTAACAATAAAATCATGCTTCCTGTGTTCACCACTTCACCCAAAAGAAAAAAAATACAGAAAATGAAAATGCAAACCAAACGGGCCCTTAGTGTCAGTTCTTGTTTCTTATTGTGAATAGCATGTTGTTGATTTGCGTTAGGGTGAATAGAATAGTTGTTTCTTGTAGTGATGATTATGCTGGTAGATTGGTGTTTATTGATAGAATTATTGATAGAATATGGAGTTATGGTTAGGAAAAACTCGTGTGCTCCTAGAGCAAGAATAAAAAGTTAGTTCCCTGAAATCATTAAACACTCAACATTCGGCATTATATTAAGCATGTACTTTGATGGGAGATAATGATAGCTTACGAAAACAGAGGTGTTGAAAGTTAAGTGGAACAGAGCACCAACTTTTTTACTCTAAAACACCTAAGAATGTCTCCATGTTTAGGTGATTGTTGGTAGTCACTGAATGGCAAACATTTTGGAAGGGGCTTTTAAACTGAAAGCTATTTGTTTCATTGCTTTTTAATTTTTTGGGTTTTGATTCAGTGCGAATGTTGTGTTGGTGTCTTTTTCTTATGACTGGAATGTTTTTAATTTTAGTTTGGACAAATGGAATAGTAGGTACTTGGACTGGTGATTATGCTAGTAGGTTTGTGCTTATTGACCAACTAGGGATCGGGTGTAGTGGTCAATGAGATGTACGCCAAGGAGGATCAAAGTTTTAATCTTAGAGAAGGCAATTATTCGGAGAGTTTTAAATTTTAGATGACAATGTCCAAGGGGTTAGTCTTGCCTAGTCAAATGCCTTGAAGATTTGTGCTTATTGATAGACTAAAGAGCTAAGAAGCACGGACATTCCAAAATCTTGCCGCACCCGTGTCGGACACTTTTGCGACACCGACACTTTGATGACACTCGGACACCCGTGTCCAAGGGGTGTTCTGTTGTGCCGCTTCATATCTCGATCTCAAGAGCCTCTGATATGCCACTGAATATAGCAATAAACTCCATTTTTATTATGCAAACATTTGTTCTTTATTTTTTATGAATAAAAACTTGTGTAGATTTTTTTATTTTTGTAAATATTTTTGTCAGTTCTTGGTTATGGAGTATTTTTTAGCCATAAGAGTACTTAGATTTGATTTTTCTTATCATAACATGATATTTTTATGTTTTATTATATCACGTATCTTAACCGTGTCGTGTCCTATATTTTGTAAAAATCGCCGTATCCCTGTGTCCGTGTCGTGTCGTATCCATATAGTGTGTTGTATCGGTGTTTCCTTGCTAAAGAGTCAAGATTAGGTGCTGTTGGAGGTTACTGAATGGCAAACATTGGGGACGGTGAATTTTAATGGCATGTTTTTATCAATTTTTTATTGGAAGGGTTTGAGAGGATGCCACATGGTGGGCAGGTGTTGTTTTCTTTTGTTTATGAATATTTTTTTGAAGGGTCTAATTTTGGTTCTGTTTTGGTCCAATTTGTATGGTTCGTTTCTGGTGCCTTTTTATTGCTGTTGTTGATGATTTGCTTGCTTGCTAATCTGGATTTAGGTATAACCCATATGTCCAAGCAAGAAGCAGGATAGATCAGCTTAAGCGTTTGGGTCACAGTGTAGACAAGGTTTGGAACTTGATTTTTATCTCTTGAATATTTAGAGTGCTGAAATATGTGCAGATGTACTGTACAATTTGTTTATAAGTACGGTTGTTGTTTCAACTGCAGGTTGAATTTATCCTAATGGGTGGTACTTTCATGTCGCTTCCTGCTGATTATCGTGATTACTTTATAAGGAATCTTCATGATGCTCTGTCTGGACACACTTCTGCCAATGTAGAAGAGGCAGTGGCATACTCTGAGCACGGTGCAACAAAGTGTATTGGCATGACAATTGAAACGTAAGATGCCATTTATGTATTTGAAGTGAATTTGAAACTGTCGAGCTGTCATCATGTACAGTTTCAACTGAATGTTTTCGGTGTAATCATTTTGTTAACAAAATTAATGCATCCTTTGTTTGTAGATCAACAATTTGATCCACAATATTGACAGTATACTTATGACTATATGAAATAATGTTATGAGAAGTTATCACATGGTATAAATTGGTTTAGTTATGAAGTCTTCAGGGTTTTCCTGCATTTTGCATTTGAGCATATGAACAATTATTTAGGTGGAAAGATTGTGTTAGATTTATGCGGTAATGGTGTGAGGTAACACATCAATAAGCAGCTTACAAAGTTATGCTCTTCGTAAATCTCTCAGGAGGCCAGATTATTGTCTTGGTCCTCACTTGCGACAAATGCTTTCTTATGGCTGCACACGATTGGAGATTGGAGTCCAAAGCACCTATGAGGATGTTGCTCGTGACACCAACAGAGGACATACGGTAGCTGCTGTAGCCGATTGTTTTTGCTTGGCAAAAGATGCTGGTTTCAAGGTTTGTTATTATGCTCTCATATCAATCTGTGCCTTCAGTGGAAAGTTCATCACCGTATATTCCTGCACTCAAAATTTCAATTTATGTTATGATCACACATGATGTCTTGTCCATTGGTCTAGACCAGGACAACTTTGGGTAGGTTTATCAGGATACTAAGCGAGCTTTTTATGTTACGACATATTGCTTGCATTTCCTTTGACAATAGAGTTGGCGGCTAGTCATAAATGCTATCAAATCTGTTATCGCTTGCCATTTTTAATCCTTAACTTTCCTGGCTTTCACTGTAGGTTGTTGCTCACATGATGCCTGATCTTCCTAATGTTGGTGTCGAAAGGGACATGGAAAGTTTCCGTGAGTTTTTTGAGAGTCCTTTGTTTAGAGCAGATGGGCTTAAAATATATCCCACACTTGTAATACGTGGAACTGGGCTTTATGAGCTCTGGAAAACTGGCAGGTACTTGTCAAATGTGTTATTTTCCTGCAGAATTTTTTTTTTTACTCAAAACTCTTTGATTTCTTTCGTAGAATTATTTGATCATTAGAAAAGTAGGAAAAAAATTTTCTGGCCCATGGAAAGTGAAAAATTTCATTAATACATTTGTAGGTATAGAAATTATCCCCCTGAGCAACTTGTGGACATCATAGCTAGGATTCTTGCAATGGTACCTCCTTGGACACGTGTTTATAGAGTTCAGCGGGATATTCCCATGCCTCTGGTCACATCTGGGGTGGAGAAAGGAAATCTAAGAGAGCTAGCATTAGCTCGAATGGAAGACCTGGGATTGAAATGCCGTGATGTTCGGACCAGAGAAGCTGGAATCCAGGTTATTATATAGAAACAGTTTTGTCTGAGAGCACCAAGCCCTTAAAAATCAGTAGACATGATTTGTTTATTAAAATTTTTTTGGGAGCACCAACAAACATTTTATATTTCTCTGCAGGATATTCACAACCAAATTAAGCCAGAAGAGGTGGAGCTTGTTCGTCGTGATTATATGGCAAATGAAGGTTGGGAAACATTTCTGTCATATGAAGATACGCGGCAGGTAATTTAACCTCTTCCTTCTTATCTTGTTTCCCTTTCCAATCCTTACATCCACACATGCATATATGCCAAATATTTCCAACTTCTAAAGTCATCATTTTGCTTGTGAATTGTGATGTCCGAGCAATAGTTTGCAGCTGGCTGTCAGCTGACCCAATTTTCATATTATAAAATATTCCTCTTATTTATCTTAGGATATGTATCATGCGCGCGTGCTCACTCACACACACACACACACACACACACACACACAAAATAGCAAATTTGCAGTCTTCATTGATGAATCAAGATATTCACTTTTATCATGTGAAAAGTTGCTGTTGCTCAAACATAGCATGATCTTGTTTGTACACTACTCGTAATCAGGATATCCTTGTTGGTCTATTGCGACTGCGAAAGTGTGGCCGGAATGTGACTTGCCCAGAGCTTATGGGGAAGTGTTCTATTGTTCGTGAACTCCATGTTTATGGCACTGCTGTACCAGTTCATGGGCGGGATGCTGACAAACTACAACACCAGGTAAGGCTGCAGGCTAATAAAGAGATGACATGCAACATCATTGATCTTAATGGATGAAACAATTTGATTAAAATTGGGTGGTTAGTTTTTGGCATTCTGGAAGCTGAAGAGTTTTTAGTGTATATAAATAAAGGTCTTTAGTCATGTATATTGTATAATGTCCAAGAAAAAACGAATTTTCTTACCTTAGTTTTTGCAATGAACTAATACCGTGTCCTTCTTCTATTATTATAATTGACCTACTTCAAATCAAAATTATTGTTAACAGGGTTATGGTACACTTCTAATGGAGGAAGCCGAGCGTATTGCTCTCAGAGAACACAGATCAACAAAAATAGCTGTAATTTCAGGGGTTGGCACACGCCATTATTACAGGAAACTGGGATATGAGCTTGAAGGGCCTTACATGGTTAAATATCTAGTTTAATAACAAATAATATTAATTTGTTATGTAATTTTGTACTTGTGTTAATCATGGTATGTGTTATATGCCTGTCGTAGGCATTCTTTGTGCACAAAGGTTTCCTTCCCCCACTATCTCACGGCCAATTTTGAAAATTAAGATCCTAGATTTTATAGTTCACTAGATTTTCTGAGTTTTTATAGATTATTAGATATCTGTGTTTATTAAAGGTTCGTGTTTAAGTTGCATCAAGTGCACTGCAATGTGATTGACTTTAGTGTGTATGATACATGCACAAGCTCGAATAGTAGTTATGCGAATCTGTCAATATGGGAATGTTGCAACTAGTTTTGCAAATTTTGTTACGTATTGATAGCATCAGACAAAAGGTTACCCAACCAAAAGGAGCTGTGTTTGGATGACTAATTACCAGGAGAGCATAATGAAATAAATTGTAATGGAGGATTGTGGAATAGAATTGTTGTTTTACTCCAATATTTGGATAAAGATAGAATGGAATAAAATTATCATTTCACTGTTTGGAATCAGTGTGGAAAGGAATGAAATGAAATGGATTTTGTTATAGACGAAGAAAGAATACGGATTTATCTTATTTCCCTCAATTTTAAGGGGAAGAAAATATGATGAAAAGAGATGTGTAAATATATATTCATTCCACTCTTTCCGCATTCTCATATCCAAATAATAAAAAAATTTATTATTATAATTTTTTATCTATATAATGCCGTCTCTGATCACCAATCTCTGAACAAAACATAGCCAATCCTTGACCCCAGGATACTTACGCAGAATTTCTTCGGGCTTCGTGATTACCGTGAGGATAGATGCCCGCCAGGCAGGGTTGCTGTTAAGAACGGATTCAAATCCACGCACTTGGAAACTACGGATTTCAGGAGAGTTTGTTTGGTTTTAATTTTCATTTTCAGTTTTCAAAATCTCACAAGTACTTAAAATTGAAGTTTGTAATTTTTTGAATTTTCAATATTTACTTTATAAAATTTAGAAAACTAAAATTAAAAACTGAAAAATTAAATCAAACGTATCCTTACTTGCCCCATTTGAAAAGTGTTTACCGTCTCTCATCATTATGCGAAACACAACTCTTTTTCACTTTTTACCCTATTGTTTGGAGTGCACGTTACTGTTTCTTTCATTTTTTTTTTTCGGTAGATAATGCAAGTTACTTTTCACCAACAATTGTACAGTGTCAATTGATAAAAATGTAAGAAATTACTAAATTATGAGTGGTTATCATAGCATATGATTTATTAATATGATTTAATACTTTATTGAGATTGTATTAAGTTAAAGGGTTTTGTTTTAATATACTAATAATATAAAATATCTAATTAAATCTCTTCATCTGAATGACTTTTCAAGAAATAAGCACTGAAAATTAATCATATTTACTAATATTTTATTATATAATTTAATGATTATGTAAAATTCTTTTATACTATTAGTATATCAAATTTAAAACCTGAATTAAAAGTAAAATTATTTTACATAAATTAAAATTACACTATTCTATAAAATTTGTCATTTATTATTTTATTTCGAGATGTATATACCACACCAAGTACTAACAGTCCTTTACTTTTCGCATTTAAAATTAATCATCCAAACGTTGGAAGATGGCTTACCGGTGCTTCTCAAATACCTCGTATATTATATTTCTTCGCAGCGTGTACCTAATCTAGCTGCCTCTCCGTCGTGGCCTCCCATTCTCGTGCCTACCTTTGACAAAACATTGATTGTAGCTTCGAGCTCTCAGCCATGCTCAAATCGACCTTCACTCCCATTTTCTGGGTGCTCGCCCCGAAGCCTAAATCACCAAAACTACCGTCCCGCGTGATCACCAGCACCTTATTCGCAAACAGCACTCCACTTGTTCGACAAAACGCCTCCCCCAAACACCACCATCCCATCATCACCCCTTCTTCGGCATACGTTCACCTCCCCTTCTGTAGAAAACGCTGCCACTACTGTGACTTCCCCATCGTCGCTCTTGGCTCCTCTTCAACCCAATTAGACGAAGACCCGCGAGTCGTAAACTACATACAATGGCTCTGCAGAGAAATCAGTGCAACAAAAGTGGAACTTGAGGATGCAAAGACACCCCTTGAAACTGTCTACTTTGGTGGTGGAACACCCTCCCTTGTTCCCCCGAGGATGGTTTCCCTGGTTTTGGAGACATTAAGGATGAAGTTTGGGTTGAGTGAAGATGCCGAAATATCGATGGAAATGGACCCGGGAACTTTTGATGCTAAGAAGATGAAGGAGATGATGCTGTTGGGAGTGAATAGAATGTCTTTGGGAGTTCAAGCATTTCAGGAGAAGCTTTTGAAGGATTGTGGGAGGGCACATGGTCTGAGGGAGGTTCATGAGGCTATTGACATTGTCAAGTTGTGTGGGGTTGAGAATTGGAGTATTGATCTTATAGCTTCACTTCCTCATCAGACAGGTGATATGTGGGAGGAGAGTCTGAAGCTCACCATTGAGGCTCAACCAACCCATGTTTCTGTATATGATCTGCAAATTGAGCAGGGGACAAAATTTGGAGCCTTGTAAGTAGCAGACACTAGTTGTGATAGCTTTTGTTTTAGCAGAGAGAAAAACTACATTCCAGTTCGTATTACGGTGTGCTGGGTTAGGGAATAAAAATAGGGTGGCCCCTTTTATACTCCCAACCAAACATACTCTTAAGAGTACTGAGTCTGAACATGTTGGTTCCTATAAGAGAATTTCACATGGATTGGTTCTTGGTTCCTTCCACCATCGTGCCCAATGAATCATAAGGATTTGTTTGAAAAATCTTAAGTATTCATAGGTTTTGTCGTTCCCATTGCATACACATTAGCTCCTGTGACATGTGGTTTTTAATATATTAATTCTTCATAGATCAATCATAAATTCACATGGACTAATGTGCATGTCATATTTTTTTGAGGGACTAATCTGTTCAGACCCGATGCTTTCAAGAACTAAAATGTAGTTTTGCTCTTGTAATGATGGGAAACCGGATCATGGGATTGTTTGCAGGTATACACCAGGGGAATTTCCACTGCCTTCTGAGATACAATCAGCAGGTTTCTATAAGATGGCTTCGAGGATGCTTTCTGATGCCAGTTATGACCATTACGAAATCAGCAGCTATTGTAAGAGTGGATATGAGTGCAAGCACAACTTTACCTATTGGAAGAACAAGCCATTCTATGGCTTTGGCCTCGGCTCTGCTAGTTTTGTTGGTGGGCTGAGGTATTCAAGACCAAAGAAGGTGAATGATTACATGAAGTTTGTGGAAAATTTGGAAAATGGATTAGTGAATAGCTCTGGAAAGGGCCATATTCATGGCAAGGACACAGCCATGGATGTCGTGATGCTGTCCCTAAGAACTGCAAGAGGGCTAGACTTAAAGTGTTTCCAAGAATCATTTGGCAGCTCTGTTGTTTTATCTCTTCTTGAGGCTTACAAGCCTTATGTTGAGAGTGGACATGTGGTTTGTTTGGATGAGAAGAGGAGAACTATTAGAATAGATGACCTCAACAATTCTCTACTGGATGAAACTAACACAGAAAGGAGGCTGGCCCATATACGGTTAAGTGACCCAGAAGGTTTCCTCTTATCAAATGAGTTAATATCCCTTGCTTTTGGGGTTATTGACTCTAACAATGATTGCCCTCTGCACTTGGAGGTTATTTAAAACCATGACTTAGCTGTTAAAGCAACACACAAAGTAATGAAATTATAACCAATACTATCCAGCAATCACTTTGTCTATTTTTCACGGAACCAGCATTTTCCCTTTGCTTTTACATAGGCTACATATGTACATAACAAATATAATTTCTCATTGACAAAATCATTTATGATTCACATTAGAATCCCACTGGGATAAAGAATTTGCGAAACCTGCCAAGCCTCAGTATTACAATCATCTTGCGAAGGTACAAGGCATCAGTATAACAAATTCCAAACACAAATAAAGTGCCATGGAAGATTAGACGATAAATTTTTGCAGATAACGGATTAAAATGAAGAGCCAACACTTTCCCCCTGCCTTCACATAGGCTACATATGTAGACAACAAACATAATTTCTCATTGATAAAATCATTTATGCTCTAACAAAGGCTTGAACAAAAGATGTATGATGATGATGCGATATTTTTCTTCTTGTCGCGTTAAGTTGTTCACTCAATCAATGATTCACCTCGAAGTATGTTTACACCAGTGCCCAGTTTGATTTCCTTCACAGAACATGATCATAATTTTCCACAATACAATTCCTCCATTGACACAAACATGCGAAGAAAATCAGCTCGCGGTAAGGTCAACATCATCATATGCTTTCCATCTATATCAATCCATCGATTATGATTGCAACTGCCTAACCTGCAGTAAAGGAATTCCACATGACATAGTGTGAATTAGTCATTAAGCAGAAGCAAAAGCAATTAGATGGAGCATAACGTTGAGAAGGTAGGAATAGGATTAGGGCCTAACAGGGGTAGTGGCTACCAAATCAAAGGCTTGACGAGCAGTATAAGCTCAGCTCGAATTCAAAGCTTGAGAATAAGTTGATTATCAGATATAATCAAACTGGGTTCAAACACCAACTATTGGAGCATGATTAGTTATTAGTTATATATAAAATTTTATATCTGATAAAGATTATAATATTTAATATGTAAATCACAAAACATACTAGCAATATTAAAATTATTATTAAAATCAAGCTCAAGCTTGAGAAAGATAAAACTAGGTTCGAGCCAAGTTCTTTGAACACCTGGTGCTCAAGTTCTGCTCAGCCACATTCCCCCTCGAGGGCCTAGCATATATTGACACTTACTTTGAGATGAATAAAAATTGCTTCAATAAAGCTAGACGTTGATAAATAAATTGGAGAAGATGCAGTACAGCTGGAGCTCAGAGTGTGCGATTGGGAATAATATGTATCATGAAACTGAATGTTAGCCCATTTAACTATTAACTAAGATAACGTGCACACAAAAAATAAAGCAATGGGAATAAACCAGGAAAATGAAACCAATCAAGAGGGACAGAAAGTGAATAAATATACAGCAAAAACTTCTATGCCAAACGAAGAAACAGAAACATAAGGATCGGTTCACTTAATAGTTCAGTGACCTCAATCTAGTTCACTTCCCAAAATTACCTGTTTGAGTCTCAAGATCACTTGATATATGATTCTAAATATCTTATTCCTTCTTTTCTTGGGGCAGAAAGGAGAGGGTTGTTCTCTTTTTTCCTTTTTCTTTTTACAAAGACCACAAGGTGAGGACAAATCCCCACTCGTGAGCAATGCACTTCCAGGCTTCTTTATTCTAGTAATTCCCCTCTGAGGCTGAAGTCGATTCCGTCTTATCAAAAGGATGTGACACCAGGATAATCATAATTAATCAAAACTTGTTTGATATTATTTCAGTGTTAACTAATGGCAATTTTAGTGTCACTCCTCATAACAGCACATAATATCATGTACCTAACCAAGATATATCCATTTAAAAGGGATAAACGTTACCAATCATGCTGGCTTTGTTTTCCATCCCACTTTTGAGATGCGACGAAGTTCTTGAGTTCGACTCTTCATATCTCTGTTAACTTGCAAAGCAGAATAATAAAATATCTTTGGGATAAAAGAAAAAAAAATGATTTGGCAAATTAATTTTAGAAAGATAGAAATGATACCTTTGTACTAGATAAAGAAAAAGATAGAACACAGGAAGTAGCACCAAGATCAATGCTCCAGAAGCCATGATGAACAAACTTTTTTGTTCCTGTAGAGGCAAAATTCCATAATGCAAAAGAGAAGCTTTATTGATATGCATTCACATATGATAAGAAATTAGCTATAATAGCTAAATTCTTCGGTTCAGAACTTGAGATACATTGAATTTAGAAGGCTTCAATGGCTAAAACTTTAAGACCTTCCCAGAAGAAAATGAAACGTGCTGTTTGCAAGAACGGGCATAGGATTACCACAGCAATAGAATCAGTCCTTACCTTGCGTCAAATAGAGAAGGGTTTCTGTTTCCCTGAGCAGGTATGGACATCACAAAATTGGTGCAGAAATAATTCTACCAGGAAACCAGTATATCCACCAATCACAAAAAAATCAATAGAAGATCACACTCAGGGAAAGCATGAAAAAAAAAAATCATTCTAGTGGCACAAATGAATGAATCATAACATTTAATATGAGTATACCATGAAGACGACTTGCAGATGGACCTCCACTTATAGGAAAACAACTGTCAGCAAGACTCTGGAAAAAGTGCAGATACGAATTAGGCAGAACATTCAATGCTGCAGTGAACAGTGCTCCTTGGAAAAAAAATAAGGACTTGAAAACAACCTCACAAAGGTGTCGATTTCTTGCAGCAGCTGCTGGATTACACTTGCTTCTAGAGGACTTTGAATTCATCAAAACATCGCAATGCAATGCCCCACATAAATCAGCCAAGCACCTACCATGAGTCTATACATACACCCACCAATTATTAGAAAGAACCTTTTTTGGATTAACACTACTTTAGTTACCAATTGGAGTAAGTTTTAGCAACCAAATAACTTATCCTGAACTTTGAATGAAAATATGCAGCACAAAACATGCACATAAAATTACAATGAATTTTCAAGTCCAATATTAAAAGCGTAGTAAATACTCATTTATATTTACTTCCACATGACGGAAACTCAGTGGACTTTACTAACACAAATAGCTTCAAGTTTAGATCTATATTATAGATATTGACCTAATAAGGTGTTTAAAAACAGCTATCAGCTAAGGTTTTAAGTTAAAGGAAACAAGAGTATAGTTGAAAAAATTATTACAAAAGGATGCAATTGATTAAAGCATAAATGTATAGCAGCATTTTTTATCAGATGGAGAATAGCTCAATGAATAAAGGTAGAGGAAAACTCTAAAATAAAACATTGGAAAAATATCTAGATCTGAATGGTCTTTCAGAAATATGGTTTTTAACATAAATGTAGTGAAGAATGGCTTTTGTGTTGTTGTTAGTTGCAAGCAGCACAGTTTGACATAACAGAAACGAACAAAAATAGCAAGAATTTTGAGATTTGGCATTGAAGACTTGGGGAAAATAAAACTATAGTAGCTTTAAGGTAAATGAGAACATTTTATCTAAAAGAAAAAGTTGGTTTAAATGTATCAATCTTGAGCACATATAAGCACTACATCCAATCAGAGGAGGAGGAGGAGGAGGAGGAGGTTAGCAAACAACCGATAACTTTAAACTCATCTGATAGAAGACAAGATTAAAGACAGAAGCATAAATTGCACTGCACACACTTATGTAGACCAACACATTGAGAAAAGGAATAAGAATATACATACTAAATTGAGAAGACTGTAGTGTCTGTTATCAAAATGCTGATCAAGAAATTTTTCATCACGGAAGCTTTTCTTGCAATATCCACATCGCCATTCGTTTATATCTAGGCAAATTTTATGCTCTTCCTGATCCCTGAACATGTCATTTTCAGGGTGAAGTCTGCACTTGCTTGAAAGCTGATAGTTTTCTCGCTCCACAAATGGTATCAAATACTAAAAACCACACATAAGCAACAAAATCATGGATGTGTTTCAAAAACTACACCTAGCAGTCTAGCACAGTAAATCCATAAAAATTGTTAAAAACATATTTTTCCAAACCTCCTCTATTATTTTCCTAGCTCCCCTACTTCTTTCTCTAGAGCAATGCACTTCATGGGCATGCTCTTGTTCCAGTTTGATATTTCTACAGCGCAAAAAAAAAAAAAAAGGAAGAAAGGATAGTAATTGATCACAACACCGAATCACATCAATGGAGGACAAGCCAGGAACAAAACTTATATGCATCTGTTCGGAATCATGTCGAATTTCCCTATTCTGAGTTAATATTCAGATTGAGTCTAAAAATTTAAAAATTGAACAAGTATTGGCTCCATTACAGTACCTTCCACCTGCAGATTCCTGAAAAAGAGAGAAAGAAGGAAAAAAAAAGTACAAAAAATCAAGAGTCAATTTCGTAGTTATTGACAACAGAATACTCGCTGAAAATGAAGTAGTTTAGGACATTTGCATATGGATTCAAGTTAGCAAGCTAAATCAAATCTTGTACAGGAAAAGCTGAAATTGAAACCTAAATTAATTCTTCCATTTTCCACTTATCATCCCTGACTCATCAAAAACCAAAGCTTCTTTAGCTCAGCAGAACACTGATCACTGATGTGAGGACAATCAGCTATATTATACTATATAGTGATTCGATTAATGCATTAATTCGTCACTAACAACGAAAACTAAGCTTAATTTCGTGACGATTGAGCTACGAAAGGGAACCTACTTTTCATCTCAAAATAAATAAGAGAACAAACAAATAATGATTTCAACTCTGAACACCGTGTGTGTGTGTGTATGCATAGAGCAGTAGTGTTACCTGTACGTGGTTTGCATATAAGCGAGGAGTGGAAGAAAGAGCGACATGATTATGAGTGTGTTGTTGAGAAGAAGAAGGTGTTAATGTTAAGAGTAACAAAATTGAAGCAACTTGTACTATGAATATGAGTATGAGCTTGTTCATCTGCTACGCTCTCTTTTCAAACGCTGAGCTTTTGGACCGCTATGCCTTCCGCCTTTCTCGAACGCTTGTATGGTTGCATACTTGCATTGCATAACTGTTTTTTTTTTTTTTTGGTTGGAGAAAATAAAAAAAAAAGGACACGAGAAAAAATGTTGCATAATAAAGGTTGGTCATATGAGCAAAAATAAAGGCCGAGCAATGTTTGGTATATAATAAATATATATTATATATTTTATTATTATTAGAATATTAAATATGATGAGTAAGTAAGATAAATAAGATCACATATTATATCTAATAGTGATAAAGTATGTGATGTATATTTATTATATAATTTTATTATATACCAAACGTTATTCATAAATAAAAGGTAAATTATATTTACCTCCTTCAAAATTACTAAAAATGTAAAATTTATCTTATCTTGGTGTCTCATTTTTTTTTTGTTTGGGTGATATTAATTTTCCTCAAATATATTATTCATTATATATTATATAATAGATGAGATATGGTGTACTGATTTTATAATTTTTGGGAGGTTGATATAGTGATTTTGCAAACACAAGAACCTCTTAAATAAATTTTACCAGTAGAGAAGAGATGGTGTAAATTTCATAAGTATTAAGAGAGTTCATAGTAGTTTGCTAAAAATAAATGTTGGTTATTATTTGTCTGTTTAGATAGTACAATTTATGATTTTTTTTAACTTTCTAAAAGTTAAAAATTATATTTTTACTTTTTATAATATTTGATTAAATAGTTTATTACTTCTCTAAAAATTATTTTTAATGCTTTTTGATAAGTTATAAAATTTAACTTCTTAAAAAAATATTAAAAATATACACTTTTATTAGTATGTATTTGAATATAAAATAATTTATTTATAAATTGCTTTTTGAAAGTCACTTTTATATAAGTACTTAAATAAGCTATATAACGAAATTTTTCCCTAAAAAATTATAATTATTTTATGACATTTTATTTAGTATATTTTAAATTAAATTAAAAGAAAATAAATTTTAAAATATATACCAATGAGATTTCCCTCTTTCTTTTACCCTTTTAGGTTTAAGGAGAGGATTGTTATCTTTTTAAAAGAGTGGAATGCTAGTTTTGGGCAATTTTGGAGTTTAACTGAACGGGGGTGAGTCAAATCAATTTGAGAGTTATTTTCAACTTAATTAGTTAATGGCACAAGTTAAACTTGTGAGATTTTGAGCTTATTTATTTAAACTAATTGTTTGAGTTTGTTTATTAAATAAGTTGAACTTTAGTTATACTCTTCGACTTAATGTCTCGTAAACTTGGTTTATATACACACGAATATGTAACTTTAAACAATAATTACATCACTGAATAATTTTTATCAAATTCATTTTCAATAAAACTCATTGGATTATAAATCCATGTCATATAGTTCATCATGTCTATAAATTTTAAATTAATATAAAATCATATGACATAATTTTGATATATATCAAAATTAACGTAATATATATGATTAAAATAAATAAAAAGGTAAATTTTAAGTTGGTCTCTGACAATTTAAGTGTTGAATAAGTTGGTCCTTGACAAAAAGAAATTACCTAGTTGGTCTCCAACAATGTCAAAAGTCAGATAGTGATCCTTAGATGGAAAGTGTTAACAGTGTTAGTAACGCTCAAGCAAATGACATCATTTTGCTTGTTAGTAACCAAAAAAAGGGAATTCTCACCTACAGTTGTTAGTCAATAAATTGGTGCAGTTGGTTTTAGCCATATTTCATAAGTGTGGTTAGATGTAAAAATAATATGGCTAAACTACACTCATCCTCTTCTTCCTCTTCGTCTCTCCAGTATTCCTACCTCACTGTGGCTAAACGTAATGCACTTGTTACCTAACACCGTGATTGATAACATCTTTACTCCAGATAATGACAAATATTTTTACTACATTTTTTGGACATTTTATCTTCAAAAAGTTTGACTATGCAAAATATCACCACATCAACTCTAAATACATATATAAGACAATGATGAAGTAGAATATGTGTGTATGTGTGTGGGTAGGCCTGCATTACTTTTGCAGTCCCTATATTGATTCTAGATCCCTTAACGTCAGGCACTAGAAGTGAACTAGGAAGGAGTAAGGGCCACTAATGGTGGTGGCAGAGATTTATTTTTTTATTTTTTATTTTCTTTCAAGGAACCGAACCATTCGATTTCTATGGAATCTATAGTTCCTTTTTTATTTTTTTATTTTCATTGCTGTTATTTTTATTTTGGTAATTTTAATTATTTTAAATATTTATTTTTATTTATTTTTTAAAGAATTCCATTTACCCAAATTCATTGTTTTGTAAAGTATATTTTTTATTTTTATATTTTTTATTCTATATGTTTAAATTTTAATTGTTTTCCAAATTTGTTTTGTAATTTTTTTAATGAATTTGCTTTCATATTTTTATTTTATTATAAGTTTAATTAATTTTTACTAGTAAATTTTTTAAATTTGTTATTTCAATTTTTTTTATTTATTGTTAATTTGGTTTTTCCAAAATATGTTAAGTTAACAGTGCTATTTTTTATTTTTCACTTTCATATTATTTTATTTTGATTTTTTGAAATTTAGTTAATTTTTATATTTTATGTTTATATTTTTAAATTTTTATTCTTTTTTTTCAAATAGTCAAACGAGTCATCCACACAAGCATATGCCGGCCAACTACAATGTACGCATTGACCGGCGAATGTAGGGAGTGGGCACCACCAAAAAAACAAACTCCCCTTATCACCTTCCTTTCTTCACCTTCTTCATTCTCACCATCACCACCATCAACCTTCAACCCACACTACACAACCTCTGCCACAACCGTTCATCACCATCTTCACCATAATCACCCTTAAACTACCCATAACAACCATCTTTGGAAAATCTCACTGAATCTAAAGATAATAGCCACCCTTACGAGCACTATTTCCTTCAATAAACCCTTCTACAACTAACCTTCATTGCTACCTGAAACACAACCACCATCATTTACACCACTACACCTCATTCAACCCAAAATTACAAACAATTGCAATTATATCCCTATTAACCAGTAAACCCCAAAATCAGTAAAATATTGGGGGAAAAAAACGCAATCCATTATCATCAAACTTCGAAGCGTCGCTAAGAAGCACTAACCTCACACTCTCCACTACCACTGCGGAGCGTAGCAGCACCGCAAAACCTAGTCATAACCACCACTCTTGTTTGGTGCTGCCACAATTATTTGTCAACACATGAAACGTTGCTGAATCACTTTGCCACTACCTAGAGCCACCACATCTAGAACCAGTGCTGATAGACTCAACACATGATCTATCACATGCTTTGTAGTGTAGTTGTGGTGTCGTTTTATTTGTGATTGATTTTTATGTGTTTATTATTATGTGTGGTGGTGCCATGAGAGTGAGAGGGGAAGAAATTAAAATATGGTTAAAGTTTCTATGTAGGAGATGAAGATGGGGCATAGGTTGACGACGAAGGTTGGTGGTGGTTTAGAAGAAGAAGGCGTAGTTCAGGTTTGGGGTTGAGAGTAAGGGTGGAGGTTTCATGGTGGTGTAGTGACAGCATTAAGGGTGGGGTGGAAGTGAAGCGGGTAGGGATGGAGGCAGTGGGGATAAGGAGTATGGTAGGGTGGATAGCGGACAGGTACTAATTTGCTAACATGCATGTCATCGACTTCGCTAGACTTAATGTTGCGACCACTTGGTTTTCAACAATTGACATTGTCAAGAAGGAGTAAGTAGGTAATTTCTAAGGCCTCGTTTGGTTGCTCCTTTTGATTATTGCTACTGGAGATGAAATACAAAGGCATTGAGACACAAATGGAAAACCCATTGTCCCCATTTTTTGTATGGACAGAAATTTGGGTAAATTATATCTTGGGAGAGAGACATTTTTAGTGTTTTTATACTTGTTTCTTTCTCTAATTAAATTTATATCTCCAATATATCTATATTTTATGTTCTGAGACAGTAGCCAAATAGAAACTGAGCTTGCTAAAAATTGTGTCGAGCCTATGAGAATAATTTTGATAGTCCATTTTACTCCTCTAATTTTTTGTAAAAAAAGAAATATTAATTACACATATATACTTTCAAAATTAATATTGTCTAAGTCCTCGATTTGTTCCTAGCCATGTATCGGCCGATGCTGATGAGATTTAATTTATGGAAGATAACACGCTCATAGATTAGCCGCCTATAAGTGGATTTACACATTGATTGGGGTATCGTCGAATATCAATAAGAACGTAATTGTACAGCTTTTATTTTCATTTAGAGTAAATCCTTGAGTTGGTACTTAATAATCTCGGCGTTACATAAATTAGTCATCGACAATCCAGTAGGGGTACACGTGTGTTTAAACGACGACGTAAGGTCGAGAGAAGGCCACTTTCAGTGTTTCCTCCCTCTTATTGTCGCCGCCGCTCGTTCTCTCTCTCTCTCTCTCTCTGGTGCGGTGACTGGACAGGACTAATTAAAAGACGAAGAAGAAGACGAAGAAAGAATGGGGAAGAAGACGAAGAAGCCCGGCAAAGGCAAAGAGAAAACCGAGAGAAAAACCGCCAAAGCCGAAGAAAAGCGAGCTCGCAGGGACTCCAAGAAGCTCTCTCCCGAAGACGACATCGACGCCATTCTGGTTCGCACCTACCGGCCACACATTCACAATTATCAACACTCTCTTCCACACTTGTAATCTAAATAATTTGATTCCTAAGTCTGTTTCAATTTCAATGTTCGTTTGTTCACATAACAGCTGAGCATACAAAAGGAAGAGGCCAAGAAGAAGGAGGTTCACGTCGAAGACAACGTCCCCGCGCCTTCTCCTCGCTCCAACTGCACGGTAACTAACGCCTGTTACGAAACCGTTGTAACCGTTTTCAGTTATTCACCGACCGTCTCGCTGTTGTTTTCGTGCAGCTTACAGTGAATCCCCTGAAAGAGACCGAGTTGATCCTCTACGGTGGTGAATTCTACAATGGCAACAAGGTTGGAAGGAACTAACTAAAAGGATGGTTTGTTTGGTTATATCATATGCTGAATTGAAGCGTTGTGAGTACCTTCTTTTGAAATGTGAGTTGAATTTTGTGTGTGTAGACTTTTGTGTACGGTGATCTTTACCGGTATGATGTGGAGAAGCTGGAATGGAAACTAGTTTCAAGTCCGAATAGCCCTCCTCCTCGCAGTGCTCATCAGGCAGTTGCTTGGAAGAATTATATTTATATTTTTGGTAATTGACTAGTCTTTTTGCTGTGTCACACGGTAGAGTATTCAATACAACATGAGTATGATACAGAGATACGACATAAATCAAATTAAAAACATGTAAAATATAATTAGGAGTATCTAAAAGCATCGGAAAAATATCCGATACAATCTACGGATACATTGACTGTTTTGAAGTATATACGCATCATAGTCTTTTTGTGTTTGCTCATAGCCTCTTACTCTAGAATCAAAAGTGTATGTGAAGGTAATTTCTTTTTTTTTTCCTCTTTTTTCAGGCGGTGAATTCACTTCTCCAAATCAAGAGCGGTTCCATCACTACAAGGTTAAATGCTGCATTGTCTTAATTCCAATATGTAAAGAAAAGGCGGCTGGCCGAAGTTTGGTTTTGACCATTCAGAGGTTTTTAATTTTGAGTATTGATCTGTGTAGGATTTTTGGATGTTCGACCTGAAAACAAATCAGTGGGAGCAGCTTAATTTAAAGGGGTGCCCGAGTCCACGCTCAGGACATCGAATGGTATGTTTGAGTTCATAATTAAATGATGAACTCATCAACTTACCAGTAAGAATGTTGGAATATTAAGTGTTAAATCAAAGAGATTCTGTTTAACTCAAATAAAAATCGTAACTGCTCTGTTATTTGAACTGCATAGCAAAGTGCCTCAGTTGAAATATTTGAATTACGTGAGTATTGGCACCTGTCAAATCACTGGTCCCCTCTATCTTAGACCCTAAACCCTAAAACTTGGTTTTACATATCTGGGAAAAATAGCCTTATGCAACCTTCGAACCTGCAACATATTGTTGGTATTAAAGCACAACTATCTAAATAAGGGATTTAACTTTCTAGAGAGTTATGGACTTCCAAAAGGATTATATATCCATGCACACTACTTAGGATATTGCAACTGTGTTCATAACATTATAAAACATTAATTGTTGTTGATTCTTCTTGATGTTGCTGGCTGCAGTAGCTAAGTTATAGAACATCGTTGACATCGATCATTCTTGCTGATTGCTTACTTTTTATGCATATTATTTAGCATACTTTGAGGTTGGTTGCATTGCATGTTTAAATTTCTGAAAGCCTGAAACCTTGCAAAGTTGCAATATTCTCCCTCTCTTTCCATTTGAATTTTCTTGCAGATAAATACAGGACTTGTCCACTCTGACATATTTGTTATCTTGTGCACCTTTGTTGTTAATTGTTATTGTTACCTTTAGGAACCTTTTATGCTTCAGTAATCTGAATTTAATGTAGTCCTGCTTTGTCATGTCATAATTGTGAATCTTTATTTGGGGTGCTCTTCTCTGCTGATTTATCACCCCATATCATGTGAAATCCACTTTTGTCTTCCACCATAGGTATTTGATGCTAGTGCTTTGTTATTTGGTTCTTTTGCAGGTATTATACAAGCACAAAATTATTCTTTTTGGTGGCTTCTATGACACTCTTAGAGAAGTGAGGTTGGTGATGCTCTGTAATTTTTGAAATTTTGTGTTGAGTTCATATTTCTGTAACTTATATGCATTTGAATTTTTTTTTTTCAATTATCATATGAAATATGCCTGTGATGAAAAGCTTGCAATAGCTAATAGTTGAACGATGTTTTTGAAAAGTGAGTTCTAACGTATATTCCCCCTGATTAAATGTGGAACTGAGTAAGTTAACTGACAATTGCATTCTCGGATAAGAGCAGAGTTCAAACTTCAAATAAACATAAGTTATAGGAGCTTTTTATTATTTAATTTGCCTGCAAATGTATATTAGTATATAGCATGTGGACATGGATTTCTTTGTTACATCAATATAGTCTTTTGTGAAGGGAACTGGTTTTGCACAGTCAAATATTGAAGCTAATGGTCTGTGTTTGAAGAAATGAAAACATCACACTATACACACCATCATTTAGTGCACGTGTGGTAACAGTTTAATTTTGGGTAATAATAACTTTTTTTTTTTAATTCAAAAGCTGTCTTATGAAGCTTTTGATTATTATTTATTTTGAATCTAAAATAAGTTTATCGAAGCACATCTTTAGTAATTATAGGAAGGAACTTGAGTTTTATGTGACATCATATGTGTAAACCCATTGACCATTGTCCAGTAGTTTGTTTTAATGGTATTTTGAGAGAGTGAAACTGTTGTTTTTGCGGTTTATTGGCAACTTACAGGAAGCTGAATTAGTATTTAGAAGCTTTTTCATATCAAAGTTGTCATCTCATAGTTATATTATGAAATTCCATTTATATCTCTCCTAATATTGTATGTTACTGAACTTAAATTTTTGTTTTTGAGTCTGTTTGATGTTCATTTTTTCTTCCTTGCATGTGAGTCTCAAATGAAGGACTTTAAAATATTTACCAAGACAGGCCAATCATGATTTGCATAATAGCATTTCTGTGCCAGGTGAATGTTAAGACATTTTAATTGATTACGCAGGTACTACAATGATCTGTTTGTATTTGACCTTGATCAATTTAAGGTAAATACAATACATGGGCTATATGTTCAATAAATATGTTAACATACTATCTGCTATTCTAAGTTTGGCACCAAAATGTCAAGCTGTATAATGTAAAATGTTGATATTGTGTTCATTAATGTGACTGATGCCAGTCTCATTTTTCACTGTAGTGGCAAGAAATAAAGCCTAAGCCTGGTGCAATGTGGCCCTCTGGGCGTAGCGGCTTTCAATTATTTGTTTACCAAGATGATGTGAGTGAATTAGTCAACTCCCTTATCTGAATCCAATCCATGTTTTAAATTTCGTGGAGGCATGCTTGTGTTTATTAAGAAAATTTCCACTACATTATCATTATGATTTATTAGGGTAGTCCGGTGAAGTATTTTTAAAGTTCAAAATGTATCTTCTTTACATGATTCCTTTCATATTACAGATATTTTTGTATGGTGGCTATTCAAAAGAAGTTTCATTGGATAAGAATGGCTCTGAGAAAGGAATTGTTCATTCAGACATATGGTCCCTTGATCCTAAGACTTGGGAATGGAACAAGGTAGTGGTTTGGAGTTTAATATGAACTGCAATTTTATATTTCCTCGTTATCATTCTTTCATATTTCTTATCTTAGGCAATTCTTTGGAGACAATACCCTACAGGTCACACAGTTCAAGTATCTCAGGTTTATGATGGGGAAATAGTGGGAGACGTAAACAATAGAATTCATGCTAAGTGGTTGAAATTGATGAGTTTCTTTGGGTGTTATTTGTGATAAAAATGTACCACTCAAACTTAAGGGCAAATTTTATCGCACGGCTATAAGACCACAGTGTTTGGACATTGGGACTGGATGTCATCTAGTAAAAAATCAACCAGAAAACATGTTCAATGTTGTAGAGATAAGAATGTTGCATTGGTTGAGAGGACGCATTAAACAATATAGGATTAGAAATTAATGCAATAGAGGGAATTGGGGTAGCACATATCATGAAAAATATGGTAGAATTATAGTTTGATCATGTGTGAAGAAGGTGTGTAAAGGCATCGGTAAGAAGAGTAGATCAAATGGAGGGTAGTGTAATAGCTAGAGTAGAGGGAGATGAAGAAAAGCTTAAGGAAGAATCGTTAAGAATGATTTGGATTTTAATGATTAAATTGTAGCCATGGTTTGTGATGGACATCTCATATGATCTATATAATCAACCCCACCTAGTAGAACGAAATTAAAATGACTCTAGTCAGTGGTCAATAGCAAGCCATACTTATTCTCAGTTTGAACTTCAATTGAATTATGTAATGTTTTTTCTCCTCTATTCTCGTCTCTGTCTTCCCCTCACACATGCACCTGACACACAGAAAAGTAATGTAAACTTATCTCTTTGTCCAACTGATTTTTTTCATCACCTTTTTCCTCTTCATGATAGGTTAAGAGAAGTGGAATGCCTCCAGGGCCTCGTGCTGGGTTTTCCATGTCCGTTCATAAGAGGAGGGCCCTGCTATTTGGTGGT
Source organism: Dalbergia cochinchinensis (assembly GCA_031216125.1). NCBI lineage: Eukaryota > Viridiplantae > Streptophyta > Magnoliopsida > Fabales > Fabaceae > Dalbergia > Dalbergia cochinchinensis. Next base: position 53,056,689 of record CM062373.1, on the reverse strand, counting down.
GTTGTGGATATGGAAGTTGAAGGTTATCTTTTGTTTTAATGATTATTAATTTTTTCCATGTGTAACACTGCTTGTATTTTAATGGGAGTCACTTTATGAGATTATATTGCCATCTCTGTGGCCTGTGAAACTTTTGTTATGTTTGCAAACTAGTAATAACATCTAACAGTCAACTAAAATTCTCTTTGGACGGGGTGTGCTGCTTTGTTTATGCTTGCTGTAAGGTTTGTTTCCTGATTGCACTAAAACTATGCAGGTGATGTAATGATGAGCTTGTTCTTGAATGAGCTTTATGGCTTCCAGTTAGATAGCAATCGCTGGTGAGTCCTACATCGCATCAGTGCTTGATACATCATTTTCTAACCTTCTCTTTTAAACTCAATTGTGCTGTTTTATTTTAGTCCTCATAATTTTGCATTTTACTCTGCAGTGAGTTGTTTTCTGCATATACTTGTTAAGAGCTAAGATGTGCTATCATTTCTTTAGGTTACGATATACTATGTATTTAATGTCTCTTAATTAGCTTATTATTAATCTTGTTTTGGCAACAGGTATCCTATAGAGTTAAGAAAGGAGAAGTCGACAAAAGATAAGGTAGATTGGGAACATTTTAGTTCTGATCTTATGGAAAGTGTTCCACATTTCAAGATTCTTGCTTTAGACTGTTTTGTATGTAATATCATATTGTTGCTTAATGCAATATGTTTTGCAGTCAAAAAAGAATGAACAAAAATGTACTGATGATGTTGACAATAAGATGGAAGAAACTGAAGATATGGAGTATGAAGAAAGCAACATTGATGATATATCCCAGAATATTGAATCAAACATGACTATTGCTGATAGTGAAACACTGACCAAATCTGAAGGAAAGCCTAAGGTTTCTCGTGCTAAATCGGACGTTCAAAGTTCTTCATTGCCTGAGGTTGTTATTTTGGAGCAACTATCTTATGATACTGCTTATTTTTTCCCAGTTACTGATTAGCGAATTTTCTCCAATCTTTGTAGGTTGTGAAGCCCTGTGGACGTATTAATTCCTGCATGGCCATTGGAAAAGATACATTATATATATATGGTGGCTTGATGGAGATTAAGGATCAAGAAATCACTCTTGATGACTTGTATTCTCTGAACCTTAGCAAACTTGATGAATGGAAGTGCATTATACCGGTTAGTTACATTCAAACTACTCTTTTTTACCAATGCATGCATACATGCGGTACTAAAATTCAGAGTATATATACTTGTAGGAACTCTACCCAAAATTGTGGCATATTATTTAATCTGCAATATCTTGTGATGGTAATTTCCTATTTAAACATGCATTTCTTGCTTTAGTTGTTGTGGCCTGACTTAGCTTTTGTTCAACCCAGGCATCAGAATCTGAATGGGTGGAAGCTTCGGAGGATGATGATGATGAAAATGAGGAGGAGGAGGAGGATGATGATGAATCAGATGGCGATACCATAAGTGATGAGAATGAAGATGAGGAGGAAGTGGAGGAGGAGGAGGAGGTGCGCATTCACACTTTGTAATTCAAACAAGAATAAAAATGGAGAGCGAATTCTCTCCCCTCTCCAATATCTTATATTCACTTCATAGACCAAAGCCTAGATAAAACCCTCTTAGCTTTTTTTTTTTTCAATCAACTCCAAAATACTGTTGAGCTAACAGACTCATTAACTGTGAGTATATTTGTTGTGGTCATATGCCATTTCCTTATTTAGCCTTATATGTTGAAAAGAGAGGACAATTAGGTTCATTTGGTGTAGCTGAACTTAGGGTTCAAATAGTTGGGCACCAAATGATTCTTCAACCCAACATCACCAAGTGAAGAATTCTTTGCCCTTTTGCATTAATATATAATGCTGGGCAAGGGTGAGAATGACAAGTTTATATAGAAAAAGAAATTCATCAAGAAAGAAGAGAAATACAAGGGTCGGAGGATAAGATGTCCTCCATCATATAATGATGAAAACAAATATTGAAACCACTAGAGTAGCAGAGCGCAATGGCATCCCAGTCCCTATGTAAATGAGTTACAGAAACTTCTTTAAAACACCATTAGCTGAAAGAGAAGCCAAGATCCTTGTTCCATCCCTATAACAAACCTAATGGTGATGAAGCTCTCAGGAAAATCTTAGCATTTCTCTTTAACCAAATGCACCACAGAATTTCAACCACAGCACAGTTCCACTTGATCTGGACCTCTTTTCTTCTTCCAAACCCTTGAAACCTTATAGTCAAAGGAACTTCTGGAGAGTTCAGGCAAACTCACTGTTGGATACACTATTTAATTATGTTTAGTTACTATGATATGTACTCTAATAATATTTTGGAAGTATGTATACTATTACAAATGTAAGAGTTGAGTTTGTGACTTGAGTTTGTTGGAGCTCTGTGAGTTAAGCTCTAAAAGTTGGCAACCTTGGTTATATTATTTTGATAAATAAAAGAGAATTTTGCGAAGGTTTTAGAATAAATGGTATGTGTGTGTAATAAATGTAGAATACAAGGGAAGGGAGAGTAATTCACTTGAAAAATCTTGCACATCAAATGGAAAAGGTGGAGTAAACAATAGCAATATATTATTGGAATTTTGCATCTTACTTTCCTTTCACTGTTTGAATTTACTTTTATTGCTGTTGAATTCTGTCTCTCGTTTTGATATACTTGAGTATGTAGTCTTTACACTACTAAATTTTCCTGAAGCAACAGGCTTCCTACATTATTGACTTGGCTTCACTCTTTGGTCAGCAGGCTCAGAATGCTTCAGTTCAGGTGGGAGATGCTGTTGCTTTAATCAAGGGAGTGGGAAGGAATCTGCGGAGGAAAGAAAGGAGGTCCAGGATAGAGCAGATCAGAGCGAGCCTTGGTTTGTCAGATTCACAAAGAACACCATTGGTAACTTGCTGATATTTGTTAAAGACACTTTAGACTGTCGATTAGATTGATGATAGTATGACACTGGATGTATGAATTTTAAATTTTATGTTCATTATGAGCTCTACTATCTTTATTGGTCGTTTCTTCATCCTGCTGACTTCTTTGTTGATTTCTTGTTGCATGCAAAGCCAGGAGAATTCCTGAGGGACTTCTATAGACGTACAAATTTGTATTGGCAAATGGCAGCCCATGAACATACACAGCACACTGGAAAAGTAGGTTCTCTTTCTTTCTTTCTTTTATTATATTTTGTTGATAATTTTCCTTGTAAAATAATTTGATCAATAGTAATTTGACTAGTTCCCAATTCTTATATATCTTTCACTACAATGTATCTTTTGTGTTGATATCAACTGTTCTATTAAATCTTGCTTCTGCTAGTTATGTATTCAGGAGGAACCGAGAGACTTTAGCTGGTCTCTCTGTATTTCTTCGCTCAAATTGGCTGAATCCTTGTTCTCATCTTTGCTGAAAATTGCAAATCGTTGGTCTGATCTGCTTACCAATAATGTTAATTTGAATTTTTGAATTGATCATTTGATTGCTATTTCTTATTTTGGATGTACATGCATGTTTTGACCTGATTATGCATCAATCTCCAGTATGTCATTTAATATATGTTGCTCAAATTTCGTTGAACTTCCATACCAGCATGAAATGTGCCTGTAAAATTGCTGCCTTCTTGTTTTATTTTCAAGTTCTTCAACATTTTCAACTTAGTCCAAGTTTCAGCTACCTATTTTGATGGGATATCATGTGGGGAATTTCTTTCAAAGGAACAAAGTTTTGGAGCTTCGGATCTGCCTATGAGGTTCCAGCAATTGTTGAGTTGATCCAACTGTACTCTAGTGCCATGAAATATATTTGATCATAAGTGGAAAAAAAAAAAATCCGATTACTTTTGGGTTTTGACTGATCTTACTTTCTGAAGTTGTGCTATATTACAGTATTTGCAGGATAACGATTTTGATAATACTACTAGTACTTATTTATCAATTATCGGTTCCTCGGGACACATTTCGTTGTTTAGTCTTCTGCATGGTGGGAATGAACCTAAACATGTTAGAAAGATGAAATACCAGGACTAAGGGTGTGGTTATTTGAGGGGCAGGAAAACTGGGATGTCAGTGAAAATTCAGCAGGATGTAATGGGTGTAAAAATAGCTTTCATTTTGAGAGGCCAAAATTTTGGACTGGAAATTTAATGAGTTGTACTCTACCTTCAACTGTCTCATCCTTTCGTTATGCTGACCAAGAAAGTGTAAAGCATTTTATCAATTTTCGCATGCACTAGGATTTTTTTCTTTTTTTAACCTGAGAAACAAGCACACCCTAAAGGGGTATTCTGCCATTTTGAAAGGAAACACAGTAGAGGGAATAAAATCATGTTTTTGTGCTTTTTGGCTGTTTTAATTTCCTTCTGCTACCTGCTTTCATTTTTCAAATATAAGAAACGCTTTCATAGAGTTGTGCACCATTAAGTCTTCGTGGTGAAATTCTGCTGTCATAGGAACTCCGAAAGGACGGTTTTGATCTTGCTGAAGCTCGATATAGGGAGCTAAAGCCAATTCTTGATGAGGTAATATTTTGTTGTGCTCTCTTTTAAGTTATTCCCAAACTAAAAGCCATTTGCAACACAACTATGACCTTTTAATTATTAAATTTTTTTTTCTTTGGACACTGCAGTTGGCTCTGTTGGAAGCTGAGCAGAAAGCTGAAGAGGATGAAGGGCCGGAAACTAGTGCAAAGAAGAGAGGCAAGAAGAAAACTAGAAATTGATAATTTAGTACCAGGCTTGGATGCCATAGAGAATATGCAATTTTTCAATTTTGATTTAGTTTGATGTTTCATGCATATATATATATATATATATATATACGTGGCTGCAGAGGTATAGTCATGTTACATCTAATCAGTGCATACATGCATGTGAACAAAAATCAAAGCTAAACAACAGGAATTTCTTCCTCGAGTTGTAGTAGTACAGAATTCACTATACAAAAGTGGAGAATCGATCTGTAGTGTTGTGACAACTTGTGCTTGTTCCCCTTGTATAGACGATTACATGCCTAGGCTTGAAACTGAGCATTGGCTTGGCTGTTGTATATTTCTGTGTCTATCATCAAATCATGATTGATATTGAGGCTTGATTGGTTAGGAATTAATCTAATGATTAAATGCTGAATAGTCAGTTCATCGATACTCAAAAATAGTAGAGTAAATGTTAAAATGAGTGTGTTGTGTGTGATCATTTATATAACCGAAGTGATACCTGATGATATATGCTATATATCACATGTTACAAAGTTCTTGAATGTAGTAACAGTTTATATTGCTTAGTTTATGGCCCCTCCACTTGGCAATTATTTATAGTTAACAGTAGCATTGGGTAACATGAAGAGGGAGCGAAACCTCAAGCACGTAAAAAGAAGAGCCTTACAAGCCTTTGCTTTTCTGCTACATAATTGTATTTCTTAATCTTTCTTAGGTACAGCCAAATTTTAAAACTCTCTAGCATACGGTATCTAAAAAGAAGAACCCACCGCAGTCTCTGCATACTCCAAGGTCAAGACCATACGTCCCCACACAAAGATTTTATGTAATATAGCTGAATATATTATATTCATGATTATAATTTTATATAAAGAATAATTTGGATCTTTTCACGCATGCAAGTTTTATAATTTTATATAATGCCTTTTAGCTTCAAAGCTGCATTCTGTTTACAAAGATAAATCAAAACGGATTTTTTTTTCCTGAGTTTCACGCGTGGCTATGTTTTGCCCCTATGGTAGCCATAAGCCAGGGTCCCAAGTTGGAACAAAATTAAAAGGCAGAATTTAGCTTGCGAGTTCCTGTCACATTATGTGCTGAAGTGGAATCTCACAAGTAACAAGAAAGAAGCATAACTTTTGAACCCTTTAAAAGATGGATTTTAATCAGTCAGGAAAGAGAGAGGGATTTTAAAACAAATACTGAAGAATTGTATTAATTGAGGGACAAAAGATATTTTGTCTTTTTTCAAATATGTATTAAAAGAATTTAATTTTGATGTATTATTATACAAATATTTAACTGTATATTATTACACCAGTAGAAATCTTTGACTCATGTATTTACTACCTTGGTTATGTTTGAGAATTGAAATTTTAGAGGGAAAGGAAGGAGGAAGGAAAAAAAAAAAAAAAAGAAGGGGGCTTGCAGAGTACAACTTCTATAAAAAAATCATTATGTCTTATATTGAAGAGAATCTAACTCAATTACCAATTCAGTTATTCTTTTAATAGGCCTCGTGGTCAATAATTAAAACCAGCTAAGCATATAAAAATGAAAGTGCCTGCATAGCTAAACGAGCTATTTAGATATGTATAGTCATGTAGAAATTTCAGTTGTACATTTGAGTTTAACCACATCAAGCATATCCATCACAGCTCATTCGGAAGTAGTTTCAGGCTTTTAACTTTTCTGCTTTTATATGTATAAATGGGTTTAAACATTAAATCAGCTTTTCAAGTATAATCAAAAATTCGAAAATCAAATCTAAGCATGATTCATTTAAAACAGATAAGAATAAAGGCGCTTAAATATAGATGAACACATACAAGTTTCGTTAAGATTCCCTGATATGGGCTCCACAAATAGTTTTTGATCTTCAGAAGATTTTGATTTTGGAATTTTCAAGCTGCTTACTTGTAATTGCTTGTTATTAATTCAAAGCAAATCCATCGAAGAATCAGCACAAGTATTTTATTTTCGTTTTCTTCGATTTCGTGGTACTAGATAATTTTAAATTATGTAAACTAATTTTGTACCAAACAACTTGACCAAAATCTTGGACTTAAAACGACCGACTGCATCATCTGTTCATCATGAGAGTCAAAATCCACGTTTTCTATGATCTCGTATGTGACTATTTAAAGCAGCTACTGATAATGTTCTTTTGCCTAACTCGTGGTGCACACAACAGCTTCGCTTCATAAGGTGGAGTGTTTCCATATTTATTTTTAAAAAGTGAAGTTTGAATTCGAGATTTATAATTAAAAGAAAACTCATGTTAGAAGAGTTTTGTTTTTGAGTGACTTACTTAGCTTGATTCTAGTCAATTCTAGATATTAATGGGTTTCTGCTTATACAATTTAACCGTGTTTTGGGAGATTGATCTCTCATTAATCAATGAAAGTTACTCTAAAAAAATTTTAAAAACACTTATTTTTATTTAAAAAAACACTTATTTTCATATTGTTATCCAATAAAAATTGAAGAAAATATACACGTGATTCATATATGTATAGTAAACACCATTATAATGTTAATTTTTATGAAATATAAAATTATTTTTCACTACGGTGTATGAAAAATATTCTCAAGTCAAAATATAAAAAAGGTAAACCTAACATTATACGCAACAAGAATCGTGAAAAAAACAGTAGGATTTTAATTCATTAATTTGAATGGTAGACAAGCATCGAAATCGACCAGGGTCAAAAGAAGAAAGACATAACTCTATGGTTCGGTAATTAAGCATAAAGAATTCATGACAAGGACAAGGACCACTAAGGAATTTTAAAAAAGGAAACTAGCATTGTCACGGAGCATAAACGACTAAGGAATTGTGAAAAAAGGGGAACTCGCATTATCAGGGAGCGTAAATTGTCTTTAATTTTTTGTCTAATATTATCTTTAATTACTTTCTCATAATTTATCATATTTCATTCGCTGATAAATGCAAGAGCGAGTACTAGTCGGCAGTACGTGTTGCACATTTTAAACTGAAACAGGAAATCTTATAAATAACCAGAATAAGCATGGAACCATACAATATTAAAGAGAAATATTTAATTTTAAAGAATACAATATATCGGATTTACCTCGCTTATCATCAATCCTTCGCATACCCTTCACCATAGCTTAAGTTTAATTCTTAGATTTCTTTGTTAGTGGATGATTAATATGATTATCAGTTAATTTATAAGTTGTAGTTGACTAGGATCAATTTGGAGTTTACTAGGAAAAAAAAAGAAAAAAGAGAAAGATCAACTCATCTATACGATATATAAAAAGAATTCCTCCCTTTAACTATTATTTGGTATTCAAATTTTAAATTTTCCAAAATACCCATAGAAGTTAATAAAAGTTAAAACAATTGAAGGAAGTTATAAAAAAATTTAAAATAATAATAAATTTTAAAATAGATATAATAAATAAATAAATAAATATATTTTTAATTGCTTTTGAAAAATGTGAATCGTGCCTATCAATTCATCGGTGAAAGATGATGAATTTATTCTTTTCTCCCTACATGAATTTTATAAGCCTTTTAATTACTTCCTTTTCATTACTCGTTACCATTCATTTAAATATTTCATCGGTGCCTTTAAATTAATGACTTAATTTTTATATACACAGCGAAAATATATGTTTAAGTATTTAAGTTTTACTATAATTAATTCAAATACCATACATATATTATATAATTAATTGACAATATTATTTTCCCATCAAAACCAATCTCTTAAATTAAATATCTATTTTTATTATAATTTAATTTTTATATACTAACCATGTAAAATTTTATCGTTAATTAACAATATTTCATCAAGATAACAACTTATAAAAAATAACGGCTAACTATTACAATCATCTATCATGATTTTTTATTGAACTTATTTCCTATACATTAACAGTTCTTATACTGTCATCCAATCATATATTAACATATCATGAAAAGTGATTAACTTCTATATTTATCATTTGAAAAGTCATAAAAATTAGGTGATTGATTGGATAAGAATGTTAAAAAGTTTCGGTGCATATAAATTAAACTTTCTATTATTTTAATGAAATTCTGTTTGCCGACAACATACACAAAAATTAAATTCTTTTTATTACGCACCAAAAAGAAAAAAATATACTTCTCTTTGTTAAGTTCTTACCACAAATATGGCCGCTCCACTATGAACGTAGACACCCTTGACCTTGAGTCGCCTTCATAACGCCCCACTATTTAATGAATTCCACACGTTACCTTCAGTATATTCACTCCCCTGCATGATTGATTTCAACTTTGTCCACCACACCAACAAAAAATCACCCCATCATCCATGATTCTTCCTTCTTCCTCCTTCTTTCTCTCCCTTTACTGAATATCATATCCATCATCATTATTCACTACTACCCACAAACGCGTTACCAACCCACCAAAAAAAAAAACCAACACACACATAGCCAGAGATAAAAGAAACATCATGGGTAGTGGAGATCTGAGTGGAACAACAACAACAACAACAACAATGAGAAACGGTTTCATATTCATTCCAAGGCTAACAAACACTCTCACCAACATGGAGAAAGCCTTGAACGGCGCCGTATCAAGGAGCTTGATAGGGAAATACTTCAAGCTTGAAGCAAGAAAAACATGCTTCACAAAAGAGTTCCGTGCAGCCACAGCCACTTTCCTCACCATGGCTTACATCATAACCGTCAACGCCACCATCCTCACGGCCTCCGGCGCCACCTGCTCAGCCGCGGACTGCTCCCCTCCGGCCACCTCCCCAGACTGTGTCCTCAACCCCAACAATGCAGGCTATGAATCTTGCCTTGCAAGAGCAAAGAGTGACCTTGTTGTGGCCACTGCTGTTTCTGCAATGGTCTCTTGTATTGCCATGGGGATACTGGCGAATTTGCCTTTTGGTTTGGCTCCTGGTATGGGCCCAAATGCTTATTTGGCTTTCAACCTTGTTGGTTACCATGGAACTGGTGGCTCTCTCTCATACCAAACTGCACTTGGTGTTGTGTGTGTTGAAGGCATTGCTTTTCTCCTTGTTTCTGCTCTTGGGTTGAGGGGTAAGCTTGCTAAGCTTATTCCTCATTCTGTTAGGCTTGCATGTGCTGCTGGTATTGGGCTTTTTATTGCCTTTGTGGGCCTGCAGTCTAGCCAGGGTGTTGGGCTTGTTGGGCCTGATGCTGCCAATTTGGTTACCATCACTGCTTGCAGGATAACTGACCCAGTAACTGGGGCTTGCTTAGGTGGGAAGATGCAAAGCCCAAAGTTCTGGCTTGGGCTTGTGGGCTTGTTGATAACTAGTTATGGGCTTATGAGGAATGTTAAGGGGAGTATGATTTATGGTATTCTTTTTGTGACCTTTGTGTCTTGGTTTAGGCACACCGAGGTTACTTATTTCCCTGATACCCCACTTGGTGATGAAAGTTATGGTTATTTCAAGAAAGTGGTTGATTTTCATAAGATTGAGTCCACTGCTGGGGTGCTTAGGTTCGGTGAGTTTAACAGAAGTGAGGTTTGGGTGTCCTTGGCTACATTGTTCTATGTTGATGTGCTTGCAATCACTGGAACAGTTTACACCATGGCTGAGATTGGTGGGTTTGTTGATGAGGAAGGGAACTTTGAAGGTGAGTACATGGCTTACATTGTTGATGCAGCTGGCACCATTGTGGGGTCTACATTGGGAGTCACAACAACAGCAACTTTTGTTGAGTCTTCAGCAGGGATGAGGGAAGGTGGTAGGACAGGATTAACTGCTGTGATCATTGGTTTGTTCTTCTTCATCTCATTGTTTTTCACTCCTCTTTTGTCAAGTGTTCCACCATGGGCCATAGGACCCTCACTGGTGCTTGTTGGGGTGATAATGATGAAGGTGGTGAAGGACATAGATTGGAGTAACATGAAGGATGCAGTGCCTGCTTTTGCTACAATGATCCTCATGCCACTCACTTATTCCATAGCTAATGGGATTATTGGTGGGATTGGGCTCTATATTGCTCTTAGCCTTTTTGACTATGTTGCAAGCGCCATAGAGTGGCTGAGCAAGATGAGGAGGATGGTTGTCAAGGAACAGAATCAAGTGTCTGCTACAGCAGGTGCTGACTCAACAGTGGAAATGATATGAGATGTTGTGGGGGTATTTGTAATTTTGGTTATCAACTATGGTCTTAGTGTTTGTATTGCTCCTTTGACTCATTGTTCATAGGGTAATGTTATTTTGATACCTAAAAAGTGTCCGTCAGACACCCACTTTATAATCATTGGATGTGATGGTGGTCCTCATTTATCTTTAATATTCATCACATCCAATGGTGGTCCTCATTTATCCTTAATAGACACCTATTTTTTGGGTGTCAAAATAATATTACTCTTGTTTATAGACTTTAGTTACTTATATATAGGTCACTAGTTTAGAAATTTAAGCAGTCAAAAAAAAATGTATTGCATTTAGAGTCTCAATTTAAATATATTTTAGCACAGTACAATGGGAGTAACGTTATTTGTAAATTAAAAGTGAACACTAAGAATAAACACTACCAAAAAGAGATACAAAGTCTCATCCTCCACCACCACCAATGATTTTTTGTGTCTATCTAGGTAGTATTTACTCTTGATGTTCACCTTTTCAATTTCAAATAACATTAATCATAAAGTATTTACCTCCAAATTGGAAGCTTGAGACTTGTAGTAATGGTTTATAGGTATTTGATGCATAGAAAATTTTACTTGACAACTACTATAGCTCTTGAAAAGGTTGTTCTAGTGACCATATAATCAAATCAACTCCGAAGTTACATCTCCAAAAGTAGTTAAGATATTCTTGAATGAGCACATGTTTAAAATTTCATATTTATAAGGTAAATTATGTTTGTCTCTTCTAAAGTTTATCGAAATTCAACTTTGTATCCTCTCTCTATGTCTAACTCCCATTAATCTCCTCTAATTTACCAATTTTTAATATAAATTATCAAAAATTCCCTACCATTATCCTCATCCTCACCCTCACTCACTCACCCTCTCCTATTCTCTTTCCCTTCCCTTCTCATCACGGTGTGGTTCAATTTGTTTGTGGGCATTTAGAGTATGCCTTTCTACTCTATTTAATTATTGTGCCTTTCTACTCTATTTAATTATAGTTCAATTTCCTTTCCTAATTTACAATAAAAAAAATAATCAATATAGAATGAATGAATTTATCTTTTGAATCTTCAGAGTAAAATACAACAAGGTGTTCGGATTCTCATTATGAGATAAAATTGAATTCAATTTTATCCAAAATTGAATTGAATTCTACTATGAGTTGAATTCTTGTGTTTCGAGTACACTGGTAAATTGTGGAATTAAAATCAATTCCTTACTTTGAGAAGAACCAGAAAATGAATTGACATCTACATTTTGATAATTTTACCCTTCATAAATAAAATATCATATTTTAGTAGAAAAAGTCAATTATCTATGATTCATTAATTCATTAGTATTAAAAAAAATTAAATTCAAATCTTAATAACAAATTCAATCACTTACCATCGTATGCGATCTTTGCATCTATGGAGGAGAAAAGGTAATTACAAACCCAGTGCTAATCATGGATATAAGAATCATTTAATTTTTTAAAGAAGTTTTTCTCGACTTTTGATTACATAATTAAGAACCCCAAGGCTTACGATAGTTGAAAAGAGAACAAGCAACAAAAATACTCATTTGTGTCTCCTCTCCTTACTAGCAGCCATGGCAGAGACAACATAGCACTTGCAATAGAGTAGCGCCACAAACCACGGCAGTAGTTGATAGTGAGGGTGTTTTGGGTAGGTCAAATTTCAAACTCAATTCCAGTAGCAAACCAAACCCTATTTGGTCTGATTTATTTTTGGATCTTTTGAAGGAATTGAATTCCATTTGGATTTCAATTCCATACCATTAGTTAGTTTCAAAGCAAGGAATTGAATTCAATTCTAAGGGTTTTCAAACACTTTGTAAAAGAATCGATATCCTTGGAGCAAATGAACTGTCATTGTTAGATCATCAATCAAACTAATGAATCAGAGCCATATTTCTCATTTTGCTCTTGTTCTTCCTCCACCACCTTTTTCTTGTGCTTCTTCACTAGGATCAGATGATGCTAACTCTATGGCTCTTTGGGTTGGACCTTCCTAATTAGTGCGATCAAAGACGAACAACATATTTACCATACACGGGGCATGAGCCCCTAACAACCCAAACCGTTGAAGTCAAAACCCACAAAGAAACTCATTCACACGGTGATGAGAAGGGGGAAAGAGTAGGGCGAGCGAGAGAGAAAAGAGAAGATGAGTGTGAGTTAAAGAGGGGGAGGAAGAGGCACTTTTGGTAACTCATCCAAAAAATGGATAAATATAGATTAAGGGAGGTCAGTTTAGGTTAGTAAGTCATACCAACTTTATTTAAGATATATTAACTCATTTATGAGCCTCACTAACTTTATTGTGAATAAATGTAAAAAGGGAAAATTACAGCAACCTTTCCTGAGTTCCTTTGTAATTACATTTATCCTCTTCTAGATTCTAATATTAAACATGCCTCCTTATTTCTAAATAATTTTTCAAAAGTTCTAAATTAACCTCATAACAAAAAAAAAATTGTGCCCTTTATTTCTTTTCCCTCCTCCTTCACCACCACTACCACAACCACCACCAACACCACATCTGCTGCCACCTCCCTGAGAGTAAAGCTAAACCTCAAACAAAATTAAACTTAGAACTAAAAAATGAATAAGAAATCAAAATCAAATCCACACATAATTTTAATTAAAAACTTGCCTCCATCTTTACCCATCTTCCTCACAACTCCAATTGCAGTCATATGTTCAAACAAACCAAAAAAAAAAAAGAAAAAGAGAAAGAGGCTACAGTAGACCTTCCACAGTCATCCCTCTCTCGAACCAGTCCCTTATCATCTTCTTCAACCCACAGCACCACAGTTCTAGCAGCCACGCATTGCACCACCACTATTATAAGTTCCAGTATATATAGGACCACATGCCACCTTCGTTTCTTATTTCTGCCACCGTCAAGCTTCCTCTTCTTCATCTATGAAGTGCTTGTTTAGGGATCTCAAACATTGTTCTTAGTTTTTTTTTTGGTTATCTTATTTTTCTTTGTTTTTGTAGAGGAAAATCTAATGTTGTTTCTGATGGTGAAGAAGTGATAGTGAATAAATGTGATGATGAAAAGTTGGTTCAAATTTTGTGGGCATAAAGTCCTTTTAAATTTATAAGGGATATTACTGAAATGACTTTTAGGGTATGTTTGAATTAATAGAGTTGAGCAGAGCAGAGCAGAGTGAGATTTTAAGTTGCTGCATTGTTTGGATTCATAAAATTTGGATGGAATGGAACGGAGATTGATGGATCCATTCCATCAAATTCTATTCATTTTTCTCAAATTTCTCGCCCCCAAATTGGGCTAAATGTGATGAAATGGAAAATATTCAAATAATTGAGCAGAATAATTATTTCGATCCACTCCATTTTACTCCGTTCTATTCAACACTGCTCTGCTCCACCTAACTCCATCAATCCAAACATACCCTTAAATAATTGAGGAAGGTGGGTATAATATTAAAATCTACAAAGGGGTTAAGTGTAATTATAAAGGAACGCAGGGGATGTTTATGTAATTTGCCATGTAAAGATGAAATATTAGACTTTTAATTTACTGAAAAGTTTTTCAAAGTAGTATAATATTACAATCCACTGTATCATGTGAGTATATAATGTTCAAAAATTCTAAAATGGGAAATTCTATTCCACAAAGCATTCTTTATCCTAAGCAATGATGATTACTTAATTTCAAATCTGTATAGTTTTTTGTTTTTTCATAACAAGGATGTGCTCAAGCCAACCAATAGTTGTAGAGTCCAAAAATAAGAAAGTCAACATATTACAGAAAGTTACGAAACTAGAAATCGAGCAAGAACAAGCATATTGATAGGAAACAAGAAAAACATATAGATAGAAACTCAACCACCCACAACTCTATTTCAACCCATTTGGTATTGCCATCAAGGTTAGGCATAGAGATCCCAAGAATATTGATGCTTAATGTAGAGAACCCAACCCTTGCTTGTGAATGTTATCAAGTTCTAAAAATGTCTTCAATGCACATGATATTGCCTTTGTAAATACAGATGAACACTACACATCTTAAGAACAGAGAACACATGTCCAACAAAAAAATCATGGGAACAGATTTGTTGGTCTGCCCTTAGTTGGGATCAATGTTGATCCACCCCTCAAAATCTCTAAAAATTACTAAGTTACCATTGTTTGTTTTTCAATATTCCATTTTGCCACATCCTTTCATCTCCACTCTTTTAGCCCATCTTCCACTGTCTTCATGACCGTACCCAACATTGTTTTATCTCATCACTGTCCCCACTCTCTTCTATTTATTCTTTTTACTCTCATCCTCATTTCATCTCTGTGCAACAAAAACATACCACAAAGACAAGGCATAGAGTGGTATGAGTGAGGGTACTAGTCTGCCAAGGAGTGCTAGTCAACGACCGTGAAGGAGCATCAATGATGACTTGGGTTCCCGTTATGTGCATCGTTTGTTTAGGTTATGAACGATGAGTTGTGTTTCAGTGAAGGAAGGTGGGGCGTTGAAACTAGTGGCTCACCTCTCATGCTAACTATCACTATTTTTGCTCTAATTTTCGAAATTAAACATCCATTTATAGAAGCGTTTTCCTCTTAGTTAAAAAAAATTAAATTGGTTGAGTTTGTTTAGACTTGTAAATTCAGACATGGCTGTCAAATCTCCAATGATTTTAGGTTGTTTATGAAGAGATCTTTATTGTCTTCATTTTTTTAATACCAAAATGGAAGATAACGGTGGTAGTGGTGGTGGGGGTAGGGGTGTGCATTATTGGATAGCGGAAACAAACAAATACAAAAACAAACTCTCTCTCAACAGAGGAAACAATGCAAGAAGAAAAACAATATAAAAGAGACAAAGTTTAACGTGATTCGGCCTTAATTGTCTATCTCCACGACCCCTATAAGGAGTTCCAAATCTTTCACTATCTGCAACTTTTGAATGGCTGAAGTGGCAAACCACCCTTACAAATATTTCATTATATAGACAACTCCTAAAAGCTATCCATATGGATCACTCTCACTTTTGGAGGATGACAAAACTCAAATAATTAAGCCATATTTATAGGTCAAAATATTAGCAATACTTCTATTTCATTCCGATGTAGGACTTTGGGTTAAATCCCAACAAATCATCTCCTTAATCCAAAGTCCTGCCAAAAAGTTGACTGCAATAATTATCTCCACAAATATTCTTCTTGCAAAACTTATATTTCACAAGTATTCAATAGTGTAAACAAGAGTCATACCTGCTCTATTAGAGCCGCTGCACATGAAACACGCCACTTGGCTTTCACATTGCTAAGAAGATTTTCAACACAAGCTCTCTTCACTTGCATCGTCGCTGCTCCACGGGACACACCATCTAACCTCCGTATTGCCAGGAAGACTTTCGACAGAAGAGACCTCATAGATCTAAAAACTATCATTCTAACCAATACTCAACCAAGTCCAACTGACTTGAACCATAGGTTCTGATACTACTTGTTGGGTAGCGGAAACAAACAAATACAAGAACAAACTCTCTCTCAATAGAAGAAACAACACAAAAAAAAAAATATAAAAGAGACAAAATTTAACGTGGTTCGGCCTTAACTACCTGCATCCATGACCCCTATAAGGAGGTCCAGATGTGGTGTTTAACCCGGTGGTATGGTGTACTCACTTAGCCCATTGGTTATGCCTGCCCCTGTCAGGCTCCCCCGCCCTAACATGCATGGATTTATCGGCAATGGAAACCCACAAACCACCTTTGCGCCTCTCTTTATTTGAACCGTGAATGTAATTGTTACTCTTCCATTGTTGTTTTGTGCTTCTTCATAGCGAAAAGGGGGAAGCACAAACACAAGCTAAAGTTTAGAAATGAACGAACACAGGTGTTGGATGATGCGTGTGGCCGTATGTGGCTAGATTATTTACTTCATCTATTAAATCTTCACCTTTCACTTATTTTAATAATACATCTAAAGGCGTCAAAAGGTGGATTATTGTTGGCCCCATCTAGGGGCAGACCAAACAAATTTGTTCCCAAAAACTATGAACAAAATATGAGCAACGACATCCAAGTGGTATGAAAATTGAAACACACAACTTGGGCATGGAGAAAAAACCACTCTCACATGAGTCTATTAAAATAAAGGAGGTTATAAAAACAATATGCATATCCAAGCCATATGCCATAATTCATAAGAAATCAACCGTGTCATGCCTTTGTTTAAAATTTTGCAAATGAAAATGAGGTTTAAAATGATAATCTCCACACCGCCCTTTAGTCTAGTAATCCAACCTTACAAAAATATTTTGCATTTTAGATTCCAGAAAGATTTGAAATCTTCAAATACAATCTAATTCTTATCCACCAAATAGACCAACATACTGCATATATTAAAGATACCCAAAACTTTCTATCAAAATCACAAAGGGGGCACCACATCGGGCATCATAAATTTAAACATATTTTAGTATTGGTGCTCATTTTATGTATAAAAGAAAATTAAGATTACTAATTCACTTACCCAAATTTTACCTGGTGTTATCTTTATGAGAAAGTAATAAACTCAACTAAATTTTATATAAGTACACAAGTTAGGAATTTTCTTTTTAAGAAGATTTTCCTGGGTCACTAATATAGGAGTCACAACCTCCCAGAAAAATTTGAGAATGAAAAAATACGTTGTTTTTAAAGTTTCAAAGAGCATAAGTGGTTCTCCATACAATATACCAAAATAAGTGGTGAATTGTTTCCAACCTTAACATTTAGAGCAGAAAATGAGATTTAGAATAGAACTGAGCTTTATTATTGTCATGACCCAAATTGTTGTGATCAGCATGTAAGGAAACATGTTTCCTGTAGAAGCCTCTTGATAAACATGTTACTATAATGCATCATAAATTTGTAAATTACATTATCAAGCAATTCATAAAGTAAATAATAATTTAAATTGTAATAATTATAAATATGAAATTTATTTGTAGTCTAATTTATATGGAACATAAATGCATAAAAATAACTTTGTAATTATAATAATGCATGTGTCCGAGGACTCTGCCTAGCAGCTCTAAACTAACATGAATCCTAATATAACTTGCTTCATTGTAAATCAAAACTCACCAAGAGTACTGTCAGTAATCACATGGAAAAAGTGAGATATCGTTTGTGTGAATGAATAGCTAGATGTAAAAGGAGGAAAAGAGGAGAGGTGAGTCATCAAACTCAATAAACTAATTATTACCCACATAATGCACATGAGACAACCAAAAAAGTGCATACATAATAATACATGCTAGATAAACATGCAATTCAACTTATACATGCATTTCTTAACTTCTCTTTTAGATAAAACTGGCTTTAAGGAAATTAATTTGAAATAGAATTCATACTCTCTCTGAAAATAATATTTCTCTAGGTTTCCATCAATTTCTCTGGTTTCTATGTATTTATGGGGACAGCCCTCACAGGACCCATGATCTCTATGTCTCTATATAACTTGTGGGAACAACCTGGCAGGACCTACATTCTCTCATATCTCTGAATTTATTAAAAAGGGAGAATGCCTATGAAAGTATTATTTGATATATCAAGGTTAATGATTTAAGTCTGCCAGTAATTTATAGCTCTGTTTCTCACTAATTTCTATGTTGATAAAGTACATACACATAACACTTAAATTTACAAAACTCTAAATCGGCTCATGACATAATTCAGTAGTGATTTATATAATTAATAAAATCATTCTCTAATGAAACATTCATGGAACTTGCTCTCTTCCATGTAAAAACATATTTTCTAAAATTTACAACATCAATTTATCCATAAAATAAATTAGATAAATTCTAGTTTTAATTCCACAAGTTTCAAGTGGCTATATGTTAACAAAAACATCAACCTTCAAGTCTCAAATATTAATAAAATATGTCTCGTAATTAAAATGTCACAAATTGGCACAAATTAAGCTGACATCTATCTTGGGATTTTTTATGTTCTTTACATCATATTCATAATTTTAAAATAATTTTAATAACAAAAAAATTATCATGCGCAACAATCTCACTCAACGTTTGTCATCGGCTACTTGGAATCCACGTTGCCATGGAATCATAAGTGACCATTATAATTGATTTGGAATGGAATGTGAAGAGAAAACCATATTCCAATAGCTCAAGGATTGGTCAACCCATACAAAAATAAGGATAAGGACATTTACCCGAAGAAATTTATTAGGGAGGATTGAGAAAAATTGTGTTTTTTTCTCTTTGGAAAAAATTCTTGGGCGGGTAGGAGTTTTGGGAGAATGATTGGAAGTGTTATAATGTCCCAAATATATACTAACATATCAAATAAATAAAAACATGATGTCTCTTACGCACAACTTATATATACGCAGAAATGCATGTCAAAGCTGTGAAGCGCTCAATTTATTTATGATTATGAACAAATCATATATCCTACTAATCCATATTTTTTAAAATTTATCAAATCATAATCATTGATTAAATAAATATTATTGGTATCTCATGAATAACAAAACAAAAACCATATATATATATATATATATATATATTTATATATATATATATATATATATATATATATATATATATATATATATATATATATTTGTTTTTTTTCTCTTTTTTTGTGTAAAGCAATTTAAATCACTTGTAACTTTTACTCCACGTAGAATTTGACCTCAAGACTAGAAACAACACTTCTAGAAAATTGGGTTAACTTTCTAACAGCACAAAATCCTAGTTAATCAGGCATTTTTAGCTTAATATATTTGCAAAATACTAAATGAATATCATGTTTGATAACATGCGAATAAAGTCATGTTTCAAAAATTATATTCCAACTTTCCCTTAGCATATATAGGATTTAAAATGTGATCCTAAAGGCAATATCAAAGGTCTCTTGATTTCCACTGGGTATTATAGCCGTTATGTGATGTTAGAAAGAAAATCACAAAATACTTAGATGAGGCAAATTCATTTATACAAAGCCATCGCATCATACGAGTCTAGGAGCTAAATAGTATCCCTACTATGTGCACATGATGGACTAGTGCTACAAAAAAGATAAAAAGATCAAACATTGCATATGCCTCTCTACTGTCACCATTCATCAATTGTGGACTATATCCACATTAAAGATGCGTTCAGACTCCGCCTCAAGCTCAAAAGTACACATATCTGCTGGTTGAATATTATTGGCTCTGCGAAATTGTGACCATCCTGTTGTCAGAATTTTGAACCTTGGATGTTCATGGTAAAGGACCGGCCACAGATTCCTCCTTGGATCCATTGGATTCCTTAGGAACACCAACATCCTCTCCATTTTTACCCTCCCCCTGCAAGAATAAGGCAAGCATGTCGGCAATTCCTGCAGCAAAGGCGGCTTCAAAAGGTCAAAAACCTTAAGAAAAAAAAAAAAATGAGCATTCACATGTAAAAACAGTCTTTCATAAGAAAGTGATCATATAAAGCTACCTCTAGGCAAAGTGCAAATATCCAGAAAGGGAACTCATATAAAGCTCTATCCATATCAACTACCATAATCCCAGTTTGTAATGAAAAATCAATTTGAAGTCACTGCAGCATAAACTATATATAAAGTATAATCAACAGCTCAAACAGGGATTCTTAGAATCGTACCAGAAAATGATCATTATCCGTGGGTACCATGCAGGAGACAGAGGCTGATGTTTGAATGTCATGACCATGGTCATGATCATCATCATTATCATCTTGATCAACCATGTCAGGACCCTGAACCAATTCTTTCTTGATAACCTTTGATGAACCTACAATAGCATTGGAAATTTATCCATGAGATAGAGCCCAGGAATGTACTCGAGTGCACACAAGTGTATGCAGTCGCCAATATTGAGTGTAAAAGAATTTAAAACATAAATGGCGAAAAAGTAAAACTCAACACCTGTTGCTCCAAACTCATAGTTGGAACTGGGCACATTGGGAGTCATGTCCGCATGAGGCTCTTTTTTAATCCTTTTAGACATTTTTTCACCTGTAATCCTAACAGTTTATTGATTGCTTCTTTGGGAAAATACATATGAATTGAGAAGTTGTTCATGTACATTACAGGAGACAACAAACACTCACAAATAATGAGATCTAATGAAACAAATTTCAAACAGAAGTGGTGAAAAAGGGGAAAAACAAAAAAACCTTCTGCACTGAATCTGCCCTTGAAGCTGGCCCCATTGTGAGTCATGCCCACAGACACAAACTCTTGCTTAACCCCTTTTGACATTTCACCTGTAATCACAATAATTGATTGATTGATTCAGGAAAATCAAAAGGGCTCCCCTGAGAAGATATAGATATAAACTGAGAAGACGCACCATTGTGGATATCATCCGAGATATTTGGTATGCCATTGCACATCTGTTTGGTTTTAAGTCCATCAATATCCAAATCATTAAATCTTTTGGATTTAATCACCTGATCACTTTCTGAGAAAAAGCCAATTAGAAGCTAAATGCTCAAAATCATTACACATATTTACAAGAAGTAAACATAGAAGGCCCTACAAATAAGAGAAGCAAGCTCAGTTCTATATTCTTTATCTGATCCCCTAACAAATGGAAAGTCTCTAGAAATGAAAAACATAGCAACTCTGTTAAATACAGTACCTAAGCCCTTATCAAATTGGCACCCTTGAACTTCCCCATTGGACTTTCTGAAATTGTTCTTTCTGTTTTCTTCGAGTTTCAAAGTAGAAGTCTTGTTATATGCACTCCTGTCTGTATCTATAGGAGTATTATTTTTTCCAGAAAATTCAACTTCAGGTGCTTTTGAAGTAGCTCCACCACTATCCAATGTCTCTTTTAACTTGGGACATATGCATTCAGTTGCATCATTTCGATGCTCACAGCATCCATAATCAACATGAGAAACTTTTGAATCTCCAGTTCTAATTTTCCCAGTCCCACCGACACCACAGTCGTCTTGGCTTGTCATGTGATGTGGGTCTTCACGGTTTTCTTCTCTGCACACAGATTGGGCACTCCCATTGCTCTTATCATGTTTTGAAATATTCTCCATGTTGTTTTGTGTTCTTCCTACATCAGCCTCCCCCGTCTGGCTATCCATTTTTTGCGCATCAGACTTGGAAACAACCGAGGCATTTGGACCTTGTCCAACCAACATAGCATCTCTATCAGGAGAGCCACTCCTGTCCCTACTTCTTTTATTCTTATTTCTTTTCTTAGAAAATTCACGCCTTTCGCACCCAGATCTATCATAAATTTGAACATAGAAATGCGATTCATTATCGTAAAAGAATACCAGAAAATCTCCAACTTCAAGTCTATGATCCAATGAAAATTCATTCCATCCTTCCTCAAAAGCGAGAGAACCATCAACACTTGATATTTTTGCATTCCATTGATGCCCACTTGAATCCAAGAGAACGATTTTCTTATCAACCAAGTCTGATGCGGTGCGACTAAACTTAGGAGGAAGACGCTGCATTTTAAAAAGATGTTATATACATAATCAGAGCCAGTGATTATTGGCATAAAGGAAAACCTACTCAGAAAAGCAGTAGCAAGATAAAGTGATGAAGCAAAACATGGATGGAAGAATTGTTAATATGAATAAATGTGTACCCAATCTAAAAGGGCGGCCCAATGCATGAGGTCCCTGCCTGGTGGGGTCTAAGAAGAGCTGATTTATGCAGCCTTACCTCCGCTTCGCGGAGAGGCAGTTTTCAGAGTTTAAATCCGTGACCCCCAGGTTACAATATAGCAACCTTATCGTTGCGCCGAGGATCACGGCTTGTTAAGGGAAATTTATGTAAAGAGAAATTTGCCGGTATAATGTTACAGAAAATTTTACTTCCAAAAATACAGATTAAGATTTGGAAGATACACATTGAAGTAGCTTGATGTGTATAGAACTTGCAAGCTTAAGGATCATCAATGGATATACAATTAGCTAACAATGAGAATTCTGAGTCATCAATGGTTGGAACTATGGGAAGAGAGGGTATAAACACCTTAATAGATTACAAGCAACATGAAATTATTATAGGGCTTGCTTCATTAAGTAGAAATGTGATTCAAGTTTCATACAAGGAATCGACATTGTTAGCAATTATAGCATTTAAACAAAATAGCCAGCTAATCCAACAACCATAATAGTAGTTTCGTGACACACGAGCAATTTCTACATAAGCAAGAATTGAAAAAATAAATAAAAGAGTATGCATGGTAAAAACTGAAACTTTTGTTGCATGTATACAGTAATCACCAAGAACCCAAATTTGAAGAAACTTAAACAGCAGAATGTACACCAAAAAATTAATTAATTAAAAAAATGGGTAATTCGGTAATTTGATGAGGGAGAAGAAGATGATGAAGAATGATACCAAAACTGTGCAGAAGTCGTCACCAAGCATGATCTTGAAGAAAGAGGAAGGACGGAGTGGGGAGGTTTTCCCTTTTCCGTGAAGCAATGCACAGTTGTGGGTGCATTGCGCACACACCTGACGTTGTTCCATCTCTCTCTGTCTGTGAAAAGCAAAAACAACAGAGAAATCGAGAGAGAGAGAGAGAGAGAGAGGGAGAGAAGCTAAACTAAAATTACTTAACACATGGATTAGTGTGACTGTTAAGGGAGGAAGGAAGATCAGTGTGGTTGTGTTGGGTTCAAGTTTCTGGGTTGCTCTTCGGTTGTTTGCCTGTTATGCACGGGAGGTGCTGCAGAGAGAGCTCAGCTTTCTAGATGTCATTAAACATTTAGAAATTATAAAATAATAATTTAATGGTGAGACTAACAAATATAACAATTATCTCTCAATTTAAATTAAATACTAAAATTTGAAATTTGAGGTAAAATAATCACTTTTTGATTTATTTTAAGTTTGTGTTTTGAATCATAAGATATTACTAGAAAGACTGCGGTTACCGATAGATTTTATCGATGAATTTTGAGTTATCGACGGAAAATTTTATTATCGAATGATTTTGTCAACCGGTAATGACGTCGTCGAAAATAATTACAAATGGAAAAAAATCCAATGAAAACTGATGAATTCTTCGACGGATTTTTCAAAAAAATCTGTTGGTAATTTGATTCACAAGATTGTCAGAAAAATCATCGATGGAAATTTTATTGACGGATTTTTTATTTATTACAGACAGATTTTCCATTGATAATTTTTTAATTAAAATAAAGTTTTTTATAATTTGTAATTTACCGACGGAAAATCCATCAATAAACGAAAGTACTAAAATTTTAAGTTCTATTTCTTTTTCATTTTACCGACTAATTTTCTGTCGGTAATAACTAATAGTTTCAAATTTTTTCTTCTTTCATTTGCCGATAGAATTTCCATCGATAATATTTTTATTTTTATTTTTAGTTTTTAATTTTACTAAAGGATTTTTTGTCGATAATAATAAATTCTGAAATTTCAATCTTTTTTTATTTTACCCATGGAAAATTCATCAGTAATATTTTACTTTTATTTTTATTTTTTTAATTTTATAGACGGATTTTCCGTCGGTAATTGAAAATCCAAATTTTTAAATTTTATTTCTTTTTTATTTTATCGATGAAAATTCTGTCAGTAACAGTTTTTGTTTAAAAAATAAAAATTTAACCATATTTAGATTACCTTATTATTTAAGAGTTGATTTTTTATTTAACAATAATTATAAATATATTAAATAATAACAAATTATAAAAAAATACTCAATAAATAAGCACAACAAAGTTCAATAATCGTCTACAAACATAAACATAAATGCAAAAAAGTCTACAAGTATAAACATAAAGAAGTCAACATATGATAAAAAAAAAACAGTAACTCAAATCAGGAGAAGTCAGCAATATCATCAGCATTACCATTGCCACCACTGCCATCATCATCATCATCAATGTCTAGTGGTGTGAAAGAGCCTGCCTACATCTTCTGCCATAAAGACATTATCTCCTTCCTCATCTGCTTTCGTAATCTGATTTCCAAGGCCTTTTCGTTGTTTTTAATGTTCTTTTTCACCCCCTCCAACTCTCACTGAGTCGCCGCATCCTCCTCTTGCATACGATGAAGTTCAGCATTGAACAAGTGAACTTGCTCGCAGACCTCATCATCATCAGCGGCGGACCTAATGCCTGTAGATGCCACAGTGACAGAAGCAGTGGATAAACTACTCGCATGAAATGATCCCATGCCGTAGATGCGATTCTTGTAAGAACCGCCAACTACCTCCTACCACAACTTGTCCTCATCAATTGGTGGGCAGTCCTCACCTGCTGCGATCCTCTACTCTAGCTTGGTCGCAGCCTCCTGATAGCGCTGCTCATAGGTATGCTATAAAAAAATAAAAGTAATGACAATCAAATATATGAAATAACAAATTATATATATACACACACACACACACAATCAATAAGTGCACAAAACTTATATACCCAAACATTCTCCGAGCGAGGATCGACTGACATCTTCTCTAGCTTGCGTGTGTGAGTCTTTTTGAACAACTCACTCTGTGTGGATGGTCTCTTCAACTCATTGGTCTGCATTTCGAGTAAAACACGTAAAATATTAATTTAATAAATATAAATTTAACAAGAGAAATTAAAATATGTTTAAAATAATGACTAAACCATCCGGCTACGTGTAGACTCGATACTAGCATAACCACCACAATGAAGAAAGCCACCCTTATGCGATGCTCGGCTTTCCTTGGCCTTCACAGACTTCACTTTAAACTTGTCACCTCTCCAGTATTGCCACAAATAATCCAGGTTGGCCTGAGTCATGCACCTGGGATTCTCGTCCCGCCACTCCCAAATGTCGATGTACATGTCTTGCAGCCTGTGAGCTGAATTGGATTTGAAACACTTAAACATAAACTCTTCATCTTTGGGATGGATGATGAAGTGGCTCTACATATGAAAATAAACAAAAAAAAGGTAATTGAAAGTATTTATGAAGTAAATCACACATTTCGTAATAATTATTCTATTAACCTTCCACTCAAGAAACCAGTGCTCCTTCTCTGGCTTCGACAGCTTGCCGAAGGACTCAATCGACCGTTCATATAATTTTTGGATGGTGTGTGTCACCTCGTGCATGGCCGATGTGTTTGGCTCCCAACTGTGTAACGCCCCAATTTTTACTGTAATTTTTACTGTCATTAGAAATTACTCAATTACCGAATTACCGTAGGTAATTATTACATAAGATTTGAGGTCGAACAATCCTCAATAAAGGAATATAACATTAGAAGAGAGGTTAGGAACGATTCATGCGAGAGTCGCAAATCCCGAATTTCTGTACGTATAAAATGACCAAAATGCCCCTGAAGTTATTTTACTCAAAAAATGAGGATCGTGGGCCCCACCTATTCTCAAGGGGATATTTTGAAGATAATAAGGGATTGTTTATGTTATGTGTGTTAATAGAGCAGAAGGATCTCAATTTTGAGTTCCGACGCGAGAAATGACCAAAACGCCCATGCGGCTGTTTTAACTCCGATGTGCGTGCCGACTGAGCCTGAACCTCGCTAAAATGTTTTAAAATGTGTTTTTAAGCCATGATTAACCATTGGTTAAGCTCGGGCGGCCTCGGACAATTTTTAAGTGAAAGTATGATTTTGCCCCTGTTTTTGGGCAGTTTTGTGAATTTCGGGATTTTTGATTCGTATACCGAAACCTAAGCAATATTAGGCTCAAATTAAAGCTTATTAAATTCTAAATATTAATCTAGAGTCAAAATTATGTATTTAGATTGATTAGAACCCAAAATTGCTCAAAAACACCCAAATTGCTTACTAATTCACTTAAACCATTAACCGTAAATTCTCTAAATTACATGAATACCTTGCCTACACCTAAATAATGCATGGAACACACAAATTTCACTTCTTTAGGCTGTAATGGATGAAATTATTGATGCCATTATGCAGCTGAATTATTGTCAAAAGTTGCACTAAAATAAAATGCCAAAATATCACCATAAGAGACATAATTCCTTAATTTCATATAACTTTGTCTAAAATGATTTTTCCTCCCTTATTTCTCCTGTAAAATTCCGTCCACTACCTCATCATTTTGGCCAATTAGAAGTCTCAAAATCTTCTATAAATAGGCTTGCTTGAGTGGTCTTGGAATGCTTGGTTTATAACTAGTTTTTAGGAGCACCAAAAACTTTCTTTCTTCCTCCTCTTTGACTGAATTCTTTCTTCAATTTTTTCAAAGAGATTTTGTTTCATTTCACTTCAAGAAACCAAGTTCTCTTCCTCTTCTTCAACTCAGATTAGGTAGGGAGTAGTTTCTAAATTTATTTCTATACTTTGAGGAGTTGTGTTTTTAGCTCAAAATGATGAAATTATGAACTTACCTTAGCTTTTCATTTTGGTTTTCCTCTTCAATTTTTCTTTAACCAATTCAACCATATGGCCTAGGTGGAACTAAGATGATGGCTTGATGATGAGGACCTTGAGGGTGGGTTGTAAATCCATCACAAGTTAGGCCTCTAAAGCTTGAAAATTCCACTTGATGCAAAACTTTAAAGAATAATGCTTTATGATGCTAAAACAAAGATTTTTAGTTTAGAACTTGAAAGATGTATTTTCCTTTTATGTTTTATTTCTTGTTAAGATATGTATTGGGTTGAATTTATAATTCTTTTAAAGTCTTGAAGGAGCTCTAGTAAAGAAACAAAATGAATTTGCATCCATGATTAAGTTTATGTTTTGCATAACCATGTTTACCTTCTATGTCATCACTAAATTTTCAAGAATGAATAAATGAACTTGCATTTCTCATGTTTAAATTCCAAGCTTGTATTTCATGTTTATGTTTCAAGTCATCACTTAATCTTTCAAGATAATAAAGAGGTTGCATCTCATATTTAATTTATGCTCTCACTATATTTTATAACGGCTAAAAGAATCAACGCATGGCATGTTTATTTTATGCCATCACCTAAAGATCCTAGAGCTCAAAGACTTGCCCATGTATCACAAGCAAAGAAATATGATTATTGGAGTTAAAGAATTTATTCTTTAAAAAGTCTTGAGATTGGAGCTTAAAAAGATGTAATAATAATTCTCTTCTCCCTCTCTGGTCTGTGCGGACTCACCGCTCAGGTTTCTTAATATTCTCTTCTCCCTCTCTCGTCTGTGCGGATTACACGCTCAGTTTCTTGTATCATGTTTATATTTCAAGTTCTTGCATCATGTTTAATTTTCAAGTCATCACCTTAAATCTTAAAGATAAAGAAATGGAATTGCATATCATGTTTATAATTCCAAGCTATCACCTTATAAAGATAAGATTAAAATAAGGTTGCATAGCATGTTTATAATTCTAAGATGTCACCTAAATCTCTAAAGCTCAAGACTTACTCCTTTTATCTTAAGTAAAAATTTTAATTGTGAAGATCCTCCCAAATTTGACAAAAGAACTAGTTTCTAAATGAGTTTTAAGGCTTTGCAAGGATTTTACAGGGAACTAGTATTTTATATGCACTTAAAATATGATTCTATGTAATTGCATGAGGTTCATGATTCGGTCACTGATCTAAGTTTAGTATCAATGTGTGATAATGATTTGATATGATTGAAGTTGATATAATTATGGTTTATTGTTAAGAGAATGATTCATAATTGGTTTAGTAACTAATTAGTTCTATAATTGATAATTCTATGTAAGGATTGGATGCTTATTAAGTACTTGATATCATTGAATGATTTCCTGGCTTGCATGTTATAGTTGCTGTTGCAAATAATGAGAATGCTTATACATGAAATATTCTTTATTATGTAAAATTTACCTTTGTTGCTAGAAGAAAGTGTATCATTATAAAAGTGTAATTTGGAAAGGTTCTGGCTAAGGAAAGACTTGGTATTTAAGCGTGTCCATTGTGACCCACCTCTCTTTCCTGAGAATCTCCCATATGCATGATTACAGTTGATATATATTATTCTAGTTTAAGACTATAAATGAGAAAATATTATGATGTTTATGAATTGTATTGTGATATAACATGCAAAGATTTAATGGTGACTTAAACTTATAAGAAAATGATCCTTTGGAACCATCAGACTATAGGTGGTGAAAAGGTGATTTTAGCCCCCTAACCCGTTCTCTCAAAAGGGCAGAGTCGGGACTTTAGCTTATCAAAAGGGATAAGTATATGCTAGTAACGACTAGTAAAGTATGAGCTCATAACCTAAATTACTCCCAAAAGGGTGGAGTATAGGGTGGCCTAAGGAAAATAATGATGATGATAAGATTTTAAATCACCTAAGGCACTAAAGAAATGAAATATGTGCACTATGTCCACGTGTAGCTAATATTATATGACGTTCTTTTATGCATGTTATTTGATAATGATGATGAGGAAAATGATGTAATGATAAAGGAAAAGTTCATTGTAAATATGACATGTTAAGATTATGATGCATTATAAGACGCATGATTAAAAATTGACGAACCTCGGTTAAGTATTTGTCCGAACTTAAAATGAATCTTTGCATGCTCACTATTTTAGAATAATCCCGAGGTTCCTAGGGACTTTGATGATGACACTGTAGAAGGAAGTACCTTACTGAGAATTCTTTAGCAAGATTCTCACTCCATTTTCTTTATTTCCGTCATTGTCTCCAGATTCAGATGGCGACATTCGTCCTGTTCGTTGATACCCCTACTTGGGAATTTCACTATGATCCGGTGCATCGCTCGTATCATTTTGAACGGAGGTCTTGTGATTCGTGTTTTTATTTACATAGTTCGTCCATTTGCACATCCTGTCCCTAGTTATCGATTTTCTCCTACTTCTCCCTATGGCGATGAAATGGTTTTCGAACATGCACGTCCACTTGATGAAAGGATGTTACGTTCTTATCCCGCTTCATCTGCTTGTCCATGGATTTCAGTATGTTCCCGAGACGAGATATTCAAACCGATCCTTCAGAGGACACTCCTACTCATGTATATTACGAGAGCTCTGCTCCTACTCCCACACGTGTAAGAGAGGGTAGTGAGAAACAGTTGTTGATCGAGGTTAGCAAGAAGGCCGTCCATGCGACCCGACTGGTGCATCTCGTGTGTCCCCTCCCGAGGAGCTCATCGATGGATCGAATTTATTCCCCATTTCGGTGACAGTGGCCATAGAGGGTTCTTAGTAGATTTATGTGTGATCATGCACCCTAGTTTTAGGATAACCTTCCCGGCTTATGAAGTTATCTAGTTTAGGGGCATGTATTTCCTTATGTATATTTTCTTTTATGGGTTTGCATAAGATAATGATGTATAAACATAACCCACCCTTTGAGTGAGGTTATTGTATGTAAATATATGCTATAATGTGCTTATGGATGTTATATGATGGAGCCTAAGTGATATGATGTGATATATTCTTAAACGTCTTATTATACTCCGCTTACTCGTTCACGTTGTACTCGGCTCACGTTTTCAATTATGTGTTTAAAAAAAAAAAATGGCTCGTAATTTCACTAAGTATTTTCAAATTATGAAGAAAGAACCAAAGCAAGGAGTAAAGTCTAGTCATTAATCAGATTCAACCTAGGTGTATCTGGTTAATTACTAGGGTGTTACAAACTGCATAGCAGAACACTATTAAAAACGTACCTGTAACCTGAGGATTTTGCTACGGATTTCTGTTAAAAATTCGCAGGTAAACAGGTTTCATGCGGATTTTGTTGGAAAAAAAATCCGCAAGTAATATGCTCATTGATAATTGGTTGTTATGGATTTTGAATTCCGCAAGTAATTAGCTACGGATTATTTCACACGAAATACGGAAAATCCGTAATTAATTTTTGTGGCAAGGTGTGTGGATGGAAGGAATTTTGCTGCGTATTTTGCTGCGAATTGTGTTCGCGATAAATATTTGCACGGAATTTCACATATAGTTTGCGCAAACAAAATCCTCAAATTAAATTATTGCAGCAAAATTTACAAGTAATTTTCACAACAAAAGTTGTAGGTAACTAAATCCACAGCAAAACTTGTAGGTAGTCCCAATTCAATTTCGCAAGTAATTGTGCAGGTAGTATTCCTATCAAAATCCGCATCTAATTGGCCTAACAAAATCCGCATGTAATTTAATTCACAACAGAATTCACAAGTTGTCATGGTCTTCCAAAATCTGAATTCGCAAGTAATTGCACAGGTAATTTTCACAACAAAGTTGATTTTACAAGTAATTTTGCATGTATGTTTCACAGTAAATTTTGCAAGTAACACACTTTTCAAAACTCGATTTTGCAAGTAATTTTGCATGTAAATTTCACAGCAAAATTGGCAAATAATAAATTTTACAAGAAATATGAACCAAAATTTAATTAAATTCACAGCAAATTTCGCAACTAAGCATTTCTAATATAACTTTCATAGGAAATTAAATTTGTAATCAAATTGAATAAATTTAATAATTGTTCATTAAATTTATTTCTCACTCATACTTGTCAATATATATATATATATATAATCTATTTCTAATAATTCTTAAATGAACAAAATGTCTAATTCAACAATAAAACATAAATTTTCTCATAATATAATAGCTTCAATGTAAAGCATTACTCAAGTTATCTGTCATAGCAAATGAGTAATAAGCTATCAAAGTTTAATGTGCTCATACACTATAAGCAAGACTTAATAACCACTTAACCAGAATTCAACAAATTAATCAAAATATTGCTTCTGAATTTTGAAAACTGCTATTCACAGGTTTTTGATACGAAATATCATCAAGTTCATCTGTAGTTTCCACTTTTTGATCAGTATGATTGCCATTTTCTGCAGCAAGCTCTTTTTCTCAAGTTCTTCCAATCTAGACATCATATGAGTATATTCCTCATCATCATCAGTAGCTTTCTCAAGTTAAGGCAAATCTTGCTTTAGCAAACCTGAAAATGGATATTAGCATTTCATTAAAAAATACAACAACCATTGAACCTTACCTCAAAAAATCACTAGCAACAAGTTCAACCATTTTGCCAAGGCTCCACTTTGTTATTCAGAAATTACTACGCATAAAATTATGTAACTACCTAAAGGAAGAGTTTTAGTAGCATTGCAACTTGTGCACCATAAATTGTAAAATATAAGTTCTTCTGCTTAAAATAAGAGTTTCACAATCAATGCTTGTGGTATTTGGATGATCTTAATAAATTTAAAATCTATTGAAAGAGGAATTGAAGAGAGAGAAAGAGAGAAAGAATGCCAACTATGTCTTAAAAAATCTTAAACCTTGCAAAGCACAGAATTCAAGAACATGCCTGATTTAGATTCTCCTTTGTCAGAGTCATCTTCTACATAGTCTTCCCTTATCTCCACAAGACCCTCCTATGCCAAATTAAATACCCCTACAGCAATCATTCATTTAACCCAAAAACACACAGACACACACAAAAACAAAGCACAAGAAGAATGATATCATAAGAAAAATGGAGCACATGAACTTAAGGTTAGTTCAGCTACAGACACTGCAGAAAACTAAAAAGGTAATACACATTACAGCATGTCCACTTTTCATTGGAAATAAGACAATCACTAACCAACAACCCTTCAAAATATGAATAAATAGAAAACAATGCATCACATATTCATGATAGAATGCAAGAGTGAATGTCAAAACTACCTGTAAGTTCAAACTACATTAGTGCTGGAACAACGACTAAAAATGAAACCCACTGCAGCTTCAAAAGCTGTTGCTGAAAAACAAAGCCTCCGCTTGAAGGTCCTTGATCACAGCCTTAAGAGAATCAACCTGTGAATCCAAGGTCTTGCCTCTTTGTTTCAAAATCTCAACAGTATGTTTGGATGTTCTCTCCGCATAATAGCTTCTCCCAAAGAACTTAACAAGCAAAACAATACCTCTGGTTAGACGTTTTAAAAGAAAAAAAAAGACAATGCAACTATCGAAACAAGTAGATTTCATCTCACTAGTCAGTACCAGAAACTCATTGGTGTGAATTAAACGACTAGGGAAAAGCGCTGCCTTCCCAAATGGAACCTGAAAACCCATTTCCTAAGTTTGAAATTGAAACATTTTACAAAGGGAAAACGAAAGAAAAATTTTAAAAAATTATTACCATGATGTCGTGAGAGAGTTCTTTAGGGAGCTTCCGAACGAGGTTGATAAGGCTGTTGCTGTCAGCTGCAAAACCTTGTACATGGTTGAGCTCGCTCTGTTTTTCTGCAATGGTACCTTGGACCCATTTTGTGGCCTTTTGAGCCTCCTCAACTGGGAAGAGAGAGGCCAATGATGTCACCGTCCCTTTCCTTGGCTCTTTCGTTTTGTGCTTCCTTCTGCCCTGCCACTCTCTCTAATGGAACTGTCAAAATGGACTAACTCGGCTCAATCCAACTAACTGACCTAAGCCAATAGGTTCAGACCAACCCTTCTGATGAAATAGGTTCGGGTTAATAATTGAATTTTGTCTTGCAAAAACAACAAAAATAAACAGAATTCAAAGCCTAGAAGCACAGATGCGCACAACCTTTCAACAACACATCTATTAGATAAATACATAACAAATAAACAAAATTTTCAAAGCAATCTTGAGCAGTGGTGTTTTGCAATCGATCGTGACTTTGATTTCATGCTAGAGCCAACATGAAGAGTAGTAGATCTAAGCAATGTTGGCTGGTTTTACACTTTCAGTGATCAGAGCTAGTAAGGCTAATGGCTGCTGGCAGCAGATGATAAAGGGCCTGGCGGTAAAATCCAATTGATCAAACTTTTTTCATGTCATTGAAAGAGAAATTGCACAGTCATGTTGTGAACACCCAATTTTATCCGGCCGTAAACCAAAAATTTCCAAGCCCATTTCATTTCATTTGTTTGTTGTCATAACAACAAAAAAAACTTCCAACCCAATTCATTTACATTTTTTTTTTCAACCCGTTTCTAATTTCCTTCTTTGCCTTTAAAAAAAAAAAGAAAAAGAAAAAATAAAAATCATCAGTGTCTCTTTCTTTTCCTTTTGTGTTAAAAAAAATGAAAAAAAAAACCGAATACATGCGTGATTGTTCGATTTTGTTACGCTACTTATTCTTTTTGTTTTGTTGCTCTATTTTATTTTGTTGATCCGTTTTTCTTGACCATATTTTGTTAAAAAATAATAATAAAGGAGAAGTGACAAAAAAGATTGTGCTGTAATCGAAATGATAAAGCGTGAATAGCCGAAAAATGGAGGTAAGGAAAATCAAAAAGAGCGGCTTCAGAATCCCAAGAACCAACACCAACGTGAATCCAGGATGAAAATCACAAGATCACCTACCATTTTTTACAAACTAAACTTTCAAATTGTGTATAAACTCAGTCAAGAATTGGGGGGGGGTAGGGGATCCTAGACACAATCGGCATTCAAAAATCTCTCATCACCACATTTCATCTGAAAACATTTTGTGACATACACAGGAAAAGAATCAACGAAAATCACAGGTAAACCATTTTTAAATCATTGATTCTTTTCAAGCGTCTATTTTTCTCAGTATTCAGCAACCCTATACCCATTAGCAACCAAAATCCAGCAAAAGCCAATCAGAGCAATCAATCTCAGCCAAACAAAGATCAAACCAGAAGCCTAGCCACAGCAACAGTCAATCACAAGGTCACAACTCAAAAGTTATCATCATCAACAGTCCATTTTAACAATCCAGTGACCCTCAATTTAACAATAAAAAAGAGAAACAGAAATTAAAAGGGAAAGAGGAAGAAACAGAAACTGCCGCCTGCCGGTTTTGCTCCAAGCCGCGCCACCGCCGCGTGGGAGCCGCGGCGGTGTCTTCCCTTTCGTTCTTCAGCCATCCTCTGCTCCTCCCTTTCATGGTCACCGCACCTCTACTGCGACTTCCATCCTCATCGGCGTCAGGTTTGCTCAGCTAAGCCAACACCACTGACGCGCGGTCGCTTCGCGCTCCCTCCCTTGGCCTGAACAGCCGCACCGGTCATCTCCGCCTTCCCCTCTCCTCCATCATCGACCCAATGAGATCAGCCACCCACCGCCACAACCGCGAAACCTCTTTCCACCATACTCATCCACAACCCCCAAGCTCCGCCACTAGACATCGCCGACCTCTTCTAGATCGCGGCCGGCTCCACTGACAGATCGGGATCGCGAGGCCGCTGCGCACCCTTCCGCCGTCGCACCTCGCCTAGCCGTAAGCCACCCGCGGCAGATCGGCCACTGCCACGGTAGCTTTGACCCTTCATTCGCGCGGTGCTCCCCCTCCGAATCGGGTCTATCCGCCGCCGTGCTGTTACCGCCGCGTGGAGCTCGCGGCTGCGTCCCCACCATTCATTCGACCTGTCTCCCAGCTGTGTCGGACCCCCACCGCACCACCACGTGCAGATCGCCGGCCGATTCCTCTCATCTTCACGCCGCGCCTCTCTTTTCCTCGGTGTCGAACCGCTCTGAACCCAGCCGCCTCCCACCGCGCGTCCCCACTGCTGGCTGAGCCCCCCTTTGAGCGGCGGTGACCTCCCTGTTCACCGGACTCTCCGCCGGTGTTGCCGACGGCTTCCCTTCTCTTTGTCGGCAACTCTCTTCCCCTCTTGCTTCTCTCTCACTATCTCTTTTCTCTCAGATTCCCTCTTCTTTTCTTTCCTTTTAGTCTTTCTTTCTTTTGAGTGTATGAGATGTCTTTCGGCTTAGACGGCGAGAGTGTGAAAGCTTGATGAGTAAGTGAGCGTGTGAGAGGCATGAGTGTGTGACTGAGTGAGCGTGTGAGTGGGTGTGTTTAGAGGCGTGAGTGTGTGTATGTGGGGAGTGGGTAGAGTTAATTTAGGGTAGAGTTAGATTAGTAAATTTGAAAATAAATAAGAAGTTTTTAGATTTATTTTTAGTTTAAGTTAACATTATTTTTTAAAATTTTTAAATTATTTGTTTGGATTTGAGTTTATTTGTTTAATTTAGTGTTTATTTAATTTTTTTAGTTCTAGACTTATTGTTTTAAAATTAGTTTAACTTGAGTTTAAATATATAAAACAAAAAAAAAATTTATTTCATTTTCAGGTTTAAAATAAATATTTGAATGTTTTTTTCTTTTATTAAAAATTTATTTAATTCATTAATTGAGTAATTGGCTTTTTGAATAAAAAATAGGGTTAATTGAGCCGTGACGGCTCATTAATTCTATGTTCTATAATATTTTAGCTGCGACAGCTTGATTATTCTAAAAGTTTTTTTTAAAATATATATATCATTAGATTATATTTTAAAAATAAGATTAACTAAGCCGTGACGGTTTGTTAATTTTGTGCTCTGAAATATTTTAGCCGTGACAACTTGATATTCAAAACCCCTTTTTAAAATTAAAAATTAATTAAAACAGAAATATTTTTACAGAACTGCGTGACTTTGAATTCTCTATTGCACCAGGGGATACGTAGAAGCAGGCGATTCCGATCCCTGTCAAGTCAAAATTAAATTTTCATAAATTCATTTTACTTGTAAAATAATTTTCTAATAATTTTTTTTATAGAGGAATATTCTGTTAAAATTGTTAATTTAGTCGAGACGGCTTGTTAACTCAACAATTTGGACATTTGAGCTGTGACAACTTAATGATCTAAAATTTCCTCTAAAAAATGTATTCATTCTCGTTTGTATTTATTTATCTATTTATTATTTTTTTATAAAAAGATACCAAAAATATTTTTTTTCCTTGTTTGTAAATATTTATAGGATTTTTTTTTGCTTATTTATCAAATATTTTATTTCAAATAAAAGTGTTAATTTAGCCGAGACGGCTTGTTAACTCAATATTTTGGACATCTGAATTGTGACGGTTTGATGCTCCAAAATTTTTTTAAAAGAAATTTTTATCTTCTTTGTAAATAAAAATGGAAAAATAAAGGTTATTAATAATCTGTACAAATGAATTATAGGTACCGTCTAAAAACGGGTGTACTACGGGTGCGTAGGATTAAATGCTTGCTCTTCTCTATGCATAACCGACTCCCAAACTCAAATCTAGTTTCAAAGACCATTTGTAAAAATAATGGGGTTTTCCATGTTTTCCTAATTTCAATAAACTTGGTGGCGACTCCAATTTTCAAATATTCTTTTTTTCGCCGTTCCCATCGTGATCCCGATTGCGACACATGTCAAATTGTAGCTTCAATTATCAAACTCATAAGAACAAACTCAAATTCAGTAGTAAAAAAAAAAAAGAAACGATTATAAATTTATAACCACTAAACTCAACCATTCGATTCCACTTGCCATAAAAGAAAAGAAAAAGGAAAAAAAGCAACAATATTCAATGATTGAGAAAGAGCTAAACGGTATAGGAAGAGATTGCAGTTGAGGCGACTATTCCATTTGGCGTCGGGGACGAGCAATGAATCGAGAGAGTGCAGTGGTGACAATCAGTCAACTTTGCAGAGGGTGTCGACGCAGAAGGATGGCCGCCGTAGGCTTGGGTGGTTGGGTGACAAGCAGATGCAGAGAGGTATGGAGGCGACTTTAGCTGCAGCGGCGGAGAGGGTCGCGGTGCAGTGTTCGCCGGTGATAAGGCTTGGCCACGCAAAGGCTCGCAGTGAAGGTTGGTAGTGACGACTGTGGCTGAGGCGAAGGCGGTGGCTATGGTATAGCGGCTGGAGATGGAGATAGTAGAAAGAAATGTGTTTGCAGTGCTAGCTTAGGTGTTAGGTCACACTACCATTTTGTTTCGTTTACATAATTTAAATTTAATTTATAGTATTTTTCATTTCTAGCATTAAAAGTACAAAACATTAGAGATCGTATGTCAAGAAATTGACCAAATTATTACAACATGATTAATAAGAAATTGAAAAATTAATTTACTTACTTGTCATCGACACGTATAAGCTTTATCGGGTTATCTATCTACTGTGGACCCATGTC
This sequence comes from Dalbergia cochinchinensis, assembly GCA_031216125.1. NCBI lineage: Eukaryota > Viridiplantae > Streptophyta > Magnoliopsida > Fabales > Fabaceae > Dalbergia > Dalbergia cochinchinensis. Next base: position 53,018,942 of record CM062373.1, on the reverse strand, counting down.
CTGATTGCCTCGCCGAGGAACCACCAACTACCTCACTTTCGGCACCCCTTTCTGAGTCATGTGTGGGGCTGAGCACAGGATCTGCCAATGGTGGTGGAGGTGGAGGTGAAGGCACTACTCCAGTCACATGCCCAGGAGTAGGTATCATAGTAAACTCCCCATGGGCACGGGATGGTGGCATGGAAGAGATAGAAGTGGAAGTGTGAGCCACTGTGGTGGATGCCTGAGTAGGAAGGTTGATTCTTTGATTCTTTGGGACACTCTTCCTTTTGCCCTTATTTTTGAGTTTAGTTGCTATATCTAAAAAAGATTCAACAACGTATGAAAAATCAATTCATAATATAATAATTTAAAATGAAAAGAATGTAATAAATTGGGCCTAGACACATCATATTTAATCTGAAAGTTAAGGACTATCTTCATCATTCTCAGTCTCAACATCATCCTCAAACTCATCTTCCTCGTCTTCCCTATCCTCCTCATCATTACCATCACTTTTGTTGTTTTCACTCACTAACTGATCACTAGAAGAGTGAATTATCTGAACATTGCCCGAATCAGAACATAAAGTTGGCAATTTTCCCATATCAACGACTACCTGAGAGGGAATTGGGTCATTCACTTGATAAGTATCATCAGGTAGTTCTTCGACCTCAACTTGACCCCTAGGTTTAGTTTTCATGACCATCTTCCAATCCTTTTCTGTACTTTCGAGGGTATGGTGCATAACATACCTGTCTTGTATTTTGGGCAATAATGAAAGGATCATATGCAGCGTATCTCTTAGTATGATTCACCTCAGTAAGTTTATATTGATTGTGTGTGCATGTTCCATCAGGACGTCTGGGGTCGTACCAATCACAAGTGAACAACACTACTAATTTTTTAGGTCCGTCACCTACATATTCAATCTCCAGTATTTGTTTGATTACTCCATACCAATCACTCTTCCTACTGCTTGCATCCCCTCTGACACATACCCCACTATTGTCTGTTGTTTTCGTTTGACCCTATTCAAATGTATGAAACTTATATCCATTCACATAATACATTGGCCAATTGTTTGCTTTGTTAGCAGGACCCCAAGCCAAACCTTCTAAATAAGGACATGTTACATTATTGTTTTTATCAAACACCTACATGAATAATTGAACTTCAAACATCAACACAAAATATGACAACTTGAACATGTGTATGAATTTTGGATCAAATGGTTACTAGATAATTAGATCACATACAAAAAATTTGAACCATGCTGGAAATTGTTCAAGGGTGTGTCGCTCATCAACTTGTTCAAAATACTTGTAAATTAAACATTGCAGGTAAAATAAGATTTGATGCATGACAATGCATCAACAATTGAAAGTGATACATTGATAAAACTGACGTCTTAAACAGCTGCATTTCATCACAGTTAATTAAGATATGCAAATGCGCAGCATGTTTCTCTCTCTCTGATAACCAATATGGTTTGGACTTTCCAGCAGCACGTCATGGCTGATTGAATATAGACAAAGTATATTGAACTGAACTTTCACCTTCATCATCATTCTGACTAACCCTTGTTCGCCTAGACTGAACATGAGACTCAAAGTAATAGGAACAAAAGAAAGATGTCTCCTTCGATATATATGCTTCACATATGGAACCTTCTACTTGAGCTCTATTTTTCACAGATCTCTTGAAACTTTCAATATTTCTTTCAAACGGATATATTCACCTATATTGAACCGGCCCACACACCCATGCTTTGTATGCCAAGTGTACGGGCAAGTGTTCCATAGAATCAAAGAAACTGAGAGGAAATATTCTCTCTAATTTGCACAGAATTATAGGGATGTTTCTCTCTATAATTAGGATATCTTCAACCCTCAGAGTAGACAAGCATAGGTTTCTAAAATATTGACTCAACTCACTCAATGGCTTCCAAATAGGAAGAGGTAATTCTCTAAATGCAATAGGAAGTAAACACTCTATAAGTACATGATAATCATGACTCTTCATGCCAAAAAATTGTTCTTGTGCAACATTGGTGTATTTACCTAAATTTGGGGCATAACCGTTAGGCATCATTAACTCTTGCATCCACCTACACACAGCTTGTTTGTGCATAGAAGTTAGTATGTAACTGGCCATCGACTTACACACACGATCATCTAGCAACTTTTGTAAACTCAACTCAGGTCTCTTACATTACTAAGCCAAATCTTTTCTTGCTATCACACTGTCCTTATTCTTATCGATATCCATCACAATATTTATGATATTATCACACACATTTTTTTCTGCATACATTACATCAATACAATGATGAACTAGATTATCCCCCTAATAAGACAGCTCCCAAAATATGTTTTGTTTAGTCCAATTATGAACTACCCTATATCCTGGCAATCGTATGGATTTTCCCAGTTCAGTTATCTTCAGAAAGTCTCTAACTCTATGCCAAACTTGGTTACCACTAAGCCTCATAGGAGGCTCACATGTTCAACCGTCTTCTTTTTAAATGCGTCTTTCTTACCCTTAAATTCATGATGAAGGTCCAAAAACCTCCGATGATAGTCAAACCATGAGTTTTTCCAACCATGTTTCAATGTGAACGCCTTTGCATCCTCTATACATATTGAACATGTCAATTTTCCTGCGTCATCCAACTAGACAACATTTCATAGGTTGAAAAATCATTGATAGTCCATATCAATGCTACCCTTAGCAAGAAATTTTATTTTGTGGAAATATCATAAGTTTGTACACCCAAAAACCATAGCTCTTTAAGTTCATCGATCAATGGTTGAAGGTAAACATCAATCTTGGCTTCGGGATTATTGGGGCTAGGGATCATACAAGTTAGAAACATGTAAGGATCTTTCATGCACATTTCAAGAGACAAATTATAAAGTGTAACAACCACAGGCTAACAGGAATAGGGTTTACTAAACTGATTATTCAGAGTAAATCTGTCTGCACAAAGCCCCAACCTAATATTCCTAGGATCCGCAGCAAAATCAGGATAAGTTTGATCAAACTGTTTCCAGGCTTCACCATACGAAGGATGGGTCATGACACCATCATTTCTCTTATTCTCAAAGTGCCATTTCATGTGAGGTGCTGAACTCATTGAAGCATACAACCTTTCTAACCTTGGAATTAGGGGCAAATAGTGCATTTTTTTTGTAAGGAACATCCTTGTATCTTCCATTTCCAGATCTTTTTGATTTAAACCTAGGGTTTTCACAAAATTTGCATTCGATTAAGTCTGCATCATCTTTGTAATACAACATACATCCCTTCAAACAACAATCTATTTTTTTTTATTTTAGCCTGAGTTTTGAAACTAATTTCTTAGCCTAATACAAATCCTTTGGAATAGAACTAGGTTGTGGACTAATCTTACTCATCAATGTTTCCCATTGGTCAAATAAATTTTGACTTTGGTTTGCTTCTGATTTTATAGCTAACATCCTAACCACTAGATACAACTCCGAGTATACACACCTTTCCCACAGAGGGCCCTTGCAGCCTCCAATATAGAGAAAAATTTCTCAGCCTCGGCATTAGGAGCCTCGACAGAAGGTTCATAATCTGCATGAATTTGAGGAACAACTGCATCATAAATCATTTCCTCATATCATCTAGAGTTATCCTCCCAATTAACATTTCTCATGACATGCTCACCAATATTAACTCTACTTGAACTACTTCTAACATAGGCGTTTTCAAAACTAGCATGTTCAAAATTTTGTGTGGCAACTTCCCCATGCATAGTCCAAATCCAATAATCCATCATAAAATCATCCTTATACAGGTGATACCTATGGTGTCCATATCCAAATATTTCCTACATTTGCATCTAGCACAAGGACACCTAACTTTCTGCTCATTCATAAATCGAATTGTTTGACAAACCACCCTTATAAATTTTTCAATTCTGCATAAAATTCAGGTTTGATTCCCCTTTAACTGGGGTGTACCCTGTCATACATCCATAGTCTGTTTGTGGGAATCATGGTTCTTACCTATGTAATTTAACCTAACAAATTCATTTGAAGATTCAGAAATTAAAATTTTATTTAATTATAAATATCTTTCAATAAACTATCTTTTGAAAGTAAAAGTCTTTTAAGTAAATGGATTGTGGTCTTTAGTTTCACAGAATATCTTCCGTGTGTGAGTCTTTAACTTAACAAAAGATCAGCAGAACCTCCCCTTAAAATAAAATTCCAGTCTTTAACTTAAAAAAAAATCGACAGAACTTCCCCTTAAATTAAGATATCCCAAGAAATCGATTTCAATATATATATATATATATCCAGTCAAATAAATTTCACAAACAACCAAACAAACATTTAAAGATCAAAAAACCATTCTAGAGCACACCCCCTTATAACATCACAACATGCATTTCCTATAATCTCCATATATACAATCAATCTCCACAGCAAATAATGCAAACAAGTCGGGGAAGGACCTTTACGCCCTTCCCCCTAGTCATGCAATCCTAATTTCCTACAACTCTAACTTATAAATCATAAGTCTCTATCCTAACAAAAATATAATTAAATAAGGAGAAGAAACAATTACTTAACTCAGAATTGTCGGATGATCCTTATATATGGCTTAGCTCTTTGAATGAATTCTTCTCTTTGTGCCTTACAGAAGTAATAACCTTCAAGGTTTTCCAACAGAAATAATGAGTTCAAAAAATTGCTATCTCAACAATGATACAATAACATAATTTATTTTTCTATATAAACATCAAAGTTCATAAAAATCCCTTATGGCTGTTGGTCGTTTTAAAGGTAGGTAATATTCAAGAATAAAGATTTTATTATTGTCAAAAATGAAATTTAAGAATATTTAGCATTATCAAGAAATCACTATCAATAAATGGAGTTCCCTTTTCCTGCAAACATATTCTACTTAATCAACCTTAGTGTTAATGAAAAAACTGAAGAAACTAACAAAATATTGCAAGACACTTCTATACTTGACATGTAAAATAATTAGGAAACATTGTAAGGAAAAGGGGAGACATTAATTATGCACACTTGAATGACCTGAATGAGTGGCGGAGGCGACTTCTCCGGCTGCAGCGGCTACAGGGGTTGGGCGAAAGCTATGGTCACGGGGTAGTGGAGGTGGGTCCGTCAGGGTGGTGGCGGGGCGGCCTCGGCGTGAAGTCTTGAGGCGAGGGTGTTGGGTCAAGATGCAGTGTAGGGAAAGCGGCGGTGGGGAGTAGGTAGCGGAGCATGGACGGCGGGGCATGGGTGGCGATCAGCGGTTGGCTGTTGGCGATCGGAAACAGAGAAAGTTGAGAGGAGAGAGAATGTTTTTTCTGAAATGAAAGAGGCAGAAGAATATGTATTTGTATTACCGAAAGATTTTCAAATTACCGATGGAAAATCTGTCGGTAATAATTAATTTTGAAAAAATAAAAAAATAAAATTATTGATGGAAAGTCCGTCGATAATAATTAAGTTCAAAAAAATAAAAAAATAAAATTACTAATGAATTTTTTGTCGGTAATAATTAATTCCAAAAAAAATAAAAATAAAATTATCCATAGATTTTTTGTCGATAATTTTTAATTTTTTTAATTTATAATTCCAATTAATTACCCATGAAAAATTCATCGACAATAATTAATTCCAAGAAAATAAAAAAACTACTGACGAATTTTCTGTCGGTAATAATTAATTCCAAAAAAATTGAAAAATAGAATTACAAATGGAAAATCTGTCAGTAATTTTCAATTTTTTCAATTTATAATTCCAATTAATTACCGACAAATTTTTTATTGATAATAATTAATTCCAAAAAATTAAAAAATTATAATTAGCGATGAAAAATCTGTGGGTAATAATTAATTCCAAGAAAATTAAAAAATAAAATTACCGATGGAAAATCTTTCGATAATTTTCAATTTTTATTAATTTATAACTCAAATTAACTACCGACGGAAAATCCGTCAGTAAAGTTAAACTCAAATAAATTTTCCACATTATTACCGATGGATTTTCTATCGGTAAAAAGAAAGTTGCAAAAAAAATTAAAATAAAATTATTGACAGATATTCCGCCAGTAACACGCGTGCCATACTTTGCGCCATTTGGTGCAAAAATTAACTCCAGATTACCAATGAAAAATCGATCGGTCACGTCCTCAGAGGAAAAAAAATTTTGCTTGGATTTCTCGTTTTTCATCGGTAAAATCCGTCGGTAACCTGGGTTTTTCTTGTAGTGACGTAGAATCAATTAAAACTTTTGAATTTATAATCAATTAGAAAAAATACTTGTTAAAGTTAAGTATATTATATTAAGCATAAATAACACATTTTAAAATTGAGAAATATAAGTCACTAGGATTAATCTAGTAGTGAGAGGTTTGGTAGTATGTATGAGGTATTTGGTTCAAATCTCATTATTAGCAATATAATTTGCAACGTACCAACAAAATTGAAAATTAAGATATTAAACTAAAATAAATATATCTATTTAATCATTTTTGGAGTGAACTAAGATATAAATTTAATATATAGAAATTAGATAATGATGATTGTCATTGAGACATTTTGATAGAAACAAACTCCTTATCAAACTTATTTTGCTCATTAACGTAAGTCATTTTGCTCATCAACGTAATTCCTAGTTAGAGCATATATTTTCTATGTATAAAAAAGTTGTAACATATTAGTTAGTTTGAAGATTTAATTCAATATTATAATAACAATATTAACACTAATCAAGATATCGATGACATCTGCCATACAATAATAACAAAAATAATTAGGAAGTTTGAAAAAGTGTGTTAGAAAATTAAATATAACATGTAAATATTATCTATATTGTCAACTAAATAAGAGCTGAACAAAATAGTAACTAATAGTTAGTAGTACAAAGTTTAAATCATAATTTTATATAGAAATTAACCTTCAATGGTGATTTAATTTAAAGTCAATACTATATACAAATTAAATCTACTAATATCTGTAATGATTGACAAAATTAGATCAAATTAAGTCTAGTTGTTAATATATATTTATAATATAAAATGATAAAATAGTTAGCAAATAAGTCTTGATTTGTCTTTAAAATTATTATTAAAATACAATCATATATTTAGTAAACTAGTGTAGTAACATATATATATATATATATATATATTAAAAAACACATATAATGCAACTAAAATTATTTGATAAAATGTTATAATGTATTGATATCTTTATATATATTTTTTAAATAATCTTGTATTAAATTCTCATGAAGGATAATTTGTTATGTACCTAAATTTTCCCTAGAATAAGTTTCTAATTGTTAAATTAAACTTGGATTATCCCTGAAAAATATTTTTGATGATAGCATAGAATTATAAAAGATAAACATTTAAAATATTTAAAAAAATCATAAATTTGTTTTATAAATCATATATTTTAAATTTAATTTATATCTATATATTATAAATAGTTGTTAAATTATATATTTATTTTTTGAATCTAATTATATATATATATTGATTTACTGAGTTTGTTTCTTTGAGTAAAATAATATATATTATCATATGAATAAATATATATAATATTGACTTGAATAAAATTTGGATAATCCCCATAAAAAATGGATGATAGCGTATAAAATCTAAAAGAGAAACATTCAAAATATGATTTAATGGTGATTATGATAATTATTGAAAAATTATATAATCCCCTCGCCGTGAGAGCTCTTTTAAAGAGGCAAATGACTGATTATGAAATACACTTTATTCTCATGGGTGACGATCGAACCATCGATTACACGGATAAGGGACAAAGTGAGTTGCTACTATGCCACACCTGAGTACACACACACATATATAATTATCATATGAATAAATATGTACTATTGAATTGAATAATTATATTTAACCTTCACATTTTTTTTCAAATTTTTTTGAGTGATTATTATGAATCATTTTTATTTTGAATGAAATTATAATAATAATAATTCTTTCATTGCGTTCATCATATAAAAAGACCATTATAATGTTAATACAAATTATTTATGTTAGAAACAATACAAATACCTAAACTTAAAAGATTATAAATACATTACTCTAAGAAAATTCCCTAATAAGAAAACCATCACAATAAAACAACATAATTCCATTATTGTAACCAATGATGGAAGAATCCTAAATAAAAGTTCATTGTTCACCCATCCTATTTTGAATTACACAATTTGATGAAACAATAAAAGTTAATATTTACCTCCAACAAATAAAGATTAAAATGAACAAGAAAAAAAAGATGTGATATGCGTTAGAACAAAATGGAACTACGAATTAGAAACTCATATTAATCGAATATTGTTGATAACTTTTTCATCAAATAAGAATGAAATGAGATAATATGATAAAATATATTATAAAAATAAAAAATAAAAAAAGAAATGGAGGCGATAAAGCATTCTCTTCTAGATTTGAGTATAGCAACATATAGAACAATAGACAATGTTTTAATCTAGTAGATAATTTAGATGAAGGTGTCATATCAAATTACAAAACAAAAAAATACAGAACAACTGTCATATAATGCAAGAACACAATTAACAAGAGCATGAGGAAAAAGAAAATCACCATACCATAATGAATTTGATCCCATAATTGCAACAATAAATTGAAAGAAAAGAGGGATACCAATTAGATGTATTCCGTAAATAAATATATATAGTGACAAAGAAATATATGCCTCAATCACAGGAAAATAATGTTTTATCTAACTAGAATTATTTATTATTTTGATAATTTAATTTGATTTATTAATTATAATGCCATAATAAAAGGATATCATATAATATAATAATAAATTGATATGATATTTATAATTTTCAAAATAAAAATAATTATGTACAAAATTCTCATTAAAGAAGAATTCATCATGTGGAAAAACTTTATCGAGAAATGGATTCGTAATTGTATTATTATATGATAGGATTCTAAATTTGGGCTTTAAAAAAAAATAAATAAATAAATGATGCGTCATTCAACTAAGCATTTGGTTTTCTGTCCACACAAGTCAATTATATCAAGTCATTTATGCAATCCAATAGCTTTTTTTATTGCATAAATATATCTATGGAGTACAATTTTTTAAAAGTACGTAAATAAATTTAATATGTAATCTATATTTTTAACTATTATTATCTCATGTATCGCTTGGGTAATAACCTAGGTTTTAGAATAAACTATTGTCTCTACCTTAATATAACTATACTTTTATCTCCTATATTTTAAAACATCTGTTCATCTTTCCTTTAAAATTAAAATAAGCTATATTTTAACTCATTTCCAGTTTTTTTTATTGATTTTTCATTTTCTCATACTTATTATTTTATTTTTAATCAAAATATCCTTTATTAATTATATATATTAACATTTTTATAAAATAAAATATTGAGTTATATATATAAATGAAAATTATTATATTGAGAAAATAAATTATTAGAAGTAAAACTAACTAATAGTAATAATAATTTGAAATGATTATTTTTAAACATAAAAATTATGTATTTTTCAACTATTAATTTATAATATTAATGAAAATTTTTAATGCATTAAAAATATTAATATATATTTTTAACTATTAATGTATATTTTTAATGCAAGTGAGTCTACAGTGATAAAATGAATAAAGATAATGTAAATAAGAATAAATGTTAACAAAATTATCTAATAATAAATAAATAGTTTTAATTATAATATATCATGTAAATTTAATAACATATAATAAAAATAATAAACGAATATAATTGATAAATGTTTTCATTATGATATTTGATTTTAAATTTAAATTTAAATAACTTGTAAAAAATTACTTTGTTTTTATAGAGTATAGGATGAAAAATACGAGTCAAATTATTAAAAATATAAAAGAAATAGAGTATTAGGTATTTTATTATTTTTAATTCATATACTTGTGAAGAAAATTATATAAAAATAAAATTATATTAGAACTATAATTTTTATTAGTTATTTAAATTCAATAGGCAGAGTGCAATTTAATCAATTTCAAGCATGATTTGTGTTATTTATCCTTTTTGTTTCATCATCTTCAAACTTTAGTTGAGTTTTTGTCCTTTGACATTTATTTATTTTATGTCTTTATTTTGCTTTGCTGCTATGGAAGGAAAAAACAAGCTACGACTTATTAAAATAAATATACCGAGAATCATTTCTTGACAGATATCTAATACCTCCAAGAGGAGTATTCCATGAAATAAAAGGAGAAACAACTTGTACTCCTTCCTTTACCAACCAGCCAGAGTATGCATTGTCGTCCTGGAGAGTACGAGTAAGTTGAACGATCCGATTCCCATGAAGAGGACTTCGAATCTCTATCAATAACTCATTATACTTATGCCTTATGTTCATGACTTTGGACAACAACTCCACAGTAGTGAGGGAATCAACATGACGAACTAAATGAGGAATATCACGATCAGAAGCTAATTTTAAACTTGTATGAAGGACATTGAGCTCATATAAATTGATGACAATATAAAAAAAATTTATATTATTAATATATAAAAATTAAATTCAATTGTTATTCATATAAATAAAATTCAAGAGAATTAAGTGCAAGTTGTTCCCAGTAAAAAAAATAATTTCTTTCCTTTTCGTTGGGAAATTACACGTATGCTATTTTTATTATTTTCAGACAGGGAGACCCCCCAAAAGAAAATAAAATAAAAAAATCCCCTACGCTGCGTGTATTTCCTCGTCCAATTCACCGCCCTACTCTTTCAAAACAAAGACGAAAGAGAAGAGGAAAATACTCGCTACGCTACATCGCCATTTGCTCCCATTTCCCTCGATCCGCGTTTTCGTGTAAGGGCGAAAAGACAAAGACAACCCAACCCTTACTCGTTAAGCTTTAACTCCAAAACTAAATAGAAAAACTCCCCCATTAATTTTTTTTGATTTTTTTTCTAAACCCCTTTGCTCTCCAAATCGCGTGCCACATTCAGAACACACACCAAAACCAACACACTGTTTTTCTTCTACTGAGAGAGAGAGAGTTCGGGAAATCGAAAGAGAAAGCAAGAGCAGCAGCCATCGCCATGGCTAGGGTTCGCGACAACTGGGAGAGGCTCGTTCGAGCCACGCTCACCAGGGAGCAGCTGCGAAATGCTGGCCAGGGCCACGCCAGAACCCCGAGCGGCATCGCCGGCGCCGTTCCGCCGTCGCTCGCTCAGACCACCAACATCGACCTCATCTTGCAGGCCGCCGATGAGATTCAATCCGAGGATCCTAACGTCTCAAGGATCTGTAAGTGCATACATAAATGCTTGTTTTTGTTTTTTTATTCTTAAGAGTATATATATATATATATATTTGGGAATTTTGATGGTGCAGTCGATGTTGTTTGTAAAAATGTGTGGGATCTGGATGGATATGGATAGGTTTGAATGAGTAAGTGAAGCATTGTGAATTTTGAGGTTAGCCGTGTGATGCGTTTGGTTTTCGGAAAGGAGTTCAGCTTTAGTTGATGGATAGGAGTTTGAACGAAGCTTGGAGAGTTATGCAAATTTAGTATAGAAGTGAAATTGTTTTTTTTTTTCCTTTCGTAATTGGTAAGTTGTGGTATTGTTATTGGGGGATTATAGAAGAACTATTTATGATGGAAATTTGAATTTTGTGGTGATGGTGGTGGAGTGTATGTTGAAGATGGAGTCATTGTGAGGCAAGGCGAAGGTGGGTAATTGAAGTGGGTAAGAGTTGCATTCAGTGCTAAAGTGAAAATGGCTATAATCAAATGTGTGAGGTGACTACAGCAGGTGTGAAAATGGAAGGAGGGAAGTTATGAACAATGACCGGTGGAGATGATATCGATAGCGGCTGAAATGTACATAGTTGGGATTTGTTGCACTAGAAATGGGAAAGTTGGAAACTAGCAAAGGTGACTGGATCTTAGTTTTATTATGTTTGAGCTTAGATTGATTATTGGATGTATTTTGATTTTGGAATTCAGATAGAAGGGAAATTTATTAAGAACTTCAGATGAAGAGAAATAATTTTAAAGAGTGAGGAGGATAAGTAATCCTCCTAAAACAATATGCAAGAGAAAAAGTGAACATGGAAAAGAGAAAGATTAATGTAGCTTTGCCCAAAATAGACGCTAACTGCTTACTCTTATCCAAAATCTAGTGAAGTGTCAAAGAAACCTCCTTAAAGAGATGAGATTCTCACTCTACCCAATTAACCCAAATTATACCATCGTTTGTACATTGCCATGAAATTTTTGCCTCATCCCTTCTCCTAACGCTATGTAAACTAATCCTCAACAAATTTGCTATGGGGCTAGGATGCATCCAACATTCACCCAGTGTTGTTAAATATCGGCCATGGCGTGACGGAATGGCGTTGCGGGCATGGCGGCCGCAATTTAGGTGGCGGCCATGGCGGAAAATGCTCGAAAACAACTTTTTTTTCTTAAATTCCTCTCATTTCTGCTCCTCCGGGACACCACTGCGCCACCGTTGGCTGTGCGGCTCACCACACCACTGGCGGCGGCCACCACCAAGCAAGTTCCTTCTTCTTCTCCTCCTCCTCTGTTCTGTTTTCTTCTTCTCCTTGCGTCGCGCAACCAAGCTCTCTCTTCCCCATACATGAGCACCCTCCTGTCTATGCGTTGCCGCCGATTTTACCTCCTCCCAAGCCTCCGCTGGCCGTCGCGCAACCTCTGGCCGCCGGTCTCCACTATTCGCGTCTACTTGCCCTGCATTTGCTCTTCGCTGTCTCTGCTTCTTTCTTTTTAATTTTTTGGGGTCATCAGATATTCAGATCTCAGATCTAGTTTTATTTCTCTCTCTTTGGTTTGCATGGCTTGGTGAGTGGGTGGATCTTTGACACGTTTGTGGGTCATATTTTTTAGTGTGGAGTGTGGGTTATTTTTTCAGTCAAGGTCATGGGCGTGGATTAGGGTGTGTGGGTTTTTTTGGGTTTTCATTTTTGTTTTTGGGTGTGGGCCGTGTGTCTTGTGTTACTGTTCTTTTTTTTTTTTGGGTAGAATAATGTTTTGTGTTTTATTAAGATTAAAAACTTTTACTGACCTTAAAAAAAATTTAAAAACTACCACATTTTCTTTTATTAGGTGTTATTTGAAGACAAAAAATATGTCAAGGGAGGAGCTAATGAATGAATTAGTATGTTAATGGTGTATTTGTGGCTTTGATTATGCATTATACATTATGTCTTTGTATTTTATTTTTTTATATATATTTTTATATATTCTTTAGTCCGCCATGGCTTCCGCCATAACCCGCAACGCCATCTGCCATATTTTTATGGCAGTTTTTTGGCTCACTGCCATAAACCGCCATCCGCCATTGACAACCTTGCATTCACCTAAAATGCAAAATAAGAAGTGCCATAAAGAAACAACAAGAGCAATGTAATAATAGAAAAGATGAGGTATAGATTGTGAGTAAGCACCATGCATTGCATGCATATCAGGAAAAGATGTTAGAAAACATTACGTACATATCATGGGTGGATCAATTGCATCTTCCCTGTCTGATGTGTGTGTTATGTGTCATGTGACTGTTGAATCTGTTCCATGTCTGTTTTTCACTGTTTTGTGGCTGAATCTTTGTGGAATATATATATATTTTTATAATAACTTTGACAAGTGTTATGTATGTGTTAGGACTTTGGACCAATTCTTGTTGACTAGTTTTGCTGGCTTTGGGAAAAAGGAAAGAAGCCAAATCCTTGTGGCAATGTGAAAGCTATTTTACTTTGGTGTATTTGATTGGAGCATAATTGTTGTATTTTCTAATGAGTTTTTTCGGACAAGCAAGTTATGTGAGATGAGATTAGGTGTTTCGATCTAGTTGTGTAACTCATAGTCTTTTCTAGACAGATTCCTCTCTCTCAGATATGTTGATAGATTGGAAAGATATTTTTTCTCGTTTGATAGCTATTATTCTGGTAGGATCTCTTGTCCTCCTACTTCTTTGTATTGTTCTTGTATTATTCCTTTCCTCTCAGATCCAAAAATAAAAAATCGTAGTTCACAATGTTGTGTTTTGAAGTGAAGTCTAGGTATTGATCCTAAACACACCCCTAGGTACTAGCTAGCTGGGTAGTCTAGGTAGGGGCTAGCTGCATGTCAGTTTCATCTAGCTCCTCAACTAACATTACTGGCTAGTTTTCGGTTATCCTAAGGTGTTATTGCGGCAGCATTGCTGCTGCTCAACTTTCCTAAGGAAATGGACACAACAGTGCAATTTAATTGCTATTGTTCTGCTAATGTTCTTTACTAGTAATTCTAGATGCTGTGAAGCATAGCTTACAACATACTCCCTAATGACCTAGAGCTTGAATCAGCTGATCCTGTTCTCTTTTTATGATATTTCTCAAAATGACGCTTTACTTTTGGCTTCAGTGTGTGAGCAGGCTTATAGTATGGCTCAAAATCTTGATCCCAGCAGTGATGGTAGGGGAGTTCTTCAGTTCAAAACTGGTTTAATGTCTGTTATTAAGGTATTAGTAGTGAATTATGATATATTCAACATGACCTTCATGCCATTTGATTTTTCTTTTTCTTTTTGAAGTGGTTTAATAGTGCTTATGAGCTTATTTTCTTATGATTTTCATTTTATTTATTCTTTAGCAAAAACTTGCCAAGAAGGATGGGGCCCGGATTGATCGTAAGCGCGACATTGAAAATCTATGGGAGTTCTATCAGCGCTACAAGCAACGACATAGAGTGGATGACATTCAACGAGAAGAGCAGAGATTACAAGAATCTGGAATGTTTAGCTCGACACTGGGAGAGTATGTACACTGTATAATTTTGTTGTTAATTTAAGTTGCAATAGTGTAGTTTACTAGTTTTTTTCTCCATTGAGATTATAAAGGTAATTTATATATTTTGGCTGTGTCTAAATGGTTGATGTTCATTGGCAAGTATGACCATGGGTTATTTTCATCTATGCATTTGATTCAAAATTATCTTAAAGTGGAACTAAATATGAAAGCCTATGCGTGTCAGCATGGGAGTGGAGTGCTGGAACTACTGGGCAAGCACAGTGGTGTGAAGGATCATTTAAACTACTGTTGTGTTTGACTAATCAGTTTCAACATGCATATATTTATAGTACGTACAACATTGAATACTAGAGGAATAAACTCCTAAATCTGAGGAGTAACAGAATCACTATCCTAATTATCCAAGGATCAGTTACAGTCAGGCTACACTATTCACATATGCCTAATTCTAACATCCTGAAATTTGTTGCTTTAGTTGATTGGAGGTCAGCGAAAATACAAAGCTAACACTAATGTGGAGCAACTGAAACAGGCTCAAAAACTGTCCATTTTATTTTGTTAAGCCTTTTATGTTAATATGTTGTGTATGATTTGCAAAGAAGTAATGACTTTGTTTTTGGACTAGTCTTTCTCCTAACTAGTCTAATTCTTTAAACATGCAAAATGGCTGTCTTGTTTTTGTGTTCCATTTTCTGTTACTTAATACAATAAGTTGACTTCATCTAGTTTGTACTTTGCTCTGATGTAGTGTGTCAATTGTTTCCCCCCCCCCCCCTCCCCCAGGTTGAGACTTAGATCGTCTGAAATGAAAAAGGTAATTGCCACACTACGAGCCTTGGTAGAGGTCATGGAGGCGCTTAGCAAGGATGCTGATCCCAGTGGAGTTGGAGGGCTCATAATGGAGGAGGTACTCCTTCTATATTATTCATCAAGATGTCAATAACCTGGCAAATTAGCTTGTATGACTATGACTTTATAATTCATTTCTCTGTTGTGAAAAATTAGGTTTTAACAATTTCTTATATTATTGATTATTAATTTAGGTGGTGTTTCAAAATTTTAAGCTACTATTTCTTTATTTTTCGGATAGTAGTTTAGATGTATTCGGGGAGTCAGGAAATTTACTGAGTACTTCTTGTTATCTAGCTCTCTTCACATTCTACTCTTGCACTTCTTATAGGACTTCAACAGACTGGTTAACTTTTGTCATTTTTGTTGTTTTTGTTTTCTTAGTTGAGAAAAATAAAAAAGTCAAGTGCGACGTTAACTGGGGAGCTGACACCATACAATATTGTTCCTTTAGAAGCACCGTCATTAACCAATCCTATCAGAATTTTCCCAGAAGTAAGTTGAAATCTTCAGAAGACATATGGTTGTTGTACATTTTTCAGCAACCTGCATTTTGTTTGTTATATTTATTGATAGTCACTAAGAGGCTATTAAGTTACACACATTAATGATTGTTTGCATGATTTCTGTACTATTATTGTCCTGAAAGTCATGCCCACTGCTTAGCAGTTCTTATAACTTGTAAGGCATTATTCTCAATATCAGGTTAAAGGGGCAATATCTGCAATTCGATATACTGAACAGTTTCCTAGACTTCCTCCTGGGTTTAAAGTTTCTGGACAAAGGGATGCAGACATGTTTGATCTTTTGGAATTTGTGTTTGGGTTCCAGGTTGGTAACGATTGTTATTTGTGTCTTCCATTGCGGTGTATTGCTAATTGTGTGGTAATTGCCACATCTCTGTATAGGTTCCTGCTGGAGTCCTTTTTTTGTTTTTTGACAAATTTAATATGATAAAAGTAGACGGAAATGCCAAACAATTCAAAGGGCCTTTTGATAAAACATAGTATAAACAGTGTGAAATACATTAAGTTTTGTGCAATCTGTTTCTTTTTTCCCCTTTTCTACTTAAATTTTGCCCCTCCTCCCTAAATGGTTCAACACAGTTGACACCCAGTTCAAAGTTCGTTTCGTACTAACAAGGGGTGCTCAAAATAGAAATATCTATACCAAGATAGAAAATCAGTTCGCCAATTCCCAATATTAACATTATGTCTATTGTCAATTGTTGAAACTTACTAGTAACACTAGAGGAACTTTTTGTTAACCTAGGCGACATCCACCTGTTTCAAAGCTGCCAAATAGCTGGTGTCTCTTCTAGTATTATTGGTAAAAGTTGGATTTCATTGTGAGTTTCTTTTAGTTATTATTAAAGTTAAAAACAAGATTATCCATGAATTTTGAAATATCCTGGAGTGAGATATTTTTGTTTTCCACCTTATATTGAGCATTCTTGGTTACTAATTTTAATTCTGGCACATACAGAAAGACAATGTACGGAACCAGCGTGAAAATGTTGTTTTAATGATAGCAAATGCACAGTCTCGACTTTCCATACCTGCTCAAACTGATCCAGTGAGTACTTTTGTCATTCAATCTAGTGCAGTTCAATGTCTTCTATTCATGTTCAGTTTGTTTGCATCCCCCTTTGCTCTTTTCATTTTGTTTTTTTTTTTAACCTGATGCACAATGGTTTTGAATGTTGGTGTAGAACTTTTAGCTGTCCTCCAAGGCTGGTGTAAAACTGTCATATGAATTGCCAGAGAGATGCAAAATAGTTATTTTTCTGTCAGACGGCTAGTAGCTAGTTTTGTTAGTATGAAATTCTGCTTTTGTTTTTTACTGTTGTACATCTTAAATGGATTTGTCATCTTTGTCAATCTTCCTAAGCATACATTTTTTTGAATGTATTAAGGGTTTGGATTTAACTTTGAATATGAGTAAACCATTGTCATGTTTGCTTATAGGTGTTTTGTTTGGTTTGGAGAATCTTAAATTATGTAAGAGAAGGTTGTTATAATTTTAAGTGGTTTGATGTCTTAATTCTTAGAGGTTTTTAGTTTCCATTTAATTAAGAAATTATTAATGCTGTGGAAGTTTATTGCCATTAGTGTGCACAAAAGGTTAGCTTACCCTTTGAGCTCTTCTTCATAGGCCCACTTTTATTTAGTGCACTTCTGTAGGCATTAGAGAACTTTCTAAAGGTATGTTTGTGAGTGTTGGAAATCGGCGCCTATTTGCTATTTTCTAGGAGTTGATTATTTTGTTTATTCTATCTTGATTTAGGTAATTGTACAGATTAGGATGATTGATTCTTTCCTTTTTTAGATAGTCAGCACCTGTGATTTATTTTCCATTTTAAGAGGAGATAGTTTCCTTTTTTATTTTAGGAATATCATTTACTGTACAGCTGTGTCTTGGCCTATTTATTTGGCCATTGTAATTCATTCCAGAATTAAGTGAATACCATAATTCCACATGGTATCAGAGCTCTGATCTGGAAAGAATCATCTCTGAATACCCACTGTCCTCGTGGCCGAAAAGGCAGGAAAACCAGAAGGTAGTCAACCACAGGAGACTGGTGGCATAGCCATAGCCAGCCCTAGTGAGGGATCTACTCTCCCAAAAACCGGCCTCAGATTAAATGGCCAAAACTACACCCAATGGGCCAGATCACTCCGCATCTTTCTCCAAGGAAAGGGAAAGGAAGAGTACATCACTGGAGATGCCAAGGAGCTGAAAAAGGATGGGCCATAACTCAAAAAAAGGAAACTTGAAAATAGCCAAGTGATGTCATGGTTGCTGAACACTATGACACTGAAATTGGGGAAGACTTCCTGTATTATAGCACAACTGCAGAAATCTGGGAAGCCAGAAAGGAGACTTACTCAAATGTGGATAATACATCTGCCATTTTTAGATCAAAAGCCTACTTCATGATCTGAGACATGGTAATTCCACTGTAACTGAACTTCAATACTCACGTGTTTTTGGCAGCAGTTAGACATCTATGAAGAGATCAACTGGCACTGTACAGAAGATGGCAAGTAGTACAAGTCTCTTGTAGAGAAAGATCGAATATACAAACTTCTCCTTGGCCTTAACAAGGATCTTGATGAAGTGCATGGAAGGATTCTTGGAACCAAACCTCTCTCAGGTTCGAGAAGTGGTCTCTGCAGTGAGAAGAGAAGAAAGCAGAAGGAAATTAATGTTGGGCAGCCCAAGCACAGTTCAAGCTACTAAAAGTTCTGCCTTGGCAGCGAAAGGGCCATGTGGTCAACAAAAGAAAACTTGTCCACAGTGTGAACACTGCAAAAGGAATGGCCATACCAGAGAATCATGCTGGTTCCTTTGTGGAAAACTAGCAGCTGCAAGACCTTTCAAAAACAAAGTGAACCCATTAACATAGCCACCCTCGACATGCCGGAAACAACCACCAACACTGGTGCACCTGAAGCTAACCTCCTCAACAAAGAACAAATTGAAATGTTGCAGAAACTTCTTCAAACCATGAAAATTGAGAGCACAAATGGTAGTACTGCATCCTTAGCTCATAAAGGTAATTATTTGAATGCTTTGTCTGTTTGCAGAAGAAAGCCATCTTCATGGTTGTAGTTTCAGGTGCCTCAGATCATATGACAGGGGATATTACTGCCCTCAGTAAATATTTCCCTAATCATGAAATTAGGGAAATACTTCCAGGACCTTTGAAGGATAGGTCTCTCCTCCAACCAGAGCTGGTAGGATTTTGCCATAAAGAGCTTGGAAAGGAGAGACTTTAGTGGAGGCATTGAATGTGGTGTTGAACCAATATTCAGCCCAAGATAACCAATCAACCCACCGCTGAGGCTTGGACCCTACAAAGCAACGAAGATATGCTTCCAAACAGCAGTTTGTCACTTCTGTTTGTGGATGATAGGAGGTGCTATACTTCAACCTGGTCCCTGCTGCTTGAAATAGCTCAGACCAAAAGTAGCTAAGAAAAATGGGATCCCTATTTGAAATTATGACAGAAGGAAAACTGTGTAATCGGACTATCTCCTTAACAAAGAGTTGGGCTATCTTTGGCTGAACACGGGTGTGAATGGGGAAGAAAGTGTGCAAATTTAGTGAGGCAATCTACCACCACCATGATCGAGTCCTTACCCGTTGCACGAGGTAGTCCAGAAATGAAATCCATCGAAATTTCTGACCAAACCTAAGCTGGAACATGCAGTAACTGCAGCAACCCGGCTGGGGATAAAGCCTCATACTCACTGGTTTGGCACACCTGGTAATTAGTGACATGCGACTTCACTTGTTGCCTCGTTCCTTGCCAAAACACAGCTGCAGCTAGCCTTGTATGTGTCCTGAAGAACCCTGAGTGGCCTCTTGATGAGAAATCATGGAATTCTGCCAGCGAAGTAGGAATTTGGGAACCTTTCTTGGGAATGACAACCCTGCCTTGGAAGAACAAATGCCCTTGATGTAAGGTTAACACGGAAAATCATGATTTCCCAGGCCAAGGCTATGAATAATCTGCTGGAGGTGGGCATCTTCCTCAATTTCTGCAGCAGTAGTGTCCCATTTGCTAGCTTGCCGCACTAAAATTGCTTGGAACAGCACCTGGCGTGTTAGAGCATTTGCAGCTTTATTCTCTAAACCGGGTCTGAATTGAATTTTGAAATCCAATCCCATGAGCTTGGATGTCCACTTTAGCTAATCCTCCCTAAACAGCATCTGTTCTATCAAGAATGAGGCTTCGATGATCTGTCATAATGATAAAATGACGCCATAAAAGGTAGTGGCACCACTTTTGGACAACAAACACAATTGCCGTCAACTCCCTTTCATATGCTGACTTCTGCTGAGCCCTTGGGGGAGAGTGCCTTGCTGAGGTAGGCAATTGGTCTGCCACCTTGTGACAGAACTGCACCAAGGCCATGACTTGAAGCATCTGTTTCCAACACGAATGGCTCGGAAAAATTTGGTACTGCCAAGACAGGCAGTTCTGGCATTACCTGTTCAAGGCAATCAAAGGCCTCCTGAGCAGCATTGGACCACTGGAACACATTCTTTTTTGTCAATTCAGTTAGAGGTTTAGCCAATACTCCATAGTTTTTTACGAATTTCCGGTAGTCAAACCAAGGAAATGTCGTAAGCTCTCTTCAAGTCCTTAGGCATAGGCCACTGTTGCATTGCTTCTGTTTTTCAAGGATCCGCAGCCACCCCCTCTGCTGAAACAATATGGCCCAAATACTCCACTCTCCTGACTCCAAAATGACGTTTCTTCTTGTTGAGAACAAGGCTTTACTGCAGCAGCACCTCAAATACTGCCGTGAAATGGGGCATTTTGTTAGGACCCCTTAGAATATTTCCCCGCTATGTAATATTACCCATGTACCCCTTATGCTAATATAGATGTCAGGAAGAATAGGAAGACACGTGGTGAATGAGGAGCATATGACCAAGGGAGTGAGGGAAGGGTTTTCTAACTAACTTTGGCACATAGGCAAGGTTGGTGGAGTGAAGGAGTGAGTATTTTGTTATGGGGAGGATGGGGGAATGCAATATAAGGGTAGGGGAACTACTGAGGGGGTATCTCAGAATTGAAATTGGGACTTGGGAGAGCAGCTGGGTCTCTCTAATACCCAGCAACCATTATTTCTTTCATTTTGTGATTAATATAAAATACAAACGCAGATACAGATTACACATTATGTTTCCATTTGTCTTATCTGGTGCTGTGTTCCTATCTACACAAGGATATAATTGGAAAATACCAATACAAACTTCCTTAAGAAGGGTTTGATACCAGTTGATAGGAACAGTAACTCTGTAGGATTGAATGTGTTATTGAATTGGGGATAACTTAGCAATCACTAAGAACCCTTGAACTGATACAAAATGCAAAGGAATGTTGAGTCCTCTAACTCTCACAACAATGTACAAAATGAATAGACATCCTTCTAATTCCTTCTCTCTCCCTTTAAATTTGTTACTCTCACCCTCTAACCTTTTTCCCCACCCAATTAACTGCATGTCCAGCTGTCATTCCTCCTAACTACTTTACAGTTAAGGCCTGCCTATTCCTCCTATCATAAACGTTCCTATACATTGTGTCCCTAACAAGAAGGGAGGGAAGGGGAGCGCTTTGAAGTGTAAACTTTCAAACTCTTACTCTACAAATCCCTCCCCTTTTATCCCTTCCTCTCCAAGATCAAACTCACAAATACACCCTAAGAATCTACAAGTGCTGTAGAAGGATGTTGGCTGTATTGCGAGGTATAACTGAAGATTGTATTAAATATCATATATTGATGGTGCTTTTGCATTGGAAGACCACAGTGTATGTGTGCATGAGTTGGCCCATTCTTGTTTGTTTCACATGGCTTTGTTGTGTTGCACATGGATACCTGATTTTGTTTATTAATTTGTTGCTTTTCCGTTCTTTATTTGGCGGTATGTACAGAAAATAGATGAGAAAACGATCAATGAGGTATTCTTGACGGTGCTGGATAACTATATTAGATGGTGCAGATACTTGCGAATCCGTCTTGCATGGAATAGGTCATTATTTCAGCTAGCTCGTGCTTTGAATAGCGTTTCTGTTTTGTTCTTTTCCTGATTGGATTGTGCATTTCCTGCAGTTTACAGGCAATCAACAGGGACAGGAAGCTATTTTTAGTTTCCCTGTATTTTCTTATTTGGGGTGAAGCTGCAAATGTTCGTTTTCTTCCTGAATGCATTTGCTATATATTCCACAACGTAAGTCTCGTATTGTTTTTTATGTACGTTATTTTTGGGCCATGGTTACCTCTGCTAGTGGGGCGCAATGAGTTTGGATTACCATTTTAAATTTCAGAAAATCAGTTGTTCCAATTAAATTTCAGAAAATCTATTTCTAT
The DNA here is from genome assembly GCA_031216125.1 of Dalbergia cochinchinensis. Taxonomy (NCBI): domain Eukaryota; kingdom Viridiplantae; phylum Streptophyta; class Magnoliopsida; order Fabales; family Fabaceae; genus Dalbergia; species Dalbergia cochinchinensis. Next base: position 52,996,395 of record CM062373.1, on the reverse strand, counting down.
ACTTGATATTTTCCTCTACATGCATTTTCCCTCCTGCACAATGAGTTTGGATTACCTTATTTGTTTTTGTCATTTTTTGATGAAAGAAGAGTTTTATTAAGAAAGGAAAAATATTAAATTGAGGGTCTGTTTGGCTAGGGGATAAAACTGGGGGTAAGTTTCAATCAAATACTCCAAATAGTGGCTATATAGAACATTGTCACAAAGACTTTGCCTCGTTCTGTTTCCCAAAACCAGCAAAACTTGTCAAAAGGAATTGGCCTGAGGTTGTAGGCAAACCCAACACTCACCAATAGCTGTCAAGGTTGGCCAACCTGGGCACCATGGGGTTGCAAGCTAGATGCATGAAAACTGGGAATTACTTTCATATTAAGCAAAAAAAATAAAATAAAATTGGTAACTGGGCTCAACCCACTCAAGCTGGTGGGCTAAACAGGTTGGCTCACCAAAGGATTAAAAAAATTGTAAAAATAAAAAAAGAACCCCAAACGCAAAACTCTGACCCAGAGAACCCACAGTGTATTGAACAAAATATCTGAAAAAAACTAACATTATCAAATTTAAAATCGAGGACACCCCAATCCAAAATGGCAACTCTACAACCCACAACCCACTGTTTTAGTAGTATTAGCATCCCATCTGTTCTTGTTCAGGCCACCCTAACTTGTATTACCAGGGGGTCATAACTTGTATCCAGAAAGTCTTGCATAATTTTTTCGATAGTGTTAACCACCCCAACTGGTATACAAAAATTGTTAGTTAATAATTTTTTATTATTAAACGCCTGTTCCCTTTTGGAATTGCTATAATGGTCAATGATTTGATAACCTCACTTAATGTGCTATATTTAATTTTGTTTTCTTTCATCATAAAATTATTCTCACATTTACTTGAATTTCAAGTGACTAGAAAATGTGGTTAAGTATTAGTTTCTGATTGCTAACAGAATTATTTTTGTATCTTTATTTTATTCTTAAAATACTTCCTGTTTTCATTGTGGGTTGAAAGATGAAAGGAAATGCAGCTTCCTGCTTCAAGTGTACTTAGCCTACGGCCACTTTTGTTATGTTAAATATATTACTTGCTAGAATCTAAAAGGTAGACATTTCATTTTTTACTTTTTTGGGATGAATGATAAGTTTTCTCTCCTGTGGTTGGTTATTTAGATGGCAAAAGAGTTGGATGCCATTTTGGATCACGGAGAAGCTTATCCTGCGTCCAGCTGCACCACCACAGATGGTCCTGTGAAATTCCTTGAGAAAATAATTTTTCCTATATATGACACACTATCAAAGGTCAGTTGCTGCATTCGTCTCTTTTTGTAATGTAGTTATATGTGAATCTTTTCATCTGTCAATATTCTTCTAATAAATTTTACATTTGTTTGTTGGAAATGAGTTGCCAATTGCCATTTTGTCATTCAGAGCTTTCACGTCATTATTCATCTTTTGTGCGCACTGCCTGTTGTGTGGTAAAATGCCCTCACCTACGATGGAACCTCTATGTAAGTGAGGTGCCGTTGCATAATTCTTGAAGTGGATAGAAAAGCTGTTAGAAATATCAGGATAAGGAGTCTTAGAGCTCGTTTGGATATGCTTCTCATAAAAAACTTATTTCTAATCGATCTATTTTGTTAAAATCTGTTGAAAAAGTAAAAAGCTAATTTATGTTTGAATGTAATGTCAATATATATTTCGATGTAATATTAAAAGATCTTTATTTACCATCAAACATTTTTTTATGCTATAAAAAATATATTTTGTCAAAAGATGAAATTCTAGCTTCTGAAAAAAGATTTTTTTTGGCCTTTTTTTGTGATTTTGCTTTTACTTGAAAAAATTGCCCAAACATACCGCAAAACACCAAACGGTTTTTTTTTTTTGTTTTTTCAAAGATCTTTTTTAATCCAAAAAAGCACATCCACATGAATTCTTATTGTATTAGTAGTCATTTTGTTGCGTCTTGCATTAGTTTTCCCATAGTAGTACTTGACCTAGAGAAGTAGTATTAATAGGTGTTAGTGTTCATTTCCCCAAAAAAAGGTGTTATTATTGTTTTTCTTAAATAATAAATGAAATCTCATTAGAAGATAAGAAAGAGTACAGGGGAGGATAAGACATCCTCTCATATATACAAAAGTAAAAACAAAGATCTAGGGATAAACTATGTAACAAAGCATGTCAATCCCTCTGAATAACAGTTAGAGAAACACCCAACAGGCCATGTTCAAAGCACCAAAGAGATAACAATTAACTAATCCTATCCCAAATAAAGTCAATAGTTGAAAAAGGAATCAATGAAGCTTCTGATTCAGATCCAACAAGTTTTACTGAATGGTTGAGTTTGATGCCATCACAAATATTTGTGTGTGTGTGTGCATGTATATTTTCTGTTTACTCCTGTTTTGGAGTATATCTTATCCTCATAGTTGTATGTTCACCTTATTTTCTCTAATAATATTTCTTATTCTGTAAGAAAATATAGGCCCTTGCTTAGACAACATTTCCGATAGGGTTGGCTTCGCAGCTTCACTGTGGTGTTCTGCAAATGGTCTTTTTAGAGGTGTCTCTTAAGTAGAGATGATCATATGAATAGATTAGCATGCTTGTTACATGGCTCATTCTCATTCTTGTTTTTTTCCCCCCTTTCTTCTCATGAGGATTCCTTATCCTACATTTTTGCACTCTTTTCTCATTAATAATCTTTGTTTGTGTCAAAAAATGTTTTTGTTTTCTCTTTTGTTCAGAATTTCATCGGTTTATGTAATATTTTTGGTGGCACTATGGCTGTGATGCACTTTGAAGTTGGGGAAATGATTCTTTTTAATGACCTTTTCTATTCTTAAATCAGTATTATTGGTTTTTGAATTTCTGTATTAAGTTGTCAAGTCTTTCCAAGTTCCATTCTGATAATGCTGCTCAGTGTCTTTCCTATCCAAAAAGAGAGAGAGAGAGGGGAAAAAGATAATGCTGCTCAGTGTATAGAGCTGGTAAATGGTTGGTTTTGTCATGCTTTGGTGAAGAACGTGTTATTGGTAACTTTTAAGGTGTTGTAGATCTGTTTGTTAGATTAGAATGAGTGGAAAATGCTAGTGGGTTCGGTTAGGGGTAGCATGCTGGTATGTTTCATGTTTGGCCAAATATGTGATTATGTTTGGATTTATTTTTACCATTTTACTTTATGGGGATTTCAGTAATCCTATAGTGGCAGAAGTTATTTGTGCTTTGGCTGTTTCTTTGTGTGGTTATTTCATATATGATATATCATAATGTTTCTTACCTGTCCTGCCCCACCAACTATAAAAAAAAAATAAAAAATGCAGGAAGCTGAGCTAAACAACAATGGGAAAGCCGCACATTCTGCATGGAGGAATTATGATGACTTCAATGAATACTTTTGGTTAGCAGCACTGATGCCTTAATGCATTTGGTCTAGTAGGTGGATGTAGAATTCATTACTAATATGAAATTACATGTAGGTCGCCTGCTTGTTTTGAATTGGGCTGGCCAATGAAAGAAGATTCAGCATTCTTAAGGAAACCTAAAAAATCCAAAAGGGTTAGTTTGATACTTTGTGTTGCCGTTCGCTTAAAAGTTATCTAGGTAGTTGTTCTTACAAAGATTTGTTGAGAAGTATGTTGTTTATACAACTTTCCTTTGGTTCAATCCATAGGATTATTTCTTGAGCCTTTCCGATCTTGAGTATGAGTTTATCTTTGATAAATTTAGTGAAATTTTGTGTTAGAAGTTATATTTATTTTTCGGGTGCCAATTTTGGAATTGATATTCTCTTGCATGCCTGATTGTAATTTGTAAGTTTTTTTCCTTCTTTCTCTCTCTTTTTTTATTTTTATTTTTTTGAATTCATCTGCTTTTTTTATAAATATGCTTAATATTTGCTTTGTATATAATGGTGATTACACCTACTTTCTTTTATGTTGGTACGGTATAACCCCCTCTTTGTGAAGATTTCTTTTGTTCCCTCTTTTAAAGAATATTGGATTATTTTTAATAGTGTGTTGGGATGTTTTTATTTTAACAGAATGGATCAGACCGAATTGGTAGGGAATAAACTTACTTTCCTCCTTTTTGAGAACATTAAGGGTCTGTTTAGTTTCAGTTTTCATTATTTTCAGTTTTTTAGATTTTGTAAAGAAAAGACTAAAAATTGTGAGAACTGTAAAATTCAATTTTCAATTTTCATTTTTAGTTTTCAATATTTTCTTACAAAACCCTGGAAACTGGAAAACAGAAAATGAAAATTAAAAATTGAAAATTGAAACCAAACAGGCCGTAATAAGGGGATTAAATGGAAATTCATTAATTATATTTGGAAGTTGTATTATAAAGGAACAGAACAGAACAGAACATAATATTTATGGTTATGAACTTCCAAAATTTTAAGTTCCCCTCTTTTCATCCTAATTGTGGGAGGAAAAGATACTTTTGAGGGGAAAGGGGGGAACTATTCCCCACAAGTTCTCTTTTCTTCCTACTTATTATCAAACTCTCTAACAATAGAAGAAGTTTCCTTCCCCATCACTCCCCTTCCCTTCCCCGCATTAATTGTCACCCAAACAAACTCTGAGGCAATATATGTTTATAGCAGTGCTCTTTGCTTGCGACTGAGGATCCCTCTATTGGCTTGTGGTTTTGGTGGTTTGCGGAGGTCTTATCATCATCTATTTTACTTTAGCTTGTTATGAGGTTGTCAGGTTTAATACTGTTTTGCCAAGTATGATCTTGTTGAAATTGCCTTTCAGGCATTGATTTACACTTTGATGTAATTTGCCAGTATTAGTGGTGTATTTTGAGAGCTTATGAGCAGTTTGAATGATGGCAGTATATGGGTTGGGTTGGTGGTGGCTCCCCCCCCCCCGCTTTTCTCTCTCTCACTTAATCACATTGATGATCTGATTGTTTCTTTCGATTGTATGTTCAACATGTTTGTAGACTGGTAAAAGCAGTTTTGTTGAGCATAGAACATTTCTGCACTTGTATCGAAGTTTCCATCGTCTTTGGATCTTCTTGGCGCTAATGTTTCAGGTTTCTTTTTTTCATCCATCTATTTTGGATAGAAATTTTTCTGCCCATAATTATTATTCTGAAGTGTGAGCTCTGATTGTGGACAACTTAACTTAAAGTTTGTCCAACTCCTGTTGCATGCAGGCTTTGACAATAATTGCTTTCAATGATGGACATATCAACCTGGATACCTTTAAAACGATACTTAGCATTGGGCCGTCATTTGCCATTATGAATTTCATTAAGAGTAAGGTTTCTGTGTTTTCTGCAGATTTGCTAGTTGGACTGATAAGTAATTCTCAAAATACTATTTTTAATGATGAATAGGTTGCCTAGACGTGTTGCTTACTTTTGGGGCATACAGCACTGCCAGGGGAATGGCCGTTTCAAGACTAGTTATAAGGTTTTTTTGGGGTGGCTTGACTTCTGTGTTTGTAACATACCTTTACTTGTAAGTTTGCTGTTTCCCTTTATCTAAGTTGTCATGTAATCAGCAACAATGTTGTGAGGGGAGAAGCAGGTTGATGTGGCCACCCCAAATAATGCAAATATCTGAAGAAAGGGTGTTGTTGACGTCTGCTCTTGAAACACATGTTAAGGAATAAGAAATTAAAACGGTTCAACAAAAGGTGCATGCATTTATTATTGTAAAAAAAGTATAAACAAGGTGCTTGTTTATTATTGTAAAAAATTTATAAACAAGGTGCTTATAGGGCACATATTGACAAAACCCTAAAAAATGAAGCTAAAATTTTTCACACGACAGAAAATTTAGTCTGTCAGCAAAATATGATTTAAATGCAAATCAAGTCATGGCAATTTGAATGCATATAGTAACCAAATTGATAATGCCAGAAAGACACTATTCTTAGTGGCTTAGTTTCCATCCAACAAAATGCAACTCAAGATCCCAAGTGAGACATACTGGCAATTGTTAGAGAGCAGAGGGAGATAATGAGGTAATATTTGTAGCTTCAATCCAGAATAGATATGATTTCATGAATAAGAGCATGGGATCAATGATAAATGCAGCTTTGGCTTGGGGACTGAGATGCACAAACTGCAGGCAAGTTTAGATCATAATTTGGGTTATTTCCTGGATTGCCAGGCTTCTTTAAATTGTCTACTCTTGCTACTGGGCATGTGGGACTCAAAATGCATGGTGGGGCCACATCATGAAAAAACCTGCTTTGCCTTAGGCCATCTGGGGGCTCAGCCGTTTTGACAACACTGGTAAATAGGATTGGATTAGGACTCGTGATTTTTCACTGTAATTGTGCTACCATTGCAGGAAGGTTTTGCAGGAGAGGAATAGTAATAACTCAGACAATTCATTCTATTTCCGGATATACATTCTTGCACTTGGTGTTTATGCTGGTCTACGTCTATTTCTTGCGCTGTTGCTAAAATTTCCAGCTTGCCATTCACTTTCCGAGATGTCCGATCAGTCATTCTTTCAGTTTTTCAAGTGGATTTATCAAGTGAGTTATTTTTTTAGTTAATTCTTGCATGGTAATTTTCAAGTTACGTGTTATGACTTGGTTGTTTTGGCTTTTTCATTGACATAATGTAGGAGCGATACTTTGTTGGACGTGGTCTTTATGAGAAGATGAGTGATTATTGCAGGTTGGTTGTCATGCAGAAAGTGAATTCTAGTTCTGATAAACTTTCCCTGATATATGTGTTTTGTTGTTTCTGGTTCTGTGACTTTAATCCATTTGGCTGCAATGTTTAATATTCTTGTCAACTTGTGAACTGCCATCCCCAGCGCTTGTCAATTGTGCATTTGTTTGATCCGTACAATTAGCGGTGTCCATGACTTTTGTAGGCTGTTACTAATGCCTCGGAGGTCTTTTTTGCATCATGTATTATTTTTTATGTTCACATTTCATGGTGTGTGAGCATTGGCTTCTTTGTGATGTGTATTTTTCACTCATTATGGCAATATTGTTTTTTAACTTCTGCAGGTATGTGGTCTTCTGGTTGGTGATACTTGCCTGCAAATTCACTTTTGCATACTTTCTCCAGGCAAGTCACTGTGGCCTTATTTATTTATTTATTTATTTATTTTTTCTGTTTAAATAGATTTGTTCAAATGTTTGGATTATAAGCTATTTCGAATATATAATAAGCTAATCTAAGCTGCAACTATATATCTGGATTACAGTATTTTGACATATTTGGAATGCTGACTGCTGAACATTTGACCTTAGTTAATTTAATTATAAAAAGAAAATACGATGGTAAAGAGGATATAGCGAGGAAATATTTTACATTAATTTACTAATACTTATTTTGATGTGTTTGTAATATTGCAGATTAGACCTCTCGTCAGTCCTACAAATATCATTGTGGATCTTCCGTCGTTGAGTTATTCGTGGCATGACTTGTTCTCAAAGAGTAAGCTTATGGCATTATTGTTTTTTCTTAAATTGCTCAACTTTTAAGACCTTGGGCTCCGCAGAGTTATACGACCAGCATTGTTGTATAGGATTGAATGTTGGGCGTTAAAAAGTCAAGAAGAAAATAAACTAAATGTTGTGGAGGGAGATGAGGACATTGTGGCATATGAGTGGACATGATAGATTTAGTAATGTGTGTTAAAGTGGGAGTATCAAGCCTATTATAGATAAGATGGTAGAATTTCACCTTAAATGGTTTGGACATGTATGGAGGTGACCTATAGAGGCCTCAGTAAGGATAGTGGATAAGATGGAGGGTAGTCATGTGACTAGTGGTAAAGGAAGACACAGGGAAATGAAAGCTAAAAGCGATATAAAGGTTAATGTTTTAAGCAATGATACAAGATAAAGCACTATGACATCGTTTGATATGTGTAGCTAACCCCACCTAGTGATACAAAACTTAGTTGTTGTTGTATATCTGTGGATATATTTTATCAAATATTGTGATTATATAATGCTTACCTCAGATAAAAGAATAATTCTTCAAGGAAAAAAATTAAAAGGCAGGAGGAAGAACAGGAACTTTTTTCAGAATAGGGATGGATAGATAATGTAAAAGCATAGGTACGACATCATTACACATCCAAGGGACGTCATTACATATATAAGGGGATGCAACAAATTCCTAACAATATAAACATGACATGACTGGGATCTGTTGTAATGGAAACATAAACTAGATCAAGAGTGTTCTGGTATCAGAAGCATGCCTGAAACTGGTCTGGCAGTCTTTCCTACTTATCCATGCTTCCTAGCGAATAAAGCATAGGAAAATTAGCTCAGGAGTAAGTCAATCTATTGGCATTGTGATGTTGTTCTTTGAACTTTGGCAATTGTGATTGCCCATGGGTGAAAGGATGCGTGCTAGTTACTAATTAGAGGGAGACCAGCATTTTTTTTGGGGGTACATGGGAGGGGCAAAGGCCCATGTACCCAGCATTTATCCCATGCTTATTTAATAATTTTTATTTTGTTGTGATAGAAAAATAAATTTGTTTTTCAGAATGAAAAGATTACAAAGATACCGAACAAGGTATTCCGATGAGAAAAAACAAAGGAAAACATGCAATGTCATAAGAGCCCGGCGCTTAGTGTTGAGCTGCTTTTGCACAAAAGTTTGGATATAGCTGAAGCAGTTGCTTAGGAATTGAAGTTTAGAGTGATAAATTTGATGTGATTGGTCTGGTTTGATCAGGCTGTCATGATCCAACTCAGGCCGTGACCGACGCGTAGGGAACACAGTCCTCCACAAGCCTTAACATGCAAGCTTTCCAAAAAAACATACGGGATCTCTATTTTTGGGATGTTTCCCAAATACAAATATGCCCTGCATAAAAATAGAAGACAAACCACAAATTTTGGGCATCAAATATGCTCATAATGCATCCTCAACAAATAAGACACGCTACCCATGCAAGTAGCCGTAAAACAAGAGGATCCACTGCGTGATCCTGATCAAAGATAGTTAAGGTGCACCAAGGTTAATGCCTACTACCGTTTGCTACAGATCTTGTTAGAGATTCTCCCAAAAGCATATATTATAGTGTATACATAGCTTACTAATTTAGTCCTCAACATTTCAGAAAAGGGTCATGCCCACAATTCACCATTTCTTTCTCAAATCCATAGCATAGTCAAACTGTCAAATACTTCAAATCTATAAGTCCAATATTGCTTTATCCAATTCCAAATTTCAAATCAATATCATATTGTCTTGTGTCAATTTTTATGAAACATAAGCTTTTCGTGGGGATTTAGTTTCATATAAATCACATAATATAACCAAATAAACACTTTCTAAATTACTATATAAATATAAAACTAACATGATGTTCCCGAATTCTAGATACCTAAGGTTCTAGAAAACCCCAAATCTACCATGAATAGTTATACACTACTTCAAGAGGAAGATTAGAGGGAGGGAACACCTCAAAACATGCTGCTCCAACTAATTCCTTTCTTAGAGAGAGAAACTGCGAAAATGAGAGAGGGGGAGAGAGCATGACTATTGAAAAGGAGGGAGGATGTGCTGTGTGCTCCAGCTGCGGCGTGATGGTGTCGGAGGTGGTGGTGGTTGTGTGATGGAGAGAGAGAACCAAGAGAGGGAGAGAGGGGGAGGGGGTCTATTTGCACAGGGAAAAATGAGGAAGAAAGAAGGGAAACAGAACAGGAGGGAAGAGCAAAGTGGAAAAGAAAAAGAAGAAAGGAAAGAAAAAAAAAAAGAAAAAGTAAGTGCGCACCGCCTACTAAACATTTTGCCAACAGATATTTATTTGACATAGCCTATTCCAAATACAGATATCATTTTTTTTCCTATACTGATGATTGTTATGTTCCTTTCTCTCCCCATTACCTAGATCCAATACTGCCTTATTCTCTCCCCTATTTTCAATTTCTTCATTACTGCAGGAATCGTTGTTCCTACATCTCCCATATAGGTGCTGACCCTCATTGGCCCCACTGCTTTTAATTCCCGTTGTCCTATTCATATGGCTCAACATCCCAGCATAGTACTGTAAGAGCTGGGCACACGTGCCGCTGTCAGTGTGTCAGTTTGTTTGACATGCAATCCACACGGGTTAAGACTAGATAAATTTTTTACCTGTTAATTTGCACTCTTTTTGGCCTACTCCGCTTAGCCTGAGAGCTAAATGGGCTAAACCTGCAGGTTGTCTTGCCAGTGCTTATTATTTAATTTTATTTTTAAATGGGGAGCTTATGTCCTTTCATAAAACAAAAGATATAGTTAAATTTATAAGGGGACCAAGGTTCAACTTGTAGTAAGCAAATTTTTAAGAGTTTAAATTTATAAGGTGATGATAAGTAAAAAAAAATAAAAATAAAATCCACTATGTGGACCAGCCCACGATGTGTGGACGGAGGCCTGCTAAATGGTAGCTCATTTAATAATAAGACCAGCCTAGTTCAGCTCGTTTAAGTGTAGTCTGTTGCGGATTGGACTAAATGGATTGGGTTGGCCCACAACCCAACTCTTACTACTGTCATACAATGGAAGTGACTGGGTGTTGAAAGCCATTTTCTTAGTATAGATAAAACATAAATGGATAGAATTGGACATTACAGAAATAGTTTGTCTTGTGACAGGAATCCTTTCATTTTTCGATTGTGAGCAAGGTGGAAATTAAGGAAATTTACTCATGAAGTGCTTTCAGTAGATTTCTTTATATTTATCTTTTCAAGAGCATGTATATCAATTTTAAAATATCCTTTTTGTCACTGACCTATGCATGTCAATTTTGCAGATAATAATAATGCCTTGACTATAGTTAGCTTGTGGGCACCTGTCATGGCTGTGAGTATTCTTTGATTAGCTCTATTCAGTCTAAGATGACTGCTGCTTAATCATGTGATTGTGGATTGGACTGCTATGCTTCATTGATAGAGTTTTCTTCTGTTTACTTTTGTTTTTGTAGTGAGGATCTCTCTCCCTCTGATCCTCTTTATCTTTCTTCTCTTCATCTCAATACTGTTCTTTCATAAAAATGAAATCATTCTGATTGTGGGATTTGTTTCCATAATCTTTTCTTGAATTTGTTTTAGCTTGCTTTAGAGTTGTATAAGATAAAACCTGGGAAGTGTCACACATGCATACGTACACACACACACTCTCTTATACTCAATTGTATATGGTTGAAAGTAGCGGGGACTGAAAGTAAAATGCAGTGGAGAAAGAGTGAAGAAAAACTATGAAAGTGGATGGAAAAAGTTGGGTTTTTATATCATAAATATTAGTTATCTCATTTTAATTTTGTATTTACATTACAATCTTTGATAGAATATTATGACTTCTATTGTTTTAGGGATCTTATTATGTTCAGAATATCATTAGGATGGGATTGTACTGGTTGTAGTACACCAGTTAATTAATAGTATAAATAAAAAATACTTGGTTAGTGCTTTTTGTCATCTCACAGCGTAACAATGCTTTCAGCAGAGTGTGTGTGTGTGCATGCTTTTTTTTTTCTGTTTTTTTTGTTTTTGGTGGGGGACGGGGAGGGGTGGGGGACAAAAGAATTTTGTTGAGATGAAAAGAAGAATGATATAAAAAAGGTTGAAATTGTACATCTTCGTCTATGTTTATTGTTCTAATGCTAGTTGTCTAAAAATTTGTAGCTAGACAGTTGAAAATTTTTAGGTAGAACAATACACTTGTACACTGTAGACAGTGATATTATTTTGATGATTGTTTACTTTCTACTACTAGTTTTCACTTGTGCTTAGCAGTGTCTTACTTTGCTAATTCTTCCTGTACCTGTAGATTTATCTCATGGATATTCATATCTTTTACACTGTCATGTCGGCTATTGTCGGTGGTGTAATTGGTGCACGGGCTCGGCTTGGTGAGGTATGTGGGTTCCAAAGTGACAAATTTTTGGGATTTAGAGCCTATTTGGTTTGAGTTTTCATTTTTTATTCAGTTTTCCAGTTCTTCAGATTGTGTGAAGGAAATACTAAAAATTCTGAAAACTACGAATTCTAATTTTCAGTTTTCAGTGTTTCCTTTACAAAATCTTGAAACTGGAAACTCAAACCAAACAGGCCCTTAGATTGCTGTTTCAACATGTATTATTGTTTCAAGAAAGGTGTTTGAGTTTGTGAATTCCTTGAGGTATTCATAAGGAAATTTTTTATGATGAACAAATAAAAGCTGCATGAAGAAGGTGGACAGAGGGAGAGGGTGATCAGAAAGTGTTAGGAACCTTGTGTGAGACATGGAGAATAGAATTAGTTTACTTTATTAATTCACTGAAGAAGATGATATCTCTGGTACAATAGTCACATGAGATACAATTGGTTCTAGCTACTCGAGACCTAGAGCTCTCACAATTCCAAATCCTTCCAATTCTGATAACTACCTGTAGTATCCCTCCCTGTTCCTATATAGCTCTAACCACCTCCCCACCTATTCAGAATATTTCTTTCTCCTCTCTAACCTCGCATAGGTAGCAAGGTTAGTTATAAAAACCCCTCTCCCATGCCATCACTACACCCGCCACATATATTGGCAGCCCGCTTCCTATTTCTTCTCACCTATAGAGTTGACAACAGCAATAGCAGCAATATTAGGGTTTCTAACAGAAAGTAAAAGGAACTGGTAATAAAAGCATGGCTGTAATCTCTCCCATAAAAAGTGGTTCCCATTGTAATTTCTCTACTTAGTTGTCATACCAATATAACACTTTCCACCACAAACTGCTAGGAGATCAATTTTATCCACACTAAACCAATGATATCTGCATAGGTAGGAAGCTCAGACATTGCATGGTTTCCAAAGAATTTGAGAGCAGATTAACTATGCTTTTGGTCTTGTCATCATGTGCTTATTGTTTAGCATCAGTATAATGCTAAACTTTTAAATTGTGCAAAGCCACTCCCAGTCACTCGGCACCCTAATGTTGCAGTTGCACTCCCTTGCTTGACAAACTTTTAGATGATATCGTGTCAAATTTCCTCCTAAAGGGGATCTTTACTCCTTGATCCTTTCGTTTGGGTGTGCAAATTTGTTATCTTAATGGCTTGTCTCATCTTGCTTGTAATAATTGTTCCTGTTATATTAGTAGAAAATATAGAAGGGAGAAGTTGTTGGGAACAAAATGTGGCCGAAGAGCTTAGATTCAACATGTGCTTGCTTGAGTACATGGGTGTAAATACCTAGCACTATATATAGTCATTATGGAGTAAATACATGCATAGTTTCGAGGATGGATAATTAATGGTAGTCATTTCCTGTGACTATATTTTCGATGCCGCATTAAGCACATGCTAAAACACCAACTGTTGTCCATTATTCTTAACAATTTCTTGTCAATGACTTGCTGCAGATACGCTCAATTGAAATGATGCACAAACGTTTTGAGAGTTTCCCTGGGGCATTTGTAAAAAATTTGGCCTCTCCACAAACAAAAAGGTTGGCTATCTTATCTGCATTCTTTTCATTGGTAATATGGTGTTACCCCTAAGATCTTGCTGTTTTACCGAGTATTACATGCTAATAGGTGCATCTATTTTGTCGCTTTCTAAGCATTATTAATTTATGTAGTAATTTACTTGGTGACATAGATCAGGTGATACATAGTGTAAGTTGTTGGTGACTGGTGAGTGAATTTGATATTTATTGTTCGTTTTTCCACTTTCGTGCTTGGCATTTGTTGAGTGAATGTGAATTTGTATTAGTGGTTTTGGGGGAGGCTAGGTTCGTTAGTGGTGTGGCACGTTGTTTCAAAGATATTTCTGGGTCACCCATTTTTCTGTGATGGACAAATTGGTCTGCTTAGCTTTCTTGGGGTGCTCTGAAAGCTACTATAGTGCATGGGTGTTTTAGCCAGATATGTGGAAAGATTGAAAAGTTTTGCTTTCTTTATGTGATTTCTCTTGTTTATTATAGGGGAAATAATCAAAAGAGATTTAAGTATCAATGGTTTTAACATAAATATGATATCTGATAAAGCTCTGTGGCGTTGCTTGATCTATGTGACCGACCTCACTTAGTGGAACAAGACTTAGTTGTTGTATTATCGGAGGATCTCTTACGCTTTGCTTGTGTCTTTCTCTATTTATGTTCTTTAATAAGATTTCCTTTTGTTATCCAAGTTTTTTGTTGATTTATGCTTGTGACCATATATTATGTGTTGTCCTATTGCTTGATCTAATTGGCATTGACATATTTTTGTCATCCTAAATTTGATTTTGTCTTATTATGTGTTGTCTTATGCCTTTTCAGGGTGCCCATCAGTGGACAATCAACTCAGGTGAATTATTTTTCCTTGTTGGGGGAGTGACTTGTTAAGAGTATGGTCAAAATGTGAGTGGCTTTTATAACTAGTTATTTTTTGCTGGTGTAAGCTACCTTTTTGAGAGCCTTCCCTAGTTCCGTATATCTCTTTACCAGAACACGGCTTAGTTATTATGGTCACTGAGGGTATGTGGTTTCTTTGGCAGCACTATAACCTACATTTTTAACATGGCTCTACAGACTGGTTGAAGCAACTGATCTAATAATGTTCTATATTATTGTCGTATATCTATTTTTAGAAATTTGTGGCATGCAGTTTGCATGAATGAATGTTGTTCGTTTGGAGCAGGATTCTCAGGATACTAACAAAGCCCATGCTGCTACATTTGCCCCATTTTGGAATGAGATAATCAAAAGCTTACGTGAGGAAGATTTTATTAGCAATAGGTTAGTCAAAGGAAATTCACTGCTTGGCAATGCATAGTAAAAGCTTATGTAGTGAGTCTTGAATGCTTTATTCCATTTTATGGAATTGTTTAGTTGATTGCCTTTTTTTCCCGCTGCTGTGAAGGAGTCAACGATGCATATTACTTCACAGCATGTAACAAACACTTATGCAAAGAAATTGGGTGGCTTTGCTGCTGTTTTTTGGCCCACTTGAGTTTTTTGTTTCTTTTTACTTCAACCCTCCCTTAATTATAGTTTTTCCCCCCTTTTCTCTCTGAAAATATTTCCTTTTGAAGCATAAGTGTCTGCCTGTCTTCTAGGTTTCAACTTCATACCTAGCCAGTGATACATTTTTATAGGTTGCTGATCTGTTTATCTTCAACCGTTGCAGGGAAATGGACCTACTTTCTATTCCTAGCAACACAGGAAGTCTGAGATTAGTTCAATGGCCTTTGTTTCTTCTAAGCAGTAAGGTGAATCTATTATGCAATATGAATTACTTGGAATGGGAATTTGTAGAGACTTTTATAATTTTCTGGGATTTGATATGTTATCTGAACTTAAAATTTCCTTTCTTTTTCTTTTTCAGATCTTGTTGGCAGTTGATTTGGCATTGGATTGCAAAGATACCCAAGCAGATCTATGGAGCAGGATACGTAGAGATGAATATATGGCATATGCAGTACAGGAGTGCTATTACAGCATTGAAAAAATTCTGTATTCAATAATAGTTGATAATGAAGGAAGACTTTGGTATGAATTTTATATTTTACTGCTCCATGATATTGTCTTTGCTTTTATATTACATTTTGAGTTAGAGATGGGTAATAGATTGGAAATTTGGCTACAATGAAAGTTTCTATCTGAAGCCTTTGTAACTTCTGAGAGTTAAGTGGGAGGCCTTCTCTTAACTGGATTATCTGGTAGATATTTCAAAGTTGAAGGGAGTAAGATGTTACTGTAGTTAGGGTTTCATATGTTCAACTTTGTGAAGCATTGGACTGTTTGTAAAGTGGAGAGAAGTTTAGCCAATTAGGGGCTGTCCATTCAGTTTTGAGCGGTATCCACTTGAAAAATGTCTTTTTGATTGGTGAGCATAGATCAAATTGAAAACAACTGTTCTCACAGACTTCATTCCTGAGCTCAACTTGTCATTATCTAGATTAATAACTGTGTTTGTATTAGCTTATTTTTTTTGTTCGGAGAAGTTTATATCCAAAATGTTTCCAAGTGAGCTTTTACTTGGAAAGCTGTTTTTGTGTAAAAGGTAAGCAAAGTCAAGCATGTGCAAAGTCCACTATGGCTTTTTGCTTGTAAAGAACCAATCTCAAAAGTTTATACTATTTGGTGAAGGAACATGAATGACTTCTATTCTATCTTTGACATGCACTCTCATGCTGGAGTGCTTTGGGCTTGAAGCTTAGGTGATGCACATTTCTAACTTATCCTGTGGCAAAAATCATTGAGTTTTATTTTATTTTATTTATTTATTTATATTTTTGTAAGTTAGAAGAATGGGGGGTTTGAAACTTTGATAGTGCACAGATCTTTCTTAGGTTTAAGGAGTTAGGTAAAGGCACATGATTTGCTTTTGTTATATATCTACCATTCATGACTAATGGCCAGTGAAAACTTTTCAAAGGACTTTTTTCCCCAACCAGAGAATTTCATAGGTTTGGTCTTATTTTTTAACTCTTGGTATTTTATAGTTTTTATTATTATAGGAGGATATTATATGCGTTTTTTTTTATTTCTCTAATTTTTGATTTATTGATACTAATTTTATAAATTTGAGAACTTTATGATAACACTATGATAATGACTACCTTTTTTTTTTTCTTGGTTCGCTGATGGGGGCGGGAGGTGTTCCCACTTTTCCTTGAGGGATTGGAGAGCTATGCTCCATTGATTTTTTTCCCTTTTCTTTGCTATCCTCTAAATACAATGTGATTTCTGCTCAGTGATTTTTTTTTGAAATGGAAATAAATATGACTAACAATCTATTGTATGCTGGAGCTTTCTAAAGATTGAACTACTTAATGAATGAGGTACTGGTTACAAACTTATGAGTTTAGCAAGACTCAACCATGAAAGTTTCTAAGGTATATTGATTAGGGTTTCTTGGTGGATAAATTTGACGAATGGGAAGTTAACTAGACTCATAAACGAAGACTTAATGGATTTACATTACCTTTACTAATAGAATTTATAAGACTATGGTCGGTTACCTTTACTTGAGATTGGAAATATGAGTTTTGCAGAACAAAATTTGTAATTTTCTGTTTTGACAAAATATTTGGAATTTCAATTTAAAGCTTTCTGCTCTCTGCATCAGTTGGTGCAACTTTTTTTGTTTGATTCACAGGCATATGCTTGATGAAAGATTGTAAATACCCTTTTTGACAGGCTGGAAAGAATATTTCGTGAGATCAATAACAGTATATCAGAGGGTTCACTTGTTATAACCTTGTCTCTTAAGAAGCTTCCCATTGTCTTATCAAGATTCACGGCATTGACTGGACTCCTGGTAATTCTTCCGATCATTATATTAGTATGAGGTTAAGTACTATTGTTTAAGATATCTGCTAAGAACATTGGGGAGCCACACCACAAAAGCTACCCATTGTGATTGGAGAGCTCAAGGCCTTATGAGCCCCACACCGGAATCCCTTGCTTTCGATGTGGGACTCAGTGGGATGCTAAGGCTTTGACTGGATTTTTAGTGAATTATGATGTTTGATCCATGTAGGTGATTTCATTTAGTGTGACAAGGCTTTAGTTGTTATATGACGTGTGATTTTTTTTTTTTTTTTGGAGAATAAATTAAGCACATCTATATGACAGAACCAAACATAATATCTCATAGTTTTATTTGGTTTTGGTATATATTGTGTGTAAATTATTAAATGCTTGATGTGTGTCAGATTCGGAATGATCCGGGACTTGCAAAAGGTGCTGCTAAGGCTGTCTATGAGCTGTATGATGTAGTTACCCATGACCTGATGGCTTCAGATATAGGGTATATTGTTTCTTAACCTTTTGAGTTGGCTGGTTTCCATTTTCCCCCTAATTCCCTGTATTAACATTTTAATTACTCAGGGAGAATCTTGATACTTTGAACATTATAGCTAGAGCTAGGGAGGAAGGGCGCCTTTTTTCTAAGATACAATGGCCAAATGATCCTGAAATTGTTAAGTGCCTTCTATTTTCACCCAAGTCCTCCTAGATTTTCTGTTTAGATATATCTTTTATAATTTATGGGTTTTTTTGCAGAAAGAGCTGGTGAAGCGGTTGCATCTTCTTCTTACTGTAAAGGACTCTGCTGCTAATATTCCAAAAAATCTTGAAGCCGGGAGAAGATTACAGTTTTTCACAAATTCATTATTTATGGATATGCCTTCGGCAAAGCCTGTTAGTGAAATGTTGCCATTCAGGTATAAGCATGTATCTGCAGATTGTTTGCAGTAGGTTTTCTTTTATTTCTTGTTACCCCCCATATTAACCTGTCCCTTCTTTCTTTTGTTTGTGACAGTGTTTTCACACCATACTATAGTGAAACTGTGCTTTATAGTACTTCTGAATTGCAAAAGGAGAACGAAGATGGGATAAGTATTCTTTTCTATCTTCAAAAGATATTTCCAGGTAATTTGTCTTCTCCCTTTAGACGCCTTCGTTCTCCAAAGGCAAAGTATGAACACAAGTCAATGTTCAGAACTCTTGCTGGGTTTGGAATCCTCCTTGTGATCTTTCTTAAAGATTGACTTTCACTGAAAGTTTGCTTTCCTTGTAGCATATGTATTTATGTTTTGGCATTGGAAGATTTATCATTTATCCTTAATTTTTTGTGCCTATGCTTTACACTTCATTAAAATCCTGTTTTGTGTCCCATTCCCAATCATAGTCAATTTGGAAGTTCGAAGAAACAAAAGGGAAATTAGATTTATCTTGTTAATGTCTGTCAATATCCAGAAGTTAAGTTAAGTTGGTGGAACCTAATTCAAGCTTAGAAGTGAAAATTGGAGACCATATCCTACTACGAATTACACAGTGTAAGCATGTTGGTTCCATCATACAAAATAACGGGGAAACGGAGAGATGTAAACTATACAGTTCAAGCTAGGTAATGCTTGGGATGTTATTTTTTATAAAAAAAAGTGCTGCCCTAGCTAATCAGAAAATTGCACCATTCAGCTGCAAGCATGCAATGTTGTGAGAAAATGAATGTTGGGCGGGCAAAAGCCAACAAATGAATAAGATCTGGAAGAGTTGTTTGCGTGGTAAGAAAATGTAAGAAAGAGAAGAGAGAGAGAGAGAATTCTTGATCTGAAAACTTCAGGTTTTATTAATCGGAAAAAATATGATGATGTTAAAAGGCAGAGCCATATTTATAATGTCTGACGTCTGATTCCAGTAATCCAACATCTGTTACCTAGTCTTAGGTTACTATCCTTGTTAGTAGGTAGAACCTTGCTGGTAGTCAAGCTACCTAACTGACCAGACAACCTCACAGCTAGCTATAACTGTTACCTAAGGGTTCTGACAGAATACAGCAGCAATTCTAACAGACTGCTGTTGCTGCAGACCAGCTAATGGATCAAAAATACTATGTTCCCAAGTAATACAGTTTGCATATCAAGCTTGTTCAAACTACTATATGCTAATGTAGACTCTAACAAGCTTTATGTTGTGTTAAATGAGTGGATACGCTAGACAAGATAAGATTGAGAATAAATGCATTTGAGAGGAAGTTTGAATAGTGCTAGTGGAAAAGATTGTAGAATCTTGCTTTAAATGATTAGGTCATGTGTGAATAGACATGTAGAAGCCCCAGAAAGAAGAGTATTGGCTTGAATTATATCTCCTATAAACTCAAATTCTTAGATAGAGGCACATAAATGATTTTATTTCTAACATACCTCGAAGCGATATGATGCACCAGCCCACCTTTACCTTCTGCTTAAACTTGACATTTATTGCGGAGAATGAGGGCAAAAATGATTGAACTTCAGACTACTTAGTCATAGATATTTTGATACCATGTATTGAGCCAACTCTCTCAAAAGCTTATGTTGTTAGGTAAAGACGTGTGATTGATATTATATGTAACAAGTAGATTGGATGGATAACAATTTTAGAGGTAGATAGATGCACCCAAAGATAGAGACGAAACTGCTATACTTGACTTAGATTTTACTAGTTTATCTATAGACTTGGTCTACAATGGTGCACAATAGCATCATTTGATTCATATAGCTAACTCCACATGGTGGGAAAAAGGTTTGATTGTTGTTGTAATGTCTGTGAAGGTCCAATTATACCGAAATTTTGAGCAGTTCGGGGATTGGAGAAGAACTTCAAATGGTTTTTATTATGTTGAATTGTGTCATTAAGGGATTGTGCTTGAACTATTTTCATTGCAGATGAATGGGAGAACTTACTTGAAAGAATTGGTCGTGGAGCGTCCACTGGGGATGCGGAACTTCAAGAAAGTTCCAGTGACTCTTTGGAGCTTCGGTTCTGGGCATCTTATCGAGGGCAGACTCTAGCTAGGACAGGTTACGAGTGCTTTCCTTACCTTCATCTTCCTTTCTGTTTTTCTTCAAAAACTAGTTGAGGGTAACTAGTGTATTCTGCTGATATTTATTCCTTCTTTCAACCCACCATTGATCTGGATAACTTAACTCTGTGGGTTTGCAGTGCGCGGTATGATGTATTATAGGAGGGCGTTAATGCTGCAGAGTTATCTGGAGAGCAGATCACTGGGAGGTAGTTGCATGCATAAGAGCAATCTATGTTGCACTTTGTATTCTTTTCCCCTTTTCCAAGTGAAGCACGACTCTGATAGTTGCCGACACCTATTTTGTTAACAGTTGACAATTATTCTCAAAATAACTTTGTCACAAGTCAAGGCTTTGAATTATCGCGTGAAGCACGGGCACAAGCAGATTTGAAGTTTACTTATGTTGTATCATGCCAAATTTATGGCCAACAAAAACAGAAAAAGGCACCAGAAGCTGCTGATATTGCTCTACTTTTACAGAGGTATCAAATTGAGTCTTCTCATCCTCTCAGGTGCTATATGCATGTTGAGAATTGAGATTGAGAGAATAGGATAATGAATTTTATGTGGACATGTGGAGGTAAAGTAGCATATTGCTTTGATAGTGATACGAACATAGCCATACAAGACAGAAACAGATTGAAATGCTAAAACAACCCACTAAAGAAGATGAGTGTGTATTAAGAACAAACTGAAAATGTAATATGAGTCAGATTATGAGGGATATTCTGAAACTCTCCCGGTCCAATCCTAACCTTTGTGGTAACCCCCCTCATAATACCTCTCCTTCTTTATATAGTCTCTCCTCTCTATACATAATAGAATTTTCCTCCCTCAATTCTCATTTCAGTAATTACAGTAAAGCTCAATTGTCACTGGCTTGGTCCCTAACTATAGCCAGTTATGTATGGCTTCCTGAATATTTTATAGAATATTTGAAGAGAGCTATAGATGCCACCTCTTGTCAATTCAACTTTTTAAACTGAGGGGTTCTATCTCTTGTTCTTGTTTTACTTTATCTCTTTCTGTGTGTTCATATCTATCTTATGGTGTTCCCTGGAAGCATTGGAGGCTTGGTTGCCTAAGAATTTTGTGATGTAAGTGCTGTTCTAGTTGGGGGATGCTGCCGATTGTCATGTCTTTAGGATCATTTTAGGTCATCAATGTGTTATGGTGATATGAGTTTTCTTTTAGGTAGCATAACGAACTGCAGAATTTCTTTGTTAAAACTTATTTCATTGTTTTGTCTCTATTGACAATAGAGGCTTGCTGTGTGGCTTTTTTTTTGGGGGGTAATTTAATAGTACTATTTTTTTTTTCCTTGTAGGAATGAGGCACTACGAGTTGCCTTCATTCATGCTGATGAAAATACAACTGACGGAAAGACCACAAAAGTGTTTTATTCAAAGCTTGTCAAAGCTGATATAAATGGAAAAGATCAGGTGGATACAAGCTTCTGCTGACATGTTTCTGTTTATAATATTATCATAACCTGTTTAGAAATGCTTGGATTGAAGATGTGGATAGTTTTTCTCTTGCTAGTTCTGGTTCTTGTACCAAGGATTTCTTGTCCTCCTATTTTCTTGTATTTTCCTTTTTTATTCTCAATATAATTCTTCTTTTATCTATAGAAGCCTCTTTGGAAATACGATTATTTAAAATTCAATTTCTTGTGGTGAATGGTCACTTTTTTTTTTTTTTTTTTATTAAGTGAATTGGCATGGATATTGTGGTTAAGCATACTTGAACCTTTGCATTTTTCACTGTTGGCTTGGGTGATGTTTTGAAAATCTTATCATGTATCATTCCACTTAATATTAATAGATTAATGATACAAATGACTGCTTTTGTGCTTTGAATGTGATTAATCCTTCTATGTGGGTGAGAGAAAGCTGTCTTGGAGATAGTACCAAGGATTGGACTCTGTTCCAAGATTTTTAAATATTTAATATTTGTAAATTCTTTTGATTCCCTGTCTTATTCTGCAAATGGTCGTTTTAGAGGAGTTTATCTTATTGATATGCAGAGATATTGACGTGGCTTCTTAATGGGAACAATCCTGTAGGATATACTTGTCTTATTTTCTTTCTTCTCTTGAGGATACCTAATCCTTCCAGGAAGAAGATGGAAATCTTCATTCTGATTTGTGACAGCTTTTCTGAAAAATAAACTTCTGCACTGTTTTGGGACATCATGTTTTTTTTTTATTGAATACCCTATTTGGTCCCTCAAGATTTTTGTGTCGGATTATTTTGTCTCCCAAGAAAAGAAATTAATCTTATGGTCCCTTAGAATTAAAAATGATGGAGACATTAGTCCTTTTGCTAGTTCTCCATTAGTGGACTTACACATGTTGCATTTTACTATGATGACATTTCATTAAAACATTGGATGCAAACAAAATAACGTCGTTTTGGAACATATCGCACTAATTTTGGTATATAAAATTGCACAAAATGAGTCATTTTATGACTTGTAATGGAGATTTAAATGACTCACTTTTTGAATTTCAACCATCAAAATGAGTCATTTTAAACTTCATTCTACTTTAAATGATGCACACATCATTTAACATCCTGTTAATGAGTTACTATACAATTCCGTTAGTGTTTAATAAATCAAATACATACAGAGAGACTAATGTGTCCTACCATTAAAAACTTGAGGGACTATAAATTTGGTTTCAGTTTTTGAGGGACTACATTGGCCATTTACTCTTAATTTTTTAATATGTGTTTCTTCTTATTGGATTAAGTGTTCATTGGTGGTTTCTTAACTTCCTTCCGGTATGTAGGAGGTATATTCCATCAAACTTCCAGGGGACCCAAAGCTCGGTGAAGGAAAGCCTGAAAACCAAAACCATGCTATAATTTTCACTCGTGGTGATGCTGTTCAAACTATTGACATGAATCAGGTGATGACATGTCTCATGGTCATTTGTACTTTCTTAGTACGCTTTCCTGTAATCCTGTCTTGTAGGAGGAGATGCTGTATTTTTTAGCCTCTTTTGGTTTTCTCTTCCTTCTATGTGGATGATCTCTTTTCCTCTGCCCTTGTATTTTCCATCCCTTCCTTTCACTAATATTCTCTTGCTTTAAAAAAGGCTAACCAGCCCCTCTCTTTGAATTTTCACATTACATTATGCATTTTGGGATACCAGGGGCTCGCATTGTAAATTACACAACCTTAACTTGTCATTGGGTCTAATTAAAGCTTTTGAATGGCAGTGTTGAATCGCTCATTAATCTATATGCCCATGGATGAGTAAAACCTTTTCACAATTTAATTTTATTTGAATCTTGTATGTCTGTAACTTGATTTGATGCAAAGTTAGTTTTGAAGTCATGGACACTGTTGCCTTACTGGTTGGTGTTACAGTATAACTCTTCCTAAGCATCTGAATTTGCACATAAACAAATGAACAAGAATGGTATATTCTCTTCTCTTTTTTTTAATGAGTTGATTGCTTGCATTGTTGACTCTTTGTATGACCTATGAGGATGATGATTATTATTTTTTAAGGATAGAAAAGGAGATATTTTATTAGAATAGAAGAGAATGTACAAAAGATGATGAAACATCCTCAAATAGATGGAAAAAATACAGCTATGATAATTATTGGCTTTTATGCCCAGTCTTCTGTAGTATGCTTGTCAGAACTGTTGATTCTATGAATGGGAGGCACATGATAATGCCTCAATGATAGCATTTGGGAGTTTTTCATCCTGTTGTACTTGAATGTTCTTGGTTTTTCTTTTACATGCAATGATCCTTTAATCTGTTGTGTGTTTGTCGATCTTGCATTTATTCATGGTCCACTAATGTAGTGTTTTACTAAGTTTCCTATGGTAGGTGTTTTGGACTAAGGATGTTTAATGGAGAAATCTCTCTCTAGCCACCCTTGTTTCTGAGAGTCAGTGAATGTCTTAAGAAAGAATGTTTATAGAAATTAATTTGACACTCCTGTTGGACAGGACAACTATCTTGAGGAGGCAATGAAAATGAGAAACCTTCTTGAGGAGTTCCATGCTAATCATGGCCTTCGCCCTCCAAGCATTCTTGGAGTGAGGGAGCATGTTTTCACTGGAAGGTTTGACTTGACCTTATTAGCAATTTGATTAACAAAATGACACTGTTGTGGTAATTTTGCTCTCAGTATCTCACTTGCACATAGCATGCTTGACTCTGCAGTGTCTCTTCCTTGGCCTGGTTCATGTCAAATCAAGAAACTAGCTTTGTAACCTTGGGTCAGCGTGTTCTAGCAAATCCTCTTAAGTAAGTTATGCTTGTGGCTGATTATTTGTACAAGGCAAAATTGATGAAAGTAATTAGCGTATTTCTGGTTGAAAATAAAGTTATTCCTTTTGCTTGATTGCCTTTGACATCATCCTCTAAGATTGTCACTTCTTTTAAGATTTCTTCCTTCCTTTCATCTTGTGAACATTTGATGACTTGATATTGTTTTGATTTACTTTGGAGCTATTGGGTTCATCTGGATGAGCTCCTTTTTTTTTTTTTAAAAAAAAAAGAGGGTATTTTCTCAAACAAAATTAAAACGGAAGCAGAAGCATAAAATTGTTTTACGTTTGGATATTAAATATAAAATATTTTTTAATGATAATTGGAATTGTTAAGTTGTTTGCATATCACATGTATAAGAGACTGGCAACCTTTCCCCATAAGTTAGCTTTTGGGGTTGAGTTAGACCCACTCAATTTCAAAGCCTATACTGTGGTTGTTATTGGGTCATCCACAGATGTGCATTTTTTGAAGCTTTATGCTCTAGATGCCAGGGCGGCGTTATGGGGTGTGTTAAAGTCCTACATCGCTAATCCAAAGTGCTTTTTGAAACCATTTCTAAAAACCAAAGTGCTTTTATCCTTAGTAGGCAAATTTTAGATGCTGCCCTTATTGCTAATGAGGTGGTGGATTATGTTAGATCTCGGGGGAATTTTGGCATTGTTTTTCAATTTAGACTTTGAGAAAGCTTATGATTGAGCTTGTTAGGGGTTTTTTGGATAGTCTTGGACATGAAAGAGTCTGGGAAGTGATGGAGGAGTTGGATTTCAAGATGTCCCTATTTTGCTGTTATTGTTAATGGTAAAACTTGAAAAGCAGACTTGGAAAACAAAGATAGTAGTTTTGTGATTTTGTCTCTTATTTTTTCTATGAGGAAGGTACAAATTTATATATACATTGTAGGACCCACATAATAAATGTGTAAACCTACCTAATAAATACTAACAAATACTAGCCTAAGCTTGTCCTATTATAATAAATGAAAAAGACTAAAAAACAAATCTGTATGATACGCAATATTTCAACACTCCCCCTCAAGTTGGTGAATGGATATCCATCATTCCCAGCTTGTGTATAAGCTCTTCAAACCGCTCTTTGGTAGGCCCTTGGTCAACACATCCAGCAATTGTTGTCCAGAAGGAACATGTATTGTGGCTATAAGTCCATTATCCAACTTCTCTTTGATGAAATTTTGGTCAATTTCAATATGCTTTGTACTATCATGTTGGACAGGGTTATGAGCAATGTTAATAGCTAATTTATCGTCACCTAACATCTTCATAGGAGCCTCATTTTATTTTCAAGTCGTCTAAGATAATTTTCAACCATAGGAGCTCACAAATTCCTTGTGACATGGTGCGGAATTCTGCTTCTACACTTGATCGAGCCACAACGTTTTGCTTTTTTCTTCTCCAAGTCACCAAATTTCCTCCCAAAAACATGCAATATTCTGATGTTGATCTTCTGTCACTAATAGAGCCTGCATAATCAGCATCAGTGTAGACTTCCAGAGAGAGCTTGTCACCACTTTTGAATAGCAATCCTCTTCCAGGTGTGACTTTAAGATACCGTAATATTCTTTCTACTGCTTGCATGTGTCTCACTTTAGGATCATGCATGAATTGGCTAACCACACTCAACATAAGCCAGGTCTAGCCTAGTATGGGCCAAGTATATGAGTTTTCCCACCAATCTTTGGTATTGGGCCTTATCAACACTGGAACTATCTTCTTCACTTCCCATTCGATGGTTTTATTCAATGGGAACACTAGTAGCTTTGCACCCAAGTTTCCCAGTTTCCTTAAGTAGATATAGGACATATTTCCTTTGAGAGATAAAAATGCCTTGCTTAGAGTATGCCACCTCTATTCCAAGGAAGTATCTCAATTTTCTTAGATTTTTCATTTCAAATTCAGCAGCTAACTTCTCCTCCAAGAGCTTCTTCTCAATTGGATCATTATCTGATACAATGATATCACTCACATAGACCAGGAGAACTGTAAGTTTTCCTCCAACTGTATGTTTAAGGAAAAGAGTATGGCCCCCTTGACTCTGCTTGTATCCAAGAGACTTTATAGTTTTTGCAAATCTCCTAAACCATGCACGAGGGGACTGTTTCAACCCATACAAAGCTTTTTTAGCCTACATACTTTATTTCTTCCATTGGTGACATCATATTCGGGAAGAATTTCCATGTAAACTTCTTCCTCTAAGTCTCC
Organism: Dalbergia cochinchinensis; assembly: GCA_031216125.1. Taxonomy (NCBI): domain Eukaryota; kingdom Viridiplantae; phylum Streptophyta; class Magnoliopsida; order Fabales; family Fabaceae; genus Dalbergia; species Dalbergia cochinchinensis. The sequence continues at coordinate 52,969,627 of CM062373.1, read as the reverse complement.
ATGTAAGAATGCATTCTTTACATCGAACTGATGCAAATCCCATAAAAAATAAGCCACAAGACAAAGTAAGGCTCTACCTATATTCATCTTTGCTGCAGGAGCAAACGTCTCGTCATAGTCAATCTCATACGTCTGTGTGTATCCTTTTACAACTAGTCTTGCTTTATATTGATCTAATGCACCATCTGACAGATACTTTACAGTGTATATCCACCTATATCCTACCAGCCTTTTATCTCTTCGTTTCTCAATAATCTCCCATGTTCTGTTCTTCTCTAATGCCCTCATTTCTTCATTCATGGCTTGAACCCAGTTCATATCCTTTAATGCCTCTTGTACTGAGTTGGGATTTGTATGAAATCAACAGCTGCAATGAAACTTTGATACTGCAAGCAAAGGTGTTTAGAAGAGACAAACAAAGACATAGGATGGTTAGTGCAAGTTCTTTTTTCTTTTCTCAAGGCAATCGGTTAGTCATCTAGGTTGGCTTCATAAATATTGGAAGAGTCAGTTTCTTCAGTACTTACCACATGTTCGGACTTTTGAAGTTGCTATTGGATCATATCGGGTTTCTTTCTCCTTCCATGTACTAAAAATGGTTTCTTCTGAGCTTCCTCAGGTGGTGTGATGGAAGACACTAACTCTTGGGAACCCAAGGGAGCTAACTCTTGTGATGATGGGAAAGGGAGAAAGGATTGAGGAGAAGAGGTTAATGTCTCAGCTTCTACTAGACTCTCCCCCTGAAGCGGAGGACTAAAAAATGACTTAGTTTCACAAATGGTAACATCTAAAGAGACAGAGAAATGATGATTGGACGGATGAAAACATTTGTATCCTTTCTTATTAGGAGCATAACCTATGAAAACACATTTGATGGCCTGAGGATCAAGTTTAGTACGATGTTGACGAATGCTCATGGACAAAGGCTACACATCCAAACACCCGAGGTTGTAAACTTTGCATAATTGGAACAAAGGGAAAGTGAGACAACATAGATTGAACAGGACCGATATTACTAAGTACCCGAGAAGGCACCCTATTAATCAGGTAGGCAACTGTTAAAACTGCTTCACCCCAATAAGAGCTAGGGACAGACATTTGAAAAAGAAGAGCGCGGGTAATCTCAAGCAAATGCCTACTCTTTCGCTCTGCCACACCATTTTATTGAGGAGTATCAACACAGGTAAGTTCATGAATAATGCCATGTTCTTTCATAAAATTACAAAACTGTTGATTTACATATTCTTTACCATAATCTGAACATAAACGTTTAATGGATTTTCCAAACTGTGTTTTAATCATATGATAAAACTGAACAAAGAGTTGAAAAACTTCAGATTTATCTTTGATGAGAAAAAGCCAAGTCACCAGTGTGCAATCATCAATAAAAGAAAAACCATTTTGAGCCAGTGATATTAGGAATAGATGCAGGACACCAGACATCAGAATGAATAAGGGCAAAAGGTTCATCACTTTTATGAAAATTAGATGGAAATGACACACGGTGGTGTTTAGCAAATTGACAAACATTACAAGAAAACGACTCAACTGACTCTTTAAAAAAAAAAAAAGGATGGATACGTAGACTTTATTAATTGAAAGGGAGGATGTTCTAGACGCCTATGATGTAACCAAATTTGGGATGCCTGAGATTCTGAATTTGCAGTATAACATGAGGCTGGTGTCTTCTGTCTCCTATCGCTTTCAATTAGTGCATTAAGGCGAAAATATAACCCTTTTTGTTCCTTGGCATCTCCAATCGTCCTCCTTGTGGCAAGATCTTGAACAACACAATGTGAATGAAAAAAGGTTACAACACAGTTAAGATCTTTGGATTTCACGGTTAAGATCTTATGAACAGAAATAAGGTTATTGGCGAGTTGGGATACGTGAAGAACATTGTTGAAGTGTAAGGAAGGGTGAAGAGAAATGCTACTAGACCTTGCAACTGAGGTTTGGGAGCCATCAACCACAGTGATGTGGCGTTTTTCAAAAAAAGGGAGGTAGGAAGAAAAATGAGAGGTCTTAGAGGTCATATGATCAGCCGCACTAGAGTCAATGATCCATAAATCCGTACATTCAATATTAGGTACATGAAAAGATTGAGAACAAGGAATCTTATCGGTTGAGTTTAGAGAGTAAGAGCTAGATGGCTTACTAATAGAGCTTATGAGAGACCGCAAGTGTGTAAGCTCATCCTTACTAAGGGCAGGAATTTCATCATCCATTTGAGGAGCCGGGGCATTGTCTGATGCAGCCATTAAGGCTTGACTGCTTGACAAGCTGTGAAATCCTCCTGTAAGGTTGAGAACTTTGTCTTTTCCATGAAGTTTGAAGCAAGTTTCTTTAGTATGCCCGGACTTCTTACAATAGGGGCACCAACGATTATCTCGGGAAGGCCTTGAAAAGGAAGAAGGGGGTCCTGGCTTGGCTGTCTTGCTAGTGACCAAAGCTGAACCACTACTAGCTTTGTCATCAAGCATAACTGCCCTACGACTTTCCTCTCCCTGCACAATGTAGAACACCTCGGATATAGATGGGAGTCGCTCCTTACCCAGAATCTGAACTCGAATGGGATCATATTCTAGGTTTAAGCCAAAGTGAAATTCAAAAATCCTGTCCTTGTTAACAAAGTCTGCCAAAGTATCCTTGCTACATTCCATTTGCAAGTTTTGATATTGGTCCAACTCAGTCCACAGACCAGTGAGAACACCGTAGTAATCTATTACCGACATCAATCCTTGCTTGGTTGAGAATATTTTCATCTTCAACTCATAACAAGTAGCAATATCTTGCTTCTTGGAGAAAGTTTTGCTAAATACATCCCAAACCGCACGGGAGGAAGTAAGAAACATACAATTCCAACTGATTTCAAGAATCTTAGAGCTCCATAGCCATGTCATAATAAGAGAATCCTCATTATCCCAAGCCTCAATGTGGACTGAGTTATGCCGGATAATTTCCGACGACCTTTAAGAGTATGCCGGATAACTTGAGCCGACTGCAAGTCATTTTTTCCATTCAGGTGGTAGGTTGGGTGCAAAACAGGAAGATCATTAGGATTTAAAGGTGTCAGTGTAATAGCTGTGGAGGTTTTCGATTCTACCATGGTGATAGGGTGGCCAGAGGCTGGTCAGAATGAGTCAAAAGGGGTTGGAAAAGGAAGCGTGGATGGAGGTGGGGTTCCATGTGCCTTCACGCGCTACAGATGTGGCAGTGCGTAAGGCTACACGCAGAAGACTATGGCGACGCGTGGCTGCAGTGTTGGAGGCGCGGTTGGTGGGGGTAGGTTGTGGAAGGCGAGGCGATTTGAATGGAGTGGCTGGGTGGTCGAAACAGTGACTCGAAGGGTGGCCGGCGGCTATAACAGTGGCGGAGAAGGGAGAAAACAGGGGAAAAAAACCGGTTGTAACACCGACTAGAATTCACAGGTTGATCTGTTTTGGTTGATGATGCTCTAAATGAAGGCTAAAAACAAATACTCGTACAACCCAGCAAATGAAGGCTGGAAAAATAGCCCAACAATGAAGGCTGGAAAAAAAATAGCGGAGAGGGATCAGGCTCCCAGATCAGGAGCTCTAATACCAACTTGAAAAACAGACTTGGAAAACTGAGAGAGTGGTTTTGTGATTCTGTCTCTTATCTTTTCTGTAAAGAGGAAGGTGCAAATTTATATGTACATTGTAGGACCCACATAATAAATGTGTAAATCTACCTAATATTACTAACAGATACTAGCCTGTCTAAGCTTCTTCTATTATAACAAATGAAAAAGACTAAAAGACAAATTTGTTTGATATGCAATATTTCAATAGTAAACCTAGATCCTGGTTCAGAGGTCAAAGAGATTTAAGACAAGGGATTCATCTCGCAAATGGTATCAAAGTTGGATTTCAAGTTGTCCCTCTTCTTTTTGTTCTCTCTTGTCCATCTGTTTGGATGATGGTTCTCGCATTAAATTTCGGGAAGATATTTGGGTTGGAAACGCCCCCTTTTTGTTACCTTTCCTCAACTTTTTTGCTTATCCTCCCAGCAAAACGCTTCAATTTGTCAGTTCTTTTCTCATGGTGACCTCTGCTGGAACTTCCATTTTATTCGAAACTTGTATGATAGAGAAGCTAATGAATCAGAGTCCCTTCTTCCTTTGCTTAATCGTATTCAACTTTCTTATGCCCAAGACACTAGGATTTGGACTCTTGACCCCTCTGGTATTTTTTCTTGTAATTCTTATTGTTATTTTTTGATTTCCTCTCCTAACATAGAAAGGTTTCTCTCGGACAAATTCATTTGGGATTCCAAATCTCCCTCTAAGGTCAAAGCTTTTGTCTTGAATGCAATTCTTATTGCATTACCACTATTGACATGCTTCAGAAATGCACGCCCCTCATGGCTTTGTCACCTAATATGTGTATAATGTACAATTTAGATTTCAAATCAGGGGCTCTTCTTTTTTGCATTGCCATATGGCGAGATCTATTTGGATTGGGCTTTCTAGTTTTTTTGGAGAATCATGGGTTTACTCTATGGATATACATGTGTTTCTTCTCATTAAATTCAGAGGTTTTGGTTCATGTAAAGAAGCAAAGATTTTGTGGCAGACTTCAGGTTTTTCAGTGATTTGGTTCGAAAGGAATTCTAGAGTTCCTAATGATTTCTTTTCAACTACTGATTTTATTTTGGATAGGATTTTTTTTTTTTAATCAGGCTTCCCTTTGGTGCACAGCTCTTGGTCTGTTTAATGGTGTTTGTCTAGCTGATATTCAAAGGGATTAGCATGCGTTGTTACATAGTTTATCCCCTTTAGGTCTTAGCCGTATCTTTTGTATCTGTGTGAGGATGTCTCATCCTCTTTATATATTCTCTTTCTCATCTAATAATTTTTTTTCCCTTTTGAAAAAATATAATAAAGACAATGGCCAAAACCTGGATTTTTTTGACAACAATGCCTTTCTAAGAACTCACACTCTCCTTGTTTCTTTCCTATCTTTTTTTTTCTCTCTATTTTTTCTAGTGCCAGCACATGCGAACCATTTCCAATCTTCTGATGAAGATTGTAGAGCTTATGTATTTTCTTTTGGTATGGGTTTGATTTGTTATGGATTGGATCATGAATGGGAGGGTCATTAGGCACGTCTAGGCATTCTGTGTCTGACTCTGAATGGATATGTTTGGGCATGTCTATCAATCTGCCGGTTGTTAATGGTTGTGCTTGTATGGTAGCCTGCAACAAATGGCACTTTCTAGTCTCTTGTTTTTAGCTGTGCAATACTTCGTTGGGCAAAGCAATTGCCAGACGCTGTGATGATTTTTTTGTTTTACCCTTCTTTAATATTTGGAAGGGAAAAAGTAGATGATTTTATCAAAGTGAACTAAACCATAACTTGTGGCTACTGCCAAGATTTTGAATTTGGTAAACAGGTCAACCTCAGATAATCACCGTGATTCAACTAAAGAAAATTATAGTGCTGTTCCCATCAAGGTGGAATCTAGCGAAGGAAAATTCTTGCACTGGAGATGGATGCCTCTCTAAAAGTTGGTAGACTGCAGTTGGCTGATGGTTATCCATGGATTCCCCGATTTTTGTCCATGTCTATTTGGGCCCCTTAGCGGCCCATACCATTATCTATCGTCTTAAACCACTGTGGTTTGGGTGGGTCATGTTGGGTGGTTAAATTGTTTAGGGTCACAACTGCCAGGGCTAACTGTTTGGAAGCCTGAGTGGCAATAGATATAGGCATACAATTTTTGGCCCTTCTCCTTGGAACTTCAATGAACATGTCATCATTTTCAATTTTATGTTCTCTCAAGCGATACTATTGCTAACTGAGCTTTGTTTAATTTTATTCTGTCATATGTTGTTGGCATTTCTCAGTTTTTTGGGTTGAATAAATTATATGCAGAGTTCGTATGCATTATGGACACCCGGATGTATTTGACCGAATATTTCACATAACCCGAGGAGGCATTAGCAAGGCATCCCGTGTTATTAATATTAGTGAAGATATATATTCTGGTAGGTAAAGATTGGTATCAATAATTTTTGTTCTTTTCTTGTCACCCTTGATTTTCTAGCTTAATACGTCATGTCTTCTTTGATCTTCTTTGATAATATGAAATCATTGAAAACTTGAAAGTTTGTTTAGTCAATTTATCTTTGTTGTTGACTACCCATTATCAACTCAAGAGATGTGACGTGTCTTTATCAAGTATGCTGGGAGATGCATATAATATATGATATGCTTTTAGTACTACTAGATGCACTTGTGATTGAAGGCTTGGAGCATGTCCCTTAATACCATAAATGATTCTGATTATGATCTACTTTGAACCTTTTCTATTGACGTCTTAACATTTATTTACTTTTGTACTTTATAATATATTGAAAGACATAAATATACTGCAGGTTTCAACTCCACTTTGCGGCTGGGAAATATAACACACCATGAATACATTCAGGTTGAATGTGCTATATATGGATGCTTTCTGCTTTAAGCTGCATGCAGTCTCTCTCATTTGCTTTTTGCTTCTTTCTTCTGTAGGTTGGAAAAGGAAGGGATGTTGGGTTAAACCAGATTGCCCTTTTTGAAGGAAAAGTGGCAGGTGGTAACGGAGAGCAAGTGCTTAGCAGGGATGTTTACAGACTTGGGCAACTTTTTGATTTCTTCAGAATGCTTTCATTCTATTTCACAACTGTTGGTTATTATGTGTGCACTATGGTATAGTTCTTCGCCAATAATTCTTTCCCTGAAAAATGTGATGATGATGATTTGTTTCAGTTGTCTCATTGTTTTTATTTCAATTTTTTAATGCAGATGACAGTCCTCACAGTATATGTATTTTTATATGGAAGAGCGTATCTGGTAAACTGATAAGACTTGTGCTATCATCTTATTGTTCCTTGCTTAAGGAGGATGTTATCTCCTCCTGGTTATTTGTACTTTCTCTTTCCTGCTGATAAATTACTTGTTCTGCCCCCCCAATCGACAAATTTCCTCATCGGTTTTTGATCTTTTGAGTGTAGACATTGTTTGCAATAGGACACCCTTCTAGTTAGTGACAGGTTTTACTTGCAACTATATCTTTGTCATTGTTCTGACATTGGAACTTTTGTTTGTGGTGTTATGGGAATTGTCACTTGCCTGGGTTCATGTGAGCAGTATTTCATGCTTCTTCATTTGTATTTCTAACCCATGATAAATAAGGGTGTTCTGGTCATTTTATATGTTAAAATTTTCCAAATTATTACACTTCTCCCATTAATTATCATGTGCCATGCACATGGTTTTGTTATTGTCAGCATGGTAATGGACTGTTAAATCTAGGGGTGATTAGTCTACAAATTAATAAAGTTTAGGGTCGGCCAGTGTAAGTTTGGCAAAATAAAGGGGTGTTGGGTAAAATTTCAATAAACCTTAGAGGAGATGAGTGTAATTTTCTCTTAAATTTTTATTCAACTAATTCTAGCTTAATATCTAGCTTCTTTGGTAGATGTGCATAGGGATTGGCATGGTTTATAACATGGCTCATTCTCTTAGGACCTAGTTGTTTTCTTTTGCTTGTGAAAATACATTATCCTCTCTCTTTTTACTCTTTTCACTCCCATGAATAAATTCATTTTTTCTGTGGAAAAGACAACAGCTTAATCTCCACTCTTTTGAACTGTCATGAACATGATATTGTTCTCTGGTGCTTCTTTTTTCAGGCATTCTCTGGTCTTGACGAAGCTATATCACATCAAGCAAAGTTGCTGGGTAACACAGCACTTGATGCAGCTCTGAATACTCAATTTTTGGTCCAGATTGGTGTTTTTACTGCAGTACCAATGATAATGGGTTTTATACTTGAATCAGGATTGCTGAAGGTTAGTCCATATGATTATCAAGCCTTCTTTTTAACATATCAACTGAAACCCATTGAATTCTTCTGTGACCAAAACATTGTCTTTATGCCATGAAAATGATTGCAGGCCATTTTCAGTTTCATCACAATGCAACTTCAGTTGTGTTCTGTATTCTTCACGTTTTCTTTGGGAACTAGAACTCATTATTTTGGGCGTACTATTCTCCATGGGGGTGCAAAAGTACATTACTGTGCCTTTTTTTTTTCGGTAGAATCTAAATACAATATTGCTTCATGTAACTTAGATATAATTATGAGTTTGACTTTTTCTCCATAGTACCGAGCAACTGGTAGAGGGTTTGTTGTCCGTCACATAAAGTTCGCTGAAAATTACAGGCTATACTCTAGGAGCCACTTTGTCAAAGCGTGAGTATTATTTGTCAATAACTTGTTATTGCTTTTCTTTCTGTTGTGGCTGAGTTGAATGAAACTATATTGCATTGATGTTAATGTGTGTTGTGCAACAGGCTTGAAATCGCACTGCTACTTATAGTTTACATCGCATATGGGTATGCAGAGGGAGGTGCTGTTACATATGTTTTGTCAACTGTTAGCAGTTGGTTCCTTGTCATCTCCTGGCTTTTTGCCCCTTACATTTTTAATCCCTCTGGTTTTGAGTGGCAAAAGTAAGTTTCCTGTTATAATCACTTCGGTTGGTTTTGATATTGTATATTCTTGAGTGTAGATACCTAATTTGTCTTTCAAAGATACAGGAGTTGACATTGAAAAAACATTTGATATATTTATTATTGGAGGATTGAAATATTTATTATCGTATCTTTGAAAGGCTAAAATGGCTGTTTACTCCTGTGCTGTTTTTAATTTGGTTTCTGTTTGATTTCTAGATGGATCATTTTAATGTTTTCTTAAATATGGTGATATCATTACATCAATTTGTGAGCAGTGTGTTGTTTCTAACTTACTAGCTGATAAATAGGACTGTGGAAGATTTTGATGATTGGACGAGTTGGCTTCTTTACAAAGGAGGAGTGGGAGTGAAGGGAGAAAATAGTTGGGAGTCCTGGTGGGACGAAGAACAGGTTAGCATTTTTTCTATCCACTTGATTGTTTGCATGAGTATGGGTTCAAGATGGGACATTGCTTAAGACTGACTCTATCATGCTCTTTTATTTACTTCCCTTAGTCCATTTTTTCTATCACTTACAGAAAAATTTGTTGGTCCATAATATTTGTCATCCTCATATTTCAATACCAATTTTCTATTGAATTTCTAATTTATTATAATTTATAATTAACTGACATGCATAGTTTAACATTAATAGAATGATATAATTAGATGTTGAAAATTGAGCAAGAGTATAATGGGATTCACTTGTTGAATAATTTGAAAAGATGGCTAAAATAAGATCATAGATAAGATTGCAGTGATAGAGCAAGAGGTTTCCTCCTTACTAAAGATAAAGGCACAATGAACAACCATAGATCAACTGACGATACAAAAACTCTCTCCAATCCAATCATATATGTGTACGGGAAGCTCCCTCCAAAGAGGCCATGGACCAAACACCAAGGAAAGGCCTGTGCAAAGATCCTGTCTCAAATCTGAACTAAGTTACCACTATAAAGCCTTTCCCTCCTGTCCAACTAAAGCTCATGATGTTAGCAAATCATGTTAACAAATCATAATTGAAAGATCAGATTCAATAAAAATTAGATAGGTATATTATTAATTAAATAGCTGGTTGGAACAACATACACCCAAAAGCTCAAGGCATTACTGTAAAGAAGTTAGATATGAACGATTTCAATTATGTGAATTTTCTGACACTTAGCCCTGCCATTTTGCTGAAAAGTGAGTACATGAGAATTGGTAGAGGGTGCCCCGTGTGGATAAAACAAAAATGTAAACAGGATTGAGAAATGTGTACGGTCATTTTCACAGCATGAAATACAATTGGAGGTACTAAATTTGATTTAAAATTTCTGCACAAAAAAATATTGAATCATCAAAAATGGTTTCAGAATGTTCTATTAAGCGCAATCAGAGAAGTGAGTTATAAATGTTACAATTATTTGGGACGTGACTAAGACCCTGTACATGGATCTTAAAGAGAACCATTTTATGTGAATGTCCAAGTGGATAGCACTGTACACAATGATCTAATTTATATTTGTGCAGAATATAAGCCTGTCTTAATGGGTATTGACCAAGAAGTACAGCTGTAGTATACTAAGATATGCAGTACATTATGTATACAATGGCTATGTGCACTATGGCGTGCAAGAATCGCCTGTGTTGATTCCTTTTTTATTAATATCTAATGATTGTTTTACACATTCTGTAGATGCATATCCAAACATGGAGAGGTCGTATCTTGGAGTCAATTTTGAGCTTGAGGTTTTTCATGTTTCAATATGGTATTGTGTATAAGCTGCATCTTACCGGAAAAGATACATCACTTGCAGTAAGCTCTTTTTCTTACACTAAGCATTCAAGGTTTACCATACCATGCACTTACTCCTAACAAATACAAAATCACTGCTTTGGTTCTGTACTGTATGCTGTACTTATGTTTACGTGAAAAGCATTATGGCTTTTTGTTTTTCTTAAATGTAGAAAATATTAGACTCATTAATGGATTCTGATAATTTTCTATTTTGTAGGTATATGGATTCTCCTGGGTTGTCTTGGTTGGAATTGTCTTGATATTTAAGGTTTGAACTAGATTTCTAATAATTTGATCTTTTGTGTATTTGCTCTTTGTTGTGCAGCAATCTTTTACTTTTCTGCCTGTTATGCTATATGCCATTTTCCCTTAGATCTTCTGATACACCTTTCTTCATATGATTCTTATATCTCCTTGCCTTGCAGGTCTTTACCTACAGCCCAAAGAAATCTGCAGATTTTCAACTAGTAATGCGGTTTTCACAGGGAGTAACAGCCATAGGCCTTGTTACAGCCGTGTCTCTTGTTATTGCCTTTACTACACTGACAATATCTGACCTTTTTGCGAGCATTCTAGCATTTATCCCTACGGGATGGGCAATCTTATCTGTAAGTCTTGATTTGTTTTGTATGAATTTTCACTTAATATCTGGGATCTAATTGATGCCAGTGTCTCAGTTGAATCAATCTGAAGATTATGACACAAGGCCAGTAATGGGGTATCATAGCATCTCCCATCGGGAATGCATTATTTTGTTGAACATTTGTAATATTTTGTGGTGCTTCAAAAGAATGGTATTGTTGCAACTTCAAGTGTAGTTTAGTAGAGAACCAAAATGCTCTACGGGAACTGGTTCCTAGTCTTGGGGGAAAAAAAAACAAAAAACAGAAAAGAAAACAAAACGAAGCATATGTAATAGGAAGTTCATCTCTTATTATACCTCTTGAATTATATGTAGTGGTGGTCCCATAGTTTGGCCTTTCAAACTCTAAAATAGTGCTCTGTAAAACGCCTGGTTCACTCTTATTGGGTGTTTATGGGACATTCGTTCCCACTCTCTTTAGATTTTTCGCTGAAATTTGTGAGTTTTTTTTTTTTTTTACTCTCTTGCAGTTGGCAATTACATGGAGGAGGATGGTTTGGAGGCTGGGATTGTGGGATTCTGTCCGTGAGTTTGCTAGAATGTATGATGCCGGCATGGGTATGATCATCTTTATGCCAATAGCGTTCTTATCATGGTTCCCGTTCATTTCCACTTTCCAGTCTCGCCTTCTCTTCAATCAAGCCTTCAGCCGTGGCCTGGAAATCTCTCTCATCCTTGCTGGAAATAAAGCTAATGTTGAGGCTTAACTGTTCTTGTCATTATTGTTGTGACCCTGCGGGGCTTGTAAATTTGACATGTATATTATTTTGCGGTATAATGTGTGGACTTGATTCCACATTTAGTGTTAGAATGAAAGATGCACTGTTAGTGGGTCTCGTGTATTATTAGTTTTTGCGTAGTCAGAAGTTCAATTTCCACCATGATTAGCATGTAGTCTTGATTATTCTATATTCATAATTATATATAATATCAGCACCACCACAGTTTTTAAATTTTTAAACTCAGATCGGTGATCGACTTTGTCAAAGTACTAGATTATTGGGTTCAGTGATCCAACCGATTGAATCAGATTTATAAGAAAAAAATGTAAAAATATATAAAAATTTAAATAAAATATAATAAAATGACAACTAATTAACAATTTATACACTTTTAAGGGGTTTAAATATAAAAATATAAAAAAATAATATAAATTTTTAAATATTGTTCACATTTCACAATTATGAATCATAATTGATAAGTTCAAAACATAATTATACAAGTAAATTTATAAAGTTTTGTATTATACACTCATTTATAATAATATAAATGAAATTATATTTTTCTATAAGTCAAATAATTAGGTTTTTAAGGTTTTGAAAAAAAATAATTTAGCAAAAAAAAAAATGGTCTGACCTGACTCGGTTCAACAGGTCAAGTTGAATTGGGTTGCATCGGTTTTGATATGGCATTGATCTAAGCAGTGACTCAGATTGATTTTATGACTAGTTCATCTATTTTTTGGTTAAACTGGCCAATCCGAGTCAGTTTTCATAACTATGGCATCAAATGAATGCAAATTTCTTTGACTAATCTACTATATCTAAAGCTCGAATCCATGATATAAAGATTATGTTCTAAAGTACATATTTACTTTGGATTAAAAACTTTTCAAAAATGTAAAATGAGTATATTGGATTAAAAACTTTTCAAAAATGTAAAATGAGTATATAAGAATGCTCAATTTTTCATAATAACCCGAGTTGGTTGGGGACGAAGGCGATGACACCATTAATTGTCTACACCTGATTTGAGTGAGTCTTGCATCTCTTTTTTAATTTCTATATCATCTCAAGATGAAATTCAGAAATTGAAGTGTAGTGAGTATTTAGCAGGCATTGAGTGCTGGGAGATTAGCTTAGCCTTATGGCTTTCACATGATAGACTTCGTTATATTCTCATTGTTACTATTTTATTTGGATTAAAGTCCAGATCTTTGTTGGTTAATAACTACCTATGCTTCTTATCTATTTATTTACCTGGATATTTATGATTTGAAGGACTGTTGATTTGTTTTATGTGATGGACTTTATATTCAACAATGATAGATATTTATTTTATTTCACTGTTAATTATATATTTAAAGTGAACCTTGTAAAATGAAATGAAAAGTGTAATAATCTAGAAACTAGTTCTAATACGACATAAGCATAGGGTTAAATATTATGGTATTATACAATCTGATGATATTTATTTTTCGGGCGTGTAAGCAATTCAGTATAAGCAGCCCATAGCTGTATAACTCATTGAAGATTCATTCAAAAGATTGAATTGTCGCTGATGCTTCGACTACTATCAAGTGGTGTAGTTAGCACAGTATAGGTAAAAAAATTCGGGGATGATATATGAAGTGTTAATTAATTTTAACGGAGTGCGATTTAACCGTTGTTTTAAAGAATATATAATTTAAAACATTAATACAATGTAATTGTCCAGATACTAACAGAACCGCATAGCTTATGTAGGCTGAGTTGGGTTCATCTCTCAAGGGCAGGCAAAACACGTAGAAGGTGAGAGCATTGCAAACAACTGAAGAGATGAGTTAAAAGGAAAGCAGTTAATAACAATCACTAGATGAAAACTAAGTAACCTAAAATCAAGGGATTACAATGTAAATCAAACAACCATTTAAACAGTGAAAATTTGACTTCGGTTCAAGACATGGGTAGCGAGCATTATTGACTCACACTGAGAACAACATATGAAGTTATGAACCACTTGGATATTAATTCACAAGGAACCGAGAAGGATTGTATTTAATCAGATCTATAGTAGATGCTCTGCTTATATGCTAAATATAATTCCCTAACTATGCCTAAGCAGCACTGAGGAGGAACCAAGCTGATAGGTTACACTTCAGACTTATACTGCCACTGAATGTATGCTATAACTTTTTAACACCCAAATGAAAATCACTGCCACTTTGATTCGTCCGTCCATAAATTTCTGCCAAAGATTACCAGAAGACAACGAAACCAATCACTTACCATAGTTTTTTAGAAAGGAGAGCAATTTGAGAAGTGGGAAAAAACAGACACAGAACACTACCAAGGCTAGTTTGTTAATATATGCAGAACTTTCGGTGGTAGTCGCTTAAATGAGACAAGAATTCATTGGATTGTCACGACTCCTGGTACACAAACAATCAAGCAAATAGGAACTTGCCAACACCACCAGAAAGATTATCTACTTTTCATAAACTATGAATATACGAGTTTAACCAGAATCTTGAAAATCCTGCGTCACTGCCATATATAAACGTCAAAATCATCTCATGAAAACTGTCATTAAGACAGAATCAGCGGTGATATACTTAGCGGCAAAATATGCTACCATGCGTCAGTAGATATTAGATACTTAGCGTTACACAAAAAAATAAATAAATAAAACTGTAGCTTCAAGAGCCGAGAACTAGTTTAAATTTTGAAACGAGGAAGAATAGAATAGAATAAGATCCTTGACATAAAAAAGTCAGGAGGTATGTTTCAGGCAGTGATTTATTCACAGAGATTCTTTCCAAAGCAAATATTGCAGACAAATGAATTGTTGCAACAACTAACAAGACAAGAGAATGAAGGATAACGCAAACAAAATAATATGAATCTCTACCCAGAGACTTAAATGTGCATATCACCTTCAGCAATTCGATATAGTAACCTTTGCAAAGCGGGAGTTTCAAATCAAGTAATCCACTGCTCCATTAGGTACAGGTGAAGGTGGATTTTAGAAATCCCAAGATTGCTCTGCCAACAGCTTTGGGTCAAAAATTGGAGAAATTATATTTTGACACCCACATGGATGTAGGCACTCTCATGGGTCCCATATAATATGAGAGAAATTATGGAGAGAGAATAAGTTGAGAAAAAAAATAAATGATGAGACCCGTGTGTATTGTAAGTGGAGTGTTTGGGTATTTAGGAAAATAAGATATTGAAATAACAAAACTCCAAAAATTGCATCTCAAGAGAACAGCACGAAATAATGTGATTAAAAGTAAATGAAGATACCTAGAGAATACTTGATCATATAGATAATCCTATCTATCTCATCATACCCTGAAATAATATTAGAAAAATCTATTTTTGAGAAAAAAATTTGTCACGTGGCAGATTGTCCTCCAATAATATTTCTCCTTCAATGATATTCTAATACATGATTATTTTTTCCCCACAAAATCTGAATATTGGATCAATTTATTACAATATTTTATCAAATCGTTCTATATGGCATAATGTTAAGAGTAATTGAGCGGTCATTCTGATATTACTCAAAAGTTCAGATCTCCATTGGCAACCATGGTACAAAAACAAGAAAATCCACATTAAAAACACATTTCACATCACGGGAAAGAAAACAATCCAGAAGGAAGCGAAAGATAATTTACTGACACCGATGTTACCGGCCATGAAACTTCTATTTGACATATTATATATAAGCTATTACCAGCAAAGCTTGTGGCGCATCAGGGCATAACCAGTACAGTTAAATAAATGTTTTAAGAATCAAATTACAACTTTTGGCTGGCATGCATACTCAAAGCAAAAAAGATCGTTTACACAGGCTGCTGAATCGTCGCATCATCGGCACCTGCACTTCCACCCATCCCGGCTGCCTCAACAGTAGAGTTTGTGTAAGATGTTTGCTGATCAAGTTCAGGAAGAGTTGAGGGTGATGGGTTTATTGGGTGGTCATACTTACAAGATGGTCCAAATTTGCAAATTCCATACCGGCTGTAATGTGTGCACACATTCTGGTCCTGAATTTCATGATACGCAGAATCATAGGTCAGGGAAACTAGCAATTCAACATAACATAACAATGTTAATTAAAGAATTCAGATTTGCTCAACGAAATCTTAACTGAATATTATTAGAACTGAATACAACTTTAAACACATGTACATATTCATGTATTACGGCATGGATATCAGCCAAAAAGTGATTTCCAGGATCAGTTTGGCACAAAGTGAAAGGGTTTAAAGGATGAGATTTTCATACATTTTTTTCTCATGAAAAACTCACCATTGCATTTTTCACCCACATTTGCAAGGGGGTAACAAACTGATAAAGTCTCCCCCAATTCAAGCTTACTCAAACAATAAAAATGATGGAAAAAAAAAAAGTCTTATGATGTAACTCTTTCAAATTCAAATGCTCGTTTCATTCAAAGCATATTCTCAATATAAGGGAACATGAAAAACCTTTTTCCTTTGGAACCAGCCTCGTTTCTTGATTATTCAGCCTATAGTTTTGAAATGCCATTAAAAAATTTCTTTCAACATGTAAAGAAGGGGAGAAACTAAATGAGGATACATTAACAAAAGTCAGAAAAAAATATCAAATTCATCAAAATCATTTATAATAAGAAAGATCTCCTATCATATAATTCAGTAATTTTGAAATAATTAACTTGAAAATTTTTGCTAATTCTCCGCAAATCAGGAAACAAAAGAAATAAATTTTAGTTTGTACTGTCTCCATATAAGCTAAAAAATGGCAGAATCAAGAAACTTACAGGTCTCAAAGGCAGACCCTTGTCACTTAGGTTGCACGGAGGTAATCTTGCAATCCGATTCTTTGGATGGTGGAATTTACAATTAGATTTGAACTTGCAATCCCCAGTTTTTAAGAAGTAACTGCACTCAGGTTCACCAGGCCTCTCTGGAAACCCTTCAACTGGCATCTGCTTTTGGTTGTGCATATAAACACTTGTTTCGATCGCTGGGCTGTTCATGACATATGCAGAAGGTGGATGCATACTTCTCTCAGATAGATACACAGATGCCTTTACAACAACAAATTTGTCAAACTGCTGAGAAACATAATGCTACATACATAATCTTTAATTAGGGTACTTGTGCGATAGACATACAGCAGATCTACAAAAGAGAATAGAGCCTAAAATAAAGCATAACAAAGAAAGAAAGGAAACAGTTTTTGAATTTTGCATGTGATGGGCATCTATTAAAAATCTCAATTCTTAACTGGCTCAAAATTCATGCCACTATGCAGTATTCACTGGACAAATAATAAAAACACCCGGCATTACCAGAAAGTGTGCAATACCCAACTGACAACAATATGTCATAATTTATTATATACTGCAGAAACAGAGAACAACAACATTGTATAACAGAAAATTGGCACAAAAATGTCACAGATTCTAGTACTGTTAATATAATAGAATGGCTTTTGCTAGATGGTTAGTACTCACTAGTCTCAAATCTTACCTGATATCCATTCCAATCAGAACTTTGGGGAGAAACTGCTTGAGTAGGTGAAAGCATCATTGGCACAAAAGGAGCAGTTTCATTTAATGTTCTTGGAGAAGACCACGTGGGTACAGATGATTGTGATATTCCTTGTGATGAAATAGAACTGCCATTACCATATCCTAAAGGAGAATCACTTCCTCCTCCAACAGACGTAGGATCAGGATGATTAAACTTGCAATTTGCTCCAAACTTACAAGAGCCAGTGCGCATGTAATAAGGACACTCTTTCTCTCCCTGTCACGAAAAATGTGCCTCAGGGACAAGTATTTCAGAGAGAATAAAGAGACAAAAATATATCTGTATACATCACAGACAAACTTTCAGAACAAGTAGATATGAGACTAAGGTTATACCAAACGAACAGGCAGGCCAAGAAAGTTAAGCTCGAAAGGGGCAGTTGAATATTTTACTCTAGTGTGATTAAATTTACAGGCTTTTCCAAACTTGCAACCCCCAGACCTTAAATAATACTGCAATAACAACATGAAACAGAAGTTTGTTAGAAACATAATGAATAATATGACACACTGAAGATACGACTGATGGAAGAGAATAAACACAACATTATTATATACAAGCATGCAATTCTTTTAAGCAATCCAATCATTTTTTCTATGTACCAAGGCTAGGGCAGAATGAGTAAGACATTCGCTACTAAAATGAAAAAAAAAAAAGAAGGTTTTAGAATGACCAAACATATACCAGCACAGAAAGAATTATGCCAAATAATATGCCATCATCATAGATGATATGAATTTCTTTGGCCCTACAAATCCCTGGCTAATACATACATATTGATACCATAGATCAATGAATAATCTAAAATGCAAAAGCAATCACCTTCAAGAGTTCTGCATGTCAAAGAATATAGAACTATTTTTCTCATATCACTCACTCAGTCAAACCCAAGAATAGGCAAATGTTTGACTTAGCTAGCAAATCCCATCTCCGTTAATGCTTAACAGAATGGATATTATGTTAGGGACCGGGCCAATCCTAATGGGCCTACTTGTAATGTTGAACAGGAGTGGGAAAGAGTGAGGTAGGTGTGCATGAGTGGTGAGGTGTGTGCTGTAATGTGAGTTTAGTAACAGAATGTGTGTGTGTTATGGGAAGGGAATAGGAGAGAAGGGAGTTAGGGAAATGTTGGACTAGACTTGGGAGAGACTGGCTGCTATAGTGTTCAGACTATTTTCTTTTCATGTTTTCTTGTACCAGCAGGCTAATCCCCACAGGATTGGTTCTGTTCTATCATCAATATACAAGCATTCTTCCTTCAATTACCGTTCCATGAGCAGGTTCCTATCTGATTACAACGAAAGACAATATGAATGAACCCAAAATTCAAGACATAACATATTCAATTACCGTTCCATGACCAGCTTCCTATCTGATTACAACGAAAGATAATATGAATGAACCCAAAATTTAAGACATAACATACAAATGATTGACAACCTCACAATCAACAAAGGAAACGAAGTGTATAAAGTCACATGTTTTGCTAAACTTCCAAGAGTTAATCCTTCACAATTAAAAATCCCGCAGCCAGGGGAACTTGCTTTTTAATAACTAAATGTGATTAACAGAAAAGAAAACGTTAACAAATTCAGATAATACAATCTTAAATCTGAAGTTTTGCAACAGAATTTGTTTAACACCATAGTTTTGAAAATAACCTTGCATTCTATCTGGCTTGATCTTTCTGCTGGTTCTTCTCTTTCTCCGACCTTCTCTTTAACAGCCTTCATTTAGTGTTAAAACATCAAAACACAAAAGAAACCGTCAAGAAGTGAACATGGTATAAGATGTTCCCAGTCATAAAATGCCCAAAAAATACAAATTGACACTCAATCACCACATGGCATCTATCCATTGAAGGAAATAATTTCTCTCCTTTCTTTTTTACCCTAGCAAATATGTTTAAAGAAATGCAACATAGGAGACCTCAACCAGGACAAGTTTTGAAGTCTAGGCAATGCAGCAAGAACTACACCAACCAAGCCTTTTTCCCATCAGATGGGAGACAAATACATGGATCAAACGACACCATTGCATTCAATCATAAACCAAAGTTTATCCAATGTTATATCCAGGAAAAACTTCACAAAATGGACATTTAAAAGGATATTACCAAGCAATTTCCTTGAAACTTCCAATTGAATATGAAGTATAAGCCATGATAAACGGTAACACCAGTCCTTGAATCAAACATATTATATTCAGCTAAGACAAGCTGCCCTTCTTCTCAATCCAGTCAATCAACTGGGACAACACAATGCCGAGAAATACAAAAGAAAATTGCTGCATAATTGAATTTTAAGCTTCATTTTCAACACTTCATAACTAAATGGATGTATCACTGTGAAACAAGTATGTAATGCAACCATATTATATAGTAATAGTGTGCCAGAGTGAGAGGTACAAAAAGTAATACCTGGTTTTTCCTCCTAACTGGGTGATTAAACTTGCAATTGAATCCGAACTTGCAAGTCCCAGTCTTCAGATAAAATGCACAGTCTTCAGCTTCAGGCCTCAATGGGTACTGCTGAGCTCTACCACTGCTTCTGCCTTCCTTCTTCTCCACTTCATCACCTTCTTCCACTCCATCATCGTCATCTCCACTCACCTTATCAACCTCACTCTCTTTCACATTCTCATTCCAACCATACCCCTCATCACAATTCCAGTCATCATCACTCCCTTGACCCTCACCAGATTCTGGGGCACCACCTTCACCTCCCAATTCCCCACTACCAGCTTCAAAGTTTGAATCTTTCTTCCCATTTTCACCACCAAACCCCTCTTCACCCTCCTCACCTTTCAAATCCAACTTGTCATGGAATTCACCACCAAGTTCATGTGTTTCATCATCACCATCCCCATCCCTCAAATCCAACTTGTCACTGGGATCTGATTCTGAGGGTTTAGGAGGATCCTGATCATGATTGGGAACATGATGTGAAGAAGAAGGTTCACACTGAGAATCCAATTGGGGGTCTTTGATGATGGCGGTGGTGGTGGTGGAGGAACCAACTGATTCTGATTCAGAGGGTTCCATTTTTGTCACCCCACATTTCAAAAGAAGGGAAAAACCCTAAAAAAGGAGATTGTTTGATCGATTGATTTGTTGAAACTGAAATAAGACACTTGAGAGAAACCAAAATAAACAATATAAAAGGTTGGATTTTTATTGGGGAAATGAAGTAAAAAAAAAAAAAAACCTGAAACAAGTGTGAACACAACTCAAAAGGGTGTTACCTTTTTGTTGAATGAATGGTGTGATTGTGATTGTGATTGTGTTGTGTGAGTTACTCTTTAGTGTGTGTTTTCTCTGTAGTACATTATGGTGTACGTATCTTGTGACGGCAGTACGTATTTTTATACGGTGCTTAGGTTGCTGTAACCGTCTACAGCATCCCTTCTGACAAAAGTTGCGTTATACTAGCGGGCAACACCTAGTCCCCTACGAATGATTTGATAAAAATGTGTTGCGGGCCGTATTGTTCAATGAAGAATTTATCGAAAATAGCTATGGTATTTCTACTTGTTTAATATAAGATATTGAATCGACTCATTTTTTATTTATTATTGAATAGTGTGTGAATCTCATTTAAATAGAGTCTATATCTTATTCAATAGTAGATGAGAAGTGAGTTGATACAGTATCCTATATTAAATAAATACACATGATATTTTTCTATTGAAAATGAGCCAAAGAGAAGAAGAAAACTTGATGGAAGAAAATAAATAAAAAAAGATAAGTTATATTTACATCACCTGAGATTTGCTTAAATATAACAAATATCTCTTCTATTTGTACACTTGACATTTATCTCCTCTCAACTACCTAAAAACCCAACACAGCTTTAATACTCACAAAGAAAATTACCTTTATACCCTTTTATTTTTTTCAACCCATACCTACCTACCCACAAAGTTACCCTCTCTTCCTCTCTGTTTCCCTCCCCACCATGGTGACAGTGGCGCAACGGAAGAGAATTACATACAGTAAGAAGAGATGTCAACCGAAGCCATCATATGCATCGAAGCTACAATCATCCAAAACCAAACCCAAACATCAGCCATCCTAGACCACAAACAAAATCACAGTAAGAACCCCAGCAAATCATAAAACAATCGAATCTCATTCCATCTCAACCACGAAATAAAAATCACAGTGAAATCCCAACCAAACTCAACCGCAAAACCAGAAGAAGAGAACCAACAAAAAAAAATGGAAAAATCTAGAAGTAGAAGTAAAAAAGGAGGAAGGTCGGGACCTTGTCATGGCCTCCACCACGCCACTGTGCCTTTCCTCATCGCGGTCCCCTCCTTCCTTGTTGTGTCACAGCCGCGAGGCCATCGCAATTAGATTCCCCTTCTCTATCACACCTTGAAGCCATCACGGACCACCGCGCTTCAGTCGCAACCACCACACAGCCACTGCCATGGGAAGCTCGAGCAGTTGCGACCTCTGTTCAGCTTCCTCCATCACCGTCACGCCACCCCAATTGAACCACCATCACCACTGCACTATGCTCTATCGCCGATCGGAGATCAGATTTGGCCTTCCTCCGCCATTGATTTGGTCTGGTCACACTTCGCCGCCATTGTTCTGATCTTCCTTCCCTGCTGACCGCTGATCACCTTTGGTCGCGCAAGGCCACCAGGTCTGGTTGGTCATGCTCCGCTGGTCTGGTCGCCACCGCTGCAAGTGAGCGTAAGGGTAAGGGAGTGAGGGACTGAGGGACTGAGGGGCTGGATAACTTTGTGGATTGGAAAAAGTAAAAAAAGTATAGAGGGAGTGTTTGTTACATTTCAACAAACCTCAGGGGAGGTGAGTATAATTTACCCTAAAAAAATTAATTTGTGTATTTACAATATAATTTTTTTTTATTCTATCAACTAACTAAATCACGTTATTTGTATAATTTTTTAAGTAGTGGATGTGAAACCTAACCATTTTTACTGATGTGACAATATATAATTGAATAACAGTATAAAAAATATTTACATCATCCGTGCATACAAATTAAACTGAAAAAAGGGGAAACTTACGGCTTATTATGAAACACGTAATTGGCTAATTAAGGGTTTTTTTTTCAGATTTATATATATATATTATGAAACTTAAATTTTATATATAAACTGAAAAAATAAAAAATAATTATTTTTCTAAAAGCTACTCTGTTTAATTTCTAAAACAAATTAAAAATGATTTTTTTAATTAATTATTTTTAGTTAATTATTCTCATTAAAGAAAAAAACATTTTTGAGAAGCTTTACTTATTTATTTATTTTTGTTAAACTTCGGCGCTAGAAGCCATAAAGGATAGGCGGAGAAGCCACCGCGGAATCCTGGCGTAGTAAATGGTATTTTAATAAGTTTTTTGACAAGAGAAAAACTGTAATAAAATATATTCCCAGAAAAAGAAAATGTGCAAATAAAATAAGAACGGTTTATAAAAACGAAAGATTAAAGTTGAAACATGTTGCATTGTTAAAAATGTTTAGGAATGTTCCATGAAAAAAAGTTTTGTTTTAATAGAAAATGGACAAAAATAGTAAAGTGTTTATATCTTGAAATTTTAGAGTAGGCTTTAAGTATGTACACATTTGTTATTTCAGTAACAGAATAGTATGTTATAAATTTAGGAGTTTCCTTTCATATCCATAGAGTAACAATACTCTTTTTATCTTTCGATAATTGTGATTTAATTATTAATTTTATAGATCTTAGTAACCTTTTTTCAGAGATAGATCTTAATAACTTGAATTAGTAAAGACATAACTTTTTTTCTAACACAAACATATAAAAAGTATTTGATACCCTGAATTTTATAAGAATGCTAACAAACCTTGTTAAAGCTTTGTTCAATTGCTTTAACGAATTGGGAAAACAGAAAGTGACTTTCTCAATATAAGTCCAACATTTGACCAAGAAAAAAAACACGAGTCAAACAAGAACATCCGTAATAAATGCTACTCCATTCCCACTTAACGAAGAGTCATTCGATGACAACAAATAAATATCATCCAAACACAAACAAACTCACCCTTGTCATGAGAAACATTTATTTTTAATATACTATCATAAGTGACAACCAAAGTTGTAAACTTTAAGTGATTCGCATATAATCATTATTGTACTTGAGTGACTTGCTCATCTTTAGCAAATAATATATCTCCTTTAGGAAAATATTTGAATGTCTAAATATGTGGTTTGACTTATAACTTCATAGCACCAACTCACCAAGCACTTTTCTTACTAAAATCGTATAAGATCTTGGTCAACAAGCTTCAAGAGGCCACTAGGAACTAGGAAGTAATTATTTAAGGTTCAAAACAGGGGAGCGTAGCAAAGTTCAATTTTCATAAAATAGTCTACTTTAATTTTTCTTTTAAAATTGCAAAGGAATCCAAGCCTCCAATATTTTTTATCGACAGTAAAACATTTTAAAAAATCATGCTTTAGCCACTTTTATCCATTAGATAGGAACCAAAGGAGGGGTGCAATTCTTTGAACTGCACCTGATCCAAATAAAAAGTTCCTCTAAAGTAAATTTATTTCTGGAGTAAATTTAAAATTATCTATTCTTTAACTCAATAAGTACTTCACAAAAAGAAAAAATCAATAAAGTACACAATAATCTTAAACTACTAAATGATCTATAAATGATTTTTCCTACAAGAATGTACCTTTAACAGAGCATCTCATGCTTAAGAGCTCCTTGGAGAATGCCCAATACCTAGTGCATGACTTCCATACCAGGCAGTTGGCATTGAGGGGCCGCTGGACAAAATTCATCACTATTCACGACACATAAATGTTGGAACAGCATTTGCACTTGCATGTGATATGAATTGGATGAATGTCATGTTTCCAGATCTTAGCAATTGCTTTAATTGCAATAAACAAATGGGTTAAAAAGACCCAAAGCAAACAGAATTAATAGTTACTCCAAATGGCAATTGCAGGAATATCCTAAACTGTTACTAAAAACCTAGTCCTAGCCCGGTCAATTGAGCAATGGATTAACAAGTTCACAAACCATGTTAAGTAACAACATCTATTCCATCTTGCTATTAACGACTCCTTTTTGCTGTATGCCCTGTCTTTCGCTTATGACGACTGAAATCAGACACAAATCTGAATGTTTGGCCACAGCCTGGCTCGGCACATACATACGGTCGTGCACCGGTGTGGACTCGAATATGTTCGGTACGAGCCCAAGCCCACTTGAAAGTCATCTTGCACCCTTTCCAAGGGCACTTCAGGGGGCGGTCATCCTCATGAACTCGCCGGTGCTGCACCAGATATTTGTGTGAGAAAAAATTCTTCCCACACCCTTTTACAGGACAGATATTTCTCTTATGATGTGACAGTTCTTGTTTTGTCCCAAAACTCATGGTGCACCCCTCAATGTCACACTGGTATTCTTTTTCCTCATCCTTCACTTTGGCTGAAACCTTTGCAGCTGTAGCATTCTTCGCCTTTTTCCTTTTGGTTTGCTTTTCTTTTGATTTTCCTTCAGACTCTTCAACTTTCGGGGCTCTCTTCCTAAGCCGTGTGCTAGGTCCACCTTCTTCCTCCTCTTCAGTATTCAGACTGAAATCTCTGGAGTTACCAGATTGCTTATTCCGCATGTTAAGAGGCTGCTTATTTTTCTGCAGAGCTTTTGATTTCATTAGTGTCTGACCACCTCGTTTTACAGGCCGGGATGTCTGGTTTTTTACTTGGAGAAGGTTAGCTTGTTTTAACTGTTTAAGTTTCTTTGGTTTAGATTGCTTACTTCGAAGAATTTTCTTGTGCTGTTGGAGAGAATCATCCTCCACTTCATCATCTGAATTTCTATCATCTTCATCCTTGCATTTAGCTTGCTTTCTTTTAGGAGTTTTATGTGGAAGATGAGAATTATTGTCTGCTGAGTCATCCATCAGTTCTCTATCAATGTGTTTGTTTTGCCTGCTCCTAGGAAAAGTCCTCTGCTGCTCCTGAAAGTGATCCTCCAATTGGTCATCAGACATTACATCTTTAACCGCTCTTTCATTGCCTTTGTTTCGCCTTTTCCTAGAAAGACTCGTTTGCCGCTTCTGAAAATGGTCCTCTAGTTGGTCATCAGACAATGCATCTTTAACTTCATTATCAATGCCTTTGTTTTGCCGCCTTCTAGGAAAACATTTTTGCTGCTTCTGAAAGTGATCCTCCAATTGGTCATCAGACATTACATCTTCCCCTGCAACACATTTGGGGAGCCTGTCTTTAGGAGTCTTTCTATACTTGCGATGGTGGCCCTCCAGTTGGTCATCTGATACAGCATCCTCTCCAGCAAGGTTTTTGGCTTGCCTGCTATTAGGATTCCTTCGTTGCTGCATCCGCATGTGCTGCTCCAGATGGCCATCAGATGCCATTATATCTTTTTTAGCAAGGTGTTTGCATTGCCTGCCTTTTGGAATCCTCCTTTGCTGCTTATGACAATCATCATCCCTTTGGTCATCGGAAATTACATCTTCACCAATGTATTTGGCATGCTTGCTTTCAGGAGTCTTCCTAAGCAATTGAACAGAAGCAACATCCGATGAATCCTCTGAATTGGCGTCTCTCTCTATGTCTTCAACTAGCTTGCTGCTAAGTTCTCCCCTCTGCTGCCAATCAGAATCATAGTCCATTGTATCATCTGACACAACATCATTGTCAATAAATTTAGCTTCTTTGACATGAACGTTCCTCTTATATCGCCTAAGATAGTTATCATCAAGCGAATTGTCAGAAACTGCGTCACTTCCAGTGCAATTTGTTTTCTTGCTAACAGGTTTTCTATGATGATAGGGAGGAGAATAATCCCCTTCCAAAGCTGCACCATCTGTCTCAATACGCCTGCCTTGCTTACTTCTAAGAATCCTCCTTGGCTGTTGATTTGGTTTGCCCTCAGTTGAATCATCTGAAACCACATCTTTTTCAACAAGAATGCCTTTCCTGGCCCTTCCACTCTCTACAGTCATTTTTCTTTTCCTACCAAATTTTCTGATATTAGTTTCGCTTTTAGGGATGCTTTCTGATCTCTCAATTTTCTCATCAGGTAATACCAACCCATGTAAGCTTCTCTCATCTTCAACATCTTCAGAATCTCTTTTTGACAAAAGGGGATGGACCTGATTGGACATCCAAACTTTACCACACCATTTCCCAGCAACCACCTTTTTCTGCCTGTTGGCCCTTCTCTGATAGACCTTTGGTTCTATGGGTGAACTTGCTGCAGCAGAGGTACAGCCAAATGCATTATATATAACTGAATTGTAAGGCATCTGCTTACTATAAAGAGGAGAACGGCTGAGGTTTGCACTATAGAAAAGATTGATTCCTAGCTTTACAGCCCAGTCCCCATTCCCAGGAATAGCTTCCTCACTATCCAAGGCTAAATGGATCCTCTCCTCATCCTCCTTGGTCGCATGCCTGTATGCAACATTCTTCCACTCGTAATCCATCCCCAGATCTTCTGCTACAAGCTTTGCATCAGCCTCTATCTTGGGATAATCTGTAGAAATATGTAGAATAAAACATGAGTAAGAGCAAAACCAGTAGCAGTATTTATACAATATAAACACTAGTAATCCTTTGAGAGATGCAGAAAATGTAGTTGAAGATCAAAGTTAATCAGTAGCAGTGAGGCAATATACACTAACTACCATAAATACATGACAACTATATGAAAATAGTTTTCCAATCAGAAAGAAAGATCTCTTAGGACATCTGAGCTAATGAAAGAATATTGTTATAGCTCATCATAGCTAGTAAAGCATAAACCAAATGGGCTTTCCTAAGGCTGAAATAAGAGAACGGGAAGAAGGCCAGCTTCCTGCATTATTCATGCAGACATGTAAATATCACTCAATAGCTTTGTAAAGGTCTCTGATCTCCAGAAGACAAATAAAAACAACAAAATAAAAATCAGATACATGATTTTTCATATTTATAAAATTTAATTTTCATCTAATGACAATGAAAAGAAATTTACACTATAAGTGAACCGTGCGGCACCGCCTATTTTCATCTTTTCCTAGGGCTTCTATGGGAGTGGAACATTTAAGCAAGAACTTGGGCTTGTGATAAACAACACAGCACAATATAAATTGATGAGTTAATCAATCAATCAATCACCAGACCTGGATGACACAGGAGCAATATGTGGGCTCCACCTATTGGGCGGAGTTGCTGCTCTGCTTCTGCAGCATGCTCCAGACAGAAGACATGCATTCTAGATGAGTCTTCATCACATTGTGGCACCAATGAAGCATTTTTATTATCAATGGGAGCCATAGGCTTGACCAACAACTTTTCACCATCATGAACATCTTGGGAACAATTAATGGTGGAATTAGGCATTGCCCTTGTATTTTTAAATGCAACACCTGAACCGGTTTCATAAGCCTGTTTCTCAAAAGAGTAGTCAATAGATTGATGACTGAAATCATCTCTCCTATCACGTCTTGATTCATGGCCATTAACTGCAATATCTGGGTCACCCTGATCATCCTCAGAGTCAGAAGAATTTCCATATGCTGAGGCCAGCAATGCAAGAGCTGTATTGCCTTTGTTTCTGTCAGTACCTAAGGCCCCCTCATAATTTCGTTCTGCAGTCTGTAGCCGGAACCGAGCAGATTGAACAAGATCATCATATAAACCATTTGGGGTCTTCTTTTCTGTCCACCCTGTATGACGCATAAAATGGATCAGCTGTTTCATCTAATTAATTATTTTCATATGGCAAACATTTTAAGACAAAGGTGATATTATAAGAGCCATTTACAGATACCTAAGCTGTGCTTTCATACACATACCATAAGGGCTTTGCACAGGGCATTAGTGCATGTTCCTGTTCTCCTATTACCCAATTACAATCCTATGATCATCAGTTAGATTCCCTATTATGTAACTAATGACAAGTTCATGGCACTGATGGCAGGGTAACTCAACGCTTCTTCAACCAGCACAAAAGAGAAGGCACTCTTCGAGAATTAAGATTTAAGTATTACAACTAATGAACTCAGTGATCTCTCTTCCTGGTTTACAAAAGGAACCAACCCAACCTTCGGGATTAGTAGACTCCAAATCAGTCCACAAAGACAATAAGAGAAAATTGAAACAAAAGATACATGAATAAGTAGACTAATAGCCATTGGCTAATTTTATGATACAATCAGTCTTTCACAAAAGGAAAAACAAAGGTGAAAGCAGAGTTGTAACAGAAAAACATCTTAGCAACCCGCAGGGGATTAAAAACAAGACACAAGAGAGACAAGAACTTTGGTGGCATATCAGAACTCAGGAACAAACAAATTTGTTTATGCCTCTCGTAATTGGTAAACTCTGGGAAATATCTACCATATAATCTACTAACTGCACCTCAACTCATGTAATCAAGCCAAACAGCATTAAGAGCAACGAATACTAAACAAACATTTGAAAAGGGATCAAAGCAGGGTAAGAGTCCATGCCAATGCAGAGCCAAGACATATCCTACCAGCACAAAATTATTGTTTCGGTTCTACAGTAGAAACTTATCAGGATAGGTTGGTCACATACAGCTCACCTCTAACATACTGATAGACACTGACAAAATAAATATTCACGTTTCTGATGAACATGAAAATTTAAAAAGGCCTGAAAAATATCTAATCGAGGGATGCATAATCATTAGTGATAAGATCTAAATTAAGTCACAAACTATTTTTTGATACAATATGAAGCAAAGTATGGAATACAAGAAATGGAGCTTATGAAACCTGCCTGCATACATATTTGGCTCAGGAATACTAGCATCTTCATGGGAAACGGTAAATTTTTTGTTGGATACTCCTGAACCAACGACCCAATCATTAAAGAAGCTACAATCAGCTGACATAAGATATCTAGCAGCAGGTTCTCTAGGCTGTACAATAGCAACACAAGAAAAGCTTAATATTCCACATGTGACACATGAAAATAGTCTCTGATCTGACGATCCATCCCCTTCACCAGTTCCTTCAGTGTCACTTTGCAGTGGCTTAGAACTTGAAGTACATATGTTTCCATTTACATCAAATGAGGAAATCCTGTTCCTTTGATACAATGAAGTAAACTTGTCTTTTACAGAACAGAAACCATTTTCTTGCTTGATTCCATGGTTCCTGTGGAACACCAGATCATCAGAAATAAAACCTTTTGAGGAATTCATTCCAGTGGAATTGCATGCACCAAGAGAAAACCCAGGGTTCACTTTTAGTTGTTGTGATCCAATACGTAATTTTGAGCAAAAAGAAATGTCAAATGAGCTATGAGGAAGAAGGACTACAGAGGATCCTTTGCTGAGTAAATGAAGCAAATCATTGTTCTGTAACACATCTCGAACAAATAGTTCTTTAATTACAGTTTCTCCTTCACCCCTCTTCTTATCTTTAAGACGAGAACTCCGTGGTTCAGCACTGATACCTTCAGGAATTCTGTAGAGAAAACAAGAGTATTTACAAGAAGTATATAACAGCTCATATTGTCATCAGAATCAGTGTATATATGGGTGTGTGCACAGGAAGTGTATAATATAAAAGCTCATACTATTGTATTGTGCCATGAGCAAATCATATTAGTTGACATGAATTCCTCAACAAGAAACAAATAAAGAAGCAAATGGTTACTATTAAAAAATACACACATTTTAATATCTAGAAAGATAAATGATTAATCCATAGATTTTTCAAATAAGGAATGCAAATACATCTTCAAACTCCATTAAGTCAAAGATATCATTAACAAATGCATCAATCTACTCAAACAAAAAGAAAACAAAAGATAATTCTGTTCAGATATCAGCAGCACACTCCCACAGCCAAAAATAAGAAGCCATAATAGGGAAAGACAAACCTAGAACACAAAGCTAAAGCAAGGTCATAAAGTAACTGGAAATGTGAAACCATGGGAGGATAATTTATTGAAGCCCTCCGAATAGCAGCATCTTTAGCAACTCTCAACCATTCAGGTGTTGCAATGTTAGCTGCCTCTCCACAATTAAAACCTACAAAGCAGGGTGGCATACATTTAGAGCACTAGAAAAATCCAACAAATGGAAGAAACAATAGTGACAACATGAACCCCACAAATAGAGAGAGAGAGAGAGAGTCCTTGAGCCACTAGTCACACTTATTCAAAGATTGTTAAAGAATCTTACCATGACTAAACCCAGAGTGATAAGCTCTTGGAAATGTTACAACAAATTCCCCAGCATTTTGTACTAACCTGATATCAATTTAAAGTTAAAAGTTAAGATGCATATAGAGCACCTGCCTATAAAAAGTGGCTTCTAATGATTGCAATTATCACTACCACGTATTTTACCCTTGAGATTTACCCCAGGGATTTACCAAATAAGCCACAAACACATTCGTGAGAATTAGTACCTGCAGCATGGAACACCTGCGCTAATCAATACTTCAGGTGACATCACTGTGGTTTTCTCACCAAGAGTAGCAAAAGTAACTGTTGAAGGGAACCAATATCCGCATAAGTTTTGTGTAATATGTGGATCCATATATAAACAAAATAACTCATGTCAAATTCTTTACTTAAGGAAATCAGTTCCTCTGTTATTCAAGGTGGACCAACCAACATGAAAATCAGTCCCAGTCGATTGGAACAATAACATGGTACAACAAAGCCAAAAGAAATGAAGAAGATAACTAAAAAATAAATTGAAGAAAATAAGAAAGATACATCACAAAGAACGAGAAACATATAGCGTGAAAGAAAAAGACGGGCATGTACCAGTACAATATAGGCAACCTGCTCAATTGGGGTAGATTTCGAAATCCTAAACAGTAAAATTTGATTAAACTTTACCCATTCATTGCCTCCTAAAGCAATGGATTGGAATCCTAAAATCAACAATTGAAACCCTAGTTTTGTCATCATTGATGGTTAAAGTTAGAATTTCACCCACTTTTAACAGCATGAGATTAAAAACATAAATCATAAACTCGTAGGATTTCATTAGTAAATCTTGTTCTCAACAATGATGGCTTGATGTGAAACTCAGGATCCATAAAGTATGACATAAAACACGAATATATCCTTATTAGCAGAATGCACACCATATTGAAAATGAACCATGTGGTCATTAGGTCAAAAGTGAAGGTAACAGGGACTTCTATAAAAGTTTCCACGATGGTGAATATCTCCACAACTTGGTGACAACAGCACAGACACAGCCAGACACAAAAAGCCAGCCTATATATCACAGCAGAGTGAAAGTTGTTTTTCAAACAATGACTGTTTCAATAACAACTTCTCCCCCTCTAGACTCGGGTTCCAAATGACTTTCAACAAGCATAACCAAAGCAAACAACACAAGAGAGAATACACCATTAAAACCACTCTGTAATCCTCAAAAAAGTCAATGGGAGTCCATCCCAACCCCCAAAATAATCGATAGAACGCCACAAACTCCATACTGAGTAAGAAGCAAATAATGCAGATTGCAGACAGATGCAGAACCATAGTGCCACTAAAAATACTACTTGCAAATCACCAAATTTTCTTATCCTCAATTGTCAGACCCTCAATTCCAAAGCTCATCACTTCACAAGTCCGCAGTCCTAAACTCCTAATGCATACTAAAAGAGAAACTCCATCTACACTCATCTTGCTCTCATAAATCACCCCCAAAAACATCCCTCAAAACTTCAAAGCTAAACAATACAATGTTCCCTTACAGCTACGAATCTGCAATCAATCCAATTGCATACTGAACAGAAATTAACTCGATCAACACTCAACAACGTCTCTCACACACACCACCACCACCACCAAAAATGTCCCCCCACAAACTAGCTTACAATCAAAACCATAACAAAAACTACCACGCAGAACCAACCCTAACAATTAAACAGTTACCACAACCAAAGCTTAGAAAAAAACCAGCAATAACAAAAGCAAAAACAGAGCAGCAAGCAAAATTACTTAGCCCTGCAAAACTCACCCAGAGGGTTTATCTCTCCGCCATAACCATGAACCCTAACTACCTCCTCGAACGCCACGGCAGCATCCCTCGGCACACCGTACCAAGTCTTCCCCGCTCCCATATGAAGGTAATTCAAGCTATGCAAGTCATGGTCCTCAACATGCCAAGCGAACCAGCTAAACAACATAGCCACATACAACATCGGCGAAGTAACCCCCGGAATCTCCTCCTTCATGAACCTCAACAGCGAGCCATTCGCCCTCGAAACCTCCCTCATGTTCCACGCCGACTCCGCCAGCGCCGCCGCCGCCACCGCACCACCACCGTTCTCTCGGCATTTCCGGCCGAACGCCGACCCCGGCATGTCGTTAGCGTACTCAACCGAGAAAGGCTTGTCAACGGTGGCCTTCCAGAACAGAGTCTCAGCTTCCAGCGCCGAGATGGCACCGGCCCCACCAGTAGCCCCTCCTCCTCCTCCCTTCCGGTGAAGATGTTTCTTAAGGTAGCTGCGCTCGAAGGACTTGGCTTTGGCCTCGAATTCCTGGAAGGTGTAGTTGTCGCCGCTCTGCCAGACGGGCCGCTGGACGGGCCTGGGGCGGCGGGGGCAGAACCCGATCTGCTGCTGGCGGGTGGTGAATGTGGGCCTGGAATCGGGCCGGGCCGAGAGAGAGCGGGTGAGGTTTGCGATTGCGGCCTTCTTCGGCGGTGGAGGGAACGGGGGAATGATCTTGCAGATGCCGTACTTGGAAGCCTCCTTCTCGATCTTGAAAATGTACGCGATCGGATCTTGGAACTCGGCCAGCGTTGGCCGGTACTCCGGCGCCACCGGCAGCGACTTCAGCCACGGGAATACGTCGCCGTTCGGTGGCTCCGCCATCACGAAGAAGAACCAAGAAGGATATAGAGGTAATTTTCTTTCCTTTTTTTTCCTTTTTCTTCTCAATGAATGGCCATTGAGAAATGAAACGAGAGAGAGAGAGAGAGAGAAACAGAGGTTATTCTTCAGATTCTCTCATGGTGAGTGAGTGACTGAGTGCTTTTCTCTTTCTCTCTCTCTTTCTCTTTCTCTTTTGTGTTTGTTATCTGTTCCCCTTCCTCTGTTTTCAATGCTACAGAGGAGAGAGGGGAACGGTGAAAAAATTAAATATAATATCGGAGGCAGGGGAAGTATGACTATGAAGCACACTGTGGGCAGCTGGAGAGAGCGGTAAGAAGAGTAAGTAAGTAGTAGCAGTAGAACATTTGAGTGATGTGAGTTGGGGTTTTATTCTGGGTTTGGCTTTGGGGAGGTTCATTTCTCAAAATGCCACTCTTTTCTCCTCTTATTTACTTAAACTACCACTCTGTTTTCTTGCATTTTTTTCTCTTTCTTCATATATTTTGCTATTAATTACTACTATGTCAAATTTAATGGATCCCTCATCCCTTATCCAATTAATGTTCGGTCAATTTGTTTTTTTTTCTTTTTTTATAAGCAAAAATTTCCTGGGAACTTGTAAGAGAAGTTTATCTCCTTAAAAGAGCTCCTAGACTAGTCATTACTGTGGGTGGGCAGTGAATAAAAGTTTAAAAATAAAAACTTATATTTAGGATTAAAAAATTGTCTCAATCTAGGATTTAGACATGCTGAGCTCATAAAAAGTTACAAAAATACTTATAAATCACTTGTTAACACAAAAAAATTAATAATTAAATTTAAATCATAATAAGATATGAGTAAATAAAAAAATTGACTAAATGAGCCAATCTTATTCACAGTTAGGTCAATTTATTTAAATAAAGTTCTCTTTAAATTTGTGATGTCAAGACTATGCATTGGTCTATTTCTTCATATATATGGTTGTATTTAATTTGAATTTTGGCGTTTTCTGTTGGTGGATTAATATGAAATTAATGGGCCAAGTACTGGGGGGTATACTTTTCGCATAAGTGCCCTTTTTTTCTTGCCGCTTGCACTCCTCTTGGATGAACATTGTCATTATTCTATTTTGATTAGTGTTATTTTGACATTTAAAAGGTAGGTGTCAAAAATAAACACTTATTTTATAATCATTGAATGTAATGGATGTTAAATATAAATGGAGACCACCATTACTTCTAATAATTATTAAATAAATGTCTGAATAAACACTCACTTTTCAAATGTAAAAATATCGTTACCCTTCTATTTTTGCCATTTTCCGAAAGCCATGTTATATTGATTCGTAGTGTATTTTATTTCGTTGCTCGTTGCATACCGTGGGAGAAGGACTCGGGTTGGAGAAGGGACATGGGTGTCTCTGGGTGTTGAGTGGAGTCAAAGATGACCTCGCCGGTTCGATGACACGTCAGAGGCCAAGGTTGCTTCAAGGCGAGACAGGTGTCTTAATGTGATTGGCAGATTGTGGGGCACACTGAACCGTACTATGAGCCAGTTTGGGGGGGGCCCCCTGCAAGAGCTGCATGAAATAACTGAATTCTGCAGCCTCAGTCATGAATGAAAATATCATGCAAATCACTCCCCCCATCGTCAACGTATAATCACATCATAGTTGTTTATACTTTATTTAATCGAAGCACATGGTATAAAATATTTTTATATTACTATTTAATTATATATTATTATATTAATAAAATTGATTAAATTTATAATTATTAATTTAAAATTTATTTAAATAGCATAATTTGATTGAAAAATAACATAGAGATTTTTTTTTCTTATATTGTTAATGTATAAAAATAAATTTCATATTTTTTGTGGTTCATTATTTATATAAAGACTCATATAATTTTATAAATTTTACAAGTTTAATATAATTTCACTTATTTTACCCATAGTTTGGTGAAAAAAAGAGTTAAAAGAAAAATAGCAATAAAGAGCACATGAGTTGACTTCGAGTTTTTTTTTTTCAAGTATACAAAAGAGAAAACAGATAAGAACCAAAAATGTAACTGTGAGTCTCAGGTAAAACTTTTCCTCACACTTATAATAAGAAGAAAATTGGGAGCAATAGTTAACAACTTATTTACCAACATTACTCTTTTTTCAACTTTCTTCACTAAAGATATAAAGAGATATTTGAATAACTATTTTTTACATATCACATTTGTTTTAATTTTTTTTTCCATCATCTAAATAATGAAAAGGAAAAACAACTTCTCTTTTTATTTTATTTCCTCTTCATTTTTTCTCTTGTTTTAAATTTGCAATCAAATAAAATATTAAAGTGTTATAATTATTTTTTCCTTTACAAAACATAATTATAAAAAAATGAAAAAAATCATTTAGCATCTTGATTAACTCTATTTTTTTATACATCATAATGTTAAAGATAATAAAATTTTAACATATCATCTCATGTATACTATTCATATCCTTTAGCACTAATCTAATTCTAATGACTTTAATGAACTCTATGCTTGTCTGTATATAACTACAAGCCATATTTGTACACTTGGTCTGATATATTTATGTACTTCGTTAATCATTCTTTTTTGTTGTGAAGATCAGTAACAAAAACATCAAAACAATGAAGGATTTTTTACACATATAAATTTTAAAAAAAATATCATATTATATATAGGCACTAAATTGAATCTCGTTACATATATATCTTGTTTTGGATTTAATAGGAATTGACTTAAATGAATCTCCATTTAAAGTTCAAATTTATTCTGAGATATATTGAAATTGATTTAAATCAATTTTCCACGTGTCAAGGAATCTCATGCAATGGTCAAAAGAAGTGGCATCATCAAACTCCTCATAAATCAATTTGAATTGATTGGTTAGATGTGTCAATTATATTGAAGAATCGATTTGAAACTGTTGTCACGCACCTCTGACAAGTCAATTTGAGTCAATTTTTGTGGAGTAAGTTTCTATAGAAACCCGTCCAACTAGAATTGTTTTCAATTGTTTCTCAATTCTCCCTTCTTCAAAGTTTCTTACCCTTTTGTTCTTAGTTTGTTCTGTTGTTGAGAGTTTCTACTGGAGAAGATAAAATTGGTGAAGGAAACTATGAAGGCTGAAAATATGTACATCCTAAATGAAGTTGATAGAAAGACTAGCAATACAATAATTAATTTATTTTGTTATCTTAATAATTAAATTTATTTAGTTTAAAATATTTTAATATATTACTGTTTACTTTAACATTAGGTTAGGTTGTTGTTACTTATACGTATTTTTATATATAATTTAGTTTAAATTCTAAATTACTTTAAGTTAGTAATATTTATAGCATATTTAGTTTAATTTAGTAAAAAATTTTATCTAGTGTAATTTTAATATATAACTTTGTAAGTGAATCGATTCTTTGTTGTAATAAATATAATTCATTTCAATAAAATTTATTGAAGGATACATAATATTTTAATTTAATTTAATACGTAATTTTGTTCTAGTGTAATTTGTGGCATATATAAATAGTATAGAATATTTTAATATATTGTTATTTTGTTGCTTAAAATTATAGGATTTTGTAGAATTTAATTTTTGTAGAATAGCTATTGTGTTAATTATTAAGTAAGTATAATATTTTTTTCATTATATAACAATGTTTCTTCCATTTATGTAGCCCTACGCAAATTTTAAAAACTAGGCATTATAATTAGATGGTGAAAATACATCCATTGATGGAATCTTATCTTAGGCAGGTGGGTTTTTGGCATGTCCCATAAACGATTCCACTTCATGACTATAACAGATTGCTCATTAGTGCACTTGTTGAACGGTGAAAGCATGAGTTGCACACATTTCATCTATCGTATGGAGAGTATACCATCACGCTACAGGATGTTGCATTCAAGCTAGAATTGTAGGTGGGTGGATAGCTTGTGTGTGACTGCATTAGTTCATGGGAGAATTTTTATGGCTGTTATATGGACATTATGTCAGAGTTGCTTGGTGTAATACCACCGCAGGAGCACATCAATGGATTTAGTGTGAACCTACCTTGGTTCACAAGGACATTAAAGCAATTTGAGACATGATGGTGACGAGTTTATATATAGTTGTCCATCATACTCGAAAAAAGAGTGAAAATAAAAAAACATGTGACTCATGTGCTCGTCCTTCTGAATTCAAAACTTTCTATATCATATCCCATTTGGCCCAATATCAACTAGTATCCTATAGAATATTTTTGTGATTTGCTTGTTTTTTTTCCTCGGACCCTTCTAATATTCTGCTCTGCAACTCTAATAAATAAATAGGTGGATGGACAATCAATTAAGCTTGATTGTCATTATAGAATGTCTCATCCTGCACTCTATTTATAATCTTATTATTATAATTGACAAGAATATTAACATAACTCTTTGTCATATTCTCACTAATTTTTATACTCAATTTTTTTTTTGTTACTGAAGCACAATGAATTGCTAAGATCACTACCTATATATATAATGGAGTGGACCACTAATATCAATTTAAACCAATTCAAGAAACCATTTTGACATCTCTTACAAATCGATTTAAATCAATTTAGCTAACAATCTGACACGTTACAAAAATTGATTTAAATGTGTCTCTGACTTGTAGCAGAATGTTTGGCACATTCCTCAAATAAATTTAAATTGATTTCTCATGGGTTATGTGCAGAAATCATGTTTTGACACTACACAAATCAATTTACATCAAATTCAAACTATGTCACATCATCAATTTGAATTTTAAACAGAAAATTGATTTGTATTAAATCCAAAACAGAACATGTGTGTAACAAGATTCCATTTGGTGTATATATATAATATATATTTTTTAATTTATATGTGTAAAAAATCCAAACAGTGAACTCCCAAGTGCATTACCAAACGATAATAGCTCCAATAGAAATGGCAATGGGCAAGCCTGAGGTGAGGAGTAGTTAATCCCTTACTCCTTGTCCCATGAATCTCCATTGCCTCATGAGGATCCACGGATACGATGATAAAAGTTTTAAAAATTAAGAAAACCAATTTAAGGAATTCAATTAGCTTAAATTTTTTAATAAAAAAATGCTTAAAAATTAATAGTACAAAGTTTATCAAAGTCTTACTATTCATAGCCTTACATCAATATTGCCAAATCTTCATATTTTAAATCAAGTCACAACTATCACTAGAACATCATAGTAAATAAACAATGAAATTGAAATAGTCTAGCACTAAACATCATTAATAAAACTAAATATCTTTATAATCTTCATAATTAAGTTTGAGTTACATTTTAACTTATATATTAAAAAGAATATATATAAATTAATTACAAGTCATAAACATTGCGGTCGTAAGAAATCTAGTATCAAAATAACTCATATCCAAACATCACCAATATTAATATTCTCAAATATTACAAGACATTGAGCTTTTTTCTTTTGAAATTACCAATATAATTTGGGGACACATATCTTCACAGGGTGAGGGCATGATCTCATCCCAAAATTACCATGCGACGACTTTTACCTTCATCCCCATCTCTATGAGTTAAAAATACTCACATTTAAATCCTTATCTATAGATATTCTCAAATATCTCCACCTAAGAAACCCGTTATCGTTCCTAAGTTACAAGCTTCTACCTAATTAGTATTACGAGTCCAATAGGAAAGACCTTTGGATCTTCTGTGTTTTCCTTTTATTAGTTTGTACTTGTAGACCATTTGTTTGATTCAATTGAGAGTTGATATGGGTGTGGCATGGAAAGTGAATCCAATTCAGGGAATTCACGGTACATGACAGTGACGTAACCCGCGTATTGTTGGTGTATGTACTTTTCCATATACGGGTTCATCACCTATGAATCTTAGCCATGTTCATCTTATTATACTGGAGTTATTTACTTATTTTCATTTCTAGGCAGGATTATGCTTCGCCTTATAAAATTCAAATATTAATATTTTAAAATTAGTTATGGTTAAGACTGTGACATGTGTTTTACTAACAAATTTATTAAAATATAGAAAAGAAAAGATTCAATAACAATTATTGAAAACAAGAAAGGTTTTAATATCCATAGAATACTGAAGAAAAAATCTTTCTAAAATTTAGAAATTAAAGGATTGTTTGAAATTGCTTTTGATTTTGTGTTTTTGAAAACTATTTTGAAAAACAATATTTAAATCCAATTTCTAAAAATAGAAGAACAAAAAATTCCGTTTGATAATTTTTTTTTCTCAAAACGGTTTTTAAATAATTAAAACAAAAAATTTCGCTTGCATTGATATTTTTAAAAGTAAGTTTTGGGAGCCAATTCTCAAACAGTCACCGTACAATGCTAATTGTCTACTGATGAGCATGTAGAACGAGAGAGAGAGTGAGGATTAGACTCATGAGAGAGGTGCCGAAACTTATTTGATTTGTGTGAGAATCGAAATAGCTAGTAATTAATGATATCAATTAATTATAAATATGCCATCTTATTTTTTTCTTGTTTTAAAAAATAGAACTCCAGAAACATTTTTCAGCTATTTTCTAGTTTTTACCTTTGAAACACAAAATGTGACCAATTTTTTTGTATTCAAAATCAATCTTAAAAAAATAACCCACCAAACAAGTTTTTTATTTTAAAAAACCAAAATTTATTCTATAAAATACTTTTCAAACAGCTCCTAATTATTTTAATAATTATTAAACTCAATTTAGCAATTAACTTAGCTAAGGTATCTAAATCATTGGTTCAACCAATAAGTCATTAATTAAACCACTAATTAAATAAGTATATAGAAATATAATAAATATACAATCAAACCTGATCCATTGTGTAACACCCCCTTAATTACAGTATTTTACCTAGGATTAAACACTGTAATTAAGAATGTGGTACTTTGTATCACACTCATACATTGTAGCGGTAATTTATTTATTTACAAGTAGGCGGTCATGTCATTTCACGATACATGTATAATGTACAGTCATCCAGTGGCTAGAGTACACATGTCAACTACAGAATATAAACCTGCTTTAAATACATGAGGATTTATCTAGGACAAGTCTTATGATTAAAAAGTACTTAAGCTTCTAATTATAGTATCATATAGTCGACTGATCACATGTATTCATCAATCCTCTAGTGAGTCATTGTGTTTGAACTCCGAGGTAGACATGGAATACACATAAGGGTGAGAATTCTAAGATTCTCAGTAGGGTATTCCCATACACATATAAATGTCATCATTATCTACCCCAGCTGCTTCAGTTTAATTTATAAAAAAAAAAATGTTACATGCAAGTAACATAATTAGAATGACTCAAAATTTTTACTGAAGATACTTAATATATTAGCTACATCATATAAAATTTTCATCTCAATCTAATGTCTCTAACTAGGTCAGAAAATTCGAATAATTTCACCTGCGTGCTTAAAATTGGGATTTCCAGCAACATAGTCACAACATGCTGTAGCAAAAAGAGTTTCCTAACATCATCAAAACTCTATACCAAAATTAATATATCTATATTCATATATTATCAACCAATAAAACTAAAAATTTCAGACTCTATCCATCAGCAAATTTCAAAGTAAAATTTGAAAGAGAAGAGGGTAAATAAAGCCCTACTTGACTCTTGTAAGTTCTTGATCTTGTTCTTGGTTTTCTCAAGGATTTGTGCACCTAATTATTGATCCAACTCTCTTAATTCCTCTGATAACACAACAAAGATAGCAGCAACTTGATAATATGTTGAGATGAGAATTGTTTATGAAGAGTTGTTTTGGAGATATTAGGAACTAGTATGTGATTTATGCCTAAGTTTTGGATGT
Source organism: Dalbergia cochinchinensis (assembly GCA_031216125.1). Taxonomy (NCBI): domain Eukaryota; kingdom Viridiplantae; phylum Streptophyta; class Magnoliopsida; order Fabales; family Fabaceae; genus Dalbergia; species Dalbergia cochinchinensis. The sequence goes on along the minus strand of CM062373.1, from coordinate 52,928,689 downwards.
TTTGGTTTTGAAGTAGGAAATTAAGCTATGTTATGGTGTGTTGATGAAGAAGATAAAGATAGAGAAGGATGGAGAAGGCTGTAAGAAGTCTTGGCCGATCCTCCTTTTAAGCAAAAGATAAGGTTTTAGTTTTATTTATTCATTTAAGATGACATGTGTATAGTTTTATTACCATAACAATTTATTAATTAAAAATAGAAATTGTAATATCTGTGTAACTTGTATTGGCTCTTACAAATGATGAGGTGTTTCAATTTGGATCATTAACTTATCACACTAGGTGGTAAGTTACACTGCAAGCTTTATATGGTGTAAAAGTACACATTATAATTTAATCAAACGGTTAAAATATTGTGCCTATAAAATAGAACTTACCCGAAATTAAATTGTAGGTCTAAAAGTCTCATTTCCAGTCTTTATATGACCATATCTCAGTCCTGGTCATCTTCTAGTCCAGGTCTTAAAGTTTCGACTGTATTGACAGGCTGTGGGACCCACAAGGTTACTATTTTTATTTTTATTTTTATTTCATTACTGGGTCGTCTTTATTCTCACTATGTCTATCAAGATATTGAAATTGTTGTTAATAAAGTTTAAATTAATTTCTAAAAAATTTTCAGGGTGTTACACATTGTATTAAGTTTGATTCGAAATTCAGCTGCATCTGATTGGATTTGTCTAGTTCAATAGCATATCCAGTCCACACAACCAACTAAATCAGGCCGAATTGGGAGGTTCTTATAACTATGATGTTTAATCCTTCAAATTTCAAAATGTGAATCGCATTAGTCTTTGAACCTATTCCCACTAATGTCACTCTATAACATTGTTAATATATTTGACATATGTTAGTAATTTGATCCAATTATCCAATAATGCCACATTTGAGGGTAAGCAAAATGTCAGTATATCATCAATTTGACCCAAATTTGTTTTTGGTTTGCTTTCAATTTAAACATTTCTAAAACTGATTGTTTTTAGTCCGTGTTATTTAACTGTCTATGTTAACTGTTAAACTAGTTAATGGAGATGTGAGATCATTTAATTCTACATGATAACTAACAATTATACATAACAAGGACTAAAATCCAATAATTTTAAAAAGAGTTAATACTCACTTTACTTTCTCACATTTTACCGACGAATCATTTTAGTAACTAGCTTTTAAAATGAGTTATTTTGATCACTGACATTTACAAATGTGAATCACTTCAGTTCTTTCATCAACGAACGTTAACCCACCATCAGTTAAGTCATGACGTGTCATCATTAAGTAACATATTATTGTTTGGCATTTTAAGTGATTCATTTTAATTCCTCGCATTATATCAAATAAGCCATTTTAGTTCTCTTCCATTTGTGGATGTCATTCCTTCCTTCTCCAAACACATTCTTCTCTCTTTCTTTCTCTTTCTCTCTACGCATTCAAACCTCTCTTTCCTCTACTCATCACTCCTCTTCTTCTTCATCATCAAATCTTCATTCTTGAATCACGGCTACCACTACTACCACCAAAACTACTCTCTACCATGGTCAAAGAACAAGACAAGAATTGGTCATACGTAGTTTAATTGGATTTACTATGAGTAGAAAAATTTTGAATACTATTAGAAAAAGTTGCAAAAGGTATGGAGATATGAAAGGTACAATCTAATTGAAACTTTCATGGTTGGTGAAATTATTAACAATTCCTAACATTATATGAACTAAACTCATATTATTGGTTGGAGCCTTGGTGGGTGTCCTTTTCTATGGTTACAACATTATTGAGAAATGATAATCAATTTTACAAAGGTGGTAACCGTTAGCTCTCAACTTTGAAAGACACTTTGTTCCACATAGCGGATTGGCAATCAATATTTCTCATGAGAAACGAAATAAATGTAATTTTTGAATATATACCACTTAACATTCCTTGTTGTTTAGTGAATGTAATTTCTGAATAGGTTAGCTATGATGATGATTATGATGATGATGAAGAAGAAAAAGAATGAGGAGCAGAGGAAATAAAGGTTTGAATGCGTAGAGAGAGCAATTGAGGAGAGAGAAAGTGAGAAGAATGTGTTTGAAGAAGAAAGGAATGATGTCCACAAATGGAAGAGGAATAAAATAACTCATTTGATGCAATGTAAATGACTAAAACGAACCACTTAAAATGTCACACAATAAGAAGTCACTTAACAATGACACGTCATCATTTAACTGATAGTGGATTAATGAATGTTAATGAAGAAACTAAAGTGATTCACGTTTGTAAATATCAAGGACCAAAATAACTTATTTTAAAAGTCAGGAACTAAAATAACTCAATAGTAAAATGGGAGGAACTGAGGTGAGCATTAACTGTTTTGGAGATATCTAAAGCAAAACTAAACAAATATTTTTAGGGACCAAATTCTAAATTAACTTATTTTTAGGGGACTGAAAATTTATTTAACCCTAAAATTTAGATACTAATTATTAAAAAAAAATGTACATTAAAAATTAGAAAAGCAGAATCAGTTTGCTATCCACACATTTTGATGGCTCACCACATTTTTTTTTCTTTTCTTTTTTATTTTTTGAGCTGGGTGATAGATTAAATTGTTAGTTCTACATTTTTGGGGTTGAGTTTTTCTCATGACTTGTTAATGATTAAATCTTATCATTGTGAAAAAATTTGCTCCACGAAATATGATATATTAAAAGACATACTTGTTTGAATTTAATTTAATTACACTATCAATTTAACAAAAATTTACATAGATATCTAACTAGGTAATGTTATCTCAATAAAAGTGTTTGACTCAATCATTTATTATCTTAAAAGTCTTATGAATAGAACAATATAATTGAATGATAATATAAAATACCTACACTAGTAGTGCATCAAGATTCATTTCTATTCCATTTTTAAGAAGAGTGAATTTTATTATTTTTTAATTTAATGAATTGGATTGTAGATTTATTATTACAGATTCTATGTGTTAAACTAGGACTTCAAATTCTAATTCCAAACTCCAATTTTATAGTAGTTTAAGACGCTAAACAAAATGCAAAGGAAATAAAAGCCAGGTGATTGGCACATGCAAGCTGGTAGCTTTGCAGCCCATACCATCACATACCGAATTAATTTAGATATTGACATCCGAATTGATGACCCCATGTACTGATTTTGTATTCTTTCTACTGCTACTGCTAGAGTGAATACCATTTGCAGCAATGAGATTGTTGGAGGTTAGTGTCTCAGTTCTTGGGAAAATTATCAACAGAATGACCATGATATAGCACCTAATCAATACTATTAACAATGATCAATTTCTGTGCATCTGCAGCTAGTCCACACCAAAGCAACATAGTTTTAAAATGGATTCTTAATCAACAAAACATTCAGCATCAGAGACATTACATGCTTAAAGAAGGAGTAAGAAATGAAGATAGCGGCTTTGTTACAAAAGCAGCAAAGAACTTCTTCTATATTGGATCCTCATTTCGAGAGCTGGAACTTGGAGAGAGCTCCAAGGTAACAGGACAGTGATCACTTCCATAGAAACCTGAGGAGATAAGGGCAATGTCATGCTTGTTATAACACAAGCAGTTCATGAGTAATTGAAGAAAAATTCAAAGTGAATTTTATAATGAGCCTGGAAACTACAAACGAAATATTGTATCATTGGTCCAACCATCTCATTTAAACAAAGGCAGACATATGAACAAAGCACAACTTACCCATGAATAAGCAGTCGAAAAACGGGTACCAATTTCATGAATAGAGACTCACCTTGTAACTCTATCCCTTGTCCATGCATTTCACATGCAACAATCCTTTCTTTGAGTTTTTCTGAAACTAGGAAATAGTCTATTCTCATCCGTTTTCCGCGATACCTTCAACGCAAACAATCATAAGTACTAAGAGACCAAAGCTGTCAATTAAATTAGTCAATAAATAAGTTTTAACAGATTTTAACAGCTACTACAGAAGATGCCTTCCAAGGGATAAAAGGAAAAAAATTAAAGAAAAGTGTTTATGGAAAAAATTACAATATTTTTTAAATTATGCAGGTGCATCGCGTCAAAAATAAAGCTCAAAATAAAATCAATTTCTTACTTTCCAACAGGGTTTCCAGACCACGAGAAACCCCGTTCCATGTCCTTATCCTTGTGCAGAAATCTGTATGCATCTACCAGCTTTCCCCTGAAGCATGCCCCAAAATATCAGCTATTAAGATATATAATACCAATAAGAAGAGATGAAGTTCAGAAGAGAAGGGTACAGGGAGGGGACAATGAGTTAAGTGTATAACTACAACCATAAACAAGACAATTGCGGTGCAAGGTTTAATAATTGTTGAAATTGCCGTTGTCTTGGGCAGCAATACTCAAAGAATATTATCTAAAGATCAAATGAAAGGCACAATGTCAACTATTATTCCTATGCTGTCAACTATCATTCCTATGCTTGCTGTAGTCTTGCTTCTCTCTGTTTCCTTTCCTTTGATTGAGGCCATTAACGGCATTAAGTCTTGTGCTACCCATTCTTTCCCCTCAAGCAAGCCTAATCTCCCATCGTGATCGTGATCTAGCTGGAACTTAGGATCATCCATTCTTAAAACAAAAAATGTTATTACCCCCGGCCCTAAAAATGAAAAGTCAATGAGAGTAATTAAACGTTAAAACTGAAGAAAGGTCTACTGCAATGGACACAGCACTTGACAGACTTAGACTATAAGCAGCCAGAAGACATAGAGGAAGAAAACAATCCTGAGTTGAAACCTAGCTTCTTCAATAAGCGCTTTTACTATGAAAACTGATTAAAAATCAGTTATTACAACCAAAGGCTATATATGCAAAATCGCTTCTTAAACCTTAACATATTGCAACAGAACAAGCACTAAATTGATCCTGACAATCTAGCTCATGATCGAGTTAGATAGACTGCAAGCAACAAACTTCATGCATCACAATTTTGAAGGGAAGGAAATATGAGAAATCTTGATAAAATTAGTGACCAATCCGCGCCTCACAAAAAGTTCAAGGTCATGAGTTTTTGTCATGCTGATGTTATGTAGCTAACAAAAATAAAGGAACAAACACAATAATGAGATCACTCACTCTTTTAAGATGTTTCCAAATCTTTTTCTTTCAGCCAATGTAAATCCAGGTTGACCCCAATCCTGCAGAAAAGCCAAATCATCGAATGTTTAATTAATAACTGTATTATGGAGAACTATACTACAATATTTGCCGCCAGTTGTTAATGACAAAAGACCATTTGTGAACTTCTACCTAAGAGCTTAAGTTTTTAGAAGAGTTATCCTTGACATGATTTCATAGCCTGTATGATCAAGGCTTTTAGGATTTTGATCCTTTTTGCACCCATTCTTCATAATTAAATTAAATTTTAGGACAAGGCAAGGTGAGCCTAAGCATGGCCCGTGCTTCAGGTGTTAGGATGCCATAACCCACAGGTCCCTGGATCAAAACCAAGCTCTGATACCAGTGTCTGGCACTGGTATCTAGATGGAAGAAAGAAGTAATCTTTATTGCTGAATACAGAAGAATTACACTATTTAGAGGGAATTCCGGAGCCCCCAATGTCTCCCAAGAGTCTAAGACTCAATTACAAATGACCAAATACTCCTAACTATTCCCCACTCCCTTTATTTATCGTTAACTAATCCCCTAACTAACTAACTAATGGCATCCTAACATCAAGCCTGTGCAACTTGTGTGAGGCAGCATGTTACAGTCTTAGAGATATAAAACCATTCATGGCAACCAACTAATAGTAATAGCTTTAAGGAGATAAATCTATTGAAGTTAAAAGAGATGAATCAATTTTGGAGGGAACTTAAGGAGTAAATTGATTATACCTCTTTATTTGGAGGAACATAGCCATTTTGTTTTGCTGCACCAAAAAACTCTGGATGACTGACGTCAATCTCTTCATGGCTGCACACAATGAATTTATGAGAGGGGTGAATAAAATATATATTGAAAGTGTAGAAGTGCAGGTATACCCAGCTAACAACAAAGATCATAGATCAAGCTACAAGGAAAAATCCATACTGTGTTCAAAATAACCCTCTAGCATAATGAGATAGTAAAAACAGAAAAGGCCAAATTATTCATCTATATTTTGAAAAATCAGGGTATGTGAAAAGCTCGTGATAAAAACCAAAAAAATATGTTTGTGGGTTAGGTAAAACTACCTATAAAAGCCAATCCCAAGCAAAGTGTAGGATAAATGAATAAATTTCATATAATGCATACAGCAGCATCAAACTAAAATAAAACATCAATCTTAGTGGTCCTCTCCAAACTGCTGGATTTCTGTTTTGTTCATGGCATGGATAATAGTAACAGAGCCGAGCTTGACTCATAGCTAGAGCTCAGTGACAAAAAGAATGCAAGAGACAAAAAGTTTGTTGCAAAACCAGAAGCCGAAAGAAAAATGGAGATTAGCACCTGACATTCAGATCCCCACACCATATCAAAGGTTTGTCTGAATTTTGTGTGACAAATTCCAGAATCCTTTTGTCCCATTTTCTTCGCCTTTGAAATGAGTTTGCCTCCTCTTTCCATCCATTGTTTGGTGCATATGTATTCAACAAACGAAGTGTTTCAAATTCAGCTAAGATTACCCGGCCATCTGGTTCATGCTTTGAAGCTATCATTAAAAGCAAGAGTAGAGTTCCATCATCAGTATCAAAAAATTATGGAATGTAATCCAATGCAACATGTTAGAAATATATTTCAGTAAAAATCTCTAGCCTGATTGTCATTTAGAAATCAAAACATCTAATATTCTTCAAAACATTGAATTAGAATTTTGAACAATATATTACAATTTCTTAACAGTTAAAAAAATTAACTGTTAACAAAAATCCATGTTCAAAATTAACTGTTGATACTCCATCCATGTACATCTTTTCTTTATTAAGAAAAAAATAATAATAATAATAAGGTCATGTAATTCATTCAAAATTACCCGTGAGCATGTTCAAATCAAGGCAGGATTAAAAATTAACACCATTGCCATACCTATTTTATCAAGATTGAAAACAACACTATTTGGCTGGAAGCATTTTTTCACAAGCAGTGCTGTCCCTGCATACTTTGAATCTGCAAGAGACCACCAAACCCGATAGTTCCCAAAAGGTGGAGCTGAAAGCACACGCATCAACATCTGCATAAGTTGGAACAAATGTGTTCCAAAATATTTGAAAGTAACACCGTGATTACATCAATTTGACATTAGACCACAATATGGTTTTCTTCATGTTTTGTGGTGTAGAAGTAATGTTCATGCATATCATTGCATAAAGATTTTAGCACACCCATTTCAGACTGAAGTGATTCAAAGACCAATAAGAGAAACTCAATTGTTACTTTAAAGCTGATATCCTTTCATTTGAGAGCTTCATGAGTTCATCATTTCATATTCCAACCTGATCATGCAATAAACTAACGGAACCTGTGGCTCTTTATGACAAATCCAAGGCAGATATTTACATAGGTCTTTTCTTATTAGTAAGTTAGACATCTGCTTGTCTAGCGCAATTGAAAGGCAGGGTTTCACTTTCCACATATTCCATTTATAACTATTTGCAATCATCTTCCAGCATCAGAAGTTTGCTCAAATGACAAAGCTTTTTCATTGTTTTACTTGGTGCTCTCAATGGGGAACCATCATGTCTCAGAACGGCCACCGTGTTCAGAGAAATCCTAGATAACGCCAAGTTCATATATGACTAGTTTTTCTCCTCGTTCTCAAGCTTTACTCTATCTAAGGTCATATTAAATAACGGACTGAGACATGCACTGATGTAATGTTACAATGACAGAACAGCACCTTCTTTTCTTCCCTGGAGGAGCTTGTATCATCCTTCAGTTCTCCCTGGTTTTTAGGTGCTCCCTTAGATCCAGCAGCAGGCATCCGCACTTCCTAAGGACAATCTGATGTTAGAATATTTGCACCAAATTTATTAGCAATGCATGAATATGTTCCCAACAAAACATGGCAACTCTTGGAGAGAAATGATGGCATAAGGGCAGCTTAATTAAGGGGAAAACTATAGGTTGCATTTTTTGAGTGTTTGTCAGAAACTGCTCTTTCAATCTTGAAAGAAAAAGATTAGATCAGCTCTTTTTTCAGGGGGGATTTTAACCTTTTCTTTTCCCAAAAAAAAAAAAAAACTTATCTATGAATCTTAAAAAAATTTATGTTTATCTTTCAATATAAGGGTATGTTTGGTAGAGACTAAAAATGGGGTGTAATTTTCATAAATGAGCTCCATGTGTAAAATTACACATGAAACTCGAAAAATTTCACTAAATTTTTACCTCCTAACCAAACACACCATTCGTTAAAGCATAAAGACAAATTTTTCTTAAAAAAAAAAAAAACAAACAAACAAGCAATAAGAGTTTGACGTTGGAGGCTTACAAGCCAACATAATAAAGCTATCCCATGATCCTCCAACCAGGCTCTAGAACTGATAGAATCAAATGATAACACATATTTCCAAAAAAAAAAAAAAAAAAGAAAACTGTGTGCACATTAACATGGAGCATTCCGGAAAAAAATACAACCAAACTAAGAAATAAGCCCTCAACAGCGACTCCTTAATAGAAAATCAGCTAAAAAAATGAAAAGGGTATGCAGGGAAGGGACCTGAATGGCAATGACATCAGGATCAAAAGCGGTCACGAATTTGGTGAACTGGGGCCAGTCGTTCTTGACCCTAAGGAAGAAGCTGTTGGCATTCCAAGTTATGAACTTGAGGGGCTCCTTCTCTTCTTCCTTCACTGTCTCTGTGCCATCATTATCATTATCATCCCCCTCTCTTGGCTTCTTCTTCCATGACCCATCTGAGTCTCTCTCCACTGGCTTGAAAAACCGTTTCATCTTCTTCCCTTTAAGTCTTTGCTCGATGTGAATGAAAATGAACACTCACTATCTCCTCACTCTATATGGCTGGTTTGTTCCCAACAGCACTCACCACTGTAGTGCTCTTCTGGTTCCCTTTGTTTTGTTGCTGGCTTGGCTTCGGAGTGTGACAAATAGAATTATATTATGTTAGGATTTTTTTTTTTGGTTTTTTTTTTCCTTTTTCTGCAAATGAAATTTTGCTATCTGCTAACTTTTCAACACTTTTGGATACGAGGTTAATTATTGACTTAATTCTAACAAAAATACACTGCTATGAAACTTTTTTTTTTTCCTTCCAGTAAAATGAATTTTGATGGAAGTTATTTGTATAAAATTTTACTTAAAAGCTAAAAAAAAAATATTATTTTAAGTAATTTCCTTTTTGTTTTTGAGTAGAAAGTTAGTATGAATAGCTTTCATGAAGAAAAAAATTCATTTTTCTATAATAAATCTTAACCCTAAACAAACATAACCTAATCAAATAATCTCTTACATAATTGTTGAAATAGTGGGACAAAAATAAAATATGAATTTTGTATTAATGTAATAATAGATGATAGAATAATTGTGTAAAAATATTTTACATTATTGATGTATTAAAACTAAACTTCACTTTTAATCTAATTTTAGATTCCAAGCTTAAAAGATAAGAATCGTGTGTACTTAAAATCCTGTCAGTGAAATCAAAATTGAAAAAGAAAAACTAAACTTAAAAATAAAAATTGAATAAACTAAAAATTGGAAGATGAGAAAAATGAAATACCCCTAAATCTTATAGGAATATCGGATAAATCCTCATTTTTAAATTCAAAATAAAATTATCCAAAATAACCATTAGAGCTATAACACCATTATCCATCCATCCCTGACTTTTGTTGGGAGGATTCCAGCTCAGTGCAATCGGTTAAGTAATTTAAACCCTCACATTGCTTTGGTTTTTGGTAATAACACCTTGAAATTGAGTGACACCATGATGAAGCTATGATTTTTCAAGTAATAAAGGGTTTACATAGAATGAAAAACCTCATTCATTCTCTATATTTAAAATCTAAAAGAAGAAACCAGTTAAAATATTATTTATCTCAACAAGAAATGGTGTTTCTTTATTGTTAAGCTTCTTTATACAACCATTATTACTGGTGATGAGACTTGAACAATATCCTAGAGGATCAATAGGAAGCTAAGCTTGCTAGCTCACGTATTGCTTCTCAAGAAGGCTTCCACAGAATGCCAAGTCAAATCTCTCCTCAGGAGGATCACCAATGCAGTCAAACACAGCATCGGCATTTAAGAAATCTTCATCTGCTGTATAGCTGCATTTGGGACAGGAAAAAAAAAAAAAAAGGTCAGTGGAAAGCAAAACAATTTGCATTTGAAAACATTATTGAGGCATTAATAGAGAAACTCTTGCATACTCCTAAAGTATATTTAATGCGTTCTTTATAATCATGCATAATCATTCATTTTAATTTGTAATGTTTAAAATGTATATAGAAAACTTAAAATGAATGATTATGCATATTTGTGGAGTACTCATTAAATGTACTTCAGAAGCATGCAAGATTTTCTCAGTATCAATGTGGCTGTCACTGCTAACATGTTGTTAAAATACATTTAAATGTTAATCCGGTGTTTAAAATGTTCATTAACTATGGTAAGCACACTTATATAAAGAGGAGAGCAACCTCATGTGATAGTGCTATTGCATGACATTATATCACATAGATAAGCTGATCATTAAGTTGAAGAAAAGACTCTTGAGGAAGTTCTTAATCTATGGTCAGCAGGAAATTCTTCTGAAACATACCCTATAAACCTTGGCTAAAACAAATGCCATTTAGTTAGTTATACTTCACCCGGATACTAATCTATGTGGACCAAAAAGCAATATAAGACAACCTGTGATCTGAACCCTGCTGCATTCCAACAGCAGAGAACTGCCTAATTGCTAATCTTTACACTGTATTTATCTAAGTAATTAATTGCCGCATATTGTGAACAATGGATAAAATATAAATTCAGGATTATGTGCTACTTTTGAATGGTGGGATTCAATTGTAATCCTGTAAACATAGCACTACCCCAGAACGATTTGCCCAGAGGACATTTACTGTGCCCCAAGGAATAAGACCGTCTAATGTCACAAAATCTTTAAATTTGATAACATTAAAAAAAAAAATCATGATTCTTTTTCTTCTATTGTGACAATCAGTTGGATTGTTTTATTTTCCCAGAAAAAGTATCACTCTTTAATAATGAAAACTAAAATGCTACATCCACTTTAAAGTTTAGCTACGATAACCTTCTAGCGATGTATATGAGTATTCACAATGTATTAAATATGACCTGGTATTGTTAAGTGGGAAACACTTTCATCATGTTCACATTTCTACCAAACAAGCAGAAATTTTGGAAAAAATTATGTTTCTTCCCACTTAGTAAATGGACATTTTACCCGCTCTTTGTAACTATACACTTCATCCCAGCTGCTTTAGCAGCTGCTAGGCCTATGGCACTGTCCTCCACCACAACACATCTGTAGAAAATCAACAATGATATTTCATATTTAAATGTGAGATACCATACCAATGAATAAAATTCAAAAGTGACTGACAAGCACTAAATTGTTGCGTAATCTGTAAGTCACACAACATCTTATAAAATAGAAAAGTAAAAGAGGATTATATGCAGCACATTTGAAAATATCAATGCAATTATTTTTTTCTTGCAAAAAAGATTAAGCCACCGTGGAATGCTGCTGCTACCAAACCTAGGGATGAACTTCAGAACTGTATGGCATCTTATCTGGACAATAATTTTAGCCTAATTCATCACCAAGGCACTACTACTATGAGGTGAGTTACCTTGAAGGTTCAACACCCAGAGTGCTGGCTGCTAATAGATAGATGGCCTGTCAGGAAGGTTAAAATGCAGTTAGCTGCCTAGATCATGTCATATTGTAGATTCAATCATTTAGAATGAAATACTGCATAGTTCCACATGAGTAAAGTATGGTAGACAGAGATAGTGAATACTGAAGAACACTAAAATGAATATACTTAGCTTCATTCATAGCATAAAGGACTTCAATTGTCGAGTTCCATTTTTATTGAAAGGATGGAATTATGTATTAACATGCAGGGCTATAAAACAGGATTACGTATATATTTGGATTGTGGCCTGAGAATCTGCCAAATTAACATTAGAAGTCTTACTGGATCTGGCTTTTTGCGGGGAACCACATCTCCTGCAAATATCTGGATTTTTTCCGCACGCTCAGGCCCAAGCAAGAACGATACTATTGCAGAGACCTAAAATCAACTCACAATTAAGGTACAAGGATTAAAAATGCAGATCCAATCATAAGCACCATATGATTCATTCATAAATAATCTATTAACAGTTTGAAGTTTGAGTGGTAGAGGTGGACCCATCAACAGCTAAAATCATTGTACTTCACTGGTGAACAATTATACAATAATGTCAACACATAACCATGAGGTTATTTCTATGAGGAAATGAATCTCTAAAATAAGAGAAAAAAGGATAATGGGCCACCTTTCCTTTCAGTAAGAAAGGATTAATTTAAGGAATTGTGTAACTGATTATGCATACCGCCTTCTCATTGGAAGTACTGCACACAGCAACATTGACTCCTTGAGATAAAGCCTGATCAATAAGCCTATATGTTTGATAAAAACACACAATCAGATACGGCTCAGACATGATGTACCTTGATAATAAACCATAGAGTTTCCCATCTTGTGACATATTACGATCAAAACTAAGTGATGCCATATAAAAAAATCAGGTCATTGTTTAGGGCAAAAACAAGATCATGAATTCATGACATAGGATGTTTCACATGTTCTAAACCAACTCTTTTACAATCAACTCACCCCTCTTGAATTTCAATTTCAAATAAAATAATCAAGCACTAGCTATCCCGACTAGTTCTGGAATTAATTTTATTATGAAAAATAGGGACAACAAAGACACACACTACCGCCAACTTGGTCAAAAGAGGTTCTAATATGATGTCGAGAAACAAATCAACCCAATACTTAAGCTATTAGGTAGAACCTAAGGAATGGTATTATATCTCTGACAAAAACCATTATAAACAAACTGCTTGGACATGAGATAAAAGAACAGATAGTAACCAACTTTGCAACACCTGGGCGAAGAGGCAACAGCTTTTTCTCAATGAGAGCCATGAATAGTTCTGTCTTTCGCTTGTGAAGTGAAGCTACGAATTCTTTTCTTTCTTGTTCACCTGCCGGGGCATTGGCAGGCCAACCTGTCTTGTTAAAGTATGCTGTCATCCTTAAAAAAAGAACAAAGAAAGGCACATCAAAGCGTAGTTGTCAACTAAATCATGAGTCAAACAATGGCATTAGCCTTTTTTTATATCAGCGCAATCCATACGAGTTAAAAATGAACGAAATTAATGAATGCTGAACTGAGGGGGAAAAAAACGACATACCTTTCTTTTCCACCTCCAATTTTGAGCAATTCCCCATACAAGTCCACACCCCATGTTGCCCCTAGTTCTCTCTGTGTGGCCAAAGCAAGGCAACATTTTAGTAAAGGAGTTATGTGATTTAAACATGGTAATTTAGACGCCCCGATTAACATCAAGTGATAGCAATTCAGTAAGTGTGGATTTCAGTTATGTAAGTGTCGAGTAGATAAGTAAACAGGGATCACTGTTCAAATAAGCATAGATTTCAGTTATGTAAGTGTCAAATTGACATATTGGCTTCGTGAATAGTGCATATCTATTATGAATTAATCATCATGTTCAACACTTACATAACTAACACTTGAACTGTGATCTACATATGTCAATGACTAACTCTAAACACAATGTACAAATAAGATCTGTATAGTTAAAGGGGTACCACATTTTTTTTAATTTTTTGGTGTAAGGAAAAACTTGGTTTGTGTGAACACTGCCCCGATTCTTAAGTATGTCTCCGGATTAATCAAGCACTTAAAAATTGTAAATGCACATAATAAGGCCTAACAAAGTGTAGTACCTCTTGGAAGGTTTCATTGAAGGATATGCGGTGGCCATCTTTCTCAGTGTCCACAAGCACTCCATCACAGTCAAACAAAAGAGCCGAGGGAAGAGTGGTAGAGGAAGATGCTGAGCAAGTCACCCTACGAGAAGAAACACTCACAATTCCCACTGTTCTTGAACTTGATGCCTTCAGAGAAACTGTTGTGGTGCCCATGAAAGAGGCACCTGGAAGAATATGTTCATGGTCCTTGTGTTTGATAGTGAAGCCTTGTGTTTTATGTTGAGCTGTTGAGCTCAATAGTGAAGCAGAGGAGGTGGAGATGATGGCAGTTGCTGCAGCCATTCCAATAAGATCAACAGTTAACGGTCTCCTCCTCTCCTTGCCAGTATTGTTACATCCTCAAAGTGGTTCTCAACTTATCTGGTCGCGTTTTGTTGGGTGGGACCGTTAAGTCCAATGGTTCAAACTTGGAACACAGGTTTTGGTTATGGCTATGCATGTCCCAAGATTAGGTTGAGGGTTGTGAATTGTGATTAATCTCCACGTGGAAAAGGGAGTGGACACCCTGGACTTTTTTATTTTTTTGGTAGAAGGGACCTCGGACTTGTATCCTTTTCTTTTTGGTGGGTCTGATGGGCCAAAGAATTCACTTGAGGCCCAAAGCCAAAATTGGACGTACATGGTTCTGATAAGCCCATTTGTTGCTCGTTCGTTGAATTTTACACACAACCTTGTTAGCACCTTTTGGACCGCTTCTACCTTAAAAAACCTTTTAGCTGCCTCCTCTTTTTTTGTTTTTTGGTAAAACTTTTTTTTTTTGGGGTAAAGACATTTTAGCTGATTTAGTGCATACAGAACGTATTTGTCTTTTTCACTACCCTCTCGAAGTTTGCCAATAGTTCTTCCCCTCAATTAAGTGGAATAGAGAATTATATACCTTGAAGATAAACGAAGAATAGAAAGAAATACAATTGCTAATTTCCAAGGCCGTAGTGTGATACACCTCATTCTTTAACATGGCATGAAGAGAGACCTCTACATAACTTTGACATGGAAACCACCTTAATCAAGTTGGACTTGGCTGCATCAAGCAAGGGGTCTGAATGGAGGGCCTTTTCAAAACAATACTTGGCCTCTTCCAAAAGACCCTCAGCAACAAATACAAGACCTAGATTGTTAAACGCAGGAGCATAGCCGGGCTGAAGTTCAAGTGACTTTGCAAGCATTGCCTTGGCACGTTGATACTGTTTCCGGTGACGATAGAGGATTCCCAAGTTGGATAATATGGCGTGGGCTTGTTGAGTAGTTGCCAAAGACAAAGCCTTCTTGTATACTTCTTCAGCTTGTGATGGTTCTTCTGATAGTTGAAGTGAGACACCTATACATGGATTTGAAATAAGTATGATGAATAACTATTAAAACATGCAGTATTAAACATTTTAAAATTACACCCCAGAGAAGGGGGGAAGAGAGAGAGAGAGCACACCTAGGTTAGACCATGCATAGCTGCAATCCCTGTCACAGGCAACAGCAGCTTTGAGGTACTTTTGTGATGTTTTGAATTGCCGAGCACAAAGACTATGAAGGCCAAGTTGGAGCCACTGCACAGCATCATCTGGATCTTCTGCTATGGCCTAGTAGAAGACGAATGACACGCCAAAATATAATGTGAGAAAATATACCCATCATAGAAACACCTAAAGACATTATGATATTTAAGATCAGCTCGGCTTGCAACACAACTCACATGATAAAAGCTTTAACTAGCAAGTGAATGAGAATATATTTGAAAATTTTCCATCCCTTGCGTGATGAATACACCTCAACCTGGGGATGTTAACTAAAATGAATCAATAAACTACCTGCTTTAAACTGATAACACTGCGCTCTTCAACCTCCATCAACTCGTGATGTTCACTTTCATATGCTGCTGCTATCTCATGCTGAGACTTGTGAACCAAGGCAAGCCCAGCCCATGCTATTGGAAGCTCAACAAGTGATGAATCGCCATCCCTAATTATAGAAGCCATCTCATTTCCAGCACATGAAAGCAGCTCACTGGGATCTTGAGACCTTTCTGCGTCCTTTACACGATGGATAGCAACAGAATATCGAGTAGACAAGCAATTGGGTTCCAGTTTTGCTGCCTACAAAGCAAAGACAACAGAGGGATGGGAAAAATTAGCACCTGACAATCTACAAAGCCCAAAAACTTCCAAAAAAGCTGATTTTCTTAAATTAGGGAGGAAATTTAGTGGATAATGCTAATAGCCAAAATGCAGTAGACACATGTTAAATGAGAGTGATTCCTGCCAGTTCAGTTGTGAAAAAGAATAAATAAAAAAGGAACCCAGTAAATTTATTGCAGAGAATGGACGATCAAATCATTTCTGCCAAGAACAAGAACCAGGAAACCAATGAATATCCTCAATAAATATGCTACAAATGACTGTAGCAAGGAGCCATTAGCACCTTCTCCAAGCATTTGCTGGAACTTCGATGATCACCACTCAGAGAAAAAGCATCGGCAAGATTTGCCCAGATATGGGCTGATTTGCCATCCACTTTAATAGCAGTTAACAAACATTCCTTAGCAACATTAACAGCCATAGCTTGATCTGCGAAAGCACCTTCAGCAGCACTTGCACCAGCACCTACAAAAATTGAGATAATAACCATATCACATAAATTTCTTCAAGTACTTAATCATAATTCATAAATGACAAATCAGAATGATGTCCCCCAAAAATTGAGTGCAAGCAAAGTACCTGCTACAACTGACGCATGTTTACACAAAAGAAGGGCAGCATAATTGACTAAAGCTGCAGGATGGTTTTGATCTTTCAGGATCAACTCTTGGAAACATTTAGCAGATAATTCCAAATTCCCACTGGAAAGGATATAGTTAGCAACAGTACTCAAGAAGCATATGAAAAGGATTAAAAACTGAAGCCTTTTTCAATTGAAGCCACAAAAATATTGTTATATCCCAAATAATTCAATGCAATATTCTGAAGAAAAAAGCAGTTGGAATATCACCTAGAACAGGATAACAACTGGTCTCCATTATAAAGGCAACAGCCACTAATGCATAGGTGTGGCAGATTCCTATTCTAAACTTTCCTGCATAAACTAACATTCTTTTTATATTCAGACATATGGTATGCATTGTATATATGTTCTAAAGATATTTTTTTTTTTCTCTCTTTTCAATAGAAAAATAAATATATTAATGAGAAAGAAAAAAGGAAGCAAGCATGTCCTTAGAGATTGAGTTTGTGTCCACTGTAAATTGCTTCATTCAAAATGCTATGAAAATAATATATTAACACCAAACAAGACACTATTACCACACATAGAATGGGGATTGATCTAGCATTTGTTAAAGGTACAACTTCACATGAAGCAATTCACATAAAATAATATGAATGACCCAGGTTTTCTTTATATCCAGAAAAAGATCTAATCACTATTAAACTTACGTTTGAAGATAAGCTATCCCAAGATTTCCTAGGCAATCATAGTTCTCTGGTGCAGTGGCCAACAATGATGACAAAACTGCGATAGCACTCTACACCATTGATCGAAGTTCACATTGGTTCAGGCAAAGGAAAAAACTAGTCACATCAGATACTGAAATCTCTAACATAATATATGCATCAAGGATATTAAAGCATAAGGAGAGCAAACAAGGTATTTGTACCTTGATGCGACCACTTTTAAGGAGGATAAAACCTAGCGTATTCCATACGGCTGCCTGTCTAATATCTGACTGCACTGACTCTCTCAGTTTAGAAAGAATTTCCTCCAGTTCGTGAGGTTCTAGTTCTTTATCTGAACTATTTTCTGATGAACTTTCTAGTATCAGGCACTATAAGGATCATCAAACATGTCAATGAACAGAAAGATTACAATCATTAATTTATTAAATTAAGATCATTGCACCTGTGCATGGTGAATCTGAACTAACGAAAGCAACTCTGGCCTATCAACCTCAGCCTCAGACTTGAGTAAGATCTCAGCTGCCTTCTCATAAGCTAATACAGCCTGAAGAAATTTTAATGACCCAACAAGAAAACCGTGTCAAACATAACAGATAAATTTTACAGCACTACCTTTTGAGGTTGGCTTAATCTTTGGTACATCAAGCCAAGAATAAAATGAGCATGAGCATTTTTAGGCATCTTCCTTGCAACATGAACCAAGCCCTACAATCGTGAACTTATTTTGTCAGTAATAAAGCAAAATCAACAAGAATAATGATAACAATGACCATAATACCACAAGCAAATTACTACTATGTCAAGATTACAGTTTTAGCCTTCCAGCCTCCTACTTTGGTTGAAAGACAAATTGATGCAATGAGGAGAAGATGGTCATAAGAAGAAATCAATCAAATATGCTTAAGGACTATTTCTGATCCAACTTCCCAGAAATGAAAACAATCTATCAGATTTCCAACCTCCAACTTTGCTAAAAAAACAATTGATTCATTTCCTACATTTTACTGAAAAAAACAGTTTTTTTTTTTTAAATAAAAGAAGAATTTTATTTTTTCATAAAAGAAGAATTTTATCAATAAGAAGAGAATAAGAATACAAAAGGATTTCTGGATGAGAGATCCTCCTTACAAAAACAAGAACTAACAGAAGAAAAAACTATCAATGAAGCAAAGTTTTTCATTCTCACAAGTCTCAACATATCTAAGAGACTAAGAGGGAAATCCATCCAAAAAGACCATGTGCTTTGTACCAAATAGAAGCCAAATGCCTAATCTTATTCCACAAGACTTGTTTGTCCAAAAAGCTGTCACTAAAGAAGATGTGAGAATTACACTTCAGCTAAAAAGAAGTTGAAAATTATTTCTGATACCCCTGAAAGAAAAGAATTGATTGCCTACATACTTCAACAAACAGAAAGCCAATACATGAAAAGACATATCTGAAGTTTTCTATTTAGTGTTTCCTATAAAAGGCATTCTTTTTTATATGGAAGATAATTAGCTAACTGATTAAGTGAAATCATTGGGCATATTTGACCAAAAATACCAATGTTTACCTTTAGATAAAGGCCCGGAGAAAAGCCAACAATAATAAGAACTAAGTCTTTTTGTAGAAGGTGCGATCGACTACACAGATTAAATGATGCCATATAAAAAAAAATAAAAGCAAAAAAAAATATAATCTTTTGTTTCTCAAGCAAATGAAAATTGATTTTGAATTTACAAGAGGAATAATTTAAACAAAAGGAGAAATATTTAACTATTTTAAAGCAAACTCACAGTTTTCATGCTGCTAACTTTCTCCTCCCGAGAGGAAGGAGCACCTTGAACATGTTGATCACCATCTGCATCAGCTCCACAATCAAGAGAAGAATCTGTCTTGTTAAGTCTGGAACGGCATTTCCCCAATTTGTTCAACTTTTTACCTTCGCCTTCAATGCTATCACTGTCTTTGGACAACAAACTCTTATCTTGACTGTTTTCATCATTTGCCAGCCTATACATTCATTTTCAGAAAAAATAAATCAATAAATGGCAACATGAAACAAAAACATATTCAGCAACACTATGTAAATGATACATTTTGGCATTTTGCAGTAATAGGTCCCACCTTTCCAAGACCTCTTTTTTCTCTTGGTGACAATTGAATGAAGAATGATCAAGAAAATGGATTTCTTGAATGAGAAAAATTGGGCAATTTTCACTCTGACATAAACTTGTCAGGCTTATATGCTCCAGAAATTAGTTCGAGACGAATAACATTTTCAATACATTTACAAAGAATTTCCTCTTTCTTTCCAGGGATTAAAACTTGTCCCACAGAAGAAACACTCAGACCAGACAATTGAATTGGTAATGCAGAATAACTTAAAGATGGTGACAGCAGCACATAAATGAAGACAGAAAAAGTCAGGGGATGCTTGAAGACAGGCACAAAAGGATCACATCACCACCCCAGGCAGTTTCTGCCAAATTGAAGTCACATGTACACAGACAAAAATGTACCCAAATCTAGCGGATATTTGTCAATAAGATAAACTGCCCAAGAGGCAGAGCCTCTATAAATATAAGATGTGATCCACCAAGCAAAAGGGCCACAAATTCACATCAATGCAACACCAACTACTTTTCCTGGCAGTAGCATAACTTAATTAAGCCCAACCCCTAAGGAAGATCATATCCCTTACATCAGTTCAGGTCAATGACATTGTATGCCGATTTTGAACATTGAAGGTGCAAATGCAATCACCTGGTCCAGGAAGGGGGGATCGAATCTCCAGTATGAAGAACATTGAAACCAAATCTTAAATAGCGAAGCAGAATAGCCATTTTTTCAAGTAGTGTTGGATTGCATACGAATTAATAACACGTGTGCAAATTGAACCACGGTACTACAAAAGAAGTGCAGAAGAAGGGAAACTCTAGGGTGCATTTGGTTTCCATAAACAGTTTTTTTGTTTTTTCATTTTCCGTTTCCTGTTTTTCTGAATTTTGTAAAAGAAATACTGAATTTTTGAGTTTTTAATATTTCCTTCACAGAATATCAAAAACTAAAAAACTGAAAATGAAAACCTGAAAAAGTGTTGTTAGAAACCAAACGCACCCCTAAAGTCCCGGACAAACCAGAGGAAAACCAACACGAGCTAGCTAATCATGAAACTAACAGGACCATATAGGATTCAGCTAATTTCAGAGTTCTTTTCTTCTTCTTTTTTGTTTCCGAATTTCAATTTTTGTTGTGAAATATGATGGAAGAACTAGGTTAGAAATCAGAAGCAGCAAAATACACTGAAGTAATAGAACCTGGTGATAGGTGGCGGCGGCGGCGGAGGAGGAGGAGGAGGAGGAGGAGGAGGAGGGAGATGGGAGGAGGAGGAGGAATCGTTGTTGTTGACATTGATGTTGCTGTTGTCGTCGTCGTCGGGAGGATCGACGTTGAGGTCGGCCAAGACGACAAGCTTCGTAGG
The DNA here is from genome assembly GCA_031216125.1 of Dalbergia cochinchinensis. Taxonomy (NCBI): domain Eukaryota; kingdom Viridiplantae; phylum Streptophyta; class Magnoliopsida; order Fabales; family Fabaceae; genus Dalbergia; species Dalbergia cochinchinensis. The sequence goes on along the minus strand of CM062373.1, from coordinate 52,907,779 downwards.
GTTCAGGCTCTTGTTCGACTTCGACGCATCTTCTGCAATTGTAAGCTTTGGTTCCATTGGCTCCTCCGCCATTTCTTCACTTCACTCACTGTGAGAGTATGCTCCTTTCTTCTTTTCTGTTCTGTTGTGTTATTGTTATTGACTTGACTACACCTGGGTTTCGCGTTTTCTGGTTGTGCCTTTTGCGTGCGTTTCTATATGTAGTTTTGGGGACTAGATATTTCAATCCATTATGAAAAAAAAATAAAAAAAACAAAAAAGAGAAGATTACACTAATATATTTTAAAATTTAGTGTAATTACACTCAATACTCTGGATTAATATTACTTTTAGTCCCTGACTTTATACTCTTGAGTTATTTAAACCCATAATTTTTAAAATGAGTCAAATTAGTCCCTAAAATTATAAAATATGAGTCAAGTTAATCCTTCATCCCATTCTTAATTAATATTTTATCAAGTGATGATCTCTAACATGTGTTTGGCAAAGGAAAGAAATAGAGAGGAAGAAAATTGAGTGGAAAGAAATGAAGAGAAAAGAAGTTGAGGTGATTTTTATTTTCTATAGATATGTTTGGACGAAAGAAAAATGGGAAGGAAGGAAATAGAAGAAAGATTAATTTATTTTGTTTGTTTGAATAGAAAAGTGAAAGGAAAGAAAGAACAATAATATCAAGTGAATTTTTTATCCTTATATTATGAAAAAATAAAAAATTATTTTTTATAGAACTACTAAATAAATATTAAAAACTTAAAATTAGATACAATTTTATCATAAATTTATTTATCAAAATAATATAAATAAATATAACAAAAATTAACCTTATACATACTTATATAAAAGCATTCAAGTCAATATCTTTATTTTATATTTAATATTTTATTAATTAATATCAAATAGAATATGTAATTATTTTTTAATATAACAAGTTTAGAATAATATCAAGCTAATAAATAAGAAAATATTAATAAAAATAAATTATTCAAATTTATTTAAAATAAAAATATTAAAGTCACAAATATTGGGAATAGAGATTTAAATTATGAGTATGGGTATTTTTAGAATATGTAAATATCACTCATTTCTTCCATACTTTTCTATCCATATTGGGAAGGAAAAATTTTGGGTGGATCACATATGCTTTTTGATAGTATTTAATCTTTTCCCTCCTAATTTCTTTTACACCAAATGATGGAATACCACTTCCTTTCTGCCCCCTATTTTCTTTCTTTTCCCAATCTTTCCTCTTTATTTCCTTTCAAACAAACACAGTGTAAGTGATATTTTGACATATCATATGTCATATGAATAATGATAAAGTTTAAATGACTCATTTTTTTAGTTTAAAACTGTACAAAATGAGTCATTTTATGACTTGAAAATGAGATTTAAATGATTTATTTTATGTAATTTTAGACACCAAAATAAATTATCTTAAACCTAATTCTATTTCAAATGATATAACGTATGTCAATGTATCATTTAATATTACAAATCATCATTTAATTGATAGAATGTTAAATAAAAGTAGACTAAGGGACTAACTTGACTCATGTTTTACAATGTAAGGTACTAATTTGACTCATTTTAAAAGTCAAGAACTAAAATGATTCATGAGTGTAAAGTCAGGGATTAAAATGATATTAACTCTTTTACAAAACTATCAGGGTCTGTTTGGTGTGATGGGTTTGCCCCCTACTAGAAGTCATGACCATAATCACTATAAAAAATTTAACCTAAAATAACACTTATTTTTCGAAATATATGCAAATAAAGTGTTACTTTTCGTATACATAAGCAACACTTTTTTTAAATGTGTTGCATTTTATATCTAAAAAATATTATCATCTCTACTTAAAAGTGTTACCTTAAACAAATGATCATACTTGCTTTGGCAACACTATGAAAAGTGATGTATTAGCTTAAAAGTATACCATTTTGTTAAAAAATGTTGCTTTTGATAATTGGCTATATGTGATATAGCAACTCTTTAAAAAGTGATACCTTAACTTAAAAAAGTGTAGCTTTTACTATATCGAAAATGACACATTTAAAAAAAAGTGTTGCTTTTGTGTGCATAAGCAACACTTTTTATGTGTATCTAAAACTAAGTGTTTTTTTAGGTATAAATTTCTTGTAGTGAATATTCCACTATATGAAGGAGTTGCCCTAGTAAAAGTGAAACCTTATAGATATCCCCACAGCCAAAAAGTACAAATTGAGTATATGACCCTGGAAATGCTTAATGAAGGACTCATTATGCCAAGTTAGAGTCCATTTTCCTCACTTCTACTTTTAGTAAGAAAGAAAGATGATTCTTGGAGATTTTGTACCAATTATAGGGATTTCAATATCACAATTGTTAAGGATTCATTTCTCACACCCACTGTGGATAAATTAATTGATAAATTATATAGTTCCTCTTATTTTTCCAAACTGAATGAGCTAGCTATCATCAAATCTTATTAAATCTCTCGGATACTCATAAGATTGCATTTATTAGGACAAACCATGATCATTACAAATGGCTAGTCATGCCATTTGACCTCACAAATGCTCCTGCCACTTTTCAAAATATCATGAATGATGTTTTTCAGCAAGTCTTAAGGAAGTTTGTCCTAGTAATTTTTTTTTTATAATATATTGGTTTATAGTTCTACTTGGTCAAACCAAGTTCAACATTTAAATACAGTCCAACAAGTTCTGGAAAGGGAGAAATTATTTGCAAAGTTGTCCAAATGCTCCTTTGGTTAAAGAAGGGTGGATTATTTAGGGCATATTATAAGAGCTTAGGGAGTGGCAATGGATACTAGTAAAAATTGCAATAGTGTTAGATTGGCCTAATCCTATTAACATCAAGCAGTTGAGAGGATTGGGGTTGACAAGTTATTATAGAAGATTTATTAACTCCTGTGCAACCAATGGAGTAGCATCCCAAACTAAATTAATCAAGAAAGATAGCTTCTAATGGTCATCTATTGCTACAACATCTTTTCAGAAATTGAAGCAAGCCCTAGTAGAGGCACCTGTGCTAACTTTACCTAACTTTTAGAGGTCATTTTGCTTGGAAATAGAAGCTTCAGGCATTCCTATTAGGGTTATTGGAGTGCATAACAAGAGGATTATCAATAAAATACCTTATTGCGGATGAAGTGATCGATTATATCAGAGAACATAAATTGTACATAAACTTCGATGATAAATAATTAATACTACAAGAGTCGTTATCACAACTATGGGGCTATTTTCAATATCAGTTAATTATTTTGGGACTGTAAATTTACAAATAACTTAACATTTACAAATACTTTAAATTCATAAGCCAGAATGCAAATATGTGATTTAGCCATATTGTATAAGTTGCAAACAAGGGCTTGACTTTTGATCTAAGAGATCTAAGGATGTGTTTGGTTTTAATTTTTAGTTTCAATTTTGTAGCTTTCAAAATTCTGTGAAAAAAATATTAAAAATTATAAAATTTAATTTTTAATTTTCAGAATTTTAAAAAGAAAATACTAAAAATTATGTAAACTAAAAAATTTAATTTTTATTTTTTAATATTTCTTTCATAAAATTCTGAAAACTTAAAAATTCAACACTTAATCTTGGTGACAACATTGTGGTAACAGATGGTAAAGTTACATATCGTGCCACTCTAGATGAAGTCCTTTTTCAAAGTTGACTTTTGAACCAAGTAATTGAAGAGGGAGAAAGTTTGACTTTTAGGAAATTAAACAATCATAAGGCTACACTAATTAAATGACAGTTTACATGTGATTTATCTTTATGTGTAATATTAATGCATAATCACAATAATAATCCAAATTAAAATCTGGAAAAATACTTAACTTTTATTTTTATAAAATAATTATTATAATTTATTACTATTATTGATACTTTGTTCTCTTAATCTAGTAAAATTTTAAAAATAAAATTTAATATATAAAATACAATGTTTTATATTATTATAGCCATATAATTTTTTTTCAAAATAATATATAAATATTAATAAAAGATATTTTATTTTAAAAATTAATAAATACTACAGATAGTTTTATTCTACTCTCTCTCTCTCTCTCTCTCTATATATATATATTCAACTTCTGCTTTCTTTTTGAGCCATCTCAAAGGAACCTGTCACAGTTGAGAAAAGCAAAAGGATCAAACTTAGCCACTCCTTCATCTTGTGCTACCTTCCCAGCTGGTGGCAAAGGGGGTCGGAGCACCAAGCTTGCATTCAGTGACTGTAACAATATCGTTCTCTCGAAACCTCTGAAGGTAAACAGTGAGAAGCTCAGCATAGGTGTCGAAGCCAAGGCTCGACATGGCCCATATGAGGTCCTCAGAACTGATAGTCCTTCGTCGTTCTTTCTTGCAACGCTCGTTGGCCTCGTCGGTTATGAGTCCGATGAACTCCACCACGCAGCTTCGGGTGGCTTCTTTCGCTTCATCGCACGTCTTTGCATCTTTGGGTAGGGCTTGTCTCATGATCCTCAAGACACTTGAATTAGAAAAGGCTATGGCTTTATCATGGTTGTCAGATGTAGGATTCTCCCTATTTGTGCCTTAAAAAGAAACTTGTAATTCGATTAGATTTTTTTTTTGTGTGTTTATCATGCAACAAAAAGATGGAGACTTGCAAGTTATAGAAAGAAATATTATTGGTACACAAAAAAAATATGCATTCTACCCATGAACTTAGTAGACAAACAAAGGTGTAGATCTTTTGGACCTAGATGTTGAGAGAGAAAAGTTTGAAGTTTTGTGTATTTCTCTCTCAACATCCACCATCACCTAATAAGACTTTGGATCTTTATTTAATTTGTAACCAGTGCATAAAGATGACCCACCTTGTCCTTGTTTAACACAAACCAATAGGAGTACGCACAAGCCTTAAGGGCAATGTATATTTTACACGGAATTATGCGATGACAGAAAGCAATTGTTTAAGGAGGCATGGTGAAAGCGCTTACTGTAATGAGGACTGGAGGATTAGTTGAAATTTACTTGGGGGTTATCAATACTGAAGACATTAGACATCATCTTATATAAGTGTGAGGTGAAAAAATCGATGTGCTTATATGCATATACAAGATAAAATCAAATTCAAGTTTATTGTGACATAAAAGGTCCATTGTAACTGTAGAGGTATATATTGAGATATGAACATAAAACATTTATATTAGTTTGGTAGTATCCACAGATTAAAAAAAATCTGATCACTCACAAACTTTATAAAAGAACGATGAAGTGAGTGAACCAGCAGTGTTCCGGTTTTAAAATTCTTTCTCTATGCTCTGAATTGGATTTGAATTAATGTAATACAACAAAACCATGGGAAGAACAAAAATAGTCTTTTTTATTTTCAAAAGATCTATAGTGAAAAAAAAAAGCCACTGGAATCGAATATCAAATTCAAAACATTTTTAAAATAATAAAAGAAATTAAATAGCTAGATATAAAGGGGGAAATGTATTACAAGAAAATCAAGCTCAAAAGTGTAGCCACCAGACCGGAAGTTTTCACTGTCTTAGATATATAATCTTTACTTTGGCAAGACAAACGACTCAAATAAATGAAGGGTCAAAAACCATATTTGAATATGGGACAATATTCTACAACAAATGCAATATCGAATGGCGATAATAAGAAAAAATAATTGTAGCCCTGATAGAATGTATGATCCTGGAAGAAACCAAGAATGATCAGATATTTCTCACAAAACAAAATGAAATAAAAGTGGAATATGGGAGATAAAAGCACTGATTTTTCGTTTGTAATGAAAACCAATGTAGATTTTGAAATTGAGAAAAAAAAAAAAATAAAACTGACACCATAATTCTAGTAAAAAATTATTTATTCCACTATAGATATCAACCAAGAGTCCAGATTAAGTTTATATATCATACATATATAAGAACAGTAGTAATGAAAGGCCACATATATTTATAGCAAATGTGTATTATTGGGAGAGCTTACTAAAGCTTGAGTTATCAGGCTGGCCATAGTGAGTGGAAGAACCATCACGCTCCATACTCTTCTTGAACAAATTTAATTTTACAAAAGAAGAAGAAGAAAGGTTTAATGTTTAATTTGCTTATTGAATAGACAACGATTTGGGCTCAGCACAAAGCAGAATTAATAGAGGGAGGAAAAACAGAGATCAACCCAAAAAAGATGGAAAGGAAACCAGTGTGCCTTGTTTGGCTTTACTGGTATTATTAATGAGGGTAAGAATCCTCATTTGAAAAAATATTAATTACGATTGGCATATATATATTTATATTATTGATCAACTAAAATAAAAGTCAAAGTGAGTTGTAAAGTGGATTTATAAAGATGATATTTAATTCTAAATTTATTATTTCCTTAATGATTTACTTTTTACTTTTTGTTTCTGTTGACTTACATATATTCATTAAGTTAAGAAATGCAAACTCAAAGAGGTCTTTTTTCTTTTAAGAAAACTAAACTAAACTCCCTTGAGATTTAATATAATTACACTCAACACCTCTTTATTTTGTAAAATTATCACTGACATATTTGAGATTTACTAAACTTACATTGATCTTCCTGTAGATATTGATTTATTAATTTAAATGACAAAAAAAGATAGCATGATATATATACATAATAGTTAAATGATGAAACTATACTATTTTGATAATATTTAATATGTTAATTGAATAGAAAACTTTTTTATCACATGAAAATAAAACTTGTAATTATAATTTATGATTAAAAAAGGTATTTAAGTTAACATATATGTTCAAATATTGTCAAAAACATTGTAATTTTATCATTAATAATCATAATATATATATATATATATATATATATATATATATATATATGTCACATCTTATTTTATATCACTTAAATTTAAAAACTAATATCTACAAAGGAGGTAAATATAATTTTAGTGAATTTCAGTGAAAATCGATGAGAGTTTTGCATAATAGAGGGATGTCAAATATAATTATATTAAATTTCAAGGAATGATAGTATAGTTTTCTTTTTTCCTTTTTTTAATATGATATTTAAGTGTTAGATGTACAATAATATGATAAATTGATGAAAATTACAATAATTTGGTTTTAAAAATCTCACACGAGGCAAATTATTCAAAAAAATAAATTAAAGGAGATTGCTAATTTTCACACCTTCATGCGGAGGTAGTAAGCTCCACTTTTTCATTTGGATAAAAATATCAAATTTCTCTTTCTTAACTAATCATTTTGGATGATTTTGTAATTTTGATTTTGTTTGCATTAATTACAATTTTGATTTTTCTCTCACTGACATAATATCCTCTCTTTTATTTCTCTTTCATGTATATCCATGTTAAGATCTCATTGCTAGCTTTCTTGTTTGAACTGTGGTTCATTCCAACAATTTTTACTCCCCAAATGAGCCTTGTATTGACCTGTCGATTGATGCTTATAAGATGCATGTGTACATTATCAAAAAAAATAAAATGTTGGTGCACTCATATTCTATTCATCACCTATCCCTGAATTTGCCTATATTAATAAAATGGGATATAAAAACACATGGTTGGAGCGACGCCAAAATAAAAGTGTTGGTGGTGGTATTTTAGAGGTGATATATTAACTTAAATATTCAAGAAAGTATATAAATTTGTGGACTAATTATACTGCACTATTATAAAAAAATAAGGTGGGAAGAGAGAGGTATTTGAATTGAATATTTAGGGTTTTTTTTTTCTGACTTGCTTGCTTGCTTCTTGCTTTCTTGCTTTCTTACTTACAATGTGTACCATGTCCATACGTACATGCATATATAGGAGAAGTGGCTCTTCTGTAATTTTCACATACTCGAAACTCCGACTAAACTTATGAGCACTTAATCAAACATTAAACTTCACTGCATTTATGAGCCATTTATTTGTTTGCATAGCTCATTCAACACTTCAAGTATAACAACACGTTATTCATTAATACTCCCCCTTAATGTTTTGTTCCTTGACTCTCAATGATTCTCTCGAGTTTCTGAAATCTTGCTATTGGCAGTTAGGGGTGTCAAAGGGGTAAGATTCGCCCGTTTAGGCTTGCAAAACAAAAAATCCCCATCCTGACCGTATAATTGCAGTTTGTAGGTCGACCCGACCTGCCTTTTTTTCCTCTTTTTTATATAATTTGAGCATACTTTACTTTTTTTTTAATGCATTTACAAACAACCCAATAAAATAAATCAAAAGAATTTTCTATTTAGACAAAACACTCAATTTAGGCAAAAAAATAAAGAAGTAAATGTAATGAAATATATAAAAAAAAATTTCTTGTAAACGGTTAATTAATATTGATTTGTAATAGGATTGGAAGTATTGATAAACTTTTAATTTAATTATATAAGAGAATAGTAAGAATATGTTAGGAAACTTAAAAATAAACGAGTGAAAGTTGTAATAGATAATATGGAGTGATGATAGCCCCGTCCTCCAAACCCCCTTGTTCTTGTTCACATTTAAATCCAAGATTTTCTTTAAATACTCATAAGATAAGTTCGTATTCCCTCGTGCAATCAAATGATTATAATTTAATCATTTATCACATTGGCAAATATTATTGTCTATTGACTTTCACAATTGCATCTTGAAATGTTATCCAAATAGAATAATTTCATTCAATGACAATGTTTGAAAAAAAAAACAATTATAAATGCATTAAATTAAATTTATTATTAATGTAAAAAATCATATTACCATTCGTACAATCAACAGACAACTAAATATTGATTTCTAGCTGGTAAAAATTTCAGAGTTTAAAAGTAACATTCTAAGATGGACTGTAATTGGATTAAAAATACCCTTTGCCCACATCATTTACTTGTCCAAGTGACTCGACAGAAGATTCATCCCACCATAAAGGCAATAAATCCTACTTTATATTCAGGGGGATGCCAGATACACAACACTAACCTAAGCGAGGCAACGAATTACCTTAAGTCCCAACCACACGTAGCCAAGTGCAAAATTTACTATTTCCATCAAATTATTCCTATCAAACCATGTTGGGCCTTTGTGGGCATAGGAGATTATAGAACTTATCATGCAAGAAGAAATTCTTTCCCTTGTTATCAACAGGCTTTTTCCACCCACACCACCCTCCACTGACTATCTTTTTCAGATCATCCGAGCCTGTATAGTGTGGATCAAGTATTAAAAATGCGCAATCTCCACTTGCTTCATTGTAATCTACCCCCAGAAGTGTGTACGCAAGCACACCACCACCTGCATTAGAGCAATAGACTATTTATACAACTAAATCAAAGTGAATATGCAACCAAAAAGAATACTGAGGAATTTCAAGCCAACCCTTCTGGAAAATGTCACAACAAACGGCAGATGAAAGCCTCAAAAATGTTATCCACTAACCAATCATAACAGGAGTTCCTTGGGTCTCAAAGTGAAATGCTAGCTCTCGACATTTTTCCGGAAGCTCCGCTCCAGATCTAACATTGATGACTTTGCACGTAACCTGTTACAGAAAGCGAACAGCCAGTCGAATCATTAAGAACATGATTAGGCTCACAAGCAACATAATATGTTAGACCACCCAAGCAAACGAATTTCATCATTTAGATAACGCTTCGTGTACTCTGTTCGGCATCAGATGAAGTATTTAGATTCTAGCCTTCTTTCAGGGTAGGGGGCTCAACATATCTTGACTACAGTCAGAGAACTACACAACCACAATGTCCAGTTGAAAGAAAACCCCAAAATCCCAACTGCATCGAGAATATACAGTATAACTAAAAATCTAGAGTTCAACATTAACAGATACTATAATGAGCAGAATACTTACACCCAAAAGTTTGTCCAAAACATAGCCCAACTCAATGGCACCAATCCATTCCCGTGACCCAATAAAAGAAGGATCTTTGTCACCAATCTCAACAAGTGATTGCTGTATTTCTCTGAGAAAGTTGCAGGTTTGTCAGCCTGAATCATACGCATGAATATGACAAGCAAGATTTCGGATGATATGAGAATTTTGCCAGACTAACTGTTTATTGAATTTGTTCCATTTAAATTAGAAAACAACAACTCAATGATCAATTTAGTAATCCATTACATAGAAAAATTCAAAACGCAGCACAATTTTAAAACTGAAGAGACAATAAGGAAATAGCTTAAGATTAGTTACACCAAAGAAATATCAGAAAGAAATTATATCTCCCTTAAAAACAAAACCTATAATTAGAGGAGGTAAACTGTAAATACCTATGAGAAGGAACTTCTATGGATGAGTAGTTTTGGAGTCTGAACCATGAAATAATAGTCTGGAGAGAGCGATAAGCACAACCCCATCCCTACAGAATCAATATAAGTGATTTACTTTGTGATACTACAAAGAAATAGAAACATTTTGTTTCAATGATATCTGCAAGCATGCCAACTACATATAATGGTAACATAAGATGTTCATCAATCAGACAAGAAGTCAGACTAAATAGGACACACAAACTAGTCTTCCAAATTATCACATAGCCTGGTTAGTTTTATGCCAAGCTAGAACCTAGCTTAGATAGGGGAGCTTGAGAATTATTCAAGCTTAGAGTGCCAACTGCCAACAACCTTGCATCTACATGCAAGTATTTCCCCACTTTATTGCAAAGCTTTTTGGCAGTCAGTCAGTCACTCTTAGGAGAAACATGCAGTAATTAGTATTGCCATCAGATGAAGTCTTGAAGAAGGACTAAAATATGTTGACCAAGGAGAAAGAAAAAAAGAACCAAACTTATGAAAGGCAGTTTACAAGCACAGGAAGACGGAAACAAGAGATGGAACTTGTTATGTCCTGGAAGGTCAAAATGCTAGAACCTAGCTTGTGAAAAATATCCATAAGACTAACAATTTAGCCCAGAAGCAATAGTAAGAGCCACATATAAAGAAGCTTGAAGTGAAAGCTACTACATCAAGAAGTGATTGCCCTGTATTTGATGCCCACAAGCTGGTGTTTCAGTGTAAAATGAAGTCATTGTGGTCAATTTTTAACAAGTGACAATGTATTTGCAAAAGCTCAAACATCAGTGTGCTAAAAGTGTCCTGGATGCAGCTCCTGCAGAAGGCCCGCTAAAGTGCCCTAGCTATTTCAAAACAGCAGAAAGGATTTGCAAACTCAACTAAAGACACAAAAAATGTGTGTTTCCATAGGTTGAATTTCTCGAGCAGGGGATGATTACAACTTATAATTTCATACATGCCTTTTTTATTCATACAGCGTTATACTAAAACCACACAATTAATAGGCTTGTGTGATCTTATTTTCTATTATCATTTTTATAGACAAATAAGCTGAGATATATTTAATAAGAAAAGATTACATAGCAAGAAAGAACAACTTTTGGTAACATACTTTTGATCATTTTAACAATTTAAAAACAATTTTGCATGTATTCTAATCAAACAAGTACTTTGCAATTGCCTTAACAAGATTATGTTAATATGGTAATCTAAAATCACTCAGCAACAACAAATGGGATGTGTTTGTGTTAGTGTTACACTTAATATACAGCACTTAGTCATGTAATTGCAATCAAGGTCAAGAAGAAAACAATGCAGTCTCAAGAACAAGATCAAACCAGTACGTAGCAGGAGGAGTGCAATTACCGAATCATTAAAACCATCCTGAAGATAATGAAAGTATTCATAGGAACCGTGAACAAGGGAAATTGATCCACCAGTAACTGTAACAACAATAACAATTTCAAATAAGACAAAGAAGATTTATGTGAAGAATGAGAGACTCATTGTCCAGTGACTAAAATACCAACTTACCCCCGCTGCTTGGAATCCCAATGTGTACATCTCTGAGCAAAGTTGAACCTAATATTACCAATAAATATTAACAAAACAAGCGCATATGATTAACAAATAGTACAGGAGTTATTATAGGAAAACATACACTGGAAAGAGGCATATACAACCATAATTCCCAGTACCTATAGAGCATGAGGAGCATTTCATTTATATTAGATGTTCATCTTACCTTTCTTTAGAGAGACATTACCACTGCCTTTCAATTTTGAAAAATCCAAGGCATTAGCAATTCTTAGAAGGGGACGATCATAAGGTAATCCTAGCCTTGAGTGCAATGATTTCCTAACTTCAACTGCAGAATGCAAGAACATTTCATAAATCAATGGCACATGCTGAGATCTTAAAGATACAGCAAAGTTAAATGGCCTAAAGATTCAATAGATACAGTCCTCTCTGAATTCACCAACAGCACACAACATAGCTTTGTTCTATTATTTTCTAGCAGAGGTTGGGAGCATAGTAAAGGAATTATCTTATCCACACCAGAGTTCAACAGCATACCTTGCTTCATTTCTGTCTCCCCAAAACTCAGTTCATAAAGTACCGCTATTGGATGCAGAACACCAGGAGGACTAAAGTGATAAGGTTTTAGCTGACAAACAAATTGCAAACCAATCAAATGAGCAACAAGTACTAAATGCATATGTGAAAAGAAAATTTTACTATGAAACAACATATATCTTGATAAACAATAAAACAAACAAATTAAACACAATTTACAATCATATAGCATTCACAGAAATAAAATATAACCCTTTCATAAATTTCACCTGACAGTTCACACAGTCATGGGTAGCATGAGTGTTTAATAGATGAAGGAACAGTTATTCATTCTTTTCATATCATGATCTTAATGTGAGATAATACTTAGCCAGAAAGGTTCAGGCCAATTTTGTAGAATTAGTATCTCACAGAATCTATATCCAATCACTAATGTTGTCATCCATCCTCATCATTCTTAGGATCCACCAAAAAAGGTTGATATAGCTCTGGATCTTTTAACCAGTTAATAAGTGTTATTACCCTGTTTAGACTTCCCGAAATTCTCCAAAACAGTAACATGATCCCCAAATGAAATATATTTGAAAATTCAGACAAACACTGTGATATGTATCACAGCTTGAATCAAATGGGCAATGCCACTTTCAGCCATGAGTTATATTACACAATGAGGCAGTTTATATATTTGAGACTTGTGTGTTTGCAAGCAAATTTCAGAAAGCCATTTGAAATTGCTCAATGAAAGGATAGAGGAATGACAATCAGTAGCTGCACATTCATTAACAAAAGTAATATGGTCTTGTTGTCGATAGTAATCATGGTGGAATGGTAGAAAACCACGCCAACCACGCCAGAAAGATGAATGCAATGCCTCACCTGAGGATGTTGTGCCAAAAGGTTAGGTAACATTGAGTTCTGCATAACATTTAACTGGTCGATTAAGCCAGGAATGATTAAACCTGAAACTGCATGTCTCAGTGGAAGATCCCTGGACGCATAGCAGAGTACATCTAGTTTAATATCCACAACAAGGAGTCTGACTTCCTCCTGGACTGAAAGCAATAATTTAACTTCAATTAAGAAATGGCAAAAACACAAAAAATAAAGCAAATCCTATTGCTCATTGAGCAAATACTGGACCTGGAAGGTATTCTGCAACAGGCACAGCAGATGTTGATGATGGCCCTAAGCTGTTAAAGAGAACACTAACTTGGATAGAATCTGCATTCTAAGCAGAAGAAAATCTCACAAAATGGACTACAGCAGTCATTTGACAATTCATAATGGACATGGTAGAAAGGAAAAATAAATATACCGCATAAAACAAAATCCCAACTACTCACATTCACATAACATACCCAAAATTTAAACAATTAAAAAGAAAACAGGAAACAGCACTATCATCACCATTAATGTTACCTCAACAGAAAAAACTAGTGAGCCTGCTTTACTGCTGATGGAAAAGTATGAACACAAAGGTGAGCTTGCATCGTAGCCATCATCACCATCAGCCAAAGGCCTGACCTTAGAGAGGTCTGGGTGAAAGTCTAACTGACTGCCTCGAATCACGACAGGTGGAGGTAGATCCTGAGAGCTCTTGTTTAATGTTTCTAATATGTACACAGCCTGTGGGTCTCTTAACTTGGCAATAACAGCTTCAGTTGCCCGCACATATGCTTTCTCAACTTCTGTTGAATTTATTGCATTTAGAAAACAGTTAAACATGCATCTTGTCTTTAAATAATTTATCAATGTCCAACTATTCTGCTGTGAAGTACTGAAGTTTCACTTGAACACTAAGACGTACAAAACTTCTTTTATATTAGAGTCAATTTTCATCTAACCAACTGCAAGCACAGCTTTTCTGTTAAACTTAAAATTTCTGTTGTGGCTCTCTTAGTTTACTTACAGCCCAACATCCTTCAATACCCACATCTAATTTCATCTCTCATATTTCATATTTGTTGAGGCATCTTAAACTCCAATCAAGTTACTAACTTTCAGCTAAAGCTTTCATTGTAACTCAAAAGTCCTGTGCTCAACAACCTCCATCAACAAAAGCACTATTCTATTCAATCCCTAAAATGCTAGAAAATAAAAACAGAGCACGCAAATATAAAACTTAAAGCTACCAATTTGATTAACATTCAGAGATATAAGTATAATCAACTATAAGGGTGTGTTTGGTTAAGCAGTAAAAGTGGGGTAAAAATTACATGAAATAGTTCCTTGTGTGAAAAAAGCACACAAAGCTCAGTCATGTAATTTTTACCCTCCAACTAAACGTATCCTAAGTATAAAAACTAACTAAATTCCATATACAAACCTAACTGATATACGTATAATCAACTACCAATTTGATCAACATTCAGAGATTGAAAAAATAACAAAAATTAGATTAAAAAGAAAAAAAAAAAGATAAACCCTAACCACTTGGATTCTTGAGAGGGTAATAGACTGGCAACTTAATCGGAAGCACACAAAGGAGCAAGCAACCGTTCTCCCACACATACTTCTCCGGATTTTCTTCTTGCACAACCGACGCAATAGCTTCCACGTTTCCACTCTCCGACACGAAGAAATTCAGGTCGACGGAACCAGAACCGCCGGCGGCGACCGCTCCGATCACCGGCCGATCCCCTCCTTTCTCTTTGCCGTAGAGAAGCTTCCTCAATCCGATGCCGGCGTCGAGGGCGGCCCGGGCGTCAGCGCCGGCTCCGGAAGCTATGGCTCCGATGACCTCGAAGCCTCGGGGAATCAAGGCTCGAAGCTCATCTGCTCAAAAATTCAACAATGCAAAATAGAGAGAAAAACTATTGAAGTGAATTCAGATTTGAAATTGCGAGAAAAGCTGAGAAGAAGAAGAAGAAGATGAAGGACCTGATTCTTGGCGTAGATCGGAGGAGTAGGAGAGGCGGCGGAGGATGGAGGCGACGGTGAGCGGCGGGAAGAAGGGGGATCCGATAAGCCAGTGGGTTGCCGGGTCGGATCCTGTGGTGAGGTGTTTGCTTGGGCGGCATAGCAACGTCACGCGGCGGTTGCTGCGATCCGCCATGGGGACAAATACTGTGTTTCTTCTCTCTTTGGTCCTTCTCAGTTCAAACTCCACCATGCAATGAAATGAGCTGAACTAAACATACGTTTGGTTTTCTTCTCTTTTTTATTTTCTTGAAGTTTTGTAAGTTTAACTTGTTTGCTCATTAGTTGACCGGGTTTAATAATATGCAAATCTGAATCGACCCTTGAGCACTGCAACAACAAGTAACGTCAAAATTTAAATGAGTTCATTTAGAAAACCTAAGTCCTAAATAGAAATTAATCAATTCCTTCATCCACCATGATATTTCATTTTCAATAAATTAAGTTCAAATCAATAAAATTCTTTTCAGCAGCACTGAGAGTGTGTAACAAAATAGAGAGATATTTTGTTTTCAAAACAACGGATCATATTCATATCAAACCAACTACCAGCTTATATGCAGTGTGGCCTTTTTTTTTTTTCCCTTTCATTGGCTAAGAAGCGCGGATACTCCAAAAACATTGCCGCACAAGTGTCGGACACTTTTACAACACCAACACTTTGACGACACTCGGACACCTGTGTCCAAGAGTTGTCCTGTTGTGCTGCTTTATTTCTCGATCTCTAATTTCGATACTTATTAATCGAACACGCGACAAACTCTATTTTTATTATGCAAATATTTATTCATTATCTTTTATGGATAAAAACTTGTATAAATTTTTTTATGCTTGTAATTTTTTTGGTTAGTTATTGGTTATGAGGTGTTTTTTAGCCATAATAGTACTTAGATTTAATTTTTCTCATCATAGCATGTTATTTTTATGTTTTATTATATAACGTATTCTAACCGTATCGTGTCCTATATTTTGTAAAAATCACCATGTCCCTGTGTCCGTGTCATGTCGTATCCGTATCATGTGTCGTATCGGTGCTTCCTTGCTCATTGGATACTTTGGACGCTAAAGCACTTGGTTGGAGAAGGGATATAGTGGTGGGGAATTGAACCTCAAATAACATCATCACACCCTTAGTAACAAATAGATGGAGTGGTACTTATTGAGCTATGAGCTTGTTGACAGCTTGAGTTTTATTAGCATAGTAACATTACAATGAGATTTTCAATTATCATGCAATATTGTGGATGCTTGACCACAATTGATGGTAGCTCACTTTCCTCGTTAGTAGCATACAATTCTTCTTGCTTCCTGCAAAAGATAGGCAGCTACAGGAAATGCCAAGCAATTTTTTTTTTTTTCACAATAAGGTCATGGCACTTATGTCATGTAGAACACTGTAGGCTAAGTGGTGAGCCCATCAAGATGAATAAAGCAAAATCTTTTTGTCGTTGAATCCCCTAAATAGTCAACTTGGAAGAAAATGAAGAACTGAGCTCCTTTTGAAGCCAGAGGGTTTGAGGGAAACACTTGGACTGATTATCTGAATCCAAGGTTGATGGAATTAGATGAGCACAAGATGATGTCCCTAGCATCATATCTTGGCATGACCTATTCAGAAATCTTTTTCCTGAGCTCAGTAGATTCCCTTCACGGCTTCTCAATGTTGTTACAACCCCCATTCCATGGCAAGCTTGAGTTTTGTCCATCATCATGAGCTTTTCAGAGGTGTAATCAGCATGGTCTGGTTCACTTCTTTGTTCATTAGGCGAAAACAATTTCTGTCGAATTCTTCGCGTACAACTAAAGAAACTGAAGGATGGCCTCTTCAATTTGGCATCCTTGGAATCTGAAGTACAAAGTGCATAGTTGATCCTCAATTCAATGTTACAACCCAGTATGGATTGCAAGTTCCTTGCAATCAATTTCCATGACTTCTCGGCCTTAGATACATGGCGGTGATGGTGGAACTCCAAGTCGGCCATAGCAAGACCTGAAAATTAGAGGAATTGTGACAATAATTTTCCTTCCGAAAAACATGAGTAGAACTAATGATGACAAAGGAATGCAGTATAACACATGAAATGCTAGGTGAATCATATTATTGTGCAGTTTAGAAGCAGCAGAATATTGCCACAAAACCATCTTTTTCTTCTTGGTAAGCAAAGATGATGAATTTGAAAATCTCAAAGCTACAAACTTCAGTTCAGATACTTCAAACAAGTTTCTTTATTTTGGACAATCAATAAGCAAATATATAAAAGAAATAGTGTACTTGAACAATGAGCATGACAGCGGAAAGCAATTATACTATGATGCAAGGAACTTCCAAAATGAATGGAAAATGAGTAAAAGAACAAAAGAAAAGGGAGAAATTACATGAAGTGCTACAGTCAACATGAAGTGCAGACAAGGTCCCATGCTTCCTGAGAAAATTTTTTAGTAGACGAGATTGACACAACTCTGTAGCTTTATACCATATGGAATCCAAGGTTCTTTTGTGATCCTCATGTACTCCTAATGTATATGACTTCTTATGACACTGGGCTGCAGAAAGATGCTTCAAGCTCTGCCCTGTGGATGATGTACTGCAGCAATCATCATCTGTATTGATTTAAGGAATAAGAACAAGTTCAGAATAGAAATTCAAATCACAAAGCCACTCTAGTTTTGTCAATTCCACCCAACAAACCTAATGGGAAAAAAGGAAGGAAAATAATAATATGCCAAAGAATAAAAGTTCTAGTCTACCTCCATTGCATGCTCCTCTCAAACACAACTTGGTATTATTTGCATCCACGGATGGATGATCGACAGAGCTTAACTGTAGGAGAGCCGCAGTGAACCATGTTGTTTGATTCTTTGAAACTCTTAACTGCTTCTCAGTTTCAGAAAGAATTTTCAATGCATGATTTAGTTTCTGAAGGTCTACTTCCGCTACGATAGAGAAAATAACCGGTCAGACAACAGGAATAAAATACACATGGAGTATAGACAGTGAAGCACAAGCATGGACTGCAAAAAAATATCAAACAGCCAATATATTCCCTTGAAGTTAGAAAGAATGATATATTATGCTTTAAACACTTACAGGTATTTCTGCTTGAAAACCTACTTCTGACTTCAGAAACATTGTCTTCGCATTTCCCTGCAAGGATGTCCATAATGAGATTTGCCAGCTGTGATATAAGTTGCAAAGGATCTATCCTTGATCTCATCAGCTCCCGAGCTCTTATAACTGTGTTTGAAGTGTCGGATGACAAAGCCAGATCCAGCAAATCAAGCAGTTTGTCATCGGAGACGATGCCGGTCTGCAGAACAACAAGGGGCAAGCATGAATACTAAGGAGAAAAACTGAAGAAAGTTTCAAGGAAATATATGTATGAAACAGGAGAACAACACTTACAAGCTCATAAGCTAAGGAAATTGTGATCTTTTTACCAAGCAAACTCAGCTGATCAAGCATCATTTCAGCATCCCTTAAAGAACCACTGGATTTCCCAGCAATAAAGTCTAAAGCAGCCTGTTCAACATCTATGCCTTCTTCAGCACAAATCTTTTCTAATCTGCTTGCAATGTCAGCTTCTTTAATCTTCGGAAAGTGATGCCTCTGAGCCCGGGAAACTGCACTTCGAGGAAGCTTATCCAAATCGGGGGTGATCATCACAAAAACAACATGCTGAGAAAGGTTCTCTAGGCCATTCAAAAGACTTGCCCATGTCTCCCCATTCAACAACTGACACTCATCGACAATGAAAACCTTAAATCGTGAAGAAACTGGAGGGAAGCATGCTTTCTTAAGAAGGGTTTTAACCTGGTCTGAACGATTCATTTTTATAGAATCCACTTCTTTAACATCTGTACTTCTTCCAGAAAAGAATAAAACACATTCTCTACACATGCCACATGGCTTTTGCTCCCCAACAGAGGGGCAATTCAGTGCAGCAGCAAATATCCTAGAGGCAGATGTCTTGCCTGTACCACGGGGACCATGGAAGATATAAAACGATGTTATCCTTCCTGTGAAGATAGCACCAAGAAGAGACCTTACTACCACATTTTGTCCCACCAAATCACTAAATGATTTAGGCCTGAATTTCATGGATAGGTTTCTAGGGGTTTCCAAATTTGGACTAATTTCACCACTAATATGTGTCATGCTTCTATGTCCATGAAGATCAGTCTCACCAACATGGTGCAATATCAAGGGACCGTCGTCTATTTCACAATAACGATTTGATTCTCTAAACCTTGGTGATTTGGACCAACAACAGCTTATTCCACATCCATTATCATTATCATCTAAAACATCATCATCATGAGGTATATGCATTGAGGAACTATGGGGTGAGAAAGCATTGCAAACAGAAAGGTATGGACTGCCTAAATGGCTAACAATATCGCCCACAAATTCAGAAGGTTTTACCTGATTTTTGTGCAGGGATTTTTTGGCTGACTTAGAGTGATCAATTCTCCCTAATTGAGATGATCTAGTACTCGCTACATAGCATGACTCCCCATCATTGAAATGATTACTAGGAAGCATGTTAAGAGCCAAATCCAATGCTTTTCCCCCATCCCCTTGGTCCCCACAACAGCTTTCACTAGGTGATTTATTTCCACAAATGCCTCGCTGCTGCGGATCCGAGTAAGATGGTTGATCATAAGGTTGGCCTTCATGACGTGAGAGCCCACTAGGCTTCACTTTAGAATTCAGCAAGCCACAATTGAATGCAAAATCAGCAGAACCGTGCTCCCTTTGCCCCACAGCACCTAAATCCTTTGATGTTAAAGTACCATCATTATCATCAAAGTCACATGCGGGAGCAGCATCCAAAAACCGCAGAGAAATCCCATTACCAGAACCGTTTTCCCAGTGCACATGATCAATCAAAGAAGAGAGTTTGCTCATAGAATTAGTTGACGGATCCCTCAATGACCTCACTCTCCTCAATGCTACAAGAGTTTTAGAAATAGGAACATCAGCCGAATGCCGCGGCACATCCATCATTGCCTTACACTCACACAATCAGAATCCACTAGTAACAGAACAAACCCAACCTAAGAGAAAATGATAACATCAACACGCTGAAAGAAGAAAAGGAAAAAAAAAAAAACTGAACAGAACAAGTGATTTTTAAAAAGAAACATACACATTGCAATACAAAATGGGGTGGGATGGGGGGCATAAAAAATGACCCACTCAAGCACAAAATGGCAACTGTTTAAACCTCTTGTACATTCCACTCCAGCAAAGCATGAAAATGGAATGGGGTCAAAATCAAATTAAAGTTTTCTTACTATAAACAATTGTATTTGACCTTCATATTTCCTCTGAACTACATCAAATGACTTAATGGGAAAGGGAAAAAAAAAAAAAGATCGAAGCTAGCTGGTTTCTCACCAAAGGCTTTGCAAGAATAGCCCATTGTAGCAGGAAACAGAATTTGACCTTCAAATTTCCTCTGAACATCAACTACATTCAATGACTTAATGGGAAATTTTCTTTCAAAAAAAAAAGAAGCTAGCTGGTTTCTCACCAACAGCTTTGTAAGAATAGACCATTGTAGCAGGAAATGTAGACTGCAAAATGTACAAACAAAAGAATAGCAGAAAATGCAGTACCTTCAATAGCATTGATCAATGACTAACCCCATTAAGCCTTTAACGTTGCTTCTCTCCTCTATAGCAAGCCATGCAGTAGCTCATAGCCGTTTCTATTCCCTCAGCATCACAAATATGAGAAGACAAAATAATAATAATAATAATAATGATGATGATGGAAAGAAGACGAGGAAAGAGAAGGAAAGAATCTAGAGTTCAAACTTCAATGAACATAGAAATAAAATATTGCAGACGGAGAACAAACATGGCGAAACGACAAAGTTGAAAAAACAGACATGAGCATATGATATAGTATGATATACACGAAGATAGAAATATAATAAATAAATTCTTGGAGAGTGGAGAAGGAAAATAGAAAAGAATTATTGAAGTGTAACAAGTAGCGTGGAAAGCGGGGTTTTGAAAACCTTGACTTGAAACTGAGCTGAACTTGAATGCATGTGGAAAAGGAACAGTTACATATATTTATATGTACAGTGGAAACGGAAGTGTAAGTGGGAGAAGGAGAAGGAGAAGGAAGGTAGAGGACTAAAAGTGGCAAAGTAGTAAATGTGACAAATGGGAGGGGGTGTTAACGTTAGTGTCAGTCACGCAGGCACGCCATAGCCTGTGAACTGCACCCAACGTGAATGCCTGCAGAAGCTGAAGGCACCAACAGAGGGAACATTGTGGTTCCCATTTTGGCATGGCATGGCATGAATGAAGAAAAATTAATTTCATGCATTATTATGTACGTTTTAGTCAAAATTAAATTAGTGTAGAATTTTAAATAAAGTCTAATATTTACTATATAAGTAGCATCTACTTACTTATATCTCTTTTTTGTTCTTTTCCTTTATGATTAAAAGGTTAGGTAGAAAAGTCTAACTCTATAAACATTCTTAAAAGAGTTTTATAGGATTCAAATCCTTAATCTTATAAGTAAAGTTCGCCCAGGACTCAACTCACTCCCGTTAAAGCTAAATCCCCATGGAGTATCTACTTACTTATAGCTTCTCCTACTTACTGCATTTAATGCAAATTATAGAATAAAATTTTATTAATTCAATTATTAAATTAAAAGTCTATATTATATAAATTAAGTATATAATTTTATACCAGATTTGATGTAAATTTATTCTTTCATTCAATCATATATTGTCATTATAAGTCAACATAATTAATTCTCATACATATTAGTCAAATGGTCATGGAAATAAAGGAATTAGATTGGATAACAATGTAAAAGTTATATCGTATTTATCAAAATTATACTCTATTTTTAAAATGATTTGATACTTTATTATCGTATTTTTTCATATAATATTCTTTAAATATAAGAAAATATCAATTATTAGTTTACATATATATTAGTGTTTGACAGATCCAGAAAATTTCAATAATGGGGGCAAAGATATTAAATAAATATAAGATGATATTTTATATAACTCTTATCAGGGTCAAATTTAATAATATAATGGCAGAAAAATATATACATATCTATATATTTCTATAAAATTTTGAATCTTTGGTGAGGGCATATGCCCCCTCTGCTATACAAGTGGATCCGTCCCTGAGTGTCTAATTTTTTTAAAATTTACTATGTTCGATCATTAAAATAACATCATATAGCGATTAAGTTGATGAAATTTAATATTAGTATAAAAACTATTAAATAAAATAGATGTATGAAACCTATTATGAATAAATTGATCCCTCCCATAAACTATTAAAATAAGCTTAGGCATATCTTTGTGAGTTTAAATTTTGAAGGAAAGTAGAAAATTTATAGTATAAAATTATATTACAAGTCGTCTCTTCCCTTTTAAAACTCAATCTCATAAATATACCTTAAGAATCTGATTTATTAGTTTTTATTTTTTATTTTTATTTCTTATATTTTCTATTATTAAGATTTTATAAAAATATAATAAAATATATATTTTTTACTTTTGTTTTTTTACTTTTTCATTCATAAAATCTTAAAAATAAAAAATAGAACAGATCAAAAGTGAAAACGAAAAAAAAAAAGGCCCTAAAGTTGTATTGAAATCTCTTATGAATGAGGCAGAGGCTCTTACGGTCTTACCCTTAGATGGCGGTGGGAAAGTGGGGGCTTTATCGTAATTTCAGATGAAAGATTTCGGTTAATTTAGTTGAGGCAAAAAAGCTGTTACTACGGTCGGGTTCTGCAGCGTGTAGGCACTAGCCAACGTGCCATCATGGCGCATATTTCACTCTCCGAGGCCTGCTACACATATTCATCTTTGTTTTGTTTTGCTAACTCCTAAACTTAATTGGTCTTACTCTTATATATTTTCTTGTTTTTCAATTAACTTAAACTCTAAATTCATATCTATAAAATATTGTGAAAGACAAATTTATTAAAATTAAAAGTTTGTTCATAATCTCTCAGTTTTTATAAAATGAACGAGATACATTAATCCTTGTATTAGTTTGTCATTTCAATATTTAACAAAAAGTACGTGTAAATCATTGATGACTTGTTTCTTTCACCATTTGGAGTGAGTCAAATAATAATCTAATCAGTAAGTTTTGAAACATGCTCGTCCATCTGAAGTTTTCGAATGACCCGCACGAATAAAACAAACAGGATATAAATTGTGTATTTGTGTTTCATGCATAATTTTCCTTCAGAGATTATATCATATTTGATATTTCTTCGATTTTTTTTAAAAAACAAAACTCTATTCATTTCCTTTCTTTTGTCTTATACCCAACATGCCCACAGCAATGGTAGCTGTCATGGTCCCGGCTCGCGGCTGTAACCTGCAAAAGCAGACCTAAACTATACCAAGCAAACAATAGAGTACAGTATTTTTACTTCGAGGTAATGAGGAGCTGCGTTGAACATCACCATTCATCACTTAGGCTGCACTTGGAAAAACTGTCTCTACTATGGCACTATATTTTTTATCTTAGGATAATAAATAAACACAACTTAAGGATATATTTGGTTATGGAGTAAAAGTGGAGGTAAAAATTTTCTAAATAAATTTTATGTGTAAAATTACACATGTTACTAATTTAGAAAATTTTTATTCTCATTTTTACTCCCTAACCAAACACACCCTACAAAATAAAATAACTAGACTGACTAATAAAAGAAAATGTTAAATAATTGGCTAGCTCTGGATGTTGAATCACGAAATGAGTTGGATTTCAATATTTCATACTTATTTTACTAACAAAAATTTAGGTGGAGAAGAAGTTTTCCAATTTATAGTCAGCTTCAAGTTCTTTAAATATTTATGAAAATACTAATCGATGATTCTCATTCTATAACTAAGGAATTTAATTATGTGAAATCGAATATGTCAATGACATGATACTTTCAGAGGAGAGTTAAACCTCACTTTAGTATCTGATATTACATGTGTAAGTATTTTAGTCTCTGACTTAAAAAATAAGTCAAATTAATCTCTAATATAGCAAAACCTAAGTCATATTAGTTCCTCAAATCACTTTCATTTAACATTTTATTAGTTAAATGATGATGTTAATGTTAAGTGACACTGTTGACACTGTTGTATCATGTGTCATCAAACGTATAATGAATATTTAAATAATTCATTTTAATATATAAAATTACATAAAATGAATCATTTTAATGACTTAAAATGAATATTTAAATAACTCATTTTTTGTAACTCCAGATATTAAAATGAGTTACGTTAAGATTCATACTACTTCATATAATACATGATACGTTAATGTGTCATTTAACATTATACATTATTATTTAATTGACAGAATTTTGAATGAAAGTAGGTTGATAAACTAACTTAACTCAAATTTTATAATGTCTATAACTAATTTGACTCATTTTAAGAATTATAGATTAGTGGCACTACTAAGAGATTTAACTCTTCGTATAATTCTCCCACGTTCAATGTCATAATGGTTTTCCTTTTGTCTCACTCCTTCATCACTATATTTAGTCCTTTTAGTGAGTCTCTTTTGATAGAAACAATGTCTAAATAATAGAGTCAAAGCAAGGCAAACTTGCATACTGAGAATTCTTAATTACTTACTCTTTAGGCAGCTTCGAAAAACTGAGTTTAAGACAAATGTTAAATCAACTTGTTACGTCAATGTTGGTTAATTAAAAATTTTCTTCTTTTTTTCTTTTTTTGTTCTCATGTCTGTGTATTTATCACGCTCCTTTAAATAGAAGCCAAGCTTTCTGCAAAGATAGGAAATATCAGAGGAACAATCTGAGTAAATAATGAAAAATTTAATCATATAACCGCTTTTTATTTTTTTAATTTATTTGTCAAAATGGTGCCTCATTGGGTATGGGCCAGATACTGTTGATCTGATGTTACGCAAGGTCCACTTACAACTATTCATATA
The DNA here is from genome assembly GCA_031216125.1 of Dalbergia cochinchinensis. Classification (NCBI taxonomy): domain Eukaryota; kingdom Viridiplantae; phylum Streptophyta; class Magnoliopsida; order Fabales; family Fabaceae; genus Dalbergia; species Dalbergia cochinchinensis. The sequence continues at coordinate 52,882,536 of CM062373.1, read as the reverse complement.
TTTTAGTGACGGTTGAGGGGAAACACAATTCTGACAAAAAATTTAGGCGAAACACACATCACGACCAAAATATGGGGTAAAGCATGCATATGACCCAAGAGGAAGAAAAAATAAACAAGTGCACAATTGTGTTATTCGGTGTGAAGTACACAAGTTATCATTGAATCGGGCCCATATATGTTTTGTGGGCTTGTAAGGGTGCCCGTGAAGATTATTTGATTTCATTAAATTCAATTGAACGTGTATGTCTTGACCAAAAGAAAAAGAAGTTGAAGGTATATAGATGTACCCGACCAAAAAAGTAATAATAATAATAATAATTGAAGGTATAGAAGTCGACATTGATGGGGCCCTCGTTTGCAAGAGTTATTGAGTAGGGATCCGAGAAGATTTTGAGGGGAAAAATGTAAGGAGAAGCAACCTGATTAGCGAAATGACTTACAAGATTCTAAATAATTATAGATTAAAAATAAAAGGAGGGAAACTAAAATATGAATGTGGAGGAAAAAAAATAAAGAGAGGTCTAAAATGAACAAAAGGAGAAAAAGTGTGTCGGTTCATGACAATGGGGAAAAAAAAGGTCATTGCGTGTCATCATCATCATTTAAGGTGTTTTTGACTTCTAGATCATGAAGCTTGCTCCAAGCATAAAGACCGTGATATGATATAATTAGGAGATTTATTAGGGGTGATGTAATTTGATCAACCAAATAGAGCTAAACGTTATCATACCATAACCGCACCACATCAATTAATAATGATTATGGAACTACAATTCTCTCTCCCCCTATATTTGTCTTTTAATGACAATCTATTAGGATTGGATTCTCTTGCATTAAATTTTCATATGATTTTTTTTTTGGATTATGATTTTATTGTATATGATTTTTTACTATTAATTCAAAAGGTCGGATGATTTAATTTGTTGTTGCTGATACATACCCAAGATCCATTCTCCTAATCAATCTTAATTAACAACTTAGTTCTCTCTCCGTTGCCTCACATCAATGAACAGTAAACGATTTGTTCATGGTGACTAAACCATCCATGTTGAAGCAATGTTGATCATTTTATTACTGAATGCGACTCGAAAAGAACAAGGGCAGAGAAACTACGTTTGCATAATGCTTTGTACCAACCCTACTGCTCAAGCACATAATGTTAATCAATCAAGACAAAAGTGCATAGCTATGTATGGTTGTCTTCATTTGAGAGTAGCATAATCACGAACAGCTATGCCAAGCAAACACATAATTGATGCCAGATAGTAATGAAGGGATTTTAATTAACGATGAGTGATGTATATATGTTTTGACATAAAAATAATTGCTGCGGATAGGCAATTAGGTTGTTGGGGATGGATATGTATAAAAGGTATATGGCACAGAGAATAGAGGGAAATGGGAAAAATATTTTGGGCCGTTTTGGGGGGTGAAAAATGTCTAATACTCTTATCTTTAGGCTTCATTGTACAACACGCCAAATTCAACGTTGTCGCACATCGCTTGCGAGATTCTGTAATCTGTATCATATCTAGATCAACATGATTCATGCGATGTACGTACTCGTGCCTGATATATATTAGCTTGTACGTTTGAAAATAGAAGCCATGTAAGTTGCATGTTTGAGTAGTTATACCAGTACGTGATGAGTTTAATTTCTAAATATGTGGAAAGATGACAAGTTTAATTTTTATGTACTAATAATATAAATCTTTGTTATACTGTCATTTAATTATATCAGAAAAAGTAAATAAATCTCACATTTACTACTTAAAAAGTTGTATAAATAAAATTTACATTATCTATTATATGACAAATCTAATCTTTCTTTTTTTTAAAATTAATCTAGGATATCTATTGTCAGAAATAATGATTTATCCTCTTGATATGTAAAGTTCACAGATTTGGATCTTGTCTTTGACAACAAGACTCTCTCTCCATATATAGTGTCAGAAATCAAACCCCCGATTAAATACAATTCTAGTTCTAAGTTTTAAATAAATTTTGATAAACAAAAAAAATGTATGACTTGATATTTTAACCAGTTTGTGTTCAAATAAGGAGCAATTTCCATTCACGTTTGAGATATAAAAGTTTACGCTATTCATGTGTTGATTCGAGTGAAAATGATTTTCATATCTTAAGTATGTGATTTGGAGTTTTATCCTGAGATTCATGTGTATAAAAGAAGCATCGTTGAAAGGAACCCTTATTTAAGTGTCCAACCCTATCCCAATAAATAAAGAAAAAGGTTTATGATAGCGAAATTAAAGAAAATGAAATAGAGATAAATATTGAATATGTGTATGTCCATATTGTATGTACTTTTTCATCAAATCTTTTCTCCAAAATCTTAAGTTGTTGAGTAGAGATACATGAATGACTTCACAATTTCATGTTTCATTTGGTCTTGAAGCATAAACAATTTTTCTTAATCGGATATAACAATGATAAAACTTCTAACCCCTTAATCATGGTGGTTATGCCAATAACATCATAAAATCATCTCTTCTAAAAACTTAAGTTGTTAAGTATATAGAGCCACATGAATGGTTTTTATATATACTCTAACATACTTCTTGCCTTGCCTTTTGATATATGAGTCATGTATGCGTCCCCCAATTTCGGGTTCAAGTATCATTATTGCCTTATCATTGTAGCTGGTTCTGGGGAGAAATTAGAGGGGATAACAGTTCAAAGTCTAAACCTGAATTAAAGCTATGTGCATGATCTTTTCAGCTATCAGTTCAAAACTCATTAGTCTTTTGACAAATCCCTCTCATCGGCTCATGCCAGCAATCCGATTTGGTGCAGGACAGAGTACTACACATACGTATGTTGCATGGCACAACACTATTGGAAGCATTTTGCAATGATCCAGCTAACATGAGGGACTTCGTTTGGCACCAACTCAAATGGGGCCGGAAATAGTTGGTAGTGGCTCTTTTTGTCTAACAATATAATTAATGTCACTATTCAAATGCATTTCTATTCCAATTATTTTCTTTCAATGAATGATGCATGTTAAACCTGACATACATTGAATGTTATATAAATGATAGTGGTGCTCCATTTTGGTTCATAATCTCCTCCTACCAAAATGGTGTACAATCTCTCTTCAGGATGAGAATTTAAGGGCTTCGTACGCCTCTTCTAGTGAAAGTGACACAAACTAGTCTCCCAAAATATATAGTCAGGTGAGAGAGGGAAATTTCTTCAATGCAAATCAAACTTCAATACTTATCCTATTAGAAAATGAGTACAATGTTTGACTAAATTTAGAGTGCACAAAACAAACTAACTACTTTAATTCATTAGAAGAGTGAATTAATTTGAGTATATAAATATAGAATTCAGAGCGATGCATGAGTCTTAATCAATTAATTAGGCCAATAATTTATGAAATTCTGAAAGAAATAAGTGACGGAAAATGAGGGCTTTGATGTGAAACTTGTGTTGCTAATTAAGCACTTGCATGTGCAATGGAAAGAAACTATAGTCTTGAGAAAGACTTCTTCCACATGGCAACGAGCAATGAAAACCGGTCACGAATCAGTGTGTCTTCTCCCAAACCACCTCTCTTCAACAGAACTCAACTAAATTGGCTGTGCTTTTATGTGAACCCCACCATTTACAGCTTAACAAGGACCTTCACGTTGGTTTTGTCCCACAAATAACTTTTGGATAAAGTGTGATTTACTAATTTTGTACCCACCACCGCTATTGTACAAAACAACCATTTTCAAGTGGTAACTCAACACTGTTTACCAAAATAAATCATTGGCAGGGCAGCATGTGAATTACTTTTTGGGTTTAATCTCTATAAATGCTTTTTTTTTCTTTTCAATCTAGTTTTTATGATATAATCAGATAGATAATTTTGAAAGGAAAGAAATGGGAAGATGGTTTTTTTCTTAAATTTAAAATTTTAAAATATGTTATAACCTTAAGAATAAAATGATAAAAATATAATATCAATTTATTAGTTTTAAATTATTAAACTAAAAATTATTTGTTTGTTGATCTTATTAGAAAGTTCAACTCTACTAAATCTTGGGATGAATTGCACTAATCTCCCGAGATTTAGTGCAATTATACTTTATATCACTTTATTTGTAAAATTGCACTAGATGTTTTGAGATTTATTAAAACTACATTGGTCTCTCCGGCAATAAATATCGGTGTGTTAATTTAACTGACAAAAAGAATAATATGTTATATATATATAATTATTAATAATATAAAATTATAATTGATTAATGGCAATGCGAAAGAGGATTATGGATTCATCTGCATTTTCTGGTTGAAGGCATAAATAATTTATGCTATGAGTGATTCTTAGTAATAAATAGAAATGGATAGTTTTTGCTTATTAGTCTTGTTAATCTTATGTTTTGGCATCAGATTATTTTTGTTGGTTGCACCTTCTATGATGATTTTGGTTGGATTATTTTTTGAGCGGCGTAACTTCTTGAGTTTTGTTTCTCCTTACTTGTTATGTATTCTCAAGTCTTGCTTTTGTTATGATTTTACTTTTTTTGTTATTGGCTGTGTTGTGCATCTGTTTGTTTCTTTTGTCTCGTACTATAATCACTCTCTTTTATTACGGTTGAGTTGTTCATCAATTATCAATATATATATAACATGTGTGTTAGTAATATTTGACGTATAGATAAACTAAAATAATCCTTTTAATCATAGTTATAATTATAACCTCCATCATCATATGATAACAAAAAGTATTTTAGCTAATCAATACTTTAAATAATACTATAATTTTGTATTATTAATCATATAAGAGAGACAAATATACTTATTTTAGCAAACCTCATAGACTTATAGTGATTATTTTATAAATAAAGGGACTGGCATATAGAGTGTATATTTATTTTAGATTTTCAAACAAGTAATTATAAAACTTAAATTTTTATATATAACTAAAAAAAGTTGAAAATTAATTTTTTAAATTAATTTTTTTCGAAAAGCTATTCTTTTTAGCTTCTATAAAAATATTAAAAATGAATTTTGTTTTTGAAATTCTGATTTTTTAAAAATATCTAAATATACAAAAAAATATTTTTTTGGGATAAAAATTTCCCAAAAATTCGATATAAAGGGGCCCATTATTGCACTTAATAGAGAGAGGATAGTGTATTTCACATTTTCACTCCAAATCTTAAGGGGGGAAAAAAAGAAGAAACATTGACACTGAGAATCAAATTTAGTAAACTTGATCACTTACCTAATTTATGTGTCCAACTAAATGCATGACGGCCTCCAACGACAATCGTATCGTTAGAGTGAAGAAAAAGAACCCCACAAACATATCTTATAATGGTTGCGCAGCTGACTGTAAATACATTTTATTGACTAAAGTGGCTGTGTTGTCTTATAAGGAGAGAGTAAGGTTGCCATTATATTGTGCCATGTCGAGATGAGATATGAGATTTTTGTTTGTTGCTGAGAAATTCCGGCGAAGTTTGCGGTTTCGGGAAATTTAATATTAGCAAGGAGAATCAAAGAATAATGAGCACAAAAAAGAGGGATATGTTGGACCTACTAAGCCTTAATTTTTAGAGCCAAAAGCATGTGCCTCTGTCACCAAGTTTTTCTTTCAATTTAATTGGTATTATTAAGAGTTCAAAAAATAACAAACTATTTTTTTTCCTTAAAAAATATAATATTGCAAATGCAAAATTGGTAGGGTTCTGCTTTCTGTTGTGTGCTACTTGTTGGAGGCTTGAAGAATAGTGGGGCTGGCCACAACACACATCATTTGTCGAGCTCAAATGATGAGGCAGATTGTCAGTTCCTTTGCTTGTACTCATAATCACGGAATTCATTCATAATTTCATATCCTTTTGTCTCCCATGAATTTTAGTTTAGACCCAGGGCTGCCGGATCTGTTAAGCTCTAACCACATGCGAATTAATTAGGTTTTTTATTCAAAAAAATATATAAAATATTTCACAATCCAAACTCTTCAAATGATTGCAATTTACTCGACAAAGTGATTATCAATTGTAATATGCCTTCTCTTTCGTATTGAGCCTGTCTTTCGTATTTTTGATCTTTTTGTAATTAGTTATGTTAGTTTGTTAATTATATCTTTTATCTTAGATTAAATAATCATTTTCGTACTAATATTTTCAATCTTAGGAACCAGCCAATCAAGCCAATGACGAGACTGACATGCGAAGTGAGACAATCTCCATTGAAGATGATAGAAAAATTGAAGACTTTGTGGCTTTAGTCAAGGACAGCAATTGGACGATTCTTTGGGTCTCTATGACATGGTTGGCCCAAATTTGGGGAAAGTTAGTTCAACATGGAGATGATGAGCCAGTACATCATGATGCTAACACAGAAAGGAATAAGGTGGACAAATTACAGCATTTGGATACATGCACAGACAAAAATGACAGGAAGGCAGATGGTATTAGGGATTTACAAGAAACAGAGGAAGATCGAATTGCTATTCCCAGTAATAAAGAAGAAAAATTCCAAATGGCAAAGGAAGCGTGGAGCATAGACAAAGCGCTCGGGTTAACAACGGCAAACGATCTGGAAGTAGTTCAAGCTCTTGCTGAAGAATTCATGGAGAAAGAGGATGATAGCAAATAGAAGAAGAGAAAGAAAGGGAAGTTGCGGCAACAAAGAAGGCCAACAACAAGGCTGAGTGTTAAGAGCGGACAAATGAGTTTGTTCTAAAGGTAAACTGGTCAAGTAATAATTCAGCTGTGCAATAATGTTGGTGTTTAGGTGCTTTAGATAGAAATGGCAAGAAATAATTGTGGTAAGATATGTGTGTGGTTAGAGATTGTATTCCCCTTATAGTAATGGAGTTTTGTTATCGAAGTTCTTCATTCTAGCGAAAGAAAAGATTGTTTGAGTGTATTGTTTGTGTTTTTTTTTTTATTGTTGTTCTTTATTTCTTGGGTGTTTTTAGTCATTTGTCTTTGAGGTGGTTTTATCTTTGCATCTTAGTGTTTTTTTTTTCTGGAGTATTAGTTTGGATGTGGATAGTTGTTGTCTTTGTATTTTCTTTTTTCCTACTCCACTCTTTTCTTTAAGAGTGTTGAGTGTTCAATAATTATCGAAAAAAATCTGATATCAATTTGGTTTTAACCAAAAACTTTTTTCGTCAAGTTTAGTCATTTTGTTAGATTTTTACTTTGATAAAATAATTAAATTGATATTAAAATAAAATATATTATGACTGAATTGATGTCGAAAAAAAAATATTTGAATTAAATTGATGTAACAAATTTTCTTAAAATCAAATTGATGTAAAAAACTTTATTAGGGTCAAATTGATATCAAATTAAAAAATATTACGATCAAGGTAGCTATATATTCTTTATCTTATTGTTAATTTAGTTAGTTTGTTGATGGGTGTTAGTAAGGGGATTGAATTTACAAAAATACATTATTAGAATATTATTTGCTGCAGGTTGTTTTTATCTTATTTTATTTTATTTGATTTTTTGGTTTGCAACAGATTATTAGAAAAGGAAGCTTTGGAATTTTGTTTCTAGAATTATATGATATAATTGTTATTAGATTTTAGATAAATAGATCATACCATTTTTTAAGCTAACAATCACTATATTTTTTTAAAAAAATCTAACAACATTTTTCTAATGTAGCATTACTCTTACACTATTTATTATAACAAAATTCTCCAACTCAAGACATAACAATTTAATATTCTCTATTCATTCCCATCCAATCGAAATATTTTATATATCCATACACTACGAAATAATTGAGATTTGTTGAATCATACAAGTGTATGTGCTATACACCATTAAAGATATTACAAAATAACTCTATTAATAAATGTTACTAAAAATTAAACACGGTGTCATGATATTTTTTTTATATCTCTAACATCATTTTCTGCTGTATAACTCTTTATTTGTTTTTTTTTTTTTGCTATATTTGTATAACTCTTGATAGAGATATCACGTGTTAGATTTTTTCTTAGCAAAGTACATTAATTTTTTTTCAAGATTTAGTTAAATTTACTTGATTTTTTTTTTCTGAATAACACTAATTTTCTCTAAATGTAATGTATAATGTATAGTGGAGGAAAGATCATTAGTGCAATAATTTACAAACTTAAAAGAGAAGTGTAAAAATTTCATAAACTCATAAACATCTTTTTTTTTATACAAAAAAATTTAAGATAAGAGGAAAACTCACAAACATCCTAAGTGAACATCACAAATAGATGGGAGATGATGACGTAATTTCACCAAATCTGATAAAAAAAAAAAAACCTCCCTATAATTATGTATTTTCAAGCCTTGTTTTTTTTTATGCTTTTACTTGTATTATTGTTGGCTATGATGTATAGTTTTTTATTTTTCTATGTCAGACTGTAATCACTCATTCTTGTTGAGGTTGAATTTTTTAACATTTATCAAAAAAAATAATTATTTGTTTGACCTGTGTTATAATTATAAGAAATCACTTGATTTTAATTTGCTTAAAATTGGGGATTCATATCCATAAACATTCTAGTCCCTTTTTTTCCTACATAATTTATATGTTTAAATGAAAAGGATCGTCGGACAGTGTTATAAGTTACAACGGTAACAAAATCAAAACCGAAAGTCATTCTTAATCTAAATTATACGTTCTTTGAAATAATTGTGGGGAACATTACAAAAGCTAGCAGTAAATTAGAGGATACCACGTTAAATCAAAAGATGTGACTGAAAGGAACGATAAAATTAATGGAACAAATGCACCAAAAAGGGAAATTTAAGGAACAAAATAACTATATGCGATTGCCATTTCCTTTTAAGCTAGTGATGGCAGTAGTACTATTACGTACACTGGAATAAAAGTTGCTGGTTGCTCGCCCAAACTCCACGTAAATAAAATTAGGGGAACCATCTATTTGGGTCATATTTAATTAAAATTTCGATTTAATTTTTAAAAAATATCCTGTTATTTTTTAGATTTTAATAATATTTTTAAAGTATTTTAATTTTTTCTTTTTGATTAAAAAATTCAAATTGAAAACAAAAATGAATGTAAACATCAAATTACAATATAAGAAAGTCATAACAAAATATAAAATGCCATATTATAATATTAGGGATTACAATAAAATATAAAATATCAAGTTTATGGTTAATTTAAATAGAAACTTGATGTTTTATGTTTTGTTGTAATCCCTAATATTGTAATATGGCATTATATACTATGTTGTAAATTTTTTTCCAATAATTATTGAAATACTCAACATTCACCAAGGCAAGTGGAGAAAAGGTACTGTCATGACCCAACTTGGGCACATAATCAACACGTGGGGAATCCTCATTTCTACGTTAGTCTCGTGACCTCTGAGTCTCTATATGCATATTTTAATAACAAAATCCAGTTTCACACATAATTTCATCTCTGAGATAGATCTCTAACTCTTTTGAAAATCAAATCATTTCAATTTCATTTTCAAACTCTAAGCATATCTCAGATACGAAGCGTATGAGTTGCTCTCAATATAAAATAAACCATAGAAACCATAATCATGAAAATATAAAATAATTATGAAAATTTATACAATCCATCTCTATGGTCCGGAACCTTACCCATCATGCACATTGGAGCACTCTCTAAACAAAATACTAAAACTACTTCACTTCAAAGTGAAGCTCACCAATTGGAAAAAATCTCTAGTGCTCGGGAGGAGGAGGATAAGAAGGGCCCGCAACAGCTAATGTATCTGTAATGGAAAAGGGAGAGAGTGAGTTTCATCTAAAACTCAGTGAGTAGGCCTTCACTCATACCATGCAATAACTCACAATAACAATAATAATGTAAAACTTAAAAACATTTCATACTCATATACATATCATTAAAATCACAATTCTTTATAACACGAGTCAACAGTATTTTAATAGAGAAACAGAAATCTCTACATAATAATAATAAATTTTTGGTTACATCTGGGTGTTACGTATCATCATTCCCAGTGTACCAATCAATCTCTTAATTACAATTCTCTGATCATATCCGAGCATTACGTATCGCCGTCCCCAGTGTGTCAACGATTTCTCTATTTTCTATTCTGTGCTACTTGGTGCCAAGGTTAACGGCATAACTGGCGTTAACTCACAGTCTATTTTTGTATAGCTACTGTCTAGTTCAATCGAAAATCTAAATATTTTTTCTGTACCTCATAAGTCTTCTACCTTAGTGTTCATAAGTACTAGCATATAAAAATCAACAGTTCTGAAATTCATATAATCTTTAAATATGAAAACTCTTGAAACTCGAAAAGCTCTGGTTTCATATAACTCTAACAATCTGACTTTAGTATAACTATGACTGTGAAATCATGCCCAATGGATCATCCATTTACAGGCATTCCAATTTCAAGCCTACAGAATATGTATCTGACAGTTGTTACGAATCATATTGACTTCTGAGTATCATAAAAACACTTATTTTCTCTGAAACTCTATCATATACATATTGTCTACTCTGAAAATCATCATAATGTTTCATAAATCGCTAAATATAATCATTTCCATACTCTAGCTCTTTAATGAAAATCACTTTAACAATAATGGTCCCATGAGTTTTCTGAAAAATATATATTTCATGCTGTAATTTACTGAAATTAACTCTAATGATCAACATAAGGATCATAGAATCTGAACCCACTCACTTGGAATAGTAAAATAAGCAGGATTGACACCAATAGAAGCTTGAGAGTATGTGGGCCCCACCAACTTAATCTGGAGAGCTTGGAATGATACTAACAACTGTCATGAAGCAACCATAGCACTAGATTAATCTCTAAAAATCTCTAGAGAGCTCTATTCTAACTTTAACAAAATTGGAGAAACATCCCCACTTAACAAAAATGCGAAAAATAATCGGTCCAAATCCAATATTATGAAGAAATAAAGACATAATCTAATAACATGAACTTACCTTGAAGCTTGGAAATGATGGATTTGAGAGAAAGAGAGAAAACTGATGGAGAAGAAGAAAGGATCGCGTTTTTGGTTCGTTCTGCCCGATTTGGGGGTTTTAAAGGGGATCGGGTTCTCACTGACATTGCTATAGCAGTCTAACCACATCTCATAGTCCTCACAGACATACTTATAACCGTTATAGCAGGACTACTATAGCGGTGACAGCAAATCCCAACATCTTTATCTTTCTGTCATTCTGGCATCTAGGTTAACTCAAACACTGACTTATTTATATTTATTAATTTTAAGTTCTCCATTAACTTTAAAACACAAATGTAAATAAGGAAATACCCCCATTTGGATTCAAATAAAATATCAAAAAAATCAAAATCTCATTAATTCAGAATCCAAATTTTGGGTTTTAATTCAAATCCGGGAATTTTCGAGATTTTCTAAACTTGTGGGTTACAAACGAAATGTTTACAAGTTTCGTAAAATTCATTAAAAATCACTCTTCAACTTGTTTTCCATCAAAGAACAATTACCGGGACTTTTAATCCCAAGAGTATGGTTCTATCATATAGCCCTCCAAGGAGGTATAGAATCCAGACTTAGTGAAATTCAGGACCCGACGATGGTTCCTAGGGCATCCCTGAGGCTATACAGAACCTTACAAGTGACCCATGTACCTCAGGGATCACAGGTACAGTAAGCAAAAATAGAAAAATAACACACCAAAATATAACCAATCACTAGTACTTAACCACACTAATTTTGCCACCAATAGCTTTCTCCCAAATTCCTTTTTCAAACCAAAGAAACTCCAGAACTACTTATATCATATTACATCCCCCTTATTGGTCACACATATATCAACCTCCAGGAAGTTGTTATGGGTCCCCTTCGGCATTTCCATTGAGGACATGTAGAAAACTTATGCAAAAGAACATCTACACACCTATGACATGTGGTGGCGCACACCATCCTTTCCAATTTAACTTTATTTTTTGCAACAATTCATCCATGCTAACTGTATTTTTATCAAAGATAATTCTATTCCTTGCATTCTAAATAGACCGTATAACAACAAAAAATAAACCACCCCACTTCTTTCTTGTATGACCTTTGTATAGAAAATCAAGCGAAATATCTAAAAATTCTTGAAGTTGGGAAAGTACAACCCAAGACAACCCTAAATCCCCTAAAATTGCACTCCAAATCATCCAAGTGAAAGAGTAATGTAAGAATGGATGTGTAATAGATTCATTTTCCATCTTACAAAAATGCACCTAAGATCAATAGCCTGAAGAATCCCAATTTTATGTAAAAAAAATCATTTGTTTTCAATTTTCCTAATAGTGCAAACCAAACCATCAACTCCACTCGAGGTGGCACCAACCATTCCATAAATTTTGGAAAACATTGAAGGCATCCAATTAGCATCCACTTTCTGTAACGCCCGAGGACAAAGTCGGAGAGTGACTGGCGGTGCAAGAAGGCACGAACAAGGAGCAGCTCCTAACAGACTTCTAAGCAGAGAGAAACATGAATGAACCGATTACATACCTGAATGAGAGGGATCCTGAGACTATGTAGGTATGAGACTATACAGTTAAGGAGGGCTTATGTGAATTGATTTGTATTACCTATACCAACAAGATGCATCTTCTTTTTGGTAGCTCATCATTAAAGAACTCCACAGCTAAGCATACTTGGCTTGGAGTAATTTTAGGGTAGGTGATCTCATGGGAAGTTTTCCTAGGAAATGTGTGAGTGAGGACAAAGCACGCTGAAAAGACCCATGTCGATTTGTGAGGACAATCGTCAATTTATAAAGCAGCAGGGGATGTAACAAATGGTATCAGTGCCTGTACTTCTCCCAGTACGGTGTAGTTCGGGGACGAACCAAACAGAATCTAGTGGGCATGTAATGCCCAGGGATGAAGTCGGGGACTAATCGCCGGTGCAAGAAGGCACAAACAAGGAGCGGCTCCTGGCAGACTTCTAAGCGGAGGGGTACATGAATGAACCGATTACACACCCAAATGAGAGGAATCCTGAGACTGTGTAGGTATGAGACTATACAGTTAAGGAAGGCTTATATGAATTGATTTGTACTACTTATACCAACAAAATGCATCTTCTTTTTGGTAGCTCATCATTAAAGAACTCCACAGTTAAGCTTGCTTGACTTGGAGCAATTTTGGGATGGTGCCCTCCAGGGAAGTTTTTCTAGGAAACATGTGAGTGAGGACAAAGCACGCTGAAAATACCTGTGTTGGTTTGTGGGGACAGTCGTCAATCCATAAAACAGCAGGGGATGTTACACCTTCCACATACAACTATTGTGTGAATGATTCTAACGAGTAATCATATTTTTTGTTATGCTTCCACATCCACTTCTCCTTCTTATCTGCATTAAGAATTACCTGCAAAAGCAAAATATTAAAGGCCTCTAACAAGTGTTTTATCCAAGTGTTGTAACTTCTTAACATTGTAGTTTGGCATTTACATCAATTTTTTGTTCATAATTAGGATATTTTCTATCAAAAAGATAAAATTAAAATATTTTAAAATTGATATAGATGAAGATAGACAAAAAAAAAAGGACTAAATTAAAACTTTATCAAACATGAGGGACCTAAATAGATCTTTACCCATTAAATTAATTATCATCAGGAAAAAACCAATGCAAATTGGTGTGCCAAGTTATTTTTATTAATATAATAATAACTTGAAAATTTTAATAAAGTAAAATCATGCCACAAGAAAAGGCACTCTTGAAAATTGTATAACATTATCAGTGTATCAACTTCGTGTCCATACCGGTCTTTCTGACACCATCACAAATTAATCGAAGTTTTCAAATATTTCTATTCTCTAAAAGCTATCACTTAATTAATAATTAACTACTAACACTAATTAATTACATGTTTTGATTACTCCAAATATAAATACTTCGATTCAAAAAGGATTTAATTTTATATCTTCGAAAAGTTAAATATCAATTAAAAATATAAGACACCAAAAATATATATGACTAAAGTCAACAACGAAATTGATTATTTTCAATTATTGAGTTCCCATTATCTCTAAACTTATTATTTTTGTATTAAAAAAATACCTTGATTGTAACATCCCTTTTTTTAAATAATAATAACAATAATAAAAATAAAATAGTTTGTGTGTAATAATTTTAAGTTATACTCTTACTTAGTAATTTTATATATCAACAATTATTTTAAATATTAGACCAAAACTTTAAACTATAAATATTAACTGTATAAAATAAGATGATAAACTAGTGACAATAAACCCATAGTACATTGTACTAAATTAAGAATAAGATTTATTAAGTATAATAAATAATAATATGTTAAGTATTAATAATTAGATGTATAATTTTTACACACAAAAAAATAAAGGTAGTACACCAAAAAAAGGGGGGCAGCGCACACAGTACCGCTTCTCACCCACAACATTTTAGCTACAGAAATTTCATTTCTGTGAGGTGTGCATTCATATATATGTGTGGGTGTGCATGTGTGTGATTGTGTAAAAGAAAGAGAAGTGAGTGACGTGAGTGGGTGAGTTTGAGTGAAAGTGAAAAAGAGAAAGAAGGAACGAGAGAAAGAAAGAAAAGGGAATAAAGAGAAAGAATAATAAAAAAAAAGAAATAGTAAGGTTAGTATACTACAAAGATCAATAGGTGTACGTAATTTTCATTTACCGGCAGAATTAAGGTAGGGAATGAATTTATTTTTATGCCAAATAAAACCATGACTACAGTTATTATTATTACTATTCATTTTATGCACTATCATTTTTATCACATATACTCATAGTTATTTGTTTTTATACTATTAATGATCATGAACCTGAATAATAAATTAATACTAATAAAAAAAATAATTCTCTTCTCTCCCTACCGGTCCCGTCGGTTTACCGCTCTTCGGTTTCTTTTATCACTTAATTATAATGATTCTCTCTCCCTTTACTGATCCAGTGCCGAGTATCGCCGTTCCAGTTTCTTTATTTAATTATAAGTATTCTCTTCTCCCTCTACTGGTCCAGTGCGGACTACCGCCGCTCCAGTTTCTTATTTATATTAATATTTATATTTATTTGATTTAAAGTTTAATTCAAATTAATTAGATATTCCTTTTTATTTATGTTGTTATTTGTTGTACATTAATTTATTGGATCTAACTTCTATTCTTTTGGCCCAATTTATTTATGCATGAATTTATAAATCTTATGTATTTATGTTTCACTATTTAAATTGTTGATTAACAATATTTATTTAAGTTTCATTTATTGATTTATTATATGAAATTCGTTATTGTGAAATTATGCATAATAACTTTTAAAAGAACATGATTAATTAAGATGTGCCGCTAGCCACAGATAAGACAAAGGGATAAATGTAAGATCCTTTTGTGTTACCTGCCTTGGTTAGAATGGCGTAAGTGTCTTGCTTTGTCGTCACGATATAAAAACAATATGAAAGAATGAGAATTCCTTAAGATAAGGCATTCGACTATGTGTGAGACAAACAGACAAATGAAAGAGAAACTAAAGTAAAGCAATCATAATTTTGATAAGATATGCATGACATATTCTATGCATAACAGGTTCTACATAACATATTTTATGATAAATAATTATATTCATATAACGTTACTGTAGTCATGTGTATTTCCCGTGCAGACACGGCTGGAACCAACCATAGTTCAAATATTTTTAAAACTACTCATTCTCTACTGGGAATTTTTATAAATTCTCATTTCCCTTTATTTTTATTTTTGGTGGTTTCAGATTAGTCAAGTAACACTAAATGGATGGCAGCTGCTAGAAACTTATGGCTTATGTTTAATTAATGTGTGATTTTATGTTACAAATTATAGAAATATTCGGTTTGTACTTAATGACATTAAATTGTCATTACTAGAACCTTATACTTGTAATCTCTTTATTTAATGTTAACCATTGTGCTTCATGTGTAAATTCATATTATTAGTTATTTTATGAACGGGTGTTACAGTAATGGTATCAGGGCAACCATTTTTTGGCTATTATGAAAATTATATGTAGGATTAGAACCATTTTATTTGCATGTTATGTCCTTAGTTTCTCTCTGCATGCCTTATAGGATTCTCAATGCACTAAGTATACAATATTGAGCCTGATCAACTCAATATTGGATTGTTTATGCACTTGTAGGACTATATAGCATCAGGAGATCAAGGAATCCCAGAAGATCAGAGTGCACCAAATGCCACTCTATCAGAAATGATGGGAGCCATGATGAGTCTGGCTGAAGCCGTTAAGGCCCAGACAAAATAAAATAAAATGATTTTCTAACAAATGCATGAAACCCAATATAGGAACAATGACCATGGTGAAAATAGTAGAAACTCTACTGGGGGAGGACTTGTCACTAATCCCAATTATCAAGAATTATCAGAGTTTAGGAAAGCCTCACCTCCTTCATACCATGGGGAGTATAACCCGGTTCTTGCTGAAAAATGGGTCATGCAGTTAGATAAAATTTTTACTGTTTTAGGATGCACAAAAGGTAGTCTTTGCCACCTATATGCTAGAAGGGGAAGCAGAACATTGGTGGAGAGGTGCTAAAAGTTTGTTAGAATCTAGCAGGACTGAAATTTCTTGGGAGGTATTCTTAACCACTTTTTTCGATAAATATTTCCCTGATAATGTTAAGGATGAAAACGAAGCTGAGTTTATACAGCTTAAGCAGGGGAATATAACCATAGGTCAGTATGTGGCTAAGTTTGATGAGCTTTCCAAATTCTCTTCTTATCTGAAAAGTAACCCAGATGGGCATTGGAAGGCAACAAAATTTGAGTTAGGTCTAAGGCTTGAGATTAGAGAAAAAGTGTCCACCCTAGAGATTAAGGACTATGCCACTCTAGTCAATAAATGTAGGATAGTCGAGAAAAGCTATTGAGATCTGAAATTTGAAAGAGAAAGACAAAATTTCCTCAAAAGAAAGGGGGTGTTAGAAGCTCAAAAGAAAAACAATTTTAAGAGTGGAGTGAACCCAGGGAAGGGAAAACCATTTCAAACTAGTGAACCCTTACCTACATGCAATAAGTGTGGAAAATTTCATGGATCCAAACCTTGTCTTTTTAGACAAAATGTTTGCTATCGGTGCGGAAAGTCAGGACACTATGTTAAGGACTGCACCAATGGAACACCATTAAACAATCTTGCACCAAGACCACAAACTAAAGGGAGAGTATTTACTCTTAATGGAGAAGAGGCAACTCGTTCTCCTAACTTGATCAAAGGTACATGTTTCATAAAAAATTATCCCTTAATTACATTATTTGACTTAGGAGCTACACATTCCTTTATATCTATTGACTGTGTGAAGAAGTTAAAAGTGTCTCTGTCTTTTTTGCCTTTTGATTTGTTAGTTTCCACTCCCACAGGAGAAAGAGTTTCTACCTCCTATGTTTTTTTGAATTGTCCCATTTTAATTAAAGGAAAACCTTTTATTATTGATCTTGTTTGTTTACCTTTGTCTAGTGTTGATATTATAATTGGAATGGACTGGAAGTCTTCTAATAGTATTCTTCTATATTGTCCTTAAAAGCTTGTTTATTTTCTTTATGACCCAGTACAAAAATCTTTTGACACCATTTCCCTAAATGCCACTCAAGTAGAGAAGTGTCTCTTAGATGGAGTTCAAGAGGTTCTCCTTTATTCTTTAAATTCTAAGGTCGAACAACATGTGGATAGCATACCTCTAGTGAGAGATTATCCAGAAGTGTTTCCTAAGGATATAGTGAACCTACCACCAGATAGAAAAGTTAAGTTTTCCATTGATCTAATGCCAGGAACAGGACCTCTATCCTTTGCACCCCATAGAATGTCTCGTTTAGAGCTTGATAAACTTAAGAAACAAATTGAGGATTTGTTGTCCAAAGGATTCATTAGGCCTAGTGTATCACCATGGGGTGCACCAGTTTTGCTAGTCAAGAAAAAAGATGGAAGCATGAGGTTGTGTATAGATTATAGACAATTGAATAAGGTCACAATTAAAAGTAAGTACCCACTTCCCAGGATAGATGACCTATTAGATCAACTGTTAGGAGCATCAGTTTTCTCAAAGATTGACTTGAGATCGGGATACCATCAAATAAGAGTAAAGCAAGAAGATATACCTAAGACAGCCTTTAGGACTAGGTATGGCCATTATGAATATCTTGTGATGCCTTTTGGACTTACCAATGCTCCTGCAATATTTATGGATTACATGAATAGGATTTTTAGACCTTATCTTGACAAATTTGTGGTAGTCTTTATAGATGATATTCTTATCTATTCAAAGACTAAGGAGGAGCATGAACAACATCTTAGAATAGTATTGCAAATTTTGAAGGAAAAACAGTTATATGCTAAGCGAGAAAAATGTGAGTTTTGGCTATAGGAAGTGAAATTTTTAGGCCATATGATAACCCAAGGAGGGGTGGCTATCGATCCAAATAAAGTTGAAGCTGTAGTTCATTGGAAAAGGCCAAAGACAGTCACAGAGATAAGGAGTTTTCTTGGATTAGCTGGTTATTACAGAAGGTTCATTAAAGGATTTTCCCAACTAGTTTTACCATTGACTAGGTTAACCAGGAAAAACCAAGCCTTTGAATGGAATCTGACTTGTGAAACCAGCTTTCAAGAATTGAAAAATAGGCTTACCTCTACTCCAGTGTTAATAATCCTTGACCCTAAGAAAAACTTTGTAGTGTATTGCGATGCATCTAAGAAAGGACTAGGTTGTGTTTTGATGCAAGATGGGAGAGTTGTAGCCTATGCTTCTAGGCAACTTAGGTCTCATGAAGAGAACTATCCAACCCATCACCTAGAGTTAGCTGCTGTAGTATTTGCTTTAAAATTTTGGAGACATTATTTGTATGGGGTGAAGTTTGAGGTTTACAGTGACCATAAAAGTTTGAAATATCTTTTTGATCAGAAGGAATTAAATATAAGACAAAGGAGATGGATGGAATTTTTAAAGGATTATGATTTTGAATTAAAATATCATGCTGGCAAAGCTAATGTTGTAGCTGATGCCTTGAGCAGAAAGTCCTTACACATGTCTCTAATGATGGTAGAAGAGCATAAGCTTTTGGAGGAATTTAGGGATTTGAAAATTTCAGTGTTCCTACAACCCCATTGTCTATATGCTAATGAACTTAGAATAGAATCTGATTTGAATGACCGAGTAAGAAATGCCCAAGACAAGGATGAGTTTCTTAAATCCCTCAAGAACAAGATTCAAGAAGAACAACTTGAGCGTTTCCAGTTTGATGGAAAGGGAGCTGTAATGTATGAGGGAAGGTTATGCGTGCCTAATAATGAAGAATTAAGGAACCAGATTTTGACTGAGGCACATTGTAGCAAATTCACCATGCATCCAGGAACAACAAAGATGTAGCAGGATCTCAAAAAGTGGTTTTGGTGGAATGGCATGAAAAAAGACATAGCTAATTTTGTAGCTAAGTGTCTTATTTGTCAAAAAGTTAAGATAGAGCACCAGAAACCTACAAGATTATTGCAATCCCTAGATATCCCAGAGTGGAAATGGGATAGTATATCCATGGATTTTGTTGTAGGATTATCTAGAACTCCTTCAGGCTATGATGCTGCATGGGTAATTGTAGATAAATTAACCAAGTCCACCCATATCCTTCCAATAAAGATTAGTTGGTCATTGTATAGGTTAGCTCAAAGTTACATCCAGGAAATCATAAGACTGCATGGTGTACCAACTAGCATTGTTTCAGACAGAGATCCTAGATTTACCTCTAAGTTTTGGGTAGCCTTGCAAGATGCCTTAGGTACCAGACTTCATTTTAGTACAGCTTACCACCCTCAAACAGATGGTCAGACAGAGAGAACTATCCAAACATTAGAGGACATGCTTAGAGCCTGTGTACTAGAGCTGCAAGGAAGTTGGGATACTTATCTACCATTAATAGAGTTTGCCTATAACAACAGTTATCATTCAAGCATAGGCATGGCTCCATTTGAAGCTCTATATGGTAGAAAGTGTAGGTCACCCTTATGTTGGTTTGAAGTAGGAGAAAAGAGTTTATTAGGACCTGACATAGTACAATAAACCACAGAAAAGATCAAGTTCATTAGGGGAAAGCTACTCACTGCACAGAGTAGACAGAAAAGTTATGCTGATAAAAGGAGGAGACCTTTAGTATTTAAAGAAAGGGACCATGTCTTCCTTAGAGTCACTCCTGCTACTGGAATTGGCAGAGCCCTTAAATCCAAAAAGTTAAGTCCAAAGTTCATAGGTCCATTCCAAATTCTTAAAAAAGTAGGACCAGTTGCATATCAAATCGTATTTCCACCCAATCTTTCAAATCTTCATAATGTCTTTCATCTCTCTCAGCTCAGAAAGTATTGTTTTGACCCTTCACACATCATAGAATATGAGACAATGCAAGTAAGAGATAATTTAACATATGAAACTAAACCAATGCAAATCATAGATAGATTTGTCAAAAACTTAAGAGGAAAAGAAATTCCTTTAGTTAAAGTGGTTTGGAAAGGGTTGTCACTTGAAGAAGTAACGTGAGAACTAGAAGATGAGATTAAGGAGACCTACCCAGAATTATATCTAACAGGTCAGTCAATTTTAGGGACAAAATTCCTAAAAGGAGGGGAGAATTGTAACATCCCTTTCTTTAAATAATAATAATAATAATAATAAAATAGTTTGTGTGTAATAATTTTAAGTTATGCTCTTACTTAGTAATTTTATATATCAACAATTATTTCAAATATTAGACCAAAACTTTAAGATAATAAACTCATAGTACATTGTACTAAATTAAGAATAAGATTTATTAAGTATAATAAATAATAATATGTTAAGTATTAATAATTAGGTGTATAATTGTTATACACAAAAAAAATAAAGGTAGTACACCAAAAAAAGGGGGGGCGGAGCACACAGAACCGCCACTCACCCACAACATTTTAGCCACAGGAATTTCATTTCTGTGAGCTGTGCATTCATATATATATATATATATATACATATGTGGGTATGCATGTGTGTGATTGTGTAAAAGAAAGAGAAGTGAGTGACGTGAGTAGGTGAATTTGAGTGAAAGTGAGAAAGAGAAAGAAAGAACGAGAGAAAGAAAGAAAAGGGAAGAGAGAGAAAGAATAATAAAAAAAAGAAATAGTAAGGTTAGTATATAATAAAGTTCAATAGGTGTACGTAATTTTCATCTTTCGGCAGAATTAAGGTAGGGAATGAATTTATTTTTATGCCAAATAAAACCATGACTATAGTTATTATTATTACTATTTATTTTATGCAATATCATTTTTATCACAGATGCTCATAGTTATTTGTTTTTATACTATTAATGATCATGAACCTGAATAATAAATTAATACTAATAAAAATAATCATCTTCTCTCCCTACCGGTCCCATCGGTTTACCGCTCTCGGGTTTCTTTTATCAGTTAATTATAATGATTCTCTCTCCCTTTACTGATCCAGTGCCGAGTACCGCCATTTCAGTTTCTTTATTTAATTATAAGTATTCTCTTCTCCCTCTACTGGTCCAGTGCGGACTACCGCCGCTCCAGTTTCTTATTTATATTAATATTTATATTTATTTGATTTAAAGTTTAATTCAAATTAATTAAATATTCCTTTTTATTTATGTTGTTATTTGTTGTACATTAATTTATTGGATCTAACTTCTATTCTTTTGGCTCAATTTATTTATGCATGAATTTATAAATTTTATGTATTTATGTTTCACTATTTAAATTGTTGATTAATAATATTTATTTAAGTTTCATTTATTGATTTATTATATGAAATTCGTTATTGTGAAATTATGCATAATAACTTTTAAAAGAACATGATTAATTACCACAGATAAGGCAGAGGGATAAATGTAAGATCCTTTTGTGTTACCTGCCTTGGTTAGAATGGCGTAAGTGTCTTGTTTTGCCGTCACGATGTAAGAACAATATGAAAGAATGAGAATTCTCTAAGATAAGGCCTTCGACTATGTGTGAGACAAACAGACAAATGAAAGAGAAACTAAAGTAAAGCAATCATAATTTTGATAAGATATGCATGACATATTTTATGATAAATAATTATATTCATATAACGTTATTGTAGTCATGTGTATTTCCCGTGCAGACACGGCTGGAACCAACCATAGTTCAAATATTTTTAAAACTACTCATTCTCTACTGGGAATTTTTATAAATTCTCATTTCCCTTTATTTTTATTTCTGGTGGTTTCAGATTAGTCAAGTAACACTGAATGGATGGTAGCTGCTATAAACTTATGACTTATGTTTAATTAATATGTGATTTTATGTTACAAATTATAGAAATATTCGATTTGTACTTAATGACATTAAGTTGTCATTGCTAGAACCTTATACTTGTAATCTCTTTATTTAATGTTAACCATTGTGTTTCATGTGTAAATTCATATTATTAGTTATTTTATGAACGGGTGTTACATTGATACTAACTACTACTCCCTTCATTATTTTTAACTGTTTTAATTTTTTAGGAAATTTTTTTTAATTTGTTCAATAATATTTATTATTTGAGAATTTTAAGGAAATATTAATTGTACTTTTCCAATTTTGTCTGTGCATATATTTTCTCTCCATACACAAACTTCTCATGTAATAGCTATCATATAATTTCCTAAAAAAGTAATTTTGTAAACATAATTTTTGTCCGGCATATTTTTATGATAAAATATATATTTTGGTTCCCATAGCTTAATTTTATGTTCATTCTAGTGGTCTAACCAATTTTCTATTATTTTTTGTTCTCTCACTTTTTTTTTGTTTTTTATTTTGCACCCCTAACTGAATTTTCTATATTTGTTTTCCCGCTTACTTATTTTTATTATTCATTTTGATCCCTAATTAATATTTTATTTTTTTGGATTTATTTATTTTATTTCTATTCTTTTAGTAGGAGATAGTAAATTAAAATAAAAGAAATTTAAAAAACAACTAAGCAAGAAATTTATCCTTTTTTAACCGTAAAATAAAAACAGAAATTAAATATAATAGAAATTAAAAATTAAACAAACAAAAGGGTATTTTTAATTTTCTTTTGTTTGGTTTACGTCGATTAGATTCTTATTATTTTCTTATATGCATTTAATTTTAAGTTTATTTTTAATTTCTATTTTGTTTAAATTTTTAGTTTCTTTTATTTTTATTTAACGCATCATACTACAATAATAGAAAATAAAATAAATAAATAAATCCAGAAAGAACAAAAAAAATATTTAGAAGGCCAAAATGATCAACTAAAAAAAGTTAGGGGACCAAAAAATAGAAAATTATTTATGGCACCAAAATGAAAAAAAAATAATTTAGGGACCAAAAAGCATAAAAATATAGTTAAGGAATCCAAATGAAAACAAAAATAGACTAGGGAACCAAAACGTATATTTTATCTTTTTTTAATCTGCTATATACTGAAATATTAAAAGACAATAAAAAAAGAGAGAAAATAATTATTGATGACTGCATATACAATTAGATTCTAAAAAATCCCCATCCCATAATACATGCGAGTGAATTGATAGGCACTTGTATACTTATTAATTGTCATTATTTTTTATTTTTCTAATTTCTTTCAACTTTTTAACTCTCTTTAATATTTTTGTAACGTCTTTCAAATGCCTATATATCAAGAGTATTTTGGAAAATAGAAATTTTAGGGGCTGTTTGTTTTGTTGAAATCAATTTTTAATTTTCTATATTTGTAAAGAAAAAATTAAAAGCTATTTTCAACAAAGTAAACAACCCCTTAGACACCAAAAAATAGTTAAAGAGGACCATTCTTTTTATATAAAATATAGATATAAAAGAGAGAGAGTGCCCATGCCAACTTAGTTAATTTATTTGGTCAACCTTATTCTCTGATGCATTGTTATTATTTGGATTTGGTTTTTGAGTTTTTATTATTATTATTATTATTATTATTTGGATAATCTATACATAAGTACTTAATTCCGTAAATAGTTAATGGATTTAGAGGCACGCCATGGCATTGGACCAGTATAACCTTCTCCTCAACTAAAATTTTTAAACAAAAGATAGAGATTAAATAAATTAATTAATAACCCAATCAGTACTACTGAATGTTGATAATGAAACATTGGTTACTTATTTTCATCATTTTGCAACAGTATCGTCATTTGCTCCTGAAATTCAGAATTAATTAAAATTCTTTATTTTTCTCTATTACTTTGCATTTCTATGAACATAAATGACACGTAAAAGCAGCTGTTTTCCCTTGGCAAACAAGCAAACCTAGTGTTTGGGGACCCCATAAAATCCAGAATATCATTGATCGATACTCAAGCAATAAGCCCCGAGAGTGTGTTAGTGTGCTTTCCACAGGTCCCTATCTTATCATCAACAATAGATTCCTATAATCACTAAAGTAGAAGCACTTTAAATAATAAATACTAATGTTTTTTCTTTATAGGAAAACCCTACATTGGCCTAAATGCTTAACAGCAGGCATGCATGGTGGAGATAGATGAAATGAAAAACCATCCAGTAACTGACAAAAGGAAAAGCCATGTGGGGTGGTGTTACCCACATCTTGATTAAGCTCACTTGTGTCGGTGTACATGCTCGTAGTATCATTGTAAGTGTTGTCCATTTCCTTCGTCAAGTGATGTATATTAATCCAATCGTGCCCCTTGTATTATTATTATTTTTTTCAATAACAAATACTTACATTAGATTTTTAGTATGTTGACAGAAGAAGTCAAACAATAGCACTTCAAGAAAAATTTGGCATGGAAGCAAGAGTGTCCAAGAAAATAGGATGGATGAAAATTAAGTTAAATTGTTTTCCATTACTTCTCAACACTCGAAGTAAGTTTATGTATATGATTTATATGGTTTGTATCTGAGTTTAGTTTAATAAATGGCACAAATTTGAAAACAAAATCTTAAAGAAAAAATGACAAAAAAAGAAGCGTATTCTTTTTTCTGTGAACCAAAAAAGAGCTTATTCTAATATTTTAATTCTAGTATGTTACCAGCTAACTGCCTGTTGTTTTTCACCTCACTTACCCTACTGTGCTAGATGGTATATTCTTGCTTACTGAAATTTTCCCAGATTAAATTGGCAATTAAAATTGAAGGATATGGATACCAAAACTCAAGATTTTCCACGATGCCTCTTCAATTAAAGCAATAGATGGACCCATGAGAGCAAATAAGTCAATATTTTCCACCGGGTAAAGCTTTAATTTCTAACAATCTCCGCCGACCGTTAATCGAAGTCAAAATATACTTCCATGAGAATATTTATCAAATGGGTGGACGAAGAATTTACTTTCACAGCCACTATTAACCAATTTAATTTGATTAAATTAATCAAGATGCCCATTGCTTCATTGAACATGACGCCTCCCTCGCGGAAGCTTTTGCTTTCAGTCTCATTAATTAATGTAATTAATCAAAGTACCCACCGGCTAGTACTGAATAATTAAGAGATTCTAGTTTTGTTATATATATATATATATATATATATCTTTATATATCTTTTTTATTTTTCTCTAATACTAATTTTTAATATTTGATGAATATATCAAATAAAAATATTAAATTAAAGCCAAAAAGATGTGTAGTATTTTAACTTCTTTACTTAATACCTAAAAGGTATGTTTATTTAATGGAATTTATTGAATCATGACGTAGAATTTTCATTTTAATTTCAATTTTAAAAGAATTAAAATTGACCTAAAATCATAAATTTTATATTTGAGTTCACTAAAGAACTGTACCATAATTATTAAAAAAGAAATGAGAAAGAGAAATATATATGTAGACTTTGATGATGAGGAGAAAGAATTTAACAAATTTTAGAATTGACAATTAGTAAGCTTTTAATTCCATGGACTTAGACCGTAGAATCACAATTTCAATTCTATATGTCACTTCATAGAATAAAATTAGAATTGAATCATCCAAGTCTCAATTTCATACTCGATTCTATGTGCCAAATTAGTAGAAAATGTTACCGTTTTTTCGATGAATAATTAGAAGTATATCTTGTTTTAATGAATATTAGAAGTGTTATCCAGAAGGATTAAAATTATTCATGCTCTTGTTAAGGGACCCTAACCGGGGCCCCCCCGGCATGCTATTGTGTAATCAATTTCCCATCTCGATCTTAATTAATTAGGTAGGTAAAACCTAATTAACTACCTTATGAAAGCAGTTGCGGAATTATGTGGGCGTGACTCTATACATTAGTCTAGTTTAATTATACTCTTAAGAAACTTTACTTCGTAGTAATACTAGACTGCATAGCCCTTTTTCTTACTGCATCCCACTTTTTTTCTACATTCCACCATCATTTAGGGCTTGCTTAGCGGCCGAAAAAACTGCCCAGTAGGCATCCCCGTGAAACCAGAAATCAGGAAGCATCTGGGTCCCATGTGTCGAGTTTAATCACGCCATTTACCCCGGCTTTAATCTCTTTATATACCCCTCTCTTAGGTACGTTACTTCTCACCTCTCTCTCTCTTTCTTTTCTTTTTCTCATTCTCTCAAGCACATTACTCTTTCCATCTCACTTGGCAAAGAGTAGCTACATAGTCAACATGACAAGCACTCCACCACTACTCTCTCTGCTTTTCTTGCTCTTCTCTCTTCTCACCCCAGAACTCATTTCTTCTTCCCTTGTCAAAGACCCTGAATTGGTAGTACAAGAGGTGAACAGGTAAATAATGCACGTGCTCTCACCACTTCTCCATCTTACACGTTTACATTACATCTGCATTACTCAACAGTATCTTACATGCTAGCTAGCCACCACCACGCTATAATTCAAAAAACTCTTAAATTTGAAACATTGTAGTCTCAAAGCATGCAAATTGATTCTTATAGTATAGTATAGATTCATATTATTAAAGATAAGTGTATTGTTAATTAACACATGTACGTCACTTCATTTGAGTCAAATTAAGTTAATAAAGTCCTGCTCATGACAAGGTCATGTAAAATAGACACAAATATTTTAAATAAGTGAATGCTAATTCTGACAATGACAAGATCGTGTGAATAAAAAATACGACAGAATGTAATTTTTGTCAAATTCACACGGGTATAGTACGTTTCACAATAAAATTCATTGATTTTTTTCTTTATTATTATTTTTTTTTGCAGGAAAATCAATGAGTCTATAGCTAGAAGGAGCTTAGCTAGGAGGAACTTGGGGTACCTCTCATGTGGCAGCGGCAACCCAATTGACGATTGCTGGAGGTGTGACCCCAATTGGGAGAACAACAGGCAGAGGCTAGCGGATTGCGCAATTGGGTTCGGGAAGAATGCAATCGGAGGCAGGGACGGCAAGATCTACGTGGTGGACGATGCCGGCGACGACGATCCAGTGGACCCGAAGCCCGGTACCCTCCGGCATGCCGTGATCCAAGACGAGCCATTGTGGATCATATTCGCCAGGGACATGGTGATCAGATTGAAGGAAGAACTCATAATGAACTCATACAAGACAATTGATGGAAGGGGTGCTAGCGTGCACATTTCGGGCGGTCCATGCATTACAATACAATACGTGACAAATGTTATCATACATGGGATAAACATACATGATTGCAAGCAAGGTGGGAATGCTATGGTGCGTGACTCCCCTGGGCACTACGGGTGGAGGACCGTATCGGACGGCGATGGCGTGTCGATCTTTGGAGGGAGCCACATTTGGGTGGACCATTGCTCGTTGTCCAATTGCAACGACGGGTTGATTGATGCCATTCATGGGTCCACCGCTATCACCATCTCGAACAATTACATGACGCACCATGATAAGGTCATGTTGTTGGGTCACAGCGATTCCTACACCCAAGACCAGAACATGCAGGTCACTATAGCTTTCAACCACTTTGGTGAAGGCCTCGTTCAAAGGATGCCAAGGTATAAATTCAATTTTATATTTCCACTCTCAAACTCCATGATCATGACTTTAAGTGCTCATCTTGCAAAGTAACAATAAGAACAAAGTTTACTTTATATTATTTAATATGCAACATTTATGGTATGTTTAGTTAATTAGGATAAAAATGAGATATAAATTTTTATGGGTGAGCTATATCTATAAAATTACGTATGAATTTCGAATTTTGTCAATGGGAAATGTATCCTTTTTTTATTGCTAATCAAGCATGCCCTTAACTAATAATATTAAGTAATACAAGATAATAACTTCTTTTGCTGTTATTCCTAATTAAGCATGTTGGAATTTCTAGTAAAATGCTAGTGATGCACATTGTGTGTTCCAATTTTTTCAATCAATAACAGACAAGCAAAAATGGGATGAAGAATTAAAAAAAGGGGGGAAGAAATTAAAATCAATGTGGGGGCTGAATGGGGTTACTTTGTCAATCCTTCTTAATTGGCTATTACTATGTGGGACCAGCGTTGGTCGAGTTTGAAAAATTTTGTTGGTTATGTTATTTGCAGGTGTAGGCTTGGATATTTCCACGTGGTGAACAATGACTACACCCATTGGGAAATGTACGCCATTGGTGGAAGTGCTAACCCAACCATCAACAGCCAAGGCAACAGATTTGCTGCACCCGATGACAGATTCAGCAAAGAGGTAAATTATCTAAAGAAAGTAACACATTTGGTATTATATTTAGAAGTAATATATGTGATAATATATGATTAGATTATAATGTAATAAATCAAAATTAAATTAAGAATAAATGAATACAATGATTCAATATAGTGCTGTATAATTAAATTATACTGCTAAGGCATTTAGCCAAAAATGGGTGAAATGGTGTGTGCAGGTGACAAAGCGTGAGGATGCGCCAGAGGATGAATGGAAGAATTGGAATTGGAGGTCAGAAGGGGACTTGTTGGTAAATGGTGCATTTTTCACTGCATCGGGTGCTGGAGCCTCCTCTAGCTATGCAAGGGCTTCTAGCTTAAGTGCAAGGCCATCTTCCTTGGTCGGTTCAATCACAATAGGTGCTGGTGCACTCAGCTGCAAGAAAGGTTCTCCTTGTTGATGATAGTGACTGATCAAGCAACTGCTGCTTGATCCATTAATCATTCCAAAAAGTAATTAAAGGAAAACATATTGTTATAGAAAAGGGAGGGGAAAAAAAAAGGCCTATATGGTCGATCTCTAGATTTGGCTTTTTACTTTTCCTTGGATTATTGTTATATCCTTCACTTTTTTCTCCTCTTTTTTTTTGTGGGGTTTGCTTAGATTGTTTTGTTTTGTTTGTGATTTGTTTCTTTTTTTTCTTCTTCTTCTTTTTGGTTTTCTAATTTGGTCATGATTACAACCTCCACATGTTTCTTAGAACCAAATCACTTGGAAAATCTCGATGGTCTAAGAAGAAAACAAGTGTGGAAGAGTTGATATTGTTATCATTATCATCATTATAATATAGACAATTTAATCTCTCTATGTTACACTCTTCTTTATCCCTCGTCCTCTGTGACCGACACATGCGCAGACGCACTTGTACAGTGTTGACTAAGACCATGAATAGAGTGATGGCACGTACCATGCAATAAACTCCAATCAAAGACTAAAGAAAAATCTTCAAATCCGGCCACTATACTTTAATAGATTGGAGTAATCGATAAAGTTCAACTACCGAAATAACTGTTAACTAATCAGACAAAAGTAGGTAAACAATCTGAATACAGAACCCCTCCAATTTTATGTTTATTTAAGATCTCTCTACAACTGTCAATGATACTTTTTGGATACAAGAGTGTTAATGATACTTTATTATCAAGGGAAGATTTTGCAGTTAATATTCCTTGAATTCTATTATTAATATCTTCTTATTATTAGATAGGAAGTATATTTAACTGGTGTTTTAGAAGCATGAAATAAGCATTTCCTATATAACTAAAAAACATGTGGTTGATTTTAACATTATTTGTTTTGGGACACTATGAGCCTGTTTGGTTAAGCCCTTTGCGGCTTCCTGGGGAGCCCAATGCGGCTTTTCAATGCAGGTTTTGTGAGAAGGAGGAAATATTTGCGTTTGTAGGAATCGATTTCGGGAGTTATTATTCAAATAGGCTCTATGTAGTATAAGCTATATGCATTCTTACGTAATAATATTATTGCCCTATAACATATATTGGGTCAAAAAGAGAGAAAAGATGAAGCCCTGGCTGAAT
Organism: Dalbergia cochinchinensis; assembly: GCA_031216125.1. Classification (NCBI taxonomy): domain Eukaryota; kingdom Viridiplantae; phylum Streptophyta; class Magnoliopsida; order Fabales; family Fabaceae; genus Dalbergia; species Dalbergia cochinchinensis. The sequence goes on along the minus strand of CM062373.1, from coordinate 52,852,340 downwards.
GTACGATTGTAATTAACAACATCCTCCCATTCCAATATAGGGATTGAACAATTAGCACGGAGAAAATTTCGGTGGAAGAACAAGGATGTAAGAGATTAAAGAAGAAAAAACAAAAAAGCACATACATGTGCGGCACTATTAAATGGATCTTCTTTTGATAGAGGCGCTTGATGCGATAGTAGTTATAGGTGAAGATTTAAATTTGGATACAAGCTACAACCACATCTTTGACAAAGTTTCAATCCCCGGGTTCAAGCGCTTCACTTTCTTGAAAGATGAGAAGTGAGAACCAAGAAAAGAAAGACTAACTAGCAACAATATTTGACCAAATCACATGCCTATTCATTCAATGGTTACATGGACCACGAAGCAGACAAACAAATTATATGGTAAACCTCAAAATTTAATATTCATCATATATCCTTTATTATTAACTATTGAATAATTATTATTTTTATTAAATAATTTGATCTAATGACTAATAATAGGGGAACCACAATGAATCCAAAAATAAGACATTTATCATAAAATTCACCTTAAGAAGGATGCCGTTTACGTTCAGCCCCCAATCTATCTCTAGTTCTGTAACTTACCATATGAATGTTCGAAAAACAAAGAAGAGTATGAGAAGTAAAGAAGCTTCTGAGCCCTGCTTTGCACATGCAGAGCTCAATTGGAGAGTGGTGCTAACTCAAGCATAATTTCACTACCGATTGCACTGAAGAGAATAGAGATATATGTTTGCAAAGAAAAAGTTTGGATTAAGAGAAGGAATAATTGTCTCATTTCAAGATCGAGCAAGTTACAAACTGCAGCAAGGATTTCCAATGATGCATTATTATCGAATCCAAAACTTTTTAGACTTAGACATGAGATTTGATTTTGCCGGTTGAATCCAACTAATTGGCAGCAATGATAATCTCTGTCATGCTACATATATAAAGTCATTAAAAAAGTAATTTTGCTATTCCAACACTTAACTTTCTCAAACATTCAAACACTATATTCACAAAATATATAGACATCACCATTTACTTTTTTTTTTTAACTTGTTCTCTCTCCATTACTCATCTCACACTAAACACTCATGTGGCTGTTGAAATAAAATTTTCCTTAAAATTGTATCGATGGTGTAGGTTTGTACAGCTTTGAATTTTTGTTCCCTTGCAATTTCATGCCGCGATTACAGGGAACTCATTTTCAAAGTACAAATCTGCAGCCACGTTGTTGAAATTAGTAATAATTAGTGGTGGCTTAACTGCCTAAGTGACAAGAACGGAATAAAGTTAGGTAAATGTTTTAGGTTTAACTTTTTGGTGAAAATAAAATTACAAAAATGGTACAAAAGGCGACTTGTACAAGTCAACAAGTTACTATTATATACCGTTGTTATCTATGGTTTCTTGAGGTCAAGAATTCAATTTGAAGAGCCAAGTTCATATTCTGGTATCACTTCTGGTGCACTACTCTCTGCATCTATTTTTAAAATTTTATTTGAAAAAACCATCTGAAATTATTTATGATTTGAGAATTTTGAAGAAGCATTAATTATATTATTTTTCATTTTACGTACCTATCCTCTTTAATACAATGATCGGAAAAGGTGAAATTTTTCGGTGAGAAAAATAATGGCCAAATGAAAAGAGAAAAATAACAATTTGGATAGTATGTATATACAAAAATACTATTTTAATACCTAAAAGTGGGTGTTTAATTAAGACACCCATTTTATTACTATTAAATATGATGATGATTCTAACTTTCTCTACTCATCTGTTACATTCAGATGTGATAAAGTAGGTATCCCAATTAGATATTCATTTTTAGGTGTTAAAATTATATACACACATGTGTCAATTTAATATTATTTACACATTTTATCAGTGATAAATGTTGTTGTTGGTTGGCCAATAGTAATGGCCTAGTGGATTCCCCAAAACCCTGAACCGCCCACCGGGGTCTAACCAATCATTTGAATGATTGTCTACCATTGAGGCCTTCGTACCATTGCAAGGTACCAAAACTAAATCTTAATGGGCCCATTGGGCCCTTGGCGAGTGAGTTAGATGATGAAATGTAAATGAGTCTCACATAGTTGGTAGCTTTGTAGGTGGGTTGCTCTTGAAAGGAATGCCCCCCGCTCACCAGCTCAACTGAACATCACATGTTACAAAATATATATGCATAAATATTCTCGCTTTCACATGATCAAAATATTAAGTTTTATGAGAAATAGATCCGAATTTCTCATTTAGGTTATAATTGTGGGGCTCTCTATACAGAAATTTTGGGACTCACTGCTCAAAGAATTGTGTTTCTATTCTCTCTTTTGATAAGAGCTTTGGTCTGGTTAGACATGACAGGATTCAAATATAAAACAATGGGACATATGATTAGGTGAATTAAGCAGCAATTAGCCAATTGCTGATAAATTTTATATCTATTCACTTTTGTCCCTGTGGCCCCTTGAATTAGTTCATCTGAGTATTCCTACGCCTTATTAGTGGAATATTAATCCCTACACGTATTCATCAGTACTTTCTACAATAGGGTCTTTAAAGTTGAATTTGTGATGCTTTGATATGGCTAAAATTCGCTTATCACTGCATTTATCTGTTTGTCATTTTACTTGTGCCCCTTGTCCCATGCAATGATGCAAATGAGGAATAGGGCTTGGCCTAAGCATTTCTCCCTCAAAAATTTTGGCAATTTTTCATCGTAGCATTGCTCTTAAATAAAATATAACATTGTAAAGAGAAGATTACACAACCTTTTCTCGTAATATTTTCAATTTTACATCAATTTGGGCTTAACATTTTTAGTTTTGACATTAATTTCATTTTAACATTTTTTTTACTTTGACATCAACTCATTACATCAAAGTTGAGATCCAACAAAATGAATTGATATCGAAATTAAAAATGTTATAACTAAATTTGGTGTCAGAAAAAAAAATTAGCGCCAAATTAATGTTAAATTGAAAATGTTAGAGTTGAAATGGCTATTTACTCAAGAAAAAGAGTAGCTAATTTGTAAAATATAATGGTTCAGTTCTAAGTTTTAATGAGATTCTATAAAATATATCAGAAAGTAAAAAATGCCTACACAACTGAATGACAAAATATTATAGTATTTTGCACAAATTGACTTATATTTAAGTCATATTGTATGCCAACAGTTAAATTTACATAAACAAAAACAAGTGTATATTTAGTATGTATTGACGTATACTTCTTACGTATACCTTCCTAAGCACGTACCACAATGGGATACAGCAATTTTTTTAAAAATTAAAGGGATACACCAATTATTTAAGAATATAAATAGCAGAGACAACGCTTGTTTGGGTTAGCTAAGCCATCTCCATCATGATTTTTGTAAGAATTTGATTAGAAGTCCTTCTAACCTTGTTTGCAGGGACTTTTACGAGATGACACGACGCACGAGACACCATCCCTCCACCCATCACGCTTTTGAATTACTCCTAGCTATAATATATCATTAATCAAGAAGAATAAGTTTGTAAATACCTATGTAAAATCTCGATTTAAACTTAGCTTTTGTTTTTCCCCACTCAAAAATTTAAATTTTGTTATCAAAAGTCAAAACATCTCAAGTTGAAGTTAGGCTGACACTGCACCCGATTCAATTTACTTTTTTTTTTTTGTGTCAAAACCCGATTCGATGTTTAATTGAGCAATGTATATTTTTTTTGGTCAAAGAGTAACGTGGATCTAGATGCATTTGTCTTCTCTAGATTCAGTTAGCCTTATACTGAACCCGATTCTTCTGAGGGAGACTGTTCATTCATCATCGCTAATTATTATTGGCTTGGGCTTGAAAAGCCATTTAAGCATCTATCATCTGAATAGTAGGCAATAGTCCATGGGCTGGTATCTTTTACTTGTCCATACAAGGGTGGTCCTAATCTTATGTGTCCAATCCCACTATTTCTTTCTAGACATCGAGTTTCCCGGTGGCTGTCTTACACAAAAACCTAGGCGCACCATACATATCGCATAGAGAATGGGTGAGTATAACTTCAAAAAAGACAGAGAAAAAAAGAAAGGGTATTTTCCTTTCTTACTTTAATTTTTTCTATGACCAGAGATAGATATCTAATTATTATCGTAATTTTTATGCAAGTACTAAAAATAACACTTAATATGAAATGGAGAATTTTGATTAAAAATAAACTTGCAATGTGATTTAAACCCCGTAAGTAATTTCAATTTATTAAAAGTAAAGTTAAACTTTCTAAGTGTGTCTCAAAATTTGTTTGAGTGGCTGACCTTAAATAAATAAATAAAACTTAAGTGAAAATTTAGTTATAAATAACTTAAAATTAGTTTTATCAGACATGTTTTTTTATTTTTAAAAAAACTCATTATATCATGAACATATAGTTTAGGGAGTGTATATTAAAAATTAAACACGTTATTAGTAACTCAAAATTGATTGGTGATAATAAAAATTACAATTATGATTTTAAATGAAATTTACTTAATATTTTAAATTTCAAAGTTGTTACTTTTAAAAGATATTTTTGTTAATTACCATTTATTATTTTTGTTAATTACTATTTATAAATTGTGTCAAAAAATGTTACAAGTAAAATTCATTTATGTTATGTGGAGTTAGCATCGCAGTGCATCACCGTAAGAGATATATTATTATTGTTGCTTTTGTTGTTGTTGTTGTTGAAATGCTGTAGGAGATATTATTAAAATTCTTATGAAGTATTAATTGAATTGTTATACTCATATTTAAGAATAAAATGATATATTATAATGCTTATCATCACCATCTTATACTTTTATTTAAAATCTTACTTAATTAGTATTTTATAAACATCTAATAATTTTTTTTCTTAGATCGATTACTTTGAGGATTTGGAGCACCATGGGTCCAACATAAATCACAATCACACTCTTTCGAGAGCTTGGCCCATACGAATGAGGCGAGTTCTGATATGGCTACTAATAAGTTTGAGATCACTGGGAATGGGTAATAACAGAAAGATGTGAGGTGAAATAAAATTTTATGGTCAGGCTAAAAAGACAAAGGAATGGAATATGTGGGGTGAGTTTACAATTATTCTAAATTTCATTAAACTTAAAACTTAGTTGTTAATTTGAAGAGACTTGAAGGAAAATTAAAAAGAAGGTTTAAATTTAGCCCAAATAATTAAAACAGGTTCCAAGTCTGTTCCTCATTTACTTGTCACTTCCATTTCCATTCCTTCTCTCTTTCTCAAATCACTTTCTGTGGGTCCTTCACTTTAACTAAACTCAACCTAGTTCTATTCTTCTTCAGTGGCTAAATTCAAAACCCAAAATATTCTCGGTGCCTACTTCCATGGATTTGCCGGTTAATGGCTTCCATACATGTGATATGTGTAAGCATGACACGTAGTAGTTATGATTATGAGTGATTATTTATGTGTAAAAAGTGATGAAGGGTAATTTAGATATTTTGTTCAATGCTTTTTTTAAAAAACAACATAAAAAATAATATTAAGAAGAATAAAGTTTTATTTGTGAAAAGAAAAACAGAGGGTCCTTGCGTGGCTCACACAGCTCTTTGACCGCAACACTCACACCATCGTCGTCGCTGAGCTCGAGTCCATAGCTGGCAACCTCGAGTTGACCACCCTGTCGGCATTCCTCTCCCCAGTGCTCACAACCAGTTCCTCCGACACAACTCTTGTCCTCAAGCCACCATTTTTGTCTTCGAAAAACCACCACCACCTCCACTTTCAATATCTTCAATCTCACATAATTATACCCAAAAAAATTGATGCCAGCAGTGGTGTTGATTAGCAAAGGAAATTTCAGTGTGAGAAGATATACTCACGGCACAGACGAGCTGAAAATGGAAGAAGAAAAAGAAGAGGATCCTTCAATAGTGAAGATGAAGACACCACATATTTGTCCGATTTAGACTCACCCTCTCACCACCAATCTGTCTTGCTGCTGCAATCTAGGCCCAAGGGAGTTCACCCATACCCCAAAAAAAAATCAACACCTTCAAAGTCTTCAATCTCACACTGGAATTTCAGAAAGAAAAATTGCTTCATTATCAAATTTCTTTAAAAATAAATGGAATTAAATATTATGAAAAATTAAAATTAACAAAATAAAGTAAAAAACTGAAGGAAAATAAAATTTAAAAACACTTAAAAAAGGTACTGTTCCCTTAACGGATTTCGGATACACCGAAGTCAACAAAAAAAAAGAAATAAAAAATTAAAATAATGAAATAATAAAAATTAACTAAAACTAAAATAGAAAAAAGTAATACAAAAGGAAATTAACCAAAAATAAAAATATTATAAAATAATTATTAAAGATAATTAAAATTTAAAAAATTGAAATAAAAAAATAAATTTAAAAATATACCGTAAGCAACAAAGAATTCAGTATAATCAATTTTTTTAAAAAAATGAAATTAAATAGTATAAAAAATTAAAATTCACAAAATAAAATAAAAAATTGAAGGAAAATCAAATTAAAAAGCACTAAAGAAAAGGCACTATTCCGTTATTGGATTTCGGACGCTCTGAAGTCAACAAAAAAATGAAATAAAAAATTAAAATAATTAAATAGTAAAAATTAATTAAAACTAAAACAGAAGAAAGTAATATGAAAGGAAATTAACCAAAAATAAAAATATTACAAATTCATTTCACTTTCCATTTTTTTCACTTCCCCCAATATTTTTATCGCCATAATAAAAAATATTGGAGGGTAGTTTAGGCATTTTATTCGGTGTTTTTTTTTAAAAAACAATCAGAAAAATAGTAATACTAAAAAATCACTGTATATAGAAAATAAAATATAATAAAATACCAAAATAAAAAATAATTGTAGACTTCATATGGTTCGGAACAATCGAACTCTTCACCATTAAATATAAAATATTATTACACTTTCTCACAATAAAAAAAAAGGAAATGGGAAAATAAAAAAGCCTTAACAATTTTCGGACAACTCAAATTGAGCAAAAACAATTGAAATACAAAAATAAAACAATTACAACCCTTATATTAAAAATAATTACATATACAAAAATTATTACAATTAAGGAAAAAACTCAAACAGTAAAATGAACCCACAAATAGAAATAAACTTCACAAACCTCAATCATATAAAAAAAATAACAAAAACTACTAAGGATGAAAACTTTTCATTACAAATACAAATTTTCCCAACATATTAAAGATAATAAGAATTAAAAGATACAAAAAATAGAAATTTTGAAAAGATAACAAAAAAATAGTACTGTACAATATATGGACTTTGGATATTTCGAACTCTGTTTCATAAATAGTAATACTGAAAAACCACTGTATATATAAAATAAAATAAAAAAATCACTGTACATTCTATAGGGTTCGGAACAACCGAACTCTTCAAAAATACCAAATATATACACTGAAAATAATTAAAATTAACAAAAAAATAAGAATTAAAATTATCACTGTATGTTATATAGAGTTTGGAGAACCTGAATTTCTTATAAGTTAAATAAAAAATAAATATTAAAAGAACGTAAAATTAACAAAATAAACACAATGGGAAAATAAAAATTAAAAAAACAGGAATCATCGGAATTATCTACAAGTTTATAATTAAAAAATATAAACATTAAATATAAAAAAATTGAAATTTGTCAAAAAAATAAAGGATGGAAAAAAAAAGCACTGTTTGCTCGATGAATTTTGGACAATCTGAATTCAACAACAAAAAAATTTAAAATAAAAAATTTAAAATAAATTTTCCGTTCTACCCTTATTCTTTTGAGCAAATTCACTTCACTCCCGTCTATTTAGAAAAATGAAACATAGCCCACCTCATCATATGTCACCTCCTAATTTATTTGTGCCATCAACTCCAGCGTAGACATTGACCACCAACGCCAACTCAGAATCTGCCAATATTCTCTTCTTCATCGAGACACAATCCTTTTTGTTCAACAACCCACACTACCCATGAGTTTAGTCAGCTCAAAAAAAATCGGGCCCTCCAGTCGACAGGTTACGTTCAAAATCCGACGGACACTAGGAAACGATGGAGCTTTGGCAAACATAGCAACAAGGACAAGTCACTCACACAACCACCGCTATCGTCGCCCTCCTCCGCCGTCAACCACCATTATGACCCCTCCTCCTCTTTGGACACCAACAAGCAAGTTCGTCATCGTCGCCGCCACCGATTTGGGATGTCAACAAGGAAAGATGACAACCATTGTCGATTTCGAGTACCCAGCTAACCACCAACGGCACAGTCATCAGGCTCGCCATTGTGCCGCCGTCATGACCACCACCTTTGACCTCATCCTGGTTGCCGCCACCTCGCACTTCTCCATCGCCGACCTCGACAACAGTGGTAGCAAAAGTTATTTGAGTAAATTGTTTTAAATAACTTCAGTTAAAAGCAGTAATAATTTCAGTAAAAATAATTAAATATCTTCATGACACCTAACCCAAAAAATGAAAGATGACGGCTTCAATTAAATTTTTATATTCTGAATGTTAAAAAATATTGAAAAATATACACCATTTTATAAAATCGTAACTTGCTTTGAATCTTAACTATTAAATTAATTTTTATATGGTTAAGATTCAATGATCCCACAATTACAAACTCAGTCATCCCATGTGAGAACTCGACCATGAATGAAGGGTCATAACATACGTTTCCGAATCGGACCTAGGCTGCAAACGCGTAGAGGCTGTTCCTCCGCTCTGCGATGATGACGTGGAAACTTGGAATGGATAGGAACAATGCTGAGTTTGCTAATTAGACGCTTGTTTACCCCCAAAAGCCGTTGTGAGGACCGTGACAGAGTCACAAACGATAAAGAACTCGGCCTGCCAACCTTTCTTTTCAGAGGTCGTGGCTTATCCTCTCCACGTCAGGTCATGAGAAGAGAATCCACGTGACCACTTATCTTGGAGTTTATGTTTAGGAAAATGATATCTTAACATGCATATAGAGGTAGACACTTATGTGGATTTCATATAATGTGAGAGGAGTGATGGAGAGAATAAGTTAGAAAAAATAAATAAATAGTGAGATCCATATATATTGTGAATAAGATATTTAAGTAGTTGAAAAAATTGAGTGTTAAAATAATAAAAGTGTTATGTTTATTAGGCCAAGTTGGCACAAAGAACAAAATCCCCCGCGCGCCTCCGCAACAAATAAACTCAAGCATGTCTATATATGCAAGTTTATTCAGTTCAGCCATACAGTCCATACCTAAGCAATGGGATTTTTATTTTCTTTTAAATCAAAGTCCATGTTGTTATTATTATTATTTGACGTGCAAGTTGTTAGTGCAAGTTGTTATTCAAGAGCTTCGGGGAAAAAAAAAAAAATTCAGCTAGCATGTACTCCTTTCTTGTCGTTCCAATGGACACCTATAAAAAGGGGTGATGAAAAATTACCGAAAAAAAGAATTAAAAAGGAAAAACAAAACACATGATGGACCCTACTGAGTATCCGCCTGTATGTGGATTCTTATATGTCAACAGAACAAAAATTCTTTATCCACACAACTTAGAACGAGTACTCCAGTGCCCATAAGTTTCAAGATAGGTCTCAAATTTTTTTAGTTTATCATAAACTTTCTATTATTAGTTGTCAAATAATTATTATTTTTGTTAGATAATATGATTCAATGATTAATAAAAAGAAGTTCATAATAGATCTAAAAATCAAAAGGTTTATTATAAAACCCATCTTGTAGTATCTAGAGATTGTTAATTGAAATGTTAGCCAAAGTATACTTCAACCATTGAAACATGATATGGGAAAATCCTTTTTTTTTCCCTGCAAATTCATAAATGTATATTTAGTGTTAGTATCAAGCTTATTATTTTAAATGAAAAATGTGTAAAAAATATCCGTTATATGGGATAATGGTTAAAATTGAATTGTGTCATTTATACTTACACTTTGTGGAATATCGTATCGATACACTTTCATCTACTATTGGATGAAATGTAGATTCCAAAATAAATGGATCCACTCTATCTAATAATAATAGGAGTGTATCAGCACTGTGTCCCATAAATTATGAGTATAAAAAAAATTCGTTAAAATTACAAGAATATGGTTGTGAATTTAAAACTCCTAATGCATAGACTGATAGAAGCGATTTTGTTGGAAATATATTAAAAATTGAGTGATGTTAGATATACAATTAGATTGTATAATAAATGCACACCATGCTTTTTATCATCATTAGATTTGATGAATGAGTGAGATGAGTGGGGACTACACATTATATCTAATGGTAATAAGGTATATAATGTGTATTTATTATGTAATTTAATTGTATACCAAACATTATTTTTAAAAATTTACTAGACTGGTTATTAATTGTTGGGGAGGGGAAGGGGTGTATCGGGAAAAAAATTTACCCGAATTCTCAAAATGAATCCAAAAGTGTGCTAAATGAAAATAATAATAATAAAAAGATAAACTTGGCAAAGTTCATGGTGAGTTAAAAAAAATCACATATTTACATAAATATTCACAAAATCCATGTTTTAGTAAATATTTAAAAAACCATAAAATTAATTTTCTTTAATATCATGTCTAATGGGATAAGAATAAATAAATATAAGAATATTTCATTTCAGTATAATATTTTTTAATTATTTAATTGATACCAACTGAAACACATTTAAATAATTGTGAAATGAATAAGTAATTTTGTTACTTCATAATTACATTTAATTATTTTTTATGTAACATTACATTTTTTATTTTTTTTTAACTAACATTACATTTAAATAGTAATAACCTATGAACTTAATTTCTAATTATATAAAACTTTCTTATACTGTCATGCACTCAAATCTAAATTCAATGACAATATAAAAATAAAAAAATTTGTGCTATCAGCACAGCGCAACTAATCCCATATACTAATTAATTGTGATTATTTCCTATTTAGATATTTTAAATTCTGATTTTTATATGTTTTTCACTTAATAATGAAGGATATTTTAAAAATATATATGTTTCGAATTTCATTTCTCAAAAACATTTGAATATACATATGGATTTTTGTGTATTTCTTATTTAATATTAATTTTTCATTTTCACTCATAATTTCATCTTAATTTATTATCATTAAAAATTAAGTCAAATATTTAAAAGTAGTGATGATGATTTTATTTAATATAATTACTTCGATTAGATATTGTGTTACATTTTAAAACTTTCTTAATATACAAGATAATAATTTTTTAAAAATATAAATAATTACTCACTAAATTAAAAAGAATAATAATTTTAATAAGATCACAATTCATAATAAAACTCAATGCTAAATTACTATTTTAATTTATAAAGAAAAGAAAAAGAGTATTTTAGAGAAATCAAACATAAGCCAATAAAAATGGGACTGACACAAGGCTATTAGTCTCTCAAGAAAATTTCACAGGACTATTTAGCCTCTTTGAAACTAAAATTAAACTCGTGGTTCTTCGAGATTTTAGTAATTTGATACATTGATCTACTACTAAGACATTGAATGATGTGTATATTATCTAAAGTATAATAGAGTTTAAAATGACTTATTTTATATAATTTTATATGTTAAAATGAGTATGATATGTTTCAAAACAATGCTATTTTGCTTGCACATAACATTTTAATAATATATCATCATTGTATTTAGATAAGTTTACTAACAAAGAACTAATAGATAAACTATTACATCCATCATCACTAGTTTAATTTATTTTCTTAGAAAATAAAATAGGTTAATATAAAAATCTTGGAGAGTAAAAATGATGATAAGGTGGTCACTCTATAAATTATTAAAGAAAAAATAATTTAGAGGAATGACTCCCTATTTAGGAGCGCGTGTGCCAGAGTGCGCAATAGCACACAGCTAACTGAACCTGAACTTTCCTCGTCACCCTTACCTCATCCTGCATCCCTTTCTGTTTCTTCTTTCTCCTAATCTTATTCTTCCCCCTCTGCACTTGCTGCCTTATAAATAGCATTATAGCTAGCTAGCCCGAAATCAAACTAAACATTCACAATTCATGTCAAGTCTCTCAACTATTAATTCATGGATACCAAGACGATGATCACCCCCTCCCACCACTTTGATCACAAGACCCACCGGGTCTTACCCGAACCCGACCTTTACCTTCAACCTTCCACCGGACCCCGCATTCCAGCACACGCTAGCATTTTGGTATGTTATGTATCCTATGCTATCCTATCCTTTCTTCTCTTCTTCATTCCTCCGCTTCATATATTCGTCAATTTCCAATCACTACAATTTCAATGTTCTTTTACACCCTTGCTTGGTCAATTTACATTATTATCATCATCATCATCATTATTATTTTAATTTACATTTCATTTGATTAATCCCCAAGTCTTCGGCGTCACCGGTTCTAGAGAACATCATAATGTCCAACAAACCCGTCAAAATCCACGGCGTCCCATACGACGCCGTCACAGCCTTCCTACGGTACCTCTACTCCTCCAGGTATGTTAAGCTACCTACTATTATTTGTATACGAGTTTTTTATTATCGTTGCCACAAAATTTGACATAATTAAATAGAACAAACACTAATTAAGTTTATATATATATATATACACACAACAAATTGCTGAACTAGTGATAAACAACTTAGTTCCCATAAAGATTGAGACACAAATTCAATTCGCGCCTACTCCACTTGAATCACAGGGATTCCACTTATTAGAAAGGGGAGTAATCATAAATATTCTGTCCGCAAAATTTTGAGATTAATGTCTTTTATAATATCAACTCATTATATATATATTAACAACCAAAAGTGAGTGTTTAATTAAAAAAATCATTTTATCACTATTAAATATAATGATGGTATAAACTTTCTTCATTTATCTATCATATTCAATAATAATAAGATATCCATTTTTAAGTATTAGAATAACAATCCTCATATTCAGTTGTGACGGTGGCGGTGTTGGTACGGTGCGTGCAGGTGCAGGGAGGAGGAGATGGACAAGTTTGGGATGCACCTTCTGGCGTTGTCGCACGTGTACGTGGTGCCGCAGCTGAAGCAGAGGTGCGTTGAGGGGCTGGCGCAGCGCGTGAGCGAGGAGAGCGTGGTGGACGTCTTGCAACTGGCCAGGCTCTGCGACGCACCGGATCTCTACCTCAAGTGCGTCAAGTTGCTCGCGGATCGCTTCGAAGCGGTGGTGAGAACTGAGGGATGGAGGTTCCTGCAGAACCATGACCCCGCCCTCGAGCTCGACATCCTTCGATTGATCGAAGAGCACGAAAACGTAAGCCAAATCAAATTACATTAGTGCATTTTTCAGATGCGGTTATGAACTAATTACTCTCTTCATTTTCATCACAACGGCCGCTATGGAATTTTTTTTTTATATATTAAATCCCATTTAAGATTTCTAACTAAATAAATTGTTTGTTTTATATTAATTCGAGTAACTTTTATATTTTTATATATCATATAGTTTTTAATTCGTTCAACTCTCTCTCTCTCTCTCTCCAACTGAGAAGAACATTTAATAGGTCAAAAATCAATGTCAATTTGTTATAAAAAATTAATATTATTAAATTAATTTAAATCTTAAAGTAAGTATCGAGTAACTTTTTCTATTTTTATATATCATATAGGTTTTAATTCATTCAACTTTCTCTCTCTCTTTTTAACTGAGAAGAACATTTAATAGGTCAAAAGTCAATTCAATTTGTTTTAAAAAATTAAGATTATTAAATTTATTTTAAATCTTAAAATAAGTATCGAGTAACCTTCTTTTTTTATATATCATATAAGTTTTAATTCATTCAACTTTCTCTCTCCTTTTTTTTTAACTGAGAAGAACATTTAATAGGTCAAAAGTCAATTCACTTTGTTTTAACAAATTAAGGTTATTAAATCAATTTTAAATATTAATGTAAGTATCTCAAACAATGCTCACTCTGAAGAAAAATAGTACAATATAAAACTATTGCTAAATTGAATTAATTTAATGATTTGAATTTGTGTAGATATTCAAAAGGAAAATTTTTGCTGTAATTTATTTTTTTAAAAGAATTTAATTTTTATACACTAATTTTCATATTGTTATTCAACTGTATATTATCATATTAATAAAAATAATTAAATCTTACCTGCATTACTTACTTAACATACAAATAGAATAAATTAATTGGATGAGAGTCTAAAAAGAAATTAAACTCTTTTCAAATGAGTGATATATTATTAATTTTTAAATGAACAAAAAATTTATATTATTTTATTTATTCAGTGATTATTTTTAAAAAAGTTGCCAGCGTTGTGTTTATTATATATTAGTATTGTTTAAATTTTATCTGACAAAAAAGCAGTGCGCCGCAGCGCCAAACCTTTAAAACAAATGTTATTTAATATAATACTATCTTATTTAAAATAGGTCGTATTTGTTTTAAAGCTTATATAAAACGTAACACACCAAAATTTGTAAACTCCATATATCAAAGTTAAATTTCTAATTTAGTTAGCATATGTTTTAATATTTGGGGTTAAATTATGATTAAGGTGGGGTTGGTGACTGACAGAGGAAGAAGAAATCTCGAAGGAGGAGGGAAGAGGAGAGTGTGTATATGCAGCTGAGCGAGGCGATGGAGTGTTTGGAGCACATTTGCACTGAGGGGTGCACCCACGTGGCACCTTACGATGTGGAGCTCCGCAAAGGAGGAAGGGAGCCCTGCTCCAAGTTCGCCACGTGTCAGGGCATCCAGGTGTCGATACAGCACTTCGCCACGTGTAAGACGAGGGTCGCCGGAGGGTGCTTACGGTGTAAGCGCATGTGGCAGCTCTTTAGACTCCATTCCTCCATTTGCCACCACCATGATTCCTGCAAGGTCCCTCTTTGCAGGTAAAGTAATAAAATAAAATATCCTAGCCTGCTTCTTGTTTTGATAAATTATTATTTCAAAAAGTTAGAACTCCAAAGACGTAGCTAGGGCATAGCTACATTGGTTTTGCTATTGGTCAAATATATTTATGTTGTGTAAGTAGAGTAGTTCAATTATTATTATTTTTTTGGTGAATAATTATAATTCAATTTAAATTAAGGTACGTTATTATGCCTTTTATTAAGTTATGCCCATAAACTTACTTTTAAATCTTCAATAATTAACTATATTAAAATAAAGGAATAAAAAGAAACCTTTATTTGTTTTCTCTGAGAACGGTGTTGCGAGCAAGTTTGTGTTTTATATAGGTAAGGAGAAGTGAATCTGAACCAGTTTGTCTTTGGTAAGTGCGTGTTATTTCTCATAGTGAGTTGTGTGTTATTTGTAGTTTATGGCTATATAAGGATAAATGGTGTGAACTTCATTTAAATAGAATTTTATAGAATTTTATGTTCTTTGAGATCAAATAAAATTTTTCTTTTGAAGTGAAGTAACACTCCTAGTTGTCCGTAAGTCGTAGCTATAACAGGTCTTTAGCACAGAGAGCTCATTGGAATTATACAGTACTTCAATTAAACTTGATTGCTAGGTTTCGATGAAACTAGGGCTGTGCGCGGAATGTAACTAACTACAAAGGAATACCTGTCGTCGTACTAAAATTGTTTGAATTCCATAATAATTACATCGAAAAGTATATAACAAGTATATATATATATATAGATGGCAAGCCCCATCTTTCATTACACAGCTGGTGGCGTTATCGTTTATCATTTTTCTGTTATCTTCACAGCTACAATAGCAAGTTAATTATGAGCTAGTCATGGCCGTTCATTTTGCAAACATGTGTGCATCACTGACAGTGAAGGGTCCCTCTCAAAAAGCCACAAACAAAATTAATATATCGGTGGTCGACGTTTTCTCTGCTTTTCTTTAATCAGTTATATCATAATTAAAAAGAAGAAGAAAAAAGGCATGACAAAAAATGAATGTCTTTGTCCAAGTGGGTACGAGCAAGATTACTCTTTCTCGTGCTTATCATAAACATCATTTTTTTTTTTTGCAAAACTTGAATGCAAGTCATGTATGTCTTTTTTTTCTTCTGTTTTTTTAACCCCTAAATCATAGTATGTGATAGATCTTTTATATATTTTTTACACGACTAGTTTTCCCCTTATTCGCTAAACTCAAATCCAAATTTTTATTTAAAGGAATTAGTGTCACTGTAATTTTACTCGATCTTTTTTATGGTGAACCTAATTAAGTCTGTTGTCACTTAGTTTCTTTTAATCTTATGAGATGATAGCCTTGTCTTACTTACTGTGATGTATATAATTAGATATTTTTCTATGTATTTAGCGGTCCCAGTTTAACCTTGCTATTTAATTTGGTGGTGGCAGGCAAATTCAATTGAAAATGCAGCAAGAGAACAGGAAAGATGATGCAAGATGGAAGCTACTTGCGAGGAAGGTGGCCTCAGCAAAAGCCATGTCGTCATTGTCTCTGTCAAAGAGGAAGTGTGGAATTATGAGATTAGATGGACCATAAACAATAATCCTGCCATATGAAGTTTCATATTTCAATGAAAATTATTTTGTATTGTACTATGGAACAATTTGTTTCGTTCCCTTCACAAGGAAAGAAAAAAAAATGTTCCGTCTTGTTAGGGTCATATATACATACCTAGCTAGCAAGGGCCTCATGCCTTTTTTCTGTCTTCTTCATTAATCTTTAGAGAGAAGGTTTCTGATGTTCTTTGTTGAAGCATCAGGGTTTTGGATAGTGTGATGCTGTCGTGTAAGGTTTAGCTAGTTTCCCTATGTAAAAATTACAAAAAAAGCGAGAAATGGCAAGTTGATATATAGCTTGTAATTTGTAAAATTGTGTTTGGTGTTATAGATAGGAGCAAGTTAATTAAATGGCAGAGTTCACAAATTAGAGAATTTAAGATGTTTCTAGATTATATTAAAGGAAAAAACTTTGGTGATTGCGAGGGTACCATGCTAAAATAGAGGGTATAAAACCCTTCCTCATATGTAACAATTTTGTTGGACCATCACTTGTGCTTTGTATAGGCGGTGACCTGTATCAAGTTTTAAATTTAAGTTAGGGCCAACATTTTATGGATATTGATGATTTAAACCCAATGTATCAGTTTGCAAATTTGAAATTTCCTACTCTGAGACAAGGATTCAGCTTGCCTATCCTCCTTTTCAAACACCCCAAAACATTAAACGAAGTAAAATTTGAAAACCTTTGAATAAATAAAATTGAAGAACCCTATACCCCCGTGGGTTTGTTTTATTTTGTCCTAATATATATTGACACTTTTCTTTTCCCTTTTTGTTTCCATGTGTTTGTTAGCTTCTTAATTGGCGTCTATCTTGTTCTAGTCCATAGGCTTTCTTGTGGCAGGATCGTCTCAGTTCTATTCCAAACAAAACATGATCAGCTTCCTTTGGGACTGCTAGTGCTACTAACTTTGGTCTGTTTCAATCAAATATGTAATGATGATACAAAAAGAAAGAATGTCGTCTGCCATTGCTACATGATCCCATTGTGTTGTAATTAGTGGTTTGAAAAAGTCTTTTCCCCTTATTTTAGTACTCCCATATTTTGAGAAGTTACGAGAGTACTTTATCTCTCTTCTATTAGTTGCATGGGTAGTTAAAGAGGTTGCAATAGCTCTCTACTATTGGTTGCATGAATGGTTATGTAACGTTGGTTGTTGTCTATAAATTGAAGTTTTATTCATTTGTAAAAACATCTCAAATATATAACACTTTCTCTGATATAGAAGTTTGTTTCCTTTTCTTCTTTGTTTTCATTGGGTTGAGAGTTTTGAGTGTATACGCTTATGAGGTGTATTTGAGTTTCGGAAGGTGAGAAGTACATAAACTTCTTCTTCATAATTTCCATTATACTTTTATATCAATTATAGAAGTTCGATATATGGATGTAAGTTACAAGCTGAACCACATTCTATTCTTTTATATCAACTTTTTTCCGCTATTATTATAACAAACTGGTATCAGAGCACTTGTAGCGTTTTCGGCAGACCTAGTGAAAAGAAAATATGGCGACGACTAAGTTTGATATTTAGCAATTTTATGGCCACATCAATTTTGGTTTGTGGAAGGTCCGTATGATGGTAGTTCTTACTAACCAAAATCTAAAGGTAGCACTTGACTAGAAAGATAAGAAGCTTGCTACCATGAAGGATGCTAAGTGGAAGAAGCTGATCAAAAAGCACTTTCTACCATTCAATTATCCATCACACATGACGTATTACAAGAGATCCTATCGGAGAAAACTGCAGCATCATTATGAAACAAGCTGGAGTCATTGTGTTTGAAAAAGACGGTGGCCAATCGTCGTGGAGTGTTGCAACACTTATACATGCTCCGCATGGATGAAGGTACATCTATTAGAACACATATTTCTGAGTTTACCTTACTCATTATGGATTTGAAGAATATGGATGAGACATTCACTAGTGAGCAACAAGCAATGATGTTGCTTTGTTCTCTACCTCCTTCTTACAAACACTTTCAGGAAACACCCATATATGGGCGTCAACGCCTTGATATTGATGAGGTGAAGTCTGCATTAATGAGTTGTGAAAAGATGGATCACGATAACGGTGGACATGATGACCCTGCAGCTGGCTTGTTTGCTAGAGGAAGATCAAAGGAGGTTGGTTCGAATAGTCATAATAGATGGAAATCTAGATCAAAATCTAGACAACGAAAAGGATGGTGTCATTATTGCAAGAAAGAAGGGCATTGGAAAATAGAATGTCCAAAGCTTAAAGAAAGAAAATTTGTTGATATAAGCAATGCAGTAAGTGTTGCTGAAGGTGCCGAAAATGTTCTCTTTGTATGTACAACTTCAGATGGTGATGCATGGATTATCGATTCTGGTTGCTTGTACCACATGTGTCCAAATCGGGATTGGTTTACAACCTATTAGATAATTGAAGGTGGATTTGTCCTTATGGTCCTGTAAGGTCATTGGTATTGATATAGTGAAAATCAAGATGCATGATAAAGTCGTGAGAACATTGACTGAGGTTCAGCATATACATGACCTAAAGAAAAATCTTATTTCTTTAGGCACTCTTGATTCCCAAAGGTGTAAGTATTCTGCTAAAGGTAGAATTTTGAAGGTGTCCAAATGTGCTCTTATTGTGATCAAAGGAAAGTTGGTCGATGGTCTTTACTTGCTTCAAGGCAGTATAGCTATTGGTGCTGCAGCTATACCATCCTCCCATAATTCTGAGTTAGATACTGATCATTTGTGGCATATGCATTTGGGGCATATGAGCAAAGCTGGAATGTTTATTTTTAGCAAGCGCGGTTTGCTTGGTGACAGTAAGATAAGAAAACTTAACTTTTGTGAACATTATGTCTATGGGAAGCAAACTAGAGTCAAGTTTAGCACTGCCATTCACAGGACAAAGGGTACAATTGATTATATTCACTCTGATTTGTGGGGCCCTACACCTGTTCTGTCAAAAGATGGTGCCAGATACTTGCTGACCTTCATTGATGATTTCTCAAGGAAAGTCTGGGTCTATTTTTTGAAGCACAAGAATGACGTTTTCCTCACTTTCAAGAAGTGGAAAGCGCTAATTGAGAATCAAACAGATAAGAAGATCAAGCGTCTTCGAACAAACAATGGTTTGGAGTTTTGTGAAGCTCAGTTCAATGAATTCTGTGAAAATGAAGGCATTGTAAGGTATCGTATTGTACGAAGGACACTACAACAAAATGGTGTAGCAGAATGTATTAACAGAACTCTTCTAGAGAGAGCTCGCTGCATGTTATTTAATGCCTATTTGTCAAAAGAGTTATGGGCTAAGGCAGTTAATATGTCTTGTTATTTGGTGAATCGTTCCCCATCAACTGCAATTAAATGTAAAACTCCTTCTGAGGTATGGTCTGGTGCTCCTGCTAATTATTCTGATCTAAGAATATTCGGTTGTCTTGCATATGCTCATACTAATGATGGTAAACTTGAGCGAAGGGCACAAAAATATATATTTCTTAGATATGCATCAGGGGTGAAAAGTTAGAAGTTATGGTATACTGAACTTACCACCCACGTTCATAATTAGCAGAGACGTCAAGTTCAATGATACAACAATGCTTCATTTGACTAAGGATGTTAGAGATACAGAAGGGGAACATGGTATTAACAAGCAGGTGAAGCTTGCATTGGAACATCTACATGAAGTGCACGAAGACACTTCTGAATAACCCATTCATGAAGAAGATCAAGAGCAAGAGTTCGTTGAAGAGCGAGAAGAGATCACACCACTACAACACTATAGTCTTGCAAGAGACAGAGTAAGAAGGAAAATTAAACCTCCTAAGAGATATGCTCATGCTGACATAGTCTCTTTTGCCTTATCGGTTGCAGAAGGTATTGAAACTCAAGACCCTATCATATACTGAGAAACCACAATAAGTGGTGAGTCAGCACAATATATCATTGCTATGAATGAGGAGCTGGAATCCCTATATGAGAACAACACCTGGGATATAGTGAAACGACCAAAAGGACAGAAGATAATCAGTTCTAAATGGTTCTTTAAGAAAAAAGAAGGTTCTCCAGGAGTTGAAGTAGCCTGTTACAAAGCGCGCTTGGTTGCAAAAGGATTCAGCAAAAAGGAAGGAATAGATTTCAATAAAGTCTTTTCCCCAATTGTAAAACACAGCTCCATTCGGGTGTTGCTAGCTATGGTCACATTATTTGATTTGGAGCTCAAGCAACTTGATATTAAGACAGCTTTTTTGCATGGAGAGCTTGAAGAGCAAATATATATGAAACAACCTAAAGGTTTTATTGTTCAAGGCAAGGAAAATCATGTTTGTCTTGTGAAGAAGTTGCTATATGGTTTGAAGCTATCTCCGCGACAATGGTATAAAAGATTTGATTTTTTTATGTTAGGTCATGATTACTCTAGAAGTGATTATGACAGTTGTGTATACCATAAGAAGTTCCTAGATGGTTTGTTTGTTTATTTGCTACTCTACGTTGATGATATGTTCACTGTTTCTAAGAGTATATCTGAGATCAACAGGTTGAAGGCTCAACTTAGTAATGAATTTGAAATGAAAGACTTGGCAGCTATTAAGAAAATTCTGGGCATGGAAATTCACAGAGATCGAAATGCTGAAAAATTATATTTGTCATAGAAAAATTATATTAAAAAGGTTCTGGAGCGCTTTGGGATGCAGAATGCAAAACCTGTGAATACTTCACTAGCAGCTCATTTTAGACTGCCAGTTGAAATGTCACCACAAAATGATGAAGAAAAATAACAGATGATGTATGTTCCTTATGCAAGTGCAGTTGGGAGCATGATGTATCCTATGATTTGCACTCTGCCAGATATCTCATAAGCAGTTAGCGTCATTAGTAGATACATGGGAAATCCCGGCCAGATACATCGACAGGTTGTGAAATGGATTCTTTGCTATCTACGAGCTACTTCTAGTGTTGGTCTTATATTTGATAGGAATCATAATACTAGTAATAGTATTATTGGTTATGTTGATTTCGAATATGCTGGAGATTTGGATAAAAGAAGGTCTCTGATAGGGTACACCTTTACCCTCTCTGGGAGTGCAATTAGTTGGAAAGCAACATTGCAATCCACTATTGCATTATCTACAACAAAAGTTGAGTACATCGCCGCATCAGAAGCTGTGAAGGAAGCCATCTGGATTCGGGGCTTGGTAGGCAGTT
Source organism: Dalbergia cochinchinensis (assembly GCA_031216125.1). NCBI lineage: Eukaryota > Viridiplantae > Streptophyta > Magnoliopsida > Fabales > Fabaceae > Dalbergia > Dalbergia cochinchinensis. Next base: position 52,830,630 of record CM062373.1, on the reverse strand, counting down.
TAGGGTTGAAACAAGATATCACAGCTGTATACTGTGATAGCCAAAGTGCTATATATTTGACTAGAAATCAAATGTATTATGACAAGACGAAGCACATAAATGTTCGGTACCACTTTCTAAGGGAGATTATTTCACAAGGTAATATTACTGTGAAAAAGATCGACCTTTGATAACCCGCATATATGCTCACGAAGTCAGTTCAAATTTCTAAGTTTCTGCACTGCTTAGATATAATTGGTGTTCATATCTTTTGAAGATAGCTCATGCAGTTTTCAGCTTTTAAAGGCAGTTCAAGTCAAGGTGAAGAATTATTGTAATTAGTGGCTTGAAAAAAATCTTTTCCCCTTATTTTAGCACTCCCATATTTTGAGAAGTTACGAGAGCACTTTATCTCTTTTCCATTAGTTGCATGGGTGGCTAAGGAAGTTGCAATAGCTCTCTACCATTGGTTGCATGAATGGTTACGTAACGTTGGTTGTTGCCTATAAATTGAAGCTTCATCCATTTGTAAAAACATCTCAAACATATAACACTTTCTCTCATAAAGAAGTTTGATTCCTTTTCTTCTTTGTTTTTATTGGGTTGAGAGTTTTGAGTGTATACACTTGTAAGGTGTATTTGGGTTTAGGATGGTGAGAAGTATATAAACTTCTTTTTTGTAATTTTCATTATACTTTTATATCAATTATAGAAGTTCAATATGTGGATGTAAGCTATAAGCTGAACCACATTTTATTCTTTTATATCAACTTTTTTTTGCTATTATTATAACACATTGTACCTGAAACATAATAATTAGAGAAGTGTTTGGTTCACAATAAAATCCTATAATAAACTTACACTACACAAGTATGATCATCAGACGTGATGAGTGAGTAGAATGAGTGGAGACCACTTATCACTACTGGTGATAAGATGTGTAGTTTAGTTTTGTTGTAGAATTTTATTGTGAATCAATCAATTTTCTAATAATTATCAATGGCATGCCTGTATTTGATATGTAATCAAATATCAAGATTGCATTCCATATATTGCAACTTCCAAGTGCAAAGTTTCTTGAGTTTTGAGTTCAACAATTGTGGGATTGAGATATTCCCCCATTATTAGGTGAGTGATAAGCCCATAAAATCTCAAGATACTTCGAGCCTGGCCTGTATGATTTGTGCTTTTATTTTCAATTATAAAAATATCACTTTGTTTTATTTTTTAAAATTTATGAATAAAAACAATAAAATACTTTTTTTGTTTTTTTTTACAAAATCTTTAAAAAATAAAATATAAAAATAAATTAAAAATAATGTGATGGTATTATAATTTAAAATAAAAATGAAATATAAAACTTTTCCTTAAACCAAACAAAGCCTAATGTGTTTTTTTTGGGGTCAATAATAGAAATTTCATTGCTAACGAAACATGCAAATCCCAACTTTACAACAGGAAAAACATGGACAACCTTGAGTTTGCATGGACAACTAGATATTTAAAACACTATACCTGTATATATATTCTTAACAGAAGGAACTGAAATTGGTAACATCAACCCTTTTTAATCCAATCTAAAGGGACAAGTTTTTCATAGAAATGTTGCTATCCGTAAAAACTTTATGAGTTCTTTTGTGATTAGTCATCCAATTGAGTTTTAATATTTTCCATTAATTGATTATTCATTTGATCTATACTTATTTGAACTCTCGTTTAATCTTGCATCATTAACATGTTTGGTTGAAATAAACTCATTTGAAATTAATTTTTTTACTTTAATTTTCTTATGTCTTTTTTGGGTTCATGCAATAGCTCGCAACTTTGATTGAGTAGTGAATATTACCTTGAAGGTTGTTTAGATCATAAGAATTTATTGAGTAGTCTAATGTAAACTTGAATCCGGTGAAAAAAATAGATCTTCCTTCTTTTTTTAAAAAAAAGTCTTTAAACAAAGTTCCTTTCTCTTAAAAAAAATTAAAATCAATTAAAAACTCACAATTATTTTTAAGAGAATTATACGTGGCTTTGAGTTCCTTATTGTACCAGAGAATACGTAGGAGTAGGTATTTCGTATCAAAACAAACTTTAAATTTTCACAATTTTGTCTTTGATTTTTGTTCTCTTATTTCCTTAATTTGTAAATATTTTAGTTTGATGTTACGCTATCTTTTTTATTTATTTGTAAATTTTATATGCTTTTAAGTTATTCAAATTGCACAATTAACTTTTGCATAACCATTTTAAAATGGATGAGCCAGCATATTGTGAGATTTAATCTTCACCCTTCCCTGTGCATATATAAACATACTCCTGGATTTGATTTTATTTTGACAAACTGATTTAAAATGGTTTTCTACAAAAAAAAGGATTTTCCCAATACTTTCCTTAATGAACCTTGATAGCAATTTCATAAAAATATTTCCAAAATATTTTTTGTTACTCGGTCACAATCCTGGTAGCAACAATATTGCCTAGGCCATGCGAATCTAAATAGTTGTTTCTTAGTTGCATTTTTAATAGAAAAAAAGGGTTTTTAGAGGGATTAGACAAAAAAACATGGATAGGAGAATCGAGGGAGTTGTTGAGACAAAAAGGACACAAAAAAGGGAGCAAGAAGGGGAGAAATTGAAGACTCAAACACTTCAATTCTTGGGCTTCTATGAGTTTTTTTCCCTTTTCTCTTTGTTCTTGCTGTGATTATGAGTAACTAAATTATTTACTAGGCGTTAGGGCTTTTATTTGATATGAGTATATTGTGAATGGATTCTTGAACCTTTGTGTTGGAATTGTTTGATTGATGATTGTTCCCTGGTCTTAATGCAAATTGCGAATTTCTTTTTCATGGTTTGATGTTGTAATTCATATTTAGATAGGAAAATTTCGATATGAATTGACTCTAGGGTGCAATATTAATCATATAATTTTAAAAATATATTAGGAATAGATTTTGGGAATTATTGGCTCATGAATTGAAGTTGTTCTTAATCCTTCATTTTATTAGAATCGATTTAAACAATTGTTTGGTTTTGAGAGAGAGAGAGAGAGAGAGAGAGAGGAGTGTTAGTTATACCAAGGAATTGGATATTAACAAGTAAAAATTCAGTCTCATGAATCCTTACTATTCCAACCCAAGTATTTACAAGTTCATATGTTTTTATTTTGTTAGAGAAGAGTATCAGATTGCCCCTAAACCTCTAGTATTATTTGAAATTGCTGTTAAATTAAATTTGTTTACTTCCATTTTTAATTTTGTTGTTCTCAAATTATAAATTTTATTTTTAATTTTAGAGCTACCTTCAATTATTTAGTGCATCTAATTAGAAATTGAGCTTGTGAATTGTTGTTTGGCAAACAAATCTTCATGGGACGATACTCACTATTGTGGTATTACTTTAAATGATTTGGTATACTATCAATCAATTATCACATAGACGTGATGAACACATAGATACACATAAAATAGACACACAAAAAAACAAATTAAATATCTCAACAAATCACCACAAACATAGATTTTTTATTTATCAATTGTTATAATGTATTACTCTGAAGCTACCAAGAGTCTGAGCAACTATGTGGAAATAAAAAAATAAGCTTTATTGTATTACTCACGATTCAAACACCATTGATGTCAAGAGAAACAGCTCAAAAGGAAATCAAATAAAATTAATATATTCAGAATTTATGAGAAACATAAAAAAAAACCCACAAAAAGGAATCATAATAGGCTGACTTCCCGATTTGGGCAAAAAAAAAGGGCATTCTCCTTATAGATGTTTGAGGAGGAAAATGCTGTGCAAAACCTAGTAAGGGGAGAACCCTAAGATGTGTTTAATTTGCACTACGCATCACCTAATGCCACTGTGTGGTTATAGTATACCCAAGATATCTTATTCTTATTTCAGTTCATCAATTAAAATCTAAAATCTCTTCAAATCATTCGATATATATATATATATATATATATATATTAGTCGTTTGACCTGTATGATGCACAGAAAAATAATAAAAAATAGTTTCTTGATTATTATAAAAAATAAATTATAATTTATTTGCATATATCTTACAAAAAATTAAGTATATAAATTGATCTTAAAAGTAAGTTAATAGTTAAATAATTAAATAAGTGGACAAAATATGAATATGTTATTCTATTTTATATCTTATATTAAATATCATATTTATAGAGTTAAAAATATCTTGATAGATGACCTATAACTAATAATAAAGAGTCTATTTTATGAAAATTTTATATATTTTGAAGTTGAAATTATTGAATAAAGAAAAATAAATAAATAATTTTACTATATCATGAGTCATTTATAGGGATGACAATAAATATCCATGAGAAAGGGGACATGTCCCACGCCTCCCATCACTGTTTAGAATTTTGTCTTTCATCCTCATCCTTATCCCCCTTATAGCTCTCCATTTTCCATTTCTTGTTTCCCATGAGAATTTTGAATTCCTACAGTATTCAAAGGTTTATTAACAAGTTTCAAAAAGAGAAAAACTTTAAAAATATTTTACAATTTAAAACATAAATATCTATAATAATAAATACTATGCAACATAATCCAAATTAAAGTTAATATATATATAATATAAATATAATAAAAATAATTAAAAACAAAAATATATTATCGTTGTCCCTATCTTGTTTAACAAACGGGAACTTAGCCTCCAAAATCATCTTTATAAAGGCAAAATATGTGTCAATTCCTTTTTCTATTGAGTAATTTCCGTGTGTACCCATTTTCAATTTCTTTTATCATCTCTAGCCATTTATATCTTTTTAATGAATTAAAATACTTAATTTAAAAATATAAAATATATTTTCTAATTAATAAAAATAATACATAAATTTAATTTATATAATTTCAATTACACGTTCTTTCCTTATACATCCTTTTAATAAATTAAAATATCAATTTTAAAATATTTTTTATAATTAATGTGTAGTAATTAATAAAAAATTATTTATAATTCTAATTTATATAATCTCAATTATTAGAGTAGTATATCAATTATAATTTTTTCAATAAAAATAATATAATTATTTACTTTTAAAAATTAATAAATATTTAATATCATTATCAAAAAAGTGTAAATTATAGAATTGATTTTTTTAAATATTTTGGTATTAAAAAATTGAAGGTAATTTTTTCAAAAAACTTAATATGAAAAAATTATAGAATTGATAGATTGGAATGTTTAAGTTGTAAAAAATTAAATAGAATATAGTGATATATGTAGATAAATAATTTTTTTATTATGATTTCAAACGTTCTACTTTGAAATTAGAAAATTTCCCCTAATATCATCTTTATTTAGAATTTTACCTCCATTTTCATGCACATTCTGGTCACGGATTCTCATTTTTTATTTCACATGGAGATTTGAATCTTTATTGATATTTACAAGTTTATTAAAAAATTTAAAATAAATTTTTTAAAAATACTTTAAACTTCAAAACATAAATATTTATAATAAAAAATATTACTAATGCAGCACAATTATAATAGGTTTGTTATCGTTAATACTATAATTATATATATAAAATTTTTATGGTATAATATATTGAATTATAATTTTATTTATGCTATTTTTTATTTTTTATATTAATTTTATTAATGGTAGAGGGATATGAAGGTATGATTGGAAAAAAAATAATTGATAATTAGAAAAGAAATTAAATTTAGAAAGTTACTTTAAGTGTTAAGATTATGAAAATGGTGGGATATAATTTTTCTATAAATAACACATGGAAGACTTTTTATGTAATGAGTCTTAAATATTAGTATTATATCAATTATTATCATATTTGATTAAGAATAAATTTGGTATAAAATGAATTTTGAATTATTATCATATCAAATTCAATCAATTAGCAATGGTTCTTAATTTAATTATAGATCATAATTATATTAATATAGGTTCTCTTTTAGTGCAAATTATAATATTTAATTATTGTAATATCTAATTTTATTTCATATGAAAAATAATTAATAAGTAAATTATAAATTAAGTTTAAAAAAATCTTTAGACGTAAAGATTGAGAAAAGTGAGGCGTAAATCACTGTATGGATGACATGTGAAGCCTAAATCACTATACGAATGACATGTTTAATAGTTTTCATGAAATATGTCTAAAATATTAGTATAGTAGATTTATACAATTAATAACTTTTATATGAAATTTTAATCATTAATAACTTTTAATTATAAATAAGATTATGATAAATCTCTATCTTTTTTCTTTTTTAATTTTTTCAACACTAAATTTTTTTAAAAAAAATTTATTCAAATCTTTTGAAGTATAAAATTATCAAAATTGTCATGAATTGTATGATTGATTTATTTTTTTCAAAATTCATTAAAATATTTTAAAATTTAAAATTATTAAAATTATTTGCAAGAGCTCAGAGATTATTGAAGGTATAATTCTATGGTCATTCCAGGTGATCCTAAGATTTTCATTTTCACCTGCGTACATATATTTTTTTTTTTTATTAAATTGGCATATTCTTGGTCTTCAAATCATTAAATTACTCTATATATATAATCAAATAATGTCAACACTGATGACACGAAAAAATATTATGCCTTTAAATAATTAAATTTATCATAATTTTATTGTTAATAAAAAAAGTAAATGATATAACCTAGTGTATATATTTTTCATCTTTCATCATTCTTATAATTTATATACTTAATTTCATAAATTTAATATAATAGTATTTAAAAGAAAATCACCACGTGTGTCGAATATAAAAAATTTAGATGTGAAATCAATACTAAAATTGTGAAATTAATTTATCAACATAATTCATGATTTTAGCATCGTAATAATTAAAGATATTTAATTAATATAATGCAATCTTATTATTAAATACTGATGATTATCATTGATATGCTAATAATATATAATAATTGTGATTTTATTTTTTTAAAAAAAATTAATAAATAACTTCTTAAAAGATATAGGCCTTAAAACCTTCTCATTATGACATGTGTAAAACTTTCCCTCAAACGACTCTGAAATATTAGTATTATATATATATATTACGGCCTATAAAATTATATTATAAAGATATATTTGTGAGTTTGAGTTATTTAACTCTATAAATTTTCCATTCTTTTTCATTTCTCTTTGAAATCCAAACTCATAAATACACCCTAATAAAAAAAATACCAATTCAATATGAGATATATATTCTTTAAGTTACTCTCAAAGTTTTATTATTGCCCCTAATTTTTTTATAATACTATAAATGTCTAAAACTACTTACCTGAATCCCTGAAGTATCATGTTATCATAAAATTATTTATATATATATATATATAAATTTAAACTTATCTTATATTATCAACATGGTATAGAAATTAAATTCACACACTAAATATAAAAAAATAACAGAAACAATTGTTTTGAACGTTAATTACTCCGTCTGCTTCAAAATATTTGTCTAAATATATTAATTTAAGAATATAATAAAAATGTAAAATAGACATTCTTTTTAAAACGAACGAATTTTAATTTTGATATATTAATAATATAAAATTATTTTATATTGTTATCTAATTAGAATATTTTAGATTGATTTTTAAAGTAATAAATGTAAAATTAACAATTTTTGGTCGCTTCTGTGAGTAATACAATAAAGCCCATTGGAGTCAGCCTTACCAATGTGAACATGTCATCGAGTCAGCCATTGGATCCCATTATCTCGTCTATGCTTCCATCGCACGATAGTAGTGGGCTTCAGAACCAAGTGTTGGTTTCGTTGAGGCCCTAACAAAACAGATGGTGAACATATTTATAGGTGTTCTTCAAAAAAAATAAATGTTAGCAATTAATCTACTTCTGACCACGTGACCGAAAAAGTTTATTTTTGACCAATTTTTTTTTATTGAATTGTTTTAAAATATGGGTAAAATATCATATAATATATGCTTGGCACTTAAAAATATCATATTTATAGGTGTTCTTCAAAAAAAATAAATGTTAGCACTTAATCTACTTTTTAAAGAGTTTATTTTTGACCAAATTTTTTTTATTGAATTATTCACAAAATATTATAATTTTATTATTAATAATTATATACTTGGTATATGTTATATTTTTATCATTTAAATTAATAAATTGATAACTGCATGAGATGTTAGTGTAATCTCAGAGGCCTTTACTGCTAATTTTGTAAATAGAAGAATAAAAGATATAATTATACTAAATTTTTTTCAGGAAGGTGGGTTATCGTGAATTATTATAAACTAAACAAAATAGACAAGTCTATTTTGAGTGTCATAGAACTTCTACGTATATATATAAGCAAACAATACAAAATATTAAAGTGAAAAGTTATAAGAAATATTAAATTGCCATAACCATGAGTACCTAAACTCAAAAGAATCGAGTATCTAAACATATTCATAGAATATTCGACACAATACGTATTAAATGTAGACATGACAACTATTTTGAAATATTCCTAGTATTCTTTAGATCTATCTTGTATGAATAAATTTTATATAATTTTCTAATAATTTAAATACATTACATTTCTTAAAATTAAATACTTCTACTGTAAATTATTCACATTAATTTTTTGTTTTATATATTTTTATTGTGCTGGGCAATCGTGTCCGAGTCAGCTTGACTAAATCATATCCACATTTCCATTTAATTATGGGTGGCCATATACACACACGGATTGAAAGTGACAAGTACGGAAGAAAAGTAAGCGTTGCTTAGATACCACAGAAGGGCATGCCAATTGCCAATAGAAAAATAATAATTGCACCAATAAACTATAAGATACTGTATCAATTCATACATCATCTAATATTAAATGAGGTGTGGATTCTACTTAAATGAGATTTATATCATATTTAATAATAAATAAAATATAAATTCATACCGCATCTCACAGTCCATAAATACAAATAACCTTATCCTTGTCAACAACATAGGATGCCATGCCAATTGCCAAAGTTTCAATGTCATAAGATTAACATCAAAGGACAAACCAACAAATGTGCACACTAAAATACAAGGCTGTCCAATAGAGTGAAGAGATGGAGGCAAATAAATAATTAACGGCTTCAATTGTCAAGAGCCAGCGAGCGAATCGTGTAAATGCGGTCACTTGACATTGACATCTCACATTAATATTCATCTTCTTGTTCAAAAAATTCATTCACATCCTTATTCAATATTCAGTATCTTCTCATTTTCCTTTTTTTTTTCAAGTGGAACACTCAATATCTTCTTTATATTTTAAAAATTTCACTTTGGCATGTTATTAATTTTTTTTATAATTATCTAATTATATATTATTCTATTTATAAAGTCATTCAGTTTTTATAATTGCTATCTTAAAATCAATTATATAATAATATATAATTGAATGAGAGATTAATTTTGATACTAGTTTAATATAAAGTTTGATATTATCTTTCAATTATACATTTTTATTTATTAGACATTTGAATTAGTGAGTGATTCTTTTTTTTCACTGCTTAGTTAGTGAGTGAATCAATTAAACACTTTTATTGATATAGAAATACATAATTAGATGTCTATATAAAACATATTTTTACTAATAATGTGTTGGATTTGAACCAAAGTTCCACAACAAGTAAAATGAGAAGTCTTATAAGTGTTTTGGCTTATAAAGAAAGACTTTTGTTGCTTAGTTTCGACATACATAAAAAATGGAAGTGATCCATATGGATGATCTTTAAAAGTTATGTATGTGATGAAATATTTATAAAAATAGTTTACAATTTCAGTGTTCGAAAGTTATAAATAGTGAAAAATTTGGAATTTCTTATTAGAGTCATGGATGTAATAATTACATTCAAATCACATTAAATTTTGTCTCATTTATATTGTTTTCTTCTTGTGTTGTTTTCTTTAGTGAGAGAGAATTTATTTTTGTATTTCTTTTGCTTTCGTTGCCCAATATAATGCATTTAATTTAAATTCATTTAGTGATAGTATAACCTTTTTAATACTAAGTCTATGTTTGGTTGGGAGGTAAAAATGAAAATAAATTTTATATGATTGAACTGTATATGTAAAATTACATATGAAATTCAATGATGAAAAATTTAATCCCACTTTTACACTCCAACCACAAACATCTTAAAAGGTACTACGATTAATTTAGTTGTGTAAGAATTTAAGTTATGTGTCATGTTAATGTAAAGAGATTTTATTAGTGTGACTATATCTATATATATATATATATATATATATATATATATAGTCACACTAATAAAATTTAAAATTAATCTCCTTTTAATTCAAGAAACTATATAGAAGTATTTAGCTTCATCGAGAGTAAAAAATGACAGTTGCTATGATTCATTTATTGATTAACATATAAGTTTTATGGGTCATTATTATTTCTTACTTTTCTATATTTTTAATACAATAGCTAATTTATCGGTTACTAAATAAAACAGATTAATTTTTTTATTTTAGATACTCTAAAAGCACATAAAGAATTTCTCCTATATATAATTCGATATTTTGGTCTGCATTTAAAGTCGACCAACCCAATCTTGCTCTCACGTCTCATCTCACACAAGTGCAACAATGGCTACAAGCGTGGGCAACGATGGCCACAACCCTGCTCTGGACCCGGATTCGGATACCCCAGAGAACCCGGATCACGAGCTTGCTGAGTTCGGAGCTGGTTGCTTCTGGGGCGTGGAGCTGGCCTTTCAGCGAGTCCATGGGGTGGTGAAGACAGAGGTTGGGTACTCACAGGGTCACACCCATGATCCAAACTACGAACTTGTCTGCACTGGAACCACCAACCATGTCGAGGTCGTTCGGGTCCAGTTCGACCCCAAGCTATGCCCCTACACAAACCTCCTCGATCTCTTCTGGTCTCGACATGACCCCACTTCAATCAATCGCCAGGTGGGTGCATGCTTAACACTATTAGTCTCTCTCTCTGATGTTTTGTTTCTCTGTCTTGTTTCCACACACACACACATTTGCGGCTTTTAGCATGTCGAGATCCTTTTCTGTTCAGTCCACTATAATCTACAGTTAAAAAGGGTACAAATTTGAGTTTCAATCTGATCCATTGGAATTGTAATTTTAACGTGATTTTCTTTTTACCGTACTAAATCCCCCGTTCATCCCTCAAATAGAGTCAGATTGGCAATTTAACGAGCCATGTATGCTTCTTTGTTGAGTGTTGAAATGAGGAGTTGATAGAGACTAATGTGTGAGTGTGTGTGTGTGTGTTTTTTTTTTTTTTTTTGTAAAAGGTGATAGAACATGAGGGGACTTTTTAAATGCTGATAAATTAATTTGTGTAATCTGGGGCAAATTTAGAGGGTTAGACTTTGTGATATCAGACGGTGTCAAATTGTAATTTGCAAATCGTGAGTCAAACAACACGAGAATAGGTTGTTGTGTTGCATTACATAGTAGTGATAATAGTACAACGATTGATGACAGTGAAGATGCCATAAACAATTGCATGAGTTTTGTACAAAAAATTTGGTTTTACTATTACATAGATTTTAGAATTTAATCGAAAGAAATTTACAGATTTATTATCCAGATTTAATATAAAAAAATGAATATATTTATTCTCTCATCGTCTTTTTCTGGATGTTTTGCTTGGAGATGGGTTGTTTGATTATAAGTCTTCTTCTGGACTTAAATCTTTTCTAACAAAAATAAATAAATATAGGAATGTAAAATGTACATAATCTTTTAAGATTACCAAAATTTAGTGAGCCCATTATCTGACTTTGATTGACTCTGAAAGCAGCATTAGCAGTATCGATTTTCAATTTCATAGCCATGTGTTCGGAGGCATTTCTTCCTTAAAACATGTCATCATGTCATGTGCTTCTTATGCTTAATTATTTCCTCATGTGTATATATATATGCCGTGGTTGAAGATAGTGAAGTGAAGTTGCTTCAAGCGATTGATTCACCCTGTATTCCATGCCACTATGATTTTATCAGAATGAATTGGTACAGTGGAAAAAATAATTTTTACAGCATTTGATAGATTTAAAGTTCCATGTACGTGTATAAGAAGATGTATGAATTGTTGTAAATTACTATAGATGACCCAATTTTAGTGAATGGAATGAGCTTATTATCTGATCCTGAAAGCTGCATTCCTAATATCAATTTCAATTTACTATCCATGTGTGGTTTTGGAGGATTTTCTTCCTCAAAACACGTTATGTTCTTGATTTACTTAATTATTTATTGATGAATCTATGTGTCAGGGCAATGATGTGGGTGCACAGTATAGATCGGGAATATACTACTACAATGAAACCCAAGCCCGTCTAGCCCAGGAATCAAAAGAAGCTAAGCAGTTGGAATCTAAGGGCAAGATTGTGACAGAAATTCTTCCAGCAAAGAGGTTTTACAGAGCAGAGGAATACCATCAGCAATATCTGGAGAAAGGCGGAGGAAAAGGCCTCAAGCAGTCTGCAGAAAAGGGGTGCACTGATCCCATCAGGTGCTATGGTTAAATGGCTTGCTTCACAAGTCACAGTTCTACCTTCTATCTGCCATCCATTATGAAAGCTAATAAAAAAAACGCATTGCCGTTGTCTGATCTATGTAGCCGAGTCCATCTAGTGGAACAAGATTTGGTTGTTTTCGTTGGTGTGCAACCCTTGTTGAATGTTTGTTTATTGAAAATGTATTACTTTCAGTTTGAACATTTGCAATGACAGCTATGGTTAAATGTTGTAGTTATCACTTTGCATGAGACTCTTAGCAATATGGTAAATTCAGCCTTGCAGGAAGCTTACATGGTAAATCGCAAGCAGTCAAATTGAAAGACTTATTTCCTTGTGAGCTGTGACACAAGCCTAAATGTCTAGATGGGTACAATAGCATAAAATATGTGATGCTAACATTATTGCTTCCTGTGGCTATGAGGCAATTCCTAACACACAAGAAAACAGTAACCAAAGACTAATGAAAGCTTAATTTATTTGGAACTTATTCAAAGCTCATCTTTGGGAGATGATGAAGGTCCTGTTGGGTTAGTGGAGGAGTCTTTGATTGGGTAGGAAGCCTCCATAGCTATGCCACAAAGTCCTTCCTTGCTAGATATGCCCCTTTGCATTCTTATGTAACCCTGTTCTCCCCATTCTGCCCCCCAAGAGTTCTTTACTATCCAGTATTTTGTTCCATCGGTAGTTGTTCCATACCCCACTGCTGCTACACCATGATTTAGCTGTGTGCCACATTCTCCGGTAAACACTCCCTGTAATCATTAGTTAACCAAATTAAGATGTCTAGTTGTTTCTAGTCACTTTTGACAAATTTTACGGTGAAGAGGTGAATTAGATCTTTACCTCTGAGTAGAACTGGAAATCATATCCTCCAGCATCTATGGCTACAGAAACAGGTTGGTTGGCAACAGCTTTGAGCAATGCATCTTCATCGTTAGTGGGGACATTCTCATGGCCATCAATTGACACAGCTAAGTCATTAGCCTGCAATATGAATGAATTTTTTTTGCATCATTTTAAGCTCCTCTAGTTATCAGCCAATTATTATTCTGGTTTTATAAAAGTTTAGGAATAGCATTAGCATGCACCTTTAGTGAATCACAGGATCCCCCTTTTTTTGTATAAGGGTAATTGCTTTCTGTTGTTATGCCCCCCTTTTCCTTGATGTACTTAAAAGCATATTCCATTAGCCCACCATTGCATCCTGCATTTTCTTTAGTGTCACAATCTACCAGCTCTTGTTCGGACAAGGAGACTAACTTATTTGTCTTGATTTGGTTGATTCCTTCAACAGCTACAACAGTTGAAAACGCCCAGCAACTACCTACACGAGACATTAATAATAACATTATTTCCAAGAAAATGTTAAATTGCTTGAACTTTTGTTAGAATATTTTGATGTACGTTTTGTCTTTTTCAGATAAGTAAGTGAGTCATAGCATTTTATTCTATTTAACTACTTTCTGTAAGTAAAAAAAAAAAAAAATTTCTGACCATTTTTTCTAGCTGATTAATTAGCAGTGTGTTTTCATTACACTGATCCTTGATGAACACTAAAAGTGGAAAAGAGGATACAATAGATGAAGAGATATGGAGGACATATATTTAGCTTACCACAGCTGCCTTGATTCTTTACAGCAGTGACAGCACCCTTCTTCCTCCAATCCACAGAAGCAGGAACACTGCCAACCTTGTCATGCATGAACGTTCCAGTCCCCTCTGGGGTGCCTCTGAACATTCTGTGGTGTTCAATCTTTGAGCCAGCATAGGTGCTCCTGAATTCATGGTTGGTCATGTCAGCAAACTTGTTCAGCTTCAGCTTGTAAGGCTTGTCCATTTTGTTAGTGTTGTGGACATGCATCACATTTGCCTTGAACACATTGAAGCGCTTGTGCTTCTCACCGAGGCTCCTTGAAACCGTGTGGTGGCTCCTCCACCTCTCATACAAGTCCCACAGGCTTTCCTCTGATGCCAAATCCTTCTCATGGAAATCGAAGCTCTCGGCAAAGCCGAGAACCAATGCAAGGGACAGAACAACCCACAAGAGCTTCTTCATTTCCATAATTGTGTTGTTAGAAGCAATGTTATGAAAGTTGGAGATAACAGTGCCAGTGGGGGAGGGTTTATATAGGGAAATGAAGACCAAGCAACTAGTGAAAATAAATTAAACAAACAGAAAAAATGAAAAGAGTAAGTTACAGGCTCCTTATGGGCTACAACAATGAGTAACGAGGAAGATGCCAATGTGTGGCACTAGAGAATAATGGAGAATATATGATATGTTTGTGTTGTTTTGCTCAAGTATGGAAGCAAAAGAGTTCAATAAGTGAAAGGAAGGAAACTTTTCTTATGTTCATTTTTTATTTTCACCCTTAAAAACAATTGCTAGTTAGGTGCCAAATCTCGAGGTGTGCCATATTCTGAAGCTTTGTGTCATGCTATCTGTTATTGTATGCTTCAAGGATCATCTTCCTGTTGCATGCTGATCACGCTATTGCATTAAGGTTGAGGTGAGCGATGAGCATGGTTGCGTCCAGTTTTGAGACACCATCACCATGTGATGGGGTGTTGCAAAAAGGAGTGGAACTTTCTGATAACTGTTTTTATCTGTAACTGGCGTGATAGCCTTTTTGAAAGGTTTGGAAAATAAGTTAGAAAATGGAATTACAAGGCAAAAGTAGCTTGGTTCTAGGCACATAAAGTGCAGGCATATCCATTTATGAACAGTGTGATTGTTTCTAGAGTTATATACTCTAGTGCGTTTGTGGTGAAAAAATCGCAAGAGTGATGATATTAAAGATAAAACTGATCTCACTTATTGAACATTTAATTGGCTTGGGTGATGCATACAACATTCATTAGCTTATTAATCTTTAGACCCTTTACGTTTTTTTCCAATTTAATTCAATCTGCATAGATGTGATGTTAAGATATAATAACCAGTTGTATTTAGAATTAGAGTTCAATTGGTATCCGTGTAAAAAAGTTGTGTGTATTCATGTTAATTTTATTAAATAATAATGTGACAATCCTTTATGGAGAATAATATGAAATTATTTTACAATTTGCCGGTTTACACAGATTAATCTTTATAATTTGATCAAAAGTTGGTAAGGTAATTCGGTAAAGCCCCAGAATTTGCTATCTATTAGTTTAAAAGGTTCCACTCCTCAAAAGCAATGTGAGAGTAACATTTTATTTTATTTAGAGGTGATTCAGAGGTTATCTATCATTTGACTCCAGAGTCCAGCGTGATGCTCTTGCTTGTTATAAGGGATTGCAGTAGCGTAATGCATTGGGCGCCACCAATCAAATCCTGCAGGCTGCAATTGGAAAAGTTGTGTGTGTAAACACCCATATTTTATTGCCTTTTGGCTGAAGCATTAGCAAATATGGACGATTCTGTTACCATTTTATGAAAATATGAGATCGGTGGCGTGCCTTAATTGCCTCACAAGACATTTTCTTTAAGAGAAATATTAAGACCTATTTGGTTTTGGTTTGAGTTTTCAATTTTCAGTTTTTCAGTTTTTTTGAATTTTTTGAATTTTGTGGAAGAAAAACTGAAAGTGAAAACTAAAAACTGAAGTTTTTATGAAAACTTTTCATTAAAAGTTTTTTCTTCACAAAATCCTAAAAACTGAAAAATTAAAAATGAAAATTGAAAACTCAAATTAAACAGGCCCTAATTGTACTCATGAAATGTGAGATACCATATCGACTCACACACCATCTACCGTTAAATAAGATGTGGACTCTACTTAAATAGGATCTATGTCTCTTACATCCCATAAATGTAAATAACACCGCTCTTTCTTTAAACCCAATTACTTTTGGCTATGCTTTGAAAGAGCTATCTGGCTTTATGTCTCACCGGTAACAAGCTTTACCTGAAGTACAAGGTCATTTTTTTCTTTTTAAAACTTTCAATTTTTAAGCGGTCCATTTACTAGTAACTTAATTTTGTTGAAGAACTAATACATGGCTAGTGTGAACATGTGATGAGATTAATGGAAAGGCCTAAAAGTATGGAAATAATACAATTTATTTTGGCCATGGTCTATTACAGATCACATGGCAATTACCCATAATAGCTAGCTTTTAATTTGGGCCAACTCAGCCCATTAATAAAACTCCACCACGGGCATGAACTTCTGCTTATAGGTTACTTCTACGTTGCCCTTTTTATTTAACAAAAAATTATTTATACTCATGAGTGGAACACCATGCCGACTCACATATCTTTCACAATTAAATGAGATATGAACTCC
Organism: Dalbergia cochinchinensis; assembly: GCA_031216125.1. Lineage (NCBI taxonomy): Eukaryota > Viridiplantae > Streptophyta > Magnoliopsida > Fabales > Fabaceae > Dalbergia > Dalbergia cochinchinensis. The sequence continues at coordinate 52,813,855 of CM062373.1, read as the reverse complement.
ATTTGAATGGGGTCGACAATGATAAATAAAGTGTGAATTGATATGATGTCTCACATCCAATGAGTACAAATAATATAATTCTTTTATTTATTATAATCCATGTTTAATGATCCCAAGAAAGAAAATAGTAATCCATATCTTTTATGCATTTTCATCCAATCACCCCATCCAAGATTAATCAAGCATTGTGACATGGTAGTGAGAGTGCTAGTGTCCACACTCTCGATACCTCTTAGCAACATTTAATTCCCTAGGCATAAAACGTAAACATGGACTTTCCTGTAATTACACTTGTTCCTTTCTATATTTTGAGAAGTCATTCATCTCCCTTGATTAATTTAGAAACAGAAGCGCGTAGAAGAAGAGGAGCACGAAGGAAGCGGAAGCAACGTTGTGTGTGTTCCTTGTGAGATGAGAAATATTATTTCTACTCATTATTTGTAGGACATCGTGCCGATATCCTCATATTTATTCTTGGATGGGGTGTGTTGACCCACTTAATTTGAGCCACACACTTCACGTCTCATTTAATCTCATCTAATAGTAGATAAAAATTTGTCGGCACCGTGTTTTAGAAAGTGTGAGTACAAATAACATTACTCTATCTAACGTGCAAATGGGGCAGGGGTTGCGGTTCCAAGACATGTCGCCACCGCAGTTGATGGCGGTTGGAGGAGGCGACTGGTTGTGAAGAAAGGGGCAGGGTTCCTGTTGCACTTTTCGGCTTGCCAATTGTAGCACACTTCCTAGTGTTGCCTCATGTCCCTCATGTTTCCACCACCGAGCCTGTGGAACACACGCTTGTTGCCTCCATCTACGTCCATTTGCGCGAGTGATTTTCTCTGTATATGTCTCTAAATTTGAGATTGGAATTGGAAGAAGGACGAATGAATCTAAATTTGAGTGTGATTTGAAGAAGCGGATTCAGAGGAGGTTTAATTGGATCGTGCGGTTGTGGAATCCCGAATCAACCGTGGTCAGGTGATTGAGGTTGTGTGGGGATGGAACGTGGCAGGTGGGTGGAGGTCAGGCAAGATGAATGAGGTTGAGGGGTGGGTGGTGGTAGGGCAATTTTGACAATTTAATTAAATTTTTTGTTATTATAGAAAGAAAAATATTGATAAGGTTGTATCAGTAATGATTTTAAATTAATTAAGAGAAGTGAGTAATTTTTTAAAATCTAAACAAGGATAAGTATAATTATAAAAGTTCTCTACTTGCAATTTACCCTAAAAGATTTAATGGTGCAATTATGAATGTGAAAGGATTATATTATTTGTATTTGCCATGAGACACCATGATGAATCTTGGATAAAGAATGGATTCCATCAAGTAGAATCACATTTTATCCACTAATGAATATAATGTTAGTCGGTATAACATCCCTACAAATAACCCTTTTTTTTTTAATGTGAAAAGATACTTGTACTTGCATATAGCAAGTATGGTATGTGCAGAAGAATAAAACCAGAGGGCTGTACAACACTACAGGAAGAGTAAAATAAAATCAAATTCTATCAGTCGTCTGATACAAATTGTAATTGGTAGTTATTTTGGGTGTTTGTTAGTTTAGGAGCCCTATTGTATATATACCGAAAAATGGTAATCTATGTATGAAAGAGTAGGAATAAAGAAGATAAAGGAAAAAATAAATAAGGATATTCAATTCATGTGAATTTTTACAAATCATAGCATTGGCGACCTATGACATGAGGTTCATTTTCTTTCTTAAGGACTAAAACAAGGTTAGAGTCACTTCAATTGAGAATAATAATAGTGAAAAGAGAAAAAAACAAAAAAATCCACTCCCAATATATCCAAATCTACATGAAAATTGCAATGGAAGTATGAAAGTGCAAGAGCAACATATGCATTCTGAAAACCATAAGTTAAACCCCCCAAGTGTAAGTAACTGTGTCTGTATCTTTGTACCTTTCCCCTCCCATGTATAGCAAACCCAGTGCGAATGGAACCAATACTTCAAGAGGTTCCGCTTGCTCTAACTCTATCCAGCCAATCAATGCTCTTCCTTGGCCTCTCAAACTGAACATCAACACTTCTCCTGGACTTATCTTGGAACTCGATGCTCCTAGATTTGTCGTTGTACTCCACGCTCCTTCGTGACCTCTCCATCTGATCAAACTGGACTCTAAACTTCTCTAGATTTTGGGCATTGGCATTGTTGACTTTGTTTTCAGGAAATTTCAGTTTTTCTTGCCTATCAGTACTCTTCCTTGGCTTGTCCCTCTGATCAGTGCTCTTCCTTGGAGTTTCAAAAGTATTGGTACTTCCTCTGGATTGTTCGACTCTATCAGCACTTCTCCTAAAGCTTAGTCTTTGTGATGGCGCCTTTTCTACTGTTGATATGAATTTTCTGAGGTGGCGAAGGAATTCTGGAAAGAGTTCCAAATTACAGTGATTTCCTCCTTTGAGCCACAAAGGTTCATATTTCTGTTGACATAGCTCCCACAACTGCTTGCCATGAGAGCAATCAACAACCTCATCATCAGTCCCCTGAAGAAAAGTATGGAAGCAAAGCCTAATTAGTAAAGCTAAACAAAATGCTTTGTCCCCGAAAATTAACTACATAAAAAACAATCTGTGCTAAACTAAGTTACAATCAAAGTTCACAAGAATACAATTTATAAAGTTTACATCAGCAACAAAGGCTGATTCCACATCAACTTCAATGGTGTAAAGTCTACAATAAATCCACAATGAATAGACTTTACTTCCTGTTTTGACTAGCTCATGCAATGAAAAATGGAGTTCTCCGTCACAAGAGTCAGCAGGAAAAATGTATGCACTAAATAAAAATTGCAGGTCATTTGCATTAAAGAGATTAGAGGATGAGCCTTGACGTAATGGTAAAGTTGCTGCCCAGTAACATGGAGATCACGGGCTCAAATCTTGAAAAGAGCCTCCCTAGACCCCACCAAGTGAAAGCTTTATGCGTTTGACCCGCACTTTATTTGCATTAAAGAGATTCTATTTGTCAGTTTGAACACTAAGCACTGAGTTGAGGACTCCAATCATTTTAGAAATTATTGTGTACCAGTTGGCATTTACAGCAACCAAAGAAACTATGATAACATATAATATATATAGGAAAAGTCAACAGAATAACATGGAAAACTTACATGAATGACTAGCACTGGACACTTCACCAATGGAATTTTATCAATGTTCTGCACAATGGTAACAAAGAAATTAGTTCAGGGACATTATAGCCCATATACAAGATCCTTAAACCAAATGACATCAAGTATACAGGACAATGAAGAATCTGACCTTATAAATGTCAAACCAGTATGTCCGTTTCACCGGGTACATAACCCTCAACCCTGATAGTATAGGACTGTGGAGAACAACGGCTTTAAGTCGGGGTAAACGGGCAGCTAGATCCAAAGTAGGGCCACTTCCAACAGATTGACCATAAAGGATTATGTCCTCCTGCTTAGCACCATAGTTCTCTTCCAGATACTTATATGCAGCTTCGATGTCAGCATAAGTATTATGCTCACTTGGCTGTAAAATAATATCCAGAAAATTTTTTCAGCATGCTTTTGCCTGCTGAGATCAAAAGCATCAAACCACCAGAAAGAAGTGTATAGGGCAGTTACCTTCCCTGATGACTGTCCATAACCAGAGTAATCGTATCTGCACACATTGAAACAAGGTGCTTGTAAATATCAATAACATTGAACTTACAAAAGCATTCTTTTACAAACAACACAACTATCATAAGACAGGCAAGTGGCAAGCATAGTAATTTAAGTTCTTCTCATCATTTTATTCCAATACTAATCGACCAGAGTTTAGAATTGCATTTGTTATTAGGCATTTAAGGTGTTACTTTAAGCCTTAATTGGATTTAAGTAATCAAAACATGGAAATGAACTCAAGCACTTGATGCAGCAATTTGCGAGGTTCAGAAGCTGGCAATTCAACCACACAAATCAATTTCAATATCAGTCATAAATTATAATAGCAGAAATATTTGCTAAAAATAGAGCTAAACAATATAAGCTTGGGTGACATTAGGACCAAAATACTTGCCTACTTCCTGCAGAACAAAAGCCCTGTCATTGAGCTAAACCTATGTCACATTGTCACTTGTCAATGTATTGCTGCAAACTTTATATTCTTTTAGTTTCTTCTTTCTTATGTTCTCTACTGATGTTCTCCAAAAACTCCACACAAGAAAAAAGAAAAACCTATCTAAGAACAAAAGGAAAGGAGCTACGTTGTGTTGCACCAAAATTGAAAGCTATCATCAAGTAGATGGCCATTACATATCCTGTATATCACTTGAGCAGATTTGTGGGATAGCTAACCAAATTCCAACTTTGTTTCCCACCATAAACAAGTTTCCAACATGGTTAACAACAGAACACACGTGGCTGATATATTGAGTATGTTGAAAATGATGAAATGCCACAGCCTTTAAACCATTACTTCAAATCGTGCAAGAACCATTGACAATACACGGATCAACCTTTAACAAACAAATTATTACACTATTGATATACAGTTCTATACAGATGAACCAGAAATGATTACTTGCCCCCCTAAATTACTCTTGCCAGATAGGTTCGAATGCATGGCCTAACTGGACCCACGTTTGACTATTCAAACCCCAACAAAGCCAATGAATTATTCATTGTAACAAACAAAACCATCAACATCAGAACCGGACAAAACAAATCAAAGCTGAACACAGCCCAATCTGGCTTCCTTCCCCCCGAGTGAATGGCTAGAATTGAACCAACACACACACATATACACACTACCACCAAAATTCAGCTAAAATCCAACCTTAAATAAATAAATAAACACTAAAGGTGTGTTGAAAGGGTGGAAAATTTTCATTTCATAGAAGAACTCCATTTTTTCAACCCAATTTTCACCCTCAGCCAAACACACCCAAAAACACATCCATTTTCATTAATCCAGCACAGAAAGAAACCAAATCCAATCCAAAAGGGCAGTCAGCCATGCACCACTGCTTCCCCAAAATTCAAAAACTATTTTTTTTTTGGTAAAAAATTCTAATTTTTATCATAAGACTTTGATTGAGAGGAAGACTCATTAACACCCATTGAAGTACTTCCAAATGGGCCATTAATAGAAAATTAAACAAAAAAAAAACCCATGAATCAAAAACCAAAATTTTTCAGTTGAAAGGGTGAAAAAGGTGGGAACTTGAGTTACCCCATGAGATTAACACGCAGGTAGATGCTGAGCTCGACGAAGAGCTCGTACATCTGACCAATATCAGCGGCATTCCCGTGGGAGTAGAGAAGTGTGGACTTTGCCATGGGGTGCCTCACATACACGGCCACGATCTCTGTTCCCCTTCGGTTCGGGAACTTGAGCACTTCCACGTTCTCACGGTGCGGGAAAGCATCTAAGAGCAAGAGGCCAGTGGCTTCTTCCTTCACGAGCTTGTAGGACGGTGGGTTCGGAGGGAAGAACGCGAGCTTCGCTGCCATTGAAGAGGTTACTCCGCCCATTTTCTGTGAGAGATCTTGCAGTTGCTGTTGTTGTTGAGTCAGAGACAGAGACAGAGACAGACAGAGAAAAGAGACGCACTTCACATTCCTAGTTCTTATGGTGGTGTTGTGTTGTTCGAGGTTGTTGTTATTGTTGTTGTTATGGTGGTGTTTCTTTTTGTTTCCCCCCTTGTTCGCCTCTTTGTTTATGGGATGGTTGAATTGTGCACTGAGCAATGTGAACTGGACCTCTGCGTGTGAGAGAGTGAGAGTGAGTTTTATTTATTATTAACTTTTTTATTTTAAATTAAATTTGTTATTTTGTTTGTTTTTTTTATTTCTCGGCTGGGGGAAAAATAATAGTACTGTTTTTTATTCCGTCTTGTTCAGACCTGGGAAGATGAGGGTGGGAGGCCCTCCTTCGCAAGGTTATTATTATTATTATTTTCCTTTTTCATGTGTATAATTAGTTGTCTCTTACCCCCTTCCACGTGTTATCTTCCTGGCCAGGGGTTCTCTACTTTCTGATCCCCCTTTATTTTGGTTTTTCTTCATTTATTTTCTTGTTCAAGCTAACTGCAAAATTCAATATTAGTATTGAGAATAAAGTCCCTCTTGAAATAATTCAAGAGATTGACGGGGTAAAGCATCTCAGCGTCTGACACATGAGAAGTCATATGTTTAAATATTCACTCACCTAAATGTAAATTTATAGTGATTCTGAATCTAAACGCTCTTCCTATCTTGAACATATATATTATATTTTTAATAAATGATAATAAACTCCACCTAGTAAGAGTAGTAAGAGGGAATGATTATAATACAAAATAGGAAAATAAAAATTACACATTACATTACAGTCAACAACAATAAAAAAAAATAAAACAGAAGCAAAGCTTGAAATACAAAATAGTTAAAGAGAAATAGATTTCAAGAAGCTACATTAACCAAATCCATCACAAAAGGTACAACCAATAAAATAATCTCAAGCTAAAACAAAAAATCAGCAAAACCAACAAATAAAAATGATTAATACTAAGAACTATCCAAAGTATAAATTATTTAAACCTTTAATTAGAAGATATAAATCAAAGATAATTCGAAATTCACAATCCCCTTCTACATTGATATTGATATTAAGGATTAGGATTTTGAAAATAACACATTTATAGATTATCTGCTGTCAAAATTTTGTGTGTACCAAAACAAAGCTCCTCAGGAAATTTTACGGGTCGAATAAGATTTGTTGAATTTCCAATAATAAAGTTAAGTGAATTAATTAACTTTATAGAAAAAAAATATTGAATAAATTAAGAATTTTTTAAAAAGCAAAAATCTGAAGTCTTCTCTTTTATATTTTAAATATTAGATTATTACATTCTAAATTAAACTAAGATATGGAGCTCAATTTTGTAACACAATAGCAAACTTTAACTGGGTTTTGACCCATGTGGTAATTTGAAAATCGAATTAACTGCAAAATATGAAGAATTGGGCTAATTTTTATTCATAGAAAAATATAATTTCATTTAATTACATTATCCTCCATTTCAAATTATTTTAGGGACCTCTTAAATTTTATTTAATGTATAGATATCAAGGAATAATGATAAAACTGAAAAGGTGCAATGATTGTTCAATATAATATATGATCTTCTAAATAAATATTATTGGTGATCTTCTTAATAAATATTATTAGTAATCTTCTTAATGATTTTACTCTTTCACTCAAGAAACAACAGTTTTTAAGTAAGATATATGGGCTTAAAATAATTCTTCATTTTCATATAAAAGTTTACATTTTTAATTGCCTAAAAAATATTTATGAAATAAATTGTAAATTATATAATCTTATGAATGTTTTGTTTTAATTTTTGGATTCGCTGTGAATGTTTTATTTATTATTCAATATCTTTTTATTGCAAGTACTTATACAAATATTAAGTTAATTTGTTAAAACATAACACCATCCGTTCATATGAACCCCAAACACAACAGGATATGAATCCCAAAATAAATACGGAATTTGTAATTTTGTAAGGGTGGTGACTAATTATTTTGTCTGAGTGGAGACCAGAGGAGCAAGAAAATGAGTAGTAGAAGAGGAAAGTGAGAGGGGGTGGAGTGAAAAAAACGAAAAAGTGGATAGTATCAATCAATTAGTTAAATGATTTCTTGGAGCAACAACAGGTTGTCCCATGTTGTTGTCAAACCCCATGCCTGCTTCTCCATGACCATCACCATGATTTCCCTCCCAAGGAAGAGGAACCCCTTTCGGCTTTGTGTTGTTTTTTATTTTCTTTTGACAATTATGGGACCTCACATTGACATGGGCACAGGAATGTCTTTAATGCACACACTATTTTGTGTGCTCTAGTGTCTTCCAATGCCATCTTGCTTAACCATTAATTCACCATCATGTAGAACTTTCTTCCCCCCCTTCATGCTCTACTATATTTTAATTACATTAGGAAGAATCTTTGTAGGGGGATTTTTGAACAAGGGACCTCGTTTAGGGCAATCAAGGCCCATCAACGGCTCCAATTGTCTGGAGTCTTAGAATCCCAAGCCACAAGAGGTCTTTGACTATGGGGTCCATGTTCCTTCTAACAATATTTCCTGTTCCATTATTCCATGTTTAGGCTGTCAACTCCGAGTTTTGCAGGGGAAACAACCAAGCATAGTGTTAAGACAAATCAATACAATTAAAATAAAGATTTAATTTTAATATATGGATAGTGTGATAAAATTTTATGTAGTCATTAATTCAATTATATAATATTATATTATTAAATATGATTAATTTCTATCTCAATATTTAAAAAATTATGCAAAAGAAGATATTTTAAATGACAGTGTAAATTTTTTTTATACTATTTATATATCAGAATTAAATTCAAAATAAAATTGAAGTTTCTTATACCAACACAAAATAAATAAAATAAGATAGAAATAATTTGAAATTGTAGCTTTTCTTACACGTTTCAAAACTTTCGACATACATAATTTGGGCGTTAATGCTGTAGTTTTTAATGCATAAAAGGTTCACCACTTTGCAAACAGATGTAATTTTCAACGTTCATTGAGTTAAAGATCACGTAATTATGTTGTGGATGTAGTATAAAGATCACATAATTATGAATGGAGCTATAGGCAAGAGGTCGTAGCTGTATTAATCGGCATAAGATAAGGAATAGTGCTTTGTTGTTATAAATATGAGTATGATACATTTTGCATATGCCAATCACATGTCTATGCATTGATGTTTATCATTATAAGGTAAAAGCAGAGAGGGAGAGAGTAAATATCAGTACCACGTGTCTGATGGCCATAATTCTATTTAAAAAATATATTAATTGCTCATTTTTTATTTTTTTCAAAACTTACTCTCTTTGTTTAAAATGCAAAATAATTAAATATTTATATTTTACTTAGCCACTACTCTGACTTAAAATTACAAGAATAATTCTCATTCTTATGATTAGTAAAAATGTTTATATTTCAACAAAAAAAAAATCACATTAATTAATTAATTATTCAGTTTGAATGAATAAAGTTAAATCATAACTTTAACTACCTTTCTTTCTTTTTGTCAAATATATATTTTCTGCATTTTACCTTGAACTCAGGGGACTTCTTTCTTTTTTTTGGGTGTATCTTCGATATTTATTTAAAAGACAAGATCTTGCACAACAGTTTTCAAAGAGTGGGTTCAATTCCTATATTATTGCCTTTTATTTACTATACTCAATTAAATAATTTATTCATATAAAATTATGCAGACCAACTAGATTTTTAAATTAGTAAAACCGAAAAGAGAGTGATTAAATATATTTAAAACTTTCAGATTTCCATTTACTCTCTTGTTTCAAACCACTTGTTGGCAAATTGATGGTTTGTTTGTTTTAAATCTTTGACTAATCAAGACTAATTATACCATTATAAATAAATTCTCTAGTAACCGAAGTTACTGAATTGATTTTGTGCTCACTTCTGCCAGCTATGCAATGAATAACTTCTCCAATGAATAAAATTAATTTTGGGGTTATATACCCAATTCCGCGAAAACTTTTAAAGCAACTTCACCAAACTTCTTTTTTTTTTTTTAAATAAACTTCACCGAACTAATTTTAGGAATCAGAAATGCTCAATATCATGAAAGCTGTTCGAGGAAAAAAAAAGAAGAAAGATAATAGTGTCAGCTTTGTCACTTTTTTTTTTTCAATTAAGATAGTAGAAGAAAGGGATGGAAATGAAAGCTAAATTTGCCATCTTTTGTAGCTCTTGAGATAAACATAAGTCTACTATTATTAGAATAATGTGAGTTCACTTGTGTTGGTTTTGTCACTTTTGGGTTTGGATTTTTTTTTAAAAAATTAATATTTATTAGTTATATTTTTTTTTGATGATTTTGAACTTTGCTATGTAAAAAGAGTTTTGTACCATTATGCAACTAAATACTTCTATTTATGAGACTTTTAAGGTAACATGTGGTTAAATTAAATATCTTTATTGTTATGGAAATATATAATTAGTTATAATTTTTTTTGGGTTGAAGTAGTTATAATTATTTAATGAACGGCCACGTCCCATGTGAAACCCACGAAGAAGAAATAAAGAGACGGGCCCTTTGCCTCTCAAGTTGGGCCTGGCCTCATGGGTTAACCGCTAGCTCGATAGGCTTCATCTTAATTGAAAATTGCATCATACCTACCCCCAAAAATAAAATTACCATTACAACCCCCCAATAAAAAAAAAAAATCTCAAATTATGTTGAGTTTACCAAAAGAAAGGAAAAAAAAGTTGTGTTAGAGGAATTTTCAGACGTTGTTAAAGGGATAAAAGGTATTATTTAAATATATTATTTATAGTTTAATAATTTAATATCTTAATTGTTATATTAAAAATACAACGAGTGAGAAACAACTTTTGCCTGAAGGGAAAAAAGAAAGGGAAACACAAAAAGGGATCGCACCAAGCACCACAAATCTCACTATGAACTACGGTGGAATTCAAAATTAAATGGATTCATTGCCCAGAGAAAGAGCATGTGGGCTGAATTGCTTCATTCAATGGATGACAAAAATGCAAAATTACAAAATAGATTCATGAACTATCACCATTCATTTGTTCAATTGCAAATCCAATTTTGAAGGGTCAAATCTGAAAGATGCCAAGGAAATGATCAACAAAATTGAACATAGACCAATTTATTCACGTTCTCCTGAATGGATTATAGATGCATTTATCTATTCTATTCTATAGTCTAGAATCTATAGACTAAGCCGAAGGGTGGCTTAATTATTTCCGATGGTTGCACAAGATCGACCAGCTATGAGTGTATGAAAATCATAAGGAAGAAAATTGCCTTTGAGGTAATGCTTCACATTTAGCTCGTCGTGATCAAAGATATTACAAAGGGCCGCCAAGTAATCCAAAGGCAGTTTCCTTGTTATCTGTACTGAATATCTTATGACACGAAATTGGTCTCTGCAAAGAATGCGAGTCCAATCCAGTGATGAAGGATATCCCAGAGCCGCCACCATCGCTGCCGGAGGAGGAGGAGAAGGAGGATGCAATACCAACCTTAGGCAACGCTCTATGGTGCTAGCTTGGGCATGGATACATGTCACCATGGCCATGAGAACCATCATAATAGTGATGGTCCATGATGACATTGAGGGTGTTTTTGTGTGGTAAGAAGATGACATTGCTGGCTGAGTTTATATGTATGTGCTTGTGGGATTTTCAAGCAAAATGAACGAGGTCTAAATCTCAAGTATTGTCTAATTCACTAATAAAGACATTACGAAATAGTAACATGCAAAATTCGTTTATACGAATAACATTCGTATCAAGTAAAAATCTGCTCACCTTTTGCAAATTTATCAAATGTGTAACGTTTTGCTGTTTTTTTCGTTTTTCCATTTTTATTGATAGCAATGTTTGAGTCAGCTAAAGTATAACATACATAACCCCTTTTTCCCATTTACGTTTGATTTGCAAGTTATGTTATTCATTCAATTATCATTTTTAATGATATATTTATAAAGTAAAATTATATACAATCACATAGATTTTAAAATTTTTTTGGTGAAGAGATTTTTAAATTAATAAAATGTATGAGAAGTAACTCTACATAAGAATTTTTCATTTGCTTGTTTTTTTAAACTATTTTTTTAAAAATTTAATTTTGATAAACAATTGTCAATTGTTTGATCAATGAATATAGATAACTTTGACTCATTAAAAAGTTATGTAAATAGTGACATTAAATGAGTAATATTTAGTGTATAATCAAATTGAACAACAAATGCGCACCACACACTTTATTACTATTGAACGTAATAAGTGAGCGAGAATCACACGTTACATCCAATGATGATAAGGTGTATGATGTGCATTTGTTATGTAATTTTATTATAATAAATATTATTCATATTTAATTGGATGAACTCTCTTATATTATATTATATGTGTATTAAAATTAAACTCTTCCGTTTTTTTTTTGGTCTGGATTTTCGTTGAGTAAAATTGGTGGTTAAGTTCTCTTCAGAGTGGTGACCTATGTATGGGCATTGGCCCCGTTGAATAATAATAATAATAGAAAAAAAAGAGCGGCCACCTGATTAGAATTTGAACTCATGGTATTACATGTTCATTTCATCCCAGATTACTATTGAATCAATCAGTTTTAATTTTTTTTTTCAATTAATTTTAAACTACTTCACTGATCAATGACGTTTGGTTTGCCTTCTATTTTTACTGGAGAAATTTTTAAATGCTTTAGAGTAACAAAAAGTTATAACTCTCGATGCCATGTAATGCTCGATATTTAGCTTTCTGAGAGTTATTTATATCTTCCAATTTAATTACATTTCTAATGTTCTAACTAAGGTATTAAAGATAATTAATTGATATAGATGATTAATAACTCGTTTCCTTTTATTTTTTTTCTTTTTTACTTTAAGGGCATATAGAGTAAGAATTTAATTTGATGCACAGTCACTATAAAAAAATTATACAATCATCCAATCATGCAATATATACATATTAAAAAATATAGTTAACTCTCACTCTGGCTATTTGAAAAGTTATTTAAATAAAGAAATTTAAATGGATGACCTTATAAAAAAATCGATACATCAGAATTAAGCTTAGAGTAATAATGTTTTTTTTTTGGGTTACAAAAGGAATTTCACCTTGATTATGAAAAACTTGTTTATACCATTACAAAATAAATTCTCTGAATAGCTGTAGTTATTTTAAATTGTTTTATAACCTAAACTAATGAATAATTTGGCATAATAGTTTTTATATACATTACCTTTATTTGATTTTTCAATTAGGCCCCCCAACTTTACACATACGATGCTAACATGGCGTACATATCGATCTAATGTGAAATGTGTTATGTTAACATACATTTCTCGTCAATTATAACAGATCATTGAGTTTGACCGAATCGAGAAAAAAATAAAATGAAAGTGATGAGAAGAAACAATCTTGCTATGCAAAAATAGCTCTGTCACATGTAAATACCAGAAAGTGACTCATCCATTACTCCTTAAGTCAGGTCTCCTAGCCATAAAAGGCAAAAAAAAAAAAAGCCAGGCCTCCAGGTTACATAGGTTTCACTTATTTTCAACACTAACATGTCTTCAAGCCTATCTTGTAAATCTGCAGTTACATATATAACGATGCGTTGCCCCAAGCACCATACACAAGTTTAGCATCTTTAATTTACGGGAGTAAAGAAAAAACCAAAAGAATCACGATACACAATGGAAAGAGAAATAGAAGAGGAGCTGTGCTACAAAGTATGATTGAGCGTAACTAAATTCACAAACCACAAAACAAAAATTAAATAGATGTATTGGATTAAATTACTTCACTCAATGGATGACAAAAAACAATATAGAATATAAAAGCCTAGCTTAACTAGATATATTCTACATAAATTGGAAAAAACAAAATGGACGTTAGATCGGTTAACTAGATCACCATTCATTTCTTCAATGACAAATCCGATTTGAAGGGTCGATTTTGAATGATGATGATGATGAAGAGGAACGATCAACAGATCAAAGGCCAATTTATTCAATGTTCACCATAACTAGCAGCATCTATGACCATCTATATCATCTACCACACCTTAATTAATTCATATCCTGTAATTTTATATCAAGACAAGGGGGGTGTAGGATCTTGCTTCTTTTCCATGGTGGCACATGTTCGACCATCCATGAGTCGATGAGGATCATAGGCGATGAATGTGCTAGTGATGAAACCCTCCACTTTTTTCTCATCATCACCAAAGATGTCACAAAGTGCCTCCATGTACCTCAATGGCAATTTCCCTGTTGCACGCATGTAATACCCCACAATCCGAAACTGGTCCTTGCAAACAATGCGACTCAAATCCAATAGCCTTAGATGAGATGTTTCAGCCCGAGGAGGAGGTGGTGGTGGTGGAGGAGGATAAAGTGCCACCCTTAGGCAGTGCTCAATGGTGTTGCTTGCTGTGGCAGGGACACATGTCATCATGGGCACAACAAGCATCAAAACAATGATGGCCCATGATGACATTGAGGGTGTTCTTTTGTGGGAATAGGGAGAAGAAGATGATGACATTGGTATTGCAATGGTGCCTTTGTGGGTTCAAATTTTGTAGGATTTCCAAGCAAATTAACAAGATATTTTTCTTTTTTTTAAATGCAATAGGATTGGTAACTTCTCCTAATTTCCATTATGGCAAGTGCGTTGAGTTTTCTTCTAACGTGTGATGCGATGCACGTTTGTCGAGTTTCTCATGTTTTGGTGTTTTTCCAAAGTGGTAACTCCTTTTGAGTGTCGCGAAACAAGGAATGTGACCGCCCATCGAGCTAAGCCTAACTGCTCCTCCCTCATAGGGATGCTTTGGGATTTTCCTTTTCTTTTTTTTTTATTTATTTTTTATGCATTAATTGTCCAATAATAAATTTAACTAAAATGACAAATCATAATGTGTGTTTGTGATACTAGAGTTATTTTATCTAATTTGTCATTTTTGTTAAGTTCTATTGGTTAACAATATGAAATTGTTTTATACTAACTACCATATGTAAAAATTATTTTTATTTTTTTAACTTGTTTTTTTATAGAGTCTAATTTTCTATACGGTGACAATATAAAATCAAATCAAAACTCAATTTACATAATTTTTCAAATAGTAACTATGAGATCTAATCACTTGATGTGACAATACATGATCAAATGATAGTTAACACATATAAATTAAACTCTATTATATATATATATATATGTGTGTGTGTGTGTGTGTTAAAATTTATACTATAGATTTAATTTTGATATATTAATAATATAAAATAGTTTGACATTATTATTTAATCATGCACTGTCTTTGAGTTGGTAGATGTGAAAATTATATTAATCCATGCTTTCAATCAATCACGTTGTCTAGGAGGCTTATATGGGTCCCCCACATAACGATCATATTTCTAAGTCGGGTTGTGATAATGGCAAATTTGCCAATACTAAGATATTAGATTACTTTTAATCACTTATCGTTGTCTTGACTTATTCTTGATACATTTATTTAAAAATTAATTTAGTTAAATTTCCCAAGTCTTCTCTAATCCTTTTAGCTCTTGTTGTAATAAGTTCCACGAGCATGTTATCATCCTCATTTTGTCCTCCAATACTAAAATTTCCATTTTACCCTTCTAAACTTGCATCATAATAATTTTGGTTCAAATTAGCCTAATAATTTAGTAGACTTTTCCATTAGAAACTAAGATGATTCATGATTATAAAGTTAAGGAAAATCTAATAAGATTTTTTAGTTTTAAAGATTAAAAATATATGATTTAAGAGAATAAAAAAAGAAATAACTCTTTTGATTTTACAAGACATATTTGCCTTATGATTTTTGGTTAGGGTTTCAACTTAAGGCTTGGAGAGTTTACTACTATTTTTATAACATTATTTTTTCAATTTAATTTTAATATAGTAATAATATAAAATTTTTTTACATATTCATCTGATTATATAATGTTACATAAATAAATATAGTTAATTGTTATCCACTACTTGAAAAAAAATAAAGTAAATTGTGAGATTTGATGGATTTTACACTATTTTTTCTTCTTTTTTAATAAACTGAAACTGGTCAAATAACAAATAATTTCAGGGGTTATAATGGCCCACCCTTAACATTTTATTTTACCCATCGCGTCGCGGGTTCAGCGCACATAGGCGTCCGCGTCCTGTTCTGCGACAAACAGGCGCAGCAGCACCATGGGAGCTACCCGTCTTCGCGGCGCAGGTTCCTCCGCCGTTGGGGCCATGGTGGCGAAGCCCAGCCCGGCCGTGGAGGGTATCTTCGGCCCGTTGCCCGATGAAGATGCAACTTCCATCATGCATTGGTCGTCATGGTTGGTCTTCTGATTCACTGTCTTGACGCGAGCCGCGGAGGACAGGGGACGCATGGTGTTCGATGAATTTCCAGCTTTCAGTTGGCACCGAACCATCGTGCCCCCTCTCTTTCTTCGAATTGGGATCCAGCTAAATTCTCATCAAGAAATTTTGTTGCAGCATGTAAAATATTTTTATACTATGCATAACAATTAAATAAATAAAATATGTTATTGAGTATTAAATGAGAATTAAAATATGTGGAGCTAATTTGTTGTAAGAAGGAAGGGTATTTGGTTGCTGTCCGTTAAATGCCCAAATTTTTTTTTCTTCTAGAATTGATCATTTACTAATCTGTAATTTGATTTGTCAAACTTTTATCGAGAATAATTCCTTCAAAATGATATGTTGTTATATTTGTTATAAATAAATAAAAAATAAAAGTTATTGTATGAAAGTACTAAAATATCTCTTAAATATGTTGCAATTTTCTTATTGCCATTTGCCACTTGCCTTCACCTTTCTCTTTCTCTCTCTTTTTTTTTTTAAATTTTTTTTTGTTGGTCAAGGCCAAATTTCCATTTATTTTTCAGAAATTTAAATTTCTTAATAGGCCTCACGGGTGTACAACCCAACTCGATTTTTAGACTGATTTATTTTTTTAAAATTTAAACTCGACCTAATAATGATTCGATAAATGATTAGGTTAAATTGGGTCAACCCGACTTTTAAACAATCTTTAAAGATTTTGACATTATACATAGTAAAGTTATAAAATTTTACAAGTAAGAAGTAAAATTTAAGAAATATTTTGAGATAAATATTCCAAAAAAACTATTCAACTATTAAAATAATATCAAATTATCCAAATATGCATTAATTTAAGCATACATTCTTATAATTTATTATTAATTATTATAAAAAATATATAACTATAAAAGAATTTTTGACTTTAGATGGACTGGGCTAACTTGAAGCATAACTTGATTCTAGCATGAAAAATGTATTGGGTTTATGGGCTCCAACTCTACTTAATAAACTTTAGGTTGGGTAGGTTAGTGGGTCGAGTCGGGTCTTGAATACCTTTGCTAAGCCTAGAGTATTGTCATTTTTAATTATTATTTTTTTAAGAATAACTTTTATTTTAAATGAAAATAATAATACAATTAAATATGCAATAATTCTAAAAAAGTTGATAAAATATGAGTTTAATTTCTAAACATTCATAGTATATTTTTTTAAAAAAATTATCATTTAATTATATATTACTGTATCATAAAAAATAATAAGTCTTATTCTTACTACTTAAAGGTCACACAATAATTTGATTGCATTACCGTATAAAATTATATTTTAAAAGGCATGTATTAAAAATCAAACAATCCAAAACTTATTTTTGAAAAATGAGGAAGAAAGTTCGAAGCGACCCCAACAGCGAAGTATTACACACGGTTAGCCGCTAAACAACAATGGACTAGCTCCTTCATCCGGGGAACTCCTTCCTCTGTCTCCGGAGGACACCACATTGTCGGAGCAATGGCTTCAGAAACAGCTCACCTCTTGTTTCTCTTCACCCTCTTCTTCTTCTTCTTCTTCTTCTTCTTCTTCTCATCTTCCTTCATCCACGCCAAACTCGATCTGCACCCTTCAGACTTCAAGGCCCTCCGAGCCATCCAGAGGGACATGGGGCTAGTCAACGGTCAACCCACCCACCCATGCAACTCGGTGCAAGTGTTCTGCGAGCGCAGGCTCTGCAACAACCACACTTACCACCTACGCATTACAAGGCTCGTCCTTAACTCCATGCATCTCAACGGCACGCTCTCCCCTTCCGTTGGACGCCTCACCGGACTCAGGGAACTCTCCCTCCCCAACAACAACCTCGTTGACCGCATCCCACACAGCATAGTACACCTCACAAAGCTCGAAGTCCTCGACCTCAGAAACAACCTCTTCTCCGGCGAAGTCCCCTCGCAACTCTCCTCCTTGACTCGCCTGCGTGTTCTTGATGTCTCTTCCAACGCGCTCTCCGGGAACCTCAACTTCCTCAAGTCCTTCCCCGACCTTGAGATACTAGACATCGCTGACAACCTCTTCGTGGTCGTGGGTCGGGTGCCTGCTTTTATACGATGCTGTCGGAACCTGAGATACTTCAACTTCTCCGGGAACCGTTTCCTCGAAGGCTCTACGCCACTCGCCAAGAGGCCCGATCAATCAGAATCAGTTGATGCCAGCGCTGTCCGAAAGCGCTTCATCTTTGCTGAGAGTACCAAAGGGTTGAATTTGAGTTCTTCCGCACCTGCCCCGAGATCCAACAAGAGGAGTTCCTCTGGTGCCGCTTCTGCTCCAGCTCCTGCACCGTCACAAGTTCACAGGAGGAGCAAGAGAAAGCTATTTGGGTTCATGCTTGGGCTTGTAGTCACACTTGTGGTGGGAGGATTTGCTATGACCATATATTCTATCGGATTGTCCTCGCTCTTTGAGCGGGCTCTGGCTTTTGTCAACGGAGGATGCAAAGGGTGCGCTGCAACTATGGTTCAGAGATACCTCACAATCGGTCAAATATTTGGATCGAATTCATATCCGGTATCAATATTCTTATTATACTTACGCATTCATACTCTACATATATTTTACAAATTTTCTTTTTTGAGTTGATATTTATTATCTTTAAATTTTCTGTTATTTAAAATATTTAAGATAGAAATTCAAATTTTGTCCTGCCAATTACTTTTCTCTAATTATATTATCATTTTTTTTAGTAAATATTACATCACCATTTATTCTTCTATTGTGTAGCTATGATTGTTTATTTAATATACATTGTTGTACTCATATTTTTTAAGGGTTTTGTTATTTCAACACCTAATTTTCTCAAACACCCAAACACCCCACTCACAATATACATGGGTCTCACCACTTACTTATTTTTTTAACTTATTCTCTCTCCATCACTCATCTCACATTGCATAGGACCCACAGATGTCAATATCCGGGTGTCAAAATATTATTTTTCATCTTTTTAGTGTATCACATCACATACTTATACCTATGTCTGTGCAGCATAGCCTTGCAATCTATAGCCCATCGATTATAAGAGCTGAGGACTTGGTTTTCTTGGAGAAAGATGATGGGCTGGCTAATTTCGAGATCATTGGGCGAGGGGGGTGTGGAGAGGTTTACAAGGCTGAGTTGCCTGGTAGCAAAGTCAAGATGATTGCCATAAAGAAGATCCTTCAGCCTTTCAAGGACGCTTCTGAGTTGGTACAAGAAGACAGCAAGCTCTTGCACAAAAAGATGAGGCAGATTCGGTCGGAGATCAACACCGTTGGTAAAATAAGGCACAGGAACTTGGTGCCCCTGCTGGCTCATGTGCCTAGACTAGAGTGCCAGTACCTTGTGTACGAGTACATGAAGAATGGGAGCTTGCAGAACTTGCTGGACGAGGTCAGGGCGGGTGAGAGGGAGTTGGATTGGTTGACAAGGCACAAGATTGCGCTTGGTGTGGCTTTTGGGCTTGAGTACCTTCACATGAGTCACAGCCCCAGGATCATCCACAGGGACCTCAAACCTGCAAACATTCTCCTTGATGATCATATGGAAGCCCGGATTACGGATTTCGGGCTTGCAAAGGCAATGTCAGATGCTCAGACACACATCTTGACTTCTAAAGTGTCTGGCACTGCTGGGTACATAGCACCCGAGTATCACCGGACACTCAAGTTCTCTGAAAAGAGTGACATTTACAGCTTTGGTGTGGTGCTTGGCGTGTTGGTGATGGGGAAGTTTCCGTATGATGAGTTCTTCCAGCACACTTTCGAGATGACCTTGGTGAAGTGGATGAGGAAGGTGATGACTTCAGAGAATCCTAAGAAGGCAATTGATGCGAGGCTCCTAGGCAATGGGTACGAGGAGCAAATGCTTCTGGTTTTGAGGATCGCTTGCTTCTGCACGATGGATGGTCCAAAGAATAGGCCTAACAGCAAGGATGTTAGGTGTATGTTGTCCAGGATCAAGCACTCTCCAGTTAATATGTGAAATAGGGTGCATAGAAGGCTATATTTGTATATGAGAGAATTATATAATATAGGTCTGATGGAATATAAAACTACATTTGCACATAACTACATTTGCACATGCAAGTATGTGAAACTTACTTGGATATTTTTGTTTCTTTGAAATATAGATAAGCACTTATCTAACTTCAGTTGAAGGGCAAAAGAAAAACTGTTGTCTGTCTGTCTAGATTAATAGAATTTTCAGCTAACAAAGGAAGAGATTATAGGAAAAAAGGGGGTGTTCTTATTTATTAATTACCAAGTTTAATGGTAATAATAATATATGGGACGTGATGTTATTAAATTACTTCACGACTTATAGAAGGAAGGAAACCATTATTATTCCATAACTGAGAGTGAACTGCATCCTAGGCTCGGAAATGCCGCGAAGAAAAAAAGGAAACTTGAATCATTATAATTCATCTCGGTAGACTTTCAGAAAAGAAAAAAACCAAACAAATGAATGGTCTTTCTACAATATGGATCAGCCAAAATAGACAGCAATGGCACTGGGATTGTGGGATTGGGAATTGAAGAGGGAGAATGTGAGTGTGATTTTATGATTTGCAGTGTAGTTATTGAACCTTTATGATTTGCAGGTAAGGAGAAATCATCACAAGGCTCCTTTGAGAGATAAGCAAGGTAAATTGGAGAATCATCTTTCCTCAACTTAGTTTTGTGATGTCACCACAATCTTTTATTTTCTTCTGGCACTTGAAATTTTAAGCTGCTATTTCTCATTAGTTAAAATCCATGCTGCCTTGTGATTGCAATTTAGATATAAGACTGGAGGATTTAAGCATTTTCAGATTCACTATTCATTTTTTTTTTTTTTATTATGTATATCGGTTCCCCTGACTTTTATTTTCTATAATTGTTGGCTTGCTAATGAAGTTACTCAATTTCATTTCCTGATATTGCCAATATTGCGATGACCTTTCCTGTGGTGCTGGTGACACGGTATCTTCTTTGGTTCCAAAAGAAAACTTCTAGACTTAGTTTTGCAAATTCTAAGCTATCAAGTGAGCTTTTTCTCTAGTTCCAAACCTGTATCTTACCGTGATATCTTAGGCCACAAAATTGTTCACTTGTTTTGATATTAGTGCAACGATAGCTTGTACATTTATGTATATACACGAGAAGTGCAAGTAGATTCTGTGTGATTTGGTCATCTTGCCTTTTCTGCAATGAGAATTTCCTATGGATAAAGAACTTTGGACAACTTTTTAAATTAGCAATATATTCTATCACTATGTCTAACAAAAATGTAAATTAGATTAAAGAATATATACAAAACCGGTTAGCTAAGAGAGTTAAGAGAAAGGTGTCATGATCTATAGTGTTGATTCAGAACATTGATTGTCATTCATTGTTTGCTTTCAGGTTCTTATTTGTTTGTTTTTTGGATGTTGTTTAGAGTTTATATCACAATTCACAAGTTACTTGTGCTAATAGTGAGATCACAAATCATTACACTATATCTTTTCTCACGGCATGCTTTACTTGGTACAGAAACTTTTATGGTGTGAAAAGTATGCACATGTAACCTTACCTCCCATGCTTTTAGTTCTCAAAGATATACCCCTCCCTTTATCTCTTTGTCCTTCCCTGTGTTTTGGTTCCAATAAAACTTAGTGTGAACATGGGCATATTGTTGTTTTTTTGGGGCACCACTTTTTTGTTTATACTCTGTAGCATTCATATGTGTTGAATATAATTGTGTTGCAGAGGTTTTGATGATGAAAGAGAGCTGTGATTGTAATAAGAACAGACAGATAACCAACAAAGGATGCAGAGAATAATACTCAAGGTGAGTATTACTGCTACTATAATTAGATGTAACTAAATGCAAATACAAGAAAGGACCAGAGCACTAAGTAGCTCACACACTCCAAGCCCAATTACCAGTAACTGACCCCTAACTCACTCCTGCACCTACAATTAAATACTCTCATAAAACACAATCATACTCATACTGAAAAACACTTATACTACTCCTAGAATCTCTCAATTAGTTAACTCATATTTGAACTTCTAATAAATCTCCTTAAATCTCTTTCTCTTATAAACTTTCAAGGTTCCAGGCCCATTATTCCTATCAATACCTCCTTCTTGAACTACTCACCTTGTCCCCAAGGTGGAATTGAGGAAAATGTAACTTAATGTCAAGAATCGCTTCCCAAGTATTTTCAAACTCAGGCAAGTCTTTCCATCGAATCAGCACTTCTTCCTCCCCTTGGCAATTAACACGGTTTTCTATTACTTCAATTTGGTTCAATTTTTAGTTCCCATTCTTGATGAGACTTGAGGCAAAGGCCGGCACGCATTTGAACTTAAACATTTTTTAACAAAGAAACATGAAAAACGGATGTACTAAGGATCCTCAGAAGGAGTAACTTGTAAGCAGCCTTTCCTATCCTTTCAATGATGTCGAAGGGACCATAAAATCGGGGGCTTAACTTCGATTAACACGCAACCGCCAAAGATTTCAATCTATCTATCAGTATCTTCAAGTACACCTTATCTCCAACTTCATATTCAACCTCTCTCCTTTTCTGATCTGCTTGTGCTTTCATCCTAGCTTGTGCATTATTTAAATTCCACTTCAATTCATTCAAAATGGAATTCCTTGCGTACCAAAAGGCTGGTTGACTTCTTCAAGCACGAGGGTGTCACATCTCCCTTAATCACTGGGTGGTTCCCTCCCATAAAGAATTTTAAAGGGAGAAGTATTGGCGAGAGAATGGAAGGTGGTATTAAACCACAACTACGCCCAAGATAGCCATCCGCTCCATTGCTTAGGTTTAGTAATCTTGAAAAACACCTAAGATAGGTTTCCAAACACCTATTTACAACCTGGCTTTGTCCATCTATTTGCGGATGATAAGGTGACCCATGCTTGCTTTGGTTCTGCTGTTTGAATAATTCATTCCAAAAAGAACTCATAAATACCTTGTCCCTGTCCGTCACTATAGAGGAGGGAAATCCATGCAATCGTACAATTTCCTTAATGAAAAGACTTGCTACATCTTTGGCTGAATAAGGATGGCTTAATCCCAAAAAATGGGCGATTTAGAAAGTCTATCGACAACTACTAGGATAGTATCCTTGCCTTGGCTTTTGGGGAGGCCTCCAATGAAGTCCATAGAAATGTCTTCCCAGACCTTAGAAGGAATTGGCAGGGGTTGGAGAAGACCTGCTGGGGATAAATTCTGATATTTATTTCTATTACATACTTTACATTCTTGAACATACTTCTGAATTTTCTGCCTCATGCCTTCCCACCAAACCAGCCCAGAGATTCGCTTGTAGGTTCTGAAAAACCCGGAGTGCCCTCCTAAAACCGAGTCATGAAATTCTTGAAGAATTATTGGAATCCGAGGTGAATCCCTAGGAATGACCACTCACCCTTTGTAGTATAGTCTCCAACTTTTGATTTCATACCCTTCATGCCTCTCTGCCCCTTGAATAAGGTCTTGTAGTATCCCCTTTAATTTTGCATCAGCGTGGATCTCATCTTCCAAATTTCTTCCCAAAGGAAAGGTCATCGAGAAATGGCGGCAAAATTGGTTCTTAGCGATAGAGCATCAGCGACCCATTTTCCTTACCCGACCTTTGTACCGATTTCAAAATCGAAACCCAATAACTTGGTGATCCACTTTTGTCCTTCACCCATTATTTCTTTGATCTACCAGGAATTTCAAACTCTTCGATCTGAATGTATAACAAACTTCCTTCCCAAAAGGTAATGCCTCCATTTTTGCAATACCTAGCACTATCGCCATGAGTTCTCTCATACACTGCCCGACTGCTGGGCTTTTTCTGATAGCTGGCTTTGGCCAGGAAAGCTATTGGTTTGCCTTCCGCATCAAAATGACTCCTAGTCCCTTGCACCGATGCATCTGTTTCCAACACAAACGTCTTCTCTCAAAATCAGGACTGCTAGTATCAAAGAGTGGTCATTGCTTCCTTTAACGCGATCAAATGTCTTTGGGCTTCAGATTCCACTTGAAACAATCACCCTTGAGGAGCTGAGTTAACGGCCAAGCAATTTTGCCATATCCCTGCACAAACCTTCTGTAGTAACCTGTGATCCCCAAAAATCCCCTTTAACTCCTTTTTAGATCACGCGGAGTAGGGCAAGCTAACATGGCTTCAATTTTCCTCATATCAGCTGCAACTCCCTTCCCAAAAATCACGTGTCCCAAGTATTCTATTTCTGGTTGTGCAAAAGAACATTTTTTTCTGTTAATATATACCGATGATCTTGTCTTTCAGCTTCCATTATCTTCATCAAATGTTCCCTATGCTTTGCTTCAGTTTTGCTGTAGATTAAGATGTCGTCAAAGAATACTAAGGCAAACCTTCTTAAATGTGGTTTCAAAACAGTATTCATAAGTGCTTGGAAGGTAGAAGGAGCGTTGGTTAGCCCAAACGGCATAACCAAAAACTCATAGTGCCCTTCGTGGGTGCGAAAAGGTCGCTCCACATCACACTCCTTCATTCGGATCTGGTGATAGCCTGATTTCAAATCCAATTTCGAAAAAAAATTTGCTCCCCCTAATTCATCCAGCAGTTCGTCTATAATAGGAATTGGGAATTTGTCCGGAATTGTTACCTTATTCAAGGCACGATAATCTACACAAAAACACCACCCTTCATCCTTCTTACGTACTAAAATAACTGGACTGGAATACGGACTGGTACTAGTTCTGATTATTCCTGATGACAGCATTTCACCAATGATTTTCTCAATTTCATTCTTCTGGAAGTATGGATACTTGTAGGGCCTTATGTTGGGTATGTTTGCTCTTTCCTTCAGATTGATGGAATGATCATGGGCACATGGAGGGGGTAGTCCATCTGGGAGGTGGCATATATCATCGTACTGCTTGAGCAACTCCTTAAAGCCTTCAGGTATAAATTCAACCGGTTCTCCTCGTTGTTTAGATTCCTCCACTGGTTTATGCATACATGGGGTGACATAATAGCCCTCTCCATCAGCCTTCAAAGCTTTCAATGTAGTACGCCACGAGGCATTGGTCATGCCTAGAGTAGGATCGCCCTGGATACCTCGCCATTCTTCCTCCATCTTCCATTGGAGACATGATTTCTGGAAATTCCCCCTTATGTCCCCTAAACTGGCAATCCATCCATACCCCAAGACCACATCCACGCTGCCCAACTCCAACCTGCATCAAAGAACGTTGTGATGGAAATTCCTGAATCACTATTTCGATTTTCACAAAGACCCAACCCTTGATAGACATCACCCGTTCCCACTTCCACCGTAAATGCTAGATCTCGTTTGGGTAGCTGGAGTTGATCCACCAAGGGAGCTGAGATGAAATTTGCTTCAGCTCCTGTATCAACTAACACTATAACTTTAGAATCAGCTACTTTTCCACGAACTTTAAATGATTTGTTGAAGGTGGTAAAGCCTTGCAGACTGTTGAGAGTGAGGCGTAGGGACTTCATGGCTAATTGGGGTCCTGGTTCTTCCAACTCAGCTTCCTCTTTAGCTGCGGAATCCTCCTCCCCCTCCAAATCTTCTACCAAAGCAAGGTGGAAATGGCGCAACTTGCACATATGCCCACGATCCCAACGTTCTCCACATTTAAAACACAGCCTTACTGGGTGCGCGAGCTCCTGGGAAAGATGTCGAGCTTCTCCCGTGTTTGTGTTCTCCAAGTGCTTCGTAGGTGCAGATGCAAGATTATTTGTGTGACTCATGCTGCTTCTGGAAGGAACCAGAGTTGTTTTATGAGTGGTTAGGCCGTTAGAATGGCCCAATCTGCGATCTAATGGCCCAACAGTGCCCCCTTTCCACTCTTTATTTCTTTCCTCCAAAGATTGAGGGCCTTATCCTTCACTTCAGCTAAGGAGCCCAAATCTAAACTCTTTATCTCAGCCCGTAAGGCACCCTGCAGCCCATTAACAAAAATTCCTCTCAGCATTTCCCTGTCTACATTACGCATGGGACCCGAAACTCTTTCAAAGTCTTCAATGTAGTTGAGCACACTCCCTGTTTGTTTCAGGCGCAATAGTGGCCCATAAGGATCCTTGATTGCTGGTCAAATCAAGGTGATGATGGTCATAAAATCCCCTCCATGATGGAAAACTAGTTTGGTCCTCCTACACTTGATACCAATACAGTGCTTTACCGTCAAGAGCCAACATCACCACTTCAAACTTCTCTTCTGCCTCGATGTGGTTGATACGAAAGTAGCGCTCGATTTTCGCGAGCCATCCCAAGACATCTTCGCCTATGAAGATCGAAATCTCCATTTTCCGATCAGGGGTCCTACGCTGGGGAGGGGTGTCATAGTCATCGTCGTAGTCGCCCTCCCACCGCCGGTTGGGCCACGGAGGACGCTCCCAGTGACGAGAATGGCCAACGGGGGAGTGGGGGGAGCTCTGATCCTCTTGGTTCTGAGACCTCGAGACACGGTGCTCGCTGCGAGGTGGGGAAGGGGTATGGTGTTGCCCCTCGCCTCCTCTAGAACCCCCATTCCAACGGTCATCCTTGTTCACATGAGGAGACGACCGTCGTGGTGGTGATCAGCCACGTCCGCGACGTTGTCGACCGTCTTGCCTCTCCAGCAAATGCATTACCCGATCCAATTTCGTTCGCAGCTCCGCAATTTCAGCCTCCATCTTCGCAGCGCTTGTGATCAAAAGGCTCACATAGCTCCCAAGCCGAGAGCTCCGATGCCAATTAATAAGAACAGACAGATAACCAACAAAGGATGCAGAGAATAATACTCAAGGTGAGTATTACTGCTACTATAATTAGATGTAACTAAATACAAATACAAGAAAGGACCAGAGCACTAAGTAGCTCACACACTCCAAGCCCAATTACCAGTAACTGACCCCTAACTCAATCCTGCACCTACAATTAAATACTCTCATGAAACACAATCATAACAGACTCATAACAGAAAACACTTATACTACTCCTAGAATCTCTCAATCAGTTAACTCATATTTGAACTTCTAATAAATCTCCTTAAATCTCCTTAAATCTCTTTCTCTTATAAACTTTCAAGGTTCCAGGCCCATTATTCCTATCAGATTGCAAGAGGCAGCCAAGTTAATTTACTTCAATGGAAAAATTTGACACAGGTACTTCCTTTTGAGGTTTGCAACTCAGATTTATGATGAACTAGTCCTTTAAAATGTAAAAATTCATTTTAATTTCCTTTAGTTGGTAGCTTAGCTAGCATCAGCAAGTTTTATTCTCTAGTTGATCAAAACAGAGGGTGGAATGATACTTGTAACCGATCATGGTGAGAAGCTAATGGCTGATGCTGTGCTATTTGCTCCTGGTAAGGATCCCAAGAACATGGACATTTTAATTGAGCTTTAATTTGCATGATGTGTGATTCTGTGATTTTCTTTTGTTGTTAATGCTCCCACTTTCCTAGCCCCTTTTTTTTTTTTGAGAAATGATTTTTAGATGCTTCTCCACCTGGTTTTTTACTTTGTATAGAGGAGATACTTTGTAGAAGTTGTGAACCTTTTAGATAGGCAAGTACAAGAAATGGAGTTAATGATCAATGCATTAAAAAGATTGGAAGTTAATTGAGCATTTCAATCAAGCACATGTTCTAGTAGAATCAGAGCCTATTAATCTACTCCCTTGTTTATCTCATTTCTGATTGAGGAGTTGGTCCTTGAACTAATTGGATTATTGTGTTTCATTTTAAATTGAATCATTATGCTTTATGCGCAGGACAGATAAATTATTGTCACGGCACTAGCAGATTATTATGACAAGCATGGGAGTCTGCTCTTACAAGACCTATAAAGTAACAACACGATGTGAGACTCATTTAGTCACTATTCCTAGGTTTTATTCAACACATGCATTTTTTTTTATTAAATTCCAAATAAAATCAATCACCTCAGTCTCAGTTTACAGGTAACTTCTTATATCAGCTATATACATGCAGGGGATATGGTAAGATGATGTTTCGTCCTGGAAACAATGTAGTGATATCTCTCAATCTGTAAATAGGTGAACTTTCACTAACTTGCTATGTACCTAATCTCTGTCTCTCACATTTAATGCTCAGATTCCTCATACTACATGTGCTTGTTTTGGACTCATGCAGCCGGGCCAAGAGAGCATATAAATAGCTTCTAAATGGGGTTACAATGGAGTTAAGGCTAGATCAAATCTGGCAGGTAAAATAATTTTGTTGTTAAGCCCAAAAATTACTACATTATGAAATAGCACCTTCATGATTAGTTTGAGGTGCACAATACTATCTTACCAGCAAGAGCTAAGCAAATTCATTGTAAGATGTAGGATTTGAGACATTTGGATCTTGCAAATGGTTTCAATCCAGTTTTGAATTAAGTAAAATCTAGTTTAGAATTGGGTGACTCACTTTTGTGCCCGTTCAGTTTTGAATTTCACGAGAATTGAATCATACTCACCTTGTCTACAGGCTGGCCAACTAATTAGGAAGTATTTTTTTGAAAAATAAAGTGCCACTGGCTACATTTAAAAAGGTGGTTAAATGCACTTTAACCACATTTTATAGGTGCAGTTTATGAAGGTTAAAATGTCACTAATTGATATATCTTCCCACACACGTAACAGCCACAACCAAAAAACGTGGTTAATTGAAATTTGAGTGACTGAAAGACAAAAATTTTGTTGTGTTTTATAGGTTTAAGCAGGTTCTGTTCCTTGAAAATGCACTAGTTAAATGGTGAGATGATAGAAAACCATATTATCCGATCATCGTACACGTCAAGTCAAAATCCTATGCATATGACACATGTAAGAAATGGTTATGATCTACTACCGATGACTACAAGCTATCATACATGATTTTTAGTTAATGAGCTTGACATCCGATAGAGACATAACAACTGCAAAAAAATTTTAAAATGTTAGAAAAAATTTCAAGCACCAAATCAGCAAAACCAAAGTTTGCTTATTTTTCTAATCCTAAACTAAAAAAGAAAGGTCCAAAATAAGACGCATTCAACTAAATTCGATCAAAAACATTTTAGGAAGGATACTTGTAACATAGCAGAAAGCTAGCTCGTTGTGAATGGATAACTGATAGCCTTTAGTGCCAATTCATCTTTTGGTCCAAATTAGCAACTTAGTAACGATGTCAATTGCTTTTTAATGTGGTTCCCCACCATCCTGCCCTTTTATTGCAGGATCAAAAATAATTTAGAACTTTTAGTGCTCAGTGGTGGAAGGATGCTTTTCATGTGCGCGCGCGCACACAAAATAATATAAATACCCGAACTTGTAATCCTGTCTTCCATTAAACAGGTATAACCACAATGCAAAATTTTCCCTTCTTTTTTGTGAAACTTAGCATTCTTTATCTAGAAAACAACAATAATACTATTTCAACACTCATTTTTTGATATCCTATCTGGACATCTATTTTATTATTACTGAATGGGATTGCAATCTACATCCATCCCCACTCATCTATATTATCTAATGGTGATTGAGTAAGTGTCTGGATTCTTGAATGGAACACCCAATAATGAGTGTTATTGATGAAACAATATTACATTTTGTTAATTATGAACGCGCACTTATCATCTACATTGTTATTCTTAAAATGAACAAAGAAAGAAAAAAAGGGTAAAATACACTCACTTCTTTTGAGGTTTGTGAAAATGCAATTCACACTCCTCTAGTTGTCCAACCTATACTCACACTCCTTTAGTTGTCAAATTTTAAATATTTATATTACAGTCACACTCCTTATTAACATAACATTGGTAGCAAACTTAACAGAAAGATATTTTTGTGATATTAATTGTTTTTAATTAATAAAATTATAAAAATACTCTTATTCACGGTCAAGTTTAAGAATATTTTTATAATTTTATTAATTAAAAACAGTGAATATTATAAAAATATTATTATATTAAGTTTATTAACTATATTGTATAAATAAAAGGTGTGATTGTTAATATAAATATTTAAAATTTGATAAGTATATAAAATATGAGTATAGATTAACAATTAAAAGTGGGGTGATATATATTTTCATAAATAAATCTCGAAGAGCCGAGTGTAATTTACCGAATAAAAAAATAGAGAAAGGAAACACAGCTCAGGTGAAACTGAGGAATAAAGTTCAAAGGGATCCACTGGCAAAGCATTCCACACGGCTAGCCGCCATAAGAACAATAAACAAACTCCATCCTCCATTGATACACCACTACCCTCTTCTTCTCTTCCTCCGTTGCGCTCTCCTGTGGGGACAATGGCTTCACAAACACCATCCCCCTACCCCTTCAGTCTCTTCGCCCTCTTCTTCTTCCTTTCTTCTTCCTTTATCCACGCGAAGCTCGATCTCCATCCTTCAGACCTCAAGGCCATCCAAGCCATCCAGAGGGACATGGGGCTGGTCAACGGTCAACCCTCCAGCCAGCACCCATGCAGCTGGGAGGGCGTGTTCTGCGAGCGGAGGCTCTCCAGCAACCACACCTGCTTCCTCCGCATCACGAGGCTGGTCCTCAACTCCATGCGCCTCAACGGCACCCTCTCCCCTTCCGCAGGGCACCTCACCGAGCTTAAGGAGCTCTCCCTCCCCGACAACAACCTCGTTGGCCGCATCCCCCACAACATAGTACTCCTCACAAAGCTCGAAATCCTCGACCTCAATAACAACCTCTTCTCCGGGGAGGTCCCCTCCCAACTCTCCTCCTTGATTCGCCTGCGTGTCCTCGATGTCTCCTCCAACAGGCTCTCCGGGAACCTCAACTTCCTCAAGTACTTCCCCAACCTTGAGACGCTCAACATCGCCGACAACTGTTAGTAATATCAAGAGTATAGTACATCCCAAGTGTGATAAACACTTTATGGATGTGAGCGGAAGCGCGCCAAAATTTGTGGAGAGACGGATAAATGATGCACGGTAAATAGTATTGCACAGTGGGACCCACACACACTATTCACGTGAATAGTACTATGTAGTGGGACCCTCGTCACTATTACGAATAGTACTATACAGTGGGACCCGTGTCACTATTTGTGAATAGTATCATTACTATTCACTCCAACCAAGTAGATCAAGAAAACTACACACCAATATTTTAACGTGGAAAACCCTCCTGTAATTTTGAGGGAAAAACCGCTGGAAACTCAGAAAAGTACTCACTATATTTAAAGAGTAATTACAATATAATGGATCCCGGGTGGGACTCTCTTCTACCACAATTAGTAGTATTACAGAGATCTAGAGAATATACCCAAAACCCCCAGTGTATACTCACACAACACTCTTGGAATTTTCTTATACACACTCCCTACTTCTCTCTCACTACAAGAAGCTTATACTACTTCTTTCTAAAACAGCTGAGAAATGCATTCAGCTTGGGATGGATTTCCTTCGTTTCCATCCCCTCTATTTATAGAGTTTCGGTGTACCACGATAACTTCAGTGGTTAGGTGAGAGGGTTAGGTGAAGTTACTATGCAAGTTACTATGCATGCATAGTAACTTTGAAAAATCAAAAGCCGCCTAACAATTCTCCACCTCGACTTTGTATTTTACATGACCTTCAACACTGCAAATATTGACTAAGTCCAAGCAATTCTTACACTTCTCAATCGGCAACGGTTTTGTCATTATGTCAGTTGGGTTTTCAGTTGTGGCAATCTTCTGAACTGCAACAGTACCATTATTGATACTTTCTCTGACAAAATGAAGTCTAACATTGATGTGCTTTGTCCTTTCATGATAAACTGGATTTTTGGCCAAATGAATGGCACTTTGACTATCACAATGTACAACTGGTACATGTTGATTCAACCCAAAACTATCCAAAAGACCGTGCACCCAGATGCTCTCTTTAACATGGTCAATGCCATATACTTCGGCTTGATGGTTGACAATGCCATAGATTGCAATGTCGCCTTCAACTAATAGTACATCCAAGGCGTAAAGATATAGCCTGTCAGTGACCTCCTTTTATCCAAATCACCTGCATAATCGGAATCTACATAACCCACAACTCCACGATTTTTCTGTCCTTCAAACACCAAACAGATATCGGTAGAACCTCTCAGGTGTCGCATGATCCATTTCACAGCTTCCCAGTGTGTCTTTCCAGGTTTGCTCATAAATCTGCTCACCACACTCACTGCATGTGAAATATCTGGTCTAGTACACACCATGGCATACATAAGGCTGCCAACCGCACTAGAATAAGGTATACGAGACATGTGCTCCACCTCCTTCTCAGTTCTCGGACATTCTTTTGAAGATAGCTTAAAATGTGTAGCTAACAGAGTGCCAGCTTTGGACTAATCCATATTGAAACGTTGTAGCACTTTCATAATGTAATTTTGTTGCGTCAAGCACAACCTGCCACTCTTCCGTTCCCTAAGAATCTCCATTCCCAAAATTTTCCTTGCCACACCCAAGTCCTTCATCTCGAACTCTTTTCCCAACTGTGTTTTTAACATACTAATTTCAACCTTGTTGTGAGCTGCAATTAGCATATCATCTACATACAACAACAGATAAATCCGTGAACCATCTGGAAGCTCCTTAGAGTAGATGCAATTATCATATTGGTTTCTACTATATCCAGTACCAATCATAAATGCATCAAACCTTTTATACCACTGCCTCGGGCGCTTCAAGCCATATAATGATTTCTTCAATAGGCAAACATGGTTTTCCTTTCCGGGAACTACAAATCCTCTGGTTGACTCATGTAGATCTGCTCCTCTAGCTCACCATGTAAGAACGCCGTCTTCACATCAATTTCTAGCTCCAAGTTAAGCGATACTCACAATAGCTAATAGGATCCGAATAGAGCTATGCTTCACCACAGGAGAGAATACTTCATGAAAGTCAATACCCTCCTTACGAGTATAACCCTTTGCTACAGTCGCTTTGAACCTTGGAGGTTCAATGCAGAGATTCCTTCTTTCTTTTGTAAACCCATTTCTGACCAACTACTCTTTTCCCCTTTGGAAGTTGTACTAGCTCCCATATGCGGTTTTTTTTCTAGAAGAGATTCAATCTCCCTCATTCATTGCTATCAGCCCAATTGCTTTACGACTCGTTACTATCTACCGCATCATGGTAGGTACATGGTTCATCTCCAACAATGCCATCTTGCCATAGCCAAGGCAAAGGCTATAGGATCTTCATCTAATGAGTCAAGTGCAGTAGCGAAATCCAGATATCTTTTGGTTTACGAATTTCTCGCCTTTCCGCCAAAGTAATCTTGTATGGCTCTGCTTCTTTGGTTTGTTCACCAGTATCTTCATGTTCATCTTGTTGTTCTACTTCAAGTTGAGTAATTCCTGAAGTACTCAGTTTGAAACCATTGTATCTTTTCTTGTTTCACCTTCCCACGCAGTCAATCTCGGCTCCACTGTTCCTAGCACCATGATACATTTACGCTTCATCTAAATTTGATTCCTTCTTCACGATTTAGCATTGCTTTGCCTCGCCAAAAGTGACATCTCTGCTAAGAATGATTTTGGGTGAACTTGCCTTCTTAGTACACCACGATGCCGTAGCCTTTCACCCCTCGTGCATACCCTAGAAATATACACCTTATTGCCCTCGCCTCAAGTTTAGCATCACTCACATGGGCATATGGGACAACCAAATATCTTTCAAATCGAGAATAGTTTACTGGTCGAGGACCATACCTCTTGTGGAATCTTCAGATCAATAGCGATTGATGGAGATCTATTTATCGGTATCTGTTGTATTATTGCCTCATTAAAATGATTTGGGAAGTGCTGCATTGATTCGCATGCATCTTGCACGCTCCAGAAGTGTTATGTTCATTCGTTCTGCAACTCCATTTTGTGGTGTTCTGATGTGATATAGTGCCTCGCTATACGGCATTTACGAACTCGCAAATTCTTTACTACAAAATTCTCGCCATTGTCGGTTCTCGGTCTCTTGGTGATCGCGATTTGCTTCTCGACCATGGCCTTCTATTGCTTGAATTTGTCGAACACCTCTTCTTTTTTCTTCAAAAAATAAATCCAGACTTTCCTGGAATAATCATCTATCAAAGTAAGAAAATAGCGAGCTCCACCTATAGAGTTAACGAAATGGACCCCAAACATCCCGAGTGGACATACTCCGATATCCCCTTGGCGATATGTTTTCCCGAATTGAACTTCACCCGCTTTACGCTTTCCAAATACCACAATTTTCACGAAACCAAGTTTGCAATTCTTGAGCCTTTGATAAGCCTTTGGCGGCAAAGTATAGTCATTCCTTTCTCACTCATATGACAGCCGCATATTGCTGCCACAATCGTAGCATCATCATTTCTTTCAGAGGATAGAACAGCAACAGTTCCATCGATTGTGCTTCCCAGCAATAGATAGATCCCGCCTTGTAATTTTCCTTTCAACATCACCATTGAACCTTTGATCACCTTCAAGAATCCGCCCTCTCCAATGAACTTGTACCCCCGATTATCTAGGCACTCAATGATGCTCAGGTTCCTACCCAGTTCTGGAACATGCCATGCTTGAAACGTCTTTTTAGTACCATCATTCAATTTTACTTGCACATCTCCTTCACCAGCAATTGGAATAATTCTATTATCTCCCAATCTAACTTTTCCCTCCCGCTTTTTATAGGATGAGAAAAAGTTTCGATTAGGTGTCATGTGAAAGGATGCACCAGAATCGGGATCCACTCATTTCTGTGTCTCCTGTGAATCCTGTGAAGGCCGAACCAGCATCAGCATCACTATCATCAGAACTTTCAATTGTTATATTGGCAGAATCTCCTGATTTCTCCTTTCTCTCTGGGCAATTTCTTCTGATATGTCCCGTTTAGTGACAATGAAAGCATTTAACAGACTTGTGCTTTCTGGACTTTGATCTTCTCTTGCTTTTGCTTCCTGATCCTCTCTCTTGACTACGCCTCTCACAAACAACCCATCTGCAGGACCTTGACGGGTGGGATACTAACCGATGCTCCTTTATCATCGGTGATTCTTTGACATTTTTCACTGAGATATCGGATCTACCATAAAGTATGGTATCACAGAAGTTATCATAAGACGAAGGTAGCGAAGTTAACAAGATCATGGCTTGGTCAACATCTTCTACTTTAATTCCAGCTGCTCCAACATCAGAGATCATTACATTGAAGTCGTCTATATGCTCTTGCATTGATTTTCCTCCCTGAATATTTGAACGTGTCTGATCTCTTTCTTTGATAAAGTTTGTTGGACAAGGTCTTTCTGAGTATTTTTCTTCCAAAGCCTTCCATAGTGAATCGGTTTCTTCTTCCATGACTTCGCGAACATTGTCCGCAAGACTCAAGCTGTATTGTACTTAATGCTTTGAGCATCATCTCCCTCCTTCTTGTCATCGACTAATGACTACGCAATTTTCTTTGCCTTCCAAGCGCCTTTGCAAGACCTATTGCGGTTAAGCAATGCAGCTTTGACTTCCATAGTTCGAAGTCATTGGATCCATCAAACTTCTCCACTTCAAATTTTGGCATTGACATCTTGGATCTTAGTCGAACCTTATCTTTGTAGTATCTTTGGAATAACGCTAAATCAGCTGTAAATTGTGCACCAAGAGGTTCCCGGGGAAAGAGAGGTGGGTCACAATGGACACGCTTAAATACCAAGTCTTTCCTTAGCCAGAACCTTTCCAAACTGCACTATCACAGTATCACACTGTCTTCCAGCAACAACAACCAAGGGTTGATCCTCCGTCTGAAGGAAAATCTTTTACGATGTGGAAGATCGGACTAGCCGCAACCTGAGCATACTAAGAATAAATCACCAGGCAAAGCTCGATACCACTTGTTAGTAATATCAAGAGTATAGTACACATCCCAAGTGTGATAAACACTTTATGGATGTGAATTAGGCAGCACCAAAATTTATGGAGAGACGGATAAATGATGCACGGTAAATAGTATTGCACAGTGGGGCCCACACGACTATTCACGTGAATAGTACTATGTAGTGGGACCTTCATCACTATTACGAATAGTACTATACAATGGGACCGTGTCACTATTTATGAATAGTATCATTACTATTTGCACCAACAAGTAGATCAAGAAAACTACACACCAATATTTTAACGTGGAAAACCCTCCTGTAATTTTGAGGGAAAAAACCACGGGCCAAACTCCGAAAAGTACTCCACTATATTTAAAGAGTAATTACAATATAATGGATCCCCAGTGAGACTCTCTTCTACCACAATTAGTAGTATTACAGAGATCTAGAGAATATACCCAAAACCCCAGTGTATACTCACACAACACTCTTGGAATTTTCTTATACACACTCCCTACTTCTCTCTCACTACAAGAAGCTTATACTACTTCTTTCTAAAACAGCTGAGAAATGCATTCAGCCTGGGATGGATTTCCTTCGTTTCCATCCCCTCTATTTATAGAGTTTCGGTGTGCACAGTAACTTCCCGTGGTTAGGTGAGAGGGTTAGGTGAAGTTACTATGCAAGTTACTATGCATGCATAGTAACTTTGAAAAATCAAAAGCCGCCTAACAACAACCTCTTCACTGGTCGGGTCCCTGCTTCCTTGCGCTCCTTCCGCAACCTCGGGCGCTTCAACTTCTCCGGTAACCGTTTCCTCGAAGGATCCACCCCACTTGCCAAGAGGTTCGAACGCTCTTACTCTGATTCAGATTACAGCACTTCTGTCTTGAAGCGCTTTATCTTCATCGGGAGTCCGAATGAGTTGAACTCGAAGGCTGCTTCTGCACCTTCACCAAGCTCCAACAAGTGGGGTTATTCTAGTTTTACTTCACCTCCTGCTCCTACACTGCTATCACAGGACCACAAGAAGAGCAAGAAGAAGCTATCTGGGTTCATGCTTGGGTTTGTAGTCACACTTGTGGGGGGAGCATTTGCTGTGATCCTAAGTGGGATTATATTCTTCTTGCTCTTTGAGCGGTCTCAGCCAGCAGGTCCTGCAATCTATAGCTCACTGATTGAGGGACTTGAGGACTTGGCTTTCTTGGAGAAAGAGGATGGTTTATCTAATTTTGAGATCATTGGGAGAGGCGGGTGTGGAGTGGTTTACAAGGTGGAGTTGCCTGGTAGCAATGGCAAGATGATTGCCATAAAGAAGATCATTCAGCCTTTCAAGGATGCTTCTGAGTTGGCCCAAGAAGACAGCAAGGTCTTGCACAAAAAGATGAGGCAGATTCGGTCGGAGATCAATACCGTTGGCAAAATCTGGCACAGGAACTTGGTGCCCTTGCTGGCTCACGTTCCTAGGCCTGATTGCCACTATCTCGTGTATGAGTATATGAAGAATGGGAGCTTGCAAGATTTCCTCGAGAAGGTTGAGGCTGGGGAGAAGCAGTTGGATTGGTTGACAAGGCACAGGATTGCACATAGTGTGGCTGCTGGTCTTGAGTACCTTCACACGAGTCAAAGCCCAATGATCATCCACAGGGATCTCAAGCCTGCAAACATTCTCCTTGATGATGATATGGAAGCCCGCATAACGGATTTTGGGCTCGCAAAGGCAATGGCAGATTCTCACACACACATCACCACTTCCAAAGTTTCTGGCACTGCCGGGTACATAGCACCTGAGTATTACCGGACACTCAAATTCTCCGAAAAGACCGACATATACAGCTTTGGGGTGGTGCTTGGTGTGTTGGTGATGGCTAAGTTTCCGTATGATGAGTTCTTCCAGCACACAGACGAGATGACATTGGTCAGGTGGATGAGGAAGGTGATGACCTCAGAGAATCGTTATGAGGCAATTGATGCTAGGCTTTTGGGAAATGGGTATGAAGAGGAAATGCTTTTCGTTTTGAGTATCGCCAACTTGTGCACCATGGATGATCCAAAGAAAAGGCCTCACATCAAGGTTGTTAGGAGTATGTTGTCTATGATCATGGGCTAAATCTCTCCGATTGGTAGGTAGAGAGAGATTGCATATATGCTCCCCCATGTGCCAATTTAACATCCTTTTGATCATGTGCTGGTGATATTCGTTATTGATTATGCTATCTTTAATTTCTCACCTTTTCAAATGTGATGAGGACATGAGATTATGTTAAATTTGCGTGTCAGATAATCTGCTCTCATGTGAAATGGTAGTAACTAGTATTTAATCATGATTTCACGGATTGATTTAAATATTTTATTTTTTTCAGTAAAGTTTATATGAAATTAAAATAAATTTCTTGCATTAAAAGATGTCACAACCTTTTGAAAATAATTTTGAATCAGATATATAATTAACCCTATTAAATTTGGTCAAACGCGGTGGAAACCGAGGTGAACTGGCCGAGCTTCATCCAAAGCGTGTGCTTTCAAATCAGATCCAATGCCCTCGTCTCACGCGCCAACCCGCCTACGCTTAGTGATGCCCTGTAACTACCTCTAGAACTTGTCCTTGCTTTGAGGCACGCGCGAAACCAGCCTGCATTGTCTTGCACCTTGAAGTCCGAAGCACTGCCAAACTGCATTGTAAATATAATTGGAAAAAAGCGAACTGGGAGAATACCATTGGTAAACAAAAGTTTAACCAGCACTGAGCTGGGTTGCTGTACTGTGACATTCTGCCATAGTTGTATACGGACACCTATATTACGTTATATTTTTATATAAATCCAACTCAATCGGAATGATTAGTGGTCTACCGATTCAATCAATAATTTAGTGTTTTAATTGAGTTGATCATTGGGTCGAGTCTGACAATTATGCTTAAAAGTCTATTTAATTGTAGATAATAGATATATTTAACAGAAATATTTTTTATTTAATTATAATTAAGAGTTATTATTTGATTCTTAAAGATAATTTATTTAGTTATAGACAATTCTTAAAGAATAGGCCTAACAGCAAGGATGTCAGGTGTATGTTGTCCACGATCAAGCACTAAATCTCTAAAATTAATATGTGAAATAGGGAGCATATAAAACTATATTTGTATATGAGAGAATTGTATAATATAAGTCTGATAGAATATAAAACTACATTTGCACATGTGAGTATGTGAAACTTAATTACTTGGATATTTTTATTTCTTTGAAATATATATAAGCACTTATCTAACTTCGGTCGAAGGGGAAAAGAAAAACTTTTCTCTGTCTGTCTGTCTGTCTAGATTAATGGAATTTTCACCAAACAAAGGAAGAGATTATAGGAAAAAAGGGTGTTCTTATTTGCTACATGTACCAAGTTTGATAGTAATAATAATTTTTTCTTTTGGTCCCCTAACTATTTTTTGTGTTCTTTGATCTTTCTGGGTTTATTTTATTTCATTTTCTACTATATTTTGTTATATGTTGTTTTAGATTATATTTTTATTTAATTCTATTTATTTTCTTAGTTATGTCTTTTTAATTTTAATTTTGTTTAGTTTATGCCAGTTAGATTCTTACTATTTTCTTTTGTTTGTTTAAATTTTAGTTTATTTTTTATTTCTATTTTTCTTTTACAGTTAGAAAAGGGTAATATTTTGTTCAATTTTATTTTTTTAATTTTATTTTATTTTAATTTATTGTATCATAACACAAGAATAGAAAATAAAACAAAATAAATCAAAAAAGAATAAAAAATAGGTAGGGGGCCAAAATGAAAATTAAAAATAGGTTAGTGGACTAAGTAAAAATTAGTTAGGAGATGAAAATGAAAAGTCAAAAAAGTTTAGAGGACCAAAAAGAATATAAAATTTGTTAGGGAACCAAAATAAAAAATAAATTAGAGGACCAAATAATATATTTTACCTCTATTTATTTATGAATAATAGATAGATAGAAAAAAAAAGATTCTTAGAGGGAACAATTTTTGTTGTTGTAATTAGAAGTTGTCATGTAGTATTTATAGCTTGTTGATTTAGTTATTGATAATAGGTAGATAGATACATTTTGGTGGGAATAATTTATTTTTTCCATTTTAATTAAGATTGATTGCGCGACACTTACAAGTAATTAATTTTGTAATTGATAATATAAATAGATAGATTTTTTCAGGAATATTTTTTCTTTAATTATAATAAGAAGTGTCTACATGACACCTAATAGTTCATTTAGTTGTAGATAGTAGATAGATAAATAGATAGGTTTTAGCAGAAATTATTTTTGTTAATTGTAATTAGAAGTTGCCAATGTAGTGCTTTAAAGTCCATTTAATTGTAGATGATGGATGTATTTTTAAAAAATAATTTTTACGTAATTATAATTAAGAGTTATTATATGACGCTTAAACAATAAATAGATAAATATTTAGTGGGAATAGTTTTTTATAGTAAATAATAAATATGAAGTGTTAATCTTTCTGACCGAGGAAATTACGCTTTTTTTTTTTCAACATTTATTTGGGAAGAATCACTACACAACTGGGACGGAATTAATCTGATGGCTGTAGTCAATCATCATACTCAAAGAAACGAAAGAAAAGAATAATGCTAGTACACTACTTAGAGGCATTACAAGGTTTGTGGAAATCAGAATTATTTTTAGAATATAAAGATATCTAGATTATAGGTGTCGATTCATAATTTTATTCATCA
Organism: Dalbergia cochinchinensis; assembly: GCA_031216125.1. Taxonomy (NCBI): domain Eukaryota; kingdom Viridiplantae; phylum Streptophyta; class Magnoliopsida; order Fabales; family Fabaceae; genus Dalbergia; species Dalbergia cochinchinensis. The sequence goes on along the minus strand of CM062373.1, from coordinate 52,773,360 downwards.
CAGATTATAAATATTGTTTCCTTGATCACAAAAAGATAAAATGTTTATTTATTAAGAAAAAAAAATCTCTCTTACACAAAATGATACATCCAAACGAATTATACATGTCAATGGAATATAAAACTACTTTGCCCTATTTAATTCTTAATCGGGTATTTTTATTAAGATTACTTTTAAAGTGCTTACAATACAATTTTTTTGTTCATTTTCTTCTAATGAAATGCTCTAGTATGTATAACTTTTAAAATAATAGGATAAAAATCAAATATATTTTATCAAGATAAGAATATATAATTAAATAATTATAAAAAATTATTTTATCAATATATTAAAATTACATTCTTTATTTATTATTGTGAAAAATAAATAAGCACATGAAAAGCACTAAGTATTAATTAAGAGAAATATTATTTATATTTATATAATATAAAATATCATATTAATACATTCTCATTTATCTTTAAGTGAATTATAAATTTTACTTAATTTAGACCTCATATTTTATCTAATAATAAATAAAAATATATCAAAATAATATTTCTTAAATTATAACTACAAATAGTACTACTCTCTAGTTAAACACTCGTCATATATTATCGGGAAAGATAGATAGGCACGTCAAGAGTGACCTTCTTACATTATTGAGCACTAATAAAAGTTTTAAAATATATTTGATCATGCAGACGGTCTGGGGCGTGGGGTCTAAAAGGAATGATCTCTTTAGGAGATTCACCTTGGATCCAACTCCGATGTTGCTTTTTGTCACATTATTGCTTTCTATTGAGCACTTTATAAAAAATGAAAATGGGTAAAACTTAGAAATCTTTGGTAAAGGGGGTGAAGAAGGAAGGAGTGGTGGTGGTGGCCATGGTTGAAGTTGAAGTTGGAAGCATGAAAGGAAGGAAAGGGAGGGAGAGTGGGAAAGCAGGCACCTTTTTGTGAAATGGGGTAAGGCGTTGAAGTTTAATTGAATTAGACACGAGCAGCAGTACAATTATGACTAAGGCCTTAAAAAAGTGTTGAGGAAGTGAATTTGATTGACAGGCAACGAGAATGACAGGGTGTGTTGGAGAAAGCAATGTGATTGATTCTAAGTCAAACCAACATGTTTTTTCCCTGCTTTGCTGCAAATGACTAGTATTGCCAGTATCTGGTGGCGGCTGATGCTGAAAGCACTGGACCACCACTCAGCACACATTTCTGTATAATTCTGATTCTGCGTCACACAGTTGCTTCTAACTCAAGGTGCATGGATTATCGATTCTGGTTGCTCATACCACATGTGTCCAAATTGAGATTGTTTTACAACCTATCAGATAATTGAAGGTGGAGTTGTCCTTATGGGAAACAATATGTCTCGAAAGGTCATTGGTATTGGTACTGTGAAAATCAAGATACATGACGGAGTTGTGAGAACACTGACTAAGGGCTGGCATATACTCAAGCTAAAGAAAAATCTTATTTCTTTAGGCACTCTTGATTCTTAAAGGTGTAAGTATTCTGCTGAAGTTGGAGTTTTGAAAGTTTCCAAAGGTGCTCTTATTGTGATCAAAGGAAAGTCGGTCAATGGTCTTTACTTGCTTTAGGGTAGCATAGTTATTGGCATTGCAGCTGTGTCATCCTCCCATAATTCTAAGCTAGATACTACTCATTTGTGGCATATACGGTTGGGGGCATATAAGCGAAGCTGGAATGTCTATTTTGAGCAAGCGCGGCTTACTTGGTGATAGTAAGATGGGAAAACTTGACTTTTGTGAACATTGTGTCTATGGGAGTCAAGTTTAGTACTACCATTCACAGGACAAAAGGTACAATTGATTATATTCACTTTGATTTGTAAGGCCCTGCATTCCGTCAAAAGGTGCTGCCAGATACTTGCTAACTTTCATTGATAATTTCTCAATGAAAGTGTGGGTCTATTTTCTGAAGTACAAGAATAACGTTTTCCTTACTTTCAAGAAGTGGAAAGCGCTCATTGAGAACCAAACCGGTAAGAAGATCAAGCGTCTTTGAACAGACAATGGTTTGGAGTTTTGTGAAGTCGATTCAATGAATTTTGTGAAAATGAAGGCATTGTAAGGCATCGCATTGTGTGAAGGACACCACAGCAAAATGGTGTAGCTGAATGTATGAACAAAACTCTTCTGGAGAGAGCTCGTTGCATATTATCTAATGTCAACTTGTCAAAAGAGTTCTGGGTTGATGCAATTAATATAGCTTGTTATTTGGTGAATCATTCCCCATCAACTGCAATTGAATGTAAAGCTCCTTTTGAGGTATGGTCTGGTGCTCCTGCTAATTATTCTGATATAAGAATATTCGATTGTCCTGCACATGCTCATGATGGTAACTTGAGCCAAGGGCACAAAAGTGTACATTTCTTGGATATGCATTAGGGGTGAAAGGTTACAGGTTATGGTGTACTGAACTTAGACCATCCAAGTTCATAATTAATAGAGACGTCAAGTTCAATGAATCAACCATGCTTCATTTGACTAAGGAGGTTAGAGATGTAGAAGAGGAATATGGTATCAACAAGCAGATGGAGCTTGAAGTGGAACATCCACATGAAGTGCATGAAAATACTTCTGAACAGCCTATTCAAGAAGAACATTAGGAGTAAGAGTTCATTGATGAGCAAAAAGAGATCATACTACTACAACACTATAGTCTTGCAAGAGACAAAGTAAGGAGGCAAATTAAACCTCCTAAGAGATATGCTCATACTGACATAATCTCTTTTGCCTTAATAGTTGCAGAGGGTATTGAAACTCAAGACCCTATAACATAACCAGAAGCTATTACAAGTGGTGAGTTAGCACAATGGATTGTTGCTATGAATGAGGAGCTGGAATCTCTTTATAAGAATAACACTTGGGATCTAGTACAACAACCAAAAGGACAGAAGATAATCAGTTCTAAACAGGTCTTTAAAAGAAAAGAAGATTCTTCAGGAGTTGAAGCAGCCTGTTACAAAGTGCGCTTGGCTGTAAGGGGGATTCAGCCAAAGGGAAGGAATAAACTTCAATGAAGTCTTTTCCCCAATTGTGAAACACAGCTCTATTCGGGTGTTGCTAGCTATGGTCACATTGTTTGATTTGGAGCTCGAGCAACTTGATGTCAAGATAACCTTTTTGCAGGGAGAGCTTGAAGAGCAAATCTATATGAAACAGCCTGAAGGTTTTGTTATTCAAGACAAGGAAGATCATGTTTGTCTTTTGAAGAAGTCGCTATATGGTTTGAAACAGTCTCCGTGACAATGGTATAAAAGACTTGATTCTTTTATGTTGGGTCACGGTTACTGTAGAAGTGATTATGACAGTTGTGTATACCATAAGAAGTTCTTAGATGGTTCGTTCGTTTATTCGCTACTCTATGTTGATGATATGCTTATTGCTTCTAAGAGTACACTGAGATCAACAAGTTGAAGGCTCAGCTTAGTAATGAATTTGAAATGAAAGGCTTGGGAGCTGTTAAGAAAATTCTAGGCATGGAAATTCACAGAGATTGAAGTGTTGGAAAATTGTATTTGTCACAGAAAAATTATATTGAAAAAGTTTTGGAGTGCTTTGAGATGCAGAATGCAAAACTTATGAATACTCCACTAGCAGCTCATTTCCGACTGTCAGCTAAAATGTCACCACAGAATGATGAAGAAAAGGGACAGATGATGTGCGTTCCTTATGCAAGTGCAGTTGGGAGCATGATGTATGTTATGGTTTGCACTTGGCCACATATCTCACAAGCAGTTAGCGTCGTTAGTAGATACATGGGAAATCCTGGCAGGATGCATTGGCAGGTTGTGAAATGGATTCTTCGCTATCTATGAGGTACTTCTAATGTTGGCCTTATATCTGATAGGAATCATAATACTAGTAATAGTATTGTTGGTTATGTTGATTCCGACTATGCTGCAGATTTGGATAAAAGAAGGTCTTTAGCAGGGTACATCTTTACCCTCTCAGGGAGTGCGATTAGTTGGAAAGCAACACTACAATCCACTATTGCACTATCTACGACATAAGCCGAGTACATGGTTGCAGCAAAAGCTGTGAAGGAAGTTATTTGGCTTCAAGGCTTGGTAGGCAGTTTATGGTTGAAACAAAAGATCACAGTTGTATACTGTGATAGCCAAAGTGCCATATATTTGACTAGAAATCAAATGTATCAGGAAAGGATGAAGCATATAGATGTTCGGTACCACTTTCTGAGGAAGATTATTTTACAAGGTGATGTTGCTGTGAAAAAAATCGGTACCTTCGATAACTCGGCAGATATGCTCACGAAGCAAGTTCTAGTTTCTACGTTTATGCACTGCTTAGATATAATTGGTGTTCATATCTTTTGAAGACAGCTCATGCATTTTTAGCTTTTAAGGCAACACAAGCCAAGGTGGAGATTTGTAATTAGTGGCTTGAAAAGGTCTTTCCTTTTAGTTTAGCACTCTCACATTTTGAGAAATTATAAGAGCAGTTTACCTCTCTTCCATTGATTGCATGGATGGCTAAGAAAGTTACGTAGGCTCTCTATCATTGATTGCATGGATGGTTACATGATGTTGCATGTTGCCTATAAATTCACGTTTTCGTTCATTTGTAATATCATCTCAAACATATAACACATTCTCTCATTGAGAAGTTTGTCTTTTTTCTTCTCTTTGTTTTCATTGGGTTGAGAGTTTTGAGCGTATACACTTGTGAGGTGTATTTGGGTTTGGGATAGTGAGAAGTATATAAATTTCTTTTGTAATCTTTATTATATTTATTTGTATATCAATTATAGAAGCTTGATGTGTAGATGTAAGCTATAAGCTGAACCACATTTTGTTCTTTCATATCAACTTTCTTCCGCTACTATTATAACAACTTGCTTTTGTAAATGAATAAACTAACTTGGTGCCATGGTCAATCCATCTGCAGCAGCACAATACTTAAATATAGAACATACTTAGTCACTGCTATATTTTATATATGCTAGTTATTCTCTTCAGATATTGCATTATACGTGTTACTTCTACTGCTGCAGGTAGGAGCTGGATTAAGATTTTGAGATTGTACCATCTAATTAACAGACTTTTGTGTTTCTAAAATCTGGTAGAGGTTCTGTGATTATCTTGAGGTGCCTTGATAATTGTTCAAATTTTAAAGATAATTCTTAGCCCATTCTTGTTGATGCTGCTAATGGAAACCATTCTGTTGATGATGCAGAGGTATTATTCCTGCAGACTCTAGTCAAAGGAGAATATTCTTCCTCAGTTACCTCTAGTTTTAGATTTCCAAAACAGTTTAGGAAAGTACTAGTAACATAACGGAAAGCTCGTTGTAATTGAATGACTGATATGCTTTAGTGCCAAATCATCTTTTGGTCAAAATTGGCAACCTAGTAATTATTGCAGGAACAAAAATAGTTTTAAAGCTTGTGTGTATGTGTGTGAAAATATTTAATTTAATAGTTGAATCAATTAAAATTATATTATATATATATATAATACTTAATAAAATAAAATGAATGACTCTCAACCCCTTTTATACATATGTACATGGATATCTTTTTCGCATTTTTCAAAGGATAAATTTTTTTTATTTGTTCAATCGAGGCTTTAATGTTGGATTTAACACTTTTGAACTTTAAAGGGTAGATTGAATTTTAACTTGTTTCAATATATTTGGGATTTGGGAAAATACCATTGAGTTACCTTTCAACATGATTTTGCTTCTCAAACCATGGTTTGAGCAAGAGTGAAGAAAAGTTACTTTTTCTGTTGAACCAAGCCAAGGTTTGCAAACTATATAACAAATACACTCTTTGCACTTTGCTAAACAGATAATAAATGACAGCCCCTTAAGTTTTCACTTCTGTCAATGCTGCAGGAACTGACACAACCTTCATTATCCTCGATAATGGATTGGACAATTACAGAGCTGTTAATAAACCCCCATGTCATGGAACAAGCACAAAAGGAAGTTCGGAGCATCATGGGAGAAAGAAGGGTTGTTTACTTGTTTTAGAGTGATCTACATCAGCAACAGAATATGAGAGCAGTCATCAAAGGCAGAGGTATTTCAGTTTCAGTCCCAAGAGAATCCATGGAAGACATTATCCTAGAAGGATACAAGATTCCAGCCAAAATATGAGTTTTTGTCAATGCTTGGACAGTAGGTGGGAACCCTGAGAGTTGGAGAGATCCAAATGCATTTAAACCAGAGAGGTTTTTAGGGAGTAATATTGATATTGACTGCAAAGGGATGGATTTTGGGGTGATAACTTTTGGGGCAGGTAGAAGAGATTGTCCAGCTATTACATTTGCCATTGCAGTTGTTGGGCTTGCTCAACTCCTCCACAGTTTTGATTGGGAGCTTCCTCCTGGTGTTACTGCCAAGACTTGGACCTTACTGAAGTTTTGGCATCTCAAGGCACAGGAGAGAAAATCTTCAGGTTGTTGCTAAACCATCCTTCCCCTGAAAGACTCATGGTAAAGCATCTATTATCAGTTAGTTTGTAGTGAGCTATTAGTTAGTGTTAAGCAGTTACTACTTACTAAGCTGTTCTATAGATGGAAGAAATAAGACCAAATGTATCTCATTGTATGATTTGGATGAGCTTGGTTCATTTCATTCCATTTGAGAGTTTTCACTCCTTAATTCAGTGGAAGGAGAATTGTGATCCAATCAATTCAGCTACACCAGAGTTGCTTGAAGAATAAATGGAATCGCTTGATTCTCTCATCATCACAAGCTCACATCCATTCGGCCATGATTTACACAAAGAAGAAATTTAAAATTCAAATTTTAGGATGAGACTCTCACAAAGATATTTTTAACAAAATTAATTTTCATAAGAATGTATGTCCGCAATCTGTTCCAAGTGCATGCGTGCGTGTTTATGATGTACCAATCAGATCGATCACGGTTTATGACACAAAACACATGGAACTAAAAAGCATCTGCAGTCATCAAATGATTTTAACTTTTGCCATGCTGTTAAACCAAAGCCACAGCGAGTTTTCAAAGATCCAGCTCATATATCAATCAAATAGACTCGTGAAAATTTTGGTCTTTTACAAACTTGATTTTACAAGTTTCCAAAGGCAATATGGAAATTACCTAATTGCAAGAATGTATACACCCTGTAATGCTTAGAAAACCCACTTCACTTTCTACTCGTATTAAAAGTTGACTTTTGTACCTAAGATTTCCTCAGAAGCAATCGTCAAGCATTCAATCTCATACAATGTGACTTCCAAAGAAATAAATGGCAATAGTAAAATCTGAACAAAGACGGGTTACTTAATAGGTAGCAATGCATAATAGATACACACACTGGCAGACTTGAACAAATGCCAAAACTGAAAGTGAACTACATCCTATGCTCATATATGCCACAAAGGAAAAAGGGAAACTTGAATAATTGTAATATATCTACCTTGGCAGACTTTCAGAAAAGAAAAAAAACCAAACAAATGAATAATGGTCTTTCTACAATATGGATAAGCCAAAATAGAAAAGACAGAAATGGCATTGGCTTGAATTCATGGTCCCATCATGTTATGTGCTTGGCGTGTCGCGTGGTACATGGGTAAATACTTCAGAAGCAGACTTCATGAGTCCTTGCTTGTGTCACCGTCCGTCTCTTTCAATTTCTTTACCTCATTCTTCATGGTTTTGACATATTTGTTCTAGACTTAGTTGTCGCACAATTGACTTGATGCCATGGCCAATCCATCTACAGCAGCGCAATACTTAATATAGAACATACTTATTCACAGCTATATTACGTATATGCTAGTTATTCTCTTAAGATATTGCATTATATGCGTCAATAAGATGCTACAGGCAGGAGCTGGATTAAGAATTTAAGAATTAAGGTTAGGATTTATCTAAGCGCATTAGTTAAGCAATCAAGAATGGAAAGTTATACTTGAAAAGATGAGTTTTTAAGTTTTCAATGCATGCATGAGACCCACTTAAAACTTTTGAAACTAATTTTTTTTTTTGGGTTCCTTAATATCCCTTAGAATACTAGTTAGCAAAACCCTTAAGTTGCTAATTTAATATGGGTCTTCTTTTGATGTTAGAAAGTCTAGGTCCTTCCATTTTGTTTGGTTGTGATTTTTGACATGTGAGATGATGGTGGTCTACTCTAGCATTTCTTTAGTAATTTCAGCAGTGTAATTGAAGTTCCATTGGTTCATCTCATGTAACATCTATGAGTTGTGTATTATCATTGGCTTTCCAATGCTCATATTGTTTTCTGGTTCGCTGTATTTTTCTTGTTTTTTATGTGATTTGTTGATCTGCTTCTAAGTAAGTTCTTAGTGTGAGACTGATTAGCTTACAATCTTTTGTATGCTCTATTTCAGGTGGGTTTCTTCCTTGGCAGTCCTCGAAAAGATTCTTTTCTAGTTAGACATACATATGTTTAATACATCATTGGACAAACAACCATACTTCAACAATAAAAAATGTATTTTAGAACAGATTCTATGTTTGTAGGAGCAATCTCCATATTAAAAAACTGTAAACAGCAGAGTTAAGCTATTTACAATGATAACCATACTTCAACCCAACCACCATATAATTAAGCCTCTAGCAATCTCTTATTGATATAGCATGTTATGCAATTCATAACTATGTGTAAAAATAGAGAATGCAGGACATATTATTTAGAAAATAGGAGGATAAAAATTTATCTGACATTGAAACTATGAATGATAATGTAAATTTAGGTGTGAATTCCAATAGGAACAACAAAACAAGATTGACTAATAATGCTGCAAGGAAAATACTAAGAGATTAGGACCAAATTACAAATTGAATGTTTCTACAAGAAAATTATCCATAACTTATAAATAGATTTATAAATATAAATTGACACCAAGTTGTATTAAGACTATTTTTAAAATGGAAAGTTGTATTGAGAATTTATTTGTTAAATATGTATAAAAAATATTATCTATAAAACATAATAGTTAAAATTTATCATTTGTAGTAATACAATTTGCCAAATAATTTTTTATTTTTTTATTTTTAAAAGTTACTTTTTAAAAAAATTATCCAAATAAATTTTCTGCTTTTCACTATTATAAAGCTATTTTTAAAGTAAAATTGCCAAGCAGGTTTTTTTTTGTTTTTAAAAAATTTAAGAATAAAAATAATTTCAAACAGGCTCTTATCATCTAATAAACAGACTTTGTTTTTTCATTAATATCTGGTCGATGTTCTGTGATTGTCTCGAATTCCCTTGATAATTCTGTGTATTTTAAGACTTAATTCCTAGCTAATGGAAACCATTCTGTTGATGCAGAGAATATTCATCCTCAGTTATTTTTAGATTTCCAAAACATTTCAAAAGAGATACTTGTAATATATAGCAGAAACCTCATTGAGATTGAATAACTGATATGCTTTTTAATTTGCCTACTCATCTTTTTGTCCAAATTGGGAACTTAGCAATGATGTCAATTGCTTTTTAATTTGGTTCCCCACCATCCTGCCCTTTCATTGCAGGATCAAATATAATGTAAAACTTTTAGTGCTAAGTGTTGGAAGGATGCTTTTCGTGTGCTTATCTCTCGCTCTCTTTCACAACAATATGAATACCCGATTAAAAACATCACAGATTCCCAGTAACATGGGCATATTTTATTTTGAGGACGCATACATAATCACATTAACTTGGAGTCTATATTGCATTAAACAGGTATAATCACAATGCTAAATTTTCCTTCTTTCTTTCTTCTGAAACTTAGCATTCTGTGATCAAGGGAACAATATTATATTTTGTTCATTCTGAACCTGACACCTATTAGCTAGTTATCATATCATATATATTCTTAAACAGAGCATAGTTTTCCTCAAACATGTTATACATTATTTCACACGGAAGCGAATCCATTTGCACACAAGAGAACCTGCTCCTTTTTTTTTTTTATAATCTTTTTCACATATTAATAACTAGGCCAGACTTGATCAGTGCTTGATCTGGGACAACATACACCTAACATCCTTGCTGTTAGGCCTCTCCTTAGGATCATCCACGGTGCAAAAGCATGCAATCTTGAGAACCAGAAGCATCTGCTCCTCATAGCCATTCCCAAGAAGCCTAGAATCAATTGCCTCCTTGGGATTCTCCGAGGTCATCACCTTCCTCATCCACTTCACCAGGCTCATCTCATCCGTGTGCTGAAAGAAATCATCAGAGGGGAGCTTCCCAATCACCAACACGCCAAGCAAGACCCCAAAGCTGTAAATGTCACACTTGTCAGTGAATTTAAGAATCTGGTGATACTCGGGAGCTATGTACCCAACAGTCCCAGCCACATTGGATGTAGTGATGTGAGTCTTAGCATCCGGCATTGCCTTTGCAAGCCCAAAATCAGCGATCCTGGCCTCCATATCATCATCAAGGAGAATGTTCCCAGGCTTGAGATCCCTATGAATGATCTTTGGGCTGTGACTCAAGTGAAGGTATTCAAGCCCGGAAGCCACACCAAGCGCAATCTTGTGCCTTGTCACCCAATCTAACTCCCTCTCACCAGCCTCGACCTTGTTCAGCAGATCCTGCAGGCTCCCATTCTTCATGTACTCATACACAAGGTAGTGGCAATCAGGCCTAGAAACATGAGCCAACAGTGGCAACAAGTTCCTGTGCCTGATTTGACCAACAGTGGTGATCTCAGACTTGATCTGCCTCATCTTCTTATGCAAGAGCTTGCTGTCTTCATCAGCCAAATCAACCGCATCTCTTGGAGGCTGAACGATCTTCTTTATGGCAATCATCTTGCCATTGCTGCCAGGCAACTCAGCCCTGTAAACCTCTCCACAACCACCTTTCCCAATAACCTCCAAGTTAGCCAAACCATCATCTTTCTCCAAGAAGGCTAAGTCCTCAGCTTTCTTAATCAAGGGGCTGTAGATTGCAGGGCCTGAACCTTTGCCTCCTCCTTTGACCAAAGCCAGAGCAAGCTTGAACAGCAAGGAGAATATGAAACCAGAAATTGTGCCAGCAAATGCTCCAGCCACGAAACCGAGAATCCACCCAGCTAGCTTCCTCCTGCTCTTCTTGTGGTGATGGTGAGAAGGTGCAGGAGCAGGAGCTGAATTAGCAGAACTAGAATAATTCCTTCTGTTTGGTCTTGGTGAAGGCGCAGGACCTCTCGAGTTCAACTCATTCGAACTCTCGGCGAAGATGAAGCGCTTGGGGACAGAACCGTCGTAATCTGAATCCGAGTATTCACGTCCAAGCCTCTTGGCGAGTGGGGTGGAGCCTTCGAGGAAGCGGTTACCGGAGAAGTTGAAGTGCCTGAGGTTGCGGAAGGCGCGCAAGGAAGCAGGGACCCGACCAGTGAAGAGGTTGTCGGCTATGTTGAGCGTCTCGAGGTTGGGGAAGTACTTGAGGAAGTTGAGGTTCCCGGAGAGCCTGTTGGAGGAGACATCGAGGACACGCAGGCGAATCAAGGAGGAGAGTTGGGAGGGGACCTCCCCGGAGAAGAGGTTGTTATTGAGGTCGAGGATTTCGAGCTTTGTGAGGAGTACTATGTTGGGGGGGATGCGGTCAACGAGGTTGTTGTCGGGGAGGGAGAGCTCCTTGAGGTCGGTGAGGCGCCCTACGGAAGGGGAGAGCGTGCCGTTGAGGCGCATGGAGTTGAGGACCAGCCTCGTGATGCGGAGGAAGTAGGTGTGGTTGCTGGAGAGCCTCCGCTCGCAGAACACGCCCTCCCAGCTGCATGGGTGCTGGCCGGAGGGTTGACCGTTGACCAGCCCCATGTCCCTCTGGATGGCTTGGATGGCCCTGAGGTCTGAAGGGTGGAGATCGAGCTTGGCGTCGATAAAGGAAGAGAAGAAGAAGAAGAGGGTGAAGAAGAGAAAGAAGGGGTGGTGTCGTGGTGTTTGTGAAGCCATTGCCGCGGCTGAGGAGCGAAGAAGAGAGTGGTGGTGTTTCTTCGACGGACGATGGAGTTTGGTTAATTTATTGTTCTTATAGGGGAGCTCAACCGTGTGGAAAACTTTGCCATTTGGGTCCCCTGTCACACTCCGTTTGAATTTCCTACACTGGTTCAGTTTGTTCTTGATTTTTTTTTTAAAATTGTTTTCTTATAACTCCCAATATTGTTTGCTCTTTTTGTTTAATGTGATGCAATGTTCCTGTTTCTTTTTATTTATTTTATAAATAAGTATGACTTCGTCTACCCTGTCTGAAGTCTAAAACGCGGCAAAGACCCTCCAAATGGAAGAAATAGTTCACCCCTCTTTAAGACTACCGGCCGTATTGACTGTATGGGTTGAAATTGCTCCAAGTTGTCTACTAATAAAGTTAATCTGCTATATTACTGGACTGAAGTGAATCTGTTCATCAACTTATTTTTTCTTATAAAAAAGAATTATCTATTATTTTTAGCTCTTTTATGGGAAAAAATGAAAAATAAGTTCAGTTAAGAATATATATAAGGGTTTCTCGATACTCTTATAAAATTTAAGACTATAAATAACTCTTAATTATTTGTGATTAAGAATAAGTCACATGTTACCATCTCAAGTTCTATTAAATTTATCAAATCACAACAATAAAGAATATCCATATTTCATGGGTACCGAAACAAAAATCATAAATATATATAAATATAAAATATATATAATTTAATAATTGAATTAATAAAAAATATAAACCGTTAGAATTGAGGCAGTGGGTTTGGATAGTTTTTTTTTTGTCCCTTCTAAGGCACAAGTTAAAACTTCATGTATTACGGATATCTTTTTCGCATTTTTTCAAAGGATAATTTTTTTTAATATATAAATTTGATAACTAGATAAGAAACAACTTCTGTTTGTAGTCATCCTTATTCCTTACTATGTATGATATGCCAACAGACATACAGACCCCTTGTCATCAGTTTGGTTATTTTGGCGTTTGGTGTATGTTTCTGTACTGTATTTCTTTCTCCATGCATCTAACATTATTCAATTAGAAAAGAAAATATGGAATATGCAATGGCTATTAAGTATTACAACTATTAGCAAAACATTATTTTTCATTGTATAAGAGAACTCATCAAAAAGCGCATTAATTCTGGATGAAAATGGTATATATAACTTTTTTGCGTTTTTGTTTTCTTTTCGTCCGTTATATAGAGAATGTCCAGTCGAGTGTTTTATTTATTTATTTAATTTTTTTTTCCTGTGCTACTTAGGAGTAACTATTATCACTTTTTTTGGGCTAATATCACTTTCTATTTAATGTGAATTTATCTGATTATTCAAAAATATCTTTTATTCTTATTCATACTTAAACTATAATTTATTATTACTTAAATACTATATAAACTCATTATTACTAATATATTGTGGTTTGTGTTTTCATATTTTTTATTTTTCAAAAAAAATTCACAATAAATTTATTAAATTTTTTTAATAATAACTAATTTAGTTTTAAAATTTTTTATTATATTTTCTATAAAACACCAATACTAATTTTTAAAAAAAATCTTATACAAAAAGATAAATAATTAAGGGAGGTTTTTTTTTAAAAAATTATTATAGTCAAAACAATTTTCATATTCTTTTTATGTAATTAAATATATTATTAAATAAACATATTATATGAAAATTTGACATGTTAATCTTTGAAATTTTATTATAACTTTTACTTCTGTTATTTTTCATAAAAATTAAAGTAACATAATATGTTAAGTTAGCTATTTACTTCATAATTATATATAATGTTAAATTGTATACAAACATTTAATGGTACATTTTCATAAAATTTAAGGTGTTTTAATTGTATATGAGATATTAAATGAATTAAATAAAATGACAAAATAATAGTAGATGATAGTACAATTTTTTTGCGTTGACCATAAATATTAAATATAATTTAAAATTATAAGTGATAAGTTTTCATTTCATGAACATTTATCATGTTTTATTTTCTTAACTTAATTTTATTTTCAGTCATATTTATAGAATATTAAAATAAAAAGGAAAAAAATATTATTATGGTTGAAAAATTTTATCTGACGTAAAATAAAAAATTTAATCCAATTTAAAAACTGTTATTAAGATCAAGAGAATCCATTTATTACATAATTGTATTTTTTGTTTTTATCTAATATGTTTGGTAAGAGAATTAAATAAATAATATTTTCATAAAATAAAATATTATATAAGTAAAATATTTCAAGAAAATGTTATTAATAAAAGTACATATAGATTATAAATAATATAATTGATCAAGTAGTTTATAAAAGAAGAACATGAATATTTTTAGATAATTGAATAAAACATCATTTATCAAGAAGTAATATTAACCAGAATGAAGGGGCAATATATTAGCCACTCTCGTGCTATTCATGTATATTCTACATTGCTCTTGCTACCTTCATTGAAACTCCATTTGCCTTTCGCTTAAGATAGTGAAGTCCAGAATCCACGGATTGATCAGAGTGGAACATCACATGGTCTTATATGATTCAATTTCCATTTATCTCCATGACGTGAGGTAAATATAAGTTTTTTATAAATACTCGAGTCTAGAGGCTTTCTCTCGGTGTAGACGGAACCGTTATCTTCTGAACCTAAATTTTTTTGCTAATAAAAAAAGATAGTGAAGTCGAGCGCAGCCCCACCCTGCTACTAATGTTTTGGGTCAAGTCAACCCATGAGGTCAACAAGTCGTCGCTAATGCTAGCTGGTGGTAGGGTCGGCCCCCGGTATCGTTTTCTTCATTCAACAATAATATTTATATTAGGAGTCTATTTATATGAAAAGTTTCACTATAGATAAGGGAGAATTCACCTTCACAAACTGAATAATCAAGTAATAACGATAGTAATTTGCTTGATGTTTCAGTCGTGTACATAAATTCCTTACTCATTTATACACGAATATAAAACAAACAATAATATTATGACTTAGCATCACATACAAGCATCTAATTTTCTGGTCGTAATAAACGTGAAATCCCCTTTATTTGCACTTGAATCTCCCCAGTCAATAGGCACCCAAAATATATGGCCGGATTAATATCAGTATTCTTCACTCATGATTCATGCATGTGTACGATTGTGTATATCAAAACAGATCAAGGTGAATGTTTGAACACAACCTTGGTTTGTCAAAAATAAAAATAAAAGTTATTGCAGCTTGATTTATTTGCTCAAACAAGTTAATTTAAATTTGAATTTAGATTGTTTTAAATAAAAAAATTCTAAGTTCAGCTTTTTTAAATTTCTTTAATTTTGTTTTTCTTAAATAAAATTTTTTCTAGATAAAATTATGATTTCTTGAGTAATAATAAAAAATAATCTATTATTATAATTCCATTATAAAAAGTTATAATTTCTTTAATAAAATTATTAACACTTTTAACAGGGTGAATTTGAATAGTTTACAAATTACAAATACTTCAAATTATTTTAACCTTTGGTTAAGGAACGAACACCGTGAAAGTTCCGACCGTCTTAATTTCTTTTTTCGCTAAAATTTATAAGCAAGCATCACAAATTTTTCAAAAATAAAAATACATGTTTACTCAAAAATCACTTAGCTAGTGTTTCAAATGTCATGCAAGATGTTTTATTTGCTAATTCTTTTACCTAAACTCCAAAAATAAAAAACGGTGGTCATCATCTCATAAGATAAATTTAAAAATAGAGATTATTCCTTTTTTCCGTGACCGTGGTTTTCACTCCAGAGTCGACATCACTCCACAGTATAATCTAAAGAGACTGATGGAATTAAATTGATGGTTGTCGCAAAAGTCGTTGGTGTTATTTCTATGATGTAGGTTGGATGGACCAATCACATTTCTACAAACTCGCTTAAATCAAAATGACTAAAATTTGGTGGGTTGAATAGATTACAAGAAAAATTATACTTCAATATATCGAATTGACTTGGTCAGATTGGTGTGTTTCACGCTCCTAATCAAACCGATCGATTCCTGATTTTTTTCTGGACAAAAATAATATCCCTTAAAGGAAGGGCCAATGAGATCAAAAGAATGTTGAATATTCTATGTATGGACTAGCATAAATTATTTTATTATAATTTAGTTTTAATTTGATCCCAGATTAATTAGATGCTAAAATATATTTGACCATATTGTTTAGCCTAATTTTATAGTTAATTTTGTTATTGGGCTTGATTTTATTTCGTTATTAGTGGATATGATATTGTTTGATTATTATTATTGGCACCATAATGGCGCTGACCCATTTTATTCTTAATACGCAGAGGCCCCGCTTCCTAACCCTTATCGAGTCGCTGCTTCATTGAGACAAAAGACAAATTTCTGGTATCTGAAGGGGTGATAGGAGGAGCTCTCTCTCTGGATTTTCCTCTGTAGCTGATTGTTTTTCTCATAACAAAAGGAAGAACCCAGTCATGGACTCATCAACCTCGACTGCTCCGCGAATTCTAAACACGTAATCTCGATTATAGCATTTGTCATATTATGAATTGGACCTAAATTTTCATCAAGTGGTATCAGAGTCAATCCAATCCTGATATGACATTGATTTGCTGTTTCAAATTAGGTGTTAATGATGTATTTTCGTATATGATATGAACCCTAGTATCTAATTTGGGATTTTACGATTTGACCGATTAATCTCGAAATTGATTGAGGGTTATTGTTGCTAATAATTTTCTGAACAAATCGACATAAAGATTGTGTAAAATGGTTGAGTGTATAGAGAGAATTTTATCTTTGAAAATTAGAGCCCTAGAATAGAACCCGATTTCAATTTGACGAACCTAAACCCATACTTGTGAGAAATTGTTTCAATTACCTTAGGGCTTTTGTAGAGGATGAAATTTCGAACCCATTGACACCAAAATCATGAATTTTCATCGAGTATTAAGAGCGAAATTGTGAAAAACCCGAGGCTACCAGCTTAAGTATTCGCGGATTTTTATGAAATTATATAGACTATTATTCGAAACAATATTATATGGGTTTTGTAGAGCATTGAAAGATGAATCCATAGACACTAAAATCACTCAATTTTTGTGAGAATAGAGAGAGATATGGTGTTCGACCCGTTTAGGTGTAAAGCGGGTTGTGCAACCCATCACAAGACCCGGCTGGAGGTTGAAGATGATAAACAGTCTGGCGTGAGCAGTCCCAGCGGGTCCAGCGTCTGTGGCGTGTGGGCCCATCCGGGGCTCGTTTTGGCCCAATTGTTTTTTTGATTTTGGGTTTTTTAATTTTTTAGAATTATTGGTAATTTTTAATTATTTTTTTGGGCAACGAAAATAATTATTGTTAATTTTTCATTGCATAAATTGCTTAGAAATATTGGGTACTCTCCAAATTTTGGTCTGAAATTTTTTGTGCACTTTTCTAGCACTGTTTGGGCACATTATGTTCAGCATGTTCTCAGTTTTGATATCATTTGGTCAATTAAATAATTTTGTGCTTTATTATATGCATATTATTAATTATTGAGACTATGTTTTATTGCTATTATAAAATTTTATGATATATAATTCTGAGATATGTTTTTTTAGACCATTTTGTACTATTATCGGGTATTTTTCATAGTTGTGAGCTCGCCTTCGCGGGACGGATTATGATAAAATACTAGTGTTGGAAAACTGTTGTTACTAATGTGGCATTAGGAATTATTTTAATAATGCACATACCCTATCGGTTTATCTTTATTGAAATAGTTCCTGATGATTGGTAATTATATTTTAAAGCTTTCAATATCCTCTCGATATTAGCTTTAAAAATATAATTATTTTTTGTAATGTGGGAGTTAACTTATGCATTGTAATTCGTGACCTTTCGGCGGGATTGCATTTGCATGAGATAACTTTATTGTGGTCATAAGCTCTATTTCTTCTGTTGGATATGCTTGATAAAAATCTCCCATTAATGTACAAATTTCAGCTTTGCCTATGAATATGAACTCTTTACCAAAGCTAAATGGAACAAATTATGAGGACTGGGCTGATTCTATTAAGTTGTTCCTTGCTATTTCCAACATTGATGCTGCCCTTACTGAGAGTGAGCCTGAAGTTCCCACACCTGATTCTTCCGCTTCTATCATAGCAAAACATGATAAGTGGGCTCATTCTAATAGAGTTTGTCTGATGACCATGAAGTTCACTATGGACAAGACCATCAAAGACAATGTTCCTGAAATGAACAGTGCTAAGGAGTTTCTTGAGGCTGTGGGCAAGAAATTCAAGAAATTTGATAAGACGAAAAAGGCTTACTATCTTTCATTGCTGACAAAGACTAGATATAATGGTGTGTCTGGTGTTTGTGAGCATGCTATGAAGCTCACTAACTGGTATAATAAGTTGAAGTCTATGAAGGTGGAACTAGGAAGTGATTTTCTGGTTTGGCAGGTGTTGGACTCTCTTCCTTCTGAATTTGATGTTTTTGAAGACTTCTTATAATGCACAAAAGGAAGAGTGGTCTATTGATGAGCTCATAGCTATTCTTACTCAGGAGGAGCAAACTATGAAGAAGGGTAAAGCTCAAGTGGTTCAGCTGGTTTCCCATAAGAATCACGATAAGAAGAAGAAGCATTTTAAGGGAAAGAGTAGCAAGCCTCAATTCAAGAAGAAATGGAGTGATAAGTCTGGACCTCCTTCAGTTCATGAAGATGGTGAATCATCTGGTGTGAAAAACAGATTTAATGGCACTTGCAAGTTTTGTGATGTATTCGGGCACAAACGATCTGACTGTTTTAAGTTTAAGAAGTGGCTAGAGAAGAAAAAGCAAGGTATTCATCTAGCTCTAGTGTGTTTTGAATCTAATCTTGTTGATGTCCCTTCTCAGACTTAGTGGTTAGATTCTGGAACAACCATTCATATTGCAAAATCTATGCAGGAGCTCAAAACAATTGGAAATTGAAAATGTTTTGATTTGTGTTGGGTGCGTGCTGTCACTTACTCACTCAACTAGAACATATTTACATAATAATGGGAGGGGAAGCGGAATAAAGCCAGTGCATGTTGAGAACAAGTACCTTGCTTGTGGGAGATCAGGGTATGGTATAAAACTAAAGCTAATTAGAGTGGTAATCCTGTTTAGGTAAGGATACACATGGCTTACTTCACACGCATAGACACACAAACTGGACAATTTGTTTCTTTTATTTTTTTTTGGGTTTAATCCGTAATAGCGTCAGCATAACGTTGTTCTTGCTTGTCCCGAATCAAGCATTGAATCTGTCTAATTAAATATGTGAAATATCTCATGTTCAAATTGAACTATACCAAGACCAACCATCATGATCATCCCTTGGAACAGGAACTGAACTATATACGAAGACGAATGGATTCCAACAACATTGGCTGCATGCACACTATAAACAGGAATAGAGGCCAGACCAAAACAAAAACAAACTCTTCCAGCAGCTTTTCTTCCAAGAGGACAAACACTGTGCCCTGAATTAGTGGTGAACTATGAAGCATGGATACTTTATTTTTACAAAAGTATCGTATGGGGTACTTTCTGGATACTCTGCGCATCGCGGAATATGCGTATCCAAGCTTGGCAATTTAATAAGGTTTTGTATTTTTTTTTCCTTTCTTTCCTTCTGTTTCTAATTCTAATAAGCCCTAATCTTTCCCCAACCCAAATTTATTTTTTTAAAAAAATAGAATATAATATTAAAATGTATTGGCCTATTTTATATTAAATCTTAGTTTTCATTGCATAAAATTTATAAAACTTTAATATATAAAATTTTAAAATATATACAAACGCACCTGTACAGTACTTTTTTCAAAATTTTATATATAAACGTATCTGTGCTCCACTTTTTCAAAATTTTCATATACTGTACCTGTATCCATACTAGGTATCAGTTTCGTACCTGTATCCATGCACATAGGTGCTGAATCTAACTGAAGATATGCTTACTAGTGAAATTACCCCTCTTCTATTACCATTTTTTCTAATTGGCAATGAGTCATGACCAAAAAATGAGCTCAGAAGAATATGAGTATTGTTTGTCACCAATTGGATAATAGGGTGTGAAGATTCATGAGCTGCTTCATACGTCCCTAAATATTGAATTTTAAATACTCATCGAAATTAAATAAATAATTAAAACATAATTAATATTAGAAAAATTAAAAGTAATTTGTTAAATTATCCTTTTTTCATTAATTTTTCTCTCCTTATTTATTCAATAATATTTAATAATAATATTATTAGAAAAATATTTAATACTACTTAGATTTTTCAAATGGACAATTATTTTTTAAAAAAATTTTAAAATAGACAATTATTTAAAGATAGAAAGAATAATATCTCAGGTTAATTTGATTCAGTATTGTCATAATTTTTGAAGAATTATGGACTCCTGGGCTCTCAAAAAGTTATTTTTAAAAAAATTTATAATAATATTGTTTGATAATGTAACATAGAAATTATTCTCAAAAAGAAAAATTCAATAGTGGTATTTGATTAATATGCTTCAAAAAACTAAAATGAGAATAATAGATATAGATATTAAAAGAAGCAATTTATATATTTATTATCATCAATTAGATAAGGTCATATTAACCTTTTGAATATTAAAGAATAAAAATTATTTCTGAAAAATGTCTCATGAGCACCGCTAACTTTTAAAAGTCGAGAACAAAAGTAACCAACTATTTGATTTACTAAATATGAAAAATTGATTTATATTTTTTATTTGTAAGATTATGGATAGCATTATCAAACCCAACCTTATTATGATTGGTCCTACAAATACGGTCTTACCAAATTTAAAATATGGACAAAGAGGAACCAAAATTATTTTAATGGTCATAGAACATTTTGAGACTCATCAAATTATGACATGCCAAATAATGCCATCAACAGTTCATATAATTTTAACCAATTTAAAACATGAAAAAAAATACAAATAAATATTTGCAACAACCATAACAATAAAAAAAAATCACTAAAAAATATTTGTGGCTTGTGAAACACGTTGGAAAAACACAAAACTAAAAAAAAAGAAAAAAAGAGGCAAGTTTAGGGGCCTCACACTCCACATCCTAGAGTTGCCACCATGCATCTTGCATTCTACACTCTTTTTTAATGATGTAATTATGTATATTAAAACTTTATAATAACTATAATACATTTTATTAATTAAAATGCATTTTTTCATTTTTAATTTAATTAAAGACAAATTTAATTTAAAGGAATTTCTTTAAGTTTCTCCTTTTCTTTCTGATTTCAACTGCTATTGCCTATTGCTTTTGCACTCAAAAGAAATGAAAAAGGTCGGGATAAAGAGGTTTATCTTAAAAAAAGGAAGGGATAAAGAGATCAAATGAGGTGTTCACAACACGTAACATGACTTTCAATCATTATTTCAACATTAAAGTATTACAACGTTCTTTAATTCCTATCAAGGGACTCAGTACGCCCAAAAACAATTGGTGCCTGAGTCCTAGAGAGCTAGCTTAGTAGATGCAAATATCATCACCACCATACATAAATATCATAATCGTCACAAATCATCATCATAATGCTACAAATAACTCCCTCAAAGCAACATTATTATACATAAAACACATAAATATCAACCAGCGATGATAATAATGACTAATAAGTGCATAAAAGCAGGACATCATTCTTCTCACTCCACACAGCAGCGGTACATGAAGTACTTCTCCATTTGGCGTCCACATTCAGCACACACAACCTTTTGTGGTATTCCCCCAGTGCTCCCAGGAAGGATGAGGCGATTGCAGTGATGTGGGGTGTGAATCTGATCCAAATAATCTTTGAGTGCTGGCACGAAACCATCCCTCTCAATGTTAGCCTTCCACTTATCAAAGTCTCTCAAGCTGGTTAGTGCGCTGTCACCCTTTGCTCTTGCCATCTCAGAAGCACCCCTACAGAATATAGCCCAACCTTGATCACTCCCATCAAAGCTAAGCACTGTCATGATCTCACTCATGATCTGGTCATTCTCCACTGTCTTCCCATGCTGCAGTTTTGAGTACAACATGCTCTCCAACCTTGCCCAGAAGAACCAAATGGATGTGACATTAGGCCAGTAGTAACTGAACTTTTTAGTGGCGAATGTGTTGATCATTTTCTGCATCCTCTCTTTGGCATTGCTCTTCCCCACGTATACCATCTCTAGTTCGAATTTACCAGCTTTTGCAACATTCATTGCAGTGGTTGTGAATGTTTGGATCCAATCGAGATCTTCACCTCCATACAGGCATATGAATTTACCTTCTGCCATCTATAGCAAGCAAGGATACAAGCGAAACTTTTGAGTACCAAACACCCAAATTTAGAAAAATGCTAGAGTCATAATTTTTTGTTAGGATCTATTTATCAAAATAATATATATGACATGCTTATCACTTGTTAAGTGCATAAGTGGCTTATACTACTTTATTTTTATATTATGACTTATTTAGTTTATATAGAATAAAAAATTATATAAATTTCTTTTTTGATGGTCTAGCATTTATTTAAAATTTAATTGTAGGAGGATGCTCGATTGAAGAGTAAAAGTAGAGATAAAAATTTTATGAATGAGTCTTATATGTAAATTTACACATGAAACTCATTTATGAAATTTTTATCATCATTCTTACCCTCCAATCAAACATATCATAAAAGATAAAAAATGAAGCGGGTGGTAAATAAAAAGATTATATTATGTACCCATTCCAAAACATTAGGATCAATGCTATCAACAAGGAGCTCGAGGCTCCAAAGCTCTTCCTTCCATAGGGACTCTTCTTTCTCACGTGTGAAAGGGAAGGCCAAATTCCCCCAAATCCAGATCATGTGGAGAGCATTTGAGGAGGACAATCTGCCTTGTGGATCAAGGGCCACAACAATGGCTCTCTTTGTGAAATTCCACACTTCTTTGATGTACTTGATGACTGATGGTTCAATGATGAGAGGGTCGCGGACACTGTACCATACCATCAATGACTGCAAATACTCAAACTTCTGTCGGTTCACATCATTCCAGGTTGCTCTGTCCACAACTGGGATCCATACCATTTCATAGTGAGGCTCACCCCTTGTTCTTGCATCGCTGTACAAGTTTTCAAGTATCATAATCTCTTCTTGTGAAAGATCAAGATCTGATATCAACAGCAGCACATGTTTCCTCCTTAGTACCTCGAGACTAACCTGCTTGTGATCAATTAGTTAAATGTGTTATAAAATATTGTTACAATGGAATAAGATTATTAATCTACAAAAGGGTTACAAGTTTAGTGGAATAATAATAATAATAATTAAAAAGTACCTTTGATTTATTAGTTCCATCTATAAGTGGGGCAAGATCCTCCTTTGCATATATCAGTGCTTTGAGAATTTTCATGTTGTCTATATGGCCTGTCTCGAAGAGACGAACCAGATTGTGGAAGGCCTCCATATGCCTCTTTTCATCTGCGCAAGGAAAGTGAATAAACTATGATTAGGCATCGCTGAATTTAATCCATAGTGCATGGTTTCTAACTTTGTAGGAACAATTTTGACTTCAAGATCCTGATATCTCGATTGATTAATCAAAATTTTAGTTATAACTATCAATAATGCGATCACCTATGTATTGGTAGCATTGGGCCAGTTGATTCTTGAGGTGCTCATGTATACTACTGACTTTATGAGCCAGACTAGATAATTCCCATTCCTCTGCCGCTGATGAAATGGCCCTGCAATATCACACAATAAAGGGTTACTTATAAACAGTGATTTTATATATGTTGCAGAGATATAAATACAGTATGAATTAAATTAAAAACATGTAAAATGTAATTAGTAGTGTCTAAAAGCATCAGTAAAATATCTTATACGATATGTATCTGGTACAGATTTATTGACTATCTTAAAATATCCGTGTATCATACTAGTTGATTGAGTGGATCCGAGTGATCAAAAGAAGGGGTGGGGTATGCTTACTCATTTCTCGTGCCTATGAGATTTGCAGTTTGTGAGGCACAGGCCACAACACTTCTGATGACCCAATAGGAAGCAATAGGAATATAAGCACTGGCAACAGACATAGGAGGTGTGTCCTCTGAGATATACTCAGATGGCAACTCCTTGAATTCAATGATGCACGTGGCCACATCCAGCGCCGCCTTCACGAGCTTGTTGAGTGCCTCAAATTGGGGTCTCAGAGAAGAAGAATTCTCCGCAATGTCAGGCAGTTGCTTAAGGAGGGCCACAGATTTGGCAAGTGTGTTGTTCCCAATACTCAGCTGAGCAACAAGCCAGAACTCCCCAAAAATAACAGCAAAGGCTGCTAAGGTTAGCACAACTTTTGCATGCCATGCATAGCTAGACAGGTAATTCAGTAACACCATAGTTGATCCATGTGCATCTCCTCCTCCAGAGCATTTGCATGATAGCTGCCAATAAAACCATGAATTGCTCCTTAGTAACTTTGTTATTTGATTGATTGATTTAAGTATTTCATATATAGAAAAATGTTGATCCAAATGAACATGGAATGCTATGAAAATATTCAAGAATCATCTGGACAAATAAAATATTTCGAAGAATCCAAAAAGACAAAACCAAAGGCTGCAGTTATAAATACCTCTAGCGGCACAAAAAAGCAAAAGAAAGCTGTGTGTTTTTTATTCATACGTTAATGCTCGTGAGGTAATTATGTGCTAGTTTTTTCAAAATACTGCTACGTACCAGCGTCAAAGTTAAGTATATTCTGTTCAAAAGCAAAATATGGAAAAAGAATCACTCTTCCACTTTATTTTCACCAGGAATATATGTGGCAATCATAGGAAACACATTGTTTCCTTAAGCAGCAACGAATGAATAGTAACTTCTCCAAAAGTTGACAAGATTTTCAGATCTACCTCGCACGAAATTTTCTGGATGACAAAAGCCAGCGAGTCAAGCATGTCAAATTCAGCCAATGCAGCAGCAGTCTCCAATGTGTCTTGCTCTTGTTTTTCCTGCAAAATGTAACACATAGCTAACGGTTAAACATGAACATTATAAACACTAACATAAAAAAAGAAAAATTCTTATATATATAAGTTCCAACACATCTCATAGACACACAAACATCAATGTTGTTGGTGGAGCCAAAAACAGGTAATAATGTATCATGAACAAAATTCTTTAAAACCAGTTTTACTATTAACGTGGCTAAATATAATGATGCGTTAGATTTGCATTTACCCAAGAATATCTCACTGTATATAAAAATTAAGCGCATAATTTATAGCAAATAAAAATCAAACAACACACATGTTAAGAATAAAAAAAAAATCTTGACAAATATATAAATTAAAATTATATAAGTTAATAAAACTATCCTTGCATAATTATTACTACTTATCTTAGTAAATATGTTAATTAAATAATTAACACATTCATATTAAGGGTATAAATGAAAAAAAAATTAATATTAACTAGATATTATAAATGAATAAATATTCTGAAATGTGAAAAAAAAATTAATAATTATTGTAAAATGGATAAAATAATAGATTAATCCACAGTCTGTAATAAATTTAATTTAGCAAAAACATCATGATCATTAATGAATGTCTTACATCGTGACCCTCAATGCTGCGGGCAATGAGTTGAATCAAGATCTCATCCACGATTTGGATAATGGGCTTGACATCAACTTCACGGCCATCTGGGGCATGAGTGGCCTGAACTTGCTTCATCATGGCACTGTCATCTGATGTGGAGAACAAGCGTCTCTCCTTCCTATGCTTAGCGGAAGATGGTGGTGGTAGAGCAGGGCGAGGATTGGTGGCCATGTGAATTAACACAAATGGAAAAATATGTTTGGTTTTGATGAGTACGTGCTGTACGTGGTAACTCAACTAGAACTTATATAGTGATAGGAAGGGGAATAAAGCCGTTATTGAACAAGTACCTTGCTTGTAGGAGAGGGTATAAAAACTAAAGTAAAAGTGATCATTTATTTGATACTATTTAGATAAGGATCCACATGGCTTAGCTATGGTGGCCCCCTGCATGCAATTTGCTTAACAAGCAGGTACCCATATAGACATACGAAGTGAAGGACAACTAATAACGGTGGCATAAAAACATATGGATTAAGCGAAAAAGAAAAGTGATGTATCATGTGTGGGGCCTTACTGACATCAGAGAGGTCATGTCACTTGGCTTATTTCGGTAGTTTGAGAAAGTAATCATTACTTCTTATCTTCTTTTTCCATAGGTCGGTATCGCTCCACAATTATAGGTAAGTATCTTCTTTTGGTATTGTAGGTAAGTATCTCTTTTTGGTAAGTCAAGTGTACGATGGAAATTACACGTAATTAAATTGAGTTTTTGTTCGTTTAGATAAATAACTTGTTTTAGTGTATATAGAAAAATTATTTATAAATAAGTTATTTTATATTTAAATGCATAATAATAAGAATATTTATTTTTAGTGGTTTAAATATTTTAACTTTTCAAAAAATACTACAAAATACTTTTAAAGAAATAATAAGTTATTTAGCTAAACATGATAAAAAGTGAAAATATAATTTTAACTTTTAAAAAGTTAAAAAAAATATAAATTATACTATCCACTTAACTAGACCATCAATCCTTATCCCATTAATCATTTATTATAATATAAAAGATAATATTATATATATATATATATATTTGATAACTATTTAAAACTTATAAATATAATCTCTTTTGATTCTTGTCTTCTATGTGTGGCAAGAAGTTAATACGATTTGAGGTATGTGTTGACTTGTAGGAGTTGGATGGAGTAGAAGAAAATTGAGTGAAATTTTTATTAGCTCTATTATTTGGATATCACAAAGTTGAATGGAGTGAAAAGTAGATGGATAAATTTCATTTTACTGGGTCCCACTATTTCTATCTATCTTTCTTACCCCATATTACACTAGGGGAATGAGATGAAATGAAATAGGATGAGTTACTAGATTTAATAAAATTATTATTCTATCTTTATTACTAATAGTACTCTATTTTTGCTCTAGAATATTATAGGAATAAAAGCCCTATAATCATTCCATTAATGTTTCCAAATAATGGGGTTGAATGCTATTACATTATATTACTAAAATATTTAAATAATAAAATAAAATAATTATATCATCTCACTCTACTTCTCTCCATTTTATTCTATTTCATCCCACTCCACCACTTATTACCGATCCAAACATTCCTTTGTTAAGAACAGGTTGTTTCGTTCGTTAAGTATCTTCCATTTAATAATGCTCGTTCCAATCACACCGTACAAGCCTACCAACCAAAGGACCTGGCCGTTTTTTCCAAATTAAAGTTACTTGACTTAAATCAAAAGGAAAAGAAAAGAATAGTTGTGTATTTAATTAATTAGTCACGAAGGCTTATTAGGTCGAGTTAATTTATAATTTTTCAAGGGATTATAGCCCCATGGGAAGCATGCCAGCGTTCACAGCATTCAGTACGCAGGTTGATTATATGTGGGTAAGTCAGCAGAGGTGGAAATAGGTCGACCGCTTTTACCTTAGATAGGTTGGCCTGTATTTTCTAAATAGAGTTTGATCTTGAACCTATTATTTCATTAAGTTTATTTTATGGTCTTAATCTAATGTTCCTAAAAGTCTAACCTGGTCTTCCTATAAATCTGGTATAGCCTGAAAGCCTATTTAGAGGCTTATTTGGTTATAAAATATTTTAAAAAATCAAAACATCTATTCTTAAATAAATCAAAATACTACTAAATATATCAAAAATATGTTTTAAAATAGACTAAAACACTTAAGCTAGTTAAAAAAAATATTTTTTCAAATATATTAAAATATTTTTATTATTATTAGATATTTAAATAATAATAATAATAATAATATAAGCAGATTAGCTAAAATGACCTTTTAAAAAATCTTAACCTAACTTATTTATTAAATAGATGAGACCTAACTAAGTTGAAGGTAAGCTAGGTCAAAATTCCTGATGAGCATTGTAGGCTACTTCCACCCTCATAAGACGGGTATGATATACAGAGAGTAATATTATATTCTTGCACAAACGCGCATTCATATGGCTCATTTGCTTTTATGCATAATGCATGTAAATAGGTAAGGCATTGAATAGTTATATACAGCTCAATGAGAAATGCTAGGTGCACACACATTGCCTCTGCAAAAAGAAAACGTTGTCTATAGTCTATACTCATCTTTAATTCTGAATTCATTTTAAATTCATAAAGAGATAAGATATAAAAATTGTGAATGCCACCACTTTATTCTTTTTAACATTGATCACTTTGCTATACTTTTGTCCGCGTCAGTTTAAAATATGTCTATAAAATCACTACAAATAACATTACTTTTGCAAGAAAAAGAAGGGTTATCGCGTATGTAATTTTTTACACTTATTTTTATTTATTTCTCTTCTCTCTTTCCGAAGTTTTGGTTGTTGGAGCAAATAAAATAAAAATGAATATAACACATTTTCTTTTAGCGTTTTTGTGTAATTAGAATAGAATTATTCCAATACTAATATATATCGAGGTGACATAAAATAAATATTCTAAAACATCAGGATTATTTAGATTAAATGGATTTTCAATTTTTCACAACTAATAAACTAATTAATTACCGTAACCACTATATATATATATATATATATATAAACATGTCTTGTGGTCCTCACTCCTCATGCATTAATATCTTAACATACCATTTTTTCTTTATTTCTCAATGTGATAAATATTGTGGACAGGGGAGTAATATATAGGGTTCATTTACATAAATAATTTACTTAAACTCATATGTAAAAAGAACTAACAATTGATAAATAAATTATTCTTTACAACATAAATATTCATTTTAAATGTTTTAAAATAAGCAATTAATACATCTCTCACATGTCCTTGCCACACCTCTAACCAACACGTCTTTATAGTACGTGGGTGAAATATTTATCTCCATCCAAAGTCATTTGGCTCAACCGTAGCTGTAGAGACTGGTTGATTCCAACTTGGTCAACCCGAACCGATAATAGATTTTTCTCTGACACTAATTTCTAAACTTTTGAATTTCAAAATGTAATCGGACCAGCAAGGTATTCAGAATTTTCAGTCTGATTGGCTGGTCCATTTTCAATAGAGGAAGAAAGGAATCTGGTGAGTATGAATATTCCTAGTTTTGCTTCAGAGTGTTTCTCACGGTATTTTCAACTATCTATTGGTTGATATATAAAAAGGAGAGCTATAAATTGGAAAGTTCTCCAAAGTGATAATTATTTAGAATTCTTCTCTTATTACTAGGGAAAATAACTATTTACTCGGGAAAAAAATATATTCTCATAGCCCTTCTAAAATAAATTTGTATACAAGAACATTTTCTTTTAGTTCACTTGAAAATGCAATAAATAAAAAAAAAATATTGGATAGTTCTACGAAGCGACAGATATCTAGAACCCTTCTCTTTAATTAAAATAGAAAAGTTTCTAATATAGAAAACATAGATATTAAATTAAAAGATTAAAAGTAACATTACCATTGAGAGCTACTTAGAGGAGAGTATTAAGATTCAACAACCAATATTTACTCCTCATAATAAGTCACACCCTTCACTTGAGTTGGTTTATATATATATATATATCCCTACTATCAATACTTCAAAATTGAATTCATTTCTTATTTTGAGTTTTTCTAAACATATTTCTAAACCTTTTAATAGACACCACATATTAAAATTTATACTTTTTAATCTCTTAATTACTGTCTTTAAAGAATCCATTTTAATTCAAATAGGATTTATTATCTATCTAATAAGGGTAAAGATATTTTGACACCCAAAAAGTGGGTGTCTACTTATATACTCACTCTATAACCACTAAATGTGATGGTGGTTCCTACTTATACTTAATATCCATCACATCCAATGGTTATAAAGTGAGTGTTTGAGTAGACACCCACTTTTTGAGTGTCAAAATAATATTATTCATCTAATAATGGATGAAATGTGAGTTGACATAATATTTTGTACAATTGTACAAAAAATAGAAAAACCCAGTTTAAGGTTTTGGTCAACAGATAACCTAATGTTGGACCGAGAAAGATGTCTAGTAGGACAGGTACAGGCCCACCTCATGGATTTCATTTTTGTTTTATGTTTCGATGTGGGCTAGAATTGCATTGGACTATACCCAACCTCACCGAACAGTAACCCATTCATTGGTTGGGCCTGGGCCCAGAGAAGGGAGAGGGTGTTGACACGTGTGGATGGTATATGATGAGAGCGTGTGAAGGAATACTGGGGAAAGGAAATTGTGGAAAGAGCGAGAAAAGAAAACAAAAACCAAGACAAAAAAAATGAGTGCCCACTACTTGAACTTGTACTGCCACCCTGCCCTCGCTTATGGTTGCCGCTACTCTTATGCTGCTTCACGCTCCCACGCGCCCACTCGCGCACTCTCTCTAACACTCTTCCATCACTTCCACCGCCTTCTTCTTTCTTCTTCTTTCGTGTCTTCTTCTTCAGCTTTAGCTCGCTGTTCCATTCGCATCACCACCACCTTCTCCTTTTTCCAAAACCCTAATTTCCTCACGGGAAACTCTCTCTTCCTTCCCATGCAGGTATTTTCCTTCACCGATTAATTAATTCACGGGGAAAAACAAATCGGCTTTCGTGAGTTTTAGAGGTTTCTGTCTTTTTCTCTTTATTATTTATTTTGGTGGATGACATGGATCTATCCTTCACATTTGTCCTTTCTCAGCTTCCTATGTACTTAATTAACAGTTTTATAAAAGAAATTTTGTTTTGCTTGTTTTTTATTTTGGTGGGGGGAATTTTTGTTTCATTTTATTTTTAAGTTAAGATAAGCGAGAATGCCTTAGTTTTTTTTTTCTGTTTTTGGTTATTCCATTTTATATTTGTGTCGTTATGTTTTTGGTAATGAAGTAAGAGTGTAATTTAATCAGTTATCGGTAAAATTTTCTAATCGTATTTTATGATTTTGTTTGCTCATGGGTAAAACCCTGTTTTTACAAATATGTGAAAATACAGTTTAAAAAAAAAAAGAATTGTTCTGTAGATTTCTTCCTTTTTTATTATTTTTAAATCTGACCATTAATTTAGACTTTTTTTATTCTCTCTAGTGTCCTCTTAGCAAGGGGAGAAAGAAGAGAGAACAGGAAGAAGATGAAACAGTATTATTATTACTTATTTCCCTTTAATCATTCATTGTTTCTTGTTTCTTGACATATTAAGATGTTTGCATCCAGAAAAAATATAATTTTTAATTTTGACAAAAATTGCAGCGATTCTGCTCTGGGGGGAGTATGAGTAGGAACAAAGCAATGGTGGAGAGTTTGCAGCGTTATGGAGTGATCACATCAAGTAAAGTGGCTGAAGTAATGGAGACAGTTGATAGAGCCTTGTTTGTTCCGAATGGGACAGGGGCTTATGTTGACAGCCCCATGTCTATAGGGTACAATGCCACTATATCCGCGCCGCATATGCATGCCACCTGCCTTAAGTTGCTGGAGCAGAATTTGCAGCCCGGGATGCATGCCCTCGACATTGGCTCTGGTATTGTCCTTGAACCTATGTGTAATTATTGTTTTTTCTTCATTTATTCTATTACATTCTAGAGAAATCGAAGAGGTAAATACTTAGATTAGTCCTCCAATGGTATGTGCCGCGTTAAGTTAGTTCTCTAAAGATCTTGGACATCAACCTGGTTCCGCTATGGGGAGAAAAAAAAATCTTTGAAGGACTAATTTGGTGCATATCTTTCAAGAGCATTGACTCAAAATGGAAGTTTCTTGCTAGTTAGAGGGCAAAGTTTTTTAAGGCATTATATTTCTATTGTTGGTGTTTGATTTGTTGTTGATGAGGCTTAATATACTAGAATGGTAAAGTCAACCATCCTTCGGTTGATGAGACTGATTATTGAGATATATGGTAGAGAATAAGGGTGGGTAGAAAGGACTGGATGTTTCCTGAGCACTATGTTGCGGAGGATATTGATTTTTCCCGTCATTATTCTCTTGAATGTTAACATTTTCTATATCCTGTGTCTGTTTGCAGGAACGGGGTATCTGACAGCGTGCTTCGCCTTGATGGTTGGACCTCAAGGCCGTGCTGTTGGTGTGGAGCATATTCCTGAGTTGGTTTCTTCTTCAATAGAGAATATTCAGAAAAGTGCTGCAGCTCCACTATTGAAAGATGGTTCCCTTTCTGTTCATGTTGGTGGTATGGTTTCTGAAATTTCTTTCTGTAAAATTGAAACTTCTCATTTTAGCACAACAGAATTATAGTTCCTTCCGATCAAGTTGACCATGACCATTGAATGTAGTCCTTGTTTCAGTTATTTCAGTCATAGGTGATGAGGATGTAAATGCAAGTGGTTTAATAATTCTGTTGTATGTGGTCCATTAAGTAAACAGAAAATATAAGATTCCTAGGACTTGTGGTTTGTAAAATTAGAGTTGATCCATAAGTATTGTTCATGTTTTCGATAATCAAGATACTTGAATGGTATATTATATCCATGATAATTGAATCACAACAGCCTTATGATTAAGTCAATTTTTCTTGAGAATTAAAATTATGGTTATTGTAGATTGCTAACTTCAAACACTGAGTAATTCTTGTGTGTTGACAGATGGAAGAAAAGGTTGGCCGGAGTTTGCTCCTTATGATGCCATTCACGTTGGAGCAGCGGCACAAGAAATTCCCCAGCCACTAATTGATCAGTTGAAGCCTGGCGGTAGAATGGTGATTCCTGTTGGGAACATATTCCAAGATTTAAAGGTGGTGGATAAGAAATCTGATGGTTCTATCAGTGTCCGAACTGAGACTTCTGTTCGGTATGTGCCCCTCACTAGTCGAGAAGCTCAACTGCGAGGTTACTGAAGTGGGAACCGAAATCCTTAATTTTGGTTCAGATGTCACTGTTTGGAACTTGGATATAGCCAAATGCTGATGTTTGAGCTTGTATAGTTAAATGCTGATGTTTGAGCTTGTATAGTTAAGTTTCCGGAATTTTTAAAGGATAATGGTGATAGCAGTTGTTGGAACTTGTATGTACGCACGTGCTATAGAATTTGTATAGTTAATGTTTATCCTACCCCTTGTTGTACCATAAAGTTCATTCTACTTGAGAAAACAAGATATGTGCATGTTCTTCATGTGTAGTAATAGTAATTTTGATATTAAATATTTACGATTTTATGTTTTCAAATTTTCAGTATGCTTGGTAAAATTTTTAACTTCTTATTTATATCCTGATGCGTTTAAAATTAATACATTTTACATGTTTTTCAGAAACTGTATTTCGATGGCATTACTTGGCATAAAAGTACAATCCTTCAATTTTCTCATTTGAGGAACTATAAATCACACGTCAATAAATTATTTGAATGACAGGTAAAGAGAAGATTTTTGTCCTTTTTTCATACCTTGTTTTTGATAGTTGAAATTTCTTAACTCCTTAGGTATTGCCCACTAATTAGAATAACCATAATAAAATACCATAAACTAAATCAAAGCCGGTGACGTCTGTGTTAAAAAAAAAAATGATCTCATTGAACTTAAGAACCACAATTTACAAAACAAGCTATGGAATTCACAAGCAGAATTTCATTAAGATACAACCACATTTTGCAAGAGAATCCTTTCTGAAATTTCATTTCGTACATAGAAACAAATAGCCAAAAGAAAAAGCAACAAAGACCACTTTCTTAAGACCCTCAGGAGTTGGAATTACAGCTATGATAATTTTGATCAGGACATCAAATTAATTAATAACAATAAAATATGTTAATCTAATCCGAAACCGGCTGCCCAAGAGGGTAATGTCTTTTGAGAAAAATTGACACTATATTCTCAGCTATATAAAACAAAAACTCCAGCAGCTGACATGGGGGATTTCTTGAGGTAACACTCAATAAGAGCTTCGCCTGGGCCTATCCTCAGCAACATTCACTCTGATAGCCCTCCCCTCCAAACTCTGCAACAGCAGAATAACCATATAAAAAAATCATAGGAAAATAAACCATCGCATGTTTCGATTAGCTTATTGCATGAAGGATAATTGCTTCTCTTATCTTCAAAATCTCTCTTTAGGAACTTCTGATTATAAGCTATTATGACTACAAAATACTAAGTTAATTCAAACAGTCAGTCGTCACAGTTGAACCAAACCCTAATTCCAAAAGTCGTCCTTTCAAGATCAAACCATTTTCTTTTTCTTGAACATTAGCACATAAACAATCATGTCCCCTTCAGCTTTCAGCACATTTAACATCAATGCATATGATGTAACCATTGATTGCGTAACCAAGTACTATGGATATACCTGACCATCAAGAGCAGCAATGGCATCATTCATTTCAGTCTCATCAGACATTGTGACAAAACCAAAGCCACGTGATCGTCCAGTCTCTCTGTCATAGACTACCCGAGCATTCACAACCTTACCATGTTCACTGAAAATTTGCTCCAGACGAGTATTGTCGACATCCCATGGCAAGTTACCAACATAGACTCTTAAAGCAGGTTCAAAGTTACGAGGTGAGCGTTCAGGCCGAGTTCCTCTTGGGGAAGCCTTGTTAACAGTCAATAGTCTTCCATCTAATTCCTGTCAAGGAAAATAAGGTATAAACCACCAAATCCCTATATCAAAGAGTTCTGCAGTCTAAACTGCCTCCTTATTAATATGAGGCATTTATTCTTCTTAGAAAGATAAACTGAGGAAAGCAAAAGAACAGTTGCAAAAAACAACCAGCATACAACTTAGAATAGGAAATTAACAACCTTAATAGGAAATTAACAACCTTGTACATATTTGTATAAAACAGATTACAAGCATCGAGTAAAAACATATCAAGTGGTAAGCAGAAACAGTTACCATTCTCCTTGTTTCCAGGACACTTCTATTGCAACATTTAATCATACTTACAGCCCTTAACAATGTAGTGATACAAAATAACACACCATCCAACATAATTTAACACAGAATAGGAGATTCACCACCATGCAAGTTTCTGTCCTCATTGCTTACTAGGCAACCACATTGAACAAACTTTCTAGCACATGGAACTTAATCTAATATCTTTCTAAGGTAAGTTTTCCATCCCCTTAAAATGTGTAGAAACCAAAGTGGGATTGGTTAAGGTGGCCGGTACCTTAATCCCTTAACCAGAGGTCTTGTCTTTCAAGCCGGGAAAGACCCCTACTCGCTTGAGGGACCTCTGTCTCTGATTAGTCAAGTTCCTATTAATAGGGACCTGACAACGGTGGTTCAATTGCGATCAAAATAAAAACGTGTAAAAAAATTCACCGGCAAGCTTTTATACCAAAATCAGAATGCAAACTACGAAATCTAGTTCCTGATTCCCAATTTCAATACAAAACTTACTCTCAACAACAAAATATTTCCAACAAAAACAGTTATGGCAAAATTCAAAGGCTAGTCCTCAATCAACAAAGAAATTGAACAAATCCAAACTCACATAGCGGTGGAGCTTCTCCACGGCCTTCTCAGCTTCCTCAACAGTACTCATCGTCACAAATCCAAACCCGCGGCTCTGGTCAGTTTCCCTATTATAAATAACCTAAAATCCACAAAAAAACAACAATAATCACACCATCAGAATCCCTTTTATAATCGCAATTCACAATCATCAAAGACCAAATCGAAACTGAAAATAAAACAAAAATAAAAAAGAGAGAAAACCTGACCTCAGCAATCTCAACTGTTCCTGCCTGCTCGAAAAGCATGGCGAGTCTTTGGCTATCAACATCGTAAGGCAAGTTCCCAACAAACACTTTCGCATCCTCAGGTGGTTCCACAAAACCTTCTCCTCCTTCTTCAGCAACTTGTTCTTGTTCTTCTTCTTCTGGGCCTTCGCCGTTGGGCTGCCAATCGGAAAGCCCAGCTTCTGTTTCACTGAGACCAGCTTCTTCTTCTAAGGTGAGGGTGTTGTCTCCTTCTTGCTGGGCCCAGTCGGAGGTTTGGGCCACGTGGGTGAGCACGTGGGGGCGGTGGGCTCTGAGGGAAGGGAAGGAGAGTTGTTGGAGCTTGAGGATGAGGGAGTTGTGTTTGGGCAATAAGGGGTGTTTGGGTGTGGATTTGGAGTGGAAGAGTGAGGAAGGGGGAGAGAGGAGGCATGACTCTGCCATCGTGGTGAGGGATTTGCAGGCAGTGATAGACATGTAATAGTAACAGCGAGAATAACAAGAACAAGAGGGAGAGGGAGAGGGCTTTGAAGAATGAAGGAAGGAAGGAGGGTGAAGGGAATGAGGATAAGGGGTTGGAATTGAGAGGAAAGGGCTTTTGCTGATGACACTAAAATATCGCCAGCAAAACCAGACAAAATCGATGCATTCCATTCAGGTACATGTGGGTGGGCTGGGCATATGTCCACTAAAATGGCTTTTTCTTTCCATCTTCGTTTCTAATGTGTATATGTATGGGCTTTCAGTGTTTTTGTATTAGCGGGGGTATAAGCTTTTATTGAGAGAATTTTTTTCTTTTCTGATGGGTCCTGTGGTTGGTTGATCTAGAAGGATGTGAGTGTGCTTGAAATCATATAAAAAATGCGAATGAATCAAATGATTTGATTTATAAACCTATGAGATTGCTCACTTTTGTTTTTGAAAAAAAAAATAATTCTTATCAACTTTGATAAGATTTGAGTGAAACTGATTTGATTTGAAAATTTAAACACAAATTAAATCGATTCATTTTTTTAACCATTCCAAATATAATCATTGTGTTTTTAAATATAAGAATTGATTTCCAGAATCAATTCAATTTCCATTTCCTATTTAAGCATTCCAAACACTAAGGAAAAAAAAAAAGGAAATGGCAGGTTGATTGTATCTGTATATGAGATTGATGGATGTAGTTTTACTTGGATAAAAACACATTTTAATGATCATAACGTGATTTTTCCCTTTTCATTACATTGATATCTAAGCATATTTTATCATATGAATAAATATAGCATATGCGTTACCACTTATGAGCACATTTCTTCTTCTTCTTGCTTATTATTATTATTATTATTATTATCAACATCTTTTTGGTTGTGAAACCTTATTTTTTTTTTCTTTAGTTCAGAAATAGAGAGTGAACTCAATGTTTTGAAAACACTTATAAAATAAAAATGGTCCTAACTAAGTTTTGGGAAAGCTGATTATTTGCACTTAAAGTGCCAAGCAAATTGTCCTTTCATTAAGTGACGAATGGACTTTAGACATCATATATTATTCTCTCTCTCTGTTTCTTTAATTAAAGGAAAAAAAAGAGCAATTGGAAAAAGAAAACACATAGTCATGCTATTATACATGAGTAACATTATTGTTGCTTCGATTTCTTGGACAATTTTTCTACATGCTCTTTGCTCGACTTGAAACCCATGTCTCATCACATAATGCTATGCAATCCATCTAAAGTAAAAACATATAATTCTATGCAGTCAGCGTTTTTCCAAAAAAAACACACAATGAGGCTTGTCCTTACTACACAAATCGCAATATCACATTGCATTCGCACTGCTTGGACAGGACACTGTTCAAAGACAAATGCTGGTTGAGAGCACACTTTCCTGATCTTTGGCAATTCATAATGCCAACTATCCCGCATAGCTTGTTCAAGTTCCAAATTTTCAGTAGACTGCAATAACCAAAGAGAGTACATGTACAATAACTGCAATATTTAGTATGACATAGAGTTATGTTATTTGTACATAAGTTGTACGAAATACTGTACTGATTTATACTTCTGTCACGCAATTTATGTACGAATAGCAATTTTCTATAACATAGCATACCTCTTCCCATCCATTACTGGATCATCAAATAAACAGTCACAAGTAGGACGACCAGCATGTTTAGCTCTCAGACTGGAACCATCAGGGGGTACAAGCTTTTCAATGATATTCACATCATGCTGACCAGGCTTGTCACTAAGATTGAAAGAAGCATATTGGGTCTGTCATCGTTATATTTCCATTTATCTTCTACTTAAATGACTAACAACTTTGCTGACCTAACATATACTGGACAACCACCCAGTGCTCTTGCTGCTGCATGAAACTCAGCTGTGTAATGGGTGCTCTGTAATTAAGAATATGGCTACTTACTGCGGAAAAAAATTGACACACATATTAAAAATTACTTAAAATTTTAAATGGTCTCATTGATATTGAGTCATTGTTGGAGTTAAAATAATTTATAATTTTTAAATCAAATATGTGCTGCGTCGTACATGATCAAATGTAGACAAGTGTCAACATGTGAACACGACACCCTATGTGTATTTGCTTTATAAATAAAATAAACGTATAAGTTTTGTGCATACAATAGAAGAGGAAGAAAGAATAATGTTACATAAAACATATCCCAATCAGGAATGACTATCTTCTCTAGCAAATTGCTGTTGAATACTACAGCAGCAACATGCAGTGTCTGAAATGTTGGTTCATTTGGCATAAAATCCTCAGAAGCTCTGGCAGTGGCACTTCTCTTTGAGCTGAAAGCACCAATTAGTCAGATGCTAAGGTTTTCACCTTCCCTCTTACTGATCAAGAGATCTCGTATATGACATACCTGAGTATGTAATCATTGTTGTTACTCATTGAGCAAATAAGGTTATTGCCTCCAACTGATTCTTCTAAAGCTTCCTGAAAACGTTTGGTCAGTGCGACCCTCCCTCCATAACCTGAACCAAGGTCGTCGTCTAGGATGCACTGAACATCTACCTTCACTCCATCAATGAGTGCTAGCAATGAAACTTCACTTTAGCCCACATTTCTGTTTGATGGTTCTTATAAAGTGGTGCACATCAACATATCCTGAGCCCTTTAGCATTTTCCTTTAGATTTTGTAGTCTGGCTTGGAACCTACACATTAGCAAGCAGGAATATAAAGTGATTGTTCACTGCACGTACCTTTGGATCATTAGAAGCAAATTACTACAAGACAGAAATTAAATAATCTTTACTTTGATTTTTCAAGGGGAAGTTCACCGTTTTCTAGTGTTGTCTCTTTAGTGTTTGGCCATCCATCATCAATGCATGCCCATTTTGGGAGGCATCCTCCTTCTGAGAACCTGCATTAGAAACAAATTGAGGAATATATAACAGGTTTCAACTTCAATGGATTAAATTATGGTAAAATGGAGTTTTTAATTTATTTCTGTTGCACCTTTTAAGGCCTTCATCAATTCCTTGTGCACTGACATTGGTATAAAATGCATCCCATGTGTTCCATCCGAACCAGTCCACATATTCTGGCAACTGTGATGCAGTTTGAAATCATCACACTATTTAGGTGATATTAATATATTCAATGTGGAACGGGATCAGATCCTTTACCTCCTTATGATCAATGTGCCTAAATGTTCCTTTGTGCTTCTCCAATATCCTGTTTGAATGCAACAGCTTAACAGATATGTTATATCCTCTTGCTTCAAGTCATAATTGATTTAATTTTCATACCATATGAGAATTAATGTTTCCACACCAACATTTAATTATAAATTATCACGTCAATAAAATATTTGATTTTCAAGGTAACTATTTTAGTAGTTACATGTTTGGTAATACATGAATGATTGATGGTATAAAAAACTTTAATGTATCAAAACTCTACATTTGTTAATTGTTACATAAGCATAATTGAAAAAAATGTTCTACCAAAACAACTGTAACTTTGTGACTCACTTCATGGAATATGAGCTTAAATGGGTTGTCTCCTGAACTTACGTAAACCGCTTCATGTCTCCACATTGGGATCACCTGAGCCAACCAAAAGCTCATAAAAATAGCTAGAATTAAACAAAACCTGAAGTAGTAAAGCATGCAAGAAATAGGGGAAAAGAAAGTGCAACATTATATTATTCTGTTCTATTTCTAACTAAACACTTTCAGCGCAGAACTCAAGCTCATCATTTACTGTCCCTTGCAAACTAGTCCTGAGTCGAAAGAACCTTACCACATACTGTGTGAGGCATTCGTCTCTGATGCTAGGGACTGTGTTGATGGTCATTGTTAGTTGTTTTGCTAATCAATAACAATCAATGAAGTTGAAGTATGTGCCAAACAATGAACTCTTAGCCTATATATGGACTCTTGGATACGTAAAAGCATGCTAAGAAGAAAATATGAAAAGAAGAAAAAGCGTGCTTAAATATGAGTGCAATTCAACCGCACCGAACCGAAATAATTGAAGTGAGATTGATCACATTGTACATTTGTACTTTGTCCCTTGGTGTAAGAAGCTTAGGTGTTGACGGTTGTCAACATGAGGTGTCAAAACTATTTGATCAATTCATGATAGAAATGTTCGGCAAGGTATTCATTGATACAAAATGTTGACCGAAATATTGTCACAAGCATTGCTTCTGGATTCACTTATTCGGCGGTTCCTTGACTTGTATCTGGTTTATTTATTCCCAATCCGTTTTGGATTTGGATAATCATGGGGATCCAAACATGATAGAATTATATGTGGGTCTAATGTGGCCTGTTGAATGTTTGACCTGCCACTCCCACATAGAACATGACATATTCTGAAAAGCCTATTTTTTATTTATTTGTTTTCAAATGCTTTAGGCTCAATTCATCTCTCATATTTTGAGTAAATTTTGTGCTGGACAACTTCTGTGTTTTGTTTTCCTTTTTAAATTTTGTGACCAAACTTATAAGCTTCATTTTATTGGTATAGCATTTGATACCCCCCGCCCCGGGAATAGGGCTCTGTCGGCTGTTCATTGCATTACACGTTGAACTTGCACTAAGGATCATGTTACTTTAAGAATCACTTAAAATAATTATGTTATAAGAATATATGTCAGCTTGGTATTTTGAAAAAGAGGATGAACTCTTATTTTTCACATTCCTTTATGATGAAGATACCAGATAGAGTCTACGAAAACATAAAAGTACTATTAAAGAATGTAAGAAAGTGTCACATCATTTTTATATAGATGGCACACACATTTGTACACTACAATTCATCAAAATCAAATGATTCTTTTTATATTCTTGCTTTAGGAGTTAGGTAATTAGAAAACCTCTAAGATCAGATTAGATTCATTTTGACTCAGCAAGGCTACTTCAGTATACAAGTTGAATGCCCCTTGAATATCCTTCACCATCAAGTTTAATTGTCAATAGTCCATCTTCAGGGTTGTAGAAGAACTTCTCATCCTTCATGTCCACCATGCAACGTTTTGGTCTAACATTTGAGTATGCTCCAAAACGGCCACATCCTCTCCCTTTGATTTTGATTATGCATTCTGCAACATCCATGGTGCACTCCAGAGCTTCTACAGCTCCTCCTGAGTTGTACATGTCAAGCAATCCTATTGGTGCAAATTGTACATCATGACCAAACACCTGTTTCACACAAAAGTTTTAACAACCTTGTATGTTCGACTTAGTAAACATGACTTTTCAAGAAGCGAACATTGCAAAATTAATTAGGGTACTGACCCTTATTGGAGATACTGTATATATTTCACATTGGAGAGTCTCCAGGGACACTTCTAGTTTTTCTTTGTTCTGCAGCTTGTTAAGCAAACCTGCAGTATGGTACAGTGTGGTAAATATGTTGGCAGTTCTTATAGAGAAAGATATGAATAAGGTTCTAAAAGGCTAGCACAAGCACAACATAAATATGATTAAGTTGAAATTTGAACCTGCATTGAAGGCATATACTGCAGAATCTCCATTCCAATTTTCACCTGCAACATCTTCAAGGAATTCTACATCATGGGGTCTCACTTTCCCTGATATGCTTATGTGTGTTGGTGTGGTTTCCACTGATTTCAGTGGCCAGCTTCCTGCTCCTTGGCAATTAAAGACGCCAATCACCCCAGTCAGCTTGTTCAAGTTCCAAATTTTCAGCAGACTGCAAAGGAGTCAATAACAATATGGCTGTTCAGTGAAAAATGGAAGCTAATCAAAAAATGATTGCCATTCTTAGAGACATAGTAACATTTTAACTTACCTTTTACCATCCATAACAGGATCTTCAAATAAGCAATCTCGAGTAGGACGGCCGGCATATCTTGCTCTCAAGACTGATCCATCAGGCAATACTAGCTTCTTGAGGATTTTAAAATCATGATTTCCAGGCTTATCACTGTAATGTATCAAATTTTATCAGTTTTTTTTTGCTAGAAATTTTGTTAAGCATAAGAAAATATTTGTTAAAGGAAGCTAGTGAGATCAAGAATAATATCTGTTTTGCTGCCTTACCTTACGTATACTGCACAACCACCTATTGCTCTTGCTGCAGCGTGGAACTCGGCTGTGTCATGCTTACTCTGAAATAGGAACATTTCAGAATCATATCAAGCAACTTTTTTTTTCCGATAGTTTGAAGACAATGATTGTCCCAAAAAATGGGATCATATGACAAGGTAATACAAAAAAATTCAAACCACATATTCCAACTATAATCCAATCAAAATAGCTACAGAAAAGCAACTAAAACTAGATATGCTAAAACTGCTTATGGAACGGAAAACTCCGAAGCAGACTAACACCAATGGATACCAGCAAACACCTACCAAACTAGCTCCAGCAATATATATCTCCACCA
This sequence comes from Dalbergia cochinchinensis, assembly GCA_031216125.1. Taxonomy (NCBI): domain Eukaryota; kingdom Viridiplantae; phylum Streptophyta; class Magnoliopsida; order Fabales; family Fabaceae; genus Dalbergia; species Dalbergia cochinchinensis. The sequence goes on along the minus strand of CM062373.1, from coordinate 52,730,824 downwards.
TTAATTACACATGCGACCTTCCTATAAATAACACCAGATACAACTTGCAAATGGGATCATATCAAGCAACTTATTAACATTTGCAGACATTAAAGATTTTGACAAAGCCATGAGACAGGAAAATTACATGGAACATGTCCCAGTCAGGCACAAATATCTCCCCAAGAAGTATACTATTAAAAGCTACTGAGGCAATGTGCAAGGTTTGAAATGTTGGCTGTCTTGGCATGAAATCCTCAGATGCTCTTGTTACTGCACTCTTCTTTGAACTGGAAGTTGAGAACACAAAAAGAAAACACTTGTCACAAAAGGGATCAAGAGAAAGTTTTAGATTCTATTAGGTATAGTTCTAAAAATTAGATACTTGATAGCAGGCAGACCTGTATATTGAATCAGAGTTATGAGCCATGCAGCAAATGAGGTTATTGTCCTTGAAGTTCCTTGCTACAGATAGCTCTAGTGCTTCTTGATACCGCTTAGTCAACGAAACACGCCCACCGTAGCTGGAACCCATGGTTTCTACAACATTTTGGACATCAACTTTGACTCCGTCCACGCCACAGCTAGCAAGATAACTATGATAGTCATTGTAAAAATCATGTATCCTTTCTGGGTCTATAATTCCCACTCCATATTTTTCCAAGCTGTCCATGGCTACATCTCTAAGGTTCCCTATATTGCCAGGTGACTGAATTGGATATGCAAGTTTTGGATTATATTTCTTCATTGCATCCGATGATGGGAGCACTCCTCCCCAATAACCAGCCAATGCATGCCACATGTAAACATATCTGGAGGTATGCACAATTATAGTCAGCTCTTTAGTTACTGTGAATAATGGTGTGGTAGCCTTATAGGCTAATTCCATATGAAGAGACAATGCATAAGCCTTGTTGAGATCAGATTGCTTACTTTACTCCGAAATTATTTTTGATTGAATCAACAAAATCATGGAGATTGTTGCAAGAATTGTTAGAGCCTGCATCGCTGAACTTATTGTTTTCTTTAATGTCTGTCAGTCTGGTGGCAAACCTAATGGTTAACAAAAGATGTCACAACCCCAACATGATGAGTAAGAAATGGAGGGAGAAAAAAAAATGGTGGCATCAGTTCAAAAGAGAGACTTACTGGGTTCCTTCAATTAGTGGTTCACCGTCTCTGTGAAACTCATTGAATGTATCTTGCCATCCATCATCAATGATGAGAAACTTTGGTGAACAATCTCCATTCAAGAAACTGTTAAACAAATAGAGAAATTGTCATTGACATTCTCAAAATTTGCAGGATGTCATATAGGTGAAGTTACTTGAGTGACACTTTACCTTTGAAGTCCGTCTCTTACTCGTTGTGGACTCACTTCAGTGTAAAAAGCATCCCAAGTGCACCATCCAAACCAGTCAAGATGTGCAGGGATCTTCTTGTGTTCAAGATGACTAAAAGTTCCTTTGTGTTCTTCTAATATCCTGAATCAACAGAAATAAAGTGTAAATGTAATACGTCTAGACTTATATAACATGACTTCACATAAAGAATAAGGACATTCTAGAAACAAGACATACTTGATAGAGTTTCTGATTAGCTCAAACGGATTGTTTCCTGAATTCACAAATACAGCTTCTAGTGACTGGGGAGTTTGGATATGGGTATCTCCTGGATCATTTAAAAATCATATTAGTATGAAACAGCTAAGTATCTTAATTCATAGGATAACATCTGTTTTCTTTTCTTTCTTATGAAGTAAAATATGAGTGAAAGGAGACTTCACTAACCACTTTCAATGCAGAATTGAAGCTCATTTGATGTGGTTCCTTGCAAAGTTGCGCGAAATTGTCCATCCAAAACAGGCAAGAGGAGAACGTAGGTGGCGTCGTCTGCTGTAAGATCCTCAGAATCAGAAGAAAAAGCATCCTGGAGGGCAGATTCTTCTCTTGCTTCCACCAGCAGCAATTGAGTCTCCACTGGAACATCACTTGCAGACCTCCCAATTCGTGGTATCATCCACCAGATTTTGAATCTGAAGAGTGACAACAACTTATATCCCCTGCAATTGGTTCATTGTTTTGTGTCATTAAGCGCCACAAACTTGACAGAACACAAATATAGCTCTTAGCAGCACTGTTGAACTAATCATTTTTGAGCAAAAATCAAGCTTGGCAATGTTTTTTTTTCGTCATCTAAATATTCACGTAGTTGAATAATCAGGTTAATGCCCTTATAAATAGAAGTAAAAGATTGATATAATGTCTTATACTAACATATATATTAAAAGTTAAGTTCATGTAACAATTAGGATTCAAAGTTTTTACACTTCCAAAAAACATGTTATGAATCTCTACTCTTGATTTAATTTTAATATTTGGAGATTCAAATGCAAGAAAAAGAAGAGGGCTTATTTGATTAGGTGAATCTCAAGCTACGCATCATGCAATCCTGTTTTGTCAAATCTATGTTTGACTAATTTGCATTGAGTTGAATTCAATGCAATGCAGCTGTCCTATGTTTCCTTGTTAATAACGCAAAAGAAACAAAAAATAAACAAATAAAATAACTAGTGGCAGAAAAATAAGCGTGGTCCTGTGACACTCAACATATTCAAACAAGTTTTATACATGTATCTGGAAACTTCTGGTCAAGTCGCCATTGAAAAAGAGAAAGAAAAAAAAACAATGGAGAATGAGAACTGGGAGAATGCATTCTCTCATCTTTCTTATCAACATGATCATGCCATGTAAGAGAAATTAAAGACAGAAGAAACAAACACTTTGAATGATTTAGTTTGATTAATACTCAATTACTTTAACTGCTTGTTTATGTAAATACGAAATATAAGAGGATGCATTTCTGTTAATGAGATTAGTGAGTCAGAGAGAGGAGATATGAGAGACTCTCACTGAAGAATGCCAAGAGGGAAGACATGACGGGAGCTTGGAACCTTTGAAGTTGCACCCAAGAAAGCAGACTCTGTGCCAACACCAGAAACCACAATGTTTCCTGGAACATGGCTCAAAACCACCTTGCCCCTCACCACAAGGCAACCATCCTTCACTGTAGGCACTGCATTTATTGTCATCTTTGCAAGCCAAGGTCCAAAAAATGAAGCTAGCTAAGCTAGATGCTTGGTTGAAGTTATAAAATGAAGTTGAGGTTGAAAGTGAATCAAGGTATAGGGGTTGATTAATGATGAATGATGAAGAGGGTAACTTCGACGAAAGGAAGTATTTATAGGGTGACAGAAATCTGAGTCATACATGTTCTGTTTATTGGATTGGAACAAAGCAACAAATGACCAACACGTGAAAAGTCCACATTTTTGTTTGTTTTTGACGCTCTTATAACGATTGTTGAAATTTTCAAGTGGTGGACCAAGCACATGGTTTATAGTTTATTAAAAGATACAATCAAAGGCTATAGAGTTGATAACTAGCTGGGTTATTGATGCATTCATTTAGGGTTAGGGGTTTGATTCAATAAGTATAAAATGATTTTGTGAGTAGAGATTTATCTTTTAAAGGAACTCCCTTCATAGAAAAAGGATTAGTTCTCGAAACCAGATTAAAGATAGAGTAATAAAAAGAAATAGTTTATTGAATAAAAAAAAAAAAAGAGAAGAATGATGTTATTTTGACACTCACGTCCATGTGGGTGTGAAAGGAGTGATAGAAAAAGAATAAATTTAAAAAATGAGTAAATGATGAGATCTATATATTTTATAAATAAAGTGTTTGAATATTTAAAAATATGGGATGTCAAAATAGAAAAAGTGAAAATGCGATAAATGTGTCAGGTGCTATTTGTTGCTTGAACTTGGAAATAAAATAAGAGCCAGTTCGTTTGCATCTAAGCACTTACAGAAGCGGTGCCTTGTCAAGGATGAGTCAGCTTGATTTTAAAAATGGATATTGTAAGAATCAGATAACGGTCAAAAAAAACTTCTACTTAAGATTTTATCAAAATAAAATAAAAATGTTGTGACTTCATTTTTTTTTTGATCTGGACTTTGAAGTTAAAAATAAATAAACAAATGAGAAATGCTACCTTTTAGTCAAATTAAATGAAAACAGGAAAGTTCCTTGCCAAACTAAATTGGTAATTTGATACTATTGTGTTACTATTCTCAACTTACATGCTAATGATAGAAGTCACACTAAACTGATCTAAAAGTCGGAAGTCGGAAATACAATAGTATTACTTCTACCAAAAAAGGACAGAAGGGGGGGGGGGGGTGGTGGTGGTGTTGGGGGTTGATGGGACGCTCACAAAGGTGTAGATGATTAATTTACTAACCTTTTCATTTTCAGTTTTGCCCCAAGTTTCCTCTTTTTTAATGGGATGATAAAATCTGGAACGAATATTTTATATATTTAAGTAGTATTTGTTTACGGGTAAAATATATAGAAATAGAGACAGAAATATAGGAATAATAAAAATAGTAGAAATGAAAATATATAGAATATTATTAAAAAATAAAAATATTAAATTTTTATTTTTAGATTCTATATTTTAAAAATATAAAAATTTTATATTTTTATATTCCAGGTACAGTATGGAGTAATAATGGGGAAAATTCTTGTATTACGGCGTTTAACACATGATATAGGAACAATGGCTTTTTCATTTTTGGAGCGAAGGAAAAATGGCTTATGCGCTATTGGTATGGCACAAGATGGGTAGTGACTAGTGGGCAGCACTAAGATTTTTATTTATTTATTTAGAGAATGAGGGATTGCTAATTATGAGTGAGGAAATTTTTTCACGATAGTATATCTGTATTATTGTAGAATGGAAGCATAGTCAGGGCTTTGATTTTTTATAGTATGTATGGAAAAGATTTCATGATCAATGGTTTATTTTTTTAGGAGAACTTCAGTCTCAAAAAGATTAGTTATTGTTATTAGAGTTGGAAATACCTTAGAAAAAAAATGATAACATGCTTTTCCTTTTTTTTCTTAGGACACATTTTGAAAGTAAGAGTAAAATGTTAAATTTATCAGAAAATTCAAATTACTAATATTACAAAAATCCTTCAACAACTAAGGTATATTTTATTTACTTCTTAAGGAATGTTTGATGCATTGCCTATAAAATTACTAGTAATCTAGATTACCCATTAGAAAAATTATTATTTTTTAAATTACTGGTAATATTATGATGTAGCGTTTGTTTATGCAAGTAATTTAACTAATAATGCACATTACGTTGTTTGGTATATCATAAGAGTTATAAGGTAATATATGTTTACTAATGCATTAATACTAATAATAATAATATTTATTAATGTTATTAATTATTATAATAATTATTATTAAATGATAATTTAATTATTATTTAAAATTAATTATTAATAATTATTAGTAATTATTAATAATAATTAAAATTTTTAGTTATTAATTAATAATAACTAATTAATTTTTAATAATTATTTTAAATTATTATTATTTAACAACAACAACAATAATAACAATAATAATAATAATAATAACACAATGATGATTTTCGCTTTGTGGTTATCTGGGTAGTAATTTAGGAGGTAATCCACTTAGAGATCCCAAATGGAGATAGTTCATATTACCACTAACAGTATGTTTGGTTGGGGAGTAAAAATGAAGATAAATTTTTCATGAATAAGATTCATGTATAATTTTATACATAGAGTTCATCCATGAAAATTTATACCATATTTTTACCCTATAACCAAACATATCCTAAGAAAACAATCCAGATTATCAAGGTAATCTACATTGTCTGTTATGTGATGTAACCAAATAAGATAATACTGTGGATTAAGTCTATCAATAATTCAAATAGATTACCTATACCAAGCACCTTGTTAAGTCATTTTTTAGTGTAATAACAGGTTTCATCTAAGGTATATCAGATGAAGTGTGGTGTATCACACACCAATTTTTTAGCCACATTTATAAAACGTGGTTAAATTCATTGATGACACTTTGTAAATGTGGCTAAATTCCTAGTATTTGATACACCACACTTCATCAAGTATACCATAGCCTTCATCTGTATAATTGATTTACTTGTTAAACTAGGATATTAGAGATGTTAAAATAGGCTAGACCCGCCAAAACCACCACTTTTAGTGTGTTAGATGAAAGTTTTGAGCTTGCTTAAGCTATCTTACTTAACCCACAAGGTTAGGCGGGTTGAGACAAGTTTGGCCTGCAGGCTAAGCTTTTTTTTTACCAAAAAAACAAATTCATAATTAGCTCGGAAAAGACATGAGACTAAGGCACAAGTAAAAAACACGTACACTCACTAACACATTAACACTATATAGTTGACACTATTCACTCAAAGTTAAAACTTTAAAGGAAAATACAGTCACAACTCACAACACTATTAGTGATAACATTTTTCAATCAAAATTGATATATAATTATTATAGACCTTGAAAAATTAGGTATGCATTAAAAAAAACATATTGTTTAATTTTTTAAAAAAATATTAAACCATTAAAATGTCTTTTTTTTTGTTTGCAATTTTTTCATTTTTTAGTGGGCTGGCAAGTCTATCCAAAAATTAGTTTGGCAGGCTAACTCACCCTACACTATTTTTGACGAGCTAGTGGCGGGTTGGGCTAACTCGTTTTGACACCTTTATAGGATATACATCTTGTTCGCCAATCTCAATGGCGTATTTCATTATTGGATGGATAAATTTAGAAAAAGAATAGTTTATCCAAATATTAATTTGATATTTGTACTCAAGTCATTAAAGAAATGGGTAAATTACATTCACCTCCTCTAAGGTTTGTGAAAATACAACTTACACCCCTCTAGTTGTCCAGTCTACACTCACAACTCTCTGCTTGTCAAATTTTAAGTATTTATATTACACCCACACCCTTCACTATTAGAGTACCATTAGCAAACTTAACAGAATGATATTTTTATGATATTAATTATTTCTAATTAAAAAAATTAGAAAAATAACTTTAAACTTAACAAGTGGATAAAGGTATTTTAATAATTTTATTAATTAAAAATAGTTAATATAAAAAAGTATTATTCTGTTAAGTTTACAAATGATATTTTGTGAATAAGGAGTGTGACTATAATACAAATACTTAAAATTTAACAAGCAGAAGAGATGTGAGTGTAGGTTAGACAATTAGAGGGGTGTGAATTGTATTTCCACAAATTTTAAAAGAAGTGAGTACAACTGACCCTAAAGAAATTGTTGCAAATAAAGTTTGCATTGTTAATTTTACTATGTTATTGTATGTAGAAATGGGTTAAATTAATTTATTAGTTGCTATTTGTTTGAAAAAATAAATCTCTGTAATTTGTGATTTACATTTAAGTTCCTAGTAGAGTTGTAAAAAGAACTTAGCCTTTCAATCCACCAACTCCCGGAGCATCATAGCAATCTAAATAAATATTGGGTATAACAAAATATGAATTTAATTTTAATGTATTAACAGTATAGAATTATTTTATATTATCATCTAATTAAAATATTTTATTTAAATAAATTTTAAAATAGTGAACATAAAAATTAATTATCAAAATTAATATAGTAATATAATTGAATGAATATGAAAAAAATTTATGCTATCAGTATATAAAAATTATATTTAATAAAATAATTCTAAAAGTCATCCTTCATAAGAATTCGTTTATAAATTTCAAATTGTAATAACAAAAATAAAAATTTTAGTCTAGAAGCACTATCTTTTTCGTCAAAAACTGGCATTTCTAAATTAATCGCGAATGCCCATCCACATAAAGGGGCATTTTTATTTCTGGAAAGCTCCGAATGGATGAAGATGTGACGTGGCCGTGATTTGGATGCAATTGTGCGTGTTGTTGGCAGCGCTCCGCTACCAAGCTGCCACTAAGTCCATTTCTATCCATTCTTCATTCCGATTCTCATTTCTATTAATTATCTTATTAATTGCATAAAAGTAAAATAAGTATTTCTTTCCCTCTTATATTTACTCGATTTTTTCAATTTTTCCATTATATTTTATTTTTGTAAAATTTAGTCTTTTACCTTTTAAATCATTTTCAATTTGACCCTAATATAAATCCAACATGTATGTCACGAAAATATTTGTGCCATGTCGGCATTATTTGTCCCACATCAACATTTTCTGTCAATTATATAATATAATAGTAATTTGGGTTCAAATTAAAAACCAATTTAAAACATAAGGTACCAGAGTGAGAAAAATAAAAGAAAAGAGATAAAATAAAATTAAAAAAAGTCATGTAGAGGCGAGCGACCTAAAAGTCAATTTTACCTTGGCAAAATTATTATGGCAAAGAGTGTGCCCAATCTTTTTTTTTTTTAGTCGCATTGGGGGATGAGAGAAGGGGCTATGCCTCTGAATGAGTCAAACTTGCTCCCTCAGTTTCGGGATGCATTTTGTAAAGGCACACATGCCAATCCAACCAAGTCTCACTTGCTATAGTTATCATAACCAAACTGTCGGTTTAGACCTGAAATCGATAAACTCGTCACTAGTTCGGTTCGGTGATTGGATCGATTCTACAATTGAACTGGCACAAGAGCCGACTGGTCAACCCATGCACAAACCAAGTGTCAATAAATTCCTGAAATTGCTCAAAAATTCATGAGGTGGGTTCAAACTGTGAACCTATCAAATAGCTAAAAAATATATGAAGGCATAATTCCGCTCTATGTAGGTAATTCTTCAAATTTTCAAATGTTGGCGATGGCACCCAATTATGATATAGAAGCTCTTAAGCCATATTGATTGGACTAAAGCTTTCACTCCTCACACAAAATAACTTAATACAAGCATTACATTTAGACATTTCAATATTGAAATCCAACTTAGTACGTACTCCCAAATTTTTATAATGAATCTCCATCAAAGATAATAATATTTTATAATGAAATCCAACTTAGTAATCCCACATTTTTATAATGAACACAAACGTCAAGCCTAGCTAGGCATGTGCGAACCGAATCCACTGCGACATGCTTGGAATTCCTCCATTCACAACAGTGAGCAAGTAGTAACCAGAGGGAGCAACAAAGGGTGATGGTGGTGCTTCTAACACTGCAGTCACCAACCCATTTCCACTTCTCACCATGCTCTTGCACCTCAGCTTCAGCATCCTCTGATTCATGGCAAAGGAATGTGTTGTAAATGGTGGTGCATATGCACTGAACGCCACCTCTTTGCTCAGCCCCTTAACCACCACAAACCTGACTCTAAACTCTTCCCCATACCCAACTCCAAGGCTGTGATCACCATCACCATACTCTATGGTCAGGTTACTAGGCCTCAAGTTATGGTACCTCCTGTCCATGTAGTGTGGAACAAATGCTTGGAGTCTCAGCTCTGTTGGGTATGCCACATTGTGGAATGTGTACCTCCTATGTGGGTTACCACCACCAACCAAGACCCTCCCATCAGGAAGAAGTGTTGCTGATGAGTGGTACATTCTGGCTATCTTTGTGGACCTAAGGACAGTGAACCTTGTCCCAAGTCTTTTTTGGGGGCTATAAAGATATGGCTCAAGCGAAGCATTTTTTGCATTGTCATATCCTGCACAACCATGTTTAGCACCATTGATGATTAGAATGTGACCTGTAGGGAGAATTAGCATGTCATGTAGGAGGCGTGGTTGGGGCATGTACTCCATATGCCATATGTGGTTGTTACCTGAGATCCCCATTCTACCACATGATCTTAACCCTTCTAAGTACCTGCCCTTGTTAGCAGCATTGAGTGCTCCATTAGCTGCACCTCCACATACCATAACCTCAACTTTTTGGAACTTGTCTTTGTGGTCTAAAGGGAGCATCACAGATGAGCCAGAACTTGGGTAGTTTCTTGATCCGTCTCCCGGCATCCGAGGGAAAGTCTTGATCACTCGGTTTCTTCTCAAGTTGAGTAGGATAGAATCACGGTTCACGAAGATGAACAAGTTTCCATCTGATGAAAGGTGAAGGAAAGGGTAGAGGTTGTTCCCTTCTGAATTCTTGTCACTGGTTTGGTGCAAGAATGGAAGTTCAAAAGACTTCTCTCCAGGACTAAATTTTGGTACAAATTCATATGTGAAGACCCTTCTTCCACCAACAACAACTACCCTATCATGCTCAGGTAGTATCTGGCTGGAAGCATACCACCTCTCATCAGATAGAAGACTCTTTGATTGAATCCAATCACATCTGTTATTCCCACAGGGTCTATAGAATCTGACCCTTTTAGCCCCCATGCCATACCCACCAGTTTGCAGAAGTGTTCCATTGCTCAGGAAAGAGCCAGAGGAACACCAAGGATCAGTGTCAAGCCTCAAAGGCCTCACTTTGTTGGCACCAATGTCATACTCCACTGAGTGAGCATAGCATGTGGGGTCCACGAAATCATTGTGGCTTCTGGTGCATCTTGTCCCATTGAATCGTTTCCTAAGTTGGTAACTTGATTGGCCAGCGCCAGTCTGGTCAAACATTATGACTGTGTTTTGGTTGGTCAATGCCATGTGCATGCTAACCACACGAGCATTGCTAAGGAGGAGCTGCCACTGCCCTTTCCTGCCTCCTGATGAGGATCTTACATTGGCACCATCACTGAATCCAACAACACAAAGCAACAAGAATAATAGGACAGTGATCATGGTTTCAGTGCGAGATATGAAGAACATGTTTTCACACACCATGTGATGGCTAGAGGGTGATTGATGGCTATAAGATCAGCAATGAGGGTCGTTTTATAACACCTTGTTTTTGTTGGAGCCGAGTTACAAGTAGTCATGCCCTTGAAAGGGAGCAATCAATTTGGCTAAATTTTAGTCTAGTATACTCATGCTGAAATGTGTGATGAAGATTTAATCTTCATGCCCTGAGGGAAGTTCATAGTCATGGATCATTTGTCATAACATTAAGAGTGTTTGGTGAGATCCAATTGAGTCGGGCTCATGCATTTAGCTTGCAAAACCAAAATTTTCTATCTCAAATAAAATTCCGGGTTTATGCCAGCGTAAGCAGAGTCATTTTCTTTTGCTGACTGATAGCACTTGGCCTAACTTTCGCACACTAGTTGAAATCACAACTTTAGTAAAACATAAGTACCTATACTATTTTTGTTAATTCAAACCCACCGAGAGAAGAATCAGATATAGAATACTTTGGTGGCAGATAAAGCAGGAGAAAGGAGAAAAATCTTATTAGGTGTTGGAATCGAATGCTATTATGGTATGGTTAAATTTTTTTCTCCTCCAAAGGAAATAAAATTTAAGAAATTCTATGATACTATTGTTGGCTTCGCCTCGTTGACAGGCTCCCCTCTATTGCATAAGAGAATTCTCGAACTTCTTTTTTTTGTTCTTCAAAGGTGCTTTTTACATGAGACAATCACATTTAAAACATGGTCAGATACTACATGTAATCATTTCTTTCATTTGGTAGTCAAATTGTGGTTCGTCACGTGTGGAGAAATAGCCACTTCCTCTAGAGCTCATCCCCGTAGGTACTCTCAAAATATATTTAACTAATCACAAATTGTCAGACTAGGAGGACTGAATTTTAATTTAATAGAAAAAAACATGAGGGATTAATTGTATTTAAAACAACTTAAAAACAAGATTCACATTGTGTGTGTAATCATTTTTTTCTTACCACACCATATCCCAAACATCCATGAGATCAATTTTTATTTCACTGTACAAGTACAAGAATCATATAATTTTACAAGAATCAAGTCTCTGAATTTTAAACTCCCGTCACAGAGATAGTTATTTATATATAGTTGATCCCACCTAAAGCCTCCATTTTATCAACTTCAAATTTTATTCACTTAACATGACAATGCCTGATTGATTGATCAGTTTTAGTTGTATCACTCTAATGTATGCATAATGCTTAGCTAAACCCACAAGGAGTCAGAGATAATGGTAAGTCAACGAACGTTGTGGTTGGTGAAAAAAGGGCTAAGGGCGAAGGCTTAAAACGCCAAATTTAGGAAAAGCCTAATTGTCATGTTTATGAAAGGATTAATCTGACCCCCAACCAAGAGTGACAATACCCTAGGAAACCCAAAAAGGAGAAAAACATAAACAAAGAAAACCTTCAATATTGAAAAATCACAATCAAAGAGCTTAATACTCGTGTAACACAGTTTTCTTAAAAAAAATATTGAATAAATAATTAAAACGAAACTCCTTAGATTTGGAAGGAAAACTAGGCTCATGATCATGAAACAAACCAAAATGAAGAGGCAAGGAACATTATATTGATGAATCAACACAAAATTAACATAAATTATATAATACAAACATTGCAAATCTAATAAAATGCGCTAAAAGCATAGACTTGAACCAATAAATACCAAACATATTTACAAATAAGGAGCTGATAAGCAAAACTTTCCTGCCCATTCTACTCCTTGATAATCAAGAAACTTGCAGACAAGTATTCAGAGATATCATTTAATAAAGTTTTATTCTAGTTTGGATAGTACTCCTGCATATGGGGCATAATTCAAGATCTGCTCCGCACTCACAGCATGTCTGCAATGAAAATCAGTAAAGGTGACTGACATTACTGCTAGGCATTCATCTTATGATGCATGTAAGAAGAAAACAGTGAAATGCATGTCTTCCTTACCTGATGCCCGCAACCAAAAGCCATATCCTTGGGATTAGTGAGGCAAATGGGACAAACCTGCAAGGATTACAGAACATGATAATTTATGGGGTTTGAATTTGCACTGCATCGTGTTTATTAAAGTCTGCTTTCGCATTGCTACTGTGATCCAGAAAATAGACTTCCTAATGAAGGTTGAAAGAGTAATAGCAAGGAAAGTAACATGCTACTGTGGTGATATCAAAAAGGAAAAACCAACAGCAAGAGAAAGTGAAGAGTTCAGGTACCTGATTATCCGAAGTAGAACTTGCAGGAGGGTCGCGGGCAACATCATGCCTTTGAGATGGTGCACTGGGATGGAAACTGCTTTGACGGGCAGCTTTTGGGGAGTCGTAAGATGGTGCACCAGCACCGTATTGAGGTGGGGGTAGAGCAATCCTGTCTATATCTTTCCCTCTGCGAGCGCTGTTCAAAAAATGATACACCTTAAATGGCTTCATAAACAGAAGCTATAAGTAATGCAGTAAAGCCTCCAAAGAGTAAACGAAACATCAACAATATTACCCTAATATGTTAAGTTCTAGTGTTGCCTTGTACTGGGAGGGTATTTCCATCAAGGCAGCAAGTGCGAACTCTGCTTCCTTTCGGGATCGATCCATGCTCTTTGACATTATTTCTGTGAAATTCACAAACTACAATAGACAACAAAAAGAAAATTAAAAATTAAATTTAGCATTATTAAAAGCATAAACAAAGCATTCTCTACAGAAACTGCAAAACTGCCAACTTCGCCACCAGAGATACATGCCTGGAAATTATCAAATGCTCGAGCAGGGATGTTATCATCAAATTCTCTCATCATGTCCCATGGCCCATCTCCAACTCCAACCAAAATGATTGACAGGGGATATTCACTGACAATAAACATGCTTCAGAGATAACCAAGACATAGAATAAAGAATTACAGCTAGATAATTACCTAGCTCTCACAATAGCCTCTACAGTTTTCTTTTCTTGTGCACTCAGTTGCCCACGCTCGGTATCAACACTTCTTGTCACCTGCAACAAGTTGACAATCCACAATTCAATTCGGCATACTCAGTGTCCAATTTCTAATTGATGGCCAATGGGGTGTAAGTTTCTTAGTAGTTCAATATGAAAATTTCAATGTCATTTTTCAGCAGCAACACTTGACAAGTGAGACTGAGAACTAAACATTATACATTCAGATAAAAGTGAAACAATGCTTTTAAAAATTACATTTTGTTGAAAAAATAGCTGATAAAAGCATCTGAATACCCAACAATCTCAACTTTTTCTGCAATATATTGTTTTATGGGTTATTACCACACATGTCGAATTGACTAGTTTAAATGTGGACAAGTATCAAGGTATTGTAGTATCTAGGGAAGGTCCTATTTTCATCACCACCAATGGAAAAATTCCTTTGCATGCTATTGTTGTAGATCACTTCAATTATATTCAATTTCAATTATGAGAAATGTTCTACCTGTCCATCAGCTATGATCAACAAGACATGGTACTGGCCTCCACTTTGCTCAACTATGCTGATTGCCATCTCAATGATGGGGGCAAACGATGTTGGTCCTACCATGAGTTTGGAGGGAAAATTAGCATAAGCAAAGAGCTGATTAAGAATATCCAAACATAAAGGAAATGAAGTTTGAATGATGCTCCAATACCTGCAAGCTTCAGTTGAGGGACCAATTCCCTATATCGAGTTAACACTTCTTCAAACCCACGACAAAATCTATCATCAGGATAGAAACTAAAAACTTCCTGGTCATGCGTTGATGCTGCCAATGTGTAAACCCAAAAACAATGTAACTCACCAGAACTTTAGATTGGACGGTAAAGAATAAATGCAATTCATAACAATGTTTCTCTACTCTCAAACTACCATCTCCAAATCCAAAACAGGGAATTAAGTTATCCTCGTCAAAGGAAGACAATGTTTTCCCAATGATAGATATAGCTTGTTCATATGGATTTTGGTCGTGACTGATGTGATGCAAGCATCTCCTTTGAAATGACCTCCCCCCTGATAAAAAGGCGGGTTATGCATGCTACACAGTTGCAAAAGGAAGAAAATAAAAGATAGTAGTCAAGGGAAGCAAAACCTGTCCACTCATTGCTCTTTGTAAAATCAATACCAACAATGAGATTTGAAGACTCAAGGCCAGCACCTGCCAGAGCCTCAGTTACCTTCCAATATGCAAAATTACTTCAGAATGTCAAGAAGACACATTAATTTAAAATAATTACTGACACAGGGCCCAAAGTCAGCAAATTAATCTGATATTTACATACAAATACAGTGATGACAAGAAATTAGTAGCTAGAAATGAACATTTGTTCAAAATGATAACCCTTTTGTCACGGGACACAAGTACAAAACTTGCAGCAAATAGACTATAATTCTAGAAAAGGAAATGATTTCTTGCAGAAAATTCATCAACAAATTTATGATGACAATATCAAGATAATTATAAGAATTGGTCACAAGACAAAGAAAATAAAACATTTCCCTCAGGCCTATCAAATTCATAATAAGAAAATAAAACATTTCCCTCAGGCCTATCAAATTGATAATGTCTTATTTAAAAGATGTGAGCAATTAACATCAATGGCAAAAGCAAGTTTCTGTATAATTAAACTCGAAGCACCAAATTATTTGAAATGATCTGAACTGAAATAAAATCTTGTTTCACAAACTTCACATCTTAAACACAAAAAAGCTGGAACAGTTTCATTCAGTATACACCCCAGGAACAGATTCTAAAGAGACCATGCAATGACAGCCATTTCAAACACCACTGAGAATCAGAGAGCACAGAAAAGATACCTGCTCCAAGCTATTATAGTTATCATCTATTCTTGAATACTTCCTCTCCAACCTCTTTTTCGTCTCTGTGGCACCCGCACCACTGCCAATATGGCTGCCAGATGATGCATGTCCATGATAACCCTGCGGCTCATGAGCATGATGTTGGCTTTGTGCATAATAAGGTGATTGATATTGAGGATACCATGAACTTGAACTTGACCTTGAGGTTGAACGCCTAGAGCTACCCCTTTTTGAAATCAATCCACCCATTAATAATTAATTCTTTATCCTGCACAAATTCAGCAACCCCCAAAAAATCATGAAATTAAAATCATCAATCAAATATCTCAGAACTGTACTTTATCAAGCTCAACACACATTGTTGCTGGCAAGGAAAACCCAAACTAAAAATAACATATTTAATTTTTCCTCCCCTTAAAAATCATGAAAAATTGCAATTGAAATTAGACAAAAGCACCCACCCCCCCCCCCCCCGGCTCCCCCCAAAAAAAAAAAGAATAATGATAGATTGTTTTCCTTGAAAATCACGAGAATTAGACAAAAGCGCCCCCTAATTTGAATTCTAATCCACTCGCTCACGTTGGTTCCATCTCTCTTACTATACCCATTGTTCTTCCTTAGTTTAATATTAACAAAATATTTATTCAAGCTATCACATCAGAAACTGAATAGTTGACAAATGAAGCAAGTAAAATTATAGCGAAAAAAATGGAGTGAACGGAAAGAAAAAAAAGAGAGAAAGAAAGAAAAAAGATACCTTGAAGGGTTAGAAGAGAGTGAAATGGTGGAAGGGTGGGGTGGTGTCAGTGCCAGAGAGACACTGGATTTGGAGTGGAATGGAGATAGCAACCAACAACAATAGATATGTTATGTTATGTCGATGGAATAAGTTTGGTGTTACCAACAGTGTGGTGAAGGTTGTTTCTACGAAGTTTCACTTTCGATGTGCGCACTTCGCTCACCTTTTTGTTGGCAAAACCACATTATTGTCTGCTCATGTTGTTTCGTGATAGCTGTTCTGTTCTAATGAGCCCATACTCAAACAACAACAACAACGGCGTAACTTGTCACTCATCTTTTGCGTAATTACCAAGCAGTGTTAACATAGTTTTAAGAGATTGGTTTTATATTTTTTTTTGTATTGAATAAAAGGTTAAACGTGGAACTCTAAGTTTCGAACTTGGAGTGGTTAAACGATACGATCTCTTTTTAAGAGAGCTTATCTAAGTTTCAATGGCCAATTTTGTGGATAAAGCTCATGTAGAACTTAATTCACTTTCATTGAGCTAATCATGATTGAGTTGATTAGTTTTAATTTAATGCAATGTTTTTCATTGAGAAAAATTAAAATTGTATAATTAATGTTGAAGTTTTGAGAAATAATCACTTATTATCTCATGTTTGATTAGAAACCACACAACATTTCACCGATTCGACTATGAAAGAAAAATTGCATACTAATATAAACTTAATTGTAAAATTACTTGATGTATGGCTACATTAATTTGTTACATGAAACAATTTATTATTAAAATTTTGCAGCATTTGAAGAAAAATGTTAATTTTATAAGTTTAAATTCTATGTACAAAACTATTAAAAAAATTTCACATTATCATCCACTCAAATTATCATATTTGGATGACTTTTCAAATAGTGAGTGTGGCTACCTTATTGATATGATAATATATGATTGAGTGGAAGTGTAAAATATTTTACATAATCAATACATAAAAAATAGCCTCTAATTTTATTTCTAAAGATAGTCAAATCTAAACATGCATTGCAATTATACTCATCATCTATTAATACTATGCTACTTTGTATTAATTCATAATTTCGCACAAAAATGATTCCGTTCAAATCAACGTTTTCCTCGATTTGAATGATAAATACAAGCACTCATGAAGTCATTTGCTTTACGTAATCTAATCTCATGTTCATGTTCATGTTCATTACAAGCACTCGATTGCTTATTTGCTTAAATTAACAATAGTAAGCTTGGATTCAACACGTTAAAGAAAATCTTAGATTTATAAAAAGATTTTGATTTTGATTTTGATTCTGATTCTGATTTTTATAGTTTTATTTTTTTAAGTTTTGATCGTTATAGTGTTACAAATTTAATTTTTAAGATGTGCTTGATATGAAAAGAAAGTTCATGTATTCGATTTATGTATAATTTTCACATTACTAAAAACAGTTTTAGTGTCTTTTTTTTCATATAAAATTCATACTAAAAGGATGTACTAGAAGGGTCAAAATTAAAATCTAATGAGCATAGAAATTGAAATTGTATTTGTGCATGAGTTTTTTTGTATAATCGAAAGGTTTAAGCTAAGAGAAAAGTTGCTCTAGTTAAGGATCATGTCAAGTTGTATTTATACATGACCATCTTGACTTCAGAAAAATAAGGTCCATTTGGATGTTGAAATTAGAATTATAATATAGAATCTTAATTTCAATTCAAATTCTTTTTAGAATTTGATTTGACTTTTACATTTGGTTTCATTCAAAAACTGTAATATGATTTTTAATTTGGGAAATAAATGAGAAAAAAAAAGAATGATATAGACTTTAATGAGAAGAGCCATATTTGATAAGCTTTGAAGTTGACAATTTATAGAGTAATTTACACTCACTTTCGTTAAGATTCAGTATAATTACACTTAATACCCCTCTATTTTACAAAATTATCACCGACTTCTCCAAAGATTTACTAAACTTACATTGATATCCCCTATAAATACAAGTTTGTTAATTTAAGTGACAAAGAAAGATAACATAGAATACATATATAATTATTAATAAAAAATTATAATATTTTGACCATATTAAACACATTAGTTGAATAAAATAATTTTTTATTGTATGAAAAAACTTATAATTACAACTTATGATAAAAAAAAATACTTTTTTATCACATGAAAAAAATTTATAATTATAACTTAAGGTAGAATGTACTGATCTCCCTTAAGATATTAAGGAATAATACTTCACCCCATTTGTTTAAAAAACCTACACTGTATCCCATTTCACTAAGGTGTATTTGGTGTTTTTTTTTATAATTTATTTTTTATAAATTATATACTAAATAATAAAAATAATTATAAAATAAATAATGAATTTAATTTCTATACACTGATTATATAAATAAAATATTTGTAGATAAATTTTTACCAAATTTGATATTTTTTTAAAAAAATTTATCGGTTCATAGTTAATATTATTTTATACTACCAATAGAAACTAAATTCATAAATAAAATTAAAAATTATATCAAAAGTTAATAATAATTACTTTTATTAAAAAATTAATAATAATAATTTTAAATAAATAAGATATAAAATTAAATAAAAATTTATTATAATATTAAAATATATAAATAAACATTAATTATTTTTAAAAAATAAAAAAATATGTGGTAAATAATATTAGTATAAAATATAATTATATGAATAAAATTCAAAATATTAAAAAATAATTTTTATAAATAAATAATTTAATTATCATAGTTAATAATTAATTATATAGTATGATTTGATATTATTTTAAAGTCTAAAACCTGTACACTAATAAAAATTCAATAAATTTTCAAATCATAGTTAGTGGTCGTCATAATATGTAGTTACTTAGTATGATTTAACACTTTTTTAAATTACTATTCCATTGATTTATTTTACAATTATTATCTTTATGAATTTAATTTTAATGTATTAATAATGTAAAAAAATTTTAAATTATTATCTATTAATCATTTCATTTAAATGCCTTTTAAGCAATAGATATAGGAGTAAATCATATTATCTATGAGACAATATCTGCTTGATTATATTATAGAACTTATTTATACTATTAATACATCAAAATTAAATTCATTAAAATAATAATTGTAAAATGAATCAATCAAATGTAAATAAAAAAATCAATCAATAGAAATGCTTATTTTTAATTTTTAATTAAAATAATTTTTATTATATAAGTCTTAATATTATTTATGATTTTAGTTTTATAAACTGACAGTATAAATTAATTTTGACCATGAACCGAGAAAAATTCAAATAAGTGTTAAATTCGATAAAAATTTATCTGCCAATATTTTATTTTATGCTACAAGTGTATAAAAATTAAATTTATTACTTTTTATAATTAATTTTATTATTTAATACATAATTTATAAGAAAATAAATCATAAAATTGAATGCATCAAACACATCCTTAATAAAATAGGGTGAAGTGTCATTTTATGATACCTAAAAGGAGATAAGTACATTTTATGATAAAAATGATATTCAAGTTAATACATATGTCTAATATTGCTAAAATATTATAATTTTATTATTAATAATTATATATATACCACATATTATCTTTTTTATCACTTAAATTAATAAACTAGTATAGACAGAGGAAATCGGTGTAATTTTAGTGAATTTTAAGGGAAGTCAATAATAGTTTTACAAAATAGAGGGGTGCTGAGTGTAATTATATAATCTCAATGAAGATTAATGTAATTTTCTCTAATTTATAAGATATAAGTTAGGAAGTGAGAATAGTTCACTTTAGTTATTTTTTTAATTTACAAAATTGAATTATATAATTATAATTCTAATAATATGTTACTCTAAATATAAAAATTGAATTTAGAATATCAAATTTCAATTCCAAACTCTAATTTTATTATTATTAATTATATACGTGAAACCATACACCAAACGAAGCTATAGTAAATCCTAGTTAATACATAGCACGTACCCGCAGCCAACCTTTCCCAAAAATGTATGCCAGGTTCCATATATGACTGTCCGTCGCGCTAGGGTTTGAAGTGTAGAAATTCATTTGACTCTTTTCTTTCTTCGATGGTGTGAAAGATTATTTGACTTGACATACACAGTTAATTTAAGAATCTGAGAAGCCTTGTAACATCGTGAACTTTTATTTATTTAATATTTATCGGTTTGGTTGGATACCATGGGCGTTGCTTGTTTGTATTGGGTTTGCAATGAATCACAGGAAATAAGAATGTGATCGGTGACAAGATACCGACAGAGATAGAGATAGAATACGGTTCTCTTGCTTGTGAAGGGCTATTCACACTTTATGAAATACTATATTAACTTATTTTCATTTATTTTTGAGTCCCATTTGGATTAAAAAAAATTTGGTCTCCACCTGTTGATCTAAGTAAGTGTTAATGGACACTTCAGTTTTAAATGTACAAATTACAACACTCTTTTCTTTACCTTTATTACTATTCACTAGTCACTATTCAATCTCCTTATTCTTAATTGTTGAGATGTCTCTCTTACCCAAAGACTTCAAAGAATACAGAAATAAGCTCCGTTAATATGAAATCCAAAAACAAGAATTAAAAGTAACTTTTACTACAATCAGTTTCTAACTTTTTGTTGAGAAGTGTCTCTTACCCAAAGACTTCAAAGAATACAGAAATAAGCTCCGTTAATATGAAATCTAAAAACAAGAATTAAAAGTAACTTCTACTACAATCAGTTTTTAACTTTTTATTAAAGTGTGGGACTCTTTTCTCAAAAATATAAAAATAAAATAAAACAAACAATTTCATTTTTAACTTAATTTTAACCACCGCAACTACAAAAAAGAGTTGCAAATCAAACATGCACATGGAACTCTTATATTGTTACATTAATCAAATAAGCTGATAATATGGCAACTCTTCAAACATTATTATGAAAAATAACATAATTGTTTCACTTAGTTCTTTGTCCTGGAGGAACTTTTTAGAATTCATGCAATTAAAATGGCACAAAATTTTAAAAAAACAATTTTTTTAAATTATACTATTTAAAAATAATTTATTAACCGTAATTCCTCAATTTTATAATCTTTCTAGTTTCACAAACTCCAACTCTCAAATTAAATTACAAACTGTGCAAATCTCCACCTTTAATTATATTGTAAATGTGCACACTTTCATTTGTTATAAAATAAATGAATAAAGGTGAAAATTTGCACATGACCTATGTTTAATTTAAGATGTGAATCCATTCTCCTTAAAAATCTACTTCGAGAAAAGATCACTCAAATTTGGCCACATGCGTAGACATGTAATGTGAGGCTTTTCAACACGCCCTGTATGAGATCCACAAGGCGTAGCCACACAACAAATCGCATAGTCTGTAACGTATCTCCAAGATCTCAGAAGAACTTCTCATCTAATTGTTTACAAGTTTTATCATCATGACCGTAATTTTTCTTTTTTAAAAATTTTATTTTATGATTTTATACCCTAAATTATAAGTTATGCACACTTCATGGGATATAGTATGTTTATTTTAGCTAAAATATAAATTTTTAAAAATTTAGAAGATTGATTTACACATTTTTAAAATTTAGAGATTAAAGTGTATATGGCCTAATTCAAGAGAGCTAATTATGATTTTCTTTTTATAAATTTTTTGGAATAATGTGTACTGTTGGTTTGCCTAATGTTATTCCAAATGAATCATTTTACGAGATGTAAGCTATTATAGTATATTCATTTAAGACAACACTCGGTTGCGGAGCGTAAAAGCAAGCCTGCTTGATTATTTTGTTGACAAAATCCCTTCGTTTCCTTACTGCTTTTGTCAGCTTCCTCAACCACAGAAAAATAAAAAATAAAAACACGTTGCTTCACATGGGAACGCCATTAACAGCCAAAATTGGGACCCCCTGCTCCGCTGTGGCCTTCGTATTCATGTATACAGTTTGAGATCAATTTAATTATTTAACTCGTGCATGACTTTATCCATTAGCGGTGTGTTTGATTTGGATAAAAATATGGAATAAGCTTTTATGAATTTTTCTCATATATAAAATTATACATCTATTTATTCATAAAAATTTTCCTTTATTTTCTCTCCTAATCAAATACACCGTATATAATAAAAACTTTTGAATCATTTGTTAGGTTGATGATAAAACGTAGTCTTAATTAAGCTATAGCTCTTTATGATTTCACCAAACTTTTAATTAAATTTCTATAATTTAAAAATTTATAATTAAATAAAAGTTTATAATCAAACTCCTGAATCTAATTTACAATATCATTTATATATGTATATGTGGCAGGGGAGATTGCTTTATTTTAGGAATGTATTTAGTTAGAGAGTAAAAATAAAATAAAAATTCTTAAAGAGTTTTACATATAATTTTATACTTAAAATTTATTCATAAAAATTTTTTATCTTATTTTTACTCCTATCGAACATCGCCAAAGAATAACCCATGAATATACTTACTTTATTTGATAAGTTTTTATATATATAGCCCCTTTTCATCGGTCTCTTTTTATTTTTATTTTTTATTTTTTCTTCCACGCTTTTTCTTTATTGCAGCGGAGGAGGCTAGAGAAATATTATTTTGACTTACACTCTGTGGAACATCGTGTCGACACACTCACATTCACCATTAAATTTGATGTGAATCCTACTTAATTTAGATCTCACACCCCATCTAATAATTGATATGAGTGTGTCAGCACGATATCCCATAAAGTTTGAGTTAAAATATCATTCCTCGAGAAGGCTAAGGACTTGCGCTAGCTCTATGAGTTTAGTGGTCTAAGAGCTATGAGTAACTCTGCCAAGCCACAATAAAAGTAGTTTGAGAAAAAATCAGTGGTAATCCTTTGTCATATATGGCTTTCCTTTCATTTATATTTTTTAATAGGTTAAAAGGGAGAGGGAAATTCGCTCCTCTACTGACTACGCTTTAGCCTACAAATTTAGTCTCAATTCCTCTTTTTCGCATAAACAACAACAGTGTGTAAGATCTCAAACAGTTTCCCATCTCTCATAGAGGAGTTTTCACTTTGCGTTTACTTCTCTTTGTTTAATGAGAGTTCTGCATGCAATATAATACCGACAAGTATTTGGGTGTATGTTGAATTTGGATTTGAGTGTTGTGAGAGACCCCTCATTTGTATTAATCCTATTTTAAAATTCAAATAATTATACTTGTCATCTTTTACAAATCACCTTTATTCTTATATTTCTTATTCATTTTCGTTCACTTCTGCCAATTTCACAACAAATCAGTATTAGACCGCTATTAGCATTTTCATGAGATCTCGTAAAATAAAATATTAGGCAACTACGTCGTTTAATATTCAACAGCTCAATAAGCTTGTCAACTTTGGGATGTGGAATGATTGCATGATGGTTGTTTTGACGCTACAAAAATTAAAGATAACATTAGATGAAGGAATTTGAATGGAAAGATGTCGATCAAAATGCTCTTTCTGACATTGAATTATTCATCATAAATGACATATTATAAGATGGCTAATCAAAGAAAACAAGAGCAACAATATGAAGTTAGGGGGGACCAAGCAGGTGCCATTGTAGAAAAAGAGAACACTTCATGGAGTTTATTCATTCCGTTTGGCTAAAACATTTCTATCAAAGCATGCTTTATATGGAGCCTCTTCAACTCTAGAGAATCCTTCTTTTTTCTTCGAAAACCCACTTGCAATCAATAATGACCTTTTATTTATTTATTTTTATGGTTTCATTAATGCTCAAGTATGGTTCTTGTAAAATGACTCTAGTTCTTCATTCACAGTAACAACCACCATTGTGTAGACTCATTGCTCAAATAGCCTCATGTTATTTTATAGAGCCTTGAGTTTCAATATCCTTTTTCATCGATCATAGTTTCTTTTGCTTTATAAGTTACAAAGGATATTGAAACCAGAGGGCCTTATAACATACCATGAGGTTTTTATAAGTAATGATATGTACAATAGATTCTTGTCATGAATGAAAAACAATAGTCTCTTTAATTACCAAAAAAAAAAAAAAACAATAGTCTTTGTACAAGAATCATACTTGTCTAAAACCACCAAAAGAACGAAAGGATATTAGTTACAAGTGGGTTTTCGAGAAGTAAGGATTCTTGAGAGTTGAAGAGGTTTGTTACAAAGCTATTTAGTTGTAAAAGGTTTTACCTAAATGAAAGGCATATACTTTAATGAGGTTTTCTTCTTATGCAATTACTCCTCTTGTGATGCATAATTTGTGATGAATAATTGAATGGCAAAAGAAGCCTTTTGAGTTATTGTGAGCACCTGATTTTGTTCGATCTTTTAACAATAAAACTCAACAAATTGCACTTAATTTACCTTTTTTATTTTATTATAGTTTCATTAATTGTTTCTTTTGAAAAAATGAAAAAGATTTGCTGTTTGTTTTTGTATTTGCAAAATAAAAAAAAGCCCATTTCATTTATTTCAGTCCAATTTTTATCAACTTGATACCCAATTTGGTTTTAAGTCCATTTGTGTTTTGTATATTCTTCTCACTGCTACTCTGCTATTTGTCAAATTACCCATATAAGGGCCTAACCCGTTTCAGCCCATTTTCACTTCTTAAAATAAATAAATAAAATATAAAATAAAAATAAAAAAATTGGAAGAAGAGTTCATGGACTCTTGTTTTCTCCTTTCCCCCACCCCCCGAGACATGCATGTGAGCTAATAGTAAAATGGGGATAAGAGAAAGCGTGAAAAATAAAAAACGGGAATGATGTTGTCCCTGGAAAAGGTTGATTTTTCTTTTGGTGGAAGGGGAGGAATCCGAAGAACATATTTACATATGGAGGGAGGGGGGGGGAGCAAAAACGAAGAATTGATCAAAAGGAAGATTAAAACACATACACAAAAAAATCAGAAGAAAATTTGGAACCTGCAAAACAATTAGCAGTCCAGTAATACGATCCAACTAGAACAAAAAATCAGAAGCAGCAGCAGTAGTCTAGGTATTTTTTTTTAGTTTCAATTTTTATAAATTTAAAACAAAAAATAAATAGTGAGGCCGCGGCCTCCCCTTCCTTTCCTCCTTTTTCCTTCATCATCTTCTTCCTCTCCCATCGTCCCCCTTTCATCATTTTTTTTCCTCGGTTCCCTCCTCAACCACCATCACCAATATCTCACTCAATTGCCATATACACATTTAGAGCCCGAAATTATCCTTGCAACAAACAGAGAAAAGCAAAACCAAGCGAAGATAAACATAAACCAAAATCCATCATTAGCAACAGTCCAGTTTATTTTACAAAAATCCCAGATCAGAATCAAATAAAATATCAGTTTTCAAAAAAAAAAAAGAGAAATCGAGGAAGAGGGAAGAGCTCACCGCCAACCACCGCGTTCCCTCTTCATCCTGTGCCTTCCATCATCTTCCTCATCCACCGTGAGCACCACCACTTGAGCTAGCCAACGCACTCACCATCACTGCAACCTCCTTCTCCAACCACCACAAACCGCCATCTTCCTCTCCAACCACCACAAACCGCTGCACCCCACTTCGGACTCCACAACCACCCCATCGTCACTCATTTTCAACAACCATAGCCACCCCATGAACCTTTCAACTCCTTTCTCCATTAACCACGTGTTTCCCCTTTCCACTATCATCATCCGCCACAATCACTCCTCCCCTCACCGCAAGCGGTCCCTTCCTTTCTTGATCTGAAACACGACCGCACAAACTCAGCTCTCCCAAGCCACCGCGAATAGCGCCTCCGCCAACACCGCACCTCAGTCGCCTCCATCCGCAAAGCCGACCGCGAAGCTCCTCCCTCTTCGATCCGCTAACAGCCGCGCCACCGCCGTCGATCTCCGCCCAGATCGCGAGCCTTGTCGCCCGATCTCCCTCTCCCGTTTCCTTTCCTAGTCGACCGCTTCCTCCCTCTCCCCCTTTTTCACTCTCGATCTCTTCCTCTCACAGCTCTCTCCCTCTTTTCCTCACTCTCTGCCACCCTTTCTCTCTTCGGAATGTGTCTTTATCTTTCTTTCTCTGTGCTCGGGTGCGTGTATGTTTGAGAGAAAGGGAGGTCTCTGTGCTCGTGTGCGTGTGTGTTTAAGAGAAAGGGAGGTCTCTATGCTCGTGTGCGTGTGTGAGGTCCCTGTGCTCATGTGCGTGTGTTTGAGAGAAAGGGAGGTCTCTGTGCTCGTGTGCACCGTGAATGTGTGTGGGTTTGGGTAGGATAGATTTAGTTTAATAAAATTAAGATTAGTAAAATTAGTTTTGGTAAAATTAGGGAAAGGAAGGAGTTTTGTTTCATTTTTTTTGGGACTGGTGTTGTTATTTTTATGGAACTTGATTTTAGATTTGGTTGTTTGGGTTTGGATTTGACCATTTACTTAATATTTGTTTTATTGGGTCTATTTGTTCAGATCAAGTTTAGTTTGGGTCTAATATATATATATATATATAAACTTCATTCATTTTGGGATTAAAAATAAATATCAATTTTTTTTACTTCTGTTTTATTCATTTAATTAATCAATAAACTATGTTTATATAATAGAATTAATTAAGTCGTGACGGCTCTTTAATTCTATATTTTGGAAAAGATGTTTCAGAATATTTTAACTGTGACAACTTAATATTCTAAAATTTCTTTTCACATTAAGATTAAATAATATCACAAATATTTTCTATAGAACTACGTGACTTTGAATTCTCTATTGCACCAGGGGATACGTAGGAGCAGGCGATTTCGATCCCTGTCAAGTCAAAATTAACTTTTCATAATTCATTTTATTTGTAAATTTTTAATACTTTTTTTTACTTGTAGTTTTTTTATGCAATTTTTATACTTTGTTATATTTACAAATAATTTCTCTTCTTTTTTTAAAAAATATTTTATTTAATATTCATTTATGTGAGGAATTTTAGATAAAGATGTTAATTTAGCCGTGACGGCTTGTTAACTCGATATTTCGGGCATTTGAGTTGTGACAGCTTAATGACCTGAAAATTCCCTTAGAAATATTTGTTTTTCTTTTATATTTGTTTTTTTTATAAAAATATAAAAAAAAATCAATTTCTTCTTATCTTATTTGTAAATATTTATTATTTATATTTTAATTTTTGATTTAAATTTCTTCATTTATTTATCTAATTTTTATTTCAAATAATGAGGTTAATTTAGTCGTGACAGCTTGTTAACTTGATATTTGGACATCTGAGTTGTGACAAATTTGATATTCCAAATATCTCTCATAAATTTTTTATATTTTCTCTTACAAAAATACCAAAAATAAATCTTCACTTTTTTTAGATTCTATTTGCAAATATTTATTATTTAGAAGAATTCTTTTTAAATTATACGCTTATTATCAAATGCTTCGTTTCAAATAAAAAAAGATTAACTTAATCGTGACGAACATTAACTCATTTTTAGTGACACTGAACTGATGCTTTGGTGCTCCAAAAATTCTTTTCTTTTAAAAAAAACAAATTCCTTTTAATTTTCTTGTAATAAAGAATAAATATTTAAAGGGGTTATTATTTAATTTGCACAATTAATTAGAGGTACCGTCTAAGGACGGGCAGATTAAAGTGCAGGATTAAACTCCTACCCTTCCCTATATATAACCGACTCCCGAACTCAAATCTGGTTTCAAAGACCATTTTCAAAATGAATGGGTTTTTCCATATTTTCCCAAATTTTAATAAATTTGGTGGCGACTCCATTATTTTCAAAATAAAAATTCTTTTTCGCCGTCCCCGTCGCGATCTCGATTGCGACAGTTATGATTATTTTAAAAGAGATTATTACAATTGTATCTACAATAAGAAGATCTTAAATGATTTATTTATCTATTTATTTCCTATATTCGAGATCAATAAATTAAGACTCAAATTAGTTGTGAATTTGAAATAAAAAATCCTTGGGCAACTAATAAAATTTTATGTTTGAAAATTACCAGAGATCAAAATGTTGAAAAATTATGTTAGTCACAAAAAAATAAATTGACAAAGTATTAGAGAATTTCACAATGAAGGGTGTAAAACCACGAGTTCCCCCTTGGGAGCTCATTTTAGACTCTTAGCTGCAATGTCACACATATTGTTGAAGATGAAGAATAGATGATGCATGTTCTTTATGTGAGGAACATTTTGCACTTTGGGAACACTTTGCTATTTTTGGGTTGGGACACCCCAACACCCCCGACATGTTGCCTTGATATTCACATACAAAGTTTGAGATCAATTTAATTATTTTTGGACTCGTGTATAACTTGATCTACTTAATGAAAGCTTTAAAATCATTGGCTACATTGATAGCATTTAAACTCTATAAAGTCATTACTTTTTATTAAATATTTATGTCAAAAAGTTACTCCTACAATAAGTGGATCTCCATCCAAAAACAAAACAAAAATTAAAAATAGTAAGCTGAGTTAAATAATAACAAATAAAACTATAATTTTAAATAGAACTATATATATATATATATATATATATATATATATATATATATATATATATATTCACCAACTTTTAAATTCACAAACATTTAGTTTCAAGTTTATAAAATTTAGACCTGACTTAATTAAAGCACAAAAGTTATCTTAATTATATAATTGAAACAAAAATTACTCTTAAACTTTGACTAATTAATACCTTTGCACTAGCGACTAATAAGAAATTGTTGAAGTGCTTAAATAAGTGTAATTTCGCCAGGATTTCAAGGTGTTTCACTGTTTGTGGATGATGGGGTCACAGGAAAAAGAACACCCAGTAAAGTGAAGATAGGGGCAGAGGATAATAGGAACAAGAACTTGCTTCTTCATTCTCAGCTTTGCACTGAAAGTGGAGAGCTTCTACTAATGGAAGCACTGTCCCTTCTTCCCATAAACAGCCTTACCAATTCAAATGCCAAATTCATTCCACTGAGTGCCACTTCTAATTATGCCTCACTCTCTTCCTTGCAACTCACTCCTCTCACAACCACAACACTCACTTTGGTATTCACTCTTTCCCTTATGCTTCTTTTTATTATTATTATTATTATTATTATCATTGTGTTAATGGGTTTGTGGCCTTTTCCTTGTTGGGTGAAAGGAAAGGTGAATATAGAATAAATAGAACATGATAAGTGCTTTTTCCTTTGCAGAAGAGTGTTGTTAGAGTGCAAGCTGAGAGTGAAGATTATGAATTGAAGCAAATGAGGGACATGTCTGCTGCCAGAAAGAGATGGGAAGCTCTGGTATTTTCATTCAAATTCTTTCACCAACCCTCTTGACTTCTATGCTTAGTTTATCTGTAGGTATAATTGGTAATGTGAAGTCTTTAGTTGAATTTAATTTTCATTTTGTTTTTCACATAATCTTGTATCCTTCTTTCTACTAGTATAAGTTGTGCAATTTATTTGTGGTGTACATTTTTGTGATTTCCTCAAAAGCTTGAGCTTCTATAATAAGGTATATGATGAAGGATTGAAGGCTATGTTGTTTGAAAGTGCTCCTTGTCTATGATTAACAACCCCCTTTTGGAATTTAGACTTTAGACCATGATGTTGATCACAACTATGGTCCTTAGGATTCTCATTTATTTTTCCTTTTGTAGATCAGGGATGGGAAGGTTAAAGTTCTTACCCCAAGGGAAGCTGGGTATGCAGTTCAGCTTTCGAATAAGCCCCTTCTTGATGTTCGCCCCTCAAATGAGCACAACAAGGTTTCTCTTTCGATGTACCTGTTGCTTATGTTTTACCTTAGCCAATATATTGCACATGTAATTTAGTTATTTACTTGTAGTAGGAGGTAAAAAGGAAAGTAATTTGACTGTTTAAGCATGGTTCTTTTTGTGGTGAGACATTTTTGAAGCTAATTATCATGATGGTCATTGACATTGGTAAGTGTCAGCTGCGGAAAAGCATAATTTGTATTTCCTTATTCATTTTCTTTTATTCAACTTTTTCCTACACCAGTTCTTACCAAATACGTAATCCGAGTCTTTTGCTTTTACTTTCACTTGTTGTAAAGAGTCTGCACAGTGTGATATTATTGTTTGGATCTTTGCTTTAACATACTTCTTTTGTATGTCTTTTAGGCATGGGTGAGAGGTTCAACCTGGATTCCAATATTTGATGTTGATAATAAACTAGATGTTGGAACCATTCCCAGAAAAATCACAAATTTCGTTATGGGTATTAAAAGATCCTTGCTGCTCTTTCATTATTAGTTTTCATCTCTGTTCTCTTGGTAGAATTTCTTAATTTATTCTATAATTCTCAACATTACATTGGAAATCTGTTACATTTGAATCAATGTTGTTTTGAACAGGAGGTTGGTGGAGTGGCATGCCTACACTGTCTTATGATAGGTATCATGAACTGTCATTATTCTTATGATTTATTCTCTGTGTACACGAATTCTATATTCATATCTTTCCATTCTTCAACAGCCAGTTCTTAGCCAAAGTTGAGGAGAAGTTCCCCAAGGATACAGAATTAATTGTTGCATGCCAGAAGGGACTGAGGTGAGCGTTTAGCATTCAGTTGATTCCACACTCAGTTGTGTTGCTTATTGCCTAAGTTGCCATTATTGTTCTGTTTCCTTACAATGCATTTGATACTTCCTCTGTTGTTTTGAATCTTATGTCATTTTTTTCAATTATTGGACCAGTCAAATTCGTTCTTAACTGTTTATGAATGAATGAAATTCTCTGATCATCTCACCATTGTCAAATATAGAACATATCCCTTTTGTAGTTCTGAACCTCGTTTTCTGGCCAGGTCATTAGCCGCTTGTGAACTGTTATATAACACTGGCTATAACAACCTGTTCTGGGTTCAAGGAGGCTTAGAGGCTGCTGAAGAAGAGGTCTGTTTTCCAATTTCAGATTTCTGAAATTTCTATTGTGCTTTTATTCTGGTTAGCTGTGGGAGAAGAAAATCAGCTTATCTGGTTTATGGCTCTTATTACTACTGTGGAGCAGGATCTAATTGTAGAGGGTCCTGTGCCTCTTAAGTTCGCTGGAATTGGTGGCGTCTCAGAATTCCTTGGGTAACTATATAATCTTACGTTTTCCTCTCCTAGTGCATGTAACATCAAATGGTTGATGAAGTGTCATTGGCCTTGTCAATTTGAACCACTTTGGATTTGATAAAAATATAAATTATATCATAATGTTTGCATTGTTTTTATAATTCATGCCAATTTTTAACATGTTACTTTAACAGTTATGATTGCCTGGAAACACTGTTACAAAACCTCTGTTCAAAGCCATCCTAGTATAGATAGAAAGAGGAAAAAAACAAAGTTAGAATTCAATGACAAAGGAAAAATCATTTGTTACACGTGTTGATAAATTTTCTGCTGATTCCCTTCAGTAAACAGTCCTGTCAATACCTTACCACCTTCACCATTAACTTATTTTGTTCTAGGTGAGTTGACAGTCTATTGGCACTTGTTTTTATCTATCCTGGGAAAAGGTCAAATCACCTAACAGTTTAAAAATCATTGTGCAAATTGTGTGTTACTATAAGCATGCCAGTAAATAAACTGCAGCTATTGTTGCAATGACAAAGAGGTCTGGAAGATTTCATTAAGATGTGATACAGAAACTGTGTTATATATTTCCAGATTGCCAATAGTTCTTGATAAATGATCCTGTCGCTGCTTACTGATTGGCATGGTACTGCAAAATTGTACAGCCTAATTCCTTGGATGCATGTCAAATAACATTTAACACTAAGGGAATTATATATAGAATGGAAAAAATCTAAACATTCAGTACTTTCTTTAAAGAGTATAACTTTGATGTACTGACAGTGTAAAATATTTTTATACAGTTATCCAATCACATTTTACTACGTCAGTAAAATATGGTTGACTCTCACCTCACTACTTCAAAAGTCAAACACATGGGAGAATTTGATTAAATGACGATGTAAAAATTTTTAGTGTATTTAAATTAAATCCCTTTTCAAAATATGGTTTCATTATATTATTGCTGGAAATGGCAAATTTCTGATGTTTCATGATTATATCCAGTTGGACCGATCAGCAACGAGCAGCTGCAGCCAAGGAAGGCTGGGGTTATAGATTAGTGTTTTCGGCGCGCCTGGTAATGTCTATTGCATGTTTTTGGTTGTAACTCTCATTTCTCAACCTTGACATTTGAATGTTTTATTATTTCTTGCACAGATTGGAGTCTTTCTTGTTGTGGATGCATTATATATCGGTGCTCAGCAAATTGGGCGGTATATTCAGGATATCAGGACCCATTAAGGTACCATGGCTACCTTGGAAGGTATTGATTAGTCCTTTTGTAGACAACGTTCCTCGTCATGGATTAGCATGTAGAGACAACAGGCTAAGGAAACTCAATTTGGGTTGGTCTCTAACCAACCATTGGCAGAGACTTATTTATTGCTCATAATATGATTTACCAGTAGATGCTTTCTTTCTTAGATTTTAAGTGGTGATTGTCTCATCTCTTTCTTAGTAGTAACTAGTGAGTTTTGAATGCAAGTTTAGTTGGGCAGTCCTTTTAATTTGGGGTCTTCCATGTGGCTATGTACTAAGACATTTTTATGGCCACATACTTGTGTTTTTCTTTTAGAAACTTCCACGAGGAAAAAATTAAAAAAAAGGCAGTTTTGTGTTATTATTGCTCCATTAATGTTATTGCTTTGGTACATGTATTTGTTTTTTCATTTTTTCAACTGGCTTTTTTACATACTTGTCTCATTGGTTTATAATTTTAAAACGAGTTACCAACACGTGATCAATTGGAGTGGCAGTTGCTTCTTCCCTATAACTAGTGGAAAAACTGGTATTGGGAGTCATGTCCTCTATATGTGTCAAATGCTCAAATATGATTGCTTCCAATGGAAGGATACTTGGAAAAAATAAAATAAAACAAGTTTGTTTTTATATCCTGTTGAAATGAAGTTTTCTTTACTTTGGATTTTGGAGAATGTAATTAGAGGGATAAATGGATATGAATCCCATGGCTTTGTCACCTTTGGTAGTTTCCTGTGATAATATGGGTTTGTTTTAACTGAAGATATATAGCCTCCATACTTGATGTAAATGCCTTTTATCATCCACATGGTTATGCCCATTGCCCAACGCATTGTTTGGCAACACTTAATGGTGTTTCTTGAGAAGGAATGTCTAAGTCCACTGGTATAAATTGTTTAATAATTAATACATTTATAGTAATATGCTCGTTTTTAGCTGATTTTAAATGCTAGATTTACATTTCAAAATTAAGATCAACACGGTTCATGTAAAGAATTTCAAATTGTCATCTAATCATATTATGTACGACGTTTAAAGTATTGTTCCTGAGTCAAATTTTATGTGATCTGCAAATATATGGTTGAGTATTTGTAAAAAGTCACATTGATTATATATCAAAACCATTTTTTTATAATTTATATTATGAATGACTTGCTAAAGTTTAAGCCAATGGAAATAGGCTAGTAGTGAGGGGTTTAGGGGTTTAGATAGTTTACCATGAGATTATAGGTTAGAAATTTCATTGTCTTTCAGTTGTACAAAAAAAATAATAAATAAATAAAGTGGAGATTGGCTTTCCTTGATGTCCTAACAAATGAGAGTATAATTTTTGGATTGGTTTTTGGCAAATAAGTCTTAGGTTTGATTTTGGCATTATAGCTTTTCGAGAATTGTTGAACTTTTTGAACACCGAATTTTTTTAAAAAGTCCTAGTAATATTTGCTAAAGTAACATAATTGCTTTTAATAAGAATAAACCACAATAGTAATATTTGATAAACATACTATAAAATTAATTTTAGAATCCAAAATGACTATAACATATATAAATATTAAAGAAAATAATTTCTGTTTTTATTATCACTAAATAAAGTAATGTTATATTAGTTTTTATTTTTTTAAGTTTTAAATTACATAAACCAGCTTTGAAAAGCTATTTATGAGTACTAAAAGCACCTTTACTTTTAGAACCTAGCAGCAAAAGCACCTCCCATCTCCTGTACACATAATTCAGTTTTTCAACGGAAGCTTTTTCTTTTTCACAAGAACTAGTTGAATTAGCCGGTGAATGTAGACACAGCATCCATGGTTTTGAGTGGGGTTCATTGCGGTGATGGTGACACTGCTAATTTGACAAAATGGTGACAAAGGTCTTTGTTGAGATGATTAGTGAGTTGATAAGAGGAGTGATACACATGTACTACCATATTTACACCATACACTTACATCAAGTTAAAAGTTATAAATCTGTGTATAAAATGTAAACCTGTATGTAAAAGTTATAAACCAATTTGTAAAAAGTTATAAATCAATATGTTGTAAACAGGTTTACAACATGTACTATCATATTTACACCATCCACTTACATCAAGTTAAAAGTTATAAACCTGTGTATAAAATGTAAACCTGTATGTAAAAGTTATAAACCAATTTGTAACAAGTTATAAATCAATATGTTGTAAACCTGTGTATATTAGTTTATAACTTTTTACATGTTAATTTATAACTTTTAACTTAGTGTAAGTATATAGTGTAAGTGAGGTTATCATTTCTCCGGTTGATAATCTTCGGTACGGGGCAACTTTACCCTATTTTTGCGGAGACCGTGATTCTTCTTTTTGAAGGAAGATCACTCTTCCTGCCAAAGAAAAGTTGGACCAATAAATCTCTACGATGCCATCTATAGTTGATTATTGAAGTGCCTGTGATAACCACTTTCCAAAGAGGAAGGACATGTTTCACTAGTACTCATTTACCCAAAATCAATTTCTTAAAAAGACACAATAAGTCTTTGGGTTTTTTGTTTTTTTTCCTTAAATGGATTAATTTGTCCAACCCTTATTTTCGAAAGGACCAATCTACCTAACTTTAAATTCAAAAGCGATCAAATTTGGTGTTGTCTTTATTTTCTCATCTACCCATCCCGATCTCTTATGACGGTGGTTAGTATTAACCTATTTTCTCTCCATTACAGTTGTTCCAATCATTCTTAGAACAATTCGAGTAAATCCTTTGATACAACTTAACTGCGTTATTAATTCTATACCACCTCTGGCTGCAATCCATTGTGTCAACAAACAAACTTCCCAGGAAAGTTTTATGAAAGACCATAAGAATTTGTTTAGATATTTTTCTTACAGATTCTTCTATTATATCTATTCATCATCTGAAAAAGCTACTCCTTTTTTTTCCCTCTCTCTTTAGTTATAATAGAAGGCACAACTTTGGTTGAAGACTTTATTTTTATTTTAAAAAATACTTTTTATAGAAAGAAACACAAACAAACACATCCACAAGATAAAATAGATACGCAAGGTTCACCTTGTAAACCAATCAGCATATTCCTAAGCTCATCTAAGATCTATTATACCACATATTTGTTAATACACGTAAAGTGGTTGTGCTAAACAACTGACCTAGTCTGAATCTATATACAAGTTACATCATAGTAATTCTTTAATGGCCATCAACTTTGCTCTTTATAAGGAGTCCAGATCAATTTGCTAACATCAACCTCTAGACCCCCTCTGCCAGCAGCTTTAAGATGGCGATCCAAAACTTTCGGATCTGCACAAATAACATGCTGTCCTTTCCTGTACTGAATCAATTCTAGGCTCTGAAGAGTGGTCAAAATATCTTCAGCTTTAATGGCAGTCATATCACTCAGCTCCTACAGGAAAACAGCTTTTTCAATAACATAGCCTTGATGAAGTACGTGAAACAAGTGATCAACTAATTAATCAGCAATTAATAATGTACACTAGAGCCATATGCGCTCTAGCATCTTCAGTTTTAAATGTTTTGAACAAGTCATTTATACTCGCCTATATATTACATGAGAAATCACAGGAAGGTGTCACATATCCTTAAAACCTTTTATCAAAACTAAATCATCATGAAGTAAGACGACTGCATTGACAACAGCATAAATATTTTATTATTTTTAACAATACTTATCAACTGTTAATGGTGTGAAACCTAGAGAAGATTTTTTACTCAGTTCTTAGACACGACCAGTATGTTTATCAGTTAACTGACACTAAAACTATTCGGTTCACCTAAAAACCAAATTGTTGTCTATTTACTTGTTATCTTATTTGACTCAAACAGTCAATATCATCTCAAATTAGAAAATTTTTCAAAACCCTGTAAGATTCACAAATCCAAACCCCTTTTCTACCACCATCTGATTTAGATCACATTTGAGCAATTAATCGTGAGGAATAATTCCTAGGAAACTCCCAGGTTTTACTCTTGTACTTAAGTTTCGGTGAACTGATCCATTAAATTTCTGTGAACTGTAGTATATATATTCTTTTCCTCATTCTTGAGAGGATCTCGCCACAGAAAGTTTGTAAACTTTCCATGTTATGTTAACCAAGGTATCTATGGATACAGCATTTGATTAATTCAGAAAGGGCGGTTTTCCTTTGTAATCAAGTAATTAATTGTCAAAATCTCATAACAGAATTACACTATAGGGT
This sequence comes from Dalbergia cochinchinensis, assembly GCA_031216125.1. Lineage (NCBI taxonomy): Eukaryota > Viridiplantae > Streptophyta > Magnoliopsida > Fabales > Fabaceae > Dalbergia > Dalbergia cochinchinensis. The sequence continues at coordinate 52,694,109 of CM062373.1, read as the reverse complement.
GGTTTAGTTTTTCCACATAACAATCAGCGACTAAAATTATAATGGCAGTTGAAAACACAATACTAACCATGTCATAAGTCAGGCATAAAAGGCAAGTCTATGGGCTGCCATGGTAGTCATGACAGCTTGGAAAGAGGAATTAAGCAGAAAATGCTGTTCAAATAATTTCTAACAAAGTGTATACGATGAGTCTGAGAGAATTTTAAGCTATCACCACTCATCAGAAAGCTTAAAAAGAAAAAATGAAAGCTTTTTTCCATGCAAATAAAATAACCTGAAACATATCTGTTTTATCTCTATCTGCTGAACATACCAAAATGTAGCAAACAGTTTTGTGAGCCAAAAAAAAGTTCTTTCATAAAATAATTAAGCTTTCCCAAACATGCATTTCATTTGTAAACAGACAAACTTAAATTCATCATTACTATAGAAACATAAATAGAAATAAATATAGAAGAGGCTTACCTTGATAGAAATGTTGCCCTTATGTTTTTTCAGAATGTCTAAGAGAACCCTGGTCCAGTATCCTCTATAGCTTAGCAGTCCAAGATCTGAAAGGGGTCTTTCAGGTGTGCCAACTTTACCCTCCTTCTTGGAAAGTTCATATGCTGCTCAATGTTCAAAATTAGAACGAAGTTTGCTCATATTATCTTATATAGCTTACAAATACAAAAGCCCATTTCAAAGAGAGGGGGGAGAGAGCTTACAGAAAGCAATTAGAAATTTTCCATAGCCTTTCCTTTGGTATGGTGGAAGGGTGAGAATACACGCCAAATTGTAAGATTCCTCAGAATGTTTTTCCTTTATGATTAAAAGGTAGTCAATATCAATATGATTATCCATCATCTAAGGCAAGTCATGAACAAATAAGTACAACAAGGAATACTACTGAATACAAGACCACAAGGAATACGAGCGTGGAGATTGAAGATATTTAACTTAGAAGGAAGTTTCCATCTCCATATTATAACTAACGTTAAGGTAGTAATAATAATAAAACATAGAAACATCATGATAAATGGGATGCTCCTACAAAGGCAGTTCTTCATGGGCGTTTTGGAACAGATGAAAGTTAAAAGGGCTTGCCACCAGTGAAGTAATGAATTTCAAATATCTCATGTCAAACTGAAATAATTAAAGCAAAGTAATATTACCTTGGAGAAATAGCCAACCATATGACATCCTCGATCATCACATTCACACAAAACATAGAACAAAAACAGGTCTACATCATAATAGAGGGTCTTGTGATCAAGAAACAACTTTGCCAAATAACAAAGATTCTGCCCATAAACCTTGTTCTTTTTGCCATCAACCTGTTTTCAGATATATAATAATAGAATTAAAAGCAATCATAAAATTCAAAGTCACAATAAATAACTTTTGCAACTAGCAGCAGCCTGCCAGAATACCACAACATTCTCGAACTCAGTTATTGCCGTACTTTCAGAAGCTTTTAGTACAAATAATTTCAACTATTGTTGATTTGTAGCTAAGGTTATCCTATAACTCATTTGTGATTCTTATCAAAACTTATCCACAATGTTTTTTAAAAAGATAAACTATGAAGATAGGGGCAAAAAGAAATAATTATAACATTAGAAAGGTGGTTCTCCACTGCTCATTTAGCAATAGTTGGAGCAAGCAAAATTCAGGCAAATTAATGAAACAAAGCTTTCCAATCCCTCAACATATTCTTTAGACAAACCCCTAATTTAAGGCCATGAGCTTGGCACCAAATAGATGCAAGCCACTTGATCTTATCCCAAATCAAGTATTGCAACACAAAAATTTCCTTGCAAGATACAAGAGCTTTGCTCCAGCCAAACACACCATATAGTAACACAGATTGCACATTGCCATAAAAGTTTAGTCCTGTTTCTTGTGGATATTAGCCATATATCACATTCACATATAATAATGAGAACAGATGATGTATGGTTGAAGACAGAAAAATATCCAATTTAGTGTACAAAGAAATTGAAAACTCAATTCAGACCCCAAAAAATCAACCATAATGGGGGAGGGCAACAACAAACAAAGGAGCAAGAACATAATAAAGGCGGAAGTTGCACAAACGAGAAGGACAACATCACTGTTAAAGCGTACCTCAAACATTGACAGTGTACCACTTCTGTATATCTCATCGCCAGGGGGATGCTTAAGATCACATTTTTTCTGCATGAACAGGACACACTGTTTGTATAAGGAGCTGAAAAGGTATATAACTAATTTGCATTGATTATATAAAACTATATCTTTCTTCTACATTTTTTGGCTTCTGTAAGGAGAGAGGAAGAGAAACCAATAGAGGCATTAAATAGACAATTTCATAGGATTTACCAGCCTTTTACCAACTTCCAAGTGTTCAAGAAAATAATGAATTCATTTAAGCTAAAAGGATCATTTTTGAAGAAACAAAGCAACGAATTTTAAAGATGACTAAACAATTACAAAGTCACAATCTTAAGTAACATTTCAACGGTAAACAAAACAAAATCAAAGCATGAAGTGAGCTTGGATCAGAATCCCATAAGAGTGATACATCTGAATATCTGATAAAACTGCAATGAAGTATGAGCAAGACATACAAAATTACAGATGACAATTTATAGACACTCAGTCATACTGGAGCAATATGAAAGACAACTGCAGTTAAATTGGCAAAATTTATGGAGGAACAAATTTGCTCCATTCATATATTTAGTGGCTTAATTAGCCCAAACAATTCATATATCATAGGAACAAAGGATCTCAGAAACAAAACACAAAATAAGGTAATAAACACACAAACCTATGCAAGACTGTCTAAAATTCTGAAAGAATTCAATGGTATCAATTGATCTATGTTAGCCAACCCTGCCTCGCAGGACTGTTGGTGTATCATTATGCAAGATTATACAAATAGTATAAAAAATAAATAAAAAAAAAACAAAGCACATTTTAGAAATGCAAGGAAAAAACTTCACACATAAGCATATAATCAATAACTCTAATTACGATAAGAGTTAAAATAATCCAACTTACAAAACAATTGGAGCAAACTACAGAATGATTGAAGAAACAAGAGCAATGCATGCAAAATAGCAAATACATTAATAAGATGTACAATTATCTTCGAGCAAGGATAGAACACCAGAACATAACCACTTTCTAACAAAGAAAAGTAAAGGGAAAAAAGATCATTTCAGGCACAGCTCACCATATGCCTCTGAAGCTGTTCTTTGCGCTTCATGAAATTGAGGCAAAACTCACAAAAGTACAGCTTCAAACAGTCATTGTATTCTGGGGGAAATGGGGAGAAGTACCATGTCTCAATCTCATATCTTCCAAGTTCAATAGTAGCTATATTTTTCACTTTCGTAAATTCCTCATGTTCTCGCAAACTTGCAGCATCAAGCTCCTCATGGCCCTATAATGCAACAACAGAAATATAAAGATATAAGGAACAAAGCTGCAGCTTGAAGCAGAAATAATTTGACCAGTCCAGATACAGGTTTCACATGCAAAAAGGCAGCGATCTACATCAAGTTCCAACAAAATAATATTACAATTACATGTTTTATGTCACTTCAATCTCATAAAAAAGCAATTATCAGGATTAAGTTCCAGTAAAATAACAACAAAATTAAATGATTTGTGTAATTTCAAACTCATGATCAAAGCTACTGGTATGCAAATGTGGTTACTGTTTTGGAAGCTCATAAGCATGAGATGTCTTAACATGTCATTTAATAGTAGAACTCAAATACTGACAGGAAGTTATTCAACCAGAACAATGTGAACAAAAATCTGTGCCAATGCAAATACTGTCAATTTATAGCATTCAACTTGTTTTCATGCCAAGTAGCAGATTACCTCAGGTTCAAATAGCACCTACTCAGTATTCTAAAGAAAATAGCACCTACTCACATTGAAACACAAGTGGAAAGAAAGACTCGAGAGATTTGAAGTCTTGCAAGTTTTTCTTGTTGGATGTGGATGTGTGTCTAACAGCCAATATCAGTTATAACTGGAATGTAACAATTCAATACCTCTACGTGTGTCTCATCAATCTTCCTTTTTTGGTGGCGTGTCATCTTCAAGCCTGTCGCCCCCTGAGAAACCATGTGCAATTTTCTGAATGAGTTCAGTCATAAAAAGTGTGTTTTGAAATAAGAGGTGGACATCAATAAGAAAGAAAGCACCACTCAAATCACTCATGATGTCATAATGAACAATGGCCACTGCGAGTGACTACACATATAAATTTGAATTCAGTAAACCAAAAAGCACAGGACTATAAGTTGTTAGGATAAAAGAACTTCTTCCTGTCTACCACCGTATGAAAAAGGAACCAATGAAAAGAAAATATTTCTATTCACAAAAATAAACAAATATGCTGAAAACTTGGTTCTTGACATGTGACAATGACATCATTTGATCCATGAAATTGACTCCACCAATGGTAAAAGGCTTTCATTATTGTTGTTGCAAAACATAAACAAAGGCTGTCAAGCACTTTGAAGATGATATAATCATTACCTTCTCCTCCACTTTCTCATCAACAACAGCCTCTACTGAATCAAGATCAAGTTGTTCAAGCTTCACCCACTCATCTAGCCTCCTATTAACTGCCAAAAGAAAAATGTAAGAGCAAAAGATAGCATCTCATTCAGACTAAACAGATTGACGCAGCAAAACTCATTGCAAAAAAGTTGACAACAACAAACAAGGAACTAAAAATGTTCAGATACATAGCAGTACAAGCAAAACATGGTGAGGAATGAAAAAAACCAAAGAAAGTATAAATGCATTCCAAAGCCCTCTTAAAATGAGAAGGAACATTGACAATCCCCAAGAAAGAACAAGTGGGAGTTTATTTTATCCTACTAACAGAGAAAAGAAAATAGAGAAATCCAACAACTTTTCAAAATTGAAGAATGATGATATCAAAACAAGTAAATGGTGATATCTGAATCTCTTTTATTTTATCGTATAGTAGAAATCTTTACCAACAAACGCAACAGATTCCAAACCCTACAAAATTTAGGCATAAACTAAACAGTCACATCACAATAACAACATTCAAGCATTTTCATACTACTTAGGGTCAGCTAAATAAATCAGGCAACATTGAGAAATGAAAATAAAACTTCACCAGTAACGAAATCAATCACATTCTAATAAACCCTAAATCAGTCCCAATTTTCAAAACTATAACACTGCAATACACGAAACCCTAATATCACAGCTAATATTCGACTAGGTAACAGTCCAATTTAAGTTATTTAGGAGAATGACACCCCCAGACCCCATTCACTTCGCAACCAAAACCTAATTGTTAGAATTGAACAATAAATAAAACAAAAGGAAGAAATAAATTGAAGGCTCTTACACTCGGTGTAGTGTACGTAGTACTCGTAATCGTTGGGGCCAGAGGCGGAGACCTTGCGGCGTTCGATGACCTTGACGGGATGGTACTTGCCGTCCCTCCAGCGGCACATAACCCTTGTTCCGACCTCAAGGGGAAGCACCGACGATCTCCGGCGTTTCGAAGCGTCGGATTCCGGAGCCTTCTCCGACATCGCCTCCGCCGGGGGGATGCGTGCGGCGGCGGCGTCGATGGAGGGGGACTTTCCGTTGCCGACGGGAGGGGCGGCGGAACCGTTTTCCGCACTGGTTGGTGTCTCGATAGAACCCATTGTCGGCGTGAGCTGAATAAGCGAATTTTTTTTTTCTTTTATATATAGATATTGACAGAAACCGTTGTATTTTTTTTTTTTTCCTCTTATTTCAAAATGTACCACAACGAAATTACCTTCTTACCCTCATTCAAATATCATTTTAATTTTTTTTTCATTTTTTCAGAGGATATTTGTTTAAGTAATTTAATACATGAAAACAATTATATCCATGTAATCTAAACAAAATATATTGCCTTAAAATCACTTTTCATTTAACAAATTAAAATATAAAATTTATTTTATTGTATTAATACAATTAATCGATTATTGAAATAATTATACCGTCACAAATTTTCCAAATACATACCTTACATTGTTTACACATCATATATTTTTATACATGTTAAACTTTTACACATTTTAACGCAGGTTTTTAACAAAAATAATGAATTTTGAGAGTACGAATTATGTGTAGTAACAAATTTGATTAATTTTTAAACAAAAGCTGAATACATAAGTTAATGCTGACAACAACAAAAATTATTCCTGAATTATGGGACATGCGGTGTTTGACTGTTTTCCTTTGCAGAAGAGTGTTGTTAGTGTGTAAGCTGATAGTGAAGATTATAGTTGAATTGAATTCTCATGGATGGAAAAGTTATTGTACTTACCCCAATGAAAAGTTATCTGTTTTGTAACTGGCTTTGATTTATAACTTGATATACTAGATTTATAACCTTCTTGTTCTCGTTGCAGAAGAACGGCTATAATTGTTGTAATGTCTTAATGTGTGTATATATTTTGCATTGCAAGCTTGTTTTCCTGTTGCAGATTTTTTTCAGTGCCATAAATTGTAATCTCTCTTATTGGTATATGATAAACAACTTTTTTTAAGCGCTTGGAACAGATTGCAGACATCACATTCTTATGAAAATGATTTCTGTTGAAATATCTTTTAGTTAAAAGTTCACATCCTAAAATTTGAAGCTTAAATTTCTTCTCGTGCAGACCATGGCCGAATCGATGAGAGCTTGTGATGATGAGAGAATTGAGCGATTCCGTTTATTCTTCAAGCAACTCAGGCATAGCTGAATTGATTGAATCACAATTCTCTATCCTCTGAATTAACAAGTGAAAACGAGCAAGCTCATCCAAATCATACAACAAGTCATACAATTTACTAATGACTCATTTGGTCTTATTTCTTCTATCTGTAGAACAGCTTAGCAAGTACTAACTGCTTAACACTATCTAATGGCTCACTACAAACTAACTGATAATAGATGCTTTACCATGAGTCTTTCATGGGAAGTATGGTTTAGCAACAACGTGGAGATTTTCTCTCCTGTGCATTGAGATGCCAAAAACTTCAGTGAGGTCCAAGTCTTTGGCAGTAACACCAGCAGGAAGCTCCCAATCGAAACTATGAAGGAGTTGAGCTAGAGCAAGCTCAACAACTGCAATGGCAAATGTAACAGCTGGACAACCTCTTCTACCTGCCCCAAAAGGTATCAGCTCAAAATCCTTCCCTTTGTAGTCAATATTACTCCCTAAAAACCTCTCTGGTTTAAATGCATTTGGATCTTCCCAACTCTCAGGGTTCCTACCTACCGCCCAAGCATTGACAAAAACTCTTGTTTTGGCTGGAATTTTGTACCCTTCTAGGACAATGTCTTCCATGGATTCTCTTGGGACTAACACTGGCACAGGAGGATGCAACCTAAATATCTCCTTGATGATAGCTCTCATATACTGCAGTTGATGCAGATCACTCTCTAAAACAACCCTTCTTTCTCCTATGATGCTCCGCAATTCCTTTTGTGCCTTTTCCATGACATGAGGGTTCATTAGCAGCTCTGTCATTGTCCAGTCGAGGGTAATGAAGGTTGTATCAGTTCCAGCAGCAAACATGTCCTGCGGTGACATAAAGGGTGGTCAGTTGTCAATTTAGCAAAGTGACAACTGGATATATGGTTATTATGGGGAATGAATCCTCTCACATCAAAATTCAACATGACAATGTCATGTTTAATCTCCCACATTTAGAATCAATAGTGAGATCACACATGAGATTATCATGTTAAATTTTGACATAAGAGGATCCATTCCCGTTGGGAAGAGTTTGTTTGGTATATAGTTTGCAAACCATGGTTTGAGAATCAAAATCGTGTTGAAAGGTAACTCCATGTGATTTTGCCAAATGTATTGATACGACTTAAAAATTCAATTTACACCCTTTAAAGTTCGAACTATTGTTTGAGCCTTTGAGGTGTGTAAGGGAAGGTGATTTTTTTCTTACTAAAATAATCATTTTTCATAAAAGTTATTCATACCAGCTTCTACATAAAAGTTAAAAATTACTTATCAATAGAAACTGATATGAATAGCCTATATGTAAAGTGATTTTTCCTGTCAAAATAATGCGAAACAAAGGCATCCTAAACTGAGATACAAGCACGCTGTTAGGCTTTACTAACCAAGATGATGGCCTTGATATTATCAGTGGTGAGAGGCATCTCATCCGACTCATCCTTCTGCACCTCAAGTAAAACATCGACAAGGTCCTTATGCTCCTCTATTTTATTGGAAGCCTTGTGTTCATTCAGTATCTGATCAAAGAGTTCATCAAATCTTCTAGAAGTGTCCTGCAGTCTTGACTTCATGCCTGTCAAGCTGTGTATGAACTCCAGAGAAGGAAAGAAGTCACCAACACTGAACCCTCCAAGGAGTTCCTGGTACTCATCAAGCATCTTTTGGAACCCATGTCTTTGATAATCTCCACCCTGTGAAAAGTCCCTTCCAAAAGCAATACGGCAAAGGACATTATTAGCATACATCCCCAATATCTTAGACAGATTGATAACTCCAGGATAAGTCCCTGAAACCCTTTGAACCAAACGAGCTACTTCTTCTTTTCTAGCAGAACTATATGACTGTACCCTTTTGGCACTTAGAAGCTCAAGTACGCATATTTTCCTGACATGCCTCCAGTAAGCACCATAGGGAGAAAAGACAATGTTTGTGCAGTTGTAGAAGAGGTATTTTGCTGAAAAGAGTTGTGGACGGCTTGCAAGTGCAAGGTCATGAGTTTTGAGCACTTCCTTTGCCAAACTAGCTGATGAGACAACCACTGTTGGGATTTCACCAAGTTGTAGATAAATCATGGGTCCATATTTTTGTGCAAGGGCTTGCAGTGAAAGGTGAGGATTGGTGCCAAGCTGATGGAGGTTGCCAATTATCGGTAGCATAGGCGGGCTTGGAGGGAGATTGGATCTATTCTTGCTTGACTTGTCTATGAAGAGAAACTTCGTCAGTAGAATAAGGGAAATTAGTGCAAAGAGGAAGAATGGTCGAAGGTATTCTTCCTTCAGCCATTGGAGAACAGCCATTCGATATACAAAGGAGAGTGCTGTCTGCAAAGTGTTATATTAGACACTTCTGCAGCAATCTTTTGAACTTTTCATTCATCATCTTGATCCTTCTCGTTCCTCTAGTCTTGAAAACATAAATTTTTTTTCACTATTATTTCAACACACAGTTTTCTCATATATCTAAATATTCTACTCACAAAATATATAGGTCCTATCACTTACTTTTTTTTCCAAGTTATTTTCTCTACATCACTTCTTTCACACTCGTATGGGTGTCTACACCGATATGAATGTCTACACTAATATGGGTATTGAAATAGAATTATTCAACACACTATTTAAATCTAGTAGAAATTTTAGTCATATAAATTATGAAAATAAAAATTTAGTCATATAATATTAATTTAAAAATTATTTTTTGGTTATATAGATTATCCACCACTAATAACAATAACTAATCCCTTCAAAATGGGAGTTCCCCTAGTTCCCCTAAGGATAAATCTTTAGTTACAAGATTCTCTTCATATACATAATTAGGATTCAAATTTCTGACTAAATGATTAAGAAACTCAATTAGCTATCAACTGTGATAGACTTTGTAGTTATTAATTTAAAAAATATTCTCCCTCTAATCTTTTACCTCTCTGTTTATGGTTAATGAAACAAATTTTTTAAGAGATAGAATGACATTAATGTTCAATTTATTTTTTTTTATTGAGATTTACAGTTAGATATTAATTTTGATATATTATGTATCTCAATTTAAAAGAGTTTTATGATACCATGTCATTCAATCATATATTTCTATTTGTAAAATACGCAAGACAAACATTGTCTTTTATTAATATAGTGATACATGATTAAATGTATAACATTGTCTTTTATTAATATAGTGATACATGATTAAATGTATTTGTGAAATTTTTTTATACTATCAGTATACATAAATTAATAGTTAGATAATTAGGATTTAAAAATAAATGGGAGAATTACCATTTTGACCCTCATAAAATTAAATCGCTGGTAGAATAGCCATAAAAAGAAATTATATTTTCCGAAAGCCCTCCAATAATCCTTCTCATTTGATAAATTTATTCAAATGTTAATTGACTTTCATTTTTGTTAACAAAAATTATCAAGTTTCTCCCCTTTTCTTTAATTAGAATCACTATTTTACTCCCAAAAAATCACATATTTGTTAAAATTGCTCTTTTTATGCTAAGTTAGCAATATAGATCCACCACCTTATCCCTCAAAAGATTATATTTTTTTATAAAAGAACCCTTAAAAGGATTATTTTTGTAACGAAAATGAAATTTTGTTTATGTTTTGGTGAATTTGTTAAATGAGATGGATATTTAGAGGATCATTAAGGGTTATTTTGTAAAAAATATAATCTTTTAAGGGATAAGATAGTGGTTCTACATTGCTAACTTACTACAAAAAGAGCAATTTTGTTAACAAAAATGAAGGTCAACTTATGTTTTAGTAAATTTGTCGAATGAGATGAATCTTTAGAGGATTATGGATGAATATAGTTTTTTCAGGAATTCTTTTGTTATCAACATGATCATTCAAGGATTAAAATAGTAGTTCTTCTTAAATAAATTTGTGTCCAAATATATAGTATCTTGATTTGAAAATCTATACTATTAAATTAAAAATCTTCAAAATTTTGTATAGAAACTATACCAGCGATATGATAGAAATATTAGAAAGAAAATGATTAAAAGTTGGATAAAAAATATTAGAGTAAACAATATTTTTTTTCATAATATTTTTAATTTGATATCAATTTTGTCCTAATAAAATTTTTTACATTAATTTAATGCTACTAAAAGTTTTTACATCAATTCAATCCTAACATTTAGTTTTAATATTAATTCAGTCCTAACAATTTTTATTTTAACATTAATTTAGTCTTTTTATGAAAATAAAAATTTAATAAAATGACTAGATTAATATCAAAGTTTAAAATATTAGGTCTACATTGATATCAAAATATTTGTTAGGGCCATATTTTAGTCAAATTAAAAATGTTACAACAACAGAATATTTTGTCAAAATATTTTTAATGTTCATTACATAACTAAAACTCAACTAAAAATGTTATTTTCCGCTATATTTTATATATGGTACCCCAAACTTTTAGCGAGAATGATAATCTTCTTCTTACACGTGAAAATGAAGAAATTGGGTTGATTACATCAAAATTTGTGCGTGATTTCCTCTCTATCCATCAAAGAATTGTAAGTGGCACCAATATGATGTATATTACCATTGTCCAGTACAGTAGTAAGTTATGAGAGAAATTATCGCATGCTAAACAATAACATTAGGTCATCTTCAATTTACTCACTAGAGGATATTTCGGTTTAATTGATATTTATTTTTTATGTACTTATTTATTTTAATAACTACTCCTTTATTTCTGTTTATTTTTTTAAAAAATAAATTAAAAAAATGTATGAGTTAATTGTGGATCTTAGTATTTACTAAACTAAAATATCGGCTCATGAATATTTAATGGGGTTAGCTTGACGAAAGTGAATTAAGTCTAGTGCGAGTTTTACTCACAAGGTCAGGATTCGAATCCTAGGAGCCTCTTGTAGGAGGACCCATATCATTTAACCACTTCAGATTTCGGGGACTTAGGCTTCTTGCCTAACTTTTTGTATATCAAAAATCATCTCATGAATTAAATAAATTGGTTGTCCCACACGATGTTCTAAGATGAAGCAATAATATCTTTTAGGCTTCGTTTAATACACAATATAAAGCCTGATAGTATTGGCTAAGACTATAAAGCCAATTTTTATCACATATTTGGTGTCACATATGATAATATAATGTTATATAGTCAAACCATTTTTATCCTATGAATATATGATTAAGTTATCAGTAGAGCTGTCGAAATGGGCAGAGCTCGACGGGCTAGCCCAAATAGCCAAAAAAAATATGTGTACTGAACTAAAAAAATAGGAGGAAAAATAAAAATTGACCTAAATTGGTCCGACCTGATTGCCAAAATACTAATTTTTTATTAAATAATAAATTGTATATATGAGCTATAAATACTTGAATTTGAGTTTAGCCCATTTTTTCACTTTAAAAGTCTAAGCTAATAACAAATATTGACGAAAAATATATTTTTTTATTCACTTTGTTATTACATCGAATTAAGTTATTGAAATTTAATTATCAAATAAAAATCAAGTTTTATTTATCATTCTCACAAATAAAGCAAGAATAATAACACTACTTACTAATAGTTTATTTTTTATTGACATTTTATATCAACTATACAATTAAAAAAGTGAATAAGAAAAAAAAAAAACTAGCCTATGAGCTAGTCCATAACCCAAATAAATTAGGTTGAGCTGGCACTTTTTTAGCCCGAAACTAATGTGGCTCAATTTGAAAATGGCCTGATCTGATATGGGCCGACCCATTTTGACAACTCTAGTTATCAGATCCTGAGATATCTGATAACACCTAACATAACACCTGACAGTGTTATTTTTATTAATCAATCCTAAATTAATTTTGACTTACTCTTCTACGTGAATGCCCCCACCCAACCACCGTCAATAGCAGTCCACCACCCACCAATCATCGCTCGCCTACCATCGATCAATGCCCAAGGCTTGCCCACTTGCCGATCATCCCATGTTATCCTTGGTCGCTACCCGCCAATAGTCAATCACCGCCATTCTATACCGGTCACCGCCTATCCACTTGTCCACCGTCAGTCATGTAGTGTACAAAACAATAGATAGTAAAACTTATATGATAAATTTCTCATACTATATTATTAGACTTTATATTATTATATCCAAAAAATTATTTATTATCTTATACAATGTACCAAACAGGTCTTAAGTAAGCGGGGGACAAAATCAATTACACAATTAAGGCCAAGTTCATTACGCAGGTGCGTATATTTCGCATATCTCACAGATCAATTATTACTGATTCTTTATTTCATCTTTTCCATATAAGAAACACTTGCATGTTCCAGAAACATCCATAACTATTTCATCTAAATTTAAAATACTTAAAATTTATATAAAAATTAAAAATATGTGCTTATAAATATTTTCAAAATACATATTAAATATAATTCAGAAGCATATATTTCTCTTTTCCAGAATAGCATATTTCGTATCGATCATGAATATTGGACCTTGCTCGGGATCTAAAAATGGCCCCTGTTGTCCGCATCGATAAAATCGTGAATGCCTCATCCTTACTTCCATGGTATCTTCGTTGAATGAGTCGGGTCCTGCCACAAACTTGGGAAAAAAAGTCAAAAATGACGAAAATTTCACATATGCAGTACCAAATGATCAACATATAAATGGAGTTATTCTCACCGAGTAAGCACCGGCGCATGATTGGTAAGTGGAGGTCACGGATTCATTGGTCCACCCCGTACTAGGGACGAACATTAATATTATTGGATATAATATTAGAATAAATAAATAATATAAATCTAATGAATAAAATAAATAAATTTAATATTAAAAATCCAAAAAATTCTTGAATTTTCATATCTTTTCTTCCTCAATGCCTACTCTATCCTTCTACCCTTTGGTCCCATCAAATTTTATCAGTCAGAGAGGGGAGGTGGTGCCACCCACTCCACTTTAGCTGCCTGAAGCCACTCCTTCCTCCCCCTCTTTACTCTCTTCCCCTTCTCCCAACTCCATTTGTTCCTTTTTCTTTGCAATCAGAAAAACCAGAGCTTCAATCGGTGCACCCTTCCATTATATTAACAATGCACAATTATTTTTTATTTTTCCAATTTTACTTTGTTAAACAAAAGTAGGTGCAACAGTGGAAATAGTTCAGAGTCAGTACACAATAGAAGCTGCGGTGTTCGGTTCAGAGTCAATTCTTCACAGAGAATCTTGATCCTTGTGGCACAGACATGGTGCGTTGTCGTACAGTCAACAATTCATGCTTTAACATACAGCTTAAAAATTTAGGTCATCATATATTGTCCTCGGATTATACGTAATAGAAGAAATAAAAGGGTTAAGTGTATATAATAATTTACAGGCAAAATATTAGATTACATAAATTAAAAATATTAAAGAATTAATTACATATAAATTATATATTGAGTGGTTGTTAAAATTATAGGATTTAATTGTCATACATTGACAGTATAAAATTTTTTCACACAATCATCCAATCATATATTATCACATAAGTTATGATTGTTGACTTTTATACTTATAACCTAAAAAGTCATCCAAACTAAATGTTTTACTTGGATGACAGTATAAAACTATTTCATATTGTCAGTGTATCAAAATTAAACTTAACATTATAATAAAAGGTGTTTTACACTATTTAAAATATTTAAATTGTAAACTATAAATTTAAAAAATTAAAGTGTAAACAAAACATCACCTAAAATTATCAAAGGGGTAAAATATATTTTACCCTAAAGTCTAAGTAAGCATAAGTTGGTCATTAATTAAAGTGCCCATTTTCGAGATCGGAACAAATAGAAAGTAATTTTTTGCCTGGCAAAAAATTGTCAGAATTCCATCACCAAAGTTATGTGTCAATAAATTAGGATGAACACCTCATATTCTTTAATATCCCATAATTTTCATTAAATCACTCATACTTTGCAATGCGTGAAAATTTGGGCAACTGAGAGTGTGTTTGATTATATATAGACTAAAAATAAAAGAAAATTTTTATATTAATTAATTAATTTATTTGTGTAATTTTATGCATAAACTTTATTAAATAATTTTTCTTTTCCTAATTTCCCCTCTTAATCAAAGACACCCTAATGATAACATTAATTATTAGTGGAAAAATATAAAAAGTCAATAAAAGAAACTAATGACCATGGTTAAAGAATTATACCCTGATTTTCTCAACCAAAAATGAAATTCTCATTGGAATCCCAAATCAATTACTCAGATCACAATGGAAAATGCCTCCCTTTTTCTTCCCGTGCTTCTCACCCCAGTTCTCAATGTTGGACATCTTTTTTTATCCATTTTTCAGCAGCCAAATTATAACATGGCCCTTTAATCTCCCCTCAACATTCTCTTTACATCCAGTATGGGCAGCGTTAAAACTTAAAACTCTACAATTCTAGTATTGCAAGAGTATAAAGATAAAGAGGCCACTGATGTGGAAAACAAAATTCATCACATATGGCATACATAGCAAATTATATTATGGTTATGAAATATGCGGACCACCCTCGAGGAGTTCTTGCATATAGACATAAGTTTATTACCTCATTTTTATACCCACTCATAATTAAAAAAGTGGATCTCACCAACTATATTCAAGATAGACTCATTTGTTTATAGGTCCCATCAATTTTAATGTGAATGTGTGCAAAAATGATGTGTTAAGACTTTGCTCACCTAATAATTTTTCACCAACCTCACAGGATCTCTGGATGGGGCTCCTTAATGGCTTATATTAGGAATATAATGGGTTGGGGCGTTTCCTTTGGCTTTAGGTTTACGAATCCTGAACTAAGGCTGCTGCTTTATTGGTTCCAGAAGGTTAGCGCAACAATGGTCAATTTCTCTGATTAACTTTTTAATTTAATTTCAAGACTTATAATGACCCACAATGATGACGTGGGAGAAAATTAATGGAACAGAGCAAAAGAGAGATTTGTTCTTGGAGCACACAAAATATCTCAATATAAAATTGATGTGATATCGATTGTCTAAATGCAGAGACAAACTACATACACTCAAATTGACTATATTAAGAGATGCAATCAAAAAATGAAGCTGCACGTCATTCACGTCTTTGAATAAATTAAAAGACAAGCTCCAAAGCGGTTGCATCTGTTAATCTACACCACCAACTTTGTTGCCATCCTTCAAGTTCCAATTCCGATTAACTTGAGCTATACGACAATGGAAATTACAATTAGCTAGATTACATTACCAGCAAGTGAACAATATAGAATTGTCAGTAACTTCTTATGCTTTAAAAGCTAAATAGAGAATTATTATAACCACAAAAATTGAAAGACACTAATGAGGGATGTAGATATTACTATGTTATTCCCAGGTGTTCCTGCATAAAATCCTTGGATTACAACAGGTATGATGTTGCAAGCAGCAAGCAGATAAATCATTAGGGCATGCATACCCATCCATTCCATAACAATAGTCAAGCGATTATATCCACAAACATCGACCTGCAAGAAAAATTGGTGCAGCCTAGCTAGTGATTATTCGAGAATAATGTAGCGTTGAGCTAAATTTACAAAATTTGAGCAACAACGAAATGAGGATACTAAAAGAGAATAGTTAGAAAGGGTCGTTTGGCAATAAGGAATATATCAAACCATGAAGTATATCCCAACAAAGAGGATGCCAGCAGCACCAGCAGTCACACACATATAACTGAGTGTGTATAAAGCTTTATTTATATGCATTCCTACAAGAAGGATTAAGTTAATAACTAAAAGAATATGAAATGCAGTAGAGAAATTTTTATATGGATACGAATTTAGTCATATTTGGATAAATTTACAATAAAAATCCTCTCACCAATTTTATTTAAGATACACTTATTTATTTTTTACCAACAAGTCAAATTTTATTGTGGATCTACGACTAAATATTAGACATTAAATTTATGTTTGTGTAAGAACTCTTCTACTTAACATACAATAGTTACGTGCTAGAAAGATGTAAAAAGTATGCTCACCAGATACATTTAATGCTATGCCAACGATTACAAGACATACACTTGGGATCATCCATTGGCGGATCCTAACTCCATGGTCCTGCATGTAGCAATGTGGATAGGACAAATATTCAAAAGCTTCCATTTTGGAACAGATAAAGATAAGGACATAATATTTGTAGGAAATTAAAAATATTACCTTAAAATGGACAATTATATGCCCATAATGGAGGCCAACAAGGCAGGTAACAATAGCCATCACAGAACTGTAATTTCAAGGAACAACTAACAGTCATTATTAGAAAGACGAAACATTAGGGACAAAAAACAATTCAGTCTTTTAAATTTCATAAAAGCTAGTTCGTAGTTGACAATTATTTAAAAAGAAAAACTATGGACATGGACATGGATGGACAAAGCTAGTCTCAGTTTTGTTTGGTGGCTTGCAATCAAAAGGAGCGGGCCCCGACAGCGAAAAACCGTGTGAAGTTACTATGCTTATGTAAAGTGACTTCGCATGTGATGCAAGTTGTACCATCGAAAATCACATAAAGTTAAGTGTGTATATGAACAGTGACTCTACAAAATTCTTTATAAATAGAGTCTGACGTCGAATGGTTGAATTATTGAAAGCTGAAGCAATTTATTCAGCTGCAATACAAGAAGCAGCGTAAGCTTTTTGTTAGGGTGGGAGAAAAATAGAGTGCATGTGTAAAAAAATTCTAAGAATATAGTATGAATATATATCGGAGATTTTAGATATATTTTTTAGATTTTTATAATACTATTAATTATAGTAGAAAAAAATTTTATTAGAGATATATTATATTATAATTACTCTTTAAATATAGTGAAATATTTTTCGGAGTTTGATCCGTAATTTTTTCTTTAAAATTTTCACATTAAAAATTTGGTGTGTAATCTCTTAATCTATTTTATTGATGTAAATAGTAATGAAGTATTCTTAATGTGAGTCCCACTGAAGCAATATTGATGGTTTCACTGTAAGATACTATTTATATGAATAGTAACACATAGGTTCCATTATAAATTATTGTTTACTATGCTTTATTTATCTGGTACTTTCTATAAATTTAAGTACGCTTTCACTCACATACATAAAGTGCACACTTGGGGTGTATCTCTCATATTTTCCCTAACAAGTTTGTCTTAAATGGAAACCTTCGGTTACGTTGTTATAGTTTGAGAGCATATGCCGAGAGGGCTTGATCTTTTTTTTTTCCCCTTCCTGTCAAATGGATAGAAATTCAATTTACATCTTGAGAATTACTATAAACTCCTTAACCAATTAAATAACAAATATATATTGATTATTTTTTTGAAATATTTTTAGTATCCTACAAATCAGGGGTCATCTTTGTGTTGATATATTGAAGTACGAAAATTTTCCAGCATAAATCTTTTAAAAAAGGTTTATATTTAACAAGACGTTAAATATTTTTTTGATTCTGAAAGATAAATAAGTTTTAATTTTGGTTTTGGTCTCGAAAAACAATTTATTTGGTTTTAGTCCCTGAAATTAGTTTGTCTTTATTAAATGTTGAGTTGGCAAGAAAAAATGTAGTGTCTAGTCCTCTGTGGTATAACTACTAGTCGCACCTGGCATATCATAATAATATGTGTCAAAATTCTATTGTAAAATGAGTTATTAGGTCAATTGAGATGCATTAATAAATTGGTATAATGAATTATTGAGTGAAGATTTTGACACATAGAATCATAATATGATATATATGACTGCTGACAACCATATAGAATTGGATAATATGTCTTTCTATTAGTCAACTCAGCATTCAACTTATTTCAAGAACTAAAACCCAATAATTTTTAAAATTTTGGACTAAAACCAAACAATTTTTTTTTCAAGAATCAAAACCAAAAAACTCAATAATTTTTGAGGGACTAAAAAGATATTTAACCCTTTAAGAAAAACAGGACAAGAAAATATCAATCATATCTCTTTATTATTTTGTACAATTTTATATATATCAACGGTTTAAAAATCAAACATAATGAACTCACCTCAAGAGTCCTTCAGGGTCAAAAGGGGCTTGGCACCAAGCAGGGGCATCAGGAGGCAATGGTCCATAATCAGGAGAGTTAGCACTACACTCCTATTGAAAGTGAGGAAAAATAATAAGGTAACAAAATTTAAAAGAGAATAAGTTAACCGACAAAAACAAGTGAAAATTTTAGTATAGAAAGGATTGTACATGCGTCCGGGAATATATTGGTCTCTTGTACAAATGTTGTATACCTAAAGTCTTACGATCAATCATTCCAACAGCATTACAGGCTGGTCCTGTGTCGCCCCTCACACCACATTTGACCTGATAAACCTTAAAAAAAAAAAAACCTTAAAAACCTCCAAATATTAACAATGGTATAGTTTGTTAGAAAGTAAAAATGGGATAAATTTTCAATAATTGAATTTTGTGTGTAAACTTTACACATAGAACTCAATTATAAAAAGTTTATCCTCATTTTTATCTTCCAACTAAACATCATTTTATAATAAACAAAAGACCTGCATTTGCACTTACTGAAGATATCCTTGGTGGTTCAATTGGAATTTGGAACTCCCAATCGGGAACATACAACCCATAAAGCAAGCCGAGATAAAGGCCAATAAGAAACAAAGCCACAACCCTGTTAAAGTCAAAATGATTAACAATGCACGGCCATGGTGCAAAAATCATTTATTTATTTATTTTCCTTTCTATTGAGTGCTTTAAGACATTGGCTTCTGCTTTTTTCTTTTTATTTTTTGGCCATGCTTTAAGAAACTAGTTGAAAATTTAAAAGCGATATAAGAAGAAATAGCATGATCGAGAGCTTTAGGCCCATTGTGTAGTAGTGTGATGTTCTTTGATGGCATGACAGCATTCTATAAGTTTTTCCTAGCTGGCTCATACGTGCTGTTATTGGATTCATTTCGCCACTCTTTGAAAGTTTGTTACTTGCATAACATATTTTGTTATTAGCTTCGGCATTCTGGTAGAGCTCATCTTGTTCTAGGACATACATAAGGGTCAGCCTGGGAATGGTAATTGTTTTCTATCAAAACAGGGGTGACAACAACGGTAGAGAGGCTCTAAGGTAAATGTAGTAGAGGCTTGAAGGGGGTTCTGAGATGGATCTTAATTGGCTGTGGTTGAGGTATTAGAGGGTGATTAATGCAATAATTTTGCTTTGAGAAATAATAAATGTCCATTACCATATTTACACCATACATTTACAGTAAATTAAAAGTTGTAAACTAACATACAAACAGTTATAAACCCAGATCCAAAAAGTTATAAACTAATATGCAAAAACTTTTTGCATATTTATTTATAACTTTTTATATACTGATTTACAAATTTTAACTTTATGTAAGTATATTATGTAAGTGTAGTGGTGATTGTGTATCACTATTTTTTTGCTTTTTTGTGTGAAGCCTGTGAATGCCATAATTACCAGTAACGCATTGGTGAGTATGGCCGTGGTGCAAATAAATAATAAAGTGTTAAGTAAAGAGTTTTATTATTATTATTATTATTATTTATGAGGGAAGGTTTATTTTGATTGCTGAAATGAAAAAGTCAATTTAATTTATGAAATTACAAAAAGTGATTTATATTAATCTTTAACAAGTAGTGAAAACATTAGTCCTCAATAGTTTGAATCATTTGTTGTAATTTCAAGAACTAAATTGTTACTTTCTTGGTTTTAAGGATTAAAGTGAAATACATATACAAATTCAAAAATCAAAATGAATCTTTACACCTTTTTATTGATTTTGATTTTAGTTTCTATAATTTTTTTATTTAGGTTTTAGTCATTCTAGTATTGAAATTTTAGTTTTTGGTTCCTGAAATTAATTGTTTGTCCTTGGATTTTTTACCTTTTTAGATTTTAGTTCCTATAGCTAGTTGCTATTTATTTTTAAGGATTGATCCCTATTTTTTCATAAAGTATGGGTCTCTATAATTTATTTTAGCTTTAGTCCCTAAGGGATTAAAAATCAAATGGTCCCTCAAACACCCTAAACGTAATTTCACTCAAAATCTCATCACTCCCTCTCTAATTTCA
Source organism: Dalbergia cochinchinensis (assembly GCA_031216125.1). Taxonomy (NCBI): domain Eukaryota; kingdom Viridiplantae; phylum Streptophyta; class Magnoliopsida; order Fabales; family Fabaceae; genus Dalbergia; species Dalbergia cochinchinensis. The sequence goes on along the minus strand of CM062373.1, from coordinate 52,673,279 downwards.
CTCATAAACCTTAAGCCTTAATCATTCACCTATGATTTCAATTTCCCTCACAAAACCTAAATATCATTCCCTCAGAAGCCTTAAACCCTTCTTATTCCAGCTTCACTCACAAATCTAAAATATTATTTCCTCATAAGCCCTCATCAATATACGCGCAGATCAGTCTAGCTACTTCATGTAGGTAAGAACAATTTGTGAACAATTAGTGAACACAAAATTATTATTGAATAGGGAGGAATATATAAAGATACAAAGTACTAAGAATATGTGTTATAGAGCTAGCTTGACACGTTAGGCAAACAAGCTTTCTTCTCCCACAAATATTCTCGATGTGGTTAATGGTCAATAACGTGTGGTACTGAATATTATTCTTTAATCATGGTCTCTAGCTACTTTATGGGTTAAAATTCGCTGAACAGAGTTAAAAAAATTATATGATGATGGATATATTCCATATGACGATGTAGAAAATGGTTTTAAGGGTTTTAATGTGCCTCTCGTTAAGGGTTTTGACTAACTAAGGGGTTTGATGCTCCTTTGATTCAATATTCCATAGAGGAGGTGTAAAAAGATACGAGGAAGAAGACCATACGACCAAGGGAGGTTCATAGTACGTTAAAATTAGAAATGACACGTCATTTAGTAATGGAAGTAACTAAGATGATGTAGGTCCAGCCTCAATTGTTGAAGCAGCGGGCAACAGGAAAAATTTCAATGGGTAAACAGTAAAATACTGTTTATGCATGAAGAAAGTTCTAAGACGTGTGAACAATAAAATCATTGTTCACGCATAAAGAGTTCGATATCGTGGGGAGAATTTTCAATGCGTAAATAGTAAATAAATTATTGTGCATACGTTAAGCTTTCTTTATAAATAGAGGTGAGGATTCAGCTGAAGAAAACACACCAAGCAGAGGATGAATACGAGCGGCATAGAGTAGAGAGAAAAACATATAGCGTGTTATTTTTCTAAGAGTGAGAAAAAAATAGAGTGTGAGTAATTTCCAGAGAGCGTAGGGTGTGGGTAAATACACCGGAAATATTCTTTGGGTATCATCTTTTTCACTTCTTGATACTACAAAAAGTGTAGTATTTGAATAGGAGGGTTCTTACTGAGAAATACTATATTTACCTCTTGGGTTGGAGAGTGTGGAAAGAATATTGTGTAATTATCCTGAATATAGTGGAATATTTTTCGGAGTTGTTTCGTGATTTTTCCTCTAGTATTTAGGGGTTTCCACGTTAAAAATTCGATGTGCAGATTTCTTGATCTATTTTGATGGCATAAATAGTGATGTGAGTCCCACCATAGTGAATAGTAACACCTAATTTACTATTTATGAGAATAGTAATACGATTCCATTGCTGAGTGCTGTCTATGTGAATAGTAACAAGTGGGTCCCATTATGAATAGTGATCAACGGGTCCCACCGTAAATTACTATTCATCATGATATTTCTTTTTTACTGCGTTGCGTCGATTGGTAGATTTAATTCTATTAAATTTATTTTGGTACTCATTGTCACACACTAGTATTATTTAATTATATTGTGAATCATTCTCTGAACCCGACAGATAATATGATAAGGGATAATGATCTCATGCCAACTATTTAACAAGTCATGTCATACACGTTAATAGACAAACTTGATAGAAGGACTAATTGGTATGGCATTTTAAATGGTTAGAGCCTAATTTGTCAAATTTTTTCCTTAGGGGCTAAGTTGCCATATTTTTTTGTTGTTATTAGAGACTAATTTCTGGGAGGGTGAAATAATAGATTATTTTGGGACTAATGTGGATGACTGGGATGACATGGTAATAGACAACCCTGTCACATACATCAATTGCTTAATGAGTCGCATCATATATGATGGAAGAACTAACTTATCTGATATTTTAAATTATTAGGGACTAATTTATCAATTATTTTTATTAGAGATTAATTTCAAATTACAAAAATGTTCTTTTTAAGACTCTCATTAGAAAAATAAAAGTGTTGTTCTTTTTTGTCCATTAAAAGAATAGTTTAATTTTGATATATTAATAGTATAAAAAAATTATTATATAACTTTTTAATAATGTGAGTGAAAATTAATTATATTTGTTAATATAACATTATATGGTAGATAACTATATACTTTTTTTTACAATATTAGTGTATTAAAATTGAATACTAAAAAAATGATTTTGTATTTATTTTTCTTATATTTAATTATGACATCTGTGTAAAATTAGTATTTACTTAGGCGTATAAAACCTATAATGATAATTATCTTTAAAGATATTCTTCATTACTTTAAATCAGAGATTATGTAGTTTCATGAAATTTGAATTATGAAAACTATAAAAGTACAAGAGAATGAAAATGTATGCTTACCCTTGGTGCCGATACTTCCATAATAGGGATAAACCTGAATTAACAGTGTCATCATCACCTTTCAGCCAAATTTCGCACAATGCCGTAAGCAAATATGCTAATGCTATTCTCTGACATCCAACAAAGAAAATTAGGGATAGCCATTATTGTATAGGAAAGAATATAGAATAATTGACCATAAATTTCCTTTTCTGGCACTTTTTCTAACCTTGATGCACAAGTTCCACCATCCACTTCACAATGTTTTTCGTTTCCTACTTTTCTTAAATATTTGTTGAGAGCGGACAGAGAAATTCTTAATTATCTACATCTAGAGAATAAGATTAAGTATTTATTCTGTTTATTTTTTTATTAATATATTAAATATTATATTAAAAATATAAAATGATAATAATAATAATACATTAATTATAATAAATAATATAAAATAAATATTTTATTTTACTCTCAATCTTCCTTAAAATTTATCAAGTGGAGATACCCAGAAAGGACAAGTATACCTGTAGTATTCCCATCCATCGTATTTGTTCAATATCCACTCCATATGTCAGATCATTGATACCGTGGAAAAAGCCTCCTGCAAAAAGTAGATCGCAGATTTATCAGATATAAGCATATATTAACAACAAAGAATTGCTTAATATACAGAAACATTATTATTAACCATCAATTTACTAACGTTTCTGTCTTCAATCAGTCTTTTCAAATTGACATTGATTCTAAATAACATATTCTAACAAAATAAAAAATTCAGCCTATAATAATCTGCCACAAACACAAGGTTTAGTTAACAACCTTGAAGAAAAACACCTAATGTTAGAAGCTTAAGGGCTCGTAAAGTTGCTTTTTCAGTTGCAACAACTCTGCAAGACAGTTTCTGTTAAAGAAGAAAGTGTGTTAACTTGATCACATGTTATGCAATAAGAACCATTTCTAGGAATGATATAAAAACAATCTACCCTGCATAATTGAAAGAAATTGTAGGGCTAAACAATATCAACACAATTTTTTTTACAGCATCTCTTTGATAACAACACTAGTCGAATAGATACCTTATATGTGAGTGCTAGCGAAACTCCAACCATAAAAAGGAAAAATGGCATAACAAAATCAGCAAGTGTTAAACCATCCCATGGTGAATGATTGATCTTTGGAATGATTCTACCAGCATGATCCACTAATATCATAAGCTGCATCATGATTGAGCAATTCAGCGAACAATTGCAATAGGAAAAAAAATTTCAAGATAAATCTTTAACCCCGATATAAAAAAAAAAAAAAACTTACAGTTCTATTCAAAATCTGATAAACACGTTTCATGCACTATTTTTATAAAAATGAAATGAAAATATCAGACGCAATTTCTCTGATAATTGGAGATTAATGAAACACTGGACCAATAGTTTAGCATTTTGATCACCCCGACTTCATATTTCATCTTCATAAATTATAGCAGATGAATGTCTGAAAGTATTTTAATTTCCATTTCTCTATTTCAGATGAGTAAAACTTCAAATTCGTCCCCTGAAGTTATAAGCATCAAACAAAATGATACGTAATAACATTTAAAAGGCACCATAATGATTGGGAAGCAAGGGGGAGATCGAATCATAAATAATTTGGGGCTTCCGCCCCAGCTTAAATTTTACTTTAGAGGTATAAAATTAGACATATAATTCATCCCCATTATTATATTAAGTATGTCTCATATGAAGATAAAAGTTATGTGAAACTTCTTATTATGTTTATGTATTATTTTTGTTTTCATTATCTAATATTTCTAAATTTATCACTGAATGAGGAGCGATTATAACCATGATTAGATCATAATTATGGTCCAAATTAAGAGGTGATATTTAGCACTTGAATGCCATCATCACAAGGTAAAAGTGGCTAGCCGACTGGGTGATAGAAGGAGAAGGGATGCTTAAGCTAAAAAGCCGAATTAGGTCGTTTGCCCGAACCACCACAGGTAATGGAGTGTTAGTAAAAGGGAGGTGCCTGAGCTAAAAAGTTGAGCCAGACCAACTGATTGGTCCACTAGGCCTCTACTCTGTTGTTTGAGTCGGAGTGAAGAGGCTAAAAGTAAAGATAGGTCAATATAACAAGGTTTTAAGAGGTTGTTCATATACTATATTCTTGCCCAAGCACTTTCATAAGGTCCAATTTTATCCTAAACACCAAATGGAGCCTATAGCCATAGATTAAGGCATAATTAAGATGTCACTTATATTGTCTCATGTTATGATAGGGGATACAAGAAAGGGCAAGCTGATCCACAGCTGCCCCGAGGTTTTTACCACAATTATCTAATAATCTTGGGCACGTAATTAATTTTGAATTATAAGTGCGAAGGCCATGGGAGTATATCATACAAACAAACCATCTAATAACCAAATACCTGGTTTTACTTTGCTTTGTTAAATACAAATAAAATAACAATCAAATAAGGGAGAAAGAAAATATAATATATATACATATATATATATATATATATATATTATATAATATAATGGAGGGACAATGTCACTTACTGCAACGGTGAGACCTCGAAAAACATCTAGAGAGACAAGACGGGTTTTTCCATTGGTGAATATAGTGGCTTGTCTTGATTCAGGGATTTGGAAAGCCATCTCTACATCATTGTCTCTAGATACTTTATTCATTGTGTTGAACGGATGCACCCTCCCTTCCTTGTTACTATTATGTTCATTATTATTATTACTATCATTATCATTGTTGATGATAGGCTCATAGTCGTGACTCGCCATGGCTCTAAATTTTTTATGTCAATGCCTCCAACCAAACAATCACCTTACATCACAAGCTTTTTGACTTTTTGTCTCATCAACAAAGGAATAAGGGAAATAAAAACCTGGAAGATGAGGCAAGATATCAATAATAGTAGGCAAATGTTTCGTGTTTTCTTCACCTTCCCTTGCATTCGAAAAACCGTTGTCATTACTGCATGAGTCGTGTTTATGTGTGGCTTGAGAGTTTGGGTAAAAGGAACAAAGAAGGACTCCAATATTTCCTGAGAAAGAAATAGTGGTTAGGGGTCCCGAAAGTCTCTCTTATTTCTTGCTCTTGCTTTAATTAACCCTTTCTTCTCCCCATGTTTAGGACAAGGATGAGGAACACAAACTTGCTTTTCATGGACAGAAACTTGATTTTCATTGAATTATCCTACAAAAGCCACATTGCATAGGATTCGATTGTAGATTATTGCTTATTAAACTATAAATAAAACAAAATAAGAGCTTGTGATTATGAATATTATTACAATTAGATTGCATTTCCCCCTATAATATAGTTATTAAAACAAAAAAAAATTATATGCACAGTCAGAGCAAACAAGTTCTATAAACAAATAAATGAGAATTAATCATATATCGTCATATGAATTATATTAAAGTGCACAACTCAACTATTTACTATCCTAAAAGTCTTAGAAATAAAAATATATGATTAAAAAAATAATATAAAACCTTTTTATACCTAGTAGTACATCAAATTTAATCTCTGAAAAATATAGTTTGATGTTTATTATTGATGGCTATGCCCTGCTTCCTTTCTAATAATATATTATACCGTATATCTTGCCACAAATAAATGGGATAACAAATTTAATTTGTGTTTTGTAAAATTTAAACTTGCTTTTTTATTTTCGTTGACATAATCCATCTCATTGGATGTTGGGTTTATTTGCTTGCCATGGATTGGGCTTCAATTGTTCAAAAATAGGGTTTTGACTTTTTGATGTTTTTGGTGAGGGGCGCATATGAGCCTAGGAGAAGTTCCTACTTTAAGAGCTTCCTTGTGTGGACCAAAGAAAAAAGAAAGACTTTCTTGTATATAAGGCATAGCAAAAGAGGCGATTTACAGCCTTGTAATGCCACATCGTTCGAGTTAGATCCCTCCCCCCTCCCCTTCCAGAGAAAAAGCTTCCTTTGTCCTGACAAAAAAGAAAAAATTCTTTGTTATAAATATGGAAGTAGTAGTGGGTATGCACCGTTTCAAAGAGTGTTGTAAATGTTTGTCTCGAGTGCCAAAAAACAAAGTTTTGGGAGATTTGTCGTTGCGTAAAGAAAGTTTTTATAGTAAATGAGTATTTTGTTTGGGTGAAAAAGATTTTGTCGTAAGATTGGATGTATTGGACTTTTATGTTTGAGAGACATTATCATATTGATGACTGTATTTTTTTGATAAATTTAATGGGTAGATTTTTTGAAATCATGGACATAAACATGTAAAAGCGGAATCATGTTTTGTGCTCCCTTAGTCCTTTCTGCTCGGGGTATTTGATTGTCTTAGGCTATGTTTATTTCTCTCAAAAGTACTTTTAGGCAAAATAAGAAAATTCTTGCCTTTTTTAAAAATGTAGTATAAAGCTTAATTTTTCATTCTCAGATGAGAAAAATTGCTGTCCAAATATAAGCACTTGTGTGAATTGGGAAATTTTTTTCCCAACATTTAATATCAGAACGAGTTTTCATACTATTTTTTTTTATTCGCTATGATGTAAGGTTTGAGAATATGCAAATTTGAAGTGGTATTCTTTGATGATAAAAAGTAATTTTACCTTGTGCCGGAGTAATGTGAAAGACATTTTAATGTACCAGAACCAGTTCAAGCTTGGAATGGGAAAGAAAATAAGTATGGAAAAATGATAAACAAAGAATGTGAAGAGATAAAGATGAAAGTTGTCGATATGATTTGTTTATGCCAAACTTAGTAGCCTAGGTAAGCTATAATATTTTGAATGAAACTGCTGCAATTGATTTATGGCAAAATTAGAGAAATAGAGAATATATCTACTGAAGCCTCTTACAAATTGTTCATTTTCTAAGAAGGAATTATATCAATTGAAAACGAATGATGATGTAGACGTTAAAGATCATATGAATAATTTTACAAAATTGATTATACAATTATCTAACATTGGTGTGAAATTGATGATAAAGATGCATGGTTGTTGCCATCTCTTTCAAATTATTATGAGATTTTAATTACTACTTCATTAATTAAGAAGGAAAAATTGAAAGTGGATATATTAAGGTGAAAGTAATGAGAATGTAAAATGATTCATTAACTTGTCATTGAGAAAGTGATACATTGATTTATATACATGAAAGATGATAACTAACTGAATGTTATGGCTAACTAACTTTGTGTAAGTAATTAACAAAATATAAATAATTACAATTCTTGTTACTCCCCCTCAAGTTGGAGCAAAAATGTCAATGATGCACAACTTGTTCATTAGGTTACGAAATTGAGTAGCAGAGATAGCCTTGGTAAGTACATCGGCTAGCTGTTGTTAAGAAGGAACATGGATTAGTTTGAGGATGCCCGAGTTCACCTTTTCTCTCACCGACAGTCAATTTCCAAATGCTTTGAATGTTCATGGAATGGTGGATTAGTAGACAAATGAATCGCTGCCATATTGTCACAAAATGCCAATATTGTTTCTACTTTGACAGAGAAAAACTTCAATAGCTCAATAAACTAAATGATTTCACTTGCTACATTTGCAATAGCTCTATACTCAACTTCTGCAAAGCTTCTTGAGACTTTAGGTCATTTTTTGGTTTTCCAAGAGATTAAGAAGTCTCCTAATAAGACACAATACCCTGTAGTGGAGCGCCTAGTGTCAAGATGGTTGGCCTAATTTGCATTAATATAAACTTAGACATCTAAATTGCATTAAGCAAGGAAAAGAAGTTCTTGATCTGGGGTTGATTTTAGGTTTCAAAAGAGATGATAGAGAGCATTCATATGAGTTGTCCAGATCTTGGTCATGTACTAAGCAAGTTTGCTGACAAAAAGGTGATGCTAGGCCGAGATATTGTTAAGTACATGAGCTTTCCGATGATTTTTCTATACAAGGATGGATTATCCAGCAATTCACCATCATTAGAAATGAGTTTAAGATTATGATCCATAGGTAGAGTTGCAGGTTTGCATGATAGGAAACCACTGTCTTCTAACAAAGAAAGAGTGTATTTTCTTTGTGACAAGCAAATGCCCTTGTTGGACCTGGTCAATTCCAAACCAAGGAAATATTTCAAGTCACCTAGCACCTTGAGTTTAAAAAGGGATTGTAGTTTCTATTTTACACTGGTTATGACAACAGTTGAGGAGCAGGCCATAATAATATCATTTAACTGTACTAGTAGGAAGGTTATGGAATCACTTGAACTAATGGAAAATAAGGAATAATCACTCTTAGATTGAGTGAACCCATTGCTTAAAAGGGTGGATGAGAATTTTTGGAACCATTTTCTTGAGACTTGCTTGAAGAATGGCTAGAATTGAGTATCGGGAGTAAAATATCATTGATGCATTGTCAAGATTCATAGAGATCAGGTTCATTAGTAGCATCTGAACAAGGAATGCTGCCATTGATGAATCTGAGTTTGCATTTTCCATTGATAGCACGAAGCATTGCATGGCTTCAAGAATGGTAATTCTCCTCGGTTAAAGGTTATTAAACAAGCAATAAACTAGGTTGGTTTGAAGGCTGAAGGAAGTAAGGATCGGTGGCAACATTTGCCATTGGAGGTAATGATTGCAGAAAAAGTAAGAAAATGAAGTGCAGAAGCCATATTAGAGGGATAAGAAGTCTATTGATACCATATTAAGGTGAAAGTAATGAGAATGTAGAATGATTTATTAACTTGTCAATGAGAAAGTGATATACTAACTTATAGAGGGTGATACACTGACTTATATACATGTAAGATGATAACTAATTGGAAGTTATGGCTAATTAACTTTGTTTAACTAACTAACTAACATAATCTAAATAACTATAATTCTTATTAGGATGGGATTGTTGTGTTATTTATGGTGGAAGAATGAATTTTGGGAGTAATTTTGATGGGAAAAAAGCTTTCCGTTGTCTTTCGACACCATAATGGTTCCTAACATTGTAATACCCTAGCTTTAAATAAAAAGGTTAAAAAATTCTTTTGAATTAGGAAGGGTTCCAACTACCCATATCTGTCATTTTGGGTCCTGAATTTCACTAAGTCTGGATCCTATATGTCCTGGGAGGGTTATATGATCAAACCACATTCTTGGGATCAAAAGTCCTGATAATTGTTCCTAAAAGAAAAAGAAGTTAAAGAACAATTTTTAATGAATTTTATGAAACGTTTAAACATTTCATTTTTAGCTCACAAGTTTATAAAATCTTAAAAATTTTCAAATTTGAACTAAAGCCCAAAATTTGGATTTTGATTTGTTGGGATTTTAATTTGTATGATATTTTGTTTGAATTCAAATGGGAGATACTTTTTTATTTGAAAATAAGTAAGTATTGAGGCAACCTAGCTCAATACATACTAACACTTAAATTCTTGCTTAAAGATTAGAGAAAAATCACTCTAGAGAGCGCTGCAGCGATCATGAACAATAAGGCGATGTAAGTGGGAAAAATCATGTAGCGCAAAATTTCAATAAAAGTCCCATTTTCGGGTTCTAAACCATCCAAACACATCTACAACCTTCCAAAACACGAGTTTGCCCCTAAAATACGAGTCCTCCGTCTCCAAACACCACCATTTCTTACATTTTTTTTCCCAATTTTAATTTCAATCTTTCATTCCTAAGGCTTTTAGGTATATTATTCTTAGTTTTGCTCTCTTTTCTCCACTTCCTTCTTGTCTTTAGTGTGATCCTTAAGGTTTCTTCATATGGCTTTGGGGAAGGAAGGTCTTCTAGCATGATAGGAGTAGAGTTGAGTTATTTAGATATTTTAGAAGTTAATTTGGAATTCTATTGTTTTAATGGCAGATATGGGTGCCATTTCTACTCCAAGAAACCCTGTCAATGTTGAACTTTCAACTTTTGCCACTTCAGGTGAGTGGGTTCATATCTGTAACTTCTATGTTAATCATTATATCTATTTTTGACTTAGAATATGAAAATTTTATATGACTGTAGAGTTTTTTTTTTTCATGAGCTACTGATATTTCTGTTGAATACTGTGTTATTACCTAGTGATTTTATCATGAGGAAATGTTTTCTTGAAAATCATGGGACCATTGCTGAATAAACGAATTTATAAAACATTGCATTGAGATTTATTATTTAGAGTTGATTTGAAGATTATATGATTATTGGCACTGGATATTTGATATCAAAAGGCTTGAACCCCATGGTAGAAGACTTTGTGAGATATAGAGAAAATATTGAGATTTTGATTGAGTTGGCAGTAGCTATAGAGAAATAGGCTGTGTATTAACGACAATTAATCCATTAACCTTAGTACCAAGTAGTCCAGGACAAAGATAATAGAGAATTCATTGCCACGCTTGGGATGACAATACGTAATGCCCAGATGTGGCTAGAGATTTATACTTAGAGTTTTGTTACGTCACAAACATTGTGCATGACCAGAGTACAGATTACTGTTTCTCTATTATATTAGAGTTAGGTTGGTTTATAGAAAGCTAAGATTTGATAACTTGATTATAATTATGAAATGCTTTGGTACTTTCTTACTATCACTATTATTATGGTGTTGTGTTTCTTCTCTTGGTGTTCCATGATTGGGGGTTTCAGGTGAGAACTCACTCACTGAGTTTAGATTACAAAACTTAATCCACTATTCTTTCTCATATTTTACAGATACTATAGCTATTAAGGGTATTTTCCAGCCATCGTCTTCCCAGCAGCATTAAATTCCAATGGTGAGCATTATTATCGTGGTGTTTAGAGTGCTCCACTGTACATGCAGGTAGGATCCTAGACTGTAGAGCATGGTCATGTTTTGCTTTGTTTTGTATACTGAACTGTTATTTCAGACTGTGTTTGCATAGCTTTACTTCTCATAGTTATTTGTATATGATGGACTCCATATGCTATTGGATAATGTTATAAATTCCACCTTGAGAAAAGAATTTGAGAATTTTAGTTTAATATTGCTATAATTTTATAGAGGAAGAGATTAATTTAACAAAACAGGTGGATTGTTTGTAGAAAACAAGATTCATGTTTTATATGGATTTTATGTTTCAATATGCATATACAAGACTGCACATGTCATGAGATTTATGTAGGGATGAGATTTCTCACTTACCCAAATTGGATAGTGACAAACATGGGCATGGCATTGGAGAGACGAGCAATGTTGACGAGTGGTGGTGAAAAGGACAAAAGAGAAGCATTAGTGCCTGAAAGAAAGGTGGATAATAGATAAGGTATTTTAAAACCTTTAACGTTGTTAATACATTTACAACAAAACTACTAAAATCGTCCCCCTAACATTTCGTATCAACCAAATTAGTCCTTGTGAAAAAAAACTCTCAAATTAGCCCTAAAAAAAACTCGTAAATTAATTCATGTGAAAGTGAATTATCAAATAAGTTAGCCCTCCTTGCTTAACTTATCAAATGGACTAATTTGTTAGTCAAATTTATAGAGACTAATTTGTATGATTTGAAGTTTTTACATGGACCAATTTAAGAGATTTATTTTTTAAGGACTAATTCAGTCGTCTATTCAATTTTTTAGAGACTAATTTGAGAATTTTTTTTTATAAAGACTAATTTGATCGACGTAAAATTTTAGAGAAATAAATTTAGTGGTTTTATCTATATTTAATTTATATATATTAATAATATAAATATTTTTATATAGTTATTTAATTATATATTATTATATTAATCATGATAATTAAATTTTTTCACTATTTAAACAATTTATATATTAATAATATGTAAATAAATATTTTTAATTAGATAATAATATAAAACTGTTTAATATTTCACTTTTCCAAATTCAAAATCAAGGATAGTATCGAATAATAAATGAGCTTTATGAGCGCAAGAGGGCTTAGAGTATCTTATCTTATAAAATAAAAAAAAAGATTAGATACCGGCATATGCCAAAGCGATCGCAATTATTTCAACCTCCACCAAACCCACCAGCTAACCATGGTTAAAGACTGGACCGGCCTTAACCACACCCAACAGTTTACAACGCGATAAAGCCTAACCAAGATTCGATGCGATGACGCCACGTGTGCGGTCAGATTTCGTCCCAACCGCCTCAACGCCTGGTTAGAATTAGGGTTCACGAGGTGTCCCTTTCTTGTGAAGAAAACCTTATCTTTTCGTCTAAAACTTCATCTTCTCATTACCGATTTTCTCTCTCTGAAGTTTTCAGTTTTCCCCTTTCGAGATTCTTGGTTTTCTGATCATGGAGATGGAGCGCGTCGTTGAATTCCCACATACCTACCTGGATCGCCCCCCGAGAAAGAGGGCAAGATTGGGCTGGGACGTACCCGAGGTCCCAAAGGTAACTTTTTTTTATCTTTGAATCTTTAGATCTTACGGTTTTTGTGGTTGTTTTATTGTCTCTTGTTGTAGATCTGGTGGATTTTTTTTGTAGATTAGGTTTCTTTGTCTCAGGTAAGGTTGTTTCTTTTGTCTCTTGTTACGAATTTTGTGTTTTGTGTTATAATAATTTTCTGTTTTTGATTGGTTGATCTTTTATGTTTTGATATTTTCATAAATCTTTTTCTGGATATTTAAATACTTTTATTGACAATTTTCGTTTCAATTATGTCTCGCCTTTGTCGTATGAAATTGTTTTGAATTATGTTCCTGCTATTTTTTCTTATTCTCTTGCTAGAAGTTTTAGATTTTCGAGTCATGGGTAATTTTTCCAATGCAGTTTTGGATTTTTTTTTTGGGCAAATTACTTTTTTAAGGGAAAAAAATACTTTCCGAACATTTGGATAATTCATTGAAAATAATCATAATCTCAAAAATCTGTTTTTAGCTTTCCTGCAGAAGCTAGAGTAGCATATGAAAAACAAAAAAATTTCAGTTAGATAAAAAATTTAAGTTTCTTGATTTTTTTTTTCCCAAAAGTTGAAATACGCATAAAATTGATCTTTGAATTTTTCAGCCCCATGCATGTCTGTTTTGATGTGGATGTTGTTACTGTGGTATTGAGGTTTAATTTTGGTGTACTAGCATTTGTTTATCTTACCCTTTTTTCTGTAACAAATTGAGATGGAGCCAAGTGCTTAGGTGAGAATTCGTGATGGTGGGATGTAATATCTGTTTTTGGTTAACTCCTTAAGTGGTGCATGTATACATGGCTGTGTGTAGGCTCAGGTAGGATTGTTTTGTGGACAAGAGGTTGAGAATATTACAAGCTATGATACTTCAGAGCATACCACTAGTTCTCTGTTTAAGGGAGTTGCTCGAAATGGTTCTCCCCCATGGCGTGATGATGACAAAGATGGCCATTACATGTTTGCGCTCGGAGAAAATTTAACTTCTCGCTGTAAATACACTTTACCATCATTAAGAAGTTTATATTTAGAATCTTGTGCATTTTCACTCCCTTAACCCTCAAATGTAAGCTCAAATTTAAGTATTTGATATTGCACATGTGCCCAGATCTAGAATTACTCTGGGCATTGGATGTTCAAATGGGTCTTGAAGGCTGTTTCATTGGCTAGGCTTGTGTTGTTTACAATTGTTTTATATGGTTGCAGATAAGATCCATAGCAAAATGGGTGAAGGAACCTTTGGACAAGTCTTGGAGTGCTGGGACAGAGAAAGGAAGGAAATGGTTGCTATAAAAATTGTCCGTGGGATAAAGAAATATCGGGAGGCAGCCATGATAGAAATTGAAGTGCTGCAACAGCTTGGTAAACATGATAAAGGTGCCAATCGGTAAGTGTTATGAGTTGAAAATTTCCATCTTTTAGTACAATACTACAACATAAAATCTTTGATTCCTTTGCATTGGTTAAATGGGTTTATTCCTTGCAGTTGTGTACAAATACGGAACTGGTTTGACTATCGTAATCATATCTGTATTGTAAGTATTTGATTGATTTCTGATGGATTGATTTCCCCAATATACATAATTTGGGGATTAAGACATGGGTGAATTCGAATGGTTGCAACAGGTGTTTGAGAAACTTGGACCAAGCTTATACGATTTTCTTCGGAAAAACAATTATCGTTCATTTCCCATTGATCTTGTCCGCGACATTGGCAGACAACTGTTGGAATGTGTAGCATGTGTGTAGTTTTTCTGGAACAGTTTTCCTTTTTCTTAATTTTTTCACTTCTGTTATCTGCACGTCCTGCCCAAAACATTATTTTATAATTAGTAGATCAAATTACTACTGCTGCTGGTGTAAAACGGTATCATTCTTTTGTTTTTGCCTCTGTGGGTTGGCTTTCTGATGATGTTCTATTTTGTTTTATATAAAATTGCAGTCATGCATGACTTACGCATGATCCATACTGACCTGAAGCCGGAGAACATTCTTCTAGTTTCACCAGAATATGTTAAAATCCCTGACTACAAGGTAACTTTCTTGTTTACATACCTTTTGTAGAGTTTATCTTATTACTGGATGCAATGCAGTTAGATATAAGATATAATATTATCTGACATCTAATGTTATGTATGTTGGATTTGGACAGAGCTCATCCAGGTCACCGAATTCCTTTTTCAAGAGAGTGCCCAAGTCAAGTGTTATAAAGGTTATTGATTTTGGCAGCACTACTTACGAACGTGAGGATCAGACCTACATTGTTTCAACTCGTCATTACAGGGCACCTGAAGTTATTCTTGGTAATTTGTAGTGTATAGTACTAGCTTTTGTAGTTGTATTCATGTTGCTTGTAAATCTTGTAAATCCAGTTGCTGAATCTGCCGCTAATGCCAGCATAGTAATTGATTTTTGCAATGCTTTTGTAGGACTTGGGTGGAGTTATCCTTGTGATATATGGAGTGTTGGCTGTATATTGGTCGAGTTATGCACTGTAAGTACCTTTGGATTCTTCTGAGGAAATTATCCATTATGTTTTGTAACCAGTATGTTTTGCTAACATGTGAGCTTTGTTTACAGGGTGAAGCTTTGTTTCAGACTCATGAAAATTTGGAGCACCTTGCCATGATGGAGAGGGTACTTGGACCGTTACCACAGCAAATGTTGAAGAGAGTTGAGTAAGTCATCTACCATGGAAATTGCCGTCAGTTGATTGATCTTGAATTCTGAGCATAATTAATGTTCCTTTGATTGTGCATATATGTAGTCGGCATGCTGAGAAGTATGTCCGAAGGGGTAGATTGGATTGGCCTGAGGGTGCGGCCTCAAGGGAGAGTATTAAGGCTGTAACGAAGCTTCCTCGGTTACAGGTTTGTTCTTAAACCCAATAACGTGGGAGTTTTATTTAGTTCCTTTATGATCTCTGATTTTTATGTTAGTTCTTAATCTTGTTGGCTTTTACTTATGCTTGGCTTTAAATTTTGTTAAAATGATGGCAGAACCTTATAATGCAGCACGTGGATCATTCAGCTGGAGATTTAATACATCTTTTGCAGGGGCTACTTAGATATGACCCCTTTGAAAGACTTACAGCGAGGGATGCTCTGAGGCATTCCTTCTTTAGAGATCACCTTAGGAGATGACTAGAAGAAAAGAAATTTTCATGGCTCAAATGAACGATTGGTGGGTTAAGGGCTAGGTGGGTGGAGTGCAGACATGGGTGCAAGAATGTGATGCCTCTGTTCTGTTGTAAATATTTATATCCTCGTGTGATAAGTGAGGATGATTATTCAGTAGCACTTTCCACCTTAAAAGCCTGTATCCTTCTTTTTCCCAACCTTGAAAGAATTTTAATGAACACATTTTTCCTGACCCCGAAATCTGAATCTAATTGATGTACAGAACAATTGTGGAATTAAACTACAGGAAGGTTTTATTTAAGACAGACTCCAAGTCAATTTGAAATATGAATTAGGCGTCATAAGTCATCCAAAGGGTAGGCTGAAAAATTGTTCAACCAACATTTGCAAGTCATGTAGATATATTTACTGGGAATTGATTAATTTCTCGATATGTCGTAATCTTTAATTTCAATACTGTTAGTGGGGCTAATATGAGTTACCCCCGTGAGGGTAATTTTTTATAGGGAAAATGGCGTAAAGGGGTATGAAGACTTAAATATTTTTATACAGTGTAAATTATATTCATCTTTTGTGGGTATGAAAAGATAATTTATATCTTTTCTCTAGTTGTGTAGTTGGCATTTATATTTTTTTTATTTGTTATTTAAGTGTGTATATTTTATTTTTTATTTATAAAAAATTATTAATAAATCTAATAGAATTATATTTTATGAACGAGGGGTATGGTATATAAGTACTTAAAATTTGATAAGCAAAGAGGGTGAGAGTGTAAGGTGGATAGTTAAAGGTAGTGTGAGTTGTGTTTTTACTAATTTTGGAGTGGGTATAATTTATTCTTTTATATATGATTTTTGAATTTATTAAGTATAATTAAATTATTTTTAGGACAATTAAAGGGAGTGTGAGTTATATTTTTACTAATTTTAAGAGAGGTGAGTATAATTTACTTGTTGTATATGATTTTTGAATTTATTAAGTATAATAATTTATGAGTTCTCCCCGTGAGGAAAATTATTTTTTATATGGAAAATGGCGTGAAGGGGTATTAGAACTTAAGAGTCTGTTTGGTTTGCTGAAAACAGTTTTCAGTTTTCCAGATTTGTGAAGAAAAAATTGAAAAAATTGAAAATTAAAAATATTTTCAGTTTTTTCAGTTTTTCCTTCATAAATATAGAAAACTGGAAACTGAAAATTGAAAAAAAACAAACCAAACAGGGATTGCAGTTGCTTTTGTTGAGGGTGAGACTGTAGATGCTTTTGCCTTCAATTGCTTTTGCTATTGTTGAGGGTGAGACTGTAGATGCTTGACAATTTTTCCTCTATAATTTATGCAGAAAAGTAGTGACCCAAGACAGAGTTGGCATAATTTCAAGTTGCCATGAGTCAATAAATGCAGCAATAAGGAGATGGAATGGTACATGGGATCCTCTGAGGGCATTTCACAGGTATTGCATAAAGCACATTAGTTGCAATTTCTTGAGGAGATTCAAGGCATCTTATCTGCACAAATTGGTCGTCAACATGGGTAATTTACATTTTATTCTTAATTGTGAATTGATAGATCTGTGAATGCAAATATGAGAAAATAATATATTAATCATGTCGTGTTTTGCAGGGTACTAGAGAACTGAGCGTCAGTTCAATATTAATTATGATCGGCTACGAGAATAGGGAGATAGATATACGTCTTGGCTTGATAAAATCCTACAAGAAAAATGGGTTTTAGCATATGATGGTGGATATCGATGGGGTCACATGACCACAAACTTAGTTGAGTGCATGAACTCTATATTAAAAGGGGTCCGTAGTCTTCCCATTATAGCTTTGGTCAGAGCAACCTATTTTCAATTAGCCGAATTGTTTACAAGGAAAGGTGCGGATGCATTTGCGCGTAAAAGTGCAGGACAAATTTACTCTGATATTGTGACTCCTTGACTTTAAGCAAATGAGCAGGCTTCTCGAAACCTCCATATCAATCGAGTTGATAGACAATATCAGACTTTCCAATTTCAAGATCCATATAGTGGAGAAGCATATAGAGTTGATTTAAGACAAAGGCTTTGTGATTGTGGTGATTTCCAGACAGATTGTTATCCATGTTGTCATGTGATGGCCTATTGCAATTTCTTGAAGGTTACTTGGCATACTTAACAATGTCTATACAATCGATGGAATTTTGAACATGTATCATAAGGAGTTTGGGGTCATAGGGAATGAAAGTACATGGCGCCGATATCAAGGCGCAAGAGTTTGTCCTAACCCTTTATTGAAGGGCGTAGCAAAAAGTCGCCCCATATTTACCCTTTTCTTGAACAAAATGGACTCGCATTAAATGTGGGGGCCTTGATGATTCGGTCTTTGTAGAGGTGAGGGCCATAGTCACATCAGATGTCCATATGCTCCTGGGCCTAGCTTGTAATATTGTTTGTAATATCTTGTTAGTTTGCCTTCTTGTTATATTAGTAATGTTTTCTTCTGATCTTTGTAATAACTTGTTAGTTTTCCTTCGTGTTATTTTTGTAATGTATTCTTTAGAATCCTATTTCATTGATGTTTCAAATCTTCATTGTCATAACTACAATGTGTTCTTTTTAATTTTCTTTTTTAGTTTATTTTTATAATTTAATTAAAAATATTCTAGAAGATGTTCTCTAAAAATAGAAACTATTATTAATTTAAAGACATTACAATATTCACATTACATCGAACTATAAAAAAGTATATGTCATGGAAAATTGATATATTCAGAACATTAATGACTATTTCTCCTTAGGTGGCTTCTTTCCCAAAGGAAATCATTTGGAAGGCGGCCAAATTTTTTCTCGTAACCCGGAGCCAATGTCACGACCCAATTTGGATCGTGATCGGCATGTGAGGAGATACAAGCCTCGTGATCGCTGCGCCGTACTATATGCATATTTTATTCACAGCATGCTTTAAATCATAAATAAAAATCTGAAACTTTAGTTGTAATATATACTTCAACTGTATTGCTCATGTACAAAATAAACCATGAATATTATATCATTTGCATAGAAGAGAAAACCAGACCGGACCAGCTGGTTCGACCAGAAATTGGTCACCTGGTCGGTCTGGTTAAGCTTAAAAAATGGGGGGAAGTCAAAGTCGGTCAAAACCGATCAAGAATCAGGCAAAACAGGGAAAACCAGGAAAACCAGCGAGTTGGACCGGTCTGGAATTTTTGATTTTTTTCTTTTTTCAAAACTTAAATACTAATATCTTATGGCAGCCACAGAGCTAAAAAAAAAAGGAACCAAAGAATGAAACTAACAAAATTGTTGAATTGTTATTCTTTTCTCTCCGTCATTCATAGACTGCTCACCATAAACCTCGTTAGTTACCAACAAATATAATTTTCAAATGCTTTGTGACTATGTTATGAGGTTGAGAAGAGAAATTTTCTATGAATATTTTTGTTGTTGATTATATTAATGTTAATGATTTAAAATATTTTTTTTAAATTGGTTGAATCAGTTGGACCTCTAAACCTTTGAACCAGTACCTTGATCGATTCGATATCTGGTCTGATTTTCTCTTCCTTAATCATTTGAATACAAAAGAATCATGGAAATAACAAAATGCAAAATAAAACTATATATGGTCTAGGACCCTATTCGTCACATTACTAGGGCATTCTAACATAAATAAAATACCATGGTTTCATGCCAATGTGAAGCTAACCCAAATTGGAGATATCTAGCTAAGGAGGAAGAGGAGGGGGATTTTGAGCTATACTTGTATCTGTGAGGAAAAGAGAGAAAAGAGGGGTGAGTTTTGCAACCAAAACTTAGTGAGTGGGTCCTCACTCATAAACATACATGGGACAAGAAAGAATTAAATATAAATAATAATGTAATCTCATAAATCATTTCCATATGATTTGTATAATAACTAAACTCTCATAAATTTGTGGTGCCCATAAAAATTATCTATACATTTCTCTAGAATTACTAAAAGAACAGACTATCCATAAATAGAAGGGTGGGTGCTCAGTCCCTCGCGAACGAAAGCCCCTAACTGAGATCTTATGGTCCCTTACAAATCGCGTCCCTCATGGACAGATCTAGCATGTGAATAAATGCCCTCGTAGGCTTTGGTATACCAAGATTAACAGAGTAATTGCTGTTAACTCACAATTCTGTTCCTCTTAGTAATTCCCTAATCTTAAATTAGTTGAAATCATAAAAAGAGAGTTCTATATATTCTAAGTTCAACATTTCTCAGCAAGTAAAATTAAACATGGGCTTTACATATCCTTTCATTAACCACACTAGCTCTCATTATCAAAAACAATTCCAACACCATAAAATAACTCGCATAATATCAACTTAATTCCATGATCCCGTGCACTTTAAAAAAAATTTCAACAATGTTTCATGAGGGGCTTTGAACACATAAATTTCATATTTTAAAACAAAATGCATATAGTTCCATATTGTATAAAAGCTCAAGTTCTAAATTCTAAATACTTTGTAAACCTGGAAAATAATTTATATAATGACCAACATAGGATCATGAGATCAAAACCATTCACCTGGAGGGGTAAACTGTGAAGTACAACACCATGGGGACTCCGGGAAGGAGGGATAACACCAATATTTGCCATTACAATGATTAAACTCATGAGAAAACTATGGGTACTCCTAGATTATTCTAAAACAACTCTAATAACATTAGGAGACCACCTCTTCTTGATAACAATAAGAGAAATAACAAACCCTAGCTCAAGATCATGAAAGAATAGAGAGAATGGAGACATAATCTAACAACATATACATACCTTGATGATTTGGGGGAGCTAGATTGGAGGGATTGAGAGAAAATAGAGCAGAGATGGGGAGGGTTCGGCTTTTGCTTTTGTAATGGGGAAAACCTCGAAATGGGGTTTATAAAATAGGTCACAAGTGGAACGGCGTTGTTTCTTAGTACTGTTCATGCTCCTAAGGGACTGCTATAGAGATATACTGTGCACTTATGACCGCTATAGCTGTCATAGACTGCTATAGCAGTGACAGCAATCCCAACTTTTGCAATTTTTTCTGTCATATAGCATATAGGCTATCTTAATACTTTCTCATTTATTTTACTCTCTATTAACTTTAAAACATAAATATAAATAAGGAAATAACCCCATTTAAATTCAAATCAATATAAAAAAATCAAAATCCTAACCAATTAAAATTCAAATTATGGGTTTTACTTCAAATCCAGGAATTTTTGATATTTTCTAAACTTGTGAGCTAAAAATAAATATTTAAAGCTTTCATAAAATTTGTGAAAAATCACTCTTTAACTTATTTTTCTATCATATAGCCTTCCAAGGGCGTGTAGGATCCAGACTTAGTGAAATTCAGGATTCGGCACTATGGGTAGGTCCTGGGGACCTTAAGGCTGAATGAAAACTATCTACTGACATGTGTACCTTGGGTATCACAATCAGCCTTTCTCAACTAATGTATGCTAGGACTACTGCTACTCCTCCTCCTGTCCCTTCCTCATCCCTTCGTCCTCCTTCCCTTCGTCCTCCTTCCCTTCCTCCTTCCATCTTCATTTCCTACAGATTTAGATTTAGGTTTTGCAACACCTTGAGATATAGATATGCCCTCGGACCCCATCCCATGCTTTGTATGATCAACTGAGGAGAGTATTGGCTGAGGTTGCATCGGTTTAGCTATGGATTGGTACACATCTTCCTGTACGCTAGGTTCTAAGTCATGCTGGGGTGCAGGTTGGACATTATCAATGTTGTAAGAACTATTCATCTCAAACTTTCAAGTGCCATTATTGTAAATGGACCTTCTTCCTCAACTCAGAATGCTCCCTGAACTATGCTGGCTATGTAACGCCCCGATTTTCTGTCTGAGTGAAAAATGACCAAAATGCCCCTGAGGTCATTTTCGGCCTGGAATTCGAGGATGGCCGACCCGGCAGTCCTCGAAGGGCCAACTCAATGTTTGAAGGGGATTGAATGACCCTTGAGTGGTTTCGGAGGCGAAAGTATCATTTTCTGCAGTTTCGGGTCAAAACGACCAAAATACCCCTATAGCGTTTTTACGCAGATAAAGATGCCGTTTGGGCCTGAAACTTTCCCTAGAGGGTTAAAACAATGTTTTTACATGTTTCAAAGCATCTGTTTGAGTCCTGGTGGTCCCGGGCAATTTTAGTGCAAAATTACGATTTTGCCCCTAGAATTGTGTTTTTGAGCTTAATGATGTAATTGAGCAAATCTAAGCAATATTAGACTCTAATCGAAGATTAATTAATTTTCATAATTAATCTAGAGTCAAAATAAATTATTAAAATTAATTAGAACCTAAGATTGCTTAGATTAGATTTAAATCTCCTTTCTAAAACTCAAGATTTCACTTTTGGAATCTTGAATAGTGTTTTCTCTCTCCAATTCCTTAAATCAAGGAATTGTGTCTAGAATTGTTTATGCACTAAAATGAGTTTATAACTCACTAATGATGCAAGAACACTCCTTAAATGTTTCTTGACAACCTTGATTACCCATTTTCTCACTTAAACACTTTCTTACAAATTCCTAATCTTATTCCTAATCAAAGATACACCTAAACACAACTCTAAACCACAATTAAAATGCAAGAAAACCCTCCCCCATGGCTGATGCACTTTCGGCCCTCTCTCTCTCTCTCTCTTTTACATCACATGTTGATTTGTTTCTCACTCAAAAAACCATGCTTGAGTCATACCTTGAACCATATCTTACCATACTTTGAACCATACCTCACCATGCCTCAAGATCACAACATCTCACCTCATGGAACTCATGGGGCTGCCCTTGGGCTGTAATGGCCGAAGCCCTCTCCCCCAATTTGCACCTTGCATTTGTTTCATTTCTTTATAAATAGCATGCTTGGGTGAACTTGCATCATTTTGGGTTCATTTGCTAAGTGTAAGTTTTCAAAGAAGCACTTCAAAGTTTCCTTTTCCTCTCAAGTTCAAATTCTTCAAGTTCTTCATCATTTTCTCTCATCCCAATCTCCAAATCACTTAGTAGGGATTTTCTTTCAAGTATTTTCTTTATTTAAGTTCCATCTCTAGTTATGTGTTTATGGTTTCTCTTGAATCTTTTTAGAACTTCTCTCCCTCTCCTTTCTCTTTATCATTTCGGCCATGGGCCTTTGAGAGTAAAGGAATGAGAGCTTGATGATGAGGTTCCATGATGATGATGTTCATCACTTGAACAATCTCTAAAGCTTGATCTTTGTTCTTAAGCCAAAGATGTTTTTAGTTTTTCTTCTTGAACCTTGAAACCTTTCACTTGATGGTGTTTTAAAATGGTTACATGAACTCCATGATGAGGACTCATGATGTTGGTGTTAATGCATCATCAAGATCATGGTCTCTAGGGTTTCAAATGCTTCCTTTTCTTCTTAAAGGTTTCGGTTCCTTTCCTTTTCTTTCTTCACATTTTCGGCCATGTTGACCAATAAGGTTCACAATGGCTTGATGATGAGAGCTTCTAGATGATGACTATGTGTTCATCTCAATGAGGCCTCTAGAGCTTGAGTCTTCATAAAAATGCTATTTATGACCTCATTTCAAGAAAATAAACTTGTGTTCTAAAGAACCCTTGAGGTTCACTCTTGTCTTTACTTTATCTTGCCATGATAAGTTTGGGTTGAGGTTTAAGTTCCTTTAAAGTCTTGTATGAGCTCTAATAAGAAATAAAATGGACTAGCATTCATATTTAAATTCAAGCTTATGCATTACATATTTACTTTGAGCTTTGCATTCATATTTATTTTCCCAAGCCATCACTTAAAGTTAAAAGATAAAGAATGGATTGTACCTCATATTTACATTCTTGTCTAGCATATTTACTTTTCATCATTAAAGAACATAAAGATTTAAAATGAGAGCTTGCACTATCACCTAACTAAATCTTAAAGCCTTTCTATTTCGGCCTTAAAGTCGATTGTTGCTGGGTCTAGAGCACTAAAATAAAGAAATGAACTTGCATATTTATATTTCAAGTCTCGCATATTTATTTCAAGCCTTGCATATTTATATTCAAGTCTTGCATATTTACTTTAAGCTCTCACTTTACTTTGTAATGAAGAATAAAAATGAAGTGCATAGCATGTTTAAATTATGTCGTCATCTAAAGATCTTAGAGCTCAAAGACTTGCCCATTTTATCTCAAGTTAAAGTCTAATGTGGAGGCATTCTTTGAATGCATAATTTCTACCATGTAGTGATGATGAACTTGGAAGGAGATTCATTTAGCTACAAGGGCCAACAATCTAAGTTTTAAGATTCTCTTCAAAAGCCTCATGAAGTTTATGAGATTAAAACCAACAAGATTCATGAACTTAGTACTCTTTTAAAAAGGGGATTAAGTAATCACTGATGTAAGGATGTTTTTAGTCTCTTTTACAAAATAAAATCGTTTGCAAAAGAGTCTTAGAAGTCCTAAAAATGATTCCAAGAGAAACTAGCAACTTATGTGTTTTAAAAATATCAAGTTATGCATCTTTTTGGGGACTTAATGTTTTGGTTCTTCCATGATAAGTTTTCTGCTGTATGATGATGTTTTGATGTGTTAGAATGTGTAAAAATTATGTATGATGAGGTAGGAACATTTCTTCGCATGATAGGAGAGAAACTAGCTTTTTAGAAAAACTGTAAAGTCAAGATTTAGCATAGTTTTAACCTATTTATTTTTGGACACTGCCCAAACTGTTTCAAAGGGAATATAATTAGAATAGGATTGTTTAATCATGAAAAATTTGGTTACCATTGAAGTAGGATTGAATTTTAGCACCTATAGAGAAACTAGAAACTAGAAAATCGTAAAACCGCAATTTTAGAACTCTTAGAACATTTAACTTTTAGAATCTGTCCAGCAACCTTATAACATCGTAAAAATGGTTTATAATTAGTTCTTAGACATAGGAGTGCCTCATAATTGGTTTAGATTTAATTTATAGCGCCTTAGGCGAAGACAGAACCAAGAAAGGGTTTAAAACGTAAGTTCTAGAACCCCGCAATTATAAGTTTATAATGCTGCCCCTAAGGAATGATGTTGTTCAGATTTAATAGAGAGCATAAATAATAATGAGATCTATTAGAAGAGAACCCTTAGGTACATAAAAGGTTGATAGAAGATGATAGGTTAATTACATCACAAGTTTAAGGCCCGTAAGGGTCAAAGCATAAGATACCGTAGGACCAAGAGCATAATGAATTTTTAATGTTGGTTGTGAATGTATGAGAATGATTATGTGAATGCATGAAATTATGATGGAGGATGCATGTTTGATTGACTTATGTGGCATAAAGCAGAATTTGGAAGAAATTCAGCATACTGCTGTTATGCCGCCGAATTTCTGATAAATTCAGGGACTTAAAAAGTTTTTGAAAAACTATGAGATTTTTATTTATGAGGTACTAAGATGAGTTCTCGGATGACATCGGTTCGGCCGAGCACCTCCAGAGAACTCATGTGACATCGGTACCAAGATGAATTCTTGGGTGACACCGGTTCGGCCGAGCACCCCCAAGAAATGCCCCTAGCCAAGATCTTGGATAAGTCGGGATTATGTTTATGATTATGTTACGCTTATCGGGATTGATAAGTAAGAACTAGTGATGACTAGTTAAGGTATGAGCTCATAAACTAGAGATGTGACATGTTCTGGGTGACACCGGTTCGACCGAGCACCCCCAGAGCGATTGTCTTTTAGGGTGGCCTATGAGGAAGTAAAGTATGATGTTTATGTCACAAAGTCTCCCATATGAGAATTTAATTGCCACTTTATGCCACTATTATGATGTTTTTAATGTTATGAGTACTTTCTTGCATTAAGCAGAGCCATGCATACATTCTTTAATATGATTGCATCCATGACATTAAGAATTATGCTAAAATGAATGGACCTTGACTAATTATGTTTTAAAGCTTAAAAATGGACTCGATACATGCTCACTTGTTTTACATACTAAACCCAAGGTTCCTGAGGACGTAGATGATGACACCTAGGTAGTAGGAGGCCCTATTGAGATTCTTTAGCAAGATTCTCACTCCTTCTATCTCTATCTTTCCGTCACGTCTTCAGATGGCGACGTTCGTGGTTTTCGTGGACACCCTGACGTGGGAGGTGAACTATGATCCAGAGCATGGATCATACCATTTTGAGGGACAGTGCACTGTGCGAGTCTTTATGTTTGTTGGACATCCCTTCGCTCACCCTGTACATACCCATCGCTTCTCCCCGACAGCACCCTACGGCGACGACGAGCGGGTTTTTGAGCGCGCACGTACGCATAACGAGAGAGTGCTCCGCATGCACACCGCCGCCTCAACGATGTGTGACTATCCCAACTACGTTTCCCGGACTTACTTCTCGGAGACCGATCAGTCAGAGGACCCGCCTACCCATCCGTACAGCGAGAGCTCCGCCCCCACTCCACCACTGATGAGGGAGGGTAGTGAGGATACCGTGACTCAGCCACGGCTTGCACAACGAGCGGAGATGCTGCCACATCGCGGGGGTCACTCTCGATCTCCGTTCCGCCTCTATACGCCCGAGGAGCTCACCCAGTTTCCCGGATATGTGCCTCGCTCGCGAGATGGACGCCAATAGGAGGTGACGTATGACTGATGGAGTACCAGGGTAGAGCACACACCACTTAGATGAGGATGTACCTCCTTTTGTTTAGAGGTTATCCCTTTAGTTGCACTTGGGTAGGGGAGTTGCTTTTATATTTTCCGTCATACTTTCCTTTGTATTTTCTTTTTTAGTTGTATCTGTTCATGTTGTACTAAACTAAGCCCCACTCTCCATGAGTGGGCATATCATATCCATATTATAAAAATATTTTGACAGAAAAATAAGAATTAACTTATAATATTTTGACGAACTTTCACTGATTCATGCTTATTAGAAATTACTATGTTATCAACTGGCATTTTTTCTTTTCACTATGTTTTTTTTTTATACACCGCCTCACTATACTTAGGAGCACAACCTCACAATATGCTTTATATAAGAAGAAAACACACAGCTAAAGCTTCAACCGAAACAACTTTCCTTTTCTTCATTCTTTTATGATTTGTTTCGCATTCTCTCCCTTGTAATATTTTATAGGTGGGCAATCCCAACCACAGGGCAACCACATTCTCTCCTGCAAGATTCTCACTTGCTTGTGCATTGTAGCTAGGGGATAGGATAGAAGCCACCGGGAGGACTTGCATGGCATGCATGCTGGTGGAGGGACAGCGCGTGGCCTAGCAGGGATGGGACAACACCCAAAATCTCGTGCTAAAGAATCTCGCACAATGTGAGCTTCCCTAAGGGCCATGGGGAGTCGCTGTGTAGTACGCATGCAGGAGGTGGGACGCCATGTGCCTGTAGCGATTGGACAACACAAAAATCTCGCATGGTACGCAATTTTGAGGAGTGAATGGTGTGGTGACACGTGTCGTACTTTCTAACGTTGACTCGACTGCTTCGGTTGAGGCGCTGAAATGCAGGGACTCTGTTTCACGTGCTATACAGTGCAAAAATGATAATCATTAATTTTGTTATGTATAATCTCGCATAATGTGAGATTTAAGATATCGTAGTCAATGTAATTTCTCCCAAATCTCATTATTGTTATTCTATCATCTAATCTCCATATTGAAACATTTGTTCCAAATGACACTAGCATTCCTTAATTTTAAATTTTAAAAATTTTAAGACATATAAAATGAGTACTTTACCCTTAATTTCATATCACATTTATACTATATGCCATCCTTGCATGGAAAATCCAACTCAAACCCAAATCTTCCCACCCAAAAATACAACCATATGATGAAAAGCTAATCTCCATACCATAAAATCACCTCTGCATCCTTAAGCAGTAACAAAAATCCATTATATTATTATTAAGAAAACGTTATACAATGGGATCCTTGTTCTTTAGTGTTAGGAAAAGGGGTTTCTCGTTGCCTTTGGTTCTCTGAGATTTACACAAATTGGCTTTGGGAAAAGCCTTACTGTTAAAGTTTCATAATGTTCACATAATAAATCATCTCATGCTAGCTAATAATGTGTCCTTATTTTCACTTGATGAACAAGTCTTTATTCCAAGGAAGTAAAAAAGAGTATATATGCACAATTTATTTCCCTAACGTTACAAAATACATCCATTCATATTGTTCTTCACGTTCTCTGTGTTGTCGCCCCCTTAGTATACTTGAAGTTGGTTCAGTGGTGCTAAGGGTAGTTTGCAGTGACAGTGGGTGTAAGGCAGAGTGGGTGTGGATGGAGGTAAGAAAAGATAGATTGGTAGAGTTTTTAGATCTTAAGGGTAATTTTAGAATTCTATATATTATTTAGAAGAAAGGGAGATAAATATAATTTAAAAAAATTGAAGTGGCTAAATATAATATTGACTAATTTTAGGATAGATCAATGTAATTTCTCCTAAAATTTATACATAACAAGCCAGTATTATTATATCATTGTGGGGAGGGCCATAGTCCTAACCAATGTCCCCATGCTCCTAGGTCTAGTTCGTAGTGTTGTTAATTTATAATAGCTTATTATCCTATGTTCATGTTATTTTATTAATAATTTCTTTATAATAGCTTGTTGATCTGTCTGTGTTCTTTGTAATCTTGCTTATTAGCTTCCTTGTTAACACTCTTGTTATTAATGATTATTACTATTTTTTTGAAAAAAGTATTTCATTGAACTGATCTTTTAGTTTTGAAATTTATTTATTATTAATTAATTTTAAAATATAGAAAACAAGACTACATATTACATGCAAGCTTATATAGCAATAATTTTAAAATATTAAATGCTAACAATGGTTATGTTTAATTTCTCATTTGATGATGTGTGTTATGAATAGAATTAACTAACCACTTTGAAAATAAATAATGAATTTTAAAACTTGTAAGCAAAGAAAGACAATAAACTTACTCGAAGAAATATTCATAAGTACATGTCATAAAAATAAAAAGAACATAGATGTCCCTTGCAATCAATCTTTCTTGTCCATCATTTTCCGTTGGGCATTTTTCCTTGAATAGGACAATCTCTTGTGCAAGAAAATATTATCTCTGTTATACTCATCCACCTCTCTCAATATTGTTGGATAGTAGCTGCCATTCCTTGTTTCTCATACCATCATTTTTCCTTCCCTTATCTCTCCCTCCCTTATTTATCCCTCCACTATTTCTCGCCGCCTCAAACTCTTGCCACGTGTCCAGGTGTAGATTCACCCTCAAACATCATCCCCTGCTCCATCTGAGCCCACTATGCCATTGACGCCATCCATTGATTAGTCAGAGAGAGTATTGGCTGCGATACAATCTCCTGCAAATTTGGTTGATCAGTATACTTCACCTTATATCAAAGTCCCATCAGCGTGTAGATTGAGCATTGTTGACTTGGAATTCATACTCTACCCTAAACCCACTACTTCCAGGAGATGCTCTAGTACTATTGCTGCAAATGTACTTTCTCCTTTTACTTAGAATGCTTCTTCAACTACAACGAATATCCCTTGTATCTACGGACATATGCGATGGTTCCATGCTATGTTGACCTTGTACATGGGGGATTATTGGCAAGGGGCTATTCTGAGTGGAATTATTTATGAGAGGGCATATTTGAGAAGGTTTACTGATATGTCCTAATTGAAATACTGCCACTACTCCATTTGTGGAGACCAATACACCTCGTCATTCAAAAATGAATAGGGTGCTGGTATGTGATGCTCGGGGGGTGGCAAGGGCGTAGGGAATGACTGGTGCTGTGGGAATGGCCGGTGCGGCTGTATTTGAGAGGACAAAATAGCCAATTGGTTGCATACTGTGTACACCACATCTAGTACTCATTGGAAGGATAATACTGGTAAATGGGAAGTCCCTGTAATACACGCTGTTGCTAGGATTCCCACAATGTCACCCACTCGTGATTCTTGACTCTCCAATCAGTTGGTTTTGTTCCTCATAAGTCTTTATCATGCGATCTTCCCAAGATACGAGGTGGGCAAGGAATAGACCTAGCTAACCCAAATTGACACATCACACGTCCAGTAGTATTCCACTTTATGACCTCAAAACATATAAGTGGTTTGATAATTGACCATAAGAAGTGCTTAGTTCATACATCTTCTAGATTTTGAGCATCAATCGTTGCATCTACATATGATTGCCATACAAACTACATTAATGAAAAAAATATTAATGAGATATACAAATAATATTTAATTTGACATTAAAGGAAGTTTTGGGTATGTTAATGACTACCTGATAAAGTTCCATTTGTCTAATATGTTTGATATTATCAAAATATTTGTATGGAGTATTATGTGTATACCATGGTTCATTTCATTTGTGAAATGTTTGTTGAGATAAAATTTTGATAATAACAAACCTATTTACTTAAAAGATTTTTAACTGAGAGCAAGGGGAAAAGCAAGGGAGCCAACCATGGCATTCAATGCCATGCCCATACATGCAAAATTATCATCATGCAACCGCAAAATTCTCGTGTATTCATGCGTAGCATGATCTAGCCCCTAATAAAGCATGGAGAGGCATACTAAGCCCCAACTATACAATATTTGATTCAAATCCACAAGCAGTTACAAGAACTTTCCATGCACCATATATGTGCTCTTATTCGGCATCAGGCAATGCCCCAATAGAGATAGTATATATAACTACAGACATGACATGTTATCTACTACTTAGAATTGGTGTGAAGTAAATTGAAATGATGTGTAAGCCACTTTAATTTGATTTACCCTACACAAATATTGGTTACCTGTGGCTAACCACTAAGTAGCTGCTTACACATTCTAAATTGGTACAATTTAGCCTATAACGGTTTGAGTGACCGACAAACCATCAATATGAAGCCCAAGCAAAATGGAGACATCTCCCAATGTCACCAAACATTTAGCACAAGAAGAATGAAACGTGTATGTTTCTGGTTTCCATCTTTCGATTAACGCAGGGATTTACAAGAACTTCGTTTATCTCCATTTCACAAATTTGCGCAACGTGGCATAGACCGGCTTGTCCTAAGTTTTCATGTTTCTCCTACTTAGGTGGCTTCATGTATAAGTAATGCGTCCAGAATAATTCTCATTTCTGTTACAAATAATAATTTTTGCATTAATTATTAATAAAGTATTTAGTATTGATTTTTTAATTTTATCTTTTCACACTATTCTAATAATGAAAAAAGTAAAGTATATGTTAACAATCAAATTAGTCATATCATATAAAGCATCTTTTGTACCTAAGTACTAATTTTTGGTTCCTTATATTATTCTTATATATTTTCATTTGTTTTTGAATAATTTTTATTTTGTAAAAAAGTTAGAATGGTGAGAATTATAAATCTAAGAAAATATTGGTATACTTTAATTAAATTATTAAACACATAGATAAAAAAGAATGAAAAGGCTCAATATGCCACCATTAACATAGCTTGTTAATTTTATCTTTCATGATGAAGTAGTTTGAACCTGTGAATAGTGTGAGCAACTGCAAGAAAATGAAATATGAGCCTTAGTGCACTTCCTACAATTCAAATGCTATTGTTATAAATAGAAACTCACTAGAAAGAAAATCGAAACAACACTCACTTAACTATTATATGAGGCAAACAAAAACAAAGATACAGCCTGAAAAGAGAGGTAAAAAAAAGGAGGAGAGGGTCATTGGACAACCACCATGGAGGGGATGGGGTGGGCTCCCCTTCCCAAGCTAAGAACAAAGAAAACACCAGTTGCATGATTGGTTAAGAAAATAGGGGCAACACTAGTTGTTCTTTTTTTTTTTGGTCAGGGGACTTAAATAATTTTATTTGGACCTTAAAACAACTGAGTGGGGCTCAATTTGGGCTTAAGAAAACGAGAACAGATGCACAATTTGTAAAAGTCTATAAATAAAAAACCGAGATTGATGGTGCCCCAAAAACGATTTGACACTGACAAAAAAAAAGGGGTTAAATGCATTTTATTCTCTTGAACTTTAAATCATGTGTAATTAATATTTTGACTATTTAAAATGTGTATCATAACATCCTGAACTATTTAAATAGTGCAAAAAACTCTGACTTTCCAAATCGTACAAAACTTTAGGTCATTACAAAGTATCGAGTTGCACACAATACCAAAAAAATTAATGGAGTTAAGTGCACATGAGAATTTGAAAACAAGATATTATGTTGCATAAATTGGAAACATCTAAGGAGTTAAGTGTATATAAATCTTAACTTCACCAGTTGTCAAAATTATATTGAGGGGTGTTTTTACATCGTTTGAAAAGCTCAGGATTTCATGATGCACATTTTGAAAAGTTATGATATAAACTATACATGACCTAAAGTCCAGGAGTCAGGGGATTAAGTGCATGTTAAGAAAAATATAGCTTAAGTGCATGTTAAGAAAAATATAGCTGACTCAAAATGCCCACCTTAATTTGTTTGCTAAATTTAGTATGCTAATGGTAGTTTTTAAATAAATAAACAAACGTGTCATATTAATTATTTTTATCTAATCATCGCTTTAATTGTTGTTAAAATTTATGATTTATTTTATTATATATAGTATTTATTGAATTAAGCGTTTAATACTAAATCAAAAAAAATTATATTTGACAAGATACAATTTTATGTTTTCAAAGCTTTCTAAAATTACATTAAATATATACTGTATCTGATCCTCAGTATAAGTCTTTTTTGCTCAAAATATATGTCATTTTCACATTTTAGTGAGTCATCAATTATATTACCCCTTAACCAAAAATACCTTAGATGTAACGAGTTAATGGGATGAGTAGAGGCCCCTATTTTTGATCCTTAACCAAAAGCACCCTAAATATGCTTATGGGTGGAAGTAGATCAGATCGTTTGTTAGGAGCCTTTGGCCTAACTTACATTCTGCCTAGTTAGGCATAACCTATTTAGTAAATAAGCTAAGTTAAGACTTTTCATAAAGCCTTTTTAGCTAATCAAGTTAGGCTCCAGGCTATAAAAGTAATTTATTGAACCTAACAGATTAGCCTACTTATATTATTATTATTGTTATTATTTAAATATCTAATGATAATTAAAATATTTTAATCTATTTGAAAAAATATTTTTTAACTAACTTAAGTATTTTAGTCTATTTAAAAATATATTTTTGTAACATATTTAGCAGTATTTTGACTTATTTAAGAATAGGGGTGGAAGTAGGTCAGGTAAACATCGAGCTTTTGGCTTAGCCTACGTTCGGCTTAGTTACACCTGGCTTATTTAGTAAACAATTTAAGTTAAGGCTTTTCAAGAAACCTTTTAGTTAATCTGGCTAGGTTTCAAGCTATAAAATTAGTCTATTGGGCCTAACAGGCTGGCCTACTTATATTATTATTATTATTATTTAAATATCTAATGAAAATAGAAATATTTTAATATATTTGAAAAAATATTTTTTAACTAAAGTGTTTTAGTCTATTTTAAATATATTTTTGATATATTTAGTAGTATCTCGACTTATTTAAGCATATGCATTTTGATTTTTTAAAAATATTTTATAACCAAATAGGCCTTTAGATAGGCTTTTAGACCAGATCAGACTTTTAAGAAGGCCAGATTAAGGCCATAAAAAAGATCTATGTTAGATAATAGGCCCAGACTCAGACTCCATTTGGAAACATGGGCTCGTCATATTTAAGCTAAAGCTTAACTCGGCTCGATCTATTTCCAACCTCATTTAAGAGTAGGCTTTTTGGTTTTTCAAAAAATTTTATAACCAAATAAGCCTCTAAATAGGTTTTTAGGTTAGGCCAGATTTTTAGGAATGCTAGGTTAAGGCCATAAAAAAGGCCTATGTCTAGTAATAAACCCAGGCCTATACCCAGTAATAAGCCCAGGGCTAGGCTCTATTTTGAGAGTACAAAACTAGCCTATTTAATCTAAAGTCTAATCTAACTTTACTTATTTCTACCCCTAATATGAAGAGCTAATTGAATAGATGGGGACTACCATTATATCTAATAATATTGATAGAATGAGTACCTTAATCACACGGCCATTTTTAATTGTTGAAATAATAACACTACTCTTTCCAGGTTGATAGCAATGAGAAATCTGCCGACGCACCGGGAGCCTGATATTTAATAACTAATATTTCTTGTAGATTGAGCATATCATATATTCTGGGAAGTGGGATCTTTGGATGACACAAATCTGCAACTTTGCATTTGTAATGATAATCCCATACCTCCTATTCTTTCTTTGTCTACTCCTTAATTTGGAAGCTAACACAATGATGGCGGTGTAATATATATGTATACGCATTACGATATGGTCAGGAAGAATGGCGCTGATGGGCTATAGCAGTTCGAAATGAACCAGCCGAATGTTACACTTCATTTCTTTTATGGCTGCTTATTCTTATCACTATGGTCAGGTGCATGACTGTGCTTAAGCACACAAGAAGCAATAAACAACACCGCAACGATACACACCGAACAGCATACAACAAGACAACGATCTTATATAAGGAAAATACGAATCGAAATTCTATAGTTCAAGAAAGATACGAAATTGTATTTAGTTTTAAATAAATTTTTTATAATAGAATGTTCGGGTTGAAGGAAAATTTTCTTAGTTTAGGGTTAAGGCATGAACTCGGAGGAATCAAACCTTTATAAATACTATTGTCACAATCGGGATCGCGACGGCGACGGCGAAAAAGAGAAAAATTGTTAAAAATTATGGAGTCGCCACCAAGTTTATTTAAAATTGGGAAAACGTTGGAAAAACCAATTTTTTAGAGAATAGTCTTTGAAACCAGTTTGAGTTCGGGAGTCAGTTATGTATAGGGAAGGGCATGAATTTAATCCCACGCACCCTAGTACACTGCCCTGACGGTACCTTTAATTAACTGTGCAAATTAAATAAATAACCTTTTTCAAACATTTATTTTCTGTTTCAAGACAATTAAAAGGAATTTATTTTTCTTAAAAGAAAAGAATTTTTAGTGCATCGAACTGTTATAATTCAGATGTCCTAAAAATGAGTTAACTAGTTGTTATGACTAAGTTAACCGTTCTTTATTCGAAACGAAGCATTTGACGATAAGTATATAATTTTTTTTAAAAAAAGAATTCTTCTAAATAATAAATATTTGCAAATAGAATCTAAAAAAGAAGCAAAGATTTATTTTTTGGTGTTTTTGTAAAAAAAAAAATATAAAAACCTTATGAGAGATATTTGGAATATCAAATTGTCACAACTCAGATATCCAAATATCAAGTTAACAAGCTGTCACGGCTAAATTAACCTTATTATTTGGAATAAAAAAAGATAAATAAATGAAGAAATTTAAATCAAAAATTAAAACATAAATAATAAATATTTACAACTAAGAGAAAAAGAAGAAAATTATTTTTTATGTATTTTTATAAATCAATAGAAACAAATATAAAAGAGAACAAACATTTTTTGAGGAAATTTTTGAATCATTAGTCATTACAACTCAAATGTTCGAAATATCGAGTTAACAAGCCGTCACGGCTAAATTAACTCTTTATCTACAATAACAAAAGATAAATAAAATATTTTGAAATAAAATTATTAGGAAAAAGAAACTTATAAATAAAACAAAATATATGAATAGCATAAAAAAAAGGGAAATTATTTACAAATAAATTAAGTGGTGAAAATTTAATTTTGAAAAAAAGAATTTTTAGAATATTAAGCTGTCACAGCTAAAATATTCTGAAATTTAAAGTTAACAAACCGTCACGATTAAATTAACTCTATTTTTTGTAAAAAGACTTTGAATATCCACAGCTAAAACATTCTAATGTGAGATTAACAAACCGTCCCGGCTCAATTAACCCCCTTTTTAATACAAATCATTACTAAATTGAGTGAATAAATTTTAATAAAACACTCAAGTACTTATTTTGAATCCAAAATGGATAAAACTTCTCTTTTAGACAAAATTCTAACTTTAATAGGAACCAACAAAATTAATACATAAAAAACAAATACCCCGTTAATTTGAACCAAAAAAAAAACATAACATAAAATAATTAAGCTAACAAAAGCAAAATTTATAAACACAAACACAATTAACTTAAATAAAACATATAAACATTTAAAATAATTAAACTAAAAAACATAAACATAGAACAATTAAACTAAAAAACAAATCATAAATACAAACGTAAACGAATTAAGCATAACACACAAACACATAAACTAATTAAGTTGAACAAAATAAAATTACACAATTTAAACCAAACACATAAAATAAAAAAACTAAAAATGAAAATAAACCCATAAACAAAAATACACAACCAATTCGAGTAAAACACATAAGCATATAAAACAATTAAATTAAAATAGAATAAATATAATTATGCATTTAATTAAAGCAAAATATAAACATAAAATAGTTAAACTAAACAGAAATGAAATTAACACATAAATATAAACATGCAATTAAATTGAACATAAGAAAAACTAAACCGAAAAAGATCATAATTACCTTCTCTTCTTTTTTTTTTATTGAGAAAACGCTAGCGCCTAAACACTTAAAAAACAAAGAAAATATTAAATCACTTTTTCATTTTTGTTTTTATAATTAATTTATTTGATTCCACTCAAATAAAAAAGATAAAAGAGAACACATAACAAATAAAAAAAAATTATTTCGAATCAAATAAAAAACCTTTATTTTATTTTAAGTTAAAACCGAACCCAAACCCAACAAGCACTAAAATTAAAACGAATACTAATCACACAAACATGAACACCAATCCAAACAAATTCACAATTTAACCTAAAAAAAAATAACAACTAACTAAAATATAAATGAGGAATGAAATTTAACTCAATTTAATTCTGTTTTTTTTAATACAATATATAAAAACACTAAAAAAAATAAAAAAAATAAAAAAAAACTTATCACTCACTCTCCATTCTCACTCACGGATATACTCACCCACACACAACTCATTCTTTCACTCTCACACGCCCATACACACGCACACACTCACGGGTTCACTCATGCACTCGGTCATTCACTTTCCCTTTCACACACTCACAACACACGGTTTCTTTATTTTTCACACACACACTCATACACAAACAAAATAAACATTCTCTCACACGGTGAAAAAAAAGGGAAAACAGAGAGTGAAGGGAAGGCAGAAGAGAGAAATGGAGAAAGGGAAGGAAAGAGAGTGAGACGCGACGGTTGAAGGGGAGGAGGAAGTGGATCTGCGGTGGCGTTCACGGAGAGGGTTACAGTGGTTTAAGGGTTAGGAAGGATGATGATGATGGTGCTGAGAGGAAGCCGCGGCGGCGGTTGAAGTTGGGTGGTCTCACGATGGCTTGGCAGCTGGGAGGATGCGGTGGCTTGGTGGCTATGGATCGAAGATGACGGCGAAGAGGAGTGGCAGATCGGAGAGTGAGAGGGTGAAGGAGTGCCGCGATGTGTGCGATGGCTCGGTTGGCTCGCGGTTGTGGGGTGTTGATTCGCGGTAGGGAGGGCTTCAGGGAAGGATCCGCATGAAGGGAGGAGGAAGAAGAGGGAAGGTAGCGGTCATGGTGGTTTCACGGTGCGGTGGCTTGCAATTCGCGGCTGGGGCTCACGGTGCGGTTCGCGGAGGTTGAGGGGAAAGGGTGCTGGGTTCGCGATGATGATGGTGTTGATGTTGATGAGTTGAAGGGAGAGGGAAGGTGGCGGTGGTTTGGTGGTTTATGTTGTTGTGGTGGTGTTTCATGGAGGGGATGAGGTTGATGATGATGAGGATCCGGTGATGATGAAAACAGGGACATCGCGGTCGGAGGGTGTGTGGTGGTTATGGTGGTGGGAGGCCGCGGCTTGGATGATGATGATGGTGACAAGCTAGAGGAAGAGGGGGAACCGGTAATGGTGGTCCATGGAGGGGAAGATGCAGGCGATGAAGATGGACTGAAGGGGAGGGGCCGCGGCGGTGGAGGGTGGCCGCGGCCCCCTGTGTCTTCCTTTCTTCCTTTTTTTTCTTTTTAAAACTGATGATATGATGATGAAATTGCTGATTGTTTACCTTGATCTTTCTTTTTTCGCTTCTAAATTGTATTTGCTGGACTGGCTGATGATTTCTTGCAGGTTGTTTTTCAATTGATGTTCTGATTGTGTTTGAATTTTTTGGTCTTCCCCCTTTTTCCTCCGTTCCTCCTCATCTCAATATGTATATCCTTTCTCTTTTTTTGATTTTCCCCCAACCCCACCGAAAGAAATTCCAACCGTTTGCACATAGTGGAGAAACACCATCATGATGTTTTTGATTTTTTTTGCTTTTTCCCCTCCCCATTTTCTATTTGCTCACATGCGTGTCTCGGGGGGTGAGGGGAAAGGAGAAAACGGGCGTCCGTGAACTATTCCCTCCATTTTACTTTTATTTTTTATTTTTTTTATATATATTTTTTTAATAAACAAGAAATGAAACTAAAAAAAAAAGGGTAAATTAAGTGCAAATTGTTGGACCTTATTGTTAGAAAGCTCAAACAAAATCAGGTGTTCACAACTATTATAGGTCACCTATCAACATAAAAATTCACTAATCAAATCCAAGTTAAAATAACTAGTGACCTTTTGCGCCACTCGAGCCACATTATTATTTTAGAGTTTAATTTATATATATATATATTTTTATTACTAGTATGAAATTATTTGATATTATTATTTAATAGAAATTAATATTTTTTTAAATTTATATACTTCTTTTATATTCTCAAAAAGAAACTGGTTATATGGAAAAAAGAGAATAAAAGAAATATGAAGAAGTTGGGTAAATAAGATAATGGATAGTTATACTATTTATATATTTATACATATAGACTTTGAAAAAGGCTTCAATAGAATAAAGAGACATCAAAAGGGAGTATTACTCATCTCAATTCTCTTTATCAATAGTAACATTTTTGCTATATAAACTTATAGTCGTTCAGAATTCAACTTTCATTAATAATTAATTATTTTATTCTTCTTAAATTGATTATTTTTGCCTAATAATTTCAGCTACATTACTCTTCGTATAAATCTTTCAAGTATTATATTATAATTAAGCTCCAGCAGATATACTCGTCAATTTATAAATAGGTTAAAAAAATTGAATAAAATCAAATTATGAAACACTATATATAGATATTTATTTGGGGTGATAGTACTGCGTGAACAGAGTGGAATGATGGACGGAAGAATGGCTCTAAATCTACCAGCATATGTGAAGCAAATTCCTTATTATGACCTGAACGCTACCCTTTTAATCTCCCTTCTCTGCTTCTTCATCACCCTGCTTCTTGTGTTTAAGCTCACAAGAAGAAGAAGAAGCAAATATAACCTACCTCCATCCCCACCAAAACTCCCTTTCATTGGAAACTACCATCAACTAGGAACACTCCCTCATCGCTCTTTCCAAGCCCTCTCAAAAAACTATGGCCCTCTAATGTTGTTCCAGCTTGGTCAGCATCACGTTCTGGTGGTTTCTTCAGCAGATTTGGCCAGAGAAGTTATGCAAACCCATGACGTGGTTTTCGCTAGCAGGCCTCACCACAAAGCTGCAAGAATCTTGCTCTACGGTTGCAAGGACGTTGCTTTCGAGTCCTATGGCGAAATCTGGAGACAGAAAAGGAAGCTTTGTGTTGTCGAGTTGCTTAGTGTGAAAAGGGTGCAATCGGTTCAGTTCATAAGAGAAGAGGAAGTTGAATCAATGGTTAATATGATACGTAATATTAAGGCTTCTTGCATGAATGGTAGTGGTGCTAGTAGTAATGGTTGCTGTGTGATTAACCTTAGTGAGATGATAATTGCAACCACAAACAACATCATAAGTAGGTGCATATTTGGGAGGAAGTATGATGTGGAAGGTGGTGGTGGCGGCATTAATTGTAGGTTTGGGGAGATTGTGAGGAAGGTGATGGTTCAACTCATGGATTTCTGTGTGGGGGACCTTTTTCCTCTGTTGGGTTGGGTTGATGTGCTCACTGGGCAGGTTAAGGAATTTAAGGCCACTTTTGGAGCGTTGGATGCTTTCTTTGATCATGTCATTGCAGAGCATAAGATGGCAAGGAAGGAGGGTGACAGCAAAGACTTCTTGGACATCCTCCTTCAACATCAGGAGGACGATAAGCTGGACTTTGAGCTTACCAAAGATGACCTTAAAGCACTCATAATGGTCTTTCTTTCTCTATCCTCTTCTTGATGCATATAGGGAAAATATTAATACTGCGATTATGACAACAAGAAGAGAGTAATTTTAGTTATAAAACTAAAGGAATAAATATTGAATAATAGATAACTCATTTTCCTCCAAAGAACCAAAATTTTTGTTATAATTTATCCCTCTAACAATGTGACATGTTTATAAGTCTTTGTTAAATAAATCATACCGTTATGTTTTATACCATTTTTCTTATAAACATCTAGCACTTTTTTCCTGACTTTATAACATTATTCTTTAATTTATTTTATAAGTATGTTATAATTTCTTCATCTGTATGAAGCAAACCATGATATTTAATATTTCCATAATTTCAGGACATTTTTTGGGAGGAAGTGACACAACTTCAACAACACTAGAATGGGCCTTTGCAGAGCTTATAAACAATCCTGCCACAATGAAGAAAGCCCAAGAGGTGGTAAGAAGAGTTGTCGGGAATAAATCGAAAATGGACGAAAATGATGTGAATCAAATGGACCATCTGAAAAGTGTAATCAAAGAAACTCTGAGGTTACATCCAGCTGCTCCTCTCTTGGCTCCTCGAGAAACAACATCTAAGGTGAAACTAAGAGGGTATGATATTCCTGAAAAAACAATGGTATATGTCAACACATGGGCAATCCAAAGAGACCCTGAATTTTGGGAAAGACCTGAAGAGTTTCTACCTGAAAGATTTGAAAACAGCCAAGCTAATTTCAATGGCCAAGACTTCCAATTTATACCTTTCGGTTCTGGGAGAAGAAAATGCCCTGGAATGACGTTTGGACTTGCTTCTGCTGAGTACATGCTTGCTAATCTTTTATGTTGGTTTGATTGGAAGCTACCTGGTGCTGGCGCACCTGGTCATGGCCTAGATATGGGCGAGACATTTGGTCTCACTGTTAACAAGAAAGTACCTCTTTATCTTGAACCAATACCATACTTCAATATCTGAACCTTATCCAGTTGAGCAAGGAATGCATAGCACATTTGGAAACGTGAATGGCTGGAGAGCTGAGGCCGCCTTGTCACGATGGAGGAACTTTTTAGATTTTCAAGGACTTAATACTAATTTGCTATCCACAATTTTTGAATTGTAGGGTTTTGTCTGATAATTGTGTTAAATTAAGTACGAATAATATCTTGCTTGCTGTCTCTTTTAGATATGAAATGCAAGATTTAAATAAATATGAAGATGGCATTGCCGACAATTTCGGGGTGAAGTGCATGGTGAATAATATAAGCTTTAAGCTTAATCTGGGTTTTAAGAGATTTCGAAACGAAAATACCATTTTTCAAGGATAATCACAACCAAACATACTAATTAAGCATACTTTTACTTTATTGTTCGAATGAAGCTAAGAAAGATTTCGCACAACATATTAATTTAAAATTATGTATGATTACGATAAAGTTGATCGCCAAAATCTAACATGTTTGCGATGATTTATATATATACTTATTTTTCATCGAAAAAATAATAATTCAATTTTAACCAATTAAATTAATTTAGTCATAACATATTGTACTTTCAGATCTTTCTGGCTATTTAATAAATAAAAAGATCTTTCATGTTATTCCCCACCAAATGAACCACTTTATAAACACTTATGATTTTAAATGTGATATATGTTTTTGTTTGTGTATTCTGGTTCCTGCTCCGTATTCCAGAACAGGTTCTGTATTTGTTGTCATCTGCTCTTTGTCTACTTGGTCATGTTTTTACGGCCTTGTTCTTAGATTTGGTTCCTCGACTATTGGTGTTTTCCAAGCGGTGCACAAGAGATCAGTTGGACAAAACCCGAATTCGGTCTAATTTTTAGAGCAGGTCAATTTTTGAAACCAGAATCCAACCTGATAACGACCTGACTATGTCCCGGGTCGTATATGGAAATTTAAATATTGTACATAGTAAAATTATAAAATTTTACAAAAAAGAAATAAAAGTTCAGAGAAATTTTACGATATAGATTTTCAAATAAATATATCAATTTAGAAATAACATCAAGATATGTAAAATATATTAATTGAATTTTAAAATCTTATAATTTTTCATAAATTATTATAAAAATATATATCTCTTAAGGAGTTATTTGACTTCAGGTCGGGTTGGGCCAACCCGACGTATGATCTGAATCTTGCCCAAAAAG
This sequence comes from Dalbergia cochinchinensis, assembly GCA_031216125.1. Lineage (NCBI taxonomy): Eukaryota > Viridiplantae > Streptophyta > Magnoliopsida > Fabales > Fabaceae > Dalbergia > Dalbergia cochinchinensis. The sequence goes on along the minus strand of CM062373.1, from coordinate 52,631,038 downwards.
TGTACTGGGTCAAATTTCAAGACCCTGACCTGTCCCAATGAGCTTCGGGCTGGATCGGGTTAGTGGGTCGGGATGGGTTATGGACACCCCTAACCAGCGATATGGATCTAATCGCCGTCAGACCTAGTTCCTACTTAGAGTCAGATTTGAGGCTAAGGAACGGCAGTATGTTTCAGTTTGCATTCGCTCAACAGCATCAGATTCGGATATGGGCTTTTTTCAGCTTCTCGATTTTCCGGATTTGGATTGGTTTTACTCCGATGCTCTGGATTTGGTTGAGGTTGTGACTTAGTTGATTTTTGTGTTTTTCGGGATTTGAATTGGTTTTTCTCCTCCTTTTAGACTTGAGTCTTTTATAATTATTGAAAAAAAATTACATGCATCAAAAAGTGAGGTTATAATATATAAGTTTTTATCTATTCGTAAGGTTTTATCTTTATTTTTTTGCAATAATTATACATCAATTAACACTCCTTCCATTATTTTAGGACATGTTTATGGGTGAAGATGATACCATTTCAACAACCCTAAAATGGGCTTTTACAGAGCTTGTTAGGAATCCAAAGATCATGAAGAAAGCCCATGACGAGGTGAAAAGAGTTGTGCGGCAAAAATCCAAAGTTGAGGAAAATGATATAAATCAAATGAACTACTTGAAATGTGTGATTAAAGAAACTTCTAGATTACGTCCGCATGCTCCTTTTTGGTTCCTCGAGAAACAACATCTAGGTTGAAAATTAATGGGTATGATATTTCCCCCAAAATGATGATATATGTGAATGTATGGCAATCCAAAGGATATGGGACAATGCGGAAGAGTTTATCCAGGAGAGATTAGCCAAATTCATTTCAAAGGACAAGGTTTTCACTTTGTCCCTTTTGGTGTTGGGGGAAGGTGTTGTCCTGGAATTCCATTTGGTTGCTTCTATAATGTGCTGGCCAATCTTCTATATTGGTTTGATTGGAAGCTGCCTAAGAATGGTATACCAAGGGAGGGCACGGACAAGAGTGAGATGAACGGGCTCATCGTCACCAAAAAAGTTCCACTTCATCTTGAGCCAATACCATATTTGTCTGATTCTAAAGCTTGACATATTGTGATTTCCATTATTGGCCCCTTGAATGTTGTTCGTTTTCTTTCTCTTGAAATTTGCAGTCGAAGTTAAAATAAATTTTTGTGGTGCGTGTGCTTTAAATTCTAGCAATCATATAGTTTAAGCATCATTTTGTGATTGCAAGAAAATAAGGTGCAAATTATGGTGGATGGCACTATTCTGGCACATATATGATTAATTATATTTTGAGTAATAATATATTTTCTCCTAATATTTTTAATTTGACCATCAATTTGACATTAATTTAGTCTTGACATAAATTGACGTCAAATTAAAAAAATATTAAGATTAAATTGATATCAAGAATTTTATTAGGACCAAATTGATACATCAAATTAAAAATATTAGGATAAAAAAGATTATTTACTCTTACTTTTTACAAAATTGAAAAGGTTGTTAATTACATTATGAGTTCTAACTATTCCGCATGAATAAGTCATTTGAGAAAAATATCGCATAAAGCCAGCAATACAATTTCAACAATTTCAATTAGTAAGGACAGCAATCAAGCATGTAATTAAGGAGCAATTGTATTACAGGACGTGCAACTTTCAGTGAAACCATTCAAGCTGTTCAAGACCCACACTGGTAGGAACATCAAATCAGATTTAAGGAATGAACCTTGCAAAATCGTATTGTTATGTGTGTATCAAATGGCTTCAGGGATTTTATGTAGCCTCTGTAGTTAGCCACCGACTATTTCATTGCTTATACCATCCAGTTCGAATCAGGTTCCCTCTTTTTTGTTTCTATTTTTTTAATTTCTTTTTTATATATAGGTAGAAAACTCAATGCCATCCAATAAGATGCGAGCAAAACATAATAATCACTACAAAATTATCATGAGGATGAGACTACACCACCAGCCAAATGGAAACACTACAAACAAAACCGTAAGCTATCATATTCCAAAGGCTATTATGAGTTAGTAGTCACTTACCTGGAGTCTGTTATAGTTTTCTGTGGTAGTTAATAGGTTGTTTTCGGTTAGTTATTAATACTATATATGATAGCAAATGATATTATGAAAGGTTGAATTACAAGAGTACGACTCCAATCACAACTAAAAAACCCCACCCAGAATAAGAGTATAGACCAACAAGTATAAAAGTATAGGGTATGTAACAGTATAAGTATGCAACTAGAAGGGAGTGCTGGCTCCATACACAAGCTCGATAAGGATCATCCAACCACAAGTCTCAATTACCTGCAAGAAAAGGGAAGTAGAATGAGGAATTGAGGTTGATGTTGATGAGAGAATAAGGGAAACCTGAGAAGGAAGAGTATGCTTATATAGCACTCATGCGTTTTTCACAAACGTAGTCCTTGAGAATTGTAGATAGCTTACTAGCTCTCTCACTCCTTCTTGTTGCCATCATTTCCTCCTTGTTCTCCAAATGTCCACAACTTCTAACTGAACTTTCCACCACTTGCTTGTCATGCACTTCCAAATATAACCCCGAATATATCCCTGAATCATTTATATTCATATCATTACCCTTCCCATCAAGTTCAACCTTGCCCTCAAGGTTGAAGTTAGGGTAGCCTCTCTCGATGGTGTATTGGTGTAGGTTTCTCATTTGGATTGACGTAAAATTGCTATGACATTGTCGAGGAGAGTTAGCTCGTTACAATTAATTATAGTTTTCCTTTTTTCTTGTTACTATATGATTGTAGAGAAAAATACATGAAAAAAAATCAATATGAATAGTAGTGGATTTCACTACAACAAAATTACACTTTTTGTCATAATAATATGACAAAGTATCAATGAAAAATTTGCTATAGGTTAGGGATAAAAATGGAAGATAAATTTTCATAGATGAGATTTTTAACCCTCTGGGATATGTTTGGTTTTGGAGTAAGAATTGGGTAAAATTTTTGTGAATAAGATTCACATGTAATTTTAAAATAGAGCTCACATATATAATTTTTACTATCACTTTTACTTCTCAATCAAATATGCCCTAAAAATAATGTTTCGTTGTATCTTTCATGAAAATATTGATATTGGTTTTGGGTCATTATATTTGTATTATTTGTTAGCTAATTTTTGTCATATTATTAGGTATAATTATCATAATTATTTTGTCAATAATGTACATATTGATATTGATCATGTTATGAACATTAGGATGCATCGTATTAATAGTAGTACCCTTGAAGGCGTTGTTAATGCAGCATTTTCTATGTGGTGGTGGCAAGAATGGCCACGAGGTGTGATGAGATGATGACAAAGGGCTGAGGCTAATTTGAATTTTCCTCTTGTTCTTTATTTACTTTTAGGTTTTTATTATGGTACTCCAAGGGAATCTGTACCATTTTGAATTCAAGGATTATGATTTAATCATAAATAATTAAAATATTAATAAATTTAATTAGTAGGCCACGTGGCAAATTTTCAACCATAAATTATTTAGAAGGTACGGGTACACATGAATTTTATAGGGTATCGGAAAAATCCCCTTACTTTAATGGTTCTCTTCCAATTTGTTATTTGTTGGAATCTTTAAAATGAGTATTGACTTGATTTATTTATATAGAATGCTTTCTTTAATTTTTTTTTCCTTTTAACATGGATCAATTAGCTCAAAAGAAAATAAGTTGGGTAGATATTTTCTAGATTTTAATATAATTATGGGTTAGAACCAAAATATAAAAGAAAAAAAACCTTTTGGGCATTTTATAGTTTTTCAGTTTTTCATTTTTTAATTTACAATTATAAATAAAGAAGAAGGAATAACATAAGTACCATAACAATATAGAAAAAAAAGCTTTTCAGATCAAGAGAAATTGAATAATATGATTTAGCTAATATTGTAAAATTATGTGATGTAAAATAAAATGAATAGGATAAAATATAGTGCTTACATCATGGCATGAAATTTCTTAGAAGACAAAATTTAAGAACCAAACTCATAAATTGGACCACTACCCGAGTAATGTCCACACTGTCAAATTTTTGAATCTAGTACGGAGAAGTTCTTCCATCCACCAAGAGGAATAAAATCTACCTCCACAAAAGTTCACCATTTAATCCAAATGGGTTCCATATTTCATGCAATTATTACAATTGTTTGTATGGTATAAAATTGGTATGGAGGAAGAACCATCCTTCCTCCGAGAGGATAGAAGAAAAAAATATATCTAGTATGTGGAGAATACTAGAGCAATCAATAAAGCAACAAATGCGGGCAAACCAAAATGAATGATTCCATATGGAGTAACCAATTTTGCTGAACTCCTTGGACTTATCGAGTCAAGTGCAATGCTTGTACCTAGAAGCAGAAAATATAGTTCTTGTTATTAGTGCTTGTTTGGTTACCATTTTTTCCATAGTAAAATGAAAAAAAAGCTTGCCAATATTTTTGTCCTAAGTAACGAAACTGTTTCTTCTCCAAAAGCACTTTTGATTTTAAAACAAATAGTCCTTAGATGTTGACGTCACTCTTGCTCTCATATTATTGTGCAAGGTATCTCTATCATAAATAGACTCATAAAGAAAGTATTGCATGTTCGGAAAATAGAATATATGACTATTTCCATTCCAATTATTGAATGACATTGTAGACTAAATTAATGATTGGATCTACCACTAATTTATATATTTATTAAGTTTGGAATGGTAGTTTATCTTGGGAAAAGTTTTTATATGCTATTGAAAGTCATTAGAAGTTTAGTTTGCATACCAAACACCTCTAAAATGCATTATTGGAAAGCTATTCCTCAAGAATAAAAATCCCAAGGATGAAATATCATTACAAGAGCCATGCATCCATTGAGAAACTTATTTCGTGGTCATAAGGATGCCTCAATTCGATTAAGATTCTTATTATGATAAATGTAGATCACAACAAATTTCTAAACAAAACAAAAAGAATTAAAATTTGATCACCTAAACAGCATCCAACAAATTAATTAAATGATTTTCTCCTTTCTGACAAAAAGAAAAGAATAAAAAGAAAACACAATTTGCAAAGGCCAAAACCATATGATCAATAAACAAACCATTCAAATACAATAAATTAATTTAGTTACTAGTAATCCTGTTTTCATGTGAAACAAATATGTCATCCTAAGGTAGAAAATATTTCAATTCGTGATATTAAAAATGCAGCAAACAAACGATAATAATAAAATATATTTTGCAATCAAGTTATAAAAGAAAAAAAGAAAACAATAACTAACACTCATAAAAACCACACAACACAAAAAACAGAGAAAATCAATTAAATATTACCATTGTTGCATTTGGAAGGGTCAACAGGAGCACCACAAGCACCAGGAAGCTTCGCAACATCATCCTTAGACAAGCCCATGGCCTTACGCAGGCGCTCATTATCATAGTACTTGCAATAGCATTCGGTGTCAGTGGTGACCATCTTAATCACGCGGTCACAACAATCTTGGCTAGGCTTGACTAGGCTTCCCATTTTAATAGAAAGATTACAAGAATTCATCTTTGCGATGCAATCTCGTTCTTTCACTACTGTAGCACCTTGTAGAATCTTCCCAAGGATACCAGATAAACCTTGATGAACCAATGAAGAAGAGAAGATGAGGAAGAATGAGAAAATAAGGGCCTTGGATGCCATGATGCTCTTCTACTTCAAAGAGAAAAAGAGAAATTAATTAAGAGAGAAAAAGAAGAATAAGCAACAAAAGTCTAGGGTGGTTTGGTTTCTTCTATTCCCTTGGTGGCATCATTGTGGTGGACATTGGTTTATATTGTGAGGGAACTTTTCTATTTTTAAAAGGGCCGTTTTGAAGAGGAAGTTTATCCAGCCATATTATCTTCATATCATAACAATGTATAAAAACTGACTAGGCTATTTTTTTAGATATTAAACTCTTTTTTCACTTTATTTAGTTTATCCTCAATGTTGGACTGTGCAAAATTCAATTGTAGAAAAGATTTCATCATGTATGGTTTATAATGGTTGTCAAAATTGCTTTCCATGAAAGCAAAAAAATTGTGGGTGGTTTGTATGAAAGCCTCCCTAAAATAAAGGGTACTAAACCTTGTGTTAGTCAGCGCAATGTGGTTTAGCCACCATTATTGTGCTCATATGTTGGTGTAGGTTGTTTTTGTCAGCTGTTATAGTTCCTACCCAACTCACCTAAAACTATTAGCACAAGACCAAAATTTTATGGGTCCAAAAAATAAACAAATTTTAAGGATGACAACTGTTATCGGGCTTGTGGGTGCTCGCCCTTATCCAATCCCGTATCGAGGTAGGTAGACATATAGTGGGTTTTAGTCATGCTGTAGGGTTGGGTTCAGGTGAGCCTACCCTACCGCCTGCACCTATATATATATATATATATATATATATGTGTGCGCGCGCACACACACACACACTAGTTTATTAACTGTTCATTTAGAAATTCTAAGAATTTTTAAAAATTGTAATGACTTAGAATATATTAGTTTTGTATAATTTACTCGCTAAGTAAATAATTTAGTGAAACAGATATCTAATATAGTTATCTTGTGTGATACTTGTAAAGTACCATGATATCGAAAACATATCAAATTGTCAAAACAATAATTTCAATATTATTAAATAGACTAATATATATTTTTTGGTTCTACTTACTTAAAAACAATTAGAATATGAAATTGTAGGAATAAATATAAGTTGTTAAATCCGTATAAATTTTTATTCTCTTGATTTTTTGAACCATTAATTCTATTGTATTTTTATTAATCAAAAGATACCAACCAAGGTTATCTTATCCATGTGATATTGCGTTAAATAAGAATTTAATATAAAAGGTAATTTTTTAATTCAAGAGAATTTACCGATCAAAAGTAATTGGGGGCATATACTAATAAATTAAATCATCTATTTAATTTAAAGATTAAAAGATAAAAGATTAGTATACAATGAATTAATAATAATTTTTATTTGTTGTTTCCATGAAGATTATAATGAGAGTCATTCAGGTAATGATATGATTACAGATCCATCCTCAAATGTTTAAATTTATACAAAGACAAATATTTCAGGTAAACTACTTTGTTTATTCCTTTCATGATGTGAGATAGGTTCAAAACTTGATTCGTCACAGGCACCTGCGAATTTGGTAACAATTGTTATCTGTAAAATCTATTATATTTAACTAAATGGCTACCTCTAACTGCCATATGACAACCTCTAGTTGCTATATTGGAAAAAAATAATTAAATTATTTTATTATCCTAAAAATAAAGGGAAAAAAATTCCTTAGTTAATTAATAAACAACATTCAACAACACATGTAGACTCATTTTTGTATGTCTATATTCTATTATCTATGATTAAATAACTATCTAAGTTCTGTATATCAACTCCTAATTATAATTAACCAAAATTATTCTTGCTAAAAGCTTTTAATACATTTTCTTATAAACAAGCTTTCACTACGTCACCTTGCATATTTAATTGCAGCCAATTTCTCACATATTGTATATACTAATCCTAGTAATCATCCGATGGGACATAACTGTTAGTGGGTTTTCACTGCAATAAATAGTTATGTTAGGCTCTCACAACGTAAGATGCTTCTTTCTCCAGTCAATTGGTTTTCTACCCGGTAAGTCTTTATTATTTGATTCTCATAGATTACGGGATAGGGAAGGAATTGGCTGATCAAACTTGAATTAATGCATCACATGGTCAACCCTATGCTACTCTATTGTCTCAAAGCATATCAATGGGCTAATAGTTGACCATCAGGGATGCTTAACCCGCACATAATCTAGATTGTGGCCATTAATTGCTGGATCTTGATACGGTTATCACATAAACTGCATTAATAAACATGTTACATAAGATGTACAAATAATATCTAATTTGATAATAAAAGGAAGTCTTTGCTATATTAATATCTACCTGATCAAATTGCATCTGATCTAATAATGGAGATCATTGTATGAAGTGTTACGTGGATACTAATAATACTTCCATCTGTGAAGTGTTTTTTTTAGTTTAGATATAATCTTCGTAATAACAGAAATATTTATTTAAAGTATTTTTACCTCATAGCAAGGGGAAAATCAAATAGCATGGTTTACAAAGGAGCTAATGACGGGAGCCGCTACCGTGCCCACACTTGCAATAATACCATGCAATTGGTACCTTTTTTTTTTGTATTGAGCACAATCTAGCCCATGATAAAGTGTAGAGAGGCACGCTGAACCCCAACTATACAGCCCAATATGTTCTAAATTTTCAAGTATTGATAGGAACTTTCCATGTACTATGCTTGTGCTTTTATTTGGGATTAGGAAATGCCCCAACATAGATAAGATATAGCCATGAGCATGGCATGTTATCCGCTTCATGGTATCATAGGAAAGCAAATTTAAATAAATTGTAAGCCAGTGAAATTTTATTTTACCGGCAACAACATCGATTGGTCCTGACTAACCATCGAGTAGCTGCTCACATATATTCCTAATGATTTCGGTTTTGTAGTTAGTGCTTCCAATGATTGGTAAACCTTCAATACTAAGCCCAAGCACAATCGCGACATCTTCTAGTATAATTGAACACTTTCAGCAAGGATAGTGGAAAATGGAAAGTGTGTGTTTTTGGTCTCCATCTTTCAAGTAATGCGCTTATAAGATATTTGTTTACCCCTATTTAGCAAATCCAAGCAACGTGATGAAAATTATCTTGCTGTAGATGCTCATGTATCTGCACCGTGGGTGGTTCCATGAATAAGTGATAGGACTTCTACAGTTCCCTCTCCGGTAACAAATAATAATTTTTCACTATTTAATAATAAAATAACAAAATGATTCCTAACAGTAAACTATTTTTATAAATATTTTTTATTTTCTTGAAAAATTAGAATGTAAGGGAGGGAGTGAGTTCCAGTGCATTTCAATATGTAATAAATAAAAATTTTAAAAAATAATTCAAATAAAAAATTATAAAACTTATTCTTCATTTTACTAATCCATATTATAAAAATATTTTGACAAAAAAATAAGAATTAACTTATAATATTTTGACGAACTTTCACTGATTCATGCTTATTAGAAATTACTATGTTATCAACTAGCATTTTTCCTTTTCACTGTGTTTTTTTTTTTACACCGCCTCACTATACTTAGGAGCACAACCTCACAATATGCTTTATATAAGAAGAAAACACACAACTAAAGCTTCAACCGAAACAACCTTCCTTTTCTTCATTCTTTTATGATTTGTTTCCCATTCTCTCCCTTGTAATATTTTATAGGTGGGCAATCCCAACCACAGTGCACCCACATTCTCTCCCGCAAGATTCTCGCTTGCTTGTGCATTGTAGCTAGGGGATAGGATAGAAGCCATCGGGAGGAGCCGCATGGCATGCATGCTAGTGGAGGGACAACGTGTGGCCTAGCAGGGATAGGACAACACCCAAAATCTCGTGCCAAAGAATCTTGCACAATGTGAGCTTCCTAAGGGCCATGGGGAGTCGCCGCATGGTACGCATGCAGGAGGTGGGACGCCACGTGCCTGCAGCGATTGGACAGCACAAAAATCTCGCATGGTACACAATTTTGAGGAGCGAATGGCGCGGTGACACATGTCCTACTTTCTAACGTTGACTCGACTGCTTCGGTTCAGGCACTGAAATGCAGGGACTCCGTTTCACGTGCTATATAGTGCAAAAATGATAATCATTAATTTTGTTATGTATAATCTCGCATAATGCGAGATTTAAGATATCGTAGTCAATGTAATTTCTCCCAAATCTCATTATTGTTATTCAATCATCTAATCTCCATATTGAAACAATTGTTCCAAATGACACTAGCCTTCCTTAATTTTAAATTTTAAAAATTTTAAGACATATAAAATGAGTACTTTACCCTTAATTTCATATTATATTTATACTAAATGCCATCCTTGCATGGAAAATCCAACTCAAACCCAAATCTTCGCATCCAAAAATACAACCATATGATGAAAAGCTAATCTCCATACCATAAAATCACCTCTACATCCTTAAGCAGTAACAAAAATCCATTATATTATTATTAAGAAAACGTTATACAATGGGATCCTTGTTCTTTAGTGTTAGGAAAAGGGGTTTCTCGTTGCCTTTGGTTCTCTGAGATTTACACAAATTGGCTTTGGGAAAAGCCTTACTGTTAAAGTTTCATAATGTTCACATAATAAGTCATCTCAGGCTAGCTAATAACGTGTCCTTATTTTCACTTGATGAACAAGTCTTTATTCCAAGGAAGTAGAAAAGAGTATATATGCACAATTTATTTCCCTAACGTTACCAAATACATCCATTCATATTGTTCTTCATGTTCTCTGTGTTGTTGCCCCCTTAGTATACTTGAAGTTGGTTCAGTGGTGCTAAGGTAGTTTGCAGTGACAGTGGGTGTAACGCAGAGTGGGTGTGGATGGAGGTAAGAAAAGATAGATTGGTAAAGTTTTTAGATCTCAAGGGTAATTTTATAATTCTATATATTATTTAGAAGAAAGGGAGATAAATGTAATTTAACAAAATTGAAGTGGCTAAATATAATATTGACTAATTTTAGGATAGATCAATGTAATTTCTCCTAAAATTTATACACAACAAGCCAGTATTATTATATTATTGTGGGGAGGGCCATAGTCCCAACCAATGTCCCCATGCTCCTGGGTCTAGTTTGTAGTGTTGTTAATTTATAATAGCTTATTATCCTACGTTCATGTTATTTTATTAATAATTTCTTTGTAATAGCTTATTGATCTGTCTGTGTTCTTTGTAATCTTGCTTATTAGCTTCCTTGTTAACACTCTTGTTATTAATGATTATTACTATTTTTTTGAAAAAAGTATTTCATTGAACTGATCTTTTAGTTTTGAAATTTATTTATTATTAATTAATTTTAAAATATAGAAAACAAGACTACATATTGCATGCAAGCATTTATAGCAATAATTTTAAAATATTAAATGCTAACAATGGTTATGTTTAATTTCTCACTTGATGATGTGTGTTATAAATAGAATTAACCACTTTGAAAATAAATAATGAATTTTAAAACTTGTAAGCAAAGAAAGACATTAAACTTACTCAGAAGAAATATTCATAATTACATGTCATAAAAAAAAGAACATAGATGTCCCTTGCAATCAATCTTTCTTGTCCATCGTTTTCCGTTGGGCGTTTTTCCTTGAATAGGACAATCTCTTGTGCAGGAAAATAATATCTCGTAAATACTTACCCACCTCTCTCAATATTGTTGGATAGTAGCTGCCATTCCCTGTCTCTTATACCCTCATTTTTCTTTCCCTTATCTCTCCCTCCCTTATCTATCCCTCCATTATTTCTCGCAGCCTCAAACTCTGCCATGTGTCCAGGTGTAGATTTACCCTCAAACGTTATCCCTTGCTCCATCTGAGCCCACTGTGCCATTGACGCCACCCATTGATTAGTCAGAGAGAGTATTGGCTGCGATACAATTTCTTGCAAATCTGGTTGATCAGTATACTTCACCTTATATCAAAGTCCCATCGGCGTGTAGATTGAGCATTGTTAACTTGGAATTCATTATCTGCCCTAAACCCACTACTTCTACGAGATGCTCTAGTACTATTGCTGCAAATGGACTTTCTCCTTTAACTTAGAATGCTTCTTCAACTACAATGAATATCCCTTGCATCTATGGACATATGTGATGGTTCCATGCTATGTCGACCTTGTACATGGGGGATTATTGGCAAGGGGCTATTTTGAGTAGAATTATTTATGGGAGGGCATATTTGAGAAGGTTTACTGATATGTCCTAATTGAAATACTGCCACTACTCCATTTGTGGAGACCAATACACCTCATCATTCGAAAATGAATAGGGTGCTGGTATATGATGCTCAGGGGGTGGCAAGGGCATAGGGAATGACTAGGGCTGTGGGAGTGGCCAGTGCTGCTGCATTTAAGAGGACAAAATAGCCAATTGGTTGCATACTGTGTACACCACATCTAGTACTCATTGGAAGGATAATACCGATAAATGGGAAGTCCCTGTAATATACGCTCTTGCTAGGTTTCCCACAATGTCACCCACTCGTGATTCTTGACTCTCCAATCAGTTGGTTTTGTTCCTCATAAGTCTTTATCATGCGATCTTCCCAAGTTATGAGGTGGGCAAGGAATAGACCTAGCTAACCCAAATTGACACATCACACGTCCAGTAGTATTCCACATTATGACCTCAAAACATATAAGTGGTTTGATAATTGACCATAAGAAGTGCTTAGTTCATACATCTTCTAGATTTTGAGCATCAATCGTTGCATCTACATATGATTGCCATACAAATTGCATTAATGAAAAAAATATTAATGAGATATACAAATAATATTTAATTTGAGATTAAAGGAAGTTTTTGGTATGTTAATGACTACTTGATAAAGTTCCATTTGTCTAATAAGTTTGATATTATCAAAATATTTGTATGGAGTATTATGTGTATACCATGGTTCATTTCATTTGTGAAATGTTTGTTTAGATAAAATTTTGATAATAACAAACTTATTTATTTAAAATATTTTTACTTGAGAGCAAGGGGAAAAGTAAGGGAGCCAACTATGGCATTCGATGCCACGCCCATAGATGCAAAAGTTTCATCATGCAATTGCAAAATTCTCGTGTATTCATGCGTAGCATGATCTAGCCCCTAATAAAGTATGGAGAGGCATACTAAGCCCCAACTATACAATATTTGATTCAAATCCACAAGCAGTTGCAAGAACTTTCCATGCACCATATATGTGCTCTTATTCGGCATCAAGCAATGCTCTAATAGAGATAGTATATAACTACAGACATGATATGTTATCTACTACATAGAATTGATGTGAAGTAAATTGAAATGATGTGTAAGCCACTCTAATTTGATTTACCCTACACAAATATCGGTTACCTGTGGCTAACCACCAAGTAGCTGCTCACACATTCTAAATTGGTACAATTTAGCCTATAACGGTTTGAGTGTCCGACAAACCATCAATATGAAGCCCAAGCAAAATGGAGACATCTCCCAATGTCACCAAACATTTAGCACAAGAAGAATGAAACATGTATGTTTCTGGTCTCCATCTTTCAATTAATGCAAGGATTTACAAGAACTTCGTTTATCTCCATTTCACAAATTTGCGCAACGTGGTATAGATCGGCTTGTCCTAAGTCTTCATGTTTCTCGTACTTAGGTGGCTTCATGTATAAATAATGGGTCCAGAATATTCTCATTTTTGTTACAAATAATAATTTTTGCATTAATTATTATAAAGTATTTAGTATTGATTTTTTAATTTTGTATTTTCACACTATTCTAATAATAAAAAAGGAAAATATATGTTAACAATCAAATTAGTCATATCATATAAAGCATCTTTTGTACCTAAGTACTAATTTTTGGTTCCTTATATTATTCTTATATATTTTCATTTGTTTTTGAATAATTTTTATTTTGTAAAAAAAGTAGAATTGTGAGAATTATAAATCTAAAAAAATATTGGTATACTTTAATTAAATTATTAAATACATAGATAAAAAAGGCTCAATATGCCACCATTAGCATAGCTTGTTAATTTTATCTTTCATGATGAAGTAGTTTGAAGCTGTGAATAGTGCGAGCAACTGCGAGAAAACGAAATATCAGCTTTAGTGCACTTCCTAAATATCAAAACGCTATTGTTATAAATAGAAACTCACTAGAAAGAAAATTGAAACAACACTCACTTAATGAGTATATGAGGCAAACAAAAACAAAGATACAGCCTGAAAAGAGAGGTTAAAAAAGGGAGGAGGGGGTCATTGGATGACCACCATGGAGGGGATGGGGTGGGCTCCCCTTCCCAAGGTAAGAACAAAGAAAACACCACTTGCATGATGGGTTAAAAAAAGTTGTTCTTTTTTTTTTTCTTTTGGTCAGGGGGCTTAGATAATTTATTTGGACCTTAAAACAACTGATTGGGGCTCAATTTGGGCTTAAGAAAACAAGAACGGATGCACAATTTGTAAAAGTCTATAAATAAAAAATCTAGATTGATGGGGACCCAAAAAAGATTTGACACTGACAAAAAAAATAAAAATAAAGGATTAAATGCATTTTATCCTTTTGAACTTTAAATCATAAGCAATTAATATCTTGACTTTTTAAAATGTGTATTATAACATCTTGAACTATTCAAATAGTGCAAAAAATTCTGACTTTCCAAATAGTACAAAAATTTAGGTCATTAAGAAGCATCGAGTTGCATACAATACCAAAAAAAAAATTAAGGGAGTTAAGTGCACATGAGAATTCAAAAACAAGATATTATGTTGCATAAATTAGAAACATCCAAGGAGTTAAGTGTACATAAATCTTAACTTCACCAGTTGTCAAAATTATATTGAGGGGTGTTTTTGCATCGTTTAAAAAGCTCAGGATTTCATGATGCACATTTTGAAAAGTTATGGTATAAACTGTACATGACTTAAAGTTTAGGAGTCAGGGGATTAAGTGCATGTTAAGAAAAATATAGCTGACTCAAAATGCCCACCTTAATTTGTTTGTTAAATTTAGTATGCTAATGGTAGTTTTTAAATAAATAAACAAACGTGTCATATTAATTATTTTATCTAATCATCGCTTTAATTGTTGTTAAAATTTATGATTTATTTTATTATGTATAGTATTTATTGAATTAAGCGTTTAATACTAAATAAAAAAATTATAGTTGACAAGATACAATTTTATGTTTTCAAAGCTTTCCAAAATTACATTAAATATATATTGTATTCGGTCCTTAGTATAAGTCTTTTTTGCTCAAAATATATGTCGTTTTCACATTTCAGTGAGTAATTAATTATATTACCCCTTAACCAAAAATACCTTAGATGTAACGAGTTAATGGAATAAGTGGAGACCTCCATTTTTGCCCCTTAAGCAAAAGCACCCTAAATATGCTTACGGGTGGAAGTAGATCAGATTGCTTGTTAGGAGTCTTTGGCCTAACCTACATTTTGCCTAATTAGGCATAACCTATTTAGTAAATAAACTAAGTTAAGACTTTTCATAAAGCCTTTTTAGCTAATCCAGTTAGGCTCCAGGCTATAAAAATAGTTTATTGGACCTAACAGACTAGCTTATTTATATTATTATTATTATTATTATTGTTATTATTTAAATATCTAATGATAATAAAATTTTTTTAATCTATTTGAAAAAATATTTTTTAACTAACTTAAGTATTTGAGTCTATTTAAAAATATATTTTTATAACATATTTAGTAGTATTTTGACTTATTTAAGAATAATGGTGAAAGTAGGCCAGGTCGCTTATCAGAAGCTTTTAGCCTAGCCTATGTTCGGCTTAGTTACACCTAGCTTATTTAATAAACAAGTTAAGTTAAGGCTTTTCAAGAAACCTTTTAGTTAATCTGGCCAGGTTTCAAGCTATAAAATTAGCCTATTGGGTCTAACAGACTGGCTTATTTATATTATTATTATTATTTAAATATCTAATGAAAATAGAAATATTTTAATATATTTGAAAATATATTTTTTAACTAAAGTGTTGTAATGTATTTTAAAATATATTTTTGATATATTTAGTATTATTTCAACTTATTTAAGAATAAGCATTTTGATTTTTTAAAAATATTTTATAACCAAATAGGCCTTTAGATAGGCTTTCAGGCCAGACTAGGCTTCTAAGAAGGTCAGGTTAAGGCCATAGAAAAGATCTATGTTAGATAATAGGTCGAAATATTTTAAAATATTTTAAAGATCTATTTTAAAATATATTTTTGATATATTTAGTATTATTTTAACTTATTTAAGAATAAGCATTTTGATTTTTTAAAAATATTTTATAACCAAATAGGCCTTTAGATAGGTTTTCAGGCCAGACTAGACTCCTAAGAAGGCCAGGTTAAGGCCATAGAAAAGATCTATGTTAGATAATAGGCTCAGACTCAGACTCCATTTAGAAATATGGCCCGACATATTTAAGCTAAAGCTTAACTCGGCTCGGCCTATTTTCAACCTTATTTAAGAGTAAGCTTTTTGGTTTTTCAAAAAATTTTATAACCAAATAAGCTTTCAGGTTAGGCTAGAATTTTAGGAATGCTAGGTTAAAGCCATAAAAAAAGCCTATGTTTAGTAACAAGCCAAGGCCTATGTCCAGTAATAAGCCCAGGGCTAGGCTCTATTTTGAGAGTATAAGACTAGCCTATTTAATCTAAAGCCTAATCTAACTCTACCTATTTCTACCCCTAATGTGATGAGCTAATTGAATAGATGGGGCTCCCATTATATCTAATAATATTGATAGAATGAGTACCTTAGTCACACGCTTATTTTTAATTGTTGAAATAATAACACTACTCTTTCTAGGGTGATAGCAATGAGAAATCTGCCGACGCACGGGGAGCCTGATATTTAATAATTAATATTTCTTGTAGATTAAGCATATCATATATTCTGGGAAGTGGGATCCTTGGATGACACTAATCTGCAACTTTGCATTTGTAATGATAATCCCATACCTCCTATTCTTTCTTTGTCTACCCCTTAATTTGGAAGCTAACACAATGATGGCGGTGTAATATATATGTATACGCATTACGATATGGTCAGGAAGAATGGCGCCGATGGGCTATAGCAGTTCGAAATGAACCAGCCAAATGTTACACTTCATTTCTTTTATGGCAGCTTATTCTTATCACTATGGTCAGGTGCATGACTGTGCTCAAGCACACAAGAAGCAATAAACAACACCGCAGCGATGCACACCGAACAGCATACAACAAGACAACGATCTTATATAAGGAAAATACGAATTGAAATTCTATAGTTCAAGAAAGATACGAAATTGTATTTAGTTTTAAATAAATTTTTTATAATAGAATGTTCGGGTTGAAGGAAAATTTTCTTAGTTTAAGGTTACGGCATGAACCCGGAGGAATCAAACCTTTATAAATACTATTATAGATCACCTATCAACATAAAAATTCACTAATCAAATCCAAGTTAAAATAACTAGTGACCTTTCGCGCCACTCGAGCCACATTATTATTTTATAGATTAATTTATATATATATTATTACTAGTATGAAATTATTTGATATTATTATTTAATAGAAATTAATATTTTTTTAATTTATATATTTCTTTTATATTCTCAAAAGAGACTGGTTATATGGAAAAAAGACAATAAAAGAAACATGAAGAAGCTGGGTAAATAAGATAATGGATAGTTGTACTATTTATATATTTATACATATAGAACTTGAAAAAGGCTTCAATAGAATAAAGAGACATCAAAAGGTGGTATAACTCATCTCAATTCTCTTTATCAATAGTAACAGTTTTGCTATATAAGCTTATAGTAGTTCAGAATTCAACTTTCATTAATAATTAATTATTTTATTCTTCTTAAATTGATTATTTTTGCCTAATAATTTCAGCTACATTACTCCTCGTATAAATCTTTCAAGTATTATATTATAATTAAGCTCCAGCAGATATACTCGTCAATTTATAAATAGGTTAAAAAAATTGAATAAAATCAAATTATGAAACACTATGTATAGATATTTATTTGGGGTGATAGTATTGCGTGAACAGAGCGGAATGATGGACGGAAGAATGGCTCTAAATCTACCTTCATATGTGAAGCAAATTCCTTATTATGACCTGAACGCTACCCTTTTAATCTCCCTTCTCTGCTTCTTCATCACCCTGCTTCTTGTGTTTAAGCTCACAAGAAGAAGAAGAAGCAAATATAACCTACCTCCATTCCCACCAAAACTCCCTTTCATTGGAAACTACCATCAGCTAGGAACACTCCCTCATCGCTCTTTCCAAGCCCTCTCAAAAAACTATGGCCCTCTGATGTTGTTCCAGCTTGGTCAGCTTCACGTTCTGGTGGTTTATTCAGCAGATTTGGCCAGAGAAGTTATGCAAACCCATGACGTGGTTTTCGCTAGCAGGCCTCACCACAAATCTGCAAGAATCTTGCTCTACGGTTGCAAGGACGTTGCTTTCGAGTCCTATGGCGAAATCTGGAGACAGAAAAGGAAGCTTTGTGTTGTCGAGTTGCTTAGTGTGAAAAGGGTGCAATCGGTTCAGTTCATAAGAGAAGAGGAAGTTGAATCAATGGTTAATATGATACGCAATATTAAGGCTTGTTGCATGAATGGTAGTGGTGCTAGTAGTAATGGTTGCTGTGTGATTAACCTTAGTGAGATGATAATTGCAACCACAAACAACATCATAAGTAGGGGCATATTTGGGAGGAAGTATGATGTGGAAGGTGGTGGTGGCGGCATTAATTGTAGGTTTGGGGAGATTGTGAGGAAGGTGATGGTTCAACTCTTGGATTTCTGTGTGGGGGACCTTTTTCCTCTGTTGGGTTGGGTTGATGTGCTCACTGGGCAGGTTAAGGAATTTAAGGCCACTTTTGGAGCGTTGGATGCTTTCTTTGATCATGTCATTGCAGAGCATAAGATGGCAAGGAAGGAGGGTGACAGCAAAGACTTCTTGGACATCCTCCTTCAACATCAGGAGGACGATAAGCTGGACTTTGAGCTTACCAAAGATGACCTTAAAGCACTCATAATGGTCTTTCTTTCTCTATCCTCTTCTTGATGCATATAGGGAAAATATTAATACTGCGATTATGACAACAAGAAGAGAGTAATTTTAGTAATAAAACTAAAGGAATAAATATTGAATAATAGATAACTCATTTTCCTCCAAAGAACCAAAATTTTTGTTATAATTTATCCCTCTAACAATGTGACATGTTTATAAGTCTTTGTTAAATAAATCATACCGTTATGTTTTATACCATTTTTCTTATAAACATCTAGCACTTTTTTCCTGACTTTATAACATTATTCTTTAATTTATTTTATAAGTATGTTATAATTTCTTCATCTGTATGAAGCAAACCATGATATTTAATATTTCCATAATTTCAGGACATTTTTTGGGAGGAAGTGACACAACTTCAACAACACTAGAATGGGCCTTTGCAGAGCTTATAAACAATCCTGCCACAATGAAGAAAGCCCAAGAGGTGGTAAGAAGAGTTGTCGGGAATAAATCGAAAATGGACGAAAATGATGTGAATCAAATGGACTATCTGAAAAGTGTAATCAAAGAAACTCTGAGGTTACATCCAGCTGCTCCTCTCTTGGCTCCTCGAGAAACAACATCTAAGGTGAAACTAAGAGGGTATGATATTCCTGAAAAAACAATGGTATATGTCAACACATGGGCAATCCAAAGAGACCCTGAATTTTGGGAAAGACCTGAAGAGTTTCTACCTGAAAGATTTGAAAACAGCCAAGCTAATTTCAATGGCCAAGACTTCCAATTTATACCTTTCGGTTCTGGGAGAAGAAAATGCCCTGGAATGACGTTTGGACTTGCTTCTGCTGAGTACATGCTTGCTAATCTTTTATGTTGGTTTGATTGGAAGCTACCTGGTGCTGGCGCACCTGGTCATGGCCTAGATATGGGCGAGACATTTGGTCTCACTGTTAACAAGAAAGTACCTCTTTATCTTGAACCAATACCATACTTCAATATCTGAACCTTATCCAGTTGAGCAAGGAATGCATAGCACATTTGGAAACGTGAATGGCTGGAGAGCTGAGGCCCCCTTGTCACGATGGAGGAACTTTTTAGATTTTCAAGGACTTAATACTAATTTGCTATCCACAATTTTTGAATTGTAGGGTTTTGTCTGATAATTGTGTTAAATTAAGTACGAATAATATCTTGCTTGCTGTCTCTTTTAGATATGAAATGCAAGATTTAAATAAATATGAAGATGGCATTGCCGACAATTTCGGGGTGAAGTGCATGGTGAATAATATAAGCTTTAAGCTTAATCTGGGTTTTAAGAGATTTCGAAACGAAAATACCATTTTTCAAGGATAATCACAACCAAACATACTAATTAAGCATACTTTTACTTTATTGTTCGAATGAAGCTAAGAAAGATTTCGCACAACATATTAATTTAAAATTATGTATGATTACGATAAAGTTGATCGCCAAAATCTAACATGTTTGCGATGATTTATATATATACTTATTTTTCATCGAAAAAATAATAATTCAATTTTAACCAATTAAATTAATTTAGTCATAACATATTGTACTTTCAGATCTTTCTGGCTATTTAATAAATAAAAAGATCTTTCATGTTATTCCCCAGCAAATGAACCACTTTATAAACACTTATGATTTTAAATGTGATACATGTTTTTGTTTGCGTATTCTGGTTCCTGCTATTCCAGAACAGGTTCTGTATTTGTTGTCATCTGCTCTTTGTCTTCTTGGTCATGTTTTTGCGGCCTTGTTCTTAGATTTGGTTCCTTGACTGTTGGTGTTTTGCAAGCGGTGCACAGGAGATGAGTTGGATAAAACCCAAATTCGACCCAATTTTTAAAGCTGGTCAATTTTTGAAACCTGATAACGACCTGACTATGTCCCGGGTCGTATATGGAAATTTGAATATTGTACATAATAAAATTATAAAATTTTACAAAAAAGAAATAAAAGTTTAGAGATATTTTACGATATAGATTTCCAAATAAACATATCAAGTTAGAAATAACATCAAGATATGTAAAATATATTAATTGAATTTTAAAATCTTATAATTTTTCATAAATTATTATAAAAATATATATATATCTCTTAAGGAATTATTTGACTTTAGGTCGGGTTGGGCCAACCTGACGTGTGATCTGAACCTGACCCAAAAAGTATATTGGGTCAAATTTCAAGACCCAGACCTGTTCCAATGAGCTTCGAGCCGGATCGGGTTAGTGGGTCGGGATGAGTCATGGACACCCCTAACCAGCGATATGGATTTAATCGCCGTTAGACTTAGTTCCTACTTAGAGTCAGATTTGAGGCTAAGGAACCGCAGCATGTTTCAGTTTGCATTCGCTCAACAGCATCAGATTCGGATATGGGTTTTTTTCAGCTTCTCGATATTCCGGATTCGGATTGGTTTTACTCCGATGCTCTGGATTTGGTTGAGGTTGTGACTTAGTTGATTTTTGTGTTTTTCGGGATTTGAATTGGTTTTTCTCCTCCTTTTAGACTTGAGTCTTTTATAATTATTGAAAAAAAATTAAATGCATCAAAAAGTGAGGTTATAATATATAAGTTTTTATCTATTCGTAAGGTTTTATCTTTATTTTTTTTTCAATAATTATACATCAATTAACACTCCTTCCATTATTTTAGGACATGTTTATGGGTGAAGATGATACCATTTCAACAACTCTAAAATGGGCTTTTACAGAGCTTGTTAGGAATCCAAAGATCATGAAGAAAGCCCATGATGAGGTGAAAAGAGTTGTGCGGCAAAAATCCAAAGTTGAGGAAAATGATATAAATCAAATGAACTTGAAATGTGTGATTAAAGAAACTTCTAGATTACGTCCGCATGCTCCTTTTTGGTTCCTCGAGAAACAACATCTAGTGTGAAAATTAATGGGTATGATATTTCCCCCAAAATGATGATATATGTGAATGTATGGCAATCCAAAGGGATATGGGACAATGCGGAAGAGTTTATCCTGGAGAGATTAGCCAAATTCATTTCAAAGGACAAGGTTTTCACTTTGTCCCTTTTGGTGTTGGGGGAAGGTGTTGTCCTGGAATTCCATTTGGTTGCTTCTATAATGTGCTGGCCAATCTTCTATATTGGCTTGATTGGAAGCTGCCTAAGAATGGTACACCAAGGGAGGGCATAAACATGAGTGAGATGAACAGGCTCATCGTCACCAAGAAAGTTCCACTTCATCTTGAGCCAATACCATATTCGTCTGATTCTAAAGCTTGACATATTGTGATTTCCATTATTGGCCCCTTGAATGTTGTTTCGTTTTCTTTCTCTTGAAATTTGCAGTCGAAGTTAAAATAAATTTTTGTGGTGCGTGTGCTTTAAATTCTAGCAAACATATAGTTTAAGCATCATTTTGTGATTGCAAGAAAATAAGGTGCAAATTATGGTGGATGGCACTATTCTGGCACATATATGATTAATTATATTTTGAGTAATAATATATTTTCTTCTAATATTTTTAATTTGACCATCAATTTGACATTAATTTAGTCTTGACATAAATTGACGTCAAATTAAAAAAATATTAAGACTAAATTGATATCAAGAATTTTATTAGGACCAAATTGATACGTCAAATTAAAAATATTAGGATAAAAAAGATTATTTACTCTTACTTTTTACAAAATTGAAAAGGTTGCTAATCACATTATGAGTTCTAACTATTCCGCATGAATAAAGTCATTTGAGAAAAATATCGCATAAAGCCAGCAATACAATTTCAATTAGTAAGGACAGCAATCAAGCATGTAATTAATGAGCAATTGTATTACAGTACGTGCAACTTTCAGTGAAACCATTCAAGCTGTTCAAGACCCACACTGGTAGGAACATCAAATCAGATTTAAGGAATGAACCTTGCAAAATCGTATTGTTATGTGTGTATCAAATGGCTTCAGGGATTTTATGTAGCCTGTGTAGTTAGCCACCGACTATTTCATTGCTTATACCATCCAGTTCGAATCAGGTTCCCTCTTTTTTGTTTCTGTTTTTTTAATTTCTTTTTTATATATAGGTAGAAAACTCAATGCCATCCAACAAGATGCGAGCAAAACATAATAATCACTACAAAATTATCATGAGGATGAGACTACACCACCAGCAAAATGGAAACACTACAAACAAAACCGTAAGCTATCATATTCCAAAGGCTATTATGAGTTAGTAATCACTTACCTAGGGTCTGTTATAGTTTTCTGTGGTAGTTAATAGGTTGTTTTTGGTGAGTTATTAATACTATATATGATAGCGAATGATATTATGAAAGGTCGAATTACAAGAGTACGACTCCAATTGCAAGTGCACAGCTAAAAAACCCCACCCAGAATAAGAGTATAGACCAACAAGTATAAAAGTATAGGGTATGTAACAGTATAAGTATGCAACTAGAAAGGAGTGCTGGCTCCATACACAAGCTCGATAAGGATCATCCAACCACAAGTCTCAATTACCTGCAAGAAAGGGAAGTAGAATGAGGAATTGAGGTTGATGTTGATGAGAGAATAAGGGAAACCTGAGAAGGAAAAGTATGCTTATAGCACTCATGCCTTTTTCACAAACGTAGTCCTTGAGTCTTGTAGATAGCTTACGAGCTCCCTCACTCCTTCTTGTTGCCATCATTTCCTCCTTGTTCTCCAAATGTCCACAACTTCTAACTGAACTTTCCACCACTTGCTTGTCATGCACTTCCAAATATACCCCCGACTATATCCCTGAATCATTTATATTCACATCATTACCCTTCCCATCAAGTTCAACCTTGCCCTCAAGGTTGAAGTTAGGGTAGCCTCTCTCGATGGTGTATTGGTGTAGGTTTCTCATTTGGATTGACGTAAAATTGCTATGACATTGTCGAGGAGAGTTAGCTCATTACAATTAATTATAGTTTTCCTTTTTTCTTGTTACTATATGATTGTAGAGAAAAATACATGAAAAAAAATCAATACGAATAGTAGTGGAGTTCACTACAACAAAATTACACTTTTTGTCATAATAATATGACAAAGTATCAATGAAAAATTTGCTATAGGTTAGGGATAAAAATGGAAGATAAATTTTCATAGATGAGATTTTTAACCCCCTGGGATTTGTTTGGTTTTGGAGTAAGAATTGGGTAAAATTTTTGTGAATAAGATTCACATGTAATTTTAAAATAGAGCTCACATATATAATTTTTACTATCACTTTTACTTCTCAATCAAATACGCCCTAAAAATAATGTTTCATTGTATCTTTCATGAAAATATTGATATTGGTTTTGGGTCATTATATTTGTATTATTTGTTAGCTAATTTTTGTCATATTATTAGTTATAATTATCATAATTATTTTGTCAATAATGTACATATTGATATTGATCAAGTTATGAACATTAGGATGCATCGTATTAATAGTAGTACCCTTGAAGGCGTCGTTAATGCAACATTTTCTATGTGGTGGTGGCAAGAATGGCCACGAGGTGTGATGAGATGATGACAAAGGGTTGAGGCTAATTTGAATTTTCCTCTTGTTCTTTATTTACTTTTAGGTTTTTATTATGGTACTCCAAGGGAATCTGTACCATTTTGAATTCAAGGGTTACGATTTAATCATAAATAATTAAAATATTAATAAATTTAATTAGTGGGCCACGTGACAAATTTTCAACCATAAGTTATCTAGAAGGTACGGGTACACATGAATTTTATAGGATATCGGAAAAATCCCCTTACTTTAATGGTTCTCTTCCAATTTGTTATTTGTTGGAATCTTTAAAATGAGTATTGACTTGATTTATTTATATAGAATGCTTTCTTTAATTTTTTTTTTCCTTTTAACATGGATCAATCAGCTTAAAAGAAAATAAGTTAGGTAGATATTTTCTAGATTTTAATATAATTATGGGTTAGAACCAAAATATAAAAGAAAAAAGCCTTTTGGGCATTTTATAGTTTTTTTAGTTTTTCATTTTTTAATTCACAATTATAAATACAGAAGAAGGAATAACATAAGTACCATAACAATATAGAAAAAAAAGCTTTTCAGATCAAGAGAAATTGAATAATATGATTTAGCTAATATTGTAAAATTATGTGATGTAAAATAAAATGAATAGGATAAAATATAGTGCTTACATCGTGGCATGAAATTTCTTATAAGACAAAATTTAGGAACCAAACTCATAAATTGGACCACTACCCGAGTAATGTCCACACTGTCAAATTTTTGAAATCTAGTACGGAGAAGTTCTTCCATCCACCAAGAGGAATAAAATCTACCTCCACAAAAGTTCACCATTTAATCCAAATGGGTCCCATATTTTATGCAATTATTACAATTGTTTGTATGGTATAAAATTGGTATGGAGGAAGAATCATCCTTCCTCCGAGAGGATAGAAGAAAAAAATATATCTAGTATGTGGAGAATACTAGAGCAATCAATAAAGCAACAAATGCGGGCAAACCAAAATGAATGATTCCATATGGAGTAATCAATTTTGCTGAACTCCTTGGACTTACTGGAGCTGTTGCAATGCTTGTACCTAGAAGTAGAAAATATAGTTCTTGTTATTAGTGCTTGTTTGGTTACCATTTTTTCCATAGTAAAATGAAAAAAAAGCTTGCCAATATTTTTGTCCTAAGTAACGAAACTATTTCTTCTCCAAAAGCACTTTTGATTTTAAAACAAATAGTCCTTAGATGTTGATGTCACTCTTGCTCTCATATTATTGTGCAAGGTATCTCTATCATAAATAGACTCATAAAGAAAGTATTGCATGTTCGAAAAATAAAATATATGATTATTTCCATTCCAATTATTGAATGACATTGTAGACTAAATTAATGATTGGATCTACCACTAATTTATATATTTATTAAGTTTGGAATGGTAGTTTATCTTGGGAAAATTTTTTATATGCTATTGAAAGTCATTAGAAGTTTAGTTTGCATACCAAACACCTCTAAAATGCATTATTGGAAAGCTATTCCTCAAGAATAAAAATCCCAAGGATGAAATATCATTACAAGAGCCATGCATCCATTGAGAAACTTATTTCTTGGTCATAAGGATGCCTCAATTCGATTAAGATTCTTATTATGGTAAATGTATATCACAACAAATTTCTAAACAAAACAAAAAGAATTAAAATTTGATCACCTAAACAGCATCCAACAAATTAATTAAATGATTTTCTCCTTCCTGACAAAAAGAAAAGAATAAAAAAAAACACAATTTGCAAAGGCCAAAAGCATATGATAAACATACAAACCATTCAAATACAATGAATTAATTTAGTTACTAGTAATCCTATTTTCATGTGAAACAAATATGTCATCCTAAGGTAGAAAATATTTCAATTCGTGATATTAAAAATGCAGCAAACAAACGATAATAATAAAATATATTTTGCAATCAAGTTATAAAAGAAAAAAAGAAAACAATAACTAACACTCATAAAAACCACACAACACAAAAAACAGAGAAAATCAATTAAATATTACCATTGTTGCATTTGGAAGGGTCAACAGGAGCACCACAAGCACCAGGAAGCTTCGCAACATCATCCTTAGACAAGCCCATGGCCTTACGCAGGCGCTCATTATCATAGTACTTGCAATAGCATTCGGTGTCAGTGGTGACCATCTTAATCACGCGGTCACAACAATCTTGGCTAGGCTTGACTAGGCTTCCCATTTTAATCGAAAGATTACAAGAATTCATCTTTGCGATGCAATCTCGTTCTTTCACTACTGTAGCACCTTGTAGAATCTTCCCAAGGATACCAGATAAACCTTGATGAACCAATGAAGAAGAGAAGATGAGGAAGAATGAGAAAATAAGGGCCTTGGATGCCATGATGCTCTTCTACTTCAAAGAGAAAAAGAGAAATTAATTAAGAGAGAAAAAGAAGAATAAGCAACAAAAGTCTAGGGTGGTTTGGTTTCTTCTATTCCCTTGGTGGCATCATTGTGGTGGACATTGGTTTATATTGTGAGGGAACTTTTCTATTTTTAAAAGGGCCATTTTGAAGAGGAAGTTTATCCAGCCATATTATCTTCATATCATAACAATGTATAAAAACTGACTAGGCTATTTTTTTAGATATTAAACTCTTTTTTCACTTTATTTAGTTTATCCTCAATGTTGGACTGTGCAAAATTCAATTGTAGAAAAGATTTCATCATGTATGGTTTATAATGGTTGTCAAAATTGCTTTCCATGAAAGCAAAAAAATTGTGGGTGGTTTGTATGAAAGCCTCCCTAAAATAAAGGGTACTAAACCTTGTGTTAGTCAGCGCAATGTGGTTTAGCCACCATTATTGTGCTCATATGTTGGTGTAGGTTGTTTTTGTCAGCTGTTATAGTTCCTACCCAACTCACCTAAAACTATTAGCACAAGACCAAAATTTTATGGGTCCAAAAAATAAACAAATTTTAAGGATGACAACTGTTATCGGGCTTGTGGGTGCTCGCCCTTATCCAATCCCGCATCGAGGTAGGTAGACATATAGTGGGTTTTAGTCATGCTGTAGGGTTGGGTTCAGGTGAGCCTACCCTCCCGCCTGCACCTATATATATATATGCGCGCGCGCACACACACACACACACTAGTTTATTAACTGTTCATTTAGAAATTCTAAGAATTTTTAAAAATTGTAATGACTTAGAATATATTAGTTTTGTATAATTTACTCGCTAAGTAAATAATTTAGTGAAACAGATATCTAATATAGTTATCCTGTGTGATACTTGTAAAGTACCATGATATAGAAAACATATCAAATTGTCAAAACAATAATTTCAATATTATTAAATAGACTAATATATAGTTTTTGGTTCTACTTGCTTAAAAACAATTAGAATATGAAATTGTAGGAATAAATATAAGTTGTTAAATCTGTATAAATTTTTTATTCTCTTGATTTTTTGAACCATTAATTCTATTGTATTTTTATTAATCAAAAGATACCAACCAAGGTTATCTTATCCATGTGATATTGCGTTAAATAAGAATTTAATATAAAAGGTAATTTTTTAATTCAAGAGAATTTACCGATCAAAAGCAACTGGGGGCATATACTAATAAATTAAATCATCTATTTAATTTAAAGATTAAAAGATAAAAAATTAGTATACAATGAATTAATAATAATTTTTATTTGTTGTTTCCATGAAGACTATAGTGAGAGTCATTCAGGTAATGGTATGATTACAGATCCATCCTCAAATGTTTAAATTTATACAAAGACAAATATTTCAGGTAAACTACTTCGTTTATTCCTTTCATGATGTGAGACAGGTTCAAAACTTGATCCGTCACAGGCACCTGTGAATTTGGTAACAATTGTTATCTGTAAAATCTATTATATTTAACTAAATGGCTACCTCTAACTGCCATATGACAACCTCTAGTTGCTATATTGGAAAAAATAATTAAATTATTTTATTATCCTAAAAATAAAGGGAAAAAAATTCCTTAGTTAATTAATAAACAACATTCAACAATACATGTAGACTTATTTTTGTATGTCTATATTTTGTTATCCATGATTAAATAACTATCTAAGTTCTATATATCAACTCCTAATTATAATTAACCAAAATTATTCTTGTTAAAAGCTTTTAATACATTTTCTTACAAACAAGCTTTCACTACGTCACCTTGCATATTTAATTGCAGCCAAAGAAAATTATTATTTTTTAAATGAATCTATTTCCCACAATTAAATGGATTGTTTATGTGTCAAGTAACAATATCTACTTACAATTAAATAAAAGTTACTCCTATTCAAATTCATCTGTCTATTATTTATAACTAAACAGTCACCTCTAAGCGACACATGACAACTTTTAATGACATTTTTTTTCAAAAATATTATTCCTGTTAAAATTTATTTGTCTATTATCTATATAACTAAGTACATTACCTATAGATGTCATGTGATGACTTCTAATTAGAATTAAAGAAACACTATTCATGCTAAAATATATTTATTATCCATAACTAAATGGATTACCTCTATATGTATATGACAATTCCTTATTTCAATTAGAGAAATTTGACTTCGGGTAGAATCTATATATATATAACTATAACTAAATAAACTACCTCTAAATGCCACATGACAACTCATAATTACAATCAAAGAAAAGTTATTTCCACAAAAATCTATTTATCGATCATTTATAACTATATGTAAAGTCGCATGGCAACTTTTGATTACAGTTTTAAAAAATAATTTTGTTTATTTAAATTATTATATGTAACTACATGGATAACTTCTTGATGGTTGGTTTAGTTGGATTTGGGGAAGAAAAAAATCTCAACTGACCGCTTTTTAATTTGTTATGATTGATTTAGATTCATGATTTTTTTTTTCAAAATCTGAACAGACCAATCCAATCAAATTCAAGTTGGTTCAAATTAGGTCATTGGACTTATCTGTTTATGTTATTTTCAATTTTTGCCAAAAAAATTAGTAGAAAATACTATAAAGTGTAAACTATCATAATTTTATATATGAAAATTCTTATATGCCAATATGTTATTCTAATATCTAGAGGTTAAAAGCATAGAACATAGTACTCGAATATCATAATTATAGTATCACAATATGATAACATAGTACACCAAAGAACACAATTCAACCATCACAATAATTCCAAATCCAAAATATTAACCTAAACAGTTCATGTTACATGTCCATAAAGTCTCAAACACAAATTATAAATTGAATAATTTTAAAAGAGATATAAAATATGCTTGTCATCCCCAATTCTAGTTCACAATTTTGAACACATTGTATACTTCCTTCAATTTAAAAAAATTATTTTGATTAGTTCAAGTCGGGTCTCGAGTTGGGGGATGCAAATCCAATGACCGAACCTATATATAATTGATTCTAATTTGATCCAAGCCGATTGATCTGATGAAGTAATTTGAACTAGATGAATCTAATTGGATTGGTTCAGATTCATCAGGTTCATAGAGTTGGTCCGATATGCTTATACCCTTATTTCTAGGTTTGGTTTTTTATTTTCTTTTTTCTTTGTTTTATTTTGTTGCCCACCTTTAATCTAATTAGTGGTGTGTTTTGAAATTCACATCCAGTGAGTTTTCATGATGATAGAATATCTAAAGAAGACTTATGCTTTGAAGTATCATTGTTGTAGTTATCTTAGTCCAGAGAATTGTGCTTATGACAATTATATATCGACAATCTCTACTAAGGAATGTTGATTGGGCTTTTTCTTGAGGTTGTGGGCCACTTTATACAACATATGGTTATCTTTGGTGACTTTGATGATCATATATATACACCACAGAGTGGGCTTCTAGATATGATTTGTCTACTTCTGTGTTTGATAAACTAGATGTCAGTGTTCAGCTCATCAAATTTACAAATAATAACCTACATGTTTTTTTAGCTATACATCCAAAGTACTATGTTTTATGATTCTTCATGTAGATGGATCAAAGATCTAACATGCCCATCTTTGCATTCATGAGTATATCTAGTGTAATGCGATAACGTCCATATTCTGAGCATTCTACTAAAGTTGTATAGTTGTCATTCATTAATTTTCAAGGTTTAAGCTTTTCGTACAATGGATCTTGGTCCATTATCTCCAGGTGTTCATCTTGTAATATCTTTCCCTCCTTAAAAAAAAAGTGTGAGGGAGCATCAGTATAACCCATGAGCGGTGCAGTATAGGTCCCCCTTACTTAGCCTCCCAATTCATCGCCAAACACGCCCTCTTTTTTTTCTCATGACTTTCTTTCTCTCAATTCCTTCTTGTCACTCTCTATCTCACCCACTTGTCTCAATTTCATCCTTCAGTCTCTAAACTCCATCTTGCCATTCTCAATCTCTCATTACTTAACCTCACATCAATCTTCTATAACTTACTCTTAGCCTCACTTCCTTTTCTTTTGCACCTCCATCTCTGTCATATTGCTTACCTTCGTCGACATGTTGGTCTTTTCTACCCATGTGACTCTTCTCTACCAGTGTTAGTGACTGGTTGCACCGCAGGTCTCCGTTAACTCCTTTCATTGCATTGTAGTTATCTGAGGGACAGATTTTGCAACAAGTAGTAGTTGTGAGTATTGGTAGTTAAGCATATTTTTCAAGTTTATTATTATGGTCTGAGGTTTTGATTGTGCTTTTGTTTTTAGCTTATAAATTAAGATTCCAATTCCCATTTAATGCTTTGTTTTGGTTGAATTTTAAGATTATGTTACTATATCTTTATTTGAGATTCCTAGGGAGATCATCAATCTTTGAGTTTGGTGGCCCCTAAGACGTCAATGTTCTTGACTATTTGTGAGTTCACAATATTTCTATGACATATATGTTTTATGCGATTAGTATTGGATTGATTTGATCATATATGTTGAATGTTTATTTCTATATGTTTGGTCAAATACAAATATTTAGCTTGAATTTTTTGGCTGCTATGTAAATTGATGTGCTCAATTAATTTTATATATTTACTTAGTCTTGGGGAAAATCAACTTTGTTTATTGTGTTGAACATTCCCATAGATTTATGAGAATGGATTATGGATTTTGATTTTACTAAATTGATTTGTTAAATAAATTATGTTTTGAATTTATGAAGTTGTTGAATATTTCTCTCTTTGTAAAAATTGTTGATATTTGCTATTTTTGAATTTTAATGATATTTTGGAAGGAGATGAAATTTGGATAATCGGTAACTAGCGGTCAATGCTACTAACCTTGGTACACCATGCTTCGAACCTAACTAGTAGGGAAGTTTCTAGCTTGGTGTGTGTGTTTGAGGCCAGCATACACAACTGACTGGTGTTCGTGTTTGAGAAATGTGGTTTCTTTCATTTTATGAAGAATTTTTCATCTTTATTTATATATATTGTAAAAGGTTATATATAAGCATAGTTAACTTTACCTTCATTGCTTGTCTTCATTTGTTATATAGGCTCATTGCCCCTCATTAAGTTAGTTGAACTCATCATGCTCTTTTTTTCCTATTTGAGACTTAAGTGCAGGTCTTTGGGCAGCTAGACTCAATTTTGAAGAGTTTAGAAGGTTTTCAAGTTTGACACCTCTGTCAATGTTCTCGAGTGTTTGTGAGTGGGTAATATTTCTATGGCATATGTGTTTTATGCCAATAGTATTGGTTAGATTTGATCACATATATTGAAAGTTTATTTTTATATGTTTGATCAAATGCAAATATTTTGCGTAATTCATATAAGTGCTATATAAATTGATATGCTCAATTAATTGTATATATTTTCTTAATTTTGGGAAAAATCAACTACATTTTGTTGAATAATTAGACATATTTTTGAGAATGGATAATGGATTTTGATACATGGAAGGATAAACAAGAAAAAAATTTATTTGGTTTGCTAAATTGATCTATTGAATAAATTATGTTTTGGATTTTTGAGTTTGTTGAATATTTTGCTCTTTGGAAACATTATTGATATTAACTATTTTAGAATTTTAATGATATTTTGGTAGAAGGAGAAATTTGGATAATTGGTAGCTTGCGGTCGTTGACGCTAACCTTGGTATATCGTGGTTCAAACCCAGCTAGCAGGGAAGTTCCTAGCTTGGTATGTATGTGTGCATGAGGCCAACATCCATGAGCAGTTAAATTGGATTGGGAAACTCCTTGTTTGAAAGTTTTATTAAATTGGATACCTCCCGATATTGGTATTCATGTTTGAGAAATGTGTTTTCTTTGGTTTTGTGAAGAATTTTACATCTTTATTTATGTATATTGTATGCATTTATTTTCTATATATACATACACACACACACATGCATAGACATGCGTAGTTAAGTTTACCTTCAGAGCTTGTCCTCGTATGTTATACAGAGTCATTGCCACTCACTAAGTTAGTTAGACTGATCACCTTGCTCTTCTTTTTCCTATTTCAGACTTACTTGCAGATCTTTCATATAGTAGGACTTAATTTTGAAGTGCTTAGAAGTTTTGCAAGCTCGATACCTCTATTCGTGTGAGCTTGAGGGTCATCCTTTAGTCTAGTTAATATTTAATTGAAACTAAGTTGTATGTATGATAATTTTACTTCAAAAACCATAAGTTGGATATAGCTTTCGATCTGAACTATGTAATTGCAGCTAGTTTAGAATGAAAGGATATCATTGTTGTCGTTGGTGTTGTAAATTGATTGAGAGGCTCTAAGGGCCTCAATTTAGTTCGGGTAAGTTTGCTACTTTGCTGTATAGGTTGTGTATAGAAAGCACAAGATTGAGGAGTTGAATCGTGCCTTTTAAAAACTTTTTCTTTTTAAAACTTCAACAAATTCTATGAAGTATAGAAACTTGAAGGCAATGAAAAACACAAATTAGATAACATCATAAAGTAAATTTTTGAAGTTTCCATAAACTAAAATAAGTTTAGAAAGTTATAAAAATAATTTTAATAGCACTTACAAATTAAGAGATGCATACAAAGAAGATTATAAGAGTTTAAGGGATGAGAAGATCAGTCAGAAAATTTTATACTAGCTTGGTCAAGCTTGCCTAATCCAGTCCTTAAGCAACACTGTTGAATTTTCCATTAAATCCTTTTTCTTTTATAAGAAAACACCAAGATAGTCTTTCTCTAATCTTCTTAAGCTAAAATAGAGAGCAGTTAGTACAATCATAAATCTCATTCAGAAGTAGTTTTTCACACTAGCCTTTCCAAGCTATCTCAGAATGATAACTACTAGATCAAGGTATGATAAGATGACAGTTTGGTGTTCACTCGAATTTTCACTCAAGTTTCCTAAGATATGTGAATGATGCAAGGAAAGAACTTGAGAGACTTACATAGAATGTTAGCTAATAGATATGTGAAAGAAGATGTTTACACTTGAGAAACTAAAATTGATTAAGCACTTGGCTTCAGAAAGTTGTAAAGCAATTTTGAACATCTTGAGGGTGAAAGTTTCTTTTAGCTTGAATATGTGTTGTTTTTATAATTGAAGTTTGAATTTGACCATTGTCCCTTGATTTTTCTCCTTTTGACACATGTTAATCAATTATTGTGTGCCTTAGGATTAGTCTTCTAGATATCTGAGTTGAATTGTGTCAGTGACAACTGTTATAGAGCAAAAACTGTTGTTCTTTGTTTTGAAAGTACTTTAGAAACTCTTTTTGAAATTAATGGTTTTTGATGTTCTCATTATGCAAAAACTTCATCAAGAATGTTTGATTTTTCATGTATAAATTTGATATGTCTTAAGCAATGACTTTCTAAGGCTGCCTCTTCATTTAATTTCAATTATCCTTAAGTTTCTGATAAGAGAGTGTAGTTTCTGATTATGCTTCTACATTTTCAGAGTTCTTCAAACTTTTATAGAGTTTCTTTATAAAGTAGATGTAGGTCTTCATAGTGTATTGGACACTTCAGTTTGTGATCACAAAAGAATTTGATAGAGTTATGCATGATTTGATCATGAGAAAGAACCTTCTTGTGTTGTTATGCCACTTTCTGATATATTAGAATAGTTTTGATGTCCCAGCCAAATTTTCTGATGCTCTAACTACTTTGTGAAGTTTCTCAACACTATAACTCACTTTCTAAGCTATTTTTCATATTCTTAAATATTTTAATATCTTTGAATGAGGTTTATAACATTTTAAAAAGATCGTGTGAAAAATATATACAGAAATAAATTACATGTAGCATGAGAAAGTTCCTGTTTGGCACTTAAGAAACTCATGTAAACTATTAGTCCTTTCTAAAAACTATTTTAACAAAATTTGTTTTGTTCTTACTCAAAACATAAGTTGTAATATCCTTCTCAATGATTCTAAAGCTAACATACTGTGTAGGTTTGCAATTCTAGGAGCCTAGAAAATGGAGGAGATTACTATATCCATTTTCTGTAAAAGATATAGCAAGTTTGCTCAGAGGCCAACTCCTTTAATGTGTGGGTCACAAACTAGATTAGATCATGACACACCTTATGTTTATACCCGAGCTTAGGCCTTTGTTTATTAATCAATGGATCTCTTTTTTGACATAAAAAAAGGTTAAACAAGTCAGTTCTAATATCCATTTATATATTTTAAACACTTAAACTCTTATTACATTATAAATTACAACATTTAAACTTAGTATCCACTTTTTTCATTTATTTTTGTATTTTTATTGAAAAAACTTGAATTGCATTTTTTTATTTGTCTTAAATTTTTTAATATCTTTTTCTATCAAAAAAAGTGTTTTAAACGAGCCCACCAATTAAATTCACGGGTCAATTTTAAACAAGTCAACCTATTATATATTACTGTGGTTAGGCTCACTTATGTTTAGTTGGTTTAAACTCGTTTAAGTTGAAGGCCGAATCAATCTGTTTCATATCTTTAGAAATTAGCCATGAAAATATCATATAAAAATTTACTGTGAGAATTTATTCCTAATTTCTATGCAATTGGAAAATATCAAACTAACATGGTAACACGTTTATAAGAACTTATTTGCTGAATTTGATTTCAAATGAGGGTGTATTGGTGTAGGTTTCTCAATTGGATTAATGTAAAATTGTTGTGAGATTGTTGAGGAGAGTTAGCTCATTACACTTACTTATAGTTTCCCTTTTTTCTCATTACTGTATGATTGTAGAGAAAAATACATAAAAATAAAATAAATAAATCAATATAAATAGAAGTGGATTAATTTACAGTTTTTGTCATAATATGATAAAGTATCAATGAAAAATTTCCTATGGGTTAAGGGTAAAAATGGAAGATAAATTTTCAAAGATGAGAATTTTAACCCCTAGGATATGTTTGGTTTTGGAGTAAGAATTGGGAAATATTTTCTTGGATAAGATTCTTGTCTAATTTTAAAAGTTGGCACATCAATATAATTTTTAATATCACTTTTACCTCTTAATCAAATACGCTCTAAAAAATGTTTATGGTATCTTTCATGAAAATATTGACATTGGCTTTGTGCCATTTGTATTATTTGTTAGCTAATTTTTATCGTATTATTAGTTATTGTGATCATAATTATTTTTTTAATAATGTACACATTGATATTGATCATGAACATGAGGTCGAATCATATTAATATTAGTGCCCTTGAAGGCGTCATTAAAGCTAAATTTTGTATGTGGAGACGGCAAGAACAACCACGGGGTATGATGAGATGACGACAAAGGTTGAGCCTAATTTGAATTTTCCTCTTGTTTTTTAGTTATTTTTATGGTTCAATTGCAATTTGTCATTTGTTGGAATCTTAAAAGTAAGTATTTACCTAATTTATTTATGTAGAATGTTTTCTTGAATATCTTTTATTTTTCTTTTTCTTTTAACATGACCAATCAACTCAAAAGAAAATAAGTTGGGTAAATATTTTCTAGATTTTGATTTTGTGCCAAAACCAAAATATAAACAAAAAAGCCTTTTGGGCATTTTATAGTTATAGTTTTTTATTTTTTAATTCAAAATTATAAATTACGAAAAAGGAATAACATTAGTATCATAATAATATAGAAAAAAAGCTTTTCAAATCAAGAGAAATTGAATAATACAATTTAGCCAATATTGTAAAATTATGTGACGTATAATAAAAAAAAATAGGATAAAAAATAGTGCTTACATCATGACATGAAATTTCTTACAACCAAGTCTCCAAGACAAAATTCAGGAACCAAACTCATAAATTGGACGAGTACCCAAGTAATATCCACACTTTCAAAATTTGAAATCTATTATGGAGAAGTTCTTCCATCCACCAAGAGGAAGAAGATCTATCCTCCACAAAACTTCTCCACCATTTAATCCAAATAGGTCCCATATTTTATAAAATTATTACTATTATTTGTATGGTATAAATTGGTATGAGGGAAGAATGATCCTTCTTTCCGGAGGATAGAAGAAAAATATATTTAGTAGGTGGAGAATACTAGAGCAATCAACAAAGCAACAAAGGCAGGCACACCAAAATGAATGATTCCATATGGAGTAATCATTTTTCCTGAACTCCTCGGACTTACTGGAGCAGTTGCAATGCTTGTACCTAGACGCAAAAAATATAGTTCTTGTTATTAGTGCTTATTTGGTAACCACTTTTTTCCATAGTAAAATGAAAAAAAAAGCTTCCCAATACCTTTGTCCTTGGTAAAAAAATTGTTTCTTTTCCTTAGATATTGATGTCACTCTTGCTCACATAAAGAAAGTATTGGATGTTTCAAAAGTAGAATATATGATATTATCATTCCAATTATTGAATGACATTTTAGACTAAAGTAATGATTAGATCTACCACTGATTTATATACTTATTCATGTTGAAGTGGTAGTTTATCTTAGGAAAAGTTTTTATATGCTATTGAAAGTCATTAAAAGTTTAGTTTGCATACCAAACACTTCTAAAATGCATTATTGGAAAGCTATTCCTTAAGAATAAAATTCCCAAGGATGAAATATCATTACAAGAGCTGTGCATCCATTGAGAAACTTATTTCTTGTTCACAATGATTTCTCACTTTGATTGAGATTCTTATTATGGAAAATGTAGATCACAACAAATCTAAACAAAAAGAATGAAAATTTGATCACTTAAACACCATCCAACAAATAAATTAAATGATTTTTTCCTTTCTGACAAAAAGAAAAGAATTCAAAAAAACACAATTTGCAAAGGCCAAAACCATATGATAAATAAACAAACCATTCAAATACAATGAATTAATTTAGTTACCAGTAATCCTATTTTCATGTGAAACAAATATGTCATCCTAAGGTAGAAAATATTTCAACTTGTGATATTAAAAATGCAGTAAACAAATGATAACAACAAAATATATTTTGCAATCAAGTAATAAAAGAAAAAAAAAACTAACACTCATAAAAACCACACAACACAAAAAACAGAGAAAATCAATTAAATATTACCATTGTTGCATTTGGAAGGGTCAACAGGAGCACCACAAGCACCAGGAAGCTTCGCAACGTCATCCTTAGACAAGCCCATGGCCTTACGTAGGCGTTCGTTATCATAGTACTTGCAATAGCATTCAGTGTCAGTGGTGATCATCTTAATGACGCGGTCACAACAATCTTGACTCGGCTTGACTAGGCTTCCCATTTTAATCGAAAGATTACAAGAATTCATCTTTGCGATGCAATCTCGTTCTTTCACTACTGTAGCACCTTGTAGAATCTTCCCAAGGATACTAGATAAACCTTGATGAACCAATGAAGAAGAGAAGATGAGGAAAAATGAGAAAATAAGGGCCTTGGATGCCATGATGCTCTTCTACTTCAAAAAGAAATTAATTAAGAGAGAAAAAGAAGAATAAGCAACAAAAGTGTAGGGTGGTTTGGTTTCTTCTATTCCCTTGGTGGCATCATTGTGGTGGACATTGGTTTATATTGTGAGGGAAGTTTTCTATTTTTAAAAGGGCCATTTTGAAAAGGAAGTTTATCCAGCCATATTATCTTCATATCATAACAATGTATAAAAACTGAATAGGCTATTTTTTTTGGATATTAAACTCTTTTTTCACTTAATTTAGTTTATCGTCAATGTTGGACTGTGCAAAATTCAACTATAGAAAAGATTTCATTATGTATGGTTTATAATGGTTGTCAAAACAGCTTTTGCAGATGAAAGCAAAAAAATTGTAGGTGGTTTGTATGAAAGCCTCCCTAAAATAAAGGGTACTAAACCTTGTGTTAGTCAGCGCAGTATGATTTAGCCACCATTATTGTGGTCATATGTTGTTTTTGTCAGCTGTTATAGTTCTTACCCAACTCACCTAAAACTATTAGCGCAAGATCAAAATTTTATGCGTCCAAAAAATAAACAAATTTTAAGGATGATAGCTATTACCAGGCTTATGGTTACCCGCCCCTATCCAATCCAGACAGATTGAGTTTTGAACGTATCCCGCATTGAGGTCAGTAGACATATAGTTGGTTTTAGGCATGTTGTATAGTTGTGTTGAGGTGAAACCACCCTACTCGAGCGCATCCTATATATATATATATATATGTTCTAGTTTATTAACCATTCATTTAGAAATTCTAAGAATTTTACATAGTTAATATATATTAAAAATTGTAATGAATTAGAATATATTAATTTTGTATAATTTACTTGCTATGAAAATAATTTAGTGAAACAGATATCTAATATAGTTGTGCTGTGTGATACTTGTAAAGTACCATGATATTGAAAACATATCAAACTATCAAAACAATAACTGCAATATTATTAAATAGACCAATATATATTTGTTCTACATGCTTAAAGCAATTAGAATATGAAATTGTAGGAATAAATATAAGTTCTAAAATTTGTATAAATTTTTTATTCTCTTGATTTTTTGAACCATTAAATTTATTGTATTTTTATTAATCAAAAGATACCAACCGAGGTTATCCTATCCATGCAATATAGCGTTAAGTTTGAATTTAATATAAAAGGTAAAATTTTTATTGAAGAGAATTTATCGATCAAAGGTTACTGGGGGCATATACAAATAAATTAAGTCATTTATTTAATTTAAATATTAAAAGATAAAAGATTATTATTTAATGAATTAATAATAATTTCTATTTACTATTGTTTCCGTGAAGACTATGGTGAGAGTAATTCAAGTAATGGTAAGATTATAGATCTATCCTCAAATGTTTCAATTTATACAAAGACAAATATTTCAGGTATCCCACTTCATTTGAGCCTTTCATGATGCAAGATGGGTTCAAAACTTGTCCTGTTACAGGTAACTGCGAATTTGATAACAATTATTATCCTTAAAGTCTATTTATATTTAATTAAATGGGCTACTTGTAATTGCCACATGATGATGTCTAGTTGCTATATTGGAAAAAATAATTAATATATTTTATTATCCTAAAAATATTAAAAACATTCTTTAGTTAATTAATAAACAATATTCAACAACAGATGTCGACTCATTTTTGTATGTCTATATTCTATTATCTTTGATTGGATAACTATCCAGGTTCTATATATCAACTCCTAATTATAATAAACCAAAATTATTCTTGCTAAAAGCTTTTAATGCATTTTCTTATAAACAAGCTTTCACTACTTCACCCCACAAATTTTAATTACAACAAAGAAAATAATTTTTTCAAAAATCAATCTATTTCCCACAATTAAATGGATTGTCTATATGTCATGTGACAATATCTAATTCCATTTAAATAAAAGTTACTTCTACTCAAATTTATCTGTCTATTATTTATAACTAAACAGTCACCTCTAAGTGACCCATGACAACTTTTAATGACGTTTTTTTAGAAAAATATTATTCTTGTTAAAATGTATTTGTCTATTATCTATATAACTAAGTACATTACCTATAGGTGTCATGTGATGACTTTAATTCGAATTAAAGAAACACTATTCATGATAAAATATATTTATTATCCATAACTAAATAGATTACCTTTATATGTATAGGACAATTCCTAACTTCAATTAAAGAAAATTGACTCGAGCTAAAATTTACCTGTATATATATATATATAACATGCGAAAATTGTTGATGTTTGCTATTTTTGAATTTTAATAATATTTTGGTAGGAGATGAAATTTGGATAATCGGTAACTAGTGGTCATTGCTGCTAACCTTGGTGCACTGTGGTTCGAAGGTAACTAGCAGGGAAGTTTCTAGCTAGGTGTGTGTAGAAGGCTAGCATACATGGCCGACCAGTGTTCGTGTTTGAGAAATATTGTTTCTTTCATTTTAGGAAGAATTTTTCAAATTTATTTATGTATGTTGTATAAGGTTATATATAAGCATAGTTAACTTTACCTTCATAGCTTGTCCTCGTTTGTTATATAGGCTCATTGCCCCTCATTAAGTTAGTTGAACTCATCCTGCTCTTCTTCTCCTATTTTAGACTTAAATGCAGGTCTTTGGGTAGCTAGACTCAATTTTGAAGAGTTTAGAAGTTTTTCAAGCTTGACACCTCTACCAATGTTCTCGAGTTTTCGTGAATGGATAATATTTCTATGGTATGTGTTTTATGCCAATAGTATTGGTTAGATTTGATCACATATATTGAAAGTTTATTTCTATATGTTTGATCAAATGCAAATATTTTGCTTAATTTATATAAGTGCTATATAAATTGATGTGCTCAATTAATTGTATGTATTTCCATAATTTTGGGAAAAATCAACTACATTTTGTTGAACATTTAGACATATTTTTGAGAATGGATAATGGATTTTGATAAATGGAAGGATAAACTAGAAAAACATTTATTTGGTTTACTAAATTAATCTATTGAAAAAATTCTGTTTTGGATTTTTGAGTTTGTTGAATATTTCGCTCTTTGGAAACATTATTGATATTTTCTAATTTAAAATTTTAATTATATTCGGGTAAGAAGGGAAATTTGGATAATTGGTAGCTATTAGTCATTGACGCTAACCTTGGTGTATTGTGGTTTGAACCCAGCTAGCAGGGATGTTTCTAGCTTGGCATGTGTGTGTGTGTGAGGCCAGCATCCACGACCAACTTAGTCAAATTGGATTATGAAAGTCCTTGTTTGAAAGTTTTATTAAATTGGATACCTCCCCATATTGGTATTCTTGTTTGAGAAATGTTTTTTCTTTAGTTTTGTGAAGCATTTTATATATTTATTTATGTATATTGCATACATTTATTTTCTATATGTGTATATATACACACATACATAGAGAAGCGTAGTTAAGTTTACTTTCGGAGCTTGTCCTCATTTGTTATACAGAGTCGTTGCCCCTCACTAAGTTAGTTAGACTGATCACCCCACTCTTCTTTTCATATTTCAAACTTATGTGCAAGTCTTTCATATAGTAGGACTTAATTTTGATGTGCTTAGAAGTTTTGTAGGTGTGACACCTCTATTTGTATGAGCTTGAGGGTCATCCTTTAGTCTAGTTAATATTTAATTGAAACCAAGTTGTATATATGCTAGTTTTACTTCATAAACCATTAGTTGGATGTAGCTTTTGATTTGAACTATGTAATTGCAGCTAGCTTAGAATGAAAGGCTCTAAGAGCATTACTTTGATCTAGGTAAGTTTGTTACTATGTTGTATATGTTGTGTATAGAAAGCCCGAGAATGAGTGGTCGAATTGTGCCTTTCAAAAACTTTTTCTTTTTAAAACTTAAACAAATTCTATTAAGTATAAAAACTTGAAGGGAGTGAAAAACACAAATTAGATAACATCATAAAGTAACTTTTTGAAGTGTCCATAAACTAAAATAAGTTTAGAAATTTATAAAAACAATTTTAATAAAACACAAATTAAGAGATGCATGCAAATAAGATTACAAGAGTTTAAGGGATGAGAAGATCGCTAAGAAAATTTTATACTAGTTTGATCAAGCTTGCCTACATCCAGTCTTTCAGCAACACTGTTGAATTTTCCATTAAATCCTTTTTCTTTTACAAGAAAACACCAATATAGTTTTTCTCTAGGCTTCTCAAGCTAAAATAGTGAGCAGCTAGTATAATCAAATCTCATTCAGAAGTAGTTTTCCACACAAGCCTTTCCAAGTTATCTCAAAATAATCACTACTAGATCAAGGTATGATAAGACGATAGTTTGGTGTTCACTCGAATTTTCACTCAAGTTGCCTAAGATATGTGAATAGTGTAAAGAAAGAACTCGAGAGACTTCATTCTTAACTTTTTACAAAGAATGTTAACTAACAGATATGTGAAAGAAGATTTTTACACTTGAGAAACTGAAATTGATTAAGAACTTGGCTTCAAAAAGTTGTAAAGCAGTTTTGAACATCTGAGAGCGAAAAAAGTTTTTTTAAGCTTAAATGTGTATTGTTGTTTATAATCAAAGTTTGAATTTGACCATCGTCCCTTGATTTCTTCTTTTCTTGACACATGTTGATCAATTACCATTCAACTTAGGATTAGCCTTCTAGATATATGAGCAGTGTTGTGTCAGTGACAACTATTATAGAGCAAAAATTGTTGTCCTTTGTTCTCAAGGTACTTTAGAAACTCTTTTTGAAATTATGCATGGTTTCTAATGTTCTCATCATGCGAAAACTTCATCAAGAATGTTTGATTTTTTAAGTATAAAGTTGATACATCTTAAGTAATGACTTTTTGAGGCTGTGCCTTCATTTAACTTCAGTTATCCTTCAATTTCTGATAAGACAATGTAGTTTCAGATGATCTTTCTACATTTTCCGAGTTCTTGAAACTCTTATAGAGTTTCTTTATGAAGTAGATATAAGTCTTCATAAAGCATTGGACACTTCAATGTGTGAGCACGAATGAATTTGATAGAGTTATGCTTGATTTCATCATGAGAAAGCACCTTGATTTGTCATGCCACTTTCTGATATATTAGACTAGTTTCTGATGTCTTAGCTAAACTTTCCAATGCTCTAACATACTTTGTGAAGTTTATTAAAAATATATCAAGAAATAAATTATGTCTAACATGAGAAAGTTCCTATTTGGCACTTAAGAAACTCATTTAAATTATTAGTCTTTTCTACAAAATATTTTAACAAAATTTGTTTTGTTCTCATTCACAATGTAAGTTGTAATGGACTACTCAAAGGTTTTGGAGCTAACATACTGTGTAGGTTTGCAATCTAGGAAGCCAGAAAATAGTGGTAATTACTATATCCATTTTCTGTAAAAGTTTTAGCAAGTTTGCCCAGAGACCAACTCCTCCAATGTGTGGGTCACAAACCAGATCAGATCATGACACACCTTATGTTTACACCTGAGCTTAGGCCTTTGTTTATTAATCAATGAATCTTGACACAACAAAAAATGTTAAACATGGCTGTCCAAATATCCATTTATATATTTTAAACACGTAAACTCTTATTACTTTATAAATTACAACATTTAAACTCAGTATCCACCTTTTTCATTTATTTTTGTATTTATAAATGAAACAACTTGAATTACATTTTTTTATTTATCTTAAATTTTTTAATATCTTTTTCTATTAAACAATGTGTTTTAAATGAGCCGACAATTAAATTCATGGGTCAATTTTAAACAAGTCAACCTGTTATATATTATTGTGGTCAGGCTCGCTTGTGTTTAGTTTGTTTAAACTAGTTTTATACCTTTAGAAATCAGGCATGAAAATGTCATATAAAAATTTACTGTAAGAATTTATTCCTAATTTCTACGCAATTGGCAAATATCAAACTATCATGGTAACATGTTTGTAAGAACTTATTTGGTGAATTTGATTTCAAATGATGGTGTATTTGTGTAGGTTTCTTAATTGGATCGATGTAAAATTATTGTAACATTGTCGAGGAGAGTTAGCTTATTACACTTAATTATAGTTTTCCTTTTTTCTCATTAGTATAAGATTGTAGAGAAAAATACATGAAAATAAAATCAATAAATCAATACAAATAGAACTGGATTTGACTACAACAAAATTTATAGTTTGTCATAACAT
Organism: Dalbergia cochinchinensis; assembly: GCA_031216125.1. Lineage (NCBI taxonomy): Eukaryota > Viridiplantae > Streptophyta > Magnoliopsida > Fabales > Fabaceae > Dalbergia > Dalbergia cochinchinensis. The sequence goes on along the minus strand of CM062373.1, from coordinate 52,586,856 downwards.
GACAAAGTATTAGTGAAAAATTTGCTATAGGTTAAGGGTAAAAATGAAAGATAAATTTTCAAAGATGAGAATTTTAACCCTTAGGATATGTTTGGTTTTGGAGTAAGAAATGCATAAAATTTTCATAGATAAGATTCATGTGTAATTTTAAAAGAGGGCTCATCTATATAATTTTTAATATCACTTTTAACTCTCAATCAAATATGCCCTAAAAAAATGTTTGTTATATCTTTCATGAAAACATTGATATTGGCTTTGTGCCATTGTATTATTTGTTAGCTTATTTTTTGTCATATTATTAGTTATTGTTATCATAATTATTTTTTTATTAATGTACACATTGATGTTGATCATGTTATGAACATGGGGACAAATCGTATTAATATCAGTACCCTTGAAGGCGTCATTAATGCAAAATTTTGTATGTGGTGGCAGTAAGAACTACCATGGGGTGTGATGAGATAATGACAAACGTTAAGCCTAATATGAATTTTCCTCTTGTTCTTCATTTATTTTTATGGTTCAATTGCAATTTGTCATTTGTTGGAATCTTTAAATTGAGTATGGACTTGCTTTATTTATGTAGAATGCTTTGTTGAATATCTTTTATTTTTTCTTTTTCTTTCAACATGGACCAATTAGCTCAAAAGAAAATAAGTTGGGTAAAAATTTTCTAGATTTTGATTTTGTGCTAGAACCAAAATATAAACAAAAAAGCCTTTTGGGCATTTTATAGTTTTATAGTTTTTTATTTTTTAATTCAAAATTATAAACAAAGAAGAAGGAATAACATTAGTATCATAATAATATAGAAAAAAAGCTTTTCTAATTAAGAGAAATTGAATAATACGATTTAACCAATATTGTAAAATTATGTGACGTATAACAAAAAATAATAGGATATAAGATAGTGCTTACATCATGGCATGAGATTTCTTACAACCGAGTCTCCAAGACAAAATTCAGGACCCAAACTCATAAATTGGACCAATACCCAAGTAATGTGCAGACAGTCAAATTTTGAAATCTAGTGTGGAGAAGTTCTTCCATCCACCAAGAGGAAAAAGATCTATCCTCCACAAATCTTCTCGACCATTTAATCCAAATGGGTCCAATATTTTATAAAATTATTACTATTTTTTGTGTGGTATAAAATTGGTATAGGGGAAGAATGATCCTTCTTTCTAAAGGATAGAAGTAAAATATATCTAGTAGGTGGAGAATACTAGAGCAATCAACAAAGCAACAAAGGCGGGCATACCAAAATGAATGATTCCATATGGAGTAATCATTTTTCCTGAACTCATCGGACTTACTGGAGCTGTTGCAATGCTTGTACCTAGATGCAAAAAATATAGTTCTTGTCATAAATGCTTGTTGGGCTACCACTTTTTCCATAGTAAAATGAAAAAAAAAGCTTCCCAATACTTTTATCCTAGGTAACAAAACTGTTTCTTTTCCTAAAGTACTTTTGATTTTAAAAAATATAGTCCTCAAATATTGATGTCACCCTTGCTCACATAAAGAAGGTATTGGATATTTCAAAAGTAGAATATATGATATTATCATTCCAATTATTGAATGACATTTTAGACTACAGTAATGATTGGATCTACTACTGATTTATGTATTTATTCATGTTGGAATGATAGTTTATGTTGGGAAAAGTTTTTATATGCTATTGAAAATCATTAAAAGATTGGTTTGCATACCAAACACCTCTAAAATGCATTATTGGAAAGCTATTCCTTAAGAATAAAAGTCCCAAGGATGAAATATCATTACAAGAGCCGTGCGTCCATTGAGAAACTTATTTCTTGGTTACAAGGATTTCTCAATTTGATTGAGATTCTTATTATGGCAAATGTAGATCACAACAAATTTCTAACCAAAACAAAAAGAATGAAAATTTGATCGCCTAAACACCATCCAACAAATAAATTAAATGATTTTCTCCTTCCTGACAAAAAGAAAAGAATAAAAAAAAACAAAATTTGCAAAGGCCAGAAGCATATGATAAACAATCAAACCATTCAAATACAATGAATTAATTTAGTTGCTAGTAATCCTGTTTTCATGTGAAACAAATATGTCATCCTAAGGTAGAAAGTATTTCAACTTGTGATATTAAAAATGCAGAAAACAAATGATAACAACAAAATATATTTTGCAATCAAGTTATAAAAGAAAAAAAAGAAAACAATAACTAACACTCATAAAAATCACACAACACAAGAAACAGAGAAAATCAATTAAATATTACCATTATTGCATTTGGAAGGGTCAACAGGAGCACCACAAGCACCAGGAAGCTTCGCAACATCATCCTTAGACAAGCCCATGGCCTTACGCAGGCGCTCGTTATCATAGTACTTACAATAGCATTCGGTGTCAGTGGTGACCATCTTAATTACGCGGTCACAACAATCTTGACTAGGCTTCACTAGGCTTCCCATTTTAATCGAAAGATTACAAGAATTCATCTTCGCGATGCAATCTCGTTCTTTCACTACTGTAGCACCTTGCAGAATCTTCCCAAGGATACTTGATAAACCCTGATGAACCAATGAAGAAGAGAAGATGAGGAAGAATGAGAAAATAAGGGCCTTGGATGCCATGATGCTCTTCTACTTCAAAGAGAAAAAGAGAAATTAATTAAGAGAGAAAAAGAAGAATAAGCAACAAAAGTCTAGGAAGGTTTGGCTTCTGCTATTCCCTTGGTGGCATCATTGTGGTGGATGGGTTTATATCGTGAGGGAATTTTTCTATTTTTAAAAGGGACATTTTGAAGAGGAAGTTTATCCAGCCATATTCTCTTCATATCGTAACAATGTATACAAACTGACTAGGCTATTTTTTTTTAGACATTAAATCTTTATTTTTCTTAATTTAGTTTATCTTGAATGTTGGACTGTACAAAAGTCAAGAGTAGAAAAGATTTGATTATGTATGGTTTATAAAGGTTGTCTAAACAGATTTCCAAGATGAAAGCAAATACTTTGTGAGTGGTTTGTATGAAAACCTCCCTAAAATAAAGGGTACTAAACCTTGTATTAGTCAGCAAAGTGTGGTTTAGCCACCATTATTGTGTTCATATGTTGTTTAGGTTGTTTTTGTCAGCTATTATAGTTCTTATCTAACTCACCCCCAAGATTTAATGGGTCCAAAAAGTAAACAAATTTTAAGGATGACAACTATTAACATACTTGTGGTTACCTGGCCCAATCCAATCTAGATAGATCAAGTTTTAAACCTATCCCGCATCGAGGTTGGTAGATGTATAGTGGGTTTTAGGCATGCCGTAGGGTTGGGTTGAGGTGAACCCACCCTACCCGCCCACATGTTGTGTGTGTGTATATATATATATATATATATATATATATATATATTATATTCTAGTTTATTAGCCGTTCATTTAGAAATTCTAAGAATTTTACATAGTTAATATGTATTAAAAATTGTAATGAATTAGAATATATTAATTTTGTATAGTTTACTTGCTACGCAAGTAATTTGTTGAAACAGATATCTAATATAGTTGTGTTGTGTGGTACTTGTAAAATACCATGATACTCAAAACATATCAGACTGTCAAAACAATAATTGTGATATTATGAAATATACCAATATATATATTTTTGTTCTACTTGCTTAAAAAAAATTAGAATATGAAATTGTAGGAAGAATTATAAGCTGTTAAATCCGTATAAATTTTTTATTCTCTTGATATTTTGAACCATTAAATCTATTGTATTTTTATTAATGAAAAGATTGCAACCGAGATTATCCTATCCATGTAATATTGCATTAAATATGATTTTAATATAAAAGGTAATTTTTTTATTGAAGAGAATTTATCCATTGAAAGTAACTGGGGGCATATACTAATAAATCAAGTCATCTACTTAATTTAAAGATTAAAAGATAAAATATTACTATTTAATGAATTAATAATAATTTCTACTTACTGTTGTTTCTGTGAAGACTATGGTGAGAGTCATTGAAGTAGTGCTATGATCACAAATCCATCCTCAAATGTTTCAATTTATACAAAGACAAATATTTCAGGTAACCCACTTTGTTTATGCCTTTCATGATGCAAGACAGGTTCAAAACTTGTTCTGTCGTAGGTACCTGCGAATATGGTAACAATTATTATCCGTAAAATCTATTTATATTTAATTAAATGGGCTATCTCTAATTGCCACATGACAACGTCTAGTTGCTATATTGGAAAAAATAGTTAATATATTTTATTATCCTAAAAATATTAAAAACATTTTTTTGTTAATTAATAGGCAACATTCAACAACAGATGTAGACTCATTTTTGTATGTCGATATTCTATTATCTTTGATTGAATAACTATCCAGGTTCTATATATCAACTCCTAATTATAATTAAACAAAATTATTCTTGCTATACATTTCTTATAAACAAGTTTTCACTACTTCACCTTGCAAATTTTAATTACAACCAAAGAAAATAATTTTTTTAAAAATCAATCTACTTCCCACAATTAAATGGATTGTCTATGTGTCACGTGACAATATCTAATTCCATTTAAATAAAAGTTACTTCTACTGAAATTTATTTTTCTATTATTTATAACTAAACAGTCATCTCTAAGTGACCCGTGACAACTTTTAATGACTTTTTTTAAAAAAAATATCATTTCGGTTAAAATCTATTTGTCTATTATCTATATAACTAAGTACATTACCTATAGATGCCATGTGATGACTTCTAATTCGAATTAAAGAAATACTATTCATGATAAAATATATTTATTATCAATGACTAAATGGATTAACTTTATATGTATATGACAATTCCTAAAAATTATTGATCTTTGCTATTTTTGAATTTTAATGATGTTGTGGTAAGAGATGGAATTTGGATTATTGGTAATTAGTTGTCACTGCTAACCTTGGTGCATGTGGTTCGAACCTAACTAGCAGAGAAGTTTCTGACTAGGTATGTATGTAAGGCTAACATACACGGCCGACTGGTGTTCGTGTTTGAGAAATGTTGTTTCTTTCATTTTGTGAATAATTTTTCATCTTTATTAACGTATGTTGTAGAAAGTTATATATAAGCATAGTTAACTTTACCTTTACATTCATAGCTTGTCCTCGTTTATTATATCGGCTCATTGCCCCTTATTAAGTCAGTTGAACTCATCCTGCTCTTCTTTTCCTATTTTAGACTTAAATGCAGGTCTTTGGGTAGCTAGACTCAATTTTGAAGAGTTTAGAAGTTTTTCAAGCTTGACACCTCTACCAATGTTCTCGGGTGTTTGTGAAGGGATAATATTCTATGGCATATGTATTTTATGCCAATGGTATTCGTTAGATTTGATCACGTATATTGAAAGTTTATTTCTATATATTTGATCAAATGCAAATATTTTGCTTAATTTATATAAGTGTTATATAAATTGATATGCTCAAATAATTGTATATATTTGCTTAGTTTTGGGAAAAATCAACTACATTTTGTTGAACACTCAGACATATTTTTGAGAATGAATAATTGATTCTGATAAATGGAAGGATAAACTAGAAAAATATTTATTTGGTTTACTAAATTGATCTGTTGAATAAATTATGTTTTGGATTTTTGAGGTTGTTGAATATTTTGCTCTTTGGAAACATTATTGATATTTACTATTTTAGAATTTTAATGATATTTTGGTCGGAGGTGAAATTTGGATAATTGGTAGCTAGCAGTCATTGATGCTAACCTTGGTGTATCGTGGTTCGAACCCTGCTAATAGGGAAGTTTCTCACTTGGCATGTCTGCGTGTAGGAGGCTAATATCCATGACAACATAGTCAAATTGGATTATGAAAGTCCCTGCTTGAAAGTTTTGTTAAATTGGAGACCTCCCCATATTGGTATTCATGTTTGAGAAATGTGTTTTCTTTAGTTTTGTGAAGAATTTTACATATTTATTTATGCACATTGTATACGTTTATTTTATATATATGTACACACACACACACACACACATACATAGATGAGCGTAGTTAAGTTTACCTTAAGAACTTGTCCTTGTATGTTATACAGAGTCATTCCCCTGCACTTAGTTGGATTGATTACCCTGCTCTTCTTTTCCTATTTCGGATTTACATGCAGGTCTTTCAGATGGTAGGACTTAATTTTGATGTGCTTAGAAGTTTTGCAAGCTTGACACCTCTATTCATTTGAGCTTGAGGGTCATCCTTTAGTCTAGTTAATATTTAACTGAAATTGAGTTGTGTATATGCTAGTTTTACTACATAAACCATAAGTTGGATGTAGCTTTTGATCTGAACTATGTAATTGCAGCTAGTTTAGAATGAAAGGATATCATTGTTGTCGTTGGTGTTGTAAACCGATTGAGAGGCTCTAAGAGCATCACTTTGGTCTGGGTAAGTTTGTTACTTTGGTGTATATGTTGTGTATAGAAAGCTCGAGAATGAGAGGTCGAATCGTGCCTTTCAAAAACTTTTTCTTTTTAAACTTAAACAAATTCTATCAAGTATAAAAACTTGAAGGCAGTGAAAAACACAAATTAGATAACATCATAAAGTAACTTTTTGAAGTGTCCATAAACTAATATAAGTTTATAAAGTTATAAAAACAATTTTAATAAAACACACAAATTAGGAGATGCATACAAAGAGGATTACAAGTGTTTAATGTAATGCCCGGGGATTGCGAAGTCGGGGAGTGATCGCCGATGCAAGGAAGCACAGACAAGGAGCAGCTCCTAGAAGGCTTCGAAAGCGGAGGGGTACATGAATGAACCGATTACACACCCGAATGGGAGGGATCCTAAGACTGTGTAGGTACAGGACTATACAGTTAAGGAGGGCTTATATGAATTGATTTGTACTACTTATAACAACAAGATACATCTTCATTTTGACAGCCTATCACTAAAGAACTCCACAGTTAAGTGTGCTTGACTTGGAGCAATTTTGGGATGGGTGACCTCCTAGGAAGTTTTCCCAGGAAGCGTGTGAGTGAGGACAAAGCACACTGAAAAGACCCGTGTTGGTTTGTGGGGACAGTCGTCAAGCCATAAAGCAGCAGGGGATGTTACAAATGGTATCAGAGCCTGCACCTCTCTCAGTATGGTGTGGTTTGGGGATGAACCAAGTGGTATCTGGTGGGCATGTAACGCCCAGGAATTGTGAAGTCGGGGAGTAATCGTCAGTGTAAGGAGGCACGAACAAGGAACGACTCCTGGAAGGCTTTGAAAGCAGAGGGGTACATGAATGAACCGATTACACACCTGAATGAGAGGGATCGTAAGACTGTGTAGGTATGGGACTATACAGTTAAGGAGGGCTTATATGAATTGATTTGAACTGCCTATACTAACAAGATGCATCTTCTTTTCGGCAGCCTATCACTAAAGAACTTCACAGTTAAGCATGCTTGACTTGGAGCAATTTTGGGATGGGTGACCTCCTAGGAAGTTTTCCTAGGAAGCGTGTGAGTAAGGACAAAGCACACAAAAAAGACTTGTGTTGGTTTGTGGGGACAGTCGTTAATCCATAAAGTAGCAGGGGATGTTACATTTAAGGGATAAGAAGATCACTCAGAAAATTTTATACTAGTTCGGTCATGCTTGCCTACATCCAGTCGTTAAGCTACACTGTTTAATTTTCCATTAAATTCTTTTTCTTTTACAAGAAAACACGAAGTTAGTATTTCTCTAGCCTTCTCAAGCTACAATAGTGAGCGTTAGTATAATCAAATCTCGTTCAGAAGTAGTTTTTCACACTAGTGTTTCCAAGCTATCTCAGAATGATCACTATTGCATCAAGGTATGATAAGATGATAGTTTTGTGTTGACTCAAATTTTTACTCTAGTTGCCGAAGATATGTGAATGGCGTAAAAAAATAAATTGGGAGACTTCATTCTTAACTTCTTACAAAGACTGTTAACTAATAGATATGTGATAGAAGATTTTTACACTTGAGAAACTGAAACTGATTAAGAACTTGGCTTAGGAAAGTTGTAAAATAGTTTTGAACATCTTGAACGCAAGAGTTTTTTTAAGCCTGAATGTGTGTTGCTTTTTATAATCGAAGTTTGAATTTGACCATTGTCCCTTGATTTCTTCTCCTCTTGATACATGATGATCAATTATCTTGCATCTTAGGATTAGTCTTCTAGACATATGAGTTGAGTTGTGTCAGTGACAGCTATTATAGAGCTAAAATTGTTATCCTTTGCTTTGAAGGTACTTTAGAAACTCTTTTTGAAATTATGCATGGTTTCTAATCTTCTCATCATGCAAAAACATCATCAAGAATGTTTCTTTTCAAGTATGATGTTGATACGTCTTAAGCAATGACTTTTTGATGTTGTGCCTTCATTTAATTTCAATTATCCTTCAGTTTCTGATAAGATAGTGCAGATTCAGATGATGCTTCTACATTTTCTGAGTTCTTGAAACTCTTATAGAGTTTCTTTATGAAGTAGATATAGGTCTTTAGAGAGTATTGGAAACTTCAATTTGTGAGCATGAATGAATTTGATAGAGTTATGCTTGATTTCATCATGAAAAAGCACCTTCTTGAGTTGTCATGCCACTTTTTGATATATTAGAATAGTTTCTGATGTCCCAGCTAAACTTTCCAATGCTCGAACTTACTTTGTGAGGTTTCTCAACATTGTAACTCATTTTCTAATCTATTTTTCATATTCTTAAATATGTTAATATCTTTGAATGAAGTTTATAACATTTTAAAACAAGCTAGCACGAAAAATATATCAAGAAATAATTATGTCTAACCTGAGGAAGTTCCTATTTGGCACTTAAGAAACTAATGTAAACTATTAGTCCTTTCTACAAAATATTTTAACAAAATTTGTTTTGTTCTCATTCAAAATGTAAGTTGTAATGGACTTTTCATAGGTTCTGGAGCTAACATACTGTGTAGGCAATTCTAGGAAGCCAGAAAATAGTGGAAATTACTATATCCATTTTCTGTAAAAGCTTTAGCAAGTTTGCTCTGGGGCCAGCTCCTCCAATGTATGGGTCACAAACTAGATCAGATCATGACACACCTTATGTTTATACACGAGTCGAGGCCTTCGTTTATTAGTCAATGAATCTTGACAAAAAAAAAAACGTTAAACAAGTTAGTCTTAATATCCATTTATATATTTGAAACACGTAAACTCTTATTACTTTATAAATTACAACATTTAAACTTAGTATCCACTTTTTTCATTTATTTTTGTATTTTTTAATAAAAAACATGAATTGCATTTTTTATTTATCTTAATTTTTTTAATATTTTTTTTTATCAAAAAAGGTGGTTTAAATGAGTCGACCTATTAAATTCACGGGTCAATTTTAAACAAGTCAACCTATTATATATTATTGTGGTCAGGCTCGCTTGTGTTTAGTTTGTTTAAACTAGTTTCATACCTTTAGAAATTAGGCATGAAAATATCATATAAAATTTTACTATGAGAATTTATTCCTAATTTCTACGCAATTGGTAGATATCAAACTAACATGGTATCATGTTTGTAAGAACTTATTTGGTGAATTTGATTTCAAATGATGGTGTATTGGTGTAGGTTTCTTAATTAGATCGACGTAAAATTGTTGTGACATGGTCGAGGAGAGTTTGCTCATTACACTTAATTATAGTTTTCCTTTCTTTTCATTAGTATAAGATTGTAGAGAAAAATACATGAAAATAAAATCAATAAATCAATATAAATAGAAGTGGATTTGACTACAACAAAATTTATAGTTTTCGTCATAACATGACAAAGTATCAGTGAAAAATTTGCAATAGGTTAAGGGTAAAAGTGAAAGATAAATTTTCAAAGATGAGAATTTTAACCCCTAGGATATGTGTGGTTTTGGAGTAAGAAATGAGTAAAATTTTCATGGATAAGATCCATGTGTAATTTTAAAAGAGGGCTCATCTATATAAGTTTTAATATCACTTTTAACTCTAAATCAAATACACCCTAAAAAAACGTGTTTGTTATATCTTTCATGAAAAGTTGTTGTTGGCTTTGTGCTATTTGTATTATTTGTTAGCTTATTTTTGTCATATTATCAGTTATTGTTATCATACTTATTTTTTAAATAATGTACACATTGATGTTGATCATGTTATGAACACGGGGATGGATCGTATTAATATCAGTACCCTCGAAGGCGTCATTAATGTAAAATTTTGTATGTGGCGGTGACAAGAACAACCACAGGGTATGATGAGATGACGACAAAGGTTGAGCCTAATATGAATTTTCCTCTTGTTCTTTATTTTTTTTACTGTTCAATTGTAATTTGTCATTTGTTGGAATCTTTAAACTGAGGATTGACCTGATTTATTTATGTAGAATGCTTTCTTGAATATCTTTTATTTTTTCTTTTTCTTTCAACATGGACCAATCAGCTCAAAAGAAAATAAGTTGAGGAAACATTTTCTAGATTTTGATTTTGTGCTAGAAGCAAAATATAAACAAAAAAGCCTTTTGGGTATTTTATAGTTTTTTATTTTTTAATTCAAAATTATAAATAATGAAGAAGAAATAACATTAGTATCATAATAATATAGAAAAAGCATTTCAAATCAAGAGAAATTGAATAATATGATTTAGCTAATATTGTAAAATTATGTGACGTATAATAAAAAATAATAGGATAAAAAATAGTGCTTACATCTTGGCATGAAATTTCTTACAACCAATTCTCCAAGACAAAATTCAGGAACCAAACTCATAAATTGGACCAGTACCCAAGTAATGCCGAGACTGTCAAATTTTGAAATCAAGTGTAGAGAAGTTCTTCCATTCACCAAGAGGAAAAAGATCTATCCTCCACAAAACTTCTCCACAATTTAATCCAAATGGGTCCCATATTTTGTAGAATTATTACTATTATTTGTATGGTATAAAATTGGTATGGGGGAAGAATGATCCTTCTTTCCGAAGGATAAAAAAATTTATATCTAGTAGGTGGAGAATACTAGAGCAATCAACAAAGCAACAAAGGCAGGCACACCAAAATGAATGATTCCATATGGAGTAGTCATTTTTCCTGAACTCCTCGGACTTACTGGAGCTGTTGCAATGCTTGTACCTAGACACAAAAAATATAGTTCTTGTTATAAGTGCTTGTTTGGCTACCATTGTTTTCCATAGTAAAATGAAAAAAAAGCCTTCCCAACATTTTTATCCCAGGTAACAAAACTGTTTCTTTTCCGAAAGTACTTTTGATTTTAAAACAAATAGTCTTTAGATATTGATATCACCCTTGCTCACATAAAGAAGGTATTGGATGTTCCAAAAGTAGAATATATGATATTATCATTCCAATTATTGAATGACATTTTAGACTACAGTAATGATTGGATCTACCACTGATTTATATATTTATTCATGTTGGAATGGTAGTTTATGTTAGGAAAAGTTTTTATATGCTATTAAAAGCCATTAAAAGATTGGTTTGCATACCAAACACCTCTAAAATGCATTATTGGAAAGCTATTCCTCAAGAATAAAAATCCCAAGGATGAGATATCATTACAAGAACCGTGCATCCATTGAGAAACTCATTTCTTGGTCACAAGGATTTCTCAATTTGATTGAGATTCTTATTATGGCAAATGTAGATCACAACAAATTTCTAACCAAAACAAAAAGAATGAAAATTTGATCGCCTAAACACCATCCAACAAATAAATTAAATGATTTTCTCCTTCCTGACAAAAAGAAAAGAATAAAAAAAAAATTTGCAAAGGCTAGAAGCATGTGATAAACAAACAAACCATTCAAATACAATGAATTAATTTAGTTACTAGTAATCCTGTTTTCATGTGAAACAAATATGTCATCCTAAGGTAGAAAGTATTTCAACTTGTGATATTAAAAATGCAGAAAACAAATGATAACAACAAAATATATTTTGCAATCAAGTTATAAAAGAAAAAAAAGAAAACAATAACTAACACTCATAAAAATCACACAACACAAGAAACAGAGAAAATCAATTAAATATTACCATTATTGCATTTGGAAGGGTCAACAGAAGCACCACAAGCACCGGGAAGCTTCGCAACATCATCCTTAGACAAGCCCATGGCCTTACGCAAGCGCTCGTTATCATAGTACTTGCAATAGCATTCGGTGTCAGTGGTGACCATCTTAATCACGCGGTCACAACAATCTTGACTAGGGTTCACTAGGCTTCCCATTTTAATCGAAAGATTACAAGAATTCATCTTCGCGATGCAATCTCGTTCTTTCACTACTGTAGCACCTTGCAGAATCTTCCCAAGGATACTTGATAAACCCTGATGAACCAATGAAGAAGAGAAGATGAGGAAGAATGAGAAAATAAGGGCCTTGGATGCCATGATGCTCTTCTACTTCAAAGAGAAAAAGAGAAATTAATTAAGAGAGAAAAAGAAGAATAAGCAACAAAAGTCTAGGAAGGTTTGGTTTCTGCTATTCCCTTGGTGGCATCATTGTGGTGGATGGGTTTATATCGTGAGGGAACTTTTCTATTTTTAAAAGGGACATTTTGAAGAGGAAGTTTATCCAGCTATATTCTCTTCATATCATAACAATGTATACAAACTGACTAGGCTGTTTTTTTTTTAGATATTAAATCTTTATTTTTCTTAATTTAGTTTATCCTGAATGTTGGACTGTGCAAAGGTCAAGAGCAGAAAAGATTTCATTGTGTATGGTTTATAAAGGTTGTTTAAACAGATTTCCAAGATGAAAGCAAAAACTTTGTGAGTGGTTTGTATGAAACCTCCCAAAAATAAAGGGTACTAAACCATGTGTTAGTCTGCAAAGTGTGGTTTAGCTACCATTATTGTGCTCATACGTTGTTTAGGTTGTTTTTGTCAGCTGTTATAGTTCTTATCCAACTCACCCCCATGATTTTATGGGTCCAAAAAGTAAACAAATTTTAATGATGACAGCTGTTGACAGACTTGTGGTTACCCGACCCTATCCAATCCAGATAGATTGAGTTTTAAACCTATCCCGCATTGAGGTTAGTAGACGTATAGTGGGTTTTAGGCATGTCGTTGGGTTAGGTTGAGGTGAACCACCCTAACCCCCATCCTATATATATATATATATAGTTTATTAGCCGTTCATTTAGAAATTCTAAGAATTTTACATAGTTACTATGTATTAAAAATTGTAATGAATTAGAATATATTAATTTTGTATAGTTTACTTGCTATGCAAATCATTTAGTGAAACAGATATCTAATGTAGTTGTGCTATGTGATACTTGTAAAGTACCATGCTATTGAAAACATATCAGACTGTCAAAACAATAATTGTGATATTATTAAATATACCAATATATATATTTTTGTTCTACTTGCTTAAAAAAAATTAGAATATGAAATTGTAGGAAGAAATATAAGTTGTTAAATTCATATAAATTTTTTATTCTCTTGATATTTTGAACCATTAAATCTATTGTATTTTTATTAATGAAAAGATAGCAACCGAGATTATCCTATCCATGTAATATTGCGTTAAATATGATTTTAATATAAAAGGTAATTTTTTTATTGAAGAAAATTTATCCATCGAAAGTAACTGGGGGCATATACTAATAAATCAAGTCATCTACTTAATTTAAAGATTAAAAGATAAAAGATTACTATTTAATGAATTAATAATAATTTCTAGGTACTGTTGTTTCTGTGAAGACTATGGTGATATTGCATTAAATATGATTTTAATATAAAAGGTAATTTTTTTATTGAAGAAAATTTATCCATCGAAAGTAACTGGGGGCATATACTAATAAATCAAGTCATCTACTTAATTTAAAGATTAAAAGATAAAAGATTACTATTTAATGAATTAATAATAATTTCTAGTTACTATTATTTCTGTGAAGACTATGGTGAGAGTCATTCAAGTAGTGGTACGATCACAGATCCATCCTCAAATGTTTCAATTTATACAAAGACAAATATTTCAGGTAGCCCACCTCGTTTATGCCTTTCATGATGCGAGACAGGTTCAAAACTTGTTCTGTCGTAGGTACCTGCGAATATGGTAACAATTGTTATCCTTAAAATCTATTTATGTTTAATTAAATGGGCTATCTCTAACTGCCACATGACAACGTCTAGTTGCTATATTGGAAAAAATAGTTAATATATTTTATTATCCTAAAAATATTAAAAACATTTTTTTGTTAATTAATAAACAACATTCAACAACCGATGTGGACTCATTTTTGTATGTCCATATTCTATTATCTTTGGTTGAATAACTATCCTGGTTCTATATATCAACTCCTAATTATAATTAAACAAAATTATTCTTGCTAAAATCTTTTAATACGTTTCTTATAAACAAGTTTTCACCACTTCACCTCGCAAATTTTAATTACAACCAAAGAAAATAATTTTTTTAAAAATCAATCTACTTCCCACAATTAAATGGATTGTCTATGTGTCACGTGACAATATCTAATTCCATTTAAATAAAAGTTACTCCTACTCAAATTTATTTATTTATTATTTATAACTAAACAGTCATCTCTAAGTGACCCGTGACAACTTTTAATGACATTTTTTTTAAAAAATATTATTCCGGCTAAAATCTATTTGTCTATTATCTATATAACTAAGTACATTCCCTATAGATGCCATGTGATGACTTCTAATTCGAATTAAAGAAATACTATTCATGATAAAATATATTTATTATCAATGACTAAATGGATTACCTTTATATGTATATGACAATTCCTAACTTCAATTAAAGAAAATTGACTCTGGCTAAAATCTACACACACACACACACACACACAGACATCTATAATATGCAAAAATTGTTGATGTTTGCTATTTTTGAATTTTAATGATGTTGTGGTAAGAGATGGAATTTGGATAATCGGTAATTAGCGGTCAATGCTGCTAGCCTTGGTGCACTGTGGTTCAAACCTAACTAGCAGGGAAGTTTCTAACTAGGTGTGTATGTGAGGCTAGCATACACGGTCGACTGGTGTTCGTGTTTGAGAAATATTGTTTCTTTCATTTTGTAAAGAATTTTTCATCTTTATTTGTGTATGTTGTAGAAGGTTATATATATGCATAGTTAACTTTACCTTCATAGCTTGTCCTCGTTTGCTATATCGACTCATTGCCACTTATTAACTCAATTGAACTCATCGTGCTCTTCTTTTCCTATTTTAGACTTAAATGCGGGTCTTTGGGCAGGTAGACTCAATTTTGAAGAGTTTAGAAGTTTTTCAAGCTTGACACCTCTACCAATGGATAATATTTCTATGGCATATGTGTTTTATGCCAATGGTATTGGTTAGATTTGATCATGTATATTGAAAGTTTATTTCTATACGTTTGATCAAATGCAAATATTTTGCTTAATTTATATAAGTGCTATATAAATTGATATGCTCAACTAATTGTATATATTTGCTTAGTTTTGGCAGAAATCAACTACATTTTGTTGAACATTCAGACATATTTTTGAGAATGAATAATTGATTTTGGTAAATGGAAGGACAAACTAGAAAAACATTTATTTGGTTTACTAAATTGATCTGTTGAATAAATTATGTTTTGGATTTTTGAGGTTGTTGAATATTTCGCTCTTTGGAAACATTATTGATATTTACTATTTTAGAATTTTAATGATATTTTGGTAGAAGGTGAAATTTGGATAATTGGTAGGTAGCAATCATTGATGCTAACCTTGGTGTATCGTGGTTCGAACCCAGCTAGCAGGGAAGTTTCTCGCTTAGCATGTGTGCGTGCATGAGGCCAACATCCATGACAACATAGTCAAATTGGATTATGAAAGTCCCTGTTTGAAAGTTTTATTAAATTGGATACCTCCCCATATTGGTATTCATGTTTAAGAAATGTGTTTTCTTTAGTTGTGTGAAGAATTTTACATATTTATTTATGTACATTGTATACATTTATTTTCTATACACACACACACACACACACACACACACACACACACAGATAAGCGTAGTTAAGTTTACCTTAAGAGCTTTTCCTTGTATGTTATACAGAGTCATTGCCCCATACTTAGTTGAACTGATCACCCTGCTCTTCTTTTCCTATTTCAGACTTACGTGTAGGTCTTTCACATAGTAGGACTTAATTTTGATGTGCTTAGAAGTTTTGCCAGCTCGACACCTCTATTCATGTGAGCTTGAGGGTCATCCCTTAGTCTAGTTAATATTTAATTGAAACTGAGTTGTATATATGCTAGTTTTACTTCATAAACCATAAGTTGGATGTAGCTTTTGATCTGAACTATGTAATTACAGATAGTTTAGAATGAAAGGATACTATTGTTGTCATTGGCATTGTAAACCGATTGAGAGACTCTAAGAGAATCACTTAGGTCTGGGTAAGTTTGTTACTTTGGTGTATATGTTGTGTATAGAAGGCCTGAGAATGAGTGGTCGAATCGTTTCAAAAACTTTTTCTTTTTAAAACTTAAACAAATTCTATCAAGTATAAAAACTTGAAGGTAGTGAAAAACACAAATTAGATAACATCATAAAGTAACTTTTTGAAGTGTCCATAAACTAATATAAGTTTAGAAAGCTATAAAAACAATTTTAATAATACACACAAATTAAGAGATGCATACAAAGAAGATTACAAGTGTTTAAGGGATAAGAAGATCATTCAGAAAATTTTATACTAGTTCGGTCAGGCTTGCTTACATCCAGTCCTTCAGCAACACTGTTGAATTTTCCATTAAATCCTTTTTCTTTTACAAGAAAACACCAAGATAGTATTTCTCTAGCCTTCTCAAGCTAAAATAGTGAGCAGTTAGTATAATCAAATCTCGTTTAGAAGTAGTTTTTCAAACTAGTGTTTCCAAGCTATCTCAGAATGATCACTATTGCATCAAGGTATGATAAGATGATAGTTTTGTGTTCACTCAAATTTTCACTCTAGTTGTCGAAGATATGTGAATGGCGTAAAAAAATAAATTGGGAGACTTCATTCTTAACTTCTTACAAAGACTGTTAACTAATAGATATGTGATAGAAGATTTTTACACTTGAGAAACTGAAACTAATTAAGAACTTGGCTTAGGAAAGTTGTAAAATAGTTTTGAACATCTTGAACGCAAGAGTTTTTTTAAGCCTGAACGTGTGCTGCTTTTTATAATCGAAGTTTGAATTTGACCATTGTCCCTTGATTTCTTCTCCTCTTGATACATGTTGATCAATTATCTTGGCTCTTAGGATTAGTCTTCTAGACATATGAGTTGAGTTGAGTTGTGTTAGTGACAGCTATTATAGAGCTAAAATTGTTGTCCTTTGTTCTGAAGGTACTTCAGAAACTCCTTTTGAAATTATGCATAGTTTCTAATCTTCTAATCATGCAAAAACATCATCAA
This sequence comes from Dalbergia cochinchinensis, assembly GCA_031216125.1. Taxonomy (NCBI): domain Eukaryota; kingdom Viridiplantae; phylum Streptophyta; class Magnoliopsida; order Fabales; family Fabaceae; genus Dalbergia; species Dalbergia cochinchinensis. Next base: position 52,569,435 of record CM062373.1, on the reverse strand, counting down.
GAATGTTTGTTTTTTCAAGTATGATGTTGATACGTCTTAAGTAATGACTTTTTGAGGTTGTGCCTTTATATAATTTCAATTATCCTTCAGTTTCTAATAAGACAGTGCAGATTCAAATGATGCTTCTACATTTTCTGAGTTCTTCAAACTCTTATAGAGTTTCTTTATGAAGTAGATGTAGGTCTTTAGAAAGTATTGGAAACTTCAATTTGTGAGCATGAATGAATTTGATAGAGTTATGCTTGATTTCATCATGAGAAAGCACCTTCTTGAGTTGTCATACCACTTTCTGATATATTAGAAGTTTCTGATGTCCCAGCTAAACTTTCCAATGCTCTAACTTACTTTGTGAAGTTTCTCGACACTATAACTCATTTTCTAATCTATTTTTCATATTCTTAAATATTTTAATCTCTTCGAATGAGGTTTATAACATTTTAAAACAAACTAGTATGAAAAATATATCAAGAAATAAATTATGTCTAGCATGAGGAAGTTCTTATTTGGCACTTAAGAAACTAATGTAAAGTATTAGTCCTTTCTATAAAATATTTTAACAAAATTTGTTTTGTTCTCATTCAAAACATAAGTTGTAATGGACTTCTCAAACGTTCTAGAGGTAACATACTGTATAGGTTTACAATTCTAGGAAGCTAGAAAATAGTGGAAATTACTATATCCATTTTCTGTAAAAGCTTTAGCAAGTTTGCTCAAGGCCAACTCCTCCAATGTATGGGTTACAAACTAGATCAGATCATGGCACACCTTATGTTTATACATGAGCCGAGGCCTTCGTTTATTAGTCAATGAATCTTGACAAAAAAAAAATGTTAAACAAGTCAGTCCTAATATCCATTTATAAATTTCAAACACGTAAACTCTTATTACTTTATAAATTACAACATTTAAACTTAGTATCCACTTTTTCATTTATTTTTGTATTTTTTAATGAAAAAACATGAATAACATTTTTTTATTTATCTTAAATTTTTTAATATTTTTTCTATCAAAAAAGGTGTTTTAAACGAGCCGACCTATTAAATTCACGGGTCAATTTTAAATAAGTCAACCTATTATATATTATTGTGGTCAGGCTCGCTTGTGTTTAGTTTGTTTAAACTAGTTTCATAGCTTTAGAAATCAGGCATGAAAAGATCATATAAAATTTTACTGTGAGAATTTATTCCTAATTTCTATGCAATTGGTGGATATCAAACTAACATGGTAGCATGTTTGTAAGAACTTATTTGGTGAATTTGATTTCAAATGACGGTGTATTGGTGTAGGTTTCTCAATTAGATCGATGTAAAATTGTTATGACATGGTCGAGGAGAGTTTGCTCATTACACTTAATTATAGTTTTCCTTTTTTCTCATTAGTATAAGATTATAGAGTAAAATACATGAAAATAAAATCAATAAATCAATATAAATAGAAGTGGATTTGACTACAACAAAATTTATAGTTTTTGTCATAACATGACAAAGTATCAGTGGAAATTTTGCTATAGGTTAAGGGTAAAAATGAAAGATAAAGTTTCAAAGATAAGAATTTTAACCCCTAGGATATGTGTGGTTTTGGAGTAAGAAATGGGTGAAATTTTCATGGATAAGATTCATGTGTAATTTTAAAAGAGGGCTTATCTATACAATTTTTAACATCACTTTTAACTCTAAATCAAATACACCCTAAAAAAATGTTTGTTATATCTTTCTTGAAAAGTTGTTGTTGGCTTTGTGCTATTTGTCATATTTGTTAGCTTATTTTTGTCGTATTATTAGTTATTGTTATCATACTTATTTTTTAAATAATGTACACATTGATGTTGATCAAGTTATGAACATGGGGACGAATCGTATTAATATCAGTACCCTTGAAGGCGTCATTAATGTGAAATTTTGTATATGGCGGTGGCAAGAACAACCACAGGGTATGATGAGATGATGACAAAGGTTAAGCCTAATATGAATTTACCCCTTGTTCTTTATTTTTTTTTATTGTTCAATTGTAATTTGTCATTTGTTGGAATCTTTAAACTGAGTATTGACCTGATTTATTTATGTAGAATGCTTTCTTGAATATCTTTTATTTTTTCTTTTTCTTTCAACATGGACCAATTAGCTCAAAAGAAAATAAGTTGGGGAAACATTTTCTAGATTTTGATTTTGTGCTAGAACCAAAATATAAACAAAAAAGCCTTTTGGGCATTTTATAATTTTATAGTTTTTTATTTTTTAACACAAAATTATAAATAAAGAAGAAGGAATAACATTAGTATCATAATAATATAGAAAAAAGCTTTTCAAATCAAGAGAAATTGAATAATACGATTTAGCCAATATTGTAAAATTATGTGACGTATAATAAAAAACAATAGGATAAAAAATAGTGCTTACATCATGGCATGAAATTTCTTACAACCAAGTCTCCAAGACAAAATTTAGGAACCAAACTCATAAATTGGACCAGTACCCATGTAATGCCAAGACTGTCAAATTTTGAAATCAAGTGTAGAGAAGTTCTTCCATCCACCAAGAGGAAAAAGATCTATCCTTCACAAAACTTCTCTACAATTTAATCCAAATGGGTCCCATATATTGTAGAATTATTACTATTATTTGTATGGTATAAAATTGGTATGGGGGAAGAATGATCATTCTTTTCGAAGGATAAAAGAAAAATATATCTAGTAGGTGGAGAATACTAGAGCAATCAACAAAGCAACAGAGGCAGGCACACCAAAATGAATGATTCCATATGGAGTAGTCATTTTTCCTGAACTCCTCGGACTTACTGGAGCTGTTGCAATGCTTGTACCTAGACACAAAAAATATAGTTCTTGTTATAAGTGCTTGTTTGGCTACCACTATTTTCCGTAGTAAAATGAAAAAAAAAAAGCTTCCCAATACTTTTATCCCAAGTAACAAAACTGTTTCTTTTCCGAAAGTACTTTTGATTTTAAAACAAATAGTCCTTAGATATTGATATCACCCTTGCTCACATAAAGAAGGTATTGGATGTTCCAAAAGTAGAATATATGATATTATCATTCTAATTATTGAATGACATTTTAGACTACAGTAATGATTGGATCTACCACTGATTTATATATTTATTCATGTTGGAATGGTAGTTTATGTTAGGAAAAGTTCTTATATGCTATTAAAAGCCATTAAAAGATTGGTTTGCATACCAAACACCTCTAAAATGCACTATTGGAAAGCTGTTCCTCAAGAATAAAAATCCTAAGGATGAAATATTGTTACAAGAACCGTGCATCCATTGAGAAACTCATTTCTTGGTCACAAGGATTTCTCAATTTGATTGAGATTCTTATTATGGTAGATGTAGATCACAACAAATTTCTAAACGGAACAAAAGAATGAAAATTTGATCACCTAAACACCATCCAACAAATAAAGTAAATGATTTTCTCCTTTGTGAAAAAAGAAAAGAATAAAAAAAACACAATTTGCAAAGGCTAGAAGCATATGATAAACAAACAAACCATTCAAATACAATGAATTAATTTAGTTACTAGTAATCCTGTTTTCATGTGAAACAAATATGTCATCCTAAGGTAGAAAATATTTCAACATGTGATATTAAAAATGCAGAAAACAAACGATAACAACAAAATATATTTTGCAATCAAGTTATAAAAGAAAAAAAAGAAAACAATAACTAATACTCATAAAAATTGCACAACACAAAAAACAGAGAAAATCAATTAAATATTACCATTATTGCATTTGGAAGGGTCAACAGGAGCCCCACAAGCACCGGGAAGCTTCGCAACATCATCCTTAGACAAGCCCATGGCCTTACGCAAGCGCTCGTTATCATAGTACTTGCAATAGCATTCGGTGTCAGTGGTGACCATCTTAATCACGCGGTCACAACAATCTTGACTAGGTTTCACTAGGCTTCCCATTTTAATCGAAAGATTACAAGAATTCATCTTCGCGATGCAATCTCGTTCTTTCACTACTGTAGCACCTTGCAGAATCTTCCCAAGGATACTTGATAAACCCTGATGAACCAATGAAGAAGAGAAGATGAGGAAGAATGAGAAAATAAGGGCCTTAGATACCATGATGCACTTCTACTTCAAAGAGAAATTAATTAAGAGAGAAAATGAAGAATAAGCAACAAAAGTCTAGGAAGGTTTGGTTTTTGCTATTCCCTTGGTGGCATCATTGTGGTGGACGGGTTTATATCATGAGGGATCTTTGCCATTTTTAAAAGGGACATGTTGAAGAGGAAGTTTATCCAGCCATATTCTCTTCATATCATAATAATGTATACAAACTGACTAGGCTATTTTTTTAGATATTAAATCTTTGTTTTTCTTAATTTAGTTTATCCTCAATGTTGGGCTGTGCAAAAGTCAAGAGCAGAAAAGTTTTCACTATGTATGGTTTATACAGGTTGTCAAAACTGATTTCCAAGATGAAAGCAAAAACTTTGTGTTAATCAGCGTAGTTTGGTTTAGCCACCATTATTGTGCTCATATGTTGTTGTAGGTTGTTTTTGTTAGCTATTATATTTCTCACCCAACTCACCTAAAACTATTAGCACAAGACCAAAATTTTATAGGTCCAAAAAATAAACAAATTTTAAGGATGATAGCTGCTAATGGGCTTGTGGTCACCCTGCCCTATCCAATCCAGATAGATTGAGTTTTGAACCTATCCCGCATCGAGGTTGTTAGACATATAGTGGGTTTTAGGCATGCCGTAGGGTTGGATTGAGGTGAACCCACCCTACCAGCCCGCATCCTATATATTTATTTATTTATTTAGAAATTCTATGAATTTTACATAGTTAATATATATTAAAAATTGTAATGAATTAGAATACATTAATTTTGTATAGTTCACTTGCTATGTAAATAATTTAGTGAAATAGATATCTAATATAGTTGTGTTGTGTGATACTTGTAAAGTACCATGATATTGAAAACATATCAGACTGTCAAAACAATAATTGCAATATTATTAAATAGACCAAAATGTATATTTTTGTTCTACTTGCTTAAAAACAATTAAGAATATGAAATTGCAGGAAGAAATGTAAGTTGTCAAATTCGTATAAATTGTATATTCTCTTGATTTTTTGAACCATCAAATCTATTGTATTTTTATTAATCAAAAGATACCAACCGAGATTATCCTATCCATGCAATATTGCGTTAGATATGAATTTAATATAAAAGGTAATTCTTTTATTGAAGAGAACTTATCCATCGAAAGTAACTGGGGGCATATACTAATAAATTAAGTCATCTATTTAATTTAAATATTAAAAGATAAAAGATTACTACTTAATGAATTAATAATAATTTCTATTTACTATTGTTTCTGTGAAGACTATGTTGAGAGTCATTCAAGTAGTGGTACGATTACAGATCCATCCTCAAATGTTTGAATTTATGCAACGACAAATATGCCAGGTAACCCACTTCGTTTGTGCCTTTCATGATGCGAGATGGGTTCAAAACTTGTTCTGCCACAGGTACCTACGAATTTGGTAACAATTATTACTCTTAAAATATATTTATATTAAACTAAATGGGCTACCTCTAATTGCCACATGACAACATCTAGTTGCTCTATTGGAAAAAAATACTTAATATATTTTATTATCCTAAAAATATTAAAAACATTCTTTAGTTAATTAATAAACAGCATTCAGCAACATATGTAGACTCATTTTTGTATGTCTATATTCTATTATCTTTGATTGAATAACTATCCAGGTTCTATATATCAACTCCTAATTATAGTTAACAAAAATTATTCTTGCTAAAAGCCTTTAATACGTTTTCTTGTAAACAAGCTTTCACTACTTCACCTCACAAATTTTAATTACAAACAAAGAAAATATTTTTTTTAAAAATCAATCTATTTCCCACAAGTAAAAGGATTGTCTATGTGTCACATGACAATATCTAATTCCATTTGAATAAAAGTTACTCCTACTCAAATTTATCTATCTATTATTTATAACTAAATAGCAACCTCTAAGTGACCTATGACAACTTTTAATGACATTTTTTTCAAAAAAAAATTATTCCGATTAAAATCTATTTGTCTATTATCTATATAACTAAGTACATTACCTACAGATGTCATGTGATGACTTCTAATTGGAATTAAAGAAACACTATTCATGATAAAATATATTTATTATCCCAAACTAAATGGATTACCTTTATATATATATATATATATATATATATATCTACAACATGCAAAAGTTGTTGATGTTTGCTATTTTTGAATTTTAATGATGTTTTGGTAGGAGATGAAATTTGGATAATCGGTAATTTACGGTCAATGTTGCTAACCTTGGTGCACTGTGGTTTGAACCTAACTAGTAGGGAAGTATCTAACTAGATGTGTGTGTGAGGCTAGCATACATGGCCGACTGGTGTTTGTGTTTGAGAAATGTTGTTTCTTTCATTTTGTGAAGAATTTTTCAACTTTATTTATGTATGTTGTAGAAGGTTATATATAAGTATTGTTAAATTTACCTTCATAGCTTGTCCTCATTTGTTATATCGGCTAATTGCCCCTTGTAACACCCTAATATTTAACTCAACACGCCTAAGACGCATTTAAGTTAATTATTAGTCATTACTCTTTTGTTCCAGTTTTTAACTCAAACTTCTTTAAAATACTTTAGTAAAAATATGGGTAAAATTTTTTTTTGAACTTAAATAACAAATCGTGAGCCGCGCATACTAAATACCTAACGTCATTACCTTACCTGCGTAAGAGAGATGTTAGAAACGAATATCAGGTAAATACAGAATACAACCATAACATAACATAACTCAAATAATGATGACATATCAATAACTGTATCATAATAGTGATGTCTTGTAATCTTAAGGACATCAATATATATCCGTCAATAATATACAAAACCGATAAGCGAGATACAATTACTCTAAGGGAAAAATATCCAAAAGGAAGTTATCTCAGTAGTTCTCTAAATCCACTCTCAAGACAAATCCACGAACTACACCTTCATTCATATGCGGAGGCGACACGGAAAAGAAAAGGGATGAGAAACTTATACAAGAATCTCAGTAGGGCTTCCGACTATAACACAAGTGTCATCGTCATAAATCCCAGGGAATCTAGTTTAATTATGAAAATGGTGAACATATATATAAGGTTCATTTATTAAGTTCTAAATATCATTAGCGAGATCCGTATCTTTTAGCATGAATCTTAATGTCATGAATGCAACATATTAATCATGGATGCATGTCAATATCATATACATAATATCATAAAATTCATAAAACAATGCATATGATATAAAGAACATCATGATCATCATTCTTACAAGTGACTTAAACTTCTTTTTTCTCTTTTCCTTGGGCGCCTATAATTCTCTCTTTTCTCGAGAGTTCTAGGTTATGAGCTCATACCTCACTAGTCGTCACTAGCGTATTCTTATCCCTTTTGATAAGATAAATTCCCGACTCTTAAGGTACGGGATAGGGGGCATTAGGATCACCTTTCATAACCTTTAATTCCGGGGAATCTAAAGGATCATTTCCTATTTGGATCACCCCTCATAACCTTTAATTCAGGGAGTCTAGAGGATCATTTCCATGTGTCTTATGTCACCTTTAAACTTGGCATGTTATATAGAGATGCAAATATGAATAACTCATCATTTCAACATTTCATGCTCATAAACTTCATGGAATCATGCATCTCAATTTATCAAGCATAATTATAACATACCATAACTTAAACCACATAAACATGTATCATACTTCATTGCATATATCCATAAGCCATATAAGTTTCAACACATGAATATAGCCTTCACAAGATATCCAACCTCAGATTCATGTCATCAAATTTATCAACATTTATGCTTAAGCCCCAAAGGGTCAAATCACAATTTCTCAAAGGTTCTGGGTCAAAATGCAAATACCCTTTGTAACACCTTCTCACAAACTAGAGATCTTTAACATTAACCATTACTTTTAATAGACATATAACTATTAGAAACCATATAAACTCATCGTAAAAACCTTTTAAGGCCATAAACCAAATTTCAATACATTTTAGGGGTCAAAATGTAAAATTGCTTGTTTTTAATATTTAACGACTGATCAGAAATTTCTAAAACTTTATATAAACTTCATAAATAGTATTTTGGACTCATGGACACATTCAACATCATTAGTAGCTTTAAATAAAATCATTTGGCTGAAATAACATAATTGATAGTTCAAAACACAACTTTACGCATTTTGCAAAAGCATTAAACTAACACTTGTAACTACCCTTTTATGCATCTATGGTACCAAAAATAATTTTTACAATAACTATTAGCGATTTAAACTCATCTAGACATCCTAAATCAGTAACCTTTTCAGTTCTAAAGGATTAGATCAGAATACTAAAATTTTAGCATTTAAAATCATGAGAAAAACCGTATTCTTAATCCTTTATAATTTGGAGGTCTTTCAAAATTTCTTTGTACAAATTTAAAGACAAGATCATACCTAAAAATAAAGTATATCAAGATTTAAATCAGAATTATATAAGTGCCAAAAATAAATAGATGAGAAGTGTCCATGATCAAAGTTGTCATTTAAAATAAAACAAGTAAATCTTGAACTTTAGGATTTAAATGATAACTAGAATCATAAACTTGTCTTGTAACCTTATTATTATCATTATAAGGTGATAACTTGGAAAGATAAATATGAAATGCAAGGCTTGAGATATAAATATAAAGATACAAATTCATTCTTAGGTATTTATGATTTAGGTGACAACTTGAAAGTAAATATGAATATACAAGTTTATATTATTATCTTCAAAAATTAAAGTGATAACTTGGAATATAAATATGATTATGAAAAGCTTTGAAATATAAATATGATATGCAAGAACTTATAACATAAATATGGATGCAAGTTCATTTTTATGTCTTATTAACTTAAAACTCAAGACTTAGTAACTCCTTTAGAAATCTTTTGTCATCAAGAATTAAATCTTGGGCTTTAGAGGACATTTAAATGATGGATTCACAACCACCACCATGATTCCTCATCATCAAGCCATGGTCATTATCAAATCATAAAAATCAAAAATATAAAGGAAGAACAAAAGAAAGAACATGAAATAAAATCCCTACCAAGTTGTTTCTTTGTTAATTAGAGCAAGAGCTTGATCTTGTATGAGATATCAACGCGACAAAAAATCTGATTTTAGTGATGGTATATATTTGGCCAAGTGAAGATGAAATGGTGGGAGGATTTTTGTTGTGTTCTTGTGTTTGGATATGGAAAGTTTAGGTGCTTAGGGGTTGGTTTACGATATGTATGTGTTTGTTTGGGCTTGGGAACTTGGATGGATATCAAGAATGGAGTCTCTGGAGGTGGAGAAGGAAGAGAAGAAGAGAGCTTTGTATTTAGAGAGAGAAGAGGATTTTTGGCTAATTTTGTGAGCAAGACTACAACAAAAATACAAATGGTAAGAATGAATGTTTGTGTGTGAATTAGGCTTGGAAAACACATATTTATAGGGATTTTGGGGGGTGAGGCAGCTGCATTAATGGCTATAATGGGGAGTATTTTTTCAATTTTGTGAGTGGTAGGACATATATTTGATGGGTATTTAATTTGTAATGGTTTAGAAATGATAAATTAGTGTAAGTGGCTTAACCATCAAGAGTTTAAAATTCCTCAAGACAAGATTAAATGGCCAACACTTATAGTGGAAATTTTAGTGCTAATAATCTGAAGTAATAAAATAAAAATAAATCTAAAATATATTTTATTTTTGAGAAAAGAAATTGTTAGTGGAAAAGAAATTGATAAACTAAAGTAAGTGCTTAATAATCAAATATTTAAGGTGCTCCACTACAAAATTAAATGGCCAACATATGTAGTGGAATTTTAGTGCAAATAATCTGAAGTAATAAAAAAATAAATAAATATAAAATATATTTTATTTTTAAGAAAAGAAATTTAATACACTAATTTCCTATTATGTGTCTTAAGAACCCCTTTTAATTAAGAAAAGAAAAACAATCTTTTCTAAAATAATCTTATGCTTTAAAATTACCTCAAATAATTATTTTGACTCAAGATAAATAAATAAAATTTATTTATCTTTAATTAGAGCCTAATATTGCCTATATTTATTTGATTACGTAAATAAACTCATTTATTGTTAATTAGGGGCAAAATGGTAATTTCACACAAAAACTCCCCCAAACCACCTGAACATTTTCAAATATCAAATTACACAAGTAATAAACATTTTTGAACTCGAGGCGATGACTAGGTTGAAAATTACTTAATCTCGTGTTAAATTACCACAGGGGTATTTTGGTAATTTCACTTGCGGTAAAAAAAATTGAAGTTAATATTTTCACATCTACAACACACATAATCCCCTTCAAGCATAAAACTAACCCCTTGAGGATAGCACAGGTGGCGAGTCCTTGATTCGGGCAAAAATGACCTTAGGGGCATTTTGGTCATTTGTACATTGAAAAATTGAAAATCGCGATTTTTGCACATATTGCTATTTAATCACCATATAATGTTATTCTAATATCAAAATATCCTATTGAAGATAGCGCGGACCATTTCCTTTATCAAATCTTGTGTAGAAATGACCTAAGGGTATTTTGGTCATTTTGCATAGCAATAAAAATCGAGGCGTTACACCCCTCATTAAGTTAGTTGAACTCATCATGCTCTTCTTTTCCTATTTTAGACTTAAATGCAGGTCTTTGGGCAGTTAGACTCAATTTTGAAGAGTTTAGAAGTTTTTCAAGCTTGACACCTCCGCCAATGTTCTCGAGTGTTTGTGAGTGGATAATATTTCTATGGCATATGTGTTTTATGCCAATGGTATTGGTTAGATTTGATAATGTATATCGAAAGTTTATTTCCATATGTTTGATCAATTTTGCGTAATTTATATAAGTGCTATATAAATTGATTTGCTCAATTAATTGTATATATTTGCTTAGTTTTGGGAATAATCAACTACATTTTGTTGAACATTCAGACATATTTTTGAGAATGGATAATGGATTTTGATAAATGGAAGGATAAACTAGAAAAATATTTATTTGGTTAACTAAATTGATCTATTGAATAAATTATGCTTTCGATTTTTGAGGTTGCTGGATATTTCGCTCCTTGGAAACATTATTGATATTTACTATTTTAGAATTTTAATGATACTTTGGTAGGAGGTGAAATTTGGATAATTGGTAGCTAGTAGTCATTGACGCTAACCTTGGTGTATCGTGGTTCGAACCTAGCTAGCAGGGAAGTTTCTCGCTTGGCATGTGTGTGTGTGCGAGGCCAACATCCATGACAACTTAGTCAAATTGGATTATGAAAGTCCCTATTTGAAAGTTTTATTAAATTGGATACCTCCCCATATTGGTATTCATGTTTAAGAAATGTGTTTTCTTTAGTTTTGTGAAGAATTTTACATATTTATTTATGTATATGGTATATGTTTATTTTCTATATATATATATATATATATATATATATATATATATATATATATATATATATATATATAAGTGTCACAACGTGTCCGGAGGGAGCCGCAACAGGAATGACAACCGATTTTTTAAAATAAGAACAGGAGTCGCCACCAATTTTAATTATGGTTAAAATTGAAAAACCTTTTGATTAGCAAACTGGTCTTTTAAAAGAGATTTGAGGTTCGGGAGTCTGATTATGATTAGGGAAGGGTGGAAACTAAATCCCACTGTACCCCTAATACATCCGTATAAATACGGTTACCCTAGAGCTTATTATGCAAATCGATTATAATTTTATAATATTTATTTTTCCCAAAACTTATGACAATTGCATATTTACAAAGAAATAAAATTAAAATTAAAACAAGTAATAAAGAATAAATTTTATGAAAAAGAATTTTGGCTTGATAGTTGTTGGCTACGCCTAGGTATCCTCTGGTGCAATAAGAAACTCAAAGCCACGTAGTTCTGTAGAAAATGATTGTGTGTTGATTAATTTTATTAAAGAAACTAATTTTCAAGAAAACAAAGTCCACTCTTGCATAGGATTTAGGATAGTATAAACTATACAATAAATCCTTACATTCTTATGAAACTTGAGGATGGCAAGCCATACATCAATATCATAAGTTGTTGCGTGGATTTTATTATTGAAACAAGAATTTTAAAACAGAAATGTGTTGATTGATTTAATTTTTAAAAGAGAATGAAAATGTGTTAATTGATTTTAATTTTTTGAAAGAGGATTTTTAATTGTTAAATGGAAAGAAAACATTTTTGACATGCTCTAATTTTAACAAAAATTTAAAAAAATCATAAACATAATCACACAACTAATTTAACAAAAACACATACAGGATAATTAAACTAAAATGGCAAAATAAACACAAACACATAATTAATTTAAACAAAGCACATAATGATAGTAAAAGGAAAATTAATTTATAAACACAAATATACAATTCAACAAAATACAATAACAAAAAAAAATTATAATATTTTTTTTATTCTTTTTATTTATAAGAAACACTAATACTAAACCCACCCAAAAACAAAGAAATAATTAAAACACTTTTTTTGGTTTTGTTTTGTGTAATTAAATTACCTTGAAACTAATTTATTCAATTTCGCTAGAATACTAAAAAAATTAACGGACTTATCATAAACTGTTTTTTTTTATAGATCAAAATGCTCAAATATTCATTTTAAATCAAATTAAATAAAAGCTTTTTTTTTTTATTTAACTCCACAATAACCCAAGCTTTAAATAAACAAGCCCAAAAACTAGAAACAAAATAAATACTAAACCAAACATGCAAATCCAAATAAGCATACCCAAGATCTAATTGAATAAAATAAAACAACAATAATTATCAAAATAATAATAATAATAATAATTTTGAGAGTGGGGCTCATAAATGCACCCACTCTCAGTCACTTATACACACCCACACTTACACAACTCTCTCTCACCGACACACACATCTCCACTTTCTCACTCATGCTCTGCACAAACACAAAACACACACACACTGACCGCATAGAGAGAGTAAGAGATAAAGAGAGAAAATGGGAGAGGAAGAGGGAGAGAGAAAGAATTCCACGAGAGGGAGAGGCTGCGTCGGTGGCTCCACGCGAAGGCATGGCAGTTGGCAAGGCATGGATAGAAATTTGTCGGCTGACGTGAAGTCAGCTAGAAATTTGTGAGCCAGCGGTGAAAAGAGGAGGAAAAGGCGCGATGGTGATGGGTTTGCAGAGAGGGGGAGATCAGGTTAGCGGTTGAGTGTGGGGCGGGGATCCGCGAAGATCGCGGTGGCTAGGTGGTGGTGCTCACGGCGACTTTGGGTTGCGGCAGTTATGGAGGCGGAGGTATGGGCTTCGCGACTCCATGGGCTGAGCGGCGACGGGATCGGGAGCAAGGAGGAGCCTAGTGGTGGCCGACCGTGATTGAGGAGGTCACGCCTAGTGCTTCACGGTGAAGGTGATGGTGTAGTGGCTGAAAGGGGAAGTTGAAGATGAGAGTCATAGGAGGCCGCGGTGTTCATGGTGGTTTCGGATGTGGCTGGCCGAGGTTGAGGAAGAGGGAACCGACGATGGGTAAGGGAGAAGAGGATGAGATCGCGGTGGTGGAGATGGGTACTTGTAAGGTGGTGGTGGAGGAGATTAAAGGGGAATCGGTGATGATGATGACATGAAGGGAGGCCGCAGCAGTGGTGTGGGGAAGGCCGCGGCCTCCTCCTTTTCTTCTTCCATTTTTTTTTTTGTTAATTCTTGATGTTGATGATTATTGTTGCTGCAAGATTTTACCTTGTTCCTTCCTGTTTGTTGTTGCTGGACTCACTGAACTGAATTCTTGGGAGGCTGATTTGTGCTGATGTGTTTTTGGATTTTTTTCGTAATTAGGATGTAATTCTTGCTGATATGAAAAATCCCCCCTTGTTCCTCTCCCTATTGATTCTGGTTGTGTAGATTTTTATTCTCGTGCTGAAAGAAGCCCGTTATTGTGATGATGAGAGTTCTCCTTACAGGCTGTCAAGATCATCATATCTCATCCTTTTCTTTTTTCTATTTTGTCTGCCGGGAATGAGGGAATGAAAGAATAAAGGAGTAGGGATGAGCTGATGATGGGTGTCCGCCACTACTCTTGGGGATCCAACGTCCTTTTTCATTATTTCATTCATTTTTATTTTTACTTTTTATTAATGGACCAAAAACGTGGGCTTCAAAGGAATAAAATAGGCTGGATAAAGTGGGCTAAAAAAGAAAAGAACATGGAATGGGCTATAACAAGGCTGATTGCTGGATTTTTTTATTTTTTATTTTTATTTTTATTTTGCAAATGAAAATAAATAAAAAAAAGGATTGGACAATAATATGGTGTTCACAATTATATATACACACATACACACACATAGATAAGTGTAGTTAAGTTTACCTTCAGAGCTTGTCCTCGTATGTTTTTCCCTTCACTTAGTTGGACTGACCACTCTGCTCTTCTTTTCCTATTTCAGACTTATGTACAGGTCTTTCATGTAGTAGGACTTAATTTTGATGTGCTTAGAAGTTTTGCAAGCTCGACACCTCTATTTGTGTGAGCTTGAGGGTCATCCTTTAGTCTAGTTAATATTTAATTGAAACTAAGTTGTATATATGCTAGTTTTACTTCATAAACCATAAGTTGGATGCAACTTTTGATTTGAACTATGTAATTGTAGCTAGTTTAGAATAAAAGGATATCATTGTTGTCGTTGGTGTTGTAAATCGATTGAGAGGCTCTAAGAGCATCACTTTGGTTTGGGTAAGTTTGCTACTTTGTTGTATATGTTGTGTACAGAAAGCCTGAGAATGAGTGGTCGAATTGTACCTTTCAAAAACATTTTCTTTTTAAAACTTAAACAAATTCTATCAAGTATAAAAAGTTGAAGGCAGTGAAAAACACAAATTAGATAACATTATAAAGTAACTTTTTGAAGTGTCCATAAACTAAAATAAGTTTAGAAAGTTATAAAAATAATTTTAATAACACACACAAATTAAGAGATGCATACAAAGAAAATTACAAGTGTTTAAGGGATGAGAAGATCACTCAAAAAATTTTATACTAGTTCGGTTAGGCTTACCTACATCCAGTCCTTAAGCAACATTGTTAAATTCTCCATTAAATCCTTATAACTTTTACAATGAAACACCAAGATAGTCTTTCTCCAGCCTTCTCAAGCTAAAATAGTGAGAAGTTAGTACAATCAAATCTCATTCAGAAGTAGTTTTTCACATGAGTCTTTCCAAGCTCTCTCAAAATGATCACTACTGTATCAAGGTATGATAAGATGATAGTTTGGTGTTCACTTGAATTTTCACTTAAGTTGCCTATGGTATGTGAATGGTGTAAAGAAAGAACTTGAGAGACTTCATTCTTAACTTCTTACAAAGAATGTTAACTAATAGATATGTGATAGAAGATTTTTACACTCGAGAAACTGAAATTGATTAAGAACTTGGCTTCCAAAAGTTGTAAAGCAGTTTTGAACATCTTGAGCACAAGAGTTTTTTTGAGCTTGAAGATATGTTGTTTTTTATAATCGAAGTTTGAATTTGACCATTGTCCCTTGATTTCTTCTCCTCTTGGCACATGTTGATCAATTACCGTGCGTCTTAGGATTAATCTTCTAGATATATGAGTTGAATTGTGTCAGTGACAACTATTATACAGCAAAAGTTGTTGTCCTTTGTTCTGAAGGTACTTCAGAAACTCTTTTTGAAATTATGCATGGTTTCTAATCTGGTCATCATGCAAAAACTTCATCAAGAATGTTTGTTTTTTCAAGTATAACGTTGATACGTCTTTGGCAATGATTTTTGAGGCTATGCCCCTTTTTAATTTCAATTATCCTTCAGTTTTTGATAAGACAACATAGATTCAGATGATGCTTCTACATTTTCTAAGTTCTTCAAACTCTGATAGAGTTTCTGTAACGCCCCGATTTTCTGTCCGAGTGGAAAATGACCGAAATGTCCCTGAGGTCATTTTCGGCCCGGAATTTGAGGACAGCCGACTCGGCAATCCTCGAAGGGCCAACTCAATGATTGAAGGGGATTGAATGACCCTTGAGTGGTTTCGGAGGCGAGAGTCTCATTTTCCGCAGTTTCGGGTCAAAATGACCAAAATACCCCTATAGCATTTTACGCGGGTAGAAGTGCCGTTTGAGCCCGAAACTTTCCCCAGAGGTTTAAAACCATGTTTTTACATGTTTCAAAACATCTGTTTGAGTCTCGGTGATCCTGGGCAGTTTTAGTGCAAAATTATGATTTTGCCCCTAGAATAGTGTTTTTGAGCTTAATGATGTAATTAAGCAAACCTAAGCAATATTAGGCTCTAAACGAAGATTAATTAATTTCCCTAATTAATCTAGAGTCAAAATAATTTATTAAAGTTAATTAGAACCTAAAATTGTTTAGATTAAACTTAAATCCCTTTTTAGAACTCAAGATTCCTAGTCTTGGAATCTTGAATAGTGTTTTCTCTCTCCAATTCCTTAAATCAAGGAATTGTGTCTAGAATTGTTTATGCACTAAAATGAATTTATAACTCACTAATGATGCACGAACACTCTTTAATTATGTCTTGACAACCTTAATTACCCATTTTCTCACCTAAACACTTTCTTATAAAGTCCTAATCTTAATCCTAATCAAAGATACACCTAAACACAACTCTAAACCACAATTAAAATGCAAGATATCCTCCCCCCATGGCTGATGCACATTCGGCCTCTCTCCCTCAATTACCACACATGTTGAATTGTTTCTCACTCAAAGAACCATGCTTGAGGCCATACTTTGAACCATACCTCACCATACTTTGAACTATACCTCACCATGCCTCAAGACCACATTATCTCACCTCATGGAACTCATGGTCTCCCTCCAATCTGCATGGCCGAAGCCTCCCCCTCCATTTGCACCCTTCATTGCTTCATTTCTCTATAAATAGCTTGCTTGGGTGAACTTGTATCATTTTGGGTTCATTTGCAAAGAGTAAGTTTTCAAAGAAACACTTCAAAGCTTTCTTTTCTCTCAAGTTCAAGTTCTTCAAGTTCTTCAAGTTCTTCATCTTCTTCATTTTCTTCTTCCATCTTCAAGATCATCACACCAAGTAAGGATTTTCTTTCAAGTACTTCATTCTTTAAAGTTCTTGTTCTAGCTTTATGTTCATAGTTTCTCTTGATTCTTTTTAGAACTTCTTTTCTTCTCCTTTTTCTTTCTCATTTTCGGCCATTGGCCTTGACGTTCAAAGAAATGAGAGCTTGATGATGAGGGTTTCATGATGATGTTCATCACTTGAAACAAACTCTAGAGCTTGATCTTTGTTCTTAAGCAAAAATGTTTCTAGTTCTTCCTTTCTTAAACTCTTGAGAACTTTAGCTTTGATGGTGTTTTAAAATGGTTCTATGAACTCAATGATGAGGACTCATGGTGTTGGTGTTAATGTATCACCAAGATCATGGACTCTAGAGTTTTCAAATATTCCTTTTCTTGCCTAGAATATTTCGGCCATTTCCTTTTCTTCTACATGTTCAATGTTTTGATTTTCTAAAAATGTTGTTTTGAGTTCTAGGAACTCTAAGCTTTACTTAACCTTGGTTGGATGAGTTTGGGTTGAGGATTGAGTTCCTCTAAAGTCTTGTTAAGAGCTCTAGAAAGATAAAATGAACTTGCATAATTTATTTTATACTTGCATTTATATTTACATTCTTGCTATGCACCTTTACTTTCAAGCTATCACCTAAGAACATAAAGATTAAAATGGAACTTGCATCATCACTTAATTTAATTCTCAAAGCCTTTCTATTTCAGCTTTAAAGTCGATTGTTGTTGGGCCTAGAGCACTAAAATAAAGAATTGAACTTGCATTATCACCTAATTAATTTCTCGAATGCCTTTCTATTTCGGCCTTAAAGTCGATTGTTGTTGGGCCAAGAGCACTAAAATAAAGAATTGAATCTTGTATATTTACTTTCAAGCTTGCACGTTTAATTTTATGCCTTGCATATTTAATTTAAGTCATCACTTTATTTTGTAATCAAGATTAAAAATGAAAAGCATGAGCACGTTTATTTTATGTTATAACTTAAGAACCTAGAACTCAAAGACTTGCCCATTTCATTTCAAGTTAAAGTTTAATGTGAATGCATTCTTTGAATGCATGTTTTCGGCCAAGTAGTGATGATGGACTTGTAATGAGTTTTCATCTAGCTACAAGGACCAATAGTCTATGTTCTAAGTTTTTCTTAAAGCTTTATAAATCTTTACAAGGTTATGTTATCATGAGATACGACTTTATTCCCTTTTAGAAGATGAAATATATTTTGGTCACTGACCTAAGGCTTCTCTTAGCTTCCTAAGGAATTAAAATGATTTGCAAAGAGTTTTAGAGATTCTAAATTGATTCCAAGAGAAACTAGTTAACTTATGTACTTAGAAATGTCAATTTAGTTCTCTTATTAAAGTTAGATGTTTTCGGTACTGTCATGATGAGCTTGTGGCTGTATGATGATGCTTTGATGTATTTGAATGTGTGAAGATATCATATGATGATGTAGAAACGATTCTATGCATGATAGGTAAGAAACTAACTAACTAGAAATATCGTAAAGCTAGAATTTAACATAGTTTAGACCCATTTGTTTTTGGAACTTATCCAAACTATTTTAATGGGAACATAATCAGATTAGGATTGTTTAGACATAAAATACTTGGTAACATTTGGATTAGAATTGAATTTTAGCACCTATAGGGAAACTAGTAACTAGAAAACCGTAA
Organism: Dalbergia cochinchinensis; assembly: GCA_031216125.1. Lineage (NCBI taxonomy): Eukaryota > Viridiplantae > Streptophyta > Magnoliopsida > Fabales > Fabaceae > Dalbergia > Dalbergia cochinchinensis. The sequence goes on along the minus strand of CM062373.1, from coordinate 52,550,550 downwards.
AAATGCAAATGTAGAACTCTTAGAACATTTAGTTTTCTGGATTCTGTCCAGCAACGTTACAACATGATAAATGTGATTTATAATTAGTTCTTAAGCATAGGAATGTCTCATAATTGATTTAGATTTTATTTATAGCGCCTTAGGCGAAGACAGAACCGAGAAAGGGTCTAAAACGTAAGTTCTAGAACCCCGTAACCACAAGTTAGAAATTCTGCCCTATGCTTTTCAGATTTGAGAATGAATATGAGAATTAGGAATGATGATTAATTATGAGCCCTTAGGTGCATAACATATGAACGACGGATGTTAGAGGACTATATCTCAAGATTAAGACCCGTAAGGGTCAAAGCATAAGCTACCGTAAGGGTAAGCGTTTGAATGTTCTATGATGATGCATGTGGTATGTAAATGTTGATGATGTTATTCATATGAGGAATTCATGAGGATATATGTTTATGTGGCATAAAGCAAATTTGGAAGGAATTCGGCGTAATGCCATCGTGCCGTCGAATTCCCAACGAATTTGGGGACTTACAGAGATTTTGAAAATTAAGGTACTAAGATGGGTTCTAGGATGACACCGGTTCGGCCGAGCACCTCCATAGAACTCATGTGACATCGGTACCAATTTATACTCTTAGGTGACACCGGTTCGGCCAAGCACCCCTGAGAGAATTGCCCCCTAACCCGTACTCAGATAGTCGGGATTTATGATTTATGATACGCTTATTGTTAAGTGGTAAGTAAGAACCAATGACGACTAGTTAAGGTATGAGCTCATAACCTAGAGATGTGACACGTTCTGGGTGACACCGGTTCGGCCAAGCACCCCTAGAGCGCTTGTCTTTTAGGGCGACCCATGAGGAAGAGAAGTTTCATGATTATGATTATGTCACTAAGTTTGTCCCATATGAATGTTTCTATTGCCACTTTATACCACTAAGTATGATGATGCTTGACGATATGATTTATGTATGTGCATTAGGTAGCGCCATGCATACATTCTCTATTATGTTGCATTCATGACATTAAGAGCATCCTAAAATGAATAGACCTTGGCTAAAGTATATTTTAAAGTTTAAAATGAACTCGATGCATGCTCACTTGCTTCTACGAAATAAACCCAAGGTTCCTGAGGACGTAGATGATGACACCTAGGTAGTAGGAGGCCCTACTGAGATTCTTTAGCAAGATTCTCACTCCCTCTATCTTTTCTTTCCGTCACGTCTTCAGATGGCGACGTTCGTAGTGTTCGTGGACACCCCGACATGGGAGGTGCACTATGACCCGGCTCACGGGTCATACCATTTTGAGGGACAGTGCACGGTGCGGGTTTTCATGTTCATAGGACGCCCCTTCGCTCACCCCGTGCACACCCACCGCTTCTCTCCGACTGCACCCTATGGCGACGACGAGCGGGTTTTTGAGCGCGCACGTACGCATAACGAGAGAGTGCTCCGCATGCACACCGCCACCTCAGCCATGCGAGACTATCCCAATTATGTGCCCCAAACCTACTTCTCAGAGACCGACCCGTCCGAGGACCCACCTACCCATCCGTATAGCGAGAGCTCTGCCCCCTCTCCACCATTGTTGAGGGAGGGCAGTGAGGATACCGTGACTCAGCCACGGCTTGAACGATGACCGGAGATGCGGCCACACCGCGGGGGTCACTCTTGATCCCTGTTTCGCCTCTTTACACCCGAGGAGCTCGCCCAGTTTCCCGGATATTTGCCTCGTTCGTGAGATGGACGTCAGTAGGAGGTGACGATCGACCGATGGAGTACCCGGGTAGAGCACACACCACTTAGATGGAGATAAACCTTCTTTTGTTTAGAGGTTACCCCATTTGATGCACTCGGGTAGGGGAGTAGTTTATGTTTATGTTTGTGTTGTATTTTCTTTCATGTATTCCTTTGTACTAAATTAAGTCCCACACTTATAAGTGGGCAAGTTATATATATATATATATATATATATATATATATATATATATATATATATATATATATATGAGATGATATTCAGCGTTTCCCATGATGTTCCTTTATGTGCCTTATGCTATGACGATATGAGATGCATGTTTTGTCCTTTACGTGTTATATCGCATCACGCGGCTCTCACTTTGTACTTCAAAAAAAATTTACCCGTATTTTCCGCTAAATATTTCAAAGTAAAAATGAGAACTATGAAGTAACAGACTAATGATTAACCTAAATATGTTCTAGAGTATTGGGTTAAAAATTAGGATGTTACAGTTTCTTTATGAAGTAGATGTAGGTCTTCAAAAAGTATTGGAAACTTAAATTTGTGAGCATGAATGAATTTGATAGAGTGATGCTTGATTTCATCATGAGAAAGCACATTATTGATTTGTCATGCCGCTTTCTGATATATTAGATTATTTTTTGATGTTCACAGCTATGCTCTAACTTACTTTGTGAAGTTTCTCTACACTGCAAGTCACATTCTAAGCTATTTTTCATATTCTTAAATATTTTAATCTCTTTGAATGAGGTTTATAAAATTTTAAAACAAGATAGAATGACAAATATATCAGGAAATAAATTACGTCTAGCATGAGAAAGTTTCTATTCGGCACTTAAGAAACTAATGTAAACTATTAGTTCTTTCTACAAAATATTTTAACAAAATTTGTTTTGTTCTCATTCAAAACACAAGTTGTAATGGACTTCTCAAAGGTTCTGTAGCTAACATACTGTGTAGGTTTGCAATTCTAGGAAGCCAGAAAATAGCGGAAATTACTATATCCATTTTTAGTAAAAGCTTTAGCAAGTTTGCTTAAAGGCCAACTCCTCCAATGTGTGGGTCACAAACTAGATCAGATCATGGCACACCTTATGTTTATACACGAGCTTGGGCCTTTGTTTATTAGTCAATGAATCTCGACCAAAAAAAATGTTAAACAAGTCAGTCCTAATATCCATTTATATATTTTAAACACTTAAACTCTTATTTGTTTATAAATTACAACATTTAAACTTAGTATCCACTTTTTTCATTTATTTTTTTATTTTTTAATGAAAAAACTTGAATTGCATGTTTTTATTTATCTTAACTTTTTAAATATTTTTTCTATCAAGCAAGGTGTTTTAAACGAGCTGGCCAATTAAATTTGCGGGTCAATTTTAAACGAGTCAACCTGCTATATATTATTGTGGTCAAACTCGCTTGTGTTTAGTTTGTTTAAACTAGTTTCATACCTTTAGAAATAAGGCATGAACGTATCATATAAAATTTTACTATGAGAATTTATTCCTAATTTCTACGCAATTGGTAGATATCAAACTAACATGGTAACATGTTTGTAAGAACTTATTTGGTGAATTTGATTTCAAATGATGGTGTATTGGTGTAGGTTTCTTAATTGAATCGATGTAAAATTGTTGTGACATTGTCGAGGAGAGTTTGCTCATTACACTTAATTATAGTTTTCCTTTTTTCTCATTAGTATAAGATTGTAGAGTAAAATACATGAAAATAAAATCAATAAATCAATATAAATAGAAGTGGATTTGACTACAACAAAATTTATAGTTTTTGTCATACCATGACAAAGTATTAGTGAAAAATTTGCCATAGGTTAAGATTAAAAATAAAAGATAACTTTTCAAAGGTGAGAATTTTAACCCCAGGATATGTTTGGTTTTGGAGTAAAAAAATGGGTAAAATTTTCATGGATAAGATTCATGTGTAATTTTAAAAGAGGGCTTATCTATGTAATTTTTAATATCACTTTTAACTCTCAATGAAATACGCCCTAAAAGAATGTTTGTTATATTTTTTATGAAAACATTGATATTGGCTTTAGGCCATTTGTATTATTTGTTAGCATATTTTTGTCGTATTATTAGTTATTGTTATCATAATTATTTTTTTAATAATGTACACATTGATGTTGATCATGTTATGAACATGGGGACGAATTGTATTAATATCAGTACCCTTGAAAGCATCATTAATGCAAAATTTTGTACATGGCGGCAGCAAGAACAACCATGGAGTATGATGTGATGATGACAAACATTAAGCCTAATATGAATTTTCCTCTTGTTCTTTATTTATTTTTATGGTTCAATTGCAATTTGTCATTTGTTGGAATCTTTAAACTAAGTATGGACCTGATCTATTTATGTAGAATGCTTTCTTGAATATCTTTTATTTTCTCTTTTTCTTTCAACATGGACCAATCAGCTGAAAAGAAAATAAGTTAGGTAAATATTTTCTAGATTTTGATTTTGTGCTAGAACTAAAATATAAACAAAAAAGCCTTTTGGGAATTTTATAGTTTTATAGTTTTTTATTTTTTAATTCAAAATTATAAATAAAGAAAAAGGAATAACATCAGTATCATAATAATATAGAAAAAAAAGCTTGTCAAATCAAGAGAAATTGAATAATACGATTTAGCCAATATTTCAAAAAGAATAGGATAAAAAATTGTGCTTACATCATGGCATGAAATTTCTTACAACCAAGTCTCCAAGACAAACTTCAGGAACCAAACTCATAAATTGGATCAATACTCAAGTAATGTCTAGACTGTCAAATTTTGAAATCTAGTGTGGAGAAGTTCTTCCATCCACCAAGTGGAAAAAGATCTATCCTCCACAAAACTTCTCCACCATTTAATCCAAATGGGTCCCATATTTTATAAAATTGTTACTATTATTTGTATGGTATAAAATTGGTTTTGAGCAAGAATGATCCTTCTTTTCAGAGGATAGAAGAAAATATTTCTAGTAAGTGTAGAATACTAGAGCAATCAACAAAGCAACAAAGGTGGGCACACCAAAATGATTGATTCCATATAGAGTAATCATTTTTCCTGAACTCCTCGGACTTACTGGAGCTGTTGCAATGTTTGTACCAAGATGCAAAAAAATATAATTCTTGTTATAAGTGCTTGTTTGGCTACCACTTTTTTCCAGAGTAAAATGAAAAATAAAAGCTTCCCAATACTTTTTCCTAGGTAACAAAATAGTTTCTTTTCCTCAAGTACTTCTAATTTTAAAACAAATAGTCCTTAGATATTGATGTCACCCTTGCTCACATAAAGAAGGTATTGGATGTTTTGAAAGTAGAATATATGATATTATCATTCCAATTATTGATGACATTTTAGACTACAATAATGATTGGATCTACCACTGATTTATATATTTATTCATGTTGGAATGGTAGTTTATGTTGGGAAAAGTTTTTATATGCCATTGAAAGTCATTAAAAGATTAGTTTGCATACCAAACCCCTCTAAAATGCATTATTGGAAAGCTATTCCTCAAGAATAAAAATCCCAAGGATGAAATATTATTACAAGAGCCGTGCATCCATCGAGAAACTTATTTCTTGGTCACAAGGATTTCTCAATTTGATTGAGATTCTTATAATGGAAAATGTAGATCACAACAAATTTCTAAACAAAACAAAAAGAATGAAAATTTGGTCACCTAAACACTTTCCAACAAATTAATTAAATGATTTTCTCCTTTGTGACAAAAAGAAAAGAATAAAAAAAAAACACAATTTGTAAAGGCCAAAACCATATGATAAACAAACAAACCATTCAAATACAATGAATTAATTTAGTTACTAGTAATCCTATTTTCATGTGAAACAAATATGTCATCCTAAGGTAGAAAATATTTCAATTTGTGATTTTAAAAATGTAGCAAACAAACGATAACAACAAAATATATTTTGCAATCAAGTTATAAAAGAAAAAAAAAAGAAAACAATAACTAAAACTTATAAAAATCACATAACACAAAAACAGAGAAAACCAATACCATTATTGCATTTGGAAGGGTCAACAGGAGCACCACAAGAACTAGGAAGCTTTGCAACATCATCCTTAAACAAGCCCATGGTCTTACGTAGGCGCTCATTATCATAGTACTTGCAATAGCATTTGGTGTCAGTGGTGACCATCTTAGTCACGCGGTCAAAACAATCTTGACTAGGCTTGACTAGGCTTCCCATTTTAATCGAAAGATTACAAGAATTCATTTTCACAATGCAATCTCATTCTTTCACTACTATAACACCTTGTAGAATCTTCCTAAGGATACTAGATAAACCCTGATGAACCAATGAAGAAGAGAAGATGAGGAAGAATGAGAAAATAAGGCCCTTGGATGCCATGATGCTCTTCTACTTCAAAGAGAAATTAATTAAGAGAAAAAAAGAAGAATAGGCAATAAAACTCTAGGAAGGTTTGGTTTTTGCTATTCCCTTAGTAGCGTCATTATGGTGGACTGGTTTATATTGTGAGGGAACTTATTTATTTTTAAAAAGGACATTTTGAAGAGGAAGTTTATTCAACCATATTCTCTTCATATCATAACAATGTATACAAATTGACTAGGTTATCTTTTTTAGATATTAAATCTTTTTTCACTTTATTTAGTTTATCCTCAATGTTGGATTGTACAAAATTCAAGAGCAGAAAAGATTTCATTATGTATGGTTTATAAAAGTTGTCAAAACAGATTTCCAAGATGAAAGAAAAAAATTTGTGGGTGGTTTGTATGAAAATGTCCCTAAAATAAAGGGTACTAAACCTTGTGTTAGTCAGGGCAGTGTGGTTTAGCCACCATTATTGTGCTCATATGTTGTTGTAGGTTGTTTTCGTCAGCTGTTATAGTTCTTCCCTAATTCACCTAAAACTATAAGCACAAGAACAAAATTTTATAGGTCCAAAAAATAAACAAATTTTAAGGATGACGGCTGTTAACGAGCTTGTGGTTACCTGGCCCTATCCAATCCAGAGAGATCTAGTTTTGAACCTATCCGGCATCGAGGTTAGTAGATGTATAGTGTGTTTAGGCATGCCGTAGGGTTGGGTTGAGGTGAACCCACCCTATCTGCCCGTATCCTATATATATGTATATTCTAGTTTGTTAGCCGTTCATTTAGAAATTCTAAGAATTTTACATGGTTAATATATATTAAAAATTGTAATGAATTAGAATATATTGATTTTGTATAGTCTACTTGCTATGTAAATAATTTAGTGAAATAGATATCTAATATAGTTGTGCTGTGTGATACTTGTAAAGTACCATGATATTGAAAACATACCAGACTGTCAAAACAATAGTTGCAATATTATTAAATAGACCAATATATATATATATATATATATATATATATATTTGTTCTACTTGCTTAAAGACAATTAGAATATGAAATTGTGGGAAGAAGTATAAGTTGTTAAATCCATATAAATTTTTTATTCTCTTGATTTTTTGAACCATTAAATCTATTGTGTTTTTATTAATCAAAAGATACCAACCGAGATTATCCTATCCATGTAATATTGCGTTAAATATGAATTTAAAATAAAAGGTATTTTTTTATTGAAGAGAATTTATCCATCGAAAGTAACTGGGGGCATATACTAATAAATTAAGTCATCTATTTAATTTAAAGATTAAAAGATAAAAGATTACTATTTAATGAATTAATAATAATTTCTATTTACTGTTGTTTCTGTGAAGACTATGGTGAGAGTCATTCAAGTAGGGGTACAATTACAAATCCAAATCCAACCCTAAACCCTAAACCCTAAACCCTAAACCCAAATCCAACCTCAAATGTTTCAATTTATACGAAGACAAATATTTCAGGCAATCCACTTCGTTTGTGCCTTTCATGATGCAAGACAGGTTCAAAACTTGTTGTGTAGCAGGTACCTGTGAATTTGGTAACAATTATTATCCTTAAAATCTATTTATATTTAACTAAATAGGCTCCCTCTAATTGCCACATGACAACGTTTAGTTGCTATATTGGAAAAAATAATTAATATATTTTATTATCTTAAAAATATTAAAAACATTCTTTAGTTAATTAATAAACAGCATTCAACAACAGATGTAAACTCTTTTTTATATGTCTATATTCTATTATCTTTGATTCAATAACTATCCAGGTTCTATATATCAACTCCTAATTATAATTAACCAAAATTATTCTTGCTAAAAGCTTTTAATACATTTTCTTATAAACAAGCTTTCACTACTTCACCTCACAAATTTTAATTACAACCAAACAAAATAAATTTTTTTAAAAATCAATCTATTTCCCACAAGTAAATTGATTGTCTATATGTCACGTGACAATATCTAATTCCATTTAAATAAAAGTTACTCCTACTCAAATTTATCTGTCTGTTATTTATAACTAAACAATCAGTTCTAAGTAACCCGTGACAACTTTTAATGACAGTTTGTTAAAAAAAATATTATTCCGGTTAAAATCTATTTGTCTATTATCTATATAATTAAGTACATTACCTACAGCTATCATGTGATGACTTCTAATTTGAATTAAAGATACACTATTCATGATAAACTATATTTATTATCCATAACTAAATGGATTACCTTTATATGTATGTGACAATTCCTAACTTCAATTAAAGAAAATTGACTCCAGCTAAAATCTATACACATACACACACACACACACACACACATATATGTATGTATCTATAACAAGCAAAATTGTTGATGTTTGCTATTTTTGAAATTTAATGATGTTTTGGTAAGAGATGAAATTTGGATAATCGGTAATTAGTGGTCAATGCTACTAACCTTAGTGCACTATGGTTCGAACCTAACTAGCAGCAAAGTTTCTAACTAGGTTTGTGAGTGAGGCTAGCATACACGGCTGACTAGTGTTTGTGTTTGAGAAATGTTTTTTCTTTCATTTTGTGAAGAATTTTTTCATCTTTATTTATGTATGTTGTAGAAGGTTGCATATAAGCATAGTTAACTTTACCTTCATAGCTTGTCCTCGTTTGTTATAACGGCTCATTGCCCTTTATTAAGTCAGTTGAACTCATCATGCTCTTCTTTTCCTATTTTAGACTTAAATGCAAGTCTTTGGGCAATTAGACTCAATTTTGAAGAGTTTAGAAGTTTTTCAAGCTTGACACCTCTGCCAATGTTCTCAAGTATTTGTGAATGGATAATATTTCTATGGCATATGTGTTTTATGCCAATGGTATTGGTTAGATTTGATTACGTATATTGAAAGTTTATTTCTATATGTTTGATCAAATGCAAATATTTTGCTTGATTTTTATAAGTGCTATATAAATTGATATGCTCAATTAATTGTATATATTTGCTTAATTTTGGGAAAAATTACATTTTGTTGAACATTCAGACAAATTTTTGAGAATGGATAATGGATTTTGATAAATGGAAGGATAAACTAGAAAAACATTTATTTGGTTTACTGAATTGATCTGTTGAATAAATTATGTTTTGGATTGTTGAGGTTGTTGAATATTTCGCTCTTTGGAAACATTATTGACATTTACTATTTTAGAATTTTAATGATATTTTGGTAAGATGTGAAATTTGGATAATTGCTAGTTAGCAGTCATTGACGCTAACTATGGTGTATCGTGGTTTGAACCGAGCTAGCAGTGAAGTTTCTAGCCTGGCATGTGTGCATGTATGAAGCCAACATCAACGAAAACTTAGTCAAATTGGATTATAAAATTCCCTGTTTGAAAGTTTTATTAAATTGGATACCTCCCTATATTGGTATTCATGTTTGTGTTTTTTTTTTTTTAGCTTTGTGAAGAATTTTACATATTTATGTATGTATATTGTATACTTTTATTTTCTATATGCATATACACACATAGATAAGCGTAGTTAAGTTTACCTTTAGAGCTTGTCCTCGTATGTTATACAGAGTCATTGCCCCGCACTTAGTTGTACTGATCACCCTGCTCTTCTTTTCCTATTTTAGACTCATGTGCAGGTATATCATATAGTAGGACTTAATTTTGATGTGCTTAGAAGTTTTGCAAGCTCGACACCTCTATTTGTGTGAGCTTGTGTGTCATCCTTTAGTTTAGTTAATATTTAATTGAAACTAGGTTGTATACATGCTAGTTTTACTTCACAAACCATAAGTTGGATGTAGCTTTTGATCTCAGCTAGTTTAGAATGAAAGGATATCATTGTTGTCGTTGATGTTGTAAACCGATTGAGAGGCTCTAAGAGCATCACTTTGGTCTGGGTAAGTTTATTGCTTTGTTGTATATGTTGTGTATAGAAAGCCCGAGAATGAGTGGTCGAATCGTGCCTTTCAAAAACTTTTTCTTTTTAAAACTTAAACAAATTCTATCAAGTATAAAAACTTGAAGCTAGTAAAAAACACATATAAGATAACATCATAAAGTAACTTTTTGAAGTGTCCATAAACTAAAATAAGTTTAGAAAGTTATAAAAACAATTTTAATAACTCACACAAATTAAGAGATGCATACAAAGGAGATTACAAGTGTTTAAGGGATAAGAAGGTCACTTAGAAAATTTTATACTAGTTCAATCAAGCTTGCCTACATCCAGTCCTTAAGCAACACTATTGAATTTTCCATTAAATCCTTATTCTTTTAGAAGAAAACACAAAGATAGTTTTTTTCCAGCTTTCTCAAGCTAAAATAGTGAGCAGTTAGTACAATCAAATCTCATTCAGAAGTAGTTTTTCACACTAGTGTTTCCAAGCTATCTTAGAATGATAACTACTACGTCAAGGTATGATAAGATGATATTTTGGTGTTCACTCGAATTTTCATTCAAGTTGCCTAAGATATGTGAATGGCGGAAAGAAAGAACTTGAGAGACTTCATGCTTAACTTCTTACAAAGAATGTTAACTAATAGATATGTGATAAAAGACTTTTACAATTGAGAAACTGAAATTGATTAAGAACTTGGCTTCAGAAAGTTGTAAAGCAGTTTTGAACATCTTAAGGGCAAGAGTTTTTTTTTAGCTTGAACGTGTGTTGTTTTTTATAATTGAAGTTTGAATTTGACCATTGTCCCTTGATTTCTTCTCCTCTTAACACATGTTGATCAATTACCGTGCATCTTAGGATTAGTCTTCTAGATATATGAGTTGAGTTGTGTTAGTGACAACTATTATAGAACAAAAATTGTTGTCCTTTGTTCTGAAGGTACTTCAGAAACTCTTTCTGAAATTATGCATGGTTTCTAACCTTCTCTTCATGCAAAAACTTCATCAAGAATGTTTGTTTTTTCAAGTATGATGTTGATACGTCTTAAGCAACGACTCTTTGAGGCTGTGCCTTCATTTAATTTAAATTATCCTTCAGTTTCTGATAAAACTGTGTAGATTCAGATGATGCTTCTACATTTTCTAAGTTCTTCAAACTCTTATAGAGTTTTTTCATGAAGTAGATGTAGGTCGTCAGAAAGTGTTGGAAACCTCAATTTGTGAGCATGAATGAATATGATAGAGTTAGGCTTGATTTCATCATGAGAAAGCACATTCTTGAGTTGTCATGCCACTTTTTGATGACCCAGCTGAACTTTCGGATGCTCTAACTTACTTTGTGAAGTTTCATAACACTATAACTCACTTTCTAAGCTATTTTTCATATTCTTAAAAATTTTAATCTCTTTGAATGGCGTTTATAACATTTTAAAACAAGATTGTATGAAAATATATCAAGAAATAAATTATGTCTAGCATGAGAAAGTTCCTATTTGGCACTTAAGAAACTAATGAAATTTATTAGTCCTTTCTACAAAATATTTTAACAAAATTTGTTTTGTTCTCATTCAAAACATAAGTTGTAATGGACTTCTCAAAGGTTCTGGAGCGAACATACTGTGTAGGTTTGCAATTCTAGGAAGCTAGAAAATAGTAGAAATTACTTTATCCATTTTCTGTATAATCTTTAGCAAGTTTGCTCAAAGGCCAACTCCTCCAATGTGTGGGTCACAAACTAGATCAGATCATGACACACCTTATGTTTATACACGAGCTTAGGCCTTTGTTTATTAGTCAATGAATCTTGACAAAAAAAAAAACGTCAAACGCAAGTCAATCTTAATATCCATTAATATATTTTAAACACATAAACTCTTATTACTTTATAAATTACAACATTTAAACTTAGTATCCACTTTTTTCATTTATTTTAGTATTTTTTAATAAAAAAACTTGAATTGCATTTTTTTATTTATCTTAAATTTTTTAATATTTTTTCTATGAAACAAGGTGTTTTAAACAAGCCGACCAAATAAATTCATGGGTCAATTTTAAACAAGTCAACCTGTTATATATTATTGTGGTCAGGCTTGCTTGTGTTTAATTTGTTTAAACTAGTTTCATACCTTTATAAATTAGGCATGAAAATATCATATAAAATTTTACTAAGAATTTATTCCTAATTTCTACGCAATTGGTAGATATCAAACTAACATGGTAACATGTTTGTAAGCACTTATTTGGTTAATTTGATTTCAAATGATGGTGTATTGGTGTAGGTTTCTTATTTGGATCGACATAAAATTGTTGTGACATTGTCGAGGAGAATTTGCTCATTACACTTAATTATAGTTTTCCTTTTTTCTCATAAGTATAAGATTGTAGAGTAACATACATGAAAATGAAATCAATAAATCAATATAAATAGAAGTGGATTTGACTACAACAAAATTTATAGTTTTTGTCATAACATGACAAAGTATAAGTGAAAAATTTGATACAGGTTAAGGATAAAAATGAAAGATAAATTTTCAAAGATGAGAATTTTAACCCCTAGGATATGTTTGGTTTCGGAGTAAGAAATGGGTAAAATTTTCATGGATAAGATTCATGTATAATTTTAAAAGAAGGCTTATCTATAGAATTTTTAATATAACTTTTAACTCTCAATCAAATACGCCCTAAAAAAATGTTTGTTGTATCTTTCATGAAAAAATTGATATTGGCTTTGTGCCATTTGTACTATTTGTTAGCTTATTTTTGTCGTATTATTAGTTATTGTTATCATAATTATTTTTTTAACGTACACATTGATGTGGATCATGTTATGAACATGGGGACGAATCATATTAATATTAGTACCCTTGAAGGCGTCATTAATGCAAAATTTTGTACATGGTGGCGGCAAGAACAACCACGGGGTATGATAAGATGACGACAAAGGTTGAGCCTAATATGAATTTTCTTCTTGTTCTTTGTTTATTTTTATGGTTCAATAGCAATTTGTCATTTGTTGGAATCTTTAAACTAATTATTGACCTGATTTATTTATGTAGAATGCTTTCTTGAATATCTTTTTTTTTCTTTTTATTTCAACATGGACCATTCAGCTCAATAGAAAATAAGTTGGGTAAATATTTCCTAGATTTTGATTTTGTGCTAGAACCAAAATATAAACAAAAAAACCCTTTTGGGCATTTTATAGTTTTATAGTTTTTTATTTGTTAATTCAAAATTATAAATAAAGAAGAAGGAATAACATTAGCATGATAATAATATAGAAAAAAAGCTTTTCAAATTAAGAGAAATTGAATACTACGATCTATCCAATATTGTAAAATTATGTGACATATAATAAAAAAGAATAGGATAAAAAATAGTGCTTACATCACGACATGAAATTTCTTACAACTAAGTCTCCAAGACAAAATTTAAGAACCAAACTCATAAATTGGACCAATACGCAAGTAATGTCCAGACTGTCAAATTTTGAAATCAAGTATGGAGAAGTTCTTCCATCCACCAGGAGGAAAAAGATCTATCCTCCACAAAACTTCTCCACCAATTAATCCAAATGGGCCCCATATTTTATAAAATTATTACTACTATTTGTATGGTATAAAATTGGTATAGAGAAGAACGATCCTTCTTTCCGAAGGATAGAAGAAAAATATATCTAGTAGGTGGAGAATACTAGAGCAATCAATAAAGCAACAAAGGCGGGCACACCAAAATGAATGATTCCATATGGAGAAATCATTTTTCCTGAACTTCTTGGACTTACTGGAGCTGTTGCAATGCTTGTACCTAGATGCAAAAAAATATAGTTCTTGTTATAAGTGCTTGTTTGCCTACCACTTTTCTCCATAGGAAAATGGAAAAAAAAAAAAAAAGCTTCCCAATACTTTTATCCTAGGTAACAAAACTGTTTCTTTTCTTAAAGTACTTTTGATTTTAAAACAAATAGTCCTTAGATATTGATGTCACCCTTGCTCACACAAAGAAGGTATTGGATATTTCAAAAGTAGAATATATGATATTATCATTCCAATTATTGAATGACATTTTAGACTATAGTAATGATTGGATCTACTACTAATTTATATATTTATTCATGTTGGAATAGTAGCTTATGCTGGGAAAAGTTTTTATATACTATTGAAAGTCATTAAAAGATTAGTTTGCATACCAAACACCTCTAAAATGCATTATTGGAAAGCTATTCCTCAAGAATAAAAATCCCAAGGATGAAATATCATTACAATAGCCATGCATCAATTGAGAAACTACTTTCTTGGTCACAAGGATTTCTCAATTTGATTGAGATTCTTATTATCGTAAATGTGGATCACAACAAATTTCTAAACAAAATGAAAAGAATGAAAATTTGATCACCTAAACACCATCCAACAAATTAAATAAATGATTTTCTCCTTTGTGACAAAAAGAAAAGAATAAAAAAAAACATAATTTGCAAAGGCCAAAACCATATGATAAACAAACAAACCAATCAAACACAATGAATTAATCTAGTTACTAGTAATCCTGTTTTCATGTGAAACAAATCTGTCATCCTAAGGTAGAAAATATTTCAATTTGTGATATTAAAAATGTAGCAAACAAACGATAACAACAAAATATATTTTGCAATCAAGTTATAAAAGAAAAAAAAAGAAAACAATAACTAACACTCATAAAAATCGAACAACACAAAAAACAGAGAAAATCAATTAAATATTACCATTATTGCATTTGGAAGGGTCAACAGGAGCACCACAAGCACCAGGAAGCTTCGCAACATCATCCTTAGACAAGCCCATGGCCTTACGCAGGCGCTCGTTATCATAGTACTTGCAATAGCATTCGGTGTCCGTGGTGACCATCTTAATCACGCGGTCACAACAATCTTGACTAGGCTTGACTAGGCTTCCCATTTTAATCGAAAGATTACAAGAATTCATCTTCGCAATGCAATCTCGTTCTTTCACTACTGTAGCACCTTGCAGAATCTTCCCAAGGATACTTGATAAACCCTGATGAACCAATGAAGAAGAGAAGATGAGGAAGAATGAGAAAATAAGGGCCTTGGATGCCATGATGCACTTCTACTTCAAAGAGAAATTAATTAAGAGAGAAAAAGAAGAATAAGCAACAAAAGTCTAGGAAGGTTTGGTTTCTGCTACTCCCTTGGTGGCATCATTGTGGTGGATGGGTTTATATCGTGAGGGAACTTTTCTATTTTTAAAAGGGACATTTTGAAGCAGAAGTTTATCCAACCATATTCTCTTCATATCATAACAATGTATACAAACTGACTAGCCTATTTTTTTTTTAGATATTAATTCTTTGTTTTGCTTAATTTAGTTTATCCTCAATGTTGGACTATGCAAAAGTCAAGAACAGAAAAGATTTCAGTATGTATTGTTTATAAAGGTTGTCAAAGCATATTTCCAACATGAAACCAAAAAATTTGTAGGCGGTTTATATGAAAACATCCCTAAAATAAAGGGTACTAAACCTTGTGTTCGTCAGCACAGTGTGGTTTAGCCACCATTATTATGCTCATATGTTTGTTGTAGGTTGTTTTCATCAACTGTTATAGTTCTTACCAACTCATCTAAAGCTATTAGCTCATGACCAAAATTTTATAGGTCCAAAATATAAACAAATTTTAAGGATGACAGCTGTTAACGGGCTTGTGGTTACTCGACCCTATCCAATCCAGATAGATCTAGTTTTGAACCTATCCCGCATCAAGGTTGGTAGATGTATAATGGGTTTTAGGCATGCCGTAAGGTTGGGTTGAGGTGAACCCACCCTACCCGCCCACATCCTATACATATTTTCTAGTTTATTAGCAGTTCATTTACAAATTCTAAGAATTTTACATAGTTAATATATATTAAAAATTGTGATGAATTTGAATATATTAATTTTGTATAGTTTACTTGCTATGTAAATAATTTAGTGAAACAGATATCTAATATAGTTGTGCTGTGTGATACTTGTAAAGTACCATGATATTGAAAACATATCAGACTGTCAAAACAATAATTGCACTATTATTAAATAGACCAATATATATATATATATATATATATATATATATATATATATATATATTTGTTCTGCCTGCTTAAAAACAATTAGAATATGAAATGGTGGGAAGAAATATAAGTTGTTATATCCGTATAAATTTTTTATTTTCTTGATTTTTTGAACCATTAAATCTATTGTATTTTTATTAATCAAAAGATATCAACCGAGATTATCCTATCCATGCAATATTACATTTATAAATATAATATCAAAGGTAATTTTTTATTGAAGAGAATTTATCCATCAAAAGTAACTGGGGCATTTACTAATAAATTAAGTCATCTATTTAACTTAAAGATTAAAAGATAAAAGATTACTATTTAATGAATTAATAATAATTTCTATTTATTATTGTTTCTGTAAAGACTATGGTGGGAGTCATTCAAGTAGTGGTACGATTACAGATCCATCCTCAAATGTTTCAATTTATACAAAGACAAATATTTCAGGTAACCCACTTCATTTTTGCCTTTTATGGTGTGAGACAGGATCAAAACTTGTTCTGTCGCAGGTACCTACGAATTTGGTAACAATTATTATCCTTAAAATCTATTTATATTAAACTAAATGGGCTACCTCTAATTGCCACATGACAATGCCTTGTTGCTATATTGGAAAAAATAATTAATACATTTTATTATCCAAAAAATATTAAAAAATTCTTTAGTTAATTAATAAACAACATATAACAACAGATGTAGACTCATTTTTGTATGTCTATATTCTATTATCTTTGATTGAATAACTATTCAAGTTCCTTATATCAACTCCTAATTATAATTAACCAAAATTATTCTTGCCAAAAGCTTTTAATACATTTTCTTATAAACAAGCTTTCACTACTTCACCTCACAAATTTTAATTACAAGCAAAGAAAATAAGTTTTTGAAAATCAATGTATTTCCCACAAGTAAATGGATTGTCTATGTGTCACGTGACAATATTTAATTCCATTTAAACAAAAGTTACTCCTGCTCAAATTTATCTGTCGATTATTTATAACTAAACAGTCACCTCTAAGTGACTTGTGACAAATTTTAATGACATTTTTTAAAAAAATTTATTCCGGTTAAAATCTATTTGTCTATTATCTTGATAACAAAGTACATTACCTACAGATGTCATGTGATGACTTCTAATTTGAATTAAAGATACACTATTCATGATAAAATATATTTATTATCCATAACTAAATGAATTACCTTTATATGTATATGACAATTCCTAACTTCAATTGATGAAAATTGACTCTGGCTAAAATCTACATATATACATACATATATATATTGTGAACAACCGATTTTATTCAATCTTTTAACAATAAAATCAAACAGTTTGCACTTAATTTACCTCTTTTTTATTTATAGTTTCAGTTATTGTTTATTAAAAATATAAAAAAAATAAAATAAAATTGAAAAGGAAGCAAAGGAGTTCACGGACTCCTGTCTCCTTGCCTGGCCGACGTGCATGTAGTCACGGGAGAGCCTGGGAATATGAGAAAAGTAGGAAAAATAAAAAATGGATGCAATGATGATGTCCTTGAATTTTTGGTTCCCCTTTCGGCAGAATGGGCAAAAATACAAAGAGAACAATATAGATAAGGAGAACACAGATCATCAAAAAAAAAAAGATCGGAGACCAAAAAAAAAAAAACACTCATCACACGGAGAACCTGCAAAAATTTGAATCTCAGTCCAGCAAATACAATCCAGCAAAGAAGGCAAGATCAAGGTAAATAACAGAAGAATTTCATCATCATGATCATCAGATTTTCAAAAAAAAAAAAAAAGGAAAACACAGGGGGCCGCGGCCTCCCTTTCACTGCCGCGGCCCCTCCCCTTTCTTCCCCTTTCACCACCATCCCCACCAACAAACATCATCACCCCCTGAAGCCTCCATGAACCCGCGGCTTCCCTTCCCTTTTTCAACTTCACCTTCAGTCTCCAGCACCATCATCTTCAACCTCATCATCATCTCCACCCAACACCAAACCACCATGAACCGCGGCCTCCATCCTCTCTCCAACCGCGGCCACCATCACATCGTCATCCTCCATTTCACTTCAACCAATAACCACCACCGCAACTTTCAAACCCGGCCGCCGCTCACCGTCCAGCCATCTCCACCCCATCTCCTGCTCCGCCTCCATCACCACCTCGCGCAGCCTTAAAGCACCAGATCGGCCACCACGTCCCCAGCCGCGCCCACTGCCGCTTCACAACTTCGAGATCGTGGTTTCCCCCCTTCAAGTTTGCCAGCTCCGTCGGCCCCTTCTCTAGTCTCCCCGTCGTGGTGGTTGGGCTCGGCATCGTCGCGCCATCGCCCAACCTTCGCGAAGCCATGACCGCCGCGCTTCAGGATCTTTCCCCGTCGGCGGTAGCTCAGTCTCGCTTCCCTTACATGTGCGCGCCGGTCTTGGTCTTCACCCCATTTCTCGCGATCTCCGCCTCCCCTTCTCCAGATCTTTCTCGGCCTCTCTCAACTTCTCTCAATCTCATTCCATCTCTCTTTCTCTTCTGTGTGTGTGTGTCTGTGAATGTGAGAGGGAGAGAGAGAGAGGAAAGTTTTTCGTTTAAGTGTGTGCGTGTGGTTATGAGTGTCTCCCGTGAGTGTGTGCGTGTGTACGAGCGTGTGAGTGCGTGCGAGAGAGCGTGAGAGAGTGCTGTGTATACGCGTGTGTGAGAGTGTATAGGCGCGTGTGTGTGTGAAAGAGGGGATTACATGTATAGGTGAGTGGGTGGGATGATAGATTAAGGGAATTGGGAACTTCTTTTTATTTTATTATCTTTATTTAATTAGTTTTGTTTCTATTTTGTTGGATTAGATCTTATATGTTGAATTTGAAGGTATTTTCGTATGATTAGTGTTCATTTTATTTTAATTCTTAAGTTTATTTGTTGGGTTTAAGTTTATTTTGATCTAAAATAATTAAGGGGTTTTATTTATTTATTTTTTTCATATTTTGTAATGTGTTCTCTTTCATTTATTTTTATATTAGTTTCAAGGTAATTTAATTATGCAAAATAAAATAAAAAGGAGTGATTTAACATTTTCTTTGATTTTTGGGTGTTTTAGTGCTAGTGTTTCTTAATAAAAAAGGAGAGAAGGTAATTAGGGCCCTCTTTTTTTAGTTTAATTTTTCTTATGTTCAGTTTAATTGCATGTTTATATTTATGTGTTAATTTTGTTCCTATTTAGTTTAACTAATTTATGTTTATATATTTTACTTTAATTAAATGCATAATTATATTTATTCTATTTTAATTTAATTGTTTTATATGCCTATGTGTTTTATTTGAATTGGTTGTGTATTTGTGCTTAGGGATTTATCTTCATTTTTAGTTTAAATATTTTTATTTTATGTGTAATTTTACGTTGTTCAATTTAACTATTTTATATATTTATGTGTTGTGCTTAAATTATTTATGTTATTGTTTATAATTTATTTTTAGTTTAATTGTTCTATGTTTATGTGTTTTTTGTAGTTTAATCATTTTATATGTTTTATTCAAATAAATTGTGTTCGTTTTTTTAGCTTAAATACTCTGTGTTTACGTGTTTTGATTAAAATTAATTGTGTAATTGTAACATTTTGTGTTTCTAGTTTAATTATTTTATATATTTTGGGTATTTGCATTCGTGAATTATTTTTTTGTTTCGTTATTTTATATGATTATGCGTTTTTGTATGTAATTATGTCATATTTTCTTTTTATATTATCTTATATGTTTATATATTTTATTTAAATTAATTGTGTTTAACTTTGGAGGTTCCCGTTAAAATTAGAATTTTGTCTAAAAAGAGAAGTTTTATCCATTTTGGATTCAAAATAAATATTTGGGTATTTTATTAAAATTTATATACTTAATTAATTGATGAATTGTATATAAAAAAAGAGAGGTTAATTGAGCCGAGACGGTTTGTTAATCTCATGTTTCAGAATATTTTAGCTGTGACAGCTTAATATTCTAAAATTCTCTTTCAAAATTAACTTTTCACCACTTAATTTATTTGTAAATAATTTCCCTTTTTTTTATGCTATTCATATATTTTGTTTTATTTATAAGTTTCTTTTTCCTAATAATTTTATTTCAAAATATTTTATTTAACTTTTGTTATTGTAGATAAAGAGTTAATTTAGCCGTGACGGCTTGTTAACTCGATATTTCAAACATTTGAGTTGTTACAGCTTAATGATTCGAAAATTTCCTCAAAAAATGTTTGTTCTCTTTTATATTTGTTTCTATTGATTTATAAAAATACATAAAAAATAATTTTCCTCTTATCTTATTTGTAAATATTTATTGGTTATTTTAATTTTTGATTTAATTTTCTTCTTTTTTTATTTCAAATAATAAGGTTAATTTAGCTGTGACAGCTTGTTAACTTGATATTTGGATATCTGAGTTGCGACAATTTGATATTCCAAATATCTCTCATAAAGATTTTTATTTTTATTTTTTTTCTTACAAAAAAAATACCAAAAAGATAAATCTTCGCTTTCTTTTTTTTTTTTTTTTTTAGATCCTATTTGTAATTTTTTTTATTTATTTGGAAGAATTCTTTTTTTTAAAATTATATACTTATTGTCAAATGCTTCGTTTCAAATAAAGAACGGTTAACTTAGTCGTGACGACTAGTTAACTCATTTTTAGGGCATCTGAACTGTAACAGTTCAGTGCACTAAAATTTCTTTTCTTTTAAGAAAAAATAAATTCCTTTTAATTGTCTTGAAACAGAAAATAAATGTTTGAAAAAGGTTATTTATTTAATTTGCACAGTTAATTAAAGGTACCGTCCAATGACGGGTGTACTAGGGTGCGTGGGATTAAATTCCTGCCCTTCCCTATACATAGTCGACTCCCGAACTCAAACTGGTTTCAAAGACTATTCTCTAAAACATGGGTTTTTCCAACGTTTTCCCAATTTTAAATAAACTTGGTGGTGACTCCATAATATTTTCAAAAAAAATTTCCTTTTTTCGCCGTCCCCGTCGCGATCCCGGTTGCGACATATATATATATATATAAATCGATTACATGCAAAAATTGTTGATGTTTGCTATTTTTGAATTTTAATGATGTTTTTGTAGGAGATGAAATTTGGATAATCGGTAATTAGCAGTCAATGCTGCTAACCTTTGTGCACTGTGGTTCGAGCCTAACTTGCAGCGAAGTTTCGAACTAGGTGTATGTGTGAGAGGCTAGCATACATAGCCAATTGGTGTTCGTGTTTGAGAAATGTTGTTTCTTTCATTTTGTGAAGAATTTGTCATCTTTATTTATGTATGTTGTAGAAGGTTATATATAAGAATAGTTAACTTTACCTTCATAGCTTTTCCTCGTTTGTTAAATCAGCTCATTGCCCCTCATTATGTTAGTTGAACTCATCCTACTCTGCTTTTCCTATTTTAGACTTAAATACAGGTCTTTGGGCAGCTAGACTCAATTTTGAAGAGTTTAGGAGTTTTTCAAGCTTGACACCTCTGCCAATGTTCTCAAGTGTTTGTGAATGGATAATATTTCTATGGCATATGTGTTTTATGCCAATGGTATTGGTTAGATTTGATCACGAATATTGAAAGTTTATTTTTATGTTTGATCAAATGCAAATATTTTGCTTAATTTATATAAGTGCTATATAAATTGATATGCTCGATTAATTGTATATATTTGCTTAGTTTTGGGAAAATCAACTACATTTTGTTGAACATTTAGACAAATTTTTGAGAATGGATAATGGATTTTGATAAATGGAAGGATAAACTAGAAAAACATTTATTTGCTTTACTAAATTGATCTATTGAATAAATCATGTTTTGGATTTTTGAGGTTGTTGAATATTTTGCTCTTTGGAAACATTATTGACATTTACTATTTTAGAATTTTAATAATATTTTGGTAGGAGGTGAAATTTGGATAATTGATAGCTAGCAGTCATTGACGCTAACCTTGGTGTATCGTCGTTTGAACCCAGCTAGCAGGGAAGTTTCTAGCTGTGAGGTGTAAGGGTGCGTAAGGCCAAAATCCACAACAACTTAGTCAAATTCGATTATGAAAGTTCCTGTTTGAAAGTTTTATTAAATTGCATACCTCCCCATATTGGTATTCATGTTTGAGAAATGTGTTTTCTTTAGTTTTGTGAAGAATTTTACATATTTATTTATGTATATTGTATATGTTTATTTTCTATATATATATATACACACACACACACACACATAGATAAGCATAGTTAAGTGTACCTTCAGAGTTTGTCCTCGTATGTTATACAGAGTCATTGCCCTGCACTTAGTTGGACTGATCACCCTACTCTTCTTTTCCTATTTCAGACTTATGTGCAGGTCTTTCGTATAGTAGGACTTAATTTTGACATGCTTAGAAGCTTTGAAAGCTCGATGCCTCTATTCATGTGAGCTTAAAGGTCATCCTTTAGTCTAGTTAATATTTAATTGAAACTAAGGATCATTCTTTAGTCTAGTTAATATTTAATTGAAACTAAGTTGAATATATGCTAGTTTTACTTCATAAACCATAAGTTAGATGTAGCTTTTGATCTGAACTATGTAATTGCAGCTAGTTTAGAATGAAAGGATATCATTGTTGTCGTTGGTGTTGTAAATCGATTGAGAGGCTCTAAGAGCATCACTTTGGTATGATAAGATGGTAGTTTGGTGTTCACTCGAATTTTCACTCAAGTTGCCTAAGATATATGAATGGTGTAAAGAAAGAACTTGAGAGACTTCATTCTTAACTTCTTACAAAGAATATTAACTAATGAATGTTAACTAATAGATATGTGATAGAAGATTTTTACTCTTGAGAAACTGAAATTGGTTAAGAACTTGGCTTCAAAAAGTTGTAAAGTAGTTTTGAACATCTTGAATGCAAGAGTTATTTTAGCTTGAATATGTGTTTTTTTTTATAATCAAAGTTTGAATTTGACCATTGTCCGTTGATTTCTTTTCCTCTTGACACGTGTTAATCAATTACCGTGCATCTTAGGATTAGTCTTCTGGATAAATGAGTTAGGTCAGTGACAACTATTATAGAGCAAAAATTGTTGTCCTTTGTTCTGAAGGTACATCAGAAACTCTTTTCGAAATTATGCATGGTTTCTAATCTTCTCATCATGCAAAAACTTCATCAAGAATGTTTCTTTTTTCAAGTATAACATTGATACAGCTTAAGCAATGACTTTTTGAGGCTTTGCCTTCATTTAATTTCAATTATCCTTTAGTTTTTGATAAGACGGTGTAGATTCAGATGATGCTTCTACATTTTCTGAGTTCTTCAAACTCTTATAGAGTTTCTTTATGAAGTAGATGTAGGTCTTCTGAAAGTATTGGAAACTTCAATTTGTGAGCATGAATGAATTTGATAGGGTTATGCTTGATTTCATCATGAGAAAGCTCCTTCTTGAGTTGTCATGCCACTTTCTGCTATATTAGATTAGTTTATGATGTCCTAGCTAAACTTTTCAATGCTCTAACTTAGTTTGTGAAGTTTCTCAACATTGTAACTCACTTTCTAAGCTATTTTTCATATTCTTAAATATTTTAATCTCTTCGAATGAGGTTTATAACATTTTAAAACAAGATAGTATGAAAAATATATCACGAAATAAATTACGTCTAGCATGAGAAATTTCCTATTTGGCACTTAAGAAACTAATGTAAACTATTAGTCCTTTCTACAAAATATTTTAACAAAATTTGTTTTGTTCTCATTCAAAATGTAAGCTGTAATGGACTTCTCAAAGGTTCTAGAGCTAACATACTATGTAGGTTTGCAATTCTAGGAAGCTAGATATCCATTTTCTATAAAAGCTTTAGCAAGTTTGCTCAGAGGCCAACTCCTCCAATGTGTGGGTCACAAACTAGATCAGATCATGACACACCTTATGTTTATACACAAGCTTAGGCCTTTGTTTATTAGCCAATGAATCTTGACCAAAACAAAAAAAAACGTTAAATAACCCAGTCCTAATATCCATTTATATATTTTAAACACGTAAACTCTTATTACTTTATAAATGACAACGTTTAAACTTAGTATCCACTTTTTTCATTTGTTTTAGTATTTTTTAAAGAAAAAACTTGAATTGTATTTTTTTATTTATCTTAAATTTTTCAATATTTTTTCTATCAAACAAGGTGTTTTAAACGAGTCGACCAATTAAATTCATAGGTCAATTTTAAACAAGTCAACCTGTTATATATTATTGTGGTCAGGCTTGCTTGTGGTTAGTTTGTTTAAACTAGTTTCTTACCTTTAGAAATCAGGTATGAAAATATCGTATAAAATTTTCTTCTGAGAATTTATTCCTACTTTCCATGCAATTGGTAGATATCAAACTAACATGGTAACATGTTTTTAAGGACTTATTTGGAAAATTTGATTTCAAACGATGGTGTATTGGTGTAGGTTTCTCAATTGGATTGATGTAAAATTGCTATGACATTGTCGAGGAGAGTTTTTTCATTACACTTAATTATAGTTTTCCTTTTTTCTCTTTAGTATAAGATTGTAGAGTAAAATACATCAAAATAAAATCAATAAATCAATACAAATAGAAGTGGATTTGAATACAACAAAATTTATAGTTTTGTCATAACATGACAAAGTATCAGTGAATAATTTGCTATAAGTTAAAGGTAAAAATGAAAGATAAATTTTCAAAGGTGAGAATTTTAACCCCTAGGATATGTTTGGTTTTGGAGTAAGAAATGGGTAAAACTTCATGGATAAGATTCATGTGTAATTTTAAAAGAGAGCTCATTTATATAATTTTTAATATCACTTTTAACTTTCAATCAAATATGCCCTAAAAAAATGTTTGTTATATCTTTCATGAAAACATGATATTGGCTTTGTGCCATTTGTATTATTTGTTTGCTTATTTTTTTCGTATTATTAGTTATTGTTATCATAATTATTTTTTTAATAATGTACACATTGATGTTGATCATGCTACGAACACAGGGACGAATCGTATTAGTATCAGTACCCTTGAAGGCGTCATTAATGCAAAATTTTGTATGTGGCGGTGGCCAGAACAACCACGGGGTGTGATGAGATGATGACAAAGGTTGAGCCTAATATGAATTTTCCTCTTGTTCTTTATTTATTCTTATGGTTCAATTGCAATTTGTCATTTGTTGGAATCTTTAAATTGAGTATTGACCTGGTTTATTTATGTAGAATGCTTTCTTGCATATCTTTTATTTTTCTTTTTCTTTCAACATGGACCAATCAACTCAAAAGAAAATAAGTTGGGTAAATATTTTCCAGATTTTGATTTTGTGCTAGAACCAAAATATAAACAAAAAAAGCCTTTTGGACATTTTATAGTTTTTTATTTTTTAATTCAAAATTATACATAAAGAAGAAGGAATAACATTAGTATCATAATAATACAACAACAAAAAGCTTTTCAAATCAAGAGAAATTGAATAATATGATTTAGCGAATTTTGTAAAATTACGTGACATATAATAAAAAAACAATAGGATAAAAAATAATGCTTACATCATGGCATGAAATTTCTTACAACCAAGTCTCCAAGATAAAATTCAGGAACCAAATCATAAATTAGACCAGTACCCAAGTAATGTCCAGACTATCAAATTTTGAAATCAAGTGTGGAGAAATTCTTCTATCCACCAAAGGGAAAAATATCTATCTTTCACAAAACTTCTCCACCATTTAATCCAAATGGGTCCCATATTTTATAAAATTATTACTATTATTTGTATGGTATAAAATTGGTATGGGGGAAGAATGATCCTTCTTTCCGAAGGATAGAAGAAAAATATTTCTAGTAGGTGGAGAATACTAGAGCAATCAACAAAGCAACAAAGGCGGGCACACCAAAATGAATGATTTCATATGGAGTAATCATTTTTCCTGAACTCCTCGGACTTACTGGAGCTGTTGCAATGCTTGTACCTAGGCACAAAAAATATAGTTCTTGTTATAAGTGCTTGTTTGCCTACCACTTTTTCCGTAGTAAAATAAAAAAAAGGCTTCCCAATACTTTTATCGTAGGTAACAAAACTATTTCTTTTCCTAAAGCACTTTTGATTTTAAAACAAATTGTCCTTAGATATTGATGTCACCCTTGCTCACATAAAGAAGGTATTGGATGTTTCAAAAGTAGAATATATGATATTATCATTCCAATTATTGAATGACATTTTAGACTACAATAATGATTGGATCTGCCACTGATTTATAGATTTATTCGTGTTGGAATGGTAGTTTATTCTAGGAAAAGTTTGTATATGCTATTGAAAGTCATTAAAAGATTAGTTTCCATACTAAACACCTCAAATGCATTATTGGAAAGCTATTCCTCAAGAATAAAAATCCCAAGGATGAAATATCATTACAATAGCCATGCATCAATTGAGAAACTACTTTCTTGGTCACAAGGATTTCTCAATTTGATTGAGATTCTTATTATCGTAAATGTGGATCACAACAAATTTCTAAACAAAATGAAAAGAATGAAAATTTGATCACCTAAACACCATCCAACAAATTAAATAAATGATTTTCTCCTTTGTGACAAAAAGAAAAGAATAAAAAAAAACATAATTTGCAAAGGCCAAAACCATATGATAAACAAACAAACCAATCAAACACAATGAATTAATCTAGTTACTAGTAATCCTGTTTTCATGTGAAACAAATATGTCATCCTAAGGTAGAAAATATTTCAATTTGTGATATTAAAAATGCAGCAAACAAACGATAACAACAAAATATATTTTGCAATCAAGTTATAAAAGAAAAAAGAAAACCATAACTAATATTCATAAAAACCACATGACACAAAAAATGAAGAAAATCAATTAAATATTACCATTATTGCATTTGTAAGGGTCAACGGGAGCACCGCAAGCACCAGGAAGCTTCGCAACATCATCCTTAGACAAGCCCATGGCCTTACGCAGGCGCTCATTATCATAGTACTTACAATAGCATTCTGTGTCAGTGGTGACCATCTTAATCACGCGGTCACAACAATCTTGACTAGGCTTGACTAGGCTTCCCATTTTAATTGAAAGATTACAAGAATTCATCTTAGCAATGCAATCTCGTTCTTTCACTACTGTAGCACCTTGTAGAATCTTCCCAAGGATACTAGATAAACCTTGATGAACCAATGAAGAAGAGAAGATGAGGAGGAATGAGAAAATAAGGGCCTTGGATGCCATGATGTTCTTTTACTTCACAAAGAAATTAACTAAAAGAGAAAAAGAAGAATAAGCAACAAAGTCTAGGAAGGTTTGGTTTTTGCTGTTCCCTTGGTGGCATCATTGTGGTGGACGAGTTTATATCGTGCGGGAACTTTTCTATTTTTAAAAGGGACATTTTAAAGAGGAAGTTTATCCAGCCATATTCTCGTCATATCATAACAATGTACACAAACTGACTAGGATGTTTTTTTTTAGATATTAAATCTTTGTTTTTCTTAATGTAGTTTATCCTCAATGTTGGATTGTGCAAAATTCAAGAGCGGAAAAGATTTCATTATGTATGGTTTATAAAGGTTGTCAAAACAGATTTCCAAGATGAAATCAAAAACTTTGTAGGTGGTTTGTATGAAAACCTCTTAAAAATAAAGCATACTAAACCTTGTGTTAGTTAGCGCAGTGAGGTTTAGCCACCGTTATTGTGCTCATATGTTGTTGTAGGTTGTTTTTGTCAACTGTTATAGTTCTTACCCAAGTCACCTAAAACTATTAGTGCAAGACCAAAATTTTGTGGGTCCAAAAATTAAACAAATTTTAAGGATGATAGTTGTTATCGGCCTTGTGGTTACCTGACCCTATCCAATCTAGACAGATCGAGTTTTGAACCTATCTTGCATCGAGATAGGTAGACGTACAGTGGGTTTTAGGCATGCCGTAAGGTTGGTTTGAGGTGAACCCACCTTACCCACCCGCATCCTATATATATATATTCTTATTTGTTAACCATTCATTTAGAAATTGCAAGAATTTTATATAGTTAATAATTATTAAAAATTGTAATGAATTAGACTATATGAATTTTGTATAATTTACTTGCTAAGTAAATAATTTAGTGAAACAGATATCTAATATAGTTGTCCTGTGTGATACTTGTAAAGTACCATGATATTGAAAACATATCAAACTTTCAAAACAATAATTCCAATATTATTAAATAGACCAATATATATTTTGTTGTTCTACTTGCTTAAAAACAATTAGAATATGAAATTGTAAGAATAAATATAAGTTGTTAAATCTGTATAAATTTGTTATTCACTTGATTTTTTGAACCATTAAATCTATTGTATTTTTATTAATGAAAAGATACTAACCAAGGTTATCCTATCCATGCAATATTGCGTTAAATAAGAATTTAATATAAAAGGTAATTTTTTATTGAAGAGAATTTATTGATCAAAAGTAACTAGGGCATATATTAATAAATTAAGTCATCTATTTAATTTAAAGATTAAAAGATAAAAGATTAATATTTAATGAATTAATAATAGTTTCTATTTACTGTTGTTTCCGTGAAGACTATGGTGAGAGTCATTCAAGTAATGGTATGATTACAGATCCATCCTCATATGTTTCAATTTATACAAAGACAAATATTTCAAGTAACCTACTTCGTTTGTGCCTTTTATGATGCGAGACGGGTTCAAAACTTGTTTTGTTGCAGGTACCTATGAATTCGGTAACAATTATTGTCCTTAAAGTCTATTTATATTTAACTAAATAGGCTGCCTCTAACTGCCACGTGACAACGTCTAGTTGCTATATTGGAAAAAATAATTAAATATTTTATTGTCCTAAAAATATTAAAAACATTCCTTAGTTAATTAATAGACAACATTCAACAACGGATGTAGACTCATTTTTGTATATCTATATTCTATTATCTATGATTAAATAACTATCCAGGTTCTATATATCAACTCCTAATTATAATTAACCAAATTATTCTTGCTAAAACCTTTTAATACATTTTCTTTTAAACAACCTTTCGCTACTTCACTTCGCAAATTTTAATTACAACCAAAGAAAATAATTTTTTAAAAAATCAATCTATTTCCCATAATTAAATGGATTGTCTATGTGTCTTGTGACAATATCTAATCCCAATTAAATAAGAGTTACTCCTTCTCAAATTTATTTGTCTATTATTTATAACTAAACAGTTACCGCTAAGTGACCCATGACAACTTTTAATGACATTTTTTTTAAAAAATATTATTCTTGTTAAAATTTATTTTTCTATTATCTATATAACTAAGTACGTTACCTATAGATGTCATGTGATGACTTCTAATTCGAATTAAAGAAACACTATTCATGCTGAAATATATTTATTATCCATAACTAAATGGATTACCTTTATATGTATATGGCAATTCCTAACTCCAATTAAAGAAAACTGACTCTGGCTAGAATCTACCTATATATATATATATATATATATATATATATATATATATATATATATATATATATATATATATATATAACGTGCAAAAATTGTTGATATTTGCTATTTTTGAATTTTAATCATGTTTTGGTAGGAGTTGAAATTTGGATAATCGGTAACTAGCGGTTAATGCTGCAAACCTTGGTGCACTGTGGTTCGAACCTTACTAGGAGGGAAGTTTCTAGCTAGGTGTGTGTGTGAGGCTAGCATACACGGCTGACTGGTGTTCGTGTTTGAGAAATGTTGTATCTTTCATTTGGTGAAGAATTTTTCATCTTTATATATGTATGTTGTAGAAGGTTATATACAAGCATAGTTAACTTTACCTTCATAGCTTGTCCTCGTTTGTTATATAGGTTCATTGCCCCTCATTAAGTTTGTTGAACTCATCCTGCTCTTCTTTTCCTATTTTAGACTTAAATGCAGCTCTTTGGGCAGCTAGACTCCATTTTGAAAAGTTTAGAAGTTTTTCAAGCTTGACACCTCTGCCAATGTTCTTGAGTGTTTGTGAATAGATAATATTTCTATGGTATATATATTTTATGCCAATAGTATTGGTTAGATTTGACCACATGTATTGAAAGTTTATTTTTCTATGTTTGATCAAATGCAAATATTTTGCTTAATTTATATAAGTGCTATGCAAATTGATATGCTCAATTAATTGTATATATTTACTTAATTTTGGGAAAAATCAACTACGTTTTGTTGAATATTAGGACATATATTTGAGAATGGATAATGGATTTTGATAAATGGAAGGATAAACTAGAAAAACATTTATTCGATTTACTAAATTGATCTATTGAATAAATTATGTTTTGGAATTTTGAGGTTGTTGAATATTTCGCTCTTCGGAAACAATATTGATATTTGCTATTTTAGAATTTTAATGATATTTTGGTCGAAGGTGAAATTTGGATAATTGGTAGCTAGCAGTCATTGACGCTAACCTTGGTGTATCGTGGTTCGAACCCAACTAGCTGGGAAGTTTCTAGCTTGACATGTGTGTGTGCATGAGGCCAGTATCCATGACAACTTAGTCAAATTGGACTACGAAAGTCCCTATTTGAAAGTTTTATTAAATTGGATACCTCCCCATATTGGTATTCATGTTTGAGAAATGTGTTTTCTTAAGTTTTGTAAAGAATTTTACATATTTGTTTATTTGTATTGTATACATTTATTTTCTATACACACACACACACACACACACAGAGATAAGCATAGTTAAGTTTACCTTCAGAGCTTGTCCTCGTACGTTATATAGAGTTATTGCCCTGCATTTAGTTGGACCGATCACCCTGCTCTTCTTTTCCTGTTTCAGACTTACGTACAGGTCTTTCAAATAGTAAGACTTAATTTTGAAGTACTTAGATGTTTTGCAAGCTCAACACCTCTATTCGTGTGAGCTTGAGGGTCATATTTTAGTCTAGTTAATATTTAATCGAAATTAATTTGTATATATGCTAGTTTTACTTCATAAACCATAAGTTGGATGCTGCTATTGATCTGAACAATGTAATTGTAGCTAGTTTAGAATTAAAGGATACCAATGTTGTTGTTGATGTTTTAAACTGATTGAGAGGCTCTAAGACCATCAATTGGGTCTAGGTAAGTTTCTTACTTTGCTGTATATGTTGTGTATTGAAAGCACGAAAATGAGTGGTCAAATCATGCCTTTCAAAAAAAATTTCTTTATAAAACTTAAACAAATTCTATCAAGTATGAAAACCTGAAGGCAGTGAAAAACACAAATTAGATAACATCATATAGTAACATTTTGAAGTGTCCATAAACTAAAATAAGTTTAGAAAGTTATAAAAAACAATTTTAATAATATACACAAATTAAGAAATGCATACAAAGAAGATTACAAGAGTTTAAGGAATGAGAAGATCACTCAGAAAATTTAATACTAGTTTGGTCAGGCTTTCCTACATCCAATCCTTAACCAACACTGTTGAATTTTCCATTAAATCCTTTTTCTTTTACAAGAAAACACAAATGTAGACTAGAAAACACAAATGTAGACTTTCTCTAGCCTTCTTAAGCTAAAATAGTGAGCAGTTAGTACAATCAAATCTCATTCAGAAGTAGTTTTTCACACTAGTCTTTCCAAACTATCTCAGAATGATCACTACTGCATCAAGGTATGACAAGATGACGGTTTGGTGTTCACTCAAATTTTCACTCGAGTTGCCTAAGATATGTGAATGGTGTAAAGAAAGAACTTGACAGAGTTCATTCTTAACTTCTTACAAAGAATGTTAACTAATAGATATGTGAAAGAATATTTTTACGCTTGATAAAGTGAAATTGATTAAGAACATGGCTTTAGAAAGTTGTAAAGCAGTTTTGAACATCTTGAGCACAAAAGTTTTTTTTAGCTTGAATGTATGTTTTTTTTATAATTGAAGTTTGAATTTGACCAAATGTATGTTTTTTTTATAATTGAAGTTTGAATTTGACCATTGTCCTTTGATTTCTTCTCCTCTTGACACTTGTTGATCAATTACCATGCGTTTTAGGATAAGTCTTCTAGATATATAAGTTGAGTAGTGTCAGTGACAATTGTTATAGAGCAAAAATTGTTGTCCTTTGTTCTGAAGGTACTTCAGAAACTCTTTTTGAAATTATGCATGGTTTCTGATCTTCTCACCATGCAAAAACTTCATAAAGAATGTTTGATTTTTCAAGTATAAAGTTGATACGTCTTAAGCAATGACTTTTTGAAGCTGTTCCTTAATTTAATTTCAATTATCCTTCAGTTTCTGACAAGGCAGTGTAGTTTCTGATGATGCTTCTACATTTTCTGAGTTCTTCAAACTCTTATAAAGCTTCTTTATGAAGTAGATGTAGGTCTTCAGAGAGTATTGGACACTTCAATTTGTGAGCACGAATGAATTTCATAGAGTTATGGTTGATTTCGTCATGAGAAAGCTCCTTCTAGAGTTGTCATCCACTTTCTGATATATTAGAATAGTTTCTAATGTCCCAGCTAAACTTTCCAATGCTCTAACTTACTTTTTGAAGTTGCTCAACACTGTAACTCACTTTCTAAGCTATTTTTCATATTCTTAAATATTTTAATATCTTTGAATGAGGTTTATAACATTTTAAATCAAGGTAGTATGAAAAATATATCAAGAAATAAATTACGTCTAGCATGAGAAAGTTCCTATTTGGCACTTAAGAAACTCATGTAAACTTTTAGTGTTTTCTACTAAATATTTTAACAAAATTTGTTTTTTTCTCATTCAAAACGTAAGTTGTAATGGACTTCTCAAAGGTTCTGGAGCTAACATATTGTGTAGGTTAACAATTCGAGGAAGCCAGAAACTAGTGGAAATTACTACATCTATTTTTTGTAAATGTTTTAGCAAGTTTGCTCAAAGGCAAACTCCTCCAATGTTTGGGTCATAAACCAGATCAGATCATGACACACCTTATGTTTATACCTGAGCTTAGGCCTTTGTTTATTAATCAATGAATCTTGACCAAAAAAAAAAAGAACGTTAACAAGTCTGTCCTAATTTCCATTTATATATTTTAAACATGTAAAGTCTTATTACCTTATAAATTACAACATTTAAACTTAGTATCACATTTTCTCATTTATTTTTGTATTTTTTATTGAAAAACCTTGAATTGCATTTTTTTTATTTGTCTTAAATTTTTTAATATCTTTTTCTATTAAACAATGTGTTTTAAACGAGCCGACCAAATAAATTCACGGGTCAATTTTAAACAACTCAACTTGTTATATATTATTGTGGTTAGGCTCGCTTGTGTTTAGTTTGTTTAAACTCGTTTCATACCTTTAGAAATTAGGCATGAAAATATCATATAAAAATTTATTGTGAGAATTTATTCCTAATTTCTACGCAATTGGTAGATATCAAACTAACATGGTAACATGTTTGTAAGAACTTATTTGGCGAATTTGAAGCTAACATACTGTGTAGGTTTGTAATTCTACGAAGCCAGAAAATAGAGAAAATTACTATATTCATTTTCTGTAAAAGTTTTAGCAAGTTTACCTAGAGGCCAACTCCTCCAATATCTGGGTAGCAAACTAGATCAAATCATGACACACTGTCACAACGTGCCTGGAGGGCGCCGCGACCAAGGGAAATAACGACCGATTTCAAAATAAACTTGTAAAAATGGGAGTCGCCACTAATTTTAATTTTGGTTAAAATTGGAAAACCTTTTAATTTGCAAACTGGTCTTTTTAAAAGAAATCAAAGGTTCGGGAGTCTGATTATGATTAGGGAATGGTGGAAACTTAATCCCACTGCACCCCTAATGCATCCGTATAAATACGGTTACCCTAGAGCTCATTATGCAAATTAATTATAATTTTAATAATATTTACTTTTCCCCAATAGTTATAATTAAAAATAAATAAATTAAAAGAAAATTAAATTAAATTAAAAAGAGAGAATATAACTTAATGAAAAATTAATTTTGACTTGATAGTTGTTGGCTACGCCGACGTATCCTCTGGTGTAATGAGGAACTCAAAGTCACGTCGTTCTGTAGAAAATGATGATGTGTTGGATAGATTTTAATTAAGAAACAAAATAACAATGCGTTGATTAATTTAAAAAAAATGTTGATCGATTTTGATTTAACTTTTTTGTTTGGAAATGGATTTTTATTATGTAAGGACAACATTTAGGCAAGCACTAATTTGACAAAATTAATTCGCACACATGTAGCAAACACAGTTAATTTGAACAAACATATAAAATTAAATTAAAAAAAAATTTGAATTACTATTTTTAAATTTTTATTTTTTCACCTTTTCATCATAAAAGAAAACTTTTGCACAAAAAATAAATAAAAAAAATAAAAAAAAAATAATAATAATAATAAAATGAAAAAGAACTAAAAAAACTTATCATATATTTATTTTGTAAAAAAAAAAGCTACCAAAAACTTGATAATAATAAAAAAACCCAAAATGAAGAAACTGTAAAAAAAAAAAAGAAAAAAAACCCAAAAATGAAAAAAAAAAGAAGCCCAAAAAACGAAAAAAATAAATAAATCTGTAAACCAATGAAAATAAAAATAAAAAAAGCTCAAAACTGATAAAGAATGAAAAAAAAACAAACAAAAACTCAAAAATAAAACCCAAATAGAAACCATATACAAAAAGGAACAGGCCTGAAACGAAACAAAAAAAAACCCGAAACTAAAGAAAACAAACAAAAAAATAAAACCCAACAGAAGTAAAAAAAAAAGAACAGGCCTGAAACAAAACAAAACAAAAAAAAAGCCCAAAACTGCTAATAAAAAAGACAAAAAAAACACAAAATTAAAACACAAAAACCATAAAAAATTAAAAAAGGTCCGTAAAGAAAAAAAATTGATAAAAATAAAAAAAAACTGATAAAAATGAAAAAAAAACCCCTAATCTAACACTAACTCACACACACACACACACAGAGGGAGAAAACAAGAGGAGAGAGAATGAGAGAGGCCGAGAGAGGGAGAGGGAATCCGTGCCGCGAGGAGGGGCTGCACCGCAGCGGCAAGCCAAGACGCTGGAGGAAGGTGGCCACACGGCTGGCTGGAGGTGCGATCTGAAAGCATGAGAGGGAGAGGCCGCTCCGCGCGGCTGTGTTCGCGGATCTTCGCGGTCGCTGATGGGGACGGGAGGAGCCGCAGGTGTTGGGCTTCGCGGCGGCACTGCATGTGTGCTCCAGTGGCTTGTCGGAGCTTGGGTTTCACGCCCAAGGTGCAAAGGGGGTTCCGCGGCTGATGAGCTGGGGAAGAGGCCGGAGGTTGGTGGTGCGATGGTGGCTTTGCGGTTCAGGAGAAGGAAGGGGCTTTTGATCGCGAGGTTAACGGCAAAGGGTGCTGAGATCGGCACGGCTGGAGAAGGAATGTGCGGTTTCGATGGGGATGAGGAACGGTGGCTATGGGAGAGGGAGACCGCGAGGAAGGGGAAACGGGAGGAGAGTAGCGGTGGCGCGGTGTTGGCTGGCGATGATGATGTGGGGAATGAGATGGGATGATGGTGGCGACTGAAACCATGGGAGGCCGCGGCTGGGGGAGGGAACCGCCGCGGCCTCCTCCTCTTTTCTCCTTTTATTTTTTATGTATTTTTTATTTTTTTGATGATGTTGCCATTACTGTTGCTGCCTTTTACCTTGTTTCTTCCTATTTGGTGCCGGATTGAATCCTCCCTGCTAGTTTGTTGATCCTTTTCTCTGTGTGTTTTGATGAATTAGACACTGTATTGTTATTGGATTCTCTCTCAATATGCTTCTCTCTGTTAATCCCCCCTTCCCTAGGATGAACCCATGCCTTTATACGCCCTTTGCTAATCAATTGCCTAGTCCCTCATTGATCTTTCCAACTATAAAAAGGAATGATTTACAAATCTGGAAATGAAGAAACAGCCTGGCTCATCAACCTTTTAATTTCTTTTTATTTTCTTCAAATGATGCATTATCATTCTGTCCCGATTTCCTTTTTATTTATTTTTTTCCATTTATTTTTAATTTTTAGCTAACAGATCAAAGAAATGTAAGGGAATGAATAAAATCAAATGGGCTGGTTAGATTGCACTAAAAGGAAACAAAATGAAATGTGCTGATCAAAAGAAAATTTTATTGGGTTGAATGATGGGCTTGGACTAAAAAGAAAACTGAAGTTTTTTATGTACATGCACAAAGGAAAATAATAAATAAAAAATCTGGATAAAATATGGTGTTCACACACACCTTATGTTTATACCCAAGCTTATGCCTTTATTTATTAATCAATGAATCTTGATAAAAAAAAATAACGTTAAACAAGTAAGTCCTAATATCCATTTATATATTTTGAACACTTAAACTCTTATTACTTTATAAGTTACAACATCTAAATTTAGCATCCACTTTTTTCATTTATTTTGATTTTTTATTGAATAAATTTGAATTGCATTTTTTTATTTATCTTAAATTTATCAACATATTTTTCTGTTAAAAAAAGTGTTTTAAAGAGCCGACCAATTGAATTCATGGGTCAATTTTAAACAAGTCAACCTATTATATATTATTGTGGTCAGGCTCGCTTGTGTTTAGTTTGTTTAAACTCGTTTGCAAGCAGAATCGATCCATTTCATACCTTTAGAAATCAGGCATGAAAATAACATATAAAAATTTGCTGTGAGAATTTATTCCTAATTTCTACACAATTGGTAGATATCAAACTAATATGGTAACATGTTTATAAGAACTTGTTTGGTGAATTCGATTTCAAATTATGGTGTATTGGTATAGGTTTCTCAATTGGATTCATGTAAAATTGTTGTGACATTGTCGAGGAGAGTTAGCTCATTACACTTAATTATTGTTGAGTTAGCTCATTACACTTAATTGTTGTTTTCCTTTTTTCTCATAACTATATGATTGTAGAGAAAAATACATGAAAATAAAATCAATAAATCAATATAAATAGAAGAGGATTTGACTACAACAAAATTTATAGTTTTTGTCATAATATGACAAAGTATCAATGAAAAATTTGGTATAGGTTAAGGGTAAAAATGGAAGACAAATTTTCAAAGATGAGAATTTTAACCCATAGGATATGTTTGGTTTTGGTGTAAAAATTAGGTAAAATTTTCATGGATAAGATTCGTGTGTATTTTTAAAAGAAGGCACATATATATAATTTTTAATATTACTTTTATCTCTCAATCAAATGCTTCCTAAGAAAATGGTTGTTGTATCTTTCACGAAAATATTGATATTGGCTTTGTGCCATTTGTATTATTTGTTAGCTAATTTTTGTTGTATTATTAGTTATTGTTATCATAATTATTTTTCCAATAATGTACACATTGATATTGATCATGTTATGAACATCATGAGGATGGATCGTATTAATATTAGTACCCTTGAAGGCGTTGTTAATGCAAAATTTTCTACATGGTGGCGGTAAGAATAACCATGGGGTATGATGAGATGACGACAAAGGTAGAGGCTAATTTGAATTTTCCTCTTGTTCTTTATTTATTTTTATGGTTCAATTGCAATTTGTTATTCGTTGGAATCTTTAAACTGAGTATTGACCTGATTTATTTATGTAGAGTGCTTTCTTGAATATCTTTTATTTTTCCTTTTTCTTTCAACATGGATCAATCAACTCAAAAGAAAATAAGTTAGGTAAATATTCTCTAGATTTTAATTATAGGCTAGAACCAAAATATAAAACAAAAAAGCCTTTTGGGGCATTTTATAGTTTTTATTTTTTAATT
Organism: Dalbergia cochinchinensis; assembly: GCA_031216125.1. Taxonomy (NCBI): domain Eukaryota; kingdom Viridiplantae; phylum Streptophyta; class Magnoliopsida; order Fabales; family Fabaceae; genus Dalbergia; species Dalbergia cochinchinensis. The sequence goes on along the minus strand of CM062373.1, from coordinate 52,512,628 downwards.
CAAAATTATAAATAAAGAGGAAGGAATAACATAAGTATCATAATAATATAGAAAAAAAATCTTTTCAAATCAAGAGAGATTGAATAATACGATTTAGCCAATATTGTAAAATTATGTGACGTATAATAAAAATAATAGGATAAAATATATTACTTACATCATGGCATGAAATTTCTTACAACCAAGTCTCCAAGAAAAAATTTAGGAACTAAACTCATAAGTTGGATCAGCACCTAAGTAATGTCTACACTATCAAATTTTGAAATCTAGTATGGAGAAGTTCTTCCATCCACCAAGAGGAAAAAGATCTATCCTCCATAAAACTTCTCCACCATTTAATCCAAATGGCTCCTATATTTTGAAAAATTATTACAATTATTTGTATGGTATAAAATTTGTATGGAAGAAGAACCATCCTTCTTTCAAGAGGATAAAAGAAAAATATATCTAATATGTGGAGAATACTAGAGTAATCAACAAAGCAACAAAGGCGGGCACACCAAAATGAATGATTCCATATGGAGTAATCATTTTTCCTGAACTCCTCGGACTTACTGGAGCTGTTGCAATGCTTGTACCTAGACACAAAAAATATAGTTCTTGTTATTAGTGCTTGCTTGGTTACCATTTTTTCCATAGTAAAATGAAAAAAAAAAATTCGCAATACTTTTGTCCTAAGTAATAAACTGTTTCTTTTACTAAGGTACTTTTAATTTTAAAACAAATAGTCCTTAGATATTGATGTCACTCTTGCTCACATATCATTGTGCAAGGTATGTCTATCATAAATAGAATGCTCCACATAAAGAAAGTATTGCATGTTTCAAAAGTAGAATATATGATTATTTTCATTCCAATTATTGAATGACATTTTAGACTAAAGTAATGATTGGATCTACCACTGATTCATATATTTATTCATGTTGAAATGGTAGTTTATCCTGGGAAAAGTTTTTATATGCTATTGAAAGTCATTAGAAGTTTAGTTTGCATACCAAACACCTCCAAAATGCATTATTGGAAAGCTATTCCTCAAGAATAAAAATCTCAAGGATGAAATATCGTTACAAGAGCCATGCATCCATTGAGAAACTTATTTTTGGTCATAAGTATTTCTCAATTTGATTATGATTCGTATTATGGTAAATGTATATCACAACAAATTTCTAAACAAAACAAAAAGAATGAAAATTTGATCACCTAAACACCATCCAACAAATTAATTAAATGATTTTCTCCTTTGTGACAAAAAGAAAAGAATAAAAATAACACAATGAATACAATGAATTAATTTAGTTTCTAGTAATCATGTTTTCATATGAAACAAATATGTCATCCTCAAGTAGAAAATATTTCAATTTTTGATATTAAAAAGGCAGCAAACAAATGATAACAACAAAATATATTTTGCAATTAAGCTGTAAAAGAAGAAAAGAAAACAATAACTAACACTCATAGAAACCACTCAACACAAAAAACAAAGAAAATCAATTAAATATTACCATTGTTGCATTTGGAAGAGTCAACAGAAGCACCACAAGCACCGGGAAGCTTTGCAACATCATTCTTAGACAAGCCAATAGCCTTATGCAGATGCTCATTATCGTAGTACTTGCAATAGCATTCAGTGTCAATGGTGACCATCTTAATCACGTGGTTATAGCAATCTGGAGTAAGCTTGAATAGGCCTCCCATTTTAATGGAAAAATGGCAAGACTTCATCTTCGCGATGCAATCTTATTCTTTCACTACTGTAGGACTTTCTAGAATCTTCCCAATGATACTAGATAAACCCTGATGAACCAATGAAGAGGAGAAGATAAGGAACAATGAGAAAATAAGGGCCTTTGATATGCCATAATGCTCTTCTACTTCAAAGACAAATTAATTAAGAGAGAAAAAGAAGAATAAGCGACAAAGTCTAGGATGATTTGGTTTCTTCTATTCCCTTGGTGGGATCATTATGGTAGACGTTAGTTTATATTGTGAGGGAATGTTTCTATTTTTAAAAGGGTCATTTTGAAAAGGAAGTTTATCTAGCCATATTACCTTCACATCATAACAATATATAAAAACTGACTAGGCTATTTTTTTTAGATATTAAACTCTTTTTTCACTTGATTTAGTTTATCCTCAACATTGTAGAATTCAAGTGTAGAAAAGATTTCATTATGTATGGTTTATAATGGTTATCAAAACTACTTTCCTAAATGAAAGTAAAAAAATTATGGGTGGTTTGTATGAAAGCCTCCCTAAAATAAAGGGTACTAAACCTTGTGTTAGTCAGCACAGTGTGGTTTAGCCACCATTATTGTGCTCATATGTTGTTGTAGGTTGTTTTTGTCAGCTGTTATAGTTCCTACCCAACTCACCTAAAACTATTAGTGCAAGACCAAAATTTTATGGGTCCAAAAAATAAACAAATTTTAAGGATGACAACTGTTACCGGGCTTATAGGTACCTTCCCCTATCCAATCCAGATAGAATGAGTTTTGAACCCATCCCGCATCGAGGTAGGTAGACATATAGTAGGTTTTAGGCATGCAGTAGGGTTGGGTTCAGGTGAGCCTACCCTACCCGCCCGCACCATATATATATTTATATACTCTAGTTTAGTAACCGTTCATTTAGAAATTCTAAGAATTTTACATAGTAAATATATTTTTAAAATTTTAATGAATTAGAATATTTTAATTTTGTATAATTTACTTGCTAAGTAAATAATTTAGTGAAACAGATATCTAATCTAGTTGTCCTATGTGATTCTTGTAAAGTACCATTATATTGAAAACATATCAAACTGTCAAAACAATAATTGTAATATTATTAAATAGACCAATATATGTATTTTTTCTTCTACTTTTGTAACATCCTAATTTTTAACCCAATACTCCTAGAACGTATTTAGGTTAACCATTAGTCTATTACTTCTTAGTTTCATCTTTTCTTTAAATTACTTAGCAGAAAATACAAATAAATTTTTCTTTTTGAACTTGAAAACAAAAACGTGAGCCTCGCATTAATATAAAACCTTTCGTTCGTCATAAACATAACTTACAAGGAAAAGAAATCACATATAAACATGAAATACAACATTATATTAACCACATATCATAACCACATCATTATAGTTACATAGTACTAGCATCAGTGTTCACACCAAAACATGCATATATATATGAAATACTTCTTATCTACCTACGAGGTTGGATAAGTAACAACCTAGAGACTATCCTATCTATTCTTCCACAACGACCTCGGCATCCATTTGCTGAAGTGACCTTTAAGCACGAACCTCAGAAGAAGTCATGAACCTCGTTACTATCCTTGTCTGGAGACGACACAGAAGAAAATAGAGGGATGAGAAACTTATTCAAGATTCTCAGTAGGGATTTCTGACTCTAACACAAATGTCATTGTCATCGTCCCCAGCCACTCCGGTTTTCATTATAAAAAGGGTGTGCATACATAAGGATCGATTTTAAACTTCTTAAATCTATTTATCCAAAGTGGGTGTCTTTTAACATGAGTCTTAATGATATGAATGCAATAGATATTGAATGAATGCATGTCAATACCATATGCAAACAGTACTAGCTTTTTAGCAAGTATAGCATTCATAGACATAGTGCATGATACATGGGTCATAAAAACATAGATCATAAAACATAGAACATGGAACTTGATACATAGTACATGGTACATAAAACATGAATCGTGGAACATAGAACTTGGTACTTAAAACATGGTGCATGGTAGCTTAACTTGGTTACTTAGGTGACGTTGACATATTATTCTTTTCTTCCTGGGGGCCACCCTAATATTTCTCCCTTTTGAGAAATCTCTAGGTTATGAGCTCATACCCAGCTAGTTGTCACTAGCATCTGGACTTATCACATTGTGATAAGTTAAAAATCCCGACTTAAAGTACGGGTCTAGGGGGCATAGAATCACCTCATCTCCACCTATAGTTTGATGGTTCCAAATGATCATTTTCTCATAGTTTAATGTCACCTTAAGTCTTAGCATGTTATGACAAGATGCCCCATAGTTCATGCATGTTACATATGAATCACCTCATCCCCACCTATGGTTTGATGGTTCCAAAGGATCATTTTCTCATAGTTTAGTCATAGCAAGATGCTACATATTTCATGCATGTCACATATATCATGTAATTCTAACATAAGCATCTTTAAAGTTCTAAAGGGAACCATAACATGCAAATGATACAATCATCATTTAAGAGCAATAACTCGCATAGTATCATAGTGGTCATGAGACAACATAATAATCCATCATCATTCACATAGAACATATAAATCATTCCCTTAAGAATAAACCCCTAAATCGGGTAACCTCAAACTTCCAAATTATTTCCTTATGCCTCTAATGGATTGATTAATCTCATTACCATAATTTATTAAGTCCTAGAACCTAATTTATTATGGCTGGGCAGCATAGGCAGTAAGCATAGTTTTGATGGATTACGGTGTTCTAGAAGTTGCGTTTTAGATCCTTTCTCTTTACCGACTTTTCCTATGATACAAGAATTAATACCTAAGCCAATTATGAGTCACCCTCACTCATCTAGACATCATATAATGTGATTCTATACACTTAAACAAGGCTGGAACAGAATGTATAAGTTCAGTTCCTCGGGGGTTCTAGAAACTACGTTTTAGACCCTTTTTAAGTTCTGTCTTCACCTAAAGCGCTATAAATCATCCCTAAACCAATTGTAAGGGATTCCTACACATATAAACTAATTATAAAACATGATTTCTGTACCTAAGGGTTTCTGGACAGAAACAGTTTTACTTTTGATTCTAAGTGTTCTAGAATTCACATTTTCAAGCATTTCAAGTTACTAGGCATGCCTAAGATGCCTAGAACCTTTATCATACATAAGGCAAGGTATTTAAACACATATAGACCACCCAAAACAGAATTTAAGGTGCTGGAAAATAAAAGGGCAGAATCGAAACTTGAAGGCATGTAAATGCTCAAAATAAAACATTTCTAGTTCACATAGTTTGCTAGTTTCTCTTGGAACACTTTTGAAACTTCTAAAACACTTTGGAAATCAATTTATCTTGTCAAAAACCTTTACAAAAGACATAGGGCAGTACCTATCTATTTTCTTTCATGGTTAGGATTTAAATCATAAAAACATGCTTAAAGCATTCTTCAAGACTACCTATGCTTAAGAAAATCCTAAAACATAGGTTATAGGCCCTTGTAACTAAATGAAACTCATGCTTGAGCCATTATCATCACATGGCCGAATGCATATCCAAGAAATACCTCCTTGATAGATCTTTTCTCAAGATGAAATGGGCAAGTTTTTGAGCTCTAGTATCTTAGGTGATGACATAAAAGAAACATGCTATGCATTTCATTTTAGAGTCCTTTAGAAAGTAAAGTGATAGCTCAAAGTAAATATGAAATGCATATTCATTTTCATTCTTTGAGTTTAGTGAAGACTTGAAATATAAAATGAGATGCAAAGCTTGGGATTTAAACGTGCATAATGCAAGTTCATTCTTTATCTTGGGATTTAGTGATGGCATAGAAAATAAATGTGCTATGCAAAGCGTGAAATAAACGTGAATGCAAGTTACTTTTACATCTTGACTAGAGCTCTTTTAAGACTTTAAAAAGAACTAAGTTCCAACCCAAAACTCATCCTCACAAGAAAAGATAAGAAGCTTTACTAAGCCTTAAAGATATAAACATAAAGGGACCTATGTCATATTCTTTATTAATGCCCAATAACCCCTATCTAGAGAGAACTCTAGAACGTGCCGGCCAACTTTAAGGTTGACAATGGTAGGTTATGGACTTTTTGAAAACCTTATTAATTTTTTTTTTCTTGGATAAAACCATGGTGAGTTAAGCAAAACATAAAGAGAATGAACTCATAGAGGTGGTAACCTCAAAAGAATGGAAATGATCGAATCCTAGCAAGGAATAATGGACCATTTTTAAACTCTAGGGACCAAGACTTTGGTGATGTGTTAACACCAACATTATGAGTCCTCATCATTGAGTACTTAACATCATTCTAAACCATCATCAAAACAAAGTTCATGACAAGTTAAGGAAAGGAGAAAATCGAAAACCATGTTTGTTTGAAACATAGATCAAGCTCTAGAAGTTGTTCAAGTGCTAAGCACCATCATGAAACCCTCATCATCAAGCTTACATTTTTCCAAATTTCAAAGGCCTTCATGGCAGAAACCTTGAGAGAAAGAAATGAGGTTTTTAAGGGTTCAAAGGAAACATAACCCATTCTTGAATAAATCTTGAAAAAGACGAAACTTTTCTTTTTAAAAACTCAAGCTTTAGAGGTTGTTCATGTGACAAGCATTAACATGAAACCCTCATCATCAAGCTTCCATTTTTCCAAGCATCCAAGGCCTACATGGCCGAAACATTCAAGGAAAAGAAAGTGAGGTTCCAAGAGATTCAAGAGAAACATAGCTCATACTTGACTAAAACTTGAAAAAAGGTGAAGCTTTTCTTCAAAAAGATTCAAGCTTTAGAGGCCTCATGTTGAGATGAACTCATAGTTACATCTTGTCGAGCACTCATCATCAAGCCATCATCATCTTGGCCTTGAGGCCGAAAATAAAAGAAAAGGAAAAGGATGAAACCGAAAATAAAACTTCATGGATGTTCATCCAAACAATATTTTTCCAACAAGATCAAGACATAGAGAACAAGGAAAGCATTTTTAGAAAAAATCCCTACCTAGTACTTGTGCTCTTGAAGATGGAGAAAGGTTTGATCTTGAAAAACAAGAAGAAGAAATCTCCTTTGAACTTGGGTATGTATTTTCGGCCAAACAAGGAAATGGAGGAAGGATGTGTTGTTGGCGTGTGTTTGGACTTGGATGTGTGTTTAGAAGAAAAAGAGATGAAGATTGGAAGTGGAGAAGGTGGCGGTTTTGGCTTGGACAAGGAGGAAGAAAGGAAAATTTGAGAGAACTTGGAGAGACTAGAACTTGCTCTTGGAAGTTTAAACTTTGCAAATGAACTAAAGTAGCAAAATGTTCACCAAGGCAAGCTATATATAGAGCCTTGAGTCATGAATGAGTGGAGGGGAAGAGGCCATGTGGTTTTCTTCTAGAATGAGGGAAGTGTGTGAAAGAGAATGAATGAGAAGTTGTCTTGGAGACATGGCCATTTGTGTGCCACACATTCAAACAACATGTGATGAAAAGTGGAGGGAAAAGTGGCGCCATTTTTGGGCAGCCATGGGGGCAAAATTCATCTCCGCTAATCATGGTTTAAAGGTGTGTTTAGGTGTGTTATGGATTAGACTTAGGATTAAGGGTTGTTAAGTAGGTACTTTAAGTAAACTAATTAGTTAATTAAAGTCATAATTCCTTAGGTTAGAAGTGGTCTTGTAGGTTTAATGGAGTCAAAACCTCTATGACTAGTGATGTGAGTGTGACAACCTTTCTTGGAAATGGGAGCGTGAATAGTGAAAATACTATTCATAGATACTTTCTTTCTTTAAAGGAAGAGACTAGAATTAAGTTTGAATTTCCTTAAGCAATTCTAGGTTCCAATTAGTTTTAAATAATGATTTTGGCTCTAGATTAATTATGGAAATTAATTAACCTTTAATTAGAGCATAATATTGCCTAGGTTCTAAGTTAGATAACTCATTAAGCCCAAAATGCACTAAGCATGAGCAAAATTGTAATTTTACTCAAAAACTGCCCGGGACCACCGGGACTTAAACAAACCTTAAACAAACATAGTTCATGCCTTAAAATCATTGTTTTGAACCTCCGGGCAAAGTCCGGGTCAAAACGGAACTTAAAACTGTCTTAAATTACTGTAAGGGTATTTTGGTCATTTACACGCAGAAACCTCAAAAATGATATTCTTCTGCTCTATTAAACACGTCATCACATATAATCCCCTTCAAACATTACAATAGCCCTATGAGGATGGCCAAGGTCGGCCGTCCTCGATTTTCAGGTAAAAATGACCTCAGGGGCATTTTGGTCATTTTTATGCTTAGAGAAAATCAAGGTGTTACAACTTTCTTAAAGACAATCAGAATATGAAATTGTAGGAATAAGTTTAAATTGTTAAATCCGTATAAATTTTTTATTCTCTTGATTTTCTGAACCATTAAATCTATTGATTTTTATTAATCAAAAGATACCAACTGAGGTTATCTCATCCATGCAAGATTGCGTTAAATAAGAATTTAACATAAAAGGTAATTTTTTTATTCAAGAGAAATTATCGATCAAAAGTAAATGGAGGCATATACTAATAAATTAAATCATCTATTTAAATTAAAGATTAAAAGATAAAGATTACTATATAATGAATTAATAATAATTTCTATTTATTGTTGTTTCCGTGAAGGCTATGGTGCGAGTCATTCAAGTAATGGTACGATTGTAGATCCATCCTCAAATGTTTCAATTTATACAAAGACAAATATTTTAGGTAACCCACTTCGTTGTGCCTTTCATGATACGAGACAAGTTCAAAACTTGATATGTCACAGGTACCCGCGAATTTGGCAACAATTATTATCCTTAAAATCTATTTATATTTAACTAAATGGGCTACCTCTAGTTGCTATATTACAAAAAATAATTAAAATATTTTATTATCCTAAAAATATTAAAAGCATTCTTTAGTTAATTAATAAACAACATTCAACAACAGATGTAGACTCATTTTGTATGTCTATATTCTATTATCTATAATTAAATAACTATCTATATTTTATATATCAACTCCTAATTATAATTAACTAAATTATTCTTGCTATAAGCTTTTAATACATTTTCTTATAAACAAGCTTTCACTAATTTACCTCACAAATTTTAATTACAACCAAAGAAAATTATTTTTTAAAAAATCAATCTATTTCCCACAATCAAATGGATTGTCTATGTGTCACGTGTGTAACATCCTCCCAAGTACAACATCAATCTTAAGCCATGACATTATACTTATGAGTTCTCACATATAAATTAGCAGACCTTTCTTAATTATCTATAGCAAAATCAATCGAATCGTGTATTAACTAACTTATGGTTCTATCAAAATATATAGCAAGAAACAATGCATTTATTTAATATAAGCCAAATACAAAAGGAAGCTCCTCTATGAGCTTTAGTTCACCTCTACTCTTTACTCTATTTACAGACATATATATAACTAAGTACAATAGATACGAGTTTCCATAACTACTACAGAAATTACAATTTTGTCTTTCTTGTAGCTACTTCACTATTCTCAGGAATCACCCTGGAGACGATGGGAACACAAACAAGCAAGGGTGAGAATTCTGAAATTCCCAGTAAGGTATCCCCAAAATGCAAAATCATAATGTCATCGTCATCGTCCCAGCTACTTCATTTATTAAGAAAATGTCAGCATGCAACATATATCAAAGGTTCATTTTAAAGTTCAAAAACCATTCTTTTGAAGTGGGTTTCTTTTATCATTCAATCACCTAATTTGCACATATCATACCACTCAACATCATATAAACCATATACTGCTAACTTACAACTTGAACAGATTAGCCTCAATGTCGATACTAAAATTCTTCACTTAGCACATAAGATAAAAGACTACTTAAAACAATTTCCACTTTAACTTGTCTTGGCCTTGACTAATCTTGTCACGTCTGGGCGTTACGTATTGCCATCCTTAGTGTGACAATAATGGGTACTAAACTGATTTTAAGGACTGAGCCCATTCCTATACATGATCATTGGATTTACTTTCTCCAATTCTCACACAGACCTATTCCTAGCCAAGTTTACTTTCCCCAACTCAATTCAAGGGTAGTCAGGTTTACTTTCCTCGATAGACCAGATTTACTTTCTCTAGCCCAAGAATTATAAACCTTACATTATTCTTAGTAGTTAGGTTTACTTTCCCTACCAAACTGGATTTACTTTCTCTATCCCAAGAAACATAATCTTACGCTTTTTTTCGCATATAAGCAATTATTACAGATATTCATATTTGTGTGTGCCTAACCTCATCAATAAGCTCATAATGCTCAATTATTCATATTCACATTCATGTGCTTATGTCATACTAGTACAAGATGCCATTATTTCATCAATTCAAAGCATCAATTCATTTTCAGTACAATGGAAAATTCCACATATTCATAGTACAATTTATTCTACATCTCAAACCATCAAATCCAAGGCTATAAAAATTATCTAAGACACTTCAATATGCCTAAAAGGTCCTGTAAAAATTTCACAGCAAACGGAGTTCTCTAACCATGTTAATTAAATTATACAATTTTGGTGGTTAGAGACTACTTGTACTCATATTAGAACTGGAATCTCATAATTTTTAACCCTAGAAAATGATTGAATAAAGCCAAAACAGAAATCATGGTTCTACTTCAAGATGTTGTCAAGATTCTGTAAAAATTTCAAAGGAAAAATCCATTATTTACTATGGTAACAAAAATAGAGAAATTCGCAGCTTCAAGACCAGAAATTCAGATAGCACATATATAGTCTCGGTTCATAATTTTTTTCAGGCGATTAGAGTATGCCACATGAAAATTCTTAGAGTTGCCTTAGGATGGTAGCTTCAGCGAAAAACTTTTATAGCTCATAAAACTAGATACAATTATGCTAGAAAATTCATGATTAGTTGTTGCCTGGAACAAAACCGAAAATCCAGCATGCATGTTTCAATTTCTCTTTAGTAAAAATGATTTTTAACATCATCCAAACCCTCCACCAAAATTAATACATCAACATTCATATATCATCATCCAATAAAACTAGAAATACCAATTTAAATCAGTGATTGAAATGGAAAAATAGATTGGAAGAAAAAGAGATTTAAATACCCCACTTTTGGTATCAAATGAACCCTTGGTTCTTAGGTGCTCCAAGATTAATACCTTCCACTTTAAAGCTCCCAAATCAACCACAAATGCTTACTAAATCAGTAAGGTATGAGAGAGCAAGGTAAGGATTGGTGAGGAATTGAGATTTTAATCGGTTAGATTTGTAGGGATTGAGGTGTAAAACAAGTTTTGTGAAGGGAGTTTAAGATTTTATCAAGTTCAAGCTTAGGATTTTAGGGTTGGAATTCAAATTTTCATGAAAGCAAACATGAAGGTGTTGTACCTCTCCTTGCTGGTCGAGAATGGATTGATAATGAGATAAGGTTAGTTGTATTATATTTATCTTGTATTTAAAGCATAGATGTTACATAATATAAATGTATAATTCTTTAAAGGAAAGAAAAATAAATGGATGGCTAGGATTTAATTTTGTAAAGCAAGATTAAATCTTAGCCATTCACTAAGCCAAAATGGATATACATTACCTTTTTGTAGAGGTTAAACTTTCTTTCGGTGTTAAAAATCGCACACCGAAATCTTACCGAACGGGTAAAATACTATATTCGGGAAATCAAACATTGCCTGAAAATTGATTTCAGGTATAAAATCTTCAATTCTCACTATTTTTAACATTAACCCTCTTTTTTCTCAGTTCCGGGCATCTCCTAATCCTGGATATGAGGTTTCAGCTTTCCTGATGGACCTGCGACACCCACAAATCGCTATTCATATTTTTTTTTTACACATCCCTTAGACCTTCCTCATCATTGCTAAAATCGTCAGATTTTTGAAATTAAGACTAATAAAACTCAAATTAATTTTTAACTTATTTTTAGGATGTTACAACGTGACATTCTGATTAAATAAAAGTTACTCCTACCCATATTTACCTATCTATTATTTATAACTAAACAATCACCTCTAAGTGACATGTGATAACTTTTAATGACATTTTTTCAGAATATATTATTCCTGCTAAAATTTATTTGTTTATTATCTATATAACAAAGTACATTACCTATAGATGTCATGTGATGACTTCTAATTAGAATTAAAGAAGCACTATTCATGCTAAAATATATTTATTATCCATAACTAAATGGATTACCTTTATATGTATATGACAATTCCTAACTTCAATTAAATAAAATTAACTCTGGCTAGAATCTACCAATATATATATAACTTTCAAAAATTGTTAATATTTGTTATTTTTTAATTTTAATGATATTTTTGGTAGGAAATAAATTTGGATAATTGGTAACTAGCAGTCAATGCCATTAACTTTGGTGCACTGTGATTCAAACCTAACTAGTTAGGAAGTTTCTAGCTTGGTGTATGTGTGTAAGGCCAGCATACATGGCCGACTGGTGTTCGTGTTTGAGAAATGTTGTTTCTTTCATTTTGTGAAGAATTTTTCACCTTTATTTATGCATCTTGTAGAAGGTTATATACAAGCATAGTTAACTTTACCTTCATAGCTTGTCCTTGTTTGTTATATAGGCTCATTGCCCCTCATTAAGTTTGTTGAACTCATCCTACTCTTCTTTTCCTATTTTAGACTTAAGTGTAGATCTTTGGGCAGCTAGACTCAATTTTGAAGGGTTTAGCAGTTTTTCAAGCTTGACACCTCTGCCAATGTTCTCGAGTGTTTGTGAATGGATAATATTTCTATGGCATATGTGTTTTATGCCAATAATATTGGTTAGATTTGATCAGATATATTGAAAGTTTATTTCTATATGTTTGATCAAATGCAAATATTTTGCTCAATTTATATAAGTGCTATATAAAATTATATGCTCAATTAATTGTATATATTTGCTTAGTTTTAGGAAAAATCAACTACATTTTGTTGAACATTCGGTCATATTTTTTAGAATGGATAATGGATTTTGATAAATGGAAGGATAAACTAGAAAAACATTTATTTGGTTTACTAAATTGATCTGTTGTATAAATTATGTTATGGATTTTTGAGGTTATTGAATATTTCGCTCTTTGGAAACATTATTGATATTTACTATTTTAGAATTTTGATGATACTTTGGTAGGAGGTGAAATTTGGTTAATTGGTAGGTAGCGGTCATTAACACTAACCTTGGTGTATCGTGGTTCAAACCTAACTAGCAGGGAAGTTTCTAGCTTGGTTTGTATGTGTGCGTGAGGCCAACATCCATGACCAACTTCGTCAAATTCAATTGGGAAAGTCCCTGTTTGAAAGTTTTATTAAATTGGATACCTCCCTATATTGGTATTCATGTTTGAGAAATTTTTTTTCTTTAGTTTTGTGAAGAATTTTGCATCTTTATTTATGTATATTGCATATGTTTATTTTCTATATTTACACACACACACACACACATATAGATATGCATAGTTAAGTTTACCTTCAGAGCTTGTCCTCATATCTTATACAGAATCATTGCCCTTTACTTAGTTAGACTAATTACCCTACTCTTCTTTTCTTATTTCAAATTTACATGCAGGTCTTCTTTTCTTGTTAGAAGTTTTGCAAGCTTGACACCTCTATTCGTGTAAGCTTGAGCGTCATCCTTCAGTCTAGTTAATATTTAAGTTGTATATATGCTGGTTTTACTTTATAAAACATAAGTTGGATGTCGCTTTTGTTCTAAATTATGTAATTGCAACTATTTAGAATGAAAGGATCTCATTGTTGTCATTGGTGCTGTAAACCGATTAAGAGGCTCAAAGAGCTTCAATTTTGTCTAGGTAAGTTTGTTACTTTGTTGTATAGGTTATGTATAGAAAGCATGAGAATAAGGGGTTAAATCATGCCTTTCAAAAACTTTTTCGTTTTAAAACTTAAACAAATTCTATCAAGTATAGAAACTTGAAGGCAACGAAAAACACAAATTAGATAACATCACAAAGTAATTTTTTGAAGTGTCCATGAACTAAAATAAGTTTAGAAATTTATACAAACAATTTTAATAGCACACACAAATTAAGAGATGCATACAAAGAAAATTATAAGAGTTTAAGGGATGAGAAGATCACTTAGCAAATTTTATATTAGTTTGGTCAATCTTGCCGACATCCGGTCCTTAAGCAACACTATTGAATTTTCCATTAAATCCTTTTTCTTTTACAAGAAAACACCAAGATAGTCTTTCTCTAATCTTCTCAAGCTAAAATAGTGAGCAGTTAGTACAATCAAATCGCATTTAGAAGTAGTTTTTCACACTAGTCTTTCGAAGCTATCTTACAATGATTACTATTGGATCAAGGTATAATAAGATGACAGTTTGGTGTTTAATCGAATATCCACTCAAGTTTCCTAAGATATGTGAATGGTGTGAGGAAAGAACTTGAGAGACTTCATTCTTAACTTCTTACAAAGAATGTTAGCTGATAGATATGTGAAAGAAGAGTTTTACATTTGAGAAACTGAAATTGATTAAGAACTTGGCTTCAAAAAGTTATAAAGTAGTTTTGAAGATCTTGAGCGCAAGAGTTTGTTTTAGCTTGAATGTGTGTTGTTTTTTATAATCAAAGTTTGAATTTGACCAATGTCCCTTGATTTCTTCTCCTCTTGACACATGTTAATCAATTACCATACATCTTAGGGTTAGTCTTCTAGATATATGAGCTAAGTTGTGTCAGTGACAACTGTTATAGAGAAAAAAATTATTGTCCTTTATTCTAAAGGTACTTCAGAAACTCTTTTTGAAATTATGCATGGTTTCTAATCTTCTCATCATGCAAAAACTTCATCAAGAATGTTTGATTTTTCAAGTATAAAGTTGATATGTCTTAAGCAATAACTTCCTAAGGCTGTGCCTTCATGTAATTTTAATTATCCTTCAGTTTCTGATAAGACAGTGTGGATTCAGATGATGCTTCTACATTTTCTGAGTTCTTCAAACTCTTATATAGTTTCTTTATGTAGGTCTTCAAAAATTATTGGACACTTCAATTTGTGAGCATGAATGAATTTGATAGAGTTAAGCTTGATTTCATCATGAGAAAGCACCTTCTTGAGTTGTCATGCCACTTTCTATATATATAAGAATAGTTTTTGATGTCCCAGCTAAACATTTCGATGCTCTAACTTACTTTGTGAAGTTTCTCAACACTATAACTCACTTTCTAAGCTATTTTTAATATTCTTAAATATTTTAATCTCTTTGAATGAGGTTTATAAAATTTTAAAACAAGATAGTATGAAAAATATGTCAAGAAATAAATTACGTCTAGTGTAATGCCCGGGGATTGCAAAGTCTAGGAGTGATCGCTGGTGCAAGGAGACACAGATAAAGAGCGGCTCCTGGCAGACTTCAAAAGCAGAGGGGTACATGAATAAACTGATTACACACCCGAATGAGAGGGATCCTAAGACTGTGTAGGTATGGGACTATATAGTTTAGGAAGGCTTATATGAATTGATTTGTACTACCTATACCAATAAGATGCATCTTTTTTTCGATAGCCCATCACTAAAGAACTCCATAGTTAAGCATGCTTGACTTGGAGCAATTTTGGGATGGGTGACCACCTTGGAAGTTTTTCCAGGGAGCGTGTGAGTGAGGACAAAGCATGCTGAAAAGACCCGTGTTGATTTGTGGGGACAGTCATCAATCTATAAAGTAGCAGGGGATGTTACATCTAGCATGAGAAACTTCTTGTTCGGCACTTAAGAAACTCACGAAAACTATTAGTCCTTTCTAAAAAACATTTTAACAAAGTTTGTTTTGTTCTCATTTAAAACATAAGTTGTAATGGCCTTCTCAAAGGTTCTGGAGCTAACAAACTGTGTACGTTTGCAATTCTAGGAAGCCAGAACATAGAGGAAATTACTATATCCATTTTCTGTAAAAGTTTTAGCAAGTTTGTCAAAGGCCAACTTGTAATACCCCAGGTTTTAAATAAAAGAGTTAGAAAAAAAATTTTGAATTAGAAACAGTGCCAATCACCTTTACCTATCATTCGGGTTCTGGATTTCACTAAGTCTGTACCCTACATGTCCTTGGAGAGCTCTATGATAGAGCCATAGTCTCAGAATCAAAAGGCCCGGTAATGATTCCCTAGAAAAAAAATGAGTTGAACAGTGATTTTTAATGAATTTTATGAAACCTTTAAACATTTCGTTTTTGGCTTACAAATTTATAAAATCGTAAGAATTCCCAAATTTGAACTAAAATCCAAAATTTGGATTTTGAATTGTTAGGATTTTGATTTTTCTAATATTTTATTTGAATCCAAATGGGGGATATTTTCTTATTTACATTTATATTTTAAAGTGAGTATGGAGACATTCCAGTCAGCCCAGTCCAATACAAACCAGTGTATGACTTCTGAGAAATCGCCAGCGGTCATCGAGAGTACTGGCGATCTGAAATTTAGAGAAGGAGCCTTGCGGTCATTCATTGCCTAGGCGGTCAACAGATTTATAAAAACACTCATTTCGGGCTTCCAAACCATTCTTCATGATCCTTAACACCTTCTCACCCCCAAACTCGGTTCTTCCACCATTTTCACCCTCTCCAAGCTCTATTTCACTTAATCTAACTCTAATCTTTCACATCTAAAGCTTAAAGATAAGAGATTTTGCTAGTTCTATCTCCTTTTCCTCCAAATCTTTCATAGTTCTTGGGATTTTACTGATATCTCTCTATGTTCATGAAGTCATGGTGCTCCCTTCGTGTTAGAGTTGGATTTGAGCCATTGACGAGATTATTAGAGGTTAATTTAGAGTATTATGGCTATTACATCTAATACTGATGTTATTCCTTTTATTCAGAGTTCTGTTGATATTGTTTCTATGAATTCCACCTCACCAGGTAAGCGGATTCACATCCGTTATCTCTGTGTTATGCACTAGAGTTATTTTCATAAAGATATCATTTATTACTTGATTTTAGAAATTTCTCCAAAGAAGTTTGAGATTTCTATTGGTTTATATGTTTTAGAACTCCTGGTTTTAGAGCATGAAATTGGTTTTCGATAAAACTCATAAGACTATCTTTGTTATACTGATTTTACGCAAAATTGATTATATATGTGGTTGTTAGTAGCTTTTATGGTTGCTTTAATGAATTATGAAACTGGTTTATATATGGAATGGTTTTATATCTAGATATGTAGTTTAGAGAAGAAAATGGAATTATGATTGCAAAATTTTCTATTTTGAAACATGATGTTGAGTTTTCTAATTATGAAGAGCTTGATAATTGAGATATGTTTTAGATAATCAATCAAAAGGGTTTTAGAGCTTGAATCTTCTTGAGATTCAAAATAGTTGATGGATACATACTTTGTGAAGGTATGGAATCATAAATGTCTACACAGGGTAATCCCTTGGACATGATTCCATAGCCATGGTTATGCTAAGGTCATACTGTTAAAATCAGGTGGATTCAGAGCTCTCAGAGTATCAAAGTTTATTGTTAGTACAGGATAAATCTAGAAATTTAGATATTAAAGGATTTTAGAGCATGAATCTTTGTATGGCTCAAAACAGTTGATGGATACATATTATGTGGACTTGAAATCATCATGCATGATTTCATAGTCATAGTTATACTAAGGTCAAACTGTTATAGAGTTACAAAGATTCAGAGCTCACAGGGAAGTAAAAGGTCTTAGGGATTTCTAGATATGGATGGATTTATTTAATTATGTTAGAAGGTAGCTATAGAGAAACAGGCTGTGTGTTAACGGCAGTTAATCCGCTAATCTCGGTACCAAATAGCCTGGGCTAGAGATTATATAGATTCATATTTAGATTTTTAAGATCAGTCTATGAGGGATGTGGTTCACGAGGAACCTTTAAGATCTTAATTAGGGACCCTTGTTCATGAGGAACTGGGTACCCACATAGTAGAGATTATTGTTTCTCTAGGAGCTACTATAATATGAGCTTATATGATTTCAGGTATGAAAGTAAGTTAAGAAAATTGTTTTTGAATTGTATCATGATGATTGGAATGTATATATAAATATATATGCATGATTGACTATGAATACTTTTGGAGTATTAATGATGTCATTATGATTTTATACATTATTCTTTTGTGTCCTATGAAAGGGGGTTTCAGGTGAAGATTTAGTCACTGAGTTTTAGCAACAAAACTCACCCTTCTTTCTCTTTCTCCTATTTTACAGACAAAGTAGCTGCCGTAGACTCTCTTCAACCCCTTTTCTCCCAGCAGCACTAGGCTTCAAATGGTGAGTGTAGCTGTCATTCTGGTTTAGAGTACTCCAGTGTAGATGCAGGCAGGATCCCGGACCTTAAATCATGTTTTACATTTAGCATACCATGATGGTATATTTGGATTTTGTATTTAAAGACATGTTTGTATTAATTTCATGAACATTTTGAAGCAGAGCTAGTTTTATATTGTATTATGATTTCAGACTTCAAATACAGATTATGAAACAACAGACAGGATTATTTCGATTATCTTGATTATTTTGAATTCAAGGAGCAAGTGGTTTATATGTAGAAAAAGAGAAATTTTCTGATTCTCATGGGTTTTATGAACAGAGCATACATGTAGAAACAGTTAACAGGTCATAAAGCTTACGTGAGAATAGGATTTCTCACGTGTCAATCATGTTCCTAGATCAAGTCGTGACACAACTCCTCCAATGTGTAGGTCACAAACCAGATCAGATCATCACACACCTTATGTTTATACTCAAGCTTAGGCCTTTGTTTATTAATCAATGAATCTCTTTTTTGACCAACAAAAAAAACATTAAACAAGTCAGTCCTAATATCCATTTATATATTTTGAACACTTAAACTCTTGTTACTTTATAAATTACAATATTTAAACTTAATATCCATTTTTTTCATTTATTTTTGTATTTTTTATTGAACAAACTTGAATTGTATTTTTTTTATTTATCTTACATTTTTTAATATTTTTTTCTATTAAAAAAGGTGTTTTAAACGAGCCGAAATAAGCTGACCAATTAAATTCAAGGGTCAATTTTAAAGGAGTCAACCTGTTATATATTATTATGGTTAGGTTCGCTTGTGTTTAGTTTGTTTAAACTCATTTAAGTCGCAAGCCAAATCGATCCATTTCATACCTTTAGAAATCAGGAATGAAAATATCATATAAAAATTTACAGTGAGAATTTATTCCTAATTTCCACACAATTGGTAGATATCAAACTAACATGGTAACAAGTTTTAAGTGTAACACCCTAATATTTAACCCAACATGCCTAGGACGCATTTAAGTTAATTATTAGTTATTACTTTTTGTTTCAGTTCTTAACTTTAGTTTATTAAAATACTTAGTGAAAATATGGGTAAATTTTTTTAAAAAAAACTTAAAATGAAAAAGTGAGCCACTCGAACTTATAAACGCTACGTCGTATCTATGCATACAAGCCAATAAGGAAACTAAACACACCATAAACATACATGAATTTAAGTAAATACAAGCCACAGCATAATATAACATCATAGAGGCATATCTTAATAACATCAGAAGTTCCATACCATAACATAAGTACTTAAAATAGTAGCTTTATGCCCCCCATTAAAGGTTGGGACAGTACAGTCATCCATGAAAACAGAAAAAGAAAAGATCATAGTACGTCTAACCAAGGACTCTCCTCTCTACCAATCCTACCAGGGTGCACCTATGGTAGATAGCCTCTAAGATACAAAAGAAGGCTATCATCGCCATGACATATTTAACGCCACCCCAGGGTCCACTACTCGCTCCTATTGCTGTCTTCCCTTAGAGGGAGGGAGGTATCCAATCCACTGAGCCAACTCATCGGGTGTGGCCAAACGGTAAGCTGGATGGGCATGAGCACCTCAGCATGGTCGCATCGCTACCCTACCTCCTCTCATAGCTGGGTCACTGTGGCCTTGCTACGTCTTCCAACATCCATGGGGACAGTAAGTGTGAAACCCTCCAAAGGGCACTAAGTAGCCAAATCCTCAGACGGATCATACTGAGAGTCTATCATAGGGGATCGAGGCACGTACTTTGGGAAGTCACAGACGGCAAAAGTGGCAGGACGGGTACAGTGAGTCCGCTCCTCACGAGAGCGAGCATGCTCGAAGATGAGGTCATCACCGAATAAAAAAGTAGGAGAAAACCAAAATCTAAAAACTAGATGTGCAAACGGGCGCCCATGAACACAAAAAAATGTACAATACAACAACCCGCGAAGTGATATGACTGATGGGCGGCGTCGTAGTACATCTCCAAAGTAAGCGCGTCAACAAATATCATGAACAAAGCCATCATCCTCTGAAGACTGGATGGAAAGAAAGAAGGGATAAAAAACTTATAAAAGAATCTCAGTAAGGCTTTCGCTTCCTAACTAGTATCATCATCTATATCCTCAAGAACCTCGGGTGTCATCATGAAATAGTGGGCATAAATATAGTTCATTTATTAAGTTCTAGATACCATTAGTCGAGGCCTGTATCTTTTGACATGAGTTTGAATGTCATGAATGTATCATACCATATCATGGAATGCATGTCAATAGTAGGTGCATCATACTATAAGCAATCACATGTGAAATAGTCAATGACATAAGGAACACAAATAGCATGGCATGATTTCTTCCTTTTTATTCCTTAGGTGACTTAAATTTCTCATTACTCTGTGGGGGCCACCCTAATACTCTCTTCTCTTGAGAGTTCTAGATTATGAGCTCATACCTCATTAATCATCACTAGCTTATACTTATCCTCTCAATAAGCAAATTCCCGACTCTCAAAGTGCAAGTTAGGGGCATTGGATCACTTTCCGATGCGCCCGACCCATTATGAAAAGATCACCTCCTTGGATCACCTTGCGTCAGGCCCGGCCTGTTACGGAAGGATCATATCTGAATATTTTATGTTACCTTTAACCTTAGCATGTTGTTTAATGATGCAAATATGAGCATATAATCACATCACCATAATTCATCAATTAACTTGTCATGCTCATAAAACACATCAACTATGCATCCCCACATATCTCAATCATAATTGCAAATTCATATAAACATGTCATCATCAATATTTTATTAAAGGTAAACATGCTCCTACCCAGTATGCCGGAATCAAGGATTGGGCTCAACTAATACATATGCTATGTTCAACAAGGTGCATATACACATATATGAGGTATTAAAGATCATCACAGATATTATTTACATAGCCATGCTCAAGTTATTGGTAATCACTCATTAGCCCTTAAATGGGTCAAAACTACGATTCGGGTTAAGCTAACATTAGTAATGGTTCTTTTATACATCTAAGAGATCAATTACCATGATTTCCATTGAGTTTTAACCTCATGAACATTACCAATCAAGGCTGTAAAATTTGGACAGCACTTAAAACTATACCGTTTCGGGGTTCTAAAAGTTATGTCTTTACCCTTTCTTGTTACCAGCTTTTCCTAAGATGCTAAAATTAATTCCTATACCAATTATGAGTGATTCTTACACATTTACTAAGTGTTAAACATCTTTTTATAGAATCATAACTTTGCTGAAACAGAATCCATAATTCCATCCTTAAGAGTTCTAGGATTCACATTTTTTATCCTTTCTAGTTACTAGTCTTTCCCTAAGTGCTAAAAATAATTATTACACTAATTATTAACAAATTTTACACACTTAAACAATCCCAAACAGCACCATACAGTAATGAAACCGTTTCGGCAGTAACCAAAAATGGAGTTGTCAAAAGCTTCCAAAATTATAATTTTACGTGTTTCTAGTTACTAGTTTTTACCTAAGGTGCCAAGGATGATTTTTATAACAATTAATAGTAATTTTTACACCTCTAAACCATTCCAAACATCATATTATAGAATTAAAAGAATCAAATCAGTAGCCATAATTTAACTTCTAGTAGCATCGAAAAGTTGCAAGATTAAGCATTTCTAGTAACTAATTTTCTTCAAAAATAAACTAAGGGATCATAGACACAATTTTGAATCTTGAGATAAAAATAAAATTCCATTCCAAGACCAACACTTGTCATGGCCGAAAATACTATCAAGAAAGGTAACCATGACTAAAACTTCCATTTAAGATACAAAGGCAAGTCTTTGAGCTCTAGAGATTTAGGTGATGGCAAGAAAATAAACGCAATATGCAACCTCATTTTAGTTTTTAATTATCATTAGGAGGTGATGGCTTGGAAAAGTAAACATGATGTGCAAGACTTGAAATATAAATATGAGAATGCAAGTTTATTTTTTAAGTCTTTGAAGCTTTAGGTGATAACTTGAAATATAAATATGAAATACAAAACTTGAACTTTAAACATGAGAATGCAACTCGATTTCTTTAATCTTCAAGATTTAAAGTGATAACTTGAAAATAAGTATGAGGTGCAAGGCATTGAAACATAATCATGAGATGCAAGAGCTTCAAATATAAATATGATGCGAGTCCATTTTTACATCTTACTAGAGCTCATTTCAAGACTTTAAGAAATGATGCTTTTAAACCCATACAATCTTAACAAATGGAAGTGAGCTTTAGAGTCTCTCATTATTATGGTTCCAAAAACCTTGTTGCCGTAGACTCACTATCAAGCTCAAACAAAATCAACTTCAAGAACAACAATAAAACAATCTTTTCTCATTTTTCTCTTGAAGTCAAAAATCAAACCTTGAGCTCTAGAGGTCAAACAAATGATAGTAACACTACCAACATCAAAGATCCTCATCATCATGCCATGGTTTCTAACCATTCAACAACAACAAAACTAAAAAGAATAAAGAAAGAAAAAGGAAAAATCCAAACCAAAAATGGAAGAAAAGAAAAGGAAAAGCAAAGCTCATTCAACATCAAACCAAGAACCGAAAATAGAAGGGAAAAAGAGAGAAAACTCAAAACAAAAATCCCTACCGAAGATATTTTCTTGTTACAAAGAAAGAGCTTGATCTTGTACAAGAAAATGAGAAGAAAAATCTTCTCTTGGGCTCAAGATAGATTCAGCCAAAGGAGGAAGAAAAGGAAGGAAAGTTTTTCTTGAGTTCTTGTGTTCAAAGATAGAAAGGTTGTGTTTCTTGAGGGTGGTTTGTGGCAGTTTGAGGTTGAGAGGTGGTGATGGAGGGTGGTTCTTGTGGTGCTGAAGGAAGAAAAGAGAGTCTTTGAGAAGTGAGAAAAGAGAGAATTTTGAGAGCACTTTTGTGACACAAGTCTTTAGCCAAATAAATGAGTGGTAAGAATGAGAGTGTTTGAGTGTTAAAAAAATAAATATGAAGGGGTATGGGAGGAGGAGGGCCGGCCATGAGGAAAGCATAGGGGGAAGATATTTTCATTTTTTTGTGTTAGGAGTTGTGTTTAAAGATAAATTTGATTTGGCACTTAGTTAAGATTTGGTAAACGAGTGTTTGGGCTAGAAAGCAAGTAATTAAGCCCATGCAAGACAAGATTAGGAAGTTGTCTTGCTCTCTTAGTACAAGTTCACCTTTATTAGCTAGGAATCTCATCATATCATGGTTTTCATGATTTAAGGAATTAGAAAGAGAAAAAACTATTGTACTTGACATGACACAAAGTCTTAGATTAAGGAAGGGATTTTGAATTTTCCTAAGCAATCTTAGGCCCTAATTAATCTCAATTAATTATTTGACTCAAGATTAATAATTAAAATTAGTTAATCTTTAATTAAAGCTTAATATTACGTATGTTTCCTTAATCACACAATTAAGCTCATTATACCCTTAATTAAGGGCAAAATGGTGATTTTGCACAAAAACTCCCTGAGACTGCCCGAGCTTAAATAGCCCTCATGCATCCCTTAAAAATAATATTTCAAACTCTTGGGTAAAGTTCAGGTCCAATCGGCAATTAATCCTGCATTAAATTACTAGAGGGGTATTTTAGTAATTTCACACACAGAAAACCAAAATAAGATTTTCACCTCTATTAATACGCATAATACACATAATCCCCATTTAACATTAAAATAACCCTTTCAGGATGGCTAGGATCGACTGTCCTTGATTCCCAGGCAAAAACGACTGATGGGTTGCATTTATGCACCCATTTCTCACCCTAACTTTGAATTATTTGCAACTGAATTAGAGTTGATTGATGCTTAATTGGTTAGTTTGCATTTTGTCCCCTTCTTGTATTGTTAAGTAATTTCATGATTATTAGCACCAATTTGAATGATTTTAAAATTTACTTGTACTTCTAATCCTTTTTGTGTGAGCTTTTATGAGTAACAGGAATTTCCATTGGGTACCTAATCAAGGAACATGGCTCAGAAGCTTTGATAACATGATTTTGACAAAGACCAACATTGTCAAGACCGCTATAGCGGTCACCAGAGGAAGAACATGGCAACAGCGTATATGAGCAAACCGCTATAACGCTCATAAGTGGAATTTTATTCTCCATGCTTTTTCGACGTCGCACGTGGACTCGACTTTTTAAAACAGAAGAACTCCATTTTCCTGGGCATTGAGAAGTCAGAACGGGGTTGGGTTTTTTTTAGATTTTCTTTGAGAATCTCTCTCTCTCTATAGGCTAGGGTTCTTAATCAATTTTTTTGATTTCAAATTCTGTACTGCAATTTTACCGCCTTCATCAGAATACATCTGTGAAACTCCCCCCATGGAGAAGTAATTCCCTTGCCGTGCACAGGGGTAACTGAGGATCGAAATTGTTCATGAGATTTTCATATTTTTATCACAATCATGGTTGGTTTTCCTTCTCCTTCTTTTCAATTCTTGCAATTATTGATTGTGTGAATTATTGCAATTACATAATTGGTTGAGTTGCTATCCTGATGTGATGTTTGTCCATTAGCCAAGGAATTGGAATCAATTTCATTAGAAATTAGGTTGCTATAATTGTTAGTTAAACTGAATTAGTTCATAGGATCATGATAGTAAATTACTAGTTCTTTTATTCAGTTAAATCCTTGACGAGAATGCGATTGTGTGACCGTTAAGCGGAATTATTTCATTGTTATGTGTTTACATTTTTAATGAAAGCAACCACTATCACGATTTTATTTCTTAAATTAATGACTGAACAATTTTAATCCGAAGAAACCTTTGTGCAGGTAATTTCTAACTGAATTTCTTCTTGATTTAATTTGCTGTTTTCCAAAAATCTTAAATACCCCCAATTTCTTTAGAATCACATGGCTTCCACGTGAAACGATCCGGATTACACTATAGCTACATTTTTGGTGCATTTTGGTAACTGAAAATCTTTTTAATTTGTTACGGGTGGTGACACCCGTATCAACAATCTCAAGGGCATTTTGGTCATTTGTACATAGGAAAACACCAGGACGTTACAATAAGAACTTATTTGGTGAATTTGATTTCAAAGATGGTGTATTGGTGTAGGTTTCTCAATTGGATTGACATAAAATTGTTGTGACATTGTCGAGGAGAGTTAGCTTATTACACTTAATTATAGTCTTACTTTTTTCTCATTACTATATTATTGTAGAGAAAAATACATGAAAATAAAATCAATATAAATAGAAGTGGCTTTGACTACAACAAAATTTATAGTTTTTGTCATAATATGACAAAATGTCTCAATGAAAATTTACTCTAGGTTAAGGGTAAAAATGGAAGATAAATTTTCAAAGATGAGAATTTTAACCCCTAGGATATGTTTGGTTTTGGAATAAGAATTGGGTAAAATTTTTATGGACAAGATTCATGTGCAATTTTAAAAGAGGGCTCATCTATATAATTTTTAATATCACTTTTACCTCTCAATCAAATACGCCCTAAAAAAAATGTTTATTGTACCTATCATGAAAATATTGATATTGGCTTTGTGCCATTTGTATTATTTGTTAGCTAAGTTTTGTCGTATCATTAGTTATTATTATCATAATTATTTTTTCAATAATATACACATTGATATTGATCATGTTATGAACATAAGGACGGATCGTATTAATATTAGCATCGCAAAATTTTCTATGTGGTGGCAGCAAGAACAACCATGGGGTATGATGAGATGACAACAAAGGTTGAGGCTAATTTGAATTTTCCTCTTGTTCTTCATTTATTTTTATGGTTCTATTCCAATTTGCATTTTGTTGGAATATTTAGACTGAGTATTCTACGGCCTCTAGAGTTAAGGCTCAATTCGAAATGTTATCCACAACAGCAAGTGAACCGCTAGATGTAGGACATTCACAAAAGAGTCACTCTAGATGAGATTTTCGTGATAACCAAACAGGATGAACATCCAAAATGGCTACCACTACACAATCTCTTACCTATCTCAAGTTGTCTCTCACCCAGGTATAAGGCCCCACTCGTGTGTGATTAATGTGTCAGTGTTGTGTGTGAAGAGAGTATACAAACCTGAAATCCTAAAACTACCTATGACCAATACCTCCAAAATTAAAATAAACAGCAAATATGTATAGAAACAAAAACAGTCGTCTACCCTAAGATTTTTACAAAGAAATAAATAAAAGTCATCTACTCTAGGGTTGTCATAATAAAAGAAACAAAAAAACTATACAAATACAATGTCAACATACTCGAGCATAAAAAGAGAATAATAGACAATTAAACAAATAAAATAAAAGAGAAAGAACAAGTGAGGCTATAATAATATGCACAATCAATTATATTAGGCTTGACTTTCAAGCTATCCCTAGTAGAGTCACCATCTGTAGCAACCGGGATCGCGACGGGGACGGCGAAAAAGAGTTATTGTTTGCATATGTGGAGTCGCCACCAAGTTTATTAAAATTAGAAAAATATGGAAAAACCCATTTATTTTAAAAAGCAGTCTTTGAAATCAGATTTGAGCTCGAGACTCGGTTATGCATAGGAAAAGGTAGGAACTTGATCGTACACACCCCTAATATACCCATCCTTAGACGACACCTTCAATTGATTTTTACAAATTATTAATAACATTTTGAAATATTTATTTTTCAATTTTTTTATTTGCAAGAAAATTACAAAGAAAATAATCTTTCTTTAAAAAGAAATTTTGAGTATCAAACTATCAAAATTTAATTGTCCAAAATATTGAATTAACAAGCCGTCCCTACTAAATTAACACCCTTATTTGAAATAAAATATTTGATAAATAAATGAACAAATTTAAATTGAAAATGAAAAACCATTATAAATATTTACAAATAAGATAAAGAAAGAAATTTATTTTCATATTTTTATATAGAAAAAAATAAATACAGAGAACAAATATATTTTAGGAAAAATTTCATATCATTAAGTTGTCACAACTCAAATGTCCGAAATATCGAGTTAACAAGTCATCGTGGCTAAATTAACATATTTAATAAAATATTCTCTGAATAAATAAAAATTAAATAAAATATCTCATAAAAAAATCCATTAAAAAAATATTTATGAATAAAACAAATAAAAAAATTAGACAAATTTTTTATAGGTAAAACAATTAATATTAAGATTTAATTTTGACTTGACAAGAATCGGAATCGCCTGCTCCTACGTATCTCTGGGTGCAATAGAGAACTCAAAGTCATATAGTTTTGTAAAAAAAAAATTATGGATTGAATGATTTTTATTTAAAAGAAAGAATCCTCAAGAATATCAAACTGTCACAGCTCAAATATTCTACAGGACACAAAATTAATAAGCCGTCCTGGCTCAATTAATCCCATTTTTAAATTGCAATCTAATGATTAAATTTTATTTTTTATATTATTACTACTTTTTAACAAGAAAGAACACATTCATTTTATTTATTCTCAATATTAATTTCAACATAAATTAACAAAGCTAAATCGTAAACCAATAACAAACTTGCAATTAACCGAGACAAGAAAAATAATCTAACTAAAAAGAGTCCTAATTATGATTTTCTTTTCTTTTCAATCTTTTCATTTTTTTTTTAGCTTTAGCATAAAACCAAAAAAGGAATTTTAATCACCAAATTTACTAAACACTCAAAAGATCAAAACAAATTGATAAAGAATATATTATAAACTCTTTTTTTCCAAAACTCAATTAAAGACATATGTAAATTCAAAAAACAAAATAATAACAGCCCAAACACTTTTATTGTCCAATTTTTTAGTTTGAGGTGGCCCAAAAAAAAATATAGCCCAAATCCACACAACCCAAATTAACACAAAAAAGGAAAACAAAATTTAAATAAAAAGAAATACATACTCACGTACATGCAAAACACAAAACTCTCTCTCTTACATGCGCGCGCGCACACATGGATATTTTCCTCTCACACACACGCACTCACACACTAGACTAATTTGATTTAGGATAATAATATTTTAATATTTAAAAAATAAATATACTTAAATACTTATTTTATAATTATTAGATATGATAGTAGTTTCTATTTATTTTTAATATTTATTACATTTAATAATTATAAAATAAATATCTAAATAAATATTCATATTTTGAGTAGCAAACTAGCTTTACTCTTTCCCTTAGCACATTGCGCGCGCACACAGAGCAAGGGGTAGAGAATGAAATTGAGAAAGAGAGAGAATGGATGAGAGACAGAGAAAGCAAAGGAGTGAAAAGGAGAAGAAGGGAGGCAGCGCGGCCGCACACGGCAACAAGCCGATCCGCTGCGGCCAGCGCGCGATGATGCTGCCAAGAATGGGGAGCAGTGGTTCGCGCGGCCCAGAGAGGGAGGCGGCGGTGCTGGTTCGCGGAACTGTGAGGAGGGAGATAAATGCGCGGCAGTGCGGCGTGAGGAAGCTTCTGATCTGGCGGCAGCAGAGAGGAAAGAAGAAGGCGGCTCGCGATGGAGGGAAAGGGTTGGCGACAATAGTGATGAGGTTTTCACGACGAGGAAGAGGAGCGTGAATGGTGGTTCACGGTTATTGATGGCGGATCTGATGGGAAAGGCGGCGGTCTGGTACCATGGAGGACCAAGAAAGGGTGACGGTGGCCGGGTGGTGCACGGCGAGGAAGAGCACGGCAGAGGGGAAGGATGAGGCGGCTCACCGACGACGGGGATGAAGGTCCACCGGCTTTCCTTTTCTGCTTCTGTTTGCTTTTTTTCTTTTTCTTTTTTATGATTTGTTATGATAAAAAAAAATTACTTGATCTTGCGCGGTTGTTGAATTCATGGACTGTATGGGATTGTGTTGATGAAGATGACAATTGTGTTTGATGTTTGGTCTGTGTTTGTTCATGGTTTTGGTTATGGGTTTATGGAGGTTTGAAATTAAAACCCATTGTTGTGGGGTTTGGGCGGGATGAATCAGTGAACTATCACAGATCAAGTGTGGCAGAGTAGTTTTTGGAACTCCCACAAAAAAATCCAGAGCATGGAAATCCCCCCATTCTGTTGTTGTGATGGGTTCATATAGGTGTCTTTGTGTTGACCAAAATCATTGGTCACTACCTTTTACAGGCTGGGTGGAGGATGCAGCTCATCACTACCGAAAGAAAAATCATTTTGCTGGGGAGGAATAAAATCATTGTATCTATCATTTCCCTTTAATTTTCCATACTTTCCATCATCCCCATATCATACCATGATGATAGGAGCATGTGACTGCCAGCTCTTCTCCAAATTTATTTTATTTTATTATTTTTTTGTTTTTGAATGGACATGGACCGAAAGGATTGGAATGGGCTGAAAAGGATTGCCTCCTTTTTTTTTTAACAATTACGAACTAAAATAATTAGGTCACTTTTGTTTTTATGCACCTGAAACAAAAAAGCAAAATAATAATAAATGAATCCAAATAAAAAGGTTTAAAAAAACGCAACGAAGAACTATCAACAAAAATTGAAATGGTTCGCAGCTTTACTCAATAAAATAAAACAATCAATATGAGCTAAATTTAGAAAATATGACAAAAGATTTTTATTTTTATTTTATGGATCGAATAAAATCGAGTGTTCACACTAATATTTTAGGACAGCTGAATAAAATCTCTTTTATTGAGAAATGGCATTAGACAATGCAGATAATCAACCCTTGCTTTCTCATTTTGTCAAAAGGAGTTAAATCCGGAGAGAACCACATGAAGCATGTTGCATCGTGTTGAAGATGGACGGCAAAAGTGGATGAATAATAACCGTACACCAAGTTGGTCTGATGATGCGAAATTAGTGGGATGCCACTCGTATTGATCTCATCACTGGGATTAGTCAATTAGGTGAGATAATTTGCATAAAAAATTGGACTCCCTTATCCCAAAAAAGATAATAAGTGATTACCATCATTACCGTGTGATTAAAATATAAATCTATATATGTTACCAAAAACGTGCGATTAGAATATAGATCTATATATATGTTGCCAAAAACGTCACTAGAAGAAATTTAACCACACTTATTTTTAACATATAAAATGTGTTACTTTTTATATATATAGACAATATGATTTTAAAATGTGTTGCTTTTGATATCTAAAAAATATTATCTTCTTTGGTTAAAATTGTTGTCTCAAATAATTGACCACACTTATTATAGCAACACCATGAAAATGGATGCATTAGATTAAATGCACCATTTTATTAAAAAATGTTACCTTTTGACAATTGATCATATATAATATAGCAATTCATTAAAAAGTGATATCTTAATTTAAAAAGGCATAGTTTTTGCTATATTAAAAATAACTTATTTAGAAAAAGTATTGCCTATGTGTACAAAAGCAACACCTTTTATATATACCTAAAATTAAGTGTTCTTTTAGTCATAAATTTCTTTTAATGCATGTGGTATTAAAATAAAAATCTGTATGTTACAAAATAAACGTGTGATTAAAATAAAAATTCAACTACGAATTTGATCTCTCAAAGATTCATGGAATAGGAATTTAGTCTCTCAAAAACTTATTACTTCATTTCAGTCTATTAAAAAACACATATGACATCAATTTAGTTCCTAAAATATTTTTTTTATTTCAATTTAGTTCTAAAAAGATACATATAAGATCATTTTAATCCCTCAAAAATATATATGACATATATTTGGTATCTCATTTTCTAGTTCTTTGATCATTTTTACACAGTCAAAACAATAAAATCTAGTATTATCTAGGATTTAACAAATCCACACTGTCAATTTTAACAAACCATATATGCATCTACATCGTCCATTGTTAGAAAGATGAGCTAACAAATAAACTAACGAGTCTTTTTCAATGGTGACTATAGATGAACTTTTAAATGATGAACTTTTAAATTTTAACTACTAATTTGTTCTCTATAATTTTTGAATGGTGAGGTTTTTGTCTAATAATTATATTAAATTAAGTGCAATTTTTTTTCCCACAAGTACGAGCCAAGGCTCTACGCCCAAAAGTAGAGGAAGAATAATCACTTACAGCTTAGCCTAACAAAATATCAACAACAGCAGAAGAAGCGTACAAAATAAAAAAAGCAAGTCTTTCTGTGTATATATGATAATCGAAATGATAAAAAGATGGCATGACACTGTCTCAGTTTGAGGTGAGGTGCATGGTCAATCATATATGATTCTTTTTTCAAAGAAAAATAAAAATAAAAATAAAAATTGACGACACAATTAGAGGTGAGTATGCGTGGCTTGGTTCATTTAACCCGGTCCATGATGAATCACAATTAAATGGATAATAGACTTGATTTTAGTCTGGTCCACGTTCGTCCTGCATAAGCCCGTGAGTCCGCAAACCAATCCTTTTTCTCTTTTATTCTTTTAGCTTTTTTTATATGAGTAATGTCATTTTAACACCCAAAAAGTGCGTGTCTATTCAGACATCCATTTTATAATCATTGAATATGATGAATATTAAGGATAAGTGGGGACCACCATCACATCCAATGGTTATAAAATGAGTGTCTGAATCGATACCCACTTTTTGGGTGTCAAAATAACATTACCCTTTTATACCCTATACTATATTATATTTATATTTATATAGTATATTTTATCTGGCAAAATATATATATTTATTCACATTTTTCATCACAGTATCCAAAATATTACCAATCAAATATGCATAACTCCTCGAATCATAAAAAATAATGAAACTACAAAACAATAGAAATTAACAACTACCGACTATCAAATACTAAATATAAGCAAATCAAATACAAATATAAAAAATGATAGAATAAATTAACTTACCAAAGTTTATCTATAAAAAATATAAATAAATATCGCAAAATGATAGTATTCCCTCATTTAAATGGGCTAGTGGATTGCTCCGTAAATTCATATGCCAAGCACCTTTGGCCCGCAGGTTTTAGCAGTGCAAACAAAAAAAATCAATGAGTTGGCAAACTAAAATTTTTTGATCTATTTTTGTGAGAGTTGTGAGTTAAACGGATTAATCCACGGATTGTGACCCGTAAACCAACTCTACTTACAATCATGGTATAAGCCTAATCTGGGTTTTGAGAGATTTCAATACGAAAGTTTTGCTCTTTTCTTTTTTTTTTTTTTCAAGAATAATCACAACCAAATATGCTAATTCAACATACTTTCACTTTCTTTTTTTTATGAACATTTTTCTTTCTTGTTTGACTAAAATCAAAACCAATTTCGCATGCATCAATTTAAAATTATATAAGATTACGATCAAGTTGATCGCCAAAATCTAAATTTGATGATATATAGTCCTGTATTGATGATAGCCTTGTAGTTATAAGGATAATAAGCGGGAGTTTTCATTCTCGTAAATGTAAAATGATATATAAGCAACTTTTGTCCGAATCTAACTGTTAAAATTAATTGTCCTACTTATTACTCACTACAATTAAAAATAACTATCGATTTAGATGAAATAGTATATTCAAAAATTAATGTGTTTGAACATATTATTTTTTTTGGATATATTAATTTTTTAATGTACGTATTTGTTCAAATTAAAAATTATTTCTAATCAAAGAAAGTAATTATTAAGGCCACTAGAATTGGTGTAATGATGTGAGATTTGGGTACTTATACATGAGGTCATGAGTTCAATTCTAATTGTAATTAATATAATTATTGAAATACCAAAAAAAAAAAGAAAGGGAGTAAATGTTAGATAAATAAATGGGCTATATTTCTTTATTTAATCTATTGACAACCACAATTTCTATAAAAAAATTTCCAATAAACTTTCTATCTTTATAGCGGTATGGTGTTTTTCACTTTTTTTATTATTTTTTGTTTCATAGAATATTTTCCACCAATAATAATAACAAATTCTTTCGAGGAGGGAGCTTCGTTAAAAAAAGTAAATCTCTCATCAAGAGAACCTTTTCCTACGCACCAATAAATACTGGTGCTCTTAACATATACTCCTTGTCTAAATTTTTCTTACCTGATCTTTCATTGTCTCTTCCGTGTGCCATCCGGGAGCTGCGTGGGGCCTTTTAGGCAGGTCATTGTATTATTTAATGACAACGATACTATTATATTATTAAAATAGTTAATACTCATTCATTTTAATATTTAACTTTAAAAATAGTGAAATTAGTTCTTCATTTCACTTTAAATTAATATTTTATTAATTAAATAATAATATATAATATTAAATAATATCTTGACATATCATGTGTCATTTAAATCATAATTAAATTTAAAATGATTCATTTTGATGTATGAAATTACTCGAAATGAGTTATTTAAGTCTCATTTTCAAGTTATAAATGACTTATTTTGTACGATTTTAGACATAAAAAATGAGTCATTTTAAATTTTATTATACTTCAAATGATATAATCCATATCAAAGTATATCATTTAACGTTACACACTATTATTTAATTGAATAAAAGTGGATTAAGAGACAAACATAACTCATATTTTTTAATGTCAGGACTAATTTGACTCATTTTAGAAGTAAGGATTAAAATAACAATTATCTCATTCTCAAAACCATATATGAAGACTTAAAAAAATCATATATGAAGATTGAGTTAACAGATCTTTAAAACATGTTTTAAATAATCAATAGATTTACTATGAATAGGAAAGGCTTCTTAAGGGTTTTTGTATTATTTAATGATAATTGTCTTATCTAAAGTGAGAATATTGATAAAGTGATAAGAATAATAATAATTTAGTCCCGGTTCACAGAAAATAATCTTATACATGTCAACATATCTAGCATTTAAAGTTTACTTTAAAATTTAAAATATATAAATATTATAAAAATACTCGTTGAGATTGTGCCATATGTAGGATTCACTATAAACTCGAGTATGTACTATCATTTTTCAAAGTAAGAATGCGATGGGTTAATCACTTTAGATTATTAGGTAGGATCCGCATATGATAGAAATTATTCATCTAACTCAACACTTCCTAATTTTTTAACCTCCCATTTTAGTGGAGCCAAGGGAGTTATCTAAACCATTTTGCATCTCGTTGAAGATTCACGCCAAAAGAGGATGAATAATTACTATGCCCCAAGTTGGTCCGATAATGCAAAATTAGTTAGGATGCCACTCGTATTGATCTCATCTCCGGGATTAATCAATTAAATGAGATAATTGCATAAAAAATTGGATTTGGTTTAGTCCTTTAACCGTCTAAAAAATAATCAGTGCCGTGTGATTAAAATATTGTTAGAGTTAAGTGTGAAGGGTGAAGCCCCACATTAGTTGAAAATAGATTAAGTGAGTAGTATAATTCATTCGAGCCGATATTATATACTACTCACTTAGTTCATTCTCAACCAATATAGAACTTCACCTCTCACACTTAACTCCAACAACTCCCTCTCAAGTGTGAGACCGATCACATTGTTCCGTTATCAGCCAACTGCTCTTCCTAGTACCTGCCTTCCGCAGTCTGCGCCTTTTCAGGAACCAAGTCCAACCTTGGCTCTGATACCACTATTAGGACGGAGGAGCCCAACATAGGAAAATACAAGTAACGGACTAAATGAAAGCACCATACTACCAGGTTAAACGTCATATCTTAACCCAAAACCTTAAGGCGATGTATTAGAGCTCCTTCATATATTAATATACTACTTACTTAGTCCGTTCTCAACCATTGTGGGTCTTCACCTCTCATATTTAACTCCAACAAATATAAATCTATATATATGTTACCAAAAACGTGTGATTAATCAGTAGATCCATGTATATGTTGCCAAAAACGTGTGATTAATAAGTAGATCCATGTATATGTTGCCAAAAACGTGTGGCATATATTGATATGAAATTTAGTCATCAAAATTTATCACTTCCACTCTAAAAACTAACTACTCAACTAATTATGTCCTACTTAGTATGCCTAGTGATCCCCTATATATATTTAGTACCTCTCAATACGAGTTGGGACGAACAAAATACAGAAGTAAGTAACAATGGCACTTCTATCTCTTCTAAAGCAACTGCACTATCAGCCAAATTCAACCCTTTACTTATCCACTGTTTTCTTTATAACCATCTTCTGTGTGCTTAAGCTCACAAGAAGAAACAAATCCAACCTTCCTCCATCCCCACCAAAGCTACCAATCATTGGCAATCTCCATCAGCTAGGAACACTCGCACACCGCTCCTTAAGAACACTCTCTAACAAGTATGGTCCTCTCATGTTGCTGCATTTGGGACGAACTCCAACCCTTGTGGTTTCATCAGCCGAAGTGGCCAAAGAAGTAGCCAAAACACATGATATTGCTTTCTCCAACAGGCCGCACACTAAAGCTGCCAGTATGTTCTTCTATGAGGACAACGACGTGGGTTTCCTACCCTATGGAGAAGAGTGGAGACAGATAAGGAAGATATGTGTTACTGAGTTTCTGAGTCTAAACAAGGTCCGGTCCTTTCAACCCATGAGAGAAAAAGAAGTGGCAATTTTGGTTGATAATATACGTGAAGCATGTGCAAGAAGTAAAGGGTATTGTGTGAACCTGAGTGACATGCTGATTGAAACCGCAAACAACATAGGGTGTAGGTGTATTCTTGGCCCAAGTTACGAAGCGTGTGATGGTAGTAGAAGCTTTGGGGATCTTGGAAGGAAGATGATGGTCCAGCTAGGGGCTTTCTGCGTGGGAGATTATTGCCCTTCATTGGGTTGGGTTGATGCTCTCACAGGTTTGACGTCGGAATTGAAGGCCACTTTTGTTGCATTAGATGATTTCTTAGAAAAGTTGATTGAAGAGCATAAGAGTAGAAGGAACATGAACAAGGATCGTTATAAGAGTGAAAACTTCGTTGATGTACTTCTTCAACTTCAAGAGAATAATGCACTCGAGCTCAAGCTCACGCGACTCCACCTCAAAGGATTACTATCAGTTTGTCTCTTTTTCCCTTTCCCTTGTCATACATAGTATTACTTTAGTAATAACAGAATAAAATTATTCTTTGTATCATTTTTTGGGACATTAAAATTTGATTTATGATTTATTGATTTGAATACGCAACATATATATATATGCTGGTGTATAAATGGATAACCAAGTCATATAATTTTATTCGTCTAACAAGTGACAATTTATTCTTGTCATATAGTATTACTTT
The DNA here is from genome assembly GCA_031216125.1 of Dalbergia cochinchinensis. Classification (NCBI taxonomy): domain Eukaryota; kingdom Viridiplantae; phylum Streptophyta; class Magnoliopsida; order Fabales; family Fabaceae; genus Dalbergia; species Dalbergia cochinchinensis. The sequence goes on along the minus strand of CM062373.1, from coordinate 52,476,361 downwards.
AGTAATAACATACTAAACTATTATTTCAGAGAAAATTTGATATATGAGTTTTTTTCTTCAATTATAAATCAATTAATACTACTGCTATTATTTTAGGATGTGTTTCTCGGTGGAGGTGACACAACTTCAACAACTCTAGAATGGGCTTTTGCGGAGCTTGTTAGGAATCCAAAGATAATGAAGAAAGCCCAAGAGGAGGTGAGAAAAGTTATGGGACAAAAATCTAAAATTGGGGAAAATGATGTTAATCAAATGAACTACTTGAAATGTGTGATTAAAGAAACTTTTAGATTACATCCATCTACTCCGCTCTTGCTTCCTCGAGAAACAACATTTGATGTGAGAATTAGTGGGTACAATATACCCCCAAAGACAACAGTATACACGAATGTGTGGGCAATCCATAGAGACCCTACATTATGGGACAACGCTGAGGAGTTTATCCCGGAGAGATTTGAGGGTAGCCAAATTGATTTCAAAGGACAAGATTTTCAGTTGATCCCTTTTGGTACTGGAAGAAGGGGTTGTCCTGGAGCTATGTTTGCTGTTGCTAATATTGAGTATGTGCTAGCCAATCTTCTATATTGGTTCGATTGGAAGTTGCCTAACAATGGTGTACCGATGGATGGCATTGACATGAGTGAGATGCACGGGCTCGTCGTCACCAAGAAAGTACCACTTCATCTTGAGCCAATACCATATTCGTTTGATTCTACAGCTTGACATATTGTGATATCCAATATTGTTGGTCCCTTGAATGTTGTTTCCCCCTTTCTTTTTTTTCTTCTGTTGTAGTTTGCTGTGTGGTCTTCTGTTGTAGTTTGCTGTGTGGAAGATATAATAAATGTTGGTGCTGCGTTTGCTTAAATAAATTATGGGAAACATACAATAAGCATCATTTTGTGTTTGCGGTTAATTTGTATTTTGTTTTGTTTTATGAATATTTTCAAGATAATTTGCAAATAAAGTGCTGTGGGTTACATTATTATGGTACATATATGATTACTTGTATTTGCCCAAAATTAAAAAGGTTTGTAACAATATCTGAGTTCTGACTTTCGCATGGACAAGTCGTTTGAGATAAATTTAGCATTAAGCCACCAAAACAATATTATTAATTAATTAGCAAGGCAACAATTAGGTGTGTAACTAAGGAGCAATTAATATACTATACTACATGCAAACTTTAGTGATACCGTAAAAGCTGGTGAAGACCTACACCGGTTAGAATGAACTTTACAATGAATCGTACTGTTAGTTTATGTGTAACCAAAAGCTTCTTGGAATTTTATGTAGCCTTTTCTAATTTAAATCGACTAATTCATTGCTTTATATCAGCAAGTAGGTTCTCACTTTTCTTTTCTTTTCTTTTCATTTTTTTTTAAAAAAAAGTAGAAAAGATCAACGCCCTCCGCAAGATGAGAGCAAAACCTCGTAATTACAACAAAATTATCATGAGAATTCACAAGGCCACCAAAACGGAAACAAACAAAACCGTAAGCAATCATACACCAAAGTACTAGTCTACTAAGAGTCCTTTTTTTTTCTTTTTGCTTTTTTAATAATGGTCGGCTCAGAAGAACTCTCAACCGAGGGATGAAGAGGAGCCATAGTCAAAATCAGGAACATAAACACAGCACCGTAGTACAACAACACAGTAAAACAACTTCGGATCTAAACATCAAAGGCTTCCTAGTAAGCGTAAAACAAAAATATTACAGAAACCATTTCATATCTTCGCTCCAGAATATGGTTCTTACAAGTGCACCACCTTTTGCTTTGAATTATTTATTTTTTCAGAGCTGCATCATATGTAACTGGTAACATAAATTTAAGGACACACCTTTGAATCAGTTCCTGGTCTTTTTCGGCCGCTTGAATTCAACTTCGGTATAATCATTGCCGGCGATGCAAATAATAATTCATATGACACTCCTCCTGCTAACAGCTTTTGACCAGCAACATGACCAAGACTTGAGGTACAGTCTTTGGGGGCACCGGTCTAGTTTTCCAACGCCTAGCCTCGTGCAGATTCAATATCAACACTTCGATAGTTGAGGCTTAGGCTGTCGTTTGCTTTGTGGTGGCTGCTCATTGTGATGGCGCCGTTGGTTTGTGGATTGTTTTGGTGTCGTCTCTGACAACGCCTTCTTTTTTTCTGGTCCGTCATGAGCTGCTATTTTCTGGTTTGCTGGTTTCTGCTCTTCTATTTTATAGCTTATGCTCTGGTCTGTTGATGAGCTTCATTTTCTATTAGAAATTTGTTTTTACGAGTGCTATGTGCTCATGGTTGTGCTGCTGTCACAATGTTTTCGGATTTGGAGTTGTGCGCGCTGGACATTTCCTTTCATACGGGAAACTATGGAGTTTGGATCAACACATGGAGGATGCATTAATTATGCTGATTTAGTGGGTGTTTGACTGTTGTTGTGTTGCTGTTTTGCTCCTGTTTCTGTTCCTATTTGCTGCTGTGTTCTGCTGTTTTTGTTACTGTTATTTACCTGTTGTGTTGTTGGGGTCTTCGCTGGCTTTGGTGTTGACACCACCCCATAATAGAGCATTGTCGGCCAAATGTCCATAGTGTTATTTTAATAACTCAAAAATAGAGTCTATTGAAATACCCATTTTATTATCATTGTTGGATATGATGGTAATCTTGATTCATCCATTACATTTGACAAAATGAATTTGAAATGTTAAAAATAATATTTTTGATATAATACTTATAAACTACTTATAGGAGTTAAATATGTGATGCCTTTAATTTTATGCATTTTTAATTTGAATCTGGGTTGCAGTTTGGATAAGGTTTGATTGTTGCTGCCGGGATATCTATTTTCTGTTGGATCATATCATATCTATAGCGGTTTCTGTTGGATCATATCGTATCATATCCTATTGAGCTTTATAGGATGGCTTTGGTTGTCAAATTTTCTACCGGTGGATCATATCATACCTATAAGCATAGTATTAAAAACTGAATCGGACCCGATTCTACCATTGGATCAATTTTGCAGTTGAATTGGTATGAACCGGTCAAACCTGAGTGAACTGCAGGTCAACCTGAATTTTGCCAAGAAAATTTAAAACTTCCTCAAAAATATCAAAAGTGGGTTTCAAACCTCTTTTCTAGTAGAAGGGGAAGGAGGGCACCACTTTGTATCATCAGTTTATTTTTTTTAATATATAATATATATTTTGTTACATTAAATTATATTTTTATATATTAATTTAATTATATCTAGTTTAATCAATGACCCAATGCTTTGGCTGAGTCAATCACCAGTCCGTCTGATTATGAAAACTATGCGTATCTTCTATGGTTCCTATGTTGCGTCCTCTCAAAATGTGAAAAAAAATAATAATAAAAGATGTTAAGCATGACTACTTAGCTATATATGGTTATACCGATATTTTGCGTAAAAGACTCCATGACCCGAGCTTAGAGAAGAGGAGGTACGAGAGAAGATGAATATAGAGTTCAGAGAGAATGCTTCCATATTGAATTGAATGAATGGATATTACAACGAGTTCTTACATATGATTGTATGGTAAGCTAAATAGAACTGGGAGATATGAAAGACTAACTCAAGTATCTCAACTAATGTGTAACTGACTAAAAAATTAGCTGGTTATCTCCTCTAATTGATTATTTCGTCCAATAGCTGCCCTCAAGCTGGGGCATGTATGTCAATCGTGCCCAGCTTGGGATACAATGTCTGAAAGACCTTAGGAGGAACAAACTTGGGACTGTGTGCTAATGGGAAGTAGATGAATAAGGCCATTCTTGACCTTTTCTTCGCAAACTAGATGGCAATCCAACTCAATATGCTTTATATGCTCATGGAATGTGGATTTGCAGCAATGTTTAGTGGTGACTTGTTGTCTCAATAAAGTACAGCAGGGGGGATGGAAGAAATATGAAGATCTTGAAGCAAATGAGTAAGCCAGTGAACCTCACATGTTGTTGCAGCCATTGCTCTATACTCAGCTTCTGTGGAGCTACGAGAAATTGTATATTTTGTTTCTTAGACTTCAAAGACATCAGAGAGTTCCCGAGATACACAGTACCCTGTCACTGACCTTTGAGTTTCAGGGCAGGTTGCCTAGTCAGAGTCACTAATAGCCTTTAGTTGACGACTGTTGGTGGCAGGGAAAAATAATCCACATCCCTTTAGGGTACCGAAGGATTCTAATGGCTGCATTATAGTCTGATTTCATGGGATGTGAGAGGAATTGGCTGAGGTGTGTGACAGCATATACAAGATCAGGTCTAGTGTTGGTCAAGTATGTAGGAGCTGATCAACTAATCTGTGATATTCCTTGACAGCAGTAAAAGGATCACCATCTTCTTTTATGAGTCTGGTGGATGAACACATGGGAGTGGATGCTGGTTTACAAGCTAAGCCAGCTGGTTCAATGAGCTCAAGTGTATTTTTCCTTTGAGACAAAGAAATCCTTTTAGAACTCCTCGCAACTTCCAACCCGAGAAAGAATTTGAGATTGCCAAGATCTTTAATTCAAAAAAGACCATCCAAGGTCTTTTTAACAGAAGCAATTTCGGATGAGTCATTGCCTGCTAGGAGCATGTCATCCACATAAATAAGAAGAGCAAAATGAAGGATGAAGGAGAGGAAGCTTTGACAAAAAGAGAGTGGTTTGCTTTAGTTGTATGTAGCTGTAGCCGAGAGATAGCAAAACTTGAGTGAGTTTAGCATTCCATTGACGGGTAGCTTGTCAAAGGCCATACGAGTACTTCTTCAAACGACACACTTGACCAGGTTTAGGAGGGATGACACCTTGGGGAGGACTCATGTGTTCTTGCCACAGATCCACAACCAACAACTAACAAGAATTGCACTACTAAGATGTGTCAAGTGGCTATTGTCACTCATATTTGTCTATTATTACTCTATATTTATTGTCTTATTTGCACGATTTCTAAAACACCCTTAAACTTATTTTAATAGTTACAACCTTTTAATTTTTAAAACTAAATTAAGAATTGTACATTAGAATCTCAATTATTTATTATTTTTATTTGTAATATTTTTAAATGTCTTTAATTAAAAATTTATTTTATATTTATAATATATTACTATCATGCTAGTTTATTTTTTTAATGATTAATAGAGCTAAACCCTGAGGGAGCCAAAACATCCAAAGTAAAGCAAAAATATTACAAGAAGAACTCTATGAAGTACCACTTCCAAAAAAAAAAATAATTAAATGATCTAAAGTATCATATAGCAATAATCATGCATTTAATCTCCTATAGTATCGGAATGTCAACAGATATTTGCACAAATATTTTAAGTTTTTATTTAATAATTTTATTAATTAATATTAAACATAAAATTAATTATAATTCAACTTTTAGCATAAATGAAAATTTCCTAATTTAAATATAATGTTTAAATTGAATTATGAAAGTGTATTATAAGGTTTGTCATTGTTATTTATGTACAAGTATGACTTGAAAAAACAACTGTTATATTTTATTTCTGATTAAATTTGTAAGTTATTATCAGAGTTTTACATTGCTACCCTTTTAATTAAAGTTAAACATTATATTTAAGGTAAGACCTTTTCATTTTATGCTAGAAGTTTAATTATAGTTAACTTTTCGTGTGAAATTTGTCATTATTATTTATGTACAAGTATGACGTGAAACATTACATTTAAGATAGGAACTTTGCGTGTTATGTTAACTTTTCGTGTTATATTATATTTTTGATTAAATTTTCAAGTTATTATAAAAATTTTACATTACTACCCTTTTTAATTAAAGTTAAAGATTATATTTAAGATAGGAACTTTGCGTGCTATGTTAACTTTTCGTGTGAGATTTGTCATTATTATTTATGTATAGGTATGACTTGAAAAAACAAGTGTTATGTTTTATTTTTGATTAAATTTGCAAGTTATTATAAGAATTTTATATTGCTACCCTTTTTAATTAAAGGTAAACATCATATTTAAGGTAGGAACTTTTCGTGTTATGCTAGAAGTTTAATTATAGTTAATTTTGATGCTAAATATTAATTAGTAGATTTATTAAATATAAATTTAAAAATATCACAGCAGCAATATATTATAAATATAAATTAAGTTTTTAATTAAATATATTTAGAACTATCACAAATAAAAATAATAAATAAAGAATGATAATAAATAATTAAGATTCTAATACATAATTTTTAATTTATTTTTGAAAATAAAAAAGACTCTAACTATTAAAATATGTTTAAGGGTGTTTTAAAAACAATGCAAATGAAAACAATAAATATGAAATAGCAATAGACAAATAGAGTTGCTATTCAAGAGGTACCTAAACCATTTTGAATTTCATGAAGATTGACGGCAAAATTAGTGGATGAATAATAACCCCAAGTTAGTAGATGAATAATAAACCCCAAGTCCTTTAACCGTGAAAAAAGATAAGTGATTACAATTATTGCCGTGTGATTAAAATATAAATCTATATATGTTACCAAAAACGTGCCATTAAAATATAGATCTATATATGTTGCCAAAAGCTTGTGATATTAAAATATGTCACCAAAAAATGTGTGATTAAAATAAAAATTCAATTGACATCGGTTTGATCCCGGTAAGATATTTTATTTCAAGTTGGTTCTTAAATGGTACATATAACATCACTTGGATCCATAAAAAATGCTTATGATGAGGGGATTGCTAATCTCTAAGCCTTTGTATGCAGCTTAGCAACCCACTCATTTTGTTTTGGGCTAAAAGTTCATTCCTATTTTTTTGTGAATCAACTTTTAATTTAGGGTAGTTATGTAATTTTGTTCAATTTACATTAAGTATTACTTTTATTTTTTCTCTCACTTACACTAGTATCTTCTCTTCTCTTTCTCTCACCATCCCTTTTTAATAAACTTATTTTTTCAATAATTTTAATTAATCATGATTTAAATTTTCTATTGAATAATATTTTTCCTATTTTTCCCTGTAAAAGTGCTTCGGATTGCATAAACTTGCAGGTGGTATCAGTTGTTCATCCAGCCACGGAAAAGTGACATATATTCTTACATAGAAAAGTGAAATACTTAGCGTCTTTTTGATTCGCTGAAAAAAGTAAATCAAACAGGCCTTTATATTTTTGAATGAAAATCAAAATATTGGTAGAGATGTAATCTTTCATTCATACATAAACACATTATATGGAAGGTATTATATTAAAAACAATTTGAACGAGATATTAAAGGTATACTAAAAACGAAAATGCATATTTTGAAAAATATTATGAAAAATATCCTGGGCTAATTTTTTTTTAAGTATGCTATATGTTTTTAATATATAATATTATATATACTAAAATTAGTAGACGTCGATTAATCTCCAATTTTCCAGATTTTTGTTTCATAAAAAAAATATCTCAGTTAATTAATCACGTTTATCAAAATTATCATGTCTTTAATGTAATCATTTTTAAAATTAAGCACTTTTACAGAAAATAGGAAAAATATTATTCAGGAGAAAGTTAAAATTAATAATTAATTAAAATAAACTAAAAATATAAATTTATTCAAAAATATAAGTTAATTTAAAAAACATGATGAGAGAAAGAGAAGAGAAGATATTAACGAAATGCGAGAAAAAATAAAAGTAGTAGTTAATGTGAATTAAATAAAATTACGTAACTTTTTATCAGTGTAAATTTTTATAAAACCTATCATTGAATTAGAGCTCATATTGTATAAAACAAGTCTGTAAAATTTCAAATTAATATAAAATTATTTGATATAATTTTTATATATATTAAAATTAACATCATATATATACTTAAAATAAACAAGAATAAGAGTTACATGATTGCATTGTTATTAATGTTCAATTTTCATGAAATTTGACACAAATGATCTTTATGATGGATAATTGTAATTCAACATATGAATTGACAAAAAAATTATTTCATTAAAAATTAAAAATGATATAACTTTAAGTAAAGTTACACCGATCTAACTTGATCTTAATCTTCCATTTTCTATAAAGTCCAAATCTATTTGATGGCAAATGCATCTTTCAAAAATCAAAGTGATATCACATGTATTTTTCATAAACTAGTGTCCAAAAAACTTTTAGGGACTAAATTGTCATATATGCATCTTATAAGAATTAAATTAATGTACAAAAATATTTGAAGGACTAAATTGATATTAAATATATTTTTAAAGGACCAAATTGCTAGTTTAGTGAAATATTAGTTTATAGTTGCCAAAAAAGAAATATAAATCTATGTGATTTTTGAAGTAATTATATAACTTTTATAGTTTTAAATTTTGACTATTTATGTAAATTTAATGTCTAAGATTTGTTTTATTAGCTCTCATATAAACCAATCTTCTTACCTTATACACCTCATGCATGGGTGGTATGGGGTGTATTGAGTCATAATATAATATAGTGTCCTTCTCCGAGGATTGATATGAACAAATTTTGATCACTAAATTATATGTAAATAGTTAAGATTAAAAATTATTCAAAAATCAAATAATTAATTAATTATACAAATTATATAATTTTAAATTTTAATTTTAATTATTAATATAAACTTTGATCATTAAAATTCATTTTTTTGACTCCAATAATTAACTACTCCACTACTTCTCCCTTTGGTATATCTCTATTTAATAAGAAATATTTAGATGCATTAAGAACAAGAGAAAATATTTGCTCTAATCCATTTATTAATTGATATATAATTTTATGGGCCATTATTTTCTCTCACTGTTTCTACATTTTTAATATAATAGTTGATTTATCGATCAATAAATAAAATAGAATAAATCCTTTATTTTTCTCCAAGAACTAAGAATTTATCCTATTTAACACCTCTCCATAAGGGTTAGTATGAACTAAAGCAACAATAATGGCACTTCTATCACTTCTAAAGCAACTGCAGCATCAACCAAATTCAACCGTTTGCTTATTATCTACCTTTTTCTTCTTAACCATCTTGTGTGTGCTTAAGCTCATAAGAAGAAACAAGCCCAACCTTCCTCCATCCCCACCAAAGCTTCCATTCATCGGCAATCTCCATCAGCTAGGAGCAATGCCACACCACTCCTTAAGAGCACTCTCTAACAAGTATGGCCCTCTCATGTTGCTGCATCTTGGACAAGTTCCAACCCTTGTGGTTTCATCAGCAGACGTGGCCAAAGGAATAGTTCAAACACACGATGTTGCTTTCTCCAACAGGCCACACACTAAAGCCATAAAAATGTTCTTCTATGGGGAGATGGACGTGGGTTTCGCACCCTATGGAGAAGAGTGGAGACACAAAAGGAAGATCTGTGTTCTTGAGTTTCTGAGCCTAAACAAGGTGAGGTCCTTTCAACCCATCAGAGAAAAAGAAGCGGCAATTTTGGTTGATACTATACGTGAAACATGTGCAAGTGAAGGATCTTGTCTGAACCTGAGTGAGATGCTTATTGAAACCGCAAACAACATAGTGTCTAGGTGTGTTCTTGGGCGAAGCTATGAAACGCGTGATGGTAGAAGAAGAAGCCTTGCGGACATAGAAAGGAAGATGATGGTTCTGTTAACGGCTTTCAGCGTGGGAGATTATTTCCCTTCATTTGGTTGGGTTGATGTTCTTACAGGCTTGATGTCGGATTTGAAGGCCACTTCTGTTGTAGTGGATGGTTTCTTAGAAGAGGTGATCGAAGAACATAAGAGAAGAAGAAGGAACAGGAACGATGATTTTTATGAGAGTGAAAATTTCGTTGATACACTTCTTCAACTTCAAGAGAATGATGCGCTCGAATTTAAGCTCACGCGAGATCACCTCAAAGGATTGCTAACGGTTTCTATATCTTTCATTCTCCCTCTTTCTATTGCTTTTTTTCAATATCATTTCAGAACAAAATTGTTTAGATATCCAAAAATACATAAACTTTAATAATATATAGTATAATTATTAATTCAGTGTATAAAACAATTTGGCGTATCCGGTTTTATACACATTCACATGAAAAATATTAAGTGCATATCATTTTTATATAATATAGGCAAAATAATAATAATAATAAAATAAATAAATAAATAAGTTGGTGAGTCTATTTTAATTTTTCAGTTCCCTTGACTTTCCACCTTATTTGTTTTTTTTAATCTATATTGCAAGTATATTATACACATAATTTCTCCATTCACGTTGACACCTAGATATCGAAATGTGAGCATAAAGACATTACTATTTTCAAAAAGAAAAGAACTTTATTTTGAAGTTATTTTTATCATATTATTTTATCATTATTCCTTAATTCTTAATTAATAAAATAAGATAAAAAATAAATGATGGCAATAGGGAAGTGCGGGGAGTAGTCTCCTACTCCTTCCCCATTCTCTGCGTTGAGGGGGAAATTCCCCTTCGTCATTCTCCACAATTCCTGGGATTCATATATACCCCACACAATGAAATTGAAAAAGTCTAATACTAATTAAATATCAATAATAAAACACTAAATGTCTTCATGATTAAACTTAGGTTCCATTTCCATTTGCATACATAAAAGAGTACATAAATTAATTACAACTCATAAAAATTGTTGCTATAGAGAATCTAGCGCAAGAATAAAATCTTATCCCAATATCATTATTATCAATATTCTCAAATATTATGAAACATTTAATATTTTTTTAAAATTACTAATATATCTTCGCTTCCCATGGGGCGGGGCATAATTCCCATCCCCACAGGGAAAAAATCCCTCCTGTACAGGTTCCCATTGCCACGTCAAATCAATATATGCTACCTTTAATTTATTTCCCAAACTAGAAAAGGGGAGTTGTATATATAGAGAAATATTTTTAGTTTAATTATGTTTTTATTCATCTAAAATATCACAATTTAGTCCCTCTTTTTCAAAAACTTTTTTATTTTAGTCCCAAAAAAATATTTTTATTTAGTCCCTTCATTAACTTTCGATCATCTTTTGTTGTTAAGCGTCAAGGTGACAGTTTATATGAATGCTATGGAATAAAGGCCAAATGAGGGTCTAAACAAAAATCGAGATATTCTGAAAGAATACAATAAAGTAAAATACTAAAACGGATCCAAAAACACTCAAACAGACTTGTATTCCACTAGCAATAATCTAGCACATTGAAAGCTTTATGTTAAAGTAATGTGCCTATTGCACAGCTTCCTTAATGAACTAATGTAGTAAGTGGTCAGTGGAACACGCGTGGTTGAAGACACGTATCAGCGAGGACATCCCTGGGCTGTTCTGTCACTGGTCTGTGTGGGAGGCACTGAAATTGTTCTGTTGGTTATAGACGAACATTCTCTCTTAACAAGACCCACCATAACATTTGGAAATTAATGGGTTTAAGCAAATTAGATCCAAGTCATGGATTTGATTCCATAAAAGGCACAGAACAAGTGCTAACAAGTCCATGGGAAGGGATGTCGGTTATAGGTCAATATTTTACCTTAGCAAGGCCATGTGGGTCGGAGTTAGATTAGATGAGAGGCCTAATTCCTGGATTGGAATAGACTCCGAACAACAGATGTTAGGAGGGAGAATGCTAGTTGGGGGGCTAACATCCTGCCTTGATGACAAGGCCTAAATTAAAAACAAGGTTAAGTTAAATTATACAATGACGCTTGGTAATGAATTCAAACACTCATAGAATACATTAAATCAATAGATTGCAGATTTAGTATTGGGCTGGCCCATTCTTAACTTCTATTTTCAATCCATGTTATATTATTGTCATTAGCCATGTCATCTGAGATTTTTTCTGCTTAAAAATTTCTAAGCCCACCTGAAATGCCATGTTGACATTTAGCAGAACCAATGAAATAAAAATGAAATTTTTTTGAGAGATTAAATGGAAACATTAAAAAAAAAGGAATAAAAAAAACCACTATTCTGAGTGAGAAAATATCATTAAGTCTATTTTGTATGATTATTTTTAAATTGTAAATCAATAACATTCCTTTAATTATTTTAGGACATGTTTATCGGTGGAGGTGAAACCACTTCAACAACTCTAGAATGGGCTTTTGCTGAGCTTGTTAATAATCCCAAGACCATGAAAAAGGCTCAAGAAGAGGTAAGAAAAGTTATGGGGCACAAATCTAAAATTGAGGAAAGTGACGTGAATCAAATGAACTACTTGAGATGTGTGATTAAAGAAACTTTTAGATTACATCCACCTGTTCCTCTTTTGATTCCTCGGGAATTAGCATCTAGTGTGACAATCAATGGTTATGATATCCCTTCCAAAACAACAGTATATGTGAACGTATGGGCAATCCAAAGGGACCCTACATTATGGGACAATGCTGAAGAATTTATCCCAGAAAGATTTGAGAGTAGCCAAATTGATTTCAAAGGACAAGATTTTCAATTAATCCCTTTTGGTTTTGGGAGAAGGGGTTGTCCTGGAATTTCATTTGGGGTTGCTTCTGTTGAGTATGTGCTAGCTAATCTTTTATATTGGTTTGATTGGAAGTTGCCTCAGAGTGATGTACCAACAGGTCAGGGCATAGACATGAGTGAGATATATGGGCTTGCCGTAACCAAGAAAGTGCCGCTTTATCTTGAGCCAGTCCCATATTCGTTTGATTCTAAAGCTTGACACACTGTGATATCCAATATTGTTGGTCCCTTGAATGTTGTTTCACGTTTGTTTCTATTGTAATTTCCTGTATGGAAGATATAATAAATTTTGACTGTGCATGCGCTTAAATTCTAGGAAACATATTTTGAGCCTCATTTTGTGATTGCAGTTAATTTGTAGTTTGTTTTCTTTTATGAAATCTTCAAGATAATTTGCAAATAAAGTGTAAATTGTAGGTTACATTATTGGAAAATGTTAATATAGAGTGAAGTTTATGATAAATGTTACATATGACATATTTTAACTGCCAGTGTTTCTACAAAATCTATATACTTATAACTTTTCACTGTATTTTGAATAGTTGATATGTTCCTATGTGTAGCATTCACCGTAAATTTGAGATTATAATCATTACTTTACAACATTATATATATATATATATGATTACTTGTATTTTGCACATAATTGAAAAGGTTGTTATAATATCTCAGTTCTGGGATGGAAATTTTCTGTCCAATAAATAGTATCACATTTCTTATCCCTTCAATCATTTATTACCACACAAAAAGATAAGAATCAAAATATATTTAAAAATTTATAAGTTACTAAATATACAATATATATCTTCTACATGTCAATAAATAATTGAACGACAGAAAATGAGATACTATTTGGTGATAAAAAGTTTTCATCCTTGATTTCTGACTATTCTTGATACATAAGTCATTTGAGATAAATTTAGCATTAAGCTACCAAAACAATATTAACCAACAAGATCAGCAATTAAGCATGTGGTTAAACAGCAATGTACTATATATTGAGTAATGTTAGGTGTACAATAAAACTACACAATAAATACTAACCATATATTTGATAACCATACGTGCTATATGTCACGTAAAACATTTGACAGCTAAATGTATTGTGCAATCGAAACACTTAATAGCTACACGTATTGCTATTATTGAAAAAACATTGTACATTGTTAAATAAATTTGGAAACCAAGGACAACCTTAAATAGTCATTTTTTTTATTTTGGTAAAATCGCCATAAAAGTTATATCGATTTTGTTGTATTTTTACCCTCTTCTACTGTCACTCCCATGTCCCATGAAGGAGCTTCATAGGGTATTATCAGGGAGATATCCTTTGATGGTCATGGGCCGTCATGTAAAATTATAGTCCTCACACTCAAGTGGTGCATGTGGTCATGGATCTATTACTAATAATTAAATGGCTTTTTTACACATTTGGAATGAAAAAAATATTATATACGGATGTATCACATGTTAATGTATATACACTATTTTTTTATGTTAGGAAAATTAGTTTGGAGTGATTTTAAATTTCACAACACAAAGAAAATGGTTAAACATTGATCAATTTTTGTTAATTTTTTGGGCAAAGAAATCAGTTAGTACTTGAGTGATTTCTCTTCAAAAGTGATTTTTCTTAAGTTTTTTACCAACAGAAATCGGTTACGTGTTGAGCGATTTCTCTTAATTTTTTCCATGTCTTGACCGATTCCTCTACATATAACCGATTCCCACGTCAGATCTCCCGGTCTAATTTTTCTTTCGGTGCGTTCTCACATACAGATTTAAAAAAACCTGTAGAATACAGATCTTAAATATATCAAATGATTGAATGACATATGTACAGTGTGGGTCCACATGACAATAGGCTTAAAATTATGGTTTAAAATAAAGATGAAGTTATTAATAGATTTAATTAAGTTTAAAATTAAAATTTGTGGCTTGTGTCTTTCATCCTCTGCACCATCTTCATCCTTCCAACCCACCGCCAGTGCCCCGACCATTATTCTAGCCTTCATAGCCTCCTTCGTCGGAGCACCTCAACCATGGAAAGGCGCCGTCGCGTAACCACTATTAGCCTCCATAGCTATCGACGTTATCATCTGCTTGGCGTCCCCCAAAATGCGTGGTTGCTCTTCACGATCTTCCTCCGCACTGTCATCGGAATCATCAGGTAGCCATTCCTACTCGGTGCCGTTGTGGTCCTTGGCCTCAGTGTCTTCCTTCTCACCAAAACCCTACCCTTTGAGGCAGCGTTCTCCAGCTTCGGTGATCCAATCCCATGGCTCATCTACCTCGCCTTCTTCTTCAAAAGCTCATCGATAACCCCACCCCCTTACCTTATGTTGGCGACGGCAGCTTCTGCCTCATTTACAACGTCCGCCTTGCTGTACTTCACCGCCTCATTCAAAGGTCGCCCCAAGAAGCCGTCGTCCGCCACCGTCATCAGTAGCACTCACAAATCAATGGGGCTTCCAATTTCCATTTGTTTTGTCCGTTCTTTATTTTATTTGTTGGCTATTATCATTTTTTTCCTACCATAAACCACCTAACTTAAAGCTAATTACGGTCATAATACTTGTTGACCCGAGCTTGCCCACTTCCCTTTAAAGTCCATATGTGCTTTCTCTATTGGCCCAACACACATCTTCATTGTGCAAACAAAAAGTCGATCTGCATCTGAGAACGCGCATTTTCTTACACTTTACTGTCCTTAGTCGCCACAAGTTAGCTGGGTTTGCGAGAAAGTATTTTGTTAATTTTCTTCTACCGACCCCACCCCCTGACGTACACACGAATGCATACGGCGATCCTCACCTACCACTGAAATTCAATATTTTTATTACAGTTATTTTTAATATTTAATATTTTAATTTTTTATTTTTTATTTTTAGTGAATAATGCTTTTTTTTTATTTTTTTACCCAATTCAATTTGCCCGAATTATGTTGCATGAACAATTTTTTTTGTAAATTTCAGTGTATCCGAATGATGTGTAATGAACAGTAAGACTTTTTTTTTCTTTTTTCTAAACCATTCAAATTTTTAATTTATAAAATGTTTACTATTTTATAGTTTTTATTTTTTTAAAGAAGTGAACAATGCTTTTTTAAAACAATTTTTTTCAACATAATTTGGTGTAACCGAATTGTATATATTGAGCAGGACTTTTTTTCTTTTTTTTGCTTTTTTTCAAAGCATTTGAATTTTTAATTTATAAAATATTTATCTTTTTACTGTATATATTTTTGGTGAAAAATATATTTTATTAAAGAATTCATTTTATTTGAATTTATTTTTTTTATTTTTTAAATTTTAAATGTCTTTAATATTTATTTTATAATATATTTTATTTTTAATAAACAGTATTTCTCTACAGTTGTCCAATATTTTCTAAAAGAAGGGATGGAGGAGATAATATTTATCAACACATTTAATTTCAATTACCCATATTTGTGAATGTAATTAAATGTTAACAACAGATATTGACAACAATTATAGGACAGTAGTCACCAATTATATAATGGTGAATTTTTGTTACCTGAATAAAGCCCCACGTGATGATTAGTTACTAATTGCTTAGTTGGTTAACAGGGAAATTGTCTCGTGTTTTTCTCTTATCAGTTAGCTCAAGCCTATTAGACCACTATATAATTTGCGTGTGCATTTGTGTGCGCGTCGGGGTTGGGGTCCGTAGAAGAAAATTAAGAAAATACTTTCCAGCAAACCCAGCTAAATTGTGGAGAGTAAGAACAGAAGAGAGAAAGAAAAATTAGACGGGGAGGTCTGATGCAGGGGAGCGGTCACATGTAGAGGAATCGATCAAGAGATGGAAAAAAATTAAGAGAAATCACTCAACACATAATCGATTTCTTTGGTAGAGAAAAAAAATTAAGAGAAACCACTCAATACATAACTGATTTCTTTGAAAAGAAATCATTAGTATCAAAAAATTAACAGAAATTGGTCTGTGCTTGATTGCTTTCTTTGTATTATGCAATTTGAAATTATTTCAGAATTAATCGATTTTCTTAACACAAAAAAAAAAATTATATGCGTACATAAAATTTAAAATATGATACATCCATATATAATATTTTTTTTCATTTCAAATGCGTAAAAAGGCCTAATTAAATTTAGATCTTCAAATTTTTTTCATTTTCTTAATTATTTGTGAAAAACAAAAAACAGTGGAACCCACCACCACTTAAAAGACAAAATAATTACTCCTGTTTGAGCATCTTTGTGTAATGAGTGTTCCTCTTCTAGATTCTGTATTACAAACTCTCCTTTACTCAAGAAAAGCAAAAATAAATCACAATTATTCCTCTTCTAGACTTATATCGGCTGCAGACTCGATTCACAGCCAGAATTAAACGACGCCATTACGTACAGAATGAAGACAAAACAACCAAAAGAATTAAATCTACCAATCTGCTCAATAAGAAGAAAAATAAATATCAAGCATTTAATAAGAATTCACTTGGTGGGCCGACATTACTATTCACTGGTGGGGCTTCACTGTCACTATTCACGCGACAAAGACTAAAAGGAACCGTATCACTATTCATATGAATAGTAATTCGTAGCATTACTATTCACCGTCATGACTCCACGTCACTATTTACACCATCAAAATAGGTCGAGAAATATGCACACCGAATTTTTAACGTGGAAACCCCCAAATACCAGAGGAAAAACTACGGGACAAACTCCGAAAAATATTCCACTATATTCGTGGATAATTACAATAACATCATTTCCACACTCTTCAACCCAAGAGAGGTAAATATAGAGCTTCCAACAGAACCCTCCTATTCAAATTAGCACTCCTAAGTAATTAACCGCATACACGGTCAATCTGATTAATGACAGACTTTACTCGCTTGGTTTTTTCTTCATAATTTGAAAATACTGTGAAATTACGAGCCATTTTTTTTTAAAACACATAATTGAAAAACGTGAGCCAGTGAGTACAACGTGAAAGAAATGGAAAGATAATAAGACGTTTAAGAATATATCACATCATATCACTTAGGCACCATCATATAACATCCATAAGCACATTATAGCATATATTTACATACAATAACCTCACTCAAAACGGTGGGTTATGTTCATACATCATTATCTTACGCAAACCCATAAAGAAAATATACTTAAGGAAATACATGCCCCTAAACTGATAACTCCATGTTCTAAGGTTATCCTAAAACCAGGGTGCATGATCACACATAAATCTACTAAGAACCCTCTATGGCCACTAAACGTGAATAAATCCGATCCATCGATGAGCTCCTCTGAGGGGAACACACGAGATGCACTGCAGGTCGTCGCATGGACGGCCTTCTTGCTAACCTCTCTGAACAATCAAGCTTCCTCACTACCCTCTCTACATCGCAAGGGAGAGGAGCAGAGCTCTCAAAATATACATGAGTAGGAGTGTCCTCCAAGGATCGGGCCGTAATATCTCGCCTCGGAACATACTGGAAATCCATGGACAGCAGATGAAGCGGATAACGTGAACATCCTTTCATCAAGTGGACGTGCATGTTCGAAACCATTTCATCGCCATAGAGAAGTAGGAGAAAATCGATAACGGGATTGGATGTGCAAATGGACGACCTATGTAAATAAAAACACGAATCAAGCAAGACCTCCCTTCAAAATGATACGAGCGATGCACCTGATCATAGTGAAATTCCATAGGGGTATCAACGATCAAGACGAATGTCGCCATCCGAATCTGGAGACAATGACGGAAATAAAGAAAAGGGAGTGAGAATCTTGCTAAAGAATTCTCGGCAGGTACCTCTTCTACGTTGTCATCATCAAAGTCCCTTAGAACTCTGGGATTATTCTAAAATAGTGAGCATGCAAAGATTCATTTAAGTTCTGGACAAATATTTAACCGAGGTTCGCTAATTTTTAATCAAGGCCTTATAATGCATCATAATCTTAATATGTCATATTTACAATGAACTTTTCCTTTATCATTACATCATTTTCCTCATCATCATTATCAAATAACATGCATAAAAACGCTACATAATATTAGCTATACGTGGGCATAATGCACATATTTCATTTCTTTAGTGCCTTAGGTGGCTTAAAATCTTATCATCATCATTAATTTCCTTAGGCCACCCTATACTCCACCCTTGGGAGTAATTTAGGTTATGAACTCATACTTTACTAGTCGTCACTAGCATATACTTATCCCTTTGATAAGCTCTAAAGTCCCGACTCTACCCTTTGAGAGAATCTGGTTGGGGCTAAAATCACCTTTCACCACCTATAGTCCGATGGTTCCAAAGGATTATTTTCTTATAAGTTTAAGTCACCATTAAATCTTTGCATGTTATATCACAATACAATTCATAAACATCATAACATTTTCTCATTTATAGTCTTAAGCTAGAATAATATATATCAATCGTAATCATGCATATGGGAGATTCTCAGAAAGAGAGGTGGGTCACAATGGACACGCTTAAATACCAAGTCTTTCCTTAGCGTAACCTTTCCAAATTACACTTTTACAATGATACACTTTCTTCTAGCAACAAAGGTAAATTTACATAATAAAGAACATTTCATGTATAAGCATTCTCATTATTTGCCACAAGAACTATAACATGCAAGCCAGGAAATCATTCAATGATATCAAGTACTTAATAAGCATCCAATCCTTACATAGAATTATCAATTATAGAACTAATTAGTTACTAAACCAATTATGAATCATTCTCTTTAACAATAAACCATAATTATCACAACGCCAATCATATCAAATCATTATCACACATTGATACTAAACTCGATCGTGGCAATCATGAACCTCATGCAATTACATAGAATCATACTTATGCATATAAAATACTAGTTCCCCGTGAAATCCTTGCAAAGCCTTAAAACTCATTTAGAAACTAGTTCTTTTGTCAAAGTTGGGAGGATCTTCACAATTAAAATTTCGCTAAGATAAAAGGAGTAAGTCTTGAGCTTTAGAGATTTAGGTGACATCTTAGAATTATAAACATACTATGCAACCTTATTTTAATCTTATCTTTATAAGGTGATAGCTTGGAATTATAAACATGATATGCAATTCCATTTCTTTATCTTTAAGATTTAAGGTGATGACTTGAAAATTAAACATGATGCAAGAACTTGAAATATAAACATGATACAAGAACTCGAGCGCGGTAATCCGCACAGACCAAGAGAGATGGAGAAGAGAATATTAAGAAACTGGAGCTACAGTGTAGTCCGCACAGACTGGAGGGAGAAGAAAATTATTATTACATCTTTTTAAGCTCCAATCTCAAGACTTTTTAAAGAATAAATTCTTTAACTCCAATAATCATATTTCTTTACTTGTGATACATGGGCAAGTCTTTGAACTCTAGGATCTTTAGGTGATGGCATAAAATAAACATGCCATGCGTTGATTCTTTTAGCCATTATAAAATATAGTGAGAGCATAAATTAAATATGAGATGCAACTCTCTTTATTATCTTGAAAGATTAAGTGATGACTTGAAACATAAACATGAAATACAAGCTTGGAATTTAAACATGAGAAATGCAAGTTCATTTATTCATTCTTGAAAATTTAGTGATGGCATAGAAGGTAAACATGGTTATGCAAAGCATAAACTTAATCATGGATGCAAATTCATTTTGTTTCTTTACTAGAGCTCCTTTAAGACTTTAAAAGAATTATAAATTCAACCCAATACATATCTTAACAAGAAATAAAAGATAAAAGGAAAATACATCTTTCAAGTTCTAAACTAAAAATCTTTGTTTTAGCATCATAAAGCATTATTCTTCAAAGTTTTGCATCAAGTGGAATTTTCAAGCTTTAGAGGCCTAACTTGTGATGGATTTACAACCCACCCTCAAGGTCTTCATCATCAAGCCATCATCTTAGTTCCACCTAGGCCAAATGGTTGAATTGATTAAAGAAAAATTGAAGAGGAAAACCAAAATGAAAAGCTAAGGTAAGTTCATAATTTCATCATTTTGAGCTAAAAACACAACTCCTCAAAGTATAGAAATAAATTTAAAAACTACTCCCTACCTAATCTGAGTTGAAGAAGAGGAAGAGAACTTGGTTTCTTGAAGTGAAATGAAACAAAATCTCTTTGAAAAAAATGAAGAAAGAATTCAGCCAAAGAGGAGGAAGAAAGAAAGTTTTTGGTGCTCCTAAAAACTAGTTATGAACTAAGCATTCCAAGACCACTCAAAGTTGTGCCCTATTTATAAGATTTTGAGGCTTTCTAATTGGCCAAAATGATGAGGTAGTGGACGGAATTTTGGCAGGAGAAATAAGGGAGGAAAAAATCATTTTAGACAAAGTTTTGTATGAAATTAAGGGAATTATGTTTCTTATGGTGACATTTTTGGCATTTTGTTTTAGTGCAACTTTGGCAATAATTCAGCTGCATAATGGCATCAATAATTTCTGTCTATTACAGCCCAAAGAAGTGAAATTTGTGTGTTCCATGCATTATTTAGGTGTAGGCAAGGTATTCATGTAATTTAGAGAATTTACTTTATGGTTTAAGTGAATTAGTAAGTAATTTGGGTGTTTTTGAGCAATTTTGGGTTCTAATCAATCTAAATACATAATTTTGACTCTAGATTAATATTTAGAATTTAATAAGCTTTAATTTGAGCCTCAATATTGCTTAGGTTTCGTATACTAATCAAAAATCTCAAATTCGCAAATCGCCCAAAACAAAAAGAGGCAAAATCGCATTTTCACTTAAAAATCGGTCTCGATGCCACAATCTTGAGCTTAACCAATGGTTAATCATGGCTTAAAAACACATTTTAAAAAATTTTAGTGAGGTTCGCTCCAAGACGAGCATATCGGAGTTAAAATGTAGGCCAAGTATTGCTATTATTTCACAAGGCCTGAACTCAAAATTGAGATCCTTCTACTCTATTAACACACATAACACAAACAATCCCTTTATTATCCTCAAAATATCCCCTTGAGAATAGTGGGGCCCACGATCCTCATTTTCCTGAAAGAAATAACTTCTGCGATTTTGGTCATTTTATAATGCATTGTAAATTCTAGGATTCATGACTCGCATTTAATCGCTCCTAACCTCTCTTCTAACGTTATATTCCTTTATTGAAGCGATTGTTCTACCAAATCTTATGTAATAATTACCTACTAGAATCCAGAATTGAGTAATTTCACGACAAAGAAAAATTACAAAGAAAAATTGGGCGTTATACAACATCGCACTTTGCAGCAATGCGAAAGAATAAAGATGATACCCTAAAAATATTCTGATATACCCACTCTACACTCCCCTCGATTTACTCACTCTCTATTTTCCTCCACTTCTGTAAAAATAACACTCTCTCAAGTTATTTTTCTCTCTGCAAATTGCCTTGTTCATCTGCTGCTACTTATGCTACATCAACTGAGCAAATGCCTCTATTTATAGAGGAAACTTAATGCATGCACCATAATTAATTTACTGTTCACGCGTTGAAAATTTTCCTTAGGACCGAACTCTTCATGTGTGAACAATAATTTCACTGTTCACGATCAAAATTTATGTCAAAGATCGACATCATCACGCTCACGCGTGAAAATTTCTTCCCAAATGACTTCAAACTCAAGCAAATTTTGACCCCACATTATAATCCCCCCTTACAAACTTCCTTTTACTAAAGAAAATCAAAAAGAAATATGCACAGTATGGTTGTACTATAATGTTACAATACTACAAGAGCTTGTTAATCTTCATCACAGAACCTGCTGCATTAATTTCTATTATTGAAGCTGCTGAATTCTCCATTGTAAAACCAGCTATGGTGACCAGCTGACCGGCTCCTGTTTGTCTTTTAAGTGATGGCCCCACTGTGTTTTGTTTTCTAGAAATAATAAAGAAAAAAAAAAGTTAACCATGATTAGTTTAATATTTAAATTTTATTGTTAGTGATGGCCCATGATCACGTGACATCACTGGAATGAGAGGACTATAATCCTCCATGGTGCTTCACAATCACCCTTGAATTTCTTGTCGTTTGGAGTAAGGCTGGCATGCGGATTGCGATTTGTGGACCAAATCGTTTGATTTCTAACTTGTACAAAAGTAGGCCAGAAAGTTTTTAGTTCATCAACTTATGAGCTATTTTAGTCCGCACTGTTTAATCGATGAGTTAAATGGGCTTACCCCGTGAGGTTTATGAATCAATTCATTAGTCTGTATAAATGGGGAAATGCTTTTATTTTGTGATATTTATTTATGTTTTTTATGGATGGACTTTGATAAGTTGATTTATTCTACCATTTTTAAAATTTATATTTAGTATTTTATTTGCTTATGTTTGATATTTGATAGTTGGTAGTTGTCAATTTATATTCTTTTATAGTTTTACTATTTTTTATGATTTGAGGAGTTATGCATATTTGATTGATTTGCAACTTTGTATGTTATTATTTTAAAAAAATTAACATTTTAGATTTTTAAAATTGAATATTTAATTTTAATATTTACAGTATTTAGTAATTAGTCCTATTTTTTATTTAAAATTTAACTTGAAAATTGAATACCGTAAAAAAAAGTATGCATATATATTTTACGAGGTAAAATATTTTGAATAAATATAAATATATAATATAAGGTATCAAAAAAGTTTAAAAAATTATGAAAGAGAAAAAAAAGAGGGTCATGTGAGTTGGTCCGCATGGTCCACATTCGGTCTGCGGTCGGTCCACGACGGGCTCGCTGCTGGTCCATGGGTTTATGCAGGGAAAATGTGAACAGAAAAAGATGGGTTATGCGGACTGGGTCACGGGCTTATGTGGGGTGGATGCGAACCACCGTAAAGTCTAATCCATTTATAAAATGGACTGGTCCAATTCGACCCGTTTATTTGAGGTCCGTTGCGGATCGAGTTAAATGGACTGGACCGGTCCGCATACCCACCTCTAGTTTGCTTCTTTATTGGAGAAAATTTTTGTACGAGTTCAATTTTAAATATTTTTTTAGATACATCCATATAAAAGTTACTAAAATTCACAAATAAATGAATATATTAAATAAAATTGATAGAATTTATTTTTATTATGATTATCTAAAAATAATATGTTAAACGTTATCAAAAAAATAATAATAATATGTTAAATACGTGTATGTAAGAATTTTTCCTCTGTAGGACATTCTACCTGGGTATTTAAGTTATATAATAATATTGTATATTATATTCTCAAAAACATATCTGAATGTTGAGTTGACAGATCATGCTTTAAATATGTTTTGAATAATCGACAATAATTGCACTGTAAAGTGTGAACAGGAAAAGGCCAGGGGAGGGTACCTAAACCGTTTTGCAAAGGATAAACAAATGCAAAGAAATGGATTTGGTTTAATCATTTCACCCTAAAAATAAAGATTACGAGCAATCATTGCCGTGTTATTATAATGTAAATGTATATGTTACAAAAGATGTGTGCTTAAAATATAAATGTATATGTTTTCACGTTAAAAAAAAAAATCTATACGTGATGCGTCACCCCAAAAAATAGATATCTATATTTTTTTCAAGTAATTACAATTTTTAATTTTGATCTTGATCATATTAGACTCGGCCCAATACTTTAAATTTTTTCAGAGATATCATTCGTGACATGATATAGATTTTATAATTGGGGTTTAAAGTTTGAATCTTATTATTTCTGTTCATCTAAATTTCTCATGCTTTAAAACAAAAAAAAATGGTATGAAAGAAGATATTTAATATAAAATCATTTGTATATCTCAAGTTTTATATATATATATATATATATATATAGCTTGGTGTGCATGACTGTACCAAAAAAGAAAATATATATATATATATCCCTTATATATAGCTTGTTGCACCAAAAAAAAAATCCCTTCTCCATGGATGTATTGCAGGTGGGAATCGAAAATGATATTGGAACATATAAATATAAATGTCGTTATTGTCTTTAATATCATGATGGTCCTATTCATTTCACTTTTCCATCACACTAAACCCTAAATCTTAAACCACATTTAAGAGTGTCTCAGATATCCACTTTTAAATACAATGTTCAAATATTAATATGAAAGAAAAACAAATAATTCTTTATCGTTCAAAATTAAAACTTATTTGAAAATCACAAAATCAATTAAAAAATTATATGATATTTTTATTTTAATCTAAAAAATAATTTATATAAAATTTAAAGGTCAAAAATTATTTCTTGATGACTTGCACTCTTAACTACTCTCGCTTTTCTTCCTCTATATATTTGTTACCTCTTAACAGGAGTTGGTATGACCTAAAGCTAAGCAACAATGACACTTCTATCACTTCTAAAGCACGTCCAGTATCAACCAAATGCAACCCTATACTTGTCTACCTTCTTCTTCGTAACCATCCTCTTTGTGGTTAAGCTCACAAGAAGAAACAAGTTCAACCTTCCTCCATCCCCACCAAAGCTGCCCTTCATCGGCAATCTCCATCAGCTAGGAGCATTCCCACACCGCTCCTTAAGAGCACTCTCTGACAAGCATGGTCCTCTCATGTTGCTGCAGCTGGGGCAAACTCCAACCCTTGTAGTTTCATCAGCAGATGCAGCCAAAGAAATAGCCAAAACACATGATATTGCTTTCTCCAATAGGCCAAACACTAATAAAGCCGCCAAAATATTCTTCTATGGGTACGTAGACGTGGGTTTCGCACCCTATGGAGAAGAGTGGAGACAAAAAAGGAAGATCTGTGTTCTTGAGCTTCTTAGCCTAAATAGGGTGCGGTCCTTTCTACCCATCAGAGAAGATGAAGCGGCAGTGTTGGTTAGCACCATACGTGAAACATGTGCTGCAAGCAAAGGGTCATGTGTTAATCTTAGTGAGATGTTGATCGCAACCGCAAACAACATAGTTTCTAGGTGTATTCTTGGTCGAAGTTATGAAAAGCGTGATGGTGGTAGTGGAAGCATTGGGGAGCTAGCGAGGAAGATGATGATGCAGTTAACTGCTTTTAGCATCGGAGATTATTTTCATTCATTTGGTTGGGTTGATGTTCTTACCGGTATGGTGTCGGAATTGAAGGCCACTTTTGTTGCATTAGATGCTTTCTTAGAAGAGGTGATTGAAGATCATAAGAGAAGGAATAGGAACGATGATCATTATGAGAGTAAAGACTTCGTTGATATACTTCTTCGACTTCAAAGGAATGGTATGCTTGAGTTTGAGCTCACGCGAGATACCATCAAAGCAATGATAATGGTTTGTTTCTCTTTCTCCATCTCTATCATTTTTGCACAGGAAAATATCATTTTAACACCACGTGTATAGACATCTATAATGATGTAAGTGTAACACTTTAATTCTCTATTTTTCAAATGAATAAAGTAAAATAATAGGATAAATATTTTAGTGTATAGAACCATATTCCATCCGCTTTTACATTCACATTTAGACATAGAAACAGAAATTTGAGCAGATATGATAACCATCCAACCATATGTTTCTATTAATATGTCTTTTAAGGTGACCGGATATTTAAGTCAAGTATTTTTATTAATATAATAATATATAATTAGATAATTATATAAAGCTAAAATGCATTTACCTTGAAGTATCAAAAACTAACAATTCACCCCGTTTATTTGAAAAGCCTACACTCCATCCCATTTTCACTAAGGGTATGCTTCGTATATTTTCTTTTATAATTTATTTTTTATAAATTATATAGACAATCTGGGATAAATTTAGGTGGTTGATTTCTGGAACCCCTGTCCGACCTCTCGTGATTCGGATCAAACTGTCCGGCCCATATTTCTAGTCCAGTATATAGCCCCCAAACTTGGTCGTAGACCGAGTAGTTGATGCTGAGGTGTTATCACCAAGTTGTAAGTTTTTCAAATGGGGTGGGATGTAAGTTTTTCAAATAGATGGGATGGAGTGCTATTTCTTGATATCTAAACGAATTTTACCCTTATATAAAACTCTCTTACTATCAAAGCTAAAGACTTACTATTTTGAGTCCTCTGTTTTATCATATTGTTTTTACATCTTTCATTTCGAAATAATTGAACAGAACAGAAAAAAAATCTCGATATATGTTTTTTTAATTTTTTTCCCATAAGCAAGCAAAGTGCAGTAGTGGAGTAGAGTTGTAGGCATGGGGTTGTTTTGCTTTGTGATGTGTGTCCGTTGAGGTCTTGTCTGGACATGCTTTTGGCTCCTTTCGAATAATTTTTCTTTTTCCGCCCTTAAGCAAGGGAAGTGGAGTAGTACTGTAGTAATTGTTTTTATGAATTATGCACCAATATCACTCTGTCGGTCCTTCAATTATTTTAGGAATTTTTCGTTTTCTGTGTTTATTTTAGGACATGTTTGTCGGTGGGAGTGATACCACTTCAACAACTCTGGAGTGGGCTTTCGCCGAGCTTGTTAGAAATCCAAAGACCATGAAGAAAGCCCAAGCAGAGGTAAGACGAGTTGTGGGGCACAAAACTAAAATTGAGGAAAATGACGTGAATCAAATGAATTACTTAAAATGTGTAATCAAAGAAACTTTGAGATTACATCCACCAGTACCTCTTTTGGTTCCTAGACAAACAACATCTAGTGTGAAAATTAATGGGTATGATATTCCTCCTAAAACAACGGTATATATGAACGCATGGGCAATCCAAAGGGACCCCAAATTATGGGACAATGCTGAAGAGTTCATTCCAGATAGGTTTGAGAGTAGCCAAATTGACTTCAAAGGACAAGATTTTCAATTAATCCCTTTTGGTATTGGGAGAAGGGGTTGTCCTGGAATTTTATTTGGGGTTGCTGCTCTTGAGTATCTTCTAGCCAATCTTCTATATTGGTTCGATTGGAAGCTGCCTGAGAGTGGTTTACCAATAGAGGGCATAGACATGAGTGAGATGAACGGGCTCACCGTCACCAAGAAAGTACCACTTCGTCTTGAGCCAATTCCATATTCCAAAGCTTGACATATTTGTAAATTTCATGGTTGGTCCCCTTGAATGTTGTTTCATTTT
Organism: Dalbergia cochinchinensis; assembly: GCA_031216125.1. NCBI lineage: Eukaryota > Viridiplantae > Streptophyta > Magnoliopsida > Fabales > Fabaceae > Dalbergia > Dalbergia cochinchinensis. The sequence continues at coordinate 52,448,900 of CM062373.1, read as the reverse complement.
CCTTAATTTGCTGTGGAAGCCTATGATAAGTTTTTGTGGTGCGAGTGCTTAAATGATCGGAAACATAGTTTAAGCATCATTTTGTGATGGCAGTTTGAAGTCTAGTTTCTTTCATGAATATTGTCTTCAAGATAATTTGCAAATAAAGTGCAAATTGTGGGTTACATTATTCTGGTACACAAATGATTTATTATATTTTCTATAAAATTGAGAAGGTTGTTACCGTATCTAAGTTCTGGCTGTTCCGCATGGATAAGTTATTTGATAAAAGTTTAGCATTAAGCCACCGAAACAATGTTACTCAGTAAAGACAGCAATAAATTAAAGCATGTAATCAAGGAACAAGCACCATACTACAAGCAACTTTCAATGAAACCAAACAAGCTGGTCAAGACCCTGGTAGGAACATCATATCAGCTTTTTTAATGAATGAACCTTACAAAGAATCGAACTCTTATGTGTATCCAAAAACAACTTAATTTGTATTCACATGCTGGCTCCTATAATTGACCACATACTAATTCATTGCCTATACCAGCAAGTTTGAGACAGATTCTCAAGGCTTTTTTTTACTGGTAGAAAAGTTCAGCAGTACTCCTCCAACAAGCGGGGACCAAATCATCATAGTCACAACAAAATTACCATGAGACTACTACACACGACCAGCAAAATGGAAACAATCAAGACCAGAGACTATCGTGCACCAAAGGCTATTAAGACTCAAAGAGTTGATTGATCAGTTACCTAGAGTCTGTTATAGTTTGCTGTGGTAATTAACAGTTTGTTGTCGGTTCGTTATTAACAGCTGCCAATTAAGTATTCTGTATGCATATAAACTCCTAATTTGATTCATTGGAATTCATTATCCATTCATTTTGAACATTTCACTCCCGCTCCTGTAAGTGATAATTTCATCCAAACGATACTTACAAATAAAAGAAAGGGTAAATTACATCCATCCCGAGATTTGTCAAAATTCAACCTGACCCCCTTTTAGATGTCTGACCAACACTAACCTCCACCGCCCCAAAGAACAAGATGGCGGAAGTGCAGGTTATATATTTATATGTCATTAGAAGAGCATTCTGATGCTGGACGCGAAGAAGTATCACTTGTAAGTGGCGCAAGAACACAACATCAACGTCGAGGTCTCACCCACCTTCCCTATCTTTACCCGACTATCTCTTTGTATGTCATATTGGGATGTTGGCATGAAAATCTCACTCCACTCCCATGGATAGCAGCTGCAAATTACAGTAGGATCAAGAAACTCCTTATCAGGATGTAGCAGAATACAGAAGACTAGTGGGAAGGTTGCTGTACTTGACGGCCACTGAACCTGATTCGGCTTTTTCTATGGAACAACTGTATCAATTTGTTGCTAAACCTATGGATACTCATTATCGAGCTGCAGTGAAAGTTCTAAGATACATAGGGCCAAAGGTTTATTCTTCTATACCAATAATCCTTTTACTTTGTTAGGATTTTGACTCAGACTGGGCAAAGTGTGAGGACTCCCACAAGCCAATCATAGGCTATTGTTGTGGGGTCCAGTCTCAAGTTGGTAGCTGGAAAAAGTTGAAGTGGGGGAAAGAGAAGAAATTCAATACGTAAACAGTGAAATTACTATGCACAAATAAAGAGTTCAGTTTCGTGAGGAGAATTTTCAACACATGAACAAGAATAAATTATCACAGACGATGTTCTCTCTATAAATAGAGGTATTTGCTCTGTTGAAGAATGCATCAAAGCATTGGATGAATATACAAGTTGCATAGAGAAGAGAGAAAAATACACAGAGTGTATGTTATTTTTCTGAGAGTGAAAGGAAAAATAGAGAGTGTGAGTAAATCCCAAAGAATGTAGGGTGTGGGTATATACACCAGAAATATTTTTGCGTATCATCTTTATTACTTTTCAATACTGCAAAAGTGTAGTATTTTAATAGGAAGGTTCTCACCAGGAAACACTATATTTACCTCTTGGGTTGGAGATTGTGGAAAGGATATTGTGTAATTATCCTGAATATAGTGGAATATTTTTCGGAGTTTGTCCCGTGATTTTTCCTCCGGTATTTGGGGGATTTCCACATTAAAAATTCAATGTGTAGATTTCTCGACCTATTTAGGTGGTGTAAATAGTGACGTGGGCCCCACTCCAGTGAATAGTGATGCCAAATTTACTATTTATGAGAATAGTGATATGGTTCCATTGCTGAGTGCTGTCTGTGTGAATAGTGACAAGTGGGCCCCATCGTGAATAGTAATCAGCGAGTCCCACCATAAATTACCATTTATCCTGATATTTATTTTTCGCTGTGTTGCGCCAATTTGATAGATTTAATTCTATCAGATTCATTTTGGTACTCATTGCCACATATTGGCATTATTTAATTACACTGTGAATCAGTCTCTTAGCCCCACAAGTGGTATCAGAGCGCAAGTTGAGCTTAGGATTGTGTTGTGCAAATTAAATGGAAGAGAATATGGGTACTATGATCAAGCTAACAAAAGCAAATTGCTCCATTTGAAAGCCAAAAATGGAGAATATACTTTTCTATAAGGATTTGTATGATCCTATAGAGAAGAGAAATGCAAAGCCAGCAAACGTGAAAGTAGAAGATTGGAAAAAGATGCATCAGAAGGCCATTGGAGTAATTAGGCAGTGGGTGGACATTACCATATTCCATCATATGGCTACAGATGAATGCCCATACTCTGTGGAAGACTTTACAAGATCTCTATGAGAGGAAGACTGCACAGAGTAAAGCTTTTGCAATCAGGAAGCTCATGAATCTCAAGTACAGAGATTGAAGGTCTGTTGCTGAGCACTTGAGTGACTTCTAAGATATGGTGAATCAGTTAAGTACCATGCAGTTAGTGCTAGATGATGAGTTACAAGCACTATTACTTTTGAGTTTGTTGCCAGATAGTTGGGAGACCTTGATGGTATCACTAAGCAACTTTGCTTCAAGTAGGAAGTTGTCTTTAGTCCAAGTCAAACACAGTATGTTCAATGAAGAAACTAGAAGAAAAGACTTTGTGAGAATAGATAATTCCGAGGCCCTTGTCATAGAGAACAGGGGGAGAAGCAAGAGCAGAAGGCGGTCCAGAAAACCAAAGGATTGATCGCAGTCTTAGTCAAGAAGAAAGTTCAAATGTTACCATTGCGGCAAAGAAAGGCACATCAAAAGAAATTGTAAGACTTGGAAGGACAGAGGCAAGAATTATCGGAGAAGTTAGGACACGGTTGATGATGAAAACACTACAACTCCTGTGACAAATGGGGAAGTGATGTTGCTCTCTTTTGTAGATGAAGAGTGCCATGTTGCAGATTCATGTGTTGAATGAGTTGTTGACTCAGTGGCTTCTTATCATGCCACTCCCAACTAGGAATTCTTTACTGTGTACAAAGCAGGAGACTTTGGTAAAGTGAGGATGGGTAATACCAGCAATTCTGATATTGTGGAAATTGGTGATGTGTGCATTCAAACAAATATAGGATGTACACTTACATTAACGAACGTGCGACATGTGCCAGATTTATGCCTGAATCTGAGCTCCCTGCATGCTCTAGATCTAGCCGGATACCATAGTAACTTTGGTGATGGCAAGTGGAAGCTTTCCAAAGGTTCGATGATGGTTGCCAGAGGGATGCTGTACAACACATTGTACAAAACTCAAGTAAAGCAAATTAGAGGGTTCAATGCAGTCGAGGATGATGCTTCACCAAATTTGTGGCACAAAAGACTAGCTTACATGAGTGAAAAAGGATTGCAAATTTTGGCTAGGAAATCCCTCATTCCTTATGCCAAAGGTACAAAGTTAAATCCTTGTGATCATTGTTTATTTGGCAAGCATCATAGAGTGTCTTTTAGCAAAAGATTGAAGCTGAAAAAGAATATTTTAGATATGGTTTACTCTGATGTATGTGGTCCCATGGAGGTAGAGACTTTGGGTGGTAGTAGATATTTTGTGACGTTTATTGATGATGCTCCATGGAAAGTGTGGGTTTATTTTCTAAAGAGGAAGGACCAAGTGTTTCAGTACTTCAAGAGGTTTCATGCCATGGTGGAGAGAGAAACTAGGAAACCTTTGAAGTGTCTTCGCAATGACAATGGGGGAGAGTACACTTCCCATGAATTCAAGAACTATTGCTCTGAACATGGCATCAGGCATGAGAAGACGGTTCCTGGCATCCCACAACATAATGGTGTGGCCGAAAGAATCAACAAAACCATTATGGAGAAACTCAGATGTATGTTGAGAATGGCTAAGTTGCCTAAGCTATTTTGGGGTGAAGTTGTTCAAGCGGCGTGCTACTTGATTAATAGATCTACGTCTGTTCCTTTGGGCTTTAATATTCCTGAGAGAGTATGGTCCAGACATGACGTTAATTAATCTCATTTGAAGATGTTTGGATGCAAAGCCTTTGCTCACGTAAGTAAGGAGCAGAGATAGAAGCTTGATGATAGAGCCATTCCTTGCATATTCATGGGCTATGGAGATGAGGAATTTGGCTATAGGTTGTGGGATCCGAAAAAGAAGAGGATTATAAGAAGTAGAGACATAGTGTTTCATGAGCAAAAAACTATGTCGGATTCTGCTATTCCAGAGAAAACTGCTGAATCTGGTAATAAGGTTGATTTTACACCAGTCTCTCTTCCTAAAGAAAATGTCATAGAAGGGGGAGAGGTTCAAGACCATGGGGTTGATGATGAGCCAGCTATTGATGATGCTGGAGATGGAGGAGGTGTTGAGCAGGGGGAGCAAGCTCATACACCACAACTTAGAAGATCTAACAGAGTGCGATATCCATCTAGCAAGTATCCCAGGTCGAAGTATGTCCTTCTTACTAATGAGGGGGAGCTAGAGGTTTTGAAGAAGTGCAAAATCATAAGGATAAAGTTCAGTGGATCAAAGCCATGCAAGAAGAGATGGATTCCGTGCAGAAGAACGATACTTATGAGTTGGTAAAACTCTCTGAAGGCAAGAAAGCCTTGAAAAATAAATGGGTGCTTAAACTGAAGAAAGATGACAACAAGCTAGTGAAATATAAAGCTCGCTTGGTTGTAAAAAGCTTTGGTCAAAAGTGAGAGATAGATTTTGATAAAATTTTCTCTCTAGTTATCAAAATTAGTTCTATTTGAGTTATTTTCGGATTGATGGCTACCTTGGATTTGGAGCTTGAACAGTTAGACACGAAGATCGCGTTCCTCCATGATGATTTAGAAGAAGCTGGAAAGGAGCTGATATTTTGGATCAGTTGATTTAGTTCAAGTATGGATAACATGGTGTTTATTGGATCCATGTGTTGGGTCCCTTGTATCGAAAGTCTTCCTGGCGAAGTAGAGTCCAGGCAGCGTGTCCCGAATATCGACGGTACAAGTAAAGAGAGCATGTTTAGCTAGTGATGAGGCTTGTAGATGACACTCTTGTGTTAGCACCATTAAAATGCTTGAGAAATACAAAGTTATTGCATAAAGAAAATTCTAGCCCGAGATAAGCTTCAACTTTACGCCGAGTTGGTCGGCATGGATCTCAGATGATTGCTCCTAGATTATTTTCTCATCGGCTGGAGGGGGAGAATTGTGGGGTCCAGCCTCAAGGTTGATAGCTAGAGAAAGTTAAAGCAGCCGGGGGAGAGAATAAATTCAATACGTGAACAGTGAAATCACTGTTCACGCATAATGATGTAAGTACAGACAAAAGAATTTTCAATATGTGAACAGTGAAATCACTGTTCACGCATAAAGAGTTCAGTTTCGTGAGGAGAATTTTCAACGCGTGAATAGTAAATAAATTACTGTGCATGCATTAAGCTCTCTCTATAAATAGAGGCATTTACTCAGTTGAAGAATGAATATATGAGCAGCATAGAGAAGAGAGAAAAAACATAGAGTGTGTGTTATTTTTCTAAGAGTGAGAAGAAAAATAGAGTGTGAGTAAATCCTAAAGAGTGTAGGGTGGGGGTATATACACCGGGAATATTTTTGGATATCATCTTTATTACTCTTTCGTACTGCAAAAGTGTAGTATTTGAATAGGAGAGTTCTCACCAGGAAACACTATATTTACCTCTTGGGTTGGAGAGTGTGGAAAGGATATTGTGTAATTATCCTGAATATAGTGGAATATTTTTCGAAGTTTGTCCCGTGATTTTTCCTCCAGTATTTGGAGGTTTCCACGATAAAAATTCGGTGTGCAGATTTCTCGACCTATTTTGGTGGCGTAAATAGTGACGTAGGTCCCACTTCAGTGAATAGTGATGCCAAATTTACTATTCACGAGAATAGTGATATGGTTCCATTGCTGAGTGCTGTCCATGTAAATAGTGACAAGTGGGCCCCACCGTGAATAGTGACAAACGAGTCTCATCGTAAATTACTATTCATCATGATATTTATTTTTCCCTGTGTCAATTTGGTAGATTTAATTCTATCAGATTCATTTTAGTACTCATTGCCACATATTGACATCATTTAATTACACTATGAATCAGTCTCTGAGCCCAACAATTGTACCTTTCTTGGTTCAACCTTATTCTCTTGGAAATACAAGAAACAGTCTACTTGATGCAGCTCCAGTAAGTGTACTGGATTATACAAGTAATAAAAGAGTGAGTAAAGTATCATTTCCATAAATATTAACCCAATCAATTATCACTTCCATAACTTATAAATTACTCAGACTTATTGAATACAGAGAATAAGACAAAAAATAAATAAAAATGCAAAAAAAAAGGGAGGTCACAAACGAAAGACTTGTTGAATACAGAGAATAAGACAAAAAATAAATAAAAATGCAAAAGAAATATAGAAGATCACAAAGGAAATAACATTAGGGATATGATTTTACTTAGTTCATATGATGATTGAGCTCCTAATCTAATGAATATCTAACTCATTAATTGATAGAGAGAGATTCCTAATCTAATTGATACCCAATTCCTTGGCATATCAATCTTCTATAGATTTTAGAACTCAATTTATTCCTCAAATTAAACCTTAAAACTAAAGGCATTACTAATTTGTAAATACTCTTACAAAGCCTTACAAAACTTCTAGCCTCTATCCCCAGATAATTAGGCATTAGGGTTTCTGTTTCATTATCTCAATTATGTATCTAGATTCCTACACATCTACATAACTATATGATCAATCTATGGGTAGTGAATCCATAAATAGCATTAAGTAGGATAATAGAAACTCAATTGAATAAGAAAAAATTCATAAAGACTATAAAACTCAAATAGTCATAATCACAACATAAGTTACATTATCACCCCTAGCATAAGGTATTTAGGCAACTAACATATTTAACAAATACAAATCTAAAGATAAAATATACATGCCAAACATAAATCAAAGAGAGAAAGAGAAGAAGATGAATGGATTCCAATCACGTGCCTCTTCCTCCTTGATGTAGTTGCCAAAATCATAGCTCCTCCTTGTTGTCTCTCAATTTAGCCAAGAGAGCCCAAGAGGCCAACTAAAGATGCCAAGACCATCAAAAGATCATCTTTCATCCTTAAAATAATGTATTTATAGCTCCTATTATGTTTTAGGGTTTCACTAAGCCTTAATGATACATAATGGGCCTTGAACATTTAATTCCATGCTCCATTGAGCCTAAAATTGGGCAAATTTGTGTTGGGAGTAATTTCGAAGCATTAGTTCGTAAGGTTTATAATGGCCTCTATAGTTAGAACTAGCCTTTGGCTATTACACAAAAGTTATAAAGAATTGAATTGCTTTCCAACTCCATAAGAAGCAACTCAATTGGACTTCTATAGCTCGAGATATTAGCAAAATACTAGGTGAAGGTAAGGCTGGACAACAGGAAAATAGAGACCTTCAATTTTTCATCTAGATTTTCACCAAGAATCTTTGAGAATTGTATTTCAAGTTGAACATCAAAGTTGTAGAACACTTCCTAAGCTTTCCCAAAACATCTTTATTTGTCATAATCTGATCTTTGTAGTGAGAGATACAAATTTTCTAATGTAGCATTATTTAGAAATTTTCTCAAATTTAGCTCCAAAAATATCTCCCTTGCAAAATTGATTTCAAATAAGCTCCTAAGCCATCAAATTCGGGTAAAAATTACCAATTTAACATTAGTTTCAATAATTTCATAAGAAGCCAAATTCTATATAAAAATGATTAATTTCACCAAGTACATCACTCAAAATCACGTCAAAACAAGCACTAAATGTTTCTTTTACACACATCACTACTGCTGTGAGATCTTCACCACGAGCTAAAAATGTGATATCCGAGGTATACGTGGCGGCAGATAAGTTCCGTACTGCCCTAGGGTCCCCTGGGACCCACTCATGTAGTCGAGAGGGCTCAAGATGCATGAATGACCCTTGAACTGCGTTTTGTGGTGAACTGTCACCGCTATAGCGGTCTAGGACTGCTATAGCGGTCACAGTATGTAGCAGTATGGATTTTGGGTCTTTGGAGACTGCTATAGTGGTCATAGACCGCTATAGCGGTGTCAGTAGTGCACGAACAGTGCAAAATGCGACGTTCGCGAAAGTAAGCCTTCTACCCTTTTTTAAATACCCCCAACTTGGATTTTTACCCCCAAAATCGAAACCCTATGCTCTCCAACCCTTTTTCTCCCAATCCATCATCAATCATTCTCCTTCCAAGATCAAAGGTAAGTGATTGTTGTTGGTTTATGCTAGTTTTCCTTATGTTCTTCCTTTCCCATGTCATGGGCTGTTGTTTCTCTCCTTTGTTGTCAAGTGGGGGTACTCCCCCAATGTTGTTAGAGCTAGATTAGAGTTGTTTAGAGATTAGCATAGACTAATCTTGAGTCTATGATGCTCTATGGCAGTTGTTGGTGTCATTCCATGCCTCGGAGGTCAAGTTGGTAGTGCCCACATATTCCCAGGCTCCAAACGGTGAGTGAGTTTGATCTCATAGCTTTAGTTTTATCATTATGAATGTGTTTTATGCATGATGATGGTCAAATATGACATTAGAGATGAAATTATGACTATATATATATATATATATATATATATATATATATATATATGATTTTGCAAGTATGACAATCTAGACAAAGAGTATGATTTTCAAGAGCATGAATTATGTATTTTAGAAAATCATAGGACCATGATTGATTATAAAATGCTATGAAAAATGTTTTATACATATTTATGAAGAGATTTCTTGTAAGAGCATATGGTGTAATAAGTTGACATTTTATGAAACATGTTTAAGAGTTTATGATACCCTTATGTTTCAAGACTAGAGACTTTGAAATATGATTTCTGAGTAACAGTTAAGATACTTTAGCAAATATGTCAAATAAAGATGCTATGTTATGACGTTAGAGAATTTATGATTTGAACCTTTCCATTTCAAAGTTAGATATTAGAGTAGTTATTGAGATGTAAAGAGATGTTAACTTAGGAAATGAGATTTCGAAAAATTTAGTTTTCATGATACTTGGAAGTATGAAATTCACTATGATTTGTAACAACTTCCAAATACATATTCTGTAGGCTTGAAATCGGAATACCTGCAAATGGGTGATCCCTTGGGCATGATTTCACAGTCACAGTTATGCTAAAGTCAGATTGTTAGAGTTATATGAGACCAGAGCTCTCCGAATTTCAAGAGTTTTCATATTTAAGTGATTTTACCTATAGAGCTAGAGTATAATCGTTACTTGATTAGAGATTACCATAAAATTACCATGATAATTTTATAAGTGAATTAATCATGAATTATAGAGTTTTGTGCTTAGAGCAATATTATGACAGAGACTTAGAGAAAACAAGATATTTATTAAATTAAAGACTAAATGATAGCTATAGAGAAACAGACAGTGAGTTAACGGCTGAACCCCGATCGTTAACCTTGATACCAAGTTATCCTGAGAGGACAATCTCATAGAGCAGAGAATGGAACCTATTTAGGTGTCCACATCAGATCCCAATAGATCATAGAGCATAACATCTTCGGTTCTTGAAGAACCATAAAGCAGAGATTCCTGTTTCTCTAGTAGAGTACTATTGTTTATGTTTTCAGAGAGTATTAATCATTTTCAGAGATTATTGATGTTTTAAGAAAATATTTGATTTAAGAGATATTATATATATGAGAAATGATGAAGTTCTTGTTGAAGTAAGAATTTAGAGATGTTTTTCTATGAATTTATAAATATAGAGATATATTTTCTATCAGATTATATACAAGAATATCAAATGGTTTGTAACAGATTATGATTTTAGAGATGCTTGTTTATGAATTCATGGTATGGAAAGTGTTTTCCCGAGAGTAGCTATGTTATGTAAATATTGGAAACGTTTTTCTAGTGCATGTATATCTATATATGGTTGTTGTTATCCCATGTCGGTGACGAATGAGAGCTCACTTACTGAGTCCGTTGACTCACCCATCTCCGTTCCTCCTCATAGTTGCAGGTGCAGACGTTGCTCAGCTTACTGTTTGGCAGATATTTCCGTTCTCAGTGGTGAGTCTTACTTTGAAGTAAGGCCTAGTTAGAGTCTTGTTAGAGTAGAGTACTCCAGTAGATGTGCAGGCAAGATCCGAACCATGTATTATTTTCAGATTATGTATTTGGTTTCAGTATTTGAAAAGTTATGTATCTGCTTTCAATTCAGAAGTGAGGATTTGAAATTATAGAATTTAATTAGAGTTTATGTAATAAACTAGAGATTTACTTATGATTCAGTTCACACGTTGAATGGATTTTCAGAGTATGATTAAGAGGTTTTCCGTATATCAAGTAATTCAGTTTTATAATTCTAGATATACAGTTTATACAGAGTTTTAGAGAAAGTTATGATTTAGAATGAAAAGTATATTATTTTTTGCATATAGAGAGACTTAAAGGTCACGAGGCTTACGTGGGAATGAGGATTTCCTACGTGCTGGTCACGGGCCCAGGTCGGGTCGTGACAAAAAACTATGCTTTTGCTTCCTTTTCCTTTGAGATTCAATGGTAGGCTCATCTCCTCAAGCATCTACAAATCCCTTTCCCAATGCCTATTGCATTGCAATGTAACAACCTTTCTGTTATTCACATAGCAAACAACCCAGTTTTTCATAAAAGAATCATACATATAGTGATTGATTTGCATATTGTTAGAGAAAAAGTAAATACTGGTCTCATTCACCTTCTGCTTGTCACTAGTCATAATCAAACAAATGTATTCACCAAACTTGTACTTTTCAATCTTTTCAAGTAGCATCATTTCAAGCTGGGAATGCTTGATATACATTTTTTTTTTGGGGTAATTGGTTGTTAATAAAGAGGATGCATGTGACGAGACATGACACATGTTTTGTTTGCTTGTTAGTTATAAAGTTTGGTATCTAAATGTGTAAGACACTCTGTATAAGTCAGAATTCCTTATTCTTTCATTTTCACATTGAATGGAATTTCTTATTTCCCAAAATCTCTATCGTGTCGTTTCTCTTCTCCATGTGCAACCCTCAGTTTATCAAGAGCAATTTTGGTATATAAAGTGTGGTTTGAGGAGGTGCTTTTGTCACTCTTATTTGACAAGCTTTTTCTTGATTTATCTAAAATACCTATGTTTATTCTTTTATTATTCAATCAACAATATATTATTACTTATAGTTTTATTCAAACTCAATATTATTAATATTAATATTTTTTAATATTTTATTATTTGTACTTTTATAACATTATATTTTATGCAAAGCTTTTCATTTTTGGCTATTTGTCTAATGAAACATATGACATTTAGTTTTTTTAAAAACTTATATTTTATAATCAAACTTCAATGATAAAATATTATGATGAATTGTATAAATATTACTACAACTTTTTTTTTTTTTACCTAAGGCTTTGTTTGGGAGTTTGAAGGGAAGGGAAGGCATTGAGGGGAAGAAAATGTGAGGGAAGGAAGGAATTTAAAGGATTAATCCTCTATTTGTTTAGGAGTGCAAGATATCTAGAGGGAAGGGAATTGGAGGAATTGTGGTCTATTTTTATAATTTTACCCCTTTTTATAATATTTAATTGTTTTATTTTTATAGAATTAATTATTTTAATTAAAAATACATATTTCTACTGATAAAAAAAATAGAAAATTTATAAATTTTTAATTTATATCCTACTTTAAACCCCCCAAAATGAGGGAACTCAGAATGGAGGATTAGAAAGGATTTTAAAAATCCTTTAAACACCTCCCCCTTCAATTAAGAAAATTCACAAACACAATCTAACCCTTTAAATCTTTCCCCTTCCTTCCTTTCTCTTCCTAAACCCATCTCACAAACAAAGCCTAAGACAACACTAACACAATATTTATATATCTCCTACATATATAACACGGGTACTTAAAACCTTTTCTTTTTTCAATAGTTGGGTTCCTACAATAATAATACGAATTGTATAATCTGACACAATTATCTACTTTTATTAGTGTAATTAACATCAATATTAGAAGAAAAAAGTACTACTATCTTAATATTAAAAAAAGTTTAATATCATAGTCTTGACTTTATATGGGTGAGTCATTTTAGTCTTAACTCTTAAAATAAGTCAAATGGGATCTTTGACGTTGCAAAACACGAGTCATGTCAGTCCCTCAACTCATTTTCACTCAATATTTTGTAAGTTAGACAATAATGTGTAACGTTAAGTGACATTTTGGCATACCATTTATCGAACGTGTAATAGAGATTTAAATGACTCATTTTAGTGTTTAAAATTGTACAAAATGAATAATCTTATGACTTGAAATATCGTTTTATGTAATTTTAGACACAAAAATAAGTCATTTTAAACTTAATTCCACTTCAAATAACACATAATATGTGAAGATGTCACTTAATGTAACCTTACCCATATCATCATTTAATTGATGAAATGTTAAATAAAAATAAGGTATCAAACTAACTTAACTCACATTTTACAATGTCAGAGTTAGCTCTATTAAAAGTAGACAGGCATGGGTAGAGTGTAGTGTTATCAATGAGATATGTTGGTCCATTTCCAGTTATTGAAAAGGATGAAGAGGTGGCTTACAACCTACAAATTGCAGTTGCTGCAAGGACACATCCAATTTTTTGCGTATCTCTCAGCTTAAGCGATTCAAGGGAGATGTATCAAACCTACAAGTACAAGATTTTCTACTAGTAGAGACCACACATGGGCTCATGGCTGAGGAAATAAGGAGGGCAGAAGAAGCATGAGAGAGAGGAGATCAACCAAATTCTCTTATAAAGGATTTTGAATGAAACCTTGGATGTGTTCGTGAGTTAATTTTAGAGAAAATCAAAAAAGTGAAGGAGAGGGGAATGGAAGATTTGTAATATAAAATTATGTTATAAGTCCTTCTTTCTCTTAGCCTTCCAAAATCTTAGCTCACAAATATAGCCTTAGGAACTGGGAATGCCTTGGTTGAAACTTGGACATTTTGTGGTATTTTTCATCTTTCCTTCCAATTCCCTTTCTCTTTGTTACCAACTCTCTTCCTTTACTCTTATTATGAATTCTTGCTCTCATTTCTTAAGTGATGAAACTCGTCTAAAACAGACCCTCAGGCCTCAATAGAAGAATCATCCATACTACTCTTAGTCTTTTCCTTCTTAAATAGTTACTTAGTTACTCACTCTTACACAAAGTTATCAAATTCTATAGTTTAAACAAACGTGTTTTTATCTAGTAAAATCATAAACTCATAAGAGTTTAAGAGTTAACTCAAGAGTTTAATAATCATGTTGTTTTATAAAGTTATCAAACTCGAGAGTTTAGATAAATTTATTTTTATATGATAAGATTGTAAAGACATAAGAGTTTAAGAGTTAACATAGAATTTAATAACCATGCACATATAAACCAATTTCTCATTATAGAAGTTATACTCATACCAGCACTACTATTACATTGTACATTTTTTATGCCATTTCAGCAATTCAAGAAATCTTTTTTGTAAATTGTTCCTATCCTAGAGGTAAAGCTATTACAGTAGTTTTACTAGGGAGTGAAACACAATCGAAATTGAGGGATTGGAGTTTAGACTATCCTAAACTGGGAAAAGGTCCTTTCAAGTTCATTTTCAACATGAGAGGATGATGTTTTTATCTTGACCTTTGATTGTATTGAAAAATAAAATTAATAATGTAAAAAAGAAATATAATTAATGGTGAGCATTTAACAAGACCATGTCGTGTTAAAAAAGGACATGAAAGGATCCATTTGCATCCTAAACTAAACATGTTGGTGTGATAGGTGTCCCTGTACAAACATAGACAAGAACATATATAGCCCCATACATATAATTGAAGGTAGGGGTGGCAAAATGAGTTAAGCTCACTGGGTTGGCCCACCAACCCATATTTTTTTATAGGATGGGTTATAATTTTTTACTGCCAAATTTTTTTGACACATTTGACCCACCCTGCTTGACCCATGATTTGCGACGGGTAGAGGTGGGTTGAACTTGTTGGTTGGCATTTTTTTTTGTTTCGCAGACAAGCTACAGATCTTTCAAGGCCCAAAAAGGATAAATGCTTAATCAAACCCTACCCAACATTCTTCTCTATCAGTTTCTCTTTCTCTTTAGCAGCACAGTGCTCATCCAACATGAGAAGAGAAGACTCGTTCTCTAAAAAGCAACCGTCGTGACACACTCTATGAGTGGCATAAAGCCAGTTTTGGCTTTGAAAAAGTAAAAAATGGTGGATGGAATGAAGCACATATCAAATTTATGCATAGAAAAAATTGAAGAAACATGTAGAAGAAGAGGCAAAATTCAAATATTATAGTACCAAAAATTTTTGGTGCATTAAATTCAAGATTGAAATTTGGATGAATAAAGATGAGCCTCTTACCTATGAATAAAGAGCTCCTCTATGATTTTATGCATCACAACAACAATGAAGAGCATCTTACTCCATAGATATATATATATATATATAATATCTTCTGAGAGTTTTTCTTATTTTTATAGAGAGACGTATAATTTTATTTTTCACATCGTAAAATCCTTCTCGATCTTGCCCATGGTTTTTCCCTTATCATTAAAGGGTTTTCCATGTTAAATATTTTTGTGTCAGTGCTAATTTTCTCAACTTTATTTTAGTTGCATTGTTCTATTTCCGTAACTCTAATTCCCAATAGTGGTATTACAACCACTAGTTATAGTCCACACTGCGGGTTAATATTCACGATTATTGTCCATACATGTAGTTGTATACTTTTGCAGTATTGTTAACATACATGTATTGGATTTATTCCATATACGGTATAAATATATGACATTGTTCACGTATATGATACTATTCACAGTGAAAAAATGAGAACCAGTCTAATAGGGAAACAGATCCTAATAAATAGTATGGCAGCAAAATTTGAGATTGAGAAGTTCAATAGGAATAATTTTTTCCTGGAAACTAGAAATAAAGGCAATATTGAAGAAGGACAATTGCTTACCAGCAATTGAAGGCAGATATGCCGAAGTTACTGATGAAAAGTGGAAGGAGATGGATGATTATGTTGTTGCCAACATGCATCTAGTAATGGCAGATTTAGTATTGTCTAGTGTTGCAAAAAAAAAATGATGGCAAAGGAGACCTAGGATGCTCTTTCCAAATTATGCGAGGTCAAGTTATTTCATAATAGAATATTTCTAGAGGGGAGGCTATATATTCTTCAGATGAGTGAGTCCATATCGGTGACAGACCATATCAACAATCTAAATACTTTATTCTCTTAGCTTACAGCATCAGATTATAAAATAGTGGAGAATGAATGTTTAAAGCTTCTACTTCAAAGTCTACCTAATTCATATGATCAACTCATCATGAACATCAAAAATAATAATATTGTCAACTATCTATCCTTTGATTATGTCACTGGTGCTATTCTTGAAGAAAAGTCTAGCGCAATAATAAGGAAGATAGATTCGAGAACTCAAAGCAATCAGAGGCATTGTTGGTAGTAAAAGGGAGATTAATAGAGCATGACTTCAGTGGGAGTCATGGTCAGAGTAGATTAAAGTCAAGAAGAATGAAGAACTTCAAATGCTACTGTTATGGCATAAAAGGGCACTTGAAAAAAGATTGTTCGAATAATAAGAATAATGCAGATAAAGCTCTGAAAGCATCAACCTCTCAAGGGTGTATTGCAAGTACCTTTCAGGATGGAGAAATACTGTACAGCGAGGCAGTAATTGGTTCTAAAGGTGATAAGTGGCTCACTGATGTTTGGATAATGGATTTGGGAGCAACATGGCACATGACTCCACGCCCTGATTGGTTTTATAGTTATGAACCTGTCTTGGAAGGACCTGTGTTCAAGGGAGATGATCATGCCTTAGAAATTGTTGGTGTTGGTATTGTCAAAATAAAATGGTTTCATTCATACAATTCAAGGAATGCAATA
Organism: Dalbergia cochinchinensis; assembly: GCA_031216125.1. Lineage (NCBI taxonomy): Eukaryota > Viridiplantae > Streptophyta > Magnoliopsida > Fabales > Fabaceae > Dalbergia > Dalbergia cochinchinensis. Next base: position 52,432,491 of record CM062373.1, on the reverse strand, counting down.
CGTGAAGGGCTTGAAGAAGAATATATTGTCTATTGGGCAACTAGATGGCCTCGGGTGCAAGACCCATATTGAAGTTGGGATATGGAAAGTTGTTAAAGGTTCTCTTATTATGGTGAAAGCAGAAAAAACCTCTGACAAATCTATACAGGCTTCAAGGAGATACGTTGCAAGAGACAAATGCATCAGTTGCATAAGCAAGCCAAGAAGAAAAGATGATGATGTGGCATCGCAAATTTGGCCACATGTCAAAAAGTGGTTTGAAGGTTCTAACTGAACATAATCTCATTCCTAGGCTCAAATCAGTGAACTTACTGCTTTGTAAGCACTATGTTACAAACAAGCAATATAGATTGAAGTTTGGTAGATTAACTGCTCGGAGTAATTACATTCTAGACTTGATTCATTCTTATGTGTGGGAGTCATCAAAATGTCCTTAGGAAGAGCAAAAATTTTGTATAATTCATTGATAATTACTCAAGTTATCAAATCAAGAAAAAGTCATATGTGTTTCCAATATTCAGGGACTTCAAAGTTAGAGTAGAACTTGAATCCGGAAAGAGGATCAAGTGTTTGAGGAAAGACAATGGAGGAGAATATATATATGGATATTTTCTAGCATTTTACAAGCATGAGGGTATTCAAAGGCAATTTACAGTTGCACATATACATCAACAAAATGGTGTAGGAGAGTAGACGAACAGGACTCTTCTAGAAAGAATAAGAGCTATGTTGAGAACAACAGGCTCAGCCTAGTCTTTCTGGAAAGAAACAGTCAAAACTCCTTGTTACGTGATTAATCTGTTGCACCGTGATTAGTTTAAAGACACCTATGGAGATATGGAATGGCAAGTCGATAGATTATTCTTCTCTATATGTGTTCGGATATCCTGTATATGTGATGTACAACTCTCAGGAAATTAAAGAACAAAGTTGGACCCGAAGTCAAGGAAATGTATATTCTTGGATGATGCTAATGGTGTAAAAGGTTATCGCTTATAGAATCCCATTGCTCTTAAGGTTATTGTCAGTAGAGATATTATGTTTGTAGAAAATGAAATGCAAAGTGGATAAGTAAATGACAGCACTGTTAAGGAGATAACTCCGGTTCAGATAGATGAGAAATCTAGAGAAGAAGATTATGAAGCAAAGCCAAAGCATGATGGACAAATACTAGATATGGCCAATGATATAGAAGTCTAGCGATCAACATGCCGGACAAGACCACTATCATGGCACTTAGACTATGCTATGGCAAGTCAAGATGCATTCTATCTTCTAAAAGAATAAGAAGAGCTATCAACTTTTCAGGAGGCTTTGAGTAGTCCAGATGCTTCTCTATGAATGGCAGCAATGCAGGAAAAAAAGAAGAAGAGACCTTGCTTAGGAATAAGCCATGGGAACTTGTTACACTTCCAAAAGGTCGGAAAGCCATTAACAACAAATGGGTCTATAAAATCAAACGAGATGGTAATGATCGTGTAGAATGAGATTATGCAAGACTGGTGGTTAAAGAATTTTCTCAGAAAGAAGGTAGTGATTTCAACGAGATATTTTCTCTAGTTGTCAAACTTATCATATCAGAGTAGTATTGGCAATGTGTGCTGCAGTTGATTTACATCTTGAATAGTTAGATATGAAAACTGCTTTTCTTCATAGAGAACTTGAAGGAGAGATTTATATGCTCTAACTAGAAGGCTTTGAGGAACTAGGAAGAGAAAACTTGGTTTGTAGATTGACCAAATCTCTATATGGTCTAAAATAGGTGCCAAGGTGTTGGTATAAAAGATTTGATTCCTTTATAATTCGCCTCGGATACAACAGACTAAATTCAAACCGTTGTACATACTACAAGAGGTTTGGTGATAATGATTTTATCATTATGTTGTTGTACGTGGATGACATGGTGTTAGGCTCCAACAAAGATCGAATCCATGAATTAAAGACATAGTTGGCTAGGGAGTTTGATATGAAGGACTTGGGATGTGCAAACAAGATTTTAAGGATGCAAATTCATCAAAACAGAAAGGACAAGAAGATCCGGCTTTCTTAGAAGAACTATTTGATGAAAATCTTGTAGTGCTTCAACTTACAATATTGTAAGCCAGTTTCTACCGCACTTCTTGTGAATTACAAATTATCTTCAAGTATGTGTCCTAGCAGTGAAGCGAAGAGGATAGAAATGTTTTGAGTACCGTATGCATCAGTGGCGGAAAGCCTTATGTACGCGCTAATTTGTACCAGGCTAGATATTGGTCAAGCAGTTGGAATGGTCAGTCAAGTGATGGAAAATCCAAGAAAAGAGCATTGGAATGTTGTTAAGAGGATCTTGAGGTACATTAAAGGAACCTCAGGTGCTACGTTATGTTTTAGAGGATTAAAATTCATTGTTAGAGGATATGTTGATTCAAATTGTGCAGATGATCTTGATAAAAAGAAATCTACTACAAGCTAAGTGTTCATACTTGTGAGCGGAGCTGAGCTGGTTATCCAAATTACAGACCATTGTAGCTTTGTCTACTATAGAAGCTGAATATATGGTAGCTATATAAGCTTGCAAGGAAGTTATTTGGATTCAAAGGTTAATGGAGGAACTTAGACACAAATAGTTAAAGATTACTGTGTATTGCGACAATTAGAGTGCCTTGCACATTGTAAATAATCCAGTCTTTCATTCAAGGACGAAGCACATAGGAGGTCAATATCACTTTGTTCGAGAAGCAATAGAAGAAGGGAATGTGGACATATAGAAGATTCATACAAAAGACAACCTAGTAGATGTTATGACAAAGCCAATTAATACTAACAAGTTTAAATTATGTAGATCTTTCAATGGCCTATCAGAAACATAGGGAACATAGAATTGGCAAGATTAGAAAATGTTTTGAAAGCTCACCAAAAGAGACTTTAAGTGGGAGATTGGGATTGGCGTAAAGCCACCTTTGGCTTTGAAAAAAGTCAAAAATGTTGGATGGAAAGAAGCACATATCAAATTTGCACATAGAAAAAATTAAAGAAACACGTGGAAGAAAAGGCAAAATTCAAATATTACAGCGCTGAAATTTTTTGGTGCATCAATGCAAAATTGAAATTTGGATGCATGAAGAAGAGCCTATCACCTATAAATAGAGAGCTCCTCTATCAGGTTATGCATCACAATAACAACGGAGAGCATCTCACTCCAGAGAGAGTATATATATATGTTGTCTTTTGAGAGTTTCTCCTATTTTTATAGAGAGAGGTATATTCTCTTAGTAAAGGAGTAGATGTTATTATTCTCTACTTATATTTAGAGAGGTGTAACTCATTCTCTTCTCTGGTTGGGGCGGCCCTTCTTTCCGCTGTGAAGCACAGCATCAGCGCCACCAATCTCTCTCTCTCTCTCTCCTTGACGATGGTGGGGGGTGGCTCGTCAAACATCTCTCTCACTCTCAGATAAGATCTCTATATCTGAGCTCTTTCTATTATTGTTAGGTTCTTGAAATCTCTTAAGTTCTCTTTCTCTATCTACCACATTGCAAGGCCGTCAATCGTGGAGCAGCAACGGCAGCGGTGTGGGTGTGTGATTGTGTAGGCTGTGACGGTGGCTTGTAGTAAGGGCATGTATTTGCTTTTGTGTTACGGTTGTAGTGTTAAAGTGCTAGTTGAATCTTGAAAGAACAATGTAGCAGTTTTTTTTTTTTTACTTTATTTGTAATTTCTTATTTTTTATGCAATTGTAGGAGGAAAAGGAAAATCCGCCAATCCACCGGAAAGTGGGTCAGGTTAACAGTTCCAACCCATCAACTAAAACAAGTCAAACTATCCCGTCTCGCTTGCCACCCTAACGGAGGAATCTCGGTTAACCGGCCCTAAACATTTAATAATAGTCAAAATATCAAAACGTGTGTCCGGCCTTAGTAGTCACGGTCTTGGTCGCTCTGCTGTTTACATTTAATCAATGTTAGGCTTGCGATGTCTTTTTATTCTTATTCATTATTCCATTAAACAATTGACGTATCGTGTTTGAAAAAGTATCTTTTTTTTTAATCTATTACACGCCACAAATGCTGTTCTACAACATGATTGATCGAGGACAGCATCTTTAAAGTTAGAGTGGAAGACGAATTAATTAATTTTTAAAAAATAATTTATTAAATTATTCCTTCTTTTAGTACTTCAGCTTTATTTTTTTCATTAATAATATTTAATAAAAATATTATTAAAAATAATTAATTCTATTTAAATTTTTAATACATACAATTATTTTTAGATAAATTTTTTTGAGTAAATAATTCATATAATCCCTCTAAAAAGTTTTACAAGATTTTTAGTCTTTCAAAAACTGAAATTAAATACGCGATTCCTAAACTTTTAATAATAAGACATGTTAGTCTCATTGTATGTATTTGATTCTTTAAACACTGATAAAATTATATTTTGACCTGCTAATATGATGCATATGTTATTTGAAGTTGAATAAAGTTTAAAATGAATTATTTTGGTGCTTGAAATTCACAAAATGAGTTATTTAAATTTCTATTATAAATTATAAAATGATCCATTTTGTATAATTTTAGACAACAAAATTAGTATAATATGTTTTAAAATATTTTCATGTAGTTTGATTCTAACGTTTTAATGACATATTCTTATTGTACGCCACGTATATGAGTCCAACCCATTAATTAAGAACTAACATAGAGACTAATATATCCTTTATTTTTATCTTAAAGGATCATGAGATTAATTTTTTAAAAAAATATAAAATAATCTAACACAAAAATATTAAGGAATTAAATAAAATGTTCGTTCAAAATTTTTTAAAATGGACAACTATGAAGCAGTTTGGATAAAAGCAATGTTTGAAGGGCGAAAGGCAACTACCGTAATAGAAATAGCAATCATACTATGGCCGGCCTTTTATATTTATATATTTATACAATAATACTTATAATAAACCGATGAACCAATCTCAAAGAAGATAATGAACTTAGAAATGATCTTTTTTTAATTCTCATTATAAAAACTAGTTAGTTATAAACTATAATAATTCCTTATAAGCTTAAATATCATTTTGCTTCTTGAAAAATAAGTGAGTTTTGGTAGTCCCTAAAATATTTTGTTTATTTTTAATCCAAATATTTTTAAAACGATTTGGTCTTCGTCCACAAAGTTCCTCTAACTTTGTTAAATGTTAAACTGGGTGATAGAAAGCCACATCATTCAATTTTATATATTGCTAGTAGTTATATGTGACATATAATGATTCTATATGTTAAAATCTTTCTTCAATAATACATTAGATTCAACTTATTAACACATTTTACCATATCTAATAACTCAATTTATATTAGAATTTTGACACATATAGTTGTAATATGTCACGTATGACTAGTGACTACTATATATGACTGAATAACATAGTTTCTTGCCCAACTCAAGATTTAACAAAGACGAACTAGGTTTAGTGACTAAAATCAAACAATTTAAGAAATACTTGGACCAAAATTAAACCAAACAGTTTTTAGGGAGCAAAATCAAAACTCATTGATTTTTAGGGAACAAAAAAATATTTAAGCCTCATTTATAAAATTTAAAATTCGTTCCAATATTTTGAAAAAAAATTAGGCCTTTAGTATATAAATACATTAAAAATAAATTTTTAAGATGTGAATGATTATTGAATCTTTATGCTTTTTAAAGATATTCAAATAGGTGTTTATATATAAAAGTTCGCATCTGAGTTCTATATCAATAATTTAATTTAATGGAAGTCAACTAGTCACTCTCAAATAAGATACAAAATTTTTAAAATTATTACAACTCAATTACAAACTTTTAAATAGAAGAATTTATTTGGATTTTTAAAACAAAATACATAGACTAACAGAATAATTGAGGAATGGTGAACTCCACAACTGTGTTGTATAATCCTTTTCTCTCGGCTGCATTTTTTCACACTTTTATTTTTTTGTTCATTGTATTTTCACTATTGGTCTTCTATGTTTCACTTCTTTCTTTTTTAAACTAAAGAGTTGAACCCAAATACTCTGTCCATATCACGAGTCACTCCTAATTTTCTAATATCATTTCTTATTAATTACCTGCATTTATGTATTTCCTAAAATACTGTTGAATTCAGTATTAAACATGCGAATTATCCCTGAACTCTTGTTGTTAACAATGATGTCCTGAAATTTTATTTGGGGTTGCTTCTACTGAATATGTGCTTGCTAATCTTCTATATTGGTTTGATTGGAAGCTGCGTGGGGCCGGTGACCTAGACATGAGTGAGCTGCGTGGGCTCACTGTCAGCAAGAAAATACCACTTAATCTTGAACCTGTGTCATACTCTTTTTGATTTAGAGTAATATTATAAGAGTAATAAAATTACATAACAAATATATATTATATACTTTATTATTATTAAATGTGATGAGTGAGTGGATGAGTAGGGACCACTCATTACATTCAAACATGATAAGTGTATGATGTGTATTTATTGTATAATTTTATTGTTTCCATAATATTTTTGTTTGATTTAAGACTTGATGCGGTGTGCGGTAACTAAGGCTTTCTTAATTGTTGTTTCACTTTCTTTATTTGCTGTAATTTGGGGTAAATTTGTGTGAATGTTTTTAAGTATTGATTCTGGGGCCTATGCTACAATGCACCTTCCTTCCAAGATTAATGGTGGGTTAAAAACGGATGCATCCATGCACCTTTTTATATATGGTGTAATATAGTATTTTTCTTTTAAATTTAGTTAAATTGGTTAAAAAAATTGTTAAATGCATTTTAGTTTGATTTTCTTTTTCTATGATCCTAAAATTAACTAATTTTTTTAAATGTCACAGTTAAAATTTGGTCAATTCTAAAAATTAGGAATCACACAAATAAAATCTTTCACTTTTGAAGCTGTTAGATTATATTTTCTGCATGACTCTAGAATTAAGTAATTTTTTTGGACTTTATATAGAAAAAAATATATGTTATAGTTTATTATATGTAAAAGTATATAAATACTCCTTCACTCATCCACCTTTAATTTGACAATATGCATAATGCACCTTGCACGGTAGATGCACATATACAAGACACTGCCATAAAAAACATATTAGATTTAACTATACTAAATTTAAAGAGATGTCAAAGTAATTCGTCCTTATTTCCATAATTTTTCACCTCATCAACTTTGTAGCATCATTCAAAAGATTATTGCTTATGTAAATGAAAAATCAATGTTTGAACCGGTGACCATTTAATTATGATAAATATAAAATATAAATAATCTTTATAGCTTATGTAGAGATAAATATCACAATTATAACATTACTTAATTTCATTCCATTCAGCACTTTTATTGTCATCAGCATTAACATTACTAACTGTATCAATAACTTGAATTAAACCCTTGTTTGCATAGTTAAAGGAACATTAAAATAACTTTGTACTTAGGACCCTCCTACTTTTGGTAAAAAAAAAAATGGAAATAATAAACAAAATGAAATCAAACACCCTGGTACAATTATTGAATTTTCGTAGAGATGTGAAAATAGGCGGCTTAACCAAGCACGCTTGTTTCCTTGTAGATCAGCACTGTAATCACCATCAGTAATATAAAATGACTCCTCAACTCGATTTCCCATGGAAACCATCATCATCAACTTGCAGCACGTGCTGGCCAGTAACATAGAACAGATAGTGTGCAACAATATATTCAGCAAAGGAGGAAAAGACTCGTGATAAAATAAACAATACAAGTAACGATATTACACGCAACGTATAAGTATTTTTATTTGTATAAGTGGGAAGAGGGGTATCAATTTTATTCAACAATTGGGAATTTGTTTGATCCACTCTCGTGGAGTGGGCCAACTAGCCACATTGATAAAAAGACATTTTTCATTTCTCTTCTATAACATTGCTGCATTGTGTACAGCGGCATATGAAAGTATGAAAGTAGGGGGTATTCATAACTTTTCACGTTCTGCCAACTTGTCCTGGCCAAAATTCATTGGAATGGTTTCGGATCTTAAAATTTGATCAAGTACATTTTTTAGGTCGGGTTTGGGTCATACGTCAGGTTAACCCAACCCAACTCAAAGTCAAATAATCCCTTAATAGATATATTTTTATAATAATTTATAAAAAATTATAAGATTTTAAAGTTCAATTAATATATTTTACATAAATGATATTATTTCTACATTGATATGTTTTATTTAAAATCTATATTATAAAATATCTCTGAAATTTTATTTTTTACTTGTAAAATTTTATAAATCTACTATATATAATATCCAAATTTCTATATGTCGGGTTGAGTCGGTATGACCTGGGACACAGTCAGGTTATTATCGGGTCGGATTTGAGTATCAAAAATTAATTCGGCCTCAAAATCGAGTTTTATTTGACCCGACCCAACTCATTCCTTGTACACCCTTATGTGAAAGGTCGACGACAAAAATGTAGATACAAAGCTGGACAGGGCATAAGAAGAGGCATTACCGAACTAATTTTTTCTTTTTAGCCGATTCCTTTGGATCAGTCTATGAACTGAGGGTATACAGAACTATAGAAGGGCGCTGCAGGTTATATGCATGGGACCTATGCAGCCTATAACTTTGTATTGTTATTTTGTAGTCATCAAATATATCTTGGTAAGTTGGTATCAGAATTGCAAGGGGAAACCATCCGTAGGCTCGCCTTTCAAGTTTAAAAAGAACAAGAGATCGAACGAAAAGTTTTTCTTGTATGTGCCAGGTACCGATGGGGATTTGAGAATCAAGCCATTATCTCCCTGGGGTCTTCCCACAATTGCTCTTCGGGCACAAGCAGAGGAATCCTTGGCAGCAGAGCAGAGGAGAGCACGTTAACTTGACGGCAATTGTTTGACTTATAAACTAATCTGCATGGAGATGTTGCTTCCTCCTTTGTCAGCTATTAACATACCAAGTGGCATGTTTCTCTAGGTCCATGCCAATGAGAACCTTGAGGCTTGTGATCATAACATAGGTCGTCGCTAATCAGCAAGTCCATGGTGTTCAGTTTTCACATCCGGCGATGAAGGGGTGGTCGATGACGAAGTAGTGCTCTGTAAATGGTCAACACAGGTGTTAAATGTTATTACATATAAAACCAAAAAAATTTTAACTCACCAATCCAACAATTAGTTTATTCCAAAATAAAATTCACCACTTTTTATTTTGACATTCTAATAGGTAATTTTACAATATTAAAAAGAATCTAACTTATCATTGTCACAATTATTAGATCTATATTTTAATAGACCCAATTTTTGGACCACTTCCACCCAAATTCACTTTTCTCACGTAGAATCACCTTTCGATAACCTTACCTGAACCAACTCGTAGTTTTATGTGTTTGGGTTGGATCGGATAGGTTGGTTGGGTTCACATGTCTATCCAAATTCATGAATACCCCTATGTGTGAGTACGTGCATAAATAAGAAATAGATTATTCATTCACTTCAATTGAGAGAACAAAGGAAAGCGATAAAAAAGTAGGCAAGTTCTACAACCGGGAGGGATGAGTTTGGGACCAATTGGTCCCTTAATCTCAATCACTCAGATTTGAATCTAACAATCTAAATTTATAGGGATTAAAATATATATTTATATTTTAATATTTATGAAAATTAAAATTGCCCATTTTGCCATTTTCTCTCCCCCTCTTTCACAAAAGACCACTTCACCATTACGCCACCATCCCCATGACTGCTGGCATGGAGGTTACAAGAAGGAGTGCATTATCACAGTCATGTCATCCTCCATTGCAGCCCCGCACAGCCTTCACAGGGCAGCACGACTTTCTCCTCCATCATGCTTCACCTCCTTCTATTAACCCCTACCTGCGGCCATCGCAACTGCTGTGGCTGGCTGCGCTGCAATCGCTAGTGCCCAGCCCCGCGGCCATATCCAGCCACAACCTTCCTTCTCCATGATGTTCAGTAACTCCTGCGGCCACTGCAAATCACCAACCGCTTACCACCATGGCATCACCGTAGCCTCCCTTCTAGTCGCAACCCAGTAGGCCCACCACTGTCCTCGCCTTTTGCTCGTCGCTCAACAACCATAGTCCCCATGAGCGCTCCCGATTCCTTCTCCTTCACACAAAAATGAACAGCCGCACCACGACCTCGAGGTTGTCAATCAAACCAAGCCGCACCGCTACCACCATGGACAAGATTGAAGGATGTAGAGGAAGTACTGGTAGGAAAAGAAGAAGAACGTCATCTTAATCACTTCGATAAGGAGGATGGATCATTACCGAGGTAGGAGCAGACACATCGGAGAACAAGATTTGAGAATTGGGAGAGATATAAAATAAAGGATAAAAATTTAATTTTATTAAACTTTTCTTAATATTATATTATATAAACCAGGTGGTCCAAAATTTATCCCTTCCCATTGTAGAACTCGCCAGAAAAGTAACCATCGTGTTTCGTAAAAAACGAAACTACCAAGATAAAATGTTTTAGTTGCTTCTAGATTTTTTAAAAAATTATTCTGTATTATTTATTATTTGACACTTGATATATTATATTAAAAATGTTGAAAGCATGAGATTATAATAGCCTATCAAATTAATGGGTTAAATAGTAATGGTACAGAAAGTTTTTTTTTCTCCCTTTCCGTAAGTTTTACTATTAGCATTTTAATCTAAATCTATATGCTAGAACAACCGTAATTGGGTAAAATGCCTGTCATAGCAATTTGATGAAAAGTATTTCGTGCCATGTACGTATATGGAAGGAAACACATACCGAATTCGTGGATCAGAGTTTAGACTTCTTTTCTTCAATAATAAATTAAAAAAGGGCTCAACTCTAACAACAAGAAGCTAACGTGAACATGTGTGTTCAGTGATTTGTTAGGTTTAGAAATTGATTTATGATGTAATTAAATGATATTAATATATGGTAATAAGTATCATAATAAATTCAATAGAATTGAATCTATCAATTAACACAGTGCAATAAAAATAAATATAAGAATGAATAATAACTTATGATGAGATTTTCTTATCACTATTCACATAAACAATAATCTAAGTTACTATTCATTAAAGTAAGACTCATGTCACTGTTTATGTCAACAAAATAGATAAGAAATCTATACATTAAATTTTTAACGTGGAAATTCATAAATACTCGAGGAAAAGAGATAAGCTTAGAAAAATATTTCATTATATTCAAAATAATTATAAAAATATCATTTTCACATTCTCCAGCCTAATAGATAAATATAGTATTTTCTGATGAGAACTCTCCTATTCAAATACTACACTTTTGTAGTATTAAGGAGTAATAAAGATTATACAAAAAAATATTTCCAATATTTTTACCCACAGCCTATATTATCTGAAATTCACTAGCACCCTCTATTTTTCCTCTCATTCTCAGAAAATAACAGACACTCTTGTGTATTTTCTTCGGATGCAGCTCTCAAATTTTCTCTTGCTGCTTCTGTTGCTATGTTGAGATGAAGGATTCTGCTTCTCTATTTATAAAGACAACGCACAGTCTGAATATCATCTGTGCGTTGGGGCATCGCCGCATCGAAAAGAAAGCAAACGCATATGCAGCTATTGTGCCAAAATTTTCAATCCTCAAACTGTTGAATTAAATGCCATGAGACATGGCTTTTGCTTTTTCAATTTTGCACAGGTTCAACTTGCTCACTCTTTCACACGGCTTCAACAATTGCGGCGGGACCCATAATTACAATGCAGAATAGATAAAGAAAATAAGACTCAAGCAGAGGAAAAAAACAAGGTTCAAAACCGAACACCGGAAGCTATCAACCAAGAGAGACCAATCACAAAACCAGCTCAGGGTAAAGGCAAAAACACTTTAACGTGAACAGCTGTTTTAGTCTGTTCCTCATACTTGAAGGAATCTCGAGCTAACCGACCCTAACATTTAATAATGCTTAAGCCAAATATATCTAAACTCAGTCTCAGTCTCTCTTCTGTTTACATTTAGAGTTTGTATCTGTCACACGCCACAAATGCAGTTCTGAAACAAGATTATTTAATTATTTCAGTGCGATGCACAATCCCTTAGAAAAGGACTTTCGGATTAGCTCGGAAGCCAAAAGCAACTAACGTAAATAGAAAAAATGAAACGCATAAATGAGAGAAATGAAATAGCAATCATGCTATGGCTGGCCTTTTATATTTACACAATAATATAATAATGCTTATAATAATAAACTAATGAACTAATCTCAAAAGAAAATAACAAACTAACAAATGACGTTCATTTAGTTCTCGTTATCAGCGCTTAAAAACTAGTTATATAAATTATAACAATTACTTATAAAAATGTGTCTCATTAATATATTCACTTTATTATATTTAAATATTATAATAATTTCACTTATCTTATTAACTCAACTCATCATAACAAATAATAAAAAAATTAATATCTTAATAAAATATTCATTTTTAAATATTAAACTAACATTACTTCTTACTCCACGTCATCTCCAAGCCATCCATATACTTTTTCTAATATATTTTCTTTTATATATATATATATATTTGTATCCAATGGGTAGAACTCAAATATAGCAAGAAAAAGCACCTCCTTCAAGTGCATCTAAATATTTCTGAAATATAAAATATTAATTTTTTTCCTAGAAGTTTGTGCTTTGTATAACTCTTCGTTGACTTCATATTTAACAAGATTTCCGGGATCATGCTCATTGGCAAATATAGTACTGTCTATAAGTAAATTGGCAACAATGGCAGGATCGAACCCAATGAAAAGCCAAATAACAGAAGGAAGAATGGCTCTTCTACAATCTGTTCTAAAACAATTCCCGCATGAGCCAAATCCAACCCTTTACTTGATTATTCTTGGCCTCATAAGCGTCCTGCTTGTGAATAAGTTCACAAGAAGAAACAAGTCCAATCTTCCTCCATCCCCACCAAAACTGCCCATCATTGGCAATCTCCATCAGCTAGGAACATTCCCACACCGCTCCTTCCATGCTCTCGCTAACAAGTATGGCCCTCTCATGTTGTTGCAGCTGGGACAAAATCCAACTCTAGTGGTTTCATCCGCAGACGTGGCCAAAGAAATCATCAAAAACCATGATGTTGTTTTCTCCAACAGGCCCCAGACTACAGCTGCTAAGATCTTTCTGTATGATTGCAAGGACATTGCTTTTGCATCCTATGGAGAAGAATGGAGACAAAAAAGGAAGATTGGTGTTCTTCAGCTTCTAAGCCTCAAAAGGGTTAAGTCTTTTCAATCCGTCCGAGAAGAGGAAGTTGCAGAGTTGGTTGGTAACATACGTGAAGCATGTGCAGATGAAGGGTCATGTGTGAATCTGAGTGAGATGCTGATTGCAACCTCAAACAACATAGTGTCTAGATGTGTTCTTGGACAAAAATATGATACCCCAAATGGCAGTAACAGCTTTGGGGAGATAGGGAGAAAGGTGATGAAAATATTCACGGCTTTCAGTGTGGGAGATTTCTTCCCTTCATTGGGTTGGATTGATAATCTTACAGGCCTAATTCCTGAAATGAAGGCTATTCTTGTCGAATTAGATGTTTTCTTTGATGAAATAATTGCTGAACATAAGAGAATGAAAAAGCAAGATAAGCAGCCTAGTAGCAAAGACTTCGTGGAGATACTGCTTGAACTTCAAGAGAGTGGTATGCTCGACTTCCAGCTCACCGGAGATGACCTCAAAGCAATCGTAATGGTATGCTTCTCTCTCTTCCTCTAATTAGCATATCCACGATTGAGAAATTTAAAATTTTATTATATAAATTTTATTGACAATAACATCAAAATATAATATAAATAAGACATTAATTTTTATGTATTTTTATTAAATCATGTATTGTCATATCAATAAAAATGATTAAATTTTATATTCATTATTTAAGAAATTATGTAAATGAAAGATTTATTTTATAATATTGGTGCATCAAAATTAAACTGTATAAATAATACATAACATATATAGGGAGGAAAAAGTTAATATTTTTATAAATGAGTGTAACATGCATTCACAAAAGCGTTTAATGACATATTGTTCCCGAACCCTTTTGTTCGAATGATTCATTGAAGTTCAAAAATAAATTATGTTAGTTGTGTGTTGATTGTGTAAGAACACATTAACCCATTTCTATGATTGCAGAACATGTTTGTTGGAGGAAGTGACACAACTTCGACGGCTCTAGAATGGGCTTTTGCTGAGCTCATCAAGAATCCAAATAGCATGAAGAAAGCCCAAGAAGAGGTAAGGAGAATTGTGGGTATCAAATCAAAAGTGGATGAAAATGATGTGAATCAAATGAACTATTTGAATTGTGTAATCAAAGAAACTCTTAGATTACATCCACCTATTCCTCTTTTACTTCCTCGAGAAACAATCTCAAGTGTGAAAGTTAGAGGGTATGATATTCCTCCGAAAATAATAGTATATCTGAATGCATGGGCAATTCAAAGGGACCCTCAATTGTGGGACGATCCTGAAGAGTTCATTCCTGAGAGATTTGAAAGCAACCAAGCTGATTTCAAAGGACAAGATTTCCAATTAATCCCATTTGGTACTGGAAGAAGGGGTTGTCCTGGAATTTCATTTGGGCTTGCTTCGACTGAATATGTGCTTGCTAATCTTCTATATTGGTTTGATTGGAAGCTGGCTCAGGCTGATGACATAGACATGACTGAGATGTGTGGGCTCACTATCTGCAAGAAAGTGCCTCTTCATCTTAAACCCGTACCATACTCTATTTGATTTAAACCTTGATGTGGTGTGCCGTTATTAATGGTTGCTTAATTTGTAGTAGAATAATAAAGTCCTTAGGTCTGTGGGTAAATTGTTTGAAAGTTTGAGTATGATTTTGTTATTGCAATTCATCTTCTTTCAAGAAGATTGCCATTGAACCATCATATAATTATCTACTTGAGAGAAGTGCTATGCAATCAGAACATATTTATCAAAACTTTTAATAGAAACTATGAATGTTGTACAATGAAATAAATGGCAAAATTCACTTATTTATACATGAGTAATAGGATACTATATTATTCTATTAACTTTTTTTTTTGGAAAAGCACAAAAAGGGACCCTCTATCGGCTTTCTTTGACTAATTGTTCAATTGATCCTTTTTTATTGAGAGAATTTCATTGGTTAATAAACAAAGGCGTAATCGTGGTATAAAATATTAGGTACATATAATATCGGGTCAATCGACCCCATTACTTACATTGCTCTAGTCAAGAAGATGCAGTCTATAGGGCCAATGGACTACGTAGAGTGAGGCCTGACCCACTTTCCTAAATGTAAATCTTATGATTGGGCATCATTTCTATACCATGACCTGCACCTGATCCTTTATTTGGAAAGAAATAGTCCTATTGTGCAAATGGATTCCCACCACTCAAGCAAATTTTCAATTTCAATGTAATATCTTCACGTCTTCATGTATATGTAATTATCGACCTTCTTGTACACAATTATAAATAGGATTTTGCTAACCAATGCTTTGAGAATAATGATTAAGGAACTTCAGTTTTAAAAGTTTTAAATGGGTCTCATATATTGAAAACTTAAAAGACTCATTTTTTTAATGCATGCAAAACTTTCCATTCTTGATGCCTCAAAAAGTGACCTTAGAATACTGATTAAGTAAACTCATATAAATATTTAAAACGAACACTAGATAATAAATAATGTAACAGAGAGTTTTCTTAATTGAAGTGAGATCAAAGTATGGCAATTTTCTTTATAGAATTAATAAACTCTTGATCCTCATAGTTAATAATCTCATTGCATAGGTTGCTTCTTAAAAAGCTACAAACATGTTACGACC
Organism: Dalbergia cochinchinensis; assembly: GCA_031216125.1. Taxonomy (NCBI): domain Eukaryota; kingdom Viridiplantae; phylum Streptophyta; class Magnoliopsida; order Fabales; family Fabaceae; genus Dalbergia; species Dalbergia cochinchinensis. The sequence continues at coordinate 52,416,644 of CM062373.1, read as the reverse complement.
CAGTTCTGTCATGACAAGCACGTACGGGGTACTATCTCTTATGCAATCCTACATGTTAATGTTACGTGATAAAATACCTGATTGATCGTAATTATTAATTTGCATAAATAAATGAAATACTTAATTCATGAACTGAATAAACAATTGGTTTCCATAAAACTGAAATAAAGTAAATTAATAAATACATGGTCTGAATAACAAAATATTAAATAGTTTAATCACAATATTCTAAGTGTGGTGTATATTAGCTCGAGAACCCTGCCTGCATTTTATTGAAGGATTCTGGACAACAGAAAATAAAATTGACTATACTAACTAGTCTTACTATGAAGTGACGAAGCCCACCACTGGGAAGCACTACAATGACTACTGCAAAGAGGGTGCAGCGTCTACACCAACCGAAATTCCTCAACACTGATTAGATAGTGAGAGAACAGCATCCCTTGCCCCTTGCGTTGGGAACTAGAGCTTCTTGATTTTTGACTTTCTATGGCTTTCTTACTAATGGGGATAAGGAAGGAGGAGGATAAACGGAAAGAGATTGAGCGTTTGATTGTTTTCTAGGGAGGGGAAGAGAAGACAGGGTGGCTGAGGTTATGTGGGACATCTGGAAGTGTCGTGATGTATCATATTTATTAGAGTAATATTATTTTGATTCACATCATGTGAAATACTATACCCATTATTTGAAACATTATACCGATATATTAATATCTACTATTGAATTAGATATGAATCCCACTTAACTTGGATTCCACACCGATCTAATAATAAATGAATATGTCGATATAATATCCCACGAGTATGAATCAAAATAATATTTCTCTCTCTATAATGGGGAAGGCAAAACACGTTAAAAACAGAAACCGATGCATGCTGGGGCACAGAAAGGGGCACACACTACAACACACAAGGGGCGCGCTATAGCACATGCACGGACGTTGGCCATGTGCACACGAGGTCGCGTTTCAGCCAGCTAGCTTCTGTAGGCTTGCATTGCACCGTGATTTCTCACGTCACAGCACGTATGCTCTGCCCTAAAAGGTCCCAAAACTTACACTACGCCTTATCTTGCCATTTCTTAGCTTAGAATTGACCTTTCCACAAGCATCAGGTGGCTATTACAGACAACATTGTCAATTTGTCAATAGTTATAGTACTCGATCTTAAGGCTAGTACGTACAACCTTTTTGTACATTTAGCAGTTACCTCAAGTAAATTAACTCAACAGTACCATGACGAACAAATTAAATTGAGCCTCCCAATATAATAAACATACATCCTTATCTTGGTTTTAATTATTTCTTATCAATCAAATACACAGAATGCATAAAATATTCATTATATGTCAATTGTCGATGTCTCGACATATTTTTCATTTGCATCCATACATATCACAGATACTGTCCGTTCACCAAGGTTAAGCATTAAATTACTAGTTCAAATATTCAGAGGTCTAGCCAGTTTAATTAGGGGTACGGTGGAAGATATATATATAAACACACATACAAATAGACACACACACAAACAAATATGATTAATTAGTATGCAAAAGCACAAATTAAAAAAATAAAAGTAATTAAACCAATTCAACCTGTATAATTGGCCCCGTTCACACCGGTTCTCCATCAGTTTGGATGATAGATGGCTTAAGGGAAATGATTGGATTAACTTGTGGTCTAATTCTTAGTCAGTCAATCTAGCTGGCTGATTCGGTTTGATTGTCTTAACTATGCTTTTTTCACTTTTATTTCTAAAGTCCGCTACATGGATCTGATCTCTCCTGTATAATGTTTTGTATAATTACACTGACATCTTCTATTTGTAAGATTGTCACCAAATGTGATGTTTACTGAAACCTAAACTTGCTTACATAATTATTAATGGTCATTAATTTAAGTGACATAAAAGATGTCATGTGACATATATGTGATATTAATGGAAAAACTGTAATATTTGATGATATTTGATATAGAATTAACTAAAATACCTTTTCAACATCATGTGAGGAGGGAGTTAGAATAATAATAATAATAACTATTTTAGTCGATCTATATAGGTCAAATTTCACTTTTTTCTTTTTGATCGATAGAAGTTTAGATTAGGAGAAAGCTCGACCCTATGCAAGGGCAGGGCAGACCATCAACCTCAACGAGGGTTTACAGTGGATTTACATATCGCCTACCAAATGCGTTGCTTGGAATCGAACTCAAGTCCTGACTTGCAGAAGCAGAGGACCTAACCAGTTGAGCTACACCATGTTGGCAGCGTCAAATATTACTAAAATATAATAATTGTGACTTTAATCAATATATACATGTTGTATATTATCTTTCTGTCACCTAACTTCACAGGCGATTAATTAACGAAAAATTAGTATAGGTTGTTCAATAAACTCCAGAGACTTCTGGTGATAATTCTTCAAATCAAGAGATATTAGATATAATTACACTAAATCTTTTGAGGGGTCAAAGTAATTTGTCATAATTTATATTATTTTCTCCTCCTCAATATTGACTGCATCATTGAAAGTTATCTTTTGTTGTTTATGTAAATGAAAACTTAATGTTTGAACCTGCAGTGGCCATTTATGATAAATGTCAAAGACAAACAATCACCGTAGAGATAAATATTAACAATTGTAACATTTCTTAATTTTGTCCAATTCATCACTTTTGCTGCCATCACCATTAACATTACTAACTGTAACAGTAACTTAAATCAATCCCTTGTTTGCATAGTTAATGGAATATTAAAATGACTTGTATTTTTATTAACAAATAAGCTATATCAAAATTATATATATAGTGGCTTCAAGAGCGCAAGATATATTATATTGTCATTTGAGGAGGTGTTTTGTCACTCTCATTTAACAAGCTTTTGCTTGATTTATCTAAAATACCTATTTTTATTCTTTTATCATTAAATTAACAATATATTATTGCTAATAGTTTTATTCAAAATCAATATAATTAATATTTTTATTTTTTAACATTTTATTATTTGCGCTTTTACGACATTCTATTTTATGCAAAGCTTTTCATTTTTGGCAATTTATCTAATGAAACACATGACATTTAGTTTTTTGTAAAACCTATATTTTATTATCAAACTTCAACATTAAAATATTGTCGCAACCGGGATCGCGATGGGGACGGCGAAAAAAGAATCTGTTTTGAAAATTATGGAGTCGCCACCAAGTTTATTAGAATTTGGGAAAACATGGAAAAACCCATTTATTTTTTTTAAAAAAATAATCTTCGAAACCAGATTTGAGTTCGGGAGTCGGTTATGCATAGGAAGGGTAAGAGTTTAATCCTGCGCACCCCTAATACACCCGTCCTTAGACGGTACCTTTAATTAACTGTGCAAATTAAATAATAACCCCTTTTAAATATTTGTTTTTTTTATTACAAGAAAATTAAAAGAAATTTGTTTTTGTCTTTTCTTAAAAAAAGAAAAGAATTTTTAGAGCACCAAACTGTCACAGTTCAGGTGTCCTAAATGATGAGTTAACAAGCCGTCACGACTAAGTTAACCTTTTTTATTTGAAACGAAGCATTTGACAATAGGCATATAATTTAAATTGATTTTGCACTAAAATAAAAGAATTCTTCTAGATAATAAATATTTGCAAATAGAATCTAAAAAAGTGATGTTTTTTTGGTATTTTTGTATAGAAAACATAAAAAAAATCTTTATGAGAGATATTTGGAACATCAAGTTGTCACAACTCAAATGTCCAAATATCAAGTTAACAAGCCGTCACGGCTAAATTAACCTTATTATTTGAAATAAAATTTTTGATAAATAAATGAATAAATTTAAATCGAAAATGAAAATATAAATTATAAATATTTACAAATAAGATAAAAAGAAATTTATTTATTTTTATATTTTTTTTAAAAAAACAAATATAAAAGAAAAAAAAACAAATATTCTTAGGAAATTTTCAGGTCATTAAGCTGTCACAATTCAAATGTCTGAAATATCGAGTTATCAGGCTGTCACGGCTAAATTAACATCTTTATCTAAAATTCCCCACATATATGAATATTAAATAAAATATTTTTTTTAAAAAAGAGAAATTATTTGTAAATATAACAAAAATACAAAAATTGCATAAAAAACTACAAGTAAAAAAAGTATTAAAAATTTACAAATAAAATGAATCATGAAAAATTAATTTTGACTTGACAGGGATCAGAATCACCTGCTCCTTCGTATCCCTTTGGTGCAATAGGGAATTCAAAGTCACGTAGTTCTATAAAATGATTCTGTGTTGAATCGATTTTATTAACAAAACTACTTTTTAAGAGACTAAAACCCACTCTTGCACAGGATTTAGGATAGTATGAACTATACAATAAACCCTTACATTCTTGTGAAACTTGAGGATAGCAAACTATACATCAATATCACAAGTTGTTGCATGGATTTTATTATTGAAAAAAAGAATTTTAAAAATAGAAATGTGCTTATTGATTTAAATTTGGAAGAGATTTTAGAATATCAAACTGTCACAATTAAAATATTCCAGGGTATATAATTAACAAGGCGTTGCGGCTCAGCTAATCATATTTAAAAAAATGCAATCTAGTAATAAAAATAAAAAAACTAACAATCAACCTTAAACACAAATATTATAAAAACCCTTTTTTTTTAATCAGCCCAAAGATGAATGTTTTTGAAAAAAACAAATAAATAAATAAAAAAAATAAAAAATAAAAAAAGCCCACAAACCAAATCCACGGTTAGTATTAACTCAAAACCAATATAACCCAAACCTACTAAAAACCCAAGCAGCACAAGACAAAACCCAATGATAAAAAAAAAAAGCCATCAACAAAAAAGAATCAGATTTTTTTTTAAAAAAACCAAACCAATCCTAATGTCAAAAAAAAAAAAAAATTCTATCCCACTAGGAAAACAAAACCCACAATCATGCGATCCAAACAAAAAAATAAAAAAAAGATAAAAAAAAATAAAAGTAACATGAAAAACCAATGACTTAGTAAATAAAAAAAAACAAATAATAAATAAAGAAAAGGGAGTCCCATGCTCTCATATTCTCAGCAACACACTAGAAGTTTCATTTCTTTTTGAGACTGAAACATGGGGTATGGCTTTGGGGATGCAAACATGGAGAGGAGGGGCATGGAGGGCGGTGCGCGGCTAGGCCATGAAGGAGGGAACCGCGCAGCGATGGGCAAGGACAGAAGCAGTCACCGCGCGGTGATAATGGAGACGCGACAGGGAAGTAGGAGAGAGGGGTGGATGGCAATGGCAGTAAGGTTAGTGGAGATTTCATGGAAGAGGAGTGGCTGAGATGTGATGTATGTGGTGGTTGCTGATGAGGTTGTGGGGGTGTTCACGGTTATGAAAGGAAAATGGGGAAGACTACCATCGCTGGCATGGAGAGGCCGAGGAGGATGCCTTCGAGTTAGCGGCCATAAGGGGCGCGACGTCCCGCGGAGAGCAGATCGTAGTGGGCGGAGCTTCGTACGGCGGCGAGGACAGCGCAGAGGGGAGGTCTCAAGGCTCGGGGAACTGGATAGATGGCGATGGAGGGTCGAGAAGGGTGGATGCTCGCGGTTGATGATGATGAGGAAGAGGAGCGGCTGGTAGTGGGATGGTGAGGTGGTTGTTGTTAAAAAAAAAAATGGAGGCCGCGGCGGTAGCGGGGAAGGCCGCGGCCTCCCTGCCCCTTTTCCTTTTGTTTTCCCTTTTTATTTTGCTCTCACCATGATACAAATGAGATACCTGTCACTGAAAGAAGATGATGTCTATCTTTTTCTCTGTTGTAGTTGCTGGGTTTTTGCTGTTGATCTCTTTGCAGGTTATCTTTGATGTGATTCAGTTTTACCCTCTGGTGTGGGAAAATGGAAGTGGTTGTTGTTAATGGGTTCTCTGTTGATAGTGGTCTCCGTTTGAGTTTTTTTTATGGTCTCTGAAAAAAAAAATTTCTTTTTTTTTTGGTCCCCATTTTCTCATTGTTCTCGATCAATATATATAGCAGTCCTTGGTTGATCAAAATTATTTTTACAGGTTGGCTAGTGCGATCCCCAGCTCATCATCAGGGAAAATCATCATTTGCTAGGGATGGATGTTCATCATTGTGTCCACCATTTCCATCGCTTTTTTATGCCTCCCATCATTCCATTTTGCTATTGCTTCACGTGCTTTGGCAGAGAATAGATATTCAACACGGTTTCTGCCTTTTTAATTTTTTTTTAATTTTTTTTTGGACAGAAACTAAGAGAAAACATGGGCTTGTAAAAAAAAAAAAAAATTCCTGGGTTGGGCTGAAATGGTTGGACTCCTTCTTTTTTTCTTTAGAATGAAAATGGGTTGAAAATTGTAAGTGGACCGAAAGGGTTTTTTTTTTTTTTTGACAACTGGAAATGGACTGAAACACTTGGATTTTTTCTTTTTTTTTTGATAGGTCAAAATACAAAACGACAATAATAATAAATAAATAAATCTGAAAATATGGTCTGAACTGAATTGACTATCATGAGTCTACAAATAGACTAAATTTTAAAAATATGTCAATTTCAAAATTTTTATTTTAAGGCCGGACAAAATCAGGTGTTTACAGTTGCCCCTCTTTACTTATTTCTTATAAGAGAATATGAAAAATATAATTTTTACATATTATCTTCGTAAGGAATAAGAAAAGACATGAACATAGATTTTGTTCGGCAATGCATGAAATGCAAATGCAATAAAAATCAAATTCTAACATTAAAAAAAACTAAACATTCAAGAAAGTCACATGTAATGCTACAATTCAGAAACTAACTGTATGAATCATGCAAAGAAAAGAAACTAAGTGGACACAAGTCCACAAATGACCCGAAATGTAAAAACCAATGGGACCGGCTGGAAATATACAAGCTGATGAGACTGACAGGAAATTAAAAGTCTTATGACCAACTGGATATGAGTTAACAGATGCCAGGAAATTAGAAGCCAATGGGGGCTGACAGAAATGAAAATGACAAGTTAAGGCTGACAGGAAATTAAATTGGCAATATGAAGCCAACTGAAAGCAATCAAATCGGCAAGGATACCAACTGGAAATATAAACTGGCAAAGAAGCCGACTGAAAATTAAACTGGCAAGGATATCGACTGACTGAAAATTAAACTGGCAAGGATACCGACTGGAAATGTAAATTGGCGAGGAGGCCAACTGAAGATTAAACCGGCAAGGATACCGACTGACTAAAAATTAAATCGGCAAGGATGCCGACTGACTGAAAATTAAACCGGCAAGGATACCGACTGGAAATGTAAACTGGCAAGGAGGCCGACTGAAAATTAAACCAGTAAGGATACCGACTGACTGAAAATTAAACCGGCAAAGATACCGACTGAAAAATGTAAACTGGCAAGGAGGCCGACTGAAAAATTAAACCGGCAAGGATACCGACTAACTGAAAATTAAACCGGCAAGGATACCGACTGGAAATGTAAATTGGCAAGGAGGCCGACTGAAAATTAAACCGGCAAGGATACCGACTGACTGAAAATTAAACTGGAAAGGATACCAACTGGAAATGTAAATTGGCAAGGAGGCCGAATGGAAATTAAAAACTGACTTAGAGGACGACAATTTTCAAAGTTTCTTTTTCTTTTTTCTTTTTCTTTTTCTTTTTTTTTCAAGTTATATGCAAAAGTCATGAATTTCAACTAATTTCAGACACATTCTTGAAAAACTAACCACAACCAAATCGGGCAATACTCCAGGAAACTTTAACCGATCAAACTCATAATTCTTGCACTGGACTTTCTGGCATAACTAAGACTTTCTTTTCTTCTATGACCTTACTCATTTCTTCTCTTCTCCTCTACTTTTCCATTTTTGAGCTGATGATTACTTTTCTGCCAAGCTTGATTTGAAATTTCTGAATTGTGATGCTAGTCATTGATGTATTGCTGTAAACATTGTTAGACCATATAATTGAAGCTTAAATTTATTCTCCTTGAGACATCATAAATGAACATGCATTCAAAGAGAAGGTAAAAAGATCAACTGAATAAACATCTTTATTGATTGGTGTATTGTGTGACAAGAGATTTTGAAGAAGACAACAACATAAAAGAGAAAATACAAAATTGCGAGAGACACGAAATTTTGCCCCAGTTTAGGTTCTTTATGGCTCAATCAATTGATTTCTTGCAACAAATTGAACACCATAACCATGATATCCGAGGATATGTCTTCAAATCCCTTCTTCAAAGTTGCCCCAGTTTCGAACTTTGATCTGCTTGATTTACTGGGCAAATTCAAAAATTGCCCCAGTGTAGGCTGCATCGTTGCTTGCTCTAACTTTTTCCTAGGCCGCTCTTTCAAGTTTTCAACCTAGCGAGCTCTTTTTTTTTTTTTTTTTATCTTTCTCCCTTTTTGTTTTGCCCTAAATTTTGCTTAGGTCGCTCTTTCGAGTTTTTGACCTATCGAGCTTTTTAAGTATCTTTTTAAGCATAAAATCTTTTGACTGCATCACTGTTGATGGGTTTAGGCAATTCTTGTTCATCCATGTTTTGCAAAATCAACGCCCCTTTGCTTGACAATATAAGGACTTTCATAACTTGGAGCCCACTTTCCCCATGCGTCCTCTTGATTAGGGAGAATTTTCTTCAGAACCAAATCTCCTGGATGAAAATTTCTAGGGCAGACTTTCTTATTAAAAGCCTTAGCCATTCTGCTTTGATACAACTGGCCATGACAAATAGCTGCAAGCCTTTTTTCTTCGATCATGTTTAACTGCTCATATCGAGCTTTCACCCATTCAGATTCTTCCAACTCAGCCTCCATTAAAACCCTAAGCGTAGGGATTTCAACCTCTATAGGGGATACAGCTTCCATTCCGTAAGCCAATGAGAAAGGAGTTGCCCCTGTGCTTGATCGTATGTTGGTACAATATGCGTTCAGAGCATATGGCAGCATTTCATGCCAGTCTTCATAATTCACCACCATTTTGGCAATGATTTTCTTGATATTCTTATTTGCAGCTTCAACCGCACCATTCATTTGAGGCCTATATGGGGCTGAATTATGATGCTTGATCTTGAAAGTCTCAAAGAATTTTTGAACCTCGGTACCATTGAGGTTAGGAGCATTGTCTGTGATAATCCTTTCTGGGATTCCATATCTGCAGATAATGTCTCTTTTGATGAATCTGAGAAACACCTTCTGTGTGATGTTGGTGTATGAAGTAGCTTCCACCCATTTAGTGAAATAATCTATTGCCACCAAGATGAAATGATGCCCATTGGATGCTTTGGGATTAATTGGGCCAATAACATCCATGCCCCACATTGAGAAAGGCCAAGGAGATACCATGCTATGCAATTGAACTGGAGGAGCATTGATTCGGTCTGCATATATTTGGCATTTGTGGCACTTCCGAACATAATTCATACAGCCACTCTCCATGGTGAACCAGTAATAACCACTCCTTAGGATTTTATGTGCCATCATATGCCCATTGGCATGAATTCCACAGATCCCTTCATGGACTTCAGTCATGATTATTCAAGCTTCATGAGCATCTACACATCTAAGAAGAGTAGTATCATAATTCCTCTTGTAAAGGACTTCACCATTCAGGAAGAAAGTCATGGCTAGTCTTCGAATTATCTTTTTATCCACCTCATTTGCACCTACTGGGTATTCTCCTTTTTGAATATACTGCTTTATGTCATGATACCATGGTTGACCGTCTGGTTCAGTCTCTACGTTGCCACAGTATATGGGTTCACTTTGTACTTCTACATGGATGGGTTGGACATTGGTGTGGACTTCCAATTTAGTCATTACAGCCAGAGTTGCCAACGCATCTGCAAATTGGTTGTTGTCTCGAGTTAAGTAGGAGAATGATATGTCGTCGAACTGTTCGATTAGTCGAGACAAATACTTCTGATAAGGTACCAATTTTGGATCCTTTGTACGCCACTCTCTATTAACTTGGTAGATTATGAGTGCAGAATCTCCAAAGACTTTCAATTCTTTGATTCCCAAGTCAATCGCAACTTGCAAACCATTTGCACAGGCTTCATATTCTGGAATGTTGTTAGTACATTCAAAGTCTAGTTTGATAGAAACTGGGTATTGCTTCCCAACTGGTGACACTACAACAGCTCTTATTCCACATCCATTCATATTAGCTGCCCCATCAAAGTACATCTTCCACACATTCTCTTCTTCCTCATCTTCTCTTTCCAGTGTCAATACCTCGCTATCAGGGAATTCAGGCATGGTAGGTTGTCCACCCTCCAGAGGGTTTTCAGCTAGATGATCAGCAATTGCACTTCCCTTTACGAATTTTTGAGTAACATATTTGATATCAAATTCCAACAGCATCACTTGCCACTTTGACATTCTTAATGACACATGAGGACTATCAAATATGTATTTCAATGGATCCATTCGAGAAATCAACCAAGTGGTGTAGTATAACATATACTGCCTCAACCTCTTAGAAGCCCATACTAATGCACAACAGGTCTTTTCAATCGCCAGATAGTGGGACTCACATTCGTTAAACTTCTTGCTCAAATAATAAATGGCCTGTTCTTTCTTTCTGGATTCATCATATTGCCCCAACATTGCCCCGAGTGAAGTGGGTAACACTGTAAGATACAGTATCAAAGGACGACCTGGTATAGGAGGAATCAAAACTGGAGGTTTCATTAGATAAGTCTTTATTTTATCAAAGGCTTCTTGGCATTCTTCGTTCCATTCTCCAGGTTGGTGTTTTCGCAGCAACTTGAATATAGGCTCACAAGTACTAGTCAAATTGGCAATGAATCTAGCAATGTAGTTGAGTATTCCAAGAAAACTTCTCACTTCCTTTTCAGTTCGGGGAGCTGGCATCTCTTGTATCGCTTTCACCTTGTCTGGATCCACCTTTATCCCTTCTCTGCTAACAATGAATCCAAGCAATTTCCCTGTAGACGCTCCAAAAATGCATTTATTCGGGTTCAGTCACAACTTGTATTTTCTGAGTCTTTCGAGCGACTTTTCAGAAAGCGCCACGTGACTTTGTCCCTCTTTAGACTTAGCGACCATGTCATCAACATACACCTTAATCTCTTTGTGCATCATGTCATGGAATAGTGCAACCATAGCACGTTGATAGGTGGCACCAGCATTCTTCAACCCGAATGGCATAACTGTGTAGCAAAATGTTCCCCACGGAGTTATGAACGTGGTTTTCCCTTTGTCGTGAATATCCATAGGAATCTGATTATACCCGGAGTATCCATCCATAAATGAGAATCGGTGATTTCCGGCTGTATTATCAACAAGGATATCAATGTGAGGGAGAGAAAAATCATCTTTCGGGCTAGCCATATTCAAATCTTGATAGTCTACACACATCCTGACCTTCCCATCCTTTTTAGGTATAGGTACAATGTTGGCCACCCAATGGTGTGTCTTGATACCTTCAAAAATCCAGCTTCTAACTATTTTGTCACCTCCTCTTTTATTTTTAAAGACATGTCAGGTCGCATTCTTCTCAACTTCTGCTTTTTCGGCTCAGCTTCCGGATACAAAGGCTGGGTCCAATCCTGGCATATCACGGTAGGACCATGCACAAACATCCAAGTATTCTTCAAACAACGCAATCATTTCTGTTTGTTCAGGGTTTTCCACTATTTTCAGCTCTTTTTTCTCTTCTTCAGTGCCCATGTTAATTACCTCAACCACCTCATTGTCTAAGTCAAACCCTTTTTCCGTATATTCTAACAGATTTGAAAATTGCCCAATAGCTTCTTCATCATCCTCGGATTCATAATTATCGCAATCAAGTGCAGCAAGAGAATCAACTGATAAGCATCCAAAGTCCCTTTCACATGGCAAAATGTTCATAGTATTTAGGTCCCTGGAAAGCATTTGAGGGGGTTGGAATGCCAAAACAAATAGTGGATAAAACACAAGTAATACGGGAAAATGCCAATTAATGGTTTGAGAAAATGGTGGTAAAAATAAAAAGGAAACAAAAGAATAGAGGTTGAAACAAAGAGAATGGAAGACACAAAGAAATGTAAAAATTACTGGATAATCATACAAATTCATTCAAATGATGTCTCGAAGTAGCATACATGAAAGCAAAACAATTAATACAATCCCAAATAATTACTTTGAAGCAATAACATCAATCAATGGTTCAGCTGTCCAATTCATCAGCGTCTTCTCATGGTTGGCAGCACAAGCATTGTTGCATTCTTCAGACTTCTCAACATCCACCGTATTGATAATTGGACAATAGCTAGAGGCACGGCCTTCTTCATCCATAATCACAACCGGGTAAGGAAATGTCCCTTTCAGATGAGGGATTTGCTTCATCTTTTCTTTTGGTTTCTTTTGCTCAAAAGCCATGGTCTTGATCTGCTCTTCCAATGACATCACATATCCTAAACTGAATCGGTTAGGCTTCCCTGAGATAGGCAGAGATGTTTTGATACCCTGCAACTGTGGTCCCAGCCCTTTGCCGTGTTGATAACCATTTTTAGTCATGATATGAGCCACTACCTGATTGACTTCTTGCCTTAGGAACTCATTCTGTACTTGTTTCAGCTCTACCGCTTCCAGACTGTGCCATAAGCTGCTTTCCACTAACTCAACATTTTCAACATAAGGCAGTGTAACTGGTTTAGATACAAGGATCTCATTCTCCCCATGGATTGTAATCATTGTGCCATTCTCAATGTACTTAACCTTTTGATGCAAGGTTAAAGGAACAACACCAACATTGTGAATCCATGGTCTTCCCAACAGCATATTGTAATCAGACTTAATCTCCATTACTTGGAATAACACCTCAAATTGGCTTGGGCCGATTTCCAATGGCAGCATCATTTCCCCAAGAATGCTTTTCTTTGCTCCATCAAATGCTTTCACAATCATCATTTGCGGTGAAATATCGTTCTTACTTATTGACAAGTACCTTAAGGTCGATACTGGCAAGACATTTAATCCTGACCCTCCATCAATAAGGACTCTGGGCACTATGTGGCCTTTACATTTGAGGGTTATATACAGTGCTTGTGGTTTAGTTCGCGACACAACTTCTTCATCTAAAAAGGTGATCATATTGACACGCTTCACTGGATCCACCATATTCACCATGTTCTCCAACGAAGTGTCAGGCTTGACGAAGGCTTCCTTCAGGACCTTTAGCACTGCCTTTTGGTGGGGTTCAGACGACAGTATTAATGACAAAAGGGATATTCTGGCAGGAGTCTTTTTCAATTGTTCCAAAATATCATATTCGCTTTGTTTCATGATTTTAAGGAACTCTTCTTCCTCCTCTTCTTCTTTTTTCTTCTCTCCAACATCCCCCTCGTCCATGAATTTTTCTTTGTCCAGTCCTTTGGGCCCATAGACCCTTCCACTCTTTGTTATTCCTTTTACCTCGGCCACCACTTTACTTGTTTGGGCTTTTGAGGTTTCCCCTATATCCTTATTTGTTTCCACTTCGGTTTCGTAGTTCCAGGGCACCGCATGTGTATTTTCGTAGCCAAAAGGCATCGGCTTTTTCACAGTGAGCACTACTTTTTCTGGTCTCAGAGCTGGATCAAGTGGTGGTACTTGAAGCACAAAGCGTTCTATCACATTTATTTCCTCAGGGAAAATTGGCCTCTTTTTCACTTGAATTACGTCCAAGTTGAGCAATCCCTGTACACGAGCCTTGAAATCCCAGCAATTTTCTATATAATGGCCGAGACCTCCACAATGGTATAAACAGCTTGATTCCATGTCATACTTCTCATCTTCCTTCATTATGGATGCAGATGCTGTGATGTTGTATCCGGCCTCCTTCAAGCCGTTGAGCACTTTTTCCATCGTTGTTTGAAGACTCAAAACCTTCTTAATCGAAGATTCTTCTATCCCCAGAGCATTTACCCCACTTCCTTCTTCATGTTTTGGGATCGGGTTATTAACAATGTCTGGCTTCGAATCTTCCTGAAAGTCCAGCCTCCCACAAGCAATTAATCTTCTCACTGCCATTTTGAATCCTTCACAATCTTCAATGGAATGTCCCGCAATATCCATATGATATTTGCAAGTAAGGTTTAGGTTATACCATGCTGGATATGGTGGTTCTAATGGGTGCACTGGATATGCAGAGATCAGGTGGGCATCAACTAGTTTTTGAAAGAGGTCAGCATTTGAAATGGATAGCTTTGGAAAGGGTGGAAGGTTAGGAAATCGATTGCGGTTCTGGTTTTGAAAATTTGGTCGGGGTGCTGGGGTTTATGTTGGGCGAGTTGGTTGATATGGCCTTATGTGGATGTTGTTAACTTGAGGCTGGGAATATGGGACAGTGGTTGGGGTTGGTGTGGCTTGGTAAAATGAGTAAGGAGGAAATGATGACATTTGGGGTCGTAGACGTGTGTGTATACCTTGGAAAGAAGGATTGCTGACCATGCACATAATTCACATCTGTTGCCTTCTTTCTAGGCTAGAAGCTTTTTCTTGTGTCTTCATTGCTCATGGAAGCTTGCCGGCCTTTGTTAAGCTCTCAATTCCTTCTCCAGCAGTTATTAATTCAGAGAAATCCTTGTATGCTGCTCCTGCCATTGCCCCAATGTAGGGGGATCCCAAGGTTCCCAAAAAGTAGGAGCACATTTTGGTTGGGATAAGTGGTGGTTGAACTTGGGCAGCCAAGGCTCTCCATCTTTGAGCATATTGCTTGAATGATTCATCCTTCTTCTTCTGCATAGAGCTTAATTGCTCCCGGATAGGTGCCACATCAAGATTGAACTTGTATTGGCTCATGAACAGATCAGCCAATTTTCTCCAACTAGAAATCTTTAAGTGGTCTAGTTGAATGTAACACTCCAAAGCAGGTCCAGTCAGGCTTTCATAGAAGAAGCTGATGAGAAATTTTTCGTCCTTTGACCATATCGCCATTTTGGTACAATAACTCTTCAAGTGAAAAAGAGGATTACCCGTCCCATCATACTTTGAGAAATCAGGAACTTTAAAATCCTTAGGGATTTCTGCGTCAGAAAAAGGGCAGAGCTATTCAACTTCCACATAACCATAGGGACTAGGTCCCTGAATAGCCCTAATCTGCTCTTGAATCTTTTCCATCCATTCTTCTTTGAACTTTCCTTTTTTCTGCCTCTGCACGACTATTTTCTGAGGAGGACGGCTGCTTCTAGATGACCACACGAGGTTGCTCCCAAACAGGGGTGATATGCCCATGCTCATTAGTAAGCACATTTTCTAAGGAACGATAGCCCTCTCTGATTGGGATCATTAATGGTATCGTGGGCGGTGGTTGTCCATGGAGGTTATTTGGGATTTCTCCCATGTCGTTCATCCCTAAGGTGACGTTTAGAGCTGCACTTGATACTACAGGCATAGCTAATGTCGTGGTATTTGGTTGCACACTTGCTGAATGAGCTCCCAATAGGTTAAGTGATTCTTGTATGGCCCGCATCATATCTTCCAGTCTTCCTTGGTTGTTTGACAGTTCATTCAGTTTTCCTCTCATTGCATCAACTTCATTGCTCAGATTTCTTCCTACCTCAGAAGTAGTTGTGATTGGGATACTCCTTTCTGTGTCACCATTTCCTCCAGCCATTTTGGTCCGAGCTCTGGTATTGTGAATTCGAGTTTGATCAGTATCGGTTTTCCTTGGGCGCCCAATTGTGATGAAGTTTTACCTATAAAAATAAATTTTAGTGAAAAGAAAAAGACAAAAACATAGCTATTTGTTAGAAATCGTCAGTTGAACCGAATCTTGATGTGAGTATCTTTGATGATAACTGTTCCTCAGAACGTCTCGTTCAAAAGTACTAAGTCATGGATATTGCTATGAGACCAACACAATATAGAGAAACAAAGATTCTTTTATTCATAAAGTCATATTACAACCATCATCATTCTTACATTTGTTCTCACAACGACAAAAGAAAATACACCGTAAAGCCACAAATGCCTTTCTCAACATCTCTCAGCAATCATTTGCTTCATTCTCCCAATCAAGTCTTTACAATAATCAATAAAATTGCTAATCTCAATTGGGGTCTTGAAAGGGATTATTCCTTGCTCAGCCAATCCTAAATAGCTTGGAACATGTTCTATAGCCGCGTTAGCCAACTTTGCCAAGTTTGAGAAGCGAGTCTTCAACTCATGAATAATGTGATTTTGATGTTGTACTTCAAAATCCAAACTTGCAGTTCTTTTCTTTTCTTCTCCCAGAGCAACTTGATATTTCACGATTTCATCATTCATGTATTGGCTTAGTTCTTCAATCTTCCTCTGGTATTCCTCGTTCAATTCTTCCATTTGTTGTTGTATTTGCTCTTTGCCTTTTAATGCAGCTTCTTCAACAACTGTGGCCTTTCGAAGTAATTCCTTCAATTGTTGATTTTCAGCTAGTGCCTTGTCACGTTCTTGTCTTCGAAGCCCTAGCTCTTTGTTGGCAGCCTTGAGACATTCTTTGGTTTTCATCATGTGCTCGTGCCCCATCTTCAACTTTTTACTTGTTCTTTCTAGAACTCGATCCTTTTCAGTGCTTTCTCATTTTAAGGTTGCGTAGTTATGATGGGCAATTTTCAACTCGGCTTCTATTTGTATCTTTTCTTGTTTAGCTTTGTTTAATTTTTCTTTCACTTCTTTGATTTCTTCTTTTTCATTGAGGTGCCAGGTTGACGCCTTGTCCAGAGGAGTAATTGTTAAGGCCCTGAATGATAGCTTGATCTCATGAGCCCTATTTTTCACCCATTGACGGTAACTTTCTTTCACAGTACAACTCCTAGCTCCCAGTTCTTTTCCTTTCTTGACAACCTTATTCCAGGAAAATCAGATCTTCTGTAGTAAACCAAGATCTTTGGAATCTTGGTAATATGAGAAAAATGGAGTGATTGCAGCTTCAGAAGGAGATCTCATCATGGGCTAGCCAAGTTGGCGCAATACCAATATTGGATTGTAATTTATTCATCCTCGGGTACCCATGAGGGGTACATTTGGGAAGCTTCCGCACTGATAAATCAAAGTCTGCCCATCCTCCTACCAAGGGTACCATCGTATCATCTTTTTATTTAACTTGGCTAGGTCTTGGGCCCACTCTTGTCCACTCTTCTTCTTGATATTATGTATTCGTAGATCTTCAATAGGACAGGGCGCCTTGTAACTCCTTTGGAATATGTGCGCGGTAGCCCACACATACAATATTGGTAAACAGCACAGAATTCTTTTGCCATTCCTCTCATAGCAAATATTTAGAGTGCAATAGACATCTACCAAGAGAGCTGGAATATGATTATGACCATGAAACTTGCGAGCAAGGAATACATCAATAGCTGCAAAGTCTACCAAGCTTTCAATATTCGGAAATAAGACAGTGCCATAGATAGTGAGGGCCAGTATATCTATAATGGTATCCCAGTCCTCATTTTGAGCCAAACGGTGCATATGCCCTTCCAGGTAATCCTTTGGGAATCCATAGGTCCCATTTCTACATTTTTGTGCTTCACGCAAATCCTTCACTCCTATCCTTAGGACAATTGATATGGTATGTAAAGAAGGATAATGACCTTGATAGTGATAAGATTTTTCTCCTTCTAGTGGCAGTCCCAGGATTTTTTCAAATTCCTCAATGGTTGGTGCTAACTGAAAGTCCTGAAAAGTAAAACATCGGAGCGGAGGATCATAGTATTGTGCCAATGCCGTGATTGCCTCTTCTTGTTCTTCCACTTCTAAAAGGTCCAAAATCTTCTCATATTTTCTAGTAAGAGAAAGGCATTGTGGTACCCTCAACAATTGACCCAAAGATCTCAGGCTTTTTGTGTCAGGTGTCTTGGCTTTAAGACGTAGAGTTCTTTTCAATTTTTCATCTCCTTGACTATCTGGTCTCATATTTGCTTCCATTTTACCAAGATACTCATAATTAAATTCAATTCAACTTTCTAACAAACCTGCCATAACAAAAAAAAACTTGATTTAAACAAAAGAAGGGATAATAAACAATTTAGGGAATGAAAAGAAATTATATACAAAGAATAGTGATAGGAATTTATAAGAAAAGAATTAAAGAAGATGTACGCTTTCTTTGTGTCCTACTTGCGGTAAATTCTGGGGGTCAATTCTATGGTCTTATGGTCATTCTACTTTGTGAACACTTTCATCGGGTGGGTCTATATTCTCAGAGTTCTATGGCTTCTAGAGTTAAGACTCATTTCAGAATGTTATCCACGATAGCAGATGAACCGCTAGGTGCAGGACATTCATGAAAGAATCACACTCTAGACGGGACTTTCGCGATAACCAAACAGGATGAACATCCAAAATGGCTACCACTATGCAATCTCTTACCTATCTCAAATTACACTCAGACCCGGGTATAGGGCCCCACTCGTATGTGATTAATGTATTAGTATTGTGTGTGAAGAGAGCATACAAACCTGAAATCCTAAAACTACCCATGACTAATACCTGCAAAGTCAACACAAACAAATATGTACAGGACTCAGAAGTAGTCATCTACCCTAAGGTTTTAACAAATAAAGCTATCATTATAAATAAACACATGAAATACAAAACTCTATAAAGAAATAAAGCATAAAGAAAAATACTAGACAAAGTAAACTAAGAAATGGAAAATAACATCAAAAAGCTATATTTAATTTGCACAACTAACTAAACATGCCTGACTCTCTTGGAAGTCCCCAGTGGAGTCGCCATCTGTCATGAATCGGGATCGCTGACGAGGCAATGAAAAAGAATCTGTTTTGAAAATTATGGAGTCGCCACCAAGTTTATTAAAATTTGGGAAAACATGGAAAAACCCATTTATTTTGAAAAAAAAATGATCTTTGAAACCATATTTGAGTTTGGGAGTCGGTTATGCATAGGGAAGGGTATGAGTTTAATTCTGTACACCCCTAATACACCCGTCCTTAGACGGTACCTCTAATTAACTGTGCAAATTAAATTATAACCCCTTTTAAATATTTATTTTTTTTATTACAAGAAAATTAAAAGAAATTTATTTTTTTCTTTTTTTAAAAAAAGAAAAGAATTTTTAGAGTACCAAACTGTCACAGTTCAAGTGTCCTAAATGATGAGTTAACAAGCCGTCACGACTAAGTTAACCTTTTTTATTTGAAACGAAGCATTTGACAATAGGCATATAATTTAAATTGATTTTGCACTAAAATAAAAGAATTCTTCTAGATAATAAATATTTGCAAATAGAATCCAAAAAGTGATGTTTTTTTGGTATTTTTGTAAGAGAAAACATAAAAAAAATCTTTACGAGAGATATTTGGAACATCAAGTTGTCACAACTCAAATGTCCAAATATTAAGTTAACAAGCCGTCACGGCTAAATTAACCTTATTATTTGAAATAAAATTTTTGATAAATAAATGAATAAATTTAAATTGAAAATGAAAATATGAATTATAAATATTTACAAATAAGATAAAAAGAAATTTATTTTTTTAATATTTTTTTGAAAAAAACAAATATTTTTAGGAAATTTTCAGGTCATTAAGCTGTCACAACTCAAATGCTTGAAATATTGAGTTATCAGGCCGTCACGGTTAAATTAACATCGTTATCTAAAATTCCCCACATAAATGAATATTAAATAAGATATTTTTTTAAAAAAAGAGAAATTATTTGTAAATATAACAAAAATACAAAAATTGCATAAAAAACTACAAGTAAAAAAAGTATTAAAAATTTACAAATAAAATGAATTATGAAAAATTAATTTTGACTTGATAGGGATCAGAATCACCTGCTCCTACGTATCCCTTTGGTGCAATAGGGAATTCAAAGTCACGTAGTTCTATAAAATGATTCTGTGTTGAATTGATTTTATTAACGAAACTACTTTTTAAGAGACTAAAACCCACTCTTACACAGGATTTAGGATAGTATGAACTATACAATAAACCCTTACATTCTTGTGAAACTTGAGGATAGCAAACTATACATCAATATCACAAGTTGTTGCATGGATTTTATTATTGAAAAAAGGAATTTTAAAACAGAAATGTGCTGATTGATTTAAATTTGGAAGAGATTTTAGAATATCAAACTGTCATAGTTAAAATATTCCAGGGTATATAATTAACAAGCCGTTGTGGCTCAGCTAAACATATTTAAAAAAATGCAATCTAGTAATAAAAAAAAAACTAACAATCAACCTTAAACACAAATATTATAAAAACCCTTTTTTTTTAATCAGCCCAAAGATGAATGTTTTTGAAAAAAATAAATAAATAAATAAAAAATAAAAAAATAAAAAAATCCCACAAACCAAATCCATGGTTAGCATTAACTCAAAACCAATATAACCCAAACCTACTAAAAACCCAAGCAGCACAAGACAAAACCCAATGATGAAAAAAAAAAGCCATCAACAAAAAAGAATCAGATTTTTTTTAAAAAAAAAACCAAACCAATCCTAATGTCAAAAAAAAAATTCTGTCCCACTAGGAAAACAAAACCCACAATCATGCCATCCAAACAAAAAAATAAAAAAAAAGATAAAAAAAAAATAAAAGCAATGTGAAAAACCAATGACTTAGTAAATAAAAAATAATAATAAATAAAGAAAAGGGAATCCCATGCTCTCATATTCTCAGCAACACACTAGAAGTTTCATTTCTTTTTGAGACTGAAACGGGGGGTATGGCTTTGGGGATGCAAACATGGAGAGGAGGGGTATGGAGGGCAGTGTGCGGCTAGGCCATGGAGGAGGGAACCGCGCAGCGATGGGCAAGGACAGAAGCAGTCACCGCACGGTGATAATGGAGATGCGACAGGGAAGTAGGAGGGAGGGGTGGATGGCGGTGGCAGTGAGGTTAGTGGAGATTTCATGGAAGAGGAGTGGCTGAGATGTGATGTATGTGGTGGTTGCTGATGAGGTTGTGGGGGTGCTCACGGTTATGAAAGGAAAATAGGGAAGACTGTCATCGCTGGCATAGAGAGGCTGAGGAGGATGCTTTCGAGTTAGCGACCACAAGGGGCACGACGTCCAGCGGAGAGCAAATCGCAGAGGGCGGAGCTTCGTACGGCGGCGAGGACAGCGCATAGGGGAGGTCTCACAGCTCGGGGAACTGGATGCATGGCGATGGAGGGCCGAGAAGGGTGGATACTCACGGTTGATGATGATGAGGAAGAGGAGCGGCTGGTAGTGGGACGGTGAGGTGGTTGTTAAAAAAAAAATGGAGGCCGCGGCGGTAGCGGGGAAGACCGCGGCCTCCCTGCCCCTTTTCCTTTTGTTTTCCCTTTTTATTTTGCTCTCACCATGATACAAATGAGATACCTGTCACTGAAAGAAGATGGTGTCTATCTTTTTCTCTGTTGTAGTTGCTGGGTTTTTGCTGTTGATCTCTTTGCAGGTTATCTTTGATGTGACTCAGTTTTACCCTCTGGTGTGGGAAAATGGAAGTGGTTGTTGTTAATGGGTTCTATGTTGATAGTGGTCTCCGTTTGAGTTTTTTTTTATGGTCTCTGAAAAAAAAAATTTCTTTTTTTTTTGGTCCCCATTTTCTCATTGTTCTCGATCAATATATATAGCAATCCTTGGTTGATCAAAATTATTTTTACAGGTTGGCTAGTGCGATCCCCAGCTCATCATCAGGGAAAATCATCATTTGCTGGGGATGGATGTTCATCATTGTGTCCACCATGTCCATCGCTTTTTTATGCCTCCCATCATTCCATTTTGCTATTGCTTCACGTGCTTTGGCAGAGAACAGATATTCAACACGGTTTTTGCCTTTTTGATTTTTTTTTAATTTTTTTTTGGGATAGAAACTAAGAGAAAACATGGGCTTGTAAAAAAAAAAAAATTCCTGGGTTGGGCTGAAATGGTTGGACTCCTTCTTTTTTTCTTTAGAATGAAAATGGGTTGAAAATTGTAAATGGACCGAAAGGGTTTTTTTTTTTTTGACAACTGGAAATGGACTGAAACACTTGGATTTTTTCTTTTTTTCTTTGATAGGTAAAAATATAAAACGACAATAATAATAAATAAATAAATTTGAAAATATGGTCTAAACTGAATTGACTATCATGAGTCTACAAATAGGCTAAATTTTAAAAATATGTCAATTTCAAAATTTTTGTTTTAAGGCCGGACAAAATCAGGTGTTCACAAATATTATGATTAATTGTATAAATATTATTACAGAATTTTTTTTAAGCTAAGACAACACTAACACATTATTTATATCAGGTGCATTTTTGTTAATTCCAGCTAAACTTCTATTTAAGTTACAACAGAACCTTCGTGAGGTTCCTCGCCCGCCGACATCTACCACAACAGCAATGCTGCGGATAAGGGACAACAAGGCCTTCCAGCTAAGGGAGATAGGTAGAAGATGCACTGATTGAAGAATTATTGAATTATTTTTTTCCACACAAAGAAAAATAAAAGAAAAAAGATGGACGTTGGGGGCGACTGTAACCATACAAAGTTTTACAATGTATTGGCTATCAATTGTTTGCTGATGACTCGATTTTGCAAGGCCAAAATATGCTCGATTTTAGCTTGTAAATATATGAAGCTCAAAGAACCTACCAGGGGCTCTCACTGGGCGAAAGACATTGTCCAATCCTAACCTCTTTTCAAAGGTAAATTATTTTCTACATTTAATTCTTTAAATAGCACAACTCGTTGTAACTACCTGAGCCTTCGCAAACCACCGAGGTGCCACCACGACCTCCCCCCAAACCAAATCGTGATCCTGTCGACTACCTCGCAGCATCGCAACACTTTTGCTCTTCTACGCTACTCACATCCTATCTCAAAACCACCAGCCACCACCGCGGGAAACTCCGCGATGAATAGAGCAGCCTCTGTTCCTCTGGCAGGACCTCAGTTGCTGCCCCTGCCTCCCCGATCTACCTTCTTTTCTCCATCAACGTCACGAGCTTGCCGTGGCGGATCTGCCACCTTCGCTTAGCCTAGCCTCGCAATGCTGTTCGTGTCATCACCTGTGCACCTCCGCTAGCCTCCACTCCGCGAAACCTTGAAGGAGAATGTAACTATTGTTTGCTAAAATTGAGGAGTACCGAAAACCGTGAAGGAGAAGGTGTACTAGATCTGGTTCCTGTCTGAGTTCCAAATCGATGCGAGATCAACAAGCCATCATCACCATGGATCTGGGAAAATGCTATTCGTCTCCGCCTTGATTTTTCTGGCCACCACAACAGGGAAAGCTTGGTGAAGTAATCAAAAGAAAGATCAAGATACTAAGCAACTACAAATGTCCATTGAGCCTCTGCCTGGAAACTCTCTCCTCCACCATTCTCTCTTTGCCATTTATTGTTGTACGCTCGCTCCCAATCTCCGGTAGCTGTGCCAACAGTAGAAAGAAAGACTTGAACTCTCCCAAAGTTTCCCACTTTCTTGCTCTTGCGGATTGCATCGTTCTCATAGCAGGACATCCGCCTCTCACAGCCGTGAAGACCGCAACAATGTCGTCTGTGTCTCATGTGGTCCGTCACGCCTCAGCAACCGAGGAACACAAGCTTGGGTAAAGAACTGAGGCAGGAAGTTTTCTCACTGTCACACCTCCCTGTCTTAACTTATTGCCAGTGATCTGCATCTATTTCTACATCAGTTTCACCGAATCTGCATCGGTTTTGTTATGTTTTGGTTCATGTACACCTAGGACACGGGTGAACAACATTTAGAGGACAAGGGCGAATAGGAACGCAAGAAAAAAAGGAAAAAACAAGGCTACGGGAATGGAAGCTAGTAGGTATCAAGAGACTTGAAGATTCTAAGAGCCTGTTTGGAATGTATTTTTTAAACTGTTTTTGATTTTTAAAAACAAAAAACTCAAAAAACTTGTTTGACAACTTGTTTTCTGAATGTTAGTTTTAAAAACTAAAAAACACTTTTTGAGTTTTAAAAACTAAAAATAGAAAATAACTTTTAGGTCTTTTACAAAACAAAAAACAAAAGCTTGTCCCCCTCTCAAGCACCGGTGCCACCATGACCAGCACCACCGCGGCCACCCAATGAGCATCATCATGCGCCGACCGTGAGCAACGCCACCGCGGCCAAGGAGTTATCTATGGTTACCATCAGTGTGAGGATAAGATTAACTGTGGAAGCAGCTGACTGAGGTTAAAATAGTGGTGGGCATCCATGTACTTCTGATGGGTGACTTTAATGAAGTTCGTCATCCTGAAGAGAGGAAGGGGTGCTTAAGTGTGTCTAGGAATATGGAAACCTTCTCGGAATGGATTGATGATATGGGTCTTATAGAGTTACCATTAGTTAGTAGAAAATATAATGGCGGAGGGGGCAGTCATGTAGTAGGATTGATAAAGTTTTGTGGATCCTATTTGGTCACAAATTCTTAACAATCTAAAGCTGTTGGGCCTTAATTGCTCCTTTTTGAATCATATCCCTTTGTTGATTCAATCGGATTCTGTTGACTGGGGCCCAAAACCTTTTAGGAGCTTCGATATGTGGTTCTCTCACTCGAAGTTCCTTAATTTCATAAAAGAGAAAGCATACGGGGAAGAAAAACTAACCATGAATTGCAATTAAAATAAAAGGAACCTCAAGAATAATCTCAATCTTCAATTATCCCTGCACACAGTAGGAAAATTACTCTTCCACAGGGGGAGTGTCACAATCGTTATTGAAGGAAAAAGTCAAATTACAATCTAGAAAAATCCACAATCCAACAATGACAAAGATCCCTAAACTTAGAAAGAGAGTGTAGAAAGAGAGAGAGAGAATAGAAAATTAAAAGTCTCAAAATGTCTAACGTGAGTGTCTGCACGAGAGAGATCAAGTGCCTCCATTCGTTCATTCCTTTTCTTTTGTTTTTCTTTCCAAATGGCCCTTCCAGAAACACAAAATCGGGCTAGCCCATAAATGTATGACCGCCTGAGCGGTCCTGTGAAGTGTACCCAAAAAACGTGCTTCTTTGTTTACCGCTTGGGTGGTGTTCAGTATGGGTGAGTTCCTTGTTTTTGCTCCAATACACTAACTTGGAAGTCCCTGTTACTAAGAAAAACTCCAAAAAGATATCAAAAGCATAGAGAACTTCCAAAAGTTTGAGAATTCACTAAAAGCTATGCTGAAAACTACAAAATTGATCGCTCCCAAAAGAGTGTGACACTAGCAAGTATACTAGGTCGTCAAGTAATAGAGTAAAATAGAGGGTTGTCGTACTCACAAAGATAATTCAAGTACCAATTCTAGTTAATTAGATAACAAGTTGAACAATTGAAAAGAGATGATATTAAAAGGAATAATGCTAAAGTGCTAAAACAATGTGAAAGCAATATAAGAATAGATGAATTTAGATGCTAGGGTGATTTACTTCAACCATGTGTTAACAAAATGCAACATAAATATCAATATGCCTTGTCCGAATTTAATTAAGTGATGGTAGGATCCCTATGTTCATTAAAAGTCTTTCTCAAGATCATCTAATGGTACTCAATTAGAGTTAAACACCTAATCTCTTAGCATGCTTAATTTTAACTAAGTGATTTAATTATCAAGTCCTTAAACACCACATGAACCATGTTTGCCTATCTCTAGGTGTCATTCAATTCATGGCATTGCATTTATAGGCATGGCTCTTACTCCTTTTCTCAAATTTGTAATAACCCCTGTAATCCTAAATTGGTGATCAAGCAATTCAAGATAAATAAACTTAAATACAATGCTCACCATCAAATGAGAACAGGACATAAATTCATTCACATTAGCATATTATCAAACACATAGCCTTCATAAATCACCCTAAGCAAAGAGGGTTTAGTTATAAGTCATGGAAAATAAAATAAAAGGAACATAAATGAAAAAGAGATAACAGGAAGCCATGAACAAAGAAAAATTCACAAGGAGTTGAAGAACAATTCCAAGAGAGGTCTCCTTCTCTTGTTCTTGAAACTCCAATCCCTTGCTCCAAGCTTCTGCCTCCTCTTCTCCCCTAAAATTTTTGTATCTGATGATTGTTCCTTTGTAACATGTTTGTCTAGGTTTTTGTGCCAATCATGGGCTGCCAGAGTCAGTACAGAGGCCCAGTCCACATGTCAAATTCGTGTACCCACGCTGTATCATGGATGTGGCTATGCTGGAGCGTAGCTTAAGTGAAATTATAAGAATTCTGACAGCAACTCATGCTACAGCATGAGTTCCCACACTGTAGCGTGGCTTCAGTTTCAGGACCCATGCTCCAGCATGGATTTCTATGCTCTAGCATGGATTTCTGACATCCCTTTAGCTCCAATTCTTGCTCCTTCGCAGTCCTAGCTCAAATGCTTCCCTAATTCTACTTCCAAAAGGCTACAAAACTAATGGAAAACACAACTAGAATGCAAGGTTAAATATGAATGTAATCATGCAGGAATTTAAACCCAATGATGTAAAAAAAGAAACCAAGAAAACTAAAACAAACTATAAACAAACCAAATGTCTCAAGAAAACTAAAGAAAAACATAACTCTTAAAGGAGTTATCACAAGCCCCAACTTAAGAACTTGCTTGTCCCCAAGCTAGATGGTATCTTCATTTCAAAACCACCTCATCATTGTTCTAAGAGTTAATTCAAAAGTCACCAAGATCCACAATCCAAGTAATTGACCATCTAATTGTGCAAAACTTTTTGTAAAAAAATCAAACCTCTGTGTGTGTGCAAAAAGTGACAAAGAACTAATTCTCATCATGCCAATGCCAATAGTTAAAAAGAGACAAAACCAAAACAAAGCAAATCACTCTTTATATATCCACAAAAGTAACAACTAGCCAAAGATCAAAAGGACTTAATTAAGATTGTAATGTTAGGCCAAGGTTAAGGTATGATGACAAATCATTTAGGCTTATTAGTTATCCTCAACTTAAGAAACCCTTCACTTTTAGTCCACTACCTTCAAGCAACCCCCAACTTGTTTTATTGCTACCCGTGTTTCAATTTTTTTTTCAATTTATTTTCATTTCTCAATTGAGCACCAATCAAATCCAACTAATCACAAGCCACTTTCCTTTCCTTTCTTTTTCTCTTCTTTTTTTTTTTGAATTTTCTTTATTCACATGGGAATACATATTTCCCTTTTTTTTTTGTAATCATTGACCCATGGGGATAAAGTTAGGAGCTACCTTATTCTCATGAACTTAGAAGCTTTAAGCTTGAGGGTAAACTAGGTTCAAAATTGGGAAATGAAACAAAAAGGATTCCTAGGCTTGTAATGTGGCTCAGTCAAGAAACAAAAGTCCAAAGGCTCAAAAGGGGTGACAAGGGTTGATGTCAAAAGGTGGGCCAATGGTTTCTTCGTGGCTTCTAAAAATGGCCTAGATCACTTCTAAGGCTAGTTCCTACTCATGCTTATCTCTAGAAAGCATCAAATGCAAAGAATGCATGTCACAATTTAACTATGGCATTAAAATATGATGATTACTAATCCTGACTCACTCATAATAATGCATGCAATATGGTTAATATTTCCCAAAAAGAATAATGCACAAGAAGATTTTCAACACTCAAATGGCCAATCCAATCTACTAAAGAATTAACAACTAAAACAACTAGTCAATCATTGGAATAGACCACAACAACAATAATTTTCAGCATTTTTTTTTGAAGTACCCCTATGAAGAAAAATTAAAGCAATAATTAAAAACAACTAAAATAATTAAAATAAAACAAAATAAAACCTACTCCAACCAAAGTCTCAATTCCCCACCCCCAACTTAAAATTTGCTTGTCCCTAAACAGATACATGCAAAACAGGATGGGTTAGGAGTGAAAGTTCATGCTATTGAGTATGCTACAGCATAGCATGTTTAAGTAGCCACGCTGTAGCATGGATTCCAACGCTATAGCATGGATTTTTTTTTTTATGAAATCCATGTTGTAGCGTGGATTCCTATGCCGTAGCGTGCTGGAACATTTTTGGCATACTCACGTTGGAGCATAGATCACCACGCTGTAGCATGCTGGAAGGGAAAACTTACCTGGTCATGTTGGAGCATGGAATGCTATGCTGGAGCATACTGTTTGTTATCCTACAACCCACGTTGTAGCATGAGTTTCCACGCTGTAGCATGGATTCTTCTGCAGAATTTTGCAGAAAATTTTCTTATGCAATGCTGCCAGCCTATGCATCCTGTTGCAGCAACTTAGAAACTCTAAATTCTAAATCAAAATTAAATAACACACTCAAGAAAAGTTAATTGGATCAAATTAAGACAAAAAGAATGCAAAATGAAATGGGATGAATTCAAATGCAAATTATAAAGAAAAGAAAAGATAAGCAAAGAAGTAAAAAGAACTTGGGTTGTCTCCCAAGAGCACTTTGATTTAGTGTCCCTAAGTTGGACATTGCTACCACTCAAGGTGGCTTCTTCAAACTCCAGTTTGCATCAAATCCTTCCATTTTCTCCCTAAAGCATATAGTAGGACAATGTAGCTTGCAGTTCCAATGACTATCCTTAGACGGCTCAAGGCGAGGCTTCCACTCTTTATTTTTCACTTTCTTTTTCTTCGTTTTCCTCCTTTTCTCATTTTCACCAGCCTTTGTGATTAGAATTGAGCAAGGCATTTTGGGTTTCACAACCTCCACTCTAAAGCAAACTTGCGTATCACAAGGAGGTGCAATTGCTTCAAACACATTAAATATGGTCCTTTCTTCTTGAACTCGAAGCTCCAATTGGCCCTTTTCCACATCAATCAAGGCTCTACTAGTTGCAAGAAATAGCCTTCCCAAGATAAGAGGAACTTGTCTATCCTCTTCCATGTCTAAAACAACAAAGTCCACCGGAAAGATGAATTTATCCACTTTCACCAAAACATTCTCCAATATACCAAAAGGATACTTGATAGATCTATCTGCTAGTTACAGAGACATCAATGTAGGTCTTACTTCTCCAATCCCAAGCTTCTTAAAAACAGAAAGAGACATGAGATTAACACCAGCACCCAAATCACAGAGAGCTTTATTAAAATATAAATCACCAATGACACAAGGTATAGTGAAACTCCCTGGATCTTTTAGCTTAGGAGGCAATTTGTTTTGCAAGATTGCACTGCACTCCTCTGTGAGCATGATAGTCTCATCATCCTTGATTTTCCTTTTTCGTGAGAGGATTTTCTTCATAAACTTCATATAACTAGGCATTTGGGTGAGAGCCTCCACAAAAGGAATATTGATCTCCAACTTTTTGAAAATTTGAAGGAACTTGGCAAATTGTTTATCTTGTTACTCTTTCTTTTGTTGCTTCACTCTTTGTGGATAGGGAATGGGAGGGTCATAGGGAGGTGGTGCCACATAAGTAGAGGTCCTTGCATCTTCATCATCCTCTACTTCTCTTCTCATGGGAGTTTCATATTTCTTCTTCCCTTTCTCCTTGGCCTCTTTCTCCACTTCTTCAACCTTGCTCTCAAGCTCACCTAATTCTCTTCCATTCCTTAGAGTAATAGCCATCACATTTTCTCTAGGATTCTCAGCTATGTTTCTTGGCAATGAACCTTGTGGCCTTTGAACTAGTAGTTGAGAAATTTGCCCTACTTGATTTTCTATGTTGTGGATAGAGGCTTCTTGATTCTTGAATAGAGCATCATAATGCTTGAATTGAGCTTCAGTCCTCTCCACATGAGCAGTGTGAGTCTTCATAAATTGTTGGAACATGTCTTCCAAACTAGGCTTCTTTTCTTCTTGAGGAGGATGACCTTGGTTGCTCCAAGAGAAATTAGGGTGATTCCTCTACCCTAGATTGTAGGTGTTAGAACAAGGATTGTTTCTAGGAGCTTGCCCCATATAATTGACTTGTTCCTCTGAAGGCGGGTTAGTTGAGCATTCACCATTGAAATGGTTTCCTTGACAAAAGTCACACCTTAGCACGGTTGTAAAAGATGAAGCATTTATCATTCCCAATTGTTTCTGAATAGCTACATTCTGAACTGAAAGAGCCTCCATCTTTGCCATGAGAGCAGCTGTAGTATCAACCTCCAAAACACTCTTGACCTTCTACACTCTATCACTAGGTTTTTGATAGTTATTACTGGCAATAAGCTCAAAGAGTTCTTGAGACTCTGCAAGTGTCTTGTTATGAAGAGAACCACCAGCAGCTACATCCAACATCACTTTTGTATTGAAACCTAAACCATTGTAGAAAGTTTGGATTTGCATCCAATCCGGAATGCCATGATGTGGACATCTTGCCAACAGATCCTTGTATCTTTCCCAAGCCTCATAGAAAGTTTCCCCCTCATTTTGGGAAAAAGAGGTAATGTCATTCCTCAATTTTACAGACTTGCCAAGAGGAAAGTACTTCTCTAGAAACTTTGTAGCAACTTGCTCCCATGTAGCCAAGGTCCCTTGTGGTAGATTCTTCATCCATGCCTTGGCCTTGTCCCTCAAAGAGAATAGGAATAACCTCAATCGGATGGCGTCATCTAATGCCCCATTGATCTTGATAGTGTCACAAATCTCCAAAAAGTTGCTAATGTGAGCATTGGGGGTCCTCATTTGGCAACCCGGAGAATTGGCAATTGCTCTGAACAAACTGTATCAAGGAGGTCTTCAACTCAAAGTTATTGGCTTGAACGGGAGGTCTCACTATCCCAGGTGCATATCCATCCAAGTTAGGAGTGTTATAGTCCCTCAACACTCTTCTATCATTCTTCACATCACCCGTGCCTGCTCCTTGATTATCTACAACTACCACAGTATTGCGATTTGCTAGTTGTGCCCTTCGTGCAGTGTTGTTCTGTCTACAAGTTCTTTCAATCTCAGAGTCGAATAGCAACTCACCGGTGGACCTACTCCTACGCATAAATAGAAAATAAAAAAAAAACTACAAAGGCAACCGTGAGATTCTGTTAGTGTCAAAAAACAAATAACAATAGAAATGCAAGAGAATACTAAAACAAGGGAATTAAAAGTAGTCTAGTCTAGTAAGTAATCAACAAAAACAAGAAACAACAAAATAAGTGAACAAGTAGTAAAATAGAGGCTCAATCTAGTTTCTAATTAACCAAAGGTGATATTGAAATATCCCCGGCAACGGCGCCAAAAACTTGATCGCTCCCAAAGGAGAGTGACACTAGCAAGTATACTAGGTCGTCAAGTAATAGAGTAAAATAGAGGGTTGTCGTACTCACAAAGATAATTCAAGTACCAATTCTAGTTAATTAGATAACAAGTTGAACAATTGAAAAGAGATGATATTAAAAGGAATAATGCTAAAGTGCTAAAACAATGTGAAAGCAATATAAGAATAGATGAATTTAGATGCTAGGGTGATTTACTTCAACTATGTGTTAACAAAATGCAACATAAATATCAATATGCCTTGTCCGAATTTAATTAAGTGATGGTAGGATCCCTATGTTCATTAAAAGTCTTTCTCAAGATCATCTAATGGTACTCAATTAGAGTTAAACACCTAATCTCTTAGCATGCTTAATTTTAACTAAGTGATTTAATTATCAAGTCCTTAAACACCACATGAACCATGTTTGCCTATCTCTAGGTGTCATTCAATTCATGGCATTGCATTTATAGGCATGACTCTTACTCCTTTTCTCAAATTTGTAATAACCCCTGCAATCCTAAATTGGTGATCAAGCAATTCAAAATAAATAAACTTAAATACAATGCTCACCATCAAATGAGAACAGGACATAAATTCATTCACATTAGCATATTATCAAA
This sequence comes from Dalbergia cochinchinensis, assembly GCA_031216125.1. Lineage (NCBI taxonomy): Eukaryota > Viridiplantae > Streptophyta > Magnoliopsida > Fabales > Fabaceae > Dalbergia > Dalbergia cochinchinensis. The sequence goes on along the minus strand of CM062373.1, from coordinate 52,384,962 downwards.
CACATAGCCTTCATAAATCACCCTAAGCAAATAGGGTTTAGTTATAAGTCATGGAAAATAAAATAAAAGGAACATAAATGAAAAAGAGATAACAGGAAGCCATGAACAAAGAAAAATTCACAAGGAGTTGAAGAACAATTCCAAGAGAGGTCTCCTTCTCTTGTTCTTGAAACTCCAATCCCTTGCTCCAAGCTTCTACCTCCTCTTCTCCCCTAAAATTTTTGTATCTGATGATTGTTCCTTTGTAATACATTTGTCTAGGTTTTTGTGCCAATCATGGGCTGCCAGAGTCAGTACAGAGGCCTAGTCCACATGTCAGATTCATGTACCCACGCTGTAGCGTGGATGTGGCTATGTTGGAGCGTAGCTTAAGTGAAATTATAAGAATTCTGACAGCAACTCACGCTACAGCATGAGTTCCCACGCTGTAGCGTGGCTTCAGTTTCAGGACCCATGCTCTAGCATGGATTTCTATGCTCCAGCATGGATTTCTGACATCCCTTTAGCTCCAATTCTTGCTCCTTCGCAGTCCTAGCTCAAATGCTTCCCTAATTCTACTTCCAAAAGGCTACAAAACTAATGGAAAACACAACTAGAATGCAAGGTTAAATATGAATGTAATCATGCAGGAATTTAAACCCAATGATGTAAAAAAAGAAACCAAGAAAACTAAAACAAACTATGAACAAACCAAATGTCTCAAGAAAACTAAAGAAAAATATAACTCTTAAAGAAGTTATCAAAAATTATTCAATAATGCATGTTAAGGACAAAGTGCAAATTCACTAATTTAACATCAATTAAGAATGATTCAAATGCCAAGTACTAAGAATTAGGAAGGAAAATGGGTGCACAAATGCAACCTATCAGAGGATTTGGGCTTTCTATTATAATTGGTGGGGATTTAATTGGATTATGGCCAAATGTGGATTGATTGTGTATTCTTGGGTAGCAGGCGGAAAGGTTGGAATATTTGTTTCTATGTTATTCTTCTTCCTATTTGAGAACAAAGGAACAGGATAATCTTCCATAGGGAATAAATTAACTGGAAAAATTTTCTTTTTAACCTTATGTAGAGATGCCATTTTTGGTTGACTCTTGACGCATAATTTGTTTGCTTTTAGAATCTTCTTTTGGTTGTAGGTGATCAATGATAGGAGAATAAAAGAGTTTCATTACTTGTTTGGTGGTGATAGAGGTAGAGGGAATAAGAGTGATACTCAAAAAGGTCTATTAATTAGAGGGGGAGTTTTTACGTGATATTTTGAGGGTGATTTCCTTGAGGAGTGTAGAAACACCTGAGTGGTTTTTGATAATATATATATATATATATATATATATTATCTGTGTTTTCTTTGTTAATAGAAAGTTCTTCTTCAATGGTTTGATACATGGTTTGTTGTTTTAGGGGATGGAGTGTTTTCGAGCGATACGCTGTTGGGTTTTGTGAGAGAAGGGGAGTTTTTTTGTAAGATTGAAGGTGGAGTAAATACTGAGCGATACACTGATAAGAGCTGTTGATCTCATATAGGAATATCTTTATCTCAATCCACCCCACTCAGGAATATCTTTGTCTTAAAATCTTTTATCACCTTCTACTCACAGTTTATTACAGCTTTGAGACTATCATTCGAGTGATTGAGTGGTCCATCAAAATCTCAACAAAAGGGAAGTGTTAGCTGTGGCTTTGCTACTTACCTTGGTGTCTTGTCAGCAGGGAAGTTACCAATGAGTTGTCTTTGAAATCCTCATCCTCAATGCCAATGTGGGAGGGGATTCTAGATTTCTGAGCTATCTTTCATCTGCAGTTTCTGCTTGAAGGAATAAATGATTTTTGCTTTGGGTGGATCGTAGAATTTGATATATTTTAATTATTGATTTTGCTAATCTTCTGTTTTGGCTTGAGATTATCTTTGTTGGTCGCACCTTCTATGATGGTTTTGATTGGATTATCTTATGAAGGGTTTAGTTTGTGTAGATTTGTTTCTCCTTGGCTATTTTGTGCTGACAAGTCTTGCTTCTATTATGCTTTTATTTTTTGTTGTTGGTTGTGATGTGCAGCTTTTTATTTCTTTGTATCGCATTGTAATTACTCCCTCTTGTTGAGGTTGAGTTTTTCATCATCTATCAAACAAAAAAAATTATTGAATTGTTTTTCCTTTTGTTTTTTGAAAAGAAGTTTGACTGAGCTAGCCATTGAAAACATCATTACCAGTGTTAGTGGTAGTGGCCAGTGGCTGGGATGAAAGGAGAAAAAAAAGAAAGATATATTTGAGAATTTATAAACTTATTTAATTTTTAAAGTTAAATTTATTTATTTCACTAATTAAATCTGAACCATTAATTTATTATAATTTGTTAATCCAATGGTTCAAATGATTTATAAAGAGGGGACTGACATTAAACTCACAGAAGGAGTAGACCAAGTAATCCATAACCAAAATTCAAAATTAAAAACTAGACATGCATAGGCAGAATGTAGTGTTATCAATGAGATATTTTGGTCTATTTCCAATTATTGAAAAGTTGAAGAGGTGGCTTACAAACTACAACTTGCTGTTACTGCAAGCGTACATCCATTTTTCCCGTAACTTAGCTTAAACCATTCAAGGGAGATGTATCAAACCCACATGTACAAGGTTTTCTACCAGTGGGGACCACATATGGGTTCATGGCCTAGGAAATATGGAGGGCAGAAGCAGCATGAGAGAGAGGAGATCAATCAAATTCTCTTCTAAAGGATCTCATGTGAAACCTTGGATATGTTCATGAGTTAATTTTAAAGGGGAAGGAACGGGAAGGGAATAAAAGATTTGTAATATAAAATTATATTATAAGTCCTTTTTCTTTATATTCCTTCAAAATCTCAACTAACAAACATAACTTTAGAGCTGGGAATGTCTTGGCTGAAACTTGGACATTATGTGGCATTTTTCATCTTTCCCTCCAATTTCCTTTCTTTCTGTTACCAACTCTCTTCCTCTTCTCTTATTTTGAATTCTTGCTCTCATTTCTTAGGTGATGAAACTCGTCTAGAGGAGACCCTTAGGCCTCAGTAGAAAAGTCATCCATACTCCTCTTAGTCTACTCCTTCTTAAATAGTTACTTAATTACTCACTCTTATACAACATTATTAAATTCTAGAGTTTAAATAAACTTGTTTTTGTGTGGCAAAATCGTAAACTCTTAAAAATTTAATAATTATATTGTCTTATAAAGTTATTAAATTGAGAGTTTAGATAAATTTATTTTTATATGATAAGATTATAAAATCATAAGAGTTTAAAAGTTAACGTAGAGTTTAACAACCATGCACATATAGACCAATTTCTCATTATAGAAGTTACACTCATACCAATACTACTATTACATTGTACACTTTTGATACCATGTCAGTAATTCAAGAAATCTTTTCTGTAAATTGTTCCCATCCTGGAAGTAGAGTTATTATAGTAGTTTTACTGGGGAGTGAAACAAAGCCCAAATTGGTGGATCGGAGTTTAGACTATCCTAAATTGACAAAGGATCCTCTCAAGTTCATTTTTAACATGAAGTGATGGTATTTTTATATTGACCTTTGATTGTGTTAAAAAACAAAATTAGTAGTGTAAAAAAGAAATATAACTAATGATGAGGATTTGACATGACTATTTTATCATAAAAAATGATATGAAAGGAGGTAGATTCTATCGAGGAGAAAAGTTAATTTGGATTCAAGTGATCCAAAAATCTGATCCATTAAAACATAGATCTAATGGTTGTAATGATAACATGTTAGATTTTTTTAATATTATAAAAATTATCTATTAGGATATCGAAATAGAAAATAGTAAATTATATGTTGACCCACATATGATTTTATACACTGATTGTTGAATTAGCCACTGGATTTATGTCTTAATAACTTCTTTGTAAAAACATCTCTGTTCACCATTTTCAGAGCACCCCTCCACCGTGAACCACCCTTGAAGACCGCCCCTTCATCGATGCAATATGGCTCTTTAGATCTCCCAATATATTTTTCTTAAAATTTTATTGTTCCATTTTCTACAATCCTTCCTTCTCTCTCCACAGCTAAGAGGGAGTTCTTCCCTCACTTTCATGGATGGGGATGATGACAAGAAAGGTAAGAAGGTCAGATCTGGTTCCAATTCAAGCTCCTCTGCGGTAGTCATAGAAGATGGATCCAAATAAGAAGACAATATCAGAACCGTGATGAAGAAAAGAAGCAGCAGTAGCAAGATATTTGGGTTTTCTATCACCCACGATGACAAGTCTATAGACAGCAAGCTAATTTCGTCACTTTGTGTGCCCAGCCACGAAACACCGCCATCTAACCGTGAGCCATCAGCCGCAGCTGCTCAGATTCGCAAACAACACGCCATCTCATACCACTTTCGATCGCTACATGCCTTCACATCCACTCCCAGCCTTCTTGTCAATGGGCTATGCTGTGTCACCGCAGGGAAACATCAACCTATCCCTGCACTTCGACCGTCGCCTCTACCAACACTGACCTTCATTTTTGTGACATCTGTCGTCAATGAGCCAAGAGATGCTCTGCTATAGGAAGAACTTGCTGAAGGAAAAACTTTCGAACATGGTGAAGTTTTTCACTATTAAATCTGAGATGTAAACCTACTGAAATGTTGGTAAAGTGATTTTCAGTCGTAGACTAGAAAAAAATGGTGATTTTCAATTATCCTAGTTTTTGATTGATCATTGTATTTTTTTCCCGTTTTAGGATAGTTTTATAATTATAATTTCACCCTTCTATTGCCTATTTTTACTTGAATCATATCCCAAACTCATTTTTTCCTATTATAGAATCAACTATGAAAGGATCCACTTCTATCCTAAACTAAATATATCAGTGTGACAGGTGTCCCTCTACAAGCATAGACAGTAACATAGCCTCATACATATAATTGAAGGAATCTCGGTTAACTAGCTTTAAACACTTAATAATAACCAAATATCTACTAATGATATTTATATTTCCAGGATACATAATATTATATTGACTCATATTTTATTTATTATTAAATAGAATATAGACCTTATTTAAATAAAATTTATATTTTATTCAATAATAAATAAAATATGACCCGATATATCAAGTCCGTGCAAGTGACAATTTTTAATATATAAACGTGCATCCGGCCTTAGTGGTCACCATCTTAGTCCCTCGGCTGTTTACATTTAGTCAATGTCAGGCTTACGATGTCTTTTTGTTCTCATTCATTACTCCATTAAACAATTGACATATCGTGTTAAAAAAAAAAGGTCTTTCTTTTTTTTTAATCTATTACACGCCACAAAATACAAATGCTATTCCACAACATGATTAATCGAGGACAGCATCTTTAAAGTTAGAATAGAACACGAATTAATTAATTTTGAAAAAATAATAATAATTTATTAAATTATTTTTTTAGTACTTTAAATTTATTTTTATTAATAAACTAATAGTATTTAATAAAAATATTATTAAAATAAAATAATTAATTCTATTTTTGGTTAAATTTTTTTTAAATAAATAATGATTTAAAGATGGATGGAGCACTTTAGATAAAAGGAATATTTGAACGCGAAAGGCAACTACCGTAGTAGAAAAATGAGACACGTCTTGGATCAGAAAGAGTGGAAGACCATGAATTGATGTGAGAGAACTGAAATGGCAATCATACGATGGCCGGCCTTTTATATTCACACAATAATACTTATTATAATAAACTGATGAACCAATCTCAAAGAAATAATAGACTTACAAATGATCTTCTTTTAATTCTCATTATAAAAACTAGTTAGTTATAAACTATAATAATTATTTATACGCTTAAATATATTTTTATTCTTTGAAAAATAAAGAAGTTTTGATTTTAGTTCCTGAAAGTTTTTTTGTTTAGTTTTAATCCAAGTATTTCCAAAATTATTTGGTCTTGGTCCCTAAAGTTCGTTTATCTTTGTTAAATGCTAAGTTGGGTGATAAAAAGTCTCATTATTCAATCTTATATATTGGTAGTAGTTGTGTATATAATATATCATATACAACTAGTGGCTACCATATAAGATTGAATAATGTAGTTTTTCATTATCCTACTCAAGATTTTAACAAAAACAGGCTAAGTTCAGTGATTGAAACCAAACAATTTAGAAAATATTTGGACCAAAACCAAAACTCATTGATTTTTAGGGAACAAAAAGATATTTAAGCCTCATTTATAAAATTTAAAAATTGGTTCCAATATTTTTAAAAAATTAGGCCTTTAGTATATAAATACATTAAAAATAAATTTTTAAGATGTGAATTTTTATGCTTTTTAAAGATATTCAAACGGGTTTTTATATATAAAAGTTCTCATCTGAGTTCTATATCAATGCTTTAATTTAATGGAATTCAATTCATGATAGTCACTCTCAAATCAGTTACAAAATTTTGAAAATTATTACTACTCAATTACAAACTTTTAAAATACAAAAATTTATTTGATATTTTTTAAAAGAAATACATAGACTAACAGAGCAATTGAGGAATGGTGAACTCCACAACTGTATTGTATAATCCTTTTCTCTATTAAAGTCATCTCGGCTGCATTTTTTTACACTTTTATTTTTCTGATCATTGTATTTTCACTAGTCGTCTTTTATGTTTTACTTTCTTTTTTTTTTGTTAAACTAAAGAGTTGAACCCAAAGACTCCGTCCATATTCCACGAGCCACCCCTTATTGTCCAATATCATTCTTCATTAATGACATGCATTTATATAGTTCCTGAAATGCCCTCAATATAACTTCAATGGTTTGTCTATTTTTTGTTTTATTTTTAAAACTAAATTAAAAATTATATATTAAAAACTCATTTATTTATTATCACTTCTTATTTATTTTTTATTGTGACATTTCCAAATACTTTTAATTAAAAACTTATTTTATATTTATAATATATATATATATATATTAGTGCTATGATATTTTAAATTTATACTTAATAATTATACTAATTAATACCAAACAAAAAAATTAACTATAATAAACTTCTAACATAACACAAAATTTATAACTGAAATATAATGTATTAGATGAATTAAAAAGGAGAGTGACTTATCTACGATATCATTGTTAACAACAAGAGTTCATGGATAATTCGCATGTTTAATACTAAATTTAATAGTATAGTAGAAAATACCACCTTAGACTTATATCCTACTGATTTGAAAGCCCAAGTAAATTGATTGAATTTGCATTTATTTTAATTTTATTTCACTACACTTGATGATACATTGTGAAATGAGTTAGGAAAATTTGTGATGGAAATAAAACTAGATATCCATTCAGATTTTTCACTTATCTAAAAGATCTATTATTGTTATTATTATTATTATTATTATTTGTTTTTTGGACTTCTAGAGGCATTAATTCTATTACTTTCATATGAGGCTCAATTTAAGGGACAAAATTAGAGCAAAATGTAGGAATCTAGAGTATCATATAAATTGAGCACGTGCAAAACTAAATACATCCAATGGTTAAGAAATAAATCCTCGTTTCTGCCGAATAGGGAAAGAAATAGGAACACGTAAAAAAAAAAGAAAAAGAAGGTAATCACACCAGAATTTAGATCGAAACAAATTAACAAATATGTGTAATTTAGTGACAGCTATATGTCTGCTTCAAACTAAATTTGGTGACTTCATCTTCCATCTGATTACACTATCGTGAATATAGTTGGTAACGTACGTTATATTTAAGTTAAAGATTATGTTGAATTCCTAGCATTTTCCTTTTTCATGTTACGTAAAAAAAAATGTTAAGAATTTTCTGTGTTATGCTAAAAGTTTAATTATAGTTAATTTTTATATTTAATATTAATGAATATAATTATTAAATATAAATATAAAATATTACAGTTGTAATATATATATATATATTACAAATATAAAATATGTTTTTAATTAAATCTATTTACACATCAGTACCCAAAAAAAGGTATTTAGAAATGTTAAGAATAGTGACAATAGATAAATGAGATTTTAATACACATTTCTTCATTTAGTTGTAAAAATAAAATAAAAAGACAAAATATTAAAAATATCTTGAGAGCATTTCAAGAACTATGTAAATATAAGGGATTAATAAAAAGTGATATTAGATAATTGAGAGTGACAAGTTATCAAAGTGAAATTAAAATCTTATCCTTTTTTAATCTCTAAATGTGAGATAGATATTTATTGTCAATTCACTTATTGTTGATATGAAAGACACAGCTTGACTTTTTTATGTCGAAGTTTGGAAAATGAAAATGGGAGGGGCAATTGTTACTCTTATTTTTGTCTAATATCACTCTTTATTTATTGTATTTATGTATAACATTCCTTAAATATCCTTAATAAAAACCTTATTTTACAGTTAGCTTATTTTTATTTTCACAATTAAATTAAATTTTATAGGGTAGAATCTCCATTATCTATTATAAACCCTTTTTTATTAATTTTTATTCATGTTGCATACACAACTAAAAGGATATATTATTATTAATTTTATTAACGTTGAATTCAAAATTGAAAGGATATATTTTTATCAATTACCATTAACCGTAATGATTAAACATAATACTTGACTTTAATTTGTGCTCATTTTATGATCTTGATGCTTTTTGAATTACTTACATCTAAATTTGAGTTTAACACTGATAATATCTGAAGATGAAGGTATACCACAAAATGTAAAACTTTGTATGGGGATATTGGTATTCATGTGTTCAATGCATACGAACTACTAAAAACTTTTGAATTTAATTTTTTGGTATTTTTAATTATTATCCTTAAAATATTAATTAGCAAAACCCATATTTTTTAACTTTCAAAAAGTGGATGTCCCTTATTGGAGTAGCTTGTGACTCCCTCTCACTCCTACTTAATTACTTTCTTCACCCTTGAATTTAATGGATTTTTGAGCGTCCAACTAACATGCCTGTAGAAAAATGAGTGTCTATAAATAATTCGCAATGTTGGTAGAATCTCCTGTAAACCAGTACGTTGTTTCCCAATAATGAAAAACCAAATAACAGAAGGAAGAATGGCTCTTCAACAACCTCTTCTAAAACAATTCTCTTATAAGCAAAATTCAACCCTTTACTTGGCTATTTTTGGCTTCATAAGCCTCGTGCTTGTGCTTCAGCTCACAAGAAGAAAAAAGTCCAATCTTCCTCCATCCCCACCAAAGCTACCCATCATTGGCAATCTCCATCAGCTAGGAGCACTCCCACACCGCTCCTTCCAATCACTCTCCAACAAGCATGGCCCTCTCATGTATCTTCAGCTTGGACAAACACCAGCCCTTGTGGTTTCCTCATTTGATGTGGCTAAAGAAATCATAAAAAACCATAAAAAACCATGATGTTGTTTTCTCCAACAGGCCCCAGCCTACAGCTGCTAAAATCTTTGTCTATGATTGCAAGGACATTGGTTTTGCATCCTATGGAGAAGAGTGGAGACAGAAAAGGAAGATTTGTGTTCTTGAGCTTCTAAGCCTCAAAAGGGTTAAGTCTTTTCAATCCATCCGAGAAGAGGAAGTTGCAGAGTTGATTGGTATCATACGTGAAACATGTACAAGTGAAGGGTCATGTGTGAATCTGAGTGAGATGCTGATTGCAACCTCAAACAATATAGTGTCTAGATGTGTTCTTGGACAAAAATATGATACATCAAATGATGGCAGTAAGAGCTTCGGAGAGATAGGGAGAAAGGTGATGAGAATATTCACGGCTTTCAGTGTGGGAGATTTCTTCCCTTCATTGGGTTGGATTGATAATCTTACAGGCCTAATTCCTGAAATGAAGGCTATTTTTGTTGAATTAGATGCTTTCTTTGATGAGATAATTGCAGAACATAAGAGAATGAGAAAGAAAGATAACAACCAATCTGACAGTAAAGACTTCGTGGACATACTACTTCAACTTCAAGAGAGTGGTGTGCTTGGCTTAGAGCTCACCGGAGATAACCTCAAAGCAATCCTAATGGTATGTCTTCTCTCCCTTCTTCGGATTATTGTTAGCATATCCCATTTTTGTTAGTGTCAAAATGGGCCGGTCTGTTTCATTTGGGCTCACCCCGTCAAAAGTCTGCCAAAAATGAAGCTAGGCGGGTCAACCTATAAAATAAAATTGACTGAAAAAGTCATCTCAGTCTATTTTGAGGTGGGTTAAAAAAATTTCAAAAAAAATATGTATTGATATTTTGAATTTTTTTATAAAAAGTTTTTAAAAAATATTTTTTTATTTAAGTATATCTAATTTTTCAAGATCTATAACAACTATACACTAACTTTGATTAAAAAATATTATTTTTAATAGTGTTGTTGTGAGTTATGACATTATTTTATTTTAAAATTTTAACTTTAAGTCAATAGTGTCAATTGTACAATATTACTGTGTTAGTGAATGTACATATTTCTTACCTTTTCTTATGGGTTACACGTTCTTTTTTTTAACAATAAATTATAAATTTTTTCTTAACAAAAAAATACTTGGCCTGCAGGCTAAACCTGCCCTAATCCGCCTGAACCTGCATGATAAGCGGGGGAGTTAGATGGGCTAAATTTTTTTGATGGGCTCAAAATTTCAACCAAATACACTAAAATTAATAATTTTGGCATACCAACCTGACATGCTTAGTCCGTTTTGACATCTCTATTTTTTGTGGGCAATATATAACGCTAGTATATTTTACTTGATGAGCAACCCATGGAAAGAAAAATATTATTAATAATAAAAAATAACAAAAGCTAAGTTCATAATAAAATGATTATATTATTTAAATTAAATAAATTATTTTATATATTGCTAGTAGAATATATAATATACAATAGAAAAGAATAATATACAGCATAATAATGGGAAAAACTAAATGCCTTGAACTTTTTTTCGTTTAAATGGCATGCGAAGAAACGTAGAACAAGAAGTTGTATTTTTATGAATTTTCAGTTTTCTGTCTCCTCTCTTAAACATGTATGTTTGCTAATTGGTTAAAAAGGCCGGTGAATGTGGTACGAAATTCGTTTCGCACCGTGTAGTTTTTGCTCTATAATAACAATCAAAGTATAATATACAATATAATACATAACATGCGTAGTTTTAAAATATGTTGCTGACAAAATGTTAGTGAAAGTGTGAATTAAATGTAGTTTTCTCTCTTTGATAATTAACAATTTGTGAAAACATGAACAAAACAGGCATTGTGCACAAGATTTGTATTTTCAAAGTGTATATTCAATCTCAATCATTGTGCACTTAATTAACTACGCACTACTCCATTCGATTGGTGCATGCATAAATTAATACATCAAGTATCTAGATGTACTAATTTCTGAATATAACTGAAAAGTAAAAGAGACAATTATTTATTGAAACAATTGGAGGAATATGTACCTACAATATTTATAAAGTTAATACTTATTTTAATTCTTAATATTTTATGCTTGAGTCATTTTAGTCCCTCACTTTTAAAGTGTTTAAAATGAGTTAATTTGATCTTTCACATTTATAACTGCGGATCAATTTAGTCTCTGTGTTGGCATATGTTAAATTATCGTTAGTTATGTAATCTTAAAATGACTCATGTGTGAAATGCCAATGACTAAAGTGGACATTAACTCATATTTACAGGGAGGAAAAAGATTAATATTTGTCTGGATGAGTGTAACATGCACAACAACCTTAATGACATATTTTACCTGGCCAAACCTCTTTTGTTTGAATGGTTAACTAGTTGGAGTTGAGAAAAAAAATCAAGTGTACGTTAATTAGTTATGTGTTGATTGTGTAAGAACATATACCCATTTCTATGATTGCAGGACATGTTCGTTGGAGGAAGTGACACAACTTCAACAGCTCTAGAATGGGCTTTTGCTGAGCTCATTAAGAATCCAAATAGCATGAAGAAAGCCCAAGAAGAAGTAAGGCGAATTGTGGGTAGCAAATCAAAAGTGAGTGAAAATGATGTGAATCAAATGAACTACTTGAAATGTGTAATCAAAGAAACTCTTAGATTACATCCACCTCTTCCTCTTTTACTTCCTCGAGAAACAATCTCAGGTGTAAAAGTAAGAGGGTATGATATTCCTTATAAAACAAGGGTATTTCTGAATGCATGGACAATTCAGAGGGACCCTAACTTGTGGAACAGTCCTGAAGAGTTCATTCCTGAGAGGTTTGAAAGCAGCGAGATTGATTTCAAAGGACTAGATTTCCAATTAATCCCATTTGGTACGGGGAGAAGGGTTGTCCTAGAATTTCATTTGGAGTTGCTTCTACTGAATATGTGCTTGCTAATCTTTTATATTGGTTTGATTGGAATCTGTCTGGGGCCGGTGACATAGACATGAGTGAGGTGTACGGGCTCAGTGTCAGCAAGAAAATGCCACTTAATCTTGAACTTATGTCGGACTCTTTTTGATTTAGAGTAATGTTATGATATCAATAAAAGTACACAATAAATACATATCATACACTTTATTATTATTGGATGTAATGAGTAATATAAGTGAATGGATGAGTGAGGATCACTTATTACATCCAATAGTCAATAATGATAAGGTGTATGATATATATTTATTATGTAACTTTATTATTCTTATAACATTTTTGTTTGATTTAAGACTTGATGTGATGTACCGTAATTACTGCTTTCTTAATTGTTATTTCACTTTCTTTATCTATTGTATTTTGGGGGTAAATTTGTGTGAATGTTTTTAAGTAATGATTTTGGGGCCTATGCTACAATGCACCTTACTTCCAAGATTAATCGTGGCTTAAAAACGGATGCGTCCATGCACCATTTTATATATGTTGTATTATAGTATTTTTCGTTTAAATTTAGTGAAATTGGTAAAAAAAAAATTGTTAAATGCATTTTAGTCTGATTTTCTTTTTCTATGATCCTAAAATTAACCAAATTTTTTTTAATATCAAATAGATAAAATTTGGCCAATTCTAAAAACGAAGATTTTAATAACACAAATAAAATCCGATCACTTTTGAAGTTATTAAATTTTATCTGCAAGACTCTAGAATTGAATAATTTTTTTTGGACATTACATAGAAAAAAAAATCCAATTTTAAAATACATTTAACTACATTTATAAGATATAGAAAAATATAAAAAAATATATATCATAGTTTATCATATGTGAGAGTATATAAATGCTCCTTCACTCATCCACCTTTAATTTGACAAGGTACATGATGCACCTTGCACAGTAGATGCACATATATAAGACCCTGCCCTAAAAAAAGCATATTAGATGCAATTATACTAAATTTAGAGAGAAGTCAAAATAATTCGTCCTTAGTTCCATCATTTTTTACCTCATCAACTTTGTGGCATCATTCAAAAAATTATTGCTTATGTAAATGAAAAATTAATGTTTGAACCGGAGACCATTAATTATGATAAATATAAAATACAAATAATCTTTATAGCTTATGTAGAGATAACTATCACAATTATAACATTACTTAATTTCATCCCATTCAGCACTTTTGTTTTCATCAGCATTAACATTACTAACTGTAACAATAACTTGAATTAAACCCTTGTTTGCATAGTTAAAGGAAAATCAAAATAACTTTGTATTTAGGACCATCCTACTTTTGAAAAAAAAATGGAAATAATAAATAAAATGAAATCAAACACCCTGGTACAATTATTGAATTTTCGGAGAGATGTGCAAATAGGCGGCTTAATCAAGCACGCTTGTTTCCTTGTAGATCAGCACTGTAATCACCATCAGAGTATAAAATGACTCCTCAACTCGATCTCCCATGGAAACCATCATCGTCAACTTACAGCACATGCTGGTCAGTAACATAGAACAGATAGTGTGCAACAATATATTCAACAAAGGAAAAAGAGTCGTGATAAAATTAACAATACAAGTAACGGTATTACACGCAACATATAAGTATGGGAAGACTAATATCAATTTTATTCAACAATTGTGAATCTGTTTGATCCACTCTTGGGGAGTGGGCCAACTAGCCACATTGATAAAAGACATTTTCATTTCTCTTTTATAACATTGTTGCATTGTGTACAGCAGCATCTGAAAGGTCGACGAAAAAAATGTAGATAGATACAAAGCTGGACAGGGCCATAAGAAAAGGTATTATGAAAGTAATTTTTTCTTTTAAGCCGATTTCTTTGGATCAGTCTATGAACTGAGGGTATATAGAACTATAGAAGGGTGCTGCAGGTTACATGCATGGGACCTGTGCAGCCTATAACTCTGTAGGGATAGAATTCCTTGCTCCGTCCCAAGTTGGGCACTAACATTAGTCCCCTTCCTAAATGATTCTCAACCGTTGGATGTACCCAATTTTTCATTGGACGGTTCAATTCCAAATACCCGGGTTTTGCAATGAATTTGCTAAAGAGTTAGTATTGTATAAATTATTTGCACCTGTGCCCCTTGTTCCATGGATGCCTGCGAGAGGCACGAGGAAAGCTTCTCTAAATTGGCCATTTACACCGATGAGGCTCAGTACAGTGCCCAACACTGGTTGCGATCCCTTTCAACACTCTCTGGTCTGATCTTCTCTTTCACATCATCTCCAAATGTACACTCCAAAGCTTCTCTCTTTCTTCCATTTCTCATTTCTTTTATCTCTTAATTATATTTTATGTGAATGCGAGCACTTCTTCTATCACCGCTCGTCTAATCTAGGTTTTTGAATTTTAGCTGCAATTACTTTTTTTTTTACGGTGGGATTTTTCTAATAAAAGCACATGAATAACCGATTGCGATGGTGATCCTGAAATGGGATTTAGTCTGCGCTTGATTGCTGTAAAATGATGGGGAATTGGAAATTGAAGTGAAATCAGTTTGGCATTTGGTGTATCAATTTGATTTTGATCCAAAAGTTTAATTTTATGTGCAATTGGTTTCTTGGGTTTGGCAATCTTAGCTTCTGTTTGCATTCTATGAATTCAAGATGTCATTTTCTTGTGCTCTAGCTTTTTGGGAGATCTTAGGTTTGGATGAGAGGTGCTTGTTAGCTGCATGCTAGTAAATGAGGCCGTTCGCTGCTACCTATTTTGTTGAAGATTAGTGCTAGGAATGGATTTAAGTTTAAACTTTGAGACAAATATACTATCTATGAATGTGCTTCTTTGAATATTTCTATTTCAAAATGTCAAGCTCAAGTTTCTAGTGTTCTAGGTTTTCACATTTGGACTTTTGTACTTAAAAGAAAGACAGCCGGAATTCTTTTGTATATTTGCACCAGTTGGGTTCTATGATAAATCATAAATAGTCCTGCTAATTTTCACCATTTGGTGCTGTGATGTTTGCCTAGTAAATTTTCTATGAGCTTCATTATAAATTTGCTATCTCCTGATCAAGAAGTTTTACTTTTAATTGCTTGAACTTGAGCCTTTAGCTGTCTGTATTGAATGCGTACCCAACAAAGCTGTTTCTTTTTTGCTTTAGTTCTTTTACATACCATTTATAAATCTTCATTGAATGACACTGGTGATAACACTTAACAGGGAGTTGGGAATTGGAATAGTACCACACCGTTCCATTGACAATGGACTTTTTGGTGGCAAGGCTGTCACAAGAAGTATACCTGGAAATAGTTTTCTGGTATGAAAAGTATAACCCTTTGTTTCTGATGAGTGACAACAATTGGCCTTTTCCCTTCTTCAACAGCATTCTTTGTCAATTTTTATCAGGCAAAACTGCCAAGCTTACAAGAGGAAAACCTCGGCAAGTGCAAGATCTTATATTCTAGGACAGAAAAATTTGGCAGAGAAGCATGAATGTAAATCTTCACAACTTGGCCTTGTAGAGGTAGCCTTCCCAGCAGCTAATCAAGTGCTCCAGTAAGCCTCAACAAGATGCCATGGGAGTGGAAGTGGAAGTCAGTGATAACTCAAGACAAATTAGTTGAAGCAAGGGATAAGATGGTTCAGACAATATCTTAGCAGTAAAAAGAACTAAATTAGTGATAAGATGTAAATGTCGGATGTCTTAGCTCCTTTTGTTTTTCTTTTGGGAGAGGGGAGTGGAAGGGGGAGGGGGAATAGCTTATTACTTTTTTCAAAAAAAGAAATTTGGTTTTTTATTTTTTATTATTTATTGGAATCTACATCCAATTCTATTCCATTCCATTGAAGTCCTATTTCAGTTTTTGTAATGTACTTCTTTTGACATTGTAGACTCCTTGGGAGTTAATGAATGAATTTTTCTTAATGAAAGAATATTGGTTAATTTCTGTTACTGCTACATCTATTGCTGATGTACATTTGGTTGATACAGAGTGAAGTTCTATGAATGTTCACTTATGTTAGTTTTTACTGTCATGCTAGCACAGTCATGCTTGACAATAGTGCTGTTGCAACTAGTAGTGTTTTCCTTTTTTTTTTTTTTGGTTTTTTGTTTTGGGGGGGGGGGGGGAGGTGGTAATACTTTTGCTTTGGTCCCTAAAATTTCTCATGGACTAGATTTGATGCTTGAAATGTTTGTTGAACTTGCTCTAGTAAGACCTTTTTTTGGTCTGGTGTTTCTTGCATATGCTTGGCTATAGTGATGCCTATAGAGCCATGCATTTATTAGTCTTCATTGTCATGCTTTTGTTAATGGTCACTTTGCTGTATGTAGTGCACATTCTCTTAACCATACTCTGCCACTATCAAGTCTACTCCTTCTGCATACACTAAATCCACAATCCTCAACTATGAAAGAGGCACCATTGTCAAGTGAAGTAACAAATAGAATATCCACCAATTGCATTAAAGGATGTTCCTAGCAATAACTAGCTTTGAATGGTTTTAACAACTTTACAAACTATAGGAATGAGGATATATTAATCACAGATGTCCATAGCATTACTAGCGAGTAACTTTAAGTAGTTTGCAATGACATATATCTTGAAATTTTTGTATGTAAAAGAATTACGTAAAAAACATTAATTTAAGTGAGTGTTCAAGTTTAGACTTTCAACTTATCTTTTTTGAGAAACGACTTAAGACATTAAGGGGAAAAAAATTGTGATTTTACAAGTAATAGAAGAAACCAGTAATGTACTACCAAAAAAAACAAAAAACAGAAGCCAGGAATACAAATAAAGAACATGCTTTTAGTGAGATGCTTCTATGATAGTTTGTGGACAGCAAGTTATGGTGGTGGGGGATAGTGTGGGGACTTCGGACAGCAAGCATCAGCATAATGGATTAATAGTGGGACAGCAAGCTTTGCGGACATACCTATCCACATCAGGATCGGGAAGAAGCAGAGAATCCCCATCAAATTCGTGTGCCTGGATACATTTGAATCTCTTTCCCCCATCCAAAATCAAGCCCTAAGATTTGAGCCATTGCAGTAGACCATGACAGTTGCCCGATATCAAAAAACTTTAGGTCTATCATTCTTGATAAGCAATAATAGCCTCGCTTGAAGATAAAAGAATGAAGGTCAATGAGGACCCTTTTGTAAATTGACACAATTTATGCTGCTTTTATAAAACAATCGGAGGGACAATATTGCAATTTTTTAGTGTATTGTTGTTTTGTAGTCATCATATATATCTTAGTAAGTTGGTATCAAAATTGCAAGGTGAAACCATCCATAGGCTTGCCTTTCAAGTTTAAAGAGAATAAGAGATCGAACGAAAAGTTTTTCTTGTATGTGCGAGGTACCGATGGGGATTTGAGAATCAAGCCATTATCTCCCTGGGGTCTTCCCACAAATGCTCTTCGGGCACAAGCAGAGGAATCCTTGGCAGCAGAGCAGAGGAGAGCACGTTAACTTGACGGCAGTTGTTTGACTTACAAACTAATCTGCATGGAGATGTTGCTTCCTCCTTCGGCAGCGATTAACATACCAAGTGGCATGTTTCTGTAGGCCCATGCCAATGAGAACCTTGAGGCTTGTGATCATAACATAGGTCGTCGCTAATCAGCAAGTCCATGGTGTTCAGTTTTCACATCCGGCGATGAAAGGGTGGTCAATGACAAAAGGAGTGCTCTGTAAATGGTCAACACAGGAGTTCATGTTATTAGACATAAACCCAAAAAAAATTTAACTCACTAATCCAACAATTAGTGTATTCCAAAATAAAACTCAACTTTTTATTTTGGCATTCTAATAGGTAACTTCTACAATATTAAAAAGAATCTAACTTGTCATCATCACAGCTATTAGATCTATATTTTAATGAATCAGATTT
Source organism: Dalbergia cochinchinensis (assembly GCA_031216125.1). Classification (NCBI taxonomy): domain Eukaryota; kingdom Viridiplantae; phylum Streptophyta; class Magnoliopsida; order Fabales; family Fabaceae; genus Dalbergia; species Dalbergia cochinchinensis. Next base: position 52,366,733 of record CM062373.1, on the reverse strand, counting down.
TTAGACCACTTAGAGTCAAACTCACTTTTCCCACCATAGAATCACCTTTTCATGACTTACCTGGTATCCAACTTATAGTTTTAAAAAAATTATTCTTTATTATTTATTATTTGACACTTAATATATTATATTAAAAATGTTGAAAGCAGGAGATTATAATAGCCTAGTTAAATAGTAATGGTACAGAAAGTGTTTTGTTTTTTTTCCCTTTCAGTGAGTTTTACTATTAGCATTTTAATCTATATGGTAGAACAACCATAATTGGTTAAAATGCCCATCACAGAAATTTGATGAAAAGTATTTCCTGCCATGTACGTATATCACTAGGGAAAGAAACATACCGAATTCGTGGATCAGAGTTTAGACATTTTTTTTTTCAATAATTAAAAAGCGCTCAACTCTAAAAACAAGAAGCTAAAGTGAACATGTGTGTTCAATAATTACAATGCAAAATAGATGAAGAAAATAAGACTCAAGCAGAGGAAAAAACAAGGTTCAAAACCCAACATCAGAAGCTATCCACGAAGAGAGACCAATCACAAAACCAGCTCAGGGTAAAGGTAAAAACACTTTAATGTGAACAGCTGTTTTAGTTTGTTCCTCATACTTGGAGGAATATCGAGCTAACCGGCCCTAACATCTAATAATGCTTATGCCAAATATAGCTAAAACATGATATCTGGCCTCCGTCTTAGTCTCTCAACTGTTTACATTTAATCAATGTTATCCTTGGTATTTGTATCTATCACGCGCCACAAATGCACTTCTGAAACATTATTTAATTATTTCAGTGCAATGCGCAATCGCTTAGAAAATTACTTTTGGAGTAGTTTGGGCAAAAGTTATTGTCACTCTCATTTATTTAATACTAGTCATTTAACTCGTCTGATGCACGAGAAGATAATAAAAAATAGTTTGTTGATTATTATAAAAAATAAATAATAATCTATTTACATATATCTTATAGAAAATTGAGCATATAAATTTATTTTAAAAGTAAGTTAATAGTTAAATAATTGAATAAGTGGACAAAATATAAATGTGTCATTTTATTTTATCTCTTATATTGAATATCATGTTTATAAGGTTAAAAATATCTTAATAGATTACCTATAACTAATAATAAAGAGCTTATTTTATGAAAATTTTGCACATTTTGAAAGTTGAAATTATTAAATAAAAAAAAGAGAATAAATGAATAATTTTACTATATTATGAGCCATTTATAGGAATAACAATGAGTATCCATGAGAAAGGGGACACATCTCACGCCACCCGTCACTGTTTAGAATTTTTTCTCTCATCTTCATCCCTATCCCCATCCTCTTTATAGGTCCCTATTTCCCATTTCTCGTGGGGATTTTAAATTCATATGGTATTCAAGGATTTATTAACAAATTTTGAAAAGAGAAAAACTTTAAAAATATTTTATAATTTGAAACATAAATATCTATAATAATAAATATTATAAATACAATATAATCTAAATTAAAATTAAAAATATATACATGATACAAATATAATAAAAATAATTAAAAAATAAAGATGTATTATCCATGTTCCTATCCCGTTCAACAAATGGAGACTTAGCTCCCATAGATCATCTTTATGAAGGCGAAATATGTGCCAATTTCTTTCCCCACTGAGTAATTCCCGTATACCTATTTTTAATTTTTTGTATCATCCCTAGCCATTTATATCATTTTAGTAAATTAAAATATTTAATTTAAAAATATAAAAATATATTTTCTAATTAATAAAAATAATACATAAATTTAATTTATATGATTTCAATTACACATCTTTTTCTTGTACATCCTTTTAATAAATTAAAATATCAATTTTAAAATATATGTTATAATAAATATGTAATAATTAGTAAAAAATTATTTAAAATTCTAATTTATATAATCTCAATTATTAGAGTAGTGTATCAATTATAATTTTTTTTAATAAAAAATAATATAGTTATTTACTTTTTAAAAATAATAAATATTTAATATCATTATTAAAGAAGTGTAAATTATAGAATTTATTTTTTAAATATTTTAGTGTTGAAAAATTGAAGATATTTTTTTCAAAAAAATTAGTATGGAAAAATTATGGAATTGATAGTTTGGAATGTTTAAGTTGTAAAAAAATTAAACAGAATATAGTGATACATATAGATAGATAATTTTTTCATTATGATTTTCAAAAATTCTATATTTAAAATTAGGAAATTTTTCCTAATCTCATCTTCATTTAGAATATTCCCTCCAGTCTCATGCACATCCCCGTCACGGGTCTTCATTTTTTATTTCACATGGAGATTTGAATCTCTATTGATATTTACGGGTTTATTAAAAAATTTTAAAAAGAAAAAATTTTAAAAATACTTTGAACTTCAAAACATAAATATCTACAATAATAAATACTACTAATGTAACACAATTATAATAAGTTTGTTATCATTAATACTATAATTATATATAAAAAATTTTATGGTATAATATATTGAATTATAATTTTTTTTATGTTATTTTTTATTTTTTATATTGATTTTGTTAATGGTAGAGAGATATGAAGGTATAATTGAAAAAAAAATTGATAATTAGAAGGTAAATTAAATTCAAAAACTTAATTTAACTGTTAAAATTATGAAAAGGATGGATATAATTTTTCTTTAAATAACACATGGAAGACTTTTTACATAATAAGTCTTAAATATTAGTATTATATCAATTATTATTATATTTGATTAAGAATAAATTTGGTAGCAATTGAATTTTGAATTATTATCATATCAAAATCAATCAATTAGCAATTCGTTAACAATTTGACCTACCCATGTTCTTTAAAAAAAAATATGTTGATTTTAAAGCTTATTTATTTTGAAAATATTTTCTTCATAATTTTTTATATTACCCTCATAATATGAAGCTATTAGTGATTCTTAATTTAATTATAGATTATAATTATATTAACATGGGTTCTCTCTTAATGCAAATTATAATATTTAATGATTGTAATATTTGATTCTTTAATGATTATAATATCTAATTTTATTTCATATGAAAAATAATTAATATGTAAATTATAAATTAAGTTTAAAAGAATCTTTTGACATAAAGATTGAAAAAAGTGGGGCCTAAATCACTATATAAATGACATGTGTAATAGTTTTTATGAAATGAGTCTGAAATATTAATATAGTAAATTTATATAATCAATAAATTTTATATCGAATCTTAATCATTAATAACTTCTAATTATAAATAAGATTCTGATAAATCTCTATTATTTTTTTTTCTTTTTAAAATCTTCATCTCCAATTTTTTAATTTTTTTCAACACTAACTTTTTTTTTCCAAAATTTATTCAATTCTTTTAGAGTATAAAATTATCAAACTTGTCATGAATTGTATGATTGATTTTTTCTTTCAAAGTTCATTCAAATCTTTTAAAATATAAAAATTTTAGATGTGAAATTAATTTATCAATATAATTCATGATTTCAGCATCACAATAATTAAAGATATTTAATTAATAAAATGCAATCATATTATTAAATACAGATGATTATCAATGATATGCTAATAATATGTAATAATTGCGGTTTTCTTTTTTACAAAAAAATTAATGAATAACTTTTTCAAAGATGTGAGCCCTAAAACATTCTTATTGCGACATGTGTAAAACTTTCCCTCTAACGACTATGAAATATTAGTATTATAGATAGATTACCTTCATAATGTGAGGCTATTAATAGTTCTTAATTTAATTATAGATCATAATTAATAATATTTGATTGTAATATTTAATTCTTTAATGATTGTAATATCTAATTTTATTTCACATGAAAGATAATTAATAAGTAAATTATAAATTAAGTTTAAAAAAACCTTTAGATATAAAGATTGAGAAAAGTGGGGCCATAAATCATTGTATGAATGACATGTGAAGCCTAAATCACTATATGAATGACATCTGTAATAGTTTTCATGGAATGAATTTGAAATATTAGTATAGTAGATTTATACAATCAATAAATTTTATACCGAATCTTAATCATTAATAACTTCTAATTATAAATAAGATTCTAAAAAATCTCTATCATTTTTTTCTTTTTAAAATCTTCTCTAATTTTTTTAATTTTTTTCAACACTAACTTTTTTTTTTCAAAATTCATTCAAATCTTTTAAAGTAGAAAATCATCAAAATTGTCATGAATTATATGATTATTTTTTTTCAAAACTCATTCAAATTTTTAAAAATATGAAATTATCAAAATTATTTGTAAGAGCTCAAAGGTTATTGAAAGTATAATTTTATGGCCATCCCAAGATTTTTATTTTCACTTGCATACATATATAATTGTTTTTATTGAATTGGCATAATCTTGATCTTCAAATCATTAAATTAATCTACGTATATAATCAAATAATGCCATAACTAATGAATAAAAAAATATTTTGCCTTTAAATAATTAAATTCATCATAATCTTATTATTAATTAAAAAAAGCAAATGATATAACCTAGCACATATATTTTGTATCTTTCTTATAATTTATATACTTAATTTCATAAATTTAATATAATAGTATTAAAAAAAATCACCACCTGCATCAAATATAAAAATTTTATATGTGAAATTAATACTAAAATTTTGAAATTAATTTATCAATATAATTCATGATTTCAGCATCACAATAATTAAAGATATTTAATTAATGTAATGTAATCATATTATTAAATACGAATAATTATCAATGACATGCTAATAATATGTAATAATTGTGATTTTATTTTTAAAAAAAAAATTAATGAATAACTTCTTAAAAGATGTGGGTCCTAAAACATTCTCATTGCAACACGTGTAAAACTTTCTCTCAAATGACTCTGAAATATTAGTATTATAGATATAGATTGCTCTTTATTTATTATCTTTGTGTATAATATTTCTAAAATGCCCTCGATACAAATCAACATTAATCCAAAAAATTGAAATATATATATATATATATATAATTTTTTTAAAAAAGATTATGTAAACACAATTACATGATTCTCCTTGTTGATGAAGAATCATATTGAAGATGGATTAATATTTTTGTTCAATGCATAAATAATTCAATGTTTACTTTTTTTTATTGTTAAACTCATATGTGCTTAATATTAATTTTACAATTATTCCATATAAATTTAAAATATCAAAGTAGCAATACATGAGAAATATAAAATATTTAATTAAAAACATTTAGAAATGATATAAATAAAAAATAAACAAGTTACAATAGACAATGGAGATTTTACCACATAAAATTTAATGTAGTTGTGAAAATAAAAGTTAGCTAAATATATTAAAGATATTTTTGGAATGTTACATGTAAATACAATAAATGAGGAGTGGCATTAGACAAACAGGAATAGCAAAATGAAAACCATTGATGGACTATAGTTCAAATTTGCAGCAAGCCATCCTTCCGCGGTGCACGTGATGGAATATTCATATTCCACATTTGCTGTGCTACAAACGAAAACATTAGAGTCACCTTTGATGTATGAAATTCAATATGGAATTGAATTTTAGAATTGAAATTGGATGGCATAATTATATTCCAATTTTTTGTTTAAAGTAATATATATAAAATTATAATTATAATTTTATAATCAAATTTTATAATATTGAAAAATAATTAAAATAGATTCATCTTAATCCCTAACTTGGACTATGCATTGTTAATTCCTAAATTTATTAAATATCTCTCTTTCCATTAAAATATATGGCAAAAAAAAATGTTAGCTTTTGAATTCTTCTCCCAGAGTGAGTTTTTATGCACCGGTGAGGAATCTTGAGGGATTTGGGTATATCTCGGGTTTGAAATTGATGAGTTGAAGTGTGATCATTTTCTATATCTTCATCGATCATATTTCTTATATACAGTAAAATATTTGATCGTCACATTTATTCATTAACATAGATTTGTGGAACTGCATTGATTCGTTTTGTCTTTTATTCTTATATTTTTGAATATTTATTTTGTGTTAATCTGTTTGTGATGTCTTTGAGCCCACCATTTATAATGCTTGTTATATCTAACATACTAAAAAATATAGCTAAAATTTTGAATTATTTTGCACATTAATCTTCAAATGTGCAAAATAATATTTTGTATGGATCATCGCTTAATTAAAAGAACAATTCTTAAAAATAAAATATTAGTGTGCATAAAAATAATTTGGGAACCTTTTAACGATAAAAATTAAAGGGGAATCCAATAATATGTCTTCCACCTTCTCCAGAAAATTACTTCTTCTCTTTCCGTACCCAAAATAATTGCCACTCCTAATTAACTTTATATTTAGTAAGATTTCACGATGCGTGCTCATTACCCAGTAAAACAATAATATTTTTTTTGTTATTTAACAAGTGCCCTTGATTAAGGAATAAAAAGGAAAAACTTTGTATTGGAGATATGGGCATTCAAGTTTTTAATGAATACCACCGCAAGAAAAGCGCGGGTAACCGATGGTTTTACCAATAGGTTTTTCAACGGGTAAGAATTTTACCCACGGTTTTATCGATGAGTATGAGCCATCGGTGGCCGTCGATTGATTATTACCAATGGGTTTCTATTTACAGTTGGTAATTTTTGACGGATATACCGACAGGTAAAAAAAATAAAAACTAATTGATACAATTAGATTAAAGGCGTCATGGGTTAAGCCAGGAAATTAATATTATCGACGGACATTTCTAATATTACCGACGGGAGACTTAAAATAATAATAATAAAAAATTATTTATATTACCGACTGACTTACCGATAGGTGATTGTTTTTAAAAATTATTTTAACTAACCAAATAATTATTTTACCTACAGTTATACCCATCGATAATAGTTTTAATAATTTTTTTGTATGGTTTTGTGTCATTGTGGTTTAAAACAATACCTATATAAATTCGTTAACACCACTATAAAATTCCGATTTAATCCGCCTTCTATTAGGGTTCAATCTATCGTACATCTATGACCGATTTGAAGGTAACATTGTGATAAATCTTAGACCTTGTAATTTTTCAAAGACATCAAATTATTACTTTCAAATACAAATTCAATTACTATTTAAATTTATAGTACAACTATTTTTAATCTTATTTACTTAACAAAAATTCAAACAAAATTTTGATGGCATCTCATCTTAAATTAAGAGCTTCCATCTTCTTGTATTTCAGTGTAGTCATAAACAAAGAAATTTACGAAGCGTTCTTGTTTGGGACATAAATATTTGTTATTTTTTAAATATAAATGAGGCTTCTATTTTAAAGTCAGAATGTATAACCAGAGTGCTCCAGAAATGGATTATTCAATATGTAATGAAGACACTACCAAAGATTGTGAAGTTGGCAATGATGACAGTGAAAGGCTTACACCACCTGATGAGAATCACGTACATTTGTTTAAGATGCACCATAACTTTCAAGAAATGTACATGATTTTCAGGTGCTGCAGGCCTTTCAATGTCATCAATGCCAACATCACAATCTTGGGTAGTGTCTTCGTTATGTCTTGAATAATCCATTTCTGAAGCACCATGGTTATACACTTTGGCTTTAAAATAGAAGCCTCCTTTTTATTTAAAAAAATAACAAATATTCACGTCCCAAATAAGAATGCTTTGTAAATTCCTTCCAACCATATATTTTAGTACAATCATACCATGTAATTTATTAAAGATAAGCTCAAATTATTAGTTTCAAACACATTGAATTGGTTTTCTTTATTTTTAATCTTTTATCCATAAAAAAAATTTTAACAAAATTTCTACACCATCTCTCCTTAAATTAGGAGTTTCCGTTATCATAAATTTCCTTTAATCGGTCTTTAAGTTTTTTTAATACAATTATTTTTAATCGTTTATCATCCTTAAAAAAATTTTAATAAAATTTCGATAGTATTTCCCCTTAAATTTGGAGCTTTCGTCACCAAATATTTTTTTAATTAGTGTTTAGGTTTTTTTAATATGGTTATTTTTAATCTTTTATCATCCTAAAAAAATTTTAATAGAATTTCGACGGCATCTCCCTTTAAATTAGGAGCTTCCATCATAAGATATTTTAGTCAATTTAATAATTATAGATATAATTATAAAGATTAACAACAGAATAGATATTGTGAAACAATTACATTTTAATAATTACATACAATTCACATAATCCTAAAAACCGTTCTATTGTGCATCCCCTTATAACTCCACAACATGCATCCTGTAATTTTTGCAAATACAAAGAATTTCACAGCAAACAATGCAAACAAGTTAGGCAAGGACCTCTATGCTTTTCCCTCCAGCTATGCAATCCCCATTTCCTACAACTCTATCATAGAAAACATAAGTCTCTATCCTACCTACATACATACTAAACTATATAAATAACAAGGATTTAGTTACTAACCTCTACAGCAGTGGAAATAAACAAAATGTGTAAGCTATCCATGTCTAACCACATCCAATCCTGAAATTCCAATATGAAAAATTTATATCTGCACATAATTATATACATAAAAAATATGAAATAAAATAAGATAATTAGAATGGCAAACTGATCTCAGTTAATAATTGTTGTCACCCTCAAACAATGCTCCTACATTAAAAATAAGCAACAATAATTACTCACCAATGCAATAAAACATAAGCCCTAAACACAACACTGTAGCCACCTATAAACGAACGGAAAAACAAGTCAAATAAAAAACTAAACCGATTAAAGTACTCATCAAATATCCTAGATCACAATGGTGGTCTCCGTTTGTCGAATGGAGCTCTGGTTGTGAAGGACAGTCGAAAAATAGGTGAGCGGCGAGGGAAGGGGAGAAAGAGAGGGGAGACAGAGGAAGAAAGAAGAAGAAGAAGGTGATCTGGGCAAGATATCTGCGAGTTACTGACGGGTACACGGTTAAATGAAACTGTAAAGCCCCAATTTTTACTGCTGTGTAAAAATTACCAACATGCCCCTAGATAATTTTTGCATGTAATTCAAGGTCGAATAATCCTCAATAAAGGAATATAACATTATAGAAACATTTATGAGAAATTTGAATAGCGTTTTGTGCGAAAGTCGCAAACCCCGATTTTTCTGTACGTGTAAAATGACCAAAGTGCCCCTGAGGTCATTTTTACCTAGAAATCAAAGATAACCAATCTAGATTATCTTTGAGGGATTAATTTAATGCTTGATGGGGATTATATGGGTCTTAGAGATAAAAATCTCAATTCTCAATTTTTACGGTACATAAAATTATCATTTTACCCCTGTAGCGATTTTACATGAAATTATACAATCTTTGAATTCGGTTTTCACCAAAAAGTTCAAAATGACTATTTCAAGTATAATTTGAAATGTCCAGTAATTACAGGGACGTTTTATATAAAATTATCTTTTTACCCCTAATTGTGCTAAATAGGTTTACTTGTGTAATTAAGGTAATATTAAGCTCTAATTGAACTCAAATTGATTTCATTCATTAACCTTGAGTTAAAAATTAATTACCTAAGGTTAAAAATAATTACTTAAGGTAATTAGAGCCTAAAATTACCTAAGGTAAAATTTAAATTACCTTTCCTTAATTATAAGAGCTCATAAAATTAGTGATATTGAGATCAAAGTTAAGATTTCGGTTTAGGTAAAATCTAGTACATTTACATTTCCTTATCCTAAGTTTAGAACTTATGTTACAAATTGATTTTAACTCATTTGAAATTAACTTCATTTACTAATATATGATTACTCTTTTTACTTTGTCTTGTTTTATCCTAAACACTTAACCTTTTGCCATTTTCACTAATCTATCAATTCCTAATCTTTTACCTAAGTAATTACACATCTAATACATGTATTACTACTTGTAAAACAACACAAATCTGATCATAAAGGAATCAGAAACCAGCGCCCATGATCAGCCCCATTTCACCATATTTTATTGTTTTTCCAACATAAAATCATATCCAAACTTATCACCATTTCTTTAGCTTTCTTTTTCTTATTTTTGGCTATGTTTAATCAAAAGAAATCCATCCATATTTAGCCTTATCAGCCATGGTTTCTTGCCTTCCATTAACATCATATTTTATGCACTTTCAAACAATGATACATGGACAACATTATGACTACATATTATGCTTTCTTTTCTAAGTTTTCTTTAATTGAAAAATGAAATAAACCCTCCATTTTCCAGCCACAAGGCAGCGGCCAAATAGCCTTCATGAGCCTATAAATAGGTGCTCTTCCATTGCTAAAGTGTTCACACAAACACTCATAGCCTTAGCACTTGCTTACTTGATAGTTTCCTTGCTCAAATTTTGCTCAAAGTTCTCTAATTCTTTCAATACTTCAAGCTTTCTTCTTCTTCCTCATTCACATCTAAGAGACTCCATTCCCAACCTCTAATCAAGCTCTAAACCTCAAACATACACATTTCAACCACAAATCAACTCCTAAACAAATAATCTTTCCATTATAAAACATAAGAACATAACAAAAATTCTTCCACCATTCCATCATCACTTGGTTGAAACCATCATCATCATCTAGAGGAGATTTTTATTCTCTTTACTTCTTAAGATATCAAGCTTTAACTTTTGAGAACAAGAAACAACTTGGTAGGGATTTTATTTCATGTTCTTTCCTTTAATTCTTCTTAATAATTTCTGATTTGTGGCTTAATGATGAGACCATGAAATAAGGTTCTTGGAACCATGATAATAAAGGACTCTAATGCTCACTTCCTTTGTTAAGATTAATTGAGGCTAAAGAGTTTAATTCTCTAAAAGTTTTGAGCTTAACAAGATAATAAATGAACTTGCATCCATTGTTTATGTTTCAAGCTCTTGCATATCATGTGTAAATTTCAAGCCTTGCATATTCATATTTAATTTCAAGTCATCACCTTAAATCTTGAAGATAATAATATGAATTTGCATTCTCATGTTTAAATTCCAAGTAATGCATTTCATGTTTATATTTCAAGTTATCACCTAAACTTTGAATATCTAAAAATAAACTTGCATCTTCATATTTATATTTCAAGTATTACATATCATGTTCATATTTCCAAGTTATCACTTTATAATGATAAAGATTAAAAATGGATTGCATAGCATGTTTATAATTCTTGCTATCACCTAAATCTCTAAAGCTCAAAACTTACCTCTTTAATCTTAAATAGGAATTTTTATTATGGATATATTTAAATTATGTTATTTTCAGCCTCTTGATGTTCTTGATATTAAAGTTGGTTTATTTTATTTATAAGGCTTTGATCTTGTCTTTAAATTATTCAAATAACTTTTGTTAGAATTAGAAATTTAAAGATGTTAAAAATTGTGCTTTTTCTCAAGCTTTTGATTAAAAGATTTAGATTACTAACCTAAATTAGATAAAATGGTTAGGATACTGATTTAAAAGGTTTGGATGTGTATAAATTACTTATAATTGATGTAAAAATTATTTTTAGCATTTTTGAGATAAACTAGTAACTAGAAATGATCAAAATTGTAATTTTATAAAGTTTTAGAGAATGAATATTCTGGATTAATTCCTCACTGATTTGATACTGATCATATTGTTGGTATACATAAGAATTATTAGTATTTGAAATAAAAATTATTTTTGGTATCTTAGAGGTTGAAAAGAATAATTACAAGTGTTAGTTTTGACTGTTTTGCAAAATGTGGAAAGTTGTGTTCTAAACTATCAATTATATAATTTTGGTCAGAGGATTTTAATTAGAGTTAGTAATGATATATGATGTGTTTATATGTTTAAAATACCATTTATAATGTTTAGAAAAAGTTTTAAAAGTATTGGTTTTTGATAAGTGTAAAAAATGAGCAACTTTGCACTTTGACCCCTAAAGTGTGTTAAAATTTAGTTTATGGTCCTAAAAGGTTTTTATGATGAGTTTAAATGATTTCTAATAGTTATATGTCTCTTGAAAGTATTAGTTAATGTTAAAGATCTTTAGTTTGTGAGAATGTGTTAAAAAGGGGTATTTACATTTTTACCCATAATCTTTGAGAAATTGCGATTTGATCTTTTTGGGGCTTAAGCATAAATATTGATAATTTGATGAAATGAATGTGGTTGATATCTTGTGAAGGAAATGTTCACGCATTGAAATTTATATGGCTTATATGTATGTTATGTAATTTGAATTATGGCATGTTGTAGTTATGCTTAATTCATTGAGATGTATAATTTCATGAAGTTTTATGAGCATAAAGTATTGAATGATGAGTTATGGTTATATGTTCATGCTTGCATCTCTAAACAACATGCTAAGATTAAAGGTGACGTAAAACATATGGAAATGATCCTCTAGATTCCCCGAATTAAAGGTTATGAGAGGTGATCCAAAAAGAAAGTGATTCTTTAGACTCCCCGAATTAAAGGTTATGAAAGGTGGTCCTATGTTATAAACATGAAATGTTAGATGATAATTTATAATTATATGTTTCATGTGTACATCTCTTGATATCATGCTAAGATTAAATAAAATATATGGAAGTGATCCTCTAGACTCCCCGAATTCAAGGTTATGAGAGGTGATCCAAGAAAGTTGCATACTTATGATGATAAATTTGAACAAATGCAAGAAATGATGTATTTTCCTCCTTTATTACCCCATATTAAATCTAGTGACGGCTAGCTAGGTTGAGCTCATCCTAGGCAATCGGTGAGGTGGAGTTTTGGTGCTGAATATAAAATCGCCGAGGAAGGTGAGATGGTTGATTTGAGATGTTGACGTAAAAGGATGGTTATTAAGAAAGGAACTTGAGAGTTCCACTATGAGAAAGTAAATTATCATGGGTTCGCTTGCCTTTTCCATGCAAGTTAAATGGTATACGACTCATCAAGTTTGATATATCATGCATTCATACTAAGTCACCTAAGAAAGTAAAGTAAGGATGTGTATTTGGTGTGTTTACTCATGTGATGTTGTGTTTTGGTTTTGTGTGTTGCAAATTCATGTTAAGAGTATGCTTAAGTTATTTGCATATGTTATTTATGTACTAGAGGTATTACCATGCATACATGAGATATCTATTGCATTCATGACATTAAGACTCATGCTAAAAGATATTTGCCTCAGCTAATGGTGTTTGGAACTTAATAAATGAACTCTATATATGCTCACCCTTTTCATAATAAAACCCGAGGTTCCTGGAGACGATTACGATGACACTTGCATTAGAATAGGGAAGCCCTACTGAAAATCTTGTATAAGTTTCTCATCCATTTTTCTTTCTTCTGTGTCGTCTCTAGATAAGGATAATGGTGTAGCTCGTGAATTTCTCTAAGACGCGGATGAGAGAGTTATGTTAGAAAAGGGATCAAGAAGGTCGCAATGGGAGTATGGATATAATTTCCCTTGGATATTAGCTTTAGGGTGATCATACACCTTTTATTTGCTTGTACTTTAGTCTCTTGATGGATGTGTACTGATGCCCTCTATGTTTAGAGGACGTCACTACTGTGATATAATTCTGATGTATTAATATTGTTTATGTCATGATACTCTATGGTTTATATGTATATTGTGATGTTGTATGTATCTGTGACTTGTCTTTATCCTTTCTTATTTATAGGTAAGGCGAACAGCATTAATTACTTAGCATGCACAGCTTATATTTTGTATCTTAGACCAAAAAAAAATTACCAATATTTTCACTAAGATATTTTCAAAAATTTAAATTAAAGACTGGAACAAAAGAGTAATAACTAATAATTAACTTAAATACGTTCCTAGGCGTATTGAGTTAAATATTAGAGTGTTACAGAAACAATGTGTTTTATAATTTCATAATTACCGACGGGTGTGTGGAATTGCACAGCAACATGTCAAAATTCAAATACCCATCGAAAAACTTGTCAGTAACTAATAAAAATTAATAAAATAAAATAAAATTAAGTACCCATTAGTAAACCCGTCAGTAATATATAAGAAAAATAATTATAAAATCAAAAAAATATCCGTCAATTAGGTAGTCAGTAATTTAATAAAAACATTTAATTTAATCGATATACTTCTCAATATATCTATCGGTTATTTTGAATAAAAATTAATTACAAAATCAAATTAAATACCAGTCACAACGTGAGTCAATAATTAAACAAAAAATAAATTTAATAATAAAATGTCGATAGACTCATTGTTAATATAATGACAAAATAAAAAATATAAATTAAATAAGCTACTAGTTGATATACCCGTCAGTAAATATTGATAAAAATAATTAAAAAAATATTATACCCGTTAGTAAACTTGTCGAAAATAATACGCGTCATATGGCGGGATATAGCATCATCGTTTACCGACACATAAAACGACGAGTATTTATGTAAATTTATTTTAATTAGAAAAATACAACAATCCTTCAGAGATACCATTCGTCGATATCCCGCGAATTTCTAGTAGCGTACGAACTACTAAAAACTTTTGAATTATTTTTTTTTGGGTATTTTTAATCATTATCCTTAGAATATTGACTAGCAAAATCCATATTTTCTAACTTTTAAAAAGTGGATATACCTTTTTGCGGTAGCTTGTGGCTATCTCTCGCTCTTACTTGATCACTTTCTTCACCATTGAATTTAATAGATTTTTTAATATCCAAATAACATCCCTATAGAAAAATGAGTGTCTATAAATAATTCGCAATATTGGTAGAATCTCCTATATACCAGTACGTCGTTTCCAAATGAAAAAACCAGATAACAGAAGGAAGAATGGCTCTTCTACAACCTCTTCTAAAACAATTCTCTTATGTGCCAAATTCAACCCTTTACTTGGCTATTTTTGGCTTCATAAGCCTCGTGCTTGTGCTTAAGTTCACAAGAAGAAACAAGGCCAATCTTCCTCCATCCCCACCAAAACTGCCCATCATTGGCAATCTCCATCAGCTAGGAACATTCCCACACCGCTCCTTCCATGCTCTCGCTAACAAGTATGGCCCTCTCATGTTGTTGCAGCTGGGACAAAATCCAACTCTAGTGGTTTCATCCGCAGATGTGGCCAAAGAAATCATCAAAAACCATGATGTTGTTTTCTCCAACAGGCCCCAGACTACAGCTGCTAAGATCTTTCTATATGATTGCAAGGACATTGCTTTTGCATCCTACGGGGAAGAATGGAGACAAAAAAGGAAGATTGGTGTTCTTGAGCTTCTAAGCCTCAAAAGGGTTAAGTCTTTTGAATCCGTCCGAGAAGAGGAAGCTGCAGAGTTGGTTGGTAACATACGTGAAGCATGTGCAGATGAAGGGTCATGTGTGAATCTGAGTGAGATGCTGATTGCAACCTCAAACAACATAGTGTCTAGATGTGTTCTTGGACAAAAATATGATATCCCAAATGGCAGTAACAGCTTTGGGGAGATAGGGAGAAAGGTGATGAAATTATTCACGGCTTTCAGTGTGGGAGATTTCTTCCCTTCATTGGGTTGGATTGATAATCTTACAGGCCTAATTCCTGAAATGAAGGCTATTCTTGTCGAATTAGATGCTTTCTTTGATGAAGTAGTTGCTGAACATAAGAGAATGAAAAAGCAAGATAAGCAGTCTAGTAGTAAAGACTTCGTGGAGATACTGCTTGAACTTCAAGAGAGTGGCATGCTTGACTTCCAGCTCACCGGAGATAACCTCAAAGCAATCCTAATGGTATGCTTCTCTCTCTTCCTCTAATTAGCATATCCATGATTGAGAAATTTAAAATTTTATTGATAATAACATCAAAATATAATATAAATAAGACATTAATTTTTATGCATTTTTGTTAAATCATGTATTGCCACGTCAGTAAAAATGGTTAAATTTTACATTCATTACTTAAGAAATCATATAAATGAATGATTTATTTTATAATGTTGGTACATTAAAATTAAATTATATAAATAATACATAACATATATAGGGAGGAAAAAGATTAATATTGTTATAAAAGGGTGTAACATGCATTCACAAAAGCGTTTAATGACATATTTTTCCCTATATTTGTTTTTTTTTTCATCTGTAACAAAAACAAATGACATTTTTCCTGAACCCTTTTCTTTGAATGGTTCATTGAAGTTCAAAACTAAATTTTGTATGTTAGTTGTGTGTTGATTGTGTAAGAATACATTAACCCATTTCAATGATTGCAGAACATGTTTGTTGGAGGAAGTGACACAACTTAGACGGCTCTAGAATGGGCTTTTGCTGAGCTCATTAAGAATCCAAATAGCATGAAGAAAGTCCAAGAAGAGGTAAGGAGAATTGTGGGTATCAAATCAAAAGTGGATGAAAATGATGTGAATCAAATGAACTATTTGAATTGTGTGATCAAAGAAACTCTTAGATTACATCCACCTATTCCTCTTTTACTTCCTCGAGAAACAATCTCAGGTGTGAAAGTTAGAGGGTATGATATTCCTTCGAAAACAACAGTATATCTGAATGCATGGGCAATCCAAAGGGACTCTCAATTGTGGGATAATCCTGAAGAGTTCATTCCTGAGAGATTTGAAAGCAACCAAGCTGATTTCAAAGGACAAGATTTCCAATTAATCCCATTTGGTACGGGGAGAAGGGGTTGCCCTGGAATTTCATTTGGACTTGCTTCGACTGAATATGTGCTTGCTAATCTTCTATATTGGTTTGATTGGAAGCTGGCTCAGGCTGGTGACATAGACATGACTGAGATGTGTGGGCTCACTATCTGCAAGAAAGTGCCTCTCCATCTTAAACCCGTACCATACTTTATTTGATTTAAACCTTGATGTGGTGTACCGTTATTAATGGTTCCTTAATTTGTAAAGTCCTTAGGTCGGTGGGTAAATTGTTTGAAAGTTTGAGTATGATTTTGTTATTGCAATTCATTTTCTTTCAAGAAGATTGCCATTGAACCATCATATAATTATCTACTTGAGAGAAGTGCTATGCAATCAGAACATATTTATCAAAAATTTTAATAGAAACTATGAATATTGTACAATGAAATAAATGGCAAAATTCACTTATTTATAGATGTGTCAATAGGATGCTATGTTATTCCATTAACTGTTTTTTTTGGAAAAGCACAAAAAAGGGGACCCTCTATCAGTTTTCTTTGACTAATTGTTCAATTGATCCTTTTTTATTGGGAGAATTTCATTGGTTAATAAAAATATAATATCGGGTCAATCGACCCCATTACTTACACTGTTCGAGTCAAGAAGATGTAGTCTGTATGGCCAATATGGACTACGAAGAGTGAGGGCTGGCCCACTTTCTTAAATGTGAATGTTATGCTTGGGCATCATTTCTATACCATGACCTGCATCTAATCCTCTTTTTTTTTTCCTGGTGCGTGCACCTAATCCTTTATTTAGAAAGAAATTGTCCTATTGTGCAAATGGATTCCCCCCACTTAAGCAAAATTTCAATTTCAATGAAATATCTTCACATCTTCATACATATATATATATATATATATATATATATATATATATATGCAATTATCGATCTTCTTTTGTACATACTTATAAATAGGATTTTGTTAACAAGTGCTTTAACAATAATAGCTAAGGAACTCCAAAAAAAAATTTTAAAAGTTTTAAATAAATCTCATGTGTTGAAAAGTTAAAAGTTTATTTTTTTAATGTAAAACTTTCCATTCTTAATACCTCAAACAGTGATCTTAGGACACTGATGAGGTAAACTCATATAAATATTCAAAATAAACACCAAATAATAAATAAATAAGAAAGTGAAGATAATTTCGTATAATAATTGTTTGCAAGTTAATATTGCTATATGAGTTAAATCGTTTTTGAAAAATAATACCATCTACTAATCGATCCCAAGTTTAACTTTACACAAGTTTTGTCATTCATCATATTTTTTTTCTCCATTAAATAATCATATCTCATATTCACTCATTCTCTTGCCAATTCACATTCTCTCTCATAGGGGTGAAATGAGAATGATTCATTGAAAAAATGTGAAAATGAATTATATTTTGCAACAGAAAAACCAAACCCAAAATTTGACTTATTTTATGAAATGATGGGATGAGTAACATTCTAACAAAAAGTTTTCTTAATTGAAGCCAGATCAAAGTGTTGCGGTTTTTGTTACAGAATTAATAAACCCTTCATCCTCATAGTTAATAATCTCATTGCATAGCTTGCTTCTCAAAAAGTTACGAAACATGTTACGACCCAATTCTATCATGACAAGCACATAATGGGTGCGACTGCATTGAAGAGGCACTTTAATAAAAAATAATCTTATTGGCTTTGTTAAGTGTAAAAGTATTTTTATAATTTTATTAATTAGGAACACTTAATATCACAAAAATATCATTTTATTAAATTTATTAACAGTATTCTGTGAATGAGGGATGTGACTGTAATATAAATACTTAAATTTGATAAGGAACGAGGTGTGATTGTAGATTGAACAACTAGAGGGATATAAGTTATATTTCCACAAATCTTAGGAGAGATGAATGTAATTTACCTATTTTTTAACTTTCAAAGAGCGGATGTCGCTCATTGGAGTAGCTTGTGGCTCCCTCTCACCCCTACTTAATTACTTTCTTTACCCTTGAATTTAATGGATTTTTTAATATCTAAATAACATTCCTATAGAAAAATGAGTGTCTATAAATAATTCGCAATGTTGGTAGAATCTCCTATATACCAGTACGCTGTTTCCCAATGAAAAACCAAATAACAGAAGGAAGAATGGCTCTTCTACAATCTCTTCTAAAACAATTCTCTTATGAGCCAAATTCAACCCATTACTTGGCTATTTTTGGCTTCATAAGCCTCGTGCTTGTGCTTAAGTTCACAAGAAGAAACAAGTCCAATCTTCCTCCATCCCCACCAAAACTGCCCATCATTGGCAATCTCCATCAGCTAGGAACATTCCCACACCGCTCCTTCTATGCTCTCGCTGACAAGTATGGCCCTCTCATGTTGCAGCTGGGACAAAATCCAACTCTAGTGGTTTCATCCGCAGATGTGGCCAAAGAAATCATCAAAAACCATGATGTTGTTTTCTCCAACAGGCCCCAGCCTACAGCTGGTAAAATCTTTATCTATGATTGCAAGGACATTGGTTTTGCATCCTATGGGGAAGAGTGGAGACAGAAAAGGAAGATTTGTGTTCTTGAGCTTCTAAGCCTCAAAAGGGTTAAGTCTTTTCAATTCATCCGAGAAGAGGAAGTTGCAGAGTTGATTGGTAACATACGTGAAACCTGTACAAGTGAAGGGTCATGTGTGAATCCGAGTGAGATGCTGATTGCAACCTCAAACAACCTAGTGTCTAGATGTGTTCTTGGACAGAAATATGATACCCCAAATGATGGCAGTAACAGCTTTGGATAGATAGGAAGAAAGATGACGAGAATATTCACGGCTTTCAGTGTGGGAGATTTCTTCCCTTCATTGGGTTGGATTGATAATCTGACAGGCCTAATTCCTGAAATGAAGGCTATTTTTGTTGTATTAGATGCTTTCTTTGATGAGATAATTGCAGAACACAAGAGAACGAAAAAGAAAGATAACAACCAATGTCGCAACCGGGATCGCGACGGGGACGGCGAAAGAGAAAGAAATTATGTTGAAAATATTGGAGTCGCCACCAAGTTTATTTAGAATTGGGAAAACGTTGGAAAAACCCATTTTTAGAGAAATAGTCTTTGAAACCAGGTTTGGTACAGAGTCGGTTATGTATAGGGAAGAGCGAGGAATTTAATCCCACGCACTTAAGACACCCGCCCTGACTACACTGATTAATTGTGCAAATTATTAATAACCTTTGGAATATTTATTTTATTCTATTTATAATGAAACTATAAATAAAAGAAACTTTAAAAGAAACTTTAAAAGAAACTTCAGGAATACCAAACTGTCACAATTCAAGATCAAAAAAAAATTAAGTCAACAATGTCACGACTAAATTAACTCCTTATCTACAATAACAAAAGTTAAATAAAGTATCTTGAAATAAAATTTAGGAAAATGAAATTTATAAATAAAACAAGATACACAAATAGCATAGAAAAATATTAGGAAAATTATTTACAAATAAATTAAATGGTGAAAAGTTAATTTTGAAAGAGAATTTTAGAATATTAAGTTATCACACTAAAATATTCTAAAAACATAAAGTTAACAAACCGTCATGGCCAAATTAACTCTATTTTGAAAAGACTTTGAATATCGTTCGCCGCAGCCTAAAATATTCAAACATGAGGTTAACAAACCGCTCCTACCAATTAACCCCTTTTTTATACAATCCATCAATTAATTAAGTATATAAATCTTAATAAAATACTCAAATCCTTATTTTAAATCCAAAATGGATAAAACTTCTTTTTTAGACAAAATTCTAATTTTAACCTAACTCATAAGTTTAACACAATTAACTTAAATAAAATATATAAACATATAAAATAATTAAAAAAAAAACCTAATTACACACAAAACGCATAATCATATAAAATAACAAAAGTAAGTAAGCAATTCACAAATGCAAATGCACAAAATATGTACAATAATTAAACTAGAAATGTAAAATATTACAATTTACAGTTAATTTTAATTGAAACACATGAACACAAAATTATTTAAATTAAAAAAAGTAAAATAAACACAATTAAGCAATTAATTCAATCAAAACATGTAAATATGAAATAAAAAAAAATTTCAAATCCAAATAAACAACTTTAAAATCTAAACAAACCCTATAAAATAATAACAACAATAATGACAATAAAAAGAATCTTTAATAAAATACTCAAATATTTATTTCCAAACAATAATAATTTTCTTCATTAATTCAGATCAAATAAGTAAAACTCAAGTCTCAAATATAAAATCAACCATAATTTAACAAGCTAGAATAAAATCTAACTTAATGAATTCAAATTCTATACTAATGAAACAAATCAATTCGAATCAACTTCCTAAACTAAATCTATATTTTTTATTATATTAAAAAAAAACTCTTGAAACTCAAAGTAAATAAAAATCTTTTTCATTATTTAAATTCTAAACTAAAATGAAATATATACTAATCAAGTAAACAAAATCAAAAATTTAAACCATCCAGTATGTACAAACTTAAAATAAAATTCATTATCATCATTATTTTTTTTGAAATACCTCTTTTTGACACACATATACACAAACTTTAAATTAGCTCTCCAATCCCAAAACTTAAATTCACGTAGCTAACACATACATATATTAAAAATAATAATTAAAAAGCGTAAACACATGATTAAACAAAACGTATAAAAATAATAATAAAAAAACAAAAGGGTCGTAAATACCATTTTTCTCCTTTTAATGATTTTTTTTTTTAAAAAATAATAATAATAATAATATTAACACTTAATTCATTCAAAATGAAAGAAATAATTAAATTACCCCTTTTTATTTTTATTCAAATAATCTAAAGTTACTAAAAAAAACACAAAGTTTTTAGTAAAACAAATTATGCCAGTATTTCCTTTGAAACTAAATTAAATAAAATAAAAAATAAAAAAAAATAAAAAAAATTCTTTTTAAATCATAACCAGCTCAGATCCAACAAACGAGATTTAAAGATTTTGAACGAATACTAATCAAATAAATACAACTCATATCTAAATTTAAAATCTAATCTAATAATAATAAAACACATAACTTTCCCCTCTCCTGCTCTTAGACACACATATGTACCAAACCCACTACCCAACTAAACCCCAAAATCACGGACTCTCTATCTCTCTCTCACAGGTACACATACGTCACTTTCTCACTCATATTCACATACACTAAAAATAAAAACAAAAGCTATTCCTCTCTCTCACTTCACTCACGGGTTCTTTTCTCTGAGCACACACAGCACACTCACAAAGTAACACACACATTCTTCTTCCTCTTTTCTTTAACACACACAGCACAAGAGGAATAAATGGATACGGGAACAAGAAAAAAACGGGGAGAGAGAGTCCGAATGAGAGAGAGATCGAATGGGGGATCGAGAGTGAGGAAGAGGAGATGGAGAGTCGCGCCGGAGCTCCGCGGTTGAGGGGAAGAGACACGGCTTCATCAGGCTGGGATCGCGGTGGCTAGAAGTGGAGGCGGAATTGTTGCGGCTGGGGGAGAGATGAAGCGCGGCGTTCTGGAGATTGGGTGGTGGATGCGGTGGCTTGGTGATGGCTGAAGCGCGAAGCGACCGAGGAAGAGGGGAGAGCAACGGTTGGCAGCTGCCACGGTGCACGTGCGAGGCGCTGCACAGAGGAGCTCTTACGGCTATGGCGGACAGAGACGGAGTGTATGCGTGGCGAACGAACCGGTGAGGAAGAGGGATGGCGCGGTGGCCTCGGCGTTGGCTACGTGGCGTTCAGTGGTGATGGCCGATCCATGGTGGCTGAGGATGGTGAAGATGATGTGAGAGAAGATGGAGTTGCAATGGTGGAGGGTGGTGTCCACGGTGGTTTGAGGTGATGGAGTGGTGGTTCCGGCCATGGTGTTTTGCTGATGATGATGAGGACTCGTGGGTGGCTAAGGGGTGGTGGCTGAAACTTGAAGGATGATGATGATGGTGACAAGCTAGAGGGAGAGGAGGGGGCTGTGATGATGTATGGTGGTTCATGATGGAGGTTGTGGTGGTTAGAGGGGATGAGGTTGATGATGTTAAAAGGGGATGAGGGAAGAGTTGAATGGGGAGGAAGATGATGAAGATTGGCTGAAGGGAAGAAGGGGAGGAAGATGTTGGTGATGGGCATGGAGGCCGCGGCTGGTGGTGGAGGCTGCCACGGCCTCCTCCTTCTTTTTTTCTCTTTTTTAAATTTTTTTTGTTTATATTTGATGATGATGATATTGCTGATGATGATGATATTACCTTGATTTTTTTTCTTGATTTCTTGGTTGTATTCTGGACTTGTTGCTGGATGCTTCTTTTTCAGGTTCTCCAAAATTGGTATTCTGATGTTTTTCCAGTTCTCTCCCCTCCCCTTGTGATGATGATGAGCTTATTTATTTTTTTTTAACTCCTTGTTAACCATTGCAGGTTATTCCAATTCATCACCGAAAGAAGCTTCAACGTTTTGCCCGTAGTGGAGAGAGACATCATCATGATGTTCTCCACTTTTTTTTGAAAAAAACTTGTCTATATGTGTCACATGCGCATCTTCGGAGGAAGAAAAGGAGAGGAGCCCGTGACTCCTCTTTTTTTTTTTTTTTTTTTGAAATAAATTAAAATTAAAAACAACTAATAATTAATTAGCTTTTATATATATATTTTTTAGAAAGTAATTAAAGAAATTGTAAATAAAATAAAAGAGGTAAACTAGATGGAAATTTTTGGATTTTATTGTTAAAAGATTGAACAAAATCAGGTGTTCACAACCAATCTGATAGTAAAGACTTCGTGGACATACTACGTCATCTTCAAGAGAGTGGTGTGCTTGACTTCGAGCTCACCGGAGATAACCTCAAAGCAATCCTAATGGTATGTCTTCTCTCCCTTCTTCCGGATTATTAGCATATCCCCTTGTGTGGACAATATATAACGATAGTATATTGTACTTGATAAGCAACCCATGGAAAGAAAAATATTGTTAATAATAAAAATAACAAAAATTAAGTTCATAATAAAATAATTATATTATTTAAATTAAATAAATCATTTTATATATTTCTAGTAGAATAATATTCAATATAATAATGGAGAAAACTAAATGCCTCGAACTTTTTTGCGTTTAAATGGCATGCGAAAAAACGTAGATGAAGGAGTTGTATTTTGATGAATTTTCAGTTTTCTCTCTCCTCTTTTAAATATAGATGTTTGCTGATTGGTTAAAAAGGCTGGGAATGTCGGCACAAATTCGTTTCCCACCGTGTGGTACTATATTGCTCTATAATAATTTTATTCATAATAACATCAAAGTATAATATACAATAAAATACATAATATGCATAGTTTTAAAATATGTTACCGACAAAATGTTAGTAATAGTGTAAATTAAATGTAGTTTTTCTCTCTTTAATAATTAACAATTTGTAAAAACATGGACAAAACAGGCATTGTGCACAAGATTACTATTTTCAAAATGTATATTCAATCTCAATCATTGTGCACTTAACTACACACGACTCCATTCGATAGGGATATTCATAGATTAACACATCTAGATCACAATCATCTAGATGTATTAATTTATGAATATACCTAAAAAGTAAAAGAGACACTTATTTATTGAAAAAAATGGAGTAATATGTACCTAGAATAGTTATAAAGTTAATGTATACTTTAGTTCTTGACTTTTTATGCTTGAGTCATTTTAGTCCCTTATTTTTAAAATGAGTCAATTTGATCTCCCACATTTATAACCATGAATCAATTTAACCTCTCTGTTAGCGTCTGTTAAACCACCATTAGTTAAGTGATGATGTGTCACCGTTACGTGATACCCTGTTATCTGAAATGTAATCATAATTCAAGTGGGTCATTTTAGTCTCTTACAACACGTCAAATGAGTCATATTAGTTCTTTTGCATTTGTGACTCTCCGACAAAACCCTAAAACATTATTTTATGCAATTCTTCAATTTGCTTCAAGATTTCTCCCCTACCCATAGTAGCTCTCCCAAGTGAAAATTTATGGCTTCTGACATGATGGGTGATTCTTCAATCTCTTCCTGATCAGATGAGAGCTTTATTTGGAATTCATAGTCTCCTTAAAAAAACAATTTCACAATTTTATCGTAAATTTGAACAATGCTTTCAACAAAATATAAGACAATAATCTTTTTGTTTCAAAATCAAGTTAAAGATCACACGGTCGTGATTAAAAAAACATTGAACTTGGCTTTGAAAGGTTTAAAAAATAGTGAAAGTGATTAAAAATCATGAAAAACTACTTTCTTCAACTATGAAGTGAGCCTCACAGCCGTATGCATAAAATGGCCAGTATCCACAACAGGATTTACAACTTGAGTTGCGCTGACCAAATCTTTGGTCGCAATTACAAAAAATGGAACAAAAAGAATTCAATAAGAAATAAATGGATTAGATAAGGATTTTCGGGGTGGGTTATAAATGATGGATCATGATGATGAACGACGTATGATGGATGATCCAGTACATATGTTTAATCAAGGGAACACGGTAGAAAGATATCAAAAAAATCACTGATTGTGATTCCAGGAGCTTTATTGGGAATCCAATGTGATTTAAGAGATGAAGAAGGAGGCTATGCGATTATGGGATGAGGATAGCATGAAGAGATTGCAAAACCACCCATCATGTTGGAAGCCATAAATTTTCACTTGCTTGGGGATCTACTATGGATAGGGAAGAAATCTTGGAGCAAATTGAAAAATTGCACAAATTAACATTTTAGAGTTTTGTATAAGAGTCACAAATGCAAGAAGACCGAAATGACTTGTTTGATGTGTTGTGAGGGACTAAAATGACCCACTTGAATTATACACTTTAGATGACAAGATGAACGGTGACACATCATCACTTAACTAATAGTAGTTTAATAGATATTAACAAAGGGATTAATTTGATTCACAATTTTAAATGTGAGGCACCAAATTAACTCATTTTAAAAGTAAGTGATTAAAATGACTCACACGTGAAATGTCAAGAACATTAACTCATATTTATAAGGAGGAAAAAGATTAATATTTTTATTGATGATGTAACAAGCACAACAACGTTAATGACATTTTACTCGACCAAAACCTATTTTGTTTAAACGGTTAATTAGTTGGAGTTGAAAAAAAAATCAAGTGTATGTTAATTAGTTATGTGTTGATTGTGTAAGAACATATACCCATTTCTATGATTGCAGAACATGTTTGTTGGAGGAAGCGACACAACTTCAACAGCCCTAGAATGGGCTTTTGCTGAGCTCATTAAGAATTCAAATAGCATGAAGAAAGCCCAGGAAGAAGTAAGGAGGATTGTGGGTGGCAAATCAAAAGTGAATGAAAATTATGTGAATCAAATGAACCATTTGAAATGTGCAATCAAAGAAACTCTTAGATTACATCCACCTATTACTCTTCTAGTTCCTTGAGAAACAATCTCAGGTGTAAAAGTAAGAGGGTACGATATTCCTCATAAAACAAGGGTATTTTTTGAATGCATAGACAATTCAAAGGGACCCTGAATTGTGGAACAATTCTGAAGAGTTCATTCCCAAGAGATTTGAAAGCAACGAAGTTGATTTCAAAAGACCAAGATTTCCAATTAATCCCATTTGGTATAGGGAGAAGGGGTTGTCCTGGAATTTCATTTGGGGTTGCTTCTATTGAATATGTGCTTGCTAATCTTCTATATTGATTTGATTGGAAGCTGCCTGGGGCCAGTGACATAGACATGAGTGAGGCGTATGGGACCACTGTCAGCAAGAAAATGCCACTTAATCTTGAACCTTTGTCATACTCTTTTTGATTTATAGCAATGTTACCAGAATAATAAAATTATACAATAAATACACAATACATATTTTATTATTATTAAATGTGATGAGTAATATAAGTGAGGATCATTTATTACATTTAATGATAATAAGATATGTGTTGTGTATGTATTATGTAATTTTGCTGCTCTTATATAACATTTTTGTTTGATTTAAGACTTGACGTGGTTGATCATAATTAATGCTTTCTTAATTGTTGTTTCACTTTCTTTATCTGTTGTAATTTGGGGGTAAATTTGTGTGAATGTTTTTAAGTAATGATTTTGGGGCCTATGCTACAATGCAACTTACTTCCAAGATTAATGCTGAGTTAAAAACAGATTCATCCATGCACCGTTTTATATATGGTGTATTATAGTATTTTTCTTTTGAATTTAGTTAAATTGGTTAAAAAATTGTTAAATGCATTTTAGTCTGATTTTCTTTTTCAATGATGCTAAAATTAACTAATTCTTTTTTAATATCACAGATAAAATTTGGTCAATTCTAAAAATGAGGAATAACACAAATAAAACCTTTCACTTTTGAAGTTATTAGATTTTATTTACATGACTCTAGAATTAAATAATTTTTTTGGACTTTATATATAAAAAATCCAATTTTAAAATGTATTTAACCGCATTTATAAGAAACAGTAAAATAGAAAAAAAAATATATTATAGTTTACTATATGTGAAAGTATATAAATACTCCTTCACTCATCCACCTTTAATTTGACAAGATGCATGATGCACGTTAAAAGTAAAGTGTCACCTTCGTCTCTAAAATTATAAACATAAGTCATTTTTGTCCCTGAAATTTGAAAAGTAACTATTTGATCCCTAAAATTGTAAGTCGTAAACCACATCAGTCCCTGACGTCACATCCATTAATATGTCGTGACTGTTTTGATGATGTGTCACATAACGGCATACAGTACTGTTCCAATATGTCATTTCACGTTTCTAGATGATGTAAAATGTGTCAACTTAGTCCCTAGTCCCAAATCTCTCTTCTTTCTCTAACCCCTCATTCTTCCCAAATCCTAACCCAAATCCCAACTCAGTAACCCCTCATCCTAACTAAATCCATCCATATTTCCAAACTTCTTATCTGCTGAATCCTGTTTCCATTATGGAATTCGTCATGAGGGAAGGACAAAATGGCAGCACAGTGTTGACCAAATCAGAGGTAAGAACAAACCTCAGGCAATGGAATGCCACTTATGAAAAGAAGCAACACTGTGAGAAAGATTGGTCCAATGATTACCCGCCATTCAGCTCCCTTCAATACAGGTGTAGATACCAGAAAATTTCTCCAGCAAAGCAATATCTGAGTTAAGCATTCATGAAGTTCCATTAATTTTCTGCAGAAGATTTTAATAAAAAAAACAGATATTATTAGAAAGAATGAGATAAAATCTATAGGCAAGGAGTGCGTGCTCGCAGAATGAAACCAAAAACGTGAATACCAAGGCAAACAAGAAAAAATGTGTTGTAGTTGAGCCTGACATTGAAACCCCTCCTATCCTGAGCACTATAAATGGGAAAATAAGAGCGTGTTTGGTTTGCATGTTTTCTGTTTTCATTGTCATTGAAAATGGAAAACTACAGTAAAAATGTGTTTGGTTAGATTATATTGAAAATATTTTCAGAAAATATTTTTTGAATTCACTGAAAATTTGAAAACAGCATTTTCACGTTTTCAACCTTTTCAACAATAATTTCATGCATTGTTGAAAACGTTTTTAGTTGAAAACACAGTGGCTTCTTTGTAATTATAAAGAAGTTATCTTTCTTTCTCAACAATCACAACACTAGCCATAGTTCCTTCTCAAATCCATCTTCCATGTCCAACATAGCCACCCCTCCTAATGCTCATCCTCACTCAACAACGAATCCCTCTGCCCATTGACATTCTCAATGGATACAAATCCAATAAATCACAGCCACACAAATATGCAAGTGAGGGACAAAGCAAAAACGATCAAAAACATTAAATAGACAAACTGATAACGCCCTCATAAAGCCTCATTAGCAAGATCTGTTGAAAGAGAAGGAAGCTAGAGCAAGGGCGGCTAGCCATCGCTGGAGCAGAACATGTCAGCGAAGCAAATCGCAAAATGACAGACTCTGCGCGAGCGGCGTGTTGTAGATCGGAGACGGAGCGAGCAGCATGGGCAGCCAGTGGTGGTGTTGGGCACAACCGTGATGGCAGCGCTGTGGGCAGTGGAGCAAATCGCGACATCGAAACAACTTAGTGGCGGAGCAAGTAGCGCACTGGGACATAGGAGGAGTGATAAAATCGATTGCTTTTTATTATTATTATTAAAAAAATGACTGAGGGAATTGAAGAGATTGTATTTCTCTTTCTTTAAAAACAAAAACAATGGGATTTATAAAATGGGTTTATGATTTCTATAATTATTTAAATTTTAAAATATAAACAAATGTTTATATAAATAAATAAGATTCAATATAAATTATAATTATATAAAAGCAATAATAAATATTTAAAATGTAAAATTTAAATAATTAATAGAATTTTTTATTTTCATATTCTGTATTTTTTAAATATTTTGCTTATCATTAAAGATTGCAATAACATTTGGGTTATATATTTTGGTTATCATTAATCATTGGGCATTATATTCTATTAAATTTAATTTTGAAAATGTTATTTGAAAACAAACATACCAAACATATTTTCATTATTTTCTTCATTTGAAAAGAGGACCTAGTCTTACAAACCGAACACATTTCCTAAAATTTCAAAATCTGAAAATGAAAATCATTTTCAAAAAATGGAAATAGAAAATGAAAACAAAAAACATTTTCACAAACCAAACTTAGCCTAACTTTATACTTCCAAAGAGACAGAAATGTAAATAACTAGCTTATTTTGGCATTTCTCTGCAACCGTTAATAAAAATTACTAAACAAAGTAGCAAGTCATTTGACTAGTGATTTCTCCAAATAATTTCCATATATGATGGGTTTCAAATGCCTCAGAACTTTACAAGGGAATTCATTGACACTCAATAATTTTATTGATTTATTTTTTATTTCTAGAGATTTTTCAAGGGATTGCCACCAAAAAATTTTCCCTTAACAAAGTGGGCAAACTAATGCTTAAAATGAATCTTTGCCAAGGACTTGGGTTAGGATTTGGCAAACTGATGCTTAAAATGAATTAGGATTCAGTACATTGTACTGAGTTGAGATTTGAGTTAGGATTTGGAAAGAATGAGCTAGAGAAAGAAGAGAGATTTGGAACCGAGGACTAAGCTGACACATTGTGCATCATCTAAAAACGTGAAATGACATATTGGAACGGTAGTGTACCGTTATGTGACACGTCATCAAAATAATCACGGCATGTTAACAGGAGTGACGCCACGGACTAACATGACCTACGGCTTACAATTTCAAGGACGAAAGTGACTCATGTTTGCAATTTCAGAGACGAAAGTGACACTTTACTCAGTACAAAAGAACAATGAATTACGACGATTTTTTTGGGGAGTTATGGCGATTTTAACAGCTGCTTTTTTCAAAAAGGGCGGTTAAAGGAACCAGCGTAATTACCAACATCATTCGACAAATTACAGCGGTTCAAAAAAATCCGCCACAATCAACATCGAAAACCGTTAACTTTTTTCAATGGGAATTACGGCGGGTTAGAACCGTCACAATTCGAGGCATTTTTTAAAAAAAATTTAATTATGCCAGTTTGAAACATCACAATCCGCGGCATTTTTTTTAAAAATAATTATGGCGGTTTGAAACCGCCACAATTTGCAATGAAATATTTTTAAAAAACCATTTATTATAACAATTTTACACCAACCTAATTGCAGCACCAATTTAAAAAAAAAATGTTCCAATAATCATGCAAAATAATTTAATAATATCATTTAGTGAATGAATATATTTGATACCCATGGAAATTGAAAATGTAAGATAAATTCACCGGAAATTATTTCCTTAACTAGCCCACTAGAATCCTCAATACTATTTCAAGGCTAAATATTGAACAAATTGAATAGTCCTAGAACTAAATATGGTGCATATAAAATATAATTCCAAAACATATAGGCATGAATCACCAACAATTAACAAAGATAAGCACCTTCGCTTTTAGTTATCACCTACAAATTACAATGAAGCATTAACATTAGTGTATATAGTATTTAACATTTTTTCACACTTGAGATATTCATGATGCTTAAGGAATCCACTATCAATGGAAAGAGAGGGAAAAAGAGAATTTGGATTTTAAAAAAAAAAATGTTCCTATAATGTGTACCTTTGAAACAATACCAAAAAACTGAAGAGGGCCTTCCAATTCCCCCCCCCCCCCCTACATTATGTGTTTGGCAAAAGATGAAACAATGTCCAAAGGCCTTCTTATCAATTGTAATGGCAAAAGAAAAATCACGGCACTTAGGTAGTGTTTGGTTGGTGTCTTGGGACAGAGACAGAAATACAGGGACAGTGGAGACAGAGACATAAAAATAATTATCACCACTTTCCCCATAAAGGAGTTAAATTTCTGTCTCTGTGTCCTGTCCTCACTTTTTGGAGGGACAGAAATACTGAAAATTTTTGTCTCTGGAACAGAAAATTTTTCTGTCCCCATACCCCGTCTCTGCCACCAAACATGATACAGAAACAGTCTATCCCTGTATTTGTGTCCTGAGACACAAACCAAACAATGCCTTGGAGCTACACACAAACAAGTATAATAATAACAAACAGATAAATCTAAACAAAAATATAACTAATATGACAGATGTCAATAGCAATAACATTAGTAGATGATACACACCTCATACACACCAGGATAAAGCCAAAGCGTCATTAACCAAAATCTGGATCTCCTGGATATCCTAGAATGAACAGCAACTAAATATTTTGTTTTAAACAGTTTAGTAGCATCAAATATTGATCTGATATTATTATAATGTTATTTTATGAAGCTATGCAGAGTTGTTTACTCTGTATTCGAGACAGCATTGTCCTACTATGATAAATGATAAAAAATCACTTAAATGACACTTTCACCCTTAAACCTTTTATCTCATGATTAACAAACAAAATGCAATCAACAGAAACCTTGGAATAATAGAACGATGACAAATAAATATGTAATCAGTTAATAGTAACTAGCTGAACATTTTCAATTAGATTTGAGTCTAAGCACAAAACACAAGTATCCATCCTGTCATTGAAATTTTTTGAACCTTGATCCACCAAAGTCAAAGGATGGTTGAGGATCCATTTTGATTCGGTGATGCCAACCATTGAAGCTACCTGCAACCTCCACCACATCACCATCACCACAGATCTCAACCTGAACCTGGAAATAAGGTGCCATTAACAGGTATACAAATTTTAATCACACAAAATAATGGAAGATTCTAATGTACTATATCAAGTAGCTAAATTTTTATTCAATTACTCTTAAATTTTCTAATAATATTCACATCAAAAACTATTTTAAAATGTTAAAAAAGAGAAACGCTAGGCCATGAAAATATATGATGCTCCGAATACATCAGAAAACCACAAGAGCATAGATGCAATACCTCTTTGAGTCCTGAAAGGCTTTCTTCAGCAACGTGTAGCTCTTCATCTTTCAGATAAAAGTTTTCTGGCTTTGTCGATTTCTGCCTCTGCCTTAGTTAGTAAGACAGACAAAGCAAGCTGAAAGCAATAGTGCAAGAGATTATTTATCTTCTTAGTTCTTTCATGTCATGATATACAATAAACAGTGCAGAACTATAAAGTCAACAGTTCAGCAGAACAGTCTATACCTCAAGTGTGCTATTCATGGAACTCAATTCCTCAAATTCAACGAAGCCAAAACAAAAACCGTGCTGCAAGAAGCCAAAAGTACAAATTAGCTCATAAGCTTGATTAAATATACATATTGCTTGGAAGTTCAAAAAGTATCATCCACAGACCTTACTACTTCTAACTTGGATTCCACCATGCTTAATAGGACCAAATTTTTTTTGGATTACAGAAAAATAAGTCAAATATCTTTTGGATTCCACAATGAACGAGATGGCGTCAGACTCACCTTTGAAGGAGAAGAAGCTGCGCGAACGAACCGCCACCGACATGGCGGCGGCGAATGGAGCTACTCGCACTACAGAGATGGCGGCGGGAAGAAGGTGCCTTGGCCAAGAGTGAGCGGTGGTGTGGGCATAGGGAAATTAGGGAAGAAAACAAGTGGAAGCGCTTTCATTGTGAAGATTGTGAGGATTGGGAACAAAGATGTGTTTTCAAGCATCTCTCTTCCTTGTGTGGAGTCACGGAAAAACAAAAACAAAAACGAGGGAACATAAAAGTACAGAGGGAATTTTTTCTTTTTCAGATTGGCGCTAAAGATAGAAGAAAATAAATTATGGCTGAAAAAAAAAAAACTATAGTGACGATAGAACGAGTGGAGGTATAAATCTTTTATATCCGTGGTGAAAAAGTTTTATAGTCACAATAAAATTTGAGTGTAGATATATACCTTTTATACCCATGGTAAAAAAAATATAGTTATACTGTTATAGTGATGGATAATTATGAGTGTAAATATATGTTACTTATATCCACACTAAAAAGACTTTATAGTGACAACAAAATGTAAATGTAGGTATAGATGTCCAATACTCATGGTATTAATATTTGTCCCTAAAACTTAGTGACGGTATCATATATTTATGGTTATATGCTACCTATACCTACGGTTTGTATATATGTAGCCAAAAATTATTGCAGGTATATGGCAATTTTCTTGTAGTGCTATTTTATTTAAATTTTTAATTAAATCCTTTAACTGACACATTCTTCAAAGTTAGTCCTTATTAAAATTTTGAAAGTTCGTGTATAACTAAGTATAATAAAATTTGACTTAGAATCTAAAAGTTCCACAATAAACAAACGATTTATAAAATGCATGTGTGTCTATATATATATATATATATATATATATATATATATATATATATATATGCTAGATTAAAAATTTGGTCAAGGTTTATTCACTATTCCACTTTTATTTCCATTTTCAAGAGAATACAACTACAATTGTAGTAGCAACAAGTTTCAAATTCAATTGAAATTAAAAAAAAACACAAAATGTGATCAATTTACCATAGTTCATTTTTTTATTATAAGATTAAAAAATCAAGAGATAACTCCTCCTCTTAGAAGAGTTAACGTTTAATTTGAGCTTCCCTTCCTTATTTTCTGGGTAGGCAAAATTTTAGTTAATATTTTTTAAAAAATTTTATTAATATGTATTTTTGCAAATATTAAATAATATAAATCAAGAAAATATTTTAAAAATTAAAAAAAATTATGACAGGTATCATTAGATATTTTATCACATCACCTATAGCTAAACCCAAAATTGAATAAAATAACTAACTTTGACGATTAATGTAGTTTAATTTAAGCATCTAATTAAAAGATTTAGAAGTTAAGGTATGTATGTGTTATTAGCTAAAAGTTTAAAGAGTGAAAATGCTCTTTTTCCGCTTATTTTATTAAAAAATAGTAAAAAAAAAAAGAGATAAGAACAGTCATGAAAAATAAAGTCAATTTGTAACTGCCATAATTTACCCCCAACCATCGTAATTTACTGAACATTATGGCGGTTTTACAGAACCACCCTAATTTCAATGTCATTTCTTTCACAAAGATTATAGCGATTTTAAGGAACCATCCTAATTTCATCGCCACAATTTACATAACTTTTTGTAGTGACTCTACACGGTAGATGCACATATATAAGACATTGCCATAAAAAAATATTAGATATAATTATATTAAATTTAAAGAGATGTCAAAGTAATTTGTCCTTATTTCTATCATTTTTCACCTCATCAATTTTGTAGCATCATTCAAAAGATTATTGCTTATGTAAATGAAAAATTAATGTTTGAATCGGAGACCATTTAATTATTATAAATATAAAATGCAAATAATCTTTACAGCTTATGTAGAGATAAATGTCACAATTATAACATTACTTAATGTCATCCAATTCATCACTTTTGTTGTCATCAGCATTAACATTAATAACTGTAACAATAACTTGAATTAAACCCTTGTTTGCATAGTTAAAGGAACATTAAAATAACTTTGTACTTAGAACCCTACTACTTTAAAAAAAATGGAAATAATAAATAAAATGAAATCAAACACCCTGGTACAATTATTGAATTTTCGTAGAGATCTGCAAATAGGCGGCTTAATCAAGCACGGTTGTTTCCTCGCGGATCGGTGCTGTAATCACCATCAGTAATATAAAATGGAGTAAACCCCCAAAGTTTGTCCTGAAAATTTCAGTTTCAGATGCATTAATTCTTAACAATTAAAAAGTGTTAAATTAATTTTTGATAATGTGAAAAGTTGAACACTTACTAGTATTAGGCTTAGAGATTGATTTACAGTGTGATTAAATAATGTTAATGTGTGGTAATGAGTATCAAAATAAATCTGATAGAATTAAATCTATCAATCAACACAGCATAATGATAATAGATATGTGTAAAGCAAAAAGAAAATGGAGAGACTATGGGAGAGAAACCCCAAAAAATATCGGAGGAAAAACTATGGGAGAGACTCCAAAAAATATTTCACTATATTCAGGATGATTATAAAATATTTTTTCCACACTATCACACCCAAGAGGTAAATATAGTTTCTCGAGTGAAAATCTTCCTATTCAAATACTCAATTTTATAGTACTAAAAAATAAAGACCATATCTAAAATATTCTTGATATATTTATTTACACTCTACACTCATTAAAATTTACTCAAATTCTCTATTTTTTTCACATAATAACACACTGTATTTCTCATAATATGCAGCTCTCTATTTTCCGCTGCTTCGTTGTGTCTTCAACTGAGCAATCCGCCTCTACTTATACAGGTTTCCTGTAGTGTAAACGCACTGCAAAATTTCAGCACTGCAAAAGAAAATTTCTTCATGCGTGCATCGAATCCATCCACTCTACTGTTGAACATTTAATGCCATGGCTTTTCCTTTTCACATTTTTTTCCCTTTCAACTTCTTTGGCGGCTAGACCCCACAACTGGTCTAAGATAAACGCGTTAATAATATTAGTAACAATTTTATTTCTACATAAATTGGTTCATAACATTATTTATACACAAAAACAAGAATTTACATCATCTTTCTTCCTCCATTCTCTCCACCACCACCCTCACCATCATAAACCACAAGCAGCCCTTCACAAATAATGCATCACACCCTGTAACACAATCACTATCATCTACACCACCACACCCCATTCAAACCCAAACATTAATAAGATGGTAATCCAAAATCAAAAGAAAAAAAAAAACAAAACAAAAAGGCAAAGGCCAACCAAGGAAAGTAAAATGATGAAATAAGCAAAACGCAAACCCACCTACCGCTAGAATGCTCTGGAAAGCAAGATTTGGGTTTTGAAACTCAAATCTGATACAACCAGAAAAACAAGGCGAGAGAGAAAGGCTTGATGCATGAAATCTTGGAACAAGGCGGAGGTCAGGTGCGCGGCGCGGCTGCAAGCGGCTGAGGCAGCAGTGTGGATGGTGGTTCACGGTGCTGGACGACGCAGCCGTTGTGAAAGAGAGAAAGATTAGTTATGGAAATGAAAAGAATGGATGATGCAATGTTGGTAAGGATAGATTTGAGTAAAGACAGGTTGAAAGGTTAGGGATCTTATACTTTACGTGGTTGTTGTAATTTTTGTTTTTTATAATAGTGGTGGTAATAGTGGTGGGGTGGTGACGAGGATGAATAGGATAAAAAAAAAGAAAGGGGACGTGGAATAAAAACTTTTATTTTGATGTGTAATCAATTTATCTGATAATAAAATTGTCATTAATACTATTAATATTTTCTATCCAAAGACCACTAAATGTCCGACTTTTAATATTGTCAAGGACAAGTTAACATTTTACAATAATCACGGATCCTTGTCCAACACTAAAATTTTCAGCAATTAACTTGGAGAGTTTACTCTATAAAATGACTCCTCAACTCGGCCTCCCATGGACACCATCATTGTCAACACACAGCACATGCTGGCCAGTAACATAGGACAGAGTTGTGTGCAACAATATATTCAGCAAAGAAGGAAAAGGCTCGTGATAAAATTAACAATACAAGTAATGGTATCACACGCAACATTTAATTTTTTTTATTGAATAAATGCTCACTTTGATTCCTAAAATTGCATACCTACTTCACTTTAATCCTTAAAATTTTTAAAAATGAATCAAATTAGTTTTTTTACTACTATTCCTAAAGATTGGACAACAGCATATGAAAGGTCGACGACAAAAATGTAGATACAAAGCTGGACAGGGCCATAAGGAAAGGTATTCCTTTTAAGCCGATTTCTTTGGCTCGGTTTATGAACTGAGGGTATACAGAACTATAGAAGGGTGCTGCAGGTTACATGCATGGGACCTATGCAGCCGATAACTTTGTATTGTTATTTTGTAGTCATCAAATATACTTGGTAAGTTGGTATCAAAATTGCAAGGTGAAACCACCCATAGGCTCGCCTTTTAAGTTTGAAAAGAACCAGAGATCGATCGAAAAGTTTTTCTTGTATGTGCCAGGTACTGATGGGGATTTGAGAATCAAGCCATTATCTCCCTGGGGTCTTCCCACAATTGCTCTTCGGGCACAAGCAGAGGAATCCTTGGCAGCAGAGCAGAGGAGAGCACGTTAAACGCTAACTTGACGGCAATTGTTTGACTCACAAACTAATCTGCATGGAGATGTTGCTTCCTCCTTCGGCAGCGATTAACATACCAAGTGGCATGCTTCTGTAGGCCCATGCCAATGAGAACCTTGAGGCTTGTGATCATAACAAAGGTCAATACTATAAAAAGCAGAATCCAGAAAAGCCTCCATGGAAGGGGATTGGAAGGAAGGTTTGCAGCATAAACTGGAGTGAGCACTCGAATAACCTAAGAACAAGTAATAAATGAAGAGAGTACACGTAAGTTGAATCAGCAACCAGAAAAGCACATAAGCCAAGTGGACATCTAAAATCATTTATGCTTACCACACATGCTGGAGCAAGGGGAACAAAAGTTAAGTTTTTCTTTGCACCCTCAGTTTGCAGATTTAGGGTCTATAGATTGTAAACAGAGTCAAATGTCAGGAATATATTCCTAAGCACCATCAAAGAAACGGGGTAAAATGTTAAAGCAGCGTTATTGTCATAATATAAAGTACAAACCAACTTGAAAGTTCTAGAGTTATACATCATTCTTCACACAGTAATAGTAGCCTTTCTCGAGTGTTAACTAGATACCATATTCTTGCTTTCTACACTTCTAAGCACAAATCCACTTATACAAGAACTCCCAAATGATAAAAACATTTTAATTTGTAAAATTGTCTCAATATGAAATTAAATTATAAAGCAAAAAACTAAAATTAAAAACAAATCAAAGAGACTTAATCAATTGAGGAAAAATATGACCAGTTTATTTTATTTAGACATATTGAACAAAATTGCTATAAAGGAATACAAAATGCATAAGCTTTTCCCCATAAAACATTACAACAAATGAATTTAAAAGAATTTGGAATTTAATAATGGAGGGTTTTGGTACTTTCAGGTGTATTGCTCATAAAAAACTACTCAAGTTTTCAGCTCCAAATAGGGATTTCAATGACAATGCAACAGTATCTTATATAAGTGGTTCCAGTTGTTTATACCTTTTTAATCATAAACAACCAATCATACTGCATAGATAATATCGGGAAGAAATCAGATGAAAATACCTGTTTACATAGGTCTTCAAGGAACTCAGAGTATGCAATGGGCTTAATGTCATTGAATTTAGCAATGAATGAATGCTTGATGATATCAATAATCATTTCACACACATAAACCAAGAGGATATTCTGCAGCATCCAAAATAATTGTCAGATGGAAGACTCAGCAAAGAAAGGAAATTGATTCCCACATGATAAACTTCTTCAATAAAAACAAGGAGCTAAAATATTCCAAATCTTACAATGAGAAAACTCTCAAACCAGGGACCCTCTGCCTCCAAAATATTCTGAGCCAAAACAAATAAGATAAACGCTGAAATGTGGAATCTCTCAACAGAATCTGCTCATCACCATAAGCAAAAGAAGAAATAGAAAATTAGAAGAAAAAAAAATATTATAAGATCAAATGGGGAAAAATGCCTTAAATATTGCAAACGTAAATGCAGAACAAGTATGCTATCAAAATCTTGCTCTGTTGCTCAATTAGTTCACTTCAATAAACAAATCTAATTAAAAACACAAACAGTTAATATTTGATACATTGTCTTCATTTCCACACAATTATTTTAATAGAACATCAAAATCTATGTATAAAAATATTACGAGTATGTAACCAAGAGATCCATTGACTCTCTAACTAGAAGTTCAATCAATAGGACTCCATGAATTTATGAATTTTAAGACAATAGTTGACTTTTTTATTTCACTTAAAAAGTGAATTTTATTTATATTATATTGTAAAAGGATTGGCATACAGTGATTCCAAAGCTGCTAGTGACAACATTGCTGTATGGTGGCAGTGTATGAAATGTTAATCCATAACTAAATGCAAACTAAAAAGCAAACTTGTTTCATTTCTCTTCCTTGAGCATGTTTGGTAGGGGAGAACATCAAACCACAATTAAATTATATTTGTTCCTCATTTATCTTCATTACTTAACAGTTATATTACATTCCATGTTGATTCCATGCAAGAAGAATGAAAAATATATGGAATAAAATACAATCCCATTCCAGAGTGTCCAAACACTGTAACAAATTTGTCATTTCCATTTTAAGACTCCATTCCCATTCTGATTTTGCAAAAGTAGATTCCCCTACCAAACATGCTCGTAGAATATGGCAATGCATATTATTGAGTCAAACAATTTAAAGCAAAAGCTTTCTCCTGAATTTATGTGGCACAGGTGTAAGGTATATAAGAAGTCCAGGGAAAAAAATATATTAGTCCCTATATTCTAGATTCAAATAAGAGCACTCAAAATAGAGTCACTCAAGCTTTGAAGTTCAAAAAACTACAGCAATTTAACTTGGTTTGACATTATTAATAAAGATTTACGAAAGACATAATCCTAAAGAAATCAGCAATTAACAGGGCTAGCTCAAATAGCATTCAGCAATGAAGCCACAAAAATTACATTAACATCTCTTCCATGCTTGAATGAAGAAGTAAAGATCGCAATATACAAGACAAGTTGAAATCAAAGAAAGAAAAGAACTATTGTAGGAATGAGAACTAACCAAAGTAAACCAAACTGTGAACATTATCCCTGCTGTATCGCTTGAACACATTGCTTTTTATCTCAGCAAAATTATTTGACACCAGCAAAGCTAACAACGCATTGTTGTGAGCAACAATACATGTCGATAGAGTGATTGCCTGAGCTAATAAGATGAAAGAATGAATAAGTAAGACTAGTCAAGGAAACAAAACCAACCCTTTTATTATTTTGCTTTTCCAGAAGAAAATAGTTAGCCAAACAACTGGGAAAAAAAATATAATAATCCCAAAGAAGAAGGATATTTGAAGCAGCAACAGCTAAAGCTTGGTCAGAAACAAATCTCCAAATCCAGAATCTTATACTTTCTGGTGGGCAACTTGCAAGTCCCTCAGCTGAATGGAACATTGTTTGCAATACATCCCCATTAAAACTTTGACATAATTTATCAAATATCTGCAAGAAGGTTCAATAATCAGTTACAAACTGCCAATGTGCATTTCAAGGAGGATCGTTGTGATATACAGCCTTTATGGCCTATGCAATCAACAAGCAAGCGGCTAGAATAAAAATGCTGTAGCTACTTGGATTATAATTTCAGTAATTGTCAGCTGAACTGTTCAAATACTCCTCTAAATACTCGTGCATGTTTCAAAAAAAAAAACTAAATACAAAATCTTGTATATACACCATCCATCCTGCTCCATTGATTGCATTTTCATTGTGGGTTGTCCCCAAACTCATCGAAGCCAAGGCAAGTCCAACAACAACAACAATCGCCACCTAAGCCTTATCCCACTAAGTGGGGAAATTATAATGTATGGGATTACGCCAAGGCAACTCCACTAGTAATTTTTTTTAATATGCTTTTCTATCATATCTAAATTTTGAGCTCCAGCCAATTGTCAATAATTCAGGTTTGCTACTTTATATATGACCGAAACAGAAGCGTACAAACCTTTTTTTGAAGGGCAGGGATACTTCAATTAAAATTTGTGTTTACAAAAAATTAAAAAAAAAAAAAGAAGATAGCACATTGACATTAATTTTCAACTACATACTAAATTCCACTCTTCCATATGCTGGAAAATTCCCATCTGTTGTCACACTAGGATCATGCTCCCATGAGCTTTAAATAGTAGTAATATTCATCTTATTGAAATTTGGCAATATGGAGAGCTAGTTAAACCATAACCCTGATTCATAAAGTAATTTATGCTCACCTCTAAAACATTGTAAACCACATATAGTTTGATTGTTCCTTGACCACGGATCATATGATATATTAAGCTGATATCTGAGGCAGAACGCCACAAAGGGGGAATAAAACAAAATGAGTATAGCATTTAACCTGATCAATGCAGAAAGGAATGACATAGCATATAGCCATGTGAGCAGAGAATCACAATACCTGTCCGCTGCAAAAGAATGACTCCACAACTCATAATAAGAAAACAGCCAAAATCCGATAATTCCATTGTAGAAAGTCTCTTGAACTGCCTGCCACAAGCATGATTGGGTCATATTGTAATACCGAAGTCCATGATAGACTACAACAAATTTTAAAATAGGGCATAGGAGTTGAGCTGAAGAAGAGAATACAAATAAAAGCACAAGAACATGTTGATTTCGTATTGAGTAGAGATTGCTCTAATTTATTCAGCTGACAGAGAATCAGAGCCTAATACAATCTAGATAAGAAGTTAAAACTCAGGGGGCTATGTCACATAGAATGTCCATTGAACCCATTGCTTAATCTAGGATGACATAGTTTAAGACTTCAAAGCAAAATCATTTTGTTCACATCATTCAAAGATCTACAAAGATATATAAACCATTATTAAGATTGTACTGGATGGACACGGCTTAAGTCACTCATCTAAATTGAAGAACCAGATGCCGTGGGATTTATCTATCACCTAAAATTTTCACATGCATATGAAACTAACATTTTATTACAAGGAAAGAAATTTTGGTAAAGTAGACCAACCTTGTCTTTAGAAGCTTCCAAAGGGTCATCATGATCCTTGTTGGCATGACAGTTAGTAACGAAAGAAATGAATCGAAGCAGACGAAGAAGCCAACATCTATAAGCTGCAATTAAATTCGATGAGATACCACAGCCAAAAATGTAGAATGTCTTAACAGAATATTCAACTATACTACTATAGGTTAGCTATTATAGGTTGGAAGGTTGAAGGTCTCTTCTTTTCCCCCAAAGCTTCAGAATTTATTCTTATTTTTGTGAATGTAAATACAGGTAGCTAAACCAGGAGTAAATATCCATAGGTGGACATCACAAAACTATAACCAGAGTTTTTTTTTTTAAAATTCTTTTTCCTTTTTTAAGAAAGGAAAAAAAGGAACTATACCAATTCGCATCTCCATGGCAAGCGAAAGATAGTGTCATAGACTCTCTCTCGTTCTTTTTCATTGCCAACAGTTGTTGTGCTCCGTAAAGAATTTCCATTGTACATTTCCTCCAAGATGTACGTTACAGGAGATTTATCCACAGAAAACACATCTGAAACAAAAACATATCACCCCAAAGTTAATTAAGCAGAAAATTGATGCATAGAAATAGCAAAATAAAACTCCAACGAAACGGCAAGAAAGTCAGGCAAAATACGGCTTCACATAAAAAGTATCACACCACAACACTAGTTTTGATACATGAATAAGCAGCTGAAGCTTAACAAAAAAACAAGCAATTGCCCTTTAATTTTCACTCTCATGCATGGATATCAGTCAGTACTCAAATGTCTGCAAGGTAAGGTAAGGAAAATGATGTTCACCAAGAACATACAAGGTAAGGAAAAACCTGTACAGCTAGGGAGTGGCTATTTGTATGCCTGGAATGGCCTAGAACACAAAAGATCTCAAACATTGGCTACGGTTCAGTCTGAGCTCAACAATGACTTAAACTGCATTTAATTTTCTAATATCATATAGCAATTTTTTGTATTAAAAAAAATAATTACTTTCATCACAAAACAAGAAATTACTATATCATCTAGCTAATATAAAAAATTATTCTGACACATGCAAAAGTTTTTGTGCCCTTCTGTTTATTTCTGAAAGCTTATTCATTGAATCATCATTTTCGTCTCATCAAACTGCGAATACCAGTCTATTCATCAATTCAAAACAAATCTATAAGATGCAACGATGCATGCAAAACAAGGAACATTTCCCCGCACTCACAATTCGGATCTTCTGCCATGAGACTCCTCCAGTCCAACGATTCCACCTTCTCCAACTTCACCCCAACGTTCCTACCAGGCTCGTTCGTCGCCTTCTCCGCCGGACTCGCCATGGCGCCGCCGCCATCCTGCTTCCCTCCGCCGTCAACCCCCGCCGCCGCAGCAGAAACCGCCAAATCATCCGAACTCCCGCCATTCACAGCTCTCTGCCTCAATTCCCCGAAATTAAACCCGCTCGCCGCAACCTCGCTCCCTCCCTCACGCGCGGCCACTGCGCTCGCGCTCTCCTCCTCCACCACCACGCACGACACGCTCCCCGCCGCGGCATAGCATAACCTACGCGCGCCGAGCTCGAAGCCCTTGCACGCGCGCCCGTTCTGTAACGGTCGCGCCGAGAAATGCGGATCGCTCGTAACGGAATCGGAATTAAGGGATCGGGAATCCCGAACACGAAGATCTTCGGGGATGGAATGTTCGAGAAGCTTCTTATTCTTCTTCTTGTTCCTTTTGTGCTTGCTGCGGTTCTTGTTGCGTGTGGTTTGGGTCGGGTCGGGTTGTGTAGGGTGGAAGGCGTTGTTGTTGTTGTTGTTGTTGTCCGAAACGGCGTCGTGTTCGGGTGAGCGGAGAATCTCGAAGGAGAGTTTTCTCCCGGCGGTTTCCGACGCCATCGGAATTGAAGAGCGTTGTTGATGAGAGCGGTGACCAGTGGTGGTGGTGATGATTTAGGTATTTGTGTTTTTGCATGTGAATTTTTTTGGGGTTTTATTGATTGGATTTGGAATCGCGTGAGTTTTGTGTGTTGAGTTGTGCTCTCTTTCTTGGGTAAGAGGGGAAGGGAGCACTGTTGTGTTGTGTTGGTGTTGTGCTTCCGTTGTTGGCAATGCGAAGTCTAGCTGGACTCGGTTCTCATTCGCACTCTCCCATTCCGCTGTTTCAGCTTCTCTCTCTCTCTCTCTCTCTCTCCCTTTTTTTATTTTTTATAATTTAGTCTTATCGTTATACGTCATCATCCTTGTCACTGTTACAGGTTTATTTCACTTTTTTATCGTGGATTTTCTGCAATTGTTTTATTTTTGTCGAAATTAGTCGTTTAACTCGAGTGCTATATATGATAGTAATAAAAATAGTTTATTAATTATTATAAAAAAAATAATTTATTTAAATATATCTTATAAAAATTTATTATATAAATTTATTTTAAAAATAAGTTAATAGTTAAATAATTAAATAAATTAATAAAGTATAAATATTTTATTCTATTTTATATCTTATTTTGAATATAATATTTGTAAGGTTAAAAATCTGGGTAGATGACCTTTAATCAATAATAAAGGGTCTATTTCATAAAAATTTTACATATTATAATAGTTAAAATTGTTAAATAATGAAAGAGAATAGGTAAATAATTTTACTATATTATAAGTCATTTATAAGGATTATAATGGATATTCATGACAAAGGAGACATGTCCACTGCCCCTATCTCTATTTAGAATTTTATCTCTCATCTCCATCTCTATCCTCATCCCTCTCAAGGATCTCCATTTTCCATTCTCTATGAGAATTTC
This sequence comes from Dalbergia cochinchinensis, assembly GCA_031216125.1. Taxonomy (NCBI): domain Eukaryota; kingdom Viridiplantae; phylum Streptophyta; class Magnoliopsida; order Fabales; family Fabaceae; genus Dalbergia; species Dalbergia cochinchinensis. Next base: position 52,322,169 of record CM062373.1, on the reverse strand, counting down.
AATCCCTACATATATTTATAGATTTATTAAAAAAATTTCAAAAAAGAAATTTTTTGAAAATACTTTGAAATTTGAAATATAAATATCTATAATAACAAATGTAACGCCCCGATTTTCCTGTTTGAGAGAAAAATGACCAAAATGCCCCTGAGGTCATTTTCTGCCCGGAATTCGAGGATGGCCGGCTCGACAATCCTCGAAGGGCTAACTCAATGTTTGAAGGGGATTGAATGACCTTTGAATGATTTCGGAGGCGAAAGTCTCATTTTCTGTAGTTTCGGATCAAAATGACCAAAATACCCCTATAGCGTCTTTACGCGGGTAAAGTCTTGTTTCTAAACTTTCCCTAGAGATTTAAAACCATGTCTTTTCATGTTTCAAAGCATCTGTTTGAATCCCTGGTCCAAGAGCTTTTAAGAAAATTACGATTTTGCCCATAGAATAGAGTTTTTGAGCTTAATGATGTAATTAAGCAAACCTAAGCAATATTAGGCTCTAATCGAAGATTAATTAATTTCCATAATTAATCTAGAGTCAAAATAAACTATTAAAATTAATTAGAATCTAAAATTGCTTAGATTAGATTTAAATCTCTTTTTAAAACTCAAGATTCCAATCTTGGAATCTTGAATAGTATTTTCTCTCTCCAATTCCTTAAATCAAGGAATTGTGTCTAGAATTGTTTATACACTAAAATGAGTTTATAACTCACTAATGATGTAAGAACACTCCTTAAATATGTCTTGACAGCCTTGATTACCCACTTTCTCACCTAAACACTTTCTTACAAATTCCTAATCATAATCCTAATCAAAGATACACCTAAACACAACTCTAAACCACAATTAAAATGCAAGAAAACCCTCCCCCATGGTTGATGCACTTTTGGCCTTCTCCCCCTCAATTACATCACATGTTGATTTGTTTGTCACTCAAAGAACCATGCTTGAGCCATACCTTGAACCATACCTCACCATACCTTACCATGCCTCAAGATCACAACATCTCACCTCATGGAACTCATGGGGCTGCTCATCCTTGGCCGAAACCTTCCCTCCCTCCTTGCACCTTGCATGTGTTTCATTTCTCTATAAATAGCATGCTTGGGTGAACTTGCATCATTTTGGATTCATTTGCTAAGTGTAAGTTTTCAAAGAGCACTTCAAAATTTCCTTTTTATCTCAAGTTCAAGTGTTCAAGTTCTTCAAGTTCTTCATCCTCTTCTCTCATCCCAATCTTCAAATCACTTGGTACGGATTTTCTTTCAAGTATTTTCTTTATTTAAGTTCTATCTCTAGTTATGTGTTTATGGTTTCTCTTGAGTCTCTTTAGAATTTCCCTCCCTCTCTTTTTCTTTCATCATTTTCGGCCATGGGCCTTGAAGACAAGGGAATGAGAGCTTGATGATGAGGTTTCATGGTGGTGATGTCCATCACTTGAACAATCTCTAAAGCTTGATCTTTGTTCTTAAGTTAAAGATGTTTTCTTTTATTCTTTCTTCTTGAACCTTAAAACCTTTCACCTTGATGATATTTTAAAATGGTTACATGAACTCAATGATGAGGACTCATGATGTTGGTGTTAATGCATCATCAAGATCATGGTTTCTAGAGTTTCAAATGTTTCTTTTCTTCTCAAAAGTTTCGGTTCCTTTTCCTTTTCTTTCTTCAAGTTTTCGGCCATGTTGGCCAATAAGGTTCACAATGGCTTGATGATGAGAGCTTCTAGATGATAACTATGTGTTCATCTCAATGAAGCCTCTAGAGCTTGAGTTTTAATAAAAATGCTATTTATGACCACATTTCAAGAAAATAAACTTTGTGTTTTAAAGAACCCTTGAGGTTCACTCTTGTCTCTACTTTATCTTGTCATGATAAGTTTGGGTTGAGGTTTAAGTTCCTTTAAAGTCTTGAATTAGCTCTAATAAGAAAAAAAATGGACTATCAGCATATTTAAATTCAAGCTTATACATTACATATTTACTCTGAGCTTTGCATTCATATTTAATTTCCAAGCCATCACTTAAAGTTAAGGGATAAAGAATGGATTGCATCTCATATTTACATTCTTGTTTAGCACATTTACTTTTCATCACTAAAGAACATAAAGATTTAAAATGAGAGCTTGCACTATCATCTAACTAAATCTCAAAACCTTTTTATTTCGGCATTAAAATCGATTGTTGCTGGGCCTAGAGCACTAAAATAAAGAAATGAACTTGCATATTTATATTTCAAGTTTTGCATATTTATTTCAAGCCTTGCATATTTATATTCAAGTCTTGCATATTTACTTTAAGCTCTCACTTTACTTTGTAATGAAGAATAAAAATGAAGTGCATAACATGTTTAAATTATGTCATCACTTAAAGACCTTAGAGCTCAAAGACTTGCCCATTTTATCTCAAGTTAAAGTCTAATGTGGAAGCATTCTTTGAATGCATAATTTCGGCCTTGTAGTGATGATGAACTTGGAAGGAGATTCATCTAGCTACAAGGGCCAACAATCTAAGTTTTAAGATTCTTTTTAAAATCTCATGAAGTTTATGAGATTAAGACCAACAAGATTTATGAATTTAATTCTCTTTTAAGGAGGGATTAAGTGGTCACTGACCTAAGGATGTTTTTAGTCTCTTTTACAAAATAAAATGGTTTGCAAAAGAGTCTTAGAAGTCCTAAAAGTGATTCCAAGAGAAACTAGTAACTTATGTGTTTTAAAAATATCAAGTTATGCATCTTTTTGGGACTTAATGTTTCGGTTCTTCCATGATAAGTTTGCTGCTGTATGATGATGTTTTGATATGTTAGAATGTGTGAAAATTATGTATGATGAGGTAGGAACATTTCTATGCATGATAGGAGAGAAACTAGCTTTCTAGAAAAATCATAAAGTCAAGATTTAGCATAGTTTTAACCCATTTATTTTTGGACACTGCCCAAACTATTTCAATGGGAATATAATCAGATTGGGATTGTTTAATAATGAAAAATTTGGTTACAATTGAAGTAAGATTGAATTTTAGCACCTATAAAGAAACTAGTAACTAAAAAATCGTAAAACCGCAATTCTAGAACTCTTAGAACATTTAGTTTTAGAATCTGTCTAGCAACCTTATAATGTAGAGAACATGGTTTATAATTAGTTCTTAGACATAGGAGTGCCCCATAACTAGTTTAGATTTAATTTATAGCGCCTTAGGCGAAGAAGGAACTGAGAAAGGGTTTAAAACGTAAGTTCTAGAACCCCGTAATCTTAAATATGTAATTCTACCTTTAGAATATGATGCTGCCCAGATTTATTAATGGACATAAAATCTAGTAAAAGTCATTGGTTGTGAATCCTTAGGTGCACAAAAGGTTAATAGAGAACAATAGAATAATCATATCTTACGTATAAGACCCGTAAGGGTCAAAGCATAAGACATCGTAGGTTCAAGAGCATAATGAGCTATAATGTTACACAAGAATGTATGTTTAATTATGATAATGACTTGAGCATAACATATGCATTAGCTTAGCCCGGTCCTTGATTCCGGCAAACTGGTTAGGAGCATGCTATTTTTTAAGAATGCGAAAGCAATGATGTGATGATGTATACACTATGATGAGTTTGACTATATGACATTGATGTCTTATGGTGATGTTGAATGACTATGCATGCTCTGTATGTTTCTTGGCATAAAACAAGTTTGAAGGAAATCCGGTGTATGCCGTTATGCTGCCGAATTTCCCATCAAACTTGAGGATTTGAGAAAAGTTTGCGAAAACTCCTGGGTGACACTAGTTCGGCTGAGCACCCCCGGGAAAGGTTCTGGGTGGCATCGGTTCGGCCGAGCACCCCCAGAACAGATGTGATGTAACACTGAGACATATTCCTCCCGCTATGGTGGGGAGGAAACAAATCCGTGAGGGTATTGACATTGAGCTTGCCAAAGCGGACAATTCGCTGTGTACTAGATACCAGTAGAGCGTTTCAAGGAAGGAAATGATCCTAAGATAGGTGATCCAAGAAAGTTATGTATACCCCCTCTATTAGCCCATATCAAATCTAGTGACGACTAGTTAGGATTGAGCTCATTCCTAGGTGATAGGTGAGATGTAGTTTGGTGACCAGATTATCACCGGGCCGGTGAGTCGGTTGGATTTTTGGTGGATATGTTAAGAGGGTGGTCCTTAAGAAAAAGAACTTAAGAGTTTTACTTATAAGAAAGATGTCACATGAAAAGTACTATGCCTTTTTATGCCACGTATATGATTTATGTTTCCTTATGATGTGCCCAAGTATTACGACTTTCGTGTTAATGTGTATATGGTATTGTCATGCATCCATCAAATATCTGTTGCATTCATGTCATTAAGACACATACTAAAAGACACCCATTTCGGATAAATAGATTTGAAAAGCCTAAAACCAATCCTTATGCATGTACACCTTTTTCATAATTAAAATTGAGCTGGCTGGGGATGACGACGATGACACTTGCGTTAGAGTCGGGAATCCCTACTGAGAATCTTGAATGAGTTTCTCATCCCTTCCTCTTCTTCCGTGCCGTCTCTAGACGAGGATTACAACGAGGTTCGTGACTTCTTCTGAGGCTCATGCTTAAGGATCACACTAGCAGACGGGGCAGAGGGTCTCTGCGGGAGCATAGATAACTTAGCTTTTGGGTTGACACTTATCCAACCTCATAGGTGGATAAGGATGACTTCACATATATGGGCATGTTTTGATGTAAATGATGGTACAATGATGTTAGTAGTCTATGTATCTATGAAGATGTGAAGATATTATGATTGTTATGTATAATACTATGTTTCATGATTATCAATGGTGTGGTTACTTTTTCTGGCACGTTATGGTTATGACGAACGTTAGGTTAGCGCGCGGCTCGCGTTTTACTTTCAAATTTCAAAAAGAAAAATTTGTTCGTATTTTCCGCTAAGTATTTTAATGAAAGGTCGTAAGGAATGAGACTAAAAGAGTAATAGACTAATGATTAACCTAAATATGTTCTATAGTATTGGGTTAAAAATTAGGATGTTACAACAAACATTTCTAATACAACATAATTCAAATTAAAAAGAATGAACATATGTCCATAGTACAGATCCAATATATATAAGTAAATGTCTAAATAATTTATATAAATAGAAAATTAGTGAGTCCCAATGGGGAGGACCACATTTCTTATCCCTGTCTTATTTCACAAATAGGAACTCAACCCGATTGGTCTCCACAAAGACTAAATATATTCCCATTGTGGGTAATCTTTATGGATACCTGCTTCCGTGGATTTATTTTATTTTCACCCCTAGCCATTTTTTTAGTCATCCCTAGGCATATATTGTTGATATAACTTTTTAGAAAAGAGGCCGATTTAGGAGAAAATATACATTGATTTGTGAAAAAATATGTATGCAAAAATTAATTATGCAAAATGAGTTCTAATATATAATAGAAAGAATCTTTTCTCACATTTAAGTGAATGCATTTTAATTTTTGGTTTGATTTATTACTTTTTATGGTGATTTCAAAAATTATATTTGTGCGAGTGTCTTCTTTCAATATATGAATGTATTTTTTTTTTGGGTTACAAAGGCATTTATTTTTTTCATGCTTTTCAATTTTTTATTTCTATTAATAATATTATAAAATTTTAATATTATAATACATTTCATTGTGTCGGATATAAGTTATAAAAAATTTTAATTATAATATTTTAAAATTTTCAAAGATTTTAAGGCTAGTAATATTTTGAGTGTTTAAAACTTGTGAAATGATAAATGGCATAATATTCAATATAGAGATTATGTTAATAGAAAAGAGATATGAAAGTATAATTAGAAAACAGAATTAATAATTACATTGCAAATAAAAATTTAAAAACTTAAAGGTTGAGATTATGATAAGGCATAAATGTCTCTTTGGATGACATATGTCAAAACTTTCATTGAAATGAGTCTAAATTATTAGTAGTATAGATAAATAATATTAAAAATGATTCAAAACAAACAAACCAAACAAGATAATATTGTAAAATTAACCAGAATAAAAGAATAAAAAATCTTGTATATGTGGTGAAGAAATATACATAAGGTTTAATCTTTATTTTTTTCTTTTTTTGCACGGATTGCAAAATTTATAATTTTATTTGGTGTGGATTGTAATCTTTATAAACCTCATGTGGTGAAGAATAAAAAACCTTATAATTTCATTTTCATTATACTATTAAATGCTAATAATTTTTTTAGTGATATTCTACAAATATATAATAATTATAGTTAACATTTTTTAATTTATTAATTATTAAAATTATAAAAATTGTGAGTCGTAAATTACTCTAGAAGCGACATGCGACAAAACTATCTTTGAAATGAGTATGAATTATTAGTAGTACAGATAAATATAGATTAATTAATTTGTTCTCCAATTTATTTTTTTCATATTTATCTTTTAAGTAATAATAAACGTCTTAATTTTTTTTCTCCAAGTCATAAGTGTCTCAAATTCACCATTTAACTTGTAAAAATCGGATATGTTTATCTTCCTTACAAATATCATTTATTTGGAATGTTTACAATTAGAAAATGAATTGATTTGATTTTTTTATTTAAATATTATGTTTTGAATGATTAAATTAAATAGAAAGTGAATTAATTAAGAAATCTATATTTATGTTTAAAATGTAGTATATTGAGTTTGGAATGGTTAGAATTGGAAATAAATTGATTTTGATTTATGTTTAAGTTTTAAAATAAATATATTTCTACACAAATCCTATAAAAAATTAAAGGATTTTCAAAGCAAAATAATGAGATTTGATGGAATTGCAAATCATTTCATTTCAATTTTTTTCTCATTTCAAACACCCTCTTATCATATTTGGTTAGGAAGTAAAAAAGAGGTTAAATTTCTCATGAATAAATTTTATGTATAATATACTTTTAGAGCCCATTCATTAAAATTTATACTCTATTTGATTTTAAAAAGGATAACCATATCTGGTTAAAAGTTAGAGGACAAATTTGAAAACATGAATAAGTTATGGAGATTCCTTTGATATATGTAACAATTGTTTTTTCAATAAGTCAATGGTATTTACTAATAACTAATTCCTTTAAGATGTAGAGCTCATGCTATCAAGAGTCGAATACCTGATTAGATGCTTAAAGAATTTAGCTAATTATCAACTATAATGGTTCATGTACAAAATAATTTTAAAGATACGAATACTCAATATCAATAAGTGATTGCTCTTTAACATGAGCTTCACTACTTTCTAGTTTATTTTTAAATCTTTCATAAAATTGCATATGTGACTTAGTTTTAACCATTTAATCCTTGCAACATATTGTTACTCTTGAAAAATTTAAATGTACCCAAAAAAATCCCATAATTTATGTACAACATTACATGGTATAATTATTTACAAGGATAAATTATTTAAAAATGTCAAATTTGGTGTTTATTTTTATATTTTTTAAATTGATTTTGATGTATTAACAAGTTATTTTTTTATGCTATCAATTGATTATATATCATCTTGTATATATATTTTGAATTATCTCCTCTAAAGTGATAAAATTGATAAAATGAAAAATAATTTTCTTTTATAATTCCACAAGAAAGGCTTAACCTTAGGAGGGGAAGCAAAACACTGTCCAACAAGAGATGAAAGGCCAAACAACAAAACAATGATTGACACACTACACTTAGAGCTAGGTATATGGGGTGCAATCTGCAGACCAATCTGTTTAACTCGTACCCCGCATGAAAATGGACCAGAAAATTTTTAGTCCACTAACCCGCGGACTTTTTGATCCACATCGCTTAATCCGTGAGCTAAACAGGTCTAGCCCGCATAAGTGAGGGAATACTTCCATTTGCAATATTTGTTTATATTCTTGATGCATGGACTAAGATGAATTAGTTTATTTTATTATTTTTTGTATTTGTATGTGGTAAAATATACTGTATATATATAAATATATAATATAGGATATAAAAAAAGTCAAAAAAAATATGAAAGACAAAAAAAGGGTTGTGTGGACTGGTCCGCGATTGGTCCGTGTCTGATCCACGGGCTGGTCCGAAATCTGGTCCACGGACTTATGTAGGGGCAAAAATATAAACAGAAAAAATAGTTACGCAGACCGGTCCATAGGCTTATGTGGAGCAGACGTGGACCACCCTGAAGCCTAGTCTATTTATGAAACGGACCGGTCCAATCTGACCTATTTAATTGTGGTCCATAACGGATTGGATTAAATGAACTGGGTCAGTCCACATACCTACCAGCCTATACAAGTATAGCCACAAACCAACATAACCCACCTAAATCACAAGAGAACAGTAAGCACTAGTTGTACAGTAAAGCGAAGCAAAACATGCATCTCGACTGACATCCAAAAATCGCATTTGAAACAACCCTGAAGCTAACAATTCCAACAGCAAGAAAGCAAACCACAAATAGTATAAAACCATAGCCATAAAAATCATCTTCAAATAGCAAAGGGTTCCCATAGCAAGGCTTCCACATGTTCTAAAACAAAACACTAACTTGCCCTATCCTAAGTTAGATCGAAGAAAATGCCATGTTAATAACCCTTAAATCATTTAGTGAGATCTATACATAATAAAATTATTTATCTAAAGATGATTAAGCCTTCATTTTCTCATTTTTTTCATTTTTGAAGAGCTCTGTCTGTAAGATTTAATATACTTATAGTTGATGTCATTTTTAAATAATTTAGTAACCTCTAATTAAATAAAGTAACAAATTTTATTTATTTATTTGTATAAATAGTGATAAAATCGTACCTTAAATCTATTTGTTGAAAGTACTTCGGAATACCAACATAAGAATCTAAGATCAAGTTTTGCCTTTAGTACTTATTGTCTTTCACATTGTGTTTGAAAAACAAGTAGTAAGAGAAAGGAAAATTTTTCATTTATTTAAGAGTTTAATAATAAATAAAAAGTGATTCATGAGATTTTTTTTTCAGAAATCAATAATCTTTCTAACTCAAAGTTAAATTGAAATTAAAGAGAAAACTAAAAATTCAAGAAATTAATAATTATGGATATTTTGTTTTGTTGTTTTGTAATATAACTTCGAAAGTAGTTAAATTTTTATGATTATTTTGATCTCCGTAATTTTTATCAACTGAAAAATATAATACGATATCAATAGAGTTATTTAATTAGATGTTAAAAAATTGAATAATAATATTTTCTTAAAATTTTATAAACAGTTTTTAATTTTAGATGTTTAAATTATATATATTTTATTAAAATCTACCTATACTACTATTATATAAACATAATTGAGTTTTGTAACTGTTTTTTGGTTTCTCTATATTGTTTGAATTCATTTTTCCAGTCCATATGCAATCTGAATGAAAGTTATAAAACAATAACTTCTACCACCATCCTCTAAATTAAGTAATTTCTAGCATTGCATATACAATATCCAACTATTTTTAACACTCTATTTTTAGTTAAGAACTTAAATTTCTATTTTTAAAATTGTATATTACTAAATTTTAAAAATTTAAATTAATATGGACGCATTCGAATAAATATGGAATAATTATCCAAATATTCCACAACGAATTAAGGCTGGGCTTTTGGTTCTAATCAAAGGCAAAGTCCTCTGTGGTCGTGAGAAATTCTTGTGTGTGTATCTATTTTTAATATTTTGCACCAAATTTTTGTATACTTTTAGAGCTTATTTAATATGTGTTTTACAAGTATACATGATCACTTATTTTAATTTATAATATTTAAAAATTTCTATATAAATATTTTAAAATAAGTGGTTATAAAAATACACATCAAATGCGCTTAAATATCATACAGGCACAAGATTCCCTCAAGAGAACTTGTCATAAAAAAGCAAGTGGTACTCCTCCCCTTCGTAATATAAGTTATTTTTAAATTTTTTATTTGGTTTAAAATATAAATTATTTTTATATTTCAAGAAAACATTAATTAAGTTTGTAAATTTTATCCCTATGTTTATATTAGTGAGGATAAATAGATGTAAGCATAATTATTTAATAATGAGATAATTTAAGATAAGAGATAAATGATACTTTCATCTTTCACTTTTATTTTCTTAAAAGATGAATAAAATTTAATCATCTCCTTAATTTCCATAACCTTAGACGACTTATATTATAAATGGGAATGAGTGTTAAGATATGGTTAGTGCTACTACTTGATTTAGTGATAATTAAAGTTTGGACTAAAACCCCAACTTAATTCCTGATATTTATAAGTGGATAAATTAGTCAATCAGATTTAGAAAAATCTCGTATTAATCCCTTAAATTTCACAAATTGGGATAGTTACTCCCTTTGACAAATTGTTATCTGGGTTGTATCATATTAACATACTTATATATACTGTTAACTTATTTATATGTACTATTAATTTTTATAGTGGGTTTTAACTTTCATCTTTTTTCTCACCATGATTCTCTGCTCAGAAGAAATTTTTTCACTTTATGTTATTATTATTCTATACAGAATAAAAGAGTGACATAGGTTAGAGCTCTTTGTAAAAATTTATAATATACATAAGTAAGTTAGCAGAATATATGAATATTTATGTTAATAATTCATATGATAATTTGACATAGAGAGTAACTTATTTTCATTTGTAAAATTTGATAGATTAGTATGAAATTTTTGAAATAGAAAGGACTAATTTATTCTTCTACTACTTCATCCATTCTATATTAAGAAAAACTGTATAATTTTAATATATTAAAAAATTATTATATTAAAATTATATAATTTTTAAAGAGTGACTATTGAAAAAACATAAATACAATAGACTTGAAAATTTAGCCTTAAAGTTTGGGTGATACTGTGATGACCGAATTACGATGCTCACCGGAAGACTAGACACAGACGAATATTCAGGTGCATGGAATATTCACACCTGTAGATGCGATTAACGAGGGCATCTAAGATTGAGAATAGTTGCACAAATTATTCGAAGTCATAACCCATAGATATTATGAATTCAATGCGACTTTGTCTAAGACAAATCACGTGAGGGATGGTGTAACACACATCAATCACTTTCCGTTTTATAATAATCATCATTTTTAACTTTTTCATATTTCTAATTATTTATCTATTAATAATATTTAAGTAATATTAGTTTTTTTTTCTATTTATATCTTTAATATGAATATATTAACTAAATAATTAATATATTTATCAAGATGAGTAATAATGATTATATAATAATAGTTTTATTAACTTATATAACTTTATACATTTATCAAGTTATTTTTTAATTTTTCTTAGTATGTGTTGTTTGATTTTTGAGAGTTATTGTGAAACAGACGAAGTATTTAGCTATATTTATAGGGTTTATTTAATCGGTGTCTTTAGAATAATGATTAAAAAAATTCAAAAGGAATTTTTTTTTTTTGCATGAAGAAGTGTAGTTTTTATGTTCTCAAAGTTAGAGATTTGCCATAAAGTTTTAACACTTACTCTTTTTAGTATTATTAACAATTGCTCTTGGGGAACTGGTTGGCAAAACTCATATTTATAAAGGATTTGTTTATTCTAAAATGAGAAGGTTAGTAAAGTACAATAATGAGGGGGTAACCATCATTAGATGAATAGCTTTTATTGTGTATGGATTGGTCTAAATGATCTAAGTAATTAATCCATCAATTTTACATTTCACAAATCTCCTCACTAGCCAAACCCAGTTACAAAATGTGTCTAAACACTTGTAAATTTTAGCCACACTATTAAAAATGTGATTAAATTTATGATGGTTGCTCACATATAGTTACTGGTCAATGCAATTATTTATAGTTGCTCATGTTTAAGAAATATAGTTAAACACAAATAAAAGTGTAGCCAACTATAGATCCAAGCTTCCATTATTCTTTTTTCTCCTTAGCCCTACCATTCTTGAAACTATTAGCATTAATTACAATTGACTCTATTATCTAGTTCAGCTGTGGAAAGTTACACTTGCTAGTTAAGGCAAAACACTGAAGTAGCTAAACAATATCACCCATGTGCTCTTATTCATCTACTGCTCTAATCAATGTCTTTGACACTAGTAATTATACCACCCAACTGTAAAGGGTCGAATCTGGATCTTACTCAAACACTGGATTCTTTGTACTTTTGCTAGTGTCAATTGTACCACCAAAACCACTCTTAATTGTCACCCTCTTGAAGCTGGAGATTTTCCACTTCTTCTATTCCTCCATGGCTACCTTCTTTTTAACTCATTTAATTCCCAATTTATCCAGCACATTGCTTCTTATGGCTTTATTTATTTATTTGTTGATGATGGAAGGAGGAGTTGTTTCAAGAATAGGGGAGGGGGTCGAGGAGAAAAAGAATAATAGAAACTTGGATCTATGTTTGGCCACACTTTTATTTATAGTTAACCATATTTAAGAAATATGGTTAAAAGCAATTGTAAACAATTGCATTAACCGTCAACTATATTTGAGCAACCACATAAATTTATCTACTACATTTTGAATATATTTAGCAACACTTTATAAATGTGACTAAATCACTAGTATGTGGTTCACCATTATTCACCAAGGTAGCATTGGGTAAATGTCCCAAAACAGAAAATACGAAGAGATTGAGGACAAAAAACGTGTTTGAAAAGAGGACAGAGATAAAAACCCTAAAATTGTCTCCATTCTAGAACAATTTTTGAGTTAATTTTCATACCTCCAAAAAGAAGGGATGCTGGAGATATGTCTACATGAGAAGTGAAAAATTGTTACTTTCTGTCATAATAACTTGTAGAATAACTACCAAATATAAATAACTTTATTTTAAAATCAATTCTATAAAAGTAGAACTAGAAACACTAACATTTTTCCTATTTGACTATACGGCTTTTTACTTCTAAAAATATAATTTTAGTGCTTTTTAAGAAGTTAAAATATTTAACTTCTCAATAAGCACTTTCCAGAACACACAAAATAAATACTTTTGTTACTCTATGTATTTATATATAAATTAACTTATTCATAAGTTACTTTTTATAAGATTTTTTTTATATAAGGACTTAAATAAGCTATTTACTCAAACATACCTAAATGAAAAAGGAAGTATGCTATTTTCAAAAGGGAACAATAATGTTATGTGTTCCACTCTAAATATATAAATAAACTTAATTTGATATCTGAGTTATAAAATTCTTTCACATGTAAGCATGTCTTTTAAGTTGAGAATTGGATTCTTTCAAACTAATTTTTCATATGATCTGATCATGTTTCAATCATTATCTTTTATCAAGTTTGTTAGTTTATGGATCCTAATTTGATGATGACAAACACCCTTGTGAACATTTTAATTTGTCCACTAAGTGTTTCAAGATTCGATTAGAAAGAAATGCACTTTATAGGGAAGGGTTTTTTTTCCATAAATAAAACAAATTAATGGTGATATTATGTGAATCCACCATCTAAAACCTGTTTACATATTTGTCCTGTTTTTATATAATAGAAGTCGATTATAATCGACTTCCACTTAACATAGAAGTCGATTATAATCAACTTTCTCATGCATGCACTCTCTCACATGGTAGCTGATTCCAGCACTGAAGTCAATTATAGTTGACTTCTATTCAACATGAAAAACTATTATAATTGACTTCTCATATAATCTGACATGTTCTGACACATATTGAAAGTCGATTATAATTGATTTCAGTCAGCTCCTCAGTTATAAATAGAGAGTTCCGGGAACTGTATTTGCATGCTTTCATCGAATCACGTTTGTGGAATAACCATTGTAAGAAGGAAGTGCAAACTAAGAAAGCAGGATAAGTTTACTAGGTAAGAAATACTCATTGTCAATTTTTTTCCTTTTTAATTTTTAAGTACTCTTTTTCATTGAATTTTTTCTATTTCTCTAAACTGATAATCTGACCTTTGCCAACTAACTTCACTTGTTATTTACCTTGGGACAATGCTCATTCATTCTATTTGAATAATTTCGCATACTAAACATTACAGCAGTAACATTCAACAGAGAAAGAGAGAAGGGGTAAGGAGAAGAGATGGTCAAGAGAAATAAAATAGTAAAATTCAACAAAGAAAGAGAGAAAAAGGGTATGTATAAATTTTTTTACACCAATATTGTATCAATATTAAATCAATATTTTATATAAGGATAAATAACATCTATTCCCTTTTATTATTTTATTTCTCTTGAGCACCTCCTCTCCTTACCCCCCTCTCTTTCTCTATTGAATTTTACTGCTGTATTGTTTAGTATACGAAATTATTCAAACAGAATGAATGAGTATTGTCCCAAGGTAAATAACAAGTGAAGTTAGTTGGCAAAGGTCAGATTACCCGTTTAGAGAAGTAGAAAAAGTTCAGTGAAAAAGAGTACTTAAAAATTAAAAAAATTGACAATGAGTATTTCTTGCCTAGTAAACTTGTCTTGCTTTCTTGGTTTGCACTTCCTTCTTACAATGGTTATCCCACAAATGTGATTCGATAAAAGCATGCAAATGCAGTTCCGGGAGCTCTCTATTTATAATTATAATCAACTTTTAATAAGTGTTAGAACATGTCAGATTATCTGAGAAGTCGATTATAATAGTCTTCCGTGTTGAGCAGAAGTTGATTATAGTTGACTTCTGTTCAACATAGAAGTAAACTATAATCAACTTCAGTGCCAGAATCAACTACCATGTGAGAGAGTGCATGCATGAGAAAATCGATTATAATCGACTTCTATCATATAAAAACATGACAAATATGTAACCGGGTTTTAGATAGTGGATTCACGTAATATCACTATTAATTTGTTTTATTTATGTAAAAACCCCTTATGTGGAATCTCTCCTACAAGAATTGGAGATTTTACTAGCTATGCACAAAGAGCAAAATACAAAAGCTGCACGTGCTAATGTGGTGGTCCTAATTTCCTGATGAAATGCTTGAGGAATCCTATGTATGAGGATTGTTTTCATTGATATCTCATTATCAATAGGCAAAAAGAAAAAAGGGATAAGGACAAATGCTTAACAGATATGATTTAAAAATTGGTCTTTTGGAACAATTTGTCAAAAAGGACAAAGAAAGCTGCACCAACCTATTGAGAGCCTTATAACAGTTATAATAGTGTTTCCTATTAAAAGAAACATTTTGGGGCAATATAACTTTTTAGAGAAAAGAAGCTAATACTCATATTCATTGAGGAATACCTTTGCACATAATTTTCTCCTCTCAACTAACACATTGTTGTTCATCATTTTCTTTCGGAGAGTCTTTTTATTATTCTATTATATTAAGGAAAAACCTTCTTATGAGAGAGTAATTGAAACATATTACTATAAAAAGCTGTATTTTGTAAGGCTTTGTCTTATAAGAGAAAAGCCATTTGGTTTGTGACACTTGGTTTTGGAACTAGAAGCCTTTGTGGTTTCAGTTTTAGCTAGCTCTAGTCTGAGTGTCTCCCTTATTTGGTTGTGTATCCATTTGTAAGAACTAAGAACTTTGGTTATACTGGAACTTTCACTTGAGAACGGGGACTAGATATAGGTTCCAAGTCGTGGAACTGAACCAATATAAAAATTCTAGTGTTAAGATTTTCTTCCTTTCTCTCTTTATGGCTTGAGTTCTGTTATTTGGACGCACCACTTCCATGCATACAATATGACACATATGGTGGAAAGGGGAGATGGCTAATAGGCACTCACACTTTGAAGGCACACAATGGTTTGGATGAGCTAAATAATAATGAAAAGTTAATAAAATAAACAGTTAAAAAATTAAAAAGGGATTCTTGTGAAAATTTTCCCTCTCACCCCATACTCTATCCTTGTTTTTAGGGTAAGGGGAGATAGTGTGTGTGTCTGTTTTAATTCATATGCTTAGTGTTTTTGCAGCTCTACTTTTTTCTTTTTTGGTGGTTTGGTGGTGCATTTCTTTGGTGGGAGTGTAGAATAGTTTATCTTGTCGGGTTGGTCATTGGTGTGTGTTTGGATTAACTTATTTTAGGATCAAAAGCTTATATTTACAGCTTTTGAATAATAAAAAGTTGCAATATGCCCAAAATCAAGTCATCTAGAAGATATCTTAGCTTTCATGTAGGGAAGCTATGTTTGAATTGAATTTGAAGTGGCGTACATCCAACGTATACCAAGAGCCAGGGGAAATTGAAATTGCCATAAAGTTAATATCATGGGGGAAATTGGTATTGCCATAAATATCATGAAGTTGATTATGAAGGCTTGGATTAATTGAAATTGTGGATATGGTTACAGGTAATGTGTTGATACTGAATGTAGACATGTGAAGCCCACAAAAGGAATTATCAAAGAAGTGGTAGTTTTTTAGTTTGGGGATGTTGAAGGCTCATTTTGGATTTAAAATTGTTGTACAAAATATTGGGTTGTGTAAAGTGAGTGGAAATGGTAGGTTTTGGGCATAAGAGGGAGATATTAGTTGCCCATTTGACTTTAGATTCTAACAAAGTTTTTATTATGTTGTGAATGTGATAAAGTCGACTTCTTTTGTGTGGTTTATCTAGGACTGCGGTGTTTTTTTTTCTTCAACAACCTGAACCATGATTTCCTCAGTTTCATTTCACTTGTTCTTAATAATCTCTCTAGTCTCTCTCTCTCTTTCTCTCTCTCTCTCTACTGTTTTTCACATCTTAATTAATCAATATCTTAAAAATTGATAGGGACAAGGGCTCGAAGTTTAAGCTGCCAAAATTATTGTTCAATTGGGTAAAATAGAATAACATAATAAGGAATTATTGTACTAAAATTGAGGCAAGTTCACATAATGACTAACTGAACTTGCTAGTACAGCCCAATTTTTAAAAATATTGTTTATAATAGAGTTACCATTATTTCTTTTATTTTTTGCTAATTGTGTTGAATCCTTTTAAACAGTCTCTAATTAATCCCACACTCAGCAGTGAAGTTCTTTAACAATGAGCAAGCATCTAGGCATGCTTCTGCTGCTGCGAGGTCAACTAACCGTCCAGGTATTGTTAAAAGAAAGTTCTTTTGGATTTTGATTTATTTGAATTTGTTTCTAGTTTATACTAGTGTTATTTATGGAAGATGAGGATACCTCAATGAATTGTTTATTTCGTTGGCTATAAGCTTAAATCCTTTTCAATAATTTTTTAGACAGAGGCTTCCCTTGTCAATATAGAGGAATCTTTCATGCTCTTTCAATAATCTTCTGGGAAGAAGGCCGTTGAGCTTTGTGTAAAGGATGACTAACTTCAGTCATAGGAATTGTATTGTAAGTAAAGAAATTTTTTATTTTTGACTTAGATATTCGTATTAACCCTTTAATATAGGGGCCTGCATACAAATGAGCCTTGAACATGTTGAACCATTTTTTTTTCAAATTCCATGGTTCATGCTCTCTACTTGCTATTGTTTTGTTTTAAATTTGTTTGCTTTAGACAAGCAAGATGAATGAAGTGATGAAGAGGAAATGATATTGACTTGCTGCTCCAGTCCTTCCTCTTCTCTCTCTTCCTTTCTTGGTGTGTCTTTGGTTTATAGTTTTAACACCACTAAAATTGATTGTGTTTTTCTTGCAGCTTAAAGGTGATACAACTTCAATGCATCAATTGAAGGAACACATTGAGAAAGAGTTGCTAACTACGTTGGCACCTGTCTTAGGGATCAACAAATATCCAATCTCTTAGTTACACATTCCCTGTAGAAATGGATTTATGGGAGGTTGCGGTATGGATAAAAGTATCATGTTGAGCACTCTCTCAACTCAACTCGTTCATTTTTGCCTTTTATTCATAGTTTCATTGGTCTCCTTTTATGAAGCACCATATTTGTTATTTCTTTTTCTTTTTGTGGTATGTAGTTGACTATTTGTTTTTCAGATTATTTTAAACAAGACGTATTAGCCAACAAGTGCTCTATGTCAGCAAGGCATTTTAGCAAACAAGCTCCTTATGTCAAATTAATTTCAATTTACTTTTACCAATTTACTTATCCAAATTTATTCAAGTTTTGTATTTCAGATAGTAAAAAAGCTTCTGTATGTCAATAGGTTGTTCTACAGCAAAAACAAACAAAATAATGAGAAGTTTTTTACCCAAGTAATTAGCTTTTGTGATAATCTCTTGTCAATTTTTTTTTGCATCCAAATAATTGTTGAAATCCCAAATTCTATCATGAATATGCTCCACATGCTTTGCCCATATTACAAACATCTGGTTCAGTTTGTGCTGGATATAACTTAGCTGCACCTTCTAATTAGCATTCTACTTTAGAATAAGTAGTATAGAAGAGGGGAAAAAGTAAGTTGTCATGAAGATATTCCAATTTGTTCTCCAACATCAAAGTGATTTAAAAATTTTCCCAGTTTGTAATGGGTACCAATATGCCGGTGATTATTTATTAAAATGTTGACAACAATTTAAGAATGCCAATATCTTTTCAATTTTTGTTTGTATTAAAGGAAATAGAAATTTTATGAACAGTTGAGTTAGATAACTTATTTAGAGGACTCATAGACTTTTATGAATTGATTGATTTAGTTTCAACACAGCCTTCAATTTGTGTTCACCAACACTAAGGGTGCGTTTGGTTTGTGAAAATATTTTCTATTTTTATTTTCTGTTTCCATTTTCTGAAAAGGATTTCCATTTCCAGATTTTTCGAATTTAGAAAGTGCGTTTGGTTTATAGAAATAGATTCTGTTTCGAAAAAATGAAAACAATGAAAATATGTTTGACATGTCTATTTTCAAAATGTAATCTTCAAAATCAAATTTAAGATAATTTTAAATTCATTCTTTTTTTTCTATAGATGTCTTCAGATTAAAATTCAAGATAATAAAATCATGTTTGTTATTAAAGAATAAAAATTATATATATTTGATTTGTATAATATTTATTAAAGTAATAAATAGTTTTATAAAACAAATTCTTTCTAATAATTTTTTTCACGATATTTTCCAATAAAATTACATTTAATGACAAAATTTGTTTGAGTAACTAGGAAAATGTTCTACTTGATTTTGTCCTTCCTTCATTTATAAGAAAAGGAGCATTTCATTTCCCAAAAAATTAAAAAAAATAAAAGAGGGAAAAAGGAGCGAAACACAAAACCAACCCAATTTGAGAAATGAAATGCTGTTTCTGTCGTAGATGATCAGACCATGCTTTCGATGGTAGAAATTTTTGAGGCAGGATTTTTCAGCCTTGGAAGTTCAAAACGCCAGCACTTTGACATATGGTACAAGAGCATATCACCTAAGACAATTGTATGGGTTGCTTACAGAGATGCCCTGTATTGCTTGGCACCCTGCCTCCATCCTGGTCGCATTGTCATAGGCTCATTCTCGCTGCTACATGCATTTGTCACATTGGGCACATTTTTTCCTCGAGCGGGTTCGAACCCAAGTGGCAAAGCAAAGAAAAGCATGTATCCAATATTTACGGTGATGTCACCGCCTTTTCACATGAAACCATTTTCAACGAAGGCCAAAGAAAATATTGAAAACGTCAATATATCCTTTCCAAAATTTTTTGAAATTTTGAAAATATTTTCTGAAACTGAGAATGAAATTAGGGAACCAAACTTGTTTTTAATGGTACTTTTCATTTCCAGTGAAAATAAAAATAGAAAATACACAAACCAAACACCCACTAAAGTGCTTAAAAATTTTTCCTTATACAAGCTGCTAACTAGTCCCAAATATGTTGATAATTATTTATCAAATTGTTGATAACTTCTAAAAAAAGCTGATATTTTTTTAGTTTTTGTTTATCTTAAAGGAAATATGAATTTAATGAAAAATCGAGTTAGATAACAAGTTTAGAGAACTCATGGGACCTATAAATTGATAAATTAAGTGTCAACACAACATCCAATTTATGCTCCAAAATTAAAGTGATTCAAAATTTTTTTTGATACAGGTTTGTAATGAGTTCCAATATATTGGTAATTCCTTATCAAAATATTGGTAGCTTTTGGAAAAAAAAAAAGCTGGTATATTGTCATTTTTTTTTGTTTATATTAAAGGAGTTATGAAACTTGTGAGAAATTGAGTTACAAAAATAGTTAAGGACTCATGGCTCTACGAACCAATAAATTGAGCCCCAACACAACATCTAATTTGTGTTACAAGGCTAAAGTGATTCAATTTCTCAAAATTATTATCTCCTTCAATCTAAACAAAAATTGAAAAGATATCAACTTTTGTGATAAGTTACCAACATTTATCAGAAATTTTTTTTGAATTATTTTGGTATTGGAGCTTAAATGGATGTCATACTAATGCTCAATTTATCCATTTATATAGTCCAAGAGTCTTATAAATGTGCTCTCTAACGTAATATTTTATAAAAATTCCAATATCTTATAATATAAATAAAAACTAAAAAGATACTAATTTTTCAAAAGGCTTACTAATATTTTGAACTAAAATTACCAACAGTTTTCCTATTAATGATCAATAAAATATTGAAAGTAGTTAAATTGAAACAAAAGATTCTATAGTGATCCTTTTTTTCAGAAGAAGTATGCTCAAACCACATTTGTTAATTATTAAAAATCAGTACAATCAATATCCTTCTTTTGAACAAGGTAGAAAATTATAAATATTACAAACTCAAACTCTGTCAAATGTATAAATCCAAAAGTTTGAAAAACAAGACCCAAAATATATAACAATCATCTTTGTACTTAAATAAAAAATAATACATATACTTAACACAAAAAGAAATAAACTTAAATTTAAAGATCTCAATAAATTATGGAATCATTAATCTCCATATTTGTATTGAGGTAATCACCCATTAAGGTTATGCAGTCTTCTTGCACTATGCAAATGGATTACACATTCGAGAAAAATTTACTTCCAACAAAATTGTAAAATAAATAAAATAAAATAGAAATAAGAGGACAAGGGACTCTATTGAAAGATGAAAGCAAGGCACAGTTTACGCCGTTGGCCTCTATCCACACCGTCCATTCGGTCCGTTTACGGCTCAAGAATGGTTCTTTGGCTTCTTGCTTCTGTTGCAGCACAGCAGCGATTCCCCCAATATGCAAAAAAATAAAGTGAAAGACCCTAATTATAATTATAATAATATTAAAAACTAGAGACTGACAAATTTTTTTTCTAATTTTAAAACTCAATAGTATTATTTCAACATGCTTTCTTAGGTGTCCGATCCACACATTTACCTCATTAATATTAGATAAGATTATAATCTTTATTTAAACCAAATCCTTAATCTTGTGTATCCGCTCATTCAATGACGATGAAAGGGGTATTTGGATGATATTCCAAAAGTGACCGTTGAGATTAACATTATTCATCAATCAGCCACCTAAAAAACTAACCTACCACCTGTTAAAGCCAAATTGGCGATATCTCTGTGCTCCTCATTTTTGCAATTTCACCCAAACCACAGTACCATGGCCAATGCTGCTGTGCTCTTCCACCTCGTTCTCTTGCAATTCCTTCTGCAACACCCAATTTCTGCAGCAAATCTCCACAAAATCAAGCAACTCAGATCAGATCTCCTTTTCCAAAGCCTACCCTCTGACGACAGTCCACCGCCAACTGAGTACTTCGAGGTGACCAGACCCATTGAGCTCCCGAGCACAAAACCTTGCTCACACCTTGTTCTTCACCATGATTTTGGTTACACATACGGCAAGCCACCAGTTCTGGCTAATTACACCCCTCCCTATGACTGCCCATCTCAGAGGTTCTCCAAGATTGTCCTTGAGTGGAAGGCAACCTGTAAAGGGAGGCAATTTGACCGCATCTTTGGCGTGTGGCTTGGCGGGGTTGAGCTACTCAGGAGCTGCACGGCTGAGCCAAGGCCCACTGGGATTGTTTGGACCGTTGAGAAGGACGTCACGAGGTACCATTCTCTGCTATTGACTGAACAAATTCTTGCTGTTTATTTGGGAAATCTTGTTGACAAAACTTATACTGGGGTTTACCATGTTGATGTCACTGTTCACTTTTACCCTGCTCTGCCTGCGGGAACTCTCGTTGGCGATGAATCCGACTCTGGAAATCTAGCATTTGGTAACGGTAATGGTTTTCCCGCGGATCTGATCTTACCCATCTCGAGGAATCTTCCGCTGAAGGATGGGTTGTGGTTCGAAATCCAGAATTCCACTGATGTGGGTCTGAAGGAATTCAAGATCCCCCAGAATGCTTACAGGGCTGTGTTGGAGGTGTATGTCTCATTCCATGAGAATGATGAGTTCTGGTATTCCAACCCTCCCAATGAATATCTGTATGCAAACAACCTAACTGATACGCCTGGGAATGGACCATTTAGGGAGGTGCTGGTTACTCTTGATGGTAAGGTTGTTGGATCAGTTTGGCCGTTTACTGTGATCTACACTGGAGGGGTCAACCCCCTCTTGTGGAGGCCCATTACTGGCATTGGCTCATTTGATCTTCCATCGTATGATATTGAGATTACACCCTCTTTGGGGACTATATTGGATGGACAGACCCATTCATTGGGGTTCAGTGTGACTAATGCGTTGAATGTTTGGTTCATAGATGCAAATTTGCATCTTTGGTTGGACAGAAAAAGCAGCAGGACTGTTGGAGAACTGTTGAATCACATTGATAAACCTTTGGTTGAATCTCTGGTATCAGACTTTCGCGGATTGAATGGAACATTTTTTACCATCGCAAAGAGGTCCATTTTGTCTACTGGGTGGGTGAGATCCTCCTACGGTAATATCACTACCAGTTTAGTCCAAAATTTCTTTTACAACAATTCCATGGTAATGGGGAAGGATGGGAACAAGCAAACTGTGAATCAAATAATCTTTTTCAACGATAGCGTTCATGCCAAACTTCCATCATCCGTTTCTGATTTCATTGATGGAACTTACAGAACATTTTCCCTTTACTTGGACTCTGATGAGCTGGACCAGGACCATGATACCTATTTATCAGTTTCAAATGTTACGCTGGGATTTGAAGAGACCAAGTCTGAGGATGCAGATTTTGGATTATCAAAGAGCTCTCTCAAAAATGTGCAGGATGGGCAGGGTACAATGGTTGTTAGAAAGAATTTGGTTGTTAGCGGCCTGGGCCAAACACAGCAAGACTACAGATATATAAGCAAGGAATTTTGCTATTTTAGGAAAGTTGGCAGCTCAAATTACACTATTCTCTATGATAAAGTCAGGAATTCATGCAACAAAAGAAGGCACTCACATTTTGGTCTAAATTTTATGAAAAAGGTTCCCAATATGCTCTAGGGTCCTTTCTCATAAGAATAAGCAAATTTACACTCCAAACGCCTGGTTCTACAAGTCCTTTCTTTTATATAATGTTGTAGTCTTGGACTTTAGTTCTATGCTGGCCGTGTCAAATTGTTGATATCTCGCGACTGAGATTTGTGGATCTAAGTCATGCTTTGTTTAACACATATGCAACAATAAAATTGTCATCTCATTTCTCCCAGCGTGTTTTCAAACGTGATGAATTTCTTTTCCATGTTGTCCAAGAAAAGTTTATGCTTGAATAGTTCTGCATCAACTTATATTCAGAAGTGGTGAATTAAAGAGCAAGTACGCTGGCGTTTAGCCCATAACAGGCATTTTGTCGTCATCTCTGAGGGATCCTAAGAAAAGATGTTTGACTAAATCTGGGAAATGGTTGTTGTGGAAAAAGGCCAGGCTTCTTGTTAGGGTCATCTGGTTTGACATATGTTTGGCTTGGCCCATCTAAAAATAAAATCAAGCTTAGACCTATTTAGAATCATATTTAGTTGTGCCCATCTAAAAATAAGATCATGCTCAAGTCTATTTAGAAGCCTATTTATCCTGACATGCTAGATGTAGCCTCATTCTAAACCCCTGTCCAACCTAATACACCAGCCTGTTGAGGTTTTATTGAAAATATAGGATATACCAATATCAACGAATCTCTGCTCAATTTCAAATCCAAACTGCCATGTCTAATAGACCAAGTCTTCGCCGCTCTCGCTGTCTTCAATCTCTCTCGCAAGTCACTCATCCTCATTATTTTTTTTTATGTACCACACCTATATGCGGATTCCTCATGGTTTCAAGTTTTGAATTTCATTCAAGCATTTTAATTTTAAATTAGTTTCAAGTTTTGAGGAGAAAAAGAAAAAACTCGTGACGTCTCAAGAATACAGGTCAGGAAGCTATTTCTCCTGCTTTCTGTTGCAAAAATAAAGGCAGACATGAGGATTTCACCATACTCAAGTTCTTTGCTAGAGCTATTACGGGGCTTAAGAATAGTGATTTTTCTCTCATTCTTCTGTGCTTTGTCACTATAATATATCACAATTTGCTTAACATCTTATGTTTACTGTCAAACTCACTTGCATACTCTCTTCAACAATGTCACTCTAGGTCTCTATTTATATACACTTGAATACAATGGAATTGGAATGCTTTACAAAGTCTTATTAATGGACAATAAATTAGATTGTAATCCATCACATAAAAATTGGTAACAGACATTCATAAAATATTTCATTTATAACACCTTTAGATGTCTGTGAGGTAGACAATATGTTTAATTAAAAATCTTACTAAGAAAAAAATCCTATGGAAAAAAAAATTAAGGAAGGTATAAAGAGTACGTATGTCTTTGAAGTACGTATACTAAACTGTCTTATTAAAACTTTAATAGGAAAATCCATTTTGAGACAAAACCTTGGATTAAAAAAAAAAGTACAACACATATTACTCCCCCAAATAACAACATCACTGAATATATCAAAGTCTGTGCATTCCAATCTCGTATATCAACTTCTCAAATGTTGACATAGATAATGCTTTAGTAAACAAATCTACCAAATTATCACTTGAACAAATTTGTTGAACATTGATATCGTTGTTCTGTTGAATATCATGTGTGTAAAGGAGCTTTGGTGAAATATATATTTTTTCTTGTCTCTCTTAATATATCCTTCAACTGATTTATGCAAGCAGAGTTGTCTTCATATATGACTGTTGGTATTTCCTTTTCTATGGGCAACCCACATGTTTCCTTGATGTGTTGGGTGATCAACCTAAGCCAGATACATTCTCGACTTGCTTCATGAATTGCTTACATGATTTGACAAAGCAATGGCTATGGTCTGTTTTGTTTTTTTTGAGTGCCATGATATAGATGTACTGCTACAAGTAAATAAATAGCCTGTTTAGGATTTGCCTCTATATGGATCAAATAGAAGACCTACATACTCATATCCAATTAGTTGGGGTCTATATTCATTTGAATAAAATAAGCCTCTATCAATAGATCCTTGAAGATATTGCAATACATGCTTAACACCTAGTGTCTTCTAGTTGGACAAGAGCTAAATCTTACTAACAAATTTATAGAAATATCTATTTTTGGTCATGTATTATTAGCTAGATACATTAGTGCCTCAATTGTCATGACCCGACTAGGGAACATAATCGGCACGTGAGGAATCTCATCCCCACATAAATCTCGTGACCTCTAAATTTCTCTATATGCATAAAATAACATACTTTTTATTCATAAAACATAATATCGTCTAAATCTTAATCTCAATCTTTATTCAAACTTGATATTTGGAATCATAGGGCTAAAATAGTTTAGTATACAAACTCTGAAAACCTCTTAATCGTATTTTGAAAATCAATTTAACACTTAAACTGGATCATAACTTTCATCTCTAGCTTATTACATAAATTCTAATCCAAATCTACAATTTCAAATCCATCCTTGAAATCTGTGAACATATACATGGATATTTCCAACTTTGAAATTAAATACATAACTTTAAAATAAATGCATAGCTTGGATCCTATCTGCATATCTACTAGAGCATTCTACTCTAACAAGACTCTAAACTAGGCCTTACTTCAAAGTAAGACTCACCACTGAGAATGATTTCGTTTACCAAACAGGAGGCTAGACAACATCTATACCAGCAACTATGAGAAGGAAATTAAGGAAAATGGTGAGTCAGCGGACTCAGTGAGTGAGCTTTCACCTATCACTCACATGGAACAACCAAGGAAAACATACATAATGCAATATACATGCACTGTCATAAACCATTTGATATTTATATGCATAGTTACATAGAAGGATATCTTTGTATTTATGAATTCATAGAAAAACATCTCTAAATTCTTACTCTAACAAGAAAATCATTTCTCATGTACATAATGGCTCTTAAATCAAATATTCTCTGAAAAATATCAATGATCTCTAAAAATATAATTAGCAGTGCTCTAATAGAGAAACATGAATATTTATTCTATGGTTCTTCAAGAACAAAAAATATTTTACTCTATATCTATCAGGGATCTAAATTGGACACCTAACTAGGTTTCATCTCTGCTCTATGAGATTTCCTCCCAGGACAATTTGGTACCAAGGTTAACGATCATTTTTCCCAACCACTAACTCACTGTTTGTTTCTCTATAGAAACCGTCTAGTCTCTAAATCATAAAAAAAACTAAATATTTTTCAAAAACATCGTGTTAGGCTCTACTCTGGAGTTAAAACTCTATCAATAAATACTTTGCTCTTGAAATCTCTTAAAGCATTGAAACTCTGAAACTCTGTTATATGCTCTATATATCAAAACTCTTTCATACATAAATTCTCTATTCCTTGAAATCATCGAGATAATTTATAAAATCTCTAAATATAATCATATTCATACTCTATCTCATTATAAAACCATTTAAATATGAAAACTCTTGAAACTCTAAAAGCTCTGACTTATATAACTCTAGTAACCTAACTTTAGGTTAACTATGACTGTGAAATCATGCCCAAGGGATCATCCACTTGCAGGCATTCCAATTTCAAACTCACAGGATATGTATCTGGCAGTTGTTACAAATCATACTAGATTCCATACTTCTGAATATCATAAAACTAAATTTTCCAAAAAATCTCATTTCTGATGCTAACATCTCTTTATATCTTAATAACTCTAATATCAACCTTGAAAGTTCACAATGATAAAATCTCTAATATTATAATATAACATCTCTGTTTTCCATTCTTGCAAAAATATCTCAACTGATACTCTAAAATCATATTTCAAAATCTCTAGTCTTGAAGGACAAAGATATCACAAGCGCGTAAAACATGTTTGATAAAATAACAACTTATTACATCATATATTCTTCAAATAAATCTCTTAGAGTTGCACATAAAACGTTTCTATAACATTCAATATATCAATAGTGGTCCAATAGTTTTCTAAACACATTTTCATACTATACTCAAGATCATAATCCTCAGCTATCTTGCCATACTTGTAAATCACACACACACACACACACACACACACACACACACATATATATGTAATCATAATTTTCAACTCTAATGTCATATTTGACAATCATCATGCAAGAAACATATACATAATGATAAAACTAAGGCTACGAGATCAAACCCACTAATCGCTTGAAGCAGAAAGTATATGGGCACCATCAACTTGACCTCCAAAGCACGGAATGACACCAACAACTATCATAGAGTAATATAGACTCAAGATTAATCTCCGTTAATCTCTAAACAACTCTAATCTAGCTTTAATAACATTGGAAAAGCACTCCCACTTGACAACAATGGAGAAAAATAACAATCCATAATAAGGGGAAGGAAGAACAGAAAGGAAACTAATATAAACCAACAACAATCACCTACCTTGGATCTTGAAGGAAGAGAATTTCATCTTGGATTGAGTGGAAGAAAGTGGGAAAGAGTTTGGAGGGAGAGGGTTTCAAAAATGGGGAGTAAAATCCTGAGCTTAGGGTTTAAAAAGGGGTGGAAGGGAAGGGCTCATTAAGTGAAGCGGCATCATTTGACACTGTTTCTATCCAACTGACATCGCTATAGCGGTTGGGCCGTACCCGTTCCCCCTTGCGAGATAAACCACCAAAAACCCACAACTCACACACTGTGATCGTTGACCGCTATAACGGTCTTAGATCGCTATAGTAGTGATAGTTCACCAAAACTGCAGGATAAAAAGTCTCTCATGCCTCTAGGGTCTTCTCGACAATACGGGTGGGTCCTAGGGGACTCTAGGGCCATACGAAACTTGTCCGAGGATACGTGTACCTGAGGTATCACATCAATAGCACTAAGTTATGGTACTTCAGGACCAAGAAGTTCTTCATTATTTTCATGAGATTGGAATGGATCCTTATCTATATCAAGTGATCTTACTACCATAGTTGTACTTAATGGATATGCCTTATCCACATAAAATCTTCTTAAAATTTTCTCAGTATAATTTGATTGATAGACAAATATTCCATTTGTCAAATGCTCAATCTGTAAGTCAAGACAAAATTTTGTCTTGTCAAAATCTTTCATTTCAAATTCTCTCTCTAAATAGTCTATAGCTTTTGGAATCTCTTCAGAAGATCCAATGATATTTAAATCATCAACATATACTGCAAGTATAACAAATCTAAATTCAAATCTTTTTATGAAAACACACGAGCAAATTGGATCATTTTTATATCCATCTTTCAACAAATATTGACTAAGGTGATTGTTCCTCATACGTCCTCATTATTTTAATCTGTATAAGGATTTTTGAAGTCTTATTGAATAAACTTCTTGAGAATTTTTATATGCTTTAGGCCTTTTAAATCATTTAAGGATTTTCATGAAAATTTGGCCATCTAGTGAGAATATAAGTAGGTTGTAACTACATCCATTAGACGAATGTCTAGTTTTTTATTTACTGCTAGATTGATAATATATAGAAGAGCAATTGAATCTACTACCGGGGAATATGTCCCCATATAGTCAATACTAGGTTTGTGAGAACCCTTGTGTTACAAATCATACTTTATATCTTTTTTTCATTTTTATCGTTTCATTTTCGCACGAAATCCCACTTGTCTCCTACTAACTTTACACTTTTAGGTGTTTTGACTATAGGTGCAAAAACTTCACGCTTTCCTAGCAAGAATAATTCAGCTTGAATTGCATCTTTTCACTTTGGCGTATCATTTCACCATCTACATTCTTCGATAGACTTTGGTTCATGATCTTCATCTTGCTTATTATTTCAATTGCAACAATATATGCAAAAATGTTATTGACCACAATATATTTTTGGTTTCATATTTTTCCTGTAGTGACATAACTTATTGAGATCTTTTCATTTTTATAATCTTCAAGTACCTAAACCCTTTTTAAGGTTTCATTAATAGTTTTGCCTTGAAGCTATTTTTGAGTAGTTGTCTCCATATTATGACTATCTTCATCAATAGTCCCTTTTCCTTTTTCTAGGATTTTTATCTTTGGGAATCGATTGGTCTACCATGCTTCAAGCGTGACTTACTTTCATTTGCACTAATAGATACAACTATCAAAATGGGTTGAACCAGCCTATTCAAGCTTTCCCACATCGGGTCGGGCCATTTTCAGGTTAGGCCACTTCGAGCCACGTTAGTTTCGGGCAAAAAAAAATACTAGTTTTAATTGGGCTACAGGCTTACTCATCGGTCAATTTTTTTTCTTGTTTATTTTTTTAATTAGATACTTCATATAAAATGTCAATGAAAAAAATACCTTTTTATTTTATTGTAATGGATTAAAAAATAAACTATTCGTAAGTAGTATTATTATTTTTGCTTTATTTGTGAAAATGATAAATGAAACTTGATTTTTATTTTATAATTAAATTTCAATACCTTAATTTGATGGAATAGTGAAGTGAATAAAAAATATATATAATTTTTTTTGTCAATATTTGTTATTAGTTTAGACTTTTTAAGTAAAAAAAATAGGTTAAAAGGTCTAAATTCAAGCACTTATAGCTCATATATGTAATTTATTATTTAATAAAAAATTAATGTTTAGCCCATCAAGTTGGGCCAGCCCCATGTGTGTTGGGTTCATTTGGGTCGAGTCAAATCAGGCCAAGTCGAGTCGGTCCAATTTTATTTTTCCTCCTTTTTTCCTAGTCCAACCCGCACATTTTTTCTGGCTATTTGATGGGCTCGAACCATTTCAACGGCTCTATCAATAAATCGTCCTTCTGAGATGGGGCAATTTGAATTGGAGCATTTGCAATTGGTATGTCATATTTTGTAACTCTTTTCACGTCAGTAAATGCTTCTTGCAATTGATTTGCAACATTTTACAGATGAATTATCATTTGTACTTCTAATTTGCATTGCCCTATGCAAGGGTCTAGATGAGATAATCATGATGTTTTCCATGTAATTTTCTTTTTTAATTGCTTATTTTCTCCCTCGTAATGTTGGGAAAATTGTTTTATCAAAATGGCAATTGAAAAATCTCACTAAGTATAAATTCCCAATCATTGATTCAACATATTTTATGATGAAAGGAGATTCATATCCAACATACATTCCCAGTCTTCTTTATGGTTCCATCTTTGTGCACTGGGGTGGAGTAATTGAAACATAAACCGCACGTCCAAAAATTCTAAGATGGATATATTTGGCTCCTAATCAAAAGCCAACCACAATAGAGAGAATTTATAATAATTTGTTAGTTTACATACAAAAGTGCTGCATTATGTAAGATAGCATGTCCCATACAGAAATAGAAAGTTTCATTCTCATAGGTAGCAGTCTTGCTATTAGTTAGAGGCGTTTAATGAAAGATTCTACTAAGCCATTTTGTGTATAACGTAAGCAATAGACTTTTCGATTGTTATTCCAGTTGATAAAATTCAGACAATCACAGGCAAACAAAAAAGTAGGTCGGCTCTTTGTCAGAAGTGCTAGGGATATGACAAACCCTATCCTGACGGCTACAAGACACAACCTCGGCTACGCCCCATGCCTCGATGCAGTAAGGTGATACTCATTGACAAATTGGTCAACTAAAGCCTCACTGTAGGGAATGAACGTTTTCCACCTCAGTGTGGACCCAAAAAATAATACTCGGCCACAAACCTTGCCCTTGGCCGAGGAACCCTTGACAACCTCGGTGCTTGTGGAGCTCTCTTGAGACATCTAACAACGAAGAACTAGCGGGCCAAGGACTCAAAACCGAAATTCAAAATAAAGAAGAAGAACAAAAAAGGCAAGAAAAAAGACGGAAAAGCTAGCATCAGCAATCGCCACCCTCAGGTTCCAGAATCATCAAATGCATTAAAAGAGTTTAAGAGCACCAAAACAATCGCAAACCTTGTACAAAGAGAACAGAGAAAGTGAAAGAAACATGCTACAAGCAGGAAGAAGCAGTAGCAAGAACCTGAAAAAGCCTATAAAATGGCGTGATGATTTTGAAAAAGGAATTAAGTATCAACGAAATCTCGCAAGAAAAAGAAGAAAAATCTCAACCCAAACGAACCACTGGGGAAGCCTTAGAAATCACCGAAAGAAATATGGAACATAAGAAAGATGTTGCGCGAGCAAGATGAAAGCTTGAGGAAGAGGGACTTACATGATTGTTCTCTCTCAGAAGATAAACAGTTTCTCTCCGAGGCAAATTGAGAAGAGGAAAGTAGCTCACAAAGTAGAAGAGCTCAGCGAATCCAACGGTTCTCAAAAACTCCCTCCACCAGTAGGTGATCTTAACCATCCGTAAA
This sequence comes from Dalbergia cochinchinensis, assembly GCA_031216125.1. Taxonomy (NCBI): domain Eukaryota; kingdom Viridiplantae; phylum Streptophyta; class Magnoliopsida; order Fabales; family Fabaceae; genus Dalbergia; species Dalbergia cochinchinensis. The sequence goes on along the minus strand of CM062373.1, from coordinate 52,290,579 downwards.
ATCAACGGTGCTCAATCAGCAGCAAAAAGAAGAGATCCAACGGGTATGATTCAAATCTGTCATTCAACATCTGATGCGCACGCCCAACGAAGTGCCACCTGGACACACGTTCTCCAACCGACTGTCAAAGGAAGTGAAGCATCTAATAACAGAAGAAACCAAGCAAAAAGCTCGGTAAAAGTCGAGTCCAAGATTATACAAGAGCTCGATGATACAACGACCAATAGGTCTTCTCATGAGACTCAAGTAATACAAGCTCGAAATAACGCTTAGGGAATAAGCCAAGGTTGAGAGTTGTGAGCTGAGGAGTGTCTCGAGCGACCTACAGGTGGTATATGTACTAACTGGGGGCTCCCAAGATATAAGGCCCATTAAAGGCCTAGAGCCCAATCCAGGTAACTAAACCCCCTCGTATTAAGGGAGCTGTGAAGATATTATGGTAAGAGGGGAGATCTCCTTCCAACGATATAATATTCAGTTACCTAAAAATAGGGATGGAATATAATAAACTCCTCTATATGTAAATAACTCTAACTCAATATCAAATAAGTAACATCTCTATTATCACTCTCATAACTAAAACATCTTTTGACTTAAGCATTGGAGTCCTTACAAGTCCCCTACTCCCAGTGTTGGAAGCTCCAAGGACCATCAACCATTGCTAAGATCAACCAGAGAGACTATATCAGAAAACATGAGAGAACACACATCCATTTTTACTCAAAAGTTAATAACAACTTTAAACAGATTTTGATGCAAATATGAGTAATTTCTATAAAAAGTAATCTTTTGGTTGAGAAAAAATAAACCTTGCCAATAAAAAATTATGAAACAAATGCATTCTAAGAGCATACATATGAGTTTAGATTTTAAATGGAAAATAAAGAGAAGGAAAAACTTTGAGCAAAAAATTTTAAAATCCTCCACTAGAGACACTTTCTTCTCATTCAAAATCCAAACTTATAAACATATCCTTAGAGAATATGTGCACAAATTCTCATTATTAGCTAATGGTATACTGATTATAATGTCTAGAATATGGACAAAAAAATAACATTAAGTACATAGGAAATGCCAAAAGCATATGAACCTTGAGTCCATGTTAAAAAGTATAAATTTTGAAAAAACTGAGCAGCTTCAATCATACGTACTTCATCGTAACTAACTGTCTCTTAACCTATCATACTGGAATATCACAGGTCTTGACTACCAATAAAACCTTCCTAAATGCTAGTTGACATCTGTTTGTTTTTCCATGTGTTTTTAACCAATACTTCTCCCACTCAAATCAGACTAAATATGATGACATAAGATTCCAACTAGTTCTCATATGTGAAGGCATTGTTGTCACAAAGCGAAGAATATCAGGTTGCATGCAAAGTGAAGCATGCAGTTCTTCTGAACTCTTGTTCAAAACTTGCAGAAACTTAGCAATGTTGGGTAGAACAAGTTCTCTGCAGTGGAGATGCAAGAGGGGGACCTTGGATAAAACGCTTCCCTTCTGAACATCCAGGCCTTCTGGCCTCCGCATCTTGTACGGTTTCCCAGTTGTCGGCTCAATATCAGCACGTGGCATTTGTTTCCACCGGCTGTGCACAAACCAACCATACTTGTAGTCACCGACTATTGGTGTGCCGAGTGCTTCAGCACAATGAACACGCAACTGGAAAATGGGAGAAGAAAGCACATGAAATGGAAAATTAGCTACTTCAACTCAGCAACATAACGTATTCACGATATATTAAAGCAAGCATTGGCAAAAAGACTTAATATAATTTAAGCTTTTTTTTTTTTTTTTTTTAACGTCACTGGTGGAGAGTTGTGACTCTTTGACAAGGTAAAGAACTCAACATGCAGTTAACTAAGAATTCTATAAATAACACAAAAAGCCTGAATCATGAAAATATTTCAATCCCAATTGTCCCCCGTACCACATGAATTAAAATAATCGAGAATTATAAGTTCCTTGGATTTTCCTCCCACGGTACATTAATAAGAAAAAAGGTGAGTTTGTTAGTTCAAATACTAAAAATAGCCTCCTCACTTGCGGAGTAAGACTAAGGCTTGGTTTCTAATTACTGTGACTTTTTCAAAAGTTGTTAAACTCTTTACGTTCTCTAAAAGCTACTTTTGAAAAAACTATAGTAGTACTGTTTGGTAACATAGTGAAAAAGTAGCTCTCAATAAGAAATTGCCATAGTAGCATTTCATAAATCTACCATGAAGTTACTTTTAAATTTAAAATGACTATAATGGATATAAATACTAGAAGAGTAATTTCTAAAAATTGAAATCATTAATTAATGTAAGGTTATAATAGTCCATCTCTAAAAGGTATCTCTTGGGAGCTTCCAAGACCAAACATGGATTTTTTAAAATTAAGAGCAATAACACCCCAACTCTTTTATTTACCAAACAAAAAAATTAGCTTATGTTTTTCATAAATAAGAATATCCCCTCAAAAAGCACTATCAAATCAAGCCTAAGTACGTCCATTCTCCTCTCCCTAGACCTCACTAAGATAGGAGGTTCCTGCACTAAACTACCCATCTAGTACATTAATAAGGAACATGCAATTTACTGTGGCATCTTATTAGTCAAATTGCCACATGAGCATCAAAGATACCTGGTGCTTCCGGTAAGTAAGTGGACGAAGCTCAACCCATGAGCATCCATTTATCTTTGGACCAAGGACCCGATATTCAGTTACAGCCTCTTGGCGAGGTTCCATACATGAATGGTGAGCTAGTATGACCCTCTCAGTTTTCCCATCATTCAGAAGCACCTGAAAATTGTCTAGTAAGAATACATGTCTAGTTCTATATCAAAACAAGATATACAAATTTTCAATAGACCAGTCGATTCTATGAAGTATCAAAAAAAACCCTGCAATTCTATTATATTGATCATTAAACATATGCATATATTTGTATAGTATATTAGCATTGGTTAAATCTATCTATAATAGAGATAATAATAATACTAATAAAAATGGGGAACTGGCTTTAATATGTTATGCACAACAACCTGATTTTCAACAAGAAAAAATCAAAGGATCCATACGTGCTCAAAGGCGTATAACAATTACTTGGAAACTCGGAAAAAGTCTGCATTTGCCCCCTTTTTCTGGACAAAATTGAAAAATCCTCATTCTTTTCTTTTTCAAAAAATTTTGAGCCAACGAGACAAATGATTTTTATGTTTCAAAATTGGATGCGTACAAAGGCAGAATCCCTAAATTCAGATTATACAGAGGAAAATAAATAAGAAACCGGGGGGCAGGGTGAAAGAAAAAAAAAAAGAAAAGGATAAACAAATAGAAGCAATTACAACAGTGGAAGATATCAATGACTTCAAACATGTAATCACTGGATGTACACATACTAAGAAGAAACAGAAAATGAGAAAGAGCATAAACAACCTTTGAAAGAGGAGCATGAATTATGCCTTCCTTTTCCTTCGGAGTCCCTATGACCAGTGCCCAATACCTCTGATATGTAGCCTCACAAGCATCATTCCAAGCCTATCTCCAATGAATGTTAAAGTTCAGATGGTTGTAGGTCGTTGATGGTGTGTATAAAATGATCAAATCAGTATTCATTAACAAAAACACTAGTACTAAAAAGAGCAGTCTTCATCGCTTCATTTAGATATGTACCTTACTGGAAGATTTTGCATTGTTGATTTTGCTGAACAACCATTGCAGGTGGGATACACTATCTTTTGTTCTGCCAAGTATAAGGATGCCACTGCTCTCTCTGTCAAGACGGTGGACCTGAAAAGATTTACAAAATAGATGCAAATATAAGCACTGACCATGAAATCGTTCAGTTGTCTCTTTTTTCAATAAGCATCAGAAATTTCTATAAATCAGGACAGAGAAACATAATCAAGAATGCCATCTGACATATTATAAAGAAAAAAAAAATACAGGTTAAAAAAGAAACACTAAGCAATCAAATAAGCTTGTTTGGATGTGCTTTTCTTGATTAAAAAAGACTTAAAAAAAGATCTTTTTGTGTTTTTCAGTATGTTTGGGTAATTTTTTTTAACTAAAAGTAGAATCACAAAAAAAAGGTAATTTTTTTTTTAAGAAGCTCGAATTTTCATCTTTTGAGAAAAGATCTTTTTTATAACTTGAAAAAGATAATTGACAATAAATAAAGATTTTTTAATATTACATGTAAATATAAATTGACGTTACATCCAAATATAAATCAACTTTTGCTTTGTCAAGAGATTTTAACTAAAACGATCAATTAAAAAAAAAAATCTTTTCTGAGAAGTACATCCAAATAAGCTCTCAAATTTAAAAGCCTTTTACTAGTACAAAAAGTGCTATCAATAACATTGTAATCTTAATGCCCTTCTAGTTTCTAGCTAATTACACTGTACAGTGATCATTAAATTCCAACTAATTCCAAAGCTAAACTGAAAGGTGTATCTGTGTTTCTCTTAACCACGGTGAACAGAAAATAGAAATAAAAATGAAAAGGTAATGAAGGTCATAATTCTAAATTACATTACAGCATTCCAATTTTTCAATAAAACATTCAGCCAAAGCAACCAAATATTTATAGTAACACGTTAATTTGAAGCATAGGTCAGTCACTCATACAACTTATAGTACTGGGAAAGAGAGATAAACAGAGGAAAAAGAGAGGAAGCTCAAACCCTAGCTATCAATAAGCAATCAACTTTTCAGGTAGGGAAAAGAAATCTTTCTTCCCTTTTACCTCTTAATCTAGCTATCACATTGTTTGAGGTCAAAAATTCATAATCATCACCTCCACATATACTAGTTTAGGTACCTTGAGGGGGTGGCCAATCACCAATATATAAAGATTCTCAGAGACTTTTAAAAAGAATCCAAAAGAATGTTAAAGAAATACTCAGTGCTTCAAGGGAGCCATGGCACCTGCCATCCCACCCTTGGCTCCATCCTGACCTCAACTGACATCACTAAAGTATGTTATAATTTTCCAAGACAGGAAGAAAGTCATAGAGCTTTCTGCAAAATAACAAAACATACAGACATCAAGCCCTTCCCTCTAAAAGGGACACCAGGACAAGTAGGCAAAAAATTGGCCTAACCTACAGAGTAACTATCGATAATCTTTTCAGATTTTGTAAAGATTAGGGTGCCAGCATACCCATACAAACAGATATCTGCTTGTTGCACGAATACTGATTTTACAGTCAAGTAGAAACCAAATTGTTTCATTAGAATGGTGTACTAAAAGAGTAGCTTACCAGTTTAGGACCCTCATCATAATCATACGACAGTGCTGCAGCTGCCAATGCATCCATGCTATTATGAACTGGCAAATTCCCCTAACAAGGTCATCAGCAACGAATGAAAATCCAAGAGTAAACTCAAACTCAGTGAATTTTTCAAAATCCAAGAAAATATTTTCAAACCTTAACAGGCAATTTTGGGGGTTTATTTAGCACAATAATAGCCGAGTCCTGAGAACAGTACATTGAACACATTATGCAGTAAATAAAATATATTGCCATACAATCAAACAATGACGATAGTAACAGGAAACTCTGAAATAAAATAATTTTGGCATTAGACATAAGACATGCCTTGTAAATCACAAGCCTTTGCAGATACTTAATTTCATCAGCATTGGGATATAGTGTTCCACTTGGTATAGCATCATATCTTTTGGAAATCCTAGTCTCAGCAATTGACACAGGGACATGAACTCTTGCTCCATGCTTCATCACTTCATTAGGTTTAATCTGCAGTTTAGCTGTATAGTTGTAGTATCATTAAGCCCAAACAAATCATAAGCAATTGAATATGAAAACAAAACATACATAGATGAAAGTCATGAAACTATTGAAAGCAAAGTTTGTTATAGAAAATGGAGAAGTATACAACAAGTAAAGAAATGAACACCTTTCGCAAGGATTTCCTGAGCTCTTCTTTCCTAGCGAAAGAGTCATCAGAAATTGGGTCCTCCATTTGGACCTAGGACAGGGAAGGAACAACAAAGCCTGTAAGCACACTTGTTAATCACTATCTATTTCTGACCATTAAACAACAATAACAACAAAAAACAAAGTCTTTTTCCACTAAGTTGAGTTGGCTACATAGATCGAACAACACCATTATGCTGTACCATCAACCATATCAGTAAAGAAGTCGATTGAATCTAAGTTTTTTTAAGTTTCTTCCACAGTTTTTATTAAACATGATATAAATTTTACTTGACATAGAAAACATAGATCCTACTAACTTGTTCCAAATCACCAAGTAATTAGAAGAACTTTATAAGCATTTTCCTAGTAGTGTAGCATGCCAGCACTATATTCAAAGACATCATCTATTGTCTGTGTACTAAAACAAAAACAAAGGCTTGTCCTATTAGATGGAGTTGCCTACATGGATCAAACCCTCTTGTAGACAAGCCATTCAAATCTAAGCCCTTCCTAAAGGGTTCCTCTACTATTTGTCTTGTTCTCCCTCCACCCCTAACTATTTGAACCTATTACTGATTTATCACAACAAAACAGGTAGTATTGCAGCAAAGAAACTAGAAAAATATGGGTAAAAACTATTAAAAGAATTTGATATTTCAATTAGTATGACAGAAGATACGATTAAGGATAAAACATTTTGTCATTGTCAGATATGTCCAGCGAACACCAACTAATGGGATAAGGCTCAACAGTTGTTGGTACTATTGCAGCAAAGAAACAAAAGAATGCAAATGAAAATGTTAACAACAAAAATTGTGGATACTTACAAGACCCTCCCTGAAATGGGACTCAATGACAGGTCCCCACATGCCCTTGAAGTAATACTTGATCCAATTGACAGCAGTGATATGATCATCATGCTGCTGCTGCTGCGGCCGAACAGGAACACTGGCTGAATTCCTACCAGGCAAAGGGTGACCAGGGAAAGGTGGCAGAGACAGCAGCTGCCTTGGTTTTGGACCTTCTTTCGGAGCACCCAAACGGGCAACGTTGTTGGACACTCTGATCACTGATTCAACAGGGACAGGCCTTGGGGGACGAATCCTAGAGTAGTGCCTCACCACAAACCGCAACCAAGAATAGCCACAGTTATAACTGTTGTTGCTAAACATGATTGAACATCTGAGAAAGTGCCCACCATAGGAAAAACACCAGATTCAGTGACAGAAACAAGGGGATGTTATGTTATGATTCACAACGAACAGTAAATGAACAATTGGCATTGGGAATTAAGAACATTGACATTAAGGTCATTGATCAGTATGTCATCCACTCCTGTTGTGCCAATAATAATTACTGCGAATAAACATTCAGTTTTTGACAAAAACCCAAAAAAAAAATGACATTAAAAGTCAGTTGTTCAACAAAGTTGAACCTTTGTGCATTTTGTAAGAGAACAGAATAGAATTGAATCAAAATACACACGAGCGATGCGATTCTAATTCGAGACTAGCTGCATTTACCTTCAAAAAAGGTGTTGCACTCACTCTTTGAGAGAGAGAGAGAGAGAGGTGGAAACGAGAGATGACTAGAGGATTAGGGGCGGGCCTGCCTGCAGCTGCGAGCGGCGAGAAGGAGGACGAAAAACTTGGAACGGACGGCGGCGGCGGCGGCAAGATATTCTACCATGAACTGCTTTGCTCCAATGCTTCCTTCGGTAGGAAATGAGTGTACAGGAGACACTGGTTCGATGTATTCGATCATTAAAATACTAATCCCCATTTTCAGTAATAAAATAATTTATTATGGACCATCTTAGACATTAAAATAAACCATTTAAATCTCATTTGCACGCTTATAATAGTTTATCTAATTTATTATTATTGTATTATATCACATATGCAATAACAAAGAACTTATGAAATGGATTAATAATATATCTATCATTTTTAATTTTGAACGATACGAGATCAATTTCTTTTCTTAAGAGACTATATAATCCAATACAAAAGTTTTGAAGGACCAAAGAGGATGTTCATTCAAAATTATTTTTCCTTCTCTACAGGCATCGGTACCATTTTGGTTTTAAACAATTGTGATTAAATATTTGATTTTCTATATTTTAATAAAATGAGTTAGTGGAATACATGATATATTTTGAGGTATAAATAATTAAAAGGTACCAACACTCCTAAACTTTGTGAGGGTAATGGAGAAATTCCCATGAAAAAATTGTTAAAAAAGATTATTTAATATTTTTTTAGAATCTAATTTTAATGTACTGATAATATCACTTAATTATATGTCATCTTATTAGTAAAGGTAGTTGAGTTTCATATACATTATTTAGAAAGTCATACAAATAATAGGGTTTATACATAAGAGATTTAGTACTAAGCAATTCTTTGAGGCTTTTGATTGCAAGAAGTTGATTATTTTAGAGTCAAGATAATTTTGCCAGCATCACCCTGAGTATCAAATATTTCATGAGTTTTAGTATCAAGCATTCTGATAGCTTCGAGCTTGGCTAGTAATACAAGGATTTCATCATAATCAACTCCTTTTTCTGATAACTTTCCTTCCTCGTTCAATTTTTTTCTTAGCGCCTATCTTATCTCAGTGATGGTATGTCTTCTTAGTTTTGGAATAAGTGTCCATAGTCCAAACTTTGTTTTCTCAAATTGATTAAGTTCTTTTTGCATGAGCTCGATTGAACAATTTTAATGCCCTCTGGTTCCAATTGAGAGATTAAAGCTACATTGGATTTTTCTTTGAAAGAAGGTCTTGTTCTGGTCTCTAGAGAAGTTTCACCAAGAGTTTGATCTTTGAAAAATAACTATAAATCTTTTGTTCCACCTTATAACCACCATAAAACTTAGTTATAATATATTTAATAATAGTGCAAACAAAATGATGAGAAATGGATCTATTACTAATAACATGAGTACAAGACTTTGCAAGTTTAGAAATAAATTTCAAAAAAATAGTTGAGCGGGTGATCGAGTTGGGTATTTAGGTGATCCTGTTAAAAAATCATAAATCCAAAACCGAACCTAGCCAGACCTTTGCCAAGAGCTAAGCAGCAACATGTATTTCCTAAGCTTCTGAGAGTTGTGTGCTGATAAAAGTAAAAACTTGGAGGGGGGCGGTGCCAAGATATTCAAGTATGAATTGCGTTGCTCTAATGCTTTTTTCAATAGGAAATGACGGCTAGTCGTGTAAAGGGATTTATTTATAATTTAATCTCCCAAGATCCGTTAAAAGATGTTATGAGAGATCATTTGAACATCTCACTAGAATTGATTTAATAGTGAAGTATTGGATAGTATCTAATAGGAAAACAGCTTTTGTGTTAAAAATAAATAAAAACTGTTCGAAGCGTGTTTGGTCAAAATGTCAAAATAAATATAATAAAAAATTGATAATTTTAAGCTGAAAAATAGTTTATAGTGGTAAGCAATTTTTTGTTATTAATATATGTGAGGTGCATACATGCATTAATTTTTTTTTAATGCACTCTTTTTTCCTTTTTTGATCAATTTACCTTAATATATGATGTATGAAAAAGTTGTGCAATAATTATATTTTAATTCCCAGATATTCATGTGAATCCCATATGAATATGAAAGGAATGATAAAAAAAATAAATTAAAAAAAATAAATGACATAATCTATATATTTTGTGAGTATAATAAAAAGTATGTATTAAAATATCGATCTGTGCACAAAAAACAACTTTAGTAGCCATCCCCTTAGGATTTTCGTACTCTTTTTTCGATTTCTTTATCATCACCAAACACCCCTCCTCTCTTCCCGTGAACAGTGAACACCACTTCTCGTTCACATGCCATGAGCTTTTCATGGGCAAATACAGACATTCAATTCAGTAAAATCTATTGTCTATATTTTCTGTTGTACATGTTGAAAGAGAAAAAATAATAATAATACTCATATATTATATCTTACTATCTATGTAGCTCGCTTCTCAAGATCAGATCAAGAAAGAGGAAAGAGAAGCTCCAATGCGGGTCGATGACAGATGGGGTTAGATGTTGACGTAGATGCCTCCAGATAGAGAATTATTAGGGGCATGTGTGTGTGACAAAATCTGTCTTGTCCCACTCTGCGCAATACTTCAACCCCAGCTAGCTGTAACTAACTCCAATCCAAGACCCTCCTTAGTTTGGCCCCACATATGCAATGCTTTCTCCATCCAAACACCCCTTTTTCTCCATCTGATCTATTCTTGTGCCAATCTCAATCTGCATCATCACCACTCCAATCTGTTCCATAACTTGGTGAATGGTGACCCCCCCAAATCATTAATTTTTCATGATACCATTAGGCTGACATGGTGACCCTTTTCTTGATCTTCTCATTCAACTTTCCAAGCATAGACAAACAAGCAAAACTCTGATGAACCACTGACACTGCTACTTAAGCCCTCCATTGACCCGGAAGAACTACCTGTTGTGTGAGTTGATAGTGGAGTGGATGAAGATGACAATGGTGGTGAACATGATGATGAGAATGATGAGAGCATTGATGATGACACAGATGTAGTAGATGACAAAACTGGTTTAAAAATGAACAAGGCATGCTTTAAACCAGGACTAAAGAGCCAGTCATGAACATCCCAATACACCTCAACTCGCATCTTGTTGAGATGCACCGACTCATTGCCCCTAAATTTCCATTGCAAGTGCTTCACATGGATCACCAAGTGCCCGTCAAATCTTATCTCCATCTCTGGCTGAACCCCACTTGCTGAGTACTCTCCATTATTAATAATATTGCTGCCTAATTTGTTCTTGCACTCAATTAAGATCTCATGGCACCTACCTTTCTCATGGAACTTGGCTCTTGTGGAGAATTTCTTCTTCCCAAATATGTGCTCCTTTTTTGATACCAAAATGGGATCAATAAGAGCTGGCCTGCACCCGGTTCTCTTGTAAGCATCTTTCTTTAGATCACCAAGAAGAAGCACAACCTCTTGGTCACAAACCACAGCCACATAGTACTCAGATGTTGGTTCTGTCTCACCATGGAACTTTGCAGCCTTGAGGTCCCAGAATATGTCAACAGCTTTATTACCGTCTACTGTGAACCGCTTTGAGCCTTGTTTCCTCCAAAAGTACCATGGCTTCAGCTCAACCTTGCAAGTATACTGAGTCTCTCCTTCTGGGCCTTCCACTGACACTGATAGGCCATGAAGCAGCAGGTTCTTGCACCATGTGATGGTGATCAAGCGGCAGTGATCAGCAACCTTTGTTCTATACACAGACATGTGAACACTCTGGCCTGAACGGGTAACTGCTCCTCCATGATCATCACTTTGCTTCCCCGCGGAAGAAGAAAAGCAAGCAGGAATCCCAATTGAATCTTGCATTGTTCTTGATGATGATGAACTTTTGAGTAGGATAATCCTGAGTTGAATAGAGTGCAGAAAAAAGGGTCAGAAGATGAAAATGAGATCAGAAATTGATTGGTTGGGTGGGGTGAATTTTTAACATGAAAGGAGTGTTGAGAGATGAGAGAGATCTCAGTGACAAGCTGTATTGAGAGAAGTATAGGTGCTGCCAGAGGTGTCCTTGGCAGCATTAATTGGATTTGGAAAAGAAAAATATATATTGCCAAACTGGCACATGGACTGGCAGTGAAATGAAAGACTGAGTGGTGAAGAACAACCTTTTTTTATATATATTATTATTTTATCATTCGCACCCTATAATTTCTCTTACCTGTCACTTCTTTTAAAATTCTTATTTTATTTGAGCTAAACTCACCTTATGATTTTTAAATCAGACCTAACAACTTTTTTTTTCACCCTGAATTCTAGGTGGTTTTGATTGACTGTGTTCAAAAGTGCATACTTGCAGGCACAGCTAGAAGCAGGGAGGCCATTTGTCACCAGATTTGGTGTATAGATTTTTACAAACTCAGTACAGGAATCAGCTAGCTATTCATGATAGATAGCACATGAAATGAGACTGCAACAAGGTCAAGACTAACTGGTCAAAACTATGAGGAAAATACTGGGAAATTGATGTTGCAAGGGTTGGCTTTCCAATGCAAGGGTCATGTCTGATGTTGCTACCATTTTCCTTGTCTGAAAATATCTACTATATATGACTTAATACATGGGACATCTAAGTTGGTTTAATCTTGCTTACTTTTCTTACCTCCCTCTGGAACATCTTTTTGTCTAAATTCATTTGGAAAGATATAAATACTTCTTTCCACACAAATTTTCATATCCTGTCTAATGAAGTTCACCACAGTTGAAGCTTTTTGCTGCCTTAAAATGCTAGTGACATAGCCTTTTGCTGAGTTTATCTCTGATTTTTTAACTTTTGCTTGAAAGAAGGGTAGAAAAATAATAAAAGGAGTGGTAGTTGCAGGAAAATCAGAGGAATCTATCGCTGCAGTTGCAGATCTAATCTTAAACGCATAGACTAATTCAGCATTTTGGCTTCGAGGCAAACTAGTCTGTTTCTAGTCAGCAAGCCTCCAACTGTGAGTAGAATGCCAGGAGGAATTTTCCAATGAAGAAAATACTAGCTCTGTCGTATTCTAGTGATTGGGTGAATTAAAAGTTATCTGTCTATTAAAAGGTGGGTAAAATATTGATTTTTTTCTGAAATTTAGGGCGTTTGGATGGATTTTTTTTTTCTTTTTTGGGGAAAATCTCCAAAAACTTTCCCAAAAAATCACTTTTTGTATATTTAAATAATTTTTAAAAAGTAATCAAAATCTAAAAAAAAACCAATTTTTAACTTTTTAAGTTATATATAAAGTTTAAATTTTATGATTTTTTTTTAATTTAAAACATGCGCTTTAGTCTAATTACTTTCGGCTTTTTTTTTTCTTTTGGGTATACCCTTTGATACTTTATAGTATATTCCGATTGCACTGTATATTTTTAAGTTTATAAAATTTTACTAGAGATTTTTCAGTTTTACTAAAACCTATACTAGTCGTTAACCTTTCTACCTACAATGGTGTGTTAACTTAAGTGATAGAAAAGACTTATTATTATTATTATTATCACTACTGGCGACTTGACGGGGACTATGCCCATCAAGTCACATTTTTATTCTTCAAATAATTATATAACTAATAATAATTTAATATAAATATCAGTTTCTCTTTAATAGATAATTTTATGACAATGTATGGAATTAAAAAATGTGTCCAAATTTTTAATTTTTTACATATTATAATTAAACTTGTCTTTAATTGTTTTTTATGTATTTTAATGAAGCTTATTGAAATAATCAGCTTTTAAATAGTAAGGTTTTCATTTTTAAAATATATGAAGGACTCTTTTTCCATCTTTGAGTATCCACTCCTCTTCAATCTTTTCAACACATATGGAAAAGCTTCCACAGCTATTGTGCCTGGTAAGTCGTTCTTTTTTTAAAATTCTTAAGTACTAATATAATGAAAATATAAATGTATCTATGCAATGTAGAATAATTAATATGTATATTAAATATTTTCTAGGAAGCCATAAAACTCAATCTGCGTGATTATAGTTTTTATTAAGAAAATTATTTGATGGGAGGCTTTTGTGTTTTTCAAATAAAAATAATAGTGTAAGTATGAGAAAACATGATTTTTTATAAAATATGTATATATTATTTTTATTTTTCAAATATAGTACCTTTTTCCCTCTTTCTCTCTCTTGATAATGGTTTAGTTATTTTAACTTCACAGGGGATGCACCGTTACAGAGCAACCACGGCACAAATCATCATTAAACATCGCAACGTTCAGGTAATATAACAATCTTCTTTGTTTCCATACCATTTGCTCCCTTGTCTAGCAAAACAAAGAATAATAGTACTATTTTTTTTTTTTGTGTCAATGCAATTATGGTTCCGAGTGTTGTATAAAAGTAATCAAAAGAAGTGTGTAATGGAGTTTCGTGTATACAAATATACGAACTATGTATTAATATTTTTGTAATAAAAAAACTAAGACGCATAAGAAGAATTTAACGCTCTAGACTAATTGCTTTGGTTCCGGATGCTATTAGAAGTTATGTGTGATAAAAATTTTGTGCACCATTAAACATAGAATTAAAACAAAATTAAATATAAAAAATAAATATATTAAAAGAGTGAGTAGAAAGTTACGATGGGTTTCTTCTTTCATCAATTACTCAACTTGAATATGCCAAGAGAGATATATGTTAATATCTTGATGAGAGATGCTTGAGATAAAAAAGGAATTATTAGCTTATAATATATTGAAGTAAAGTAACAAATGAGAATGCACAATGACAAATGGAAAAGTAACAGTGACAGACGGGGAGAAGTAAAGTGAGAAGCAGCTATAAAAATTAGGATGATGTAATTATAAAAGTTTGATTAGAAAGGTAAAATTGGAATAAAACTTGGACACCAAAAAATCAGTTATCTTCAAGTATTTTCTTTATCTATATATAGATTATTATTATTATTATTATTGACCAAATTATATTATTTTATTAATATTTGATGTATAAATGAACTAAAATACCCTTTTTATAATAGTTGTAATTATAAACTCTTTCCTCACTTAATAAAAAAAAGTAGTACTTTAATCAATTTATTTATTAAATACTACTAAAATAATATAATTTTATCATTAATAATGATGTAAATGTTATATATTATCTTTTACATCGCTTAAGTTAATAGAACAATATACAAATGAGATCGGGGTAAATTTCCGGAAACTTCAAAGACCTCTGATGGCAATTTTGTAAATAAAAATAGATCGAGAATAATTCCAGTAAATCTGGTGAGAATTCTCTATAGTTCACCGAAGGAAAGACACAAAAGATTCGATGAAATGGGCAACTAGAATTGTCCACATGCAATTGGATAACGTTACTAAACCAGACCTAACAGGTCACACCCGAAAAGAACATAAACGGAAAAACAAAATGAATGTTACACATTAATCAGTGGTGAGCCATGTGTAAGTGCAACTTCTGAATTATGTTGCAGTATGAGTTTGTTTAAGTGACATTTCTCTGAAAAAAGGAGCCAAAATAGACCGGTGAACCGTAAAAGTTTTCTAATTGTTTAATGTGTTGTGGGTTATGGGCACTTACAAAAGGGGCAAAAAAAAAAAATTTTATTTGCTCAACATGGATGGGGGAAACTCGGTAAAGAGTGAATTATGGAAAGCGTGGTCCCCTGGAACAAGATATGACATCCCTATCATTTATTAATAGCCTTGGAATGGGTCTTAGAACGGCACAAATTTGAATGAGACGTGTAATTGGTACACAACAGTTGACATAGTGTGGACGTGAATTAGAAAGATAGTGGTAATGGGAATTTATCATATTTTTTTTTTATCTTTGCATTAATTATACCTTGTTTCATTCTCTTATAAATTATATTTACCAAAAAAAAATTCTCTTATAAATTATGTTTCATTATATATGGACTAATACTTCAACTTAATCCCTCATATTTATAGTTAGGAGCATACAAAAACTTTAAAAAATCTTTCTTATAAGAACCAAAGAAAATAAAAACTATAGAAATCTCTATTCTTAGCAAAATAAAAAATAATTAAAAGTCCAAATCTTTTTTTTTTCCAATGACAATTAGAAAATTCTCCTAACAGGAAGGAACTAGTCATTCAGAAGGCTGGTAATGCAATGAACCTTCCATGGTCCATTATACACACCATAACGGTTTCTATTACACCTGTGTTCCAGTACAACCAGATCCAAACTATGAATACAAACTTAATTGAATACAGGCACACCCAAAATACATGAAAATAAATATATCCTACATTTTTTTGACATGAATGCAGCAATATATATCAGACAAGCTTACACCGAATCTGCGCCACACATCTTCTTATTCTTGTAACTCTTGCCACCTTTCAAAGCATGATTCAACGAGGACTAAACATCATACTTTATTTTCTTGATAGCCACATCCATTCCTTTCCTCAAGCAGGTGTTTTACCCCACTGCCAAGAATACATCAAGAACGTTACCCATCTTAAAAAATATCCATCTGGAATAACATCTGTTGATAATGTAATTTTCAGTCTCCCTATCCTGCTTGCATGTGGACAATCACGACCCGATTTAGACCGTGATTGGCGTAAAGGGAGCAGACTCCCTAACTATCCTTAAAACACAAAATTTTTCAAAAAAGTAGATGGAGTTTCCTGTATTTTTAGGATATTTCTCATCCTATTCAAACCAATCTCTTTTTTTTAAAAAATATAGCATAAAATCATTTATTTGTGTCATGTGGTAATTGAAACACATTTATTTTTCAATAAACAATAACGAATAAATTTCTTAAATACTTAAACCATGTGAATTTGTAAACAGGGAACAATATGTATTATATAAAATTCATAAATAATTTATATTAGAGGAATATAACTATACATACTAAATCTACTTATAATAATGGTTCCTAAGAAATCAGAGAGCACTTCTCAAGCTAAAAATTTTCAATTGGTGTTCGATTGCTCTACAATTCTAGGAATAAGATAAGAACAATATATGTGAGCTAGCAATACCGCCAATTAATAGACATGAGCTCATAAATCAAAACCCCCAATTTTTACGCCCTAGAGTTCCCAAGACCCCAATCTAATATGAATAACTATATAGAGAGCTCAATAAGATAAAAAGAGTAAAATTGTCACTTATCCATTACACTAGGAGAAAGATTACTGATCATGATAGAGAACGATCCAAAACTCACTGCTTTAACCTGTATCTTCACTTAGAGGGAGAAACCACAAGTTAGTGAGAGAGAGGTGCGGTTGATGATGGTGGTGGTGTTGATGATGATGATATTGATGATGGGGAGGAGGAGGAGGATGTTGATTGAGTTGGTGGGAGGTGGTGGTGGTGTGAGAAAGAGAGAAATGAGGAAGAGATGGAGGAAGAAGAAGAGTCACTTTCTAGAAGGTGGAGAAGAGAAATAAAGAAAAGAAGCAAAAAAAAAAATGAAGAAGAAGAAGAGTGTAGAATAGTCTACACCACTTAAGACCTGTTGGTGGTCTACTCCTTTTTTTATTTTTTAGGTTTTGACATGGACCTTCAATCCTATAGATTTGCCACCATTAAACTTCGAACCGGAGTAGTCCACACACTATATCGTACCCTTTTAGTCCACTTTCTACTCTAGTCCACATCCCTTGAATAGTCATCTCCATCTCTCACATATAGCACATTAGATAGCCTATATTGGATTAATACCCACACCATGAAAACATTTTCCTGAAGCATGATATGTTTAGCAAAGTAAACACAGGCCCACATTTCGCTATCAACACCACACCACACCATACACACCAACACCAACACACGCACGCGCACACACTCACACACACCATTCACCCATATACACACACACAAGTTTTGAACTAAATTCATAGCAAAGCCACATAGTGTGTTTCTCCCCTCTTAGAATTTCTTAGAGTATATCTCTCAGAAACTCCACTTAATGAATTCCTCACAATCAAATTCTGATATTCTTATCCACCTACATCTTACTGCGAATTAAGATATAAATATAAAATGAAGTAACTGAAGTAAACTTTGATTATCCCAAAAAAAAAAACAAAAGAAGTTTGTTTTGATTACTTCTTCCAAGACATAAATTGTATTTTTTTTTAACTTTATTTTGGTATGTTGAAAAATATATAGGATGATATCATTTTATTCATTCTAAAATGGCAAGTTTGTCCCTAGTACTTCAGGCTAGGTAAATCCTCATAAGACTACATCATGGATTTTCACAAGAGAAATTTAGAATCTGTTTGGTTTCGATTTTCATTTTCAGTTTTTCAGTTTTCAGGATTTTATAAAGAAAATACCGAAAACTAGAAATGAAAATTGAAAAGTGAATTTGTAGTTTTTAGAATTTTTAGGAGTCTGTTTGGTTTGCTTAAAACAGTTTTCAGTTTTTCCTTCATAAATATGGAAAACGGAAAACTGAAAACTGGAAAAAGTAAACCAAACAGGCCCTAGTATTTCCTTTACAAAATCTGAAAAATTAAAAACTCAAACCAATCAGACCATTAGTCCTTTTCATATCTTCCTCTTGTGGCGAGAATTAGAATTATGAAATACAAATTCCAGATATAAGGAAATGAATATCGAGGTGATGAAGGTTAGATGTCTCTGATCACATGTCCTAGTAATAATATTTTCAAAATACCTTCATATGATATACACATGGATGAGCCACCCTAGCATTTTAACGTTATCTGCACTTCACAAACATTTTTTCTATCTAAAATTTGATCACTATTAGCTATTTGTATAAAGTTACGTTGCACGTTTTTAAGAGATATATAGGTCTATTTTATGCTTTATAAAATGGTGACGAACAAACCACTACGTCTAGCATAATTGATAATCTAACTCAACTCTTTAAATATTTAACAAGAGATTTGATTCTTTATGATGTGTATTGTTCATCTTGTAATTATAGAAAAAATGACATCTATAAATTTTACGTTTCAAAGATGTTAGTTGTTTCTTCTAACAATGAATACCTTATATTTGAAAAAAAGAAAAAGGTACCAAATGCAGACAAGTGTGAAGTTAAAGGAGTAGTTTTCAACCTTTCCCATTATTATGAACATAAGACGCACTATATATATATATATAGACAGTTAAGAAAAATTACCAAAATATATATGTATAATTATCCACATATATATTAAATTTTTACATAACTTTATGTATGATCTCGATCTTACTATTGATTTAAAAGATGAAGAGCATATAACTTATTATAATATAATAGAATTAATAGTTATAAATCACACATGGTAAAATAATGTGAAAATTTAACATATGAAAATTTATTTTTATACAGATACTTAGTAGAGATAATGCTTCATTTAATACATGATTAAAAATATGCCATTTGATACATGTTAAACTATAGATTTTTTAACTATTACAAATTTTACTAATTTTTATTGAATATCTTGAATAAAGTATACTTTTAACAGATACATGGGATAGTGTACACTAAGAATTAAGAAATATGGCCTACAAGCTACCTATGTACCATCAAAACTTAAATACAAAGATTGTTAATAAAAAAAATACTTAAATAGAAAAATGCACTCATTGGATGGAGAAGAAGACATTTAAGCGATTATCTGGTTTTAGTTTCTATTTTTTGATTTTTTTCTTACATTTTTTTGGTTTCAAAATTTTGTTAAGGAAACCGTGCGAATAGGAACTAAAAATTGAAAAAAGGAATTTATTTTTTTTTCACTTTTTTAAGTATTTACTTCATAAAATTCTGAAATACAAAAAATACAAATTAAAAACAGAAAGTAAGAATAATTAATAACCAAACAAATGCACTGCCACTCATTCTTATATATTATCTGTAACTTACAAACACACAGTTAGTGGATTTCCATTTCTTTCTCTTAATAATCATCAAACAAGCAGTAAATTTTAAAACATACTAATTCCTTTCTTTCCTTTCCAATCACTTCATACTAATTCCTATAGTCCCGTTAATGAAAAAAACATCCAGACATAATATTAAGCTATAACTTTAAAAACACTGGACATCAGTAAAATTGTTATCAAATAATACATTCAAAAAGTATACATGTTAGTTTTTATATATAAGTGTATTAAATTATCATGAATCAATACAAAATTTTATAGACATGATAAATTTAGTTTTTAGTCACTTTTTCATCCCAAAGTTAACATAAAATGCTGACATGACACAAATGGTGTTGATATATATGCTGCACATGCGAATGATCTAACTTGGATTATGCCATGTTCATTAATTATAAGATGGAAAAGTGACTTAGAAACTAAATTGAGGATGATTTAAAATATAATAGAGCAAATTAAGAGATTAAATTTTTTTTTAAAAAAAGCGAAGATAAAAGGTCAATAAAAATTTGGCCAACATAATAAATTTATTAAATGATCTTGAACTGATGTAAAATTGAATGGACATATAGTTTATATCACATATGAAATCTCAATCTATTTGTGAGTTTTATAAAAAAAATTCTTCAATAAAAAATTATTCATTGACATAAAAATTGGGTTTAACGAATGTAAGTTGATTTATTCTTTTTTTCTAATATTATATGGGCCTGTTTAGCACATTTGATAGAATAAGATTGGCAGTATAAAGCCTGATAGAATAGATCTGATAGTATAAGGCTTGATAAACTTTTAATATTATACAGTATTTGGTATAGCACTGCATAAGATATTACATTTTATATCCTATAATATTATCATTTATTTGCCAATAATTTTAATTATAACTAAATATTAAATAAAAACAATAAATTTTTTATTAATTATTGAAATAATTATTAATTAAAATTAAAATTTACTTTAAATGTTGTTATCTATTTTAATATTTTATAACTATTTATTATTTCATTAAATATAAAAATTATAAATACTCTCTTTTATATATTTTAATATTTTTAATTATAATTATAATTATTTTAATTTTAATTTAGAATGAATATTAAATTAAAATATTTTAATTACTAATCCTTATTTTTACATATTATTTACCTTTTAGTACTTATTTATAATTTAGTTTACTAGGTAATAATTTATAATTTATAATTGAATTTTACACTATATATTATTCATTTAAAATATTTAATTTTTATTGAATGCTTAATGTTTGTAATTACTATTTAATTAATTCAAATATTATTTATTTAGATATTTAATTTTTTTTAATAATTATTAACATTTGTTTATCATTATTTATTTAACTTAATTATTATTTTGTTTTATTTATTATTATTTATTAAATACTTCTGTTTTAATTATATTATTTTATCATTATTATGTAAATTTTTAAAAATAAATAGTTCTTATACGTTAAAAGATAATCAAATCTAATACGGGATCTCTATGCATTATTAAGTTATACAACATATAAGGGGATCATAATGAATAAACTTATATGATTTGTTGTGTGTACTACATAATAAATAAGAGTATAATATATAGTATTAACTTATCCTATCATATTTAAATAAATTAGGTATGACTTCATCTTAAATATAGACACCCACGCACGATCACGTTGGATAGGCCTGGAAGATACTCCATTTTTCCGGCCCAAATGAATTGCATATGACTTCGTCCTTGTTTTTTTGATGAAACATATGACTTCGTCTTAATTGTCTTGCAACCGAACTGCTTTAAAAAGTTTCAATTCAATTGAATAACCCCAACTTTTGGGTGGTGGCTCAGATCACGTAGCTGTATAACTTATGGCTAATGCTGAGTCGAATGGAGGAAAATCCAACATATTCTAGCTTCCATACGATATTATTCTCTTCCAATCTTTCGGGCAAGAGATCGATCATCTTATATCAAAATTTCATGTGATATTTTGATTTTAGTTCTTCTACATTATATGTTTTTGTCTAGATTTCACATTTAAAATCAATGATAAAAAATTACACATAACAAAATTATGTAAAATTTTGATACAGGAGCGAGCACCTATCCCCCAATTTTCCCACCCTCCTTTAGACGCAGCTGCATTGCATAGCAGGAGCGGCTTGCCCATCCATTGCAATGGTTTGGCAGATTAAACGTGGTTGGACAATAAACTGATCCACGATTGAATAATTTATGAAGACATGTCTTGATAAATTGAATGATCAGATTTGAGGATCCATGAAAATAAATACTAGCTTGACTTTAAAAGGGAGTATCACAAAAAGTAATGGAAGGCTATTTTCGTCACCCACAACTAGATTCTTACTGTAAAAGTGGATTGTGACTTTAAACAATGTTTTTTTATTATTTTTTTTTTGGAGTAAACCGTCAAATTAATGTCCGACAATATTATTAATGGACAGTTTAATCCACAACCAGAATAAATTAGTTTTAAGGTTTCTTACAATTGTAATGTATAGACATTTTAATTCATTAGCCATTTTCAATATATAAATTAATCGGTAATCATAATCGTAACCCCTTCAACCTCATTCTCAGCTAAATCCTCCCCTTTATCATGCTGCTATCCAAAAAAAACATTGTTAGGTTTTGATTTTAATTGCAAATTAATTAATAATAAATAAAGCATCTGTATGTCAAAAACTAAGAAAAAATTAGAGAGCAATTAGCATGCAATGACGATGTATAAATAAAATTTGACAAACACATGTTTTGAATAATCAACCCCAAAATTAAGAAAAAGTTTCAAGTAATCAAGCATAGCCAATGGGAGTGGGGGAGGTGGAGGTGGCAATAAGGATTGAGATAATGGAGATGGAGACATGATGAGATTGAGGGTGATGATTTTTCCAATAAATTAGCAATTGTAAGTGATGATTTTTTGACGGTTATAAGGATTAAGATTATGAAGATGGAGATATAACAAGGTTGGAGGTGATAATTTATAGAACAAATTAGCAATTGCAAATGATCAGGGACTAATGTGCCCATATATTGCAATTATGAGTGACTTCAAGATTAATTTATTTTTATTAGGGATTAAATTGTCCACAGATAACATCATTAGCGACTAATTGGGGATTTTTTCCTGTTTTTTTCCCTCTAAAATTTAAATTTGACGGCTGCCACTTAAAGGAAAATCTAATTTAACCATTACCTTCGAACTGAAATTACGTGGCCCATTACTCAATTCACTAAATTCAATGGGCCATTTTATTCGTTCAACTCTGGAACAATTTTTTATGCCATCTTATGCTCATATGCTTATCAAAATAATTAGAGATGGGTTTGCTTTCTATTTTTAACTTTTAGAAAAATAATTATAAAATGTCATGTTATTTTTCTTTTTTAAAAAAAAATTATGATGAGAATAATAAAATCAATAAAAATTTGTTTTCTATTTTTAATTTTTCTTCTACAAAATTCTTAAAACAACAAATATATTAAAAATCATGATTATTAAACTTTCGAGTTAAACTCTTACAAGTTTATAATCTTACCAAACAAAAATAAGTTAACTCATGAATAAATTCTCTTTTGTCAAACTCAACTAAGTTTAATATATTGGACAGTTATGTTGTTACACAATACTTACATTACAAGAAAAATAAATATTTTCAACAAATCATGATATTAAAAGTGTTAATAAATGTATTATCAAGAAAAATAATTTTGACATAGAATGATTATTAAAATTTGTCTCCCAATGCATTTTTGAGGGATCAACATGAGTTTTTATAAATAAATTGTCCTGGACCAATTTGAGATCGTCAATGTGATAGATCAATGTGATAGATAGCTTGTGTTGAAATCAATTTTGGAGTTTAATTTACATGCACTATTAGTGTGAAAATTTTTTTGTACCAACATTTAATCATATACCGTGGCATCAGTAAAATCAATCTCTTAATTTTGATGTATTGATAATCATTTAATCCAATATTATTATTATGTCATCAAAACACATTGTATTATTATTCTACTATTTAATTAGATGACAATACCCAAAAAAAAAGTTTTCCACATTCTATCAACATATTAGACGTAAGCTTAATAGGATTTAATTGTACCAATACACTTATACACAGATAATGCTAAAAGGTTTTGCATAATTATGTAATACCATATAAATAAATACGATTAACTTTGATTCCAAAAGTAAATAAATTTGATCGTTAGTTAATCAAAATTAAACTAAAGAGTTTAATTTTAATACACTTCATCTAATCAAATATTTTATTTTACATAACTTTTGAAGCAGTGAGAGTTGACAGTAATTATATTTGCTAATGTGTCACTATATGATTAGATAAATATGTAAAAATTATTTTATGCTGTCAATTAATTCTTATTGAACCCTAAACCAAATTTAACATTGTGTTTTCATAGGTAATAAGAAAGTTTTGCATATAGAGATCCATGAGGAGAGAAACAAGAAATGAAAGGAGTATAGTTAAAATAGGTTTAATTAATCCGTGAGTCTTTATAATTTTATCAAACTTTCAATTAAAAGTTTTCAATTAGATCCCTATATTGAAAATAAATTTTTAATTTAGTCTTTGACTCCATTATCTGTTACAAAAAAACGTAAGTTAATGGAATATTCTTCTATTCTCATCACATGACTAATCACGTGACCAACCACTCTTTTTTCAATTTTCAGCTATAGGCACAAATGCTTTTGCCTCTCCACTGCTAGTCACTCCTTCCACCTCTCTGCCATCGACGACTCCCTCCCCGCCATCGTCCCCATTGCCTTCATAACTACTATACCTTATTCCTAAGCCAAACAAAAAAATGTAGCCCTCATATGAAATCCCTACACCATAACAAAACAACCAACATGCCCTCATAAACCAAAAATCGACCATTCTAAAACAAAATCCCCAAATCAAAAATCACAACAAACCATTGCGCCGTCTCAGAGACTGCCTTCTTTGCTGTTTAGCCGCTGTGTCATCGTCGTCGCAGCTCGGTCTCTGAAATTGCTATCGCGACTCATCAACACAACGGAGTCATCGCTGCTGCTCCCACCGGACGAACCACCACGCCGTTCACCCTTGGGCGACCACCACTACGAGATCTACCATTGCCAACACCGTCGTGGCATCCTCCTCCTCCTCCTCCTTTGTGTGAAGCCACTGCAATCACCATTGATGTCACCGCTATCGAAGCCTCTGCCTTCTTTATATGTATCCCATCTTCCTTGTTTGATTCTCTTTCTGGATCTGATTTTTCACCATAGACATGATCCTTTGTCCTTTGGTTGATTTACATGTTCATTTTTTTCAGTTTTGAAATTCTTGTTTTGGTTTTGAACCCCCATAACATTTGATTTTAGAACTATTGTAAAACTGAAGCGTGAATCTCATTGCCTTTAATACGGATTATCAACTACATAGAGCTTGTTTTAGATCATTCTCCATTTTTAATTTTGTTGCAAAAATGTGTTCTTTGTGTTTTTGGTGATGTTCAAATGTTTGCTCATGGTCGATTTTGGGTAAATTGGGGGCTGCAATGAGCCAGTGTTAATATAGAGGAATGTTGACGTCATTAGTTAACTCTCACATTTTTTTTTATAACAAATAATGGGGTCAGGGACTCAATTAAAAATTTATTTTCAATATAGGGATCTAATTGAAAACTTTTAAAATGTAGGGATCTAATTGAAAACTTGATAAAACTATAGGGACTAATGGATTAATTAAACTTTAAAAATAAGACTTGAAGTTGCGTCTCGTGGAGACTTGCAAAAAAGCAAACAAACACCGCCAACAATGCCAAACTATGAAGCATAGTGCATGGAGACCGACACGATATGGACACGGAGACACATTAAACTCAAAAAATTATAGGATATGGACACAGCATATATATTTATTTTGTTTTATAATTGTTTTTTGTCTAAATTTCGTTTTATAGTGTTTATATAATTTTTTTATCTAATTAATTTTTCTTTTTTTTTTATCAATTGAAGAATTTTTAAAATAAAATGACTCAACAACACAAGTCCAACTAAATAATTATGATTGATTTTAGGCTCATGTTGGTATTAAAATTTGAAAAAAAATAAAGAGATCACCTCAAGCATGTTTATGGGATGTCCAAATTGTATTCATAGTAAATTAGAGTAATATCTAACCTTATTTTATGTATGTCCTAACTCAAAAAATTATTTTTTAACTAAATATATACGAATACATATCTAACATATATTGTTTGAGTGTCAAACACCGAAACATATTCGATACACGGACACACCAGCGGCTGTCTTAGATTCGCCAACCGACGTTTGAACGAAAGCAGTGAGCGACAAGAAGCAGAAGCGTTATTTCGGGTAACACCAAATGCATTGCAAGCCCTTAGACCCACCCGCCACCAACAATATATACAACTACAAAACCAAACTTGCTCTTTGACCCGACCCGACCCGTTCTCTCATTTTCTCATTGCGTTAGGTTCCTTCCTTTTTCTCTTCTCTTCTCTTCTCTTCCCTCGTCGTCCACCTCCTCCTCCTTCTTTTTCTTCAACTCTGCTAATGCTAGGCTAGCTAATCCTAATCCTAATCGGATTAATTAATACTTTAATACACTGCTACCCCCTAATCTAATCATTTGTTTGTTTCGTTCTTTCGTTCGTTCGTTGGTTGCAGGTAGAAGCTAGAGCTAGGGTTCGCGGCAATGCCGCAGGATTCCTCCGATCAAGACCTCGAAGAACCCGATTCCGAGTTCGTCGAGGTTGACCCTACCGGTCGCTATGGTCGGGTCAGTTCCCCCATTCCCGTTCCCGGCCAACTCAGTTATTCGCATCTTATCAATTCTCAATTTCCCTCTCAATGCTTAAGATCCTTCCTACATTCTGTTCCGCCAGTTTTGATTCAGCTCGTTCATTGCGTTGATTCAATTTGGAATTTGCTATTGATGCCTGCTTAGTGCTTAGTTTTCATTTTTTATTTATTTAAGTTGAATTTACTCGATTGATCTGATCCGTACAATAGGTCTAATGATTTTTTTTTCCTCTTCTTGTTTCTAATTTTGGATTTTTGGATTGCTGGATGGATGGATTCCTCAGTACAAGGAAGTTTTAGGGAAGGGAGCTTTCAAGAAAGTGTATCCTTTTTATTTTTTATAATTGATAATTATTATTCTTATTTTGTTTCCAAGTTAATTGTTTGTGTTCTATGATCAGTATTGATAATTTAGTGTGTAATGGGTGGAGGTAAGTGTGTGAGTTTATATGGATTCAGTTTGCGGAGGGAAACTCTTCCGGGAATTTTGGTTGGTTTGTCCTTAATGGTGGTAATGTGAGAATATAGATATCGAGCCTTTGATGAGTTGGAAGGAATTGAAGTGGCTTGGAATCAGGTTAAGGTGGCAGATCTGCTCCGTAACTCGGAAGATTTGGAGCGCCTTTATTCTGAGGTTCATCTGCTCAAGACTTTGAAGCACAAGAATATAATTAAGTTCTACAATTCGTGGGTTGACACCAAGAATGAGAACATCAACTTCATTACTGAGATTTTCACCTCGGGGACATTACGCCAGTGAGTCGGTCTCTTTTATCTTGTTCAGTTCATATATCTGTTCTGTTTATGATTTTGAGGTCCCATGCATACCCTTTGTTTGTCTCCATTTTTTGTTCATGTGCCAATGCTGAACTTTCGTAATTTAGATACCGGAAGAAACATAAGCATGTGGATTTGAGAGCTTTGAAAAAATGGTCTAGGCAGATCTTGGAGGGCCTTTTGTATCTTCACAGTCATAATCCACCAGTTATTCATCGAGACCTTAAGTGTGACAACATTTTTGTCAATGGGAATCAAGGAGAGGTGAAAATCGGTGATTTAGGATTGGCAGCCATTCTTCAACAGGCCAATTCAGCTCACAGTGTCATAGGTAACATTCCATGTGAAAGTATTATGTTTATTTTCATCTTTATGTGGAAATATTGTTACTGAAGGCATCTGCAATTCTTATTATGACCCTAGGTACCCCAGAGTTTATGGCGCCAGAACTTTATGAGGAGGAGTATAATGAGCTTGTTGATATCTATGCTTTTGGCATGTGCTTGCTAGAGTTGGTAACCTTTGAGTACCCATATGTTGAATGTAGCAATGCTGCTCAAATATACAAGAAAGTGACATCTGTGAGTTCCCTGTTTTCAAAATGTTGGGACTATTTTACTTACCATGTGATGCAATACTGGGTTGGAATTATTTACTACTCTATGTCATGGTGATGGATATAGTATTCAATATGCTCTTAAAGCTTTGTCAGTTTTCCAAGACACTGATGTTTGCCAAACCCTTTGGATACTACAACAATTTACACTTTAACTTGATAAGGTCGCTTAATCACTTATGTTGGTACAACTGTTACTAAGATGTAACATTGTGACATTGGCATGTTCTGAATCTTTTTGAACTACTCAATTATAATTTATAAAATACAAATTAAAATCCCTTATGCCCCGTTGCTTGTTTTAACCAGTGAGCAGTCAGTTGATGAAAACATAAAATCACTGAATTTGCACAGATCAAACTAAAAAAAATTATAGCATTCCGGAACTGCATCTGAACTTCAATTGACTAAAGGGGAATGATGCTTAAAATATCTGTGCAATTAAAAGTCAAATTATGTTTTAGCTCTTCTTATGTATGAAATTGTCTTTTGAAGGTTGTGACATGTGCAGTCTTTAGCTGAAGATAAGTATTTGGAAATTTTTAACTCAAAAACACTGAACAATATTTGTCCGTCTCCATAGTCTTACTGTTATTCTATCTAAGAACCAAAGAACTGGTTAGAAGTCTTTGTTAGAATGGTATTCCAGGTATTTTATTGTTCTTTATCATTGTCATGATTGTACTTGTTGTTTCTTTTCCTGGTAGGGAATAAAGCCAGCATCATTGGCAAAAGTGGCAGATCTTGAAGTTAAGGCATTTATAGAAAAGTGTATCGCTAATGTATCTGAACGGCTGCCTGCAAAAGCTCTCTTGATGGATCCCTTCCTTCAGCCAGATTATGATAGTGAAAGTGTAGGTCGTTCTTCAAGGTCTGAAACCCGTCATTCAGGTAAATATACTTCGTATCTAAATTCCCATATACTCAATTTCCTTTTGTTTACCTTCTGGTGTATCAGATGCAGGAAACAATTCAAATAAACAACCAATTGGAAAAAGTATCAAGGATATTTCTAGTGAGACAAGTAGGGAATTCACAGTGGAAGGTCAGAGGAAAGATGTTAATACCATATTTTTAAAATTGCGGATAGCAGACCCCTCAGGTCCTCCTCTCAACTTGTTTGCTCTTATCCAAAAAAACAAGTGCCTATTTGATTTTTCCCCGGTTCTGAAATATACATTGTGCATTTGCGTGTAGGCCATATTCGGAATATCCACTTCCCTTTTGATATTGGAGCAGACACTTCAATCTCTGTTGCTAGTGAAATGGTTGAGGAGTTGGAACTTACTGATCAAGATGTTACAACTATTGCTGAGATGATTGACTCAGAAATTCGATTTCTCATTCCTGATTGGAATCCCAGTGAATCTCCTGCCAGTAGTTTCTGTCAAGATTCAGCAGTTTCAGTTGGCAGTACCACTGAAACTAGGCTTGAGGCTTCTCCTTTGGGAAATGATTCAACCACTCCTACTGGCAGTCTAGCATTAGAAATACTACGTTCAGGTCGTAAGTACTGGTCAGACTCACCCAAGGGGGTTGGTGGAAACCCCCTATCTAGGCATGGTACTTCAAACTTGTCTCATGGAGGCGAAGTGAATACTAAGGAAGGAAGCGTGGCTGCAAATGGTTCCATTTCAGATGAACTGGAGCCTCCTGAGCACATTGCTGATTACAGTACAGAGAAGGAATGTGGAGGGACTGCTGGTTCCCCTTCCGCTGAGAGAGGTGTTACATCTGGGCATTTGGAAGCAACCAGTGAAAAACCATCTCTGGAAGAAATATCCGGCAGTTTGAAAGATTCTAAAATAGATGTCAATAAAATAGCCATAAAACTTGAGAATTTGTTGATGAGACAAAAAGAGGAGCTAGATGAACTAAAAGGGAAGCACAAATTAGCCGTCTCAGATCTTTTGAATGAACTTTCTCCAGAAATTTGCAAGAAGGTCCTAAATATTTGCAACCCGCAGATGCCCGATAGTGAAAATGTAGGGTCAGGCTTGAGGCCTCTTCCTCGTCTAGATGCTCTTTTGTGAAGTTTATGGTGGCAATATAGTGCGCCACATCATTTTGAAAGCTCACTTTACAAGGAGTGAAATTATGAAGTTGAAATCTCGTTGCATGTTACTTGGAACTGCATTACGTACTGCTAATACTTTGCATTTTGATTTGTCGGTAGAAAAAGCTTATTTGTCTGAGGGCATGAGTGTTCTTCGAATGATGTCAAAATGCAGCAGGGTTGAAAATTGGAGTCATTGTTGCAGCAGAAATTATTTGCGGGAAGGCTTAACATCCTCTTCATGGAAGGCTTAGTGTAATTGCGGGAAGGCTCAACATCATCTTCATGGAAGGCTTAGTGTAATTGCTGCATTAACCTAAGAAGCATGGGGCTGAGATGAGAAATTACCCTCATAGGTCAAAAGACTGCATAGTGTCATTGTATATATAGTCTGATTCAGGTCATTAAACTATTGAAAGTGTATATTTGTGCATATGATTACTTGCTGTCGTTTCAATTTTTGATGTTTTTGATACCATATCTGCATCTAATTCCTTCGAGCATGTTATTGTTTTCTTCCAAGTTCTCCAATTCAACTACAATTTTTTTAACATGTTAAAAAATACAACTGTAGAAAAGATGTAGAATTTCGCATTGTGTTTATTCATGTGATTGCAAAAGTTCTGAAAAGAAGAGTATTAGAATAGATGGGATAAAGGTTAGCTCAAAAGATGGATGTGAAAATAAGGGAAATCAAGAAAATTATTGATGAAAAAATAGCGACACATAATTATCATCACACTTATATTATATACTTATACCAAGTTAAAAGTTGTAAATTAATATGCAAAAAGTTGTAAATCAACATGTAAAAAGTTATAAAAAGGTATACAAAAACTTTTTGCATATTGATTTATAGTTTTTTGCATGCTGATTTATAACTTTTAATTTAGTATAAGTGTATGGTGTAAGTATGATGATTGTTTATATCATTTCTGCTGATGAAACCATTAAGTTACATATTTTAATGATTCGTACATAGACATTATTATTTATAATATGTAATAATATCGTTTCACTCATGTAGTGCATGTATATATATATTGGAGTCTACTCACTGCATTCAATTTAATTAAATCTTTCTGTTGTCTTTTTTATTTTTTTATTTTTATTTTTTTAAGAAGTCAGACCAACCGACTTCTATATAATGCACAGTAACTTATTTATTTTTTCTTTTTATTGTTTATATTTTTATTTTGATAATTTTAATTATTTTTTATTTTTTTTTGTGTTGAGTTCGAACAAACCGAATTCTATTATCTTAACAGTGTTTTACTTTTTTTTTTCTTTTCATTTTTATTTTATTTTAGTAATTATAAGTATTTTTAATTTTTTTATTTACTTGTTAAAGAAATTAGTTTATCCATATTCTTTGTGTATAATATATTTTTTAATTATGTTTTTTTAAATTTGTAATTGTATTTCATATTTAATTTGTAATATTTTTGTATTTATTTTGAAAGAAATTCAAAAATTAAAAATAACACTATTTTAGACAATACAATTAAACAAAAACTAAAAAAATTGAAAGAATAAATTAAAAAATTTACAAGTCATAATTAATTAAACTCATGACAAAATAAAAAAGAAAAAGGGTACTGTACATATAATGGAATGCGGGAAAACCGCATTCTGTTGAATCAATAATAAAAAGTAAATTTAAATTATAAAATTAACAATAAAAAATTATGAAAAAATAATAAAATAAATTGACACTTGATCAATAATGAAATAGCAAGTGCTAGGCTAGTTTCACTCTATAAAAAATTATATTTATTATAGCATAATAAATAAAATTATACACTTTTAGTAAGTTTATATGTAATAGTAAATTTGATGTTAATTATCGAAATAATATTTATAATTAACTTAATAGTAAGTTAATTAATTCAAACACAGTAAGCACCTTTTTTTTCCTTTTTTTTAAACCATTCAAATTTTTAATTTATAAATTTTTTACCATTTTATAATTTTTTATTTTTTTAAAGAAATAAATAGTGCTCTTTTCAAACAATTTTTTTCTTTTTTTTAATACAATTCGGGGTAACGAATTGTATGTATTGCACAAGAATTTTCTTTTTACTTTTTTTTTCTTTTTTTAAAGAATAACTAAAAATAAAAATAAAAACAATGAAAAGAAAAAAAATAAAAAAGATACTGTATATTATATAAAGGTCGATTGATCCGACTTCTTGAAGAAGAAAAAAAAAAAAGACAGTATAGATATTGACTGTCGATTTCATGTGAAAATCCCCGTATATATTGTCGTTTTTGTTTAGTAAATGTAAGCTGATTTGATTGAAAAATCCAATGCAATATATTCTTTATATCAACGGTTTGCAAAATGGTTTGTCTATTTATTTAGGGCTTGTTTAACTGGTCAACACTCAAAAGAGCTGACACAGGATTGAAAGTCCTGGGCTTGAATTTTCTGGCCCCATTTATCCCAGCTAAACAACTTAACTCACTCATTTGAGTGATGACGAAAAAAAAAAACTGTACTTATTGCTGATAATAATAATAATAATAATCTTACCTCTCCCTAAATTTGTGTACACAACTACCTGAATATTTTTATTTTTGGTAGGATAGCATTTTGTAATATTAACAATGAGGTGACTATTTTCATATTTCGGTTATTTTATACCTTGATAAAGACTGATTTGTGGCAGACATATATACGATTCTTTCTTGTGGTGAATCTGGCTTCCAGCAAGACTCCTTGACGTGGAGCCATGAATCAAATACGTATCACAATCTAGGACTAAGAATAATGCTTGGAGGAGGCCCCGTGGAGCCTCTCAAGCACATATTTAAGGAATCACCACAAATAAAAATGGGCAAATTTGTGGTTAGGCTCTCTCTATGTGCGTAAGTAGAAATTTGTTTTCATCCGCCGATTTTGTTGAGAAAGCTTTCTTTTGTTTCTTCTTTATTTTTTCGTTCACGATTTCAGATACTTGTGTTTTGCTTGTTAATTTTTTTTTTTCATTTGAATCGATTTTAGTATATAACTTAAGACGTTAAATTGATCTAAATATACTATTGTTTGTTTTTTGTAACTAAATATACTATCTTTCGATAAATATAATTAAAAAGAACTTTTTACTGGCATTAAATTTAAACTCAATTTACTGTTGAAAGATGGTAAAGCTCATATATACTCCGGTTATGGAATTTTCTCCATGCCACCACCAAGAATTGAACCTAACTAAATGTTTAAGAAAAGCGGTTAGTTATCAACTGCACAAAGTCTTGCCTTCATGGTTAGTATAGGCTGCATTATTTGAAAACTACATAATTACTGTTCATCAAAATGGCATGAAAATTATTGGAATGCGTCAAAAATGATATTCTAAAATACAATATTAGGTTACTATTTAAACAAATTATTCAATAAAATGCAATTCATTATTATATAAATCAATTATATATAGATACATATTTTTGCGGACCTTAATACAGTTAACAAAGAAACAAATTTTAAAAAGTCCTCATGGTCCAAACCATTACTAATATTTCTCTCCTTTGTCCGAAAGAATTGTTTTCGAGTGTTCATATTTTCCGAGTTGTCAAGAGCATATAGTAATCTATTTTGAAAGGAGATTCCATCTTTTGATTCTTTTCCAGCTACTAAAGCCAAGCATATTGCTCTTAGAGATTTGTAAGCTTTAGATACCATCCACTACTACTATGCCCATGGAAATAGGAACATAGAAAGATTTAGGTGGGTAATGAAGTCTTGCTGACAAGTGTTACAAGAATAGTGGTTAAGGACACTAAAACAAACGTGCTTCCAAACTTTTTAGTGAATATCATATTTTGAAAACACAAAATTTCATCTTTCTAAATTCTAATACCAACATTTTCTTTTTTTAATTCCTTAATTAGGTATGGTTAGATAAATCCATAAACTAATGACACTGATGGTTACAGTTTAGTCCCCTTAAAACTGTTCCGAAAAGAGTGAGAGGGTGAGACCATGAAGAGAGAGTGAGCGAATCCCTCCAAAAATAATAAGGCAGAAAACAGGATAACACTAACAGAACAGAAACCTCATGAGAGGCCCTCTTTAGTTACACTTCATCCACAAACCAGGTAAGTAACAAACATCATATCCAAAACCAAAAAACCACAACTCAACACACACTCCTCTCTTTCTTTACCTTTCTATCTCTCCATTTTCGTCCAACCACTTCAGTTCAGTTCTGTTCATATTCTCCAATGGCAATTTCCACAGCAGCAGCAGCAACCTCAGCTTCCTCGAAACTCATATACCCACATGCTGCGGTAATAAACTCGTCTTCTTCCACCACCACCACCACCACCGCCTTCCACTCAAAACTAAGCACCACCCACGGCCTCTCCTCCTCCTCCTTCCTCAACGCTTCCACAATCCTCCACGTCACACCCTCCACGCGACGTCACCACCACCAGCACAGGAGCTTCACGATACGCGCGGCGCGTGGGAAGTTCGAGAGGAAGAAGCCGCACGTGAACATAGGGACGATAGGGCACGTGGACCACGGGAAGACGACGCTGACGGCGGCGCTGACGATGGCGCTGGCGGCGCTGGGGAACAGCGCGCCGAAGAAGTACGACGAGATAGACGCGGCGCCGGAGGAGAGGGCGCGTGGGATCACGATAAACACGGCGACGGTGGAGTACGAGACGGAGAGCAGGCACTACGCGCACGTGGACTGCCCTGGTCACGCGGACTACGTGAAGAACATGATAACGGGGGCGGCCCAGATGGACGGCGCCATTCTTGTGGTGTCCGGGGCCGACGGTCCCATGCCTCAGACCAAGGAACACATACTCCTCGCCAAGCAGGTTGGGGTCCCCAACATGGTTGTCTTCCTCAACAAGCAAGACCAGGTGCATATCTATATAGGCACAGGATTATAACTTAGATTTGGTGAATGAAACTATTAGGCTGTTTTGGTTTGAAAAAATTGTTTATAGTTGTTTTGTGAATGAAGAAATAAAAACTGAAAATGAAAAATGTAAATTGTTATTCGTAGTTTTTATTATTTCTTTTATAAGAGTCTGAAAAACAGAAAACTAATTGAGAATTGGAAAATTGAAAATTGTTATATGAAACTAACATACCCTAAACATGAAGGTTATGCAGTCTTAGTATAAGAGTTGTTGAGGATTGCTTTTTAGGATTTTAACTTAGGGAATTAAGGTTGTTTACCATCTGAATCGACCATTTAATGTGATTTAGACTTGGTTTGATATTGATATGATTTTTTGAGAGCTGCTTTAGCTCTTTGGGCTCTCCGAGAGCGACGTCATAAGTATTGTATGGAGAAACACAGTGAGAATGTGTGGTAAAGTATGTTATAAAATACTCTTATAATTCAAAATGATTATAATGGATAAAGATATCTCTACCTAGAAAGTATAGGTTCTAGGTCAACTTTGAAAATTACTCTATAAGGTGCTCTTGGAAGCACCTATGGCATTTACAAGCTAGGAGGAAAAGCACTTCACTTTTCTGTTTATCGACCAGAAAACGTTTGACTTATACTTTTCAAAATCACGAATTCCCCTTTAGAGAATATTACCAAACCAAGCCTCAGATAGTCACTACTACTGCATTGCAAACACAGTTACTGTATTTTCTTGCTATTATTTGAAGAAACTACGACCATAACTGCTATTCAAAATGATATTAGATCTTTTGAAGAGAAAGAAAATTGAATTTCTTCTGCACCAAACATGTTGCAGGTGGATGATGAGGAGCTTCTGCAGCTCGTGGAGCTTGAGGTTCGCGAGCTTTTGACCTCGTATGAGTTTCCTGGTGATGAAATTCCCATCATCTCTGGTTCTGCTTTGTTGGCCTTGGAAGCTTTGATGGAGAACCCTTCAATCAAGCGTGGTGATAATGAGTGGGTGGATAAGATCTATGAGCTTATGGATGCTGTGGATAGCTACATTCCCATCCCTCAGCGCCAGACTGATCTTCCCTTCTTGCTCGCCGTGGAAGATGTGTTTTCCATCACTGGTCGTGGAACCGTGGCCACAGGCCGTGTTGAGAGGGGGACCATTAAGGTTGGAGACACTGTCGACCTTGTTGGTATTAGGGAAACTAGGAATACTACTGTGACTGGTGTGGAAATGTTCCAAAAGATTCTGGATGAGGCCATGGCTGGGGACAATGTGGGGCTGTTGCTTAGGGGTATTCAGAAGGCTGATATTCAGAGAGGGATGGTTTTGGCCAAGCCTGGCACCATCACACCACATACAAAGTTTACTGCAATTGTGTATGTTTTGAAGAAGGAGGAAGGAGGGAGGCACTCGCCTTTCTTTGCCGGTTACAGGCCGCAGTTCTACATGAGAACCACTGATGTCACTGGCAGGGTTGCTCAAATTATGAATGACAAGGATGAGGAGTCCAAGATGGTGATGCCCGGCGACCGTGTTAAGATGGTGGTGGAACTTATCCAACCAGTGGCTTGTGAACAGGGAATGAGGTTTGCTATTAGAGAAGGAGGGAAGACCGTTGGCGCCGGTGTTATCCAATCGATCATTGAGTGATTTGCATGAACTTGTGTGGCGCCAGGCATCCAAACTGCAGGCAGGACTCTTAAATGGTGAAGAAACTCACGGTTTATGGTCTTATGCAATCAATTTTTTTTTCTCCTCATTTTACACAACTTCTACCATATCCAATTTCTTATATTTTGTAGAGCTGGAAATGATGTTTAGTCAAGTTGGACAATATTTTTCCAAATGCTTTTGTTCTTACTTCCTGACTTCTCTTTTACTGTTGCATCTGTTGAGTACTTGAGCAGGATTCCTTAAATGGCATGAACAGATGAGATGTAAATTGAAGGATAAACCAGCGGTTTTTCCCTACAATCGATTGTCTTTTTCTTTTAATCTGCCATCATGCGTCTATTAAAACGAAACAATGTGGATGGCCTTTTCATATTTTTCCTTTACAGTGTCAAGGCAGGCTGAAAACTAGACATAATGGCATTGCAATTTCTTCAGACCGTTTAATGGTGTTCAGGCCTTTTCCTATACACAGTGGTTGATTAGCTCATTCCTTCCCCTTTCCTAGGATAATCAGTTATCACTCTAGAATCTAGATGCTGCTGCAAATGAACAGATGCAATATCCAACTCCAATCCAAACATGAATGGAAATGATATAACTCAGTCAGCAGAAAACAGAAACCTGGTGAAGCCGTCTTAATGAAAACCTTGGATTGGAATGATTTTGAAGAATGGATGTGAAGATCTAAAGTTGTTGGATTTTAATTATCATAATGGTTTTACATTTTCCTGAAGAAAGGGTAAAATCTCTAGCTAAACTGGCTCTTACCTGATATGGTACTTTGGAAAATTTTGTATGTTTTGATTCATGATAACATTAAAGAGTACTGTCAATCTTGGTTGAATTAACGGGGAGAAAATAAATGTGCCATCCTCATGAATGATGCCAAACAGGGTGAAACAACCTAATTAGATTTTCAAATAAGAGTTGGTTTTTGGTTATTTTCCCGGCTTCCATTATGGTTTCTTATAAAATCAATCCATTCTAAAAGTACAACTGCAGATTCTACTTTGGTTATTTCATAAACTCATTCTAATATAAGAGGGTAGAAAGAATAAACTGTAACCTTATATACACTTACGCCTAACTAAATTTAACTAGGAGATGACTAAGAAGAAATGCATAATCTCTGAAAGAACAACATTAGTGGGCCTTTCCTCCCTGTAGAGATGTGAGTCATGACATCTTCATAATATATAGAAATGCAAAATATATAATAAACAGTTCAATGACAAAGCCTCAAAATAAGGCAACCATCCAATTTGCTAGCTTGGTGACTACCTAATTCCTAGATGAATTGATATCCTAACCTCATGCACCACAATAAAACTCAGTGCCTGCGTCTGAAGAAGTAAGCAACTGAGTAATGCAGGATTGTGCCTGTCACTCTACCACCATGTTTCCTAGAATAAAGTTGATAGGACCAACTTTTGAACAAAATATGCCCTCAGCCTTCTCTCTTCATGATCCTGCTCATCACCCATATCTGATGCACCTGTGGCAGTCGCTAAGCTGCAAACATAAAACCATCAGCAACATTTCAGCATTGGGTGTGAGTACAGACTTTTCAATTTTCATTAACCTTAGTTCATTTCTATCTTTATTTGAAACCAGGATGCAGCTATTGATTTGATACTAAGTTTATAAAGGTTTCAATGATCAACACCAATACACAATACCACTTTCCCCAGGGCTCATGCAATTTTCATACAACCAGACAGAATGAATGGAGTGGATCAGCGTTTGAAGTCAGGTTAGAAGGTGAAAATAGAGGCATGATATCACAAAATGAGAATATTTTATCCATAATTATCAATTAATTTTTTTTCCAATAATTGGTAAGGAGAATATTAATGTATGGAAGAATCTAAGTAACCACAAGGAGAACATGCTTGCAAAACAAAACACATGCAAATGTCGATGCTGGTGTCACACCACATAGGCAGTCAGTTAATTCTGGGTCAGACCTGTGTATTATTGTTTCAAATCATTTCCAGTCAGAGTAAGATACTTGAAAACTATAACAAAAAAAATCGAGACATAGAAAGTCAATATTTTCTCAGAAAAGTGAAAACCAATTTTACCTAGGACTAACTAAACCTGATCAAGTTTCAATATTAAACATCAAGTGAAACCACAAAAATCAGAAAAGACAGTTGAAGGAATTTGAGTAAATGAATCTCATTGAAAGACAAAGGCACTAAGCTCTTTTTCACCCTTCTGTATCTCTCACTTGGTAATTTATGAGTTTGAGGAACTCCAGAAGATTCTCCCAGACAAGTCTGACACAATTCAAGATTAACTCTGATGGAACAAACTAAGGAGAAAGAGAGTGTTATATACACACACCTCTGACACCTCCCTAATCTTTCAAAGTATCCTTCAAATGGAAAGAGTAACAGAGAAAAGAAATCCCTTATCAGAATATAGTTGTCTCGTTTCATATGTATGTAACATCATGAAACTTCAAAGGATCCCAATATTCACTTAACAGTAATTGCCAACTTCTTTGGACATTTTGAAATTGAATGTCAAATATAGTTAGTCTATCAATGGAGAAATTCTAAGTGATATATCCTGTAGATCCACAAATAATTTAGAAACGTACTATAAAATTCAATGATTTAGAAATTAAGGTAACACCATCAGCTATATCATAAGAAGCACTTTTATTTGATCTAGAGATCATTGAATGAGTTACAAAGAAAATCAGATAGATTGAATGAGTTACAATGAAAATAAATTCAGATAGATTACTCATGAGTTTAGTTGATACTAGTGAAATTAGTTATAATTATACAATTATAAAATTTTCTAGAACAGGAGATTAGCAAAGACTGCGAAGGAAAAAACAGTTGATTTTTAAGTACACTCTTTCAAATGCTATACACTTTGAAATAATTCCTCAAGTTTGTTCTTTTTATCCATACCAACTTGCCATCATTACAGAATAGAGATGGAAAATAGGATTATACCTTTCTGCATTAGAAATGTCTGAGACACTGCTGGGGGAATCCTCACCAGCATGCATACCACTAGAATTTGGAACAGAAGCCTTGCGGATAAATGGTGATAAGAATGCATCAGCCCTTGGTTCATGATTGTTACCCCTGGCAGGACGTCTCCTGAAAATCCTAGTAGAATCACTGGAGCAGACACTGGATTTCTCTGACTTCAATGGCTGTTATAGATAAACATGTTGAATGAGTTAGGAAAGAATCAAATGCTCCTAAAGCCTGAAAGTGAGTTAGAGTACATTACATTTAGAACACAACAATTACAAGAACAGATACCTTATTTGACATCAATTTCAGCAATGCATCCTCCCCCACCTTTTCATCACACACGGGACAAACCTGAGATAGGAGCATTGAGGCAGTCAGCCAGATTTCAAATTTCATTTATAACTTAATTACCTACATGAAATGTTTTGGTATGTCTTATTTCATTTTTCCTTAGTTATTATGTCTGCCAGATTTACTCGATACTCATCCTTCTGAGGACAGTGCACCATATCAAGCAGAAACATAAAATCTCTGTTCAGTTTCTCATACAAGAGCTTTTAACCAAGGATCTATCATTTATAAATTAATAAATTATAACAAAGTGACCGGAAGATTCACCAATCAATCAATGATAGTCGGAACAAGGAGAATGACAGTCTAATCTGTCATACCATATTTGCAGGTTCAAATGCAATGACCTCTTCCAAATGGCGGCGGGTTGCGGAAATATCAAGCTCAAAGTCACAGAAAGCACAATGAATAATACATTGTGGGTCATTGTCATCATCTGTGTAAGCGTAAACCGAAAAATCTTCTGCATGATTCACAAGGGATCAATGTCAGACAGCTACTTCTGGGACAAGAACTACATTTTACATGCAAACAAGCAGTGGGAAAAATATATGAACTGTATGTTATACACTGATGCAAACAAGCTCACAAAATACTAACAAGAAGGATAAAGCTCAGTGCTTGAGCTCCCTATCCTCTTGAGGGTTTGTTTAGGATTCAGGACAATAAGGCTGAAGCAGGAGAAAGAGAAATTGAGTAAAACCGACCAAATTAGTGGACATTTTTGTTCATGAAAAAAGGGAGGATTCTCAGGGTTACATGACAATCACAATCCCCCAGATTTTAGAAATTCCAAAACAAGGATATGTTTTACTTATTCCCCTCCCTTTTTTCCTTCCCTTTTCTTCCCTTCTTCTTCATCCTGACACACTACCAAAAACTCAGGACAGCACTAGGGTAAAAGCTTTAGCTTTGCATATGATCAAATCTACAAAGCCCAATTCCAAATTTCAAAGCATAAATTCCTGCATAAGAAAAATTGACAAACCAGAACCTATTAATCTGGCTTCATTTCTAAGGCATCAATATTCTTTAACTTCTTTTATGCCCCTAAAAAAATCATAAAAGGAAAATAAAAATAAAAACAGCTTTCACTCACAGGCACACACAATTTAACATCAATAACAATAATAATAATAATAATAAATTCCCAATTTCAACATCACCAGAATTGACTTCATCTTCTTCTGTTCTGTCAGAAACTCCATTCTCAACAGAAGAATCTGAAGGAGCCCTCCTCCTAATCTCAAAATCTTCTTGTTCCATTAAAAAGGAACGCATATCACGATTGACCAGTGACATATCCAACCTCAGTCTGGGGAGGTTGTGGCTAAGTCTATGACCACCTTGAAACCCTGCATTCTGTAAATCATTGCTCTCTTTCTCAGTGCAAGCCGGCATCACTCCCCAAACCTATATCACCCTCTTTTGAGTATAATTCAACTATCACAAAAAAAAGACCTATTTTTTTCTCAATCGTTTGAAGGACCTTTTTTTTTTTTTTCTCAATCGGTTGAAGGCTTTGGAGGCTCTACTTATATAGAAAAAATGATTTCAATTGAGTAAAAGACTTTCTATGGTAAGAGAAACACACATGGAAACTCCATTGGGGTGGTCTTTTTCTTTAATCCTAATAAATTCGAACCTCCAATATGAAGAACCCCTAATTCATTTCTTCAATAAATAATAAGAGAGAAGAAATTCTTATCATCACACCCCTCCTTAAAGCCAAGCCTGTATCTTGGT
This sequence comes from Dalbergia cochinchinensis, assembly GCA_031216125.1. Classification (NCBI taxonomy): domain Eukaryota; kingdom Viridiplantae; phylum Streptophyta; class Magnoliopsida; order Fabales; family Fabaceae; genus Dalbergia; species Dalbergia cochinchinensis. The sequence continues at coordinate 52,249,248 of CM062373.1, read as the reverse complement.
TGTCACCCTCATCAGCCGTGAAAATGCACACAACACACTCCACAACAAAAAACGGTTACATGCAACTTGAGGTCCAATTGGAGCATGGCGAACAGTGAAGGGAAAAAAACAAGCATTAAAACAAGGCACTAAACAATGACTATGTTCAAATTTTTAAGCGCGTTGAATGTGATGGCAAGGCCAAGGAAACGCTTGTTTCATTGTGCTGTGCACATCGGTGATTGTGATAAGGAAACGATGTCAGAACTTTTGAGGCCAAATATGCCCCATTTTGAACTAGCCCAATTCACTCATAGGAAAAAGGGAAGAACGGTATTCACCCAATTCATCAAAGAAGGGGTATTTCAATGCCAACCCAAATGCTTTCACTTTGGGAGTACATACATGGCCACTGAGAGACAAGTCAAGAAGCAAAGGAAGAAGGAAGAGAACTCACTGAATAAATAGTCATGGATCAAAACTCAAACCAAAGAGGAAACTGTCATGAAGCCATCTCTTGCCAAAGTATAAGCTCATAGCTAAAGGCACATGAATGATTTTATATTTTAATCCATTTTTCATGCTGGGATCGAAGCCCCTTCTTTGAGGATACCATGTAATGAAACCATATCATATCTCCCAAGACTAGAGGAACATAAATCATCTTATGCTCTAAACTAAACAAAATGAATAATAAACGACATTAAACAGCACAAGAGAAGAAAGAAAAAAATGAAAATGGATAGTGAAGAAAATAGCTCGAGGGAAAGAATCAAGTACCAGGGTGAAGCCTAGAAGCTTGGAAAGGAGAAGACAAGTGGAGGTGAGTAGAAGAATGAATGGTGGAAGCTCTGAAGTTCAAGAAGTTCATGGTGGTGGTGGTGGCGGCAGCTTCTCCAAGAGATATGAAGGAAAAAGAAGAGAGAGTGGAAGAGGGGGGCTCTGAATTATTCTCAGTGGAAAGAGAAGAGTTGCTTTTTCCAAAGCACCATAATCACCATCATCAGCTTCATCAGCATCAGCATCTTCGTCATCATAATCACTTCATCACTTCACTCATGTAATTGGCGTCTGACACTCCTCAACTCTTTTTCTCACGCACACATAATAGATTGACTATCCATGACTGACATGTGCCGCTTCACCAATTATTTTTCTCTTCTTCTTCTCAACTAAGAATGTTTTATGTTGAAACCATTTTTTTAATATATTTTATAAAAAAATTATAATGTCCTAGAGAATCTATCCTCCGTAATGTTCTGGTGCCATTTTTTACAAGTATTATTGTCAGAAAATTATCACCGATTAAAAAAAGGTTTATGGGAGGGAAAAAAATTCTTCCTTTGCGGTCCAAAAGAATGATTATATATTTGTTTCACAGAAAAATAAAAAAGAAATGATAAACATACAACACCACATTTATACTATATACTTACATTAAGTTAAAAGTTATAAATCAACATATAAAAAGTCATAAACTCATATGCAAAAAGTTATAAACTAATATACACAGGTTTACAATATATTGATTTACAACTTTTTACAAATTGGTTTATAACTTTTACATATAAATTTATAATATTTTATACACAGATTTATAACTTTTAACTTGATAGAAGTATGTGACGTAAGTGTGATAATATATGTGTATCACACCTCAAAATAAAATAAAAGGGTGATGTTTCAATTAAAGGTTAAAGAAAACTTTCGAACTCAAAAAACATTTCAAGAAAAATTACATTTTACTTTATTGACCTACTCTAAGTGGTCGAGTGAGGGTTCAAATTGACCGTATTTATTTTGCACCAACGTATACGATAATAATAGCACGGCGATGGATATTGATATTGGGCGATAAGAAGATTCTTTCATTGCAATTTTTTTTTGACGTGTTCATGGAAAATTTAATAAGATGATTCAATTATAATACATATATTTAGTTGTTTTTTTTACGTGATACATATTTTCATAGTTGGTCACTCTATGTATATATATTTTAATTTTAATAGCAGCTAGTCACGTAATATCAGAAAGATGAAAAATAAAAAGATATATTATGACGATGTCATGTTAAATTTACACTTAAAAGTTAAAACATTTTGCTCATGATCAACTAACTCATAATAAATTTGAGGCTAGAGAGTGTCTATTACTTACCGATAAAACTTTTACATTTTTTTTCAGCATCCAATATTTAATTTTATAAATGATAAAAAGAAAAGGAGAGAGTGTGTTATACAATGATGTGCTTGATTAAAATGTAAAAATCGAGGAAAGTTTTGTATAGATAGAATCCTTGTGTAATTTTACATAAAAAATCCATCTCCTTTATCCTCGCTTCTACCCTTACACACGGTGTTAAATTTTTATTTTAATGATAAATTTATTAACAATAAAGAAAACATATTTATGTCAAGAACCAAGAAAAAGCCAAGAACTCGAGCAATTAGCATGCAATAATGATGTTTGAATAAAAATTAAAAAACAGTGGGTTTTGAATTAACAAATCCATAAGAATAAGAAAGTGTTTTAAGCAATCAAATATTATTGCCAATGAGAGTAGGAAGTGAGAGTAGAGATGAGGGTTGAGATGGGGATGAAGACATGGCAAAATTGGGTGTGAAGTTCAAAGAGTTTAGTGGGTAGGCATAAAGTAGGACCGGGATAATGATTTATTGATTAACTTGTTAAATACAAGTTATCAAGGACCAATATATTCATATATGTTACAATTGTGGGGGACCTCGAGAAGAATTTATTTTTTTCAAGGATCAAACTGTCTGTAGGTAATATTGTCAGTGACTAATTTTGAGATTTACTTATTTAGAAGAAAATATAATATAAATAGTTCACTACAAACCTTCAAATTAAAGCAAGGTTGATAGCAAGAGAATTTAGACAAAAGAAATATCTAACTATTTTGATACCTACACACCTGTGGTAATAATGACTTCTATTAGAACTCTTATAACATTAGTATCAATTAATTTACAAGCTTTGCGTGCATCAAATGGATGATAAAATAGTTTTTCTCAATGGAGATCTTAATGAAGAAGCTTATATGGAACAACTAGAAGATTATGTGCTACCCAGAAATAAAAAGAAAGTTTGTAAACTAATTAAGTCTTTTATATAGCCTAAAATAGGTGCATAAACGATGGAATGAAAAGTTTGATTATGTGGTGTTGTCAAATAGCTTCTCACATAATAGTAGAGATGGATGTATATACTCCAAATTTACTAATAATTATAAAGTAATAATTTGTCTATATCTAGATGACATGCTAATTTTTTGGATGAATTTTGATGGGGTTTGTTAAACAAATGAGTATCTAACTTCTAAATTCAAGATGTAGGATTTGAATGAAGTACATAAAATATTAGGCACAAAGATGCTTAAACATGAAATTGGTTTTGTGTTATGTCAATCTCATTATATTAGAAAGGTATTGAAAATGTCTGAGCACCATAAAATTAAGGAATCTAACACAACTTGTTATCCTATTTTCAAATTAGAAGAAAATATAGGGAGACATATAGCATAATTAGAATATGCAAGTGGTATAGGAAGTTTAATTTATACAATGTATTGCACTAGACCAGATATAGCATTTGTTTTGTGCAAGCTATCAAAGTTTATAGACAAAACCAAGTATTCAACATTAGAAACTGTAATAAGAATTCTTGATTATCTCAAGAAAACCACTAACTTGGGATTTTATTATAGTAATTATCCTGCTATACTAGAAGGTTATTTCAGTGCTAGTTGCTTTACAAATTTGAATGATAGTAAATTCGATTCAAGATGGATTTTCATACTAAGTGGTGGAGCAATAAGTTGGGTTTCAAAGAAACAAACATGTATTTCACATTCTACTATGGAGGCTAAGTTTATAGTTTTATCAGTTGTCCGTAAAAAAGCGAAATGGCATAGGAATTTGTTATATGATATAGAATTGTGGCCATAGCTAATGACTGCTATTTTGATCTTATGCGATAATCAACCATGTCTTGAGCATATAACAAGATTTATAATGGAAAGTCCAGACACATAAGCTTGAGACATGAGTTTGTGAGGCAATTAATAGGAAATGATATAATTACCATAACCTATGTAAATTCTAAAGGGAATTGGCAAACCCATTGACTAAAGATTTGTCAAGGGATAAGGTCAAAGAGACTAGTGCTAAAATGAGATTAAAACCTATAGTTGTTAAATAATGGGAACCCAACCTTATTCTATAACAAGTTATTTAATTTAACAAATGAAGTACTAAGATATAGGATTTACTGCTATAAATAATTAGGAGGCTGAGTTAAAACTCTTAATAGATTGATACTATTATTTATCAAAGGATCATTTATGTGAATATAAGAGTGTCACCACTCTAAAATGAGAATTTTAGAGATTTTATTCTTGTAAATATTCATAAAATTAGGATGAGCACAAGGCCCTAAAAGTGCATAAATTAATCAATTCTTAAACTTGTTAGGAGATACAATATATGTGCATGCTTTTTTGTTACTAACTTAAGGAGTATGAGTTTAATCAACTAGTTACATATTACTTCCAAAAGTTTACAAGAATGTGTTTGGTTAAGAAGTGTAAAAATTCCCTAAATGAGTCATCTAGAGAAATTTTATCTCTATTTTCACTCTCCAACTAAATATACTCTAAAGGAATATTTGATCCTAGTGATACATTCTCTTATACATAAACTTATGTAATTTTTAAAGGAGAAATTTTTAGTGTTCAGAGCTTCTTTATAATAAAACCTCTAGTATATAGAGACACGAGGGTCTCATTTATTTTATCTTCGTATGCTTTTATGCACTAAAGGTATAAAATTATTATAAAGAAATGTTGTTCAACAAACATTTCTTTATTTAAAGTTGTAAACAGAGGAGGATTGAATGATATTTTATAATTATTATAATAAATTATTTGGATGATTATTAACCGTTGGAGATATAATTGCCTTTAGACTTCCCGTAGTTGTTACTTGTTACAATGGTTAATGCTTACCAAGCCATTAAGGGTGTTCAAGGCCCGGCCTGATCCAACTCGCTAACTCGGCCTGACCCAAAATTTATTGGATCATATTCAAATTCTTAAATTTGACCCAGTATATTTTTTATGTTGGCTTTGGGTCATGCTTTGAGTTAGCTTAACCCAATCCGAAATTAAAATTTATTTTATAGTTGTATTTTTGAATAATAGTTTGTGATAAATTATAAGATTTTATATTTAAATTAATTCATTTTGAATAATTTAATATTATTTTTATAATCAAATAGTTTGTTTTGAAATATTTATTTTAAAATATCTTGAATTTTATTTCTTACTTATAAAATTTTATAACTTAACTATATATAATATTAAAATCTTCATAGGTTGTTTAAAAATGAGTTAACCTAATTTGACCCGATCATTTATTAGATTATCATTAGGTCGAATTTGAGTTTCAAAATATAACCTAATTTAAAAATTGAATTAAGTTGGGATTTAATCTAACACTTCCCTGGATATCCCCTACAAGCCATGCCCAGACTTCGTCATGACCTCAAAATTAAAGAAGGGGACATGACCCTTTGAGGTCATAAGCAATGGTCATGTGACTTTGCAAATGTATGCACTTTTTTATTCTGACATGCGAAGTCTCATGAGAGTGGGGGTTCGGGTGCATTATGACATTTTGCTTAAGGACATGATTGTTCATTTTCATCTTCTTAGAAACTATAAATCTCCATCCTTATTAAACATTTTACTCATTTTTATTTTGTGTATTATGTAAGTTTGAATACCATTAAATTTTCAAGTTCAAATGAGAAAATTTCTTATTATTGCTAGACATGAAATTTTGAAGTTTCATTGTATGGTGAGGGCCCAATCAATAACATGTAGGGCATATATCTCTCTAAAAAAATGGAGTTATTGGTGCTTTGAAACGATAATAATATTTACGCTGTTGATTATCTTCTACACCATTTTTCCTACCAATGTGCATATGCATATATTCTGCAATGTGATGCTCTATTAACTCAGGATATATCCTATGAGTTTATTATATCAATCTTTTATATATATCTTATTGCTATGGCTTGTCCTCATATGTTATAGACTATATGCCTCTAATTGAGCCACTTGGACTCACCCCGTCCCTTTCCCATTTCAAATTTAACTGCAGGTCTCTGGGCAGTTTGACTTCGCTTTGAAGAGTTTTAAAGTTACCTGAGCTAGACACTTTCATCCGTGTAGACCTCAGGGTCCTTTTTTCTTATTCATTTTACTTTAGATAGCTTCTTATTGAAAAATGGCTTGTATATAGATTCTGGTCTTGCTCCATAAACCATAGGCAGGGTTTAGCTTCCATTGTGAGTTATGTATTTATAGTAAGGTTAGAATGAAAGAATATCAATGTTGTTAGTGTTGTGAACTATTTGAGAGGCCATAAGAGCCTCAACTTGGTCTATGTATACAAGCTGGTTTGCAATACAGGGAATCCAGAAAAAATTTATGCAGGCTTGCTAGTTGCTAGCTCCTCCTATGTGCTAGTCACAGTCGTAACAAATTTATCATTTTAAAATAAAACCAACATGTTATTTTTTGAATGGTTTAATATTTTGGATGAAAAGAAAGTAAGATTTCTTTCATCATTTGATGCAAGTAAGGTAAGAGGTGTACTTGTACCTCTTATTCGTGATATTCTCAAGAAGTTTATTTTTTTAAAAAAGAAGGAATTTTATTTCTTATATATTTTGAGAGATACAAGATTTTTATTATATTTCTCAATTTTTCAAATACAAATATATTTAAAACATTTGTCTATTATAGTTTTATTCCAAAATTAAATTTAATAATCATATTAATTAAAAATTGAATAAGTAACTATTACTAAACTCTTAACAAAACACAAAAAAAAATCTCTTAGATTAAACATAATGATTATTTTTTTTGGATACCTGGAAGCAACCTTGCCTCATAGATGGAGGAGGAAAACACCAAAAGAAAAGAAAAGAAAATCCAAAAAACAATAACAAAAGCAAGATGCAGCAAAAGGAACATAACTACACCATCGGTTAATTTAAAAACTAAATCAATATAAAGAAAGTTGATATAATTTTATGATCTTATTATTCTTTTACTATTTTAAATTTATGTGCACAATAGTTTGAAATTTTGAATATTAAATATCTTCATATCAGCATTACATTTATCATCGTTTGTTAAAACTTCAAATCACCTGTGAATAATCAAATCTTCAAATCGCATTCTTTCAAATATCTAGTACTAAATCAATATTAAAAAAGTTGACGTAATTTTTATCATTTAATTTAAATCAATAGAATATTAAATATCTTAAAGCTGATTCTAATTATACAAAATATCAACTATCAAATCAAGACTTTTTGAATTTAATTTAATATCTTATGTGATTTGATTTCAACAAATCAATAATGTAATGTTAATTTTTTGTTCCAGATTAAAGTCAATACAGTATTAAATATTACAACTGATTCTAACTATACTAGATATCAACGAAAATTAAATCAAGATTTTTTAAATTTAATTTAATGCCTCTATATGATTTAATTTCAATAAATAAAAAATACATTAATGGTTAATTCCAATTTAAATTCAATTTTGTATTACATAGTAAGATTTTTATTTTAAATCTCTCTCTATACATAAAAACATTAAAAACATAAATAAATTAAAATATAGTGTGGGAATGATACGTGGCATTTAATATACTATTAAGTTGTAACTAAATTAATAGTACATTATTGATTTGTTAAAATCAGATTATATAAAGGCAAAAAAATGAATTCAAAATGTCTTAATTTTATTTTGACTGATTTAAAATAATTAGAATCGATCGTAATATTTAATACGATATTTAGTTTGGACGTGTTCCCACATTATTTTTGAATTTATTTATTTGTGATTTTGATTATATATATATATATGGAGAGAGAGAGAGAGAGAGAGAGATTTTCAGTAATATATATTCTTAATATTTAATACTATATTGCATTTAAATAGTAAAAAAATCAAAGTCAATATAGTATTAAATATTACGACTGATTCTGACTATACTAAATTTTGACTAAAATCAAATTAAGATTTTTTAATTTAATTTAATGTCTATATGATTTTATTTCAACAAATCAATAATATACTGTTAATGGTTCTTTCAATTTAAATTCAATATTATATTAAATATTAAGTATATATATATATATATATATGATTACTTTTCTATCTTTTCTCTCTCTTTTAATAATATTCTATCTACACTATTTTTCTCCACTTGAATTATATTTCTCTTTCTATTTTTATTTCATATCTGAATAATATATATTAAATAATTAACAAAACTTTTATTTTAGTCACTCCAAAATTTTAAGTGGGACAAATCGATCTTTGAAAAAAAATTTATAAAAATGAATTATCAGACAAATTAGTCCCTTAGCCCAACTTAATATGGAGACTAACCTGTCTGGTTATTCAATTTTACAGGAACCTAGTTGTTCGACTATTTAGCATAACTAATTTGAGAGTTTTTTTTTTTAGGGATTAATTTGTTTGACAATTCTATTTTACAAAGACTAATTTATTTGAATTAAATTTTAAAAGGATGAAAATGGGGGGTTTTGTCTATATATTAATACCATATCGTAAACTACTTCATTTTTCTCTGCGTTTTTCTTCTAATATTTTTTTAAATTCTTTTTTCTTCTTATTTAACGATCGCATTAGAGCATCAAATTTTCACATAATGAAGCAGTTGGTACTTAGCAGTACGTACCCAAAGAGGTGGGTTAAAGGAGCAAATGGTCTGCCCTTATCTCTTTTTATTCTATCGCGGTGGACTACTTTCTTTCAATACAGGCCGAAATGATCACATTTTGGTCCGATCAAAAATAATGTCCTGTCCAGCTCCTCGGGCCGGAGATTGGGGAGTAGAACACCTTACAAATCCATTAAACCGAACACAAAAAAAATTACAGATCCATGTAACACTTACATTTGAAATCCAGGCCGAAAAAAAAAAGAGCCGAAATTATTAATTCTTTCTATGAAAACAACAAAAGAATTATTCCCCTATGTTATCATGAGAACCTCAGTGGCAAGAGATCATGAAAAAGATTAAACAGACTAAATAGCTAATAGACCAAGCACGATGGAGGAAATTTATTTTATTTTCGCATCAATAGTATGGTCATCGTAGCGATAAAATGATAAAATAGGGACTTCAACATGTTTCATCTACGCAATCAACCATGGAATTAAAAAATGCGAGTTTGATTTCTAGTATTAATAACGTATCCAATCAGAATACTTTATTTGCATAACTTTTCAAGTAGTAGATAAGAAAGTTACAATACATGATTGAATAATTGTGTAAAAAAATTTATATTGTTAGTATATTAAAATTAAAGCAAAAAATAATTCATTTAAAATCACATGATTTACAAAATTTGTCGGAAGTACTGGGAGTTACACATTTTCAAATATAATATAAAATAATTTTTAAATGAATCGCCTTCTTAAATTCCCATAATTTGGAATTTTGAAGTATGCTTCGTATTAAAAGAAAACGTTTGTAACTTCAATAACATTTTCATTTTTAACATTCCAAACGTACAATATATATTTCAATAAAAAAATAATCTGGAAATGGTGCGCCAAGACAGATTTCCAATTTATTTCGTAGCCCGTGCCCAAATTGACACTTCGTTACTAGTCATCATTATCGTGGCAAAAGGGCAAAAGAAAAAAAAAAAAACAAAGCAAAGAAAAGGCACAAATGATTACAGCGATAAATTAGCTTTACGATGTTTTTGAGTATAGGATGTATCTCGTAGGTGGAGCCTGCCCAGGATTCATTAGGCACATTAGGAACACATTACACTACCATAGTCAACCATGGCAAGCTTTTCATGATTAAAGAAGAGCAAAAGCAAAGTGAATGTTCCTTTAAATTCGTTACGATGTAATTGTCGAACGAATATATTGATCAGCATCCAACTTAAAAGCCAGTTTTAGGTGGAATATATTCAAATTAAGTGTGACAAAGTTGATTTGAATGCTGTGAGAGTCAACCCAGATCATGATGTATCTACTGTTGGATCAATAACCTACAAGGCTAGAACAATCAGCTATAATATTCTCCCATACATAGCCCTCCTGCCCAAAACTGCCTTCACATGGAAATGAGTTTTTTATATGATTCGTACCTATATTATCATGAGTTCATGACATGCATGTGAAAAAAGTAAACACATTCTTAAATTATACTCTACAGATTTTAATATATACTTGTAATTATATCTCTTTTGACATGACACGATTACATGGATATACATAATATATAAGAAAATTTTCTATCAAAAAAAATATATAAGAAAATTTATTCCGGCTTTATATATATAATCTAGAATTACAGGATATATACTTTTGCTTTGCTTGGATTGATTTCTTAGCTTTGCTCATATGTACCATTGACATGTTTCAAGCAATATAGATTGTCCTTTCTCACGTGGAGAGAAAATTGCAACCATTTCTCTCCTGTTTCTTTACCTTAATTAGGAAATAAATAGAAAATGCTGGTTTATTTGAAACGGAATGAAAATCACATGTTTTTAAATTTTGTCTCATTCTCTATTTCATCAATTACTTTTTATGAGGTAGAATATAAGGAATATATACTTTCAACTATTTTAAAGTATTAAATGTTATTATATACTTATCTTTCAAAATAATTGACAAGATAAAAAATGAGATATCATCTGAACATATTTATTTCAACCCTCCAAAATATACATATGTATAACCACCAAAAAGAAAGAATGTTTCTGTGGGAAAAAGCTAGCTCATCTAATTAATTAATTATTTGAAATCTTTGTACTCATTATGGATACAATCTGAACACTCCATATCTCAATGTATGATCTCAACTCAACTTTTCATTTTCTTGCACTGCGCATTCAGTAGATTCTTTTCTTTAATTTGTCATGTATTCGCAAAACTGCGATCTGCAAGAGCAGCTACTCATTCTTATCGATCAGTTAGAATCAGTATATGAACAAATATGTAGCTATACAAAGAGAGATAATCCTAACCACACCTTCCACCTTTTTTTGGTTATCAGATTTTGGGTATCAAACTGCATCAACTCTTTGTTCCCATTTCGATATATGATGGCTGTAGTTATAATTTACCAAAAACTCATCAAAATAATATCATTATAGAACAGTTGAACACACAGAAAGATTAACAGTCTAAAGGAGAATAAACTACAATAAACCTAGAAATGGTATTACATAATGAGTACTACCAGACCGCCGGAAAAAATCACACCAAAAAAATTGCCAAATATAGTTGGGAGTTAGTAGAAACGTGGCAAATTTTTAATGGTCGAAAAAAAGTTATGAATGATAAAAAAAAATTTAAAATTTTCTAATAATATTTGGTCACGTAATTCATGTAATAATACTCCGCAAATTTTAGGGCTATAAAACATTCTCCTTACATAAAAATAAGTTACAAGCGATGCATTTACATTCTCAAACCTAACTCAAGATATAGAACTTCAAATCAACACGACCCTTATTCAGAACTAGCTACTCACCTATTCATTCATATGCAAATTAAGCCGTAGCATAGTTGTATCATAGCTACTACAATAAATCTGAATTAACATTACAACAACATGGCAGAACTAGCTGCATAGTGATGACATGCACGGTTGCAGACTCTTCAAAAGGACCAGTAAAATAAAATCAAGAAAAAAAAAAGTGGAAGAGAAGATCAATATACTGAATATGATTCGGACCAGGAGTGCATAATTCCCCCATGGTTGGACTTTTAGGCCTTCCATTTCATGTTTGTTTTTGGCTAAAAGGGGCCTCTAGATTAGGGAAATGTCGGATGCAGACACTTCCCACATGGATCCAGCCACGTTTTCTGCATCATCTTTCGTACTGAGGAGAAGATGAACTTGTGAATTGTCACTGAGGGGATGGTGAAGGTGAAGATGAAGTGGAGGAGGATGAGGCAAGAGCATAGGGAAGACATTCTTGAACTTTAACAAACTAACTTGGCGAAGAGAGAGAGAGAGAGAGAGAGAGAGAGAGAGAGAGAGAGAGATGAGAGAATAGCCCTAGCTCTATCAGATATAGATATATAGAGACACAATTTGATTTGTACGATCATATATTAATATATGTGCATATAGCATATAATAATTTGGGATTTTTTTAACTCTACTGGAAACAAAACAAAAAAAAATCGAAAGATTTTGATGGATTTATGCATTGAAAACATACATACTCATACTTTTTAATGCAAACTTTTCCTTTTTTAATTCCCTAAAAAATATTCTAAGAATACTGATTAAATAAATCCTAATAAAAACTCCCATCATATTCTTCCATATTTATTTTTATACATAAAAGACTAAAATAAAGATATATAAAAGACACCAATATATGATTAGTTAAAGTGACCAGATACTCTTTTTTCTTAACTAATAGACTCGAGTTCGAGTCCTAGATATGAAAAAACTAATATTTTGAGAGTCATATCCCCTGTAAAATCTTAAATGCTCAAACAAAACCCTTCAATTGGAGCATATATATATATATATATATATATGTGTGTGTGTGTGTGTGTGTGTGTGTGGGAAACCAAAAAGAAAGATATGTAAGAGATTAGTTTTATATTTGTTTTAGATCATTAGGGGATTAATGCTGTGAAATGACAATGATTATTAAAGACTAAGGTGGTGACACCTATATTTTTATGTACTAAATCGGGGTCTTACTCAGTAAATAACTAATAACTAACTGGGCATAGATTATGTTTGTATATAGAAGCAGAAAAGGGGCACTGATGCAGGTACTGAAATATTGTGATGCACGCATAGTGTAGAGAGGGGTGCTAATCTTATATTCCCGCATGCAAACGTTTTTCTCTTTAGTGTACAGTGCAGGCACGTTTCCACAAGGAAGAAAAAGGGTAAAGGGGATATATAGAGACAGTAGTGAAGGATGTTGAAGATTGAAGATTGAAGAATTTATTCTTTTTTTGTTGGCAAAGTGAACAAAAGTTTGTCTCAAAGCCTGCCTCTTCCCCTTGTTCCGAATGGGGTCTTTGTCTAAGGTGTTTCAAGTTTTTGGCTTTTGTTATTCCTTTATCTTTTGGTCGGTCGTGTCAAAAAAGTTATTGCAATTTTTTGGAATACCCCTTTTGCCTTATAAGTGCTTATTACTGCTTGCTGCAGCTAGCATGTGGGGCGTGTCTGAAGCTTTTTCAAGAGATCTTTACAAACACACAGTGATCATCACCCAAAACCTGCAAATATATCTGTGGAATTGGTGAACACTTTGTGGGGGAGAATGATGTCTCCGCACATGTCAGTGATAGCTCTATTTGAGAGCAATTAAAAAAAAAATGGAAAAAAGAAGGTCCCTGCACATGCAGAGGAAGTAAATTATCAGTAAAGAGAACATTTTTTTTTTAAGTACTATTTTTCAGTGGGATAATTGTAATTTAAGTAATGAAGAATGACTTGGGATTTTAATACTTCATCAGTGAACTCTTTACAACAGAAGTGTGTCAGTTTCAATTATTTATGCGAATGATATCTACAAATTTTTTATAGCTAATATAATCGTCTGCATAGAATTAAAGAATGCCTTTTCCGAATTAAGAATGACAACGGGATATTATATAAATTAAATAAGAAGTGAAAGCATATATACGGAAGCGGAATCTCGATCAACATGGATCTTGATCATGTGCCACAATGAGTACTTCAGTCTAGTAACAAGTATATCCATCAATTCAGTTTACAAAAGATGGCATGTTTTATGATTCAATGAAATGCTGTGACAACTGTGTAGAATGAACTTTACCTGTTCACTTTAATTTTCTTGGGATTGGTAGTTTAGATTAGATATTCAAAATCCAACCACTGGAGCGTTTATATCCGAAGCAAAAAAATGTTCCACTTGAAATTACGTTTATCTATTAATAATAATCTACATTTGAATGCGTTCAACGAAAACAAGAATGTAAAACTCAATCCTTGCAAAAAAGTTTCTTATCATGCAAATAATAATTAAGAGAAAATACTTTATCTTAAAATCCTTTCCCCTTTTGAACCTATATTTGTTTGATTACATGGCAATGTATATATACATTTATCACATTATTTGAGACAAGAAATTTTGTACTTGCCTTGAAACATGTAGCATTGACGGGCACCAAATCTTCATGAGCAAGGGAAAAAAAAGTTTGAAGTGCTGGTATGCTAAACATGGAAATTACAGGTACCAAAATTTTTTTTCCTAATTTTTTTTTGTACAGACGTGAAATGAAGAGAATAAAATGAGAGAGAAAATCTAATATCTAAAGAAAATAATCATGTCACTTTATGTTAACGGATAATAGGCTACCAATATCACTGGGGACGAGCATGATCATGAGCCAAACAACTGTACGTCCTATCAACTTGTACCTGGTTTTGGAAGAAAATATGCAGGTTGTTTGTTTCCATGAGAGCATGGTTGATATTGAAATTCGGTATTCAGTCCCTAATAATTATGTAACTAATTAACGATTTCATAAATAACTCCACACTGATTAAAAGATACATTTGGCTCCTAATTAAGTTAGAGACATGCATCAAGAGAGTCGAAGTCAGTGCATGTATTCCATCACAAATTAGACATCTCAAGAATATTTTATAGAGAAATAGACACAAATTTTAATTTTTTTTCTCTCTCAATTCTTTCTACCCAGCTAAAATTTTGTACGTGTTTCTCTCTCTTCTTTGTTTTTTTCAAAGAGAACATAATAAAACTCGAGGACCAGGGAAACATGAGCATATAAGGATCGAACCCAACCTATATAAGGATCGAACCCGACCTAACACCAACAATCCCTTCCATAAGGATCAAGGAAGATATATATATGTCACTTGGATAGCGTTTATTTACTGTTCCTGGGACAGAAATACAGAGACACTGAAAACACAAATCTATTTGATGGCGGATATAGAAATAGGGGACAGAAAAATCTCCAAAATAGAAAAACACAAAATTTCTGTACCTCCAAAATGTAGGGATAGGATATTGAGACAAAAATTTAATATTTTTTTTTTCAATAATATCTCTATATATATTTATTATTTATGTCTCTGTCTTTACTGTCCCTGTATTTCTGTCTCTATCTCTGTATTTCTGTCTCAGGATAATAAACAAACACTACCTTGAAGTGGAGTTTATTATTAAGATGAGACCACTCTTAATTACTAGTAAAAAGTTGCATTATGCCCAATAGAGTTGGTTAAGCCATACTATTGAATATTATTACATTGAATAATCTTTTTCATAATCAATCGTTGTTATATTGAAAGTTCTTTTTATATAAATTATACTTATAGCTAGAATTTTATGTTAATAAATGTCAATATAAATAACTCTTACAATTCGATATTAAAATCGATAAAAATAACATCTTATATAGAGTTATGGAATGGTGTAGCACCCCTTCACTTTTAATTTATTTTTGTTCATACAGAAGAGAAGAAAGCTTCACTATAATTTTCACTTACATTAATTAATTTTAGCAGAACTACTAGGGGTTAATACTCCCCTCTCTGTTGGGGTCCGGCATGTCTTTTTCATGGGAAGGGACCTATCAGCTATGTTATGAAAACTTGGAGTGAAAGACAATTCTTATTCTGGGCTCGACACTCTAAAGTCCAAATCCAAACCGAAACCCAACAGTAGCCATAGATAGCGTCACCACCAAGCACTTTCCCCTTTCCCTTTTGGGTACCGCGTGAAGCCAAGTCAGCGCAACGTTCTCGTTGTTGGTTTGTCAAACAAGAATCTTACAGAATTATTGTTCAGAACAATCTTATTGGTTTGGCTTCATAACAAGAGGGTTAGAAACAAAAACTCTGATCAGTGATCAGCCACCTATTGCCAACCAAAATGCTGATCACTTCAGCTGATCCATTTCCATTACTATGTACAACTACTATATCCATCCTTTGAATACTCCAATTTTAGAGATATCACGGTAATACCGAACGTCAGAACTTGAATTCTTTTTCTTTCTCTTTTTTTTCTTTTTGGGTCGTAAAGTTGAATTCTTAATATGAAGTTGTTTTTTGGATTAACCACTTGGGCAACTCTTGCCCTCTTGGAAAGGAGCTGACAAGAGGCACAATACCATAGTTGTAATTTATGATAGTAAGTTCCGTCTATTGAATACTTCTAATCTCTCAAGCTAAATTCTTAGCTAGTATTCAAGCTTTAAAATGAACTGCTTGCATTAGCTCCTGCCAAACTAGTTGGAATTCAGTAAATTTCAAATACTTGTAATTTAGAGTAAGTGCTCCTGTAAGATTATGCAGTAACCCATAACGACGGCATGCCAAGATCAGAAAGAATAGATTACCCTTTTGAAAGTTGCACTGTCTTCAATTTTCACTTCATAGTCAGAATTATAAACATTGTCTTCCAAACAAAAACAGCATCTCGTGTTCATACCGGTCATGTTAATATGGAGCAGCTGCCTTCCGGAAAGTCTCAAGTTTACATGACAATGTTCCTAAGTTTGAGCCTAAAATCTAATTTACGATTTACTATTCTCAATGCATGTTATCTGCTAGCTTAGTCTCCCAGAGATCAGCCATTTAGGACAGCTAGATCCTGATAATTGCATATAATAAATAAACATTACTTCGGCATCAACATATGTTGTACTAAAATGAAGTAGAAGCAAAAGTTACACTCTAGATTGATACATTTTTTTTAATAAAATCTAAATTTTAGTTATTTTAGTCAGGAAGCTCAGAACGCTCCCTCTTGGCTGTTTCTATCATTGTACACAAGAACTTAACGGGGGTGCAATCAAAAGGATTGGCTAGGGCAGCATGTGCGAGAAATGGAAGCTTTCTCAGAGACCTCCCACTCATTCCCTGTGGACAAACCAGACTCATAGTTAACAATAAGGGTCAACCGAAAGATATTGAGGTTAAAGATCCATAAGCAGCATTTGTTTCTACCTCACATGCCTCAGCAGTTTCAAATAGTTGCTTGCACAGTTGCATGGGGGCAGCAGCCTCATTAAAATCTGGCGCACTCAACCTCTCCTTTGCACTGGCATAACTTGGAAGCTTGATATCCTCACAATCCTAAAGACAATTTAATATGATTAGCCATCGATTAATATGTCATAATGTCAGAATCAGTATAAAGATTAGAACATAAATCCTTAGCTCCAAAAAGTTTAATCAAAATGAATGAGAATTATGTGCACCTGTAAATTAGTTAAGATCCCTGTACGCATCAGTTCCTGCAAACAAGACCTTAATATTTCATAGCGAGCTTGAAGAGGTGGGGGACCGACATATGCTTTGATATCTGCTCGATCAACAAAAGCAATATCTGCAATAAAACTGATAAATCTCTATGATCTGCAACATGTGAATGTGAAATCATGAATTTCAAGAGGTAATTTATGGGGAAAGTGGATGCTGAAGAAAAGTATAAACTATCTTAGCAAGACATAATTAGAGTAACGTCCACACATAGTGGAAGAAGGCTTTTGTTGTGATGTACTTTATATTGGTCTCGTGTTAATTTCAGACATTGTTGTTGTAGTGCCTAAACCGTGCTGGCAATAGAAGTCCAAGCTTTGTTTCGTAGCCATGAATTTGAATACCCCAAACAGGCGCTTTATAAAAGTTGCTTCCAACATCCATGAATGACGATAAAATCAAGAATTCAGCAAATCCCCATATAGGGAAGCTGAATCTTCACTTGAATTTCAAAAAACTGACATCTTAATAATATTATGAAGAGTTAAACAGATCTGACTTTTCACTTCAATGAGAGATGGCAGGACAAAACTTACGAGGACAAAAGATTGAATGAATGAGATATTGATTTTGGCTTACCAATAGCAGCAGTTATGTTCGATGTGGTCAAAATTATCACATTGGGAGACGATTTTAACTTGTCCATCTGAGTTAGTAATGCATTGACAACCTGGAAATTCATATTCAGATTGAAAGATTACTAATACACAAACACCCAGATGAAAAGCCAATATCTCTGAATTACATTTTTTACATGTTTGTTTAACATTCTATTATCAATAGTAAGGAGGAAGGGAATGTATTCCCGCAGGGAGGAAAGGAGGGGTTGATTTACCCGAATAGAATCTGAAGGTTCGGAACCGGATAAAGCTGCTTTTCTAGCAGCAGCAAGGCTTTCAACTTCATCTGCAAGATCACAAACATTTATACTAAAGCGAACATATGACAACATTACATGAGCATTACAGTTGAGTTTTGTCGTGGTATGTCTCACCAATCAAAACGAATACTAGATTGCTTTCTTCCTCTACCATTTCTTGAATCTTTTGGAAAAGTTTTGCAACCTAGAAAACAAGGAAATGCAATTATGCATTCAATATAACCAGACTATACAAGAACATTTCATTTATAGTATACTGTACTACACAGTATGGTTGGAAATTCCACAATTTGGCTTCCTTGATCCAGAATTACATATAACTGATACTCATCATATAGAGGAGGACCGTTGGATTATAGTTAAGTGAAAGAACTTATTCAGTTTATGACTCCAACAAAACATATGGGTCTCATACAGTCTCATACATGTAACTGACTTCTTACTCAACACATTGGTTTCTCATTTTCTCGTTTTTTATTAAAGGAGAAATTTTGTTAGGGATGAAGAGAAGTATACCCATGGGGAGGAAAAAACAGCGTCCAAAGAACAGAAGCCAAACTAAAAGGAAACTGATGGTGGAAGGGGCTTAAAATTGCAACAAAGTTGTGCAACCTCTGTGGTAATAACAAAGTGGAGGCTGATGCACTTATACTGCTCCAACAAATTTGTGTTTTGTCCAGTATGAAATTGCCCATCTCATAGCAGGTAAAATGGCACAAGACTTTGTCCAGTGCAAAAGGAAACGATCAGGGAATATTACCTAAACTCAAAAGTCTTGCCCTATCCTTCGGACTAGATAAATAAGTTTCAAATCTTCTGGATGGAATTCTACACCTAAAACTTGGGCTTTACCAGCCACTGTTTCAACCAATCCTCAAACATCATTGATATCTACCTGAAGAAGGCATGATATACTAAATAATTCTATGCACTGAGCCTATTATTTTACAGGGAGACAAACAAACCGACCAAGAAAGAAACACTCAGCCAATATACAATAAACGTATGAACAATAGAAAAGTCAATAAGCAAATATGTGAAAGACTTGAAACCTAAAGTATAAAGGCATACATGCATACCAGCTTGCCACTTTCAGAAAACCATTTACTGAACAAAGAATGTGCATTCACTTCAATAAGCTGGCATTGTGGGTATCTGTGTTGAGGAAAAAAAAAAAAAAACTAGTGAGTTCATTTTCGTTCCCCATTTTGCTTGTTGATTGGAAAATATTGTTAGATTATTAAAAAACTTATTAGTAGTAGATCAGTTCACCTCGAATTGAATCGAATTGATAATTTCTGAGCTAATGCTTTACATAAAGATGTCTTGCCAGTCCCGGGGGGTCCATGTAAAAGGATTATGCTGTAGAAATTCAAAAGAATCCAAAAATGTCATGCTCGTAGTTCAATTATCTCAATTAAGTTTATAGATCAAGTTAGCATTATTTTTTTTTTTTCCCAAACAGGTGGACGAACTTACCATTATTTCTTATTACCCAAGAAATTTTACTTACACATCAGTAAAATTAGATAAAAATGGAGATAAGGAAAAATGCTTTTCTCCAATTTTTCTATATAAAAAACAGCCTAAATAATATTATTTAAAGTTCTAAGTAATTCACTTTCAATAGGAGTCACAGTTTAACTGAACAGGGCGACTTATAGGCCCACCATGAGCAAGTTGTTGTTCTCCTTCCTTTATCTCTGTTCTGCATTCATGTTCTTTTCTAAGGTTTGCCAATAATTTGAGAAAGATTTTGAAAATGTGTTTGTCATAGTTCCACATACTGCAAACTTTTCTTTTGAAAAGAGCTTGAAACAAGTCTCTTAACAAATGTCCAACCCAATCTGCAGCTGGAATGAGTTTCTTTTTAAATGCCCAGAAATCAAGGTTTGTTCATTGTAAAACAAGGCTTCAGAATTGTAGACCGTAAACTCAAAGTCAGGCAAATGCTAAACAAAACAAATATTTCCAGTGCTTACCGATTCCATGAAACAAGGAATGGATCAACACCCTTTTCAGTAAAGAGTAGCGCACTTGCTGCATAATGTAACAACCTTTGCTTTAGACCAGATTCAAATATTAAACTGCAAAAGCAATGATTGATAGTGTACGGTCAATCATTTTAGAGCTATATCATTAATGGTATTAATTATAAGAAAAATAATAACAGCATAGAACTAGTTGAGGAAAAGCATAAACAACAACCAACCTTTCCCACATGCCATCAAATTCTTTTGCAGGAAGAATCCATTCATTGAAGCTGGAAGACTGGCCATCTGAACTTATTTCCTCACATGGTCCTTCCTCGCTGAGCTGTCAAAGCAAAATTCAGAGAAAATTCATGAAGTTCTGAGCTGCACTTCAACTGGAGAGGAAAGAAAAAAAAGGAAAAAGAGATTCTGGACTAAAGAGACAGTTACACATTGGGGGAATGTGATATTGTACAAGGGAACATTGCACAGCTGAAAACTTAGATGGTTCTCATAATCTCATTTGACCAAGTTACAAGAATGAGGGAAGCAGAAGATAAGAAATCATGGAGGAACTGAGATCTATTATACACAGCCAATGAAAAAAATTGAGCCATCACCTGAAAGACATGCACAACAGGCTTGACTTGCCAGAACAAAAGAACTTTATCATTGTGCATCCCTTCATCTACAAAGATTAAGAAAGAAAGAAAGATAGATTTCAGGATTAGAATTGGTGAATAATATATATAAGAGACAAATTTCATTATTCTTGTCCTTTGAATACAAATTTTCCATTTTTTGTTTTCATGCTCAAACACTCAACTCACTAAGAGACTAAGGCTCTATGCTCTATGTTGAATTTCAGATAAGCAAAAAAAATAAAAATAAAAAAGATCATACATGAGGCTCCAAAATGATAGTAACTAAATCAACCACTTAACATGCTAATCTAATCTAATAATAACAATAATGACACACCTGTATCACAAACACAGATTTTATGGACGTTATCGGCGAGAAACGTTTCGTCAGGAGGCAGGGGAATGGGTCCATCACAATAGCTCAAACTCCTCTTCTCGAGCATCCTGAAAAAGAAGCAGAATAATCTTCTCCAATTAGGCAATTAACCTCACATCAAATTAAAAACAACTCAATTAGGTAACTAATTTGGCAAAAACAAGAGTCCAATCGGAGGAATTAAGGGGAATGAATGAATAATAGCGTGCCTCTCAACGGCTGAGCGAACATCGTGGATGGGAGCTGTGCTAGAAGGCTTTAAGCACACCTCAACTGCAAATAAATAAATAAACAAATAAATAAATAAATAATAATCCGTGAGTGAGTGAGTGAGTTGAAGAGTAGTGTACCAGGGAGATGGACCTTGTCCTCGGGAAGCATGGGAGAAGGAGGAGATGACGGGACGACGCCGTTTTCATCGGTTTGGGGGTTTTGGTTTTGGTTTTGGAGGGTGGTCAGTGTCACCTCCACCACCTCCTCCTCCATAGGAACACTCATCTTTTGTCACTCACTCGCAACTGCCGATTGATTCTTCTGATTTGGGAAGAAAGGAAGCAAGCAAGCAATTGCAGAGAAATGGAATGGAAGGAGAGAGGGTTGTTCTTTCTTTCGGAATGGGCGGGAAACAAAAATGAAAAACCTTAATGCGAATGTTCAATGCAGGACGTATCCTACCTCCACTATTATTAAAAAAATAAAGGAAATATTTTTCAAATTTTGTTAATTGGATATAAAATTTTGAGTTTAATTTTAATATAAGGAAGCTGTAAAATTATTTCAGATTGTCATTTCATCAAAAAAATTTATTTGAATGACTTTTTAAATAGTGAATATAAAAATTAACTATCATAATTTACGTATAAATATATGATTGGATGATTATGTACAAAAAAAAATTGTTAATGTATACAAATTAAATCCCAAAATTTTTAATTTAATTTACATGTAATGTCGCTATAAAAATATTGAGAGTAATTTTCATGCACGAATAGTACAAGCTTTATACCAATCAAAATTTATTATTTAGATGACTTTTCAAATAGTAGATGATGAAAGTCGACTATATCATGACTGATATAATAGTATATAATTGAATGATTATATAACAAAA
Source organism: Dalbergia cochinchinensis (assembly GCA_031216125.1). NCBI lineage: Eukaryota > Viridiplantae > Streptophyta > Magnoliopsida > Fabales > Fabaceae > Dalbergia > Dalbergia cochinchinensis. The sequence continues at coordinate 52,226,877 of CM062373.1, read as the reverse complement.
TTTTGCACTATTAGTGTGCAGAAATTAAATCCAAAAAACAGTTTACATAAACATCCAATAATATAATATTATATCATTAAAAATATTTAATTCAATCACTAACTATTTTAAAAGTTTAATGAATAGAAACATATGATTAAATCAAATTATACATCTATTATATATTGTCTGTACATCAAAATCAATGCCCAATGTCATTTATGATCACTTCATTAAGTTTGTACTGCTTGAAAACATGATGTTTTTATTTTACTTTTATAAATAACAGCGATATTTAGTTTACAAATAAATAATTTTTATGTATTGATGATATAAATTTTCATTTCCTCTAAAATGAAGAAAAGTAGCTTTGCCATAGTGAAGATATTATAAATTTTACATTTCTTAAGGTCAATTACACTAACCTCTTCTTAAATGTGAATTTCACTCTGACTACCCTTTATTTATAAAACTTGTTTGAAAGATTCCTAAGTTTGTTAAATCATTATAACACCACCCACTCCTTCATTGCATATTACACCATGTAAATTGGTTATATCTAGAGAAAGTCAGTGTTATTCGAACAAATTATGGGAGTCAGAGGAAATTTCACTAAATCTCAAGGAAATATGTGTAATTGTCCTAATATCGTTTTATAACTCTTTTTAATAGAGAATATTTCAAAAAGAACATTATAGTAATTGAAAGTTGGACACGATAAGATATTATCTTATTGGGAATCTTTTCTTCAAAATTGTTCTATGCAATAAAAATATGTACTATACATACTGACAAAAGCTAAGGACATGATAAGATATATTAAATATTTTTGCTTTGGACGATGAAGATAGAAGCGCATGACATAAGAGTGATAAAAGAAATAATACTGTGATACTCGAGGTAGATGGGTTAGTAGTAAGGTTCTGTATAGCTTCAGGGTTCCCTGGGAACCACCGTCGGGTCTTGAATTTCACTAAATCTGGATCCTACACCTCCTTAGAGGACTATATGATAGAATCACATTATTGGGATCAAAAGTTTTGATAATTGTTCCTTGATGGAAAACAAGTTGAAGAGTGATTTTTAATGAATTTTACGAAACCTGTAAACATTTTGTTTTTAGCCCACAAGTTTAGAAAATCTTGAAAATTCTCTGATTTGAACTAAAACCCAAAATTTGGATTTTGAATTGCTGAAGTTTTGATTTTTTTTATATTTTTTTTGAAACCAAATGGGGGGTATTTTCTTATTTATATTTATGTTTTAAAATTAATAGAGAGTAAAATAAATGAGGATATTAACTTAAAATTAAAAAATGTAAATAAGTGAGCATTGAGAGAACTTAGTCCAATACATACCAATATTTGACCTCGACAAACCCCCTGGATACCGCCCAGGCAGTCATATGGGCGGTCAGCTAAAGGTAATGCGGTCTAGCTGGAAAGAGAGAGGATCGCCCAGACGGTCATTTATCACCCAGGCGGTCAAAAGTTCATTAAAACCCCCAAATCGGGCGCAGAACAAACCAGAAATGCGATCCTTTCTCCTCTCCTCCCTCTTTCTCTGAAATCCATCATTTCCAAGTTTCAAGGTAAGTTTATGTTGTTAGATTATGTCTTTATTCCTTCATAATCTTGGATTTGGACTGATTATTTTTCTCATTTTTGTCAAGTGGGGATGTTTTTCCAATTTTGTTAGAGTTAGAATAGAGCTCTCTGGAGATTTTTAGATATTAATCTAGAGTTATGGTTGCTCTATGGCAGTTGTTGGTGTTATTCCAAACTCTCAAGGTCAAGTTGGTAGGGCCCACATACTCCCGACTTTAAACGGTGAGTAGGTTCAGATCTTATAATCCTTATATTGATCATTAGAGTTAATTTCAGTAAATTATAGCATAAAATATATGTTTTTCTGAAAACTCATAGCACAATTATCGTTAAAGTGATTTTTATTAAAGAGTTAGAGTATGGATATGATTATATTTAGAGATTTGTGAAACATTATGATGATTTTCAGAGTAGAGAATATGTATATGATAGAGTTTTAGATAAAATAAGTGTTTTTATGATAATCAGAAGTATGGAATTCAATATGATTTGCAACAACTACCAGATACATATTCTGTAGGCTTGAAATCGGAATATCTGCAAATGGGTGATCCCTTGGGCATGATTTCACAATCACAGTTATGTCAAAGTCAGATTGTTAGAGTTATATGAGACTAGAGCTTTCCGAGTTTCAAGAGTTTTCATATTTAAATGATTATATGAATTTCAGAATTGTTGATTTTATATGCTAGAGCTTGTGAACTCTAGGGTATAAGACTTATGAGATATAGAGAAAAGATTTAGATTTCTGATTGAACTGGATAGTAGCTATAGAGAAACAGACAATGAGTTAACGACTGTACCTCGATTGTTAACCTTAGTATCTAGTTGTCCCGAAAGGACAAGCTCATAGAACAGAGAATGGAACCTGTTTAGGTATCTGCATTAGATCCCTGATGAGTCATAGAGTAGAGATCCTTGTTTCTCTCGTAAAATACGGTTATTATGTTTTTCAGAGAAATTCTATTTAGAGATATTATATATACACATGTATTTGAATATGAAATTCAGAGTTATTGCACAAACTGGTTTTGACGATTTGTATATAATTGTTTATCTTCTTGATTGTCCCATGAGAGAGTTATGGGTGAGTACTTACCTACTGAACTTTAGATGAAACTCACCCCTCTCCCTTCCTCCATTACAGGTGCAATAGACGCTGCGGGTTCTTCTCTTCCATCTTCTCCCCCTACAGTAGAGATTTCCAATTAGTGAGCTTCACTTTGAAGTGAAGTACTTTTGGTATTTGTTTAGAGATAGAATGTTCCAGTGTGCATGACGGGCAGGGCCCTGGACCATAGAGATAGATTGGCATATTTTATCATGAATATTTTGTATTTTTATGATTATGGTTTCTACAGTTTATTTTGTATTAAGAGGAACTCATGTATTTTGTATCAGAGATATATATTTAGAGTTTGTTTATGAAAGTATTTATGATGATTTGTTTTCCAAAGAGTTAGAGATTTATATTAGAGATGAAATTATGTTTGAAACTGGATTTCATTATCAAAATATGCATATAGAGAGATTCAGAGATCACAAGGCTTACGTGGGAATGAGGATTCCTCATGTGCCGATCATGTATGTCACAACCCGACCTGGGCCCATGATCGGCACGTGGGGAATCCTCATTCCCACATAAGCCTTGTGACCTCTGAGTCTCTCTATATGCATAAAATAATATACTTTTCATTCTGAATCATAACTTTCTCTAAAACTCTGTATAAACTGTATATTTGGAATTATAAAACTGAATTACTTGATATATGAAGCTTTGAAAACCTCTTAATCATACTCTAAAAATCCATTCAGCGTGTAAACTGAATTATAAGTAAATCTCTAGTTTATTACATAAACTCTAATTAAATTCTAGAATTTCAAATCCTTACTTGTGAATTGAAAGCAAATACATAACTTTTCAAATACTGAAACCAAATACATAATCTGAAAATAATACATGGTACGGATCCTGTCTGCATATCTACTAGAGCACTCTACTCTAACAAGACTCTAACTAGGCCTTACTTCAAAGTAAGACTCACCACTAAGAACAGCAACGTCTGCCAAACCATAAGCTAAGCAACGTCTGCACCTGCAACTATGAGGAGGAAGGGAGAGGGGTGAGTCAACGAATTCAGTAAGTGAGCTCTCACCCATCACCCACATGGGACAACAACAACCATATATAAATATAAATACACTGGCAAAACATTTCCAGTATTTACATAACATAACTACTCTCGGGAAAACACTTTCCATGCCATAAATTCATAAACAAGCATCTCTAAAACCATAATCTATTACAAACCATTTGATATTCTTGTATATAATCCAATAGAAAATATCTCTGTATTCATAAATTCGTAGAAAAACATTTCTAAATTGTTACTTCAACAAGAATATCATCATTTCTCATATATATAATATCTCTTAAATCAAATATTCTCGTAAAACATCAATAATCTCTGAAAATCATTAATACTCTCTGAAAACATAAACAACAGTACTCTACTAGAGAAACAGAAATCTCTACTCTATGGTTCTTCAAGAACCGAAAATGTTATGCTCTATGATCCATCAGGGATCTAATGCGGACACCTAAATAGGTTCCGTTCTTTGCTCTATGAGATTGTCCTCTCGGGACAACTTGGTACCAAGGTTAACGATCGGGATTCAGTCTTTAACTCACTGTCTGTTTCTCTATAGCTACCGTCTAGTCTCTAATTTAATAAATATATTATTTTCTCTAAATCTCTATTGTATACTCTAATCTGGGTATCAAACTCTTTCATACATAATTACTCTATTTCTTGAAATCATTAAGAAAATTCATAAAAATCTCTAAACACAATCATAATCATACTCTAGCTCTTTATAAAACTATTTAAATATAAAAACTCTTAAAACTCTAAAAGCTCTGGACTCGTACAACTCTAACAACCTGACTTTAACATAACTGTGACTGTGAAATCATGCCCAAGGGATCACCCGCATGTAGACGTTTCAATTTCGAGCTCACAAAATATGTATCTGGCAGTCGCTACGAATCATACTGAATTTCATGTTTTTGGAATATCACAAGACTGAATTTCTAAAATCTCAGTTCTCAAGATAACCTCTTTTATAAATTAATAACTCTAATATCACAGATTAAAATGGAAAGGTTCAAATCATGAAATCTCTAATATTATAATAAAACGTCTCTGCTCTATATTCTTCGCCAAAACATCTTAACTGATACTTTAAAATCACATTTTGAAATCTCTAGTCTTGAAGCGTAAATATATCATAAACTCTTGAAATATGTTGGATAAACTAACAACTTATAAAATCATCTATTCTTGTAAGAAAGCTTTTCATTAATATGTATAAAACCTTTTTCATGGCACTCTATACATCAATCATGGTCTCATGGTTTTCTAAACACATAATCCATGCTCTTTGAAAATCATGCTCTTTGTCTAGCTTTGCAATACTTGTAAAATCACATATACATAATCATAATTTTATCTCTAATGTCATATTTGACAACCATCATGCATAAAACATAGCTATAATGGGAAAATTAAGGCTATGAGATCAAACCCACTCACCGTTTGGAGCTGGGAATATATGGGCACCACCAACTTGACCTCCAAAGCATGGAATGGTGTCAACAACTGCCGTAGAGCAATATAGACTCAAGATTAGTCTCTGCTAATCTTGAAACAACTCTAATCTAGCTCTAACAACATTGGGAGAACACCCCCACTTGACAAAAAGGGAAGAATAACAAGACCCATGCTAAGAATGTGAAAGAATGGAGAGAATGGAGACTAAATCTAACAACATATACATACCTTGATGATTTAGGGAAGCTAGATTGGAGTGGGATTGAAAAAAAGGGAGATAAATGGATAGGGAAAAGGTTTCTGCGTTCCTCTTCTTCTGTTTCAGATGGGGAGCCCGATTAGGTTTTTATTTTGGGCAAAAACGAAACGGCGTTGTTTTCCTGGTACTGTGTTGTCACGGGTTGCTCACTGTAGCGAATTTTTTTTCGCTGCAGTGAACCTTACTCGCTGCAGCGAGCATTCTTTGCTGCAACGAGCATGAAGGCTCGCCAATTCGCTACAGCGAGAAAAACTCGTTGCAGCGAACCTGTTCTGAATAATTTTGCAGAAGCCGGGCTGCAACTTGGTTTTGGCTTCCGAGGCTGATCCGGCTACTCGGGTGGGCCTCGGGGGATCCTAGGGCAGTACGGAGCTTGCTCACAGACACGTATACCTCGGGTATTATAATGTGCCCAAGTCAAGTTGTGATAGATACACATACAGCACAATACATACACTGGCTACTTACACATCGCTAAATGACAAAAGTGGCGTATAATGGTAGTATGAATACAGAGGGGCATTTTGGAAAAAATAAATAAAAAGGTAAAAAAAAAAAGGAGCGTGCACATGTGAGGAATAAAAAGGAGGGAAAAAGCTCACTCTCATTTACTCCTTTTGAAAAGCTTCATTTCTTTGTGCTTTTCGCATTCATCTCTCCTACTTCCTCATAGCTCTCGTTCTTGGCATTGCGCATGAAGGAAGAAGAAGAGCATAAAACCAACTGACATTTGCAGTGGCTCATGACTCATTTCATTCTCTCTCTTAGCTATTAAAGCTTTCATTTTTCCCCTCTTTATCAAGTTCTCTCCCTTATTCTTCATCGTTCACAGGAGGAGGAAGAAGAAGAAGCAACGTTCTTTCTTTCTTTCAGAACTTGTTACTCTCTTTTTCTTGTTTCTCTCTCACACTCACTAAAGCCTTTATTTTTTTTCTCTTTATTATGTTTCTCTCTCTTTCCCTTTCATTCTTCAACGTTCACAGGAGGAAGAAGAAAAAGAAGAATTTTCAGTAACAAAACCAATTGAGAATGGTTCTGCTAGAAGCTGAGATTTGCTATTATTGTTGAAAACTGGAATTGAAAAATTATAAATACGTGTTATGAAAAGTTGTAAACCATTGCATAAAAAGTTGTAAACTAGTAGCAAAATATTATAAATCAATTGAAGACACATACTAAACAGATTGCTAAAAACTGGAGTTGAAAAATTAGAAATGCATGTTACAAAATGTTGTAAACCAGTATGCAAAAAGTTCTAAACCAGTAGCAAAATGTTGTAAACCAATTGAGGATACATACTAAACAGGCTGCTGAAAACTGGAGTTGAAAAATTGTAAATGCTTGTTACAAAATATCGTAAACTAGTAGCAAAAAGTTGTAAACCAATAGCAAAATATTGTAAACTAATTAAGGACACATACTAAATAGATTGCTGAAAACTAGAGTTAAAAAATTATAAATGCGTGTTACAAATGTTGTAAACCAGTATGCAAAAAGTTATAAACCATTGCATTAAATGTTATAAACTAGTAGCAAAAAATTGTAAACCAATTGAGAACATATATTAAACAAATTGCAGAAAACCAGAATTAAAAAATCATAAATGCCTATTACGAAATGTTGTAAATCAGTATGCAAAAGTTATAAACCATTGCACAAAATGTTGTAAACCAATTGAAGATTCTAAGTTTTCATAATTTTATAAATATAAAATAGATCTAAATATAATAATAAAATTAAATTTTACTCATTAACAATATATTTATTAGTCTTATTTGGTGTTTAAACGCAACAATCTCATTACTAAATTAATAAATATAATTATGATTATTAGACTAATTAACATAAGACTCTTAATTAAAATTAAATTTTATAAATAAATAAAATTAAATTTTATTAGTATATTATTTAGTTCTATTTTATATTCATATAATTATGAATTTTGTTAATACAATATTATTAGTACAGTTTTAAAAATTTTAAATTTCCTATTTGATCTAATTTTAAAATCTTTAAACTTAGATTATGTCTTTAAGAATGACATTATATATACGTATGAATATATATAAATGATCTTATTTTTTTTCCCACAACAAATCAAATTAAGCACCAAATAAGACTAATAAATGAATTGCTAATGACTAAAATTTAATTTTATTATTATATTTAGGTCTATTTTATATTTATAAAATTATGAAAACATAGAGTCCTTAATTAGTTTACAACATTTTGCTACTGATTTACAACATTTGGTGCAATAGTTTATAACTTTTTGCATACTGGTTTACAACATTTCGTAACATGCATTTATAATTTTTTAACTCCAATTTTCAGCAACCTGTTTAGTATGTGTCATCAATTGGTTTACAACATTTTACTACTGATTTATAACATTTTGTGCAATGGTTTACAACTTTTTGCATACTATTTTACAACATTTCGTAACAAGGATTTACAATTTTTCAACTCAAGTTTTCAGCAACCTGTTTAGTATATGTCCTTAATTGGTTTACAACATTTTACTACTGATTTATAACTTTTTGTTTAATGGTTTACAACTTTTTGCCACTGGTTTACAACTTTTTATAACACGTATTTATAATTTTTCAACTCCAATTTTCAACAATAACAACAAAGCTCAATTTTTAGTAGAGCCATTCTCAATTCATTTTGTTGCTAAAAATTCTTCTTCTTCTTCTTCCTCCTGTCAATGATGAAGAACGAGAGAGAGAAAGAGAGAAATATAATAAAGAGAGAGAGAATAAAGACTTTGGTGAGTGAGATAGAGAAACAAAAAGATGAGAGTAAATGAGTTCTGAAAGAAAAAGGAATGTTGCTTCTTCTTCTTTCTCCTCCCGTAAATGATGAAGAATGAGATAGAGAACTTGATAAAGAGAAAAAAAAATGAAAGCTTTGATAGGTAAGAGAGAGAATGAAATGAGTCATGGGTCACTGCAAACATTAGCTAGTTTTATGCTCTTCTTCTTCCTCCTTGTGCGATGCTAAGAACAAGAGCTATGAGGAGGTGGGAGAGATGAACGAGAAAAACACAAAGAATGGAAGCTTTTCGAAAGGGGTGGGTGAGAATGAGTCTTTTTCCCTCCTTTTTGCTCTTCACATGTGCACGTTCCCCTTTTTTTTTTCTTTTCTTTTTTTCCCCAAAATGCTCCTCCGTATCTATACTATCATAATACGCCACTTTTGTCATTTAGCGAAGTGTAAGTAGCTGGTGTATGTATTGTGGTATATGTGTATCATTTCTCGAGTGATAATTATATTCTAGATGAGAATGATGGAAGGGTGGTGGCAGCGATGAGCAAGAAAGAGAGGGATAGTGAAAAGGCTCATGTGGCTGAGTTGAGAGCTGCGATTGAGGGCCTCCGATGAGCAAAAGAAATGGGATAAGATCCTTTATATTAGAGAGTGATGCAAAAATTGTATTTGAGCAATTTGGAAGTAGTATTAGGGACCTATCATACAATGGTGTATTAATCAATGAGGCTTGAATTATTGGACTAAGCTTTGATCATTTTAAGGCCCAATATAGCTCTCTAAAAATTATAATGTACTTGCAGATTCTCTATCCCATTTAACTAGGTTTTACACATTAAGATATGACAGTATGGGTTGTATGGCTAACTAGATGATATCCCACATTGTATTGAAAAGCTTGTGACTCAGAATCTTACGTTCGAATAAATTTATACTTTCATAAACAAAACAAACCACATATATATCCAATGCTAAGTAAACTTTGTTGATAATTGATACATGATATAACATGATATGGATGGCTAACCGGGAATTTATTTAACGTCACAAGATATATCAAGCTTATTTATTACTACCTAAAGAGGCTTCGCTGGTTCGATAATTTAAGTTGACACAGGTTCATTCATAGGTGGGTAATGATATTGTGACACCCAAAAAGTGGATGTTTGTTCAGACACCCACTTTATAACTATTGGATGTAATGGTGGTCCCCATTTATCCTTAACATTCATCACATCCAATGGTTATAAAGTGGGTGTCTGAAACAGACACCCACTTTTTGGGTGTCAACATAGCATTACTGTTCGTAGGTAGCAATAACGTTTGTTGGTTTCAATATCTTGGCTTTCTTCGTCGTTGGTTTCAACATCCTCGCTTTCTTCTTCTTCAGTCTCAAAATCCTCTGTTTCCTCCTCCTCGGTCTCAACATTCTCGCTTTCCTCCTCTTCCTCGGACTCAACATCCTCGCTTTCGTCATAGATTACTTTACCAACTCGCACTCTTTGATACTCTATCACTTTAACCCTCTCACGGGTCTTATAACTAGAGGTGTGGCGCTGCCTGTGGTGATGAGGGTGGGATACCTCTTTTTCACAAGCGATCTTCATGAGGGCGAGGTTAGCACTGCGAAATTGAGAGACATTAGTGGTGAAAGTGGGGTTCCTATGGACTTTGGAGACTAGGGAGTGGTGGTCCTTGGATTTGCACATCATGTTGCTTATGCTTACAATAGTCAGAGGCACGATAGCTAAACAAGCACAAAAGATTGAGATTGGTAGGGGACTAGGTGAATGCATATATATTGGCAAATAAGTGCTTTGCTTTTATTCTCCACATTCAAATTGATAAAAATTGAATCTAATTCCTTAGCTTTTGTCAAATGTATAAAAGATAAACAACAATTTATTGTGTAAATGACATGTGAATTGTTTTAAAAAATAGTATCGATGAAAAAGTAATTAATTATAGAATTTATTTCGGTTCCTTGAGGCACCATGATCGGTACCCTTTTAAATTCAACAGTGATAATTTAATCATAAATTTGATAAATATTTATAACTTAAGTTAGTGAAACACGTGACTAATTCATATAGTCACAAATAGCTAAATGATATTAGTTCTCCTAAATTTTAAAGAGATACATATCATAGAAATTTTCTTAATTATAAAATGAGAAATGTTTTGTGTGAAGACATAATTTAGTACCTAAACAGTGCTATTTGGACTTACAATATGTAAGACATTATATTAATACACTCTCATCTACTATTTAATGTGATGTGGGGCCCGAACTAAATAGAATCTATATATTATCCAATAATAAATTGGAGTGTCTTGCGCATAAGTACAAATGACTATTCTCTTTAATACTTGCATATATTCTCTCTCACCGTCTCGGATACAAACTTCGAATAGTGATAATTATTGTACGATTTCTTAAAAGAACAATTTTGTCAACATTTATAAGTTTTTTTTTTCTTGTATACTTTTAATGATTCCTTAAGGTGTTTGCTTGGATACTTTTATTCAATTAATAGAATCGAAACATGTCATAAGATGACAAATTTTCATTGGTCTTTTGATTCATGTCAGCCTGTAATCAGTATCTAATTAGCATTTTTAAACATTGAAACTAATAACCTTTTTATTTCTAATTTATCTCAAAAGTGATTTAACCAATTGTGTTTACTTCGGCACTCCCATTAAATGGATATTACTAAATCAAGTCACAACATACATGACGAACTTTTATTCGTTTTTAATTTATGTTAGCATCCAGTCAATATCTAATCATAATTTTTAAATATAGGGACTTAAATTTATTTATCTTTTAGCTTTTTCCCAACTCCCAAGGGTCATTTAACTATAACACAAATTTAATAAAATTTCCAACTTAAGTTCAGCTAAATTCCTAGTTTATTACTCCCTCTTAGCCTAAGCTTGCTCCTATCTCCACCCCCCCTCTCTCCTCTCTCTCTCATCAATCTTTAATCTCGCAGTCCCAGAGGAAATAGAGTAACGATGATCTAATAAGAAATCAGCATCTTTCGATTCTTTGAATATGATTCGCAGTAAATAAGCCAATAAGGTGCGAAAAGCAGACGCATCTGAAATGGAATGAGTTGCAATCAACAACGATAAGCGTAGAAAAGGAATGAAAATGCAGATTCAATTCCAAGTAATTGATGTAAACCTTAAAAGATAGTTAGCAGTGAACGGAGGGATTCACTGGTTACTAGCAATTGATTTCCGATATTTTGTTCACAGACAAACTCACCAATTACATAATTGAATTTCTTAATTATTTGTACATTAATCTCTAATATTCGTAATGTTGTCCACACAATGTGCGTAGCAACAATAACACTGTTTTTATAGTGGGCATATATAAAAATATAATTTAAAAGATAAGTTTAACTTTGACATGATCGATGATCATATATTCTTATACATGTGTCAACCGTTTCAATTTCGTAGAATAAAACCAGATAAAAAAAAATTCGTTTAATAAATCACATCTACCAAAGAATTTTTCCCTCAAATGTAAAAGTAAAGCTATTTAATTTGGTCGAATAATTAATTGAGAGTTCATACTGCTTTATTCTTTCTAGTTTGGCAATTGGACGTCAGTTCACAAAATTCTTTAAAAGTGCTTCAACCATATATTGCTTAGGAGTTAGGACAATTAATTACCGAAAAATAGTCCTCGAGCAAATGTTTTTTCTTGTTGTAAGTGATTTTCAGCTGCCATTGATGCAAAAAAAAAAAAAAAAGTATGAAAGAAATAATATATTAAAAAAATATATAAATGATTTTGATGCGATTGAAAGCAAGAAATCTCTTGCTCTAGCTAGGAGTACTGCAGAACTCCTCTTAACTACCAAGAGCTTTATTTGACACCTGGATGTCAAACTTTATTAACATTCATGTGAGTTTTTTTAATGTACATGAATTTTATGTTGTAGTACATTTGGTTTTCTATTTGAAAAAATCTTCAAATTACGTTTTTGGGTTAAAGTCTTTTAATTTTTCCTATAACTTCGGTTGAATCTATCGTTTTAGATTTTTCAAGGCTTTAAATGCTTACTAGATGTGTTTGGTTAGCTAGAATGTCTTATTAATAAGTAGTATTTTTTTGGTTGAACCATTCTTCATGTCCATCTTTTTAAGGCAATTTTGTTTGAGGTATGACTAAACATGCATCAAGAGTGTGTAAGTAATTAGGATTGGGTTAGTAATTTATCATGAGCTCTTGGTTTCAAACCTTATTTTCTTTTTGATATAAAAAAAATAGAAATGTGTTTAATTAGGCCTGAAATTAGGGCAATTTTTTTTATGAATTAGTTCAAGCAAACCTTAAGGTGCAATATGATTGAAGGGTGGGATTAAAATTGGGATCCAAAATGAACCCACCGAAGATGCTCTTAAACCTGATCACTATTTTTGGTTGAATAATCATTAAATTCTAGTATTTATTGATCTTGTGATTTTACCGTTTATTTTGGTTTTTTATTTTTTGATTTGATAGTTAAATTAATTTTTGTCATTTTTTTAAAAAATTGACTTTGATCATCGCCATGTGTGACATCAACCTCGGAGAAAATATGTTACATACTTGACCTGTGAATAATGTTACTAACTTACTACATGAGTAATCAAAGAGTGTGTAGCCCATGACCCGTGAGGTCGTGAATAACAAAAATATAAGTGTCTATTAAGATTTAGTTATTGGATTTTGTTAGTTAATAAATATAAGGAATCAGCTCTCTCTAGACATGTTACTATGTTAGTCCCTTTTGGTTAGCATCAACAGATATGAGAGGACTGAAAACTACTAATAATGTGCGCAGAGGATTAGTTGGCCCCCCCTACGTTGGGACCAACATTACAAAATACTCCCTCCACATATTTTTAAAAGAGTGTACAAACTATGTTATTTTGCAATAAAGACTTTTTGCTATACTCACCTAACAATTTTATCTAGGAATCAAATACCAAATCCCTTTTTATCCCCCTTTCATTGAAGCTCAAACCTAGCAGACCAACGGTAGCGCCGAGGAAGCCACTAGCGGCAAGGCGCTGAGGAAGCAGCTAGCAGTGAAGGCCACCCGCTCCAGCAACTAGCGAAGTGAAGACGCCACAAATTCTGTGCAGAAGCTTTAATTAAATGTTATTATCATTATACCTGATATATAATTTTAATTCTAAAATATAATTAGATATGCAACGAATAAAAGAGTAGAGTCGGTATTAATTGACAAAATATGTATTACTTATAATCATGTGCATTTTCAATATTTTATATTATTATAAGTTATACATGTTTGTTTAGGGTAAAATAAAAGTTTTCATAAAAGTTATTACAGTTTAAAATAAAATCATACGCATGAGAAATAGAGAAATAAAAAAATTTAGAAATAAATTCAAGAATAATTTATCTTAATTATTTAGGTACATGTATTGATAGATGATTTATTATGAAGATTTAGATATAAATAAATTGCTAGTGGTTGATTATTATATAATAGTGAAGAAGCTCCTAAAATCATTTAGTATCAATCAATACAAACAAGATCCATAAATGAGAAAGACAAATGGAAATGCTTTCGCTTGATCATTTGCTGACATTAAGTTTAGTGTTTAGGCCAAATTTTAATTAATAATTTACCATTGAAATTAAAATTAAATGGAAGAACACATCTAGGCCAAAGAAGAAAATAAAGATGCAAGAAAATGACAAGGCAAATATTTTTTGCTTTTCTTTGGCTTAAAATAATATTTTTATATGTTTTATTAAAATATTTTTTAAAAAAAATCAACAAAACTTGAACAATATGAGTATGCCTAAAATCATGATATTAGAATATGTGCTGATTGTAACGCCCGGGGATCGCGAAGTCGGGGAGTGATCGCCGGTGCAAAGAGGCACGGACAAGGAGCGGCTCCTGGCAGACTTCGAAAGCGGAGGGGTACATGAATGAACCGATTACACACCGAATGAGAGGATCCTAAGGCGTATAGGTATGGGACTATACAGTTGAGGAGGGCTTATATGAATTGATTTGTACTACCTATACCAACAAGATGCATCTTCTTTTCGGTAGCCCAAACTGAAAAAACTCATGATTAAGCGTCTTGACTTGGAGCAATTTTAGGATGGGTGACCTCGCAGGAAGTTTTTCTAGGAAGCGTGCAGTGAGGATAAAGCATCTTTGAAAAAGACCCGTGTTGGTTTGTGGGGACAGTCGTCAATCCATGAAGCAGCAGGGGATGTTACACTGATAGGTGCCTAAACTCGAACAGTACAATTTTCTTCTCATCTATTATATTATGTCATGATATATTTAATTATATTAAAAAATAAAAGCATAAAATCAATGCACTGAATTCGGGAGCTCCGAATTTCCTTGTCATGGATTTCCCAAAGCCTCTTTCGCGACTTATTTAGTTTTTTTTTCTAGCTACACTCCATTTTTACTTTTTGATCCAACTACATTTATTTTTATTAAGACATAACTTTTCATACCTTCTACTATAAATAACATCTATAAAAATACTTTCATATATGTAATAACATAAAAAAAGAGATAATTCAATTTAAAATTTATGAAATTATTATATCTAGTTTTTCTCAAAAATCTTTAAAAATTAATTTGCTTCAAAACTTTATTTGTTGTGAACCTCTCACTCCTTATTTGTAGTGAACATCTCAGTCCCCTAACATCCAAAAAAACGTTTACCCTATATCTTTAAGAACTTGTGGAGCTTGATCTAAGCATACTCATCCTTTGATCATACCATGGACACCGTAAAAAGACTATTTATAAAACAATTTTAAAATATATAGCAAATTCTTCCTGACATGTGAGCGTTGACAGGCGGTAGATAATGTCATCTGTAGTATGGAAATAAAAAAACTATTGGGAAGAAACTAATAGTCTAACACCTTTCATACAGTACAATTATGTAAGATTGCCTAAACTAGAAGAACAAGAGACCACCAACGACAACAAATGAGAAGCATGTAGCTGAGTTTTCTTCACAAATTTCTGAAGAGCTTCTTCTAAACTTCTACAACACAACCAATCCAAAACCATAGTCTTTTTCTATTTTGAACTTTGCATTGGTTTAATTTTGGGTTTCAGTTGGGAATGATGGCCATAGGATTAATTTTGGGTTACAATACACAAATAAAATATTTATCATTTTATTAACTAGCCATTGGATTTTCAATTCGATCCATCTCTTAACAATTTAGGTGCCCATCACCATGCTGGCATGCATTCTACTAAGATTCAAACAACATTAGATAATCTAATCTCAGTCATCTAAATTTAAATATAGTAGGTAAGTTAAGATCTGAAATGAATCACAACATAAAAGAAATAAGAAGGTACTGGAAACGATGGCCAGTGGAAGCATCCTAGATCCTACAGAGGCCCCATAATGACGAAGCCATCACCCTTGAAATCAATAGTAGAAACAGGGTCGGAATGAGCAGAGGGTCCTATCATCGAAGGCACAGATGACAAAAGGGGCAGTTGGAGCTCAACGAGAAGCCCAGATCGACGACGCTTGGGTACCTCCATTTTTCACCAACACCATCTTCCCTTCTTCTTCACCCATTGTACATCCATTTTTTCAGTAGCAAACCCTAAAATACACTTTCCCTAGTTTTTGCTCTGTTTCACAAAGGGAAGAAGGTAGAGCCTGTGGCCTTCGTAGTCCTACATAGAAAAAGGGCATATGAGAAAATAATGTATTCAATGGTGACTCATTAATAAATTAATTGCAAAATCCATGTGCTTGGAAGTAAACCATTAGATAACAAATTTCAAACATTCAACGGTTAAAACCCATTTACAAACTAGGACGAACGTTGGTCCCCAACATAAGGGGGCCAACTAATCCTGAGCCCTAGTAATAATGTGAATATCGCGTGGTTGATGTAAAACAAGCGAATGGATTTGTTGGTCCACCACTAGTTGAGGAGCAACGATGATCCACCTTTTGACACTAGTAGATTTATTATTGAAATAAGTAAAAGGTGAAGATTTATTAGATGAAATAACTAATTTTCTTTAAAAAATTAGTTAAATATGTGAATTCTCATATTTAACCATATTTTCTTTCTCTTTCTAATCTTAGCCACATAGAGTGGCCACATCCATCACCCAAAACCTTTGTCCGTTCAAATTTCAACATCAATTTGTGTTTGTTCTTCCCCCTTTCCACTATCAAGAATAAGCAGCACAGAACAATAACGGAAGAGTGACAATTACATCTATGGTTTGAATGTAGAGAGGAGCAAAGGTGGTTTGTAGGTTTCCTTTGCCGGCAGATCCATGGGCACCCACCACCACACACCATTATCTTAAATTTTGGTATTAAAATTAAAATACAAAGACAGTAAAGATGTTTCCATCGGCTAATAATTTATTTATTTTTTGAAAAATAAAAGGAAAACAGTTCTACAAATGGATTTTCAATTTGAAAAATCAGTGCAAAAATACGGACAGTGAAGAGCTACAGTTTTCCCACCCCATCATCACCTTCTCCTTTGCCTGCCTCGCCATTGCTGAAACACAACTCGTCGTCCACAACCCAAACAAACGGATGCACACAACAGGAACCCAGGTTGTCACTTATGTTCCTTCACAGTTGTCGGATAGCACTCCCTGGCAGATTCGTACCCTTAGTCACACCACTCTATGCCTTGTCTTTGTGGTGCGTTTTTGTTGCGTGTGCATGAAATGAGGAAGGGAGTGAAAAGAAGAAATGGAAGAGAGTGGGGACGATGATGAGATCAATGTTGGGGATAGTGATGATGATGGCGGAAGATAGGCAGAGAGAGTGGAGGTGAAAGGACATGGCAAAATGAAATATTGAAAAATAACCAAGGATAACTTAGTAATTTTGAGAGATTTTGTGAGGCGAACCAACGAATCCGTTCCCCAAACCGAGGATTCTAAAATTATACTGTAAGTACCAAAAAGGAAAAAATTCTAATATTATAAGGTGGGCAAAGGTCCGAGAAAGACTCGGACTGATTCATGCTTTCTTAATTCATGTCCACACCCCATAAAAAAAAAAAAAAAAATTCATGCCCATTTTTTTAAGGGACATAATGTCTCAAATCGTTCCATTCTTGTGACGTACGATGCACAACATAGGACAAACATTTTTGCTTATTCTCAAAGAAGTTCATTCAAATGCCATGCCATCGGTCTCTTGTCCTCAAACCCATCCATTACAATTTACCAACTTTCCCATCTTTAAATATTAGGTGATGTTTTACGAATAGAAGTTCTCATCGGAGCATCCTTGACCCTCCAAACGACAGATATGATTTGATAATATCTTAGTCTTACAAATGATCAAAGACATTAATACCAAGCAACAGAAGAGGATTCTAGCATGAAGTAAAACAACTAATTAAGGAGTTGTCTGGTAAAGCGGCATTACAAAATCCATATTATATTGGAGAACTCACTCTGTCGCCAAGTTGTTAACTGAGGTAGTAACTTCTCGTAGTTTTATACAATGGCAGCAAGCAGGTTGCAGCCTGCCATATATACATGTATATATCTCTGATTCGAATGAAAGCCTACTCTTGCATGTTTGGAAAATATCTGAAAATTTCAATCCGAGTTATAGAATCTTGGTGGTTTATTTTACCCTTGTTTTTATATAAGAATGCTGCCACTTTTCAGCTGTATTAGTAATTTAAATTGTATATTTTGTTTTCAAAAATTTATATTCATATTTTGGATACATCTGACATGTGATATAATTAATCATATCCACAAACTAGTAAGAACCATTTTAAAACACGAATCGCAAAGGAATTCCAAGAAATTAAATCTTTTTGCATGTTTTCATATTTTGATATTCTACATGACTTGCAAAGTTCATCAATTATATATATATTACTCCTGAGTTAACTCTTAAAAATTTATGATCATATGTACCAAAAACGAGTTAACTTGTGCACAAACTCCTTTTTAGTTTAAATAAGTTAACAAAATCGCTAAACTCAATCTCGATATTCTATTAACAATTTTACAAGTTTATATGTATGTTTGATTTTGCTATTCAAATGTAAATTATTTGTCACTTTTATTTGGTAACTCAGGCTATTGCTTTATCTTATATATGCAATATTTATTGATTTTATTTAGTCTACTTTTTCTATCATGTATGAAATAAAGTATGATGTAAAAATTAAGACATTTATTTGACTATATCTTATGATATTGCTTTCATTTTTGTTGTTTTAAGGTTAAATAGAATTCTTCGCTAATAATCATAAAAGTTTTATTTAATTATACTTAATTCTTACGATATCTTTAATTTTAAGTAACATTTTTAAAATACATAAACTTTTATGAGTCTATGGGTCAAATTTAAAATTGTTATAATCTCACAAATTTACTTAAACCTTCGAGTTTGATAACTTTGATCAAATGCTCCAGGCACATCATATCATTGTATTTGATGTAGTTTATTGCTAAAAATAAGGATATGGCGTGCTTTTATTTTCCTAGTTAGAAAAAAAAAGAGTTTTCTCAACTTAAATTGCAGCAAATACACCAATGTGTAATTAACTGT
This sequence comes from Dalbergia cochinchinensis, assembly GCA_031216125.1. Taxonomy (NCBI): domain Eukaryota; kingdom Viridiplantae; phylum Streptophyta; class Magnoliopsida; order Fabales; family Fabaceae; genus Dalbergia; species Dalbergia cochinchinensis. The sequence continues at coordinate 52,208,035 of CM062373.1, read as the reverse complement.
AGAATTAATTAGTCATCATAAATACCGGTTAGGAGACAAACAAGTTTAGATTTTTTTATATTTGAAGGATATATATATATATATATATATATATTAAAACTCTCGATTCTATTAACGATTTCACGAGTTAAATGATACATATGGTTGATTTTGATATTGATATGTAAATTATTTTAAGAATGCTGCGCGGGATAAACAAGTCTAGATTCTTTATATATTTGAAGGATATATATGGGGATCTTGATACTCACAAGAACTAAAGTTCAAGTATATAATAAAGAACAAACCATGGCATGCTAAGTAAAATATATATATTAAGTATATGGTGCTAGAGAAGCTTTATTAATAATTGATATATGATAACATTATGGGCATATAGAGCTAAGCAGGAAGTTTATTTAATACAAGCACACTGGCAACATATGTATATATGTATATATATTGGGTAGCTCCTGCCTAGCAAATTACCACAAGATCATCACGAGAACGTTAGTGGCTGAAGGTCCTCCCCCACTGGTGCGATTCGAGGCCTCCCCTGTTCCTTCGGTTGGTTTCAACAACATTTTCCTCATAGATGACTCCACCAACTCCACACTCAGGCACCTTCTCATACTCAGTCACTTCAACCCTCTCACGAGTCTCAGGGGTGTGGTGCCTGATGTTGTGGTGGTGGTGGTTGGGGTAGGATCCCTCAACATCCTCTTCCTCATAAACAGTCTTCTTGAATTCAAGGTGAGAATTGGTGTGTTGAGGGATGTGGGAGTTGTAGTAATCTTGGGACCTATACATGTTGAATATGCTCACAAGTCACAGGTGTACACACTACTACAATCACAGGCACAAGCTTGAGATTGAGATTTTGGTAGGTGGGGGTATATATAGGTAGATGTACAAGTGCTTTTCTTTATATTCTCCTCCACATTCGAATTGATAAATGCTGAATCCAATTCCCTAGCTTTTGTGTTGTCAATATATACACAGCGGTTTCGTCCAGCAGGAATTTGGATTCCACTTCTCCACCTTAATGCATTTGAGGCATGCCATGATTGACATGGGGATTGCTGAAAAAACTAGCATGATTGATGGGTAATTTTAAAGTGAGAAATTTTTTTTTTTGTTCAAATCGGTGATTTAAACACGACTCACGAGGATTGATGTATGAAATAAGTGAGGACGATTTTAATCATGTTTACTAATAGTACAAAATATTCATGATCATTGTTGTAAGGTAAGTAACAATAAACGTGGAATTATAATGTCAATGGATTAACACTTTATTTTATTTTATTTTTCATGTCTTTGCATGAATAAATTTATCAGCTATATAATTGAGATTTTCAGTTTTTTGAACATGATTTATGGAATATCACCCTAGTGTTTAAAAAATATTGTGACCAATAATAATACTGTTCTAAAGTGATGGGTATATACAAAATATTATTCTATTTTTTCTGACCTGACGATATTATTTTTAAAGATACGTGAAACTTTATCATGATCTATGTAGTCTTATACGTGCCAACTAGTTTAATTTCGATAATAAATCACGTCTACTAAAGTTTTTCCCCCCTTAACGGAAGGGTACCATTATTCCGCGCATGTATAGTTGTAAAGCTGATGTTTCTTTATTCTATCTAGTTTTGCAATTGGACGTCAGTTCATAAAGTTCTTTAAAAATGCTTCACGCATATTATGTTTGGGACAAATAGAGAAATGATTCTTGAGCAACAAAAGTTTATAACATACTTACATCATATTGTATAAAGTAGAAAAAGACAAAAACAAGTAAGTGGGGGCACAGGATTCCTTGGTCCGCCCTCCAAGGTTAATCCATCCCCTAAATTACCATTTCATTCCTCTTACAATTTTTAATTTCCATTTGTGGCCTCCTCTTCTTCTTTTTTCATTACTCAGTTACACTCACAATCTTAACTCTATCTCACCGCCATTGTAGCCTCTAGTCACACACATTCAGTCACAATGATGGGCATGTTTAATTTTTTTTAATCTAGAGAAAACCATCATAGGAATGAAATTTCAAAACTTTAAGTAACACACCATTCAAAGGAAACACTTCCTTCATTAACAACAGAGGATATTTAACAAATTATAGAAGCTGGTTTATAATTGCGTTGATTGTTTTCAGAAAAATTTTTCCTTAGCTTGTTGCATTTTGGTGGCATGAGGCTCCTAGGAAATTATCCAAAGAAAACAAAAAAATTGGTTCACAGAGCACTACGTTTGAAAGGGGAAGTGCTTTTTTGTTAATTTCAACTAAACTTTCATTTAAGTTACAGGAGATCCTTCGCGAACGAGTTCCTCGCGCCTTGCACAAAGTTGGCACCGATCTCTACCACAACAGTGACGCTGCGGACAAGGGACAACAAGGCCATCCAACTAAGGAGAGGTAGGCAGAAAAAGCATTTATTAAAGACTTGTTGAAGTGTTTTCCCCCTTTTATTTTCTTTTTTTGAAAAAAGAAGTTTGATTGGGCTAGCTTAGAAAATGGTATCAGTTAAGAAGAAAAGGAACTGAAGTTGCAGGGAAAGCCAACGCTTTCTCACAAAGAAACAAGAAATTGAGAAAAGTGAAAGACTGAATTTTATTCAATGATTGAAGAATGAACAAGCTCCAAAAATTTTAGTTATTCTTACAGTGTTTATATATCAACATAAAATACGTAGCAAGCTAACTAACATATCTTATCTATATTAAAAAAAAAACTAATTAAAACTAATCTATCAAATCTAAAACTGATCAGAACTTTCACGTGGGGAATTAATCAGGCAAATACTAGCCACTCAAAACATCATTACTAGTCCATGATAATGGCAGGTGGTGGCGAGTGGTTGGGATGAAAGGGGGAAAGAGGAAGGGTAAATTTGAGAATTTATAAATATATTTAATTTTTTAGTTAAATATATTAATTTTATTGGTTAAATCTGAACCATTAATACATTATAATTAGTTAATCCAATGGTTTAGATGATTTATAAGGAGGGGACTAAAATTAAGCACACATTGGGAGCAGACCAAGCAATCCATAGTTTAGTGTTATAGCCAAAATAACAAAAAAGTGGATCACCTATGGACCACTCTGGACTCCCATTTTTCTTTTTTTACTATTCTCTTCTCCCTTTCGTCAGCTTCCTTCCCCTTTTTTTCCCCTTTTTCTCCTTTCTTCTTCCTCTTTATCTTCTCCACACCATCTTAAGTATACAATCACCATCACCATCTCCTCCTCGTCTATTCCTCATCATCATAATCACCATCACAATCTCATCTCTTTCTCTCTCTCTCTCTCCCCTTTCTATACCTCGTGGTTTCTTTCTCAAAGTGGAGGAACATGTTAGAGCGGTGAGTTTTACATCGTTCTCTACCTCTAATCTTCCTCCTAGAGTAGTGGGTAAGTGACAATCTTGCTCTATTTATCTCATTGAGCTCTCTATATAGTTATTCATTATAGATTGGGATTTTTAAGACTCTAAGTGTATAGATTTGGGGCTTTCTAGTACGTGGGACTAATTGGTGTCAATTAATGGTATTATTAGCTCACTAATATTATATTTATCTTATTCCTAGAGTTATATAGAGCATTTGAGCATTAACCATTGAATTGGTGGCACTTGGAAGTTGATCTTCAGTTCTTTTAAACCAATTTGTTAGTAGACATTATATCTATAATTATTTTTATTTATGTTAAATTAGCTCTAAATATATTTTAGAAATTTAGAAATTAAAAAATAATTATTTGATTGAGTTACGTAATTTTAACGAAATTACATCTATCCTTTATGTTAGCTTATATTTTATAAAAAATTAACACATGAGACGATATGATATTGATTTTGAAAAATTATTTTATCTATGTTATGGACTTGAGGAAAGGACTTGAGAAATTGTGGTTATAGCCATTTGTGGAGTTATTGAGAATTGATTTGCTATGATATGTAAAATCTTTATTATAAGCTTTAGGGAGAATTTCTGATAGGATTTGTAGCTAATGATAATAGGTGTTAGTCTTGGTGCATCTTGACTATATATGGTTAGGACCATACGGTGGATCCTTATGTTCAATGGCTACTCACATGGATAGGACCATTTTATTTTAGGATCACACGAATTAATGTTTGCTTGAGTGTGAATCATTCTCTTTATCCTGAATTTGACGATTCCTATTATTTTATATAAAGCTGGTTGTTTTCTAAAATGTTTTCTATAAATAAAAGAATTTATTGAATTTTTATGAACTATGAAGTTATTATTGTTATACTTATGGATTATATATTGTCTCATGTGGGTTATAGATATCTTGTCTACCATTGAGTTGCAAAATTCACTCTATTGTTTCCCCTACTTTTCCAGATACTAGTGCAGCTTCAAGTTCCAATCCCACAGCTCCTCAATAACCGAGCTCTGAGTTAGTGAGCCTTCTTGAGAAGACCTATTTTGTATGATGGAACCTAGTTTTCTTTTTGAGCAGTGCCTAGTTAAAACCGTCCACAATGCTCCATATGTCACAGACACGGTTCTCAAATTAGTTTTATATGCTTATGTTTATGATTATGTTGTGTAGTTCAGACTTTGATATATATAGACTATATTATGAAAATGGTTTGTAAATTAAATTTAGAATTATATTCTGAACTACATTCCTAGTTATGATTGGACATATACCTTGTGGTTATGAATTTACATTTGAACTGGTTTAAAAACTATATTGACTTCATGTTTGATTTTAGGATTGGGTTTGATTTACATATTAGAACTTGAATTGAAATTTATATGTTGAGATGATTTTCTAGATTATAATGACTTGATTTTTTTTTCTGTTGCTGGAGCGCATTCTGAGAATGCTTGATGCCCGATTCTGTATTTTATCTTTATCTTCATACACGTTTTATTTCTAACTTTGGAGATATCCAAAAAATAGAAGAAACTCTGCCCGTTTTTCTGTAAAAACTTGTAGGGGAACGTGTTCCTTACGTGCTAGTCATGGTCCAAGTTGGGTCGTGACAGAAAGGGACTTTAATGCAAAGAATCAAGTGGATATATTTCAGGTTGAAAAAGTAGGCAAGACAAACAAGGTATTAATAAAGGGCGGATCTTCCACACTAGTAGCACCACCACCCAAGAGGGGACCAAAACATAGATGATAACTTTAATTTTTTGTGAATTTAATATTTTATTAATTTATTACATTTCAATTATATTTTGTGCTATGTCATTATGATTTTAATGTACAATTACATATAGATTAGGGAGTTGGAGCGCCCGCCAACTTATTGGAGCTGTTTAAGAAGATCCATATCCGGAAGGGCGAGAAACTGTGGCTCGACCCTCGTTCTGAGGCAACTTATATAAGTCCAACAAGGAAGCTAATTGGAGGAGGAGATTTGGGCCCATAGAGTTTGTGACCCTTATAAATTCGAACCAGAAACCAGTAAACTGGTTACTAGTTCAATCCAATTTTTCAATTGGACCGGTCATGCAATTAAACCAGTCAAACCTAGTCAAACACAAGGCAAATTGGCCGAGTTGTCTATGAACTGCTCTGCTGCCACTAGGCCAACACTTTTGTTGTGCTATGTTGTGTCTAATTAAATACATATATTATAATTATTGCATTAAATATATTGATTTATTAAAATCTGATTCAACTAGTGACCCAGTGCCTTGGTCGAGTTGATGACCTGGCTGAGTCTGATAACTATGAGTACAATATTGATAGTGTGCTGCCCTCTTTTGCAAGAGGACTTGTTGCTAACGATGATTTCTTGCAGGAGTATGTGCATGTCATCAATGAGGAGTTGTGGTAGTAAGTACAAATGATTTAGCAGTAGACACAACTCATCTACCAATTCTAGCAGCAGGCGGTGGAGCGAGCGACTCTTGAGGAGGACTGAGAGAGATCAGATAGCTGAAAATCTGGAGCAACAGCAACATAAGAAGGCCAAGACAAATAAGGAGAAATACAAGAAGATAAAGAAGAAAATCACAAGTCACAATTGACATAATAATGAGATTCTTCCGGTGAATGGCCCCAGGGTCCTCCGGAATTGAGCAGCCACTTCAATAGCCCTTCCTATTCAGTACAGAGGTCTCCTCATCTAATGATGACGACTCCGAGGACGAGGACCCCTATCATTAGATATTCCCAACACCGATGGCAGTTCCATGATATCCGGCAACCTGGCCACTTCAGTTTCAACGAGCTCAAGCAAAGGATCCTCTGCTTTCACACCATCCTCAAAGAACTTGACAATGTCAAGTCGATGACGAGATCACCATCATTCAAAACACCACCACCACCGCCGTCGTAGTCCTCCAACAAACCCCCCAGGCCTTCCACAAGGAAATGTTCTAGAAAGGCAACGTCATCATCATGCTCCGCTACTCCTACATGATTCGCACCAATGGCGAGGTTGTGGAGGTCTTGTTCCCTTTCTTTATGATCTATAGTGACATGATCGCAATGGAATTTTGTTGCGCACTAGAGAGAGAAAAAAGTGGCAAGAAGACTGTCACGGCCTTGACTAGCACAATAACTCAAAACTTTAGTGCCAGCGACGGAGAATTAATCAATTATAGCCAAGGTTCAGTACTGGTGGCTAAAGCTCCATCTTTGCCAAAGCTCAACACTGGGAGCCAAAGCTCCATCACAAGTGGTTTTTGAAACACTTGCATACAACATTTTTAATCACTAGTTTGTTGTACGACCATTTTCAGTTGATGACAGTTGCCGAATTGATGGATGAACAACTAGTAGATCGTGGGCAAAGCTTTGGTGGTGTAGCGATGGTGATAGGGAAATAAGTTTTTTATCTTCAATTTTAAGTATTCCTATCAATTGTTTTGGTTTTAATTTCTGAAATTATATATGGGAAAAAAATTGAAAACTGAAATACAAGCGGAACAAGATACAAATTTCAAAGAAGTTTTTGCTGGGTACATATGTGGCATATCTTTTGACAACATGGACTTAAAAAATCTGTCCAACTCAAAAAGGCTACTCTGTGAAGCATGAATACATCATTTTCAATGTGTTTATATCAAATTTTACATGATATAACAATAACATATATTTCTATATATTTGATGTGAAATTCACTTTTTTCTTACTCTAACATATAAAAATATAATATAAATACGGTTATAAAAAGGAAATAATATATAAATTTTTAAGTTTATAAAAAAAATAATACATAAGTAAATTTTATATAAATGATATTTTGAATAATGTATCATTTTCTTTAAATCTTTAATTATATATATACCGAATCTGTGTCCTGTAATTTTTTAACTTTTTTGTATTCCTTGTATTCGTATCATGTTGTGTTCCGTATCCATATCTATGGTTGTGCTTCATAGAGGGCATTAATACCTGAACATATCTGAGTTTGTGCTTCATGGAAAATATCTGAAAATTTCAATCCGAGTTACAGAAATCTTGGTGGTTTATTAAGTACGTACCCTTGTTTTTATATAAGAATACTACTCTACTTGTCAACTGTATTAGTAATTTAAATTATATATTTTGTTTTCAAAAATGTATATTCGTATTTTAGATACATAAGACGTGACATAATCATGTCCACAAACTGGTAAATGCCATTTTAAAAGAAGAATCGCAGAGGAATTCCAAGAAATCATTTTCATGTTTGATGTTTTCGTATTTTCATATTTTGCGTGACTCTGCAAAGTTCATCAATATAATTATACGAAGATATATCATATATATTAGATCAATCGTGAATTCTCTGGTACAGTTGTGCATCCCTGTATTTGATGTAGTTTATTTCGCTAAAAATAAAGATATGCTGACCTTTTATTTTCCTAGTTAGAAAAAAAAATGGGTTGTTCAACTACTCTTTTATGAAGTAAATTGCACCAAATTCACCTATGTGTAATTATACTATAGAATTAATAACTAGGAGACAAAAAATCTGGATTCTTTTTATATTTGAAGGATATATATGAGGATCATGATACTCACAAGAAGCAAAGTTCAAATAATAAACAATAAACCATTGCATGCTACATAAAATAAATTAAAGATATGGTGCTAAAGGAGCTTTATTAATCATCGATATATGATAACATGATGGACATAGCTAAGCAGGAATTTTATTTTTATATATATGTATATATATTGGGTAGCTCCTGCCTAGCAAATTACCACAAGAACCTTACTGCCTGAAGGTCCTCCATCCATCCCTGTGCGTTCGTGCAGGGTAGTATTGGTCAGATTCAACAACTTTTTCCTCATAGATGACTTCACCAACTCCACACTCAGGCACCTTCTCATACTCAATCACTTCGACCCTCTCATGAGTCTCAGGGGTGTGGCGCCTGTTGTGGTGGTAGTGGTGGTTAGGGTAGGATCCCTCAACATCCTCTTCCTCATAAACAGTCTTCTTGAATGCAAGGTGAGAATTGGTGTGTTGAGGGATGTGGGAGTTGTAGTAGTCTTGGGATCTATACATGTTGAATATGCTCACAAGGCACGGGTATACACACTACTACAATCACAAACACAAGCTTGAGATTGAGATTTTGGTAGGTGGGGGTATATATAGGTACATATACAAGTGCTTTTCTTTATATTCTCCTCCACATTCAAATTGATAAATGCTGAATCTAATTCCCTAGCTTTTGTCAACATATATACACAGCGGTTTCGTCCAGCTGGAATTTTGATTCCATTTCTCCACCTTAATGTATTTGAGGCATGCCATGATTGACATGTGGATTGCTGAAAAAAATAGCATGATTGATGGGTAATTTTAAAGTGAGAAATTTTTTTTTTTTAAATCGATGATTTAAACACTTTTTTAGACCCACGAGGATTGATGTATGAAATAAGCAAGGACAATTTTAATCATGTTTATTGATAATACAAAATATACATGGTCATTGTTGTAAGGTAAGCAATAATAAACGTGGAATTATAATGTCAATGGATTAACACTTTATTTTATTTTATTTTTCATATCTTTGCATGAATAAATTTATCAGCTATATAATTGAAATTTTCAGTTAACATGATTTATGGAATATCACCCTCGTGTTTAAAAAATATTGCGTACCAATAATAATAATACTGTTCTAAAGTAATGGGTATATATAAAAATATCATTCTATTTTTCTGAATTGATGATATTATTTTTAAAGATACGTGTAATTTAATTGTAACATGATCTATGTAGTCTTATACGTGTCAACCGGTTTAATTTATACAATAAATCACGTCTACTAAAGTTTTATTCCCCCTTAATGGAAGGGTACAATTTTTTCCGCGCATATATAGTTGGAAAGTTGATTTTTTTTTTTATGCTGTCTAGTTTTGCAATTGGACGTCATTTCACAAAGTTCTTTAAAAATGCTTCAAGCATATTATGCTTGGGACAAATACCATGAGGCCATCCAGTGAATTGAATTCTTATTCACTCGCTAGGCCCGTGAGAGAGCCTTACATATATAGTAGTTTTTGTGTAGATTGACACAACCAAAAGATGTTATTCCGGACAAGAATGACAACATGTTTTAATATTTTTGTCAAGCTAAGTTCACGTATACTATGGTTTTTGTCATATATTGTTCTGTGTTCAATGTTTTTTTTTATGCATTTATGTGTTTTGCATGAGGCATGGAGAGCATCCATTTCATAATTATAACATGAAGTGACTTTATGATGCAGCTATAAAAAAACAGTTGGCAATTTCAAATGATAAATGATATATATTTTTTTTTTCAATTTCTTTGATGTGATGAATGATAACACGGTTATTGAATTGTGAAGAACGAACTTGTTAAATTATTGAATCATTACAGAGAGGTTTATATATAGATGAGTGTGAACTGAGAGATCATACATCATTCGTTTACTGGTGAAGAACTATGTGACTGGCGCTCCTGTATCCGGTAAGAAATGACGAATTTATTAAGAGGGCAAATCGCCAATAAAAAAATCAACAATGTCATTAGGAAGGTACTCTAGCCACACACTATGGCCCTCTGAAATAGCGTTGTTGGCTAATAGACCTGTCACGCAGCCACAAGCTCGAGGAGGAGAGTTTCGATCAAACCAAGTGATATGTTATTTAAAGAATTTAACCAAGTAAATTCCATCCTCCTACATGATATTTTTAAAATGGTCCAATAATATGCAGCTAATTAAATAACCCTTCTTTTTTATTATATCATTTTCTTTTACTAGTGCACCCTCCTTTTATTTATCATTTGAAAAACTGATAAATGTTAAATTTCCAACTTTATTTTTAGTATCAATAGGTGAAAAGATAATATCATTTTTCAAATTTTTGGACAATTTTGATTAAAAAATATTAAAGTTAATACAACAACAACAAAATTTGGATGATAATAAATGATACTTATCTATGTGCAAATGTGCATAGTAGGTAGAGAAGCTAGAAAAGTTGTTAGAGAGTTGATGTTCTTTTTTTTGGTATGGAAACAAGGGAGTTGATGTTGGGGGGTGTTTGGATGAGCTTTTTGGGGTCAAAAATCACGTTCTTCACCCCAAAAATAAATTTTTATATATTTGGATAATTTTTTAAAATTAATCAAAATCTAAAAAAAAAATCAATCTTTAATTTGTTTATAGTATAGAAGTTAAAAAATATCTGAAAAAATTGATTTTTAACTTTTTTAATTATATAAAAGACTTAAGTTTTATAATTATTTTTTTTAAATATAAAACAAACACAACATTGGTGTTATATGTTTCTTGGTTTTTTTTTGGGGGGAAAGAGGGCGGTGGCATCAAAGTATGGGGATATTCCTTCCAAGCACGTTGGGGTTGTGCTTCTTTCATGGAATGGAAGATGCGGCCCAAAATTTTAGAGTTGAGTACGCCAATAAATCGAAGATTTTAGTTTGGCCCAAAATAATATGTCTCGGCAAAATCTTGATACACTAACAATGCAACACCCTCAAGGATCTCAACCAACGTAGTTTGGGCAAGAAGAAAACTTTGGACCAAGAAAAGAAAAAACTATGATTAGATGAGCTAATAGCTCAGTTGCTATGTAACACTAACGCGGATAAAAAACATGGACATGGACGTGGCACAAGACGGAGATGATAGGCAAATCAAAATTAAAAAAATTATTGGACACAAGCACAATATATATATATATATATATATATATGAAACTAAAATTTTAAAAAAATAATACATTGTTCAAAATATAATTTATATAAAATGCAATTATGTTTTGTTTTTTAAAAAACTAAAATGTATGAATTATTTCCTTTTTACAATCTTGTTTATTTGTGTTAGAATAAGAAAAAAGTAAATTTTAAATTAAATATATGCCAACAGGTGGATTCTATAGTATACCTTAGAAAATAAGGAGTACCACATACCATGTTATCTTATGATGAGGATTTGATAATATATTGGTAGGTCAATTCTATATCATATACTATAATTACAAAATTAATGTATAAAAAATTATAAATCAATATATAATAAATTATAAACTAATGCACAAAATAAATCTTTTTCAAAATACCCTAAATCAATTAGATATGTAAAAGAGGAAGTGGATCTTCTATTATGCATTGATATTATATTCGTATATAGATAACTTAATATTTACTATTAAATAACTTGATATTTGGTGCAGGAGGGGCATCACAGCCCTTGCCATGTCAACATATTTTATGGATGTCTCATACAGGATCCAATACGAACACTTATTCAACACATAGTGATGACACGTGTTTGTATTGTAGTTCATAGCTCAGTCGTTCAGCAGTGAGGCAGTCACGAGTCACATCCGTGAAATCGTGCAGAAAGACCAAACGACGTCGTTCAAGCCTGGTTGACCATCTAAACTAAACATAAGCATATGATATTATCGGGGGAAGCTTCTGACATGGGGCGTGCTAGGTTTTAGACCATGATGGTCCATGTGGTTTTACAACGCAAATAAAAATTACGAAATTGCATTATTATCCTAATCTTTCTCACTTATTCCTTTTTCCTCCCTTCTTCTAAGTTCTTGTTCTTTACGCCAACGCTGTTGAGACTGGACCGCAACCCAACCACCACTGTCACTTATGCTGTTATTGTTGTGCCTGTGCCCAGCTCCACCTTTAATTTTTTATTTTTTATTTTTGGTTTTATTGCTTGATGGTTTAGATGTGGTTCTGGATTCAAGAGCTAGTAAGCAAACTCACTTTGCCACCATGCCCAATCCCCATCCGTTGGTTTTGCATGTAATTTTGGATTCACAAACAAATCGATCTCCTTGTTATAGTAATAGAATACTGAGTGTAAAGGGGCATATGTAGCAGTTGAAGATCACTGGAGAGTTGGATGGTGGTGGTCCATGGTGGAGAAAGGGGAGGTTGGGTTGCTGGGATGGGGGCATAAGGGTGATCGGAGTGGTGGCTGGGGAGGCAGTGGCAGTTCTGGGGCATGGCGTAGGGGGAGGAATGGTGGCGATGGACTATTGGGAGTGAAAAGAAAGTGACCGTGACAGAGTAAACTGGATGGAAATTTTGTTAAAGTAAGGACAAAAAGGGTAAATTAGAAAACTTCTTCTTTCAAAATATTGAACTATAAATAAAAATAATTATAACATTACGTTTCATATAATAAATGATTAAACCCTATCCATTGATAGAAAACTTTCATGGCCCGGGTTAAAGGTCCATCAATTAATTAATTTCATTATCATTTTCAGTTTCTAAAATCACATGGAGTATTATAGTTCAAAACTCGGCACGCTCCATATAAGAAGCTTCCATTATTATAGGGAACAAGGTGGATTTTATGTTTCGCTTTTTATCTTTACATTTATCATGAAACCTATTATTATTCATTAAATCAAACCATTCAATAAAACACACACTAGTGGCTAACGCAACACCGCACAACCCAACCCAGCCACGATGCTGGTGCCAACGGCGATGGCGACACCAACATCTGTGAGTGTGAGTGCGAGTGCGAGTGCATCTCCCTCCAAAACCCCAACGGCCATAACCGTCATCCCGGAGAACCCCAAATCCATGATCCTGCAACAATGCAAGACCCGCAAGGACCTCAACCAACTCCACGCCCACCTCATCAAGACGCGCCTCTTCCTCACCAGCCCCCCACTCACCCACGCCCTCCTCGAGTCCGCGGCGCTCATCGTCCCCGGAGCCTTCGACTACGCCCTCTCCATCTTCCGCTCCATCCACCACCACCACCCCTCCGCTTATAACCTCATGATAAGGGCCCTCGCTTATAACCACTTCCCTAGAGAAGCCGTCCTCCTTTTCAACCGCATGTCCCGTAACCTCGTACCCCCCGACCACTTCACCTTCTGCGCCGCCTTCAAAGCCTGCTCCAGGTACGAAACACAGCCTCTTCTATCCAATCCACGAGACTAGCACAATTGACAGTTAGCTGAACTCCTTAAACATTTAATCAGAGATTCGATTTCTGGCTGTACAGAGACTCAAGCTTTACGCTTAGAGGAGATTAATGGAAAAAAAAAAAATCCCCTCCCCACCATGCTTCTGAACAGTTTTTCTAACCGTTATTACAGTTATTTACGGTTATTTTTTTTTTTGACCAGTAGACTATTAATTATGAGGACTTGTTGTGTTGTAGGCTTAGGGGGCTGCTTGAAGCACAGCAGCTTCATGCTCACGTCGTCAAGCGCGGGTTTCACTCGTATGGGTTTGTGGAGAACACGCTGATTCATGTGTATGCCACGTGCGACGGAGTAGAGGTTGCTCGACGGGTGTTTGATGAAATGCCTCACAGAGACCTCGTTGCTTGGAACGCCATGTTGGCTGGTTGTGCCAAGAACGGTTGTTGGGACGAGGTTGTGGGGTTGTTTCTCATGATGCGGGAACAACAAAGTGTTATTGGGTTTGATGAGGTTACCGTGATTATTGTTTTGACTGCCTGCGCTAGGTGAGTTACGTTATTTGTACATCACTGTATGACATAAAAATGACGCCTCTTCTACTTCATAATATAATATGCACACCTTGATGTTTGTATCACTCTTCCATTAGTACACAGTGTTTAAAAAATTAAAAGTCATTTTTTCTTGGTAGGTTGGCGAATTTGGAGTTGGGAGAGTGGGTTAGGGACTATGTTGAGGCCAATGGAATGAAGGGTAACCTTACTTTGATGACTGCACTTATTGACATGTATGCAAAGTGTGGCCATGTTGACAAGGCAAGAACGTTGTTTGACAATTTGGAGCGTAGAGATGTTGTTGCATGGAGTGCCATGATATCAGGGTATAGTCAAGCAAATAGATGCAGTGAGGCACTTGCTTTGTTCAATGAGATGCAGATGGCTAATGTGGAACCTAATGAGGTCACTATGGTTAGTGTGCTTTACTCTTGTGGAGTTCTTGGAGCTGTTGAAACTGGTAAATGGGTTCATTTCTACGTGAATAAGAAGAAACTGAAGCTCACTGTTACTCTTGGGACTGCGCTCATTGACTTCTATGGGAAATGTGGGTCTATAGAGAGTGCAGTTGAGGTCTTCGAGAAGATGCCAGTGAAGAATGTGTTCTCATGGACGGCAATAATTCACGGGCTGGCTAGTAGTGGCGAGGGAAGGAGAGCTCTGGAGTTCTTTCATTTGATGAAGGAAACAAATGTTGAACCGAATGATGTGACTTTCATTGGCGCACTCTCTGCTTGCAACCATGTTGGTCTGGTTGAGGAAGGTCGAGCCCTTTTCCAAAGCATGAGCAGAGATTTTGGAATTGAACCAAGTATGGAGCACTATGGCTGTATGGTTGATATTCTTGGACGAGCTGGTTTAATTGACGAAGCTTATGAGTTCATCAAGAACATGCCTATTGAGCCAAATGCAGTCATTTGGAGAACACTGTTGGCTTCTTGTAGGGCACATAAAAATGTTCCAGTTGGTGAAGAATGCTTTCGACAGATAACTCAAATGGAACCTGCTCATAGTGGGGATTACATATTGCTATCAAACTCATATGCCTTGGCAGGGAGAAGTGGGGATGCTATGAGAGTGAGGTCTCAGATGAGAGAGTTGGGGATCAAGAAGTCACCTGGTTGTAGCTTGATTGAGTTGGAAGGTGTGGTCCATGAGTTCTTTTCTGAAGATGATGAACATTCTCACTCGAAAGAGATATACAAGGCAACTGAAGAGATGATTAAAAGAATCAAGTTAGCTGGGTATGAGCCAAACATTGCACATGCAAGGATAGATGCAGAAGAGGAAGATAAAATAGTTGCTGTGTCTCACCATAGTGAGAAGCTGGCTATTGCATTTGGCCTGATCAAAACTCAACCGGGGGCTATCATTAGAATTTCAAAAAACCTTAGAGTTTGTACTGACTGCCACAATGCCACAAAGATAATATCCAAGGTTTATAATAGGAAAATTGTGGTCAGGGATTGGAACCGTTTCCATCATTTCCACGATGGATCATGTTCTTGCAATGATTTTTGGTGAACCAAAGCACAATAGTATTATCACATGCTTGTTTTATCATGAAAGGCCAATTCACTGTGGCAAATTGTTTCAGTTTCGTAGTTGTTGCATGCGGCTTAAAATTACCAAGAGGGTGTGGGGGATCAATGATGATCCACATATAGAACCACCCTTCGCTAGCAACAAGTAGACACTGAATTCACAAATATGACCATGGGATCCAACTGAGAAGAATGTTCAGAAACTCAGGCTTCGTTTTATGTTTATATACATGAGCAATCATCAAACACAGGAGAAATCTTGTAGAGTGGATTTTCAAATTCTCCTTGAGGCATTATTAATGAATGTATACAAGTTCATATGACAAAAATGTAAGCAAGAAAAGTACAAAAACTTTCCTTGATTATCAAAGAAATAGAATTTTATTCTCTGTCAGGGCCTTTGTATAACTTGGCTCCTTGTAATGCCTATATAACACTGAAGTTGCCTATAACACGAAAGAAAAAGCCAATGGCTGCTAATCCCAAGTGTCCAATACATATACTAGTTAAAACATGTATGGTCGATCATGACAAGTTACCCCTAGTGAAATGAAGTAGATACATAGTTCTCTAACTGAGTTTGTGAGTGAACCGAATTCATGGCATCAAGATATTATCAGACATTTTAGAAGCTTTAGGTGCAACCCTAAGTTCCTAACAATGATGGATGCTTCACAGGTCTACTTGCCCAGAGAGATCTTATCATACATCTGTGTCAAAACATGAAGACAGAATAGAGGATAAACGAACTAAATTTTACTCAAGTGTTGAAAGGTATTAATCTGAACATTTACTGAGTCACCGAAAAGATCTCTTGGACATGATTCTATCTAACATTCTTTTTATCCCATTTTTAACTACAGATTTTCTTTTTCAGGTTTAATAACACTGGCTGAAGCAGCAAAGAAAACCATTAGGCTTGATTTCATCCTTTGCTCTGGGCGTCTCCCCCGTGTCGTCACGCTTCGCCATCAAGGAGCTAGTTCCAGGGGACTCTGGTGGCAAGACTGTGTTCTCAGAACTGAATATTCTTGAAGGAATCATAGGTTCAGGAGGTGAAATGGTGTAAAGATAATTTAGGAGCATCTGGATTATCTGGGTGAAGTTGGGTCGGGCATTCGGATCCTCTTGCCAGCATGAAGTTAGCATTATAGCCAATTCCTCAGGAAGATTCTCTGCACTTGGCCTTACATTCTGAAACCAAAAGTGGCACTTCAGATTATCCGCTGTAAATAGCAGTATAACTAGCAGTTTAATGCATATGAAGTAGGCATGATCCGATTACCTTAAAGGCTGCGGCATATGCTGCCTGAAGGTTTGACATGCCTTCAAAAGGAACCTTGTTGTGCAAGAGCTCCCACAACACAATTGCAAAGCTGTATGCATCGACTTTATGATTGTAATGCTTCTTCTCCCCCTGCCGCAGTGTGACAGTGCTATACAACTGCAATTTTGTCATTGTGTTCAGTCCACGGATGTGCATAAATATGAAGAGATGACAGAGAAAGCACATCTATTCATCAATATACCTCTGGCGCCATCCAACGGTAAGTTCCTGTTTCAGCAGTCATCATCTCAGTTAATGACTCTTCTCTTGCTAAGCCAAAATCTGCAAGTTTGACTGTTTTTTGATCTTCAGTCAAAAGCAAGTTATCTGCATAAAGGAAAAGGAAAGAATAAGCATATTCATTTTGTAGACTTTATGCTTTGGCGAGTCATACATTTGAGAAAACTGAAAAGGAAGCCCCGGTTCTGAACAGCTTATAGCAGAACATGAATAAAGCTACTAATTTTGCTTTGCCATGGCAACTATGAAGTGTTTTCAAAAAGCTATATGAACAGAGATACAATATGTGACTTTTTTCGAAGGTCAATTATGCGTATAAAATCAATTCAATAATCCAACTCCCTTAAAAGGAGGACATATTGGATGTATCATAAGTTCATAACTGACGAATGAACCAGTAATGTTTTAGTTGAGCACTTGGATCAAGTTTTTATAATTAACCAATGACAAACAATGAAAAAAAGAATGTGATAAGAAGGGAATAACCAAAAATGCTTCTTCATTGAAGTATAAAATTTATGATAATATGATCTTAAACATGGAAGATATGAGAAATTTGGAAGAGGGGGGAGAATTAGAAATAAGGATAGCACTTATAGATAGACATGAAATTATAAGAAATTAAGAACAGAAAAGAACAAATTCTGAGTGTCATATTCATATATGCACAGTTGTAACAATTTTAACTTGATTCAATGTCTTGGGTCCCAGAAAAGATGCTACATCTATTTGCATGCGTAGTTAACAACTTGTCAATTCAGTGCTATTGAAACACAAACATACAAGAAGAAAGGTACGGGTCTTTGTAGCTGTTGCATCTTTACTTTGACTGCTCTGCAACATGAAACAATCACCTCGGTGAAAAATCATTTACTCCTTAAAGATCTACATTCTACGTTCTCATAGTGAATATAACTGAATTTTTCCTCTTCTGATGAAAAATATCTGACACAAGGACAAGTATCATAACAGGCGATGGTAGGCATCTACCCATAAAACGGAAGGCAAGTAAGAGTATGTGAAAACCAAGGTCGGAAAGAAAACAATTTGAATCTACAATGTCATTTGTTTGGCCCTCAAGTTATGTTATACAGCTATAACATTCATGATTGTCCACTGGAATTCAACACTATGTAAATCACATAGCACACAAGACTACATTTGCCTGTGATCTGACTTAAAAATGTTCAAATTATTAGGGAAAGAAATCAGACCAATTTCTTACCGGGTTTAAGATCACGGTGAATGATCCCGTGAGAATGCAGGCACTCCATAGCACGTGCAATGTCAAGTGCAAAACCAATCGCAACATGCCTCTCCAAGCATTTGGGCCGCATTTTAAGCAAGTACTTGCGCAACGTTCCTCCCAATAAGAGCTCAGTTACTATCACCATTACAGGCTCCTTGCAGGCACCAATAAACTGTTGAGAAAGCACAACGACAACATTTACTGTCAGCTGTTGGAAAAGTAGTCATTATTGTTATATGATATTGACATATTTATTTTTGCTTCAACAACATACAACACCACACAAAAGGAAAAGAACCAGACTAAGTTCCCACCTTCACCAAGTTCTTGTGTTGCACTCTGGATAACATAGCAACCTCCCTTGCAAATCGGTCTTCTCTCTTGGCGATGTCTTCTTGGGTTTCTCCTTTATTTACAATTTTGATAGCAACGGCCTGGTTTTTGTATCTGAAATGAACCCAAACAGAAGAATTGAGTACATGAGAAACATAACCACAACTTAACCAAACACAATTGAAAAAAATAATCACACGGATCAAATCAAAGAAGCCTAATTCAAGGTCAGTAGTGATTCTTGCATTAAGTTTGACCCCTTTTTCGTGTTAAAAAAAATAATGAAGCTAATAAGTTCTACCAAACTTCAAAGCAAACTATATAACATATATCCTAAATGCCTAAGCGACACATTAAGCTACAAAGCATGAGGCCTCACAAATCACACACCACAAGGGATGCACTGATTTCTCTCAAAGGAGAAAGAATCATTACTCAAAATTCACAAACCCCGGAGGCAAATGACACCTTACCCAATAGCAGGTATCACAATATGCAACTGCCCATGAGATAAAAATAGAAACTTTAACCCTTTTTAGGACCAAATAGGAAATGGGGTGTTCAAGATACAACGAAACTTACTTTCCCTCATAGACTTTGGCATGAGCCCCTTCACCAATCCTTGGCCCAACATAGAGTTGCTTAGGATCAATCAGCCACTTGGCATCCAATCTGAAGTCATCAACTGAGTAGAAACTCCCTCCAGATTCCATTTTGTATTGTTATTACTTTTTTTTTTCTTCTCCTTTCTGTAATGGGAAAAAAAAATAATGCTCAAAATCTACATGACCCAATTGAGTTTTCAGCTGCCAGAGTTGGTTTTTTCAGAGTGGAATCAGACGAGAGAGAGAGAGAGAGAGAGAGAGGGTAGAATAGAAGGGGAACCATTGGAGGCCTGGCCTGATTTGCATAGCAAAGGGATTATTATGATATTATGCTGACATCAAGCAGAGGAGTAAACAAGACATGCTCTGATGTGTGTTCTGAAGCTCAGAACCACATCCCAAAGATCAAAACTCAAGCAGATTGATGTTTTACATTTCCTTGGGGAGGCAAAAGCATGGAACCCACATGCTTGAAAGAGAGATGGGGAGAGAGAAGAGAGAGGAGAGAGTGACAACAAAAGCAAGCAAAGCCCAAAGCCCAAAAAGATATTTTGAAAAAATTCATGGGGAAATGAGAAGAATCCACGGAAAGGGGAACATGGAAAAGAACCAATCACCAAAGCCCCCAAGTAAAAAACACCGAGTGCTGTGTGTTGTGTGTGTTTCTGTGTCCCCATATTTTAGCTGTGAAAATTTTACACCACTCAATCAAAGAACTTGAAAGTGAAAATGCTAGTATCAAATGATTATGTTTTGTTGTTTGGTGCATGATTGGATTAACTTAGTTTATGTTTAAACTTTAAAAAATAATTAAAGTTTCTCCAAATAACTTTTTTTAAAAAAAATTGATTACTTATCTGGAAAAATTGCTTATCAAAATACTATTAAAAAATCATTTATATTGTTAATTAATTATTTTGTTTAATGACTTTTAAGGCAATTATAATAAAAGTCAAGCACTTTCCATCAATAACATGGTTATATATGATTAAATAATTACCTAAAAAAATTATATTGACAATACATATAAATTAGTCTATCAAATTAAATGAAGAAGTTCTTTTTACCAAGATTAAATGATGGGTTTAAGCAATACATGATTAAGTTGAAGTAGTTCCTTGTTAATTATTCTTCAACTCTTGAGTTTGAATTAAAAAAATTTGTGAATACGAAACTAATAGCAAGAAAACTTTGTCTCATAGAAATATTTAATTTATTTTAATCAAAATATTCGAAATCCAATAATCTACATGTAATAATATTTTAGCTGAAAAAAAAGGGTTTAATGAATCATAGTTAAATAATTTATCTAATCTGTGTAGGCGCATAAAGTCACTCTACATGTAATAGTAGTTTAGAGAAAAAATAATAAGGTTTAATGAGCATAATTTAATAATTTATTTAATCAGTGCGGGCGCAGGACGTCACTCTTGATCTGCAGACGGAATCATGATCCACGAAAATGGATTGAGACTATGAATAATGCACAAATCAATAAATAAAGAATTTGAAGGAAGACAGAAGAAGCTTTTTTATTTCGGGCAAAAAGGAAGAGTGGGAAGTGGAGGAGAGTAATGCAATTACGAGTGTGGGAGCCGTAAACTAATCAAGAGCACATGGTCACTGATCTTGTCAACATGGTACGACCCGCTACATAAGCATAACCCACAAAATTAAAAAGGTCAAATAATTTCCCTCTATGAGTATGATTGAATTAATTCATTCTATGCCCAGAATCAAGCCCAATAGGATAAAAAAATCTCTATTGGTATATGGATGATCTCCTCATGAAAACTCTTTAAATAAACATGAACCTAGCAGTTTCATTACTTATAATAATTAGTCGCCCAACCTTAATGGTCTTGAAACTGCTAATTAACAACTCTTGTAAGAACCCATTCTCCAAGTTAGTGAGGAAATGTTCCTTGCTTAGTTGAAACACACTTATACTAAGAAATTTTAGTTTAGAGATCGATCGGTCTAAACTAATACCTGTCTAATTGGACTCTTTATATCTTTGTCTGGACCATGTTTATAATAAATTCAAGATTTTAAAAGGTTTTTCAAAAATGATATTTTCAAAACACAAGTAAATTCAAACATGTTATAATGGAAGTTCAAAGTATAATTGTATGATCTGCAATTTTAATCAATGCATTTTTAAGTTAATGCATATAAAGAAAAGTTCCATAGTTCAAGTACGATAAAATTGTTTGGATTCATTTCTTTGACAAAATGCAAAGAACATATCGATTGACATCAGCTTACCAAAAGGGACAACAGCAAAAACCATGGACTCATTGTCCCCCATATTGCAAAAGAGTCACTCATCTTTCAGCTTTCTACAGAATATATGCCCCTAGAACAGAATGCACGAGGAAGCCAGAGACATCCTTAATTAATGTTTCACATTTGATCCAAGAGTTGTTTATGCATTTGAATTTCATACCTAACAGATGAGACTATGCACATTGTGAAGCAAATAGTTTTATGCATGAACCATATGCACATTTGTTACTGTTACCAACCATAACAATTCTGTGAATAACTCTTTATTTTGGTCCAACACCCTTGTGTGATTGCTTTATGAAGCTTTTAGACAACCAGACTTAACGCCCAACGATCTATTAACCCTTCAAGTTGGATATTAGAAAAAGAGATTGTGTTAAGGCCTTTATTTTTGGTCAGGCATATTAAGGCCTTTAATATATAGAACAGAAAAATAGGTAGATCACTGAAAGATTGGTTCACGCTTTTGGCCAGAGGCCTAATCTTTTTGTGCTCGCATCTTATAAATTATATAATAGCATATTCGGTGCTCTAAGCTTTTAGACAAGAAAACGTGATCTTTTAGAAAGAACATGCATACCTCAATTAACCAAGCAATGTAGCCTGGCTTTGATGGCCTGTGGCAATAGTGGAGAATTTAGAACGTATGCAAACACATTCAAAAAAGGCATATTCTATGACCATGAAACCTAGCATAGTTAGTAGCTAATTGGACTTCTTAAACCTTTTAATCAAGGGTTCAATTTCCGTTAATATGTATGAAGAGAATTTCTCGGCTAGCTAGGTTCAAAAACCACATTTATGAGCTCTATACCTTGAAAGAGTCTCGAGGGATTAATTATTTTTTATAACTGTGAATATTTTATGTATCCCGAAAAAAAATAAAAAGAAGAGAAAAAAGAGGCAGATACTATTGTAATGGCTCAAAATTCATGTGTAATAGCTCGTTTGATTAAAGTTATAAACCCTGATTTGTACAAACTTTTCTGTTGTATCTTCTTCCAATTTTAGAATTCTAAAATCTAAACCAAACATAATATAAGCATATTAGTGCTAATAAATTTGGAGAGCAAAGGCATCAGTAGGCCCTCGGTGCAGAACACAAGCATGTTCTGGAGAAGCACAGAACAAAGGCACGGGGGATTAGAACCCATGCACTTCTAGAAAGTCATGAGAAGAATTATCTCTAAGGGTGTGTTTAGTACAGGGTAAATACGGGATGAAAAATGTTGTGAATGGCCTTCATATGTAAAATCACATATGAAATTCATCCATCAAATTTTTCCATCCCAACTTCTATCCCTATACCAAACACTTGACGTGAGAGCTCTTTATTACAAAATCAATTATTTCTTTAAAAATAATTCAAAACAAACATGCACTAAATTCTGCAGGTGAGTGCATTTTTCGAAATTCAAATATGGCTATCAAGCATGCACCCATCGCTTTGGAGGATCACTAGGCCACAAATTATTAGGGTAATAGATACCAATATACACTACTTAATTTGAGCGCCTTTTTCTAATGGTTGAGTTGGATCTAGTCCTACTACCGTGTGTTTGGTTTTTCATTGGCACCACACAAAATTGATTTTGAGCACTCAAAATCAACCCTGATAAGTTTTTACCTTGTTTGGTTTCTAGATGTTAGAATCAATTATGGACTCTAGAATTGATTCCGAGAGAAGTAAAAATTTATTATTTTCTGTTAGAATTAATTTTGGATGAATTATTAAGTATAAATTAATTAACTTTAGAATCAATTATAACTAAATTAATTTTACAAACCTAAAACCAAACATACTCTAGTATTCTGTTTTGAATTTGAATTTGATTTCTTCCTCGCCCTAAAGGCTCAAATTTAAAGTCAGCTAAAGAGGGGAGAGGATAGTGGGGCTGATGGCCATGGTTGGAAGAGTTGGAAGGCCAGTGAGGGTGAGAAGATGGATAGATGGGGAAGAGGATAATGTTTTTTTTTAAATAAAGGGTAACTTGGTAAATTAATTAGAAATAAGGGAGGTGAATATGATTTTAAAAACTAAAAGAAGTAAGTGTAATATTAAAAAAACTCAGAGAAATTCTTGTAATTTGCCCTGTACATTATTTTCACAGAAATATAAACTATTTATCCCTTCGCTGTATGCATGTATCTTAATTTTATGATATGCTTGTATATCAATATTTACAGACTCACGGTTAATATTACCCTAAAGTCTGAAGATGTCAATACTTCATGTATTAGGAGAAAAAAAAATGAAAAGACATTTTCCCCGGCGTTATCACCGATTTCAGCAAGTGAGAAGCGCCATTATTTAATCATCAAATAGGGACAGAACATTCAACACCCTCTCACATCATTGAGAATCACCAAATCCAAAATCCTCTCCATAATTGAGAAACGGTATTTTGATATACAAAGTGGATATTACATGGACACAGAAAAACGACAAACAAAATGATGAGTGTCGAAAAGAAAAGGGCCAAGACTGTCTCTCTTAGCAGTTGCTTCGTGAGTGTCCCCTGAGAAAATTAGTACTCAGTCACTTCCCAAAGTGATAATCATGTTTATGATTTACTTTTGGACTAATAAAGTTTGCTTGCTAGTTCCGACATGTAACTCACTGCTAAAGCAAATAAATGAACTCATTGTCGGTTTATTTGACTATGAGAACATTACCGATGAAACCTGCTACATTTGATTATCCAATTATTGAAGAAGAACAAAAATATCTTGAAGCAAAGCGTTCAGGCCCTCCGTTGCAGAAAGAACCAAAAGAGCAAGTGGCAGGGAATAGTTGCTGGGCAGTAGATAGTATCTGTAGTCTTCATTCGACATGCATGTTTGTGAGTCCCCAGTATGGGCTAGGTCATCATCACCTCATAGCTGCTGATCAAGATAAGCATCCCTGGGAGATTTGGGTGTCATAGGAGATCCAACGGTTCCAAGATAACCAATTACATTTCCAGAAACACTCTTCAACCAGGTGGTGCTTCTTGTTAACCAGCCACCCTGTCCTTGTTCTTGCATTTCCTGACTGCTTCTCCTTTCTTCCTCTAACAATATATCAATCCACCTCTTGGCCATAAAATTCTTTACGGCTTCGACCCCTTGATTTACAATCTCCATTGGTGGCAATTCAAGAGGATTCTGCTCCAAGTTTAGCTTGGTCAGATTATCAAGGCGGCCAAACGTATCAGGAAGCGCATGGATCTGGTTATTGCTGAGATCCAATTCCTTGAGGTTAATCAAATCACCAAATGTCTCTGGAAGTTCTTTAAGGTCACTGAAGTTGCTGCTCAGGTTGAGAACTTCAAGATTAGCGAGTCTCCCAATTGCAATGGGAAGCCCATGTAGCTCGTTAAAGTGAGCATCTAGGTAGCGCAGCGACTTCAACTCACAGATGGATGAGGGAAAAGATCGAATCTTGTTCAATTGAATCATGAGTTTCTGTAAGTTTGGTAGTTCATATCCAATGTTTGTTGGCAAATATGACAGATTGTTAAAGCTTACATCCAGCTCCACCAATGACCTGATCATTCAATGTAGAACAGGTTTGATCAATGATAACTAATGCATTTGAATTTTGAAGATTTTCTTGAATGACTCCAGTATACTTTTTGATGTTTGAACACCTTAAGAGTATATTCTTTTTTATATTTTAATTGAAACTTAAAGTAGATTCTTTGAAAAGCTGAAAGACACAGAAATCAAATGACAAATTATGAAGTAGTGATGAGGTAAGACTTATATTTTGATAAATTTAAATAAAAAGCAGTTCTAGCTCATGAATGCCAAAACACTGCTCCCCTCCTCACTAGTCTGCAAGCATGTTCTCAAAATACTCATATGATGCTCTCCACTAGGTTTAACCACAATTTCTTAAAAAACAAGGCCGTCAATGTATAAAATAAATTTTTAGAGGGATTCCAAACTATAAGGTACAGTCATCACTCAAATTGGTGACAATAACAACAATATTAAAAATGTTGCTCTTATGAAATTCTCACATACCTGCATTGACAGATGGGATCAGGAAGGGCACTCAGCTTGTTTCCACTAACATTAAGGAATTTCAATTTTTGTAACAACCCAATCGAATCTGGAAGTGACTCCAAAAGATTTGAAGAGAGATTAAGCTCCTCGAGATTTTGCAATCCAGCAATTGAGTCAGGTATTGTCTGTTGTATAGTACAGAATGTATAAGTATACTTACAACAACCATGTCTTTTTCCAGGAAATGGGGTCCATTACATGGTTCACATCACACCATTGTGTCTTATTGTAAACCATGTCAATGGATGAACCATTTATATTCAAGACATTCTTCAAAAAGTGAAATTATAAGAAAGGCTATATAATTATAAACTAAGTAAAGCAATACTAGCAATAAGATTAATACAAAAGCTAACATTAACTAATAATATCTGTGGAAAGTCTAAGTAGATTTCTGAAACAACCGTGGAGATGAACAACATTGTTTATCCAATTTTGTATAAAGACTTCATGTATGAGCTCAAATAGGGAAAATTTGACATAAAAAAAAATGGAAGAAAACAATTGACTGACTATATGTGAGGCCTGAAATAAAATAAAGTGGCCACAACAATTCTAGGTCAAGCCCAAGAAAATGGACGATAAAAATATATGCTAAACACAGTCATGTTTTCTTTATGAAATGATAAAATAGTTTTATTGCTGAAAAAAAATAGAGTTGCTAAGTTGTTTTCATTTTCTTGACTATCGAAGTTGCTTTCATTTTCTTGACTATCACATTATACATAATCTCTGTTGAAAAGGATATGAGTCAAGAAGCAGCTATTAAGATATCTAGCAGTTTACAAGTCTACAACTACCAAACCAAACCAATTTTCTTTGCAATTTAGCCAAAGTTTCACATCCAAAGATTTCACAGTTGATAGAAGTTTCAAACCAACCCACAGCCCTGGTTTCACCCTCAAGACTCACTAACAATTTAAGCTTCAGTGATCTAAGCTCTCACTTCCTATTACATATTTCATAACTTAGCAAACGGACACACACACATCATACAAAGAAACCTCCCAAATAACAAACGAATGACTCCCTTCACACAAACTACATATTCACCAAAGAAGCAAGTAATACTCACTCAACAAAACCTCCATCCACTGAACAATTGATATTACATACTCAAAAAATCCAAATCAGCAAAACCTCCACCCACTATGTAATTGGTGTAGAGCTATGTTGCATAGATAGGGGTGCGGTACTAGTACCTGTTACGGATACCGATACGGATACGAGATATGAAAATTTTGGAAAAAAGTGGAGTACAGGTATGTCTATATATAAAAAAATATTAAAATATTATAAATTTCATGCGATGAAAACTAAAATTTCAACATAAAACAGGCCAAAATTATTCAATATTATATTCTAATTTTTTTTTTAAAAAAATAAATTTGGATAGGGGAAAGAGGAATTAGAAAAAGAAGGAAAAAAAGGGGGGAAAAACAAAAATTCATTACAATGGCATACCTAGACTTGAGTACGCGTATCCCGAGCATACCCAGCCCAAATTCTTTTTTTCAAAAATAGAGTAATTGGATACGTACCCAAGCGCACCTATACCCAGAAAGAACCGGTACGGGTACTTTTGCAAAAATAGAGTACCCATGCTTCATAGATGTAGAGTAAAATCTCAAATCAATCCTTTAAAGACTTGTGGGACATCAATTTAGTCCTCCAAATATTAAAATTTAATTCTAGTTAGTCCAAAAAAATTTTAAAAAAAAGTTTTAAATAACTTGAAATGAATTTTAATCTTTCAAAGACTAAATTGATGTCCCAAAACTTCTTGGAGGACCAAAATGATGTCCCAGAACTCTTTGAAGAAAGAAATTGATATCACAAATCTTTTAATGACTCAATTGATGTCACACACTCAAAAATCCAAATCAAGCGATCCAAATTACAATACAAACTTTTTGATCAGCAACAACCAAGCATCTTTTTCACAAGGTGAAGTAAGCTACATAGATCAAACGACGTGACCAGCTAGGCTTAACCAGATCACATCGTCGCAACGTGACAACGAAAATTCAACACATTTTTTACATTGACCGATGACCCTCTAACACCATATAAAAATTTCCAATAATGATACACCACAACATATGCAGAGTTAATCTAAACTTCACCACCTAAAATTCAAAGTACACAAATATCAAATAATAAAATAATAATAACAATAACAATAACAATCATAATAATAATAATAATAATAATTAACCTTACCGAAAGCTGATTAGTGGAAACATCAAGCACCACCAAACCAGAATAATAATAAAATAATAATAACAACAACAATAATAATGATAATAATCAACCTTACCGAAAGCTGATTACTGGAAACATCAAGCACCACCAAACCAGAAATCTTCCCAAACGCCTCCGGCAGCAACCGCAACGTACTCCCGGAGAGATCCACTCTCTCCATCCCTCTCCCGTAGGCTTCCTGCAGTATCACCGCAACCTCTTCATTCCCCTCATCGCCACCACCGTTGTTATCATCAACGCCATAACCTCCTTCCGCTCCTTCCTCGTAGATTTTCACGAGCCTCCTCTCTGCGTCGCTGAGAAGCTTCTCGTAGGCCTCGTGCATCTCGTCGAGCTGCATCACGGACTTCACAACGCGCCTCTCCTTCTCCGCGTCCTCCCTGCACCGGCGCTCGCTCTCGGCCTGCCGGCCCCGCCACGAGTGGATGTCCACGTCGGCGGGCCTGGGCTCCAGCACGATCTCCTCCAGCTGGCGGGAGAGGCGGGCCTCGAGCTCGGCCAGCTCGGCCCGAGCGGCGTCCACTTCCTCGTGGGTGGGCCGCTCGCCGATTAAGTTGAGGACGGATCGGGCCTCCGCGATGTCAGCGATGGCCCGGCCCATCGAGGCAAGGAGGTTTGGGTCCTCGAGGTGCGGCATTTGGCCGACGATTTGGGGCGGAGGTGGGCCCAAAGAGGAGGAGGGGTCGGAGGGTGGAGGTTGTTCGACGTCGAAGTGGTGGTCGGAGGTGGTGGGTGGGGTTCGGGAGGCTAAGGAAGGGAGGCGGGACATGACATAGGACAGGATTGGGAAGTTTCGAGGGTTGGGGTCCATGGCGGTGACTGGTGGGAGAGGGAGAGAGTGTGGTGACAGGACGTGGGTGTGGTTTAATTATGAGTTGTTTTCAGTGTGTGTGAGCTCAAGACCGCTGAGGGCGATGGATAATTGTTACGGCTAGAGAGTGGAATCGACTCGATTCGATTGTAATCTTGTTGGGAATACCGCTATGCTTTTTGTTTGCCATTGTGCACATTAAAAAAGATTTTTTTTTTTAGATTGACCGTTATTTTAACTCATAGAAGGACAACGTATCGATATATTATATTTATTGTTAAATGAAGTGTATGATTTAAATTAAGTGGATTTTATATCTAATTCAATAGTATTTATGAATATATTAATATAGTATCCCATAAAATATGAATTAAAATAATATTATTTTTTCTTTAGGGAAAAAAAAAATTTTGGGAGAAAAAAAAGAATGATATTTTTTTTATAAGTAGATGGTACTAGTATAGTATATGAAAAATTAGTCTTTAAAATTTTTTATTTAATATTATTATTTATAATATGTTCAATTAAATTTGATAAACATTTTTTTTATCAAATTTTTTTTGCAACCAAAATTCTTTTATAAGCTTTATATATATATATACACACACATACATAGGCTTTTTATCGAAGTACATTGGAAAAAAGATTATATATAAATGTGCCATATTTTAAATTTTATGTATGCATTTATATTTTTTTTAATATTAGAAAAATCGATTAACCAGTAACTGATTTTAAAACTTTAAAACTCAAAGAAAACAGTCTATACTTAACTGATTTGTGTTTGTTATTGTTCCAAAAAAAATCAGTCAATATTTAGGTGATTTTTAAGTATTTGAAATCGGCTAATAGCTAATCGATTTCTAAAGCCCACATATCACGCAAGTTTTGACCGATGTCCTTGCCAACCCGTTTTGAGCTTCAGCTTGAGTGGGTGCTTGCAAAATTGCAATCAGCTTATCAACACTCGTGTTGATCCTATGCATAGGCATGCAATGCAGGTACAGACGTGCACGAAATTGAAGAATATGGAAATTCTATCAACATGTCATCATCACATCACTCATCCTTATCTTGCTTCCTTGTTATAATAGTTGGAAAATATTTGTTTTTCTTTCAAGTGAAAATTAAAAATAGAGAATTTGAGACTAATAAAAGATTTAATTTTAACTTATATTTTCATTTAATCATATATTATTATATTAATAAATATAATTAAATATAATAAAAAATTGAATTTAAAGTAAGAGAATAAGTATGAGTGTTGCTTCAAAGCTGAATAAATAGTAAGAATTGAGAATGATGAAAAAATAAAATAAAATAAAATATGAGTATTTGATTTGTATTTTTTTTATTTTTTATGAAAATAAGTTAAAAATAAAAAAATACTGTTGATGAGCTTAGCGATGTGGTGATGTGATGATGGCATCTTGGTAGAATTTCCACATTCTTCAATTTCGTAGACGTACGCACCTGCATTGCATACCTATGTATAGGATCAACACAAATGTTGATGAGCTGATTGCAATTTTGCAAGCACCGACTCAAGCGGGAGCTCAAAAAGGGGTTGGCAAGGAAATCAGTCAAGACTTGGTTTATCAGAAATCGATTAGTTATTGATCAATTTCTAATGCTTAGAAATAACCCAAGTGTTGCCGGTTTTTTTGGGAAAAATAACGAATATAAATCAGTTAAATATAGACCGTTTTATTTGGGTTTTAATGTTTTGAAATCAGCTGTTACTTAACTGATTTTTCTAATATAAAAAAAGAGTTTAAGCACATACATAAAGTTTAAAATGTGAAATATTTGTATATGATCTTTTTTTTCAATTTACTTCGGTAAAAAAGCCCACATACATACTTTTAACTTTTAAATAAAAGTTGATACAAATAGTTTATATGAAAACTGATATTTTTTTAAGTTAAAAAAATCACTTAATTGCTTGTTTTGATTTCAATTTGCACCAACTAAATTCTGCTAAAAAAAAGTTCAATATTTAATTTATATATAGTATCAATATTAAAAATTTATATAAATATTTAATCATGTATTATTATATCAGTAAAATAATTAGATTTAATTACTTACTAACTATTTTCAAGGTCTTATAAATATGAAGCATATAAATATTTTATTCTACATCCTAAAAACAGAACAATTTTTTTCATTAGCTTAAATCTGAGTTTGTATATTAAAAATAGAATTTATCTTATATGTACCATTGATAAAAATAAATTACACACACATCAAATCATATATAATTATGTCAACTTTTACAATTAAAAAATAATTAAATGGTAATGAAAAATTCATTTATATTATCAGGGCATCAATGTTAATCTCTTTATAATAATAAAATCTACTTTTAAACATTCATCAACATCAAGTCATTTTATACTCATATACATTAAATTTATTTTTTTTATTGAAATGTTATTGAAATTATTTGATTCTTATTATAGCTATCTTAAGCATCATATAAAAATATAATGTAATTGACTAATACTATAAATTAGTATATAAAAATTAATATCAAAATAAAAAGATATCTCTGTATAAAATAAAAAGGTATCTGATTTATAATTCTAGTCTTTTCATACACAAATTGGTAGTTACAAAATTTTAAAATTAAATTTGATTGTATTCTAATTTATAATAGTGCATTTAATTAATAAATTATTAAAGTAATAAATTGAGCAAGATAATTTAATAATAGAAAATAGTTTAAATTTTATCATAAATAGAGAAGAAAGAGAAAGTGGAGTGACTTAGGAAAAAAATTCTAAATTTTTTGTACATAAATATATAGTTACAAATTTTTAAAATTTAAATTTTATTATAGGTAGAGAAAAAGGATAAAATAGAGTGATTTAGAAAATTGAGTAATTTTAGGCTTCATATAATAATTTTTTGTTAGTCTTTTTATATACAGATATATGATACGAACGTGTAAAATTTATGATCTTGGAAATAAAAAAATTAATTGAATGATATAATGGGGAATTACCTTTTTTAATGGGTTTTAAGTGAGTCATTAATAATAATATGTGTTTGGGGCTTAAATTACAGGTTTATGGGTCTCAAATCTCGCGTTAAGCGTGATTCAGTGACTCCTAAAATAAAAGCAGCTGCACCAAGCCACGCTTCTGATGGCCACACCATGCTTTTGACAGGGAAGGAACCTCGACCGGGGCAAGATTTCAGTCGCAGCACATCGGTCATAATTAGAAGCAGAGACACGCGAGAAGCAACTACCACGCAACACAGTGACCGATCACATCCATGTTAGGTGCAAAAGAATCTCGCTTGAGGTGAGATTTCGCCTACATGTTATCCATGTTAGCACAGTGCGAATCTCACCGGTGTAAGAAGAATCTCACGTGATGCGAGATTTCAACCTGCAAGGAATCTCTACGATAACATCTCCTCATGTCGGGAAGTGATACTGCATGTATAAATGGGGGCGATGTGAAGAACAGAGTATATGCAGAAACTACCCGAAGAGATAAAATAGCATATGATAGAACAATAATTTTGTGTTAAAATGCAAGGAAGAGAAAATTGGACAGGTTATCAAGCGCTGTCGAGTCTTGATTTAAAAGTTTAGAGGATGATTCAAAGTCCCAATCAGAATATAATAAAAATATATATAAATATTTACATATGATTAATTAGAATATAAATAAATATATTAAATCATTAATATTTATATAATCAATAAAAAAATATTTATAGGTCTATAAAAATAAACATAATCTATATAAAATTTCTCTAATCTAAACCTTCCAACATGATCATAAAGCATTCGAAAACGATAATTGTTAGTAACCATTAAGATTTATGATGAGTAGTCTACGAATAATAGCGAGCGGAGAACAACAACTCAGTAATTTTTGTTAATATCCTTCTTTGGTTCCTTTGTTTTTGGATTTTTACTCTATGACTGATATAAGATATTAATATTTAAGTTTTAGAATAAAAATAAATTTAAGTTTTGCAACAACAAAAAAATCGGGTAAGATTGGTCTAGTTTCTCGATTTTTTCCAGTTTTGAATGGTTTTAACTCCCCCAATTTTTTGGACTTAATCGGACCGACCAGGTGACCAGTTCCCAGTCGAACCAGTCGATCTGGTCCGATTTTCTCTTCCTTGTTAAAATGTGTCCAAGCAACTTTGTTAAAATATTGTAAATACTTTATTTTTAACTTTTATATAAGGGATCTTATTGTAAAGGGTTGGTTGAGTAAAGCATAACAAATCTCATATCTAGTAGGTCGCAAGTTTGAACCCTGCTCATCCCTATTGAATAGGAAAAATATAAGTTTCTCTTTAAGTGTTATACGAGTTGAAAGCTTCTTGAGCAGGCGAGATACAACCTCTCACCCTTAATTTTCCAGCACTACAAAAGAAAAAAAGGAATTATAAGCGATTCGAGAAAGCTTGTTGGAACATAGTGGATATAGACATAGAGTTCTACAATGAGCCAAGTCAAGATATTTCACAATTGCATAAAAAATTATGAAAAAAAAGGTCTATCTTCTTTTTTCTTTTTAAACAAATACGGATAAAATCTAATTGCTCTACATAAGTGTTATCTTTCTTTGCCTAGTACAGTTTGTATTTCTGTTGTTAGTATTTAGCAGCCTGTGGTGAGTGCTGGAAGCTGACCCACCAAACATTCACCCATTTGAGTTCTGAAACATCAACAAGATCTCTTTCTGAACCAGCTCAAATGTTTCCTTCACTCGAATGGTAAACTTGGCTGTTATGTTCCTGTTGATCCTTTGCTGAAACTTAGAGCTCTTTAGCCATGTAATGCCAATGTATGCATCACACTTGCAAGCACAGTCACCGAGAGCAGATTTCTCAATTTCATACCTAAAATGAATCTGTAGCAACAAGAAAACTAGTATCATATACCCTTCTGTGGAACAAGATGAGTTGATGAACTAAAGGGCCAGTTTGATTACTGTTTCCATTTTATGTGTTTTCTATTTTCAAATTTTACGGAGGAAATACTAAAAATAATGAAAATAATAAAATCATTTTTTCAGTTTTAATTTCCAGTTTTCACTATTCCTTCCACAAAATTCAGAAAACAAAAAATTGGAATGAAATAGACCCTAAAACTTTATGATGAATGTAGTAGTACTACTGAGTTTTCAGTTTAGCTTAACATACACGGAAGTGATCAGCAAATGGGACACCATGAAGAGCCATAACCTCATGCACAATCCAGCCACCAGTGTTTGCATTTGGAAGCTTTTGTTGTGTGCATGTGACTTCACCACCAAAAGCGGACACATGCCGGTTGAATTTGTAAGAAACGCGCCTTTCGAAGACATCAGGCCTTACTGGTTCCCAGGAAGTAGTTTCATAGTTCATACATCCTGTTCTCTGCATAATTCTATGCTCTAGGTTTCCTCCATCAAATATTCCCATCATGGATCTCATCTGTGCAAAGAGTAACACAACACATTAGAGTAGAGCCACAAAAGTTCAATACCCTATGTTCACAAGAATATTAAATGTTAAAGAAGGTATTGCTGGCTCACTTACTGAGGACGTTTGGTATTCTGTCTAAACAATACGATAAATGCTAATCTATTAAATGGAAACTACAAGAGAACTATCACAACTAGCCTCTACATTCATGACAAGAAGAAGAGCATAGATCCAAGGAGAGATCATAATGTCCTTCATATCAGGGGCTACTAAATTATTGATTAGCTGATATCAGGGGCTACAAAATTATGGATTCAATTCTGATCAACTGCCAACATCATATGATAATGTTGCTTTAAAATATCATCTACTCATATATTGTCAAATCATTTACGACAATCACCTAGGAAGTCAAACTCTTTCAATAATGTGCTAACTGGAAAGTGTTTTAATACATGATCCGATGATAATGTAAATACCTTCACACTGATATTGGATCAAATTTTAAGTTATTATTCTCTCAAGAGAAAAAAATAAAAGAGAGTTTTTGAAACAAATCCTTTCATGTTGATTTTCAGAAGGCTGCAAAATTGCAACATATAAATATAAATTTCTCATCCATACCACACTAATCTTCAATTTTATCAATCAGATAACAGACGATTTTAGTATTGAGGCACTAGCAATTGATTGCTTACCTTAATCGGAAGTTCTGCAGAATAAATCTTGGACATTTTTCCTTCATTTTCCAGCATGTATTCAGAGTCTTCAGGAATTACAAAGCCTTCTTCTTGATCTTCATGCTCTTCAGTAAGTAACCCTTTCTGGTATGGGTTCAGTGCTCTTGCTCTCCACAACGCCCGAATTGTTCTTTCATAGAAAAAGAAATGTTTTAGTCAGTTAAATGTGAATTAATGCAATCAACTCAGTAGAAATGATGAGAAATATATGCATGCCCAAATAATACCTGGAGGCAGCACTAAATGACACAAATGATTGAAAATGGAACCTAAGTCTTCCTTCTTCATCTTGAGTCTTCGCACCGTGCCTTGCATCAAGTCCTCGATCTCTTTGCAGAATTATGACCAATGTAGGGCTTCCTACTGATGCCCATGATGGAGGAAGCACCTGCATGTCTTCAATATCTTCCCAAAGGAAGAAAAATTTAGTTTTATGACCAAAAAAATTGGCATAAAAGCCTAGAATCCTTGCCGAAAGAAACAGCCTTCCCTGCAGCAGGAAGGCACCCTTTATTTAGTTTGTGGAGTTCATTACTTGAATATGACCAAGTAGATTATTATGTTACTTCAACATGAATTTTTTTTTTTTCACGCACTTCTCCAGTTTGAGCATCATATATTCAGCAAGTGTTTATCAAAAGAATGTGTTTATGTCAACCACGTGTAGTACCTGCACAGGCATTTTTCTCTTCAGGTAACATGTGAAATCTTTGATTAGAAATTCTTCCGGAGGCAACCCAAATAATTTCTGGAATGTAGAATTCCGTTGAGGTGATCGAAGATTCAACTGCCATCCACCCATTATTAGTCAGACACAAGTAACAGTTCTGATGCTCTATAACATCAACAGCGAAAACCCAAAGCTTGAACAGTATGTGACAGTAAGGCAAGGGAAAGAAAACACATCGTATGAAATACTTAGATACATATGAACAAGAAACGGATGTACATGAGGCATGGGGAAGGGAGCAAATCAGGTTCCCGGTGGTTACCTTTTTGCCTACTTCCTTTTCCATCTTCTCCAAATATTCCTTAATTGTTTCAACTCCTTTATTATTGTCCAAGAAAATCCTCAAATGCAACTTCGATTGAGCAGACTTAGCAAGTTTTCCATCCAGCAAAACCCACATGTCTGCCAATTCTGTTGATGTGTGCTTTAGGAAATTGATCTCAGCATGTCCAAGAGAAACATCCTGATCAAATGGACCATCAAAATCAAAAACTTCCACATCTAAAACGGATGGTGGTTCTTCCATAGCATCAAACTCCAATATCTCTGCATATTTGTTTAGAGACAACACCAATGAAAATATACTCATTTCATAGAAAAATTTATGCAGATAAGTACCAAGTTAATCCAAACCATTCCATTGAGGATCAGACATTTGAAGCTTCACAGAGCTTGACCTTGTTTGCCCATTGCAAGTGAAAACAACATACGGGTCTGACAACCCTGTTGTCTCCAATGATGCCAAGTCAACAGCCTCAATTAACGCCACTGTAACAACCCATCCATCGCCATTGGCTTTTAGGCCATGGTCAGTTCCTGTTAGAACAAAATGAACTCAAAAGTAAACCTTCAGAGACAGTCAATCAACAATGACAACAAGCATGGCAGTAGGTTCAAATAATATGCTTACCCATTTGATATCTAGCTTGCACAAAGTGAGAGACCATATTGAAAACACGCTGCAATTGGAAGATTAAAATTGCACTTGTAACAAGCTCTCCAAAGCTATCTGGCAATTCAAGCCCCTTGAATTCCAAGCCCTGAGGTTCACTTGGACTGCACCGTGACACATGCAGCAAAACATACAAAAGCATAAAAAAGGTGGAAATTACAGTGAAATTCGAAAAGTATTTGATTGCCAGCCACCAATTCCACTGGTCTTCTCTTTCCAAAGTTGCCAACAGGTGTTCCTTGTCTGTTACATCTGTGGAATCCAGCACCTTAAAACTTTGAGCAAGTAGGTTGGCGAACTGGTCAAAACTCTCCTTCAATCCTTGCCGAGTCCCCCCTTCTATCATTCCTTTCATCATCGTGCTTTGTAGGAAGACAGTGCCCCAGGATATCACAAGATGTGAGGATTTCTCTCCAGAAGATAGCTCTCCTCCTGGCATTATCTTGTAAAGCAATTCAACCCGAAATGTATTCCCATATGGGACCTCAGGTGTGCTTACACTAACAATTATAGCAAATTCATCTTTAGCCACTCTAACATAGGTTTGCTCCTCAGTGGCATTAATAGCCTTGACTAGTTTTGAAGCAGCCTTTGTATAAGAAACAACTCGCGACAAACACGCCATGTCTCCAGGTTTCCATGTCCAAGGCCCCTCTTGAACATTTGTTGTACCCTGAATTTCTGCTAAATCTTTCCTAAACTGTGAACTGGGTGCAAAAAGAAATACATTAAGTTCGTATGGAGATACTGCATAAATCTGATCCACCAGAACACCACCTTGCAAATTTTCAGGCATTTCGGGTTTGTTATCTCCTGACTCCATCAGTGCGATGGCCTCTTCAAAGCTACAAGATGAATTTTCCTGTACACAATCTTCAGAATCGGATAAAAAAGTTGATGGTTCTGAAGAATCCTCCCCTTTTGAGTTTCCATCTTTCTTGTTGAAAATCTTATCTAGACGACTAGTTATTACCTTCAGCAACTGTTTGCCTTCACCCATTTTATTAGAATGGGATTGAGATGAAACTTGTGGACCTTCTAAGGCTTTTGAGTCCGCAATTGCAACAGAGAAGTTCGGAGAACTTGTGTGAATGAAATGGCCCTTACTATGAAGAGAAATAGTAAGGAGAATTTTCCCTGGTTATACAACAAATGGAGCCAAAATCAGTTTGATGTGGAGGGGTTCAGTTCCAAAATTATATATGTTAAATAAAAATAATGATTCAGCATTCTGCAACTATAATTGAGGGAGCTGGAGGGGAAATCAAAATTGTTAGCC
This sequence comes from Dalbergia cochinchinensis, assembly GCA_031216125.1. Classification (NCBI taxonomy): domain Eukaryota; kingdom Viridiplantae; phylum Streptophyta; class Magnoliopsida; order Fabales; family Fabaceae; genus Dalbergia; species Dalbergia cochinchinensis. The sequence continues at coordinate 52,170,219 of CM062373.1, read as the reverse complement.
ACAAAAATGGAAGGTAATTGTCAGAAACCAAATGCAGGAAAGATAACATGATGTTAGGTTACCATTCCCAGATAGAACTAACTTAGGCAGTTCACATTTTCCAATTTTTCACAGTACTTTCTCATAGATGTTCCCAATTTGATCACAAATTGTTAAAGCAGCCCCATTGCTGTCTTTGAATAGTTTTTCCCAAGATACTTCACGCACAGAAACAGCATAACAGCATATGCAGTATGACCACCCAATAAAATCAATTCAGAAACATGATTGATTAATGATCACTAGCTAGTTCAATTAATTAATCTACTTAGAGAAGGAAACAAACCACAATATTTGTTGAAAAATTTCCCACTCTTGGGACTTTCAATAGAGAACCAAGTAGGTGGTAAGGTCTGCTTATCCGCAGAAGCAATTGAACCTACAAGAATCCGCACCTCACCCACGTAATCCGCAGCAGAACCATTGATGACCCTCAACTCATCACTGTGATTAACAACAGATACAACAAGCACTTCCTCCAAATCATGCACCCTGAAAGCAAACTCCTCATTCCAAACGGGATTGCAAGTGTTCCTCAATATCCTAGTCTTGGACTTAAACTTCCCAAGCTTAAGCTTCACATAAGAGTCCTTCACGGGAAGGTCCTTTGCTTCCAGCACACACACATACAACCTCACCATAGCTCTACCTTATATATATACATATCAAAAGCTCAAACCTTTGCACAACTTGCAAGGCATAAATGTAGAGAAGGGAACCTTGTTGGACAAAAGGGTGTGAAGGGGTTTCACTGTAGAAGTAAAAGATTGTATTTTTGGTTCGGTGGGGTGGTGGGAATGAAGGAGGGAATCGTGGGGTTCAAGCCATAAATGAGAAGAAGACGTGGACATTGAAGGGTAATGACACGAGGGTGTGTGAGTAGAATTTTTGAATTGTGGGGAAGTTGTAAGAAGCGGTTCGCTTGAGGTTGTAGGCAAATGGGTCAAAAAATGGAAGCTCGTATTTCATTAGTCCTTTACTTATTACGTAAGATGGTTTACTCAGAATTCGTGAATGATTTCATGTGGTCACTCGTCAGCTTTAGCTTGTTTTGTGACCAAAAACCCTTTCCTTAATCTTTTGTTTTCGTGTGGCTTTGTGCTGTTAATGTTGTGTTTTGTTTTCACTTTTTTGGGTTACGGTGCCAAAAAGGGGAAGACATGCAGGGGGCACTATAGGAAAAGTACTACTAGTTCGAGATTCTAGATGCTTTCCTCGTCAAAGTGCACGAGGTTTGGCTCAGCGGGCAAGAACTTTCGCAGGAGAGGAACGTTCAAATTGCATACAATGTCATTACAAAAAAAAAAAAATGTATACAATAGGTGACAAAGATCTAAATTCTGATGCAACCTTGATTCTAGAGAAAGCAAGACATTTTTCTCCTATGATTCAAATCTTTACCAGCCAAATCAGTTTTTGTTGGCATATGGTCGTTGCATTGAATATGAAAATAATAAATAAGCTTGTAGCCCAATTTAATTGATATTAGCCCGAGCCTTTAAGATTTGGGTTGGATGGTAGAGAGGGTCGATTGTCTATTAAGATACTTATCTTTCTAATTCAAGTAGTTATACTTTCCATGTAATGAAAAGAAAAACATTGCAAAAGAAATATGATTAACAATTTTGTACATAAGTGCGCGATATTTCTTCCAAATACGCATTGGTGAAAACATACACAATATTCTCTATCAAAAGTAGTGCTGCAAGTTAATAAAAAAACAAACAAAGCAGCGTAGGTAACTTCATATTTTATTTTATTTTCTGTTACGGGAGAAAAGGAAACAAAAGAAACAACTCGTCTGTCGCACAAATTCATTCTTAAATACAAAAAACAGTGTAGGGGCACCAAAAGTATTAGAATATTCCAAAGGTTGGCAAGGATCCTCTGAAGTTGGATCCCACTATAGAGGGTAAAAATAAGAAAATTTTATATTTAAATCAATGAAGTTAGTTAAAAGTAGAGATCTTTTTACTCTATTAATCTAAGGTTAAAATTACTCATTTTATCCTCTAAAATGAGACCCTCATTTTTTAGGATCAAAATCCTTCAAAGATAAATCATTTTATATGACAGAGTGGTAATTATATATTATTACTTGTATTTAACATAGATTTTTTTTTCTCAACGTGCTTCTTTCAAAGCTATCATTGTATTATAGTGTGGTAATTATATTAATATTTGTATTTAACATAGATTTATTTTTCCTCAGAGTACTTTTTCACCCAATGGATATGAAATCAATCCTCTTAAGTACAATCAAATATCTTAGTAGAGGCTACGATATTTTTTCTATATACATGAATTCTGGAATTGAATCCAATCTTTTCAACTTTTTTTTTTTTGTTAAGATATTAGAGAGTAGGGGTAGGATGAATCGAACCAGTAACCTTTTGTAACTTATTGAGGCATGTTAGAGGCTATGATTGGAATGTGGGCTCGCTTACCCAATTCGTAGTTCTTAGGAAACTTTTTCTTTTTTTTATAAACACTCGGGAACTCGAACTCCTCCTACTGACATTTCTTTAACATTAAACACAGATTTTAAGCCCAATCTCAGCCAATTGTTCATTCGTTTTAACCCAATCTCAGCCAATTGTTGTTTTTCAAAAACGGTTAATAGCTCAGTCCCGGAAAGAAAAGAAAGAATTAACAAGGTCCAGTCTTCAGAACAAAATAAGGCCCAAAAAAAAAGAGTACACCAGACGCAAAACAAGAGTACAGTAAACCTGGAACCAAACAAAGCTTGTGTTGGAGCGTCAAGCGTGCAGTGTAAGACGGTAGGGTGAGAGTGAATTCAAACGAGGGAGCAACGAAAGGCCAAAACAGACGAAAAAAAAAAAAGAATGCTACAATTTCCGGCGTATATGACGCAGTACCCATTGTCGACGAGGACGATTCCGACGTCGTTTCTGCTTCCGTCTCAGTGGCCTCAGCCGCACAACGAAGAACTCCTCCTCGCCATGGAGGAGTCCGATTTCGAAGACAAGGTTCTCTCTCCCCCTTGTTCTCCTTCTGCAAACCCCTCTTCTATTCTTTTCTTTTCTTTTCTCTTTCAAAATTCTTGTTTCGATTCTCTGGATAACGCTACTCTTTTTCTTGTGTGCTGGCTATTTTGCTGTTCATTTGTTTTATTTTGGTTTTTTTTTTTGGGTAAACCCCTTTTTGCATCCCCTATTAGATGCAATACGGACTATGAAACGAAACATTTGAATTGGTCACTTAGGGCTGCTAATTCACAAATGAGAGTGCGATAGAAAATTTTAATTGTATCGTCTTTGGAACATTAGGTTGTGGGGATTATATCTGAAATTTATGAGAATTTCCTCTCGCTGTGGAGCGGGGGTGCACATTTCATGCAGCTAAAAGGTCATGTCTTCAGGTTGATCAAGAGAGCTTTGGTCGTCAGATAACAATGAAGGGGGCGTTTGGATTTTTTTTTTTTTTGGGTGTGATTTTCACCCCAAAAATCATTTTTCTTGTATTTGAATAATTTTTTAAAAGCATCAGAATTTTTTAAAAAAAATTCAGTTTTCATTTTTTTTTATAATAATATGAAACAAAAGCACCTAAGAAATCTCCTCAAAGAAAAGCTATAATTTTTAGCATCACAGACTCACAATCTTTTGCCACATCAGCATTTAGCTATTTGCTTGGGCTTGGTTGCATAGGATTTTAGCTATTTGCTTGAACTTGGGTGTATATTGACTTGTATACACTTCATATTCATACAAATAATATTGCTCTGCAATGTGTTGATTATCTATGAAGCAATGTAGTGCATACTATTAATGTACATGTAAATATGCTAAATTTGACATGTTTTGAGGAATGAGAATAATGGGCTTCAAGGTACAAGTGGGATGCTCTCTGAGTGTCTGTCCTTCTTGTTCTCTTGTTGTTGCCTCCTGCTCATCACTGTCAATGTTGACATGAATCATTGCAGTGCAATGAAATTAGGAAGGTGAATAGCAACTTGGTTGTGATAGGGAAAACCACTAATGAAAACGATAAGGAGGACTTCGACAACGAAGCTGATGACGACGATGCAGACAACGCTGAGGAATCTGAAGTCGAAGAATTTGAGCAAGAAACTGGTTGAAGATGCTGCGCATCAGTGGCCTGCTTATAATTCTGTTTGTATGCCTGGATGGCTTGGCAAAATATTTGTACTGAGCACTAGCTCCACATTCATGTCATACTTTTTGTGATATATATGCTCTTTCTTATGCTCAATCAAATACCTATCACCTTAACTAGCAGTAGAGAATTTTATCCTCATTAATGAGTCGTCTCAATTCGAGTCACATTAGTTGAAATCCAATAGACTATTGACACTGGTGTGGTGGTTTCGACCAAAAAATACTTAACTCCTGGGACTACTTAAAAGTAGCATAACTGATACCACAACAACAGCATGAGACATAGCAGGAGCAATTAAGAATTTAATTGGTCCCCAATCCTCCTTTCTTTGCAAGTAACCCTCTTTGGGGCCTATGCAATGGATGAAGTAAAAGCAGTGTAATTTCAACTAGTTGAAGAGTTCAAACAACTGACCAAAAAAGAGTTCAGAGATAGACCCCCCCCAAAAAAAAAGAGACAAAAAAAAAAATTCCTGTTTTATTATCACTATGCATTTCTTTGGAGGAAAGTTCCCCAAGTAGCAGTCACCCTGATTCAAAGTTGTAGTTTAAGTGCAGTTAATGTTCCCATCACTGCCTGGTAATGGGTTGGGTCCATTCTTATGTCTTTTCTGCCACTTGCTCGTCCATTTTATATTAATTTCCCTTGATAATAGCTTCTGAGTCATTCAGAATCATAGTAAATATGCTATACTGCTCATCAAAACTATAATATTTTTCTGCCTCTTCTGAGCTTCAAAGACCATAGAATTAGACAAATCGAAGGAAAAATTACAAGTACTACATTACTCTGCTGCCCTGCTTCGCCGGATAGAAGAGTGGAGGAAGGAGTTGGCCGCTAACAAGGGATAAAATATAATCATTGATTATTTAATTATGAATTCGAATTAATTTATTCAAGATGCATATTTTGGCATGTTTGGTGTCCTTTGTTGTGGACTTATTTCCCTAAGAGGGTTATCTTTTCTTCAAAATTTAATGGCAGCTGCGTTGTTCTTTCTTCTTCTTCTTCATCTTTTTTTTTATATATTCTAAACGGGGAAGTTCTTTTTCGATGAGTTGTTCTTTGAGCATGGCTACTAGGCCCCATAGCCTTGTTTCACTGCTGTACTTGGACAAAAAATACAAAAACACAAAGGTAGTAGGGACACAAATTTCATTTTTTCGTTGTCTCTAATTGTTTGGTGGATAAAAATTTGAGTAAATTTTGTCTTGAGATAGAAATATTTTTAATATTTTTATATTTTTTTTCTTTCTCCAAACATGTTTATATATCTAATGTCTCTGCTATTTGTATTTTGGGATAGTAACCAAACACTATCTTAGGATATGTTTAATTGGGAAGTAACAATAGGGTAAATTATCTATGGATAAGCTTTATATGTAATTTTATATACAAAACTTATGTATGAAAATTTATACTTTATTTTTATCCCTAACTAAACATATCCCTTCTAATTAGAAGTATTTGACTAAAACTCCAAACTCATCTCTCACCAATATTGTGACAGACAAAATAGTTCCTCCAGATTTTAAAGTTTCCGAAGGATCCCTCATTTTTTTCATAAAAGAAGACATGTTAACTTTTCAATCCAACACTCGGCGAAAAGATATGCATGAACCCGTGAAATGATCAAGCTATGATAAAACTCTTTCAAAGCACTAAACAATGATATTTTTGTTTTTTTGAGACATTTGAAAATAAGGAAGAAATTAAAGAATAAGAGAGGTCTGGGTTTGAGGATATATAAATGTCGTCAAGAAAAAAAGAATCAAAGCATAGTCGTTTTGATGTGAACAATTAGTAATAAGCCACTGCGGAGCTTAACAGAGGACTAGATCAACAAGTTAACAGTGAACATATGTTTTTTTTCTTCGCTAAATATATGTTTGGTTAAAAGGTAAAAATGAGAGCTAAATTTTCATGAGTAAATTTCATATACAATTATACACATAAAGTTCATTTATAAAATCTTACCATTTATTTTTACCCGTAATCAAACACACTATAAGTGTTGAAATTATGAGTTAGCATAAAAACTAACGAGTTTCATTTTGTGAAAAAAGAGGGATTAAAGACAAACATTTAAATCATGAGAGACCAATTTATCCGTACAATATTTATCATAGTGGGTAGTTATTCTTTTAACATTGTACATGAGAAAATTTTACCCAATCTATTTTCCTCATGAGAAATATTTGTAATATTTAGATAAAATTTAATTTTATTCTCCTCCAAGTCCATATATCACATAATAATATCAATCGGTTATTTGCCCATTCCATTGCAATTTGGTATGTCAAACGACATGAGTAGATGGTGGAAACACTTCAATCGTGAACACAGAGCACACTAGGGCTTGTTTAGTTTAAATTCCTAGTTTTCACTTTTTATTTTTAGTTTTTCAATTTTAAAATTTTGTGAAGGAAAAATTAAAAATTGTATATGAAAATTGAAAATTAAATTTTATAATTTTTATTATTTTTTTTACAAAATATGAAAAAAATAAAAAATTAATAATAAAAATTAAAAACTGTAAACTCAAAGCAAACAAATCCTTATTTTTCCGTAAGTAATGTGGACAAATGTTTTTCTTTTCCGCTACAAAAAGTTTAGGGTAAAAAGGAAAAGACCTCATTCGAAAATCAGTATAAACTGTTAAAATTTGTTATGAAATTAAAAATCATACATAATAATAATTTAAACTCTAAATATAATTTTTTATTAGTGAAAGATCGACTACCGAGTCAACCATTCGAGGTCTAAAACCCCTCACTGTACTGTGAACCCACTTGCACACATTTGACAGTTTGGACTCCCATAGCTACGTTCCTCCGTTTTCCCCAAAAGACTTTTGTTTCCTTCTTTAGCGTTCCCTTGCTGGCTTCATGGCTTCCACAAATATTATTACTCCAAAATGTCATCCCCACATAAGAGATATCCCCTCCCTGATAACTACAGCCTCAAGATGAAGACACCTAATATCCAAATATCCATTTGGCTCGATAAGCCACTTCTGTGGCTAGACTAAGGGTTGCAGAAGAGCTGAGCCAAGCATGATCACTTTATAGTCGAGGGTAGCCCCATTCTGATCAAGGTAAAGTTTCAGCTAAGTTTTTTCATTCAAATCACGATTCATAAAATTCAACTAATCTAACAGTTAAATCATCTCATTGCAAGAGTAAATGCTCCCAGGACTCAACCCTGATTTTTTCCGCCTCCAAATAATTACAAAATCAATAATTAAACCCACCAAACCTAGCTCAAAAGATAAAATCAACTTCACAATAACTTATCATAAATCATATTTGTAGTCCAAATATTAACATCTATACTTTTTCCTCTAATTGTTTCGTCTCTAAATTTTCTAATTACTTTACTGAAACTTGTGCAATTTTTCTCTACACATACCCAAATCACTTGAGACATTCATTCCTACAACGTTAATCTTTTATGTTTTTACCATTCAACATTTACAACCTTCTTGTCAACATTAATCTCGTGTACCGAGCCTAATTCTGTTTTTTTCCCCCGGTCCTGATTGAGACTAATACTACACCAAGAAAAAATTGTAATGGTTGGGCTGATTTTCAAATTGCAAGCCACCTATGTAGAACTCAGAAATTTTGACTTCAACCGAACCAATATGTTTTGGCATGGCCTTAACCAATTTGATTTTGGACTTACCCCAGCCAAAATTTATGTCAACCCAAGACCTGATCAAACCGTTGCCAATGCGAAGCTAATTCAACAGCTACTCCTAGTCTGCTACTATTGTATTGTTGGGCCTCAGCGAGTATTGTTATCAATGTATAGTTTAACAACATCTAATTTGGATCTTCTAGATTCAAATAATTTAATCTTTCTTCAAGCCTTGCTAAGTTATTTGATTTATTCGTCAACTTTGTCCAATCGTATGAAAAGAAGGCCATGAACCCACCAAAGGGCTACCATAAAATAGGCCTCATGAATGTGATGGTGTCAAGTAACTAACCAACTAGCCTACTTATCCCACCAATGGCCATCCGTTTGAGTGACCTATTTTAGGAATATTATTTATACTCATGACATATAAAACACCATCTTAAATCATACCTCATTCACCGATATATAAAGTATAGATCTTATTTAAAGAAGATTCCTGATCTAATAATAGGGAGGATGACTCAAAATGGTACCTCAGGAGTACAAATAACACAATTCCTTCATCTTTATTATTAATTCCTCAAATTTTTAAATAAATGTCTTGGAACAAATATTTTTTGTAATCCAATTTTAAGTTCATGGTATCGTATCTCGATCTTAGCTGGTGTCCACATTCATGTCCTGATCTCTCATAATTATAAAAAAAAAAAAAGGAGTATTCAGGTTCCATAATCCACTAGCACGCAGCTGTTGAACAAATTGCACTACCAATTTCAAGAAGGTTCAACCCTTTTTGTCCTCTTCCACAAGTCCCCCCACAACTTACGCTACCATGTCTCTATCCCCCACAATCCTCATCCCCTTTTTCTTGGCCTGCAAAATTGGAAGAATATTACACAAATTCAGAGAGTTAAGATTAGAACAACAACAATAATAATGTAATAAAACAAACAAAATAATTGCATCAATTTGACCAACAGAATTAAGATAGACTTACCCATTAAAATAATCATAGAACCAAGTCACACGAAAGATGAGCTGAACGAGCATCACGAGCCACAATGGAACAAAATACACGGAACAAACTGGTTGTGACTTGAGTGGAACGGAATCAAAACCACCAAAAAAGCGGCACGCATAGGACACGTCACAAAAATAGTGTCCGTATTAGACGGCGTTTAACGGAACCCAAACTTGTTCAGAAAAGATAGAAGAGTCCCAGAGCCATTTTCCAACAAAACAGTGCTCAATTGATAATCAAGAACGTCAACCAGATCCAAACTTTAAATCAAAAAAAATCTTCATATTTCATAACCCGCTCAACTCATCTTTTTTTAATTTTTGTTTTCTGTTAATTTCTTCTTCTGAGTCCTTCGGTATTTTTCTTCATCATCATGATCATAAATTGAGGAATCAAGCATCATATTTTCGACTTTGTCCCTCGTATTTACTGTGTATATTTATATGTATAAAGGCTCCGCTTCAGTGGCAGTAATTACTGCAGTGAGGTCCACAGTAGAGGAACCTAGGGTTTCCCTCGAACTGCCCGGTGTAGCAACCCGCCTTTGCCGATCCGTTACGTACACCGACCGGTCGGCTATGGCGGACGAAGCGGTACGCCGCCGCGTGCGGCAGCGAATCGGCTGAGGCGTACGGCGATCTGGCCGGAGAGTGACTGGCGCTGGACGAAGCAGACGACGACGACGGCGACGACGAAGACGCCGCCGGAGACACCTTCTTGAGCGATTTCGGCGGAGACAGAACTGCTCTGATCTTCAACGGATGAGCCAATTTCGACGAAGCGCGATCGTATTCTTCGATGATGTTCGCCAGATCTTCGTCGCCTTTGACCGAGATCAAGGTCCCCAAGTCACCGTCCGGCAACTGACACCGCAAGGTCACGGAGGAACCGCACAATTCCCCAAGCTTCACCATTAATTCTGCACCACAGCGCGAAATCGAAACGGTTAACGAATGATTAAGAGAGAAAAAGACACGTGAAAAATTTGGGAGTGAAAGGAAGCGAAGGAACGAACCTGAGAAAGAGATAGAACGATCGACGGTGAGGACTCTGGTGTGGCCGCCGACGTAACGGAGCTCGCCGTCGGTGGCGCGTGGGAGGATCTTGCCGCCGTAGCTACAGAGGAGCTTGATGGTGTGGCCGGGTTTGGATTCCATGACTCGTTGCGGTGCCTGCTCTCGTGACTCAGTGTGTTAGGTGAGTTTGAGGGAAAACGGAAAATGGTTTGGAAGATTCTAGAAAAGAGAGAAGAAGGGGAAGAGGGAGAGAAGATTGTGTTCCTCCTCCGTCCAGCCTTGGAGGGTTCGGGCTTGAAAACCCTGGGAAGTGATTTTCGGATTTATTTATAGGCCGAACGGGGTGGAGAAGCCCACGCGCTAATCACTGTTTTTAAACTTGATGATAATGAATGATTAATTTAAAATAACAAAAAAAAATGAGACCGCCCTCGAGCTTGGAGACTTGGAGTGTTTGTTAAGTGTTCTATATGCGGATATTCTTTTCTTTTTGCTTTCCTAGAAAGGACGCCAAACATTTCGGTCAAAAATGGGGAGAAAAAAAAAAGTGTAGTGATCTATTATTTTTTAATGTGAAAATTTAGTGATTTATTGAGGCTTGGGAAGGAAAAAAGAGGGGGCAGGCAGGTAACCAATGAAGTTGAGGATGGGTGGCCCATTTTGGCGTAATTGATAAGCCACGATGTGTGGCCCACGATGCAACTAAAAGGGCCCATGCTATGTGGCCCCTTTTTTATACATATCTTGATGTGCAAACTAGGGATGCTATCCGCGCAGGGCGAGAGAAGCGTCTCTCCGCTCCCCATACTTGGCACCTCATATTTTCACCAAAACTATTATTTTAATATTTAAAAATAAATATTTAATTATGACATTTATTTTATTATTATTGGATATGATAATGACTCTATTTTTCTAATAATTTATTACATCAAATGGTTATGTTGGGTGTTAAAATAGTAATACTTTATTTTCCCGATCCTTATACTCGATTTTCATCGTAAGGATGGATTTTCCCTACCTTAGTTCCCCACCTTCTCATAGGTCCTCATGAGAATCCATGAATTTACATAGAAGAAAAAGGCTAATGGATAAGGTGCCGAACATGTTTGAATGTGGAATAGTTACCATTGTTTGTGAAGGAGTAGCCTAGCGTTCATGGCAGAACTATGGGTATAGCTTGCAGGCAATGGTATAGGAGTCAAGATAGTTGGGCGATGTTGCGAATAGAGGAGGAATCGAGTAGCAACATGATGCAAAGGAGGCCGAGTTGCTAGGTGACCATAGGAGATGTGATTCGGTAAATGAGGCGTTGAACTGTTGTGGTTTGTAACCAAATACATTCACTTTTCAATGAACCAAAACTGCATGGTTTCCGAGAGCAACTATTAATATGGAATGAAGGAAGTATCTCCAAAAGCCTGTTCTTTCATTATCGAAAAGACAAAAGGCCATTTGTTCTCATTATTTCATATTGAAAAAACAAAATAGAAAGCCCTACACATCTAGTTCAATCTATTCTAAATCTGAGACCACTATTCAAAAAACAATGGGAACTTGACAACAGCTCGAGACCTATGGTGATGCCATGGTGAAGCGTGTCAACTAGAACGGTGAGGCATCTACAGTGGCCAGGCGAATGTAATGAAGAGGAAGCGAACAATTGGACAAGTGAAAAGGAGAGCACAGCAGTGGTTGGCGAGGTGAGCACAACAGTAGGGCAAACGCAGTAGTGAAGGAAGTGTGATGACATAAAAGTTGAATCTTTAACAATGGTGGGTAAGTGCATAGTGCTGCCACAAACTGAGCGACATCACATAAGAGCAACACTATCAAATATTGTAAATATGGACTATGAATGATTTTCTAGATTTGTTAGTTGCTGTCATGACCCGACATGGATAGTGACTGGCACGTGGGAAATCTCAACCCTATGTAAGCCTCATGACTGCTGAGTTGTGTTATATGCATAATTAAAATACCATTTTAATCTCAAGACATATTCAACATATAATTCCAAAACATAGTCAATATATATCCTTCCATTTCATAACCAAGTCTAAAATCCATGACCATAAAATAAATATAAACTTATTTGTTGTATGCAAAACCATGAAAATTATAAGATCATAAATACACATCCAACTAAATCATGGTAGCCAAAATGATGCATATGCATGGTTCGAGACCCTGTCCGTAAAATCACTAAAGCACTCTACATACATAACCCAAAGCACTTCACTTAAGCTCACCCAAACTAGAGCGTCACTGCTACTGAGAAGGAGGCTGAGAAGGATCGAAAGCAATGGTTGCATTTGTAAGAGGGAAAAAGAGAGAGGTGAATTTCATCTAAAACATAGTGAGCACATTATCACTCGTAACCTCCACATAGGACAATCAATAGGGCAATACATAATAAGAATAATGTAATAGCTATGAAAAAAGTTTCATTTTTAATACGTATTAGTTCAAAAACCAATCATTCATGTAAAACATGTAAATAATTTAGAAAAACTTTTCTATAAATCTATGAATTTAGAGGTGTTTTCCTATGTAGCTAAATATGTAAATATCAAATGATTTTGTTATGCATGTATATTATTTATATATTTCCTATTGGTTGTCCCATATGAGTGATGGGTGATGGGTATCCATTTATTGATTCCGATGACTCACCACTCTTCCTTCATCATTACAATTGCAGGTCCAATTATCTTTCAATTACCATTTTAGTAGATAGCAGTTGTTCCAGTAGTGAGCTATACATTGTAGGAAGGCTTAGTTTAGGTTTTTGTTAAATTAGAATGCTCCAGTAAATGTGCAGTGTAGGCAGGATCCGAATTATACATTATATTTTATTATTATGTATTTATTTTCAATATATATATATATATAATATGTATATGTATATGTCTCAGAATTTAAGTATGGATTTAATTTACAGATTGTGATTGAGATTATGTAACAAACCAATTATATAGTTATGTTTTAGTTTCCAAGTATTAAATTGAAATTCAGGGCTATGTATGTTAAAATACTTCAATCTTACGAATTCGAATATTATGTATTGAATAGAGAGTTTGCAATGAAAATTATGTTATTTCATGCATTCAGTAGGCCACGTTACGTGGGGACTCAGAACTCCCACATGCCAATCATGTTTCCAAATTGGATAGTGACATATTACATGTTACCCCTTTATAAGAGATTTGGGGACTAGATGACGTATCTTGATACAGGAAAAGATGTGGATATTTTGATCTTTATGGCTTCTTCGGCTTCTCAAGTCGTTTCCTTGCTAGAATAATTCCTCCAAATGACTTTCACTAAAGCGACCTCCCTTGAACGATGCTTCTTGATCTGCCTATCCACGATGGCAATATGTTCTTCCTCATACAATAAACTCTTATCAACCTGGACCACTTATAGCATGAGCACATGAGACTAATTGGGCATGTACTTCCTGAGCATGCTAACGTGAAAGACTGAATGGATAGCTAATAAACTAGGAAACAACGTCAATTTGTAGACCACTGCTCCAACTCTCTCTAGGATCTCAAAATGTTCGAGAATTGAACTAAAATAATGTTACATGTGTTTTTAGAGGATCAAATTAAGAGTTTAATCTTAAGTTATGAAACTAAAATAAAAAGGTTCACTTATTTATAAATAGTCACCACAAACTATTTTAAGTTTATGAGCTTAACAATGTTTTAAGTTTTCTTTTTCTTTTAAAGGAAAAAGGTGCTATACTTTTCCTCATTTGTTCGTTTTCTTGTGGGATATGAAAGCAAAGTACGCACAATGTCCAATTCACCAATTGACCATTGAATTGTGACCACAAAAACCATGAAACCTATGAATGATGACAAATTCTTTATAAATACAAGTTAGGCAATATTATGCTTGCACGTAGGTTGAAAATAAGTCCATATCAAAGAATATGTGCACCATCCTGCTTAAAATTCGATGCTAGATATATGACCTGTGTGGAATAATCACCACACTAATATTTGCTTTTTGAAAAATATAATGTGAATTTATAGGGCGTGTTTCCTTCCAATAGAACAGTATTTTGTTAAGGGTCGTGTTTTGTACCGTATATACCCTTATATAATATTTTTCTAATGGTATATCCCCTTACATAGGTATAACTTCACATTTATAGAGAATTTTAGGTGATTTTGTAATTGAAAAAATAGAACTTCCATGAATTTAAATTCGATGGATGAAAATTATCAAATTAAATTTATTTTTAATATTCTTTTATAGGAAAATGATGGCTTCAATCCTCTACAAATTTTTTGACAGGGGACCCTGATTCATGTATTTAATTGCACAAATCCATATTTGTGTGTGTGTGTATATATATATATATATATATATCCCAAGTATAATTCTTGGTATACTTACACTCTTAAATAACATTTTATAAGAATAAAGTTTTATCAATTCAATCATTGAATTCAAGTTCAGAGTTCTTACGTAAATCAAGTATATCAAATTTCATATAGTTTTAAAATGATTTGATATTTCATCACGCAACTTCATTTTTGTTAGAAAAAATAAGCCATTTCTCCTCCTTGAGAATCATCCTAAACAAAGAAATAAAATAAAAACACAACCATATTACAAGAATTTAACGTGGAAAACTCCAAAATCGAAGAAAAGCCACAGCCGCTGTCAAAAGATAACCAGAAAATATCACTATGTGAAAATTATTATAATACACAGACTTCTTTTTTAAATGCCAACACCCCAATACATCCATACTCTCCAAAAAAAATATTTGAACTATGCCTCACAACACTCTAAAACAAGAGTATAGAGGAAGAAAAGTCGGATACAAACTTAAAGTGTTTCTGACTTATACAAATTGAAATGGAGAACTTAGACTCATATATATAGCCTTGACAACCGCTCTCTATCCTAATTCTAAGCAATGTGGGGCTTCTTTCCCAAACTTATTTCAATCAAACACTAACAATTTGATGGATAATATATTTTTGAAAATACAAATAAATATCAATTATTAAAATACATACTGATTGTTATCTGTTTTTCTGAAATTTGGCATACTTGATCGTCAATATAATTCAATGGTCGAGTCAGTTAAGTTTAATTTTGATCCTATGAAGAGTTATTGAAGGATTTAAGTGCATAAGACTTACACATACTATAAATGGATCCATACCCATATATATATATATATATATATATATATATATATATATATATATATATATATATATATATATATATATAAAATTGAAATTTGATATTAATCTTACTTTTACTTATATCATAATTTTCATCATCTATAATAGGAAATATGTGAAGTACTATGCAATTTGGCCGAAACATTGTTTGACACACAATTCATAGAGAGTATACATGAACGAATCATCTGCAATTTGTCATCTGGAATTTGTTTGGCCTAATGGGCATCTTATTGAATGGGGGGGGAGGCTATGACTCCATGACCCTTATTTTTCCCCAAATCTTCGTTCAAATTAAGCATTTTCACGAGTGGTGGCAGTAACACGTCCAATACGTTTTGTAAGCACCAACTTTACAGTCTCATTTTAGTTAATACTTAATAGCTTAACTAAGATCTTCTACCACTTTAAAAAAAGAAAAAACAAAAAATCTTCAACACTAGGAATTTCTTGTAAAAGGATTTGTTTGAAAATTAATTTATAAATCTATTATTTTGTGTTTCACGTGTAATAAAAGTGTTTATTACTTTATTTTAATTTTTAGGGCTTATTTCAAGGAAATTATGTAGAAGACTTTGTTTTTTAAAATTTAGATATTTCATTTTTCAAAAAAGTAATAAAAATTGAATTGTATCCCTAATTTGATCTAAACAAGTGGTTTTGGCTATTGAAGAGTAAACCAGCAAAAACACCCAAGCAATACTATCCAAACACACCCTAATAGATGACATAGCTAAGCTAAGGACAATTAGACCTCTTGCTCTTTTAAAAAGAGCCTAGAGTAGCTAAGCACAAATTAAAGCAAAGCATCACATAATATTATAATTGTTTTAAGAGTAAAAAGTTTATAGTGTAAGCAAGGATTTAAGTACTCACTCTTCATTTATGTTGTTCAATACTTTCTAAAATTATAAGCTAGGTGTAAAATTGATAAGAAGTTGTTGTGGTTTATTAGTAAAATGGTTAGTTGTACAGCAACAAGGGCTTCTGTTCCTAATAGACCTTATAGGCCGACCTTAGTGCAAGCTTAAACTTGAACTATTAAGATAACATCTTTTCAAACAAGTCTAAGCCCTATCTTATTTTAAAATATGTTTGGTTAGGTTAGGTCAAATAGAGGCCAAATCATAGGTTGTTGACAGGTTGCTTGACTTATTTTTAACTAGCTTAGTGTTATAAGTTAGAAAATAATTTATTTTACAAAATACTTATCAATAATGCAAGCAAAAGTTTTTTAATTATTTGATGTAACTAAAATAACACTATCTCTTAAACAAAAATAATACTATCCATAGAATTTTGAAAACATACAAATTAACTCCTAACGTTTCCTGATTATGCATATTAACACTTTTTAAATTTTTATTTTTCATCTATTATTAATAGAAATATTACACAATAAAGAGAGTTTGGGTATCCAGTTCCACTGCTTTTTAGTTTAGGGTATAAGATTATACATGAACTAAGGTTCAGTGATACATATAGCTAGTGCTGTTATTTTCGATTAATAATGATGGACAATAAATTAATAGAATGATTAAAATACATATTTAAAAGGGTCTATGTCACGACCTGACCTAGGCATGTGACCGACACGTGAGAAATCTCATCCTCACGTAAGTCTCGTGACCTCTGAATCTCTCTATATGCATAAAATAATATAATTTTCATTCAAAAATCATAACTTCCTCTAAAACTCCATATAAACTTCATATCTGGAATTATAAAACTGAGATACTTGATATATTAAGCTTTGAAAACATCTTAATCATACTTTGAAAACATATGATCTAAATCATGAATACATCTCTAGTGTATTATATAAACTCTAATCAAACTCTACAATTTCAAATCCATACTTGTGAAATGAAAATGTATATATATATATATAACTATCCAAATACTGAAATCAAATACTTAATCTAAAAATAATGCATGGCTTGGATCATACTTGCATATCTACTGGAGCACTCTACTCTAACAAGACTCTAAGCTAAGCCTTACTCCGAAGTAAGACTCACCGTTGAAAACTACTACATCTGCCAAACTGGAGGTTGGACAACATCTGTACCTGCAATTATGAGGAGGAAGAGAGATGAGTAAGTCAATGGACTTAGTGAGTGAGCTCTCACCCATCATCCATATGAGACAACCAAGGATAATATGCATAATGCAATATATATGCACTGTCATAAACCATTTAATATTTATGTACATAATCTCATAGGAATTGTATCTCTGTATTCATAAATTCATAGGAAAACATCTCTGAATTCTTACTCCAACAAGGAAAATCATTTATCATAAATATATATTATCTCTTAAATCAATTATTCTCTAAAATCATTACTAACAGTACTCTAATAAAGAAACAGGAATCTCTGGTTATGCCAAATTCATGTGACACGACAAAATCTCTAGTTATGCGTATCAACCGTGGCATAACAAAATCTCTGAACTTTGGGGCACCTAACTAGGTCCCATTTTTTATTTCTCTGGCCTTGGGGCAACTTGGTATACCAAGGTTAACGAAATAACTACCGTTAACTCAGAGTCTGTTTCTTTATAGCTACCATATATTCTCTAAATCATAAAAACTAAGTATTTTTCTAAAGCTTTGCGTTAGGCTTTACTCTGGAGTTAAAACTCTTTCACATAAATACTCTGCTCTTGAAATCTCTTAAAGTACTAAAACTCTAAAACTTTGTTAAATACTCTAATCTGTGTATCAAAACTCTTTCATACATAATACTCTATTCCTTGAAATCATCAAAATAATTTCATAAATCTCTAGATACAATCATACTCATACTCTAGCCCCTTATAAAACTATTTAAATACGAAAACTCTTGAAACTCTAAAAGCTCTGGACTCATACCACTCTAGCAACCTGAATTTAGCATAAGTGATCAGAAATCATGTCCCAAGGGATCATCCCACAGGCATTTTGATTTCAAGCTCATGAAATATGTATCTACTAGTCACTATGAATCATACTGAATTCCATATTTTTGGAATATCACAAAACTAAATTTCTAAAATCTCATTTCTCAAGATAATGTCTTTTATAACTTAATAACTCTAATATCAACTTTGAAATGGAAAAGTTCACAATCCAAAAATCTCTAGTATTATAATTAAACATCTATGCTTTATATTCTTTGCCAAAATATCTTAATTGGTACTTTAAAATCATATTTCGAAATCTCTAGTCTTGAAGTATAAGATATCATAAACTCTTGAAATATGTTTAATAAAATAACAACTTGTTACGTCATATATTATTGTAAGAAATCTCTTTGGCTTACACATAAAACATTTCTATATCATACAATATGTCAATCATGGTCCCATGATTTTCTAAACACATTTTCATGCCATAAGCTTGAACCCACTCATTGTTTGAAGTCCGGAGTATGTGGGCCCCACTAACTTAATATAGAGAGCTTGGAATGGCATCAACAACTGTTATAGAGTAACGCTGAGTCATGATCAAACTCTAATAACATCTAGATAACTCTAAAAAAACTCTAACAACATTGGAAAAGCACCCCACTTGACAACAATGAAAGAAATAACAAGACCCAACTCAAGATCATGAAAGAATAGAGAGAATAGAGATATAAACTAGCATCACAAACATACCTTGATGATTTGGGGTAGCTAGATTGGAAGAAAAGAGAGAAAATGAGGGTTGGGGAAGCTTAGCTTCGGTTTTTGCTTCTGGAAAATGAGGGGAGCCCGATGGGGCTTTTAAAATGGGCCAAAACTGAGACGACGTCGTTTTTGCACTGTTTCTGCTGTACTGACACCGCTATAGTGTTCTTGCCATACCCCATGATCGCGGCTGTTACACTTTTGACCGCTATAGCGGTCTATAAACTATCAAAAACACAAAAATGTCTCACTGTGACCGTGACCGTGGATGTTACACTTATGACCGCTATAGTGGTCTATAAACCATCAAAAATGCAAAACTGCCTCACTGTACCCGACCACTATAGCGGTGGCAGTTCACCTAAGACAGCAGGCAACAGGTCATTCACACATCTGGATTGTCTCAATACTCATTTATTTACATTTATTAATTTTACTCTCCATTAACTTTAAAACATAAATGTAAATAAGAAAATACCTCCCATTTGGATTCAAATAAAATATCATAAAACTCAAAATGCCAACAAATCAAAATCTAAATTTTGGGTTTTAGTTCAAATTCGGGAATCTCAGATATTTTCTAAACTTGTGAGCTAAAAATGAAATATTTAAAGGTTTTATAAAATTTATTAAAAATCACTCTTTAACTTGTTTTGCTCTTGGGAACCATTACCGGGACTTTTGATCCCAATAAAGTGGCTCTAACATATAGCCCTCCAATGAGTTGTAGGATCCAGACTTAGCGAAATTCAGGACCTGACAACATAGGTGGGTTCAGACCCTGGGGTCAGATCTTAGACTTGTCCAATGACATGTATACTTAGGGTATCATAGTCCAATGATTGATCTGTACCTTTTAAAATTTTTAGAGATAAAATGTATATGATTCATAATTGAGGGGGTTCAAAGCACAATTTTTTTCTTTTTAAAGTTTAAGTAATTATCTTGAGTTAAGTTACATTATCATAAGAAGTTAATATAGTGATGATAGTCATAATAGTGTCATATATTTAAACTCTTAAAAGTGAATGTCTTGATGAAATACTCATTTTATTATTATTAAATATGATCAATAAATAAAGTATATGAGAATTGCCTTTATATCCAACTTAATATTAGAAAATCACTTTTAGGTTTTAAAATAAGAATTTTTTGTTTTATAATAATTAGACACTGTTTTGATTGTGGCATCAACTGTCTGTTTACTAGGAGGAGGATACCAAATCACACAGGCACACAGCACAGGGCTGTGATGAGATATTATGCTAATTATCAGTTGGTTCATCGGTGTCAGCCATCACTTTGTCCTTCATTCCCCTATCGGTGCATCACCACATATTTTTGAACAAGTGAACAAAACATTGCACAGCAGTATAGCACCGTGCTTCTATTCTCTTGCTCTGCTCATCTGCGCGCAACGTGTAGTTACCTGGTTCCACACGCCGCCAGATGCCCTCACATGCACCTAAACTCTGACTCATCAATGCACCACACACTCCAAGGCACTTCAATTTACGATGATAGCCCATAATGTGTGTTATTCCTATGCATTGTCCATAAATATAATGCCGAGCAAGTGCAGAGCTGAGGAAATGCCACGCATGCATGTCCAACTTGTATAGACTATGGTCTATAGATATGTTCAAGGCTTAATTGAGTGTGTGAGGGAGTCCATTTTACCATGCTGACCTTGGATTCTCTTGATACGTTACTTAGGATGGAGCGTTTCAGTCGTCAGCAACAGCCTCTAGCGGCTGCCCACAATATTACAGAGAGTTGGGTTATATTAATTATTTGTACCCATACAAATATAAATATAAAGTATCATATCAACTTATATCTCATTTGTTATTAGATATATATAGACTCCATTTAAGTGGATTTCACAATAGAATCCATGTTTTATTTAATAATAAATATGGTGTGTATGAATATAATATCTTATACTCATAGCTACGAGTATAAATAACATTTTTTTAGTGGAAATACTACAAAGGATACATTATTATGGGCTACGGCTACTTCTGTTACATGTAGGACAGGGGTTGTTGTTAACATGCTATCCATAAGATCCCAAACATCTTATCCAAAAACATTATCCTGAAAGGTCCTAACTTCTTATCCAAAAAATGAAGAAAAAGGGAAAAAAAAATTAATGTGAGGGGCTATCTAAGACTGCCCCACTTTAGGATTTGTGCTACAATAAGACAAAATATATTGTAGATATTTGCTCATATCAATATACTGCTGTCAATACTTTGTCTTGTACCCATGGTGGTCGATAACATTTCAGTATACGGTTCACATATATACTAGATAATCAAAATTAGCTACTGGTCTTGTGAAAAAAAGAAAGAAAGAAAAACTACTTGTCATAATTAATGTTAGGAATTGTTAAACTTCAAATAAAGTAGCTAGATAAGTGAAAGAAATCATTCTTAACAATAGTTATGCTGCAAGAATTCTGGTTGTTATAATCAATATTTTCGATTATATTCTAGATCTTTCCATATATTATATAACGGGGCGCAGACTATCAATAATTGAGATTCAAGCTTGGACTGCTACACTGACCAAATTAGGTATTTGATTGTAATGTCTGTTTTTATGTGAGTAAGTCGTTGCCGGCATCTCTTATCTGTGTCTTTTTGTTTAGGCTAAGATAAATGCTATTTGGAGGGTAATGATGGTTTCTAATAATATAACATGTATCACATCTAATCTAATGTTTATACAAATCAGAATTAATCTAGTTTTGAATTTTGATGCTTAATCTTATCCTCTACAGTGCTTAGTCAATATTCCGTATTTTACTTGCCAATATCTTTTGAGTGGACATTGATTTTCCATTTTGATCTCATGGACATGGATCAGAGTCGGACGAAAACTGGATTGAAAAGGACTCCAGATACAATAAACCAAGCATATATATGGCTCTTGCAAGGAATGCAAATGGTACAGTGGGCCCATAAAATGAACATCTACGAACGAAATGGCCTGTTATAGACTCACTCGTTGAATCTCACAAAACCAGTCTCGTACATGAACCCAACCTTAGGACCCATGTCATCAAGACCCAAAAACTGTCATGTTAATAGTAAAATAAAAGAAAGAGAACAGAAGGATTAATTTCAGTTTTTTAAAATTTTATAAACTACATTAATAATTTCTTAATTTAAAATACTGAGAATGCAAAAAAAAATATAATTTATCCAATTTTTTCAAAAAAATTAATTTTAATGTATTAATAATATAAAATTTTTTTTACACAGTTATCCAATATGATAAAAATAAAAATATAATTGACTTTCACCTCAATACTTTAAAACTCATATATATATATATAAAAGAGAGAATGTGATTAGATGAGAATATAAATTTTTAAATATTGTCAGTATAGTTAAATTAAATAATCCAAAAGAAAATACATACAATTTCAATAACTAAAAGAATTAACTTTTTTCTTTTTTTTTAATACTTTTTTTAGACTGAAGGGCCCAGAGGCCTACCTTTATGCATTTTCAAAAAATAATTAGTTCGAACCATAGGAGAGCAAAATATATACATACATATATATATATATATATATATATATATGAACCCGGGGTCATTATATTTTTATTTGCCTGAATTAAGTGAGCTTGACGTCCTTGACCGAAAAAAAATAAAAATAAAAAATAAGTGAGCGAGGGTCAAAACAGTAAAATCAGGACCAACAGCTTCGCTCATCAGTTATAACACCTCTAACCCTAGCTGACGTTCTTTCGCCGCTCCACCACCCCACGCTCAGGAGAAAGGCAACACGCACCAAAACAACATCACCACCGCCACCAACAAAAACAAATATGACGACGCGGTTCAAGAAGAACAGGAAGAAGCGCGGCCACGTCAGCGCCGGCCACGGCCGCATTGGAAAACACCGGAAGCACCCTGGCGGCCGCGGAAACGCCGGAGGAATGCACCACCACCGCATCCTTTTCGACAAGTACCACCCCGGTTACTTCGGGAAAGTCGGCATGCGATACTTTCACAAGCTCCGCAACAAGTTCCACTGCCCAATCCTCAACATCGATAAGCTCTGGTCGCTCGTTCCACAAGACGTCAAGGAGAATGCCTCCAAGGACAGCACCAAGGCGCCGTTGATCGACGTCGCGCAGTTCGGGTACTTTAAGGTTCTCGGGAAGGGCGTGCTGCCGCAGAACCAGCCCCTTGTCGTGAAGGCCAAGCTCGTATCGAAGATCGCGGAGAAGAAGATTAAGGAAGCTGGTGGAGCCGTTGTTCTCACGGCTTAATTGGATTAGGTATTGGTTTGGGAAAAAGGATTAGGTTTTTTAAAAAAATTTGTTTTGTTCTGCTCTGTTATCATTTTTTTGGTTTTCTTCTTTTTTTTTTTTTTGGAGAATTGAGGTGTTGGATGATGTTTCTTGTTATTTTAATTTGCGGTATGAGGTGTTACATGATTTAGATCTGAGCTCTTTTAAAAAGCTTGCTGTTATGGGCGTTTGTTTTAAAAAACAAAAAAATGGTCCTTATAACGATTCACATGTCATCTAATAATGGTTGGATGAAATGTAAGTCGACGAGATATCCCTCGCCCATGAATGAATACAAATTACACCATTCTTTTTTAAATTGCGCTAATAATGATGTTGCTTAGGTGGCTAAACTAACGAATGCAATGTGGAAATTGATCCGAGTTATAGATTTTCAGAGGGTAAGATGAAATGGAATTTTCATAAAACTTTACGACACGAGCCTTTGCTATAAGTATACTATCAGAATTTTTCAAGCGGAAGATCAGACATATGCTTTTTGAGTTCACAAAATTCTTTTTGATGAGAAATAAGATGAATGATTTATGTTCAAAATGCTGCTACATTAAAACTTGGTTGAGTTTTTAATTTTGACCATAAATGTGGTCAACCTAATGTAGAAGGTAAACATTTTTTTCTCCGTCTTCAATCATGGTTTAATACCAGAATCTCGTTATATACACATCTCAACTGAAATCTTGCCAAGCAAGTTGGAGGATGAAATTTAAGTTGTAATTTCTGAATCGTGATTTTGGGAGGGCGAAATTACAACCCAAATATCGTCATTGTCATTGTGAATTTGTGATCATTTGCATCCCGGATATTCTTCCGCCTTCGGTGTTCACTTCCTTAATGCAAAATAAAGCACTAAAAAGGTTTATTGATGTAGCCTAACAAGAGCTCATTTGGACGTGATTTTTGGAAAATGTGTTTTTTAATTGATTTTTTAATTAAGATCTCTTGAAAAAATAAAATTTGATTTATATTTAAATGTAATGTTAATTTATATTTAGATGTAATATTAAAGAATCTTTATTTACTATTAAACATCTCTTTTGTGTTATAAAAAAGGTCTTTTTTTCAAAAGATGAAAATTCTAGCATATAGAAAAAATCGTTTTTTACTTTTTCGATTAATAGTTTTACTTAAAAAAATTAACTAAACATATAAAAAAACCAAAAAAAATCTTTTTATTGAAAAATATCTTTTTTATCATAAAAAAAAGGTACGTCCAAATGGGTTCCAAATTCCGTTTATGCTTTTTTGCTTTTCCTGGATTACTCTTGGTTGTCCGAAAACCGGACATAGGTCAGATCAAAAGCCCTAGTTGCTTTTTTTTCTTTTTGTAAGGTTATTTGATTTTAACATGGGCCGAGAGCTAGGACTCGTCAGCTTGTCAAATGCCTATAGCGTTTCTACAACCATCAATATCATCATGATTCATGAGATTGACGGAAAGGAAAATCCTACTATATATATATATATATATATATATATATATATATATATATATATATATATATATATATATATATATATATATATATACACACACACACTTCGAGTAAGTCTTTACTTCATATAATAATTTTTTTTGACATAACATCAATCTAACCATTAAATTTAAAGTTTCTACTAAATAAATTAAGCATATATAATTTTATACAATTTGAAAATGAATTGATAGTTTATCATTTCATTTTATTTTGACATATAACATGTTTTTGAAAATACAAGTAAATATCAATTAATATATTACATAGCTATTGTTATTCAATTTTTTTAAAATTTGACATACTTGATTATCAATATAATATAACATAAATTAACGGTCGGATTGATTAAATTCAATGTGAATAAAGACTTATAGAATGAAGTAAATGTGTGAGACTTATTTCTAGAATAAATGAATCCACACACACATAGATATATAACATGAGAAAACTTGTTTATTGTGAGACATAGGAGGAGCTCATTACATCACTTAGATTAATTTAGATGGCAAAGATTAAAAGATTTTAATTAGTGAGTCACGTGACCTACTCACTCCTCCTTATTCTCTACTGTTATCTCGCATATCTCGACCTATCTCTCCGTAATTCTGCTTTGTTTGCGCCGTTCACCTGCAATTACAGGAGGCTTCCTCATCAAAAGTATGAAAATATGAAATGTTGTTCTGGAATTGTGCCAGGTACGGAGGCTAATGTAGATACTATAGCTTATTATCACCAATTAGTCTAATGTGATGTGAATCAATCAAATACTTTCAATCATTGTATCGTGCTTATGGGTTTGCTTAATTTGATATACAAGATAAATTAACCTCTTCAATAAATTTAATAAAAAGAAAACAAAAACAAATAAGTATGTTAAATGAAGAAATAAAATATGAAAGGATTCAAGAACAAGTTAAAAATGAGAATGTGCAAAATAGAATAAAAGAACTTCAACAAAAATTCGAAAAAGACATATCTGCCGATCACTCTAATGCTTTCTGAGATAGAAAGAAACATCCAGTTTCATTACCATTCGAAGATGGATTTGGTGAGAAAAATATCCCAACAAAAGCAAGACCTATCCAGATTAATCAAGAATATATAAATTATTGCAAAAAAGAAATCTAAGAATACTTAGATAGAGGATTAATAAGGCCAAGCAAATCTCCATGGAGTTGTGTTGGTTTTTATGTCATGAATGCATCCGAGCAAGAAAGAGGGGCTCTAAGACTAATGATCAATTATAAGCCTTTACATAAAGTTTTAAAATGGATAAGATATCTATTACCAAATAAGAAAGATTTGATAGGAAGGATAAATAATGTGGCAATATTTTCAAAATTCGATATGAAATATGGATATTACCAAATTCAAAAACTAGAACAAGATAGGTATAATTAAAACTACTTTTGTAGTACCTTTTCGACATTTTGAATGGAACGCAACCCCACATAAATTTAAAAATGCCCCAAGCAACTTTCAAAATATAATGAATGATATTTAGCCAATTCTTTGAATTTGCATTAGTATATTTAGATGATTTTAGTATTTTCAAAAACTATAAATCAGCATTTCGAACAATTAGGAAAATTTTACAAAATTATAAAAGGAAATGGGTTTGTAGTCTCAGTAAGAAAAATGAAATTGTTTCAACCTGAAGTGCATTTCCTAGGATTCGAAATATATCAAGGAACCATAACTCCCATCAGTTGCTCAATAGAATTTGCTGATAAATTTCCAAACGAAATAAAAGATAAGAATCAATTACAAAGATTTTTAGGATGTATAAATTATGTGTCAGATTTTATTTCAAACTTAATAACAATAAGCAAACCTATATACAAAAGATTAAGAAAAAACTCTCCACCATGGAGTGAGGAAATGATTAATAGCATTAAAAATTTTAAAAAAAATAGTAAAAGACTCCTATGTTTAGGGATCCCTGATCCAGATGCCTTTATGATCATAGAAACTAATGTGTCGGATCTAGGATATGAAGGAATATTGAAGCAAGTTAAAATAGAATCCAATAAAGAATAAATAGTTACATATCATTCATGAATTTGGACAAGTCCTCAAGAAAAATATAGTGCAATTAAAAAAGAAGTTCTTTCAATAATTTTATGCATTATGATTTTGAAATCCAACACATTGATGAAAAGCACAATGCACTTCTAAACTTTCTTACCAGAAAGTTTTTATAGGGGAAAACCATCAAGAGTGAAGATAAAAAGATGACTAAAGATTAATACAGGGTTACATCAAGAAGTCCTATATCAACAAGCAATTCAAAAAAAAATATTGTTCAATACAGATCTTCGGATCATAATTTGATGGTTCAATATTCTCCTTTAAGTTCAATACGGCCCTCCATCCCACTTTTCACTCAAAATAAGTTTAGATCCTTAACCTATCAATAAACAGCCTTACCCTTTTCTAGTTCAAAAGCAAAACCAGTTTCAATAATGTCCCATGCACCTATTACCATAGCCACTTAATCAAATAACTATAGTCCACCAAAAAACCCCATATATTGAAAATCCTGAGTCATAATTGTTTGCCTTGTAAAAGATGAATGGCTTCTAGAGTCACCAGGACAAACAGCTCAAAAGATCTTTTCTCAAGATTTTGAATTTCTTCCAACACATCCTCTCAACACTAGAATTTTTTTTTTATGAATTTATATTAGTAGACACTAATACGATAGAACTTACTTATAAAATGGATAATGATAACAAAATTACCTCTTTCCAAATAAAGATTTACACAATTTTCTCTCCATCTGAATGCCCCAGTTAATACATCACCCAAAACCCTTCTCAAAACCGTTTCAACCCCAATCATGTACCTACTTTAATTTGATTATATAGATGCATAATGCAATATGTTATTTTTAAGACCTTTTCACTTTATAGTTCATTTGGTTCAAAAGAGGAATTTCTTTTAAATTTCCAAAATGATTTATTGATTGGTTTCAATATTTTGGCCCTCATCTACAAATATTTCCTGATCCCATATTAATACTAGGAGCATCTATCAAGTTGTTAAGTTTAAACTATGTTAACTTTAATTAACCCGACACCTAGCGTTGAACAGGAAAACATCACTTTTACATTTTGACATTAATTTTCAAATATTATCGAATAGAGTTTTATATTATTATCTAATTAGTATATGCTTTTATTTTAACTAGTAAATAAGTCAAATATTTTTATTGATATTATAATAATATATATAATCAAATATGTTGGGATTTAATTTAAAATCTTATATTGAAAAGAATTAGAAGTCTTGCAACAGTTTTGACATATAAATAGAGTCTTTGGTTGCTTGATTTAGATATCTTCGAATAGTCGGAGTGATTCATTATATGGGTAGTTTTTAGAAACTGTCTATGTGATTAAAAAAATTTGAAAGCATAATTTACAACTTTAGCTATTCTAAAGTTGTAGATAGTTAAAGATTTATAAAATCACGAACGTAGAGAGTGAAAGTCGAACCACATTAAATTTTATGTATTGTTTGTTTTGTTTTCTATGTTGTTTTGTTTAGAGTTTGTTTTGTTTTATATATATATATATATATATATATATATATATACAGAAAATGCAAGGCTGCTATATAACTATTTTCAGCTCATTGGCTCCGGCACGTGGAGCTTCCTTATCGTTTCTTTTTTGGTGGGTAGGTGGGCCGAAGCCCAAGCTTCCTTATTGGTATATAATCACTGTAATGTTCAATACAATTTTTTCGTGGACCAAAAAAAACCAATAATATTTTTTCATGATCACCGAGAAAGGAGATAATTTCAAGAAGAGTAGTCTAAAATTGTAGTTGAATTACAATGAAAATGCAAACATACTCAACACTCCAAAATATTTCCTTCGCGGTTGTGCATGAGCACTTTTGGTGCCGCTGTTGAACTTTACAATGCATGAGGATAACGATAGCTATAGGCTTTGTAATTTGAGCATACAAGTTAAAGGTAACAACAAATAATAGAAGGTCATGTGGTCTTTTAAAAGGTATGTATATAACTATTTTTTATGGTGTCCTAAACAATATGAATTGCCATGTGTCATTACTCCGAAAATTCAAGGAGAACAGTGGAGTGTATAGTGTGAAAAAAGGTAAAATAAAATGATAAAAAAAAGGGGGATTGGAATTGGATGCTAATGAATAGTTTTTCCTTCCTTTATTGGTTGATATTTTGGTTGTAATTTGGAACATGGTACAGAAAATGTTTTAAAAAACAACGATTGTATAATTGATGATTACTTACTGGGCAATATTATATCGTTAATGATAAAGAGCAACAAAGACTTAGGGTCAAGAATCAAGGTGGGTGGTGACAGGTTGTTATTATTATATGGTCAACTTGTCAGGCCTTATTAAGAATTGCATATTTCTAGTTTCGCCATAATCAATTATCAAGTAGGATCTGATGACTGGATTTGGACTGAATTTGGACCTGTAATATCAATCAGTGTGACAATTTTCAACTCCAAACATGCCAAATTGCGTGATGGAATTGTGGAACCATTAGGAATTATAAATTCAAGGTTGGTTGAGCACAACGCATATAGGGTATAATTATATGTTGCTATGCAACGCTTACCCTGTACTCATTGAAGCTTCCAAAGCAAAGTTTAATTTATAATAAGCTAGAATTCTCTAATTGGATAAGAATGCCAAGCCACAGTCGGATTTGTCCCTACGAATGATTCTATCTATCTATGCTTTCTATAATGCCCAGCCACTTAGCATTTTGATCACGGCGGGACCATATATGATTGCGTTCTGCAATGATGCGGGAATGCGACTAAAAAGCCATCGTACTTTTGTCTTGTTTTTTGTTTTGAAATGAAAGTGTTGCAATTTATTTGTGGAGTTCTGCCAATATGTAACTTAAGTTTTCAATAAAAAAAATACTAAAAATATTAATTTTTTTTTAAATATTTGGTAACAACATTTTTGTTGTATTCGAAGATCGCAGATCTTGGACCTCAGATTAGCGGGCAGGATCACCTCCCTCCTGAGGTCCTGGAAAACCTAGGGACCCCTTCCGCAGGATCCACTAAGGGTGTGGTAGCCAATCTTCACCTGAGGACCAGCAAGGACAAGGGCGTTGGCCTCACCCGAGGTTCGATAGGGGAAAAGACATTAACCTCAAACTCGATGAAGAATCCCATCCCAAGAGATGGCAAAATGGCCTGAGGCAAGGTCATAAGGAGTGCTTAACGAGCATGGATCCTAGTACGAGCGTAAAGGGGACCAAAAATGGAAAAAGCCCTACAACCTCTGCAATTACTTAGAACCATACAAAATTAAGGAATTTGACAATTTAGCTCTAGGATGTCCTCTCAGGGGAAAGTCCAAGAAGTATAAATAGGGAGGAGGCAAACCTCATGTAGGTATGCTAATCACTCTATCGTCCCATATTCCACTCACCCCCTAAAACTAATTTGGGCGTTAGAGTCCCTTGCAGATACCTCCACCTGGTGCCCTAACAACTAGCGAACGAAGGAGGAATGCCAAGAGGACCAATGCCCGTACACTAAAAGATAAAGCCAATGTAACATTACATAACAATTTTGAACTGGAATATCAGACAACAATACTTAAGTTTAAATACGTTTTGAGTCCTTATAAATATATGTCGATTTAGTTTCACTTCAACTAATTTTTTTATTACTTTTAAGTCCTTCATTTTACTAATATTATGTTTTTTAATCCCTATCATTAGTTTGTATGATTAAGTAATGATGTTTATAAGGATAAAAAAAGATTTTAAAGATATTTATAATGAAAAATAATTTTTTTAATATTCGTGGGGATCAATATTCTAAACCACTTTTAGGATCTAAATATGGAGTCCATAAACTAAAAACATAATATTACAAAAAAGATAGACTAAAAAAAAAATAGAATTTAAAGGGACCAAAATCAAAATGGTATATCTTCATAGGAACTAAAAAGTATATTTAAGCCCAACATTTATAATAGAGGAATTTTATATTTTATATTTTAGCGAGATAGATTCTGTAATTTATCACTGCCCAACTTTAATGGTAGGACCCTTTATGCAAGGAAAATTGGAAACGGACAGCGATGTTTTCAACTTCTACAAATATAGTTCATATGGGTTATCAAGCTAAGGACGCACAACCATTCACGTTTAGTATTTGTGGATGTCCCTCTTCATTTGGAAGATACCCACTTTCTTGCGAGTTGAGATAAACATAAAGCAATTCTGGAGTTATTATGAAATTGCAGAAACGTCCTGTCCAGCTGTGTACTATTACCTCCATTGTAGTGGAATTGCAACGAATGTAAAGGCCCTTTATAATTGGTCATTTTTCAATCTATTTTCCCTTTTTATTTTTGAAAACTAAACTTATAATTTAAAAATCTTTGGGTAGGATATTCCTTCCTTTGATTCCTATTAAGCCTGTTTGGTTCCGATTTTCATTTTAATTTTTTAGTTTTTAGAATTTTATAAAAGAAATATTAAAAATTATAAATGAAAACTAAAAATTAAAATTTATATTTTTTAAAATTTTTAATATTTTTTTTATAAAATCTAAAAAATCAAAAAATTAAAAACTAAAAATTCAAACCCAACTCATCTCAAATTCATACCTAGCTCTCACAAATTTATATCCGTGGTTCAGAAATAATTAAATTAATGCTAATTTTCTTGCAGAGCATTATCTTATATATATAGTTTGGTTATATACAGACGCACACACGCCATACTCTGCCAGCAGAACATCAAGCATATGATGTTTGAGAATTGAGAACTTTACGAATATGAAACTTCAGCCTAAGTTGATAAAGGAAATTGAGAACACCTAGCTGGTATTAATAATAGAGCAATAGAAGATTCCATAACTGAGTGAAATTAGCAGCGTATGCTTACAAATACGAAAATACTTTTCTATATAATGGCCTACAATACGGTTAATTATGGGGCCACGGTGACTCAGCTTCAATCAAATGGAATGAGTCTCTTTCGAAAATAGATGTTTGTAAAAGCACTACACTACATTAGTGCTCTATTAATGAATTCTTTACAAATATTGTTTCGAATTGAAAAAGTATTATATATAAAAAAAATCTTGTATCATTCTTTACACTAGTGTAAATAATAAAGAAAAAACTGATGTGAAAAAAGTTTTATTCAATAATAAATCAACTTATTTTGAATTAGATTAATTGAAATTTGACAAATTTCAAATAAAAAGTAAGAAGGTTTTTTTTCTCATACAATATTTATTTGAGGTTTTAAATCAACATGAATTATTAACATAGATGTTCGTACTCCATAGTGACTGATGGTGGAACAAGATCGCAAAATTCAAACAAGACCATCAAGTAGGGACATGGTGACTCACTTTCGATTGAATGAAAGCACATAATGTGGTGAGCCTCATCGAAGAAGAATTATTGCATGCTCTTCCAGTCGTTTGGATCAATAGAAACTGAGAAGAAGGAAAACTATAGAAGAGAAAATGGAGGGAATAAGGGATTTTCTTTCCTTTGGATGCATCGAGAAAATAGAAGAGAAGAGAAAATGACCCTATGGGTCCGACAATAAATATTTCTCCTTTCCCTTGCGAAGAAAATGGACATAGAAGGTTTGTGAAGGTCATTTACCAATTATGCCATTTGCATTTTATTGATTTTGACAGCAATGTTCTTTTCGTTGTTTAAACATGTTATATTTGATTTCCAAAAACAAATAATAGTCAAGATAAATAGATAATAAATATGTTTAAGATTTATTATATAATATTTATTTTAATTTATAAAAATGAGTATAAAACTATAAAGAAATATCCAATGAATAATCTTACTTTATTATTTCATAATAAGGATATAAAAGCCACTGCAATAAAGTTGCATTTTCTTTCCTCTCACTTTTCTTCTCAACCTAACAATAAGCAGTGTTTGGATTAAGAGAAAAAGGATGGAAGAAAATTGAGAGAAGGGAAAATGAGTAGAAAACTTCATTTTTTTTCTATTTGAATCAAATGAAAATTACAAAGGAAAGAAAATAACTTATGAGGGACCATAGATACACTAACATGTGAAGAAAATAGGGGGCCATTGATAAATATCAGTAACATTACATTTTTACCCATAGAAGTATTAAACTGACACCTTATCTAATACAAATAAATTTTAAGAAAATAAAGATAAACTATCAATGATTATAATATCATATTTGTATTCATGTGGTGGTAAAATTTATAACATGGTTTGATTATAAGGTAGGCAATATAAAGATAATATACTTAATTATATTTTATTATATCATTTGAAAGATTTACTTATATTTAGTACAGATATGAATGTCATTTTATTTATTTATCGGCTTTTATTTCCTTTCATTTTCACTATATCCAAATAAACAAAGTTTTCTCTTCATTTTCTTTTCTTCTCAATTTCTTTCCACTAATTTTTTATTTTCATCCAAACAAAGTGTGAGAGAAAATTAACTTTTCTCTTTATTTTTTTTCTTTCCATTTTCTTTTCTCTTATTTTCTTTTCACATCCAAACATACCATTAATGTGTTATGAATCATGTAAAAAATTTTATACAATCATCTAATCATGCGTTAATCTATTAATGAATATGGTTAATTTTTAATCTCATTATATTAAAATTTATGTAAATAAAGATATTTAATTATATGATAGCGTAAAACTCTTTTACACTCTAAACTCTAAATCCAAAAGCCTTTATGGAATCTCATTGTCATCAATTTTTTTATGACCATATAGCTTTTAAGCAATCATGACCGGTTTATATAAGCATGTAGGTTATTTATATTTCTCATACCATTTAATCATTATTTTCTTTGCATTGAGACTATCAGGTTGATCCTATTTTTTCACTCCTAATGCACTCTATTTCAAATGATGCTATGATGCATGCTAGCAGTAACATCCTCAATTTTTCTTAATATAACATTGCATTATAACTTTTTATTTAAATAATATGAGGATTTTTTTTAGGAAAGAAATGTTCAAGGATAATCATAGACTATAGAAGACTGTAACTTCTTGTTGTAAAATTACAAAAATGCCATTGATGATAGAAAATAAGCTTATAGTATAATTGACTGCAAAGCTAACAAAAACTTTAGAAAAACTTAGAAAGTGTCATAAAATTATTTTTTTAAAAAATTATAAATATATTTTAAAGATAATTTTGATGATAAATATCAATATTTTGTAAATTTGTATAATATTAATATAATTATACAAAAATAACCAAATCCAGGGTGTAAAATAAACTCCAAAAATCCTATAAAATAACTCTAAGTCTTATAAATTTTTTTTTAACTACGTTATGATATTAGATAAAGAGGACCACGAAATGGGACTCTCTATTAGACCATGGATAGTATTAAGATCACATTGATCTTTAATTAATTAATTTTGACTTAAATAAAGCTTAAAATATCTAATTAACTACTTAAACTTAAAGATAATTTTTATAAATCTTGATTTGTCTCACTAATACTCTTAAATAACACCTAGAATAGTTTAGAACTCAGTCTCATTAAAATAATAATAATATATTTAAAAGTAAAAGATATTTTGTGACATATTATCCAAAGGTAACCATTTTTTACTAAAACTTTCAAAAATGGTGAGTTTGTCCCCTTATCATGTTGGACAGATCAAAATCCACTTGGAAGGCTGTAAAAAAACTTCTATATATTTTATTTAAAGATAATCAATTCTTAATTAATTTAAAAATAGACCAAATTAAGGTAAAAATACATAAAAAAATACTAAAAATTGTACAAAAAATTCATAAAAATTATAGATAACATATAAATAATGTAAAAATGAGTTGTTGATAGTATATTAAGAAAAAAATATTTTTGTGATTATTTTATGAATTATCTAGTATATATAACTTTAAGATAAATATGTAAAATTTATCATTTTCATATACTAATCATCCAAGACAACTTGCCAACCTCTACAACTTTATTAGAGATAACATTCAAACATATGGGCTGTCAAAGAAAAAAATAGTAATAATTTAATGATATTTAAATAAATCATTAGTTAATTAATTCCTAATAAAACTAGTAATAGTGTAAAATATCAAATAAAATATAAATAATTATAAAAATTTGTATAAATTACGTGAATCCATGTATTATGTCTCTAATGACCTTATGATGCTATTTGATTAAAAAATAAAATTACTTACTAATTAATTAACCTAATTAAAATTGACTAGTTTAAGTAAGTTCATCTTATTTTGAATAATTAATTATTAAACTATATGTAAATATATTAAAACTTAATAAATGACTTCAAACCATGTCATTAACATTTTAGTATGTCTTCAAATGATAATTGATAATTTATTAAATTTTTTAGTGTTAGCTTTAATATTTAATTAATTAAACTAATTAAATATGATAAATAAATTATAAAATTAGTAATATTTTAATCCTTGCCTTTCTCTATAAATAATACACCTCTAAACACAACTCCACACTTCATTCTTCAACCTAAAATCTATCAAAAACTGTAGTCACCGTTTCTCTCTTCATTTCCTTTATTTTTCACAAAAATACCTATAAAGTTTTAGCAAAAACACCTCCAAACCATCACCTCTTCTTATCACCATCCAACACCAACACTTCACAGTCCTTATACATGAATTTTAGCCCTTAGAAAAGGTTAAGAGAAGTTGAAGAAGTTGCTAGTCTAGCCTGAGTATAGCTACGTTTCTAAAGCTCTAAGATCAAGTAAGGATTTTCTTTCATTTCTAAACTTCATATATGATTTTCTTGTATGATGTTATGCTATATGATATTCAAAACTTATGTTTATTATTTTTAATATCTTTGAATGATTTAAAAGTGATGACATAAGATATTTAAACTATATGTATATGATGCATGTTTATTGTCTAAACTGTGGGAATTGCTGATTAACAAATAGTAGTATTAAGATAGGAAAGAAATATTCCTTGTCGTTTAAAAATCACCCTTAGGTCACTGGACATAAGTGTATTACTGTGAAAGTGTAATTTGGAAAGGTTCGGGTTAAGGAAAGATTTGGCATTTAAACGTGTCCATTGTGACCTACCTCTCTTTTCTGGGAGCCTACCAGGTGCATGATTTACAGTTGATATACACTACTCCAGTATATAACCATGAATAAGAAACATTCATAGCAGTTAAAAAAAATTCCCTACAAATTTATAAATTAGAAATATTATGTTAGTTAACTATTATCTAAAAGAATTATTATAAATAAAGTGAAATAATTCAGATCTTAGGAGAATGTTACATTAGTGGTATCAGAGCCAGATTTTGATAATGCTTTCTTCAAATATCTAAATATTGTGTAAATTTGTTTTAATGTGTTAAAATATATATTTTCAATTAATAAAGCCTTGAGCACAAGTTGTGGTATTTCAAGGTGATATAGTTTGGTTTTGATCTCATTATGTATTGATTATAAATTATTTTTGAATCATAAAAAGTGTTTTATTTAATTCATTATAATGAATGGATTCTAAACCTTTGAGCATATAATATTTAGCTTGATTTATGTGTTATGTTTCTGTTGTGACCATTAAGACTTAATAAGATATAAAAAGACGCAAAAATATATTTATATTAATCATGGCATTTACTATAGACTTATTAATTTATAAGCATTATATGGACTATTATGAATCTTTAAGACTTACTTGAACTTGATTAAGATAATTTATAATCATCATATTTGGACTCAAACTATGGACCTTGAACTATGGACATTGGACTATGGACCTTGGACTATAAATATTTGACATGATTATACATTTATTAACATTAAGAAATATTATTTACAAAGATTTAAATTATGGTCCTATTAGGAATATAACATGTAAATTAGCTAGTTTCTTGCTTGAAGTGATTTTCTAATGGGTATAATTTTGTTTATTTCTTTTTAAAATATTTCTTGAAAGATTCTATTGCTCTTTTATTTTACTCTATGAATATATTTTTATATAGATGAAAAATATTTTTCCCATAAACATTTTCTAAAGATTGATTTAAAATAATTTTTGTGTGTACATAGACTTATGGAATTAGTAAAGTTACTATATGAATATTTGAAATTGAATTAGTGTATGATTAAAATTAAGATAAGCATATTTTATTATAAAGAAAGTGAGTTTATTATAATAGTGTGAGTTGGTGCTTCAATGATAATTACAAAGAAACTTGATTTTTTTAATATTTTAAGAATCCTATGTTGTTTGGGATTTATGTACAAATATAAAAAATCTTGTGGTCTATATATGAATATCAAAGAAATTGTGAAATTTTTTTGTAATTTTCATAATTTATGTATACTATATGCATTATGATTTTGATGTTAAATACCACCCGGGTAAGGCCAATGCAATTGCCGATGCACTCAGTAGAAAATCTATACATGTGGCAAGTTTGATGGTCAAGGAATAGGAATTATTAGAAAAATTTAGAGACTTAAACCTTGAAGTAACCATAGAGGCAGACTACTTTAATTTGAATCATCTAGGGATAGAAAATAACCTTAGGAAACAGATCATTGAAGGTCAGAAGGTGGACCAACTTTTGCAATCTTACAAAGAGTTGGTAATTAAGGGGGAACAAAAGGGCTTTTGTATTGCTAGGGATGGAACACTGTTTTATCATGATAGGTTATGTGTACCTAGTGTGGGAAATCTAAGGAAATTAATCTTAGATGAAGCACACAACAGCAAGTATACCATACACCCTGGAGCTACCAAAATTTATAAAGAAATTAAACAATTCTTTTGGTGGCTAAGGATGAAGAAGGATATAGCAAAAATTGTGGCAATGTGCCTAGTTTGTCAGAAAGTCAAAATTGAATATCAAAAACCCTCAGGCCTACTCCAACCCTTAGAAATCCCTAAATGGAAGTGGGACAACATAGTTGTGGATTTTGTGATGGGATTGCCTAAGACATCCTTATGACATGATGGAATTTAGGTTATAGTGGATAGATTGACTAAATCTACTCATTTCTTACCCATTAGAGCTACCAATTTACTAGATAAACTAGCTCAATTGTACATTAATGAGATTGTTAGACTCCATGGTATGCCCTCCAGTATTGTCTCTGACAGAAATCCTAGGTTCATCTCTAGGTTTTAGGGAACATTACAAAGAGCCTTTGGTAATAGATTAAGATTTAGTATTGCTTATCATCCTCAGATTGATGGGCAATTTGAGAGAACCATATAGACCTTAAAGGATATGTTGAGAGTCTATGTCTTGGAACAACAAGGAAATTTGAATCGTTACCTACCATTGATAGAGTTTTCATATAACAACAGTTATCATTCCAGTATTGGAATGGCACCATATGAGGCTTTATATGGTAGGAAGTGTATATCCCCATTGTGTTGGTATGAAGTTGGTGAAAGGAAAATGCTAGGACCTAAAATTGTCCAAAGAACCCCTAACCAGATCAAGCTCATCACGGATAATTGCAACCTATACAGAGTTGGCAAAAGAGTTATGCTGATAAAAGGAAGAAGCCTCTAGAATTCCAAGAGGGTAAACACGTATTTCTAAGGGTTTCTCCTATGACAAGGCCAGGCAGAGCTCTAAAAACTAGGTAGTTGAGTCCTCGTTTTCTTGGTCTATATCAAGTTTTGAACTAGATTGGTTTTGTTACCTCTCGTCTTGCTCTTCCCCCAAACCCGTCAAACCTTCGTGATGTCTTCCGCGTGTCTTAATTAAAGAAATATTCCCCTGATCCTTCACATATACTCTAGAATGACCATTAAGAGATAATTTAACATATGAGGTTAAACCTGTTAAGATTTTGGATAAAAGCCTGAAGGAACTCATAGGTGGTAAGACGATTTCTTTGGTGAAGTCCTATGGGAAGGATTGACTCGCAAAGAAGCAACGTAAGAAAAGGAAAATTATCTTTAGAAAGACTATCTAGAGATTTTTAATTAAGGTAATCAAATTTCGAGGACGAAGTTTCTTGAAGGAGGGGAGAAATGTAACATCTTCAATTTTTCTTAATATAGCATTACATTATAATTTTTCATTTAGATAGTGTGGGGATTTTTTTTTAAGCAAAAAATGTTCAGGGATAATCATAGACTATAGGAGAGTGAAACTTCTTGTTGTAAAATTACGAAAATGCTATTGATGATAGAAAATAAGCTT
This sequence comes from Dalbergia cochinchinensis, assembly GCA_031216125.1. Classification (NCBI taxonomy): domain Eukaryota; kingdom Viridiplantae; phylum Streptophyta; class Magnoliopsida; order Fabales; family Fabaceae; genus Dalbergia; species Dalbergia cochinchinensis. The sequence goes on along the minus strand of CM062373.1, from coordinate 52,131,439 downwards.
ATAGTATAATTGGCTGCAGAAAAAACTAACAAAAACCTTAGAAAAGTTTAGAAAATGTCATAAAATTATTTTTAAAAAATAAAAAAATATTTAAAGATAATTTTGATGATAAATATCAATATTTAGTAAATTTGTATAATATTAGTATAATTACACAAAAATAACCAAATCTAGGGTGTAAAATAAACACAAAAAATCTTATAACATAACTCAAAGTCTCATAAATTTTTCTTTAACTAAGTTATGATATTTCTATTAGACCATGGATAGTATTACAAATTACATTGATCTTTAATTAATTAATTTTGACTTAAATAAAGCTTAAAATACCTAATTAACTACTTAAGATTTAAGATAATTTTTATGAATCTTGATTAATCTCACTAATACTCTTAAATAATACCTAGAATAGTTCAGAACTCAGTCTCACAATAATAATAATAATAATAATAATAATAATAATAATAATAATAATATATTTAAAAGTGAAAGATATTTTATGACGTATTATCCAAAGGTAACTATTTTTTACTAAAACTTTCAAAAATGGTGAGCTTGTCCCCCTATCATGTTGGATAGATCAAAATCCACTTAGGAGGCTGGAAATTTTTTTTATATATTTTATTTAATGATAATTAGTTATTAATTAATTTAAAAATAGATTAAATTAAGGTAAAAATACATAAAAAATACTAAAAATTGTACAAAAAATTCATAAAAATTACAGATAAGGTGAAAATATGTTCTTGATAATATATTAAGAAAAAATAATTTTTTTCATTATTTTATAGATTATCTAGTATATGTAACTTTAAGATAAATCTGTAAAATTTATCATTTTCATATATTAATCATTCAAGACAACTTGCCAACCTCTACAACTTTATTAGAGATAAGATTCAGACATATGGGCTGTCAAAGTAAAAAAAATAATTTAATGATAGTTAAATAAATCATTAGTTAATTAATTCCTAATAAAACTAGTAATAGTGTAAAATACCAAATAAAATATAAATAATTATAAAAATTTGTATAAATTTCGTGAATCCATGTATTATATCTCTAATAACCTTATGATGATATTTGATTAAAAAATAAAATTATTTACTAATTAATTAACCTGATTAAGATTAACTAGTTTAAGTAAGTTTATCTTATTTTGAATAATTAATTATTAAATTATATGTAAATATATTAAAATTTAATAAATGACTTTAATCATGTCATTAACATTTTAGTATGTCCTCAAATAATAATTGATAATTTATTAAATTTTTTAGTGTTAGCTTTGATATTTAATTAATTAAACTAATTAAATAGAACAAATAAATTATGAAATTAGTAATATTTTAATCCTAGACTTTCTCTATAAATAGCACACCTCTAAACACAACTCCACACTTCATTCTTCAGCCTAAAATCTATCAAAATTGTAGTCACCGTTTCTGTCTTCATTTCCTTTATTTTTCACAAAACTACTTGCAAAGTTTTAGCTAAAACACCTCAAAACCATCACCTCTTCTTATCACCATCCAACACAAACACTTCACAGCCCTTATACATGAATTTTAGACCTTAGAAAAGGTTTAGAGGAGTTGAAGAAGTTGCTGGTTTAGCTTTGGTGTAGCTACGTTTCTAAAGCTCCAAGAACAAGTAGGGGTTTTCTTTCACTTCTAAGTTTCATATATGATTTTCTTGTATGATGTTATGTTATATGATATTCAAAACTTATATTTATTATTTTTAATATCTTTGAATGATTTGAAAGTGGTGACATAAAATACTTAAACTATGTGTATATGATGCATGTTTATTGTCTAAATTGTGGGAATTACTGATTAACAAATAATAGTATTAAGATAGGAAAGAAATATTCCTTGTCGTTTAAAAATCACCCTTAGATCATTGGACGTAAGTGTATTATTGTGAAAGTGTAGTTTAGAAAGATTCTGGCTAAGGAAAGACTTAGTATTTAAGTGTGTCCATTGTGACCCACCTCTATTTCTTGGGAGCCTACTAGGTGCATGATTTACAGTTGATATACATTACTCCGGTATATGACCATGAATAAGAAACATTCATAGCAGTTAAAAAAAAAAATTCCCTACAAATTTATAGATTGGAAATATGATGTTAGCTAACTATTATCTAAAATAATTATTATAAATTAGGTGAAATAATTTAGATCTTAGGAGAGTGTTACAATAGCAAAATCTGCTTTGCTGCTGGATGCTTAGAAGGTGAATGTGAATTTTCTTTCCTATATTGAAAAGCGTAGTTAGTGGTATTTGGTGTGCCCCTAAATCTTAGCACTGAAATACCATTCATAAGAAGTATGATGGAAGGTATGACAATATATTGTTAAGTTTTTGATTGAAATTTGGTTTGGGGAATTAGTCCCACATTGCTTAGAATTGGGATGGAAGTGGGTTGTCAAGGCTATATATAGAAGCCTAAGTTCTTCATTTAAATTTGCACCAATCAGAAACACTTTAAGCTTGTATATGATTTTCTTCCTCTGTACTCTTGTTTTAGAGTGTTGTGAGGTGTAGTTCAAATATTTGCTTTGTGAGAGTGTGGGTGTACTGGGGTGCGGTAAGAGAGAAGTCTGTGTGTTATAATAATTTTCACATAGTGAGATTCTCTGGTTGTCTTTTGACAGCGGCAGTGGTTTTTCTCCGGTTTTGGAGTTTTCCACGTTAAATTCTTGTGTTGTGGTTGTGTTCCTATTTTATTTCTCTGTTTGGGGTAGTTCTCAAGGAGGGAAAGTGTCTTAGTTTCCCAACAATTGGTATCAGGAGCTTTGGTTCGGTAGGATTTATTCTTAGTATGCTCTGTGGTTGCAGCTTAGTCTGATCTTCCACATCAGAAAAGAATTTCTCCCTAGTGCTTGAGGATCATCCTTACTTCTTTGTTCTTTGGAAAGCGGTGTGATCTTGTCTGTTCTTTGGAAGGTAGTGTGATACTGTGAGAGTGCGGTTTGGAAAGGTTCTGGCTAAGGAAAGACTTGGTATTTAAGCGTGTCCATTATGACCCACCTCTCTTTCCTGGGAACCCTCCTGGTGCACGGTTTACAGTTGATTTATACTATTCCAGTATACGGTTGCAACAATGTCAAGTTTTTCAAGTGCTGTGAAATTTGATGGAAGAATCAATTTTGGCTTGTGGTATATACAAGTCAAGGATATGTTGACACAATCAGGTTCGCACAAGGTGGCGCGGTGTTGGAGAGGGACTCTCAATCTGATGCTTGCAACATTGCTCTCCTAGAGGGAGAGGATGATCTTTACTAGAAAGTAAGAAGTGTATTCTCATGGTATTACCGCACTGCCATGGAAAAGGATAAGTTGTTGCTAGCGGATCCACAATTGCACACGGGCATTGATTGGTGTTAAGATGCAGGTGTGTGGTGGGAGTTATGTCGATGGCTGAGAAACTTCCAGGAAAAGCTAATGTGGAAGTTGCACCATAACTTTTCAGCAAGGTTTCGACATGTGCCAAGGTGAAATTCTTGGAATTGTTTTATTCCAAGTGAGTGTACTTTTTATGGTGGAGTATGATAGTTCTTTGAACTATGATTGTTGGTACAAACAATGACAGCAAGAGATTGTCGGTGTTGACAACGGAAGATGAAGCTGTGTTTATTTCAATCAAGGTGGAGATTGTTAAGTTTTTGATTGAAATTTGGTTTGGGGAATTAGTCCCACATTGCTTAGAATTGGGATGGAAGTGGGTTGTCAAGGCTATATATAGAAGCCTAAGTTCTCCATTTCAATTTGCACCAGTCAGAAACACTTTAAGCTTGTATATGATTTTCTTCCTCTGTACTCTTGTTTTAGAGTGTTGTGAGGTGTAGTTCAAATATTTGCTTTGTGAGAGTGTAGGTGTACTGGGGTGCGGTAAGAGAGAAGTCTGTGTGTTGTAATAATTTTCACATAGTGAGATTCTCTGGTTATCTTTTGACAGCGGCAGTGGTTTTTCTCCGATTTTGGAGTTTTCCATGTTAAATTCTTGTGTTGTGGTTGTGTTCCTATTTTATTTCTCTGTTTGGGGTGGTTCTCAAGGAGGGAAAGTGTCTTAGTTTCCCAACATATATTTGTAGTTATCTACCTTTATATTTTTATTTCTCTACAAGTATAATTGAGATTTATTGTAATTGTTGTCAATCAAACTCTTAAACACATTTTTCACTCTTTGCTTTTGTGAAGATTCAATAACATTTTCAGGAAGTTAATGGCTCAATGGAATCACAAGCTCAAAGCTATCGGGATAAGGTTAGATAGATGAGTTGGTTCTCAAAGCTAATCAAAATTGTTTCCTTTAACTTAAATATTGCTAATTCATATGAATGGTTGTTTAGGTATGAACATCATCTCATAGATGATATATTATAGTCTTATGGTAAATCTGCAAGAGAATATTGGAAAACAGAGCTGCCAAGCACAGGAGTTCAGTTCTTGAGAAAATGAAAGGAGAAAAGAAAAGTTGCAACTTTGCAAGGCAAAATGCTCTATACAATGTGCATTAATTATTTTGGCAACATATAGAAAAACTCTTATTATTCGTGAAAAACTCATGCCAATAATTTTTCTTAACACTGCATTGAGTACCTTTAAGAAATATGATCATTAAATGATTTTATTTTATACAATCCGTGCGTAGCACGGGTTTCCAACTTGTTGATGACAATGTCGAAAGATGACGAGGACTTATCTGAAATGGCTTTTGAGGATTGTATAACTTAATATATTTTCTCTTGTTTGTTGTGGCTTCTTTTTACCTTGTGATCTTCTTTTTACCTTGTATAACTTAATATAATGATGTATTTTTGCTCACTCCTATGTTAGGTAGTTCGGACTCTATTTCTTATCGGAAAAAAGTTAGTCTGATATCTTTACAAAAGAAAAAAAAAAATCTAATATGTTTTCTCACTAAATATAAAAGGAATTAATTATTGTATGTCAAATTGCAATACATCATTATTTGTTTTAACAACTAATTTCGAATCGCATAAAAGATTATTTTCAATAATTTTTTAAGAGTCTCTCCCTGTTAGATAAATGGATACTGTTTTTTTTTTAAAAAAAGAAACTAATGATTGTATGTTGATCAATATTAGAATTCCAGTTATATAGAACCACCAAAACAAATTCCTGTTATAGTATATATTGAATTTTTTCTTCAATATTTTTTCTTTTTTGATACTTTTTTTTTTCAATATCACTCAATACGTTTTTCACATTGTAACAAAAAACAAAAAAAATTACGTTTTTCACATCCTTTGCACTGGAAAAAAAGTCAATGGTAAATAAAACAGCTGGACTGTATGTGCCTCTCATTGATTGCGGGCTTAACGCTCAAAAGTAGAAAGATATAAGAATGAACATGAATCTTGTTTAGCAATATATATATATATATATATATACACACACTTGCTTTTTCGTTGTGGGTACATGAATCTTGCTCAGCTTTAATTTCCAAGATGATTTTCATCGTCAATGCTATTAATTGCCGGTGGATTCCTCACTCGTAACCTTTTGATTGTTGTTCAAAGAGTCATACTACACGTCAACGTCAAAAAAAAAACGGAAGTCAAACGGAGCACGTATTTGTGTGAGGATGATGGCTGTAGCTATTACCATGAGTTTGAGGGCGTGAAGGAAGCTCTTCCTCTTCCTCATAATTTTGGCCCCACGGATATATACAGTTGCTTGAATATATCATGAACCCATCAATCAACTTCAATTCCGCTAAAGCTGATGAGACCAACAAACTTACCATGATCAAGTATTTAATTAAGTATATGGATTTAATTTAATTACAAATGAAGAAGATATGTGATTTGATTTTGAGCTAGTACGCGCAGCAGTCACTGTTGAGTATTACCATCATGTTCAAAGTTTTATGATTAATGACAAAGGTGTAAGTTTCATATGTGATTTATCTCTTTCGATCAATTACTTCCAAAATTTGAAAAAAATAAGAGAAGAAATATAGCGAAGCAATACGAGATATAATGAGATTATCTCTCTCAAATTTCGTTCCATTCTACTTTTAACCGTCAAATTTCATTTCATTCTACTATTATATGTTTCGAACAACTTAACGCATGCCTAAGGAACTGTATAATTGATGGATTTGTTCAGGGGTTTAGACCTAGGAAAGTTTCAAGAAGGAACTAATCACTGTTATTAATAGTAGAGGCTATAGAAAATAGAAAAAAATCTCTAAATTATTTAGTGGATCCACATGATAGATATTGTTTCATCCAATGACGAGTAATCTCTAACTTTTATATTTTATCAAATTTTTTTTTATTTTGTAGGAGTCAAATTCGAAATTAATGCTTATTTATATGCATATTGTAACAATTATAACCGTCAACATTTTTCCCGTTTTGAATCCCAAGCCAGCATCTATCGAGAGTTAGGTCGCAAAGACGTAGGGGTAGTAACATTGCCCAAACCAATCCATGGATGGGGACGTGCCATGTTCCTTCTAGAGTTACTTGTTTGGATTTTTGCGTGAAAAATGCCCCATTAGCAAAAGCGGAAGCTCCTATCAACCCCCACCTACTTATCGTATTGGACCCCACTGATAAGCCCGCAGGCACCAACTTTTCTCACCCGAAACAACATCATCATCACTCTTTTCACCAAACCTCAAACCGATCTCGCCCTTATCCTTTTCTCCTAAAGATATTTTTACTTTATTTTTAAGAGGGATTAATTAATTCCCTATAATTACTTTTCAAAACCCAAAAAATAAAAAAAAATTATACATTCATTTAAATACATATTATTATTATATGATAACATAAATTTGACTCCCATTTTATTATTTTAAAAGTCATGAAGAAAAATCCATTTGGTTGAATTTTTGATTTTTTTTTATAGACAAGGGGCTTAACAGCCCAACGATTTTTGATTATTCTATCATCATGAATATTGTGGATTAAACATATTCACATTAAAATAATTTCAACATCATACTCTCCGCTAGTCAGCTTACGTGTCAAAGACACAGCAAATATTCTGAACACGGTAACTTTTAGTGCCATAATTAATTTCTTTCCTAAAATACATATTTTCAAAATTACAGTACTGTTTTTATTTTTTGATGCTAAAATTATGAAAGACATTGCAAGTAATTTTAGATGTAGGACTGTTTAGTTTAAATTTTTAATTTTTAATTCTTATTTTCAGTTTTTCAATTCTCTAAAATTTATGAAAAAAATTAAAAATAAAAACTGAAAATTTAAACTACATAAACTCATAATTTCTTAATGATCCAAACTTGTATTCTTATTCTTATAGGATATCTTGCTCATTATTACCCGTGCAACAACCTATTGCCGGAACTATTTTTTATTTGCAAAAAAGAAGTACAGAATAGGAAAATAGCCATAAAAAACAAAAAGGAAGAGTGAAAAATTTCAAAAACAAAAGGGCAAAAAAAAAAACTAGAGATAGAAACCCTGAACTCACGACTCATAAGAACCACCACCACCCCCAAAAAAAAAGAAAGAAAAACACGTGGTTCCATTTGTGGTATATAAAAGAGAGTGGCGTCTCACCACCATCAATTAGTCACAAAGGTCCAGCTCAGCCAAGCTACAATCTTGTTTGCTTTCTTCTCCGTAGTCGTCTTCTTCTTCTCCTCCTTCTGCACTTCCTCTTTCACTCTTTCCATCTTTAACAATATTATCAATCACGTCTCGCACGAAAACCCAAACCCCCCCTTTCTCTGTCACCCACTTCTTCTTCTTCTTCTTAGTGGTTTGTGTGTGTTTTTGAGCCTTGAAAAGTGACATTGAAAAGAAAAAGGGGGTTGTGTGAGTGAGAGGCGAGGTGGAGGAGAGGAAGAAGAAAGAGTGCTGTATGTCAGTGGAACACTGCCTTGTTGAGACTTACTGTTGCCGTGGAATCGGAGAGCTCGCCAACCCTCTTCAATGGCCCCAGCTTCGCAAAAGGCGACGCCACCTTCTTCATGCTGTTCTCCCGCCGGTGGCGCGGGGCCCCTCCTCTCCGCCGCTCCTTCCTCCGCCGGCGTGGCGGCGCAGGAGTGGCCGGCGCCTCTCCCGGACGATCGCCGCACCAACAAGGTCTCCTTGATTCGGCCTGTCGGCACTCTCCCTGACACCTCCACCAATGCCCCTACTGCCAAAGGTATCATCTTTTTCACATTTCTCTCTCTCTCTCTCTCTCTTTGTTTTTACTTTTTATTTTTTTTTTTGAAATACCTAGGGTGCCTTTAGTTCATAAAACAGTTTTTGCTTTTAATTTTCATTCTTTCAAAACTGGATTAGTTAGTTTTACCTGTTTTCAATATTTTCTTCGCAAAATCCAGTACTCTGGAATACGGAAAATGAAGATTGTTTTCTAAAATGAAAGGCGGCGTTAATCCTCCTTCAGAATGAGAACACAATTGGGGTATTGATTATTTTAGAGAAATAATTAATAATGCCTTGTTTCCATTCGTGGTTTCCTCTTTGGTCAAAATTCCAGATAAAAACGTTTATTGAGCCAGAACTCATGCATTGATTAAGGCTTGAATATAAAACTTGGTTTCCTTCAACCTAGTATGTATTATACTCTTAAAAAAAATCGAGAACTTTGAATATAAGTTATTTTGTTTTGGTTTCTTTTTTTGGTTCGGATACACCACTTAACGATCATTGTGCTCAGACGCATAGATCATTGACTAGAGCGATTTTGATCTTCAACCTGTATTATACCTGTCGAGAAGTAGACTTTCTTGCTTTGAGGTCAAAATAAGATATCCAAAAAAGCACACTGGATGGTACGATTTTGCTGTATCTCTCTGCAAAATTTATCATTTTTTTTTTCCTTTCTTTTTCAGAGTTTTTATTGGTGTGATCGATGCTGTGTGCTACATCGGCTCACCCCTTTGTGTGTGTGTGTGTGTTTGGGTGTGTTTGTGTGTTGTTTTCTTTTTTTTTTTTTTGGGGGTGGGGGCGGGATGGATGGTACTTCATGCCATGGTATCTGGTTCTCAATTGTTCTGTTGGTGTCACTTCTGTGTTTCTATTTTTGGGAGAATTTGATCAATTGCTTAGTTTGGATAGGACACAATGGTTTTGCAATAAGAGATAATGGCACATAATGGTGGCACCTAATGGCGTGTTTGCTTGCTCATGCTCAACTATTATGTTTTTCCGGTTAGTTGATGTTTTTAAAATAAATTAAAATGAAGCTTTGCTTGTTGCTTATGACTTATCGTTATTAGTACTTAAATGTGTTGCTGAAGATGATTATTTTAAATTTTTCATTAGGAAATATCAATTATTTGTTTTTGTACCAGATGCAACTGATTGCAATATGTTTCTGCTCATTTTCACTTTTGTTTTTGTGTTACCTAACGTTGTTATCTTATATCGTATTTGCTGTAATGTTGAACAGGAATCACTGCATTGCCAAGGGCACAGACAAGCCACCCTTTGGACCCTTTATCTGCTGCTGAAATCTCTGTGGCTGTGGCAACTGTGAGGGCGGCTGGAGCTACTCCTGAGGTTGTTGGCTACATTAGTTCATCTGAGTTGTTTTATTCAAATGGATATATTCGTGTTGTTTTTCCAGTGTTTGGCAATTAAATTTGAGTGTTTATATTTTGAAGCTGTGACCTGTGATTATTAATTCAAACAAAAAACATGTCCTTTACAGGTTAGAGACAGTATGCGCTTTGTTGAAGCTGTTCTGATGGAACCAGAAAAACACATTGTTGCACTGGCAGATGCTTATTTCTTCCCACCTTTCCAACCATCGTTACTTCCTAGAACAAAAGGAGGCCCTGTGATTCCTGCCAAACTCCCCCCGAGATGCGCTAGACTTGTTGTTTACAATAAGAAATCAAATGAGACTAGCATGTGGATTGTTGAATTATCACAAGTACATGCTGTAACTCGTGGTGGTCATCACCGAGGAAAAGTAATTTCGTCACATGTTGTTCCTGATGTTCAGCCTCCAATGGTACATTGGCCTTAAAACAATTTAATTCTTTACTGTCATTTCAATTTATTTTGCACTGAAAAATTTTGCAGAGGCCGAGAAAGGTGCACAGAATTATAAATGGAAGCAATGTCTCTAGTGAAATGTCATCCTTTTGTTAAGATGATACCATTCCAAATGCTACAATTCTCAATTCCATGATATCTTCTTTCTCTCTCTCTCTCTCTCTCTTCAGAATGCTGTGGAATATGCAGAATGTGAGGCAATAGTTAAAGATTTTCCTCCATTTATAGAGGCTATGAAGAAAAGGGGTATTGAAGACATGGAGCTTGTAATGGTTGATCCTTGGTAATTTTAGTAGGATGTCCATCATTGATAGAGCTCTTATCTGGAGAGATTGTGATTGTTTCAGTTTGCATTTTCTCTATTGAAACTTTGTTCTGCAAATTTCTTTTGCAGGTGCACTGGATATCACAGTGAAGCGGATGCTCCTAGCAGAAGACTTGCTAAACCACTTATATTTTGTCGATCTGAGAGTGACTGCCCTATGGAAAATGGTTATGCGCGCCCTGTTGAAGGCATCCATATTCTTTTTGATTTGCGAAGTATGGAGGTAATAGAGTTTGAAGACCGCAAACTTGTCCCTCTACCTCCTGTTGATCCCTTGAGGAACTATACTCCTGGTGAAACAAGAGGTGGAACTGATAGAAGTGATGTCAAACCCTTGCAAATTATTCAACCTGAAGGTCCAAGTTTTCGTGTCAATGGGCATTATGTTGAGTGGCAGAAGGTAGATGTTGAATAGCTTTATTTATTTTTCTTTGCAAATGTGATGAGTTTCTGCATTGTAACTGTTAAATGTTAAATGTGCAACTTGGTACATAACTAGTCTCTTTGTTCTTTTTCTGCTGACAGTGGAACTTCCGTGTTGGATTCACGCCCAAAGAAGGTTTGGTTATATATTCTATTGCGTATGTTGATGGTAGTCGAGGACGAAGGCCTGTAGCTCATAGACTGAGTTTTGTGGAGATGGTTGTGCCCTATGGAGATCCAAATGATCCACATTACAGAAAGAATGCTTTTGATGCTGGTGAAGATGGCTTGGGTATAAATGCACATTCCCTCAAGAAGGTTGGAGAATTATATATTTATTATCCTCTTGTATATGTAATATTTGGCATCTTATTCTTTCCAATTGGATTCCCATTTTTCTGAAGTCAAAGTGCGTTGTTATAGGGATGTGACTGTTTGGGCTTCATAAAATATTTTGATGCACACTTCACAAATTTCAATGGTGGAGTGGAGAAAATTGAAAATTGTGTATGTTTGCATGAAGAGGATCATGGAATTCTTTGGAAGCATCAAGACTGGAGAACTGGCTTGGCAGAAGTCCGAAGGTCTAGAAGGCTTTCAGTTTCTTTTATATGCACAGTGGCAAACTATGAGTATGCATTTTTCTGGCATTTTTATCAGGCAAGTGGAGTATCATATAATTTTAACAGTTAAATATGCTTACCTTAAGGACATTTTGAGTGGGTTTACTTTTTTCTTATTGCATAATTTCATAAATATTAAGTGATCACTCTGAGACATTGTAGTTTGTTTATTATTTTGGCTTCAAGGTACATCCGATTCTTTTTGTTGTTATCTTTTACTTTATTTCCTGTGTTGTTCATCTAACTGGTATTCAACATTGTTGAAAATGGTGGCCTGTGTTGTTCCAGGATGGAAAGATTGAAGCTGAAGTTAAGCTAACTGGAATTCTCAGCTTAGGAGCCTTGCTGCCTGGAGATTATCGAAAATATGGAACTGTGATTGCTCCAGGTCTCTATGCTCCGGTTCATCAACATTTCTTTGTTGCTCGCATGGACATGGCTGTTGATTCTAAACCTGGTGAAGCTTTAAATCAGGTAATTTGAACAGAATTACTAATTTTACTTTCCCGGTTATCATCATATCAGTTTATACTTGTGCCCTTTCTGTCTGTATTAATCAATATCATTTTGCTACATGATAGAATGATTTTCCTGTTGCTTGCATTAGCACTAGTTTAGTATTTGTAGTGAGTGGATCATATAAACTAGTGATCTTAAAAGTCTGGATGGCCGTGTGTTGTACTCCTATAGAAATGTATTTTGGAATTTGTGAAGCCTGTTTTCCTTCTTAATTGAAATTCATCCTAAAAAGTTTCTTTATTGTAATTTTTAACACTGAACTTATCTACATGTAGACAGTGAACTAGGGATTGAAGTGCAACTTTTCCTTTGTGATTTTATTGAAACTACCAAGTGTACCGCACTTGTCAGTTTATGATACAATGCTAAATGCAAATCCTATTACAGTATTGAAACACTTACTGCATAATCTGCCCTGGCCCTTTGGTCTAAAGAAGCCAATTTTACCACTTCGTAACTTCAACAATGAAATAACTAGGCTGGTTATTTTCATGCTGCATTTGATATTGTACTTGTGAACATCCTCTTCATCTAATAAACTCTGTATCTTGCCCACTGCATAATAATTCTATTGGAAGTTCGAATTGTTACTCTCTCAAGATGTTTGGTAGGTGGTGGAGGTCAACGTGAAAGTAGAGGGAGCTGGTGAGAATAATGTTCACAACAATGCATTCTTTGCTGAAGAGACTTTGCTCAGGTCTGAATTGGAAGCCATGCGTGATTGCAATCCTTCGAGTGCTCGACATTGGATTGTAAGCCTTCCCCGTGTTTCACAGCCAACTTCTGACTATTAATGCTACTAATTTTTTACTTTCTAAAATTATTGAATTCTTATTTGTTATGCTGAGAAATGGTTTTTGCCCCTAGCCTAAATAACACAACAGACTGATTCCCCTTAATATATGAAAAACTTTATGATTGCTTTCTATGGAGCTATTCACCTAACGACAGCAATTCCAGATGGCTGTTTGTAAACACACTGCTAAAACTTTGCTTGGTTTATGTCTTCAAAAATATATATGATGGCTCTATCTTGTTTTGAGCTTTGCTTTCAACACAGAAGGCCTTTGCCTTATTTATTACATTTAACCATGGTTCTACAGTTTTAGACGCACTGAATTATTCTTTGACTGTGACTTGTTACCATTTTAATAATCTTTTCAGGTAAGGAACACTAGAACTGCCAATAGAACTGGTCAGTTGACTGGCTACAAGCTAGTACCTGGCTCAAACTGCTTACCATTAGGAGGTCCTGAGGCCATGTTTTTAAGAAGAGCAGCTTTCTTGAAGCATAATCTTTGGGTAACAACATATTCTCGTGATGAGATATATCCTGGAGGAGAATTTCCTAATCAAAATCCGCGTATTGGGGAAGGGCTAGTTACATGGGTCAAGCAGAACCGACCGTTGGAAGAAGCTGATATAGTTCTTTGGTCACTCTCTCTCTCTTACGCATAAACAGACACACACCCAAACTGACACTTGCATTCCAAGTTTTCATGGGATTTGTATTTCATGTTTTGTTAAATTAGTAAAGCATTGCTTGTATCAGTGAAAAATAGTTTTTCAAACTATCTGATTACACAAAGCATTACACTATTCAGGGGTTTATATTTTTTTTTTGAATGGTTTCACATTCTGTCCTCATGAGACTAACTGTGTTATCATCAGGTATGTATTTGGAGTCACCCATGTTCCTCGTCTTGAAGACTGGCCTGTCATGCCAGTAGAGCACATTGGTTTCACGCTCATGGTAATTACCTAATTTATTGTTCTCGTGGGTTATTTCTGAGCCCTCCTTTGATCCTTATTGGTGTATGATATAAGGATGCTTTATTTGATGCTCATGCCGCATTACTTTTCAATGTTATTATAAAACACTTGAATACAGAGAGTTGTGACTAGAACTAGATTTTCTTGATTTGCATTGCATAGTTGTTATCTGGGACAATGTTTAGTAGAGCACATCTTCATCAGATGACTTTGAATCTTCAGATCACGAAATGATTATTTTATTGCGACTCTGTCATCTCATTATTTTGGGGCCTTATTATTTTGCTCATGTTATGTATTAGGATAAATTGATTTGTTGGTCCTATAATTTTGATAACCTTTTAAATAGCTCATGGTTTATAGTTTAGAAGTTTTTAATTAGGTCATCATATTTTCACACATTTTAAAATAAATGCGAACGAACTTTTAATTAAACTAAAGGGACCTATTCAAGAACTCAAATAACCTATAAGAACATATTTAAGGAATAATGCAATTGAATAAGTTTCTGCAGTTCATCTGAATTTTAAATAGATTTATATAACTTAGCAAGTGTCAAGATATGTTTATGAGTATGAACTTTGCATGTGGAGCGTTCCATTTCTCTGACCTATGAAGCTCTTCTCGTGTGCAGCCTCATGGATTTTTCAATTGTTCCCCCGCAGTAGATGTCCCTCCTAGCCCATGTGAATTGGATTCTAAAGATAATGACATCAAGGATAATGGTGCTTCCAAGCCAATTCAGAGTGGTTTAGCATCAAAACTGTAATAACTTGTCCCACCATATGTATTGGCTCAATGGTGGCGAAAGGAGGAACATAAGTACTACTATTTTGGTAGCCACTGAACCTTGAAACTTCAGGTTGAGCAGATTATCTTTTTGAACCTACAATACTGTTCAAGATATGGATTTGTTTTAAAGTTCTTTAAGAAAATAAATGATTCCTTACTGTGGTGTGGTATCAGGAGTTAGGATATCTCTTATCTGGTTTTTGTTATTGTGATAGTCTGTTTGGTGCCATTGTTGTGAGCACTTTCAATAAAAGTTTAAATAATAAATGGCCCCCAAAAAATTTGACGCACTTCTCAGATATTCTGAATCAAACATTTTTCGGGCTATAGTATCTATTTCAGTATGACGGATAGCAGAATACTTTTCAGTGTATAGTATCTATTTTATGATAACAAAACATTTGTATTTTACCAATCTTCTCATTTTATAGGAATCAAATATAAAAAATTAAACATATGCTTGCTTTCAATGAAATTATATAACTTTGAAAAATTATTCTTGAATGTTGCAATTTCGGATTTCATCCCATACATAACTGTGAAGAACAACAGGTGACCTAAGCTAGATTTTGGGATCATAGTTATGATAGAATTTTCTCTGAACATTGTAACTACTTGTGTAGCTAGGAAAGAAAGTGTGGGCTCAAAGTTTGATCCTATAATTAACGATTTTAATACAGAAGTACTCTTCCCCTTATAAAATATTTGTTAAATTTAGATAAATATAGATAATAAAAAAGTTGATGAATGACATGGTAATAGTGTTCCTATACAAGTGTATGGACTAATATATTAATATACCACTATGAATTCTCTAACAAATCTTTTAATACACTAATAGTTATTAATTATGGTCATTAATATTAAGGATACTATTGAAATTAAAAAATTATATTATATTAAAATATGAAATTGATAGATATTTTAAAAGATTGTTTTATTTGAAAGTAGACAGGCATTCCGAAAAAGAGGTAATTTCTAACATATCATATAATGTACTCTCCATTCTTTATTAATAGTCATCTTGAAAAATTAAGTTGTGGCTAGATGTATTAATTTTATAATGTATCGAGTTCTCTCTTACAAGATAACTATTAATAAAAAATGAAGAGTGTATATCAATATACTAGTATAATGGGTAACAGAACTATCTACTTGACTTACTTTATAGTCCTCTCATGTACAATGTACAATAGTATTATGAAAAACAATCAGATAAATTTGACATCTATTAATATTAAAATATATATCTTCATGTTTCTTTTCTTGGTGAAACTAAAAATAAAATCTCTTTCTTTTCCTATTGAATATACCAAAATAAAAGTGTGTTGAGAGTTTAATTTTTGCTTTGAAAATAGAACAGATTTAAAACTCATGTCGAGCCATACCGCTTAAGGTGTTTGCTCTGATACTATTGATGGTCAATGCTTACGGTACAGTTGCGCAAGTGAAAAGCCCTCCACTTGACCTGCGGATGCAGTCTTAACCACGTTGAACGATACATTGTTAATCTTAAAACTACAACTGTTAGTTAGGTATGTTAACATACTTCAGAAATTCAGAACTAAAGCCTTTTAAATAGATAAATACCATTTATGCACTTTATAATAGGTGACATTTATGTTTAAATTTAAAAAAGAAAAGGAAATTAACATTTTCGATGACCGAACTCAATAGATCTGGTTGACCCAGCAATATCTTTGTTCTCCCCCTTCTTTGCCGAGGAACTTCGGTTGGTTAGACAGCGGAGCGTCGCCCTTGTGGTAAAAGTGTGGTAGGCAAAGCACGGGATCGTGATTTTCGCACTTCCGTTCGTGTACGCTGGTGGTGTTCATCGACGGCCGGAGGAGGAGGAGGAAGTGACGGCGACGGTGTGGTGACCCGTCGAAACCAGCTGATGCTCTGTGTTATCTCTAGTTACGATGTGTTGTGATTAATTTAAAATGGATAATCACGGTGATGATGGAGTGATATTTCGATTTCATTTGTGTCAAGATTTGTGAAGCAAGGTCACCGTGATTTTTTGTGCAGGTATGGTGATTTGTCTCTTCCTATTTAGGGATTTGAGTCTGTTGAATGAAAACAGGGGGAAAGGGGGTGGGTGGTGGTGGTTGACCCAACAATATGTGAGGGGCATCTGAGAGTGGATACCCTAGAAAGATTTAAAAAAAAAAAAATTGTGTTATCTGTAATTATATGATACGAGACGCTCGCAACACTGCATCTATTATAAAATGGGATATGGATCACATCCTATTTAATAATATATAAAATATGAATTAATATGATATATTATATTTTATGAGTATAAATTATATTTTTTTTAAAAAACATAAAGGTATATTCTCCTCCACATCCCCTTAAATCAAGGAATGCGGAAGTAATCAGATGCTAAAGTGAAACGCATAAGTCGTTTTGTCAACCTCCAAGATCTTGAACTTGCAAAAACTAGGACTGCCTGTCTAAAACATTCAACTTCAACTTGACTTGGTTTTGACCCAAAAACCAAAAAAAAAAAAAATTGACTTTCTTAAAATCATTAGGAAGAGTTCGGTAAAACTAGAATGCCGTTCTCGTCAACTCACTGAATACGTTATTAGAAGTTTCGTGATTTATTACATGAAGGGGAAAGCGCATTCAGTGAAAAAACACATTTCCACAGATGTCAACAGCTTGCTCATCTTTTGATGAGGAGACATTATTAAGACTTTCAAATTAAGAAATGCTTTATGTACTTTCAAGTTGGTTCGCTTTCTCGTTTTTGGCTCCCAAAACGCTATTAACAAAAGAAATAGAAAAAGAAGTGGTTTGTCTTCAGTGATCTAATGTGGTAAACTCTTCCCTTGACGGAGTACCAATTTAATAAGATTTTAATTCTCTAAAGTGTGATTATTTGTAAATAAGGAACGAAAGCGGTTACATATCTTTAAATCATGTTATGAGATTCACATCTAATATATATATTGATCCAATTAAGAGTGAAATAACGTTTGCTTTTTCAGCTAAGGAGAAATCTCATTTTAGATCTGACAAAAAATCTCATTTTTGAGGATTGTAATAAAAAAAATCATACTTACAATGTGAAAAATTATTACATTAATAGTGAGTTTGGCACGTAAAAGTAAGTAAAGAAGAAAGTTTCACGAATTATATTTATGAGTAAAATTATATAAGCTTAAGTCCAGCAATTTATTTTTTACTTTTATTTTATACTCTTATACCAAACTAATCCTTAGGGTACTATAATTCATTCAGAATGGTATAATAATTTTCTTTCACTCTATGATAGTTCATATGTGATAAACATTTTCAATATGTAACTTTGTCTATATTAAAAATAAAAGATTAATATCAATAGAATTTAATTTTTGTATACTGACAATAGAAAACAAGTTTACACAGTTAATCAATAAAATTTAAATGAAAAATCACATGGATGGTTGTGATAATGAATAGTTATTTTTTTTCTATGATTTCATACTTTGATGAAATTATATTAATTTATAGTGTATAATTATTTTATACTATCAATTAAATTTATTTTAATATTTTTAATATAAGATATTTAATACTATCAACTAATCACATAATATATGTATGAATTTTGAGATAATTGTTATAAATTCAAATATTTTTAGTAACACGATAATATATCATTAGATGTCTATATATCGATATAGACTAACAATATATTAAAATTAAATTCTTAAAATATATCTTTCAAAAGATATAGCACCATCTTGCTTAAAAAGAAAAAAGAGAAAATACCGGTCGAATTGATGCCCTTGTTTCCTCTGGGGAGTTTAAGGTCATAATTACTTTTAAGCCAAAAAGCCGTTTTCAACGTAAAAATACCCTTATTCGCGAATTTCACCAAGTTAAAGAGTCACAAAATGTCAAACACAATCGTTATAAGATACCTCACAATGATGCTAGGGACTATGTTTTTTCATCGCAACTTATTACAAATTTATCATCAATTCATTCTGACTTGTTGTTGTAATTATATATATTCTTCAGGTCTTTGGCCTAATGCTCCATCATTCCCAATGACAATGAGAATCTGTCTTTTTGACATTGTCTTTCGTTCCCATCATCCCATGGCCGGGGTCCATCTATTGCCTCTAGAAGCAAAAGGTTAAGTTCAACGCATCACTTTAGGATTCTATCCAAGCCCAATCGCCATGCATCATTGGTGTCTACCTAACTTCATTTTCTCCAAATTCCTCGAGCTCTTTGATTTGGTACCAATTGCAAAAGTAGTCAAGTTAGCTATCATTTGTACTACGAACGTGTATGTTAAGCTCAAAAGAAGTGCAATTCAAGATTATACATACTTCTTACTCGTGTTAATGTACTCAATTGCCTAGTTTAAAGTAATTGATGACAGCTTTTATACCATTTTGGTGGTTAGGACTGAGAAAATTTTGATTAATTTGTGATTAAGATTCTCACCTGTCAACAATTTTCAAACCTTTTTTTTTTATTTGATAAATATGGTCGGAAATTATATAGACTATTCTCACCGTACGCGCCAGTTTACATGTACATCTCAAATATTAAAAATTCTTTAATGCACACGTAGGATGAAACCTTTTTTCTAACATGCATTTGGATTAGTTTATTTATCTCAGGAAAGATACTTTTTCTTGTTTTTTTTAGTATCCACTTTCAGCAATAGTAACTAATCTCTTTGAAGCGATAATTTCTCTAAGGGAATATATAAGTCTCTGGCCCCGAGATATTTTTTTATACATAATATCAGAAATCGAATCATTGATTAGATATTTAAAGAACCCAATTAGTTATTAATTGTGATAGACCCTGTGGTTTAAAATTTTTTATCATAAATTATGTTAGATAAAAAAAAATAATGTCTTACATGTTAACAAAACGTTTTTTTTTTTTAACTCCGAATGTATCTAAAATTTTCTTTAAAGTGAACTTACCTTTTACCTATGAACATTAGGGAATCTCTCTGATAAAGATTTGATGACCACCAGACCTGGGGAAAAGGGGCTTTAACACCATAAACATTGATTTCCTTTCGAGCATGAGACAGTATCCTGTTGGTGGTGTCCCTTTATTATTATTATTATTATTATATACATATAGTAAGAACTTGTAAATTTCAAAGGCTATTTCGGCAAAAGTATACCAATATCACTTGTCGGATCTGCACCTTTAGTTGACCAAGAAAGCGTCATATATAGTAATTTCATTTCAAATATATCGTTGATTTTGTTCTTCTTTAGGTACACTATCGATTATTTTTCTCTTTCCTTTTTCCCACGTTTTCCGTTTCAGTCCATATACTTTCTCGTTTTATTATGATGAATTAAAATGGTGCTCAAAGACCTTAGCTAGCTAGCTAGTTGCTGCGTCGGCATATGTATGATGCTTATTATTTGCAATGGCGCGTAATGATTGTTTTCTATATATGTTAATTAACGTTTTGGTTGGTTTCACCAAAATATATAGAAAGGGGAGGAAATGTTCCACAAACTCCATAAGACCATAATAAAAGTTAAATGTAGTGTTTAGTCATGATATTTTCTTGAACCTGCTTTTAACACCAAGGTTTATTGCCTCCAATCTTGCTAACAATTTCAATTAGTGATTTTGACCACTACCACAGAAACAATGCCTCTGCAATCAAAACCACTTTGATTTACTTCTAAAAGGCTTGGCGGCAGAACCTTTGTGATAATTTCAGAAAAAAATGTGTTAAGTGTGAACGTGCATGCTACCATAGCCGCGGCCTTAGCATCTTTCCACTTGTCGATATCCAGAATAATTTCAAGTATTAGATGAAAAATTGACCGACCGGATATAAAGCAGTACTTCAATTTATTTTGATATGTAGTTACTGTTTACATGGACTACCGTTGTGATATTTTACTATATGAAAATAGAAATATAATTACTACATATGTACAGTTGAAACAATTCATTTGTAATTCGTTTATTATATGGACCTTGATGGTGTAAGATTCTTAGAAATATTTTCAAACTTTGTCACACAATCTAACGACCGAGAGAACTTCATTTTAATTAGGGAGCTGCATTGAGAAAAGTGAACAGTGGGTGAGTCTTGGCGTAATAACAAGATTGATATCTTGTGATCTCTAGGTTACATAGAAGTTCAAATCTTGAAAATAGTCTTGACCAAAAATAGGGGTAAGGCTGCATACATGTACTTTTCATAGAGCCTATCATGTGAGAGTCTTGTGTACTGCACTAACCTTTTTTAATTGGAAAAAATCAACAGAAAAAAAAAATCCTAGTTGCAATAATATATAAATTGAACTACTTCAAGAGCAATAGTAAAATAAATTGTGGCGATAGAACCTTTCAAGTAACGATTTCTATGGCATTGCAAAATTTGACATTGTCATAGCTAGCTTAAAAATATAGTAGTGTAGCTGTAGTGACTACTTCTGCATGAATGATGAACTGTCTCCACAATCTGAACGAACAGCTTTGATTTGCTCCATGGCTTCGCGGCAGAACCTCTGGTAATTTCATATATATAGCGTGTGGACATGCTAGCTGTGGCATATTAGGAATACTGCGCTTCTAGGGTTGTCAATATGTGGCATGATTTCAAGCTTTAGATTAAGTTTCGCCGACCATTAATTCATCACCATACAAATACACAGTAGCAGCCAGCTAGTTACGGCAAAATACTAGTACAAGGTAATTTATAACATAGTTAAGTCGCACTGTTGAAATTTTTCTTGAAGTGAGCTGTCACTAATTCTGATGTTTTGTTTTTTAGTTGAAGTTAGTGTGGACAGATGAAGGCCTTGAGTGACTCAGATTGATGTTTCGGCTTTCATTTTAGTGCTCTGTCTATTTGTAACCTTTTCATGTTCTTAATTATTAATTAAGACTTCATTAGCCACATGAATTAAGGAATAAAAAATAATAAATTTTTTCATTGAAAAGTTTTAAATTTATATAATTGTGCTATTTGACTCGAAACATTTTTTTTTGGTATCAAAACAAGAAGTGTTTTGGCCAATAAAAAACAATATAACAGTTGAATGAGTGAGATAATCAGTGACCGACCTAAACACCTGGGAGCGTAGGCCAATAAAAACTACTACCTTCATTTTAAAATATCTATCAATTTTAATCAAACAGAGAAAAATAATAAATGAGATTGATAATAGAATCAAATATAATAAATGAATTAATATATTCCTATATATTAATTAATACAGTATAATGTTTAAGATTAATATTAAATAAAATACTTTAAATTAATTGAGGTTGCACTATCACAAAAAAAATTAATACCGGATTGAAATGTAAGATTGATAAATATTTTAAAATATAAAATAACTTTAAAGTGAACATATTTTCTAAAAGGATGGAGTATTGAAGATTCATGTACCAATTTTGCATTAGTACTTGACATCATAGTTTGTACTAATATTCTTCCTTCTTTACGCTCTATGCTATCTGTCCATGAGTTTTATTATTTGTTTTTGTAAAATATCTATACATTTCTTATATTAAGAAGATTAACTTTTTTATGTTCACTACTACCCTTACCTTTAATGTAATTAATTATGTTTTTTTAATAATACTATAATTATATAAATTTATATTTTAACAGAAAAAATATGATCAACTTATAATTTTTTTTATCATTATTAAGATATATTTATTATTTTTTAATTTTTCTTTTTGACAGATGGAGTGAAAAAGAGGGAGTATTAATTAAAGACATTAGGTTTTGTTTATTTTCATTTTTTTCAATTTCTTTCTTGTTTATTAGGATTTCGTATATCAAATAGTAAAAATAGAAAATAAAAATTGAAAATGTGATTTTTTTAGTTTCTACTTTTTTTTACAAAATTATAAAAAAATTAAAATAAATTAAAAACAAGAAATAAAAACATAAAAATATTTTCTAAAACTAAAGAGATCCTTAAAAACTTGCTATTTTAACTTGCCAATTGGCTCGAAAAACAAATAAACTCATTAGGAAAATTCAAACTAAAGTCATAGATTTGTGGCCATTTCGGTTTTTATTTTCAGTATTTCAGTTTTCAGAATTTTGTGAAGGAATACTGAAAATTGAAATTTATAATTTTTAAAATTTTTAATATTTCTTTCACAAAATATGAAAAATTAGAAAACTAAAATTAAAAATTAAAAACTCATAATAAACATGGCCTTAACACTTCGTTTCTCAGCTTTTCAGCATGTGAGTCGTAAAAATAAAAATTAATTTTCTTTTGAATTGATTGTTAAATGAAGATATCAATATTCTAATTCAAATGTATTGGGAAAATGTTATTCATGTATACAATTTGTGGCTTATGAAATGGAAATTCCTAGCTCAAACTCAAGGTGCACAATTTTGGTCCCGGACAGATTGTCTACTAGAGCAACGCCTCAAGTGCAAAAAATTTCCTATTTTTAAATGGTGTCTCTTTTCTTGTTCCTCAATTATTTATTGCCACATAAAAATACAATTAATATATATTGTATATTTGATAATTTTTAAATTTATTTTATTGAATAAGAAAGAAGACATCATTTAAGGATAAGAAGATTTGCATGGAAATATGTCAATACACTTCATTTATTATTAGTTGGAGTGTTAGATGCAAATTAAGTAGAATGTATACTTCCTGATATATGAATAAAAATATATTAACATAGTATTCGATAAATTGTATGTATAAATAATATTCCTCTTATATTAAAATTCTCTCACAATATTTCTTCTATCCTTAAATAATTATTTAATTTTAAATATTTATTGCAATTAAGAAAATAATTAGTAAAATATCAATATTAATAAAAGTTATGAATAATTTATTAAATTATTCTTATATTTTTTTAATACTCTAAATTTTTTTTCATTAATAAATTAATAATATTTAATATGAGCATTATTAAAAATGATAATTAATATTATTTAAATTTTTAAAACAAATAATTATTTAAAGATAAAGTAAAATTTTAAAATAAATAATTATTCAACGATAAAAATACTAAAAGTCTATTTAATTTGAATTTCTAATTTTTAATTTTTAAAATTTTGAAAAAAAATATTTAAAATTATAAATAAAAATTAAATTTATAATTTTTAAAATTTTTAATATTTTCTTGTAAGGAGACTGTTGTGTGAAAATTGGGAGCGGCTTTATTTCTGATTTATGCCTGCTGCTGACATATCCAAGTAACGACAGGTAACGGCGACAGTACTAGAGTTGGAAATGTGGATGATGTCATCAGAGAAGTTTTTCCTCCACCCGGAGGAACGAAGAGAATCCTTCCTCCACACAATTTCTCCACCATTCAATTATAATAGGTCCCATATTTTATGCAACTTTAATTTTATAAACGTTTGTATGGTGTAAAATACACATGGAGGAAGAAACACGTTTCCTCCGGGAGGATACAAGAAAAATCCGATGTGATCATGTGCTTTTAATCTGCAATAAAATGTACATTCGCGTTCACTGATAAGTATAATTTCTCCAGACTTTCAGAGACCTGAAGAGCTAATGTTTATTCGAGAGCCTATAAAACTAGCCACAGAAGTGAAACATGGGAAGACTGAAAAGAACCAATCTTAGCTCTTAAATCTCACGTAAATAGAGTTTGTTCTTCTTATCCTCAGAATAATAAGTTAAATGCAAGCCTTCCATCATTGCATATAACCTTTAATTCAATAAAAGTTCTATATAACCTATCATTACGTGGTAAATTTATGTTACAAAATCATACCAATAAAATTTTATATTAATTATGATGAATGAGCATCAAATGACCATTTAAAAAATTATATAATTTTATATTTTAATTTTGATAATGTATATTATGAGCGATGGTGGTGTGCTGGCAAATGATCCAGCTGCGGGCTCCAGGGAGCACCATGCATTTGTGAGACTGGCTCCAAAAGGTTAAAATTGGCTGCCCAAGGATGTGAATTATTGGAGAGAGATACCATAGCTAATCAAGGTCCAAGGGGGTAATGGTAGGTAGGGCCTTCTCTTCTGTGTATCATCTTCATATACGGCTCAAAACACATGTCCAAATTTGTGCCTGCTTTTATCTTTAATTTCCTGTCACCACACCCGGCCCCAACATATACATATATATTCCAAACTCTCCAAAATAATATTTGCACTCATTTAGTGTGTGACATCATACCAACTCACACTCTATTTATTATTGGAAGATGTGTAAACTTTACTTGAATGGGTTTCACATCTCATCTAATGATAGATAGAGTGTGAGTCGACATGATATTCCATACTAAATGAGTATAAATAACACATCTTCAGATATTATTATAAAGCTCATATCACTCATATTTTAAATACAGTTGTGCTGTTTAAACATACTCAGTAACTATATATGTTAATTGACACTGGAGAGTGTTCTCGTTAGTTAGTGATAGAGAATGGCCTACTGCAGGGAGGTGAAATTATTCTTTTCTTGTGTTTCTTCATTACTTTCTTGCAGCTTTTAAGTCCTGATGAACACTTGAAAAATACTCAAATAAGTACCCAAAATTTATAAGATGAATCACTCAAACATAAGGTATTCAAAGATTATATCTTAATAACCTAAGTTACATTGATGATAAAAATAACAAGAAAAAGGCTAGATTCAATAATGAAACCAAAAATGCTAAACAAACAATAAACCTGTATATGATAAAAGTGAAAGTAAAATTTGACAGGACGAAAACATGTAAAATTTATTCGTGTAATTTTTTTCTCATTAGAGAGTTATCAACCCAACATAATAACATATCTGGCCATTTTCACATGATATCCTGGAAATTTAAAACATTATCACTTATTAAATCAATTTTTTCTGTTCCTCATTTATCTAGCTACATATGGGTTTTCTATTAATTAGTTAATCAACATAATTTTGAGTAGGGACAAATAACCTTTTTTTAAAAAAATGTGTCTGTGGCTATACATGTACGTATGTAGATTCAGAGACACACGGGCGTGCAAGATAATGTAACAGAATGATCATGAACGAAGAAAACAAAAAAAACATAATCATTTTGTTTTTGTACCAATTTGACTAGAATATTTAATTCTACACATCTTATTAGTGCAAGATCAGAAATTCTTCAAACATTATCGTGACTAAAAACTTCTTTCAACAGTGATCTTGTCTAAATTTAAAGTTAGTTCTTTCTTTAAAAATATAGTTTACTGACTAATATACCCATCTATTAATTATCGGAAAAAGTATATATAATTATTTTCTGGGTACTGTGAGGATAAGTTTTGCAAGAATATTGTCTTGTTCTTGAGCATAAAATACTTTCTCTGAGTTCTGAATGGTAGAATTGCAGCTAATAAGGACATGACAAACCAACTTTTATAATATTATTTGATTATTTGAGTCTTTGACCAGATGCTCTATAAGACATAAAAAATGAAACCCGAAAAGGACCATATAAAACATAATGTTAAAAAATAAGAAGAGTGTGAGAGAGGGAAAAATACTGTGGGAAAGGATTATATATATAGGCACTATAACTGTACGTAATAATCAATTAGTTGGATATCATGTGGAAAGATTAATTAGGACCACAAAGATTAGCTTCACTCATTAATCTTCATTCAAACTTTTGCTGATGAAAACAGATACATCAATAGGCAAAATAGAAATATTTTTAGAGGGGCGAGGGGTGAAGGGGATATCATCTCAATTCTCAAATTTTTTGCTAGAAATTTCCTGTGCTATCAACATCATTCTATGTTTTCTACCTGATGATTTCAACTTTCAACAGGAGTAAATTTCAAAAAATAAAATAAAAAAATAAAAATAAAAACAAATGAAAAATAATAATTAAAAAATTTACAGTTCAAATCTGCTGGGGAGTGCATCGAAATTTGCTCCTGCTAGATCTTCTGAAAGTGACGTTAAATTATAGCAGGTGAAATCTATTGAATTGTGAGTGTGTTGCTGCTGAAACTGCTCTTCTTGCCATGATGATGAACTTGCCTTGAACCCTTCAGATTTCATGGCATTGACATGAAACTGAAACAAATTAGGATCCAACTTGTTGTCACAGTCCCATGATGATGATGATGAGAGCACTGCATTAATCATGCCACCACTACTCATCTGGCACACCCCTCCACCAGCAGGATAAACACTCAAGGTAGTTGAGCTATTGCTGGAACTCTCCTTATTCACATGATGACCATTATTATTATTCATGAGCAAAGAACTGATCTTTGAGGCTGAGTTGTTTTCTGAAAACTCTGCCACCGATATGTTCCCTTGATCAGAACTGTTCAGGCTTGGCATTGAAGCGAATCCATAGCTTGAATTGGTTCCCATCTGGCTTTGATGATAATGACTTGAATCATCATAATAACCATTTTGAGAAGCAGTACCACCCATTTGGAATTCGAAGTAGGAGGACAAGGGGTCCAATGCTGAATTAGGCTTATTGTTCATGAAAATTTCTCTTGATGCTTCTTCTTCTTCTGCCACTGTTAACACTCCATCGTAGTAATTAGAGGCATGATGACTCATTACAAGTGCTGCTGAGGAGGCTAGTAAGGTGGTTGTCGTTGATGTAGCTGAAACCCCTTGATGATGAGACAGTGGTATTAGCACAGATGATGGTGTCTCTATGGTTTCATTCTCCTCCTTTATCATCATGTGAGCTTCAGCTTCAGTGCTGAGGAGGGGCTTGTGTGTAGCTGGGTCAATCCCTTGCTTCATTAGCTTCTTCTTCAAGCATGAATTCCAGAAGTTCTTAATCTCATTATCAGTTCTCCCAGGCAACTGTGCTGCAATTTGAGCCCACCTGAGATATAACGGAAAGTATACACACAATCATTTCAAAAACTCTTATGGATTTTGAAGCATTAACACATATATATCTATCTATCTATATATATATATATACCCTTTTTTGGTTAATTTGTCTACCATACATAGAAAAAGTAAAAATCATTTTTCATCTATTTCATTCTTCAAGATGTTACCTATTCCCAAGAACTTCATGAAGACTGATTATAAGATCCTCCTCCTGTTGGGAGAACATTCCTCTCTTCAAATCAGGCCTCAAATAGTTTATCCATCTCAATCTGCAACTCTTTCCACACCTTTGCAGGCCTGAAACACATAAAATCAAACAAGTAATAACATAATGAGTTTAATTTTCTTTCATTTTCTTCCACTGATTTTAACTGATAATAGGAAGAAGAACAAAAAGAAGAAGATGATATGCAATTAATTTGCTTCATGTTGATGTGAGTATTCAGTTAATTAATTTAATCACCAGCTTGTCTGGGGACTGAACTCCAGCAGCCAACACCAAATCTGGTTATGTAATTGAAGAGCTTCTCATCTTCTTCAGGGGACCATAAACCTTTCCTAAGTTTTTGCTTTAAACAACAGGAATGACGACCCATGTGTGAGTGTGTGTGAGAGAGAGAGAGAGAGAGAGAGAGAGAACAGTGTTGGAAGAAGAGCTAAGGAGTACTCAAAGGACAATGTTTCCTAATTATTGGAGGAAAGGGCTCTCTGAGAACTATCAAGCGTGGTAGTAGTACTGCCTCTAATATAGCAGTGAATTATATATTGTCTGGCATTTTGCTATTTCAACATCCTATTTTTTTAAACATCCAAACATCTCACTCATAATACATATGGGTCCTACCACTTATTTTTTTTCCTTAACTTATTCTTTTTTCACCTTTCTTCTCACATTATATAGAATTCATATTGGTGTAAACACCCGTGTAAATATCAAAATATCATTTCTCTATATTACCCGGTGTGTGTGTTGTTGAGTCATTGAAACGTCTTCTTAAGGAGGTGCAAAAATATTTGTGTTGTATGTTGTTGAAAATCATGAACTAATTGTGTTGATTTAAAGAGAAGAGGGTATAAATCATACTTAGGATTGAAGTTATATGAGAGAGAGAGAGAGAGAGGGGGGGGGGGGGGGGGAAGCTGAGGAAGGTGAAGCAATCAAGTGGTTTTTACGCAAATCCGGTGCTGCTTTTTTGCATAGGAATGGATTGGTTTTTAAGATATCTCTATTTCTAGAAAAATTAGAAAAAAGTAACATATATATATAAAGATTAATAACAGCTCTATAAAAGGAACGTGTATTATATGAGAGAGAAGAATGTGTTGTTAAGTTAAGTGGTTCCTGTTCTATTAATTATTAATTAAATAATAGCTGCTAAACCTCTCTTTCTTATTTTGGTTTGAAATGGTAAGTTGATATCCTCAAATAGTAAATAATCATAAATATCTTCTGCATGTTAATATTAGACCTTTTGCGGTAGATAATAGTTTAGTAATAATATTGACCCTGAACCATGGACTAAAATAATTGATCTTTTGGGTTAACTCTCTCACAAGGTGATCTCACCCCTTTATGTCATTCTAAACCATGTAATGTGATTCAAACAAGTGGGTTAAGTAAATGACTGTACTTTTACTTTTTTCTTTTTTACTTTTTTTTTTCTAAGTTCTTGGCAAATGCCTGTATTTTGAGACTTGTATCTGTTAAGAGTATCATTAAAGAAAGCATATAAAGTTCTTGGAAATTTCGATTTATTGTGGGTAAAATTGCGCTCCAGGTGATGTTTGTACGTGGGCCAAAAATAAAAGATAATAAAAGAAAAACGCTTTAACTAGTTTTACAAATTTGTTAAAAACAAAGGAGAAATTAATCCGTGTGAGTTATTGTGAACTCCTGTTCTTGTTTCTGCTTATACAGTATATACATGAGAGCCTGAGCCCTGAGAACTGTAGCATGTGGAGATAGAGAGCTCTACCAATTTCGCAAAACAACGAATTCTGTACAGCAAATCTAGTGTAATAATACTTGCATCGCTTTAATCGTCAATTTATAATATATTAAAGCTAATCTAATTCCATAAAACTTTTTCATGTCATTCATATTGAAATTCGTATATTTTTTTAAAGAATAGAAGATCATGAATTTTAATGTGTCAATATTATCTTATCCATGCATATAAGAAGTGATGTATTTGCTTCCTCTTTTTTAATAATAATAATATATCCTTTGTTAGGATTTCCTTTTCTTTTCTGTTTCACTATTATTGTGTATAATTTTGTGGGTAAATTCACTCACTTATCAGGTTTAGTATAATTGCATTAATTACCTCTCGACTTTATAAAATCTCACTTACTTCTCTTGCATAATTTAATTTACTAAATTGTGACAAAAAAAATAATGTATAACATATATATGGTTATTAATGATAAAATTATAATATTTAATATATATTGATTAAAATATCTTATTTTATTATAAATTATAATTATAGGTTTTATTTTTATATAATTAAAAAAGAATTTTATAAAATCAATATATTATAATTTTATTATTAATAATTTATATATTTTGGGAGTTCAATATAATTCCGTGAATCTCGAACAAGATCTATGATAATTTTACAATATGGAGAATCATCAAATGTAATATTGAATTTTGGAAGAGGTGAACCTAATTTTCTTTTATTTTATTATGTGAATGCTATGAATAGTCAGTAAAAGCAGCCGACACGAGTACATCGAAGGACGTATGGGGCTCCACTGATATATTGACTGTAATTTGAAAAGGACTCATGGTACTTATTACATTCCAATAAAACGAGAAGTCCCGTAGTTACAAAATAAATATTTTTTTTTAGGTTCATTTAGAAAATAATGTTTTTAGACATAGTTTTATATTTAAATATATCATCTTACCAATAAGCTTAAAAAATAATATTTATTTTAAAATAAAAGAGTAATACTTTAAACAAAAAGTAATACCTATCAAATTGATGATGCAAGAATGAATTTTTTTTTGTTGCGTGATTCTTTTTTCGATGGATGATTGGATAGAAACGTTATGCTATTTTTAATTTTGAGCAGCAATTAATATAAATAATTTTATTAAAAATAATTTTTAATTAATATTATTTTTATTAAAATAATATGCATTTCTTTTCACTCCGGATTCTCTTGATCAATAATAAAATTTAATCGTATAAAACTTTTACATCAAAGATGCATTTTAGATATAGATCCATTTTGGTAATCAAATTGTGTTTTATTATTATTATTATTATTATTTGTGGTTAGTTTTAAGTCATTTCTTATTTTTATTTTATATTTTTCTTATTTTAAAATTTTTGGAAATAAAAATCAAAATTAAAATAAGCAATAAGATTATATTATTCTCATTAATGTGAATATTTCCTTTAAAAAATAGAAAAAAAAAAACATGTCTACAAATTACAGCACCGTTCTTCTCCCTCATTTTGGTAGCAATTTCTTTTGTATCTGGCCCTTTATCATTTATCAGCAATGTCTATAGGAACAGCTTTTGT
This sequence comes from Dalbergia cochinchinensis, assembly GCA_031216125.1. Lineage (NCBI taxonomy): Eukaryota > Viridiplantae > Streptophyta > Magnoliopsida > Fabales > Fabaceae > Dalbergia > Dalbergia cochinchinensis. Next base: position 52,100,569 of record CM062373.1, on the reverse strand, counting down.
CGGATAGTTTGGCTATTAGTGACAATTATTCTTATTGGTTAGTTCTTCTCGAAGCAATGATTGATTGGGTATATCTATCTGTAACAGAACCATATTTTCTACCCCATAGTATTTGTTAGATGTTTTATTAATTAGTTTGGCTTAGAATACACGTTTTTATTGGCTTAGAATACAAGTTTTTGAGTTTTCAGTGATTTTATTTTAAACACGCTCAAAAGTACACTACATAGGAGTAAGTTAGTAAGTACCTCTTTGGGTTTCAATACATGTTTCATTAAATCGATTTTTCATTTATAAATACATTAAATTAATTTTTAAAAATATATGCAATACCACATTTATCCATTAATGTCATATTTTATCATTAAAATGGTATTAATTAGGTTTTAAAGGACGAAATCGATGCATCACTGAATCTTAAAATATCAATTTGATGCCACTTAAATTAGAAATTAATGTGAAGTTATGGACTCCCACGAAAATTTTATATATATCTTTAAATGCATATAAATTCTGAAACTCCAACTTAAAACTTAATTATAAAATACTTTTTGTTATATTTTTTTAGGTGAACTTATATCCATAAAACAGTGGTTAATCCCCTCGAGACGTAGAGCTCACAAACATTTTGTTTCTGGTCATATTGCTAGAAATTAAATCACTAGCTAAATACTTAAGGAGCCTAACTAGCTATCAATTAAGTTTATTATATTTAAAACTTATTATAAGTTTTTTGTATCTAAAATGGTGTGAATGATAAAATTAAAAAGTTAATAATAAACTTTTCAATAACATGTTAATGTGAATTAAAAAAATTAAATATTCTTTTAGTTGTGAATTTTGATTTTAGTTTCTAATTTTTTTTTGGGCTTTGATTCAAGGTTTTTAAAACTGTATAGACTTACTCCATGTCACATATGATTGTTGATTGTCATTATAGGATTGAATGATCTAACCATATATTACCGAGAATATTCAATATTTATAGACACACTAACAATAGGGAGTAATTTTTTGTTTGGATCAAAACTAAACCACAAATTAATCATAAATAAAAATTAGAATTCACTTAGATTTTAAATCTAAATTCATATTTAAGTCTACCCAAAAAATGAATCTTATTTATTCTTATATCTTAGATACAAGACAGACTTTTGTCACTAGTCGTCAAGTAATAGAACAAATCCCTAAGCAAGCAATCAATTTTTTTTCTAGTATATAGTATTGGTGATTGCTCAGGTGCCTATGATAGTCAATGCCTATAGTTCCATTGACATTTAACCACATTTTAAAAAATTAGCTAAACAAAAAAATTAATGTGGCTAAACGCTTTCCCCCAAAGCACTCTCACCTACACACACACAACACTCACCACTCCTCTGTTCCACCACCGGCTCCCTGATGCTACCTTGGCCGCAGCCTCACGGTGGCGAAGACCCTCTGGTTCTACTCCATTAACAAGTCCAAGTACTTCACAATCAATCATCCACCTGTCGAGATTCCTATCCATTATTGTCACGACGTGACCTAGGAATGTAATCGGCACGTGAGGAATCTCATCCCCATGTAAACCTAGTGACCTCTGAGTCTCTGCATATTCATAAAGTAATATACTTTTTCATTCTGAAATTATAACTTTATTTCAAACTCTATTTAGACTCTATATCTAGAAATATAAATCTGAAACACTTGATATATGAAACTTTGAAATTATCTTAATCATAGTCTGAAAACATATGATCTTAATCATGAATACATCTTTGGTTTATTGCATAAACTCTATCCAAACTCTACAATTTCAAATCCGTATTTATAAACTGAAAACATATACATCACGGTTTTAAATACTGAAATCAAATACATAATCCGAAAATAATGTATGGCTCGGATCCTGCCTGCACATCTACCGGGGCACTCTACTCTATCAAGACTCTAAACTAAGCCTTACTCCAAAGTAAGACTCACTACTGAAAAATGACCGCGTCTGCCAAACTAGAGTCTGGGCTATATCTGTACCTGTAACTATGAGGAGGAAGGGAGATGGGTGAGTCAACGGATTGAGTAAGTGAGCTCCCACCTATCACCCATGTGGGACAACCAAGGATAATATGCATAGTGCAATATACATGCAACAATCACAAACCGTTTGATATTCATATACATAATCTCATAGAAAATATCTCTGTATTCATGAATTCATATACCTAATGATGTGGAAAAGATAGCTCTATTTTTGTAAATTCATAGAAAACATCTCTAAATTATTATTCCAACAAGAAAATCATTTTTCTTATACATAATAACTCTTAAATCAAATATTTTCTTAAAACATCGATAATCTCTGAAAAATATTAATACTCTCTGAAAAACATAAACAACGGTATTCTAATAAAGAAACATGAATCTTTGGTTATGTCCAATTTATGTGACATAACAAAATCTTTACTTATGCATGTCAACCTTGACATAACAAAATCTCTGAACTCTGGGGCACCTAAATAGGTCCCATTTCTGATTTCTCTGGCCCTGAGGGCGACTTGGTATACCAAGATTAATGGAATAACCGCCATTAACTCACAATCTATTTCTCTATAGCTACCATATGTTCTCTAATTCAATAAACATATTGTTTTTCTCTAAATCTCTGTTATATACTCTAATCTGGGTAGTAAACTCTTTCATGCATAAATACTCTATTCCTTAAAATTATCATGATAATTCATAAAATCTCTAGATATAATTATACTCATATTCTATCTCTTTATAAAACCGTTTAAATATGAAAACTCTTGAAACTCTAAAAGCTCTGGACTCATACAACTTTAGTAACCTGACTTTGGCATAAATGTGACTGTGAAATCATACCCAAGGGATCACCTGCTTGCAGGATTTCCGATTTCAAGCTCACAGAATATGTATCTGGCAGTCACTATGAATCATACTGAATTCCATGTTTTTGAAATATCACAAAAACTGAATTTCTAAAATCTCATTTCTCAAGACAACCTCTTTTTATAACTTGATAACTCTAATATCATATATTGAAACAGAAAGGTTCAAAATCATGAAATCTCTAACATTATAATATAGCATCACTGTTTGACATTCTTGCCAAAATAACTTAACTAATACTCTAAAATCACATTTCGAAATCTCTAGTCTTGAAGCATAAAGATACCATAATTCTTGAAACATGTTGGATATACTGACGACTTATTAAATCGTCATTCTCGCAACAAATTCCTTCATGAATAAATAAAACCTGTTCATAGCACTCAACACATCAGTCATAGTCCCATGGTTTTTGTAAAATTCATTCTTTCGAGCTATCATTATAAATCATAATTTTTATAGCTTGACATAATCATCTAAAATCATATTCTATACTTTTTCTCATTTCAAAATTCATATTTCATAAATATCATGCATCAAACATAGTCATAATGATAAAACTAAGGCTATGAGATCAAACCCACTCACCGTTTGGAGCCGAGAGTATGTGGGCACCACCAACTTAACCTCTGAAGCACGGAATGGCACCAACAACTGTCATAGAGCAATATTGACTCAAGATTAATCTCTGTTAATCTCTAGATCACTCTAACACAACTTTAATAACATTGGGGGAGCACCCCTACTTGATAAAAATGGAGAAAAACAACAACGCATAATAAGGGGAAGGAAGAACACAAAGGAAACTAACATAAACCAACAATAATCACTTACCTTGGATCTTGAAGGAAGAGGATTTGATGTTGAATTGAGTGGAAGCGAGTGGGGAAGGGCTTGGGGATGAAGGGTTTCAGAAATGGGGAGTAAAATCCCGAGTTTGGGGTTTAAAAATGGGTGAAGGGGCTTACTCATGCGAAACGCAGTGTTTTGCATTATTCGTGCACTGTTGACACTGCTATAGTAGTCCCCAGAACCTCAAATACACTGCTGCCACATACAATGACTACTATAGTAGTCCTAGACTGCTATAGCGGTGACAGTTCACCAAAAATGCAGCTTTAAAGGTCTTTCATGCATCTTGGGCCTTCTTGGCAACATGGGTGGGTCCCAAGGGACCCTAGGACAATACGAAACTTGTCTAAGGGGACGTGTATCTAGGGTATCACAATTGTGCACCACTCCTCCCATTAAGCAAGAAGAGGGGGACTATATTTGCTACAAGTTTGCATTTTTTCTTTTCCATCTGTGTTGTTCTTATTATGAGAACCATGACCAAAGAAGAAGCAAGAAGATAGTGAGGGGAGTTGAAGATGGTGGCTGAAATGGATAAAGATTTTTGCTTTAAGAAATGCTATTATAACCTCCTCCAGATCCATCAAGTCATGGCCACCAAGATCCACCTCGTCATCAAGTTTGCCGTCGACGGTGAGCTCTTCTCCAAGATTCGCAGCCGTGGACCGCTGCCGGAGTCGCCGACATGTCGCTACTTCTAGCAGCTTGCCTCCACGCTTTGATTCTGCTATTGCAACGACGTCGTGCAATGCAAACTCATGCCATAGAACCTTCGTCCTTGATCAATGGCGGGGCTGCCATTGTTGTCGGGGTAGGAGATCGTGGCATAGCTGGTGGTGTATTTCATGAAGAAATGGGGTCGTCCTCCGACTCAAATCCATCATCTTTGAAGAATGAGGCAGAGAAGTTGTGGGTTTGGGCTTTGATGGAAAACCCGGAATCAATTCTCTTTTGGTAAAAGAGAGGTCGAGAGCACAAAAGAATGCAGAGGTGGAGAAGGAGATAAGGAACAGATGAGTGGTGAGTGTTGTGTGTTCAAGTGGGAGTGTTTTGGGGGTAATGGGATTAGCCACATTATTTTTTTATTTAGCCACATTTTCAAAATGTAGTTAAATGTCAATAGCACCATAGGCATTGACTGTCATAGGCACTTGAGCAATCACCTATAGTATTTAATTTGAATGACATGTGTTTATTAAGAAAAATTGAAGTACTTAAATCTAATAAATATTAATTAATTTGGTTCAAGTTAGGTTAGCTAATTATTTTTCAACATTAATTTTAATCATCTACGAAATTGGAATCTAAAACTTCATTGAAATAAACTAATGTCGAATCTTTTGTTTTCATTTTTCTTTGCCCTTGTTTTGAAAAAAAAAGGTCGAACTTAATTTACAAATGAGTATATAATTTTGTCATGCATTATACATTTGAGAATTATTGGGATTACCATTTTTTTTTCCTTTGAAAACCTCCGTTGACATTGATAAGAAAAGCTTCTCTGTTTTTTTTTTTTTTTTGGGTCGAAATAAGAAAAGCATGTTGTCAATGTCAAAAACTCAAAATCTCCTATGCTAGAGCAGGACTAGTTAGAGTTAGACGTGTATGATAGCTTAGCATGCCGGCGTTGCTTTTTCAGATCGTGCAATCGATATCGATCGATATATCTTTTAAAGCTCAATCTTGATGTACTATGGAAAAAAGTTAAATCCTTTTTTCTTTACCCAAAATTCATTAGTAAAAATGCCCAACTACTATTATAAACCAAAATAGACAAATTGGATCAAGATTGAATAAGAAACAGACGCATTTTACATTCTAAACTAATCAACGATTTATATGGTTCTGTTTTTTTACCCAAAGACTAACCCAATGTCTAAGCATCTTTCATATAGTAAATAACACGAAAAATACTGTAGCTCAAAAAATATAACATGCTTTTTTTCAATACAGCTATGAATATTTTCATATTCGCAACATCGGCAAAATAAAAATACGCACAAGGAAAATCTAAGACACTCATAAAGAGGATAACAAACCATCTATGTGGGAACACTAAAAACACCATAAGGAGAACAGTAAAATAAAACACAAAACCTTAAAAAAAAATAAAAAGAAGAAGAAGAAATGGTGGGGCTGTCACCAAAAAATAAAAATGGCATCCCTTAACAATATTCACAAAAGAGAAGGACGGCACACAAAGAATAGAGAAATAAATAAATAAATATTTCTTTTACTCGAATCCAAAATAAGTAATATTGATTCTTAAAGCAAAATTCACGTAGATTTATTATTATTGTTATTATTATTTTGGTCAAAATTCTCGTAGATGAAACACATTCAAATTTGAAAGAAAGCAATGCATTAACTATTGCAAAAGTTGCTCCCACGGCCCATAAAACACCAACAGAGTTAGGTCTAATTTGAATGAATGTTGCCACCTGCTAGCAAGCCCTCGAGACTTTGTAGCCCGACTAAATGTTGATAATGTCGGCCGGTCACCATCGCTAATCCTTAAGTTTCTCGATAACATTAATTTTCTTACCAACTCGTAATCATGTTTTTGTTCTCTATTTTTATTTTTATATATTCTTGAAAACTAGTCGCACTACTAGAAATAAGCCAGTGTTACCGACTGGAATATCTCTCGATAAGTGCCACGCTAATGTAGCCACCAAACGAGTCAACTTTATCGGCTAAATATCCCTTGATAAGATCTGAAAACGGATTGACCCTTCCTCAAAACCTCAATTTTGGTAAGTTGGGTTAAAGTTTTGAATTCATAAAAAAAATTCAGCTTGCCTAACTCGTCCTATCTAACTCATGAGTTTTGGCCAGCAGACCAACCCTCTCTTTTTAAAAAATTCACAATTTCTTAGTAAAAAAATGAGAAACGTGTGATTCGAAAAAGAAAAAAATAAAAAATATGTACACTCATTAATATTATAATACTGTACAGTTAATACTATTCATTCAAAATTAAAAGTTAAAAATAAAATAGTCTCATAATTCACAAACAATACTATTAATAATAATATTTTTTAGTCAGAGTAGTGTATAGCTATTATGAACCTTAAAAAATTAGATATATATGGATAAAAAATATTATCTAAAAATTTTTTTGTAAAAAATTCATCAAAACAATAAAAGGTATTTTTTAAAACTTTTTTATTTTTTGATGGATTAAAAATGATTGGGTTAACTATTTCAACTCATTTTATTTTTGCAGATAAGACCTATTTTTTATGGGCTTTTGGCAGGACGGGCAAGCCTGCTTTGACACCTCTGATAAAAGCCATGTCAGCATTGGCCCCAATTTTATCGGTGGAATATCCCATGGTGATCAAATTCCCAAAAAGATTTTTTTGATTTTCCAATTTTTCTCCAAATCTGTTGGTAATGCTGCTGATAGTACAGTGTAAAATCTATTAATAACTTGCGTGGATCTAGTAGGGTGTCAACCACTAACTTTTTTAGTGATTTTTTTTCTTTATTCTATGCTAATTAAGCCATATATGTAATTATGATGGTTAAGTGGTTATGCAATTTGTCTTCTCTCTTTCTTTGAATATAGCTATGGGATGGAGAACCTAATATGTAGCGGCGTCTATGGAGTTGGAACAACCTACAAAGTCATGAGTTTTAACCTAGCTCAACCCATAAAATAAGGGATTTGCACCGGATTGACGAGTTGTGTTAGAATGTTTTTTTTTTGGTCAGAGATTGAGTTGGGTTGAAAAATGAGAAGTCTCTAACTCATGTATAAAGTATGAGTTGAGTTGCGTAGGTTTAGAAATTTTCAATTCACACAACCCAACCTGGCCCATCCACTGTTCTTTTCTTTTTGTTTTTTCAGAGTAATCTCAATTTTATGTAAAATTTATGCCACATTGTGGACCTTTTTTTTTTTTATAGGCTTGAAGAGTTACTTTTATTATGCTTAAAGAATTATTTTAGAAAAACAGATATCATGCTAATGGATCACTTGCATGTGGTGTATACCTTAACGATATTATGATTAATTGAAGTTTATAATTATGTCAATTTATGTTATACGTGAAAACGTCAACTTCGATTGTCTTATGTAGTTTGTTATGTTTTTAGAACTTATTTATGCTTTATTGAAAAAGTTTGTAGGACTCTATTTCTTAAACTTACATACGTGTTGCGACTTATATAGTAGTCATGCTTGTTAAAAAAAATCTTATATTTATATTAAAACTTGTGTTATATATGTCTATAGTTATTATAAATCTGATTATATACTTTGACATATTTTAACAAAAGATGTTTTCTTAAATTAGATTAGACCTATAAATTAAATCCAATCCAATCCAATCCATTTATGAATGAATATCAAGTTGAATTTATTAGATATAAAATTATTTATATACCTCAATATAAAATCTTAAATTTTTAGGATAAGTTATTTTATACTGGGATATCAGAGGCTCTATAATCAAAAGTTTTAGAGTTTAATCTTTGTTATCTCATTTTTATTCTAAAATAAAAAGTAATTAAATTTCAAGTGAATTTGTATATTATCCATTCTTTAAATTCAAAAAGAGGCATTCACATAAAGAACGATATATTAAATATAAAATTATTCATGTACTTTAACTCAACACCTTAATTATGTTTTGAAAGAGATGGTTATATATCTAATAGGGTCAAGGCAGTTGAAAGAAAAATTTTACTTAACCCAACTCAATCCATAACTTTAATAAACGTATTATATATGAAAAAGAAAAGCCTTAAGCCCACCCATTCCAACCTACCACTATGTATAGTAATTTCAGGTTGATTCTGCAATACTCCTTAGAAAGTATGGAGTATTACATATTATGTTATCTCATGATGAGGATTTAATGATGTATTAATAGATCAATTCTATATTATACTCCTTAGTAAAATCAGTATACAAAAACTTATAAACTAGTTAGATCTGTAAAAGAGAAAGTGAGTCTTTAATAGTGCATTGACATTACATTGATGTATGAATAATCACTCCAACCCTTATCATTAGATAACTTAGTGTCTGGTTAATCATATTTTAGAAGATGCACCACAGCCAGTTTGAGGTTGATATTTTTGTCCCTTCTCTCGTGAATATATATTACTAGTAGTACTGCTACTTTTTGCAGGTGCTGCCAATTAAGCCCTCTTTTAGCAGCATTAGCACGATATAACCTTGACACAGACTCACAGACTTTTCTTCTGCTACCCCATGTCTCCCCAATACCTCTTTCAATATAAGCAGAAGTAGATAAGAACGACGAGGAAGCAAATCGTCTTTTAATCACATGCACCATGTCCTTTCCAAAGTATGTGAAAAACGCCAAAGCTAAGGATGAATTGGGTAAAAGATATGGTGCACCACTAGTACTAGGCATTTAGTTTATTTACTGAGTGCAGATATATAAATGCTCAAAAGTATGGTAAATACAATCATCACAATTTTATGTTACGCCAGCAGGTACAATAACAATAGGGGTACTCTTCCTTCCAAGAGGTTGACCACTTTACCTAAAATGTGATCAATTATAACTAATTAACTACTCATCAGTTGATTTGATGTAGGGTTTATGAGTGAGGCCATGGCAGTATATTTCAACGTATCAATCAACCATTACCAGCCTGCATTTTTACTATCTGATCCCGAAACATCCACATGATTTAGCATAATCTCGTTTGTCCTAGTGAACGATCGATGTGACACTATGTAGGTCATATATATTATCATGAATGAACCTCTTCTTTTTTCCTTCTCTTTTTGGTATGAAGTTAACGGATGAACCTCGATGCTGGATAGTTTCATTAATTATGAATTGTCAATTAATTATGAATTGTCAGATCATTTAAAAGGGTTGTTGAAACCCAAAAAAACAAATTAAAGAGATTAAATTGCCGTAGTTGTTATATATAAAAATCTAATTCGTTCAAAGTTTGATTATTTTATAAATCTTTATAATTTTATTTAATTTTTAATTAGGTCTATATAATTTAAAGCTTATAACTAGGTTCATATAGTGTATAGGTTTTTCATTCATGTTCCTAACATAATAAAAAATAAAATATTAATGAAATATTCTATTTTTATAAGAGGACGAGGAGAAAGATGAAAATGAAACATTAATGAAATATTCTATTTTTTTTATAATTGTGCGGATCTAATTGAAAAATATTATATACCATAGAGACCTAATTATGAAGTTTTAAACTTTAATGACCTAATAAAAAATTGAGTAAAACTATAAGAACTTGCAGTATAATTAAACGTTTATTTAATGATGTGTCAAGCTCAATATTCCGGATTTATTTCTTGAGGGATTGGGGGCATCTCTCCCCTCTTAAGTTTTTCAATTTTTAAATAATTAAAGTTTTTTTGTTTTCTATTTTTGAGTAAAAAAAATGTTACTTGTAGTCGAAATGTATAAGATATTGTGTCAATTTATATCTGATCTATCATTAAATGAGATGTGGACTCTACTTGAATTTAGTCCACACTCCATCCAACTCTGAATAAAACATGAATCGGTACAGTGTCTCATATATTAAGAGTATAAATAACATAGAGATGGGTAATGTATTTGGAATTGGATCTAAAAGCTAATATCAGATGTAGAGACGCATGCATTATTTTTTTTTTCTTTCAAGTCTTTCACGTCAATTTTTATTTTAAATCCAGGATATTCATTATTGAAATAAGTGATTAATCTTTTTGAGGTGTAATATTCACATATGTAAGTGATTAATCTCCAATTAACTATCAAATGCGTTAGATTTGTGGGGTTTTCCCATCAGTTTTGACCAGCTGCACGAGCTAAAACCAGCATGTGCAGCATAAATACTCCCGCATGCCTTGAGAATTTGGCTGGCCCATATTTCTTTTGAGCAAAGGCCACGTCTTTGAAACTTGTCCTTACTGTATCAGATCGATTCATACAAACTATAAGCTCCAATGGTTTCTCCTACTATATATCATTAATTTTAAGCGTTGGTTTTCGTTTATTTATCTGTTCTCTAGCTCTCGTTATTCTAGTCTTATACAATGGCTTTGGTATTTTATTATAGTTTAATTTTTATATATTGATAGTGTAAAACTAATTTTTTTAACAATGTCATCCAATTAAATCATCTCATTTGTATATCTTTTAGATAATGAATATAAAACTTAACTACTTGTACAGATGTAATAAAATATGATTGAATGACAGTATAAAAAAATATAAAAAAATTTTATATTATCAATGCATAGAAATTAAACTCATTTTATTATTTTTTTTTAAAAAAAAGAATAGAAGAAAATTATGCAACTTTTAGTGAGGAGAGCAAGTCCAGCAAAACTATAGATTTTGAATCACTTTGTTTTATGTCTCCTGTAGATCTTTATTTGTGCAAGTTACGTAGCCTGCGAACCATGGTAGCTATTAATACTCTAGTTTATCTCAGATGTCTACTGGTGCTCCCTGTTGCGGGGTTTGAGCCCTTTTTGTATTATTTATCAAAAAAAAGAAAAAGAAAAAACAAAATGTATAATATAGCAATATCCTCTTCGAGTCTATTCCACTTTACATAAGAATTAATAATTGTTGCGCTAACTTTGTTAACTATAAAATTATTTATATATTTCTGTTTAATAGTTTAAATTTTTAGAATATATGATTCATAATATGATACGAGGGTTTCCAAAAATAAGAAATCTAGAGTTTGATTGCAATTACCCCTTCATTCTTTTAAATTGTTTACGCTACAAGCTTAAGAGAGAAGCTCCATATAAAAAGACATGTTAAATAATTTATTTATCTCTATCCAATGATTTAAATTTTTTGAAGAGATGATTGATTCCCTGTCATTTAAAGTAATTAATAAATAACAGGATATTATGAGGAAAAAAATCCATTTTGTTGGTCAGATCATATTGCTCTAGATCTCCTTTTACTCTTGTCATGTGATGGCTGCAAAAATTTGAGAAATTATTCTTACGAATATCTTTTCCTCCATGTGCTTCCAAAAATTGATGGCAATTGACCAGCAAAAGGCTATTGTGCGAAAATTTTATCAGCATTATTGTAATTTAAGAATTTACATTATAACTATGGTTAAAGGATGAAAATAAATATATATCTTGAGTGGTGAGGTTTCAAGACAATTATACCGATTCACCTTAGAGTGTTAGAATCTGACCTAACAATTTTAGCTACTTCTGCCACTAGCTTACATCATTTAAGTTTTTTTTTTTTTAAGAAAAAAGTACGGATATAATAAAGAAAATCATAGAAAGTACCCAAAAACAAAACTATGAGGAATGAAGCGGAGGCTACTGCCATTTCCCATAAAAGCTGTGTCGTTTTCAGACGGTCCCAATCGGAGACAACTATAAAACTTCCTTTTCAAGTGACGATGATGGCAAAATGATAGTGAAAGTAAAGCATTGGAAGACCATTTCTTTCTCTTCATCCTTCACTCAAATGATTAGGCCCCTCTGCCTGGACTTTACAATGTTGCCTGCCTTCGTTGATATAAAACCAAGCTAAGTAACAAAGAAAGAAAGAAAGACCAGAATAGAAATATTGTCGCCAATAAGTTGAAATTCCTATAATGACCATAAAGGAAAACATAGGTTTCAAATAATTAAAAAAATTTCAAGTTTCATCTGATTTGAAAAATTAGTTCTTAGATTTACAATACATCATAAAGAGGAAAAATGATCATAAAAAGTATTCAAAATACTTTTGGTATTGTACTTTATTAACAACACTAACATCCACTGGTTGGTTAAGAATGGAATTTTAAGTGTACAGGGTGTACATGTGCTTGGTTGGGGCATAAAAAAGAGAAATTAAAACATTTAGAGTTTATTCATGAAAAATTTCACCCAACTTTTATCCTAACCGTATATAATTTAAGAGTGAAATCTCATATTGATTATGAATAGACCAAACGAAGATTATATAAGACAGAGCCTATAGAGTCATTGATTTAAGATTTTGGATCATGACAAGTAGTTTTATTGGTTATATATTATGGTTTCCCGCGGTGCCCATTAATTTAAATCTTCCTGAACAATTGAAGTATAAAAAAGATGCAATCTAGTTTTGACGCATATATTATGGCCATGACAAGACGTTTCATATTTTTTTGGCACTTTAAAAATTGCATTGATCGTAATGAGGTTTGAACCTGAGAACTTATGCATACTATCCAAACTCTTCACAACTACACCAATCCTAGTGGCTCTGATGCATATTGTCATCATGACAAAGCTGATAACATCCTACTAGTTGCGGTTTTCAAGTGCTTTGTAAACTATTGCTACACTAGTTTTGTTTAACTCTATTATTTGGTGTTAACTTTTATGGGAAGAGATAGGTGGATTAGTTTCAGTCGGGTGAAAATTCAGAAAACTAAGTGCATTTCTTTGTCGGTTTAGATTTTAGTTTACTGTTTTCTGTTTTGTGAAGGAAAAAGTGAAAAAACTGAAAACTGAAAATTTCAATTTTCTGTTTTTTCAGTTTTTCCTTTACAAATCTGGAAAACTGAAAACTGGAAACTGAAAACTGGAAAATGCAAAGTAAACAGGCCCTAAGTGTGCAGAGTCTGCTTGATGGTGTCATATTACAGATCTTATCATGTGTTCTAATTATATTGAATTATATTGTTTACAACCAATATCATACGTGCAAGTCTTGATGAGCAAGTGAAAGACTACTAATGTCTCCATGATTTTGTTGGCGATGGTGCCCCCTCAAGCCCTCTTTTGTTTGTTCCAATTGGTAGAATCTTGAGCATGTATATTGTGTTTGTTTAATAGTGCCATTGAAGGGTCTTTTTTGGTATTGTTTTAGTTGCACATTTTTTGGCACCTAAGTACTAGTTATTCTTTACTGTTGTTTTAGTGCAAGTGATTGTTGCACATTTCTTGGACCTTTGGATATTTTTGCTTCCCCTTTATGGGATTAAGCCTCTCCTGTATAATAATAATAATAAAAAAAGGCTAAGGTATGGCATACATGATGAGATATGAATAATTTTTCCAAAACCCTATTTTAGGAGTGCATTAAATAATAAACACGTTTGAGTTCAGGGGATCATGAAGTTTTAGAACATGATCACTATGCAATCTTATGAAGAAGAAAAAAAATTGAATATAAAATATATATTTGTGAAAATAAACAGTTCCAGTCTTACTCTTAGAAGATATAGCGAAAACTTGCAAGCAAAAAGAAAAATAATTTTCCACAAATAGTCTCCATCATAATTTTGCATCTAAAGTCTCCATAATAATTAATGACATAAAACAACAATAATGAAAGTTATACACAAGGTAGTGAATTTTTCTGTCTTTGGTTCTATTATGCTCTGTTGTCACTCACTATAGATTAATCAGACCTTTTGTTGTTCGGTTTTTTCAATTTTCCTTCTTTATTTCCTCAATCAAAAGTTGTTATCAGCATCTTCGCATGATTAGGGGCGGAGCCAGGAATTTTGGAGGAGGGGCCAAAATAGTTGATATGAATAAAATAAAATAAAATAAATTGTCATATAGAAGACATATAATGAGTCACTATATATATATATATCCAAATTATTGATAAACTAGAGTTTGTTTCATTATCTATTTGCTCTTTTTTTTTTTAATAAATGAGTCAATAATTTTTTTCTTAAAAATTTTTTAGACTCAATCTAAAAAAAAAACTTATGTGAATCAATGTATCATTTAACTTCAAAATAAAGCACTATAAATTATTAACTAGTAAGTAGCAACTATACTAAGTGAATAAAAAAGTTAATAAGGAAAAAATCTTAGAAAATATATTTTAGAGACATTTATGTGTTTTGTACTTCTATACTCTATATGTTACTATACCTAGTGAATTTTGTTATTTGTTATGTATACCATACGTAGAGATAACTGAATTTTTCAAGCGGCCATAATACAAGGAAAAATGATTGATGAACAACAAAATCCTACAACAAATCTATGCTACACATATTATTATCGTTAGATGTGATGAGTGGTCTCCATTCATTTCACTCATTCATCACATCTAATAATGATAAGTGTCTAGTATAAGTTTATTGTAGGATTTTGTTATGAACCTAACATTTGTGTAATACAAGATATATATATATATATTTATATATAATTATATGATTAAAGTGGGCTTGGAGGGGGGACCATAGCACCCTTGGTCCCTCCTTTCATCCGCCTCTACATATGTTATTACCGATATTTTTCTTAAACTAACTTTTTTACAATTATCTATGATAAAATATAAAATTATTAGTAATATTAGGTGAACAATAAACTTACACAATAAATGTACATCATATATCACTATTAGATGAGATGAATGAGTGAGATGAGTGTGGACTACTCATCACATCTAATGGTTATAAGGTATTTGGTGTGCATTTGTTGAGTAATTTTATTGTATAATAAATATTTTTCTAAAATTATTCATGTGACTCTATCCTTCAACTTAAGATTTAGGAGAAATGATTTTGTGATAACATGATATCAGAGTCTCTATAACTAAATAATATGAGGTTCAAACCCTCATTATGGATGAAAAATTGTTTACACTTCAAACCTAGAAGAATCATTTGCATGATAAATATATTAAAGTATAAAATCATTCAAAAGCGTCTACCTATCGGTTTAAATTTTTGGGGAAGATAGTTGATGGCAATTTATAATTTTATATATGGCAAATTTTGATAAAAAAAAAATAAAAGATGAAATAAAAGGATTGAATACTTATCGTTACATGTGTATTTGTGTACGTACATGTAACTACTAAGGAATTTGACATCACAGTCATTACTTGTCCTGTGGTGTTAGGTTGTTTTAGTGGAATTAATACATATTTCTTGTCAATAATTGACTTGGTTGGCTTCAAATTGGGGTTATAAACAAGTTTCAACCCCTTGATTAAGATGAGGAGTTTAAAGATTCCTTTGGTCCCTCCCAATCCACTAGCAAACAAGTCAAAAGTCGTAATCATGGTGCCTTGAGAAGAAAATACCTTCCACATGTCTATTCAAAAAATAAAAAGGGCTAAGGAGATTAGCCAGGTCGCCATAATTAAAGTTCCATATGTCCCCGATTTATAACCGAATTTCGGATTCGGACGCATTATAAAGCACCTTCATATTCTTGATCGTTATCTTTCAATCTTTCATTTACAAGGAATTAACATGTCACCTCACAGGGTTTGAGACGACACGAATCTCATGTCGTGCCACTGCTCAATTCCGAGTTGAATAAATATAATATTAGAGTCCAGAGCCAAGAGACTCCACCATTTGCAGGACCACGATGTTGTTCATTTTTTTTTAATTTAATTCAGAGTTTCAAATTAAAATTGCATTTTTGTAAAATTAGACCTTTCAAAATTATCGGAAAAGCATTTAATATTTACAAAATTTTTGGTTTCACTTTATTTTGAGCTATACTAATTAATTGCGAGCCGGGCATGCTGCAAGCAAACTTTTTTTTTTTTTTATTAAGGGTGTATTTGCTTAGGGGTAAAAGTTGGAAATTTTTTTACATAAATAAGCTCTATGTATAATTTAAAAATAACAATTATTTTTGAGAACATGTAAAAAATATTGACTTGGATATTTAAAAAATATTGTATTATCTATTTAAAAGTATTGATTTAAACAATTGACTATATTTGCTGTAATAACTTTACAAAAAGTGATGTGTTAGCTTAAAAAAAGGTAGCCTTTGTTAAAAAATATTGTATTGGATAATAGATTATGCCTGATATAGCAAATCCATGAATATTGAAACGTAATCTTAGATTAAAAAAATATAGCCTTTGCTATACTAAAGACAACACATTTTATGTGCTCCCAAAAATAAGTATTGTTTTAAACCCAAAAAATGCAGTAGTAAGATCTGATAGTATAAAATATGATAGTATCTATTAAAACTTTATTACTATGCAGAGCTTTTATATATATATATATATTGTACATTATATAATAAAACATGGAGCAAGCAGTGCTTGGGCAACCCATAGGTCAGTACTCGTTGGGGGCTCCTAGGGTGAAAAGGCCAAAAATTAAAGGATCATGGCCCAGCTAGCCCATGCAGATTGAGTAGGCCAATGAAGCCTAATAGCTCAGATTTGAGGGATGTGATAACTAAATTACATCAAATAAAGGGACCTAAGGGATAACCATGAGTCGGTTATGACTAGGAGAGAGTTCTCTTGCTAAGATATTTAAAGATATGATAATCAATTAACCTAAGGATAGAGGATCAAATAATAACAAAACTGTTCTATATAAGAATAAGACTAACCTAGAGCCAAGTAACATCTTAGTTATTATACACTTGAGTATAACCTCTGTTGACTTGGGCACTAGACTCCTTGCAGGTCCTTATCCCTTGGCATTGGATACTGGGAGATCTAGTGGCTAGATCTAGGATCAACCAAAGACTCCCCTCCAGGAAACATGTTAGAACATAATATTATTGTCATGTTTTCAGAATATTATTTATTATAAGAAAAAATAAAAATATAATAGGAAATAAAATTGTAATTAATAAAATGATAATTTGTATTAATTACTTTTCAGTAACTTTAATAGAGTAATTTTCATTTGTCTCTTTTTTCCAAAAAAAAGTGTAATGTGATCTTTCAAACTTTGTTCACCGTAGAAAACGGCAATTTATTCCAAAAAAAATTAATTAACCACAATTTTAGAATGTGGTCAATTGATTTTCAAACATCTACTTAATTACGTACGGTTGTTTAGAGGGTAGGCAAATGTCCCAGTATACAAATAACCCAAATGTCCCTGAGGTAATTTCTATCCGGGAATCGAGGACAGTCGGTCCCGGCCAACCTCAAGAGGATAGTTTTATGAATGAAGGAGGTTAATTGTGTTGTGCATGATGTTAGAAATGAAAATCTCAGTTTTTGGTTTTTTTTGAGCAAAAATTACCAAAATACCCTTGCAGCTAATTAATACAGAATTGATTACCGATTGGGCCCGGACTTCACTTCGAAGTTTGGAAGGATGTTTTTAAGGACTGTAGGATGTCGGTATAAAGCCGGGAGATCCCAAGAGGTTTTTCTGTAAAATTACCATTTTACCCCTAATTAAAGACATAATGAGCTTAATTGCATGATTAATAAAACCTAAGCAATATTAGGCTCTAATTAAAGATTAATTAATTTTAGTTATTAATCTTGAATCAAAATAATTAATTGATTTAAGGAATTGTGTTGGTATTTGAAATTCAAATTTATTGAGTTTAATTCAAATTAAATGAACTTAACTCTTTTAAATGTTTATGACCACTCTTTAATCATGGTTTTGAAATGCCTAAGTACATGATTATCCATCTAAATACCTAATTACCCATTCCTAATCATTTTCCTAATTAAATCTACCTCTAATGCACATCCTAACCTCCATTAAGAAGGAATTTGCTCCCCAAGTTCCTCCAAGAAGCTACGGCAACCCTCCCCTTTTTCATCATCACATGTTGAAATTTCTCTATAAATACAACTTCAAGGCAAGCCACAGACACCATTTGTTCATCTCTTGCAAACTCGAGTTCAAGAATTCTTTCAAGCTCTCTGAGCTTTTCTTCTTCCTTTTTCTTCAAAGAAACCACCCTCCACCACCACCTGTCAACTCTAAACCACCATAACTCCACCTTAGATCAAGCTCTTTCTACAAGAGGAACAACCTTGGTAAGGATTTTATGTTGAGTTCTTTTCTTTATTCTTCTTTTTTTTTCGGTTTGAACTTCTTCTTTTTCTCTATTTGTTCTTGTTTTATTTTTGTTAAATGGTTAAAGACCATGGCTTGATGACGGGGATCTTTGATGTTGGTTGCATTACCATCATTTGCTTGACCCTTAAAGCCCAAGGTTTTGTTTCCCTTTGTTTTGGTTTCAAAGAATGAGATATGGATGAAATGTTTGTGGTTCCTTTGAAATGTTTTCCTTTTTGAATGTTCAAGGCCATAGCTTGATAATGAGGGTTTTGATGTTGGTTATGTTATTACGAAATGATTTTCCAAAAGTTCAAGACTTACCCTTTTTAACCTTAAAGTTGATCGGTGTTTTAGAGTAGTTACTCTAAATAGGAGTCTTGGGCATTAAAACTAGAGAAATGGAAATACCATCATATTTATTTTCCAAAGCTGTCAACCAAGTCTTAAAGGTTAATAATGAGCTTGCATCACTTATATATTCTTAAGTTCAAGGCTTACCCTTTTCAACCTTAAAATTGATCGGTGTTTTAGAGTGGGAACTCTAAATAGGAGTCTTGGGCACTAAAACTAGAGAAATGACCTTGTTGATGATGAATCTTGAATTTCATAATGTGTAAAGGAGTTTTGAAAGATCAAAGATAAAAAAGGAAGTGAAATAGGAGTTTAATTCTAAGGGAATGTTGGCTTTATGTTTAAAAATGTTTTGGAATAACAAAGGATTGTCAAGACTTGAGTTTTCTTATTTTGGGTCACTGGTAATTGATTACCAGAAGGGTTTTCCATACTCGGATGCAAATTTTTACCCTGTGTAATCGATTGCAATTTCATGTAATCGATTACATGATGTCCTAGAAAACCTAGAACGTGTTCTTGACCCTAGTAATCGATTACCCTTGCATGTAATCGATTACTCATATGTTCTTGAAACCCAGAATGCATTTTCAATGGTGATGTAATCGATTACAAGGCTCATGTAATCAATTACCCGAGCCTCAAACCTTCCTGTTTTGAAAATTTGTGTGATGTAATCGATTACAAGGCTCATGTAATCGATTACCAGAACCTGAAATGTGTGAATAAATGTTTCTCCACTTAAACAACATGATTTGGTGACCTTGCATGCTTATTCTTGGATTATGAACATGATGATTTAAAGTTTGATGAATATATGTATGTGTGTGTATATATATATTATCCTGTATGCATGTGCATTAGCTGAGTCCAGTCCTTGACTTCAGGCATACTGGGTAGTAGCATGTTTATTTCGATACGAATATGGTTATGGGTATATACACATACATGCAATACATGTGAAGCATGCTTGTGTGACCAATTGCATGACATGTTATAATTATTCTCATAGATCGAGATGCATGATTTAAAAAGACTTATGAGCATGGCATATTGATTAACAAGTTGTGATTGCATTGCATCTCCATTGAACATGCCATGATTAAAGGTGACCTAAAACACTCAGAAATGATCCTTTCGTAATGAGCCGAACTCGGCTTAAAGTGACCCTGGAGAATTGCTTATCGAGAGGATAAGCGTACTTATCAAGAGGATAAGTATTTCTATGCCCCTATCCCGTACCTTGGAAAGGACAACTACATAGAAAACCATCTTTATTTTGAGCCATTTTAAGAATGTTCCTAAAATTTGGAAAGGAAAAGAAAACAAGGATTTCATATCATGACTAAATATCGAGGAAACTGAAGAGTTTATGAATAATATCTAAGGCTACCTACCTGCTAAATACATATCATGAAATTCAGGAAGAAACTTACTAAATCAAAGCAAGATATTGAATAATTAAAGAGATACATGCCTATCTTAAAACAAGACACCAAAAAGTCCTAGCAAGTTCTAATCCCTTGCAAACTTCATAGAAATTAGAGAGACTTGCTGCTAGGCCAACAAAACATTCGCTTTTTCAATACAAGTGTCATGAAATCAAAATGCAAAGAATCAAAAGATCCTTTGCCCTATATCTATTTGTTATTTGTGCAGAAAATTTATTATCATTGTTGTAACATGCGAATGATGAAAATTTGATGTCAGGATTTAGAGTTTGTAGAGTAGCTCTAAAGGTATCACATTTATTTTTAGGTTAAACGCATTTTACCCCGCTTAAATTTTAGGTCATGTGCAATTTAAACCCTAACTTTTCAAAATGTGCATTATAACACTCTGAATTTTCCAAACTGTGCAAGAAACCCTTTCTTTTCAAACAGTATATTATGACACCTTGAATTTTTCAAATTATGCAAAAAACCCCCCAAAATTTTAAGTCATAGCTGGGTGTTAGTTTGCATACAATAAAAAAATCAGGGAGTTTAATTGTGCATAGTATTCACAGATAAAGTATTAGGTTGCAACAAATTAGAAACATTAGGGGAGTTAAGTGCACATAAATCCTACCTTCATTAGTTGCCAAAATTATACTGAGGGGTGTTTTACACAATTTGAAAAGTTTAAGGTGTGACAATGCACATTTTGAAAAGTCAGGGTGCAAATTGCACATGACATTAAATTCAGGGAGGTCAAATGCATTTATCCTTTTATTTTTAAGTCGATGACACATTGATATTTCTAGGGCACTTGGAGATGATTGTGATGAGATTCAAAAGGTGTTTTAGAAGTATATATGGAGATGCATTATGGTGAAGAATGAATTTTGATAAATTCTTCTATAATATTCAACCTGAATATAATGTAGCTGAAGGGGTGAGACATCAAATTCTATAGAAATGTCATACTATTTTAGTAGCCCAAAGGACTATCTAGGGAGGGCAACCTTCCATGGTAGAGCGATAAAAAATTATACTTTCCAATATGTGAAAGAAAGAATTTGGAAAATAATGCAAAGATAGAAAGAAATTGCCATCAAAAGGAGGGAATGATGTTTTTACTGAGGTAGTTGCTCAAACTATCCCTACATATTCTATGTCTCATATCCAAATTAGAGAATATGATGGCTAAATTTTGATGCCAAAATCAAATGGGTGCAAGGAGAATTCATTGGGTAAGTTGGAAGACTACACTCAAGATGTCTTACACTTGAGAAACTTGACATTGACAGTAGTACAAAGTGGTGAGTTATTGAACAATTAGTTGGAATTAACCCATATTTGAGTCTGTGAATGGGAGTGAAAAGGAGGTTATTGTTGCTGCATAGGACACAGTGTGGCACCAGAGAAATGAGGGTTGGTAGAACAAAAGTCCCTACATCAATCTCAACTTATGTTGTAGGTTACATCAAGTTTGCACAATTTTCATAGAATTGTGAGTTATAATGAAGAAGCTAGGCGGTTTCTTAAATGGTTCCACATGAGTTTATCATAATATGGTAACAAAATCTGACCCATTGCTCACAAAATCTAATGGTTAAAATAAATTTACATTAAAATTTATATTTATATTTCAAATTTAATAAAAAAATAATTTACAACATATTTCCCTTTTACCCTTTTTTTGTCATGCTTCATTTTTTCTTTTCTATATTTCATATCTCTCTTCAATTTTTTTCATTGCCCACCGTCGCCCATCACCACCTGTTCACCTTCTGCCATGCCTTTGTTGGCCATCCCGTCTCCCTTCTCTACAAAACTGAATGCCATACAGAGAAGCTCCAAAAGGGTTGAAGAAGAAGGACATCGTAAGAGAGGAAGAGATTTTGCTGAAGTACCAAAGTTTTACCACTTGCACTACACAACTGGGCAAAAAGGAAGGGAGTAGGGTGGAGGGGATCGAGTGGAGGAGGCTGGCCATCGTTGTGTGCTAGTAGAGGAAGGCAGTGACATCATTGTCTCTTTGAGGTTGTGAAAATTTGAGATATGGAGATAGTGAGATGGTTATGTGGTGAGGCTAAGATGGGTTTGATTTTTGAAACTTGAAAAGAATGAGGAAGGAACACGACGGCACTGCAAAAAGTGAGAGAAATTAAGGTGAAAGAAAATGAGTATGGGTATGGGTGATTAAGTTTTAAAGCACAAGAATTGAAAAAAATATTTGATTTTCAAATAAAATTGGAACCGCCATATGATTTCTTGGACCAAGAATTATGAAAGATGTTGTTGATGGCATAGGATGAAGCCAAGGAGAAAACAAGCTTAAAAAAAGAAGAAGGGGCAGGGGATGAATAGGACGTTGGAGGGAAAGAAGCTGGTCAGCCACCATATAAGGAGTTGCTGAAGAAGCTTACACATAGCTATCTAGAAGTTAAAGAAGACGCCTCCTCCACCCCATGTTTACAAAATTCAAAGTGAATACTTTTCTATGATGTACATGCTTTGAAAATGAGAATATCATTATATACTTATAGGTAGTGGTGGAAAAATAGGTTGGACTCGTAAGGTTGGCCTGCAAACCTGTCATTTTTTAACAGGACGTGTTGATATTTTCAACGCAAATAACCAAAACAGTTTAGTCTACCTCGCGCATCCTGTTTTATGGCCAACCTGCAGTGTGACAGGGTGAGTTGACATGCCCAGCCCCATTTGCCATATTTACTTACAAGAGGCATTTATAATCATCCAGCCATTGTTTTGGAACACTAGTGGTCCAACATACACTTGGTCACGTACTATAATTTTTTTTTTATACATGAAAAGGCCAAAAGGCCCATTTAATGAGCAAGAAGTAAAAGACCAAATAACCTACTTATTACAAGTTGGGATGACAAATTCACCATTTTCTTCTTGAAAATTTTCAGTTCTAATTGTCCTTTTCATTTCTCCAATCAATGAGTTTTTCACCATTCTTGTCATTAAGCTTCAGGTTAGTGGGTGAGACATTTGTGCTTCTCTGTTAACCAGCTTTCAACTTCGTTATTGAGAAATTTTACTTTTTCTTGCCTTGACAAAAATCATGAAAGTCATCCACTATTCCTTCCATGAAGTCACTAATCTTCTTGGGTTTGGCTAATTCTTCTTTGTTGATGCTATTTAGTGTCATGTTCTTGTAGTTCATATATTCTTTGACTATCTTTTTGACATTTTTGAAAAATGGGTACATTTCATGTGTTTTTTTTGGGGGGGGGGGGTTGTGGATTTTGGTTTTTGGGATATTTCAAGTATTGGAGCAAAGACAAAGATGGGCAACGGAGAAAGTATTCAACTTGAGGTTGTTAGCAACTTGACTTTTTTTTTTGGTCAATGTTGTTGTCATTGTCGTATTCAGCGCCATCACCATCATAGAGATAGTGGTGAAGATTGACGGCAACAATGCAGATCGTGTTTGGCAACAAAGGATAAGCATTTGGAGGTGGAAAAGGTTGGGGCAGTAGCGGTTGTCAGCTCCAGAACCCTTTTACACTTATTTGTTTTGAATGACAACAAAGCCAATTTAAAGAAAATATTCTGAAGAATGTCTAATATTCTCATTCAGTTTCTTGATAAAGTATAACCGGCTCTCTCGTTTGCATAATATGCACTTGAAAAGAAAATAATTTTACTTTACATGTGCAAACATGTTTTATCTCATACAAAGAGATTGTGATTAAAAGGAAAATGAATATTATATCGGTCAAAGAAGTCATACATGCTTCGTGGTTGAAAGAAAATCCTATCAAGAACGAGAAATCAAGGCAAGAGATTTCAAAAAGTAGCATCAGACTTCAGAAAGCATGCTTGAAAGGAAGATATCAAATATCATATGAAGTCAAAGTGATCTGCCAGCTTCAAACATCTTTCTCGTAAAAGTTTGGAATATGAATGGATAATGTTTGAAGACATGAAGATTTATTCTTTATCAAGGAAATGACACCAAAGTTCAGAAAGCTTACTCTCAGTGAAATAGTGTTTTCAACAAGAAGAATGAGGGAAATTTTTTGAATTTCAAATTTGAAATTGCTTCTAGAAAAGTCAAATCCCGGTGTTAAAACCGGTCAATCATCACTTCTGCCTTTAAGGTCAACTATCAAAATGTTCTAGAAGAAAGTATTCAGAAATCACAGTTCAAAAAGTAAGAAGCAGTTTCTGAAGAACATCAAAAACTTCTTCTCTTTCACAACGGCTTCTACAGGCTGATCTGACTGTCACGACTCAATCAGGGCAACTTGAACGGCATGTGAGGAATCTTATCCCCACGTAAGTCTCGTGACCTCTGAGTCTCTCTATATGCATAAAATAACAAACCCACTCATTCCGAAATCATAACATCATTTAAAACTTTATTTAAACTTTATATCTGGAAATATGAAACTGAAATACTTCATATATGAAACTCTGAAATTATCTTATCATACTCTGAAAATCCATTCAACACGTGAACTGAATCATACATACATCTCAGGTTCATTGCATAAACTCTAATCAAATTCTACAATTTCAAATCGATGCTCGTGAACTAAAAACATACATAATTGTTCAAATACTAAAATCAAATACATAATCTGAAAATAATGCATGGTTCGGATCCTGCCTGCACACCTACTGGAGTACTCTACTCTAACAAGACTCTAGCGAGGCCTTACTTCAAAGTAAGACTCACCATTGAGAATGGTAACATCTGCCAAACTGAAAACTGAGCAATTTCTGCACCTGCAACTATGAGGAGGAAGGGAGAGGGGTGAGTCAACGAACTCAGCGAGAGAGCTCTCTCCCATCACCCACATGGGACAACTAAGGAATATACCATAATGCAATATATATGCGACAAACATAAACCGTTTGATATTTATGTACATAATCTCATAGAAAATATATATCTCTATATTCATAAATTCATAAGAAAACATCTCTAAACTCTTACTTCAACAAGAAAATCGTTTCTCATATACATAATGGCTCTTAAATCCAAAATTCTATTAAATCATCAATAATTTTTGAAAATATAATTAACAGTACTCTAATAGAGAAATATGGATATCTGTCCAATTATGCACATCAACAGGACATAACCAATCCTCTATGGGTGCCAGACACGGGCTCTACCCTCAAGACTTTGTTCTTTCCCCCTAAACTCGGGCACGGGGAAGAACATGTATTTTCTGTTCTGTGAGATTGCCCCTAAGAACAACTTGGTACCAAGGTTAACGATCGGAGTTCAGCCATTAACTTATTGTTTGTTTCTCTATAGCTACCGTCTAGACTGGTCTATACTTAACTCATAATCTGAAACTCTTAAAATCTCTTATAGCACGGAAACTCCATTATATACTCTTATCTGGGTATCAAAACTCTTTCATACATAATTACTCAAATCTTTGGATTCGTTAAGAAAATTCATAAAATCTCTAGATACAATCATACTCATGCTCTAACTCTTTGTAAAACCGTTAAATATGAAAACTCTCGAAACTCTAAAAACTCTATATTTGTATAACTCTAGCAACTTGACTTTAGCATAATTGTGACTAGGAAATCATGCCCAAGGGATCACCCAATTGCAAGCATTTTGATTTAATTCTGACAGTCATTATGAATCATACAGAATTCCATATTTTTGGAATATCACAAAACTGAATTTCTAAAATCTCATTTCTCAAGATAATCCTAGTATTATAATAAAACATCTCTACTCTATATTCTTTGTCAAAATATCTTAACTGATACTCTAAAATCATATTTCGAAATCTTTAGTCTTCAAACATAAATATGTCATAACTCTTGAAATATTTTGGATATGCTAAAAACTTATTAAATCGTTTATTCTTGTAATAAATCTCTTTATGAATATATATAAAATATTTCCATAGCACTCTATACATCAATCATGGTGCCATAGTTTTTTTTTTAAATACATTATTCATGCTCTTTGAAAATCATGCTCTTTGTCTAGATTGCCATACTTGCAAAATCATATATATATATACACACACACATACAGATATATAATCATACTTTCATCTCTAATGTCATATTTGACTATCATCATGCATAAAACATATTCATAGTGATAAAACTAAGGCTATGAGATCAAACCCACTCACCGTTTGGAGGCAGGAGTATGTGGGCACCATCAACTTGACCTCTGAAGCATAGAATGTGGTACGGGTGTCGTCGATCGCAACAAATTAGAAGATAATTTTGTAACCAAATTACATAGAAAATGTAGCTATAGTGTAATCCGGGTTGTCTCACATGGAAGCAATGTAATTGATTCTAACTAAATTGGGTTTTTCAAGATTGTCAACAGCTAACTAAATCAAGAAGAAATTATAGTGAGAGAAATTACTTGTACAAGGGTTCTTTTGGATTAAAATTGTTCAGTCATTGATTCAAAAGATCAAATTATGGTGGTGGTTAGTTCCATTGGCATGTTAACACACAATAACGGCATAATTCTACTTAACGGTTAAACAATCGCATTCCCACTAAGAATTTGACTAACATACGAATTAGTAATTCACTATCGTGAGCCTATGACCCTATGCTACCTTGATCAACAATTATAGCAACCTAATTTCTAACGAAATTAATCCCAATCCTTCTTCCAACGAATAAACATCACCTAAAAGAAACAACTCTAACAAAAACAAATTGCGATGATCCACACAATCAATGATTGAAAGAATTGACAAGGAAAAGGGAAAACTAACCACAAATAGTGATAAAAGTTCAAGAACCTTGTGAACAATTTCAATCTTTAGTCACCCCATGGTGAAGAAGCCACTCCTCCATAAGGGGAGTATCACAATTGTTGTTGAAGAAAAGCAATCAACTCTGACTCAGAAAATATCAAAATTCAACAATGAATTGAGAACCCTAGCCTAAAAAGAGAGTAGAGTGAGAGAGAGAATTCAAAAAGTTCAAAACTAAAAAATAATGTCGTGAATCCCCGAATGCTTTGTCTTCCGAAACAGAGTTACAAAGTAAAACACAAAAAGGGTCAAAACACAGACGAAGTCGTGAAGTCTCGCTGACGCAAAAATCAGTTATGACCGCTATAGCGGTCCTACCTTGCATAGTCCACGGGTTCCTTCATCTGGAGAGAGTTCCAATATTGATTTCTAGCTTTGCTCACCAATTAAAAATTCCTAATATCCACCAAAACTCACACAAAAGGTTAATAGCACAAGAAATTTTCAAAACCAATTATTTATCTCAAAATGATGCTAATAACCATGAATTTACTTAACAAAGCAAGATGATGACAAAGTGCAAACTCACCAATTAAGCATTGATTAAATACAATTTCAATGTAAAATATTCAAAGTTAGGATGACAAATAGGTGCATAAATGCAACCCATCAAACTTTTCTACACTTAAATAATTACATGTCCTCATGCATGGAACTCATAGCAAAGGCAAAAACAAAAATGCAAGATGCATGATTGACACATGGAAAACCAGAGCCTAACCAAGCAAAGGAGGTAGGTAGAGATGGTCAATCAACAGTTAATGCAAAATAAAGAAGATGGAATCCAATGGCACTCACTGGTCAATTAAGATAGTACAAGGCAAGAATGAACAAACAAGAATGACAGAGTCAACCTCACAGGAATAATGTGTATCACTCTCCACTCAGGCTTATCAGTCTTACAACACACACTAGCACATAACAAGGAACTTCTTCCATATGCTTACCTTTCTTCTCAGTCAGCACTTGTCAATCGCATGTCTAGGTATATCTCATGAGGTCTTTTCAAGGTTAACGGGGCTTAGGTACAAGTGGGATAGATGAGATAGATAAGCTAAACTTAGTTCTTACAAGAGCAAGGTGTAACACAAGAACTTACATGAGATAAACCAAAGCCTCTAAATGCTCTTTCTGCCCTTTTTGCTTTACAAGCTTCTCTTGATTTGAATCCAATTAATTGCTTGCAAAGGTGGATTGGTGAAACTCAGCTTTCTCTTTCTTTTTTTTCTTTTTTTTATATTTTGAAGAAATTTCCACCAATCCACAACTTTTTTCCTTCAAAGGTCTATAATACTTTTCTTTTCACCTCAGGCAATGGTTTCCCCACACTTGGGTTGTTACACATAGTAGTTTGCACCAAGCTCTTACAAGTCCCAAGTTGGTTGTTGCTCCTTGTTTTCCATTTAGGCTTGAATTATGCTAAACAACAAAAATAGGAGAATAAGCTCAAATGGGGCTAGCCAATGGATCAATGCATGCAGGGTAGGCTTATGGCTAAGTGGGTGAAAAGAAGGAATGCCTCAATCATCAACATACTAGACAATGCGAAGACAATGCTTTAGCCAAGAATTGGGCAAGTTCTACAATCCATTCCAAGAAAGTGCCCACACATCAACAAATATAGTGATTAAGAATAAAAATCACGTTTAGGTCCAAAAGCTCACAGGTAAAAATAACTAACCAGCCAAACAAGTTAAATTCCATTACATTGCTCAAGTGACCATCAGATTAACCAGTGCACCACGGAAGACAAAATAGAAAATAGTTATAAGGTACAAGTAGTGTTCAACCATAAACTAATCAACTCCCACTGTTTTGATTTTTTTTTTTGGGAATGCAAAATGATATGCGACTACAACTACCATGTAATGCAAGACATAGAGTTAAAAATAAAATGAAAAGTACAAGAAAAATGGAAATGAAAATACATGGGTAAAAGGATAGAAAAAATAAACCAAAAGTCCCCAGGATAACCGTCCCCACACTTACAACAGGCACTGCCCTCAGCTCCAAGCGAGTGCAATCAATCAAAACGGTGGGAAGGCAGCTTAGTAATCCTCATCCTCAGAGTCCTCCTCCTCCGAAATCTTAACATCAGGATCATCCTCTCAAGAATCTGAGCCTGGATTGTCACGCGGCACTGAGCGCCTAACAGGTGGTGCGGGATGAGCTGGTGGTGGTGGCGGATAATCTTCAAATATTGCTGCTCCATTTAGTGATCAATAAACTAAAAAGTGTCCTGGCCAGGGATGTTATTATCATCAGTGTCACCGCCCTCAACACGGGGGTGTTTCCCCTTTCCCTTGTCCGCTTTGGGACCCATACCACTTGAGTGTTCTAACTGCTATAGCGGTGTATAACCGCTATAGCGGTGTCTAGAGAGCAAAATTTGCAGCAACCGAACCTGATTAATCTGCACATTCTACAAATAGTGAGAGCAAAAGAAATGACAGATAAATAAATAAAGAGAAAAAGGAAAATAGCAAATGAAAAAGTAAATGGTGGGTTGTCTCCCACCCAGCACTTGGATTTACCATCCCTAAGTTGGACATTCAAGCTCCCTTTAACCCGGGTAAATGGTGTAATACCCTAGGTACACGTGTCTGTGGGCAAATTTCGTACTGTCCTAGGATCCCCCGGGGCCCATCCGGATAGCCGGACTGGCCCCAGATGCAGAAACCAGTTTGCGACGCCAGGTTCTGCAGAATTTTGTAGAACAGGCTCGCTGTAGCGAGCTAGCTTTACTCGCTACAGCGAGCGTGTAGAGACAACACAGTATCAGTGAAACGACGCCATTTCATTTTTGCCCCTTTAAAAGCCCTATCGAGCTTCCCCCCTTATAGAATCGAAAACAGAAGCTGAAGCACACATATACACACACCTTGAACTCTTTTTCACACAAATTCTCTCCAATCCATCATCCCCAAATCATCAAGGTATGTTTATGATATTAGATGTTCTCTCCATTCCCTCCATTCTTTCACATTCTTGGTATGGGCATTGTTGTTTCTCCCATTTTTGTTAAGTGGGGGTACTCCCCCAATACTGTTAGAGTTGTGTTTGAGTAATCTAAAGGTTAATGGAGACTAATCTAGAGTTTTATGGCTTCAATAGTAGACGTTGGTGCCATTCATTCTCTCTGGAGTCCCCGCAGATTTGGCGGTTCACAATATACCCTTCCAGGTGAGTGAGTTTGATCTCATGGCCTTAGTTTGGTCATTATATGATTAATTGTTAACATTGCGGAGTATTTTGAGGATTTAGAAATGAATTCTTGCATGTTATAGCTTTATGAAAAAATATGTTTACTAGAAATACTCCGTTTGAACTTATGCATGAAAATATGATTTCAGAAAGGCATGAGAGCATAACTGTTTAACAAACAGTTTCGTATGATTTTATTCTTACATTGATTCGATTATGAATAAATGAGAATTTCTATGATTTGAAAAGTTTAGATTTAAGAACTTATTTGAATGAGAGTTGAGAAATGTTGGACTAGAGACATAAAACCCCTTTATGATTTCAGTTGGTTTTAGAGTAGAGAGAGTTACTGAGAGGAACAGAATTGTGAGTTAACGACAGTTATTTCGTTAACCTTGGTATGCCAAGGCCCGCTAGAGGCAAGTCATCCTTGAGTTAGATCTGTCCGCCAGGGACACAGTTCGCCAGGGGCCGAAAAGATCACATTAGCTAGGGGCTGTGTCCGCCAGGGACTTAGCATCCTCTATACAGTTGATGAGCACTCTGTTCCCTTGTGAAATTCTTGAAATTTTAAAGATCATACCTATTATGTAAAGTAAATAGAACTATTTTTTTTAAATGTTGCATTTACCATTATTTATATATTATATTTTCCTGTCCCATGTACGGTTATGAGTGATGATCCACTCACTGAGTTTTGAAATCAAAACTCACCCCTCTCTTCTTCATTTTTCACATATACAGACGTAACTCAAGATCCTCATCTCCTACCTCCTCAACAGTAGTGTTTCTTCAGTTTGGGTGAGCTTCACTTCAGCGTGAAGCCTTAGTATTTTGTTCATGGTAGATGTGCTCTAGTGATGTGACAGGCAGGGTCCCCGGACCGCATGTAGTCATTATTTTGCATTTTAATTTTATACCATGATTCATTTGGATTTCACAGCATATCACCCATAGATATTTTGTATATGAGTAACACAGCTGAGATGCATTTTGTAGCTACAAATATATAATTTATTTATAAAAAGGATGTCTATTTCTAAATTAACAAGATTTATTAGTTAAATTGATTTGTGAGTAAATCATGTTTTATGGATAAAACAAGCATATAGCACGGTACAGAAATCACGAGGCTACATGGGGGTCGGATTCTTAACGTGCTGGTCACAATCCAAATCGGGGCATGACAAATGGCTTGCACCAGCATGACCTCCACTTCACCCCCAAGTTCCATAGTAGTTTCAAAGTACACTTTCAACCGGTGCGTATTTACCTTGAAAATTGCTTTGGACTTGGGGTCCTGAATCTCCACAGCGCCAAAGGGATGTACCTTTGTGACCTTGAAAAGTTCATCTCACCGAGATCTCAACTTCCCAGGCATTAGTTTCAACCGGGAATCGTAAAAGTGCACCAATTGCCCCTCATGGAACTCTTTTCTTAAAGTATTCCTATCATGGAACACCTTAGTTCTCTCCTTGTACAAGCGAGAGTTCTCATAGGCCTCAAATCGCAATTCCTACAACTTTCACAGTTGCAACTTACGGGCTTTACTGGCCTCTCTCAAATCCATATTGGATTGCTTAATAGCCCAATAAGCCCTATGCATCATCTCTACAGGCAAATGGCATACCTTACCAAAAACAAGCTGAAAAGGACTCATCCCGATAGGCGTTTTGTAGGCTGCGCGATAAGCCCATAAAGCATCATCCAACCTTATGCTCCAGTCCTTCCGATTGGGCTTCATAGTTGTCTCCAAGATTTCCTTGATTTCCCGGTTAGATACTTTAGGTTGCTCATTAGTTTAGGGGTGGTAAGGAGTGGATACCTTATGAACCTCCCCATATCTACTGAGCAAAGCTTCCATGCTCCGGTTACAGAGTTGAGTCCCCTGGTCACTAATAATTGCCCTAGGCATGCCAAAACTGCAGAGAATGTAGGAACAGACAAAAGCGACAACTACAACAGAATCATTAGTGCTGGTGGCAATGGCCTCCATCCACTTGGACACATAATCTACAGCCAACATGATATAAACATAGCCAAAAGAACTAGGGAAAGGACCCATAAAATCAATACCCCAAACATAAAAAACTTCACAAAATTGTATGGGTTGTTGGGGCATCTCATTCCTCCAAGAGATATTCTCTAGTCTTTGGCACTGTTCACAAGATTTGCAAAAATTGTAGGCATCTTTAAACAAAGTTGGCCAGTAGAAACCCGAGTCCAATACTTTTCTAGCAGTGCATTAGGGTCCAAAATGACTTTCACTCGCATAAGTATGACAAAAACGAAGTATGGACTCGAATTCCTCTTAAAGCACACAACATCTAACTACTTGGTCACTACAAATTTTCCAAAGATAAGGGTTATCCCACACATAGTATTTAGTATTGCTTTTCAGCTTTGCGAATTGAGCCGGTGAAAAATCTGAAGGGCCCACTCTAGCAACCAAGTAGTTCACAATATTAGCATACCACGGAACAACAGACACGCTCATCAGCTGTTCATCAGGGAAATTGTCATTGATAGTTCTTTTGTCTGGGTTAAGGTGCTCAAGCCTGCTTAGATAGTCTGCTACTAAGTTTTCAGCTCCATTTTAATCTTTAATTTATTCCTAGAGTAGTAGCATCCATCTAATGAGCCTAGGCTTGGCTTCTGGTTTTTCATCAAAATATCTCAGGGCCGCATGGTTCGAATACACCACCACCTTAGAGTCTAGCAAGTAAGAGGGAAATTTATCCAAAGCAAAAACAATGGCTAGGAGCTCTTTCTCAGTAATGGTGTAGTTGGACTGTGTAGCATCCAAAGTGCAGGAAGCATAACAAATAGCATGAGGGAGCTTACCTATGCGCTATGTAAGAATAGCACTGTGATACCCGAGGTACACAGGTCAGCAGTAAGGTTCTGTATAGCCTCAAGGATTCCCTGGGAACCATTGTCGGGTCCTGAATTTTACCAAGTCTGGATCCTACACCTCCTTGGAGGGCTATATGATAAAACCATATTCTTGGGATCAAAAGTCCCAGTAATTGTTCCTTGAGGGAAATCAAGTTGAAGAGTGATTTTTAAGGAATTTTATGAAACCTGTAAATGTTTCATTGTTAACCCACAAGTTTAGAAAATCTCAAAAATTTCCGGATTTGAACTAAAACTCAAAATTTGGATTCTGATTTGATGGAGTTTTGATTTTTGTGATATTTTATTTGAATCCAAATAGGGGGTATTTTCTTATTTACATTTATGTTTTCTATTAATAAATGTAAATAAGTGAGTGTTGAAATAATCCAGATGCTGGAATGACTGAAAAACACAGAAGTTGGGAGTTGTTGGGAGTTGCTGTCACCGCTATGGCGGTCCAGGACCGCTATAGCGGTCACCAGAACTTGTTCAAGCGGTGCAACAGACTGAGGTACCGCTATAGCGGTCATAAGTGACTCCGTGGGACTGTCAGACACTGTTAGACCGCTATAGCAGTCATATACCGCTATAGCGGTGTTAGTGAGGGATTAAAAACCCCCAAATCGGGCAGAAGGAAGTAGAGACATGACTCTCTTCCCTTCTCCCTCATTTTTCTCTCTTTCTCTTAAATTAACTCAAATCCATTATTCCAAGCTTCAAGGTAAGTTCATGTTATTAGATTATGTCTTTATTTCTCCATGATCTTGGATTTGGACCGATTATTTTTCTCATTTTTGTCAAGTGGGGGTGTTTCTCCAATTTTAGTAGAATTAGAATAGAGCTCTCTAGAGATTTTTAAATATTAATCTAGAGTTATGGTTGCTCCATGACAGTTGTTGGTGTCATTCCAAACTCTTCAGGTCAAGTTGGTGGGGCCCGCATACTCCCGCCTTTAAACGGTGAGTGGATTCAGATTCTATGATCCTTATGTTGATCATTAGAGTTAATTTCAATAAATTATAGCATGAAACATATATGTTTTTTTTAAAACTCATGGGATCATTATTGTTAAAGCGATTTTTATCAAAGAGCTAGAGTATATATTTAGAGATTTGTTAAATATTGTGATGATTTTCAGAATAGAGAATATGTATATGCTAGAATTTGTGAACTCTAGAGTAGAAGATTTATGAGATATAGAGAAAAAATTAGATTTCTGATTGAACTAGACAGTAGCTATAGAGAAACAAACTGTGAGTTAACGGTAGTTATTCCGTTAACCTTGGTATACCAAGTCACTTTAGGGCCAGAGAAATAACAAACGGGACCTATTTAGGTGCCTCAGAGATTTGAGACTTTGTTATGCTATGCATAACTAGAGATTTGTTATGTCACATGAATTGGGCATAACCAGAGATTCCTATTTCTTTATTAGCATATTATGGTTTATGATTTCTACAGAGTAATGATTTTAGAACTATTTGTTATTCCTATGAATAATGAACTTGAGAGTTATTGCATTAACTGGTTTGATGAATATATATATACATATATATATATATATATATATATATATTACTATTTATTTTCTTTAACTGTCCCATGAGAGGGTTATGGGTGAGGACTTACTCACTGAATTTTAGATGAAACTCACCCCTCTCCCTTCCTCCATTACAGGTACAGTAGACGCTGCAGGTTCTTCTCTTCCATCTCCTCCCCCGCAGTAGAGATTTCCCAGTTGGTGAGCTTCACTTTGTGAGTGAAGTACTTATGGTATTCTGTTTAGAGATAGAGTGCTCTAGTGTGCATGACGAGCAGGGTCCCGGACCATAGAGATAGACTGACATGTTTTATCATGAATATTTTGTATTAAGAGCAACTCGTGTGTCTTGTATCAGAGATATATACTAGAGCTTGATTATGAAAGTATTTATGATGATTTGTTTTTCAAAGAGTTAGATATATATGTCAGAGGTGAATTTACGATTTGGAAAATGATTTTATATTAAATTATGCATATAGAGGGACTCAGAGATCACGAGGCTTACGTGGGAATGAGGATTCCTCACGTGCCGGTCATGTTCCCAAGTCGGGACGTGCCAAGCACCCACTGCATAGTCAGAGGCATTAGACATAAGCTCAAATGACTGACTGCAGTCAGGTGGTTGGATGACTAGAGTAGTGGTCAAGGCCTTTTTCAGCCTCTCAAAAGCCTCCCTGCACTTGTCATAAAAAATAAACTCTATATCCTTTTGCAGCAGGGAGGTGAGAGGTTGGGCAATCTTGCTGAAGTCTTTGATGAACCTCATGTAAAAACCTACATGTCCAAGAAAAGAGTGAATTTCATGCACGCATGCAGGATAAGGCAAGGAGGTAATAAGTTCTACTTTAGCAGGATCAGCAGCAATGCCCTCGCTAGAGACTTCATGGCCTAAGACTATAGCTTATTCTACCATAAAATGATATTTTTCAAAATTCAGGACAAGGTTGATCTCAACACATCTCTGCAGCACTCTAGCTAAACTACTTAAGCAAGAATCAAAAGAAGAACCAAAAACAGTAAAATCATACATAAATACCTCCATGCACTTTTCTAGCAAATCAGAAGAAATGCTCATCATGCACTGCTGAAAGGTACCCGGTGCGTTGCAGAGCCCAATGGGCATCCGTCTGTATGCATAGGTGCCAAAGGGGCACGTGAAGGTGGTCTTCTCTTGATCCTTCGGGCAATGTGAATATGAAAGTACCCCGTGTAGCCATCCAGAAAATAGTAATGAGATTTCCCTACCAACCTTTCCAACATTTGATCAATAAAAGACAGGGGGTAGTGGTCTTTCCGGGTGGCCTGGTTAAGCCTCCGGTAATCAATACAAACCCTCCAACTGTTCTATACCTAGGTCGGAACTAACTCACCCTTCTCATTCTTCACCACGATGATCCCCAACTTCTTGGGAACCACCTGCACCGGGCTCACCCACTCACTGTCAGATATTTGGTAGATGATTCTAGCCCGTAAAAGCCTTGTTACCTCCTTCTTAACCACATCAAGAATCAGTGGGTTGAGCCGGCGCTGTGGTTATCTAATCGGCTTAGCCCCCTCCTCTAAAAATATCTTATGCATGCAAATGGAGGGGCTAATCTTTGTGATATCATCTAAGGTCTAGCCAATGGCCCTCTTGTGCCTCCTCAAAACCATAATCAAGTTATGCTCTTGGATCCTAGAGGGGACATTGGCTATGATGACTAGCAAAGCTTCACCCTCCCCCAAGAATGCATACTTGAGATGGTCAGGGAGGGGATTCAATTCTGACCCTGCTAGCTGTGTACCTGTCCTTGCAAGCTTAGGCAATGCTAAAATAGCAGAATCATCATATCCAGTGGGAGAAATAGATAATAAAGGCTTAGAAAATAAAGTAGTCTCAGAGATGGAGGTGCTGCTACGGAATGCATCAATGATGGGGCTTGTAGCATCAGCTGCCAAAAGATTTGTAGTGTTCTCAAAATATTGTCCAGTTAATGATTCTTCAATAGTGGCACACTCCTTGCATAAACTGATGGTAACGTCATAGTTAACACATTCAAACTCTGGTACTAACCCTAACAGCTCATCAAAATTCCCAGTTAAGCCAACAAAAACCTCACCAATCAAGGAATTGATAACATCAATGCTAAAAGCAGAATGCTCCTTAGGTTGGTGTTTCATGGTATTAGACAGACAGAACTGAGCCTTCATATCCCCACAATCAAAAGACAAGGTAGCCGCGTACACATCAATCTTAGTTCTTGTAGTTTTTAGAAAAGGTCTCCCCAAGATCAATGTGTGCTCGGGAGCACTAGTGTCATCCTCCATAGCCAAAACATAAAAGTCTGTTGGAAAATTAAATTGTTTGCCTAGACTAGGACGTCCTCAAGTATCCCATCTGGACTATGAATGCTCCGGTTGGCCAACTAAACTCTCAATCTGGTTGGTTCTAGCTCTCCCCCACCCAAGGCCTTATACACCAACAGGGCATGACATTGATGCCGACCTAAGGATCTGCCAAAGCTTGTCCAATGTGTAGGTTCTCAATAATGCATGGAACATTGAATGCGCCTGGATCCTTATGCTTCATAGGGAGCTGACCTGGTTGAATAAGGAAGGAGGCTTTCACCCCCATATTCACTCTCTCCACTTCATTACCCCTCAACTTCCTCTTGTTGGTGCATAGGTCTTTCAAGAACTTGGTATACTTTGGGATTTGCCTAATTGCATCCAACAGAGGAATGTTTATCTCCACCTTCCTAAAAGTCTCTAGGAGGCCCTTTTCCAACTCCAGCTCATTGGACCTCTTGGGTCTTGTAACTCTCTATAGGAAGGGCAATGAAATGGGTCACGTCACTTGTTCTCCTGCTTCCTTTTACTGGGGTGCAGGCTTATCTTGTTGCACCTTTTGTTGAATAACTTGTTCTTCCTGGCTCTCAACTACGACATCTTCTGGAGGACCAGCAGTCATAGGTAAAACTGTACCAGACCTCAAAGTGATGGCAGAAACATTCCCCTTGGGATTAGGAATTGTCTGTGAAGGAATGATAGATGTACTTCCTTGCTGAGATTGGGAGTTCTCAAGCCTCTGAATCGCATTTCTCATCTCTTGCATAGCTTGTTCTTGTTTCCTCTGAGTCTCAATCATCATCTTCATCATCTCCTGCCATGGTGCTTTTGAAGGCGGGAGAGTGCAGGTAGTCTTTGGAGATTCTTTGAAATTTGAGAAGTTGTGGGATAGGTGGTGGGTGGAATGTGGGCTGGTTATACTACTGCCTCTGTTGTGGTGGCAGTTACTTCTCTTATTGCTGCTGAGGAGCATTGTTCCACCTGAAGTTGGGGTGGTCTCTCCAGTCGGGGCTATAAATGTTGCTGTATGGATTATACCCTTACTGTCCACCCTAGTTTTGAGGCCTACTAGGATGTTACCAGGTGCATTGAGGTGGGATCTTCTTGCAGCTATGGCCACATATCTGAAATGTGTGACTCGAAGGAGCAAATGCCACACACTTGTATTGCCTTGACTGGAGGAGCTTGATTTAATGCAATTTGTTTTAGGAACTCCGTAAGCTCAACCAGTTTCTTCTCTACCTTGTTGTTCTCACATGAAGTAACTTCACCCACCTGACGGGTGCTACTGCCAGCTCTAGACCCAAACTACTGGGAGTTCTTTGCCATGTTTTCAATTAACAGCCTAGCTGTGGCAGGGGTCTTGTCAACTAATGCACCTCCACTAGCAGCATCAATCATACTCCTCTCTATGACCAACAGCCCCTTATAGAAATACTGGATCAACAATTGGTCTGAAATTTGATGCTGGGGCCAGCTAGCACATAACCTCTTGAACCTCTCCTAGTATTCATAGAGAGATTCACCCTGCAACTGCCAAATGCCACAAATGTCTTTTCTGATGGCAGCTTCTCTAGAAGCTAGGAAGAACTTCTCTAGGAAGATGCGCTTCATACTGGTCCAGCTGTCAACTGTCCCATTGGGAATGTAGAAGAACCAGTCTTTGGCAGCTCTTTCGAGGGAAAACGGAAAAGCCCTTAGCTTGATTTGGTCTTCCGTTACCCCCTGAAGCTTCATAGTCACATAGATAACATGGAACTGCTTCGAGTGTTTATGCGGGTCATACCAGTTAATAACATGTGCAGATGGTGCAGGAGTCCTGATTTCAACCCAAAATCACCTCCCTGTTCGGGGTAGACAATCCCCAATGGTTGATAATTCAAGTCTTGGGCTGCAAGCTCCTTCAAGATTTTGTTAACTTTTCTCATGTCACTTGAAACACTAGTAGTAGGATCAGAAAGTTTAGGAAAATAAAAAGAAGAATTATTAGGTTCTCTAGTTGTCTCAGAAGAGGAAGAGGGATTGCCAAATAAATTAGCTCTTTCCTTCGCAGTCTTCCTGAGCCTTTTGGCAGTTTTCTCAATCTCCCAATTAATTGGGAGCATGGGAAAATTAGGAAGGGAACAGGTCATAAAACTAACTTATCAGCAACAATCAAATACAACCGAGAACAAAGAAAAGATAAATAAATAAAATTGAAATAAAATAGAACTGAATTTTTTTTAATAACAATAAAACACGATTCAATAAATAAAAGAATAAAATAAAATAAACTAAAAGAAATAAAAATGAAAAAAATAAAAATAAAAAAAGACTCAATAATATCGCCTCCCTGGCAATGGCACCAAAATTTTGTACGGGTGTCTCCGCTCGCAAAAATTAGAAGATAATTTTGTAACCAAATTACACAGAAAATGTAGCTATAGTGTAATTCAGATTGTTTCATGTGAAAGCAATGTAATTGGTTCTAACAAAATTGGGGTTTTCAAGATTGTCAATAGCTAATTAAATCAAGAAGAAATTATAATGAGAGAAAGTACTTGCACAAGGGTTCCTTTGGATTAAAATTGTTTAGTCATTGATTCAAAAGATCAAATTGTGGTGGTGGTTACTTCCATTGACATGTTAACACACAATAATGGCATAGTTCTGTTTAACGGTTAAACAATCGCATTCCCGCTAAGAATTTGACTAACATACGAACTAGTAATTCACTATTGTGAGCCTATGCTTCTATGCTAGCCTGATCAATAATTATAGTAACCTAATTTCTAATGAAATTAATCCCAATCCTTCTCCCAATGAATAAACATCGCATAAAAGAAACAATTCTAGCAAAAACAAATTGCGATGATCCACACAATCAATGATTGAGAGAATTGACAAGGAAAAGGGAAAACCATCCATAAATAGCGATAAAAGTTCGAGAACCTCGTGAACAATTTCGATCCTTAGTCATCCCTGTGCATGGTGAAGAAGCTACTCCTCCATAAGGAGAGTATCAAAATTGTTGTTGAAGAAAAGCAATTAACTCTGACTCAGAAAATACCAAAATTCAACAATGAATTGAGAACCCTAGCTTATAGAGAGAGTAGTGTGAGAGAGAGAATTCAAAAAGTTCTCTAAACTAAAAAATAACGTCATGAATCCCCGAATGATCTGTCTTCCGAAACAGAGTTACAAAGTAAAACAAAAAAAGGGGCCAAAACGGGGACGAAGTCTCGTAGTCTCGTTGACGCAAAAATCACTTTTGACCACTATAGCGGTACCCTGCCTTTTATGCATCAATGCTACAGCCAAGTTACTCCAGCCAAGTTACTCCTCTGGTGACCGCTATAGCGATCCTACCTTGCATGGTCCATGGGTTTTTTCTTTTGGAGAGAGTTCCAATATTGATTTCTAGCTTTGCTTACCAATTGGAAATTCCTAATATCCACCAAAACTCACACAAAAGGTTAATACACAAGAAATTTTCAACACCAATTATTTATCTCAAAATGATGCTAATAACCATGAAATTACTTAACAAAGAAAGATGAGGACAAAGTGTAAACTCATCAATTAAGCATCGATTAAATACAATTCAAATGCAAAATATTCAAAGTTAGGATGACAAATGGGTACATAAATGCAACCCGTTAGAATGGCACCAACAACTGCCATAGAGCAATATTGACTCAAGATTAGTCTCTGCTAATCTATAAACAACTCTAATTTAACTCTAACAACATTGGGGAAGCACCCCCACTTGACAATAATGGAGAGAAACAACAACTCATAACAAGAGAAAGGAAGAACACAAGGGAATCTAGCATAAACCAACAACAAAACTCACCTTGAAGCTTGGAGGAGGCGGATTTGATGAAGGATGAGAGAGGAGGAGGGTTTGGGAATGAAGGGTTTCAGGTTTCATCTACTAGGAGGAAGAAAACTAAGTTGGGGTATATATAGGGCTCATTAAACAAAACTGCGTCGTTTTGCACTGTGCTGTCATCGACTCCACTCGCTGCAGCGAGCCAGCTAAGGCTTACTCTTGTTGCAGTGAATGCTGCTCACTGCAGCAAACCTTCTGATTTGCTTCCTCGTCGCAGTGACCAAAACTCGCTGCAGCGAAGCTGTCTGCAGAATTCTGCAGCAACAGCACCCCAAATTCATCCTTTGGCCCATCACACCACCGGGGCTTTCCTGGCAACACGGGTGGATCTCAGGAGATCCTAGGGCCATACTGGACTCGCCCAAGGACACGTGTACCTGGGGTATCATATTGACAAAGCAGAAAGGCTACTCTTCTAGACTTTCTTTCCAAGACATAAATAGATGATTAACACATGTCCCTGGATGATCTGCTTGAAGGTAACGGTCTCAAGGAAAGACCTCTATGTATAGAGATGCTGTGCTCCTGAAAAACATGACTTAACATTGAAAAAAATAGAGCTGAAACACTACAAAAGTTTTCCCTTCATCTATCGTTTTCTTCTCTGTTTGAAAATCATTTCCTTGGACATGAAATCTTTTTTGTATACTTCATAGATCATATGTTTTTCCAAGGAAGAAAATATAGAAAGAAGTCATTCAAGATTCTCCGAGTTTTTTTCATTGTATATTCAAAGAAATCTTGAGTGTAGGTTAGTTTGAGTGGCAACTCAAACATATAACTTGTGTATCCTTGATCCGATAGTGATCAGTATGAGATAGCTTGAAGAGTCTTATAAAAGATGACTTACAACATGACTATAAAAGTGTTACTTGCAGCTCACGATTTCAGCTCGAAGAGGCTGTTGACTAACTACTTAGTATGTGACAGTAGGGGTGTCTTCTGGTCACTGGACATAGCTTGAGAAGGCTACTGAAAAGACTATCTTCATTCTTTCTCTGGTTGGAGGAAGAAGTAGTGAAACTCAACAGTTATTGAGAACTGGATGTAGGCAGGTTGGTTGAACCAATATAAACCTCCTTATGTTGGTCACTCTCTTTCCTTTATCTTCTTTTTGTATTTCCATATCTATTTCTATTTCAGTTTCAAGTTTTGAAAATGGCTTTTATACATCTTTTCTTATTTGTTCAAGTTCAGAAAGTTCATTTTCGGAAAGTGTTTAACACTAATTTTCGCTGCACTACAAGTTTATCTTGATATCCTTTTCAATAAAGTTTTTCAAATCTTCAGTAAAGGGAGAAAAGTTCAAACATGATTTAACCCCCCTTCTCGTGTGTTTTTCTTCCTACAATGGTGACGACGACACCGTTGTCAAAGATAGTGGTGGAATTCCCCTTACCAACAACCCTTCTGCATCATGCAACATCCCTTGTGTAGTTTTTGAATTCTAGTTTTGAAAGGAAAATTTGATTTGGTAAAAGGGGTATAGTAGTCCTTTTATTGTCAAAATAATTCTTGCAATTTTGAATTTAAAACAAAACACCTAGAAACCGGTATAACTATTAGTGGTCTTCGAGAATTTACAGCACAAAAATTCATCTCAACTATTCGCTTATGTTTAATAATATATGTTCACAGTTTAGGGACATTGGACCACTAGTGTCCCAATTGAGTGACTGGACCATTACAAATTCTTCCATACTTACAAAGAAAATTTAGTGCAACAAAGTCTCAAAAGTATGAGATGTTGATACATGCAAAACTAAAATAGTCACGGTAAAGGAAGGTATGTTCAAAAGATAGGGGTTGGAGTCAATCATCCTTGAAGGTCATGCTAAAGAGGTATGTGAGAGTTTTGGATCTAGTTTGGTTGATTTATCACTTAATGAGTAATCTCAAACGATGCCTATACCATTGCTTCTTGGTTTTACTACTTGAAATCTTGTTTTATGCAAATGGATTGCAATTTATTGCTTATTTTTTGGTAAATCTCGCTAGGTATGAGGATTTGTGAATATGGAAGGAGTTCCACTGATTGATCTTGGACCTATTACTCTCTATGATTCCAAAGTTGAATAGACACCTTTTACCATAAAAAACACTGTTAAATGTATTTTACTGTTTTAAACTTTAGGTCACGTGTAATTTACAAATTGATTTTTCAAATCGTGCATTGCAACACCTTGAACTTTCCAAACAATCAAAAAGCCCCTGACTTTATAGATAGTGCAAAACATTAGATCATAGTAAGGTGTCGAGGGAGATTAAGTGCACATGAGAATTCACAAACAAGATATCAAGTTACACAAATTAGAAACATTAGGGGGTTAAATGCATGTAAATCATATATTCACCAATTTCCAAAATTATGTTGATGGGTGCTTTGTACTGTTTTGAAAGTTCAAGATATCGTGATGAACATTTTGAGAATTTAGGGTGTAAACTGCAGATGATCTAAAATTTAAGGGAGTAAAATGCATTTTATCTTAAAAAAATCCTTAGCTGTGGATTAACATAAAAGCTTCATTAATTTGTCCTGAAATAGTAAGGTGTCGTACTTTTTGACAAAGCCCTATAAATAGTAACATACTTAGGGACTCACAACACATTTTTGTTGTCAAATAAATTGGGTTTCATTCATTCACTTAGCAGACCAATTGCCTACGGGATAAAACTTTACAAGTTTAAAGATATCCCACAGTAGGCTAAGGCCCATTGATCACACTAAATCAATACATGCTAAGTGACAAAGGAACACTAATAACCCAATAAGAGGCATCTGTGTGGTCTACTATTGGCTTCTCTGCAAGCTTTATCTAATGGCTTCAAGCCATCAAGAGAAAATATACGCACAAGTTGAACTCTTAGAGTTTGTTTGTGGTTGATTTTTCATTGTGAGCTTAGATTGGATCAACTGCATTACTTCTAGCCTTGCATGAAGCTTGAACACACAAAGAACCACCTGATCTAATGAAAATCTATTGTGCAGTGAGTGAGGAAGCTAAAATGTTAAAATCCTACCTATAATGACACACTATAATCTTATCAAACATAGTACAGAGAAACAAACACACACTAGCACCAAAAAAATTGGTCACATACTAGAGTTTGAGGCCTTTTGCCTAGTAAGCACCT
Source organism: Dalbergia cochinchinensis (assembly GCA_031216125.1). Taxonomy (NCBI): domain Eukaryota; kingdom Viridiplantae; phylum Streptophyta; class Magnoliopsida; order Fabales; family Fabaceae; genus Dalbergia; species Dalbergia cochinchinensis. The sequence goes on along the minus strand of CM062373.1, from coordinate 52,056,508 downwards.
CCAAGGAGTGCAGACAACATATAAACATAAAATCCCATATTATCCACCATCAATAGTGATCGTTGCACATACCTTACCTAATTGCAATATGCTGATTCTGCTTGACATTTTAGCAATAGCAAGATCCACCAAATGTAAACAATGCTTGTACCATCTAAAACTAACTGGACACCATAACCATCAAGAAAACTCACCGATCATAGTAACCAACGAATCATCATGATTGAAGAAGTGCAGAAAAAGAAAAAAAAAAGGACAAAACAAAAGAAAAAAAAAGAAGAGTACGTCTTGAAAGGGATCACTGACCACCATTATCGAGGGGTTGGGATCAGCTCCCCTCATTGCTGGTTGGTTGATGAAGGCTTCTACAGAGAATGGGAAAAGGAAAGGTGCCATAGTGCTAGGTTTTTAGGGAATCACAACACATCAATAGCTTTTAAAGATTGTTTATGAACCTTGGATATCAAACTCTATTAGCCAGTTTCATTGGTCCAAAATAAGTTATGTTTCATACCGTCATTATGTTGTATTGTTTATATTTATCATGTCCTCATTATTGTCTATAAATCTTTCATGGTGTATTCACATGTAGCAAGACACCTTATTTTAGGTAAAGTCCTATACATAGTAATAAAATGAAAATAACAACACATTAGTAACTTTTAGAAATAGTTTAGCAGCTTTGGGCTTCGAATACCAAACTTTAAAAGCCCAACTTTCCCAACCCACAATTTTTTTTTTTTTAGAAAAACACGACCTAACCCCAATAATAGCCCAACATGACTGAGATGAAAACATGTTTCATTCGTAGGTTAAGAATGAGCCACACGTGCTGCACGTTACTTCCTTAGACTAACCGGCTTGGTTGCCTATCATAACCTGTCGTATCGTATCATATCGTACCATATTATATACGTTAACATATTGTTACTGTGTACTATATATCCATGTCGCATGTCGTACCAGTGCTATATTGTACCCTCTAGGTTACTTTGGCATATACACCTTAGAGAGAGATCGGGGGAGAAAGAGAAGGGTTTTGGGGTTTGGGGGTGTTTTGGGATTTCAATTCAAGTTGAGAGAGAATGGGCAAGGGTAATGCAAACACCGAGGGTGGGGGTGGTGCCTCACTACCATCATCATCATGCCGAGACGCAAAGCAACGCAAGGTGACGTACTTCTACGAGCCAACAATAGGAGACTACTACTACGGTCAGGGCCACCCAATGAAGCCCCACAGGATCCGCATGGCCCACAGCCTCATCGTCCACTACGGCCTCCACCGCCGCATGCACGTCGCCCGCCCCTTCCCCGCCTCCGCCGCCGACGTCTGCCGCTTCCACACCGACGACTACGTCGACTTCCTATCCACCGTCTCACCCGACCTCGTCGCCGCCGCCGACGCCTCCCACTCCGCCTACCGCACCCTCAGGCGCTTCAACGTCGGAGAGGACTGCCCTGTCTTCGAGGGGCTCTTCGACTTCTGCAGCGCCTCCGCCGGTGGGTCCATCGGCGCCGCCGTCGTGCTCAACCGCGGCGATTCCGACATTGCTGTTAACTGGGCTGGTGGGCTCCACCATGCCAAGAAGGCTGAGGCTTCGGGGTTCTGCTACGTCAACGACATCGTCCTCGGCATCCTCGAGCTCCTCAAGATTCATAGGGTACTCTATAATATTATCTTTTTCCGAGAAAACCATCACTTTAGCCTGAAAAAATGACAAAATAGTCTATATTATCTGTTAATGGTTGAGAAACATGAATGATTTTATATTCTAACACGCACCCTCGTATGTATGGCCGGCCCTTGGCGGCCCTTTTGAATTTTGAAGCATAAACAATTCATCAATAATGACAGATAACAAAGATCAAAAGCCTAACATTAGTCATGATGACTCTGTGACCATTATATGAAACCATCTCACTCAAAATTTTCAAATGTGATGGATTTTTGGAGGGCCATAGGCTGATATATATTTTTTTAGGATTATTTTGTTAGCGATATAGTCTTTGGAGCTAAAATGATAGTTTTTTTTTCCTGATTCTCAGTTACCCTCTGAATTTTCTTATGTGTTGTGTTGGCTGTGATGGAGTTGTTGTTGTTGTGATGGAATTGTGTTGCTCTTGCCTAGTGTTTGTTTTGTTTGCTCTCAATTCTCCATGAATTTTAATGTGTTGTTAGTTTGTTCTAGTGACTTGGTCTCTAGCTCTGAATAAGTTTGTATTCATTTCATGTGTTCATTGTTTCTATTTCCTACTTTTATTATTTCATTTACAAAATTCTTTGGGAAAAGTAACACAAAGTGAAAACTGAAACCAAATATGTGAGAGCTTTATCCCACTGTTGGCCGACTTGTCTTGGTCTAGATTAGTTAAGCTGCATGTGGTACCTTTCCCGGGATAGAAATGACAGAGACAGTGAGATAATAGAGACAGGGATGATATTGGAAATGGAGATGGAACTGTGTTTGGTAGTGGTGTATAGGACATAGTGATTGATGAAAAGATGAAGATTAGGTTATAATTCGATGAAAATTGAAAAATCAAAAGGGCAAAGATGAAATATGAAATGTTTAAAGGGATATTCTTGAGGGGAAAAAAAAATTTGTATCATAAAGACATGTCTCCAATGTCTTTCCTTTTGGAGGGACAGAAATTAGCTCAAAAATTGTCTTGAGACAGACAGTTTTGGGGCTTTTGTCTCTGTCTTTTTCTCCAAACAAATTTCTGTCCTCAATTTCTCAATATGTTTTATCCTGGACATCTACCAAATGCTATCTTAGAGTCCGATAACTTATGGGGACTAGTTTTTGATTAATTTTTATTAGTCTTGAGCTTTAAGGCATGCTTGGCTTTGTGGTAATACACTTTTGTGTTAGCTTTTGGATTAATTTCTGTCTTCCTTCTTTTTTGGCAACACTTTTGTTCCCTGTTCTGCTTTCCAGTTTGTATTCAGGTTGTTTTTCTCATTCAGGGTCAGTGGTGGCACATAAAATTGCAATAGGTGCACTAACAGGCTACCAGTATGCACTTTGTCATGGGCATGATTTTGTTTTAATGACTGGTTGATTAATATCAGATGCTAATAAAACAAACAATACAGAATTGAATGAAATCCTGTTGAATTCTTAGACATACAGTGGAAATGGAATTAGTGTGACCATTCCATTACCATTCCCATTTTTATTTTGATTCCAAAGAATTTTTTGTAATCCAAATGTGCTGAGAGAACAAGAGTCTGATGATCTAATTTATCGGATACTATTGTTTCCTGCCTGGAAAGCATGTGACTAGCGTTATGACTTGGATTGCTTGTGCTAATTTTTTCCCTTGGTTTTTGGTTTTGCTTTTTCAGAAGTATACATTTTTTTCTTTTCATAGTTCCTCTGCATGTAAATGAAGGTTTTTTTGTTTCTACTAGTGCAAAAGGAAGTTTCTCTGTTGCACTTAATATCATTACTTGTTTTGTAAATTTTACCACAAGTTTTTTCTTCCCTCCTGAATGTATTGTTTGGACTGTCTGTTCTATGTGACTGGCCAGCGTGTGCTGTATGTTGACATTGATGTTCACCATGGAGATGGCGTTGAGGAGGCCTTTTACACTACTGATAGAGTGATGACAGTGTCTTTTCATAAGTTTGGGGATTTTTTTCCAGGCACTGGGCACATCAAAGACATTGGGATGGGCCATGGAAAGAATTATTCTCTAAATGTCCCACTAAATGATGGAATGGATGATGAAAATTTCCGTGGTCTGTTTCGCCCCATCATTCAGAAAGTCATGGAAGTTTATCAACCTGATGCAGTTGTTCTTCAATGCGGAGCTGATTCGCTAGCTGGTGACAGGCTGGGTTGCTTCAACTTGTCTGTGAAAGGTCATGCAGATTGTCTTCGTTTCCTTAGATCTTTCAATGTTCCTCTAATGATCTTGGGTGGGGGAGGATATACAATTCGGAATGTTGCTCGATGTTGGTGCTATGAGGTCTCTTTCTTTCTCTACTTTGTTAGGGCTATTATGAATAATGTGTTTTGATGATGGTCCAACGTTAGTTATTTATTACTATTTTTCTTTTTCTTTGTTTTAGACAGCTGTGGCAGTAGGAGTGGAGCCTGATAATAAGTTGCCTTACAATGAATACTATGAGTATTTTGGCCCGGACTATACTCTTCATTACGAGACAGACAACATGGAGAACCTGAACACAGCCAAGGATATAGAAAACATTAGGTAATACTCTAATTTGAATTTATTAAAATCATTATTATTTTTAAACATAATTATTGAAGAAAAAAATGGTCATAAAATCATCATGAATATGATGTTACTTAGATTAGATGCATTACATTTTTCTGTAGCTAGTCACATGCTTTCTACAAATATAATGTTTTCACTTTTCAGAAACTTATGAATAGTTGCATATACATGAACAAGATACAGTTTTCACCTGGAAAGTTGCCCTTTGTTTTAATGAGAGGGATTATGTTCTTTTTCAAGTCATATGTGTTACTTTTTCTTAAATGGATTGTTTTAATTGATTTTTCAGGAACATGCGGCTAGAACAGCTCTCTAGACTACCCTATGCACCCAGTGCTCCTTTTCAGACAACACCATCAACAATGCAAGTTCCTGAAGAGGTTGGTACTTCATAAAGTAGTTGCAGATAATCTCCCTCTGCAATTTTCTCGTTGGTTTGATTTTATTCTGTAATTGGATTTAGGAAGAAGAGGATATGGAAATAAGACCAACATGTCGCCTATGGAATGGTGAAGATTTTGATTCTGATCATGATGAAGATACGAAGGCTCGTTCAAAATCTTCAAACTCAGCTGCCCATATGAGGTAAGGATTATATTTTGCTTTAAAGCTTGTTAATCGTAAATGCATATGGCTTATCAGACATTCGTAGCTGTGCTATGTTGTTGGTTTGTCCTTGAGGCTGTAACCTTAGTACTAGCCTGCCTCTTGTAGTCTGGTAGATGCTCTAGCCTCAGTATCAATGGAAGTTTTGTCTAGATGATTGTGTACTTTTTTCATTTTTTTTTTGTTTTTATGTTCTTACAATTGTGTGATTGGCCAGTTATCACAAGTCAAGCTGCAATTCTCATGCACCTTTTTCTTTCCAAAGGCAAATTAAGTATGAATGGTTGCTATGGTAAGGCATGACTCAGTGAAAGATTGAGTAGCCTGATTTGGGTGAATTAGATGTTCTCTGTTGCGACACAGAGTCGAGTGCTCTTTAGAATCAATTATGCTTTAAGGGGCTGTTGGGATGGGATTTTTTGGGCTCAAAATTACTTTTTTCAAAGGAAAAATGCTTTTCATACATTTGGATATTTTTTAAAAAAATAATCACAATTTAAAAAAAAAAACAGTTTTCAATTTTTGTCGTGGAAGCTAAGAAAAAATCGCTTTTGAAAAAAATCAATTTTCAGCTTTTTCAGTTATATGTAAAATTTAACTTAAATAATAATAATTTTTTTTAAATCTGAAATAAATGCCCCCTAATATGCAAGCCTGAGCATCTCCTACGTGCACTGAGATTAAAATCTTCTGTTTGAACGGGTTTGAGTGTTATAGGACAAATGACTCAAATCAAATTCCTTCATTGCATTTTCACTTGGTCATCTGTCCACTATTGTTTCACTATGACTTGAGCTTGATTTTCGGTTTCCTGTTCGTGGATCATATTAAGTAAATCTATAAGCGCTTGATAAGTATAGTAACATGCCCTGACTCTAAATTAGGACAAGTCTTCCCCTCACCTGAATAATTGTCAGCCAAAAAAAAAAGATTTCTATATAGTAGGAGGCTAATTTAAGACTATATGCAAACACTTCACGCACTATGGAGTTTGAGAGAGATAGCATAGTATCAAGGAAGAAGAAATAAGAGATAGTACTTTGAAGAGTTCTTTGGAAAATTTAGGCTAATTAATCTTAAACAAAAATTACTTTTTCATTAAGCAAGTCAATATTGCTGTTGAAAATGTTAAGGGCATAATATACTCAATTACTATCAAGATGGAAAGTTTAACTATACTAATAATTCATAAGTTAGGTTGGCAAAGTGCACTGAGCCCTTCATTATTAATTTTTTTTTGAGATTAAAAGGAGTTTTGTTCAATAGATCATATGATTGTATTGCAAATGAATTTGATTACCATTTTCTTGCTTTTGTTAGAGGCTAAGTCTGCAGTAAGCGTGCTGTGGATGAGATGGAAGATGAAGCAGAATTACTTCCATCATCTTAATACTGATAGACCAAGTTGTAGATTGTTAGTGAGAAGCTCATTACTTTGAGCTGTATCATATTCCATATTTTCTTTTCTATTATAGATGTACATTTTGGAGTATAAATCTTTTGATGTATAAAGTAGCAAGAAGTGTTGCTAAATGGATGCCTTTCTGATGGTGCCATGGTTGTGGTGGGTTCCCAGAAAATCACCGCCAAAATATCATAACTTGGCAGGTTTGGTGCTTTTACAGCCACCTAAGTGAAACTAGTGGTGGGAGATGGGAGTTTCCTCATCTATAGCTGACTTTTATTTTTGTAGGTACCAAAGTTTAAAGGGGATTTTGTGGTTCCTACCTGCTGTATAAAAAAGGATCATACTCATAAAATACTCATTCGGATGGCACACTATACTTTCTCAAAACTCATGTTGTATCTCTTTCCTGCACCTTGACTTTGGCTATTTCTTCTCTCATTTGTTTTTAAGTCGACACCTAAATAAAGATTAGTTTCACATCTCAAGGGTTAGGGTGAGGATATATTGTGGTATCACATAAATCATATTGGTTATGAGAGCTTCTAATTTATCATCCTTGCGTGTTTGGAAACCCCTAAAAACCAGATTATGTAATTATAGTGGGTATAGTGGGTATAGTGGGTTGGTTTTTAATTAGGGTGCTTGGATGCCCCTTGAGTTTTAGAAAATGTTTGGTATTTTGAGTTACTGTGATAAAACTGAATTTTAAAAGCCCCAAGTTGGTCTAGTCCAAAAATTTGAAGACTTTTTTTTTCCCTATTTTTCATTTCAATGGAATTACTTGTATTCAAATCTTATTATCGGGAATCCGACTAATCTGGTTGGACTTGGTGGAGATCCTTAAAGGGGATAGTTGTCTCTTGCATTTTTCCTATTTTCAGGACCTGACCTCTGATACTTTGTTCTTTATTGTTATTATTATTTATTTTGGTCCATAATAAATAGTAAGTCTGAAGGCTTAAGGCACCTACATTCCATTGATGTTGTTAAAAGGTTTTTCGAAGGACTGTAGTAATGTTGGGCCAAAGCCTATTAGAAGTGGTCATAGTGAAATCAATGCAAGTTTTTGCAGTTCTCTCGCAAGAATTCTTTTAACAATTTAAACTTGCATCCAATAGTTTCATGACAATATATATATAATTTGAAATATTAAGAAGTAGACATCTCATGAATATAGTAGTAGAGAGAAAAAGGTATAAAATCTTACGTAGTGTTGGATGTTGATAGAGAAAATTCAAGATTTTATAGTGTCTTTTTTCTCTCTTAATGTGTGAATAACATTTCTCATAACTTACTCATGAGTTAATGCAAATGGTACAGTATAGATAGGAGTTAGGCGAAGAATTTTTTTTTCTCATGAAAGAGATATATACAAATGTTCTTTTTTAATAGATATTGTTGGTTTAATTTGTACAACACTATCCTTAGAATTCAATAATTTTAATAGTCTAGCCCATGATGCCTATGATGGGTGTAGCTTCTCAAGCTAAATACAATTATGAGAAACTTAAAGAAAGTGGAATTGCATCTTTGCTAACCATTATAGCTTTTAGCTTAGTTGTAAGCACTTAATCCAATAATACTAATATATACAAATGTTATCAGGACATGGTACATCCCAATTGATTATAGGATCCACAACTATTGTTTAAAATAAGTTGTTTTTAGCCAAATCCTTTCTAGGTTCCTACATCCAACAACAATAGGAGAGAATCAACACTAACTATTCAAAATTTGGCAATTCTATTTATCCATTTGGGTTTAACTTGCCCAGCAAGTTACCTTAGTGCCATGCGTTATCAGTAATCTACAGTGACATCAGCTAATTGCCTTTTAAGGCCTAAATATGATGCCACGTAGAAAATTTGATCTTCTATACTTATTTTTATCTTATACTTTCATTGTAAATCAACGAGTAATATTTAAATATATTGAGAGCAAAAGATAGTATTTGCTCTGATCAATTTATTAATTGATAAATAAGTTTTATGAACTATTATTGTCTCCGACTTTTCTTATATTTTTAATACAATATCTGATTTGTCAATCAATAAAAGACACCTAAGAATTTCTCATAAATCAATGATGTTATTCTAAGATTTAAAAATGGATATTCAAATTGGACAACCACTTTATTCAGACACCCACTTTTCATCTTATTTGGTGGGGAACATAGGAAGCAAAGTGCAAAAGGAAAGAATGCTGTAAAATTTTAATAAATTAGTACATAGTTCAATATAAACTATGTTTATGGGCTTGAAAGTGGATTTCAATTCAATTAAGAGACATAAAAAATAATTACGTACTAAATCCTCTTTATAAAATAGTATAGATGAGTGTCCAATTATATATAAAAGTAAAAAGATATTAAATAATTAATAATATAATAATCACCTGAATTTAAAGTTGCTTATATAATTATTAAGATACAATATTGTAATACCCGACAATTTTTTTTTTTTTTTGTAGATTAGCAGTAGTTCACTGGCAATTTTGTCCGAATGTCTTTCTCGGGTTTAGTCTCTTCGCTTCCCAAGAGTCATGTTCTCATAAGAGTAATTGCATGAGTGCCATTCTTTTGACAACTTGTTGGGCCTATAATACCGATAATATAACGGTTGATTTTTTATTTTTTCATGTTTTATAATATTTATAAATATTTAGATAGCATTAATTTTTTTTATTTCACTTATACCCTTACAATAAATATTAGTTAAGTAATCAATACATTTATCAATATGAATAATAATGACTATAGAAAGATAGTTTTATCAGTTTACATAATTCTCTACGTTTACCAAGATGTTTTTTTTTATTTTTTTAAATATATATTATTTAATTTTTTACAGTTATCATAAAATGAATTGAGTATATTATAATTTTTGTTTGGGTAAATTGCACCAATATTTTAGCATTTATTTATTTAATTTTTTGGGCCTACAAGGAGGGGGGAAGACCACCCAAAGAATTGGAATGACAAAACTACAACACTACCGCACGTGAGGCGTGGCACAAATTGCACACGTTGGAGCGTCTGTAGTTGTGCACCCGCGTTCGAACCCCCACCGGAGTTGGAGGGTGCTCAACACTCCCTCCCCCACCAACCCTTTTCCCCGACCCAAAAAAACGAAAAATCTACAACACTACCCAGTGCTAAATGGCTATGCTAGCCACGAAAGACAGTTTAACTTGGCAAGGAGGGTTTTTGCCCCTCAAGAAGCATGAAAGAAGCTGATAACTCAATTTCTATGATTATGCAAGGCATCGATGTCACCATGATGCCAGGAGCAACAACATACCAGACCTAATGAAGTACTATCCCAATTTTTTTCCTCGGGATGATTAACTAGTGTTTAATTCTCAAAGAGAGAAGTTGAAGCAAACAACCAATGTTGGACAATACTACTAAAATGAGAACGAGAACAAAAACAGGGGCTACAAAACCAGATACAACACTAACCGTAGCTTCTGTCTTTCACGATTTGAGATATGTGCTTTTGTTAGTGCTAGAAAAACATCACCTTCAATCGGAGAAAGATGCTACGACGGCACCGGCAACAAGAGTACAAGCCCAAAACACCAAAAGCTAACAACACCACAAAATTAAACAAGGGCGGCCAAAAACACAACTCAATCAAAACCAACAGCAATGGCAATGAGTTTGTTACTTTAGGGAAAACATTTTAGTTTATGGTAATATAAGAGATGTATGTTTCTTACCAAAAAAAAGAAATATGAGATGTGTATAATTTTGGAAAATGATTCTTCGATGCATGTTGTTGCCCAATGCATGCCCGAGCAGCTGTCTGCAGGTGGGACCCATGATCTCGTGTGAGTGGGTGCTCACTACAGACAAATGGCAGATAGCCACAGTTTAAATGTCAACCAACTGCATTTTTTAAATGTGGCCAGATAATCTCCCAGCACTTCCTTCAGGTGCCGGCATTTCCAGTGTGGGGAAGCCACACTCCTTATGGTCATTTAAACATTTTTAAATGCAGGACAGTGCTACAGTTAGCAGCACAAATGTTGGGAATTTTAACACATGTAAATTAAATAAGAAACCTATCTCCATAGATGTGACGGAAGTGGTGGTGTTGTTATTATTATTATAATAATAGATGAATAATAATTATTAGGTGCTTTCTCACATTCAGCGATGTGAACTCCGAACGGTGATGATGAGAAGGGGATGAAGCTTTGGTGTGACGATGAAGATGGTGATACGATGACAATTCATGATTGAGGGAATAAAGTGATGGGGCTTCATGGTCACGTCATAGAGACAGGAAAGCTCATTGTGGCTGAGGATGAGGTGGTGACTGATGCAGTGGCTGATACGATGCAGTGGCTGATTGTTGACTAAGACCATGAAATGAAAATACTGTGGTTAGGTGCTGGTATGGCTATGGAAACTTAGTTTGAATAAAGTTACAGAATTTTTTTTTTTTTTTTAAGTTTGGTTTGGTTTAGCTTTTTATGAAGATGGGGAATTGGGGATTAGGCTATGGTTGGTTGCTGATTTTTTTTATTTTTCTATAATTGGTTTCTGAAAGAATTGTTCCTTGTGCTTTTGGACAAAGCAACGAAGCAAGAAGGAGGAGTTGGGGCATCTAGGGAGAGAGGGAAATATTTATAGTATTGGACACTCATACGGTACACTAATGTTCCACTCCATATGTCATCTACTGATTTAGGACAACTCACATCTTCATCTTGCAAATAACTTTCTCATCTGTACGTGAGAAAGCACCTAATTATTAAGTATTATTATTAATACTTATATCATCATAACTAGTGGAGGCATATCATAGGTCCCTATCAAATTGCATTTTTTATTTATTTTTGTTAATACAACTAAATATACTTATAACTTTATATATTTATGTTTTTTAATTTTAAAATAATTTTTTAACTATTTAATATGAATGATAATTCAAAGTAATTTTTTTATAATTAAATGTCAATGCCCATATAAAAAAAGATACGTGTACAAAAATGTCTATGCCCATAACTATTTACCAAGAAGCAATTTACTTCAAAATTCCGAATCCCCATTTCATCCTGTGTAATTGAAAAACCCCACATTTTTTCTTGCAAAAGAACAAGAAGTTAGGAACCACTGAAAGTAATGTCTTTCTTTTGCCCAACAAGTTAAATCCCATTGAAGCAAGTCCAAAGTTTGGACCACAATGTGAAGAAGGAAGCCCGTATTAATTAAAGGTGTTTGCACCCTTTCGATCAAACACTCATTTGATTCCCTTGAGTGCAAAGTTTTGTGTTGCAAAATGGGGAGAGCCATTAAGAGAGGGGGAAGGGTAGGTGGTGTGGTGGCACCGTGCAGAATATATAAGGGGAGTTGAAAAGAGAGAGAACGAGAAATGTTATGATGCATCATATTTGATACTAATGGATCATCACATATCAACCGTTAAATAATTCAGCATGTGGTACACCATTCTTAACACGGTGCCACAGAATTGGCCTTGATTTTTATCGCTTTTTCTTGAACAGTTACCATCAAAGAATTGTAACTTCATATCATATCTAAAGTGAGGAGATTATAAATTAAGGAAATAATGTATTAACCATCCTTAAATAATTAGATGGAATTCATGTATAATAGAAATTATTGATTTGAAAATGATTAATTTCTCGGTCTCTAATTTTATAAATATCCACATTTTAGAGTAGCTCAATCGATGAACAAAACTCTTAAAATTCCTCCTAACCCATGTACTATGCGCTCTCACTTCGAAACTACTTCTGCTCGACATTTCTCAGTGGACTTGGTCGATTTGTAGAGACTTCACACGAGATTGCATGGCAATTTGACTTCTAATCCTCCGTTCACAAATAATTATCTAATTTTAAATGTGTATAAGAATTAAAAGACTGATTTATAATGTTTTCTTATTAACAAAAATTATATGTATTTTACAATACTATTCTTCATATTTTCTAATAAAAGTGTATTTAATAGAAAAGAGAAAATAAATTAATAAAGAATATAATTGAAAAAAATTAATAAATAATAGTTAAAATTTTTAAATGGATAATTAATTATAAAAAAGTAAAATTTTTATATTGAATAATTATTTGTGAATGGATAGAGTAATTACTTAGCTTCCTTGACTGACTTTCCAATGCGAAAACAATTGAATTGTGTCGTCCCACAATTAAAATTGACGTGGAAAAGCGAACGCAAGCCAGCAGCATTAACGTTGACAACTTAAACTTGTAGACTCACATGAGGATACACAGTTAATCATAATTAGAGGAACCCGTTGATACAAGTATTAGACTTGACACGTGCCTTTGATAACGTTTTGCAGAATGCAAAATAATTTTTTCATTCTAACTATTAAATTATATATAACATTTTTCAGATGGAATGAATTATATAAAATTACATATCATATTCGTTATGCGTCAAATTTTAAAAAATAATGAACACAGGTTGTGATTAAATAATTTTTATTTTCATGTGTTTATAAAATATTTATTACAGATTGATTTATACGTGTAAAATAATATTAAATAAATTCAAATTAATATAAAATTTTGCAGAGACGATGAAGACTGCATCTTCTTGACTTTTCTCAAGGGCGTTAGGTCTCTATACGTACAGATATAGAGAACTTGTCACGAAATTGCAGGCAATTAATTTCACGTCCCATCTTCTACCGAACTTCCGTTACTGAATTTCAATGCCGAAGCAAATTGTGTCATCTCATTGGTTATTAGCCATGAAGCACAGACACGAGACATGACACGGATATGGACATAAAGATATATCAAATATAAAAAATTATAGGACACGGATACTATATATATATATATATTTTTATTTTTTATATGATTCTTTTTTTTGGATTTTTTTGGCATGTTTGTATAATTTTTTTATTTAATTAATTCTTATTTTTTATAATCAATTAAAGAATTTTTAAAATGAAATGACCCAACGGTACAAATTCAACTAAACAACTAGAGTTGGCTTTTAGCTTATGTTGGTATTAAAAATTTTTTAAAAAAGTAAAGAAACTAACTCAGATGTGTCCACAGTGAATTAGAGTCATGTCTGACATGTGTCTGGTTATATCTGGCACGTGTCCAGTCATGTCTGGTGCGTGTTTGGTCGTGTCTGGGGCGTGTCCGAATTCAAAAAATTATTTTTTTAATTGGACACGTACGAACAGGTGTCGGATACGTGTCGTATGGGTATCAGTGTCCGACACACGGACACACCGCCAACTTGGTGTGTCCGTGCTTCTTAGGTTATTAGCAGGCAATTAAAATTAATTTTTTTGGCAAAAAAAAAATAGCAGGCGACCTAGTTTTACCACATTACTAGTGTTATACCCGAGCTATGCACAGTGGTATCAATAAAAATTTATTTGGAAATTAAAGTATTTAATATGTATAAAAGTAATTTATATATTTTATATTTAAACTAATTTGGAAAAAAATTGATAATGGTGGTTGGTCAGTAATCATGCAATCGATTTGCATCGTCAAAAATCCTAACAGTGATAATTTTTTGCCATGATATTGACTAAAAGGTTATTTTCAATCGTACTCAAATAATAAAATATCCACTAACTAAAGTCAAAGTTGTTTGTCTTAAACAAAGAAACACGTATATGCATAATTGGGGAGTCTGGAAATATAAAATGGCAAACATGTTGATCTAAGTGCATATTATCTGCACAAAAAAATTATCACATATAAATATCTTTTTCCACACATGCTAAATCAATAGCCGAGCCAACCACTTTGGACCATCAATTATTATCAAGGTGCATTGATCATGCTATTTAAGATTGTTAGCTTTGCATAAATTTTTCCACTTACTCCCAAGCTTAGCCCGTTTTGTGAGTTCAAAAGCTTACATAAGTTGTGTTTAAATTCTGATCGCATCTAAACTATAATGTTTCTTGTTCCGTTATTACCAAATTTCAACATCTCTCTTGAAAAGGCATTAGATGATGTCTGGAACATACATTTGAGAAGATAAAAGGTGAAATTTGCACTTTATTATTAGCAAAATATAAAAAGTAAAAAAGAAAATCAAGAAAAAAAAGAAGAACCTAATTTGCTTGCTTGTAAACCATGATGTAAATCAAAAAGGTAATTTTGAATGTTATTTTTTGGTGTAATAAACGTGTTTCATCCTCGTATATGTATAGTAACTGAAAAAATTATATATACCAAAAATTTTAATTCTTTAAAATAGAATCATCGAGAATTACATGCATAAACCAAAGACATAATAAACATGAAATGTACTATACCATTTCGTTACAGCTGCTTTAAAATTAACAAAAAAGAATTAAGAAAAAGAAGTAAATGAAAAGGATAACATTTTACCAAAAAAAAATTGAAAAGAATAACATGTATCATTATATAATCGATTCCGAATTTGGACTACAAAATACAAAGTATTTTAACAATGATTTGTGTTTTTTTCAGTTAGCAAAGTGTAATTAAAATACTACACTTAGTACAATATAAATATAAATTTTATTAATTTATATTAAGTACGACATTAGTAGAAGTTAAGGTAAACTTTAACAATAGAATAGCATATTATACTTAAGTTTGAATAGTTTTATACGATAATTAATATTTAACATAAATAAAATTTTTTAAATGAGTTCATATATTTAAAATTTATGAACATATTAGTCAATGTAAGAAAATGAAGTAAACAGCTTCTTATTGAACTCATTTCAACTTTTCATTTTAATACCTCCTCACTTTCTCATTTATGTTTTACGTTCAAAGATTTATAACTCATACATGGACTTGTTTGACATTTTCATTTAGATTTTTATTCAAAGTCCTTTCAATTTATAAAGTAATTTGAGTTCATAATAATATAGTGTATAACTTTGCATTATTTAGAATCCTGCTTTTGAATTTTAATGTCTAGCTTCTCTGGCATTTTTTCAGTTTTTATTTAATAATTAACTTCTCACCCCACATCAGGAATGATGCATAATAAGGTAGTGCCGTATAACCAGCAATTAAAGTCAACTCATAAACATGTAGGGATGCACGGGGATACTAAAAGTTTGATAAGAAAAAACAAAAAAAAGATGGAATACCACTGGAGGAATCAAATCATAAATATATAAGGATCCACTCAGCTCAAATACATGGCAGTCCATAATTATTAAACACACTAAATAGAGCCAAGCTCCGGTAGTTTTCACACACACTTTAACAACACAAAGCACTGAGCTGTCGTTTTAGTATCCATTATTCACCCAAATTTCACTCATGTAAAACTAATCATACATGTAAAAACTAAGGGGCCTCACAGTCAACCTTGCTCATAGCATCAGATGAGGGCCAAAATAGTTATATCTTAGGCCACAAACTTATAGAACTTCAGCAAGTTCTGCATTTTTATCAGCTAATATCATCTAATCACAATTTCTTTTTCTAATCTGCTCAAGCACTCTGATTAATGAATCTTGTGTTTGAACTTTGTCCTTCCTTTTATTGTATCTCCCCTTTTTTCTGCTTGTTGAATCTATAAATTATAAGAACAACATACTTCATTTCACAACCTTGCAGATAGAATGATTGAGGAGAAAAGCAGTAAAAAATCCAAACTTTTGGATAATATTAAGAATCTTACTTAGTTTCTTCAATCAACAGCACATGTAATCCTTAAGTCTACTTTTTCAATATCATGAGAATTGAGACAAAGGTCCAATATCATCATTTATGGGATCTTTTATATTTATGCTACTGGTGTGGCAATGATGTGGGATTTTTGTCAAGCATTCAATTGTTCCACTTGTAAAGTTTTGAATATTTCTTTGCAGCCAGAAACACTTAATCATATTATGATATAGAATTCATTGAAATTATCACTTCAACTATTTGAAAGAAAATGATGCACTCACAACTCTATTCTAAGATTTGTACCGTTATTCCCCATACACATTTCACATAAACCAAACATAATTTAACAGCATAAAAGGAGAAAAGTAAAATCAATTAATAAAAATATCATAATTGCACTCACAAAACAGGCATAATAAAAACTAAAAACACTATATGGGATTGGTCATATTTTTCTTTTAATTAAATTTAATGGATTTTTTTGGTAAGGAATTAAATTTAATGGATTGGTTATATTTTAATGAACTTGGATAGGTACATGTATGTAAACTAATGAGGGTGTTTCAAGAGGTAGAAGTTGCAAAGGAGGAGTACAGAGATATATATAACATTGAAGGAACTATTAACTTGAAATTACCAAATCATTTGAGATTCAATGGAACACAGATACTGTTTGGCCATGTTTGAAACTTTAAATCTTAGTAGATAGACTATCAATGACCATATGTTTCCTGATGAATAAATAGCCTAGCTGAAGAAACAATGTTAAGGCAAAGTAAAGTTTTTCATTGAATCGATCAAATATGGTACTACCAGATTATTCTAGAAAATTAAAATTTAGAACCAATCTTAAGGCATAGTAGCAGTATTAGTTTCAAGAACACTTCTAAAACAGTTACAAATATTCTAGAAGTGCATAAAATGCCTATATTCAAGAGAAAACATAAACTCAAAGAACCCGTGGCTCACAGTGACACTTCTGAAACAGTTGCAGCCATTATCCTCCCCACCCCCAAAAGGCCACAAACTGCAAAAACTTTTCACTTCCATTCCATCAACAAAATATTAGTTTTAATAAATAGTTTCAATTTTTTTCACGAAAGACTAATAGTCAATATATTAGTAATTATTAACAGTGTAATAATATGTACTATAACAAAACTTACAATAAAATGAAGTTCCCTAAACACTAATTAACTTGCAAATCCGTCACTATTTAAGAAAAAAATTTCATGATACGATCATCTAAGTTTTGCTAACCACATAAATCATCAATGTACTTGAGCATTTTATAAACCTAAATGTACTTTGTGTTTGAATGCTAGGAACTCAACATCTACAATGATAATAACAGTTAATCCGGATTTACTAGGGGATCAAATTTCATAAATGTCAAAGTTACAATCAAATGAAACTGATAGATTCAATAAAAGACTTATCACTTACCAAACCTTTCGTTGTTCCTCTTGATAAAACCCAAGAGATACTCCAAGTGTTTGGCATATATCCTCCGGGTGAAGCAGACTCTATAGGTAATGGTAACCAAATCACAGAAAAGCCAAATGATACGAGTTCTGCAACTTTATCTTTTAGTCCCATGTACCATCTTCCATGTTAAGGTAATATCCAAACATGGAATACTTAGATTAAAGACCAGCCTCATTGTAACACCTAACTTTTCAACACAAAAGTAAACCATCAACCAAACAAGAAAAAACCATAAAATGTCCACGTATACATCAAGCACCTACATAATCCACTTCAAATCTCTATGGCATAGCCATCAAGGAAGGAAGGGGATAAAGGCCAAAAGGAATGACTAAATGAACTCAAAGTCAAGTCTTGCTAACAAAAAATGTGTCATGGTAGCTTCAAGAACCACTATCGTGAAACTCTCATATGAAATGAGATAGCATGTGAGACTCAAAACAAAACATTCTAATTGTGTTTCATTGTTTTGTATGAGAATAAATCAAAGATTAGAAAAATTGGAAAAAAAAAACTATACAACATCACATCCATCACTGACTTTAAGAAGCAAGTTGTTTTTAGTGATATATAGTGATCTATAGGCACAGTTACATTTGGTATCAATTCAAGAATACATATAAGTAAATTCGAAATCAAAAAGTGGAGCTATACTAACCAAAAAAAATAAAAAAATTGAATGTTGGCCCGAAAAGGAAAAAGTTGCACAATTATTTACCCACACATAAATCGTAGCCCCCTGGTAACAATAAAGTACCATAGAATATAATATGGAAAATAAACTAAAGGAGAAGAAGCACCATAGAACAAAACAACATCAAAGGGCAGAAAATTGCCAAGGCATCAAGACTATATGACCATACAAAAGCATATAGTCTGCATATGCCAATTAAGAAAAATTGTAGATATACCTGGCACCGTCGCTCTGTAGACCAAAGGATTCCATTCAATTCTTCTAATATTATAAGTCTAGTGATGTCATTGTGTTAATTCAATCCCATGTTTAACTCTGGTTCACGTGAATAAAGATTAGGCCTCGCATCCAACCTTATCACTAAGGAGTCCTCCTTTAGCCTATGTCATTGGGACACATTAACCCCAAAAGCCTATTCATTTCATACTTGTCTCCTTTGCATATGGAGCAAAGACATCTCTATTGGCATCGATAAATAGTTGAAAGACAGCTAAGTTATTAATATTACTAAAATAAAAATAGTTGCTATAATACAATCACTTTAACTTAGCATATCTTAAATAACAATACTTTATCAACTATGGAATTTAGTATAAGGTTTATATAGGACCTCACCTGCTAATACTCCATAGAACAGATGTTGAATTGAATTTGATCAATAACTTGAAAATTCATCTGCCAAAATAGAGACAAATTAATTTTAAATATGTAGCAATAAAAAAAAGCAACTGTTGCAAAAGAAACATCTAACATACATAAGGAAACCATACAACCTATAAATGGAGAATTTTAAGAAATGAGTAATGGATTTTGTTTACTGAAAATGATGTCATAATTTTTTTTCCTATTTTTATAGTGAAAAAGAATAAAATTCTCAATCAATAAAGGGGAGAATAGCATACAGAAGGTAACAGAGTCTATCAACAAATATAGAAGAGCCAATTAGAAACCAAAATAAGAATGAGCCAAGCAAGGAAAAGGAGCTGCTATAGTGCCTAGACACAAAGATCGAGCTTGCTACCACATTACATGATTATTCTTGAAAGTGAAGCCTAGCCCCTAGCCTTCCATCAAACTAGACTGGGATTTTAACTTTAAAGATGTGCGAACCATTATGTACACCAGTAAACACAATGCTTGAAGATAGAATTACAAAATCAATTACGAATAGGCTTCTTCTCAAGCAATCTTTCATGGTATTTCCAATTTGACCATCTTCTTTGCATAATATCCTTCATAGAAAGCAGCTATAGAGTTGAAAATGAAACAAAATGTCAAAATTCAAACAATAAGTTTAACTCAATAATTGAGAAGAAAAGCAAATATTAGCAACTGTATCTATAAGCTTAACTCAATATGGCCTGACATATGTAAAACAACAGGTTTAACTCAATATGGTTTAATATCAATAGTTATATCATATCCCCTTAGGAGGCTTGAATCTTACCTACATAAACATTAATACTAACAAATGATTATAGTGAAAAACAAAGGAAATTACATTGCTCGAAAACCAGGCTACAATGCTTGTTAAAATAAATTAAAATATATAAATGAATGGATAGATGTTATTTGTTCTAATTTGATTGCTGAAAGAGAACATGTCAAACCCAATTAAGTCAAGCTAAGAAGATAAAAGCAATCTCAAACCATAAATAGAAGATCTCATGATTGAGAAGACAGGAACAATGATTGAAAAGTTCTCATGTAATAGAAGATCAATAAGATATTATACAGGGGGAGGATTTACACTAAGCCAAAGAAAACCATTGAAACATAAATGGTGATTATGCACTTGAATAGTAAAAGATTATGACTTTAATTGTCATCCACTGATAGTGTAAAATATCTTTACACTGTCAGCCAATAAACAAATGATAAGTGATCTATTATGGGTAGTTTTTTGAAATTTGAATTTGAATTGGTTATAAAATAACTTATGTGGCAACTTTCTATTGGCTGACAGTATAAAGTTTACACTGTCAGTGCATACTAATTAAACTCAAAGATTATATGTTTTTATTGACGATAAATATGCTCTTGAATATCACAAAACAAAACAGACTTAAGAAAAGTTTAAACAATGCAAACCTATTAAAACCAATGTGAATATATCATTAGGAAAGCATAATATGATAGCACATCCGACAAACACCAAGAACCATTGGATCAACAACTCATGGAAAGAGATAATGCCAAAGTATGATGCAGACCACTCAAATCTAATTTTGTTTCTCTTATATAATCCCATTACTTTTTATACATTTGAGCCTTCACTATCAACATAGTCAAGTAGGAACCATGTTCCAATAGCACATTAGCTGCCAAAATATCCTCTACTTGAATAAGTTTTCATTCTCACATTGCAGGAAATTTTCGATATTAATATTAAAGGTGAAGTGTAAAATCAAATCTCTTGAAAAATGTCCATAAGTGCAGAAGCAACCATAATTTTAATGAATGCACAATTACTAATTATGTTGTACCCTTTTCACAAAATCACTACATTTACTATTAAAAGCGACATACTTGAAAATTTTCCAAATCTGACACCTTATACACTTTTAATTAAAAGGTCATGGAATAAAAGCCAATTGAGTTTTATAGAGAGTAGTAGCCATTACATGAGCATCTAATCTAAATGAATATAAATACAATAAGAAATAGTTGCCAAAACTAAAAATGATCTTCATATATATGCTATAATTCTCTAAAGCTTAAGACTTAAAAAAACAATGTGACAACACATTATAGTCTTTGATAGTTTAGTTAACTTGGATAAATCCATACCACTTAAATATTAGTCATTTTGTTAGCCAATATTACCATAAGCTATCTTGTCATGTGTCATATAAGAGTTGCAAATTCAGATTGTAGATTCAAAAGAAGCTACAGATGTTATATGATATTTGATAGAAAAGCTATAAACAATAAGTATTTTGTGATCATATGTGCAGCATGCATTTGACTAAATGAGCTGTAGGTCTTTCACAAAAGCCATGTCTAATTCCATCATTGAACATACGTATTTCAACCTTCATGTTCTTAAAGATAAAACAAATATAAATACCCCAAAACTTAGCAATATATATATATATATATATGCGCATAACATTAAGCTTAGAATGTGAAGAACACTTGCAACTCATCACAGATTAAAATTTACTGCAGTATTGCAACTTTCAAATTGAATTGTGTCTTTCTATTCAACTCAATGCAAATAATCCTAAGGACCTAGACGGAAAAAATGAACTAGAATTGACATTAGAAAGACCATGATCTCATTCAATGACCAAAAAAAGTAAACATACAAATTTCTTGTAGTAGTAAAAAAAAGCTAAGGACTATAATGTAACATCCCTTTTTTTTTAAATAATAATAATAATAAAATAAATAAAATAGTTTGTATGTAATAATTTTGAGTCATGTATCTTATTCAAATATTTTATTGATCTTATTTAATAATTTTATATCAAAATCTATTTTAAATGTCAGACCAAAATTTTAAACTATAAATATTAATTGTTTAATGTAAGACCATAAATTAGTAAGAATGGACTCATAATATATTGTACTAAGTTAAGGATAAAATTTATTAAGAGTAATAAGTAATAATATGTCAAGTATTAATAATTAGGTGTATAATTTTTATGCACAAAAAAAATAGTACACCAAGAAAAAAAAAAGAAAAGAAAAGGTTGGCGGCGCACACAGGCACCGCCATTTGCCCACAACATTCAGCCATAGAAATGAGATTTCTGTGAGCTGTGGATCGTTATATATATATGTGTGTGTGAATGTGCATGTGTGTGAATGTGAAAAAAAAAGAGAAGTGAGTGACGTGAGTGGAAGTGAGAAAGAGAGAGAGAGAGAACGAGAGAAAGAAAGAAAGAAAGAAAAGAGAGGAAAAAAAAAAAAGAGATAGTAAGGTTAGTATACTACAAAGTTCAATAGGTGTACGTAATTTTCATCCTTCGGTGGAATTTAAGGTAGGGAATGAATTTATTTTTTTATGCAAAATAAAACCATGACTACAATCATATTATTACTATTCATTTTATGTTTTATTTTTTACAGATACTCATAGTTATTTATTATTGTCATTTTTATTGGCATTCTTTTATGTTATTGATGGTCATAAACTTGAATAATAAAATAATACTAATAAAAATAATCCTCTTCTCTTCTCACCGGTCCCGTCGGTTTACCGCGCTCCGGTTTCTTTTATCACTTAATTATAAGTATTCTCTTCTCCGCCTCTTGGTCGGTCTGAGATCTGTAGTTCAGCTTTCTTTTATTATTTAATTGTAAGTATTCTCTTCTCTTTTTACTGGTCCAGTGCGGACTACCGCCGCTCTAGTTGCTTATTTATATTAATGTTCACTTATATTTATGTGATTTAACATTTAATTCAAGTTGATTAAATATTCTTTTTTATCTATGTTGTTATCTGTTATACATTAATTTATTGGATCTAACTTCTACTATTTTGGTCCAATTTAATTATGCATGAATCTACAAATTTTATGTATTTATGTTTCACTATTTAAATTGTTGATTAACGACATGTATTTAAGTTTCATTTATTAATTTATTATATGAAATCTTTATCATGAAATTATGCATAATAATTTTTAAAAAGAACATGATTAATTAAGATGTGCCGCTAACCACAGATAAGGCAAAAGGATAAATGTAAGATCCTTTTATGTTACCTGCCTCGGTTAGAATGGCGTAAGTGTCTTGCTTTGTCGTCACGATGTAAGAACGATATGAAAGAATGAGAATTTCCTAAGTAAAGGCCTTTGACTATGTGTGAGACAAGCAGACAAATGAAAGAGAAACTAAAGTAAAGAAATTATAATTTTGATAAGTTATGGATAACATATTCCAGATTCTACACGACATATTTTATGATAAATGATTATATAACGTTATTGTAGTCCTGTGTATTTTCCGTGCAGACACGGCTGGAACCAACCATAGTTCAAATATTTTTTTAAATCATTCATTCTCTACTGGGAATTTTTATAAATTCTCATTCCCCTTTTATTTTATTTCTGGTGGTTTCAGATTAGTCAAGTGATACTAAATGGAAGGCAGCTGCTAGAAACCTATGGCTTATGTTTAATTAATGTGTGATTTTATGTTACAATTATAGAAATATTCAGTTTGTATTTAATGACATTGAGTTGTCATTATTAGAACCATATGTTTGTAATCTTTTTATTTAATGTTAACAGTTATGTTTCATGTGTAAATTCATATTATTAGTTACTTTATGAACGAGTGTTACAGTTTTGGTATCAGAGCCCTGTTTTCTGGCTATTATGAAAATTAATATAGGATTAGTACCATTTTATTTGCATGTCATGTCCTTAGTTTCTCTCTGCATGCCTTATAGTATTCTCAATGCACTAAGTATACAATATTGAGCCTGATCAACTCAATATTGGATTGTTTATGCACTTGTAGGACTATATGGCATCAGGAGATCAAGGAATCTCAGAAGATCAGAGTGCACCAAATGCCACTCTGTCAGAAATTATGGGAGCCATGATGAGTCTGGCTGAAGCCGTCAAGGCCCAGACAGAATCAAACAAGATGATTTTCCAACAAATGCATGAAACCCAACATAGGAACAACAACCATGGTGAAAATAGTGGAAACTCTACTGGGGGAGGACTTGTCACTAATCACAATTACCAAGGGCTATCAGAGTTTAGGAAAGCCTCACCACCTTCATACCATGGGGAGTATAACCCAGCTCTCGCTGAAAAATGGGTCATGCAGCTAGATAAAATTTTTACTGTTTTAGGATGCACAGATGCACAAAAGGTGGTCTTTGCCACCTATATGTTAGAAGGGGAAGCAGAACATTGGTGGAGAGGTGCTAAAAGTTTGTTAGAATCTAGTAGGACTAAAATTTCTTGGGAGGTATTCTTAACCACTTTCTTTGATAAATATTTCCCTGATAATGTTAAGGATGAGAAAGAAGCTGAGTTTATACAGCTTAAGCAGGGGAATATGACCATAGGTCAGTATGTTGCCAAGTTTGATGAGCTTTCCAAATTCTCTTCTTATCTGAAAAGTAACTCAGATGGGCGTTGGAAGGCAACAAAATTTGAGTTAGGTCTAAGGCCTGAAATTAGAGACAAAGTGTCCACCCTAGAGATTAAAGACTATGCAACTCTAGTCAATAAATGTAGGATAGCCGAGAAGAGCTATCGGGATCTGGAGTTTGAAAGAAAAAGACAAAATTTTCTCAAAAGAAAGAGGGTGTTGGAAACTCAAAAGAAAAACAATTTTAAGAGTGGAGTGAACCCGGGAAAAGGGAAACAATTTCAAACTAGTGAACCTTTATCAGCATGCAATAAGTGTGGAAAATCTCATGGATCCAAACCTTGTCTTTTTGGACAAAATGTTTGCTACTGGTGCGGAAAGCCAGGACACTATGTTAAGGACTGCACCAATGGGACATCATTGAACAATCTTGTACCAAGACCACAAACTAAAGGAAGAGTATTTACTCTCAATGGAGAAGAGACAACTCATTCTCCTAACTTAATCAAAGGTACATGTTTCATAAAAAATTATCCCTTAATTGCATTGTTTGACTCAGGAGCTACACATTCCTTTGTATCTAATGACTATGTGAAGAAGTTAAAATTGTCTTTATCTTATTTGCCTTTTGATCTGTTAGTTTCTACTCCCACAGGAGAAAGAGTTTCTACCTCCTATGCCTTTTTGAATTGTCCTATTTTAATTAAAGAAAAACCTTTTATTATTGATCTTGTTTGTTTACCCTTGTCTGGTGTTGATATCATAATTGGAATGGACTGGATGTCTTCTAATAGTATCCTTCTATATTGTCCTAAAAAGCTTGTTTATTTTCTTTATGATCCAGTACAAAAATTCTCTGACACCATTTCCCTAAATGCCACTCAAGTAGAGAAGTGTCTCTTAGATGGAGTTCAAGAGGTTCTCCTTTATTCTTTAAATTCTAAGGTTGAACATCATGTAGACAGCATACCTCTAGTGAGAGACTTTCCAGAAGTGTTTCCAAAGGATATAGTGAACCTGCCACCAGAACGAGAGGTTAAGTTTTTCATTGATCTAATGCCAGGAATAGGACCTCTATCCTTTGCACCCTATAGAATGTCCCGTCTAGAGCTTGATGAACTTAAGAAACAAATTGAGGATTTGTTGTCCAAAGGATTCATTAGGCCTAGTGTATCACCATGGGGTGCACCGGTTTTGCTAGTCAAGAAAAAAGATGGAAGCATGAGGTTGTGTATAGATTATAGACAGTTGAATAAAGTCACAATTAAAAATAAGTACCCACTCCCCAGGATAGATGACCTATTAGATAAACTATTAGGAGCATCAGTTTTCTCAAAGATTGACTTGAGATCAGGATACCACCAAATAAGAGTAAAGCAAGAAGATATACCTAAGACAGCCTTTAGGACTAGGTATGGCCATTATGAATATCTTGTGATGCCTTTTGGACTTACCAATGCTCCTGCAGTATTTATGGATTACATGAATAGAATTTTTAGACCTTACCTTGACAAATTTGTGGTAGTCTTTATAGATGATATTCTTATCTATTCAAAGACTAAAGAGGAGCATGAACAACATCTTAGAATAGTGTTGCAAATTTTAAAGGAAAAACAGTTGTATGCTAAGCTAGAAAAATGTGAGTTTTGGCTACAGGAAGTGAAGTTTTTAGGCCATGTGATCAATCAAGAAGGGGTGGCTGTCGATCCAAGTAAAGTTGAAGCTGTAGTTCATTGGAAAAGGCCAAAGGCGATCCACAGAGATTAGGAGTTTTCTTGGATTAGCTGGTTATTACAGAAGGTTCATTAAAGGATTTTCCCAACTAGTTTTACCATTGACTAGGTTAACCAGGAAAAACCATGCCTTTGAATGGAATCCGACTTGTGAAACTAACTTTCAAGAGTTGAAAAATAGGCTTACCTCTACCCCAGTGTTAATAATTCCTGACCCTAGGAAAAAATTTGTAGTATATTGTGATGCATCTAAGAAGGGACTAGGTTGTGTTTTGATGCAAGATGGGAGAGTTGTAGCTTATGCTTCTAGGCAACTTAGGTCTCATGAAGAGAATTACCCAACCCATGACCTAGAGTTAGCTGCTGTAGTATTTGCCTTGAAAATTTGGAGACATTATTTGTATAGGGTAAAGTTTGAGGTTTACAGTGACCATAAGAGTTTGAAATATCTTTTTGATCAGAAGGAATTAAATATGAGGCAAAGGAGATGGATGGAACTTTTAAAAGACTATGATTTTGAATTAAAGTATCATGCTGGCAAAGCTAATGTTGTAGCTGATGCCTTGAGCAGAAAGTCCTTGCACATGTCTCTAATGATGGTAGAAGAGCATAAGTTATTGGAGGAATTTAGAGATTTGAAAATTTCAGTGTCCCTACAACCTCATTGTCTATATGCTAATGAACTTAGAATAGAATCTGGTTTGAATGACCAAGTAAGAAATTCCCAAGACAAGGATGATTTTCTTAAGTCCCTCAAGGGCAAGATTCAAGTAGAACGACTTGAGCATTTTCAACTTGATGGAAAGGGAGCTGTAATGTATGAGGGAAGGTTATGCGTGCCTAATAATAAAGAATTGAGGAATCAGATTTTGACTGAGGCACATTGTAGTAAATTCACCATGCATCCAGGAACAACAAAGATGTATCAGGATCTCAAGAAGTGGTTTTGGTGGAATGGCATGAAAAGAGACATAGCTAATTTTGTAGCTAAGTGTCTTATTTGTCAAAAGGTCAAGATAGAGCACCAGAAACCTGCAGGATTATTGCAACCTTTAGATATCCCTGAATGGAAATGGGACAGTATATCCATGGATTTTGTTGTGGGATTACCTAGAACTCCTTCAGGCTATGATGCTGCATGGGTAATTATAGATAGATTAACCAAGTCCACTCATATCCTCCCAATAAAGATTAGTTGGCCACTGTATAGGTTAGCTCAGAGTTACATCCAGGAAATCATAAGACTATATGAAGTACCAACCAGCATTGTTTCAGATAGAGATCCTAGATTTACCTCTAAGTTTTGGGTAGCCTTACAGGATGCCTTAGGTACTAGACTTCGTTTTAGTACAGCTTACCACCCTCAAACAGATGGTCAGACTGAGAGAACTATCCAAACATTAGAGGACATGCTTAGAGCCTGTGTACTAGAACTGCAAGGAAGTTGGGATACTTATCTACCATTAATAGAGTTTGCCTATAACAATAGTTATCATTCAAGCATATGCATGGCTCCATTTGAAGCTCTATATGGTAGAAAGTGCAGGTCACCCTTGTGTTGGTTTGAAGTAGGAGAAAGAAGTTTATTAGGACCTGACATAGTGCAACAAACCACAGAGAAGATCAAGTCCATTAGAGAGAAGCTACTCACGCGCAGTAGACAGAAAAGTTATGCTGATAAAAGAAGGAGACCTTTAGTATTTGAAGAAGGGGACCATGTCTTCCTTAAAGTCACTCCTACTCTTTGGAGTTGGCAGAGCCCTCAAATCCAAAAAGTTAAGTCCAAAATTCATAGGTCCATTCCAAATTCTTAAAAGAGTAGGACCAGTTGCGTATCAAATTGCACTCCCACCCAATCTTTTAAATCTTCATAATGTCTTTCATGTCTCTCAACTCAGAAAGTATTGTTTTGACCCTTCACATATCATAGAATATGAGACAATGCAAGCAAGAGATAATTTAACGTATGAAGCTAAACCAATGCAAATCATAGATAGAATTATCAAAAATTTAAGAGGAAAAGAAATTCCTTTGGTCAAAGTGGTTTGGAAAGGATTGTCACCTGAAGAAGCAACGTGGGAACTAGAAGATGAAATTAAGAAGACCTACCAAGAATTGTACCAAACAGGTCAGTAAATTTTGGGGACAAAATTCCTAAAAGGAGGGGAGAATTGTAACATCCTTTTTTTTTAAAATAATAATAATAATAAAATAAAATAAAATAGTTTGTATGTAATTATTTTGAGTCATGTATCTTATTCAAATATTTTATTGATCTTATTTAATAATTTTATATCAAAATCTATTTTAAATGTCAGACCAAAATTTTAAACTATAAATATTAATTGTTTAATGTAAGACCATAAATTAGTAAGAATGGACTCATAATATATTGTACTAAGTTAAGGATAAAATTTATTAAGAGTAATAAGTAATAATATGTCAAGTATTAATAATTAGGTGTATAATTTTTATGCACAAAAAAAATAGTACACCAAGAAAAAAAAGAA
The DNA here is from genome assembly GCA_031216125.1 of Dalbergia cochinchinensis. NCBI lineage: Eukaryota > Viridiplantae > Streptophyta > Magnoliopsida > Fabales > Fabaceae > Dalbergia > Dalbergia cochinchinensis. The sequence goes on along the minus strand of CM062373.1, from coordinate 52,028,115 downwards.
AAGAAAAGGCTGGCGGCGCACACAGGCACCGCCATGTGCCCACAACATTCAGCCACAGAAATGAGATTTCTGTGAGCTGTGGATCGTTATATATATATGTGAATGTGCATGTGTGTGAATGTGAAAAAAAAAGAGAAGTGAGTGACGTGAGTGGAAGTGAGAAAGAGAGAGAGAGAACGAGAGAAAGAAAGAAAGAAAGAAAAGAGAGGAAAAAAAAAAGAGATAATAAGGTTAGTATACTACAAAGTTCAATAGGTGTACGTAATTTTCATCCTTCGGTGGAATTTAAGGTAGGGAATGAATTTATTTTTTTATGTAAAATAAAACCATGACTACAATCATATTATTACTATTCATTTTATGTTTTATTTTTTACAGATACTCATAGTTATTTATTATTGTCATTTTTATTGGCATTCTTTTATGTTATTGATGGTCATAAACTTGAATAATAAAATAATACTAATAAAAATAATCCTCTTCTCTTCTCACCGGTTCCGTCGGTTTACCGCGCTCCGGTTTCTTTTATCACTTAATTATAAGTATTCTCTTCTCCCCTCTTGGTCGGTCATGAGATCTGCCGTTCAGCTTTCTATTAATATTTAATTGTAAGTATTCTCTTCTCTCTTTACTAGTCGAGTGCGGACTACCGCCAGTCTAGTTTCTTATTTATATTAATGTTCACTTATATTTATGTGATTTAACATTTAATTCAAGTTGATTAAATATTCTTTTTTATCTATGTTGTTATCTGTTATACATTAATTTATTGGATCTAACTTCTACTATTTTGGTCCAATTTAATTATGCATGAATCTACAAATTTTATGTATTTATGTTTCACTATTTAAATTGTTGATTAACGACATGTATTTAAGTTTCATTTATTAATTTATTATATGAAATCTTTATCATGAAATTATGCATAATAATTTTTAAAAAGAACATGATTAATTAAGATGTGCCGCTAACCACAGATAAGGCAGAGGGATAAATGTAAGATCCTTTTATGTTACCTGCCTCGGTTAGATTGGTGTAAGTGTCTTGCTTTGTCATCACGATGTAAGAACGATATGAAAGAATGAGAATTTCCTAAGTAAAGGCCTTTGACTATGTGTGAGACAAGCAGACAAATGAAAGAGAAACTAAAGTAAAGAAATTATAATTTTGATAAGTTATGGATAACATATTCCAGATTTTACACGACATATTTTATGATAAATGATTATATAACGTTATTGTAGTCCTGTGTATTTTCCGTGCAGACACGGCTGGAACCAACCATAGTTCAAATATTTTTTTAAATAATTCATTCTCCACTGGGAATTTTTATAAATTCTCATTCCCCTTTTATTTTATTTCTGGTAGTTTCAGATTAGTCCAGTGATACTAAATGGAAGGCAGCTGCTAGAAACCTATGGCTTATGTTTAATTAATGTGTGATTTTATGTTACAATTATAGAAATATTCAGTTTGTATTTAATGACATTGAGTTGTCATTATTAGAACCATATGTTTGTAATCTTTTTATTTAATGTTAACAGTTATGTTTCATGTGTAAATTCATATTATTAGTTACTTTATGAACGAGTGTTACATATAACAAACGAACAAAGAAATTGAAAATACATATATAACATTATAATAAAATAAAATGAGACAGAATATAATTATATAAACCATTTATATAATTGATTTAGTGGACTACCCAAATGAATAGGAAGGTCTTCAAGTTCTGGTCATCATTGATCTCAAGCTTCTTCTAGTATCTAGTGGTGGGATTTGCCTGGTCGAACTGTATCTATGGGTTTCTTTATGTATTTTTCATCATACTATATATGGAAGAAAAAATAATTATAATTACATTAGAGTTCTATTAATTATTTAATTTTATATGTAATATTAAATATAATAATCAAAATATTTATTAGAAAATTAAATTATCATTTTAAATGTTTTATTTTTTATCTTGAATTTGTATCGCATAGCACATTTCCCCACCCATTTTCGATGGCCATCCGTATAGAAGAAAATAATTAGTAAAAGAAATAATGAGTATGAGAATTAATATATATATAATTCTTAATAAATTATATTTCAGTTAAAAATAAATAATAATTATGAGAAAAATATAAAGTTAATAAAAAATATGAAAATTAATTAAATATAGTTTGTCTTAATTTATTAAGAGAAAGGAGTACACATTTTAAAATGAGCTTAATTTATATGCACTATCAGTATAAATATTTTTACATTATTATTCAATCAAATTATTCTTTTATATGATTTTTTAAATAGTGAATCTAAAACTCAATTATTTTTACTGTGGTAATATATAATTGGATAATAATATAAAAATATTTTATTTTATTAGTGCATAAAAATTAAACACTTTTAAAATTAAAATAAAAAATAATGTACCAATCTCGGTTGAAGAGATTGAATTTTAATTCTTGTATTTGTTTTTTTTGTTTTCTTTCTTTGGGTCTCTGGACGTCCTGCATTTAAAGAGGGAGAAAGCGGAGCAGCCATTCTCTTTCATAAATATGCAAAATAAAATTAAAACAAAAGAAAAACACCAATGGGCTGATTTATTTTCTTTGGTCTCGGCTGGCAGGTAGTGGGCTGTGAGGTCACATTTACTTACATAAAATGCAACTATAATTTCACTTTGTGTAGTCATATCAACAAAATAAAAAAATATAATATATTGTAATATGGGTATTTTCTTATTATGGATTTTGTGCCATTGTATCATGAATTTATGGTGCTGTGGGGAGATTTACGGATATATAAAAAGAAAAATTTTGCGACAAATTCGAATCATTCGAATTCAATGCTCGGAAAAAGTTAATTTAATAATAAAATAATATTTTTATATTTTCTATTAAAATATTAATTTTTAAAATCAATAGAACCCGGATAAACCGAGTTTGGTATAAAACAACCTTACCATCCGAATTCCACAACTTTAGAAAACGCTAATTTATTTATAAAATAATATTTTTGGATCTTTTATTGGAATACTAATTTTTCTAAATCAACATTCTAAGTTTAGTTTTAAATGGCTTTTTTACCTATATAAATTAAAAATGTATATTTAAATACTGAACTCTCACTTTCTGAAGACTAATTTCACACACCTATTATATATATATATATATATATATATATATATACATATATTTATATAAGTGATTAATTATGAGTAAATTTCTAAGGAGTGAAACACATAGAAATTAGTCAAGAAAACTAGGTATCCATAGTGTTTGATATTTAAAGAATTTTTTTAATCTTTTCAAATTGAGAGTTTAGTATCTAAAGATTTTTTTTTAATTTATATTGGTACAAAGCCAGTTTAAAACATATGCTTTTTAAAAATGTTTATAACATAAAATTAGTTTTGAAACTAGTCCAAGACTCCGAGTTCATCTTTATTTTGTCCCTGTATTTTAAGTAGAGATAGTTTTAGAAGCAGAGGAAAAAAAAGTGTTCCATCATTCAAAGTAAAAAAAATGTGGCACTGTTTTAAAAAATGTTAAAAAGTGTTGGTAAAAAAAATGAGTAGTTGTGTCATGACAATAGCATATTTTAATGGTTATATCCTTACAAATGCGAGTAAAGATGCTTCATTTATATGTGAGAGTTCGGTATATCTTTCTATTCTCTGCATTTTCTCATTTGTGGAGCTATATAGGATTTTCTTTGTCTATCAATAAATGCCAAACTCCAAAGACAGTGACATCAATAAGATATAGTTGTTCAATCTCGATTTTTGGAGACATAATATCAAATAATTGCAATAACAGAGGACAACATTCAACAGATGTTTAGGACACATCAACAATATCAGCCAGACATTAGTGTCACTGAGTTGTGTGTAGATTTCGAAGAAGTTGTTGTTGCTCAGAACGAAGGTCATGAGTTGAACACATTTCGACAAGTAGAATGTCATTGTATAGTGTTTAGAATTGCTACCTGATAAGGTTGCAACTTATCTAACATCCATCTTATATTAAGACCTCGAGCATTTTCAATCCTGAGTTTGAGGGTTTATAAAGAGGTGGGATTGTCATTAAATGAAACTCTATTGTTTCAGTACTGTATGTCATCAGGGCACCTCTATAGCGGTCTTCAAGGGCATCCAAGACCAGTTCGCTATAGCGGCTGGTAGAGTGTCTGAAATCCCCCAACTCATGTGCATAACCACTATAGCGGTATCAAATACATCAGTTCAACTATTGAAGGGTCATTCATACATCTGGGGCCTTCCCAGGAACATGGATCGATCCCGAGAGACCCTAAGGTCATACTAGACTTGTTTAGGGATACATGTACTCGAGGTATTACAACAACACAATACAACAAACCTTGCAGATTCCACAATAATGAAGCCAACCCTCTCTCCTCAGTCATTTTGGCACAACAACAAAAAACTCAAACTAAAGCACACCCTCTCTCAGTCGTTTATGGCACAACAACAAAAAACTCAAATTAATACCCCATATTGAATCCCAACACCTCACATAAGTACCCCAACTTCAAAGTTCCAATTTTTCATATACCCATTTGGATTAAGCTCTACTCATGTAAATTTTTTCCCCTTCAAATGTTTTTCCCCTAAAAAAAAAAAAATTCATGGCCACAGTCAAAAGCCATGAAGTTGGAAATGCGAATGGAAAAGCACTAATGACGAACAGAAACAACGACCAAACCTAAGAGTGATGGAATAGCGGATCACCTTGCTACAAGCGAGGAGAGACCATCCACAGAGATGGAGCAGATTGTGAATGGAGCCAACAAACCGCGCAGCAGAGAGAAACAGAAAGAACAAAATCAGATCTAACAATCCTAAACTTCACCGGCAAAGAACCATGCCAGAAAATTGAAAAGGAAGATGAGCGACAACTGAAACACTACACCAAAAGGGGGTGTTTCACAACGGTCGATTTGCAGCGGTTCTTGGAAACCGCCGCCAATAAATACTTAGCATCGATATTTGTGATGGTTACCCAACCGCCACCAATTACATGCATTCTGCGGTGGTTTTATTGTAACCGCCACAACATTACTGTACATAACGGCAGTTTTGTGGTGATTATATATATACGTCAACATATGGCGGTGATTTGACACAACCGCAGCAAAAACTTGTTTGTTGCGACAGTTTAGGCCACGGTTTTAGATGAATTTAGTAACCACCGCAAAAGAAAAAGTTTATTTTTTCCACCTTATTTGATCTAAAAAAAAATTAGAAAAAGATTTGATTAACAAAAATGAGATTCAATCTTTTAGTTCTTTTTATTTTCATTTTTTCTTTGTTTATTTTATTTTTTGAACTAATGCATTAAGACAAGTTATGAATCATGGACTGTAAAAGAACTATTTTTTTTTATCCAAACAAGGAAATGAACTTTTTTCTTACACATGATAAAAAATTGGGTGCTCACATATGTGTTTTCATATTTTGTTAGTATTACATTTCGCGTAGTGTTTGAAATTGAGTATAGAATTAAAATTGGATATAAAATTTAAATTTGGAGTTGAAATTTTATGACTCAATTCTAATTTTTATATTTGATGAAAAGTTTTTTTTTTTAATTTTTGAACTATAATTACATGTGAAAAATTACATTTACTAATATTATTGGGTAATGATTAATACTTACTTATGATAGTAAATTACTTAACTAAAATGATTTACTCTATATATCATAAAAAGAATAAACGATTTATACAAAAAAAAAATTTATAAATAATTCTAAATTTATATTAAAAATAATTCTCTATTTAAAAAATTAATTAAATTATCATTTATATTAAAAATAAATTTACTTATACTATTAATGATTAATATTTAACAAACTACTAAAATACTTAAATGGTTAAATAATTAATTTTTCTATTTATTAATTTGATTATTTATAAATTTATAAAAAAAATTTTAATTTTTAACATAATAGTTAAATTTAAACTATAATTTTTTATTTTCACATTTTTTTTAAAAGTAAATATAAAATCAAAAACTTGGAGAAGGATTGCACTGGCATGAAAAAAGGGAAAGGTTTGTTCTCACCTAAACCTACCAAAGCCTCACTCACCTCTGCCTTCACGCTCCCATTTTCCGATTACTTACAAACTCCCCGCTCTTCTTCTCAATGCATTTTCCCCTTTCCTAATCTATGAAGCCTTCCCAACTTACAAACCCCCCATTCTTTCGCTCGAAACGACATGCACTTTTTCCATAAGGCATCGTCAATTTCGCTGTCCTCATCGTGTTTGATTCCCGCCATACCGAAGCTGCCATTGTATCACGACCGGATCCCATCGTCATCGGTCAAGTACCACCAGCTAGACCTTGTGAATGTGTTGATTTTGTCGCCGGCTATGATGAGGAGTTACGGTGAGATGGACGACGAACTGATGGCAATGACGGCGATGATAAGCCTTGGCGAGTTCGATTTCTGATTTCTCTTTTTTTTTTTGAAAAAAAAGAATGAATTCATGGAATTTGTTAATAGAGTGTTCATTTGGGGCTTCGGGAGTTTGCAAATTTGAAGGTGTTTTTCATGAAATTCGAGTTCAGTTTGTTTGCTATCATATGCTAGGGTTTCTCTGTTTTATTAATAGTTGATGGTAATGGTGACTTTTTTTGTGGATTTTGGAGTGGTTGCAGATTTGGTTAATCTAGGGTGTTTTTATTAGTCAATGGAAGGGAGTGTGAAATGCAGAGGCCAAAGGGGGACACAACAAGTGTGGGGGAAAGGTCCCTGGAAGATGGAGCAGATGAGCAGCCTTAACGAAAGAGGCCTGCTCTTGCCAGGTATTTCCCCTGCTTCTTCTTCAATCCGAAGCTTCTATTATTTTGTTTTCTTTTTTCAGTTCACCATTTTAGTTTTTATTTTGTTGTCACCATTGTACATTGGTTAGTAAACCTGCGCAAATAACGATTTTTGGACTTCTATATATGCCAATGGTAGTTGTAAATTTACCAGTAAACTGCCTTATCTACTATTTCCTAGTTGAAAGCAGGTGAAAGGAATGCCAAATTTTAATTGAACAATGTGCTTACTTCTTTAAGAAATTTTTTGGTATTGGTTATTACTCTGTTCCTCATTTGTACGCCTAACTTGTTCTTGCTAGTTGAGTTAGATTGCCATGGCTGCAGAAAATAGCCCTGTCATTTTCCTAGGTTGGTGCCGAATATAGCTTGTTAGTGGTGGTTGTCTCTTTTGTGACTAGAAATCCTGACATTTGATTTGATTCCTTACTCTTGTTCTTCTATAATATTATTCCCTCTTTGATAAAAATTCTCTAGTAAAATGCTCTTCCTCAGGAAAATGAAAAATGCTAAGACTTAGAATTTTTGTCTTGGCTTATGATATAAAAAATGTATTACTACCTCCTTGAAACAAAAATTGAAACTTTGCTTCCTTTGGAAGCTTGGAGGGCATAGAATGGAAGCATTGGCTGGTGTATTATCTTTTTTCATTCTAAGAACGTGTTTTCTGTTTCTTTGTAATGATCATTTTGATGGTCCAAATGCATGCTAAAACTTTCTTTGTATCTAGGATGAAATAAAATTTATTTGTTAGTGATTACTGGTTAGTGATTACCCCTGCTATGAGAGAGAGAAAGAGAGGGAGAGGGAGAGGGAGAAGGAGATTATTCAAGGAACTGCACTTTGTAGTTTGTACCACTATATTAAAACACCAAAGGGTCCTGATCTAAATATCTTGGGTTACATATTCATACTATAATTGATTACTAGCAGTTAACATATGCAGATAGAGAGAAATAAATACAATATGTGAATTCTATTTTCAAAATTGCAGAGCTCATTTGTTTGCTCCCCACCACTCTCAAATATTAACTTCTTGCACTTTAATTGTAAGGAACTGTGATGTAAACTTCTTTAATTAGAATGCTATAGGAATGATGTGATAGTGAATCATGGCTGAGGCTGATGAGTTGTTTCTGGAAGTTTCCCCACATGATGTCCTTTGTTATTACTACATGACTCAATTTTCAATTTTATGAGAATCTAAACTTCGAAGCCATGAATTGAAACACCACATAACTAGACTAGATAAAGATCAGGTCAATTTTCAATGTAGAATTAATGTATTTCCTTGATTGATATATATCGTATTACTTGCTTACTCCAAGGATATATCTTTGTCTCTTTTTCGTTGATTTTGGCCTCATTTCACTTTTTTTTTCTTTTTCACAAAATTATTGAATGTTTGTTTGCATTGAATGTCTGTTGGTAATAACAAAATGTCTGTTTCTAATACTATCTTTGTTTGTTCCTAGAAAAGCGGAGAATGCCTCATGACTAGTTGTATGTCTGTTTCTAAAGTTGGTAATAGAATTGGTTTAGCAAAACAAATTCACTTGCCTATGACATGCATATGATATTTGCATGTCTCATTTGTGGGCATTTTGTTATTATTTTCGGCATATGTAAAATTGAAGCTTGTGGATCATGGATCATGGGTCTAATATTGAGCTTTTTTCTAATTTCAGGCAATAGACATAGGCTCACCATTGGATGCAAGGTGTTCTTCAGAGGCTAATCATGAACCTCAAAATGAAGGACCATCATCATCATCATCTAATCCTTAGTCTTTTTTCTTTAGATTACAAGTCTATTGATGTTAAGATTTTTTTATGTTAAGGATTTGTGTTGGCTTAGTACCTTAGCAAGATAAACTTGGATTTTATGCATTGGTTTGTACTTAATATCTTTTGAATTATATATTTGGACTAATTTGATTGAATATTTTTACGGCACATTAATGAATTTGATTTTTGTTTATAAATAAATGGATTCAAAGAAGGATTACACAAGTAGAGAGAGTTTAAAAATATTGTTGAGAATAAAATAAAAAAAAATCAGATATAGATTGATTTAGTGGCGATTGCTCAAAAATAAATAAAAGAATAAGTTGTGGCGGTTTCAAATTGGCGCAACATTAGTTCCACATAATGTTCATTAATAACGGCGGTTTATGAAACCACTGTGATAATTATAAAGGATAAAATTTGGCAATTGAAACCGCTGCAAAATATGGTTGAAAAATAGCGGTAGTGAGCTAATTATTAATTAGCACATTAATTCTGCATAACATTATTGTTTCTATTTTTCCTATATTTTGAATGCAATGATTGATATAACAATCAATAATTAGAGTAGATTAAATATTTTCTTATTCTAAGAGTATCTAAGAATTTTTCCACACTTAAGAATAGCTCCCAACCTAGAAACAAACTCTTAGGGCTTGTTTAGTTTGAATTTCCAATTTTCATTTTCAGTTTTTCAGATTTTGTGAAGAAAATACTGAAAATTCTGAAAAATTACACAAATTCCAATTTTCAATCTTCAATATTTCTTTCACAAAGTTTAAAAAACTGAAAATGAAAACTGAAAACTAGAAATTCACTATACATAGAATTCCTACTAACCATTCTATTACGGTCTCATTATGTTCCCCGGTGGAGCTAGGTCAATTTGTACAGACTTCTCATGAAATTGCAATGAAATTTCACTTCCGATCATCTAGCTAATTCCTCTCACTGAAATTGCAATGAAATTCACTATACAGAGAATTCCTGCTAACCATTCTATTACGGTCTCATTATGTTCCCCGGCGGAGCTAGGTCAATTTGTACAGACTTCTCATGAAATTGCAATGAAATTTCACTTCCGATCATCTAGCTAATTCCTCTCACTGAATTTCCAATGCGAAAACAACTAATTTGTGTCAACCCACAATTAATGTTGACATGGAAAAGCAAATGCATGCCAATCTTGACCAGTCAAACTTGTGGATTTCCATGATAGACCGTTAATTATAGTAAAAAGGATTCGTTGACACCTGGATAAAACTTGATACACTTTTATCTTCAATAAGTTATCATAGAATGTAGCTTTTTGTCGAACCAACCATTAATCATATAATCATGTTATTTGTACTTTCTTAACATGGGAATCAATTTAAGTAAGGTCCACATCCTATCAAATAATGAATGAAAAGTGGCTCGACATAGTGTCTCATACTAAATGAGTACAAATAATATTTTTCTTAATCATAACTATATATCATATTGATTGATTGTGCTAAATTAGGTTGTGGTCAAATATTTCTTGTTTGCATGTGTTTAGGAAGTATGAATATGTATATAAAAAGAGTTTTGCTAACCAGCACTACACTCGTTAAGGAACCTAAAAATGGGAAGTTTTAATAGAAAAAGTAAACTTTGTAATATTTCAAAGCATTGAATGCATGAGAGCAGTCAAGATTTTCCATTTCTATCTCCTTAACCAATGCCTTTACGAAGGACACTAGTTAATAAATACTGTTCTATGCTTGACTTTCCTCGATGGTGCAAGGTCTCTAAACTTGTTGTGTCACGAAATTGCATGCAGTTTCATTTCCCATCCTCTAGCTAGTTGCGATGACTGACTTTTCAATGTTAAAACAAGTTGTGCGATCGCATGATATCAATTTTCTTTTTTATTTTCAAATAAAACATTTCTCTAAGTAATTAAAGTCGCAGCAGCCAGTAGAAAAGAAAAGGGGGCGAGATAAACTATAAAACAGCGAAGCATAACTTCAAATGCCGCTAACTCCAGCAAGTTATTTGTTTGAGGAACAGGGTGTTAGTTGTTTGAGAACCTTAATTATTATGGCAAGTAAGCACTTCCGGGGGAAGTTATTGGCCACAGTAATAGTAGTCTTCTTCCTTCTTGTCAGTGACACGACACCAGCAACCTCTGAGGTCCTACCCGATGGTAATTACTTACCAATTAATCAACAATGCATGCTCAGTTCAGTTCTTGTTATCATTTCTTTATATATATATATATATAGTCGAAATTTTTTGCCATTAATGTGATATTCTAAACTCTCAAACGAAAACGGCTCCCGGAATTCCACTTTACCTAGATCATTCCATGTTTTTTGTAAGAAATTTTGGCAGAAATTCTACATGCTGAACAGTATTGCATTTTTTTCTCCATGTTTAATCTGGGGTAATGTAGACTACTAATTAGTGATTACTACGTTTCCAGTAATAATAGCATTTATTTCCAATTTCAATTGCTATAGCTAACTTGTTCTCTGTGACCTTTATTATGCTGTGGCCTGAATTTAATCAAATTAATATTAGCAGTAGCATCAGTTGGAATTGGTGGCAGAGTTGGGTGGAGAAAGATGAATGCCAGAAGAGCCGTGATGGAGAGCGTGAGGAGGAAATTTCCTGTGGCAGGCCTCAGCATCAGGAGGAGCCTGAGGCCTTTTCCATCACCACCACCTTCCCCTGTCAAAAGTCGTTCACCACAATACAAACCTCCTTATCTTGGTCCTCGTCGTCGTCGTCGTCCTCCTCCTCCTCCCTCTAAACAATGAATTCACTGCCTTCTCTCTAATCTTTTTGCGTCATTTTATAAGGTGATCAGCATCATTATATATGTTCTGTAAAACTGACAAATAAATAAAGCAGTTACATGTAGTCATGCACTCATAATTAATGTTCTGTATTATTCTTGTTTATGCACTTTGTATTAAGGACGCAGTATTCTCTTATACAATCTACCTATTACTATATATACAATTTTTTTGGGGTTAAATTATACCAATCTTAGAGATTTATTTGTTTTTGGAGTACGCCGAGAGGTGGAAATTAAAACCACCCAATAAAATGGAACAAGCACTGATCAAATCTAGGGTCCACATCCAACTTATACTGTGGATTAGCTTTGAACAACTTTCACTTTATATACATCCAATATATCATAATTGGATTTTATAGGATCACATAATGTAAAAGTTACTCTTTTCCACCTTTGAATTTGGGTGAGTGTGTAATCTTGGTGGCTTGACTTTCAAACCCAATTATTTGGAAGCTGAGATAAAAGTCTTTAAAACACTTTCGATCCAGCATGTGCAGTAGGAAGTGTGACTTTATTTTCAAAAGCTGTGGACAAGAAACTTCTTTTGGTGCAATATTCAAAAAGTGTGGCTTGACTTTGCTTTCGGTGGCAGTACCAGTGATCGGAAGAAAAATAAAAAATTCAAACATGCAGGTGGTTTGGCACCAAAAGGCTCTATATATAGGGCTACGAACACAAAGCTTCAACAATAATCCAACCTCTCTTCCTATTTCTAAATAGAGAGTCATTTGTTTCCTTTGTTTCTCTCTATTTTATGAATTGAGAGTATACACTGGTAAAAAAAATACTATAAAGTATTCTGGGTGTATTTAAAATTTAGATAGAGTGGAGTATGTCAACCTTTTGTATCTCCATCATATTTCTATAGTGAAATATTTGGTTGTCGTCTTTGCCCATGAACATAGGTTATATAAATTCTTGGTGTCCTTTATTTTTTATGCTTCTGCATATTTATTTTACGCTATTTTGTTTCTGCCTTTTGGGCCCGCTATTTCTTAACAAACTGGTATCAAAGCTTTTATATAGTTCTAAGTTAATTTGTTTGAAAATGTCTATTGACAAAATTTGATATTCAGCAATTTGATGGGCACATTAATTTTGGAATGTGGAAGGTCTGTATGATGGCTGTTCTTGTACAGCAAGGTGTAAAAGTAGCAATTTCTATTATTCAGTTATGCATTACAGATGATGTGCTGCAGAAGGTCCTTTTAGAGAAAATAGCAAAATCTTTGTGGACCAAGTTGGAGTCATTATATATGACTAAGACAGTGGCCAACAGTCTCAGTGTGTTGCAACATCTATACATGCTCCGGATGTCAGAAGAGACATCAATTCGGACTCATATAGCTGAGTTCATGTCACTTGTCACACACTTGAAAAATATGGATGAGGCATTTTCAAGTAAGCAACAGGCAATCATATTGCTTTGTTCTTTACCTCCTTCCAACAAGCACTTTCATGAAATGCTCATACATAGTCGTGAAAGCCTCAAAATTGATGTAGTGAAATCCCCATTTTTAACTCACGACAAAATGGAGCATAATATTGGAAGTCATGATGATACTGCTTCAAGCTTAGTTGCCAGAAGGAGGTCAAAGGAGATTGGATTGAATAGTAGCAAAGGAAGGTCTACATTTAAGTCTAGATATCATAAAGGAAAATGTAGATATTGCAAGAAGGAAGGGCACTGGAGAGCATAATGTCTGCAGTTCAAAGACAAAAAGCATAAAGATTCAAGTGATGCAGCCAATGTAGCTGAAAGTAATGATAATATTCTCACAATATCAACCAGTTCAATTGGTGATACTTGGATACTTGATTCAGGTTATTCTTACCACATGTGTTAGAACCGGGATTGGTTTACAACTTACTGGTCAATTGATGGCGGTGTTGTTCTTATGGGGAATGATTTGCCCTGTAAAATCATTGGTATTGGAACAGTCCAAATTAAGGTGCATGATGGAGTTGTGAGAACATTGACCGATGTTCAGTACATACTAGACTTGAAGAAAAATCTTATATTCTTGGGCGTCTTCAATTCTCAAAGATATAAGTATTTTGCTGAAGGTGAAGTTTTAAAAATCTTCAAGGGTGCTCTTATTGTGATAAAAGGCAAGTTGATCAACAGTCTTTACTTACTACAAGGAAGTACAGTTGTTGACACTGCATCAGTATCATCTTCATCTGATTCTAATTGAGAAATTAATCATTTGTGGCATATGCATTTAAGGCATATGAGTGAAACTGAAATGTTAATTTTGAGCAAGCGTAGCTTGCTAGGTGATCACAAAATTAGGAAGCTTGACTTTGTGAATATTGTGTCTACAGGAATCAGACCAGAGTCAAGTTCAGCACTGCTATCCACAGGACTAAGGGCATAGTAGATTATATTCACTCTGACTTGTAGGGCCCTGCACCTGTTCTGTCAAAAGGTGGTGCTAGATACCTTTGACGTTCATTGATAATTTCTCGAGGAAAGCATGAGTTTATTTTCTGAAACACAAAAATGATGTGTTGTATACTTTCAAGAAATGGAAATCACTTGTTGAGAACCATACAGGCAAGAAGATCAAGCATCTCCGAAAAGATAATGATTTAGAGTTTTATGGAGGTCAGTTCAATGTGTTCTGTGAAAATGAAGGCATATTAAGACATTGAACTGTGTGAAAGACTTCACAACAAAATGGAGTAGCAAAACGCATGAACAAAACCCTTTTGGAGAGGGCTCGCTATATGCTCCCTAATGCTGGTTTGCCTAAAGAATTTTGGGATGAAGCAGTCAATATGCCCTGCTATTTGGGGAATTGGTCTCCGTCAGTTAACTATGATCGATTTGAAGACTCCTATTGAGATATGGTCCGGTGCTTATGCTGATTATTCGAATATGAGAATTTTTAATTGTCTTGTATATGCTCATTTTGATGATAGAAAGCTTGAGCGAAGGGTACTAAAATGTATATTTCTCGGATATGAAACTGAGTACAAGGTTATAGATTGTGGTGTATAGAACCTAAATCATCCAAATTCATAATCAGCAAAGATGTTAAGTTCAATGAATCATCCATGCTTCATTCAGAAAAAAAAGCTGGCGATGCAGAAAAAGACTAAGATGCTAGCAAGCAGGTGGAGTTTGAAGTTGAACCACCAAAGTAGATGGAAAAAGATGCTTCTGATCAGCTCATTCAAGAAGAAGAACAAGACATTGTTGATGCCGTACATACATGACAACAGTTGCAACATTATAGCCTTACTAGAGACAGAGAAAAGAGGCAAATAAAACCACCAAAGAGATATGGTCATGCAGACATAGTCTCTTTTGCATTATTGGTGACAGTGGATATGGAATCAAAAGATCCTACCACATATCATGAGGCTATCTCAAGTGAAAAGACTGCATAACGGATTGCTGCAATGAGTAAAGAGATTGAGTCTCTTCATAAGAACAAGACTTGGGAGTTAGTGAAACCATCTAAAGGATATAAAGTTGTTGGCTGCAAATGGATCTTCAAGAAAAAGGAAGGATCCCCTGGAGTTGAATCGTCTTGATACAAAGCGCGTTTAGTTGCAAAAGGTTTTAGCTAAAGGGAAGGAATAAACTTCAATGAAGTATTCTCTCCTGTTGTAAGACATAACTCTATTTGGGTGTTACTCGCTATGGTTGCACTGTTTGACTTAGAGCTTGAACAGCTCGATGTCAAGACAGCTTTTTTTCATGGTGAGCTTGAAGAACAGATCTACATGCAATAACCAGAATGTTTCATTGTTCAAGGCAAGGAGGACCATGTTTGTGTCTTAAAGAAGTTGTTATATGGCTTAAAATAATCTCTTCGTCAGTGGTATATGAGATTTGAGACCTTCATGTTAAGTTATGGTTACTTAAGGAGTGACTATGACTATTGTGTTTACCACAGAATGCTCTCAGATGGTTCGTTTATCTATTCGTTGCTCTATGTTGATGACATGCTCATTGATGCTAAGAGTATGCCTGAGATCAAGAAGCTGAAAGAGCAACAATGATGAATTTGAAATGAAAAGATTTTGGTGCAGCTAAGAGGATTTTGGGCATAGAAATTCACAAGAATCGGTGTGCTGACAAATTATATTTGTCTTAGAAGAAGTATATCAAAAATTATTTGAGCGCTTTGGAATGCAAAATACAAAGCCTGTGAGCACTCCGTTAGCAGCCCATTTTAGATTATCAGCCGTACATTCACCACAGTTCATCGAAAAGGAGGAACAGATGTCACGCGTTCACTACTTGAAAAATGCTGTTACCAACGGATTTTTCCGATGGATTTTTGACCGTTACCGACGGAAAAATAAATTTCCAATGGATTTTAGATGAATTTTGACTATCGAAAATAACATAGTTGGTAATAATTATCGACGGATTTTTGCCGTTGAAAACTGTTATCGATAGAATTATCGACGGATTTTTGTAAATGAAATCCATCGGTAATAGGTTGACAAATTTGCCAAGAAATTTGTCAATTTTTGGTGTTTCCAACAAATTTTTTATTGACCCCTCGGTAATCGCAAAATTTATTTTTTTATTTTTAGTTTCCGACCGATTTTTTCATCGATAATTATAATTTTTTATTTTTTATTTACCGACCAATTTTTCCATCGATAATTATGAATTTTATATTTTTATCTATTTATGTTATCGACGGAAAAATCCATTGGAAATTATAATTTTAAAATTTTTTTTTATCAACGGATTTGTCTGTCAGTAATTGTAAATGTTTTTTTATTTGTTCATGTTGCCGACGGAAATTAATTTTTTTATTTTATATGGATAACTGTAATTAAAATTTATTTTTACTGAAATTTTACTAATTTGTGTATTACCTGATCATTTAAAGCTAATTATAATTATATTTAATAATGAAAAGTTATATAAAATCCCCAATAAATAATAAACACAACAAATTTTACTTCGAAATGCAAAATAGATAGAAGTGTCAGAAACTGTACAGACACAAATATAAAAATTTAACATATAACATAAAAAAAAACCAATAACTAAAATTAAGAGAAGTCAGCATCACTATCACCACCACCCTCATCATCATCAGCATCTGACTGTGCGGATGAGCCTGCCTTTACTTTCTTCCACAAGGATACCATTTGATTCTTCATCTTCTTCATCTTCAAGTCTATGGCATTTTCCTTATCCTCCACATTCTTTTGCATCTCCTGATACTGGCACTCTCTCTCCGCATCCCTCTCTTGCATATGATGAAGTTCCACATTGAGCAGGTGAACTCACTCGCGGACCTCATCATCTTTGGCAATAGACCCAATGCCTATTGATGCCCCAGTAATAGAGGGAGTGGACAGACTACTCGCATAAAATGACCCCATACCGTAGATACGGTTCCTGTAAAGACCATCGACTACCTCTTGCACAACTAATCCTCATTAATCGGTGGGCATTCCTCACCAGCTGCGATCCACTCCTCCCGCTGGGTCATAGCCTCCTGATAGCACTGCTCATAGACATGCTATAACAAAATAAAATTAATTATACCACTACCAAATATTTGAAATAATAAATTAAATACATATATAAACAATAAGTGCTCAGAACATATATACCCAAGCTTTCTCTGAGCGAGGATCGACCCATATCTTGTCTTTCTTGCGCATGTGAGTCTTTCTAAACAACTTACTCTGTGTGGGTGGCCTCTTCAGCTCAGTACTTTGCGATTTGAGTGAAACACGTGAAACATTAGTAAGTGAAACACGTAAAACATTAGTAAGTGAAAATATAAATTTAATAAAAGGAATTTAAAAAATATTTAAAATAATGACTAAACCATTCGGTGACGCATAGACTCTATAGTAGCAGAACCACTATAATGAACGGATCCATCCTTTTTCGACGCTTTGCTCGCCTAACCTTCAAAAACTTGTCTTTAAATTTCTCACTTCTCCAATATTACCACAAATAGTCCAGGCTGGCTTGAGTTATCCACCTAGGGGTCTCGTCCTGCTGCCCCTGAATTTCAATGTAAATGTCTTGCAGCCTATGAGCTGCCTTGGATTTAAAGAGCTTAAACATGAAATCTTCATCTCCAGATCTTTTCGGTTTGAACCTAGGGCTTTCACAAAATTTGCATTGGGTTAGATATGCTTTATCTTTGTAGTACAACATGCATCCTTTCAAACAACAGTTTATTTTTTCTGATTTAAGCTCAAGTTTTGAACTAATTTCTTAGCTTGATAAAAATCTTTTGGAACAGAACTAGGTTGTGGACAAATCTCACTCATCAATGTTGCCCATTGGTCAAATGAATTTTGACTTTGGTTAGCTTCTGATCTTATAGCTAACATCCTAACTACTAGAGACAACTCTGAGTGTACACACCCTTCCCATAGAGGAGCCTTTATAGCCTCCAATATAGAGAAAAATTTCTCAGTCTCGGCGTTAGGAGTCTCGATAGAAGGTTCATAATCTGCATGAATTTGAGGATCAATTGCATCATAAATCATTTCCTCATATCATCTAGAGTTATCCTCCCAATTAATATTTCTCATGACATGCTCATCAATATTAACTCTACTTGAACTACCTCCAACATACGTATTTTCAACACTAGCATGTTCAAAATTTTGTGTGGCAACTTCCCCTTGCATAGTCCAAATCCAATAGTCCGCCATAAAACCAACCTTATACAGGTGATACCGAATGGTGTCCATCTCAAAATATTTTCTACATGTGCACCTAGCACAGGGACATCTAACTTTTTCCTCATTCATAAATTGTATTGTCTAACAAGCTACCCTTACAAACTCTTTAACTCCCGCGTAAAATTCAGGTTTGATTCCCCCTCTACTGGGATGCATTCTGTCATACATCCATAATCTGTTTGCGAAACTCATGGTTCTTGAATGTGTAATTTAACCTAAAAAATTCATTTAAATTTTCCCAAATTAAAATTTTATTTAATTATAAATATCTCTGATAAAACCATCTTCTAAAAGTAAAACTCTTTTAAGTAAATAGTATGTGCTCTTTAACTTAACAAAATTTTGATAGCACCTCCCTTGAAACTAAGATATTCCACTTTTTAAATTTTTTAAAAAATATTGACAGAACCTCCCCTGAAACTAAGGCATCCCAAAAAAAAATTAATTTCAATATATACATATATCAATCTAGTCAAACAAACTTCACAATACAATCAAACAAACATTTAAAGATCCTAAAACCGCTCTAGAGCACATCCCCTTATAACATCACAACATGCATATCCTGCAATCTCCGTATACACAATCAATCTCCACAGCAAACAATGCAAACAAGTCGAGGAAGGGTGAAGGACATCTACACCCTTCCCCCTAGTCATACAATCCCATTTTCCTACAACTCTATCTTATAAATCACAAGTCTCTATCCTAACAACAAATGTAATTAAATAAGGAGAAAAGTTACTTATATTACATTAAAAAAGACAAGAGAATTATATGCTCCATTACAAAAATGTTCTAAGTGGACTCGACGCTCTCGAACAAAATCAGATCCTGCAAAAGAATGATGAGAATACGAACCAAATTACTTAAAACAAATCAATAGTTTCATGATTCACATTCGGATTTGATACCAAATGCACTAAGCCAAGCTCATTGTTCTAAAACTGATCCTAATTTAAAAGTTTTGAAATTACACAAATCCAAAGTTGGTTAAACCAAACCGCACAACTGAACAAATCTAAACTTCTTGCAACCCAAATTAATAAGAAAATATCAAAGCAAACCATATCAATAAATAAACAATCCAAATTTCTTATAATCAAAATTAACAAATAAAAACCAAACTAAACCAAATATCAATAAGTAAGAGAAGCTAACTACACTTGAAAAAAAAATATACAAACAGTGTAATAAGGAAGACAACTTTCGGAGCAGGGAGAGCATACCTTCTTCTCCGGAGCAGCTGGCCGGTGGGAGGGGTACCGGGGTCGGAGAGGTCATGCCAGGACGAGGGGGTCGTGCTTGGGTTGCCGGGAGTCGCGGGGTCATGGCGGCTGCGAAATCGGCAGGGTCGTGCTGGGTTGCAGGGGTTGTGACTTCGGCGGGATCACGGGAGTCGCGGGGTCATGGCAGCTGTGAAATCGGCAGGGTCATGCTGGGTTGCAGGGGTTGCGGCTTCGGCGGGATCACGGGAGTCGCGGGGTCGTACTGGGTCATCGAGGCGTCGCAGAGTAGGCGAAGGGTCGCAAGGTTGCCGGGGATTGCGAGGGGTGGCGCATCATCGAGGTGTTGCGGGTCACGGGGCGTCGTGGCTCGTGGGGCGTCATGACTAGTGGGGCGTCGTGGCTTGCGTGGGTCATCAGTCGCGGAGGTTGCTGATAGAGCTGCGGTGATCACCAGTCGGCGCAGTCGGAGGATCCCCCTTCCTCTTCCCTTGACTCCGCATGAGAAAGAGAGAGGGAGAAAAGGGGAGTTTTCTTTTATAATTTCCGACGTAATTTCAAATTTTCAATCGAAATAATCCGTCGGAAAAAATTTGGAAAAACTGCCAAATTCACCTTTATTACCAACAAAATTTTTTACTTTACCAACGAAAAAATCTGTCAGTAACATAAAAATTTATTTTTTAATGTTTCTGTCGAAAATTCCATTGATAATATTATAGTTTATTTTACTAAAAATTTTCCAACAGATTTTTTCTGCTAGTAATATTATTTTTCAAATAATTTTATTTTGATAATCAGTTACCGACGAAAAAATCCGTCGGTAATTGTTATCCACTTATGGCACTATAGGGCGTGAAATTTTCCATCAGTAACTGTAAAACCAAAAAAAATTGTTTTTGGTTTCAGTTTTCTCTATTTCCATCAATAAAATCCGTCGGTAACCCACTTATTTCTTGTAGTGGTTTCTTATGCTAGTGTAGTTGGAAGTATCATGTATGCTGTTGTATGCACTCAGCTAGATATTTCACATACTCCTAGTGTTGTTAGTAGATATGTGGGGCATCCTGGCAAGATGCATTTGCAAGTAATGAAATAGATACTTCGATATCTTCGAGGTACTGTGGATGTTGGCTTAGTATATGACAAAAGTTCTAGCACTGGTGGTTGTGTTATTGGTTATGTTGACTCTGATTATGTTGGAGAAGTTGATAGAAGGAGATCTTTGATAATATATGTCTTCACGCTCTCAGGTAGTGCAATTAGTTGGAAAGCGACTTTATAATCTATCATTACACTATCCACCACAAAAGCTGAATATATGATAATAGCTGAAGCGGTGAAGGAAGCCATTTAGCTCAAAAGTTTGGTAGGTCATTTGGCCTTAGAACAAGATGTCACAACTATTTATTGTGGTGACTAAAGTGTCATACATTAGACCATAAATCAAATGTATTGTGAGAGAACCAGACATTTTGACGTCAGATATCACTTTATTCGAGAGATTATTTCTCAAGGTGTCATTGCCATGAAAAAGATTGGTACCTCAGACAATCTAGTTGATATGTTGACAAAGTCAATTACTATTGACAAGTTCAAGCATTACTTAGACTTAGTTGGTATTCACAATGTGTGAGTTTTCTCGTATGGATGCATTGGAGAAGGCGACTTCAGAAACTTGAAGATGGATGAAAAATCAAGCCAAGGTGGAGATTTGTAATCTTAGTTGCTTGACTTTCAAACCCAATTATTTGCAAGCTATGAGACAAAAGCCTGTAAAACACTTTCGGTGCAATAGGTAGTGTGACTTTATTTTCAAAAATGGACAAGAAAAGTCCAAACTTCTTTCGGTGCAATATTCAAAAAGTGTGGCTTGACTTTCCTTTCGGTGGCAGTAGCATTATTGGAAGAAAAATAAAAAAATTCAAACACGCAGGTGGTTTGACACCAAAAGGCTCTATATATAGAGCTACGAACACAAAGCTTCAACAACAATCCAACCTTTCTTCCTGTTTCTAATTAGAAAGTCATCTGTTTCCTTTGTCTCAATCTATTTTGTGAATTGAGAGTATACACCAATAAGAAAAATACTGAGGTATTCTGGATGTATTTGAAATTTAGATAGAATGAAGTATGTTCACCTTTTATATCTCCATCATATTTCTATAGTGAAATATTTGGTTGTCGCCTTTACCCGTGAATGCAGGCTTTAAGCCAAACCAAGTAAGCATAAAATCTACTCTTATTAACCAAGTATGCAAGAAAAATCTGGCATTTCCTGTGACACTTGTGTGTCCATATATATATGTATATATATAAAAGAAACATACAATAAAAAAAGCCGTACCCAAACAGCAGTAAAACAGCCACAGAACCGAGAAAAACCAGCAGCAATTAACAATATCAAATTGCTTGCAACAAAATAAATCAACTACTGCACTCTCCTTTGTTATTCCAGTTCCTTATTTTCGAGTGTGAAAGAGCTGTACCAAAACTCCAAAACTGTAAGCACATCAGTGACAGCAGCAATGTGGAACTTGATCATTGGAACGGCAACAAGATAACAACACCAGCAACACCGATGACACTCACTAGGAAGCAGGCCGGCAATTTTGTTCCAATTCTCTTTTGTAGCATGAGAAATTGCCTTAGAAAGCATTAAAGAAACCACAAAATTTAAGCACAGACAACAAGAAGAAGCTTTGTAGCAAACATAAAAAAAAAAGAAGAAGAAAATAGCTGATATCCAATGTGTAATGTCAGATACAAAAGACAAAAGATGATTTGTTCAAATAATATTATTAACATAGCACATAATATTTTTATAATTAAATACACAACTTTATTTGGCTCTCACTTTCAAGATTACACTCACTCTTGGAATTTCTCGTTTCCTCTGTATTTGGATCTCACTTTCAATACTGTTTTTGCTTCACTTTCCATACTCAAACTTCAAAAGCGGTGTACTCCAGCAACTTATTTGTTTGAGGAGCAGGGTGTTTGTTGTTTGAGAGCCTTGCTAGCTGTGGCAAGTAACCACTTTCTGGCGAAGTTATTGGCCACAGTAATAGTAGCATTCCTTCTTGCCACTGACACAGCTCCAATAGTCTCTGAGGTCCTACTCCATGGTAATTGATCAACAATATATAGAATGCTCTATACGCAGTTCAGTTCTTGTTATCATTATTTATTTTTATTTTATTTATTTATTTCCAAGTATGGTTTATTTATTTATCATTATCATAATAAGAGGGATGATTGGATGAGGGAATTCTACCTCCTCCTTTGAAATTGTTGTGGAATCTTCCTCCACCTCTGCCCCTAAAATTGGCCTTGAAAATTACCAGATCTACCTCCTTCTCTAGGATTGAATCTTGAATATGACTGAAATTGAGCCACATGGGCACTAATCATAGTGTCATTTCTTTTGTACTTTTCAATCAACTATTCTTGCGCCATTAAAAGTGCTTCCAGTTCTCCTACAAAGCTGGTTCTGCTCTTGAAATTACCATTGTGATAAAAGGTGAATATTCCTCTGGTAGCCATTCAAGATTGCTTTAATGTGCTCCAACCAAAATCAAAGCATCAATGACTCTTTTAATTTCAACCAAATAACCACTAACAGATCCTTCTTTATTCTTCAATAGCCTTATCTTTGCAGTGATTTGAGAAGTAAAGAAAGTTTCTAACCTTTTCCATAGGTGACGAGAGAGTTCACAGCCAACCATGCTGATGGTAAACAGCTTTGACATCGAAGCCAGCAACCAAGATTTCAACAATGCATCTTGCTTCTTCCATTTTTGGAATTCTGAGCTCACAACTCCATTTTCTTGATCCAGCTAAGTTGCATACTTCGTTGGTATAGACTTTCCAAGAACATGATCGAGCAAATCATAGCCTTTGATCGTCGCCTCTACTTGTTCCTTCCATGGCAGAAAATTTTCTTCATCAAGCTTCAACGAAACAGGATTTGAGAAGGTTTGCAGCGGGATTTGTGATGAACCTTGTGTGATATGAGAGGTATCAATGGAACCCATGGTATCGAACTTGCTCTTATACCATGTAAGCATCAAAGACAAGGTTGAGAAAGAGAATGCGAGAGAGAGAGAGAGAAAGCTAGAAAAGAGCTTGAGAGTGAATGACGATTCTGATTCAACTTGTATAATTGAAACTGTACAAGGGTATTTATACATGTAAAATGGTATCAGCTCTAGGAGTTGCAGAAGCCACTTAACAAGAGTGGGCTTGAGAGCAAACTTGAGAGCCAAGAGAAAGGAGAAAAGAATTCAGAAAGAGAATGAAGATGAGTGAATAATTTCTCATAACAAATTGAGGCTGCAACTTGTAACAGAAAAAAAAAAAAACTGAAACAGAAAAAGAACTGAAACAGAAAAACTGATACTGACTAACTAACTATCAACTACATGGCTAGAGATAATCATCACGTGACATGGCATGGACTGATAGCTAACAATAACAGCTTAACTAGTTCTAGTACTGAAGGCTAACTAACTCTAGTTTATCCTACTCCACCTACAGTTGATAACTTCATATCTACCTTCAATAACTTCTCATAGAATGCTTTTTTTTTTTTCTTGTCAATCCAACCATTCATCATAACTGCATATCTAGTTGATTAACTGTATAAATTTTTTAAAAATTTAGATACATATAAGATTGTGATCAAATATTTCTTGTTTGCATATGTTTGGAAAGTATTGATTTATGTGTATATAAAAGTATCCAACAAATTTGAATCAATATAAAATTTTATAGAAAATAAATATTGTTTTTTGCTTGACTTTCCTTGATGGTGCAAGGTCTCCAGACTGGTGGGTGTCCCGAAATTGCGTGCAATTTCACTTTCCATATCCACTAGTTAATTGCGATGACTGACTTTTCAACGTGAAAACAAATCGTGTCGTCGCACGATCTATTTTTTTTTTAATAGTTTTCAAATATTCTATCTGTTTAATAATAACTGTCAACAATCAAATAATAAACACATTATAAAAAATAAAAAATATGAGTTGATAAAATTATCTTTTTATAATTATTATTATTTATCTTAATAAATATATTGGTCATTTAACTAACATATTTACATTAAATTTGTAAATAGAAGAAAAAAATTAGTGTCACTTATATATTGTAAATACACAATGATTCTAAAACATGAAAAAGTAAAAAATAGATAATTATTACCAATCAGATGGAGTAATACTTCAATAAGTAGTTAAAGTCATCACAGCAGCCGGTCAAAATGAAAATGAAAAAAAAATGAAAAAAGCTGGCGAGCTAGCTCCGATCACCTCCTCCTTTCCCTTCCCTTCCTTTCAATTTCCTCTCAAACAAGCACACTGTTAGAGTGCTATAAAACAGCCAATCTTAACTTCAAAAGCCGCTAACTCCAGCTACCTATTTGTTTGAGGAATTGAGAACCTTAATTATTATGGCAAGTAAGCACTTTCTGGCGAAGTTATTGGCCACAGTAATATTAGTCTTCCTTCTTGTCAGTGACACGACTCCAGCAGCCTCCAAGCTCATATCCGATGGTAATTACTTACTAATTAATAAACAATGCATGCTCAGTTCAGTTCTTGTTATCATTTTTTTCTTCCTTAGAAAATTGTATACAGTCGATATTTTCTTGCCATTAATGTGATATTCTATTAACTCTTAGACGAAAACGGATCTTACAATTTCACTTTATCCGATCACTCCATGTTTTTTGTCAGAAATTTTGACATAAATTCTACTTGCTGAACAGTATTGCATTTTTTTTCTTCGTGTTTAATTTGGGGTTACGTAGACTAATCAAGTGGTTACTACATTTCTAGTAATAATAGCATTTATTTCCAAGCTCAATTGCTGTAGCTAACTTGTTCTCTGTGACCTTTATTATGCTGTGGCCTGAATTTAATCAAATTAATATTAAGGTCGTGAGAAAACGTTCGCAGTACCATCAGTTGGAATTGGTGGCAGAGTTGGATGGAGAAAGATGAATGCCAGAAGAGTCATGATTGAGAGCGCGAGGGTGAAATTTCCCGTGGCATCCCTCAGCATCAGGAGGAGCCTGAGGCCTTTTCCATCACCACCACCTGCCCCTGTCAAAAGTCATTCACCACAACAAAAACCTCCTCGTCGTACTCGTCCTCCCTCTAAACAATGAATTCACTGCCTTCTTTCTAATCTTTTTCGTGTCATTTTATAAGATGGTCAGTATCATTATATGTGTTCCGTAAAACTGGCAAATAAATAAAGCTGTGAACATGTAGTCATGCACTCAAAATTAATGTTGTGTGTTATTCTTGTTTATGCACTTTGTATGAAAGACGGAGTATTCTCCCAAGCAATCTACCTATTAGTCTATTACTATATATACAATATTTTGGGGTTAAATTACACCAATCTTAGATTTATTTAGTTTTGTCTACGCCGAGAGGTGGAAATTAAAACCACCCATAAAATGGAACATGCAATTATAAAAAAAAGGAACCTGCAAAACTATGTACTACGCCAGCCTATTATCAGCTGACTAACGTTTGCACAACTTTCACCTTGTAGATATCCAATCTATCATAATTGAATTGAATTTGTAGCATCCACATTTAAAGGTAAAAGTTGCTCTTTTCCACCTTTGGGTTCAACTAACACATTCACATTCAAATAACATTATTAAGATAGCACGTACTATTTTTATAATTAAATACACAGCGTTTATTTGGCTCTCACTTTCAAGATTACACTCATTCTTCGAATTTCTCGTTTCCTCTTTATTTGGATCTCACTTTCAATACTCAAACTTCAAAAGCGGTGTACTATACAGCAACTTATTTGTTTGAGGAGCAGGGTGTTTGTTGTTTAAGAGCCTTGCTAGCTGTGGCAAGTGACCACTTTCTGGCGAAGTTATTGACCACAGTAATAGTAGCATTCCTTCTTGTCACCGACACAGCTCTAACAGTCTCTGAGGTCCTACTCCATGGTAATTGATCAACAATAGATAGAATGCTCTTTACACAGTTCAGTTCTTGTTATCATTATTTATTTTTTATTTAATTTATTTATTTCGAAGTACAATTGCTCGCTAACTTTGGCCTAGATAATTGATTAAGGTCAGTTGGAATCAGTAGCAAAGTTGGATGGAGAAAGACGAATGTAAATTACATAAGAGTATTGTCATTCTAACATCTAGAAATGTCTCACTCTATCACTTTAAAATGTGATGGATAAACGGAGAAAGTTGAGACCACCATCACATCTAACAGTGATGGAGTGGATATCTCAATTGCACACTTATTTTTAAGTGTTGGAATAATATTTTTGATTACATAACCAAATATAATAAAAAATTAAGGGGGGTCGTTGGCGATTGCCCCATTCCCTCGACCGAGGCTTTGCCATTGTGTATAAACCTTTTATTTATTTATTTATTTTTACATTAAATTACACCAACTCATTAGAATTTTTTTTTTGCAAGATGTGAAACTCTCAACACTCAATAGAGGAGTAAATAGAACCCATTATAGTTAGAAAAAAAAAACATGAAGTAAAAAATACCACATATCAAAATATGACAACATTCGACCTATATAGAAACTTTTTTTTGTTCAAGATATGAAACGCTCAACACTCAATACAAGAGTAAATAGAACACGTTATAGTTAGGAAAAAAAAATTGAAGTGAAAATTATGGCATATCAAGACATGAAACACGAAATATATATGACAACACCTACCATACAAGACAAGAAACACAAATACATAAAATTCAAATCATCATACTCTAAAATCCTAAATATGAAATACACCACACTCTAAACACAAAACACAAAAAAACACAAGTGACTCACGTCTCGACACCATGAATCACCTCAATCTCTACAAGAGCACATGTAAAGAAGCCTACAACAAAAGCACCACCTAACATGCCAGAGACGACCAGATAAGATGGGACATGGAGAGCTTTGTACTACCCCTCAGGGGAAACATGAAAAAAAAACTCCAAGAACATCCCCATTCCCTTTAATAAGGTTTGCAAAAGGATGAGGCACTGATAGGGTGATAAGAAATCTAAACGGGATGGATTTTGGGGGCATATGGTCATGCTTAATATGAGGAATGATTCAAAACGAATGGTGCAAATGAGAAAAAATGATATGAAGAAGGAGAAAAAAATGAGAATCATGAATCAACAACGATGAAGGCAAGAATTTAAAGCAATAGATAGAAAACTCTAATATCACACAAAGCATACATAGAGGAGGAGAGGATGAAATTTGTCAAGAAAGATAGAAAACACTTAAACATGGTGACGCTTTCCAAGAAAGAATGGTGTGGATGCATAATAAAAATGTTATTTAAACACTAAGAGTTGGTGTCCAATTAGGGCACTTACTTTATCACTATTAAATATAACGAAACTCACACTATCCTCACTCATCCAGCCATCACATGTGGTGTTTAAATAACATTGACCTTGGAAGGATTTGGTAGCTAGTGAAATATTTTACAAATATGAGGTGTGTTGGGTTGGGCTCCCTTTGTTTACAGAGAAGAGACCCAAATCTTTGTTCAAGCCCATGAGTTATTCTCACTTTAGTGTGATGAATATTAGGGCTAGGTCAAGTGACATTTTAGAGAGTCAAGAGAGTATGAAAGGTTACAGAAAAAGAGAGAAAAGAAAAGAGAAATTAGATACTTCCTTTTGCTGTCATTTTCTAGTATGAGCAGTCAATGTAAATTTGCATTGGCAAAGTCATTCACCGTTGGATCGAGCAAAAATACATCAAGTTTTGGATGTGTGGTGCTTCGTTTTGAATGGTTGGATTGTTGAGATGAGGTTTGGAGTATGAGATATTGGTCTTGCACAATAGCATTGGTGCATGGTCAGTTTGGCTTATTGTATGCACAATTTGTGCACTTATTTGGGACTCTCTTATCCCCTTACTTGATTATAATGAAGTTGTTTCTTTGTTCTCAACGATCCATAGTTTTCATCTCTCACGTCACTACAAGAAAGGCGCGAAAAAGCAACGGAATTACCAATGGGTTGTAGTTATACCAACGAGTTTACTGACGGGAACAGGCTATCGATTTTTGGCTATCGATGGAATATTATCGACTAGTTATAATACGTGTCAGTAATTTTTGACTCGTTTACCAACGGTTATTAAAAATGAAAATAAGTCGATACAATTATATTAAAAGCATCACAGATGATGTCAGATAATTAATATTACTAATGGATATTTCTAATTTTACTGACAGTCAATTTCCTCACTTTAGAGAATTCAAATCCTCTTTAAATAGAGACCTAGCTCCATTGAGGAAAGTAAAGCAAAAGCAGCCTTGAAGTTAAAAGTGATTTCGAAACATGGAGGTAATGAGATATTCCAATAGAATGATGTAATCTTGAAAGCGAGAGCCAAATGGTCGATGTATTTTCATGAATAAAGTACAAGTCAATCTATATTTTAATCCCTTAAAAATCTTAATTTTAACGTTATAGTTTTTATAAAGATTAAATATATGCATTTTAGTTTGCAAAAGATTACACGTCAAACATATTAATCTCTATAATAAGAAAATCGTAAATGTATATATCAATTCATGAAGAATTGATTTTTAACATATTAATCCTTAAAACAAAAAAAATCAAATTTTTGCATATTGATCTATGGTTCTTAAAAAAAATAGCTTTTAGTATATTAAGTTTTTAGCTAGATACTAATATATGCATACAATTATTCTATTTTGGGATTAACATGTTATAATATGAAATTTTTTCAGGACTAAAATGTTAAGACAAAAATCTTTTAGGCCTAAAACATAGATTTAATTTATAAATATTATATTCCAAAGGTTTTTTTTTAACGGCGAAGAAATACCAACTTAAAATCAAAATCTTTCTTCAGAGCAAAGAGCTATGGTGAGATAGCAGGTGAAGAAAAAAGTTTAAATGATTTTATTTAAAAAAGTGAGGTAAGTTATGATCCATTATAAAAGTTAATAGTGCATATAAACAAGTTAATAGCATGCATAAGTAAGTTAACAGAATACAACTTAGATGTTAATTTTACAGAAGGGCTAACTTGTCCCCATTTGTGAAATTTAATGGACTAATATGAGATTTTTTAAATCTGAGGAACTAATTTGTCCCTCACTATAAATCTGAGGGACTAATTTGAGGTTTTTCTCCAAAATCATTCTTCAAACCATAAAAAGAATGGGAGGTTTATTTTATTATCTTCTAAGAATTAATAAAAGGAATAAATACATTTTACCCTCATAAATTTTAGATCATGTGCAATTTACTCTCTAACTTTTCAAAATGTGCATCACGACATCCTAAACTTTTCAAACTGTGCAAAACACCCCTCAGTATAATTTGATAACTAATAAAGATAAAATTTATGTACACTTAACCCCCCTGAAGTTTCTAATTTGTGCAACCTGATACCTTGTCTATGAATACTATGTGCAATTAACTTCTTTGATTTTTTTATTATGTGCAACCTAGCACCTTGCTATGACCTAAACTTTTGGGGGGCTTTTTGTAAAATTTAAAAAGTTCAAGATGTCGTAATATACTTTTTAAAAATTAAGAGTTTTTTGTATAGTTTAGAAAGTTTAGAGTATCATAATGCATGTTTTCAAAAATCAGAGTTTAAATTGCATAAAACCTAAAATTCAATGGGGTAAAATGCATTTAACCCTTTATAAAATTCTTGCAAATTATATTGTTGTTTATTAAAAATTTTGAAATACCAATTTCTTTTTTCTTTATTATTTTCTGCTTCAAATTCTTTTCTAGCCCAAGGCTTATTGATTTCAAATGGTTTCTCTATTTTTGCAATTACATTTATAACTTGTGATCTAGTGGGTGAATACGTAGGAGATTCACCTTTTTGGGATTCTTGATAAATTGATTGTAGGATATTTGGAGAGAAACTTACTCCTCTTCAATTTAAATTTATTGTTGATCAGTTATCCACTGAATTTCTTGATAATTGAGCAAACATTTGTATTTTTTTTCATGAATTCTAGAAGTTTCTGATATTGAATTAGATCTTTTCATTCTATTGTTTATATATTTCCATCATTATCTTAAATTATAGTTTCTATTTTTGGGTTTTCTATTCTTTTATGAGACATTACTGACTTTAGATTCAAGTCAGTGGACATCCTTGCCATTACCTCAGCATGTTTTAACATTTTTGGAGTGGAAAACATAGATTTTGATAAACTAGTTTGTAAAATTAAGGTTTCATTTTTTGGAGAGGATTTTAAAGCCTTAAAATTATAATGTACTTTTGATACTTTATAATAGATTCTATATATTATATCTAAATGAGTAACACATTCATCAGCTATGTTAATGGGAGTTTTAATGTTTAATTCTAGTGCAATTTTGGTATGGGGATTCCATAAATCCATTCAACTATTTGATAACAATTGAAAAAAGCTGGACCATCATAAACATTAGATTCTAAAACAACTAAAATTTGATCTTTTAAGTTGTTTACAACTAAAATTTGATCATTTAAGTTGTTTAAGTCTTATGTCCCTTAGACTTGCTATTACTAGAGTATTGATACCTAAGCTAATAAAAGGTTTTTTGCAACTTGTATTAATCCTAGATGAATATAGTGATATCCATCATGTATATGTTTACTGATCAAATTTTAATCTATTGACTAAGCTTTTTCTATATAGAAAATGTCTTGTTTTGATTTAAAATTTAGTATACTAGTTTTATATATCTCTCTCTATGCTTTATTATTGGTATTGACCAGTATTGAAGCCTATTTTCTATGTCTGCTATTTCTAGTTCTTTGTTTTGATATTCATCTTGATCTAAGGTAGGGGAAAAGGTAGAGGTAGAAGGGGACTCATATACTATTACTATAATTTTTTCCTCTAGCTAAATCATTTATCATTCTTAGTAAACTAGCCATTGAATTATTTTTAATGCAAGTGTTTTCTAATAACTCAATGGAAATTCCTTCTTAGAATTTCTCCTAATCCTACGAGAATACCTGCTGAAACACCACTATAAGGCTTACCAACACAAAATAAACTCAGGATTTTCCAATGAATTATTTTGAAAATACTTTTATAAAACATAATTAATGAGTATCTTCTAAAAACAATATAGTGAAGTGTCACGACCCGATTTGGATCGTGACCGGCACGTGAGGAAATCCAATCCACACGTAAGTTTCATGATCTCTGTACCGTACTATTGCTTACTTTATTCATAAAACATGGTCTGATCATAATTCAAATTACTAATAATCCTCTATACGTGTGAAATAAACCTCTTTTCATAAATAAATCATGAAGCTGCAGCTGTAAAACATGTTTCAACTGGGTTTCACAAATACAAAATGTCTATGAAGGATATACTGTTAAATACAAAAGAATTATGGTATGAACAAAATGCAAAAAATAACTATATGCCATTTGGATCCTATTCGTCATGTCACTAGAGTACATCTATCATGAGCAAAATACTATAGCTTCAAGCCGAAGTGGAGCTCACCCAAACTGGAGAATACTGCTGCTGAGGGGGAGGAAAGGAAAGATCCTGAGCTACACTTGAATCTATGAAGAAAATGAAGAAGAGAGGGGTGAGTTTTGCATCCAAAACTCAATGAGTGGATCCTCACTCATAACCATACATGGGACAAGAAAACATTGTAAATAAATAATAATAACAATGTAACATTCAAAAACGTTTCCATTTACTTTACATAATAATTAAAATCTTCAAAATCTCAACAATTACATAAAGGAACAAAATATTCATCAACTGTAGGGAGTGTGCTTAGTTCCTGGCGGATAAAGCCCCTAACCAGTGTGATCTCAACAGTCCCTAGCGAACCGTGTTCCTGGCGAACTGATCTATCTCAAGGATGATTTGCCTCTGACAGGCCTTGGTATACCAAGGTGACTACTGTTAACTCACAGTTCTGTTCCTCTCAGAAACTCTCTCAATTCTAAAATCAACTAAAATCATAATAGGGAGTTCAATATTTCTAGTTCAACATTTCTCAACTATAGCAAACATAAATCCTTAAATCTCATTCAGTAAATCATAACAAAGTCCAATTTGTCCTAATCAAATTAATTCATGAATTAAATTATACAAAGCTTTTTATGAAATAACTATGGTCCCATACATTTCTAAAATTAAAATTTTCGTGCATAAGTTCAAACAGAACGTTTCTAGTAAAACATAATTTTCATATGAAGCAATTATCATGTAAAAATCTATTTTCTAATCCTCAAAACACTCCGCAATGCTGGCAAATAATTATGTAATGACCAAACTAAGGCTATGAAATCAAACCCACTCACCTGGAGGGGTAGACTGTGAACCACCAACACCATGGGGACTCTAGGGAGGAGGAATGGTACAAACATCTGCCATTGAAACCATAAAACTCATCAACAACCTATGGGAAGCTCTAGATTACTCTAAATATATACCAACAACTTTGGGGGAGCACCTCCATTTGACCTAAAATGGGAGAAACAACAATACTCATACTAAGAATATGAAAGAATGAAGAGAAAATCTAACAACAGAAACATACCTTGAAGTTTGGGAATGATGGATTTGAGAGGATTTGAGAGAAAATAGGGTTTAGGGTGTGTATATGTCTGTAGGTCACGTTTTTGCTTCTAATTAGGGGAAGGGGTGCCCTACGAGCCTTTTATTTTGGCAAAAAACAAAACGGCGTCATTTCATTTATATTATGCTAACCTGGGTTGCTCGCTGCAGCGAACTTTCTTTGCTACAGCTAGCCAAGGAAAACTACCACTCGCTACAGTGAAGATTCTTCGTTGTAGCTAGCATATGGGCTCACCAGTTCACTGCAGTGAGTAAAGCTCGCTACAGTGAACCTGGTCTACATAATTCTACAGAACCTGGTTTAGCAACTCGATTCTAAATTTTGGGGCCGATCCGGCCACTCGAGTAGGCCCCGAGGGATCCTAGGGCAGCATGGAACTTGCCCACGGACACGTGTGCTTTGGGTATTACATGAAGAGTACCACATTTTCAATATTAATAGCAACACTAGCTCTATGCTTTGATACTAGAATCGGATCGACAGCGGAAAAACAATGGCAACAACACGAATATATATATATTGAAACATGAATAGAGTTTATACAGCGGAAGAAGTAAGCACTTATAGATATTGAAAGATTGTTCGTCAAAATATTGAAAGGATACAATCAAATTGACAGAAATTGAAAAGTGTTTAAAATTTTTTCAAGCACAAAGATGTTTAGCACTTGGAGTTTCCACTGAACACTTGATGTCTTCTACTCTTAAGCCTTTTCTATATTTATAGGTAAAAGCCTTGAACTATTGAGTCGAGCTATCTTTTATTATTAAGTAGTCTCTTCCTATATTGTGATAGCGCTGGTGCCTACTTATATAAAGTAGTGCATTATTGGACTTCTTTATTAAAGTTGTCAACCAACTGTAAAGCTTATCTTCTCTCTCAGTCGATAGATTTTTCTCTCTTTGTTGGTAGATATTTAGTATTAACATGTCATACATACTTCTGTTAATCTTGTTGCCTTCTTGTATTAGCTTGTGTAGCAGAGCATCTATTCGAAAGTGAATTGGACAAATTGTTTTGGAATTTAGAACAGGTCGAGCAATTTTCTTTTTGAAGAAAATTTATTCACCTTTTAAGAAGTTGATGCCAAAAATGTGTTGGCCGCCTACAAGAGCGGGTAAAATACCGCAAGTGCACGGGTCGTTCAAGTAATATAATGTGAGTTAAGAGTATCGTCTCCACAGGGATTAGGAATAGATATGCTATCGATTTACTAAACTACCACGTTCAGGCCTAAGCAAAACAATTTAATAGAGTTAAGAAGAAATTTTAAGGAACAAGTAACTAGAAAACATTAATGCAAATTAAAGTTGAGAAACAACCAAGGTTAAAAGGCCTAGGGGACCTTTTTCACCCTCTACTTCACTTGGATGTGCAAGATACTTAAATGAACATTAAGGAATTGGTTTTGTTAGCATGCCAATTATAGTTAAAAGCCTATGTCTAGGTCGATTAACCGTGTCTTTTTCACCTAAAACACTAAGTGTCCTTGTGAGTTAGTGTGAAATCAACCCATTGAGAACTAACATCAAACATCTACTATGCAAGGTCAATGGGTATGTTTCCATCCCATTGACTAATCCCCACACCTAAGCCAATTAAGTGTAAAAGAACAAGCATTACCCATACCAAGGTCCAATATCTCTATTCCTATGTCTAGTTCAAGAGAATCCCCCAAATCAACTTAGATGGTGGCCAAACATATAAGAGCATTAAGAATAGAAATGGGTAACCAAAACCAATATCATCAACATTCAAATAAGCAACATTACAAACATCCAAGATCCATAGAGGGATTCAAAGGATCCCCTAGCTACAAGTTTAGCTATCCATAACAATGAACAAAACACAAACTAGTTCAAGAAGCATAATGAATATTAAAGACATAAAGAGAGAGGAAGAGATGAACAAAATAGGGCTTCAATCCCTCTCCTAGCCTTTGGTCTTCAATCTTCAAGATGAATCCTTCTCTAGTGTTGGCTCCTCCAAAACCTAGGGTTCCTCCTCGAAATCTGAAAAAGGCAAAGAAAAACGAGCCGCATCGATCCTGTCTTCTGGGTAAATGTTTACTAAAAATGGCCCTGGGCCGCGTCGGGTTGCGACCTGGAAAAAATTGTCGGGTCGCGACCTGACTCACAAAATTGATCCAATGCTTACGCGCCCAGTAGGTTGCAACCCAGCAAAATTCAGGTCACGACCCAACAGCAAAAACTTCAATTTAATGGCTTTTTCTTCTTGCTTTGCTTCCCTCCTCTTGGCTTCAACTTGAATTCTCTTCAAGCTCCAAAATTCTACAATTTTCCCTGTCAAAAATCATTCAATGAAAATTTACTTTGAATTATGCAATTCATTCCAATAGTCTTGTTTATGACATCGAATTTTTCAACAAAAGTTCTAAAATAAATATGAGCCAATTCTTCCTATTTTTAAGTGTTTCACTTGGAAATTGAAGGACAAGTCATGCAATTTTCAATTCCAATTAGAGGCTAAATAACTCTATAAATTGGAGTTATCAAAATGTCATTTTCATTAAGAAGAGTAAAACTCCCTGAAGATCTTGCCTCGTCATCATCTTGCATTATTATTTGGCCACTCTTTTTATAGTGATAAGAGGCATTTATACCACTTATCTGTCCACTAAACCTTATCTTTTTGCATGAGTTTTACTATGTTATTGATGATATTAATAAGGATTTTGATTTATTATTCCTCGTTTTGTGATTTTGGTGAAATCATTGACTATTGCATTGATTTTGGAAATAATTTGTAATTACATCATATTGCATTTGACTTGTCTCTTTTAGTATAGTTTTAAGCATAAGAGCTTTGGATTAAGTGCAAAATGTCAAAAGCAAGGCCAGAAACTCTCTGGAAGAAGCTTAGAGTAAAAAGGAAGAAAAAGCATGGAAGTTCACATTCGAGTGGGCACTGCAGTGCTCATTTAGCATTGTAGCGCTCGATAGAGTGACAACCATTAATTTCTTGACCTCATTATTCTAGTAAGCACTACAATGCTCATTTAATGTTGTAGCGCTCGTGCGACAAATGAGATATCAGATCACTTACTTATTTTTGGGCCTCACTTGGCTATTTTATAGAGCAGTATTTAAAGGATTGACTTACCCTAGTTTTTGGCTGCCAAGATTAGACTATTATTTTCTCTCTATCTTCTTATCCTCTACTTTTCTTTCTCTTAAGGATTCCATAGGTGTAATATCCCAGGTACATATGTCAATAAATGAGTTTCGTATGGCCTTAGGCTCCACCGGGGCCCACCCATGTTGTCAGGTCCTGGATTTTACTAAGTCTGAACCCTACACCTCCTTAGAGGGCTACATGTTAGAGCCACATTCTTGGGATCAAAAGTCCCGATAATTGTTCCCCAAAGGAAAATAAGTTAAAGAGGGATTTTTAATGGATTTTATGAAACCTTTAAACGTTTCGTTTTTAGTCCACAAGTTTGTAAATCGTAAGAATTCTCGGATTTGAACTAAAACCCAAAATTTGATTTTTGATTGGTTAGGGTTTTGATTTTTATGATATTTTATTTGAATTCAAATGGGAGGTATTCCTTATTTACATTTATGTTTTAAAATTTATATCCCTATTAACTTAAAATTAAGGAATGTAGATAAGTGAGTGTTGAGACAACCCAGATGCCAAAGCACTTTGGGTGCTGTTGTTGTTGCTGCATAATTCTGTAGAACATCCTCGCTGCAGCAAGCAAGCAGGCCAAGAGGCTTGCTTCAGCGAGATATGTTCGCTGCAACGAGTTGTTGTTTCTCCAAGTTCGCTGCAACAAGATTTGGTTCCTGCAGCAAACATATTTGATGTTAGCATAGTGTAAAACGATACAGTTTTGATAAATAAACCCCTATCCCCTTTATATACCCCTAAACTTGGGCTCCCCTCTCCATTTCCAAAACCCTCTCCTTTCAAGCCTTTCTCCACTCTTTTCCACTCAATCTAACATCAAATCTTCATCCCCCAAGATCAAAGGTAAGTGTTTGTTGTTAGTTTATATTAGTCTCCTCCATGTTCTTCCTCCCCTATATTATGAGTTATTGTTTGTCTCCATTATTGTCAAGTGAGGGTACTCTTTCAATGTTGTCAAAGTTGTTTTAAGAGTTATCTAGAGATTAACGAAGATTAATCTTGGGTTTATGTTGCTCTATGGCAGTTGTTGGAGCTATTCCAAGCTCTCAAGGTCAAGTTGATGGTATCCACATACTCCTGACTCCAAAAGGTGAGTGGGTTCAAACTCATGACCTTATTTTACCCATTATACCTATGTTTGATGCATGATATTTATGAAATATGAAATTTGAGATGAGCAAAAGTAGAGAATATGATTTTACATGCTTATGTTAAGTTAAAAAAATTATGATGTATGATGACGGCATGAAAAAATGAGTTTTAAAAACCACGGGACCATGATTGTTGTATTGTATGTATGAAAAATGTTTTATATGCTAATGAAATAATTGTTGGAAGAATATATGATTTTGGAGTTTCCATGATTTAGAACCCGAGTGTTTTAAACTATGATTTTAGATTTATCCAGTATTTTCAGTTTTATGGTACCAAGAGGTACAGAATTCAATATGATACTTAGCAACTGCTAGATACATAATCTGTGGGCTGGAAATTGGGTTGCCTACAAATGGGTGATCCCTTAGGCAAGATTCTCATAGCCAAAGTTATGCTAAAATCAGATTGTTAGAGTTATATGAATCCAGTACTCCCATTGTACTAAGAATTTAGAGGTTCTATTCACCAGGGACAGAGTACCCATTTTATCAAACTAGTTTAGACAGTAAAGATCAGGAAACAGACAGTTAGTTAATGGCTGTATGAGATCGTTAACCTTGGTACCAAGTCGTCCATCAGAGGACAATATCACCCCACAGCAGATATAGAAAACGGGACATAGTTAGGTACCCATAGCTCATCCGCCAGGGACTATTTGACTTTATAGCTTCGGTTATTATATATGTATTTATTCAGCTCAACAGATACTGTTTCTCTAGGCTCTGTTGCACTTTAGTTAAAATGATTCCATGTTGCTTGTGAGTTTACAATTGTTGTTCATGAATTTATGAAATGAGAAATGTTTTCTTATGTAGCTATGTAATTAAATATCAAATGATTATGATTGTTGCATACATGGTATTATATGTATATTTCTTAGTTGTCCCATATGGGTGATAGGTGAGAACTCACTCACTGAGTCCATTGACTCACTACTCTTCCTTCCTCTCATAGTTGCAGATGTAGATATCTTTACGTCACCGGTCTAGTAGCTGCAGCTATCCTTTTGATGAGCTTTACATTGTTGTAAGGCTTAGTTTAGGCTTTTGCTAGTTTAGAGGGCTTCAATAGATTTGCAGGTAAGATTCGAGCCACGCATGTATTTTGAGACATTGTAGTTAATTTCAAAGTTTATGCATTTTTGCATATGTTAATAGAATCAGAGTATGGATTTCAAGTACTGATTTTGATTTAGATTATGTAACATAATATAGCTAAGTATTATAATACAGTTTTTAGAGTTTGAGCAGATTTTTGTATTTAAATCATATGTTAAATCAATTTATGATTTCATGATCAACGATTTTGGCCCATAAATTTTCAGAGAGTGGGTATTAAGTATTTCTAGTTTTATGAATTCAAATATTATGTTTTAATTAGAGAAATTGATATTGATTTGAAAGAAAATCATATTTAAAGTATTATATTACGATAAAGTATGCATTCAGAGAGACGCGTCACCTAGAAACCTAACATGGGGATGAGATTCCTCACGTGCCGGTCATGTTCCCAAGTCAGGTCGTGATAATAGGTAAATTATTTTGTTCTTGTGAATGGTAATAAGGATTGTTGCTATTATTTCTAGGTACTCTTTTAGATTCATTGACTATAATCCTCTACAGATGGAGGAGCACATTTCTTTTACCAGTGTGGAAATTTCTAGATGGATTGGAATGGTATTTGAGACCCTATATTTATATTGAATACATTAGTTTTGTTCTTTAGTTTCTATTTCTATAATTATTGTAGTGGTTGTTATAATCTTTATTGGAATAACTAAATTGACAATTGTCATTTAGGAAAACCCTTTGGGCATAAATTCAAAGATCTATTGGGCTATGTTTGTGTGATACCACAGGTACACGTGTCAGTAGCCAGGTTCCGTACGGCCTAGGGTCCCTCAGAACCCACCCGTGTTGCCGGAAAGGCCCCAGATGCGTGAAGGGCCAATAGGTGAAAAGTTGGAGCTACTACTACAAAATTCTGCAGAGCAGTCTCGCTACAGCAAGTTTTATTCGCTGCAGCAAGCGGGCCCTATGGCAACACAATGCAAAACAACTCAGTTTTGATAAGTGAGCCCTATATACCTCAACTCGGGTTTTCTATTCCCAGAAGTAGAAACCCGAGCCCTAACCCTCTTTGGGTGATCTCCCTCCTGTCCACTCTCAATCCATTATCAATCCTTCTCCTTCCCAGATCAAAGGTAAGGGTTTATGTTGGTTTTGTCATCTCCTTCCTCTCCTCTATATATTCCATGGTTTGGGCTTTGTTGTTTCTCCATTGTTGTCAAGTGAGAATGTTCCCCCAATGTTGTTGAAGCTATATTAGAGTTGTTTAGAGATTAGCAGAGACTAATCTTGAGTCGATGTTGTTCTATGGCAGTTGTTGGTGCCATTTCATACTTTGAAGGTCAAGTTAATGGTGCCCACATACTCCCAGCTCCAAACGGTGAGTGAGTTTGATCTCATAGCCTTAGTTTTATCACTATGCATATGTTTCTTGCACAATGTTTGTCAATTATGACATTAGAGATGAAATTATAATTATATATATGATTTTGCAAGTATGGCAAAGTAGATAAAGAGCATGATTTTCAAGAGTATGAATTATGAGTTTTAGAAAACCATGGGACGATGATTGGTGTATAGATTGCTATGAAAATGTTGTATGCATATTCATGAAGCCATTTATTGTGGGAATATATGATTTACTAAGTTGTTAGTATATCCTACATGTTTCAAGAGTTGTGACATACTTATACTTCAAGAGTAGAGATTTTGAAATATGATTTTAGAGTATCAGTTAATATATTTTAGCAAAGAATATAAAGTAGAGATGTTTCATTATAATACTAGAGATTTTTTGATTGTGAACTTTTCCATTTCAAAGTTGATATTAGAGTTATTAAGTTATAAAAAGAGGTTATCTTGAGAAATGAGATTTTAGAAATTCAGTTTTGTGATATTCCAAAAATATGGAATTCAGTATGATTCGTAGTGACTGCCAGATACATATTCTGTGAGATTGCAATCGGAATGCCTACAAGCGGGTGATCCCTTGAGCATGATTTCACAGTCACAGTTATACTAAAGTCAGGTTGCCAGAGTTGTATAAGTTCAGAGCTTTTAGAGTTTCAAGAGTTTTCACATTTAAATAGTTTTATAAAGAGCTAGAGTATAAGTATGATTGTATCTCGAGATTTTATGAATTATCTTCGTGATTTCAAAGAATAAAGTAATTATGTATGAAAGAGTTTGATACCCAGATTAGAGTATATAATAGAGATTTAGAGAAAACAATATGTTTATTGAATTAGAGATTAGACGGTAGATATAGAGAAACAGACAGTGAATTAATGGTTGAACCCCGATCGTTAACCTTTGCACCAAGTAGTCTCAAGAGGACAATCTCATAGAGTAGAGAATGAAACTTATTTAGGTGTCCGATTTAGATCCTTGATGGATCATAGAGCAGAGAAATTGCTATGCTATGGTTGACATGCATAGCTGGAGAATATATCATTATGCAAGACATAACTAGAGATCCGTGTTTCTATATTAGAATACTGTTAATGATGTTTTTTAAGAGGATATTTGATTTAAGAGTCGATATGTATAGGATAAATGATTTTCTTGTTGGAATAAAAATTTAGAGATGTTTTCTATGAATTTATGAAAATAGAGTTATCTTTTCTACATCATCATGTATATAAATCCATGAATACATAGATATCTATTCTATAAGATTATGTATACAAATATCAAATGGTTTATGATTGTTGCATATATATTGCATTATGATATATTCCTTGGTTATCCCATGTGGGTGATGGATGAGAATTCACTCACTGAGTTTGTTGACTTACCCCTCTCCTTTCCTCCTCATAAATGCAGGTATAAATGTAGCCTAGACTCTGGTTTGGCTGACGCAGTTGTTTTTTAGCAGTGAGTCTTACTTTGGAGTAAGGCTTAGTTTAGAATCTTGTTAGAGTAGAATGCTCCGGTAAATGTGCAGGTAGGATCCGAGCCATGCATTATTTTCAGATTATGTATTTGATTTCAGTATTTGAACAACTATGTATATTCAGTTCATAATTATGGATTTGAAATTGTAGAGTCTGATTAGACTTTATGCAATAAATCATAGATGTATTTATAATTCAGTTTACATGATTATATCGATTTTTAGAGTATGATTAAGATAATTTCAAAGCTTCAGATATCAAGTATTTCAGTTTTGTAATTCCAGATATAAAGTTTATACAGAGATTTAGACGAAGCTATGATTTCAGAATGAAAAGTATACTATTTTGTGCATATAGAGAGACTCAAGGGTCACGAGGCTTATGTGAGGTTGGGATTCCTCATGTGCCGGTCACGTTCCCCAGTCGAGTCGTGACAAAGAGTGCGAACATTAGAATTAACCTTCCGATTGGTGGTTAGGCTATAGCAATCGGTACCTTAAATCACTGTAATTTCCAATTAAATTGAGATCTTGTTTGTTGGTTATTTTCATTGGTCAGATTCTAGGGATCGATTGATCACTAATAGAATTGTCAGTAATTAATTACTAATAGCCACTAATGGATTAAATATTTGGTCAATGATAATTAATTTCAATCCTAGGAATACATTGCACTAGTGCCTTCTTCAATGTTATTATTATCTCGTTGCTGTTAACTTTTAATTTTAATTGTTTTAAATCTCATTCTTCAAAACCCCCAATTTTTACAACTAAGTATTGAAGTCTCTTTAAGAAATGACCTAGATTGTGCCATTTACTACATTTTTTGTACAAATTAGACTTAAATTAATTTTCTAATTTGATGAGGAAGGCGACAACTTCCGTCACATGGCCTCATGAAGTCTTTTGAAGAATTCTTGTTGAGAACTTGTAGAAGCTAGTTCTACCATTATTTGAGATTTTCCATTTAAAAGTTGAGTCTCTCCTTCTTCCTTTTTGATAGACTTTAGATATTTTGGATTTTGCATGAACTATTCTTGAAGTCTTTCATCAGTAACATATTTGAGATCAAACTTTTCCCACCCCTTTGAGTGTATTGATCTTGACAACCACGTGAGCTTAATTATTTTTTAGGGTTATAATTATTGGATCTAGTGGCTATAGTGGCTAGTGCATTGAGCATTATTGAAATTGGTTTTGGTTTTGAACTAGATGGAGGACTCTCGTGGTGTATGAACAATAGCTAGATTTGGCTCATGAAACCACTTATTCCAAGAGCTTAGACTGCATATAGATGATTTTACATTTAACACGCCCCTTGATACAACCATTTAGTCCTTGTGGCTCTAATATCATTTCATGACATTATCTATATCCCAAAAGCTTAAGCTAATTGATGAGATACATTAGTGATTTTATATCTAACAACTCTACAATGAAGAGATTTGTAAAATAAGAAAGTGACAGATTAATCACCTTTAGATAATTTAGTAGGACCCACAAATATAATAGAAACTATTGATCCAAAAATGATTAATTTCGAATTTTCTGACTTTATAAACACCCTCACTTTAAGAATAGCCTGACCCACAAACAAACTCTTAGAATTCCTCATAACCCTTCTCATCACTTTCAAAACTACTTTTGGAGTAGAGCGAGGTCGATTTGTAGAGCCTTCTCATGAAATTGCTTAGCCATTTCCCTTCCGATCCTCTAGCTACTTCCTCCAACTGACTTTCAAATGTGACAGCAACTGAATTATAGTGTCCCCTCACAATTACTGTTGACATGGAAAAGCTGAACCAATCTTGACAACTTGTAGATTCCCATGATAGATCGTTAATCATAATAAGAGGGATTCGTTGTTAACTTCACAAACTTGTACCTTCAATAACTTTTCATAGAATTTTTTTTTTTGTCAATCCAACCATTAATCATAACTACATATCAAGTTAATTAATTGTGCAAATTTTTTTAAAAATTGGACACACATAAGATTGTGATCAAATATTGCTTGTTTGTATATGTTTGGAAAGTACTGATTTATATGTATATAAAAATATCCAACAAATTTGACTCAATATAAAATTTTATCGATAATAAATATTGTTTTTGGCTTGGCTTTCCTCGATGGTGCAAGGTCTCTAAACTTGCATGTGTCACGAAATTGCGTGCAATTTCATTTGCCATATCCTCTAGTTAATTGCGATGACTGACTTTTCAACGTGAAAACAAATCGTGTCATACCATGATATCTATTTTTCAAAATTTTCAAATACTCCATCTATTTAATAATAACCATGAAAAATCAAATAATAAATATATTATGAAAAATAAAAAAATATGAGTTGATAAAATTATTTTTTTATAATTATTATTATTCATCTTAATTTATTTATTTCCAAGTACAATTGCTAGCTCACTTTGGCCTAGCTAATTGATTAAGGTCAGTTGGAATCAGTAGCAGAGTTGGATGGGGAAAGACGAATGTAAATTACAAAAAGAAGTGTAACCCAAAAAAAAAAAAAAAATTAAGGAGGGCCATTGGCCATTGCCCCATTACCTGGACTGAGGCTTTGCCATTGTGTATAAGCCTTTTATTTATTTATTTTTAGATTAAATTACACCAACCCATTAGAAAGTTTTTTTTTTTTCAAGATATGAAATGCTCAACATACGTTCGATAGAGGAGTAAATAGAACGCATTATAGTTAGGGAAAAAAAAAAACAAGAAGTGAAAAATACCACATATAACAACATGACAATATTCGACCTATATAGATTTCTTTTTTTTTTTTTCAAGATATGAAACGCTTAACACTCAAGAGGAGTAAATAGAACATGTTATAGTTCGGAAAAAAAAAATTGACGTAAAAAATACGACATATCAAAATATGACAACATTCAACCTATATATATTTATTTACATGACAACACCTACTATACAAGACATGAAACACGAATACACAAAATTCAAATCATCATACTCTAAAATCCTAAATATGAAATGCACTAAACTCTAAACCCAAAACACAAAAAAACACAAGTGACTCACGTTTCGACACCATGAATCACCTCAATCTCCATAAGAGCACACGTAAAGAAGCCTATAACAAAGGCACCACCTAACATGCCAGAGATGATCCGACAAAATGGAACATGGAGAGCTCTGTACTATCCCCGGGGG
Source organism: Dalbergia cochinchinensis (assembly GCA_031216125.1). Classification (NCBI taxonomy): domain Eukaryota; kingdom Viridiplantae; phylum Streptophyta; class Magnoliopsida; order Fabales; family Fabaceae; genus Dalbergia; species Dalbergia cochinchinensis. The sequence continues at coordinate 51,983,631 of CM062373.1, read as the reverse complement.
AAACACAAAAAGTAAAACTCCAAAAACACCCCCATTCCCTTTAATCAGATTTTACAAATGGAGGAGGCACCGAAAGGGTGATAAGAAATCTAAACGGGATGGATTTTGGGGGCATATGGTTGTATTTAATATGAGGAATGATTCAAAAGGAATGGTGCAAACGAGAAAAGATGATATGAAGGAGGAAAAAGAAAATGAGAATCATGAATCAACAACAATGAAGGCAACAATTTAAAGCAATCAAGATAGAAAACTCTGATATCACACAGAGCATACACAGAGGAGAAGAGGATGAAATTTGTCAAGAAAGACAGCAAACACTTAAACATAGTGACATTTGCCAAGAAAGAATGGAGTGGATGCATAATAAAAATGTTATTTAAACACCAAGAGTTGATGTCCAATTGGGTCACTCACTCTATCATTATTGAAAATAATGAAGCCTACACTATCCGCACTCATCCAGCCATCACATCTAAGGTAATGGAGTGATTGTCCCTGTTCAGTGTTTAAATAACGTTGATCTTGGAAGGATTTGCTGGCTAGTGAAATATTTTACAAATGTGAGGTGTGTTGGCTTGGGTTCACTTTCTTTATGGAGAAAAGGCCCAAATCTTTATGCAAGCCCATGAGTTATTCTCACTTTAGTGTGATGACACATTTTAGAGGGTTAAGATAGCGTGAAAGTTTACAGAAAAAAAGAGAAAAGAAGAGAGAAATTCGGCTTCCCTTTGCTATCACTTTTTAGTATGAGTAGTCACTGTAAATTTGCATTGGCGAAGTCATTCACTATTGGATTGAGCAAAAATACATCAGGTTCTAGATGTGTGGTGCTTCGTTTTGAACATTTGGATTGTTTAGACAAGGTTTAGAGTATGAGATATTGGTCTTGCACAATAGCTCAGTTTTTGGGGTATTTTTCATCTTCTTAGTTCTCATTTTTAAACATTAGTGTATGGTTAGTTTGGCTTATTGTAACCACAATTTGTGCACTTATTTAAGACTCTTTTATACCCTTATTTGATTCTAATGAAGTTGTTTCTTTGTTATGGAAGACCCATAGTTTTTATCTCCCACATCACTACAAGAAAAGCATGGGAAAACGACAGGTTTTCCGACGGATTGCAGTTATACCATACCGATGGGTTTACCAATGGGTATGGGCCATCAGTTTTTTTGCTGTCGATGGAATATTACCGATTGGTTATAATACGTGTCGGTAATTTTTGGGCATTTACCGACGGTTATTAAAAATGAAAATCAGTCGATACAATTATATTAAAGGCGTCACGAATGATGTCAAGTAATTAATATTATTGATAGATATTTTTAACTTTACTGACTGTTAGTCTCCTCACTTTAGAGAATTCAAATCCTTTTACATAGAGACCTAGCTCCATTGAGGAAAGTCAAGCAAAAACAGCCTTGAAGTTCAAAGTGATTTTGAAACATAGAGGTACTGAGATATTCCAATAGAATAATGTGATCTTGAAAGCGAAAGCCAAACGGTCGATGTATTTTCATGAATAAAGTACAAGTCAATCTACATTTTAATCGCTGAAAAATCTTAATTTTAATGTTATAGCTTTTATAAAGATTGAATATATGCATTTTAGTTTGCAAAAGAATACACGTCAAAGATATTAATCTCTATATAAGAAAACCGTAAATGTATACGTCAATTCATGAAGAATTGATTTTTGACATGTTAATCCTTAAAACAAAACAAAAAAAATCAAATTTTCACACATTGATCTATAGTTCTTTAAAAAAATAGCTTTTAACATATTGAATTTTTAGCTAGATACTAATATATGCATACAATTATTCTATTTTGGGATTAACATGTTATAATATGAAATTTTTTTCAGGACTAAAAAGTTAAGACAAAAATCTTTTAGGGCTAAAATGTAGATGTAATTTAAAATTATTATATTCCAAAGTTTTTTTTGTTTTTTACGGGGAAGAGTATTGTATTTCAAAGTTAACAACATTATGTGACCGAATCGTCTTTTGTCTTTTCTATCTAAAATTACATGTGTTAGGGGAAAGTTTTATCTACCTAATGCTTTTAAATCAGGTCAGTTGTCCATTGAATGTTTCCTTGTTTTGCTTAATGCGTATTCGATAATATTATGAGAAATTCTTAGATATACTTAGAACGTCATGTGGGTACATTTCATGTTCATTAATAAAGTGACAGTTTAACTAGAATCCACTTTTAGCTGAAATGGCACATTGATAGTAGATATATGGTATATCCAAATGGGGCTATAGGTATATTTAAGAATTTCTCATGACAAAACTATACACCTATATGTAATGGGCACTGACTTAATCCTTTGGCAATCAATTGCAGTTTGTATCAAGGTATTTTTCATTTAATTTTGATATATTAAATGGGTAACAATGTAAACCTATTTTTCCTAGTACTATAGAATTAACTCTAAATTTTGGCTTTCTAGGACTTCTCAATTGTGATCAAGGTTCTGAAAATCAGACTGACTATTGAACTAGGTCCAAAGGTTTATTAGTTTAACCAATTCATCTAAGAATTTAATCAAGATGTGATCAAATAAGTATTTTTATATTAATATATGAGGTTAATATGTTATAAAGTAAATAAAAATTATTAAATAATACAAATAAAAACAAAAATAACATTTTAATATAGCGAAAACAATTTTTGAAAACAATAATATTACATGAAATATAGATAGTCATGTAATATTAATTTAAAATAATTTTTTTAAAAAAATGACAATAAAGGGGACACAAAAAGAAGCTAGCCTAATTTAGTTTAGCCCAAAGTCTTTTGGAAAAACCTAAAACAGAAACATAGCTGGGCTCTTGCCTCCATGAAAGGAAAATAATAATAATAATAATAACAATACTGAAAAGCAAATGAGAAACATCTGTAAAGACCAAAACAAAAGACCAATATATTGGATACTATAACAATATTCAATTTATCCTAAAACAAAAGAAAAAACTTATTTTTCACGCTAGATATGTATAAACACCTTACTTTATCACTTTAAATAGAAAAATAATATTTTAACACTTATATAGGTATAAACACCCATGTGAATTTCATATGATGGGAGAGGAATGATGAACAGAGAATAAATTGAATAAAAAAAATGATGAAATCTATATATATTATGAATAAAATATTTAAATATTTAAAAAAATTGAATGATAAAATAACAAAAATTTAAAATAACATACAACTAAAATATCATTTTCACAGTCTCATTTGCGACCTCAGTTGCGAGCCTTGCGACAAGCCTAGAAAAACAAAAAGTATTTGTGTTTTGGCATATTAGCGTAAGCTTTATAGGAGAATTGCTTCATGAAACCAAGTTTACATGCCATGCAAGTGATGAAGCTTGAAACCATGGCCTTGCGATTTTGCAAATAAGAGAAAGCCTCACAATTACAAACCGCAACAAATCATCTTGTTCATCAACTGTTGATGACTGTTTCTTACTTGCATCAGTTGCATGTGTTGTTGTAGGCAGTGACTGTCACATAATAACCCAACATAGCAAATTCACCTAGTTATCTTATCTTAATGTTGATTCAGTTTCATTGGCTCCATTCTGAACTCAACAATATATGCCAGTCCCTGTTAAGGGCCAAACAGTTGCATGCTTTTCTTTTGAGGACCCATCTCTTAGAGGACCCCTTTTATGCAACCAAAATCGTTAGGCTCTATGCAGCCAACACTGACATCAAATCTGCCTACCAAGTGTTTGACAAAACTTCCACTCGAAGCGTCTATCTTTGGAACTCAATGATTCGAGCTTATGCTCAGTCCCAGAGATTCGGCAATGCACTCTCTCTATTTAGAACCATGCTTGATGCTGACGTAAGTCCTGACAATTACACTTATGCTTGTGTCATGCGCGCGTGCTGTGACAACTTCGATTTTGGCATGCTGAGGCTTGTTCATGCAGGGGCTGTGACTTCAGGGTTGGGATTGGATCCTATTTGTTGCAGTGCACTTGTGTCAGCTTATTCAAAACTTGGTCTTGTTAGCGAAGCACGTAGAGTGTTTAATGGGATCGTTGAACCGGATCTTGTTTTGTGGAATTCTCTGATTTCTGGTTATGGTTGCTCTGGTCAATGGGATTTGGGGATGCAGATGTTTAACTCTATGAGACATTTTGGTCAGAAGCCAGATGAATATACACTGGCTGGGTTGCTTGGGGGTATTGAAGATTCTAGCTTGCTGGGCATTGGCCAAGGACTGCACGGTTTAAGTCTGAAGAGTGGGCTAGATTCTGATTCTCATGTAGGTAGTTTACTGGTGAGTATGTACTCTAGATGTAAGTGCATGGCTTCAGCAAATAGAGCCTTTTGCCGTATCTTCCGACCTGATTTGGTCACATGGTCTGCTCTTATAGCTGGGTATGCTCAGTCTGGGGAGTATGAGAAAGCCTTGTTCTTTTTCAGGAAATTAAACATGGAAAACAAGAAGGTTGATTGTGTTTTGATTGCTACTCTATTGTCTGCTATAGCTCAGGCAGCAAATATAGGACCAGGATGTGAGATACACGGTTATGTTATTAGGCATGGATTCGAATCACGTGTCAAGGTTTCTTCGGCTCTCATAGACATGTACTCAAAGTGTGGCTTCTTGCACTTGGGAATTTGTGTTTTCGGAATAATGCCAGAACGGAATATAGTTTCTTATAACTCAGTCATTTTAGGTCTTGGTTTGTATGGTTGTGCTTCTGAGGCTTTCAGGATGTTTGATAAGATGCTGGAGAAAGGATTACTACCTGATGAAGCCACATTTTCGGCTCTCCTTTGTGCTTGTTGTCATGCTGGCCTTGTCAAACATGGCCGGGAGATTTTCCAAAGAATGAAAGATGAATTTGGCATCATAGCCAGGCCGGAGCACTGTGTTTACATGGTGAAGCTTCTTGGCAATGCTGGGGAGTTAGAAGAGGCTTACAATCTCACTAAGACCCTCGCAGAACCAGTAGACAAGGCCATCCTGGGAGCCCTATTATCATGCTGCAATTCTTGTGGAGATTTGAAGCTGGCAGAAACTGTAGCTCAGCAGCTTTTTGAAAGTAATCCTGATGATAATGCTTACAGGGTTATGCTTAGTAATATATATGCTGGTGATGGGAGGTGGGACGATGTGAAGAATTTGAGGGATAAAATAACAGGAGGTCTGAGAAAAATGCCTGGACTAAGCTTGATTGAAGGTAGCTTTTGCTAATTCTGGAAATTAAAATGGATGCTGCAATTATTTGATAGACTGTAACTGTGGTCAGACATAGAAAGGCTTCTCAGAAAGGTATTATAATGTGACACATAATTCTGTATATTTTGGTTTCTTGGACATTGTTTGATTTATGGGATGCTCGAAAAATGGTCTAGTGAATCATCTTGCAATAGAGGGCACTGAATTCAAATTTTTAAAAATGACATAATTAGGGGAAAAGGGGAATGTCACCTTAAATACATGTCAGACAGTAACAGCTTGCATTTTAATTTATCAGACCAAATTGATTTGAATATCTGTAATGGAGGAGTTCATAACAGAATCAAATGTAACATATACATTAATTGTTCCAAGTATAGACAAGCTAGCGTAAACTCACGTTTGAGTTGCATTTGTTAAACGTTGATTAATTAATAATTACTGATCTCATTTTGGTTCTTTTCTCAGCCTATGGCTTATTACCCTTTTGAAGTCACGTGAATGCAATTCAACATTTATACGTTTTCAATGTCTTTCAAGCACCCAAATGGCACACGAATGCATATTTCTTTTCTTTTCAAAATTATCCTCTTCGCATAAAAGTGTCTTAAATTGAAATTCAAGCACATTTCTTATTTCAGTGGCTAAACTCAAGTGCTGCCTAAGTATTTTCTCTTGCTATTTACAGCTAATTCTCTTTTTCACAAAATTTGAACTTTTCAACTTTGGAAACAGAAATCATGAAACTGAATATGCAGTGGATTTTGCCCCTTTACCATATTCATGCAGATGGCCTCATTTGATTTTTCAAAATATTGAATATTTATGTTTCATAGATACACTGGAAGTGTGCAATCGTCGGTTTAAATGATTGATGCTCTAAATTCCAAATGACACTCTTGACTTGCTTGAAATTCATAGTTAACTAGTTAATGTAGTCACTTTTGTTGTATTAATATAAAGTTTATGGCCAGGGGATGGTGTCGTATTCTGAAAATGATGTTTTTCTTCCTCAAAAATGATTGCAAATGAAGGATTTGTTTTCAATACATAATGATATTTGAATACAAGGTTGTTTTTTTCCTTAGCTGATTAATTGAATTGATCTATATGATCATGTATTCATATCCAAGAAATGGGTAGCAGTTCAATTCTCATACTCCAACTGGACTTGTACAGGGTTTTCTATTTCTTAGAATTGAGAGATAGTGGCCATTTTCCAATCCAAATCACTCAGGGTGGGTGATAGAGTCCCTTAAATGTTATGATCTTCTATGTTATCCCTCAATGTTATGATGTATTTTAACTGATAACTTGGAGACTGTTTGAACAGGATGCTGGGAGTTGCAAGCTACCATTTTCTGGGGTACAATTTTCCTCGCAAGGAAGTTGATTAGTTAAAATATATAAAATTTAGCCAAGAACACCTTCGTAAGCTTTGTGCTCATTAGGAGAAGAGGAACACTTCAATTCCATCTGCAACAGATAGTCACAATGTGTCAGCAAGCCATAAAAATACTGTGGCCAGGTAAGCTTCTAAACCTTAGTTATATGATGTTTAGCCTAGCTTCCGTAGTTATTGCCTTTCATTATGACTATTAGGTGATTGACATAGGCTCAGAAGTCAGAAGCTATATGTTAGCTGGTGAAATCATGATTCTATCAGTTAAGAGAACATGGACACCATTGATATGATGGTCTAGTATGTTTAACAGATTGATGAGCTCCCTCACCGCAATGCTCAAGAACTCTGTACCCGTAAGTATGACATATTTATAGAAGTTGACCCCAGGTTGTTTGTTGGATATAATGGACTGCTGTCCTAAACTTACATGAGCTGATTCATATCTTGTCTCTTATGTACAGTGTTAACCTTTTAGGAGACTAAATGGCTATTATTAGTTAGAGTTGAATGCTCAAGACTTCATGCCAAGCATTCATCATGATTTATTTGGAAAGATGCTTAAATATTGTACTTGCTGCGTGTTCTTTGTTAGAAATGAGTGCAAATTACGTTGTAGAAATGTACACTCTCCAGGGTAGTTTGAACTTCCACATGGATCATTTTTTCAATGATATATATTGCTGATGCAGAAAACTTAATTATATAATAAACTAAGTACAATCGCAAAACTAGATATTTTATAGACTGACAGACATGAACTTCAAGACAAAATGTGAAAAAGGATGTAGAACTTAGCTCTTCAATTTTACACATTTCCTCTAAGATTTAGTATGTTGAATTGATTGATAAAATTGATTTTATTACTATGAGTTTATTGTTTAATGACACTGTTTGAGGTTTACTTGTCAAGCTTCACTATGTTTTGCGTGATCTCATATCTGTAATGTTTTGGATCTAGAATAGCATGAAAGAAAAGTGTGATATCGGGCTCGAAGCAGGGGTTGATGTAGAAATTTCATCTTGAACTCATTGCATCTCCCATTGAAGCCATCTGTCACAGCTCAACATAACATTAATTTTAACTGTGTCAAATAGGTGTAAAAGAGCAAACTAATCCGTGATATACATTATTGGTATGGTGCTAGCAAGGAAGAGAAAATCAGACCGGGTATCGAACCGGTCAAGGTACTGGTTCAAAGGTTTAGAGGTCCAATCGGAATATAATAAAAATATATATAAATATATACATATGATTAATTAGAATATAAATAAATATATTAAATCATTAACATTAACATAATCAACAAAAAAATATTCATAGGTCTATAAAAGAAAACATAATCTATATAAAATTTCTCTAGTCTCAACCTCACAACATGATTACAAAGCATTTGAAAACAATACTTATTAGTAACCATTAAGGTTTATAGTGAGTAGTCTACGAATAATGGAGAGAGAAGAACAACAACCCAATAATTTTTGTTAATGTCCTTCTTTGGTTCCATTTTTTTTTTACTCTATAACTACCATAAAATATCAATATTTAAGTTTTAGAATTAAAAAAAAATTTAAGTCTTGCAACAAAAAAAAAAACCCCGGTCAGACCAGTCCGATTTTCCCGATTTTTTCTGGTTTTGACTTGTTCTTGACCAATTTTGACCGGTTTTGACTTCTTCTAGTTTTTTGGACTTAACGGGACCGGTCGTACCGGCCAGTCCGATCCGATTTTCTCTTCCTTGGGTGCTAGTAAGAAGTTGAAATATTTAGATTCTCATTGGAGTTTTGCTTTGGAGCGGCTTCCTTAAAACTTTTGAAAGCACACATTAACCATAATATCAGAAGACAATAGGTGCTAACGACTTGGGAAACATGTTGACCCTGCCTTCCAGTCTCAGAAGTTCTTTGTCTTTATCTGATTGTCCTGTGGAAGTTGAGCATGGTACACCATTAGTGAGGTTCAAGGTTGTAAATACAGTAGACATTGCTTTTCCATTTAGAAATTTATTCAAAGCATGAATCCTGCTGAGAAACCAAAAGTATGTGAGGACATAAATTTCAAGAATTGATTGCTGGAACTATGTGATTGATGAACTTTATGTTTTTGGTAAAGCATGTGCTTGCTCCTGATTTCATTGTGGTGTCGGTGCTGTGTTTTATGGAGAATTTGTTTGAGCTGTAATAAAAACAATAGGAGTAGTGTTGTGATCAAACTGTTAATCACGTTTCTAGGTCCCTTCCTTTTGAGAACTACTTACAGTGCTCAAACATTATTTCCCTTCCTTATTTGGTTAGTCACTTGGTGCTTCTCACCGACTTTGACTAATACTGTATTTTCTTCTAGGAATGCATGCTAAATTCTTCCTTCCATTGTAAGTGTTTATACGGCTCTTTTCTAGTCCTGAACACAGTTCCCAAATGTTTACCCTTTTAGATTGTTTTTGACTGTTGAAGCAGTTCATTAACAATGTTCTGAAGTTTGAGCTAACTGTTGTTCTAATTGTACCATCATAAAACCAATATCTATACCTTTGTACCCTTCAGCAATATAAAATTGATATGACGAACAACATAAAGTAACTGTTGGAAAACCCACAACAAAGTAAACAATTCAGATGCTGAACTTTATTAATGCTTGAAAGGAAAATTTTATGCAGATGATTCGTCCCACTCAGTCGAGTCAACACATTCTCTTGTTCTTTTTGTTAGTTTTATTCCAAAATGCATTTCCCTTTGCTGAGAGTAGTAATATTTGGAGATCTAGGACTCCACTTAGTGATTCTAAAACAAAAAGTAAGGATTCTGTTATCTTTTGTGCCCTTTCTTTCCGTATGGGAATCTGATGTAAATGCCACAACCAGCTCTCCTCATAAGAGCTACAAGGGGGAAAAAAAAATGCCAGAACTTCAAATAAAATATTTCTTTTCAACCATCCAATCAAATTTTTCTGTGTGGAGTGACCTTTCAAGTAGTTGGTATGATATTTAACCATATTTGCTAACATAACAATACGTGATTGTATGGCAATGTCCATCAAAATTAATTGCTAAAATAAAGTAGCATAGTTAAATTACTCATCTAAAAATCAATAAACAAGCTATATCATTCTAACAAATAAATCTTAATGCTAGTATTATTGCCTGCAGGATGATAAGGTTGATTACATATGATTATTATTATTTTCTTTTTTTGCATGGACTACAATAATGGGGGGTCCTGGCTGTGCACTGGGTGCTTCCATAGATTCCATCCTTACAGTCTTGCATTTGGACGCTCTACTATTTCTCCTAATTTTTGTTAGTCTGCTACACGTCGTTATCCCTTTCTGTATCACGGACTTGCATTTTCTGCTTGGCCCACCCATCAAGCTGTTTTATGCTTTCTTCTTTCATCTTTCACAAGTTGAAGGCAGAGTTTGGATCAAAGGTTGAATTTCGTCTTTACAATTAACCTGACGTTTGATCACGGCCATCCGATTGTCCAAATTATTCCAGAAAAATCTGGTCAGAATGCCGAGAAATTCTTCCATCCACCGAGTTCAAACCTGGGGAAGACAATTATTAGGAGTGTCTTTTGTTTTGCCCTTTTTCATTTAACTTCAAATTACATTAATCGCAATGAGTTTTGAACCCATGATCTCATGCATATTACTCTTACCACTAGATCAATCCTAGTAATATTTAGGAATGTCTTTCAGTCACAGCAAAGTCTTCCATCCACTATAGACATATCTTAAACACCTTGAAAAAAAAAATCTTATGCAAGTAGGATCTCCCCTTGGTTTTTTCGGTGGATGTAGCTTTATTTCTGGGTACGTGCTTAAAATCAAGGATTAAGATTTCATTGGAGTAAGAATTTTTTTTGCTCAATTTTTTTTCCATAAGATCTATCACGCTGACTTGATTTAGGATTCTATCATGTTACTAATTAACTTGTATGAGAAGACAGTGTTGTTAGAGGAAGATTAAAAAAAAAAATTCTATATTTAGTACTTTTATAATCAGTGTCTTAATTAGCACATTGGTTTAGAAGTTAAAAAAAAAAAAAGAAAAGGTTGCTGATACATTTAATACATTAAAGACTTGCAAGGTTTTACAGTTCGTATTTTCTTAAGTAGTATGAGAAGATTTTAACTTATTAATCGAGAAATCATCCAATATATTACGGACCTCATGGAAATAAGAGAAATTATTAAATATTCATTACTTAGGTGGCGTTTGGTTAGTGATACAAAAATATGAAAACACTGGAGATACAAATCTATTTGATGATGACGACATTCTGTCCCCAAAATAGAAAAATACAATTTTTTTACTTCCAAAAAAGGAAACAGATATGAAGATAAGAATTTAATATTTTTCCTCCAAAAATATCCATATACAAATTTAATATTATTATTTTTATCTCCACTGTCTCCATTATCCGTGTATTTTCGTCGCCATCCATCTACCAAACGCCGCCTTACTGTATACATTGAAACTAAAAGTTGACAACAGTAAAGGCATTTTTAAGAAACTAGAAATTTCTTACATACATGGCCAAAACAACCTTATAGATGTCAACAATAGGAGTGCCAACCCAAATATTTCTATTATAATGGTCTACATGATTTTCTTTCGCAACAGTGGTAATTATTCAAATGTTTCCTCTGTATACCACAGCTGACTGTAAAAAACGTATTGTCTAAATGGGGGTTCAATTGTGACAATTGCCCTCTTAATTTGTTCTTGATAATTTTATGACTCAACTGAAAGCTTTTATTTGAAATTCTAATCAGTGGGGTGGTTGGTTGTCACGGCAGTGAATATGACACAAATGATTCTGCTCTATAACAGGAATCAGAATCTTGTTATAAATTCACTTCTCACTCAGCCTAGCTCTGAGAAACCTTCCAGACGTTGGTTTTCTTAGCTTATTAGCCATAGCACTAGCTATAGCCCTTATTATTTTGTTGAGTTATCTTTCCGAAAGTAAGATTACATAGTCCATGTTTAGATGTCCCTAATCATTAGGGCCGGTTTTAATTAATCATACATAATAAAGGCAAAGCCACTGAATTTAGTTATCACATAATTCACACTTACATTATATTGGGTCGCACACCAAAATGGAACTAGCGTACTGGTTCTGAACATTGAACTTGGAACACCAGGATGAGGCTCCACTAAAACAATTCTACTACAGAAAATATTTGTTTTCAATTCCTTTCTCCTATATATGGACCAACTAGAAGAGAATTTAATTTGTTGAATGATGAGGGAGTGATACAAGTAAAAAAAGTGATGAATTTCTTCTTTTTTTCAAAAAATAAAAGGTGTCTATTCTGTCTGTTTGAAATTACCATGATGTTTACGTGGATGAAGGATCATAGGGTATGTATATTAAAAGAATAGTTTTATTTGTATTCATACTTTGTGAAACACCGTACCAATACACTTTCATCTAATATTGGATGAGATGCGAGTTCCAAACGAGATGCGGGTTCCAAACTAGATGAAGTCCACACCCTATCCAATAATAAATAGAAGTGTGTCAACACGAGATCCCACAAATAATAAGTACAAATAACATTTCTCATATTAAAATCAACCTTTTTCTTGTTCCAGAGAATACTGCACCTAGGAATAAAAAGAAGAACATTAGTATGATTTGTTTGGATACTGGAATTAAGATTATAATGTAGATTTTAATTTTAAAATTAACTTAGAATCTTAAATATTTTTCTTGGACTTACTGACTAATATGCATTATTATTATTAGAAATAAAGGAGAAAGAAAAAGAACTATTAAAGAGAAGAGAAATATTTAATAAATTTGGGAATTGTGTATTCATGGGATATATATTACGAATTAAGAAGAGTTTATTTTAATTATTTTTTTCATTTCATGAAATTGGATTTTGGAATTACAACTTCAATACTATATGTTACTTGAAACATGAAAATTGGAATTATGTCGTCCAATTCCAATTTTCACCTCAAATTCCATATTCAATTAATTTCATATATGTGAAATGAGATGTTAAAAATTCATGGAAAATTTGCAATCATATTCTATTATTTTAGAGGTTTCTATATTTTTACTCAACTTTCAATTAGATTCCTATTATTTGAAAATTTGTAATCAAATCCCTATACTATACAAAAAAAATATATAATTAGGTCCTGTAATTTAATAATTTGTGATTAAATCTCTATAGTTTATAAAAAAATAATTAAGCTCCTATATTGTGCAAGTATTTTCAATCATGTCCCTAAAAGTTATGCGCAAGTTTTTTATTCTGAAATAATTTTTATGATAAAAGTTACAAAATATTCAACCATATATTATCTTATCATGAAAAAATGTTTAAACTCTGGCATTAGGTTATTTCACGAATTTCATATATAATAACATGTAATTATAATTAAAAAACTCGTTCTTACACAAGGGCAGACACAGGTTGATGGAGATGGGGGCCTATGCCCCCACAATAATTTTAAATTTTTTTAAAAATTATATAGATAATGAGATTTTTGACTTTATGATTTTACTAAGTTTGACCCCATATTAATTTTAAAAAAGACAAAAGAACAAAATATAATACAATACATTTTTTCTTATACCAATGTATCATTTTATCTTCATTTTCAAAATTGTTTGGATCCATCACTGTTCATTTAGTAAATTAAAAATTAATCTCAAATAAAAAATTAATATTTCATTTATAGTTAATGAACACTTTAATTTGTGATTTATCATTATTTCTCATATATATGCACTAATTTTTAATAAAATAATTGAAGTACTGAATTAATGAATAATCAAAATACTATATTTTTATTAAAAGAATATAAGAATTTCTCTTATCTCTTATTTCTTTTACATCAAACATCATCGTCTTACATTTGGGAACGTGCCACATAGTATATTACGTTTTCTTTTTTTTTTACCGGTGCAAAATTAGAGTTGCATGCATACCAAAGAAGTCACTATTTAAGATTTCATGGCGGCATATATATATATATATATATATATATATATATATATATATATATGTTTACATCAATCATTTTCATATAAACCATATTAGAAAAAGTAATTAATTTATCAATGAATATGATTGAAATACTATTTTTGTTTTGGAAACGCTCGCACCTCATGTATACATAAATTTAATTTAATTAATTTGATTTTGATGAATTTGTGTGGAATAATGATGAGATTGCACGACATGACATATCGCCACTGCACTTTCATTTCAACACATTCCTGGGAAGGATTATGACTCTAGATAATGATCGAGAGCATTTTCAATGTCGTCACTGCACTCCCTTTTTCAATATATTCCTTCTAAAGATTATGACTCTAGAGAAACATTTTCGAGGTTTATATGCATGTGTGTGTGTGTGTACACGTGGGAATTACGGGTTTACATGTTTGGAGCAGTAGTGATACTCCTCTTTTTTCAGCAACATTCACTGTTAAACTTATCTTCACTATGCAAACATGTGAGACTGAGAAACCATATACGGAGCACAGAACCATCCCACGAATGAATTACAAAAGCTCACTATTTGATTTAATCTGTTCATGGCTAGTTCTGTTCTGTGTACTGCTCCTTATGGTTTATAACGCAGCAGCCAAATCATACGACAACACGTTTCCCTGTTATTTATTAATGTACGTTTATACTTTGTACAAATTTCTCGGGTTAGATTTATTTTCCTTGGCGAGGCCAAGAGAAATATTTTTCAAGTTCGTACGTGCATTTGGACCCTTCATAAGATTAATTTTTGTTTGGTCCCAACAATATATATAAAAGAAAATAGCCAATAAAAAACTTTGACCGAATTTTATTTTAGAGTAACGTATAGTATGATTGTTGGCCTTGAGTATAATTGCAAATTTTATTACAATCATACTAGAAGTTATATATAATCAATTTTGTTTATTATAATCCAACCAAATGTTATTATACATGGAAATTTTGAGATACCCTAATGTGAGAGTTAAGCACTTTTTTATGATATGATAATATATAATTGAATTTTATATAAAATATAACCACAAAGGATTGGTTGAGTGAGTAAAAAAGAGTCTCATATATAACAGATCATAAGTTTGAATCTCTACTCATCTTCTTGTGATGAGATAATTGTAAATTCCTCTATAAATGCTGTTTAAATCTGGAGACTTTTCTTGTTTTAGACAGGAGCATAATCCTTTCATCTTAAATTTTTTGTTAATTAATAAAAAAACAAATTTGTGTAAATTATTTTGACATTAATAGTTCATCAATTTTTTTTCTTCTTTGGCTCTGGAACATTTAAAAAATTTTCTGACAAGAAACCACTGGTTGAGACACACATAGAAAAAAGGGGAATGATATTACATTACCCTACTATTATTATCATGTGTTTCTTTTGGGGAAAAAAAAGTAATGTAAGTTGCAGTTATGGAAACTAGCACATCACAAGTCTGCGTAGAGCAGGGCAATGTGTCCAAATCAATCCTAATTGACGCCTGCTGGGGCAGCATATATCAAGCAGGAGCGAAGAATAATGATAGTCTCATCTCATTGTTAGCACATCTGCAAACTGCTTTAACACATGGGGTCCGAACTTCAGGGGGGGTTGGGGGTAGTGACTTTCAAAATGTGGCTGGGGGAGAATGGGGACTGAAAATGATGGTAACAAAGTGTTGGGAAAGTGATAAGGACTAAGTGCAGCTGCAAACAGTAGTGGACCACTTTCTCTTTTACCTTATTTGTTTCTCTCTGATACTAAGAGTGATTGATTATTGTCTTTGCTGTGAAATATGGGAAATTATTGATTTAGTTAGTTATTGCTTTCGTCTCTCAACTCTCAAAGTCGTGCCTTCATGCGCAGGGTTACATTTTTTAAATGTTCTATGCATATTGTATTTAATTAACATACATTTAATAGTGCCCCTTTTTGGGGTTAGTTAGTATTCTCTTTTTCTAATAAAACATTCAAATCTATAGATTATGAGTATAATTATCATTTAATATTTCATTATTTTACAACAAAAACTCCATCTTTTCTTGATTAGGACTACGTTCATAAAGCAAAATATTGCCCCTTTTAGTAAGCAAATCAATTTGTTAGAAACTCAAATCTTTTGCTTTTATGTTTCTATGCGAGATTATCTTAAGCTAATCATTGGATCACGAAGCACGCAATCTGGCCGCTTTTTCCTTACACTCTCAAATTTCATTTTTGAGCTATTATAACGGATTAATAACTATAAGAAAGCTATGCATATACTGATATGGAAGCCAAGTGGGTAGATGATGGAACTATAGGTAGGAGTGTTTACAACTCGACTCAGCTCAAAACTTATTGAGATGAGTTTGGGCCATAAAATTTGATCTAATGTATTTTTCGGACTAGGTTTAAGTTATGCTTTTGATTGGCCTGATTAACCCCAAAATCAAATAAGTTTTATAGAGATATATTTGTTTATAATAATTCAAGATAAATTATAAAATTTAACAATTCAATTAATATATTTTATATAACTTGATATTATTTTTATGTTGATATGGTCTATTTTAAAATATATATATAATAAAATATCTCTTAAATTTTATTTCTTACTTGTAAAATTTCATTCATAACTTTAATATATATAATATTCAAATCTTCATATGTTGTTTAAAAGTCAAGTTGACTCGGTTTGACATGATAACTAATTAAGTCATTATTGGATCGGATTCAATTTCCAAAAATTGATCCAATTTAAAAATCGAGTTGCATTTGAGTTTCATCCAATCTGGCTTATATCCTTAACTATAGGTATAGGGAAGCTCTTTTGCCATTGGTATCTGCTAGGTAAATACGTCGCTGTCATATGTTGTCATCTACTTTATCACATAGTCCTCGTGGTGAACGACTCTACGCAGTTGGTAAGGGCTATATCTTCCGGCCATCATTCCACAATGAGAACTTAATTTCTTTGTTGTAAGTTAAACAGTTATGAAAACAAGATTCTTTGAAAGATCCTAAGATATGTTTGGTTTAAATTGCCAGGTTTTTTAATTTTTTAAATTTTATAAAGAAAAAATTAAAAATTCTAAAAACTACAAATTTTAATTTTTAGTTTTTATTTTCAATTTTTAACATTTTCTTTGTAAAATCTTAAAAATTGAAAAACTGAAAATAAAAATTGAAAATTGAAAACAAAATATGTGAAGTGTATAGCCAAATTAATTTGTTAAGATGATTATTACCGATCGACCCAAGAAAGGTAGGATTGCTTCATTAGTTCTTTGGAGAAAGAGAAGATAATATTCCTTTTTTAAAAATGGGGCACACGTATATACACAAAACAACAAGCTTAATTAAATGTTCACTCTGTCGGGGAGACATAAAATTAAAAGTAGTTATATACCAAAGATAAATAATGAAAGTAGTTCACCGTCGCGATTAAAATTTGAACTCTAAAGCTCAAACTTCAACTACAGAAAATGTTAAGGATGCGTTTGATTTCAATTTTTAATTTTTAAATTTTTAAGATTATATGAAAGGGATATTGAAAATAAAAAATTAAAATTAAATTTTATAGTGTTCACAGTCTTTAATATTCTTAATCCTTTCATAAAATTCTGAAAAATTAAAAACTAAAAATAAAAATTGAAATTGAAATCAAATGGACCTAAATGTCCCAAGCAAGTTATGGATGAAATAATTAAACTAGATACAAATTACTTCTTGAGGCATTGTGTTGTTGACTTATTGGAAGTTAAAGGCAGTCTCCAAGAGCACTAGCTAGAGTCATACGGACATACGATCGAAATGTCTCATCGCCCTAGCTAGTAATGTAAATAGTGTTTTTGTGGCTTCACTAGAGACTAGAGTGCCTACAGATTATAATGCCTTAAACAGACAAGAGGGCGTGCTTCTTGAGCGTCATGTTCTCCTAATTCTCGACCATAAACTAAAGATACGTTATATCCACTTGAATATAAAATGAAAATACTCACTTTATTAATTATATTTTGTTTTCAGATGAAACATTGATTGGTTCCATTTTTCATTGCAATTCACCCTGCAAGATAATGATCAAAGCTTTTGTTTACTGAATTGCTGTAGATCACCGAAAATATATATATGCGTACTTTAAAATGTTATTAAAAAACAACCAACCCTTTATTATTTATAATTTCATTTCATAATGAGGGCCACTTGAATACTTAATCACCATCAATAGCAAGCTGGCCGGTTTGATAAAATCCGTTAACTACTTTATCATGATTGTTGAGAGTTTAAGACGGATAATGATCAAGTGATGCACAAAAGTCCAACTATACCTCTGCCTCAGGTGCAAAAGATGATCACCGTGCACTTAAAAGAAGACAGTAAAGCAATCCCTAAGCATATAGAATAATTTATTTTAAATTTAGTATCTACACTGCCGCAATCAAGTGATTAAATCTAGATATCACTTAATCATAAAATCTTTAATATTAGCTTAAGAACTAACGAAAATTCACATCAATAATTTTATAATTCACATCAACACCTGTGAATTTTTTTTTTTAAAAAATAATTCACAGGTATCACGTTTTGTAGTTAATTAAGTGAGGGTATCGATAATTGTTTTTTGATCATACTTAGTTGTAAATGTGTCATAATTATTCCAATTTGTGTTCCTAATTTTGTTAATGTTTTTGCTTTTCTATTTATTTACAGGATTTAATTGTCATGCACCAATAGTATAAAATTTTTCTACACAGTCATCTAATTATATATTGTCACAGGAGTTATGATAGTTGACTTTTATACCTATTACCTGAAAAGTCATCTAAACTAAATATTTTGATTGGATGATAATGTAAAATTATTTTATACTATCAATATATTAAAATTAAACTCTTGATAATAAACCCTCCATCCATCTTAAATTGATTTGCGATGCCATAACGGCCCATTCGCTTAGTGGCCTTGTCCTGTGTGTTTAAATATCACGTTTGATGTTTTTCCCCCTCAAAATATAGATTAATTTTGATACATTATTAATAGTGTCAAATATTTTATGTTGTAAATCAGTAGGATATTATTATGTATATGACTATTCATCTAATTATTGTAAGAGTTAATAACACTTTCAATAATGTGGGATGATAAAATAGGATACCTGTGTAATTTTTTTTATATTAATAGTACATTAAAATAATTGAATCGCCACATAGAACATCTTCTTAGGCACGAGTGGAGTAGCAGAAAAAATAAATAAAAGTTTGAATTTTTTAAAGTTATCAATATTTCTATCTTATAAACTATAATTTCTGGTATTAATATTTAATTAAGATGCTAAATAAATATAGTCTAAGAGAAGTTGGCTCATGCAATCAGTCTTCTACTAATGCATCGCTATTGCTTGAGTTTAATTGTTAAGCTCCTCATTAATAAATGATTTATAAATAAATATCTTCATAAATACTTAATAAGACAGAAAATATGTCATCTTCTCCCCCTAAATTTCCTTAAAATAAAAAAGAAAAGAAAAACAGGTATAGGAGAATCCCCTCATTCCTGAAATTATTATTAGATGCAAGGTCATAGTCATTCTTTTCTAGAGTACCTCCATTTATTACCTTTGTCTTTTGCATCCATTCCTTTCTCCATCCACTCAATGATGTTTTCCTTCCCCTCTTATGCTGTCACCACCTTTTGCCACTTGGTTATCAGTTTAGTTTCCACCCCTTTCTCTCAATCTCTCTTTCTCTCTTTCTTTGCTTCTCTCTTGCAATAAATTAGGGTTTCCTCTTTGAGGAGTAGTGCCTCCTCCTGTGACAAATCTGAGACCAATATCTCTCATTGGCAAAGGCTATTTTGACTTGTGAGGGTAAAAGAGCAGCTTCTGAATTGAAGGACCTCTCTCCCACAAGGGAAAAAAAGGTACTTCCCTTTATCTGATCAAAGAAGCATACATCACAAACAGGTAAAACCATGTTCATCATACATGTAGCTTCCTTCCTTAGCTTCTTTGCGTCTTTTCTCTATGCATACATAGTTCTTTTCTCTGTTTATGGTTCCTTTTAAGTAAAGTAACGGTTGATAGACATCTTGGATCCTTTTGAGATGTCACTGTTTAGGGCTTTGCCATTTTATGCTTTTCTGATGTATCCATGAAATATAATCATGGCTTGTTGCTGCAGCCTGATCCATGGTTTCAACAGCTTTAACTTCTGCATGAAATTTTAACTTTTTTTTACTTGGTCGTGCAGCTGAATGTCCAGAAGAAGAAAGATATAAAGATAAAAGTGTTCTTGTCTACGCTAGTGTATGGGAGTTTCCGATGACTAAAAGAGGAATAATTAAGAATAATAAGAGAAAAAAAACAACCTAGAAAAGTAGAAAGTAAAACTAATTACGGGGAAGCAAAACTTAGTTGACACTGTGAATGGAGTCTACCGTCCAGAATTAATTAAGAACTCATCACTGGTTTTGTTCCCATGAGAGAAAGGAAAGAAGGGAAATATATTTGAAAAAGAAATAAAAAAAGGTTATAAAAGAAAAAGAAAGGATAAAGATGGTCATATGTATAATATATTAGTAGTAAAGTGTGACAACTAGTCATCAAATTTAAACCTGCCAGCAAAGTCTCTATGCATGTGTGCGGTCTGTGTGAAAGATTGATTAGGAGGCATGGGTTAAGTCGTAAATTGCTTATAAACTTGAACTAAAATATTGTTCAAACTTTAAGTCTTTCAGAATTTTTTTTTTGAGTCAGAAAAAAAAAATTGTTTTGGAGAGTATTGAAAAATGGGATACTCTGCATAAATAATCAACAATAACAAGGATCCAATTTTCTGAACTATGATCAAAGAAAGATCTCAAACAATAACCGAGATTCAAACCAGAAAAGAAAAATATAGTAGAATAATTAAAAACGTGCAACTGAAAAACATGGGATCCAATTTTCTCATCATTTAGTTAAGAAATGTACTTGTATTTCTTTTTATGATATATTCTTTACAAGATATCATCATGATGTGTTTTTTTAAACATCAGTTTAGAGTAGATCTCAATTTTTTCTCGACCAATGTATGAAATGAAAAAATTCATAATATCTCTTCAAAAATACTCCAAAAAGTGATATAACTATTTCGCTCGTTCATTTTCACAATAAAAATGTGGTTATTGTGAAACTGTAATATAATTGCTTACTAGATACTAGAGAAGAACTGAACTCAACAGATGAGAAGGGAAAGTTTGCTAATTGATCATTTTTTATGCCAATCTGTCTTTCAAGTTCTTCAGGGAAAAATTAAAGAATGGCATCATCAAGCGGGTACAATTCTCCATGTGCTGCCTGCAAATTCTTGAGGAGAAAATGCATGCCAGGATGCATCTTTGCGCCTTACTTCCCACCCGAGGAGCCCCAGAAATTTGCCAACGTGCACAAGATCTTCGGTGCCAGCAATGTCACCAAGCTCCTCAACGAGCTCCTGCCCCAGCAAAGGGAAGATGCAGTGAACTCCCTCGCCTATGAGGCAGAAGCTCGTGTGAGAGACCCTGTCTATGGCTGCGTTGGTGCCATCTCTTTCCTTCAAAGACAAGTCCAGAGACTCCAAAAGGAGCTTGACGCCACCAATGCCGAGCTTCTCCGCTATGCCTGCAATGAAATCCCCCCTCCTCATCATCATCATCATCATCAATCTCTCCCACCTATGCCACCATCCATAACTTCAATTCAGCCAATTCCCCAAAGGCATCACTTTGGTAGTGTTCCTGCAAGAGTTGGTAATGATGTTGGAAGTGGGTTTTATAGGCAATCTCCTAACACCCCCACCACTTATTCTTTCCCTTATGCTCTTCCTTGGACTGGTCCTTCTCCTGATGATCTCAATGGAGGAGAAGGCGGAGGAGAAGGAGCAGGTAATTTGTGAACCATGTTTGCATATTGTGTCCATCTAGGGTTTATGATATGCCTAATTTTGAGGCATGAATGACCATGGATGGGCCTGCAATATATATATATATATATATGGTGGTACTGCATTTATATTTTATTATGGTCTCTCTGGCTATGCAGCCTTACTTGGACTCTTGTGGCTAGGTGACTGTTGTTTTCTCTTGAATTGATCTGGTGGCTTTTGTTTTTCCTAGATGATGATCATGTATTTGTTTCCAAGACCTACCAAGAGCTTAGGTAGTCTTTTCTTACCAAATCTTTAAGTGTGGCTTTAGGGGCCTAAAAATAAGTCGGCAGATCACATGCATATAGTAATGTAATGTGTATGGCTACTAGACCCTCTTAATTTGTGCATTCAGTGCAACTCTATAGGCATGTGCCGTGTGCATGCGGATCGAGTTGACATTCTCTGTCATTGTTTATGATTAAGAATAAATGGGAGATAACGTTACTTGATTCTAAAGCCTAACTCTACGGGTTAGACGCTTAGTCCTACTTACCCTATTTATATTCCTGCCCTTTTTTTCCCACTTTGCTCTTATTTATGGACCACTCTTTAACTTGCTTTATTATTATTATTTTTTAACTTCGTTATTACCCCCATTTGATATGGCCGGTTCAAAACCACTGATTTGAATTGAATATTGTTTTTGCTTTCTCAATTACCTGAGTTGGTAATAATGGTAAATTTTTGCTTTATCTCAATCAGTTACCGATTACCCTAAAAATAAAAAGCACAAGAAGCAAAGTCAGTGACTGTGCGAGGGAGTTGAGTTAATTGTTATTGGCAAAATGTCACAATCAGAGACACAGAAACAAGATATTAAGCTTGACTTCAAAGCATATGTAGGCACACTCTCAAGTCTCAATCTCATGTGGTGTGTGTTAGTGTGTTACTATAGAGACCTTTCATGATGTGGAAGTCAGTGATCTTCCTCATAATAACAGAACAACTCATTGGGGATGGTGTCTGATGATGATGAAATCAACTAACAGGAAAACGGAGCAGTGGTTTTTTCCCTTCTGAATCTGAACTTGTGTCTCTGATGCAATGATCCAAACTTGTTTTGAATTGTAGTTTTCATCATGTACTGAGAAAAAGGTGAGAGTGATGAATCTCTTGTTGGTTTGGTACTTTAGTCTCAAGTTTTCCCTGTGAGACTGAGACTCAGCTCCACGCTCTGAATAGTTCTTATAATTAATTATTATAAAATAATGATAGTAATAATAACAATGTCTGAAATAGTGAGCCACAGTCGCTGTCTCATTGGATTCATTCAATCAATACTTAAAAGTATAGTAGTAGTTTCATCCTTAGGGTTTTCAGCTTTTATTGCTTTGTGTTTTTTTTTTTTCCTTTTGTCTCTCTTCCAAGAAGTATCCTAGCTAGCCCCTTCGAAACTGTTACTATCAACCACCAACACTCACCCCCATACATTACAGTGAAACAGTGACGACCCTTTCTCTCTCATAAACTGCAGCTACATTGACATCCATCTGCAATTGCATACATGCGAATAAATATCAATTATTATCCCCCCTTTAATAATAATAACTGGAGTTTTGAATTTTATATTATAAAATTTTATATTATACATTTTATATTATAAATGTCACTTATAATTTTGAATTTTGAAGAGAAATAGAGAGGAAAAAAAATTTTGTAGTTCAAAATTTCACATTATAAATTTTTTCTTTCGTGCCTCTTTTAATGAAAATTCAAACTCATAAATATATAATTAAAATCAAATGTTTTAAAAAACATAAAATCTTTTTATTCTATGTGCACATTATTCTTTTTTTTTTACTCTTAACGAGTGCTCTAATTAAAATATGAATATTAAAATATTTGCTCCATTAGTTAAAAATCCAATAGAGTAGACTAACAAAATTATGGTCTTTACACCATTTTTTTGACGAAATTGTTTATTTCTAGGCAAATATTAGTTTGCGCAATTTGACAGGTAAACTTCTGAAATCCGAACCGATCCTGGTGAGATCAGATTCCTAGAAGTTGCAGCAAAAAAAAAAAAAACCTCTCGAAATCAGAGAAAACAATAGGGTTAGGGTTTTTTCCAGGACCATATTATATTATAAGTTAAAAAAGAAAAAAGAGAGAGAGAGAGAGAGAAAGAAATTAAGCAGTGTTCCAATCACTTACGAGTAATTCAGCCGCGTTTTCTCTCCTTGCTCCCCTGAAGAAAAGCAACAGCGAAACCTTTCATCTTCCAAAGAAGAAAGCAAGCCGTCATTTCATTCTTCAAGCTAAACAGTTAAGCCCTAGCTATAGCTTCTTTCATTATTAATTCTTATGTTTTTGGCAAACAGGAGAAACAAGAGATCCTCAGATGATTCTGAAATTATCCTTATTTTCTTCGATATATGATTTCTTTCTTCTCTCTCTCATTTATGAATATTCATTCATGATTCATGTGTGTGTCTCGTTGCAATCTCAGTGAGTAGTACAGAGCCAAATGCTCGCTCATCACAAACGCCTTCCGTTTCTCCCTTCACTTTTTGTCAGTGATCACTTTATCTATATATCTCTCCTTCTCGCAGCACACAGCTAGCATCACAAACACTGTTACACTCAGAAGAAGAATTAATCCACATCATCATCGGTCAATAATCAGAACATCCTGCCAACCTCAAATTAATGCAATTGCACACACAAAATAATTAGAAATGCTCCTGTTCCTGTGCATTCTCTCTCTCTCTCTCTCTGTGTATTTGTTTGTGTGCGTGAGGCGCCCTGACCCCTGCAATTTGCTTTGCTCCTCGAGATCACCAAAAGCCTTGACTTTATCTTTCTTGGAATTTTTGGTGAACCAAATCTAATCCATCATCAACTTTCCCTCAGAATATCTTCCTTATATCCGTCAAGTCCCTTTTAATCGGCACATTAGTCAGATTTTATAGTATTGCACATTTTGGAGCATGCATCGGAGCAAACAATATTCAATAACTTATTGCAAATAACCAAACGAAAGTGTACCGGAAAAAAAAACAAAGGAATATATATATATATATATATATATATATATATATATATATATATATATATATATATATATATATATATATATATATATATATATATATATATATATATATATGTGTGTGTGTATATGTGTGTGTATTTATTTATATGTGCATTGTGGAAGTATCTTAATTGGTTGAAATTATTTGATACTTATTTTTTTTATTTTAGAGTAATGTTATTATCAAAATCTCACATTACCTAAAGAAATGATCTAGATAGTCTTTATAAGAGTTTGAAGAACACTCCTTTTATAAGATAACTTTTTAGATTGAGTTAAGCTTATACAATTCTAAAATAGTATGACTCACTCATACATGCAAGTTATATTATTCTTGGAAATAAATTTCAACAAAAATTGTGATGTCCTAGAATTTATCAAAGTGTTTTGCTAAATGTGCCTTAAGAGTACATGTAAAGGAACCTAGAAACGGAAATTCATTATATAAAGAATAAACTTGTTAAGATTTCAAAGTATTGAATACATTGATTAAATCAAATTTTCCATTTTAACCTCCTTAATCATTACCTTAAGAGCACCAATTAGATAAACTCTTTATTAAGTAAAGGATTATACACTGAAAACTACATAGTCATTTAATCATTTATTGTCACATGATTAACTTTTACCTCCATCACTTAGGAAGTCAAACAAAATGGACACATACATTTGATTGGATGACCACTCTTTTAAATTGGTAATATATTAAAAGTAAACTCTTAAATAAAATAGTAAGTTTAAGGTTGCAAATATAAAAAATAATACTAAAACGTTTTATTCCTATAATAAACACTTACCTTAAATCAGATTCAGATCATTCAAGCTGAGGGTTAACCTATTTTAGATAGGGATATACAATTTATACTGAAAAAAAAATATGAATATAGATCAACTGTTGGGGCTCAGAGAAAAGTGAGTATGGCTTTCTGAACTTGTTGTTCCTCTCTGAATGAATGCAATAGTTATAATTTCAGAATCCATCAAATTAAACCCATCAATCTTCGTCTCACTCTGCACCAAGGCGTGGAAAAGCAGCAAAGAGCAGGTGAAAAATGGCAGGGTGAGGGTTATTAGCTAGAAAGGACAAACAAGAGAACAGCATGTGGTGGGGGGGTCCTATCCCCTACTCAAGCCCCCACAACAAATTCTTTATGTCCTAATGGACCTAAGAAGATGGCCACAAGTGGTCCAGGACGTGTTGTATGACTCACAAACCCAAACAGGTACCGATGTACTTACGTTATTCGTTTTCAATGTGGTCAACAGAGACAAACAAGTCTATTGTCATGCTAATAGTGTTTACAGACAGTCATTGAGACAAGTATACGTGCACATGTGATGTGTCAACTTCAATTGAGTGTACCAAAAATATTCCCAGTTTTGGTTTTGAAAAATCAAAGCTCGAACTCCTAACCAAATTGGCCATGAGAGGTGGTAGAATACTGCAAGTCTTGACAATAACTTCTCACGGCCACCAATTATTTATTTCTCTTACCATCTATGCCTTTTAGCTTTATTTCATTTCATGTTGAGGGCGAATGCAGTGGTGCACTCGGCTGGTCAATGACGATGATGCATCTTCAATCTCATGGTGAAAACTGTCGTGAGCAGTATCGATGAATCACTTGAATGTACTATTGTAATTTAAATATTTTAGCATTATAAGAAAAATGAATATTTTCAAATATTAGTAATATTTGAAGTATTAATAAATGTATTGTTATGAAAAATAATCTAATTTTAAAATAAAATACTCGTTGAAAATATTTATAAATTTTTATTAACAATTATTAAATATTAAGAATATATGGTATAATCAACATAATTCAAAGAAATTTTCAATTTAAAATGACTCGATAATTATCTAAAATGTTGGGTAGCAGAAGCAAACAAATATAAGAATAAGCTTTCTCCCTACCTACATTCATAACCCTTATAAGGAGTTTCAAATATGGTGAAGTTGTAAACTTTCCTTACAAATACTTCTACACATATATAACTCTTAAAAGTTACCTATATGAATTACTTTCACTTTTGGAAGATGATAAAACTCAAATAATGAAAGCCATATTTATAGGCCAAAATACCTGCAATACTTTTATTTCTTATCAATATGAGACTTTAGGTTAAATCCCATCATGAAGTTGGATTCTAGTCCCAATATAATCTGACTCTATGATAGAATACCAACTAGATAGATATATATAACAATAATAATAATGCGTACCTTATTTGATCCATGGTATTGAGGAGGTATCTTGTTTCAAGAGATATGCCAAGAGAACCTATTAAGAATCATTAAGAGATGTCTCAAGATTGTGAGAGGATCTTGATGCCCACAAAGTATGAATTTATAGCAATATAGTCCACATTTAAGCCCAAATCTAATAATATAATATGATTTTCAAAATTTATAACGGATCATTTATTAACTTTATAGGCTCACAAGAACTATTAGATCTATCTATTCATCCCGTTTTATAAAATCAAAATTTCATCCATTAATAAAATTCTGAAGTACTAGAAATTAAAACTCTAACATTGCAAACTACAAATCTCTTGTTTGAGTGTCACTCACACGCAATTAATGTTTGTGATGAGTAAATTTCTATTAGCAACTTTTTTATCGCTATCTGTGTCATCTCACCTCTACAAAAAAATCACATTTTGAGTTTTTTTGTCTTGATAATTAAAGAATGCTTAACTACTCCCTGAGAGAGAATGAGGGAGAACACCAAGCATTCAAAAATACATCACAAATAGAAAATGAAACACAACCAAGATGTCTAAAGCTAAACTTCAGACCCCACATAAAACAATAAGAATCGAGCTCACTAAAAAACCGAGGAAACATATCAACCCTTCAACACTTTACACCATTCCTCATCGAGGCTCATATCCATACGAATTTCACACACCAATTGAACCTCATTCAGAAAACTTCTATGGTCCATAACTAAGAGCCTTGCACCGCTTGAGGAGAGATCCTTCCCCTACCACACCTGCATGTCACTGCCTGGGGACAAAATATGCACTCGCCGCCTCCATCATCAAGGGTTGTATAGCACACAATCCACAACAACATCTCAATCTCACCCACCAACAAGCACACAATCCAAAGCAACACCCCAATCTCAGCCACGGCAAAGATACCTTCACCCTGTCTCGTCAATCACTGGGAACCTCATCAGGCATGGTAATAACATCACCTTCAACGTGAGTGAAGATTGCTAGGCTCCCAAAAACACACATGCAACAAACAAAGCTCAAAAACTTGGATCCAAACTTCAGAGGTGGATACACCTACATATAGAACAACACAACTTGAAACACAAAATAACAACGGACGGTGACGAATCACAAATATATTTAGGAGAAATTAATAAAAATTGGATCAAATATATTTAAACCTTTTTTTTTGGTGATGAAACTTAATTATCATTTTTCAATCTATAAAACCTATCTGAATGTTGGATAAAAAATATAGGGACTTATACAGTAACTAAACTTCAGAGAAAAAATGTCCAACATTTTGTAACTAAAAAACATAATTTTCAAATAAATTATTTTGTTTTTGAAAAAATGGTCTCTAAAGTTTATTTTATTTCAATTCCTTAAAGTTTAATTCTATGTCAACGTCTCAGAGATTGTGATGATTTTTTATATGACATTTGCAATAATAAACTAATTCAATAAAAAGAGACGTCGAAACTATTAAATATAAATATCATTCATATAAATTAATTTTAAAAAAACATTTAAGATGAAATCCGAACTTTGATCAGGACTGAAAAAATTAAAGTGAATAGAGTTTGATCCTATATATGAATATTAAGGTGCCACGTTCCATATGAAGAAGAAAGACCGAAAAAAAATTCATAGTAATAAAGTTATAGTTAGTTATGCATTTATTTAATCAATCTTTTTATCATTCTGAAATTAGTGGGACAAGAAAATAGACAAGTGTGATGCCTCTAAGAACTAAGCAACGACTATGCTTATGTCAGTGCAACCAATCTTACATAAAATGGGATTAAGAATTTGGTTAGGAATCATATGCACCAAGCAATAATCTTGACGCCGCGAAACATCATTGCGCATATCTAGCGATATATTTCTCTTTCTCTCTCTTAAGTATATAATATTAACTATAATATAATTCTCTTAAGATTTCGCAGAAAGATTCACATACACGTCAACATATATACAATATTTTTCTAGTATTTGATGGGCATATTTGTATTATATTGCATACACCTAAGCCAATTGATCATAGGTTCAGAATTAGGCTACATTTCCGCATGCAAAAGTTCTAAAAAGTTTTTTTTTTGGTGCTTGAAGACCACCGTTTGCTTTCACGAAATTCTTCCTTATGACCCTTATAACGACCATATTTTATGCTAAAAGTTGTTCTTCTATAAGATTTCCAAATGATGATGGCCATGATGGCTGCCACTAACTCTGTTCTAAACAAACCTATGATTATTGGTCAAAGAGATGCTCTCATTTCATTCTTTTCCTTTTCCCTTTTATCTAGATGTGAATCATATATCCATTGATGCTTTTTTCATTTCTCTCTCTTGATTTTTTTCCCCTTTTTCAAATGCATGACTATATATTCTGCCTTTCAAGCCCTCAATAGCAGTTGTTTAAAGGGGTATGCAATTTCTTATGCATAGATATTGTAAGAGAATCATGAAACGAATATAATTAAATTTAAGATATGCTTGATTTGTTCCAACTTCCAACAGGTATATGATATATTCTCTCTGAAAATCTTTAGGCCCTCTCAATAATATTACATAAATATTGTGTAGGAACCTATAGCAGGGCTCTGGGATTTAAGAATGATTCTCTATTCCAGCAGATTACAGTGATCGAATTTGGAAAGGGGGGCGGGTGGTTCTCTTTGTAGTAAACTGTACAATGGGCCAGTTTCTGACTTGAGCAGAAAGACCACCAACTTGGCATCAACCAAGGTTCTCGCAGGAAGAAAAATTGTTGCGCTTTCAGTCATTTCATTATCAACACTTCAATTATTGTACTAAAAATCTAATTAAAAAATGTCCTCCAAAAACTAAATTGGTGAGTATTATGAGTGCATTTGAGTAAAAACCCAGAAAAACTTCTATAAAAAGGTTTTTTTCCCTCACTTTTTTTCTTTCTTTTGTTAAAGAATATGTTTAGTTTCAAGACGAGAAGGTGAAAGTTGGTGGTAGAGAGTTATTTCGGAGATAGAAGAAAAGGGCTTTCTAAAAGAGGAAAAATGTTTGTAGCCATTAAGTAAAGAATGAATTAGTCATGTGCTTATAGACCGTTTGGAAACTCCCAAAATTTAATCCTTTCAAGAAATTGAATTAAATTTTATATTTTGAAAGTAACTTAAATAAAAGAATTGAATTCCCATAGGAATTAAAATTTAATAAAAATAAATAAGATCAGATCCAAATGTGTGCAATTTAATGTGGGAATTGAATTTTAATAAATGAAAATACAAAAATAACTTTATTTGAATATAATATTTTGTTCCAAACCTATTAATGAAGGATAAAATAGTAAAATAAATAAATAAATTCATTTTTAGACTCATTCTAAATCAAGAAATTAAATTGAATTCTTTAGTTTACTGACTCATTTCAAACATAAGAATTTAATTCAATTTTATCTCATTAAAAGTTTCCAAATGCCCTGTTAATATTTTACGGCTCAAATATCATCAATGTGATCAAGTGTCATAGCATGGATGATGAGTTTGAGTGATATCATGAATCACCTCTCCCAAAAAGCTTAAACTCATGGATAGATGTATATAAATAATTTTATATATAATAAGTGAGGAAGTAGTGGCAAGATTGAGGACGAGAAAATTTATTCCGTGTATGTAATAAAGTGACCATGAGCTGGGCGTTTTGGATTGAAAAAATACAAAAGCAATAAGTAGTTTTCTTTCTAGCCTTATGAAGGCCTGGCCGTGAGAGGATTAACAAGACAATACCGCAAGATTTATATATGTATTTTTCGGGGGCTTTGTAACCTTAATTTTCTAGGAGACAACTCTGTTCTCTAGCTCTTTCTAACACTCATGTCTCACAATCTGAACCTCACTCTGAAGCACTAGACGAACGGGAAATATCCCGACGGATTAGTGTAAAAGGATGTTGAATATATGATCTTAATTGCTCCGATAATCTTTTTTTGGTCACGAGATGTAATTTTTCACGAAGGCATTTACCCTTCCTCGGACTTGGTCTTGTTGCCAAAACCTTTGACTGCCGCCACAATGTTCCCTTACTCGACACAATCACAACACCTATTGCTCCGTGGATGCATGATTCCCAAACTTAGCCACTTAGAAGATCCACTAAAAACCATGAGGAGTATAGGTTAAGTGGGCCCAAATATATCAATGGAGCTTGGTTGAACTACCTGATAGGAGTAAATAATAATCATGCAGCTCGATCCATTCAGTTCGTTTGTTGTGCTCTCATGGGGTAGTTGTTATCTCATTTGTTATTCATGTAACCACTATATAATCACTCTTTAAATCTTATATATAAGCACCTCGGTGTGCATTCATCAGTAGCCAAGATTGATTCAGCAGTATTGCATCTCGATCGGAAGCATTACCCCGCTCTTTCTCTCTCTCGTTTAGTGATCTCTTTGTTGGTATTGGTACATGTCAATGACAAAGTTTTTACTTCTATTCTTCATCAGCATGTTCTAGGATTTTTGCGACCTCAATTTCGAGTCAATTATATTAGGGAAATTGCAAATACTTTTTGGATATTGTTCATTAATTCCAAACAAGGGATTTCTCTTTGCCAACAAAAAAATAGACCTTATCATTACTTGAGGACACCAATTTCCTGGGTTGCAAACCGTCTAACATTATTGGAGTACAAATGGCGCTTGTTACGGACTAATGCTTAGGTCAAGATGATCGCTTTGAGGTTCAAGAATACCCTCCTATCTCTATTTAAAACAAAGGATAATGTTAAATCAGATATGCACATTATTCTGTCTACTTACATCTCCTGAATACTCTTTGACTTGAGCGTTGGAGTCCTTGCAAGTAATTCATCTCAGTCGGTCATGGAGCATAAACAAGATCAATAGTGTGTTTGTGCTTCTCGTACCAAGTAAACTCGATATTATATCACAAGAGAACTCGTCTAAAAGAATTGTCAACTCATTTTTATCCCCAATCAAATATATTATGAATATAGAAGAATTATGGGATATAAAGTGTGAATTTCGATCATCCAAAAAGTGTTTTTACATTGTGTGAAAAGAATTTTCACTTCAACTTTTGATGGCACGACTTTGAACACAACAAGCTTTTTGTGAAATGCAGACTAGTAAAGTTTGCCCATACTATAACTCAAGTTGCCAATCAAACAACATTTCATATATGGGTATAAATTTTTGAGACTGAAATGTATATAAAGATGAATTAATTTGAATATACTTACATACTTTTATATTATTATTTAATTAAATTAAATAAATTAAGAGTAATATTACATATTCAGAAAATTATTTTCAGAATCTTTGATAAATTATGGTGTTTTCATCACAGTAAATTATTGTAAGATAATTTAGTTAACATCCCAGAAAATAAAAAGGAACTGGAAGTATGTCCAAGAAGTTGGTTACCCAGTCCTTCAATACTGCATACGTTCTGGAATTGATGAAGTGATTATTGATCAAACAGCAAACAAAAATAACTCCATGTACGATAGAAATTAAGAATAGGATGAGACGCCAATAGGCCATTATATTCTTGAATAATTTACTTTCACCTCTCGTAATTACAATACTCAATATTTTTTTATTTTGCATAACTATCATTGACCTCCCTTGAAATTCACTAAAATTATATTGACATCCTCTATAGATAATAGTTTCTTAATTTAAGTGGCAAATAAAGATAATATCATAAGACACATATAATGACTACACCAATATTTTGACGATATAATATTTTGATAATATTTAATATATATATCAACTAAAATACCTCATTTTTTATCATAAATTATAATTATAAGTTTCATATTCATATGATAAAAAAATTATTTTATTTAATTAATGTATTAAATATTACTAAAATGTTATAATTTTATCATTAATAATTATATATATATCTTTCATATTATCTTTCTTTTTGTCATTTAAATTAAAGAGTTAGTATTTATAAGGAAGGTCAATATAATTTTAGTTAACCCCAGGGAAAACTAGTGATAATTTTGCAAAATAAATAGATACTATACTAAATATAATTATACTAAATCTCAAAATAGAATAATGTAAAACTTTCTATATTCTTCTGTGACAAAAGCATAAGGGCCATTGGTTTTTGGGATGAACAAAACGGCCACGTTTTTGGTCATAAACAAAATAGCCACAGATACCCGTTCTTCATATTTTGCTATGAGTTTTGGGCCAATGGGCTCTTTGATTCTCCTCGCACAGATTTAACTTGAAACACGTTGTCAGGTCCATTACAAGCAGCGGGCTTAGCTCTTTCGTTGTATATTGTCTGCGGGGGTAGCTGGCCTGTTTTGTTCCTTGTAGTGCTCAACTTCTTAGAGACCAAAAACTAAATTCTCACGCCCAAAAACAAAAATCGAAATTCTCATAATGATTGACCCCAAAAAAAATAATCATCATGAATTTCACATTTTCACCTAGTAATCCTTTTATTATTACTAGTGATTGTGAACCACATTTTTTATTTACAGATTAATTTTAAAATTTAAAATTTATTTATTTAGTATATCTCCCGTCACACCCTAGGCATTGTGGGGAATATAAAATTTGGAGACCAAAAAGTGGATAAAGGAAGGAATTCCCTTTACGGTGCAATTAAAATTAAACCCTTTTTTTTTTTATCAACATACGTGCATTTCCTTTATTTTTATTATTTTGTTTTTTTAATTTCTTTTATTCTAATTAACTACAAGCACTTAAAAGAATTAAATAAAAAATGTCTTATTTTGAAAATTTGAGATGTAAAGGTTGAACTACAATATATAAAGGGAATTCTTTCCTTTAACTGAAAAAAAAAGTCATTTCGATACTGTTTTGACAATTTTTCTGTTTTTACTATGTTAAAGCTAGGTAAATATTAAATAAAATTTATTATAAGACTTTGAGGATATCCATTCATATAAAGTGTTTGATTTGATGAGTGAAAATAATACTACTACAAGATACTTTTCTTGCAGACAAAACATTGCGCGGAAAACACTAATATGCCCTGCACCTGACGTCGTCTTCCTTTTCCTCTTCCTCTCCCGAGACCTGCATGCAAACCCACAGCTTCCATCTCCATGGCTGAAACCCAAACCCACCAACAACAACACTTCTGCCACAACCACCCAACAACCTAAAACACCACCATCACCACCTTCCACTCGCCATACTCCTCCCCCTAGTTGCCCTCTTCTTAGTCCTCTCTGCCATATGCTTCGGCTTGGCCCGTTTCTTTACGTCGG
The DNA here is from genome assembly GCA_031216125.1 of Dalbergia cochinchinensis. Lineage (NCBI taxonomy): Eukaryota > Viridiplantae > Streptophyta > Magnoliopsida > Fabales > Fabaceae > Dalbergia > Dalbergia cochinchinensis. The sequence continues at coordinate 51,949,539 of CM062373.1, read as the reverse complement.
TAGCCTTTGGCGTCGCCGGAATCTCGTCCTTCGCGTTCCGTTCGCGGTGGCCGGAGCGGCGGGAGCACGGGAAGCGCAGGGCAGAGGACGTGATGGGCCACGTGGCTAAGAGCACTAAGGAGGCATCAAAGTGCGCGGTGAGCAAGACACAAGAAGTGGGCCAGGCGGGCCAAGGTCAGGCCCGAGATGATGGTAAGGCCCAGAAAGAAAAGTGGTAAAGTGAGAGTATGTGGTAAGGCCCAAGAACAGAGGAGGGCCCAAAAATCAGGGTCTTGATGTGATTCAGTCACTGCTGCTTGATCCTTGTGAGAGGGGTGTACATTTTTCTGGAGATTGTTTCCGTGCAGTGTGTTTTTGAGAAATTAAAAACAGAACTCTGAGTAGCAGAGTTTGCAACAACTTTTCCATGCAAATTATTCTCATCATGTAGTTTTCTGTGAATAAATCTATTTAATTAACGATCTTTCTGATTCAAAATTTTACTCACAATAACATGAGTTATAAGTTGTATAGCATTCTATGATTATTTTATACATGTAAATGAGATTCTGAAGACACATTGCTTAGAAGGATGTATCATTTATCTTTTGAATTTGTATTAACGCTGATTGTATGTATTGTAACTAGAGGTTCAAAATGAAATGCATTATACCAAACTAGGGAGCTTGAAATTATTTATAGAGACTTACAAAAAGATATTTATCTAGTTCTATTTTATTAGAGACTAAATAACTGCTTGATGTAATTATTCTGCCTAAGTGTAAATTCTTTGTTTTCTATTTTTAATTGGATTCCAGAGATCTTAAGTAGAACACATATTTGGCGCGCTTCACTTTCCATAGCATACATATAAATATATCCATGTTAGGAAACTTCATATTAAAGCAGCAAAATATTAAATAGCAATGAACAAAAAATTTTCATCACATGAATTGTTCATATAGGACAAAAAACACTCTCAATGAAATCATATTTCACGAAGTTGATATTACCTTGTGTCATTTAGATAACATAACTGTTTAAACTAATGATGAATAAATAGGACATGTACCTCTTGTAGGGAAGTCCCATAAAAAATCGTTGTCCATCTCACGAACGCATAGCCGCACAACTTCTAGCTTGTCCACACGAACACGATATGCCAAGGAACTCCTTTTTGTCCAAGTCTGATTCTTTGTTGCCCTTGGGAACCTAAACTAGTATGGAGTGAGTGATAGAGTGATTTCCTTAGAATTGGAGAGAGCCGTCTACTCAAAAGGTTTCTTCTCTTCTTAAAACAGTGAGCCACACTTTCTGTCCTCATTATATGTCAGAGTCTTTTCTTTTAGGATTGTGGAGATTATATTAATTCCCAATTAAAGTCTTATTTAAAATTCGAATTAATTTATTTTTCAAATAAATTTTATTTTAAATAGGCTTATGTAATTTTGACATTTACCAAAATAACCTCATCTCACATATAAGTCATCTAAAATCTTATATTAACCCAAGTCTGAAAAGACCAAAATACCCCTGACATAGATTTCTAACATATGGAGCTTCTATATAAAACCTTTTGAGAATTTACCAATCACGTTAAATTAGACTTTGGGATGTGCTAACAACCCCACAATCCAATTGCAAGTCCAATTCGATAATTAATTTCTAATTAACTATATTAATTAGAATTAGTTCATTCTTGACATATACCTGTTCTATTATGTGTGACTAAATAGGTTCATCATTAGTTAGTAATGAGATCACAAAATCAAACTCTTGATCTTATCGGAAACTCATTTCCGAACCTGTAATACAATTCCAAACCTAGAGTACAATTCTCAAAATACCCTTGGTTCTCATAAGTCATGGGTAACACCTAGCACAACATGTCATGATTACCCAAATAGTGACGAATGTATCAATCAAAACATTCTAGTGAACCAATAATTATATTTTCCATGCACTCAAATCCTTTCATTACAAGATCCCAATCCAACAAGGGTCATGGATAATGTCAAACCCTATAGCTTAGATCATATGGATTCCAGTTTTTCATTCCTTGATTAATATGACATGAATCAAAAACTCTTTTCTATTTAAGTCTAAGTACCTCAACCAAGGATTTCATGATCAAGAACAACCTCTCATCCATAGGACCTATTCTCTTTTACTTGAGGTAATGAATTATATCTTGACTAGTCACCTATCTCCATACATAACTAACTATAGCCCCAGATTGCTTAATACTAATTCATGGTATGAGTATACGGAGAGTTGCAAACCATAGCTATCTATGTACAAGATAACCGTGTCATCTCAGGTTTAAGGATTATATGCACCGATATAATCCAGATAATGTTTCGTTGACATTAGTAAAATTACCATGTGAACTTTATCTATTTGTCACTTTCAACCCGCTCATTCTATAAGTGTCCATATATTTGTTTTGACATCTAATATTATATAGTATGACACTCACTACTCCATCTTCATTAGTATCTCATACTAATCATGAAAACAGACAGAGGTGACGATTTTCTAGAATAAAAACGCCCAATTTGAATTCTTATAATTGTAAACTATTTTAAAGATATTATACTAGATTACTCCGTCACTCATATTATCAATTCTTGAGAATGAAGTAACAAACAAGTATCTTATAGACTTATTCTAATAAACATAAATTATGAACAAAAGAATAATGAACCGCCATTAATAGAAATTATTGATATGTATATTTATTAGCTCTATAGCATACAACTAACAGTCCAAACTAACATTTATTTACTTGTTATACATGAGCTAACATTAACAAATTAACTTCAACTATCGCAACTTTATGGTAGAGAGTCTGTCTACAAACTGCATAAATTTTTCGTCTGTATCCAACATGCTAATTCTTACATATTTCTGGCTAACCCCAAAGTGCGTTCCACTTCTTGTTAGGATGTTGTGTGCTCGAAGGAAGCTCTCGCAGTCTTCTACGTTTCCCTCACACTTTAACCACACAAAAGCTGCAACATAGCCACATACAAAAAATGGAACGAAAAAAACGAGGTACATTTTATGTCATGAAATTAAGTAATGCTACGTATTTAGAAAGATATATACAGAGTCTTTGATAAAAAATATTGTAATTATTAGATGAAATAAAGTCGTTGGTCCACTAATTACTCTAAAAGTTAATAATCATGACACGTCATTCTGAATATAAAATTTTGGTTGTCTATCATTTCCCTGTGAAATTTACTTGTCGACCTGCATGAAATAAAATTTGTAAATTAATTTGGTTATAGTTGATTACCTGGACGAGGCTCCAAGACCTGATTGAAGAAGGTGCAGAATGCAGGAGAAAATTTGGGCACACTGAACAATCCACCACGCTCAACTGCTACTCTAAGTTGCTTCCACCTGTTTGCCATGATGTTGTGGCTGAACTTGAAGAATGACTCGCTCTCTTTGGTGTTTCCTTGTTCGCAGCTGTCAGATACTGCCCTTAAAACCTTGGCAGCCCTGAGCTGTGAATCCTTGGACACTCCTATTGTGTTGAGCTCTATGAATTTGGTCATTTTCTTTGCTACCTCTCGGTCTTTCACTAGAGCCCACCTATTTAAAATGCAAAGTAAAATCTTCTAAAAGGGAAAATGATTTTGCAACCTAAAATGGATAGACATCATATGAAATATTGTATACTAATGTGAGTGTAAGAGATTATAACACTAATGGAAGAGATTGTCAAAATATACGTGTATTGAGGTGAGATAAATATGTTGTAATGTGAGAAAGGTGTTGTATTTGGTGTCAAATTCAAAAAGCATAACTCTTCGTTTCATAAATCAGTTTTTAGTGTTTATTTTTTATTTTTCTATTTTTAGAATTTTATGATAAACATAATGAAAATTGTAAATGAAAATCAAATTTTTTAATTTTCATGGTTTCTTTTACGAAATCCTTTAAAAAACGTAAAACTAACTAAAAACAAGAAATGAAAATTGAAAACAGTTTTCTTAAACTAAATGTACCTTAAACAAATCATTGACAACTGGGGATACTTCACACTATGATTCCTTATTATATTAAACAACTAATCTCCACAAAACAGGTCCTATGTCACAAGGTGCAGATTGTTGAGTGTGGAATCCTCATGTTTCAGGTGTCTTTACTCCTGAGAGAGCATAAAATTGGCTTTTGGAGAGGGAGCGTGATCTTTAAGTTTCGCGAGATTTAAAATGGGTATGGAAGCTCCCTTGCCGAGAGAAGATCGAGTTCCTTGTCTGGCTTTGTTTAAAGGATGCAAAGCCAACAAACGACATACTTCTTTCGATGCTATATGGCGGGTTCTCATTTGTGTTCCCGATGTCACACTGAGCGGGAGATTATTATTCATTGTGTGTGTGATTGTGTAGCCTCTTGTGCGGTGTGGTTGCGGGTTGGGTTTGCTCATGACTCTACTTTATTCTTGTTAAATGGCGAAAATTGGTTGAAAAAGTATTCTAGAGCTGAGGAGAGGAACTTATTTTTGGTTTGTCTTTGGTGGGTTTGGCGCTGAAGGAATAAAATGGTGTTGGATTCAAATCACTGGACACTTCATGTGGTGATGGGGAGAATCTATCATGCCATGCGTGATGCTGACTTGTCTCGTTCTCCTGTTGATTAGGTTCATTGTGATCTTTCTAGTGGTGTGTGTTGGTCTTCTCCTCAGGAGAGAGTGGTGAAGCTAAATGTGGATGAGAGTAAAGTTGATAGTAGCCATCGTTGCGGTATTGGTGGGCTTATCTGTGACCATGAGGGTATTTGGTTGTGGTTTTTCTTGTGTGACCCCTTGGAATGATGTAACTATGCTAGAACTCATAGCTGTGAGGGAGGGGCTACGTTTGGCTTGGGATCATGGTTGGAGGCGGGTTCTTTGTGAGTGTGACAGTGCAGAGGCTATTTATCTAGTAGGTGGCCTTCAGGATTTACGTGCGCATGGTTTACATGCCTTAGTTAGCGAAATTCAAGATCTATTGCAGCGGCTCTGGGAGGTGCAGGTGTACTGAGTTCCACGGACAGCTAACCAATGCGTTGATCAGCAGGCCAAGATAGCTACTTCCAGTGTTACCCATAACTTGGTGTGGGACTCTTCTCCTTCAAGGATACTGTCCTTGCTGCAACAGGACTTGGTGTAATTTTTCTTGTTTCTTTGTTTTATTACCAAAAGAAAATGTACCCTAAACAATCTAACTTCTGAGTTCTCTAGACATCCTCTCCCCTTCTAGACTTTTTTATGTGAGAAAATGGTAACATGTCTTCTTTTATGTTATAAAGTTTGTGATTATTTATAAAATGACTGCACATAGACAATTGAGGGTGACACAGTAGATAAGGTAGTTCTTGTGTTGTGTGGTAATTACCATACATCAAACTTAACTTACCCTATGCGCATTCCTGCATGACCAGTACTTTTAGAGACAGTGAAAAGCGTTACATCATGGTCTGCAGGCGATGAAATTGGAGTGTACTGGGGCCAGTAATAGGCAAGGTCATGAACCAAGAGTCCCTGGCTTCGGTTCACTACAGAGCGCCTCACAAATCCATCAGGGTTATTGGGAGAAGTAACCAGCTCAATGTAGGGGCCATCTTTGTCAAAACTTTCTGCATCGCCAGCCCATTTGTATAGCCCTGATTTCTGGTAATCCGTCATTGATGGGTATGACTGCAAGTAATTAATTCTCTCATCAATTCAATGCAAAAGCTTCAATTAGTCAAACTAACAATATGTAACATCTGTCCTTGCATTTTTGATTCTTGAGCACAATTAGGATTCCTAATAAGTAAAAAGTGATAGTCTACACTACTTACAGCCCGTCACAAGTTTTGCGAGTTATTACTTCATTTTTCTTTTAGTACACTTTTGATGCAAGAGAAATATTACTTTAACACTCAATATATTGGATATCATGTCGACACTCATTCTACCATCTTTAAGTTTTCTGTATACCCTATGTAAAGTAAAACACTTTTATTTTTCACCATTGAATTTGAGTAAATATTCATAGACACCTCACTTTGGGTGATTGAAATAACATAACTCTTTATGTAATACTTATCGTGTGCCAGGTTATGAATCAAATAGAAAACCAGTTTTTTATTGGTGGCTTGGTGCAGTAGTATTTAAGAATCTCTCAAAGAAAAAATGTGTATCCTCTCTTATAAGCCTTTGCATTAAGAATTTTTTGAGTGTGCATTGCCGACTTGTTAATAAAATTTTCCAGAATTAAGTGCGATTAAGTGTCAGTTACACCAGAATACTTAGGTAATAAAGCCAGATGCCACCTTTTCTACCTTTTCTTTTTTGGTATGAATTGAATAAATGATCTCCAAGCTAGGATTCTCACATCTAAATTTTAGCTGTCAGTTTAGCGCATGCGACTGTTCAATAGTACCAACTGTTTTACCAAAAAATAAGTAGCACCTTTCAACTATCATGTGATCAGGCGCAGGCATGAAAATGTAGCATGAGAGGCAGAATAAATGGCAGGAAAAAATTGAATGCAGTAATTAATGTGCGTCTCTTTCAGCACATGCATTATATTTATATAACTAGAGTGAAAAACCAAGTGGGGGGAAGAAACAAAATAAACGTAATTCTTTCAAGAAATCAGCATCAAACAAATATAGGTAGTTGTGAGTGAGTGACTGACCGAGTAGTAGGGTGAAGCAGAGACGACGCTGATTGGTTCAGGAGCATCAGTGGGGGAGAGAGCATAGAGTGCAGCGAGAAAGAGCTGAGAGGAGCCTGTCCCGACAACAATGTGACGATCCTGCGTCACAGCATTGCCGACCACTGTGTGCAACCTCACGACCTCCTTGGCCAACTCAGGCTCTAGAAACCAGCAAATGTTGGTCACATCAGAGAAATAGCTCATCGATTGCCATCCCGGAATTGTGATCGTGCTCTCGTCACCCGTTTGTCGCCAAAATCCCTCGTACACTGTCGGATCTCCACTGCAAAAAAAAAAAAAAAAAAATACATCCATCCATCAAACTTTACAAATTGATTGAGGAATAGTGTGTATAGCCAGCCAGAATCATTATGTCATGAGTTACTCATCTAATAAAAATTAAAACTTGCATCGGATTACTTGGACAACAGAATTTGATTCGTGCGTCTAGTACTGTTACAAGAAATTAACATCTTTCGATTCAAGACCATTGATCTATCAAAAATTTAATATGTTGTGTCAAAATAATATTTATTTTAAATTTGTGTTACAGTCAAATTTCCTAACCCGTTCAATCAGGTTTATCAAACCCGATAGGATCAAATACCTCTACAAATAGTCAAGTAAGAGAAATTCCCACTATCAGCAATAATCGCTCATTTCTAATGGTCTTAGGATTGCCAATCAATAATTCCTATAAGAACTTGTCCTCGGAGTTAGACAAAGTAAGTTCTTGCATGCGCTGAAAAAAAATTAGCTTATCCTTGAGGCCAATGGTCTCATTCAATAATTAGTCAATTCAAACTCTTTACAAGACTAGAGGCTCTCCACCCAATGGTACAGTCATTCGGGTTGGACTCTTTTTCGAGGACTTGAGTCCATAATAGTAGTAGCTAGATGTTTCAATCTCTTAAACAAGTGTCTCGGGGGTTGAGGCATCTAGTTCAGTGGGAATACAATCAGGTAAGCGGGTGGATTTCATTTAAAAAAAAAAAATTGGCATGCTTAAATATTGTATTTGTTTTTTCATTTGAAAAAAAATCACATGTATATATACAGATACCGACAAATGCTCATAAAATTTAAAAGTTTAACACGTTTGTTTATATACTTCTTCAAGACCTCTACCAAAGGAGCAGGTAAAGGAGCAATGAACCTGTCAAATAAGTGGCGTTAACTTACTATTTAGGGCTGCATTGCATGCGTATGGTTAAGGCAGAAAAAGATATCAGCCAAGAAATGATTAGATGGATTGATAGACTCACTAGATAGGTAGATATATGCTATGCATTTACAATTGAGAAATATATTTATAATTACAATATCTGACATAATGATGACACACTCTTATCTATTATTGAATGAGATGTGAATTTCATTTAATTTTGATCTTATATCTTATCAAAAATAGATAATAATATATCAATATAATATTCTATATGTTGTGAGTCCAAATAACACTAGTCTTTATAAATACATATACATCAGATCGATGGAGCCATGCAGTAGCTTCACTAGAGTGAAGACGACAAAAGAAGTGGGAAGTGGACTTCCATTTGCGGAGCCTGGTCCACCGAGGCAGTAGATGCGGATCCAAGATTCTAGAGGATCCCATATCGCGGAAAGGGCAAAAAGAGAAAATAAGATTAAAATGAAAAATGTAATAATTATTATTTTTTAAAATAAAGACATGCATAAGGCAATAAAATCTAGTGACTCGCGATTGGGGCGGCTAAAAGTTTCAAAAAATATCATCTTTTAACTCAGACAACTCAAGGTGCAATGGTCACAGCCGAAAGCGTGTCTTCAATCAGTGTGCGCATCAGGCCCATGACTCCACTAACTTATTTGGCATTCTTCTACTATTTAATTTTTAGTTGATATTATATAGTATATGAGGATTATGATTAATTCGTACGAGATGTAAAAATAAAATTATTGTCCTGTTGTTTTTTTTTCTTTTATAAGAGTTAAATATAAAATTTTATTTCAAAATAATAAATGTCAGAGCAATCGGCCTAATAAGCACCAATATTATTCTACATATATATATATATATATATATATATATATGCTGCTTTTGAAAAGAACAAACCCGCTACAAGCATGCAGTTTTCGTAATCTATTGTAAATTTTGTAGTCCAATTGAAATGGGTCTACTACCTAAAATTGGTCTTCAATTTTGTCGGACCAAAAATTAAAAAACAATTGAAGTTGAATTATATGCACAAGAAGCCTGAAGTCAAAGGCTAGATTGATGACCAAAAAGATTTTGATAGCCAAATGTCAAAGAGAAGTGCTTATGGTGCTGGGTGCAGTGGTGGTACGTTAGACACTTAGACTACCTACTTGGCTACTCTCAACTCAAGCACGAGCTACCTACATCTACTTTTGGGCTCCCGATTTCTTCATACCCCCTTTGCTTGCACCAAGATTAGTCCCCTCATAAAACACATATCAAATTACTCATTTAACCTTATAATGATTTTTTATTTCCATCTTAGCACCTGCTTCTTCCTCTCCCCAGCCAACAATGTCTTCTACTCCTACACCTCTCTTCATCTCTCACAATTGAAGGAAAACCTAAAGGCGTATCCATTTTTCAGCACCGGCGAGGAGATCAGTTCCAGAAAACATGGTGTTGGTGGACAGAGAGGTGGCGGCGGATGGTGCTGTGACGGTGGACAATGGCATGAAAAAAGGGCGTAGTAAATGATAGATTTGTAGCATCATCTCCACTAAAATAAAATTGTAACTTCAAAAATATTATATCATTAAAATAAATTTATTTAATTATTCATTTTTGTTAATTCTGGACACTTAAAAATATATCTAACGTTTTTAAAGAGGGACTAATCTATCTACCAAAAAAATGGAACTAATCCATCTACCGAAAAAAAAAAGGGACTAATCTTCGTCCCAAAGATAAGGGGGACCAAGGGATCGAGAGCACTGCTTTTGGCTACTAGCTTTCGACCCTCTAACTGGGGAACACATGGCTTAACAACAAAAGCAATGGTATATAGTTTGCCAAATCAACTCTTTAAGCACTTCTCCAAGAAGCCTAAAGTCTCTAAAGCTTGTTGGGAAAAAAATAGTGTTCTCCCGTCACCAACTGACTATGACTATTTGACCTAGTCCCCACACGTAAGGACAGTATTACAAAGATAGTTTGTCCTTTTGTGAGTAAAATGTTGAATAATAAAGTAAAGTTATTTGTATGTACCAAAAAAAAAGAGGGATATATATAAAAGAACAGACGTAACGTGAACGTTAAAAAAAAATGCAAAAATAATGGATCTATCATATTTGTTGAGGAACAAATATAGAAATTACCATAAGCTCAATTTTGAATTCTATGGGTTAAGGGCATTGATTGAAAAAGTAAAATAGACTTCTAAACTTTCTAATAGATGTCATGCGATAGAAATTTGAAAATCTTTTTTTTTTCCTATATTATATTTGTCTCCAACTTCAACTCATGCGTGGATCTGGTTCTTTAACTAGATCTGCCCTGGTGTGGGTACTATGCTCTGTTTTGAAGACCGTCGTAGGCGTGGTTGTTGCAATGGCAATGGCATGCATGGAATGGAGATAGACCATGAGGTGGGTGTAGAAGGCGGTGTTCCTTTGTCTTTGCGTTGGTTTGCATAAAGTCTTGGCGCTCGGTTTTGGCTTATTTGATGATGAACCTGGTCGACATTATTCGATCGATAGTCTCTAGCAAGTCCTTGTTGCAATGCTGGTGGACTTGAGATTAAGAATCAAATGAAAGTTTGAGATTAAAATTTTAGATTATAAAAAAATAATTCTGTAAGAAATTATATTTGTATTTTAATATATATCGCCACCATTATCGTCGACGACAAGCTCCCCGAAGCCACCTTCTCCTACCTCGACAATGCTGGACATATTTTGGTTTGTCTAATTGTTGCCACCGCATTCCATTATGACAGACCCGAAGAAGGGGGAAAAAATCTCGCCCATGGGATGACAGAAATCTCGACAACGCCGCCGTCGCTAACGGAATCACTTTGGAGCTGGTCACTCCGGGGCTATCCGTCGCCGCCAAAGTTTCTCGAAGGATCGACGAGAGAGGGGATGATTGGGATGACAGCGACAGTGACAACGACGATTTGGAGATTTCATAACCTCTAATTGCATATTTCACAACAACGATGAATGAAATTGAACGACAACGGGCTCACGGCAATAGGAAGAGGCAACATGGTGGTTGATAATGATGGTGATGATGACGACGACGAAGATGGTGGGCGGTGGCATGAACGGTGGTGTGGAGGAGCAAGAATGGGGAGATAGTGCGGTGGCGTAGACGGTAGACGTCGAGGGGAAGGATACGACGGAGCTGGGAAAAGGGATGGCAGGCATCAGGGTTATCATCAATCATCACCCACTTCATTCCCAATTTAAGGTTCAGTGGTATTGTGTTCTTGTAGTACTGGGAGATCTCTTTATTGTTTCACCCCCTGATTATGTTAGATTGTTAGGTTATAGTATCAACTATGAAGAAGGAATTATGAAGTGAACTTCTTGTTATGTGTTGTAATTGTACAGTTTGAAATTGATGTATAGTAGTTCATTTGTTGATGAAATCAAGTTTGATTATTATCAAAATTAGCCTCTGAGGTCCACTAGGAACAGAGAAAGAGAGGGGAGGGAAGGTAGATGCTAAGGGTGCAAACATAATTTGAATACCCATTTTTATTATTGTAGTGTCAGTTACCATCTGGTCACAAACATTAATCTTCCCCACCTAAGAACTCACCAATTATCATAAGCTTAGTTTTTAATCATGATAAACTTAAAAGCAACACGTCACACAATCAAACGATTTTGTATCCTGTCTTTGCTTCCTTTATGTCTCTGACAATTGTTTCAAGAGAAAGTCACGTTAAATGGTAAAAGACGAAAACTTGTCTCTTTCTTCTCAGCAACAATAGCAGGAAGCAAAGCAAGAATGGTGCCAAGACGCAAGCCCCAACTTGACCAGAAACAGAGCCAGGATTGGCTCACATAATAAAGGAGGAACAGTAATGGAGATGAAAACGACGATTCTATCATGAAATAGAATCCAGATTTTATCCTGAAAAATATATCACTGGCATCACCTTATTTTTCCCTGGTTTTTAACCATTCAATCAACTCCCCCTCCCACCAAAAGTCCCATTTTCCTAATTTTAAAATGACAACCAAGGTTAATGTGATAAGCTACGGAAATTATGACTTTCTTTGTAAATGAGATACCAACTGCCAACAATTTTCCCAAAATCTTGGTTAGTCTTCTTCCCTTATTCTCATAAGATAGATAGGATAACATTGAGAAACATACGTTAAACATATATTTATGTGTTTAATTCATCTAAGGTTATGATTGAAAGAATCAAAATGTACGGCAATAAGTAACAATGCTAAACATAAATGACCATTGTTCAGGGAGATGACATAGCTAATAAGTGTACGGCAATAAGTGACAATGCTAAACATAAATGACCATTGTTCGGGGAGATGACATAGCTAATAAGGGACGACCCTTGCCAGTCAAAACCTAGCCATTTTCACCTCCAAATTGGGGTCAAGAGTGAATGAGTGCAACGTCTAAACAAGGATGTGTCATAGTCTCTTTACTCACCATCTTTATCTTTTATTTCATTATTAGTCACTCATTTCTATTATTTAGAAAACTCTCAATCATAAGCTAAGCTTATGAGACAAAAGGTTCATGGCATGTTATCACAACTTCCGAAAGGAGTTTGACAGTTTAAGACCCAGTTGAACTTGACCAATATACTAATTGGTGAGACCAATATGTTTTTAAAGACAGAAAAACAGTAGTCATCAAGGTTTGCTTGCTCACTAAAAGGCTAGTAACATTTACTTAAAACCTTAATGAAGACATTTTAAAATGAAAGGAACCAAAAAGAATCAATCTCAATTAAGGTTGTACTTACTGGTCAAGATTGATGACTGTGTTGCTCCCCCCAGCTCCATGATCCGCGCAAGTAGAATTGGCCAAAGATGAAGTGGATGATATAACCAGACGTGATTTGTGGATGCTATGCCCCTCTGAGTCAGAACTAGCAACCTCGGTCCCTCTTTCTGTCTTGGAACAATAGCGGTCGTAGATTTCCTCATCACCTTCATACACCATTCTCAGTATCAAGCTCACATTCAAAGCGAGAGACAGCACCAAGAAGTGCCTCAAAGAGAAAACTCTGGTGATGGGAAGCTTCGCCATATCAGCGAACAAAACGGAGAGAAAAAGGAAAGCTGAATGTTAAAGAAATAAGGAGTGAGGCAAGGGTCTCTCTTTCTAGATATATGCTAGTTAGTTCCTGCTGATATTTACTCAGTGCACACTTGCCACTTCTAGGATGTGTACGTGGTGGCCCTTGCGGGGATCAAAGCCAAGTTTCAAGAAGGGAGTAATGATGTTTTGAAGTCCAAAAAATAGATGTCTATTCATATATCTATTTTATAATCGTTAGATGTGATGAATATTAAAGATAAGTGGAAATTATCATTACATCCAATAATTATAAAGTGAGTATCTGAATAAACATCCATTTTTTGAGTATCAAAATATCGGTGTCTACATGTAAAGTGTGATATTTAGAGGTAAAATTTTTGGACAAACTATCATTTTAATCCTTGAAGGTTCGTATTAATGGCAAAATAGTTCTTAAAATAAATTATATTCACCTCCAACCTTCTAAAGATTCATCATATTTAACAAATTCATTTACACGTTAATAAATCTCTATTTTCATTAATAAAAGTAATTTTTTTGGGGCTATTCGTTAAAAATATCATCTTTTGAAGGCTATAGTGGCCGTTCTACAATATAACCTAGTATAAAATGAGTTATTTTTTAAAATAGTGTTCTATAGTGCAGATGAACTTCACATAAAACATGAAAATGTAATCCCATCTGTTAATAAAATGGAGGTCAGTTGACCTTTGGATGAATTTGTAAAATGAGATGGATATTTTAAGAGATGCGGGTAAATATAATTTTTTTGGCTATTTTGTCAACAATATAATCTTTTGAGGGTCAAAATGTTAGTTCTTTCAAAAAATTATATCTGGTCTCAATTTTAAGAATTTATTATATCTAGGCAACACACTCACAAAAAGCTAGTAGAATATAATTGATAGAATCTACTTTTATTATAAATGTGGTTAAGTCAATTTATGTTTGTCTAGTAATCTCTATTTTTTACTATTCATGTTTTTTGTGGATCATTTTGTGTATCACTTCACCACATAAGTGTTGAACTATTAATTTCACTCTATCATTGCCCTCCCTTGATTCCTTATCTAAAACCTAAAAAAAGATGCATTGCTTAGCCCTAGGTTCAAACTGCAATCATATATTAACCCTTAAATATCAGAGTAAATCGCAATATCCCATAGCTAAATGAGTGACACATTGGATACTCAGTCTCCCCTTTTAATAAACAGTAACTAATCTTTTAGCTGTTAGTTTTGATTTTAAAGTTCTACATTTAACTAAAAAAAAAAACTGCTTATTAGCATTTAATTGAAAGATTTCATATGTGAAACATGTTGAGGTGCACCCATCGATGAGGCCCCTGCTTTTGGGCATCAAAGAGCTCCCCATCTTTTTATTCCCTTGTTTCCATTCTTTTACTCTCATGAATGATGAAGATGGGGATAAGACAACTACACTCCCAAGGCACAAAGGGCCTGGATTTCTTGGTTAATTTTGGAGATCAATCCTTAAGAACGAATCGAGAAAAAAATTTCATAGAGAGGCCGAAAAGAATAAGAATTTAATTTAAATACAATGATAGTATAAAATTTATATTGTCATTCAATCAAATTCTTCTATATATATGACTTTCAAGGTAGTAGGGCGAGAGTCAACCATGTTTTGTTAATGTGAAGGAATATAATTGAATGATAGTGTAAAAAAAATTTATATTATCAGTGCATCAAAATTAAACTCAAAGAATGAATTATATTATCAAATAAATATTATAAATTAAATCTTTTGAATGAATACCACTCATAGCAGTTATTTTAGAGTTGTTATTTTTTGTCATAATTCACATTGTCTTATTTCTTTCGATCAATCTTTTGTGTTTTGTCAATAAATTAATAGTACATCGAATATAATTATATTAAAGGAATTTTGTCGTAATTTTTCAATTTTGTCTCATAAGCTAATTGATAAATTTAAAAGGAATTAATAAAATTCGTTTTGAATGTATTAAAAAATACAACTTTAATAAACTCCTTATATTTTTATATTTCGAATTATAAATTTTTTATTTTATTTTGTATATACATATTTAATAAAGAAAATTGAGGGGGGATATGTCCCTACCCTCCCCCTCTACATTTGTCCATGTCAACTTTCTTTGTTTTATTTGACCAATGTCACCCATAGAATTTGATGGGCTTAATATCCCGGCACATAATGCCTATAATGAATGCAATTACTTAAGCTTGATACAGTTTTGATCAAACTTTAAGGAAATAAAGTTGCACCATTGCTAACAATTTCTGTAACACCCTAGTAGCTCCAACATATGCTTAAGTTCACATTTGGATTCTATTAGTTTGCTAGCTTAGCTTTCAGCTTTGCGAAAAAAAAAATTAAAACTTTTAAATTAATTTACCAAAATTATATATATGTATTTGAAAAACTTACAAAGAATACAAGCTTATTTTGTGAGATTTAATCGATAGGGAAGACGTTATGATACATGTAATATCATTAGTATAGTCATAAAACCTAAAGACAATATATAGCACATCCCACACATCATAAAAGTTCATTCATTAATAAACATGGTATGTAGAGATAATTATTCATCGCAAAGCATAAGATGGGAGATTACTCCCCAAATAAAACACCCTTATACATACAACTACCACTTACTGAATAAAACTTAACCATAAGTTCCTTCTATCATAAACCAAGAGATTAATTTCCTAGCTTAGTTACTCCCACGGGCAACGTCAATGTGCTTGAACTTCCAACTGGTAGCGATTGATCGGAGAACAAGATCCTTGTCCAAAGATGAGGTAGCCGAAACCTCCCACCATTCCTTGGATGGATCCCTGTTACTTGGTTCCATTGGCGCCATGGCTCCATGAGGGTTGCTACCTGCCGATAAGCTAGGCATGGTGACGTAAACGGGGGATTTGGTCTTGTGGGCATAACGTTTTGGATATTGATTTCCTCGTCTATACTGGTGTGAGGACTTGTGTAGGAATACGTATTGATACTCATAGTGACTATGACACAGATTGCATGGATAAGGGGGCAGTACTGTCACTCAACTAAGGGAGTTCCCAGTACCACATGAATTCTCTTCCATCGAAAGGCGATACAAAAATATAGAAGGAATGAGAAATATAATATTTCTCAGTAGGGAAAAAATGCATTGGTGTTATCGTTTTTGTCTTTACCTCGGGTTTGATTGCTAAAAAAAGTATGTGCATGTATATGGTCATCTTTTAGTTTTCAAAAGTCTTTCATTAGCCGAGGTAAGTCCCTTTTTTACATGCTTCTTCTATGGACATGTCATGATTCATGTATACACCTTTCATTCATAAGGTAAGGTGTATCCTCTTTTGATACATTCTTCTTCCACTATCATGCCATGATTTATGCACATTTTATTCATAAGATAAGGTGTATCCTCTTTTCTCTTGATACATTTGTTCTTCCACTGTCATGCCATGATTTATGCATGCATGCATCATGAGCTATTTAATTAGTAATCACACAACGTAACGTGTCTTGACTTTGATCTTTGACATCAACTTCCAATCTTAATTCTTGATTACTTAGTGTCATCTGCGATCTTTGGTATTAACCTCTGATCTTAACTTAGAAACTCGAAGTGGGCCTCCCTCCTTAAACTTATGGTATTGAGTTCAAACCGATGGCCATCACCGCCTTGAGGTAAAGGTTAAAATATGACACTGTTTATTAGTTCCTTTTCTTTACTTTCTTAATGCAAGTAATGTTAAAAATGATCATCACATGCATGAATTTGCATTTCAAGATAGCAATATGATGCACATAGCATGACATATCAATAATAACTTAAACAATGCACAATATCACAAAATAACAATTCTATCAATAATAACATATCCCAATAACTTAGGATTTCCATACAAACTTGACTTAGTTTATGAATTTGCATGATAGAGTCATTAAACCTATTCATCATTCTTTTCATTATGCTTATAATATTCTCATTATTAATTATTGTGCTAATATTAAAGCTTGGGAATATATTAGCATATTATTCTTACAAAATTAAGCAGCTTTTAACTTTTCTGGTTCCTAACAGATTTGACAATTATTATAAGAAATTCCACTGTGATCCCTACCCTGGGAAATTTAAGCTCATATTTTATGAGGATGATTTTAATTTATAAAGCTTTCCAAAAAACTAAAAATGAGTCAAATCCAATAACTGCAAAATTTTATAATAATTCATAAACGGAGGCTGTTTGGTTGTACACCCACACAACTTACGAAAGTTATCAACACAAAACTAGAATGCTTTCCTCTGTGAAAACTTCCAGAATACTATTCCTATGTGTTAACTTTCATTTAAAATTGGTTTCACTCAAATCCGAATTGTATAACTTGAATTTTAGAATTTTCATTGCGTGCTGCCCAGTTTCCAAATAGCAGAATATGAGGCCTATTCTAATATTCTTCACGAATTATCTAGGAAACCAAACACTACTAGATAAAAAAGGGATGCGGCTCTATGTCTTAGCTTTCATACAAAATTGTAATGGGCTTAATCGGGGGTCTAGAGATCTAGAAATGAATTTTTATTGAAGACTATCCAGATTGACTAGTTATTCCAGAAATTAGAGGTTTACATATAAGTTTTATGATTTTATTCAAATTAGATTTCTTACATGTTTTTCTCTTTTAGAAACTTTAAAGAACACAAAGGAAACACCATTTACACAACATCTATGTGTATGTGTATATATATATATTAACAAAAGAAATGTTTTGATATCAAGTTTTCATAAAAATGCAATTTAGAACACCTTTAGTGTCTCCTCCGAACAAACACCACCTCAATCACTTAAAAGTGACATGAACCCATTTTGAGAGACCTCATAGATCTCTTTGGTATTCTCACTCAATCATATCCTTGGAGAGAGGAGGGTTTATTCATTCATTGAATTTTATTAGGAGAGACATCCATAGCCATGGAAGTGCTAGGACATTCTTAACTCAATTTCAAGACCAATGCACCGTTCGTAGCCATAGAAAAACTAGAACAATTCATGATCAACTACAAATAGAAGTAACAAACATAAATTCCCCACCTTAATTGAAGATTGAAGAGGGTGAACAAGTTGCAGCCATTGGATTGAACAGAGGAGCTTCTTGCAACTCTTCTTAGACCACCACTCGTGAGCTTGCTATGAGAGTGTATTTTGAGTATAAAGGAAAAAAATTGAGAATACAGGGAAGGGGAGAGAGCTGCAGCCAAAAGTAAGGAAATAAGGGAGAGGATAACTTGCTTAAATAGAAAGGGGGGTCAAGGCTTGGTAAATGCTAAGCCTTGGAAGTACACAACCCCATTTTCCCAAGCTTTGGAAATGACACCCTATCCCCTCTTTTTCCCATGCTTTGGCTAGCCATGCACAACCTCATCTGGTCTATGTCTTGGTTTTTAATCAGATGTGGCTTGCCTGGTCTATAGAGGAAAAGAAAGAAATGCCCCTTTCAGCCCGTTTTTGTGAAAATTACCTGTTTAACGCAAAATCAATTAAGTAAACTATTTAAAGTTATCCAATTGATGTTGTTAAACATATCTTATTTCACTTTATCTTGATGCATTTTTTATAATTTTCCCATTTTATGTTTCAATGGCAAAATTACCATTTTGTCCTTTTTCCCAGAAAAGATCATTTTCGCACAAATATCTCTAACTACTCATTTAAAATGAATACTTAGCACGAGGGGAATAATTGGAGTCTTATATTATTATATTTCTCCCTTCGGTGACAAAATTGCTGTTTTACCCTTTAACGGGAAAATTACCATTTTGCCTTTTTTTTCTCAAAAAATGGTCGTTTCACGTAAGAACTTCGAACCACTCATTTAAAATGAGTGCTTAGCATGAAGGAAAATTAGGATGTTACAATTTCTAGTAGCAAGTGTTTGATCCAATAAACCATATAACAGAAACATAGTATTGTGGGCAAATGATGAGAGCTAAGTCATGGCGATCTTCCCTGAAGAGTTTAAAATCAATTCCCTCATTAATTTGAGATGATATTTGAGGTTCAACTAGCTTAATATGGCTACAATCAGGGCATGTAAAAAATGGGGACCCCTCTATATATAAGTCCGAACCAGTGGTGCAGTATCTACAAAGCTTCATATAACCAAGTAACTAACCCTTTGAGTTGGTGTTGTTTTTAAAATTGAAGCTCCATCACAGGGTGCAATTCACTAGTTAAGCATGTTCATTTCAGACCCCATTATTTTGCTTGAATCAAGCATGTGCCGCAATGTTACTCTTACCATCGTAGGGCTCAAAAATGGGTTGCTGCTAATAAAGTCATCCACATAGTTATATAACAAATAGAGTATGGTGTACACAATTATCATATCGGTCTATATATATCCCACAAGGACTTAGGTGTAACTTTCACTGACTGTTGTGAGTTGTCCATTAGTGGGTAATCATATAAGAAACTGCTCAAAGAGCATCAACAGTGAACCTACCTAAATTTTACATACCTACAACGAGAAAAAAGGACAACATACCAGAAAATAGTAATATATGTAGCCTATTTCCAGAGAGTTCCCTTTACACTAAGGGGACATTTGGTGTAGGATAATATATCCTATTTGGATTACAAGTAATATGATTATTTAAAATTGCTTGGACCTACAATATTGTCTTGTTTTGTTAGACTATGTTATTAGTAATCCAAATTACCGCATGAGAGTGTCTATCTAGTGTTATTGTTATTATTATTATTATAAAAATAACAATAAGTAATGATCAATTATTAATAATAATGATTATTATTAATTATTAATCATAGTGCTTATTATTGGTATTGATTAATTAATTGGTTATTATAATTAGTTTAATAATAATTATAGTATTTAATAATATTAATAAGTATTATTATTATTAGTATTAATTTATTAGTAAAAACATATATTGTCCGGTATAAACCTCATAATATACTAAACAAAATAATGTGAATTGCTAATTTTATCAAAAATTGCATTGTAACATTACCAATAATTTCTAAATGATAACCTAGATTATTAGCTGTTTTATAGGCAATATGCCAAACGCTACCCATAAATACTATAAATTTTTGTTTAGCTATGCACATAGACTGAAAATACACCGAAATTTCTTCATGTTTGTATAAAATTCATGTTGTTCTACATCATTAAGTATATATTTGAAATGTTGGATCTATATGTCTGTACTACAGATTATCACCTTAAAGCAACCCCTAACGATAGCCAACAAATTAAATATATAAAACTAGAAGTAGGTCATGGAGAAGAAAAAATGAAAGAATAAGTATAGAGGTGGACAACAAGTGATATTCATCACTAACAACAATACAAAGCAATCATGGTTTCACTAAGTTGGATGCATCTTTTGAAAAATATAGTAGTCATTTTTAATTTTATTCCTTCCGAAGATGTCTTGTTTAATTTTCAATGGATAGATGAGATGAATAAATTAGTACACTCTTTATTAAGTGGAACATGTACTTCGGTCAGACTTTTCATTTGATGAGGTTCTACAGCCACTTCTTTAGAGAAGTTAGGAATAAAACCTTAAAATAAATGGAGTTGACCAGTTGAGTTCATGAACTCCAATAGTTAGATCCATTTATTCAATTTATTCAAAAAGTATCGTCATTAATTTATTTTCCTTCAACAAATCTCTTCTTTTTTTGTTACTTTTTTTATTAAGTGGGACATGTATTTCGGTTGGAATTTATGTATTAAAACACATAGGGCTTTTTCATCGGTATCTTTAAGGTATTGATTAAGGATTTTTAAAAAAAGGAAAATTTTAAACTTTTTGTAGATCTCATATATTAAAAACTTGAAAAGCTCTCTTTCCAATGCCATGTATATCATTTTTAAATCCTTAACTAGAAAAACACTAATTAGAAAAGCCCTAAAAGATAATGTTAAACTACTACTATCATCAATTGAGCACAACCTACGTCCACATATATATGGCCATTAATTATGTTTCATATATATTATAAAATTTTTCTAAGAATTCAAAATGGCTATAACTACAATTATAGATATTAAATGGCTCCTAGATGCAAGATTATGGATAAGCTTGAAAAATTGACCACTCCAAATATGTTCTTCAAGTTATAAAATAACTCAATCATCAATGGCTTTGTAAAAATATCTGCAACTTAATCTCCAGTAGGACAATAATAAATTAATACTTTCTCATCAGTCACCAATTCTCGAATCTTGTGAAATCGAATATCATTATGCTTGGACCTTCCAAGGAACCAGATTTTTGCAAACTGCAATTGCTGACTCATTGTCACATAATATCTTTGTGGGAGAGCTTTGCTTTTGGTTCAACACTTTAAGAATTTTTCTTAGCCATACCATATGTGTGACACAACTTGTAGCTGCTATATATTCTGCTTCTGCCATATAAAGTGCAACAACTGATTGTTTCTTTGATGACCATAACATTGCACCTAACCCAAGGTGAAAGACATACCATAATGTGCTTTTTCTTGTCTTTATATCACCTGCCCAATTACTGTCTGTATATCAATATGTTAAAGGCAGGGCCTGGGAGTTTGATATGATATAAAAAAAAAAAATTGGATTTGAATGGAATGGTTTTCATGTAATTATATTTGCATATATTTTTGGTTATTTAGAAGTTCATGAAAACTTAAGTATTTATATTAGTAAGTTTTAGATTTTGAACCTTATGGATTGCTTATGACTTGTTGGACTTGTAAGCATATTTCGAAATATTACCATGATAGTATAGTTTGGGTTTTGTGAATATGTGTTATGTTTATAAATAGGTGAATTTGTAATGTAGGAAAACTCCATATTTTAAAGGAAACTCTGTGAGTTTCCCTACTTGGCATTCGTGTAGGCTTGCTAGAGATTAGAACTCCCTATGTAGCGATCATAGTCCGGGTTGGGTCGTAATAAAGTTGGTATCAAAACTTTAGGTTTTTCCAGTGACTACTAGGAGCAAGTATTCTTTAGTAGGATCATATCTGTGTAAATGGAAACACACTCATTTCTCTAGATTGTGATACTATCAAATACCTATAAGAATGTTGGTCCGATTTTCATAATATCATAAACTCACGAAAAATAATACAATTAATATTTTTCTCTCACAAATATGGCATAACACATTACACACAATAAATGGAAGAGGAAGTATTTGTAATTGTAATGACTTGATGATTTTGCATAACACAATGACTTTGCCTTTTATAGACTTTATAAAGTAATAAAATATTAAACAACAATAAAAATCCAATGTTAAAGAAACTAACATCCATTAAGCGGTGGAGCTTTGTAGGCTATGCATTAGGATAATGTGGGCTATGGTTTTTCAGCTGTGTTATCTATTAGTAGTGATGAAAGCATGTGCTATAATTTTTTTTTTAGAATTACTAGTGCATGACAAATCAAGATAGTAACAATTTTGCGTTCTAACTAGTCAACACATGGTAGTCCACATGATGGGCAATTGGCGCAAGACTATGGACAAGCTTGGAGAAGAAATACAAGCCAACCCACTAGAAGATGAATAATGCCTTTTAGTAACCTATCTGTGAGCGAAATTATTTTCTAAGAATTAAAATAACACTTTCTTCATTCTCAAATGATTATCTATTTTAAAAATATATTTTATCTAAAAATAATTATTCATTTCATAAATTTAAATAATATTAATTATTTTTTTATAAATACTTTTATTAAATAATTCTATTAACTCATTTAGTAGAGAAAGATGAAAAGTTAGAGTTGAAAAGTAAAAAAATAATTTATTAAATTATTTTGAAATTTTTCTAACATTAATACCTTCTCAATCATTACTTTAATTTCAATACATATTTATAATTGAACAATTATTTGATGACGGAGTGACTTGTTTACTTACGAGCATAGTATTAAAAACCGGTGAACCGATCACGAAACCAGTATGAATCAGTATTTGGATCAGTTCCGCATCGAAACCGGTGGGGCCTGGTTTGACTCAGCCAGATTTGTATCAAAATCGGTGACTCGACTGGTCGAACCGGGTTAGACTAGGTCGATTTTTTTTTTGCTTTGTTTTTGCTAAATGATGACTTTTTTTAAAACCTTAAAAAAATCTAATTTGACTTATAGAAACATGCAATAACTTTATTTGTATTGTCATGACTTATGAGTTTGTGATGTAAAACTTTGTGAGTTTGCTTGCGTAATTATGTTTTGAACTTGTCAATTGTGATTCGTGATTGTGAAATGTGAACAATATTTTGAAATTTATGTTATTTATTTATGTTTTTATATTTGGACCCTTTAAAGAGTGTCAAATTGTTAATTAGTTATCATTTTATTGTATTTTATTTAAATTTTTATATTTTTTTTGTACAAATCCGATTCAACTGGTTGGACCAGTAACCTACCGGTTGACTCGGTGTCTCGATCGAGTCGATTATCGATCCGAGTCTAAAAACTATGTTTACGGTTTTAAAATTCCACTTCATGTTTAAATCAAATATAACATTTAACAATAAGTACATTACAATTTACAACGACGACTGTTGCAAGTTTATTATTCAGAAAAGGTGGAGATATTCCAGG
Source organism: Dalbergia cochinchinensis (assembly GCA_031216125.1). Classification (NCBI taxonomy): domain Eukaryota; kingdom Viridiplantae; phylum Streptophyta; class Magnoliopsida; order Fabales; family Fabaceae; genus Dalbergia; species Dalbergia cochinchinensis. The sequence continues at coordinate 51,925,953 of CM062373.1, read as the reverse complement.
AATGATTAGGGTCGGTCTTCTCCTGTGGCTAACATGCAAAAGGGTGTATAAAATTTGCGCCTAATTTCATGGGGATCCATGTTATCAATGCTTCGAATTTAACATGTGAGAGTCACTTGCGGATCATCAATAACAATTAACGGGATCCCAGCGCACTAATTAGGATCAAAGCTGCAATAATAATAGACCATATAGGTTTCCAGAACATGCTCAAATGAATATGATCCTTGAAAAGAGCAGAGTTTTGTCATTGCTCATTTGCAATTTTCGAGTTTTGTAGAATGCCACATGCACTAGTCCAAACCTTTTCCAAGAATGGAATAGTACCGATATTTATTCCCGAATCATTATGTCAATAAATATATAGTTAATTTTTTTACATTTATTATTTAATTAAAATATTATTATACAAATAAAAACTAACTGGATAATACTAATATAAAAAATTATATTCTCAATCAATTAAAATTAAGAATACAATATGCAACAATTCTAGTAAAACCATATTGAATGACCGTTTGAATCCATAAAAATTAAACTCTAAAATTACACTAAAAAATAATTACATGAAAGTGTCAAAATTATATTGCAACACCAGCATCGCTGTGTCTAATTAAACTAGAAAATTACATAAAACAGTCCACCAACTGTGTTTGCATGAAAGCAGACCGGTCAAATACCTGTCTTGGCATGCATGGACATAGACTGGTCTAATACTAACAGTCACCCTTAGCATTCTAGCAACCCATGAGGCTATGACCGATGAACAACATTTCATGTGATCAGCTCCTAACTGAAGTCTTGTCTTACTTGCTTGGATAATTACTCTTTTTTTTTTAAAAAAAAGGGTAAGTATTATTTTAACAATTAAAAATAGATGTTCTAATTGGATACTCATTCAATCATTATTTGTTATGATGGTGGTCCTCACTTTTTTCACCAATCCATTATATCCAATATTGATGGAGTGGATATCCCAACTGAATACTCAATTTGAGGTGTTGAAATAACAATGATATTGTGAAGCTAGCCTAGTTCCATGCTTGTCATTCCAAACAAGGCCTTTTTAGCCTCTTGTCACGAACGGTATTTCTTGAGGGGTTAATATGCGAAAATTTTCAAAAGACCATAGAAAAATATGGAATATTGTAGAATGGTATAGAACGGTGTAGATAGTTCTAAAGAATTCTAGATATTTCTAGAACAATGTAGAGTGCTTTAGAATGTTCTAGAAACTTGTGGAACCATGTAGAAGCATGTAGAAGTATCTAGATGCATATAGAGACATGTAGAAGTATCTAGATGCATGTAGAGACATGTAGAAGTGCCTAGAAGTATGTAAAGGCATGAAGAAGTATCTAGAATGTCCTTAGTAGATATGTATAGGTGGTTCTAGAAACATGTGGAGATGTGTTGAGTGTAGGAAGGTTCTAGATACAAAATCTAAACTGTCTATTAGAATCAATCTCCACCATCCATTGAGGAGGTGGAAGGCTATATATAGGGGTGGCCATTCTTGGCCAAACTATCCAAGAAATCCAAGACATTTGTAAGATTTCCTTTGTGTAGTGCAAAGTGTTCTCTCCACAAAAGTTCTCTTATTCTCTTGTGCTCTTAGCTTCCATTGCTAGTCATTTTGAGTGAGGTTGACTTGGTGCTTAGCTAAAAAGGTTGAGTAAGTCCAAGTACCGGTACGGTTGCGTTAGAGTGTGTCCAAGGCCGTGACAATTTTGTTATCAAAGCCAGATTCATGTTGGAGCACAAGTGATTCATGTAGATAAAATGGCTTCAAACATGACCGAGGAACACGTTGATGCATCAAGGGGGAGGGATGTTGTTGTTCCTCCTCATGGTAGAAGCAAGCAGACCTGAGGTTCAAGCAGGCCAAGGGGCGAGGATTTTACCGCCTTAGAGGAACGAGTTTCTTTGTTGGAGAATGCTCTAATAAACATGGATGTTCGCATCCAAAGGGTGGAGCATGATAAGGAAACCTTAGAGACTCATGTGCTAGGAGAGCTAGACGTCATGAAGGAAGATGTCATGACTGCTCTTAAGAGTAGGGAGGAAAGGGATGAATGCCTCAACCAAGTTGAAGGCAAGCTTGAAGGAGTCATGAAGCTACTTGAAAAGGCCCGAGCATTCCTTGAGGAGGTCAGGTTACGACCTACTACTGGTACACAAGGTGGAGCAAGGGAAACTCCACAGGTTGATCTGCCAAAGCCAAAGGAATTCAAGGGCATGAAGTACGCTCAAGAGGTGGAGAATTTCTTATGGCAAATGGAGAGGTACTTCGAATGCCAAGGGATGGCAGAAGAACAACCGAAGGTATGTACTACTTCCCTCTATCTTACTGATAATGTAATCTTATGGTGGAGAAAGGAGAATGCAGACATAAAGAGAGGTACTTGCAACATAAATACATGGGAAGACTTCAAAAGAGAATTGAAGAGACAATTCTTCCCTGAGAATGTGGTTTGTAAAGCAAGAAAGAAGTTAAGGGAATTAAAGCATAGAACTACGATTAGTGACTACGTAAGGGATTTCACTACACTTACGCTTCAAATCCCTAACTTAGCCTCAGAAGATGCATTATTCTTCTTCATTGATAGACTTCAACCTTGGGAAAAGTAAGAGTTGCAAAGATGGGGAGTCCAAGATGCTAATGAAGTCATTGTCGTGGTTGAGTCGCTCACAGAGTACCAACGAGGGGACTTCAAGTCCAAACTAACTTCAAAGGGTAGCTCCTCTAAAGGTGAGGGAGACAAAGGGAAAAACATTCCTCCAAAGAAAGACTTCAAGTACTCTTCTAAGAGAGAGCATGAGGAGAAGAAAAAGGCTTTTGTGTCTAAAGGAGGATGCTTTATGTGCAAGGGACCATACCAAATAAAAGATTGTCCCAAGCTAGGGACACTGGCATCCATTGCTGAGGAACGGAAATCCCAAATACAAGAGGTTGAATATGTTGGATCTGTCCAACTCTTGAATGCCTTAAAAGGTAAAAAGGTATGCCCTACAGAGAAGAAAAATGGGTTGATGTATGTTGAAAATGGGAATCCCCATTGTAGCTATGATTGACACTGATGCTACACATAACTTCATCACACCCTAAGAAGCGGAAAGACTTGGGTTGAAAGTCATGGAGAAGAGTGGCTTGCTCAAAACCGTTAACACCAAAGGAAAACCTCTTAGAGGACCAGTGAAAGAGGTTGAGATGACTCTTGGTTCATGGAGAGGATCTGTAGATTTCTCAATTGCACCCATAGATGACTTCAAGATTGTTCTTGGATTGGACTTCTTGAGGAAAGTGAATGTAGTGCCTATGCGATATTGTGATGCGGTATGTGTTATGGAGAAAAGGTCTCCATGCATGATCCCTACACTAACCAAGCCTGGACGAACTCCTATATTTTCTGCCATGCAACTAAAGAAATGGGTCACGAAAGGAAAAGTGACCTACTTGGCCTTGCTCAAGGAAGAACCCATAGTGGAGGAGAGAGATGTGCCCCTACAAATCAAGAAGGTCCTTGAGGAAAATGAGGATATCATGCCTCCCGAATTGTCAAAATAGCTCCCTCCAAGATGGAAGGTAGATTACAAGATTGAGTTGGAACCGGGTACGAAACCACCTGCCTTTGCACCAAACAGGATGGCACTACCAGAGTTGGAAGAATTGAGGAAGCAACTCAATGAGTTGTTGGATGCTGGGCATATTCGTCCGTCCAAAACACCATATGGAGCGCCGGTCTTATTCCAAAAGAAGCATGATAGCTCGTTGAGGTTATAGGGCGCTTAACAAGGTAACTATCAAGAACAAGTATCTTATCCCTTTGATAGCTAATCTGTTTGATTAGTTAGGAAAGCCAAGTGGTTTTCAAAGCCAGACTTAAGGTTGAGATATCACCAAGTGAGGATTGCCGATGGTGATGAACCAAAGACCACTTGTGCGACAAGGTACGGTTCGTATGAGTGGTTGGTGATGCCTTGCGGCTTAACCAATCCTCCTGTGACATTCTGTACCTTGATGAATAAGATTTTTCATCCTTATCTCGATCGGTTCGTAGTGGTACACTTGGATGATATTGTAATATATAGCAATATTCTTGAGGACCATGTGGATCACTTGCGGATCGTGTTCAAGACCTTGAGGAAGAATAACTAATATGTAAAGAAGGAAAAGTGTTCCTTTGCTAAAGATGAGGTTCACTTCTTGGGACATGTGATTAAGGATGGAACCCTCCAGATGGATGAGGAGAAGATTAGAGCTATCAAAGAATGGGAACCTCTAAGCAAGGTGTCTGAGTTAAGATCATTTTTTGGACTGGCAAACTATTATAGGCGGTTCATCAAGGGATATTCCGCCAAGGCCGCACTATTGACTGATCTTCTTAAGAAGAATCACTCAAGGAAGTGGATAGAAAAATGTCAGAAAGCCTTTGATCGATTAAAGGCTGCTATCATGGAGGAACCCGTGTTATCCCTGCCAGATCACTTTTGAGGTTCATACGGATGCTTCTGACTTTGCCATAGGAGGTGTCCTAATACAATAGGGGCATCCTATTGCGTTTGAAAGCTGCAAGTTGAATGACACAGAGTGACGTTACATGGTACAAGAAAATGAGATGACGGTTGTGGTGCATTACTTAAGGACATGGTGTCACTACTTATTAGGGTCACACTTCATTGTCAAAACTGACAATATAGCCACTAGTTACTTTCAAACTCAGAAGAAGTTGAGCGCCATACAAGCTAGATGGCAAGAATTCTTGGCAGAGTTTGATTTTGAGCTTGAGTACAAGCCATGGAGGGCTAATATAGTGGTGAATGCATTGAGTTAAAAGGCTGAGTTGGCATCTATTTTCATGGCTGAAGGACACATTATACAAATAATCAAGGAGGGATTGGATCGAGATCTCTTAGCAAAGAAGCTGGAGGAATCGACTAAAGGCGACTCAAGACGAGCACCACCTATAGTCATCAAGTCTTTTGACAAAGAAGTAGAGGAGGTGTTAGCTACTCGAGTTGTAAGAAAGAGTGGGGTACCACCAAGTACCCAATACCTGATCAAATGGAAGGGACAACCACTGAGCGAGACTAGCTAGGAGACACGAGAAGATCTCTGGAAGTTCCAAGACCACCTAAAGCGCTACCATGACCAGAGCGTGGCGAGGACGTCTGCACAATAGGTGGGAGAGATTGTCACGAACTGTCTTTCTTGAAGGGTTAATATGCAAAAAAATTTGAAAGACCATAGAAAAATATGGAATATTGTAGAATAGTACAAAACGGTGTAGATAGTTCTAGAGAATTCTAGATATTTCTAGAACAATGTAGAGTGCTCTAGAATATTCTAGAAACTTGTGGAACCGTGTAAAAGCATATAGAAATATCTAGAAGCATGTAAGGACATGTAGAAGTATCTAGATGCATGTAGAGGCGTGTAGAAGTATCTAGATGCATGTAGAGGCGTGTAGAAGTATCTAAAATGTCCTTAGTAGATATGTATAGGTGGTTCTAGAAACATATGGAGATGTGTAGAGTGTAGGAAGGTTCTGGATACAAAATCTGGACTATCTATTATAATCAATCTCTACCGTCCATTGAAGAGGTGGAAGACTATATATAGGGTGGCCATTCTTGACTAAATCATCCAAGAAATCCAAGACATTTGTAAGCTTTCCTTTGTGTAGTGCAAAGTGTACTCTCCACAAAAATTCTTTTATTCTCTTATACTCTTAGCTTCCGTTGCTAGTTATTTTGAGTAAGGCTGACTTGGTACTTAACTCAAGAGGTTGATTAAGTCTAAGTGCTCGCACAGTTATGTTGGAGTGTGTCCAAGGTTGTGACACTTTTCTATTGTCGAAATATCGGAAAAAAGAAAATTTTCCCTGCTTCCATCCGGCTACTTTCAGCACTGTAATTTGTAGTAATACGTTAGATGTTTCTGTTGTCCTAATAACTGCTGCATCAGCATCAATTATCATGTATATTTCTGAAAAAAAAAAATCAATATCTTATTATGCCTGAAAGGATACTATATACAATATGAACTGTATATTTTAACCGTCCTATAATAAACTAGCATAACTCTAGACGGCAAAACAACCGCAGGTATTCAATTCACTAATTAAGTCCAGTGCACTTAATTGTTAGTAACATAAGGTAGGAACTATTATTAAATTACTAGACCTTCCTTATTATCAGTAGAATAGTATTTTTTAACACCTAAAAATGGATGTTGACAATCCTCATTCATCTCATTTTTGAATTTATCTAATAATAATAAAGTTGGTATCTCAATGGGACACCCACTTATCAATGTTAAAATAACATTTCCATCGTCACTAAACCTGTCATATCCCAAGTCGTTTCCCCGCATAAAAGAGAAGTAGAACACCAATACATTTGCTGAAGGCTCGTACCACTTCCACTTTATTGCAGTTATAACTAACAAAAACGGTAGAAGTTGATTAATAAGAGAAAGGGGGTAAACATGTTTTTATTTACTGAAACTTTAGCATCGAGAGATACATGAAAAGGACCCCAAATGGACGTTTGTTAGGGGATCATCAAAACAAATACTCAACAACTGACAACTTTGAATTAGAACTAGGCCATGGAACTTGGACCTTCACCATTTCATCCTCGTAGTCAAAACCCACATCCACCCCATTTATCTTGCAACAAACTGGCTCCTCTGATGCGAACACCTTCATCTCCCCATAACCCCTCACCCCAATTTTGGCCCTGCAGCAGCTTGCATGCTCATCAAACACAAGGGACCGAATGGCACCACCAGAGTTAAGCATGTTTACTAAGCCAATTGGAGCAAATTGAATTAGCCTCTTGGATAACACCCTCACTGGGGACACTGTCATTAGCTCGAAACTGAAGGGTTCAAGTGATACTTCCAACTTGTCAGAGGGCTTCATAAGCTTCAGCTTGTCATCCTTCAATAAGTACACAGCAAAGACATCCACTCCTCTGATGCACATTGGGCGTTTACTACCATTGCTCCATTCAATATCTTTAGGACTCGCTGAGCATGTCACGCTGTGTGAGAATTCAGAGGCACTTTTGTTTCGTCGTGTCACAGGGCACCATCCTCCTCCTTGGCAGTTAAATAGTCCTAACACTCCCGTGTACTGCAATGAAGAAACCAATATGAGTCAATTCCAATACCTATACTATAGTTACACTAAATTTTTCATATTATATTAAGATCAATGTTACACAATTAGAACTAAAATTTTTCATAGAAAGAAGAGTAATTGACAAGTGAGAAAAAAGGCTGATCTAACATACTTATTCATCCAGACTTCAACAAATTCTGGCAAAAGTTTACTCCAAAACTAATGTCGGTGCTCACACTATATAATGACCAAGTTATGTAATAATCAACGTACGTAAGAATAGTGTAAAAGAAACCAACGTTTGGACATCAAAACTGCTTGCATAATGAATTAATGATTAATTAACTTGATAAGAAGCTATTATATAATTAAAGTGGGTTTCTCAGACACTTACCTTGTTGAGATTCCAAATTTTGAGCATTGTTTTGCCGTCATGCAATGGGTCTACAAACAAGCAGTCTCGGGTGGGGAGTGCATAATGTTGGCAACGCAAGATGGACCCGTCAGGCAAAACGAGGCTCTTGAGCAGCTTGAAGTTGTGCTGTCCAACGCAATCACTGACGTAAATCGGCCCGCCGGAGATAGCCCTCGAGGCGGCATGGAATTCAGCACAAGGGTGTGTGGACTGGAACATGTCCCAATCTGGCTGAATGAAGTTCCCCATCCACAAGCTGTTGTAGGCACAGTGCACCATGTGACACCCTTGCAGCCAATACGTTCCATTTGGATCACCAGAGGGATCAGTGCACCAAAAATCATCTCCTATAATAATGGGTCACAAAATTTGTACTGTAAGTTTGAGCAAATCCACTTGTTATCTATGATGGCTTGTGACTTTAGAAAACTAGAGTAGAATGTATGTATTTGGGCTACGTTCGGTTAGGGATTAAATTACATATAGAGATCGTTCATGAAAATTTTCACCCCATATTTACCCTCTAATCAAAATCCTTTTTACGTTAGTGTATAGTTTGTAAATCATGTTATAGTCTAACCAAAGGAAAAAAAAAACTTTTTTTATTACTTATACTCAAACCATACTTTAAGACTAAAAAGAAATGTTAAATTGTATTGTGACATACACACTAGAATCCAAACACGGTATTAGCTGCATGCTTACCCACGCGACCAAGTGCTATAGCTTCTGTGCCCAGAAGAAAGAAGTCGTTACAATGTTCCATGCTAGCAATTACTCCGTTGCCTTTGAAATGCTTCTTCACCGAAGCGGTAAGTGCTTTGTAGTAAGCTTTGGCCAGCTCAACACGGCCACCATATTCCTCGGATAACATCTCAAGCAGCTGCGGAATCCAAATACACGAAAATTAGCGTTGACATCTAAATAATAACCATGATCTCTCTTTTTATTTTAATAATAATTATTTTAATCGATTTTTTTTTTTTTTTGGGTCTTAAAACTATGTTAATCGATGAGGAAATCTAACATAAAAACAGAAAATGCTTTGTTTATGGGCTCAAATGGAGGCCCAATACATACCAGGGAGTGGGAACGGATTGTGTACAACTTTTGGCCAACCAATTTTGCTACCCAAATTAGTTCCTAGAACGCATCCGTTGGCCAAAAACAAATGCATCCAAAAAATGTTTAAAAAGAAAAGTTCTCAAACCAGGGTTTATGTAATCCAAAAAAGAATGGGAGAAAAATAACAAAGAATTTGTGTAATCCTACGCCGTTATTTGTTTGGTAATTTATTAATTGTGCATTTCAAAATTTGCCACCTGGAAACGAGAACTCTACAAAAACAGAAATTGAAGGCTGTACAAAGAAAGCTAAGGTAACGAGAACTATATAAGATGAAAACCTAAAGCCAAAAAGGAAAAAAGAAAAAGAAAAAAAAAAGCACATATATCTCATAGACTCATACGATATATGATAGGAATGAGGGTACGGAAAAAATGGGAAAACTTATCTATGAACTACCATGCAATCAAGCAGCTTGTTGCTTTTTGTCGTATCCAAATTCAAACACCTAAAATACTTACTAAAGTTTATTGATAGGGAATAATTGGAACATGACAATTCCAAGTATCAAAAATGAAGATGATCCTTCTTATACCTGTGATACCAATTAAGTTGGCAAGGTCCTCGTATACTAACCGTATGCTGCCTTAGGAAGGGTATAGTGGCAAGGGAAAGAGACACTTTTAATAGTAAAACCATTTTCTTTCAAGTTTCAACCCTGCAATTACAGCCACCATATACAGTATGTACACAGCTAGTCCTATTGGACTAAACACACAAATGCTAAAAGAAAACATAATTGGAAGATCCAAAAGTGAAATCTTCTTATTTTATCTTCTAAAATGAAATCGATCTTTATCCCAAAACATTATTGGGAGATTATTCAATGCCCGCCATAGGTGCTGTTAAAATCCATAAATTCTAATTAGCCGATTTTAATAATTCAATGACACACAAAAAAAATGCCGGAGTTTTAGGTAAATATAATAGTACTCTTCCTAAATGTCGCGACTCGCGAGAACTGTTCGCATGCATTTTTTATTATTGAAAAAAGAAATATTCGTGATTGTCTTGCCGTGTACAACTATGTGATTAGTAGCAAGTAATTAAAAAACAAAACAACTATTGTTTAAAAGAAATTCAAATTGCAAGAGAATAAAAATAATATAAAATAAATATATATTTAAAAGAAATTCAAATTTCAGCAAGGAAATGTTAATTAGAAGAACCTTACGTTGCAAAGATCACAACATAAAAAACTATCTAATATAATGAAAAATGGTTAACGTATAATATGCTCTTTTTATTTTTATTTTTTGACGTGAAGATATAATATATATAATATGCTCATTAATTCTTGATCTTATATAAAACCTTCTACTCATTTCTCTTATGTATTATTAATTAATTAGTACACGTATCCCATTCAATAAATAATTGAAAGATCTGGATAATAAAAAATTTATTCAGAATGATGTGGTATAATTATTAATTTTTAGATGAATTAGTGATTCATACCACTTTATTTTATTCAACAATCATTATATTTTTTTAATTGAAAAATATGTATATGTTTTTCTAAATTTGTAATTTTATTTTAAATAATTTATTTAGATCTTATGTACTACATTCAGTATATCTTTTTGAAGTTGACATATATACTTGTCCAAATTAAATAGTACTCGCAGCAACAGCCATAGGTAGTTTTTGGGACAAAAATATAAAGATATTGGAGATACAAATTTGTTTGATGGTGGAAATAGGAATAGATGATAGAAAAATATAAAATTTCTGTACCTCTACAATGTGGAGATAGAATATAGAGACAGAAATTTAATATTTTTATCTTTCAATAATACCCTTATACATATTTATTATTTATTTCTTTATCTTCGTTGTTTCTGTATTTTTATTTCTACCTGTATATTTCTGTCCTAATACAACCAACAAATGCTGCCATAAATATGTACCAGCACTCAAAGGCAATGAAACAAGAAAGAAAATTCGAGAAGACACCACTTACATGTATGACATCAACTTTGACACCATCAATCCCCACCGATTCCAAATGGGAGTGCAAGTCCTCATACATGTCGTGTGCTAGCTGCGGTGGGACCAAACCCACCCCATTGCTCACGATCTTATCCACCGCAAGATCCTCCATTGTCATGTGCAACCCTTGTGAGAGCTTCGGGGTAACAACCCTAGCCTCGGGCATGCCCTTCACATTGGGCCTTATCCCACCCCAATACCCGCAAAGCGCATGCCACACATACACGCGCTCCACGCTCTTAAACTGCTCCTTCAGGTCCTTAACAAAGGCACCCATCCCTTTCTCGGAGGGCACCCCTGAGGGGCTAGTGTAGTCCCTAAACTTGTAATTCTCCTCGAATTTTATGAGCCTGCAGGGTATTTGCTCCCCTGCGGAGGTTCGGTTCATGCCTTCTTGGTCCGTGATGGGGTCATCATCGTGGCAAATTGATTGCCACCCATCATCGATTAAGACCACCCCTGGAGGGCACCCTCCCTCCACAAGGCCCTTCACCCCTTCCCACACCCCTCTCGGGTGCACCTTCAAGTAAAATGCATCCCATGTGCACCAACCAAACTTGTCCACGATACCTAGAGCCAAGTTTTAAAAGAAAAGGTATTTTAATAAAGATATAATCACTTTTCAAAAATTTATCTACAAATTTTAAGAATTTAATTTTGATAGGTTGGGAGTTTTAATAAAATTTTACACTATTATTTATTCATGTATTATCATATTAATAATTATAGTTAATTTTTATCAAACGATGAATCGAGAAAATTTATGCAATGGAGATAAAAATAATATATATACACACAACATTAAATTTTAAGTAAGTTTTGTATTAATATGGGTCAAATTTAATAAATAATAGAGGTAAAATATTACATATCTATATATTTCTAAATAAGTCATAAAATGTTTATGTGGGCATGAGCCCCGACACTTTTAAAGTAGGTTCATTCACTCTATAAAAATGCGTGCAAAAAGAGATATTTAAAGAAATGATAGTGTAAAATTTTTTTACACAATTAATACATTAAAATTAAACTCAAATTTTAATTATAAATTAATTTATTCTATAAAATGTTTTAAATGAATTAATTAAATATTTTATTAGCTATGTTAAGCTTGAAAAGTTAATTGATTCAATCATAAATAATAAGCTAATTCAACCACAACATAATTTAAATTAATTGAAATAACCATCACTTTATTGATAAGTCGATTCAGCTATAAGCAAACTGATTAACCCAAAAATTGATAATCACTATGACTTATCAATAAGTTAAGTCAATTCAATTCAATTACGAAGAAGCTAATCCAATCACAATTCACAAACCTGGTGGGGTTTTCTCTTCAAGAAGCTTGAAGCTCCCCGAGTGGACCCGAATGACCTTCAAGGCCTCTCTCAGCAAACGGAAAGGGTCGTCGCCCACGTGGATGTACAAGCAGCTCCTGAATCTGGACCCACGCACACGTGTGGACCCACTCTCCACGCAGACGTCCACGTAATCATCCAAACCAGGTTGGAGGGAGGCTCGGAAGGACCCTTCAAGGATTGGAAGTAGCAAAACGTAGGGGCGCCCGAACTCATTTCTGTCCAAGATCATCATTTGGGTTTCATGCTCCACCTCCTGCCCCTTGCTTCCAACCCAGTGTGTGGTCCACCACACCTTGAACCTGAATTGAAAAATATTATATTATATTAGTCCAAAATGTTATTTTATGTTATTATTATTTTTCGGTCTAAAACAGCAGAGTTCATAATATATATATATATATATATATATATATATAAACCTCAATTAATCGGTTTAATTTTTATTATAATTTATATTATTACATTATTTCAAGAATTTAATTTTAATATATTGAATATTATTCAATCAATTTTTTTCATTCGCATAAATTTTCAAATAATAAGAATTATAATCAAGTACATTTACTGATATAACTTTAGTGTGTAATTAAAATTAACTTCACGTGTCAATTAACTTCATATAAAAGTGTTATAATATTAATTTTAGTATTAATAGCATTACTTTACCTGAATATGCTCATGAATCTGATGTCTTTAAGCTTGCCAACGGGAGCCACGTGGCGGCTTTTGGGTTCGATGGCGTCGAACCCCACGAAGCAACCGACTGTGTTCTTTGCATCAATGGATTTTGAGGAGTGAAAGGGTGATGGGGTGGCCACTATGTTAGGTGGAACTTCCGTGAGGAAAGGGTGGCCATTGGCAAGAAAATTTGACCCTTCTAAGGTTATGGACAAAGGTTTATTACCATCCACGACGCCGCCCATTACTTCTAAGGCAGCATTTTTCGTTAAGCTTGGAGGAGCCATGGAGAGAGTAGTTATCTATAACTAAGCTAGTTAATTAGTGAAAGGTTAAGGTGATAATGTAATTATCTCGTTTTATGCTGAGTGTATGATGAGTGCTTTGGGAGATTGATGAGAGAAATGAGGAAGGTACGTTGAATGTGTAGGAATTAATATTGAAAGGTCTAGAAATTAAGAGGGAGTTGGTGGGGTGGGTAGAGATTAGCTTTGATGCTTGTGTTAGCTATTGTTTGAGGATTGGTGGCTTGTGTATGTGGTGGGTTTATATAGAAGAGACTCTTCGGCGTTTGCTTGATGTTATACTTCTCCTCATCGTGCGTGGGACATTCCAGTGACAGCCATAGCCGTGGGGGTATATGGGTCAGATCACTGCTTGCTGCACCTGATGCACCGTTTGGTGTATTGTGTAGATGTAGTTACTAGTAGGTTATAACATGAGCAATTTTATTATTTCAACACTTCATTTTCTCAAACATTTAAACACTTCATTTATAATATATATAGGTCATATCACTTATTTTTTTTTTAAATTTATTTTTTTTCATCACTCCTTTCACATTACATAAAACCTATATGGATACACCTATATATGGGTATCAAAATATCATTTCTCTAACATGGGTGCCTCTTTTTGTATTTCCCTTAAATTTTTTTATTTTATTCTTTCCAAGTTTTGGCCTAGCTTTCCACATGAAGTTGAGGTTTGGAAGGATTCATAATTTCGCATACATATTCTGCAACTAATTTTTGGAATGTACAATGTAGTAATGTGATGCACTACAAACAGAGTACTGCCCCTTCGTCCCAAGAAAAATAATGGACGCTTCTGGGACGATCTAAGGGTCCAAATTAGATGTCAACCGCTAAACAAAGGATAATTCACAAGGGTGGGTTCCAGTAGGGTCCCGACGAATCTTATGAACATTAATATTGCTCTGAAAGATAGTAGTAATGAAGAATTCAAGGCACTTTAGTGAAATCTTTATCTTTCTCCTTTTCCCTTCACCAACTCCGGCCGTTTCCGATCCGGAGCTGTCGTTGCTTTTCCAGATGGTTCTCCTGCTTGTTTTGTACTTTTTCTTTTTATTCTATCAGTTCGAAAATAGTAAAAAATACATAGATTAAAAAATAATAAATATATTTTAATAATAATAAAAGATAACTATTTACCTCTGTTAAAATATAAATTTATATTATTATAATATTATTTAATAATAAATACAATTAATTATATTAAAAATAATATTAAAAATTAAAAATATAATTTTTTTTGATAGAAAATATTGACAGATATTTTACAATAAAAAACTATAAAAAGTGAACGGATGGAGTAAAAAATAGGGAATATTTTGTACATTGAAGTGATTTTAATTCATACCATAGATAGTTCTTGAAAATTAATTTATAATTAATTAGATATTTGAGTTAGATATTTTTAATACAATGGAAATAGTAAGATACTCCTTTTGATCCTTAACATGGGTCGTTTTTGAATTATGCATAATAATTAAAATAATTATTAGATTTTATTTATCTTCTAAAAAATAAAAGTAAAAGACACAAATATTATTTTTATCACTCATTCTCTAATCATTGTTTCTCCAACTGAGGTAAAAATAGGTATAAAGAGATGGGGAAAAATATGTATAAAATAATTAATGTGTCATTAAAATGTGAAAATAACTTATATTTTCAAAGAAAAAAAACTTGAAATGAGCTATATTAAGGACCAAATGGAGTATATATGATAATATATAAATTTTTTTATCAAATTTATTAGCACGATCAGTGAAATTTTGAATTATTAATACATAACTTTCATAATTTGATAGACAAATTCATTAATTATAATTAATTGATATTTAGAATTATTTATAAATGATCCTTAAATGTTGTTTTGTATATATTATTATTTTTCATTGTTTCTCAATTTGGTTGTTTTATCTGTTTATTTATTTTACTTTTTCTACCGGCATTTGCTTATTGCTTTTAGGAGATTATTTGTTTATTCTTCAGCTTCTTCCCTTCATTTTCTTTGTTGACTCAATTTTTTGTTTTCTCATTGTCGATTATGGTCATTATATGAGAAATTTGCGTGGGCTTAATTATTAGTGATGGTATTTCAAGAACTCAATTTTTTCCACCATTATTCTTCCTTTATTATGTTTCACGCTATATATTAATTAAATTTTACATAATATTCTTATACAGTTCCAAAAAACAAAAAAAAATACATTTCCATGAGGAACTCAACAATTCATGGAAAAGAATTGCCAAATGATTTAATTGGCTTTGGAAAACTCTGATCTCATCTTTTCGATATGAAATTTGCATTTTGAAATTTTATTATTATATTATATTATTGAAGATGGGTCGTTAACTGTCTCACCTGACTTTGTTTTTCTAATTTAAATCAGTTAACTTCCAGTGTTATCCCGCACTTGAAAGTTCTGGTGAACTCTAGTTACTTGCCAGAATAAAATAAGACACAGTGTCGCCATAAAAATGAGATTCTCGTTGGAACATATAACAGCTTGCCGAGCGACAGTATTTGATAAGGTATTGCCTCTTATTTTAAATTAAATTTCTCTTTTATTTTTTCAGTATATTTATAAGTTAATACATATGAATACAATATATATGTATTACAAAAGTAAGAAAAAAATATATTTTTTTTGGAATAGATGAAATATTATATTACTACTCATAAGGGGAAAAAAACAGAGTAACGACAAAATTCAATTGAAAAAGGGTGGTATAAGTACTCGATACAAAATTTTACGTTGTATTGACTCTGTATATATGAAATTAGAGTATTTTTAAAAAATAATAGCTAAAATCACTGATATAATTTATATTGAATATTTTTAAAAGACAAAATGATGGTTAAATTTAGGTTTAACAGTTAAAAGAACTTTTCTTCACAATATCCATATGGTTCATACCATATATATATATGAGAGTTGGACTTATTATTTTTCCCATGGTTTATTATTCTTCTATTCTTGTTATCATATCTCTTGTCCTGCCAGATGTTTCCTCTTAGTTTTGCCTTAGGGTGTTGTTTGGAAAAGGAAGAAAGTAGAGAGAAAAAATTGAGTAAATTTTCACTTTTCATAAGTATGTGAATGAAAAAGAGATAGAGAGAGAAAAGAAAATAAAAAGAGAAATATTTTTCTTTGATTATTTGTATGGAAAAGTGAAAAAAAGAAAAATACAATGATATTAAATGAAATTTTATCCTTATATTATTATAGAAGGTTATTCTAATAAAAAAATAAATATTAAAATTAATCTTGTATGTTTATTTAAAAACATTCATTCATATACTTTTTATTTATTTGTAATAATTGTATTAATTAATATCGAATAAAAAATTTAATTTTCTAATTTTAAAAATTTAAAATAATATCAACCGTACCTTTTAAATCATTAATTAATATTAGCCTTGGAAGTTCCGATTTCTTAGGAACGATAAGTCAGACTTAGCCAATGACCACTTGATCTTGTTCTAATTTCATATTATTTCAAACACTTAAACATAGACCTGGGGGTGGTAATTATAATAAAACTGCATTTCATTTCTAGTTTTACCTATAGGATTTTAAAATATAGTGAGGCCGAAAATAAAAACAGAATTACAATCTTAAACTAATTAAAATTTTACTATATTTCAACAATGATCAATAATCTATAAAGTATAACTAAGTGGGAAGGTGATTTATGTGTCTGATGTGGCCTTAATACAATCGCATTGCGGTCAATTTATGTAAAAATATATCGCATCCCAATTGTGGTCTGATGCGATTGCACTGTGGACAGTAACTGCAATATTGTGGTCGCATCATGTAATGCGGTCTATAATATTGTGACCGCATCATGTAATGCACTCTGCAATTTAAAATCTTGATTCATACTATATATTTATTATATGAGAGTTGGACTTATTATTTTTCCCATGGTTCATTATTCCTGAGCACATTTCTATTCTTGATATCATATCTCTTGTTCTGCCAGATGTTCGCTCTTAGTTCTGTCTTAGGGTGTCTTTGGTAGAGGAGGAAAGGAGAGAGAAAAAACTGACTAAATTTATTTTCACTTTTCATTAGTATGTGAATGAAAGAGAGAGAGAGAGAGAGAGAGAGAGAAAAGAAAATAAAAAGAGAAATCTTTTTCTTTGCTCATTTGCATGGAAAAGTGAAAAAAAGAAAAATATAATGATATCAAATGAAATTTTATCCTTATATTATTATAGAAGGTTATTCTAATAACAAATAAATATTAAACTTAATCTTGTATGTTTATTTAAAAACATTCATGTATATACTTTTTATTTATGTATAATAATTATATTAATTAATATCTAATAAAAAATTTAATTTTTTAATTCAAAAAATTTAAAATAATATCAACCGTACCTATTAAATCATTAATTAATATTAACCTTGGAAGTTCTGAATTCTTAGGAACGATAAGTGAGACTTGGCCAATGACCACTTGATCTTGTTCTAATTTCATATTATTTCAAATATATAGACATAAACCCGTTTGGGGGTGGTAATTATAATAAAACTGCATTTCAATTTCTAGTTTTACCTATAGGATTTTGAAATGTAGTGCGAAACTAATTAAAATTTTACTATTTTAGCGATAATTGATAATTTATAAAATATAACTAAGTGAGGGGTGATTTATTGTAAAAGTGAGATGAACAAATCTAAACTGTTGGATTTTATACAAATGGTCAACGTTAAAACATAAAATCATGTGAGATTTTTAAATAATCACATTTGATCATTAATTATTCTTAATTGACTTTTAACCATTATTGTCTATACATGGCTCATATTTGCTCCTCTTACTTTCATAATGAAATACTAATCTGACTTGAATTGCCCATATACACACCACATGTGTGTGTGGGGGGTAGGATCAGGTTACCTATGTGAAACTTAAAATAACTACTACATCATTAAATAACTTTTTATTGGATTAACTTTTAACAAAACCTACCTTTTGAATTAGAGGTCCATGGCTTATAAATTATGTCCGTAAAATTTCAAGTTAATCTAAAATCATTTGAGATAACTTTTTATGTGCATAAAAATAAACATAATA
Organism: Dalbergia cochinchinensis; assembly: GCA_031216125.1. Classification (NCBI taxonomy): domain Eukaryota; kingdom Viridiplantae; phylum Streptophyta; class Magnoliopsida; order Fabales; family Fabaceae; genus Dalbergia; species Dalbergia cochinchinensis. The sequence goes on along the minus strand of CM062373.1, from coordinate 51,907,847 downwards.
TATATGCTTAAAAATAAACAAAAATAAGAATTTTGTGATAACCTTACTGATATTCAATTTTTATGAAATTTGGCACAAATAATTATCTCTATAATAGGTATTATAACTCCATAGATGGTTCGACAAAAACAAAATTATAAAAAAATTATTAAGGAAAAAATTATTAAGGATTTGACTTTACTTGAAATTACACCTATGTAACTTGCTTGTAACCCAGAATAATTAAGATTAGAAGTTATCAAAATATCTTATAATCACTTAAAAAAATCATATAATTTTATATTTTAATTTTAATTATTAATCTAAAATCTAATCATCCAAATTTACTCATCTCATTTTTATATAAAATCACTTTTGTCACTTAATTATTCCCTATGTATATGTTACTTAACTTTTATATGTACACGAAAACACGGGCAACGAAGGTTTACGTGCTCCCATGCATTTAATTGAAATATTTAATTTAAGTACTAGCTGGAAATTCGTATTGTTGGAAATAAAACAGTAAAAGGCTTGTATAGTTAAACAACGACACATACGTGACAACAAATATAATAATTAAAAGGAAATTTTTTCATACTTTTATAAAATTTAAAAATACTGATACCTCTTAATTATTTATAGTTACGAATAAGTTATGTGTCCTACTAATTCAATTTTTTTAAATCTATCAAATTATATTTATTGATTACATAACGAGTACTGATACTTCATGAGTATAAAAAAAAACCATAATTAAAACATATATTTTTACATGAAATATAATAAAAACATATCACGTCAAGATGAACATATGATAAAGACATAGATGTTCAAGATGTGAATTTGTTGATGTGCAACCATGAACCATTTCACTTTTATGGGAGGTACGTGGAAACCGATGTTCTGAAAATTGGACCGGACTGGCCGGTCGAACTGGTTGAATCGGGAACCTATCTTTGTCTGATTTAGGTTGAACACTGGCAACCGTCTTCTGAAAGAATCCGAGAACCACCCGGGAACTAGTAAACCGGACAAATTGGCCCAGCCAAAAAATTGGTCCAACCCCATTTTTTTTGTAAAAAAATGTAAAATTTCATCATTTTGTTTTTTTAAAAAAAAAAACCTAAAATCTCACATTTCCTAATTTTTTTTCCTTTTCTAATATGGGAAGTAGTAACTTGAGAGATTTGATCCATATGGATAATATTTATTTTGATTAAGAGATGAATTATGTTATGTTCTATGGATTTTGTTGATACCTAATTTAATTTTTAGTTATTTTATGAAATATATTTTATTTTGTATTTTTATATATTTATATAAATACTTATTTTATTATATACCGGTTATATTCTGGTTGAACCCCCGATTGAATTAGTTGGACCTCTGAACCGTTGCCCTGACCGATTCGATGTCCGGTCCGATTTTCAGAACCTTGGTGGAAATAGAAACTGGCCAATTACTAGGGCTACGCACAATAGAGTTAGTAGTAGTAGAAGGGAGGGGTTGCAATGGTAGCCTAGGAGAACAATGTTTCGTTAATCAATAAATATATATATATTGAAAAAAAACTGAAAAGTTATATAAATATGCACTCTTGGTTCTTCTATGCAGTTATAAATCTACACTCAATCTTATATATTTAGCTCACACACATAGTCTATGTTGATTATGAATACATTTGTGTAGTTTTCTTGCAATATTTTGATTATTTTAGCATAGTATGTTTATAATCCATGGTTGTGAAAACCGACCGGTTAGACCGGAAAATCGGTGAACTGGTCATAAAACCAGTCCGAGCCACTGATTGGATCAGTCTTGTATCAAAATCGGTGTGACCCTGTTCGAATCAGCCGTGTTTATATCAAAACTAGTGATTTGATCAGTTGAACCGGGTCGAGTTGGACTGGTTTTTTTTTTTGCTTAATGATGTCTTTTTTTTCCCAAAAAATTCTAATTTAATTTATAGAAAAATATAGTAACTTTGTTTATATTGTCATACTGTGAGTCTATGATGTAAAACTTTATGAGTTTACTTGTATAATTATGTTTTAAATTTGTTAATTGTGATTCATGATTGTGAAATGTCAACAATATTTAAGAATTTATGTTATTTATTTATATTTTTGTATTTAAACCTTTTAAAGAGTATCAAATTGTTAAGTAGTTGTTATTTTATTGTATTTTATTTAAATTTTTTTATATTTTTATATATTTTTTCCTATAAATTCGGTTCAACCAGTTCAAACAATGACCCACTGGTTGAACCAGTGATCCAGTGACCCGGTACCGCGACCGAGTTGATCACCGGTCCGAGTTTTAAAACTATACTTTAATCTATGTGGCACATACTTTTTTAAATACATATATTTAAGTTGACCTGGTTTTACTCAAAGAGTAATTCTATTTTAACACCCACATGAAGAGAGAATAAGTTGAGAGAAAAATAAATTATGTGATTTACATATTTTGTAAGTAGGATATTTAGGTGTTTTAAAAAATAGGTATTAAAATAGCAAAGTTGTCATTTAAATTTCTTGCTCCCACCACTCTTACAGTGTGCATGTAGGCGTTAAGAAGAAAACAAAAATAAAAGCAGAGAATAACATATATTTATAAAATTATAAGGATAAGGATTATTTGTTGGTGGTACATAAGGGGGCGTTTGGTTGTGTCTCGAGACACAAATATAGGGACAGATTGTTCTAGTATCATGTTTGGTGGCAGAGACAGGGTACGAGGACGAAAAAATTTTCTGTCCCTCCAAAAAGTTGGGACAGTGGAGATAGGACACGGAGACAAAAATTTAATCCCTTAGATAGCACTCTCCGGTGGTAGTCTGGCCATCGATCAACAGTGGTCAACGGCTAGTCAACTCCTGGTCAATGGTGGTCAACGATAGTCAATGCTGGTCAAATGTTTGTACTGTTCCTATCAACTAAACATGACACAGGGACAATATTTTTTATGTCTCTGTCTCCACTGTCCCTGTATTTTTGTCTTTGTCCCTATATTTGTGTCCCGGGACACAAACCAAACGTTGCCTAACGGACATAATAAAAGCAGGGGTTAAGAGTGTGGAAGTCTCAACTTTCACATTACCAAAGTGATCTACGTGTGTTTAATTCACCAAAAAAAAAAGGTGTGATCTACATGTGGCGAGGAGAAGGTGGAGACGACACGTCATCAATAGCTAGTTTCCACATGGCCGCCACGTGTGCTAAGCATACGAACAACACCCTTACCTGCGATGACAAGACGATAGAAGAGATCCCTAAACTTTTGAGATGGTACTGAGACAAGGAGGGATGAACGGTGGCCGTGCACCGTCCCCTACACTACCGACAATCTAATATCATTTTTCGTTTTATAATTAAAGTGAAAAAAGTAATTTAGACCCAAATGAAAATTAGTCCCATTTAACATTTTGGACCCATCATATCATATCATATTTAATAGCAGGATATGAGTGAAAATCAATAACTAGCTAGTTCAAATAGATACCAAATATCCGAGTGCTAACCCGGTATTAGACCAAGTCAACCCGATTTTGATCCATCAATTAAACATAGCAAAATTCTACAATGCACTTCACAAGGTTTGGTGTACCACATACCGAATCATCTGTTGGTTCAGATTCTTGGAGTGTGGATACAATCAAAAAGATATGATGCACTCTAAACTCCCCCACATTATTCGTTGTCTTCTCTCGACTCCTCTATGCATCACCACCACTAACCTTAATTCCCCATGGTGCACACCTCACACTGGCATAGAGACTAACCATGAGAGGGGGTTGAGGAAGCTATAGCAAGAAACTAGTCTTGGAATTTAAAACCATAACTAGCACCCATGAAAGTTTGTACATTGTTTGCAAAGTCATTCTTGATCATTTTCACCTCCGGACTTTCCCATCCATCCTTCCCGGTGGTACAATACCTTCAACCTAAAGGTCTTAAAAAGTTCAACTCTGGTGATTGCTCACATGCCTTTTATAGTCAATGCGTTTGCTGCCTATTCCAGTGAAAAAATGACATGTGGTGCATAACAACCCGTCTTATAATAATATATTTTTTAAAATTATAAAATTATCCTGCTCTTCATTCTCCTCTAGCATACTCCCTTTCCAAACTTCATAGATCCCAACAGCCGCAAACCCTTTTGCCACCTAATCCACCACCACCCGCCACCATGCCTATGCCAGTGATCACCATTAATCCACTGTTACATGTGTACAATAGCATAAAGCATATACCATTTTTTAGTATATGCAATTATATTTAAATTTGAAATTTAAAAAAGAAAAGAAAATGAACATAGAGGCTCTTTTATGATCAAACACAATAGATCTAGTAAACCTAGCAGTATCATTGTTCTCCCTTTTCTCTGCTGAAGAACTCAATTTAGTAAGATAGCAAGCGTCGCCCCTGTGGTAAAAGTGTGGTGGTCAAAGCACAAGATTGTGAAGTTCGCAAAGAAGCTCCTTTGCAACACCATCAAGGTCACTGGATCGCCAAAACCACCTTCCTTGTCGTTGTCGTCCATCTCATTGTCGCCATGGAAGGCGAGCAACAGATCAACGTGCTCGAGTCCCAGCAGTCTAGTATCCTCGGAACCCCACCTCCCACCCGCTACTCAAATCGTAGATTTCCCTTAGTTCTTGAAACTTCCATGTTTGGGGGGTTTTGCTTTGTTTTGCAGTTCTTGAATTTTATTTGTCTTTCTTTTAATGTTCGATACTCAAAGTTGGTTCATGTTTATATGCTTAATTGTGATTAGTTTTGAATCAAGGTTGCATGATAATTTTTTGTGTAGATTTGATGATAGTTTGTATCTCCCTATTTAATGATTTAAGTCTGTTGAATGAAAGCCAGGGGGTGGTGGTTTGTCGGTTATTGTTTGTGTTGGTGGGGTAATTTAATAATTTTGAAAAATATATTATTATAAGATGAGTTCTTATACACCACATGTCATCTTTTCATTGGAGTAGGCAGCAAAGGCATTAACTATACAAGGCATGTGAGTAATCGCCCTACAAGTAATAGAGGGGCACTTATTGAAACCTAGGCTGGCAGTTCCCTGGCCCCCTTTCTCCAAGAGTCTTAGTTTAAGTCAAATTTCAACATAGTGTTAGTATTTTTTTTTCTTTTCACAAAATTTCACCTTCAATAAATGCAGCAGTATATAGCTTGTGTGATACGAAGAAAAAGTATTAAAATTTAATATTTTTTGTATTTGTATTATTCTTTTATGAATCTATTTGAGATTGATAAATTTTCAACTAATTACTTTTGAAATTAACATCACAATTTTATTTACCAACTTGGCTCATTGGAATTATTTCATTTTCGTATATTGAAAAATATAATTGATATTGTTGTCATGAAATCATTTGTCCTAAAAATTTAAGCTATTGGATTATGACACACTAATGGTTTTATATTTATGTTGAAATTTAATTATTTTTATTTAGAAGTGAGGGCAACAAGGATCGAATTCTAGACTACTTGGTTTTATATCTACTAGTTGTCAATTGTTTATTATTTTATTATTTATCAAGTATAATTTTGCTTAAATATGTAAGAGGAATCACGTTTTTTTTTCCTTTTCCAGGTAATTTTTTTTGGGTCAAGTGTTTGGGCCAATGGCAAATTATAAGGTGAACTTAAAATATTTACGTCCATTATAAACCCTTAATTATTAATTGGATGATTATTATTCTTATAAGATAGTTTGATCCAATAGTTAATAATAGAGAATCTATGATAAGCTTAAAGATAAGTAATCCACCACTAAACCTAGCTTGGGGCAATAGTATGGTTTGTTTAAATTTTGAATCATAGATGGGCCTGTTCCAATTTGGACTAGGCCGAGTCCAACACATGAGACAGAGGGCAAAACAATCAAATTTTCAGACCCAAAAAAAATTTAAAAAACAAAATAAAATTTTGACCAAAAAAATTATAAATAAAACAAACAATAAAATTTCGCAGTGCCGAAGCAGCTGCATGCAGCTATGGATTCCGAGCCCCAGAATTCGGAAAAAAGCGATTCCGTATTTGTTTGGGATCAAAATTCACAGCTTTACTTCCATGCCAGGTTTTCTTTTTCTTCTTTTTATTTTATTTTTATTTTGTGTGTGATTTATATTTCGGAACTATAACTCGATGCTGAATTTTATTTTCCCTTGAAGTGGTGCGTGAAGCTCATACGCTGATTCGGTTGCAATATTCACTCAATTGAGTCCTTCTTTTTCCTTTTTGGTTCCATTTTTTTTTCTAAATAATTAGGTCGTTTTAACCCTTTAGGGCGTGTTTGGTTTATTGGAATGCTATTGGTGGAATGGAATGTTCATTCCTCCTTTTTTGTTTGATATGGATATGACTGGAATGCTTTGCTTACTTATTACCTTCATTCTTATGTATGGCTGTGTTAGAATTGATAATAGAAAACAATAATAGAATGGAAGGTAGTTTATGAATTTTATTTTTCTGACATTAAGTAGAGATCACTTCGATGAAATAGAGTTTGGTTTTTATGCACTAACAGTAAAACAATATCACATAATAGGTAATTATTGTTCTGGGCAGTTTATCTGGCATGATTTGATATTTTCTTGAATTTCTACTGTTTGATGACATAAAAACTATTTTGCATTGTGAATACGTAGAAATTAAACTCGATGAGATGAGATATCTGTTCTTACAATTGGAAGAAGGGAAATGGGCTTTTACCTTTGGTCTGCTTTGGATCTTCAGGAAGCAACATGATAGTCTGTGGAGTTTAGATTACTTGTAAATCATGAATATAGCAACATGTTTCTGTTTTTTTTTTATTATTATTATTTATTTATTGTATAAATTTATGGGTATTAACTATTTTCTTATCTTCTTCTTTCTCATTTTTGTTTTTTTGGGGGAAATATAATTAATTTGCTGCAGTAGTGGATTTTACCATGACCCTAATGCTGGGTGGTACTATAGCAGCAGAGATGGTCTTTATTACAAATTTGAGGATGGGAATTATGTGCTTTTAGATTCCAGTAAGGTAGGTTTTATCTGCAGTTCTTTCAGAAACTAAATTCATAAACCATTACCATGTCTAGTTGGTGATTCAAGTTCTTTTCCTCATTGGCTCAGGATGATTGTGGAGAAACATATTTTTGCAAGGAAGCTACAGCAGAAAATCCTGAACAAATATATAGTAACAGCAATGAGGAGTGCCCTTCAGTCGTTGATTGCAAATTTCAAGCTTACCAACAGACAGGAACCTTGTCTGAAGAACCAGCTGATGGTATGTAATGTTAGCCCGACAACTGTCTATCAATTAATTCTCAATATTCATAATATGAAAGATAGATCTGAGGTATGTTCTGGCAACAATATTACAGTGTAAACGATGGTAGAAAGCAGGTTCTGCAGTAGCCAGGGACAAGGGGTTACTGCCAAGTGCCACGTAGTCATGTCACCTACATCTGCACTTCAGTTGTTTAATGCAATAGACAAATTTTCTTGTACACTTTGAGCATCAACATTATGTGTTTCAAGCATGCAGCAGTAATTAATGAGTGACGTCAGTTAACTAAGTAGCTGTATTTGTAATAGATCCCGTGAATTCAATGAGCAGTCCAACTTGTGAAAACCCACCTCCACCACCATCAGAATGGTATCTACTTTCCACACACTTATTCAATTGATGATTATGCCTTCAAAAGTCCCCCCCTGCAAACTATTCATTTTGCTAATGCAGGTTAGAGGACACACTTATCGATCTTTACTTATCTGGCTATAAAAACAAAGTTGTAAGTGCAGATGATAGAGGGACAGTGCCGATGGAAACAGATGATGGATGTGGCTCTAAGTTAGCAGCTGATGGTTTGTCATAAATTCCATTATTTTTTTAAATAAAATTTTGTGATAACTGAGGTAGCTCCTGAATGTGTTTATTTCCTGGATGTATAGCTTACAACAATAGTAATGAAATGGATGTCAAGTGGATCCCAGACCCAGTGGATGAAAATGATATAGCCAACAAAAGTACTGCTGATGGAGGTATAGCTTACAGTGATACTTACGAATTGGAGGAAGGTGAGTGGATCCCAGATCCAGAGGATGACTTACATGGCACAGTTGATAGAGTTACCATAGATGAAGGTATTGCCACTGATATGCATGCTTGTATGCTTGATGTGTATATTCATCTGAAGGCAGCAACATTTATTGTATTTATAATCTGGCTTGTGTCTAGTAACTAACTAGCTCTTGAGATCTCGGTCTACACTTCAAATAGTTTGTAGAAAGACCATTGTGGTGTGCACTGTGCGTGTACTGTAACTATCAATGGGTTGGTTCCTTGTAAAGCCAAATAACCTAATGAGGGCTTGTTTCCTTGTATTGTTTTCAGTAAATCCAGTTGTAGTTTGCTTTGTGTGCCCTATGAAATGTTTTTCTTTCTCTCCATGGATTTATAGTGCAATCTTCATAGCATGATTATAATGGCTTGCCACTTTTGTTGATATCCTTGATTATCATTACAGGTATCCTGTTGGATGAAGAGAAATGGCGAGCTCAATATGGTCAAGTCATTGAATCAAGGAAGGATCTGGTTTCAGAGTCTCCAATTGTGGACTTGTGGGAGTGGGAAATGGTTAGAGGATCTAAAAAAGACGGAAAAGATAAGGTGGCTAGGTTAGTTGGAAGACTGGTGAAACAATCTGCAAAGCGGCATCCATCTCTCCCTTCTGGGGGAGGGAAATTTAAATCTGCTCCTATCAGTGAAGTACATCTTGATCTGGTACGAGTCAAAACAGGTTTGCATTTTACTCTTGCACTTGTTGGAGCTTAGCATTCTCCATGTCTCATGAGAAGTAAAACTATTATGAAAGGGTACATAAGAGATGCAATGTAATGCAATCACGTTTAATTTGCACGTGTATCTTTAATTTTGAATTTTTCTTGTGAATTTAATTTTAAAATCATGGGTCAGCTATAACTTATAAGAAACAATGAATGTCTCATATGGAAATTTTAAATTGAAGAAGTATCGAGATTTTCAATAAAATGGTAGTACTAGAAGTACACACTGGACTGAATATGGCTGCTTGGCTTGTTCTTTAAACAGGACAAGTGTACAGATTGCGAAATCCTAGTGCAAGATATGTGGCTTCCCTATCGACTTATGACTCTGCCAATCCAACAGAAGATTGGGATTTTCCTCGGTTATCATCATCTGATAGAAAAATCACCCATCTTTCGAAGTCTGGTGAAAGCACTGCTTCAGCTTCAGATGAAATCCCCATGGAGAAGGAGTTGTCTATGTTGCCAAGTCAGCTCTCTGCATCCAAGGTGTGTAATTTGATTTAGTCATTTAGATAATCTAACAACTGGTTGCTTAATTTGTTCCTTGTATCACATTCATAGACGAATGTCAAACTTACAGTGAAAACACACAGAATTATAGAAGTAGTAGACATGGAGTCAAATATCAGTAACAACTAACAAATTGACTGCTAAAGGCTATAATTTTTCCCTTGTTTGTAAGACTTCACTGTCCCGACAGGAGATAGGAGAAATAGGGTTTCTAAACTTATATCTCTGTATTCCTATGACCCACAGCCTTCAATTCATTTACTCTTTTGCTATGCCAGCAAACCAAATGTCAATACAGAGATAGGGCTGCTGAAAGAAGGATCTTGCATGGCAGCTTTGGCGTGGGTCCTGGACAGAAGAATGCAGTAGTCAGTGATAACGATACGCTGTCGTCACCTGTTTCTAGTTGTCCACAAGAAGCTGCATCAGAAGCCTTGGAGATGTCATTTGGAGCGGGTAGTTATGCCAGAAAACTACTTGAAAGCATGGGTTGGAAGGAGGTATTTTACTTACTGTCTTCAAGCATTTCCTTTTTTATTTATTGAAATTTATAAGAATGTCATTCATAATCGTGGTGTTCCCTATTTGAAGAACTATACCCGCTGCCAAAGAGCTTGTAGCTCAAATGGCACCGAGCCATCTCCATGAGTCTGGGTTATGACCATATGATAATACAGGAGTGCTTGTGTAAGTAGTCTATTAGAGAGTGGGAACCATAACCAAACATGTATAGGTGATACTAATGCATATTATTGTGACACTTAAATTGGGCCGGTCACTTGTATCCGGCCACGTATTTTCAATTACAATACGAAGATAATGTTTAAAGTTTGATCCTCCAACTCATGTAGGCCACCTATATAAAAATGTGTAACAATACCACCTGACACACACTTTTACCCTTTCTCTTATTGTTTAGCCATGAGTATCAATACTGACTCAAGCATTCTATATTAACAACATCTAATCGCTGTGCAGGGGGAAGGGCTTGGCAGTTCGACCAAGGGTTTGGTGGATCCTATTCAACCAGTTGGAAACATTGGCAATGCAGGGTTGGGATGGACCCCTCAAAATCGACGAACTTAACGCTGCTGCTAACCACGCAACAGAGCCATGTTGAGAAACTTGCTACCATGCAAATGCATTGTAGTAGTGATTCTCTGCTTTTAGGGAATATTTACATCGAGAGACGTTTACACTGTCCATGCACTTGATCTTGAATATGATTTATAGGAACCTTTTCTTTTTGGTCATATTGGATTTTTGCATCTTCCTGCAACCAACAAATCCCTATGACAAGGATAGTTACAAAGCATTAAATTTCGCTCCATCAAGGGCAGGAGCTAAATCGTTCCTCAGGCAATTAAATTTCACAATATCTCATGGAAAAAATGTTTAATTAAGTTTAATCTAATACCAGAATATACAACTATTGGCAGAAAATAAGAAACGAAAAAATTGACTGTTTGCTACAAAAAATTTTGAAGGTCTAAATTGAGATTAGTTTGCAGCTTCCGTAGGAATCATCGCCTCATCACTTTCATTCCTACCAGGTACTCCATCTGGTCTTCCGTCTTCCTTCATGTTCTTTAGTTGGAGCTGTTGTTTGAGTCTTTGGATCTCCTGATGCTTGTCTTCTAACTTTTCTTGCAACATAAGGACCTGCAGTAAAATCCACCGAAGTTGGATTCTTGAAGGACACTGAACTAACAATAGTTACCATTAAACTTCATGTTGCGGCGTATACATATAAATTTTTTGGAGCAAACAATTTTAAAAGATTCAAGCGCGGAAGAAACTGTATTTTGAAGAACTGTTCTATATTTAACAATGTTCTAAGAATTTTTATTAAGAGTGTAAAATCATTTCAGTCAATCACTATAAATTATTCAGAATTTAATTTTAATTCAGTATCAGTGTCGAACTTTTCAGCACCAAAGAAAATGTTAAAAACCAAAAAAAAAAAAAACGTAATCATTCATATTATTATGTTACCAAAACTAAATACCTCAACAATCATAAACATGATTATAGATATCATGGTTAGTTAAGAGTAGCGGTCAAATATTTTACAATAAAATTATATCAAAATTAATCTCCAAATTTTATTAAGAGAATACAAATAGATATGAGGACAAGAAATCCTCTTTACAAAAATGATAACAAAAAGCAAAATATCAGTGAAACATAAGTGACAACTTTTCAGTCTCTCAACATATCTATGGCAGGAATCCCTCTATAAATATCACATGCTTTACACCAAATAAATGCTAAACCGCTAATATTCTCTTACAAATTTCATCAAATAAATGCTAAACCGCTAATCTTCTCTTACAAACTTTATCCAAAAATCTATCATTAAAAGATGGGAGAATTATGTTTCAATCAAATACAACCACCAGTGGTATGGACAGCACACTTGCCACAAATTAAATGACACATTTGCCACATTTGTGAGCCATTGATGGGAAGAAAATGAAAACGAGAAAAAAAAAAGGGGGCGCGGCTAATGATGTGACACTTCTAAATAAACGTTGAATCAAATTTGTGAGCCATTAAAAGTGTTTTGTTTTTTTAATAACTGAATGAAAAACATGCAATGCTAATGATGTGACACTTCTAAATAAACGTTGAATCAAATTTAGATTCTAAATAAAATATTAGATATAAAACACTAAAAACTAGTAGTATAATAATAAAATATTCATCACAAATATGAAAAAAAAATTATAAAAAGAATAATTTTGATACCGGGCAACAAAATTAAATTCAATTATAAAACTATCCAATAAAAGAAACATCCAGAATGTCCGTTTAGGTGAAGTATCACATCTTTCACTTGAACAGAAGTATAGAATGGTAGTGAAATCTGTGTTCATCAATTCCAGCACATGGAAACGTCCTTTAAACATGTCGAAACAACTAAAATGCATTCATATAGAGGAAACCAAATTTACACAGGACATAAGTTTCACGCTACCCAAACAAGTTAATAGCTATTGGGCTATGTTGGCTTTAGAAAATGACGAGTTACTACCATTCTAATATTTCAGCACAAACCTTGGAAAACATTTTCCTAAGTGGGATACAAAGAAAGATTCGCAACTAATTTTTATCAATCAAGGACCTTAAACTCACTAAAAAACTTATGAAAAATAGTAGCATGGCCAAGGTGTATAAAAGCACTCATAAGATATTGGTTTTTCTTTTATACATGTCAATCAAATAAAGATATAGTCCTCAGAAACAATTAGATTCAGAATTCTATTTATTAATGTAGCAATGACATTATTAAATTTTGAAATAAATATGCAGGACTTTTTTATAGAATTATGCAGGACATTTTGAAAAATCTACATAAGCATTTATTTAATTGATATCAGCATTCATTTATGCCTAACTATGTAACTTTCTGCCCACAACAGCAGTCGAGATCCTGATATGTTATCAGCTGAGTTGAAGGGTCCTCCTGAACAATAATTTTCACCATGTTTTCACAAGTTGTTTTGTTTGTCTGTATGTTGCAAATGAAGCATTTTATAACTCAACATAGATTGCAATCCTTAAATAATACTAAAATATAAAAGTAGGGAGAAGAAAAAACCATTTCATTGGATCTTTCCACATCATTTGTCAGTCCATCCATATGCTTCTGCAACCCTGTAGTCAATGTGAAGGATTAATTTTACATTGATGGCCAATGATTAATGTAACAATAATGGCCAACGCATGGCATGATCACCAGATGGATGAATTTCAAACCCTCACAATCTCAAATTTTATAGACATGAGAATGCAAGGCAACAATTTCTTCCATCTCTACCCTATTTTTCCTCGCTAACAAACATCTAAGACATTAAAAGCATCCCGAGACCAGCACATTTATAACAATATTTCTAGCATACTATTATACATTTATAGTTCACATGATTAATTTTGCAGTCACACACACACATACAATCTTGCTGATTCTGTAGCTCAATATGTTAAGAATGAAAACAAACAAGATTACAAATGTAGTTATAAGTCAATCCAATACAAAAAGTGACAAAGCAGATACAGGATATAGCTGGCGTGAGAATCAAATGATTAAAAAGCCAGAACATAAGGAAATGGAATTTCATTCAACAACAAACCTTCAAACTGACTTCGGAGTTGTGCATTCTGAGACTTCTGCAATGCAAGCTTCATTGCTAGTTCATGCATCTGCACAACAAAAACAAGAAGAGAAAGGCAAAAGATGACAATATAACCGTCAATTAAGTAACATGAATAGCACAAATTATGCTGGGCACATAACTGAAATAAGCTTTATACTTGTGTGAATACATGCAAGTCTCACATTACTTATAGTTATTAACACAACACATGAATGGAAAAGAAAATGGAGACAATTAGAATTTAGAAGCATAAAGCAAGTAAGAGAACAACACCTTCCCCTCAGAAGCTTGATTCCCAATCTCCTCATTTTCTTCCTGCAGGGTTCTACATTTGGCCATCAGCATCTTCCCCATCTTGCTTTGGGGAGTAAAACTTACTGCAGAAATGTTATCTTGCAACTCCTTTACTTTTTTGTCCTTCTCCTCTACTAAATTCTATCATCAGATGAGAACAGTTGTAAAAACTACTAAAATTGAGTAACCACTAATGCAATATAATTATTAAAACATATTTTTATATGCAGGAATCATGGATGTGATGATGATGAATAAACTAAGATTTTTGTGCCTTCTGAAAACCCCATTTGTATATTTTGAATCCATCCTCCACCTAAGTTACATTGCCAAACTCCCATAGTACAAAATTTGGCTGTGCTCTTCCAATGTCTTTAGTTTTTTTTCCCCTTTATCTAACCTCCGAAGCACAAAAATCCCTTAATTAAGTTCCCTCCGTGAACAAAGGATGCACCTTCTGCTATGCAATAATACTTTTCATCATAGATGACTCCTAACCAAATATCTAGCCCAACAACATAAGTTATGACATACAATTTTTCACACCTCGCTGTGCATGTCTCCAACACACACAGAGAAAGACCAAACTTGATCCAATAAAGTCAGCATCAAGTTGAATAACAAACCTTTAGACGAGTGAACTCTTCATGAATAGCTGGATCTAGTAACAGCCTCCTTGCCTGAAAATTATATCCACATGATATCAAGGCATAGAGAACAGGCTTTGTGTATAAGCATTAACAAAAACAGTACAACCAAACCACTTCAACAACAGTCAACATATTCAATTGCATTCCTCATTTTTCAATTACTGGTTCTTCCACAAGTATAGTGAAGAGTTACACAATAGAAAAATAACATCAACTAATTCTTTTCCCATTAGGTGGGATCAGTTATATGGATCAAATGGTGCCATCATGCCCTATCATAAACCATCTATAAAGCAAACCACTAAATGGTTTTGTTTATCGTTTTTCAAGGTATTTCTCTACCCCTACCTACTGGGTTCCCCTCAATCTTATCTGCTGGGTCTTCTATAGGTATTCTCAACACATGACTAAACCACCTACGACTAGATTCTACTATCTAAGTTTAGTGAGAAAGAAATATCCCAAAATCTTCTATCTCTATAGAGTCAATACCCATGTACATGTTACAACTCAAGTAAATGCATTGAAGTAAAAAGAAGCACACTAATATGTTTGAAGTTTTTTTAAGGTGAAATACTGTTTGTTTGCACAGGGCAATGGGTGTCAGGGAAACAAAACTCTAATTGTGTTTCAAGGTGGGTGTTGCCCTCTGTAAGGCATGCAAAATGTGCTATTTTCAGCAGTGTGATGTGCATGACACAGGAGACATGTAACATAAAGAAGCCTTGTTTCCAAAGGGAAATTGTTAGAATAACATGTCCACAAACATACTGGACACATACTGCTCATTGTTTGGATTTGATGTCAAATGACATTGGTGTTTAGCAAATGCAAAGACAGAACTACATAGGCCAGCTGCCAGCAAGAACTGTATCTGCCTTCAAATATAAGTGAGCATTTCAACCATGCATAAAAAAATGTAAAAGAATCAATTAAGCCTAACTCAAGGTGATTTCTTGGAAGTGTCAGTTGTTATTATGGGAGAAAAAAAAATTCAACTCTATTCTTACATAAACTGTAAGTTTAGACTTTAGACAACCCAATTAGTTATAATTATACATTAAAAAAAAAATACAAACAAATTAACATATAAACAATACAGTTCATCACCTGTAAGCTTGATGTCTTACTATATCACTTTATAACATGTACATAAATTGTGCAAAGCATGATGCAATATGAGTACAGCCAGAAAAAATGAAATCCAAACAAGGAAGCACAGCCAATCTTCACATGGCTCAAACGAAGCTGGTAAAATATAGCGTTCAAAAATAAATGCATAAAGAAGAATACCCAGTGACCAAATTTATTTCTTGAGCTAAAATTAACATCCATGTTATAAAGTGTAGACATACCTGCATTGATGGCGGCTTGAGTTGCGCTTTCAGATCCCGCACAGCAGACTGGAAAAGATTGTAGGCAGCAATGACGTAAAAAATTAAATATATAAAGTTAATAATGATAAGGAGAAGAACAATTATATTGATAGGACAGGAAGCATATCAAACTCCGGAGCTTGAGCAGCATCATATTAGTAAGATTCGATGAGCACAGTTATATCTTCATATCAAACAGCCATTAATCAAGCAAAGTACACTTTATTGAAAACTATTAGGTGAACATTCCACAATCCAGACCATTTATTAACTGTACTCAGATACTTTAAAACTGAACAGAATAAAAAGATAGTGCAATTGCTACAGAAAAGTCCAATATTAGTCACTATGAATGCTCTACAAATACCAACTAGGTCAATAAGGCTGCATTTGGTAACTATCCCAAGACAGAAAGAATAGGAACAGTGAGACACTAGAGACGGAAACGGAACTGTGTTGTGTAGGGGTGTACAGGACATGGTGATTGATGAATAGATGATGAAGATTAAGTTATAATTTGATAAAAAAAATTGAAAGTGAGAAGGGTAAAGATGAAATATGAAATGTTTAAAGAGATGTTCTTTAAATTTAGATCTCAAAGACATGTCTCCAATGTCCCTTTTAGAGATACAGAAATTGCTCAAAAACTGTCCTGGGACAGAGACAATTTTGAATTTTTTGTATCCGTCCCCTTCTCCAAACACGTTTCTGTCCTCAATGTCTTTATATTTTCTATCCCTAGACAATTACCAAATGCTACCTAAGAGATACAACACTAGAGTCATGACACAAGATTATAAAACTCTACAAGGTCTTCATTTGAAGCGTATTGCAGTCATAGGTATCAAGCACAATATTGTGACAAATATTTGATTTCTTTGCTGTCAGAACTTAGATGTAAATGCAAAAGTGAGAGAAAAAGAAAGAGGCACTCACAATTTCTTCCATTTCTATTAATCAGACTCAAAGGGGAGGAAATGGAACTTACTCAAGTGGTCAAGGTTGAAGCCAAAAACATACACACAGTCACACACACCCATGCTATGAAGAACTTTATTTTGAGAATATTACCTTTAACTCTGCTATCTCTTGTTCTCGTTTTGCAAATGTTACAATGAACGCTGCTTCCTTTTTCTTTGCTTTGTCAAGCTGATAACCCAGTAGGAAAAAAAATCAGCGTCAACGAAGTCTAATCAATCAATGATGAATTATTTTGAAGAGAAAAGGGAGATCAGATTCTAAACCTGCTCTCTTAAAGACTCTTCTGAGGATTTCAGGGCCTGAAGATAATTAATCACCATTTTGGGCTCTAGAAAGAAGAAATATTAACTAATAGTTCAGGCATAAATCTATAACAAAGAAAGAAACAGTAAAAAGAGCTAGAACTTGAACAATTAACAGGTATATCACATTGGTCACTTGCCAAACATGGAGTACAAACAAACCTGGAGTGACCCCAGAAGGTACAAATGGCTCATTTTGAATTGATGAATGCCAACTCAGAATCTCAGATTTAGCTGCCTCAAGTTCATTCTGGAAAATTCAACGATCAACGTTTTAAGAAAGGAAAACTGGAAAAGGTAAAACTGAAACTAAGATACGAATATCATATGTGGGGCTTTGAACAATTAAAACCATGCTCAATGCCTAAAGCTAACTATGGGAATTAACTCAAAACTATGAAGGAAGGTCGTAAGAACATTCTGTCCCACATCATCACCACCCAAAATTTATTTACTAGACCTTGTCATTCTGAACCAATCATGAATTTCTCTTAAATCAGGCGAGATCTAACTACAGTCTACTACCCTCAATGATGGAAGTTCGAATAATTTCATATTTCATGCAAAAGACTATACAAAATGGAAAGGGAAATAAAGAAGATACTAGCCAACAGAAGAAGCAAGTAAACAAAGGTCAATTCTTAAAACAACAAACATACCTGACATGTCGCAAGTGTATCCTTACAGCTCTGAAGACTGCCAAAAACAAAGTTTCACAAACAAAACAGAAAATTAGGGCCAAATAATTTAGTATCATACAATATCTCACAAAAGCTGTATACTGTGAAACACCTCTCACGAAGTGACAGGATCATTCCTGTCGTTACACCGGAAGCAACTTCTTCGGCTTTTGATTTGGCCTACACCACAAACTGAGGTTAGAATATTTTTATTTTTAGGATTAAAGTAAGCATGTCGTTAATGAGCCATATGATAAACAGATCAATACACTTTACTCATTCCAACTTCCCTCACCAATACTGTCAGCAAATAAGTATCCCCAATCATTCACATATCACTCTCGTCCTTCTATATTTTTATTACAGATGGAGTGAGTTTTGACCACAAAAACGGCTCAAATCATTGCAGAAAACACAGTAACATTTCTCTCAAGTTGCCTCATTCCTCACTCCAAACCCTTCCTCCATAGCTATAATCCAGTAGACTAAATGGATCAAACAACACAGCACCATTTCATCCTATAGTAAAGCATATCTATAGACAAGACAATAAAATCAAAGTCATCAGAGTCATTCTCAACCTACTAGCTTACTTTTCATCCGAACAAAGAAAAACGAGGTCAAACACACACACACACACACACATTCTACTAAATGCTGCAATATCTCACCTAAACGCTAGCATTGCACAATAGATTCACGTACGAAGTTACCTTCTTCGGCGCAAAAGGATCATTATCATAATCTTCGTCATCGTAATCAGGAGATGGCCTCTTATTACCTACATTAAAAAACAAGGAAAACAACAAAAACGGAATATAACAAATCCACCAACGCATCTGAAAATCCGAAAAATCATCGTTCGTAATAATTAAAAAAATTCAATTAAAAAAAAAATTCAAAACCTGAATGCCTTCCGCTGAATCCACCTCCGAAATCGAAGTCCTGCGTTTGTGAGGAACGAAATTGAGGTTAAAAGGAATCGGGAGAAAGAGAAGAAAGAATCAGAGAAAGAGATTGGCGAGGGGAATGGTAGTAGCACTCACATCGTCGAAATGTGGAGGGGAAGCCATAGCCTTCACAAAACCCTAGATTTTTTCACAGAGAGAGAGAGAGAGAGAGAGAAGCGAAGGGTTTAGAATATGGTTTGTGTTTGCGTGTGTATGTGTTGGGAGAAAGAGAAGGAAGCGAAATTGGGAGAGTAGTGTCTATAAGTTAAAGTAGAAGAAAGAGCAGTAGCGGCGCCTACTATCATCGACGATCACCATCGCTCGCAGGCAGTGAATATGCCAATTCTGATGCATCCTTTCACCTTTTGCCGGTTTTCTTTTTTTTTTCACTTAAAAAATATATTTTAGTATATTTAAATAATTTTAAAAAATAATTAGAATTTTTAATAAACTGTTTTATAGAAATTTAAAAATGTCATTTTTAAAAAAATATCAGTTTTTAACTTTTTTTAAGAGTTAACACCTCAATTAGTTCTTGATAATTTTTTTGATAGATAAATTAGTCACTGATAAAAAAATTTGTATTGAAGTTCCTCACAATTATAAAAATAAAATACTATAAGTTGCTGACAATTTCGTTGATGAATAAATTAGTCCCTAATAATAAAAAAATTAGTGTTGAAATCCTATATAATTATAAAAATAAAACATATAGGTCAAAAAATTAGTATTGAAATCTCTTATAATTGTAAAAATATAATATATAAGTCCCTAACTCATCTAAAAAATGTTAAATACAAACATAAACTTTAATTATTGATCTATATGACATTCATTAATTCTAATCAACACTAATTAAAATATACCCTTTTATTTTTAAAATTTTTTTTTTGCAAATTCCCCCCTTAAATGTTCTAATATTTCATCGTACCCGTTATTAAGAAAAAAACCTTTGGTGTAAAATTTACTCTTTTAATAAAGGAATATAATTTAGAATTAAATTCCTTATACTTTATCACTATTTTATTTTGAGATACTAGGTACTAATATCATAAATTTATAATCATTTTTTCAAAAGAGTATAATCATTGTATATTACAAAATAACACAATAGGGTCCTATTTTTAGTTTTTTACAATTGTGAGAGATCTCAATACTAATATTCCTTTGTCAGGAATGAATTTGCACATCAAAATGAGAATGTCAAGAACCTATAATGCCCTATTTTTACAATTGTAATAGACCTCAATACAAATATTTTTTTTTGTTAGAATCAATTTATCTATTACTAAAATTGTTACGAATCAATTTGAGTGTATAAAATTTAAATTTGATAATTAATCTTTTTAAAATATGAAACAATAGTACCTTATTCTTTTTTTTTTCTTGGATCTGTCTGTGGTTTGCGTTTTTAGCAACCTGAATCGAAAACTAAGCTGACAAAAAAAAAAAGAAAATTCGCACAAAAAAATGAAAATTAAAAACAAAAGCCCAAATGTTAATGCAACTGACCTGGGTGAAAGCCAAAATGAATGACGGGTTGTTTTTATATATAAAATATTATTGATATTATTGATGTACAAGGTATATAATAATAAAAGCCACCGGGCACTAGGAAAATAGTTTAATTTTGTATGTCCTATCTTATTTATGTAAAAGATGGATAATAGTGCCGATCATTATTGAACACTTGTTCATTCAGCTTTTCCGCGTAAAAATTTTTTGCCAAGTGTTCGCACATGAGTGACTTGCATTATCTTTCTACTTTATATAGAGTGTGTCTTTCCAGCTTTGTATCATCGCTTTACATTAGTAGATTCTTTATTGATGTAATGGTTCCAGATAGATTGGGATTACACTTAAGACTTTTTTTAATATTAAATATATTAGTTCTCCTAAAGTTTTATAGTTTCTATTTCTATAATTATTGTAATGATTGCTATAATTTTTGTTGGGATAATTAAATTGTGATCGTCGTTTAAAGAAATCATTTGGACATAAATTGATAGATCTATTGGTTTATATTTGAGGAAGAACATTATAATTAACTTTTCGATTGTCGGTTAGGTTATAGCAATCGATTCATTAAATTAATATGATTTCTAAATAAATTGAGATCTCATTTATTAGTTACTTGCATTGATCAAATTCTAGACGATCGATTACTAGTAATTTATTACTAATAGCCACCAATGAGTTTAATAGTTGGTCAATGATAGTGAATTTTCAATCTTATGAATACCTTGTACTAGTGTCTTCTTCAATATTGCTATTATCTTTGAATTTTAATTGCTTTAAATCTCATTTTTTAAATACCCAATTTTCACAACTAAGTATTAAAGCCTCCTTGAGAGATGCCTAGGTTGTACCATTTGCTATATTTTTGGTATAACGTGGCATTGAAATCATTTTTAATTTGAGGAGGTAGGCAACAGCCTCCGTTCAAGGGGTCAAGTCTTAAGAATAAAATTCTGTTGACATTGAATCTTGTGTTTCTTTCCAAGTGGCTAATTCCAATTCAATGTTATATTAATGTAATGCCTCGCGTACATGTATCTGTGGGCGAGTCAAGTATGGCCCTAGGGTTCTCCAGGACCTACTCGTGTAGTCGAGAAAGCTCATGATGCAGGAAACCATGTTGCAGTGCAGGTTTTGCATTATTATGCAGAACAGTCTCGCTACAGCAAGCAAGCGAGCCAGAAGGCTCGCTGCAATGAGGACCTCTGACGTCAGCATAGTAGAAAACAATACAGTTTTGAGTAAGTGATCTCCCGCCCTTTTATAAACCCTCAAGTTCGGGTTTCTTTCACCAGAAACCGAAACCCTTGCCCACCAAACCCTATTTCCTTCTCTTTCTCTCCCTCCACTCTCATCCTCCATCAATCTTAACTCACCCAAGCTCTAAGATAATAGTTTATGTATGGTTTATGCGTTCTTTCTCTCCTCCCCTCCATGGTCTAAAGTTTAAGTGTTATAGTTTCTCATTGTTGTAAAGTGGAGTTGCTCCCTCAATATTGTTGGAGTTGGTTTAGAGTTACTCTAGAGTTGTTAGAGAATATTCATGGGTCTCTGTTCCTCTATGACAATTGTTGGTGTTATTCCAAGCTCCCAAGGTTAAGTTGGTAGTACCCACATACTTCTAGCTCCAAACAGTAAGTTAGTTCAAACTCATGACCTTATTTGAACCATTATGATTATGTTTGATGCATGATATTTGTTGAATATGAAATTTAGGGATGAAAGTATGAATAAAGATGATTATGGCAAATTAGCAAAGACTTCCATTTTGAATATAGTATGAAAATGTGTTTTAAGGAAAACTGTAGGACCATGCTTGGTACATTATACGTTATGGATATGTTTTACGTGCTCTAAGTTTAAGAAATTTATTGGAAAATATATGATTTAGCAAGTTTACTAAAATTTTCAAATGCATTTTATGGTTTTACAATATTGCTACGTTTTCAAGAGATTTTACAAAGCTTTTAGAATATCAAGAAGAGTTATTATGGATGGACATAGAGCACAATATGATTTAGCATTTTTAATACATATGTTATGACGATTTTGAATTCTATTGGTTTTGAAGTATGATATTTGAGTTTTCTAGTTTTGAAAAATATGATAGCTTGAGAAATGAGATTTTATAATTTTAGTTTTATGATACTTAAAGGTATGAAATTTAGTATAACTCGTTGCAACTATCAAATACATATTCTGTGGTCTTGAAATCACAATGCCTGCAAGCGGGTGATCCCTTGAGTATAGTTCCACAGTCACGGTTATGTTAAAGTCAGATTGCTAGAATTATATGAGTCCAGAGCTTTCAAAGTTCAAAGAGTTCTCGGATTTAAATGATTTTGTTCAAACTAATCTAGTCGATAGAGATAGAAGAACAGACGATGAGTTAACGGCTGGAATAATCGTTAACCTTGGTACTAAGTTGCCCCTATGGGCAATTTCACAAAATAGATATGGAACCTAGTTAGGTGTCCAAATTTCGAGACCTTCTAAGGTACCTACAAAGAACAACACAACTTCGGGACCTTGTTAGATATCCATTGTTGTCAAACTGGAGACAGCGATACATAACACCCGGATGTGACAAAGTAGTAGCAGAGCAAAGTGGGGACGGCAATATGTAATGCCCACAATCCTTGGGAACTCTCAAATGTGAACAGTGGCGAAGCATGGCTCTCTGCACAAGGGCTTACATTGGGGATAACGATACGTAACACTCAGATATGAGTGCTCTGGTAGAGACTCGTTGTTGCCACATTGATTTCTTTTTACTTGATTATGAATTTAGATATGCCTTTCTCTAAAATTATGAATTCAGATATGTTTTCCTTTATAGTTATGTACACAAATATCAAATGGTTTATAATTGCTACATGTATATTATATTATGGATGGCTGTTGTTGTCTTCTGTGGGTGATGGGTGAAAATTCACTTACTGAGTTCATTGACTTACCCCTCTCCTTTCCTCTCATAGTTGCAGGTATATGTTTTGTTTTTGTCATCGTTCCAGTTGACCCAGCTATTCTAGTAATGAGTCTTACCTTGCAGTCTTAGATTAGAGTCATGATTAGAGTAAAGTGTTTCAATAGATATGCGAACAAGATCCGAGTCATGCGTTTATTTTCACGATATGTATTTAATTTCAAAGTTAGAAACATCTATGTATATGTTTACATATTTCAAGCACGTATTTGAAATTGTAGATTGTGACTATAATTATATAACAAGCCAAAAATGTATTTATGACTTAGTTTTCAAGTGTTAAGCAGAATTTCAGAGTTTGATCAATATGTTTTTGAGAACTTTGTATATTAAGGCATTTCAGTTTTATGACTTCAAATATCATGTTTTGGATAAAGTTATGTTTTCATAATGAAAAGCATTTATGCATATTGAGAGATTCATAATGTGAATCGCCTCCTCATGTTATTTCTTTGGTTAGTTAGGACTCTTAAAAGCACTCACAACGTAAAGGCATGTTTGAATTGCCGTTGAAATCAATTGTGGCCAAGGAAGGTTTTTTTCTCCTCTCAGAAGAATTGGCCCGAGAATACCGGGAGCCTTGAAAGTGGCATCCAAAATATCCAAATAGGCATTCATCTACCGCCCTCTTAAAACATATCAGCAGTGAACATGAAGGGAGCTCACCAAGTTAGAGGAAAGCAAAGTAGTAATAGGATTGAAAATGGAAATTAATATGGCTTTTTTCCACTGTACAATTGGTGCCCAATTGGCAAGCCATAACAGTAGGAATTTTTCATAAAGCAGTCTTTTTCGTTTATCTATTTATTTACTTGGTGAAGTACATGGTACCTTAGCCTAGCGAGGAACAATATCATGCAGGGTAAAGAACCCCAATTACATCTTGCTGTAGATGAAGCCTACAAGCCGTGACTTGGGGAGGCTTTGAAAAATATGAAATCGCAACAGCATATCATGAATAGCCAACCAGTCCCATATTCTATTACATATGCTGTGCACATGAGCAATTTTAGAAGTCCAATTTTCTTGGAGAAGAGCATGAGTGAATACTGTTCTGATAAGGAGAGCGTATGGAGCATTCACATATTCCTCTGTCAAAAAAAATATTATTTATATTCATTATACGTAAAATGTCATTTCAACTTATAATCTACTATTAAATGAAGTATAAACCCTACTTAAATAGGATATACATCTATTCAATGGCAAATATAGTATAAATTGACACACTGTTATTATCCATGTTAATTGTAACACCCTTATGTGTTCTAAGTTATGCTGAAGTCACATTTAAATCCTAGTAGTTAGTTACCAATTGCTTTGCAAAAATCTAAATCTCAATTGAAGTTACTTAATTAAAATTAATCATAAGCATGAATGCATAAAAGAGAGATACAATGAGCAAATTGCAACTTAAAGCATATAAGCTCGGCGTGATAAAAAATTAGTGTAACAACGGTATAATACCAAATATAAAAACAACCACACTTCCAAGGTTGGAACCAAGTTAAATAAGTTGAACAGAAAACCAGTGGACTCCATTCTTAATTGATAGACGTCTAAGAAAAATAATTTTATTCCATATTGATTGACATTATTGCATTCCAATGCTACGACAACCTTTTCAATTCTACTTTTGTATATTTTGGAATATAGTCATCTAGACTTGTGATTGGAAAAAAAAAAAGATCAATCAATCAATTAATTTATTAATGACTGTGCTAATACCTTAAAACACCAACAATTAAAAATGGAGGGACAAAACACAACTTCATCAAGATACAAAAGAAATAAGTGATCTAAACTACATAATTAAAACATAAAACATCCACCCTAGTAAGGCAACCACCATCAGAAGTGACTCATAAGGATAAACGCCATCCCATTCTCCCTCGCACCACTCGTCCTCCTGCCCTCATCGCTGCTGTAGTCTAGTAGAGATTAAGAAATAATATTTTGACACCCATATATATTGGAGTGATGAAGAGAGAATAAGTTGAAAAAAAATTAAGTGATAAGACTCATATGTATTGTGAATGGGGTGTTTAAATATTTAAAAAAATGAGATGTTGAAATAGCAAATTTCACATAGAATTCGCCTGACAGAAAGTTCAAACCATGTTCATTCAATCCGTTTTAGTATCAAGATTAAATCTGCTTTGAATTGCATGACTCAGCAATGGAGTCAAAGAGTCTAGCACATCTAAATACGAGGCTAATTCGAGTGCAATTAAATAAGCAAACACACACCAAGACAAAGGAAAAGGAAGCCTCAGTCAGCCAGAAATTCACATCAAAGGTAAATTTGTTCAGCCGGTAATTCCAATTCAAATTAGTCCTCATTGGCTTCACACACACGGACAAATCCAATAACACCCAAGCAAGGAAAACCTAATAAAATAATTTTTCTAAAAAAAGATAAAATAGTTTTTGATAAAATAAAATGTAATCGCATAAATCGGCTCCGCAGACCATTGTGTATGAGATCCGCAGGTTCCTATCAGGATGCGAAACGAACGAATTACACTCTTGATTTTGGTCCAATCATAGCATCACAGGTCACAGCTATATAGCTACCAACGACGTGGCATTGGACCCAACCCAGAAATTAAACTGAAAAATTCTCATACTGAGACAAGAAAAAATCGGATAAGGAGAACCCTCAGAGACCCGTTTCAAATCAACCACACAGCGGGACAACCTGCGACACAAAAACAACGACCTCGACCGATGGCAGTGTTTGGATTGTCATCGGCGGATGAGAACGAGGTTTTTGGTGTGAGGATGCGACCCCGCTGCTGTTTGGAGTGTCATACGGCACTTCCTATCAATTTTTGGGAGATCTTCCTCACTGGGGGGATATATTCCTAAATTTTTCATTCACGTGGAGAGGAAATTAGAACCGAAAATAAAACGAGGAAACAAAGAGACCGAACTAGACATTGAATCGATAAAAACAAAAATAAGCAGAATCCACATGAAAAAAAAAAAAATACAACACTGGTGCGACTTACGGCACAGCTCTGAGAAGGTGATAGAATGAGAGGGTAGGGTTTTGCGGGGAGATTATATAGGCACGTCCGGTGACCGTGGGCCGTTAGGGTATTTAGGGAACCAGCCACATTACACAAGGTCGTTCGTATGTGTTTCCCCTTTTAATTGGGTCTCTGGGCTCAGGTAGTGTATGAATGTGGGCCTGAGCTAGCTTAATGAAAAACAATTAGCTGAACGACTTTTCTTCATATGGGCTTTGACAACATCATTACTTATATTGGATCCATTCAAGGCCACTCCACTTTTGACCGAGATAAAAAAAGCCACGCCAGCTCAAAATTGGGTACGCAATCAATACAATGCCCAACCTAACGTCCAAGACAACCAAACAAGTTCTGACCCCAAACAAAAAAATAACAAGGACAACCAAACCAAGCACGTAGACCACAAAAATTGTGAAAAAAGACAAGCAAAGACTGGTTCACAATCTGACCAAAAACTGTTGACCAAAAACATAATCTGACCGAAAAATAGACTCACAATAAGAGAGGATACATGACAAAAAGGATGAAAAAGAAATTAAACAGAGGGAGGAGGCTAGATTTAGCTTATTAATATTTTATATTGAATCCAACATATAATTATGCATGGATATTGTTTAAAAAATTCACATTGCCATCTAATTATATGCTGTCATATCAACAAGTAATTGAGTCTCATATTTACTAGAAAAGTCATTCAAATGAGATGAATTGAGTTACAATAACAAAAGATTTTACGGTGTGAAAAATTAAACTCATAATTATGTATATGGCAATGGGATATGACTTTTATTGAACCGGTATAATGCTTCTATAATTGAATGAATAAATTCGCTGGTAATTGTTTCCAATAGTGATATTATTGTGTATCAAAATCAACTGATAACAAAATTTTCTACCATTAACATAAAAATCCGCTAGTAAAATTTACCGATAACAGCCTTGTTTCTGGCAGTGAGTCTAGACATCATCATATCATTAAATAAATGGCAATCTAGTTCGAATAATTGGGTGATAAATATTAAATATTTATTTTTTTTGGTTTTTTTTCATATTTAAATTTTTTATTCATTTGAATAACAATGATATTTCTTTGATTTTATCTTTATTATATACTAATTTAAACTTAGACCTTTTTTGGCCATTATCAATTAATTTATTAACTTCTTTTATGGAAAATGTGAATTTATTCAACACCAACAAGCCAATGACATTACATCCCAAATACAATTGGGTATATCATTATACCGAACCTGGTCTACTAACTTATTCTATATATATAAACCTTAAAATAATAGATATTGTGAAACAAATGAAATATATCTTTTTGTTTCTTTTAGTCAATGGTGAAAGAACCCCAAACGTTTATATGATTAAGCATTTTTTTAATTTCCCAAATACAAATATTTTCATATCATAATTAGGTAAGAAGAAAAATCTCATTGGTCTTTATTTCAAGCATTTAAAAATGCACAAGAGCGTTTAAAAATTAATTATTATTTTCAGATTTATTAGAATATATAGCCATTATTTGGCTTTTAATTAATTTGGACAGAATTGGCAGTAAAAAAAAGGGTTAAATAATGAGCTTGTTTGGATAAAAATCTAGGAAAAAATAACTTATTTTTAGGATTTTTTTCCATAAAAATACTTCTAAGATTTAGTTGCATGTTTATTTGTTTTTTTTCATAAGAAGCTGAAGTATAAAATAATCAATTTTTCTGTTTTTTTAGAAGCAGGTAGGAATATGCTTCTGGTAGAAGTAGAGTAGTAGAAAAGAGAGAATATTATTGGTTATTTATTAAAATTAATTGACTTATAAATCTATAATTATAAATTTTATGAAAAGATAAAAAATAACTTTCCATTAAATAACTCTTATCACTTATCTTATTTAAATTATAAATCATATTCTTAAGTATAATTTTACCTAAAAAATTACTTTTACATCTATTTCAACCATACGAATTAACAATTTCTGATTATGATAAAGAGTAGTTATACAATTACATCTAAACACATATAAGTTTTTTGCTTCTGCTTCTACTTTTGAACTAACACCTCTCCTAAAATTTTAACCAAACAAGGCAAGATGGAGACGAATGACAAGGCCTTAAAAAAAAATTAAACCTTGGCTCAGACTCTGTCATACGAAGCGTCCAATGGAAGCAAACTTAATAGAGAAGCTCAATCTTTGGCTAGAGAACTCTACTCCAGCTTCCTTACTTTAAACACCCTCCACACTAAAACCCACCCCCCAACAATGGCGAACACATATTATTGTCTTTGAATAAGTTTGTTCTCAATTCTTTTGTCCCCCTTGCCCACTAGTCAGCATTTTTAAGGGACAACTCACGAAATCATGGGTTTAAAGAACTAATTGTTATTCCTTGATTATTATTATTAATATCTTATTCATGTGTTGCTAAGAAGGAGATATGTCCATAATCCTCAGTTAAGCCCTCCTACCTAGCTACTATACATGAACTATTAAATTCTTTCACCTTTGGATTCTGCAACGCATCTTTTTAGTCACGTTTGCTGCATTAAGAATAAAGATAACAAACCTTTTCTCCAAATCTTCACTTACAAGGGCCCCTACAAATGGAAACATAGCTAGCAACTCTATTGTCATTGCTTACCTATAATCCAATCTTAAGTTAATAATATCTAATTTAATGATATGTGTGAAGGTATAATAATTAAAGAGGGGGAAACTATTCTTGGCTATGCCCCACTCCCACTTCTTCCGTGATTGGCTCGTGCAACATGGATTCCATTTTTGGGTGGCCACATGTCACCGTGTTATTGGCATATGCCAAGGGGCCTAGCTCATTAAGCAAAATCGTACATAACTAGAGGCTCTTTTCCCCCGTAATCTTTTCCTAATGCTCAAATGGATAATAAAAATTAATCTGATGTGATTGATCCAATAAATAAAAAAAAATGAAAATTAGGGCTTGTCGGCAGGGTTAAGCTTTAACTATGTTGAATGCATCAATTCAGGTACGATAATTTGGCTAATATTGCAGAGGACACGGTTGTGACAATAGGGCCCTTAGGTCGGTGATTCCCGTCAAAGGTAAAATTGTAAAACATCACTTGTATCTTGTCGAGCTTTATCTGCTCTTCTTCATTTTTTGTTCAGTTACATTGGTGATGCATTATCATTCATTTTTCATTGTCCCAAATGTTTCTGTTTGAATTGCTAGCCAATAAGATAGAAATTCGTGTAGTACAATAAAATGGCCATCTTTTATCGTTAATGGCGCATAAGCTCACACGTATAAATCCTTGACATCGACGTAATTATCATGTAGTGGAGCTTTGGTCATTTGATAGATAAAGCGGTCAAGGCGATTAGGACTTTTAAACATGTTTGTAGTTTCATAATAATGAAGGACGAAGACAAGTATAAATGGTGGGTTTGACGACTTTTTTCTATCATATTGGAAAGAGATATTCAAGGTAGTGTTTAGTTTTTACCCGGGAACAGAAAATATAGAAATATTAAAGATATAAAGTTATTTAATTAGCTGTGGAGAAAGGGATAAAATGCAGAAATTTTTTTTATCAAAACATAAAATAAAGAAAATTTCTATACCTCTAAAATAGAAAGACGGTAAAAATAAGATATAGAGTTAGAAATTTAATATTTTTTCTTTCAATAATATTCTAATATATATTTAATATTTTCCTCTTTGTCTTCACTATTATGGTGGTGGCGTTTGCTGGTGGGGGCGATCCAAAATAGCAATAAACAATAGTAAATAATGTCTTTATCATATATTTTTTATCTTATTTTTATGTTTTCAAACATGATACAAAAATAGTCGTCTTATCTTGTACTTTATTATCAAACATGATATAAAAATAGTATTTTTTATATCTCTGTCTCTATTGTCCAAGGATATAAACCAAACACGATGTGAAATGCAAAATAATCTCAGTTGTGAACATTAGTTTCCTATTTTCTCTCCAAGTCAAATGCAAGTTATAGAATTTGTTTCTTTTAATTTGTTCTTCACGGCTTAAACCAGCCAGCAACCCCGGAAAAAATAAAATAAAATAAAATGAGAGATGGATTTCAATTTTGAAAATAACATAACATAATTACGAATGAGTTTTGGTATATATTTTAACTCAATAACAAGGTTTCTAAGTAAAAGCATTATTGCTTTTATTTTCGCAGCCTTCTTCAAACTTTAATTTCTAACATATTTTGGTATATCTGATATACGGAATAATAAATTATTCACCATGCATTAAACATGCATTTGAGTAAATTAATAAACAACATTGTTACGTGTATTAGCATATAAACAAGAAGTGTAGGTTATTGTATACCTTCATAAATTAATGTTATATAAAACACGCGAAACTTAAATCAAGAGGCCTAGAAAAAAAAATTGTAACAAACAAAAAAAAAAGGCCTAAAAATTTGAAAGTGAGACATTACCTTTATGACCAATGGGAATTAATGTTGAGTTGGTTGGTTTTGTGAATCAATTTCCAAGCTAATTGTGTTTCGAATTCACCCATATATGCCTTGTTTGGTGGCATAGTTTTAAGGCTCGCTTGAACGTTAGGCAATATATATATATATATATATATTCTTGGTGTGCTCTGTATTTCAATAACTATGGATATAAAATTTTGAATAATGTGATTTTGACTCACACTTTATAGGACCTCGTGTTGATATACTCACATTCATTATTGAATGAGGTTATATATATATATATTCTTGGTGTGCTCTGTATTTCAATAACTATGGATATAAAATTTTGAATAATGTGATTTTGACTCACACTTTATAGGACCTCGTGTTGATACACTCACATCCATTATTGAATGAGGTGTGGAATCCAAACTAAATAGGCCATATCAAATTCAATGGAGGGTGTGAGTGCGTCGATACGGTGTCCCACAAAGTGTGAGTCAAAATAACATTACTTTAAAATTGTATCAATTTAACTGGTGAATTCAAAGCTTTTACGTAATAGATCAAATATATCAAATGTCATACAATTTAAAAATAATTTGATATGTCATTTTATTTGAATAGATAATATATTTTTTAAAATGCTAGTAAATATTAATCATTAGAATTCATTCATATTGTTATTCGATTTTTCTGAAATTTGATAAACTTCATCATCAATTTTATGGCATTAATTAATTCTAAATTAAGAAATTAATTTTAATTCCTAATGAATTCAATTTTATAGGTATCCAACCCTCTTATATATGTCTGTTATATTTGACATGTGAACTGAATTATATTTAAGAACTTTCACTTATTAATCTTATTATTTCTTTCTTATTATTAGAGCGTACGTAACTTTATCATGTTTAACTAGCTACATTCAAGTGGCGAAAACATGAATTCTGAAAGCCATGTTTACTATGTAAAGGCATGCAACGACTTTAATGATTATCATTTTTGACATATGAGGTCATTAGAAATTTATTTTTTACGTGATTTTAGAATTTTAATTTTTAATCTTTTATTCTCAGGCTCTTGTTATTTGATATACATATTTACGGCTTTTAAAAATTTACATGAATACATCAAAGCTGAAAAAAAACGACAATCCAGTTTACTTTAACCGTTTATGCTTACACATGACATAAATCTACATCTATATGGTCAGTGTTCCTATGTACTTTAAAATTGCCGAAACATAATTCAACGAAGATTATAAATTCTATTTCAAACTTGTTTTTGGTTACAAATATATATTGATTATATTCCAACCTTTTACTTATTAAAATCCCACAAATGGCAAAACAACAAGCTACAAATCATAGTTGCCACCTTTAGCTTTTAAATTTTTCTTTGAGAGGCATGCTTTCGCTTTTGAGTAATGGGGAAGAAGACATATGTGTCCTACAAGCATCTATGTCAGCATATGCATGTAGTATATGATCATGCCTATATATATATATATATATATATATATATATATATATATATATATATATATATATATATATATAAACTCACTGTCTGTGAGCTTGTGTAAACGCGAATTACTAGCTTATAAGATTGGAAACCTTTCAAATTGTTAGTAACTTTGCTATCCGACCTGGCAGAGGTGTTTGTGATGATGTGGCAGAGAGGTGTTGTGCAATGACGATGGCCATTGTCTTGTCGCTTCTAAGACCACACCCATGACTAATTTTTTATTACAAGCGAATTATGGTCCATTTGGTTTATTGAAAATTAAAATTAATAATTTTTAGATTTTCAGTATTTTCTTTATAAAATCTAAAAAATTAAAAATTTAAACCGTAAACTATAAGCTCAAACTATATAGATCTAATATTTTCAATGAAACTTACCAACAATATGATAAGAGTTACAAAAATTCACTCTATGAGTTTTTTTTTCCTTTTCTTTTTTCACAATCTCACCTGAGAATTGCTCTACCATCATATGAATGAGTGAACAAGATACTACACACACACGTGAAACAAACATCAAGAGTATGTAATGCTTGAAAGAGTTGTGGGTGGCAGGTTGATGAGATGGTGTTTGCAAATTGGGAAACAGAATGGGACCCTTATGCACCAACCCAACACAGCTCGAATTTCACCACTCCCCTTGTTGAAGGGTCAACCTCAGTGCCTATCTTTTAGCCCTTCAAGGCTCCAACACCGCCCATCATTTCTCAAAGAGCCAACACAAATGAATGAGTAAAGAAAAATTGGACCTCTCATTGGACAAAAGAGAGAGACGGTGTGCACGCAGTAAAAGCATCTTTGTCTTCATCAACTCGTATATATATATGTGTCTCTGTCTTTGTGATTTTGATTCCTTTTGATCTCTTTACGGAAATTTGAATCATCAAAACTTACATTGAATGCCAGCTACACTATCATTGGTTTTTCTAGATTCACACGTGTTAGGGATACGTTCATATAATCTTGCCTATGTCCTTCTTTTTTCATCAGTGCATGCATGCGTCATCACGAAAAAGAAAGGGACAAAATTCTTCACCTACAATTACATAGGGGTCATTTCATAAATAATGATGTTATTTATATGCAACATTATTTTTGTTGCACTTTTCTTATATATATCACTTTATGTTAGGATAATAAAATAGCCGAAACGCGTATTTTCTTGATCTTGATTTTCCCAAAATAATAAAAGTAAAAGTGTAATAAATTGTATGTATAAATAACAAGGTCTTTTCAGAAAGGGTAGTTGAAAAAAAAAAGTGACGTGTATGAATACGTACACTACCACTTTAGTTTATGGCTGAAGAGCAATTGAGGCACAAAAAATACATTTCTTTTCCTGAAAAGCAGCATTATTTTTTCTACAAAATCATTGAATACTTTGACCAACGATATGGGTTGCCTTAGCCTTTACAAAACAACAATATATATGGCAATCAATTTTGAAAACTTTCGAGAACTTCTTGTGTAGTTGGGTATAGAGTAGATCTCATTTAATTTTCAATTAATACGATATACTTGATCATTTTCTGTGCTATAATTATTTGCTATTTCTTTAAAGTTCATGTGAATCACGTAAAGTAGAAAAAGTATAAAAGAAAAAATAAATAAAGAATGTGAAGTAGAGTTTGCAACAGTGTAATCGCATTTTGATTTGTTGATCCAAAGTCATAACTACTTTTGTTTTTAAAAATTAAATGTCAATCAGCCTTTCAACACGAATTAGGCTACGCAGATCACGTATCCTGCTGAGCAGTAGAGACGAGATAATCTTGTCTAGCTTGTTGCCTTTCCCTTTTCAGTTGTAACAAATGTTTCTTTCCTCAAGATTTACCTTGAAATTAATTGTTATCAATTCTCACATATGATATATATGTGACTATTTGTACACATTAATTGCAGAAGGATTCAAGACCTTTATCTTGTCTCCTTGCTTCTGTTTCGATCTTGTCATGCCAATGAAAACTTGTTAGCATCATGTAAAATCAAGACCACCCATTGTTTATTAGGTGTCAAAATTTAAGTGGAAGACAAAAAGAGAGAAACAAAGGTTATAATCTCTAAAGAATAATAGACTAAATTAAATAATGAGTTTTTTTAATAAGAAGTTTTGATTAGAAGTGCTAGATTTTTTTAAGTTTTTAATGCATTAAAAAATATCTGAATTTTCTTTTCCTTGAATCTTTAAGCAGCTTCTTAAAATACTCAATTAACAAAATTATTAAATAATGGAAACTTTTGAGAGGCTACTTTCGTCACTAATTAGGTAACAATCAATTTTTTGTTGGGGTTCATATGACCTTTGGTTATTAGAGGGTTAAGATGTTTACTTCAACATGACACCGTCGTCTCCTTCCCTTAACAAAACAAAACTTTGCTTCAATTTTGTGGAAAGATGACAAAGGGGATAAGATGATAAACTGTGCTTCAATTTTGTGGAGAGATGACACAAAGGCCAGGGATAAGATCATGATAATTTTCGAAGGAAATCAGAAAGTACATCAAATTGGATCCACACAAATTGATTACCGCAATTAAAGTTAAAATGAAAATAAAAGAAGGGCGGTTAGTTTTGCTTCAGCGGTAATCCTCACATAATGATTTGTTGTTACTTAATTAAGCCCTATATATTATGCACTTTTTTTTTAGTACAAAAAGCATAATTATGCTGGGAAATTTTATCCCAGAAAATATCAACACCTGCAAATCAAATGAAAAAATGCAAGCCACTTAATAAGGGGAGACAGTAACTATGAGAAATAAAGGCCAACAAGGTTAAAAAAAAAGGCAATTAATGTTGCAAAATATGCTAACTGTTTTTAGTAGGCTCTGATTAATCACATAGTTTGTGGACCATCCAATATACGTGTCTCAAACAATGATGTCAATGAACATTGTCATAAAGTACTACTATATATATGTTCCAGAGAAACAATATATGTGAAAGGTGTTAAGATATAATAAAATAATTTATAAAAGCTTCACTTCACCATTTAAGTGTCTTTCTTCAGAGTTAGTCTTTCTTGTCCCCACAAAAAAAAAAGAGAGATAAAAATTGAATTTTAATATGAGGTACATAGTGTGGCCTATATGTGCTCGGTCCTTGACTAACAACTCAATTAATTTGGTATTATGACATAGTATCTATTATATATTATTCTTATTATTGATATTATGCAATACATATATAAATAGATATGTGGTTTGCAGTCCCACCCTCGAATGCTATTTGTCTTTAGCAAGATTCTAAAGCAGGCAAATCCATGAAAATGAAGGCAGCACTAAGGTACTTAGCTGGAATTGCAGGTCCTAGTGGCTTTGGCTCAAATTCAACAGCTGAACAAGTCACTGAACATTGTTCTTCCTTCCTTCCTTCTAATCTAACTGCTCTGATCACTGGTAAGTCTCAAAAGCAGCTTTGAATTGAAATGCTTCAAGAAATTAAAATCCCACCATACAAACACAACCAAAGGGTTGCTTAAAGTTTTTCTCTGTGCTGATCTCTCTCAAAATTCTTTTGGGTGTGTGTATCTGTCTCTATAGCTAGGCTGAGCAAGTGAGCATATATATGGCTGTCCGTTAGTAGCCTTTTGAAGATTCTTGAACTCGTTCTTTGCTGTAAACTTTCTTACATTGCGCATTTCATCATCTACGCTCCTTCGTTTTACATCCTCCTTCTTTTTCAAGGGTAAAAAAAAAAAAATCCGTCCATAACTTCCGTCGGTATCCTTGTGTGTTACTACTTCTAGCGGTGGAATTTTTGTGAATGATTCTACTAGAGATATAAAGAATTAGCCGAATTGAATTTGTTATTGATTTGCTAGCTGATCTTATTAATTTCTTCAACATATATGTTGTATGGTTGCTTATTAATTTTTGCGGCATTGGTAAATGTGGAGGGTGAAGTCTTCTGCAGGCTCTTGCACGTGAGGGTACCACTTGAGGTGGTGGTGGTTCTTTTTGGCCGCAACAAGATATCATTTTGTCTCTCTTGTACACTGTTATTTCATTGGTTTCAGACTGCATCACCCCCATCTGGACTATGTACACTGGAAACCCATAATCACCTTTTTCCCACACAAAAAATACACCCGGGTGTGAAATTTAACTACTTTTTCTAATATGATAATACATAATTGGATGATGGCTAACGTAAAACTTTTATTGTATCATCGTTAAGAATGACAAAATCTCGTGAATACTATCTCCTTTTTTTTTCTTTTTGTTAGAGTATGCGATATTTAGGCGATTAGCTTAATTAATATATTTAAGTTGTTAGCTTGTTCTTGAATCTTAAATGTTGTTGAATTTTCGATTGAAGGGGCGACTTCTGGAATTGGAGCTGAAACAGCTAGGGTGTTAGCAAAGAGAGGAGTGAGAGTTGTGATTGCTGGGAGGGACTTGAGGAAGGGAAGGGAAGTGAGGGAGAAGATTCAAAAAGAGACTCCAAATGCTGAGGTTATTCTCTTGGAGATTGATCTTAGCTCCTTTGCTTCTGTACAGAGATTTTGTTCCGAGTTTTTAGCTTTGGACCTTCCCCTTAACATTCTCATGTAAGTTAATTTTGTGATCATATCGGGAAAAAAAGGAGAGATCATTGATATTTCATGATATGCTAATGCTTAGAATTAATTTTATTTTACAGAAACAATGCTGGGGTATTCTCCCAAAGCCTGGAATTCTCTGAAGAGAAGATTGAGATGACATTTGCTACAAATTACTTAGGTACTTCTCTAATTAACCATTGCCCTTTTCTAAGGGTTTGCATTGACTTCTTAATATTCAAACCACTTCTACATCTGGCATAATCTGGACAGCTACAACTCATTTTCTTTTTGATTTTTTGGTCCTTAATTAGACATGCATGCATGCAAAGCTAATTAGTAGCATCTTATTAGATAGGCTCAAACGATGCCTGGTGACCACCATTCAGTTTAGATAGCACTAAACAGAAAGCCTTAAAATTAATTGATTCAAATTGGTTTAATTTGAATGATCCATAAAAATCATTCATTGAAATATAAAAACCTTGATTTCATTTTGCTTCTTGTCAGGCATTCTTTTTCATTATTAAGGTATAATGTTACATAGTTCTACAAGTTGGGTTTATTTGAGTGATTAGATGAAAAATGTTTTAGTGTGACAATCTAATAACAACGACCAAGTCTTGTTATTAGTTGGGCTATATAAATTAAATGACATCATAATATATATTTTTGGGGTACATAGAGGGCCTAAAACCAACCGTCATAGTATTTTATTAGTTTACATTCAAATCATCAAAAGTGTCCCTTTGAAAAAAAATTTGAAAATGTGTATACAGTAGAGTCATGGGTCACTTGTTTCTTTCTTTGTTTTATTCTCGGGAATTTTATTTGCTGATAAAAATATTGAAAGATATTATTTGAAAAAAGAAAACAGAAGTAATTTGGTTCGTTTGAGGTTCCCCCACCAAAAACAGACAACAAACCGTCAATATTTTCAGGCTCCATCATGCCACGAATGTAAGATAGTGAAAGCATATATACGATTATACATGACTTTAGGCTTCATTTTGGTCCACAGACACTAAGCACTAGGCATGCGCTAATCTTTATGGACTCCAAGTCCAAAGCCCTTTGTAGCCCGTTTCATAGTTGTTGGGAATCAAATCCTTTATCTTCGTTGACCCAAAAGAAGATCTTTATCTTCATTCTATTTATCTAATTAAATACTAATAATTTAGTGTTTTTTTTAATATATGTAAGGTTACTCCTCGTGTTTTACTAAGGATTCAATCAACCAATGTCTTAAGTTATTAAACCAATTATCTTAAAACACTGTTTAAGATTTCAAGAAAGAAAAATTTATATTGAAAAGATACATTTCTCTAAGTTGTTAATGGATTAGATATATCAAAGCTTTTTATATACGAGGATTCTCTAAGGTTTCAAAACATTTTAATTTTTTACAACCTTAATGAGTATCTTTGGGAAAAAATGATTTGATAAATTTTATATTATCATCGGTGCATTAAAATTAATTTTTTTATATTTTAAATTATTTGTCAATACCAATTCAACTATCAATAAAAAAAATTATTATCACATAAGGGTAGTGAATATAAGATTTTTCTTATTTTAAGAATATGTAAGGTCTTTCAATTGACAAGTGTTTAGATATGATTTAAAAAACGTCTGTTAAACTTTTAGTTTGTTTTAATTGCAGGACATTTTTTGCTAACCAGAATTCTATTGGACAAAATGATAGAGACCGCAGAGAAGACAGGAATTCAAGGAAGAATAATCAACGTTTCTTCTGTCATCCATAGCTGGGTGAAGAGAGATGGTTTTTGCTTCAATAACATACTCAAAGGAAGAAAGTATAACTTCTTGCTACTCTGCAAGTTTATAAAAACAATTTTAGTTAAGTTTTGAATACTTATCATTGCACTTCTGGTTCTAACAAATGCAGTTATAATGGCACACGTGCTTATGCTCAGTCAAAATTGGCCAATATTCTGCATGCCAAAGAAATAGCTAGACAGCTCAAGGTTAGAATGAGAAATAACCCAAAACTTTATTGTACTTCTTCTCAATCCTCATCATGCTACTAGAAGCAAAACTTTGTATATGTTACTATGCCCCACAAAACTTTATTAAGAAAAATTGGAATATAATCACAGGCAAGAAATGCAAGAGTAGCTATCAATGCAGTGCATCCAGGGATTGTGAAGACAGGAATTATTAGAGCTCACAAGGGCTTAATAACAGGTGAGTCCAAAGTTTCATTAGGGTAATACTCCCTCTGTCTAGAATAATTGACACTTTTGACAAACTGATATATTATAAAGTCAATGTATCTAACTACTAGTTTTTCCAAAGTGTTAGTCATCTTGAATGGAATAAGTAACTCATTTTATCAAATCTTGAAACTACTAAGGATACATACAACTTTAATGCAGATTCCCTATTTTTCATCGCATCAAAGTTGCTCAAATCGACATCACAGGTTTGTAAGCAACTACATTTGGTTCAAAACACTTAATTACTTGGAGGAGATCCTATATGGCCACTAGGGTACTCATCATAAGTTTTGTACTATCTCCTAATAATTTTATTATATCACTTAATAAAAATTATTAGATAGAAATGCAAATGCATTAAATGGAACGAGCAAAAATGATTCATTAAATAATGTCCTTAGTAGTAATGTATTTACATTAATTATATAATGCTTATAATTTGCAGGGTGCATCAACTACATGTTATGTTGCTCTGAGCCCAAAAACAGAAGGGATAAGTGGAAAGTACTTTACAGATTGCAACGAGAGTAAATGCTCGAGCCTAGCAAACGATGAATGCGAAGCTCAAAAGCTATGGAACAACACCCAGGCCTTGCTTCATAAGCGACTAAGTCAAGCAACATTATGAAGTGTTTCTTCACCTTTACTAGAGACACTGTAACTCATTATTCACTCACGTTCAATAGCAGGCATAAGAGGCAACCCAAAACAAAATCATATATAATCAAGGGACTTTACTGTTGTAAAATGATAGGCCCAAAAGGCACAAAAAGAGTAACACAAAATTAAA
Source organism: Dalbergia cochinchinensis (assembly GCA_031216125.1). Taxonomy (NCBI): domain Eukaryota; kingdom Viridiplantae; phylum Streptophyta; class Magnoliopsida; order Fabales; family Fabaceae; genus Dalbergia; species Dalbergia cochinchinensis. The sequence goes on along the minus strand of CM062373.1, from coordinate 51,868,021 downwards.
TAGGTGAAAGTATAAAATAAATGACACCAGGAATTTACTTGGTTCGGCTTTTAGCATATGTCTATTGGCAAATGCGACAACCAAATATTTCACTATGAAAATATGATGGAGATACAAAAGGTAGACACACTCCACTCAACCTAAATCCCAAATACACCTAGAATATCTCACAGTATTTTTCTTCATTGGTGTATACTCTCAACTCACAAAAGAAAAGAATTTATAAGTAACAAATATCTCTTTTCTATTACATAGAAATGAGGAGAGATGTTTGAGTTGTTGGTTTCTCTACTTGTTTATCTTCAAGTGTTGCAAATAAAGCTCTATTTATAGAACTTGATGGTGCATAAAATCCAAACTTTCATTTAATGCTTTGATAGCATATTTCAAACCAAATTAATATGGCTTTTGACTAATGGCAACCTACAGGCAAAATGGAAGATATAAAAAATTGAAGAAGCTGTAGCTACCTTGTTGGACATTTTGTCCAAAAGCTTATCATCAAAGGCTTGAAAATTCAAGCTAGTATATCAACAAATCTCCATCTTGACTTGATTTTTTATCAAGTTACTAAAGTCACCTTCTCTAATTTGTCCATGAGGGCAGACTTATATATTGTAGATAACAATTAAGTCCAAGCAGTGTTTGATCTTAGCTATTGTGATTGACTTTGTTAACATATCTAATAGATTATTTGAGGTACCAATCATATTCTTCATTGTAATAGAATCTTGAGAAATAATCTCCTAAATGAAATGGTATATGATGTCAATATGCTTGGTTCTCTCAAGATACATTTGATTTTTGGTCAAATATATAACATTTTGGCTATTACAATAAATAGTTGTAACACCTTGTTCCAAACTCAACTTGCCTACCAAACTTCTGAATGGCTTCCTTCACTGCTTCTTCTATTGCCATGTATTTGCTTTCGGTAGTTGATACTGCAATAGTAAACTGTAAAGTCGCTTTCCAATTAATTACACTAGTCAAAGATCTCCTTTTATCAATATCTCTAGCATAGTTAAAGTTAACATACCAGTAACACTACCACCAATGTTAGAACTTGTGTCATGCGCTAAGCCAGTGTCTATTGTACCTCGAAGATATCGAAGTATCCATATCACTGTCTGCCAATGCATCTTGCCAGGATGCCCATCTATCTGCTAACAAAACTAACGGCTTGTGAAATATTTGGTCGGGTGCATATCATGGGACATGATGATTCTAACTACACTAGCATAGGAAATGCGTGACATTTGTTTTTCTTGTTCAATGGATTGTGGTAAATGTGTAGCTAATAACCTGAAATGGGCTGCCAACAGAGTACTCACAGGCTTTGCATTTTGCATTCCAAAAAACTTAGTACTTGTTCCATATACTTCTTCCGAGACAAATATAATTTGTTAGCATGCCGATCCATGTGAATTTCCATGCCCAAAATCTTCTTAGCTGTATCCAAGTCTTTCATTTCAAATTTACTACTAAGTTGCTCCTTCAGTTTCTTGATCTCAGACATACTCTTAGCATCAACAAGCATGTCATCAACATAAAGTAACAAATAGACAAACAAACTATCTTAGAGCTTCTTATGGTAAACATAACAGTCATATAGTCACTATCCGAGTAACCACAACTTAACATGAAAGTGTCAAATCTCTTATACCATTAGTGAGAAGATTGCTTTAAGCCATATAATGACTTCTTTAAAAGATAAACATGGTTTTCCTTGCTTTGAACAATGAAACTTTCTGGTTGCTACATGTAAATCCTTTTTTCAAGCTCGCCATAAAGAAAAGCTGTCTTAACATCGAGTTGTTTAAGCTCTAAGTCAAACAATGCAACCATAGCAAGCAACACATGAATAGAGCTATGTCTTACAATAGGAGAGAATACTTCATTGAAATCTATTCATTCCCTTTGGTTAAAACCTTTTGTGACTACGCGTGCTTTGTACTAAGTCAGTTCTACTCTAGGGGATCATTGCTTTTTCTTGAAGATCCATTTGCAGCCAACGACTTTATGTCACCAACTCCCAAGTCCGGTTCTTATGAAGAGACACATTGTCTTCACGCATTGTAACAATCCATTGTGCAGGCACATCACTTGAGATGACCTCATAGTATATGGTAGGATCTTCTGATTCTATATCCTCTGCCCCTGATAATGCAAAAGAGACTATGTTTACATGACTATACCTCTGTGATGATTTTATTTGCCTCTTTTCTCTGTCTCTAGTAAGGCTATATTACTGCAACTGTTGTCGTGTATCTACAGTATCAACAATATCTTATTGTTTTTCTTCATTGGGCTTATCAGAGGCATCTTCTTGCATCTGCTTCGGTTGTTTAGCTTTAAACTCTACCTGTTTGCTAACATCATCATCCTTGTTTGCATCGCCAGCCTCCTTTTTCGGATACAGTATGGATGATTCATTGACCTTGACATCTCTACTGATTATGAATTTGGATAACTTAGGTTTTGTACATCACAATCTATAACCTTTCACTCCCTAGTTGTATATATGAGAAATATGCATTTTATTGCCCTTCACTCAAGCTTTCCATCATCAATATGAGCATATACAGGACAACTAAAAATTCTTATATTCAAATAATCAGTAAGAGCACTAGACCATACCTCAATAGGATTCTTCAAATCAACCATAGTTGACAAAGACCGATTCACCAAATAGCAAGCCATATTGACAGCTTTAGCCTAAAGTTCTTTTGACAAATTGGTGTTAGAAAGCATGCAGCGAGCCCTCCCCAAAATAGTTCTATTCATACATTTTGCCACTTCATTTTATTGCAGAGTCTTTTGCACAATGCGATGTCTTACCATGCCTTCATTTTCGTAGAACTTGTTAAACTGACCTTCATAGAACTCCAAACCATTATTTGTTTGGAGGCGCTTGATTTTCTTGCCAGTCTGGTTCTCAATAAATGCTTTCCATTTCTTAAAAGTATGGAATACATTATTCTTGTATTTCAAAAAATAAACTCATACCTTTCTTGAAAAATATCAGTGAACGTCAATAGGTATCTAGCACCACCTTTTGATGGAACAAGTGCAGGGCCCCACAAGTCAGAGTGAATGTAATCCACTGTGCGCTTAATCCTGTGGATAGCAGTGCTGAACCTGACTTGGTTTGCTTTTCATAGACACAGTGTTCACAAAAAACAATCTTCCCAATTTTATGGTCACCTAGCAAGCCACGCTTACTCAAAATTGATATTCATGTTTCACTTAAAAGCCCTAAATGCATATGCCACAAACAAGTAGTATCTAAATCAGAATCAGATGAAGATGGTACTGATGCTGCGCCAATAACTATTCCTTGAAGTAAATAAAGGCTATTGAACAACTTGTCTTTTATCACAATAAGAGTACCCTTGGGTATTTTTAAAACTCTACCTTTAGCAGAATACTTATAACCTTGATAATCGAAAAAGCCTAGCAATTTATGTCCACCTTTCACTTTTGAATTATGGGGAAGAAGACATTTGTGTCCTACAAGTATCTATGTCACCATATGCATGTAGTATATGATCATGCCATATATATATTTATGCTCAAACATTATGCTAAGGGCAGAAGTAATTGTTGGTAATTTTACGATCTGACCTAGCAAAGGTGTTTGTGATGTGGCAGGGAGGTGTTGTACAGAGATAGTGGCCATTGTCTCTTGCACTTCTACGACCGCACCCGTGACTAATTTTTAATTATAAGTGAATTACAATAGGCATATTTGGTTTGAGTTTTATTAAAGAAATACTGAAAACTAGAAATAAAAACAGAAAATTGGAATTGTAAGTTTTAGAATTTTCAATATTTCCTTCATAAAATCTAAAAAAATGAAAACTAAAAACTCAAACAAATTCAACAGGCCTTAACATTTTCAACGAAACTTACCAACAATAGGATAAGTTACAAAAACTCACGATGAGTTTTTTTTATTTCTTTCTTTTTTCACAATCTCACCTGAGAATTGCTCTAACATCATATGAATGAGTGAACAAGATATTGCACACCCATGTGAAACAAACGCTAAGAGTATGTAGTGCTTGAAAGAGTTGTGACTCACAGGTTAATGAGATGGTGTTTGCAAGTTAGGAAATAGAATGGGACCCAATGCACAACTCAACACAGCTTGAATTTCACCACTCCCCTTGCTGAAGAGTCAACCTCAATGCCTATCTGTTAGCCCTTCAAGGCTCCAACACCACCCATCATTTCTCAAAGCTAGAGCCACCACAAATGAATGAGTAATAACGAGAAATTGGACCTCTCATTGGACAAAAGACTGAAAGAGAGAGACGGTGTGCACGCAACAAAAGCATCTTTATATATATATTGTCAAAAATTACATTGAATGAATGCTAGCTACGCTATTATTGGTTTTTCTAGATTCACACGAGTTAGGGATGCATTCATATAATCTTTGCCTATGTCTTTCTTTGTTCATCAATGCATGCATGCATTATCACAAAAAACAAAGGGACAAAATTTTTCACTTACAATTACATAAGGGTCATTTCACAAATAATAATGTTATTTATATGCAACATTATTTTTGTTGCACTATTCTTATATATATCATTTTATTTTAAGATAATAAAATACTCAGAGCTCGTATTTTCTTGATCTTAATTTTCCCAAAATAATAAAAGTAAAAGTGTAATATTTTTTATGTATAAATAACAGGAAAATTTTGTGAAGTGCCATGATAAGTATGGTGTACCAATGCTCTAATTACTTGTGATCCAAAATAAAAATTCTTCATTTCACTCAATCTCTCCTCACTTCACATCATCTTTTACTTATCGCAATCAACACCACCAGTTCATCACCCTCACTTTCTCACCCATTTTCTCTCACTTTCTGGTCTATGAACAACCATAGCTAAACCTTTACATCCCAAACGCCTAAAATCTAATTGCAAAACTTGAAAACCACATGAACAATAATTTATTGATCCATGTAAATCACATAAATCATTTGACAATTAAAAATCCATTATAAATTTTGTTAAAATTATGTTTTTCTTTCAATTTATTTTATACCTTTCTAAACTTACGAGGATCCGCAACTGATAACTTGAGAAAGTCTTGGACTCTAACCTAGAAACAAAAAGTCTTGAACTATATTAATTCCCTTGGCACACAGTTTTTGTTGAATAATGCTCCGTCTTTCCCAATCTTCTCTAGCCACCATAGTTCGAATTTTATTGGACCTGAGCCAGATATGGCTGACGAATCTCAATATAAGAACAACTGGTCTTGTTCCTTTTGTTCCCAATCGTTTCTATTGAGTGAATCTCCTCTGCTTCTTACTCAAGTTGAAATTATACACACACACACACTTCACTTTACAGTTCACACCATATGTAAGTGACTTTATGGAGAACATGTCACAAATTTTCCTTTTGGAGGAAATTTCACTTCAGGGTCCTCATGAGCTAACAGCTAATTTCATGAGCTAACAGCTAATGTCATGAGCTAATAGCTAATGTCAAAGTGAATGGTGGAGATGGGTTCTGTTTGCTGTGAGGAAGCCAATGGTCAAGAAGGCTGTGTTGGTCTTAGGAAGAAGAATAAGATGAGGGGGATGGAAAACAGAGAATGACTATCTTGTATCCACTTATGGTAGGTGTAAGATCACGACCTCTTATTCCTTAAAACCTTGTAAACCTATAACAAAAAACTTGTAAATCATACTGTAAAAACTTATAAACCATGATAGAAAACCTGTAAATCTGTAACACATAATACCTCTACACCACTTCACAAAACCTATAGAAAAGTTTCAAATAACTTGTAAAATAACTTTTTAAAACTTGTAAACCTAGACCAAAAAACTTATAAATCATATTGTAAAAACTTGTAAATCATGCTATAAAAGCTTATAAACCTAGAACAAAAAACCTATAAATCATACTGTAAAAACTTATAAACCATACTATAAAAACTTGTAAACCGTGACAGAAAAACTTGTAAACTTGTAACACATAATACCTCTACACCAGTATACTTGTACAATTTATTTGATTATCATTGTGACTATCATCATTTCATTTGTAATTAATTATTAGGAAGATTGATCATTGTATAAATTTTAAATTCAACCAATTCTATTATGTTGATTTCAATCATAGCAAAAAAGGAAATAAAAAATTAAAAAGAGAAAATATTTGTAACTTTTTTCTTGCTCGTCGAATTTGATTTCTCCATTGTCATTGTGTTTTCTTTTTTGGAGGGATTTTCATTTTCTTATTTGGAAAAAAGGGGAAATTTTTTTAATTTAGTACTATTTGTATCTTCATTGTGATAGAGGAGTATATATGATGATTGAAAGTGATAGTGATACTGAACTTGAAGAGAAAAATTATAAACATAAACAAAAAAACTTGTAAACTATACTATAAAAACTTGTAAACTATGTTGTAAAATCTTATAAATTATGATAAAAAATACTTGTAAACTTGTAATACACAATATCTCTGCATTAAGATACTTATGAAAACCTTGCTTTAGTTTTTCCCAATCATTCTCAATTTATTTTCTTATCAAATTGAAAAAATATGTGATTGTTAATCAAATAAAAACATCTCACTATTTAAAATAAAATTATAAATTTATCATGTTTTTATGAGAATAAGAATAGGTAAAGATAAAGTTTTTATCTCTACCTGTGACACATAATACCTCTACGCCAAGTTCAAAAAACATGTAAAAAAGTTCCAAATAATTTGTAAAATAGGTTCCAAAAAGTTTTAAACCCAGAGAAAATAAAACTTATAAGCCATAGTGTAAAATATTGTAAACCATTCTCTAAACAATTCTAAACCATGATAGAAAATTGGTAACATGTGACACAGTACCTCTACCAGAGTTTGAAATAACTTGTAAAATAGTCACTGAAAACTTGCAAACCTTAACCGAAAAACTTGTAAACCATATGTAAAAGCTTATAAACCACACTGTTAAAACTTATAAATCGTGATAGAAAAAATAGTATAATATGCTTAAGAATATTCATTTATCTTTTCGAATTTGTAACAATATAATACTTGTAAAAATAATATAATGTATAATAAGTTTACACTTTTTAAATATATTTTGACTTACAACATTTTCTGTAAAATCTATGTACATGAAGAAATTCAATAATAATATTAAAATACATGAAAAATATAATTAAGAAACATCAAAAGAATGACAAGTTATATAATATAATATTAAACAATTACTATAAAATATTTTCCAATCATTTCCAATAATTACTTACATTGTACAAAAGGGGGGAGAGACTGTGTATAAAGGACATTTAATATAGTGTGTTATAAGCTATTGATATAATTAGACATCTTTAAATTTTACACTATTAAATAATTTAATTTGTAGTGATCCCTACTTTATAAGAAACATCACAGCCTTCGCCTAAATAACAAGGTGTTTTCAGAAAGAGTAGTTGAAAATAAAAAGTGACGTGCATGAATACGTACGCTACCACTTTAATTTACATGGTTGAGTAGCAATTGAGCCGGAAAAAATACATTTCTTTTTCCTGAAAAGCAGCATTATTTTTTCTACAAAAGCATTGAATACTTTGACCAACGATATGGGATGCCTTAGCCTTTACAAAACAACAATATATATGGCAATCAATTTTGAAAACTTTGGGGAACTTCTTGTGTAGTTGTGTTTAGAGTAGATCTCATTTAACTTTTAGTTAACACGATATACTTGATTATTTTTTTGTGCTATAATTATTTGCTATTCCTTTAAAGTTCATGTGAATCACATAAAGTAGAAAAAGTATAAAAGAAAAAATAAATAAAGAATGCAAAGTAGAGTTTGTAAGGTAGCGTTTGGTTAGTATTCTAGGACAGAAATATAGAGATAGAGACAGAAATACAGGGAGAGTAGAGACAGAAACATAAAAATTATTATCTCCATTTTCCTCACTTTTTTCACAAAGGAGTTAAATTTCTGTTTTTATATCCTGTCTCCACTGTCCCCACTTTTTGGAGGGATAGAAATACTAAAAATTTCTGTCCCACAGAAAATTTTTCTGTTCTCATACCCCATCCCTGCTACCAAACATGATACAGAGATAGTCTATCCCTGTATTTGTATCTGGGACACAAACCAAACACCGCCTAACAGAGTAATCGCATTTTGATTTGTTGATCCCAAAGTCATAACTACTTTTATAGTTATCAAAGCTCACATATGATATACATGTGACTATTTGTACACATTAATTGCAGAAGGATTCAAGACCTTTATCTGTCTCCTTGCTTCTGTTTCGATCTTGTCATGCCAATGAAAACTTGTTAGCATCATGTAAAATCAAGAACACCCATTGTTTATTAGGTGTCAAAATTTAAGTGGAGGACAAAAAGAGAGAAACAAAGGTTATAATCTCTAAAGAATAACAGACTTCATTAAATACTGAGTTTTTTTAACGAGTGGCCTGGAAGTGGTTAAGAAATCAAAATAAGAAGTTTTGATCAGAAGTGTTAGATTTTTTCAAGTTTTTAATGCATTGAAAAAAATCTGAATTTTCTTTTCCTTGAATCTATAAGCAGCTTCTAAAATACTTAATTAACAAAATTATTAAATAATGGAAACTTTTGAGAGGCTACTTTCCTCACTAATTAGGTAACAATCAATTTTTTGTTAGGGTTCGTATGATCTTTGGTTATTAGAGGGAGACCTTAGCCTTTGCAAAACAACAATATATATGGCAATCAATTTTGGAAACTTTCTAGAACTTGTGTAGTTGTGTATAGAGTTGATATCATTTAATTTTTAATTAATACGATATACTTGATTGTTTTCTATGCTATAGTTATTTGCTATTTTTTCAAAATTCATGTGAATCACATAAAGTTAAAAAAGTATAAAAGAAAAAAGAGTAAAGTGTCATTTTGGTCCTTGAAATTGTAAGAGTGTTTCACTTTAGTTTATCAAATTTCAAAATTTAAGAGTGTTTCACTTTGATTTATAAAATTTTAAAATTAACTCTTTAGTTCCTGGAATTGCATTCCATAGATCATGTTAGTCCCTAATCAAATAACTATCAGTTAACTATTATATTTTACTGATGTGACATGTTAAGTGATACGTGGTCTACCACGTGTCGATGACATGCCATGTTAATTCCACATAACATGCCACGAGACATGCTGGCATGACATCAGATCAAAATAGGTTTAGATTAATCTCTAAAATTTTAAATGTCTCAAAATAGTTCTTAAATTTTTCTAAAATGTGTTAAAAAAATCCTGAATCCCAAATTTATCCTATTTTGGTTCATAAAAACTAAATTCTCGATAATTCTTAAACCTACTTATTTTTCTCTTATTTTCACACCTTATTTAAATAATTCAAATTTTTAAATATTCTAAATATAATTAAGAGCTTGATCTAAAATTGAGATCCTCCATGTTTAGCTAATATAATTAATTTATTAGCTATTATTAAGCATATTGGGGGTAATCATAGATGTTATATTTTAAATTATTGTCATTGTGTTTGCCTTATTTGCATCAATATTCCCAAGAGACGGTCATTTCCTATGACCAACTATCATTGAGGTGGAATAAGAGATACAATTCTCTATTTAAGCTTGATTAAAACTCTCATATTTGATATAGTTTGCAAGTATATTTGACATGAGGATAGAGTTTCTTTTCATTGTCATACTAGATTCTTTTAATACTAAATTCCTTCCCAAATTGCAAGTTAAAATATTCCAAAGAGGCCATTGATAAACTCTATCAATGTTTGATAATATAATGTTTTTCTTGAATCTTATTTTTAATATTTTAATACTCATTTTATTTCAAGAAATATAATGCAATAACTAATAAGTCAATTATGTTAATTAGATAAACATGGAGGGTCTTAAATTTGGACTAATCATGTTCTTAATTGTATTTAGGATATTTAAAAATTTAAATTATTTAAATAAGGTGTGAAAATGAGTGAGAAAAAAGTGAGTTTAAGAATTATCAAGAATTTAGCTTTTATGAACTAAAATAGGAGCAATTTAATGTTTGGGACTTTTTTGAAACATTTCAGAAAATTTCAGGGACCATTTTTATACATTTAAAATTTGATTTAATCACGATCACAAGACGTCTGCATGAGATCAAAATGATACTTTATCAACGTGTGGCAAAGCACATATCACTTAACGTGTCATGTCAGTAAAATATAATGGTTGTCTGATGGTTATTTGATCAGGAATTAATGTGGCTTATGAAATATAATTTCAGGAACTAAAAAGTTAATTTTAAAATTTTAGAGACTAAAATTAAATATGCTTATAATTTAAGGGACTAAAATAATACTTTACTCAAAGAAAAAATAAATAAAGAACGTGAAGCAGAGTTTGTGACAAGGTAATCGCATTTTGATTTGCTGATCCCAAAGTCACAGATACTTTTGCTTAAAAAAATTAAATGTTGATCAGCCTTTCAACAAGAAGTTAGGCTACGCATGTCACGTATATTGGGTAGCATTCGTCAGGCAGTTGATATAAGGACAGAAATACGGAGGTATTATAGATATAAATTTATTTAATGGTAGACATATAAATAAATGAATAGAAATATAAAAAATTTATGTATCTTCAAAAAGTAGAAGGATGTAATATGAAAATAAAAATTTAATTTTTTTTCTTTTAATAATACTTTATATATATTTATTATTACCCAATGTATCCTCACAAAAGATAGTAATGCAGTGGTGGCCAACGACAGTGGTAGTTCGGTGATGGTTTGGGGGTACATATATGTCTTTTACAAAATATTTATTGTATTGTCCTAATATTTCTAAATAAAATATGAAAACAGTTATTTTATCTTATATTTTACAATCAAATTCAATACAAAGATAATATTTTTTTTATATTTTTATCTTCACTCTTTTCATTATTCCTATATTTCTTGTCCTTTCCCTGCTACTGATCACTATCTTGATGAGCAGTAGAGACAAGATAATCTTGTCTAGCTTGTTGCCTTCGCCTTTCCATATGTAACAAACATTTCTTTCCTCAAGGTTTACTTGGAAAACTAGTCACGTATAGGTAGGTTATTTATTTATTTATTTTTGTATAAGTAGGTTATTTTTTATTATCATCAAATCTCACATACACATTAATTGCAGAAGGATTCAGGACCTTGATCTCGTATCCTTGCTTTTGTTTCAATCTTGTCATGTCAATGAAAACTTGTTAACATCATGTAAAATCAAGACCACCCATTGTTTGTTAGGTATCAAAATTTAAGTGGAAAAGAAAAAAAGAGAAACAAAGGTTATAATCTCCATAGAATAATAGACTTAATTAAATAATTAGTTTTTTTAACGAGTGCCTTAGAAGTAATTAAGAAATCGAAATAAAAAGTTTTGATTAAAAGTTGATAGTACTAGGAAACTTGAGAAAAAGGAGGTTTGAATCAAGTCCTTTTTTTCTTACTTTACTCAGAAACTACAAACTAAATACACAGATAAAAAAATCTCAAGCAAAACACACAAAATTGACAAAAATCTATTAATAAGTTTTGAGATAATTTGTATTTTATCTAATTTAAATTTTGCAAGATATACAAGTAAAATATAGAGAGAGATAGAGATACTTACCACAATAGAATTTATACTAGTTTGACTTTTAACTCTAAAGTCTACATTTAGTGCTTACAAAATTGTGAGTTTTTCACTAATCACCAAATACAACCTTTATAAAACTTTTCTCAAACTCAACTCAAATCTCAAATGCCTCTACTATCCGTGAGTTACTCACTTCAAGGCTATGTCACTCAAATTTTCATTACAAACAGAATATCTCAAATACTCACATAGAAGTATTACACACGATACAAATGTGCTAAAAGAGAATACACTCTGATTTCTGAAATTGCGAAGAGTCAATGTTTGGGAATTTTGCAATGGATTCTATATATTCTGGACAGCATTAAGTCTTACCACTGATAGATGATTGTTTCCATGTTTGTCCCATCGGTTGATTTTGCACAGTCAATTATTTTGGTCCCAATCGTTGGAGAGCATATTTCTTCAATCTTTGGCTGATATATTTCCCAGCTTCTAACCTTCCTTTTATTTATATATATATATATATGATTTGTCAATGAAAGATAGTGTATGTCAAAAGGGAGATTATATGCTGGAACAATTTGGGCCATTCATTAAATACAATTGGAACCAAAAAAAAAAAAAGAAAGATTCCAACTCACTACAACAGAACACTGAAGCGGACCAAGTATGAGCAATGAAATATATATATATATATATATGATTTGGAATTGTTCTTTTATCAAAGAAAGAGTTACACAACATCAAGTACATAAACATTATATACTCATTCCATTTGTGTCAGAGATTTGTTTATTTGATCAATCTTTCTTTGTCCGAATCATATCTGATATCAATGCTAATTTGTTATCAATATTTAAAATTCTTATATCAACATTCTCCCCCTTGATGACACATACAAATATGGAATTAAAAAAAAAGATATATTCCCCCTAAAGAGAAGCTCCCCCTGACTTTCAGCATACTATATACGATATTAACTATCTGAATAGAAGATGCATGTGGAGCATATGAAATCATGCATTGCTGTTTTAATCATTATCAATTTTAGCACACAGATTCAGCACATAAGCTCATGTATTTAGCTATGATTCACATTTTCGGAGGTAGAGTTTTTCATAGTGACTTTAGATAATCAGCATAAAAATGGCACTGCATTTAAAACCATAGTTATAAGTTTGACATAGCTAAACCCAACATGAGTGCCAAATCAGATCATCAATATGATAATTGTGATCCATATAAACCATAGTCAGAGACTATCATTTCAATAGTTATAAACCATATAGACTATAATTTGAGATTCACAATAGCTATTTCAGAGTCAGAGGCAGAATTCATAATGTGTCCAGCAAAAATAAACAATAAAAGGTAAACATTTTATATTCTCTCCCCCTTTGTCATCAAGTGGTCAGAGTCATAGTCAGCACCAAAACAAGGATGAAGTCAGATACCAAAAAGAGTCATAGTCATATAGAAAAATATCATGATCAGTTCATGGCATCAAGCATCAGACAGTCTTCAGAAGCACCAGATGAAGAGGATTCAGAGGTGCAGGAGGAGAACTATGAGTCAATCTTCTTCGGGATAACATCCCAATGGTCAATGCAATTGCTACAGTCTTTCATGGATGCTTTGTGAGCTTTATGTGAGTGTTGATACTTGGCCTTTTTGTGGGCTAGATAGTCCATTATTACAAGGGAAATGTCTTTGAGAATGACTTTCAGTCTAGCATTGTCTATGGAGTCTGAGGTAGGCAAGACTTTAGATTGGACATTGGAATGCTTGGGTTTGGGGGATTTGTGAGATGAGTGAACCTTTTTCTTAGTGGAAGGCTTAGGAGAGTGCTTTGGTTTCTTTGGTGGAGGAAAGGATGGAGAGTTTGGGGAGGGTTCCAAGGATTGAGTTTCAGAATCAGACAGATTATGAACAATAGGTTTACTTGGCTTTGTTGGTACAGCATGGTTGCCTTGAGCGGTGGAGATACGAGAGCTTTTTCATTTAGGAGGTGTAGTGGGCTGACTCGACCTACCAGTGAGTGTGGCAGTGACAACATCATAGTTCTCGCCCTCTAAATTCACTCCAAAGTGTTTCAAAAATGCAATAATGAATATGCCATATGGAAGAGACACCGACTTGGCGTTGTTAGCACATTCAGCCATGTGTTTCATCATGAGGAAGCCAAAGAATAGAGGAGATTTTTGAATAAGATAGTGAAGGATTAGTGTCTCCATGTAAGACACATGTTCCCGGCTGCCTCCTTTTGGAAGGATGACATAGGTGAGTATACAATGAAGCTGGGACCAGTTGTGTGTCATTGTTCGATTGGTGATTTTTTTGAAATTAATGGAGGAAATGTTTGTGCAGAGGGGTGAGATGGCATCCTGAAATGATATAGGATGGTTGTTATCCCATTTTTGAGAGCAGTAAAGGTGAGCATCGCTATTTGGGATATGGAGAACATTCCAGATAGTATCAAAATTTATGACAATTTGCTTCCCTTTAACATATGACTCAATATAGGATTCATGATATGTGAGATTACTATAGAACATCCTAATTAAAAGTGGGTACACATGCTCTCGGATTTCAAACAGGGGTAACCATCCTTGTATCGAAAATAGGGGTTCAAAGAGAAGCCCCTTTGACTCCAGAACTAACAAATCAATGAGGCGGGAATTGGCAATGGGCTTGTTAGAGAACAACTCTATATTTGATAAAATTTTTAGCAGATAGAAATAGGGTATGATCAAAATCAAGGGAATCAGTCATATTATTCCCATCAGAGTGTGGAGGAGTGGGATTTTTACCGGATGCATGGGTAGGAGGGTGGAATGAACTGGTTAGAGTGGACTCCTTCTTTCCGTGCGGGTTCTTCTCTCTTTTGCACGCGGAGGGTTGAGTGATGCTTCCATCCACCATCAGGTCTTCATCTTCTTCCTCGAGGTCCTTGCGTAGCAGATGGTCTCCAAAGTCGCTGGAGTAGTCATTGGAAAGAATGAGCACCCCGGCACCGCCGACATTCTTGCAGGCTGTGCTCTTGACGCGTGGCATATTAGGGTTTCAATTGAGAAGGGATATGGGTGTTCTTGGAAAGTGGTGGTGTGGGTGTTGGCTATGGGAAGAAGAGTAGTGGAGCGGTCACGAGAGAGCGGCGCGGTTGAGTGAGAGTGTGAAGGAAGGAGGCGCAGCCAAGTGAGGGGCGTGAGGGATAGGGACGACCGAGTGAGATGAGAGAGGTGGCTGTGTTTGCTTCTTTGAGAAGGGAATAAACTAAAAGGAAAACAAAAATCAAAATGAATGGAATTTAAAGAGGGAAGGGATGAGTGGGCCGAGAAGTATAAGCCCAGTACACATAAGTGAGTGTATTCCCTTGATCATGGGCTTACACAGTTTCCATTTGTAAGAGTATGCTCCATCAGAAACCCAGAAGACTGAGTAAACATGGATCTGGATCATGGCATAAAAATGCTTCCCAGTTTTTTTTTTGTTATTTCTCTTCATCATTTGCTTGTTGATAGCCATGAACATCTCATAAAAAATGTGAGACAAATAGAGATATGAGACAAGATTTTATAGACTTTGAATATATGTGAAATATATTTATGCCTGGTTTGGAGTGCATGAGCTTACCATTCCTAGTTCTTGTCTAAGATGATAAAATCTCTCTTCTAGAAGAGATTTAGTTAAAATATCAGCAACTTGATTTTCAGATGGTACAAAGCAGATATCCATGTGACCTTTTTGTACATATTCTCTTATAAAATGGTGCCTAATTTCTATATGTTTTGTTCTTGAATGCAGCATGGGATTTTTTGTAAGGTTAATTGCACTCATATTATCACAATAAAGGGGAATGCTCATGCAAGACAATTTGTAATCAACTAATTGGTGTTTTACCCATAACAGATGTGTGCAACAGCTGGATGCAGCTTCTGCTGTGGACAATGCTACTATATTTTGCTTTTTACTTGACCATGATATGAGTGAGTTTCCCAGATATATGCAATGTCCACTGGTACTTCTTCTATCATTCGTGTCACCTGAGTAATCTGCATCACAGAATCCAATTAACTCAAAGTTTGAAGTTTTAGGATACCATAGGCCGAGACTCGATGTTCCATGAAGATATCTTAGGATTCTTTTTACTGCCAGCATATGTGATTCTTTTGGATTTGTTTGAAATCTTGAGCACAATCCTACATTGAACGATATTTCTGGTCTTGATGATGTTAAGAACATTAGAAAACCAATCATTTTTCTATATCTTGTTTCATCCACTGATCTTCCTTCTTCATCTTATTGAGGGGTGCATGGGAGTTCACATTGGCTTTGTCTTATCCATTCCAAACTTCTTGATTAGTTCTTTGGTATATTTTTCTTGACAGAAAAATGTACCTTCTGAAGTTTGCTTTACTTGTAGCCCCAAGAAGAAGGAGAGCTTCCCCATTAAACTCATGCCAAATTCACTGGTCATTAACTTTGAAAATTCTTCACATAAATCTTTATCAGTTGATCCAAAGATAATGTCGTCAACATAAATTTGTACTAAAATAAAATTATTGTTGGAGTTTTTAGTGAAGAGAGTAATGTCTACTTTTCCTCTTTCAAAACCATTTTCAATAAGGAATGTACTTAATCTTTCATATCATGCTCTTGGTGTTTGTTTAAGACCATAGAGTGCTTTTGAAAGTTTGAGTACATAGTTTGGAAAGTTTTCATTTTCAAAACCTGGAGGTTGTTTTACGTAGACTTCTTTACTAATAAATCCATTCAAGAATGCACTTTTTACATCCATTTGAAATAATTTAAAGTTTTTGTGAGCTGCATATGCTAAAAGTATCCAAATGGCTTCCATTTAGGCTACTGGAGCATATGTCTCATCAAAATCTATACCTTCTTGTTAATTGTATCCTTGAGCTACCAGCCTTGCTTTATTTCTTATTATTTTACCACTTTCATCCAATTTATTCCTAAATACCCATTTTGTTCCAATTATGGAGCAATTTGCGGGTTTAGGAACAAGTGTCCAAACCTAATTTTTGTCAAATTGTAGCAACTCCTTTTCCATTGCTTTTACCCAAGCTTTATCTTTCAAAGCTTTATTGATTGATTTTGGTTCAATGTTGAATAGGTGAGCTATGTTGCTGTGTTTGAATGATGACCTTGTTTTAATTCCTTGGGAAGGTTCTCCAATAATGAACTCATAAGGGTAAGTGCTACAATGTTTCCATTCCTTTGGCTTTTTAATTTGACTGTTTATGGGTGCTTCTATAGGTTCAAGCCTCTATAATTCTCTAGAAGTTTCTTCTATAGAAGCTGTCTTTGCTGTAGTTTCACGAGATGTCTCCCGATTTTCTATAAGATTTTCAAGTATTCCATTTTCTGTTTATTCTTCAGCTGAGATTCTATGTTGTTCTGATTCTCTGTCATCCTCAGCGATCTTTTCATTGCATTCTTTGTTAGTTTCACAGAAAACTACATGCATTGTTTCTTCCATTCTTTTGGAGTTTTTATTGAATACTCTACAAGCTTTACTTTTTAATGAATATCCAAGAAACACTCCACCATTAGTTTTGGCATCAAATTTACCCAGATTATCTTTATTATTGAGAATGAAACATTTACATCCAAATACATGAAGATAATGCAAGGTTGGTTTGATCCCATTCCAAAGCTTATAAGGGGTCTTTTTAATTAAGGGCCTGATCAAGGTTCTGTTTAACACATAGCAAGCTGTATTTACAGCTTCAACCCAAAAATATTTTAGTAAATCATTTTCGCAAATAATTGCTCTAGTCATCTCTTGTAAAGATTGGTTTCTCCTTTCAATGACTCCATTTTGTTGAAGAGTCCTTGGGCAAGAGAGATTATGAGCAATTCCATTTTCATCACAGAAGGACTCAAAGAGATAGTTTTCAATCTCTGTTCCATGGTCACTTCTAATGGAAGCAATAAAAGTTCCTTTTCATTTTGTGTCTTTTTGCAAAAATTTTCAAAGAGACTAAAAGCTTCATTTTTATGGGCTAAAAATATAGCCCATCCAAACCTTGAAAAATCATCAACTATGACAAAGCAATACTTTTTGCCACCAAGGCTTTGTGTTTTAGTAGGTCCAAAAAGATCAAGGTGAAGTAATTCAAGAGGTCTTGTAGTAGAGATAGTATTCTTAGACTTAAAAGATGCCTTAGTTTGCTTGCCTTTTTGATATGCATCGCAAACTAAGTCTTTATCAAACTTGATTTTCGGAATGCCTCTCACCAAGTCCCTTTTTATGAGCTTAGAAATTTGGTGCATGCTAGCATGACTCAACCTTCTATGCCAAAGCCATTTATCATTCTGAATTGAGGAAAAACACTTGACATCTTGATCTTTTAAGTCCTTTAAGGTTACACCATAGACATTTCCATGTCTTTGAGCAGTAAAAAGTATTTCTTTGTTAATCAGATTTCGGACAATACATTTAAAACTATCAAAAATAACTTCATTTCCTTTGTCACATAATTGACTTATACTAATTAAGTTGTGTTTCAGCCTAATAACAAGACATACGTCTTCAATAGTAGTGGTAGGATATTTACCTATTTTACCTTTTCTAACAATTAGTTCTTTTGCATTATCTCCGAAAGTTACTTGTCCTCCATCATATTTTTCTAGCTGCTAGAAACATTGATTGTTTTTCTAGTCATGTGCCTTGAGCATCCACTATCAAGGTACCATACCTCATGCTTCCTTTTGGCTTCCAAACAAATCTGTAAATGCAGTAGTTTTAGGTATCCAAATTTGTCTGGATCCTTTAAAGTTAGCATTTCTCTTTTCACCTTTTGCATTATGTTGATGTAGGATAGGTGTGCGCTTACCATTTCTCTAATCCCAGAATATAAAACAATCTCTAGGTCCATCATCATTTGAGTTACACTTATAGCAACCAATCACCCCATGTACTACTTTTGTTTCATTTCTTTGAACTGGTTTTCTAAAAACTCTTTTGTGCTGCTTAGATTTATATGAGTTTGTATTAGAAGATGATGCAGCATTTTTATTAAATAGATTTTTGTAAAATCTGTTTTGATTATGCTGTTCAAATCGTAATCCTGCTCTATCAATTGCACATTTTTGCTAACCAGGGAGCTTGTTTAAATTTTCAGTTCCATTTACAAAGCTTGCTAAATCTTTAGTGAGAGATTTAACTTCTTCATTCAGCAAATTATTTTAGTTTCCTTGGTAATAGAAAGTGTTTTTAGAGCAGCTGCTTATTCTTTCAACTGTTTATTTTCTCTTTTTAATGCAGAGTATTTGGAAAACATAGTCTTAGAATTTTCAAGTATTTCATCAACATAATCAATCAATTCATCATGCGATAGTTCAGAGAGGCCTACCTCTTCATCTTCATTTGCCATGAAGCACATATGTGTTGAATCCTCATCGTCTTCACTACTTGAAGCGTCATTTTCGAGATCTTCCTAAGTTGACAGCAGACCTTTCTTTTTAGTTTTCTTGCTAGCTTCTTTGTTTAGTAGAAGTGGACACTCATTTTTAAGGTAACCGGGCTGTTTGCAGTAGTGGCAGATAAAGTCCTTTTTGTTGAATTCTTTCTTTGTAGCTTCTCTTCTCGATGTGTTATTTCTGGTGGATTTTTTTCTTTTCCATATTCTCATTATCTTTTTCGCAAGAAGACTGAAGTCATCTATGTTTCAGCATTCTGATTCTGATTCTTTTTCTTCCTTTCCTTCTTTTATCTCCCACTTCTTCTCTTAAGTGTGTGGTTTCATATACTATGAGGTTTCCTCGTAGTTCATCATATGTGAGAGAGCTAATGTCTTTTTGAAAGCCAAGGTTTAGTTAAAGATCTTAAAACTTTTCCTACCAGTTCCTCATCTGAGTAGCGTTTCTCGAGCATGTCTAGGTTGTTTATAATGACTGCAAATCTCTCAAAGATCTCATCTATCATCTCGTCTTCTTTCATATGGAAAAGTTCATACTCATGGGTTAGCATGTCTGCCTTGGTTTGCGTTAATTGTTTGGTTCCTTCGTGAGTTAGCTGAAGCTTGTCTTACATTTCTTTCGTTGTTCTGCATCTAGAGATTTTTCTATACTCTTCAAAGCTTATTACACAGAGCATTATGTTGATTTCTTTAGCATTACGCTCGATTTTCTTTTCATCTTTCGCTATCAATTCTGTTTCTATTTTTGGTGTTTTAACACCATTCTCATATTCCTTCATCGATATTTCAGGTCCTTTCATGATAATCCTCCATAGTGAGTAATCAATGGACTGAATATAGATTCTCATGTGTTCTTTCCAATAGGAGTAGTTTTCTCTATTGAAGAATGGTGGACGAGAGGTGGACTGTCCTTCAGTTAGATTGCAAGATACTATGTTGGCCATCGCAGGTCCTTGGATCTTTGTCCTCCAAGCTGTTAAGCTTGACCGCTAGAGATCAAGCTCTGGTACCAATTGATGGTACCGGAAGACTTGAGAAAGGGGGGGTTTGAATCAAGTCCCCTTTTTCATGCTTTACTTAGAAACTACACACTGAATGGACGGGTCAAAAAATCTCAAGCAAAACACACAAAATTGACAAAAATCTATTAATAAGTTATGAGATAATTTGTATTTTATCTAATTTAAATTTTGCGAGATACACAAGTAAAATATAGAGAGGGATAAAGATACTAGCACAACAGGATTTATACTGGTTCGACTTCCAATTCTGAAGTCTACATCTAGTGCTCACCAAATTGTGAGTTTTCCACTAATTGCCAAATACAAACTATACAAAACTTTTCTCAGACTCAATTCAAATTTCAAATGCCTCTACTATCTGTGAGTTACTCACTTCAAGGCTATGTCACTCAAATTTTCCTTACAAACAGAATATCTCAAATACTCACTTAGAAGTATTACACACGAGACAAATTTGCTAGAAGAGAATACACTCTGATTTCTGAAATTGCGAAGAGTTAGTGTTTGGGAATTTGCAACGGCTTCTATATATTCTGGACAGCATTAAGTCTTACCACTGATAGATGATTGTTTCCATATTTGTCCCATCGGTTGATTTTGCACAGTCAATTATTTTGGTCCCAATCGTTGGAGAGTATATTTCTTCAATCTGTGGGTGAGTTGGAATCTTTCTTTTTTTTGGTTCCAATTATATTTAATGAATGGCCCAAACACACACACACACACACATATATATATATATATATACTCCTGATTGACTTTAAAAGCATATGATTTGGAATTTTTCTTTTATCAAAGAAAGAGTTACTCACAACATCAAGTACATATACATTATATACTCATTCCATTTGTGTAAGAGATTTGTTTATTTGATCAATCTTTCTCTGTCCGAACCATATCTGATATCAATGCTAATTTGTCATCAATATTTAAAATTCTTAAGTCAACAAAAGTGTTAGATTTTTTAAGTTTTTAATGCACTTTTAAAACAATCTGAATTTTCTTTTCTTTGAATCTTTAAGCAGCTTCTTAAAATACTCATTTAACAAAATTAGTAAATAATGGAAGAGGCTACTTTCGTCACTAATTAGGTAACAATCAATTTTTTGTTGGTGATCATATGACCTTTGGTTATTTGAGGGTTAAGATGTTTACTTCCACATGAAACCCTCGTCTCCTCTCCTAAACAAAACAAAACTTTGCTTCAATTTTGTGGAAAGATGACAAAGGGGATAAGATGATAAACTCTGCTTCAATTTTGTGGAGAGATGACAAAGGCCAGGGATAAGCTCAAGATATTTTTCGAAGGAAATTAGAAAGTACATCAAATTGGATCCACCCAATTTGATTACCGCAATTAAAGTTAAAAGGAAAATAAAAGAAGGGCAGTTAGTTTTGCTTCAGCGGTAATCCTCACATAATGATTTGTTGTTACTTAATTAAGCACTATTATGCACTTTTTTCTTAGTACAAAAGCATAATCATGCTGGGAAATTTTATCCCAGAAAATATCAACACCTCAAATCAAATGAAAAAAAATGCAAGCCACTTAATAAGGGGAGACAGTAATTATGAGAAATGAAGACCAAAAAGGTTTTAAAAAATGGCATGCCAACCTTTTTTATTAGGTTCTGATTAATCACATAGTTTGTGGACCATCCCATATATATATATAAAATATGTGAAAGGTGTTAAGATATAACAAAATAATTTATAAAAGCTTCACTTCACCATTTAAGTTTTTTCTTTGGAGTTAGTCTTTTTTGTCCCCACACAAAAAAAAGGGGGATAAAAATTGAATTTCACTATAAGGTACATAGTGTGGCCTATATATGCTTTTGGTCCTTGACTACTAACTCTTTAATTATTATTATGCAATGCATATATATACATAGATATGTGGGTTGCAGTCCCACCCTCGAATGCTATTTGTCTTTAGCAAGATTCTAAAGCAGGCAAACCCATGAAAATGAAGGCAGCGCTAAGGTACTTAGCTGGAATTGCAGGCCCTAGTGGCTTTGGCTCGAATTCAACAGCTGAACAAGTCACTGAACATTGTTCTTCCTTCCTTCCTTGTAATCTAACTGCTCTGATCACTGGTAAGTCTCAAAAACAGCTTTGAATTGAAATGCTTGAAAAAAATCCTACCATACAATCACAACCAATTAAAGTTTGCTTAAAGTTTTTCTCTGTGCTGATCTCTCTCAAAATTCTTTCAGTGTGTGTATATGTCTCTCTAGCTAGGCTGACCAAGTGAGTACTATATGGCTTTCCGTTAGTAGCCTTTTGAGGATTCTTGAACTCGATCTTTGCTGCAAACTTTCTTATATTGCATGTCATCTACGCTCCTTCGTTTTCCATCCTCCTCCTTTTTCAATGGTAAAATATCCATCTACTTTCAAGTAGTGGAATTTTTGTGAAGGATTTTACTAGAGATATAAGGAATTAGCCGAATTGAATTTGATATTGATTTGCTAGCTGATGATCTTATTAATTTTTTAATTCAACATGTATGTTGTATGGTTGCTTATTAATTTTTGCGGCATTGGTAAAGGTGGAGGGTGAAGCCTTTAGACTCTTGCACACGTGAGGGTACCACTTGAGGTGGTGGTTCTTTTTGGCCGCAACAAGATATCATTTTGTCTCTTTTGTACGCTGCTATTTCATTGGTTTCAGACTACATCACCCCCATCTGGACTACGTACACAGGAAACTCATAATCTCCTTTTTCCCACACAAAAAATACACCTAACCTATCCCCAATGATTTTTTAAGTAGTGATTATGAAATTTAATCATCTTTTCTGATGTGATAGTATATGATTGGATGATGGCATAAAATTTTTTATTTTATTATCATTATTAAGAATGACAAAATCTCATGAATACTATCTCCTTTTTTTTCCATAAGAGTATGTGATATATAGGCGATTAGCTTAATTAATATAATTAAGTTGCTAGTTTGTTCTCTAATCTTAAATGTTGTTGAATTTTCAATTGAAGGGGCGACTTCTGGGATTGGAGCTGAAACAGCTAGGGTGTTAGCAAAGAGAGGAGTGAGAGTTGTGATTGCTGGGAGGGACTTGAGGAAGGGAAGGGAAGTGAGGGAGAAGATTCAAAAAGAGACTCCAAATGCTGAGGTTATTCTCTTGGAGATTGATCTTAGCTCCTTTGCTTCTGTACAGAGATTTTGTTCCGAGCTTTTAGCTTTGGACCTTCCCCTTAATATTCTCATGTAAGTTAATTTTGTGATCATATAGCTAGGAAAAAATGAGAGATCATTGATATTTCATGATATGCTAATGCTCAGAATTAATTTTTACAGAAACCATGCCGGGGTATTCTCCCAAAACCTGGAATTCTCTGAACAGAATATTGAGATGACATTTGCTACAAATTACTTAGGTAATTCTCTAATTAACCATTGCCCTTTTCTAAGGGTTTGCATTGACTTCTTAATATTCAAACCACTTCTAAATCTGGCATAATCTGGACAGCTACAACTCATTTTCTTTATGATTTTTCGGTCCTAATTAGACATACATGCATGCAAAGCTAATTAGTCAAAAGCATCTTATTAGATAGGCTCAATCGATGCCTGGTGACCACCATTCAGTTTAGATAGCACTGAACAGAAAGCCTTAAAATTAATTAATTCAAATTGGTTTAATTTGAATAATCCATAAAAATCATTCTTTGAAAAATAAAAACCTTGATTTCACTTTGCTTCTTGTCAGACATTCTTTTTCATTATTAAGGTATAATGTTACATAGTTCTTATGATTGTGAAAGTGTACAAGTTGGGTTTATTTGAGTTATTAGATGAAAAATGTTTTAGTGTGACAATCTAATAACAACGACCAGTTCTTGTTATTAGTTGGGCTATATAAATTAAATGACATCATGATATATACATTTCTGAGGTACACTAGAGGGCCTAATAAAACCAACCGTCATAATATGTTATTACAAATCATGTTTAAATTCAAATCATCAAAAGTGTCCATTTGAAAAAAAAATTGAAAATGTATATACAGTAGAGCAAAGAGCCACTTGTTTCTTTCTTTGTTTTATTCTCGGGAATTTTATTTGCTGATAAAAATATTGAAATATATTATTTGAAAAAATGAAAACAGAAGTAATTTGGTTCGTTTGAGGCCCCCCACCAGAAACAGATAATAAACCGTCAATATTTTCAGGCTCCATTATGGTCCACGAAAGTAAGATAGTGAAAGCATAAATACAATCATATATGACTTCAGGCTTCAATTTGGTCCACCGACACTAAGCACTAGGCATGACTCCAAGTCCAAAGCCCTTCGTGGCCTGCTTCATAAAGTGCAATGCTTCTCTTGTTGGGAAGCAAATCTTTTATCTTCGTTGACCCAAAAGAAGATCTTTATCTTCATTCTATTTATCTAATTGAATACTAATAATTTAGTTTTTTTCTTAAAAAAAAAAAATCTGTAAGGTTACTCCTTTTATTTTTCTAAGGATTCAATTAACCAATGTCTTAAGTTATTTAACCAATTATTTTAAGACATTGTTTAAGATGTCAAGAAAGAAAATTGTTTAAGATTTCAAGACAGAAAAGTTTGTAATGAAAAGATACATTTCTCTTAAGTTGTTTATGCATTAAATATTGCATTAAATATATCAAAGCCTTTTATATATAAGGTTTCTCTAAGGTTTTTTTTTTCTTTTTACAAACTTAATGGGTGTCCTATGGGAAAAAAATAATTTGATAACTTTTATAATATTGGTGCATTAAAATTAATTTTTTTATATTTTAAATTATTTATCAATACCAATTCAACTATCAAGAAAAAAAATTAATTATCACATAAGTGCAATGAATAAGGTTTTTCTTATTTTGAGAATATATAAGATTTTTCAATTGACTAGCATTTAGATATGATTTAAAAAACGTTTATTAAACTTTTAATTTGTTTTAATTGCAGGTCATTTTTTGCTAACCGAAATTCTATTAGACAAAATGATAGAGACCGCAGAGAAGACAGGAATTCAAGGAAGAATCATTAATGTTTCATCTGTCATCCATAGTTTGGTGAAGAGAGATGGTTTTCGCTTCAATGACATACTCAAAGGAAGAAAGTAAAACTTCTTTCTACTTTGCAAGTTTATAAAAACAATTTTAGTTAAGTTTTGAATACTTATCATTGCACTTCTAGTTCTAACAAATGCAGTTATAATGGCATACGTGCTTATGCTCAGTCAAAATTGGCCAATATTCTGCATGCCAAAGAAATAGCTAGACAGCTCAAGGTTAAAGTGAGAAATAACCCAAACCTTTATTGTACTACTTCTCAATTCTCATCATGCTACTAGAAGCAAAACTTTGTATGTTACTATGCCCCACAAAACTTTATTTATGAAAAATTGATTGGAATATAATCACAGGCAAGGAATGGAAGAGTAGCTATCAATGCAGTGCATCCAGGCATTGTGAAGACAGGAATTATTAGAGCTCACAAGGGCTTAATAACAGGTGAGTCCTAAGTTTCATTAGGGTAATACTCCCTCTGTTAGAATAACTAACACTTTTGACAAACTGATATATTACAAGGTCAATGTATCTAGCTACTAGTTTATCCAAAGTGTTAGTTATCTTGAATGGAATAAGTAAATCATTTTATCAAATCCTGAAACTACTAAGGATACGTACAACTTTAATGCAGATTCCCTATTTTTCATCGCATCAAAGTTCCTCAAATCGATATCACAGGTTTGTACGCAACTACATTTGGTTTAAAACACTTGGAGGAGATCCTATGGCCACTAGGGTACTCATCATAAGTTTTGTAATATCTCCTAATAATTTTATTATATCACTCAATAAAAATTATTAGATGGAAATGTAAATGCATTAAATGGAACGATTAAAAATGATTCATTAAATAATGTCCTTAGTAGTAATGTATTTACATCATATAATGCTTATCATTTGCAGGGTGCATCAACTACATGTTATGTTGCTCTGAGCCCAAAAACGGAAGGTATTAGTGGAAAGTACTTTACAGATTGCAGTGAGAGTAAATGCTCAAGCCTAGCAAACGATGAATGCGAAGCTCAAAATCTATGGAACAACACTCATGCCTTGCTTCATAAGCGACTAAGTCAAGCAACAATATGAAGTGTTTTTTCACCTTTACTAGAGACGTTGTAATTCATTATTCACTCACATTCAACGGCAGGCACAAGAGGCAACCCAAAACAACATCATATATAATCAAGGGGCTTTACTGTATGCTGTAAAAAAGCAAGCCCAGAAGACACAAATAGAGTGCACAAAATTAAATATGTGGAAGCTAAGTGTAAAATAAATTTTACTAGAAATTTACGTGGTTCGACTTTTAGCCTATATCCATATATAAAGATGACAATCAAATATTTCACTATGAAAATATGATGGAGATATAAAAAGTGGACACATGCCACTCAATCTAATCTTAAATACACTCAGAATACCTTAGTATTTTTTTCATTGGTGTATACTTTCAACTCACAAAAAAAAGATTTATAAGTAACAAATATCTCTTCTCTATCACACAGAAATAAGGAGATGTTTGAGTTGTGGGTTTCTCCGTTTGTTTATCTTCAAGTGCTGCAAATAAAACTCTATTTATAGAGCTTGAAAGTACATAAAATCTAAATCTTCATTTAATGCTTTGATAGCATATTTCAAACCAAATTAATATGGCTTTTGACTAAGGGCAACCTACAAACAAAATTGTGGACACCGAAGATTGAAAAAGCTGCATCCATCTTGTTGAACATTTTGTCCAAAATCTTATCATCAAAGGCTTGAAAAGTCAAGTCAGTATATCAACAGTGTGATTAACCCTTTCCCTATGTAGCTCCACCTTGATATATCTATTGAATAAATAAGAGAGCATAAAGCTGAAATCTACAGCATAATAAAGTGATAGGTTTTTCCACTATGCCAAGCGTGAGAACCAAGGTTACCTTCACTATAATCACTAATGAGTTCAAATATGTTTTCGAGTTTGGATTTTGAAAAGAAGTAGAGAACTTATTGTTGGGTACCAAAGTTATGAAAACAGATCAACGCAACTAAAATAGAGTTGAGAGAATAGGAACTGACACAAAATATTTACGTGGAAAACCCCCTAATGATGAGGGAAAAACCACGGGCAAGAAGCAGAAAGATTTTATTTATGTGGAAGATAAAATTACACCTCTCTCTAAATATAAGGAGAGAACAATAACACCCTCTCTTATACAAGGAGAATACACCTCTCTCTATAAAAATAGGAGAAACTTTCAGAACACACTATATATGTATTTCTTTCTCTGGAATGGGATGAAATGAACTGAGGAGGAGGCCTCTATTTATAGGCGTTTGGAAGTTACTGTGCAATTAATGCACAGTAACTTCTCGTGACACGGTAGGTGCACCAACCATGTGTGCCTGATAAATTTTCTTGTCAAGTTTGAAAATTTTGCCTCTAATACGCTATCTTCCACGCTGCGTGCACAATAGAAATTCTACGTAGACGGTTTGAAAATTCAAAGTGGCTTTACGCCACTTACAATCTCCCACTTAAAGCCACTTTTGGTGAGCTTTCAAAACCTTTTCTCATCTTGCCAGTTCCATGCTGCTTACGTTTCTGATAGGTCATAGGAAGACCTACACCATTTAAACTTGTCAGTGTTGATCGGTTTTGTCATGACATCTGCTAGGTTGTCTTTCGTATGAATTTTCTGCATATCCACATTTCCTTCTTCTACTACTTCTTGAACAAAATGATATTGAACACCTATGTGCTTTGTCCTGGAATGAAAGGCTGGATTCCTTGCAATGTGTAAGGCACTCTGACTGTCACAATACACAGTAATCTTTAACTGTTTGTGCCCGAGTTCCTCCATTAACCTTTGAATCCAAATAGCTTCCTTGCAAGCTTGTGTAGCTGCCATATATTCAGCTTCTGTAGTAGATAGAGCTACAACAGTTTGTAACTTTGATAACCAACTCAAAGCTCCACCTGCAAGTATGAACACATAGCCTGTAGTAGATTTCCTTTTATCAAGATCACCTACAAAATATGAATCAACGTATCCCCTGACAATGAACTCTGATCTTCCAAAACAGAGTGCAGCACCTGAGGTTCCTTTAATGTATTTAAGGATCCTCTTCACAGCATTCCAATGCTCATTTCCTGGATCTGCCATAAATCGACTAACCACACCAACTGCTTGAGCAATATCAGGCCTAGTACAAATCATGGCATACATAAGGCTTCCCACCGCTGATGCATACGGTACTTGAGACATTTCCATCCTCGCTGCTTCACTGCTAGGACACATATCTGAGGATAATTTGTAATTCACGGGAAGTGGGGTTGAAACTGGCTTACAATCTTGCATGTTGAAGCGCCGCAAGATTTTCATCAAGTAATTCTTCTGAGAAAGCCAGATCTTCCTGTCCTTTTTGTCTCGGTGAATTTGCATCCCTAAAATCTTGTTTGCGGGTCCCAAGTCCTTCATATCAAATTCCCTAGTCAACTGTGTCTTTAATTCTTGGATTCGATCTTTGTTGGGGCCTACTACTAACATGTCATCCACGTACAACAACAGAATGATGAAAACATTGTTATCAAACCGCTTGTAGTATGTACAATGGTCTGAACTCAGTCTGTTATACCCGAGGCGAATTATGAAGGAATCAAATCTTCTGTACCAACACCTTGGCGCCTGTTTTAAACCGTACAGAGATTTGGTCAACCAACAAACCAAGTTTTCTTTTCCTTTTTCCTCAAAGCCTTCTGGTTGGAGCATATATATCTCCTCTTCAAGTTCTCCATGAAGAAAAGCAGTTTTCACATCTAACTGCTCAAGATGTAAATCAAATGTAGCACACATAGCCAGCACTACTCTGATAGTGGTAAGTCTGACAACTGGAGAAAATATCTCATTGAAATTGATACCTTCCTTCTGAGCAAATCCCTTTATCACCAGTCTTGTACGATATCGTTCCACCCGATCATTGCCATCTTGTTTGATCTTATAGACCCATTTGTTGCCAATGGATTTTTGACCTTTTGGAAGTGCAACAAGTTCCCATGTTTTGTTCCTATGCAAGGCCTCCATTTCTTCTTGCATTGCTGCCATCCAAAAAGATGCATCCGGACTACTCAAAGCCTCCTGAAAGTTTAATGGCTCTCCTTCTTCTGTTAGAAGACAAAATGCATCATGACTTGCCATAACATAGTCTGAATGCCATGCTAGTGGCTGTGTCTGGCGTGATGATCGCCTAACTGCTGTATTATTGGCCTCAACTGGTACTTGTTCATCATGCTCTAGTTTTGCTTCAGAATCTTTTTATCCAAATTTCTCATCTATTTGAACCGTAGTTGTTTCCTTGACAGTGTTGTCATTTCTTTCTTCACTTTGCAGTTCATTTTCTGCAAATATAACATCCCTGCTGACAATAACCTTGCGGGCAGTGGGATCCCACAAGCGATACCCCTTTATACCGTCAGCATAACCCAAGAATATACATTTCCTGGACTTTGGGTCCAACTTAGTTCTTTCGTGGGTGTTGTACATCACATATGTAGGACATCCGAACAGTTGCAGAGAAGAATAATCTGCCGGCTTGCCATTCCACATCTCCATTAGTGTCTTCAGACCAATTGTAGTTGATGGCGACCGATTAATCACGTAACAGGCAGTTTTGACTGCTTCCGCCCAGAAAGACTTGGCTAAATCTGCTGTTCTCAGCATTGCTCTTGTTCTTTTTAGGAGAGTCCTATTCATCCGCTCTGCTATACCATTTTGCTGAGGTGTATGTGCAACAGTGAATTACCTTTAAATACCCTCATGCTTGCAAAATGCTACAAAATCTCCATCTATATATTCTCCTCCATTGTCTGTCCTTAAACACTTGATCCTCTTTCCAGATTCAAGTTCCACTCTTGCTTTGAAGTCTTTGAATATTGGAAACACATCTGACTTCTTCTTGATTGGGTATACCCATAGTCTCCTGGAGTAATCATTGATGAAGGATACAAAATACTTTGCTCCTCTTAAGGACATTTCTGGTGACTCCCACACATCAGAATGAATCAAGTCTAGAATGTGCTTACTCCGAGCAGTTGATCTACCAAATGCCAATCTATGCTGCTTGCTTGTAATACAGTGCTCACAGAACGGTAAGTTCACCGATTTGAGCCCAGGAATGAGATTACGTTCTGCAAGAACTTTCAAACCATGTTTCGACATGTGGCCTAGTTTGCGATGCCACATCATTGTCGTTTCTTCTTGACTTGCTGATGCAACTGATGCATCTGCCTCTTGCAAAGTATCTCCTTGAAGCTTGTATAGATTTGCCACGATCTTTTCTGCTTTCATCACTACAAGAGCACCTTTAACAACTTTCAAGATCCCACCTTCAATATGGGTCTTGCACCCGAGGTCATCCAGTTGCCCAATAGGCAACATATTTTTCTTCAAGCCTTTCATGTGTCGTACTCCTTAAATTGTACGTATGACACCATCAAACATTTTTATTTTGACAGTACCAACACTAGCAATTTCTAAGGCATGATCATCTCCCATGAACACAGATCCTTCCGAGACAAGTTCATAACTGTCAAACCAGTCACGATGTGGAGTCATGTGCCATGTTGCTCCTGAATCCATGATCCAAATATCAGTGAGCCATTTACCGTCTTTAGAACTAATTGCTGCCTCACTGCACAGGATTTCTCCATCCTCAGAGGTATTCGCAACACATCCTTAAGAGGTTGATGCCTCTGGAGCTTTATCTGCATTCTTCTTGTTATTCCGACAATCTCTCTTCAAGTGCCCTCTCATGCCACATTGGTAGCATTTGAAGTTCTTCCTTCTTCTTGATTTTGATCTACTCCGACCATGACTCTCACTGAAGTCACGCTCCATTGATCTCCCTCTCGTTACCAACAATGCCTCTGCTTGCTTTGAGCTTTCCAATCTATCTTCCTTATTCTTACGCCTGGACTCTTCTTCAAGAATAGCACCGGCGACATCATCAAAGGATAGATAGTTGGCAATATTATTATTTGTGATGTTGATAATGAGTTGATCATATGAATCAGGTAGACTTTGAAGTAGAAGCTCTGCACGTTCATTATCCACTATTTTATAATCTGATGCTGTGAGCTGGGAGAATAAGGTGTTCAGATTGTTGATGTGGTCTGTCACTGATGTGGACTCACTCATCCGAAGAGTATCTGACCTCCGCTTTAGAAATATTCTATTGTGAAGTGACTTGATAAATGCAGGTTTGACAAGAGCATCCCAGATTTCCTTTGCTGTCTTCTTTTCTGCAACACTGGACAATACTGAATCTGTCATTGCAAGATGTAGATTGGCAACAGCATTATCATCCATCTCCTTCCACTTTTCATTAGTAATATCAGCAGGTCTGCCTTCAATTGCTGATAAGCAATTGTCCTTTCTCAAGATTGCTTTCATCTTCAATTTCCATAGGGAAAAATTACTCCCATTGAACTTCTCAATCTCAAATTTCACTGCCATAGTGTTTACCGGGATCTGTTTCTCTACTAGACTGGTCACTTTTTTTACTGTGAATAGTACCGTATACGTGAACAGGCCTTATACGTAAATAGTACCATATACGTGAACAGTACTGTGTATTTATACCGTATATGGAATAAATCCAATATACGTTAACAATACTGTAAAAGTATACAATTATACGTATAAGCAGTGACCAAAAGTAGTAACCCGCAGCAAACTATAATCAAAGGCTGTGATAATCTCCAGGAAAAAATTTTTTTCTGATGTGGAAGATCAGACTAAACTGCAACCACAGAGCATACTAAGAATAAATCCCACCGAACCAAAAATCTCTGATACCACTGTTGGGTACCAAAGTTATGAAAACAGATCAACGCAACTAAAATAGAGTTGAGAGAATAGGAACTGACACAAAATATTTACGTGGAAAATCCCCTAATGATGAGGGAAAAACCACGGGCAAGAACCGAGAAAAATTTTCACTATGTGGAAGATAAAATTACACCTCTCTCTAAATATAAGGAGAGAACAATAACACCCTCTCTTATACAAGGAGAATACACCCCTCTCTATAAAAATAGGAGAAACTTTCAGAACACACTATATATGTATTTCTCTCTCTGGAATGGGATGAAATGAACTGAGGAGGAGGCCTCTATTTATAAGTGACTTGGAAGTTCTTGTGCAATCAATGCACAAGAACTTCTCGTTCTGACCAGAGGTGCACCAACCATGTGTGCACAGTAGATTTTACTGTGCAAATTTGAAAATTTTACCTTTGATACGCTAATCTTCACGCGTGCACGGTTTGAAAATTCAAAGTGGCTTTACGCCACTTACACTTATAGCGCAAGATTTTAGATGTAGTTCCAAGTATTCAAGTTGGTTGCTGGCAAAAGCATCGGCATGACTAGCTGATCAAGTATGCAATAGGCCTGCTGTCTAGCAACATAACGAGTCTAAGTGCTTCCCAATTATAACAACAGACATTGTTCTAATACTTGAATTTCACATTGAGTTAGCAACATACCAATTTATAATCAACTATATTTTGCGATTAACACAATGATATTGATTATTGTTGCATTAATAACAAAATACAAATTATTAATACAAAACTTGTACATCATTAATCAGTGTACGCACATGAAAAAATACTGTAACAAACATTTTTTTTGATTTAGTTAGCAAGCTAAACGCAACGCCGAGAAAATTGAAATGGAATGAAACCGTTCATGCATATAAATTTTAGCATGCATAACATTTCTTCTGTATAGCCTCCCTGCACTGCACATGCATATTTGTATTCATTCTTTTGTTTTATTCTTTAGCACATGTATACCATTTTGCTGTGTGTTTTATTCTCTTGCCACTCAGAATCCGTTTAATCCATCATCCATAATAAGAAAAGATCCAAAAGAATGAGTAGTTAGTATTGAGGACAGCATTAACATAAATTTCATCTAGTCTGTTCCAGCTAGTTTTCAGCCTTCCAAATTCAAAATACATTCCCAGAATGATAACTGTGTTAAAGATCCACAAGAGATTGTAAAGGAACAAGCATATATTTGGCATAACAAATCAGGCAATGGAGGATCCAATATTGAAATAATAGAGGGAAAGTTAAGCTAGATAACAAAATGATTAAAATGTGCATGGTATATATACGAAAAGGATATTTGCAACCTGAAAAAATTAATAAAAAAATGATACCTAAACAAGTTATTGAGTCGGAGTCATGTGACATAGGGTGATAAATTATTGTCTGTGTCGACAGACATTTTAAATCTATGCCACAGTGTTACAAAATAATATGATGATGATGATGATGATGATGATGATGATACAGTAGGGACCAAGCAAACTCTTCAGGTTTAAGCCTATGGCTGTGGCTGACTGGTCACAGTTCAAAATGTGGCTAAGCCAAGACTAATCTCAATACATCAAAAACTACAACTATATACTGCTTCCTCGGACCTGTAGACTGAATATCAATTTCTTCTTGTATGACGTGAGGGAGAAATAATACAGAAAGTTGTTTAAGGGAAACAGGTAGCAAATAAAGTTCTCCAACAATCAAATTTGACATTATTTCACACCCAACATTCTATATTTCTATGGCAAATTATTAGTCCATAGCTTAAATTTTACTAAAGATCATTTTTTATCATTCTTATTGAGATAAGATCAAAGTTATATTACATGTGTATACATGCCTTGAATATACATACATACATACAGATTTTGACTATGTTATTTCACATTAGTATAGCTCCCGTTGAACACGAAACAGGAAAACTGACCCTCAACAAAACCAAAACTATCATCATATCTCAAACGAAGTCATGGCTGAAAATAGGGAAACATGAACAGCACTATCCAACTCACATCGCCATTAACTGTATAGATCATCATCTCCCTCAGCTGCAGCAGATGAGAAAGGGTCTGAGGCACCAGTTGCAGTGTTTTCGCTCCGATCCGCAAACCGAAACTCTGATCCGAATCCGCGAGACTGTTGCAAGGTTTGAGCAAAGAGTTGGTATTTCCTTATGTCAGCATCGCTGACACTCCGGCGAGCAAACTTCATGGATTCCTCGAAGTGTGTCGGCTTTATCTCCGCGACCTCATTAGTCTCATCTTCTTCCATGGCCTCAGGGTTCTCTCTTTGTCTTCTCTCCTTCTCAAGACCCTGTTGATTCCCCGGGGAGTACGTACATCAAGAATTGAAACAAATGAGTCCCTAACTTGTAAAAAATGACCAAGAAATAACAAACAATTATACATCATATATGTAATATGTCAACAGAGCAAAAAAGTCATACTACAAATATTACATCAAAGAATACATATGTTTAATTTGACCATATGAGACTTTCTTTTTATTTTGGAAAAAAAAAAAAGAAAAATATTGTGCCCCATGCCGTCTGTTTCTCACCACAAAGTATAGTGAAAATAGAAGACAGACCACAAAACTAATGTGTTGAAATATTCATACTCTAAGAGCATTTACGGATTTCTCTTATTACACAACATTAAAATGGACAGCAATTGCAGAAACTAAAAAATAATTCCAAGAAGTTATAAGAAAATATAGTCACACAGGGGTAAAGGAGTTGTTGCGGGTATAGTTGTGTCACAAAATTTATGACTTGGACTTCAGAAAAATTATTTACATACCGAAGCCTTAAAGGAGCAAATTATAGTCGATAATATGTGCAAGGCACAGCCCTTACAAACCAAATATATGCACACATGCATCCCAATTCATACCTTCTCAATATCTTCTCTAATGGCATATTTGCAAGCTCTTTGACAAATTTCAGTAATGTCTGCACCACTAAATCCATGTGTGTAACGGGCAAGAGCTGTTAGGTCGACATCCTTTGAGATTGGTGACTTCCTCAAGCAAGCCTTGAAGATTTGAAGACGCGAATTTTCATCCGGTAGAGGGATGTAAATCAATTGGTCTAGACGTCCAGGCCTGAGCAATGCAGGGTCTATAATGTCTGGTCTGTTTGTTGCACCAATGATGAAAACTGTTTTCTTTGCTGTCATACCATCCATTTCAGTTAATAGTTGGTTCAACACCCTATCAGCAGCGCCGCCAGCATCCCCTACTGAACTGCCTCGCTGAAGATTGGAAATATCAAAGAATTAGAAAATTAACAACTAGCAATGAGTAATAAACAATTTACTTTGAAGTATTAATGTTCAGGTTGTTGATGTTTGTACCTGGGTTGCGATGGAGTCGAGTTCGTCGAAGAAAAGCACACAGGGAGCTGATTGCCGGGCCTTATCGAAAATCTCACGAACATTTGCCTCACTTTCACCAAACCACATTGTCAGCAACTCAGGTCCTTTAACACTTATGAAGTTGGCCTGGCATTCGTTAGCAATTGCTTTTGCAAGCAATGTTTTTCCACAGCCAGGTGGTCCATAAAATAGAACACCTTTGGAAGGTGACATGCCAAACTTCTCAAACTTCTCGGGATGCTCCACTGGGTATTGAACAGTCTACAATCAGCAAAAGATGTCTTACATTAGTATGCAAAAATGAAAGTATACTAAATTAAAATGTACATATACAAAACATCTAAGATACAGATTATTAAGGCAAGTTTCAGATTTGAACCTCCTGAAGCTCTCTTTTGACATTGTCTAAGCCTCCAATATCATCCCAGGAAACATTTGGAACCTCCACAACCTAGCAACAGCAACAACGCATGTTATGGTTCTTGTAAACAATTGCTCCATTTAAGGTTAAAATAACAATAACAGAATATTTTCATTAAGATTTGTAATTGAAACGATTGTGTGAACTTTCTAATCATGAGGAAATGCGAGGGATGAAGCACCAATATGCTAAATAAATTGAAGTGTAAATTTTGTACTCCTTTTGCTTTTAAAGCTTATGCAATCCGAAAAGATTAATCAAGCTCAGAGTCTTTCTGGTTAAGAATAAAGAAACCAAACTCACTGTTTCACGCAAGGCGGATGGGTTTGAAGAAGTCAAAGCAGTTTGGAAGTGTTCATTGGTCACAGCCATGGAATTCAACACCTCAGCATCAATTGTTTCATCCTCTAAGTCAATCACGTCCATTTTCTCCCTTATGCACTGCAGTGCAGCCTCTGTGCAAAGAGCAGCAAGATCTGCTCCAACATAACCATGAGTATCTCTAGCAACTCGTTCAAGATCAACCTGAAAAACAGCACAAAAATTAGAACTGTGAAGTGCAACATATATCGCCATAATAGAGAAATCACTAAGTTATGCCTAGGCAGTGGATAGAATCTCACATTATCAGAAAGTTTCATATTCTTTGTATGAATTCTGAGAACCTCCAATCTTCCAACCTCATCTGGTACACCAATGTCAATCTCACGATCAAACCTTCCAAACCTCCTCAGAGCAGGATCAATGCTGTTGGGCCTATTCGTCGCTCCAATTACGATAACGTGTGATCGAGACTTAAGGCCATCCATTAGAGTCAAAAGTTGCGACACGATACGCCTCTCCACTTCACCATGTGTCTTTTCTCTCTTCGGAGCAATTGAATCCAATTCATCAATGAAAATGATGGAAGGGGAATTCTTTTCAGCTTCTTCAAATGCTTTCCTCAGATTGCTCTCGCTCTCACCAGCCAGCTTTGACATTATTTCCGGTCCATTGATCAAAAAGAAGAATGCACCTGTCTCATTAGCAACTGCTCTAGCAATCAGAGTCTTCCCAGAACCAGGAGGTCCATAAATCAAGATTCCTTTAGGGGGCTTAACACCAATTGATTTGAAGAGCTGTGGATGCCTAAGTGGAAGCTCCACCAGCTCGCGAATTTGAGCCATTTGCTTTCTAACACCACCAACATCATCATAGCCCACTTCATTTAATCTCTCTTCATCTTCACGTTTGATCGGTTCTCCCTCACAAAAGATTTCAGTATCCGGTGCCACAACACAGTATTCACCAGGATCAGTCTCTATTACCTTGAATTCAACACTTCTCATCCCACCTCTAACAAGGAACAAGTCCCCTTTCCTCACAGGCCGGTATGACTCCAAAAAGTATGCTGTGGAACCACAATATTAGTTACATCATTAACAAAGCAGAAAGAAAAGCATGGTACAAATCCAACATCTCATCATATCTACGCATCACTTGTTTCTGGGTCACACCAATATTATTTCGAGTTGTACTTATATACGACCTATTAGATTTGACTTCTGAGCTGCATGGATATTGGTATGGCACGATACAGAAACATGGTATAAATCAAATAATAAACATGTAAAATATAATTATAACTATATATTGACTATTTTGAAGTAAGCTATGATTTTGAAGTATCCATGAATCATAGCTTGAGTTGCAAACTTACGCTTCAGATAGGCATCAAACAAGTTGCCAGTTACACCCTCAATAGTATCATCAACTGGAAGGATGTGAACTCGCCTCCCATACTTCACATCAGAACACGGATGCACAGACACAACATCTCCAAGTCTAACTCTGAGATTGGACCGAACAACTTTATTCATCCTAATCTTCGGTTCCTCACACTGCTCATCAACAAGAACAATGCAAACAGTGTCCCTTCGCTTCTTTCCCTATACAAGTCATCAAAAAATTATTCTTAGAATTACATTCTTCTACTTGCATTAGGATATCATAGAAAAAATGCTAGGTAGTAGGTACCTTTATCAGAACGGTATCCCCTCTGAAGAAATTAAGTTTTTCCATTGTAGCAGGGTGCAGAGTAACAACAGAATTATCATCATTGATTGCTTCATCAACAACAAGACGGTTAGGAGACTTCTTGCGTTCTAATATTGCAGTGGAATAATCCTTCTTATCACTTTTCCTGCATCAAACATACACATTGTTAATGCCTATTGTTTGTTATCACTCGAAGATCTTAAACTGTAAATTTTAAACCAAATTCAACACTATTTATTAGCAGAACAACATATTACACGTCCTCTGCACTCTTTACTACATGATGTATGTGCATACTGATATGGAAAAGTGCTTCAGCACTACCAAAGCATTTGCAAGCAGAAAAATATCATTCATCTCTTATAAGACTATTGCATATGCTTCCTATTAATTTACTTATGCCTACAAGTTCAAGTCCCCCATTCAAAATCAAAACTATAATACTTGTCCATAACTATCTAGCAAGAGGGGAAATACTTTTACTCTCTCAATTTTTTCCTTCTGATTTTTGTTTTTTTAATCTCCTATCAGCAACACCATAATTTTTTTCACTCCCACATAAAAATAAAACTGTTTGCTTTCAGAAGTCTATTTTTATTGTGAATAAAGTCTTAAATAAAACAAATAAATACACGACTAAGCCTTAGTATCATATCACTAAAAAGTAAAATCCAAGGTTGAAAAATTGAAGCTTGTAAAATCCTGAAAAAAGGGAAATAAATAGATAGTAGTAGAGTGTTCAACGCACGGCTCAGAAGAGGATTGACCCTTTTGAGGGTCAGGTGAGGTTGGATCCGCCATGGCTTGATCAGAGCTTGTTTGGAATGGGAGATAGCTTTGATTGTATTGTAGCTTAGCTTTTCTGCTATATAGGAATGAATGAATGGGGGCATATATGGAAAAGAAAAAGACAAGAGAGGTTGGTTTGGAAATTTTCCGACATGGAGGTAGAAGATGCAGTGACACGTGGCCGGTTAGAATAATCTGGGACAGCCACGTACCACGTTGGAGACTCACCTGACAGTCACTGCGGTTATGCTTCGTGTAACACTTAGGTACCACCAACACTGTACGCATTCACTCACAGCATTATGAACAAATATTATCCCAGTATGAGTGTACTCAATTAATTATTAATGATACATGGGTGCAGATACTTTGTATATTAAAGTTCATCAAAGAAGTTTAGGGGCGGTTTAGTTTACTTTTTTCAGTTTTTAATTTTTAATTTTTAATTTTTTAAATTTATAAAGAAAAAATTAAAAAATAAAAATCTCAGTTTTTAATTTTTTTAATTTTTTATTTATAAATTTATAAAACTGAAAACTGAAAAATATTTTCAGCAAACTAAATAGGTTCTAGTTTCTTTTTTTCTGAAGAAAAAAATAAAAAATTTAGAGTAAAATATCAATAATAGTTAATGGTATCAGAATACTTAAGAAGGGGGGTTGAATTAAGTATTTCTTAAAATTTTTCTACATACTTTAACATACAGGTTATAAAGTTCCATTGAATGTCTCCTGCTATCATAGGAGATTTGTGTCACAGATTTTTCAATAAATTTAACAAGCACAGAGAAATATGAGTATTTGATACCTATACATAAATCAAATGCTGTTTTATCAAGGATAATGCTGAGGTAATTTTGCTTGATGGATTTTTAAAAGAATTGTGACAAAAACTTGGGATTTAAAGGAATGTAGATATAATAACAAATTTAGATGTATCAGTTATATCAAAGCTGAAATAATGGTGATTAAGTTTTTAGTTTTAGTTTGGTAATATGCAGAGATAATTAACAGATATGCATATATGGTGAGTTAAGAGTAGAGAATCTAACACAAGTATTTATACTGGTTCGGATCTATAACTTAGATCCTACATCCAGTCTCCATCCTCCTGGTGAGTGTATCCACTATAATCTCTTGTATAACTATTACAATCACTTAGTATTCTTTTCCCAAGTTTCTCCAAGTTCACAACCAAATAGTCTTTTCAATAAGCTTCTCCAAACTCAGTCCCCTAGCTTTTATCTCTCAAGATGAAGCTTTACAAAGATGATTTCTAACAGAAATATTTGCTATTTTCACTCAAGCAAATAATGCTTTCAATACAACAACTATCTATTTGCTCTCAATAATAGTATATGAACAATGAATAAAACTGAGAGAAAAGGAATATTGGTTTTGGATTTGAACTTTGAATGTTGGGAGGTGTATCTTGATTTCTAATTCTTTTCCTCTTGATCTTGAGTGTCTTCCAAGGTCACCTTATATAGGAGAGTGAGAGTATGTCTGTTGGTGAAGCTTGGAGAGCTGTGGCACATCACTTTCTACTGTAGCTTTTCTTTTCTGATGAAATGAGCTGCTTCTCCTTTTGCCTTTGTTCTTGTGCAGTAGCAGGGTGAAACAAGAAGGGAAATATCCGTTGATGCATGTGAGAGAGAGTCTCCTTGACTTGTTAACTTTGACATATATGATATCCCATCAGCACACTTTTCTTGTCCATTCCAACAAGCAATGTTACGTGAATATCAAGTTTTTCCATTTTTGGCATACACCATTTCTGCACTCCATTTCCTTTTTCTGCCTTTTACACTAAAATGCTGAAGTTCTAGTCCATTGTCTTGGTTTGCTCAAAATCAGATTTATCATCACAAGACGACTAATGTTTAAACAAATATATTTATGAAACACTAAATGAAATAATCAGAAAGTTCAACAAGAATTAAATTAATCACTAATTATTAAAATTTATATAGTTAACCATTGTGTTTTATCATCATCATTAGGATACATAAACCAACAATAGTGAATGAATATTTTAAAACTTAAAATCTATTCATGATAGCAAGAGGTTAAAATCTATTTCGTGAGATTTTATAAGAAATAAATAAAATCCTTAAGATTTTTAAATAGTTACAAAAAAAAATACTTATTACCATAAAAACGGCCAAAAGATATTAATTTTCAATTAAATAATTTAATACTTCAATTATTAATATGTTTATATATCAACTGAAGAGAAAAATAGTTTTCATCACTTTTAATTAAAAATAATTACTTTTTAATGAAAACTTCTCAGCGGGCCGATCATATGTTTTTACTGGGGCAATCGCATTGAGTGAGCCTGGCTGTGGTTAAAGCCCAGAAACACGAAGCCTGCCCAATTCTCTGAAACATATTGTAGGTCTGTTACTGTAACCTTCGTTCCTACTCCTTCTTGTTCCTTAGACCCCAACTCATGTGAAAAAAATGAATAGTGAAAAAAACAAATCTTCTTTTTCTTCATGGTAACTGTTTATGGATAGGTCACTAGCAGAAGAACTTGTGAGGCAAAAGAATTGGTTGTGATAGGTAGGAAGTGAAATGGGTATCAAGATAAAGGGTCAAATTGAGAAGTTGAATGGGAAGGAATTGAGTTACAGTGAATTCGTGCAGAGGTACATGGGGAAGAACCACCCTGTGGTCCTCACTGGACTCATGGACCATCATAATTGGAGGGCTTCCTCTGATTGGGTCACCCCAGAAGGACATCCTAACTTTCAATTTTTCTCCACTCATTTTGGGGCTTCCAAAGTTCAGGTAACCATTGATTCTTAGTACTATTCAGTTACGCTACACCCCATTAGTATTTAAGGACATCAGAGCATCAAAATGGAACAACTTTTGTTTTTTGGTTGGAGGGGGGGGGGGGGAATGTTTTTGAATTATTATACTTGGATAGGAATTGGTGGTTTTTGCTAGTAATTTGGATTGTGCAATGTTGTGCTTAGGGCTGTTTGGTTACTGTTTTCATTTTGTATGTTTTCTGTTATCATGATTTTGTAAAGAAAATAGTGAAAATACCGAAAACAATGAAATCCTGTTTTCAACTTCCATTTCTTGTTCTTATTATTTCCTTCGGAAAATTCTGGAAACTGAAAAAAAAAAAGGACCCTTATGCTGTGTGCTTTTGAAATTTGGTTTGTTGGATATGGTAGATTAGTGATTATGACTAGTTGTAATCAAACTTATGTGTACTGTTTTCCTTAAGTTAATTGATATTTGTCAAAGGAAGGTTGCAGATTGTGACAGCAGAAACTTCACTGATCAGAAGAGAGAGGAGATGCTGGTCTCAGATTTTATAGGACGTTGCCTCGAAGTTGGCGGTTCTGCAGTTCAGTGTAGTGTTGAGAGTCATGGAAGTAGTGGTCATTCTGTACCATATTTGAAAGATTGGCATTTTGTAAAGGTATGCCATTTAGCTTTTCATCTCTTCTTTGTTGATTAATGTAAGGCCTCTCCCTTCTTAAGTGCAAGTAAATGTTGAAGGTTCAGTTTTGTGTGCCCCTGAGAAACTTAGAGATGAGTTTTATGTAAAAAAAAATAGTGTCAAAATTCCATACTTGAGTTTATGTCACCCCATATTTAAGGGGATGCCAAACTTACTATAAAAGTTAAGGTTTTATGTTGTCACCTTTTCAAAGATGCCACCATTCATATCATCAATGTGAGATTCTGATCGATGCATGAACTTAGGAAACGTTGAAGCACGGGTG
Source organism: Dalbergia cochinchinensis (assembly GCA_031216125.1). Classification (NCBI taxonomy): domain Eukaryota; kingdom Viridiplantae; phylum Streptophyta; class Magnoliopsida; order Fabales; family Fabaceae; genus Dalbergia; species Dalbergia cochinchinensis. The sequence continues at coordinate 51,825,612 of CM062373.1, read as the reverse complement.
GTAGGCTTTGTGGATTACAATAGTTAACTACTTATCATTGTCATTCACTTTTCCTTCATAACTAAGGCTTTTGTGCAAATGAATTTTGTCGTTATTGTTGCTTTGCTTGAGTTTAATAGTTAAAATAAGTTTTAGCTGTTCGTTGCTAGTGTGAGCTGTCCATGTGATCAGGCTGTGACCAAGGGGCTCCTTTATGTAAACACACACCATTAGCAAGACCAAATGGAAGCTAATAAGTGACAAGGACTATTGGTCTTATTTGGTGTAGAGATTCCTCTTGTTACATCAGAGCCTTTATATGTTATATTCTGGTTAGTGCAGATGGCATTTTGCTCACTAGTTTCTTGATTTCTCACTTTGGCAGGAGTATCCAGAATATGTATCTTATATCACTCCAATGTTCTTTTGCGATGATTGGCTTAACCTGTATCTTGACAATTTTAGAATGCATACTGATTCCGACACATACCAACAAAATGAGGAAATATGTTGCTCTGACTATCGTTTTGTTTACGTTGGGGTTAAAGGTTTGATTGTAGCTGTAATAAATCTTCTAGTAGCAATTAATGTCAGATAATTCTTTACTTCCCTTACTTACTGATGAACAACTTCCTGGTAACCTCTAGCTTTCTATTATCTGGCAGGGTCTTGGACACCTCTTCATGCTGATGTTTACAGGTCATATAGCTGGTCGGCAAATGTCTGTGGAAAGAAGAGATGGCTTTTTCTAGATCCTTCCCAGTATCATCTTGTATTTGACAGGCATGAATGCTTTTCTTTTGCCAACCACAGATTGGTGACGTTGTTTCAAAACATTTTCGTGTATTGTCTTTTAAGTGTTTGCTTAGTTGTCAGAACTAAGTTGCTTTCATCTTTCCTATAGGAATTTGAAAAACTGTGTTTATAATATCTTTGATGAAGTATCTGACTCAAAATTTCCTGGTTTTAAAAAGGTAATTTTTTTAGCTTCCATCTTGTCACCATCAATCTTATTTGTTAATTCCGATAAACTTCTGCTTCAGCCTTCAGTGGATCTGTAAATGTATGCAGGCTATGTGGTTAGAATGCACACAAGAAGCAGGTGAAATTATATTTGTTCCCAGCGGATGGTATCACCAAGTTCATAATTTGGTATGTTCCGGCTCCTTCTGTGGATTGGTGTTATATTTTCACTCAATTTTGAAAGGCAGCCCTATAGTCCCTTTAAAGTATGAATTTTCCGATATACCAAACGAAGTAATGATTGTGTTAAAGCAAAGAAATTGAAAACCCATTGGAACTAGTAATGAAAATTATGTGGTTTCTACGAGTTTGTTCTTTGCAGTTAGGATCACTTAGCACACAGTGACTGCTTTCCTCTTTCAAAAGATAATGGCTAGTTAACTGATTGTGTTAGATGGTATAACTTATAAGCAAGACAGCAACACGAGTAGGAATTAGGATAGATAGTGATATGGCTTTTGAAAACATTGACTTGCAGAGCAAATTTAGATTTTCAGTCTATGCCAGATTCATTATCAGATGATGCTAACCGGGATATTTGAGATGATCTGATCATTTGATGGTAATTTTTTTGTTCTTTCAGGAGGATACAATATCTATAAACCACAACTGGTTCAATGCCTATAACCTTTCTTGGGTGGTAAGTTGAGCAATGCAACCAAGTACATATTTGGGACTCAAATTCAGGTATAAATATAAAATTTAACTAAGTTTATCTCATAATTTTTCATGCTATGACAGTGGAATTTACTTTTAAGGGACTACAATGAGGCCAGGGAATACATAGAAGACATCAAGGATATGTGTGACGATTTTGAAGGTCTCTGCCAGCGCAATCTTGCTGCTAACACAGGTGCAGCATGTATGCTGGCTGATTGCTTTTACCGTCCAGGTGTCATGAAATTTTCATAAGCTATTGGGTCAAAATAAAGCAGATGTCCTGTGAACTAAAGATATAACTCCATAATGTTGTAATCAATCATCATCCTTGTTTGATTGATTCATTATTAAAGAATTTTCTGATGATTAGTTACGGATAAATAGTCATGGTCTTTTATGATTATTATAATTATTAGTTTTCACTAGTTTGTTTAATCTCAATTGATTGACCTAACCATATAATGCATAACATATATACAAATTTTAATAGAAACTTCTTAGCATAACATAAATACCAGACTGAGGGTGCTTTTACTTGTCACGTTAGTTAAACTGGTTTCATTTTTGAAACAGGAATGAATTTTCATGACTTCTTTACTTTCATATCGTGCTTCACCTTGGCCAACTTTGCCCTGCTTTGCTACATAAATGGAAAATATGGAAGTCAAACTGGAAGTTCATTAACGATAGCTCAGCATTTATCGATGAATCTTGGATCTATAAGGAAGATCGCATCAGAGATGAAACACATTCATGCTCTGGAAGGAAATCATGATTGCATTGTGGATATGATCAAAACATTTGAAGATCCTAGGTTTTCCAAATTGTGTGTGGATGTAGGAAGAACATATCTAATGATACATGACCAATCTTATTTGTACTCTGATTTTGAGAGATCTTCAATGGGTGACTTGGTGGACCTCAATGTTTTGAAAGCACACAATTCTTATCAAGTCTACACACCTGAAGATCTCATTAAATTTATAGACAATGCTGTTGCAGAACTTGGTGACTGTTACATTATGTCATCTGTGCTACATGTTTCTTGAATGCCCTTTTTGAAATTCATGTTTTACAATTAATTTCACACAAAGTTAGGACCAGCTACTGCATTCTTACAATGTATAACTCTCATCACTTGATCTTATGAAACAAGAATGTTACCCTTTTGGAACTTGTCCTTGTTTAATTTAGCCTTGCCCATCACTATTGTCTTTAGTTGACCTGTCGTACATCCTACATTTAATTTTTAATATTTCTTCCCCATGCTAGCGTAGTTTTACTTTTCTTTCATGAGTTCCTTGTTTTCTTATTTGCTCCATGTGGCAGTTCAGAAATCAATGCCTCCTTGATGTCAACCTTCCAATTGTTTCTGTTGTGAGAGAAGGGGTTTGGTTGGTGAAATCTTCGAAACTCGGGACTAGTAAGTTTTGGAAGTCTAATAGGTTTCTGTAGTTGTGTGAAGAAAGTCTAGTTGATTTCTCAACCCCAAGATTTCATTGGGATACCTACACAATTAGAGTTTTGTTTTATTTGTACCACATTAATTATTATATGAGTCTAATTTTGATGTACTGACTCATCCAATCAAATTTTTTCATTTGCATGACTTTTCAGTTAGTGGGTGTAAAATTTAATCACTTTTGTTAATGTGGTGAATATAATTGGATTACTGTAAAAATGTTTTATATTATCATAACATAGAAATTAAACTCTTATTATATTACATATTTACATTATACTATTTTATTGCTTAAAGAAGTATACACTCTTAAACCATCCATTATGTGTATGTGGGAAACAAGAAGAATGAAATCGAGGCAATGACACTGTCGATTCTTATCGTTGTCCATTTTTACTCACTTTCTTTGACTTCTGTAAATCTTGACATGCATATTCTATCTATAAATTTTGAGAGGGTTTCTTAGTTGCAAGAGTGCCTAAAAGGCTTATCTGATAATAATGTCTATAGAGATACCTAAAGACAAAAAACTAACGTGGTATCTTGTTACTTTCATGGGGTAAAAAAATGCCTCACCATCATTGGGAAAACAGCTTTGAATTCGCGCAAATTATACCAAGTTAACTAATTTTATTTACTATCATTGAACAGAAATGGGACCATTTTCTGATAAAAAGTCATTGAGTGATAACTTAAGATTCAGAACCATAACTGTATGGCAGTGGACTGCCACAACTGAAGTACCACAAATTTGAATGTAGTGCGCTAGACTACTATTTGTAGGTTTTTTGTCAGAACATGCACTTGTCCTTTTTTTATTCATTTTAATCAGGAAGTGGTAGGGGTCCTTTTGTGCTACACATGAAGCATAGAAGGGTCAATTCTTGGCTCTTGGGGTAAATAAAACCAGTCAATTGCTTTCTTTTTGGTCTGGTGTGAATGATCTAAGAATAGTAGTAACATGATGCAGGGATGACATAGACTTTTGCCTTTTGTAACACCTTTTCAGCGTGAGAATGGTGTATTTTCCCCACCTTTTGTATGTATATCTTTAAGGAACTAGACATTGTTAAGTACTCTACTTAAATTATCATCAAGGTCAAGTTCAAAACAAGTCAAAACTCTTAACTATTATAGATGGTATGTTTCCATTACACTAATAGCATTTAAGCTTTTCTCTTGGTGTTTGTTTGTTGGAAAGCACAAACTAGTGAAAACGACTGTTGCAATTTATTGGTCTTGGGTTCACTGAATTAAAATCATTTTCTTTAACCTTCCCGGTGCAACATTTATAGTAGTTGGCACTGACACATTAAAATATTCTTTCCATTTTTTCCCTTGTTATGGGGCTGCAATTCAGAAAATAATAGAATACTGCATAGAAGGTTCAGTGGCTAAGTCCTTGGAGATTTGTTTAATACTTGTTTGTTGCTCCCCCCACATGCAAAGCTCACATATGATTTAAGTTTCTGCTGTTAAATATACATAATTTTGCATTGGATTTTGTTCTCAAAGAATGGAAAATTCATGATGCATCTAAGCAAGGCAAGATGCTTACCAGCTCTATTGGTCAAATTCAACATCATTCACAATGCTTAAGATCTCTTTGAATTTCAGTATGGAAAGAAATAGACGCAAGAAACACTTCACCCCCACGATTCACTGATAATGATAACATATATTTATCATAGATTTACACCATTCCCAAAATCAGAATTAAAATGTCTCTAAGCTGTTAGTCAAAAAATAAAATCTAATGGCAAAAAAATAATAAATAATGGCCAAAGCATGTGAAGCTTGCAATGAAAAGCAAAACCCCTAATATAATAATAAAAAAAAGACTAATTTTCATGCACCATTAGGGTAAATTAATTTTATACTGTCATTTAATCGAAATCATTAGAATTGCCATGCCATGATTGGTAATTACATAGAAATTAACAAATCATGTTGGCAAACCTTTATTTCCATTAAATGATGAAATAAAATTATTTTACACATTTATATAAAAATTATTTCAAAAAAAAAAAGGGGGACAAAAAGGGCATACACATAACAGGGAATCCTATATAGTATTGGTGCTACTATTTTCTTCATGGGCATCTGACATTCCTTCCAGGGCCTCCATAGTAAAAATAGGTTCCCCAAACATTGTTGGACCCTTGCCTTATGTCATAGCAATTGGAATGGTCAGCCAATTGGTGAATGTTTGAAAGAGGAAGCAAATTGTTGTCCCAATCAACCACTTGTAAGTTTCTAAAATATGCTGCTTTTCTAAACCCTTCTTCAGCAAAATGGCCACTCCCCATTTGAGTGCCAGTGTGGTAACCCCTTGAACGAGTGTTCACAATTTCTCCTCCAAATTGCACCATGCTTGCATGGCTTCTCAAGTGACTAAACATGTCTGCTGGCCAGTACCCAACTAGTAGTCCTGACCCGAATTCCAGCCACCAATGTCCATGCTTTGGATCCTTCATAGAAAGAGTTTTAACATGGTTAGTAATAATTATCATTGAAAGCAAAATGAGATGCAAGTCATATATAACTTGTGTCTAAACTCCATTAGTGAGGTTCATAATTGCAAAACAGTACATGATTATTGGTTTTTCTTCTTGGTTAATTGTCTTACTTTTAACTTCTTACTTATCATTACTGATAGAATAATTCTTAATTTTCTTAAGTTCATAATAATCCTTAGTTACTCATTTCGTCCCTAATTAACTGTCCACTTTGAAAATTTTATTTGTCCCCTAATAATTGTCCATTTAGAAAAAGAAAATATAGGAGTGATACTAAACTGTAGAGACCAAAAACTAAATTTTTAACACATTTTTTGTTTTTAACCAGGGTATTCTCAAATACATTAATGTAAGACTAACCCCTTAAGCATTGTTACAAGATAGAGAAGTGCAACTAAATTTGTGACACTTATAGAAGCAAAAATCAAATGAAAAAATCAAAACCAAAATTATTGAAAACTGTAGGACTAAAATTTTGTTTGAACTTAAATTTTGTTGGATAAAAGTGGAAATGAGAAAAAGAAGCATGGTGGTCAAGTTGAGCTTTTCTCGGGAAGCCAGTTACAGCAAGACCGGAAGAAAAGCAAAAGCATGGACAATTGCTTTATTAAAGGAAAAGAAAAGACATAGATAGTCGACCCCATGAAGCTTACCAACGGAATCTATCAATAACATATAGAAAAACTCAAAAGGGAGTGAAAAAAAAGGCTAAACGAAAAAGCAGTAAACTAATTATTGTTTCTATAGGTACAATTGTTTAGTTTCTAATTGGGTGGTCATGTTCCTTGTTAAACTTTTTGTCAAAAGACAGTAGCTGTAGAATCTTTTAAAAATATCATTTTGAAAAAGCCCAAAAGAAGTTCAAATTAAGAAATCACCTTCCAACCATTAAGCCTTGTGAGATAAGCAAATGAAAGAGTTGATTGCTTCTTTTCTCCTTAATTGTTGTTGAATTAAATACCAAATTTTTTTTTTAAAAAAAAAAAGATGAAAAGTTCCCACTTTAAACACATAAATTAATCCCTGTCATGTGTTATGAGAGTTATAGTAAAAGTTTGTTTACTTTTATTAATATAACATTACACATGTCAAATGTTAATTTACATGCTTAAAGTGGGAAATTTTTTTACTAAAAAAGAATTTCTCTAAGAAATAATGCTCACCTTCCAAACCATTAAGCCAATATCAAATTGTCTGTTGTTATAAGCTGATCTTGGGGTGATTGCTGCCCCTATTGCTATCCTGTTGTTAGTTTGGATAAAGCCTGAACAGAGCAAGTTGTAGCATCCAGTTGCTTGATATGCATCAGTCTGTTAAATAGAAGAAGCTTTTTAATTAATTAGATGCATAATAATAAAAAGGGGTGTGGGAAAAAACTATGAAGTTAAAATTAGAGGAATGCAATAAGCCAATACTTACTGTCCAATAAGTGAAGAACCTAGGATTGCTGTCCCCATATAATTCTGGACTAACCTGGAGGAGGATATATATATATACACGCTTATGTTATTAGCCAGAAGATTAAGAAGGTGTAGGAATTAAGAAAGAAAATTGCGCTCCTAGTAAATTTTCTTTATCATTGTCATAAATTGATATTAATTGAAAATAAATATACACAAAATGGATTAATTAGTATAAATATGAATTGGGAAATTAACAAACTTTGGGATGATTTAGGCAAGTGTGGACATGCCTGCCAACCAGCTTCTATAGTGTTCAGATCATAACCAAATGAACCGGCAATAACCCAAATCTGTGACAAGCTGAATTCATATTGATCTGTAACACGGGGTGCCCATACATTTATGCTTGCCTTTGCTCCATAGTACTGATCTCCATTCACAAATACAACTGCATGCTGCAATTAGATTAAGATGCATGTAAAACTGTCAATAAGATATAGAATGATGGTCTTTTAAATTTTCTGGAGTCCCTGCTTGAAAATTATGAACGCCTGGTATCTAATAACCAATGTGGACACAAGAAGAGCATACTCATTTTGGTCATGATTTTGATATTACTTTGAGGTGCACATGGGAAACAGCCTTTTAATAGTGATGTCCTTTCACTGTCTGTTATTTTGTAACTCATGTTGAGCTGTTGATAAATAGGAAAAGTAGCATTGTTCTTTTCCTTCTGGCAAAGGAAAAAGCAGAAAAAAAAAATTGAAAGGAAGCCTGTTGATGAAAATGGAAAACAAAAATGAGAAAGAAGGGTGCATAGATTTTCCTTTCAAATGAATGCACCATGAGAAAAAATGGTAATTATAACATGAAAAAGATTGCTCTATAAAGAAATGTAATTTTTCTTTCTTTCTTTATTGTCTTCAATTTTAGAGACTACAAATTTGAAAGCACATAGACTGAACTGACCTCATGACCACCGCCAGATGAGTCTCTCCGTACAGGTCTTGGTTTTCTTCCAAACCTTCGGAGGGAACTCGCCCTTAGAATATCTTCTTCTTTTGTTCTTCTGATTGGAACAGTTCCATCAGGGCATGCTTCACCAGAATCAGTCCACAGCTGAAAGCTCTCTATTGCCACATCTCCATTGGTGTAGCCCTTTGGCCTCTCTGGTGGATCCTGCAAACCTTAAACCGTGAGTAGTCCCTCAAATAAAATTCAACACTCAAAAACAAAATCCTTATTAGTCCTTTTTCCTTCAGACTATAAAGATAGGTAGCTAACAGCTACCACTAATATCTCAGCTCACAACAACAACAATGTGGACAAAGAAAATTTTAAAGCATAGTGATTTTGGTTCTGGCATGAGTGTTTCATGAGTCATGACATTACCAATGGTTTCTGACCCTTAAGCTTAGGATGGTCAAAAGCTGGCTGCTGATGGGACAAAACACAATCAATCAAGTCACCATCTGGACTCTGCAGCAAAATAACAAAAACCCCATCTCACCAAAACCACCAAAAATAAAAAAAAAAAAAAAAGAAAGAAAGAAAAACATAAACACTGTCAAACACAGTCACAGCTTCTAGAGAGCATAATATGGAAATTAAAGTGCCTGAATTGTCTTGACAGCAGGCTTGTTGATCTTCCTCAAGTGAGCTCTTATTCTCCTTAGCTTCATCAACTCAGCACCTGCCCTTAAAGTCTGGTTAGCCTTTAAGGGGTGGTGACCAGAGACAATGGCGTGACACAATGCGGGACGAATGCCAAATGAAGCAACAAGAAGCAGCAAAGAAGCAACAAGAGCATGTAGTAGCACAACATTGTTTTGGGGAGTGAAAGTAATAGCCAACTTCTTCAGAGAATGACGATGATGGTGATGATCTTGTTGCAAACGTGTTTGTTCTGATGAGGCGGCAGCAGCAACATGATGATGATTGTTGCTTGATTGTATGCATTGGTGTTGTCTTGTTGTTGTTGTTGTTGTTGTTGTTGTTGTTGTGTGGGGAGATGCAGAGAATGGTTTGTTGCTGGGAACTGAATATGGTTTCTTCATGTCCATACAAAAGAGAAGAAGTAACAAGAAACAAGAAACCAAAGTAGTAATTTGATGAGTGGGTTCGCTTAACTTGACGTTTTTGAAAAGTTATTATGAACAAGTTTCCCCACAGCCAGAGCTGGTCCTGCACTTCAGCTTTCAGAGTCAGAGATAGAAAGAGAGAGGTATTGATTTTGTGCTCTGCTCTGCTCCCACGCCGTGAAAATTTAGGCACCAGCGCATAAAATAGACACCTATAGGTGGGGTTGCACTCCCAACTTTTGTTGCTGCTGCTGCTGCTTTTTTTTCTTTCTCTTTTTTTTTCTTTGAAAACAACATATTACATATCTACAATTTGTTGTACCACTGTAATTAGGGTGTTTGTTTTGATTTTTCTTTTTATCTTTTCATCAAACTGTTCATATTAATCATACTTATCAAACTCGACGCAACATATATATATATATATATATAAAATTAAATGTAGCTAAATATAAGATATATAAAAATAATAAAGTATAGGTGTTTTTAAGTTTTTATCAGCTTTAACCGATTAAAATGCTTACCCGATCTAATTAAACTAGTCTAGTGATTGATTCACTGATTTCTAGTCCAAACCTATTGATATGGTCCGATTTTAATGACAATGATATTAGCTTCTATTTAAAAGTATAAAATATTTGTCTTTTAAGTCTTAAATAAAGAACTAAGATGAGTAAGTTCTATGAAAAAAAAAATTTGATTTTTTTTTTTGAAAAAATTGAAACAAACACAACATTAATTTAATTTTAACATGATTTGCCCCTTGTGAGTTGTGACACAGACATAGCTTAGCTATGTGGGAGCACAATAATTCAACTTGAACAATGTTACATACATATTTTTTCAGTTATAATATAGTTAATTAAAAAAAGAACACAGAGATACCACTATAATTAGGAGAATCATGCATATTTACTCTTACTTTGTAATTATTTCTATGAGTATGGAAGGAAAAGATCAATTCATTAATCTCGGAAATCAATAAAACTATAATGATTTATGAGCTAGTTAAAGGGAGGTTTTAACCCAAAAGATTAAGTGATTAACCTATCAGATGAAGAGAGAACACCTAGATTTAAGTACTACACTTGGATGGTATTACTCCTCAATGTTGGACTTGACATTGTCATCCCAAATGACCATAACAGCCTACTCTTGAATGTCCACTTTGAGCAACTTTACACTAATCTTTTTTCAAGTTGTGATTTCTTCGATCATAGGGACAGAGGTGACATTGGGTATCTAAGGGGTGAGGACACTACCCTTGCTCTTGCGGTGGATCTCCATTCTCTCTTTCTCAAAAGAATTTGAATTCCTGCACTATCTGCATGTTGATGGAAAAAAATAAAAAAGAAAGGAAAAAAATCATAAAGAAAACAAGGTACTCCCTCAATATTCATAAACTCAAGTTGAGGGAAGAATTCAACCCAAAAGATTACCCTATATTGAATGGATGAAAGACCCTTTAGACTTGAGTATCATGTGTTGCACGCCATTGACCTCTAATATGGTCTTCTAATACAATCTTAATAAACAAGTACAAATGATATGCTATAAGCAAAAGCTGACATAAACTAAAAACTTATGTCACACAATAATTTTGTGAGCAGAACCCAAGTATTTAGGCCAAATTTTCACATATGAAAATTGTTAAAATTGAGATTTTCCATGGGTATGATCTTCAGGAAAATTCACGTGGTAAGGAGATTAATGACTATTGTCGACTATGAATCTCCGGATTTCAATAAAAAAAAAAAGAAAAAAAATTACTTTACTTCTAATTGTCTATGTCTTACTCATATTTTTCTGTTGTTACACTGTTCCGACGAGCGGAATAGTCTTCCCTTCTCACCTGTACATATCAGCTTTTACTTGCCTTTTTTTTTTACTCTTGCTAGTATTATTATTTATTGCGGGATTCGGCCCAAGAATAAAATGACACAAAGGAAGATAGCAGGAAATCGTTATGGGCCATGCCTAATAATTATATCCAGCAGGCCATTATGACGAGAGAGGTGTGGTTGTAATTTTCATTACAGTTAATTAAAATGTAATATTCGGCCCTCTTGCATAAAAAATAATATAATATTTTATATAATTACGTATTACATTTAAAATTATACTTTTTTGTTTGATAGGAGTCATGATATGGACATGAGAGACACACCAAAATTAAAAAATTATAGAACACAAACATAACATATATAACTAAAAATTTAAAGAAAATGATATATTAGTCAAAGTATCATTTATATAAATTCATTTATATTTTGTTTTCTTATAAATTTAAAAATTTATATATTATTTTTTTTTATAACCTTATTTATATTGTGCTTTTCTATGTTTGTGCTAAAAAAAAAGAGTCAATTTTAAAGTCAATAAGTCAAATTATTAATATTGATAGTTAATAATAAGTGATGCTAGACATGTACATTACACAAACTTTTTTTTTCAACAGGGCTCTAGCCCCAAAATAAGTTAACAAGTATGTCATTTTATATATAATTATTTATATACTATATAATTATTACCAATTTATATTATTCTTTTTTATTTTGTTCAATGCGAATACGAATTTTCAGTTTTTTCTAATTCAGGAAGAAAACATGGGAGGGGTGCTGACCTTTTTTTTTTATCAATATCTGTTACTTATAAAGTTTGTTTCGATAATATATTTTTATATCTTTGTTTCAATTTAATTTTATCATTGTTATTCTTCTTATTCTGCAGGTTTGTCAAAAAAATCATCATCATTTTTTCAATTTTTCATTTTGTATGAATCTATAACAAGCTAAGTCACACCATGTAGAATTCTTATGTATATTTATTCATTATTGTGCATTTTATACTAAAATGTTTTTTTCTTAGAAATAGATATGTCACAACAAATAATGTTATTTACATCCCTATTTTCACAAATATCTTCTTATATAGTTATATATGAATTAACCCCCCCCCCCCCTCTTGGCATGGCATGGCATGGGTTCAGCACTAGTTTGACATATAATTTTGATAACAACTTTTTGGCACATACATTTTCTGTTTGGCAAGTATTTTCTATTAACTTGTAGTTAAAATTGATCTTATATGTAAATGAAAGTCATGATTTAAGAACTAATTTGCTATTATTAATCATTTAAGAGATAAATTTTTTAAATATTTCAAAATCAAATTAAGTACTTATTCTTTAATTTATATAAGGTTCTTTTGCCTATCTGATACAAAGAATGCTTATAATCTATTAATAACATTTCATTTGGCTTATTTCTACTCTTTTTCTAGAAAACTCTACCATCCTCTCAACACATTTTGGAGTGTGGTGCTCACAATATGTTTCAAAAATTATTTACTAGGGAACAGACAGAGTGTTGAATATTTTTAGAGAAGTAATATATTTATTGAGGATGAATTACCCTCTCTATTTTTTTTTTTGTTGATTTCAAGTGAAAGATTGAAGTATTACATTGTTCGAATTTGGATTATGTGAATATTATATATATGATTGGAGAATCCATAAATTTTTTTGTGTTAAGATTTTAGATCAAGATGCATGTCACATCTTATTTCCTTCTGTGATTTCTTGCTTTGTTTGTATGTTTAGGTTTTCCCAAATATTGATTCCCCTTGCCACTTTGTCCAGCAACACCTGTTGTGTGTTATATATTTGTTTATACTAGGAGATTATGTGTTGGTTTCTAAAGAATTCGATTCATTCTTCAAGAATTAAAAAAAAATGTATGAGAAAGGTAAAATATACTGAATTTCTAATCATTAACACATAGTTATTGGTAGAAGTATATATACTGAATTTTCTAATTAAATATCAAGGACAAAAATAATTAAGATTATGTCGTGAATATAAAGTTTTCAATATGTGTTGAGGATTGTAAACACAGCTCCCTCTTTGGGTGTATATTTTCAAAACGTTTCCCATTTAACGCTTATAATTGATACCCTTAAGACAAAGGTACTCTCCTTGTTTCTTTTCTGTGAAGAACCACCCTGACAAAGTGAAGATAAGGTAGCTGGGGCCAGCATACGAGTTAAGATAAGGTGTTCACTTTACATTTTACAATGACGTTGTTTACCAAGTGATCAGCTTCAATTAACCAATTAATGTCAATGGATGGTCAAATAATGTTTCAATGGCCTCTTTGTGCCGACAATTTACAGGAACATGAATTTAATTTGTCTCCTATACTATGTAGACTTTAAGGAAGAGAAGAGAAGCATTTTGTCCTATTAAACTCTATCATTTTTTATTAATAGTCTTGAGAAATACTCTATCAATTTTTTATTAATAGTATTGAGAAATCAAGATGGTTTAATATATTAAAAAATTAATATATTTGACCACATTAAAATGAAGAGTTATTAAGAGCACTGATTAAAGATATTAAAAGAGAGAAATTTTAAAACTTTATTGTGAGTCTATTGCTTTAAAAATATTTTTTATCTTTTCAACGCTAACATTTCTGCTTTTACCTCGTTAACCAATATTTTAAAGATAGTGGTTAGATAAATTTTTTTTTTTTTTTGGGTTTGGTAAGGAGATAAATTCTATTTTGATTTGTGAAGCAGGAAAATCTTACTGAAATTAATATGAATAATAGGAAATGGAATGTGAGGAAACCTGTTATCCCCACCTTAAACGCGTACAATTCTATGATAACTATGATATGTTCAATATTTTTCTTTGTTTAAATAATTTAAATATTATTACAATAATAAAAGTATTATTTTTCAAGTATTAGGATGATGTTTAATAAGACGACAAATCATTACTAAAATCTAACAATATATCATGTTCAGATCCTCCCAATACTTGACAAAGTAAGGGCTAAATGAAAAGGCAAAACATTTAATATTTTGATAACATAAAGGTTTATTTTATTTTATTTTTGGCACATACCGCATATACTTAATCTATTAGTTAAGAGATTATTATGATCGATGATCGATTTCGAGATATAGAATCGTTTGTTGTTTGAATTGCATGAAGTTTCAAATATTTTAAAATTATAAAATTTTGTATAAAATATATGAACATTTTTACTTTTTTTTTCACAAACTCTATATATGAAAGAAGTTTTTATAAGTTTTCAAAATATAGACCTATATAATAAAAATAAAACTTAAAGGAAGTATTAAAAAGAATTGATTAGGATAGAACTGAAATATATAACTTTAGATGAACTTTATTCAGAGTGTTAAAGTTATGGATTTATGAAATTATCACTTTGACAATAATGCTGTAGGTTACTATAGGTTTTATCTGAAATTGCGGAAGAAAGCAATTGTTATTATAAAAAATTTAAAAAGGGTGATTGACAAGGTCAATTAAAAGCTTGACATTTTCTTCCTGGAAAAAAAAATCATCATGAAGAAGAAAAAGAAACCATCGAAGTGTTGGAGGGTAAAGATGATTTAGTCTGTCAGAAAAGGATAAGGATGATTTACAAGCCTAAGAGGGAAAGCATGTTACCATTATACACTATATTAAACATAATTAAAATAATTCATATTTATTTATGAAGTTTTTTTTAACCAGTGTCAAGAATTCCAATAAGAAAAGTAACTTTATAAATTTTTAATGGATCTCACACTTTAAAAATTTAAAAAACACACTTTTCAATATTAAAATTGCCATTTTAACATCCTTAATCACTGTCTTAATTAGAAAAAACTCTTTATTTAAATGTAGACTTAAATTACCACGCATATAGTACCTAAATCATTATTTTCAAACAATGAAACTGTTTTGATAAATATAGAAGGCTGTCACAGCTTAGCAATAGACAGGTGAGGAGCACAAGTATAATTAGAATTCAGGTGGGTGTGGGGTTGATATGTATTGATGACAACGGGTACTGAACTCTTAAAAATTTGTGACTTGTCTTAAAATTAGTGACTTGTCTTTGATCGTCCATGTTACAGTTCTTGTTTTTCTCGAAACTGGCCCAAACATATTGATTTACATTCAATGCAACATTTATGCTTCACATTTAATGAATCATCAACCCATGCCAATTTGTGAATTGCTTAAAAACGCGTTTTCACACTGTCACATTTGGGTCCTCTAATAGTCAGGTTTCAACTAGCGCTTTGCCTATTTGCGTTTGTGATTGTTACACCCATTTTTGTGCTGCTCCCTCTGCTACATAATATAAGATGAGTAAGGTTGAGTATAAGAATTAAAATGATGATTAGATTTTCTTGATATTTTTAAAATGTAAAAGTAAAATATAATTAAAAAATTATTTATCACTCATCATAAATTATTTCTCCATTAAATTATATTCACATCAATTTATTTTCACTTATCATATATATGGGGATAAAATAGGTAAAAAGAAATTAATATTTTCTTTAAATATGAAAATGACTTATATTTTAGACCAGATAAAAAATTAAAAAAGTATTTATATTATGGACCAAAGGAAGTAATTTTTTTGGTGATATAAATGGAAATTTTTTAAATGTAGAGTAAACTCTCAATTTAGCTTTCCATTGAAATATCATTGGATAAATTGTTCTCTCATATTTAACGGCTAGCTTGGTACTCAAGGCTGATATATTAAACAATGAATGGCACATACAGTAAAAAAAAAATTTCTTATTTAAAAGCATCCAAGAATTTCTATAAATATGTTGTATTCTCCAAGTAAAATTTTTAATACTATTATATGATCAAAAGTTACCAAATTTTAAAAATATTTGACCCTTATAACTATTATTTCAAAAGTTATATACATCATGATGTATACATAATTAATTAATAGTATAAAATATTTATATGTATTAAAATCCATCTCCCATTGATAATACAGTATAAAATATTACTTCTTGCTCCCTCCACACAAGGGTTGAGCCTGTTGTAATTTGATTTATCCAAAAAAAAAAAAGATATTACCACGCTTAATGTTTGAAAGACAGGCTCTACCAATGGAGAGCGAGTCATGCGACAAATGAAACCTAAAACAACATTTATATTTTATAGCTACTTCATATATATTACCAAATATTCCAATAAGCAGAAAAGCACCATAACTTTATTGTAAGTGCCATTACATAAACACATGGCTTACAAGGAGTGCGCATGCCTGCATGTTAGATATTATATCTATCTTTATGTAGGTAGTTAGCTCACCACTAGTCCTTAATGTGCATCCAGGGATAGTGAAAATGTGTCATTGGGTCGGCATTGGGGAAGCCATGTGAACTTTTGCACAAATATAATTTCAATGTTTCAAATTTCTTTACAAAATGAAAGGCTGAGAAAATCTAATTATTAGGACCTTTCTTTAAAATTGTAAGTTATTAAGTAGACTTTACTCAATTTAGCGATTTTGTTAGAAAGGAAGGAACATAGATAGGCCCAAACATTGGCTCAAAGAATGGCTACTATAGGTTTCTTGCGGATTATTTATTTCACTCCCTAGTCACAGTGTGTTGTGGATGTCAAAAAGTTACAAGAGCCATTATATATCTTTGCTTGGTTCAGAGGAATACAAACCAACCCACCTTGAAATGTTTGCAGAAACTTTCCTTTCACCGGCTCAGAACTACTCAAGTGCCAATAGCACTAGGCGAAGCCTTTAATTTTGCCTCCACATTTGACAATTCAGGGGAGACCTATGTAATGATGCCTCAAGAGAAGGAAAAGAGAGAGAATTTGAGGAAGCTGTAAGCTCATCTACGATATGAAAAAAGCAAGCAGAATTTCTGTTGTTCTCCTAGTGAAAGATGGAGTAGAAATAGGCGTTTCATGAAAAAATTCTTAGATGATTTCCAAAATGAAAAATGGCTAATTTTTATTTTTTATTAAATATGTTTCACATTAATTATAACATTAACGAATAGCTAAAGAGTTTTCCTAGTCCACATGTGTTAGAATTGATCCAAATTTTTAATTGAAAATTGTTATAGATAGTTTTCGATTTTAGAAATATTTAGAAAAGATTTGAAAGAAAAAATGAGAAATTTTTTAAGATTTGAGAAATATGTTAAGATTTGAAAATTTGTTAGGATTTTTATCTAGAATTGGAAATTATTAATTATTAGAAATCATGTCAAATTTAGTGAGTATGTAAACTATTATAAATAATAGTTTTGAGAATTGTTTAGATATGAGTGGAAAATAGAATTGAAAGATTAAATATGAAAAGTGGAGAGGAAGACAGGGATGACGAAGGTGACATGAATGATATATGAAGAGGAAAATGATGAGATTGATATGATGCTGCGCTATTGATTGGAGAGTTTGTAACTTTTGCCAGAAAAGTTACATTGCTAGTGGGTTTATAGCTTTTACTAGAAAATTTGTATTGATAAAGGATTTGTAGCTTTTACCAAAAAACTATTTTGATGAAAAATTTGCAACTTTGTTAAAAAAAAGTTGCATTTTCATGAATAATGATAGGTTTGCCTGAGAATAGTGATCATACTCCTCATTAAATTAGTGAGATTTATGAGGTCGTATAATGTAGACAGTTGAGATTGTTACCTAGGAGCTACAGCCAATCTCAAGCATAAAAAGTCAGGAGTCACAATTCAAGCAGTTTTTCAGTTAGGTTAGTTATATGAAAACTCCAATGGCATGACCCCAAAAAGAAAGGTTTTTTGGTTCCCATGTAAAAAGAACAATAAATTAATTTATAAAAATTTATATAAATATTGATTCATGTATTATCATATTAGTAAAAATAGTTAACTTAATCATTTAATATTTTAAAAATTTTACAAATAAAAATATATATGATAAGATAATAATGTAATTTTTATATTGATAATACCAAAATTAATCTAAAAGAAAATTGATAAGTAAGTATTCCGTCATGTAAGTCTAATCGTATATTATATATACAGAGTAAGTAAAGACAAATGAAAAATTAATAATAAACAAGTTGTAACGAGTTTGTATGTGTTATTGTTACTAACTTGAAGGATTATAGACTTTTGGCGGTGTTAAGTTGAAAGTGATGGTGTTCGGAATTCTTTTATTTATTACTATTATTTGATAAAATAATATGAAAATTACACAAGAAGAAATTATAATAATAGTAGTGAAAATATATTATAAAGTTATTCTTGAATTTCAAAATGGCTATAATAGATATAACTATTGAAGAGAACAATTTTTAATTTTATTTTCATTAAAGAAAGGATAAATTTTTAAGTTTTAGGATGTGTTTGGTTGGGAGAAACAATAGAGAGCAAATTTTCATAAATAAATTTTATGTGTAACTTAACTCTTAAAGTTTATTGATCAAAATTTTCATTTCATTTTACCTCATAATCAAACATATTTAATATATAAATCTTTTTTGAAAATCATCTTATTGTTGGGATTTAACCCAAAGTCCCACATCGATAAGAAATAAAAGTATTGCTAATATTGTTGGCCTATAAATATGGTTTTAATTACTTGAGTTTTGTTATCCTCCAAAAATGAGCGTGATAATTATGGGTAGCTTTTAGGAGTTATCAATGTAAAGAAATATTTGTAAAGATGATTTGCAACTTCAGCAGTTCAAAAGTTATCGATAGTAAAAAATTTGAAACTCCTTATAGAGGTCGTGAATATAGGCAGTTAAGGGTAGACCATGTTAAATTTTATCTCCTCTATATTATTTTTTTTCTTACATTATTTTCTCTATTAAAAGAAAATTATTCTTATATTTATTTACTTTTACCCCCCAACACTCATAAATTGCTATTAAAAGCCCTGGCATGATACTTCCTTAGAAAAGACTATTAAACTAAGCCAGAGTCTGATTTTTAGTAGCATGTTCATCTGTGAAAATGTCTCAATCCTACTCGGCCCAAATCCAAGGGGAAAAGGATGAGAATGAGAACGAGCCTCGTTTGGGCTTTAGTGCATTGGAGCGAAGTATCTGATTTAATAAAATGCCCTCCCTTAGGCCCATTCCTTATAACACCAGTAGCCAGTCAGGACCTGTATACGTTGTCCGAAACAAAAAACAAAAAAAAACCGAAAAGAAACGACCTGTGTACGTGAGAGCAATGTTATTTGCAACCTCTAAAAATGAGTTCTATTTGGCTGCATTTCTTTACCTGTCCTAGAACAGCATATACAGAGATAGTGAATACAGAAATACATTTATGACAGAGATAGGAAATAGAGACACTGATATAAAAATTTTCTTTATTTATATCCTTCCAAAAAGTGAAGATAATAAGGATAGAATACAGAGATATAAATTAAATTTTTTTTAATAATATCCCTTAGATAGTAATATTTTTAATATTTCCATCTCTATTATTTCTATCTCTACTGTCCAAAAACAATTACCAAATACTACCTTTAGGACATCATCCACTCTCTAATTATTAAACGTGATGAATGCATAGAGAATTGTAGGCATCATTAATGGTAATAAATTGAGTATCCTAATTGAACACTTATTTTTAAATGTTAGAATAATATTTTTAAGATACATAATACATTTGTTTAATTACATCATTTATTCACAATTCTACATTATTCTCGTCTCTCCTTTTCATACCTCACCATACTTTTTGAAAAATAAACAACTCAATATTGTCTCAATAAATTTTCACCGGATGATTTTGGCAAAAATTGCAAAAATAAAATGGTAAGTAATTTTATCCCCCAAGGGGTTTGATTCATCATCTACATCAGGGATTTAATTGACGGTGATATATATGGAAAATGTATCATAACCAGAGGTTTACCTTCTTATAAGAGTTCTACACCTCTAAAAGTCTGATTGAGAGTAATAGATGAGGAAGAAAGAGCAAGGGAAGGAGGGGAAGATTGATTCAAACTATGTTTGAGAGAGTTTTATAAGAAGGAAAATGTATGACTAAGAAGAGATACGAAAACCCCTCCAGCCATCATGCATAGTGAAAATAGTGACATCCCAAATTGGGGGTTAGAGACAAGTACTATAAGAGTCCATCTTTGGCTCAGCATCTAAATAACAAAGTGGCATCTCATCAGCCATTTTTCTCCCCACCTCTCCTCTCTACTTTATTAATGACCCTTTCATTCCCCTCTCTTTAATCTTGCAAACATAGTCTAAGAGATTATTCATGGCTTTAGACTATGAATATCCTAGGAAACGAAAAAAAGACAAGTAATTTTATATAAAAAAAAGTGTAACTAATTTAATCACACGGATCCAAAGTAACCCGGACTAAATTGGTTAAGTCTAGTTTGGATAATGTCAAAAGATTTGCCGAATCCAAACCAAACTAAATCCACCAAAAGTTGATTGGTTCGGATTTGTTTCTCTCAAAATTTGATTAGAACGATCCCATTTATACCCCCAATTTTTTAAGATCATATGAGTGAATTAATTAGAAACAAAATAAACACTTATTAAAAAAGAACAAATTTTAAGATCTAGATCGACAATCAAAAAATACTTTAATAAAAGGTAAATTATATCAATCTCATCTAAAATTTGGTGACATATACCTTACCTCTTCTTTATTTATAAAATTTATTCAAAAATTTTATGAGCTTACGAAATTATTATACTAATTTCTAATAAATTTATAAAATCATTACACCTTAATTTCTTTTATTATACAATAAATAGAAGCTAATTGTTATTCGGACAAATAAACAGGGGAAATGGTGAATCCTGCAAGAAGGTAAGTATACCTTTGATAAATGAAGTTTGCTGCTCTATATAATAATAAAAAGTTAGTAAATGGAAACAGGAGGCAGGGAAGATAGGGGTCCCAGCTGTGTGACTGACCAACCATATTGATTCTTCTATCGACGTACTCATCCATCTATCCATCAATGTTAGCTTAGGCCTTAGGGTTTGGGTTTGGTTTGGTTTTGTTCTACACACTTGCCATTTCCCTTGATTTTCGACACCCTCGTTGCATAGCATACGGTACCATGTTTCTTTCACCCACACAGTATTCGCTTCATTTTTTTTTATTATTATCACTTTGTGTACTCTCCCTCTTTGGTTATGTTGCTATTAATGTCGAACGTCAGCTTCGTGACGTGGATGAATCATGAAAGCATTCAATTATCGAATCTGGAATGTTTTAATTTAATGCCTTATATTTTGTTCAACTTGGCTTCTAAATTTTGTGTATGATTAGCTTTTTTTTTTTTTGGCCATGTTTACCTCGTGGACATATGTTTGGTTTTCCTTTTTTCTTTTTTGGGAGAGGGATTTTTTTTAATTAGAAGTTATTTTTTCTATGCAGAATATGCTAATTAACACTTCAGTTTCAATTTTTTTTTTCTTTACTTTGATTTAATGTTTATTTATATAGCTTCAATGCCATTCTGGTGCTTGTTGAATAGGTTTTATTGGGTGGATTGGATAAAGGATAAATCCATTGAGACACAGAATGGCTTTAGTAGCCCATCAACCACAGGTACTTTGATAATGAATTTACGCCTTATTTGTCTACAAGGCCTCCAACTGTACTGTGTTTACAATTTACTTCCACCTCCACCCATATATCTTCTATCAAGTTTAATGCTTATTAGTATGGATGTAATGCAATCAGGTGGGTCATCAAATCAAATTACATTGCATTGCAGAATCATGCATTCGAAATTTAGTTTCAAAGCAATTTATATACTTTGGTAGAGTATTAGTATGAGATGTCTACTTGGGGAAACGGTAATTGGAGCATCAAAGTTTCAGCCATTTTTTGAAATATCCTGAAGTCTGAAGATCAAGATTTTGTTTAGAGCTGAGGCTATATGTTGGGTTTGACCTAAATAATTGTTATCAATAGTTTCTTATGTTATTAGTGTAGCCTGATCTTGTAATTAATATTAAGATATATGTGAAAAAAAATGCAGTGAATATGAATGATATGTGAGAAATATGCAAGATATGAGAGAGACTTGTTTACTATAGGAAGCTCAGAAAGGAATAATGAGTTTGTAAGTTACTTGCCAAGCAAGTTTGTTGTGGTTTATTAAGTAGGGAATTATTTGAGATATGGGGATGAGAGAGAAGAAATTGAGTAATGTTCTGGTGGAGTGTTTGCAACTTTACCCTCAAAAGTTGCATCAGCAAAGGGTTCAAAACTTTACCCACAAAATAGTAGTGGGTGAAGGTTTGTAGCATTTCTATTCAAAAGCTGTATTGTAATGTTATTCACTGTAGATTCAATCTCTTCTGATCTGTGGAGGTAGGCATGTTGGGCCGAAGCATGTTAAATTGTGTGTAATTTGTCTGTAATGTCATTCACTGTAGATTAAGTTGTATCGTAATGTTAGTCATAGTAGATTCAATCTTTTCTTATCTGTGTAGATTGTCATGGTAGGCCAAAGCACATTAAATTGTGTGTAATTTGTTTGTGATGCTTTTCCTTGATTTCAAGTATTCATGCAAGCACTTGAAGAAGAGCATGTGGTATTCCCCCAACAGTATGCACATGTCTTTCCCTCTAGGTCAAATAACCTATTTGCTATAAGATTTTGATGTTTGCAATCTGGAATTTCCATTTTCAAATTTCAGGTGTATGGGCATACATGAATTATGAACTTCATATACGATTTGTTTTCTTTTCTTCAGGGCTTGTACTTGATATCTTCCTTTGGACATTTGTCATGGAGCAAAAGGCTGAAGTTGAAGCAGTGTTTAACAAAACATCACATGACTGGAAGAACTGATTTGCATTACCTATTAAAGCAGAATATTTGTTTAAGGTAGAGACATGTTTGTGTCCTTGTGGTGGAAATTAAATTTGGTTTTTGGTGTCTAGGCCACTCTAAGAAGCTTAGAACAAGTTAATAATTTTACATAATGATGCAAGTGTCTTACTATAAGGGTAAAGGCTATGCCTACGATAAGAACTAGCACAAGCAACTTGCAATGTAACTCTAAAGAGCCTCCTTGAATAAGAATAAGAAAGGAAATACAAGTCTCGATGAACCAAATATATTTATATTACTCTTGAAGTAATGAATTTGTTGTCCTAAGATAGTTTTCTTCTGTTTGTAGAATACATTTTTGAGAGAAAAACAAAATTGTGCTTGTAAACATAACCTACACTTAATGTTTGATGAAGTGCTAATGCGTCTTCTCTTTCAGTCTCAAATACAAAAATTTAAAATTCTTTTTCTAATGCTTTTGGCACTTCAGTTAATATTCAGTTGCATGTCCTTGGGATTGTTGCACTTATGGAATCATGTGTGAAATGGATGCAAAGGACTTTTTATTTCTGCTTCATCTAAAGGTTTTCTTGGTTCCAGTGTAGGGCCTCCTTGCTTTTGTGTATCCAAGCTCAAACCTTTGAGGATTTCAGGCTTCAAAGGAAGTGCCCGAAATGATGATTCGGGAACCAGGGTTAATCAGTTGAAGGTTCCAAGGACCTCTCTTAGAATAGAAGAAAGCGGGGAAGCCCACAATGTTCCACTCTCTTATGCATCTGATGCAAATGAGAGCCTTGCAACAGCACCTGCTTTTCATAGACTTTTCAGAAAATGGCTGACAATGTTGCGAACACAACCATTATGTGAAGAAGTGGATGAAATTTTTAAAGAATGCCCTCCAGGAGTTTTACAGGAAACTCTACAAGGGACTCAAAGTAAGGAAAAAGGTGAGGTGTTGAAGGTGGCATGGTCTCATTTTCTGGCCCTGGATCCAACAATAAAGATTCCTTTGTTGATATTGTAAGTATATGGTTCTTTCCCCTCTGCATGTTATGATGCTATCTTTGTGGCAGGAGGATGTGTGCATTTTGTATTGTACCATATGAATGTTTTGTTATTGAGGTCTTCTAGTTAATTTGGTGTCTGCATGTCACTTACTTAATTTCATCGGGTGTCAACTTGGATTTCTTGATTGAAGCAAACTGTAGGTTGGAATGTACCATCGCACCTAGAAAACAGAGAATGGAAGGGAAGGGAGAGAGAAAAAGAAAGGGGGGGGGGGGGGTCATAACTTGCTTAGTGCATAGTCAATGTCATATGTAACTAGCGTCTGCATTATTAATCAACTTTTGCTTTTCAAACAATGTCTGATTGCACGATAATGCTTTATGCTTTTCTGTGTCTTCTAATTTTTTTCGTTCTTCTATCTGCAGTGTTCCTTTCTACTTGGCTGTTACTGTAAGATATGGCGCTGAAGTTTCAAAGGAGTTAACTCCTCTATGGGTTATGGGGCCACTCATTATGGCTTCCTACATCATGATAATCCGGGGGCTATGTGGACTCTCTGCCTTCAGCTTCAATCAGACCGTCAAAGTACTGAAGAATTCACCTTCTTACTGCATTTTGGTCTACAGCTACCTATTGTCTGGCAAGCTCAAAGAAGATATCACAGCTCTTATTTTGAAGCCTATATTGAACATAAAAGCTATAGATTATAAACAGCTAACACGAAAAAGGTTGAAACAATTGGAAGAATGGATAGTGGAGAAGTATTTTGATTTTGTGGAATCAATATGGCCTTACTATTGTCGGACAATCAGATTTTTGAAGAGGGCTAATCTTATTTAGATTTGAAAGACATTCTTAAGGGTAGCCTTCAGAAAGGCTAAAGGGGATTTGAAGGAGAGATTATTCTGGTATTCTGTTTAGATTTTCAAATGAGAGCTGGCCAATCCCATTTTCTGCTGGGGTCTTGGTATTTTGAGCAAGTCCGTGGTCATGAGGAAGTAAGTTCCTAATTCATGTTATCTTTAAAACATTTTTTTGTCTTTTCTTTTTTTTAGTTTAGGTTGTAATTTTTTTTTTTCCATTGAATTGCTGTGAATCAGATTGATTCTGGCATAGATTCTATCTCCGTCTCTTCCTCTAGCCCCCCCTGCTTGTGTGGGATTTGTATCATCTACAACTATGTTGTTTAACTTGGAAAGTATTGGTGAATAGACTGGTTGAGGAGGCAATTGGCAAGGCTAGGTTTAGGTTGTGTTCATACATTGTTAACCACCGAAGTAGCACAAAGATGATTTCCACCATGCATTGTATGTTGAAGGGGCTTGTCTGTCCCCTCTAGTTTGGAATTTTTTTAGTTTATTGGTTATTTTGAACAAGCCTAGTATTATTATTTTCATTGTTGGTAGAATGACACAGCATATTAAGGGAAGAAAGGGGAGATGAACAGTTCTTTTTTCACCCTGTCCTTTGTGACATTGTCCGAGAATAATAAAAGTCTGGTGGAAGAGAAATTGAAAACAGGAAGAAAGGAACAGCCACAACTACCAGAGAAGTGAAGGAGTAAGCTGCATCGCGCAGTCAAACTGTTTTCATGTATTTTTTACACCTTGATGACAAGGTTTTCTGAAATTTAGTATGTTGGAGAATGGATGAATGATGATAGTAGCTTCTTGAGTCCTAGTTAAGTATCTGAAAATTGTTACGAAGAAGTCGTCTTACATTTTTTTTTTAACCTCGAGTGTCAAGAATATATAATCCGCGTAAGCTTGACCTATTTATGTTATTCAAAATCTCTATATAAACAAAACATTGCTTTAGGACCAAATTCCACTACTGCTAGGGTTATCACCGACTACTAACATTCAATAAGACAATGACAAGTCAACGAATCAATGTGGGTTAGCTAGTGTACCCATGGATTTTGGCAATGTTCGTTTTATATTGTAAGTATGTGAATTTTGTTTTTTAAAATAAACATTCAAATTGATTCTTAATAATTTTACTGATGAACAAATTAGTTCATAATAAAAAAAATTAGTATTGAGATCCCTTGTAATTATAAAAATAAGACATTATAGGTTCCTGACAATTTTATTATTGGATAAATTAGTCACTGATAAAAAAATATTAGTGTTAAGATCCTTCACAATTATAAAAATAGGGCATTATAGATCTTTGATATTTTTATTTTAATAGACAAATTGGTCCCTAACAAAAAAAAATATATTAGTATTGAGGTTTTTCACAAATGTAAAATTAGAATCCTATTGTATTGTGTGGTAATATGTAATCATTGTGCTCTTTTGAGAAACTGATTATGAATTTATGATACTAGTACTATAGTACCTCATAATAAAGTAGTGATAAAATATAAGAAATTCAATTCCAAATCATATTCTTTTCTTATAACAGTAAGTTGTGGGCCAAGAGTTTCTTTTTTGATAATGAATACTGTAAAATATTGAAATGTTTGGGGGAGGAATTTATAAAAAATAAAAAATAAAAATAAAGGATGTAATTCAGTTTGTGTTGATTAGAATTAATCGGTATCATATAGATCAATAATTAAAGTTTACATCTGCATTTAATATTTTTCAGGTAAGCCAATGATCTATATGTTCTATGTTTACAATTGTGAGGAGCTTTAATACTAATTTTTTTTATTGAGAATTAATTTATTTATCAATGAAATTGTTTGGGTCCAATTTGGTTGTTTACTTTTTTTTTTTTCACATTTAATTAAGAATGGATGTATCTTTTATTGTTTAAAAAATATGTTGTTTACGAAGGAAGAGTTGGATTGAAGCGTACTCTAGATTAGCAGTTGATTATGTTAATAATGAGTGCCCTGCAATTATGCTTGGGTTGTGTGGCAAGAGTTTCCTTAGCTATTTGCTGGAAGCTTGGAAAACTCTTGTGAGTAATTTTATTTGTTTTTATTTTTGACAGAAAAGTCTTGCAAGTTGCTCACTTTTGTTATAATTTTATTTGCAAAAAATATTTTCTCGCTGTCTTAATATGCTTCCCAGTGGCTGTTGTGGTAGTATTTTTTTCAATGCGACGTATAGTATTGTTCAAGAGTGCGAATTCTTGACAATACAATATTTATTATGATATTAGAAAATCATAATAAAATATAAATTGTCATATTACAATTGTAGGAAATCTCAACACAACAAAAAATGTCAAGTTTCTGCTCATAATTTGAGTGTCATTCACATTTTGAAAACATTCGGGATGTAAATAAAATAAAAAAACTTTTGGGGCTAAATTAAAACCTTAATAAAACATAAGGGACATAAATGAAGCTTTATCCTAATTTTTATATTATCTTTATTGTAAATTATAAGGTGTTGCTATTAAATATTATCTTAAAAGTAATTATATAAGAACTTAGGATTCGGTTGGTTAAAATTATGTGAAAAGTACTTCTTTAAAAGCAATAAATTTATATATATTTGGATGTAATTGTAGAAGTATTTTTTATTATAATCAGAAATTGTTAAACTATTTGGATATAATAGATATAAAAAGTAGTTTTTTAGGTAAAATTGAAATTAAGTATACGAATTGTAATTTAAAGAGGGCAAGTGGTGGAAGTTATTTAATGAAATATTATTTTTATCTTTTCATGAAATTAGTGAGAATAGATTTGTAATTCAATTAATTTCAATAAATAACCAATAACATTCTCTCTTTTCTATTACTTTTACTTCAACAAGAAGCATGTCCTTATTTACTTATAAAAAAAAGTGGAAAAACTGATTATTTCCCACTTCTACTTCTTTTAAGAAATATAAATAAACATACAACTAAATCTTAAAATTAATTTTTTTGAATTTTTTTAAAAGTACTTTTTCCATCTTAGAATTTTATTCAAACGAGCTGTTATTCACAATCATCCATCCAATTACTTATGATTGCTCCTTGTTTTAACCAAAAGCAAATTTATCTCTTAGGCTCTATTTGATTTCTATTTTCATTTTTTATTAATAATCTTTAATTTATAAAATTATGAAAATAGAAAATGGAAACATAAAACAAAGTTTTATTATTATCATTATTTCTTTTGGGTAGTATTTGGAATGATTAAAATTAGAAATCAAATTGATGTGATTTGAAATCATTTGAATTGATTTAATTTTTAGTTTAAATCTTAAATGATTTAAAAAACAATAATAAAAATTTATTTTTATGTCTGAAATTCAATATATTATGTTTGAAATGATTAAAATAGGAAATAAATTGATTTGATTTGTACATAAGTTTGAAAATCAATTCATTCCCACTCAGATCCTATAAATAATCAAAGGAATTAAAAATTAAAAAAATTAAATTGGATATAATTACAAATCAATTCATTTTTTAATTTTTTTATTTCAGAACAAATAATTAAATTTAAAAATCAAATCATTTCCATTTTTTTCTCATTTTAAACACACTACTGAAAAATTATGAAAACATGGAACATGGGAAATGGAATTAATAACCAGTTTTTCTCATTGTTTTAACCGAAAACAAATTTTCTTTTTCCTGTTTTCATTTAAAATATTCTATGATGAAAAATTGGAAAGTGTTGGGGTCATCCACAGCACAGCACAGCACAAAACCCTTCACACTCAGTCACAGAGACTCACCCTCCCTGTCTCCGTTCCCATTCATTCCCCTTGTTGTTTCACCAAACCAACCCAGTTTTGAAATCAAACAAACAAAATTCACACACACGAACAAAAAGGGAATATTGTAATTTCAGTAATTAATAATTAATTAATATTCCCCAAGTCTCTTTTTATTTATTTAAAGATGGGCTGGTCTTGTTCAGAGTGATTCTTTCTTAGCCTGAGCTAGCTGCTTCTTCTTGTTGCTTGCTTCTCTCGCACTATGGCAAGTTCTAAAATTGGTTCCTCGTTTTCTTGCTTAACGGCTTCTCTTTCTTCCCCTTTTCACCGCAGAAGAAGTGCCCAGGTGCGTTTTCGTCACCAATTTATGTTTATATTCGTTTTCTTCGATTTCTTTTTTTGTTTCCCACAAGTTTCTTTTCTTTTTCTTTTCTTTATTTTATTTGTTTGTGTAATTCTCCAAGTCCACAGTGTTGTTGCTTCTTCAGTTTTTATTGGCAATGCAGTATAGTACTTGGATTGACTAGAAATGAACTCACTAGGTTCTCTATGCATTTGTTGATTCATGCTGAGCTTTTTAATTGCTGATGCTAGGATTTTTTTTTTTTGTTTTTTATTTTTGCATGAGATAGTTTCATAGTGCCCAACCACCCACCCAATATATATATATATATATATAGCAAGAAAAAGTCAACCCAATTTTTGTGGGTCATAGCAATTTCCCACTTTATATATTGTTGTTGATGTTGCATGGGAAGGTTGTTGCTTGTGATCTGGAGGCCACAAGTCACACGTTCAAATTCTAGAAACAGTCTTTAAAGGTTGCGTCTATCTCCCCTCCCCAAATTCCATCAAGAGGCGCACTGGGGCCGCCCCTTTTATATGTTGTTGCTTACGGTGCACAGACACTGCTACGAGTATCCATTACAACACGGGTGCAATACGGAGATATGGTATAAATTAAGTCAAAGACATGTGAATTTAATTAAAAGAATCTAAAAATATCGACAAAGTATCTGGTATGGGTATGTTGACTATTTTGAAGTATTTGTATATCATCTAGGATGACACATTGAATTGTACAAAGTGAGGAGCAGCTATGAATTTCTCCCTCCTTTTAGCCTTAAGTAATTTTGACTTTACACAAGGTGTCTTTGTAAACATGGCCCAACTCATTGGATTAGAAGTAGAACTCAGCTCAAGACTATTTGCAAAAAGACTCTGCATCAATAGTACTGCTTTACATTATGCCTGAATATGTACTGACCTTTGTGCAGTTGGGGTGGTTGCTACATTGATGAATAATATATTTTCAAAGCTTTAGATGGACTTTCTTGCTATGGTTTTAGCAGACACTTCGAGTGTGTGAGATTTTGGCGCATATTTTTAGTTGCAGAATGAGAATCTTCATGGCCCTGCTAGTATTGGATTTAGATAGGATAGGGTTGCTGCTGAATTTTGATTAATCTGTAGAGCTTGGGAAAAAAAAAATCTGAGCTCTAATGATTTATTCTTGTGTTTTAGCTTAGCTTTGGCTAGGCAAAGAAGGCACATAAAAAATTCCTCAGATTATGAGAAACCATTGGAGGGTGGGCCTTGGTATAATGGTAAGACTGCTGCCTTGTGGCCTAGATGTCACGGGTTCAAACCTTGGAAACAGCCTCTCGGTAAAGCGGGGTTAGGGCTACATACATCTACCCTCCTCTGACCTCACTAGGTGGGAGCCTCATATACTGGACCACCATTTTTCTATTTTGAGAAACCATGGCTTTTTGTAGAGTGATGCTAAAATCAGAATTGTTTACAGTCTTGTAAGCTGTAACCCAAATCAATTTTTTTCAAACAGTTAAACTAATTGATGGTAGAATATTGCCTTAGGTAGTTTGGTCATATTATTTGTGGAGAAAAGCTGTAGAAGCAGAAGATCCAGCATGGAGAGAGAATAAATTAGATAGAGGGTAGTCTAATAGCCAGAGGAAGAGAGAGACCAAGAAAAAACTATAGGTGAAACCATTAAGAAAGATATAGATTTTAATGGTTTGTCTATACTTATAGATATGGTTTACAGTAGGACATTATAGTATCGTTTGATTCGTATAGTTGATCCCATCTAGTATGATAAGGCTTGGTTGTTGTACTTAAACCATCTGTTTATTTCGATTGCATCAGGAAGAAGAAAGTAAGGAAAATTTAATATAAACTATTGAATATAGATTTGATGGTTGGATCTCCCCAAGTCAATCTTTTAACTAGAAAAGTTCACGTCATGATCATCATAAAATATGTGAAGAATGTGGGAAATATATAAGTTGGTTTTTCTGTTATGATATTTCCCCAATGATACTTCAGTTACCAACTAAAGTTATCCATAACCAGTGGTGCAATTAGCAAGTAGAATGGATTGAGTTGAATCAGTTAGTTGGGTCAATTCAAACTCGTGTTTCCCACTATCCTTATTGATGGATGTATGCATTTTACCCTAGATATAATCAAGTGGGCATATGCATTCCAACAGTTTTTCTTCCAGTAATTTAATCATTAATGTTCAATAAGAATGTTGAGTGAAAAAAATTGGGAACTTTTTATAGTTGATTTCTCAAAGCCTTGGATCTCATGGTTGCTGACTTGCTGGAATTTATTGCAACTACATTCTTTTTCCATATTCATCATTTTTATGAAAGTTTTGTGTATGGTTTATGCTATTTAGTTTTTATTAATAAGTTAATGTTCACAAATAAGTAATAATGCTGTAGATTAATGAGTGTAATACTTTAAAAGTCTTTTTTTTTAATAGTGTAAACTGGTGGTAATAGCATGGCATGTATAGACCACCAATCAAGCAATTAAGTGACTTGCCCTTTAGTAATACTCTCTCAGTCTCTACTGGATGAAATTCATTTCATTATACTGTTATTCAAAATTCTTAACTGCTGTATCTCTGAGCATTACTTTATTCATGTTTCCACTTGCATGATTTCTTTTCATTCAATGTTCAGTTTAGCTTATCACAAGGCTTGTTTATCAACAAGCAAACTGGTGCTCAGCTGCAACTATATGCTAAAGGTAGCTTCCTTTATCTAATGGGTGATTCGTGAATTCCTACATTCTGAATTAAACATCTGTCAGCCTCCCATTTTTCATCCTTTAAAGATAGCAAGTTTCATATGAATGGTTCCTAGTTTATTCCTTGAATAAATGTGTTAGCTGTAGAAATCTGGAAATATTTTGGGGGAAATTGCTGTCTGCACCTTTCAATGGTCCATGTGCTATTGATAGAACCCTGGTATCTAGGTGCAAAAGTATGATATAATGACTAGCTGGTACCAGTGGGGTATCAGCCCAGGTATTGAGTGAAGTGAACAGAAAATAAAGAAACAAAGGTCTGAGCACAATAGCGAAGTGCCTAGTCCCAATTTTTGCCTAACCTCTCTGACCTGCCACCCCATTGCATATAACAGACCCATTCTAACAGAATCACAGAGGGTATCCACTTTCTATTCCCTCTTTCTGCCAACTCAATCATTCTGTTGTGCATATCAAAACCGCACACCTACCTTTCTATTTCCCTCATTTAGTAACTTACGGTACTTCCTTCTAGATTACACAAATATTTGCTGCAGGGGTTGAAAAGGTGCAAATGACCCCAGAACTCCACACTCTGAAGAATCCCTCCATTAAGAAAATTGTTAATCATGGTATTATATTTATTGGAGGTTTAAAAACCGAGGATCTAAAATATTAGATCAGGATCACAATTGTAATATTCCCACTATTTTTTCAGTTACCATGCCCAAATCATATGACAATTCCATCGGGTATTTAATGGTTTGCTTAATGGAGGGTGTCTTTTTGCACAGAGTGTGAAGTTCACAGGGGTCATCTGGACACCCTTAAAACCTTTAGGTCTGATTTGTACATGCACTAGCGCCAAGTGTGAGCTGCATTTGGCCCAATATCTTATATGCATGCCTCTGGATATGTCCTATGTTGACATTTTTTTTAAATGCATTTCTATCATGGTTAGATAAACCATGCCAATTCAAGATTGTACATGGAATGCTGAGGCTAAAAGGAAGGTTCCAGGAGCAGCAAAATGCTCTTTCAGTTGTCTCTGAGGATCAATCACCATACACTGAGCTCGAAAAAACTGCTTTAGTTCCAGAAGAAGACAATTCTATTGCTGAAGACATCTCTCCTGCTAGCAAAGCATCTCTTCATATCTCAGGGAGTGATGGAAAACCTGGCTTAGTATCATTTTATAACCGTCCATATGGAAGAGACAGCGAGATCCTTTCGTCGAATTCAGAAAAGAGTCAAAACAGCATATTGTGGTTTGTGGGTCCTGCAGTCCTTGTTGCTTCGTTCATTTTTCCTTCACTTTATTTGCGTAGAGTACTTTCCATCATTTTCGAGGACTCTTTGTTGACAGGTAACTTTTCTTTAGAACACACTGTTGTTTGTGTTGATTGTATGTATTTGGTGATGTAATACTTTATCTTCACTCTGCAATAACCGTAACTTCTATTTTGTGACGAGTGTATTCTTGTATTTGGATGTAGTTCTTATTAAGTTAGCAACTTCTTGATTCAATGTGGGTAAGATGTGCCATCTGGTGGTGAAAAAACTGGGGAGAAAAGGGGAACTAATTGTATTTGGGGTTTTTAGAAAGGGATAATGCTAGGGTAAACATTTGGATGTTCAGAACTTGGATATGTTGCTCATTGGTTGACTTGGAATTATTTGTTTCTTGACCAAATGACTGGCAATGATCATGGGATGCTTGGACAGAAATGGAGACTGAATCATACCTAAAGCATAATGGATGATAAATTTTTAGCAACTGCAATTGATAAAACTTCTACAAAAATTGAAACTGGTTTAGACTTTCAACATTTTTATGGAATGGCATGTAAAAACCAGAGTACATGCTACAACATTGACAGTTGAGTGGGATCTATCCTCACACTAGCATGTTCAATTGCTTGCTTTGAATCTTCTTTCTTGTTATCTTTCCTTAATTCTTATTTTCTTTCCTGGCTTTCTTCCCTGAACTATCTTCTTTCTTCATCTCCAGATTTCCTCATATTATTCTTCACAGAAGCAATTTTCTATTGTGGTGTTGCGGTATATCTTTATCTACTAGACCATATAAGGAGACCCACACAAATGGATGCTGCTGCAAACAGTAGTGATACGCTTCCCCCTCAATTGGGACAGCGAGTCTCTTCTGTTGCAACCCTGGTGCTTAGTCTTGTAATTCCTATGGTCACTATGGGTTTGGTCTGGCCATGGACTGGTCCTGCAGCATCTGCAACTCTTGCGCCGTATCTTGTTGGGATAGTTGTCCAATTTGCATTTGAGCAGTATGCAAGATATCGAAAGTCACCTTCGTGGTCTGCTATTCCATTAATCTTTCAAGTAAGGACAATCCAATCCCCTTATGATCAACTTTGTGCATTGTCTTCCTGGTAAAGGGTGATTATCAAAATGAATATATCCACCTACCCTTTTCTTTATACGGTTTTGCTTGCCTTGTTTATAATATAAAAAAGTTAACATTTTGATTATCTGGTTCTCTTAAATTGTTGAATTTTAATTTAGCTTAGTTCTCTCTTCTATTTGAATGACTCAATTAAACATTTCACATCTTTCTCAATTGATGAGCCATATTAGTATAGCAAACTAATAAATCGTTGTTTTAACAGGTGTATAGACTGCACCAACTAAATAGAGCAGCACAACTAGTGACTGCTTTATCATTTACAGTTAGAGGAGCTGAGATGACCTCACACAACATGGCTATAAATAGCTCTCTGGGCACCCTTTTGAATGTCCTCCAATTCCTTGGTGTGATTTGCATTTGGTCCCTGTCAAGCTTCCTCATGAGATTTATCCCTTCTGCTTCCACCACAGTAAAGTGAACAATTTCATGTAAAGTTTGTTTACATATCTTATCACGGATCAAGGCACCTTCCAGTTCATCTTGGTGCAAAATCTGTAAATGTACTTTTTCTCACTTTTATTATTATTATTTTTGGGGTATAAACTGTTAAATCTAATTGGACATTTTTACACTAATCCTCTGACTTTTCTAGAATAAAAGTGGTGGTTTGATAGGATTTTGTAAATGAGGACTGACAATACAGAAGAAGCAAATGGAGGAATATTTGTAGTTCTATATCTGCATATTTGTGTGTTTTATATGAAGTACTCGTTTTATGTAGACAAAAAGTTATGCACACAAGAATTCAGGAAAAATGTGGCAAGAAATTTTTCCCTAACCTGAGACTTCTGCTATTGAGATGGCCTAAAATTTACTATTTGGATTGTAATTCAAAGTAAGAATATATTTGGTTTTTTATTTTTTTCCAATGTTTCTTATTTTTAAAATTTTGTAAAAAAAAATAATTATTTTTCACAAAATCTTAAAATAAAAAATAATTAAAAATAAGGTAATATTTTTATAATTAAAAACTGAAAATAAAATCCTAAACCCTCCAAGTTCTAAGCGCTCATGAGATGCCATTCCTCCCATAGCATTGAAAACTAGCTTGGATTGGCACCTTCAACCGAAAAATCGATGAACTGGTAGGAGATATTGTTTGGAGTGGACATGCATCAAAATTGGTGTGATTCGGTGTGATTCGGCTGGATTTTTATCAAAACCAATGACTAGGTCAGTTTTCAAGAACTGGACTGGGGTCATTTTTTTTCTTTTATTTTTTCCTTTTTTTTAAATTTTTCTAAATTATGTCATTTTTTAAAATTTTGAAAAAAAAAAATCTAATCTAACTTATGAAAAAATATAGTAATTTTGTTTGTATTATCATAACGTAAGAGTTTGTGATGTAAAATGTTGTAAGTTTACTTATGTAATCTTATTTTGAATTTGTTAATTGTGATTTGTGATCTTATAATGTAAACAATATTTAAAAATTTATATTATTTATTTATAGTTTTATATTTAAATTTCTTAAAAAGTTTTAAATTATTATTTTATTATATTTTATTTAAATTTTTATATATTTTTATATTTATTTTTATATAAATCTAGTTTAATCAATAATCTACTAGTTGAATCAATAATCCAATAGCATAATACCTTGATCAAATTGATCATCAAGCCGATTCTGAAAACGAAGATTCCTCTTCATGCAAACGGAATTCAAATCGTTAACTCGGTGTGGGCAGGGTCCGTACAGTAATAGGAAAAGTTTATTGGACAATATGTGCTTGGAAACACTCGATTTCTGAAAGCGACAAATATCTAATCCACGCGGATTGCATATACTTGTGCATTATCATAAAACCAAGATTTAACCTGTATCTCGTACTTTTTTAATAAAATCGCGTTAATATAAGTGAAACATCATAACTGAAAAAATATGGCCTTACTGGAATGGAGTGAATTATATTTGTCTCCATAATAAGTACATTTATAATGAGTTGAAGTGATAAATAACTCTGTACTTTATATGAAGCTATGAAAAAGATGCAAAATTGAACCCTAAACAAGTCATTCTTGTAGGAAATTACATAATTTCTGTGCTTTCACAGTCAGATGAATATCGATCTAATGAATAATTTAAATAAATTAAGAATTTTGTTCAGATAAAAAAGAAAGGAATTAACACTTGTTATTAGCCGGGCTCTAATAGCCTTTACATTGAAACTCAAGCACGGATATCTGCACACACACACACACACACACATATATATAAATCATGGATTATGTGTAAATTATACATGAATCTTAAATCTTATCCATAGAAAATTTACTCTTATTTTTACTTTTCAACCTATATATATATTTGTGTGTGTGTGTGAAAAAAAAGTCAAAAAAACGTCAAGTGTTTTATAACTTCGTAATAAAACTCAAACTAAGCATAAAAATAAATCATGGTCTAAATTTGTACACTAATTATATCTGTTGTCTTTTAACTGTATTATTATATCTCAATATTTTCTTAAAATTTTCACATCCTTGTGTCCCTATCGAAACATATCCGTATCCCCTATGCCCCCCTATTTCAATTGGTGACTAGTTGACAAGTACTCAATTCGATTTCCTCTTCTGGTGAGTATACATTGAGCCTGCAGCTTACTAGACACCAATTCTTTCAGTGATTTGGGTCCGAGGCGTGAACAAAAGCACTTTGACAACATTGTGGATAAAGATCATAGTGATATTAAGCACTCCCTTATGTTCTCAAAAGAGGGAAAGGCACTTCCGTCACTAGTGCTCCACGCGTGGTCACTACTTACTTTATAATGTTTTCTTGTTTAGGGCTAATGACTGGGACATGAGCATCTAGCCTTGCTGGACATTCACCCATATTTATGGATTCCTTATGCTTGAATCATCATGAGAAATTAAGCCCAGTTGGTGATGCCACTGAAAGCTAAGTAATGAACTGAAATTTGATAGATAATGATATTGTGTGCTTTGTCTTCATGTGTTTGGATATATAAGCTAAAGAAATATTTCCAGATCAAAAGAAAGAAAGAAAAAAAAAAAAGGCTGAAGAAATATTTCTCTCTTTTTTAAGGTATGTTGTAAATTTTACTTTGAGATCAGGGAAGGAAACAAGTTTGGGATGTATTTTTACAGATTATCATGTCAATCTTAATCATGTAGCGTTATGCGTCTATATTGTGTAAATAAAGAAGTTGGACGAGATTGGTTGATGATAAAAATAAATGGAAAATTTTTTATAGATAAGTTACATGAATAATTTAATATGCAAAGTTCATATTTAGAGTCCCCCTCACCCCTCTCTCTCTCTCTCTCTATATATATATATATATTCCCAACCAATGGTCAAAAATAAAAATGAAGATAAAAATTTCATAGCTTTATGTTTAAAATTACATATAAAGTTTATCCATAAAACTTTTCCTTAATATTAGCCCCATTGAAAGACAGCTCTAAACTGTGTTAATTTAGTCATCAGTGTATTCCACCCAATAAGTTAATCTTCTAAGTTGAATTTTTTCATGTGCTTGAGCCATAATAAATTGCTAGGTCGACGCAACATATTTTGATTGTAATATATAATGATTTTTAACAAATCTTTGCAATCACATTATAATTGCAGTTATTGTTTCAGCTTAATTTCTCTTTAAAAAGTTGTCCATTATTTTAATAAACACAGTGCAACCTCAATCGTGATCATAATTTTAAACCATGGTTGTAATGTACCAAATCTCACATCACATGTTTTTATTACCTCTATTATGAACTTCTAACATCAAGATTGGAGCCTCTTTCCACTTTGAAATTGACCACAAAGTTAGTGTGGTTGTTATCTCTTATGTTTTATCATCATATTCAACATTGAATAAGGTGGTTTAGGTTAGGAAAAACAAAAAAATCATCTAGTCATCTGCAACATGATGGTAGAAGACAAAGGCAAATTATGTAAGAAAATGCTGGGGACAATTGATGATTTAATATGCTTCACGTGTGGATAAAGAACATATGAGAAATTTTTAGGTACTCTTAGAGCAAAATATAATATTTGCTTTGCTCCATTTATTGATCGATAAATCATCTATTTCATTAAAAATATAAGGGAAGTGGAAAACAATAATGACTCACAAAATTTATATATCAATTAATAAATAGATTAGAACAAGTGATTTCTCTTGCTCTATTTGTAAGGAAATATATACAACTTAACTAAGTAAGGTGGGAAAAGCAAGGGAAGAGCATAAATGTGAAAGTCATATATGCTCATTCAACTTTCCAATCTATCATGATGGATGCATAACTTACTTTCTCAGATACCATTATGCACGCTTGTAATCTTACGGTGCTTGCCCTTTTGTTTTGAGATAAATGTGAAACATATCTTGTCACACCAAACAGACTGTAAATGGCCAGGTGCATGTATGTCATGTTCAAGCTTGAGGATCTTAAGGAAATCTTGTATTCTGATTGCATAATGGATTTACACCTATTTGTTTGACAATTTTTGACGCTGAATTGATCATAACTCTTACAAAGTCAATCACACTGATGACAAAACTTTATTTTTAAAATATACTATGAATTTTTATGGTTGCATTATGCAAAAAATTAATTTCAGTGAAAAGATATAGAAGGTGCCCCACGCATTATGCCACCTTTTATGGCAGGCAAAAGTGGATCTCCTTAGTAGCTTCCTAATCTGTGATTCTATGAAAACCATCTTATCATATTATATTGTAGTTTCCAACTACATAAGCTACAAAAGAATACTAAAATATTCCATTTTGTTGTCTAGAGTAGAAAGAGTGAAAAAGCACCGAATCCCATTGTGACAATGGAAAGGTACAGAGGCATCAAAAGTTTTTAAGATAAATTGTAAGTTGAAGTTCTTCTTTTATTACCATATATACATGCCATCTCTTTTCTTCCTTCATTTCCTAGCCTTTTCTTGCTACCTTCTTTTTATGCTCTTCAGAATTTGAGCTTTTGTTGATTACTCTTCCCTATTCCTGTTAGATGGAGTTAGCCTCTCTGAGCTTACCCTTAGGACCAACTGATCTGGTGCTTGGTTCTTCATCATGAAACTCTCATTGGTACATTCTACAATGGGTTCAATTTGCAAGCGCCATTTCATTCTATTAGTTACCATACTGCATGCTGTTTTTGTTACAACTCAAGGCCAAAATGAAACAGATTCCTACTGGCTTCTAAGAATTAAGTCAGAACTGGTTGATCCACTAGGAGCCTTGAGCAATTGGTCTCCAACAACTCATGTGTGCGGCTGGAATGGACTAACATGTGCAGTTGATCGGACACATGTTGTAGGCTTGAATCTGTTTGGCTCAGGAATATCAGGTTCCATCTCAGTTGAGTTCAGTCACCTCATTTTTCTTCAAGCACTTGATTTGTCTTCAAATTCCCTTACAGGCTGCATCCCTTCTGAGCTTGGACAGCTGCAAAATCTAAGAGTATTGCTACTTTACTCAAATAACCTATCTTGTAACATTCCTTCAGAGATAGGTAATTTGAACAAGTTGCAAGTTCTTAGATTAGGAGATAACTTGCTGACAGGTGAAATTTCACCTGCTATTGGAAACTTGAGTGAGTTGACAGTGTTGGGGCTAGCCAATTGCAACTTAAATGGGAGCATACCTGCTGAGATTGGTAACTTGAAGCATCTAACATCTCTTGATTTACAAGTGAACAGTCTTAATGGCCTCATACCTGAAGAGATTCAAGGCTGTGAAGAGCTCCAAAACTTTGCAGCATCAAACAACATGCTTGAAGGAAGCATACCCTCCTCTATGGGGTCTCTCAAATCATTGAAAATTCTGAATCTGGCAAATAACAGTCTATCTGGTTCAATTCCTGCATCATTGAGTAGTCTCTCCAGTTTGACATACCTTAATTTGCTTGGAAACAAACTGAATGGTGAAATTCCTTCAGAGCTTAACAGTTTAAGCCAGCTACAGAAGCTTGACTTGTCCAGAAACAACCTTTCTGGATCACTAACCCTCCTCAATACCAAATTACAGAATCTTGAGACTTTGGTTCTGTCATATAATGCTTTGACAGGTAGTATACCAAGTGACTTCTGCCAAAAAGGCTCAAAACTTCAGCAACTTTTCTTGGCTAGGAATGAGTTTTCTGGAAGGTTTCCATTGGAGCTACTCAACTGCTCCTCAATCCAACAGCTAGACCTTTCGGATAATAGCTTTGAAGGGGAACTTCCATCCAGTTTGGACAAACTACAAAACCTCACAGATCTTGTATTCAACAACAACAGCTTCACTGGATCTCTACCCCCAGAAATTGGTAACATTACTAACTTGGAAGGTCTTTTCCTGTTTGGTAACTTTTTTACAGGAAAAATCCCTGTGAAGATAGGAAGGCTTCAAAGATTGAACACCATTTACCTCTATGATAACCAGATGTCCGGTCCTATACCAAGGGAGTTAACAAACTGCACAAGCTTAAGGGAAATTGACTTCTTTGGGAACCATTTTTCAGGTCCTATTCCAGAGACAATTGGTAAGCTCAAGGACTTGGTTGTTCTCCATTTAAGGCAGAATGAGTTGTCAGGTCCAATTCCACCAAGCATGGGGCACTGTAGAAGGCTACAGTTGTTGGCACTAGCTGATAACAAGTTTTCAGGTTCCATACCACCCACATTCAGTTACCTTTCAGAACTTAGTACCATCACCCTTTACAACAACTCATTTGAAGGACCTCTCCCTGGTTCACTCTCTCTTCTCAAAAACCTCAAGATCATCAATTTTTCCAACAACAACTTCAGTGGAAGTATCTTTCCTCTCACTGGTTCAGATTCTCTTACTGTTTTGGACTTGACCAACAACAGCTTCTCAGGTCCAATCCCCTCTAATCTAGCCAAGTCTACTGATCTCATCCGAATTCGACTTGCACAGAATTACCTTACAGGAACCATTCCCTCTGAATTAGGCCAGCTCACAATGCTCAACTTCCTTGATTTATCATTCAACAATCTAACAGGAGATGTGCCACCTCAACTCTCAAAATGCCAGAAAATTGAACACCTTCTGCTGAATAATAACAGATTCACAGGCAAAATATCTGCATGGTTGGGAAGCTTAAAAGAACTCGGTGAACTAGATCTCTCATTCAATAACTTCCATGGAATGGTACCTGATGAGATAGGTGACTGCTCAAAACTACTAAAGCTTTCTCTCCACCACAACAAACTCTCAGGTGAAATCCCCAAAGAGATTGGAGATCTAACCTCTCTCAATGTTTTGAACTTGCAAAGCAACAGCCTCTCTGGCCTCATTCCATCAACAATTCAGCAATGCACAAAGCTCTATGAGCTCAGGCTCTCAGAAAACTCCCTAACTGGTACTATACCAGTTGAGCTTGGAGGGGTGACTGAGTTACAAGTCATATTGGACTTGAGCAGAAACCTCCTTTCTGGTGAGATTCCATCATCCCTTGGAAATCTCATGAAGCTAGAAAGACTTGATCTTTCTTTCAATCAGCTTCAAGGAGAAGCTCCCTCTTCACTTGGTAAACTCACCAGCCTGCATGTGCTAAACCTCTCAAACAACCATCTACAAGGCCAGATTCCTTCAACCTTTTCAGGGTTCCCAATCAGCTCATTTCTGAATAATGACCACTTGTGTGGCCCACCATTAGTATTGTGCTCAGAATCCGAGGGGAAGGAGCAAATGCAGATGTCAAACACACAAGTGGCAGCAATCATAGTTGCCATAGTATTTACTTCCACGATGATATGCTTGGTGATGTTCTATGTGATGTTGAGAATATGGTGCAACTATAGAAAAGTGGCTATATCAAGTGCAGATGGTGGTGGTGTAGTTGAGCAGAAGAGGGAAGAGGGTAGATGGGGCATTGCTGATCACAAGACAAGGAATGGAGAGTACTGGAATATGAATTCCTTTGGGTTGATTCCTTTACCTGATAAGCATAATTCAGTGTCAACTACTTGCAGTTATGATTTTGATATGGATGCAAAAGCCATGGTAAATACCTTGGTTTGATAAAAAGTATTAAATGTATACATGCTTCCCTTCTCTTATATTATAGCTTTATCTTTGTCATTACAAAGATGTGGTTTCATAGCTTTATACTGCAGTTTTGACCTCTTTTGCAGTTAACAGAATGGACATGTATAGTTTCTGTAATATGGGGTTGTTTCAATGATGTTAAAATTTATAATTAAGCACACAATAATAAAGAAGTAAACGTAATTTAAGTAAAAAATACACCTGCTTTTCTTATTCATATTTTTTTCTAAATTTGAGCCATGTACATCTTGATATTTTAAATTGTGTCCAAGAAGCTCCAGTATAACATTAATTTCGAATGCAGTCAATATATTGATGTCTCGACTCTTAAGATTGGAGAAATTCTTGGGTGATTTGAAAGTAAGAGATCTATTTAATAAATAATATATCAGCTATTATATTAATACATAGGAAAGATAAGAGGCAATAGCTTATAAAGTTGATATGTTATTTATTGAATGGAACGGAATAAATGAATTCTCTTATAGTTGATCTAACTCCACCTCAAAAACTAACTCATAGGATGGTGTCAAAAGCAGCGATGGATTTATTTTAATAATGTTGGAGTTGCCCCCACAATAATTTAAAAATGTTCTTAGGAATATAGATATGTATATATTTTGTCTCCAATATTTTATTATGTTTGATCCCACATTGAGATAAAAATTTATACGAAACTTTATATTATCCTTAAATGGTCAAGTATTTATAAAAGTTAGGCTAAAGATTTATTTTAGTCCCCTACGTTTGAACAAAATTTAGATTTAGTCTCAAAAGTTTTTTATTTTTATTTTTGTCTTTAACATTTTTATAATGATTCAATTTAGTCCTTTTATAAAAAAATTCCAAATTATAAATGAAAAAAATTATAGAAATGCTAAATTACAATGTGAGGAAATCACAATAAATTATAAAATATTATATTACAATATTAAATATCACAACAAAATATAAAATATCAAATTTGTATTCAAATTAAATGTTAATGACACTCAAATTATGAACATATATAGAGTTGACATTTTATGTTTTTGTTGTTATTCCTAATATTGTAATATGATATTATATATTTTGTCATGACTTTCTACCATTATAATTTAGCATTTATATCTTTTAATAATTTGGATATTTTCTATCAAAATGATTAAATTGAAACATTTTAAAATATTTAAAAATGAAAATAGAACAAAAATAATTTTTAGGACTAAATTGAAACTTTAATGAAATGTGAATGACCTATTATAGCTCTATGACGTGAGACTCGACTGAAAGGAATACTTTCTAATTTGAAGTTTTGAATTGCTATTTCAGAAATTACGTTCTAACTCTGGGC
Organism: Dalbergia cochinchinensis; assembly: GCA_031216125.1. NCBI lineage: Eukaryota > Viridiplantae > Streptophyta > Magnoliopsida > Fabales > Fabaceae > Dalbergia > Dalbergia cochinchinensis. Next base: position 51,782,359 of record CM062373.1, on the reverse strand, counting down.
GACAGTTTGGAAGTACATTTTTTCAAGACCCTGGTTTTCCTTTTTCTTCTTTTTTTTTATCCACTCTTATTTTCTTTAGTTTCTTACAAGTGTCCTCAACTTTTATCGGCGAATATCAGTAACATATTACCTCTAATTACTTGATTAACTAAATCTATTAATTTAAAAATCTATCCAAACCGAATAATTTATCTACCTATAGGTATTCATAGTTCCTACGACATATATCTTTAACTTTGTGATTAAGTAATGGTGAGTTGTTAGTTAAATACAAGGCGGTGAAAAGTTTAAGGTGGTTATGAAGGTGAAGTGCACAAGCCATATTTTAAGTAATTTTTGAGTCTTAGAATTTTATAAATTTCACGAGTTAATAAAATAGTAATTAATTTTATATATAATAATTACTACCTGATAAACTTTCAAATGCACTTATTATAAAGTGACAGGTCCAAGGACATGATTTGGCATCCATATTCTGATTTTAGTATGCCAATAACCTTGAACTTATCACTTTATAATAAGTGTATTTAAAAGCTTATCAGATAATAATTATTATTATCTCAGTCTATATGTTCTAATTATAACTCTGTTCTTGACATCTTGTAACAAAAAGTAGAGGTTACATAGCACCATAGTTATTATGAGTTGTGTATATATATACACACAAAATAAACACTTCTAATATCTACCAAAAAACAAACACTTTTAATGTTAGCACAAAATGGTATCTTTACAATTCAACAGTATATATATATATATATATAAAATTTCATCTTCTTAACAAATCACAATAACTAAAGGATATTATAAATTCTTAGAAGGAGGACTAAAATCATCAAGTAACATCCTCATCACCTGCAAAAGTAGATTAGGTTTGACAAGTTACAAGACTAGTATCAGTAGATGAATTGTGAATTCGAGATGCAAGACAATGTAAAAGTGTACTACAACAATAAGACAGAAAGCTGAACCAAATTTTGCTTCAATACGTGTCAAGCTACAAGTTCATGAGAAAAATTTGAATAAATTTATATTTTCCTAACCCATTTCACCATTTGCCGTTTGAACATAAAATATTAATCTTTTTTTGTAAACCCCCAAAATGATTCCTATTAATTTTTAAATTGGATAAATTAGTCTTTAACAAAAATAAATGGACTACTTGATCCTTAACTTTTCAAAATATCGGACAATTTAGTTATTAACAAAAATAAATGGATAAATTAGTCCGTAACTTTTTAAATATTGGATAATTAGTATCTAATCTTTTAAAAATTATACAATTTAGTCCCTTTTGAATGATTATGATGAGACTTGATGGAGAGCTAAATTGTCCAATTTTTTAAAGGTTATAGATTAAATTGTCCGATTTTTAAGAAGTTAGAGACCAACTTATCTATTTATTTTTGTTAGGAACTAAATTTTGATATGTTAAAAACTTATGGACTAATTTGTCAGTTTATTTGTATTAGGAACTATTTTGTTTGATTTGAAAATCGATAGGAATCATTTTGGGGTTTACTATTTTTTAAATCAAAAGTACACTTTTAAAGCTCTTTCTGTTTGAAAATGTAAAGTGTTTATTTAAAACAGTTTTACGTACTATTAAAGGCATAAAGGCAAACACTTTTATTCTTTAAAATGAGCTTTTAAACAACCATGGTTAAATATAGGGTTAAATTATTTAGTATTGAATATTACGTGTATCCCCTGTATTTAATTTGTTTACAGAAATGTCCTGGTTTTAACATAACAGAAGTCGACTATAATCGACTTCTTTTATAATACAATAGTCGACTATAGTCGACTTTCTATTCACCGTCACTGACGCAAATAGTGAACACACAGTAGGTGGGAGCATGACTACAAACAAGTCGATCAAAGTCGACTTCTTCACCAACATACAAGTCAATTAAAGTCGACTTCTTGGCTATGAAGAAGACTACTTTAGTCGACTTCTTCCTAAACAATGTGTAGTCGACTTTAGTCGACTTCTTCTTGCTGGGAGAGTCGAGCTTTGGTTGTGCGGCTATAAAATGGCACCTTCCTTCCAACTTCAAGTAGAGAGATCGTAGTGGAAAGGCTCTGATAATTTTTTGAGAGAGGTGGAAGGAAGTGTTTTAATATTTTCATGGATTACTTATATCGTCTTAATTTTGTAGATCACATTGCAGGCAAATTGATAATGCAGGTATGTTATTTAGTTTTAAATTTTTTTAGTATATTTTATTTTATGATTTTATGTTGTGTAAGTAAATTTTAATTTGTGTAATTTAGAATGATTTGTAGAGGTTAATTTAATTTTGATTAGAAATTTATTTTTTTTGATAATATGTATGTATATTTAGTTTTATTGTAGTTCTATCGTAGGTAGCTATGTTGTTGGTTCGTCCAAATTAGTAAGCTAGACTTTCTGTAATACAACCTTGATAAATTTAATTTTATTATTTTGTTAAATTTATTTTGTGAGTGACATGGTTTTAGACTTTGTAAAAGAACTCTAGGATACATGCATTTTAGTTTTTTTATTTGTTAAATTTAGTTCTAGTTAATTTTATTTTTAGTGTTTGTAACCATAATAAATTTAATTTTATTATCGATTAATTTTATTGAATATGTAGCATGTTCTAACGTTAGTAAAGTTTAGTGCAATTTATATTTCTATGTTTACTTCGTAGGATTTAACAATGTCTTATATATATATATTTATTTATATTTTGTGATATAGGATACTCGGATTTTAAAAGCTAGGCGCTATAATAAAATGGTAGCACGGATCGAGGATGGAACCTTTTTCTCAGCAGTCAAGCCACGGTATGTTACGCAACTAGTCCCAAAGATTTGATTATGATTGGGCACTCATTAGTGCACTTGTGAGCGCGAGTGCCTCGAGTCACATTCTTTTCACTTTCCGTACGGAGAATGTACAGTTACATTGGAGAATGTTGTGTTTCAACTGGGTCTTCGTGTTGATGGGCTTCCCGTGAGTGGCTGTATAGGAGCATGGGAGAAATTTTATAATCAGGATATATGGATTTTATGTGCATTTGCTTGGAGCGCCAAAGTAGAAAGACATAAAAGGATTCTCCATAAATTTGAATTGGTTCTCAAAAACATTCAAGAGATTGCCACATAATGTCTTTGATGAGCAAACGATTGTTCGATACACTAGCGCATACATAATGGTTCTATTTGGTGATCTTGTTCCACGATAAATTAGGATTTAGGGTGCATATGAAGTGGCTTCCTCTTCTCATGATTTTAACTGGGATTGCAAACTTTAGTCAGTCTGCAGCTTCTAGGATCCCTTTATCGTGAGCTTTGTCGATGGTGAAATACAATGTCACCGTAGATTGCGGAGTTGTTTACCTCTTCTGAGTCTTGGGCATGGTATAGAATACGCATGCATTGGCCCTTGAACAACACCATCCAATAACTTTTCCAGCGGCACGAGGTACATATTTATGTGAATATTTTAGATTTGTTATTTATTTGTATACGTGCAAATTGTAATTAGAAAAACTAATTATGTACATTTCAGGTGGAGGCATTTCGGTATTCGACGAGTGTCGACACAAATAAGCTACTACAATATAGGCGAGATCATTGATTCGATTGACATTACCGGGGTAAGCGTATATAAGCAATCTGCTATTAACTATTCTATTAAGTTGTTTAGGTTGGGAGTCTAATATTTGTTATGGACTGCACCCGATTTATGTGGACGCCTGCATGATGTGAAGAGTCGTGGACGTTACACCTCCCTTTGTTTATGAGGAGGGTGATGTCCTGCAGGCGTCGTATCGCTCTCATACACTTTCTTTGTGGTTGAATGGCACAGTCACCGTAGCGTGGTCAAACAGCTTTAGTAGAGCCCAACACATACCGACTGCCCCGATAAATATTGATCGATTGCACGCCAAGGATGGCCGAGGGGATCTACATGTATGGTGGCCTGAGTATCATCTCACGTGGCATCAGGCATGGGAGGCACGGAGGGAGCGCGAGATTCAAGATTCACTATCTGCTGATGATCGACCATCTGTTGAGTATTTCCAGTGGTACTTGTCAGTTGCTAATAGATTTTTATCGTTGGATGGAGCCCCTCAGGATCCAGAGCTCAGAGACTTGCCAGATGGTGTACCAGACCAGGCCCCACCACCACCAGACATTGCACACCCTGCTGATGTCCCAGATAGACGATCTTTTGCGCGTCGTGTGCGTCTGCGACGCTGCGTGCTAGCAGGCGCCAATACCCAGATGAGGCAGTTAGTGATTATGCAGAGGGGTTGGATAACGATGATGATCACGCCGAGCCCAAATCACCGAGCCGTAGCTCGACCGACCCCCGCCCTCGACCTCGACCCCGACCCCGACCAGAGGGAAGTCATCAGTGCCAGGCAGAGCCTAGTCATCAGTGCCAGCCAGAGCCTACTCATCAGCTTCAGTCAGAGCGTAGTCATCAGCCGCAGGTAGATTCGAGCCACCACCCTGAGTCTCAGTCATTTCGTGTGCATCAGCCGACACCTACGTACCCCAGCCAGCAGTTCATGGTTGGCTCCAGTCACCCGTTCATGACGGACCCGAGCCATCAGTATATGGCGGGCCCTAGCCAGCAGTTCATGTCAGGCCCGAGCCATCAGTATATGGCGGGCCCTAGCCAGCAGTTCATGCCAGGCTTCTCACAAAGAAGATTACATGATCGATCCGCCCTAGCAAAGCAATTCATGCCACGGCTTCTAGGCCCGATTTCATGACCCCGAGCCGGCCAGCTTTATGGTCAAGCTTAGTTATCGGGCATTCATTTCAGATTCATTTGTTCACCCGTCGCACATCGCTTTGACGGATTTCGAGCAGGTCTGCACGACATATATCTTTCACCTACGCTCCGCTGGCCAGATGTGGTGGCATTCTTACACTCATGCGGTACAGGGAGATCTATCTCAATGCTTCAGCCACCAGATCGATGCTATCGACCATCACCGGTGAAAGCATATCCCGCTTCTCATCAAGGATCTTCTCGTCAGGAGCATCAGCCACAGTGGCAGCCCCGGGACCAGGAGGACGATCAAGGGGAGAATGAAACCGAGCAGGAAGGGGATGACAATGAGGAGGAAGACGATGAGGACGAGGATTCAGATGAGGAGGAGGAGCAGCTACATCGCAGGCCTGTACGACAAATTGTATACCGCCGTTGTGTCACAGGGAGTCACATTGCTGGCCCCAGACGCAACAGGCGCGGCGGATAGTGCTTATCATGATTATGTATTTTGGTTTTTAATTATGTACTTAAGACTTTTGCTAAGTATATAGTGGTTATGTACTATGGACTTTTATTATGTACTATGGACTTTTATTATGTAGTTTGTATTGGTGCATATTATATTATGTAGTTTGAGCTTAGCATGGTTGCTTGTGTCCCACTCTTTCAGTCATACAATAGACGCCATAAGTGGTTACAATTGATTCCCGTAAGCATGCATTTCACAATTACAACGTACCAAATTTGCGGTAACCAGTACACTAATACAAAATCAACTTAACGGTGAGATTTTGAGTACAAATACATAATGGACATCAACAAAGAAACTAACTTGAAAAGTAGACACATACATGCAAGGAGCAACAACGTAAAACTAACGAAAAGACCAACACATACACACACCGGTTATCTTTGGCTTGAGGATGGAGCATGCGGGCATGTCCGCTGGTGTGACCGACATACCCTACATAGTCCATAGCGTTTTCCCTGGTTCGGATCGTGCTCGGCCATTTCATTGTGAATCCTTGTAGGAAACCGGGCTGACCTCAAGAGTTCGTTTAAGTCACGGGGTTTGGCGTATAGAGGCCCCGTGTATGGCGCCACATTTCCTCATTAGCAATGCCCAGAGAATTCGGCTTTGTACACGTTGAACACCGACTCCATGGTGTAAAACTTCATGAACAAAAGAGCTCCACTCGAGACGCAGCATCGTAACGCCCAGTGCATGGCGGCATGGATAGTGCAACTTTTGGAATTCCCATACCACACCATCGCCTGCATAAATGCACTCTAAATTCTCGCTGACCCAGACTTCCTATGTCGTCTCGCCAAACACCAAGTAATCTAAAGCCTCCCGAAGTCACTCGAAGTCGTACTCATGACACCAAGGTGTCGCTGTTCTCCTCAATTGCATTCAACAGGGTTCTCAATATCTTCACCACTTGCAAGTTGGGCGCTTTAGCCTCTGTACTTTCTGGACTTAACAACTCAATTAGCCGATAATATGTTGACTTCACTATGGTCAGTAATGGGAAGATTTGAGTGCCTTTCATAACAAAGATTCATACATTACGACAAATTTGTTGTCATATGGCCAAAGCGACGTCCTCATCATAGTGAGCCACGCGCGGTATGTTGTTAGTCCATGCACAGATTGCGGGATCCAGATGGCCCAATGCTCTAAACCAGTAAAGAAAGTTATGCTCGGTCTTTGCATATGCCGCGTTCATTAGCAATCGCTTTGCATCTTTGTTTTTGAACCTTACAGCAAAATTTGAAGCAATGTGCCGTGCACAGTATGCATGATAAGCTGCAGGGGGATGCCAGCCACTCCCTTCCGCTTCTAGAGCTGCTTTGATAGCATGATGCCTGCTCGACAGATATGGCGAGAATTTCCTCTTGTGGTGTTACATACGTCAGAAGATTTCTCAAGAAACAAGACCACGCTTCTTTTCTCTCGCCCTCCACCACAGCAAATGCAACTGGTAAAATATTTGAGTTGCCATCTTGAGCAATTGCCATCAATAGCCGCGTTCCAAAGATACTTGCCATCTGGTGTGTCCCATCAATCGAAATAAGTCGCTTTGCAATACTTGAAAGCCTCTATGCACGGTGGATAGGTCCAAAAGCCGGTGGAACATAAAGCTAATCCCGATCTAGAACATCACCAACAAAATATGGTCCCGGATTTGCATCCGCACAATGGTACTGGCATGTAATGACTTAAGCCCACCCAACCATCTAGGAGCTCATTATAAGACTCGTCATCACCATAAATCATAGATATAGCTTTTTGTTTTGCTAGCCATACCTTTCTATACGTTGTTTTGAACCTCAACTCGACTCACGATGCTTGAAGAGATTTGATGGCGATCGTAGGATCCGCTTGCACAAGAGGGAATATATGGGCACAAATAATATGATAATCCATCCGAGCATCTTTGGTTCATAGACTCTGAAACACACATGTGTGCGATCTGTCCGACTTCCCATAATCGTAATTTTTGCGAAGAGTCACTCGTACACTCCAATTACTGATCAATGCCAAACTTCACACTTGCAATGAAATTTTTGGTGATCGGACTCATAAACTTTATATTGAACAGCCTCTTGAATCTTTGTAATGTAACAAAGAAACAAGACTTCATCTTTATTGCGAAATACGTAGTGTCAAATCATTCTCCTCGCAATGCTTGAACATGAACCAGACGCATTACCACTCACATCAAACCGCATTGCATCTAAATCCCACAGCCGAGTAGTGACTAGGATCTTTGTTGAGATTGAGAATTGAGGCCGAGATCGAGACATTACATGCTCACCCAAGTTCTCGCATTACGAAACAAGCCGGGTCTTCTTCAATATCATAGTTTGCCACTTGATCGGGGTCCTCGTCCTCATCATTATGATCATCTGGTCTTTGCACAATAAAATCAAAATCGTTGGACTAACCTCGCTTATTGGCTGCGGATTTAGAGTTGGTGGATCTTCATTCGCCTAGCAAAGTGTTGAAACTCCTGGAGAAGATACCTCATGGCGGGAAACTTCAAACGATGGGCCAACATTAGATGTAGGAAGCGATGGATCCGAGTTTGAACCTCCGTGAGCTAAAGGACCATCTTGGAGCTCAACAAATAGCTCTATTGTGCGAAGCCAAAGAAATGAGTTAAAATATTGAACATATGATCAACGTGCTCATCTTTCCGAAGTCGCCATCTTCTATATCGGATTTCGTTGCCAATGTCAACGAGGCATCCGATAGAAGATTTGAAACTTATGTGTTGTTTCATACTCCTCCAATATTAGGCTCTGTAATTGTAAATACTAATTGGTGGTGAACAACCAACCAAGCTTGATTCTCACTACAAAATGTCTCTCCCTCATATTTATAATCTCACCATTATAGTGTATAAGAACATGAATATAGCTCTGCTATTTCTCTCGAACAACACTGATCCGTAATTTTTGTAATGGCAAACGCGTTGAAGTGTCGCGAGCCTTCTATTTATATCGGGCAAAGAGATGCGTTGAGAAAATCGATTATAGTAGACTTGAAGTCTACTATAATCCACTTCAGATGATGATGAAGTCGATTATAATCGACGCGCTGAATTAAAATCGATTATAAGATCGCAGAAGTCTACTATAATCGACTTCTTCATCATACAGAAATCGATTATAGTAGACTTCTGCAGTCTATTATAATCGATTTTCGTTCAACGCAGAAGTCGATTATAATCGTGTTCTTTTTCAACGGCAATTCACGTGGGAGGCGATTTTATTTTAGTCGATTTTTAAAAAAGGACATTTGCGTAATCTATTTCAAACGGAGACAATCATGTAAAATTGTATATTAAATAATTTATATGCATAAAAAACCCTTAAATATATGTGTGAAATACAACTCCCTTCCTTAGGAGAAGGTTTTCTTGCAGCCCCTTCCCCTCGTTCTTAAAACATATACTTCCCTGCCCTCAAAAATTGAGAAACACTTTAATTTATTTTCAATTTTTTTTATTAATTCTCTATGTTTCATACTTTTTTATTTCATTTAGACCAAAATACGCTTTATTAATTGTTATATATATTAGAATTTTTTAAAAAATTAAAATATACGTGAGTTATAATAGTACAAAAATATTGATATTTATATTTAATTTAATTTAATTTTTGAATTTTTACTATATTTATAAAATAAAATATTGATATTAACAATAATTTATAATAATTACTTTTTAAAGATAAAAAATTACGTATTTTTTAGCTGTTTATTTGAGAATATTAATATGCATAAAATATAAAAAATCTTTATCAATATACATTAATATTGTAAAATTAATAGTTGAAAAATATATAATTTTTATGTTTAAAAATAATTATTACAAATTATTGTTATTATTAATTACTTTGTACTTATAATAATTTTTTTAATATCATAATTAATAAAGGATATTGTGGTAAAAAATAAAATAAGCATAAAAAATGAAGAATGAATAAAAAAATTTAAAAACTATTTAAATGTAGCTTATCTTAATTTTGCAGAGTATGCGAGTGTATGTTTTAAAAATATAGGGGAGGGGAGTGTAATAACACTATTTCTTAAAGGAGGGGGTAGTATTTTACTCTACATATATTTAGTAATTACTTCATGCAAATAAAATATGTATGAATATCATTACTTTTTATTTTCTGCTATGAATATAACATTATTTTTCTAAGATATACATAAATATTTAGGGTTTAAGGTTTTGTGCACTGTGCCGCCTTCATTGATTTAGCCCGTGAAGAAGGATCTTAGTCACCACTTTGTTTTGGGTCAATTAATATTTCTTTTGTTCAAAGGTCAATTGATTTTATTTTCGTTAAGTGGCCAGAGTTTTTATAGCTCAACCTGTACCTGTAAGCAAAAGCCCGAAGTGATGATCAACTGGGCTTCCAATTTTTGGGAAAAATGGGCTTGCATTTAGTGGATAAAAAATCTGCTCCTACAAATAGATTACTGATTTGAAGTAGGCCCATCTCAAATCCAAAAGTCACTACCCATAACTGACCTAAGTTTACCAAGCCCAAACTGTAGCACTATTAAGTACTTTGTTGTGGAAATTTCGAACTCACTTCTATGCTCGAACTTATTACAGTATCGTGACAAAAAACCAAAAAAAACAAAAGAATTTAATTATTACAGTATTTTTTATAAAATATTTAATGTTATAATTTTAATGAAGTAGTTAAAAATAATTTTGATGTAATGTAGCAGAATTGCATCTGAACGCCCCGTCCTTTGACAATGCCCTACTATGTATTGACAGAAATGTTTTATTTATAAATAAAAAATACAGCTGTCAAGGTATGTTAGAGAATGGTATGTTGGGTGGTATAAAAATGAGATAAAAATTTTCATGAATAATTTTTATATATAATTCTAAAGTGCATCTATGAAAATTTTAACTCTGTTTTTACTTCAATCAAACACACCAACCAAGCATATCCTTAATAGTAGTAATAAGTAATTATCACACAAGTCGTATATACGAATATTCCGTTTGTGGGTCATTTTCAATTGTCAAAAGTTGGTCTCTACTTAGTAAGGAAAGCTACCTTTCCAACTAATAGACGTTTTGTGTGCTTCCCCGTTCTAAGTCAAACTCGGGTTAGGTAGAAGTTTTCATTCCATACATATGAATGAAACCTCATAGAGAGCAATAAGCTAAGCAAAGAGTTTAATGGTATTTTATATATGCTTACTATTTCAAAGAGGTTCATGCAAACTTGGAAAAAAATCACATGAACCACTCATTAGAAGCGGCTTAAGGCACACAAGCGGTGCTTCAAGACTTATAGTCGATTTGTGCAAAATATGGCCGTCATGCCCATCGTGTACTGTCGCATGCGGATGGAAGTTTTTTGCACCAATAGAATTAATAAAAGAAATTTATTAGAGATAATAAGAAAGAAAACCAAAAATAACACAATATGATATACAGATCTTTAATTTTGAACATATATATAAAGTTGATCATAGAAGAAAGGTAATTTGCTCAAGCCTTTAACTAGCAAGAGAAAAAAGAAAAAGTGAAGAAACCAAGATAGAGATATCATAGAATTGAAATATATATAAATGCTAAGAAATTTTCAGATCTATCTACAAAGAGAAGGCAGAAGCAAAAGATGATAAGAGAATGGAGGCTTTTATAGAGAGGCTCCAGCCTCCAAGGGTGTTTCTAGGGCGAAGCACTGGGGCTATTGCTGCTCATCAACTTGCCAACTTGGTAGGGCTACGGGCAACGGGCAGGAATGGTTTAAATTATGGTGGGTTCCGGGCATCACTGGTTGAGCTGCCCGATGTGCAAGTTGGGTGAGATCTTATATTTGTTATTAAATACTTATATTTATTATCTAATTTATATTATATATGCCAAGTTGCGTTTAGCCTTGTGTCTTCTAGCTATAATGCACGTAGTTGAGTACTCCTTGTGTCTTCTAGCTATAACGCCTTGTGTCTCATTTCATAAAAAATTATAGAAATTATTAAAGAGTTTAATGTGCCTTATTATAATAGAGAAAAAAAATACTATTACATTATAAGTCCAAGACATTTTTAACTCACTTCCTTGGCTTTTTTGAGGAAATAAAATAAAATAAACGATAAACTTTATATTTATCCCATTTTGACTGAAACTTGAAATATGTCCTTTTTTTAATACATAAGTCGCACAAACTTGCATCGATATGATTGTATGAACATAAGTCATACACGACATTACACGATTTAACGTAAAAAGTAGAATATAAGTCGTATCAGGCTGGGTAGACTTACACAGTATATAAGTCGCCCCAGCTTGGGTCAAACTGTGAAAACATATTAGTTGAACAAGCCCAAGGCGACTTATGCTTCATTTAAAACGAGCATGGCTGGGGCGACTTATGTACTGCATAAGTTTCTCCAGCCTTTGGTGACTTATACAACGGTCAGTTCCCAACTGCTAGTTGCCTCGCGCCTTTATATAACATAAGTCACCTTGGTCATCTGAAGTTGCTCAAGTTCTCATTTCACACACATAATTCACATAAGGTGTTAGAGTTTGGCATACAGGAGAGTTTCCTTGCTATGGATCAATAAAATCTCAACCATTATGATGATGATGGACATATTACTATAAGATTGGAAGAGCTGGTAATTTTTTTACTTCAGTTATTTTGTTTCCCTGGCTCTTAATTTACACTTATTATTTGATTAATGAATTTGTTCCAATTTTTTATATATTTGTATGTCAGTTTGATTTAGTATTTGTTTGAGATTAGATTTAATGTGCAGTTTATTATAGTTTTATCAATCTAGTTTATTTATTTGTTTGATTAAAAAAATAGTTTAATTTATTATTGTTTATTTTAGGGTAGGGTGTGTAAGTTACTGTTTAATTTATTTCGTTTAAATATTTATCAATTTTAGTTTAATTTAAGTTAAGTTGAATTTTTTGAATTTATTTGGAATAGGTTTTTTATTATTTGGATTAGTATTGGTGTAAAATTCACTATAGTAATTTAGTGTTAATTTATTTTGTTAATTAGTTTGGTTCCTTAGTTTATTACTTAATCAGTTTATTTATTAGTTAAATAATTTATTAGTTTGTTTAGTTAATTAGTTGTGCTTTCTTAGGTTTAATTTATTTGTTAATTAGTTTGGTTTCTTAGTTTATTACTTAATCAGTTTATTTATTAGTTAAATAATTTATGACTTAGTTTAAGTTGTGTAGTTAATTAGTTTTGCATATTGTAATTTTATTTAAATTGCTTAGTTAATTAGTTTATTTATTGCTTAGTTTAAATTTTGTTTATTTATTTGGATTTGGTAGTTTAATATTCACTATAATAATTTAGTTTGATTTCAATATAGTAATTTAGTGTTAATTTGTTTAGTTAATTAGTTTGCTTTCTTAGTTTATTAGTTGATTAATTTGTAATTTAGTTTAATTTGTTTAGTTCATTAGTTTTGCTTTATTACCCTTTTTTTTAACTGAGTGATTTACCGTAAGTTAATTGATCTGATACAGCCTGCTTGAGTCCTCCGTACTAGGCACAAATCCACAACAATTAATCCACCTGATCCACGGCTACAACCCTACCTTGAGATTGCAGGTTTTTCGCACTTATCATAGGTTGGATGCTTTGACTATGACAGGGACTTTATTAGTGCGCTTATTGAGTGATAGCGTCCAGAAATGCACATGCTCCATTTTCCATGTGGAGAGTGCACAATCACACTCGAAGATGTGCCATTCCAATTAGGACTACATGTAGACAGCCCAGCTGTCAGTGGATGCATGGATGACTGGACGAGATTTCATGGCCGAGATATTATGGTATTGTTCCAGGATATGTTTGAAGCCGTCCCGGGTAGGGGGAACATGAAAGGGAACTGTGTGAACCTTTCATGGTTTAGTGGAGTTTTCTGACAGCTACCAGAAAATGCTAATCATGAGACACTTTTGCGCTATAGTTGGGTATATATTCTGCAGGTGCTTGGTGGCTATTTATTTGCAGACAAGTCTGGATCTAGAGTTCATCTACTTGCACCAGTGTGGGAGACTTAGTTGGGGATCTGCAGTTTTGGCCTTTTTATATCGCGCATTATGTCATGCTTGCAAGTATAAAAGCGTCGAGATTGATGGCCGTAGGGCATGCCATTCACCAGTATTCTCTTCGCATCTTTATTCTTAAATTGAACTGCAAAGTTCGAGCAGATGTAGCGAATACAATATGCATGATAGGCCATTAAAGGATGCCATCCACTACCTTCCATATCCAAAGCAGCTTTTATGGACCCATGCCTGTTATAAATTACAAGAATACCTTCTTGCGGGGTGATATACTGTCGAAGGTTACTTAAGAAAAAACACCATCCTTCCTTGGTTTCTCCCTCCACCAGTGCAAATGCAACAGGCAGTATGTTGGAGTTACCATCCTGGGCAATCGCCATCAACAATGTTCCACTATACTTGCCGTATAAATGTATTCCATCAATAGAAATAAAAGGTTTGCAATATTTGAACACCTCTATGCATTGAGGGAATATCCAAAACAATTGGTGGAATATCACATGATTCTGATCAACAATATTACCCACATAGTATGGTTGAGTCAATAGATGGACTACTGTACCTGTTGGAAAAAATAAAGACTATTACCTCATAACAAGTGAATTTATGTTCACTATTAAAAAAATAAAGACTATTACTTACGAACATTACCTTATGCATTAAAATTTAGTGTTGATGTTCATTTTCAAATGGCTAACAAACTTTGATAAAGAGAATGAAGACTATAACATTCATATATGTCTAATTTATGCCTTCATTTAATAGCACATTTTTAAAGTTAGTACCTTGCATATAAGATTGCAGACCAAGAAGCAATCTCGGAAGCTCTTTGTAGGAATCTTCCCAGTCGCCCTATATCTTTCCAATTGCCTTTTGTTTTGCATACCATATCTTCATATGCTTCAGCTTGAATTTAAACCTTGACTCCATAACCCCTTACAATATTTTAATAGATATCGTTGGATCTTTCTCCACCATTGACAATATACTAGCATAGTTAATATCACTATCCAATTGCCGATGGCCTTGTAAAGCATAATCAAATACACATGTGTGAGGTCCATTATATCTTTGAACTTTCCATATTTGCATTTTCCGGCGATAAGTAACACAAATACTCCAATTACACCCGCTACCAAACTTCACACATTTATCGTAGTATTTATGTGGTCTGACTCATAAACTTTATACTCAGCTGACCTTCGAATATTGTAATTCTTTATTGCAAATAATACAGCTTCCTTGTCCCTGAACAATTGTCTAACTTCTAGCTCTCTTCTTCCATATAAACCAACAATTCTAGCAGGCCTACTTCCAACACTGCTCAGATTCATTGCATCCAAATTCAGTGTTGAATAGTGACTAGGCTGTCCTTGGGATTGTGATTGCAATACGGACTGTGACATCAAGGGTTGGTCCTGACTGCTTTCCTTTACCTCCTGTCAGATCCTTCATTACTCTTATTATGTACAGGCCCATCAAATTTCTCTTCTTCCACATCTTCCCCATGCTCAATGAAATTTGAGTAATCTAAACTTGCAATAGGCTTACTTGGCCCAATGGTTCAGGAAGTTGTGCAAAGCTTGGACTTGCCACATATCACGAGCATTTTCTCTTTGGCCTTCAGAGTAATTTATGGCAAGCTCATGGTGTGGCGAGGAGGAGGGCTCAATAGCTAATTGAAGGGGATTGGAACCTCCAGAGCTAAAATGACTCTCTTGCAGAGTAATGAATATCTCCATAATATGAATCTCTGGAAATCGAGCTTGAAAAATAAACATCATACTCACATCATTATCACAACAGATTGGAAAACTTGTATACTTAATCATGCCTTGTCTTATTGCTATGGGCAACTTGTACAGCATCTCAGTAATCTGCATATTATTTTCTTGGAGTAACTGCTGTTGGACTAATTGCTTGTGTATACTCCTTTGCAACTGTGAAAAATTAATGGTCGGATGAACAACAGCACAGATTGGCCAAATACTAGTGAATGTGATTCCCTCTACAATATTTGAAACCTCACCATTGTAGTGAACTAATATACAATAATTTTCAGCCATGGTAACAAGCTGAATTCGAAAGAACTCATTGAACTGATCCAGAAGCAGAAACTTCGAATTTGCAAGCAGAAGAGTGCATAAGTCGCATAAGGTTGGGGTGACTTATATAGCACATAAGTCGGCCTAGGCTTGGGCGACTTATTGTTGCGTAGGTCACCCCAACCTTATGTGACTTATATACAAGAATGTGCACCAAAAGCATGCATAAGTCGTGTAACCCTAGCACGACTGATATGAAAATATTAATTCGAACTAACTTGATACGACTTATATATAGTAAAATCAAGACATATTTCAAGTTTCCACCAAAACGAGACACAAATGAAGTTTCACAATTTTTTTATTTTATATCTGCAAGATTCCCCACTTCATTAGTATTTTTGAATGAGGAAGGTTGTATTGGCACATGTAAGACTTAACACATTTGCCCTTGTAATAAATCCTTATACAATATATTTTTTCTCAATCCAGCTATTTAATTATGATTGCATATCATGTTAATTATGTGTGCCAAATTTTAAAATAATTGAGCACTATAAAGATGTGATCAAATATTTCTTATTTGCACATATTTAAGAAATATTTATTACGTTGATTTATATAGCTTAAATAATTTTGAATTAATATAGGAGTGTTGTTAATGACGAGGGATTTAGATAGTTTATATGAGATAATAGATTCAAACCTCACTGTCACCAATACATTAAAGGAATTTTATGAATATGATCTATAGCATATAAAGTCTTAATTCAACGATGGGTTCTGTAGAAAAAAAAATTGATAAAAAGATATAAAAATGTAAGATATGTGTCAAATTTTAAACTAGTGCCGACAAATTCTTTCTATTTTAATTTTTTTTTCTGATTCAATTGTTTGCCCCCTCTAATTTTTAAGTCATCTTCCGTCAGTGTATATTTCACATGTGTTGGCAATTGATGTACTCTTGTAGGTTTCACCATTCTTTCACCCCATGCTATTATAATATATATATTTTATCAAAACTACCTTCTTTCTTTTATTGGAGCCAATTTCTATTTGAACCGAGTAGCACACCGGGATGACAAAATTTTCCCTTTCAAGTCTTAACACAATTACATAGGAAGTAGCTGAATTGAACCTAATATCTATGGTCAAATTAAAACAATTTCCACTAATTGATCTATGCACTTATCAGTATAAAATATTTTCTTTTTACATATTATTAGCATTACATTGTAGAGATTCAGTAAAATTGAAAAAATATATTATTAGATTATATACAAAAACTAGTAAATTTGTTTTGTAATATATATGACCTAACATTTATAAAAATAGTACTAAAAGATTTTAATAATATTTTTTAATAAATGTTGTTAAAATTTAAATGTGACGTATTGCCAAAACGGTAACCTAAGCCCAGCACCTCATATTAGTATTCTTTTGATAAAATATTATTTTTGAAAGATCAGAGCACTAACTTGATATATTGTTTAGTGCATTAGCGGAAGTAAAAGCGGCAAAAATAGTCTTAAACAAAAATCAACAGTGAAGGAAGTACTAATTCAATTTCTGCTCCCTCCCTTCTGTCACTGGTTAAAAAGGTAAGAAAAACAGATTATTATTACATGAAGCCACTTGCATTGGTATAATAGTGAAGGATTTAGGTAGTACAAATGAACTTCTAGATTCAAAATCTCATTGCGATAAAATATAATTTTAGAAATACCAAAAAATGATTATTATTACATGATAATCGGTGCACATTTATTTAATTTAATAATATGTGAATAACATCTTCGGTCTTTATCTCATCTCAAAGAGCTCTTGGTCAAATTAAAGGGTTCATCAGGATTTAACTCTTCTAAAATGAAAAAATTGATAAGATCAAAATGAGAGGGATTAATTTACTTTAGGTCAATAGTTTTTGTTTTGTCTCGACCTCACCAACTAACCTAAGATCGATTAATCTCTCATTTCCTTACTTAATCAATCTTCTCATTTTAGATGATTAAACTCCGCCCATCTTCTTACATTCCCACCGAATTTTTCCATTTGATAGTTGATTGATGCAAGGTCTTTGCAGAACTCCCACCATCTCTCATTGCACCAACAGCACTTTTACTTAGTTCCTTCATTCTTTGTCGAATTTCTCTACCTTCTTCACTTTCCATTAGACTTTTTATCACCTTGGCAACTTCTTCCCTTACCACCACGCCATTGGCATCAACTTTTACCCTCAGGGCCACTCTTTGGCCATCATCACCACTCATCAAAACCGCATTCATTCTTTGCTCAGCAAAGAGTGGCCACGCTATGAGCGGCACACTATGCACCACACTCTCAAGGGTCGAGTTCCAACCACAGTGACTCATGAACCCACCAACTGAACTGTGGCTAAGGACTTGAACCTGGGGTGCCCATGATGGAACAACCAAGCCTTGCTCTTTGGTCCTCTCCAAGAAGCCAGGTGGTAAAAATTGCATTGGGTCCTCATTTTGTTCCTTGAGATATGCAGAATCTGATTTGCTGTTGTTAGGTGCTCTTAAAACCCATAAGAATTTGAGATTGCTCAATTCAATACCCAAAGCTAGCTCAACAATTTGGTCCTGTGAGAGTGTGCCACCGCTCCCAAAAGAGATGTACAAAACAGAATTGGGTTGTTGGTGGTCCAACCAGGTCATTAGGCACTCCCGCTTATTGGGCTCATCATTGGGCCTGGACCCTTTTTGGATGATTGGCCCAACAGGATACAAAGGAGGGTTCCCACTTCCTTCCCTTGTCAATGCTCCTATGGCCGCAGTTTCCATTTCAACAAAGGTGTTGATGAAAATGCCATCCGCGGAGCAGAACCTTTTGACACGTTGGAGGAACAATTGGTAACCTTGGCTTGATCGATCTTGAATTTGTTCATGGAGATCATGGCCATGCAGTGGTACGCAACCTGCTATATTGCAAGAGTATTAAACATGTACGGTGCATTATTATTTAATTACAAATTATGAATGTGGTAATATATATTAAATAAACATTTATATTTATATATTTTTTCTTAAAAAAAATCTATTTTTATTTTGAAAAATAGAAAACCATGTTATTCAATCTACATAGATGCCACTAGTGGCACTTGATATATCATGACTATATGTGGTAAAATACTACTGTAAAATAAATTATTAGATCTAGTAAGATAGATTAATATGGTTGAATCTAACAAATTATTGGGTGATATTAGAGTATAAAATCATTCATGTGCCTCTACTCATCAGCTTAAGCTTTTGGAAGAGATAATTTTATGATATGGTAAATGAGGCACTCACTCGTGTGATGGAGTATATTAGAATATCAAACAATTCATATGCCTCTACTTGTCAGCTCAATTAAGCTTTTAAGAGAGATTATTCATAACAAGTGAGAATTTTGACATATAAGGTTATGATATGCCAAATAAAACTATTGACTACCATATATAATTAGATAAAATGTTTTTTGTTAGCCAACTCGGCATTTAACTGAGACATACTGACTAGAGGGGCTAAAATCAAACAGTATCGATCAAAACCAAATCATTTTCTTTTCAGAGACCAAAACCAAAACTCACTTATTTTTCAAGAAGAAGAAATATATTTGAACTTTAATTTTAATACATTTAATGGAGAAAAAATGAATGTTTCAATCAGATATCCATTTTTAAGTATTAAAATAGTATTATTGTTTAAGATATGTTTAGTTAATGAGTGAAAATAGAGTATATATAAATTTTTATGGATGGGTCTCTATGTATAAATTACACAAAAACTTCATCTACAAAAAATTTATCACTGTGTTTATTCTTCAACCAAACACGACATTTAAAATATCAGTCACTGTAAGACAATATAATATTTGATGAATATATATACACGACATGTATATGTGAGCAAAATTCAAGTATTTTTGCATCCGAAACAACCTGGAATCTGAATAGGTTCCGGAAGATGTCTGAACTCGCATGATGTTTCCTCATCCAGCTTGGGCAAGTAGAAGTACAATGAGAGTGTCAAAGCCGATTTAGGGAAGTAAACATAGGACAACATATTAAACTCCTTGGCAAAGTCTAGTGCTTCATAAGCAAAGTTGTCAGTCACTAAAGCCACAAGGGGAGTCCTTGAAGTTAAGGACTTCAAGGCCTCATGTATAAATGGAAGAGAGTGGGTCACTGTGAGCTGCATCTGGACTCCAGTTGGGAGGCCACGTGGCAGGTCATTGGGGTTCACTGGTGGAAGGAAAATTGAGGTTATGGCTGGTGGAAGGGTTTCAAGGTAGGTTTTGGAGGCACTTGAGGGAGAGCCAAGTGTGGGAATGATGGATGTGACATGCAAGTGTGGGTGGAGCTGAGCAACCCTCTTGGAGAACTCAAGAATAGGGACTAGATGGCTATACCCAGGACCAGGAACAACCGCAATGTGCATTGTTTTCTCCATATGGTTGGTTTTATTTTCTTCTCGTGCGTATATACTAGACAAATATATGGGGGTTGTGCGTCTTTATATGGAATAAATTGATGATGGCCTTTGAAGAGAAATGGGTTTTTAACATATAAATGCCTGTAGAGACCCGTGAGAGGAGTGGTAGAGATTAGAGAGAAAAGAAGCTAGGGGAAAAATTAAGTGACACGCCTAGTGTGTTTTGTAAATAGAATATTTAAATCCGTGTTAATATAATATTGTGGTGCTTGTTTGTAGAATCATACTACTATACTAATATGATAATTGTCACCTTATTCTTGATAAGTAATGCTAGAAAAAAATAGAGCGAAACCATAGTGTTGGATAGAATAAAATAATATGATTCATCAATTCATGAATAATTGATATGATACATAATTTTGAATATAAAATTATTTCAAAATTTATTGTTGTCTAGCATTTTTCTTTTTTTCATTTTGGAGGGTCGATGCACATGCATTGCAGTGCTTGCCATTTTATTTATCTGTATGAATTTGACCCAACTGAGTATCATGAAAATATATATTATAATAATTAACCGTGATAATGTATATTAATCTTTGTTCACATCACGCATCCCTATTAAAGTCCAGTTTCGAAACCTGATTATCTTCAAGATTTTAGGTTTTGAAACCACAAAAACTTATTAGATGTTAGGGTAATCCAATTTAGATAAAACCCTTTTAATAAAAAGCATTTGAAAGTGAATGAATCCTCAAAAATTGGTTTTAAGCAATGTCTCCCACATTTTTTTATCAAAAAAAAAAAATATTCGTTTAAAGTAATGGCATCAAAACAAGAAAATAATTTAATAGTTTTAATTTTAAAAATAAAATGATTATAAAAGTTGAATTATATTTATTTTGACCTATTAAAGAATCTCTTCTATGAAGTTGCATTGAATAAGAAATAATTATTACTATTTGACAAAAGAAATGTACAATAATAAAGAGAAAAAAATAACTAATAAAGACAAAGATAAATTTAGTACACAAAATAATTAAATATTCATTAAAATCCTAAAGTGATAAAGAGTATTATAAAAAAAAATATCTTAGACAACAATCACTTTGAAAAATGAGAGATCACTTCATGTGAAAATAGTTAATAGATACGTATATGGAAAAAATTATCAATAATTTGTTAGATATAAAATTATTAATGTATTTCTACTTATTAATTTAAATTTTTGAAAAATAGTTTCATAACATAATATTAGAACATATACATGACCATTTCACCATTTGAAAACTTTAGAAGAATAAGTGGCGTAACAATAGTTATAATTGTTTTATTTAATTATTATTATTTTTAAATATAATACTTTAATTATTTAATAAGATTTGATGATCCACTAAAAATGATCATGTTAAAATACTTAATATTTCTTTTGACCATTAAACAAATTGATTATGAAGTATATAATCTAAAGAGTAATATTAGGTGTACAATAAAATTATATAACAATATTATAATAACATTCATAGTATTGTTTTATCTCTAAATGAGAGCTCATATTAATACACTAAAAGACAAAAAATATAGTGAATATTGGTATAATATTATTATATAACTTTATTATATATCAAACATTATTCTAATATAAAATAACCATAAAAATAGGAATTTTTGTGCAACTGGTTTTTCCTTGAATTCTCTTTAAAATAGATGCTCATGTTCCGATTATAACAACACAATATCTTTCTCTCTCTTATTTGTCTCTTTTTTTTTTTTTTGACTTGACTCCCTTATTTTTGTGTAAAGTGAGTTACAAAACTTCAATATCACTAATAATGCAATGATTTTAGCATGAAAAAAATGGCGTACCACGGGGGATTCTTGATGCAACAGTGATCACATATTAGATCCTTAATTATATGATTATAAATCTATCAATGGACAGACGACACACGAGCCCAAGAAACAAGCAGGATACAGGTGGACCAGTACTAAGTAACGTGACACGTGTGCTGGTATCCAATAACTCAAAAGATAAAACAAACGTTTCATAAATAAATAATTAAAAAAACAAGCGATTCCATCCAGTTCCCTTTGTGGGAGAGAAGGAAGCGGAGCATTTGATGGAACGAGGTGAAATTTATTCAATTTTTTTTTTTCATTCAAACAATGGGATATTAACAAATTCTATCACGCATTTCACTTCTTTCTGTCCTTTCGACCATGCCAAAAGTCATTGCATTATTAAACGTCTAGAAACACTTGTGTGTGTGTGTATATATAATTGATTGAGCAAAATTTAACCACTAAGCTAAACGAATGCACTAACTCATCCGTAACTTAACTATACCATCCCTCTCCTGGACGTGTAGTTCGAGCTTTTAATTTTTAGCTTCCTGTTTTTATATCCTAAAAAGGATTTTTATTTTCAAATTTTTAAAATTTAAAAATGTGTTTGGTTTGAAAAAATATATTATATTTTCAGAAAGTGAAAATAATAAAAATATATTTAGTTTATCTATTTTTAAAATATATTTTCATAATCAAATTTGAGATAATAATACTATATTTTTTATTGAATAATAAAAAATATATATATTATTTACATTGGTTCATCTACTAAAAAAGGTTTTTTTACCCAAAAAAAAAACTTATTTCTCCTATTTTTCAGGTAGTCACAGAAATGTTCTTTTGGTATTTAGTAAAAATTGATTAAAAATGTCTTCTACTTTATTTTCAAAATCTACAAAAGTCACATTTAAGTCGATTAAAATCGACTTATCATGGCACCTGCATCCACCATTGTAGCAATCCAATCACAGTCGCAGCAGCTGCGAGTCACGCATGCTTGGCACTGTAGCAGTCAAATCACGATTTGAATGCCAAAAGCAAAGTTGATTGAAATCGTCTAGTAACTGTAGCATCTATAGTACCGTTCAGCTGTTGTCAGCTTTTCTAGTAAGTCGATTTCGATCGACTTTAAGGCTAAATAGCAATCGGCTGCAATTGACTTGTCATTGCAATGTCAAAGCTTAGACAAATCGATTAGAATCAACTTCTATACGCCTTCCATTTATAAAAGCCAGACATTAATCATGGCGGAAAGGGAGGAAGTAGTAGCGGAAAGAGGAAGGAAGGAGTACTATACTGGTGGCCATGGAAAGTGAGCTTTATTGTCTTAATGACGTGGATTACATTGCAGACAGACTAGAAGTGCATATAATTTAATTTAATTTTTTATTTGTTGAGATTGTATTTTATTTTATTTTTTCATTTTTTGTAGTTAAATTTGTGAAAATATTTCCTATTTTCATATTCTAAAAAGGATTTTCATTTTCAAATTTTCAAAATTTAGAAATATGTTTGGTTTGAAAAAATAGATTATGTTTTCAAAAAATGAAAATAATAAAAATGTATTTAATTTGTCTATTTTTAAAATTTATTTTTATAATCAAATTTGAGATAATAATACTATATTTGTTATTGAATAATAAAATATATATATTATTTGCATTGGTTCATCTACTAAAAAAGTATCTTTACCCCAAAAAAAAAAAAAACAGATTACATACTTCTCCCATTTTTCAGGCAGTTACAGAAATGTTCTTTTGGTATTTAATAGAAATCGATTAAAAATGTCTTCTACTTTATTTTCAAAGTCTAGAAAAACCACATTTAAGTCGATTAAAATCGACTTATCACAGCACCTACATCCACCATTGTAGTAATCCAATCACGGTCGCAGCAGCTGCAAGTCACGCATGCTTGGCACTGTAGCAGTCAAATCACAGTTTGAATGCCAAAAGCAAAGTTGATTGAAATCGTCTAGTAACTGTAGCATCTACTGATGCTCACCGTTGTGTCGACTTTTTCTAGTAAGTCGATTTCGATCGACTTTAAGGCTAAATAGCAATCGGCTGCAATCGACTTGTCATTGCAATGTCAAAGCTTAGACAAACCGATTAGAATCAACTTCTACACGCCTTCCATTTATAAAAGCCAGACATTGATCGTGGCGGAAAGGGAGGAAGTAGTAGCGGAAAGAGGAAGGAAGGAGTAATACACCGGTGGCCATGGAAAGTGAGCTTTATCATTTTAATGATGTGGATCACATTGCAGGCAGACTAAAAGTGTGGGTAATTAATTTAATTTTTTATTCATTGAGATTGTATTTTATTTTATTTTATTTATTTGTTGTAGTTAAATTTAGAATCTTAACATACAATTTCATCATTGTTATTAAATCTGAAATTGTGTAAACAAAGATACAGTATGGTGTTAAATTTACTTATTATTTTGTTAATGTTCTAGTATGTTAAAATTTATTTTTAGCTTAGGTAGCATTTTCTAGTTTAGGCATTTTAGTGTAATTTAGTAGAACATACTATTTAAATATATTGTTAGTATTGTATATTATTTTATAATTGAGTAGAATATATTATTTAATTTTAAATAAATGTCAATGTTTATTTTTTTTGTTTAATGTATTATTTATTTGTTATAATGATGAATTATTGGAAAGTATTCAAGTTTTAGAAAACTAGTAGGCATTTAATTTAATTTTAATTGGTGAATTTTGACCAGATAAGTTGATTTTAGCTTTTCCTAATTTTATTTTTTGAGGCATAAAACATATTTAACTTAGATAGTAGTTAGGTAACATTTTTTAGTTTAATTTGTTTGTGAAATGCAATTAATTTAATTTTGTTATAGTTTAATTTGCTTTTGTTTATTTCAATATAATTTAATAGAATGTAATATTATCTAATACTAGTTCAGATTGTATATTATTATTATTATTTTACTATTAAGTGTTATTAAAATTTAATTTGAATGAATGGTAACATTAATTTCTTATGTAAACTTTTTGATTTATTATAATAAATAAATATATAATTAGTTTTAAGAGTGAGCATTTAGCTAATTGACAAACTTTAATGAATTTAATTATAGTTTTTGTTAACTTTATTTTTGTGGCATATTTAATTTAGGCTCATTTTGTATCAATAATGTTAAATTTTAGTTTTGTCGTAATTTATTTATTTTTGGCCCACTTTATATCATAAGATAATGTTAATTAATGTGGTTTTGGTGTAGTTTTGATTTTCTGTATATTTTTGCTTTAATTTGCTAAATTTAACATCATGCCTTGATATATATGTGATACAGGATACACAGATTCTGAAAACAAGGTACTCTAATTTGATGGTGGCACCATACCCGCGCATGAAACCTTTTTTGAGGTGGGTTGGTTTGTGCTATGTCACGCAGATAATTCCAGTATTTAATTATGATAAAGCACTCATAAGTGCAATTATGGAGCATTGTAGGGTTAAGTCATACACTTTTCATCTTCCGTATGGGAAGTATACCATCACACTAGAGGATGTGTTGTCCTAGTTGGGTCTACGTGTGGATGGAGTACCTGTCAGTGGACGCATCAGAATATGGGAGAAATTTTATGAGTGGGGTATATGGTCAATGTGTACAGATCTACTTGGTGCTGTTCCAGAGGATGACATAAAAAGATTTTTGGTCAATCTACATTGGTTTACAAAATCATTTGGATTATTGGCGAGGAATGCTAATTCATAGACAGTTATTCATTATGTTATATATGGTTTGAATTTTCAAACCTTTGGAAGTGGAACTCAATTTGAAGTAAAATTACAAGAGGTGGAATTCAATTTGAAGACTTCATTGCAAGTTGTAGTCCAAGAAGTAAAATCCAATTTGAATACTTCACTAATATTGATGATGGTCAAAGGAAGACAATAGACTTCACTAGAATCATCTTGACAACTTGATACAATGGTGTTGCTTAGTTGGAAGTGATCAAGATCAACTTGAAAGTATTAAATGGAGTGCCTACCATATTTAAAAGGAGGTTGCAAGTAAAAAATGTGGATTTGAAAGCATTAAATGCTTATTTGACAATCATGCATTTTGAGTTCTAAATAAAGCATGCATTAGAGTTTGATAACACTCCCAAATGCATTCAGGCTTATGGCATTTGGGTAGTCAGAGAAGATTTTGTTCCTTTCATTGTTCTCTTTGTTTACTATCACTAGTGGTGATTTCAAGTCCATTAGCTCTTTTGGTGTTAGAGTAGTTTGTTCTTATTCTTTTATTACTTCTCTTTTGTGTGTTGAGTATATAAACCAGTGAAAAAATACTGTGAGGTATTCTGGGTGTATTAGGGACTTGGGTTTGAATGGAGTATAAACACTTTTGTACTCCCATCATATTTTCATAGTAAAATATTTAGTTGTCGTCTTTATCTGTGGACGTAGGCTATTTACTGAACCATATTAATCCTTTTGTGTCATCTTTGCTTTATGCTTTCGCATTCTTTATTTGTGCCTCTCTGGTCTGCCATATTTTATAACACATTACACCAGAGCTTTCATTATGGTTCTATTTTATGGGGTCCTATTCCCGAACAAATCAAGGTTTAGGGTTAATATGAAGTGACTCCCTCTTATTGATTTTGATGAGACTCCGAAATATAGTTAGGGATTGCAATTCTAGAATCCCTTTATCGTGAAATTTGTCACACAGTGAAATGCAATGTCACTGAGATTGCAGACTATTTATCCCTTCTACAGTCTTGGCCATGGTACAGAATGCCTTAATTAGGCTACCATGCACGCAGTTTTCTACTTCCACTGATGTACATACATATGTCAATATTTTTATTTTGTTATTTAAATGCATGTATAAATTGTGATCATGAATGCCAATTACATATAATTTTTATAGATGGAGTCGATTTAGGTGCTCGACTAGCTCAGATGCAATTTGCCTACTGTGCTATAGGGAGCGCATTGATGCGATTGGCATTATTGTGGTAATTATCATATATCGGTTATGCTATTAACGTGCCTATTGAGTTCTTATTAGTTGTGAGTCTAATATTTTTTGTCAACTATTGTAGTTTAGGTGGACTCTACACCTACGATGAAGTTAGGGACATGACACCTCTGTTTGTTTATGAAGAAGCTGATGTATAGGAATCTGTGATAGCACTTATATAGTTCACTGTGATTGAGTGGCACCTTACTGATCGTGTTGTTTGAGAGTTTGGTGGAAGACAGCACGTACCATCTGTCCTGATAGATATTGATCGATTGCATGGTAAGGATGGTAGAAAGGATCTAGATGTATGGTGGCATGAGTATTATATGACATGGCATGCTGCATGGGAGGAACGTAGGGAGCGGTGGGTTTAGTATCTACTATCTAATGACGATTGACCATTTGTTGAGTACTTCCATTGATACTTGTCGGTGACAAATAGATTTTTATTGATATATGGAGCCCTTGAGGATCTGAGCTTAGAGATCTGCCAGACAGTATACCAATGCAGACCCAACTTGCACTGAGTACCTCACACCTTGCTGATGTCCCAGATTGAAGCTCTTTGAGGCATCATGTGTATACCGAGATGAATGCTAGCAGATGGCAGTATTTGAAGGATGCACCTAGTGATAATAGAGGTGGACTGGATGATTATGATTATCATCATGACGATTATACGTAGCTTCAGCTAGAGGCCACCTATCAACCTCAAATAGAGCCCAATCGTCAGCCTAAGCCGGAGTCCATACATCAACCTCAGCTAGAGCCCAATCGTCAACCTCCACCAAAGCCTAGACATCAGCCTCAGTCTTTTTGTGTGTACTACCCGACACCTGTGTACCCTAGCCTGCAATAGTAGTTCATGTCTGGTCCCTTTCAACAACAGTTCATTGGTTACCCCTATCAGTACTAGTTCATGCCTGGCCCCTCAAAGACTGGCCACCAAAGGGCCCTCTCAAAGACTATTAATGCCTGACCCCAGCCACCAATTCATGTTGCCGTGCCATCAATTCATGGCTAGCCCTCGTCACAAGTTCATTTCAGACCCTACTGTTCACCCTAGTCCGGCTCCATAGTTTGTGATGGGCCGATCCCAAAGTGACATAGCTTGACACATATCATTCAGTCCGCTATTCATGTTAGCTTCTCAGGTGTTGGCTTGGATGAAGGCATCTGACACACCTCGATCCATGCTAGTGCTATAGTCACCAGATCTTGCTTATCGATCGTTAGTGGATCATCTCACAGCTCCCAGTCAATAGGAGTCTCGTCAGGAGCAAGAACCAAATCATGAATGGGAGCAGGAGCAGGAGGATCAGGTGCATGCCAAGGAGTAGGTACAGGCCAAGCTTGTAAGACAGATTATATATCATTATTGTTTCACAAGGAGTCACTTTGTTACCCCTAGACGCACCAGGCATGGCGGGTAGTGATCAGGATTATATGATTATGTATTGTTTATGTAATTTGGACTTTTATATTATGTTCTTGATATGAGTAGCGTTTATATAGTGATTATATAGTTTCAACTTTTATATTATGTGTAGCATGTAAATTTGGACTTTTTGTAATTTGGAATTTTTATATCATATAGTGTTGAAATGAGTATTTTTTTTTGGATTTGCAGCGAGGCTAAAAAACAACCCAAAAAAACAAACCACCCATAACACGGGACCAGCAGTAGCCCGACAAATCATCAAACAGATCTAAATAAAGGAAAACAGGGGGATATTACTCCCTCAGGAATAGTCAGGCCCTTCTTGGCAAGACGATCCGAACAGAAATTAGCCTCTTTATGGACATGGGAAATTTTGACCACCCAGTCTCTGTTGAAAAGGCCACGAATGGATTCCACCAAAAGAGCACAAACACGGTGAGGAGGAATTCCAAGCCTAATAAAGTTAGAAGTTGAAGATGAGTCTAACTCAAGAATGATCCGACTAAAGGCCAGATCCCAGCTGAGACACAAGCCCCAAAAGGCGCCTTGGAGTTCAGCAAACATAATGGAAACAGAGCCCAGTTTCCTAGAGAATGCAGCAAGAAAGTGACCATTGGAGTCACGCAGCTGTCCACCGCAGGAAGCAGAAGGGGGGTAGAGACAACTGATCCATCAGTATTAATTTTAACCCAGTCGAGAGGGGGTGATTGCCAAGAAATATACCTGATATCAACCTCCGAGAAACTTCTGCCAATAGTATGCATCAACTGTAAAGCATAATTATAGTCCTTAGCCACACTGATAACCTGATAGAATAAGGCATGCGCATTCAAGGTTTGGCCATCGAAAATAGAGGCATTTCGGGCCTACCATAAGGAGCTACACAGTTGCAGAGAGGAGGGGCTATTGAACCCCTTTACAGTAATGAGTCTAAATCATAATATTCTCTTCAATTCAAGAGGAGAGAGGGGAGTGCAAAAAGTTACTAGTGGCAAGACTAGGCAAATTAACATATGGTAGTTCTGAAATTTGGACTTTTTGGCTTCTATTAATCATTTTACATATAGCATGTAAATTAAAAGAGAGCAGAAAACATATTTACATTGACAAAGAAAAGGCCACATGAAGACTTACATTAACCAAGAGACCACAATAGAATTACATTAACAAGTACACCACAACAAAATTAAAATAACAATATTACACTGAGAGAGAAGACAACACATAAGGAGAAACAATAATAAGCTGATAGTATAAAAGAAAACGTAACACGTAAAAAGCAAAGTACAATTTATATTATCTAAAGTTACAATTTTATTTTATAACCTAAATGGATTGCAAATGCTAAACTGAGTTAGAGATTCATCTAACATTTTAAGCTATACTATTTTTGTGATTCGATTATTTTATCACGCGTTTTACACTGAGGTAATTGGATTAACACCTTTTTTCATTTGGTTCAACCAGTTCATTATACTATTGGGTGTTCATATTGTGAGAATAAGTTTGCTATACTTTGATTGATTTACTTGGAGATTGTGATATCATTGGATGTTTACATTGTGAAAAAGAGATCAAATTACTAGTTTAGTCTACATAAACTGATATTACATGCAACTTTGATGAACCAAATTGCTAATACTGCATCAATAAAATTAACAATATGAATTGTTTGCTTTTCCCATTAATTTCTTATTTATTGTACATATTCTTTCTAGTTATGAATTAAAATTTTGATGGAGAAATAATCAAGCTTAATTGTGATAAGAAATTTTCTATAAATAAATCCAACATATAATTTTACTCATAAAACTTATTCATAAAATTTTTTTTCTCATTTTTACTATTCAACCTTCACGCAATTCATTCCACTCTATTTAAAGTTGTTATTTGAACACGCTTAATACATATGCCCATCAACATTAGAGGCTGCTCACATTAATGATAGAAGAAAATTCATCTTGAAAATAGAATCAAGAAAGTTGCAGCATCAATACTGCTAATATGCTATTACCCAGGTCCCAGTCACATATAATTCTCAGTCATTTACATACCATTTGTTACTTGTATTGTTACTTACCAACAGGCTTGCCCAACATTAACAGCTACGTATCCCAAGAATTGATAGACATAGTCACCGAATATATTCAAATATCATTTTTCATATATAAATTATGACATTTTAAGACCATAACATTTGTAAAATATGCAATGATTCCAAACAGAAGAAAGGAGAGACAAAAACGAAAGTAATATCCAAAAGATACCCTCCTTAATTTTCACCGTAGATTTGCCTCATTTTGAACACAAGACAAATATAAGCAAAAAAAATAAAAACAAACAAAAAAGAAATATATGTATACTAGAAGAAAAAGCCAAAAAAAAGACAAACAAACGATGCTTCATTGGTTAATTATAATTGATGGTTCATAGCAATTTACATGTACAGAAGGAAAATCTAAGAGCTGTGGCTTGCTCGCTCTCTCTACTCACAGGAGGCTTGAAAACATTGAAGCGAAAACCCAACCAGGGCATCAAAACATTTTACACTAAGCTATACATACAACATAACTTCTACAAATCAAAGAATGTGAACAATGCCATTGCTACAGCTACACACTACTCATTCTTCACATCTGGCGACTGCAGTAAAGCCAAAAGCCGATTATACTCTTCATGGGCATCTTGTATTTCACTTCTAAGCCTCGTTGCCTGTACAATCATAACCATTTCTCTTAAACGATGTCACAAAAAGTCAAAACAAAAAGTTGTTCATTCCCTATGTATTAGGCAACTGAACTACACAAATTAACAAAGCATTATTGCACCGTGCAAGTTACCTTGAGATTAAGTTCTTCCTCTGCCTTCTCATATTCCACACATCTGCAGGGAAAAGAGTACAATTAAGGTCAGTAACAGCCATGTGATAACTCGAAATTGGAGGCATGAAGAAAGCGTGTTAGATGTTAAGATGAGATAAAAATGGCATGTTGGATGCGTTGGCCAGCAGTTGACCAGGATTGGATCAGACTGAAATTGCTGAACAACAATATTCTAAGAAATAAAGACTCATCATTGCAGTTGCAAACAGAAATATACTCACTTTGCGCGTAGTTTCTTGTTTTCTTCCATCAAGTTCATAGTCTCTTCGTCTACAACCTGATCTGCAGGAGTTACAGTGATCTACATAAAACGCAAAAGTGAAGTTGGCATCAAAATACTTCTCAATTATCTACAAAGGAAGAAAATGTAGTTCAAGAAAATCAAGCAAATCAATAGAAGTCATAAATGAATAGCTACTCAAGAATAATAATTTAAGTTACAATAACAACCAAGCCTGCCTTATCCCACTATGTGAAGTCAGCTATATAAATCGGGTGACACAATAATATCTTATTGCAACCATATCTACAGCCAAACCATTTAAATCTTTTGTATTAATTTCGCCCGGAGGTTTTCTTCATCTCCCTCTAGCTCTAACCAAGGTAGCTAGGATCGCGCCTTAAATCGTAGGATCGCACGATTCCACGATTTTGGAAGGCCTAGGCGATCCCGATTCCACCTCTCAGCGCGCCGCTGCCGGTCGCTGTGGAATCGCTGGGGAAGATCGTGAACTCGGTGGAATCGGCCAATCTTTGTGACCTTCGCGCGCCCAAGAGCTAGGAAGCTCCAACTCGTTTCTGTGAAAAAAAAAAAAAGACCCATTTGCGACATAACCCAGTCTCGAGCAAAAGGAAGCCCCAACCAAGTGAGTTTCTCAATCTTCGCTTCTCCATTTATATGTGTCGCTTGATTCTTTACTATCTTTTCTCTCTTCTCTTTGCTCTTCGAGGACGATGAAGAGCTCTGTCCCTAGTATCTGTTCGAGGCTTCGAAGCTGTGACCATTGCTCAACGGGTTGGAGCACTCCTTGGCGCTTGGCTGGCTGCACTCTCTTCTCTTCCCCGAGCTTTGCCCCGATGCCGATGTCGAAGTCGAAGTCGAAGTCGCAGTCGCACCCCGCCGCTCAAAGTCGCAATCACATCCCGCTGCTTTGAATCGCAAATCATCACCTCCATGGTCGCATTCCCATGGCCTCCCTCTTTCCCTATTTCTTGTTGCCAACCTTTATCGAGAAGCTTCTTCACCTTTTTAGTTTTGCATTTCTATTCATTTTTTTTTTGTTTGGTCTTATCATTTGGGCTTTTGGGCCAATACTCCCTAAATGAATATTGACACTCATATTTTGGATCAGTATTTGTTTGTTTATATCTGCTCAGAAAAATAAAATAGAGAGGTTGAGACTTTGAGTTCAAGGATAAATATAGTTTGAAATTTTTCTAAAATAATTTTAATCATCAAATATGGACTTTTGGTTATGTTTTCTTTAAATCCTTGATTGTGAGTTATAATTTTATGCATAATAAATTAAAGTTTATTTATATAAATGTAATTATGCTATCTGGTAGGATCTTACAATCCGTGTTACGATCTTACAATCCGTGTTAGGATCTAACGCTTTACGATTTTGCATCCCCCTTTCGATCCTACGTAAGATCTCGATCTTAGCTACCTTGGCTCTAACTATTGAGCTACCATCCGTCTAATATTATTCTTGTTATTGGGACCTCTACAAACCTTCTCCACGAATGCCTAAACAATCTAAAACAAGGTTTACCATTTTTCCATAACAGTTGCTACACCAGCTTTCTCTTGGATGCATTAATTTCTAATCCTTTCATGTTTAGTGTATCCATTCATCTAATGTAAAATGCTTGATTGTACAACATTTATCTACAAAAATCATGCACCGTGACCATGGCACCAGCTCTTAGATATGTGCAATAAATATATCAAGGCCATCAGAAAGAGGAGGACTAAAATTTTACCTTTGAAGTGATTCTATAATTATAGAAAAATCTACTAGTACCCCATTTTGTGTTCTCATACCAGAAGTGATTATCATGCATATCTTTGATTGCTCGGGTGAAGGTAATCTGAACTCTCTTCCTCCAAAAATCTCCATAAAACCTACCTTTTCACTCTATTATACACCTTTTCTGATAAATAGAAACCATACATGAATCTCTTGGATTCCTATGACATATCTCTATCAATCTTAGTAGTAAGTGAATAGCTTACACGATAAACCCCCAAGCCAATAAACCAAACTAATTATATGTAATGTCAGTCTTCTGTCTTAACCTCCACTTAATTACTCTCCTCTCATAGATAATGACTCATTGGCTTACTCCTCAGCAATTTGTACAATTTTGAATGTCTCATGTTTTTATAGATAAGAATTAAGGTACTCCTCCATCACACATTTTCATTTTCTCAGACCTCTATTTCATTAAACAACTTTGTGAGCCAACAACTTATGCATTTCCTCCTTAGATTACATACCTCAATAGGTATATGATCAAGTTCCACTACTTCGCTGTTATCCATCCACTTCAGCACCTTTTTCCCCCTCAAAACTCTTGAACTCTGGGGAAAATGTATAATTTTGATCTTTCTCTCAGCTATTTAAGCTACTAAGTGCACAAGAATCTCATATCCTTTCTTAAATAGCATGTGAACATAGCTATTTCATTTTTCCTTGATGTCTTGTTTGATGACCACACTTTTACTCTCTTCACCCTTGATGCGTTTTACCTTATCTAAATCTTCTCTCTCTTTTCCTACCTTTAACAAGCTTGAAAATACTTCTTTTCCCTTCTTAGATGCCTAAAAATTAGTATAACCTATCAAATACTCTAGCATTTGCTTTGATCACCATCTAGTTATCCCTTTTAGCTACCTTACACTTTCCCCAAAATAATACTTTTAATATACTTCAACTTTTTCTGCAAATAATGACAGCAACAGGCAAGCAATCTAAATACAAAAATGGAGCTAATGTGTATCATTAATAATAATCACAGACCACTGTTTGAGTTGCAAGATAAATCTACACCATCTCTTTGCCATGCAAATGAAAAATTGTAGTTTGTTATTCAAATTATGTGTGTGTGTGTGTAAAAAATCAACAAATTACAACATAACAAGAACGAAGCCACTACAGACCTGTTTATCCCGACTGAAACCAACACCTGCTGCATTCTCTTCTGTTGCATGCTTTTTCAACTTCTGGAGGTCAATTACTTCATATGTCTTCCTCTTATTAGATCCTGAACCAAAATGAGGATACATTAGTCAGATAACACTGATTAAACTAGTGATACAACATCTTGTTTATCACAGATATAACTGATTAAACAAGTGATATAAGATCATGTTTATCACATGAGCAGTTACCTTGCACTGATGTGCTTTGCAGGGTTGTCGTCTTTGGTTCAGAATTCCCATATGCTACTTTACTATTGACAACAGGGGAGGAACTTTTGTTCAGTGTGACTGGTTTATCTACACCAGTTGGTTTCTTTAGTGATGGACGCAGTGGAGTGTTTTCCCTATACCCAATTAGTCTACAATGGCAATCCCTGCAGAAATTTAAAGAGTCCTAGACATTTCAGATGTTAAATTTTTTTTTTTTCCTTAAGTTATACATTGGTATTGATCCTCATACAAAGATTTCAAATTTTTTTATTTGATAAAAGAAGAATTTTACTGAGACAGAAGCATACAGAAAGACAAGAGGACAAGAGATCCTCTAAAATTAAGCAAATAGAATACTCACAGGATTCAAAAGTAAGAATAGGTGGAGAGAGAGAGAGAGAGAGAGAGCGCGAGCAGAACAAGCAAGCAAGGTAGCTAAGATCGAGATCTTACTTGGGATCGGATGGGAGATGCAAAATCGTAAAACGTGCGATCGTAACACGAATCGTAAGATCCTACCAGAACTAACATACACACATATATTTCATATAACATGACATAAATAAGTAAAAATAGCTACAACTAACATACTTAACTTCAATTTAAAATGCAAATAGTCCAAGAACCATGAGTCATACACTCATAATCCATAAATCATAGCATAAAGTGCAATAAGTCTACAAGTTTTTGATATCATATAAACTAAAAGCATTAAAGAAAACAACCAAACTAATATAATCTCATCTAAAGCAAATCATCAAGGTTATGATCATCATATTCATCATCTGCTATCTGGTCTCCACCATCTTCATTGCCATCTCTTCGAAGAAGCTCATCAAAGTCATCATCATCTAGAGGAGGAATCTCCAAATCATCCAAAGCGCCACCAACTCTACCACCACCTTCCCCAACACCCAAGTTAAAATCATCTGGGATATCCAAATCCTCTAAGCTTTCCAATACATCCTCATTTTCCACAATCCATTCTTCATCAGAGTCCAAATCATCAAGATTATACTCAATAGGATTTCTTGATTGCTTCTTCTTAGACAATCTTGAATTGATCATTACAAAAACATCATTCATAGTTTTTTGCTTCAAACGATTTCTTCTCTTTGTGTGAACCTAAACAAATGTAATAGCAATCAACCCATAGCAATTGGCAACTAACTCTAATATTCTAAAAGTAAAATATAATACAAATCATAGGTATGGGTTAAAACTTAAAATATTTACCATTTCAAAGGCACTCTAATTCCGCTCACATCCTGATGAACTGCATGTCAAGCTCAACACACGAATAGCAAACCTTTGAAGCTCAGAATGCTCATCCCCATAAGAATCCCACCATTGTGCTGGAGTTTTGGTATTTAGGGCAGCCTTGGCTACTTGCTTACCAAAAAACTTAACTCGACTCTTGAAATCTTCAAGTTGAGCATCAATCTTGGTAATTTCAGCTGGATCCCCCACAATTCTCTCCAAACAATCATATAGTCCTCTCTTAACTTCATAATCACTCTTAAATGTAGGACTATAATGTAACTGTGGATTAAGGTAGTAGCCTGCAACATGCAATGGCCTATGGAGTTGGCTATCCCATCTTGCATCAATGATCTCCCATAAAGGCATATAGCTATAGAATAGAAAAATTGAATTAACAACTAAAGTATTTAAACTAAACTACATTATGTAGGAATGACAAATTAAATAGTTTACCTCTTTTCAACACCTTGAAAAGCATTTTGTATTTTTTCTTTAGCACGATCCATTTCCTTGTAAATGTATCCCATTGCTGGCTTCTCATCTGAAGCCACTAAGCGCAGCACATGAACAAGAGGATAAGCACCCCTCAAGCAAATGACAATGTCCCTCCAAAACAGTCTATCTAAAACAACAGCTTCAATAAACTTCTCATCCCTTGTCTTGGAACATTTACTTGATTGCCATTAATTCGAAGTAAACATTCTTATTAATGCACTCTTCTTCTCATTAAGGCTACCCAAAGTGAGGTAGGATGTGGCAAAACAAGTCATGTCCGGTCTCACCAAATCTTTTCCTTTGGTATGGTATTGTAATAAGGAAATGAGAGAAGTCCTTGAATAGATGTAAGTTGTAATTTTTCTTCCCTTGGCAATTGTCTCTTATGAAGCTCCAACTTTTTCTCAAAATCCTCCAACATCAAATCAATGCAATGAGCTGCACAAGGTGTCCAATAAAGCTTCTTCCTCTTTTCCATCAACATTCGTCCCGCAGCTTTGTAGTTAGCTGCATTATCTGTCACAACTTGCACAACATTCTCCTCACCCACCTCCTCAACAACATCATCTATCATCTTAAATATTTTATCAGCTGTTTTGCAAATATGTGAAGCATCAATAGACTTCAAGAAAACAGTCCCCTTAGGACTATTCACTAGAAAATTTAATATAGTTCTCCTCCTCTTATCTATCCAACCATTTGTCATAATTGTGCAACCTGTTTTCTTCCAATGAGCACTATGTTCCTCTAACATCTCCATGGTTGAATTTACATTTTTCTTCAAATATTTGAGTCTTAGTTCAGTGTAAGGAGGTGGTTTGAATCCTATTCCACGCCGGGCAACCTTTTCAAACATTTTCCTATATTCTTCACTCCTTGCCACATTAAAGGCTATGGCATTATTGTAAAAAAATGAAGCAATTTCTTCACATGCTTCCTCCCTTAAGTTCTTCTTAAACATAGTGTTAATTGTGGCTTGAGTGCTAATTCCTCTTTTCTTGAATAGGCTTGCAGGAGTCTCTATTTCTTTTCCCTTCCTTTTCTCACCAACTAAAGAATCAACAGTTTGTTCATCATTATTTTCTGCTAATGCTTCCTCATTACTCCTTGTTTTCATGATCAAATTTTTTTGTAAACCAGCCACAATAGCCCACATTTGTTTTCTTACCTCATCACTAACAGAAGATGCTCCTACATCTTTTTGAGTTCCAGCCAAATGATGTTTTAATCTATAAACCCCCCCCCCTATAATCTCCTTATGACAGTGTTTACATTTGATTTTTCTAGTATTTCCATCAATAGAAATTCCATGAAGCCAGCCTATATCACTTCTATTTCCAAGTACATTCTTAGGAGTTTTTTTCCCTCTACCTGAAGCATTCCCAGCAACACTCCCACTTTCAGACTGAGGAGTAGAACCAGAACCTCTATTATCCCCTCCACTAGAACATCCATTGCCCCTACACCAGCATTGTCTGATGACATTTTTCCCCACTCAAACAATACCTAATACACAATCCAACACAAAAATACTCCTATTCAAAAAATTAAAATGAGAAGAAAACATGCATTCTGGAGAAAAGGAGCAGAAAGCATACATTTTCGCGCGGGGGGGGGGGGGGGGTGAACCAAGAAAAAGAAAAATGTAGAGCTCACCTTGCTTGTGAGCTCTGAGCAAACCGAGAAGCAAGGAAGAGCGGCCTCAAAGCAGAAGCAGACGGAGAGAGGAGAGAAGAGAGAAAGGGGAGCAGCGGCGCAGTGTACAGGGGAAGCAGAAGCAGAGACCGAAGAGCAGTGGCGCGGTGAGGTACGATGGCGCGGGGTGGTGCGACGGTGGCGGCGGCGAGGCAAGGTAGGCCGTGGTTCGAAAAGAGTGAAGGGGACCGATTAAGAAAGGGACAGATCTTAGGGTTCTAATTGGGGGCTAAGAATGGGCCACGTTTTGGGCCGTTTGGGTCGCGAATCTGAGCCAACTTCTCTGGGATCGGCCGGATCGCCGAGATCGCATAATTTCAGCGATTCCATGATCTTGCCCGGCGATCTCAACGCGCGGAGTCAATGGCGAGCTGGAGCTGGGATCGGGATCGCTGGCATGGGGTAGAAGCGTAGGATCGCACGATCCCACGAGTAAAAACGCAATCCTAGCTACCTTGCAAGCAATGATAAAAGAACACTAGCATAAACATTATACCAGTACTCCCATGTCATTTCCTTCAATCGCACTTCAAGCTTTTGAAACAATGAAGTTTTCTCAAAATCTTGTTTATTATGAGTTGGCTGAACAAAATCTGCTTGCAGGACACCTACACAAGATTATTGTAGTTAGGTAACCATTCTATACAGGTTCAGTATATCTCATTCTCAACCATAAAAAAGAACTTGACATAAAGAAATGTGTTACTCACCAACAACTCCTCTGCCTCTGCTGTCTGAATACCTCACAACCTGCCAAAATGGCTGCCATATTGAGAAGTAGCATCAGTGTTAGAGAAATAAGAAGAAAATATGTTACAAGATAAACATACACTACATATGGGTGCAATTTGGCAGTTATTCTAGAAAAAGGATATAGAAGACAACAATGAAAGAGGATAAGGAATCCTCCACAGATATAAAAACAAAACACAATAATGTCTGTGATTTGACAAACTAGTAATTGCTGCACTAGTTTTTACTTTTTAGATAGCAATTGCCAGTTTTTTTTCCTTATAATAAAGAGAATTTGGTTGAAACAGAAGTGAGGGGGATAAAGAACCTAGCGAGATAAAGAATACAAAAAGAAGAGAAGTAAATATAGCAAAGCTTTCAGATCTCTCAAAACAAAACACAATAAGGTCCGTGATTTGACAAACTAGTAATTTCTACATTAGTTTTTAGATAGCAGTTGCCATTTTTTTCCCTTATAATAAAGAGAATTTGGTTGAAACAAAAGTGAGGGGGATAAAGAACCCAGCGAGGTAAATGTAGCAAAGCTTTCAGATCTCTCAATACATCATTTAGAAAAAACCCTGAAAAAAAGGCCATGGGTTTGCACCAAATGGATGCGGGGACTCAAATCTTATCCCAAATCAGGTCATGTGTCCGCAATGTCATTAAATATATACAGGCGTTTCTCCCAAGCCAAATACAGCATTTTGTGGAATAGATTGCAAATTGCCAAAGTTTAGCTTCTTTTCTTTTCCCCAAACCATGCATGGAAGCTAACTATCAAGCTGGTCCAAGGA
Source organism: Dalbergia cochinchinensis (assembly GCA_031216125.1). Taxonomy (NCBI): domain Eukaryota; kingdom Viridiplantae; phylum Streptophyta; class Magnoliopsida; order Fabales; family Fabaceae; genus Dalbergia; species Dalbergia cochinchinensis. The sequence goes on along the minus strand of CM062373.1, from coordinate 51,742,932 downwards.
GTTAACACACGCCCAAAAAAAAAAAAAATGCCACATTATAGCCAAATTGTTAACACCATAGCAATATTAACAACCATGTATGTATGGTTCATTGTAGAACAGACGGCTAACTGGTGTAGGTCTTGAGGGTAAACCCAAATTATCTGAAAACTCTCAAAGAACTTGTTCCAAATATACTTTGCAGCAGAACAGTGTATAAATAGTTAAGACAACAATTCCAAAGTATAACAACACATAATACTTGTTGCAGAAGTCTAGGACCATCTTTTGTAGCAAGCTGATAGTTCGCCATTAGAGCCAATACCATCAAGAGCAACAATCCATACAAATTGTTGATAATCAGTGACTAAAGGCTGATTTCCTGAGATTAAGGAATCTGTTTGTATTTATTAGGATTTGTATAGTTTGATTTCTTTCCTTTGTTAAATAAATCATATATGTAATTTATTTCTGTTTTACGAGGAGATAATTTCCTCCTTTAATTTAGAAATAGAATTAATTGTATAGGTGTGTACCTGGCCTATTTAATCGGCCTTTGTAAACCTTTCATTGAATATACAAAATGCATTTTTTTGCATGGCATCAAAGCACTGATCTGAACCATCTCTGTTTACCTCCATTCACCATGGCCACTGTTGACGGAAAACCAAAAGGCAGCACTCAATCGGAGACTGGTGGCGCAGCTATAACCAGCACGGTTGAGGGAACACCACTCCTAAACACTGGTCACAAACTCAATGGCCAAAACTATAACCTATGGGCCATATCGGTCCAAATATTCCTTCAAGGTAAGGGAAAGGAGAATACATCACTGGTGATGCAAAAGCACCAGCAAAGGGCACGGTCGAACTCAAGAAATGGATGGCAAAAAACAGCATGATCATGTAATGGCTGTTGAACACCAAGACAAATGAGATTGCCGAAAATTTTATGTATTACAACACAGCAAAGGAGATTTGGGATGAGGCGGAAGCAACCTACTCCAATGTGGACAACACCTCTGCAATATTTGAGATTAGGAGCCTCCTACATGACCTGAGACAAGGTAACTCAACTGTCATTGAATACTTTAACACCCGTAATCGCTATTGGCAGCAACTAGATGCCCTTGAAGAGATTGAGTGGCACTGTACAGCAGACAGCAAGCAACACAAGACTCTTGTAGAAAAAGATCGAATCTACAGGTTCCTTCTTGGCCCTAACACAGACCTTGATGAAGCGCGTGGATGAATTCTAGGTACCAAACCCCTTCCACATGTTCAGGCAGTTTTCTCTGAGATAAGAAGGGAGGAAAGCATAAGAAAAATCATGTTAGGAGGCCCAAGCACAACACAGCCCACTAAAGGCTTTGCACTAGCTGCAAAAGGACCACGCCAAAACTCCCAACAGAAGAAGAATCGCCCTTATTGTGAACACTGCAAGAAGCCTGGACACTTGAAGGATGCATGCTGGTTCCTAGTTGGAAAACCAGCAAATGCAAAAACCTCCAAAGGCCAACCTTCCCGAGGCAACACAGCCACCTTCAACTCACTGGAATCAGCCACAGCCAGTGCTGCACCTAAGGAAAGCCCATTCAACAAAGAGCAGATAGAGGTACTATAAAGGTTGCTCCAACGAACCTTAAGAAATGAGGGCACAAGCACTGGTAATGCATCCCAAACACAAAAAGGTAATTGCTTAACTGCTCTGGCCACTCACAAAAAGAAGGCCACATCTTGGATTGTGGACTCAGGGGCTTCTGATCATATGACAGGGGATATAACCACTTTTAGGAAATATTCCTTGCCAAGGTAACTCCACAATCCAGATAGCTGATGGAACACACTCAGAAGTAACCGGTACAGGTTCAGTATATATCTCTAAGGATATTATCCTTAAGGATACCCTTTATGTCCCTAACCTTGATTGCAACTTGCCGTCCATGCATAAATTAACCAAAGATCTAAATTATGTTGCTAAATTCTACCCATACGTTTGCGAATTTCAGACTTTGGACTCAGGGAAGAGGATTGGCAATGCTAAAGAGTATGGAGGACTATATCTTCTTTCAATTGATGACTCCAAGAGTACACCATCAGAGAAGTCAAGACCGTCCTGTGCAGCAGCTTCACCTTCACCTGACCCCATAATGTATTTGGAAAAACTGTTCCCATCTTCATTCAATAAAAATTCAAAGTTCTTTAACTGTGAAGTGTGTCAAATGTCCAAACATACTCGACAAACTTGCCCACTACAACCTTACAAACCATCCCATCTGTTTTCCTTAATCCATAGTGTTGTGTGGGGACCATCTGGAATTCCCAATGTCATAGGCTCTAGATGGTTGGTCACATTCATTGATGACCATACACGGATAACTTGGGTATTCTTAATGAAGGAAAAATCAGAAGTGGGAAGAATATTTGAACATTTCCATAGCCTAATTCCTACCTTCACCGGCATAGCATTATATACCAAAGTTCCTGTGTCAACACTCCACAACAAAATGGAGTGGCTGAGCGCAAGAACTGACATCTTTTGGAAGTAGCACGGTCCCTCATGATGGCATCTCATTATTGGGGAAAAGCAGTACTCACAGCTACCTACTTGATCAACACTTGTCTCCTAACATCAATTCCAATCAAAATCTTTGGATGCACAGCCTTTGTCCACAACCACCAACCTAACCACAGCAAGCTTGATCCCACCTCAATACCCTGCATTTTCTTGGGATACTCTATAAAGCAAAAAGGGTACAAATGCTACTCTCCCTCCACCAAAAAATTCTACCACTCCATGGATATCACATTCTTTGAAAATCAACCTTTTTACCCCAACACTGAAATTCAGGGGAAGAAAAAGAAGGATGACAAATTTCAGCTTTGGAGGTTCAGAGATACTATCAATTTTGAAAATTCTGGAGGAACAGTAGCCCCTGAAATTGCCTTTGAAACAACCCCTAAAACTGCAGAAACCAATGACACGACCCCTGAAACTGCCACTGAAACTGCAGAAACTAGACCAAAACTGAACCAGGAACCAGCAAAGCTGAACCATCAATCAACAGCCAACCCTTTCGTGGTGTACTCAAGGAGGCAGAAGGCTGGAAAACAGCAACCACCATCCTCCATTACTCCAAGGCAGAGTCAAGAATCTGCCCCAACACCAGAGCCTGGAGAAAACCCACCTGGTAACACAGTTCCTACCCCTTTAAATTCTGCCCCTCCTAGCCAAGAACTTACTGATCTTGATTTACCCATTGCTGTTAGAAAAGGTGTGAGGTCTTGTACTAAACACCCAATTGGAAATTTTGTATCTTACGATAATTTAGCCCAACACCATAAAGCCTTTGTAACAGCCCTAGATAGCATTCCAGTACCTAGGGACATACAGGAAGCTCTCCAACACCCCAAATGGGCTACTGCAATGAGGGAAAAGGTTCAAGCACCAGAAAAGAATGGTACATGGGAGTTCTCAAACCTGCCTCAAGGAAAGAAGACCGTTGGGTGCAAATGGATTTTTTCCATTAAACACAATGCAAATGGAAGTGTTAACAAATACAAGGCACGCCTTGTAGCCAAAGGGTTCACATAGTCATATGGCATCGACTATGAAGAGACCTTTGCCCCAGTAGCCAAAATGAACTCGGTTCGTGTTATCCTATCACTTGCTTGAACCTTGATTGGCCTTTGCACCAGCCGGATATCAAGAATGCTTTCCTTAACGAAGAACTTGAGGAAGAAGTCTACATGAATATTCCTCCAGGACTTGAAACTCCAGTAACTTCCAGGAAAGTTTGTAGACTCCACAAGTCCTTATATGGCCTTAAACAATCCCCCTGAGCATGGTTTGAGAGACCAACACAAGTTGTTAGAGGAGATGGATACATACAATGTCAAACTGACCACACCATGTTTGTCAAGCACTTGTTAGAAGGTAAAATGGCACTATTTGTAGTCTATGTTGATGATATTGTTGTCACAGGGGATGATTATGAAGAGACTAAACTCCTCAAGGAGCGTCTATCTGAGGAATTTGAAGTCAAGGACCTAGGAAAGCTCAAGTATTTCCTAGGGATGGAAGTAACCCGCTCAAGAAATGGGATTTCTGTATCCCAAAGGAAGTATACCCTTAACCTCCTAAAGGAAATAGATATGTTGGGAAGCAAGCCAGCTAGCACACCAATAGAACCATCAAGAAGGAATGGGACAGAAGGGGAAAGTCCTCCTACAGATAAGGATAGATATCAAAGACTTGTGGGAAAATTAATCTATTTATCCCATATCAGACCTAACGTTGGATCTACAGTAAGTATGGTAAATCGTTTTATGACCAATCCCATAGAAAACCACATGAAGGCAATCAACTGAATCCTCAAATACTTAAAGGGAACCTCGGGCAAAGGTCTACACTTTACAAAGAACTCTAGTAGAGATATGGAAGTGTAAACAGATGCAGATTGGGCAGGATCCATGGAGGACCGAAAATCCACAACTTGATATTGCTCGTATTTGTGGGGAAACCTTGTCACATGGAGAAGCAAAAAACAACCTGTAGTTGCTAGGAGTCGTGCTGAAGCTGAGTTTAGGGCATTGTCCCATGGCATTTGTGAAGGGATTTGGCTCCAAAGGATGCTTAAAGAGCTTAAAATACCCTCAAACCACACTTTGAAAGTTCTATGTGATAATAAAGCAGCCAATTAGTATTGCCAAGAACCCTGTTCATCATGACAGGACCAAGCATGTGGAGATTGACTGTCACTTCATAAAAGAGAAGCTTGACAGTGGATGCATGTCTTTTGTACACACCTTCATCTCAACAAACAACAGGTATTCTAACTTAAGGCTCTCTCAAAGCCAAGCTATGAGAGTCTAAGATCCAATCTGGGCATGATAGACATCTACCACCTAGATTGAGGGGGAGTGTTGATAACCAGTGACTAAAGGCTGATTTCCTGAGATTAAGGAATCTGTTTGTATTTATTAGGATTTGTATAGTTTGATTTCTTTCCTTTATTAAGTAAATCATATCTGTAATTTATTTCTGTTTTAAGAGGAGATAATTTCCTCCTTTAATTTAGGAATAGAATTAATTGTATAGGTGTGTACCTGGCCTATTTAATCAGCCTTTGTAAACCTTTCATTTAATATACAAAATACATTTTTCTGCACAAATGACTTGGTTTAGGAATAAAATTTCTCTATCAGTGGACTTAGTCAAGAACTAAAAGAACAATTTACAAGAGAACACTCTTTAGAACTCGAGACCAAATTCTTTAATCCTATTATAGGAGGAAAGATGAACGAATTTAAGTAGAAGCAAAAGAAACTCTAGCTCAATTTTCCTATCATTTTAATTAATTGTGGAAATGAAAAATTTAATAGAAGTTAGAAAACAAGGAAGAGTAAAATGGCTACCATATTCTTGCTTCACCCCTCCACCCAAAAAAGAAAAGAAACAAAAACCCCGAAAAACAGAAATAAAGGAAATGACTCTACATTCCCTCCCTAGTTGTGGATGTGCTTATAGAGTATACTTTTTTGCAAATGATATAGTTCTAGTTAGAGATTCAAGAAAAAATAAATAAATGGGAAGTTAGAGCTTCAGAGATAAGCTTTCGAAGTAATTGACTTTTGCTTAAGTAGAAGTAAGATCGAGAAAATGTAATGTAAGATCAGCAATGGATATGCTAATTCTAACTTGGGCAAAATTTGGACCCCTTATCAGCAACAGGTGTTTTAAATTTGTAAGATTAGCAATAGATGCAAGGTTTACGCCAATTCTAACTTAGAGGAAAAATTTGGACACCATATCATACCGCAAGTCATGTGGTTCAAGTTCTTGGATCCATCATATAAAATGAGTCGGGAAATAGAAGGATAAAGCATAAGATTCAAGTTGGATAAATGAAATGGATGTGTTTCGGATGTTGTTTATGATAGAAAACTACAATCAAGCTTAGGGGAGAAAAGACCTACAATCTTGGGCAATTAAAAACTGAGAGCTTAATGTTGCTGAGAAAATAATGTTGTATTGGGCAAGTGGACACAATAGAGAAGACAAGATTAGGAATAAAAGCATCGGAAGAAAGCTGAATTAGAACCTACAGTGAAACATATGATAGAATCTTGCACTAAATGATATGAGCATGTGAGAAGATGACCTGAAGAAGTCCCAATAGAAAAAGTAGACCTGAATGAGGATAGCCCAACAATTAAGGGCAGTGAAAGACCAAAAAATTAAAAAAAATAAAAAACTATAGAAGAAATCATTAAGAAAGGGATAGATTGAAATGTACTGTCTGTAGACAAGGTTTACAATGGAATAAAATAACATCGCTAGATCTATTTAGCCGATCCCGTTGTTTCTATTAGTCAACAACCAATTACTCAATAATAACATAAAACAGTTTTGCTTCAAAGTAGACATGCCAGAACATTTTGCGTGATAATTACCAGTATCAGCCGGTTTTTGTGATATACATTAAAACCGTGCAAAGCAATTTGAGGAGCTTCCTTAAGAAAACCAATTGTTGTCACAACTGTTGCCTGCACATTTAAGCCCCAAAAAGAAATCAAATAATATATAAAAGATACACTTGTTACTAATATCAAATAGAATCATGCATGCATATTCAGCACAAGATAATTTTCTATCTTGAGTAATTTAAAACTTCTGGTAAGTTAGACAATGACCTGCACAGATCCGCCAACTTGTGGTTTATATACAATAAATTCAGGATATTTAAGATCATTAGCAATGTTATGCGGCTCCACAACTTTCCCTCGCAATATAATTTGAAAACTTTCATGACTCCGAAAGTACAATATGGACATGTAAACCTGTGGAACATGAGAATATTAGGCTCAAGAAATGCAACCTTTTACACAGCCACTTAGGCATAATTTCTAGATTCAGCATACACGTAAAGAGTAGTGAAACCGTGTAGCAATGTGTTGCTCATTTATTGTCTTCCAGGCACGGAGTGTATCAACCTTCTTGATATCCCCAGCAATTCGAATGTCCTGAATATGAGAAGAAGCCCCTAAATAAGCAATGAAAGCATGATTCCAAAACAGAAAGTATAACAAAAAGAAAGCAAATAAAACAAAAAAATATAACCTCAGGGTCCGTATCAAAGTCTAGCTCCAAATTCCCATCATCATTGGACCACAGATTGTAGATAATGACTTTAGTACCATGAGATCCAATGTCATAAAACTGTTGGCATAAAGAATATTTGAGGTGAATCAAAGCATGTTACTAATCTATCAAGAAAGTGATCAACATCATGAAACAAAATAATTTGTTATGCAGATAACTTCTCATTTGACCGCATATCATATTCTTTCAATAGCCTCATTCACTGCACGAATTTCTAACTTGATTACACAATCAAGCCCTAAATGCCTCAAGGATGTCTTTGACAAACAAAATTCCACCATATACAGGACACATAACATTGAGAGGGAGAAAGGGTTAGAGATCAAATTAAAACGAAAAAAAAAATGTAGAGATAAAAGAATAGGTATCCCTGAAAAAAAAAATAAAGCAGAAAGAGTAGCCATTGGTTTCAATTTTCAGTTTTTTAATTTTCAGGATTTTGTGAAGGAAATACTGAAAACTGGAATTTGTAGTTTTTAAAATTTCCAATATTTCCTTTACAAAATCTAGAAAACTAAAAATGAAAACTGAAAACTCAAATCAAACAAGCCCTACAAAATCCAGTTTTTAGTTTTCATTTCTAGTTTTCAGTTTTTCCTTCACAAAATCTTGAAAACTGAAATTGAAAACTGAAAACTGGAAACTGAAGCCAAACAGCCCCGCTGTTTAGGTTTTTTGAGTTAGTTTCCTATTTTTTCAGGACTTTATAAAGAAAACAACGAAAATTACAAAATCAATTTTTCATTTTCATTTTCCTTAATTTGGCTTTTGTTAGCTAAATTACTTGAATCCAAGACAAAGCATATATTTTGGATTACATGTGCCTCACATTGTGTGGGCTTGATATTGGAAGACGTTGGAAAGTTTCCTTTAGTTCAAAGGACAAGACAAAGAAGCATTAATATTGGAGGTTATATCTACAACCACGCATCGGCCATTAACATACTAAGAAAATTTACTAACAAGATGGAATTGATCAGGCATGGAGTGACAAGGTTTTCTATGACATTCTTTACATTGCAAAGGAGGTACAAACAAAAGAACAACCATAGAAGGATGCCCACTTCAGATAAGTGGTTCAAGACTTCAAGTCCAAGGAAGCTAAATAAGGTAAGGGGAAGAAGGCATGTGATATTGTAATCATCCCAACATTTTGCAATGATGTTGTGTACGTGGTTGAGGCTAGGGGGCCTCTAGCACAGGCTTGTTGATAGTGAGAAAAAAAACATACAATGGGAAATATTTGTGAAGCAATAGATAGAGATAAGAAAGCTATTAAAAAGGTCTTCAAACTTCAAAGATAAAGAAGGCACGTACAAAGGCATTTCTGCTATCATTGATTGAAACGGGAGTCACAAATTCATCACCCATTGTGTGTAACTGATCATTTTCTAAATCCTGAATTCTACTATAGCAACCCAAGCATTGAGTTTGATTCATCAAAAGTAATGTAAGGACTTCATAAGTTTGTTGACATGTTGATTGGAGATGAAGAGCAGGCTTATCTGGTTTAAACTGAGTTAGCATTATATAAGGTGGTTGTACGAATATTTAGAGTGGGGTCGCCAATAAGACAAAGGAACACAATGTCAAATGATTCTCCTTTCTTTAGTTTCAGTAATTTTAGAACCAACAATTACCCAGTCTAAAGTAAAGGAGCAAGCTTTCGCATCAGAAGTTGCAAGACTTGGTATTGGTCTTAAAGAATGCATTGGTACAAAAAAATGGAGGGGTTGATATAAAATGGAGGGATTAATAATATCAAATGGTGGTTGAGAAGGGAAGGCCAGCCAAGAGAGATGAAGATGCAATTCCTCCAAAAGCAACACTGCTGAGTACTTTTAGGTTCATTCACTGGAAGCCTGTGTCAGAAGGAAACGATGATAAAGTTCTAATAAAAATCCTCAATGAAAGGGAGGGATATAAGAATGCAAATGAGGAAGTTATGGTGGGCTGAATCTTGTTGCGAAGCTGCCAAATTGCACTATGTTTTTGAAAAATGGCCAGAAGGATGATGGAGAGCTGAATTCAAAACAGAATTTCAGGGAATCATTGTTGGTGACATCAATAGGAGAAAGTGTGTGATTGTTAAGAATGACCAGGAAGAGGTTGGTCTGCAGGTTTGCATCACCAAGGTCAGCTATGAGAAAGGGGGTTCCAAGTCATCCTTTTTTAAGACATGGGACCCCAGAGGATGCAAGGAAGAAAGGGATTAAGTTTTCTCTTGCAAAGGATGCATCTAATACTGCAGAATCTATGCTTATTATTTAGCCATGCAGAATCTATGATTGAAGTTCATTAACTCCACCTTGAGGACAAGGTGAAAGTCTAGGAAGGGAGTATTTGATAGGAACCAAGGTAAAAAATTGTATATTATAGAAGGAAGTACCTAAGTAACTAAATGAAGGAGATAGAAAGGTGAGTATTGGGGGGGGGGGGGGTCTGAATGTACATAACCAAATGATGAGCTGGCAGAGAGAGGGAATAGAGTGGATATTCTGGTGATTTTGTTAGAATGGGTTATGATATATATAATGGGGTGGGTCGTGACTCATGAGGGAGGTCAAGCGAATATTGGGCTAGGCATTAGGAGAGTCTTGAGCTGCTGTAGTGCTCATAAACTTCATTTCCAATTTCTTGCTATTGTTCTTCCTCTTCCAATGGTCCACAATGGTTTATCTCGAGGGTGTTGATAATACATTCAGTTTCTTCTACGTTCTTATTGTCATTCGCGGTTTCTATCATTGATAAGAATCAACAGCAACTTCAAGACTTGGAGAACCCTCTGCTACCAAGTTTTCTGCCTAAAACAATAGTTTAGGGATCCCAGTAAAAATATAGTTCTTGATCAATTTGAGGATTTTCCTTGATAAATACCATTATACACCCAATAGCATATTGCTCTATTATCTTTAATTTTATCAACTTCCTAGATTAAATCTCTTAGGCAGATCACAACTATGATAGAGGCAAAAGTTGTACTCTTATAACTTTGAAATGATGGTTTTAAGTGATTGGCAGAGGGACACCAGACGCATCCGTCACTATTTAACCACTCAGACAAATTTCAACACCAGTATCCCAACCAACAGATTTACACACAGCAATAATAATCATTTTCTTTCTCTCATGGATTTATATATAGCAATTAAACAATAACAATTTGGCATTCTAAAATCTAAAGCCATAATAATGCAGTCCCAAGAAAAGCTTAATTTAAAGGGACAAAGAAAACGGGAAAAATGAGGTCTAAAACAATATTGTAAGTTCATGAATCAAGATGCTAGGATGTATTGTCTACAGCAAAGAAGAAGAACCAGAGACAATAAGCATGGCAATCATTCAATACATTCTAAAAGAGACAGCCAATTTTCATGGATGAAAAAACATTATAGAAACTAACTTGTTCTAGAAGTTCTGCTTCTGATGAATATGGCGACCAGCGCAACATTAAGGATAAATTAGCGACAAAGTGCTCTTTGCCATTTAATATTTCCAGTGATCCAGCTGATGTATTAAACTCATAATTCACCTGAAATTGACAAGGCCAATTAGTGGTGGAATTTCAGACTACTGGAATCTTCAATGTAGAAAAGGTTATATGATGAGATGGAGAATACAAAGAATGCATCAAATCATCATTGCCAAGGATCAACTCTCCCCAAAGTTGAGGTTGTCAGGTGAGGGCTCATGTATGGTACATGTATCTAACATGCATGCAACCTCACATTAGAGCCCTCTAGGCTTGAAACATGGACAATGCACTAGCCAATTTTACCATGTCCTAAAATTCAATCTTATTTAAGAGAATGTGGATGGCAAGGATCAAGCTCATGAACACTTGTTCATAGAGATTTTCATACCATGTCACAAAGATATGGTATGATATTCTAAAAATATTATGAAGATATGGCAAGATATTCCAAAAATGCTCAGATATTCCCCCAGTCATGACTGACGAGAGAGAAATACAAAATCAAGGCCGAGCAAAATCTCATCCAGTGTAAAATCACCAAGAAAATACAAGTACCCAAAATAAACCAGGAGGAGAAAAAAAAATACAATATTGAAGAGGTTGTTGAGTTAAAAGACCCTTATTTTTTCACTTGATTCTATTCATCTTTCCAACACCCTGACTCAAGAACATGTACTTGTGATTCCTCAATAGTTTTCTCTCGTAAACCTTAACATCAGTCCTTAACTTCCTATCCTAAAAGAGAAAGATTTCTCCTAACTCTATTTGGAAATCAAAACCTACTTCAAAGGTCAAAGCTCTTGTTTGGACCACTATTCACAAGCCCTCACAGCTTTGTCCCCAAATATGTGTATAATGTGTGGTCTAGATTCTAAGTCAAGGACTCCTCTCTTTTTCATTGCCTATGGTGAGGTCTCTCTGGAACGGGCTCTTCGGAATCTTTAGACTCTTAGCTTTACCTACAAACTTGCATCATTTCCTTCTCACTAAGTTCAGAGATTTTGGCTTCTTGAAAAGAAGCAAAGATCTTATAGCAGTCCTCGATTTATGTTGCACCATGGTTTATCTGGATGAAAGGGGGTGCTAGAATTTTCAATGGTACCGTTTTTATCGTAAACATTATTTGGGATAGAATTACTCTCCTGACATATTTGATGCTCCGCTCATGGTCGATTCAATAGTGTTTTGTTCTCCAACATACAAAGGTACTGGCATGCTTTGTTGCATGGTTTATTCAGTTAGGATTTAATTCTTAATTTTTGGCTCCTTCAGGAAGATGCCTAATCTGCTTTTGTACTCAATTCTTCTCTTCCAATCTAATTTCTTCATCAATCTAATTTCTTCATCCATGAAAAATAATAACACACAATGTTTGCCTAATATGGCTCCAAAGTCCAAAATCAATCATGTAGAAGAGAAGTAACATTTGAAGCCTATGCACAATATAAACCAGAGAAATTAAGCAGTAAAAAATGAGAATACCACTCACCATGGGTACTACTATTCTGTCAAGCTGTGTTTGCATCAAAAATGTATATGACAGAAGTCCAATGCTTTGAGTCAATATCCTGGTTAAAAAAGGTTTAGTCAATATTCAGGTTAGGAAATGTGAACATTGTATGTAAGAAAAAAAGAACCATAATAGAAATTTTGCTTCTTTTCCCCAGTAACTTCAATTTTTGCTGCAAAACTGCGCTGCCTCGCTGTCATGTGAGATCCAGAGACATAATGTTGAAATGGCTAACAGCTGGGAGCATACTATATCAACGACTTAAAACACCTTATGCCATGTCCACATTTCTCAGAGGGAATAAAAAGAAGAAAATAGGAATAGTTATTTCCAGTTTTCCATTTATAATTTTAAAAAAAATTCAAAATATAGTTTATTTAATTATAGAAAAGAAACTAGTACATCAGAATGATTATAGATAAGAAACCAATACATCTGAATGCATATATCCCGTAAATTCGAATTAATAACTATGCATTCTTCAAGATAATACAGTAATTGTCAACACAGCATGAAGCACATTTCCTAACTGACTTTTGTGTGACAATATGCATTCACTTTTTAACACACACCCGTTATTCAGATGGCGAGAGAAGACTATGACATCGGCACCAAGCCTCATAGTGCTGGTCTTAAAGCCATTTCCATCTGCAACACCAAATTGAAAAATAAATACAAAGGAGAATACCAAAATGGTTGAAGAAAGAATGGCAGGGTCCATACACTGCCCAATAGCAAGCTCTGACTTCTTATTTGAAAATCCAAAACTCATGCACTGACACATTGCTTCTGGATCCATTCCACCACCATCATCTGATTGCCCAATGTCAATACCAAATATTAAAAAAAAAAATGTAGAATTGTGAATATAATATGTCAGCAAATCATTAAACACATGCTCCTATACAGGATTCACGGGTCACGGGTAAGAATGTAAAACCACAACAACTACCAAATTCCTAGAATTGATGAGCTCCACAACCACTGTACCTTGAATCAACAGTGCTGGACTTCCATCCTTTGGATTTGAAGTTTTATCTACAATGACAAAGGTAGCCCCATTTTGGATCTATCCTAAGCACAAATGTCAACAATGCAATATAAAATCGGAACAAAAAACAAATGTGAAGTATGTAATGATGACTTCAAACATGGAAAAATCACAGCAATTGACATTTTACACTATTCTATGGAATGACAATTGAGAAAAGAACATTGAAATAAACATTGTCATGAACCATCTCTCCAAGAAGCTTAAGCTAGTAAGGAGAGAAATATAAATGGTTGGTGTATGTAACAAGCCCCTTACGCAAGAGCCATTTGAGCTTGAAGCATGAAAACTGCAAAGGCCCACCTACCTTGTGCTGCAATTCAATTTATTTTATTTACAGAATTGGGGAAACAAAATTGATCTCTAGACCACTAGTCATAGAGGTTCTGATACCACGTCATATGAACCATCACTCCTATAAGTTTAAACTGTCCAGTAGAGTCATTCATATGATTTTTATAAATGATTTTTACATCTAACAAACATGAAGCTGAAAGCAACTGAAGCAGGGGAAAAAAAAAAGTTGGACATCAACAGAAAAGGGAACTGTTTTTGGGATGGGAAAGTATCACTATTAATAGAAATCATGAGGCAATGGCTACGTTAGTATGTGGCAGATGACGAAAGAAAATGACAACTTATACAATATTTGAAAAGTCATGCAGTTCAATAACTGAAAAATCAAGAATACTGACCTCATCAACTGCATTATCAAGAAGCTCCGCTATTGCTGCAAACGTAACCAAAGAAAAAGATTAACATGCTAGAAAAGTCACAAATGCGGCCAATTAAAGTAGTCATTAAGGAACAACTTCATATAGATCATAAGAACATACCACCAAATGGCCACTTATGTGAAGTTGCATTCGAGTGAAGGAACATAGGGTGTACATGCAGATAGTTTTTAGCATCTGAAATCCAAGAAAAATAACAGGAGAGATAAGAAATGAAGAATGGACAAAAAGTCTCTAGCATGTAGCATGCAAAATCTGAAAATTATAATTCCTAGAAAGTCAAGTTGGAAGAATAATCTGTTAACAAATCAGATTGTATTTGTATAAGCTTGGTTGATGGAACCAATTAGCAAGCTACATTCATTTCAAAAATTACTTTGGACTGTGACTTTAGAATCAAGCCCACTCTCATAGTTTCCAGCTTTCCAAAATTGCCTACAGATGGGCGCTGCACAAATGGGTGATGCATAAGAAATGTCTGTGTCATCAACTGGTGACAACCCCTGTTCCAATACACTACTATGAGCTGTACTTGGAGCATTAGAACTAATATTTTCCTCGGAATCTTGTCTAGTAGAATAACTTTGAGATCTCTTATGCTTGGCTGGTAGCCCTTTGTCAGTCTCGCTTTGTTGCTTTGCACCCGAAACAAAATCAGGCTCCAACTTAACAGCTTTGGGAATAACCTTTTCACTTTCATCATCACTAGATAAATCAATAACTTCTATAGTGCCCATATTTATCCCTATAGCCAAAGGAAATCATAATAGTTCGGTTAGCATGCATGATAAAACACAAATACAATGCAGAGAAAATAACTAGATTGAGCAAACTGAACCAATAACAAAAACTGTCAATATGTATACAGTATACACATGACCTAAGGCATAACTATTAGCTAGTGATTGAAAAGAAATTGATGAGACGGGGCAAAACTTCGAAACAACATGATTTCAAAATGTATACAGGCAGGCATCTTGCTCTTTTTCAATCAAACAAGAAATTTCATTAACTAAAAGAGCAGAATAATACAAAGAGTGAAGAGGACAAAAGATCCTCAGAGCAAAAAGAAAACAAAAGAAAACATCGAAAGATCAAAGTTTTTTGATCTCTCATCATATTAGAGATAGCACCCCCTCTAAAAAGGTCGCCTTACGCCAAGTAGACGCTAGGCGTCTAAACTTATCCCACAAAACCTAGTTGTCTGAATGCCTACTGTTAAAATGCGAGAGTTACGCTCTAACCAAATACACCAAATAACTACAGAGACAGCACACTGCCATAAGGATTTGGTCTCCTTTCTCTTCCCCAAACCAACAAAACTAGTCAACAGGTATTGACCCATGGTTTTATGACACACCCAACATTCACCAAAAAGACCAAACAAAGCATTCCAAAAAGAGTCATCTGCCAACCAATGCAGAAAAAGTTGTGGTTGATTCTGAGCTAACATTACAAATAACACACATATCGGGGAAAATAGCCTTTTGTGGTCTTTGAACATGCAACATATCATTGGTGTTAATTCTATTAAGCACTACTGTCCAGAAAAAGGATTTAACCTTCAAAGGAGTGTTGGACTTCCAGATGGGTTTTTATTAAGGCAAAATAATTGTTCAAAGAATGGATTAGAAATAAAAAGCAAGAATTACATAATAAAAAAAAAAACAGAAGAAGCTCACCAAGACCTTTTATATGGACAAGAGAATAGCATGATCGAATTAAAAACACACAAAGGGAACACTAGATCCGAAGACTCTCTTTTGAATTTCTGAAATAATTGAAATCCGAAGAGTAAGTGGAATCATGCACATAACAAAAATTTTGAATTGGGAGTGATGTAGAGAAGATAAATGATAAAGCCATTGAAATGCTATACAAAAAAGAAGACTCTCCTATCCAATGGTCCTCCCAAAAGTTGACATGGGAACCATTGCCAACCTTCAAGGAAAATAAGGGCTTAAACCTAGAAAAAAATAGCAACCTTGGGAAATGAATTTCCAAGGACTAAAATGAGTAGCTCAAGAAGCTGTATCAGCAACCCACTTGTTCCTATCAAGGCCATACTTACTTTAAATAACCCAATGCCATTAAGAAAATTGTTAAAAAGGAAAACACCATAGCCATTTAGCTGTCATGGAAATATTTTTAGATACCAAATTTCCATTGCCCAAATCCCCTTTCCTCTTAGGACAGCAAAAACCTCCCAACTCACCAAGTGATCACATCTTATATCCGAAACACAAGACCAAAGAAAGTCGCTCATAATCTTTTCAATTGTATTAGCCACCCCCACTCACACACGAAACAAAGATAAGAAATAGAGATGAATGCTTGATAGACAAGCATGAATGAGGGTAACTCGACCACCTAAAGAAAAATAAGCCCCTTCCAAGTGCCGAGATGCTTAGATACTTTCTCCACCACTGGATCCCAAAAAGAGATAAGGCTAGGTTTACCACCTAAAGGAACACCCAAATAAGCTAAAGGCAAATTCAATAATTAACAATCTGCCAAGAAGGCAATAACAGAGATGCCTTGACAACCTATATTAACTCCAACTAAACCACTTTTGGACCAATTAATCTTCAATCCATGACATAATACAAAATTTTGAAAAATAGAGAAGACATTCATAAGACATTGAATGGAAAGTTTTGAAGGTTTTGATACATTTAATGTATTAAAAACTAACAAAAACTTACCTTTTTAATGCAAATTTTCCTTTCTTGAAACCTTAACCGGTAAGGGCATCAATTAGATAAAACCAAAAATAAATACTATACAATGTACATTTTTTCTTATAATCATTGACAAAGTATGATCATTATACAAATCATGGCAATCTAACTTCCAAGGCATATCATAAACAAGATATATTCCACCCAGGATGCAAAAAATCAATCAACTTGACAATTAACTTTATATTGGGCTTGGATTGGGGGGAACTAAAAACTTGGAAATTTAATAAATATAAATGTTTCATATTGCTCCTTTATAATGCAACTTCCAAACACGATAAATGAATTTCTGTTCTATTCCCTTCTTAACCTTCCAAACAAGAAAGAATGTAACTTCATTCACTTGCTTTTACTCTTGACTTTCAAAGCCAATAAGTGCTTTTGAAAACATTTCATGAGGTGCTTTTCGAAACCAACTTATGCTCTTCAAAACTTAAAAACAACTATAATCTTACTCTAATAGCTGGGATCTGGCGACTGCACTAACAGCGCCCAAACAGCCCCTATGTCCTTGTACATACATCGCATACTGCTCCCTCTCTCACCATCCATTTTCAGAAAAGAGAACAGAGCAAAACAAACAGAACGAGGAAAAAAAAAAAAACCTTGGCATGGTTGTCTGGCCGGCGGCGTCATTGGAACCGGCAGAGGGCTGGCGGCGGCGGCGGCGTCGCTGCAGCGGGAGGTAGGCGGCGGCAGCACTGCAGCGGGAGAAGGGCTTGCTGTAGCGTTCGCGTGCTGCTTCTAATTTGGGGATCAAACTGTTTTGGGTTTTATTCGAAGAAGGGTAATTTGATAATTTTAATTTTTAAAGTTCGATTTCATTTTCTAATTTATGGGTCTGATTTCAATTCCTTTACTTAAATAATTTTAAAAATATGAAATTTAATTTAATTTTTTAATAAAATTAAATTATTTGATAGAATTGAATTTCATAAGTTTTCAAATGTGTTGTATTTGATTAGATAATTATATAAAATCTATTTTACAATGTGAGCACCTTTAAGTTAAAGGGATTTTTCAGGTATCCTATAAAATTAATGGATACCAATACCTTCTATATAACTTGTGACTGAAAAATTATCACGTGTTCACTAACTAAATTAATTAATATTTTAAATATTTATGATTAAATCACAACCCTTGAATTTAAAAGGTTACAGATGTTTTATATGGGTTTTAACCACGTGATGTTGCACTGTTGGTAAGGACGTTGTGTTCTCTTAACTATTTCCTTTCGAGTTTTATCATTTGATGGATGAGAATGGAGTATCACCTATGGTCATAGTCACCCATACTTAGATCTTGCAGTACTCAAATCTGAATTAATCGACTTTCCAAGCCTAATACCAAATAGGAGACTAAAAATTATATGGTTTCTCCTATAACGGCACTGGTTAAAATAGAATCCATCACTAACTATAGTATTTATCTTTAATAGAAACTTTAACCATGCATTAATTTGATAAACTAAAGACAAAATAGAACCTTCTAGGCCTATTGGTTTTTACAAATGCAAAATCATGACTGGTGGAAATTAAAGATGTGATGCCCAGCTAATATGTCTTATATATTATGTTATGACTACATGCAATTCCCTTAAGGTCCTCTAACCATAACCAATAGTTCCACTGCCAACTGTAATGGGATATGAGTGACTAGAATGCAGGAATTTAGGCACTCAAATAGGATTAGCGTAACTATGTTTTGACATTAAAATTAGAAAATAGTATGACCTAATTTAAAATAATTTGAATTTGTTTGATTTATAAATTAAATTTTATATTTAAAGTAGATTAAATAAAATATAAATTAAATTGATTTAGAAATCAATTCTGATTTTAAATTATATTTGAAATGGTAAAAATAGGATTTGATTTTATGTAATTTGTTTTTATGTTTTAAAATTAAATTAATGACACTCAAATTATATTAAATTTGATAGGATTTCAAAAATAAAGGAAATAAATTTCATGGATTTTTTTTAAAAGGTTCAAACAAAAGATTTGATTATAAATCAAATCATTTTCATTTTGGAATAATTCCAAACACTTCCTAGCTAATTTTTAGAACGAAGAAACTTGTTATACTCTGATTATTTTTAAATTAACTTAAGGAGTGACTAATACTTTGATTGAATAATAAAAAAGTAAACAAAAATCAATATGAAAAATATCCAAGATAATAGAATTTCACTTTGGACTAATAGTGAGAAACAGTATGGTAAAGAAAAACCTGAAATCATAATTATTGGTAATATTTGGAAGGGATAAAAATGTAAATATATTGGATTTGTAAATAAATAACAAGAAATATCATGGAGGTTTGAAAAACTCTACCACATTCTTATTTCAACATGACTCTCCACGTAAAATATGTGATGGATGCAAATAATGACCTTATTGACAAATTTTTGTTATTAAAGGAAGAGTAAAGTAACCAATATTTATAATGTTTATTATTTTTTAATAAAATATCATTTAATTAATACTTATATATATACATATATTATTTTTACAAAGTAAGATACATGTTGGTTATAATAATATAAAATATTAATATATTAAATTTAATTTTTAAAATTTTATTATATCAAGAGAATAAATTATTAATAGAAGTAATAAATTGTAATAATTATTTTTTAAAAATAAAAATTATTTATTTTGTCAGCTTTCAATTTTAGAATAATAATGTTTATAAAACTAAAAATTATTTGTTAATATCGTATATAAACATAAATTATAAATAACATAGCAAGAAGAATTACTATAAAAAATATATATTAATATTCTAAAACTAGTAGTTGAGAAAATATATATTTTTATTTTTACAAAAATAATTACTATACATTATTATTATTAATAGATTTAATTAATGGGTTTAATTTTATTGCACTAATAGTATAATTATATTTACAAATTACTCAATTATATATTATCACATCTGCATAAAAGATTTACTTTTATCCCATTATTTCAAAAGTCATGTATCCAAGAGAATTTGATTGGATAAAATATAAAAATATTACTCTATAGATGCATTTAATTCAAAACCATTATTAATTTTATACTAATTTATAAAAATAAACAAATATATATTTTTCAACTATTAATTTCAGAATATTGATATATATATATATATATATATATATATATATATATGACAGTAAAACCACAAGATTCTTATTGTTATATTATATGTGATTTATCTTTATGTGCTATATTAACACATAATTTCTTTTATGCACATCAATAATCTAAAATTAAAAACTGAAAAAATACTTATTATAATTTATTACTATTATTAATAATTTATTCTCTTAATCTAGTAAAATTTTAAAAATAAAATTTAATATATAAAACATAATGTTTTATATTATTATGAGCCACATATATTTTATTTTATAAAAATAATATATAAATATTAATAAAGGATATTTTATTTTAAAAATTAATAAATACTAGTTATATTTTACCATTTTTGTAATAATAAAAAATATGGAGTATCATATTAATAAATTATAATTCAATATATTATACCACAAAAATTTTATATATATAATTATAGTACTAACAAAAACAAACTTATTATAGTTGTATTGCATTAGTAATATTTGTTACTATAGATATTTATGTTTTGAAGTTCAAAATATTTTTAAAATTTTTTATTTTTAAATTTTTTAATAAACTCATAAATATCAATAGAGATTCAAATCTCTATATGAAATGAAAAATGGGGACTCGTTGTAACATCCCTTTTTTTAAATAATAATAATAGAATAAAATAAAATAAAATAGTTTATGTGTAATAATTTTAAGTCATGTATCATATTCAAGTATTTTATTGATCTTACTTAATAATTTCACATCAACATCTATTTAATTGTTAGATCAAAATTTTAAACTACAGATATTAACTGTTTAATGTAAGACTATAAATTAGTAAGAATGAACTTATAATACATTGTACTAAGTCAAGAATAAAATTTATTAAGAGTAATAAGTAATAATATGCTAAGTATTAATAATTAGGTGTATAATTTTTACACACAAAAAATAAAAGGTAGTACACCAAAAAAAAAGAAATAGGGGTGGGCGGCGTACACAGCACCGCCATTCACCCACAATTTTTTGCCCACGACATATATGATTTCTGTGTGCTACATATATGTGTGTATGTGTGTGTGTGTGTATGTGTGAGAGAGAGAGATATGTGCTAGTGTAATCACGAAGAAAGAAAAAAACAAAAAGAGTCAGTGACGTGAGTGGGTGACCATGAGTGAAAGTAAGAGAGAAGGAAAAAAAGAAAAAGAGAAATAATAAAAAAAAAAGATAATAAGGTTAGTATACTCCAAAATTCAATAGGTGCATGTAATTTTCATCTTTCGGAGGAATTTAAGGTAGGGAATGAATTTTTTTTATACAAAATAAAATCAGGACTATAGTTATTATTATTACTATTCATTTTATGTACTATTTTTTTTACAGATACTCAGTTATTATTGTCATTTTTATTGGAATTCTTTTATATTATTGATGATCATGGACTTGAATAATAAAATAATACCAATAAAAATAATCTTCTTCTCTCACAATGGTCCCATCGGTTCACCGCACTCCGATTTCTTTTATTACTTAATTATAATGATTCTCTTCTCTCTTCACTGATCCAAGTCTGAATCTGCAGATTCAGTTTCTTCTTCTTATTTTATCATTTAATTACAAAATTCTCTTTTCCCTCCACTGGTCTTATGCAGAGTACTGCCGCTCCAGTTTCTTATTTATTTTAATGTTTATTTACATTTATGTAATTTATCATTTAATTCAAGTTAATTAAATATTCCTTTTTATTTAAGTTGTTATCTGTTGTACATCAATTTATTATATTTAATTTCTACTATTTTGGTCCAATTTATTTATGCATGAATTTATAAATTTCATGCATTTATGTTTCACTATTTAAATTATTGATTAACTTATGAGCATTTATTTAAGTTTCATTTATTGATTAATTATATGAATTCTTTATTGTGAAATTATGCACAATAAGTTTTAATTAATATTAAAAGAATATAATTAATTAAGATTTGCCACTAACCACAGATAAGGCAGAGGGATAGATGTAATATCCTTTTATGTTACCTGCCTTGGTTAGAATGGCGTAAATGTCTCACTTTGTCATCACGATGTATGAACGATATGAAAGAATGATAATTCCCTAAGATAAGGCCTTCAACTATGTGTGAGACAAGCATACGAATGAAAGAGAAACTAAAGTAGAGACATCATAATTTCAAAAAGATATGCATGACATGTTCTATGCATGACAGGTTCTATATGACATATTCTATTTAGAATATGATAACTGATTATGTTCATATAATATTACTGTAGTCCTGTGTATTTTCTATGCAGACACTGCTGGAACCATCCATAGCTCAAATATTTTTTAAAAACCATTTATTTTCTACTGGGAATTTTTATAAATTCTCATTTCCCTTTGTTTTTATTTCTGATGGTTTCAAATTAGTCAAGTAATACTGAATAAAAGGCAGCTGCTAGAAACTTATGTCTTATGTTTAATTAATGTCTGATTTTATGTAACAAATTATAGAAATATTCAGTTTGTACTTAATGACATTAAGTTGTCATTGCTAGAACCTTATGCTTGTGATCTTTTTATTTAATGTTAACTGTTGTGCTTCATGTATAAATGGGTGTTACAGTAATGGTATCAGAGCACCATTTTCTGGCTATTATGAACATTTTATATAGGATTAGTCCTTTTTATGTCATGTCCTTAGTTTCTCTCTGCATGCCTTATAGTACTCTCAATGCACTAAGTATACAATATTGGGCCTGATCAACTCAATATTAGATTGTTTATGCACTTGTAGGACTACATGGCATCAGGAGATCAAGGAATCCTAGAAGATCAGAGTGCACCAAATGCCACTCTGTCAGAAATGATGGGAGCCATGATGAGTTTGGCTGAAGCCGTCAAGGCCCAGACAGAATCAAATAAAATGATTTTTTAACAATTGCATGAAACTCAACATAGGAATAATAACCACAGTGAAAATAGTGGAAACTTTGCTGGGGGAGGATTTGTCACTAATCACAATTACCAAGGACTATCAGAGTTTAGGAAAGCCTCACCACCTTTATACCATGGGGAGTACAACCCAGTTCTTGCTGAAAAATGGGTCATGCGGTTAGATAAAGTCTTTACTGTTTTAGGATGCGCAGATACACAAAAGGTGGTCTTTGCCACCTATATATTAGAAGGGGAAGTAGAACATTGGTGGAGGGGTGCTAAAAACTTGTTAGAATCTAGCAAAATTGAAATTACTTGGAAGGTATTCTTAACCACTTTCTTTGATAAATATTTTCCTGATAATGTTAAGGATAAGAAAGAAGCTGAGTTTATACAGCTTAAACAAGGGAATATGACCATAGGTCAGTATGTGGCTAAGTTTGATGAGCTTTCCAAATTTTCTTCTTACTTGAAAAGTAACCCGAATGGCGTTGGAAGGCAACAAAATTTGAGTTAGGTCTAAGGCCTAAGATTAGAGACAAGGTATCCACCCTAAAGATTAAAGACTATGCAACTTTAGACAATAAATGTAGGATAACCAAGAAGAGCTAGCGAAATCTGAAATTTGAAAGAGAAAAACAAAATTTTCGCAAAAGAAAGAGGGTGTTGGAAGCTGAAAAGAAAAATAATTTCAAGAGTGAAGTGAACCCAGAGAAGGGAAAACTATTTCAAACAAGTGAACCTTTACCTACATGCAATAAGTGTGGAAAATATCATGGATCCAAACCTTGTCTTTTTAGACAAAATGTTTGCTATCGGTGCGAAAAGCCAGGACACTATGTTAAGAACTGCACCAACGGGGACACCACTGAACAATCTTGCACTGAGACCACAAACTAAAGGGAGAGTATTTACTCTTAATAGAGAAGAAGCAACTCGTTCTCCTAACTTAATCAAAGATATATGTTTCATAAAAAATTATCCCTTAATTGCATTGTTTGACTCAGGAGCTACATATTCCTTTGTCTCTAATGATTGTGTGGAGAAGTTAAAATTGCCTTTATCTTATTTGCCTTTTGATCTATTAGTTTCCACTCCCATAGGAGAAAGAGTTCTACCTCCTATGCCTATTTGAATTATCCCATTTTAATTAAAGAAAAACCTTTTATTATTGATCTTATTTGCTTACCTTTATCTAGTATTGATATCAGAATTGGAATAGACTGGATGTCTTCTAATAATATCCTTCTATATTGTCCTAAAAAGCTTGTTTATTTTATTTATGACCCAGTACAAAAATCCTCTGGGCACTATTTTTCTAAATGCCACTCAAGTAGAGAAATGTCTCTTAGATGGAGTTCAAGAGGTTCTCCTGTATTCTTTAAATTATAAGGTTGAACAGCACATAGACAGCATACCTCTAGTGAGAGATTTTCCAGAAGTATTTCCTAAGCATATAGTGAACCTGCTACCAGAAAGAGAGGTTAAGTTTTCCATTAATCTAATGCTAGGAATAGGACCTCTATCCTTTGCACCCTATAGAATGTCTCATCTAGAGCTTGATGAACTTAAGAAACAAATTGAGGATTTGTTGTCCAAAGGATTCATTAGGCCTAGTGTATCACCATGGGGTGCATCGGTTTTGCTGGTCAAGAAAAAGGATGGGAGCATGAGGTTGTGTATAGATTATAGACAGTTGAATAAGGTCATAATTAAAAATAAGTACCCACTTCTCAGGATAGATGACTATTAGATCAACTATTATGAGCATCAGTTCTCTGAAAAATTGACTTGAGGTCAAGATACTATCAAATAAGAGTAAAGCAAGAAGATATACCTAAGACAGCCTTTAGGGCTAGGGATGACCATTATGAATATCTTGTGATGCCTTTTGGACTTACTAATGCTTCTGTAGTATTTATGGATTACATGAATAGGATTTTTAGGCCTTACCTTGACAAATTTATGGTAGTTTTTATAGATGATATTCTTATCTATTCAAAGACTAAGGAGAAGCATGAACAGTATCTTAGAATAATATTACAAATTTTGAAAGAAAAATAGTTGTATGCTAAGCTAGAAAAATGTAAGTCTTGGCTATAGGAAGTGAAGTTTTTAGGCCATGTAATCACCCAAGGAGGGGTGGCTGTTGATCCAAGTAAAGTTAAAACTGTGGTTCATTAGAAAAGGCCAACGATAGTTACAAAGATTATGAGTTTTCTTGGATTAGCTGGTTATTATAGAAGGTTCATTAAATGTTTCCCAACTAGTTTTACCATTGACTAGGTTAACCAGGAAAAACCAAGCCTTTGAATGGAACCCAACTTGTGAGACTAGCTTTCAAGAGTTGAAAAATAGGCTTACCTCTACCCCAGTGTTAATAATCCCTGACCCTAGAAAAAACTTTATAGTGTATTGCAATGCATCCAAAAAAAGGACTAGGTTGTGTGTTAATGCAAGAAGGAAAAGTTGTGGCTTACGCTTCTAGGCAACTTAGGTCTCATGAAGAGAATTACCCAACCCATGACCTAAAGTTAGCTGTTGTAGTATTTGCCATAAAAATTTGAAAATATTATTTGTATGGGGTGAAGTTTGAGGTTTACAGTGACCACAAGAGTTTGAAATATCTTTTTGATCAGAGAGAATTAAATATGAGACAAAGGAGATCGATGAAATTTTTAAAGGACTATGATTTTGAACTAAATATCATGCTGGCAAAGCTAATTTTGTAGCTAATGCCTTAAGTAGAAAGTCCTTGCACATGTCTCTAATTATGGTAGAAGAGCATAAGTTAATGGAAGAATTTAGGGATTTGAAAATTTCAATGTCCCTACAACCCCTTTGTCTATATGTTAATGAACTTAGAATAGAATCTTATTTGAATGACCAAGTAAGAAATGCCCAAGACAAGGATGAGTTTTTAAAGTCCCTCAAAAGCAAGATTCAAGTAGAACAACTCAAACATTTCCAACCTGATGGAAAGGAAGCTGTAATATATGATGGAAGGTTATGTGTGCCTGATAATGAAGAATTAAGGAATCAGATTTTGACTGGGGCGCATTGTAGTAAATTCACCATGCATCTAGGAAAAACAAAGATATATCAGGATCTCAAGAAATGGTTTTGGTGGAATGGCATGAAAAGAGACATAGCTAATTTTGTAGCTAAGTGTCTTACTCATCCAAAAGGTTAAGATAGAGCACCAAAAACCTGCAGGATTATTACAACTTCTAGATATCCCTAAGTGGAAATGGGATAGTATATCCATGGATTTTGTTATAGGATTACCTAGAACTCCTTCAGGCTATGATGTTGCATGGGTAATTGTAGATAGATTAACCAAGTCCACCCATATCCTTCCAATAAAGATTAGTTAGCCATTGTATGTTTTAGCTCAAAGTTATATCTAGGAAATCATAAGACTACATGGGGTATCAACTAGCATTGTTTTGGACAGAGATCTTAGATTTACCTCTAAGTTTTGGGTAACCTTACAGGATGCCTTGGGCACTAGAATTCGTTTAAGTACAACTTACCACCTTCAAACAGATGGTTAGACAGAGAGAACTATCCAGGCATTAGAGGACATGCTTAGAGCCTGTGTGATAGAACTGCAAGGAAGCTGGGATACTTATCTACCATTAATAGAGTTTGCCTATAACAACAGTTATCATTCAAGCATAGGCATGGCTCCATTTGAAGCTGTATATGGTAGAAAGTGCAGGTCACCCTTATGTTGGTTTGAAATAGGAGAAAGGAGTTTATTAGGAGCTGACATAGTGCAACAAACCAGAGAGAAGATCAAATTCATTAGGGGAAAGCTACTTATTGCACAGAGTAAACAGAAAAGTTATGCTGATAAAAGAATGAGGCCTTTAGTATTTAAAGAAGGAGACCATGTCTTCCTTAGAGTAACTCCTACTACTGGAGTTGGCAAAGCTCTTAAATCCAAAAAGTTAAGCCCAAAATTCATAGGTCCATTCCAAATTCTTAAAAGAGTAGGACCAGTTGCATATCGAATCGCACTTCCACCCAATCTTTCAAATCTTCATAATGTCTTTCATGTCTCTCAGCTCAGAAAGCATTGCTTTGACCCTTCACAGATCATAAAATATGAAACAATGTAAGTAAGAAATAATTTAATGTATGAAGCTAAACCAATGCAAATCATAGATAGATTTGTCAAAAACTTAAGAGGAAAATAAATTCCTTTAGTCAAAGTAGTTTGGAAAGGGTTGTCACCTGAAGAAGCAACGAGGGAAGTAGAAGATGAGATTAAGAAGACCTATCCAGATTTATATCAAACAGGTCAGGGAATTTTGGGGACAAAATTCCCAAAAGGAGAGGAGAATTATAACATCCCTTTTTTTAAATAATAATAATAATAGAATAAAATAAAATAAAATAATTTGTGTGTAATAATTTTAAGTCATGTATCAGATTCAAGTATTTTATTGATCTTACAGATATTAACTGTTTAATGTAAGACTAGAAATTAGTAAGAATGAACTCATAATACATTATATTAAGTTAAGAATAAAATTTATTAAGAGTAATAAGTAATAATATGTTAAGTATTAATAACTAGGTGTATAATTTTTACATACAAAAAATAAAGAGTAGTACACCAAAACAAAAAAGAAATAGAGGTGGGCAGCATACACAGCATCGCCACTCATCCACAATTTTTTGCCCACTACATATATGATTTCTGTGTGCTACATATACACACACACATACACATGTGTGTGTGTGTATGAGAGGTGTGTGCTAGTGTAATCACGAAGAAAGAAAAGAAAAAAGTCAGTGACGTGAGTGGGTGAGCATGAGTGAAAATGAGAGAAAAAGAAAAAGAGAAAGAGAGAAATAATAAAAAAAAAGATAATAAGATTAGTATACTACAAAGTTCAATAAGTGCACGTAATTTTTATCTTTTGGTGGAATTTAAGGTAGGGAATGAATTTTTTTTATGCAAAATAAAACCATGACTACAATTATTATTATTACTATTCATTTTATGTACTATTTTTTTTTACAGATACTCATAATTATTATTGTCATTTTTATTGGCATTCTTTTATATTATTGATGATCATGGACTTGAATAATAAAATAATACTAATAAAAATAATCTTCTTCTCTCCCTAGCGATCCTGTCGGTTCACCGCACTTCGGTTTCTTTTATCACTTATGTCGCAACCGGGATCGCGACGGGGTGGCGAAACATATTTTTTGAAAATATTCTTATGGAGCTGTCACCAAGGTTTATTAAGGAAAACCATTGGAAAAACCTCTTTGTAAACAAATTTAAAACTTGTCTACAAAAACAGAGTTAGATCCGGGAGTCTGTTTATGCACAGGGAAGGGTAGAGATTAAACCTCATGCACCCTGATACGTCCATCCTAAAACGGTTATCCAAAAGTTAATTGTGCAAATTATAATAATTTAAAACATATAAAATTTACCCAAAAAGATAAACAAATATAATATTTACAACTAAATAACAAAATCAAATTAAAATATTTACAAATAGAGAAAATGAAATAATAAAAATGGGGGACAAAATTATGAAAATTTAAAGTTTGGGTTGACAGGAAATTCCTGCTCCTACGTATCCTCTGGTAAAATGAGGAACTCAAAGCCATATAGTTCTCTTAAAAATATTTATTGGTTGGTAGATTTTAATTAGAAGGGTGTGTCAAATAAAAACTATTAATTAATTTTAATTTTGAAAGAAAGAAATATTAATTATTAAATTAATGAAAATCCAATTATGCACAGAATTCAAGTTGGCACTAGGCCACTCAATGAACCCTTATGATTCAACAATAGTGAAAATAACATTTGTTATTCAATCACCATTATTGAACATCGCACAAATGTAAAAGATTTTTAAAAAAGGTCTTATTAATGAAGAAAAAAAACATATTTTTGTTTTATGTCATTTTTTAGACAAAACTATAATTTTAACAAGAATTAACAAAGTTAATTCATAAATAAAAAATATAATTAATTTGAGAAAAAATAAAAAAAAAACATAAACATATAAAAGAATTAAACTAAAAAAATAAAATTAACTCATAAACATAATTACACACAAAACGCATAATCATATAAAATAATAAAACTAAAAAAGAATAAACATAAATATACAATTGATTCAAGCAAAACACATAAAATAATAAAACCAAAAAAAAAATTAATTCTAAACACCATTACATAATTAATTTAAGCACAATACATAAACATAAATAATAATTAAAGTAAACAAAGCAAAATTACATCATAAATTTAAGCATAACACATAAAGCAAAAATAATTTAAAAAAACAACAACAAAAAATTCATAAACACACACACAAAACATGTAAAAATAATTAAACTAGAAATGCAAAATTATTACAATTACGCAATATAAGCACAAAGTATTTAAAATAAAATATAAAATAAACACAATTAAGCAATTGATTTAATCAAAACATACAAACACAAATTAATAAAAATAAAAATAATTCACAAACATAAACATACAATTTAACAAAACATATAAAGCAATTAAACTAAAAAAGGACCTAATAATTATTTTTTAGTCTCTTTTAAATTAAAATAAATATTAACACTAAATTCACCCATAAATCAAAGAAATAATTAAAACACTTTTTTATTTTTTTTTTGTTTTGCAATTAATTTACTTAATTCTACTCAAATAATAACAAATAAAAGAAAACATGTTACAAACTAAATCAAAATGACCAAGTATTTATTTTTGAATTAAATAAAACCCCTTAGCTCTTTTCAGATCAAAATAATCCCAATCCAATAAGTAAACCCAAGAACTAAAACTAAAATAAGCATTAACCATACTAAAATAACTCCAAACTCAAATCTAAAATCCAATCCAACAAAATAAAAATAACACTAACAAAATAATGATAACAAAGGTAATAATAATAATAATATAGACTCTCACCCCCACACACTTATACACATGTTTATTTTTTTTTTACACACGTACACAACTCTCTCTGGTTAGACACGCACACTTTCTCACACACACACACACACATACATACACGGCGACATATGCCCGCATGCACACAAACACAAAACACTCTCTCCCATGCCCATACATACACATCCATGGATTCACTCACTATACACACAAACACATTTCACTAGAGAAATAAAGGGATCTAAGAAAGGGAAATGAAGAAGAAACAAAGAGAGAGAGGGAAAGAAAGAGAGATTAAAAGAAAGAGTAAGGGGCTGAGGGGCCGCAAGTGAGGGGAAAGGGTGGTTGTGGTTTGGGGTCCGGCGGAAGGACGCTATAGGCGAGGTTGAGATTCGGTGGAAGGTGAGTGGCTGGTTTGTGGCTATGGAATGTGGGGGGCGCGGCTCACGGTGGTTCTGTGATGGGTACATGGCAAAGGTTTGATTCTACGGAGGTGAGGGGAAGGCCGCAGTGTTTGCGGCTAAGGGGGTGGCTAGCGGTTCTGATGCCGCGGTGAGGAAGAGAGCTCACGGTGATGAGAGAGAAAGGAGAAGAAGGAGTGGCAGTGGGCTTGGGTGGTTCGGCTGGAATAGTGGCAGAGGGAACGAATGGCTTGGGTCAGCCGGCGAAGGGGAGGCCGCCAGTGGTGGCAGCGTAGCTTAGCGGTTCGCGGCCTCCCCCCTTTTCCTTCTCTACATTTTTTTCTATTTTTTTATATGATAAAATGGAAGATACCTATACTACTACTGCCTCTGACTTATTTTGTTATTTGCTGAGTTATGCTGCTGATTTCTCCTTGTATCTGCTGGCTGGGTTTGTTGCTGGTTTATCTGTGCATCTCTTTGATCTGTCTGTGCGTTTGGAGAATTTGTTAGTTTCCAAAAAAATATTTTAGCTGATCCCCCCACCTAAACAATGATCATGATGATAAATTTATATCTGTAGCTCTGTTGGTCCAAACAAATTTTGCAAGATGGCTCCAATTCATCTCTGAAGGAAACTTCAGCCTTTTGCAAGTAGTGGAGATCAACATTATCATGATGTTCTCCACTTTTTTTTTGAAAACAAAATTTACCCTCATCCCTATGCTTCATACGTGCATCTCGGGGAAAGAAGAGGAGCCCGCGACCCTCCTCTGTCAAGCAACTTCTCCTTTTTTTTTTGGGGGGGGGAACGTACCGAAATGAATTGGCTTAAATGGGTTGGATTTTTTTTTTGGACAAAACATAAATGGGCTACAACAGGTTGGGTCCAAAATTGGTTGGCACAAAGCACACATAATATGAACTCTAAAAACTAATGGTTCAAACGAAAAAAGGTTGAAACTCCTAAAAAAAGTCAAGAAATGATCTAATTAAAAAGTAAAGGAACCAAACTTAATTTTTATATTTTGATTAATATATAAAAGAGTAAACAATAAAATATCCACAAATCAAGATATAAGGCTACATAACATTGGCAATGATTAAACATAACATTTAAAATGAAATTACAAGATAAACAATATTTTTTGAATTTAATCAAAAATTAGGTGCTGACAACTTAATTATAATGATTCTCTTCTCTCTTCACTGGTTCAGTGCGGAGTACCACAGTTCCAGTTTCTTTTTATTTTATCATTTAATTACAAGATTCTCTTCTCCCTCCACTGGTCCTGTGTGGAGTACCACCGCTTCAGTTTCTTATTTATTTTAATGTTTATTTATATTTATGTAATTTATCATTTAATTCAAGTTAATTAAATATTCCTTTTTATTTATGTTGTTATTTGTTGTACATCAATTTATTAGATTTAATTTCTACTACTTTGGTCCAATTTATTTATGCATGTATTTATAAATTTTATGCATTTATGTTTCACTATTTAAATTGTTGATTAACTTATGAGCATTTATTTAAGTTTCATTTATTGATTAATTATATGAATTCTTTATTGTGAAATTATGCACAATAAGTTTTAATTAATACTAAAAGAATATGATTAATTAAGATTTACTGCTAACCACAGATAAGGCAGAAGGATAGATATACGATCCTTTTATATTACCTGCCTTAGTTAGAATGGCGTAAATATCTCGCTTTATCATCACAATGTAAGAACGATACGAAGGAATGAGAATTCTCTAAGATAAGACCTTCAACTATGTGTGAGACAAACAGACGAATGAAGAGAAACTAAAGTAAAGACATCATAATTTTGAAAAGATATGCATGACATGTTCTATGCATAACAGGTTCTACATGACATATTCTATTTAGAATATGATAACTGATTATGTTCATATAACGTTACTGTAGTCCTGTGTATTTTCCATGCAGACACGGCTGGAACCATCCATAGCTCAAATATTTTTTTAAAACCATTCATTTTCTACTGGGAATTTTTATAAATTCTCATTCCCCTTTATTTTTATTTCTGCTGGTTTCTAATTAGTCAAGTAATACTGAATGGAAGGCAGCTGCTAGAAACTTATGGCTTATGTTTAATTAATGTGTGATTTTATGTTACAAATTATAGAAATATTCAGTTTGCACTTAATGACATTAAGTTGTCATTGCTAGAATCTTATGTTTGTAATCCTTTTATTTAATGTTAACCGTTGTGCTTCATGTATGAACGGGTGTTACACCCGTGACCGGAATGTGCATGAGAATGAAGGCAAAATTCTAAATGAAGATAAGATTAGGAAAAATTTTCTAATTTCAAATGTAGAACTTTTGAAAACCATAATAAAAAATTATCTATTTATATATATCATTACGTTTTATTTAATTTTTTACAACTTAAACATTCCAATATATTAATTCCATAATTTTTTCATGCAAATTTTTTTGAAAAAAAATACTTTTAATTTTTTAACACTAAAATATTTAAAAAAATCAATTCTATAAGTTACACTTCCTTGATAATGATATCGAATATTTATTAATTTTCATAAAGTAAATAATTATATTATTTTTTATTGAAAAAAAATAATTGATATACTACTCTAATAATTGAGATTATATAAATTAGAATTATAAACAATTTTTTTACTAATTATTACACATTAATTATAACATATATTTTAAAATTGATATTTTAATTTATTAAAAGGATGTACAAGGAAAGGACATGTAATAGAAATCATATAAATTAAATTTATGTATTATTTTTATTAATAAGAAAATATATTTTTATATTTTTAAATTAAATATTTTGATTTACTAAAAATATGTAAACGGCTAGGGATGATAAAAAAAATTGAAAATGGGTATACACGGGAATTATCCAATAAGAAGAGGAAATGACACATATTTCACCTTCATAAGGATGATCTATAGGGTCTAAATCCTTGTTTGTTAAATGGAATAGAGACAGGAATAATAATACATCTTTATTTTTTAGTTATTTTATTATATTTACATTTTGTATATATTTTTTAATTTTAATTTGGATTATGTTGCATTAATAGTATTTGTTATTATGGATATTTATATTTCAAATTGTAAAATATTTTTAAAGTTTTTCTTTTTTAAAAATTTGTTAATAAATCCTTGTATACCATAGGGATTCAAAATCCTCATGGAAAATGAAAAATGGGATACGGGGACCCATAAGGGGGATGGGGATGGGAATGAGAGACAAAACTCTAAACGGTGATGGGAGACGTGAGACATGTCTCCTTTTTCATGGATACTCATTGTCATCCCTATAAATGACTCATAATATAGTAAAATTATCCATTTATTCTCTTTCTTTATTTAACAATTTCAACTTTTGAAATATGCAAAATTTTTATAAAATAGGCTCTTTATTGTTAGTTATAGATCATCTGTTAAGATATTTTCAACCTTATAAATATGATATTTAATATAAGATATAAAATAGAATGACACATTTATATTTTGTCCACTTATTTAATTATTTAACTATTAACTTACTTTTAAAATAAATTTATATACTCAATTTTCTATAAGATATATGCAAATAAATTATCATTTATTTTTTTAATAATCAACAAACTATTTTTTATTATCTTCTTGTGTATCACAGGGGATACATGAAAATCAAATGTTATGTTTAAAGTTATTCTTGAAATGGCTGCAAGTCGCTGCCCTCCGGCTGGAAACAATATTCCCCCCATCAAAAATGCTACAATAGGGGCCCAAGGGCATAGAGCCCTTACATAATGATGAGATAGAATTAGGGGTCTTTTACGGAAAAAATTATAAAAAATAATTAATTATGAATTTTGTTTCATTTTTATATTATTTACCAATATATATCTTTTTTTTTAAATTATAGCAATACGACTTATAGTTAAATGAAATAGATAATATAAAACATTTGACAGTTAAATATTTTATCCCGTTGCACGTTTAGTAGTGCAACAAATTATTGCAACACATGGCAGGTTTGGCAGACATAAATCGACTAATTGCTAGCCATTTTATGCTCGGTAAAACATTTACCAGCTAAACGTTTTATGTGAGAAGGTGATTGGCCAAACGTATTAATTTCCATAAGCAACCTATAAAACCTTTCTCACATGAATATCGAGTGAGAAGCAGATGTAAGGATTTTTTTTTTCACTGAGCAAAGTGCCTGAAAAAAAATGGTAATGAGGTTTTTTATGGTTGTTCATTACAATTGTGAGATAATTCAAAACTTATGAGATGGATCCCAATTTTGCTGTAAAAATCCACCACTTTTCAGTATTCATTCATCTCTGACTATTTATGAGCTTCATGCCAAAATGCTCAAGGTGCAGTTCGATATGGAAGTTGCAGTATTAAAAGTGACGATGACTAAGGATGATGTTTGACTATCATAGTCAATTTCCCGACTTTCATGTTATGGAGGTATTTGTAACTTTAAGAGAGTTACAAATAAACTCTGATGGAAGCAATCATGTTCAAGCATTTGATGGATTGTCGTTAGCTAAGCCTTCCTGGATAATTTCAATGCCAAGTTCAGTGGTCAATGAAAACCTTGAAGAAGTAAATGCGAAAAATGTGATGAGTGGCCCAACCTTGAGAGAACTAGCAGCCGAGGATGGTAGAGAGGTTCCACTTAACAGTCCAATTGCAGGGTATGAGCCTTATAATGAGCTGGGTTCTAAAGAGAAGTCGAATGATAGTAAAATTTTATTTACAGTGTTATTTGTGAATTAATTTTATTTTCGTAACTTATGTGATTGAATTTTTAATATTATTTAAGGTCTGAATTGTTTATTAGTTTTTGATGAAGTATGTGAGCACTCGCTTCCATTGCTAAATATGAATTAATTTGTTATTTTTTCAATTGCTTGTTGTTAAGTTAATATTTAGTATTTTTTAAATTATTAATTATGAAGCAGTGCAATATTTTTTTTATTTCAGTGGTTAATGAAATAATTTAAATTCTTGTTCATGCATTAATGTTATTAATTTTTATGATGAAATGTGTGGTTTATTATTCCATACAACTAATTGATTATTTACATTGAATATTATGATATTTTGATTATACTTGAAACTCGTCAATGCCGCATGATGATGATGTTGAGATAATACCTCCTACCCAAAGTTAGTCGTTGACACAATCTCTTGTGCGATTCAAAAGTTAACACATAGGCCATTATTTAAGTTTGAATATGGAAGCAACACATGTGACAATGGATGTAGAGTTCAGGGACATTGTCGGTAGTGGGGATATTGTGCAATTATCTGGAGAGTACTTTTTGTAGGAAGGAAGGCAATTTCCAAATAAAGAGTCTGTGCTACTCACAGATAAAAACTATGGCTTTCGAAGGGGAGTTGAGTACAAGATCCATGAGTCGAATCAAACAAAATATCAAGGAAAACGCAAGCATTATGAGAGTGGGTATAATTGGAGCATCCATGTGACATATCGATGGAAGAAGGGAATCTCAAAGGTTTAGAAGTATAATAGAGAACATACTTGTTTAGCTAGAGGAGTTTCATAGCGCAAGCTGGCCCGACGGTTCCTATTAGAGTGTTGCGAGGCTCGATTAATGAAAACTATGGATTTACTGTTTCATATAGGAGAGCATGATTATGCACCCTTTTGATAATACGGCCAACCGCTAGCCATTTGCTATAACTTCAAAAAACAGTGTATATTGATAAATAATTCAAAACGGATGGACATCTGTAAATTAATCCTTTTTTTTTGTAAAAAAGCCTAGAATTAGACCGGAATTATTTAGTTGTTATCTTATTAGATGAGATCTCTTTGATTTTCTCCTAAATGATAGAAATAATATACAAGAGAAAAATTTGTTAGTAGCAATAATAAGATTCCTTCTATGAGTTAGGAGATTTTGATATTAAAATATTTGATTCCGTAGATGGGAATATCTATTGTCATTCCCTATTAAATGAGATTTTATTCAACTGATCTAAAATGTCCTTCATTAATTTATTATTATTTCTTTGTTTCTGTAATCTTTTATTTTATAAGAGTTATTTTCCCCATTTTTTGGATGAAATATATTAACTTTATATTTTCACATAAATACCAACATGTAACAATAGAATAAGATTAGTGATCGACTCAACTAAGGCATTGAGTCACCAGTGTAAGTCACACGTTGAATCAGATTTTAATTAAATCAATATATGAAAAATTCATTTTAATGAGACTAAACATGGATTTTATACATATATATATATATATTAAATGAGATATAATAACATATAGCAATTGACTTAGTGGTTGCCAAGCTTTCCATGCAATTTGTACCTGGTCTCATATAGGTTTGATTCCCACAAATTGATTTTTCCAATACGGGGGGTGGGGGGCCTACAAGTACTCCAATGCTCAAGTCAGAAGAGGTTTTCTAGGTTATTATCACTCTTATATAGGCAATTCTGTTGTGGTCTTATTTCTTATTCTTAGGGTAACTAATATCATATCTTTTAGATATATTACGAAGAGATTTCTCCTCTTACTGTAACTGAATTATCTCTTAGGTCCCTGAGTTTGAGGTGGTTTAGTTACCATACTCTCGTGGTCCGAGCTATCAAGTCTTGCTGACAAACTTGGATGACAGCGGGCTGAGCCGTTGAATTTGGTTGGGCTTTTTACCTTGAGAGCCCCCAATAGGCGCAATATTCGACTTATAGGTCATTTTAGAAACTGCTCGGTCCATAGCCCTAAGCTTGATTTATCCCATGCAGGTCTGATTTAGTGAAAGAACCAAATTAGACTAGTGATCGATTCATCGATTACCAGTCAACTTGATCTAGCTTTAAAAACTACGCTTTTTTCTAATCATGACTCCCATTAAATTTACAAATTCCATAACCTTCCATGTGGAAAATGGGAGACTTATTGGTGGGTCGCCTTACAAGAATTATGGAATCTTGTTCATCTCACTATGGTCTCAAACATAACATGACAAACCTAAACTCATCCATAGAATACTCATCAATTACATCACACATAACTTCCATTTAATTTTGCCTTTGAGATTACCATACTCTTGTGTGTGTGCAACAAATTACAAAATGTTAATTAAGTAAAATCCATCATTCTATACTTCATATGAAGAAGAAATTACCCCCGAGTGTAGCTCAATAAAGTAAATAACATTTAAGCATGGAATATGAATATATCACATATTTTAATAAGAGATATTGTATTAGCAAGCACAACGAGTCTTATTTGTGCACAACAAATTCTTTGAACTCATTGACACACTCTACACCTTGTGGGACCTACACAAAAGTTTTCTTCTCTGTAATGGGAAGAAAATAGAAAACAAAAGTAGAAAATGATTAAAATGATTGCTTTATCCCTCATTAAATAAGACAAATGGATAAAGAAAGTAATTTATATACAACTATATTTTCTTTCCTCCCACTTTTCCGTCCAACCAAAAAATAGAAGAGAAAATGCATTTTCTCTTGTTTGTCACTCTATTTTGTAATACGTGTTCATTCATTGACATGCAAACAATTTGATATCATGACTGTTCCAAACAATAGTTAAGACTACTCTGATGCCTCTGTTAAGAATTTTAGTATGTATAGAAGAAGTAAAATATAAAAATAAATCTAATTCCTATAAATCTCAATGATCTCTTTGATATAGTTTAGAACCTAAAAAAAAGATTTAAAACACACATTAAGAGGCTTTTTCACACTAATAAAACAAAATAATTTATTAAGTACCCAAATACTAGATGGGATATTTAATTACACAAATCGATGCAGCTAACATCGATTTCCAATTCAAATGCCTACATATACAAAATTGGTGGAAGTGTTGGACCACACAATTCTCATGTTCAAAACTTTCCTTTATTCAATCACTAGAGAGTCTTAAAGTGTTGGTGATCAATTGATATATAGTGAGAAACAATTTTTACCGACTTGATGACTTAACTCCCATTACATGAAAATGGAAGGAAAAGTAATTTTTTTATATATAATAATTTTTTAAAATCTAATTTTTGCAAATTTGTTTATTTATCGGTTTAGAGTTTGGTTAATGTTTCTAATTAGGTAGTAATTATAGTAGTAGGACTTAGGACTTAAGAGTTTGGTTGGGTTTGTAATTAATTAGATAATTAGATAATTGTCACGACCCGACTTGGGAACATGACATACACGTGAGGAATCTCATCCCCACATAAGCCTTATATGTAACACCCCGATTTTTCTGTCCGAGGGAAATGACCAAAATGCCCCTGAGGTCATTTCCTGACCCGAATTCGAGGGTAACTAACTCGATCATCCTCGAAGGGTCAACTCAATGTTTGAAGGGGATTGAATGGCCTTTGAATGCTTCCGGAAGCGAAAATCTCATTTTCCGCAGTTTCGGGTCAAAATGACCAAAATACCCCTATAGCGTTTTTATGCGGGTAAAGGTGCCGTTTAAACCCGAAACTTTCCCTAGAGGTTTAAAAACATGTTTTCATAAGTCTAGAGGTCTCTATTTAAGTCCCGGTGGCCCCGGGCAGTTTTAGTGCAAAATTACGATTTTGCCCCTAGAATAGTGTTTTTGAGCTTAATGACGTAATTAAGCAAACCTAAGCAATATTAGGCTCTAAACGAAGATTAATTTATTTCCCTAATTAATCTAGAGTCAAAATAATTTATTAAAGTTAATTAAAATCAAAAATTGCTTAGATTAAACTTAAATCCCTTTTTAGAACTCAAGACTCCTAGTCTTGGAATCTTGAATAGTATTTTCTCTCTCCAATTCCTTAAATCAAGGAAATGTGTCTAGAGTTGTTTAGACTCTAAATTGAGGATTTAACTCACTAATGGTGCAAGACCACTCCTTAATTATGTCTAGACCACCTTAATTATCCATTTCCCTTGCCTAAATACTTTCTTACAAATTCCAAATCTTAAGCATAATCAAAGATACACCTAAACACAACTCTAAACCACAATTAAAATGCAAGAAACTCTCCTCCCTTGGCTGATGCATTTCGGCCAGCACACTCCTCTTTGGCCACATGTTTAATTATTTTCTCATTCAAAGAACCATGCTTGAGACCATACCTTGAACCATACCTCACCATACTTTGAGTCATACCTCACCATGTCTTAAGAACACATTATCTCACCTCATAGAACTCATGGGATGCCCTCCAATCTGCACCCTCATGGCCGAAACCTCTTCACTCATTCACACCCTCCATTTGTTTCATTTCCCTATAAATAGAATGCCTTGAGGAGCTTGCACCACTTTTAGATCATTTGCTAAGTTTAGGAAACACTCAAAGTTTTTCTTTTTCTCTCAAAGTTCTTGTCTTCTTCAAGTTCTTCATCTTCTTCATCTTCTTCTTCCATCTTCAAGTTCATCACACCAAGTAGGGATTTTCTTTCATGTATTCTTTTCTTTAAAGTTCTTGTTTCAAGCTTGATGTTCATAGTTTCTCTTGGTTCCTTTTAGAACTTCTTTTCTTCTCCTTCTTCCTCTTTATGTTTCGGCCATGGGCCTTTGGGAATGAAGGAATGAGAGCTTGATGATGAGAGTTTCATGATGATGTTCATCACTTGAAACAAACTCTAGAGCTTGATTTTTGTTCTTGAGCAAAAATGTTTTTAGTTTTTCCTTTCTTGAACTCTTGAGAACTTTAGCTTTAATGATGTTTTAAAATGGCTCTATGAACTCAATAATGAGGACTCATGATGTTGGTGTTAATATATCATCAAGATCATGAACTCTAGAGTTCTAAAATGTTCCTTTTTCTCCTTGATGATTTCGGCCATTTCCATTAATTTTCTAGGCTTCATGGTTTGATTTCCTAAAAATATTATGTTAAGTTTTAAAGAACTCTAAGCTTGACTTTACCTTGTTTGGGTGAGTTTGGGTTATGGTTTAAATTGCTTTAAAGTCTTGTTAAGAGCTCTGGAAAGATAAAATGAACTTGCATAATTTATTTTATGCTTGCATTCATATTTACATTCTTGTTATGCACCTTTACTTTCAAGCTATCACCTAAGAACATAAAGATTAAAATGGAACTTGCATCTTCACTTAATTTAATTCTCAAAGCCTTTCTATTTCGGCCTTAAAGTCGATTGTTGTTGGACCTAGAGCACTAAAATAAAGAATTGAACTTGCATCCTCACTTAATTAATTCATCGAATGCCTATCTATTTCGGCCTTAAAGTCGATTGTTGTTGGGCCAAGAGCACTAAAATAAAGAATTGAACCTTGCATCTTTACTTTCAAGCTTGCACGTTTAAGTTTATGCCTTGCATATTTAATTTATGTCATCACTTTATTTTGTAAGCAAGATTAAAAATGAAAAGCATGAGCACGTTTATTTTATGTCGTAATTTAAGAACCTAGAGCTCAAAGACTTGCCCATTTCATTCCAAGTTAAAGTTTAATGTGAAACCATTCTTTAAATGCATATTTTCGGCCAAGTAGTGATGATGGACTTGCAATGAGTTTTCATCTAGCTACTAGGACCAATAGTCTATGTTTTAAGTTTTCCTTAAAGCTTTACAAAACTTTATAAGGTTATGTCATCACAAGTTGTGATTTTATTATCTTTTAGGGGATGGAATATGTTTTGGTCAGTGACCTAAGGCTTCACTTAGCCTCTTGATGAATTAAAATGTTTTGCAAAGAGTTTTAGAAGTTCTAGATCGATTCCAAAAGAAACTAGTTAACTTATGTACCTAGAAATGTCAATTTAACTCTCTCATTTAAGTTAAACATTTTCGGTTCTGATATGATGAGTGTGATGCTGTATGATGATGTTTTGATGTGTTGGAATGTGTGAAAATATCATGTGATGATGTAGAAGCGATCCTATGCATGATAGGTAAGAAACTAGCTAACTAGAAATACCGTAAAGCTAGAATTTAACATAGTTTTGACTCATTTGTTTATGGAACTAATCCAAACTGTTTTAATGGGAACATAATCAGATTTAGATTGTTTAGACATGAGAAACTTGATATCATTTGAATTAGAATTGAATTCTAGCACCTATAGGAAAACTAGTAACTAGAAAACCATAAAAATGCAATATAGAACTCTTGGAACATTTATTTTTTCTGGATGCTGTCCAGCACCCTTACAACATGATAAACATGATTAATAATTGGTCCTTAAGCATGAGAATGCCTCATAATTGATTTAGATTTAACCCATAGCGCCTTAGGCGAAGACGGAACCAAGAAAGGGTCTAAAACGTAAGTTCTAGAACCCCGTAATCACAAGTTAAA
This sequence comes from Dalbergia cochinchinensis, assembly GCA_031216125.1. NCBI lineage: Eukaryota > Viridiplantae > Streptophyta > Magnoliopsida > Fabales > Fabaceae > Dalbergia > Dalbergia cochinchinensis. Next base: position 51,701,560 of record CM062373.1, on the reverse strand, counting down.
AATTCTACCCTATGCTTTTCAGATTTAAATGTAAATATGAGGATTATGAATTATGTTTAATTATGAGCCCTTAGGTGTATAAAATATGAGCAACAAATGTTAGAGAACCATATCTCATGATTAAGACCCGTAAGGGTCAAAGCATAAGCTACCGTAAGGATAAACGGTTGTATGTTCCATGATGATGTATGCTATGTGAAAGATGTTAACGTTATTCATATGAGGATTTCATGAGAATATATGTTTGTGTGGCATAAAGCAAATTCGGAAGAAATTCGGCGTAATGCCTTCGTGCTGCCGAATTTCCAACGAATTTGGGGACTTAAAGAGATTTTGAAAATTAAGGTTCTAAGATGGGTTCTAGGATGACACCGGTTAGTAGAGCACCTCCATAGAACTCATGTGACATCGGTACCATTTTATACTCTTAGGTGACACCGGTTCGGCCGAGCACCCCTAAGAGTTTTACCCCCTAACCCGTACTCAGATAGTCGGGATTTATGATTTATGATACGCTTATCGTTAAGTGGTAAGTAAGAACTAGTGACGACTAGTTAAGGTATGAGCTCATAACCTAGATGTATGACACGTTACGGGTGACACTTGTTGGCCGAGCACCCCAGTTCGATTGTCTTTTAGGGTGGCCCATGAGGAAGAGAAGTTTCATGATTATGATTATGTCACTAAGTTTTGTCCCATATGAATGTTACTATTGCCATTTTATGCCACCAAGTATGATGATGCTTGATGTTATGTTTTATGTATGTGCATTAGGTAGTGCCATGCATACATTTTCTATTATGTTGCATTCATGACATTAAGATCATCCTAAAATGAATGGACCTTGGCTAAAATATATTCTAAAGTTTAAAATGAACTTAATACATGCTCAGTCATTTTGTATAAATAAACCCAAGGTTCACGAGGGCGTAGATGATGACACCTAGGTAGTAAGAGCCTCTTGAGATTCTTTAGCAAGATTCTCACTCCCTCTATCTCTTCCTTTCCGTCACGTCTTCAGATGGCGACGTTCGTAGTGTTCGTGGACACACCGACATGGGAGGTGCACCATGACCCGGACCACGGGTCATTCCATTTTGTGGGTCGATGCACGGTTAGAGTATTCATGTTCATGGGTCGACCCTTCACTCCCCCTGTACATTCCCATCGTTTCTCCCCCGTCTCACCTTTTGGCGATGACCTGGTGTTCGAGCGCCAAGACGTCCCCTAGAGGAGAGGCTTCGTCGTACCCCATCATCCACGTCCGCCGCTCAAGACTACCCCCAGTATGTGCCCCGTTGCCCGTCGTCTTTTTCGGAGACGGATCCTTCCGAGGATTCGGCAACCCAGGCACCCTCCAAGGGATCTTCCCCCACCATACCCATGGACCTCGGGGAGGATAGTGAGCCTTCCGTGGCTCAGCCGAGGCTTGCACGACGACCGGAGATGAGGCCACGCCATGGAGGTCACACTCGATCCCCTGCTCGCCTCTTCACGTCCGAGGAGCTCGCCCGCTTCCTGATATTTGCCTCGTTCGCGAGATGGACGCCTTGATGAGAGGTGACGATCGTCCGATGGAGTACCCGGTTAGAGCACACCCCACTTAGATAGGGATAAACCTTCTTTTGTTTAGAGGTTATCCCATTAGATACACTCGGGTAGGGGAGTAGATTATGTTTATGTTTTATGTTGTATTTTCTTTTATGTATTTCCCTTGTACTAAATTAAGTCCCACACTTATAAGTGGGCAAGTTATATATATAAGAGATGATATTCAGTGTTGTTCATGTTGTGCCTTATGTTATGATGTTGTGAGACAATTGTTTTACTTTACATGGTTTACCGCTTATCGCATCACGCGGCTCTCACTTTATATTTCAAAAAAAAATTTACCCGTATTTTCCGCTAAGTATTTCAAAGTAAAAATGAGAACTATGAGGTAACAGACTGATGATTAATCCAAATATGTTCTAGAGTATTGGGTTAAAAATTAGGATGTTACATTATAGGTAACGTGACTATCTAAATACACAATCCATTGTAATATCATACTTAAAATATGATTTTCTTCTAAATTAAAATCCATTTCTCTACTTAAAACATAGCATCTAAGGTCATCAAGATTGAAGTATTTATCATATATATGTGTGTGTGCATTTGTGTAACTATGAAAACATCTTAGTCAATATGAAAATCCATTTAGCACTTAAAGGTTGAATCATAAGTTCATGCTTAGCTTGTTACTGTCACAACCCAACTTGGAAAACGTGATCGACATGTGAGGAATCTCATCCCCACATAAGCCTGCTGGGCGACACGTCCTTAAATGCATAAAATATACTACTATTATACTTAGTTTACATTCTGAAAACATAATTTCCTCCAATTCATTATCCAAATATTTATTCAAAATCCGATATCCAATTCCACAAGATTGAAATATCTTAATATAGAAAACTATATGACATCTCCATTAAACATGTAAACCTTAAAAACATAAATTGTTTCATCACTTAATGTAAATTGTAAATCTAAAAATCAACTTAATACTTGAAAACTAATCCATAAGTACATCTATGACTTGTCACATAAACTCAAATCAACTTTACCATTTTGAATCTATGTTTGTAAACTGAAAACATATACATAATTATTTCAAATAATAAAATGATATACAACATCTGAAAATAATGCATGGCTTGAATCTGTCTGCATATCTATTAGAGCCCTCTAATACTAATATAAACCCATGCTAAGCCTTACTTCAAAATAAGGCTCACCACTAGGAAAAGCTGAGTTAATCAAACTGAGTTGAAACTGAACCTGTACCTGTAACTATAAGAGGGAAGGAGAGGAGTGAGTCAAATGACTCAGTAAGTGAGCTCTCACCCATCACCCACATGGGACAACCAAGGAATATACCATAATGCAATATACATGCAACAATCATAAATCGTTTGATATTCATGTATATAATCTCATAGAAAATATATCCCTGCATTCATAAATTCATAGCAAAATATCTCTAAATTCTTATTCCAACAAGAAAATTATTTCTCATATATATAACATCTCTTACATCAATATTCTCTGAAAAATATCAATAATCTCTGAAAACATAATTAACAGTATTCTAATAGAGAAACATGGATATTTGTCCAGTTATGCATGTCAACCATGACATAACTGATCCTCTATGGGTGCCAAACACGAGCTCCACCCTCAAGGTTTTGTTCCTTCCCCCAAGACACGGGTACGGGGAAGAACAGTATTTTCTGTTTTGTGAGATTGCCCCTAAGGACAACTTGGTACCAAGGTTAACAATCTAACTCACTGTTGTTTCTCTATAGCTACCGTCTAAACTAGTTTATACTCAATTTATAAAATTTGAAAACTCTTAAAGCATTGAAACTGTGAAACTCTGTTGTATACACTACTTTGGATTCAAAACTCTTTTATACATAATTACTCTATTCCTTACAATCAGAAATCTCTAATATTATAATAAAACATCTCTACTTGATATTCTTGCCAAAATATTTTAATTGATACTCTAAAATTACATTTCGAAATCTCTAGTCTTTAAGTATAAAGATATCAAATATCTTAAAACATGTTTGATAAAATAACAACTTGTTACATCATACATTTTTGTAAGAAATCTTAGGCTTGCAGATAAAACATTTCTATATCATATAATATATTAATCATGGTCCCATGGTTTTGTAAAACTCATTCTTTCATACTATCATCATGAGTCAACATTTTTCTAGCGTAACATAATCATATAAAATCATATTCTATGTTTTTTCTCTTTTCAAATTTCATATTTCACAAACATAATTCATAAAACATAGCCATAATAATGAAACTAAGGTCATGGGTTTGAACCCACTCATCGTTTAGAGCCGGGAGTATGTAGGCACCATCAACTTGACCTCTGAACCATAGAATAACACCAATAACTGTCATAAAGCAATATTGACTCAAAATTAATCTCTGTTAATCTTTAAACAACTTTAATCTAGCTCTAACAACATTAGGGGAGCACCCCCCATTTGACAACAATGGAGAAACAACAAAACCCAAATCATGAAACATGTAAAGGAAAGGAAGAAGATGACAAAACCAACATAAATCCTTACCTTTGATCTTAGAAGGAGAAGGATTAATGATGGATTGAGAGAGAAGGGTTAGGAAAAGGTTTGGAGATGGAGGGTTTCGATTCGGGGGAAGAGAGAGCCCGAGTTGGGGTGTTTTATAAAGGGTTGGGGCGCATTTATCCAAAATTGTGTTATTTTGTACTATGCTATCATCTACTCGCCATCGCAAATGAGCCAAATTGAGACTCACACTCGTTATAATAAATATTTCTCATTATAGCGAACCTTTTGACATGCTTCCTCGCTACAGTGACCAAAACTTGCTGCAGCAAGCATGTTCTGCAGGATTCTGCAATAACAGCATCCCAACTTTCTCAGTAACGGGTGGATTTGTGGATTCTAGGAGACCCTAAGGCCGTACTGGTCCTGTCTATTGATACGTGTACCTGGGGTATTACGGTTACATAAATTCTAATCATGGTCCACAAATTTTAAATCCATACTTGCAATCTTTAAACATACATGGGTGTTCAATCCTTGAATTTAAATACATAAACTCAAAATAAATGCATAGCTCGGATCCTGCTTGCACATCTACTGGAACACTCTAAGGTAGTGTTTGTTTACTATCCTGGGACAGGAAATACAGGGACAGAGACAGAAATATAGGGACAGTAGAGACAGAGACATAAATAATAAATGTGTAGGAGTATTATTGGATCATAAAAATATTAAATTTCTGTCTTCATATTCTTTTCCTACTATCCTACATTTTAGAGGTACAAATTTTGTGTTTTTCTGTCCCTACATTTTTCTGTCCCATGTTTCTGTCTCCACCACCAAATATGTTTATGTCTCCAGTGTCTCTGTATTTCTATCCTAGAGACAGTAAACAAACGCTACCTAATACTAACATGCACATAACTAAGACTTATTTCAAAATAAGGCTCACTACTAGGAACATCTGGTGCTACTGAACTGGGGGCGAAAAAATATCTGTACTTGCAACTGTGAGGAGAAAGAGAGAGGGATGAGTCAATGAACTCAGTGAGTAGATCCTACCCCACAACCTACATGGGACAACTAAGAGATATACATAATGCACTATACATGCAGCAAACATAAAACCATTTGATATTTACATTCATAGGCTCATAAACAAGCATTTCTAAATTCGTGATCAATCATGAAATCTTTTAACTGATGGTGTGGTAGAGTATCAAGAAATAGTATTTGTTGAACATGATAAATAAATACATAATAATAAAAGCCATAAAATCATAAACTGTAAAGTGGTGCTCAGTCCTTGGTGAACAAGAGCACTGCCTAAAATGATAACAGTCCTTGACGGACAAGCTGTGGATACCTATTTAGGTCCCATTTTCTGTATATGCTAAGGACGATATTGTCCTCTGGCGGACAATTTGATATCAAGGTTAACGATCTCATCACAGCCATTAACTAACTGTCTGTTTCCTTATCTTTACCAAAAACTAATTTGACAAAATCCATTTAAATCTGAAATCTATTAGCACTTTGAAGGCTCTAGATTTGTATAATCCTCTAGCAATTTAATTTTAGCATAACTGTAACTGTGAAAATTATGCGTAAAGGATCCCTGCTTGTAAGCATTCCGATTTCAAGCCCAAAAAGTATGTATCAGGTAATTGCTATGAATCATATTGAATTTTGTACTTCTAAGCGCCATAAAACTGAAGTTCTAAATTCATATCTTACGCTAACATATTTTTATATACTTGATAACTCTAATATCATAGTTCAAAATACTGGGGTTTATAATCATAAAACTTGAAAATCATATAACATATGTATTCATAAAGCTGAATCATACTCTTGTTTCACATTTGTCCAGAATATATATATATATATATATATATATATATATATATATTAACTAAATATTTTAAAGCGTAGTCTGAGCTTCCAAATCCTAAAAACATGATAGTATCATAAATCTAGAAAGCATTTCTGACAACTTTCATAAACATTGCTATATCCCATATGTTCCCAATAAGCATTCCATGAGCATATAAAACATTTTCATGCATGCAACAATCCAATTCATGGTCCCGTGATTTTCCAAAACATATTTTTCATGTCAAAATCAAAATCATAATCTTTGCTAGGTTTGACATAGCTTGGAAAATCATGTATATAATATACTTTTACTTCTAAATTCATATTTAACCATCATAATGCCACAAATATAATCATAATGGCTAAGATAAGGTCATGTGTTTGAACCTACTCACCGTTAGGAGCCAAGAGTATGTGGACACCACCAAATTGATCTTAAGAGTTTGGAATGACACCAACAACTGCCATAGAGCAACATATACTCATGATTAATCTCTAATCACATCTAGATAATTCTAAAACAACTTTAACAACATTGGGGAAGCACCTCTAATTGACAATAATGAGAAACTGTAACATCCAAACTCTATAACATAGAGAGAAAGGAAGTATAAATTAACAACCAAACTCACCTTGAGGCTTGGAGAAAGTAGATTTGATGGAAGATGAGAGTGGGGAAGGAGGAAGAGGGATTTTGGGGGTTAGGTTCGAAAATATGGTGTTTTCCCAGAGTTGGGGGTTTATATAAAGGTGGGATATCACTTAAACGAAACTGTGTCATTTTCTATTGTGCTAACATTAGGCCCGCTCACTTAAAACTCGCTGCAATGAGCCTACTGAAACCCTCACTCACTATAGCAAACATAGCTCATCAAAGCAGTTCTCACCGACGCCGAGCGATACTGGCTTGGCCACTTGCTACAATTAGCCTGTTCTGGCCTTCCCAATATCACTGGCAAGTCTCAGGGTACCCTAGAGCCGTACCAGACTAGCCTAGGGACACATGTATATGAGGCATCATTGCAATAATAGTATATAAAAGACTAATATTAAAAGTTGTAATTAGTATATAGGAATTGCAAACACTAAACCTTTTCTTAATCTTTTTATAAATAAGAAAATAAAAAAAATTAAAAAATAACAAAAGAGAAAACAGCATCAATCAAATCTTTTTTCAATCGGCATCCTTTCTTTTCATAAAATCTCAATCAAATTATTTTTCAAATTAATCGATTCCAGTCAAATCGCATTTACAGAAATATGCATGGATCAAAGTCATTTCACAATCTTTGCATTAATTCTTACTTTGTGGACAAATAGAGCGGTCAATCATTGTCGCAAGAGGAGCACGAAAAAGTCATACAGGGCGGCATAGTTTCATCCTCTTCACGATCTCCATCACCCTCACGCTCACACCGTTCACACAGCAACAACCATTCTTTTCCACCACAGCCAAAACATCAACCTTCCCCTCCTCCACAAAACAATCACCTCCATCAATCTCCGTCATAACCATCCGCCACCTAAAATCACTGCAACCACCTGTCGGAACCTTCGCCACAGCCACCCGTCAGAACTTTCGCTACAGCTACTCACCCGAACCAACGTCCGCCCAGCCCCAGTCACACGGCCGCGATCCCCCAAGCCTGGTTCCGGCGACGCGCCACCTCCATCATTGCCAGAAAATATCTGCACGCAACGCAGCCGCCCCCATAGCTCGCGTCGCCGCGCCAAGCTCTGTCTTTTGCCCACGTCCGCGACAGCGAAGCGGCGCCACACGCCGAGCAGCACCAGTGCCGTCGCAAGCAGCCGCTTTGCGTTGAACCAGTCGCGCTTTCTCCTAGGGCCACCGCCGCGGCGGGCCACGCGCCGTAAAGACCGCTGCCTTCTCTTCCTTGGCTGAGTCACTGCCGCTACTGCATCTCTTAGCTCCTGCTTTGCTCTCATTTTGGGTACAGCCATAGTTTAGGGTTAGGAAATTAGGATTTGGTTTTGTTCCTTTTAGGCCCAGAGTTCTTTTTATTTTTTTTAATCATCTGGTTTTTGCTTTAGGTCTGTTTTTGTTTATGTTGGGCTATGTCTTGTGTTTGGGCTTTGAAGTCTTGGGTTTTATTTTATAGTGTCAAGTTTTCCCTTTCCGTTTAGGCTTTGAGGTTGTCAAGATATTTTAAGTTTGGGTTGGGTATTTTTTTTAAAAAAAGTATGGGCTGGTGTTTTTAGGGGCTTAGGATCTTGATATGTAAAATAACAATAATGATAAAAATAAAAAAAATAAGGAAAAAGCCAAAAGTAAATAAAAATAAATAAATTTTTTTATTTGGATAACAATCAACAAGTGTGACTGAGAAGCCGCTTCCTTTGTTAGTATTGAATTGTAAGGGTTATTGAGTAGTCTAGTGCTGACTTAAATCCTGTGTAAAAGCAGATGTCTTTTTTTCAAATCTTTTTTGGTTAAAAGTCTTTTTCACAAGCAAATCAACCAACACATTTTTTTCTTTAAAATCCATCAACACAATTATTTTTTATAAAAATGACGTGGCTTTAGATTTCTTATTACATGTGTCGGCCTAGCCAACAACTATTAAGCTAAATTCATTTTTCATAAAATTTGTTTTTTAATTTTTGTTTTATTTCCTTTTTGTAAATATGTAATTACTATTTTTTGTTAGGGAAATAAATATTATTAAAGCTATAAGTTAATGTGCATAATGAGTTTCAGGATAATCATATTTTATATGGTTGCATCAGGGATGGAGTAAGATTGGGTTTCCACTCTTCCCTGATCATAATGGGAATCCTGGAGTTAAATCTTTTTTAAAAAGACTAGTTTTGTAAATAAAAGGTTTTCCAGTTTTTTCATAATTAAAATTGGCAGTGACTCATTTCTTAAATTGGTTATCATTTTTGTTGTGGCACCTTCCAATGACATTGTAACAAGGATGATTAATTAATTAATCTAATTTACGAATAAATATTATTTATGTATATTAGTCTATGTTAGTATGTTTAATCATTACTAAAGTTGTTAATTTAATTTACATTACCTTAATAATTATTTAGTGTGATATTTAAGTATTTTATTTTTCTAACAAACTAATACACAGTCTAATCGAGTGTTGAAGCCTAGGCATACTGGGCCTGTTGTCACGACTCGATTTAGAAACATGACCAGCACGTAAAGAATCTCATCCCTATGTTAGCCATGTAATCAGTAAGTCGTACTATATGCATACTTTAATCATAAAATCCATTATAAATATAATTTAACTTGCAATTTCAAATCAATATATAATCCTAAATAACCCATTTCATAATTCACTATAAAATTTTAGTTATATTACAAAATAAGTCGAATTGCTCTATTACAAAAGAGCCATGAATGCTATATCATTTTAAATACTTAGTGAATCATAGAAAGCAAAATGCACCAAAATATATTTATATGGTTCGGGTTCCTGTCCACATTGCTACTAGAGTACTCTACAAAAACCATGCTAATGCTTCACTATGAGATGAAGCTCACTAAGCTGAAAAACTATAGGTACTAGGGAAGAGGATGTAGGCAAGAGGGTGTGGATGATCTAATACAGCAGCTGTATCTGTAAGGGAAAAAGGAGATCGGGGTGAGTTTTATCTTAAAACTCAGTGAGTGAATCATAACCCAGAACTATATATGGGACAAGAAGGAATTTACATAAATAAAAATAATGCAAGCTCAGAACATTGTTTACATATATAATGCATAAAAACTAAAGCAACACTAGTTTGTAAGTAACATAGAGAGCATATTCATTTTCCAAGGAGTTTCAAAATGACAGACTATCCATAAATCGAGGGTGATGCTCAGTCGCTAGAGAACAAGAGCACCTATTTGAGATCTTAACGATCCCCCGCTAACTGCATCCATTGTGGACTGATCTAAGTAAGGATGATTTGCCCCTTGTGGGCACTCGGTATACCAAGATTAACGATTTAACTATCGTTAACTCACAACTCTTTTCTTCTCAGTAATTTCTTATTCTAAAATCAGACTTTAGTCAAAAAAAGGGTTTTATAGTTCTAGTTCAACAGCTCTTAATCCTTGTAAATAAACAAAATGTTTCAAATTTCTTCTCCTTATCATAATCAAGTCTAAAGTCATGGAATAAATCATATAATAGCAATTATATTTCAAATATGGTCCCATGCATCTCGATAATCATAGGTTTTCATGAGTAATTAAAAAAAAAGAAGCATTTTCTAGTCTTTGCACATTTTTGTATAAAATCTATATCATGTCAAAACTCGAGTTCTAATCTCTAAATATTTCACAATGCTAGAAAGTAGTGATATAATGATCAAATAAGGCTATTAAGATCAAACCCATTCTTGGAGGGGTGGTATGTGAAGTGCCAACACTTAAGGAGCTCGGGGGAGCAGAGATGACATCAATGTTTATAATAAACAACAACAAAACTCATAAATGATCTATGATAACTTCTAAACAACTCTAACCAACCCTAAGAATAGTGGGGGAACACCCCCACTTGACAACAAATAAGAATATAAACACCCTACAGCCAAGGACATGGAAGTATAGGGAAGAAGATAACATAAACCAATAACAAACACATACCTTGAAGTCTAAGGGAGGTATATTTGAATGGGATTAAGAAAGAAAGGGTTAAAGTGAGCTTGGGAGGCTAAGTTTCGATTTTGGAGTGGGGAAACCAAAGCTTGGGGGGTTTATAAAGGGTTAAGGGTATCATCAATCAAAATTATGCTGTTTTACACTATGCTGACATTAGGAGGTACCGCTATAGCGGTCCAGGACAGCTATAGCAGTTGGAAGAGATCCCAAATTTGCCAACCCTATACCTCTGGCTGCTATAGCAATTTTGGACCACTATAGTGGTGTTAGCAATACCAATTCTACATTTTAAGGGTCTTTCATGCATTTGAGGCCTTCTCGATAACACGGGTAGGTCTCGAGATTTAGGAACATATGTACCTGAGGTATTACACCTGTGGTGTATTTATATCCTCGCATGCAGCCATATTTGGAGGAACTGGATTTTAGGAGGTTTCCCATATTGGGCACTTCAAGTATAATAGTGCAACTTTGTAAGTGCCTTTGTTGAGAGATGGCACCCAGAGTGGCATACCTTCCACATTCCCTACGGAGAGTGCACCATCACCCTTGAGGACGTGGCATTTCATTTAAGGCTCCAGGTGGATGGGTTACTAGTTATCAGCTGTATAGGTGGGCCGCAGACTTATCTCAGGATAGATATGTAGGCTTTGTGTGAGGAGCTTCTAGGAGTTGGACTACCCCTTGGACAGAGATAAGGTTCTACGGTGAACCCATTGTGGTTTGAGTGTGCATTTTCGAGGGATTATGGCTTTTCTTAGCGGTCAAACTTAGTTGGGCAACAGCACACTCGGGCCTTCATAATTCAGTCGATTGGTTGGTTTTTTATGAACAACAAATCTAGCTCCTTAAGTTCACATAAAGTGTTTACAGCCCTTACAAAATTTTCACTTATCCCAGACTTTCCGCTTGGTCTCTGTAGTGTTAGCGACCTTGTACCGCCACTTGTATCGAGCGACCTATCATGAGGAGAAGGAGCTTGGAGGTTGTGTTAGGTTACTATTGTCATGGGCCTATTACCAGATTCTGACACTCCGACTAGCTGAACATTATGTGGTCAAATGGCCTCAACCTAGCAAGTAATCTACTGTGTTATATCTTTATGTTCATATTATATTTATCCTTTCACACTATGTCTAAGATAAGAGTTACTATGTGTTAGGTGGGTAGGACTGTTGAAGAGGACAAATCCATATAGGGCTTGATTACTACATAGAGGTCACTCATTGATGTCATCCTTATTGATGGGGTATTTTTTTAAAAAAATTCAAAAATTGATAGTGTCTAGGTTTAAGCACAGAGTTTGCTAATATATTTTAAATCATTGCAGTTTGTATAGACTTTGTACATGAATCCCAATGTTGTTGTTGTTATTATTCCTGTATGGGTGATGGTTGAGGCTGCCATCTGGGCATGTATCGCATTTATATGCTTTGAGATTGTGGAACAGTATTAGGTGGATCATGTCATCTGCTAGGTAGGGGGCAGCAGTATATTCCATAGGAGCCAGTCGACATTGATAGGCTTCATGCTATGGACGGGCATGGTCTGGACAGATTGTGGTGGCATACACAACATGCAGAGTACTACCAGCACTAGGCAGAGTAACTAGCATACATAGTTCACTTTGAGCAGTCACATGACCTTTATCCCCTCGCTGCTTATTATGATTGGTGCTGCAGCAATGCTAGAAGGTTTTTTTTTCCTGTACCACGGGTTTTGTAGGACCCCCTACTGCTGACCTACCCTGTGATGTACCAGCAGAAAGACCACCTTTTCCACCTTTGTCATAGCTAGAGGGAGCACCAGATAGACGGTGATGTACCACTAGAAATCGTTGCAAGTTGATGCCTTTTCGAAAACAACTATGAATCACTATTACTGTAATTTATGGTGATTTCTAGTTAAAATGAAATCACTGTAACTTGTAGTGGTTTCTCATATATATAAACCAAACTTTGCAAATATGCAATTAAAGATGGACTTTAGTATTTTTGAAAATAATGTATTTGTTTATTTTATTATTGTGAAAAAAAACCTATACATTAAGAAGAAGCAACAACTATTCTATGTGGCCTCTCAATTAAATACACAAATACATGTCTTCCAAATCCACACTGAGAAATTTCTTGGAATCCTTATCATCACCTTCAAACACAAGTCTCACTTTTGATACTTTCTATGTGCGTGGATAGACAACTTTGACTAACTTGTTCAGTTTTTTTTTATGCCTATTTTTAGAGAACTTTTTTCTATCAATCTTTAATTTTCACTTTTATCCCAAAACCCACAGGATAAGATTTAGTTTATCTCATAAAAAAATTATTTTTACATCTCTTTTATTAAAAACTAAAGATAGTAATCTTAGCCAATTAAATATGTGATCAATTGGTTTTTGGACATTATTCTAACAATCAATCAGTGCTACATATAATGATTGATTAATATATAATTAGATAATAATGTAATAAATTTTATATTATGATGTCAATATTGAATTTACTTGAAAGAGAATGGACTAAACTCTGAGATTGCTTTTAAAGATTTTGTAAGGTTAAACATTGTATAGAGTAAATTTTACAAGCAAACTATACAAACTATGCATAATACAATAATAAGTTTTTGGGAATGGCACAAGCAACAAGATTGTATGTTGGATGCCATGCTACATGCAGTAGCTTGGACTTCAACTTACAAGAAAAGTCTGCACCACTTAAGTGTGAATTGGCATGAGGTGGAAAACATATAGAAAAGGCCATCAGGTAGAAATAAAAAGGAAAAAGAGACAAAGGTCAAAGAGGGAAGAATAGTGTTAATTGTACTCGTACTTTGTGGGACACTATACTGACACACTTTCATATACCATTAGATGAGATGTGAGTCTTAAACTAAGTGCGGTTCATACCACATCCAATGGTGAATAAGAGTGTGTTGACATGATATCCCACAAATGATGAGTATAAATAACATTTTTCAATAGAGAAATAAGTGTACTGGTGCACATCACATCACATCAAACCTATGTGGTGGTATCAGAATTTAGGTGCATGAGACTAACTATAATAAACACTTGTACAGGAAAAAGGATGAATGTTTAAGGGTGACCAGATGAGTTTATCTTAACTTTTTTAGCCAAAAAACTGATATTTTTTTCATGTAAGTTATTCATGTTAACTTATACTCCAAGATGAAAAATAAATTTTAGTTAAAAAATATTTTTCATAAAAAAAATGTAATAGACACTGAGACACATCTTATATGTGTGCATAATATTATATTAAGTTTAATTTTGATACACTATCAGTGTTATTCAATCAAAATTTTTCATCTACATTATTTTTCAAATAGTAGGTGAGAGAGTCAATTATTATGACCAATGTAACAATACATAATTGGATAAATGTGTCAAAAACTTTTACAGTATCAATAAACAGAAATTAAACATCACATCATTCCATACAATACACCCTTCTGTTTGGGAGCAAAAAAAAAGTATAGGGAGTGTGTTTAAAATGTGTGTTTCTCTTGTTTTATTATGGAAAAAAGTGTTGTATGTAGTAGAAGAAAAAAAAAATGGAGTAAGAACGATATAATGAAAGAGTAATGATATTTGTATTCACAATACTTAGAACACCGTGCTGACTTATATCTCATCAACTATTGGATGAGGGTGGATCCTAGGGTGATGATGATGGTGTCGATGACATTGACGATTAGAAGAACTTTAGCTAGCATTTCATTTTTTATATTTCATTCATTTATCGTACTTTATATATATTTTATTTTGATACTTTATTTACTTATTGCAACAGTTTGTTTATTTTGTTAGTATTTCATTATTTTCTTACTTAACATCACTTTAATTGATAATTTGAATCATTATATAAAAAATAATTAAATACAATCTATAGTTTATGTAGGTGACCTACAAATCGCAATGACATTAGCAAAAAAATTTTTTAATTAAAATGTTATCAATGGGTAACATTGTCAGTAATTAATTATATTTTAAAATTAAATATTTTGAAAAAATATCACACCCGCCAGTGAATCTGTTGGTAATAATTAATTAAAAATTATTATTATTTTTAATTTTCCATCGGTAATATTAACAATAACCTTTGGTAATATTAATTATCTGATGCCCTCTGTGACGCATTTAATTTAATTGTATCAACTAGTTTTCATTTTTAATACCCGTAGGTACCTCCGTCAAAAATTATTGACAGATATAATAACTCGTCGTTAATATACCATCGACGACCAAGAAACCGATAGCTCATACCCATCAGTAAAATACTTATTACCTGTCAGAAAACCCATCAGTAATATAATCCTGTCGATATCATGTGCTTTTCTTGTAATGCAACTAAACATTAACATACCATTGTACTCAGAGCTTATTTATTGAAAAAATACCTCTTATTTTTACTCTTTAATTGATATACGGGTGAAAAATGAATTTTTTTCTTATAGATAAATTCCATGTGGTATAGAGTTCGTCCATATAAAAAATCTCATTTTAACCTCTAAGCGAGAACATCGTTGGAGTGATATATTAATAAAGGAGAACCATATAGGTTGACAACACAGGTTCAATAGTATTGTATATATTAGCAAATTTAGCTAAGCACAAAAATCGTCCGTGGCTCCTATTCGCTATTCCTAATTCAAAGAACAAAATAGTAAACCAAAAGTGGCTTTATGACGAAGACAAAACTCTTCACTTATTGTTATCAACCATTAATTCGTGATTTCATGTTAATTAGCTAGCAAAAGCAAATTAATGGGGTAGAGGGTATATCCCATCTTATTCACTCTCACTCATGCAGATAGGTCCATATATACCATCCATAACTGCAGCTTGCATTTCCTGATCCGATGGTAATTTCCAATGGCGCTTCCTTTGGTTTATAAACCAATTGTTGATCTGCTTCTGGTCCAGACCAGTCCATTCAGCTAGGGCAACCTTATCTGCATCCTGCGCCGTTCATCACATCATGGTGGTTGAAAAAGCTATCAAGTTATGACGAAAAGAAAAACACTATGATAGTCTAATCAATGCGCAGTTAACGACAATAAATAGGATTTTTATTAAATTATCAGTAGCATCCTCTCATCACATGTTACTAACTAACATGAGAGAGTGTGATAGATAAGTGAGCTTAATTTTAATATACTAATAATGTAAAACATATTTGCAGTGTCTTCCAATAAAAAAAAATCTTTGAATTTTGCATGATCTTTTAATTTGTGAATGGGAAAATCAATTATTATAACTGATATAATAATATATAATTGAATAATTGTACAAAATATTTTTAAGCTATCGGTGCATAAAAATTAAATCATAGACAGTTATATATAAACTTTGTATGATAAAATCAAAGTTAAGTCTGTGTAACTTTTTTTAAAAAAATTAAATAACTCCTCACAATTTGAAATTTTATAACTAGGATTCTAAACTCGTATAACGTTTGCAATTGGCACCCTATATATACTTTTAAACGGTTGTCATAAAACTGTGTGTTGATATTTGGTGATCCAATAATAATATGTTGATATCACCCTCCATTCGGTAGTTATATAACACAAAAGCTAACGCATCAGAATATTTCCTTTTATCAAATCTATGGATCCAATTCCATATATACATTTTGTAAATGTAAAAGGACTCAATTATAAAATTTTAAAAAATAGGAGTTTGTTTGAATAAATTTTCTAAAAACCCAATTAACTAACAAATTAACTATATTTAACCAAACATCTATTATGTATATTGATCTATCAATTTTATTTTGAATATTTTCTCGTGTTAGTTAGATTAAGATCACGAGAGGATCCTGATCTCACTAAAATGAAAAAAGAGTATTTTTAACATTAAAAATGTTAATAAAATTATCACAAAAATTTGATATAAAGTGGTCATTCAAAATATTTATAAATTTTTATTGATATTTAATAATTGACAATAAAAGCTTATAAACATTTTCAACAGCCATTTTATGTTACAATTATTACTTTTCTTGACAATAATTGAAATTAAAGATTGATTACCGTTGGGTATGGCCATTTGAAGTGAATATTCCACCATGCTAGTAAGATTTGCTTTGCTTCATTCGGTAGCCTTTCTTTCTTCTTGTTTTTAGAAAATTCATTCTTCAGAGTACTGATGTAGCCGCTATATCTACGTAGAAGATTATCCTTCAGCTCTCGATCTTCATTTATCCTCTTGCACTCAATTGTCTCCTTCTCATCCGTAATAAAACCCTTTTCAGATGATCCAGCTGTAACTTCATCTACCAAAAGATGAAGACAAAAACATTAACTAAATATACAGAGAAAATAAATTATTCATGCATTTCTACCCAATTGAGAGAGGTACATTGATTTATGATATAGTATCAAAACCATCGAAAGTCAAAAATCCAATTCTTGCTATAAATTGTTCACTCTCTTTAATTTTTTTAAAATAAACATTATTGTGAAAATTATGAACAACAAAATTTGACATTTTAGACGTCAGTGGCTCAATTGCCATATCACAAAAGCATCCAACGATGTTCACGGCGTAGAATCTGACCCTCTCAATAACAGATACCATGTGCTAGCTTAGCAGTAGTTAGCAATTTTTTCAGAAGTTGTCGAACATATATGCCTACGATGTCCTGTTGTAATGTAATAGGAGAATATTTAAATATCCAAGACAAGCATGCATGCAATGAACTGAAAAGCATATAAAGTAGTATCATTTACAGTAAAGCCTAGCTCCAGCATCTGTGTGTGTGTTTCATAACTGGATGATCCAGACAAGTTAGCTCTTTCCACGTTAAAGGCCCTTGCATAATCTTCAGAGCCAGCTACGCTCAAATTAAATAAAGCAGCTTTATCCGGAACTGATATATGCCCAAAATAGCCAATAAACATGTATAGTTTATAAAATATGCTTCTTTTTTCCTTTTCTTATCTAATCACATGAATTTTCACATCTTTACAGCATAGAACTAATTTCTAAGGTAAAAACAGATTTATATTAATGCATTGTTGTAAAAATTTTATATATATATATATATATATATATTATCACATCAGCAAATGGTTGACTTTCACTTTTACTGTTTAAAAAATTTCTGATATATTTAGATATGATGGATGATAATATGAAATATTTTTGCACCAAATGTATATCTAACCATTAAATATGTAACTAACTTTTGGTTGATTAATTCAATATTTATTTCTCAAAATAAAGGTATAAAAAACAATCCAATTCTCATGAATAAAAAAAAAAGAACGGAAAAAATTATGAGTTTTATCCTAAAGCCTCCAAATCTAACTTGGGCCAAATCGATCAAGATATAATAAATTTTAGAGTGAAAGTTCTATTTTGGTCCTTCAGAAATTTTGTGACAAATTATCTTGTTCTTTAAAAAAGAAATTAATTTTGTGATCCCTTAAGATTAAAAATGATGGACATATCAGTCTCTGTTAGTTTTCTGCTACTGGACTTATATATGTGATATAATATAATGATAGTGTGCCATTAAAATGTTAGATGCAAGCACAATAACATTATTTTATAACATATTACACTCATTTTAATGTCTAAAATTACACAAAATGAGTCATTTATGACTTATAGTAAATATTTACATGATTCATTTTAATATAATTTTAACTATTAAAATGAGTTATTTTAAATTCTATTCTACATAAAATAACACACACATCACTAAATATCCTGTTAATAGGTCACTCACTGTGTAACTCCATTAGTGTTTAAAGGACCAAATACATAGAGAGAGAATAATGTGTTCTATCATTAAAATCTCAAATAGCCGTAGGTGTAGTTTCAGATTTTTAAAATACTAAATCATCTTGTAATTTTTTGTTAAGGGACTACTTAGACTAATGTCTCTAAATTTTGAATACACTAAGTTTAAGTGAAATTAAGAATATGCAACGAACTCCAACCGTTTCAGGTACAAATAAAGCTTCAGTTCTCCACCATTATTCAAACTATGTATGAGTATTGTGGATAGCCTCAAAAGCAGCTGAAGCGATTGGAATAATTAAAGAAAAGGAAGCGACAACATGCATTTCTAAGCAAAACGATGAGATCATCAGTACACAACACGTGCAACAAACAGTACCACTACTCGAACAGAATCTTAATCGTGCATGATGATTATTGTCAAAGACAACACATATCTGGCATACAGGTTCAGGGTTTAGTAAGTTGACTGCAAACTGTTCCCAGGTGACTACACCTTTAGTAAAAGACTTTTTTCTCCACACGCTTGAAAGGTGTAATAAGATTAATAATTTAAACCATGACTCATGTAGTTAATTATATCCACAATTTGTCTAGTAGACATCATTATAAAGTATCATAACACATAATTACAGAATGAATCAAAACACTACTGTAACCTAAATTTTAAGAATAGAGATCACTTATTCTCAAATTATATCATATTATGTCTCACCTATCATTTATTATAACGTATAAGATAAATATAATATATTATATATGAGTAGGAATCCATTTACTCCAGGAGTAAGTCTTGGCCTACTTGCTCCATCAAATAACTTTTTTTAGGCATGAAATTATATCAATCAACCGTTGAATTTAAAGTTCCTACTGAATAGATCAGGTATATAAACTTTCATACAATTTGAAAATGATTTGGCAGTTCATCTTTTTATTTTATTTTGACGGATAATATATTTTTACAAATACAAGTAAATGTCAATTAATAGATTACATGACTACTATTGTTCAATTTTTCTGAAATTTGATATGCGTGATCATCAATATAATAGAGCATTTCAGATTAATTAAATTCAATGTGGATGAAGAGTTATAGAATAGAGTGAGTGTGCAAGACTTACTCCTGGAGTAAATTGATCCCCGCTCATTATTATATTATTATTATTATTATTTTAATTTTTTAAATCTCTTTAAACTTCTATTTCATATATCAATAATAAATAATTAATAGGACATGAAATGAAATATGATTTAAAGACATATTCTCTACAAATTTTAAATCCTCGATTGCAAAGCTCAAATCCGAATTCGCCTTTGGGAGTAATAAAATGGAACCGACACATGAGGGCTAAGAGAAATGTTACACCCACTTAATAATTATGAAGTGATTAATCTCTCATTTTTTTGGGTACTTAATTTAATCTCTCATTCAGCTAATCATATTGCTGTAAATGAAACTCACAAGAGGTAAGTCAGTTCGAATTTGAAGGCAATTATTCTTGTGAAGTAAAAGATGGCATGACTTTATTATTATTTTTTTTAGCTAAAATACTAAGGGATAGAAGGTAGGGACAAAAATTTATAATTTTATGAAAAATAAACTAAACCTATAAAAAATAAAGAATACGTAAAAATTTTGCAAAATATAATCTCAAATGGACTTCTTTGCCAATAACTGCCTCAAAATATGTACTCAATTGCCAATCTCTTCGGCAATATTGATATTTGTAACAAAAGAAATTTCATAATTATGAAGCTACTTTTGGTACTAAAAAGTATTTTATTTTCTTTTCCGCCATTAGCATTTTTGTTTACTGTGGCAATTAGAGCACTCAGAAACTGATGGAATAGCTTGCAATTCATTTCAAGTAGTAGTTTCTGAACAAACAAAAGAAGTTATCTAGACCAGCATGATAATTGTTGGGGAATAGTAATTCTTAAGTCAGGCAAAGAGCTGCTATTTAATTTGACACTAGTAATATAATAAATTGTAAAGCAATATCAAGGAAACTCAATTAAAATTCACAAATTTATAATAAAAAACAAATTAAAGTTATGCTATTAGCTAGAGTGTTAAGCTATTATTTTTTAGTGCAAGCATCAAATATTCAGTTTCATGTAAAATCATTAGATTTGTAAAACCATGTTGACTATGGGTATAGTATGATTAATTTTATTCAAATCAATTTTATCATTTTTTTAGATAATATAATGCATTAAATCATCAAGGTTTTATTTAATATTGACAGCTAATTAACTTATATAAAAATAACTTATATAAAAAACTAATAATGAAATAATTCTTGCTAAGCTCATTAATTTCATAAGTGAGCAACTTCTGTAAAGCATAAAGCTCTAGAGTTCAAAAACAAGTAATGCTATACATCCATATATAATTTTTTAAAAGAAATTATACTGATTATTGAATAAAACAAAATTTGAATTCATCATTTAAAAGCTACTAATTATATCATATGATTCTGAATACAAAATTCTAAATAAAAGTCTGGTTATCTAGCTTTCTCCTTAATAAATTCTATATAATTCTTCTTTATCTTTTCTATTCATTTTCTAACAATTACATTCTAATTCTATAGTATATCCAAATATAAAATTTAAGATTGCAAGTTAATTTCAATTTCAACGTCCAAACAGATCTAAAGGAGAACTTTATAGAATCATTACTCTTCTTCTCAAATAGCATAAACATTTACAAAGAATACTCTACTAAAACTTGAACGCATTGAGGTTCATGCATCATGAAGCACATACTGCTTATCGCAAAATGTTGAAATTCAAAGTTCAAACACCGTGCAATCGGTATATGACAACAAATGGTAGATAACAATAAACTGTGTGAGCATTTAGTTACCAAGATGATATAATATCTCTGCCACATATTGGCCATTCAGCTAAATTTGCAACATGAGATAGATGCCATGCTCTCAACTACTATTTATATATTTACACCCTTGATTGAAGGAGGATAGAGGCCACCCTGGTGTAATCATTAATATTATGTCTTTTTGTTAATATAATCCCCAAAGTAGTAGACATCACTACTTAGCTTCTTCTTTTTTTGGTTTTAAACTAAAAACACTTTAAATGTAAGTAAGGCATGGAAAAACTGCCATGGACAAAACACCAAAATAATTGAACATATCAAAAGATTATCTTTTATGTAAGTCTGGTGGTAATTAAGTTTATTGCAGGTTAATTCATTCTCAACCATAGTCCTCAGCTAGTACTCAAAGAGGTAGGTCTTATACATCTTTAAGAAGCTCTAAGAATATATACATGATAAGAAGATTATATACCCAAACCACATGACTATGTATATACAGTGTCTCCATGTGTGAGCTAGTTCCAAGAACGTGGTTTAGGCCCTTTTGGCTAACTTACTCGATCCTAAATTTGGTATTATTTTAAAGTTTAATTTTTGTATACTAATATATAGTATAATTTTTTTTTATACAATCATCCAATCATGTATTACCATATTATAAGAACTAGTTAAGTCTCACACTCATCATTATTTAAAAAATTATACAAATAAGATAATTTAATTTAATGACAACGTAAAAATCTATCAACTCATAAGAATTGAACTCATTATTCTATGGATATTTTTACCCCCAAATTATTTAATTTTGTGCAAACCCTGATCTATAGTGAACTACTTAGCCATAAGTCTAGTTTCCAAAAATCAGTGGAAACAAATAACAAGTATGTATGTATATATATATATATATATATATATACACTCCAGCAATGGCAGAGAGCCAGAGAGAGAGAGAGAAGAGAGCAGACCAATTAGTGCAGGGCCGTTGCAGATGATGGAGTTAAGCTGCGTTTCCATGTCATTTAGGAACATCGTTGCCTCCTCGAAAGGCTTTAAAAGTTCATATTTGTACTTGGCCAACAAATTGCAATACGTTCCCTACCAATTAACAAGCAAAATAATATTATACTCAGAAATTAAAATTGAGAGATAAGTGATCAAATTAATTAAGAAAACTACTAAACAAGATATATGGATAGACGCTTAGGGTTAGGAGTTCAATTTGAAGAAGAAATATATGTGGGGGGTTATCCTAAGATGAGAAAGAGACCATGAAATTGTCAAGCTCAAGATCGGAACCAAAGAAGGCAGATGCGCCAATATTCGCTTCTCTTATTTCATCCAATAGTTGCGCCATCTCTGGAGGTGCTCCCACCTGCAGGAATTAAATGACTGATATGAATGAGAAGCTAAGGGAATTGATTAATAAGAAAAATGTTAAAGACCCACCAGCTTTTCATTTATTTAAGTGGTTTGAAATTTTGTTCATGTTAAGTATAAGATCTTACTTTATATTTAGCTAGTAAGAAGAAACTTATTAAGTGGTTTGAAATTTTGTTCATGTTAAGTATAAGATCTTGCTTTAATTTATATTTAGTAAGAAAAAACTTAGTCTCAAAAGAGTTTTATTCTCATCGTACACAAACCTGGTTAACCAAAACTTGGTACGAGTCAGATTACTTCAGATCTTAATGACCACTATATATATATATATATATTACGCTTTTTTTCCAGCTGTGTATCAAAAAGCGCTGATCAATCGGTAGAATAAAACAA
This sequence comes from Dalbergia cochinchinensis, assembly GCA_031216125.1. Classification (NCBI taxonomy): domain Eukaryota; kingdom Viridiplantae; phylum Streptophyta; class Magnoliopsida; order Fabales; family Fabaceae; genus Dalbergia; species Dalbergia cochinchinensis. The sequence goes on along the minus strand of CM062373.1, from coordinate 51,678,557 downwards.
ATCGAAAGAGGGTTTGTAACTTACTAGTTAAAAGAACTCTATAATCTATATGGCCAGAGATGTTAATGATCATTCAAAGCAAAAAGGAAATTAAACTAACATTTTTTTCAAAGAGAGTTTGTAGGAAGAAGAAGAAGAAGAAGAAGAAGAAGAAGAAGAAAGGAGTAGTTTTGGTTGAAACTGCAAGCAGGAAAAAAAAAATAGGAAAAATGATAAGGGTCTCTTATATGGTCTCTCTTCCCTTTGCCTATGATAACCAATCGGTGACATGAGAACCAAACTCTACCAAATTACAGAAACAAACCAGAGAGAAGTGTCTCAGCTCTCAACTAATCAACAACATATTTGGTTTTCTCTACCCAAAAAAAAACTAAGACTATGATTTGGATAAAGGCTTCTCTCTTGTGTCTACTCTAAACCATGCTTTGAAATTTCTTAAAGGTGTGCTTGTGAGCTAGGGAAAAAGAGAGGAAAGAAAGACTTGTAGTATAAGATTTTAAAATTTGATATAGATTCTTTCTTTTCCTTTCTTTCTTTTCAAAATCCAAACTCGTAAAAATATCTAACGGGAAAATGGAAACCAAACATCCAGGTGAGGAAAAAGCACAAAGTAAATTAAAGCTCCGGTATTTATATCTGAATATGATTGAAGCCACCAGAGCCAGGTAAAGAAGATATACCTTATGGCAATCGATATAGTTGTTGAGGAGCTGAGGAAAAAGAGGATGAGAAGCAACTTTAGCGCGAAGCACTTTAGAAACCTCCTCATCAGCATCTTGCTCCTGCTCCTGCTCCTGCTGCAAGAAAGCGTTATCTGGTGCAGAAGAGCCTGCAGGGACTAATATTGGTGCCCCCATGGATGAAACCACGCTGTTACTTGACGGCGGTAATGGCGGCGGAGCCATTGATGACTGCTCCTCCGTATAGCAGTAATCATCTGTATAGTGGAAGCCATAGAGGTTCTCCATTTCTTTCTTTTATTTACAAAAAGCAAGTCTGGTTGATAGACATACAATTAGATAGAGAGTGGCCTCAGAAAGCGTGCATTTCCTTATATTTATGTGCTTTATTACTCCTTTCTTCAAATAATTATTTCAAAAATTTATTTTGTCTAAAAGTAATTATCTATTTCAAAAATCTAATAAATAATATTAATTATTTTTTTTAATAATAAATCTATTAAATATTATTAATTTAATAATAAAAAAGAGAAAAATTTATAAAAAATGGATAATTTAATAAATTATTTATAGTTTTTATTAATATTAATATTTTACTAATTATTTGCTCTTTTTCTACTCTTTTGGTGCAAATCACAGCAAAGTGACCGAATTTGTTTTGCAGTGGAAGTAAAACAAATATAAAAATAAACTTTCTCATATTAATTAGAAGCAATTAATGCAAGAAGAAAAATAATATAAAAAGATAAAACACACAAAATTTAATATAGTTTGATCACTGACCCACATCTATAATTCCTATAAAAGAGTTTCAAAATCTTTTATTATCTGTAACTTCTTTTGAATAGATAAAGTTGTAGATAATTCTTCCAAATATTTCATTAATGCCTCCTTAACTCACCCATATGGATCACTCTTATCACTCTTAGAGTATGCATAACCCAAATAACCAAGCCATATATATAGGCCAACATAACAACTCACTTGTGAGGCTTTCAGTTTCTTGCTGTGGAACTTTTGGTTAAGTCCTAAGAGAATCATGTTTCATTCTTTATACAACTAATTATTTATTGTCATGTTTGAGAGAATAATTGAAAGAAATTTAAAATTTAAAATAGTTGCTAAATATATAACATTTATCTTATATTTGATAACAAAAAATTGATCGAACAAGAAATGTGACATGATTTAGGAAAATATGATTTTCATCCCTAAATTAAACTTCTAGTATCTTAGTTTTGTTAATTAGAAATTTGACTTGTTTATAGTTTAAGTTGGATGAATACATTACAAAATAAAACCCCGTTCATACTACTAAGTTTCTTCCCTGAGGGTATATGTTTGGTTGAGGGTAAAAAAATTTCACAGATAAGTTTTATAAATAATTTTATACATAAATTTATTCATACAAATTTTTATCACATTTTTAATCACCTCCCAATCAACCAAACACACCATAGGAGTCTATGATATAACTATGATTTGAGTTTGACATTTAGGTTTTTTATTATTATAGATATTGTACTTGGCGAATTAAGTTAAGAATTTAATTTTAATATATTTAATTTACCCTGTTAACTAGTATAGTTTCATTAAAGTAATAAATTATATAAAATAATTACTTATTAGCTGCAATTCTATTAATAGACAATATAAAATAATTTTATATATTTTTAGTGTACATAAATTAAACTCTTAACATGTTTCTCGACTAAGATGGGTATTTCTCTTCATACTCCATTGTAATTTGTACTTGATTCTTATATTCTTTCTAGTGGGTTATTCAAAAATACTTCTATAAAGATTTGATAATTCCATGAGCTTAATTATTCTAATTAATTTAGATTGAGCAGACCTTTTTGTCAACTTAAAAATATAGTGTAGTGCGCCCGGGTAAATTTATATAAATATACGTCGTGTATGTAGAGAGAGAGAGAGTGAAGAATAAGTTTGTCGATTAACATACTGATTAATTAATCAAGTGAAGTTACGGCATCACATATCTGACGAACTGAGAGTGCAATGATTAAAGGATGAAAATCTACATCATCAAAAAGAAAGATGAAAATCTACTGATCCTAAATCATATTCTTATCTATATCCCCTTTTTTATTCTCTAATTATTTATTATCATGTAGAAATATAAGAATTAAAATAAAATTTAAAATTTATTAATTATTAAATAAATAATATATATCTTTTCTATATTAATAAATAATTAAATAGATAAAAAATTAGTTGAGAATAAAATATTTCCTAACGCCTGATAGTGTCCCAGAGTTTGCAAATGGAATAAAACAAAAGTTTCTGACTTCAAAAAAAAAAAAAAACGTTACTTGAGTGGCGCCTGGCGGGTCCATTGTTCAGGTGGGCATGTCGCAAAACCCGAATAAATTTATGATGGATGCAAAATAGGAAGGGTTAAAAATGGACTTAATGTTCATTTTAGATGATAAGTTTATATTTATGAGTTATTTCAGCCTTTAATTTTTAAAATAAATTTAATTAGTCTCTTATAGTATATAAAATGAGTTAAATTAATCTTTCATTTCACTTATATTTTAATATTTTATCAATTAAATAATATTATATAATATTAAGTAGTACATTGACATATCATATATTATAGAAAGTGTAATAAAATTTGAAATGAGTCATTTTAGTGTTTAAAATTTAACAAAATGAGCATTTTATGACATGAAAAATGAGATTTAAATGACTCATTTTGTATAATTTTAAACAGTAGAATGAGTTATTGTAAACTTAATTCTACTTTAGATACTATAATATATGTCAAAATATCTCTTAATATTATATATAATTATTTAATTAATAAAATATTAAATAAAAATAATTTGAGGGATTAATACACATTTTATAATGTGAAAGACTAATTTGACTTATTTAAAAAGTTAGGAACTAAAATGACTATATGAGTGTAAAGTCAGGAACTAAAATGAATATTAACTGATTAAAAATTATTTTGTCCCAATATTTTTAATTTATTATTAATTTAATTTTAATAAAAAATTATATCAATTTGATTTTAATAATTCCTTTGATGTCAATTTAGTTATAATATTTTTATTTTTTTTTCATAAATTCATCCTAACACTTTATATTTTGACATCAACTTAGTTTATCAAAGTAAAGATTCAACAGATTAAATGACTAAATTAATATCAAAATAAAAAGTGCCATTAGAACTAAATTAATGTCAAATTGAAAATGTTAAAATTAAAATGTTTATTTACTCAAAAAAGAAAGTAAACACAGTAGATTCCTATGATAATATAAAATTATTTGTGTCTTTATCAAATAATTTAAACTTTTAAGAATAATTTGTAACATATATAAAAAATCTATGATCAAGTGGCATTGATTTAGATTCTTACTTGTTTCTGCTCTTCTAAATAAATGTTAAAACTATTCATGTGCTTCTTGCAAAGGGGCATATTATAATGTAAATCTGATTAATTTGTCTTTACTTAATAACTTAAATTTTTAGAAGAGAAACTTCATGACAATTTTATTTGTCAAATATATATATACCATTACAACTTTAATATTTTTACTAGTAATGTCACACATCTAGAGAAATATTAACATAATCCTCATAAGAAATATTATTGGATAAAATAAAATAATACAATTTATTGATTGATCTACATTAAAGACTTACATTCATGTCTTATCATTTTAAACACGAAATTGTGACAAAGCATCTACTGGTTATCTAGCATATATTATCCCATTTTTTTTCTTTTTCATCATGAAACTGAAAACTAAATGCAAAAATAACTTTGCTAATTTTGATTGGTAATACTATTACTTAGATAAAATAAAGTAATATAACTTATTTATTTATTTATTTAAGAATAAATTATTTTAGTTGCTTAATTTTAATTTGGATCTTATTTGAGATGCAAATTAAATACGTACACTTCACTGTTATCCTAAACTTGATGACCAAATTCACAATCAACCATATGATTTGCGAAAATAAAAATAGCAGTGAACACCTAGCTATTTGGTCCTTTAAGATTTTTGTATCAGACTATTTCGTCCCAAGAAAGAAATTAATTTCATGGTCCCTTAAAATTGAAAACAATGAACATATTAGTCTCTATGTTAGTTCTCTATTAGTGGACTTACATATACTATACAATGATGATGAACCATTAAAATATTGGATGCAAGTAAAATAATGCTATTTTTGAACATATTACACTCATTTTGATGACTAAAATTACACAAAATAGCTCATTTTTATGACTTGTAATGGATATTTAAATAACTCATTTTATATAATTTCAACCACTAAAATGAGTTATTTTAAACTTCATTCTATTTCAAATAACACATGTGTTACTTAACATCCAGTTAACGAATCACTTTGTAATTCCATTATGTTTAAAGAATCAAATACACATAAGGGGGATAATAATATATCCTATTATTAAAATATTAAGGGACCTCGAGTTTAATTTCAGTTATTGAGAGACTAAATTATCTTGAGAAATTTTCTTGATGGACTACATAGGCTGTTTACTCTAAAAAAAAACTACACTTATTGAAAGCTCGAAACCAAGAAACAACTATCTAATCTGCTTTGAATTGTACCTCTTTGGCACCTTATCTTTGTTAAAGTGACTCTCAAGCTTGTGGCATTTGATGATGGGCAAAAGTTTGATGCTTGTATGACATTCAATGAAGTTTTATTTTCTTACAAAAGCAAGCACTTATTAATTAGAAAATCAACTCTTCAGGTTTCAGAGCCCTAGTGAAGTAAATCATTTTTTTGGGTGGTTGCTTGCCTTCCCTAGGTGGTGCCCCACCCCACCCTCTTACATGGCCACCATTTTCCAATCCTCTATCCTATTCCTTTCTTCTTCTCCTCTCCTCAACTTCTCTTTTCTTTTTTTTACCCACCCTCTATCCAGTTTTACTCTATTCCTTTGCCTCTTATTGTCATGGTAGAGTCATTTCCCCAGTAATTGACAGCTATAATTGTTTAATTCATTTTCTAGGATGGGATTCTTGTTTTCCTCAGTTTTGGTGGGCTTGTTGTTGCTTGGGTTAATAGTATTGTTCCCTAACTTTCCCACCTTACCATGTCCCCCTATATTTTTGCCTTCTATTTTGACTTCATCCATTGGGAATCAACACCCTAAGGTCATGCTGCTTTGACATTGTTAAGTTTAGGAAAAAGCCTTATCATGATGTAGAAGGTGTTTTGTTACTTAAGGTTGGTCATGGAAGTGCTGGTATGGTTCTGGTGGTGGGATTGTTGATGGGGATTGTGAACACCTAATTTTGTTCAACCTTTTAACAAAAATCCAAAAATTTGCACTTGATTTATTATTTACAGTTTCTTTAATAATTAATTACTAGTTTTTAATTTTATTTATTTCAAAAAAAAAAAAGGAAAAGCAGTGGAGTCACGGGCTCCAGTCTTCAGATTCCTTTTCTTTGTCTAATTCATCACGGGAGAGCATGGGATAGGAAAAGGTGAAAAACAAATCAAAACAAAATGATGATGTCCTGGCAAGAGGTTAGACTCTCTTTCGGTAGAATGGGGAATCCGAGAACAACAATAGACATAAAAAAGAGAGGATGGATGTGATCAAAAAAAGAATCATCTACAAAAAAATTTTCAGAGAACTAAGCATCAGGACATCAATTAGAGAACCTGAAAAAAAATCAACAACAACCAGTCCACATACAATCAGAAAGAAAAAAATCAGAGACAGCAGCAGTCTAGGTATTCATCAGCATTTTTTTTTTAAAAAAAAAAAGTTTTAAAAAAAATACAGTGAGGCCACGGCCTCCCTTGCTCCGCCGCGGCCTCTTCCCCTTTCAACACCATAAGCCGCCTTCCACTCTTCCTTCATCACTTTCACCATCATCTTCAACCACCGCCCCTTCCCTTTCAACCACCGCCACTTCCCCTTTGTCATCATCTTCCCCTTGAGACCACCATGCACCACCCTTCACAAATTTCTCCATACTTCAACATCATAACCGCCACCATCTCCCTCTCTCTCCTCCATACTTCAACATCATCATCACGACCTCCGCTCTCATCACCATTAACAAATACCACCACCGCCACTGATTCCTCCCCCTCCATGCTTCATCACCTTCCAACTCATCATCATCATCAACAACCATCTCACCGCCACCACGGGAACCCAGATCGATTTAAGCCACCAAAGATCTAAGCCTCCGCTTCTCCATCTCCTGGCCGTGAATTACCCGCAAAAGCCCAAAGAATAGCCCATGATCCGCGCTTGGCTCACACCTTTCCCATACCCCATCATGCTCTGCCCAACCTTACAACTTAGATCCACCACCAAGCCATGGCGGCCAACCCCTCTAAGCTCCTGTGAAGCCGACCTCGCGGACTACCATGGAGTCCACCGGTTGCACGATCTTGAATGTCTCGAGCTCACAACGGGAACCGCTTCTCCGGCCCCCCCATTTTAACCCCGCGACGCCGAACCAGCCCCGCAGAGCACCGCTGTCTTTACCCTCTCAGCCCCCCCTCCGACGAAGTCCAGCCACCGTCGCCTTTCTGGTCTGTCCGTCAGCCGCCGCTCGATCTCAAGTGGAAACCACCCTTCACACCACTGAACCTAGCTCTAGTTCTTCCTCTCCACCCAGGCCGCCACTCCCTCGTCTTTCCCTTCTCGATTTCTCTCTCTCTCTCTCTCTCAGACTTTCTCTCTATGTGTGTTAGTGTATGTGTGAATGTGTGAGAGGGAAGGAGGCCGCGGTGTGTGGTTTGTATTAAGCGTAAGTGAGAGATTGGGATGAAGGTGTGTCTGAAGAGAATGAGTGGGTGAGGGAGCCTGCGGAATGTGTGCGTGTGTATATGGATGGAGAGATGTGGTAGTGTATTATCATATGAATTAGAGTTAAAAGGGTAGTAAAATTAGGATAAATAGATAGGGAGTATTTGTTTATTTTATATTTTAAGTCGATATTTTATCTTCATAGATTAGTATTTTTGAATTTATTCATTTAAATTTGAATTTGTTTGGTTTAATTAGTGTCTTTATTTAGTTAGTATTCATTTAGTTTGAGTTCAAAATAAATATTCGAATGATTCAATTTATTAAAAAGAGTTTTTTTAATCACCTTAAGTTGAATAAAATAAAAAAGAAAAATAATAATTAGGTTTTTCTAAATTTAATTATGTTTTGCTAAATTGTACATTTATGTTTTTTTTTATATATTTATGTTTTCAGCTTAAGTTAATTATGTAGTTGTGTTCATTTTACCTTTTTCAATTTAATCACCTTATGTTTACGTGTTTGTAAATTAATTTTACTTTTAGTTTAATTATTCTAAATGTTTGTGTATTTTGTTTAAATTGACTATGTTTTTAGTTTAATTATCTTATGCTTATGTGTTTTAATTAATTATGTAATTATGTTTGTTAATTAATCTTCATTTTAATTTAATTATTTTATTTGTTCTTATGTTGGTTTAAATTAGTTGAGTAAAATGTATTTTTATTTTTATTTTTTTTTAGCTCAATTGTTCTATGTTTATTATTATTATTATTTTTTTTCTAATTATTTTATATGTTTATATGTTCATTTAAGTTAATTGTGTTTGTGTTTTTAAATTTTGCTTTGGTAGCTCAATTATCTTAATGTCTTTTTGGTTCAAATTTATTGGATATTTGTCTTTATGCGTTAATTTTGAAGGTTCCTGTTGAGATTAGAATTTTGTCTAAAAAGAGAAGTTTTATCCATTTTGGATTCAAAATAAATATTTGGATATTTTATTAAATTTATATACTTAATAAATTGATGAATTGTATTGTAAAAAGGGAAGGGATTAATTGAGTCGGGACGGCTTGTTAATCACATGCCCTAGAATATTTTAGCTGTGATAGCTTGATATTCAAGTTTTCTTATTCAAATAAAAATGTTAATGTAGCCGTGACGGCTTATTAACTTAGTAAAATTGGAATGCTGAAACATGATGCTTTGGTAATCTCATTTCTTTTCTTTAAAAAGGATCTCTTTCTTTTCTTTTCTTTTTTTCTTTTTTTTTTTTATCTGGCAAATTTTTTTTTAAGGGGTTATTAATTAATTTGCACAACTAATTAAAGGTATCGTCCAAGAACGGGTGTACTAGGGGTGCGTGGAATTAAATTCCTGTCCTTCCCTATACATAACCGACTCCCGAACTTAAACTGGTTTCAAAGATCATTGTTTTTAAAGTGGGTTTTTCCAATGTTTTCCCGAATATAAATAAACTCTTGCATATTACTCCATTTATTTTCAACAAAAATCTTTTTCTTTTTTCATTCCCTCGTCATGATCTCTGGCTATGCACAGGGATCTAGAGTGGCAAGGCTTCAATTTCAGGGGTATGTCTAATGGGTTTGTTTTGGATGCTCCGCTAAAGGGGTAGTAGATTTGGTTTTAGGGTTGAAAGGTTGGCCTCTAGTTTTGTTACTAGTCTATTTCTGGCCTTTTCTATATTGGTTCTTTATTCTACTGGATGATCATTTTTGTTGGAGATTAGAGCAAAGGTCTATTTTTTTATGGATCTTCGGTTTTGTTCGGTGTCCATCTTTGACCCCAAGCATTGAATGCTAGGCATAGTCAATTTCTCAAGCTTTTCTCGGCTTGATGTAGCAGCGCAGGTTGCTTTATGGATTGATGACTATCTCTACAAAACAATACGGGGTCTTTTCAACGTGTTTTGTCCTCACTTACGTGCTTCCTGGGAAAACTTCCCAGGAGGTCACCCATCCCAAAATTTCTCTAAGTCAAGCACGCTTAATCGTGGAGTTCTTTAGTGATGGGCTACTGAAAAGAAGATGCATTTTGTTAGTATAAGTAGTACAAATCAATCCATACAAGTCATCCTCAACTATATAGTCGCATACCTATACAGTCTTAGGAACCCTCTCATTCTGGTGTGTAATCGATTTATTCATATACCCCTTCGCTTAGAAGCTTGCCAAGAGCCACTCATTATCCATGCCTTTTTGCACCAGTGATCACTCCTCACCCTCGTTACCGGACGTTACATGCCCATCAGCTTTTACTTGGTTCATCCTTGAACCACACCGTACTGGAGAGGTGTTGCTCTGATACCATTTGTAACAGTCCAGATTGTTTTATAGATTAATGACTGTCCCCACAAATCAACATGGAGTCTTTTTCACGTGCTTTGTCCTCACTCACATACTTCCTAGGAAAACTTCCCAAGAGGTCACCAATTCCAAAATTTCTCCAAGTCAAGCGCGCTTAACCGTGGAGTTATTCAGTGATGGGCTACTGAAAAGAAGATGCGTCTTATTGGTATGGGCAATACAAATCAATTCATATAAGTCATCATCAACTGTATAGTCACAACATACCTATACAGTCTTAGGATTCCTCTCATTCTAGTGTATAATCAGTTCATATATGTACCTCTTTACTTAGAAGCCTACCAGGAGCCATTCATTGTTCGTGCTTTCTTGTACCGACGATCACTTCTCGCCCTCGTCATCGGACATTACACTTGAGCTATTTGGTGTCACCCATGTTGTTTGTTGTTCACTGTATCGATTTGGGCTCAAGATGACATTCTCTGTGTTTTGGAGAAGCTTATACATCCATCATATCTTGTTGGCGTCGAAGCAATCTGTTTAGTCATGAAGACATAGTCGAGGAACTAAAATTGTTTTTTGGTGGGGTGGCTGTAGTGCCTCTTCAGTTTGCGTGTGACAATCTTAGCTTGATGGATCTGTGTGCTTGTTTGGTTTTGTGTACACATTCAAAATGGCCCGTGAACGTGAGTGAAAGCGCCTCTGTGAAAGCATTACGTCTCATACACATGTGGTGCCTTCTCCTAAGGCTAGTTTTATGCCTCTCTACTTTGTCTTCTTTGGTTGCTGGGTATGGTAGTGGTTTGTTCATTTTCTTTGTGTTGTTTGCATTTGTTTTGTTTTTCATATCATTGTGTTGGTTTCAACGCTTAAATGTACTTATGCTTCTGTATGTGTGTGTGTGTGTGAAACGTTTTCTACACTTATATGAAAAAAAATTGACACTAGCAATTGGAGAATGACACGGAACCAAAGGAAGAAACAAGCTACAATACAATAGCCGGATGTGATAAACATCTAGTTACTCATATGACAAACTAACAGTTTGCTAATTAACTAACTAACTAGTTGCTTCTTCCATGAAGAGCTGTGTTATGTTTACATAGTAAAATAACACCCTCAAATGACATCCATTCAATCTAAGTTAAAAGGTATTTACAATTGTCTTTTTAATTTTTTTTATCGAAAAACTTTCCCACCTAACAAAAAGATGTTGGTGGTTTACGTTCACATTAGACGTACATACATTTATTTTTTCTTTTTCATGGATTAAATTCTATAAGTGAAGAGAAAACGTGGATATTATTAATATTATTTGTATATCTAAAAATAAGTATCTCATTTAGATATTGATTATATTATCATTGAAGTGGATTATGACTCCACTTAATCTCTTTCATCCTTCTTTTCCATTATTGAATTTGATAGTTGTCAAATAAATACTTATTTTTGGATGTCACACTATCATTATTACGAAAGAGAGAAAACGTAATGTCTAGCATTTAGTGAAAAAAATTGTTAATATTTTAAATGTAAGAAGTAAAGTTACACATTAGTTTTAAAAAAAGAACTGAGTGAAAAAAAATATATAAAATAAGAGTACCTGCTCCCTCATTATTTTAAGGTTTAATAGATCTAAAGGTGGCATAAGGTCCGATGTATATATTATTATAGTTTTTCACTTATTCTATTAATTTAGATTTTTGAGAGTTTGGCTCTTCCTCCCAACAATAGGAATCACATGTTTGGTTTTAATTATTCAAAGTGGTTAAAATTCCTATATTCTAATGATCTGCTCTTCCTCCTTTTAAATGCATGATGCCATCGTTCTTTTCCCTCTTAGGCAGTGGTGGCTGCTGCGCGCCTTTGTCTTTTGCATTTTTTTAATTCTTTCTTTATTAGCCGCATTTCGTCTTCATTTTATATTGATTATATTAATTATATTAACATCATGTATGCTGAGTAACCTGGTCTTTTCAAAGTGTTCATAACATAAAAAATATTCATCCATGGATAATGTCGTGGTGGGTTCGAACTTCAAAATCTCTGTATCTTCTATAAGAACGACAGGCTCTTTTTCTTTCTTTCTTTTTTCACTTTGCTCCTGAATTTCTGCTTCCTTCGCCGTTAGTACATCTTTTTTGCTCTCTCCTTATCTGCCTAGACAAAGAAAACTAAAAGCACAAATTTCTTACTCTTCTTTTAAAGTAGTTACATATATTTGTTGTATGATATGATCATATATAATGTGAGAGGAGAATCTGAGGGATATTTATTTGGAATGATTGTATTTATCATGATTAATTTGTATTCATATTCATATAATTCAATAATAATAAGAATTATTATTATTATTATTATTTGTGTAAATAATTTTCTTCCATTGGTTATTATTACTAGCAAAGTGACAAAGTACTTTACGTGCCAATCAATTTGCAAATTTTATTTTTTAAAATATTTAAGAAAAAAATAATAAATTAAAAAATAATTTAAAAATGAGAAGTTAATTAGAGGAGTTATTATAAAGAGTGATGTTATAGGAACAACAAAATTATACAATAAATGTACATCACATATCTTATTATTATTGGATATATTAGTGGTCCCCACTCATTTCACTCACTCATCACATCCAATGGTGATAAGATGTATGATGTATATTTATTGTATAATTTTATTATTCTCTTAATATTATTTTATTATAAATAGTAGTTATTCTTGAAGTTGTGAATGTGAATTAGTTATTGTGATAGGATTAAGAGAAGTATTTTTGAAATTATAGCAGCTGTATACCAAATATATAATTATTATGGAGAATCCTCTTTTTATATACATAATATGTGTGCATAAATTATTATTGTTATTGTTGTTATTATTTTTATTATTAATATACTTTTTTATTTGGAAGATTGCACTTACCTCCCGTACTTAGTTATTTATAAGGGTACCCGAAGTGGGAATCCTATAACAGTTGAAATTTTCAAATAAAATTAGTGTTAGTTGCAAGAATAATATATAAGCTGGTGATGGAAGATGTGGGAATAATTCAAAGAAGGATTTCCAAAAAGAGTTATAAGAACTAACCGAGTATAATTCCTTTTAATGATAATATTAGCGATGAAAAGTATTTTGAAAACATATAATCATGCTTTCATTGTTTACCTATCTATTATATAGGGACTTTGATGATATAAATAAAGTGGAGCAAGAGACGAAAAATAATGACACTCCTATGTAGCATTAAAAGAGGCCATTGCATTATTATTCAAGTAACTTGCCATTTTTTCAATTCTGGAATAAGATGTATTACATCTTTTTCTTTAAATTTTAGCACAATTTATCATTAACAAATATTGTTAAAACTATAAAATCTACTGTTAAAATTCCTAAATAATACTTTTATAAGTATTTGTTAGCTATAAAATTATTATATGCACCTCTACTCATTAAGTTGAACTTTTGAAAAAGATGGTTAGATATTTAAGTATTTGTTTCATGTATAACATGGTATTAGAATTTTCATGACTAGGAGGTTAGAGGATTAATTCTAGTTATATCCATAATGATAAATTATTCATATTTCAAACATAAAAGAGGTATTTACGTGAGGAGAATATGACAATATAAAATCATTCATGTGCTTTTACATATCTATTGGCTTAAATTTTTTGGGTGATGATAGATGGCTTCATGACAGCATTGTATATAAATTATCTTATTAAAATTTTTAATAATAACTTCATAAATTTAAGGGTAAAATACAATTGCCTCTTTAGATATCAAAAAATAATACTTCACCTTATTTATTTAAAAAACCTGTACTCCACCCTATTTAATTAAGATTGTGTTTGCTGCATTCTCTTTTATGATTTAATTTTTTATAAATTATATAATAAATAATAAAAATAATTATAAATTAAGTAGAATGAATTTGATTTCTATACACCGATAAAATAAAATAAAATATTGATAGATATTTTTTTTTCAATTTTGACACTTTATTGAATTTTTATCGGTTAATGATTAAAATTATCTTATACTATTAGTTCATAGAAACTAAATTCATAAATTATTAAAATTTAAAAATAATTATTTTCATTAAAAAATTAATAATAAACATTTTAAATAAAGAAGAGATAAAAATTAAGTAAATAGTTAAAAATATTAAAATATATAAATCAATATTTTTTATTTTTAAAAAATAAATAATATTCACAATAAATAATATTAATATAAAATATAATTATATAAATGAGATTCAAAATATTAAAAATAATTTGTTATAAACTAATCTTTTAGTTATCATAGTTAATAATTAGTTATCTAGTAGTATTTGACATTATTTTAAATTTTTATTAGTTTACAATGTAAAATTGATATGATATTGTTAACTAATAAAAATTCAAGAAATTGTCAAAACCATGATAAGTAGTTATTATAATGGACAGTTACCTAGCATGATTTCACCTTTTTAAAAATTTCTATTGATAAATTTATTTTATAATTATTATTTTATAAATTAATTAAATTTTTATGTACTAATAATATAATTGAGTTCTATAATATATTCAAGCTTATATTGTCACGTAGCCAAAGTAATTCTCCTATATTCACTACTTAAAAAGTCATTTAAATAGAATGATTAGTTAGATAATAATGTAAAAAAAAATTTCATTGTCAAAGTATCAAAATTAAATTCTTAATTTTTTATTATTTTATTTTCATATAATATCAAATATTATATAAGATATTATATATAATTTTTGCTTATAATATTTCCAACTTCTACATTTTTTATCATAATATGTGTGATGAACATAGAAAACATACAAAAGTAATATTACTTATGAATCATCTATAGATAAATTTAAAAAAGTGATAATTAAAACATTGATTTGTAACAGTTAATTAAAATTTTTATTTTTTATATTAACTTGTATTTTATATGAAATGTTATATAATTTATCATGTATTATAAATTTATATATTCCTTTTTAATTAATTTATGTATTTTAATAATATTTTAAATATTTATTTAAATATCAGTTATTATTTATTCAAAATATTTATTATTATGTTTTCAATTAAAATAATTATTTAATTCAAATTTTAAAATTATCTATCATTTTAATACATAAAAAGCGACTATGATAGATAAGTTTATTTAATACATTGTGGGTATCAAACAACATGAAATTAGTACATAAAAATTAAATTTATTATTTATTCTATAATTATTTTTATTATTTAATATATAATTCTTAAAAGCCAAGTTCTAAAAGAGAATATACTAACCACGCCAATAATAAAATGGGGTGGAGTATAGATTTTTTAAACAATTGGAGTAAAGTGTCATTTCTTGATATCTTAAGAAAGTAAGTGCATCTTATCCTAAATTTAATAATATTTTTAAATATTACTAAATTTCAATTAAGCAGATGTATGAGAAATCCTAAAGATTTATGAGAGCACAAGAATATCATTTGTCAAAGACTTTTGTCAAGGTGGCATATATAAATTCATCACACACTTACGATGTTGGCCAAAAGTATTCTATTAAATTAATCACCCTGCCGAATCATTGTTCAGAAATGTGATCCAAACATAGTCAAGTTACTTTCAAAAAATAAAACAGATTCTCCACATGTTTATGTCTCATGCTGTAGAGATCATGCAGGCTCTTTCACGCCCTCAAAAGGTGTCCCTCTCAATAAAGAATACAATAATAGTAATATTTTTATATTTATTATTCTTTTTCTTTTTAAATTACCCAAGAGCCTCACTTCTGTGCTTCATTATTCATTAAGCATGGGACATCACAAAGCAATAACGGGAATTGCAAGCTGTGCTCACAATACTACTCTAATCTAAGGCCCACGAGCAAAAGAATGTGAAGATGGACTGAGCCAAACACGAGCCCCTTAATATTGAGACCCTCTGAGCTGCTGTCACATCAAATGAAAAGTTTCCTGCCAAGAAGATCTAATTTACACTAAAAGGAGTTTGGATTCCTTAAGTAAATTTTAAGTTTGATTTTAGAAACAATATTTGTGAAAAAAAAACATAGTTGAGAGTGGTTCTCATTTAACTTTTTTTTGGAAGTTTGATAATATTTTGAGAGACTACTCTTTTATCTATTAAATGAAGGATTCTCACTCTTAAGAAAACTAAGGGTCTATTTGGTTTGATGAGCTTCTGATTTTCGATTTTCAGTTTTCTAGTTTTCTAGATTTAATGGAGGGAATACTAAAAATTCTAAATTTTATAAATTTCCATTTTTCAGTTTTCATTTACAATTTTCAATAGTTTCTTCATAAAATTCTAAAAATTGAAAAACTGAAAACTAAAACTAAAGAGGTCTTAAAAGATTATAAATTAATCCGCTTTACTGTTTTAATAATTGCCAAGTGTGTTTTTTCACGGATACAAATCATGCTAGACTACTAAGGTCAATTTACTCATTATTCTTTTATTTCTTTTTGTAGTTAAAATTGCTTGACTCATAAAAGAGAGAATAGTGGGATCACTGAGATTTTGTATGATGCACCATATAGAATAAGACCTGATAGTATTAGGTGTGATAGTACAAGGTCTCATAGTATACAATATAAGCAATCCATCGTATAAGTTTTTATACTATCCATTGTTTGATGCGCCATATGATCTGTAGTGAATGAGCGAGTAAGAGGCGACTAGGGAATAATGGTGTGGCGACTGGCGATGGGTGAGCTACTACAAGCAACGGGTAGGGGTGGGGCATTGATGTAAAAAGTAAGTTACTATTAATTTCAGATTGACTAATAAAAATAATACTATAAGATGTTATCAAATCTCTTGAGACCTAATAACTTAATCTTATACGCATAGGATAAAAAGGGCTTGATCGTATAATATTTTATTATTATATGTGATACTAAACATGTGATAAAAATTAGCTTTATGATTTTAACTAATACTATCAGATATACTATGTATCAAACACGACGTAAGTGTTCATCAATACAATATGGAAAAATTAAGAAAACGAAGCTCAACCAAAAAAATGGTCTAAGATAGAACCACAATACAAAAACTATCTAGAAAAACACTAAACTGTGATAAACAAAAATGACAACCACAATCATAACCATCAACGAAGTTACCACCTGTCTTTACCGAGGATAAAACGACTTCTTCATCATCGGTTGAGGACAAATTTCACAGCGTGAGGAACCACCGCCAATGACAAGCCTAGACTCGAAACAAAATCGAGAAAATACAAGACATCAAGGGTTGCAACACTTCTTCCTTATACGTTGCAGGCACATGGTCTCCTCATTATTCGTTTAGTTTAAGTGGATAATATCATCCTAATAGTAGCTAATCTTGATTCCATTGCACAAATTGAAAAGCTTCTCCAATCCTTATTCAAGCTAAAGGATCTTGGATCTCTTAAATGCTTTTTTAGATATTGGAAATTGCAAGATTTAAAAAGGGCATCACATCAATTCTCACAAAGAAATACAATCTTTCTGTTTTGAATGAGTGTCGGTAGCTTGTAAGTCTGTTATAGATCTACAACTGCAATGGCTCCCAAAGTCAAATCAAGTTCTTCTGATCATGGTGGAATGCTTCAGGATAGCTCTATCTAAAGTAGACTTATTAAAATTTAAATTATTGAATTGAGGCACATAAATAATTTTATATTAATAATTAATAAATTATCCTATTTGACATTAGCTAGGGGATATTATGTTGAAATCAAGAACTCCTTTTCAGGGATTCTCTTTTTTTTTTTTTTTTTGGGGCCATGCGTTTGTGTCTTGGAAATCAAATAAACAAACTATGCTAGCTAAATCTTCTAGTGAGGTTGAGTACCATGCATTAGCCAATGTTATAAGTAAAATGGCAAGTACAACTGCTTAAAGATTTTCGAGCCACCAACCAGCCCAGTGAAACTTAGTTAATTATTTGTGCTAATCGAAAGTTGCCATTCACATTGCCTCAATTCCTACTTTTTATATAAAGTATATGGACAGTGACTCGATAACATGTTCAATCTTGATCGCTCGAGCTTGTTGGTATGTTAAAATTCATCATTATTTAGTTAACTTGTTGGCAAAGTTTCTTCCAATTCCATGGTTCAAATCGATCATGTCCAGGTTAGGAGTCTTAATCTTCGCTTCCCAACTCAAGGGAGAGTATCACTCTTCACTTGTCGATATATAGTAGCTAGCATATGAGGATATTTTATACAGTAGATAGTTTTATAATAAACTTGACGTATTCGTTTCACTATATATATATATATATATATATATATATATATATATATATATATATATATATATATATATATATATAGATGTATATGGATCAAGTCAAACTGCTATAATTTTAAGCAAAGTTATACCACTTATAATTTTCAATAAAATAATTTTTTCATTGATCCACTCATTAAATTATAATCACTCATCATAAAGATTATTTGTGTAAAATTTTATAAAAATTGAACAACAATAACAATACAATCTTGTAGTTATTATTCTTATTCATTTTAAGTGTATATCTATATATACATGTTAATTTTGATATACATAAAAATTAAACTATATCAAATAATTTTAGATTAATTTGAAATTTTACAAATTTAATTTATATGATGTGAGCTTCTAATTCAATTGTAGGTTTTGTAAAAAATTACATCAATAAATAGTTATCTAATAGTGTAATATTTTCTTAGAATTATAACGGTGTGATTTGATTCTAGTGAATTAATTGTTCAGTTTTTTTTAACTGAAATAATATTACTTATATTTTAGAAGAATAAAATACGGTTTACTCTAAAAGATCTCTGTGTTTGTCTTGCCTTAGAGACCATATATATGATTGTTGACGCTAGTTGCAAAACTTTTTGGTTGCGGGAGTACTTGCTCATTCGTTTTTTCTCTTTCTTAATTCATTAGCCCGGTTTTCAAACCCTAATTTTTTTTTTATTTTTATAGTCAATATTTGAGACCATCGAGTACCTGTCCAAATGCGAATGATTGTGTCTAGTGTGTGCGCGATGGTAATGGGCGTGTTGAGTTCTATGATTAGATTGATTGATTTATTTATTTATTTGCAATGCAATAGCCAATAAGCAATAGGGCATTCATGGGAGACAATGATTCTAAGGTTGTGCTTCGCAGACATTTTATCTTACTTGCATCATTTTTGTCACTACGTGGATGCAAGAGAATGGAGCGTCTCTGGTCTCCACTCACCTTTTGTTTTCAGCGGCCTACACATAATTGAACCAGCATTCTTTGGTATTAAGTTCAATTCATGCATATATATGGTTTGATTACACGGTGGTAATTCTTTTTTTTTTTTCAATTACCGTTACAAACATATTCTGTCACATTTCTTTTCTCATATTGATAAATACTAATTAATTACATATAACTAATATTAACATGATAAATAATAATAATAATCAATTGTTATGATATAAGTAATTAACCAAAATAAGAATATCATGATCCTTACCGTTATTATTTGGTGCTAAAGTCCCTCCCTCCTGCTTCCTGTGGCGACTCTCCTTTTGATTGCATGTGGACAGTTAAAAGTAACTAATCCTTGATATTGACTCAAATGAATGCGGTTTAAGCTTCATATATAATCTATGTTGCACCAATAGTTCGCAATATATAAAACGTATTGTATTCAATATTGATACTAATGCTTCAATATTTCAAAATGTGTTGAAATTTATTCTTTGGATGGTTTTATAAATTGGTTTGTACACAAAATACCATTGATATGTATTTTTTATATTTCCTTAAGATAATTATGATATGAGTTAAATAAATTTAATAATACGTCAATAATACTATTTTAAATTTAATATATAATCAGTATTTTTTATGTTTATTGTATTCCAATATTGATACAGGATCGTACCAATATCATATTTTATCTCTATGCTAGAACTTACTTAACTAAAAGTATCATGATCTAAAAATTAAAACATCTATTGCAAAATAGGAAAAACGAACCTAGTAATCTAAAGAGCTACTTTACAATTAAAATCTTGATTGTCTTCTCATAAGTTTTCTGTGCAAATATTAAACTTTAAATAGTTTTTGGCCACAAAATATAATTGAAGTTTCTTCTATAGCTTTTTTTGTTTTTTGTGTTGTCTCCTTTCTCAAAATTGTTAAAAAAACTAGTTACTTAAAAGAAAAATATTTGGTGTATAATAAAATTGTACAACAATACTACACCAGCATTTATAATGTTCTTTTAATTTTTAGTACATTAATACCCACTTTCATTAGATGACAAAGAATATTATGAGTGTTAGTGTAATATTGTTGTATACCAAACATTACTCTTAAAGTTATCATATTAATAGTGAAAATCCATCGATGATGTTAAATTTGCTCATCTATACTATTAATAAAGAGAATTTACTTTTGTAGCCAATTATTGGTGTTTCGTAACTCTATTTAATTTTATTTTGAAATCCATGAATTCGAATCTTCCTCGCATTTTCTCCTTTTCTACTCACTTCTTTTTGTGAAAAAAAAAATTACCTCAAGCTATTTACAAACAAATTTTTTTTATAAAATTTAACAATTTATTACTCTAAAAAATTTAATTTTATTAATATTTAGAAGATAAAAAAAATGTGGCTTGAGTAGTATAATTGCTCTCGTGATATTATATGCAATAATAACTATCCGTGACATATCTTGATTGTTACACGTGCTTCTCTTTATGTCGATTACTACGTTAAAGGCCATGAAGCAGAGGATTGTCCTGCTCTCACAGACACAATGTTTCTGCTTATCCTAAAATAATGCAATCATCAATGTCCACTAAACACTCAACACACTGAAACCCTTCATTCAAGGAACCTTTCTTAACTCAAGCACTTCACCAAAATCTCACCAATATTCACCACAAACCACACTGCTACATGCAAAACCATTCTTCACTCTCATGAAAATGCCACTCCCTTACTCATAATTAGTAGCATACACACTCCTACTGTGTGTTCTAAGATGGGTATGCTTAGAGTCTTGCATTTTTGTATGCTATGTTGGTTTGTCTCACTGCTGTGTTCCACAACCGAATGTGGTGGCTCAGATTTCTCTGTGAAATTCTTGAAGGCCCCCTATGCATTCTCTCACTTGAACTCAGCAGCATTTGCTTTTGAAGTCCTTGATCCTGGTAGTGGTGGCCCTTGCTCAAACTGCACCCTCAGTTGCAAGGTTAGTGTGTATTGTGTAGTTGTAGTACCATTTCTATGGTCTCCTAATTTTTCCAGTAACTGATTCATCTTCTGTTGTGAAGAGGGTAATATATGAATTCCACAATTTACTACCCAAGTTTTGTTTTTTTTTTTTTACATATATATTTATTTGTTTTCCTTCATTAATTTCATGGGACCTGAACATGTTTTTATGCAGATATGAAAATTGAAGCTTACTACTCAACCAATAAGAAAAAGAAATATGAGAAAAAAGCAACACTAGAACTCCTTAAGAGATTAAATCATCAAATTTATCTATTCCTAGACTAGAGCTGAAGTATGTAGTAAGTGTTCTTTTCTTTTTTTTCCCTAAAAAATTAATCATGTAGTGGACTACTCCTGTAGATTAGAGCTAAAATGTAGGTTAGTGCTTTAAATTTGTATTTTTAGAGTAAATACCCAAAATGACCCCTTAGAGATATATTGTGAGACAAATTAGTTGTTCAGGATTCAAAAGTCTCAGATTCATCCCTCATGATTCAAAAAGTGGGACAATTGATCCTTTGTCCAGGTTTGTACAATTAAAAAATGGGTATTTTGTTGTATTTTTATTTGGATAAAGCTAATTTGATTATACTAAACATACCATATGTGCAGCTGGATGATGGGGTTGCATCAGTTTGTGCAAATAGAGAAAGAGTTTTATACTCAAGCTTAAGGGATGGAAATCATACATTTGAAGTATGCGCCAATGGGACTCAGGGACTTGGCTGTGCTAGCTATAACTGGACTGTTGGTTAAGAACCCATCCTTTATTCCTTATGCTTGTTCTGAATTAGTTATCACTTATGGAATTTGTCCTCTTTTAATTGCTGATGCGCCATTGATGAATTGTGTCATTAGTCTTTGGAAAGAAAAAGTTAAGACTAAAGTCTTTTGTCTAAATAATGTAACACTTAGGACTGAAGTTTTAACTGATTATGTTATGACTCAAATTTGATGGGCAAGATCAGTTTTCCCATTTTTGAATTGTAAGCGCACCTCACTGTATAGTTAGCTTTTCCTTGCATCTTCTCACAATAAAGATCAAATTTACTAGATCAAGTTTATCAAGTTATGGAAATGACGGAAACTAGATTGTTTGAACTTTTCTGTCAGAGTTAACTGAGTTCACAAATAATTTTTTTTCTCTCATAAAATTAGCATTGTAATATCTGTTCTTTTTCTTTTCAGATACAGTTCCCCCAACAGCATATGTGACAGCTTCGACATCTTTCACAAGTTCTTTAAATGTTTCAGTAAATATATCTTTCAGTGAACCCTGTATAGGTGGAGGAGGTTTTGGATGCAAGTCAGTGAATGCCTGCAATGTAAGTAGATGGCCACCTACAATTGCTCAGATTGCTGAAATTTTTAAATCTCTTTCTTTGATGGCCTCAATTGAAGGGTTAACTTTGCTTAGCCCAATTCCAGATGTGTTCAAACACAACTAGACCTTCCATGTTATTATTCACTTATTCTCCTTGTTTGTTGTAGAAATCCTGAAATCCTGTTGTAACCAAAAAACAGAAAACTCTAATCAATCCATTCTGCAGCATGTTCAACACTTCGGTACATTGTTTAGGCATCATATTCTGCCAACTAGATAGACAGATTTATGTTGGAGTTCAAACAGGCCAACAGAATATGAGGTTTTGAAACCTGTTTAATCAATAAGAATTTCCTCAAAGTTTTCTCTGCTTTGATAATGGCAAATTCAAAATCCATATTATTTTGCTAGAAACAATAAAAGAAGTATAAAATAAGGTGGAGTGGGTTGCTGTTGTGTTCATATAATACTGAATCACTTTTTAACCTGTTGCTGTTATCTTTCTTTGCAGCTTCTTGTCTATGGTGCTGGCCAGGTTATACCATCTTCCCTTAGCATTTTGCAGCCAAACCTCATGTATTCTCTTCTTGTTAGTTTGTCCCCTACAGCTCAATATGGCCGGGCAATCCTTGTAATGGATAGAAATTTCTGCACAGACATTGCTGGTAACAGCTTTACAAGATTGCCAAAGTCAACTGTTTATGTACATTTTGGTGAGTGTTTACTACAGTCATGCCGGTAGATATCTTTAACATAATGTTATAGTTTATTAGCATTTTAGACTGTGCTGTTAGAGCTCAGCAGAGTTTAGATTCATCAAAAAAAGAATAAATTTTCATGTCAGTTTATGATGTTCAAAACTTGTTTTCCTTTGTTGTTGGGCATGGTCGACAGATAGAAGAAAGGTTTATGTCAACCTCAGGACTCGTATACCCGAGAGGCTACTTCAGCTTAACAGTGAAACTAGAACAGTACAGGCAACTAATAACAATGACAAGCTGAAAGTATATTTGTACTTCTCAGCCCCAGTTCTAAATTCATCAACAGAAATTATGAATTCTCTCAACATTAGTCAGGGTTCACTTCTTCCAATTAGCGAGCAGAGTCTTGGAAATCGCAGATTTGGATTCTTGGTTAGTTGACTCATGGATATGATTTTCTTACTTTGCATGTATCTTGTGCTTTATTCCGAGTTTATCTCTTCTCCTTACACTTTCTTTTTTGTTTGGCCTATTCTGATTTCAGATTTCTAATATCTCCCCTACTGCAATTATCTCAGTTGACTTCGATTCGGAGTCGATGATAAGCAGACAAGGGACTAAATTTTCTCCAACCGCACCAGTTGCTTTCCTTTATGGTACATGTTATCCACCAAGATAAATACTATCTAGACTAATATGCTAACATCTTTTAACCAGTGCTTCCCTTTTTTGATGTATATTTTTTCTTTTGCTTTGGTGCACTTTCTGCCTGAGAAATTTAAGAATTCCATTATGCTCTACTCACATAGCCATGTATGGAATTCAGATTCTGAGAGGCCTGCTGTGATGTTGAGTACATATAGCATGAGGACAAGAGAACATGATCTCCACATATTAATTAAATTTGCAAAGCCCGTGTTTGGCTTCAATACCTCTTGCATATCAATTTCTGGGGGGCTATTTAAAAGGCAAGTATTTTGAAGGTGTGCATATTCCGTGATTTCGTATAGTGTGTGCCCATACAAGTGATCCATTTGTGCAAATCTGTGTCTCTCTTTGTATGCATCATTTGAAAATGAAGAACCATTAGTGTTGCTGTTTCACTATCGTTGAATTATTGGAAATCCTAATGCAAGTTGATAATGGGTCCTTTCTCTTGCAATTGTTCGCTTCAGTTTCCAAGAAATAAGTAGGAGCACATACATTGTTGAGCTACAAGCAGATGATGATTTAGTATTTGTCAGTGTTCCTGAGAACGCAACAGGTGATGTAGCTGGAAACAAAAATCTAGCTTCCAATGTTCTACAAGTGAGACACTGTAAGAATTTTTTTTGGCTGATTATATTTTTATTATTATCGATATATTATATATATCTGTCTGATGATCATTCCTAATCCTGTATATCATTATTTTCATTCCATCTGTTACAAGCAAAAGATTTGTTCTAAATTGTTAGACATAGTTATGATTTCATGAATCATGCAGATTCTGTACCTTTGATTTCATCTGTGATTTCTTCATTCGCAACTGCTTCCTTTGCACTGACTTCACTTGCTGCGGGGCTGCTTACTATCTCAACTGCAAGCCTTCAATCTGTCTCTACATCTATGAGATCATCTTCTTTCTTGATCGTTGATCCGGCAAGAAATCTATTTGTAAGATACCTAGCTTGAAAAATATCCTGCTTACCAGTTACAACCCCATGAATCTTGGGTGTTCGTTTACATGTGTTCATGCATTGAATGTTATCTGAAATGGAATAAGGTAGTAGTATACACAAATAGACTATTTTCGCTGATAACTATTCTACATTAATTACTTATGGCTGCTTAATTTTTACGACTCAACATGTAGATGGTAGCATATGAGAAAGTCTCAACATCATGTGTAATAAAGTATCAAAGTGAGGGAGACAGTTCCATTTCAATGCCACTGACTCATTATCTGTGTTCAATCCCATTGCTGTCACACATGAAAACAGAGAACATAGATCATGGTGGAGTGTTTTTTTTCACATCCATGGCCAGAGACATGTGTTTCTCTTCCTATAGAAAGAATTTTCTTGATCTCATAATTCAATTCTCTGGGATTTTGGTTAACATATCAAATTATTTTGCTTCAATATCTTAAATCATTAGTTTTGTTTCAGCTTCATAAATATTGATAAAAATTACCAAAATATTTTATGTTTTTGTGGTGATTACGGAGAGAATACCACGTTGATAAGGTAAACATTTTGGTAATCATGCAGAGGATTTTGTGCCATATTCAAGTCTTTGCACTGTGTAGATGGTTAACAGTTAAGTTGCCAGTTGAATTTTATGAATTCGCCAGACATTTGCGATGGACCATACCTTATTTTACCGTGCCATGGGAAAATGGACATATGAACCTCTTCAGGGGAGGCCTTGTTCCTTTTGGTAGCTCTAATTCATTCACAAAAGTTTTTTCAGCAATCCCAAGCGCACTTTTAGAGGAGAATTTTACCAAGGCTGCTTCGGTCTACGGATCACCCCTTACTTCTTCAGAGTACCAGCAATATTTTGAGGTCAGACCAAGTTAACTTGTCCATCAATCCATTGTCCTTGATATCAATGAAAAATAGACAGTATCCTTAGTTAACCATATATATCTGCAGAGCCGAAATATGAAACCAGAAGCTGAATATATTTTGGATTCACAGCATTCCAGGGGGTAAGTAAAGGCATTGAAGCTTTCATTTCCATGCGGAAAAGGTCAAAAATTGGATTAAACTATTAGAACACAAATGTTTTTGCACCTTTTTTATGCTTCTGTGCTAGATTTTAATGACTTGTCTATAGACATGATTTATGAAAAGATGCAATAACGTCCTCTGATCTATATAGTCAATCCGACTTAGTGGGAAAGAGTTTAGTTGTTGTTATCGTTCTTATACTTCTCTATGCATTTGCTAGTAAGATCCTTTATTCTGTGTAGATAGCATTTAAACCTGCAATGGTAGCTGAAGCAGCCAACTTAGTATAGCTCGTTTTACTGCACATTAGTATAGCTCGTTTTACTGCACATGCTTTCCTTGCTTTCATATAGAGGTACAAAGGGAAATTGTGCAAATAGCATTGCCACAATGATTAATGATAGTATCTTTAATTAGATTGAAACCAGAGATTGCAAAATTATAAGTAAAAGAAATGCAAATTTGAGGAGAAAAATGTGGTGTATTGTCATCATTTTACTCATACATAATTCGAATTAAGTACATCGTGAGCATATTGATTTGCAGTATCTTAGCCTTGATGCTTGTTTGTTTTCATCTGTTTTCATATTGTAATTAACTTATTAATCTAAGTGTGCAAGGCCCAAATGCTTCTAAAATATTTGGTACAAATAATCTACTCTCAGATTGACTGTTTTTTCTCTTATAGATGGACAGCGTTTTCTAGAAGCATGTTTTGGTTAGCTGTAATCTGTTGTGGTTTGATTGTTCTTCATGCCTTTCTCCTCATTGTCCTGAAATTCGGGAAGAGAAATTCTGATAAGCCAAAGACATATGGAGCTCTCACATTCCCGAGATTTGAGATATTTCTTATAATTCTTGCACTACCTGGTATTTGCAAGGCTTCTTCTGTCCTTATTAGAGGTAACCTTAGTGTTATTATTTTCCAATTAACCATTTTCTGTGAACAATAATATAGATTTTATTCCATAAAGAAAAGATGTATCAGGCTATTAGACAACGCATTCAACTCTACACTCATGGTTACAAACCATATGTTCGTGTGGTCAACCAAGTATTCAGTGAAACCAAGTTAGATCAACTATATTAGCAATAAAGTTATTTAAATGAGTTAAAATTACATTGCATGCTTATTCTCATTTTCAGAAGTTTTTCAGAAATTCAGATTACAATCATTAGGCTTAATTTTTCTTATTTGTATGTGTGGCCTTAGGGGGAGCTCCTTCAGCAGTAGCAGTTGGCATTCTATTGTTGGTTTTTGTGTCTATTTTGCTTCTAGCTTTGTTCTTGTTCCTCTCGGTCGGTATCACATTTGGGAAACTGCTTCAATACAAGGAAGTTCATCAAGAAGGCGAGACATTTCACTGGTATCAAGAGCTTGTGAGAGTAACTCTTGGGCCAGGTAAAAGAGGCCAGTGGACATGGAAAGAAAAACCAAAATCTGTTTATCTAACCATCTTTGGTCCACTGTTTGAAGACTTAAGAGGCCCTCCAAAGTACATGCTTTCGCAGATAGCCAGCGGCGGCAATCTTTCGAGTCAAACTGACCGCATCATTGCCTCTGACGATGAAACAGAGGATGCAGAAGCACCTTTTATCCAAAAGCTCTTTGGGATTCTCAGAATTTACTATGTGCTTCTTGAAACCATAAGGAGGGTCTCCCTTGGAATCTTGGCTGGTCTCTTTGTGCAAACTGGAACTTCCAGGACCCCAGTAATTGTTATGCTGTCCATGACCTCATTTCAGCTATTCTTCATGTTGCTAAAGAAGCCATTTATAAAGAAAAAGGTTCAGCTAGTTGAGATCATCTCACTCACCTGTGAGGTTGCTTTATTTGTTACTTGTTTGGTGCTCTTGAAGAAGGACTTTTCTGTGAGAACTGAGACAAAATTTGGGGTCTTTATGCTTGTGCTGTTCCTAGTGGAGTATTGTGCTCAGATTGCAAATGAATGGTATGCCTTATACAGACAAACAAGGCTGCTGGACCTAGATGAGAAGTCATTCCTTAAAGGGTTGAAAATAGCTTCCATTGGGTTTCTTTTGTATTTCATGCCTCAAAAATGCATCAAGAACTTGGAAAAGAAGTTACCACAAAATGGACCTGGGAATCAAGACACTGGGGGCACTGCTGTGGGAGCTGACAGGTCTAGGAGCTCAGAAAGCAGGAGCTCAGGTACACCACCTGATAAACCATGGTTGAAAAGATTGAGGGAATTTGCGAAGGCTAGCTTTGCTAGGGAACGAAGGAGTGGAGCAATAAATGATCCTTCCACTAGTGGCACTTCCAGGTGGAGTGGTTTCTGGGGACCTAAACGGAGTGCGAGCTCATCTTCTGATAACAATGCTAAACCAAATTCATTGTACAAAGATTTGGAGGCCATTTTTGCATCCAAGTGAGAGTCTTACTTTGGAACGCAAAGACTTGTAATTTTTAAAACAAATTCCAACATATTGTGATTCTGTATGGATTTGCTATCCATGCCTGCAACCTTATTTCCATGCATTGTCTAGATGAGGTACACTGTTTCTTCTAGTGTATTTGCACACAATAAAGGTTGCTGGCACTCCAAGCCACATTATAAAACTTCATCAACTTTCAGTTTCACTAGTAAGGGAAAAATGGATTTACAAGTGGATAATCGAAGGGGTAGTATTATGTCCCTGCAGTTATTAAGCTTGACAAACTGAAATTAATTGCTGTGAACTAAACGATTGTTAAAAAACTAACAAACAATTTGTTGGGATTTAAACTCAAAAGTCCCACGTGAGTTGAAGTCTTGTGTAAAGTTTGGGCTATAAATAGAGTTTTTGATTACTTGGTTTAGATTAAAAGTGATGGGTAATTTTTAGAAGGTGTCTATGTGATCAAATATTTATAAAGATGATTTACAACTTCAACTATTTAAAAATTGTAAAAGATTTTGGATCTCTTTATTAGGGTTGTGGACATAGGAGGCTAAGATTGAACCATATTAAATTTTATTTATTTTATATAAGTTTTCTTCTTGTGTTATTTTCTTTAGTAAAAGAGTGTTTATTTTTGTATTTTTTTTTTACTCCTGCTAACCAACAAAATCAAATGGTCTATTCATTTGAAAGTGTATTAAAATAATTTAAAATATATTTTTTTATTCCCATAAATATAGAGTTAAATATATTTTATCCTCTAAACTTTAGATTATATATAGTTTAGATTTCGACTTTTTAAAATGTATATTGTGACACCTGAACTTTTCAAACAATGCAAATATCTCTGACTTCAATGTAAAATTTTATGTCATAATAAGGTGTCAAATTATATACAATAAAAAAAGGTAGGAGGTTAAGTGTACACAAGAATTCATAAACAAGATGTCGGATTGCACATATTAGAAATATTAGGGGGTTAAAATGTACATAAATCATAACTTTACCGTTTACTAAAATTATATTGATTGGTGTTTTATACTGTTTAAAAAGTTTGCAATATATGTTTTAAAAAGTGAGGATGTAGACCGCACATAATCTAAAATTCAAGGGATAAAATACATTTTATCCTAGATATAGACATTTTACTTTTAATCTCTTTAAAAAAATTTGACTTTTGATTTTTTTTTATATTAAGTTTTTAGTTTTGTATGTTAAATTTTTTGTTTTGATAAATATTTGAATTTGATTTTTATGTATATTTACAGTGTAAAATAATTTTATATTATCAATTAATACAATTTTAAAAAAATAACAAATTATGGAATATTACCATCACTGTCACAGTTATGAAAATACCCATCATTGGCCATAAATAAAAATAGAAAAAAAACCAAAAATATAAAAAAATAAAAAAAAAACAAAATATTTATTGGACCAAAAGACAGTAGGATAAAACTTTACAGTGATCAAATAAAAAGCGTACTATATTTAAGGGAATTAAATAAGTATTTAAATCAACCATCCATATTTATGGTAGAGTTGTGTAATATGAAATTCATTTAAGTAAAATTCAATAACAAATAATATATGAATTGGCATGAAATGTATAAATATCATTTTTTTTGCAACAACTTCGAACCTATTTAAGGGGGAAAAAAAAAGAGAAAGAAACATCTGAGTTGCTTGACAAGGTTGTCGTTTCAGTTAAGGGCCAAAAGAGGAAGACAGCATCTCTCCCGGATCATCACGGAGCGAACCCTAACTTCAACAAGCAAATTGACACCAACCCCAACACCTCTGCTGTCAAATTGCAACTTCAATTCTTATTTGTACTTTCGTACTTCAAATCCCAACACCTGTGCCCCGTTGCTTCACTCTCCTTTTGCCACCAGCAATCAACGTTGTTGGAGCTTCTAACACGTGTCCGTTGCCCAAAGCTTCAACCTTTTCTTCTCTCTCTGCGCGTGTTTTGTTTGTGTTCCTTGCGTTGCATTGCATCTCCCATTATATTATATTTTATATATATATACACAGAGAGAGAGAGAGAGAGAGAAAAGGGGGAATGGGATCAATTCTGAGTTCACCGATGAGCAAAGAAGAGCTGGAAATGGCGTTGAATAAGGCTAAGGAGATAGCATCCTGCTCCCCCGTCGTTGTCTTCAGGTAGTGGTATTCCTATTCCATCCTTTTGTTTCAGTCTTACCCTGTTTCAAACTACCTTTTCCTTTTCAGATTTTAGTGAATTTTAGCAATAACTCTAGACGGATAATTCTAGTTAATTACTAGTTAGTTAGTCGGTTTTACTTTATACAAGTTATGGAGCTTTTAGATATCATGTATCGTGTTTGCGTCTGTGAAATTCTCAATCAAACAACAATCATCCATGGAATTTTACACCGTTTGGTTTGGAGGTAAGAAATTAGGGGTAAATTTTCTATATGAAATCTATAAAAAAATTTTGCTCAATTATGAAAAATTTATCCTCATTTTTATGCTTCAATTAAATATTAACAATATGTCTGGTTGGAGGTAAAAATAGGGTGAATTATTCATGAAATTCGTCTAAGAAAAATTTCACTCATTTTTATCCCAGCCAAATACAGTTAGGATGAGTTACACGTAAGGTTCAATCATAGGCAAAAATGAGAGGTAAGTTCTCAAAGATGAGTTCCATATATAATTTTATACATGAAACTCATGTATGAAAACTTATCCCCCGTTTTTTCCCTAACCAAACACAGCCTTGGGGTAAAATGGGTGAACCCTTGTATGAATGAGCTCCATGTAATGGAAGTATTGAACTCATTTATAGAAGTTTCCACTCTATTTTACTCCCAAAGGATATATTCTCTTGGGAAGTAAGAATGGGGTGAAAATTTTATGGACGAACCTTATGCATAAACTTATGCATAAAATTATATACGAAACTCATCTATGAAATTTTTACCCATGCACAAGCGTGTTTACTCTATGCATAGGTGTGTTTACTCGTTCATCAAATTTTTTGCATTATTCTTACTGCTTTAGTGTGCTTACCAAACACATCCATTGAGGATAAACACAGAAAAATAAAGTTTGATATATAAGTTCTATACGAAATGTCGCATATAAAATTCATCTGTCGATTTTTTCTCTTGATTGCTAGGACAAGTTGTGCATCGATTGCGAAGACAAGTTGTCTTTTATGCACCCTCCCCATTCATTTTGATAAAGCGACTTCTTTCTTTTCCTTTTTTTTTTCATTTTTAATCTTCTCAATAATTCTATTGGTAACTTGTGTGATGCCAGTAAGACATACTGTGGTTATTGCAAGAGGGTCAAAGATCTCCTCACACAGCTAGGAGCAGCCTACAAGGTCATTGAATTGGATGAGGAAAGTGAGTTTTTATTTTGGGCTGCGCTCTCAATTGCTTTATAGTCTCATAATTTAGTTCATTATTATAACAAATTCGGTCCATTTGGTATTTTGGTTACTTCATCTACTTTATGTAATATAATTGTTTTGTTTTACTTTCTACTATCATATCATCACTTCTGTTCACAGGGCTCAAGAAACTAATTTACTTGTCAATTTTATGGGTTTTGTTTTTTATCATTTCCTTTTCTTCTCAGAATTTTCTATATCTATTTGAAGGTGATGGGGGTAATATACAAACAGCTCTTGTTGAGTGGACAGGGCATAGGACTGTGCCCAATGTGTTCATTGCAGGGAAACACATTGGTGGTTGTGACAGTAAGGCCTTCCATTTCCTTTTCATTCAATCCCTATCTTTCATGCGGCCAAGACCAAACAGATCTAACTATGGTTCTATTTTACTGTTTGTGTCTGTAACATTCATCACTTGGGTCTTGCTGTCTATTTGTCTTCAACATTTATCGCTTGTGTTGTTGCAGCTGTTCTAGAGAAACATCGGGCTGGTCAACTGGTTCCCCTTCTCAATAACGCTGGAGCAATTGCCAATAACTCGGCTCCACTTTGAGTAACCACAACATTTTCCCACTCAATATGAAATTAGGAGAAAATGTATTCTGAAACTACTTTTGCTGTCTTGTTTTCGTACGAATGTAAAGGACGATAAGGATGTGCAATGTGGTATTAATACTGGAAGAATGACAACCTCCTAAAGATTCTCCTGCAAATCAATCCACATACTTTAAAACTTTAAAAGCTGATTAAAACTTAATTTAGTACTTAGGAAGATTCGAAAGAAGATTGGGTAGCAGAAAATATTATGCAAACATCAGATACTATAAATGTTAACAATCGATGAATAGATCGAAGTGTGAGATCTTGGGATTTTGTGCTCAACAATATGAGCAATTCAATGGTGTTTGAGTTCGAGTCTAGAGGTTGTGTCTTCTAGACTTTTTAAGTGCAAGGTTTCCTGTTGGATCCCCACCTTTTCAAAATAATAAAGTATATTATTTTTTATTAAAATTCTTATCTCTTTATATGTGAGAATTTTTAAATACTAAATTTTAGTAAACTGATCAGTTTGATAGGTTTGACATACTAAATATTAACTAGTTAGTAATTAAAAAAATTATATATACCGTCCTTGAGGTTTCTTAATAATAGTTGTATATGCTTTATCAGGTATTTGGAGTATTGAATATATTGTATAAGTTTATCACTTAAAGTTTCTCATATATTAAAATGATGGATAGCTTAACTGAGTTTAAGGAGAGAAGGTTAGGCTTGATTATTTTTTAATGTATAAGGTATAATTTTTCTTTATATGATAATGTATAAGGTGTGTTTTATATTTAGTTTTTTAATATTTTATTAAAATGAAAATTACACTAAGTAGATAAAAATATTAAGTTATTTAAATAATTAAAAATATATATTTTTGAAAAAACAATTAATAATTTGAACAAATAATATCTAATTATTAAAAGTAAATATAAGTAATACATAATATTCAATCTAAATTATAACTATATATAAACAAAATTATTTGAAATAAATGTAATTAATATAAAAAGTTAAGTAAGAAATATTAAAATATTAAGAGAAAAAAATATTATATATTCTTTAGTTTTGTATTTCATGAAAATAAAAAATAATTGTTGAAAATATTGAAATGAATATCAAATAACATTTAATTTGAGCAATACCTTTATAAAATAGAAATTAATAAAAAATTATAATACTGATGCTTATCAAATAATAATAAAATATATTATTTTTTATTAAAATTCTTATCTCTTCATATATGTCACAACAGTTTTTGTTTAAAATCAGGAACAATAAATTTTAAAATGTATAGGTAACTTTATCATTCAAGTTTTACCTTAAAAATGAATTTAGCATTTTATTTTTCAAAATTTTAAGTAGATTAATTCTTAAAATAAAATTTTTAAAAATATGTTATCATAAGTTAGCATATTTACATAATTTTAAATTTTAAACTAGTTAAATTTTGAAGTAAAAAATTAATATCTTCATACTCAATAATATTAAATAATTTTATTATGTAATTATTGTAAATTAGAGTAAATTTTAATTATAAAAAGTAATGAGCCATATAATAATTAAAAAATTGGATGGTGAATATCAATTGTTGCACTATTATGCCAATATGAGATAGTTCACTTGGTTGATCTTTTGGTAATGCATTGCCATGACTTGTGATTGATTCTCAAACTTCTGTTGGTGTGTGGTCTGAAAGTATCTCTATAAATACTCAATAAGCCCAGAGACATGAACTGATAATGAAATGGAGTGAACACTTCCCTTAACCTAAACTTGTTTGTCCAAAAATAGATTACATTATTACTTTTATATATATTTAGAATGTTACGTAGAATAATAACAATATAGTTATGAATTAGAATTAATTTTAATTACAAAATGTAGTGAATTTTACTTATATATAGATGTATTAATATTTTATATTATTATAACATACATATATTTTATTTTGTAAAAAATAACATATATAAATTTTGATAAAAGTTATATATTCTAGTAAAAATCAAAATCATAAATATAAGAAAATAGAGATTTTACAAAAATTATAAAATAAATTGAAGGGTATCTTATCTTAATTGTTTAGAGGAAAAAATATATGTTTTATTTAAAAATAGAATGGATAAAAGTGTAATAATATTATATCTTGAGGAAAGAGTTGTATTTTATAAAAATTAAAGACTAATGTTCTAAATTTTATTTATTTAGGTACTAATTTACAAAGTTAAATTTTGCAAAAAGAATGTTTATATGTATTTATTATAAATCAATATGGAGATTTTTATTGGTGCAAGTAGGCAAGGGTTTTGAAACCCAAGATTTGGATGGGGTACTATAGGAAAAAAAAATATATTTATTTCAGTACCTATGGGTGTAACACTCTACTAAACTCTAAATTATTTCACCTTATTTACCTAGTATAGTATTGCTAATTTATAAATTTACAGGAATTTTTTTTTTATTTTTAAACTGCTATGATTGTTTCTTATTCGTAGTTGTATGTCGAAATAATGTATATTAACTGTAAATCGTGCACCTGGTAAGCTCTCAGGAAAAAGAGGTGGGTCACAATAGACACACTTAAATACCAAGTCTTTCCTTAGCTAAAACCTTTCCAAATTACACTTTTACAGTAATATACTTTCTTCCAGGAACCTAAGGGTAATTTTAAAAGGATAAAGAATATATATATATATATATATATATATATATATATATATATCTATATATTTCCCTAACATAATTAGTAATTCCTATAGTTTAGACAACTATCATCTATAGAAAACATACTTCACTACTAACATCAATTCATAAGGTACAATATATATTATACGTTCAAGAAACATAAAGAAAATTTCAATACAATAACATATCCAAAGTCTGGTAACATATAGTAAAGATTTTATTTAGCACACATAATAAAATCTGATTATTTAGTAATTAAATCCAAGGTTACATCCATTTCACTGCTGATGACGATCCATGCTATCTGGATATCAGAGCCTGCACCTCTCCTAGTACGGTGTAGTTCGGGGACGAACCAAGCAGAAGCTGGTGGCATGTAATGCCCGATGACGAAGTTGAGGAGTGATCGCCGGTGCAAAGAAGGCATGGACAAGGAGCGGCTCCTGGTCAACTACTAAGCGAAGGGGTACATGAATGAACCGATTACACATCCAAATGACAGGGATCCTGAGACTGTATAGGTATGCGACTATATAGTTAAGGAGGGCTTATATGAATTGATTTCTACTATCTATATCAACAAGATGCATCTTCTTTTCAATAGCCCATCACTAAAGAACTCCACAGTTAAGTGTACTTGACTT
The DNA here is from genome assembly GCA_031216125.1 of Dalbergia cochinchinensis. Taxonomy (NCBI): domain Eukaryota; kingdom Viridiplantae; phylum Streptophyta; class Magnoliopsida; order Fabales; family Fabaceae; genus Dalbergia; species Dalbergia cochinchinensis. The sequence continues at coordinate 51,643,031 of CM062373.1, read as the reverse complement.
GGAGCAATTTTGGGATGGGTGACCTCCTGGGAAGTTTTCTCAGGAAGCATGTCAGTGAAAATAAAGCACACTGAAAAGACCCGTATTGGTTTGTGGGGACAGTCGTCAATCCATAAAGTAGCAGGGGATGTTACAATGGGTATCGATATCATTTATATAATCAATGGTTACGTTTTAGTAGATTTTAAAAAGAGTTAATGTTCATTTTAGTCCATCACTTTTCACTTAGGAGTCATTTTGGCCTCTGATTTTTAAAATAAGTCAAATTAATCCCTAACTTTTAAAATGAGTCAAATTAGTCATCGACATTATAAAATGTGAGTCATATTAGTCCATCAACCTATTCTTATTTAATATTCTATCAATTAAATGATGATAGGTAACCTTAAGTGATACATTAACATACCATATATCATTTGAAGTAGAATCAAGTTTAAAATAATTCATTTTTTGTATTTAAAATTATACAAAATGAGTCATTTAAATATTCATTTTAAATCATACAATGACTCATTGTGTGTAATGTTAGATATCGAAATAAGTTATTTTAAACTTTATTCTACTTTAGATAACACATGATATGATAAGATATCACTTAACATTACATAGCATCATTTAATTGATAAAGTGTTAAACAAAAATGGAATAAGAGATTAACTTGACTCACATTTTATCATATTAATAATTAATTTGATTTATTTTAAAAGTCAATAATTAAAATAACTTACGAGTAAAAAGTAAATGATTAAAATGAACATTATCTTCTTTAAAAAAAAATTGAATTAATAAAACACGTCTATTCACAAATAACTAGGGCGTGGAAGTACCCTTAAATTTTACTGGTGTATCTGAGATAAATAAGTAAATTGAGCCCCACTTTTAGACAGAGCTATGTTTTGGATGAAGCGAAGATATTTAGCGCGGTAGGGCTCTTGGTTTCATGCATAGCTATTTGTAAGGCGGTACTTGTAAATGTCCAATAAGGATACCTTGTTTGTTACGAGACGGAGGAGGAACATCATTGTTGCATTTGTTGCTGATGGCCGTACCAACAAGCCCCGGTCCAAGGACGCCGGCCCTCATCCCTACTCCTGCTATTGCAACTGCATATAACTGAACAAGTTCATTGAATTGAATCGAAGTGAAGAAACAGACATGCGGCAACTATAACTAGGTTACCCTTTTTTGACGACAACAACATCGAAGTGGCAATAATTTGATTCATGTATTTTCCCTCGAGTGATATTACGAGCACAACTTGTCGTATCTAATCTTTAGTGAGTACCTGTCGGGCAATCCAACAAACCATAAAACTCCCGCATGAGGACCCCCCCACACCAAAACCCACCCCACTCAACTTCGCCTAAACCTCAACCTCACAAACATCGCCTACAACACATCACATATTGTGTTCCTGTTCACTTCCTCTAACCTACTTCCGCTCCCTCTCACTACCATCCACTCTTAGCCTTACCCATGATGATCACACACGCACTCGCTCCCTCCACCTCTGTTCACCGCCTTCTCTCTCTCAACCTCACCCTACGACCCTGCTCCTTCTCCCGCCCAATCCTTCCCCTCAGGCACACCACCTTCGCTATTGCTCCTGCAAACGTCGCCGTTTCGCACAGTAATGCGCCCGCTTCCATTAAGTCCACCACCGAGGTTACTTACTCCCTTCAAAATATTTATTTATTTATTTATTTTTTAAATGCTCTGCTCATTTGGATTGTCTTATGCAAATTTCTCTACAGGAGTTGTTCGTTCGTCTCATTTTTTTGAGTATTTGTTGTTTATTTTTTCCCCCCTTCTTTTAAAGGCATATTTTTGTGGCAGTTGTTTGATCGGAATTAATTGATTGGTTGCAGCTGATTGAATCGTTGATTAATGGGGTTCATTTATCGGAGGCAGAAGCAGAAGCTTCTCTTGACTTCTTGTTGAACGAACCCGATGAAGCTCTGATCGGCGCCGTTCTTGTGCTCCTCAGAGCCAAAGGAGAGACTTTTGAAGAGGTAACTAACTGACTAACTGACTTGTTTTCCTCCTTCAGTTTTCCCACATTTTTACATATAGAATCATTTATTTTGATTTAATTTAATTTTGATACACCGTCAGAATTAAAAGAATAATTGTGAAATAGAGGGTCGTGACAATTGGATGTTATTGTTTTTTTTTTTTAATTATGTGGATAGGTAGTGGGATTGGCGAGGGCAATGATCAAGCATGCTAGGAAGGTTGAAGGTTTGGGTGATGTGGTTGACATTGTTGGTACTGGAGGGGATGGTGCCAACACTGTCAACATCTCGACAGGGGCTTCGATACTTGCTGCGGCCTGCGGCGCCAAAGTTGCTAAGGTGTGAATGGATTATTGGACTGAATGTGTTGACTTGGATGTGGAAATGATTCTTTAGTGATTGATTAACTGAAGTGGCTTCGGCATTGATGTGTGGTTTGCTTGTTTTCCTTGTTGCAGCAAGGAAACCGGTCGAGTTCTTCGGCTTGTGGGAGTGCTGATGTATTAGAAGCACTCGGGGTGGTTATTGACTTGGGTCCGGAGGTTAGTGAAAATTACACTAAAGAATGGAAACCTCAAAATTTTATCGAGTTCATACTAGCCTTGTTTGTTATCTGAAAGATACTTGCATTGTTGACGTTGAGCCTTGGAAGTAGTAGTGTGAATGTTGAAGTATATAATCAATCGAAATACAGCTTGTCTAAAACTGCAGTATATGACTGATTAATTGTAGAGCATAATAGTGGTAAATTTGATGTTTATTTCGCCCTATAACGAAAAGAAGCTACTTAAGCTGTAAAAAAAATAATGCTTATTGGAGTGCATTTATATATGTCTGCTAACTTCTCCATGAGAAAGTGAGTATTCTAAGCTCTATGTGTATGTATGTCTGTTTAATTAACAGAATTTATCAAACCGAAATTGTATTTGATTAATGTATTCAGTGATTCATTTTTCTGTTTTTGCAAATCAGGGGGTAACAAAGTGTGTGAATGAAGCAGGAATTGGGTTTATGATGTCTCCAAAGTATCACCCAGCAATGCAGATTGTCCGGCCTGTAAGAAAGAAGCTAAAGATAAAAACTGTATTCAATATATTGGGTCCTATGTTAAATCCAGCACAGGCACCTTTTGCAGTTGTTGGAGTATACACAGAAGACTTGGTAAGCTCCTTCATAGAAAATTGATTGGTAATATATTCAAATTACTTAACTGAAAGTGACTTTCCTATCCATCTCTATCATTTACATGCAGCGTAATATTTGCAAAATTTTCAAAAGCCAGAATTTTGTGTAAAGGGTTGAATGCATAATCAAGAAAGGAGGAAATATATGAATTCTGTTTCCTCATAATATTTGCAGTGTGAAGAATGAAAATGGCAAAAGCAGCTTGATTTCAAAGAAATTGGTTTACAGTGGAATTTGTAAAGGAGCTCAACCTTTTCTGTTACTATGAGCCTATTTGCGTCATTTTTTCTCTCCTTTATTCTATTAACATTGATGTGTGAAGCGACTGAGCTCTGGGTTTGAGGTTCTGACTTGTGTTTTATTTGTTAAAAAAATCTTTGTATTAATATCCTTCAAAAGAAATGTAGATTACATGCATATGTAAGGGTAAGTAATCTATAATCAATTGATTGTATAATCCATCCATATTTCTTGTTTCTGTTCATATTGAACATATTAAATTGAGTCATCCCTGTTTTTAGCTGAGAAATTGTTGCAACAAACTGAATATGATATGTTTTACTGGTTATTTGTATTTGACAAATAGACTTTGTGGGTCTTACACTTATTCCATAAACACACTGAACGGTTGGAGATCTACTTTATGCTGCTTTTCTGCATCTACTCCATCCCTAAAGAGCTGTTTGTCTTGGTGTTTTGGATAGGTCTTCAAAATGGCTAAAGCACTTCATAGATTTGGCATGAAAAGAGCTTTAGTTGTTCACTCTGAAGGCTTGGATGAAATGAGTCCCCTTGGTAACATCTCTTGCATGTTTTGCATCTCGAAATTGTTTAATGGAAGATATAGGTTTATGAATCTGACTTGATTGCTACCTTATGACATCTTGTATGCTGTTCATTCAGGACCTGGTCTAGTGCTTGACATTACTCCAGAAAGGATTGATAAGTTCCCATTCGATCCCTGTAAGCAAGTGATATTTTCTTGTTTTTAAATCCGTTTGTTATGAAGTCAATTGATGCAGGCATACAGCTCACATGCTAGTAGTTGAGTGATATAATGGATCTATATTGGACATGCTTTACTTCAATGCACAACGTAAGTTTTTTTATTGCAACAGTGGAGTTTGGCATTCCTCGATGCAATCTTGAAAGTCTAAGAGGTGGTGGTCCTGAATACAATGCAGAGGTTTTGAAGCGTGTTCTAGCTGGAGAGAAAGGGCCTATTGCTGATGCTTTTGTGAGTATCTTCGGTTTTGCTGGATAGTTGTGTCAAAACTCTATTATGAGTGCACCTGTCACATGATACATTTCGATTATTCTGTACAAAAAAATGGCTAGGTTCTCAATGCTGCCGCAGCTCTCTTGGTCAGTGGTCTTGTAAGGAACCTAGCAGAAGGGGTGTCTATAGCACGTGACACACAGCAATCAGGAAAAGCTCTTAAGACTCTCGAGTTGTGGAAGGATATATCAAATGTGAGTTAAATTGGATCTTGCACCTACTACTTTCATTGTCACATATTAGATATTGCTGATTTTCGTTTGCCTCCTTTCTTCATCAACTGTTGCAGAAAGTAAAAGATGATGCTTCCATTGAATAAGCCTGAAACATATAATGTGATTCAGGCTTCAATTGTGTAAGCTTCATCACTGGATTTGACAGGTAGGTCCTTGAAGACCTCATACTGTACATGGATGACTGAAGATGTGCAAAATAATAATGTAATTTAATATCAGTTGTAAAAGTATTTATTCTTCTGTACTTTGCCAAAAAAGTTTTAGAATAGGACAGAAGGATCAGAAATGAGTGGCTGGTATTTTTAGAGAAAAAAGGTGGCATAGGAAGTCTCAAATGAACTCGCAGATTTGATGCTAGATTTCCTGCGTTAATAAAGCTTCCTGAAACACCACTTGCTTTGATCTGGTTGGTGAAAAACTACTGTAAAGTAGTTCGTGCCATATATGAATATATGCAAATTGAATACGGTTTTCTTTTTCCCCCTTCTTTGGGATGTTTGCTTAGAAAGCTAGCATATTTTCTAGAATGAAACCCTAATTTGGTCTCTTATATTTATATTTATAGTGGAGAATAAATTAGTTCTTCAAATTTGAAAAATTCCATACTGATTCGTTAAATTTCACAAATGAGGACAATTTAGTCCTTCTATCAAATTATCATTTGAGTTGTTATGTTAATTTACTTATGAGTACTATTAATTTGTTAATGTGTACTATTAACTTGCTTATGTATACTGATAATTTTCATGATGGGTTTTAACTTGCCTCGCCTCTCTAAACGAGGTCGTTAGACCTTTTTCTTCATCTTCGCTCTCATTATAACTTTTTGTTTAGAAGAAATTTTGATTTTAAACTGTCATTTGTTTGCGCAAAATAGAGAAATGAGATAAATTAGGTCCTTCGGTGAAAATTAACAGTATACTTAAGTAGAACACATATTTTTGTTAATGGTTTTGACAGTAATTTGATGGAGGAATTAACTTGTCACTATTTGTAAAATTTAAAGAACTGCAATGTAATTTTCTAAATTTCATAGATTAATTTGAGGTTTTATTTTATTATTATTATTTTTTTATTGAGGAGAAAGCTACTAGTAATAGTAGTGTGAAGATTGTAAATAAAGTACATTTGATTTTAGAAAATAGTTTAGATTCATCTTCAAGCACTACGATTACGGAATCCAAATTGAGCAAGAGTGGAAGAAGTCCACCCTTCTTTGAATAACATTTGATTTCATGGCCGTACATAGCGAATATAGTATTTGAGCATGGTTTGCACTTATACGAGGAACAAGGAATATATTCACTCACTTCTTTCTCGTGTTTTGTTTGACTCAATGCACATTCTTCAGCAAAAATCACATATACAATGTGGGATACACGATCCTCTGAACCAGCTTGTGTTGGTTGTCTCACATGCTATACTATCTCGAGATATTTTCTCATGCAATTAAGGCATCACATGGATTAGCTTCATATCCAATAGCCGAATGATAAGAAGATGGAAACTAAAAATATGTTCTAATTGAAATGTCACAGTGCTATTAGATATGAAACATATTCTCGTTGTTTCATGAGCATTTAAAAATTTCTCACACTACTCGACTCACTATGTAATCTCAATTAGTTGTCATCCATGCCACCAAGTACGTTAACAATCCTGCAAAAAAAAAAAAAATGTAGACAGAAAACAAAATTATCAACGATAACAATACTTGTACAACAATGATTTTTGTCTCACATGAGCAAGTGTTCGGAGATCATAATCCATTGCCTTATGAAACTTGTAATGGTAGATCGAGAAATTACAATGATAAGTGATTATGTTGTCACTCAAATAAGAGTTTATGTATAAATGACTAAGAATTCTACGTATGTGACTTGAGACAATATTATCACTAACCACTGCAATCTATCTCGATTCCCATCTACAAAGATTTGAATTTGAAACCTTAAATTTTAAGTGAAACAAATAACGAATTAACTTATCCAACTAAGTGTTGGTCTGATAACCTAGTTTTGATTGATGTGAAAGTCAACCCCAAATATATTCTTACAACTGAAATATACTATAATGCATCTGTCACCTAGTTATTTCATCATCCTTAAAAACAAGCTATTATGTTTGATTTGGAGGTAAAAATATAATGGGAGAAAAACTTTCATAAATGAGTTAATGCATAATCAATTACCAAAAACACCAATACACACAATAAGAAAATTACCAAACATACCAATTAAAATTTTTCTCCACCAGAATGATAGAAAGAAAAGAGATGATATTTGATTAGCCTGACTAAACCAACCAATCAATGGCTGCCAGTTAATTACCTGCTACTATTTTCACCAAACTGGGCCTTGTTGCATAGGACGACAAACTAACTGCAAATTTGCACAAAGGGTCAATTACTAATTAACAACCAAAATAACAAACTATTTTCACATTAGAGAAACTCACTGACAAAAATAAAATTAAAAAAATCCAGAAAAATCTTGATTAATTGAACTTAATTAACAAACCTGAATCACAATTGGTGGTTGAATTAGAGTTCCCACACATGCAAACCTCCCTAATGCCATCCAAACCATACCCACACGTGCCACCCGTTGCCTCACATGCCCCACAGAACCCATCGCTCCCTTGCACCGAATACCTAACACGGATGCCATAGGACCACCCACTAGGCCCATCAACCCTTATTGGTGCCAAACTGTAAGCACTGCTATACCCTTCACACTCAAGCCTTGTGAGGTTAATGGACTTAACAGCCTCATAAGGCACAGCACAACATGCTGGTGGGCCTGACCCAAAATTCCCCGAGCCCAATCTATTGTGGCCCAAAGTGTCCCAGGCCCGGCAACCATAGTACTCCTCACACCCCATCCCGGAAACGTTTCTGCATGGCAAATGCTTCCCCGGGAAGCCTTGGAACAAGGGTGACATAGCCGAGCAACCTATGAGCATGAACACGTTGTCCGGCACCGCGGAAACGTATGCCGCCCGCGACGGCTCCACTGCGAAGCCGTTTCCGCGGCCACCGAGCACCAGGGCGTCACATGTTGACATGTGGGGCTCGTGAAGTGTTAGGGCTTGGTATGCATAGTCTATGTCTAGGACCCTGTAGGATCCGGAACTTATGTGGAACATGAGGACATCGTTGATGCAAAATAGGAGGTCCTTGAATCCGGGGTGCCCGCAACCATATTGGAGTGCAAAAGGGTAGTCTATGGTTATGTTTCCACAATATGATCGGCATGAGTTGGAGTAGCTTGAAACTGATGGGGCCAAATGTGAGGAGAAGATGAGACATAGAACATGAACCAATATTATTGTTATTGGCATGGTTGTGAACGGGACAAAAATTGTGCCAAATATGTGGTGAAGGTGAAACAGTGGTGAGAATGAGGATGATGGGAGTTATTGTGGCCTTGTTTTCACTTTCGCTTTGTGGAATTGTGGGAATTATGATTTAGGGTAGCTTTATTCACATGCAGTGTTGGGGAAATCTGGTTAAATTCTTTTATCGGTTTTCCTTTACTTCTTTTTGCTGGGGCCGGGATGTTTATTTTGCACTGGTCAACTTTATGGCTTTTGAATTTCTGTTGAGAAATTTTTTGAATGAAACCTTCTTTTTTTTTTTTCTATCCTAACATGCAAGTTATATATTCAAGTCAAGATATATATAAAAATAAAAAATGTATATTTTTATTGAGGCAGCTTTAAGCATATATTAAAAATGGTTTGTTTGCCTAAGTCAAAATTACTCACCCTGAACAATTTTTCTAGCTATGCTTCACTTTATTGGGTAGTGATAAAGATGAAAATGTGGTTGCTTTAGAATTAACATGGAATACGAGAACATGACCCATGAATCCGGATAATGATGACCTTTTTTTTTCCCCCCGGTTATAGATGATGATCAGTATTAACACCTAGCTTGTTGTTCAGGTGCTACAAATGAAGCCCAAAAAATTTGGTTCAGGGTTAATAGCAGGCCAAGCCCAAAATCAACCATGAGGTAAGATTCTACGAATCATAAAAGAAACCCAAATTTGACCCAAGAAAACCCAAATCAAATAACAAAAACGGAGAACGAAAAGTTGCAAGACAGAGAGGACAAAACAAACGTAAATTATCTAACCAAAAGGACAAAATCCATTACAACCAAAAAATACCCCAGAATTCATTGAACAAAGTAAGATAGAAGAGCAAATCAGATTGGTCAAAATTCCAATAGTATACCCATTTTTTTTTTTCAAATCATAATCTCTGCTATCCTAATCAAGCAATCTGCTTGCTGAGTTTTCAGACACATTCAACTGTTTCTATTTGATTGTTAGGTAGGTTGAAAAACAAGGTGGCACAACACACCACACCATCTTATATACTGGTAGTTTTGACGCCAAACCACTATTCCACTATTCTTTCCTTTCTATAAATAAATATATAATTTTTTTTTAAAAAAAGGTAAACAAACAAAAATCTGATTCCTACTTTTTAATTTCTATTTTTTTTCATTTTTATTTTTTTGTCTGCATCGTCATCATCTCCTTCTTTGGTTCTCTCACTGTGCTCTCTCTTCTCAGAAGACGCCTCGATCGAGTCCTCCGATTCGCTTCCTTCCAGAATCTCACTCACTACATCTTCCCTCTCAATTTTTCCATTTTTCTTTTTTTTTTTTTTTTTTTTTTTGTCCGCTCTACGGTTCCATTTCCATCGAGTTTTCGAAAAACTCATTCTAAATGACCGATGGGCGAGAGGGTTCCCGATCAGTCGGCATCGCTCCCTCCGCCGCCGCCGCACCAATCCGACGGTGACGACGCCGCCGCTGTCGCGGCCGTGTCACCTTCCTCCCGGTACTCCTCCTGCGGCGGCGATTCCGAGTTCGATCGTTACTGCAGCGCCACCTCCCTCATGGGAACTCCCAGCACCAGCAGCGCCATCACGCTCTTCAACGATTTCTCGGACGCCGATTTCGCCGATAATTTCAGCTTAGGAGGAACGAGAATTGAATTGAATCACGGCAACAACAGCGACCGCGTTAGGTTCGGCGCGTTGTCGTCGTCGTCATCGCGGAGCCTCAGGTACGCTTCGAGCGGATTGGAATTGTACGGAGATGGCGGCGAGGAGTTTGCGACGATGACTGGGCTGGATTCGTCGGAGTTGTTGGTAGGTTTTGGGAACGAGAACGGTAATGATGATAACGCTGGAATTGGAAGCAGTGAGAATAGTGATGTTAAATTGAGAGAAGAGGTGGAAAGGGAAGAAGAGGATTTAGGGTTATCGGATTGTGAGCATTTGAAAGGTGAGGATTCGATGTATGTGAGAGGTAAAAGTGATGGAAAATTGGAAGGTGGATTGTGTTCATCTGAGGATGGAGGAGTGATGGATCGATTGGATGTGTTTGACGCGCGGTTGAGGGTGGAGAAGGGAGAAGAGGAAAGAGGGTTGTCGGATTTTGAGCATTCTGAGGGCGAGGATTCCGGGTATAACTATGGCAGTGATGGTGGTAGTGGTAGTGGTGATGAAAGAAATGAGTCTTTTGTGTCAAAGAATGTGCTGTATCACGACGAATTGGAGGCGCAAAATGAGGATCCAATGTGTAATTATGGCAGCAATGGTGGTAGTGGTGGTGATGAAAGAAATGAGTCCTTTTTTGTGTCAAGGGGTGTGCGGTATCACGAGGAATTGGAATCGCGAAACGAGAATCCGTTGCTTATAAACTCCTCTGTGGCGTTTGGTTCAGATGATTTGGATGATTTTCTGATGGAAAATGAGAGGTTTGGCCAAGGTTCCGCAATGACTGTTCTGTTTCGTAGGAAGCAAGAAAAGGATCATCATGAGGGTTTAGCAAGTGCTGATCAAGAAGAGGAGGAAGGGAAAGAAAAAGTGGGAAGTGTTGCAGTTGGTGAAAAAGTTGAAGAAGTAAAAGATAGGGGTGAGCTAGAAGGTGTAAAAGAGGTTAGAGATGTTCTTCCTCCAGCATGTTGTCACGTTCAAGGTGCTGATAATAAGTTGAGTAATGTAACTGACAGTTCTACACATGCCTCAACTGATTTTCCGAACGCGGTCAATCCGCAGGTCCAAGTTTCTGATGCATTGGTTAATTCTCCCAAAACTTCTTCAATCACCAAGGCACATGATGTAGATTTGGATGCGGTGGCGGAAGAAGGTCTTCAGCATAGGGGATTAAATGCTATTGATGGAGGAAACATGGAAAAGGGGAATCAGGGTATCAACAGTGAGGAGGGTTTTGAGGCTAATGTTGCTCAACATGTGAAAACCCCAGAGTTGGATAATTCTATATTCAAGTTTGATCACTTTTCTGATAGTGGAGTGGATCAAAGTTCTTCTAATCCGTCAAATCATCTGGGGAATATCAGTGGAAAGTCATTTGGGAACCTTGAACAAATTGTACATCCTTCAAACGTTGGAATGAGGAAAACATTAGAGAGCAATTCCACATTGAAAACGGACCACTTAGAGAAAAGTCCTGTGGTATATAGGGTGAGCATTAAGTACTCATGTCTTTCAAGTTTTAATCATCAATTTCAGTGCTCTTAAATTATTGCAATACGCACTATTTCAGCTTGTGAAATATTTTAATTCTTAATTAATTATGTATACATGTTGGCTTTTATATGGTATTTCTAACTCGATATCTTTAACCATGCACAATTTTCAGGGAGACTGTTTTGGCTCCTAATTGAAATTATTTATTCTTTAGCTTAATTGAAAAGATGTATTGAGTTCTATCTAGAGCCATAGATATAAATGATTAGTTTTTTAAAAATTTCAAAGGGTTAGATGAAAATGGCCTTCTCATTCCTATTTTGCACCTCCGTTCTTATTTTTACTGTTGAGAAAGGCTGTTTTAACCACCCCTTTGTTTTCAGAAAAATGGTGTGGAATGCTGTCATAGACAATTGGTTTGAAGCACCTCATTTTGGCTGCACATACTTGAGTTGTGCATTTGCACATTTTGTCAATAATCATTCATTATTCTGCCTAGATGGGTTCTCTGTTGGGTTTAATGTTTCACTATCTGTTGCAGACAGAGGACTTTGAGCTGAATGAATTCTATGACGAGGTCGTTCAGGAAATGGAGGAAATTTTGTTGGACTCTCTGGATTCTCCTGGCACCAGGCTTGCCATGGGTAACAAATTGGTGGAACCACACTTGTCTTTGCCTTCAAGAGATGGTGGGCTGACTGCTTCTACTTCTAGTATGGATGATGCTTACCTGCTAGCTCTGCGCCCAGCAAGAATAGATAGGATTGAAGTGGTAGGTGCAAGGCAGAAGAAAGGGGATATTTCTTTTAGTGAAAGATTGGTTGGGGTGAAGGAATACACTGTATATAGAATAAAAGTGTGGAGTGGCAAGGACCAGTGGGAGGTTGAACGGCGATATCGTGATTTCCTCAGCCTCTATCGTTTCTTGAAAACCTTATTCACTGAGCAAGACTGGGCTTTACCTTTACCTTGGTCTTCTGTTGAAAAGGAGTTCAAATTGTTTAGAAGTGCATCTCCTGATATTATTGCAAAGAGAAGTGTTCTCATTCAAGAGTGTTTACAATCTATTCTCCACACCCGGTTCTTTTCAAATCCTCCAAGACCATTAATTTCATTTTTGTCTCCTGAAGATTCACATCCTATTTCACACGTGTCAAATGCTTCAGTGTCTCAGTCTTCTTTAACGAGAGGGGCAAACATTAGGAACTTCTCCACTTTAGGCAAGACTATATCCCTTATTGTTGAAATTCCGCCAAACAAATCTGTGAGACAGTTGTTAGAAGCACAATATTACACTTGTGCTGGATGCCATAAGCATTTTGATGATGGGAGAACTATGATTTGGGATTTTGTACAGACATTTGGATGGGGAAAGCCCCGACTTTGTGAATACACTGGTCAATTATTTTGCTCTTCTTGCCACACAAATGAGACGGCAGTGTTGCCAGCAAGGGTTTTGCATCATTGGGATTTCACGCACTATCCTGTTTCTCAGCTGGCAAAGTCTTATCTGGATTCTATACATGAACAGGTAATTTTAAAATTAAAGTTTGCCCTTTAAATATTGTTTTAGCTTTATCATCTTTCATATGTATGTTGATATCCAAAGTTTCCATGTATAAGTTAACTAGAAGGAGTTGCTGTTTCTCTCTCTTCTCTATTTTTGGTGTAAAAAGCAAGAGTTTCTTATCTTAGTTCCTCTCCAACGAATATTCACTGATATAGTGATAGCTATTATTTGAAATTAAAATGAGCATTGGGCGCACAGGTTATGAGGTAATGCAAAAGTAATTTCACTAATGCAATTTGATGTCTGCTAAAGTTTTATTGGCTTATTACATGTTCATATGAAATCTCATGTCTTTTCCTGCTCAGTGTTGTAGCTTAATTATCCCTATTAACCCATATCTCTTCAGTGTTTAGCTGCTGTTGACTTGCAAATTTGAATCAACTCATTGTAGGGTCCCTAGGAAGTTCAAAGTAGCAAAAAAAAGAAAAAAGTGCACAACTGGGGGATTGAAAATGTACATACTTGTGTTGTTTAGCAAGAACTTGTTTTGTTACTTAGTCCTGTATTATTCAATTCATAGGTGCATATTATTTTATTTTTCTTTCCATCCATTTTGAGTCTGTAAATTTTGAAGTTACTCTTCCCATTGACTTACATTTTTGTTTACAAAATTTCTCCTGCAGCCCATGCTTTGTGTCACTGCTGTTAATGCCTTCCTTTTGTCAAAGGTCCCAGCCTTGCTTCATGTTATGAGTGTCAGGAAAAAGATAGGAATCATGCTTACATATGTTCGGTGCCCATTTCGGGGGTCTGTCAACAGAGCACTTGGAAACCGGAGATATCTTCTTGAAAGCAATGACTTCTTTGCTCTTAGAGACTTGATTGATCTTTCGAAAGGAGTCTTTGCTGGTTAGCTTCTATTTCTGGCTTATTACTTATTTTTGCTTCAAATGGAAATTTGATTTCCGTTTGTTTCCATTTACTTGTGATTCACCTCTTCTCATAAATAAATTTCTGTTTGATCATGCAATGATATATAAAGCCCAGTTTCTACTAACACATGCGTTGATGCATGCATGGGGCATTCTGTGCTCCTCTATGGTGGGCACCATGATTTGTAATTTGTTGGCCTGTATAGTAACTTCATGCATATTGCCTTGTATGTGTCATTGAAATTTCATTTCTATATTTTGATACATGAGAAAATAATTATCATGCTGCTGATTATACATTTTAAAGCTAACCAAAGGTTTACTTTAAATTTTTGTTGTTGCATTTCCTATATTGCATTTCCTATATCGAATGTTCCTGATGTATGGCAACTGTTGTGCAGCACTTCCGGTGATGGTAGAAAATCTATCAAAGAAAATCCTGGAACACATTACTGACCAATGCCTCATATGCTGTGATGTGGGAGTACCCTGCAGTGCCCGGCAAGATTGCAGTGACCCATCTTCTCTCATTTTCCCATTTCAGGTGTGTATCTGCCAATAGCTAAGATTCTATAATACAGAATTAGTTAAGGAAAAAATAAATGATGAGAGAGGTGATGTTTTCTTCTTAGAATTTTAAGCAGGCTCCCCAAGTGCATTGTAGAAAATAAAGTTAAAGTGCAGGGGTGGTACCTGTTGATAGAAAAAATTGATGACTTACAATTTTTATAAAGTTCAAAGCAACTAACTAAAGTAGAATTTATTCGGTCCATGGTGCAATTTGAGAGTGCTTTAGAGGATCTAAATTGAATTCTGATAGGCTGCTCAAACTTGTTTCACATTAGGCTCAGCTTTGTGATTATTGTTGCAGTGGACACAATAGAACCTTCGGTTTCATTTATCTTTCAGGTTTTAACTTCTTTGACGTTTCACTGCCATCTTTATATGAGCATGCTCTTTTGCTCTCTGGGGGAATCCATTTTAAAGAGTAAATGATTTTTTAAATCGTGTATGTATATATGTGTGTAATTATGATTTCTCATCCCTTTTCATGGTTTAATATTATTGATATTTTATGATTCCAATCTATAGTTTTATAGAAATATGTCATTGTTCTATGTTAGTAAAGTAGTTTACTAGTATGTAACTGAAAAAACAGAATACCAGACTACCAGTGACATACCAATAAAATTTTCTTATATGACATTTTAATTACACATTCATTGGAATTCATATATTCAATTGTTCCTTTTTGTTAACAGATAGTAACCTTTTTCATTTGATATATATATTTTTGAGCTCAAATTTTTTTAATTATATAGACGGGGCTGCCAGCAATATTAACAACCACCCCCCCCCCCCCCCCCCAAAAAAAAAAAAAAAGTTCGTAAAATATAATGGTGCAGTTCAAACACAATAGTTGATGCATTTTTCTGGGACTATCCCAAGATTATACATGTTTCACTAAAAACAAAAGCGTAAAGAATATTTGTTAATGCTAAAGACATTTCAAAGTTAATAATGTTTTCAGTTAACTCTAAGGAGACTTAGTACACTTGCACTGCATGTGACTTTCTTTTAGATTTGTCAAACACTGACTTATTTCTTAAAAACAAACTTCAAAATAAGGATGGTTTTTGTAACAAACAGCTGCACAATGGAAACTATGTCAAGTGCTGATATGGCTTACTGGAATATATTCTCACTGTAACATACAGGGAAAATAAAAGAAAAAGAGAGGAAAAAAGGAGGAGGAGGAGGAAACAAAAAGGAGAGAGAGGGAGGGAAAAAAGAGGGGGGGGGGGGGTGGTGGGGTTTCGATAGCCCTGCACAAAACACGCCTCATAGATCCAATGATCCATCTGCGGTAAAATGAGGATTTGGATTTCCCAACTGGATATTTTGAGTTCTTTTTATGTGATTAGTGAAGCATATACCTAGCTGGGATGGTACTTAGTTACACTCGCTTGGAATATTAGTTTAACAGCTATGCCTTGAATCTCTAAATTAGTTTTTAAAAAAAAAGGTTTAATTAATATGCAGTGACATTGTAGAATTGTTTAATTTGTATGCACAGACACAACCAATGAAAATCCAGTAAAGTGTCAAATCATGGTAGGTAGTTATCATAATGGGTAGTTATCTAGCATGATTTGACACTTTCTTGAATTTATACTGTCAGTACATATAAATTAAAATAAAAAAAACTACTTAAAAGGAATTATTGATAAATAATTTATCACAAAAGAAAGGTATGACTGTATTGTCAGCATTTTATAATTCTTTTTCCTGGTCATATATTTTTATAAAGCATTCTCTTATTATACCATCGTCTAGTGCCTCCGCCTCCTTTACTTTTTATCCTCTTCTTGTTATTAGTCTGGAATTCTTTACATTCCCAATAAAACTAGCAGTCTTAATCCGAGCTAAATTATCAACAGGAAGACGATATCGAAAGGTGCAAATCTTGTCAGTCAGTTTTCCATAAGCGTTGCTTCAGAAAGCTCGGGAACTGCCCTTGTGGGGCGCACCTCAGATTGAATGAGACAAGGAGCTCAACCAACAGAGCAAGACAACAGAGGGGAGATGAGCAGACAAGAGGAACTTTGGACTTGTTAGGCAGGGAACTTGGTTCTGGGTTATCATCCAGATTCCTCTCTGGGTTATTTACGAAGGAAAAGCCTGAGAAGACTACGGACCATAGAGATGAAAATATTATCTTAATGGGTTCCTTGCCAAGCACTTCTTTATGATCACAAAATGTACTTTTTTGTTGTCTCATGTCTGTCTATACCTCACGTGGATAAGCTGTACCATACATTTTGTAACATCTTTAAGATGTTTGTTCAATAATCACAATTGTCTTATGTAATCAATTTTGGGTTTATCATTCTTTGTAAGAAAATTTGTGTAAAGTATTGAAGCTCTCTTCTTCTTCTTCCTTTTTTGGCTTTTCTGTAGTTTGAAGGTGTTCTGTTCTTTCTATTTACTTGTTTGATGTTTGATTCATTCATTGAATAGAAGCTCAACTAGATTGTCGGTCTATACATGCATGTTGACTGTCAATTTATCACTGCTATACTTTGTAATTTACCTTTTCCATGATGAGTTTTATTTTACAGCTGGAGAAGATTCTTAGAACCAGACAAATTTGTACAAATGCTGCCCTAGGTAGCGGAGCTTCTTGCATTCTCCAACAATATTGCATTGTTGGATTCTGATTTCGGTTCAATACGTGGAACGTGCGAAGGTGAAAAATAAACAGAAGAAAATGATCTTTAACTAAAAGTTTATCATAGAATGAAAATAGTTGCATTTTTATTTAACCTATGGACCTTACTTTTCAAGTGGAAATTGATTCTCACTCTTAACCTGCATATGTATGTATGACTAAAATATACACAAATCAATAATAATTAAATAAATTACAAATTAACCGAGCTTCAGCCAAAAAAATATATAATTTAAACATCAAACAATAAATTTAAATACAACATACTTGCAACATTTTGACAAATTCGCCATGATACGTGCTCACTTCAAATTAATGTTTTATCCAATTTCATTATTCTTCAAATTTTTTTCATCACCGCACCCTTTTCTGTGTGTGAACTCTATTCACAATGCAATAACTCCTCACAATACAGAAACTCCCTTATGCATCTATTTCTCTTGGCACCATCCTTTAACAGTGTGCTTCCTCCACCTGTGACACCATATGATGGACAGCTCCCTAAGCCCCCGACAAGTCTGCCAAATTCCTGCACTGCCTGGAGCAAAAAATCTCACAATGTGAGAGATTACGGACATATTCGTAAGAGAAATATTAAATATCCATCACCAAACTTACAGTATATATTCACATTAAGTTAAAAAATTATAAATTAATAATTTATAATTTTTTATAAATTAATTTTTAATATTTTATATATCAATTTATAATATTTTATTTGATATAAATATATGATATAAATTTAGTGATATGATTCCTGTATTCGCTATTGCATGGAGCCAAAATCTCGCTCTATGTGAGATTCCTCTGACGCAGCTGAACTACGTGACACAACAGATGGACATGGCGTGGCCAATGGACACGGCGCTAGAGATTCCCATGCCATGTTTTTTGCTGATCCCTCATCTCTCCATAATCTCAATGTAACTGAGATTTGGACTGTTGCCCCGTATCTTATCAAAAAAATGTAACTGAGATTTAAACACCATAACCTTTTAATTTAACCCATAATCCAATTTTATCTCAAATACTCAATACAACATCCATATAAAAATTAATTTCCCCTACGCTTGGATTTGCCAATATTTATAGAAAATATTTTTTTACACCAAATGAGTTAAATTTAAGCACACACTACATATCTAAAGTGTTCAATTTTTTTTGCCATTTTCCTAATATGAGAGTAAAAAAAAAAAAATGGGCATTAGCCCCGTCTACCCACCTAAAAAAAAACATGAAAGTGAAAATAGGAATATAAAGGAAGTTCATAGATTAAATTCACTGATAAAAGTAAGAAAATTATTGGCGGAGATATGTTCCTTTTGGTGGACATTTTTGCATGGTGGTTCCCAAGTTGTCACATGTTATTATCAGTAATTGTACAGCTTCAGATTGCAATGCAAGGCTCTCACTTGACTATTATTACTCCCTATTAATTACTATAATATATACCATTCTTGAAACTTCCTTAAGTTCTTGAATAGTTAATAAGTTATTTATTTTTCAAAATCAAAATAATAATTATGTATTAGAATCCCAATTAACACCAAAAAATATATAAAAAAAATATTGAGATATTTGGTTAAATTGACCAAAAGACCTTCTAGACAATATCATATAATAAAGGGAAAAAGTGCTTTATTTTGGTTCCGTATAATTTAGACCTTGAGTTTTTAAATATTATAAAATGACTCCTTGAACTTTCAAGATAGTGCAAAGAAAACCTTCTGTTAGACTAACATTAAAATCCACGACATGTGCGCATTTTTTGTTGGACAAAATTGCCCCCGTCTGTAACTCTAATTTACAAAACGCACACATACACAACCAGAAAAGTGAAACAAGACACATTCCGTCTAAGAAAGAAGGGAGCAAAAGGGAATGAGGATTCTGTCACACACACAAACACACATTCATACAAACACTAACACAATCTCTCGTTCTCACCAACACACACAGAGAGACACACACATGCGCTGAGAGAGAAAGGGAAAGAGATGGAGAGAGGCGGAGAAAGGATGGCCGTGAAGGGGAGGTTCTCGGCTGCTAGGCACGGCGGTGGCGGATCTGAGGTTGGGGGTGAGTGCGGCGCGAAGGTGCAGTCACGTCATGCATGGGCGGAGGGGGAGTTGGCTCGCGATGGCTAGGCGGATGTGCTCGGCAGAAATCCTCGGCGGTTCGCCGCATGTGCGATGGTGGAGGCAGGCACGGCACAGCGCGGCTGTGGGAAGACCGGCCGGCGAGAAGGGTGCGAGGCCGCTAGGAAGGGGCTCGGCATGCGGGGCAAGAAGAAGAGGAGGGCGGAGCTCGCGGCGGCCGTGCGGAAAATCTATGGTGACCGGGACTTCGCGACGCCGGTCCGGCTTGCTAGCGGGCTTTGCGGCGTTGCGCCGCTACTGGAGGCGAGAGGCGGAGGCAGTGGCGGGCTTCATGGTTTCGCGGCGGAGTGGTTTTTGTTGCTGCTGTTGCTACTGTTTCTGCTTCTCCTTCTTATTTTTGTTACTGCAGGATTGTTGCCTGGATTTGATATTGGTTTGTGTATCTTGTTGAATTCACCTGTGTTCTCTCTGAATTTCCTGATTGATCTCCTCAAAGTGTGACCTGTGATAGGAGCACGAGA
This sequence comes from Dalbergia cochinchinensis, assembly GCA_031216125.1. Lineage (NCBI taxonomy): Eukaryota > Viridiplantae > Streptophyta > Magnoliopsida > Fabales > Fabaceae > Dalbergia > Dalbergia cochinchinensis. Next base: position 51,623,509 of record CM062373.1, on the reverse strand, counting down.
GTTTTGTAAATCAGATTTAGGGAAAGGGGTAATTTTGTCTCAAAAAAAAAAAAGGCACATGAGAGGCTTATGTGGGGTGGATTTTAATGTCAGTGTAACCGAATGTCTTCTTTGTACCATCTTAAAAGTTCAGGAGGTCATTTTATAATATTTAAAAACTCGGGATTTAAATTGTATGGGATCAAAAATTTAGGGGATAAAGCATTTTTTTCCTATAATAAATCCAATTTTCAACCTAAAAAAAAACTCAATTTTCAAAATATTGATATGAAAAAGTATACAAGTTCATCATTCCTAATCAATCATTATTGTGTAACAAGCAAGGAAATAGAAAATTATAGTGACAATTATTAAATCCTATCAAAATAAATTAAAGCATAAACTAAAATAAAAAAAAGACACAAGTCTTAAAGGTAATGTATAATAAGCTCTTTAAGAGCAATTTTCATAGATAACAATATTAATGCTTAATTTCATTTACGACTATAATTAAGGGTCTTTTAATTTACCATTCTGAAAAACATTTTTGGATTTGTTTGAATAGAAACCATAAGTGTTGGCTAGGGGTGCTGAAAATAAAAATATAAGGTTTTTTGATAAACAATAGCTACCTTCATTTGTCCTTTTTTTTAATAAACAATTTAAGATAACAGATCAAAAAATAAGATGTTGCATAAATATTATTTTTATTCAAATAATAATAATCATAATAATAATACTAATGTTAACTTGATTTTTTTTTTTTTACGTGTGTTAACTTGAATTTGATATCATACATATGCTTTCAGATTTCATTTTTCACGTAAAAAATCATTTTTATGGAAATAGTGTAATTGTGTCAAGGTTGATCTTCGATTGCCGCAATTGGCAAGTGATTAAAGTAGCAATGCTGTAGCCAATTATCCAGCACTGTCAATTTGCTCCATATCTTCTACTTGATCTATATCCAACGCCATCAAAAAGTGCAAACTAAACAAATCTAACTATTAAAACAATGTTAAGGGCATTTTGGAAATACTACATCTAAGAGCAATTAATATGGAGTAGTAATAGCCGTCCTCTCAGTAGTGACTTATAAAGCGGATGGATAGCTCTTTGTTCATTTGGTCATTGAAAGTGTGATTTCCATCAATGCTCTCTCTTCAAAGACAAAATATTGGACCCGTAGCTTTTGATTATGGAGAATTAAGATTAACGGATAATATGAGAATCATTGATTATGGAACCTCTTTGAGAAGTGTTAGCTGAATGTAAGAGCCAAATTCTGGTTGCTTTTGCAACTACTACCAAAAAAAAAAAAAGACTATATATTTTGCTATACATATTTATTTCTTCAGTATATGAATTCATAGTGCTAAGTAGCACGTTGTGACTATCTTATTTTTTTATCCCCACCTTCTGTTCTTAATCTCTATGCTAAAAGTACTATTCTTCAGAAAATCAAGCTTGTTTAGTCCTAAGCCAAAGTCATCTTGAACATAGATACTTGTCAGGGTATCGCATTGACAGCACATAGTGTTTCAGCTTCATTAGCAAAGCGAAAACACCATAGCAAGGAAAATGCAGTAATGCCACAGCAAAGTACCTAGAAATCAATTTACAAACCATAGGAAAAGGGTCAGCAAATCAGCACAAATGGTTAACACTCAGCTATATTCAACAGTTCTGTAGTTCCTATGACAAGAATGAGCTGAGGGATAAATTTTCATATAATGGGAATGGGAAAATAAGAGAAATTTCACATTAGGAAAAAGGACCAGTCTTGCAGGGAATATATATTGGTATAAAGTTTCATACCATAGTGGAGCATAGGAGGATGACAAGTCAAGAAATGGATATGGCCACCTGTTTTTCCAACACAAGAAACTCATATTAGACAATCACGTACAAGATGTTCTTCACAGTAGTTGAGCCAAAACAAAAAAAATGAAGACTTGTACCATAGATTGATGCAAGCATGAACCATCCACTGGAAAATCACATATGTGACTGTCCACGAGCAAAAGTATCCTATTCGAAACCAAGGGAACCGCTGAAGAGGAAAAGAGAAAGGGTTAAGAACTTTCAGATTCATAAGCATTGGAAGTGGACAATACAATGGAATAAAAATGCAGAAACTCACCAGGCTATTTAAAGCAGTATCGCCTATTAGAAAAACAGCATTGATTGTGTGCATATTGACTATCAACTGCAACAAGAGAATTTGAAATCTGGTTATTTTTTTTGTATAAGTAGTAATGGGAATGGATCCTCTCATGTGAAATCTTTACATGATCTGGTCATGTGTGATCTTCCATCATTAATTGTTAATTCTTTTCTGTCATGCATCTTGTTTGGACCTTACTTTCTTAATCAGTGGTAAAAAAATAAACATGATCAATTCATGTGAAAAGTTCATATGAGAGGATCAATTCCTGAGCAGTCACACGGATATCTATGATTATGTGATTGAAGTTATCAAAGAAAATTCCCAAATGTTACTTACAAAATTTAGGTTGTAATCTTTGATGGTTAGAAATGGAACCATTATGAACCAAAATACACAATCAGTGAGCATTACAGCACCTGCATTCATCTGTTCACAAGTGAAGAAACAAAATCAATAATGAGGTCAATGCCAAAGCTATACCAGCCGCTACTGCTATAAAGATAAAGCTGAAAGAAAAACGACATTTAGGCATGTAGAAAATTGTTACATTATGAAGGAAAATCATCTCATTACAAGTTCTTCGGTTGAAAATTTTCATGATGGTAGTAAAATTAGAGATTTAGAGTACAATGTACAACATCAAGGTTATATTTCTCATTTTTCAATAACTCAGGAAGATATTGTCCTTGTAGTTCAATCAGTGATCTATTAAAGTGTACCTGGAATATTATTTGAAAGATATAACCCCAAGTGCCTGCATGTTGGCGAACAAGATGTTCTTCTGGGTCTCCTAATGTAATTTTCTCTTGGTCATATGCATTAGAACTTTTTGGGAGTGCAGGATCACTATACATTCCTTGCTCTGCATCACCTTCCACATTACCAACCTTATCACCTGTTGCTTTCTTATGATGTTGGTAACATCCATGCATGGAGAGCAAAGATGCTAGCTGCAACATCAAGCACACAAGGACCAGTATATATATATTGGAGATTACATACAAGATGATGATAGGCAAGAGTAAGTAACATTATCTGCAGCAAAGTAAGATATTAGGCACTTCATACTTACCCCAAAATAAATGGTGATTGAAGCAAAAGTCCACCTGTTTCAGATTCCAATGAAAAAAATTAAATAAATGCCAAGAAAGACGTTTATGATATGCTTAATTATTGCATAAACAGCTGAAACAGGCTTCTTGCCATAAATGGCAATTGCTTAGAATGGCATCAGAAATCACCTAAGGCAATTGCATTCATATGAGAAATTAAGAAAGTTCAAACTAGAAGGATTAAATACGTGACACAAGAAGTTCCTCTAACTAGCAAACGTGCTAGTATGGCTTGAGATTAACTCTATTTTAAAGCTTAAATATGCTTTGTTTCCAAATTTGTGCTTCTGTCACAGACTATAAACAGAGTCTTAATCATAGGCCCTATTCATAATGTCCTTTCCATTAGCAGCCAAATTTTGTGACAAAACTCAATTAAGGAATGAGAAGTACTTACTGAGTGTAATAGTAGAAAATGCTTCCTCCATCTACAGCAGCATTGACAATGAGAAGCACCAAGAGTACAATAAATGCAACAACTCTAAAAGCCAGCAGCCATGCAGGGTGAACCCCTTTTAGGCAAGGCCTCCAAGTCTCATCCTCATACAAAGTTGCTGATGATGTTTCTTGCTGAGTTTCCCTGACACCTTCTCTTGCTGGTTTCCTCTCATACTTCCATATAAGCAATGATGAGAAGATTATGGTAACCAGGACCCATATGGCACAAAGCAAAACCCTCCAATTCAGCCAGTAACTCTGAGTGTTTGTCTTAGCAGTCATTATGGGCTGCCATGAGCCTTTGGTAGTGCCTGTTAGAAAACTCATGCTAGTCACTTTGCTACTTCTTCTTATGCTTTTCTCAGATTTCTCACTGTAGAAGATGATAAGGTGGTCTTGTTTGTTTCCACTTCCCAGATTGTTAGTGTGTGGAAATGAATGGAACAAATTGAGCTAATACCAATCAAATTAAATGTTTCTTGTTACTAATCTCTCAATGAACCAAGAACCCACAAAAAAAAAAGGTAGAAACTTGTGAAATGGGGTCTAATCAAATGGATCAAATTTACTTCCTTATATGCCTCTCATGCTAAGAATTGAGGAAAAGAGACAGAGCCCACATAGGACTCTGGACTAAACATCGTATACAAATGATCCACCAGAATATGAGAGAGCAATTTTGTGCAACCAAAACAACCAAAAGGGAAAGCTCAATGGGAAAGTAATCATGGGTTTCTCATGCATTTCAAAACAGGTGCAAGAAACCTGGGCCATAAATGACCAAAAAGTTGGAACTCTTGACACATTTGACTGCACTAAACGTTTGGATTACGTAGATACTCCAAACTTTGGGGTTGGAATTTTGCACATAAAAGATACGCCGACAGTTTTTAATGCTAGATTATTCGGTCTAAGAAAGGCAAAATAATAAGAAAGAAAATGAAACTAAAGTGGCAACTAAACTCTTAAGCAAGGAAAAAAAGGTTGAATTGAAACTTGCAAGGGAAAGCAATGCAATGTGGAGGTACTATAAGAGAAGAAGATGCTTTGCTTCTACTTAGCTTTCGTGTGCAGGAATCCACTGAGAGAGAGAAATAGTGAGAGAAGGGAAAGAAGAAAGGGACGGTGTGTGTGCTTTGAGCACAAGCTCCTTCACTTGTTGCTTTTCTTATTATCCAACCCAAGAAAAAAAAAATGATTGCAGTGTTGATATCTCCACATACCCCATGCAAATGTTAAATTAATCACAAAAAGATATGCATATATTGCTTGTGGGGCATTCAAGGATTCCCAATCATATTTTATTTCACTTTGAGTAAATCTATAGTTCCTCAAAAATATTTTGGGGATAAATTAGCTACTTTGTATATGAAAATTCTCTATTGGTTCTTTATAATTTAAAAAGGGAAAGAAATAAATTAATTCCTCCATATAGATTTATATAATTAAAAAAAATACTATATATACATGTATAAAGCAATCAATTTATCCAATTTTTCATAATTGTGAAAAAAATGGATACTTATTCCTTTACTTTTTAATTTTTATTTGATGATAGCGAGAGGCACACAGAAGAAAGGGACCAGACGTGGGGTACAACATGTGTCTGGATTTTGCATTGGAAAGGTTGCAGTGGAGATGCTTCATGTAGCCCAAGAATGGTTGTCTTGTGTGATACAGTCCTTGATTGTTGATAAAGGAGGAAATTGCTTAACTAACCGAGAAAGACATGGCAGGGAACAAAAACCAAAAAAGGAAATTAAATATTAAATAAATAATAATTCTGAATTGTGAGAATCATTCTTCATTATTCACCAAGAAAGAATAATTATTCTTGACTAATGTTTGTGCAGATAAGATGGCACTCTTTTTTTCAATTACATTTGAAGATGTAACTATTCATGCATGATATATACTCCAAACACCTAATTGGCCATATACTATTGTAATTTTTTTTCCCCTAAAGCACTCGCATTTAAGATTTATTGAACTTCAAGTAATTTAATTCGAGAAAAGCTTATCTATTATAAAGATGCGTTTAATACGAGAGTAAAAATACGATAAACAATTTTATACAATAAACTTTTTACTCCGTTTTTACTATAATAAAATACCAAACACTTATTAAGAATAAAAAAAATTTTATGGCTAATTTTTTCATTTGCATACTAGCCAAACGTCCGTGATTCTTGTTGCGAAATTTATTTTGCATCGAATACCGGTAAAGATGGTGGAATCTATACCCTTGGAGGAGATTATATGGTACGTTTAAGAGCATGGAGGGATCACGGAGTGAACAATGATTTGGAAAATGATGGTTGATTTGGAATGATTCATCAAACTTAGGAAATGTTCTAGTGGGGTTCACATTGGTGGAAAGAAAGACACATGCAACCTGAAATGGATGATGATTTGGGGGATGAAATAAGGTTGTTTGAGACTCTGAAAGAGAGCAATCATGGTGCGGTGGATCATAAGATCGTTGATGCTTTCGGGACAAGGAATGGGACCCACTAATTGAGACCACCTTGACTTCTTTGGAATTGGAACTACAGTGACCACTATTGCATGATATTGAAATTTATGACTACTCTGCTATTTGTAATTACAAAATAATTTTGATATCTATTAACATATATAAATATGAAAAATATTTAAGTGTATTGAGAGTAAGAGAAAATATTTATTTTAATTTATTTATTAATTAAGATATTAATTTTTTAAACTATTATTATCTTTTAATTTTTCTATATTTTTAATATAAAAATTAATTAATTAATAAATAAATAATAAATACTTCATTTTATTTGAAAAATACCTAAAAATTTATCTATAAATATTTATTTTTTTAATTATTATTAGATACGGTAATATCTCCTTTCATCATATTAATTTCTCACATTTAACATTATAAAGGTGAGTGTCCCGATCAATGACTATGAATCCACCGAGATCGCCACATCTGCAACTATGTGTGCCGGGGCTGTCACGGTTGACAAGTATGCACGACCATTTTCGTGATTAGGTATGTGTAGGGCCTGAAAAAGGAACAAGGTCAAGGACCCTACAGCTCTAGACATACAAAACACAACGCTGCTCTTTGACTCATGCCATTGGTTCTACTTAATGCTTTTTTCTTTTATCTTTTTCAGAGGGGGAAAAAAAAAGGAAAAAGCCCTAATAGTTTAATACTTGTTCTCTAAGTTTGGGCTTGCGAAGGAAAACAAGGGGCAAAATAAACCTTTTGATTCTATAATTTATTTTTGTTTTTCATTTTAGTCTCCTAATTAATTTTTTATTCTCTTTTGTCCCTTAAGTTATTTTTGTTTTTAATTTTGATCCCCTAACTAATTGTTTATTTATTTATTTTATTATCTACTCTTGTGATATGATGAAATAAATTAAATTAAAAGAAACAGAAAAAAAGCTAAACAAGATATTAACCCTTTTTAACTGTAAAATAAAAATAAAATAGAGATTAAAAATTTAAAATTAAATAAAAAAGAAGATAATAAGAAAATAGATTTTTACCCTTTTTGGTTTATTTCAGATTTTTTATTTAATTCTGTTTATTTCCTATTTTATTTTTCAGAATATAAAAAATTCAATCTACATGTATTTCCTTATCTTATTATTTTTTTTTGTTAAATTTTTATTTATTTTTAATTTCTATTTTTATTTTATATTTACAAAGGATAACTACTTGTTAAAATTTATTTTTCCCATTTATTTAATTTAATTTAATTTAATTTATTGTGTTATACTACAAGAATAGAAAATTAAATTAAATTAAAAAGAATAAAAATTAGTTAAGGGATCAAAATAAAAAATAAAAATAAGTTAAGGGACAAAAAAGAATATAAAATTAGTCAAAGAACCAAAATAAACAAGAAAATAAATTAGCGGACCGAAAAACAAAAAACTAGTTAGTGGATCAAAATGAAAAATAAAAAAAATTAGGAGATCAAAAGTATATTTTGCCAATATATATATATATATATAGAGAGAGAGAGAGAGAGAGAGTTTTACCCTGATTGTAAACCAATCATATTAATTGGGTTAGTCATTTTAACTTAAAAAGGAAAAACAACAAATCAAAGCTCTCCTAACTATATACAAAGATCACAAGAGAGATGGTCGGATGTAACCCTTCTTTTTCTCTCTTCTCTAGTCTCTTATCACATGAGTTATGAAGGGATTGTCATCTCTTCTATGTGTGTTTTGATTTCTCATTTTCTATCCCTTTTATTGATATTTTTATGGTCTTATATAAATCGAAAGAGATATTTAAATATATTTTGGAAAGAGAAGTAATGCATTTTTTGGGTCAAAGCATAATACATTCTTTAAGCTGAAATTTTTTTTGCATTGGTCTCCATTATAAAATATGTTTTAATATCAATAATCTCCGTGTGAATAACAAAGTCACAAACCTTTGGTTAGTCCATAGTGTGAACCTCTATTTTTTCACTTATTAATTTTTTATTAGCCAAATAAAATGGTAACATATATATATTAAGTCATGTTTGATACATAGAATAAGATATGATAGTATTAGCTAATATTATAAAGACAACTTTAATCATATGCTTGGCGTCACACATGATAGTATCTTATATGCTCAAATTATTTTTATCTTATAAATATAAGATTAAATTATGAAGTATCAAGAGACATGATAACACTTGATAATATTATTTTTATTAATCAATCCTTGAGAAATCCTAACTTACTCTTCTATATCAATTCTCACCTCCAGCCCGTCACAGGTTGTTGTCTGTCACCCGCCACTTGGCACCCGCCTACCTACTCATTCACTATCGATCATGTGACACATTAAATAATTAATAGGATAAAAACTTATACAATAAATTTTTAATGCTATATTATTAGACTTTCTACTATCTAGTATTGTCCTGTATAATGTACTAAATATGATAAAATATACAGTTTCATACTTACCTTTTCACTCTATTCCGCTACATATGACTCATCCATTGTCATGGTCATAATCTCTTAAACATAGCCTTAAGTAAAATTACGGAAAAAAGGTATACCAAAAATAAAAAATAAAAAATAAAAAAACGAAAAAGGGGGGTACGAGTCGAGAAACCTAATCCACATGACAAAGCTCCTTTTGACTTCTTAACTCTACAGAACAGCTGACAACAATGCTAAATATTCGATAGCACAATGAGGCATCAAGGATTGTGCGAATAGAATAGAATGTACAATAGAATAAAAGGCATAAATAATATTACCTTCCAATATTATCGATCAAACAAAATACTTAATTCAATAATTCACCTCTCACACAATTAAAAATTAGAACTTGTTTTAAAAAAAAAGTCTCTTGAATACCAAATTAACTGTCTATTCTAGGCTTCTAGCTTATAGTAGAAGCAAATCCGTAAATTATGGAGGCATAAATAAGAAAAAGCTTATAGTACAAGAGATCAAAGTTAGAACTCATTTGCCCTCGGAATGTTCATGACTCTAAATCTGTCCCGCTAGCTCCAACAGAATGAGGGAGGTGCAAACCAGAAAACTTCACTTGAATCTTTCTCTAGTTTAATATTCTGAATTGCCATTCAAGTGCTTATTTAATTTGCATGTCTATATATAAAAGCATGGGCAACAACTAATAAGAAGTTCTTGTTTTCTAATTGCAAGAGTGGCCCTAAAGTCTATAGCGTGGGGCAAACGACTTCTGCGGCTGCCTTGTCCTTGGGGCTTGGTAGTGGGATTCAACAAACTTGGAGCACTGCATCTGCATGCATAGTGAATTTTTGTGATGGTGGGTAACATTCATTATGGTTTGATAGAAGCTCTACGTTAATGAGAAATTATTAAATCTTATAAACTTTTAAATTATTAATTTTTTTCATCAACAATAATTATTGAGAGTGTGCTTTATATCCTTTAATAAATATACGACGACATCCGCTTTGGAAGACTCATTCAAAGCGAATGTGGGTCAAGTTACCATCAAACAAAAGAAAAATGAAAATAAAAGCCACCACTAACTACATTTTAAGTTAAAAGAAATAATGTTATTTGGGCGTAAAATTTTTGGTGTCAATTGATTGGTGGGGATTTATGTATAAATAAGTTTGAAAATCACCTATATAAGTGAATTGGATTACGTACAGTATTATCACTTGCCATTGGAGGTACGCGATTCCCTAATCAATATATATAAGAATTTTTCACTTATTTACACATAAATTCCAATTATCAATTTGACACTCAAAATGTTACACTCAAATAACAAGAATCTTCAATTTTTGACTTAATATATATATGCGCTGATGTGAGTATATTAAACGAGCGACAAAAGATGTTACTGTGATTTATTAAAGTAATAATAGCTCACACAGTTGTCATTTCCAACATATATATTTTGTGTGGATTTTATTTGATAAGCTTGGTGAAAAATGATTTAAAGAGATAATCAAAAGGCAAATCTAGAGTTATATGTCAAGAGTCTTTTTGTTTCCTTTTTTGGTTACTAAAAATAGCTCAAGGCTCCAAGTGGCTCTTCAAAACGGAACACAAAAGGCAAAAAATAAAAATAAAAAATAAAAAGGGTTATAACACAACTCTAACTACGTACACCGGTAAAGCTCTCTCGTGAGAGTATGTTTGGTTGAAAGATGAAAATATGGATAAATTTTTTTTAATTTAAGTTTCATGTATAATTTTACAAAATAAAACTCAATCATGAAAGATTTATGATTACACATAAACTCAATCATAAAAAATTTATCTTTATTTTCACTTTTATCCAAACACATCCTCCACGTATTAAGATGACCGTCATAACACTAATTTAGATACCCACAACCTTGATAAGCGTACACCAGTGCTTATGCAAAATTCCATTTCAGAAACAGCTTACAACCAGGCATGGTCAAAATGAATTCCTGCTCTTCCAGTTTTTGATACATCAGAGATCCAGTCCCACCATACATAACAGACATTCTGACATTCATCATTAACTTGCTCCTGTAAATTGAATTGGCAAATTTTCGCTTGATTCCCCAAACCAAAAACCATGAACCACGATAAAAATAAACCCATGCCTATGTCATCAATAGTCTTAAGTTTCCAACACGTTGATAACGGGTTTAACTTTTTTTTTTCTGTGGAGGTAAGCCAGCAAGTGATTCTGGTGTCCATGGGAGCAGAGAGTGGGGTACCTATAAAATACTATAATACTCAAGTGAAGTGGGATGTAGAGTGGTAAAATATGTAAAAATAATAGAATTGTGATACCATTCAGTGTGGCAATAAGCCCTTTTTATATTTAGAGGTAATGCCATGCTAAACTAGGAAGTAATCTTTAATTTCTTGCATAGGGGAGATACTCTAAGGATTTAGCAAATATTAAATATGTTTCGTATTTATTGAAAGATGTGATCAAATATAAGAGATATGAAGAGATAATAAGAGATCTTACAGGTGATTTATTAGGAGATATCCTCTAGTAAATTGAGGGAGATTCTCTAAGGTAACGTTTATTTAGTATCTTCGGGACAGAAATACAGAGATATTAGAGACACAAACATATTTAATGATAAAAACAGGAACAGAGGACAGAAAAGTTTTTTGTCCGTGAGATAAAAAAATATAAAATTTATGTACTTTCAAAATGTGGGGATAGAATTTGAAGACAGAAATTTAATAATTTTATCTTTCAATAATACTTCTATATATATTTATTATTTATATCTCTTTTTCATTGTCTTTACTGTCACTGTCTCTGTATTTCACAAACACTACCTAGGGATTGTAATGTTGTGTGCCAATCTATGGAGCTCCCTGTCCAAGTTGTTTGAGATTAGACCAAGGCTTTGAGCTCATATTTCTAGTTCAGCACACTTTCTAATAAGTTTTCAACACGATAATAGTGGGTTTTACCTTTTCTTTTCACTTATCTAATTAATATTTGCCTTGTTGAGATGTACATTATGCAATAGAAGATGTAAATGCAATTAGTTAAATTAACTAACATGCATGATTGCCAAGATATTTTCTATGGTTTTGATTCAATAATAATAAGCTTGGTGAAGGAGAGTCAGAGCACGTATAGAGCAACATGTGTCGAGAGTCATAAGTTTCGATCCAACGGAGGCCTAAAAATTATATTATTGTAATCAGAGATTAAGTTAAAAGTTTGACATGAGCCTTAGGAGAGAGAAATTGATCCATAAAGTTTATTGAACACTGGCAAAAAGATGAAAAAAAGAGAGATATATTTTTTTGAAAAACTAAATAAAAATGATGGCCAGTTCTCTTGAAAAAAAGCTTCATCATGAAGCTCTAACGTGTGACAAATAAATAGAAGACAAGTGTATTATTGGATCCACAAAACTGAAGTTAAATTTTTTATTCAAAAATAAGATATGTTAATCACAATCCAATTACCATTAACGCCAATAGTATTAAAAAACTGAAATTGAATATTATTTAGTTATATATATGGCTTTTCGCCGCTGGCATGTAATTGTGTCTACGCGTTGCCACAAGCTCCGCCACCGTCTCATGCTAGCGCCCTTAACCGTGATCGCAGAATCTCCACCAAATCATCCTTGCAACACCAATTTTAGGCCATATCTGGTGAGTAAAAATAAAGGTAATTTTTTATGATTGAATTTCATAATCATAAAAAATTTAATGTTATTTTTATCTTCTAATCAAATATATTCTTAGAGTTAGAGACCGTCAAAAAGGAAATGATTAAACATTTTAATTGCAAGAGTGGTCCTAAAGTCCATATAGTGGGGTAAACGACATCTGTAGCTGCCTTGTCCTTGGGATTTACTAGTGGGATTCAACAAACTTGGAGCACTGCATCTGCATGCATAGTGAATTCTTGTGATGGTGGGTAACATTCAATATGGTTTGATAGAATAGACTATAAAAGCTCTACCTTAATGAAAAATTATTAAATCTTATAGGCTTTTAAATTATTAATTTTTTCATCAACAATAATTATTGAGTGTATTTTATATCCTTTAATTTAATATACGATATCCACTTTAGAGGACTCATTCAAAGCAAATGTGGGTCAAGTTAATTATCATCAAATAAAAGAAACATGAAAATAAAAGCCACCACTAACTACATTTTAAATTTAAAAAAATATTATTTGGACATAAATTTTTTGGTGTCAATTGATTGGTGGGGATTTATGTATAAATAAATTTGAAATTCACGGATATAAGTGAATTGGATTGCAGTATTATCACTTACCATTGGAATTACTCGATTCCTTTATTATTATATATAAGAAAATTTCACCTATTTACACATAAATTCCAATAATCAGTTAGACACTCGAAGTGTTACATTCAAATAACAGGAATCTTCAATTTTTGACTTAATGTATATATGCGCTGATGTTAGTATCTTAAACGAGCAACCAAAGATGTTACCGTGATTTGTTAAAGTAATAATAGCTCCCACGATTTTCATTGCCAACATATATATTTTGTGTGGATTTTATTCGATAGGCATGTTGAAAAATGATTTAAAGAGATAATCAAAAGGCAAATCTAGAGATAAACGTCAAGAGTCCTTTTTTTTTTTTTTGAAGTGGTTACCAAAGATAGCTCAAGACTCTAAATGGCTCTTCGAAAGAAGAGGAGCAAAACGGAACACAAAAGGCAAAAAATAAAAAAGGGTTATAACACCAACTCTAACTACATAGCCGTAAAACTCTCGTGTGTAAAAGTGAGAATAAAATTTAACTAGATGGATTTCATATGTATAGGAAATTTTTTACCTGCATGAGTGAAATGTGATAAGATGACTGTCATGGCACTAATTTAGATACCCACACCTTGATAAGCATACACCAGTGCTTATGCAAAATTCCATTTCAGAAACAGCTTACAACCAGCAGGAATGGTCAAAATGAATTCCTGCTCTACCAGTTTTTGATACATCAGAGATACAGTCCCACCATACATAACACACATTCTGACATTCATCATTAACTTGCTCCTTGTAAATTACTTGAATTGGCAAATTTTCAGTCAATTCCCCAAACCAAAAACCAGGAACCACGATAAAAATAAACCCATGCCTATGTCAATAAACCCATGCCTTCTGTCTGAGTTGTTTGATACTGGGCTGAGACCCGTGCTCATATTTCTAGTCTATTACACTTTCTAGTAAGTTTCCAACACGCCAATAGTGGGTTTTACTTTTTCTTTTCACTTATCTAATTAATGTTTGCCTTGTTGAGATGTATCTTATGCAATAGAAGATGTAAATGCAATTAGTTAAATTAACTAACATGCATGATTGCCAAGATATTTTCTACGGTTTTGATTCAATAATAACAAGCTTGGTGAAGGAGAACCAGAGCATGCATAGAGCAACAATAAGTTTCCAACCGAAGCCTAAAAATTATATCATTGTAATCTCAGATTAAGTTAAAAGTTTGATATGAGCCATAGGAGAGAGAAATCGATCCATAAAGTTTATTAAACACTAGCAAAAAGATGAAAACAAGAGAGATATATTTTTAAAAATAAATAAATAAAAAAGCTTCATCATGAAGCTCTAACGTGTGACAAATAAATAAAAGACAAGTGTATTTTATCGGCATCCACAAAAATGAAGTTAAATTTTTTATTCAAAAGTAAAATATGTTAATCACAATCTAATTATACCATTAACCCCAATAGTATTAAAAAACTGAAATTGAATATTATTTTGTTATATTTATGGCTTTCCGCCGCCAGCATGTAATTGTGTCTACGCGTTGCCAGAGGTCCGTTATCCATCTCGCGGCTACATCTTCCGCCACCATCTCGTGCTAGCTCCCTTAATCGTGATGACTCACCACCCCTCAGCTGGCAGAATCTCCATCAAATCATCCTTGCAACACCATTCTTAGATTTGGTTGATAAGTAGAAATTGAGGTGAATTTTTCATAAATATATTTTATTATAATTTTATATATAAAATTTAATTATAAAAAATATATTCTTATTTTCATCTTCTAATCAAATATATCGTTAGGGTTGAGCAGACAAAAAGAGAAATGATTAGACGTTTTCATTAAATTTCATTTTGCAAAGGTGCACCATCCAAGTATTTAATTATTATTTAGTCAGACAAGGGCTTCATGGTGAAACTCAAAAGAAAAGCTTCATCAGAAAAAGAAAAAGAAAAACCCTCAAATCCCAAGAATCAGGACCAGTTTGATAGATATTTTAGCCAATGGTACCTAGTTACTAACTTTAATTAGCCGATTAGTGAAACGTCACACTTCAATATGATTCACGACTTTGCACTCTAGAAAAAAAAGCACGTTATCCTAATACGGTAATGCCAAAGGTGTGAGGCAACTGCAATACTGCATGCCTCTCACTTTCTTTGATTTTTCTCTTTTTTGGGATCTTTGATTTTAATTTTGCAAGTGTTTTTGCTAGACAGCTGTACTGATAAGATATTTGACACATATTTGCTTACTTTTTATAAAGCTTTTTAAAAATACTTAAAATGAATATTTTATTATTATGTGTTTAAATGTTAATAAATTATTTTTAAAAAATTACTTTTATATAAGGACATAAATAAGTTATGTATCCTTTGAGGACAATCCCTTTAATATAGGATACACTCTATTTGTATAATTTTGATAAAATAAATAAGCACGTTCAAAAAAAAAAGGAAACAATTCCAGATGAGTTTCGAGTATATTTGCTTTTTGTGTTTTAAAATATATACCTTGAAAATGCATGCAGCATTAAGTAAATCTTTGAAAATGTATTGACATCAAAGGATTTTAAAAATTAAAACCTCAATTTATATTATTGTCAAAATATTTTTTTTATACAAAATAAATCCAAGGAGCACTCTTGACACACACTTTTGTCTTTCAGTTGACTCGCCCATTTCCTTCTTTCATTGAGGTAGTGACACATATAGGTTTCAAAACTAAATCTTTTGCGACTCAATAAGGAAAGTCGAAAAGTTGCTTGAGGTCAAGCTGGTGGCCGCACACGAGGGAGCGGGCGTAGTGGGCAGATTTAGAGAGGTGCCCAAAGATCTTAGCATAATCCTCCAGCTTCTGTATTTTAGTTTTCACTTCACAATTTTTTTTCCTTTCTTCATATGGAAGACAAACTGGGGGGATTTTGGTGAGTCCAAGGTTTGAGGGTTCAGAGCTGTAGGAGACGAGGGTTCACTGGATGCAACTAAGGGGATGAAGCCGAGGACGACCCAATGGAGCAGGAGGACGAAGGATTCAGGGAGCTCTCAAAAGGTGTAGAGGATGAAGATGGCGAAGCATTTCACCAATTATAGCCACTAAAGCACTGCTGAGGTTATATCCCTTATTCCATTTCCATTCTTGGTGTTGATATATTTGTTATTTATTTTACATAATGCAAAATATGCTACCTGATTTTTGTTTTATGGCCATGTATTTTGTAGCATAATATTATAATAGGATTTTCTCTCTGTGCTAATTCTCTAAATTTGGAGTTTCAAGACACTTCGACTTCTGTTGTAGGTTGATGAATGGTTTTAAGTTTAATTGTTGAATCTAATACTATAGTACAAGTCTAAGCCAAAGTTAGTGAAAATAGAAATATATTGAATTTGGTGAAAATATAGAAAGACCCTCTTTATTATTTTTTCTTTCTTTAATTTGATCTTAAAAAGAGGATTCTTTTGAAGAAGCCACAAAGACAAGGCAACAGGGGAAGGATAGTTTACATGCAAAATATGAAGAGCATGTATTCAAGCCTCGTCAACAAAAGATGCAGATTAAGGAAGAAATGGTCTGATGGGAAAAAGGGTTTATGGTTCTAGATATTCTCTTGCCCTTTTAGCACATGACTTTTATCATATCAAGCATTTATCCACTAACAGTGAAACAATACATTTGCTGCACGAAGAGTGTGTGCTAAATGATGTTTAAAACAAAGCTGTTGTAGTGATAGACAATTGTAGTGCTGTATATGTTCCTTTTCAATTTTGTTTGATTTTGTGATCTATAATTCTTCTTAGGCTGTTTATTAAAAAAGGGTTAAATGTGTTTTACTTTCATGTGCTTTAGGTGTTATGCAATTTAGACCCTGACTTTTAAATTAGTGCAATTCGACACCCTGACTTTTATAAACCGTGCAAAAAAGCCCTTCCATTAAGTATACATCCAATGTCATCGTTAAATGGTCATGTGCTAGTCACATGACTCATTTAATGGACAAAAATACCCCTCCCTTTTAAACTAATTCCCAACCCCAAATCCACGTATCACCACTGCACAACCTCCATCGCCCCCATGACCACACATACCATCACCATTCACCATCACCACTAGACCCACACAACCAGTGACGGAGCTTTGAACCCAAATTTTTTTCAAAAAGTTATACATATATATATATAAAGAAAATAAATTTAAATGTACTGAAAATGTAAGAAACTATATAATGTCATCCAATTATATCTTTCTATATATGTATAATTTTTTAAATAGTTGGTGTGAGAATTACATATGTATAATAAATAAGAGGTGTGATATGTTATCTTATATAGATTATGTCATTCTATACAAATGAGTTTTTTCAGCTTAAAATCCATTAACTTGTCTTTTAATGAAAAAGAAAAAGATCATATCATAATTAAGTATCATTTTTTTTTATTTTACATTAGATAAGCAATTATAAAAGAATATTTAATGTAGACAATAGATTTGTTAATTTTGTGCTCTATGTTGATTCTTAAGGATGTTACAAAATTTTTGACATCATTAGATGTATGTTTGTGAATATAATGTGGAAAGAAAAGGTTTTTTCATCTAAATTTGAAATGACTTTATATGTTTGGATAAAAAAATAATTTTCATTTATTCTAAAATTCACTTATAAGTGAAAACAGATTTTTCATTTTTTTATTATAAGAAAAAATATAACCAAACAAAAACTTAATTTTGAAATAATCAATTATAAAAAAATTCAATTGTAAATGCATTCAATTATTGAAATAATTTTAATTTCACAATTAATCTAAATATATGTTAGTATTTATTATGTTAGTTGTTTACTATAAAATTTATATATAGATATATAATTAATTTTAATTTGATTTGATTCTTGCAATTTAATTGATATATGAAATTTTTTGGCCCTCCCAAAATATTTTTTGAAGCTACGCCACCGCACACAACCACGCGACATCCTTACCTCTCTCAGCCCATCACCCATCCAGAAATCATCACCAGAAACAAAACAAACCAAACAGCCCATCAAAACCAAAATAACCAAACTCAGAAAATAAACAAAAAAGAAAAAGAAAAGGGAGGAGCCGTGGCGATTCCCGGCCACCAACAACCACCATCCCATAGCCTCCATTGGCCTCTGCCATCACACTCCTTCCCTACACCACCGCCGCCGCGAGCTGGGACATCACTGCCAAGGAACAACAAAGCTACGTCATAGTAGTAGCTCCTCCGCCGTGCCTCCGTGTCATCGTTGCCGTTGCCATGGATCCGTCGCCGCGAGTAGCGCACCGCGAAGCCAACCATCTCTGCTGTTTGAGCAGTAGCCGCGGAGTCCACCAAAGCCGCCGTGAAGCTCGATCGCAGCAACGGTGAGAAGCCTGCACGATCCCGGACGTCTTCGCGTGGCGGCGTCGTGGGTCTCTTCGCGGTCTTCGTCTAGATCTCCTTCGCGGTAGAGATAAGCAAGAGGGAAGGCGTGAGCCACACCAGTCGCCACCGCGCCAGCCCACAGTCATCCTCCGTCTGCCGGCGCACCCTCACCGCGAGCACCACCATGGCTTCTTCCTTCACCACCTTCCACCTAGATCTGCAACCAACAGCTTAAGCTGCTCGCCTCCACCACAGCACGGTCGCGAGGTTGCCACCGCGCCACCAACGAGGTGAGCAGCGCCAGCTCTGCTCTGCCAGTGAGTGATGAGATGAGCAGCACCACCTCTGCTCTGCCAGTTTGTGATGCAATGAGATCTGAGTGAGGAGATGAGATTGATGTTCTTCGATTCTGGAAGGTTAGAGTTTCAGGCGTCAGAGATAGGGAATTAAGGGTAATTTTAGCAAGGAAAAAATGTCACATAACCGGCACATTTACATTTACCGGAGTGAATGGACAATTTAGTAGCCATAGGAGTTGCGATGTACAAATTTAAAAGTTATAATCTAAATTACATAACACCTAAAGTACAGAAAGTAAAACACATTTAACCCATAAAAAACCTATTAATTACAAGGTATAAATGAGCTTGGGTATAATCTGAATTCTTGAGGAGTCTTCATATTCATTTTGTTAATTTAAGTTTCTTTTTTTATTGAGTATCTACTTATTTGAGGCTTTTATTCCATGATTTGATATAATACCTGACTCTCTCTAAGGTAAAAATTTGATGATAAGAAAGTGACAAAAGAAGGCATTAAGTGGATATTGCAGAAGTAATATTTTGGCAAGTCGATATTAAACACCCATTATTTTAAGTTGCTCATATTTGTACATATAATATTTTATTCATATTATCATATGTTTCTTACTATAATGCAAATTGCAATACTTTATTTTCATTAAGTGGTTTATTCATACAAAAGTCTATATCTGTTTAAGATTTGCTTCCTGCAGCTATGATAAAAGTTGTTACATAACTCCTAAACCATGAAAGAAGTCTAAGCAAGAAGGCTAGATAAGACTTAAAAGTTATAGTGCACGCCTGTAACTTAGGAAGTTAGTTTGAGAAATTTAAAACCCAGGTAAGACCTATTTTTTGTTTTTTGTTTTTTTAGAGGGGGGGGGGGGGGGGAATTGTAAATGCTGCCTATATTACTACAAAATGCTTGCCATATGCCCTTGGCTTAAACCATTAATTGATAATTTCATTTGTAAAGTTAGAAAGCTGATATAATCAAATATATAATGCAATACTATCCAAGATTTCCATTATTAGTTCTCTAATAATAGTATAGATTGGAAATCAGAGTTCAACATTATTGAGTTACAAATTATATTCAAGGGTATTTTGATATTTGGTATCTAAATTTGGTTGGTACCCTGGATGTACTCATCTATCTAATCCTTAAATCAATTTCTTCAATTTTCATGTAATACTGATACATTCACTTATTTTTGTTCTGTTTTCTAATAGGTTCACATGTGATCATACAAGTAGTTTGAATTTAGAGTTTCAAAATGGTGTAAGTCTCTCTTTGCAGAAACATAATTCTTACTGTTGTTGTTCCAATCAAGGTGTTGTAGTTCCATTGTTAATAAAGTATGACATAGCAAATATTCCTTATAGCATCATTAGTTGTGCACTTTAGTTATGTGTGGTCATTGTTAGTCATTGATATCGGTTTTTAATCACTATATCTATTTTCTTCTATGCTGTGCATTTATTGCTGCATGTATAAGTATTGTTTTGGTTCTAGCTATATGTGTATGTAATTATAATTATAACAATATTATTATATTTATGTTTATAGTACATGATTTGAATGACATCTATTGCATATGGAAATCAAATGGACAACCATTTTTCCTTGAGAAATTAATGAAACATAAACTTGGGTATAATTATTAATTTATTTAATTGACATAATCTATATATTCAACATTTTTAATACATATAATAAATATAAAATATCTCATAAAAAATAAATATAAAATATTCTAAATACACAGATAACAAAAAATTTAAACTATCATTCTTCAAAACTTAACATCTAAATTAATTATTTAATAGACTTATGATTTTGTATGAATTATATTATTTAATTTTAAAAAATCATTTTAATGCTTGAAACAACTGAAATCTTTATCTAATTACTAATATATTTAAATTATATATAATCATATATGAATTATAATATTAAATTTGGCTTTCTATTGCTTAATTAATAATTTTTTTTATTATGTAATTTAATAAATAATATATTTTGGTTGATTGGTTTATATTATGTATTTGATAGAAGTAATTAAAAAATTATAATTGAAAATATGAAAAATTACTTCCCAATTAATATAGTTGGTTAGCAAAACATTTGGAATCAAATAAACTATTGGTTATTAGGAATTTATTATAGATGTAACTCAATAGTGTTAATATTTTTAAATAAAAAATTTTTCACTTTTAATTTATTTAGTGGTAAAAAAAGTGACCATAATATCCTAAAGAAAACTAATTTCATTTAATACTTTATTTAGTTGTATATGATAATATTAGGCTTTTATGATCCAATTTTATAAGGTTGGAGTCTTATTATTATGTTAATTTAATAGCTTATAGTAATTTTATCATTTTAATTTAGATAGTTAAGTCTTACAATTTTTAAGAAATCACAAAGGTCAATTTATTTTTAAATCAAAGAAATAAAATATTTTAGGAAGATAAATTTTTTTTTTTGTGGCCTTTGAAGTAGATGTTATGTATACTTTATTTTTAGAATACCAAATTAATCATATGTATTCATCTATTCATTGTAACCAAAAAAATTTATTATTTATTGCATTTGGTAACTAACCCATTAATCATTGAATTTTTTTCAACGTTTTATATTTGTGGAAAGAATTAGACGAATTCATTCAATTATTATAACATATTGAAGGTCTGTATTTCATTCAATTTATAATTTATTCGATTACACTAACAAGTAAATATGTTTGTACTAAATAAATCGTTTTAAATTTACATTTTATATTAGTCTAGAGAAACTATTGATCTATTATCTATTAGGAAATTTAATTATTACATGTAATTGCACCCATTTAATATATTTACACATTATAACGTATGCATATCAATATCTTAAAATTGTTTGGGTTGCCAATTCAAAGGTTTAGAATTGTAGGTTGCAATTTAGCAATAAATTAACCATTATTGTCTATATATATACATATTAGAATTAGAGTCTCCTTGGGGATGCAATTCATTCATTTTTTTCAAGATAGTTGAAAAATGAAACCCTGGAAATGGAAAACTGACAGTGGTATATGACAATCATATCTTTATCTTTTTTTTCTTTTTTCAGTCAGATTAATCTCTTTTTGTAACGTTTTCTCTTTAACACTTTTTTTTTTCTTTCTGGTGATAAGAAGATGCTGATCCCCAAAGAAGAAACAAAACTTTAGCACGGGGCCATGCAACTCCACTAACATCATCAGGCAACAATGGCTGAAGATCATTAGGAGCAAATTTCCCATATATCATGTGTTTAGTTTTCAAAAGTAAATATGCAGTGAAAGTAGCATAGTATTTTCTCTTAACTATATTTACTTTGTATTTTGTTGGTTTCTATTTTTTATATGTATTTTTCTAATTATATATATATATATTCTTTTAATTTAATTTTGGTTAAATTAATTATACATCATAATTAAAATTTTAAAACAAATTAATTAATTCTATCAATTCTCTTCATACGGGTTATAAATTTAAGTTCATTAATTTTTTTTATTAATTTCAATTTTACTGAATCTTTTATATACTATATATGCACTTTATTCTTTTTTTTATTGATTAGTTTTTTATTTTATTATTTACTGTTTAATATGCTCATAAGCATTTTAAAGATATAAAATATTTTTCTCTTAAAATAAATTCACTTTTGTATCTATTGCCATGTCGCAAATCAATAATTTTAAATATTATGTATTATATGTAGAAAACTATGGTAAATCATTTATTCTACGTGTTATTGTATTTTTAATTATCATTATGTGACATTATTGCATGTCTTACCATTGTTTTTGCTGCTACATGTCTTTTCATTGTAACCAAAATAATAATTAAAAGTGGAAACCAAACATCTTAGAATTCGCATGATAAAAATAACCAAAAAATAATTTAAAGAGAAAAACGAAACATCTTGTTAATTTAAATATGTTCATTTTTTAAGTTAAATAATCAAAGACAGCAGTTAGATAAACTTTGTATTTAGTTATATTTTATATTCATAAAATTATGAATTTTATTATTACAGTTTCATTAGTGTCGTATTTTAAACAAAGAAGGAAGCTACATGAATTTTATATTTAGTTCTATTTTACTGATGTTTAAAAGTAAGTTTTATTTATCATATTTAGTTCTATATTTTTTTATCCATAAAATTATGAATTTCATCAATACAGTTTCATTAATTAGTACAGTATTTAAATTTTTTTAATTATGAATATTGTATTTTAAATTATCATTATGTGTCAAGAATTGCATAAAATTATGAATTTTATCAATACAGTTTCATTTTAGTGCAGTATTTAAATTTTTTAATTATGAATTTTGTATTTTAAATTTAAGAGTCATGTATTGTATGTCTTATTAGTGTAATTCAAATAATAATGAAAAGAGAAAGCCAAAAATGTTATCATTCACATGATAGGAAAAATGAAAAAAAAAATTAAAGGAGGAAGTATATCATCTTCTCTATAAGATATAATAATGAAAATTAAAATAATATAAATGTTAGAACTTATTGAGAATAATAACACTAAAAATAATTAAATTTACCTAAACTTTATGATTAGTACTATTTGCTAATAATTAAATTAAATTTTATTTATTTATATTTAGTTATATTTTATAATCATAAAATTGTGAATTTATTAATACAACTTTATTATTACACTATTTATATTTTTTAATTTCCTATTTTGATCTAATTTTAAAAATTTTAAATTTAGATTATATATATATATATATTGTTCTATGCTTTAAGTTTTAACATTATACATATTCTATTTTTTTATAATCATTATACATATTCTATTTGTTTTAAGTTCTAACGGTAAACTTTCATGAATAATGTAAACTGAAAAAAAAATACTAATAGAAATATTAATACACAATTAAACATACACAGTTAAACATATTCAAATGAATATACTAGAAAAAAGTACTAATATGAAAACAAAGACTTTATAAAAACGTAACTAAAGAGTAAAGTAATTTACTCAAACCTTAAAATGTAAATGAATAATAATATAATTTATTATTAAAAAATATAATTTTAAGGCAATTTTATATCATTGTGTGTGCGTATATATATATTTGTTGAGCACCAAAAATTTAGTTAAATTAATTTATGAATATAATTAAGGTTGTTCTTTGTATACTTGCTTGCTTTTATATTTTCATTTCTTATTTAATTTTTTTTAACTAAGATATTAAGAAATAGAGGATGAAGATGAGAGTCAAACTTGCAACTTCTCTTAATTTATTAAGATATACACGAGTCTACCAATAGACTATGAGCTTAATTATCATTTTTTATTCAATTTAAACTTGAGAAATTCAATAATAATATAATAATGATACTCCTTATTCTAAAATTATTTCATTCTTCTAGATGTCATTTGTCCTCTTTTAATATTTTATAATGAATTAATGCTGAATTCTCCCTATTTTCATGTAAAAAACAAAAATGTAATCAGTCTCAATTTAAAAAAATTAAAATAATCTTATATATTTATATAAATAAAATTCAATAAATATGTAATTAATGCTATTATTATAAAAACTCATTATTTTTTAATTAAATTTACTTTAATTTACAATTATATATATTATTCAACATAATAACGCAATTATTTTGATATTATTAATCACCTCCTAAAAATTCGATCTAAAATTTAAAATAACTATATAACAATATTATTTCATTTAAAAATTTTAATTTTTTACCTTTGAATTTAAATTACATTGAAATTATTCTTTTTTAACCTTATCATGTTTAGCTTGCAATAGTTTTCAATTACCATCACAATTTTTTTTTTGGATAAAAACTATCACAATTTTCTTTTAAAAGTATTTTTATCAAAAATAGTTATCACTAGTATGAGTTGAATTTCCGGTGTACTGGTTTTCATTAGTGTTATGTTATTAATGTTGTTGGGTTTAATAAATCTATTGGTCTTGAATAGCATATATATTTACATTTGTTCATATCTCTTAACAGGCTGGCAAAATTCAACATCTCTTTTTTATGTGCCAAGCAATGATAGTGTAAGTTTCCTTAACAAAGGTATACATGCATGCAAATAATATTCTTCTTTTTGTTCTTTATATGTATATAATGATGTGTAGGTAACACTGTTTGTTTAATTTGTTCTAATTGAGATTTGATAGTTAACTAGGCCTGCTTTACTTTTTCGATGGCCTGCTCAAAGTGTAAGGTGCACATATGCTATGCTATTCATTTTTCATTTATGATTTTTTGAATTAAAAAAAAAGTTTGTAATTTTTTATGACGAATATGATATACTGCCATTAAGGCTTGATGACAATGTATTTTATGTATGACAGTACCATTCTTAAATGGATAAAAATCACTAGTCATTTTTATATGATTCTCATGTATTTGAAAGACCTCTGTACAAGTTATGTTAAAAAAGAAGAAGAAAGAAAGACGATCCTCATACTGAGTAGTCCTAAAACTGAAATATTTGGTTGAAATGACACTTAGAAAGATCTTTTACGTGAGATCATATTTACGGAGAGGGATGGTGATATTCATTTATTAACTCTTTTTCAAAGGATATTTTACTCAAGTGAATCAAGGATATTTAGTAAAAATAATTAAATATAAAGAAATTAAATACAATTATTATAGAATTAAATTATTATGATATTTTGAACTTTGTATGAAAAAAGTTAACTGAAAAATAGAATTGGAAAGAGAATCAATCTTTTTTTTATGGGAAGAAGGGTTTGACTTTTATGAAATGACATGTAATTTTATTTTTTTAAGTTAAATACATGCTTACTATAAGACTAATAAGAAAGGGTTGTAGATTTTCTTATATTAACAAAGTTGTTGAAATTTTAAGTATTTTCCACTAAAGTTAATTTTGTGTTGTGTGAGCCATTTATTTTTTTACACTACATTATAAGCTAATTATCTTCCTCTCAATTATGTTTTCCATTTATATATAATTTATTGATATTTCTATAGCCGTGCATCGCACGGTTCCAATACTTGTATGTTAAGATGTGTAATTTTATTTTTTATGAACTTGCACTGTGTGCCTACATATTCAAGCTTATAGTAAGAGTTGTCGCGCCAAGTAGCCCGTGGTCACAAGACAAAAATTATGTCTTAAGAAATCAGAGTTTATATATACACTTTGGACGGCAAAAATGATCGAACCCGTTGGATTGATCCACCAATTTTTTGCTGTGTTCTTACATCATGAGGAGAAAATAACAACCAAAAAAAAAAAACTCACAAACAAATGCTTTCTTGTTTAACGATTCAATTGGGGGCGTAGAGTTTCATCCGCTTGACAATGCTTTTTGTCTAAATATTCTTTTTGTGGTTACGATATCATGCAATATCATTATGAGCGTAGGCTAGGCTAAATGCATGCATGAAAGAACACTTGCATTCAAAATTGTATACGTAATTAATTAGCTGACAGAATAGAAAGACACTAAAGCCACAACAACATTGAGAGCAATGATAACTGGAACACCCTCCTTCTGAACACCATCTTGTAGCAGACTCCTAATCCCCCGAGGCTTCAACAAGGTCAGAATATCCTTTCGTTCTATACGTAGAAAAACATTTTTCAAATACTTTTGATGCAAAATTTTGTCAAACACACTGGCAGCACTTGTGTTCTACTAATATTTTTCTCGATTAAGAATTCTAGTCATATTTTAAACTGTTAATTGCGGGTGTAGATTGTATTATTATTTAATACTTCTTCCATTTCAATTTATCTCTTTTTTATACTATTTTTAAATATATATATTCATCCATTTCTAATATCAAGATAACATTAATTTTTTTTTCTTACATCAATATCTTTAATCTAATTAATTATATTAATAGAATTATTATATTTATTGTTGCAGCCTAGTATAATATGGGTCAAATATACCTAGCTTATGGAGCATGAATCCACTGATGTTCCTTCTCCTCCATGCTCTAGGCTCCATGCCCCACAAATGGTGGGATGTTTGCTAAGACTTCAATGTTTGAGTCAGGAATGATTTAAGAGACATAATAAAATACGAAATAATCCATATCTTATTCAGAATTGATTTCTCTTAGCCTTAAATTGAGATATAATTGTGGTAACGAGCCTTAAAGCAACTACATAGCCCATTTAGCGTTGGCCCATGATAACTCCACGTAGAGATAGATAATGATAATTCCACGTATACAATTTTATATTATTGTCAAAACATATCATTTTTTTTTTAATTTATATGTTTTTTAATTTTTTTTTTGGATAGATTCAAATGGGAGTATATTTTTCCTTTTTTTTAAATTTCTTTTGGTACTAATATGATGTATTTTGCACTTTTAGTGCCCAATTAAAACACGACATAAATACGGGAAAACAAGCAAGTGACCTTATTGTACCAACTACAACTAAAAACCATTGGTTGGATACTCGCAGCACAAAAAGAACTACATGGCGTTTGAAACCGAGGCCAAGGTGGATGGGATTGGTGGTAAACCGAGTCTGTAATTAGAAAATTTCGAATAAGGAATTGCCAAAGGATTTAACTGGTTGTGTCAACCCTGGACCGTCAGTCAACAATTTCTTTGTCTGACCCCTTCTCCTCATTTTCTTCACACGTATTAGCTGCTACCTATATATATATATAATTAAGGACACTAGCCAAAACTCTAATCCATCAATATCAAGCTCATTGAAAATCCAAATACAAGAACCAGCCCTCCCAAACACACAAGAGACATCTCATTCCGATGGCTTCTTTACAGGCTTCATCTTTGCTAGTTCCTTCTTTTTGTTCATCTTCATCATCATCATCTTCAGAAAGAGTTAAGAGTCAAAGCTGTGCCATCCATGTCCCAAAGTTCCCCAGAGCTGATCCTTTCTCAGCTCCGAAAGTGCCAACAAGGAATCTCTTTGAGGAATTCAACGGCTTCACACACACACACACTGCTCTTCAAGCAGTCCCAGTACTGCATCCAAAGCTTTGAATCATAAACTCTTTGCAATTCTAGAGGCGGTGGCCGACAGAGTGGAGATGCATCACAACGTGGGCGAGCAACGGGACAACTGGAACACCCTTCTGCTCAACTCCATCAACATGATCACTCTTACTGCCACAGCCATGGCTGGTCTTGCAGCCGCCACAAGTGGTGGTGACGTCGCACCCTTCTTGGCTCTTAAACTATCTTCCTCTCTCTTGTTCTCTGCAGCCACCGGGATGTTGCTCATCATGAACAAGATCCAGCCCTCACAACTGGCTGAGGAACAACGCAATGCTACAAGGTTGTATAGGCACCTTCAGGCCGAAATCGAAACCATAATTTCTCTTGGAGATCCTACGGAGGAAGATGCAAGGAGTTCAATGGACAAAGTCCTGGCACTTGATAAAGCCTATCCACTTCCCTTGTTGGGAGCCATGCTTGACAAATTCCCTCAGAAATTTGAGCCCGCTGTATGGTGGCCTTCTTCAAACCATCAGCTTTCAAGGAGAAAGAGAACAACTCAATTACACCAAACAAAACCGTATGGAATGATGGGGAAAGTAATGGATGGAATGAGGGACTAGAAATGGAACTGAGGGAAGTGATTGAAGTGATAAAGAGGAAGGACATAGAGGACTATGAGAGACTAGGCTACTTGGTGGTGAAGATAAACAAGACTCTAGCCATTGCTGGCCCTTTACTCAGTGGAATTGCAGCAGTTGGGTCTTGTTTTGTGAGCCAGGGGTCATGGTTAGCCACTGTTCCTGCCATGGCCGGGGCAGTAGCCACCGCAGTGAATGCTTTTGAGCATGGTGGCCAAGTTGGGATGGTGTCTGAGATGTACAGGACCACTGCAGGATTCTTCAGGCTGACAGAAAATTCCATCCAAGAGACCATTCAACAAGATATGGAGAACGGAGAAAGCGGGGAGTTGTTCGAGATGAAGTTGGCTTTAAAACTGGGGAGAAGCTTGTCCCAACTGAGAGATCTTGCAAGAAAATCTGCTTATTCTCGAGTAGAAGGAACTGCCATTGATGAATTTGCCAGCAAGATTTTCTAATCTAATAATTCTTTCATTCCATTTTTTTCTTTTTGACAAATTAATTAACTCTGTTTGATTCATCATTAATTAATTAGTTTTGTATATGTTCATCCCAACATGGAAATTAGGAAATGTTAATTTTGGAATAACTCCTTTTCAGTTTTTGTTCTTACTCCTTGTTCTTCTTTCTGTGCAAACGAGAATTGACTATTGAGTTATTGAATGATAGACTATAAATTAGAATTGACCAAGTAAATGAGTTTTTTTTTTTTTTTTGGTATGAACCAAGTAAATGAGTTTGCTCTGGCAGTTATTACAATTTGATTATTATCCGTCAAAATTTGACA
This sequence comes from Dalbergia cochinchinensis, assembly GCA_031216125.1. NCBI lineage: Eukaryota > Viridiplantae > Streptophyta > Magnoliopsida > Fabales > Fabaceae > Dalbergia > Dalbergia cochinchinensis. The sequence goes on along the minus strand of CM062373.1, from coordinate 51,594,465 downwards.
ATCGTGTTGACTTTTCAAGCTGCAAGATGGGTTAACGCCTATACATCATTGTTGAGTAGCAAATAGGAACATGAGAATTTAAATAATAGAAGTATTGAAATGGCTGCGATAAAATTATATTTTTCAACACTATTCAATTGGTTTGACATTAATTTGTTATCATTATAGCTAAGAGTCATGCTACAGAATTGGGAAAAAAATTACCAGAATTTTGTATAAAAGATATGGTGGTTGTTAAATTGAATATAGTGACAAGATCCATTTATTCATACAAATATCGTTATTTATGTCGTGTCATTCTAACATTTGGTTAGTTGACTGTTGCAGATAGTGAGTCCACAGTGGCCACGAGCATAGCTTGAGACGAATTTCTCAACAGTTTACCCCTCTCCGTAAAGGGAAAAAGAAAAGGAGATAGTCATGTAGTGTGCCTATGTTGAATATGTTTTTGAGGATTCCTATTATGTTCATTTTATTAGACGTTATATTATATACATATAATGCCTTTATTATGTTCTAGCCTCATGCATGACACGAAACTGGTGGAAAGTCAATTATCTATTGTTCCAAACGACAAAAAGCGCCCCTCATACCTGCTCTTCTATTAGTAAGGCCCTCAAGAAGCTTTTTAACGGTTTATGAGGGGCTGAAAATAGGGGAACACAAAAATTAGCATGAAAGATCTTAATTCGTTTTTGCCCCCTTAAATATTTCCAATTCTTATCAACTAAACCAACAAATTGGCATTGCATTTTCCTTTTATCTTCGAGATTCTCTGTGATCATTTTCCCTCCATCAATTGATGATGCCTACCCATGATAACAAAAAAATATAAGTTTTGCAAGCACTCGCCCCACTTTGGGTGTAAGACTATATGTGATGCGGATACGTTTAAAATCCCATTAGCAACACCCTGACAGATACATACGGCGGTGCAACAGTGTATTAGAGTTACAGACAGTATCTCAGCTGTATGGAGACATGGAGGAAGCTGAGAGCTCCATTCCTCACCCTCTCTAGTGAGAAAGACAAATTTGAAGTCTAGACTCGTGAAAAGAACAAATATATTTTGTTTTGTGGTCAAAATTGAACTCCGGTAGCCACGATCTCAATTATAAATTTATCATGAATCCGGGGAACCAATCAATTCACTAGCATCTTTGAGTATTTTCCTAGCACGCCAATAGACAGCAGTAGCCTTTCCTGATGTTCCCATCTGCAAAATCAGCCCCAGAAAATGTTATGGATGCACTATTCGATCTGAATGATAAAAAGAATAAAACAAATCCACCAAAGAATTTAAAGAGATAGCCAAAAAAAAAAAAAAAGAACTTTACTTTGGTTTCCATTCGATAGTAATTTTGCCACAAGCTGACATTTTGGTCATAAGTTGCAAGTGCAGATTCATATAATTTCCTCACATTGATGAGGCCAACTTTATCTCCTATTGATGCATAGTTTGTTTCCAGGTCAATGCAATTTCTATATAAAGCAAGGCCGGGATGTGGTAATGCTAGAAATCTGCAATGATAAATTGATAACCAATGAGGAATTATAGGACCCAAGAAAGAAAATCTCCCGAAAATCTTCATGTAGACCATGTTTTGTAAAACGACAAGTTGAGTTAATTCCATATGACATACCGTTTATAGATTTCTCTAGCCTGCTGAATTCCATCCTTTTGAAGTACAAAATTCACAATGACAGATGAAAGTGAAAATCCATTTTCACTGCCACCATCTCTGGTCAAAGAAACAACCGCAATCTCCACCAGTTTATCAAAATACTGTTTTTGATTTGCATAGAATTTAAGGGCCTGCATTGAGTGAAAAATTAGAAAACGGACTGATTCAAGAGCTAGTGATTTTAATGGTATACAGAACACTTCATGCGAAGGAAAAATCAATTCCAGCTGAACTTAGTAAAGACATAAACTGATAGAAACCACAGATTAGGCCCAATCCAATTCAGGTACCTAACATAAACACAATGCTTGACCTATTATTAAAACAGAATATTGGACTAAATTGAGACACGAAGGAACAAACCCAAACTTTGGTTTCACACAGCAAATACTGAGTTTCCAGACAAGAACAAATCAAAATCCAACTTCCAAAAATGATTTAAATAAAATGTTTTTGCACCGCCATAGTTCTTTAATATTCATATTAATTACAAACATTTAGCCTGTTCCTTGTTCCTAGTTAAAAAAAGATAGTTCAGTCATCATAGATACTGTACTGGGAAAGTAAAGCGAAGTAATTTGATTGAAGCAGATTTTATATGAGACAAACCTTGCTGAGGAGAACGGAAGAAATATATTGCAAGTGACAACATACCTTTACCCACAAATCCTGTGATTTTGAAACAGGAACTTTTTCCACAATTTGCCTAAGGAGTTCAAAGAGGGATTGCAGATCAGCATCACTTTGGGAAGGTGAACTCCTTGTGATGCATCTAGTTTCTATAGTGATCCTTAATCCCCATAACAGTACTGACTCAGCAAGTTTTCCACTGCAAAGCTTTGCTGCCAGTTTCCTGGCCTTGTCTAATTGTCTCAATTGCAAATATAAGGACACATGCTTGCAAGCAAGATCTTCAGTAATGCACCCCATAGTTTCAGCCCTTTCATATATTTCCAGCAAATGACAAATATATTTTACTGAATGACCTGACAACCTAGATATATTGGTTTCTGCTTCTTTAGGAGCTACAATACCCACTAGAAAATTAGCATACAAACTATACATAGTTCCTGAAGGTACACTTCTCAAAGCGTCCTCATAAACCTGCAAAACAGAAAAGAGTCCAAGGTTCAATAGACCAATAAAGGCAAACAAGACAGATAATCATAAAAAAATTCTGCAGTACCCTATCATCCATGCAGTATCATTCTTAGATGAAGAGAGAGTAAAGAAATGGGGTTACCACAGTAACATCCATAATCACAATATGCTTACTTTTCCATAGTTTTATGTTAAAAGCATCGAGTCATTGACAAGTCTAAGTCACCAGAGAGGCATTTATTCAATATACCATGCACTAATTAGGTTCAGTAGCTCACACAGACATACCTGAACTGCTTTTTGCACCTGGGGAATTATGACTTCTTCAGCAGTCTCGTCATTCACATTTTCAAGATCACATTCATGCCTTGCGAGCCAGTCCCAGAATTCTGGTTCAGTCGAAAAATCCCTCTTCATATCATTCAGTATTTTATCACGCATATCTTCATACTGCGCTAAGTTTGTACCCTCCAATATCTCAAAAAGGCGCTTCCTAAGACCAAGACTTGAAGGGACAGCTTCAAGTGCTTGGTCATAGACAGTTTGAAAAATGTCTGTACCAAGCTTTTCAAGTAAGTCTAATTTCTTCTTTGATTCATCACTCTCAACGTTCTGTCCATCGTTATTCTTGTTTTCATTGAGGGACATAAATAACTCTTTGTTGTCATCTCTCCACTGTTTTTCTTCTGCAGTTCTCGGATCGCGGGTCAGAGTTCCCTCATCCTCACCCAAAGCAACCTTTCGCGCCTTCAACTTATTAAGGTATACAAGTTCCATCCGAAGATACTCAACCCAAAGGTCTTCCGAAGTTGGACAAACTCTGAGACCTTCTTGCATCAAAGCTCGAGCAGCTGCAACATTCAAATCATGATCAAATTCCCAAGCTGCAGCATAAATCCAAACTCCAGGCACCTTCGGATGAAACCTAATAACTTTTGCCAGTGCCTACAAAAAATTCAACAAATAAACTGTTCATACCTCCAATGCATTAAAAAAATCCAAGTCTTAAAACAAAATCACAATGAATCACATTCACCATTTTTCTAAACCTAATTAAAAACAACACCAAATTAAACAGTCATTATCTACATCTGTTCTACTCAAAATCACGTTAACCATATAGCTCTACGTATAATTCTAGATTAAAATAAAATGAAGCAATTAGTAATTAGAGAGTAACAATAAAAAGCATGAGGTTACCTTCTTCATTCTGCCGTTTCTTCTCTGTCTGCAAAACTCAAGGTAGCGAAACCAGAGATCAATGTCGCCTTTGTAACGCTTCAAAGCGAGCTCATAAATCTCCATGATCCTGCGCAAGCCGGCGAAATCCGACCTGGACTTCTTGACCTTCTTGTTGCCTTGCTTCTTCAACTCACGCGCCACCGACTTCTTGCGGAGGCTGCGGAGGGCGTCGAGCTGAGTCTCGTAGTCGACGTAGGCAAGGAAGTCCTGCTTGAGAGGGTGCGGACGCTTCAGCCTGTACTCGAACTTGCGCCTTTGCTTCACGATCTCCGCGATCTCAAGGCGGCTGAAGAGGCCGCGCTGCTCCAGGTCGTCAAGCTCGTCGAGCATGCGCTCCATCCTGTACTGCACCACGTCCGCCATGGCTCTTGCTTCCGACGGGACCCAACCCGGTGTGACTCGGTTCGGTGAATCGGAGGGGGAACCACCGTCAACAATGCTGAGTTTCGATGGTGTATCTGTGGGGTTGAGCAGTTGAGGTTTTTTTGGGCGTGAATGAGAGATTAGGATTTAGGGAGCATCAACGAAATCGAACAATCCCCCTTCAGAAATGGAGTGTGGCTTGAAGGAAGGGTTTTCGCTGTTGTCCGCTTTATTGGGCCTGTATTGATAGTGGGCTTTTATCAAAGAAGAGGGTCTCATATAATATTGTCCACTTGGACGAAAATTTGAATCCATATGACCGACAAAAATTATCCTCGGCCAAGAAGATGAGCACTTGATCTTCTTTCTGTGCAAACGAGAATTGAGTATTGGGTTATTGAATGATGGGCTACAAATTAGAATTGACCAAGTAAATGAGATCGCTCTGGCAGTCATGACAATTTGATTATTATCCGTCAAAATTTGACAATTGTGTTGACTTTTGATGGGTTAATGCCTATACATCATTGTTGAGTAGCAATAGGAACATGAGAATTTAAATAATAGAAGTATTGAAATGGCTGCGATAAAATTGTATTTTTCAACACTATTCAATTGGTTTGACATTTATTTTTTATCATTAAAGCTAAGAGTCATGCTATAGAATTGGGAAAAAAATGACCAGAATTTTGTATAAAATATATGGTGGTGGTTAAATTGAATATAGTGACAAGATCCATTTATTCATACAAATATCATTATTTATGTCACATCATTCTAACATTTGTTTTCTGAAATTTTTTTTTTGGATGTTTACCTCGTTTTGCAAAATCCTCGTTGCACTGTTTAGCATTTTTGTATAAAAATTCCAATCTAAAGAAAACATTTTTGCATGAATAATGTTAGAAATAAAATCATATTTTAGTATATTTTGTATTGATTGATATTCATTTAGTTATATCTTGGACTGATTTATATTGATATTAGATTGATTTTGTTATTATATTTTGTTCTTATTTGGCTTACACATTATATTGACATATCCAAGAAATACAATTTAATTTTCCTGTTTCATCTGTTATGCAGAAACGCTATGAGTTTTTCAGTGTTAGTTACTTAGTTTCCTCTCTTTCTTTGGATTAAAACTGTTACTATAGCAAGCTTGTACTTCTGCTTAGTTTCCTCTCTGAAGGCGGAATAAACACCCAAACCAAACGAAGAAACAGAATTCTAACTAAGATAAGCTTTTATTTTGGGGCCATCACAACCCAGCTCATGGTTTTGGTCAGACCTTCAATCCAGATCCAGTTCATAAATCCTAGCCTATATGACCAAAAACCCTAACACTATATCAAATGGGCTTAGAACCATAACGAATTAAAGGGCGTGCATAGAACAACCCCAAGGAAGCCGAAATTAGAAACATCGGCATCGCATGATGTTAAGAAAGTTGATGCTAAACATCGGCATCGCATGATGTTAACAATTCCTGGCATTAACACGAAAATTACTTCTTTCTTAGATCCAGATGGCTGGAAAACTGTAAGTTTTTCTTTCTTTCTTTCTTTCTTTTTTTTTTGTCCTTTTCATCGTTATATTGAACTATAGTATGAATTCAACTTCAATTTGTTTTATTGAAGCAGCATCTGCTGAAATAATAATTACATTGCTTTGTAACAAGCTTGAAGAAACATTGATAATGTGTTAATCTATTAGAGGCTGCCTTAAAAAACTTGCATAATCTTGATAACAAATATGCTGTAGAAGTAAAGTTCTGTTCACTTTGTACAAGTCCCATGTGGCTCATATTTGCTCCTCTTTCATGTGCTAAATTTGCCGCTATTTCAAATAAATAGGCTGTATTATTCATTTTGAATGATTTTTGTAGGTCTTGGTTGACAATGAAGATTTCCTGAAGGAACTCAAGTGAAGAGCAAGCTTTAGACCAAAAAACAAAGACGTGGTGCCTTTGTATGAATAAGTTGTCTAGTATTGATCGGTGACCCATTATGTGTGTTGATCAGTGTATTAGTCTTTAGTATGCTTGCTCTTTATGTGGTTGTGTTACTGACTCAAAAGCACTGTTGTTTGCATGCTGTCTATCATTAATCTGATGACAAAAAATGGAGTCGTATTTACCAGTCTTTTAATGACTTGGAAAAGTTGCTGCGTTACAGCCTCACAGATTAATTTGCTCAATCGATTAAGTCAAATATTAAACTGTTCGAAGAAGAAAATCTTGGGGCGGCTTGGCCATTCATTTATTTATCATAACTCAATGAAGTCATTGTTAAATCCTTTAAAATCCAATTGTTCAGTAATTTGTTGTTTAAAGGTAACAAACTTTGATCCCTATGCCTATTCCATCTGCGGTTGAAACAAAGTAACGAAATGGGCCATGCCTGAACCGGCATTCACCCCACTGTTAAAACTATCATGGTACTCCTGAGCATCTCCTTAGGAGATGAAAAAGAATTTTTGAACGACGCGAAAGGGGACATGCTTTTAAAGGATACTTTCTCCCCTTGTCTTTGATTCAAGATGAATCTCTGGCAGTAGCCGCTTATGCCAAGATCAGTCAAATGTACAGCATGGACTGTTGCTGCTACTTAAGACATTTGAATTCTATAAAGCTGTATCCATAGGATAACAACCAAGAACTCGAAGAAATCTTGCAAATCCCTGAATTATTAAAAAACAAAAACAGAAGATGTTACCAACAACTTGAGTTAACATTTGAAAACTACCTTTAAAATGTCCTAAACATGGTTAAAGTCACCACAGAAAATACATCAATATAACACCTTTGGCCAGAGCACAGTGGGGACAGGTGGGCATAGACGTTTTAAGTAACAACAGTTCATGCAACATGCGGTGGTGAAAATTTGTCAAACTGAGACGCTGCCTAACAAAACGAAAAGAAACCTATAGATTAGATGCAGCTTTCCTAGCAACATTGTGGAATATGCTTTTGGGTCAAGCAAGTAGAAAAAATAATAATCCACAACCAATGACGGATCTGTGGTTGTGACTTGTGAATATAAGGTCCAAAAGAAACTTAACAAGACAGCACAAACATGTTATTCTACACATTAATCGTTAAGGACAATCTCACCATAAATACCTAGTTTCCCTAGAGGGATTGGGAAGCCCTGGCACAGCACTAACTTGCACTTTGGGTATTTGCAGATTGAAAAAGTCAAATCAATGATTTGATATAACCATAGTTTTCAAAACTGAACCGGTGATCGACTTGGCCAAGACACTGGGTTACTAGGTCAATGGTTCAACTGTTGAGTCATTAGTCGAACCGGTTAAATCGAATTTAGTACAATAAATATATAAAATATAAATAAGTATAATAAAATAACTTATTTAATGAACAATTTAACACCCTTAAAAAATTTATAGGCTTAAAAGCCATGAGTATTTGACTTAATAGAAAGACCCTCTCTTCTAGTTTTTAACAAATTACAAGTAAATCTTTATTCATACATTGAAAATATACAAGAACACCATTAATGAGTTCCAGAAAGTGCCATTGTTCTAATAGAACAAAAATGGAAGGCTAACTAGTTATGATACCAATCATACCATCCTTCACGATACTGTTCAAAATCTCCATCGTCAATGTGTCTTAAGCTTTATCTCATCTCAGTTTCCTTTTTGTTTTCTTCTGCATCAGCATTAAAATTAAAAGTCTCTTATCTCAACATGCAAAATTAAGACTTACATCCCTTTGTATGTTTATCATCTTGAATTCAATATTACCACACCTTAGCTAATGTCCTGGCTCCTGACCAATTCATCGAAGAAAGAGTGGGCTTACTGCTAGTGAATGTTTGATACTAGTTGTGAACATCTGATTTTGTTCGATCTTTTAACAAAAAATCCAAAAATTTGTATTTGATTTATTTTTGTTATTATTTACGGTTTCTTTAATTACTTCCTAAAAAAAACAAAAAAAAACTAATTAATTACTAGTTGTTTTTAATTTTATTTATTTCAAAAATAAAAAAGGGAGACAGAGGAATCACGGGCTCCTCTCGGATTCCTCTTTTCTTCCTTCCCCGAGACGCGTTTGTGATGCATGAGACAAGGGAAATTTTTCTTATTTTCAAAAAAAATGGAGAACATCATCATGATGTTCCTCTCCACTTTGTCCAAGAAGTTAAGCTTCTTTCAGTAGTGAGGGGGAGCCAACCTGCAATGGTTAACGGAAGACTGGAAATATAAAATTCATCATCATCACAATCAAAAGGGGGCAGTCACCGAAAAACCATCATCAACAAGAAATTTTCCAATCACTCGTCAGTAAGAATTTTTCAATCAAAAAGAATCAAAGAACAAAAGAATCAGAAGCAGATTCCAGCAAGACAATTCAAATACAAGAAAGAGGAAGACAAGGTAACAAGAGAAGCAATCTTATCATCATCATCATCAGATTTTCAAAAAAAAAAAGACATAGGGGGCCGCGGCCTCCCTTTACTGCCGCAGCCCCTCCCCCTTCAACCCATCATTATCAAAGCCACCACCACTGGCGGCCTTCCTCCATTATCGTCATCATTAAACCGTGGCCCTTTAGCACTTCCCTGTCCCTTGGCATATGCCACCACGGCCTCTCATCCCCACCTCAGATCAGCCAACCACCGTGACCACCACCACAACCACCAGTTTTCAGACATCGCAAGCCCAGCCATCAACGCGTCGGGCTTCCACCATGAAACCTCTCCTCCTTCTGTACACCGCCACATCACCCTTCACTACCATAAGCTAGCAGCACCACTACCCTTTCCTTTCAACCGGCCACCACACTCCAGAGTCCCATGAACTCCAGCCTTCCCACGACGAACTCCATCTCCAGCACTTCATTTCCACCGCGCAAGGTCCGATCTGCCTCAGGTGCGACGGTGACGCCAAGCCCCCTCGCACCGCCGTAGAGCTCCTCACTTCCTAGCCGCACTCCACTACCAAACCCAGCTGCGGATCTCCATCTTCCACGCCCTTGTCTTAGCCGCGATCTTACCCTTCCTCCCTTGCTTCCTCCGCATGTACTGCTAATCCCAGTAGCGCGAAGACATCTTCCCCGCGACCTCTCTCCTGCGTGTGGCGGTGTTCTTCTTTGCCAGCCACCATAGCCGACCTTCACCGTCTCTCCCTATCTCTCTACGCCCATCTTTCTTCCTCTGCAAGCTTGTGTGTAAAAGTCAAAAGGAGAAAAGGGAGTTTGTACGTGTGTGTGCTCAGGAGAGAGAGAAGCCGTGAGTGAGTGAGGTGAGAGGTGAGTAGTGAAGTGAGTGGGTGAAGGTGTGAGAATGAGAGAGCGTTTAGTGAGTGTTTGTGCATGTCGGTGAGATGAAGGGCTAGTGTGAGATTTGGAGAGAGAGGGAGAAAGAGAGAGAGAGGGAAGCTCTGTGTTATTTTATTATTATTATTATTATTATTTTGTTAGATTAGATTTCAGATTTAGATATGGGTTGTATTTGTTTGATTAGTGTTTGCTCAAAGTCTTTAAATCTTATTTGTTGGATTTGAGTTTGTTATGATCTAAAAAGAGGTTTTTATTTAATTTAGTTCGAAATAAATACTTGCACAATTTGGTTTACTAAAAATTTTTGTGTTATGTTTTTGTAGTGATTTTAGTTTATTTGAATAGAATAAAAATTAAAAAGAGAGAGTGAATGTGTGAGGAAGTATTGTTATCATGTATGTGTGTGTTTTAAAAAGTTTTCTTAAAAAATTATAATAATAAATTTTAGTTTAAATTTGTGTATATTAGTTTTTTTTATTCACCTATGTTCTTAGATTAAGGTTATTATATTTTGGTGGTTTAAGTATTTTAATTTTGTTTACTTGATTAGTATCTACTCCATTGTAGTTTAGGAGATTACTTCTTTAGCTTTGAGTAAAAAAAAAAGAATAAAAAATTTCATTTATTTTGAGTTTCAAGTGTATATATATATATTTAAAAAAAAAACACAACGATAGAACTAGTTTAGGAAGCTAGTTTGGGTAGAATTGTTAGAATAGATTTTGATTTCGTTTATTTGGGCTTAGATTAATTCAGTCTAAAAATAATAAAAAATATATATCTTATGCATGTTTAGGCTCACAATAAATGTTTGAGTTTCTTGTCTTAAACAAAAAGGGAAAGGCTAAGGGAATTAATTTAGCAAAATTGGAATAAGAATCAAAAAAATTTAGTTTCATTTCTTTTTCGTTGTAAGTTATTTTTAGAATAGCTTTGAAGTTAGTGTTCGGATTTAAATTTACTTGTTTGGTTAAGTATTTATTTCTTTTTTAGTTTTTGGGATAGTTTGTTTGGTTTAAGTTAGAGTTATGTCTAAAAAAAAAGAGAGTTTAATTCGTTTTAGATTTAAAATAAATACTTGAGTGCTTGGCTTTATTGAAATTCATTTAGTTAATTAATTAATGTTTTTTTAATAGAATTGATTTAGTCATGACGGTTTATTAATCCTATATTTGAAGGATATTTTAGCCACAACAGTTTGATATTCAAAATCTCTCTTCAATAGAGTTAATTTAATCGTGACGGTTTGTTAACTTTATGTTTCAGAATATTTTAGCTGTGACAGCTTGATATTCTAAAGCTTCTTTTCACAATAAGATTAAACAATACATCAATATTTTCTATAGAACTACGTGACTTTGAATTCCCTATTGCATCAGAAGATACGTAGGAGCAGACGATTTCGATTCCTGTCAAGTCAAAATTAACTTTTCATAATTCATTTTATTTGTAAATTTTTAATATATATATTTTTACTTGCGTTTTTTTTTTATGCAATTTTTATACTTTGTTATATTTACAATTTTTTTTTAAATATTTAATTTAATATTCATTTGTGTGGGGAATTTTAGATAAAGATGTTAATTTAGCCGTGACGGCTTGTTAACTCGATATTTCGGTCATTTGAGTTGTGACAACTTAATGACCTAAAAATTCCCTTAAAAATATTTTTTTTTCTTTTATATTTGTTTTTTTATAAAAATATAAAAAAAAATCAATTTCTTCTTATCTTATTTATAAATATTTATTATTTATATTTTAATTTTCGATTTAAATTTCTTCATTTATTTATCTTTTTTTTTATTTATTTCAAATAATAAGGTTAATTTAGCCGTGACAGCTTGTTAACTTGATATTTGGATATCTGAGTTGTGACAATTTGATATTCCAAATATCTCTCATAAAGATTTTTATATTTTCTCTTACAAAAACACCAAAAATAAATCTTCGCTTTTTTTAGATTTTATTTGCAAATTTTTTTATTTAGAAGAATTCCTTTTTAAAATTATATGCTTATTGTCAAATGCTTCGTTTCAAATAAAAAAGGTTAACTTAGTCGTGACGGCTAGTTAACTCATTTTTAGGACACTTGAACTGTGACAGTTCGGTGCACTAAAAATTCTTTTCTTTTAAGAATAGACAACAATTTTCTTTTAATTTTCTTGCAAGTAAAAAATAGGAAAGTAAATATTTCAAAAAGGTTAGTAATAATTTGCACAAATTAATTTAAGGTATCGTCTAAAGACGGGTGTATTAGGGGTGCGTAGGATTAAGTTCTTACCCTTCCCTATGCATAACCGACTCCCGAACTCAAATTTGGTTTCAAAGACCATTTTCAAAATGAATGGATTTTTCCATGTTTTCCCAAATTTTAATAAATTTGGTGGCGACTCCATTATTTTCAAAACATAGAAAATTCTTTTTTCGCCGTCTCATCGCGATCCTGGTTGCGACACTGGTTCCCACGGAAATGAAAGAGAAGATAGTCAAGGCTATTGGCAAAAGTCCCACATCGAAGTGATGCCAAGTAAAAGCCTGGTCATTGTGCTATATATATAGTTATTCTCTTCCTTCCCACCACGCTGACACCGCGGGCCCACCTTTAGATGGGCAAACAAAAGTTATATTTAGTTCTGAAAATTATTATTTGCTCAATGAGCCGGTCCGGTTCGAGTGAGCTCCGAGTCGCCGAGTTGTGCCGGTTCGTTCTGATTCATTGACATGGCCGATTTGATAGATGGCTCGGACCGGTCGCATATTCGGTTCACTGGCTTAACGGTTTGACCGGTAGGTCCGAGCTGGGTTTTAAAACTGTGGAGCATATAACTAACTAGACGGTGATAGTTAGTTAGAATATATTGATCACTAATTTTTTTACTATTTTCCTTAACTACTGAAGTATGCCATTTATCTCTTTTTTCTTTTCTTTCACTTAGCATCTAATAAAAATATGTTCAATGAAATGTCTATTTATTGTTAGCAAATCAAATGCAATTCATAAAATGGTGTAACTTGACTGATCATTCATCAATCATTTAAGATATATATCCTAAAATTTAAAATCAGGCGCGCCCTCATTGAGAAATTTTATAGATTTTGAAAACAAGATTAACTTGAAAAATATCACTTAAAATAAAAAATTTGGGGGAAAATAAACTCCAACGTTTATTATATTACACACAGATTAATATCAAATTTCAAACCTCTTCCACTAAACGGAAATTGCCAAGAAAACATGGCCTGAGTATAAAAATATCAGCAGAATATCCGCCCGACATTTTGGAATCTAGATTCATTGTTTCCATTTTTCCCTCGTCCGCTCTTATACCAATTATATTTCTTTGTTTTATTCCCTGTTTCTTTTTCGTTGGGGCTATGCTACTCTTGTTCAACATCATTTTTCATGTTTGCATATCCGAGAATGAATCTTCAAGTTTGTACATTAAATTATACAAGTGAATTTATTAAAGTTTAAAAATTAACTTTTTAGTTTATTAGAGTTTCCTTTTTATTTTTCAATTTTTTACTAAAGTATAACATAATATTTTTTATATTATATTTTCGTCAATCATATATCATATATATTACTATTAAATATAATTATGTCTGTATCTTCACTAATTCATTATCTTTATCTTTTTTGTTCGAGACCAAGTACCAAATGCAACTATAGGATACCTCAAAAATCCCATTTGAAATGTAAAGAATTAATAACTAAATTTTAAAGCGAAAATGATTCACGCGCACCCTTTCAAATATTAAAATGGGCTTGTACTATTTTTTTCTAATAAAAGTATCTTCCCGTTTCAAAGAAACACAGCTTCCTCTTTCTCTCTCTCAGACACACACTGGTCTCTTCAGTTCTGTTAACTTTTTATACCTACTTCTTTCACTTCCACACCAACCCAACCTTGCTGGTGGCGGACACCTCGAGGTCCTCTCTCTCTCTCACTACGTAAAAACCAACATAAAACACAACACAGCACACAACAGAACACAAGTCACAAACACAAACACAACAACCTCCACATTTTTTGTTCGTTCCTTTCATTCCTCAGATCTCGAACGAACAAAACCCAAAACCAAAAGAAAATGCAGAGCGTGGCTTTCACTCTTTCCCCTTCCCTCCCTCTCCGAACCAGCAACAGGCCCCTCCCTCAACCGCCTCGCTTCCACCCCTTGCGCTTCTCCGCCAAATCCGACAACAACAACAACAACAACAACGCAAGCGTCACTTCCAATGGCGCCTCCTCGTCCTTCACGCGCCGATCCTGGTCCCTCCACTCCTCCTCCGCCTTCAAGTTCCGGCCGCGCACATCCTCCCTAGCTCCTCCGGGTTCCGATGCCGATCCCGCCCGCTTCGAGGCCAGGGCCGCCTCCGTCCCCGACAGCGCCGGCGACAGCGCAGCCGCCGCAGAATCCGCCGGATTGCTTAAGACCCTCGAGCTCGGCTCCTTGTTCGGCCTCTGGTACCTCTTCAACATCTACTTCAATATCTACAATAAACAGGTGTTTCATCTAATTCGTGTGTTCAACTTTTCATTACCTTTTTTTTTATATATCTTTCTTGGAAATGACTTTTTATATAGTTCTTTAATTGATGTCAATGTTTTGTAATTCTCAAATCAATTTATGATACTTGAATATTTTTTCTAATGTATAGTTATATGGAGCTGAAAAAAAAGGGTGTCCTGTTATATTTATTGAATTCGAGAATAGGATCTTGTTTATCGATTTTGTATTAGAAACAGATTGTTATTTAAAAGAGTGTTTGGATTAGGTTATATTTTAAAATGATTTCTCTTAGAATCATTCTGAACCAAACATGCTTCTGTAGTCTCTTGGATTTGGCTCCGATTTGTGTCGATTGGTGATTGTAGTTGATGTGAGCAGTGAATTCTGTGAAACTTGTTGCTATGTGCCAGCATTTCAATTTTCCAATTATGTAAAAAAAAAAAAAGCTTCTCAGGAGGAATATGAATTTACGTGATGAGGCTGAAAAATGAGAATGAATGGTGATATAGAGTTTCCTGATGCTTGTAGAGTGGGTATATGTAATTGGTGCTGTGCTGCCGGCATTTGAGTGGCTTCTTGAATCTTGTTGGTGAAATCTGAAAGATTTTGGATGTGAATTTAACCCAATGTGGTTTTTTCTCTCTTTTTTTTGGCAGGTCTTGAAGGTGTACCAATTTCCCATAACTGTGACAACAGTTCAATTTGCTGTTGGGACAGTCCTTGTGTCGTTTATGTGGGGTTTGAATCTGTACAAGAGGCCCAAGATCACTGGTGCTCAGGTAATTTTTGGTCTGTGCCGAGTTGTGATCCATTATCTGTTATGTATTGCTGACTGACTGTGACATTTTTCTGGCAGCTTGCAGCGATATTGCCACTGGCTCTGGTGCACACTTTGGGTAACCTTTTCACTAATATGAGCCTTGGAAAGGTGGCTGTGTCATTCACTCACACAATCAAAGCCATGGAGCCTTTCTTTTCAGTGGTCCTTTCTGCAATGTTCCTTGGAGAGGTGAGAATACTATGTTTTCCTGCAACCTGGCATTTCTTGTTGCACTAAATATATGGCTAACTTCTTATGGTTTCTTATAGTTGGGGTTAGTAGCAACTTTTGTCCCTGTCCAAATTGTTATTGTTGGTTATACATTATTAAATTTGATGTTGATAAATATCACATTGGTATATTTCTTGCGAAGTTGTCTGTGATTAGTGAGTGGTTACTGATTTATGGTAAGCATTTCTCTGTAGAAAAAAGTTATTAACATTCAAGACATCGTGAATTGATGTTTTACAATTGTACTCCATTGTTTCTTTTTCTTGTAGATGCCTACAGGATGGGTGGTTGGTTCCCTTGTGCCTATTGTTGGTGGAGTGGCACTGGCATCTGTTACTGAGGCCTCTTTCAATTGGTAAGATCTCTTCTTTGTCTTATTCCTTCTACTGGAAGAGGATCGGGGAGATGATATGATTTGGAATGAAAAAATTTGGTCACATTCGAATTCTAATATGCTTTGGTGGAATAATGGATAGGGCTGGATTCTGGAGTGCAATGGCATCCAATGTGTCAAATCAGTCACGAAATGTTCTTAGCAAAAAAGTCATGGTTAAGAAGGAGGTAATATGATCTGTAAATACTTCTCAAAGTATTGGACATATTTCATTGTTGATATTAATCGTTCCAATTCAGAAGGCATTTTATGAATCCGTTATCTTACATTTAGAAAGCAAAAGATAACAAGCATTTTCTTTTCACAGGATTCCATGGACAACATAACCCTCTTTTCACTAATAACAATAATGTCCTTCTTCTTGTTAGCACCTGTGGCTGTCTTCATGGAGGGTGTCAAATTTACCCCTGCCTACCTCCAATCTGCTGTGAGTATCTTGATGGTTAAAATGAATTGATTGCTATTGTAATATCCTTTGCTACAATCGGAAAACATAACAGTGTTGAGAGTGCTAATTTGTTGATGCTCCGTCTTTATTGACAGGGGTTAAATGTTAGACAAGTATACATTAGATCTCTTCTTGCTGCACTCTGTTTCCATGCATATCAGCAGGTGAGTTCTCTTTTATGCTTGATGTCTATGTTTTTTGGGGTGGTTCAATCACTTGGTAAGAAGAGAAGGGGGGGGGGGGGGGTGTGATTGGTGGCCTAATGGAGCATTGGACCTCCTTCATCAGCATCAGACCCCATTCCAGGACTGGGGCTGATGCCAGATTGCCAATTGAGCTACATGTTTATTGGCTATTCAAAAGTGTTTTCACTAGTTCTTCGGCTTTTTATTTTGTAACTGCTATATTAAACCAAGGCAACTGTTACTTATTGAAATGAATCATTTTATGTGAAGTGTTTTGTTACACAATAGATTAAACTCTCATGTCTCATCTCATGCTGTGCCAAATCTCTATGACATGGTTAAGAAAATTTTACAGAAGTTAAGAGACAGCATGACTACTATGCTGTGAGATATTGTATGTGCTTCTATTCTGTGCCATGCCACTTGAGGCAGGTGTTTTGTTTGCTATATGTTTTATGTCAGTCTTGTGGTGGACATATGATTTGACTATTGAACTGGGCTTCATTAATCATTCGTTGTTAAAAATTTTGCATTATGACAACAATGTGTCCTTATATTCAATGTGCTGTTGACCATCATAATGGAATTAAAAAGAATGACTTGTTTTATCCTAAAAATTATGTGCTTCTTTAAGATATATGACCATTGTTAAAATGAAAAGAAAGAGAAAGAAAAGCTATGGTTAGTTAAAAAAGATTCTGTACTACTTGATGATATCTAGTGATAGTTTTGCATGGAATTTGCAGGTTTCTTACATGATATTGCAGAGGGTATCACCAGTTACCCACTCGGTTGGAAATTGTGTGAAGAGGGTTGTTGTCATTGTTAGCTCTGTCATTTTCTTCCAAACACCTGTCTCTCCTGTGAATGCTTTCGGTAAATCTGTTTTCTGGTTCCGACTGGAACAACATTTAAACATCTTTGTGTTGAAGTTTTGTTAACCATATCATATCCCTGCACCTGTTGCTGAGTTTTTATATATTCTTTTCTGCAGGGACTGCCGTAGCTCTTGCTGGTGTTTTCCTCTATTCAAGGGTGAAGAGAATTAAGCCAAAGCCAAAGACAGCTTAATTTTCAGCAGTGCAATTTTGCTAGTTGCATCAAAAAGCCAAAATAGATACATTTATGAATTTCTTAGTAGGTCAGATAGGGAATTTGAGGATTACATCTTTATCCCTCCCACTTTTCCAATTTTTTTTTTTTTAAGTTACCTTGTGGATTTCATTATGTCTGAGTAAGTGCCTATTGGTTCTACGTGAAAAATTTGTCAACTTTTGAATTTTGATCAAATACCACATTCAAGTGTGTTTTTAATGTACAATATTTGCTTACATCTCGCAGATGTAGTAAACATCTATTGATTTGGTAAGTGTTTATGCAAGCTCTGTCTTTAGTATGCTGGTTCTATGCTAATCGGTAGAAGACATCATTGGCGATTAAAATCTATGCATGAAATCTCACTTCTGAATTGCTGTGATTATGAAAGTTTTACGCATTTAATGTAAAAAATAATTATCTATGAAAATAAATTAGTGATAACATTATTTTCAGGATTTGTCTTGATTTGGTTTTTATTACCTTCACTGATTAAGTGTGTTTGAAATTCATGCAAATTAAAACTGTTGGAAGCTCCAACGATATTTGAAATAAAACCCAAACCATGTAAATACTGTAATTAATGGTATCACATGGAAATACTGTAATTAATGTTATCATCACTTTATGAATTGTGCCGATAGTTTTGTATGTAGTCTAATGATGCCACTTTGATCAAGATGAAGACTTGAGTAGTGTTGCAAACTACTATCTCAATCCCTTATTAATAATTGCTATCAAAAAATCATATAATTTTAATACATTCAAAAGTTAATATAATTGACTATAATGTGTAATCAGATATATTAACTTTTAAATATATCAAAATTATACAATTTTTTAAGAGTTATTATTAATAAATAATTGAGGAAATATTTAACTGTATAATTTAAGATTTTTGTATCATAATAAATTGACAATAATAATAGATTTTAAGGAGTTGATAACGTAATTTTTAACATTATTATTTATTAATATTTTTATTTATATTATTTTTTAAGTAATAAGTATGAAAATCAATTATATTTATTTATGTAACAATATATGATTGACTGATAATGTAAAAATTATTTATCTTGGTAGTATATCAAAATTAAAGTTATATAAATAAGCAGGTAAAATTAGAGTTCTCGTTTGTTACCATATGTTTTAGTAATTTGAATTATGTTTTTACTCCCCTAATGCCTCACAATGCTTAAGATTAGTTTTCCCCCATTTTAAGGATCAAAATATCTCAGAGGTTTCGATATTTTTTTATTTCATGTGTATTACTAAGAGCATTTTTAGTTTAATGTAAATTATGTTTAGAACAATTTAAAAAGCAACCTAAGAGTTTTATTTTTTATTTTTAGAAATAAGTGGTTTATTTTATAAAAAAAATCAATTTAATCCAATCCTAATATAAAGATTTTTGGGGAAAAAATAAATCCCTTTCGTTGATTAGTAGAGGCCACCCAGGGCCCAGGGGTTGTTGGCAACACTCATTACCAGCAATTTCGGTAACAATTATTCTTTGTAAAGTCATCTTCACAAAGTTCCAGCGACCAACATTTGTTTACAGGAGGCTTCTACGGTGGTCGTTGAGGAGTTGGATCACCATGGTCCTAATAATTTAATAGATTAGATCCAAGGGAAATAGATCCTCTACGATGAGAATCCCTTTAAAGTGATGAAGTATATCACCATTGGATCAATTGATGAAGCCACACCCTTGTCATTTTCTCACTTTAGAGAATTCCAATGCAGATTAAATATATATGGATACACCAATCACCTATAATACACTGGAGAAAGAATAATATTTGGTATATAATAAAATTACGTAATAAATGTACACTGTACATCTTATTATTATTGGATATAATGTATGGTCCCCACTCATCCCACTCACTCATCACATTCAATGGTGATAAAGTGTGTGGTGTATATTTGTTGTGCAATTTTATTATACAGTAAATATTACTCCTAGAGAAATATAGTTTTGACTAGTTTTAGCATTGTGATTAAATATATTTTGAAATTAATTAAAATTTATCAACATGATCCTAAAACATTTCCTTAAAACTTTGTTTAATTTATTTAATTTTAAGATTACCAGATAAAATTTGGATTTGACTCATCTAATATGAGAAGATTAGTAAAAGTGACAAAGTGATAGGTTAATCATCATTTAATAATTTAGTGAGACTTGTATACAATAAAGGTTATTGATCTAAGGCTAATTGACTCCTCAAATTCTCACTTTACTAACCTCACTTTAGAGGAGTCAAATCAATAAAATTTATAATTACTGCAACATATTATAGATAACTAGTGTATTGATACACCACCAAATGTCATCCATTAGATCATAGGGACCATGATGGTTCCTAACCCTTCAAGGAGCATTTAAGAACTATCCTAGTTTGCATATGGAAATTTTTTTTTTCTCAACTTAGAGATGTATAGATATTTTATATGACAAGCATATATGAATGTAAGTGTGCATGAGTACTAAGATATATATGTATTAAAATGAGATAAATATGCTAGAGAGGTATGTTGTTTTTTATGCCAAATTTCAACCTACAAATAACACAATTTCTTTTTTCTCTTTGGTTTAATTTTGATGTTGATAGTGTAATAGTATTTTACGCGTTCATTTAATTATATTATTTCATTTGCATTACTTTTCAAGTACTAAGTATGAAAGTCAACTATTATTATTGATATGACAATATATAATTGAATAACCTTGCAAAATAATCTTTTATATTGTTAGTCTTGCAAAATAATCTTTTATATTGTTAGTGTATGGAAATTAAATTATTTCTTTTTATAACAAAGCAATCATTATTTATTTTAGGATTTAATTTTAACCAATTAATATTGCAATAATTTTTTACATTGTTATCCAATCTTCGAATGCCACATAAGTAATTATAAATTTATAATTGATTTTCACCCCACTACTTGAATAATAATATAAATAGAATAATAATATCAAAATTAGAGGGTTACGAATTAGTTAAAGGGTGGTCTGGTAAGATGGTAAAGACTAAGGTCGCATTTTTCATAGATTTTGAAAAAAAAATTATGAACTTAAATTTTATACATTATTGAAAAGACTGAAACTTAATTTGTTGATATTCTAATTATTTTTAAAAATTATCCAAAGATATGAAAATTGATTTTTTAATAAATAGTAGTTATTTTTAAGATAAAAAATCCCATCCAAACAAGCCTTAATTTTTGTGATTTTTTGAAAAGTTATTTTAAGGAGGCAATGAGATGTTTGGTAAAAAATATATAAATGGTTATTATAATTTGGGCAAGTTGAGACATGTTTTATAATTAAAACAATTTAACTAATAAAACTCTTATGTTGCGCTTTATATTTATAATCTTGGAGATTATTTTCACTTTTAAAACTTTTTTCTAAGCAAAAGGGTCATCCCACCTGGTCAACCTTTCACTTATGTATCACTTTGACTTGAGTTTGATTATCAGGTTTTTCTTGTTAGTAGGTGATTTGTAAGTATATCTATAAGCATTTAATTAGCTTCGATGGATATCCTGATCCTAGACTGGGCGAATTTTCACTTCAACCTAAACTTTATTAAAAAAAATAAAATTCCAAACTTATAATTTTCGAATACTTACATCTGTAATGAAGCTAATTATATTTTCATAACAATGAGGTTGGGGTGAGATGTTAAGGGTTTTCTCATTCCTTAATCAAATGTCTATAGTTTGATTCTCGCTTTGGGAATTGAACAATTTTAAAATCCGTAGGCAGCATCTATTTCCTTAAATGGGCCTACCATATGCAAAGGAATTAGTTATTACGTTCGATTATGGATACCTTAGGAAACAAATATTTTTTTGGCATATCCATTTCCTTAGGGTAAAATGTATTTTATCCCTGAACTTTAGGTCATGGCAATTTACATCTTGATTTTTTAAAATGTGCATCACTATACCTTGAACTTTCCAAACAGTGCAAAACATCACTGACTTCCAAAATAGTGCAAAATTTTGAGTCATAAATAAGGTGTTGGGTTGCACACAATACAAAATTTAAGGAGGTTAAATGCACATGAGAATTCACAAAGAAGGTGCCGGGTTACACAAATTAAAAACATCAACGAAGTTAAATACATATAAAACATGCCTTCAACACTTGCCAAAATTATGCTAAGGGATGTTTTGTACTATTTCAAAAGTTTAGTGTGTCACTGTGCACATACTGAAAAGTTACGGTGTAAACTGCACATGACCTAATGTTAAGGAGATAAAATATATTTTATCCTTTATTTAATAAGTTACTATATGTAAGTGATCTTTTCTTATAAAATCTTTTTTCCATTAATATATCCCAAATATAAGAATAAAAATTTTACTATAGTCAAAATATAAAAAAAATAAATTATGCATATAATCAACTGTTCATATAATTTATTTTGCAAAGCTAATTTAAACATAGTCATAGACTAAACGTTTGACTCTCAATTCCAATTTTCCTTAGTGCATGTATCATGTATATGACAAGCAGTCAAGCATACATGTGTAGAATTTGGAAAGAAGGTTAACATGGTCAGAGAATTGGAAACCATGGAACACAGGAGTTAAGATGCTCCCTTATTCGCAAACCATCTAATTAGGAGTAATTAGTCTTTTCCTTCTAAATGAATGTTACACCCTGACCAGAGTAAATGATAAGTTACATTTGCAGTTAGTACTCTTAAACATGTTCAGACCCTTTTGACCATAAGTCCTAAAACGTTGACCCCTTTTTTCGTGTTAGTAAAACCAAATGAATGGTAATGCAAAATGAAATAAAAATAGAAAACTAAATGAACTTTATGATTAGTCAATTTCTTAATTGAATATTTGTATTGACTTGTATAGCATTCTGCTTTCATTGCCATCCCTTGTTTTACCATATGAAACTCCTCTATGAACTAGCATGCTACTGGATAAATTCTACTCTCAATTCAGGTTTGACCATAATAATAATAATGGATTAGTGTGTAAATGTTAAATAACATAACGGTAAAGATTATAATTAAAGTCTATTAATTTGAGTGACAGTTACCAACTTAGCATCAAAAGAAAATCTAAATAAGAATCTTGTGCTATATTACTATAAGGTTTGAACCATAAGGCCAAGTTCAAGATGTGAAATCATCTTTTGCCATTGGATGCATAAAAAAATCAATTTCAATGCAATTAATGCAGTATTCTAACCCTCTCCTATTAAGGAACACAAACAAGGTGGCTTGAAACACAGCTTTGCCCTCACACTTTCTGTTACTCCTTCTGTCAATGGATCTTCAGACAAAGCTTAGAGAAATGTATGCCTCACAGCCAATACTTTCATCACAAGAAAACTATATGAAATCCAGCATGAAGGATATTGAGCTTCCTTTTGGTGTCCCTTCATCTCAGGGATTAATCTTGCAAGATTTTCACCATATGGATCAGTTTCATTTGAATGGTGGTTCCTCATCATCCAATCAAGTTTTTGGGGTCCAAAATCCAACCCTTGATCCCTTTGGCAATAACTTCACTACCTATGGGTCTTCATCATCATCATGTTTTGATGTTTTTGAGTGCAAGCCTTTTGTGGAGAATAATATTGGTGTTGGCCATGCTCAAGTTATGGACAACTTCCAATATGGAGGTTATGGTTTGAGCCTCCCTCATCAGAGGAATCAATTGGATATGATGGTTTCAAGCCAAAGTTATTTTCCCTTTAATGCCCAAGAAACCAAGCCTGTGACATATGTTGTGCCAGATGAAGTCTCATGCATATCCCCAATGAATTATTTCAAAAAGGTTGCCATCAACAAAATCAATAGGGATTATCCAACCTCTAGAAGGACATACAAAAGTCGAAGGAAGTCCAATATTGTAAAGGGGCAATGGACTGAGAGTGAAGATAGGTAAACGAAAACAAAAGATTAAAAAAAATGAAATGACTAGTTTCCATTAGATCTATTGCCTTTTGTGGTTATTTAATTAATCTAATTTTACATCATTTTTACAGTTTGGAATTTTGCATATTGAAAAGAAAAACTTATTTGTGTATCTGTGTTTGCACAAACAGTTTGTTGATTCAACTGGTGGAACAATATGGATTGAAGAAATGGTCTAATATTGCTCAGATGTTACCTGGAAGAATAGGGAAACAATGCAGAGAGAGATGGCATAACCACCTAAGGCCTGACATTAAGGTTCCAATTTACTACCTGTCATACTATATAGGGAGACATCTCATTACTTGGTGCATGTTTGTATATATGTTCTTACATTCTTATATTCTTATTTCTTTCTAAAGAAATAGTCTCTCATGAAGGTTTTGACTATAACTTATGTTGAACACAAAATCAGCCAATATAAATGCCCCATTACACACATACTATGATGTTTTTCAATTCAATTTTTGTGTCCTTTTGCAGAAGGACATATGGACCGAAGAAGAGGACAAGATACTGATCGAAGCTCATTCAGAGATAGGAAATAAGTGGGCAGAGATTGCTAAAAGATTGCCAGGAAGAACTGAGAACTCCATCAAAAACCATTGGAATGCAACAAAGAGAAGGCAATATTCCAAAAGGAAGTGCCGCACAAAGTACTCTAGAGGCTCTCTCCTTCAAGAGTACATCAAGAGCTTGAACTTGGACAAGAACCCCCCAATAGACTATAGAAGAAGATCTGTTAATCCTAGAGGCATGGCAAACAAAACTAGCACTAGCACTAGCACAAGCAAAGTAGTAGCACCACTACCAACGGCAGCACAGCCCCATAAAGCAGATAATGATCAATTTGCTCCTAGTGATGATAGGTTGGTTCCACATTATGATTTCAATGAGGTCCCTGATTTTTGCTTTGATGAGAACTTGTTTGAAGAAGGGTGTAGCATTGATTCTTTGCTAGAGGACATGCAATGTGTTCCTACTATGGATGAGAAAGAATTTGATGGAAAAAAGCAAGGTGATGCTACTAATAATGTGGAGGTGCCAAATTTTGATCTTGATGGGGGAATAATGCAATGTGCTCCTGTTGTTGATTTTGATGACAATGATTTTGACATGGATATGTCACAAGAGATTTTGGCATCCATGCTTGGTGCTGAAGTTAAGGAGGAGCTTGATTTGGTGGAGATGATGTCTCAGGTCAATAAGATTGGTTGATGGTTATTTAAGTCCTTGTTTGGCAACTATATTAATTATAATATGCACACCATGCTTGGTTATTTGCTTTTATTTTCAAGTACTACTTATTATTGGAGCAAGTTCAGAAAGGGTGATACAATGATGGAACTTGATGGAGTCCTGAGTTATCATCTCGATTACTCTTCACACCAAGTTTCGGAACAACAACAACATTATGGACCATAAATGCGGAGAGTGAAGGGGCAGAGTAATACAGTAATGAACATCAGTATTAGGAAATTATAGTTTTGATATTATATATTATTATATGATAAATAAAGATTGTAGTTAAATTTCGGTCCTTGGTTGAGGAGGAGAAAAAAGATTTCAGGTTCTGAAACAGTATGAAAAAAGAAATAAAAATTGCAATTTTGCACTGCATAAAATTATATTATATGTTTATATCTTAAAAACTCAGTGGCGTATTTGCTTGTATTTGCTCTTCTTGATTAAATTCTTTTCTCATCCAAGAGCACGAGCTTTGGAATGGCATATTGTAATATTTTTTAATGGCAATGTTTTAAATTTTACAAAATGTTAAATTGTATATATTATCATAATGCATACAATGTGATAAGTTGCTGGTGTAAATTTCAAACTGACAATGTATTAAAATGAAATTCTATTCAAAAAATATATATTGTAAAAATCAAATAAAACAATATACCAAAATTAAAAAAGACTATTATAAAAGAATGTCGACACATTTTTTTTCCTATAAAGAAACAATTGACAATGTAGGTGGAGAAAGAGGAAAATAGGTCAATGAGACATAACAAAATGATAGAATTGAACTGGACAATTTGTTTTTCTTCTGGCCTTTGCAAGGGAACATGTCTGAAAGAAGCAGTTAAAGATTGCGCTAATTAAGCCTTAACTGAAAAATTATTTATTGTGTCTGTTTCTGTTAAGATTAATTAAAACCTTAATGTAGTAAATTCTTATTGCAAGCTAAATTCCCAGCAACGTAAAACTGAATTAAATTAATTATATTAGCAGTCGTTGAACAAAGGACAGTTATAAGGGACATTAATGAAAACGATATTGTACAGGGTTAATCTGTTTTTTGAGGGGGGAAAAGTACACACTTCAAAGAAAATATATAGTAATTGGAATTTTTTTTTACTTGATTGTATTTTAGCTATGATCATATTTAACATATGAATTTAATTAGAATGCACTGATTAATCCAATTATGTAATGATATGATAATGTAAAAAAAAATTTTACTGTTAGTGCATTAAAATTAAATTCTTAACATATATCTAACTAGAATTAAGTACGGTAACAGGTGCATTATACTCTAACTAAAATTGATAAAAAAAAAATATGAAAATTTCTTTGCTAGAAGAGGCTAAAGTTTAAATATTGACAACTTGTATTGTGGGGTTAGTTTTATAATAATATACTTTTGAATATACCGTCAAAAACGATATTCTTTTTGGCACTGTCAAAGATTATAAAATTAAAATATTTATCCCCGCAAAACAAAAATAATAAAAATATTTAAGACTCTAAAATTTAGCTAGCAATTATGCCAAAGACTCTTCTTGAAAAGGTAGCTCAGCCAGCTGCCATTAGGTGGACATCAAGATTGTTAGCTAAAATGTTTGAAATGTAAAACTTAGGTTACATATCAATTAAACATTGCCATCCTGAATTACACAAGGAAATCACAACCAAGAGTATACAATAGAATTTAGCACTTAGTTCACACAAGATTTGGTTGTCTCATTCAAATGTCATGATGTACTGCTACTAGCCTCATTGGTGCTTGCTTGCAAATGACCGATCTCAAAATTTGTTTACATGTTTTTCTAGGTTTTTTCAGTTGTGCACTAAGTAAAGTTTGGTGCATTGTGCACCACGCATTTAACCGTATTTAGTGAATGTGACAAAATATATTTAGAAGTATGAGGATTGAATTAGTCACACTTCTGTGCATTTACTCAAACTATAGTAAATGTGGTTAAATGTCTAATATGTGGTGCACCCTACTTTACTTAGTGTAGGACATCATCTTAGTGTATTATTTTTTTAAACGTATAAAGTAAACAATTTTATGAGAAGACTAAAAGCACTTTTATTTTGTGGAAAATGTTAATATATATTTGAGTATATATATTTGAGTTTGTAATGAATCTTATACATGACACGATCTCAATCAATACTTTTATAATATTTATATCTTTTTAACTTTAAATTATATTGTAAATAATTGAATTATGTTGCTATGTAGAATTTGCCATAAATTCAGAACTATAGTTTTTCTTTTTTATTTGAGTTTACAAACCCGTGCTTATTTGAGAGTATTCATATATAGAGAATGCTTCTTGGTCCTTGATGTCTTGCGAAAAAATAAGCACGGGTTTGTTTCTCACTCTCTATGGCTTGTAATTCTTTCTCAGTTTACCTAATAATTAATTCGAAGTTTTAAAAAGTGTTTGTTTACCTCGTTCTTTTCTGCTGTGAATTTTGGTGCATGTCAAAATCACTAATCATGCAACGATTGTATGCGTTCCACTATGTTATGTCTCTTATCTAGCTAGATGGGTCCTCGCGAGTGCCCATGAATCCTCATTCCATTCATTGAAGCAAACTTTTCAAAGTATCTCCATGCAAACATGTCTTTTCTTTAATACAAAGCAGACAAACTAGAGTACTCAAATCAAATGCATTGTCAGAGAGCAATGAAGAGGACAACTTCATACTTTCAAATTTTATATTAAAATCGAAAAGCCAAAACGAATTGTTGGTAAGACATACATTAAAGGACCTACTTCTTGAAGTGATTTTTTTTTTTCAATTGTTCATACATCCTACAAATTAACTAACGATTTTTCAGCTCGAAAATTGACATGTCGTTAATGCCTGGAATCACATCGTCTTGTGCTACAATTTTTATTTAGGAAACTGTATTTGAAGACCAATTTATCCTTTAGACTGACATGTTCTTATTAAAATATTTGGTATTTTTATAGTACCAAATTTTAGAGTGATGGTAATGACATTGCATAAAATTCCAAGTGTAGAATGATAACTCGTATTTTTTTTGAAAAAACTACTAATATTCGGAAATCATCAACTTTTAACTAATTTAACTTCAATAGAATCGACCCACGTACTATTTTTTCCCCCCGTTTTTTGCCATGTATAAGATTTGAATTTGAAACTTTGTCTAAAGAAATAAGGGTTGAACTACTTGACAAGCGTGATTAGGAGTAGTATTCTCAAAACACTTGTTAGAAAAATATTAATTAAGATTTTTTTAACATTTTTTAAAGTTTTCTAATTTTAATGCTTGAAACAAAATCAAAGGACATTCAATTTGCTAATTATACAGATAAAATAGTAAAATCAAGCTCCAGGTCACTTCGTGTGATAGAGATATCATATCTAACGTCAACTCTTCTAAATATTAAATACTTCGATTAAAAAGCTAAGGAAGATTTTAGATCTCTAACTAACATTTGTGCAAAATTTATTTGTGGAGCATCTTGCTCCTTCCTTTTTTAATAGTCAAATGTGCCTTTGATTAGAGGGTTGGAGCTCCTCTCATAAAACACACTTCAGAAGCCAAGCTTTCGCCGAATTTTGGTTTGTGTTGAGAAAAATCTCAACCAAGCAGGAAATAAAGCTGCTTGGGGATAATGACACAGGATACGTTTATATATAACTGAAAAACTAAAAACTG
The DNA here is from genome assembly GCA_031216125.1 of Dalbergia cochinchinensis. NCBI lineage: Eukaryota > Viridiplantae > Streptophyta > Magnoliopsida > Fabales > Fabaceae > Dalbergia > Dalbergia cochinchinensis. The sequence continues at coordinate 51,566,182 of CM062373.1, read as the reverse complement.
ATCGTCTTTACAGAAATTACTTTTTCTAACTTCTACAAAAAGAAAAATGCTAAAATCAATTTTTTTAAGATTATGATTATTTTTAAAAAACTATTCGAATTATTTTTTCACCCCCCCCCCCCCCCCAAAAAAAAAAAAAATCTCATCCAAACACAAAACTTTGGACTATAAATTGTTTTGAATTTAAAATACACTATTCCAAAGCTCTTCGCTCACTATCATCAAGCCATTATTGAAAGGCTTATACAAGTCCGTTTACAGCTACGAAAGGAATGTTTGGTGCTTATTAGGAAAAGGGTTTACCCATAGGTTCAGTTCTGCTCTCTAACCAGGAAAAGTAAACGTTTACCGAACACATCATATCATGGCCTTGTGTATATGCATTCATAGTCCCTATAGTGCTTTCTTCACCAGGGAAACTTTGGCTTATAATAAAATATACAAATGATCCAAAGCATGCGCATATAGAAAGGAGAAACAAAAAGTAAGCCTTTTTAGATTTAACTTGTCTTTGCACTTCTGGTTATATAGTACATGCTCATCATGTTCTTTGTCACTTTGTCTCCATGTCCCTTTCATTCTAAACAAATCACGTAAACTACATGAAACTAAAATTAAAGACAGAAACATTACTACCAGCATTCAACAGAATCTTTCCATCAACATGAAAATATCCCTGCCCATTTTATATTGTGAGTAACAATGCAGTCAAACAACAAACTCTGTAAAGGGTTAATAGGAAGAAAAATAAAGGCAATAGATAAGATGATCTTTTGTTACATTAATCAAGCTTATATATAACCTCTAGAGCATCACTTAGGAAGGACTACCTCTGACATGCCTTAAAAGATACTACATTTTAGCTTGAAGGCGAACCACTGGTATCTTTTCCGAGATTTGAGGGCCACCGACTAGGACTTTGCTTCAGCTTGATCTCCTTACCAGCTGGTCCAAGGCTGCTTTCACCTCTCAATTCGGTTACTCGAGGGCTTGGAACCCTTCTTGATATTTGTGGACTATTAGCTGGTCTTATATCTCCAAGTGAAGTTGGAGTTGAACTTGTTGTTTTGGGGCTTTGCGTCCGGCGGATCTCTCCACGACTCCTTGTAATAATTTCATCAAGAATTTCCCCGCCACTGATGTTGACTGCTGCCTGGCTGTTTGGATCCTGCTGGGTATATCGACATTAAACTATGAACAAGAGCTATTGTGCTAACTTGATAACAGTTAAACTGCTGTAGTTCAAACTACTTACTTCAAAGGACATGTTGAAAGCAATGGCAGGTGCTTCCTCATATGCTGCAGCATCCAACTCTTGAAGATGGGCTCCTTTGAAAAACTTGGGAAGAATATATTGCCGTACCGGGACAAGAAGCATGATCAACAATGGGAAAAGGACCCCGGCGATTGGTATCCAGGTTATGCCAAAACAGAGAAGCAAGTAAACTGTCTGGAATATGGTAAACAACGCAACTGTTTTGAAGGGCACGGTCTCAACAAAGGTGGCATGGTATTTCTCCAGAAGTCTGTTAAAGTAGGAAAGAACAAAGGGAGATCATCATCTTCAGCCTCTTAATGCTAATGCTAAATGCGTATGCAAACACACACATATATGCTAACATTGGTTCTATATATAGATGTCTATAGCATATGCACCACAGAAATCAGTTACCAACTAACCACCCGCAAATCTTGATTGAGAGGGAAAAAAACAAATACAGGTAGTAGAATTCTCCAAGGAAAAAAAGGAGTTAGTGAAATATAATTTATGCACTAGAATTAGGAAGTGGATAAAGAAAGGGAGTTTTGGGCACAGTATTCAAATCCATGAGTCCTAGAACTATGGCAGTTTCAAAATTGACTGAGCATAGATATACTTGTATCTTCGGCTTGGAGCAGTGAAAAGATACAGTATTCTCTCCCAAAACTGATTTCCAGGCAAGCTTTCAATTGCCATGAAGGCAAAGTAACCCCAAAGCACTGAAGTTGGTATCTTCTTCAGAAGAGGCATAGCACCAACACAAGCCCCAACCATCAATGCCTGCAGTAGATTGCTAAGACGCTGCTCTTTAACTTCAACTGGCAAAAGGTCATCAACGTCCTTATTCACATCAAAGACAACCTCATCAACAGGGGCATCAATGTATCCATCACTTGAGGCCAGTTGAATGGTAGATTCCTTCAGCTCTTTCAGCCCCTGCACAATGAACGAAACAAAGGATAAACGAGAAAGAAGATCATAAAACTCAGACCAACCGGCAATCTTTAAATTAAATTTACCAAGGTAGGTGGCATTTGAGGAACCAATGGGGTCTGCATCTCATCATATGCTTCTCTCATACTTTGGTATAACTGACTGAGGTTCATATTTCTCCGCATGCTTTTTCGTGCAGTAGATATAAGCTTATTCCGTAAGAGCTGCTCCAAACAAAACAAATAACCATTATAGACAATTAGCCTAGCTATAAGTAGACGGGACTTAACATAGCAACAAATAACATGTAGGATGGTTTACTAGCATGAATAGTCAGATGAGGAGAAGAAATAAACCCGATGTCTAAGACAGTCAAAACTATTCAACTACAAATATGAATGAAGCCCAAGCAAAACTATAAGATGGTTGTGTCCTGGGAAATCCGAAAAAGGGCAAAAAATGCCCACCAAAATAAAGCAAAGAAATTGGTACGATAGAAGGATCATGATAAATGGCTGAGACATATTGTATTCAAAAGTTAGTAAAAGTGATATTACCTGATGTTTTAGGGTAGCTAAGCTTTTGGTATGCATTGGAGATTGTGGAATCACACCGTTCGAAGGAGGGACTCCAATAAGCCCACACAATATGGTCTGGCCCGCAAAATGAATAAGCATTTAAAAGGAGAATATTTGCTAGTTGTAGTAGAAACAGTTTATTTATTTCCATTCACTTGGGTTGCAATTGAATTCCCATGAATTTCAAAGAGAATGCTTACCAGAAAGCCCAAGAGAAGCAGGTCATAGTGATAAGATGAGGGTTTTCTTAGATTGAACTCCTTCTGCTGTGCAAGTTGTGAAGCAACACTGTGATCAAAGTAGTAAAGCACAGCAATCATAGTTGCTGGTATAAAGGCTCCAATAATATATAAGATGGGCACATTCAACATCTCCTGCAAAGTTTTTAAAAGAAAACTTGAGCAATGAGCCATGCTTGCTTTGCAGGGGGGCAAGCTCGAATGTGGCTTTCAATGTGGTAAGTTAACATTGTGTACGATGGAATAATATGCATGTTAAATTATCAGAGTGTCATGAAATCATCTCTTCCAAAAGCTTAAACTGTTAGATTATGGCACATTAATGGTTTTATATCTATTATCTAATACGCCCCCTCACATAAATGTCTCTTTTGGGCTTGAAACGTGGAGAGAATGCACAATTCCACCTTACCTTTTGCTGAAATTTTATTATTTTATTAGAAGAATGGAGGCATTGGTCGTAGAGGCTCTAATACCATATCAGGAAACCAACTAGTATACTAGGATTATGGCACATTAATGGTTTTATATCTAATACAAAGTTACCTTAATAACAGTCCAATTTGAATATGCACCAGAAGACCATGGGTTTGGACTGAAAAGTCGCCTAGGGATTCCCTTTGGAACCTTATTAACTGGTATGTAAGACATAGCAGTCCACACAAGAACCATTAGAGGGACTCCATAGTCAGCTATAAATCCCCTTAGCCAACCTATGATATAACCACAATTTAGAAGAATGTGATGTTGATAAACCAAGCAACTTTTACCACAAAAAACAAAGCAAAAGAATTGCAATTAGCAAACCAGATAGTTCACCAAACTAGTACCTGAGGACATGAAAGTGGTTTATCTAAGTCACATCAAACTTGCAGTCTGTCTTGAAAGGTAAAACAAACTCCCCTATAAATTTTCAGATACAAATTCAGAAGAATAATCAATACCTGTGCCGTAACGCCAAGCTCTAGCCTTGCGGCTTCGTAGTCCAGTAAAAAGAAGGCCAAATGACAAAACCAAGGCAAACATTCCATTGCCAAACAACCAAGAGGATTGGAGCGCAATCTGATTGGTACCTTCCTTCTGGTTCTTGGGTACACCAAACTCCTCAACAAGTCCCTTTGAAATGGAGATTATTAACCATATTAAACTGCAGTATCACTTTACATAATTGTCCATGAAAGGTTCCTATTTTGAACCACATATAAAAGTTGCAGATTAGACAAGATAAAATGGTTCATGGTTGATCCATACTCACCTTTATGGCCTGCTGCATGAAGAGCATTGCAATTAGCAAACCAAATAGTTCACCAGCAAGGCGTGTGAATCTGTTGATTATGGAGCATGCACCAAGAATGGCCAGTAAGAAAAGCAAGAGGGCAGTCCAAACACAGACCCTAAATATAAAATAAAAAGTGGAGAAAGTTACTTCACATCACTAGCTTTGTAAAAGAATAATCACTCAATCAGCTCAGAACATACCATCCAGTCCAAGGCAGGAATAGTTTGTGTCCCAAGTCTCTTCGATCTTTCGCAAAGTTGTACATGAATGTATACATCAGAACTGTTGGCTCAGCTACACCTAGAATGAGGAGAGGCTGCCCTCCAATAAGTGAGTGGATAACACCACAAAGTGCTGTTGATGCAAGAGTCTGCACTGCAGTGAGAGTTCCATCTGTAAAAATAAAATCAAGAACCATTTGTTAGCAAACAATGACTAAAATATCAAAAGGACACTGAACCTGAAAAATAATACCCTTTTACCAGTATTTCTCTCCAGTTGCTCCCCAAAAGAGATAACCGGAATTGCTGAAGCGAAAAATATGTATGTGGTTGGGGCAAGGATCCTATATAACAATACAATGTCAAAATTACTATAGTTGATGCCTCAAAAGAAAAACTTCAATTTTGTATGCAATAGGCAATGATTAAACTTGGGGGAGTGGGGGGAGGGACTTTCGGTTAAAAACTAAGGCACATTTGGTTTGAATTTTCATTTTCCGTTTCCATTTCCTAATGTTTTCTATTTTCATAATTTTTCGAAGCAATCAATGAAAACAAAAGACACGAGAAATGAAAACAGGAAATGAAAAATCAAACTAAACAGACCCTAAGGCAGCTAGCTAGATTATCAGTAAGACCAGGATCATCAAATTTATATTCACAAACCTGATACCAGATTGCAATCCACTGGTCCAATCTTGTTTGTAGCACACAATTCTTGCTTTGAGGTCATTCTTAATCCCACGGAAGGGGACAAATGTTTCTTCCATGAAAGTCTTGGAAATCAAGCACTTAATACTGATCTACAAGTTCTGGTCTATAGATAACAAAGAAGATGTAATTGGAAGATACTGAATTTTTTGAAGTGAGCTCTAGAGGTAAAACAGTAACTAAGGCTGCATATCTGAAAATTTCACTAAAACTCCAGGGCAGGGAAAACTGAATCCTACATATATCATCCTAAACAGGAAAGCAGGCAAAAGGTATACTCATTTGTTTTGGCTGTTGTTGAGCACATCAGGCTCTCTGATGAATAAATAAATGAATCAAGCTGAAGAATTTACATGTCAGATAATCTATGAAGAAAACATTGTGCATATATTGGGTATGAGTGACAAAAGAATGAGTCAGTATCCAGCAATTGAAACAAAAAACCACTTGGATTACATATCCAGCTGAAACTCAAAAGAGTAACAAAGAATGCTTTTCAACATAGTCAACAAGAACAAGAAGACACCATCGAAAATGAAGACTAGCGTTTAGCCATGACAAAGCCTAGATCCAAGAACAACACTTTGTCTAGAATACCCTCGATATGCTATTCTGAGAAACCAAACTTACAACCAGAAACAACCCAGTAGAAGCAAACTTGGAGCATTCCAGTTATACACAAATGCAACTTTCGCCCCTCAAACTGAGGTAAATCAAAAAACACAAGCTGTGAGTGGTAAACTAGCGAAAAGCCATCATCATCACAGGCTGCATTTGCTATGGTTCAGAAGCACTTGAGAGAAGAATGAGCATCAAGATAATACAAGGGGTAAAAAAAAATGAGTTTTTTCCGTAAGATTAACGAGATTCCATGATTGAAACTTCTGATGGGGAATGGCTCAAAGCAACACTTTTGAGGATCTGGGCATTAATTGAAAGCCAAAAGGGTGTCTTAAGCTAAAGTCAAAATTACATTTTTCAGCAAGGGGCATTAAAAAGTGGAGCAAGGAGTAGATTGGAGCACACCAAATAAGAAGAAGCAGAAGAGAGTGCAGTTACATTTAACTTTGGGACACAACAAGATTGAGAGAAAAACTATTCGAGGCAATAAATTAAGGGAAAAAGGACAATTATGTGAGAAATCTCGGTCGAGGAACAAACAAACGCTTCAATGAGGGGTTTCTGTGTGAGAGCGGCGAGCAATGGTTTATTTATATGTGAAATGTTTGAATGAGGGATCGAAGTGGAAATATCATAAGAATAATGTTACGTGCGAGAGTGGTGAGCAATGGTTTATTTATGTGTAAAATGTTTGAATTGGGGATTGAAGTGGAAATATCATAAGAATAATATTGTATGTGTAATTAAAATACCGTGTAAACTCACACCACTTTGAATTGGACGTGAATCTTATCTTAGTCGAGTTCATACTTATTTCAAATATAGAAAATAGAGTATGAATCTAGACGATATACCATGTACCAAAGGTAAATATCATATCAGAAAGAAAGAGCTGGTAGTGGTGAGTATAGTAGCAGCGAGGAAATATTGAGCGTGTGTGTCAAACACACACACAGGGCAGTAAAAGAAAGAAGACGAGAGACACCGGTGAACAAGTTTTTTGGTAACCGTTTACGACAATGATAGTTGCGTGCTCGAAATATTTTATGATTATTATTTAAAAATAGTGAAATGAGATTTGTGGGGTTATTCAACTCAATTTCTTAATGTTGTTCTTCTTCTTCTCCAAGAAATGTTAAAGTCTCCTTAATACAATGTCTAAAATTCCTTATAATTAATTAAATATTATTTATAGCCATTGAATATTTTTTAATATTGTATAAATTATAATTCATATTATGGTAAGTTATATTCTAAATTAAGATGTTAGGTTTGGGAGTTAGAAGGACGAAAAGAAAAGATTAAGGTAGAGAAGACTTAGAGTTGACAATCATTTTAGCCCTCGTTTTATAATTAAAGGTCATTTTAATATTCGACTTTTAAAATGAGTTAAATTAGTCCTTGATATTATAAAATATGAGTCATGTTAGTCTCTCAATTCACTTTTATTTAATATTTTATCAATTAAATAATGATAGGTAACCTTAATTGATAACTTCACATCATTTGTCTATTGAAGTAGAATGAAATTTAAAATAACTCATTTTAGTATTTAATATTATAATACAAAATGAGTTATTTTATGATTTAAAATGAAAATTTAAATAATTTATTTTATGTAATTTTAGACACTAAAATAAATTATTTTAAACTCTGTTATACTTTAAATGACATAAGGTTTATTAAGCTATATTTAAGATTATCTATTATTATTTAATTGATATAATATTAAATAAAAAGTGAGTTGATTGACTAAAATGACTCATATTTTATAATGTCAAGAATTAAGTTGATATATTTTAAAAGCTAGAGACTAAAATAACTCATGAGTATAAAATTATGGATAAAAATGAGCATCAGCTCAAAAACTCAATTATTTAGAATATAAATTATACCAGCCTTGCAGATGGGGGCCAGCACAAACGGTTCATGGCTTTGCCTTTATACAAACTGCACCTGGAAAGTGGAAAGGGTCGCGAGTTCAAGCCTGACCAATATATATATATAATACCAGCCTCCATAGGGTAGCATCGCCTCGCATGATATCAAGTCTGGTATCTTGAATGGCATTTAGTTACTGTCCTGCAACAGAAATACAGAGACAGTGGGGACGGAAACATAAAAAATATTGTCCATGTATCGTGTTTGGTTGACAGGGACAGTCAAGACAGTTGATTGGTGGTTGGTGGCTGTTGACCGGTGGTTAACTAGCGTTCACCGATGGTTGACCGGTGGCCGGACCATTACAGGAGGTTGCTACATAAGAGGTTAAATTTCTATTTCCATGTCCTATCCCCACTGTCCCCATATTCTATGTCTACCACCAAACATGATGTAAGGATAATCTGTCTCTGTATTTATGTTCTTGAACACAAACCAAGAGCAGCCTTGGAGCCTTTTCCTCTTAGCCTTCTAGTATCAAGACCAGGAAAAGGAAAGAGAGTTCAACCACTTGGGCTTTTTTACGTAACTAAATGAAAAAAAATTATATAATCTACACTCTTTTTATATTACACAAAATTAATTAACTAAAAGTAGATTTCTAAAATGTAAAATGCATACAAATCGGTCAATAGAAAAAAAATTTCTTTTTATTTTTAGTGAACTGAAATTGATTGACACTGAATAGATTCCTGCCCTTTTTTTTTTTAACTGGAATCTGTTGGCTCTGAAAAGCAAATTTCCCACAAACAGCACTTTAATACAATGTGGCTCTGCCACTTTACTAATTTCCTCTATTAGTTTTCCCTAGAATAACAATTTTTTATGACAAATTTTTGTAATCATTATAAACACAAATCTTAACAGCAAAATTCATCTTTCTTTGTGTCAATGAAAAAGCCATTGATTCCATGTAATCGTTAATTTGTTAGTTGTTGCATAGAAGGAATTCTATTATTATTTAAAATAAATCGTTTTACTTATTTACTAATAATGAGTAAATGGGAAAAAAAATAAATTACTTTACTTTTTAAAATAAATATGTGAGCTGAAAATTTAAGAAATTAATTATTTTGAAAAGATATAGAATTTTTTCTTTTGTAATTTAATGAAAATCAAATTCATTTATAAATAATTTGTGAAAATAAATTATCTCTTGATAAAAAAAATTAGTTCCCTTAACATATATTTAAAAAAATTAAGGATGAGAGATAATATCAAATTATTTTAAATATCAAGATCAGCCTTTTAGTATCAAGATAAAAAAAAAAAAAAAAATGGTATCTTGGAGCCTTTCCCACAGCCTTTTATTATCAAGATCAGGAAAAGGAAAGAGAGTTCAACCACTTGACCCTAAAAGAAAAGAAAATAAATAAATAAGTTTGAGAAAAAAAGAACGTATATTCTGCGGTCGGTCTTCAATCCGTACAAGTGAAATGCCAACAAAAACAATAATACATGTATATAAAAAATTAGGATTTTTCTAATAAAATAGATCAAGGATTTCAAAAGTTATATTTTTTATTATACCGTGTGATTTTAAGTCTTAAAGTGTGAGATCCATTAAAAAGTAAATTTATTGGATTTTATTGGTTAAAATTTTAAAATGATAAGTTTCCTAAAAATATATAATTTTTCAGATTTTAAAGTGCAGAATTCACTATCAAATTTATAAATTTATTTTTACTAAAAACCTTAAGCAGTGTTCTATTTAGATAAATCCAAATTAAAAAGCAGCATTCAAACGTTCAGATTTTGGTGCGCATAAATTGGCTATAATTTATTTCAGTGCATGATCACAATTTTTAGTTGGCTATGATATCATGCCTTTCAATTTTTGATGCAAGGATGCCGCTGGCCCCTAGCACTATTATTATCATTTAATGATGGCTAGACACATCAATTGTTTTCGCTCTCTCTTTGATATTCCTCGAGGGAAAAAGAAAAAAAAATAAAAAAAGAACATACCAGAGAGAAGAGGAAAAGGGAATAATTCGATTTCACTTGTATTGTATTCAATTTTATTCAAAAAAAATTAATATCGAGTTTTAGTTAACAACTTCAACGATAAAAGGAAAAAAGATTTATTATTTTTTTGTATATTTTAATATTATTTTATATTATCATTTAATTTTACTGACACTTTATCTTGTAATATTAATTTTATTATAATTATATTAGATGCTAAAATCACTAAATGATATCGTAACATCATTAAATACAACAATACTTTTTTATTCCGACAATATACCGAAACTAATTTAAAAAACAAATAGTTTTTTAGTTTCAAAAATTGCAACCCAATTATATTTAATAAAGCATAAATGTTCATTTGATATAGAAAGGAAATGTACAATCAAATCTTAATACGGAACCATCAGGTTATCCTATCATTTTATTCAACTTTTCCTCAGATAAATGTTTTATACTTTTGGAACTTTATATTTGTGTCAGAAAGTGTGTTGATAGATTAGAATCCCATCCAACGGTCTCTGCGCTTGTGGTGCCAGTGACCATGATTTTCTTACCCTTTGCTATATTTTTTAAGCAATGTTGTTTAATTTAAACATAATGTATACACGCTTATGGAAATAATAATTTGCTGTATGTATGAATTAAATGAATTTCTGACCCCCAAAAAAAATCAATTTTTATGGAGAAAATTACTTTGTTTTTCCAAAAACTTTTTTTGATAGCCTGTTGATTATAAATTATTCAAACATAAAACAGCTAATCCAAACATGCTAATGGCAATTGCACATTAAATGTTTTCGTGCTCTCTATGATAATTGTAAAGGAAAAAAAATACAAACTAAAATGGCTTTTTTTTTAAGACTTGTATTTTCATGCACATTTGGCCCCTCATTTAGTTATCTAGAGATACGTCCCTTAATATGGGTATGGAAAAATTAACCCGTTTCAGGAGAAATACACCCTCAATATGAAATTTTAAATATTCGAATAAAATTATATATCTCCAACAAAAAAAGATTTGTGCAAAAAAAATTATGAGATTAATTTCTGATTGACCATAAAATTATTATGAGGCTATATCTAGTCTCCTATAAGAATTACTTTCTTTGAACTCGAATTCACGTCTTCATTTCAGGAGATCAAGATTGTGTAGCACTTACAACTCCTTTTTTTAGTTGGGTTAGTTGATATGATACAGTGGAGAACGAAATAAATGAATAATTCCAATTCAATAATATTAAAATTTATTTTTGAATGCAATAAATTAAAAAATCATTTAACAATATTGTCTAAATAATTAAAAAAATTGAAGTTTAACTTTGATACAATGCAAATGGGAAAAAATATAGTATTTAATCTTTGAAAATACGTTATTTGACCATTTTATATTGCAAATCGCATTAGATGTCAAACTTATTCAATATATATAAATGTATATGTCATTAAATGTAAATATAATACTTTTTTCATACCAAAAAATAATTCTTTTTTTATACTAACCTTCTATTGAGCTTAAATTTTAGAAAAATAAGCTTCATATTAGTTTATAAAGTTATAATTTAATTATTTTTAATAAGGGGCCAATATTATTTGATCAAAAAGGAAATTAATTATAATCAAAATTTTTGTTAAAATTTTAAGAGATTAATTTTAATATATTTTTAAAAAATTTGTATTATTATTCAATTACACGCTTCTATTTATAAGATTTTTAAGATAGTAAATAGTTAATTGTATTAATTATTTTTTTACATATTAATATATGATTGAATAATTATATAAAATATTTTTATCCTTGGTATATCAAAATTAAAATATGAATCAAATTTTAAAATGTGTTAACCTTCCTCTTCTCAAATTATGACTTATATAAATAGACTTTTTTGTCTATTAAAACTATAGTACGTTTTACGTTTTTCTTTTCACTGTTATAGTACGTTTTACTTTGATTTATCATAATAATTGTATTTTTTTTCTTTTTGAAAAGTGCATGAAAATGACACTTGAAGTTGGTTTAATTATTTTATAGATCCCAGTAATTTTATTTAATTTTTAATTAAGTTCTTAGTTTACAAATTATTAATCAGATTTCTATATTAAATAAAAAAATTTAAATTAAATTCCTACCATTATAACTATGTGAAACAAAATAGAATATTCTATCATTCTATATGATATGGCATATGACATGTGTATATAACTATCCAATATAGATTTATGTTATCCTATAGGATGTATTTAAATTTTGAGTGAAATTGTGCGGGATTTATGTAAAAATTAAATTTTTGTTTTTAAACTAAATTAACACACACCTATTAACATTTCTATTTTATTAATATTATTTATACTATATTTGATTAATTTAATTAGTATGAAAAATTACTATAATTTTTAAAATTATTTTCATTCTCTTCTAGTTAGATAAAATAAAACATGTTTTGAACCTTAACTCAATTAAATGAGAGTTGATAGGGAGAAAGCATTACAATAGAAAATTTAAAAACCTAAAAATGCTAAAAACCAACAACATGAAACATGGATTCATAACAAACAAATATGCACCGTTTTCACAAATATTTAATCATTTATTATCGTATAAAAAGAGTGTTTGACTAAATTATCTAATATCTTAAAAATCTTATAAATAAAAGCATGTAATCGAATATTAATATAAAACTCTTTTATACTACTAATATATTAAAATTAATCTCTTAATTTTAATTACAAAAATGGCATACTATTTTTTGCTCGAGGAATCGAGATCTTGTAAGGTACATAAGTTTTCTAACACTATTAGTCCATATTTAGAACTCGAATCTGACATAACTGATTTATTCATATATATATATATATATATATATATATATATTATCTGTAATTCTAAATAAACATGTTCTGATTGAATCCCGTTTTGTGTCCCTATGATAGTGATTGCTCTGTAATTCACTAATTCCAATAAACATGTGTTCGTTGAAGCCCGTTTAGTGTCCCTATGATGGTGATTGCCTATATACATTAAAAGGAGAGACAAATAAAAAAAAAATTGAGAATCAAAATATAGAACGAAAATTATAATTAACATTTTTGAGATATTTTTCGAAAATAAAACGCATGTATTGTGATTTATAACGTGCTCTAATTTTCGAACGGGGCAGGCTCCATCTTTTTAATTTAATTTTAACGAAAAGTCCATAAATTGTTGGTTTCAGAAGCATCCACGAATACTTCAAAGTTCAAACGCAACTAACATCATGGAAGGCCACTCGAGTAATCAAGGATTGAAATCTGTGGTGGTTTTGTATACTCGTGTTACACTCCCATGAATTGATTTCGTTAGCGACCCTTTCAAATGGTCCCATTGACAACCACAATCTTTAAGCGATTATTATGTTAAGAATAATGGTACGCAGTTGGTATTTTAGCATGTGCTAAAAATATAGTCATGGAAAATAGTTAGCATTAATTATCTATTCTGGAAACTATATGTACGTATTTATCCCATAATAACTATATGTAGTGCTAGGTATATACACCTATATCTGTACTCAAGCAGGCACCTAAGAACCTAAAGAATTCTGCCACGCTTTTCTCTTCTCTTACACTTTCCTTCCTCTCATATTTTCGTACAAATTTAACAATGGCGTGAGAGTAGTACCATATTCCGCTGGAGAGTTCCCGGGTAAAATATTCGAACTTCATTATATTATTCACTATGCTTTGAAAATTTCATGCCATTAGAATTGAGAGAATGAGAGGCTTATGCCTTGAGCAGGGAAGATAACAGAATTGAGAGAGAGTGCTGATCTCAAGAGAAAGGAAAAAGTGTATCTTTCATTGAACTTGCTAAATGAGTTACAGAGAGTTATTTTACATACAAGATTAGAAACTAACTAAGTGATAACAGAAGGATAGCTGTTAGTAACTAACTAATTGGCTTTGTTAGTGGCTAGACTCTTATCACTAATATCCCCCCTCAAATTGAGGGGAGTGATATTCATAACCCGAAGTTTGGATCTGAATTTCTCAAAGGCAGCTGCTGAGACTGGCTTGGTCAATAGGTTTGCTATTTAATCACAGGCAAGGATGTGTTGCACATGAATCTTGTGTTGCGGGAGTTTGTCTTTTACAAAATGGAGATTTAGTTCAAAGTGCTTAGAGCGATTCTGAAAGACAGGGTTTGCTGATAGCTGAACAGCACTTAGGTTATCACAAAAGATGAAAGGAAGGCAAGTGCAGGATAAATGTGGCTTAGATAGTAGGTTTTGAAGCCAGAGAATTTCAGCTAAGGCTGCTGCCATGCTTCTGAACTCTACTTCTGTGCTGCTCCTTGAAACTGCTTGTTGTTTTCTACTGCTCCAAGAAACAAGGTTAGGGCCTAGGTAAACACAAAAACCAGTGGTGGACTTCCTGTCATCTATGTCAGACCCCCAGTCCAAGTCACAAAATGCTAGAAGCCTCAATTCCTTCATTTTGTGAAATTGAAGACCATGGTGGAGTGTGCCTGCCAGATACTTGAGGATTCTTTTAACTGCTTTCCATGTTGCTCTTGTGGTGTTTGTATGAACTAAGAAACTTTGTTGACTACATAGGAGATGTCAGGCCTGGTGATGATGGCATATTGGAGGCCACCAACCACAGACCTGTATAGAGTAGGGTTGTCAAAGGCTGTCCCTCCATGAGTTGATAGTTTTTGTGAAGTGATCATAGGAGTAAGCATGCTTTTAGCACCAGTCATACCAGCTTTTACAAGGAGTTCCTTTACATACTTGGTTTGGTTTACTGTAATCTGACCAGATGTGGATTTGCTGCATTCTAATCCAAGAAAATAACTCAATTCACCTAGGTCCTTTAAAGAGAAGATGTGATGTAACTACTGCATTAATAAAGAGATTTCTTAGGGGTTGTTTCCTGTGACTTAAATATCATCTACATATACCAGAATATAGGTAGTGGAGGTATTGGTGAACCTGGTAAAGAGTGAAGGGTCAGATTTTGTGACTGCGAATCCAAATTGTTGGGGAGTATGGCTTAGCTTGAAAAACCAGGCCCTGGGAGCCTGTTTCAGCCCATAAAGAGCCCTTTGGAGTTTGCAAACCTGGTGAAGATTGGAAGACTGAAAGCCTTCTGGCTACATCATGTAAACACATTCATCTAGATCACCATTGAGAAAGGCATTGTTGAAATCATATTGCTTGATGTGCCAGCCTTGTGTAAGAGCAACTGACAGCATTACTCTAACTGTTGAGGGCTTAACCACTAGACTAAACACCTGATCAAAATCCAATTCTTTCTTTTGATGGAAGCCTTTTGCAACCAACCTAGCCTTGTACTTTTGGATTGATCCATCTAGTTTTCTTTTAACTCTAAACACCCATTTGCACCCTATAGGAGTTACATTTGAAGGAGAGTTGACCAATTCCCAGGTTTGGTTTTTGAGAAGGGCTTTGTATTCTTCTTCCATGGCAGCTTTCCAATGAGGGGAAGAGAGGGCTTGAGATATTGAAGTTGGTTCTATGTGCAGCGATCTGTGGTTGTTTCAGTGAGGGCAGCCAAATAAGATTTTAGTTTGAAGATGCCATTCTTCCTTCTAGTAGTCAGTGGATGATTATTCACTATAGGGGCCCTATATATATATATTCTATTATTCATAATATTTTTAATATAGTGCCTATATTTATTATCTTTTTTAATGATAAGAATCCACTATTTATGTGAGAAATATTCTTATTAGATGAAAGGAGTTCATAAGTTAAGATTAATAGTCATTTGATCATATTTTATTTTTTTAATATATTACGTATTGTAACTTATAGCCACATTTTTGTTACACGTTATTTCCTAACAAAATGTACCATCAAATAATTTTAAAAATATTTTATTTATCTGATTTTAAAATAAACCTAATTAACATTTTTAAAAAATTTTATAATACCTCAGGTTCACATGTCCTTAGACAAGTCTAATACAGCTTTAGGGTCTTCCAAGACCTACTCGTGTTGCCGGGAAAGCCCTAGATACATGAAAGACCCTTAATATGCAGGTTAGGTGCATGGTTTTAGTAGTGTTAAGGTTGCTATCGACTACTATAAGGGTATCCCTCGATGCCAGAACAGTGTAAAATGAAGCATTTTTTATTAGTGACACCCTCTACCCTATTTAAACCCCTTCCACAAGTTTTCTCTCTGAAAATTTAAAATCCCTAAACCCCAAACACTCTTCCACCCTCCTCACTCTCAACCACACTCAATCCTACCTCTTTCAAGCTCCAAGGTAAGGATTTGGCTATGGTTTATGTTAGATTCTTCTCCTTCCTTCCTCCTTTATGTATAGGTATCGTTGTTTTCTCATTGCAGTCAAGTTTGGGTCTCCCCCAACACTTTTAGAGTTGAGATTTAGAGTTGTCTAGAGATTATTATAAATTAATCATGTTTTTGTTGTTGTTATGACAGACGTTAGTGTCACTCGCACTTCATGGAGCTCCCTTGGTATTGACACCATTAGTTCCTCCCCTTTAGATGAGTTGACTCAATCATATGACCTATATTTTGGTCATTATAAATATTTTCTTTGCTTGATAATATAAATTAATGCATGATTCTAGAGATTATTTCAAAATGAATATAGACTATTGTGATTTTGACAAGTTTATGAGCTTATGGTTTTTAGCAAGCATGAAATTTGTGTTATGAAAACTATGGGACCCCACTTTGTTGCTAAATTGATTTTTGAGTAGCTTGAATATAATTATAAATATTTAGAGGTATTATGATTACTCCGATAGTTTTGAGGATTTCATATATAGAGAAGATTTTGATTACAATTTAGAGCTAGAGCTCAGTTATGAAAATTAGAGGAATGCTTAGTTTTCACGTACAATTTAAGATTAGACGATAGTTATAGAAAAATAGGTAGCAAGTTAACAATTGTAAGATATCATTATTCTTGATACCAAGTTGTCCATCAGAGGATAATCTCACCCTATCGAAGAAAACCATATATAAAACCTAGTTAAGTGTTCAATTCAAAACCTCACGAGGCACCTATAGAGATCAGAGTAATTCTAGAGATTCTTATTGCTATGTGCTATATATGTATATGCATAACTAGAGATTTCTGTTTCTCCATTAGATTACTGTTATTTATGATTTACAGAGAATACTGATTTTGAGACTATTATGTATGTACATAAAGAAAAATGGTTTCAAAGCTGATGCATTTAATATTATGATTATATGTATCTTTGTTGGTTGTCCCATGTCAAGATTATGGATGAGAATCCACTCATTGGGTTCTAAATGAAACCCAATCCTCTACTTTTCTCCTCTTATAGATACATCAACTGCTCCAGATCCTTTTCAGCCTCATCCCCAACACATTAGAGTTTCCAATTTAGTGAGTTTCACTTCGAGGTGAAGTATCTTTTGAGTTTTGTTAGAGTGTTCTAGCGATTGTGCAGGTAAGGTCCCAGACCATACATGTTTTTGCTTTAATACCATGATTTGAATTGGAAAATTTAATTTTGATTTATAGTTTTCATGGTTCTTTTGTATTGAACAACTCGATATAATTTGTATTATAATTACAGATTCAAACTTGAATTATGATATGGATTAAACATGATTATTATGTTTTAAAATGCAAGTTGTTTTACATTTAAAAATTGGGATTTTATTTAAATTATACGTATAGTATGACCTATCGACTATGAGGCTTACATGGGTATGATATTCCTCATATGCCGATCACGTTTCCAAGTCTAGTTGTGACAAATTTTCAGCAAATGCCTTACAAAAAAATTAAATTAGAACAACTATATTATTCTAACCTAAAATATTAATGTAATCATTGCAATTTTAAGCTTAGAAAATTTAGATGCAAATATTAATATTATCATGTACAATTAAATAAAGTGTCATGTGAAATTAATTTTTTTATGTTATTAAGGTCATTTAATTTCTTTCTTCAATTTAACTATTATACAAATTAAAAGCAATAATATTTATTTTATATTTTAAATTTAATTTTAATTTCACATTATTTAAATTAAGCTTTTCAACAGATTTTTCAAAAGAAGAATCACAACAATTTATGTTATCATTAGCTAATAAGTTAAAATAATTATTTTAATTTTAATCTATATTAAATTCAAAGAAAAAACATTAGTACCATTGCGTCCAACAACATAAATTAATTTTGTTATTTAATTATAGCAAAGATATTATTTTTTATACATTGCTAGTATATGATTTTTTACATTATTAGACAATTATATTGTATTTTTTTCCTTGATGAAGCCAATCATATAGCATTAATCTATTATGTATTACATTTTATAGCCACCTTAATATCACGGAGTAGTTTCTAACGAAGTGCATTACAATCTTAATGCATTAAATGATTTTAAAAGCAAAACTATTATTTTTTAAAAAATAA
The DNA here is from genome assembly GCA_031216125.1 of Dalbergia cochinchinensis. Classification (NCBI taxonomy): domain Eukaryota; kingdom Viridiplantae; phylum Streptophyta; class Magnoliopsida; order Fabales; family Fabaceae; genus Dalbergia; species Dalbergia cochinchinensis. Next base: position 51,547,991 of record CM062373.1, on the reverse strand, counting down.
ATTAAAATCTACACTTTATTAAGATTTTTAAGCAAATAAATTATTAAATTTAGAATTAAAAATCTATATTATCATGTGTTAATGGATTATATGATGTAGTTATTTAAATTTTAGCTTTATGAAATCTAGAGATAGAAAGATTAGTATTGTTATGTATAACTAAATAAAATATCGCATGAATATAGCTTTTGTTGATTATGTTAAGGTCATTTATTCCTTTAAAAATATACTACTAAATAATTTAAAATAAAAAATTCATTTGTCCACTTTTAAAATAAATTTAATTTCATATTCTTTAAAAACTTTTAACAGATTAACTCTCAAAAAAAAAAAAATGTTGTCATGAGCTAATATATTGACATAATTATTTTGAATTTTAATTTAATTAATTTCAATGATAAAAGATTAATATTATTGTTTATAACAATATTGTTATATGATTGTTGTTGATAGATTAATTTTGATATAATATTATAGTAAATTTATAATTGTAAGCATAATAATTACACGTGAAGTCGATGAATAAATGAAAATTTAAAATGAAAATGAAAATTTTAAAAATTAAAAATTATATAATTTCAGAAAAAATGTCATGTGGCAATTTTAATAAAAATTTTAGTCTTATAATATGGATAGATATATGGAAGACTATATATATATACTCAACGAATAGACTTATGGGCGTAGGATAGTTACAGGGAGGGGGGCCACTGCCCCCTAAAATTGTCATTTTTTCTTATAGTTTGTTCATTTTTCTTAATTTGATCCCCTAAAAAATTATTTAGTTAATTTTGATCAATTTTTCTTATTTATCTTGATATTTGAGTATTATAATAGATAATATGCTTTGTAAATATGTGTGTTTCTCTTAAATTGACGGTAAAATATTATTTCTTTTATATATGATGATTTTTATTTAACAAAATTAAAAATTACTCAGATATATAAATTTCTTTATATGAAACTAACTATTGAGTATTGATCACCTCTGATATAATAGACCAGCTCCGCCCCCGGTAAGACGTAAAGAATTCTGCCATACTTTGTCGTCTCCTCTTGTCTCTTCTCTTGCACTTTCCTTCCTCTCATATTTGCCTACAAATTTAACAATTATATATTCATATTTATGAGATTACATTATATTTGTGTACATCATATTACGAATACTGGTACCCACCAGTAGATAAAATATATCCATATGACAGTTGGTCAATTCTCTGTAACTGAGCACTTTTTATACAAGAGTCATTACATGCAGCATAATGATCTGGTGATTAATTGGTAAATTTTCCACTACAGAATAAACGGTTAATTAGCCATCTGCAAAAATGTAAATTAAAAAATGTGGCTAAATGATCTTCCAACTATTACCCGTAGTGTGACTTACTAATTTTCATTTAATTATCATTTGCCTCACTTTTTAAAATGTGGGTGATATCTCATTTCAATTTGATTTTATGAATTTAATTTTTATGCATTGATAGTATAAAATTATTTTACACAGTTAATCAACAAAAATTCAAGAAGATGTCAAATTATAATGAGTAGTTATCATAGTGGATAGTTACTTTCTTGAGATTCAGTTAATTGACGACATAAAATAATTTTATATTAATAATATATAAAAATTAATTTGTTTAATTTATACTGTATTTTCATGGTTTAATTATACCGCAGGTCCCTATAGTTCGACTCAATTCTCAATTAGGTTACTATAGTTTAAAAGTTTTTAAATAGGTCCCTATATTGTATAAGATTTTTTAATCAGATCTTGCCGTTATGAAAAAACAAAATATTCTTTAGAATTTGGAATATTCCATTGGAATATGAAATCTTTTATTTCCATCTCTTTTTTCACATAACGGTAGGGATTTGATTAAAAATTCTCATACACTGTAGGGACTTAATTTAAAATTGAGTGAAACCTTTAAAGTCCATAAAGTTTCAAATCATTATTTTACAATTCTCTAAGTTTATAACAAATAAATAAATAAATAAATGAAAATTTTTTTTATCAGTGCTGGTATTCTAGATTTCAAGATAAATTGTATATGCTAAATCAAAATTAAAATCTTATATACCATGAAAGAAATTAACTAATCATAATTAGTTTTTAGAATAATTTGTTATTATTTTTTCACCTTTAAATAGATTAGTAATCTCCCTTATGATGATTTATCCGATCATAACCATTATACTTTAATAAATTTTGGAAGAACAATATAACTTGGATAAATATATTGTTTGTGTTTGTGTGTTTGATTGCTGCCGTTGTTTTCCGTAAAGTGTTTTAAATATTTTTTAGGAGACACCGCAGCATTTCCACGGTTATTATTCCCAAAAATCCCTTATCTCCTTATTTTGGCCAGTTTTGTTTCAATATTGCTGAGAGGAATTTTTAATGCAAGAAAATGTAATTTAAACGATATCGTAGCTTAACCATCCAGCCCACCACGATAGCAAGTGAAAATGTAAACCGATGTTTGTTTTTAAACTTCAAAAATGCACATTGACCAGAAAAAAAAAATCAGATAAGTAGATACTACCTTCGACTTCCATTTATTCTCAAAAGATATCATAAAGAAAATGTATTTAATTCTTGGACAATTGTCCCCGACCAATCCCATCATATTGAAAAAACTAGTAATGAATTGAAACTTAATATAAAAACTAGTTGCTTTAGGTCGCATCCCAATGCTAAACCTGAGTGCCGTATTGATGTACGCTAATATCATAATTGATAAGCAGTTTTCTTCATTTCAATATCATTAAAGTTACAACTTACAAAGTCAAAGCAAATATACTGTTATTCCAAAATTTACTAAAGTATAATGACTATGATCAGATAAGTCATCATAATGGAGATTACTAATCTATCTGAAAGTGAAAAAATAATGACAAATCATTCTAAAAACTAATTCTGGCTAGTTAATTTCTTCATAGTATATAAGATTTTTATTTTGATTTTGATTTAGCGTATACAATTTATTTTGAAATCTTGAATACCAGTACTGATAAAATTTCCTTTATTTATTTATTTATATAAACTTAGAGAATTGTAGAATAATGATTTGAAACTTTGTGAGTTTTAAAGGTTTCACTCAATTTTAAATTAAGTCTCTGTAGTGTATGAGAATTTTCAATCAGGTCTCTGTCATTATGTGAAGAGAGAGATAAAAATGGAATATTCCATGTTTCAATGGTATATTTCATATTTCAAAGAATATTCTACTTTTTTATAATGACAGTGATTTGATAGAAAAATCTCATACAATATAAGAACCTACTTAAAAATTTTTAAATTATAGAGATCTAATTAAAAATTGAGTAAAACTATAGGGTCGTGATATAATTAAATCTATTTTCATATTGTTTCGTGTCATGCTGAATGCCTGTATGGGTGCAACATGACTTGTAATCTTATTAAATATGAAAGTTATAAGTAAGAACGCTATCAAGCGTACGGATTAAACAATATATCTACATATTTAAATAACTAATTAATCAATATTATCATAACACACTGACACCGAACACGGAATAAATAGTGCGTTGAAATCTCTCGTGCATCAGTTTGAGCTTCGGTGTTCCGTATCAACCGTGCATTCAGCAATTAAACATTTAGAGATGTTTGATTGAGTTTTTAATTTTTAATTTTTTAAATTTTGTGAAAAGATATTAAAAATTTTAAAAATTATAAATTTCATCTTTCAATCTTTATTTTTAATTTTTAATATTTCTTTTACATAATCCTAAAAATTAGAAATTCAAACCAAGCAAAACTTTATTGTTTCTTATACATTCGGGAGGGTTCCAACACATCACAAGGAATAAAAAAATCATGATTATGAATATATACCATTGATTAGTTATGGGAGCATATATTGCTGCTTGAAAACCCTTTTTACCCACCAATTATACATATATAAATACCACGTATCATTTAGATAGTTTTATGTTTCATTTAAGGTGACACTTTAAAATAGTAAAAGTTAGGAGATGATGAAGCCAAGTACCTAACATGCTGCGATGGAGAATTATACTTGGATATAGTTTCACCAATTAATATCAGATAAACAATTATATTATCAGAATGTGATCTTGCCTGATGGGAATCATGCCTGACCTAACAGACTGTTGTGAATTTCTAGGTTCGACTAACTCTATTAGAATAAATAAAATCAATGATACAAACTCACTTTTTCATTTTAAAGTGGTGTAACAAAAAGGGAAATTTATCCGTTGACTATAAGTTCTGCGACTATTTTAAAAAATATATTTTGAACAAAGACAATATGTAAAATGGAAGATTTTATTGATGAATAAAAATAAATACAATAACTTCACACCAAAATATCACAATAACATATGGAAGAGAAAACTACACCTAAATTAAACAAAAAGGAAAAGGAAAAAATGCCGAAAAATTAAAAATAAAAGTAAAGTTGTGTATATTGATCCGGGGATGCTTTTTGCAGAATCCTCCGCCTTTTAAATACTCACAGGTGCACCAAATGCCAAACCTCTTTAATCCGCACACAACTTTCCACCCACCTACGCGAGTAGTGGAAGTTTTTTAATTTGTCACAATTGCTTTGTTTTGAATCTTAAAATTTCCACGCCTGTGTCTTTAAGAAGGGACTTTGCAAAGTGACTGGAATACTTGGCATGATTATACATACATGCATGCAATAACTCTCCCTTCTCTAATTGACACATAAGCTCCCTGAATTGCAACAGTTGTTTTATTTTCACGGTTGTTTCACTGTTGCAATAACTCCCACACATGTCAATTTATATTAACTTGTAAAAACGTGGTTTATGAGCAAGATAACCTTTGATCATTATTTATATATCCATCCCAACAATTTTCTGGTGATAACACAAACTTAAAAGGATGTAAAAGCTTATTTGATGAAATTAAAGACTCGTAGTTTAGAAAGGATACTTGGTGATGTTCTGATGCTTAATTTGTTGAGATTAGTCAAAAGAGTGCACCTATGTGTTAAAATCCGCTGGTAATTAAAAATAAATAATTCCACAAGTATTGGTTCCTTCAGTTCCATTTCCATACAAATTAAAGTCAAGTACTATAAATTATGAGTTAAATCTCAATAATTTGGATGACTCGAAGTTTCCACATTTTATTTATATTCGCTTTCGTCGATAGATTTGAAATTAAAATGAAAGCTGCAATATAGGCTTCAAATTTGGAGGCTTTGGAAGATTATTTAAAATATTAATTCGTAAATTATATGAACTTAAATAATATTGTCTATACGTATGCTATTTGATTACGACGTCCGCACTTCAAACAAAATTTCCTTTTGACCCGCGGGCTTATATGGTGGAAGAAACAAATTTCATGAAAAAATACATTTTTTTATTAAATTCATGAAAATATTATGCATAACGCAATTTATCACATTGACTGGAGAAATAATATATATTTTCTGAAGTCTATTAGATTCTAATTAATTTAGCATAAGTGTGTTTACGCACTAACAGAACTAATTGTTTTTATCCATAAAATTTTCAGACAAAAGAAAATCCACATTATTTAAACCCAAACCTTGCGTAATTAAGAGAAAATAATACTGGGCAAGTTGATTAAACTACGCGAATGGGGAGAAAATAGTTATTTTATAGAGCGTTTCAGTGTATATGTTAGACAAATAAAAAAAAAAATAGATTCTCAATTTAGTTCTTACCAATTAGTGGGTACTTTTAACATGTAATAATTATCAATAAAAGTTTATAAGTATTTTTAATGATTATTTTATGTTAAAAATACTATTCTTGATAATATTTTTATTGACACTTTAAATGTCAATAATAATTAAAAATACTTATTTTTTTTGTACTATAAGAGATAAAATAGTCTTTCAAGCCTATCTAAAACTCCAATAAAAATTCCTCAGCATTTAAAACACATTTGATTCCTAAATATACACAATAGGAAGGGTCCAAAATGTCCCGTCTTAATTTATAAACGGTAGGAATTTAAAGAGCCACCTTGTTCTCCACATTTTTATCGGGGCCAAATTGAAATTTTCATCAAAATATTAAGTTTTTTTTCCTTTTAGATGAGTAAAGTATAACTCTACCACCCCAAGTTGAAGAGGACCATAAGTTTAAAGTGTATATATATATATATATATATATCCATCAAACACCAAAACAGAAAAGAAAAATACCTATGCTAGTCATGTCTTAACAAAACACTCCAATATCAAAAGGAAAAAAGAGAAGGAGACACAAGACAAAAACCAGAATAGAAACAAAGAAGCACCAAGTGTTGGAGTTGCAATCAATCAGCAGTGATAGTAAAAAGCACCCCTATGTATAAAAAGACTTCATCCATTCCATAATAGCAGCCAAAAAAGCATGGATAATTTGACTTGGCGTTATGACAGAAAGTTCTCACCGCATCAGAACATCATTATTAGCATATACTACATTAAATGAAATCAAAATCAAAAATAAAAATATGGCAATAGAGGAACAATGACCTTTATCACTCCAAAAAGAAAATCAAAACATGTTACCCTCCCCAAGAAAAATATTAAGTTACATATGCATCGAAGAATTTTTGTATAAATCCAAGAAAAATTTAATGTTGAGTGGATTTGTTATATGTGTCAAAGCGTGTGATTGATAAATAAAGGAATGATTATTGAGAGCAACTAAAATATCTGCATGATGCTCCACCGGAGCAGGTTGGGAAGAACACTGCTAGTGGATTATGTTCTTACCTGGAAATAGCAGTAAAAGTGCAAGTAGCTCCAACATCCGTGCAAGCAGGGGGTGCAGTATTTGCAAAGACACTCCGATACTCAAGTCAATAAATGAAAAAGGTGTAAAGTGGTAAAGAATAATATGTAATTAGCTTATGATACCTGAGGACGTTGACTCCTTATATAGTGTGATGTGATCCCGTGATAAATCAAGAGATAATCTTCTCTTTACAAGGGATATATTCCTGGGATTCAGCAGGTATTAGATATATTCTGTGTGTACAGGAGATATGATACAATATATGAGATATGATGCAATAATGACAAGATATAATGTGAGATAGGGAGATTCTGTCTGGGATTTAGGAGGTATCCTTGACTAAATCTAGGATAAATCTGTAGGAGACTGGGCACTACGTGGTTGGGGCATATGACCGAGCTCTAGTGGTTTAGGCCGAGGTCTTCTGGCCCATATTTTTAGTCTAGTACATAACCCCTGAGTTTGGTCGTAAGCTGAGTAGACTGTGTCGAGGTGCTATGGCTGGGCAGTTTGTCGAGGACTACGTGCCAACCTCGAATGAGTTGACTTATTGTATGCTGCTTGATGTGTCGTGGGCGAGCTCCAATGATCTAATTATGCGAGTATAGTTTTGTGACAGTTTGAGGGCGACTTAAGTAAGCAAATGTTCGAGCTCGTGTCGAGGTACATGGTGGTCATATGGGTCGAGGACTATAAGGTGTTGGTACAATTTTATTTTGAACTATTGTGATTTAATTATTGATATTATAAACATTGATAATTTATATTAACGGGAGATGCGATTCATTTTGATACAATTAAGAAATTTTCTATTTTGAAAAGCCGTCTTTAGTACGGAATCCGGGCAAGATGTTCCATTGGTGGAGGGAAAATGATTGGTTACGTACTGCAATTAATTATGCAAAAGAAAGACTGGAACAGATGAAGAGTGAAGAGTGCGTAATGCCCTCAGCTATGCTGTCCTCAAGTGCACAAGTGGAAGAGGGTCCAACTGTACCAAACCGCAAATTTTAGAACCTGATAGCTTTGGCTTTCCTTTTAGGTCATTCATCAATGATGGCACGCCACATGCATTCGAATGAAACTAGTGGATGCAAATTATGCAATTGTGTCCCATAAACACAAAATATGTCCACAATTGCATGTGTAGGCGGTATTTTTTAAAACTGAATTGCTAAATTGGGTAGTGGGGTTGCTGCACGGATTTATATAATTATTGCGTCAACTATTGTGAGTTGTTATTCTTTGTATATATTTAATTTGGATTAAGCTTAATTACAAATTAAAGTTATATGAGTCAGTTCCTTAATTAGGTTATGTGAGAAGGGTTACATAGCAAAAACATTCAATTTCTATTATGACTTAATTATGAGCAGATATGTACACAATCCCATAAACACAAATATGTCCACAAATATGTAAATCGACCATCGTCAATTTATATAAGAGGCAGAATAGGCCAGGTGATCAATTTATTATGCAAGTATAGTAAACTTTGCTAGTTTCATTCAAGGTTGCAATTATTGAAAGTTCGTAATGCCTTCCTTGCAATTATCTCAAGGAATGGAGGACTGGGATGAAACCATCACTCCCAAAAATTTAAATAATTGGTAGAGGCACATGATATACTATAATATGTGATTATCTCATTTTAAACTCGAAGTATATATATATATATATATATATATATATATATATATATATATATATATATATATATATATATATATATATATATTATAATTATGGATAGCAATGATCAAACTCATGATCACTTATTCATCGTGACTTTAATATCATGTCATAAAAATAATTCTCCCAAAAAAAAATTATCTTAATAAGTAAAGGTATATGAACGATTTTATATACATATAATTTATCACACTTGATTCTCGGTTGTAATGATATCAATTAAATTTCTTATATTTCTTCTAAATCTAAGTTTATAAGTTCAGTAACATGGAAGCCTATGGAGGAATTAAAATACCATGCATGCGTGGGGAATAGAGGGTATATATATACGTAAGCACCGATGCTGGATTTCATTTACCATGTCTTCATGTAGCCGAAAACTTCATAAAATTGCCGCCAAGTGATATAAGATTATTAGGTCAATGGTTATAATACAGTTGTGGAACCCATTCTTTATGTTAGAAAAGTACGTCCCTCTTGCTATGCAGCGTTGAAAAATTGCAAGCCGTTTTGTCGTAGCCCGAAAAAGCGACTAATTATATTTTGATGATACGATTGGAGTCGGTGGAAGAAAGATGATAATATGATTTATATCCATTCCTTATTTTAAAATAATAGAGTAGTTAATTAACGAAGTCTTGATGGCATACGTATGCCTGTCACCCTTAATGCAAGTTGAAAAGTAAGCTCACTGCGCGAAACTGTACAGGTGTTCATATACCCCACATATGTACGACATTTTCCCGATTTCTCAATTTCGGTTATCAAGTCATAGCCAATTATTAATGTGCCTTTTCATTATCCTGAGATAAATGATTAGTCAAAATTATAGAATGTGTATTCTTATTTGTCATTTATTAATTAGAAAGTACGCAGCAGAGTTTTATCATCATCAAATCAAATCATGAAAGTAATTCCATCCACTAAGGTAGCATCCAGTCTCATTAAGAATTGTTCAACCTGATATCCAAATTCATTGAACGTTGCTACATATCTTTAGTAATGCCAAGTTGTATTAAAAATAGCCAACGTTAATTAAACTTCATACTGTTGCATCAACACAGTTTAATAATGCTAATCTAGCCAACATTAATTCGTCATCATTAAATTTCCAGGCTTATAATTTTGGCGGCTCTCATTTTCTGATTTTCTTGTAATTTATTCAGACTAGCTAGCATTGCGACGGTACAATTAAACTACGGATCTCGTAAATCACTATCTTGAGGATACTCGTTGAAATATATATTATATATAAGTGGATTTTTTTTAATAGAGAAGTAAATATTTAATTTTTAATGCATTCTAGATATTAAAAAATTTTAAAAAATGCTTTTTACTAATAATTTCTTAACCAGTGCTCTTAATAAAATCCTAAAACAATTTTACAGTGAAAAATATTATTTGAACATATATTTTTTTTATCTGTATCAACGGACTACTACCAGTGCTTCATAAGAATAAGTGAAAAGCTAATGTATATATATATCAGAGAATCGATCGAGAGATAGTATTACTATTACTTTTTAGTACTCTTACTCGATTCTCTGACTACGTGGATCAAATCCCCATTTATTTCATTATTTGTACAAGAATCATAAGTGACTCTATACGATATAATAAAGAAAAATATATAATTATTTTTTGGTATCCAATTTTACTTTTCCATATTGACCATTTACTTGATTTTCTCATTCTCTTTGCCACTATTGTTAACTACCATTCTCTTTGAAAATTTAAAACTACTCTTATTGTGTTAAAGTCATACAAGTCACTAGTAAAAATAAATATTATTCACAGATCATACATCAATATATAACGCCTTGATAAACAATGTGAGGGAGGGGGTGAGAAATAGTTTTTATTTTTTATTTTTTAATGTTTGTGATACCATGTGAGTGAAGACACCTGGATTTGTTTGGTTTGGTCAAAACATAGCAAGGATCCTAGGCGCTCAAACTTTATGCAGTGTATGAGATTAGAGAACGCTTAGGCCCACTGATATACATTGGAGGATTAACATGAACACGTGTTGGATATGGACTTGGACTTGACTACCAGCCCAAAGATACTACGAAGGTAAGGGAACGGGGCCCAATAGTGGCCCAAAAAGCTTCGAAGAACGGAGCCAAGGAATCAGCGGACTTAGAATGGGCTCCACATTCGAACCCAAAAAAAAAGAGTGGGCTCCACGTTGTTCCTAGATTTGGTTAGAAGCATCCCTACTCTACCCGCCACGTAACCAAAGGGAACCGCCTTTGGAGGGAGCCTATTTGTTATTCCCTTGCTCCTCGTTCGTTCTTTTTTCATTACCAGTTATTCCAAAACATCCGTCACCACAAACGCACACACCAAAAACAAAAACTGAAAAAGGGAGAAATGCTGAGGCTCGGCGCGAAGAGGCTTCTGGGAACGGCGCCGTTGGAGGCGGCGGTTAGGGTTCCGCTGCCGCGGCTGTACCACGAGAGGGTGGTGGACCACTACAACAACCCACGCAACGTCGGCGCCTTCGAGAAGAACGACCCCGACGTCGGCACCGGTCTGGTCGGAGCACCCGCATGCGGCGACGTCATGAAGCTTCAGATCAAGGTCGATGAGCAAACCGGCAAGATCGTCGACGCTCGCTTCAAAACTTTCGGTTGTGGCTCCGCCATCGCTTCTTCCTCTGTTGGTAATTTCAATTTTCTCTTTGTTTTATTAGTTAAAACTCCAACTAATTTATTGTTAGTTTTCAATTCACGAAACTTGTGGGAACTAATTTAAGAGTAACAAGGAGGGAACCGCTTGAACTAGACAAGCTACACTAATTTTTTTTAATTTGTTATTTTGCGAGAGAAACGAAAAGGGAGGGATTGTGTGGTTATGGAAGGCAGGGTTTGTGAATTTTGGGGATTTTGAATTTTTTTTTTTTTGGTCGTTGTCCTGGAATTTTGGAGTTCCTGTGGGCGTTTGATTTTGATTGTGATTATGGATTGTATGAGAATTTCATAGCTCCAGGAGAGACAAAGGAAAGTTAAAGGTTGCAAAATTATTGGTGTTGGTTCTGATTTGTAGTTTGTCTTTTTTTGCAGCTACTGAATGGGTGAAGGGAAAGCAAATGGAGGAAGTTTTATCCATTAAAAACACGTAAGTATCTGATTTGTAACTCTTGGAATATGGAAACATTGGTTGCAAGTGTATGGTACTGTTCTGGCCATGGCTTTTTGTGTTATGTGAATTCTTTGGTATCTTTAGTTGGGTGGATGATAGTTATGCGTTTGAGAATATTAGGGTCTATTTGATTTTAGAGAACAATTTTCTATTTTCATTTCTTGGTTCTGGTTTGTCTCTTGTTTTTCAAGATTTTACAAAGGAAACAGTGAACACTGGACAATCCTTTTTTTTTCCCCCCTATTTTTACTATTTTTTCCACAAAATTTTAAAAGACAGGATACATATTCAAAGCAAGAAATGAAAACTCATACCAAATAAGCCATTTGGTATTCACAAAAGTAACTAAATATTGTGTTAACTGCAAGACTGGATAAAATTCTCATTATAGTGATATTCTAATTTTTTCTAGGGTTAAATGAATTTTACCCCTTTTGAATTTTAGGTCATATGCAATTTAAACCCCCTATTTTTTAAATAGTGTATTATAACACCATAAACTTTTCAACTTGTGCAAAAAACCCCCGAAAAATTGAAGCCATCGCAGGGTATCGAGTTACACATAATAAAAAAATCAGGGGGGGTTAATTGCATATAGTATTCACGAACAAGATGTCGAGTTACACAAATTAGAAACTTCAGGGGAATTAAGTGCACATAAATCTTATCTTTATTAGTTGTCAAAATTGTACCGAGGGGTGTTTTGCACAGTTTAAAAAGTTCAGGGTGTCGCGATGCACATTTTGAAAAGTTAGGAGTAAATTGCACATACCTAAAATTCAGCGGGATAAGATGAATTTATCCCCCCCTTTTTTGTTATTTTTCATCGGGCAGCAATTTTAATTGTACGCCCTTGTCTCTATTGCTCTTCGTCTACAGTTTGAGTGCGTGAAATTGAAGAAGTGATCAATGGATTCTTTAGAACTTGAGTTAATGGTTTACATTGTAAGGTGTGTTGTTGTTTTTTAATATAGATTCTCTTTTCATCTCCTTTGAAGATGATGATGAGTTGATACTGTGTGAGAATATTTACATTGTTTGCTACTTTGTTTTGGACATTTTGGTTCCCCTAGATCATGCACCATCTCTTGGAGTTTGGTCATGCTCCCATGATTAGTGGTTGTGATATGTTTGTTTTTGAAGTGACTCATGATTATTGTCCTGCAGTGAAATTGCAAAGCATCTATCACTTCCACCAGTCAAGCTTCACTGCAGCATGCTTGCTGAGGATGCCATAAAAGCGGCTGTTAAAGATTATGAATCCAAGCGTGCTTCCTCAACTGCTAGTGGAGAGGCAGCAACTCGAGAGTGAGCGGACGCCACTTGATTTCTTCCATTTCTAGAGAAATGATGAAAATCACCTTTAGTGTGGTTTTCTGATGGTGTTAATGAGTCTATTGTACAACATTAGAACTTCTTCATGTCAAGAGTTTTCTCGGTTGGATCTAATCAGCTAAATTGTATTAATCATAATGTGTAGTGAATACCTGTGTTGCTCGGTATAGTCTTGTTTTCTTCATGGTTTGCAGGAGGCAAATCATGCATACATTAAACTACGTACACAATAAATAAAGCAGAGCACCATGTTTAGACTTTTTTGCGGAACGTGTTGGTCTGTGATTCAACTAGGTATGTCTTCATGACAAAACGATGATGTGAATGCTAACGCAAAAGTGTAAAATGCATCCTCGCCTTGAAGGGATAAGACCACTTGCGAGGTATTTGCCTCTAGGGTATTTAAACTAAGAGAACACTTTGACCACAAAAAAAAAAAAAAAAAACTGGGAGAACACTTTGTAAATTTGTTAAGAAAAACTATTTAGTTCCTCAGTAATTAAAATTAAATTTTCAAGATTTTAATATCAGAATATATTAATATTTTGTGTGTATTTAATTCTTTAAATATTAATAGAATTACACAATGACCTATTAATAGGATGTTAATTGATATGTGTGTTATTTAAAGTATAATGAAATTTAAAATGATTTACTTTGGTGATTAAAATTCAAAAGATGAGTGATTTAAGTTTTAATTACAAGTTATAATGATTTATTTTATATAATTTTAGACATCAAAATAAGTATTATATTAAAAAAATGATGTCATTTTATTTGGGAATCAACATTTTAATAATATATCATTATTGTACTATTCCATAAGTTCAATAATGAAAAACAAAATAGATGGACTAATTTGTTCATAATTTTAAATCTTAAGGGACATAAGATTAATTTATCTTCCTGGGGGAATTGAGGCATCAATTAGGAAGGTCACTCTTTTTTAATTTTCTTCATTAAATCCTCTTCTTTTTTTCTTTTAAATCCTTGCTCCAAACATACCTTAATGATACACGTTCGATGGTATTTGCAGGCATCCCCAGTAGAAGTTAGTTTACTGCTGATCTAGGTGGTTGACTTTCATCATGAGGGCTGAGTACAGGAGGTGGACTTACGCAAGTAATTTGATCCCGATGGTCCCTGACTCTCCTCATTTACACGATATTCTATATCGATTTCTCAGTTTTACAAGTCGATTAACTATATTATATGGATTTATTTCTCAGTTTTAAAGCCTATTATTAAAAATAAAAAAAAATAAAAAACCTTATCAATTCAATTCAAATAACATTGAACTTACAATATAATTCATTCATCTTCTTTAAGTTAAGTTTATATATATGAAGTGAAATCCCGAAGTAATTGTTGTAGAATGAAGCTTACCCATTCGGAATATGTTCAATGAGAAGCGAAGAACTTGAATCAAAACTGAAGCTACTGTTGCATAGTTTTATCTTTCTAAAAGCAAAAAAAATAAAAATAAAAGATGTAAGTACGTCCATATTTTTCAAGTATAAATTGAAAACCTCAATGAATGATGACATGGTGATTGATTAGTGAATTTTCAGGGTGTTCCAAAGTGAAGGGTTCATTCATGCCGTTCCTAATTTTTGGAGCATACACATCAATGATCATAATCATACCAAATTAATCATTTTATCACATGTATTTGCATAATAAGAATGGATCAGGGTGTGCAATTTATTCTTGAAAAGGACATCAAGGAAGAGAGAAAACGAATCCAAACACGACTAGGGGAGAACTTACAAAACACAAACAGGTTACTGCTGGGCCACCCATCAATCATCTGGGAATGAACCACACTCTCCGTTTGAAAAAATAAGATTAAAAATACTATTCCAACACTCAAAATTAAATATTTAATTTAGATACTTACTTTATTATTATTAGATATGATGACGACTCTAATTTTCTCCACCCATTTATCACATCCAATAATAATAAAGTGAGTATCCTAATTTGACACCAATTTAGAATAGGAATAGTCCAAATAAAAGTAATCATATCTGACCTCTCAACTCATCAAATCATCTCGTTCTCATTCTCACCTACATCCGCAGCCTTGTTTCGCACAGAATCCAACAAGAAATCAGTGATAAAGGGCTCATAACATGGCAACTTTGCATAACCAGGACAGTAATTTATGTCAATCACAAGGTACCTAGTACAATCCTTGGCATCTCTAATCACATCAACGTTGAACAGATTAAGCCTCATTGTCTCCCTCAAAGACCCTGCCAACTCCCTTATCAAACTTTCAGGTGGCATTTCAGCTTTCTCAATATTGCTCAAAGCATCACCACCATCACCTTCATTGCTGCTGCTGCTGCTGTTGTGACCCTTCTCTTGCACAGTTAAGTTTGATATCTGAGAAAACTTGAGTGTGCCCTTCAACGTTTTTGCCTCCTCTTCTGATATATCAGGCAAGGACCTTCTCTTAACACACTTCACATGCTCCCCAGCAACATATACCTTGAACACAACACCACCATGGTTCACGAACTCTTGCAGCACCAAAGGGGTGTTCTTGTTCATGTCCAACGTTGTTCTGAGCCCTTCAACGTCGAAAACTAAGCACAGCTCATGAGATCTCGCGGTGCCATCAACGTGAATGGGCTTTGCAATGACGGGGAAACTCATGTCCAAACCCGTAATTATCTCTTCTATTGCTTTGTTATTACCCTCTTCGTTGTTGGTTTGATCCACGACCATTTGGTTTGGAACACCAACGGTGGCGTTTTCGAGGGGAATTCGCAACTGGGTCACGAAAGCAAGCATCGAGACTCGATCGTGGAGCTTCTTCACAAGCTCTGGGGGATCAATGATGGTGACACCATTTGGGTCTTTGGCCATGTACTCGTCCAAGTGAAGCTTCTTCCAATCTTCCGAGTGAAGCTTGTGGATGATGCAATGGAAAGGGCCCTGGTGGATCAAGGGCTTAGTGGTGTCGATTAGTATGAGATCGATGCCACGTTCTTTGGCATGATCGATAAGGGAGGTTCGGAGCAAGTCATGGATTTTCTTTGGTTCAAGAGCATAGCCTATGCGGTACCTTTGTGTTTGAGTCTCGGCTTGAGGTGCTAGTTCAGACATGATGCTTGGTTTTGCTTTGAACAAAAGGAAAATGAATGGAATGGGGAGTGGTAATGGAACCTCTGCAGGGGCTGGCGACTAAATAATGGTCTCTCTTTCTTTTCCTCAAATTATTTATTAATATATGAAAAGAAAAAGATTTAAATAAGTTTAAAAATTTATAGGTTATTAAACATATAATATTTATCTTTTACGTGTCAATAAATGATTATGGATAGAAAAGAAGACACAATTTGATAATAAAATATTTTTATCCTACTGATACCAAAAATATATTATTTCAAATTAAATATCAAGGTAGGGTTTTATTTTTATTTCAAAATAATTATCACTTTAAAATTTTCAATGGGGTAATCTTTTTCTCTTTCTTCACCTCTTTCTTAGCCAAACAGAATCTCTTTTTGTGAAGGAATAATTTAGTCTTTTAGATTTATTTTGGAAAAGAATCAAGATTATATAATGACTTCTTTAATTGATGTGCAATAGTATTAAATTATACTTATTTTGAAATACGGGTACTATATTCAAATAATATTATTAATCTCTTTCAAGTTTGGTGAAATTCATCATTACCTTTTTATTTGTGAAATTTGCTCAAAAGACTTATGAGTTTGTAAAATCAATATCAACTTTCTCTAAATTTTTAAAATCGTTAGACAGTTCTCCTTTTCATTCCACATTGAATAATATGTTCAATAAAGTTAATATCACCCAAATAAATAAAAGAAAATTATGATAAATTTCATTAAATCTCATAAAAGAAATTAGTTATAATTTGTCCTTATAATAAAAGTTCCGTGCATATTTTTAGTTTAGAAATTGGTCAGCGGATGTTAAAGGAGGTTAAATTATTGAAAAATATTATATGTATTTACAAGATATATGACATTGTGTCAATTTATATCTCATTTATCATTACAGGATATGTGAACCCTATTTAAATAAAATTCATACCTTATTTAATAATAAATAAGATATGAATCGACATGATATCTTATATATTAAGAAAACTAATAACACAACTCTAAAGCAGTAAGAGTGTGCTAAATAATAATCGAGATGCGAGATGCAGCGATCCAACAAGTCTCGAAAGAAGGGTCGGTGTGTGGCTAGATACGAGGCATTGATGCAAAGAAGGGAGTCAACTGCGGGCATAGTGTTCACATTGCTCCTTTTCCCCCATAACGTCTGATTTGTTTATGTCAAAGCATCAGAAAGTTTGGTTCTCCGAGAGAGCAACCCCACGTAGAAAACCGAGTATTATTTCAGCAAAAAAAATAAGATATTCATTAAGATATTTATTTTATTATTATTAGATATTGTGACGATTCTTACTTCTTTAATTAACTCATTATATCTAATAATAAAAAAGTCAGTATCTCAAGAAGTTTTAGGTGTTGAAACTTGAGACACATACTAATTTTTAGGTGTTGAAATAGTCTTTTCGTATAAAAAAGGTTGGAGGTAGATCTAAATTTGAGAAGAACAAGATATATATTTTAAAATAATAACATATATTTTTAAATTTTTTATCTAGATTTTAAAAGAAAGTCTATATATGAAAAGAATTTGGTCTTTGACAAAAATAATACTAAATAAATTTGTTCTTAAAAGAAATATTAAATATTTTGTGTTTCTTATAATTAAAAATATAAAATAAATTAACTCATTTTAAATATTTTACTGAACTTATTTATTCTATTTATATTTTTATTAGTAATTAATTTAAAGTATTTATATATAATTAAAGGTTAATTTTTCCAATAAATTATTTGGGAATACTAAGGAAAGATGAATTTGTCCTATAACTTATATTGAACAATGAAATGATATTTTTTCTTTAAAGGACCAATATGTTATTCTAAAAGAAAATGGACTTTCCAATCATAACTCAAAAAACATATATACACAATGTATTGTTTATTACAATGTTTAAATATCTAAGTAAAAGGTTTATAAAAACTTGTCTCTAATATTTAAATTGCATATTTTCTTTTATATAGAAATAAACAATAAAAAATAAAATAAAAGTGATTGGTAAGATTAAACTATTCAGATATTAAACTTATCTAATATGTTTTAAAATTAATAATATATTATCCAAAAAAATCCTTATAACATATAAATATTTTATGAATGACTAAATATATATAGATAGGTATGTATGTATAAACATGAAAAGTGAAAATTTCAGGACGGTTATGGCCACCACCGGAATACAAGAGGCGCTGTGCCTGCCATAAAAGAAACATAAAAATACGTTCCGTAAAAGGAAAAGTATCTCATACCATTGGCCAAAGTTATAAATGAAATAAAATAGACACGTGAAATACACTTTATTTTATTTTTGGAATACTCATGAGATTCAATCTGATCTGTACTAAGGGAGAAAAGGCCTGAAAGTAAAGGAGGAAAGGAAAAATCATCATAATGAAATGATTATTAAGGGTGATTCTTGAATGTGCAAGCATATATTGAAGTTGTTTATTGACATAAATCTTAAATAATCAACGTTAATGGCTCTCCTAGTCATACAGCACGAAACAGGAAGGTAGGATGAATCTAAGGATGGCTTCCTCTGCGGATGCCTCAACAGCGTTAAACTGGCTGTAACTGTCTTTTTGCAGGGATACCTCCTTTATTTATTTATTTTTTCAAGAAAATATTTAATTTCGATGGACTAATAAAAAAAAAATTATACTATCATTCAATTAAAATATTAGATTTACATGACTTTTCACATAATTGATATTAGAATTAAAAATTTAAGCTTGGGTACAAAACATCGTAACAATCTGAGGCATAATCCATCAAAGTTCCATTGACCCCAAACGTTCAAGGCCACAAAATTAACCAATAATAACCCGCCATCTAACCAATAACAAATACATACATGATTATAAAACTTAACCCGAAGCCCGACTCAGTCAAGATATCCAGGTTATTGGATCATTAGTTTAATCGATGAATTGCTAATCGAACCAATTAAATGGAGTATTATTAATTAAATATAAAAATATATTAAAATTTTACTGAACATAAAAAATTATAAATGAATAATTAATAATTTAACATATTTAAGTGGTAAGGTATACTGGAAAAAAAACAAATAAGAAAAATTGACATGATTATCACAAATTAAATTACATAAAATTGAAAAAATAAAGTAAGATTATAAATACTATTTTAGAAAAAAACTAGCACAGTGCTGTACAGTGGAAGCCTCATTTTCACTATTTCATAAAGTAAAAATACAAAACCCATCCAACCTAACCTCATCTTGTGCGTCCCTTTCTCCCACCCAACCTTTCTTTCTCTCACAACCCACACCCACACCCACACCCACGCAATCCCCTTTCATGGCAACATAGCCAACCCACCCACACAACCACATGACCTTTGTCTCTACGAGCTTTCATGTCATCGCACCTGCGACTGCACTGAATCGGGAACCCACCACCACCACGCCTATCAACCACACCCATTGTACAGCAACCACCACCACCCTTTGCCGCGCTTACTGTCATCTTCAATAAAGTTGCGCGGCTGCAGCAAACGAACTGAATTTGAAGCAAGCAAGTAGTGTTCTACAGCAAGCAACAATCTTCTCCTCCTCAATCTGTTCTTTCTTTTAATGTTGGTGCTGAATCTGAAACAAATCTATTGATTGGGGAAAAAAATGGACTCGGTTCGATTTTAGTGAACCGTCTGGGTTACTGGTTTTTTCATTAAACCGACCGAGTTAAACCGAGTCATCCCGGTTTAAATGCAAGTCTGATCCAATAGGTGACTAGACCTGGCTCTATGACCGATTCACCGTTTCAGCAGTCGAACCGACTGGTCCAGGTGTGATAACTATGAATACATACCTTTTTTAAGATCTGGGTCAACATTGAGATACCTCATCACATGGCTAGTTGGCTGTGCTGCGAACTTGGGCTGCAGTGAAGTGCCAGCCTCCAAACTCTGGGGTTTACTTTTGGGGCCCAACTTTGACGAAAGAGTGTTGACGAAGAATACTGCATTTCTCGACCCAAAACTGTATTTCTCAGGGCACAATGGATTACTTCGATACCCTATAAAATTTATAGGTATCGGTACCTTTTAGATAACTTGTGACTGAAAATTTGTCACGTGTCCTACTAATTAAATTAATAATTATTTTAAATACTTATGATTAAATCACAACCTTTAAATTTAAAAGAGTACCAGTACCCATAGGGTACCAAAATAAAAACCAAAAAAAAACCCGTATTTCCACGACCAAGAAAAAAATAACCATACCGTATTCCATGAAAACAAAAAACTATGCCATATTCCATGACCGAAAAAATAACCATACCCTATTCCAGAAGGCAAAAAAAATACTACATCATATTGCTGCCCCAAAAATAAAAGAACTATATCGTATTCGTGACAGGGGAAAAAAAAGTATTATCATAATTTGCAGACGAGGGACAAATTTTACAGCAGCATGATATTATTCCCTACAAATCAACACTGTCGAAGTATCCTTGAAGAAATTGTTTTACTGCGCTTTGGCTGGAAGTTAATCCAAAAGTGTTAACAGAAATCGTTGGCTTGTTTCAAATTTTGATGGAGGCATGAACTCCCACCTCTCTATAAGTACATCCGCGTGTACAGGTAAGGAAACAAATAAGTAATAGAAGTTGATGTTGTTGAGTAGGAGATAACGATAAAGAAGCATATTTTGATGTGACCAAAAATAAAAACTAGAGATTGATTATATAATTTATATTGTATGGTGCCATCTATGTTGGTACTCCTATCTTTTAGACCATCAGATGGTCCCTCAATTTTTACCAATAGATCAAAATAAATTTAAATGAAAGAATGACATTAATGGGGGGAAAAGTGTTCTGTAAAATAATGAAAAAATAATAAGAGTGTGTTTGGTTTACTCATTTTTTTTTTTCAGTAAAAACAAAAAATACATCTAAAAATATGTTTGGAAAACTTTACAGAAAATTTCTCCATGAAAATATTTTCAAAAAGGGGACTGATTCTGAAAATACCAATTTCACGTTTCTTGTATTTTCTTTTATACTGGTTGGAAATATTTCCAATTGAAAGGATGATGGCAATGTTATAATATTAAGGAGATATCTTATTTGTTACATCAATGACCAATGTTCAAGTTGTATTACGTGATAATTCCATCTTTTTTTTTTTTATATATTGACTGTTCATTATCTATTTAAAACACACAGTTCAATGAAAAAATAGGTGCATGAAATCACGAACTATGGGTATTATGAACTGATTGTTATTCATGCTCAATATATCCAAGCACATTGCACTTGGCCACACAAATAGTTATAGTAAAAAAAATCTTGGCATGGTATTTTTTTTTTTTTTTCAGGAATGTTATTTAAATTCTTTATTAGCTATTTTGAAGACATGTAGATAGGTGTTTCTAGTTATTATAGGACACAATTATATTGATCTCAATTAAAATTTAGTACAATTATACTTGATGTTCTTCTATTTTATATGATTATTATTGACCTCTTTTAAAATTAACTAAAATTACCTTAACATCCCTTATACATACTTATTTCTTAATTTAAGTGGACAAAAAAAAACTTATGACATTTTATCCGGTGCAAATTTTATCTATAGTATTTAATCAATATTGCCGTATATCCCACATATAATATCTATAATTATTAAACTAAAAATTTCTAGCAATTTTTCAAATAAAGAATGAAATTATACTCATTAAAAAATTTAAATTCTTATGTACTTAAAGCGTCTGGGCTACATCAGCCTTGCTCGACGGCAATGACACAGCCGCACAAGGGCCCATGACGGCGTTGGTTTCATCCTTCAGTGAACGTCGATGGACGACTCAGTGCTCATCTCGTGGAGAAGGTGCGAAGGTCAGATTCAAGAGCAACCTTGAAAAATTGTGTGCTCTGCACCACCTTTGACAGTAAGATAGCAACGGACAACTTGCTGTGGAGAAGGTGCGAAGGCCATATTCCAAGACCACCATGAGGCCACGAAGAAGGACTTGAAAGTGTGATCCCTAACCCTGAAATTTGATGGTTGTCGCAGCAAATAAAAAGGAAAATTGTGCATAAGGGGTGCCAGGATCTATTCATAGTGGCCCAACGAAGCTCCAAGCAAACCTTCTTGGGCCGGCCCATAACGAAAATCCAGGGCCATAGCCCAAAATCACAAAGCAGGGGATCCTCGATTCAAGACCGCAAGACGGGTGAGCGGACGCCCTGCGGTACATCCGATTTCCGACCTCAAGCAATGCACAGTCTTACTCCGATCTCGCTCAACAAGGAACTCATACAGCCCACTGTGATCCACTCACGAACCCACTAACTGTATCCTGAGGAATCAGGGTAGTAATAAATGACACTTTGGTCTCTTATGCGTCCTGAGAATCAGGGTAGTTATAAATGACACTTTAGTCTCTTATTTAAAGGTACAAATGGTGAGTCATGAACCCTCAACACTCACTACGACCTAACACCAAGGTTGATATTTTTGGTACAGTGCCTGCAGCACCTCACCTCCCATCCCAGCTTGCAACAAGGCAAACCAAAGAAAGGAAAAACTAGACACAGTTAAATGTAATATTAAAGAATCTTGGAGAGAGGTTACTGAACTTCCCCATATTATTATTATTATCATTTTACAAATAGAAAAATTCTTGGATACTCTAAAAGTATAAATATATTTATTATGTTCTATTTAATAAATTATTATATTAAATATATAAAAAAATAAAAATAATAATAACTCATAAAATTAATCTGTCATTTATTAAATGAAAAAAAATAAATATATTTTTCTTGAAAGGATCTACTATCTCACTTTAATCCATCGTATTTTTTCTATCAAAAGAGTAATGATAATATAATCTCTAGTTCACAATAAATTTTATATGTAGAAATATATTAATTATTTAAATTATAATTTAAAGTTAATACTCTGCGTAGGATTCACAGTTGAGTGTATATTAATATTTTTCACAAAAAAAAATCACAAATCTTGTCCAATATACAGCGGTGGACCCATCCCAAACCACCATGGTGACATCAGGTCAGATGAGAGTAAGTCGCAATCAACCAAAAACCACGCGCTCCATCAGCGCGTCTACGGTAAACGAGAGTTTACCTCTGACCAAAACTGATCAAAGACAAGGCTCTGTACTTGGTCTACGTGCGCCGTCGACAACAACTCAATTAGCGTATCTTAGGTTAGGCCTTAGCCATACATTCATATCCTTCTTTCACTCCCATCTATCTACCCAACCACAACTCACACCGCTTTCCTTTCTCTTCATTTGAATGAAGGTAAATTATTATTATTATTATTAGCATGTTTATCATCGTATGGTATGATCCCTTTGTCTGGTACTTTAATTTGTTCTTAGCTTATGTCTTCACTTCCTCATGTCACTGTCACCTCTTCGCCAAAATCTATTAATACCCCTCCTCTTCAATCTTATCTCTATTTTTGGTGCCTTTTTCATTCATGGGGTTGGGTTGGTACCTATGATCTCGCCTGAAATCAATTGCCCACTTTTCATATCCCCTTTCCAAGCTAACTTCAAATTTTGGCACCAACAAATTTAAATTAAAAAAAATCAAAATCAATCAATTCAACAAATTTTAGAAGCATTCAATGTCCACCATTCGTTTTTTCATCACCCCAAAGATCAAAATTCAATTCACAATTTGCAATTTTTTTTTTATTAATGTGAATATGGTTTCGAATTATCCCTTTTGTTGTTGTTGTTTTTTCTTTTTTAAATTTTAGGTGCACAAGCTATCTCGCATGTTACATGTATCAATATTCAATACCGTAATTATTTATTTCAGTCTTTTTTTTTTATTTAACCATGAACTTGGAATGGATAAAAAATTAGCGTTGGCTGTTTGTTGCAGTGTAGGATAGGACCAGTGACCAACTGTAGCTGTTGAGAGAGGGAGGGACTTTGGTGGGGTTAGGGGAGAGAGTTTGGGGTGGTTTGGGATCCTATCCTTTATATACATAAATGGCTGGATTGGCAGAAGAGGCTCAAGTTATAGGTATTGACCAAGAGGGACAGTACCAGGACCAGGAGAAGGAGAGTGCTGAAGGGAACAACAACAACAACAAGAAGAGAGTCGTCAAGGACAAGGAGGAAGGTGGTCAAGGGAATAACAATAGAGATATGGCTCCTGCAGCAGGAACTTCAATAAAGAGGTCTGGTTCAAGGCCTCAACTTGATGTCAGCAAAGCTGAAATTCAAGGGAATGTGGAGGAGAAGTACCCCACCATTCTGTTGCCTAATCAATCTGATGATTTGTCTCACCTTGCTCTTGACATTGGAGGTATGATGAATGATGATAGCTAGCATTGGTTATTAATTATGTTCATTGGTGATGTGAGGTTCTTTGTTTTGTTTTTGGAGAATTTGTTTGCCCTTCTTACTTCCTTCCTGCCAAATATTATGTTTTATCACCTTCATGTGAGGCTCTTTGGAGAATTTGTTTGCCCTTCTTAGTTTATGTGATTTTTGTTGTGTTTGTTCTTTTAGGGGAAGATTAGAGTGCATTTTCTGCTTTTCTGCTTACTCTCTTCCTTGACTTAGTGTATTAAATTAAATTATAAAACAATTTCCATCTTTTGAGGAACTTCCCTTTTTCAACTCAAAAAGGTTCTTGGTTCTCTTATTCTTGTTTTATGTCATTCTTTTTAATCCTGGACATGTCCCTTTTCTCTGGGAATTTTTTATGGTGTTTGTTGAGCTCTCCCTTGTGGAAACAAAATAAAAAAAAGGAGGATTGGACCCTATGAGCTATGACAATACCTATTTAACAGTTTTGTTCATATTCAGTGACATATGATTGGTCAATTCTATTCAACTTAACCTTTTTCTCCTTTTATTGCAAGTATTTTGATGATAGGAGTTTCCTAGAAGGGTTTTGGGGAAGTGGTGCTCATTCCTTTTTCTATTTTATCGTTTGAATGTTTTGTTCTGTGATCTGGGGTTTTCTATTTTTTGTTTTCTGTTTTGGTTTCCTAGTTTTGTGGGTTTTTTTTTATTTTTGGCGGATAGCTTATCCTCTTTTGTAATTTCCCCTTCTTATCTAATAATATTTCTTTTTCTATTTAAAAAAAAAAGAACTTAGAAAAGAAAGGTTGGTAGCATCTGAAATATGTTTGAAATTTAAGCTTATTCAATCATATGGGCAGGATCTCTGATAAAGTTGGTATATTTCTCAAGACATGAAAACCAATCAGCGGATGATAAAAGGAAGAGAAGCCTGAAGGAGAGACTAGGACTTTATAATGGTAACAGGAGAAGCTACCCTATTCTTGGTGGGAGACTTCACTTTGTGAAGTTTGAGACAAGAAAGATTAATGATTGCTTAGATTTCATTTATTCAAAGCAGCTTCACCATGGTGGTATAGTCCTGTTCTTGTCCAGTAACTAGTTATATCATCAGCCTCTTCTTTATCACATCTTGTTGATAAAATATATTGTACATATGGCATACTACTTTTTCTTTGGTAATTTTATTGTTCTATGTCTTCATTCAACTTCACTCAACATTTCTGAGACTATTATTGCATATTTTACAACTTACTGAATTCATTATTACTCTTGCTAATAGGATTTGAATCAAATTACTCTGATGGTGTCGCGGACAGAAATGCAATAATTAAGGTACTTTTGAGTCTGTTTTATCTGGCTTATTCCAAAGGTAGATTCTTTTTAGGGTGTGTGGATTATATCATATCTTCAAATCATCAATTGTAATATATTTTCTCTTGCACACATGAGCCTATAGCATATTGCTACTTGTCAGATAGAAGTAATTATTGCAAAATGATGAGTGATTTGCTTTGCCCTCTTGCATAGAAACAAAAGTTAAAGATTTTGTATTTGTTTCTATGTTATATTATTTCTTCCCTAACATCGGTGTTAGAAAGTTGTCAATATAAGCAATTTAGTAGTACTTTACTATGTTTCTTCCGTGGTGATGCTGTTGAAATACTACACTGATGCACTCAATTTTGTGACAAAGGCTACTGGTGGTGGAGCATACAAGTATGCTGACCTTTTCAAAGAAAGACTTGGAGTTAGTCTTGACAAAGAAGATGAAATGGATTGTCTTGTGGCCGGAGCAAATTTCTTGCTAAAGGTGGATCCTTGTTTTAAATTCTGTTTTGCTTGCATTTTATTTAGGTCAGCTTGACAGGGAGGATACATTACATCTTTTGAGTTAATATGTATGTATGAAGCTACACGCTATGCATTATCTTCCATTCCTTATGTGATAGTTATCATAAATTTGAATATTGAATAGGTACTCCTTACTTATTCAAATAAACGATAAGAAAAGAATTTAAGAAACTTTCTGTCTGACCTTGCTTCTTTTAGTCAAATTATGGTGTTTTCCCATTGTTTCGGAAGATAAGTATATTACCCCATTTCTGTTATAATGGGACCAGTTATCCTTTAGTTTAGAATGTGAATGGTACATTCTATGCTATTAATTCATTCTTGCTGACTGACTGATTTATAGATTTTCTTTTCCATGGTAAATAATTCATTTCTGATTTATAGTAGGCGATTCGTCATGAAGCTTTCACACACATGGAGGGCCAGAAAGAGTTCGTTCAAATTGACCCCAATGATTTGTTCCCTTATCTTCTAGTTAATATTGGATCTGGTGTTAGTATGATCAAGGTACATTTTGTCTTTTCCTAATATTATTAAACTTCTTATATATATAGGATTATGTTAGATAAGGACTAACAGGTTGTCATCTATACTTTTAATTTGTGTTGACATAGGTTGATGGGGAGGGGAAATTTGAGAGGGTTAGCGGGACAAATGTTGGTGGCGGTACCTATTGGGGTTTGGGAAGACTGTTAACAAAATGCAAGAGGTCATTTTTAATTTGATTCTTTATTGTTTTGATCTCCTGCTATATTTGTACTATTGACAAGGTGTTTGTTGAAATGAATTCCAGCTTTGATGAGTTGCTTGAGCTGAGTCAAAAAGGAGATAATAGAACTATTGATATGCTTGTTGGGGACATTTATGGTGGTTTGGACTATTCTAAGGTAAATTTTGCATCTAGTTTGTTGCAAATATAAACATTCATCCTATGGAAAAACTTATTCTAATATAATTTTGTGGAGTATATAGATATCAATCATTTGATCTTTGTTAATCAATCACATGACTGAGTATTCGCTGGTTTTAAATAATTCCAGATTGGCCTATCAGCTTCCACTATTGCTTCAAGTTTTGGCAAAACCATATCAGAAAAAAAGGAGCTTGAAGACTACAGACCTGAAGATATATCACTTTCTCTTCTACGGATGATTTCATACAATATTGGCCAGGTGAGCTGATAGTTATAGGTTTATCCATTTTTTATTCATGCATTGCTAATATAAGCGCTTTGCAGATCTCGAAATTATTGGTTAAAATTTATACCAGGTCCTTTAACTCATCTTTGTGCCTGAATTCTCGAGGAACAGTTTTATTAATTATATGTGTAACTGTGTAGGAATATGAAGTTCATTGTGTTTAGTTAATTGGATATTGTCATATTAACCATAACTGTGTTTAGATAATACATGGAATTTTAAATTTATTATTTTCCTTAGAAAGATTTGGCAGAAATTGATTCCTTTGATCCAAATGCTACCTAAAGAAAAGATACAGACATTTCTAATCCATGAAGAGGACCTGACACTAGTCTGGAATGATGCTTAGGAATCTGCCATCAGTAATTTTCCTGTTTTATTCAGCTATATGTTTTTTCAACAAGTTGCTGACCAATCGTGTGTTCTTTTTCATCTCGTTTGTAGATTTCTTATTTGAATGCATTGCGGTTCGGGTTGAAACGTATCTTTTTTGGAGGATTTTTTATAAGGGGTCATGCCTATACCATGGACACTATTTCTTTTGCAGTTCAATTTTGGTATGTAAAATTCCTAACAAATTGACCTGGCTAGACTTTTTTCCCCCTTTTATATAAGATTGCTGTAGTGCTTGCAATTTATATAATTGTTTCATTAAGGTCCAAAGGGGAAGCACAAGCAATGTTCCTGCGACATGAAGGATTTCTGGGAGCTTTGGGAGCATTTATGAGCTATGAAAAGCATGGTTTAGATGACCTCATGGTGCATCAGTTAGTTGAAAGGTTCCCGATGGGTGCTTCCTATACAGGAGGCAAGATTCATGGTCCACCACTTGGAGATTTGAATGAGAAGGTAAGTTATAAGGAATTCAAAATATCTGATGAGTGCTGATTGCCTGGTTGTGATAAATGTATATAATGTAATCTTTAAAGTTTAAATGCTTTTTCTTAACTTCAGTTATGGAAAAGGTCTATTTAATAAGAATGTGTTTTTATGGGGCATCAATTCCATTACCATCGAGAAGGTCCCACTTTATTGTGTCAAAAGGTTTCTCTGGAAATTGCAATAATAAAATTGCTAAAGCAACTCCACTAATGAGATTCTCTGGAATAATTTTTCATGTCATCCCCTGGAATCATATTCAATTGAGTTTCAATAATTGCCTACTAAAGGATAACTACAAAGGGTCGAAAGGATGGCATCTAGAAATGAATAATGAAAGAGGCTTTATATATGAAGCATGAAATTATAAAATGAAAAGGAAAGAAATAAAGGTTGTTAACTGGGGCAGCATCTGAATCAGTATTTGTAAGACCTGCTATAAAGTTGAACATGTAAAAAAGCTCCTGGATACAAGTCTATGTTTCCATTGAATCTTATTAAGTCCCGACAAATTTCTGGTGGCTGCTGTTTATGTGGTGGGCATACTAATTTAATAGGTATTTACTTTCTCTGGTTAGCTATTGTAATGTAGTGAGTTAAAGTTCTCGTTGTTGATACTTCTGGAGTGCACCTATTTTTCCTGTTCTATGATTTGCTCAAAATGAAAGGAGCCATTAAATTGTAGATATTCGCAAGCTTTTTATTAGAATGTATAAAGCAGCAAAAGAGCATGTCAGCTGAAACCTGGTTATCAATTCAAATTCTTGGTGGCTTATTTTATCATTTCTTGTAAATTCTTCTATATGGTTACAACTTTGATGTGCCGCCCAGAGATATTTGTTTAGGAAAGTTTACGTTTTATGTGTTCAATAGGCCCTTTAACCATGTTTACAATAGGAGGAAAGGAGTTATAGTGTGGAAGGTAAGGAATGTTTTGCACTTAATCTGGTTGGAGGAGAGACAAGGGGGACAGTTGGCTGAAGGAGTGTGGGGACCAGGATTCTGGTCTGACAGAGAGAATTTCAGGGTGAATTGGGTGTGACTGGATATTGGGTTAATATTTTTCTCTGTTTCCTTGTCTAGACCATTTCTCACTACTGCTTTTCAGTTTGCACAGAGATCTTTTGTTTTAAGGAGCGAGAATCCTTTGTTTGATTAACAAGGTTCAGTTTTCGATCGATGTTTCTATCAATGTTGCATTATTTGACTGAGATTTTCCAATGCAGATTTCGTGGATGGAGAAGTTTTTGCAGAAGGGAACTGAGATTACTGCACCTGTGCCAATGACTCCAGCTGCTGGAACTACTGGACTAGGCGGTTTTGAAGTTCCTCTGTCAAAAGGAAGTGCTCTACGGTCTGATGCAAGTGCTCTGAATATTGGTGTTCTACATCTTGTACCCACTTTGGAGGTGTTCCCATTGTTAGCAGACCCAAAAACGTAAGCGCGATTGCTGAAATTGGTGTATGCTGGGCTACCCCAGTGTTTATAATTTTTGTTAATTTCAATCACTAGAGATGGCTGTGTGTGCTTGCGTGCATGCGCATGTTTGTGTGTGTGTGTGTCATACATGCATACATACATGGATATAGTGGTTTACTGTTGAAGAACCAAATCCTGGTCACTAAACATTTACAAGTAATTTCAATTCTTGATCATCCATGGATGATCCAATAATCAAGATGTGATCATCTCACTTATAATAAACCACTTCCTCACTCTATATTCTTAATTTATATTTATTGAATGTGGTTTGCTTGCTCATTCCTCACTGAATATAGTTACTTTTTTCGAAATTCTGTTTTTTCACATGAATATATGTTTCATTGCAAATCTTTACATAAGACTGGATAAAAAGAGGAGGATTGTGTCGGACAATCAACAACCAACGTAAAAAGTTCATTATATCTTTATGACATGGATAATATCTGATCTTTTTTTCTTTCATTTACAAATATTAAATTGTGTTTGTACAGGTATGAGCCTAATACAATTGATCTTGGTGATCCCAGTGAATTAGAGTAAGTATATTACTGCTGTTTCATGCTCAATCTGGGATTCATAGTTTCTTATGCTTTTTCTGGAGCTAACATAAAATTCATATCTGATGTAGATACTGGTTCACTATTTTGATGGAACACTTGCCAGATCTTGTGGACAAGGTAATCATGTTGTCCTGAAATCCCTAGCCTTTGTGCACGATATAAAACTAAAATGTGAAAGATAGCCCTAGGTTCTATCGTGATAAAGACAATCTCTTACAACAATCCAACTAATAATCATTTTTTTCTTATGTCAATATTACAGAAGAAGAGAAAAAGATGCCCTTGTTAATGAAACCAAAAAAAAATTTACAAACATCAGGTTAAACAAGATAGACGATTCTTCATATAAAACCCGGGCAAACATCTGTGCCTTTCCCTTTCCTAAAAATGGAAAGGCAGGGGTTCTCAAATAGAAAGTATAGCAAGAGACATATCAACTAAGCAAACCCTCTATAGAACCTTACTTGAGCACCATATAGAGTCCAAAAGATCACTTTATCCCATTAGAGAAGTAGTACTCTAGAATTATGTTGTAGAACATAGTTTTCATCTCCAAGTAGATGCCCCAAATAACTGCATAGAATCCAAACTGTCAAAGATTCATTCTCTCTTTACTGGTCCTGTAGCTTCTGATTGAAATAATACATTGTGCTTTAGCTTATTGGATGACCCCTTAGTTCAACAGTAGTACCAAAGGGCCTTCGCCGTACATGCCTAGCAGCAGGACAATGTTAGAACAAATGGCTACTAGTCTCAAAATCAGAAATAAACTTAAACATTAGGATAAAAAGCATTTGTGGTCTACGGTTTTGATTTTGTTGGATTTCATAATTTTCCTCGCTGTCAGCTGGAGCACATAATGTAATTGCTTATTGCTCTTGTAAATTTCTTACAGTGGGCTGGATAGAGCCCTTGGCTTATTTGGTTTATTGCTTGGCTATGTTGCATTGTCATCATGTTGGAAGTAAAATGTGCAAAGACAAATTGTTTGACATCTCTTTATAAGGCAGTGTATGATTGTGAGGTTCTGAGAATTAAAATATGATTAGGCTGTAGCAAGTGAAGGGGGAACAGATGATGCCAAAAGAAGGGGTGATGCCTTTGCTCGTGCATTTTCTGCCCACTTGGCAAGGTAATATTGACACAAGATTCCTGTTTTGATGGCTTGGTATCATTATTGAATAATGGGTATCTATTTGCTTATCTTTGATGCAAACTCTTGAAAGAACCATTTGATAGCATTTGATCTTTGTTATCTTTGATTAGGCACAAGTGCACAACACAAGCACTAAGTAACACTCGTTTACTAAAACCAAACAATATTTTGGGGAACTTGATAGTGGAATAGTGAAAGACAGGTCACAAAGGTGGTGTCACTCTGATATAATGTTGAGATTATGGATTTTAGGGCAGGAAGGAAGAAGAGAGAATTGTTTTCTTGATTTCTAACAAGCACCAGATTAAAATCACGCTGAAACTGAGTACTGTATTTCTATCTCCCTGCCTGTATCAAGATGACATCAGATAGGGGGTCTGAAATTTGTATACGAGTAGGAAAGCCGGAGGAAAGTGATAATATACATTCATAACACAACCATTTGAGAGGCTTTGTTCTCTCCCTAATCTCTTACTCCTTTTGGTCCTCTCTTTCCCTTCATTCCCATATCATGACATTCATGCCATGTAGGATGTTAGCTACCTTTATGAATCTATTCTTACTTGAGAAGCTGTCCCTTGCTGCTCATGTAACTATTTCCTAATAAACACCAAGTGCTAGCTACCTTTATGAATCTATTCTTACTTGAGAAGCTATCCCTTGCTGCTCATGTAACTATTTCCTAATAAACACCAAGTGTCCATTGCTTGTGCCATCGTAAATTTTCCGTACGTCAATACATTTTGACTTTTTTTTTTGTGTTAATAATAAATCTTCTAGAACCTCATACTTTTGCAGGTTGTGCCATTTTAGCATATTTGTCTAGCTGAACTGGAACATAAAGTTCTTGAGTTTCAGTCTTTTTGGTTCTGTTTTTTACCCCTATTGATGTCACAATATTTGTCAAGTTAATTAAAATTTTAACATTTATTGAATGTACTTGGCTTATGCTTTTTCCTCCAATCAATTTCTACACCAACTGAACAGGTTGATGGAGGAGCCTGCTGCATATGGGAAGTTAGGGCTAGCCAATCTATTGGAGATGAGGGAAGAGTGCTTGAGGGAATTCCAGTTTGTTGATGCCTATAGAAGTATAAAACAGAGGTAAATATTTTTTTTCTTTATGTAGCTGTCAAACTGAGGCATTTATTGAGCCTCTGCTTGTAACTAATTTCCTTTTGAGCTCCCATTTTACATGTGCAAATTTGCAAAAGCAATTTACTTGGCTCAACAGAAGTTGGCTAGTCGTGTGGGCATAAATAGGGTGCTGTATACATAGGTCACTGAAACCCATGCAGAATACATGCTCTACTCTTTGCATCATGGATTAGACATCAAAGAATAGGATTTTGAAGTTTCACTTTCAGTGTCATTGAGAAAGAGAGTAAGAGTTTGGATTTTTAACCCTTCTTATGTGTCTCCTTGTAACTCCTTTTTTATAGTTACTTATTCTCTTGGTAGAGTCTTCTTCTTGACACCCCTTTCAGAAATCTATATCTCTATCTTTGGCTGTTCGAGGAGGACTAATTATCCTTCTTTGTTCTTTTTACTTTCTCTTAATGAGTTACTTTTATATATGAAAAAGTTCCCTAAACCCTAAACCACTTTATATTGGAAATTTGTTCAGTAAGATTTCTCTAATGTATTCCTCCCAAAAAAATGTTATTTTGTCTTTCATATATAGTTTATTTGTCATTCATGAAAGTTTGGTTATTTTAATGTTATTGTTTTATCTAATATAAAGTTGCAAGGTTTAGATGTACAATTTGAATCTGATACAATTTAAAAGACTCCCTAGTGCATGAGGCTTGTAACATCTCAAGATCAATAAAGGTTCCTACTCTTATTAGACAACCTTGTCAATGTGAGCAGTGGGATTGTAGCCATGACCGGGACCCATGACAACTAGGTCATAAGGCATCAACCTCACTCCTGCATCATAACTCACAGCATAGTAGTTGTGTTTTTCTCAGTCAATAATCATTCTTACAAATAGAAAATTCCTGCTTGCACTGTCAACATAAATAGGTGTCATCTTTACACCTATATCTGCCTAACAATTCTTTTTTACTTTTGTATGCGTGTGTGTAACAGGGAAAATGAGGCATCACTAGCTGTTTTACCTGACTTGTTGGTGGAGCTTGATAGTATGGATGAGGTATGCCTGACTAATACTATAATACTCTCAACTTAATATGTTGGGCTGAGTCAGAATTTATTTTTCATGTGTAGTACTTATGACTGGTTTGTCCAATCAAAGTGTTAACCCTTCTTAAGGAAAATGTGTTTGATGTATCGATTATTTGGGGGTAAAAGTAAAACTACATTAGTAGAGAATTAGCTTAATGCTGATGCCGTAGGAACAAGTATGTAGTCTTTTTTGGTTCTGCACAAGGCTTAAGCCACCCTAGCCTCTGATAAATCACATTGCAGGCAAATCTGAATCCCTCCTTTGTTTCAGGAAACAAGGCTGCTTACTCTGATTGAAGGTGTTCTTGCTGCAAATATTTTTGACTGGGGATCTCGTGCATGTGTGGATCTCTATCATAAAGGAACTATTATTGAAATTTACAGAATGAGTCGCAATAAAATGCATAGACCTTGGCGGGTATGTGAAGATACACATACCTATTGATGAGGATACATAATTTCTGAATTGGAGCATAGTTACTAGTTGATTACTAAGCTAACATTTTATGATACAGGTGGATGATTTCGATGTCTTCAAAGAGAGAATGTTAGGGACTGGGGACAAGAAAATGCCCCCTCATAAAAGAGCTTTACTTTTCGTTGATAACTCAGGTGCTGACATTGTTCTAGGAATGCTTCCCCTGGCAAGGGAGCTCCTCCATCGTGGAACTGAGGTGAGTTTGCTTTCTGTATTTCAGAAACTTAAAATTACTGTATTGGATTTTATTTGATCTTTAGTGTTAACCTCCCAAAATAAGTTATTTGAATTTCAACTATTAGAAATTTTAATAAATGTTTTGGTTTACTTAAGTTGTTTGGGTTATAGTCGTATCCTTGATAACGAGTAGATACATAATATTATCAAGACCTATTGGTAGCTGACCTTCTCAACTGTAAAATATGCCTGCTTACCCAAATTTTCCTCCTTCGTTGTGGTATCTTCTGTGTGAATTTTATGATTTTACAAAAGAAGTAAAATTGTGTTTGATCTTTGTCAGTTTGGCTGCTATACATTCATTATATCCATTGCCTATAAATTTTATGATGTTATCATGGTAATAATGGATGCATTCCAGCAGGTGGTTCTGGTTGCGAACTCCCTTCCTGCTTTAAATGATGTGACTGCAATGGAGCTTCCTGATATTGTAGCTGAAGCTGCCAAGGTTTGTATATTTTTTGTTAATGCTTGCTTTGCTGGTCTCTAATGTATGTGATGTATAGGGAGTCCCTTATAAAATTCGTCTGAATGTGTTTGCAATTCAGTTACCTTTTTTTTGTTTTGCTCCCATGGATGGAAAATGTCATGCTTACTAAAGTCTTAATCAATAATCTCCTTGCAAATAAGTTTTTGGTATGCATTTATATTTTCTTTTCTTGGTGTGTAAACCTTCCTCTACAATTGGAATGATATAGCAGTATGACATTCTCATTGATTTAAAATAAGAATGAGTAGAGTTAATTTGTGCATTGTCAAATATCAACAAAATATTCACTAAATCTTTTTAGTAACGTAATCTTACTGTTGATTTTGCTACGGCCGTAGTATCCTTCAGTGGAACTAATTCTTCTATTTTATAGCACTGCAACATTCTTAGGCGAGCTGCTGAAGCTGGAGGCTTGCTTGTGGATGCAATGATTAATACATCAGACTGCTCGGAAGAAAATTCATCTTTGGTTCCCTTGATGGTTGTCGAGAACGGGTGTGGTAGTCCATGTATAGATTTACGACAGGTCAGCTCGGAGCTGGCTGCTGCTGCAAAAGATGCTGATTTGGTGGGAGGCTCATTCCATTTAATTTATAATAAGAATATCATGAGAAATTGTATTCTAATTGAATTTTTGTTATCTGCAGATAATTTTGGAAGGGATGGGTAGAGCTCTTCATACTAACCTCAATGCTCGATTTAAGTGTGATGCTTTGAAGGTAAGGTCATCTGGTTTATAGCTATTATGGTTGCGCTTAGGTGAATTTTATTTTGGCATTTTTCATCGTTAGTTTATGATGATTGTCATGTATAGGGAGGTCAACTCTATTGGAATCAATGATTCATCTTATGGATTATCTTTCTCACTCAGCCATGTCTAGAATTATACGTTGACTTTATTTTCTACCTGTAATCCTTATTGCTTATTAGCTACACTCATAATTTGTAGGACCCCATATTATGCAAACCAACCTATTTGTGAATTTGTCTATTCTGAACTTGATAGTCAAGTTTCTTACAAATTATTGAGGGTTGAATTTTCCTGCAAGTCAATATTAATATTAATATGTATATATGAGAGAGAGAGACTCGGATGAGAGGAATGGTTTATTGTGAGAATAAAGAGTAAATCTTGATCATTAGATTTTATATGAATGGTTAAGATTAAAGCATAAAGTCATGTGACTTTTTAAAATAAGCATGTGAGCATTACTTTTTATTAATTAATTTTTACTCTTGATCATTCATGTATAATTATACTGTCCAAATTTGTTCCTCACTCTCATAATAAACCAACCTCCTCTCATATGATACATATATCTTCTGTAATTGCTAATGGTTTGCTTCATACATGGCACCATTGATGATGAGAGGAGAATTGCTAAAGTGGTTGGTCTGACACATTTTTTCTTCCTTGTTCTTTAAATATTATTGGCAGCTTGCAATGGTGAAAAATCAGAGATTGGCTGAAAAGTTGGTCAAAGGGAACATATATGACTGTATCTGCAAATATGAGCCTGCTAGTTGAGTTGAAGCTTCCTTGAACCATCTTATTTTCAAATTTAATTAGGATATACATTTGGAGGGATCTTAGATTATTAATGAAACATCTTGGAGAAGAATGGTATCTCCAATTTTTTCTTTTTAATTATTTGTGAGGTGGTGAGACGATGTATATAGTGTGTTCAAATTATTCTTTCTGTATGTACAATGCACTAGTATAATCAATTTATTTTTCCTCTTATAATTAAATTTTGGATAGTTGAAACATTGCTCGTCATATAGAATTCTTGTATATTCGCCTGCCTCAAAACTTTAGATGTAGAAAGTGTTTGCGTTGTTTGTGCTTGTCTAGAGTCTTTTTTCATGAGCCTTGCTAGGAATTGGGATGGAAAAAATCATTCAACCTCTTTTTTGGTGCAAAAATGGATTCTTATATACATTTTCTTCAGAAAGAAATGTGATTTGTACCAACGTTGAGCATTAACATTTCTTTTTTATTTAGTTTACTGTAGTTTCATTTTAGGCAGCAAAATGATGTCCTTTCTTTTTGTGAAGAATAAATATTGAAATGGAATTTTAATTTTAGGAAAATTTGCTTTTTATTCTTCTAAATTAGAGGGCTCTGTACTTTCTCCCAAAATTTTAAATTAATTTTACTGTGTTTAGTTTTTAATTTAGAGAAACCGGTTTTTATTAATATGTTAATCTCTTAAAAGTTGAAGACAAATCTGTTTGGATAAGATTATCAAAAAAACGTGGAGATTGCAAAGATTATTTGGCCAAAGAGCTCAACATACTTAAAAGTAATGTTTGACCAAAATAAAAAAAAGTTATGAAAAATTTATAAGAGATTATAATCAACCTCCTTAATTGCTAGCTTTAAAAAATAAGGTGTCACATATAATCAATTTAAAACGCGAATACTAAACTAACACTAAACTCAAAATGAAGTGAGCGAGTAAATAGCAGCGAAAAAAAAAAGTGAGTGAGCAAATAAAACAAAGACACCAAACAGAGAACAATTTATCAAAAACAATTCCATGATATACATTGATTTCTGGCATAAAACTTACCTGCCAACCAAATACACCTAAAAGAAAACAAAGAAGTTACGGGGACTATAGGGTATGGATCCTCTTATGTGTAAAATACACAAGGTGTCAAGTGTGGATCTCTTCCGTTGATCTTCTATTTTAAAAATATAAAGAAGTACACATGAAAAAAATTCAAAGGTGGAGATTCACACTTGACCCTCTAATATGTATTTTACACATGAGAGGATCAAATTCCAGGGGCCATAGGATATGACACTCAGTTGTTTTTATGAAGTCTAGTGCGAAGCTCCATTTAGAGGTTCTGATAAAAAACGATGCTCCATTTAGAGGCTTTGATAAAAAGAACTTTGATTGTCCCTGCTTATATTGTTTGTTGGACTATTTAGTGGATAGGAAACATGATGATTTAAAACTATATTGGGAAATGAAAACTATCATGGCTTTCTTGTTGTTATGGGATATCATGGTTTACATGACTCTTCCGATTTATTGTTCTCTGGTTTTGTCTTGCTACTCTTTTGCTCTATCTTGTTTGGGCATCAAGCTCTTTCATAATTATCGAAAAAAAAGGTGTGAATCCAACAACCTCTTGGTATGGGTAGCAACCTGTGGCCTGCATGCACGACTAAGATTCATGACAGCCAACATCGATGACTCAATATACGTGTGGCCTATGGATCAAGCTTTCTTGTCGTCTTTGTCCTTAACCTTTGAGGCAATGTCAAAGGGAATAGTGATGGAGCTAGCCATGCTTGTGTATTTTGCTTTATTTTTTCACATAAGTTTCCTGTGACCCTTTTTGCACTTTATTTTACTTTAGCATTTTTTTTTAATTTTTTTAATGTAATTATGTGACTATTGATTTGCTTGTCGCCATCTTTGGTTGGCTTGAGCTTTTCAATTATTGAAAAAAAAAAACCCAAACTATATTCACCATATATCTTTGATACCCTTTGTAACATTCCCTGTTACTTTATGGATTGACGATTATCCCCACAAACCAACACGGGTCTTTTTAGCGTACTTTGTCCTCACTCGCTCGCTTTCTGGGAAAACTTCTCAGGAGATCACTCATCCCAAAATTGCTTCAAGTCAAGCATGCTTAACTGTGGAGTTCTTTAGAGATGGGCTACCGAAAAGAAGATGCATCTTGTTAGTATAGGTAGTACAAATCAATTTATATAAGTTATCCTTAACTGTATAGTCTCATACTTACACAACCTTAGGATCCCTCTTATTTTGGTGTGTAATCAGTTCATTCATGTACCCTTCCGCTTAGAAGCCTGCTAGGAGCCACTCATTGTCCGTGCACTCTTGCATCGGCGATCACTCCCCGCCTTTATCACCGGACGTTACATGCCCACCAGCTTCCGCTTGGTTCGTCCCCAAACCACATCGTACTGGGAGAGGTACTGGCTCTGATACCATTTGTAACATCCCATGCTAATTTATAGATTGACGATTATCCCCACAAACCAATACAAGGCTTTTCAACGTATTTTGTCCTCACTCAAACGCTTCCTGGGAAACTTCCCAGGAGGTCACCCATTCCAAAATTGATCCAAGTCAAGCATGCTTAACTATGAAGTTCTTTAGAAATGGGCTACCAAAAAGAAGATATATCTTGTTGGTATAAGTTGTACAAATCAATTCATATAAGCCATTCTTAACTTTATAGTCCCATACCTACACAGCCTTAGGATCCTTTTCATTCTGGTGTGTAATCAGTTCATTCATGTACCCCTCCGCTAAGAAGTCTGCCAAGAGTTGCTCATTGTCTATGCTCTCTTGCACCGGTGATCACTCCTCGCCCTCGTTATCAAGCGTTACATGGAAAAATTTCCTGTAAATTCACATATTAGTAATACTATGCTAGATAACTATTATCTAAAATAATTATTATAAATAAGGTGAAATAATTTAGAGCTTAGTAAAGTGTTACATTAGTGGTATCAGAGCAGTTTTCGTCAGAAGACAACTGTCATTAAGTAGAATTTATGCATGTCATATTTCTCCATATAGGGTTTTCTTTATATTGGTTTATTTTGTATGGTTATTGTTTCTAGCTGCTAGGTAGGAATATTGAGCTTGATCACCTCAATATGTAACTAACTATGTATGTAGAAACAACATGCAACCAAGATAGAGATCTGTTCTTCTTAAAGGTGGAGGATAAGATAGTAATACCATGGAGAATATGGCTGCAACAATTAGGGAACCAAGTGATGTTGACTAATAGGATGCTATAGCGGATGGATGAAAATGGTGCTAGAAATGGGAATGCCAATGGTCAAGGAATTGCTAATGGAGATGCACCTGGTTTGCACCCTCAATTCTATAGGCTAACTAAATTTAAAAAGATGCAACCTCCTTCCTTCAAAGGAGAATACAACCCAACCATAGCTGAAAATTGGTTGATGCACATAGAAAAGATATTTGAGGCTATGGTGTGTACCGATGAGCAGAAGGTGACATATGCCACCTATATGCTTGTTGGTGAGACTGAGCACTGGTGGACGGACACTAAGTCTCTGTCAGAGGTGCAAGAAGTTCCTCTCACATGGGAACAATTCAAAGCTACCTTGTTGGAAAAATATTTTCCAATAAGTGTAAAGAATCAAAAGGAGACTGAATTCCTGTAGCTGAAGTAGAGAAATATGACTGTAGGACAATATGTATTAAAATTTGAAGAATTGGCCAAGTTCTCATCTTATTTAAAATTCAATCCAGATGAAGCTTGGAAAGCAATGAAATTTGAGGCTGGCTTGAATCTTGAACTACAAAATGCTGTAAGTACTGTGGAAATTAGGAATTTTCCCCTGTTGGTGAATAAATGGAGGATTGCTGAACAAAATATTAAGGACTTGGTGGCTGAGCGTCAGAATATGTTTAAAAGAAAAAGAGGGGAAGATAAAAGTAGATTCATCCCACCATAATTTCAACAGAACCAGAACCGCAACTTGAACAAAAACCAGAATAAGCCAAGGAGGAATATTTATAGAGGAAAAATGCCTTTGCTACCATGTAGACCATTCCCTACACTTGCCTCATCTCTTGTTTGTGAAAATTGTGGGAAAAATCATGGAAATAGGCCTGTTTGAAAGGAAATGGTGTTTGTTTCATATGCGGAAAACAGGGACATTACTCATTCAAATGTCCTCAAAATCAGCATAAGGGAGAAGTCTCCAACCAAAGGCCTCAAGCCAAAGAAAGAGTCTTTGCCCAGAGGACACAATAAACGGGTCAAAATCTTAAATTGATACAGGGTATGTGTATTTTACATAATAAAATATTAATTGCAATATTTGATTCTGGAGCTTCTCATTCTTTACTTCTCCAACTCGTGCAAATGAACTCAAATTACCTATGTCTACCCTATCACACGACGTGACTGTCTCTACGCCCACTGGGAGTAGAATTTTGACTTTTTCTGTTTGTTTAGACTGCCATATTCAGATCGGTACTCATTGTTCTAGTGTTGACCTTATTTGTTTACCTATGAATGATATTAATATTATTCTAGGTCTGAATTGGTTACCTAATAATGATGTCTTTCTGAAATGCTGTGAGAAAATCATATAGTTCTCTAGGCAAAATACTATTGTAACTTCCTTAACAGAGACTGCCAAATCCTTGGCCAATCAAATAGGAGAATGTTTAACTAAACAAACCTTAGGATGTGTTTTAATATGCTTATCGAAATCAAAGGCAAATGATCAGTTGAAGATTGAAGATATTTGTGTAGTGAGAGAATTTCCTGAGGTATTTCCTCCTGATATTGAGAATTTACCTCCTAAGAGAGAGATAGAGTTTTCTATTAACCTCTTGCCTGCTATTGGTCCCATATCCATAGCACCTTATAGAATGTCACTTCCTGTATTGAGTGAATTGAAGAAACAGATAGAGGATCTATTAGGGAAACGATTAGACCTAGTGTCTCACCCTGGGGAGCAGCAATATTATTTGTAAAGGAAAAAGATGGTAGCTTAAGGTTGTGCATAGATTATCGTCAATTGAATAAAGTTACCATTAAGAATAAGTATCCCCTTCCTAGGATTGAGGACCTTTTTGATCAACTGAGAGGAGCCAAAGTGCTATCTAAGATAGATTTAAGGTCAGGATATCATCAAATTAGGATTAAGGAAGAAAATATACCTAAGACTGCTTTTAGGACTAAGTATGGACATTATGAGTTTTTTGTAATGCCTTTTGGATTAACTAATGCTCCAGCTCTTTTCATGGATTATATGAACAGGATTTTTAGACCTTTCATAGACAAAATTTTGATGGTGTTGATTGATGATATTTTAATTTATTCCAAGATTGAGAAGGAATATGAGGAGCATTTGAGAATAATTTTGCAAATATTGAAGGAGAAACAATTGTATGCAAAACTCGAGAAGTGTAATTGCTGGCTAAAAGAAGTAAAATTCTTAGGTTATGTGATGAATAAGAATGGTGTGTTTGTGGACCCTAGTAAGGTAGAAACAGTGTCATCTTAGGAGAAACCTAAGACAGTAACTGAGATTAGGAGTTTCTTAGGACTTACAAGATATTATAGGAAGTTTATCCAAGGATTCTCACAGTTAGCTTTGCCTTTGACTAGATTAACCCGAAAAGGAAAACCAATTGTGTGAACACCTGAGTGTGAAACTAGTTTTCAAGAGTTAAAATATAAGCTCACATTTTCCCCAGTGTTAGTTATCCCTAACCTGGAACAGGATTTTGTGGTGTATAGTGATGCTTCTAAAAAAGGCTTAGGTTGTGTTTTAATACAAGAAGGAAAAATGGTAGCTTATGCTTCTAGGCAGCTAAGACCCTATGAGGAGAACTACCTTACCCATGACTTGGAGCTAGCAGCTGTAGTTTTTGTTCTTCGGATATGGAGACATTACCTATATGATGTGAAGTTTGAAACTTTCATTGATCATAAGAGTTTGAAGAATTCTTAAATGGTATAAGAATAGGTGGTTAGAATTTTTAAAGGATTATGATTTTGAAGTAAATACCACGTAGGGAAAGCCAATGTGGTTACCGATGCACTTAGTAGGAAATTGATGAGTTGCATTTATGCACCCATTTTATGTCCTAACTCTAAATATTTTGCATTTGTATTATTCTTAAATGGTATTTAATTGGTGAGTTTATACCTTGTCCTCATCTTGCATTGTTATGTAATTTCATGGTTATTAGCACCCTTTTGAAATAAAGAATTGTTTCTTAAAATTATCTGTGCTATTAACCTTTTTGTGTGAGCTTTGTTGAATATCAGGAACTTTCAATTGGTGAGCTAAGCTAGAGAATGATCTTAGAACCCTCTCCAGATAAAGGAAGCCTTGGACCAGCATTGCCAACCGCTATAGCGATCACCAAAAGAGTGTTTTGGCCGCAACATGTACGAGGGAAGAGGCAAGACCGCTATAGAGTTCCTACACCGCTATAGCGGTCATAAATGACTTTGGTTTTCACATTTACACGCGACTTGCTTCACTGTGTCGTTTGGAAAACATAACATTTTTTTCTTTTCTTTTATGTATGAACACAACATTGCATAAGGGAGTTCTTCAGTTTTTTGGGAGGCTTTTAGAATTTTATTTTCTCTCACTAGAATTCTCTCTCTAGGGTTCTAGGAGTTCTTAGTCAGTTTTTAGCATAGGATTTCTGATTGTAAATTACAACTGTTCATCAGACTACGATAGTGATACTCCCTCTATAGAGGAGTAATTTTCCTACTGTACATAGGGGTGACTGAAGGTTGAAATTGTTTACGAGATTCTCACACTTTTATCTCAAATTGTGGTTGGTTTCCCCTTTCTCCTTGTTAATTCTTTCAATTATTGATTGTGTGAATTATTGCAATTTATTTTTGTTAGAGTTGTTCTTTTGATGTGGTATTCATCCATCGGGTAAGGGATTGGGATTAATTTTGTTGAAATTAAGTTGCTATAATTGGTAGTTAAACTGGCATAGGTTTATAGGATCACGTTGGTGAATTACTAATTCATATGTTAGCAAAACTCTTAGCGAGAGTACGATCGTATAACCGTTATATAAAATTATATCATTTTTATGTGTTAGCATTTTAATGGAAACAACCACCACCACATTTTATCATTTGA
Source organism: Dalbergia cochinchinensis (assembly GCA_031216125.1). Classification (NCBI taxonomy): domain Eukaryota; kingdom Viridiplantae; phylum Streptophyta; class Magnoliopsida; order Fabales; family Fabaceae; genus Dalbergia; species Dalbergia cochinchinensis. The sequence goes on along the minus strand of CM062373.1, from coordinate 51,504,355 downwards.
ATCAATGACTGAACAATTTTAATCTGAAGGAACCCTTGTGTAAGTCTCAATTTAATTTGTTGTCAATGATTTTGAAAACCCCCAATTTTTCGTGAATTAATTTGAACTCTTCCTCGTGAGACGACTCTAATTGCACCTTAACTACATTTCTGGTGTAATTTCGGTAACTAAAAACTTTTTAATTTGTTACGGGTAGTGACAATCCGCTCTAGAAATCTCTACATATGGCAAGTTTGATGGTCAAAGAATGGGAATTAATAGAAAAATTTAGAGATTTGAATCTTGAAGTAACCATAAAGGCTAGCCATTTCAGTTTGAATCATTTGAGGTAGAAAATAACCTTAGGAAACATATCATTGAAGGTCAGAAGAAGGATCAACTTTTCCAAACCTATAAAGAATTGGTAATTAAGGGGGAATAAAAGGACTTTTACATTGCTGGGGATAGAGAACTGTTATATCATGATAGGTTATGTGTACCTAGCGTAGGAAATCTAAGGAAATTAATCTTAGATGAAGCATACAACAACAGGTATACCATACACCTTGGAGCCACCAAAATGTATTAAGAAATTAAACAATTCTTTTGGTGGCCAAGAATGAAGAAGGATATAACAGAATTTGTGGCAATGTGCCTAGTTTGTCAGAAAGTCAAAATTGAACATCAAAAACCCTCAGGCTTACACCAACCTTCAGAAATCCCTGAATGGAAGTGGGACAACATAGCCATAGATTTTGTGGTAGGATTGCCTTGGACATCCTTGAGACATGATGGAATATGGGTTCTAGTGGATAGATTGACTAAATCTACTCATTTATTAGCCATTAGAGCTACCTATTCACTCGATAAACTAGCTCAATTGTACATTAATTAGATTGTTAGACTCCATGGTGTGCCACTAGTATTGTCTCTAGCAAAGATCCCAGGTTCACCTCTAGGTTTTCGGGAACATTACAAAAAGCCTTTGGTACTAGGTTAAGACTTAGTACTGCTTATCATCCTCAGACTGATGGGCAATCTGAGAGAACCATACAGACCTTAAAGGATACGTCGAGAGCCTATGTCTTGGAACAAGAAGGAAATTGGGATTGTTACCTACCATTAGTAGATTTTTCGTATTATAACAGTTATCATTCCAGTATTGGAATAACAGCATATGAGGATCTATATGGTAGGAAGTGTAGATCCCCATTGTGTTGGTATGAAGTTGGTGAAAGAAGAATCCTAGGACCTAAACTTGTCCAAAGAACCACTGACCAGGTCAAGCTCATCAGGGATAAATTGCAGGCTGCATAGAGTCAGCAAAAGAGTTATGCTGATAAAAGGAGAAAGCCTCTAGAATTCCAAGAGGGTGAACACATACTTCTAAGGGTTTCTCCTATGACAGGACTAGGCAGAGCTCTAAAAGCTAGGAAGTTGAGTCCTCATTTTCTTGGTCCATACCAAATTTTAAACCGAGTTGGTTCTGTCACCTATCGCCTTGCTTTCCCCCCAAACCTCTCAAACCTTCATGATGTTTTCCATGTGTCTTAATTAAAGAAATATTCCCCGATCCTTCAATCTACTCCAGAATGACTGTGTTTAATTAAGAGATGATTTAACTTATGAGGTTAAACCCGCTAAGATTTTGGAGGAGGGGAGAAATGTAAGATAATTTCTTTGGTAAAAGTCCTGTGGGAAGGATTCACTCTTGAAGAAACAATGTGGGAAAAAGAAAAGGATCTCCGGAGAGACTGTCAAGAGATTTTTAACTAAGGTAATCAAATTTTGAGAACAAAATTTCTTGAAGGAGGGGAGAAATGTAACATTCCTAATTTTTCCTTAATATAGTATTGCTTCATCTCAATTTTTAATTTATTTAGATGGTGTAAGGATATTTTTAGGCAAGAAGTATTCAGAAATAATTATTAAAGAGTAAACTATAGAATAATATAAAATGATATTTGTACCTTTGCTGCTCAAAATTTTAAAATATTACAAGATCTAATAGCTGTACAACCTGGAACTTAGCATCAAAATGTGAAATTTTAATCATTCCCTTAGGTTTTATTAAAATTATAAATATGCCACTAGATGATAGAAAATAATTTTATAACATAATTAGCTACAGCAAAAGCCAACAAAAATCTTAGAAAAAAACTTGAAGAGTGTCAAAAAATTATTTAAAGAAAATGAGAAAAAAATTATACACTTAAAATATAATTTTAATAATAAATAATAATATCTAGTAAATTTGTATAATATTAGTATAATTACACAAAAATAATCGATCATGGGGTGTAAAATAAACTCCAAAAAATCCTAGAAAATAACTCTAAGTCTTATAAAAAAAATTTTAACTAAGTTATTATATTAGACAAAGAGGACCACAAAATGGAACTCTCTGTTAAACCATGGATAGTGTTAAAAATCACATTGATCTTTAATTTATTAATTTTGACTTAAATAAAGCTTAAAATACCTAATTAACTACTTAAGCTTTAAGATAATTTTCCTAAATCTTAATTAATCTCACTAATACCCTTAAAATAAATTAAATGACACCTAGAATAAGTTTAGAATTCAGTCTCATAATATATATATATATATATATTTAAAAAGTGAAAGATATTTCACATAAAATATTATCCAAAGCTAATTATTTTTCACTAAAATTTTCAAAGATGAGCTTGTCTCCTTATCTTGATAAACAACTCAAAATTCACATGGGAGGCTACAAAGATTTTTTATACTTTATTTACAGATAATTAGTTATTTTAATTAATTTAAAAATAGACCAAATTAAGGTAAAAATAAAAAAATATGAAAAATTGTACAAAAATTCATGAAAATTATAGATAACGTATAAATAAAGTAAAAATATATTCTTGATAATATATTAAGAAAAGTAATTTTTATGATTATTTTATGAATTATCTAGTATATCTAACTTTAAGATAAATATGTAAAATTTGTCATTTTCATATATTAATCATTCAAAACAACTTGCCACCCTCTATAACTCTATTAGCCATGTTATTCAAACCTATAGGCGGTCAAGAAGAAAAAAAAATAATTTAGAAATAATTAAATAAATTATTAGTTAATTAACTCCTAATCAAAGTAGCAATAGTGTAAAATACCAAATAAGATACAAATAATTATAAAAAATTGTATAAATTTCATGAATCCTCATATTATATCTCTAATCATCTTATGATGATATTTTATTAAAAAATAAGTTATTTACTAATTAATTAATGTAATTAAGATTGACTAGTTAAATATGACAAATAAATTATGAAATTAGTAATATTTTAATCCTAGCCTTTCTATATAAATAGCACATCTCTAAACACAACTCCACACTTCATTCTTCTGTCTAAAATCTATCAAAAATTATAGCAAATTTTCTTCATTTTCACATGAAAACACTTATATATTTTTAGCAAAACACCTCCAAACCATCACTTCTTCTTTTCACCATCCAACATCAACACTTCCCAGCCTTCATAATGAATTTTAGTCCTTAGAAATGGTGTAGATAAGTTGATGTCACGACCCGACTTGGGCACATGACCGGCACGTGAGGAATCCTCATTCCTACGTAAGCCTCGTGACCTCTGAGTCCCTCTATATGCATAATTTAATATAAAATCCTTTTCCAAATCATAAATTCGTCTCTGACATGTATATCTAACTCTTTGAAAAATCAAACATCATAAATACCTTCATAATCAAGCTCTAATATATATATTTCTGATATAAAACAAATGAGTTGCTCTTAATACAAAATAAACCATAGAACTCATAACTATGAAAATACAAAATATTCATGATAAAACATGTCAGTCTATCTCTATAGTCCGGGACCCTGTCCGTCATGCACACTGGAGCACTCTATCTCTAAACAGAATACCATAAGTACTTCACTCACAAAGTGAAGCTCACCAACTGGAAAATCTCTACTACGGGGGAGGAGATGGAAGAGAAGAACCCGCAACGTCAACTGCACCTGTAATGGAGGAAGGGAGAGGAGTGAGTTTCATCTAAAACTCAGTAAGTAAGTCCTCACCCATAACCCTCTCATGGGATAGCCAAGGGAAATCAATAATAATATATATATTCATCAAACCAATTAATGCAATAACTCTCAAGTTCATATTCATAGGAATAACAAATAGTTCTAAAATTATTACTCTGTAGGAATCATAAACCATAGTATGCTAATAAAGAAATAAGAATTTCTAGTTATGCCCAATTCATGTGACATAACAAATCACTGGTTATGCATAGCATAACAAAGTCTCTAATCTCTGGGGCACCTAGATAGGTCCCGTTTGTTATTTCTCTGGCTCGAAGGCGACTCGGTATACCAAGGTTAATGGAATAACTACCGTTAACTCATAGTCTGTTTCTCTATAGCTACTGTTCAGTTTAGTCAGAAATCGAAATCTTTTCTCTATATCTCATGAATCTTCTACCCTAGAGTTCACAAACTCTAGCATATACATATTCTCTATTCTGGAAATCATCACAGTATTTAACAAATCTCTAAATATATACTCTAGCTCTTTGATAAAAATCGCTTTAACAATAATGGTCCCATGAGTTTTCAGAAAAACATATATATCTAATGCTATAATTTATTAAAATTAACTCTAATGATCAATATAAGGATCATAGGATCTGAACCCACTCACCATTTAAAGCCGGGAGTATGTGGGCCCTACCAACTTGATCTGGAGAGCTTGGAATGACACCAACAACTGCCATGGAGCAACCATAATACTAGATTAACATCTAAAAATCTCTAGAGAGCTCTATTCTAACTCTACTAAAATTGGGGAAACACCCTCATTTGACAAAAATGAGAAAAATAATCGGACCAAATCCGAGATCATGGAGAAATAAAGACATAATCTAATAACATGAACTTACCTTGAAGCTTGGAATGATGGATTGGAGTGAATTTGAGAGAAAGAGAGAAAAAATGGAAGAGATGGGTGAGTTTTGCGTTTCTGCTTCTCTTCTGCTCGATTTGGGGGTTTTTAAACTTACTGACACCGCTATAGCGGTATATGACCACTATAGCAGTCCAACAGTCCCACAGAGTCACTTATGACCGCTATAGCGGTACCTCAGTCTGCTGCAACACTAGAACAAGTGCTGTCCCACAGAGTCACTTATGACCACTATAGCGGTACCTCAGTCTGCTGCAACACTGGAACAAGTGCTGGTGACCGCTATAGCGGTGACAGCAACTCCCAACAACTCCCAAATTCTGTGTTTTTCAGTCATTCCAGCATCTGGGTTGTTCCAACACTCACTTATTTACATTTATTTTACTCTCCATTAACTTTAAAACATAAATGTAAATAAGGAAATACCCCCCATTTGGATTCAAATAAAATATCACAAAAATCAAAACTCCATCAAATCAGAATCTAAATTTTGGGTTTTAGTTTAAATCCGGGAATTTCCGAGATTTTCTAAACTTGTGGGTTAACAACGAAACATTTGCAGGTTTCATAAAATTCATTAAAAATCACTCTTCAACTTGTTTTCCCCCAAAGAACAATTACCGGGACTTTTAATCCGAAGAATATGGTTCTATCATATAGCCCTCCAAGGAGGTGTAGGATCCAGACTTAGTAAAATTTAGGACCCGACGGTGGTTCCCAGGGAATCCTTGAGGCTATACAGAACCTTACTACTGACCCGTGTACCTCGGGTATCACAGTTGAAGAAGTAGTTGATCTCTCCTTAGTGTAGCTAAATTTCCAAGGCTCCAAGAACAAGTAGGGGTTTTCCTTCACTTCTAAGCTTCATGTATAATTTTCTTATATAATGTTTGCTATATGATACTCAAAACTTATGTTTACTGTTATGTGTATATGATGCATATTTATTGTCTATTTATATGGTTGAAAATTATGATTAAAGATCATTTTAAATTTTGATTACACTTTCTTCAAATATCTAAATATTGTATAAATTTATTTTAATGTGTTAAACCATGTATTTTCAATTAATAAAGCTTTGTGCACAAGTTGTCGAGTTTTAAGGTGATATAGCTTGGTTTTGACCTCATTATATATTGATTGTAAAATATTTTTGATTCATAAAAAGTGTTTTATTTATTTCATTATAACGGATGGATTCTAAACCTTTGAGTATGTAATATTTAGCTTGGTTTATGTGTTGTGTTCCTCTTGGGACCATTAAAAGACACTAAAATATATTTATATTGATCATGACCTTTGTTATGGACTTAGGAATTTATAGACATTATCTGGATTATTATGAGTTTTTAAGACTTACTTGGACTTGATTGAAACAATTTATGATTATAATATTTGGACTCAAACTATAGACCTTGAATTATGGACCTTGGACTATGGATCTTGGACAATAAATAATTAACTTGAATATACATTTATTAACATTAAAAAATATTATTTACAAAGATTTAAGTTAAGGTATCATTAGGAACATGACATGTAAACTAACTAGTTTCTTGCTTGAAGTGATTTTCTAATAGATATAATTTTGTTTATTTCTTTTTAAATATTTATTGAAAGGTTCCATTGCTCTTTTATTTGCTCTATGATTATATCCTTATATAAATAAAAATATTTTTTTTAACCTATGTTGAACATGTAAAGGTAATTTACCTACATATTTTCTAGAGATAGATTTAAAATAAGTTTGGGTGTATTTAGGCATATGGAATTAGTAAAGTAAATACTATATGAATATTTGAAATTGAATTATTGTATGATTAAAAACTAAGTTAAGTATATTTATCATAAAGGAAATGAGTTTTGTTATAATAATGTGATTTTGTGCTTCAATGATAATTACAAAGAAATATGAGTTTTTACGAATATTTTAGAAATCCTACGTTGTTTGGGACTTATGTGCAAATATGAAAAATCTTGTGATCTATATGTGAATCTGAAAGAAATTGTTAAAATTTTCTGTAATTTTCATAGTTTATGTCTACTATATGCACTATGTAAAATGGATACATGAATAAGTAATACCTCGGGCCCTGTCTTGTAGCGGATAAAGACTTGGTAAATACTTAAACTTGTAGCTGTTAAATGACACTTTAAGAGCGGATAAGGACTTGGTGTACATTGTAGTGATGCCTTTGGCCCCGCCATGCTAGCAAACAAGGACTTGGCATTCACTGATCTAACTGGGGGACGCCCGAGCAATGAGAGCTCTCACAGATCTAATATGAAACAAACCTTATAGACTATAACAATTAAAAGGGAACGTGATATTATAAAAGGGATTTTACAGTACACTTACACTTCTTTTACTGCATTTTTATTATGATTGATGTTATGCACTTCCATCTCGCTTGATGTTAGTAAAATATAAATTGAAATTAATATAAAAGATTACATCTTGTTGCACTTCTGCATTATTCTTAGTATTTTTGGGATGAAGTGGGATTCCCCTGGAAACATCACCCTACTAAGAGACTTCTTCACCCCTTTTCTTTGATGTTTCCAGATAGTATGGATTGTCGTCAGCAATGAAATGGATGTAGCCTTGGACTTAATTTCTAAATAATCAGATTCTACTCTGTGTGCTAGATAGAATCTTTACTATATGTTATCAGACTTTGGATATGTTATCTTGTTGTATTGAAGTTTTCTTTATGTACCTTGAATATGAAATAAGTACTGTACCCTATAAATTAATGTTGGTAGTGAAGTATATTTTTCATAGATGATGGTTGTCTAAACTGTGGGAATTACTAATTATGTTAGAAAGATATATATATATATATATATATATAGTTTAAAAATTACCTGTAGGTTGCTAGAAGAAAGTGTACTACTGTGAAATATAATTTGAAAAAGTTCTAACTAAGGAAAGACTTGGTATTTAAACATGTCCATTGTGACCCACCTCTCTTTCTTGGGAGCTTATCATTGCATAATTTACAGCTGATATACATTATTCTAGTATATAACTACGAATGAGAAACAATCATAGCAGTTTAAGAAAAAATTTCTTGCAAATTTACATATTAGTAATACTATGCTAGGTAACTATTCTCTAAAATAATTATTATAAATAAGATAAAATGATTTAGAGCTTAGTAGAGTGTTACACCCTTTACCCATAGTGTTTTTAATAAGTTTAATTTTGATGTAAATCATTTTATTGCCATTTGAGTGATGGGTGTGAAAACTAATCAAATTTGTTGATTTGATAATATATGGATAAAAAAATTGAAAGCAAAACATTTCAATTTTTGTAGATCACATTTTTTTTATATTCTATTGTTCACTTTTAAATTTATTGTCAACATTGTTTTGGATGGGAATTATACAAGTTCTTATTCTTCTTTTATAATACAATGCATTAGAATATCATTAGAAAAGTTATAAAGTTTCCTTACCAAAAAAAAGTTAAAAGTTTTTGTTTATTTAATAATATAGAAACAAATAATAATGTAACTTTGGAAAATTGATTTTGATATAGGGTTGGATGATGCTTGATATCAAAATATGGGAGTTAAGGTGAAAGTACAGGAGGAATGGGAAAAAGAACATAATCTACTTCCAACGGATTATGCTACGACAAAAAAAAAAGAAAAAAAAATGCTAGTACATAATCCATGGAAAGCATATTCTTTTCCTGGCCCTTGGGTTCATAGCTGCAGAAGGCGAATTATTTCCCAGACCCCACTAGACTTGCACCACGCCTAGACCCGCATCACCGATGGCCAGATGTGATCGAGCACATGGGATTGAGCAACCTAGCCAGACTTGCACGGGCCATTTCACACGCGACTAAGCTAAACCTGTACCTTCCAAACCTGTTTTTGCATTTTGCCAGACCTGCTTCTACTTGACTCTAGCAAACCTGCATCAATGTAAGAAACATAATGGAGCATTAATGCAATAACAGGTCCGTGAATAATCTAAGCAACCGGTGAACAATTACTCCTCTCCTCTTTTCTTTGCTAGCATTAGAAAAGGGAAAGCTTGGTTTAAAGGTTTACACGGAATTCATATCCCGGAAGGGAAGAGTTTGGTTTAAGGGTTTGTGCTATATTAATATTCGAGAGAGGGTGAGTTTGGTTTGAGAGCAAAGAGCAAGAAAAGAGACATATATATATATATATATATATATATATATATATATATATATATATATATATATATATGTACGCTTAAAAAAAATGCCTCAACTACAACATAATTCAACAATAAATGATTATGAGCATATTGTAGTTACTGTTGTGGACATGTAAGTTTATTGTATCCAATTTTATTACTATTTTATTTTATTTTATCAGCTTTACTGATTTATTTATAGGGTCAATTTTTCCTGTTCTAACAATAGCTTTTGCAATTACTACTCTTAATGGGATTAACTTTTTTAGTTCTAACAATTTTCACAGATTTATTTATTAATTTTATTAGATTAAATATGATTTATTAATTAGTTTATTTATTATGTGAGTTTTTTTTTATCATAATGTGATAGTCAGTTCTCACAATTTGTTTGGATTTTTTGTTTCTGGTATTTGAAACAGGAAAAAGGAAGGGTTGAGCCTCATCATCTTTTTATCAATCATTCATCGAAAAATGCGATTATTGAGCACATACAACATGCTAGTTTTTATTAGGTTTCACAAATAGGCAGAGTGAAACTAAATGGAGCTTTCCTCAAGGCTTTGGTAGAATGATGGCAACTGAAGATGCACACTTTCCATTTTCCACAGGGAGAAATGACAGTGATATTAGATGATATCGCCATGCAATTTGGACTCTCCATCAACGGTGCACCAGTTAGTGTATATACTTCTAGCAGTATTGAACAACTGCAGCTGAAATGTTTTAATTTATTTGATGTTATGCCCATGTACACTTAATAGAGGTGCAATCAATTTTAATTGGCTGCAACATCATATAAGAAATCTCAAGACTAGATATGAAACAACATTTATAGAGACAAGTGCACACGCGTATGTGTTTGCCCTCATAGGCACTTCTTTATTGCCTGATATGACCAATAATGAGGTCCATAGAAAATACCGGTAGTTGTTTGAGGATTTAACTCTTGTTAGGACTTTTAGTTGGGGTTTTTCATGCTTTGCTTGTCTCTATCGCAAATTAGATCGAGCAACACACGTAACTACAAAGCAAATTAACGGTCCCTTAGTTCTGTTACAGGCATGGGCATCGAGTTGGTTGCCCTATTTGCCTCCTATGCTTTTACCACCCAATTTCATCAACTTCCTTTTAGCTTATAGGTAAAAATTATTTCTGATTTGTTTTGTGTTCATATTGTCATAATTTTAACAAATGTGCATGATTTTGTAACAGATGGCTGCCCCTATTCTATCCTCATGGCCCGGGTCTTGTAAACCCATCTACATTTAAGAAAGATGTTAGATGATATGCAATCTCATCGAGTAGCAATTAAAACATTACATAATTTCTTGTAGAGTTGAATTAAACAATAGATTTTTTCTATATATCTAATATAATTTGTTTTTGTATTGAAGATTATATGGTAGCCATATACGATTGTTGAAGTTGAGGCTATGATTCCAGATTCCATTCGGGTTGAGCAAGTATAATGGAGCAATATTGTTCCACTAATTTGCTTTGAGATCATAGAGTAGCACCCATTTGATTGCGTGAGCCGATAATTTGGGCTTGTCCAACCTGTTCTTGATCCGCACCCAGATCTAGGGAGGGCTTACAACAAAGATTTGAGGGGAAAGAAAGACAACCTTGATTGGTTACTAGTGCATGATCAATGGTTGGATATGTGGATGCAGCGAGGAGTCTATCCCTTGGTGGGAAAGCCTTTGTAGGGACACTACATTGATTATAGCCCCACAAATGCCTACTTATCATGGTATAGGGATAATACTTATGTACCTCTATGGTTGACACCATATTAGATCAGTATAACGCAACCTCACCACCACCATTGCCATAAGATAGGTTCACACTTGTCCAGGGAGAAGTAGCTTTGGTCTTACATCAGTCACCTTTCAAATAGGAGGATAATGTGTATTACACAGATGCAATATCCAATGTAGTTTCCCCCAATATAATTCAGTAATGGGAGGGTAGATCCTACCACAATGTTTGCAGTTTATGGAGATCAGTTTAGGGGTGTTGGAAGTTAGGCTAAGGGGAGTGCGAGAGTATAAGGTGTAAATGGGGAAGGTAAAAGATGCGAGAGCTGAGGGTGTGGGGGGACAAGGTGGACGAGGTGCGAGTCGGTATAACTTCTGTTTAGAAGATCCCCTACTAATTAGAAGGTTTGTCCTAACAACAATTAATAAATAAATAAAAAGGAAAGGGGAAAGCTGAGAAGGTAGTAGTACTTCATTTGTTACATAATTATATGATTATGTGATTATGTTACCCATCATATGAATATATAGTATTGTTCTATTTACTTTCACTTATCTTTTTCAACGTGAAAATGCTTTCTATTTAGATTTTGTAAATAGAACATTGAAAAATAAATTTACATTTTTAATAAGATAAGTCAACATCATTAATAATTAATAAGATAATAAAATAACCAAAGCGCATCCACTTGTAGAATTACAACCACATCATTTCTGAGATAAGACAATAACCAAATAACAAGAAAATGAAATAACATGAGGCAACAACAAAATAATAAGACAATGAAATAACATGGTGCATCACTACAAACTTAAGCCAATAGCATTTGGACAGCGAATGCAACTATGTCCCTCACCTCGACAAAGACCACAACATCGTGGTCCACGTATCTCATAAAATTCCATTTCATTCAGGTGGTGAGTAAATATGGGTCAGCCTTTTATTGCATTAGCACAAATACTCAGGCTTGTATACCGAGGCCATCTACTTTGATGGCCCATAATCCTAAACTCATTCTTGTATACTTTGCAGATGATAATCATCCCATATACATCATCAACATAAGCTTTCCAATCAAGCTGACAAATGTCACAACAAGCAATCACATGACAACAAGGATATCAATCTACTGAAAGTCCCCATAATTGCACTACGTCTGCCTCAGATCAACTCTATATTCTCATCTACCAGAATGGTGCAGAACGGTGCAGAACGGTGTCGTTCCACTTATAGGACACCCCTTACCCCTATAAAACCCTTTCTTTCGAATTTCTTCCCAAAAATCTGATTTTTCTTCACTCTTAAACCCTCCTCTCAACTATTTTCTCAATCTCATTCAAGTCTAGCTCCCCCAAGTCATCAAAGTATATTTATGTTGATAGATTTTGTCTTCGTTCATCCCATTCTTTCATATTCTTGGTTAGGTTGTGGTTTTCTCTCATTGTTGTCAAGTGAGGGTGTTCCCTCAATATTGTTAGAGCTAGATTAGAGATGCTTAGAGATTAACAGAGATTAATATTTAGTCAATGTTGCTCTATGACAGTTGCTGGTGTCATTCCGTGCTTCGAAAGTTAAGTTGATGGTGCCCACATACTCTCGGCTCCAAACGGTGAGTAGGTTTGATCTCGTAGCCTTAGTTTCATTATTGTGACTATGTTTCTTGCATGTTGATAGCTGAGGATTATGATTTTGAGTATAGCATGAAAATGTGTTTAGAGAACCATAGGACCACGATTGATATATTGAATATTATGGAAACATTTTATGTACAAATCTAAGAGATTTATTTGAAGAATATACGATGTAATAAGTGTTATTTTATCAAATATATTTTAAGAGTTTATGATATCTCTATCCTTCAAGACTAGAGATTTCGAAATGTGATTTTAGAGTATCAGTTAAAATATTTTGGCAAGAAGACAAACAAAGATGTTATATAATAATGTTAGAGACTTTGTGATTGTGAACTTTTCCATTTCAAAGTTGATATTAGAGTTATTAAGATATAAAGAGATGTTAGCATGAGAAATGAGATTTTTGAAAAATTCCGTTTTTATGATATTCAGAAGTATGGAACTCAGTATGATTCATAGCGACTATCAGATATATATTCTTTGAGCTTGTAATCAGAATGCCTACAAATGGGTGATCCCTTGGGCATGATTTCACAATCTCAGTTATGCTAAAGCCAGATTACTAGTTATATGAATCAAGAGCTTTTAGAGTTTTCATATTTAAATGGTTTTATAAAGAGTTAGAGTATGAAAATAATTGTATTTAGAGATTTTATGAATTATCTCAATGATTTCAAGGAATAGAGAATTTATGTATGAAAACGTTTCGATACCTAGAGTGGAGCATATAACAGAGTTTCAGAGTTTTAATGCTTTAAGAGATTTCAAGAGCAAGGTATTTATATGTGATAGAGTTTTAACTCCAGAGCAGAGCCTAACATGAAGTTTTTGAAAAATAATTAGTTTTATGATTTAGACACTAGACGATAGCTATAGAAAAACAAAAAAGTGAGTTAACGGCTGGGAAAAATGATTATTAACCTTGGTACCAAGTTGTCCTGAAAGGCAATCTCATGCAGCAGAGATAGAACCTAGCTAGGTGTCCAATTTAGATCCCTGATGGATCATATAGTAGAATATTTTTAGTTCTTGAAGAATCATAGAGTAGAGATTCCATGTTTCTCTATTAGAGTATTGCAAATTTATATTTTCAGAGATTATTGATGTTTTTCAAAGAATAATTGATTTAAGAGCCATTATGTATATGAGAAATGATTTCCTTGTTGGAGCAAGAAATTAGAGATGTTTGCTATGAATTTATGAAAATAAAGATGTCTTTTCTACGTAATTATGCATATAAATATCAAATGTTTTTATTAGTTGCATGTACATTGTATTATGCATATTATCCTTAGTTGTCCCATGTTGGTGATGGGTGAAAGCTCACTTATTGAGTCTATTGAGTCACTCCCTTCCTTTCCTCTTCATAGTTGCATGTACAGATGTTGTCTAACCTCCTATTTGGCAGACGCAGTCGTTCTCAGTGGTGAGTCTTACTTTTAAATAAGACATAGTTTAGAGTCTTGTTAGAGTAAAGAGCTCAATTAGATGTGCAGGCAGGATTCGAGCGAGCCATGCATTACTTTTAGATTATGTATTTGATTTCAGTATTTGGATAGTTATGTATATGTTTTCAGTTCACAAGTGTGGATTTGAAATTGTAGAGTTTGAATAGAGTTTATGCAATAACCCTGAAATGTATTTATGATCCAAATCATATGTTAAATCAATTTTCAGAGTATGATTAAGATAATTTCAAAGTTTCATATATCAATTATTTCAATTTTATATTTCCAGATATAAAGTTTAAATAGAGATTTAGATGAAGTTATGATTTCAGAATGAAAAGTATCTTATTTTATGCATATAAAGAGATTCAGATGTCACGAGACTTACGTGGGGATGAGATTTCTCCATGTGTCGATCACATTCCCCAGCTAGGTTGTGATAGCCTTCCCATTTGCTTCCAACTGTCTCGCCACAGCTTCTGAGAAAGGCTGACTTGCATTTCTTCATGCATATGTCCCATTGTCTTTTTGAGCAAACGATTTAGTACATCGAAAGGCGAACTAGTGATGTGATGGGAAGATTACAAGCCTTTTTTAACACAGAATTGATACACTTAACTAGGTTTGTTGTTATATGCCCCATTGTTAATCCACCGTCAAATGCTAAATGTAACATCCTAATTTTTAACTCAATACTCCTAGAACGTATTTAGGTTAACCATTAGTTTGTTGCTCTTTTAGTCTCATTCTTTAAAACTATTCTTTAAAATACTTAGGGGAAAATACAGGTAGAAATTTTTTTTTTTGAAAACATAAACAGACGTGAGCCCCGCGTAACGTAAAAGGTCGTTAACGTAAAGCGTAAACATAAAAGAATGACATAATCAGAAACATCAGCATATAACATTAACTTCAAATATCAAGTCAAACAACATTAATAGTATTAATAATATAGGAATATTCCACAATAATACCGCATTAAATATATTGAGCCCACCCGTAAAGGTTGAGTATACAACAATTCAAAAACCTACACATAACTGTGATGAAATTAAGCTAAGACTATGTCCCCGCTTCCGCTGCGCCACTTTGTTCTTGACCATCAAGCTACTTCTATGTCGGCACCTCAGGGCAATCCATGGACGTCGTTACCAACCTTGTCTGAAGACGAAGATGGAAAAGAAAGATATGGGAGTGAGAAACTTATACAAGAATCTCAGTAGGGCTTCCCTTTTCACATATGTGTCATCATCATCGTCATCAGGAACCTGGGGTTTAAATATGAAATAGTGAATATGCAAAGATTCATTTATTAAGTTCTAAAACATCCATTACCGAGGCTCATTCATTTTATCATGAGTCTTGTAATGAATGTATCATACTCCTTTATGATATGCATGTCAATACTTTATACAACATTATTCTAAAACATACATCTAACTTCATAGCAAACATGATGTGCATAGAACATGGTTCATGAATGACATTCCTTGTTTCCTTAGGTGACTTAAGTCTCTTTTCATCCTTGGGCCCACCCTATTACTCTTCCCTTTTAAGAGTACTTCTAGGTATGAGCTTATACCTCACTAGTCGTCACTAGCATAAACTTATTCCTTTTTGATAAGTTAAAGTCCCGACTTGATAAGTACGAGTTAGGGGACAAGAATCACCTTTTTATCACCCATAGTTTGATGAGTCCAAAGGATCATTTTCTTATATTATAAATCACCTTAAGCAAGAATCACCTGTTCATCACCTATCGTTTGATGAGTCCAAAGGATCATTTTCTCATATTTTAAGCCACTTTAAGCCTTAACATGTTATAACAAGATGCAATACATAACTCATAAATGTCATAACTCTTTATATATGCATCTCTGACGTCCCAAATGAACTATAACATGCAAATGATGAACTCTATAAAAACACCTCACATAACATCAAACATCACATGAATGCATCATCTCAAATCATCATCATATAAACATTACCTTAAATGGCCAAATACTTAAATTGGGTAACTCAAACTGTCAAATTATTTTCTTATGCATCGAGGGGTTAATCATCATCATTACCACTAATTATTAACCTTAAGAACATTATCAATCAAAGCTAGATAGCATAGGTAGCAAATGAATTTCTATGATTTAAGGTGTTCTAGAAGTTGCGTTTTACTCCCTTTCTTGTTATCGGCTTTTCTTATGATGCTAAAATAAACTCCTGAACCATTTATGAGTCAATTTCACTTGAGTAAACGTGGTATAACATGGTTTTACAATCATTCAAAGGTGCTGGAACAGAATGCATAATTCATTTCCTTAGGAGTTCTAGAATTCACATTTTCAATTCTTTTTAGTTACTAGGCTTGCCCAAAGTGTTAAGAAAAATTATCACATCAAGTAACAAGGTATCTAATACATTTAAATCGTCTAAAATAGAATTTAAAGGTGCTGGAAATCTAAAGGCAAAGCCAAAAAGTAACATGTCTCATGAGCACAAAATAAAGCATTTCAGGTAACTAAGCTTTATACTTAAGATAACTTCTAAAACTCTTTGAAAACTAATTTACTTCATCAAAGGTGGTAAAAATAATCATAGGGCAATAACTAAATTAAAACATTCTTAAGATAAAAAGAAGGCAAGTCCTTGATCTCTAGGATCTTTTAGTGATGACAAAATCTTAAACATGCTATGTACCTCATTTTGTTCTTCATTATAAAATAAAATAAAGTGAGCACTTTAAAGTAAATATGAGATGCAAGTTTATTTCTTATCTTTGAGTTTAGGTGATGGCTTGAAATATAAACATGCTAAACAAGAATATAAATATGAAATGCAAGTTTATTTCTTATCTTTAAGCTTTATGTGATAACTTGGAAATAACCATGATATGCAAGTCCAATTCTTTATTTTAGTGCTCTAGGCCCCTTAAAGTATTTACTCTAAATCAACAATCAACTTTAAGGTTGAAATAGGTAGGCTTTGAGATTAATTATTAAGTGATGAAAAGGAAATATAAATATGAATGCAAAACTTGAATATAAACATGTCATGCAAGGACTTGAAATATAAATATGAATGTAAGTTCAATTCTTTATTTTAGTGCTCTAGACCCCACAATAATCAACTTTAAGGCCGAAATAGGCGAGTTTCGAGATTAGTTATTAGATGATAACAAGGAAATATAAACATGAATGCAAAGCTTGAACATAAATATGCCATGCAAGAACTTGAAATATAAATATGAATGCAAGTTCATTTTATTTCTTACTAGAGCTCATAAACTTGCAAAAAGGTAAAACTCAAGCTTTAGGGGTCTCATTATGATGAACTCATAGTCATCATCTAGAAACACTCATCATCAAGCTATCATGAGAAACCAACAAAACTTTGATGGCCGAAATACATAAGGAAGGAGAAAAGGAAGAAACCGAAATGGTAAAGCCTCAAAACATCATTTTAAACCAAGAACAAAGCTTAACAAAGCAAAGAAAGAATTATTAAAACAACTCCCTACCAAGGTATATTTTCTTAGAGATGAAAAGGACTTGATCTTTAGGGGAGGATGAAAAGAAAATCTTCCTTGGAGCTTGATGATATTTTCGGCCAAGGAGGAAAAAGAAAGGAAGAAAATTGTGTTTCTTGAACTTGATCCATGGAAAGGTAAGGCTAAGTGTTTAGAAGATTGTGTATGGTTGAGAAGTGGTGGTCCTTGGTGAGTAGTAAGAAGAATAAGATGAAAAAACTCTTGAACTTTTGAGAGAAAAAGAAAGAACTTAGAACTACTCTTGAAGCTAAACTTGGCAAATGAACTAAAGTGGAACCAAGTCCATCTAAACATGGTATTTATAGAAAAACAACATCAAGGGTGCATGAATGGAGGGGGTGGCCGAAATTCTCATGGCCATGGGGGGAAGATAGGAAAATATCTTTTACATGTGGTCATTCAAAGGTATGGCCAAGAATGGATTCAAGTATAGGTTCAAGCATGGGCTTAAGCATGGTGAGGTATGGCTCTTTGAGTGTAAGAATTCAAACACGTGATGGATATTGGAGGTGAGGTGACGCCATTCTTGGAGCATCCAAGGGGGAGGAAAATCTTTCGTTAATTGTGGCTTAGTGATGTGTTTAGGTATATCTTGGATTAGGCTTAAGATTAGGAGTTTGTAACTAAGTATTTAGAGTAAGTAAGTAGGTAATTAGGACCATATAAGACTAGATTAGAAGGTGGTTTCTCTAAATTAATAAAGTCAAACTTCGTTAACTTAGAATCCAATGCCAACATGTTTCCTTGATTTAGAGAATTAGAGAGAGAAAACACTATTTTTAGATTCCTTTCTCAAAGAATTAAAACTAGAAAAGAGTTTTGAGTTTTTCTAAGCAATCTTAGGTTCTAATTAACTTTAATAAATTATTTTGACTCTAGATTAATTATGAAAATTAATTAATCTTTGATTAGAGCCTAATATTGCTTAGGTTTGCTTAATTATATCATTAGGCTCAACGGCACTATTCCAAGGGCAAAATCGTAATTTTACATAAAAACTGTCCAGGACCATCGGGACTTAAACAGATGTCATCAATCACATGAAATCATCATATTAAACCTTCTGGGAAAGTTCCGGGCTCAAACGGCACTTATACCCGCATAAAAAAAATATAGGGGTATTTTGGTCATTTTGGGTCAGAAACTTGAAAAATGAAATTTTCATCTCCGAGATCATTCCCAACTCATCCAATCCCCTTCAACATTGGAGTTGACCCTTTGAGGACTGTCGGGCCAGCTATCCTCGAATTCCGGGTGAAAAATGACCTCATGAGCATTTTGGTCACTTCCTCTCAAACAGAAAAATTGAGGTGTTACACTAAAACCCACTTTTCTTAGGAAATTTCATCAAGCTAGTCTGTATATATCTGACCAAGTTCATGCATCTACTTGTAGCGATGATTAAATTTATGCTCGATCCTTGAGTACTTGCAAAAGACAATATGAGTAATTAAAACAATTGAAAATTACTTTCATAAACAAGATTAAACAAAAGTGTAAATTACCTATGCTCACAACAAGTTGATGCAAGTTAGGTGCCTTGAATCTCCATAAGAAATTGGCAGAGATATGCCTGGCTCAATACATATGGAATGCCTTTGGAGATTCCTATTGACCATTACTTCGAGCTACTGCAACTTTAATGGACTCATGATGATCAGAAATTAGTCCAACATACAACTCAATGGCTACTTTCATATTCTTCATCACCACCACTTCCATATTCTTTTTCTTCATTTTTTTCCTATATTATTTCTCTTTTTTCAAATGTGCTTGACTCATAAGCTTCATTCCAAGCAATAGCTTCTTCGAATTCAACATACAATTCAATGGCACAATTGTTTGGCTGGTGTTGTTGATGTATTTGAAACATCTGTTGAATGTTATCGTCATTAATGATTGGAATTGCTTAATAGTTTATGAAGCCGCAAAAAATTGAGGACAGACATCGGTATTTTATAGATGTCACTTTCTTTGGAGTGTTTGGATTTATGGATTAGCAAGAAGCATTCTCTAGCTTCGCAAATGAGAAAGTATATGCAATAAAAATATTTACTAGACTCTCATATGTAAAAAATACACTATATCATATTTGGATTTGTAAATACATGACCATTATAATATAATTTTTTTCTCACTTAACTTTTTTCTTTCTATTGGAAGAATGTGAGGAGGGCAAGGGAGAAAAAACTATAAGCAGGAAGGAGAATGAGGGAAATTACCGGGTGTAGATGAGAAAAGGTAATAGAGGAGAGCTAGTTTAAATATGTCTACGTGAAGTAAGTTTATATAGAGAGATTAGATTAGTTTTAAATTCTCCATGAAGCCTTCATGGGGCAACTCATCGTGCCGGCAAATCATCGGACTAAATAACATTGTGTACAAAACTGGCAAATAATTGATATCAAGTAGAACAGACAAGTTGATTGACATTTTTTTTTTCAATTTTTCAAGGTTATAATCCACTGATAGCGAATTACATGGAGAAAAAGTTTGGAACATAATCCACTACCAATGGATTCCATTCTTTTATTATTATTATTATTATTATTATTATTATTATTATGTGTTAGTAACATGATCCGCTAAAAGCGGATTCCCTTTCTAGGGCCACCCCAAAGTAATTTCGCTGAAAACATATAATATCACAGTGTTTTCACTACTCAAATTTCATATGGAAAACATTGACCCTGTAACTTTCTTACTATTATATATCCATATTTTATTTTCTTTCATTTGCTCATCATCCAAAAATAAAAAAAGGTATGAGAAGGATAATGCGAACCATAAACAATTCAATATGTTACATTGTTATTGTTTCTAGAAAAAGAGAAGGTAAATAACCTACAAGTTATGCTGATTTGTGCATGATGTAAAGTATTTTTTTTTCTTCTCATTCTGTAAATATCTAAGAATTTTCCATTGCGTTAATTGTATTTACATCTTACAAACATAGGGTTGCTATAAGTTATAATTATTATTAGATCATCTGTATACATAGATGGGCATTTGGTCTAGTGGTATGATTCTCGCTTTGGGTGCGAGAGGTCCCGAGTTCGATTCTCGGAATGCCCCTTTGAAGCTCTACATTTTACTTTTTTCTGGTTTTAAATCTGTTACTTTCATTCCGACATGTATCAGATCATGTAGAATATATTCCCGCAAGGCTCAGCTAAATAAAACATTCGTAAGCATCAGAAAAAGGGAAATCGGAGTCCATGTTTGTAAAGGACAATATAGTGAAGCAAACACAACAAATGAGTTGAAGTAATGAATCACTTCGATTTATGTAGAATGAGATATGCAAGCCTAAAACTATTGTGAAGAAGAGACCACATATATATAATCCTCACACTCTCGTTTGCCTTTAAATGAATTGAACGTAAAGAAATACGACATGAAGAGTATGCATGATAGAACGATAAAAGATGAAAATATATATATATAACAAAGAAAATCATAAGTAAAACAAATTTGTTTGTCATTTTCAACGGTCGTTCACACTTTAGAGTAGAATATGGCTAAAATTCAGGGATCTCAGTCCCACCATAAAATGAGCTGCATTTTACTTTACTTTTAATTGCTTTGCATTTTTCTTTTTGTACTAACATCTTTAAAAAACTTTCATCCCAAGGTTACATTCAAATTACTATTCTCTTTTTTCTTTTTGGTACAAACAAATGTTCTCATTTACTTTGCTTCTTAATCACTCCAACTTAAAACGAACATGTCCTATTGTCCTTAATGTTATGGAAATGTATATATATATATATATATATGTTCACATTTGAGCCTGTGGATTACTAACTTCCAATCCATGAAAACTTTTGGCCCCTTAAATTACCTTTTTTTTTGTGAAATTATGTATTTATCACCAAAAACAGTAATTAATAACCATCTTGAAGTGTAGAGCTTACTACAAACATGAATTTTGCCATTAGTCAAAGAGACTCTCTCTTATCCAAACATACTGCTCGAATTTTTAACTAGATGTTCAAGAAAATATTACGAGTTACCAATTAAACTGTGCTAGACTTTTTAATTAATTATTTTGAAAAATTGAAATGTGTTATAAAGAGGCAGGCATAGAAAGTCAGAATCACTAGTATTAGTTAATTAAGGACATAAATGACAACCCCACAAGCATAGAGACAAAGGGCCTTCATATTCATAGAGATAATAAAGTACTACAGTACTACAGCATTTTCTTTCTTTAACCGGAAAAGAACTACCATATCTTTCTCGATGTTACAGCATAAAATCCCAAAGCTTCCATGAAGTGTCGCACACAAAGACACAAATATATATATAAACCAATAGGCAACGCACCAAGGCAGTCTATTTGGACTCTGAAGCTTCTCATTCACACCCTCTTTGTTAAGACTGCCCTGAATACAAAGAAAACACTAAAGTGACCCTCCCATATCAAAAGGCTTTATGTATACATAATAATATATTATATAAATATATATATATATATGTAGGGAAAGTGATTGATTAAGCCATTGATCAAATTAACTAAGCCAAGAGAGAGCTTAGCCGTTTGATCACATCATCACCCCATGCATAATGAGTAGTGGTGAGAGAGATAAGTCTCTTAGACCAAAGGGTTTGTGGTGGAAGATCCATAGCCGTTCATCATGCTAGACCATGATCCTGGACCGTTAAGATACCCAAATGACTCTTTTCCTGCATCAGAGCAACCCTGGTCCTGCCACTCAAGGGACAACAGCTTAGGGTTTGGCTTCACATCAATTGGGGCGTTGTTATGGTCCTCACTGCCAGCATCATATGGCAGCATTAGCCTCTGGCATGATGAGTCCATTATGTAATTAGCCCCATTGTTGTTGCTGCCATGATCAAGGGACATTATGCCACCAAATGTTGTAGGAGTGCAAAGACCATGATAACTAGGTTGCAACCCATTGTTATTATGATGATGAGCATTATTCATGTTCATATGATCTCCAAGCCCAACAGCCATTCCCCCCATGTCACCATTTCCAAAAAAGTCAAAATTCCTAGAGCTGCTACTTCCAATTATGCCCTCCAGCTTGCTCTCCATGAAGTCAATAGGCCTAGGGTTCTCAAGCATGCCAATACCATACTTGCTCTCCATGAAATTAGGGTTCCCTAGTGCCCCTCCAGCATTGGTCACAAGCATGTTATTGAGGTGGGAAAATTGATGAACATCTGGGAAAGAGAGTTGGAGGTCTTTGGGGTTGTGATGGTGGTAAGAGGGTCCTGCAATATTCTGCGGTTGGTTTTGGTTGCTACTAGCTAAATGGTCATTGTTATTGTTGTTGTTGGATTTCTTGGAGGAGACTTTCTTGTTCTTTCTGCAGCCACCACCAACAGGGATGTTCCTGAGAGTGCCACCTTTGGTCCAGTACCTTCTGCAGGTCTTGCAGAAGTACCTTGGCTGGGAGAGGCTGTAGTTGTTGTAGTAGCAGAACTTGGTGTGGGTTGAGTCACACCTTGGGCACTTGAGGGCTTGGTCATGCGGGGGTCTTAGCCTCCTCTCTATCATGGACCTTGAGCATGTGAGCATGTCACCAGATGGAGATGAAGAGTCCATCCCAGCCTCCTCGTGAATTGTGGCCTGATGACATATATACATTTTGTGTAAAATTAGAAACACAAAACGAAAACAACACAAGTGAATACTCATCCATAAATATGATGACAATGTGATACAATTGGAATGTACATACATACATGTGTCTGTTCCTTTTATTCTTTTTATTCTCTTTACATTTCCGTTTAGTTTTCTTTTCCCTTGGCTTTTTCTTCCTTTTGAAAATTTTTCCTATTCCCTTTGAACCACCATAACATATTACATACTTGTGTTATCTCCGACTCAGAATGCAAAGAGATAAGGTTGCATTTGCAAATGGCAAGACACAATATAATTAATGTTTAACTGTGTTGCAAATTAGAGATATATACTACATTCCCACTGGTTTGAATAATGTGTAACAACTAACAAGTATATATGATGAATTAACAATGGAGTCTGTAATTATCATTCATCATATATGCTTCTCCAGCCAGTGGAATAATTAGCATATACAAGAATGATGAAGAAGAAAATTAGAGGCAAATCAAATAACTGTGCATATTTTCATGAGCATGTCATACCTGCAACCAATGATCTGATGTATCCATGCAGACGTGCAGAGAAGATAGACCCATTCACACAATCAAGTAAGGTGCCTTATAGCTGATGATGGAGGGGATATGATATAAAATATCGATGCACCAATTAGGGCCTTGTTCTTAGTTTTGTTTCTATCTTCTGCTAGAGCAGTGGTACCTTATTTTAATTAAAGTGGCACTACTACTAGCATTTGATTAATTTATGAACGGCATTGTACTTGGAAATAGGAGGGAAGTGTAAGAGCCTAAGAGGTGGTGATGAGGGAATGTTGTGAAGTGTTAGATATGGGAAGAGAAGAAGAGAGAGGTGTGTGTGTGGTTGCTACGTGGGAAGGGAGAGTGAATAAGAAGGAAGAAAAAGGTGATGGAGGGAGGGGGAGTGAGTGAGTGAGTGAGTGAGTTAATTGGCATGTTGTGCCTCTGAGGCTACAGTGTATGTCAAACCCCGTCGGTGACAGCAATGGTGGGCCTCATCAACCTGTGCCTCTCTCATCCCTCCTCTGAATTTGGTGTGATCCATGACAATAATTATTTTATATATTAATGTTTAAAACTCAAATTATGATGTTAAAAACATGATTAAAATAAAAGAATTTTCTCTGTTTTGAAATGTGTAATGTGTTTTGAAGAGTAAATTATGCAATCATAATTGTTAAAAAATATAAATTGTCATAATTATATAGTAACCCGTGATATAAGTATTTATATCTCATCATATTTTGAATTCTTAATTTTTTTTTTACTGATAGTTATTAGTAATAGACTTTATCTTTAAAATATACTTTAAACTTTAAAAAAGAATAATAAAATCTAAACTGAAAATGACATGATTTATAAATAAAAAAATTTTATTTAATATATTTTTTTCATGTAATGATTTATTATTATTTATCATATCATTAAAAATAGGTTGTTTAATTATACAATGATTATTTTACAAATTATATAATAATAACAAATCACATTGACCTCTATTGAGATTTGATAAATTTATCCTAACATCTCTTTATTTATAAAATTTACTCTTAATATTTTTTATTTTATAAAATTATTACATTAACTTATTTTGAGTTTATAAAATTATTATACTATCCTCCTCTTAATTACAAATTGAACAATATATATATATTCTTAGGAGGCTCTGTCATCAAAATAAATAGAGAAGAGTTGAAGTGAATTTTATTGGATCTCAAAAAAATTAATATAATTTTCTCAGATAATAATGTATCAAAATTATTTTCCAAAAATAGTTAGTAAACATAAATCACGATATTTTTTATTTTCTGTTTTGGATATTATGAAGGTATCTGGTCTTGTAAATTTTGGGGATGCTTGGCTTACCTCATCTTGGATAAATCTCCGCTGACAAATTGAACGGTTGTACTTGGCCACAGACGCTAGTAGTTGTTGACTTGGGAGAATGACAGCCGTTGATGGTGATGGGGTCATTGTACTACGTGAAACAAACAGGTGCATGAGACGTCACTGATAATCTGAGGTGACAGAAGCTGAGAATATTTGGGTCCCCGATAAAGAAGGCATACCGAAAGAGCACTCTACTTGGGGAGCCCCACACACACACACACAGAGCCATCAGCCATGAACCACTGGACCCACTCAACCTCCTCCCACAAGCAAGGGATATATTCTCATTTCGGAGTCACGCGCCCCCCTCTCCACCTATTGCTTCTCATGTGCCTCTTTTTCTCTTTTCCTTAGACACTGACCCTATCGTCCAAAATCAAAGCCTTACGGCGTGTTTGGTTTTCATTTTTAAGACTTCAATTTTTATTTTTAATTTTTAAATTTTTAAAATTTTATGAAAAAAATACTGAAAATTAAAAATTATAATTTATAATTTTTAAAATTTTTAATATTTCCTTCACAAAATTTGAAAAACTGAAAATTCAAATAAAAAAGGCTCTTAGTTCCATAACTTCTATCTAGGTTTTGCTTAACCACTATAACTTGATTTCATGAAAAAAAAATTATGACTAAACTATATTAAGTTGGTCCCTCCAAGATTATATTATGATACTATTTTGATTTTCAAAAGATTTTTTGACTCCTAGCCGTTGAAAAATATAAGTGATATAAATCAGCTTAATCTACGAAGCAGTTTTTACATACATGTGACATCATTTTGTTCCGTGTGATCTTTTTGATCTAGATCTTTTATATAAATTAATTAATGGACTTATTTGTTCTCACATGCATTTTTCAAGAATCAAAATAATGTCACAAAGTTTTCAAGAAACTAAATCTATATCAAGAACTTTTTCAATGAGTAAATTAATATCATATGTATGTTTCAGGAAACTAAATTAATGTAAGAAAAATTGATGCCACACTCACATATTTTTTAGAGACCAAATTACTAATTTAGTTAAAATTATTGCCTGTTTTTAGTACAATACATGGAATTACGTTTATTCATAGAATGATATTTCAGGATGTAAAGTTTTTTGTACTTTTTAAACTAAAATATATATGTAATTACAGGAACAAATGTCTAAGTTAATGATAGTACATTACACCACTTAATGAAGACTTAAGAAATATATATGTTGGAATGATAAGTAATAATAAGGAGAAAAGATAGGAACTAAAAGAAAACAAACTACAATTTGAGTTTAATTTTTATATATTGATAATGTAAAATTTTTTTACTCTATCATTCAATCATATATTATTTTATTAACAAAAGTGATTAAATCTCATACCTATTATTTAAACATTCATGTAAATAGAATGATTTGATTGATTATAATGTAAAAAAAAATTATACTAGTACTTAAAAATTAAACTCTTACATTATTCACTCATTTGAGAGTTAAAAAAGCATATATATATATGGGAAAGGAAAAGAACACAAAAGGATCAATTTTTCATTTCTTTCCCTTTTTCTCGATAAAATCACCATATCCGAACTCTATTTTTTTCGCTGCTATATCCAAACTCTATTTAAAAGCCTATTTCTATTTCTCTAAAATTGAGGTGAAATATGGAAAACTAAAAATCATGACTTATAAACAACATAATGTTCTATTCTATATTCATTTACAATATACTCTTTGAACAAGATGAATGAATTCATCATTCTCTCTTATTGATAGCTCAAATTAACATGAGAGAAGGTAACTTTTTATTACATTCATTTCCTTTCCTCTAAAGTTCATTCCTACTCATTTTGTTCCATGCTTTTATGAGAGAACATCCCAACGACGCTGTGTAAATGTGTTGTAAAAATAACAATTTGACGTGATACATACTCTTGGAGGATGCGATAATTTCTCTTCATGCCATTCATGATATTGCGCTTGCACTGCAATTTTCTTCACAATATTCCTAGTATTGCTCTAATAAAATACATGTATATCTATCTGTCTACGAGATGAAAATATTTTTTGTCCCTGAATAATATCCCTTTTATTATCTCCCAATTATTAAAAGATAAAAATCAAAATATATTTAAAAATTTATAACTTAATAAATATACAATAGCTATATTTTACAATTGAAAGGATAGAGAATGAGATACCATTTAGGGATAGAAGTATTCCTTAATTTATTCCGGTTTCAAATCAGTTTACTATTGCTGCTAAATTCAAACTTTGAAATTATATTCGCACAACTAGGCGGGTTAGTAGCTAGGGGAATAAGGTTTAAAAACTAGGGGAATAAACCGAAAAGCTTTCATCACAAGGGTGACACCCGAAAGAGAAACTAGGATGCTATCTTTTTCCACCAAGCAGAAGGTGAATAACATGTAGGATATAGGTGGCGTGAGCAACACATCCCACACACACACACAACAGGACCCAAAGTACGTGCACTGTGTCAGGTGAATAAAGTGCGTGTGTGCCCGCACCCGTACACCTACCTGACTGCGAAGCTAGCTAGTTAACTCAACTCCTTCATCAATAATGAGTGGCTTGGATTCGGATATATATATATATATATATATATATATATATATATATATATATATATATATATATATATATATATATATATATATATCTGTGTGTGTGTGTGTGTCTTTCTCTTTTTTTACAGTGGGGGGGTCGTATTCCTATCTGCTTTGGAACAAAGATATGGATTAAAATTATTTCAATCATAAGCATGTTATCATTGCTTGCTCAGTGTTTGTCTTCCTCCTAGGTACTTGTAACTAGTTAGTTTCTGTTGAGGAATGTTAAAAACACTTTCAGCCAATGATCATCATCATGCATTGTGTGGTTGTTTCTTGTTGGTTAAAGGGTCACTTTAGAAACAGTTAGAAACCAAAAAACATCAATTGCAGCATTGAAGATGCATTTAATTTGTGGGAAGTATCCTTAACTAGATCTGATTTGAAGGTCATGAGAGGCAAAGAGACACAAAGTACTCTGTCTATAGCTAAAAAAAATATTACTGTTTTAACACTAAAAACACATATTATTAAATGAAAAAGAAAATGCGATATAGGGTTAACTACTTTACTCGAACTTTTGAAAATATTTGAATTTTACGTTAAACTTTTCTGAATATACGTTTTAGTCTTTTTGTTATATATGACTTATTATTAATAAAAAATAAATGTATTATCCTCTTTGAACTGTTAGTCAGACACAATTCAATACCTTAAAATTTTTTAAATGTGTACTATTTCTATCAACCATGAAAAATAAATAAAAACAGTTGAGATAAAAGTCGATTTGCACGTTCAGTAAAAAAATGTTGAGAGTCAATTTACATGTTTATAAAATTTTGGAATAAAGTATATAAGATCTATAATTAAGTTTGTGAGTTACTATCTTCCCTATTATTATTTATTCACTCCATCATGACATGTGCAGAGCTGAAGAATTCTGAGGGTACGAATGATTGCAAATACAATATGTTGTGTAGTGTATATGATCTTAGCTTTTTGCCATGTATATATAGGCACATGCCGTGCATATGCCTTTGTACATCGGTAGGTATCTTGTAAAATAACAATAAGTATCTCCTTTTGAGACACAAAAAAAACACTTGAAACAAACTTCATTCTCAAGCTACGTATTTTTACTTCCTGCACCTGATGAGTTTGCTTTTCTTTGATCTTCTTTTGTTCTTTCTTTCTTTTTCTTAAAGAAACCAAATGAAAGTTCAATTCAGAAAAGGCCAAGGTAACACACCACACAAATTTAAAAGCTGGAGTTTTTCTCAAAAAATATTTAAAGCGGGAAATTTTTTTGGTTGATTTTTATGAAAAAAAATTGTCATATTTTTTCCCTAAGAATTAGATACTCCTCATCATCTTCATATTAATAATTTTTTCTTTCCTGTTTTGTTAAGAGGGTATCAATTAAGTACATATATAGCACATACAACGTTAACACATACACTTTTTAACTTTCATAATGTCTCTTCCAAACATGGATACATATGATAATTACATCTATATAAGTCACCTTATCAAGTTATCAACTATAATTACATAATGTAACCACAAAAAAACTATAATTACATAATATGAGCCACAATATCGTCCAAACAAAGATAATGGTTTATATAAGCTGGTTAATGCACAGTGCATGCCCTTTGAACATATACAATATAATATATCGTTATGCTTCTAATTGGTCATCCTCTTCCTAAGGCGCATATATATATATATATATATATATATATATATATATATATATATATATATATATATATATATATATATATATATATATGTTATGTGGTCCGCGTTATGATTTTGGTCAAAATTAAAATTCGAACAATCATACCTCGTTATGGGTGCAGTCAATTTTGGTGCTTTAGGTACAACTCAAGGGATGATCAGCCCCCACCAGATGAGAGTTTCTTTTTCTATATATCCTTAAGTTTTGGTTCTACATGTACAGCAATGATGCACACTTAGAAAACCAATTAAAAAAGCCTCCATAACGTTCTTAGGGAGATCGATATCCATTATAAATTCATAAAGTTCGGAACTATGGCACCACATATATAGTTCCGGATCCCACTGCAATTACAAATCAATATCACGGAGAAGTACATTTTCTCGGGGCTAGTGTGAACCCCATCGTAAGAGAATCTGCATAGTTCAAAGCAAAATCTATGGGCCAAATATTTGTCTCTGGTCCTTGTGTGCACATGAACAAAATTAAATAAAGAATGCAATTCCTTGGACATGTTTGTTGATATATGAATACTTTAGTTACATTCATAAATATGTTTAAAAAATGTTAGTTAGACAAAAATTTTATTAGAATTTTATTGTTAGAATAATATGACGCATTTGTTGACTTGAGGTGAATAAGCAAGTTATATCATTTTATTTTATATAATAATCATTATATTTTTTATTAAAGATTTTGAAAATCTTTTTTTAATAACATTAGTCAATCTATTTGTGACCAAATATGTAAAATCGTGTACTAGTGAATATATAAAACGAGTTCATATATGTGTGTCTGTATATATAATATATCAACTATTGATTTTGGTTTTAAATTGGTTTACTATAGTATCGAATCATTGGCTAAATGTATAAGGAACTCAGATAATTACCAAGTGCGCTAGCTCTTGTGGTTATACCAACTATTGATTATCTAACTGAAATTATTTATGTATACATAGTTCTTCAAATGTCTAAATAACATCTAGAAAATTATGGTAAAACACATAATTCTCTTGCGATAAAATACGCTTATTTAGGGTTTACCACAAAGGAAAAAAGAAAAACTATGCTTATTTAAGAGTTACTTGTCAATTGCTTCATCTCATCAAGTATACATATGCACACAAGTCTTAATGGTTTGGTGATCTAAGAAGTATATACTTCGTACACACATGCGCATGCGCTACACTGCCAACGGTGAATTCCCAGTTCGAGGGGTTTTGTTTTATGTATGCATCAAACGAATCTATGGGGCGGTGGTGGGGGCGGACAATATCTTTATCAAAATACTACACTGTATGTATATTTTATTTAACCTTATTATGTGCAATGCTGGTTGTTGCTTTTTGTTTCCCTAGTTTTGTTCTCTTGCTAGCTAGAAATAGCTCAGCGAAAATGATGAGTGTTTCTCTTAGTTTGCTGAAAGATTGAGCCCCTTTTAGGACCCACCTAGCGAGTGGGAGCCCGACCATATATGTCCCTCTAATATATTTTTTTCCCGCGTCGTTGGCATTAATTACCTTCGTGACGTGCTGCTCCCTCCATTTCATATAATTTTGATATATTAAAAAATAATATATTTGGTTATAATTTTATAGTCAAATATATTTATTTTTTAATGTATTAAAATTATATGATTTTCAAGAGCAATTATTAATATGAAATGGAGAGAGTAAAATATATACTCTCAAGCTCGAGGTTGGAGGAATTATGCATTGGTCGGATATTCAGCCTAGCTCACCAATCCCTCAGCACCTCGACGGAGAGCTATGCCCTACAACCCAAAGGCTCGTGTTATGGCTCCGATCTCGGGACCCTAATATTCTAAGGCCAAGCACATTCCTGCCCCCTCGACAGTCACACACTGGCGGCTTCCCTTTGTGGCCTCCATCTGCACCAAAGCTCCCAATTATGATTCATCTCATTAATGCCTTAGTAGCATATATATACCCCCTCTTCGTAATAAGGAGATAACTTGATTCCTAAACCTAAACACTAGCTTACCCAAGACCAAAATAGTTATTTTTAGATAATAATTGTAAGATTAATTACTTAATAATATATTAGGTAAACCAAAGAATTTGATTTTAATGCAATGATAATATAATAAAAAAAATACATTATATTTTTATCATGGATTATCACATCAGCAAATATGGTTATTCAATTCCACTACTTTAAAGTTAATGTAAAATGAAAAAAAAAATTATTTGGATGACTAAGTGCATCAAAATTAAACACAAAATGTACTAATTAAAAAGGCAAAAAATAATTTTAATACACAATATACATTATAACATTTGTATAATTTAATTTAATATCAAATAAACATATTATACTAGTATTTGTTGCATCAACCTCTTATTTTTTATCAAAGTTTGTAATTTGATTTGATGTTTTCATATACTGTTGATAAAAAAGGTAACATATGTATTAAGTTAGTTATTTATTTAATAATTATAATATAAGAATAAAAATTTATGCTACTATTTGATGATATATTATCATTTAAAATGTTTTAATAATATATGAGAGGTCAAATTTATTAAATAATATGACAAATTATTATTGAATAATATTTGTTTAAACATAGAGAAGGAATATATTAATTTAGCTTTAAAATTAGTATAAAAAATTATTTTTAATTCAAAATTAGTTATGTCAATATTAATTTAAATAATTCATTTGTTATTCCATACCATATTTGTAGCATAGAAAAGCAGAGGAGTTATACTATAATCCTCAAAGAAAACTCTATGCATTAAAATAATTTAATTCAATTTATAAACTATTTTTAATATTAAGATAATGATAAAAAAAATTAAGTTATAATTTATTGTTTTTATATGAAAAATTTTATTTTATATGTGAAAAACACGGTAGGAAGGGTTTGGATAGTATATATGAGGTCCTAAGTTCAAACCTTATTGCAATTAATGTAATTTTAGAAAAAAAAAAATTAAGGCATTAAAGATAGGAATTCTTTATAGAGAGTCAAGAGTTGGAGGGATGGGGGGTAGGGGTCGAATACGAGACTTCTTACTCAAAAGGAGTGGGAGATAACCTCAACCACTAGGCTGTAGGTTCAGCCCCTTAAATGGGACGAAGTTTGCTTGTGGCATGTTAACCACAAAGCTTAGCACAGTTAATAGGTAGCTGAGCGTCTTAAACATCTAGTTAGGGATTTGATTTTAAGCAGTGTGTATGAAGAAGGTCTTATGGTCAAAGGTAAAATCCACATCTGTGAGTAGGGATGGCAATTACAACCCTACCTGCAGGGAATCCACCCTACCTGCTCCGCTCGGGTCAGTTTAAAACCCACTTCGCACTAGGGCGAGTGGATGCAGGGTGGATTTTGCCTACGCGTTAGGGCGGGTGTAGGTTTAGGATGAACCCACCCTTACGTGCCCTGCACCTTATATATACTTTAAAAAATATAATTATTAATATATTATATACGTATATTTTCAAAAAAATTACTTAACCCTAATATACTAATATAGTGATGAGCTGAGTATCAAATTATGTTAAACTTGTTTCGAATTTAGTTGTATTTTCTATTAAGAATATTATGTTATTTTTTTGTATTGATTGTTACTACTTTAGAATTTAAATATTAATATTGATTGTATTTTATATATTTGTGTTTGATTTTTTAGATTTTGAAATAATTTTACAGGTTTTTTAAAATATAGCTGAGCAGGTGCGGGTTTAAATTTGTAAAACCCGCGAATAGGGATATTGCAGATTGAGATTCATGTGATCTGGTATAGGGTGAGGTTGGAGGTTGGGTTAAGCAAAAACCCACCCCACTACTATTCATATCTTTGAGCTAGGGATTAATAACTATTTTCGATAATTGGATAATCCAAGTTCACCAAAAAAATATAAACAAGATTCCATAGATAACCATTTTTTGCCTCTTTTGGAATTTACTTTCAAATTCATAACAAACATAATTTATATTGATATTATTTACTAATTTGTGAAAAACTTACCACCCCTCCTTTCTACTTAACTGCCCCATGTTCCCATATATTCCTCTCTTTTTTGAAGAGTCTGGACCATTTCTTTAATGTTTGAATGTCAAATCATTATTAACTAAATTAATAATAAAAAGTATAAAAAATATTGGAATAAAAGATTAATTATATAAATACTCAAAAAGTAGAGAATGCGACTTAAGCTGGCAGCATTGTCAAGTCGCTAGTGTTTATAAAATACAAGTGTCATTACGTTGCAACATCTACAATAAGATTGCTCTCAATGAGTTCAGAGTAGTATTTTGTTTGTCTTTCTTTTAATTAAGGTTAAATTACATTAATCTTCTCATCGTTCTTGAGATTTAATGAAATTTATCTTGATATTTTTCTATTTATCTCGATAACAATTATCTCTCCTGAATATATTATTCAATATGCAATAGAAGAAGAACAGTAATAACTTTACAAATTCAAGAGATGTTCGTATAATAATTTCATAAACTCAAAAACTTCCAAAGCAAATTTTATGAATAGAAAAGAGCCGAGATAAATTTCACTAAATTTTAAAGAAAGCCAATATAATTTGCCCTTCAAAATGGACATAAAATAATTACTTGTCTAAGATTTGTATATTTTCATGAATTTCACTTTGTGTTTCGCATTTTATTTCAAAGAAAATAAAATTTGCCAATGCTTTAACCCTTTTGTAACAAAATATTATAATTTATTCCTCTCATGATTGGAATATGGCACTAAGGCAGAGCCGGGAGATGTACATGCTTACTTTTCATTTTTTTGGTTTTTGTTCTCGTTCTAGTGAATTTTTTTCCTGTAGATGATAACAACCACATACAATTAATTTGGGCTCTCTTAGTTGTAACTTTCTACAAATCTGGGCTTTGAACTCTTGCACTTCAATTCATATTGGGCTGCTCCAATTTGGGATAAACCTTTAATGGGTCAATACAAAAGGTATATATCACCCAGTAGCCCATATAAGTGAGTTTGATGCACCAAAACTGTCAAAGTATTGAAGTGACTTTATATCATTTGTAATGGCATTTTAGTTTTCAATTTTCAGGATTTTGTAAAATACTGAAAATTAGAATTTGTTGTTTTTAGAATTTTCAGTATTTCTTTCACAAAATCTGAAAAACTAAAAATAAAAATTGGAAACTCAAACCAAACAGAGCATAAACCTTCCATTATGTTTTAACTTTTAAGATGTTGCAGATATATCAGAGATTCAACACGCTCACCTTTACATTCATGAGTTTATGCAGTGTATTGTTATTTCGCCCATGTTTTGAGCATTTTACTAAAGTTGTATAGTTGTCATTGATTAATTTTATAAGTTTAGACTTTAGGTATCAATAGATTCGGATGTATAATATCTAGGTTTTTACCTCATGCTTTGTACCAGGCTTAGGCTTTTCCTTTTAATTAACGAAGTTTGAAGTTTCCTAACAAAAAACTAAATAAGGACTTTATATCTGTAATTGAGGCTTGAGTTTAGTGGCGGCATGTATTGCCTTGATATAACCATACTTGGGACTAAAGGAGTGAGTTCAACACCTCCCTGAGGCAGAGCCGCATCCTTTCTTCCCAATGACTAGAAAAAAAATCATCATCTCTTCGAACACAATTAAAAAAAAAAGTCTTCATTTCAACTAGGGGTGGCAAAATAGTTTGGGCTCATAGGGTTGACCGACAAACCAACTATTTTTTTAATGAGTAGGTTTGTACTTCTAACCCAAATAACCAACATAGGTCAACTGCCTTGTTTTAGGCCAACTCATGACGGGTTAGGACGGGTTTGCAACCATAACTATAATTAAAGATTAACTAAACTAGGTTGGGTCCAGTGGATTGGCTTGTCAACCTACTATATTTTGATGGGTGGGTTGGCACTTCTAATTCAAATAAGCAAAACAAGTCAACTAGGCCTTTCCATATTTTATGATCAACTCGTCGTATCTCATTTGCCACTCTTAATCTCAACATGATCATAAAAGGAAACTGTGTTCATGTGTTTATTTTTTTTTGTTGATTGAGTATATCTCTGGTGTAAAGAAACTTGCATAGTTTGAGGAAGGTGCTTAGAGTCAAGCTTTTCAGTGTGTTAGGATGTATAGATATTTGGTTATGGTTTTGTTGTTTAGTTTGTAATACCTCAGATCCACATGTCTCTAGATAACTCTAGTACGGTCTTAAAGTCCTCAAAGACTCACTCATGTTGTTGAAAAGACTTCTGATGCATGAAAGACCCTTAAGATGTAGAATTGGAGTTATTGACACCGCTATAACAGTTGTGTGGCATCGGATAAATTGGTCCAACGGTGGTTTTGGACTGTGTCATGGTCCATTATTAATCACCATTAGATTTTTATTGAACGGTCCAAAATAAAAAATACAATGATTATATAAAAATTTAAATAATTATAAAAAGATAATAAAATAAAATTTATTTTTCAAATTACAAACTTAACCCTTTGTTGATTTTCAATTCCTCACTCAACCACTTACCTTTCTGCATTCACCCATAGTCATCTCCCCTTTTCACTGTTGATACTATGCCAATTGTAGTCAATGCTAGAAGGAGGTCGCCCTCTAATATGGCCGCCACCCCAACCATCGCTTCACCCTAGCCATCACCACCTACCCACCTAACCATGCATTTTCACCAATAGGCAGTATCGCACAAGCCTTCCAGAGGTGACTGTTGGAGTTCAATCTATGAAACCATTTTTCCATAAATCTGAGGTGGTCTATGAGAATGGTGAGGGCTTCCAGAGATTAAAATTGTTTGCGAATTTACAATCTTTTGAATGAATACATTAAAACTAAAGACCATTCACTCATTCGATCTAATAAATTAAAAGTCAGCTCTCACCCTAACTGAAAACATTGCAGACATTCCAATAAAGTGAACATTTTATTGTTTTCACTTTGATTTGTCTCTATGTGGATGCCTATGGGGAGCTTAAATTATCATGGTAGCCACTGCCCATGGAAAAATAAGTTCCAAAAGAAGATAAAAAAAAAAAGAAATCAAAGGCATAGGAATTAGTGATGTTGCAAACATATCGTCTTTGTCCAACATGTGTTTTGGATCATGGCAGAATGAATAGAGACAGTGCTCTTGCATCACAGTGGTGATTGGTAAGACGTTGGAATAGGGAAAAGAGATTAGAGAAGACATTATGTAAGGGCTATTAGGTAATTTTATACCAAAAATAGAAGGAACATCAAATATTTCAAAATTAATGGGGACCAAATTATCCTTTGCCGTAGTCATGTAATTTTAGATATGGGTGTTTCAAGTCTTTGGACTATTATAATGGTCATAGACCACTATAGCGGTGCCATCTGATGTCAAGACAATACAAAAAAGACATATAATTTCGTTTAATGGTCCCTAACCCTATAGAAACCCCTTCCACGTGTTTTAGGGATAGAATTCAAAATCCCTAACTCCTTCAAGCATATTTCCTCCCCTCATTCTCATCCTCTATTAATCTTATCTTTTTCCAAGCTTCAAGGTAAGAGACTCTTGATGGTTTATGCTCTCTTTCTCTCCTCCCCTCCATATTATTGAGTTTGGGTGTGATTATTTCTTATCGTTATCAAGTGAGAGTATTTTCCCAATATTCTTAAAGTTGATTTAAAGCTATCTAAAAATTATCATAGATTAATCATATGTTTTGTGGTTGTTATAACAGACATTGGTGCCATCGTTGTTTCACGAAACTCTGTTCGTGTTGACACTATTTGTTTCTCCTCTCTAGGTGAGTGGGTACAACCCTGTGACCTATATTTTGGTCATTATAAATATTTTCTTAACTTGATTATATAGATGCATGATTCTAGAGACTATTTAAAAAATGATAAGAGATTGTGATTGACCTTGCCAATTTTATGAATTTATGGATTTTATGTGAGCATGAAATTTATATTATGAAAACTCATGGGATCATTTTGTAAATGTATAAAATACAAAAATCTATATAAATAACAAATAATATTATAAATATTAATTTATTTGTAAATTGTGAAATTAAATATCTATAAAATAAACTCACCTAAAAGATAAATCCTGTTCATAGAACGGGCACTAATTCTGGTTTGACTTGTTTGACTTATCTCCGCTGAACTATTAAACCCACCCAAAACTATCAAATTTAGCTCGTGTCCGAAACCATTTTGAACATCTTCTGGACAAGACTAGACTAGACAAGTAACCCACCCTGCTTCTCCGCAAGAGCCTAAAACCCTTTCGTTTTCCCGCCATAAAACCTCCCCTCTCAACGCCTCTAAAACCCTAGAAGCTCCCTCATTTCACCGTCAAAACCTCCTCATCATTCTTCGATTCTCTTTACATGTTCATCATCCGTTAACCTTTCTCAGTGCTTCGCCGCCACGATGACGGCGATCGTCACTTCCGGAGACGTGCAAGAGATCTTAGGGAAGCTCTCTTCCGATAAAGCCAAAACTCGCGAAGTAACAGTTTTCTTTTATGCTTTTTTGCTTCACAATACTTTGCCTTAGTTTGAGCGATGCCGCAAAACAACACTTCATATGAAAACTTGCTATTATTTTGATGAAACGTCTCGAATCGGAGATGTTGGATGAAAAAAAGGAAAAATGAATTTCGTTTTTGTGTGCTGGTAATGTTATGCATGCGAGGATGAGTTTTAGGTGTTGAGATTATTGATTTGGTTGCATTGGATTTTAATGATTCGGGAGGCTTCTAGTGAATTGAATCTGAGTAAGATGACTTTGATTTTTAAGATGTGATCACGAGAAGTTGCTCTTAGAGTAAGACAAAAAGGAGGTTCTCTGATTCATTTTAGAGTTAAATGACTCAACTATTGTGTTAAAAGAAGTAATATAAGTTGGCAATAGCAATACATACAGAGCAGAAGTGAAGTCCGAATGGAATAAAGCACTGCTTCTTTTTAGTTATTTTCAGAGCATCTAAGAATTTCTCCGAGATTGCTATGTAAGAAAGCTGTGGAACAAGGGATCGTTACATAACAGGAGTGATTTAAATGGACCTAACTAATGGGAATAACTATTGATGTTGCGAAAAAATTGAACTAGAGTATTATAGAGGGATCATTTAATTTTAAATAATGATTAGTTTGGCTTTCTTTTCTTTTTTGTTTCCTGTCATGTTCTACTACTGAAGAAATAGAAACATTACGGGCCAAAAGACGGGTATGGCTACATGGTTTATATAGTTTGTGATGGTTTGATGCTATTTTACTGGCCCTAATTGCTGAAATCAGTGAATTTAGGAATAATTAGTTGGCTATTTTCCCAGAAAAAAAAACCACTTATACATTTCATTTTTTTTTTTTTTTATGTTTACAATATCATATTGTGTTTAATTGAGCCAGATGCACTTTATTCGCTATCAGTTTCTCTTGTTATATTCTCCAAGAATTTTGTACTTGATTTATCATTCTTGGTGTTGTGTTGTACATTACCAGGAAGGGATCAAGTTGTTAAATACTTGGTTAGAAGGGGAAAGATCATATAACTTCTGCAAATTTATTGGATTGAATACTGCAAAGCTTAGACTAGATGAAGTTCCACACTGTAAGTTCATTTTTTTAAGTGAAGTTGAAGTTCCACACTGTAAATTCATTTTTTTTAAGTGAAGTTTATGTGCATTGGTGGATGCAATACTTGCAATATTATACAAGCCAAGGTGTAAGTTTTACTTATGATTTATTTGTTTATTTTTAATATTTTATTTTGGGCAGCTGAAACATGGCCTTTTCTCATATCTTTACTTATTCAATCTGCATCATCGGAAATATCCTCGAGTAAGCGGAGAAATCCAAAGATGATATATGCGAAGACGCTTAGAGTTGTTGTACAACGAGCTGAAGATGCTAAGTATTCAGGTCAGTTGGAGGTAGTGGTGTTGGTTATGCTCAATTCCAGTGCTCTTGATTAGAAACCAGTATCAGAATAAGAGGTTGAACTCTAAAATTTGGTATACACAAAAGATTGGTAGTAATCTGAAAGCAAAAAAATAAATGAGCATTAGCGCCAAAAGTAACAGCAACTCTAAGACAACCATATTTTTTGAATATATTTAGATGTTGGAACTTTTTGCTCTTACCGAATGAACTAACATAACAAAAGTAAACTTAAAGTCAGAACATCCTTATGAAATCATTTTTCTTTTTTAAATTTTCTATGTCTTGTAAATATTTAAGACATTGAGTAATTATTACACTTCCCTCCACTAAAAGATACTCAAATTATGTTGCCTTCTCGGTGTCAAAAAATTATACTCCCATCCCTTGAGAGATGAGAATGTGCAAAGTTTTAGTTCATATTATTGTGAACGAATTTCTTAATGGTGTTAAGTATTTGGGTTTTATTATCCAAAATGATGGAAAACTAGAGAGAGATGTAAGCCATAGAATTCCAGTGGAATGGTCAAAGTGGAGGTGTGTTTTGGGTTTTATTATAAAATAGTACCTCTAAAGCTTAAGGGTAAATTTTACCGCACAACTATACAACTGGCTTTGGTGTATGAGATTGAATGTTGGATGGTAAAAAGTCAACGAAGAAAATGCGCTACATGTTGTAAGAGGTCAATGTTGCAATGGATGAGTGGGCACACTAGACATGATAGAATTAGGAATGAGTGCATTAAGGAGAGTTGGGGTGGCATCTATTGTATTAAAGATTGTAGAATCTCACCTTGTGTAGTTTGGACATGTATGGAGAAGACTTCTAGAAGCCCCCAATGAAGAGAGTGGATTAGATGGATGGTAGTCCTGCAACTTGAGGTAGAGTTAGATCTAGGAAAACTATAAGTAAAAGAATTAACAAAGATTTAGGTGTTGACGGTTTAAACATAAATATGATATATGATAAAACACTATCGCTTCGTGTGATCCATGTAGTCAATCCCACCTGGTGCGACTAGGTTTAGTTGTTGTATTTCCTTAAAATCCTACCATTACCAATGAAAAATATGAGAAACATGTCTTGAACAATTTATATTGTGAGCTTTCCATCTTCCTAGTTACTTGTTTTGCTCTTCATTTATAGGCAAAATTCTGCCTTTATCTTCTGTGGTTAATCGACTTTTCAACCATGTTTGGGATGTGCTGAGTAATGCTCCAAGCTTTCAGTTAGAGTATGGAATTATCCTTCGACATCTTTTGGCAGTAAGGGATTATAGTTTCCAGATGAGGAAGCGGATTTACTGCAGTAAGTTTCCGTAAATAAGGCATGCACTATCCTCACATCTCCTCAACACAGTCATTTGTAATCTTTATTCAATTTATTTTCCATTGGTTTTTGGAAGGCTTGGTGTTTCTGTACATTGAGAAGGTTGAAGCAAGCTTGAATGGGAAAAATATTAGTCATTATACTTCCAAGGAGGAGGTCTTCCGCTATATCTTGACGCTTCATTCACTTTTGGAAAATCCTCCTGGAGACTATCCTGATAATATAAGAGAAGACATTGTTAAGGGGTTTGTTAGGATCTGTTCATTCATCAGGTACATCTTATGTTGATTTCTTTTTTTTTCTTAATATATATTATTATCTTCTGCTAGAGTACAATATGTCTTTTGTCTTTGTTACTTTCTTCAGGGAAGAGGGAAAAATATCTCGCAAGCTTATTGAGTGCATTAATACATATTTGTTAAATGATGGTCCAAATTTGGGATGTCAGTTGTTGGAGATCCATAATGCTATTCAGCAGTTTGTGTTCCGCTGTTGGCTTACAACACATGATCGAGTTCTTAAGGTTCTTAGTATTGCATTTTAACGCAAAATGCCATATTAAACTTTTTTTTAAAATTTTTTTTTAACCACTGTATTGATATCTGTTGCAGGATTCGCTTGTGTTATATGCAAGGATACAGTTAAATTTAATAAGGGGTGCTGCTGATAGTTGTCTATTGGTAGAACAACTTTTGGATGTGATTACTAAGGATCTTGATCAGGGTAGCATGTCTAGTACTTCGATGCCTTGGTGAGCATTTCTAATGTTTCTCAATTTCATATGTTTAATGATGAGTTGTCTAGTGGGTAACAATGATCTTCATGAACATCGTACCCAGGGGTGATGGAAATAAGGATGATAAACTTGGAGCTTTGACTAGCTCCCATTGTGGCTTGGTGGAGCTTGCAGCAGTTCTTTTTTATAAGGTAGTTACTAGAAACTCTGCCATCAGTTCTAGAAACTTATGTATCTACAAATCATGTTGTGTGCTCTGATATTGTTAGTTACATAAGAATGTTAGGTGTTTTTGTTTTGATAGGGAAAAAAAATCATTAGAAGAGAAGAAAGAGGATAAAACATCCTCACAAAGATACAAAACTAACAACTATCTCCTATATTGATAAGCCATGTTCAAACCCTTTATATATTAGCTAAAGGATCACCATTAAACAAACTGTGTGGAGCACCAAAGGGATTGCAAAAAAGTAATCCTATCCTAAATAAAATCAATAGTTGAAATTTGAAAAGGAATCATTAAAAATGCTAGCATTTTTCTCCAATCAGATGCACCAAAGCACAATGAAAATTAAGGACTGCCACAGGATCCTTGCTACGAGAAATTGATGCAAGTCCATAGGGCAAACCC
Organism: Dalbergia cochinchinensis; assembly: GCA_031216125.1. NCBI lineage: Eukaryota > Viridiplantae > Streptophyta > Magnoliopsida > Fabales > Fabaceae > Dalbergia > Dalbergia cochinchinensis. The sequence goes on along the minus strand of CM062373.1, from coordinate 51,462,403 downwards.
ATAACTCTCCATAGAGCATATCTTTGCCCGAAGCTTTGCTTTGGGACACTGTGATCTTTGTGGGTTTCTCTGGTGCTCTGCAATTTTTTTTTTTTTGAAAGGGAATTTTCATTCTGATATGTGGAGAAGCTTGGCAGCCTTGCTGGTTTTTTCTCCTTGCTATCAATATTTCTATTATGGGGGTTATCTTATACTCCTTCTACTTAAACTTGCTCTCTTTTCTATGTATTAGCATTTTTTCCCCCTTTTTTTGCGATGTTCTTGTTGGTTTTGCAGTCATTAGAATGCTACCATTTCTGCCTACTTTGTAGGGTTAGTCATGTATAGAATTTGCAAGTAATGTTTGTATATTAACTTGAGAATGTTGCAGCTTTATGTCGGGTGATTTAGTAAATATACTAGTTTTTATGTCTTCTTTTCTTGATATAAGGATTTCCATTATGGTGGTTAATCTGATTTGTTCCTCAGGCTTGCCTTAATACAACCAGAGCCTCATTTAGTCAAAAACGGGTTAAGAGGGAGCCTGCTGCTGTGCTTTTGAAGGAGGCACTTATGAAAGGCAAATGGCTATGGTAATTTATAAGCTACTTTTAAGGTTGCACTGGGAAACACTTCTTTAGTATGCCATCTTCTTTATCCTTTGTGCTCCTTTTTTGTCTGTGCTTTTATTATAGTCCTAATAAAGAAGCTATTGTTCACCTCTAATGTGTTCTTTTACCCTTGAAGTCTCTTTCTCATGAAGTTGTCAACTTTCTGTTAAAAGCTCTCTGTTTAATCATGGTTGATCATTGTAGGCAAAACCATCAAGAAGGACTTAGATTTGAATAACATGTTTGCAGACATGGTTTACAATAGGAGATAATAGTGTCATTTAATCCATATAGTCCACCTCACCTTGTGGGAAATGTTGTATACTTTTTACTAAGAAAATGGTGGTGATGTATTGATATGAAGTATGAATATGATCATGAATTGTTTGCCTAATTATGTATTTGATTGTTGTCAATAGATTTTTACTTTGTTTTGGTCATCACTTACACATGTTAACAGAATGGGAAGTGTAGAGAGAGAAATTGATTGGTCATGATCTCAATTTTGACAGTCACTATAGATAGATAGATGGACAGACACAAGCCACTGGTTGAGTTTGTTTGATTGGGCTTATTTAAGCTAAGTATTACAATGGCAAGTTCTGATAGTGGATCTTTGCTACACAGGACTGCTGCATTTTGTTCTCTCACTCGAAACTACCATAGTCGCATTTGCAAAGATCTGTTTCTTTACTGGTTTGAAGGCATATGGATGAGCTTTGAGAGGTAATTTGGGATTGATAGAGTAAACATCGGAATGGTTGCTTCAGTCCTTTGCTACATTTGTAACATTAGCTCCCGTAGATCAGTTTCTTTTGACAACTTTTGCTGGTGTTGAGCGGAGGAAGGAAGCCAAATCTTTGTGGCAGTGTATTGTCTCTATTACTGTTTGGCGTATTTGGTTGGGGGTATAATTCTCACATGTTTAATAACAATTTTCGGACCAACTAGTTTTGTGGGATAGATTAGGCATCTGGCCTTTATTTGGTGCAAAACAGATGATCTTTTTGTAGTAATTTTTCTCTTCTTTAATAGTTTTTTCTCTGGTTTCTCGTTGTTCTTGTAAATATGATCTCTTGTCCTTATATCTATTTGTATTCTTCTTCTCCTCTTAATAAAGTTCTTATTTTATAAATAGAAGTTACATTGTTTTTCTGCACAAAAAAAGATAACTGTATAGAAATGAGTGGACATTATGATTCATGAATCTGTTGCGCGCTCCTTTCCTTTTATATTTTTAAAACCTACATTTTTCAAGATTGAAACATTTTTCATTCACACACTTCTCTCTAGTGCCCTCTCTTTTCTGAGATTTTTCCCCTTTCTTTTATACTTGCTTTGTGTATTCAATAATATAGGGTTAATGTTATCTGTGGGAATACGGTGCATACTTTGAGAGACAACTCGATAATTTACTTGTTGAAATGTGGACTTATTTCGAGAACTTAGTTACCATCTACTGGTTTGGATTGAATATTTGTATATGCATGCATGATATATCTTTGTAAGAAATAATGCTCTTGATTGCTGTTGAGTTAACAAAGTTGAGATAATATTGCAGAATTGTGAATTCTGCAAATGTGGAGCGTGCCTATGATGGCTTGTTATGGACTCTGCGGTATGCTTTTGTGAATGACCTTAAGTGTTTTCTTTATATTATTTTGCTTGGTCTTATCATATGCATGTGAATATGACAGTACGGTGCTTGCATACTTCAGATTAGTTATTGGAGTTTTTTCTTTTTTTTCATAGGAAAATGCTAGACAACCAGAGACTTTACCAGAATTTTGTATACATAATTGCGCGTCATGTTTGCTGGCCTTTAGATGAATTAAAGGGCGATACCACTTTATTTCATCAAATAATCACCATGATTTTTAAAAAAAGTTCTGTATATATTTTTCTGGATGTATAACATTACTCTTTTTCATATTTGATATGTCATTCTAGTATAGTTGAATTGATACTCTGGACCCTGGTTTCCCTCTGAACATTGTGAGCTTATGTTTGTTTTCTTGCTTCTGAAGGAGTTTGCAGGAATTGTCGTCTGTTTTGTTTCTTCCAGATTCAGTGGAGGAGATATCATCAATGGCATCTTCTACCTTAAATGAGGTCTCTCTCTCTCTCTCTCACACACACACACGTGCGTGCACGCATGCACAGTGTTTCACTAGTCTTTCTTTCATTTATGCCACACTGATGCCTCCAAATTCTAATACTCAACATGACAGTAATAGTTGGAGTTGAGGATGGAAGACCATATGCGAAAATGGCATTGTGTAGCTTGCTTTGGATTAATGTGCCTTTTCCTCTTCTTTGTTTATGTTTTCTTTTATTTCTTGGTAAAGGAGGATGTCTTATCCTTCATTCACTGTTACTTTTTCTTGTTCTTTTTAAATTCTCTGGAGGAGAAATTGGAATAAATGGTATGTATTTGAGTTTGTTGCTTAAAGATCTTAAAGATCTGGGGATATATTTTTGGAATGGATTGCAGTATTCAATGATCCAAATCCAAGCAATGCAGAGAAAATGTTACTGAATATTAAAGGGACAACAAAATGCAGTACCAACATGAATTGGCCTTCCATGCCCGAGTCATTTTTGAATAATTTTTCAGTGAAACTCTTGGTTTAATGAGAAAGATGTATTACTTAGCAGACACTGAATTTGGCAGTCATTTCATTAAAATTTATCACTTGTTAAGGCGGTTGTGTGCAGTTGTCACCATCCTTGTTACTTCTTCACGATGACATTATCTTAATAGTACGCATTGATTTGGTCAAACTAACTTGTGCAGTTCGTCCATGGTTGGCAACTAATATGGAGTACCGTAGTGCACGTTTTGCCAATTTTCAGCAACATAACCCCTCTCGTAAGTTTTCTTGACAGAACACGCCTCTCCACTTTTGGTTATATTAATGATGATTATTTCTAGGACATTTTATTTGCTCATCAACTGATTTGGGATAAGATTTGGCTATTGGCTTTTGTTTGGTTTCAAGCACATTGTTATTTGTACCTTTTCTTTCTTCTTCTTGAAGAATTTTTTCTCATACAAAAAAATAATGTAAGATGGAGTGATGGAGGTGTTAAGGTTTAACAAAAGATGCAAAAAATCTAGAGTAGAGGTGAAAATTGAGGACAGTATCATAATTCAATTCACATTGTTCAAGTAGCTCTAGTCCATTATCCAAAACAATGGAGAAATAATAAAGGGGGCGATATAAACCCTATTATTTAAGTTTTGTGAATGAAATAGAGGAGTGTTTTAGGTGTTATTTGTGATTAAAAAGTACTACTGAAGTTTGAGGGAAGATTTTACTGTATAACTACAAGACCAGCAATGTTGTATTAGACTGAATATTGGGCAATAAAAAGCCAACGAGAAAATAAGATCAATGTTGCAAGGGTGTTGCGTTTGATTAATGTGAATACTCTAGATATGATTGGATTAGGAGTGAATGCATTCAAGAGAAATTCGGTGTAGCACTTATTGTGGGAATGATAGTAGAATCTTAATATAGGTGATTTGGACGTGTGTGGAGAAGATTATGAAATCCCCGGTAAGGATAGTAGATCAAATGGAGGGTAGGTCAATTACCAGAGATAGAGGGAGAGCAACAGAAACTATACATAAAACTATTAAAAAAGGTTTAGATTTTAGGTTTGTTTGATTAAGCTTATTCTGGATTCAAAATAGCTTATATGTAGAAGTTTCCTGAGACAGCTTTTGCACAAAATGCAATTAATTCTCAAAATTAAGCTGTTATCAAACATGGACTTAAATGGTCTGACCGCAGACATGGTTTACGATATAATATTTTTGGATCATTTGATTCTTGCAGGAGGTTGTACCTATTCAGATAACGTTTGGATGTTGTCATATGAAAAAATTAAATATAATTTCATGTAGAGTTAGGAGGAAGCTTGAGTTCATATTATTTGATCACTGTGGTAGCTTTTCAATTGAATTAATTTGTTCCTGGCCTTCCTTTTTATGCTAAGCTCTGTTTCATTGTTTTTCTGCTCCACTAGCATCATTTTCTGAATTATTGGATTCATGTTCATTTTGTTAGATTCCATACTTAAAGTCTAACATTGCTATCTGAAAAACATAGTCTTCTGTTGAATTCTAAAATCTATTTGGTTATCTGAATTATTTTCTTTTAAGGTTCCCATTGTTCTTGAAAGTTTCTCTTCTTTTGGAATATTGATGATTTGGAGGTTTCATATCTAACCGTAATGCTTGTGCCCTTTAGTTTTTTTTTTTCTGGTTTTATTATTTAATTTCATTCTTCATTCTAATTCTCTTGTTGTGCAGCTATGAACCTTGGATGCTTTTGGATCCTTCACCTATAAATCCTTTTTTCATTTTTAGTTTGGCATATGTCCTCTCAATACTCAGCTCATAGCTTGCATGCTATTTCCTTGTGTTCCATGTTACTGGTGTTAAAAAATTGTCAATAATAATCTCGGCTTCTCGTCAGTGTTTGGTGATTGTGGGGGCAGCTAAGTTGTCTAGGACTTTTAATGAGTACTGGATTTGCGTTCCTATTTTGTAGGTTTTCTTCCTGAAGTTCAGGGAGAAGAAATGAAGGATTGGTGTTTTGGAGGGCTGCTCTTTTAGTGGGCGTGCCTTGTAGTTTTTGTTTGATTTTAATGCTAGTCGTTTCAACAATAGGTGAATTTTTGTACTTCTTTGGGATAAGACTGGGACAGTTTTTCCTACTTCTATAATTTCGGTTCACAGGTTTTTAAGGGGTTATCTTTCAGCTGTATCTAGATTGGCTTGGATAGCTCTTTTGAGCTGATGTATTTTTATTTCCTTTCCTGCCCTGTTTTATGTGTTTCAGGTGGTTTCCTACTTGTTCCTTTTTTACATTCTTCTGCTCACTTAATAAGCTACCACATTATGATTTTTGTTTTAAATTTCCCTTGATTAACAAATAATGTCAGCACAGTTAGCTTAGTTTATTTCTTATCTTAGTATTTCTTACAAAAGTTAATAGAGTTTAGTTGCTAAAATATAGATAGTATTTAGTTGTTGGCTTGGATACTGTTATTTTATTTTATTTTTTTAAAGTAGAAAACTGGCAGTTGTTTCTTTGTAATTGCAGCTTAAGTTTCCATTTTAATTTTGATGGACACATTGATGCAGGTGGATGCTGCTTTGGTGCTTCTTAGTAATATAACGTCAAATGTGAGTTATAGACCTTACACAATTGAGCGTGCCATCAATTAATAATAAATCTTCTTACGTCACATGCTTTTATCCAGGATATGATAAATACAAGTGTTATACCTCAAGATGTGTGGGATCTTCAGTTTTTCAAAAGACCAACTTCAATGTAAGTGCCTTTTGCCTTGATTACATCAAATATAAATGAAAGTGTATCATTGTTGAACGCAGTTGATTAATTCAATCATACATTGTAACTCTTGTATCAAAGAAGTACTAGGAGCTCAAGTGCTCAAATTTTCATGGATTAAAGAATTCCTTGATATTGTTTTCAAGATTATTCAGAAAGATGGCACTTGGTGAAATTAGATTGTCACATCATAGATATATCTAGTGAGCTAATTGCTGTTTACGATTTCAATATATAGAGTTTGTAGGCAGTAGGCACTCTCAAATGATTAAATACAAAATGTGTTTAACTCCCACAATATTTTAGGATATGACTAAGATAGCCTTTGTAATCACTTGGGCAGCCTTCCCTCCTTGAGCTGGCTTTTGAGATAGAGTTAAGCCCACAATCTTAACATAGTCTCAAAGTCTATACTTGCTATTGAGCTACCCGTGGATGTCCAATCTTCCAAACTTCATCCCACAGATGTCCTGTTCTAGGTCCGACAATGCTTGAGGATGTGGCCATAGCCTTTATAAATCACTTAGGTAACCCTTCTCTCTCGAGCTAGCTTTTCAGGTGGACTTAGGCGCACAATTTTATGAAAAAGGAAAACCAATCTGTAGGCCATGTCATGCTGCTTAAGGTACTCATTTGACACAACTCACTGCATAAATCTGTCCTATAGTTGTGTGACTATCATTTTTACGTTTTATAACATGGGGTCAGTCTAATATGCAATAAAAACAGACATGTGAAGATGCAATAAAAACAGACATGTGAAGTATTTATGTTGTAGGATTTTATGAATTGGAATAGGCCTTGTATATGAAGTTTTTAGGTAGCATTTGGTAAATGTTCCGGTATAGAAAAGATGTAGATATTTAAAATAGAAACATGTTTGGAGAAAGGGACAGACACAAAAACCCCAAAATTGTCTATCTCAGGACAATGTTGTAGCTAATTTCCGTTTCAAAAAGGAGGGACGTTAGAGGAATGTCTATGGAACACAAATTTAAAATTTGTTTTTCCAAGAATATCCCTTTAAACATTTCATATTCCATTTTTGCCCTCCTCACTTCTTAAATTTTCATTAAATTATAACTTAATCTTCTTCATTTAATTATCAATCATCATGTTCTGTACATCACTACCAAAAACGGCTCCGTCTTCGTCTTTATTGTCTCATTGTATCCGTTCTTTTTGTCTTGAGACAGGTACCAAACACAATCTTATAGAGGATGGGAGCCGGTGTAGTGAGGAAAGACATCAACCTAGGATTATGAATTGATTATTCATAGCATTTGTTCTTCGTTTTCCTATTTTTCGTTGTTCTTGTCTGTGTATGAAGTTTGTCGGGTTAGAGTGTAATCGAGTCCCGCTATAGTACTTCTAAGTTGGTAGGAATAGTGCTAGAACAAAGGAAAATTAGTTATGTTTAAGTTGTAGCTGTAACAGCTGTCATACCTGAATCATAGATGTTGCAATTACTCAGATTCAGCAATATTTCTCGTCTGTCTAAATTCGTTGAGACACACTTATACTTTCTCTCATTTTCCTTTGCTTTCCTTATTTTCTCACTCTTTCTCTAAACTTAACATCTTATTTACATGATATTGTTACTGCATTGCTGATGTCTTATTGTCTCATGATTTGCCTTTTTTGCAGAGCCATACTGTATTTCTTCTCATGTTACTTTTCGAGGAAAAATTCTCATGTAAGCTGATAACAGAGCATCCTATATTTTTAATGCAGTCTATTTACTTGATGTTGTATTAGTAGTTGTCTTAAAAGCTGAAGTTTATATTTATAGAATGGCAGTAGCATAGCAGTTTTTGTGCTTGAGATTTATTTGGGCGTAATTGAATTTGAGAAGAATTGTTTCAATGAGAATGAATTTTGATAAAAATCGGTTCTTGAGGGATAGCATTCACGGTTTTGAATAAAAGGGGCCAAACTTTTATGGCAATGTGCAAGCTATGCTACAATATGATGTATTTGGTTGGAGTAAACATGTCTTAAATGAGGTTTCTGCAACATAGGTCTTGATCTGGGATAAGATTTGGCAGCTTGCATCTATTTGGTGCAAAGCTCAAGGCCTTCTTGTGTCAGGGGTTTCTACATGGGTTTTCTTTAGGAATCTGCTTTTTGTTCTTTTTTGTGATTTAGGAAGATTTCTTATCCTCCCCTCTTTCTGTTCTCCACAAAGAATTATCTTTGTCATATATGCTGAGCTTATATGCAGGTGAAAAATGAAACAAGCTTTAAGCCTTCATTTAGTTGATTTCTACATCTACTTTCATATTCTTCTTCTTTTTGTGACATTTTGTATTTCACTTGTTATTATTATATAATAGTTGTGTAAGTTTTGCAAGCATGCATGCGTGATGTGGGTGAATTTCTGGCTGTCATAGGTAAAAATGAAAAATATTTCTGTGCTGACCCACTTTTGTGTTTAATATTTTGTCTCCTGTCATGTGAATTTCTATCTTCATCTCAATATAATTCTTTTATCCAAAATATTATATTGCCTCCATATTGTGCAGGCTGATTTGCGGGATATTTTACATATGAGGAAGAACCTTTTGAGAGCAACTTTAAGCGATCTTAATTTGAAGGTGTGTTTGCTTAAATTGTTGTGAACCAAATATTACAACCCTTCATTTCAATGTCAAGAAAAAAATGTTGGCAACCTTGCTAAATGGCACAACCCAACTTGTGGGGAAAGCCTAATATTCTTTTGCTTTATGCTCGTTATTATGCAGGGATATTCAACATTGAATGAGCGGATGGCTTTGTTCCTGCCTGGTGCTATGTCTGCACTTTGTGCAGGTTGTGCTCCTCTCATTCAATGCGTCAAAGAACCTCCTCAAGTTTACAGCTCTTTCAACGTCTCTGAGGCTCTAGATGATGGACATAAGGTACAACTAGTTACTTCTTTCCATGACTAGTTTTTGGTCTAGTACTTTTGCTTAAACTGAACTTTGATGCTAATTGTAGTTTGATGATCCTAAACACCAATTTCTACATGATTTTTTGGATTGCTCGGTGGAAGTTCTCACAAAAATTGACAACGTTTCAAAAGTTGAGGTACTGGTCCTTCACTTAAAGAAGCTTGTTTATGTTATCATTCATGATCTTTATTAATGCAATGATAATTTTTTAGGTTTCTCTTCTTGTGATAGCAATTTATTCTTTTATCCAATTTTTTTTTTTTTTTTTCAGGTTTCTCAATTCCAAAGTTGTCCACGTGTACGTGTTCCCCGGGGAATAATTGATCTGCTGCTGCATGAGATGGAGACAACTATTCTTGGAGCTTTTGTTGAAGACGAGAGTAACAAGAGGCATTTGCCTGATATTTTCTTGATATGTTCTTTCTTGTCTAACGTACTCTATGGTTCTTTTTTCACAAGGTTTGTGACATTTGGACCATCTTGTGTCTGTTTTGTTTCACTTTTGATATTGAAGTTAAGGTTTATATCTTTATATATAATGGATGAAGAACAATTGATTATTTCCCTTTTTTTATTGTCCCACTGCCATTGCCCTTTGGTTTGACATTTATAGTATTTTTGGTACGATGAAATGGGTATAACCTATACCTACTATTGGATTCATTGTTGTCTTGGAGCTTTGCGTCCTTGATGCTTTCTTTCTTACCTATTTTTACCATTTTCCTTTTCTGTTCCTATGGGGTTACTTCACTCACTTATAGGAATAGTTTTCATCCATTTGAAAAGTTCTTGTTATGTATGTCAGAAAATGATTTTATGCTTGATTATGTTCTGAACTGATATACTTAGTTCAGAGAGACTTGGTTCCAGTTACAACATTAGCCATTAGCAATTTGGTGTTTCAAGATTTCTGTTGGTTTTGTTCCTATGGTTTTGCTGGGGTCTCCTGCAGTATACAAAATATTTCTATGTTTTCAAATTTGTCAATTTGATAGTAAAGTGTAAGCTTGGTTTAATGTTTAAACACCCTATATTTTACATGTGAGTGTTTTTTAGCACAGAACATGTCTTTCTTTAACTTCTTTAATCAGCTGACTTATTCCATAATATTCAACTGTGTAGTTAAAAACTCTACTACTATTGGTTTTAGGGCCCGTTTGGGTATATAGCTTATTTAAGTCCTTATGTAAAAGTAAGTTCTGAAAAGTAATTTATAAATAAGCTATTTTATATTTAATCACATTGTAAGAAAATGTACTTGTTTTCAGTGTTTTAAAATGTGCTTCTTGAGAAGTTAAATATCTAACCTCCTGAAAAGAACTAAAAATGACTTTTTTAGAAGGAATAAGCTTTATAAAAAAATGATACAAAAAGTTAAAAAATGACTTGACTTCTATAAAGTTAAAAAATTCATATGGTGTGTTATCCAAATGGGTCCTTGCTCTTGACATTCATTTCACCTAATATTTGCCAATATTTTCCCTTTTTTTATTTTTATTTTTACATATGCTTTTTTGGTCTTTCAGGAAAACAAATGTTTCATTCCTTTCAAAATTGTGCCAATACTTGCAAGAGATGCTTGATAGTGCTGCCAGAAGCATCCAAGAAGATAATGATCTCCAGGCTTTTAGTTGCTTTAGTTATGATCCTACTTGTGATGAAACAAGTTCTCTTGCTGCTGCCGTTCGTAGTTTTCTTTCAGCTCCTATATTTAATGAATGGAGGAATCTAAGTTTGCTGGACATTGTCCCTTTTGGTGACGTAATCCAATCTGTTGAGAGACTATTGAAAGCATTTGTTAATCTATATGAAGGTTATTCTCAGCATGTGATGAACCTTCAGTCTGAGACAAATACACTAGATATAGCTGCTGCTGACAGTATTCAAAGTTCCTGTCCATATGACAGCAGTAAAAGTAGGATTGTTGATGTGGAATTAGACGTTAATGATGATTCTAGAGACATGGATAGTATAGCAGTTGGGAAAAAAATAGGCAGTGGCATTTCATCTTCTGCAGAGAAGTGGAAAATGGGCACGGTATTACTTATTTCCTGTTTCTTCTCTGCTTCAAACGTTCTTACGTGGGATGTTCTCTTCAAACTATTGCACAAAGAATCTGATCCTAAGGTGAACTTCGGACATAGTAACAAATAGACAATTGATGTTTTGGAATTTTTATTTCAATAGAAATGTTTTCTTTATATATATGTGATTTTGTTTCTTTTTGAATTCAGGTGCGTGGCAAAATATTGTATCATCTCTGTCAACATCCTCACTGGTCCTCTTCTACAAAGTTTATAGATTTGGTATGAAAATAACCGGGTCGTTATTTCTGTGAATTATTTCATATGAAAACACATTGCTACTGACTGCTTGACCTTTTGTGTCTGTACTTGTGTTTTGCAGGTCAATGTAATGAGTAATATGATTGAGGAGCAAGTTAGTCTTAAGCTTGCTTGTGGAGATGTATTGATTTCTACCCATGCTATACTAGCTACCTTATCTTCCCAGGACGCAGTTGGTAAGGACAAATGTGTCCTCTATATAAGGGAAGTGGAAACTGAACAGGTACCTTTGAATTTTCAAATATTTCGATTTCTAAGGAATATTAGATTCTAGAACTGTGTCATTGGCACTTTTTGTTTTGAACTGTTTTATAAAGCAAATGTCTGTTAATGAAATGAACATTCAGAATAAGATGTTATATGTGCAAGTACTGCAATGCAAATTCAAGGAAAATTTGAGTTGGTATTTTCTTAACTTTGTTTTAAAGTAACAGAATGAAATTACATTGACAAGACTTAGCATCAAAGATTATTAAATCTATGCATTTGAGAATGATTTTATGGGATTAAGATTGTTGTAACATAGTTTTGCTCCAAAAGCATAGTCCTCTTGCTGCCTTGTTGCCAAACATGTGTATAATGCATGGTTTACCTTCTGAATTGGGGGCTCTGCATTTCTTGCATTGTCTTGCAGAGAGTCTTGGGTTTTCGTTATGGATTTACGTCATTTTCTCTTCATTAAGTTCAAAGGTTTTGGCTATTGTATAGAAGCAAACAACTTGAGTCCTCGGTTTTTGTTGTGATTTGGTGTATTTGGTCGGAAAGGAATTCTAGAATGGTCAATGATCCCATTCCTACTCTTGATTTTATTTGGAATAAGATTACTTTTTGGGTTTTCCTTTGGTTCTTTGCTCATGGTTTGTTGTGATTCTTTATCCAACCTAAATACCCACAAAAGGATTGACATGCTTTTGTTGCATTGCTTTCCCAAATAGGATTTAGCTGTTAATTTAGCTTTCTTTGTGAGGATGTCTTATCCACTTTTGTAATGATCTTCTAAAAGCACGGCCCAATGCATGAGACTTCCACCTGGTGGGTTTGGGAAGGGTAGATGTACGCAGCTTTACTCCCCCTTTGCGGAAAGGATATTTCCAGGATTTGAACCCATGACTTCTAGGTCACAAGACAATCATCTTATTGTTGCGCATAGGCTCATCCTCTTTGTAATGATCTTCTAATATATATATATATATTTTCTATAAAAAAAGTATATTATAGGGTGCAATGATTTGAATCCTTGTCCACGTCACCTGATGTTGTTGTGACATGTTGGTTGTGGTAGTTGCCTCAACCTCCTCACCCCATGATTGTAGACTGCTTCCGTCCACAACTTCGCAATGCAATTGAGAGCATGCCTGCAACTGCTATTTGAAGCCTATTGAGGGTGTAAACATGGCTATTTTAATAATGTTTCACTAACACAAATGTTGAGTGATTGAGAATCTTTGCACCATTGCTTTTCATGTTTTTCTTCTTGTGTGTTTTATTCCTAGGTTTCAGAGATTTTCCTATCCTCTGGATTCTTTCTAGATTTCTGTGTAATTTATTCTTTTATTAAAATTAAAAAGGCAAAGAGGGTGGGAGAGGTAGATGGAATGAGAACATTTAGATAGTCAAAACATCCAGATAACTTGTCATGTTCCAACTTTCATATTTATATAATACCATGGCTAGGTTAAGTACAAGTACAGTGCACACAAGCTTTTTTATGCATATTGATGTTAGGAACTATGGATTGGGCCTTATTGTAATTAGTGAGTACGTGAGATGAGAGAGAATAAGGAGGTTCACTCTTGTACAACCAACTGCTGAGTTGGCAGAAAGTGGAGGGAAATGAGGATTATGTGGGATTCTATCAAAGGGGGTTATTTATGGGGAGAGGGGGCATGGATGAAATCATTTAAGAAGGGAGAATGGTGGTCTCTTTAAGAGCTACCTTAGGAGAGATTTGGCCTCTTGAAGTGCCATAAGTGTTCTACTGTTTCTTGTTGTAATTCATTCCTTCAAGCTCAATATCACACTGATATTGCAGCATTGTGTTAATTCCAAAATATATTTTTCTATAATTATTCAATTCTAGTTCATTACTGCTCCATGAGTTCTAAGTTCTTATCAAATGGTATCAGAGCTCCTTATCAAATGCTATTGCAGAGTTAGAGTCAGAGAAGAAAATGAAGGGGATGAAGCAGAATCTGAAGAATAATTAAGTAGCTAGTAAGGCAAAGGTACCCCTGGCGGCGTTAACAACTTGTCTGGGAAAGTGACGAAGCTAGGTGGTGGAGGAGGAGACATGGAAGATTGGTCTTCCAATGCTTGTGCTTTATTTGAAAGCATGCAGGTTGAGGAGCAGGAAGAGGTAGAAGTTGTTGGAGTGGTGGTGGTGGTAATTAATCACAATTTTTTAGCTTCTAGAAAGAATTGAGGATGACTCCAATAGAGAGGAAACTAAGAATCGGCTTGAGAACCATTTTGTAGGTTGCAGGGAGCGGAGACTGGGACAATAGCTTGCATGGCAGATCTTGGGTGATAGAGAGAAGTGGAAAGCGAAGGAGATAGAGTGAAGCCATTGCATGCAAATAGCGAAAGTGTGGTCATGCAAGGAAGACAATGATGGGTTGCATGAACACAATCCAGGTAGTGACAACAACATCGACATTGGTATAGATGATGAGGTCGACTGAGACTGGACCCTACCTTGCTAGCGGGATTAGAGAGGATGCGAGCAGTAACTGAGCTCGTGTTCTTGTGCATGGCGATTTAGCTCACATCGCCTGAACCACTCGAGCCACTTGATTTGAAAGCTACTGTGACCGTCGCAGCAGAGGAGCCATTGGATATGGTGGCAGGACGAACTGTCATAGGCGGTGATGTGAGTGAGACGAAGAAGGAGAAGGAGCACGTGATGGTGGAGTTTCATGTTTTGGGATTATTGACTCAACTACCTCTGCCAAAGCTGCAGGATTGCTAGGACATCGCGACTGTCACAACGGAGATGCTATCGATCATGGTGGCCATTGAACAAGTTCTCTCAAGCAGCTGTGTAGAAGAGAAGGAGAAATGGGTTGCTAATGCAAGAGAAGCTTTGGAACCAACTTTGGTCTTAATTGGCCGGGCCCAATTAATTGAAGAGAATGAGTTCTCTAAATGGTTGGTGGCCCAGATGAAGGGCGTTGAGCAAATGATGGCTGAAAAGGCAAAAGTAGACAAGAAGACAATTAAGAGGTTGAGTCATTTGCTAGACCTAATGGATATTGCTAAACTAAAAACTGCTATGGTGATGATTTGGGGTCAAGCCCAAGTAGGTGTCTCTAGAAAAAAGGTTTTAAAAATATACCAGGCCTCTCTAACTAGCTAGAACGTGCCAATTGGAAATTGCAAAATAAGATATTGGCTATAACAAGGGGGTGCAGGATTTCTTTGGTTTAACACCAAGGGAAATATTGAAAACAAACTCTATGAAGGATGCAAGAGTTGAGGCTGAGGACAATGAAGAAATAGAATTGAAATTTCTTGATAGAGAGAGGTGGGCCTTTTTAACTAGCAAGATGTTCCCTATTGTGGTTACATAGGGAAACACTTCATTTCCCAAGCCATATGAGAAAAATCCAGCAGCTTCAATGATACTTGCAGCACTAGCAACAGAGGCTGGTTTGCCAAATGGCGTTTTAAATATTGTTCATGGAACACAGGATTGTTAATTACATATGCAGTGATGAGGATATATATGGTGTGTCTTTTTTTAGTCCAATTATGGCTGGAATGCGCTTTTATGCCAGGGCTTCTGTTGGAGGGAAGAGTATTTAGTCAGATGTAGGTGGTAAAAATCATGTAGTTTCGGATGCTTCTCTAGGTGCCTTTGTTCTCGGTGGCTTTAGTTCAGCAAGAGACAGGAACATGGCTTTAAACACGGCTGTTTGGGTGGGAGGTTCAATGTGATGGGAGGAAGAACTATTGTAGCGTACCAAAGTACTTAGAGTGAATGCAAGAATAGATCCTGGAGGAGAGTTTGGTCCAGTTAGCAAAGAGGAAAAGGAGAGGATATGTAGACTACTGTAGTTCGCCGAAGCATGTACTAGGTATAGGTTGGGAGGTCTCTATGACAATCCTTGGGCATTGATGACAGATATGCAGGGTATTGAGGAATTTGCAGCTTTTGGCATCGAGGGTGTTGTGACATATGGTGAGGCTGTTGGTATCGATTACTTAAAGGACACATCAAATGAACTTGAGACAGGTTCAGGGGACCCCGGAGGACATTACCACACTGCAAGCATAAGTTCCTTATCCTCTTTCAAGGTTTAGGACCCAGGAGGGTCTTTGGTAGTATCGTTTTGGTTTCATCACCTTGAGGACAAGGTGATTTTTTAGGGGGCGGAGTATTGTTAGGTGTTGGTAAATTATCGATTGGGCCTTATTGTAATTAATGAATATGTGAGAGAATAAGGGGGCTCACTTTTGTATAACTAGCTGCAGAGTTGGTAGAAAGAAAGTGGAGGGAAGTGAGGATTATGTGCGATTTTGTTAGGGGGGTTATTTGTAGGGAGAGGGGGCATGGAGGGAATCATTTAGGAAATTAGTGGGAATGTCTTGGGAGAGTGGTGGCCTCTCTAAGAGCTACCTTTGGATAGATTTGGCCTCTTGAAGTGCCATAAGTGTTTTACTGTTTCTTGTTGTAATTCATTCCTTCAAGCTCCATATCACACTGATATTGCAGCATTGTGTTAATTGCAGAATATATTTCTCTATAATCGTTCTATTCTAGTTCATTACTGCTCCATGAGTACTAGGTTCCTATCAACTGACACCCCTTGTTGTCATGATTTATATCAAGTTGTTATTCTTAAATTAAGCAGCTATTGATTTGTTCATGCAGTGCTTTCTCTCACTTGGAAACTTGGTGCATAAACTTACAGAAGTTGATCTTGATTGGTTTGGACGGGTTAAGCTGATTGATTGCATCTGTGATCTGGTTTCACTCAGTCCTCAAATTGGTCAGGTGATTTGTGAAACAAGGTGTTTCTTGTCAAGGTGCCCATGTGGCACAGATATAATCTTAACAACATGATAGGAAAAGTGAACTTAATGAATATATAGAAAACATGGCCGTGATATAATGTAAAATATTCTGCTTGTTCTATGCAAGTAATACATACGATTTATAAATATAACTATAAGGGAAAGCTGGTTACTGTCGTTATGATAATTGTTCCCTACGGCCTTCGTAAAGGGGTTTACAGATATGTTGAGGGATGGGTTGAGTAGCTTACTCCATTGCTTTTATCTTTATTCTTTTGTTTCTTTTGCTTCTTTAGGAGGATCTCTTATCCTTCATTGTAATTGTCTTCTGTGTCTTAATGAATATCTTCTTTTATGAAACAAAATGTGCACTATGGAGCTGATGGTGCTTTTCAGAATGTTTTGTTTCTCTCTATCTCTATCTGTTTTTCTCATTTGTTGCCATAACAACAAATTACTTGTAATACTGTTCTGATTCCAATGCTTGTCTATGCCTTACTTTTTCTGGTTTTACAGACAATGATAGAGCGGTTACTTTTGATGCTCAAAGATATGGACTATCGAGTTCGATTATTCCTGGCAAGGAGGATTGGTGTTCTTTTTCAAACATGGGATGGTCACGAAGTGCTTTTCCAGGACATTTGGTGGGTTGCATTTTAAATGAGAGAAATTAGATGAATCTGGTCCTAATTTAGGGACCACTTTGATGACATTTTGCATGATCAAGGGATTAATTTGATAGCTCTCTGCATTATTGAATGATTAAATAGATGTTAAAAATCTTTAGGAGGTCAAATGATGACTTTTTCCTTTGTTATGGACTAAATGGATGACAAAAACAGATAAAACTCTTCTAACACCAAATTGATGCCATCGTTGGAGGATGAAAATAGAGTTTATTCTATTTGTATTTGCTTTCTTGTGTGTTTAGGATGTGCTTCGTTATTGAACCTTTGTTTTTTTTTTTTTTCCTGTTCTCTCCCGTACAAATGCTTTGTATAAGAGATTTATTGTCATCATTTGTTTGTTTTTTCAGTACAAACTTTGGAGTTCAATTGGTAGTGTATTCTAAAGGGAAAATTATCACTGCAAATGAGGTGCTAGGTGCTGGTCCTCAACCTCAACCATTAATGGAAACTATTCTGATTACTCTCTTGCATCTTGCTTTGCATAGTGAGAAGATCGAGATGGAGGTAAAGTGTTTATTTTGACAAGGTTTTTTTTTCCTACCTTTTCTTTTTAACATTTTGGAGCTCCCTTGTGTTGTGCTGGATCTTCTCTAAAGATGTGTTGTATAACTGAAAATGTTTGGGGTTTCTTTTTGTTTACCAATGCCCCTCCCTCCTCTCTTTCTGCTTCTCTTCTATATCCTTAACTCTGCAGGGGAGGATACAGTTAGGATTCATACTGTTAATTTGAGTACATTAGTTATTAATATGGATCACAAAAGAATCATTTGGTTATTTGGTGATTCTTGGTTGCATGTGCAGGCTATTTTCATGATATGTGTGGTTTCTGCCATTGATCCATATCATAGGTAAAAATATTTTTTCTTATGATTTTAAAATTTTCACTTGAGTTGTAGTTTCTATTCTCTAATTATCAGCAGTGTTGTTTAGGGAATTGGTCTGTGCTGTACTTGACAATCTTTCTAGAGAGCTTCAGTATATGAGTAGAATGAAGGTAATTGATGTTTTTATCATGTCGGTTTTTTGTTTTTGCCTTGCCTTTTGCATTGACTCTAGTTGAGATTGTAATTACCCTTGCTACCTGTGCCTGCAGTTTGGTCT
This sequence comes from Dalbergia cochinchinensis, assembly GCA_031216125.1. Classification (NCBI taxonomy): domain Eukaryota; kingdom Viridiplantae; phylum Streptophyta; class Magnoliopsida; order Fabales; family Fabaceae; genus Dalbergia; species Dalbergia cochinchinensis. The sequence continues at coordinate 51,444,360 of CM062373.1, read as the reverse complement.
TACTGAATATGCTCCGTGACTTATATTCAGACTTGATTCAAAGTTTAACTTCCATCTTTTCTATAAAGAGATTTTTTGTTTTTTACAAATTTATTTGAATTCTTTGGTAGAAAAACAAATTTTATTAGAGAGGAAAAACTCAAAAATGAAAAGTACAACTAGGGGGAGGAAGAAATATCCTTGAAAATAGAAAAGACAAAAAGTTAAAAAATGTAGAATGTGTGGTTCTTATTAATGAGGGTCTTCACTCCTATTTAATTGCTAAAGATCTGCAAAATGCACACATTGAGTCAAAATCTTGGCCTCCTTGTTTCTCACATGTTTAAAATAAGGCAAGAGAAATCATTGTAGGTTGAATGGACAATGAAAATTTATCCTACTATAATGAACAGATTTTTTTGAGAAAGTAGCCAAATTCAAAATGAAAATTTTAATTATATCATTAAGTGAGGCATGGTTGAATTCTGAACAACCTGTTCAACAATGCTCTAAAACCATCTTCAACATTCTCTTGTCCTGCCAGTTTCCAAAGGCTCCTTTTTAGGACTGCATAGTTTCTTAATGTTTGAATTACTAGAAGGGAGCTTTCTTATCTTTGGGGGATTGAATTGCACTCATTTTATCTTCTTTGGCAAGCAGTCTTAGTGGCTCATAGATTGAAGAGTGTTATGTGTGATTTTCTCGTTTGGCGTTGGTGAGTTGAGGATCATCCTACAGGGTGGGAAAACTGTTGTAAACCAAAAAGTGAAGGGGATTGGGCTTGGGTAATTTAATAGCTCAAAACATTGCTTTGGTGTGCAAATGGTCATCGTCTTAAGTCGTCCCAATGGCATCAGGTTATTTGGAACAAGTATGGCTTGAATTGGAATGGGTGGGATTGCAATCCCGAACTTAATGCTACCCATGGAAGTCCTTGGATGTTTATCTCGGTGTTATGGCTTATTCATTCCTTTTGTTTCCTTAAAGGTGGGGGATGGTTCTTGTACCAGGCTCTTCCCTTTTGTCTTCCATCCTAGATAGGAGGTCTGGATCTTTCGATGGATCTCTAATGTTTTCTTGTAAATAATACTTCCGATTCCTATTCTTGGCATAAATGCAAAGTTGCTGCTCTATAAACCAGAGATCGTTGGTTCAAATATTGGAAACAGCCTCTCCGCTTGTGGGGTGAGGTTGCGTGCATTTGTCCTTCTTAGATCCCACTAGTGGATTTGTGGGGAACAATGGATTTGTTCGCATTCTCTAGAATATCTTTTGACAATAACGTTTAAAGGGTTTGGCAGAAGAAAAGAGGTCAATATCCTGCTGAACTACGCAGTGTTTCAAATTCTGCGATGCATTTGATGAGAGAGAAATGCTTGTTCAAGCATTGAAAACAACCTCTCTGCTTGTGGGGTAAGACTGCATGCATTTGCTCTTCTTAGATCCCGCTAGTGGATTAATGGGGAACAGTGGATTTGTCCACATTCTCTAGAAGTTCTTTTGACAATGGCGTTCAAAGGGTTTGGCAGAAGAAAAGAGGTCAATATCCTGCTGAACTATGCAGTGTTTAGAATTCTATGATGCATTTGGTGAGAAAGAAATGCTTGGATTTTTCAAAGTGCTCAATGCCCTGGATTGATGAGGTTCCTGGCTTCTCAATGGAACTTACCTAATGGATGTTTTTATGGGGTTTCTGTTGCTGATTTACTTAGGGACTGGGTTGCCACTTGTCACTGATATTGTTAGGGGTTTTTCTTTAATTTTTGTTTTGTTTATTTTCTGATGGTGAACATCTAATCTTCCTATCTTTCGTTTTCTCTTCTTTCTTAGTATATTTCTTTCTCTATAAAAAAAAGAATGACAACATTCTATTACTGAGATTGGTTCTGCCAAAATTTATATCATTATGCATGTAGGATTAAAGAAGTTTCTGAATTCTTAATGGTTTCTCTGACTTCAAATATCTTTCATGCAGTACTTGGAGGAGTTTTTCGGATCAATTCTTTTTTGTTGGGTTGCATGTGGTGTAAGCTTAGCTGCACTTGTTGAGGTAATATTCTCATCTCAGTATAATGTATGTAACTTTTCTAAATCTTGATTAGTGCAAAGGCACATAGCCTTGCAATTAAAAGGTTGTTTGTGGTGCTACTTGATATATAGAACGTTGACAAATTGTAGTTGATATTTTTAATTTCATTAGGGTATGTTTGTGAGTTTAGGTTTTGGAGGGAAATGAAGGATCTATAGGGTATGTTTGATTGAAGGATAAAAATTACATAAATGAACGTCATTTGTAAAATTACACATAAAACTTATTCATGAATTTTTACCTCAACTTTTACTTCTCAATCAAACACACCTTAGGATATGTTTGGTTGAGGAGTAAAAATGGGAGTATATTTTCCATGGACGAATTTCATGTATAATTTTACACATGGTGTTCATCAATGAAAATTTACACCCCCTTTCACTCCTTAACCAAAGATACCCTTAGAGTAAAATTTTAAAACTTTACTCTATAAACCCCTAATTATCTTAGTTTAGTTGAAGACGATGCCTTGTCCTTTTCCTTTTTTACCATTCTTTCATCTTTGATTTATCCAATTACATTTTCTAAAATTTCAATATGCCCAATTGTTGTCCTAGAAAAAGGAGTGGATAGAGAAATTCCACTGTTTTTTCATTTTAAATTTTTAAGTGATGCATTGAGAATCATGATGTATTTGGTCTCACTTTCTATTTCTTGTGCTCTTTTTGGGTGTTGTTTTCTTTTTGTGAATGTATGTTTTTCATACTTTGCTCTATCCTTGCCGGGATAGTGAGCATGTTTCTATGCCTATAAAATAAAAAGGCAAAATAAAATGAACTTAAAATTTCTACAGTGAGTGAAGATAGCAGAGATAATCAAAATAGTTCATTTAGGCCATTCAACCCAGAAGATCATTTAGGTTCTTAAGTTTCTGAATTAAGGTCAAGTACGCTTCTCTGAAGTCATTACCTGGTTAGATACCGACTTTGTTGCAGTATGTGTGCGGTCTAACAAAGGGAAACTCCTAAAATCCCAAGCTTCCATGGTGGATTATAAAATGATAATTGCTTATTTGTTGAACTTAATCTTGTTGTGCCGTGTCATCTATCCTGTCAAGCATGATTCTTGCCCTCCTTCCATTTCTTTGTTTATTCCCTGAGCATAGATAAGCTTCGTGATAAACCAGAGGTGAAATCTGTAACCTTTTTTATAGTCAACTTTTTTATTTGGACAATGGCATTATTTTGTTGCATTCTGACAAACTTTTTCTTTTCTCAATGAATAAATTAATAAACAAGTGTCTGTTCTTGCAGACAAGGCATCTTTTTGTACCAGATGCGGAGCCTGGTCATTTCCTTCAGTATTGTTGTCATTGGCTTATTCCTGTTTTGCTTCTTCATGAGAACAGTTCTGACCTCAATTGGGTTGCCAAGGTATGATCTGTTTTTATAATTGATGGTTATCTTATATCAATAAAGAAGCTTATGCTTTTCATCATGAAGAATATATAAAATCAATGGTTTTTGATTAGAAACACTTAAGCTTTTTGAGCTCCCATTATGAAATGACCAAAATTTTGCCTGTCTGTTTCATTGCATATTGGGATGTACAACTTTCTGATATTTGCTTAGCCATTTTGCATTATAAATGTAGTGCCCATATATTGTTTCCTCTAATAATTTCTATTTGTAGGTCACTTGTCAACCTTTGACAGTTCTAGTAAAAAACCACTTCGCATCGGTATTTTCAGTTTGTATGGCTTTGCATTGCAGTAAAGAGCCTCGTTCAGAGAGAGGAACACGTGTGCTTCAGAGTTCTTTTCTGCATTTTGCTCAGATTTCTGAAACTGAGCGGGACAAACTCATAAAAGGACATATGGTCTGTTACTCTTTACTTTATTGTCTGTCTGTTTTATAGAGAATAGTTTTTCTGCAGAAAATTCTCCTCTGTTGGGTGTGCCATTAAAAGGAAAATATTGTAAAAGCTTTTTCCATTTGGTTATTTTCTGTAAAAACTGGTGGACCCTTAAATTTGTTGGGTTTTGCTTGACTTGAAAAACATATTACGCTTTATATTTTCTCGAGGCTTTCTAAACTTGCTAGATATTAGGTGTTGATATCCATTTAGTGCTGTAATTCACAAAATATCCTTTTTGCTATTCCTCTATCCCCAATCGGGTCAAATTAATGTGAAGTCCTGCATCTTAGATACTATCCCTTAACATTATCTGTAATAGTAACATTTTATTTTTATTCATAAATATTAGGGTTTAGGGTTTATATACGATCCATTAATATTTATATGTAACAGAAACATTTCATTCATAAATATTAACTGATATTGTCTAAAGAGATATTTCCTTGTAAGTTTAACACTTCGTTCTGTTTCTTCTTTAATTTTAGGTATCGATTGTCAGCTGTGTTTTATCTTTGTCCTCTTGTTCATCCGACCCTGTAGTCCCTTTCTTTTCCAGGGATACAGTTTCACTGGCAATTCGAACTGTTGTGGATGGATTTCTGGACACGTGGGTTTTCTTCTCTGTCTCAGCATTTATCTTTCAGATCCAGGTTTTATATCTTGATATGTAGTGTCTAATGTTGAGATGTAGGGATGATAATCATGCTACGGCTGCTGTTGTTGACAAGATCAACATATTTCGCCCAGATAGAGCTTTCATGGTAATTTTTATGCCATAAAACTAGACTACACCGATTAGATATTCTTTCTATCCACGTCATTTTCTTCTATTATTTGATCAGCGTTTCTAATGATTGTTTTGATTTTTTCAATCGGCAGTTTTTGGTTGAAATTCATTATAAAATTGCAGCAGCATCTCATTACAGGCATAAGTGTCATCGATTGGCTGGAATTGAGGTGCTTATTGGTATCCTTGGTCAGAAAGCTGCTGTTTTAAGCACTTCCAAGTAAGTTTTATGAATTGTCTATAGACATAGTTTATGGTAGGGCACAATAGTGTCTTTTGATTCATGTATCTAACCCCACTTTGTGGAAAAAGACTTAGTTGTTGTTGTTGTATTGGGAAAATGTTGTACACAAGAAATTCTAGTTTGCTTCCTCAATTAGATTATTATTGTTTTAATGTCTTCTATTTGTTAGAATGTGTGAGGTATCATGTTTTGTGTGGCCCAAACTTTCTTTGATGGATTCTGTAAATTGGTGATCTAACGCCATATTTATCCTGTAAGAATGGTTTGCGATTGACATTTTATTCATGGAGCCTACCCCAGCTATTGGGAAAAGGCTTTGCCATTGTTACATGTTCATAACTTTGTCATGTATTTTATCAAAAGATAAAACACTGGAAACCAACCAAGACCTTGTTGCTGCTGAAGTAGTTCTTTCAAATTGTCAAGGACATAGGTGAACTAGGCTGGATTTGAACTTTTTGTGGCAAATCTTACTGGTGCCAAATTATGTTATGAAGTGACAAGAAATCTTAATTTTTATTTGAAGCCCTAATGTTAATCAACCTGTGCTTCTGTTCATGGACTGGTTTGGATATCTGAACCAGTGTTAGGCCTACTGGTTTTTGATGTGCTTGTCAATCATAAGTTGAATTGGCCTTTTAAGCCAATTGAAAAGGCGGGGTTGGTTCACATTTTGGTTATTTCTTTAGGAGTGGGCACATGCATTTTATCCAACCTCACCTTTATATTCAGATTGAGATGGGGTGGCAGCCTGGCAGGTTTTCTGTTGGGTTCTTAACTAGACTACAGAAAAAAAATGTGTTAATGAGTTACCCTAAACCCTGTTAATTTGAGAACTAATACTATTTTCAATATTTTCATTTACAAAAACACTATTATTAGTACTATTAAATTTCAATTTTCAATATATTATCATTTTCAGAAGTAACTAATTGTATTATTGACAAATTGTGGATCAAAATTTGATATGAATTCGTTGTCAATAAACTTATGGGGATTTCTCTAGTACGCTTATAAAGTTTAAAGGTATCGGTACTCTTTATTTATTTGTGGTTAGGAATTAGCCATGCATTTCATTAACTTAAATTATTAATATTTATAAAATTCATGATTAAATCATAGCTAATGAATTCAAGATAGTTTCGGGGTACTGGAGGAAATCCTTACAATTATACATGAAAAAAAATGTAAGAGTGAAATTATATATTCATTATAAAATTGTCACTAAACATGATAAATTGAATTGAAATGACTCTTCCCTATTTGTTATTCTATTTGAAGTTATTCAAACGATGAAGCAAAATAAAATCCTGTACCTTGTTCTGAAATTATGAATCTCTCTATCAAATGGTTCAAGGAACTAACATGTTTATAATTAATTGCTTTTTTCAAAAGTTATGATTAAAATTTGCTGATTATGAGGTGTTTTCATAAGAAAAAAGACAAGCTTAAAAACAGAGAATTAGTTCCTTTTGATGTATTATAAGCCATTGTTAGAGATGTGCCCTTACAATTGCCTATGTTTGAATATTACTTTGCTTCAATTGACCCAAAGTTTGTCAAAGAAAAAAAAAAGAAAAAAAGAAAAAGAAAAACAAGTTAATTCTAGCATGTTTTTGTTACTTTTATGTGTAAAATTAAAATCTCATGGTTATGGATGTTATATTTCAAACAGTCCGTTTATTGAGAATTTGAGATTGACTAATTTCAATCAAGGTTTTTATTTAACTACTGAGTATGTGTGTGTGTGTCTATCTGTGTGAGTGTGTGTGCGCGTGTGTATATTCTTGAGTTAGATAATTGTACTCATTTTCACATGTCATTTTAAGTATATCTATTTGGTTTTATAAGTTTTGAGTTTATGTGTGTTTATCTGTCATTTACTTTGCTTAAATTTTGAGACAATGCAGCTATCTTTTTAATTTGATTGGGCCATTGATTGGATGTCATGCTTTACGAGACCAATGTTGTCGTATACTCTCTGCATTGTTGCTGCCTTTTAAAAATAATCCTTCATCAGATATCACCAGTATGCTTGGGGAGCAACTCCAGGTATAAATTGTTTCTTTTTATTTTTTTTGGCTATGTTTTGGCATGTCTGATTCCTGTTTGAACCCATATTTAGTAGTTTGTGTTTTTTTCAGTTTCTAGTTTCAAAGTTGGTGGCATGTTGCATTCCTTCTAAAACCCAAGAATCATTTGATAGCACCACAGCAAAAGTTCTATCTATGCTCCGAATGTTAACTGTGGATTCAAATCCATCTATGTATGATTACATCAAAGTGAGTTTCTGCAGTCAATTTGTATCTGTTGTATGAAGGATTTGCTATTGCTTTGTGGATGTGTGAGGTTAATTTCTTGCAGGAATTGGAGCCATTCCCTGAATTAAAAATCTTTGATGAGATAAGACAGTTCCATGAAGAATTATGCCGCACTTACTCTATACGTGACCACTTATTGAAGGTGGATAATTTACGTTCTCAATTGCATATTTGTTGCTGCAAAACTTTCAAGTTCCAAAGCTAATTTCTTTTTAACTTGTTATCCGGTGCATTGCTCATTTTCAGTTTGTAAAGAGGTCTTGCTACCTTCCACCAAGGATACTGTTGTCAAGGTGCTTTCCTTTTTCAACAGTGTTTTATATGTTACTGTATTTCATAATTTTCTATGGTTGCTCCTTTATTTTTCTTAATATAAATGAATGCAGAGTATTAACTTTGTAAAGTCATGAATCAAACCATCTCTCCCAATAGCTTAAACTGTTGGATAGACAAACATGAATGATTTTATATCTAACACACCTCCTCATGCAAGAGCCTCTTTGGTTTTGAAGCACGGAAAAATGCATAGGCCTTCCTTTTCTTTGTGTGGAAATTTATCATTTATTTAGAAGAATGAGCAATAGCAAGGATCGAACTCTAGACCACTTGGTCATAGAAGCTGTGATATTATATCATAAACTATCTTTCCCAAAAGCTTAAGCTGTTTGGGTAGAGGCTCATGAATAATTTTATATCTAATATACATGTTATCATATGATGTATATGTATGAGTTTGTCTAGAGAGAGAGGTCTAGTCTACAAATATTTTTAAACATTATGAATTATTTGATAAACCTCTTTGTATTCTGCAATTTGATTTCACGACGTTAAATTGCTTCAAAGTTTCTGGGGTGCATGCTTCTTGAATCTGGTCTTTTTCTTGCAGTCTACAAGCATTGCACAAGAAGTTACTGATTGGAGAAACCTTTGAGAAGGGAGGGAGTGCAGAAGGTTATTTTGAAGACACATATTGGCATGATCATGAAATTGTGCATGCAGTGTGGACACTTGTTCACATGTGTGGCTCTAATGATGGTAGTGGTGTTAGAGAATTGGTGTCTGATTTCATTTCTAGGGTACCATTCTCGTTACTTCTGATGTTATAACTTTCAGCCATTGGAATTTCATGTTCTCCTCTTCCACTTTTCTTTTATCTATGAGATCACACTTAGTTTAACATTTTAGTAGTATTTCAACTTTGGTGTGCTGCGCTGTGCAACACCCCCCCCCCCCCCCCCCCCAAAAAAAAAGTCTTTATTTAACTCTTCTAGAAGCTTAAGCTGACAGGTAAATACACATGAATGGTTTTTATTTCAAACATCCCTCTTATGCAAGAGCTGTCTGGGTTTGAAGCGTGGACAATGCATACACATAAGCTATAAAATGATAAAATTCAATTTGAATTAGAAGAACTATCAGGAATTGAACTGTAGACTGCCTGATGGCTTTGATACCATGTCATGAGCACCAGCAAATGCTTCCAAAACTTTAAGTTGTCAAGTGAAGGCACATGAATGGTTTTTATATTTGGCACATCTTAAGTTTCTCTCCAGAGTTGTTATTAACAGCCATGAATACATAAAATATCACAACTAAGCCATGCTGATCAGTGATTTAAAAGACAGTTATTTATCTTGTGATTGCATAGCCTAATTGTAGTTTATTGATTTAGCATCTTTCTGTCTGCACAGAAGTAATAATCTACCTTTCATAGTTCTAATTTCTTGTATATAATTTTTGGATGAATAGAAATACTTAAATATAATTTATATTTATATTTAAAAACAATTGGGTATTCTTTTATGTCAAAACTATGGTTACTTAAATTATCGTGATTAAATTTTCATGGAAAACATTTTCCCTTCTCAAGTCTAGTCATATTCTTGTTGCAAATCAACCACTGCTTTTGGAAATTTGGTTGTCCCATATCCAGTTGATATCTTTTCCACTAAAGAACCTTAAGTAAGGCTTCATTGCTGCAGGTTGGTGCAGGGGATCCACACTCTGTTGTTTTCCATCTTCCTGGCGAGACTAGTCATATACGTGTTGGCAAATCTATTGATATCAGCAGTGCATTGGATATCAGTTCTAACATAGACACTTGCATATCTGAAGAACTTTTGGTTGTTCTTATGAGATTTCTAAAGAAGTATCTCATGGATGATGCTGTGAAAATTGTTGATATGGCATCACAATCCCTTCGCGTAAGTGCATCTAATTGGAAATTGGCCTTTCATAATGCTCATCAATATCGATTTAAACTAATATTAATTCTGTTCTTCTATGTAAATTGTTAAATTAAGATTAGTTGTTGTTTCAGTATATAGCCGTTTGCATTTGGGAAAACTGTTTGTGGAGTTGCGCGCCTTACTAAAATAACTTCTTCTGTCCTATTGTAATTATTGGTTTGAAAGTTAATTACTTAATGTATAGTCTTTTTAGAAATGGATTGAAAATGTATAATATGGTCATTTGCTGTGGAGTTTGCATCATTTTGCAATCAGTTAGTTGCAAATCTTGCATCCCTTCCTTCTTTGAAATTAATTGCATTGGACTGTTGGATTCATTTATAGGGAGTACTTTCCACTGAAAGAGGTCAAAGTGCTTTACAGTCGTTTGATTCTTATCAAAGAACTCTGATTGAGGTAATATTTTGATCCATGCCCAAGAAAAGCTTTCTGCCAATTTTAGCTTGAAGTTATTGACTAGGAAATAGTGGAGCTTTTTTACTATTGTGATCACTATCATGTTGAATTTTTCCAGATCTGCATTATTTCTCTCTGATTGTGCCGGTGCACCAGTTGGGAGATAGGAATGCATCATATATTTGGAATTAGCATGAATTATGCTTAGTATTTTGGATTCACGTTTTTAGCATTACACATGATATCTGTGGAACCTTTTTTAACCATCTTGCTTTGGGGACTTCACTTTTAACCTGTTTTGTTGATGCATAAATGAGCCAAATCAAAGGAAATGGAACTCCTCTTAAGTGTGCCTTAGTGTGGACTTCAAACCAAAACTAAGCATTTTGATTTTTTTTTCTAGATGAGTGGAGGAGAAGTGCTTTAGTACCTATTTTTGGGAAACAAACAACATTGTGCAAACTACAGGAGGATTAAGTCCATGAGATATATTAAGTGGTGGTGGGAGAGGGTAATTGAGCGCCTACACATTAAGACCAAATACTTGTACCACAGGAAATCATTTTTGTTTTTCTTGCTAAGAAGAATGATTAGAGATACCAGAGAAATGCAAAAGCAAAATGTGGAAGGCTTTGGAAAAGAAAATGTTTGTATTGTGTATATTCAAGCAATCAAAGATACTTATGATGTAGTGACTACTTATTTGAGAACCCAAGTGGGCCTATAGAAAATATTCTCATAGGATCAAGGGTCAATTTTGAGACCCTTTATTTTTTTGCACTGGACTGTGGTGGGCTTTGTATTGAATATTATGCTTGGTATCTTTGGGAGTATTAGTGTGTCCTAGAACTTTGGAGTAGTTCTCAATGACTAGTTTTGTTGGCTTTGGAAGAACAAAGGATACCAAATTTTTGTGGCAATGTGCAATCTATCCCTAATCTTTCTTCCTCCCAATCATCTAGCTTAGTCCCCTTTAATCATCTGATCTCAATCAAACTTGATGACAAGATTTTTTTTGATGATGTGAACTGATTATTGAGGTAATTCGTGGTCAGAATCTTCACAAGTTCATCAACTCAACAACCATCATCCCCTTGGAAATTGTCCTTATCAAAGACAAACTCAACACTCACATGCAAGAAGCCTATCTTGCATGGGAGCAACAAGATCAACTTATCCTTGTGTGTTTCTGCCCCCATTTCGAAATCAATGCTGACTCGAGTTGTTGGATGAAGGTTTAGTTGGCAAGTGTTGGGATCAAGTTCACATTTTCTTTGCCCCCTCGAACATGTGCATGGTAATGCAACAATCTATGTCTGAATGGTGCACCAACATCAAAGGATTGCAATCCATCACCGAATACCTCTTGCATTGACATAGTTTACGTAGTCATAGTTGAAAAACTCCTTTATTGTAGAGCAAGAGCGTATTGATGTTATTTTAGAAGGTTTGTATTTTGAATATGGCGCTTCACCAAATCTCCTGTCATGACCCAACCTGACCATGACCAATGCATAGGGATTCTCAGCACCCTAGCATGCCTAACAAATTTTATAGAAAAACAGACAATGTCTCTGTTTAAAAAAAGACATTTTCCACATACAATTCCTGTACATATTGTTACCTCAATTTAGTCCATGATAATAAATAGGTATGTATACTTACACATAAATGCATTTGTATCTGTTAGAGTCCCATATTGCTTAAAGATATGGTCAAGATAGCCTTTATAAGAGCTTGGGCAACCCTTCCCCATGAGCTAGCTAGCATTTGGGGTTGAGTTAGGCTTACTCAATCTTAAAATGGTATTAGAGTGTATCTTGTAGTTGTAATTGGGGCTCCTGTAGATATCCAGTCATGCAAACTTAACGCTTTAGATATCCGGTCTTGGGCATGAAGGTTGTGTAGTCCCATATTGTTTAAGGATATTATCAAGATAACCTTTATAAGAGCTTGGAGAACCTCCCCCATGAGCTTGCTTTGAGTTAGGAACACTCAATTTTAGTAATACCCAAACGAGATTAAATGTGTATACAAAACATAGACATAAACATAACAATTTTGGACCTTGCCTGTGATTTGTTGGAGAATAAGATCTTGTAAGATTCAAATATAACTTCAGCATACAAGGAGCACCAAAAGGAAGGCCTACACATCAAGGTTAGGCTCACCAAAAGGAAATGATAAAATCCTACGGAGTAGATGGAGCTGGGCACGAATCTATAGCTGAATTAGAAATAGGAAGAAAACCACAGAGTAACTTATACAACTCAATGAAGAATGACATTTATAGTTCGATGGAAAAGCATCAAATCATCTTTAAGACCATATAGTGATTTCCGAAAGCGACAAACAAGACCTTAACACTCCCCCTGAGCAACAAACCCAGGAGGTTGCTTCATATGAACTTCCTCCAAGCATGTCTTGGCTGATGAGGACTCCCCTCCGGTGCCTACTCCTCCACCGCCTCTGGTCCTGCCCGTTACTCCTGATCTTCCTGTTGCCCTTCGTAAAGGTATTCGTTCTACTTGTAACCCATCTCCTCACTATACTACTTTGAGTTATCACCGTTTATCTTCTTTGCACTATGCTTGTCTGTCTTCTTTGTCTTCTGTGTCTATTCCTAAGAGCGTAGGTGAGGCCTTCTCCCATCCTGGGTGGAGACAAGCTATGATTGATGAGATGTGTGCACTTCAGGACAGTGGTACTTGGGAACTGGTGTCTCTCCCTCCGGGCAAATCTGTGGTTGGTTGTTGATGGATTTTTACGATTAAGGTGGGTCCTGATGGCCATCGTCTTAAGGCCTGTCTTGTTGCCAAAGGATACATTCAGATATTTGGTTTGGATTATGATGATACTTTCTCCCCGGTTGCCAAGATGGCTTCTGTTTGTCTATTTCTATCTATGGATGCTATGCGTCATTGGTCTCTTTATCAGTTGGATATTAAGAATGTCTTCCTCTATGGTGATCTTGAGGAGGAGGTTTATATGGAGCAACCTCCTGGGTTTGTTGCTCAGGGGGAGTCTTCAGGTCTTGTTTGTCGCCTTCAGAAATCGCTGTATGGTCTTAAGCAGTCTCCTCGGGCTTGGTTTGGAAGGTTTTCCGTGATGGTTCAACAATTTGGTATGACCCGGAGTGAAGCTGGCCACTTTGTATTTTATTGTCATACTCAGAGAGGTTGTACCTACCTAGTTGTGTATGTTGATGACATTGTCATTATAGGGAGTGACACTCATGGTATAGCACAGATCAAACAACACTTGTGCAATACTTCCAAACCAAAGATCTTGGTAAACTCAGATACTTCTTGGGCATTGAAGTAGCACAATCCAAAGATGGCATAGTCCTCTCTCAGAGAAAATATGTTATTGACATTCTAGAGGAAACAGGTTTACTTGCTACAAAACCTGTTGATACTCCTATGGATCCTAATGTCAAGCTCTTGCCAAATTAGGGGGAGCCACTATCTGACCCTGGGAGATATAGAAGATTGGTTGGGAAATTGAACTATCTCACAGTTACTCGTCCAGACATTTTTTTTGCGGTAAGTGTGGTTAGTCAATTCCTAAACTCACCATGTGAAGCTCACTAGGATGTTGTGATACGTATTTTGAAGTATGTCAAAGGAGCACAAGGGAAAGGCCTTATTTATGAAGATAAGGGGCATACTGAGGTAGTTGGGTATTCTGATGCAAATTGGGCAGGATTCCCTTCTGATAGGCGTTCCATTTCCGGGTTCTGTATACTCATTGGAGGCAATCTCATATCCTGGAAGAGTAAGAAGCAAACGGTCGTTGCGAGGTCTAGTGCCGAGATAGAGTATCTGGCTTAAGCAACTCCTCCAAGAACTTCAATTTGGGGAAACCAAGCACATGACACTTGTTTGTGATAATCAAGCTGCTTTACAGATTGCTTCAAATCCAATTTTTCATGAGAGGGCCAAACACATTGAAATTGATTGTCACTTTATCAGAGAGAAGATATTATCTGGAGACATCACCATAAACTTTGTCAATTCAAATGACCAATTGGCAGATGTTCTCACCAAATCATTGAGAGGTCTTAGAATAAGTTACCTATGTAACAAGCTAGGTGCATATGTTCTATATGCCCCAGCTTGAGGGGGAGTGTTAGAATATGTGAATATTTGTAATTAGTATTATCAGATTTGTAATTGGGGAAAATATATATTTGTAATTATTGTGTATTTATTGCTTCTTATCTATATATACTCTCTCCGTTGTGTAGTCGACACACGCGGATTCATCCTATGGTTTTTTATCTTTCTCTGTTTCTCAACAGTCTTTAAATGAAAATATGTACATGTAAACATGTAAAACACTTTAGTTGATATGTATGGCAATTTTTGAAACTTATGCGTATAGCAAACGCAAAGGAGGTCTCTAAGCCAAAACATTATTTGTAGTTGTTCCCAAAACTATCTGGCCCTCACATTGGTCTCTAGAAGCACATTTGGGTGGCCCTCACACTCATCCCTTGTGTGTTCATGTTGTGTATGGACGGCCCTCATGCCTGTCCCTAACATGTCCATAACATTTGGCATGCATAGTTGTCAATGGCGGATGGCGGCTTATGGCGGTGAGTCAAAAATCCGCCATGGAAATATGGCCGTTGGCGTTGCGGATATGGTGGATGCCATGGTGGATTGAAAAATATTTATATATACATACAAAAAAATTATTCCAAATATAACAAATAATAAAACTAACAGCATATATGAATAACAAATATATTCTTTGAAATAAATTCACCACATTGAATGATATTGTAATTTACTCTTTTATGAGGGAACAAATAGAATGGAAATATCTACTTACCCTTATATATTAAACTTTAACAAATGATATTAAAAAATCTAAAAATTTATTTAGTTTCTATTTTTATTTTTTCTGTTCTTTTTATGTTCTCAGTTTATTTTGGTTGTAAGAGTTTTGTAAAATAAATAATAAAAACATAAATATCTTTTTTTATTTTTTGTTTTTATTATAGACTTTATAATAAAATATTGAAAAAGAAAAAATAAGCCAAAAAGATAAACAAAAACAGGAACTAAAAAGAACCTAGACAAGAATAATGTAAGAGACGGAAACACTACTGTATAAATACATTACTGAGATTAAACAAAGAAGGTTCTGGGGCCTCAGAGCTCATTTTATGCCCACCACACGAAAAAAGAAGCAAAAGAAGAAAAAGGGAAGCAGAAGGAAGAAGAAGACAGAATTGAAGGAAAGAAAAGAAGCAGCACAAGGCAGAAAGAAGAAGACCGAACTAAAGAAGGAAAGAAGAGGAAGTGGCCCCAACCTGATTGTTGCGAGATGGAAGCCGCCGCCACTGGTTAGTTCACTTCGCCGGAGGTCGCCAAGGGTCGCGCGAAGGTCGTCGAGTTGAGGGTTGTGCGGAGGTCGTCGGGGGTCGCTGAAGGTCACGGGAAGCCGAAGGTCTCATGGAGGTTGCCGGAGCTCGCACGGAGGTCGCCGAGGCTTGCGCGGAGGTCGCTGAGGCTCACTGAGAGTCGCGAGGAGCCGAGGGTCGTGCGGAGATGAAGGCCCGCGGAGGTCGCCGGAGCTCGTGTAGAGGTCGCGCTGAAGAACCAGGCTTGGAGTTGGAGGCGGAAGTATGAAACAGAGAAGAGAGAGCAAATGGGTTCGATAGGTTAGGGTTTCTTTTTAATAAACCCATAAAATCCCCAAAATAACCCCATTTTTCCCTTGTTTCCTCGGGAAAATGGCAACTTTCCACCATTTCCACCATTTGACTGCCATGGCGCCATGAAATTGCGGCCGCCATGGACCGACACGAGCTGCCACGCCATGCAGGTTTCCATGGCGGTTTCTGGGATTTCCGCCATGCCATGGCGCCGCCGTGGCCGCAATTTAATAACATTGCCGGCATGTCAACCAAACTTGCTAGGCTGGTCACCTAAGGCTGATGCCACCATCATTAGCTATGATTTCTGTCAAGGATACCTCCTTTAAGAATCATGATGTCTCATAAAAACAAATCAATGTTTCTTATGTACCTTCTCTTTTTCAACGAAATAACAATCATAGCCATGCATTAGTGCTTCCATAACATAAACAAAATGTAATTTCGTTTAAATCTTTCCAAGGCATAAAAGAAATCAATCTAAAATTGTACTTGTTCCGGAATTAATCTTAACACAAGTAAATCACGTTATTTCCTCAAGCTTGTCCCATGCATTTTATAAAGACCATTAGTAGTAAGAGAACTTTGATGGGACTCTCTTTATTCACACATGCTTCACATAGGGAAAAATACAGTAGTTAATATCTATATAACTACTATGTTGTCGTTCAAAAATAAATAGCCAGATATATACTAATATAAATATAGCAAATCAACTATAAATACATTATTCACTCACAATATAACTCCTTGGAGAGGATGGTCCAAGCCTAAGCTGTTGCGAAGTCAACAGGATACCCCTCTAGTGGATCTAATATCATACACATTATCAAATAACCACTAATTAACATTTGGGAGCAAAGATTAACCCAAATTAACTCTCAATAACAAGCCTCTATTTAAAGTTTAAACCCTTGGTTTATAACATGAAGAGCTCAAACCGAACACCCAAGGTTAATTTAGCTAACCCATAAAAATAGGAGAAGGGACCTTATGGAGTCAAAGGAAAAGGAAGAAGAAAGTGGATGTTGCTGGGTCAAGTCCAAAAAGCAGAACCACTGCCCCAAGCCTTAGTTTTTCTTTCAGTCAGAGGGCCATTTTACTTTCTCATAATTTTCATAAAGAGAATTATCTTTTTGAGCAGCGGTGGTAAACATTCTGTATTTCGTTATAGACAGGGTTAGATCTTATATTTTATCTATACTGTTGATAAAGGGGATTGGGGTGGGTAACTATCTTTTAGTGTCTCGTCATGCTATTGAAGTTTTTTTCAAGTCCATCAACCACCTCATTTCCCCCACTTTCCCATATATTTTTCTTCTTCATGTAACTAGCCTCTTTTCTATTGTAATAAAAGGAGTATAAAAATTAAAAAAACCATTAGTTTGTATTAAATGTAATATCAAATAATTTCATATTGATTATATATAAAAATTGATCTCTTAAAATAAAAAGTCAAGTCACTAGTTATACATAAACTCAATTTATTCAGTGAGTTCTTTTCAGCATCTAAAGGATTGGTGGATCCCCAGACTGGACCCGAACATGGTTTTCTAAATTTGATTTTACAAACGTTTTCAACTTATAATCATAATGATGCTGCTGTTGCCTCATATCTGAAGATTTTCAGTAGGAGGTTCAGAGAGGTGGCGTAGCTTGCTATGGTCCCTTAATCATGCTCAATTGGGCGCAGCCATTGGAGATAATTCTCTTTACCTTCAGAATCTGATTAGTAATCTTAGAGGTGTTTAGTTCAATTTTTTTCGGTTAGTGAAGGTTCCAGTGTTTGCTGTCCTGCACTGTGATTAGCAATGGGATTATTATTGTTCGTTGTAGTCACTATATACATGTGGCAACAAGAGCCAAGCTAAAATCAAACAGAAAGAAACCATTGAAACGAGGCAGAGGGAAGAGTGGTGTCTCAGAAGGAGAAATCACATGAAACACGGTCAGAAACAAGTCAAGACAGATTCAGTGGATCTAGACTCACCAAGTAGCTCCACCCGACATCAGGAAATACCACAAGTTGTCGTTAAAAGACCATGGGTTGAGAACAGAGAACGCGTTATTGGACACAAACTTCATCAGAAATACCATTAACGGTCACAGACTGCTTCGAAAAGTGGTACCCACTACTGTATCAGCTTTAGTTGCCCATTGTGCATTCAAACCCATGCTATGCATTGTGTGTGTAGGAAGGCTTAAACCCATTCCATTGGAGGAGTGCTCATGCTTTTGAGCACCTACATGCAGATTATTTTTCTGCACCAATTGCCATGGGATGGAAGAAGGAAGGGACGGGTGGGGTGGGGTGGGAAGGTGGGTTTGAAACATAATAGAAAGAAATAAATCAAATAATATATTTTCTTTGGCATAGAAAAATAATATGAAAAGAGAAGTTTCACTAGGGTTTTCTTCTCTAGATTGTGATATCATGTTTAGAGAGATGTGTATATATACATGTTAAGTAGAATGATGTATATGTACTCTGTATAAAGAGTGAACATAGGATACCTGGAATGACTAGACTATCCTTACATATTTAGCACACGTTATGTTTTCAAATATGGGTTGTTTTTCCAAGCTAACCATATAGTTATACCCATGGAACATTGTTGGATATTGTTAGAGTATAAAACCATTCATATGCCTCTACCAGTTAGCTTGAGCTGATGTGTAGAGGTATATGAATGATTTTATACTCTCGCCCACTCACGCGAATGCCTCGCTTAGGTTTAAAGCGTAAATAATTTTAGTAGAATTGGTGTTCGATCCCTAAACTACTTAGTCATGGAGGCTCTGATACCGTATACAAATGTTTGAGAACAAGTATGTTAGGGCTTTACATTCATGTACTGAATATATACAATGTACAGCATAAGTGATACACTAATAGGCATTATAAACTAGGAGTTACTACTTAATAGTAATATAAGAGGGCACGTAATTATTATTTGCTTATTTCTAACAGAAATAATTGTCTAAGATTTGTAAGTCTCCAACATCTCATCAGTATCAAATTTGTTGATGTTTTCAACATATCCTCATCTATTGTGTACAAATGCAGGTGCATTCCAAAGGCGTCAATGTCGAATTTGTGGAAAATTTTCTTTTGGACTTGGAAAAGAGGACGGAAGGTATCTTGGTTTCTGCATGTCTTGCATGAATGTGATTGTAAATGTCAGTAGAGCTGCCTTGGTCTAAATAAATGTTCTGTGATTGATCTTATTGTTTAGGTTGACAATGTATTGGGGTTGGTTCTTTTCTTTCTGCTGAATTTTTTGTTACCATCTTTAGTGTTTAGCATAGTAGGAATTTAATTAGGGGGAAGTGATTTCTGTTTGAGTTGTGCGTAGGGTACTACAATAATATATCTAGCTTTGGGCACTTTGGAGGTTAACTGAAGTCAAAACCAGTCTTTTTTGGCTTAAAACCTGCTAGCCATCTCCATGAACTCTACTAGTTCGTATGGAGATTTATACAGTAACCTTGTAACTTACAGCAATGTAGAAGCTGAAAGTGGGCATGGATAACATATATTTGATGTTATTTCCTCTTTATATATCAGCAATCCTTAGAAGCCATGCAAGCTAGTTTTTACCATCTCTAGTCCATATGCTAGAAAAATGTTCTTTTCAATCAATGATTTTCTCCCACCTTGTTAATTTATCCACCTTCCTGCCCTATCCATCTACCATTATTGTATTCTTCAAGTCTGTATAAAATTGAGACTAGTGTTGTTTATAAACAAATCCTTGGTGGCCTGGTCGCTTGCAGCTGCTGTAGAGAGGGGCCGAAGTAGAAAGAATGGGAAGCACAATGTGTCCTACCACTCCAATCAGGCACTCTCGTATTTTCCACCCTAAGTCCTTATTTGGCTCCTTAGATTTGGATTGTTTTCAGTTGGCTTGAGTTTTTATCTCAGGTTTATCATCCATTTGGCTGCTTCCTTTGGATTTTGTTATTTGGTTATTGTTTGTCCAGCCTCAAGTAGGAGAATGGAAATGATGATTTCGGCCCAATCTCTAGTCCTGGATGCTGTCGATCAATAGCGACTTGTCTTCCAGTCAATATGACTGTTGTATCGCTTAACTTCTCCTTCTTTCTGAGTCTTCCAAATGCTGTTCTTGAACTTGTAGAACTTTTAGTTGTTGCTATGTTGAATTGCCTGCTTGGGAATTTTGGCTAATAATCATTCCAGCAAAGTCCATTTATCCTTGCTTCCAATCAGCTCTTCAGGTCGATGATTATTCCAGTCATCTGGGCAATGCTATCTCTCTGAAGTCTAAAGCATTCTTAACTTTCCTTGCCAGCCTTGTTTTATGGAGTCCACATTTTCTTTAATGCTATTTTCTTTTTAAGTGTTACTTGTAACAAGCTTAAAGTATTGTAAGCTGTTATTCGAGGAGGAATGGTTGATTATCTGAAAATAACTCATATTTTGTTATTGTAACTTATAATATAATATAATATCTCGGATGATCTCTTAAGAGTGGTTTCTGTGTTTCCTTATATTTCATGATTTGTTCCTTTATTTGATGAGAATTAATAGTTTAGTATTAGTATAAATAAATAGTTTAGTATTAGTATTACTATGCCTAAATCCCTATAATTTCAAAATATTTACCAAGCTGTATGAATCAGTATAAATTACATGTGTCAATGCATTGACCAATTTGCCCTCAATTGGTTTTCTCTTTTCTCTCCTTAACACGTAGTGCTACAGTGTAGACTTAATCTATTCTGATTTTTCTTAGCTCTTTTTCATGCGATTAATGTTTTAACTGTGATATGGTTATCTTTTCTTTTATCAGTTGAAGCTGTTTCATTGGATAACTCTACTGTGTGGGTGACACATGGTAAATCTTTTGAGAAGTGGATTTGTCCACTGGTGTATTCACTTATTGTCCACTGCAATGATGTGATATTGAGGTATATGGTTCTATTGAACTACTTAAATGTAGCAAGTTAAAATGCCATTTGTTGTTAGCAACTAGGAAGCATTTATTACCTTTTCCTTTTTCACCCTCTCATTTTCTTAGGACATTGTTCTGCCAGATTGTGTCAAGATATTGTATTGTTCAAAGCTGAAGTTGCTGAGCTTCTTTTGCCAAGTATTTTTGTCAATGTTGCTTCAAGGAAGGATCTGGATATTGATATTCACAAACTAATCTCTCTGCAGGTTGTTTTCTAGAGCTGGAAAGTGGAATCTCTGGACCTCCTCCCTTTATTTTTTTCAAGAAAGAATTGATTGACTCATTCATTTCATTTTATATTCAAAATATTATGATAAAAATTTTAGAGTAAATAACTACTTTGATCTAGACAATTTTCATTTGAGATCAATTTGGTCCTAACAATTGTTTTTACATCAATAGTCATTTGGTTAAATTTCTTCTCATCTTCAAATGCATTTCATGTTAGTGGAGATCCAACATTACTAAAAATTAAAGATGTTGAGACTAAATTGATGTTAAAAATTTTGTTAGGATCAAATTAATTTCGGTAATAAAAATAGTGGGACTAATTTGATATAAAATTTTGTTAGAACCAAATTGGTGTCAATTTAAAAATGTGAGGATGAAAAAGGTTATTTACTCAAAATTTTATCTTTTCAAAAGAAAAAAAAAGATATAAATTTTATCTTGTTACCTCCTTCGTTATTATACTTCAAATGCTCCTGGTTATGTTGCTGTGAATATATGTAACTTTCAGCAGTAAGTTCAATCACCTTTTGCTCTCTGGAAATATAATGATGTATTTTGTTTTTTGAATTGCAGCTGAAGGAGCATATATTTACAGAGTCGAATAAGTTGACGAAATCGATTCAAGTGGCGTTGAATTGCCTTAATGAACTTCGTATATGCCATGTCATAGAAAGATCTTCTTTTTTGCCATCAACATCAAGGCGTGAAACGTCCAAGGTGAAGATAAAATCTTAACTGAGTAGAACTCTGATCTGATCATGCCATTGAACAACTTTGATATAATCCATTGGCATTATCATTTGATTCCAATTTCATACCTAATCTGGATTGTTCATGCATGGTATCATTACAGAATTGAGTGCCCTAGGTTCTATGTTGCAATGTCTTGAGTGTGATCCATGATTATATTATTGACCAATGTACTGCTTGCAGCAGCTTGTCAGAGGTTGGTTTATATATATGTGTGTGCCTCAGACATAGATGTATTGTGGTTCTGTTCGCGGATTTGTTGTTTAAGGGAATAGATGATGACATGGTGTTGTTCTCCGGATAGCTCCATCTTAATTCATTACTATGCCTATTTTGTCAATATAAAAATAATTTTCTCAATAATTTATGGCTTTATCTACGTATTTCGCTGTTAAGATGATTGAAACTTTGCTTAAATAATCAGGTTTAGGTATGGAAGGAAGAAAAAAATGAATTACAACTCTAAATAATATTGTCACACATAATATGATATGAAATACTTATCCAATTCATATATATTTTGATACTACGTTCCTAATTGCTAAGGGAACAAAAGTCACTAATAAGAGAACAAATAATTTCCAAAAATTAGCTAAAATTTCAATAAGATATATTTCTTACTATGATCAGATCCCTAATAATATGGTAGCACAATTACGCCAAAAAAAGCATAAATTATTGTAATAAATTTTTCATAATTTTTTTCCCTTTAATATAAAATTTGTAGATAGTCAAGTGTCCAACACACCTTGAGCATCATATCCCAAGTTAAGATGTACTGAATATGTTTTTCAATATGTGGCTTTGTTGTTTGGCTAAAACAGAAGGGGGCAGGAGGGGGAACTATGATAACTGGTTTTGTTATGCAGAATTCTAAACCATCAAGCTATAGTTCGAAAGCCCGGTCCACTCCTGCGAAGGTTAGAGAATCTGCAGCTGGGTCAAGTGCCCTGGCTAAGGCACCTTCTTCATGGGAGAAGGTCTCACCCTCCTTGCATTTTTGCCTTCATAGAGTTCATTATTTACTAAAGACTTTTAACCTTTGGAAAACAATAAATTGGTTTCTGGCTGAATTTGACATGATTTATTATTTTCTTTTTATCTTTTATCTTCCAAGGTATATTGGCTTTCAATAGATTATCTTATTGTCGCCAAGTCAGCCATTGTAAGTGGAAGATTGTCTGTACTTCAATTCACTGTTTCTTTTCATATTTTTATTTTCAATTTGAGTTCCTTTATTTTCCTTCTGTAAATTTTGTTTATGTTTTTCATTTCCTATTAGAGTTGTGGATTGTATTTTACTTCAATGATGTATGTGGAACATTGGTGTGAAGAGCACTTTAAAGGTATGACAGTTGGAGGTCCAGATTTCTCGCACAATGAAACAGTAAGTTGCACTGAATATTTCAATGATTGATCCTATTTTCTACCTTGATTGGATCATATTAGATTTTGAGCACACACTGTTTTAAGTCATTTATTTTTTATGTCAATAAACTAGACACTTGACCTGTATATAGATTTGTAAACTGTAGTTAATGGAGATTTCCTTGGTTGGGTTCATAATCTCTTATCTAACTATTTTGCATCTTCTCTTTGCTTGGTGCACATCAGTTGCCAGATCATATTGAAATACTTGTCTCGGCAGTCACTAGAATTAATGAACCTGATAGCTTGTATGGAATCCTTCAGTCTCACAAGGTTAGTCAGCTTGATCTTTCCTTCTGGTAGTTCTATCCCATAACTGAGCTGTGTATAATGTGTTAGGACTGAAGCTGAATGACACTCTTTATTGCTGAGAACCCTTGGCAATACCCAAGAATCCATAAGGAATGATACAAGTATGAACCCTAGGAGAATATAGAGTCTCCAATTTCTCTAAAACTCAATTACAAATGATCAAAGACACTCTAACTTATCCCTGTTTTCCTTATTTATAGTCAACTAATCCCCTAACTAACTAACTAACTAATTTCTTTAACTAACCTCTAACTAATGGATCCTAGCACTACTCTTCCCTAAAAATTCACTTTGTCCTCAAGGTGAGGTACAAAAAAATTTAGACCAAAATCCACCAAGGTCCCACTGCCTAAAAAATAAAAAGCTCAAACTTAATGTTACACTGGTGGTCAAAACAGCAAAATTAAAGAAATAATTCTTTTCAGCAAGAGCCCAAAATAATTGCCTCTCTAATGTTGACTTTAGCCCATTGCTCCAAACCGAACGCAACACCAAGTCTAGTGTAACTTCTGCTGCTGAATCAATTTGGCTTGGACCCATTAATTTTGGAGAAAAGCCACATTTTAGACCTGATGACATAGCATACCCATTAATTTGGTTTGGACCCATTAATTTCCTACTGTTGCAATCATTTGAGCTTGGACCAAAATGTGCTGAGAGTATGCTATGTCATCAGTCTCCAACTTCTTCAACCTTTGGATGTTGGCCTAGCCCATTAGGTTAGAAAATGTGCTCAATTGAGAAATTCTCACTTCTACCCTTTAGCTTCTCTTCGTTCTCACCCAGCCACCAGTGGAGCGGTGTCACGTAGCCTCGCTCGTCGGCTTTGGTGCCTTGTCGGCCACCGTTGCTGCCATGGTTGCCACCATTAGTACTTTTCCGGCCACCGACCGAGGACCCGTCGTGAGATCCATTCGACCCAGCCCTCCTCTTCTGTCCTGTGTGTCTCTACCCCTTCCCCTACTGTCTTCATCCATAGCTGCACTCACCACCAGAGTCGCCGTCGGAGAAACCCCATCAACCACTGCACGAGGAGTTGCTGTGCAGGTCATCCACTCTTGTCCTCCGTCGAGAGCTTCATCTAGTTCTCTGCTACGTTTTGCAGTTGCCTCCACATGCATCGCCGCCCTTGTTCCTGCTGTGGCCGCAAGCAAGCCCACCATAATGGCCACGCTGCAGTGGCCTATGTCGTCTTTTTCTCCTTAGGATGTGCGACCCACCTTCAAATGCTTGTTCTTGGCCTTGAGTTTCTTTTTCGTCATTGGCACCTTCTTCGCCGCTGACTTCTATGCGGCCACTAGCGTCTCCGCCAAAGAAGACGCTGCCATCGTAAAAAATGAAGTTCTCTCCGCCACTCGTTATGCTATTCAGCTTGCTGTGACTACTGCGTAGCCTTTCTTTGTGGTCTCGTCCTCCGTCGATGACGTGTCCC
The DNA here is from genome assembly GCA_031216125.1 of Dalbergia cochinchinensis. NCBI lineage: Eukaryota > Viridiplantae > Streptophyta > Magnoliopsida > Fabales > Fabaceae > Dalbergia > Dalbergia cochinchinensis. The sequence goes on along the minus strand of CM062373.1, from coordinate 51,419,641 downwards.
CCGCTATCACCAAAGGCTGATCTACTCTCCCTGAACTCCTTCCTTTGTTGGCCTTCCAAGTATGCGCTCACAGACCCCAACTCCTTCGTCTCTTCTTTCGATAGTTCTTCCAAAGGTGGTGGTTGCTAGACACTTACTAGGGTTCGTTGCCGACGTTCAACATGCTCCGTCACTGCCTTTGTTGAACGTTTCACTGTGACTCTACCTCGGAAGTCCTATCAAGAATAGTGCAAATGACCTCTTTTACACCTCTTTCCTTCTTGGTTTCTTCTTCGATTCTTGATACAAGAAGTTCCAGATTGGAAACTTCATTATGGATAATTCTTGGCAAAACAGGACTAAAATCTGGCTGGTAGCGGTGGAGAAACGCCGCTTCGAAGGTAAACATTGTTGCATTGGGATTGTGGTGCTTTCATAACCGACACCATCTTAGCGCTTGGCCGGATAACCCCTTCTTTGCCTCGAACAGCCTCTGTGCCTCTGAAGTTTCCAATGGCATCCCAAAATTGCCTTGCACAAATGATCCACCAATACCCATTTTTTCCATCAAACACAGGAAATTCCTGATGCTCCATTGCCTCCATGGAAGCTTTTCCCAGGATGATACAAAGCCTCTGATACCAGTGTTAGGATTGAAACTACATGACACTCTTTATTACTGAGGACCCTTGGCAATACCCAAGAATCCCTAAGGAATGGTACAAGTATGAACCCTAGGAGAATATAGAGTCTCCAATCTCTCTAAAACTCAATTACAAATGATCAAAGACACTCTAACTTATCCCTATTTTCCTTATTTATAGTCAACTAATCCCCTAACTGACTAACTAATTTCCTTAACTAACCTCTAACTAATGGATCCTAACACTATGTTCTCATGGACCATTTAACCTAAAGGCTTAAGCTTGCATTTGGGTGCAGTAGTGCAAGGCTTCAGGCCTATGATACTTATTTGTAGTATGTCCTAGGCTTTGTCTCCAAGACTTCCTATGTTACCATGCTAATTATAGCTGTAAAGCAAGTACTTAATAACACGTCTAATATACATCTCCCCATAAACTGACTGAAATGGTAGGGAAAGCATAGGTTCTCTCAAATGTTATACTTAAATTTTGATTTACTTGTCAGAATTGAGATCCCAGGGATCAAATCAAACTTTTGACCGCTATGCCTACAAGACCAACACCATTTAAAGCATTGCCTTTTTGTTTTTGGTCCCTTTTTTTTTGGGGGGGGGGGGAGGGGGGAGGAAGAAGAGAAAAGAGGGGGTTGCTAGTGAAAATTTTCATCAAGAGATAATTAGCACAATCAACTACAGTACAATTGATGTTAATGTTACAGCTATTATTTACACTACAAAATATGTGACTGACAATCCTCTGTGGAGTTAACAATGTTGCAATACTTATTTACTACTCGTAGAATTAGTGGGCTTAAGTCAACCTTAAAATCAAGCTTAAGTAGTGATGGATGCCCAAGTGTTTTCCAAAGCTATCTAGGCTATATCTCTAGCTGATGTGAGATTCTAACACACTCTCCCCATGACGGGATATTTGGAGGATAAAGTTTGCAAAATTGGACATTTGCGGGTGGTCCAACATAAAGCATAGCATATCATCTTAGAATTGAGTGGGTTTAACTCAAGCCCAAAAGCTAGTTCAAGGGGGAGGGATGCCCAAGTTTTATAAAGGATATCTAGGCAAGGTGGGAGGCAGGGGGCCTATATATTTCCTGTGACAAAAAACACCAAACAAATGTGTGTTTCAATGGGCCAAAATGCTGGAATAAATGACCATGACTTTTGAGCTTATCAACTATGAAGCACGGACATGCTAATTGGATGCTGTGTTAGATCTTACATGACATATCAATAACACAAGCTTGTATATATTTAATTTAAAATGTAGTTTTTTCTTATTCTAACATAGAAAAGTACAATATAAACAGGGTTATGGAAAGGAAATAATACATAACTTTTTGAGTTTATAAGAAAATAAAACATAAGTGAAGTTTATATAAATGATATTTTGAATAATGTATGATTGTCATTAAATTTTTACTTATTGTATGCCGTATTTGTGTCTTATAATTTTTCAACTTTGATGTGTCTCTCGTAACCATGTCGTGTCGTGTTCTATGTCCATGCTTCATAACTTATCAAATGGGATGCGGTGACAAATTGTTAGGCCTTGTCACCCCTTACTGCTTAATTTTGAAAACTTTGGCAAGGAAAGCCCGTCATTTTGGTATGAACTCTTGTTTGGGATGGGATAGTTTTCCATGCTTCCTTGTGGATTTAGGCTCATTAGTTATTTCACTGCTGTATGTTTTGGTTATTTTCCTTTCTCTGATTTGCTCTCCTTTTGTATGGGCTGTGAAATAATAGTTGACTTCTCAAATAATCACGTTCGAGCATGAGGGAAACTGGGGAAAGGCCCTTGAGTATTATGACTTGCAAGTGCGATCAGGTGTCTCAGGACAGAAGGATGGCAGTTCCAGGAGTTTTTCATTGGATCAAACTGGAGCAGCAAATCCTTCTTTTTCCTTGGAGGTATATGAGAATGGCCAGAGCAGACCTTATAAAGGGTTGATTAGATCATTGCAGCAGATTGGTTGTACACATGTGCTTGACTTGTATTGCCAAGGGTTGACATCAAGCAAGGACCAACTTCAGCATGATTTAGAGTTTGCTGAATTGCAGTATGAATCTGCATGGCGTGCTGGGAACTGGGATTTCTCTTTACCTTGTCTAGGATCTAGTTTTCCTTCTTCGACTCAGAGTATCAAATACAATCATTTCAATGAAAATTTGCACAGGTAATATGGTTTAGATTTATGTATGTTGATTATAATCTGAAATGCATTTTTCTATTCTTCATTCTTTTGATTCAAAATTCTGTTGAAATATTCAGTAATGTCTTTTTTAAAAAATTTATGAATATGGAATACCATTTTAAAGTATGTCCAGATTAGGAATAAATGGTTACTCATTAATCACCCTTTTGAATATCATTGACCTATCAAGAGGTTAATTATTCCTGAACTGCAATATGTTGCTCGAGTAATCCTTTTTTTTTATGAGTATGTGAGCTTCTAAGAGGGAAATCGAACGACTAAGAACTAATCAGAGTGCAGCACAGTCATGGTTGTCTCAGAATTTTCATTTTCTGAATGCAAAACTATTCCATTCTCTAATTTGCAAGCAGACCATCCAAAGTTAAAGTATGATAGATCTCCCCAGAACATCATTCTGATTGATTCGAAAGGAGGAAGAAAGCGTCAAACTTAACTTTCTGTTCCTTGTAGAAATAGAGTATGAAAAGCATTTCCTAGTGGTAATCTACAAGACTGTGCTGGCTGCCATGCCATTGTCACTCTTTGAAAATCCAAAGCTCCTTCAATGGTGAAATAGATCGTTTGGAAAGGTTACTGAATAGTATCAATACTAATGATTTGTTGCAGATTTGGAGTCCTAAAATAGTCATTTCTCCATATATCTGTATTATGTGCTTGAAGAACTCGATCAGTCATGCATCTGTTTTGACTATCTCTGATTGCTAACTATTTGTGAAATAGATTGTTGATTGGTTGTTGGGATGTGTGGGCTTGTCTGAGCTCTCAACTAGTCCTTTTTTTTCCAATAAGGTTTAAAAGGTTTTGACAAAGAACTGAAGTCAAGATCGTGTGGAACTGTGCAGTTTTGGAATCTCTGATGCATTTGGTTTGAGTGAAATGCTCAGTTTTTTTCAAAGTGATTCAATGTATTTAGATTTGTCCTAGGATTCGAATAAGGATTTTGGCTTCTCTTTGGTGTTTAGCTTGCAGCTGTTTCGATGGGCTTTCTGTTTCTGTTTTACTTTACGTAGGAACTGCACTGCCTTTGCCCATTGCTAATCTGGAGGTTAATTTTGGTGATTCTCTGTAATTGTGTGTTTTTCTTATGAAGGACATCAGATCCTCCCTCTTGTCTTTGTATTTATCTTCTTTCCAAATGCATCTCTTTTTCTATAAAAATAACTGATATATGCAAAAATGTGTTTATTTTAAATTGAATTGTTGGGTAGAAGACATTGGCAAACAGTAACTGCCCTATGTTATGTATCTATTGTTTGTTGGTGATTTAGATTATATTTGTATCTGATATCTTACATTCACTAGTCAATAAGGAATGAAATTCAATTTCTTCCATTAGGGTCAATTTCTTCCATAACTCCCTGTGATAAGTGTCTCCTAATATTTGTGTTATGTACTGTTTTAGTTTAATTTCTTCTAAAGAGTTTAGAGAAAGCTTGAATAATTTAGAGGAAGTATTTCATTTAGATTGCTGAAGTTCTTTGGCACTCAGCAACCCTTATGTACAAATAGAAATCCAACCAAAAAATACTAACAATAAATAGACACTACCTGTGTACATAACCTATAGATACATGGACTTCATTATTAATATGTACTCTTATTTCCAACACTTTCAAAAATTCTGTGACTATTCGTTTTTTTTTATTTTATGGTGTCTTTGGTAGAAAAGAATGCTTGAATTTTGAAGGGGACTTCATCTTCTTTGGACAATATTTGGTGTGTTACTTTTTTAGCTTCTATGTGGTGTTCTGCAAATGGTCTTTTTTGAGGTGTTCATTCGGTAGATATGGAGAGAGATTGGCATTCCTTGTTACATGGATCAATCTCATAGGACTTATATGTTTTCTTTATTGTTCTTGTGAGGATTCCTTATCCTCTATACCTGTATTCTTTTGTTTCTCGTTAATAAAGTTATTTTTTTATTGAATAAAATGGAATGAATGTATTCGTGGAAAGGACATATACTTATTTTTATATTCAGTTGTTTGAGGGCACTTCAGGAGGGTGATTTGAGTGATTTCCAGAGAAAACTGATGGATTCAAAGCAGGTAATATTTGTTTCTTTGATTCTGTGGATGTGCTTATGAGCTCCATGCAATTACTATTTTATCATGTGTTCTAGGCACTTGTGTGGTCTGTTTCTCATGCAAGTGAAGAAAGTACTGAGTACATTTACTCGACCATAATCAAATTCCAGGTACTTATTTTATCCAATTTGTAGATCCATAACATGATATTTATCCCCACTACATCTATGTGGCCTAGCACTATTGTAAGCCCATTTTATATATTGTAGCTTGCTTAATTGGGTTAGGTTGAATATCAATGTTATCAGGTCAAGCTTCTTAAGGCTTGTAAGAGTGAGCTGAAGTGCCTACAGCTGACATGGAATTATATGTTCTTGTGTCGGCTGAGTAATATGATTCAGTGTTGTAGGATATAGTTAGTTACTGTCAGGTTCACTTAGGCCCATTTTGTTAACAAAACCCATAGTGAGTGAGTTAGTTTTCTATAAATAAAGGGAAGTAGACATCAGTTAGGGGTCTTGAGTCTTTTAGTTATTCTTCGGGGAGATTGAGAGCTCTAGAACTCCCTCAAGTGTAGAGCATTCTTGTATCTCAGTTAGGTTTCTTGGTGAGTTACCAAGGATTCCATCAATAATAGATATCTTACATCTTTCCGAAAATGGTCATTTCAACAGATGCTTTATCATCTTGGCATGGCTTGGGATTTACGTTGGAGAACTTGTCTAGAAAATAGCACAATGTTCTGTGTGCAGAGGCTAAATATGTCTTCTGAACCTATGATTCCTTCAATTGAACAGGTAAATTATATTTTACAATTCAAGCTGGGATTAGTCTGCCTGTCTTTTCATAGATTTTTATTCATTGTACTGTTTTTATTGCCATCTAGTTGTCACGGTTAGATATGGACTGGTGCTCCATTTTGCAACGGACACAACTGCACATGAATTTGCTTGAACCTTTCATAGCATTTCGGCGAGTTCTACTTCAAATTTTAAGTTGTGGAGATTGTATGTTGCAGCATCTACTGCAGTCTGCCTCCACACTTCGTAAGGTACAGTTAAAACTTCACTATTTGAGATGTTGCCACGTTGGGTGCATTTCTTTATGCTTAATAAAGGGATTTTATGATGTAGCTTTTTCTCATAAGCTACTCTTTGTATTTTAAGAGAGAAGAGTTAGATATAACATTCACGTGTCTTCATCGAACCGCTTAAGTTTTTGGGCAAGTTGGTTCATGACATGGTATTGGAGCCTCTAGGATCAAAGGGTTTAGAGCCTGATTTTGGTTAATCCTATTCTTCAAATGAACATTGATTTTCAGCCCATGGTAAGTTGAGCCTATGTGTTGTCCATACTTCAAATTCACATGTTTCTTGAGTGAGAAGGCATCGTAGATATAAAATTGAATCACGTGTCTCTACTTCACAGCTTAAGCTTTTCAGGGGTGTTGATTCATGATAAAAGGCACTAAAATAGCTTTTTTGGAGTTTTTGCTTCCGTTTTCTTTTTTAAGAAAAAATTCCTTGTTATCTTTATATTATTTTACACTTACCGTTTAATTAAAACGGCACTTTTTTCATATTAAAAAAAAAACTCAAACTAATAGAGACATTGTGTCATTCTTGGGCCTCTTCGCAATAACTTAAGCTTTTCAGAGATTTGGTCCTGAGCATGGTGTTAGAGCATCACTGACCGAGTGTTTAGGAATTTGATGTTTGCGTTTTCCCTTCCAATTCTTATTAAAGTTTAATTTCAGCACTCGAAGTAGGGATGTTCATTGTTTGTTTCCCACTCCAAGCTCAAGGGCTCTGGCATGAGTGGGTGTTTTAGAATTTGATGTTTGCGTTTTCCCTTCCAATTCTTATTAAAGTTTAATTTCAGCACTCAAAGTAGGGATGTTCATTGTTTGTTTCCCACTCCAAGCTCAACAGCTCTGGCATGAGAGGGTGTTTTATAGTTATTAAATTATAATTGGCTCTCCACTTAACAACTTAAGCCTTCAGGAGAGTTAGTCCTTGACAACTATCATGTAGTCATGATTCAGTCCCAGTTTATTATTCTTATATGATATTCTCATTTTACAGGGATCTAGGTTCTCTCAAGCAGCTGCTGCTCTGCATGAGTTTAAGTTCCTTTCTGTTGAAATCAAAGGGCAATGCTCATCCTTATATTGGCTAGGAAGGGTAAGGGGGACTGCATGGCTTGTTAGCATGTTTGGTTTTCTTTTTGGAAAGATCCAAACCATGGTTTTGGTGTTCCAAATGGAAATCCAAACATGCTATTTTTTGTGTGTGTGTGTGTGTGTGTTTAGTGCTTTTGCTGTGGACCACAAATTCAGTGAATTACAACTTCCTCTTTTGATGAGGATGTTTCTCAAATATTTAATGCATGATAAACGATGCACTTATGTTTAGACTTTTTTAGACTTCTTAAACTTTAATTTGGGGAATTCTATTCCTATACCATGGTGCACTGTACTTCATTAGACCAGATCTGCTTGGTAAAATTTGAAATATCTACTATAATCATTTTTAATATTACCAACTTTAGTGACAAATTGCTGGTAGTTAGATGAGTACCATTACTATTATCAACCTAGCCAGTTATATCTAAGTATTGTAGCTTCTGGATGGCAGCTTGAAGAAGCAAAGCTTTTCCGAGCTCAAGGTCAACCTGAGACAGCTATTAACCTTGCGATGTACATATCGCGAAATTGCCATTCTAATGAGGAGGCTTCAAATGTATATCGGTTAATTGGGAAGTGGCTGGCAGAAACCAGATCTAGCAAGTTATATGACTAAAACCCTCATTTTGTTTAACATTTTAATAATATGCTTGCTTCTTTGTTTCTGATTCACTGAGTTCTTATTTTTCCCTTCTTTTGGTCTAAAATTTAGCTCAAGAACAATTTTGGAGAAGTATTTAAAACCTGCAATCTCTATTGCTGAGGATGTGAACGCTACTGACAAGAAGGCTATGGAAAAGAAATGTCAAACTCATTTTCATCTTGCACACTATGCTGATGCTCTATTTAGGAGCCATGAAGAAAGACTGAACTCTAATGAGTGGCAAGCAGCAATGCGCTTAAGGAAGCATAAGGTTCCTAATTTACTTATTCAAATAGACTGAGGACAATCATAAGATAATAGAAATTATAAGTAATGTTAAATTATATTCCTCATGATCATGATATTGCTCATTCTGCAGACATTAGAGTTGGAAGCACTCATTAAAAGGTTAAGGAGTTCAACAAAGGTAACCCCAGATGATTGTTTTGTTTCCTCTTTCCTGATTGGTTGTCTGATGTTCTAATTCAAATATAGTACATAACTTAGGGGGAGAAAACTGACTACTCCTATAAAATCCAAGAACTGCAAAAACAAGTAGCAATGGACAAGGAAGAAGCCCAGAAATTGCAGGTATTTGTTATATTTGATCAATTAGACTTAGGAAGGAAAGTTTATGTAATTTTACGCACAACATAGTCACAGGGTATGTGAACATATTATATAAAATCCCACAGTTGTTTTGAATATATTTTACTGTTTCAAATTGATAGGTAAACTCCATTTTTATCCTTTTTAAACTTATCCCAACCCCATGATTGATTAAGTCACTTTTTACTGCCTTTCAACATCTCAGGATGACCGAGACAATTTTCTCAGTCTGGCACTGGATGGGTACAAACATTGTTTAGTTATAGGTGACAAGTATGATGTGAGAGTGGTATGGAACAGAGCTTGCATTCCTTTGCTATTTATTGATTCATATTTATACAATATATTTTGACATTCTTTGTGTTTTGAGGTGATGTGATTTCATTCAACAAGTTTATTTGCTTTCAGGTGTTTCGATTAGTTTCCTTGTGGTTTAGTCTTTCTTCTCGAAAAAATGTTGTAAATAGCATGCTTAGCACGATTGGTGAGGTATGCTGTAGCATTGTCATTCAAGAAGTCTGGTTTCTTTGCTTTTTACTCGGATTCTTTTCTTCTTCTTCTTCTTCTTTTTTTAAGACTAAATTTGTGCATTGATTGCATTTGAATGTGTTTGTAGATTCAATCTTTCAAATTTATACCTTTAGTGTACCAAATTGCTTCTAGAATGGGTAGCTCAAAGGATGGTCAAGGATCTCTTAATTTCCAGGTTCTGGGTTCACCCTAAAAGCTTCTTTTAAGGTTTTCTCTTTTTTTCCTTTCCTTTATTTAATGTACACATGGACTATGCAGTTTGCTTTGGTTTCTCTTGTGAAGAAAATGGCCATTGATCATCCATACCACACAATACTTCTAGTACGTAAGGCATAACTGTTATAAGCTATCAAGCAGTTCTGTTGCATGCCATTTCCATCCTATTTTATTTGATTCACAGAAGTAAAAATTTATCATTGTACATTTATGATTGAGAGAAACATAAATCAAGCTTATTCTATCTGGTTAAACTAATTCACAATGCAAAATTGTCTATTTTATCTCCTTTTCTTTTTCTTTTCAATTTTATGCATATTTTTCTGTGCATTGCTTCAAACATTGATTATCAGAAGAAAAAAATGCTCAGTATCTATTTTTTACTTAGCTTCTGGCTCTGTCAAATGGTGGTCGTATCAAGGACAAACAACGTAGTAGAAGTTCTTTTGTGGTTGATATGGACAAAAAGTTAGCAGCAGAGAATCTTCTAGATGAGTTGTCATCTTATCATGGAGCTATCATTCAACAAGTAACATGTTTTTATTATTTTTGTTTAACTTCTCTTACTGTTATGCATAATTCTCATTCATTTATCTCAAAACTGTGTGTCATATATAGATGAAGCAAATGGTGGAGATATATATCAAGCTTGCTGAGATGGAAACAAGGAGAGAGGTTGCACCTTTTTTAAAATATTCAGTATCTATTCTTTGTTGTGATCATAAATTTATTCCAGGATCAGCTTCTTTGCCATTCCAAGTAATCGAAAATCTTTATTTTTTAAAACCTCCTGTTCGAATTATTTATGCAGGATACCAATAAAAGGATGACACTACCAAGGGACTTGCGCAATCTCCCAGCACTAGAACTTGTAAGTAGAGCACGCGGCTTTTTAAATTTTCCTGTGATGATGAAGTTTTCAGGTTGATGTATTGATTGAAGTTTTCCTATGGATGTGTTTTGTCATGAACATTATACACTTGAGGTGCATAAAACAATTTTCAGAAATGATGTCAGCAGTTAATGTAGCATTGGACATGATAAAACCATAGGCAGGAAATAGTTGTTCTGGAATTATTGCTCTTGTAAATATAAGTTTTGGTGTACATAACTCAGCCTGTAAATAACAAGAACAATAACACACAGCTGTTGGTATATGTTAGGGACAGATTCTATGGTAAGGTCTATAATAGAAAGAATAGGGAGTCTCTTCTGAGGAAAAAGAAACAGAAAGAAAAGGAGGGGATGGGCCCTGCTTGGGCCCAATCTTGTAACAAACTTGTAACAGAAGCCTAACTCTAACTAGGCTGTTAGTTGGGGATTACTGGGAGTTAGAGGGGCTGAGATCTTGTAAATAGGAGAGTTCCCTTCAGTGAGTAGTTGTTGGGACATTTATTGATTCTTGAGATTTCTCTATCTTCCTATCTTTCTCTGAAAGATTTTTTAGGTTTCTTAGCACACTGCTAAGGGATCCACATTGATAAAGAAGCATGCTCAGTACCTTTCTCTCTTAGATACCAGGTGTCTAGCAGTATAACTGTTGAAATATATTTGATACTTTTGTCTTTATTATTTATTGTTTTTTGTCTTTATCATTTATTATGATGGATAGGTTTAGGTATGTTAGTATCTGTTAATATCCTTCACATTTATTAGGTGGGTCCAGCAATTTATTAGATGGGTCCAGCAATGTACATATAAAATTGTCTTCTCTTTACAGAAATAATATAGCAGAATTACTACACTCCTATTATCTCTTCAGGTTTCTGTCTTCCAAGTATAACTGTTGTAATTAACTCTTAATTACACTCAAACTGAACCTGCATGTCTAACTAGCATAGTTGGGCTTAGCCACAAGAAGAGTCAACTGTCAAATCACTCTTTTCACCCCAACAATTGCAATCACAGGCCTTTTTACAGTTGAAAATGTTTATATATGTATAAACACAACAACAATAACTACTAAGTCTTGTCCCTCTAAGTGAGGTCAGCCTCATAGATCTAACAATGCCATCGTATTCTATCACAACATCATGATTGTTTCCCCTACAATTTTCCTAGGTCCTTCTCATCCTCTAATTATAGGACTATCCTTCATTTGATCCTCTCTTCATATTGAGGTCTCTACAGGTCTCCTCAATATATGTCCAAACCATCAATGCAAGATTCTTTTCTTTAATGCACTCATTCTTAATTCTATCATGTTTAGTCGGACTACTTATCCATCACAACATCTTCATCTCCGCTATATGTTTTCATATTGACTTTTTACTGCCCAATATTCATTCCCATACAGCAATGCCTGTCATATAGTTATGCGGCAAAATTTACCCTTAAGCTTTATTGGTACTTCACTTTGACTATCTCATTTTGAATCCTATGGTTTACGTCTCCTGCTATTCCTCCATCACTTTGGATAATAGAACCCAAGTACTTAAATAATGTGAATTGTTGTATGATATTGTCCCAATTTTAACTTCTAAGTTAGAAATTGTGCATCTCTTACCTAACGTACACTCCATATACTCTGTCTTGTTTCTATTTATACCAAAACCAAATGCCTCTAAAGCTTCTCTCCACAAGTCTAACTTCTTATTTATTTCTTCTCTCGATTCATTTACCAGGACTATATCATCTAAAAAAAAAAACATACACCATGGCATCGTGCTTTAAATATTTCAATAAGTACATCCAAGACCAATGTGAAAAGATATGGACTCAAAGTTGATCCCTGGTATAGTCTTGTACGTATAGGAAAATCTTGTTACTTTACCTTGTGTCCTCATGCTAGCTATGACCCTATCATACATATACTGGATTGCTCGGATATAGGCTATCTAAACTTCTTTATTCTCCAAGACTTCCCATAAAACTTCCCTTGATACACTATCATATGTCTTTTCCAAATCAATAAAGATCATATGTAAATCCTTCTAGTCTCCTTTCCATCAATTTTCATAGCAAGTAAATTGCTTCCGTGGTAGATCTTTTTTTCATAAAATCAAACTGGTTTTCCGTGATAAGGGTCTCCCGTCTCAATCTCAACTCAATTATCCTCTACCAAAGCTTTATATATATATATTATTGCTTTGTTCTAACCCTACTTAATGGGAAAAGGATTTTGCTTGGTTGATCAATTGCTTCATATTAACATGTATTTTCATTACTACTTAATATCAATTTCTAATGTATTATCTAATACTCATGAGTGAAATAATCCCTTCAATGCATTGAACTTCCATTCATCTTTGTTGAATAATCACTTTCTAAGTGATACTACACACTACATTATTGAATTAAATATCAATAAAATCTTATGCATTTTCATCGTCTCTTTTTCTTCAATGGGATTAAAATTTCATTAATCATTCCTCAATGCTCTCTTTCTGATTGAAACTTTTCAAAAGCTTCTCTCAGTCTTCTTTTTCACTTCTATTTCTAATAATCAAGATTATAATGCACTAATATAGCAAAATTTATTAACTTAAATTGATTTGTCTTTGGTGGATTTTTTCTCTCTCTGGAAATATATTAATTTCCTATCAAATTTTTGTTAACATTTATATAAGCATTGTTCATATGTCGTATGCCTGGTATCAAGATTTGGTGTGCTGAAAATGCTCTATCTCCATCCCTCTCCCTTCATAGCTAATTTTGCTGATCCCCCTTTTTTTTTTCTTTTTTTTTTCTCATTTACTTTGGAACTTCAGGTACCTGTTGTGACAGCTAACATTTCAATTGATCATAGTTGTCAGTATCCAGAAGGAACTTTTCCTTATTTCAAAGGATTAGCAGATTCAGTTATGTATGTCTGAATCATTTGCACCATTTGAAGATGAATCACTCCTAGTATGCAATACGGGATACTTAAATCTACTTTATGTTTGTCTGACATACAGGATAATGAATGGTATAAATGCTCCAAAAGTGGTTGAATGCTTAGGTTCTGATGGTTGTAGATATCGGCAACTTGCAAAATCCGGAAATGATGACTTAAGACAAGATGCTGTATGAATTCTGAAAGCTTATGATATCCAATCTGTTGACATATATGTTGAAATATATCATACATTTGCTTTTTTTGTTTTTATCATTTATTATGATAGATATGAGTTAGGTAAGAATGTTGAAATATATCATACATTTATGTTCTTTATCATTTGTTATGATAGATATGACATTTATTATGATAGATATGGTTAGATAAGTTAGTTTCTTAAACATTTATTAGGTGGTTCTTGCAATGTACCTATAAACTGTATTTTTCTTTATACAAAAAGAATGTGAGATAGAATTACTTCACTTCTATAATTTGTAGTCTTTCTTCAGGTTTCTTTTTTGAACTTGGTATCAAAGCTCTCGATCTGGGAGCCTGATCATTTTTCCGCTACCTTCCAGCCTTTATTGCTGGACATTTATAGTCTTAATTGATGTAGTTATTTATCCAATTTTTTCTTTTTCCCGAATTCTTCCCCTGTTTTTTGTTCCTCTCCGTCACTGTTACAATCTCCAGCGACCCACTCTGACCATCCTCCAACCACCCTATCACCATGGTAGAACCTAAAACCTCTGCTGCTATTACACCTACATTTTTAAATCTTAATGACCTTCCTATTTTGCACCCAACCTACCACTTGAATGGAGAAAATTACTTGCAATGGGCTCAAGTTATCCGGCATGCTCTCAAAGGTCGTCGGAAGTTGTCCCACATTGAGGGAAATCCTCTTGAAAAGGATGATCCTACTTTTGAGGCTTGGGATAATAAGGATTCTCTTATTATGACATGACTATGGAACTCTGTGATTCCTGAAATTAGTCGGAATTATATGTTTCTTACTTCCTCTTATGCGGTTTGGGATGTACTTAGCAAGACTTTCTCCAAGAAGCAAGATATGCTACTTGTTATGAGTTGGAGACGAAAATATTCTCCACCAAGCAAGGAGTAATGTTGGTAATAGATTACTATGGTATTCTCACTGGTCTGTGGACTAAGTTGGACCAACACCAAAACTTGTAGATGGAATTTAGCAAGGATACTTCTACTTTGGTAGACTTTGTTAAAAGGGATAGGATTTTCATATTTCTCTTTGGCTTAAATCCAGAATATAACCCCATTCGAGTTCACATTCTGGGTAAAGAGCAACTTCAATCTATATCCAAGGTGTTTTACACTGTGAGGGGAGAAGAAATTCGTAGGGCAGTTGTGCTTGATGACAAACCCAGTAGTAGTATAGCTTTGGTCACTAGCAAGACAGCCAGGACCTCTTCTTCCTTTTCAAAGCCTCCCTAAGATAGTCGTTGGTGCCTCTATTGCAAGAAGTCTGGGCATACTAAAGAGACTTGCTTTAAATTTCACGAGAAAGACAAAAGTTCTTAGTCGCACAGGAGGATTTTGCGGCCTGCCAAGTGGTCAAGCCTCTATGGCTGCATCAGACAATGCCCCCTCTGTTCAAATGGATGATGAAGTTCCTACCCTTAGTAAGGATGAGCTAACATGCTTGTGGTCTCTCATAAGCTCTATTAGTAAGCCTTCTAGCTCTTGCTCACTAACCTTGTCTAGTAAGGTTCCATGTTCTCAATCTTTTCATGCATCTAATACTAAATATAAGGATTTATGGATCATTGACTCTGGTGCGACTAATCATATGACCTCAAAAACCCCTCATTTTTCTTCCTACCTTCCCATTTTAGAAAAACGTCATATCATTGTAGCTGATGGCTCCAAAACTTTAGTTGCAGGATCTGGTAGCATTTCTCTTCACTCTTCCTTATACTTAAATAATGTCCTTCATGTTTCCCAACTCGCTAGTAACCTTATCTCTGTTCATAAGCTTACCAAAGATCTTAACTATGCTGTAACTTTTTTTCCATTCACATTGTATTGTTTAGGATTTTGCCATGGGGAGGACAAATGGAGTTGCTAAGGAACAAAGAGGGTTATATTATCTCCTTAATGCACTAGCTGAAAGTGATGGCAGACAGAAGATACCAGTCTCATGTTATATTGCAAATTCAAACTCTCAGGCATCACAATTTTGGTTACATCATAGGCGTCTAGGACATCCTCCTTTTCAATTAATAAGGTCCATGTATCCGTCTCTTTTTTCAAAAGAAGTTAGTTGAGTCTTTTTCTTGTTAAGTTTTTCAGTTTGCTAAACACTACCGAGTGTCATTTCCATCCAATTTTAATAAAAGGGATGAACCTTTTGCACCTATTCATTCTGACATCTGGGATCTTGCATTTATTCCGAATATCACTGGTACGAAATGGTTTGTTTCTTTTATTGATGATTGCAAACGCATCACTTGGCTTTTTCTTATGAAGGATAAATCTAAAGCTTTTCAACTCTTCATTCAATTTTATCATATGATTAAAACACAGTTTGGAAAATCCATTAAACGGTACGTTCAAATAATTGCAGGGAATATATGAATCAATAGTTTTGTAATTGCCAAGAAGAAACCACTTCTGGTGTATAAAAAGACAAAGAAACTCGATATGATCCAATATCAACTTCAAGAGCTCGAACCTGTGGTAAGTACTAAAGAAACTTACTCTTCCAATATTTGTGAACCCACCCTTGATGAATTACGATTGCCTTGAGAAAAGAAAAAGGGACTTCCACCAAACATCCTATTTCTACTTTTGTCTCCTCTAAACACCTTTCCTTGCAGCATCAGAGTTTCATTGTAGCTATTGATTCTATACAAATCCCAAACTCAATACAAGAGGCATTAAAAGATATGAACTGGGTTCAAGCCATGAATGGGGAGGGCGTTAAAGAAAAATAGAACGTGGGAGATTGTTAAGAGGCTAAGAAATAAAAGGCCGATGAGATGTAAGTGGATATACACTGTGAAGTATCGATTAGATGGTGTATTAGATCGATATAAAGCAAGACTAGTTGCAAAAGGATACACAGACGTATGGAATTGACTATAAGGAGACGTTTGCTGCTGTGGCAAAGATGAATACAGTCAGAGTCTTGCTTTCTCTTGCAGCTTATTTTGGATGGGATTTGCATCAATTCGATGTAAAGAATGCATTCTTACATGGAGACTTAGAGGAAGAAGTTTACATGGAAATTCCTCCCGAATACGATGTCATCAATGGAGGAAACATGTATGCAGGCTAAAAAAGTTTTGTATGGGTTGAAACAATCCCCTCGTGCATGGTTTGGGAGATTTGCAAAAATCATGGTGTTGCTTGGATACAAGCAAAGTCAAGGGGACCATACTCTTTTCCTTAAACATGTTGTCAGAGGAAAACTTACGGTTCTCCTGGTATATGTGGATGACATCATTGTATTAGGTAATGATCTAGTTGAGAAGAAGCTCTTGGAGGAGAAGTTAGCTGCTGAATTTGAAATGAAAAATGTAGGAAAATCAAGCTACTTCCTTGGAATAGAGGTGGGATACTCTAAGCAAGGCATCTTTATCTTTAAAAGGAAATATATCCTAGATCTACTTAAAGAGACTGAGAAGCTTGGGTCCTATTGAACAAAACCATCAAATGGGAAGTGAAGAGGAGAGTTCCAATTTTGATAAGGCACAATACCAAAGATTGATGGGAAAACTCATATACTTGGTCCATATTAGGTGAGACTTGGCTTATGTTGTGAGTGTGGTTAGCCAATTCATGCATGATCCGAAAGTGAGACACATGCAAGCAGTAGAAAGAATATTATGGTATCTTAAGGCCGCACTTGGTTAGGGACTACTGTTCAAAAATGGTGATAAGCTCTCTATAGAAATCTACATTGATGCTGATTATGCAGGCTCTATCAGTGACAGAAGATCAACATCAAGATATTGTATGTTTTTGGGAGGAAATTTGGTGGCTTGGAGAAGCAAAAAGCAAAATGTTGCTAGATTAAGTGCAGAGGCAAGATTTCGTGCCATGTCACAAGGAATTTGCGAGCTACTATAGTTGAAAATTATCTTGGATGACTTGGAGATAAAATATGAGGCTCCTATGAAGATGTTAGGTGACAATAAATCAGCTATTAACATCGCTTATAACCCTATCCAACATGATAGGATGAAGCTTATTGAAATTGATCGACACTTTATTAAGGGGAAGTTGGATAGTGGACTTATAGCGACAATACATGTTCCTTCTGGATTACAGTTGATAGATGTGTTGACTAAGGGCCTACCCACAGAGAGGTTTCAGGAGCTTACATTCAAGCTGGGAATGATAGATATCCATTCACCACCTTGAGGGGGGATGTTGAAATATATCATACATTTATATTCTTTGTCTTTATCATTTATTATGATAGATATGAGTGAGGTAAGAATGTTGAAATATATCATACATTTATGTTCTTTGTCTTTATTATTTATTATGATAGATATGGTTAAGTAAGTTAGTATCTTACAGATTTATTAGGTGGTTCTTGCAATATACCTATAAATTGTATCTTTCTCTATGCAAAAAGAATGTGAGATAGAATTACTTCACTTCTATAATTCCTAGTCTTTCTTTAAGTTTCTTTTTTCAAGTCAATCCTTTTGGCATCTGTTGCTGAAGTTGTGTCAAATTGTTTTGAGGCATATTTGTTTAAGTTTTTTACTTTGGACAGGAAAAAAGTGATCTTTTAAAAGTTGTTTTTAGCTTTTGGGTAGAAGCTAATAACAGTAGCTTCTATGAAAGGCGATTTTTTCATTTTCAAAAATCACTTATTTGTCAAAAAAAAGGCTGAAACATATGCGCCCTTATTTTTCAATTTAAAAAAAAAAATGAACTCCCAAGAAAGCATATTTGACAAATATATGTTTATAAGCCTAGTTCTTCCATTAGTTGTAATACTCGGTTAAACTATTGTTTGAGATATTTAATTTCTGCCTTTCTGATTTCGATTGTCCTTGTTTAGAAAACTGATATCTTCCACTTTACTAGCTAATTCAGTGTTTGGGCCATGTTAAACCTTAGTATAAATTAGTCATTGCTTAAGAAATTCTTATACTGTCCTTTGAGATGCTCAGTCCTTTTTTATAGGTAATGGAACAGTTCTTCGGTTTGGTTAACACATTCCTGAGGAACCATCAAGATACTTGGAAAAGAAGGTTAGGAGTACGGACCTACAAGGTATACTATGCTTTCTGAAAGATTTTGGTCTCTGATGTTTTGTGATTGGCAGGGAAGTAGTAATACCGTCATTTACAGAGCATGGGGTGCATTTGTTCTCTTCCTTTGTTATTTTTGACACTGGAAAAATACTTCTATTCATTAAAAAAATTCACTTTTTACTTTTATGTATAGTAAATTTATTTTAAGTCAACATTTCTGAAGTTAATATCAGTTTGTTCTTGAAACAGAAAAATTTGACATTAACCCCTACCAGGTTGAAATTTAATATCAATTTTATCCTTTCATCATGTTAGAAATAAGGAAATATCTATTAATATCCTAGAATATTTCATATCATATCTTAGATTGATTTATATTTATTTAGGTTGATTATGTCATTATGATTTGATTTTATCTTTACCTTATAAATAGGATTATCTCATTGTATTAACATCACACATAATATCAATATATTTTCATATTATCTAAAGTTGCTATTCTATCTCTTTCCCTCCTCCATTATCTAAAACCTCAATTTCAACATGGTATCAGAGCGGTACCATCCATCATGATCTGTGTCTATTGTTCCGTTGCAGAGATTCCAGTAATTTGGAACTCACTTGTACTATGTCCCTTACTTTACTTTACTTTCTCGTTTTCGATTTTGCTCCTGCTTGTGACCCATGGTTGTGACCTGTGAGTGATGAATATTGGGTTGTCCTCCCTATCAACCTCCTATTGTGAATCTTACCAATAGTGATATTTGTCTTCACTCAGTTATGACGGTAGTATGCTCTTTTGACTTTAGATCTCCAATCTTTCAATTGTTCAAGGCTTTCATATGTTGTTCCTGCGATCTATTGTTGCATGTATTGGGAGTTTCCACTGTCTTCATTGCATCTTTTCCAGTGCCGGTAGCTGTGTGTGTCTCTTCTTTTCCTAGTCGTATAATTATCCAACAAGCTACTCAAGCTGATGTTCATTCCAGTTGCCTTATTGTGTTATCTTTTCAAACATATCCAGCATCCCTAAATTGCCTTGTTAGTCTTCAATGGAGATCAATTTTATATTTTAAGGGTTTAATTGTAACAAGCTTAAAGTTTAGTAAGCTTTAGCTTGAGGGGGAGTGTTAGAAATAAGGAAATATCTATTAATATCTTAGAATATTTCATATCATATCTTAGATTGATTTATATTTATGTAGGTTGATTATTTTATTATGATTAGATTTTATCTTTACCTTATAAATAGGATTATCTCATTATATTAACATCACACATAATTTCAATATATTTTCATATTATCTAGAGTTGCTATTCTAGCTCTTTCCTTCCTCCACTATCTAAAACCCTCAATTTCAACACATCAAATCATTAGTAACATATTTTATGATTCATTCTGGTTGGCTAAGCTATATTGCCTATGTGTCTTCCATGGTTGATGAGGAGAGACAATTTCTACGAAATCGACTTGAAAATAAAAAAATAGAAAAAAGAAACTAAATCAAATATTTAGGACACTTAAGAATTTTGGTGACAAGATTTTATTTTTATTTCAGTTTTCTTTTTTTTCTTTTTTGTTTCCAAGTTGATGAGGCGAAATTGTTAGAACTGGATCATAAACTACAAGAAAGAATGCTTTATTGCTACGGAATTCTCAGCCAATGTGGCCAAGAAATCTCTACAATGGGCTAGGGATAATTCGCTCAACTCTCCAAGAAGTCTTTCAAGTTCTCAATCACAAGTCTTTCTTCTCTTCCTTTCTTATTCCTATTTATACTCCACTATCACCTTACAAGTGACTGAGTAATTGTTCTAACACTATTTGATCTATTCAATGTACTGATGCTTCAACAGTCTTCTCTACATGTGAAAATGCGCTTAATGCAAGATTCCACTATATTTTTCACAATAGGTACTATTCCAATTTTCTCTCTAATGTATTTGTTCCTGGCATTGTCTTGTTTGGAGTGATCATTCATCCAACTCTACATTCTCATCTCTGCAACATTGTTACTATTCTCTCTTTTTGTCTTTTTCCTGCCCAACATTTAGTCTTATATGACATCGTGGTAAAATTTTTACTTTAGCTTAAGTGATGCTTTTTTATAACAAATAACAGATAACACCCAAGATACTCCTACATTCATCCACCTAGCTGGATTCTACGGTTTATGTGTCGCTCTATTTCCTGGTCATTTTGTATGGACCTACGATTTTTAGACCATCTGACTTGAAAGATTGCTTTCTTAATGTTGAGAAGCAGAGAAAGAGAGAAAATCATAGAATGAATCTGTGTGACTGAACTACACAACGGAGAAAATATATATAGACAATGTGTAATAAATACACAATAATTACAAAGATATATTTTCCCTAATTATAGATAATTTACAGATAATTACAGATTCTAACACTCCCCCTCAAGCTGGGGCATATAGATCATATGCACCTAGCTTGTTACATAGGTAACTTATTCTGGGGCCTCTCAATGATTTGGTGAGAACATCGGCCAGTTGGTCATTTGAATTGACGAAGCTTGTGGTGATGTCTCAAGATAGAATCTTCTCTCTGATAAAGTGACAATCAACTTCAATGTGTTTGGTCCTTTCATGAAAAACTGGATTTGAGGCAATGTGTAAAGCGGCTTGATTGTCACAAACAAGTGTCATGTGCTTAGTTTCCCCAAATTGAAGTTCTTTGAGGAGTTGCTTAAGCCAGATAAGCTCACATGTAGTTGAGGCCATTGCACAAGATCGCCAAAGACTAGACCGCGCCACTACAGTTTGCTTCTTACTCTTCCAGGATATGAGATTGCCTCCAATAAGTATACAATATCCGGAAGTAGAACGCCTATCAGAAGGGGATCCCGCCCAATCTGCATCAGAATACCCAACTATATCAGTATGCCCCTTGTCTTCATAGATCACCCCGCTGGGGGGTGCTCCTTTGACATACTTCAAAATACGATGACAAAGATCCCAAAGGTGCTTCACATGGTGAGTTTAGGAATTGACTAATCACACTGACTGCAAACGAAATGTCTGGACGAGTAACTGTGAGATAGTTCAACTTCCCAACCAATCGTCTATATCTGCCAGGTCGATAGTGGCTCCCCCTGATTTGGTAGGAGCTTGACATTAGGATCCATAGGAGTATCAACGGATTTTGCAGCAAGTAAACCTGTTTCTTCTAGAATGTCAACAACATATTTTCTCTGAGAGAACTATGCCATCTTTGACCTGTGCTACTTCAATACCGAGGAAGTATCCGAGTTTGCCAAGGTCCTTGGTCCGGAAATGCTTGCATAGGTGTTGTTTGATCCGTGTTATACCCCGAGTGTCGCCCCTCGTAATGACAATATCATCAACATACACAACAAGGTAGATGCAACCTTTCGAGTATGATGATAAACACAGAGTGGTCGACTTCACTCCGAGTCATACCAAATTGCCGAACCACAAAGTGGAGAATCTTCCAAACCAAGCCCGAGGAGATCGCTTAAGACCATACAATGACTTGCGAAGACGACAAACACGGCTGTAAGACTCCGAGCAACAAACCCAGGAGGTTGCTCCATATAAACCTCTTCCGCAAGATCACCATGAAGAAAGGCATTCGTAATGTCCAACTGTTGAAGAGGCCAACGACACATAGCAGCCATAGAGAGAAACAGACGAACAGAAGCCATCTTGGCAACAGGGGAGAATGTATCACCATAATCCAAACCAAAGATCTGAGTGTATCCTTTGGCTACAAGACGGGCCTTAAGACGATCAATTTGGCCATCGTGCCCCACCTTAATCAGAAAAATCCACCGACAACCAACCACAGATTTACCGGAGGAAGAGTCACCAGCTCCCAAGTACCACTATCCTCAAGTGCACACATCTCAAGAATCATAGCCTTGTCTCCACCCAGACGGGAGAGGCCTCACCGTAGTCTTAGGAATAGACACAGAGGACAAAGAAGACAGACAAGCATAATGTAGAGAAGATAAACGGTGATAACTCAAGGCAGTATAGTGAGGAGATGGGTTACGAGTGGAACGAATACCTTTACGAAGGGCGACGGGAAGATCAGGTGCAACCGGCAGGACCGAAGGCGGCGGAGGATCAGGCACCGGAGGAGAGTCCTCATCAGCCAAGACAGGCTCGGAGGGAGGAGCAGGAGCAGGCAGCTGCCGGTTAGGTGCAACCCAGCGCCGAGGTGGGATAGGCTCGGCTAGTGGACGGGCACGACGATGGTAGACCTGGGAGGGGCGGTGTAGGTGGAGGCGAGGGCAAAAGGGGTGACAAAGGCACGGGAGCACAGGAAGGGGGAGCTCCTCAGAAGCAGGAGAGGTGGAATGGTTAGATGGCTCAAAAAAGGGAATAGTGTCAAAAAAGGTAACATCCGCGGAGACAAGATAACGACGCAGAGTAGGAGAAAACACCAAAACCCTTTTGAGACCGAGTGTAACCAAGAAAAACACATTTAAGTGAACGTGCAGAAAGTTTGTCAAGACCAGGAGTGAAGTTGTGAACAAAGCAAGTGGACCCAAAAACGTGTGGGGGAAGGGAATGCAAGGTGTCATGAGGAAATAGGATGGAATCGGGAACTTGATGGCCCAAAATGTAAGAGGCATGCGATTAATTAAATAACAAGCAGCTAAAACTAAGACGCTTCAAAACGAAAAGGTACATGATGATGCAAGAGAAGAGTACGTGTGGTTTCAATGAGATGACGATTCTTGCGCCAAAGAACCCCATTCTGTTGAGGTGTATGAGCACAGGATGTTTGGTGAAGAATTTCATGAGAAGCTAAGAATTTTTGAAAATCATGAGATAAATATTCTTTGGCATTATCACTACGTAAAGTGCGAATAGGGACACCAAAATGAGTTTTTATTTCTTGATAAAATGTAGTGAAAACAGGAAACAATTCGCACTGTGTTTCAATAAAAATAACCACGTACAACGAGAATAGTCATCAATAAACGTAACAAAATAACGATATCCTAAACTAGACACTGTGCGACTAGGACCCCAAATATCGGAATGAACTAAAGCAAACGGAGACGCAGCTCGACTACTAACACTATCTGGAAAATGACTCCGCGTGTGTTTCCCAAGTTGACACGACTCACAAGGCAAACTGGAAAGTTTGGTCAAGCTAGGCACCATGCGTTGCAAGTTAGCAAGGCTGGGATGACCTAATTGGGCATGGAGGGTGAGAGGATCAGTGGTGAGGGAGCAAACACTTGACGGGGAGCGGAGCCAATAGAGGCCACGAGATTCACATCCGGTGCCAATCATCCGTCCCGTGCTCCGGTCCTGCAAGTAAACAGAATCTTCAGTGAATGAAATGATACAGTTAAGGGCTTTAGTTAACCGATAAATAGAGAGTAGGTTGAATGGAGAACCAGGAACATAAAGGATGTAATCAATCGACATAGGAGGAAGGGACGGTAGTGCCCACCCCGTGAGATCAGGTGTAAGAACCGTAGGCCAAACAGACAGTAGGTAAATATCCAGGAGTAGAAAGAGGAGAAAATAAAGCTTTATTAACGGAGATATGATCAGTGGCGGCGCAATCAAGAACCCAAGGACCCAAAGAGGCCGACTGAGAGAGACAAGCTAAAGAATTACCAGAGTGTGCAATGTAAGTGGAACTAGAGTTCGACTTGCTCAAACCACTTCAGGAAATCAGCATAGTCAGCTGGAGACGGTGGATGTGGAACAGGGGAGTCCAGGGGAGCAGGAACACCGGCCTGAGCAACATTAACAGTAGGGCGCAGATGAGGATGCAAAGAGTAACAACGATCAATGGTGTGGCCTGGCTTATGACAATGGTCACACTTAGGTCGGGGCTTCCGAGAACGACCACGACTGGTACCCTGAGTGACGAGTGCAGAGGTATCAATGGAGCGAGGAGGAACTCAGCCGGTGCTTTGGCGGGAACCCGAAGGAGAGAGGCAGACACCATGGAGAGAGTAGGCACAGTGGGGATCCCGTGTCGATCACGAGTAGCAGAATACTCCGAAGGTAAGCCATAAAGGGCCAAGAGCATAAAGAAAGAGCTATGTTGCTCCAACTCCTTCGCCGGGGTATCAGCAGGGGGCAAGAGTTCATTGAAGTCATGGAGTGCACCGTGAATCTTACCCAAATAGGAGGACATAGAACCATCAAGCTGGCGAGGAGAAATGATGCCCATGAGATCCTGACAAACACGATATAGACGTTGAGTGTCATTGGTGAAGAGGGTCTTTGCCTGTGTCCAAACAGATTCACAAGTGACATGGGCCCGAAAGATTTGTTTGATGGAAGGAGCAATGGTGGACTTGAGAATGCTACACAGCTGGGCATCAATCTTAACCCAGCGGGGACGTCTATCCACCGGGATGTCTACAGCCTTTGTGGTGAGGTGGTCAACATAGTCTTGCCCTGCCAACCAAAGTTTGATGTCGGATGCCCAAGTATCATAGTTATTGCCATCAAGTTTATCAGTGGAAAGAGCCACACTGACATAACTAGTGAAAGCGAGAGGGTCAGCTTTCGGAACACCCTTATCATCAAAGGAAGAGTTGCCAGCCATGGGTACAAGGAGGCAGGGGCAGAATGGGAATTACAAAAAAAGTCACGTCGTCGGAGAGCACGGATCGCGAAACCAAGGGCAGATCCGGAAAGAGGAGAGCGGCACGAGTCAGACGCAGGAGATGGCGGCCTGAACGGAGGCTGGACGCGCCGCCACCCGCTGCCGGAAGGCGCGGCGGCGGAAAACACCGCAGACGGGAGAGGCCGCGCATGGGGATGCGTGAGGACCGGAATGGAGCCGCGGTTTCTGGGGGTGGGCCGCGCACGATGAGGCGAGGCTGGCGATGAGGTCGCCGGTCGAAAAAGTCGCCGGAAAATCGGCCGGTGGCGGGAAACAGTGGCGGCAGGCAGCTATTAAGCCCGGAAAGGGCCACGGCGGAGAGGAAAAACGGGCAAACCGGAAGGGAAACGCGGTTTGGCCGAAAAAAAAAAATTTCTCCAGAGGGCAATGGGCCCTCCTGACGGCACGGACTAGGGTTTTCTTTCTTTCTAGGCTCTGGATACCATGTTGAGAAGCAGAGAAAGAGAGAAAATCATAGAATGAATCCGTGTGACTGAACTACACAACGGAGAAAATATATATAGACAATGTGTAATAAATACACAATAATTACAAAGATATATTTTCCCTAATTATAGATAATTTACAGATAATTACAGATTCTAACACTTAAAATGTGTGATATGCTTCAGAATACATGTGAAGGGAAGTTTTTACCTGAAAATGAAGTGATCAGAATGTTTTTTCCTTTGAAGAAAAAATTGCTGTGCTGCTTGGAATTGTTTATGAACTTCAATTCTTAAAGGAATATACTCAATGGTTATATGTAATTTTAACTAGTAGTTATATTATACAATGTTTGTATACATTGTCCATTCTCTCGTGTTCTGTAGTCTATATAGATGCTTTCTGATTCATTTTACAAACTTAAATTCAAATTTCTTGCATACAAACATGGTTTACAATAGGGTGCAATGACAATTGTTTAATTCACGTATTCTACCCCACTTCACAAGTTTTATGCTTGGAATAGTCCTTTCTTCTCTTGTAACATCTAGCATCTCCCTCCCGAGTCATGCAATCTTTCCATCTTACATGTGAGTTGTTAGAACTGGTATCTGCTCACACAAAGGAGAGAAATCTGTATGTATTATCACAGAAGCTGGAATTTCAGTGTGAAATTCAGCCTCTGGTGCATATATTCAAGTAGGAACTAGTATGATAGTGTATGAAAGTTAGAGAAAAATAAAGAAACAGCTTGGGCAATTATGAGGCTCCCTTCGCCCTCCTGATCCACCCCAAATTCTGCCTAACTGAAACCCCTCCCCCATTACGTGCTTTTATTACAATTTCACCCTCCTATTGTCTACTAGAACTCCACCTTCTCTCTCTCCCCCCAGTCAGCATAGCAAACTCCCATTTCTCTCCATTCTTATTCTCTCCCTCGGGTCTCTTCTCTTCCCAGAGGTAATGAATTTGGGCTTGGTAGGCCTATCATAATACTGCCAATCTCAACAATTTTCCCGGAGGTAAGTGACTGTATTGTTTACCAAAGGTTGTATCTAATATTTTTAAAGTTATAACTGAAAGAGATTGAATTCTTAAACTGGTATAATTATTATTTTTCATGAATTAGGTTGTTCCTTTTACTCCAAGTGCCGGTGTTCTTGAGTGGGTTAATGGAACTCTTCCTCTCGGTGAATATCTCATAGGCAGGTCAGTCAAAGAAAGAGGCATTTTATTGCAAAATTTCTTGTTCCGTTCAACTTTAAAGTCATTGGTCCTTGTTGAACTTCAGCATGAGAAATGGAGGTGCTCATGGTCGCTATGGAATGGGGGATTGGTCATTCCTCAAATGTCGAGAGCACATGACAAATGTAAGCAAATAATATTTAAAGTTAATTTGTCAACTTGAGTGTCATAAAAGTATTTCTTGAATTATGCTGAGGTATATTGCTCGTTTAATAGTTTTCTAAAGTGGTGGTACTCAAAAGAATTTTTATTCAAATAAGAATAGGGAAGAAAAAAAATTATTTTGAAATATTAAAGGTCAAATACCCACTTCATCATTTTCTTTTGTATATTGCAAGTTCTGAAGTTCCAATCTTCCATTAAATTCTTAGGAAATATTATGTCTTGTCTAGTTGCTTAGAATATTATTGGTTCAACCTTGAATTCAATTGATTGTTGAGAGGTTGGAACTGGAGAATTATATTGCAATGCTGGCTTGTTATGTTAAATATGGTGAGGCTGTGCGTCTTTAGGTGCTTTATGTTTTCTGATAGAATTATTTTAATTTCTTTGTTTGAGGAATAGAGAACCTTTTTTATGTTCCAGAAAAAGAGAAATTTTATTATAATGTATTTTGTTTATTTTATTTCATTTTAGGGCATTTTAGGCATTAACTTATTTGTTTAAAATTTGAATAAATATATCTACAGTCCACCTTATTTTGTAATATAGATGTATAAGATGTTTTTGTCAAACTCTGAGAAACTACAGGCCTGAATTGTGTGTTCTCCTACTGGAGATTTCTGATATAAATGGTGTAATACAAACTGATTTTCAGCCCTAAAAACTAGCTAAATTGCTATAAATGCTATCCTACAATTGGGCTGACGTAATTACAAAATTACAGCTGTACAATTCCCACAAAATATGCTGGTTTAAAGTATTCTGCGAATAAATGGCAAATATTCTGCAGTAATATTCTCACAATTAATTCCACTGACATCCCCCCTCAAATTGATGCTGGTAAATCTATAAGCATCAATTTGCCAACTAGGAAATTATGATGCTGACATGTCAAGGATCTGGTGAAGATGTCGGCGATTTGAACAGCTTTGGAGACACGAGGGAGAGTGATAACTCTGTAGTCATAGGCTTCTCATATGAGTGACAATCAACCTTGATGTGCTTTATTCGTTCATGATAAACAGAATTTGCGGCTATTTGTATGGCACTTGTATTGTCAGCATGTAGTGGAGTTGGCTGTGCTTGTGAGAAACCAAGCTTTAAACGAAAACCATGCAACCAAATAACTCAGAGCATGCTGCAGACATCGCACGATATTTTGCCTCAATGGATGACTTTGAGTCCAAGTCTTGTTTCTTGCACTTCGATGAGATTAGACCATCGCCTAGAAACATACACCAGCTAGTAGTAGATTTTCTGGTGTGTAGACATCCAGCCCAATCAGCATCACTATATGCTTGGAGATGTGGCGACGAACCAGCAGGGAAGAATAAGCCACGATTGGAAGTGCCAAGGAGATATCGAATAGTGCAGTGTGTTACAAAAAGATGGAAATGCTGAGGGGATTGCATGAATTTGCTGACTGTGTGGATAGCAAAAGAGATGTCAGGCTGAGTGATGGTGAGGTAGATAAGGCTACCAACCAACTTTCGGTATAAAGTTGGGTCTTCTAGAAGTTCACTGTCATCTCGTCTATATTTCACATTAATTTCCATGGGGGTAGTGACAGTAGTTGCATTGGTGAGACTAGCTAACTGAACAAGGTCTTGAATATACTTTGCTGATTGACAAAGATGCCTTTCAGTTGATAATGGACTTCTAGCCCCAAGACATAAGTGAGGTGGCCAAGGTCCTTCATGTGCAAAGTTGAATGCAACAATTGCTTGATTGTAGAGATAGCCTCTTGATCAGAACTCGTCACTACAATGTCATCCACATAAATAAGGGTACCACAATTCTTTTTGAAGTCCTTTGCGTAAATAGGGATCGATCATACTAACTTTGTGTGAAGGAAAAACCAAGTAGTGGTGTTGGAAATTTTTCAAACCATACTCTTGGTGCTTGTTTCAACCCGTATAAAGAGCGCTTTAGTTTGCAAACAACATTAGGTGATGATGTAGGTATACTTGCAGGAAGTTTTATGTAAACTTCCTCTTTGAGGTCAATGCATTCTTGACATCAATGTGGTGTGGAGGCCAAGATTTAGAAGCAGCAATGGCAGGAATAGTGTGCACAGTTGTCATCTTGGCGACAGGTGCAAAGGTCTCCTCATAGTTATGGCCAAATTCTTGCTTATTCCCAAAATCCTAGCCTTGTAACGATCTATGGATCCATCCGAACGACGCTTTATAGTGAATATAAATTTGCTGCCCAAAGGTTTAGTAGATGGTGGGCATAGAACAACATCCCACATTTGATTTTCTTCTAATGCTAGAAGCTCTGTTTCAGTAACTATGCCGTAAAGGAGCTGGATCTAGAGCAAATGCTGGATCAGCAGCAAGAGAGTGATCAGGAGAGGGCCGTGGAGGTGCTGGTGGCTGATTCAAAGTTACAGCCTTATGTCTTTGGTATACCATGAGAGGTTTTGGTGATGTTGATCCTGCAGGAGTGTTAGGAAACAATGGTAAAACAGATATGGAGGATGAAGAGTGTGTGTCATGGTTAGTTGCAAAATAACTGAACATGGCTATGATCCTTCATTTGTTGAACCATTTCAGGGGTCAAAGTTTGAACGGAGGCAGTAGCAATATGCTGCACATGTGCTGTATCCATAGAATTAGGAGCAACAGAAGAATCAACAGAGGCAGTAAAGGCTGCTGCAATTCTCTTGGCTGGTCTTATTGGACATTCTTTAATGATATAGCCGTCTTTTTTGTAGTAATTGCGAACTATTTAGGACAATTTGAAGCAAAATGACCAAATCCTTTACGACAGGAACACTGAACAGTACTCATGTCCTGGCCTCAAGGCTTGCCTTGTTCAGCGTATGCAACTAGAAGAGAGGTGGATTTTTGTTGTTCCGTGGTTGTTTGAGTAAGAAGATGCTGTTCTTGATGATGGAGTTCATTGAGGCACGCAGTCAAGGGGGTTACAGTAGCTCTATTCATGAGATTGGATCGAATACTTTCAAAATCGGATCTTAATTTCATAAGAAATTGATCTCATTTGGTAGTTTCATGAACAGTTTGTACTGAACTAAGACCTTCAACTGACAAATTTTCATAAACAATATCAGTATATTCAGCCTAAAGATTCACGAAATGAGAATAGAAGTCAGAAATTGAAAGACTGTCCTGGTGAAAAATGGCGATTTCATGTTCAAGCTGAAACCGTCGAGCAGTGTTGTTCTGGCTATATATTTTCTTCAAGTAGGCCCACATATTTGCTGCAGTGTTGAACAGTCTAAGATTGTTGAAAATATTGGGATCAACAGAGCCTATGATCCATGCCATGAATTGAGCATCTTTGACTTCCCACTTGGCATATTCATCCTTCTGTTTTGCTTTGTTAGGAGCAGGATTGCTGCCATCAACATGACCCCAAAGGTCCTTACCTTTGATGAAAGATCTAGAACTGGAATGCCCAGGCTAAATAGTTCTTGCCATTAAGACGAATGAATAAGACATCATATTTTTCAATAGGCATGAGGTAGGAGCAGGATTGCTGCCATCAACATGACCCCAAAGGTCCTTACCTTTGATGAAAGATCTAGAATTGGAATGCCCAGGCTAAATAGTTCTTGCCATTAAGACGAATGAACAAGGCATCATATTTTTCAATAGACATGAGGCTGAGGAAACATGGCACACAAAACTAAGTTTGAACAAGGAACAAATCACAAGAGACAAGAAACAAGAGGAACTAGGGCAAGACTAGGACAGACTGGAGACAAAAAAAGAGGAGTAGAGATTTTTGTCTGTGAGAATTTGTGAATTTTTGTAATTAAAGAAAATATATATTTGTAATTATTGTGTATTTATTGCACAGTGTCTATATATACTCTCTCCGTTATGTAGTTGAGACATGAATTCCTCATAAATTTCACTCTCTCTATTTCTCAACATGGTATCAGAGCCGAAGTGAGAGGAAAAAAATTCGTGCTGTCAGGGGGATCCACTGTCGTCTGATGAAACCTTTTTTTTTTTTTTTTCTGGCCATCATGCCATCCTTCCGGTTGCTTGCTCCTTTTTTTTCCTTGTTGTGTCATCACTTC
Organism: Dalbergia cochinchinensis; assembly: GCA_031216125.1. Taxonomy (NCBI): domain Eukaryota; kingdom Viridiplantae; phylum Streptophyta; class Magnoliopsida; order Fabales; family Fabaceae; genus Dalbergia; species Dalbergia cochinchinensis. The sequence goes on along the minus strand of CM062373.1, from coordinate 51,388,955 downwards.
TAGCAGCTTCCACCACTGTCTGTCGTCCTTCACTGCCGGCGAGTTTTACCGACAATGATTCCAGCCTCCAACACCACCCTTGGCATCGCCTCTCACTACTCAGCCAAACCGTGGTGGTCTGGTCTTGATCTGACCGTCGGCGTGCCACCACGCGCCTCCACTGCTCTCTGTGGCATTGTTCACCCTCATCTACTTCCACTGCGCGTGTACTCGCTAGCGGTACCCACCACTTCGCCAGCTGTGCACTTTGCAGAAGTCATACTTTGAAAATACCACTTCTGCCCTCGTACTTTCGTGACCCATGGCTACCTTCGACTCACCTGCTCCGCATTAGCCATCTCCAACTGATTATGCTGATTTTTGAAGTGATTTGAGCACAATCAAAACTCTGGTTCCACTGCCTCTATTGCACACACTGGTAATTCTTTTGCTTGTCTCTCTTAGTCGGCCTCATTGGGTCATTGGGTTCTTGATTCCACCACCACTGATCATATCTCTAGTAATAAAGTTTTATTTTCCACACTTTCTACTTATGGATATTTACCCACTGTCACTTTAGCCAACGGTTCTCACACAGTCTCATGGGATGGGCACTACCCATCCCCTGTCCTTTCTGTGAATTGATTCTGTCCTTTATGTTCCTGGTTCTCCATTCAACATGCTCTCTATTTCTTAATTAACTAAAGTCCTAAGTGTACCATTTCATTTACTGAAAATTCTGCTTACCTGCAGGACCGAAGCACGGGACGGATAATTGGCACCGAATGTGTCTCGTGGCCTCTATTGGCTCCATCCCCATCATGTGTTTACTATTTCACCACCGATCCTCTCCTCTTACCCTCCACGCCCAGTTAGATCATCCCAGCCTTGCCAACTTGCAGCACATGGTGCCTAGCCTTTCCAAACTGTCCAGTTTGCCTTGTGAGTCGTGTCAACTTGGGAAACACATGCGGAGTCATTTTCCTGAAAGTGTTAGTAGTCGGGCTGCATCTCCCTTTACTTTAGTTCATTCAAATATTTGGGGTGCTAGTTGCGCAGTGTCTCATTTAGGACTTCATTATTTTGTTACGTTTACTTACTATTCTCATTGTACTTGGTTATTTTTACTAAAAAACAGTTTTGAGTTGTTTTCTGTTTTCTCCAATTTTTATCAAGAAATAAAAACCCATTTTGGTATTCGTATTCGCACTTTACATAGTGATAATGCAAAAGAATATTTGTCTCATGATTTTGAGCTGTTTTTAGCTTCTCGTGACATTCTTCACCAGACATCCTGTGCTTATAAACCTCAACAGAATGGGGTTGCTGAACGTAAGAACTGTCATCTCATTGACACTGCTCGTACTCTTCTTCGTAATCATGTGCCTTTTCATTTTTGGGGGGATGCTGTTTTAACTGCATGTTGTTTAATTAATTGCATGTCCTCCTCTGTTTTGGATAACCAGGTTCCCCGCTCCATCTTATTTCCCCGTGACCCCTTGCATTCCTTTTCCCTACATGTTTTTGGGTCAACTTGCTTCATTCACAACTTCACTCCTGGTCTTGACAAACTTTGTGCACGTTCACTTAAATGTGTTTTTCTTGGTTATTCTCAATCTCAAAAGGGTTTTCATTGTTTTTCTTCTACCTTGCGTCGTTACCTTTTTTGACATTATGCCCTTCTTTGAGTTATCTAACTATTCCACCTCTCCTGCTTGTGAGGAACTCCCGCTTCCCACCATCCCTATGCCTTTGCAACCCCTTATCCCTGAGCCTACACCCTGTCCCCTTCAGGTCTACCATTGTCGAACCTGTCAGCTAGTTGAGCCTATCTCGCCTTAGACACCCATTGCCCCTACCCTTCAGCTGCCCTTCGCTCCTGTTCCTTTCTCCGAGCATGTCTTGGCTGATGTGGACTCTTCTCCAGTGCCCCATCCTCCACTGCTTTGATCCTACCCGTTGCTCCTGATCTTCCCATTGCCCTTCGTAAAGGTATTCATTCCACTCGTAAGCCATCTTCTCACCATACTGCTTTGAGTTATCACCGTTTATCTTATAAGCCTTACGCTTGTCTGTCTTCTTTGTCTTTTGTTTCTATTCCTAAGACTACAAATGAGGCCTTCTCCCATCCTGGGTGGAGACAAATCCGTGGTTGGTTGTCAATGGATTTTTACAGTTAAGGTGGGTCTTGATGGCCAAATTGATTGTCTTAAGGCCCATCTTGTTGTCAAAGGATACCCTTAGATATTTTGTTTGGATTATGGTGGTACCCTCTCCTTTATTGCCAAGATGGCTTCTGTTCGTCTGTTTCTCTCTATGGCTGCTATGCGTCGTTTGCTTCTTCATCAGTTGGATATTAAGAATGCTTTTCTCCATGGTGATCTTGAGGAAGAGGTTTATATAGAGCAACCTCCTGGCTTTGTTGCTCAGGGGAGTCTTTAGGTCTTATTGTTGTCTTTGGAAATCACCGTATGGTCTTAAGCAGTCTCCTCTGGCTTGGTTTGGAAGGTTCCCCATTGTGGTTCAGCAATTTGGTATGACTCAGAGTGAAGCTAATCACTCTGTGTTTTATCATCATACTCAGAGAGATTGCACCTACCTAGTTGTGTACGTCGATGGCATTATCATTGCAGGGAGTGACATTCATGGCATAGCACAGATCAAACAACACCTATGCAATCACTTTTAAACCAAATATCTTGGCAAACTCAAATACTTCCTGGGTATTGAAGTAGCACAGTCCAAAGATGGCGTAGTCCTTTCTTAGAGAAAATATGCAGTTGACATTCTAGAGGAAACAAGTTTACTTGCTGTAAAACCTGTTGATACTCCTATGGATCCTAATGTCAAGCTCCTACCAAATCAAGGGAAGCCACTATCTGACCCTAGTAGATATAGAAGATTGGTTGAGAAATTAAACTATCTTGCAGTTACTCATCCAAACATTTCTCTGGCCGTAAGTGTGGTTAGTCAATTCCTAAACTCACTATGTGAAATTCACTGGGATGCTTTGATACGTATTTTGAAGTATGTCAAAGGAGCACTAGGGAAGGGCCTTATTTACGAAAATAAGGGGCATACTGAGATAGTTGGGTATTTTGATGCAGATTGGGCAAAATCCCTTCTGATAAGCGTTCCACTTCCAGGTACTGTATACTCATTGGAGGCAATCTCATATCCTAGAGGAGTGAGAACCAAGCTGTAGTTGCGAGGTTTAGTGCCGAGGCAGCCTCAACTACATGTGAGCTTATTTGGCTTAAGCAACTCCTTCAAGAACTTTGATGTGAGGAAACCAAGCACATAACACTTGTTTGTGACAATCAAGTTGCATTGCACATTGCCTCAAATCCATTTTTTTCATGAGAGGACCAAACACATTGAAGTTGATTGTCACTTTATCAGAGAGAAAACTCTATCTAGAGACATCACCACAAGCTTCGTTAAATTAAATGACCAACTGGCAGATGTTCTCAGCAAATCGTTGAGAGGTCCTAGAATAAGTTGCCTATGTAACAAGCTAAGTGTATATGATCTATATGTCCCAACTTAAGGGAGAGTGTTAGAATTTGTAAATATCTATAATTAAGGAAAATATATATTTATAATTATTGTGTATTTATTGCATTGTCTATATATGTTTTCTCCGTTGTGTAGTTGAGACACATGGATTCCTCATGATTTTTTCTCTTTCTCTAGTTCTCAACATTGGCTATAACAGGATCGTAACCAAGACTGATACCGTGAGATGTCATTTAAATAATATGTTTGAAGTATTTAAGCTCAACTTTGACTAGGGCTTCCTAGACTAAGCCTGAGAAAGAGAATGCAATAGAGCATTGAGAAGACAAACTGACACATCATAAATATATGATAAACTTACTTAATATTTATTGTAGCTTTTATTCCTGATATTATCAAATAGAATAGTAGTAAAATGAGTGGTGCCTTTTTTATAGGAAAGGGACAAGCGCAAAGCATTCAAGGAAGTTTGCAAGAATTTCAGGTTTTCTTCCTATGCTTCTCTTTTAATTGACCTGGAAAACATATCAACTTCATAGCCTAATGGCATTGTCATGCAGGCCTGTCATGCATTACTTTTTCTTGGAGAGGTTTATACAGCCAGCTGAGTGGTTTGAGAAGAGACTAGCTTATACCCGAAGTGTAGCTGCTAGCTCTATGGTTAGTGAATTCTACTTTCTGAGCGTGCATATTTGGGTATTTGGATCCTCCCTGTGCTTTATATTGCTGAAAGACATCTTAAAGGAGTTATCAATTGGCTGTATTGAAGTTAAATTAAAGAAGGCCCATTCAACACTAGCAAACAAAAAATATTAATTCAGATTAGATCCTTTCTAGTACACAATTAGAAGGTTTTATGTGCTGTTTTTTCCCACGTTTGAAAGCAAAGAAGTAGCCTTTGGTTCTGACTTCTCAATTAATCCTTCATTTAATGCCCGTCTTTGTGGTCCTGATACCACTATTGTATTTCACTTCTGTTTTCTTACGAAATAGCTTCCAATTTTAAGCATTCTCTATACCATATTTTATGATGATCCTTGGTCTATCTATTTGTTGATTCATATTTCAGGTTGGCTATATAGTTGGCCTTGGAGACCGGCATTCAATGAATATTTTAATTGATCAAGCCACTGCAGAGGTTGTTCACATAGATCTTGGTGTTGCATTTGAACAAGGCTTGATGCTTAAGACGCCAGAACGGGTATGTCTTTCATTTGCCATTGAGTCATGCACGTAGTTCCATACTTCATCTGGATTCTTGATATCTTCTGTAACTGCTGGCAGGTTCCATTTAGGCTTACAAGAGACATAATTGATGGAATGGGTGTAACTGGAGTTGAGGGGGTTTTCCGAAGATGTTGTGAGGAAACACTGTCTGTTATGCGGACAAACAAAGAAGCATTGCTGACGATTGTGGAGGTAATCACACTTTCCTTCTGTAGCATGACTTTAATTTATATTTCTATATTTGCCATTTTGCCTCATAACATGTGAATGTCCACTGCAGGTTTTTATCCATGATCCTCTTTATAAGTGGGCTTTATCTCCCCTGAAAGCTTTGCAGCGTCAAAAGGTATTTTTAACCCTCAATGCTATATTCTTTATTTATCCTGTGTCCAGCATCCCATAATCCAAGGTTGCTAGCAGTAGATGTGGACTGGTTCTTTAAGCCTGCTCAACTTGCATCTCTCGATTTACCTGTGGCTATCTTATTCCCTCCTCCTACACAGGAAATGGATGAAGATTTGGATACAAGTTTGGAAGAACCTCAAAATGAGTATGAAGGAAATAAGGACGCAGCACGTGCACTTCTGCGTGTCAAGCAAAAGCTAGATGGATTTGAAGAAGGTGAAATGCGAAGTATCCATGGGCAGGTATTTTGTTAACATATATATGCCAAGTTCTTGTACATGAATTTATGTGTTTTCCTTTTTCCCATTTCCATCTTTTTCCTTGTTTGGCTGATAAAGTGGGATACCATGCATTTTTATTTTGACAGTTATAATTGGAAGTTTGAACACGTACTCGTCAAATGGGTGTTGAGAGTCTAGATTTCAAGGATTTAGCCTGTAACTGGAGAATAAAATTCTTCAGTTGTCAATAATTTCTAATTACAGAACTGAACCATTGACAACATCAATCTGAGCAGACAAATGAAATTTGAATTTGTGCGCTCAAATATGCGATTACGAATATGATTGAGGTATTTTATTTACAGGTGCAACAACTGATCCAAGATGCAATTGATCCTGAGCGGTTGTGTCAAATGTTTCCTGGTTGGGGAGCTTGGTTATAATGAAGCAACTTGTCCATTCCGCGCCTTGACACTGAATTATCTTGTATAGGCGGCCTGTGTTTCTTTTGTGTATTCTGGTTTTTCTTTTCTGTTTTGTTTAGTGGTTGTAAATGAATTTCTTTTTTGGGTGAATTGTAAAATAGGCTATTTGCAGAGTTAAAAGATGCAAAAGGAATTATTTACGGAAAACTGATGCAAAGTAACACGAAGAAGGAATATTTAATTTTAATGGATTAAATTATTATCATTACAAACGTACTATTAAAAGTGTCATTTTCATTTATGACAAATTTACAATCAATGAAATCAATAGTCACTCAGTAAAAATAATTAGTTGCTCAATAAAAAGTGATATTCATTCACTTCTTTTCATATGCCTTCACATATATTTATTTCATAAAAAAATACCAATAATGATAAATAATGGTCACTTGCAATATTTTAATTTTATGGAACTTTATAGAATAAATAATTGCTCGGCAAATTAATAGCACACTTCACTATAAATTATCAATTTAAAGAGGATAACCACTTATCCAAAATATAATCATTTGCTCCATATTTCTTTATGAAAGCATTTTTTTTGTAAAAAAATGATTTCTTTTATAAATATTTCATAAGACCATCCTTTAATAGAGTTTTTAATGTCCATCCTAATTAAATACTTTGTAATTGTTTTTTTCTAATCATTTAAACATACCTCAACTATTGGGAGGTTAGATGGTAAGAGTTCTCCTTCTTTTAATAGTGTTAAAGATTCAATTCTCATCTCATTTCGGGAATGAAATAGTTTTAAAATTCGAGATTAATATCTTTCTGCACAATGGGTTTACAGTTTACAAAAGAATTAGTTGCTACATAACTCAAAATACATTGTGTCATTTGAACTGCTACATTATAATTAAATATTTCCATAATAATGAATGCTTTGCCTTGTGTTACCCACACGAAGTGGTCTCCTAGTTTCATGAAAAGGTGGAGGATTTTTTTTTTTTCTTTCAAGATCGAATGGTGCAGCATTCTTATGTGACAGACAGTGTTTGCTGGCAGTCGGGTCTTGTTTGGGACATGGACTGAAAACTACGAAGGGTGATGGACGGTCTTCATCTGGCTTGAGAAATGGGTTTTCATTTGCTGGAGTTGCTTTGATGTAGATCCTTTTTTATTTTCACCGTGATCTGCAACCTGTGGTTCAGCGTGTCTTTGGGGAGCATACCAATGCTAGTGTGCAGGTTTTCTCGACGGCAATGGAGTACTTTGCAGCCATAAGAACTTAGGCTGGGAGTTTTATAATGATAGAAGAGAATGGTTAGTAATAGAAGGGAACGGAGAGGTAGAGTAGAGTGGAACAAAATAGTTCCTTCCTTATTTGAATGTTTAACAAATTTAATGAGTAAGTAGAAGAAAAATAAAGCTTATTCCTTTCTTGACCTCCAATTTAGGGGGACACAAAATGAGGAGTTTGAATAGTGAAGGAGAGACAAGTTGTCTCCCCATGGCCACAAGTTGTCTCTTCATAGTCATCCCACTCCCTTTTCTAAAATCAATCTTCAATACACTTTTAATTAATGAGCCTCTCCTTTCCTTGTCATTCCCTCTATTATAAATCTCTCATTCTTAACCTAAAAGGGAAAGGATATTTTGGTCCTCAATGAGTTCTCCCTTCTAGCCACGGACAGTGGTGAAGAAACTGTCAGTGGTGAAGGAAGAACTCATTGTGAAATTTATTAACTTTAGTTGTTATCTAGATCGCGCATCCAGTTTCTAGCTTCTCTCTCATCCAATTTTTCTGTAAAATTTATTAGCTTTAGCTGTTATCCAGATCGCGCATTTATGGTATTAGAGAGTAATGTTTCAAAGGTTTTTGATAGAATTCCTTGTTCTGCTGAGTGATGTACTGATGTTACACGAACCTGGAAAAGGCTTCAATGGAAGTTGAAAAGAGAAGGAAACAAATCAGATGGATAATTTGATAATTTAAAAATTATTAATTTTAGTTTTAAGAATTATTACTTTATTTATAATTTTATATAACTTTTATAGCTCTAAATCCAATCCATTAAAATATTGTCTAATGATAAAAATAGATAGATCATCTCCTGGTTCAAAACATAGTGTGAACCACCGTAACATGGCTCGAAGTAAAAACGTTTTTTCGAAAAAAGATTACAAGTGGAACAATCTCCCTTTAGTTCACGCCTATTATTTGAAGATTTTTTCCCCAAATTTTAGATTTTTTATCTATTTCCAAGATCAAAAAATATTAATAGTTACTCCCTCCATTTTATTCCCTCTCTCACATATTTTAGTTTTATTGTTGTTTCAAAATATGTCTATTTTTCATATCAAGAAAATATTAATTTTTTTACCAGTATTACCATCAATATAATTAATTGCATTTACTTTTGATTTTTGAGAGAGACAATTTTATCCAATTATACAACTTTATACTATCTTTACTAAAATTTATTTATTATTTTCTTAATTATATATATGTATGTATATGTATAAACATGAGTGAAACGGACGGAGTAATTTTGAATTTCGTATTGACATTAATAGTTTTTTGGCACCGTGAGGCCTAAGGATATATTGGTTAATAAAGCAAGAAAAGGGAGGTTTGATTGTTTCCATGACATTAAATACATTAAAATCTTAAAAATCTTAACTTTTTCGATTGAAATTTTTTGAGTGTTTTGTTTTCCCATAATGGAAATTTTTAGTTTGATGGTTTTACGTATATAAAAATGTTTAAATTTATCTTAAAAGGAGGTATAATATATTTTTCAAGTGACACACTTTTAGTACAACATGAATAGCTTTCGAATAAAAAATAGAGCCACAAGTCGGCTAATTTATGGTGTGAAATATACTTATTTTTTATTTAATTTAGATTTAATATTCCTTTCTCAATTTCTAAATACCCTCATGGTGAAACTATCTTCCCTATAAAATAAAATAAAATAAAAAGTGTATAAACTCAAATGATAAATATTATAAAAAATAAGGGTATCGTTTATTTGGGGTAACTAATACTAACTCTTGAAGTTTAGTATAGTTACATCTAACACCTCTCCTGTTTTAGAAATTATTTCAACCTCCCTTGTCATTTATATTGTCAATATTATTAGACCTGCTTCGCTTCAATGGACAGAACAAATGTCATATGCATTCGCATTATTTTTAATATTAATAATATAATTTTTTTGGGCTTATTGTGAATTTAAAAATAAAAATATAATTCTGAATTTTTATTTTAAATTATAATAATTCAATAATAATATTAACAAAAAGGCTTATTTTTATTTTTTGTGCCTAAAAAATAAATGAAATTTTAGTTTTGGTTCTTAATTATTTTTTTTTTGTTCGGTTTTCATCTAAATATTTCTAAAACTATTTAGTTTTAACCCTTATCATGCATAATAGTTGATTGTCATATAGAATTAAATGGCTTGACTTTTTATTAATTAGTTCAATATTTAATGTAGACAATGACAATGACTATAAAATCAAGAAGTTTTATAAATATTTGGACTAAAACCAAGTAAAATATTTTTTAGAAATTAAGACCAAAAATTGCTTATTTTTAGGGATCAAAGAGATATTAAGTCTTAAAAATATTATTATTGAAATATTTTAAACGTTTCTTATTTCTTATTATATAAAATTATGTATAAAACTATATAAGTATATTCAATAAAAATTTTAGTTTATTTAATTTTTTAAGAATGATGATTTTTATTTCAATAAAATATTAAAAAATATATTATTTTGATTTTTTTCATTTATGTATCTTATTATAAAATACAAGAAAAAAATATATTGTAATTTTATTAACTATCAAATGATAATTTTTAAAAATATTACTTAATTTTTAGTTATTTTAATTGAGATTACTTATAATACATATTAATTTATATATAAATATAGTTTATAGTAAACATTATTTATTATTTATTTATATATTTTTAATAACCTATTTTTTATGATTTAGAAAAAACATAAAAAACTAATAAATGTTAAAGATTTTCTTCATGCATTATATTATCATAAAATATGATCTTATATTCTTAAGTCTAATTAAATTATTTGAACATATAATAGAATTTTAATAAACTAATTAATTTAATACATTACTTATATCATATAATAATGAATAAAGTTATCATTTGTTACGTTAAATTGTTGGGTTTATTTAACAAATATCTTTAGAGCACTTGATAAGGAGTCAAAAGAAGAAATAATTATATTGGAAAAATAAAACTTAAGCGCGTTTGGTTTGTGAAAATATTTCTTATTTTCATTTCCTATTTTTATTTTCTGAAAAGCATTTCCATTTTCAGATTTTCAAAATTAGAAAATGTGTTTGGTTTATAAAAGCAGATTGTATTTTCAAAAAGTGAAAACAATGAAAATATATTTGGTTTGTCTGATTTCAAGATATATTTTCAAAAAATGAAAACAATAAGAACATGTTTGGTTTGTTTGTTTTTAAAATGTAGTTCTAAAAATCAAATTTACATCAAAATCAAATTTAAGATAATAGAATGAGTTTAATTTTAATGTATTGTCAGTGTAAAATTTTTTACACTATCATCTAATCACATCTTGTCACATCAACAAGTGTGGATGAGTCTCTTTTCCATTATTTTAAAAGTCATACAGGTAGAAAAATTTGATTTGATAAGAATGTAAAAAAATTTACACCATTAGAGCATACAAATTAAATCCTAATAAAATTGCATATATTTGATTTGCATTGACGCATCTAAAAGTATTTATAAAAATAATAAATAACTCTATAAAACATTAATAGCAAGAATCAAATAAATTTTTCACTTTTTTTTTTTGTAATGTAGGTGTAATCAAAGGAAACATAAATTCAATAAAAAATAACATAAATGATACAAATAAATCTATTAAACTTTAAAAAAGAAAAAACAATAAAAATCTCAAATACAATTGGCTTTGCGGCTTTTGAAGAAGAACACAATAGCTACACGAGTGTGCGGTTGGCTTATTGGCTTTGTGATGTTTTCTATTGATAAAAAATTGAACAAAAAATGAGGAGCTTCCACATGTCATGGCAAAAAAAAATGTGATTTACACTTCACTGTGGCCAGTATAGTTCTCAACGTCAGCGAGGAAAAAAAAAAAAAAAAAAAGAGGTGTGGTGTCCATGGTAAGGCATGGAAAATTCAAGAAAGGGATATTGATTTTTCAATGGGCATGTTCGAACGCGGTTCATTTAAGTGATCATAAGAGAATTTCCTCATATTTACTCTTATGCCACCGTTTTTTCAATTGAAAATGTTTTCGTGGTTAACAAATGAAATGTTGAAAATGAGGATTTGATATTTTCAAATTTTCATCTTTTTTGAAAATATTTTCACAAAGATTAAACCAAATGTATTTTCAATATTGTTTCCTATTTTCAGTGAAAATAAAAACAAAAAATGCACAAACCAAACAGAATGTTTTCAAAATATTGGAATAATGACCAAATTTGGAGCTTAGGCTTTTTAGTAACCTTAACCATGCCCGTTTGGGGTTTAGGATTTATCTAGCCCAATACATGGTGCGAATAACCAAGAAATCAGCTATTCAAACCTCAACATCATTATTGGCGCTGCTATAATTTGCTGACGAAAATATAATCGGAAGCCATCAAAGGTATAAATGGTCTCATTGTTTTGCTTCGGGAAAATGGCAATGCTGTGGGCAGATTCAACTTATGTGTGGGACTTTCAAGGAAAAGCGCAGAAGACAGGCTTCTTGCTTGGTATTGAGAGTAGTATTACACTATTACTACATCGTTACTCACTGACACAACTCAGAATATTATGTCCATGAGTTTACAATTTTTTTTTGAGTATCAAAATAATAGGGAGGCATATATAATTTCAGGAGTTTTTAATGTTCAGTCACTATACCAAAATCTACATAATATTAAGTATAATTTTCTATTTATCACGGAACATTTGCAGCTATTTTTAATCTTTAGTCATGTGGCACATTGTTTTTCTCTGCCCCTAATCCCTATTGGTTCTTGCTTTTGCATCATCACAATTATTAATTGTTATCTTTACTGTTTATAAATATGTGCCACTTTCTAAATGTCGATATAAATAAAAAAAATATTAAATAAATTTTAATTTAAAATTAGGATATATTTTATAGAATCATCATCACTTATTTTTCATCTTGTTTTAAACTTAATTTTCACCATTTATATTTAATAAGGGTAAATTAAAGAAATAATTTATAATCTATAATTTTGAAAAGTGACGCTTATTTTAAAATAAGAGAGTAATTATTAGTCATATTTAATAAAATTTAAATATTTATTAAGCAAAAAAATAATGAGTGATAATTACGTGAGAGGTTATTTGGAAAAAAAATAAAATAAGGCATTATAGAATTATCGTGTATTATATCCAAATTTTGATTACTTTTAAATTCTTGAGGCGATCAGATTGGAAATTCTAAATTTGAAATTTGATTCATGACTACCGATTTTTAGGACTTAATTTTTTACAATTAGTTATTACCAAAATTGAACTTTTTGTTTTTCTCAATTAATAAACACCGTATAATATTTTATATGAATGAGAAGATCGATGTTGAAGAGGTAAAAAAGAAAAAGAAAAGAGCGAAACTTAAAATAAAACATTTTAGAATATGAACAAGACAATTGGAAGAAATATACAACAATTGTTATACGATGGCACGTGAATTAAAAAAGGGTCAAAGAAACTCAGTCCTTTGCATTTTATTAGCCATCATTTAACCTATTATGGTATCCCACCTGCAAGTAGAGTGTAAAAAATAACAAAACACATCATTCCTACTTTTTTGTGAAATTAAACGTTTCTTAAAATTTAACCTTGCTGAGATCCTTAAAAAGTTACTTTATAATTTATATATGAATTAACGAAATCATTTTTAATTAAGTTTCCCTTTACTAATAAGTTTTATAAGTTGAAGTTTTTAATTAGATTGAATTTCTTGTGACATACTTTACATTCTTATTAAATTCCTATAATGCCAAATATTATAATTAAGGTATTTAATTAGGTGAGTATTGCTATTTAAATATCTAAAAAATAACTATTTATTAGAATATTTATTTAATAATTATTAAATATGATAATAAATTTTACATATTTTATTTATCATATCATATTTAATTAATATTAAGTAAATATTATAATAGACACTTAATTTTTAGTGGTTTGAATAATATTTTTGTATCTAAGCAACACTCATATTGGATTCGGATTCCTTCTATACTGTTTTGTGGGTGGGGTGAGGAGTGTTTTCTTGGGATCCAAACCCAACCTCAAAGCCTTACCTATGCCAGATTTACAATTCCACCCCTAGCAAAGCACTTCACAATCGCGTCTCAATTCTCACCACCAATCTAAACCCAAAAATGCTACCAGTATCCCAAACCCCCGGCAAAGTAGTAATTAAACAATAAAAAATCATGCAGCATAATCCATGTACAAGATAAGCTCGGCACACAGATGTAATTATAACCAAAATGGAAGGCTGAATAGGTACATCCAATGATGATGATAATAATAATAATAATAATAATCTCCATACTCCCATGGGAACCGCCATTCCACAAAAATTACCAAATCGACAGGCTTGTCAGTTAGCCTGTCTTTCGCCAAAACAAGGAGCGCCCCCCTTCAGTACACTGTGCACCGCCCATTGCATAAACTAACTCAAATACTTCCCATTTCCCATTTTTATTTTCACATTGTATCATATCACATCATACATATATATTAATCATAGCTACCCATTTCATTTCCATTTGGTCCGTTGCTAGTTTTCCTTTTCCACCTTCATCTATCTATCTATCTATTTTTGAGAACACTCCCATCCTCATCTTAGTATCGTCGCTGCACTCTCTTCTTTCTAACACACATGCACTACCATTATAATTAAGCGCAGCTCACATTCCACACCTAACAAATCCTTATCATTCCTCTCGATCCTACTCTCAATAATATCAAAAACATTTTATTTTTCTTCCACGCCAAGTCTTCAGTCTCTATAAATAAACACAGCACACACATACACGCTTTATAGACACAAAATGTACACACCAATTTTGTTTTGACTTTCCAAATTCTCATATACCATTCATTTCTTTCTATCTTTTTCCTTTTTCTTTTTCTTTTTATACATAGTTTCTCCATTCTATTTTTGTTATTACATTACATTAACACTATGGACCCAGCTTTCCCTCAAAACATGTTTGATGCCAGTAATCATAAATCAGCTCATAGCATCGATTATTCCACTTCCACTAGTACCCCATCATCGAATTCGGTTTGGGGGGAACATGTTAGCAACGAAGGAGACTCGGTTGTTTCCGATTGTGAGAGCGCTGTTTCCGGCGCTAACAAAAGAGAACTCGAGCCTAATAATAATGGGGTGGCGGTGTTGGGAAATGACTTCATGAACCTCGGAGAAAGGGACGCTGTTCACGGCCTCATAAAGACGAGGTTCCTGAAGGGTCTTGGGAGCTTCAAAGCGGAGGTTGTTGGCATTCGAAGGAACGCTTGTTGGGGCGTGGTGGCTCAAGCGAAGGTTCAGTGCTTTCAGGTGTGCGAAAGGGCGGTGGCGAGGTTGCGTGGTGGGAACGCAAACGTGAAGTATGCTTGGTATGGAACACGTGGTGAGCGAGATCTTAGAGACATCGTTTCACACGGTTTTGGTCATCATCATGGTCCTAAGCTTTGTTTCTCTCCAGATCATTCCCCTCTAGAAAGGTATATATGTACATGTGATTTGGTTAGTTCTGTTACATTATCTATCAACGCTGCACATGCATTGTCTTAAAAAATTAACAGAATTTATCATTGAAATTAAGGGTAAATAAGTGTGTCACATCTTTCTGATAAAAAAAAAAAAACTCCGGTACTCTTTCTGTTACACATATGTCTATTAATTTAATGAATCCTTTTATTTTCACATAATCATTTGCCCGAACTGAAATCACATCTCCCCCAAATTGGACATTTTCACATTTCCCAATCATTTATTAACACTTATGCGTTTAGTAAATACTTTAAGTTTTTAAATTTTTTTTAATTTTTATTATATATATGGTAATAAATGATTAAGAAAATAAAGAATGAGACACAATACGAGAACGGGTGATTTTCACCCCATTTTTCCACCATCTATATTTCTTTTTTTTCTTTTGGTGACTGCCCATCTAATTTAAAACCCTTAAATTTTTAGTTAATTTCGTATATTTGTTAATTGCATGAGTATCATTATGTTAAGTAATTAATACACGTCATTAATTAGACATTTAAATGCTATTAAAATGAGATATACACTCCACACTTGGAAAAATACTATCTACCATCAAAATCTTTGACAGAAGGTATGAAAAATGTTGAAGTAAATGATATCCATTAAAGAAGTATAAACAACATTTAGGCAAGACCTCTATGTATCAGGTATTTTTTGATCAATATATGATATTTTACTATTGGCACCTTAACCATCAATTGTACATGATTAAAGAAAACGAAAAATTAATATATACGGTTAAATTAAATAGACGGAAACTGAATATGAGAAAGGAAGTGAGAGATTGTAATTTATGTGATTTGTTGTTGAATGTGTTGATTATTGTTTGTGAGTTTAAAAATTTTGTATTTGTTTTGTGATTGTGTTAATTAATTTGCCTCGTGCAGTGCGAAAAGATGTGTTGCTGGCAAAGATGGTGTGCGGCACTTGTTGCTGTGCCGCGTTATTCTAGGGAGGAGTGAACTTGTGCAATATCCTTGTAAGGAGCAATGCAATCCGAGTAGTGAAGACTATGATTCTGGGGTGGATAGTTTTTCAGATCCTAAGAAGTACATAATTTGGAGTAGCCGAATGAACACTCATGTCTTGCCAGCATATGTTATAAGCTTCCGAGTTCCTTCCTTGAAAGGTTAGGACTTTGGAATGATCTTGCTTTGTGAGTTTTTGGTTTGAAGTTGAAATTTCAAAACGCACCTAAAGCGTTGGACATGACCTTTTTTTTTTTAAATTGGATATGGAGTATATCCACGTCGCATCGTAGATGCATGTAAAAAAAATTTGAATTCATGCGGTTCATCATCATATTTTATTTATTTTTGTAGTGATTGAGAAGAGCGAAGAAGAAGAACCATTAAGACCATCTTCACCTTGGATGCCATTCCCGACTTTAATATCTGTGCTTTCCAAGGTTTTGCCTCCACCTGATATTGCCCTGATTTCAATGTTCCACAAAGATCACAAAGTAAGTGCTTCTAACTAACTAGTTTGCATATGGGTTTGAAATAGTCCCTCCTTTTTCATCGTCATCTAAAATTGTTCTCGTCATTCCTCTGCTTTTGGCAGGATAAGAAGATTTCAAGGCATGAACTGATTCAAAAAGTGAGATTAATTGCTGGAGACAAGTTGCTGATTGCAGCTATCAAATCTTATAGAGCAAAGGTAACAACTATTTCTTCCTGATGAGTTTGATTTCCACAAGTTTGTGGGTTATATTTATGGCACTTTTGCTTCAAGAAATAGGAATCAAAACTTGTAGAAACATAAAATTTGATCCAGATCTAAGATATGGATGTGAATGCACTGCTATATTCTTCATACTTCTGGATGATTCTAGGAAAGAAAAACCCCTGGATGAGGGTTTAATTTCTGCGTGCAGCAGAGGTCTTGTTAGACTTAGTTTGAGTCGGTTTGACATGGTTTGATGACTAGCTAATATTATGGATCGTTGAATGTGGTTCATTTGCTGGCCAATATATTTAGTGGCAGCCAACCATTGACGCCTAGCATAGTTGGTAACTAGCTAGGCAATCAGGGTTCGATTGCTGGTGATGTTTATGGAGAGCGTCTCGTGTCCAGAGGTAAAATCCATATTCTTGAACTCTATGTTTTGAGGGAATTAATCACTGCTTCTGACAGTGAATACCCTAACTTCACCTAAAAAAAGATTTAATCGTAGCCACATGCTAGTGATGACGATCTAATGAGTTGTTCTTCTCCCTTTTTCCAATTGGCAATAAATCTAGTCCTTTAGAAAGAAATTTGAGTTAATTTGAAGATTGAAAATGCTGTATGATTAGTAGTGTGGTTGATTCGTGTTTGTAGAAATGATTTTAGATATAATTGATTTTAAAGTAAAATGAATTATGTTCAATAATTTCTTTAAAAGTGATTATTATAACAGGAAGAGATAAATTTTCACTTCTCTCATTACTAATTTTAGAGGCAAGAATTAATTTTGATGTCTAAACATCCAACACCATAAATTCTTAGTTTTTTTTCATTTCTCTGTAGGAGAATGATATGGTGCCCCACTTCAAGACTATTGGATGGTCCACTATTTAAGACTGTTATATCTTATTTAAATGGTTTAATTTTAAAATTAGAATAGTTTATAAAATTACAAAATTAACCTTTATTGAATACTCCTTTCAAAAGATATTATCTTCGATTTCTGATGGCGAAAAGTCTCATTCCTTTTTCTTTCCTTTAATAGTAATGCCTCTCGCAGTCTCAGTTGTTTTATTCATGTGATCCCCTCGTTTATTCTTTGGTCATTTGGCCATATATTGATTATTACCTTTATCTAACTTTTTGGTGAATTTTGGTGTCTTGCAGAAAAAAGATGCAAGCTTTCTGCAAAGGTGAAAAAATGGCAGCTGCACAGCTAGCAACTTGCACGGAATGATTTCTTTCCTGTGAGCTCTATTAATTGAATGATAGCAGCAGCCAGCAAGAGGATGATGACTGCAGATCACACACAACACAAGGAATGAGATCTTTGCTAACTTCACAGCCAAAATAACAGCGAGGATACAGCAACAGCTTTAGGGAAGCAGTGTAGCATTTCACTCATGTTTTGTTTCGATGTTGACGTATATACCATGGCAAAAGGGAATCACTCTTTCTTTCTGGTTGCAAGTTTTAATCATCTCCTCCATCCAATGTACACTCCTTAGAACGTAAATATATATAGATTGATTATTTTTTTATTCTCACACAAGTGGCAAATTAGCAAGTTAATTGAATTTGGTTATAGTTGGTGATAATTAGTTGTTCATTGGTTAAATATAATGATTGTATTTAGTTAAAGAATTAGTTTTTTTTTTTTTCTAACGGGTATTCACTGCCAGAGGAAAATAAAGTAGTAATTAATCCACTTATAATATGGAGTTCAGATACTCGAGTTTTGTCTCTAGTCACGACTCACGACATCCTCTTCAATCTCTATATATACTACCAGGATTAATTAGCTTCTTAATAAGTATATATAGTTAGCTCGTGCTCTAGTTTATCTCTGCTATAAAATTTGACTTTCTTTTCTTATACATCACCAGTTTTTCAAATTATCTCGTGTGTACCATACGTTTTGTAAATTGTAATCATGGTAATCAGGAGCGTGACGTTCATCTTAACAAGATTTCATCTCCTGTTGCGTTGGGCTTTTCTGTAATTAAAAAATGGAACGGAGAGAGTTTTTTTTTAATTTTAAGTACAATAGGATGTTAAATTTTTTATTTTTATCCTATTTTGCTTCATTCAAATTAGAGAGCGAGAGAAAAATCATTGCACTAGATAGAAACATTTTTAGCCATTGCTTCTGTAGTTCGACCGCCCTTGTTTCTCAAAAAAAAATTTCTTGTTTTAAATTAACATCTTTTGTTTTATACTTGAAAATGACGTTTGGTGAGCCAAAAGCATGGGGTTTATATATGGGGTGGTCCATTAACACCATTTTGTATGTTAAACGTATATTTTACATCATAAAAGAACTTTTTATAAATAAGAAAATTACAAAGTCTATTGATAAATTAAAAATTCATGTACTGTATATCATTTCAATAAAATTTCATATTAATCCGAAATAGTTTAATACATTATATATATATATACACACACATACATAAACATATATATATATATATATATATATATATATATATATATATATTTAAAAAAAGTTCATTTCTACACAACAGATCCAGGCCAACTGGAATGCTACCATCTGCATGGATTGCAAGTGGAATGCAATTATTCCCGTGGATTAAATCACCCTTTACAGCTTTCGGCGCTGTGCGTGTTGTTATGATCTTTGTGCTGTTAAAGGTGATGGTGATGATGTGGTGAACTTTTTTCTGTTTTGCGCTCTTGTTTAGTGATGGTGGTTTTCTTCCCTCTGTTTTGGCCCAAAAAGTGGTTATTTTTGCAGATGGTAAAAGTAATCAATCACTAAGTAACCAAATTCAATCAATTTTTATCAATTGACTACATGTGATATTATTTTTCGGATTTAGTTGCATCTATATTCGTTGATGTTTTGTTTGGACAATGATGGATTGCAATCTTAGAATGTCTAGAGAAAACACTTTATTAAATAACCAATAAACAATCAAACAAGCATTAATCTCAGATTAAATATTTTCAAGTTTTTTAATTAAGTTGACGGTTGATTCTTTGATATACATGCCCATAAATCGTTAAATTTTAAATGGCCTTATTTTGATTGGTTGGCTTATAAAGTAGTCGATTTTATTTTTTTTAATGCTATAAACGAACTGAGAATGATAAACAGTAGGAGATCAAAAACTCCTATCTTCAATTTTATTGTTTGGTTGCATTCACGTGAAAAGAAGAAGGGAAACTATGGAAGGGCCAATAGGATTTTGAAATATCATATTTGTTATAAATTATTTTTCTCAAAAACTTAAACCGCTAGATAGAAGAACATAAATAATAATTATATATCTAGTTTACTCATCACGCATGTGAATGCCTCTTTTAATTTTGGGCTTATATAATAGATAGTGCATAGGTCTATCTGATCTTATATTAAAATTTAATAATTTTATCTGAAAGGATTATCTTTCCCAATTTAAGTTATTGGATAAAAACATATGAATCACTTTGTAACCACTAATATTTTCTTAATAAATATCATATTTTGAAGTGTTCGTAAATTCCAACACATCCTAAAAGGATTTAGAGAAAAAAATCCAATAAGGATAATTTATATTCTCATATGTGGACCATATATTTTCTTTTTTCTTTTCTGATGGGGCATATATATATATAATTTTTATTTCATCTCTTTCACATAAATTATTCCTTTTCATTTTAGTACTTATATATATACAATTTTTATTTCATCTCTTGCACATAAAGTATTCCTTTTCATTTTAGTACTTCGCTACATTAGGCACATAGTTTTGTCTAAAAGGAGTTGAATTGCCAAAGCAAATGTACACGCATCAAGGAAGTTTTTATCCCATGTAGAAAAAAAAGGTTCATTATTCATCTCGTTTTAATTTTTGATTGAAGAAATTTTGTAGTCTGTTTTTGACCATATCTTATCTTTATGTCAAGACCACCGCATATCTTTGATTTTTGTCACGGATTCATTGCTTAGGTCAGCAGCTATATATCATGCAAACAATAATTATAGGCGATGCCTAATGGTCCATGAATAGTAGCGACCATTTGTGGTTAATAACTTAATGCCGTTTGCACATCAAACTTGTGCTAAATCAAATTACGATTATATATACATATACTATTAGTGTAAAAAAGTTTACATAGACATTTGAATATGTAATAATCATATATATATTAGCAAAAATATATGATTTAACCACCCCTTACCTAAAAATATATAATTAAATAATAATATAAAACTTTTGTATTTTCAGTACATCAAAGTTAATGGAAAGTTATTTTTAGCGGAACTTACTAAAACTTGCAAGAATTGTGTTACCAACATAAGTCATCTTGAATTGGCGATTCAAGAGGAGTCGTATTTTTTTTTACGACATTAACATAACTCAATTTTTTTTTAGTACAAAAATAGGTATAACTAAGGAAAAGAAAATTAGACCGGGTATCGAATCGATCAAGACACTAGTTCAAAGATTTATTAGTTTAACCGAGGTTCAACTGAAATATAATAAAATATATATTTACATAAATATAAATACATATAAATATATAATTATTTATGAAATTCTAACTTCTTGACAAATTTAAGATAAAATATTTTATTAATATTGTCACTTTTGCTGCCTAAAAATTAAAAATCTATTGCACATCTTTTTTTGGGCTCAAAAAGATTAGTATTTTGGAATAATCCCAATACCACCTAGCCCACCAACTGTCTTACTAATCAATTACTTCATTACTTTCCATAAAGAAACCCTAGCACTAAATATTTCATGCTCAGAAAAGTCCTACTCTTGCCACCGTCAAGCTTGGCTACAGAAGCAAGAAGCGCCCCGTTGAGCTTGGTTCTAGAAGCAAGAAGCAGGGTGCGGAGCAGAAACACGAAGCAAGGTGGAGGCAGAAGTGCGAGGCACCATGGAGGCGGAGAAGCGGAAGCGTGAAGTAGCTGAGTAAAAGCGCGAAGCATCTCGGAGGTCTTGGAGCCGAAGCGCGATGCAGCCTAGAAGTGGCGAAGCAGTTCATAGAGAAGATGAAGATCTGGTTCCTAGTTCGCCAAAGCAGATATGGTTTCTGGTTCCTTTTTTTTTTTTTAAAGGTCAAAGACCTGAACTGGGAGCCATAGAGAACCAGACCGGTCCACTGATTTTTCCGATTTTGACTGGTTTTGAGCCCATCCAATTTTGGGTGCTTAACCGGACTGGTCAAGCGACCGGTTCTCGGTTAACCCAGTGGGATCAACCAATCCAGTCCGATTTTCTCTTGGGTGGGTATAACATAACTCAATATATGTTGACAACACGAGGAGAGTCGCATTTTGATTTTCTTAGCATTAGTGTTAGTTAATATCTCAAAAACCAACAAGACCTGCAGTATTACATGATATTGGGATTAACGTTTCAGGGGCCATATTAAACATCACCAGAATAAAGTGTATTTGAATTAAAACGTGGAATTAAAATTATTTTGAAATCAATTATAGGTATAATCTTTAGTTTTTTTTTTCCTTTTATGGCATCACATGGAGGGACAATTTAGATTCCATTGTAAAGTAAAAGAGTGAAGGTTAATCACCCTCACTTTAAAGGATCATAATCCATAAAATTAGGAGAACAATAGCATGAGAGAGAGGCCAGTGAACCTGCAAAAATCAACTATGCGATTTCCCTTTAGCAGACCGTGAAAATCGACCATTTTTTTGGGGAAAAACTGGAAATAACTAGCTAAGAGATCCGCGCTCACAGTAGAAAGGCAATGATGAAATGAAACATGATGATAATAATATCTCCTGAATTGTGAATATGATGGGTAGATACCTATGTATTTTCGAAAGTAATATTTTCTACCAATTCAGATTCGGCCTTGGAATAAAATTCAATTGAACGTATAATTACGTTATGTCATGTGTTCTGTTTTTAATAATTTAATAGATTGGTGTAGTAATTTTGTTCTTTTATCTGATTAGCGTATTAATATATTTTTTTTTCAAAGATTAGTGTATTAATATTTTTTTTCAAAGATAAGTGTATTAATATTAGAATACATGAAAAGTTTTTGCACGATAGCACGAAGCAACTGGGCCTTTAATTGGGCCCGAGAATACACAGTCGATCTCTCTTGGTCTCTCACTGACTTTACCCCTTTCATTATTATTTTTTTTTACCAAAACTCCTTTTTCTGCTTTTTATTTTGGGTTAGAGAGACAAATTGATGTCACCCCACAGGGAAAATCTTCATATAGACTCAAACTTATGATAAATTATGCTGTAAATGATTAATATATTGCTACATATAGGGTTTAATGTGAATTAGAGACTATACTATCATTCTCCCCTATCAATAATTTGGCAGTCAGACCAAACAAATAGAAATATGACAAGAATTTGACCAAAATGGATAATTATTTGTCAAGAATCGACCAGTGATTATTTATGAAGAGCTGCAGGCCCAAACAAGTTTTTTTCCTTCATATGTGCCTATGTTTCCAGTCTATGTGGGCTATTTGTCTCCTTCAAACCCACCCTAGCTAGGTGTTGACCAAAAAATGCCCATCCCAGAAAGGAAAAATAGCGGTGACAGCGCATAGCCCGGAACCCAAAAAAACAATTGATGAAGTAAGAATTTATTTATTTTTAAGTTTACGATATTTTTTGTAATCTTAACCTATTAAATGATTAAACATACCTTAATATAACATAAAATAGTTTAGATTGATATTTAATGATGTGTATTATATCATTCAATAATGAATTTAATATTTCATGTGTTCAGCGCTCAACAATGTATTATTAAATAATGATAAAATGACAATATAAGATATTTTGGATTTGCAAGCTCAAGAGTCAAGATTAGAAACACTAGAGCACAAAGCAGCACAACTATTTTTTTTTCCTTTACTACTATATACATATCTCAATACAAATTTGATAAAATATAATTTAAGACCACAAGTCTCAAGTAGGAGTGGCAAAAATCCCTATCAGGTGGAATTCTCGTGGGGACTGCCCTATTCGATGCCCTGAGTTTGGGGAATTTTTCCTACAAGGATGGGGATGGGAATAAAATTCCTCTCAAGCTAAATTCAGGGGTCGAGGCCAGGGACCACTCTCCCTGTCTCGGGGTGACCCACATGTAAAAAAACTAAAATCTAACAACCATTCCCTTCAGTTGCCCCAACCCCAATCTCCCTCGAAAATCAAACACTTTCCATTTGAAACCGTAATCACCCTTTCTTTCTTTCCTTCTCTGTGAGCGCCATCAATCTAGTATCACAAGCAGTGCATTGCTAGCCAGCACCACCACCACTGTGCTTCATTGCCTCAACCCTTCACAGTGTGCGGTCGCCCTTCATTTTCGTCAGTATTGCAATCTTCAATCAGTGCAAAATGCTTCTTGGTTAGTGGGTCCTCTCCGCTTGCACTGCTTCATTGCCACCGCTACCAATCTAATAGAGCCACGTGAATCTGTGCTCTCCAGAAAGTTTCTTTTTGTTTTCAATTTTTTCTTCTACAATGACTTCTTATTCTTGTAATCTTGTTGTGCCTGAGTTTTACTATTGCAAGTTCCCCGATTATTCTTGTGTTTGGATCTGACTTCTTGTTGAAGTTTTTCTCTTGTTGTTTTTGGGGTTTGATTTGAGTTGTTGAGTACTCTGTTTATTACTTAATTCCTATTGTTCAATTTGAGTTCAGGGACCCTACGAGGAGGACCAATGGGGAGGCAGGGATCAGGGATGGGAAGAAAAAAACTCTCCATGGCAAGGATCGAGGACATGGATGGGAAGCGAGGAAGCACTCCCCACCTCTGCCCCATGCGAGTGCCACCCGTAGTCTCAAGTGTTTTACTTTGTCTTATTTTACACTAATAGTATATATAATAATTAAATGAAAAACATTTGGTTGACAACAAAAGCCAACAATAAATTTACACTATATATTTTATCACTATTAGATGTAATTAGTGATTTCCGCTCATCTGACTCACTCACCACATCCAATCGCAATATAAGATGTATAGTGTAAGTTTATTGTTAATTTTTATTGTCAACCAAACACTTTTATGATTAAATTAACTTCATCTATATAGTGATTACTTGTACAAGTCAACTTCTTTCATCAAAAGTTAAGAAACCTTTTGGTTTGTCTTTTTATTTTCTATTTTATTATTGTATTTTGAATTTTATTCTTACTATTTCTTTCATAAAATTATAAAACTAGAAACAAATTAAAAATAATATTATTTTTATAATTAGAAATGAAATAACTAAAGGTTCAACTCAAGCAAACCCTAAAATTTGACGATCTAACTTGAAAATTTTTTGTGGCTGCCATGGTTTCTACTTTAATACGATTTATCATTTATATAAGACTCTTTCACATAGTGACCTAAAAAATTATTTTTATTTTAATTATATATTAGTTTAATTTCTATATATATCTACCCACCATGATAATTATTCACCATAATTTAATACTTTCTACCCTGAATTTTTATTGATTGATAATATGAAATTATTTTATACTAATCCTACTTAGGAAGACACACACGTATATATAAATAAAAGAAGGAAAAATGAAAATTTTGTTTGGTGGGGAAAATGGAATTTAGATTTGAAGAATAGTGCTAGATATGGGTGTTCTTTATTGTTGGCCCGCCTCCTATTTTGATTTGTTTATTGTTTTGAATGATGAAGAGTATGGGTTAAATATCACGCTTGGTCTCAGTGCCCCTTACTTATTCACAAAGTTTGATCTATGCTATGTCGTCATGTAATTACCTACGGCAATAAAAATATAATGAGTGATCAATCATACATAAGTAATACGTTGTGCTTTTCCGTGTTATTGTTATTATTATTATTATTATTCTCTAAATCAAGGATCTACAGGTTGTTACGATATTATTATCATCACAACTTTTACCAGTTCAATTTAGCGTGACCAGTGTATAAAGGATATCTTTCCCCCACATGCCATTTTTCCAGAATGCTCATTAATCCTGATAATCAGGATTCAGGGATAAGAGTTTTTGATTGCTGAGTGTGGTTTATATCACCTTGACGTAACAAAATGATATTAAAGAGGATCAAATAGCTTGTCAGCCAATCATATTAGGCCACGTCATCATCTGACAAAATAGCCATATGTTGATGTTGGTGGTTTCGCATCACACCGCACAATAAGCCCACGGAAGGAGTGGCATCCACCTCGACCTCTGCCACCACCAAACTTCATATGATCTTTTTGTGTTCTTTTGGACGGATTTGTCTTGCACATGTTAATTTGGAGATAAACCAGAGAATAATAATGTTTTGGAATTAACCGTCCAAGAACAATATATTAGCGAAAGGCCAAATTATGCTGATATCGATTTAGTTTTTGTAAATTTTATTCTGACTCTCTTTTATTTATGAAAAATTATTTACAATACGACTAAAGATTCATGAAATAACGTGTGATTAAAAAATTTACAGGTGCTTATAATGCGTTTTAGCCATTTTCTACAGCACGTGTATATCAGCTGAATTGTTATGTTTGGTTAATACACTATTCATATTTTTGAAGAAACTTGTCTTCGTGCAGTTTAGCACTGCTCTTTATTTATTTGAGCGGCAGTGTAACACTAACCAATTTTAGGTCGATTGTATAATGTGCAATAAAAAAACGCTGGCATATTATTTCACAAATTCAAGATTATTCTACTCAAATTTTACAAATAAAAAACAATAGGAAGAATTTCAATGAATCCCATAAAAAGACGGTGTAATTTGCTATTAAAAAATAGTTTGTAAATGTCAAGTGTCAACGTCGTCCTTCTCACTTGACAAAATCCGAATATTTTCTTCCTATTGATGGCACAGTTATAATATTACTTGAAAATTTCTTCCAGGAATATGCTAACTTGTATTCTTTAATTTGTGTGTTTGGACATCTCAGTCTAGTCTCTGTATATGATGTATCAATGTACCCAAAAAAAAATGTATCATTTATACATACTCCAAATCAGTTGACCTTACGTAACTAGTGGAACGAAATAATTGCATACATGAACAATGCCCACTCTATATATTTCATTGAAAGTATACTACTTAGAGAAAAATACAGTATGCTTGAGTTTTAACCAGATTTCAAAGATCAAGAATCAAGATTCAGCTCGTCAAATTGAAAAAAGTTAAGCGCCTCTGTCTTTGTACATATTTCATATGAAGATATATCTTTTTACTCTAAATCATCAACCCACCTAAGATTGGGGTTGAAAAAAAAAAAAGTTCTTCATACGAGTATTTCCTGAAATATTTATCAAATAATTTTGTTGGCCTATTTAATTGTCAAAACTGAGAAGAACGAACTGCATACATTCCAAACACGACACAATTGCTCACGAAACAGCTCAACGATTTTAGTTGAAGCAGAGAGATAGAAAGCCAAGTTCGTCCCCTTGTGCATAATCAACTCGTATTTTTCCCGCAAACAGCAGGAACTTACTGTGATTGTTAACGTGGTTTGCGCTGCAATACAACTTTTTGTTTCTTCTCTCAGCTAGCTACCGTCATTGTCGCGATGCGTTGTCTTCCACATACGCACATCGTCGTTATCAAGGATAGCATGTGGCATCAAAACAAAACAGTGACTACTGAAAGCAAAGTGGACATTGCCAGTTGATCACACGTATAAGTGTGCACCACACTTTGCTGCCCAAAATCCGTGAACGCCATTGCTTTTCCTGCTTCGCGCGGTGTTTGGGAACAAGATAATGGTAACCGCCCTTGTGGCCATACCATATCCATTAGCCAGCGCGATCTATATCAGTGTTTTAAATTGTGACTGCAATCGAGAATGTAGTTGTGGAAAATGTGACTGTCACAAAGCGCATTGCTAGTAATGCATCCATTACGGCCCTGATACGATTGTATTGCGACCAATTCATGTGGAAATACATCATATCGTCATTACGGTCCAATGCAGTTACGCTGTGAACCACAGCAAATTAAAACCTTGATTTATATACATCTCACCAATACGCTACATGGATGTCCCACACTTGAGCCTCAATGATATTGTTAAAAATAAATGTGTACAAAGTTTTTAATTAACAACACGCGTTATGTTAATTTTTTTTATAATCGTAAGTTGAATTGAGTGGCTTTAAAGCTGATCAATCAATCAATCTACCAATTAAAGTCAGGATATTTATGGTCTCAAGTATAGTGACTACTTACGTACAGAATACTTCGATACTTATTAGCAAGATCTTAATAATAAAAGATATAATCGAACTCAAATTTGGTAAGGTATAAGAGCTACGATACGAGGAACGATAATCCATTAACAGTTTAACCGGTTAAAAAAAAAAATTCATTATCTAATAAGTATTCATTCTTATATGTGTACATAAAGAAATGTTTGAATAAGTTTCAACATTAGAACAACCTAAGTATATTTTGCAGAACTATACCTTCATAACTTAGTTATTCTTTTTCTCTTAACACTCTCTCGAAAAATACTTTGGTACATCGAGAGTAAGAGATAATATTTGCTCTAATCAATTTATTAATTGATATATAAGTTTGGTCAGCCTTTATTGTCTCCCACCTCTTCTATATTTTTAATGCAACAGCTGATTCATCAATCATTAAATAGAACAGAGCAAATATTTTATTTTACTTTAAAAGCACCTAAAAATTTCCCCACTCTCTCATACTTCACTCGTTCACTTACTTTCTCTCCTACACATACCATTTAATAAAACTATAAAGAAAAAATAATTAATATTGTTCAAATTCCTTACAAGAACAAATAATGAGCTAGCAAATATCTATTTTGATCGTTGAAATTGTATATTTGCTTGTTCATTTTTGTATATTAATTTTAAAAGTTAATAATTTAGTCTATAAAATTATACAAAGTGATTCAGATTAATACTTTTGATAACTTAGTTAGTTCTTATTAATAATATTATTATAGAGACTAACTTGAATTATTTTTTCTAATTTTAGAAATGAAAATAATAATTTCTTAATTTAAGAAATCAAAATGAAACAGATATACAATTTTAAATATTGAAGTGAATATTTATTTGAAAAATAATTGTAGAAAAGTTAAACTTTGAAAAATGGATGTTTGTTAGAAAATTAAACTAGTATTAATGTATGGAAATTGGTTTGCAACCGTATAAGGGTTTAGTTTTGATGCATTTATAGTATAAAATAATTTTACATTGTCATTCAATCAAAATATATTATTTGGATGACTTTTCAAGCAATAGGTATAAAAGTCAACTATTATAACTTATGTAATAATATATAATTAGATGACTGTATAAAAAAAATTTATACGGTCAATATCAATAGATAACAATTAAATCCATCTTGTAATTAATCAAAGCCAACGAAGCAAATGATGCCGGTCCATGGACCTTGCTCAATGCGTAATCAATCACCCGACCCCATGATTTGATGTCATTGATTTCGCCATTGCAATTGAAAAAGAAAAGAAAATAAAAGAGAGAAACCTTACTAATGGACCCCTGAACCGGTCCATCATATCCATCAACCCCTTTTCTTTAAAAAAATTTAATCATCCGTTCTAGTTCCATGGAAAAAAAATGCGGGTAATGACTGCAGAACTACCAACCTGTGTAGATTACACCGTCGTCATTCACGTGTCATTGAAGCAAGGGAAAACTCGTTCACACCACCTCCTGCGGCTTAGAAAGGGGAACAAAAATAATATTAAGAGAAGAAAGAAGTTTCTTTTGCAGGTTTGAGTATCAGTGATGGCGGTAGCCGTGATTTATTGGGCTCACACCCGCCAAACTTTACCACTGCCTTGCCCAATTGGTCAATTTCTCATTTCTCTGACTTTCATGTGCACTTCTACTTTAGGCAGTTTTTGATAGGACGCGTTTTAATTTTGATTATCAAATATCAATAATATTATTTTAATACTCATGTGTTATAGACATTTATGATGATGTAAAAAAAATAATAAGAAGAAAATAAATTAAAAAAATAAATAATAAAATTCATATATTCTATAAATAAAATATTTAAATATTTGATAAAATTAGGTGTTAAAATAATATTGTTATATTAAAAAATATTGCATAAGTATCTTGCTGCAGGGGAACAATTTTTTTTTTCAAAAACCAATTTTTTGTTGTACATGTTCAGCTCATTGCATCACTCAGAACACCCCCTCCCTTCTCGGGCCAAAAGAAAAAGAAGCAAAATCGCACGGTTTAACCATAAAAATTACTCTTACGAAACTTTGTTTCTTGTATACACAAGCCTCGTGAAGTTGTGAATGCAATTACTGTTAAGAAAATTCATCACTTCCATAATATGCCAAACACTGTTCAAATTAGATTAGCTAAAATTCAGGTCACATTAAATCACAATACTTTTTTTTTTGGGTACATTAAAAAGGATATTACTATATTTTAATAGCAATGCTACATGACCCGAATTAGATAACCCGAGTTCAACATCCCGACACATGTGGTGATAATTTTATTGCTGAGAAGAAAAGAAAACTGAACGTGTATACAACCAAATTGAACTGCACGGTAATATTAATAGTGCACTTCATTTACGACATTAGTCGGTCTCGATCATCTTTTTAGGCCGAATAGTATTTTCCATATTTCAATTAAGGATTTAATAAATATCGATGGGAAAAACAAAAAACTACTTAGAAAAGTAGCAAGGATAGGGAAAAGAAACATCATCTGACCTCATCTACACAAGTTGCCCTACTCATTCCGCATTCACACTCACATCCATCCTATATATCCCATTCCGTAGCCTCTCCAGACATTTTCCTTCATTTCAACCAAACACCTGCCCTCTCTCTCTCTGCAAAAGGAAAAAGGAAAGGAAACGGAATCGCATTTTCGAAAGTGGAAAACGAAAACAAAGAGGGGGAAAAAAAAAGAAGAAAGAAAGGCAATTCAATTGCATGATTGAAGGCGCATCAGCAGCCCCAAACGACAAGAAGATGCAGCAGCAATCCGAAGAACATGTCCACCCCTCTCCCAGCTTCAGCACCTACTCCTCCGAGACTCTCGCCGAGATCGCCGCACGCGTCATCAACGAGCTCCGCCTCGACCCCCAAAACGACAACGACCCACTCTTCCAGCCCTGGGAGGAGGAGGAAAACGACTTCACGATCACGGAACAAAACGACGACCGACACAACCGAAACGACGATGAGGACGACTTCTCGTTCGCGTTCGTTTCAAGAGACGCGAACACGTCCCCTGTGTCCGCGGACGACATTTTCTACAATGGCCAGATCAGGCCCATGTACATGTACCCGCTCTTCAACAACAACAATTACAACGCTCCCTTAAACGATGCCGTTTATTCCGGAAGCGTTATTAACGTTCCGAATAATTCGAGCCGCATCGAACCGACACGGCGTCGTTTGCCTCTGAGGAAGCTAATGTTCGAGGACCGCGAGGAGACAGGGACGTCGTGCTCGTCGTCGGAAGCGGGCGAGAGCGCGGACCTCGAAGGAGTTCCCGAAGGGACGTACTGCGTGTGGAACCCAAACGCTGCTGTTGTGAGGGACCGAAAGAAGAGCAGCTCCACTGGCTCTTCTAATTCCAAGCGGTGGAAGCTTCGAGAACTTCTTCTCAGGAGCCTCAGCGAAGGAGGGAATAAGGGTAAGAAGAATACTACTAGGAGTAATGATGATGATATCGATAATGATAAGAAGCGAGGGTTTGTGTTTGGGGTCCCGGGAAAGCGGACCAGCAAGGTGGCTGCGGCGGCCAAGACTGGGTCCAGCGACGGTGACGGCGGTGCTGCGGAGCGTGAGGGGAAGAGCCGGGGGAGGAAGAAGTCGGTGTTGCCTTACAGCAGGCCGGAGGAGTTGGCTGGGATTTTCGCTAATGTGGATGGGCTTGGTCGGAATTTGCGCCCCTTTTGAATAGGTCGGGTCCCCCAATTCAATAGTATGATTTTGATTTTTTTTTTTTTATTTTATAATTTTACCTCTTTGTTTTTTTATTTTTATTTTTTTATTCTCTATCTCGGGTTTACTGTAATTACAATGGATGAGATGTGTTAATTCATTTTCTGTAAAGTCTCTCAAAATTTTAAGGCCTTTTAGTTGTTGGGTGAGTAATTTACTGATGTTAATATACAGAGATTATATTTTGCAAACTTATTTATCACCAAATTTGGCTGATTTTTATGTAACATATATGCTAGATTTTTCTTTTGTGTAGAATATCAATATAGAAAGTTTAACGCATTGTAACTGGGTTAGCTCGAATTAGGTTAGCATATCATGGGGTATAATTACTTTGATGCTAATTTTTTATGTTTATAACACTCGAATTTGAAATATTCCTTTATGAGGAATAAATATCAAACTTTTAGAACTATCTGTGTGTTGTTAACTATACTTTAGATAATACTTACCAAAAAAAAAAAACTGAGTATGTTATCACTTATAAAATTTGTGGTGAACCCAAATTTAATTTATATCAATATGCCTTTATTTGCATTTAATTTTTATGTTCCAATAGTACAAGTCTTTACACAATTATCTAATTATATACTACTATATTAATTATGATAATTGACTTTATTATATACTATTTAAAAAGTCATGCAAATAAAAGATTTTCATTAAATGAAATGTCCAAGAGCGATTGTTTTAATGTTTTTAATGATTTTTTTTGAAGTATCTGGCCAACAATACAATATTATAACTGAGGAAAAATTATGGTAAATCAAAGTTAGAGAGGAAGATGCAAGTTGAGTCATTACATGTTGTGAATTATTATAAACTAATTGTAATTTTTTTCTCAAATAACTAAGATTCCTCGAGCTAAGTCTCAATTTAGACCCACGACAGACAAATAGAAATAGCAATTGAAGTTTTCTAAAATTCAAGTGGTAGTATAGGAACTCTCTAAATACAGTAACAATAAAGGCTAAAAAAGACTTTTTCTATCCATAGCTGTTAAAAAAAAAAGGTTATCCTTATTCAAATTTTCTAAATTTTATAATTTCCGTCCCCTCATCAATTGATTCCTCAATTCGTCCCAGTGTAAGAGTATTTTATATATTAAAATTAAATTCTATTTATTTTGTTCAATAGTTAAACTTGTTTCCGTTGGTTGTGATTTTTTTTTTATTATTATTTTGAGGAAGTTTATGGTGGGGTTAGTTTGGGTTTGAATTGGGTTACTTTTTAAGGTGCCAACTAAGAGGATGGATTTTTTTTTTCAATAAAGTCTACAAAGTATATCATATACTCCAATATAAGATGATAATGACATAACTAACAACATTTGGGTTTCTTGATTAAGTCTGCAATATATACTTGCAGCTTTGGCGACGCAACCGGGATAAGTAATTAATGTAGGAAAGGATGGTATGTGTCCTAGCGCCTGCCTTGCCAATTCTGCATACGCATGGTGTGCTAATGCAGCCTAGGTTTGACAGAGTAATATTGCACTTTCGTGTGGGTCTCGCGCGGCATAAATTTAGTTGATGATAAGATTATGCTGAAGTGTGTACCCAAAATTAAAAGATTAGGCTAAAGTAATTGTAGAATAGTGGTAGAAGGGGAATGACCGAAACAGAATAGTCTTCATCCATAGACGACTTTGGAATGGTGGAATATATAGAGAGAATACAGCCTGGAGATGGTAGACGGTTAAAGAAATCGGGGCATTCCATGGTATCCACTGGCAGGGGCGGAGTTGGAACATTCTGCAGGGAGGGGTCAATATATAACGCTTAATTTTATATAAAAAATATATATTATTGTTTTTATTCTTATATAATAATTTAAATAAAAATTATCATACGCAAAAGCAATAAATATTTGACAATCAAAATTAAAAAAAAATAAACAGGGATGTATATATATTTATAATTTATTATCTATTATAATATTTAAATATATAAATATATAAACATTTGTTAAGAATCATTCAAATAATTTTTTTAATGAGGGCCACATTAAAATTTTTTAAGAATTATAAAAGGAGTAGAAATTTTAGGGGTGTATATATATATATATAAAGTTTAATTAGGCATACACTAACAATTTAATATAAAGTTGTCACATAAGTTATTTATAATAAATTCTAGTTTAAGTTTCCAAAAATTATCCATAATGGATAATTTATCATTTATTTATTGGCTGATAGTATAAAAATATATCGGTGCATGCCAATTAAACTCATATATATTTATAATAAATGAAAAATTATTTATTAAATGAATAAATGTACATCATGATTATATTTTTTTACACCCAATAGTGTGTTTCAAGTTTCAACCTCAATGAATGGGTGCAAGTAACGGCTTCAATTTGAAAGTTATGAATGAGAGATCTTTTAATATATGTGTGTGACAGCAATCATATTGCAAAAAATAATACAATAATTTTCATCATGCATGGCAGCGTTTTCTTTTCTTTTTTTTTTTAAACTATATATGCTAATTTGATAATATTAAACTCAGTGAAAAATAAAATATGAATGAAGAAGATATTATTCAAATTATCCAGTGGCTCTTCATCATTGTAAAAGATGATTTTGAACGGTCAGAATTTTATAGTCATAAATTTCGCTAGAATAATGTGATATAATTTATAACTTTCAGATGGATGAGTGGTTTTTTGTATAAATTATTCAATTTTCTCTCTTATTTTGATCCAATCATTTTTGAAAGGTCTAACTTTTTTTTTTTCTAAAAAATAACAAATTTTGATTTTGGTCCCCCAAAACAAAAAAAGCCATACAAACTGATAACAAAATCTTTATGTTTCTATCGCAATTCTTTTTCTCGATAATTCAAAGGAACAGGCTTAACCTTAGAAGGGAAAGCTTAAAAAAGTTACAACATAGAGAATATAACAATCTAAAAGTTAATCACCTGTATTTATATATATATATACACACACACACACACCAATTCATGCCACAATCACTGCATCAACCAAAGAATCAACGGCAACAAACCAAACACAAACCAATTTCAGCATATTAAAAGAGAGCATGAGAAGCACCAAGAATCCAGAGCCAAGCAGCGAGATTTCCAAGGCAAAAATGCTGCATGAATTCCAGTCCCAAAATGTATTCAACCAATACTAATCCAAAGCACTGACTCTTCAATATGAAAAATTGGTGCCACTTCAAGAGATGCTGGCATGCAAGCTGTCATTTCTGTAAATTTGCATAATGTCACCAAATCATTCTCTGCATAATTTTGGTAAATTTGTATTATGTTTCTATTGCAATTAATTTGATAGGTGTGAACATATAATTAGTGGTTTACAATTGCTTTTTATGCACGCAAATAATTTTACAGCATATGAATCCTAAACCCAAAATATAATTATAAAACGAGAAAAAAAAAATGAGAATACATAACAAGTTCCTTAGAGAGTGAGAATAAGATGGAGAGAAAGAGAGGAACTTTTACTCTTAAATTTTCTCAGTAATAAAGTGACATTTTATCTTCTTTATTTACATTTGCTTAAATTATTTATTTATTTACACTATTATTAAATATATAATTTATCTAATAAATACCTTAAAGACACTAGTTAAAAAAGTTAAAAAAGAAAAATTTCAATTTGAAAAGATGATGTTTTATGATTTTAATATAAGGGACCCATCATTAAGTTTAAAAACTTACCTTTTGTGTCTTCTTAACCATTGCTCTAAGAGCAATGGTTAGAAAAACCCTTAAATATATAGCATAGTCAAACTTTATATTATTGATAATTATTATAAAGAGAAAAACTTTAAAAAAATAATTCTTTTTA
Organism: Dalbergia cochinchinensis; assembly: GCA_031216125.1. NCBI lineage: Eukaryota > Viridiplantae > Streptophyta > Magnoliopsida > Fabales > Fabaceae > Dalbergia > Dalbergia cochinchinensis. The sequence goes on along the minus strand of CM062373.1, from coordinate 51,353,870 downwards.
CTTTAATGCGATGACTAGAATCAAATCAACTCAATCTTAATTGGATTAGTTTAATTTGGATTTTTATTGGGAAAAAGTTAAAATTAAACCAAACCAACCGAATCAAATTTTGATCATTTTTAATTTATTCACTCAAATCTAAATCAAACACCCTAAAAAATAATTTTTTCTAATTGAAAGAACATTAAACATGTACTTCCGTCTTTGAAAGAGTGTCATTGGATTGAAGGAAATAAGGAACCTAAAAAGTATTATTTGCCCGACATATTAATTCCCCATCGCAACCTAATTTTACCCTTTTCTGACCATAGAAGAGCAGAGGAAGGTTTTCGAGAGTTCACCTTCTAGAAATCATGTCCATACTTTGGACTTCTTCGCTTTGTTGGTCACCTCGTCAATGCCCCTTCCTAACTTACTATGTATGATTCTTATAATCTATTGAATATGTAGTGCTTCAAAATTCTGGAAGCTATCGCATTCTCTTCTGGCATAGATTTAAAGTTGAATTTTCATTATTGTTTTAGAAGCAAGAAATGGGGAAAAAAGGAGTTAAAAAAACGAGTGCTCACATTCCCATATCTTGTATCACTTAAGTACTTTTTAGTTGCAGCGAAGATAAAGTCAATGTCGTGAAAATATTTAAAATGTTTTGGTATGTGTGTGGTAATTGGCGTTGACGTTTTGCAATGCTAACTTGAGTTGGAAACCCTTGCATGAATCAATGTTTTACAAAATATTACTTGTGCTTTTCAGAGAAAAATAACCTGAGTATTATATTTATATGATATATCTTATTTATTAAGATTCAAAATTTTATAAGTTTTAATTATAAAAATTTTAATTATACTATAAAACGGGTAGGTGAAACTTAAATTAAATTATAATAATTATTTTGAATGAATTAAATTAAATTAAATTTCCAAATACTTTCAGTTTTATTTTTTTAATCAATGAGCACTTTTAATTTTAGGAGATTTCTCTGGTACCCTATAGAATTCATAAGTATTGGTACCTTCTAAATAACCTATGGCTAAAAATTTATCATGTGTTTCACGAACTAAATTTATTAATATTTTAAACACTCATGATTAAATCACAGTCCTTAAATTTAAAAGGGTATTAATATGCTTAGGATATTAAAATAAAAACTTTAATTTTAAATAATTTTTCATCGATACATGTGGATCACCACCACGGATATCATGTCTATAAAGCGTGCGACAATATCGTTCATTTTTGGTCAACCAAAAACAATAATACTTCGGTTTTCTTGTGTTATATTCATGGGTGAAACTAGCTGGGGTTACCAAATCCAAACTAAATCAGGGAAAAAGGCAGACCAAATCCACCGACTCATAAGGGCAAAGCAAGACTCATTACACCGCTAACAATAATAAGGCAAATTATGTTCTCATCCCTTAAGATGTATTGACATATATATAACACTTTACCCCTCTAGATGGCACAGTTAGGAATTCTGAAAGGAAAAAAATAAATTAGAGGATGGAAGACAAGTGTAAACTTATGAACTAGGAGGGGGAAAAATATCATACCAATAAACTTCAAGGAAGGTGGACCTCATTTGCCCTAATAATAACAAGTTTAATCAATATAAAATTTTTTTACATTGCCATCTAATTATATATTACAACATCAATAAAAGTGATTGAGTCTAACACTTACTATTTGAAAGTAATATAAATGAAAGAATTTGATTGGATGATACTATTGATATAACTTAGCTCGAATGACCCAAAAAAAAGTTTGGGTTGGACTGAAAAATTGGAGTGGTATCTAGATTTCAATTGCTAGTGGTATTGTTTTACTTTTATGTATTGCAAACCTCTGTTTTCCTTCCCTTCTATTGGAACTGGTTTGAGCTCATTCATTATATTTATTGGAAAAAAAAACTTTTATAGAAGAGTTATGTTATTTGTACTTATAATATATAAAATATCATGTCGACTTACATTTTATCCACTGTTAGATGGAATGCAGACTTCATTCAAGTTGGATCCACATATCATCTAATAATGAATGAGATGTGAGTCGGTACGGTGTCTCATGTGTTAGGAGTACAAATAACATTTTTCTTTACATAGTGATTTTAATTTAATTTTTTCTCCTATTCCAGTATTATCTAATCAAATATTTTTATACATATAATTTTTAAATATTTAATGTGAAAGTCAGCCACGTTTTGTTTATCCGATAATAATATATAATTATGTAACACAATACTTTTTTACAGTATCAAAATTTAATAATTATTTTATTTTTATATAGATATTAGCAAGTCATGTTTGCGCAATAATAACTTCATATTAATGGGGAAGCCGAAGCGTGGACCGCGCAAGTAAACGTTTGGAACAGACAAGCTAAAACAAAACAGGGTGCCAAGTTGTCAAATGCCAGGCTACTTTGTTTGTCTTCATTAAATTGTTTTCAATTGAAAGACCTAAAAATGAGACAGCAGGCTAATGGAAAATGGCTGGTAAAAAGATAAAGGATTGGAAAATGCAAGCAACCACAGGAAGTGGATTAAAAGGATTAATTATATGTTAGTCAATCAATGAATCAAACCCTTCCTGAATAAGTGAATATATCACTTTCCATCAAGAAATGAATGAAGAGACATGAGATGTATTGTGGCTGGCTAAGTGCAAGGTCACTATCGCTTTTCACACCCATATATATATGCCTTTACTTTCATCATTTGTGAGCATTAGAGTTGTCAAGACACAGGGATTCCTGTTAGCACTCTCATATTATTCTTATCTAATCCTTGTAGGGACTCTCGTTGTTGTCGTTTATTTCCATGAAATTACAGAACCTACTTTTCTATCTTATCCTTTCTTTCATTAATTTCTTGATGGTTCAGTCTGGTTCCAAGTAATATTCCTTTCCTTTATTCAAAATCTGGATTTCATGGTCGCTAGACTCATTCAGGAGTTTTTTTTTCCCCCTCCTTTAACGTTTTTTTTTATGGGGAATCTGAATTTATTATTTTTTTTCTTTTCCTAATTTTTTTTCCTTTTAAATTTTATTACACTGAGTAATATTACATAAATAAAACCATATAGTTTGAATTATCTTTCAATTTTTTTCCAGAATTTGTTAAAATTCAAGAATAATAGTTATACCAGTTAATTAATCCCCTAAAAAAAGTAGTTATTGGTTAAATTAATAAACATCGGTAAGCTATCTAGAAAGTTAAAATTATTAATAAATCATTTCAATGAATTTTTTTTTATAAGTTATTACCACTTAATACCTTTTAATAAAAAAAAATGGAGCATAAAAACAAGAATATGTACATAGGATAAGATAGTCTATGGACAACACTAACACCTTACCATCATACAGTATCAACACACCATAAAGGAACCAAAAGAAGAAAGATAAATAACTATAGATGACCACTTATGATGCTCCCCCACATAACCTCTTCGGCATGGCCATCAAGGAAGAAGACTTAAATGAAAGTTCTAACAATAAAATTTTGTCCCCTTAATATTTTCCTTATGCAATACTGATATTTATTCTTTTCCTAAAATCTCATCTATGTCATCCACTTTTTATACAATATATTTGAGACTCAAACATTCAACTAGGGCAAACACCCTACACACGCATAAACAAATTAATAATTAGAAAAAAAGGTAAAAGAAACACAGTTTTCCAATTATTTTTTTTTTGGGTCCAACATAGTTATCATATTGCATTCCATGCGGCAAATTATCTGTCCCCTCTTATTGTTTGCATGGATCGTCCAGCATTGTCATATTGGCCCATGACCTATAGGTTGGCCCCTATTCCAGGCCTGTTTCTACGGTCGGACCAAAGACAAAATGAAAACCCAGTTTCAGCAATTTATCATGGGTCATCCCTATCTATCTTTAGGTTTTTAGTTCTTTATTTTGAAAGAAAAATACTGTTCCTTCCAGGACACTGACATTAAAATAAAATATCCATAAAAAACGCGAAAATAAAATAAGTTTTGCTAATAGGTCTCCAAAAACGCATTAGGTAAGATATTAGAAGTAAAAAAAAGTGAAAAAATTTTGGATTTAATTATGATACATCTCGTTAGCATAACGTCTAAAATAGTGGAATGAGAGTTGAATGTATTTGATTGGTATGATAATATATAATTGGATGAGTATGTAAAATAATTTTACATTATTAGTAAATCTAAATTAAACCCAAGTTTTATTTAATTTATTAAAAAAGAGTGTTAGGTTAATTTCAGAAAATATTTTTTGTTTCTATTTTTTATTCTCAGTATTTTTTTTAGGATTTTATAAAAAAAAATAGTAGAAACTAGATCTGAGATTTTGCAACAAAACTATATTTCATGTTTGTTAAAACATTTTTCTTGGATAGACATAAGTCCACCATATCAAATTTTGGCACACTCACACAAAAGTGTGTAGGACTCATTTATGAATTATTGAATATTAAACAAAATTAGTGCATTCCACTTTTTACTGTGAGTATGTGTAATACCAGTTGTTAAACTTGTGTATATATGAGAATGCCTCTTTTTTTTTTTAGTCCTTTTTTTCCTCATTTGGGTCATGGTCAGTCTTCTGTTTGTTTTGGGTCAAAGTCCCTTTTTGTGTGTTTTGGGCTGATGTGGGTTTTAGGCTTGTTTTTGTGTTTATTTTCTTGGGTAGGTATTCTGGGTTGAAGATGTTTTTATGCTAACTTTCTGTTTTTTTTTATTTTTTGGCTGACCTTTTTTAAAACAAAAAAAAAAGCTTTTAACTTTGGGATTTTGAAATAAAAAGAAATAGAAAAATATTTTCTTTTTATTTGCACAATAATCAACAATCATGATTAAAAGGTAGATGTCTTTTTCATTTACTGTTAAATTATAAGGATTTAAAATCCACCAACACATACTTGTTTTTTACAAGTATGACATGACTTTGAGTTCCTCATTATACTAGAGAATACGTCGGTAGAGCCAATAATTGTCAAGCCAAAATTAAATTTTTCTCAACTTTATTCTCTTATCTTGTATTTATTTCCATTTCTTTTCTTTTTTTATAAATAATTGTCGTGAATTTGAGGGGAAAAAATATTACTAAGGTTGTAATAAGTTAATTTGCACAATGAGATATAAGGTAATCATATTTATACATATATATTAAGAATGTAGTGGGATTAAATTTCTATCATCTCCTAATTATAATTAGACTCTTGGACTCTAATATTTTAGAGACTAATTTCTACTAAATCTAATGGTTTTTCAATTTCCACATGATTAAATTGGTGGTGATTCTTATTTTTAAAAGGCAAAATTGATTATCATTTTCGTACCCATGCCCTCTAGGAATGTTGTGAGGGGAGGCAGTTTCTTCCAAACTAATGTTTGCTCAGAGTTGGAGTTGAAGTTGAATAAGCTAGTCTTCTGAGTTCTAACTTTTTGTGATGATTTATAAGTATGTAGCTCAAACAAAAAAATCTTGGTAGGTACGAGTTGGTAACAGGAAATAAACTAACGTATGCAAATTCTCTACTAATGTTGTAACCAAAAGAAAAAAAAATTCTCTACTAATGGTTAGGTCACATTTTTTGTGCGTTTTCTGAATAAACTAATGCAGGTCACATTCATTAATTTATTTGCTTCACCAGCTAAAGTTCATGTCTAAATATAAATAAAGAGAATGATGTAAATTTGGTAGGTGTTGAAAACAAAAATTATAAACTCATCATCTTGTATTTTTTTCAAATTTATTATGAGTTTATAATGATCAGTTTAGAAAATAAGTACGAATGACATTATTACCTAAATAAACTTCTGTTTTTCCTCCACCTTATCTTATATATAAAGAAAATATGTGACAAAATGAAAGGAAAAAAACTCTCAGGTGGTAACTGGAAAAGCATGCACATAATTGATTATTTGTTTGATTTTGATTATTTATCATAAACGATATCACATATATATAATTGCCATGTTCAAAGAAAATAAATATGTTCAATTTTCATTAGTTTGATAAAAAATTAAAAAAATTAATTTTTAAATTAAATTAAGAATATAAGTTTGAAGGAACAATTAGTTATTTTGACCTTTCATTTTATTATTATTGTTAAAATTTCTTTTCCCAAATGAGTGTAACTAACACGTTATTCATGAGCCATTCTACGATTCTCCAAGAAAAACTCTTCTTCCTTCACCCACTCTCAACATCACTCATTCGTATAATTTATACTCACAATATATAGAAAATTATGCTGATACACTTATTTATTTTTGGATGGAATATGAATCCAACTTAGTTTGGGTCTCCACATCTTATCAATAACAAATAAGAGTATTGATATTGTGTTTCACACATTATAAATTCAAATAATACTATTTTTTAATATCTTCTGATTCTTGGCATGGCGTTTCATATATTATGAGTTTAATAATACCACTCTTTAATATTTTATGCTTCTTTCTCTCATATTTTTGGTTTTTGTGTGGTTTTGATTTCAAAAATGTTATTTGTTCATCTATTTTGGAGTAAGACATTTATTTTATGACAATTGAATGCGATGGTGAGTAAAATTAAATGAGAACCACTATTATATTCAATAATAATAAATGGTACGCTCAAAAAGTGAAAATCCAAATAACATTTTTGTTTTTGGTTTAACTCGTAAAAACATTGCGAGAAAGGAAAAGCTCCTCCAGAGTATATAAGTTTTTTCCAAACATTCATATCCCTAAATTTAGATACGGACATTAAACAATCCATCAGCCTTAATGTGAACGGGCAATGCAAATCAAAGATTCGGGGTAGTGCTTGTCAAACAAGACAAACAAGTGAAAAGAATAATAACAAAGTTGACTAGCCTTAATGTCATCCAGGGACACACAACATCTACATATACGTTGTTGTCTTGCACTTTGATCTCACACATCGCGACACTCTCTGAGACTGCATCAGACTGACAGTCACACCCTTCCTCGACACCCTCGAGAACCTCAGTTTCGTTTCCCACCATGGCAATAAGCGGTACCATTGTCTTTAACACCGTTGGAAGGGCCCAATACGGTTTCGATGTATTCTCCGTGGACCTCCAAAACCACCACCCTCCAAATCATCACTTCTGCGACCAACGCCTCACAGATTGTACCTCCGTCAACTTCAACGCACAGTTCGCTGACGGCGATGACAAAAGCCACCACCGCGGTGTCGTCTTCGTCTCCGAACGAACCGGGTCTCCTCGCATTTACCGGACCCGAGCCGGAAAGCCACCCCAGGCTCTTCCCTATGTCGCTGGAAGCCTCTTCCACGATCGCCCAATCACTAAGAACGGGAGGCTCTACTTCGTCTCCGCACATGAGCAGCCGAACTCGGTTTTCCAGTGCTCCTGCGCTGTCTACTCCGTAGCCATGGACGGCGAGACAACCGTCACGAGGCTCACCCCGCAAGGCACAGCGGATTACAGCCCCGCGGTGTCCCTCACCGGTAAATTCATCGCCGTCGCTTCCTACGGGTCTTCCCCGTGGCGCGGCGATTTCCGCGAGCTTCAAACGGAAATCGTCGTGTTCGCGGAGCATGACCCGGAGAGTCGGCTCGTGGTGAGCAAGCACGGTGGATGGCCAACCTGGTCACAGGACTCAACAATATTCTTCCACAGAATCGCCGAGGATGGGTGGTGGAGCATCTTCCGGGTCGAATTACCCGATTCGAAGCTATCCGCGACACCGAATCAACCAGTTCGGGTGACACCGTCGGGGCTTCACTGCTTCACTCCCGCAGCCATGCATGACGGCAAGCGTATCGCTGTGGCAACTCGCAGGCCAGGGAACAAGTTCCGGCACATCGAGATCTTCCACCTCGAGTCGCAAACGTTCCAACCCATCACCGAGTTAATAAACCCTCGATTTCACCACTACAACCCGTTCGTGTCGCCGGATTCGCGCCACCTCGGGTACCACCGGTTCAGAGGCGAGCCAAAAGACGGCGACTCCGCGGCCACAATCCCCCATCTTGAACCAGTGCTGTCTCCGGTTCAGAACTTACGGCTGCTGAGACTGAACGGTGCATTCCCGACCTTCTCTCCCGATGGTGATTTCATTGCCTTCAATCATATTCCCTTCGATCACGAGTCGGATGGCGTCAAAATCATTAGATCCAACGGCTCCAAGCGCTGGACCTTGCTGAAAGGACGCACGTGCTTCCACAACTCGTGGAGCCCCACCGAGAAGCACGTGATATACACATCCATCGGTCCCACTTTCGAGTCGGTTACTAAAACAGTCCAAATAGCACGCGTAGAGTTCGACCCGGTTCATCTCACCGACGATCGTGAAGAGATTCCGTTCGAGACAAAGATCCTCACCAAAGACGACACCGGAAACAACGCGTTCCCGTCGTGCTCGCCAGACGGAAGCTCCATCGTGTTTCGATCCGGTAGGACAGGGCACAAGAATCTATACATAGTTGACGCCGCGGACGGCGAGTACAAGGGCGGCTTGCGGAGGTTGACGGAGGGGGCGTGCATCGATACGATGCCGTGTTGGTCCCCGAAGGGTGATCTCATCGCGTTTTCTTCGAACAGGCATGACCCAGGGAATCCGGAGGTGTTCGGCATTTACGTGATAAGGCCCGACGGAAGTGGATTGAGGAGGATTGAGGTGACAAAGGGGGAGGAAGCAAAGAGGGAGAGGATTAATCACGTGTGCTTCAGCAGCGATGGGGAGTGGCTGCTGTTCACGGATAACTTGGGTGGCGTGATGGCGGAGACGGTGTCGCTGCCTAACCAGTTCCAACCGTATGGAGACCTGCACATCGTGAGGCTGGATGGGAGTGGGCTGAGGAGGCTGACCTTCAGTGCATATGAAAATGGGACGCCAGCGTGGCATCCGGCGGCTGCGTTGCTGCGTTCTGGGGAAGGAGATGGCCATGGCGATGCGTTCAAGGGTGGGTTTGAAGAACCACTTTGGATCACCTGTGACAACTGAGGATTTTTATTTTAATAGGGGAAGTGCTACTTATATTTATTAGACGTGCGATATTAAATAAGAGGGTTGACATGCTTCTATTTACTATAAAATAAAATAAGGGTGTGAATTTTATTTAACGCAGAATACATATCTCATCTAATGAATAAAATAAATTTTAAAAGTTTATCTTTGGTGTTAAGAATAAAGCAAGATGAGCCAAATGTATGAAAATATGATATATTGGATTTTATATCTTTCTATAGCTCATAAGAAGTTCTCTTGAGGATTGATCTTAAAACGATTCTATTTTGAATATAGCAAAAGATATTTACAACTTCTGTCCAAAATTCTTTTGATAAATCACTTTCTAAAAATATGGTTCTGACTATTTCTTGCAAGCTCCTGTTTTTTCTTTTAGCAACCCCATTTTGTTTGGAAGTTCTAGGTACAGAGAACCTGAGATAGATGCCATGTTTTTCAAAAAACTATTTAAGAACATGATTTTTAAATTCTCCTCCATGGTTTGATCTTATGGAGATGATTTGAAAAATTTTTTCAATATAAATATATTTTGTAAAATCTTTGAATTTTTTAACCACCCCATCCAATGAAAATGTATTAATATAGTGTCCCACAAGATATAAGTATAAATAATATTATTGTTAACTAGTTTAGTTGTCTGTGCAATACATCGATTCATCGGTCAATGCCTATGTTATCTCTTTTTATTTTTATTTTTCGAGAAGTCAATTGGTTCGACCTCTAGGTAATCTACAGTGCCTTTTTTTTATTTTTTTCTTTTCATTGTTGTTATTTTTATTTTGTTAATTTTAATTATTTGTAATATTTATTTTTATTTATTTCTTAAAGAAGTTGGTTGTCCCAACTTCTATTATGTGTATAGTATTTTTTTCCTTTCCTTGTTGTGCTTTTTTTGTTGGTAATTTTAAATGTTTTTAATAATTTTTTATTTATTTTGTAAAGAGTTTGATTTGTTCAAATTCCTTTCTATGTAAAGTATATTCTTAATTTTAATTCGTTAATTATGTTTTCTTAAAGTTTAATTGTCTTCGAAATTTGTTTGTAATATTATTGTATTTTTATTAAATTTACTTTCGTATTGCTTTTTTATTTTGTTATGGGTTTAATTAATTATGACTTGTAAATTTTTTAATTTTTTCTTTCAATTTTTTTATTTTTTGTTTAATTTTTTTGCCTGAAAAAAATGTTATTTTTAATTTTTGATTTTCTTTCAAAATAAATACCAAAATATTACAAAATAAATATGGAATACAATTAAAAATTTAAAAAACATAATTAAAAAATGTACTATACACAATAAAGAATACGGATAAACCAATTTCTTTAACAAGTAAATAAAAATAAATATTAAAAATAATTATAACTACTAAAATAAAATAAAAATGAAAAGAAAAAAATTAAAAAAGGCAATGCCACTATTAACCTAATAAAGTTCAGACAAACTGAACTCACACAAAAAAAAATGAAATCAAAAATTAAAAAAATTAGATAGTAAAAATTAATTAAAATTAAAACAAAAAATAATACAAAAGAAAATTCACTAAAATTCTCATGTTAAAAATAATTAAAATTATCAAAATAAAAATAAAAATAAAAGGTACTATATATTATATAGAAGGCGGTTGGTCCAACTTCTTAAAAAAAAAAGAGACAAGTTAGGTATTAACCTATAAATATAGGGGAGTAAGCACTTACATTGGAATAACACAGTGTGTAAATGAAATACAAAATAAAAAAAAAGGTTAGATTTAACGCAATGGATTGAATAGTAAGATAAGAGCACACATAGATGATTACAATATTATTGTTGAAGAAAGGATGTCCAATGCATATTCAGCCGAATTATTTTAACCATGTCAGGTATCTTGTTATGCATCTGTAGAACAAAAACGAAACAATGCATCTGCTGATTTTCTTCTTTTTTTTATCAATTAAAACTTTAATTCCTTTTTAATAGTTAAAACTTAAATCAAATCACACTAATAATAATTTAATTAATTTCTTCATTAAGATGATCTGACAATGGCGCAACTCCCCATGTGCTGGACTTACATGAGCCACCCTTCAGCATGCTTTCAAATCAAACAACACATGCCCATTGTATGTTGCCCCCAACACAGACCTTCGTGGATGAAGCTTTTTTTTGAAGCTTCTGAAGTATTTTTTAATTCAATTCTCAATATAATAAATAATAAATATATCCTAAAATTGAGATTAAATATTATAATTATTAATTTTTTGACCTGTCAGAAAAAATAAATAACAGAGAGAAACATTTTCTATTACCCCTTCAGTTTCAAAATACGTGTTCTATTTCAATAGGTTAACAGTCACACTAAAATAGTTAAAAATAGGAGTTTTTCTAATTAGTAACGAAATGAGTTAAATCTGTTAATTATAACTTAGCCTAATAACAATAATCAAAACTCATATCTATTAATAATAAAATTATCATAAATAAACTAAATACAATAATTAATCAGAAAGTAGACTAAATAACATGGTTCACTATTTTTGATATCTAATTAATCTAATGTAAATTGAAATTATAATAAAAAAAAATTTATGTCACTCCACATCAATATAATATCCAACATCTTCATGATAGCATGTACCATGTATGCAATCAACATCGAGATATATACATACCTGTACACATCAATAAAATAAGAAAAGAACAAAACAAAAAAGCAAATGAAGGATTAGTCTCTAAAAATTAGGAATTTATTTCATCAACCATGGCAAAATCATTTATTTTCTAGTATATGCAATCTACAATAATATTTATATCTTTCTAATTGTGTACTTTTGTGAGTACTCATAGGAAACAATTCGATACAAAAAGAATACAGACAAAATCAACAAAAAAAACAGGGAATGTGTAATCTAATGTAATTAAAGAAATACGCTTTATTAAATTAGAACAAATTAATGTTGGTATACAAATCCCCAAAAATTAAGAAAAGCATAGTTGTACTATTTGATTGAATACTCTAATAAATAAGGAAAAACCGATAAGCAAATAAATCCATGTAATTAAATGGTGAGTGTTGAGACTGACATTTAAGTAATGGCTTCGTACAGAAATAATACTATATATTTAGAAATATATATATAAATTTTATTTATAAAAATTTATAATAATTATTGAATGAAATGAAATGGTATTATCTATTAGTTATTGTAAAATCTAATAACTAGGATATATTGTTATAGATATAAAATTTTAAAATAAACTTTTAACTACTCAGCATTTTTTTTTCCTATATTAATTGTCTAGCATTTTCCTTTCATATAGATAGATGCCTAACTACAAAAGGCCTAGAAGGCCCAAAATCATGGCATTTAAGTAAAGACTAGTAGCTCTATATACCAAAAGTTTCACGAGTATTGCTATTTTAATATTTAAAAGTGGATGTCCAATTCAAACATTCATTCCATTATCTTTGGATATGATGGATGAGTAGAAAAAGTTAGGGCCATTATTACATCTAACACTTTTAAGTGTTGAAATAGCATTTTTGGAGTTCCACAATCCAACATTCTTGACATTTTAAATATAATAACAAATAATCTATATTATTAGTATTCAAAAACCATTAATAGGAAAATTTGATGAGATAATGACACTTGGAAGCTTGATTATTTTTTTTTCTCCAAATTCTAATCTTATTTTTATCTAAAAGGAAAAGCTTTTAAAATAAATTCAAATATTTGTTTGCTCTATTTAATTTATCAGATTATTATTTCACTCAAGTATTTTCTCACTACACTAACTTAATAACCTTTATTATAGTAACAGCTTTTCAATATATATCAGATTACATTTACATTGTTTATTCTCTCATACATTTAATTAGTTTTATTTAGAGAACTAATCAACTCATTTTTTTTCATTATATATTAAAACTTAAATTAAACAAATAAATTATTCTCAGAGTTAAAAAATTAAGAATGCCATTTTCAACTTTTAAACTTGAATAATAAATTATATTTATAATTTGTAATTTTTTTAATCATTGTAACTGATCCACCTCCAACTATAAAAATAACTATTTATCTTAAGAGAAAACCTTAGAAATTGAACTGTCGCAACATTTTAATTTTGGTTAGAAGATTTGAATTAGAAATCTTGTTTTTTCTTTTGCAAAATTCATTATGTAATAATTGCTTAATAATTTTTTTTAGATTTAATTTTGAAATCTGTTACTACTCATACTATGACAATTGTTGTGGTGTGGCTGCAGCTAAAGAATCAAACAACAATGTTATTGCGCATTCTTTTTTAAGGTCGTTCAATTTGACAAAGGTATTATAATCTTAATTGTTTCAATTGAAGTAGTTTATCTAATTTGAAAAATTACTTTATTATAAGGCTAAAAATAAAGGAAAAAAATAATTTTTATCTATTGAGTTGTTTGCTATTATTTAAAAATTAAAAATAGTTATATTTTCAAATTGGATTAAACTTTCATTAATGTGTTATCATAAGGAATTTGTTTGATTGAATTTTTCTTAAAAATTAATTTATTGCTCTTCTTCATAAAAAAAAGGGGAAAGAAAATGAATTACTTTATAGTTTAATTCTTATAATTTAAATTTCTACAAAACTTTTTTAAAATCCTATATTTTCTCAAGTTGAAATTTGAAAATTATACTTTTCATTTTAATATATATATATATATATATTCATTTCTCACTTCACATATTTTTTTAGTTTTTCGTTATTTTAGGTTATCTTATACAACCTTTTTTTAGTTATAACCTTCCAAAATAAAAGAATTTTTATAATATATATATAATTTTTTGTTATACTTATACAGGAAGAATCTGTTAGTATCAGTGTAAGACTTGACACACTTTTACTTTCAATAACTTTTAATAGAGTATAATTTTGATCAATATAATCGTTGAATTATAATTATATATCATGTAGATTATTTGTGCTGAATTTCAAAAAAATTGGGCATCTATAAGGTTGTAAGCAAACAATTTATTTACATATATTTACTAGTTATTTATGTGTTGATTTATATGCATATCAAAAGCTATCAAACAATTTTGGATTAATGTAAAATTTTATAGGAGGTGACCTATTAACTTTCAATCCAACGGTACATTTAGAGAAAAAAAATCTTGAATAAAATGTTATACAAAATGTAAGATAAACAATAGGTCTTATACAATGTAAACGATTCATTTCTCATATAAAATATATGAGTTCTTAATAATTAATTACTATATAATTATATTTACATAACTTACGTCCGTACATTGTAGGGTACACATACTAGTTGAATGTATTTATATTCCCTCAAATTTTTTTGTACAGTTTTAGCCACTCTTTTTTTCAAAAGTTATCACAATTAGTCCTCGACCTTAATTTACTCCATTTAATTGGAAGCGATAGTGTTGAGGAGCACCTTCTGCAACATCATCACTTAACGAATGCAAGTTAACAAGCCTGACTAATCGTGGTAATGCTTAAAAAATTAGGAAATAAAACTATATGAAAAATAATTTTGAGAGATCAAAATCGAAAAGAGCTGTATTTTGAGGAATTATGTGTCTTTCATTAAATTACATTAGACTTTGCTTCGTTGTGAACATTTGGACCTTTTGAACGACTACATGATTCCTAAACGGCTCCAGCAAACAAAAGTAAATTTGAATTAAAACAATGTGCGGATTCGAATCAGTTTTCAGACAAGTACTTTTAAGTGTCACCAAAAAAAAGAAAAAAGGACAAGTACTTTAAGGTAAAATGTAGAAGCAAAAGTACATTCTAACCTGCTATAAGTAAAAGGAAATCATGCTATTTTTTGCTCATGCTTCTTTTCAGAAGTATATATATTGAAACAAACTAAATAAAATTAAGCAGTATTACTATTGTTATTATTATTAGTAAAAAGTACTTTTGTTATGAAAGTTATATTAACAAACTATTCCATGTCACCGCTCCTCCGATGGTTGAAGGGATGGTAAAGAATTTTAATTTCAATTATAATTCTAAAAGAATTGGAATTGCCTCGGAATTTATGTTTGCTTTTACCAAAGAATAGTAACATGATTATTGGTAAATAAATGAGAAAAAGAAGGAATTATATAGATTTTAATGATGAGAGATATTTGATAAGTTTTGAAATTGATAATTCATTAGGTATATATTAGGAATTAAGAATTGTCCATTTTAATTACTTTTTAATTCTTAGATTATGACTTTATGATTCTAATTCTATGTGTTATTTTAAATATAAGAATTGATATTTGGGTGCCCAATTCCAATTTTAAGCTCTAATTCCATACTCAATTCTAGATGACAAATGAGACATAATTAAAATTGACTTAAAAAGGAATAACCGATTGCACTCTTAAAATATCATCTAATAATAATATTGGATCAATATAATATTACTATTCATGAATCAATTTAAGCATTAATATTTATTATCTACATCGCTTATATAATTTGAAGAGAGATTTAGTTAAATCCTAAGCACAGGATCGTCAAAAGATATAACTAACAAAAAATATAATAATAAAATGTGAAAAGAATAAAATAGATTATTTAAAAAGGGGGAAAATTATATAAAATATTTTTTTTGTAAAAAAAGCACAGTAACAGCATAAAAATAAATAAATTACATCATTTACATTATAAATTACTAAAATTGGTATAGAATGATGGGTTTATATTATTATATTCGATACTTAAGATAAATTTGGTAAAAGTATTATAAATCTAAAATAATCAACTTTTGTTTATAATAAAAAAAAAATCAAAAGTCTCTGATAATTATAAGTCGCCTTCAAAGTTTTTTATTATAGTTCATTATCATGTGTTTACCAAGCATCACAATTGATTATTCAAAAACAGCTCTTCTACTGAAAAGAAAAATTGTTTTTGCTTGTTTCCCAAACATGCACTATTATCCTTTTAAAAAGAAAAATTATTTTAGTAACTACATTGCAATGGAGTTCCACTCGTACCAGAACTATATCAGGGTAAATTACAATCTAAGAATACGTGCAGAAGTCAATAAAAATTTCTTCACCAGAAAATCTGTAGGTCTTGGCAAGGTTGTCTATTTTACACCAATTGAGATGTGTATATCACATATATACAGAGCATTTAGCTACATTTACAAAGTATGGTTAAAATTTATTTACATTGTTATCTAATCATACATTGTCACGTTAGAAAAATGGTTAAATTTCATTCACATTATTTAAAAAATTAGGTAATCGAAAGAATTTGATTAGCTACACTATCAATGCATCAAAATTAAACTTTTAATTTTTTTTTTCTTCCTAAAATGAATAGAATATTTAAGGTTGGAAAGATGATAAGGAGTACTACTAACCAATCAATACCATTTGAACACAGCAGACTTTGTTTACTTGGGACCAAAGATCCATATAACAGAGTACATAACCACCAAACAGGACCACTCCTGAACATGAGGCTACTTCAAGTTCTATTTCCAACTTCATGTATTTGTTTAGGAAGGATAAAGATGACCAAGAATAAAGATTTGCCTGTATTTCTATTCTTGATTGACTTCATGTTCTTCCACTATCTCAGCACAGCCGAGAAGTGAGTTGGCTCTGCTGCCTTCTATTGCACCTTCAGATTTGGGTAGTTCTGAGATTTTCTCCATCTTATCAGAGATATCTGAAGAATGAGCTACTGACTGATCATCTGGTGTCTGTACATTTTGGACCAGTGCCTTTGCGCGTCTGATTGCTTCTGCGGCCTCTGGCATTGCTATGGGAGGAGGCTGAGGGGGAACCCACGCACGCTGCACTGGCTTCTGACTGGATACAGCACCATAAGGTGCTCCATTATCAATCTCTCTGATTCTAACATTATTACCTTGCCACCAGGGTGTTGATTTGTCACCATTATCTTTGACATTGAAATTCAAGTCCCTGCCATTTACTTGAGACTGAAATACTGGGGTAGAGGTCTGCTGCACCTGACCAACTTCCCAAGGCTGGCCAGGAGAAGTTGAAGCACATAATCAGATTCATATGGAATAATATTACAGGGAAAGGAATGTTAACGATTTCACATAAATTGCCTTTTCACAAAAAAAAAAGAGAGAGTATAAAGTCAATTTTGCTATCACTTGTACCGGTTAATTACATGCCACCTCAACATAACTCGGTCTTCAATATATCTTTCAGATTAAAAACAATGTAACTGCCAATTTACCCTGGGTCCTAACATGTAATGATGTAACATACAAATTATTAATTTTTTAAGTTTTCAAACAGCAGACAATAATTTTAAACTGCCATGGAATCCTGTTACGTGTTCTATAATCCTAAAAGTATGATATTAGCCAAACATAAACTAGAAACAAATTCATCCCTAGATCATTTTTTTTTTCCCCTTGAATGTACAGTCACAATCATAACATGCTCAGAGAGATGGTTGATAATCAGCAGTACAAGTATAGAGACAACAATTTTGCAGATGAATTTACCAACAACAACCCTCTAAAAATAAATCTATATGAAAATTTAAGACTTGTGCAACTTAATCAAACATAAACTGTGTTGTGTATATATATATATATATATATATAACCTTGGCTCTAGGGGCTAAGCGAGGATTTGATGGTTGCTGATTAGGGTTGGGAGGTGAATCATCAATATCCTGCATTAAAAGCTCACATCATATAAGTAACACAGGCCACGTAAAATGGTAAATGAAATATAGAATAGTAATTTGCACAACCCAATCTTTTAATCCACAGAAACAGTTGCCCACACATATCAAATTATATATATATATATATATATTTCACTTTATATTTATAATTTTAACTTCAACCAATAATCTATAATATGAAATCAATGATGCACAAATCAGGTCTATAGTTTTAGGTGTGCAACTACAATCATGAAGATTAAAAAGCACAAAGGTTTACTCTAATGTTAGAAGGCTTCTCCCCTCTTTGAATCATGGCCATTATCTGCAAAATAAATAATCACAATATTAACAACAACAACAACAATAATAATTGAAGAAAACAAAGGAACATATGACTGATATAATTATGAATTAAAATGTACAAAATAAAGGATCTCCCACGATCTCATATTGCATATTTTTCAAAACACTCTAATCAATATCTAACACAGATAGCAAAATTAAGCATCAACTCTGCAACTGGCACTCAACTCAAATTTAATACGTAGCAACAAATGAAAAACAGAATAATAGACTAAAATCACGATTCGCGTTCCAAGTTGATAATCCCAATCATGTGCTTTTATTTAGCCTTGTTGACTCTGGCACTTTCAGAAGCATAACTTAGAGAAATTGACCGTAACATAAATTATATTTTCCCAAAATAAGAGAAAAAAAAAGAGAAGAATTATAATCCATAGTTAAGGACCCTAGTATTTATTTTCCATAAATGCAATCCTCTTATCATTAAAATAGTGGTCTGTATTGATAACAGGCAGTCCGATACTGCTCATAACCAAAAGACTTCAAGAAAAGAGAGGGGAGCGGGTAGAGATCATACAACAACAAAGACAATGACTTACCTCCATGTATGACTTAGGATGAGGAGCACTAGACGGTTCAGCAGATGCAGGTGGGGATGAAGGTCTCACTGCACATGACGTTCTGATCATAAGTATGCATTCAGAAAATTAGATCAATTTAATCAAGATTTAATTTATGTATAACAACCTGAATGCGTGTCATAGTCCCCCTTTCCATTCACCATCAATGTCTGTACATAATTCAGAAATTACAGTTGTCAAAATTCAAAACCTATTTTAGACAATCAAATGGGATCAGAAAAGGTATTTCAAAATTTCATTCAAGAAGCTGAAACACTCCCAAACACGTATATTTATAGCTGACCTTCGAGCTTGTTTGCGTGACTTGGTGATCTTCTGGCTTTGAGAAATAGACTCCACTGGAAGCTAATTTTCATCCACAATTTGGCAGAAACAGACGACATTCAATAAGAACTTATGAAATTCTGAGTAGCATTAAAAAGCTTCTGCCTAACAAACAATGCTAGAATTTCTGACATGCAAAGCCACTATAATTTTTCAGGAAGCTTCAATACTCAAAAGATTGTATGAAAGTAGAATGCGTTGAAAAAATGGGCTTCCTGATACAGCAATGAAGATGAAAATCCAGTTACAGTGCTAACATCTTCATATGATTTGTCAAAGCTCTTGTTCACCATGCATAAGCCAAAATATCAGCATCATACAAGTGACGTTGCACTCTTGTGGGATATACACGTACAAGTTTGTTCACCAATGACTCAACCACATGCATTCTTTACAAATATACTAATGGCATTGCCAAGTCATAAACCAAACCATTTGAAAAAATTCATAGACCTAGAAACTCTTCATCCAAGCCCATTGAATTAAATGGAAATTCCCAATTACCTTCCAATCTTCTTATTGCATTAGTCATTAACTTCATCTCCTGCACTTGCTTATCCAGAAGGCTCACAACTTCCACAAAGTATCTCCTCTCTGCAATGAATAAAACCGGATGCAGCAATTACAATCATTATTCGGCAGCAAAAGATGTGAAGCGGAGTGGAAGTATTTAAACAAATACAAGATATTTATATCATGCAAATTTAAGTTCTATTAAACCACCTTCAGTTTTTGAAGTCAGTATTTCTTGGCTTGCTTTTGCCATGTCTGCAGCTGCAGCTGCAGCTGCTTTTGCAGCTTGCGCAGCTTCTTCTGCCAATGTTGGTTTTGAGTCTGTTGTCTTTAATTGATCATATTCTTCTTCCAAGACAATATTGCGCATCCAAGATTTTAACCGAGGAAGAATGAATTTCTAAAACATGGAACATGCTTTCATAGTTCAGTGAGGGTCAAAACAGATGCATAGAGGAAGAAATTGAGGTACAATAAAAGATAAAAATATCAAGCTGAACATGGCACATCAATATGCTGCTCATCCATTATGATGCTTGTTTAGATAGTGTCATCCAGAGACGTAAATTGCAAATACCTTAATTAGCACAGCTGTTCCAGTGCCTGAAGCAACCAGTAATCCAACTGCAATAAGGGCATGGGACCAGCGAAAACTGACGCGTGATGAGGTTTTTAACGAAGTAGTAACACCACTGAGATCAGACACCCCCGGGTGCAAAGCTTGGGGCCGTTGAACATCTGATGCTGGCTTCAATTGTACATTTGTGAGTACTAATATTACAGTAAGCCATGTATAAATGAAACTGAAAGAGAAAATAAAGTTCCGTTTGAACAGACAAACTAAATAGAGAATTCATCCAAGCCAAAAATAAGCAGTTTAACTCAATCCGAAGGTGAAAAGGAAAACACAGAAGGCCAAACTGCAACTTCAACATTAGACACTTCACCTTGATCTCCACCAGCTGTCTGCGCACTTGGCAGCGAATCCTGCGATTTGCAGCATAGTTGAGAATCAAAACAAATGAACATAAAAAAAAGGAGTCATGTTAATATAGACTTGGGTTTAAAATTATAACATAAAGATATTACAAGAAATCAAAGACTAATATGTTGCGACATGTTAGGGCATCTGTGAACTAGAATCTATATTATCATAGTTCGAAAGAAAGTGACAACAATTCTGTTGGTTGTATACTTGTATATGAACTAGCAAAAGAGCTATCTAGAAAAATCAAGTAACTGATCAAACAAGCTTACAGGTACGCGCTGAAAGGCCTCATCTATCTCCTCCTTCGTAAGGCCCTTCTTCTCCAGGAAGGTCCGCCGGTAGATGGCAGGGGAACCTCTAACTTTCGGGTGCGACAGAAACTTGACAGCATTCTGAACTTGCTCCTCACGCATTGGTTCTGAGTTCACAAAGACCGATGCCTTCGAACTCTGTTTAGCTGGATCTTCACGAGCATTTTGCTGATCCACATTTTCTGGCTGCCCCATTTCAGCATCACCTGCACATCCGAAAAGAGAACCACATGAATGAATCAATTTCATCATAATTCCCAAAAACACCATAACCTGCAACTTATATGAAACATTCTGCTAGCAAATCCATTCAATCATTGAAAAATTCAGCGAAATAAAATGATAAAACGAACTGAACTTTAGTTTCTTCGGTATTGAAAAAAAATAATGCTATGTTTCACGCAGAAATTCATACCTTTTCAAGAACGAACCAGAGTATCAGGTTAATCATATTCATATAGGTTAAACAAACATGTATAACAATGATTTAATATCTTTGATGTTTGCTACTTGGAAAATATAATCATAATCATACACAGTCAAATAAAATAACTACTTTTTTATTTTTGTTTAGCGCAATTTCTAGATGAGGTGGGAGTGGCATGGCTTGATTTCCAAATTGTCGAAGGTGGAGACATAGTTGCATACGTAATTATTATTACTCATTCAATCGTCATCAATCTTCAGTTACCAAAACAAAAGAAAAATAACTGATTAATTAACTGAAAGAAAAATAAAATAAAGCAAGAACGAACGAAAGAAATAAAGGAGGGTAAAATAAAACCTGTGTTTCGAGGTGTGGAGATTGGAGGGGAAGGCGATTGAGTAGTCATGTTTTGTTTGTGAATTCGTAGTTCATCAGAGTTTGGAAGGAGAGAGATGAGGGGTTCAGTGTTTGGTCATCTGGGCTAGAAGCATATATTTGATTGAGAAATCTTAGGTGAACTTATAATTTATGGGAAATCGCACCAAGATACTCTTATCTATTATTAAATAGGGTATAAACCCCACTTAATTCAGAATGCAAGACTTATCTGATAGTAGAATACTGCTCTATTTGATTTGATGTTATTGCTGCTGTGTTGTTATGATCAAGGAAGAGAAAATCGAACCGGACATCAAGCTCAGTCTTGGTTGAAAGGTTTTCAACCTGTTCAATCGGAATGTAATAAAAATGTATATAAATATATACATATAATTAATTAGAACATAAATAAATATATTAAATCATTAATATTAACATAATCAATAAAAAAATATTCATAGATCTATAAAAATAAACATAATCCATATAAAATTTCTCTAGTCTCAACCTCACAGCACTATCGTAAAGCATTTAAAAATAATATTTATTAGTAATCAGTGAGGTTTATGGTGAGTAGTTTACAAATAATGGAGAGAGGAGAATAACAACCCAATAATTTTTGTTAATGTCCTTCTTTGGTTCTATTTTTTTGTTTTTGTTTTTGCTCTATGACTAAAATAAGATATCAATATTTAAGTTTTAGAACAAAAGAAAAAGTTTTACAATAAAAAAATGGGTCAGACCGATCCGATTTTCCTTGTTTTGATCAATTTTAACTTCCCCCGATTTTTTTATGCTAATCGAATTAGTTATCAAACCGATTCTCGATTAACTCACTTGGACCGGCTGGTCCGGTCTAGTTTTCTCTTCACGATGGATGGGTGTTCCAATTGCTTGTGAAGAGGAGGAGAGGATGCAAACATAAATAAATAATCATCATGGACAGTATTCATCAATCCTTAGAGAGCATGCACCTCGCAGAGAATCACGGCCTCATCATAAGGCTGTGTTTAGATGGATTATAAAATATTGAAGTAATATTAAATGGAGTGGAGTGATGTTAATTTTACTCTGTAATTTGGATATGTTAATGAAATGTAAAAGGATTATTATTATTATAAATTTTTTATTTTTATAATAATTTAGAATAGAGTAATACTAATCATAGGGATAGAGTAGGAATTTTTTTTGAAAAAATTAGGCCAATAACTTATTTTATCTCATCCCCAATTTGGGAGAAGAAAAATAGAAGGATATAGTAGTATTGAATATAATGGCTACCAAGTTCCATCAATCTCATCCTATTCCATCCAATTTTGTTGTATATAATGTAACTTACTATTATGATTACATTCCTTTTTCTCCACTTCATCCTGTTAGGGCAATTTGGTGGAAAAGTTATGGGGTGTTCATTTTATCAAATAATTTTTAATTTTTATTCCTATTTTCAATTTTAATTTTTATTAGGGCAATTTTAATTTTTATTAGGGCAATTTCAATTTTAATTTTTATTAGGGCAATTTTAATTTTTATTATTTATTTTATAAAATTCTGAAAATAGAAAATTAAAACAGTTTCTGATACCAAATAAACTCTTAGCATTTTCCTAAATCAACACTTTTCTGCGGCTTAAATTTCTTTTTTTTCAATCAAGTCCAAACACCCTCTTGCCACAAAGTTTTTTTTTTCTCAAGTCCATCCAAAGAAAGCTAAAGGAAATTGGTGTCAAGAGTTTTGATATGTCTAACAACAACCACAAACAAGGTGGCCCAATAGCAGTGGTTTGAGCCCAATTGCAAACAAAATGAATGGGGAGTTGGGCCGAACAGCATTCTCTTAACTAACAATCTTCGACCATTCTACCCAAAAGAAAAAAATAACCGTTGGTCACGGGCAAGTGCTGTGTGCTGCGCTGCGATGGTGGCCGTCACCGCTTTGCAACACCCTCAGCCGCCATCACATCCACTTAGATCGCAAGATTAAATGGTTTCCAACGCTATGAGCTATAAGACAATTTACCAGCATTTTCAATGAAACTTACCACTACTGGGATAAGAATTACACAAACTCAAGAGTTAGTTTTTTTGTTTCTTAACCATAAACTCACATGAGAATTGGGCATCAAAAATACCGTATGACAAAATTAGTCATTTTTAAAGATGTATTAGTCCTTGAGAAACATTCTTGAAGTAAATAACTATTTTGGTCCTAAGATTTTAGAGTTGATATTAATTTATACATTGAATAAGCTTTGAGATTAAAATGGTACTTTAATCATGCATGTAACACGATTCAGTAACCATAAGACTTATGTTGGGATGAGACTTTTTTCGTGCTGGTTACGATTCAAGTTGGGTCGTTACATATTTTTTTAGAGCATAATCATATTAACTAAGGGTAATCTTGTCAATTAACACACTTTTATACTGATTATCAATATTCATTCATTGCTTTCTTCATATTTGTATTTTTTTATTTTGGACAATTGAGATGCAATGGATAGAGTAATTAAGTGTATCATGACTTACTTTTGCTTTCCAAATGTGTTGTAATGAAGGTTTATTTATTATTTAATAGGGGTAATTTTATCCACTTACACAATTGTTTACCTCTATCAAGCTTCATTTGTTATTTTCTTAATTTTTTTTTAATTTTTTGGACATATTAAGTATGAGGGAGAGAGAATGAAAAACTCACCAATAGTATATTTAACAAAGAATATGATAAAATCATGCATATAAAAGACTATCCTACACCAAATGTGCTCAAGAGTCTCTTTATTTTTTATTTTAGACTAGAAGAGTTTTGTCGATTAATAAATAAATATCTAAATTTTGATACAACATATCGAATAAAAATTATGATATAATACATCAAAATTTTGTTGATTCCAAAAACCTAAATCCAGAAGGTTTTTTATTTTCCCCGTAAGAGTCTCTTTATTTTGTTTTACTCCAAATAGGTTATTTTTGGTAAAAAGAGTTTCCTTGCTGGTGATGTATAATTTATTCCGCCGTCCAGCTATGGCCGGCGAAAGCGTGGCTACAATGACTCTCTTACACAATCTCAACAATCAAGTATTAGATCTAATAAAGGTTAAAATCAGTTTAACTTAAAATATAACTTTTGATTTTAATACTTTTATGTGCATTAATTGAATTGGATTCTTATGTTTAAAATAAATAAATAAATTAAAAAAAAATTAAATTAAATTTTTTAATTTAAAATAGTCTTAAAATAAATTAATTTAATTATTTTTATCATCTTATTTTTTATTAATAGATTAAAAATAAAATATTATATTTAAATATAATTATTTTAATATTTTTATTTATTAAAATTTAATTTTTATGCTAAATCACACCATTTTATATTTAATTATAATTTTTTAATTTTATTGAATTTCAATTTCAATTTGTATTAAATTATTTTTAAGGTATGAAATTCAATATTGCAAAGGTTCCGATAAAAATTAAAACTTTTCAGGAGTACTGTTTTGTCCCGTTGTTCATCCTTTCAACCTCACCTATGTTCTCCTCCTTCCTCTCCCACCTCCCATTACTGCGTCAACACTGCCCGCCGGCGATCTCACCACCGCCAACCGCCGACCTCACCACCGCCGAGGGTCCCATGCTTGAGATCACAGTCAATGGAGATCACAGCCTCCCACCCTCTCAGCTTTCAATACAAATCTCCAGCGACGTCTATGTTTGTCTCTCCCTTAACCTACAGATCTTGTCATCTCGCTACTGGTGCTCCCCACGTTCTTCGCATCTGCCTGCGCCGCATCTGTCCTCGTGACACTAGAAAAAAAAAAAATCCAAACTTTCTTATCAGATCTAACTGTCCACTGTCTTGCTTTGCTGAAATCTCAATAACTTGGCCCAAAAATGGGAGTTCTGCAATTGGGTCTTGGAATTGGTGGCAAAGTCCCAGAATTTTGTTTGTAGTTAGAGATAGATTTAACATTCTATTTGTTGTATATCTGGCATTTATGTAGGATACTTCACTAGGAGCTGGGACCATTGTTTTTCATTTTTATGTGATTCTTTGAAGAAAAAAATGGATCCAAAATAATTGCCATGATTGAGAAAACTCGTTTATGGATTTGCAAGTTTTATTGTAATTTTGCTGTTGGTGGTTTTGGTGTTATTGTGGCGGTGGTGTTTTCGTGGTGGTGGAAGAGGAGTGATAGATGTAAAACTGGGTGAGGTGTTGGCGATTAGGTGGACCGTTGGCCGATGATGGTGGTGGAGGTGATTACAGGACACATCGGTGGCTGAGTCTGGCTGTGATAGAAGGTAAAGGCTCTGGCCAAGGAGCTCACTTTGTGGTTATCAGGAAAAATGGAAAATACAAGTTAAAATTATGATTCAATTTTTTTCTATTAAAATGGAAAATACTCCCGTGTGTGGATTGAATTGTTGATTGGTTTTGTTGTTTTTTCATTTCTATTTTAGTGTTTTTCACTGAGGAGCTGTGAATTGATTTAAAAAACTGTGTTCATAATTCTGGATTTTGTGCTTCAGGTGTTGATTTTGATTGTAAGCTGCTGGGCTTTTGATTTCGGTACATCAAGCTGGGGCTGTATTGATTTGTTCATGTGTTTTTTAGTTAGATGCTGTTTTTATTTTGAATTAGATTTGTTTACGAGCTTTGGATGGATGTCATTGTTATTGTTTCCATACAGGGTGTTTGGAAAGACATGTAATTGAATTCATTCAAGACTTGGAATTCAATTTTTTGATTTGGAACTAATTGTTGATATGGAATTGAAATCCAATAAGAATTCAATTTCTTCAAAAGACGCAAAACTAAATCAAATCAAATGGGGTCTGATTTGCCAATAGAATTGAACTTGTAAATTGTTCTATCCAAAATAACCTTAGATTTTTCTTTTCTCTCTACTCTTCAAGTTAGCCCATCTCTTTCTCAACAGATTGTAGCTCTACTCTATATAGTGATGACAATAGCAGAAGAATATACCGAGTTTGTATATTTAACTATGAAAGGTAGAACGATACAATAGAAGCAAATATAAAGAAAGGCCATGAGCACTGAAGCAGCCCAACTCTCCCAGGCCAATACTAATTGAATGTCTGCCTCCTGTCCATTCTCCTATGAGAATTATACTCTTTTTTCTCTAATCAACTAACATGAGCGATTTTCTCTCTTTTTTACCTCTAAAACTGTTAAGCCCCAAAATCCTCAGTAGCCCATGAGATCCTCCTTTTTTTCCTAGCCAGCCAACATTCCTTTCCCTAAACTATCTTTGTAATTTCTTCTCTTGTAAACTTTAATTGTATCAAGGAATTTATCTCTAACAACACCCCTTTTTTGAACTATCACCTTGTCCTTAAGGTGGAACTCAGGAAAGCTCAATTTGATGTCTGCTGCAATTTCCCACATGCTCTCAAAGTTAGGGAGGTCCTTCCAGCTAATCAGTATTTCTTCCTCCCCTTGCTCATTCATCTTGGTAGCTAACACAGCTTTCTGGTTGTACCTTTAATTCCCATCATTCAATGAGTCCCTGAGGCAGTGGTTGACACTTAGCTTCATGTGCCAAACATTTCTTGAGCAATGAAACATGGAAGACTAGATGTACCAGAGATCCAATAAGGAGTAGTAGCTTGTAAGCGACTTTTCCCACCCTCTCAATGATCTTGAAGGGGCCATAGTATTTGGGACTGAGCTTCTGGTTGATACAGTTTGCCAATACCTTCAATCTATATGGTTCAATCTTCAAAAACACCTTGTCTCCCACTTCAAATTCTACTTCTCTTCTTCTTTTATCTGCCTAGTTTTTCATTTGTGCTTGGGTTACTTCTCAAGCATAGAGTTCATTTCAGCTAATAGTTGATTCACATCTTCAACGGCTGATGGTAGTGAATCCCCTTTAACCAATGTAGGGAGGTCTCTTCCATAGAGTATCTTGAATGGGGAAGTGTTAGCAGCAGAGTGGTATGTTGTGTTAGACCAAACTTGGCCCAAGGCAGCCATTTACTCCATTTTTTCAGTTTGGCACCAGCAAAGCATCGAAGATAAGTCTCTAAACACTGATTCACCACCTCCGTTTGCCCATCCGTTTGAGGATGGTAAGCTGAATTGAACTTCAGCTTGGTCCTTGCTTCTTTAAACAATTCTGACCAGAAATTGCTCATAAAAACTCTATCTCGAACAGTCACAATGGATGCTGGGAAACCATGTAAATGGACTATTTCCTTAATGAAAAGTTCAGCTACTGTCTTCATAGTATGGATGATTAAGGCCTAAGAAGTGGACATATTTAGAGAGCCTATCCACTACTATCAATATTGTATCCATATCTTGGGCCTTGGGTAATCCTCCTATAAAATCCATTGAAATGTCTTCCCACACTCGTGATGGAATGGGCAAGGGTTGGAGAAGACCCACTGGTGGTAGAATAAGGTATTTGTTACTGCTGCAAAATTCACAGCTTTGAATGTACCTCTGAATTGTCTGCCTCATTCCCTCCTACCAAACCAACCCAGAAATCTGCTTGTATATTCTGAAAAATCCCAAGTGCCCCCTAGCACCGAATCATGACATTCTTACAAGAGTACTTAAATTCGGGGAGAATTTTGGGAATTACAGCTCTACCTTTGTAATAAAGTCTCCCGTGAAAAAGTTCATACCCATTTTGGCCCTTTTTCCCTTCAATCAACCCTTGCCACACCTTTTTCAAATTCTCATTTGCCTGCACTTCTTCTTGTAGCCCATCCCAATTCTGAAAGGTTATTGAGGAAATAGCTGCAAAATTGGTATGCCTGGAGAGAGCATCTGTAGCTCCATTTGCTTTTTCCCCTTTTGTAAACAATGTCAAAGTCAAAGCCAAGCAACTTTGCTATCCATTTTTGCTGACCTTCCTCCATCATCTGTTGATCCACCAAATGTTTCAAACTCTTTTGATCAGAATACACTATGAATTTCCTGCCCATAAGGTAGTGTCTCCACTTTTGAACAGCTAGCACAATGGCCATCAGCTCCCTCTCATAAATGGACTTTTGCTAGGCTCTATCAGATAGTTTCTGGCTCATGTAAGCCACTGGCTTTCCTTACTGCATTAGAACAGCCCCAATCCCTTTCCTTGATGCACCTGCTTCTATCACAAACAGTTTTTCAAAATTAGGAACTGCTAGTACAGGAAGGGTGGTCATAGCTTCTTTCAACTTGTCAAACGCTAATTGCAATTGCACACCCCATTGAAAATTATCTTTCTTGAATAACTGAGTTAGAGGCCAAGCTATCCTTCCAAAACCCTTCACAAACCTACGATAGTGGCTCGTATTACCTAGAAATCCCTCAGTCCCTTCAAATCTATGGGAACTGGCCATGCTTGCATTGCTTCAATTTTTTTCAGGTCAGCCTTACCTTTTCTCTAGAAATCAAATGCCCAAGGTACTCTATTTCCCATTGCCCAAATGAGTATTGGTTGATGTTGACGAAAAGGCTATTGGTTTTTAGCAACTCCAGCACCTTTTGAAGGTGTTCCCAGTGTTCCTCTTCCACTTGACTGTAGATAAGAATATCATCAAAAAATATCAATGTGAAATGCCTCAAGAAGGGCTTTAGTACTGAGTTCATGAGGACTTAGAAGGTTGAAAAGGCATTAGTGAGCCAAACGGCATCACCAAGAACTCGTAATGCCCTTCGTGAGTCCTGAATGCAGTATTCTCTACATCCTGCTCTCTCATTCTAATCTGGTGATAACCAGATTTTAGGTCCAGCTTGGAGAAAACTCAAGCTCCACCTAACTCTTCCAAGAGTTCATCAATGACAGGTGTGGGAAATTTGTTTGGAATTGTGACCTTATTCAAGGCCCTGTAGTCTACACAAAAACGCCATCCACTATCCTTCTTCCTCACTAAAATCACAGGACTTGAGTAGGGGCTAGTACTAGGTCTAATAATATCCAAATTCAACATCGCAGCAATAATTTTCTCAATTTAATTGTTTTGAAAATAAGGGTGCCTGTAGGGCCTTATGTTGGGTATTGTAGCTCTTTCTTTCAGCGTGATTGAATGGTCATGGGGTCTCGGTGGGGGTAAACCTCTTTCAAGTTCAAGCAATGAGTCATGTTTTCACTTGCTTATTCACAAAAAAAAAAATAATAAAATAAAAATGAACGAGAACCGTACAGAAAAATTGGTAGGCAAGATGCTATCCTCTATGAATTCTAAGATATTTTTTACTGGTTTCACAGCATGGATCTAAGTGAGCATGAATGGAGGATGAAAATTATTAAAATTTTGATTATGCATCTGGAGTTGATGAATCTTCTTCCCAATTGCATCAGTAGTAGTAGATAGGTTCTAGACAGGTGTGGATTTTTCATAAACAGTGTTGAATTGTGATTGGCTTGTGCTGAATTTTGATTGGTTTTGCTGAATTTTCTGTGATGATTTTGGTAGCACTTGTACTCTAATGACTGCTTCTGGAAAATTGCGGTATTGTTTCTTATGACTGCTGCTGGAAAATTGTGGTGTTGTTTCTTAGGTGCTGATGAATGATCTAGTTAGTTACTCGTTGGTTGGTTCTAGATCCCATTGTCATATTCCCTTTTCCAGTTATGTTATGAAATTATGTTTGGGTTTACACTTATCATTCCTATTCCCTTCCAGGAAAGAGTAATGATTTAGTTAAAGTATTTGCAACGAAAGCTTCAAAACTATTTAAGATTGCTCTCATTTGATGTTGCCACACATCACAGCATATGAGTTCGAGCATTGTGGAAAGTTACTCTGTAATCCTAGTTCTAACTCCTATTGCAATGTTCTTTAATCTAGGTTGGGAAAAGGAATCAGAACTAATTAATCTAGATTGACGCCAATGCCAGACATCTGAACTGAGTAGGATTGGATTCAATTAAATGGTAGGAGCCTATATAATGTTCTATAAAGAATGTACTCTGATTTAGTATAATATATCGTGTCTTCACATGTTATCTGAGCATTATGTTGTAGCTTCTTGCAACTAGAACTTTTTTCGTTTTGTTATCATAATCCATAAGCTAATATCTTTCATGTTCATTGAATGTTCTATCGTAGAGTGTACCTTATGCATACTTGACCTATTGGTTTTGTAGTTTATTGTTTTTTGTGATTTCCTAGTAAATTATGATTTACTTGGCTAAGAGTGTTTTGTCTTGTTATGTTGCTACTGGCAGACGAGTGCTCTCCTTTTCTATTGCTTGCTAGAGGTGCATGTCATGGAACTGTTATGAATGGCTCATGCCTCTGTGAGCTACTATGTGATTTTGGAACTGAACTCTATTACACACTAGCTTGGTCTGTGCTTCAACTAGGATTATTTACTGAATTCATCTGCTATATCCTACTGCATTTAAACTAAATCCAACTTAAATTCCACAAATAGTGTATGCAAATGGGCATTATTCTTACTTACTATATGCAATTAGTATATGTTATATATATCAATTGCAACTCGCTTTTCCTCTTCTAACATACTTTTTATTGGTGACTAAGATAATTATTCTTGAACTTGTCTCTTGTTAGGAGGGAGCTAAAAGAAGAATGAACATAACTACACGAAAGAGATTGATGGCTCGTCAGATCAGCAAAGGATTAGAGCTGGTAGAATCATTAACATATATTTGACTGATTATATTTATGCACTTGCATCGGAAGATAGGCTCAAATTGATCTTGGATGTCATTGATGAATCTTAATTTCTTATTTTAGAAACAATTATGTGACTTGAATTTAAGTTTTTTGTATGAATTGGTAGCCATTATAACCGGTTTGACTATATAGTAGATTTGACATATTAGCTATAGGATTATTATATGTTTGAATTGGTACTCATATATATAGCATTGTAAAAAAAAAAAGTGTTTGAATTTAATTGGTGCAAATTTTATATAATTATTTGTATGATAGATTATATTTATGTGTAAATTGAAGTCCTGAGCTCAATTTAAAGTTAATTTTTGAGTTAAAATTGTTAGTTTTAAATTAGAAAATAGTTAGTTTTGGAGCTAAATTTTAAATTTCGAGTTAAAAATAGGTATTTTTTTTAGTTAAAATTATTAATTTTTGAGTTAAAACAATTTAATTATTAGTTTAAATAGTGAATTTTTGAGTTAAAATGATTAATTTATGGTTTAAACAGCTAATTTTGAGTTAAAATTGTTAATTTCAAGTTAAAATAGTTTATTTTTGTGTTGAGATTGTTAGTTTTGACATTAAAATTGAGGGGTATTTTAGAAAAATTATACAAAATTTCTTAGAGTTTAGTCTTTTTATCTAATGCTCTCAAAATAAAAGGCTGCCACATGGCCCCTGGAAGTATCGCCCAGATCTGGCCAATCGGTGAGGTGTGTGGTGGCTTGGTGGGGTGATGGGTGGAAGGAAATGGCTGGAAAACGAAAAAAAATCTAGTGAGAATACAGAATAGAAAGGACAATTTATCAAATTTTTTTAATTAAATAAAACAAGTCAGCACGGGGACAACGAGTGTGGACGCCACCTAAGATACCGCCATAGCTGGGCCTATGGCTATAAATTAGGGACATTGACATGTAGTCATGGTAGTGGTTTTGATTGTCCTATGAATTTTGTTTGGATTAGGTGCTATCGTGTTAGCAATTCATCCTAGATAGCCACTACATTCTTATTGGGCCAACTTTTTCGTGTGATTTCAACGTATGCTAACTACAAATTTGTCTATTCCAGTAAAGTTCACCGAAAACTTCACGGGCCAACATGCTTTCTACCTAAATTTGAAATGTTACACGTTTCGTTACTCGGGTTTTGTTAGATTTAATCCAATGGTAGCGCAATCCATTACAATTTTTTATTCAATCCAAGTAAACCTCCCCTTTTATTTTTGAAGACGACAAAATCACAAGGTCACATTTACAGTATGACCAAAACTGGGAAAAAAAAAAATTAGCTCTGTTAGAGTATAAATTATTTATATCTCTTAACTCATTAGTTCAATTTTTTTTTTTTGAGAGAAATGATTTTATAATATAATATTAGAGCTTTTATTGCTAAATGATTTAGGTTTTAAATTTTCATTTTAATAAAATTATCCACACTTTAAATCCAAAGTCATTTGCATGATGACATGTGTTAGAATATAAAATATCTAGGTACTGTTTAGTGCATCATATAGGATAAAACCTGAAAATATTAAACATAATAATACAATATAAGAAATATATTATATAATTTTTTATTTTGTCTCTTGTTTGATGTGCCATCTATAGGAATGTTACTGCTGATGAAAAAAATGACCCAGTCCGCATTTTTCAAGTGGAAGGCACAGACAACCAATCATGAGCGACGAGATGCTGGTAGCGAGCAGTGACTGGCGATAGCGGGTTGCCGCCCGGCGGTTATTTTTCCTCTTTGGAGTTTGGAGATTTTTTTCTCTTTGGTTCATTCTCAACGGAAGTAAATATCCGTTGGTAATTATGATCGAGACATAGTTATGTGCAAATTTGGTCGATAATCCTATCGGTAGCTTGGTCCATTTTACACTGGTTTCCTGTGGTGTTATTGAAATATTAATAATTATGTAACTTTATAGTATTTTATGTACTAAAATATATGACAATACTTGAAAATTAAATTCTTTAATCAATTATGATCAGAGTGTAGTGTTTTTATATATCCTATACGATGCAGTCTTTATATTAATTATTGGCTTAAGTGGATAAGATAAGAATATAAAGAACTAAGCTAATAATTAATATAAAATAACTATAAAATTTATATGGTTAATGGATCAAAATTAAATTCTGTAATTAATTATGATAAAAAAGTGTAATGTTTTTGTATATCCACACTAGCATTTGCTCTTCAAATAAATATTATTCACTTAAGTTTACTTTTGCTTGTCCTTAAAAATATAGTAAAATTTAGTTTTAGTCTCTATAATATATTTTTTTCTTTGTTTTGATCTAGATTTTTTGAAAATTTTGATTCTAATCCCTATGTATATTTAATAGTATGCATTTAGTAATTATAAATATATATTTTTTTAGAAAAAAATTACACTTTATCCCTTGAACCATAGACCTTGTGTATTTTACCCCTAAAATTAAACTTTAAAACTATATGTACAAATTGACCCCTTAATGGTTCCTTAATGTACAAATAAACTCTTTTGTTGATTTTTGTCATCTATTATTGACAAAAATAACACATGTTCAAAAAATTTTAGGGTATTAAGTTGAAGGCTATTTTTTAATTTATAGTATTGGATTGCACCTAACCCAAATTTTAAAGGGAGTATAGTGCCTCTATTTTTCACAAACAATAAACAAAAATTTAATAGAAGGGCTACCATACTCATTCAGAGAACATTAAGATGTCAATTTGTATAGTTTTAAAGTTTTGGAAATAAAATACACCCTATGGTCCAAGAGGTAAACTACAATTCTCTTATATATATATATATATATATATAAAGAATTACTCAAGTGAGAGGGGTGATTTATTATGAAAGTGAGCAAAGTAAATATCAATTATTGAATTTTATGTGAATGGTTAAGATTAAAATATACAATCATATCATTTTTTAAGTAATCATATGAACATTAATTAACTTTTAATTATGAACATTCATCTATAGTTGTACGATCTAAATTTACTACTCTCACACTTATAATAAATTACTCTTCTAACTTGAGTCACCTCCAATATCTCTCTCTCTCTATATATATATATAATAATAATAATAATAATAATAATACTAATAAAAACCTTTGAAATGCATGCAAAACACTTTTCATGTGTTAGACTACTGTCCCATAAAGGTTATCTTAGAAGTACCGCATTTTTCCGATGTGTAGAAATATCTCGAAATTCATGTCTTTATACTTTCATCGTTTACATCAAGTTACGTGCGCTATTTTGTCGATTTGCTCTAAAAATTTATACAATTTAAATATGCTTTTGTTTTTGTGGATATAGATTATTTTAATTTTTAATTCCTCTAAAAGAATTTTTTACTTTCAATTATTCAATATTATGTTTGTGGTCTCTATCTTCTAAATTTTAAACTTTGAAATTAGTAAAAAAAAATATAAATATTTTAAAATATGTATTTAATTTCTAAAAATAATTTAAAATTTTGTTTTTAGCCTTTATATATATATTTTAAGAATACTTTTGTGGTTATTTTAAATATCATCACTTAATTTTATTGGCTGATGATGGGCACCAAAATCATAATATTTAAAAAATAGGGACAAAAGCTAAAAAAATTAGAGGGACCAATTAGGATAATATATATTTATAAGAATTAAAAGATATTTAAGCTACTGAAAAAGTATTAGGGACACATGTCCCTATAAAAATTTTACAATTTGCTTAGAAATATACAAGTATGTATATATTTTCCCCCTATAGCTTATTAAATTTGACAAAAACTACAAAAAAAAAAAAAAAAAAAAACTGACACAAACGCTAAGATAAAAGTAGTGTAAAACTTAATTTTGTCCCCAGTATTTAATTTTTTTTTTTTCTGGATCCATCACTCACTTAAGTCAATTTAAATTTAAATTAACGACAATATGCTTGGCCATAACGATGTATCAGACGTACTAATTAATTTTCATAATTAAAATAACCTCTTAAAATATATTATCAGATATACTTTTTAATCGTTGATGAAACAGTATCAGTGTATGACGTAAGAAGAGTGTCGAGCAAAAGATGTTTAAAAATCTCTCATCATTCTTTGCTCTACGTGGTCGAGA
The DNA here is from genome assembly GCA_031216125.1 of Dalbergia cochinchinensis. NCBI lineage: Eukaryota > Viridiplantae > Streptophyta > Magnoliopsida > Fabales > Fabaceae > Dalbergia > Dalbergia cochinchinensis. The sequence continues at coordinate 51,318,575 of CM062373.1, read as the reverse complement.
ATAAGATAACACTATTTTTAGGATAGTTAGGTTTTATTCAGATAAATAATTTATTTAAGCCATTATGTAAAAGTGAATTTTAAAAAGTAATTTATGAATAAATTATTTTATATTTAAATATATAATAATAAAAATATTTCTCAAAAAATTAGATATTTTAACTTATTAAAGAATACTAAGAATAATTTTTAGAGAAGTAGTAAGCTGTTTAATCAAATAGAATAAAAAATAAAAATATAATTTTTAACTTTGAGAAAGTTATAAAAAGTTATAAGCTGTAATATCGAAAGAGACCTTTATTCATAGTTGTTCAATATTATTAAAAAGCTTTATTCCCATCAAAATAAATTAAAAGATTTTCAGACATATATGTCAATTAACAATTAGCAATAAGCTCGTCGATTAGTTGGTAGAGATTGTTTCATGCTTAACCTAATTTTGGGATCGATTCCTAGGTATGTAGTTCATTATTTACGAGGGTAAGAGAAACAAATTTGAGTCGTATAGCCATATCTTAATGATCAACATATTTATTCCTCTCATCTTTATTATTAATCATTACTCTCACTTGATCTCCCTCCTATGTCAATTAGTATATCTAAATAAAATAGGTGTGTATAAATATCAATAGTGTTTTAAATTACGTATCGCATCATGTTATGTGACCACAATATACCGCCTATGGTCGCTACCACCATAATCGTATTAAACCGCAATTGCAGTGTTAGGTGTCATGCATTTTCACTAAATCGATTGCAACGTAACCACATCAAGATCACATTGAGTTGCAATAATTCGTAACGAGTTTCATTTCAAGTTGCATATATGCAAAAATTTCATACTGCATAAAATACAATGCATGTCACGACAGACGGATTATCCACAGCCACGATCACAATCCTAATTTAAAACACCGGTCAATACTGTTTTTCAAAACGGGGAGAAACCTCCTCTCATCATCTTTCGAAGGTTGAGATCGTAGTTTACTCTTCACTTGTTGCTTATAAATAGGACAAGCTGGCACTGCGAAATGCACGAACGAGCTAGCTAGTTTTGGTGTCTCCCTCTCAATACTCTGTAATTAGATATCTAAACAGGGTATCTCTCTTGAACACTATGAAGTTTTATCCTTTGACTTTTCCTTGACAATTTCTCGGCCCCTAATCCATGCATGCTACTTTCCCTTCTTTGATCCGTTTTCATGAACCAACTGATCAGTGTCCAACACTGGAATTAAAAAGTCATGCTGGAATACTAGTACTGATTTGGTTTATATATATATAAAAAAAAAAAATTAGTTATCCTTCGCAAATTTATCAAATTAATTACACAGCATTTTACTTCATCGCTATCATTTAAAGTAGTTTAATTTGTCACAGGTTTTGGAATCTGCAGAGAAAGCGATAACCATGGCAAAGCAGTCATCTGAGTTGGCCATCGAAGAACTGAAGAATCTTCTCAGGTTAATTACTTTCTAAACTTTAACCACATGAAAATCATTTTCCCTTGCACAGACAGCAGTGCCACATAACTAGAAAAATGTTGTCAGGATCTTTAACAGAATTCATGGTGCTCGTTATATAAAATAAAGAGAGACGATTCACCTATTCATCCAAGAATTAGTAAGCATATCACGTTATTCTGGCAACTAAATTCAGACAAAATGTTTTGCTATGTAACATTATTTACAAGCACAAGAGAGAATGAAATCTGAGCTTTGACTCGAGAACACAAGCTAGAACAAAAATAAACTAATTGAATGATCGATGTACACATTATATATATAATGTAGTGATGCTAAAACTTATTTTCTGCAGGGAGAAGGAGGAACTTGATGGGGTGGCGGCCACAAAAATTGCGGAGCTTATAGCTGAGCTGAAAGGATGTCATCTGCGTCCTGCTGACCCTGCTGTGCGGAAAATCATTGAAGGATTTACTGACTTCAGGATCAACGAATTCGAGTATAATCAAATTAAAACTCTTGATGATTATATACCTATAAATAGTTTCTAACCTCCTATCTCAATTCTCAAGAACTATCATTTCTGTGCTATTTTGAAGTACTTTTAATGATTAAAAGCAATTGTCAAATTATGTATTCAAACATAAAATAGTTTTCTTCTAAATTTACTACAAAGAATTAATTAAAAATATATATATATACTATTTCTAAAATTCAATCCAAACGCACCCTTAAATGTGGATTTATGTATGCTTCTTTCTTTTCTATATGTGACAGCAAGCACCCGGAGCTGTACAAACAACTTGCTCTTGGCCAATCCCCCACGGTGATTACCAATTACTTGAAGTTGCGTTGGATTTAAATCTTATTTGATCGTTTAATTTTAATCTGTTTTCAATTTTTATCTGTGGTTTTACAGTATCTGGTATTTGCTTGCTCTGACTCTCGAGTGAGTCCATCTTTCATCCTGAACTTCCAACCTGGAGAAGCTTTCGTGGTCCGCAACATTGCTAACATGGTCCCTGCTTTTAACCAGGTTCCCTTTGTTATTTTCCTCAACACATACATATCTTTGAAATTCACATCAAATTACATATCTTTGAAATTCACATCAAATTAGTGAAATTGCTAAAGTCACTCTCAACCATTACATCAAATAAGTGGTTTTAAAAACTAAATTAAATTTTATTCAATTGTTGTAAAGTATTTTACATGGTTAACTAATTATAATTTATCTTTCATTTGACTTTTAAAATACTTATGGTCAATAACTTTTAATGATTTGGAGATCTACAATTGAACGGGGATCTAGGCACAAAAAAAAAAATGGTGAACCGATTAAAATAAAGGAAAAATCTTAAAATAGGTCTCATATAGGCATACATAGATTGGTGGTCTATGAAAAAACAAGTTAACATTTGTACGTGGTTTCACAAATTATTGGTCATACCAATTAGCATTTTGAATTGAATAACTGTGTAATATACTTTCAAGTGATTCAAAATTAAATCCTTTGAAAATTTGACTTCTCACTGTCCGATATCTGTTTCACAGCTAAGGTACAGTGGAGTAGGTGCAGCCATTGAGTATGCTATCACGGCTCTTAAGGTGATGATTAGTTCATATTCATAATCAAGGCAAAAGTTTCCCAAAAGCTCAATTCCTTTTCTTTAATTTTGATTTATAAGACATAGAGGAGCAGGTAGAAATGGTGTAAGAGCTATCACATATTTTTCAGGTGCCAAACATTCTGGTAATTGGACATAGCCGCTGCGGTGGAATACGAAGGCTTATGAGTCATCCAGAGGATGGTTCTCCTCCCTAGTAAGACTTTCGTCTTTTGATTCGAGTTTTTAATTTTGTAAATTTTATAAAAGAAATATTAAAAATTTTGATAAACTATAAATTTTAATTTTTATTTCTATTTTTCAGTATTTTTTATAAAATTCTAAAAACTAAAAAATTAAAAATAAAAATTAAAACCAAACATACCCTTAATCTCTATGACAATATATAGCTTCACTACTATAGTTCCTTGTTTGGCAAAGACGAATTATGGTTTAATTGAATGTTGCAGTGACTTCATAGATGATTGGATGAAAATTGGCTTGCCTGCCAAAGCCAAGGTCCTCAAAGAATATAATAGCTATGACTTTGACGAACAATGCAAATTCTGTGAAAAGGTTAGCTCAACTGAAGTTAAATATTTTGAATTTCCATGCAATTTTTGGCTTTTTGTAAGCTGCTTTCTAGATGATTTAGATGCCACACAATTAGCGAAAAAGATAATTAGAATTTTAGCAAAACTTCAAAAGCGATTGTTAAATGAAATAAAATTAAATATTAATAACTTATGGATCCAAAAGTGAATAAATGGAGTGTTTTTGTTCCGACGGAAAAAAAAAACTGTGACGTGATGATTCTAACCCGCAACATTAAGAAAATTTATTTTCGAACTGAAATTTGCTTTCATATCGAAATTTTAAAGTTGATGTCATAATGTTCATGAAGTCGGGTGTTAGTTAAACTTGTGTTGAACATTTAATGCACTCATCTTTGGACAATCTTGATAATGTGGTGTACAAGTTAAACTTGTATTGAACATTTGAGGCGCTTATCTTTGGACACCCAAGTTGTAAAAGCTCTATACATTGGTTTGGCTCCAATATCAATTTGGGATTTAGTTTTTAGTGGAATGTAATCACTTTTTTATACCTCATAATTCTAAAATAAAAATTTTAGTTGTTGCATTCTATACCATATTAATTGCCATTAAGCTATACGATGCCTATTGATCTTTTTTTTTTTTTCTTTCTCATGCTTCTATATATTTATTGAACTATTGTGGGCACCACGTATTACGACAAAAGCCTATCTCCTTAATATTATGTGTAATTGATTACAGTGAAGCTTAGCTAATTAAAATGATGACATGTACGTGCAGGAATCAGTGAATAACTCGTTAGTGAACCTGCAGACATATCCATATGTTCAAAGAGAAATAAACAACAGGAGCTTAGGGCTGTTTGGTGGTTACTATGATTTTGTGAAGGGAGAATTCAAGCTTTGGAAGTACAAGAGTAGCAAGGGCCACTTCACCGAACCAATTACCATCCCTTAGGAAGTACAACAACCAATAGGTCCAATAATTTGGCCAATCCTTAGCCGATGAGAGGAAGACTCAGCTCTCTCTTGATTCTCCAAATATTGTACTACGACCTGGTTGTCACTAATTAGTTACCTTCAAGTTCAGTTGTACTCTATGCGCTTTTTAATTCCAGAATAAAATAATGACATCTGTCGTTGAGATTCCAAAAATAATGTGTTAATTACTAGATTTCAGGGCATCCCTGTACGTGCTAAATTCCAATGCCGTACACCATTTGCATTTGAGGGGGAAAAATTACAAAGAAGTTTAGTAAGATTTATTATAGTTACACTCCACACTTATTTCTTTTGTAAAATTATTATTGACCTTTTTTGATATTGACTAAATTTTCATTGACCTTTCTCACAGATATTGATTTATTAATTTAAATGAAAAAAAAATTACATATAATATACACACAACTATTAATGATAAAATTATAATATTTTAATAATATTTACTATATTGATGGAATAAAATATTTTTTTATCATATAAAGATGAAACTTATAATTATAACTTATAGTGAAATAGAGGTATTTTAGTCTCTTTCTCCGTACATATTAAATATTATTAAAATATTATAATTTTATCATTAATAATTATGTACATGCTATATATTATCTTTTAATTTTTATCACTTAAATGAATGAATTAATACATATGAGGAAGGCCAATATAATTTTGTAATATACAAAAATGATGAATATTATTTCATTAAATCTTAGGAAGGTCAATATAATTTTTCAAAAAAAAAAAATGAGAACAGATCATGGGTGTTTCTGAAGAATGGAATCAAAGCTTTGTCTATGTAATTGTATATGTTAAAAACCTTTTCTCCTAGTAATTTTCCTAGCTTTATCGTTAAGTTTGTATATATAGAATATAGAATTAAAATACAAGGTTAAATTCTATATATATTAAGTAACATTGTCTTCCATTGAAAAACTTCAAAAATTAAATAAAAGATAAAATGAAAAATTATATTTACTTCTCCTTAATTCTTTTAATATTGCACTTACTTCACTCTATTTAATTTTTAAATTAACAGTTGACTTCCCTAATTTATTTAAATACAGTACAAATGCCTCCCGTATAACAACAACAACAAACTGTTTGTTCTATTGTTTGCAGATGAGTTTCAAAAGTTCTACATTTAAAATTAGAAAATTTTCCATAATTCAATTTTTATTTAGAATTTTTCCTCCATTTTCATGCACATCCCGATCACGGGTCCCTATTTTTTATTTCATATAGAGATTTGAATTTCTATTGATATTTACGGGTTTATTAAAAAATTTAAAAATAAAAAATTTGAAAAATATTTTGAACTTCAAATCATAAATATCTATAATAACAAATACTACTAGTGCAATACAATTATAATAGATTTGTTATCATTAATACTATAATTATATATATATAATTTTTATTGTATAATATATTTAATTATAATTTTGTTTATGCTATTTTTTATTTTATATTGATTTTTTTAATGATAGAGAGATATGAATGTATGATTGAAAAAAATAATTGATAATTAGAAGGTAAATTAAATTTAAAAACTTACTTTAAGTGTTAAGATTATGAAAATGGTGGGGTATAATTTTTCTATAAATAACATATGAAAGAATTTTTATGTAATGAGTCTTAAATATTAGTATTATATCAATTCTTATCATATTTGATTAAGAATAAATTTGGTATAAATTAAATTTTTAATTATTATCATATTAAAATCAATCAATTAACAATTCATTAATAATTTGACTTATCCATTTTCTTTAAAAAAATTATGTTGATTTTAAAGCTTATTTATTTTAAAAATATTTTCTTTATAATTTTTTATATTACTTTCATAATGTGAGGCTATTAATGATTCTTAATTTAATTATAAATCATAATCATATATACATAGGTTCTCTCTTAGTATAAATTATAATACTTAATGATTATAATATTTTATTCTTTAATGATTATAATATCAAATTTTATTTTATATGAAAAATAATTAATAAGTAAATTATAAATTGAGTTTAAAAAAATCTTTAGACATAAAGATTGAGAAAAGTGGGACCTAAATCACTGTATGAATAACATGTGAAGTCTAAATCACTATATGAATGACATGTGTAATAATTTTCATGAAATGAGTCTAAAATATTAGTATAGTAGATTTATATAATCAATAAATTTTATATGAAATCTTTATCATTAATAACTTCTAATTATAAATAAGATTCTGATAAATCTCTATTATTTTTTTGCTTTTAAAATCTTCTCCAATTTGTTAATTTTTTTTAACACTAAATTTTTTTTTCCAAAATTCATTCAAATCTTTTAAAGTATAAAATTATGAAAATTGTCATGAATTGTATGATTGATTTTTTTTTTAAATTCATTCAAATCTTTTAAAATATAAAGTTATGAAAATTATTTGCAAAAGTTCAGAGGTTATTGAAGGTATAATTTTATGGTCATCCCATGTGATCCCATGATTTTCATTTTCATCTGCATATATATATAAATTTTAGATGTGAAATTAATACTAAAATTATGAAATTAGTTTATCAATATAATTCATAATTTTAGCATTACAATAATTAAAAATATTTAATTAATATAATACAATCCTATTATTAAATACGGATAATTATTAATAATATACTAATAATATGTAATAATTGTGATTTCTTTTTTCAAAAAATTAATAAATAACTTTTTAAAAAATATGGGTTCTAAAATATTCTCATTGTGACACATGTAAAATTTTCTCTCAAATGAGTCTGAAATATTAATATTATAGATTATAAATTATAAATATGTAAAATAAACATGTAATGAAAATACTCATTTGTCCTCGGCTTATCTTCCAAATCACCATTCCAAAAGTCGTCCTCCCATGACACTGACCCTCTACCCTCTCGCCAAACTCTTCCATGATGCAATGATGCTGCCACCATACATTGCACCATCAAAGACTCCCTCTTCATCGAAGAATAATGATATTTTGACACACAAAAAATAAATATTTATTTAGACACTTATTTTATAATTATTAGATGTAATAGTAATTTTCATTTATCCTCAATATTCATTATATCTAATTATTATAAAATAGATGTCTGAACAGACACTCACTTTTTAGGTGACAAATAAATATTACTTTTCATCGAATCAGGCACCTGCACTATGTATGTAACATGTAAAATGGGCCCAAAGCTCAAGGAAAACACATAATCACCATAGTTTAACCAATTAGGATGATCATAACAAAAGTTACCGGTAATTTGATCAAAGATGAAATCGATATCACATTTTAAGAGATAATAGTATTACTTGTATTCACACTTTATAAGACATCGTACTGACACACTTTTATTTATTATTAGATGAGACGTGGGTCTCAACTAGATGAGGTTCACACCTAATGCAATAATAAATAGGAATGTGTCGATATAGTGTCTCACAAATAATATTTCTGTTTAACATATTACAACTAAAACAATATATTTACTCTGAAACTTCTATTTTCTGATGAAAATCTTAAAATTCTATGAATCATATTGATGAATTATTATATAAAATCATAATTACAAGAAAAACCTAACGAATAAGATGGAACCACCAGAATTTAACCCAAATTAAATTCCAAACACGATTGTTCTCTATTCTTTCTTAGGATCGGAGGCGTGGTCTTATGATAATTTTGCATATATAGAGATAATTTTTACCAAATAACTCATTCTAGATATATTTGCAAAATAGCTTATTCTAGATAATATTTACAACATAACTTGTTATACAACAACAAAAATAAACCATAGATGAAACAACAACCAAAAAAGTCATAAACATAATATTGTTCTATTTTCAATCTTAGGAGCCGATTTTGGCTGATGGGCTAGTCTTCGACTTTTATGCTCGTGATAGAATATAGAAGAATTTATTTGCTCAACAGACGCCCACACTGAATTTTTTTTTTTCAACAAGTAGCCAAATATTGGTCAGATTCAATACACCATAATTTTTTGTTTACACACAAATTACTTTAGAAAAATTTCAAAAGTTTAATGATTAATATATATCTACTTCAGTGCCAAGATTCAAGTATTCAACTTTTGCGAACGTTGATAGGCGTAGGCCAATTGTTGTCGGCAGAATATGTACACATGTTGATGTCTTCTGAATTTACTCCAACTACAGTGCAAACATAAAAAGAGACGTGCCCTGGTGCTATTTTACCTGGTTTGAGATGCATGCACTTAACGTGGGCTTATAATTATTACATGAAGCCGCTTGATCCAGGTTGAATCAGTTAAGATTGATTCAATCCGATTAACTCAAACACATAAAAATATCTCTTTAAATGGGGCAATTTATACTAAAGTTAGAGATTGAAACTTTAGTTTTTGGGTTCTCCAAATTACCACAGTAAGACTTTGGACAAGATCAGACTAAAAGAAGTGCAAATGAAAAATGGAAGTAACTTACATTAAAATTAAAGAGCAATACAGCAAAATATGGAAGGAAAACGTAAACAAATAACTAATTGTTTAGAAACTTGTAACATCTCTCATTTACACAAATGACCTCCTATTTATAATTCCTTAACTAAGCCTTTTATGCATGATCATAGCTGATTCTATTTTTTAGCAATCACTACTCATGTCTTTATATACACTCTCAGCCATAGCATTGTTGGACCAATTTTCCTTTGAACAGCATAAGCTTGATTCTCTAGCCATTGCTTCTTTTTACTTGGTCCTGCATCTTTCTTCTTTTATTGAGCCCAATTCCTTTCTTCAACTGTGGCAGCCTTTACCTCAAGCAGTTGCGCCTTTGTTAGCCGACCCAATAATTTTGGGTATCTAACATATGCCTCCTATGCCTCTTAGCTTAGTAGCCATGTAATATCTCAAATCTATGTGTCACTAGACAAGTCTAGTACGATCTTAGGATCCCCCAGCACCTCCCTATTTTATCGAGAAAGCCCCAATTGCAAAAGTCAACATAAGGTGCGGTTGTGGCATTTTTGACCCTGCTATAGTAGTTAGGGAACGCTATAGCGGTTAGGCTATTGGTGAAGGAGAGCCAGGGTTTCAGACGACTGTTATAGCAGTCATGTGTGTGCATGGACAAGCCATCAACCTCTATAGCGGTATTGTCGATGCCAAAGCAGTGCAAAACAAATTAGTTTCGTTTAGTGATACCCTCCACCCTATAAATAACCTCCTATTACGTGTTTTTGCCACAAAATGCAACCTTAGCTCTCTCAACCCTCTTTTCCTCTCCTAGCTTTTATCATCCATCAATCCTACCTCATCCAATCTTTAAGATAAGGATTTAGTTATGTTTTATGTTAGATTCTTCTCCCTTCTTCCTTTCCTATGTTGTGGGTGTTATAATGTCTTATTACTGTCAAGTTTGTATACTCCGCTAATGTTCATTGAGTTGCTTTAGAGTTATCATATATTATTCATTAGTTTGTTACTTTTATGACAGACATTAGTGTCATACATGCCCACAGAGCTCTATTAGTGTTGACACCCATTGTTCCTCCCCTCCAGGTGAATTAATGGGTTCAATCTTGTGGCCTTTGTTGTGGTCATTATAGATATTTTCTTAGCCCTATGGTATAAATGCATGATTTTAGAAATTATTTTAAAGACAAGCATGAATGATAGAGGATTTTGTTAGATTATGAATTATATCAAGATTTGAACTTTTGTGTTTATCAGTGCATCATGAAAATATGTTAGAAACCCCATGGGACCATTCTTGTTATTAAATTGATTTTGTGAATAGTTTGACTATGAGTATAAATATTTAGAGATGACATGATTACTTCAATATTTCAAGGATTATATACGTTGAAATGATTTTGCTCATAAATTCAGAGTTAGAGCACAGTTATGGAATCTAGAGAAAATACTTAGTTTCATGATTTATGGCTAAACGGTAACTATAGAGAAACAGACAGTGAGTTAACGATTGTGAGAGATCATAAACCTTAGTACTAAGTTATCCAGTAGGGGACAATTTTGACTCCAGAGTATTCAGAGAATGGAACCTAATTAGTTCTCCAAAATGAGACCTTATGAGGTATCTCAGAGATCAGAGTATTACCAGAGTAATATGAATATACTACAGGAACATATATATATATCCAAAGATTTCTGTTTCTCTAATAGATTATTGTTATTCAAGATTTACAAAGATTACTGGTTTTGAGATTATTATGTATGTGAATATGAAAATGGTTTTATGGATATTGCATTTTATTGATATGCCTATGTATTCTTGTTGGTTGTCCCGCGTGAGGGTTAGGTGAGAATCTATTTACCGAGTTTTAGATGAAATTTAACCCTCTCTTCTTCTCTCCCTTGTAGATACAGTGGCTGCTCTGGATCCTTCTTAACCTCCTCCTCAGTGGCACCGGTGTTCAACTTGGCAAGCTTCACTTAGTAGTGAAGCATCTTTTTGAGTTTTGTTAGGTACTCCAATAACCGTGCGAGCAGGATCTCGAATCATACATGCTTTTGCTTTTTGCACCATGATTGGATTTGGAAATTGTAATTATGACTATTATTTTCATGGTTTTATACATAGCAACTCTTATTACATTTCATATTACGATGACAAATTTAGAGTTGGTTTATGAAATGATGTATCATGTTTATTATATATTTTGAAAATGCACAAGGATTTATACTTGAGAGTAATTTATGCATAAAATTATGCATATAGTATGACTCAACCACCGTGAGGCTTACATGGGGATGGAATTCCTTACGTGCTGATCGCATGCTCAGATCTGAACCTGACATGCCACTATGAGCTATGAGGTGTTAATAAATACTTGAGTTAAAAGACTTTTCTAGCCATTACGCTTTTTTTCTTCGTCAACCCTTTTGCATGATTCTTGGAACAGCCTTTCTCTTTAAATTTTTGTTTCAATTCTCTTTGTTCGTTAAAAATTTTCTCTCTCTTGTTCATTCTTCCTCTTCTGCTTTCATCATGTCTTCCTCCTAGGGCTTTGATTCTCAAAACCCCAATTTTTCTCCTCCTTGGGAAGATCACTCATCATCTTTTAGCTTATCACATAATCATAATGAGTATTCTGATACCGTTATTGTCGCTCTTGAGCATTTATAGTGATCAACAATAGTAGTCAAGGGTTCTTTTTCTATTAAGAAAAATGAAATGGCAGCCATTTTGATCCCCTACACCAATTACATCCTCGGCTCTATTGTTTCTGAACCCTCTTTTTTCAAAACCTTAGTAGAAAACTACATAATCCCCACTGATTTTGAACTCCCCATCTATTCTTCCTTGTTTTCAATTTCTGTCAAGACCCGACTTGGGAACGTGACTAGCACGTGAGGAATCTCATCCCCACGTAAGCCTTCTGGGTGACGTATCTATACACACACACACACACACACACGCATATATGGTTTCCTTAGAAATCATTATCGTTTTCTTAATCAAAGCATGATACTTATACTCATAAATACTGAGAAGCTTAACTTACTCAATTTCTGAAAACATTTTTAAACCCGAATCATAGATATATCTCTAATTCATTACATAAATCTCTTCACTATATTTTACATTTTCAAATACATTCTTAAACCTTAGAGGCATTTGGGCCAAAACAGTGGATCATGAAATCATAAACTGGTATAACATGTGATGTAAATCTTAAATTTGAAAACCTGCTTAACCATTGAAATCTGAATCACAACTGCTTAGCTGATATTTTACATAATCTAAATCAAAATCAATGATTAAAGCCCATACTTCAATTCAAATGACATATGTGAAAATACATAAACTTTGAAAATAACTACAATGTCTCAAAATACATGTATGGCTCGAATCCTGGTTGCAAGCCTACTAGAGCACTCTAACTAACTACACAAACTTACTTTAAGCCTTACAACAATGTAAAACACACAAAAAGATAGCTACAACTACTAGATCGGAGACTGAACAATGCCTGTACCTGCAATTGTAAGGAGGAAGGGAGATGGATGAGTCAATGGACTCAGTGAGTGAGCTTTCACCTGTTACCCACATGGAACACCAACAACCATATATAGATATACATGCACTGGTAACATATTTTCAATATTTACATAACATAGCTATTATGGGAAAAACACTTTTCATTCCGTGAATTCATAAACAAGCATCTCTAAAACCATAATAGTAATCTTTGGCTATACATATAATAGTAATAATAATAATAATACTTCTCAAATTCCCTGGCTATGCATGTCAACTATGGCATGCCAAATTTTCTGTTCTGTGATCCCTCAAGGATCTAAATCGAACACCTAATTAGTTTCCATCTCTATTTTATGAGATTGCCTCTAAGGACAACTTGGTACTAAGGTTAATGATCGAGTTTATAGCCGTTAACTCACTGTCTGCTTCTCTATAGCTTCCATCTAAACTAGCTTGTACTTAATTCACATAATTTGTAAACTCTTAAAATCTCTCAAAGCACTGAAACTCTTAAACGTTGATATATACTTTAATCCGGGCTCAAACTCTTTCATGCATAATTACTCTATTCCTTGATATTATCAAGTAATTCATAAAATCTCTAAATATAATCATATCCATCCTCTAGCTCTTTATAAAACCATTTAAGTATGGACTCATATAACTCTAGCAATCCGGCTTTAGCATAGCTAATACTGTGAAATCATGCCGAAGAGATCACTTGTTTGTAGAATATGTATCTGGCAGTCACTACGAATCATACTGAATTTTATACTTTTGAGTATCATGAAAACATGAATTTTAATACTCTTATTTCACAAGCTAACCCCGCCCCTTTTTTTTTCATAAACTGGGTATCTCTAGGTTCATACTTCAAAATCATGAAAACTCTAAAATTATAATATCACTTTTGTTCACGAAACTAAATCATACTTTGTTCAACATTTTTCAATATATCTCAACAAGATAAATAACTAAAAAAACATAATTTGAAATCTTCAAATCATAGTGATATCATACATCTATAATACATATTTGACAACTCTCATAAATCTTGTCAAGTCATTCGTTTTCTCAATGATCATTCTAGTAGCACATAAAACATTTTCATAACATGCATTAGTCCAAATCATGGTCCCATGCTTTTATAAAACTCATTCTTTCATGCTATCATTATAAATCATAATTTTTTTTTATAGCTTGACATAATTATGTAAAATTGTATTCTATAATTTATCTTATCTCAAATCTTCATATTTGACAATCATCATGCAAGAAATATATTCATAGTGATAAAACTAAGGCTATGGGATCAAACCACTCACCGGTTGGAGCCGGGAGTATATGGGCACCACTAACTTGACCTGAAGAGCTTGGAATGACACCAACAACTATCATCGAACAATATAGACCCAAGATTAATATCCCTTAATCTCTAGACAACTCTTAAAATAACTCTAATAACATTTGGGGAGCACTCCCACTTGTCAACAATGGGAGAAAACCATAACCCAAACCATAGAACATGAAGGGAAGAGGAAAAAGGAAGCACAAACCAACAACTAAACTCACCTTGAAGCTTAGAGGAGGTAGATTTGATGGAGGATGAGAGCAGAGAGGAGGAAGGGCTCCTTGGCAAGGCTAGGGCTTGAGTTTCTGGTTCTGGGAGGAGAAAAACTCGAGTTAGGGGTATATATAGGGTTCATTAAATGAAACTGTATTGTTTTGCACTATGTTATCATCAGGTCCGGTCACTACAGCAAGCCAGATGAAAGAGCCACTCGCTACAACTAACATAGCTCATTGTTCTGCAATGAGCCAGATGAAATAGCGAGGCTGTTCTGCAGAATCTTGCAGCAACAGCTCTAGCTCTACCCCCTGGTCGTTTATATATCTAGGGCTTTCTCGGTGACACAGGTGGATCCCGATACACTCTTGGGCTGTAATGGACTTGTCCAAGGATATATGTACCTGAGGTATCACAATTTCGAAATGCCCTTATAAGATCCGAGGTTTGTCTTGCCTTTCTAAAGCCTATACTAACTAACTCGACTAAGTTGAAGGGCAAAAACACCATCTTTGGAAAACATAGGGTATATATGATATGATCATGGTTTACAAACAAAAGTTTTCTCCCAATCGAGATCTCTTGATAGCCTTTTTAGGCTTCTGAGATTTAGCCATTAACTCCTTCATTTTCCCCCTTGGCATTTTTCTCCTACCTTATATGATGTAGTTGCCATCCTAGGCCTTCCTGTAATAAGGGATGAACTTCCAACCGTATACAACCTTTATTTCCATAACCAAGGTTGCTTAGTCAATAGAGATAATGCTCCTTACCACATATGTTTCCCCAACACAACCATACGATGACTAGCATTGTTTCTAATACTGAGCACCATGACTTCTTTTTTGGATGTGAATACTATAAGAAAGACAAATCGGTGATCTACTATCAAAAAATTGAAGAATGCTGGCAGGGCCTAAATGCTTATCCTTTCATCTACCCAACCTTTCTTCAGTGCTGCATTAAAAAAAAAAAACCTAAAGAAAAAGTAAGAAGAAGGGGAAAAATATAAATAAAGAACAATATGACTTCAGAGGCATTTAAATATCCACTTTTTGAGGTATTACAATATGCATGACCACATGATGCAGTTACTTCAAAAAATACAGATAGTGTCATTAATGTGCGAGTCTCTCACGACTGCCGAACATATGGATGCTTCAGATCTGCCACTCTTAATGCACGAGAACTGCCTTGTTCAGAGATAAAATTGTAAAGGTGAATAAGGGCTTTTTTTAAAATTATCACAATTTGTACCGTGTTTAGAAAACACACTGAGGGTCCTTTTTGTTATTTTTTGCAGTGTTACCATCGTTGGTCCCCAACATGGGGGGACCAACTAATCCTGAGCCTAGTTTCGGTGCCTCTCTCATAGTACTCTCTACTTACATATCTGCACAAGGTATCTATCTATCTATCTCAATTCTTCACAAAGAAACCTCTGAAGCAAAAATCTTTACTTCTATCTTATCTGGCATGACCATTCTCCCTTTGACACTACGCACTATGAAGTTTTATCTTTCCTTTACAATTTCTCGCCCCTAGACATACATTCTGCTACTTTCCCTTCTTTGGTCCCTTCTCATGATCCAACTGATCATCAGTTTCCAGCCACTGGAATTAAAAAATCATGCTGCAGGAATACTAGTACTAATTAATTTGGCTTATTAGTCCTTCGTAAATTTGTCAAATTAATTACACAGCATTTAACTATCACTATAAGTTACTTAAATTTTAAGTGGTTTAATTTGTTACAGCTTTTGGAATCTGCAGAGAAAGCGATTAGCATCCATGGCAACGCAGTCATCTGAGTTGGCCATCGAAGAACTGAAGAAGCTTCTCAGGTTAATTACTTTGTAGACTTTAACCACATGAAAATAAATCTTCCTTTATTAGCGCAAAGAGCAATGCTACATAATTAGAAAAATATTGCCAGAATCTTTAACATAAATAATAGTATTTATTAAATGAAATGAAGAGATCTCTTATTAATGTAAGAGTTAATAAGCATACCACATTATTCCGGCAATTTAATTCGGACAAAGTGTTTTGGCTATCTAACATTGTTTCAAGCGCAAAAGAGAATGTGATCTGAGGTTGGTGCGGAGAACACAAGCAAGCACAAAAATAAACTAATGAAATGATGCATCATGCATACATTATATAAAATATATAGTAAGTGTTTGCAGGGAGGACGAGGAACTTAATGGGGTGGCGGCCACAAAAATTGCGAAGCTTATAGCTGAGTTGAAAGGATTTCATCAGCAGCCAGCTGACCCTGCTGTGCAGAAAATCATTGAAGGATTTACTGACTTCAAGATCAACGAATTCGAGTACAATCAAATTACACTCTTCACGATTACTATAACTATATATAGTTTCTAATAATTTCTGTTGCTATTTTGAAGTACTTAATAATGTGGATTCGTACTTAATAATGTGGATTCATGTTATACGCTTCTTTTTTATATGTGGCAGCAAGAACCCAGAACTGTACAAAGAACTTGCTCTTCGCCAATCCCCCAAGGTGATTAGTGTTTGATAAGTTAAGTCCTCGAAATAATTGCATGTGTAAGATATTTTGATTCTTGAAGATTAAATTTAACTAATTGGTCATTGACTTTGTACTTGAAAAATCTGACTAACATTTTTCTGATTACTAAGTCAAGAACCAAAATGACTTACATATATACAGTTTTAGGAATCAAAATGAGTATTAGCTTTTGTCAATTATCTGAAATTACGTTGGATTTAAATCTTCTGTTTTAAAGCTTTCCTCCGTATTTGGTCTTCTATTTTTAATCTGATTTCAACTTTTATGATTTTATAGTATCTAGTATTTGCTTGCTCTGACTCTCGAGTGAGTCCTTCTTTCATCCTTGACTTCCAACCTGGAGAAGCTTTCTTGGTCCGCAACATTGCTAACATGGTCCCTCCATTTAACCAGATCAGCTTCACTATTTTCCTCAACAATGAATTACTATATTTTTTTTTTGGTAATGTTGTAATTTTGTTTTCTAATGACAATGAATTTCTATATAATAGTATATACTAGATACATATGTTTAAAATTCTCAACCATTACATCAAATAATTGGTTTTAAAAACAAGATTAATTTTGATACATCTATTGTATAGTATTTTACATGGAAGTATAATTTATCTTTCATATGACTTTTAAAATAGTTATGGTCAATGATATTTAACGATCTGGAGATCTACAATTGAATAGAGATCTAGGCACCAAAAACAAAGGAAAAATAAAGGAAAAATCTTAAAATAGGTCTCAAATAACTATTATTAAAAGATAAAATTATACTAATCATCTATGAAATTTAGTGCAATTATATTCAACATCAATCTATTTTGCAAAATTACCACCGATCTTTCTTGAAGTTTATTAAATTTATCCCAATATTTCTTGCAAATGTTGGTTTGTTAATTTAAGTAGTAAAAATTATAACATATAATATATACAAATTAATAATGATAAAATTATAATATTTGACATATTGATTGAAAAATATATATTTTATTGCAACAAGGTGAAAGTTATAATTATAACTTATGATAAAATAAATACATATATCAAATATTGTCAAAATATTATACTTTTGTCACTAGTAACTATGCACGTTTCACGTATTATCTATTTTATCACTTAAATTAATGAATTAACACACACACATATATGGGAGGTTAGTATAATTTTATAAGATAGAGGGATGATGAATATAATTATACTAAATTTTAGGGGATGTTATTGTCAATTTCGCTAATTAAAAACAAGATTAATTTTAATACATTCATTGTGAAGTATTTTACATGATTAGCCAACTATTATAATTTATCTTTCACATGAATTTTAAAATATTCATTATCAATCATTTTTAATGATTTGGAGATCTACAATTGAAATGGAGATCTGGGCACAAAAATAAAGAAAGTTGGCGAACCATTTAAAATAAAGGAAAAAAAATCTTAAAATAGGTCTCATACAACTGCACATGGATCGGTGATGCATGAAAACCAACTTAGGATTTATACGTTGTTTTACAAATTATTGGTCCTCCCAATTAGTATTTTACTATTTTTGAATTGAATAACTGTGTAATACACTTCTAAGTGAATCAAAATTAAATCCTTTAAAAATTTAACTTCTCGCTGTCCGATCTGTTTCACAACTAAGGTACAATGGAGTTGGTGCAGCCATTGAGTATGCTATCACGGTTCTTAAGGTGACGATTAGCTCATATTTACAAACAAGGCACCCCAAAGCTTAATTCTTGATTGTGATCACTTGATTTTGTCTGTCCCATAAAATAAAAACAAAATTTGACATTTTCAGAATTTAGGTCATATTGGTCGTTTTGTTGTGTATAATGAAATTGAAGCTATCTCGAGTCTTGTCTATAGTTCTTTATTGTGTTTAATCCAAATTTTAATTCAGAGGATGTCTTTTTTAGGACCATCTTGATGTTTTTATTTTTTGGTTCATGTGCATAACAAAACAAAAAACATTTTCAGCCCATTCAAAAAAAATAAAAAAGGGACCAACATGTTGCAGCACATTTTACATAAAAGAATAATAATAATAAATAATAACAAGAAAAGAAAAGAAAAGGGGCGTTCGATTCTTTCATTTGCATTTTGGCTGTTTCACAAAAGGGGAGAGGGAATGGTGAACATCATGATGAACTCCTCTCCCCAACAGCATCATTCCTTCTCCTTTCATGATTACAGTGAGGTGTAAATTGGATCAACAATAATTCTGTTTGACCAACAATATGATATATTTATCCATCACCAACCAAAAAGGGGGATAGTCAGCGATATCCAGCGTGAAAAATTTTCAATCAAGAATTTTCAATCAATCAGCAAAAACACAAACACTAAAAATCAAAGAATAGGTCTTGATACATCAATTGGCCGGCAAATAGAAATTCAAAGGAAACTGCAACAATTCCAACAATTCAATCTAGTAGCAGCAAAAAGAAAGAACCAAGTAATAACAGAAGCAGCAGTATCATCATCATTATCAAAAATTAATAAAAAGAGACAAAAAAAGAGAAAAAGGGAGGAGGCTGCGGCGGTTCTTCCTCCACCACCACGGCCTCACATCATCACCATCATCACAAAGCCACCCTCCCCTCCGCCTTCAAACTGCCCAACCACCGTGATCCACCCTTTCGCGGTTCCCTCCTTCCCCAACCGCGGCCATCGCGCTTCCTCTCACCATTATCAAATACTTCCCCTTCCACCGGCCTTATCTTACTTCGTCCATGGTCACCACCATCGCGTCAGATCCGCCATCAACCATGAAGCCCAACCACCACTATTGAGGCTCATGGCCTTACTAGCTTCGCCGCACCTCACCTCCACAAGATCGCCGCCAGAAATTGGCCTCCCCACAGTGTAGCTAGATCCAAGCCGTCGCTCAGACCACCACTACTACCCCATGCACATCCATGCCGGCAACCCCCCATTGCCACCACGCCGCTCCTCCGCGCTTGGTGAACTCTTTGAGACGTGCCACCATCGCCAACCAACAGCCACCACTGCCCATAAACCACGGTGGATCGACCCAACACCGGATTGGCCTCCTTTCCTCCACGAAAAGCCCACCTCCATCCGTCACAACAACTCTCACCATGGCTACTCCCTTTCGCCTCCACTCACATACATCACGCACCCTTCCATCTCCGCCTTCACCAGCACCATGGAACCCATCGCAGAGGACCGCGAACCACCGCATCCCTCTTCCCTTCCTTTGGCAGCAGTGAATTCCTGCTCCCTCTCAGATTCTCTCTCTCTCTCTTTCTCTCTCTATTTCTCTTACAGGGCGTTTAGAAACCCATGAAATTCAATTCTATCAAGGAATTGAATTGAATTCCATGGTTTGGAAGCAACTTAAGTGAAGGAATTAAATTTTAATGGGAATGGAAATCCAATAAAACTAAAGAATTGAAATCAGACCTAAATAGGTGTGATTTGGTGTGAGAATTGAATTTCAACAAATGAAAATACTAAAATAACCTTACATGAATATAATGTTTTGTTCCTAACCTATCAATGAAGGGTGAAATAGTAAAAACAATCAAATTCATTCATTTTTAGACTCATTCCAAACAAAGCAATTGAATTCAATTCCTTAATTTACCGATTCATTCCAAACATAAGAATTCAATTCAAGTTTTGATGGAATTCAATTCCATCTTATTAAGAGTTTTCAAACGCTTTGTCACTCTTTCTCTAACTCTCTCTCTATGTCTTTCTTTTCTTTATTTGTGTGATTGAGTGTGAGTATGTGTGGAGAGGAAAGAAAGTCTTGGGCGTGTAGGGTAGTTTGAGTGAGTGGATGAGAACGTGTGAGAGAGTGTTTTGTTTTGTGAGAGAGTGCCGCGTGTGTGCTTGTGTGAGAAAGCTGTGGGGGTGTGTGTGTGTGTGGAGTAGATTAGGAAAATTAAGGGTGTTGATTTATATTTTTATTTATTTATATTTTGGGTTAATATTATTTAGTTTTGTTAGATCTAATTGCAGATTTACTTGATTTGAGTTTGTTTGTTTAATTAGTGTTCGTTTTTATTTTAGTCTTTGGGTTTGTTTTGGTTTAGGTCTAAATAAAAAAGTTTTATTCACTTTGGTTCAAAATAAATACTTGCTATTGGCCGCTTTTGTCATTTGTTTTATTTCTGTTTTCTCAAAATAGAAAGAGAGCTAAACATGAAAGTGTTTGGGCTGGTTGTGTTTTATTGAAATATATTTTCTTTGGGTTGGTTTTGTTTTAAAATAATATAAAAAAAAGAAAGAAAGAGTTTATGATATGTTTTTCGTAGCAAGTTATTTTAAATCATTTGAGTGAAATTAAATAAATTGGCTTAGGAAGTGATTTATTTAATATTTGGTGAATTTTGTGTTAAAAACCTTCCCAAAAAAAAGAAATGAAAAGAAACTTGATTTGTTTTAAAATTAGTTATTTTATTTGTTTGTGTTTTTATTCAAATTAACCGTACATTGATTATAAATTAGTTTTATCAATTCCGGTTGAAATTAGTGTTTTGTCAAAAAAAAATGAAATAAAACAAAAATATGTTTGTTTTTATTTATTTATTTGAAATTTTTTAAAGGTTATTAATTAATTTGCATAACTTATTAAGATACTATTTAAGGATGAGTGTATTAGACGTATTGTAGGACTAAGTTCTTACTCCTTCCTATACATAATCAACTCCTGAACTTAAATATGATTTCAAAGACCATTTTTTAAAATAAAATGAGTTTTTCCATATTTTTTCAATTTGAATAAACTTGACGGCGACTTCAATTAATAATAATTCTTTTTACACCGTTCCCGCCTCAATTCGGTCGCGACACTGTTCTTTCCTTTTGATTGATAAAAATAGAGGAATAAATATGTGTAGTATAGAAGATATATATATATATATAAGAGCAATGACACTTTTCAGGTGCCAAACATTCTAGTAATTGGACATGGTAGCTGCGGTGGAATACAAAGGCTAATGAGTCTTCCAGAGGATGGTTCTGCTCCCAAGTAGTCAGACTTAATTTCTACAGAACAATATATAGCTTCACCACTCTAGTTCCTTGTTTGGAAAAGACGGACTATGGTTTGATTTAATGTTGCAGTGACTTCATAGATGATTGGGTGAAAATTGGCTTACCTGCCAAAGCCAAGGTCCTCAAAGAATATGAAGGCCACGACCCCGATGAACAATGCAAATTCTGTGAAAAGGTTAGCTCAGCTGAAGTTATATATTTTAATTTACGTGCTACACATTTAGAGGGAAAAAAAATTAGAATTTAAGCAAAACCTCAAAAGTGATTTTTAAATGAAATAGAATTAATAATAATAATAATAATCCAAAAGTCAATTGTTTTAGATTAATGACGAGCTAAAACTATCAAAAGATAGAGAGCAACAAAGCAAATACAACACATAGGTGTTCCTTTGTTAAACCATAGCAACTACAAACAAAAACAACTTCATCCAAGAGACCAACACCCAAAGAAGCCAAAAAGAGAAAACAAAAAAGATAAGAACAACAAAACCTATTCTATCCATGTCCTACTCTAAAAGTCAATAAACAGATTATATATATTGTTCCGACAAACCAAAAAATAAAAATAAAAATTACGATATGATAGTAGCTCTAACTTCTAACCTACAAACATTAAGAATTTTTTTTTTTCAAATTGAAATTTGCTTACATATTGAAATTTTAAGGTTGATGCCATTAAACTTGAATTGAACATTTGACACTTTTGTCTTTCGACCTCTTGATAAAGTAGTCACGGATTAAACTTGCTTGTATTGAAAATTTGAGGCACTTATCTTTGAACACCCAAGTTGTAATTAAAGGATCTATAAATTGAGCTCAATGGTTTGGCTCCTGTATCAATTTGGGATTTAGATTTTAGTGGGGGGTGTAATCACTTTTTGTATGTGTAATAATTCTAAAATAAAACATTTAGTTATTGCATTCGTCCATAAATGTGTTTAATTAGCTAAACCACATTATTATTATTATTATTATTATTATTCTCTATTCTTATATTTCTGCATATTTGTTGAACTATTTTGGCCACCACATATTACAATAAAATCCTCTCTCTTTAATATTATTATTTTTTAATTAACTATAACGAAGCTTAGCTAATTAAAATGATGAAATATTTGTACGTGCAGGAATCAGTGAATTACTCGTTGGTGAACCTGCAGACATATCCATATGTTCAAAGAGAAATAAACAACAAGAGCTTAGGGCCGTTTGGTGGTTACTATGATTTTGTGAAGGGAGAATTCAAGCTTTGGAAGTACAAGACTCACTTCACCGAACCAATTACCATCCCTTAGGAAGAAGGACAAAACCCAATAATAGATCCAATAGTTCCCCCATTGCCTTAACCCACGAGAAGACTCAGCTTCTTTATGGACTTCATGCACTGTAGTACTACTGTCTACTACCTAGTTCGGCCCAAAGGAAAAATAAAGTGCTGCTATTACTTTCAAGTTCTGCTTTCAATTCCCGACTAAAACAATGACATCCATCGTTAGATTCCAAAAATAGTGTGTTAATTACTAGATTTCAGGGCATCCCTATGCGTGCCAAATTCCAATGCTGTATACCCTTAATTTGTATCTGAGAAAAAATAAAAAATGAAGAGAACGGATCATGTGTGTTTCCAAATCTGCAAATGCTAAAGAGATGAGACCGTGGCGACTTGTGAAGAATGGAAATGGCTGGTCCTAAAGCTTTTGTTATATTATTTTTATATGTCAAAAACCTAAGCCTTTATTCTCCTAATAATTTTCCTAGCTTTACCGGTAGATCTGTATATATAGAATTAAAATACAAGGTTACTACATTGCCAAGACAAATTTCTACGCTCGAAGGTTAAATTCTATAAATCGGGTAACATTGTCTTCTATTGGCAAATTAAAAATTGCATTTACTTCTCTGAATGCTTGCAATATTGTACTTGTTCTGGTTTAGTTTTAAAATTGACAGTGGACTCCCTTATTCTATTTAAATACGGTACAAATGCCTCTCTTAACAACAATGGATCGTTCGCATTGTCTCTTGCATATGATTGGCACGTGAGCTTTTTAATCATTAACCGTTCATGCTATGTTTTGTTTAGATTTTGATAAAAATTACTTTTAAAATAATTAATATTGAATGAGTGAATTTTAAAAGAATTCACTTTGAAAGAATTAATTTATTTTTTAGAATGATGTTAGAAAAATAAGTTTAGAAGTGTTTATTTAAGATTGAAAAATAAAAGCTAAAAATGTTAACTTTCACTAAAATCAATTTTTTTCAAAATGAAGCTTTTATTGAAACTAAAAAACGAAACTATATACGCTAATCTTTTCCCGATTCAATTCTAATCACACCAACGGGAAAATGTCAGCAAACTAAACATGCCGTTAAAAGTTATGTATTATGTACACTTGAAATAAAAGCTAATGGTATATTTGGTTCCAGTTGCCTTTTGTCTGAAACTAATCAAAGTTAACCAATTAAACTTAGAGTAAATATTAGTTTCAGTCCTAATATTTTAAAATTGATATCATTTGGTCTTTGGGAAAAAAAAAATCTTTTCGATAGTTAAGTCTGAAAAAAAAAATTGTTATCTTTTCAATCCTAGCAGCTGATTTTAGCTAGTTAGCTAATCTCTGACTCTTATGTTCATGGTAAAATATAGAAGAATTTATTTAAGGTGAATGTAGGACATCTACTGTCAGAAAGACATAACCGATTTCCTCGAGGTGAGCTCGTAGATATGAATTTTACTTCTAGCCAAAGACCTGCTCGTAGATATACACTTTCAATACACCATAATTTTGGTTTGTTCAGGGTTTAATTTTTAAGTTTATTTTCTATACATTGATACTATTATCCACTAATATATTATCATATAAATAAAAATAATTAAATCTTATATCTATCACAAATAAATGAGATAATTTAATTAAATGATTATAAAAATTTATATTATCAATATCTAAAAAACACATCAGTATATAAAAATTAAATTGTTAATTAATAGAGAAATTATATACTACCAACTGTGCTAAATCTTATAATAAATCCTCTATACTGATTTTTTAAATGAATAAATTCCATTCAAATTCAATACACCATAATTTTTTGTTTAGGGCATAATTTTTGAGCTTATTGTTTATACACCAACATTATTATTCAATTATGTATTATCAAATAAATAAAAGTAATTAAATTTTATATCTATCACGAATAAATGAGATAAAAAATAAAATCAGTATATAAAAATTAAATTCTACAAATAGATCAAAATTATATTACTTTAAAAAAAAATCATCACTACAGACGGCGGGCATTGGCTAAGAACTTTTAAACTAGCATTCTGTCACTAGCGTCTTTCTCTTTTCAATCCAAGGAGCTGATTTTTGGCTAATTGGCTAATCTTCGTCTCTTTCGCCTCCTGAAAGACTAGAGAATTTATTTGCTTAACAAACACACAGACAGATAAAACTATTACCTGTGCTGAGGAGTACTTTTCCAAATGGAACACTTCCCGATCAAACATGTTCTTCAACGTTTCGCGCAGAAAATTTTAAACTAGTGTTGTGGAGCCCTCCCAAAAGGAGAGACCCCTCCAAAAATAGGCGTATGCCGCTTTAAGTGGCAAGCACACGGTATTCTTTAGTAAAAGGCGAAAGAATAGTTCGCTCTGTGCTTACCACACGGCTCCGTGCCTTTTAACTGACCCAAACATACCCTATTTATATTCAAGAGCACCCGCGTATTCTCAGTCTCCTTCTCGATGTGGGCTCTGAGTCTCTTACAAGTTGTGCTATTTTTTTATTTTTCATTTTTTTCTCACTTGACCTGCTGTGGTGCTAAGAGGAAGAAACTCTTATCCATCATTTTATTGAAGAGCTACAAAAAGATGGAATCGGGTTCAGATTTGTTGCTACTGTCCTATTCTTTGGATTTAGACATTTAGTAGTTTCTGGATAAGTTCATATGTCAAGCTTGCTTGATTTGCTTCTATGTGACAAAGATCTGCTTAATTCCCGAATCGCCCCAAAAGAATACAGGTGATTGGTCATTTGTACTCAAATACTATGCGGTTTCATTGTTAAGACACCCTTCTTAATTAACTGAATCCCCATCCTGTTCAACAAATATAATTGCATTTCACATTCATCACCTAAACCATCTTCATCATTGCTGCCATAGGAAGTTTGAGTTCTTCAGTCACAAGCAGCAGTTGCAGTTCACGCCTGACACCAAGAAAGTGGCACATTCCAAAGTGCAGGACTTATACTCAGAATACAAGTGATTGGAAGGAGTTTCAAGCTTATTGCTTTTTGCTGCCAGGGTATTCCCTTGCAGTCCAACTTCTCACGTTATAAAGATACATCCTCTATAACGTTTCCTTTCTTTCCAGCATCCCTATGGCTCTAATTAAGCCCAGTTAAATTGGGTACATAACACAGGCATTAGAGGCAACTTAGACTCTTGTTGCAAACAAACTTTAGCAGCTTTATGTCAATCTCAAAGGTACACTGGTGTAATATAATGCACATCGCAGCACACTAATAAACTAACAGCTTTTACTTGGTCATTATTTTGCAGTACGCATTATTAGGACGAGGAATAGGCATGTAGATAATCCTTGCAATGCATGCTGGATGATATTTAGTTCTACCTTCAGGGCATTCAATTCACGAACAACACTAAGTAACTAAGCTATTGAACACTCGACCAATGAACAACACGAAGTAACTATGTTCATAATTTATTTTCTCTGTAACAGCTTTTCTTTCTAGACTTGATAGGATGTTTATAGACTAGCAGCGTGCTGTTACTTCGACTAATGTGTACTTCATTTTCCAGTTAATAACGTTCAACACATTTTATTGTGATTTATTGACACCTTGGGATTTGCAGTGCCCCATTTTTTAATCATTAAATCGTTATTATAGTAAACAATATATCAGCAAACAGCTCTTTGCCTCTTCAGTCTAAACATTGCAGAAAATTTGTTATCCATTTCGATCATCGATAAAGTTAAATTTTAAGAGACAGCATTCAAGAATTTGTGAACCACTGTAACCATAACGCCAATGCAGTCTCAATATAAACAAAAAGTAACTATAAAAAGGTCTCTTCTCAATATGAAACAAGGATAAAAAAAAACACACACACACATCGTGTATACACAGACAAGGGGCATATCCGTATATCTCAATTACTTACATCTTATCATACAAATAAATAGCTCCAAATAATTCATCGGCATAAATTATTACACTCTTCCATTCAATCATTCCATTTTACCCAGTAAATTAACCAAAAAAAAAATGTTTATCTCCTCTACCTTCTAGCTTTCTTTTCTTCTGTTCCATTTATAGAGCTCCTGTAAACAAAAAACATCGAATTTCTTCCAAGCGTCCTAGATAGAGACACACCCTCATCAGGCATTGATGACAAGGTTGTTGTTGTGTACAGTCTGAGCATTTGGATCAAGGAGGTTCTCAAGTGACCTGGCTTTTCGGCTCCGAACTCTACCTGCTTCCTTCAACAACTCACTCAACCTTCTCTTCTCATCATCCACATCAGGGTTTGCTGTCCCTAGCTTTTCCTCCCTCATTCCAACAACGTACTCCAGAAGTTCAATTGCATCATCCAGCCTGAAGTCAAAGATAAAACTGCATGAGGATAACAGAACTTCTATGCAACCACATTTTTTGGATATCAGAAACTATTGAAGTAGTAAAGAAATAATAGATACCATACCCTGTCAGTGAGTGTCTGTCTAGACAAATAACTTACTTGAGCCCTATGTGAAAGTAACTATTAAGAAGTTATTTATGAATAAGTCATTTTGTATTTAAATACGTAGTAATAAAAGTGCTTGTTTTGAGCGCTTTAAAAAGTGCTTATTCAGAAGTCAAATATTTTAACTTTTTAAAAAACAATAAAAATGACTTTTTTGGGGGGGCTAAAAAAAAATTTGTATAGCCAAATGAGACCAAAAAATAGTTAAAATGTAATTTTTGACTTCTAGAAAGTTCAAAAAATTCGTAAGTCATGTTATCCAACCAAAAATATCCCCTTTTCCTAGTCATTTGAGGTATATTTAGCAGAGGCGAAATCTTTCATGAATGAGCTCCATCCTCCATGTGTAATGTGAAGTTCATCCATGGATTTTTTTTCCCCTCATTTTACCCCCAAACAAACACGTACTTGTTAGTAATTTTTTAACAAGTCAATAGTTAAATAAGTTTCAAAACATGAATAAGCCTTTGTTCAAGTTGCAACCTTTCTCTGGGCAAAAGCTCAATGGGGGAGGTAAATGCAATCTCAAACCTAGCTTGCTAACACTATGATTCTAACGTGACAATGGAATCCATAGTCATTGCCACAACCCACAATGAAAACCACAGTCATTATATTTGTTGGAGTGGCAGGAAGAGATTACTTGGCCAATCAAATTACAATAACATAGCTTACTTGGCTACTCTTGTCTGGCTTCAGACAATACTGCAGTAACTAAAAAGTGCCGAAAATGTTTAAGAGTAACACAAAAAGAAGCTCACCTGCCGATTGCATCATATGTTCCAGCAAGATTGCTATATATGCCAAGTGTTTCAGGGTGATATGGTCCATACTCACGTTCCAAAATATCCTTTGCTTCTTCAAATAATGTTGTAGCCTCAGTTAAGGCATAACGCTGCACACAGGCAAGTCCCATTTGATTAAGAGCAATACCAAAGAAGGCTGATTTCTTCTCTCCAAGAGCACGGAACTTTGAGATAGCATTCTTCAAAGTGTTGTAAGATTCAGTGTAGTTCCCCAACATGTAGTACATTACCCCCATTTGAGCTTCAATCCCAGCGATTGTGCTTTGTTGACCAGGGGCATCATCATATATGTTCAGTGCCTTCTTCAGTAACTTGAGTGCCTGTTCAAGCTCATTCATTGACTCATAGATAGTTGAAACATTGGTAAGGCCACTAGCAATCTCCTCTGGAGGAACTCCAGGCATGGGATTCTCATATATTCTAAGTGCACTCTCACAATATGATTTTGAATCCCTCATCTTACCCGTCCTGTTATACAAGTCAGCCAAACGTACAAAGACTGAACCCACAGTCGGATGATTCTCTCCTTTGCTGTTCTTGAAAACTGTTAGTGCTTTTTGATATGCAAAAACAGCCTCATCGTACCGAGACAAGGATAAGTATGTGTCTCCAATACTGCAGTCAACTGCCGCCACTTCTTCTTCCTGGCCATTTGCTACCATTGCCATGCTGGCTAAAACAAGATGCTCAAGAGCTGCTTCATGATTACCCTTTGTTTCACATATAAGGCCCATGAGCCTCCTATCAGCTGCCTCTTCAAGAGATGGGGCTGAACTAATTGCTTTATGAATGTCGAGAGCTATTTGGCAGAGCCTCTCTGCTTCATCAAATTGCAAAGCCTGAACATTAGCCTCGGCCACATACCGACAAGTTTCACCAACTCTTGGGTCAGTTTCTCCCAAAACCTGCCTCTGGATTTCGAACCCTGTTGTGTAGCACATAATTGAATTCTCAAGCTGGCCCAGCATTGCATAGGTGTCACCCAGCTGCATATGACCGGCAAATTTAGCAAGAGCATGCTGTTGACCTTCCTCAATAACAGGAATCTCAATTGAGCGCTCGAGCATTGGAATTGCCTCATCATATCGACCCAAATTGCAATATATTGCTGCTGTAACATGTAGACACATAACCAATTCCAAACTCGGGTTCCCATCACCGTACTTCTCAAACAGTTTCAATGCTTGAAGGGCTAATTCAAGAGCTTTCTGTGGATTATCTCCTGATGAAATCAGATCTCTTGCTTGCTTTAGTAATATTGGTGCCCGTTCCAGTTTATCTATCCCTGAATCAGCTGAATTATCGACTCGGCTATGCAAAACCGACTTCCCCAATGGCGAATTCTTTGATTTCTTCATGGCAGCAACTCCTTTAACCTGTTTCCTCAAAGGCTTATCATTCTTTCTCTCAATAGGAGCTTTTGCAGGAGTTTTTCCCCTGGATTTTGATTTTGGTGCAGTTTCAGAGCCCAACTGTGAGTTTGACGCTTTGACTGATTTTTCTGAAGAAACAGAACTTGCAGTTGCAGGTCGGATCTCATCCACCTTATCCAACTTCTTATCATTTGATGAACTAGCTGCCCCAGAAGACATTTCACTACTCGAATTACCTCCCGGCCTCTTTTCCTCTTCCACTTCCTCTTCTATTATCTCGACCTCCCTCATCCGTCCTCCAACTAGATGGTGCAACTCAGAATCAATTCTAGACTCATCGCCATCAGATCCATAACTTTGCCTTGAGGGCGACTGATCAGAACTCTGCATGTCACAGACATTTTCATACAGCTGTTCAATCGAGTGCCCAACCACCCCATCATGATCGGGACCATCACCTTCCTGTCTTGGAGGACTCGGGGAATTCCTTGGGGACTTGACAGAAGTCAAGTCTTCCTTAGAGGGGGACCGGTTCCCATTCATCTCATTAGCTCCACCATCATCATGAACTCCGTTCGCAGTAATTCCTGGCATCTTTAATTCTTTCTGGGACCAAAAGTCCTCGTAGTACAACCAATATCAAACAGACAACCTACAAAACAAATGCAAATTACTACTCACAACAGATCCAAGCAAGAGAAAGTGATCACCATAAAAACACGCATACACAAAATAAGAAGAGAAAAGCAGGTGTTCTAAGATAATTGGAAGTCATGAAAAGCTATAAGAATATGAAAAAAGTGAAAGGAAGTGCAACCGACAACATAAGAATAGGAGGTAACAAATAACACAATACGCTTATGCTGCCATTTTACCATTCAAATATGAAACAACAGAAGATACAAAAAAATAGTTACTAAACCAAAAATCAGCTCAAAGAACATAAAACTAAAGCCAAAATTCCATGAGTTAAAAATTCTTCACCTTTGACCCTCTTTCCATTTCCATCCTACCAGAGGATAATCACACAAAACACCCTTTGGAATTTGGATCTCCGACAAATGAATTTACACATATAGAAAACCAACCTCAACATAACACAATCAACACAAACGCACAACCAACAGTGTACATATTTTTTTTTTTAAAAGAAAAAGATTTTTAGCACAGAACAAAAAGAAAGTCAAAAAACCACTTCAAACCCAACTGAAGAAAAATTGAACAATAAGTACATATTAAATAGGCAGAGAAAAATTAATGGGGTTCTTTTTTTTTCCCCCTGTTCGGATTCAGAGGGAAAAAATTAATTAATTCTTTAAAAAAAAAGGGAAGGAAAACATACCTTAAGCAGAGGAATTGTCTCTTGCAGAGAGGCAAAGACATGAGTATGTTATGTATATATAGGAAAGAAGAAGAAACTCAACACCCCTTTTTGCAGAGAGACCAAATGAATGAAACAGAGACAAGAAAATGGAGGTAAGGGACAAAATGGGTAATATCTGAGACAATTAGTAATAATCTTATTTTAGACAATAATAATAATAATAATAATAATAATGAAGGAAAAAGGGGAAAGGAAGGGATTAAAAAGTTAAAAAGGGGATTATTGTTTTGCAGAAATGGAATGCGAGGAATAAAAAGGAGGGAAGAAAAAAGATGACGAACGCGACTTCCCCCCTAACGCGCGCTTAACCCGCAGGAGGCGTGTGGCAAGGGCTTTAATTTTATATTTAATAGATTCATTAAGAATACTAATAAGAATCGCTATTAAGGAATAATATTTTAAGAGTGTTTGGTAAGTAATGGTTGTTACAAGATATACCGAGAATTAGCATTCTTGTGTTTTGGTTGTTATTTATATTAAGTGAATATTGTATGATATTTCCAAAATGCCCCTCATAATTTTAATGCCAAAAGTAATAATTTGAACTTAAAAATTACACTATTTTAACTTCAAGTCAACAATTCTAACACCAAAATTAACTATTCTAATTAATAATTAACAATTTCAACTAAATAATTAATTATTTCAACTAAAAATTAACAATTTAAACTCAAAATTAAATATTTAAACAAAATTAATTATTGTTACTCAAAAATTAATAATTTTACACAAAAATTAACAATTTTAACTAAAAAATTAACTATTCAAATTCAAACATAACAATTTTAACTCAAAAAATTAACAATGCTAAATGTATGAATACCAATTCAAACACACAATCCATATAAATGTCAAATCTACTATTAAAGCCAAACACACTATAAGAGCTACCAATTTATACAAAATGTTTGATTCAACTCCACAATTGTTCCAAAATAAGAAACTATGACTCATCAAGTACATCTAAAACCAAGTCTAGCCTATCTTCCAGTGCTAACGTGTAAAAGTAGTCCGTTAGATATTTGTCCTTCGTAATAATTCTGCCAGCTCTAATCCTCTGTTGATTTGACAAGCCATCAATTTCCTTGAAGCGTAGGTTATGTTCATTCTTCTTTCAAGCTCCTTCCTTCTCATGCTTGAAACAAGAAACAAGTTCAAGAATGTTATCCGATGATTTCTCATAAACATTCGCGATCTTGCCTATTGTTTCATTCAGTGCATCCATGGCATCAGAGCCTTTGTTTCCTCTCTTTCTTTTGTTCTTTTCTTAATGAAAGAACCCATAGCACCTGGAGCTATGGATTCACTTTCAGGAGCCTAAAATTTCAATCAACTCAACTTAGTCACTAACAAATTCACCAACAAAGTTACTTAACTTATTTTAAATGAGGTTTGACAGTAACTATAGATTAGCTGTCAAACAAGTTAAAACCAAATGAAATTTTTGAAGTATTTACATGATAATCAATGTTGTGTAATTAGCATAATTAATTATGTGGCTATTCCGATGTATATCGCTGTTGCAATAGGTGTAGCCACACGGAAGTATCTACATCGTAATATCTTTACACATAACGTCCCACTTCCACATCATGAAATACTTTTTACACTCATATTCGTGATACTCGGATATCGCAGCCTAATTCATATGTATTTCCATTAGTTTTCTAATAGACAAGTAGCCATGACTAAGTCCTAAACAGAGTGTCATGTTCCTCAGATAGCCCAAGAAATGACAAACTAAATGTGGGGATAAAACTTAATAGCTAAAGAATATACAAATGATTGGATAGAGAAAGAAATCATCTTTACCTCATTATTAGTATCATGTTGTGCTTCTATTTCATCCACGTTAAAATCTAGGCTTTCATTCACAAGCATGTCATTCAATTGGGTTTCTAGTTCACCTCCAAAGAACACTTGGCTCATGGATCTTTCAAAGATTGGCTCCTTGAGCCAGATCTTTCCCAAAGACTATTCCTAACTCTTCAAAATGAGGAAAGGGCTTATTGCAAAGACCAGCAAGATTTGGGATGCGACTGAAATTAAAACCAAAACAAGCAAACTATTAGTCATTCAAAAAACAAAATTAGCATGCCTATACTCATAAAAGTTTGAATTATACCTTCACCTATTCCTTGTAAATTCCTTTCTCTACCACAATCATTTTTTCCCTATCGCTCCAACCAAAACCACTAGTGGCAGGGCCCATCATCTCAACAATGGCAAAGTAGTGCTTTTTCAACATCTTCACCAGAGACTCGATATGTGGAGTAGCTTTAAGACCACATCCAGGAAGCTTTTCAGTGATCATTTTCTCCAAGTGCTTTGTATAACCAGGTTTGAATGTTCCATTTTCACACTTCCATGAAGTAGCAGCAAGCTCAACCAAACATTCAACTAACTTCGCATCTTCTTAAGGTGTCGACTGACGCTTAGTTTGTTTTGCATTTGGTTTTGAACTCTCCTCCATCATGCTTTCAATTTAATTAAATAATGCATCATAAAAGAAGTCAGAAATAAATAATGCTGAAGCTAAGTAATTCTTGCTACTGCCAGAGCATAAAATAACAGTAAAACTTGCATAAAACAATAAAAGCAAAATACAGCAGGTTATAACATAACAACAATTCAAATAGGTTCAAATTAAAAAAGTCATATAAGTTCAAATTACACTAAAATTAAAAAGACATTAAATGAAGACAATCTTCAAGCACGACGTCCTCTCCTCCATTTGTGCCACATATCTTGAGCAAGCTCATCTCTCCATCTACCCCAAGCATCACTTGTCTCAATATGGTGAATTGCTTCACCATCCAATTCATTTGTCATATATTGACCTTCCATATCGTCTGGATCAATGGACATCACCCTTCGAATGTGGTTGTGCAAAAGACAACAAGCAGTTATGATTCTTCCTTGTGTCTGAACAGGATAAAAAGATCTCCCTCTTAAAATTGCCCATCTTGCTTTCAATAATCCAAATGTTCTTTCTACAACATTCCTAGCTTGTGAATGTTTCATATTAAAAAATTCTTGGGGTGTAGTGGGTTGATTTTCGGGATTGAACAGACTCAAATGATATCTCTGCCCTCTATAAGGTGCAAGAAATCCTTCGCAATTCATGTATCCAGCATCACACAAGTAATAGTAACCTAACAAATGTGACCAAAAAAAAGAAACTAGTGTAAATGAGTGAAAAAATGAATGGTTACTTTAATAACACACCAAAGCTCTATTAAATACCTTATTGGAACTCTTAAGCCATTATTACGAGATAATGCATCTCGTAATACCCTAGAATCGTGAACCCTCCCATCCCGCCATTATGTAGATAAATTGCATGTCAGGAGCAACAACTCCAAGCACATTAGTTGTTAAGTCACCTTTTCTATTTCGGTACCTAGGCTTATCAGCCTCAACAACGTTCACTTTGACATGTGTACCATCTAAGGCTCCTAAGCAATTCTAAAACCCAAAGAAAATATAAATTAATTTACCAATTCCTTAACCACGTCATGCACATCAAACAAAAAACATTAACAACTAATTACCTTAAACCATTTCCACCTTTCATCTCACATGCTATTCTCACCAATTGGTTGAGCTCGCTTCAACAAATGGCTATGACATCTCAAAACAACTTTAACAAAACTTCATTGAATCGCCTACTAACGTTTCTTGAGATCTCATAAATTGTCTTTTCACTACTCTAACTTTTTAACATCATGTGCTATGATATGTAAAAACATAGCAACCATTTCCTCTACACCCATGTACTTACTTGGTTCTAATTTCCCAACTTGCATAAGCATGGCACACAACACATGAAATGCATGTCTATCCATTCTGTATTTTCAATGCACGCTAAGTCACTAGAGAAAACAATTTCACAACATTTACACTCCCTAACTAATTGTCTACTATGATAATCCCACAACTTTCTTCTCTTAGTTTCCTTCTTTAATTGCTCTAAAAGCAATGCTGAACAAACCAATAGTAAAATAAGTGTAACATTATTCATCAACTCCAAATGCATAATCAAGATTGTAATAATTTTCATATTTCATTATGCTCATCACTTAGATCCATCTTTGTAAAAGCAGATAAAAATTATCTTAGGAATTCATAGAGAATAGCATCCGATGGAAACAATAACAATGGTGACATGCATCCAAAGCTTACAAACAAATCTAGTTCAAAGTAAAAACACTGACTAACTAAAAACAATGGCTAACTAAAAGTTTAACACATGCTTATACAAGTTTAACTTCGAATTGAATGCTAAGCCATCAAACTAATTAACTTACTTTAGCTCATTGAGCAAATTCAAGCATACTATAGCAATTTATGTGAATGCTGAGATTATGTTCTCAGATTTTAACGTTGTCAAGGAAGATATAAGTTTGTATTGGTTTTTATTATTATATTATAATTTTATCTGTTTCCATGGTAGAAACATAAGGTGTGGGAGACAGAGGCAGATTAACAATCAACAATGTCAATTCAGCAGCGTATATTTGTTAAAAGAGAAAAGGTGGAATCAGGAGGGTTTTGCAAGAGATTATGTTCTCAGATTTTATTAATCAAAACACAACAAACAAGAGGAAAGTGGAAACCAGATTTGCAAGTAAGAGATTGCTACATCAAATCCAATTGAAGGGGCACTGCACAAAAAAAATGTTAAGTCGATCTCCATCTTTCAGAAAGTAATAGACAAAAATTATATAGAAGATGGAAGGTGATCTCCCGGCGGCGGCCACAAGATCGGATGGGGGGGACGGTGACAAGCATGATCGCGGCGATGGTGGCGATCTCGCATCGAGAAACAGCGAGGAACAAAGAGAAGATCAAAGAGGAACAAAAGAAGAACAAAGAGAAGCATACCTTGGGTCCATGCGTGCGATGGTGGCGATCTTGCAGCGGCGGCGGTGACTGAAATCTCGTGGCGGCGGCGGCGTTAAGGTAGGTTGAAAGCGTGAAGGAGGCACGAGACAAAGGAGGCACAGAGCGGAAAATCTCAATGAATTGGGGGAAATGGGTATTGAGAGGGCTAAATTTGTAATTTTACAAGATTAGAGTACATCCCCTTCCCCTGGGAATAAAATATTCCCACCCAGCAGATGGGTTTGATTTTGGGTAATTTTTCATTCCCGGGTTACAAACTTACCTGGGAATATTTTTACACACTGACTGCCAAACATGGGAAAGTTACATTCCCACATCTATATTCCTAGGAATTTTAGAAGATGCGGGCTGCCACACGCCCCCGCAAAGTGTGTTGCTGTTTCTCCCTGTCAAATGTCAATTCACGTTCGGATCGCGCCACGTGCTTTTCCGCTGCTTATGTTATTTTGCATCGGGACTATTGTGCCCCTCCAAAATATATATCCACAACATAAGCACAAAGACAAATCAGCTCTTGTTTATCTTAAAAAAGATAAAATAATAACACTAGAGTCAATGATCTTTGTGTTTTAAAGTAAAGTTATACTTTTTAAGACAGAATAATAGAATTTATTTATTACAGGATTGGTGTAAATTTTTTTATATGGTTTAATTATATAATATCATGTCATGAGAAATATTTAACTTATATTATAATTATTTGAAAAATGTTAAGACATCAAATCTTGCTCCCGGAGTCTAAGGTGGAGCAAGGCTATAGCATCCTAGCGCTTGGAAACCGACCTCTTGGGAGGCTCTCGGAGGAGGCCAACTCCCAGCCAAGAAGCCGAAGGAGAGGAGAAGAAGTCCGACCTCCGTCAGATCCATCCCCCCACAAGCACGGAAATCTCATTAAGACTATGATTGGAAGCTTTATAGATAATGGAAGAAAATGTCTAGTAACGAAATAGAAGAGAAAGATGAAAAATAAAATAGAATAGACCATAAAACACTATTGGTTGGCTATTGCACCCATTCTTTCCCTTAAATTACTTTCAAATAATTATGACTTAAGTTTAGCTTTATCATTCCTTATCACTCTATCTACTTTTATTCTCTCAATCATAGTCTAAACATCTTTTAGAAGGATGATGACACAACATAATGGTTTTTGCAAGTCATAAGGATAGTACTACGTATAAAAGTACATGAAAACCTACCCCTAAAATTGCCCTTAGGAATATAAACAGGGATAGAAAAAACCCAGGGGTGGATCTATGTCTTGAGGAGGGAGGCAAGTGCCCCCATAAAAATTTTAAAATTTTATAATGATTATATGATTTTATTATGTTTTTAATCTCATTGTCTTGTTAAATTTACCTTAATATTAATTTTAAATGAGATAAAATAATAAGATATAATATATTCTATTATTTTCTATATTGATATATTATCTTTTCCTCTAATACTAAAATTTTCTAGATCCGTCACTGAAAATATCCTCATTAAGGCACGTTATCAATTCCCCAAATACATATCAAACAACCTTTTTTCCCCAGAGAGTATTCACAAAACCCGCCCGCCCCAAACTAAGGTAACCTCCATTACAAAAAGTTATTTAAAAATAAATGATAATTAAATAAAAAATTTAAATTTCTCGACTATATCTTTATATAAAAAAAAATGGTTCAAATTAAAAAGACTAGATCTCTTGAGTATGTAATTCTAGCTTTGATTTTACAATTTATACAGATTTAAAAAATTTGTCATGAGAGGCTTCTACCTAGACATCTGATTGTACTTTAAGATTAATTTCTCACTTGTCAAATGAACAAAATATTGTAAAATTTTTTAAAAAGTGTTATATCAAAATTAATATCATAGAAAAATTACAAATTGTGTGAAATTACTTTGATCTTTTTTTTTTTGTTCCATCGCAATTTATGTTAATTATTAATTGAAACATCGACTAAATTTAATGTGGGTGAATGTCAAATTCTTTATCATGTCATTCGTATTTATAAATACTTCGTACTCCCTAACATTGCTTACAAAATAATAAAGATGAATATTTTTTCTCATGTCAAAATAAAATGGTATTGTCACTTTTGTTTTCAAAAGTGTTAATCATCGCTTAAGTTTCAAAAGTTTTAATCATCGCTTAAGTAAATGATTTATGATATGTAAATTGTAACATTGTTTCAATAAATCAAAAAGGTATTGTCACTTTAGTTTTCAAAAGATTTAATCATCGCTTAAGTAAATGATTTACGATATGTAAATTGCAACATAGTTTTTAGTTATAGTGGTTCTTTCTAAGCTTTTTAGTTATAGGGGTTCTTTCTAAGCTTCTTCCATCACTCTGTTCTACTGGTGAAGTCATTTACACTTATGCGTTTGTACTTGTGGTTGGAGAATAGGTCAGTCAGATAGACTGCCAGTCACACTCACGAAGTTACTTGCCTCCTTCATAATCCCACTCTTAAACTCTTTCAGTTTAATTAACAGTAACTGCCAATTAGTAATAATATATAATGCCAAGGAGAGAAAGAATAGGTAAATAGGAAGATTGATTATTTTTGTTTGGATTTTGATGGACTAATCAATTTTTGGGTTAGTTACAATATTTTAAGGTGAATGGCATAATTTTTTTTAGCAAAATCTATAAAAATAAATATTTTTAAGAAGTGTCCATCAGATACTTGTTAAAAAATTAAAGGCAAAAGCTCTATTCCCGTCACAGTCATTTTCCTTTTAGTGATATTTCAATTTCATCTCATTTTTTTTTTCCAATTTTGTGTCTAACATTTTGATAATATTTTTATGTTGTCCTATTTGCAAACACTATCAATTTTACTAATAAATACTATCAATTTGGCTTTGAAATATTCATTAGTATCTCATGCAAATGTCTTATTATATAAGTTGAAGCTCTAATTTTGTCTAATATTTATTATTGAAATGCATTTGATATTATTTACATACAACTTTTTACTACAAAAACCAAAATTTAAATGATTGAGGATGAAAATAAAGTTTTTGTGTATATAACAAGACATCTGCATGAGATAAAAAATGACACGTATGAGTCAAATTAGCAATATTTAAAAAAAATATATCATTATCAAATAAGATAATATTGAGATATAGTCAAAATGTTAGAGGCGAAATTGAAGTAAGGAAAAATTGAGACGAAATTGAAATATTGTTAAAAAATAAACGATAAAAAATAGAGATTTTGCCAAAATTAAAAGTAGTAAATTTTTTAATACACTCACTAAATTAAAACTTTTAAAGATAATTTTTTATACACAATTTATTACTTTAATGAACGGTGACATAAAAGGATAATGCATTTATATGTACTATATGCAAATAATAATGACAAAATGCTTGTGTTGGTGAAGCCATCCATGAGCAGTGAGGTGCGTGTGTTTGTGTACTTTGTTGATTGCCATCTCTGAATTCGTGGGAGGGAAGGGAAGGGAAGGGAATGGAATGATAGTGCATTCAGTGAGCAATCCGGTAACATGTGAAGGGAATAAATATAAATATAACTAGGTGTACCCAGAAGCAGTTGTGCAACCATTAATGTAATTGGTGAATGATTTGATTCCATATATGGGGAGAATTATACTTTAAGGTCCATGAACTATTATTATTACCATGTAGCCACTTTTACACTTGACAATGAAATCCTACTTGAACATTCTTGTTTACTTTTAGTACACATCATGAAATAATTATAGGGGCAAATGAGTTTAAACCTCACACCATCGAAGGATTAATTAATTGTTATTGATTTAGTATCCTACGATTATTACGTGTGTGTCCGTAATAGAATGAAGTAAATCCTTTTATTCCTGCCTGCAGTGAGTGTACTTCAAATGCATCACTCAATTATTGGTCACCATTTTCATAAGTAGACCCCAAGAAAAAAAAAATTGTAGAACATAATGTCCCACTTGCATTACCTTTAAAGAGAGGTGAGCAAATTCAGAGTCAGCACCGTTTAATTATTTGGACCATGTCGCAATTGCCAGCACTGCCCCCACCGCCCTTTACCTGTGGTTTCAACTTTCAATCGTCATTGTGCATATGGTGGCGTCATTATTTATATATACTTATCATTGATTTAATTTAATTAGAGATAAATTTCATTGATTTATTCATTTATTATTATACTTTTTATACAAGTAAATTTTTCATTTGTATGTTAAATGCATGATAATCCTTTATGATTTTTTTCTTGCACCGAAATTTTAAAGGCGACTAAATTTAAAACTATAACATTTGTGCATACTATTTAAATTCTCCGTCACTTGGCACAATTTTAGTGGCTTGATAATAATTTACATTTAATTTATCACTTCAAAAATAGTAAAGGTAAGCTTTTTAAGATACTGTATTTTTATTATTTTTGATGAATTACTGTTTTTTTTTGAAAAAATTATCAATATCCGAAGTTCACTGCAATTTAATTATTCTAGTTAAAGTTGAGTCAACTTATTATAAGGATAAAACTCTCTCAACATTAGTTTTTCATTTTTAATATTTTAACTTGAAATTTTGTTCAAGAGAAATAAGAGATCACTTAAACCCATTAAATGTTTGTTAAAAAAATATATGTGATTTTAAGTAACTGCAATAAAATATTCATTCATTAAGCATTTTATTATATAACATAAATAAATTAATATTCAAATATTTTTATTATATTATAAATATACCAATAATTAGTTTTTGATCTATTTATTTTGATTTTGTCCTTCTAAGTTCTAGCAAAATCAGAATGGCCTACGTACTGTTATTATTAATCAGTTGACTAAAACATAAATAAATAAATAAAAATTTCTCTTATATCCCATAAAATTTATGAACATCGATACCTTTTAGATAATTTATGTCTAAAATTTTATCATATACCCTATTAACTAAATTTATTAATATTTTAAATATTCATAGTTAAATCATATTTCATAAATTCAAACAGCATCAATACTCTCAGTGTATCATAATAAAAACCCCAAATAAAAACTATCTAACCCATGCGCTTTTCAATTCTGCACTTGAAATGTGAGATTTGGGCCATAAAAGCGGACCGTTTCTTGGTGTGGTCTACATTTTCCTCTGGCCGGAAACGTGTTGAGTCGGTCCCAACCATCGACGAATATCATTACTTAGTCAATAGTAGCACAAATTTCAGGTTCATATTCGTTGCGTTCACGACATGTGTCAGACAATCATTCCCGAAACAAAAGAAAAATGAAAGATCAAAATGATGAGTCAAACATGTTACCAAATATTATTTTGAAGATTTGTTCACCACTTCACCCAAAACCACCGACGTATACCTGTGTAGTCCTTGCTATTCGTGGAGGACTTCCAGTCTTTTTCCGCTCTTTTTGGCCTTTTCACATTTGGGCCATGCATAGAGGTTTTTGCCTTTGGTGATGATTCATTTTCATGTTTCCTCGCCTTTTTACTTCGAAGGAAAATTTTTTTAAAAAAAAGATAAATTCCACTCAATTCTCCTAAGACTTGTAAAAATATTTTCTCGGATTGAATTCCAAAACCCAGCAGCTGAGCTGTGCCCAAGAACCTGGATACGAGGTGCCCAAAACGGAACACCCAAACCTTGCTCCTTGGTTGTCTCCAAAAAGCCATGCGGCAAGAATTGCAAAGGGTCCTTAATTAGTTGCAGCACCAAGATAAGCAGCATTAGCAATGTCACTTGGGGCTTTCACAAAGCGTAGGAATTTCTTATGACCGTGTTCCAGCCCAAATTAAAAGCTAATTCATTTTCCTAAGCAATTGACCCACTCTGAATGATTGGTCTTATTGGGTAAGTATTTGACTTCCTTCCGCTCTGCTATTTGTAAAGCGCTCACTGCCCACGTTTCCAATTCAAGGAAGCTGTTGACTATGATACCGTATGGAAGAGAAAAATATATCATTTGGCCCGTTCAAGAAATTGATTGTAGGCTACGCCTAATCGATCCTAGCAATGTTGAGGAAGATCTTTGCAGTGAACAGCAGCACAATCACGAAACACTGTTAGGGTGTTTGGAAAGGTTTAATGAGGGAAATTGAATTCAAATTTTATGTTTGAAAATGAGCCAGTAAGTTAAAAAATTCAATTTAATTCTTTAATTTGGAATGAATTTAATTATTTTTACTATTTTATCATTTATTAACATATTAGGAATAAAACATTATATTCAAATAAGGTTATTTTAGTATTTTTATTTGTTGAAATTCAATTCTCATATCAAATAACACGTATTTGGGTCTTTCAATTCCTTATTTTTATTGGATTTCAATTCCCATGAAAATTCAATTCATTAACTTAAGTTGTTTCCAAAATATGAAATTCAATTCAATTTCTTGATATAATTAAATTTCAGGGGTTTTCAAACGTCATGTATAAGTTCTTGTGAAGAAGGGTGTTTAAGAGATACTGAAAAAACATAGTTAAGTGGGAGTACTACCAGATTAAAACAAAGGGATTTTTACCCATTTAAAATAAAAAATATATTATCTACTAATCTAAACCAAATGGACATTTGCTACATATCTAGACAATTTTATATAGGGGTGAATACTCTAGGGCTCCTAGCATATTCATGTTGGTTTGGAATATGCAAAGGGCTCTAGTGTATTCAATAGAAAAATGATACAGGTAGAATCATTATCTTAATCATCTAATTAATGGATAATCAATCATCCATGACTAATTTAAGCCTCGTAGTAATCTAAAGACATAGTTATATCATTGTATATTTTTAATTATTTTTAAGATCTAAATGTGATGTGTTTTGAAAATTTAAATTCTCTCAAAAGTGAAAATTTAAGTTTGAACTTGAAAATTCAAAAATTCAACACACAATATAAGATTGCCTAAAAGTAATGGAAATAGGAACAACATAATAGAG
The DNA here is from genome assembly GCA_031216125.1 of Dalbergia cochinchinensis. Lineage (NCBI taxonomy): Eukaryota > Viridiplantae > Streptophyta > Magnoliopsida > Fabales > Fabaceae > Dalbergia > Dalbergia cochinchinensis. The sequence goes on along the minus strand of CM062373.1, from coordinate 51,275,643 downwards.
GCAACCAATCAATACAGATTGATATGAAATCTAATTCAAATCCAATATAGCAACAATGAATACTTAAGAAATGTATTGAATCGATTTTTGTTTTAATGAATCAATTCGATCACAGCTTCAAATATGGAATTCAAAGGTAGTAAATAGGAAGTGATTTTTTAGAAGAAATGAATCCTCATATTTGATTTCTCGAATTGAGAGATCCTGGACTAAATATAGGAAAATTAGAAACTAAATGCACCTAAATTAATAAAATAATTAAAGAATTATAAAACAATCAATAAAATAATATTTATTGTTTGTTGAATTTTTAAATTTTGAGGAAGAATTTGAATTTTCAAATTTAAACTTTAAATTTTTACTTTGAAGGGAATTTAAATTTTTCAAAACACATCATATTTATATCTTAAAAATAATTAAAAACATCTAACGACATAACCATACCTTTAGATTACTAAAAAGTTAAAATTAATCATGAATAATTAATTATCTATTAATTAGATAATTATTCTGCATGTATCATTTTTCCATTGAATATACTAAGACTTCTAGTGTATTCATGTTAGTTTGGAAAATATAAAGGGCCTAAGCATATTTGTCCCTATATAAAAATTGTTAGCAAATGTCTATTTAGTTTAGATGGGTAGATAATATTTTTTTATTTTAAATGAGTAAAAATTCCCAAAACGAATTAGAGGTGAATACAAGTAACGACAAACAATGCAAATAAATATGAATATATTAACTTAGGGTCCATAATATATTCATATTAATTTAGAATGTACAAAGTATATTTGTCCCTATATATAAAACTTGTTCAGAGACATAATAAATCTCTGTTTAATTTAGATTGGTAGGTGATATATATTTTTTATTTTAAATGGAAAAAAATTTCAAAAACAAATCAGAGGTGAATACAAGTAACGACAAACAAATCAGATAAAGCATGAAGTACTATTTGCAAGGTTAATGATAACATTTCGTACGCCAATGTCTTTTTGTTAGAATTTCGGAAGAACAAAGAGCACTAGGAACAAATATATTAAATATCAATATAATGTAACATTATTGTCAATGTCGTTCTAAAAAAGTGGAGTTTATTAAGAGAGGGGGAAAAGGTCGATTAAATAGGATAGTACAGAGATTTTGTTTTAGCTCATTGATTCCTGACATCCTATTATTAAGAATTCAAACAAATCTTAAATGGAGACTTTTAAGGGCTGTTTCAAAAGTATTTTATAGAATAATTTTTAACTTTTTTAAAAAATTTATTTAGTTGATTAAATTTTTTAGATTAATTTTAAAAATAAAAATAAATTTATATTTTAAAAGTAAAAATTTAAAAATAGCTGAACTATATTTTTAAAATTCTGTTTTTAAAATAAAAAAGAATACGGTGATACATTTATAATTAGTTTATTTTATTAATGGCTACCTAAAATAGTTTTTAAAATAGTTTTCAAAAACATAAAAATAAAAATATTTTCAAACAACTCCTAAATTTTTTCCATGATTTTTTCTTTTCATTTTCAATGGTTGAACTCAAAACACCTTATTAGAGGATTGAAGAACTTGTCATTTCCACTAATTCCACATTGGTAGGCAGTACAGTATTTTAACAGCGGAAAAATAAAAAAAATGAAAATTCTTTAACTTTGATTTGGTAGGAAGTGGAATATAGTAAAGGTGGGTTGTACAAACAAAAAAAAAAAAGATTAGAGGTGCATACACAAATCAAATAAAGCATAAAGTTGGGACAGAAAAAGATACTAAAACTTCGGTGGTGTTTGGTAGTCATATCTAATATACAGGGGCACAAATTTACACAGTGGTAGAGATAGGAATAAGAAATAGAAAAATTAGAATAGAGATACTGAAAACTTCTGTATCTTTAAAAATTGAGAATAGTAGAGATAAAATATAGAGATAAAAATTTAGTATTTTTTCTAATAATACCTCTATATATATTTAATATTTCCCAATGTATCCTCACAATCATGGGTGGTGCAGCAATTGTCTAGCGATAGCAGTCCGATGAGCATATATAATATCTTTTATTATCATATATTTGTTGTCTTGTCGCCTTATTTCCAAACAAAATATAGAGACAATTATCATATCTTATACTCTATAACCAAACAAGATACAAAGATAATATTTTTTATATCTTCGTCTCTATTATCTCCAGGGATAGCTATCAAACACTACCTTGTTTGGTTGTTGTCCCCAGGACAAAAATATGGAAACATTAAAGATATAAATCTGTTTGGTAGTTGAGACAGAAACAGGGGACAAAAAAGATTTTAATGCTAATGATAGAAATATAGAAAATTTCTGTACTTTTAAAAAGTATGAACATGATACGAAAACAGAAAATTAATATTTATTTCTTCTAATAAATCCCTATACATATGTAATATTTCCCTATATGTCCTCACAACTTTGGGGGATTAGATGAGGGTACTAATGTCTTTTATCATGTATTTGTTATTTTGTTACCGTATTTCCAAATAAGATATAGTAATAGTTTCATGTCTTGTACTCCACAATTCAATACGATATAAAAATAGTATTTTTTATATCACTATCTTTGCTGTCGTGGAACAGATACCAAAGTAAAATATTTTACTATATTGGTTGTTGCTTTGATATATTAACCCTTCACACATTTTTCTTTTCCATCACAATTTTGATGAGTAACACGGGTGAATTGTTACATATATTGCGACGCGGAACATATATAGAATCACAACTCATCCTTTTCAAATCTGCAACTTAAATCTATGCCAATCACACTGAGTCTTTGTTTCCTTGTGGCCTTCGGGTTTTGGGTTCAGATCCTGAAAATAGCCTCCTCACAAAATGATAGTAACTATGCCGCCCTATATGATCACAAGTGGAAGATGAATCTCCGCTGTCAATAATTTTTAGTTTTTTTTTCTTTAGATGGATTATTCTTTTTCTTTTAAAAATAAAATGGATCATCAAGACGGAAGAGGGTTGTATCTATTAATTGAACGCACTTTTCATTGATTGCAATACAATTTCTTCATGTCATATGAACTGAAAACTGATCCTAACTAATTAAGCTTTGCAAGCAGCAGATTTATGGCGAGCATTGCATTTAGGAAAGCATCCCAGAATAGTGTTATTAGTAGGACGCGGTTTGTAAGTTGTGAAAAAGCCAGGATCCTGCTCCAGTGATTCTGTGTAGTTCTCCAAAATGGAGACTATCTCATAAAAATGTGGCCTTTTATCTGGATTGCTTAACCAGCATCTGTTGATGAGATTACTTAACGCCCATGGACATTCCGGTGGCATTGGTGGCCTTGCATTCTACACACAAAAAAAATAAAATCAAAATCACCCAATTGATTAGAGTTGTGTTATTTGAACATACTCGATGAGTATGTCAATTGATGCCGGGAATGAATCACTTAATGATGGGGAATTCATGTCGATTGTTGGGGAATCGAGAATATTGCAATAATAAGTGATAATGTTACCACCCTATTCCTTGATTATATATGTAAAATCTCCGATTATTTGCATATGAATTCGTAATCGGGTGACAATATTATCACTTAACACATCAATTCCCTCGATTCCTTGTTTATTAATGTGAATTCCCTCCCATTAACACGAGCGTTCCCATTGGTTGCTGGACATACTTTTGGGACCGGTACAAATAACATTTTTCAACTTGTTATGATCAATAAAATGTACGTCAAAGAAGCACTCCTAATATTGTTTCAAGGAGAGGAACACTCCTATTTGTAAAACCATAAAGGTGCTAGCTGAACTAATATATGAAGAATTTTCACAACACATATGATGCCATCTGGCTGAGTTTCATTAGTCCCTTTCTCAGAACATATACTCACGGCAATTTAGAAATATACCCTTCCGTGGCAAGTATATAATATTATTTTAGAATTTTATACAGGTTCGGATCCAAAGTATATATTTCTGATTTTGCAGCATGTGCAAAGACAATGAACCTGAAAAGTTAGATAGGAGTCAATATATGATCTTGGGTCTCTGACTCATGGGAAGCATTATCAAAAGGGGACACATAAAAGGGGGAAAAAAAAAAGAAAGCTTCTCTTTTAACTAGTGATTCAATTATACATGGCACCTTGTTCTGGATGGTGTTCTGTGCATGTGACAGAGAAGGCAAGGGTGGTAGCAATCATTGTTGATTCACACAAATATGCATAGCATATACCAAATCTTGAATGTTGGGAAAGTTAAAGAATCATCTAGAGATGTTCAGGCAAAATAGAGAAACCTCCAATCACCTTATAGCATAATTCAAGATTGTTAGAGAGGTGTCTTGCTTAGATAAGCAAGGAGGCTATATCTTATCACAGACAAGGCCACATGATCTGTAAAGATTGGAGACAACGCATGATTGTTGCCCACCCCGGCCACACGTTTGTGAAAGATACGGAGCACATTAACCATCAAAAAGGGTCTACCCAAATGCATGCATAAGGACATAGAGTAGATAATAATAATGAACATACAAATATATGTGTGTACAACTATATACATTAAAATAATAGATTTTGACACTATCAAATAATATTGGCAAAAGTTGTTCATGGATATACCGGGCTAATTGTATAAAATAAAAAGGCATGATATGAGGAACAATGACTGCTTTACATAGATAATTATTCATGCCTATATTTCCTTTTACATGTAAACAATACAAAGTCAAACTGCTGAAGAAGAAATACAGTGTTTCTTTTAACAAAAGGATCCCTAGGAAGACGGTTTCAAAATTAATATAGAATGAAAAACATTTTCTAAGCGCTACCTGATGCTGCAATACCTCATACAGCATCAATGAAATTCACAAAGTATATATATATTTTTGGTACAAAATTCAGAAAATATTTAATTTGGCATTCTTTTTGTCTACACCTTTAACAACAGATATATACAACATTCCTTGATTGAATAGTTTTGATACTCACAGATCACTCTAACTATATGTAATTACACTATATTTCTGGGGTGGATTAGAAATAAAAGGTGGCATTATTTTTCAAATAAAAGATAACAGTAACTGATGCTAGCCAGGTTCATAAAAGCAACTGCTACACACTAAGTTGAAACAGCAGAGACACAAGCCAATCTTGTGCAGACTAACCATATTCATAGCATGGATCACGCGTTTTTGAGGTAAATAAGTGTATTAATCATATCACATACTCATGTAATTGAGCAATTAAATTTCTTCACAATAAAAATATGTATGGTACAAAATTAAGTGAATTCTGATGCAATACCTTGTGGGAAACTGCAAATGCTGCTTGCTCTGGAGTCATATTGTTAAATGGTGTCTGTCTAGTTAAGAGCTCCCATAGAACTATGCCGAAACTATAGACATCTACTTTCTTAGTATGATGTTTCTCTTTGATCATTTCTGGCGCCATCCACCGATAAGTTCCGGTGAATCCTTTGGCACTACCACACTGAGATTCTAAGCATGAGATGCCAAAATCTGCTACTTTTACACACATATCTTCCCCCAATAGCAAGTTTTCTGATTTGAGATCCCTATGAAGTATCCCCTGAGAATGAAGATATTGCATTCCCCTAGCAATGTCAAGGGCTAGTTTCAGAACAAGTTCGAGTGGAAGCGAACGTGATTCTTGATGATGCAGGTATTTTCTCAATGAGCCCCCAGCTAAATATTCAGTAATTATACAAAAGACAGGAGGTTTCTTGCAAGCAGCAATAAACTGCAGGATCAACAGAAGTCAATAGCTGTGGGAAAAAAAAAATGTTCGATTTCTCTATTATTCAGCAGCAGCAAACTATACACACAAAGCATTTTCCATCTCTTAAAAAGGAAACTGCTTTTTAGCACTCGCGTATTAGGCCACAATGCTATATTTTTACCAACTTTCAAGAGAAAGAACTAACCCATTATCAACCAAAATGCCTATCACTCAATCAATACTTGATGAGCAACAACATCCACAAAGACACTGGAATGGTTGGGAGGGGAAAAAATTACAGACGCTAAATCGCATTTTGCTTCTATGCAATGAGGAGATAGCCTATACAAAAGATAACTCTTTGCTCTTTTGGTTCAGCTCACCAATGGAATGAACCATACAAAATAACAATTGGAAGCACCTTTGACAATTTTAACTTTATAAGCACAAGCTTCTTGCACCTCGTTTTCCAACTAATCTATTTGAGAAAAACAGCAAGAAATTATGTAAATTCATATCTGCTCTTCTTTCCTTTTTGCAGATAATTCCTTGCTTTTTGGTTCTTCCTAGTTCCTTCACGAAATTTCAAGGTACCTAGTCAATATAACGCAACAGTGGGGTAGGAAGTGACAAAAAGGTGGCCCTTAACATTGAAAATTTGATCCATCAAAAATTTTAAGCGGGGTAAATTAAGAAGCTACAATCAATAAGTGAAGAATACATGATAAATGAACATTAGCATATTCCATGCAAAAGCTAATATATATTCCCCTATAACATTAGCATGCTCTAATTCTAGCATGGTTTTAAATTGCAATCCGCAACAGCAATTGCTACCACAATATTCTTGTTGCGGTATCCAATGCAACTGCATCGCGGCAGCCACTGCTAATCATATCTGCAGCATTTTTTCATATTTTTTTGCATCGCAGTCTATGAATCACGGACACACAAATTGGGTGCTGTGTCTACGTGTCCACATCGGATCTTATATGACGCACCAATGACACAAGTTTGTATATATTTAATCTAAAATGTACTTTTTTCTTACTCTAACAAAAAAAAAATACAATATAAACTGAGTTATAAAAAGGAAGTAGTACATAATTTTTTGAGTTTATAAGAAAATAAAATACAAGTACAGTAAATAATATTTTAAATAATGTATCATTTTCATTAAATTTTTACTTATGTATGTGTGTGTTATATCCATGTCCTATAATTTTTTCAATTTTGATATATCTCTCGTATCCGTGTAGTGTCTTGTCCGTGTCTGCACCCATACTTCATAGGTCACAATGCAACCGCAACCACAATTTAAAACTATAGCTATTGGTGCAAACAGAACAGCCAAACAACCAAAAACAAAACACAGATGGTATATATGAAGAAAAACAACTAAGCACTCACAGTAATGATATTTGGATGGCGCAAGCGGAAAAGCAAGTTAACCTCAGAGGTGAACTGCTTCTCAAGAAAAGCAGCCAAGTCCTCATCCTCCTCAGGCTGGCTCACAAGCTTGATTGCCACATCCCTTTGCTTGTAGACACCTCTGTAGATCCTGCTGTGCCTCCCAGAAGCAAATTTGGAACCAATGAACAACTGAGACATGTCAGCACTCCATTCCTCTTCACCTCCTCCCTTGATGGCAGCACCTGGTGACACAAGATACTTGGACCATGACGCTGCTCTCTTGTACTCCCCAAGGGAGAGCCTCCTCCCTGACTTGCCATTGTTGTTGTTGGGAATTTGCTTGAACCACTGCAAATTCTTCATATGGGGTTCAGGCTCTCAGTACTTATGATCAGAATCACCAAATTTTCAACCACCCATGTAAAGGGTCTTCACTTCTTTTAAGTAATCTTCAATTCTACTTTACACCCCAAAATGCAGATCCGAAAAAAAAGGCTAGACTTTTCAAACAAATATGCAACAATTTCATGGCTTAAATAGTTCATGAGCTAACTAAAGTACTGCATTACGGATATTCCCCATGATTTGGTCCCCTTTGTCATAGAATCATAACAAATCTAAGAAACTGAAAACAAGACAAGGAAAACCAGGACCAAAGAAAAGAGGGGAAAAAAAAGAAAAAGAAAAAATGCTCACAACCGTTTACGGGTTTTATTTAACCAAAAGAACGGATTTTTAACAAGAGGGAACCGCAGCAGCTGACAGATGGAGGTAAGTTTTTGTAGATTTCCAACTTCCAATTATGTGCTTGCACCAAGAGAGAGAGAGAAAGAGGGTGCGAGACTAAAGAGTATCGTCATTTGAACACAAATTTAATACTCTTTTCACACAGTTATAGCATATCTCTTTCCCAATAATACATATTTAATTTCTTACTCACTAATATTCATATATCATAAGTATCTCATACTACATACTCTATATATATTTTATACATCTGAAATTAAAAGAAACAACTAAAGTATAGTAAGGAGTTGATGAAGTAGGGGTTGATGAGTTTTTCTTATACAAAAATATTATTTCAACATTTAAAATTAAAAATTTAAATAAAATATTCATTCTATTAATATTAAATGTGATAATAATTTTTATTAATATTTAATAAAGATAAAATTAATATTTTGTTTAGATAGCTAATTTTGGGTGTTGAATTGGTGAGGAGTGAAATGATACACTCTACGAGAGAGGAGTGTGTCCGTTTACACGGCTAGAGCGATAGACTAGTGCTAGACTCTGCACGCTGGTATTGGTAACGTGCGAAGATCCACTTCTGAGGAGACAAACCGGGTCTGCGCGATAATGACCGCTACCTATATGTTTTCCCCATTTTACCCCTCTCTTTCTCCTACATTCTCCAACCTCGTCATTCCACCTTTTTATCCTTTCATTACTTTTAAGTTTTAACCCAAACCCCGGTCCCTAGGCACCATGTGGTTGTTTGTACTGCGCAACAATAATCGGAACCAAATGTTCATGTGGATGACAAGCAGAGATGTCAAAACGAATAAGTCCGCTTCCAGTCAAAAGCCTATAAAAAATGGGATAGGATGGGCTGGCCAGTTAAAATAAAATGGGTTGAAATAGTCAACTGTTTTAGAATGACTCGAATCTTAATCTGCTTCAAAAATAAAAATAATATTTTTTAATATTTTGATAAAAATTTTTAAAAATAAAATTTAAATAATATTTTTTATTTATATATATCTAATTTTTTAATATCCATAACAACTATATATTAACTTGGACTAAAAATTATTATTGTTAATATTATTATTTGTGAGTTATGACACTATTTTATTTTAAGTTTTAACTTTGAGTGAATAGTGTTAACTATATAATATTAGTGTATTCGTAACTATATATATTTCTTACTTTTTTTTTCTTTTTTGAGGTACATGTTTCTTACTTTTTTATCAATAAATTATAAATTTTTTCTTAAAAAAAAAAGATTTGGCTCGCGGGCCAAGCCTGTCCCAACCTGTCAAAACTCGCAGTTAAGCAGTTGGAATTTTGAGAGCTCAAAATCGCAACCCACCGCTTAAAAATTACGGCTGGCATGACCAACTACGCTTAACCCGTTTTGACATCTCTAATGACAAGAAAGAAAAATTGATATAATATCAACAAATAATATTTTATTTTATTTTAATTATCAAGAAAATTAAAAATATATTTTTAAAAAATTTTGTATTGCACAGCAGTGATAATTTTATCATATATAGATTGGTGTAAAAATTAATATTCATTTATAAAAGCTTATCATCTTTTACTGTAATCAAACACACTCTAATGATACGTTATGTATGTTAAAAAGAAAGCCAGAATTCAAATATTTTAAAAGATAATTGTTGAAAGAATTTATTATCAACAATAATGAATTAGGGGTTAGCCTTACAATAATTTTATGTTATAAAAAGGTTCCTCATTCGATGCCATATTAAACAACTAATTTTAGGAAAAAAGAAATTATAACAATAGTTATATATTTTTTTCTTGATTAATAATAATAGTTATGTATAGTCTAACATCGAGAGATATCAATTTCTTAGCACTTAGATCAATTATAGATTTTAAAATTTTTTTAAAACCATAATTTAACATCGAGGAAAATGTTTTGGTTAGGCAATCTAGTTGAGAAGTAGCGGCTAGAACGAGAAAATACCGCAACAGAAAACACATTGGAGAGAGCAAGAGAGGGAAAGGGCCAATATGTGGGTCCTACAGAAATAGAATAGAGTTTCGTGTGGGTCCCACAGAGTTGGTGGTATCCTTGGTTTGTTTCGGACAAGCCGTATGGTCCTCTTCCGTATACGGTCTCGGACCCTCTCCTTCACGCATCTCGATGACCCTTCAATTAAAGTAATTAAATCTTCTCTGCCCTTTTTCTTTTCTCATTTATTTATTTTCTTTCCTTTTTTTTAATCCTTTGTTTGTCTTAATTTAATATATTAATCATATAAAAATCGAAAATAATTTTATTTGTTTGATTTATTTGTTTTAATTTCTATCAAATATAAAATGGAAATTTATTTTTTAAAATTATTTGTATAAAAAAAGGTAACATTTCTTATACCTAGATTAAAATTACCTCATTATTGTTATTTATCTTTTATTTTATTGTCATATTATTTTCTGACCACTTTTTAATCATAAGAAACATATGCCTTTATTCTCCAGAAACTCAAATAATGTGATTTTATTTTAAGTTAGATATAGATTTTTGAAAATAAAATTTAATATTTGAATTTTAAGAATTTATTTACTCTAAAAGACATATCGAGTTGAAGTTATATTTATAAAATTTATTGTTTCTCATAGTTTTTATTTTATTAATTTTTTTATTTGTTTAATTATTTTTTAAATAACATGGTGGGCTATCAAATTTTGAGAAGAATAAAATAGAGTGTCATTTGAGTAAATTTTATGAGTAGTCTTTATTATTTACTAAAAGAAAAATGTACATAGAAGTATTCTCATGATCGATATCCTTAGCTTGTTAAGCAACTAGCTACCATTGTGGGTATTGTCACAGGATTTGTATATCTAGAATAATAAAGTTATTTGAATATCTAAAATTGGATGTTCTATTTGGGACAATGGGACACTCGTCCTATCACCATTAGATGTGATATTCAATTGAGACACCTACATTTAAATATTTAAATTACATTATTCTTTAATTTGGAAAATGAGTAATGCCACATAGAATTTGCTAAATTTAATTAGTGTAGTAGAAGTATTTAAATGAATAAAAATAATGGGACTTAATTACAAATATTAGTGCTATTCGCTTTGCCACCGATTTGGGGAAGTATTTGGGTTTTTTGTTGCTGACCAGCTGAATGAAAAAGACTGATTTTGCGGATATTTTGGAGAAGATCAATGTGAAGCTTGTTGGCTAGAAGAGTAATTTGTTGAACTAGACTGGTAGGCTTTGCTTGGTTAAGTCTATTGTAAGTTTTATCCCTGTCTACCTTATACAATCACCAGGGTCCTCAAGGGATGTGTAACTGTATTGAGAAGACGATTAGAAATTTTATTTGGAGTGGGCATGGGGATCATTGTGGTCCTCACTTAGTGAATTAGGAGACTATTACTTTACTGTAGAGACAAGGGTGACCTTGGGATTTGCGAGGCACGGCTGATGAATGTTTCACTGTTGGTGAAGTTATCATAATAAGCTTTAGGTCTGATTGCTCCATCACAAATACGCTAGAGGAACCTCCTTCTGGAGTACGAATGCGCTTAGGGGAGCCTCTTATGTTTGGAAAGGTTATTTACGAGCTTTGGATAAGCTTCATGAAGGGTTTGATCTCGGGTTAGGTAATGGAGAAACTTCATGATGACTAGTTTGGGATTGGCACCCTTTGTGGAAAGATTCCTTTTTTTCATATCTCGGATATCGCTTTGTGTGTAAATGACCTATGGCTGAATGATAGCTGGCAAGGCACTTGTGGACTGATCTCCCCTTAGAGATTCGTCACCTTATTGACTCCAAACCTCGAGCTGTCTCTGCATGGGAGGATGGCTAGGTCTGGAAACACATTACAAGAGAGTACATGCCTCAGAGGGCTTATGAGCGGCTCTTGACAAATAGCAAGACTTGGAATTTCATGGATAGCTAGCTAGAAGTGGGTTTGGAAATTATCTTGCTTGGAAAAAATCAAGTTTTCTATAGTTGTATTTACATAATGCCTTACCCACTAATAGTTTGAGGTTTTGTTAGTAGCTATCGACGTCTTCATTATGCCCGCGTTGCAATGAGTGGGAGGAGACAATCCTCTACTATGTTAGGGACTATGCGAACTCCTAGGTTGTTTGGTGACGTAGTGGCTTAGATTCTGTGCTGGAGTTTTTCGCGCTGGTCCTGCATTCATGGATACATTATTTTGCTGGGATTTTCACGTTGGTCCTGCATGCATGGCTACGTTGTTTTGCTAGGGAACACGATGATAGTTTCTTTGCAGCCATTTGGTGGGTTTGGCATTGAAAGAATAATAGAGTACTTAATTCAGAGCATTGGATTACTTAACTGTGATGGGGTTTATTTATCAAACTATGCGGGATGTCAAGCTCTCTTTGCAATCAGGATGCGTAGAATGGAGATTGTCTCAGCTTGGACACATCCTAATATTGGTAGGGTGAAGGTGAATATAATGTGGATTGTAGTGCAATGTAAACCTTACAAAAGTTTGGTGTTGGTGGTATTTTCAAGGACCGTGAAGGTGGTTGGCTTGGGGGCTTTTCAAGGTTGGTGGCTGAGTATGACATCACTATGATTAAGTTGATTGCTATCTATGACGGTTTGTGCTTGGCATGGATGAAAGGGTATCACAAGGTAGTCTATGAATGTGACAATATGGAGGATGTGCATTTGATGAATTCTATTGTTACTTCTTAGGCTCATGGTTTGCATGCTTTGTTGGAGAAGATCCAGGGTCTGTTGGATTAGTAATAGGGGGTGTGTTTGAGCTGGGTACCATGAACAACCAATTTATGTGTTGATTTCTTTAATAAAGTAGCGGTACATCAAGATGAGGTGTTCAAAGTGTAGAAGGTTCTTTCCTTAGATCTATAGCAAATGATACTTAGAGATCTTATGTAATTATTTGTTTGTTTCTATTCTTTGTCTAACTATATGTAAACAAAAAAGAATAATTCATCTAATATATATTTGAGAGTAGTATACTACATCTTTTTAGCAAAACTTTGATTGGTCGACCTTTTTCTTGAGAAAATTATCCACTAGACACACTAATTGATGAGTCAGATTTGATCGATGATGATCTTATGACCACGAAGTGCAAACATGATAGCCAATACTACTGCAATTTACCCTAGTGCTCCTTGCGATATTTTGTTAGAATTTTGATATGCATAATGATGATGATATCAATATCAAAGAATAAATCTAATCTAATTAAGTCAGAAATTTAGCCAATGAACACACACTAAAGCGTTTAGGTGACAGCCATTTCTTAAGGGTCTATTTTGATTTCTTCGCATGAATCATATTATAGTGACAGCTGCTAATTGATACTATCTGTTGATCTTGTTCTTTCTCATTAGCCGCTGCGAAAATCTACTACTCTTCCAACCTAATTCAGTTATAAATATTTACTAAAATTAAAAAAATAATTGATAAAATATGAATACTAATAAAAATATGAAATAATTTACTAAATTGATGTTGTTTTTTTCGATACTTTAACTTCCTCTCTCCTTTTTTACTAATAAATTAATAGTATTTAATAGAAATATTATAGATAAAAAATAATTAATATTATCTAAATTTTTAAAATAAATAATTATTTAAAGATAAATGAAACAACTATGATAGCTGCATATGCGCTAATACGACCAAATATGTATGGGATGACCAAAAAAAGAAAAAAAATGCCACGTCTGGAACTAGCATTGGCCAAAATTCAATAATTGAGAGGATGGTTTGGTGGTACAGACAATAGTATATCTCATAGCCGTACTTAATAATGTTTGGCGTGTAGTTAACCATGGTTGAGATGTGCCAAATCCAATTATTGGAAATCGATCATTAATGGTGATGATGATGGTGATTGGGAAATAATTGATTTAGGGTTTGTTTCATATTTTCGGAACAAAGTGAATATAAAATTTAGATTTTAGGTGCATTTTTTATAATTATTTTGGATAAAAATAATTTTTTATTTAAAAATTAATTTTTTATATTTAGATAATATTTTAAAATAGTTAGAATATAAAAATTTAGTTTTTAATTTTTTTAGAAGCCAAACAAAGCAGCTTTCAAAAAATAATTAGTTTAGTTTTTTTAATTATATATAAAATTTAAGTTTCATAATAATTTCTTTCAGAATCTAAAAAAATATTTTTAAATTTTTTGTAAAAACTAAAAAAATATTTAACTTTATGAAAAAAATAATTTTTCAACCTTTTCAATTACACATAAAATTTAAGTTTCATACTTATTTTTTTTCAAAATCTGAAACAAATCTACCCTTTATATATAAATGAAAAAACTTAAAACATATTTTTTTTCAAAATCTACTATTTTTAGCTTCTACCAAAAACTTAAAAAAAAAAATTTGTACAATCTAGTTATTTTTTAAAAATAATTCATATATACAAAAAGTGACTTTTTCCTTTTAATAATATCCTCAATTTAATTATTTATATTAATAAAAGTAATATACTAATATAGTGGTATATGTATTAGTTAGAAGTGGACAATGGTAACTTTATCTAATTATATAATTTTATATTATCATTAAAAATAATTTATTACTCATAAGGGCATGTGTATTTTTTTTTTGTTTTTTGTTTACAATAAATTGAAACATCAAGATTAATAAGTAAGTGATTATATTTTTTTTTCAAAAGCAATCAGATTTTTAAGGAGGACTCATTTCAACAAATTAATTTATTTTTACCTAACAAAGTATAGTTTCAAATTTTTTTACTGAATTTTATATCTTGAAACATAAAAATTCCTCTTTCCAATATAAGAGTTTTCTTTGTCAACTATTTAATTAGCTATTTCCTTTAATCTTTTCTTGATATCTATCGCCGAATGCAATGACTAATACTCTAGTATATTACATATCTATTTAAGAGGATAAATACTGATTACAGGTTCTAAAACTATCCAATTCCTAAGACAATTATCAAACCCATATCACATTGATTAAGGAAGAAGAGAGTCGTTCCCATCTCATCCAAGCCACATGGTTATTTAATTAGGCTTTGAAAACACATTAGATAAATCTTTTTTTTTTATATATAATCAACCTCTAAGATTTTATGCTTAAAAAGCTGAAACTTTGTTCTTTCACTCAAATCGATACTTTTGCTGATAAGCAGGATATACATCTAGGCTTTGTTGTCTGTTGATGAGAATTGGATGGCTGAGATTTCATGTGTACGGTAAAAAGGGGGGTAGGGGACTATTCCCTGTACTGTACAGTTTCGGTTTGTGGGGCACTGAGGAGAGAGAGCGTACTCATACTCATGTAGTTTCATGGAAAAAAGAAGCTGATAAGATGAAAAGGGGTTAACGGTGGCCGGGTTCAAAAAGAAATGCGACGTAGTCGGGAATTTTTGTCAGTTAGTACAAAAATGTGTATAGAACGAACGTGCTTCTTCACAGAGTACCACGTGATAACGCCCTACCCTACCCCCATCAACTTCACAAGTTACGACTTAGGAGGCACATTTCCCATCAAATTTTGTTTCTCCTTGTGTTTATTTATAAATATTTCAAAAATAATTCTAACTTGAAAAATATTATTTATATTTATGAGATATTATATCTACTCACACTTTATTTATTATTAAATGTGATATAAAATCTATTTGAATAGAGTCCACTTCTTATTTAATGATGGATGAGCTGTGAGCTGATATGATATCTCACATTTCATAAATACAAATAACACAACTCTTCTAAGTTATTTGTTATGTGAAAATCTTTAAAGGGTTTTTTCTATTTGGTGTAATAAGGATATTGGCTAAGAACATTTAAAAAATTAAATTTTTTTTTTAGTAGGTCTCATATATTCAAAACACTAATGCTTAAGGCATGTTTGATTTCAATTTTCAATTTTTTAATTTTTAATATTTTTTCACAATATCTTAAAAATAAAAAAATTAAAAATGAAAACTAAAATCAAACAATTCCTTATTTTGTCAATTCAAAACTTATCTTTTCTAATTCTTTGAAAGGGCACTAGTGAGATAAATTCTTTTTAAAAAGTGTTAATTAATTTTTTATTTTATTCTTTACTTTTAAAAGTCTTAATTTTGGCTCTCTTTTTAACATATATAACATATATAACTTATTATTTTGTCTTTTCATCTATATGGAGATTAAATTACTTACCATTCATCTAATACAATATCTTCTTATTATTATTTTATGTGAGAAAGATCTTTATTTAAGCAGGGTATAAAAATGAGAAAGAAATAAGTAGATTTAAAAAATATTAAGGACTTAGATTTTATGAAGTAAAATAAGAGAAATTTAGGTATTCGAGTCTTTTTGGACACATTTTAAAAAATTTCTTAGAATATTTTGACATATTTAAAAATTTTAGAGATTAATCTGAAGTAGATATCACGTTGATATATCACATAAAATCAATATAGTTTTGTGATCAACATGTAGCATGTCATGTGCCCCACAATGTGCCATGTTAATAGTGACTAGAAATTAAAGTAATTTATAAAATAAAATTTCACAGATTAAAGAATTAATTTTAAAATTTTATGAATTAAAATAATTTATAAAATAAAATTTTAAAGATTAAATAATTAATTTTAAAATTTTATACATTAAAGTGAAATATAATTATAGTTTAACCTCTCCCCTGTGATCGTACAAGCAATGCATTTATAGTGTATTGTCCTTTCGTTGTTCAGTTGGCTGTCATCTACGGAAAGGATTAGTACTTAGTTGTCTGTGGCATGTGGATTGGCCTGTTTTGAGAGGGCAAAACCCCACAAGCTAAGGTTCCAGCAAGAGATACACTGGCTAGGAACAACGAACACGTTATTAATATTTGTTGGATTGGGACATGAGCACTAAATCAGCTTCCACAAGTGACGGATTCAAAAAATTTGAACATATATAAATATCATAATAAAAAGTTTCAAGTAATAATATATGCACATATGAAAAATATATTAATCAAGCTTAAGATAATTTAATTTATATATTAGTATATAGGGTCAAATTTAACAAAATAATTTTTATTTTAATGTGAAATTAAATTTAATAAAATAAATTTTATTCTAATGTTAGCTCAATATTAATAAATTAGTGAGTGCTAAATATTATATATCGATGTACTAGTTAAAAAATTTCAAAATCTTGATGGGGCATGTGCCCCCGGCACCTTGTGAGTGCATGGGTCCCTGGTCGTTCCCCAAACTTGTTCATTCTAGTACATTGTAATTACTCCCTCCATCGAGGTTGAGTTTTTTCATCAATTATCAAAAAAAAAAAAAAAACTTGTTCATTCTAAATGTCTGAGTTGATTGTATACCTTCTGAATTTAGGCACAATAAATTCTCAGAAGAAAAAGGACAACAAAAGAAAGTTACGTTTCCGTTTTAGTTTTCCTTAAAACCATTACTTCTTTGATTTTGTTTTTCCTGAGATAATGACTATAAATTTTGAAAATTAGGGGTGGGTGTGTATAAAAGTTAAAATAGGGGTAGAAATTTTAGGATTAATTTCGCATATAATGTTACTGATGAATCTAATAGAATAAATTACGCGCATTAATTAATGATGTAAAATAATGTTACATGGTTAACCAATAAAAATTAAAAAATATCATGTATGTAATCTCTTAAATTAAGTTTACGTAACAATCTAGCATAATTTGACAATCTCTTGAATTATATTACGTAGAAATTATTCTCTAGACCTAATCCATAAATTTTTTCACATTCATTTTTATATATACACCAAACTAATTAACCGTGAAAATGCTCAAGTTATGATACTATGACAAATTTTTACAATTATATCTATATATATATATATATATAATTACACCGCTTATAACTTTGTGTAAAATAATTTTTTTATCAATTCAACCATTGAATTATAATTACCTATCATAAAGATTATTTGTACCAAATTTCATAAAAATTGAATATCAATAATAATACAATCATATAACTGTTATTCTAGTTCATTTTAGGTGCATATATTATATTAATTTTGATATACACAAAAATTTCATCAAATAATTTTAGATTAATTTAAAAACTTGTAGACATGAGTTTCTAATTCAATTATGGCTTCTGTAAAAAATTACATCAATAAAAAGTTATTTAAAGGTGTAATATTTGCTTAAAATTTATTGGTGTAACTTGATTTTTTTATTTATATATATAGGAAATGACTCAAGTGAGACGAATAATTTATTATGAAAGTGAGAGAAGTAAATATAGGTTATTAGATCTTATATGAATAATCAAGATTAAAATATAAAATTATGTAATAATTTTAAATGATTACATAATCATTAATTATCATTAATAATTTTCAATTCTAACCATTTATATATAATTAAACGGTCTAAATTTGCCTCTTTCACTTTCGTACTAAACTACTAGAGTTACCTCCTCTCTGTCTTTCTCTGTGTGTGTGTATGTAGGTAACAAGACGGGGCAAAGGCCCTTGAAGCACAATTTATTCTATAGATTATGCTTGTTAAATAATTAAATGAGTCATTTATAAACATTCAAACTTAAATCATCTAACATAAATAACCTATAAACCAAACTTGTTGTAAAGTTCTTCGAAATTTTGAGATGTGAATCCTCCTTCTCTTTATTTTCATATATATAAAGCATGACAATATTTTGATTCAGACAGTTCTTCAGTTTTCTCTCAACTTTTCTTCGGTTCTTGCTTTCTTTAGAGAGAGAAAGACATAAATGTTTCTTTGTAGGGCTTATCAATCTGGCACATTAATACTTTTGTATCCTTCTCTCTTGTGAAACGACACTCACATAAAATTAAGATAATTTTAATTTCAAATGTTGGTGCATAATTATCAGGTTCGTAAAAAGACCGAAGTACCTTCTGGCTTGTTTGGATGTAAGCTGCTTTATTTTTTCCTTCCGCCGGGGTGGGATGTAAGAGGTTTTAAAATGCACAACTCACAGAATTAATTAGTAGTTCTTCCATGTACAAGTTTATATATGCGGGTCTTAATGTTAAATAAACTTTTTTTTTTGATGAATCAAGAATATCCATCATCAAAAATAATAATTAATTCCCTTGAGACTGAAAATTTATAGATGTGGATTTTGTTTTTAATTAACAATCCTAAGATTTTACTACCTTATTTTTTGTGGAGGGGTTGAGTGCTCTCTTTTCCTTTGTTTGTTATGCTTTGTATTTCTCCTGCTAACTAAATCAATTAATTAAAAACTATTGATATTCTTTTGTTACAAGAATAGAAAAATAAATGATTAAAACTATTGAAAATTCATTTCAGTTATTATGCAAGAACAAATTTTTAAATATAAGATTTCCCCCAGATTACCTACGTTTCTCGCCATTTATCACACCAAGTGACCCTTGAGCTGTCATAACATAATGATTAATGCCCCTCGACTTGGAACAGAAAAAAAGAAAACAGAGTTTAAACCAAAAGCCGAACGGAAGTAGTTGACCCAGCTATTTGTCCACAATAGTCAATTCCGAGACCCAAATGAAAATAAAAGTCTAACCCATTACCCAAACCCAAAGCAACTCATATATGGGCCACGACAATAACTGACCATTATTAGATATAATATCACTTGGTTTAATTTTACCGTTTGAAACAAGTTTGGAAATTGAAATACAAAAGAGTAAATAACCAAATTAGTTCCTAACAAAAAAAAAAAAAATCAATATTGAGATCTCTTATTATTATAAATAGGACGCTATAAGTCTCTGATAATTTCATTGATGAATAAATTGGTCCATGGTAAAAAATATTAGTATTAAGGTCCATCACAATTATAAAAATAGGACACTATAGGTTCTTGACAATATCTTTTTTATGGACAAATTGGTCCTTAACCAAAAAAAAGTGTTGAGGCCTCTCATAATTATAAAAATAGAACTTGTGCTATTTATAATATACAATCACTGTGCTCTTCGAAAAATGATTATGAACCGATGATATTAATACCATAGTGCTTAGAATAAGATAGTAATAAAACATACGAAATTCAATTCCAAATTATATTTCTTTCTTAGAATGGTAAATTGTGAGTCAAGGGTTTCTTCTTGATAATGAATACAGCAAAATATTAGAATGTTTAGTAGAGAAATTCATAAAAATAAAAAATAAAAATAAAAATGGTATATTTTAACTAGTGCTAATTAGGATTAATGAGTGTCATATAAATTAATAATTAAAGTTCATGTCCATATTTAACATTTTTCAGATCAATCACGAATTTATATGTCCTATTTTTATAATCACTAATTTTTTATTATTAGAAACCAATCACCTATCAATGAAATTATCAACGACTTATAAAGTCATATTTTTACAATTATTAAAGACTTCAACACTGATATTTTTTATCATAGACTAATTTATCCATTAATAAAATCATTCGAAACCAATTTGAGTGTTTACTCAATAAAAACTAGGGTGATTCAATTAGTTTTCAAGCAATAATAACCAAAAAATAAAAAGCAATAAGAATGAACAAAAAGAAACATTTATTCGGGCTTAATTGAAATTCAATTTTTCAGCTTAGTTTTAGAGTTTAATTATTCAATTCTCTTTTCTCTTTTCTCTTTGAATGGTTGTTAAATACCCTTACTAACAAAGGAAATCTTCTAAACACCCTCCCGTTTCATTTGTAAGACGAACACCAGTGAAACTATATCTACACAAGTTAGTCTGTACAGTGAGCATCAACAATTCTTGAATGCATTCCATCACAGCAGAAGAAAACTTTACAGAGACAACTAGTACACGGAGTTCACACAGAGCTGCGGGTACAAAGGATGTAACCAGAGATGAGTGAGCTAATAGCGAAGGCAACAAAAGCTACGAAGGCCATCCCAACTGAGGCACTGGCCATCTCTGTGAACTCGTCTTTCCCCCAATTGGATTGCCAATCATATACCCGAGTGGCTGCACATGATGATGCCGATAGCAGAAGATAAGCCAGGACCTGCTCATCAATTTGTCACAAATATCTAACATGTTAACATGCTCTGGTGCAAAATTTTCACATGACAATCAGAGAGCAAAGCATTATTAACATTCAGTGTAATTATTAACATTCAGTGTAAGAGAAATGTTTAGGTCAATAAAGAGTAAGAGAAAAAACTTGCTCTGATTCATTTAGTAATTGATATATAAGTTTTGTGAACCATTATTATCTTTCACTTTCCCTCACATGCTCTAAGAACATCTAAGAGTTTCTCTATTGTAATGCAGATTTTTTTTTTCACATATAGCAAACTGTCAGAGAGTAAGGCAAGAACTTGGACAATAGAAATGCCCTCAGTATATCACTAGCCAAATGAATAAATTGTGTGGAGCCTACATGGCAACATCTATGACCGTGAACATAAAATCACTTATTCTGAAGCATAGGTTTTAAAACCGGACCGGTGATTGATTAGATCGAGAAACCAGGTCACTGGATTATTAGTTTAACCGGTAAGTCACTGGTTCAATTTCGATTAATTAAATAAATATATAAAAATATAATCAATAGCCAATATATATTATTATTTATACAATACAGAACAAATGCCTGGATAGCTTAGTGGTTGGGACTTGGGAGTGCACTTCTTTCCCTCACATACCAAGTTCAAATCCTGTATGTGATGATTTTTGAGTTTTAATGATTTAAAATTGAAAAAACTGATTCAACCATGACTGGTTCACTAAACCGGTTCAGTATCAAACTTGGCCGGTTCACACTGATTCAGACCAAGTTTAACCAATGTTGATTGGTTTGAATGCAATTCCGATCTGAACCGCGAATTGAACCGAGCCAGTGATCGGTTCACTGATTTTCCAGTTGAACTGGACAGTCCGGTCCGATTTTTAAAACAATGTTACCCCAAAACGGATAAGAATTTCCGGTACGATAGTGTACGTGGCACGCAGACACATTCATATAATAAAAACATGTAAAATAAATATAAATTTAGAGTTTAATTTTAGTACATTGATAGTGTAAATTTTTTTGATATATTTATCCAATTACATTTTATCACATCTACAAAACATAGTTAACTCTCACCCAACTATTTCAAAATTCATATATACGTGAGAATTTAATTAGATGGCTGTGTAAAAAGCTTCTACACTATTAGTGTACTTAAATCTATTTTAAAAATTTATAAAATGTCATTTTAAATAATTCAAAATCCTAATTGCATGTAGAAAAAGTTATCTATAAAATATTTCAAAATACAATATAGCAAAGATTGCTTTTAAATTTTGATTTTTTTTTTAGTAATAATACAAAGAAACAAAAAAACTACACCAGGTCATTCTACAGCAAGGGCAGCATCCGTGAAGGAGGAGAATTCCACACCAAGTTGTTGGCAACATTAGAAGCAGCCATCTTGGCCAGCTGATAAGCGTTGTGGTTTACCGTCCTTGAAACCCAGCACTCCCACAACTCCCAGCGCTGCTGTAACAGCCCTTGAATCTCGCTTACTCAGGCATGTAAACCATGGACACGTAAACTCACTAGGCTGCCCACTAGATAAGTATCTTTTGCACTATCACACACACACAAAACCCACCTCCAACCACAATCCCAAGCCAAATGCAACCCTTCCCTCATAGTCATGAGCTCCAACATAATCACATCGTTCCAAGCGACTACACAGGAAAAGCACACAACCAAATAACCTCATGGTAACAGATAAACCCACCAATACCACAACGATAACTACTATCAAATCTATTCCCATCCACATTCAGCTTCACCACTCCCTCCTGAGGTGGAAACCCACATACACCACTAGAATATTCACGATTAACCTGGTCAACAGTAGAGCGAGACAAGTCAGCATTATGCATGACTTCATAAATTCTCCCCATCACCCCATGTAGCGTCCAATGCTCTGAATCCAACACCATATTGTTCCTCCAGTGCCAAACCCACCACAGACAAACCAGAAACAGGTTCTTCTCCTCAGCCCTTAAATACTTTTTCAACCAATTCTCGCCATCCAACAAGAAGAAGGTAGGGTCATGAGCAAACCCAACCCGCAACCACACTGCACGCAATCTCGCACACAATGTATAATAGTCTCCTGCTCAATGTGACAATGGGAACACAAAGGAGAGCCCGCCATATGGTGTCGAGAGCGCACGTTGTTTGTTGGCATTGCATTCTTTAAACAAAGCCAAACAAAGAATTTGATCTTCTCTTGGCAAGGAAGCTTCCATATGCATTTCCAGCCTCACGAAACTTGTAGATCTCGTTCCCTTTCCAAAAGCCAACCGTACGCTCTCCCTGGAGTAAAGACACCTGATACATGAGGATTCCACACCCAGCAATGTGCACTTTGCAACGTAGGACCTGTTTTGTGGAGAATTAATTCTTTAACATGAGGATCCCAGCTGCCAATGATTCTCCACCCAAACATGCCTCACTAGAAGCTCCAAGTCTAAAATATGAACAAAATGCACAAGACTACACAGGGGACCCCCAAGCCAGTTATCATACCAAAATGAAGAATCATCCAAGCCCAAACCACACTCAAATCCCTCCCGCAACACATCACGCGCGCGAAAAATATCCTTCCAAATATGCGATGCATCACTAGGCGACCGAATGCATAAAGGTGCCCCATAACGTACTTGTGATGAAATAACTGAACCCATGGTTTGTTTGGCTCTATTAGCATCATCCAAGGAAGTTTTCCCAACAATGACATGTTCATCAGGCGCGCCATCCTCACCCCCAAACCTCCATTCTGCTTAGGCATAGTTATTGGGTTCTAGCTAACAAGATTGAAGCCGCAAGTTGATTCATGGCCATTCCACAGAAAATTGCGCACCACCCTATCAATATACGAACAAACTTGACATGGCACCCACATAGTTTGCATAAGATACATGGGACTGTATTTATGATAGACTTCACGAGACAAAGTCTCCCGACTCTATTGAGAAGGTTCTTCTTCCAACCTGCAAGTTTCATACCAATTTTTTCCATGATGGCTGCAAAATCACTACGTTTTACACGACCAGCCACCAGTGGAAAGCCAAGATACTTACCTAGATTACTAGCAAAACTGATTCCACACATTCCCATGAATAGTTCACCATGATACTGCATCTGGCTTGGTTGTCAGAGGGAGGTCAAAGGAGATTGGATCGAGCAGTAAAGACGGGTCTAGATCAAAGTCTAGATATCGTAAAGGCAGGTGTCGATATTGCAAGAAGGAAGAGAACTGAAGAGTAGAATGTTCAAGACCCAAAGACAAAAAGGACAAAGATTCAAGTGATACAACCAATGTAGCGAAAAGTACTGATAATGTTCTCACAGTATCAATCAATTCAATTGGAGATACTCGGATACTTAATTCAGGTTGTTCCTACCACGTGTTGAAACGGGATTGGTTTACATCTTACCAGTCAATTGATAGTAGTGTTGCAAATGATATGCCCTGTAAGTTCATTGGCATTGAAACAGTCCAAATCAAAATGCATGATGGAGTTGTGAGAATGCTGACTAATGTTCAGTACATACCAGAACTTGAAGAAAAATTTAATATACTTAGGCATCTTCGATTCTCAAGGTTATAAGTAATTTGCTGAAGGTGGAGTTCTAAAAATCTCCAAGGGTATTCTTACTGTGATAAAAGACAAGTTGGTCAACGATCTTTATTCACTTTAAGGGAGTACAATTGTTGGCGTTGTGTCAATGTCATCTTCATCTAATTCTGATTCAAAAACTACTCATCTGTGGCATATGCGTCTAGGGCATATGAGTGAAACAGAAATATTAATTTTGAGGAAGCGTGGCTTGTTAGATGATCACAAAATTAGGAAGCTTAACTTGTATGAACACTATGTCTACAAGAAGCAGACCAGAGTCCAGTTCAGCACTGCTATCCACAAGACTAAGGGCATAGTGGATTACATCCACTCTGATTTGTGGGACCCTACACCTGTTCCGTCAAAAAATGGTGATAGATACCTATTGACATTCGTTGATGATTTCTCGAGGAAAGTATAGGTTTATTTCCTGAAACACAAGAATGATGTGTTCCATACTTTCAAGAAATTAAAAGCACTTGTTGAAAATCAGACCAGGAAGAAGATCAAGCGTCTCCAAACAGATAATGATTTGAAGTTTCATGGAGGTCAATTCAATGAGTTCTATGAAAATGAAAGCATAGTAAAACACCACACTGTATGAAAAACTCCACAACAAAATGGAGTAGCAAAACGTATGAATAGAACTCTTTTCGAGAGGGTTTGCTATATGCTCTCTAATGTGGTTTGCCTAAGGAATTTTGGGTTGAAACTGTCAATATGACTTGCTACTTGGTGAATTGATCTTTGCCAACTCTGATAGATTTGAAGACTCCTGAGGTATGGTCTGGTGCTCCTGCTGATTATTTGAATCTGCAAATTTTTTATTATCCTGCATATGCTCATATTGATGATGGAATGCTTGAGCGAAGGGCACTAAAATGCATATTTCTCAGATATGAAACTGGAATGAAAGGTTATAGATTATGATGTACAGAACAAGTCTTCCAAATTCATAATCAGTAAAGATGTCAAGTTCAATAAATCATCCATGCTTCATCCAAAAAAAGAGGTTGATGATGCAACAAAAGACCAAGATGCTAGCAAGCAAGTGGAGTTTGAAGCTGAACCACCAAAGCAGATGGAAGAAGATACATCTGATCAACCCATTCAAGAAGAAGAACAAGATATTATTGATGCGGTAGACGCAAGACAGCAGTTGCAACATTATAGCCTCACTAGAGATAGAGAAAAGAGGCAAATAAAACCACCACAATGGTATGGTCATGCAGACATAATCTCTTTTGCATTATCAGTGATAGAGGATATGAATCAGAAGATCCTACCACATACCATGAGGCTATCTCGAGTAAAGTGTCTACATAATGAATTGCCGCAATGAGTGAAGAGATAAAGTCTCTTCATAAAAACCAAATTTGGGAGTTGGTGAAAACACCTAAAGGACATAAAATTGTTGACTGCAAATGGATCTTCAAGAAAAAGGAATGATCCCCTGGAGTTGAACAAGCTCAATAGAAACCACGCTTAGTTGCAAAAGGTTTTAACCAAAGGAAAGGAATAGACTTCAATAAAGTATTCTCTCTTGTTGTGAGACATAGCTCCATTCGGGTGTTACTTGCTATGGTTGCACTATTTGACTTAGAGTTTGAACAACTCGATATGGAGATAGCTTTTCTTCATGGTGAGCTTGAAGAACAGATCTGCATGCAGCAACTAGAAGGTTTCATTGGTCAAGGCAATGAGAATCATATATGCCTCTTAAAGAAATTATTATATGGCTTAAAGCAATCTTCTTGCCAGTGGTATAAGAGAGTTGGCATTTTTATGTTAGGTTATGTTACTCAATGAGTGACTATGACTGTTGTGTTTACCATAGGAAACTCTCAGATGATTCGTTTGTCTATTTATTACTCTATGTTAACGACATGCTCATTGTTATTAAGAGTATGTCTGAGATCAAGAAGCTAAAGGAGCAGCTCAGTAGTGAATTCGAAATGAAAAACTTAGGTGCAACAAAGAAGATTTTAGGCATAGAAATTCATAGGAATCGGTGTGCTAGCAAATTATATTTGTCTCAGAAGAAGAATATTGAAAAAATACTTGGGTGCTTTGGAATACAAGATGCAAAGCCCGTGAATACTCTGTTAGCAGCCCATTTCAGATTATCAGCCACACATTCACCACAATTCGTTGAAGAGGAAGAACAGATGTGACATGTTCTTTATGCTAGTGTAGTTGAAGACATCATGTATGCTATGGTATGCACTCGACCAAATATTTCACATGCCGTTAGTGTTGTTAGTAGATACATGGAACATTCTGGCAAGATGCATTGACAGGCAGTGAAATGAATACTTTGATATCTTCAAGGTATGACAGATGTTTGCTTAATATATGACAAGAATTCTAACACTGGTGGTAGTGTTACTGATTATGTTGACTCAGATTATGCTAGAGATATTGACAAAAGGAGATTTCTGATAGGATATGTCTTTATGCTATCGAATAGTGCAATTAGTTGGAAAGCGACTTTATAGTATACCATCGCATTATCCGCTACAGAACCGAATAAATGACAGCAACAAAAGAGGTGAAGGAAGCCATTTGGCTTAAAAGTTTGATAGGCAATTTGGGCTTAAAACAAGATGTTATAATTATTTATTGTGATAGCTAAAGTGTCATACATTTGACCAAAAATCAAATGTATCATGAAAGAACCAAACATATTGACGTCCGATATCATTTTACTCGGGAGATTATTGCTCAAGGTTCTATTGCAATGAAGAAGATTAATTCCTCAAACAATCCAACTAATTTGTTGACAAAATCAATACCTATTGCTAAGTTCAAGCATTGCTCAGACTTAATTGACATTCGTAATATGTGAGTCTGGCCTTATGGGGATACTGGAGAAGGCGACTTCAAGAAACTTGAAGATAAATGAAAAAATCAAGCCAAGGTGGAGATTTGTCAAACTTGATGACTTGTATTTTTCTTAACTCGATGGCTAGCATTTATCAAACTTGGTGGTTTGAATTTTTTCAAATTTAGTGGCTAGCATTTATCAAACTTGATGACTTAAATTTTTTTAATTCAAACATTTAGGTGAAGTTAGATAATGTAATCTTGAAAATAATTTGGCTTATAGTGCTTCACCTTGCCGCATCAGATCATCAACGGAGAAAACCAAAATCCTCCCCTCCTTTTAGAAATAAAGTAGAGTTATTTGTTTGTTGAGAAATGGCGAGCCCAAGGGCACAAACAGAGTAGCGCAGAACTCTACATTCACGAGCAAATGCGACAACAAAATATTTCACTATGAAAATATAATGCAGATACAAAAAATAGACATACTCCACTCAATCCAAATACACTCAGAATATCTTATTAGTGTATACTCTCAACTCATAAAAGAAAAGAACTCATAAGAAATGAATAATTTTACCTTATCACCAAAAAGGTGAGGGATTTTAGTTTTCTCCGTTGATGTTCTAATGCTCCAAATGCTGCAAGCTGAAGCTCTATTTATAGAGCTTTGAGCCAAATTATTTTCAATATTGCATTACCTAACTTTACTTCACCTAACTTTTGCCTATATGCTCCTAACTTTGTTTAATTTCACTTAAATGTTTGAATTAAAAAAATTCAAACCATCAAGTTTGATAAATGCTAGCCACCAAATTAAAAAAAATTCAAGCTACCAAGTCTGATGAATACTAGCCACCAAATTAGAAAAAATACAAACCACCAAGTTTGACAATAGCTTTGCATTTTCCTTGTTTGGCCTCACCAATGGTTTATTTGTCAAACTTGATAGCTTATATTTTTTCTAACTTAAAGGTCAGCATTTATCAAACTTGGAGATTTGAATTTTTTTTATCTTGGTGGCTAGCATTTATCAAACTTGATGGCTTGAATTTTTCTAATTCAAACATTTAGGCAAAGTTAGGAGAAGTTAGACAAAAGTTAGGTGAAGTAAAGTTAGGTAATGTAATGTTGAAAATAATTTGGCTCAAAGCTCTATAAATAGAGGTTCACCTTGCAGCACTTGAAGCATCAGAACACTGCAGGAGAAAACCAAAATCCTCTCCTCCTTTTAATAATAAAGTAGAATTATTTATTCCCTATGAGTTCTTCTCTTTTAAGTTAAGAGTATACACGAGTAAGAAAAATACTGTGTGGTATTCTTGGTATATTTGGGATTTGGGTTAAATGAAATGTGTCCACCTTTTATATCTTCATTATATTTTTATAGTGAAATATTTGGTCACTTTTGCCAGTGAACATAGACTTTAAGCCGAACCACGTAAATTCCTAATGTCATTTATTTTACTCTTCAGTATATATAGAATTCTCCGCTACTCTATTTGTGCCCTTTTAGCAATGGATATCTCTCAGTTATCTATTTTATTAGGTCATTATCTTTCATTACTACAGCATTTTTTCTCAAAAAAATATATGAACATTGGCTTTTCCCTTTTGGTGGGACTTGGGACGCGAACCCTTTTCAATATGTTCAACAAATATGTTCAACAAACGGGAACGGCTTGCACTTTGCCGTTCTCGTGCATCATAGCTGAAAATCAAAGGGTACGAGTTGAGACTTTGGCAAAAATATGCCTAGAAGAACTAAAACTATGGAATACAAATTGAGATCTATATATATGACTTGCCTGGTCCATGAAGAAATCAAAGTGGCCGCGAAGGTGGTGATTGATTATGTGTTTCCCCGTGACTAGTTGACAGGCCAGACCACATGCTTGTAATCCTGCGTACGCAAATGCAATAACATTCACAGACAAACAGTACCTGCCATATCAATAAAGATTCACCATCACCATTTGTACTAGAACAGGTAGAATTTTGGAAGAATAAACTGAAAGTGGCAGAAAAATCAATGTCCAATGAGAGGTAGAAGGAGGGTACATATCGGTTAGGTGACTAATTCCTGTTTCACAGTTCAATTGTATTTTTAATACTATAGCGAAAGTGAAACACATTGGTTATTAGTCCTGAACCACCCAAGGAAATCACAAAAACTGAAGCTTAAATCATCTTGGAAGACCAAGTTATGAATTGCAATTGAGTTGCACTTGCACATCCTACTACTGTGAACATCATGACTTCTAGGTACCGTCTAAAAAGATTCAAACATAGATTCAACAATCACAAAGCTTCAATGGATGTCTCTTGCGCTAGTACTTACTATTAAACATTTCATTTAATATCAAATATATTAAGCTGTAGAACTCATGTGTTCATGTATGTCATCTTTTAAGAGTAACTATTAAATAGAAAAGATACAATAAAATAATACAGATAACTTCCTCATCTAATAAACATTCCATGCAAATAAATACTCAAAATTTCTAGCTCCCTAACAAGAAGATTTTTTTTTTTACCCCCGCTAAACTTCCAGAATCTGAAATCCATTAGACATAGACCAATCCAACCTGTCAAGTTAGTCCACCATAGAGTAAAACTCTCACATAGCTAGTTTTTTCCATACACGAGTCGAATTCGAGAACTTACTTAATGATAACGAGTACGGAATCACTTGAACCAAGATTATTTATTTTTGATTGACCAAGAATTTGTTTTGAATGCACTCTTAGTGGAAAATTTTTATATAATTATCTAATGATGTCTTGTCATATTAGAAAGAATTTTTAAATCTTAAAACTACTACTTTAAAAGTAGCACATATCTAACTGTATCAATGACCCAATGTTACTATGTAAACCACTTATTCATCTAATAAACATGCATAAGAGAGTAGATTTTAAATAAGGAAAATTCCAGACAACAGCAAACATTGCTAGAATTTTGTATCTAGAATGATATCTTATAATTATTAGTCTTTGTATGAATTAATAGACCATACTATTTTATTTATTCTAACAACCACTATAATTTCTGTTAAAGATTCCATATATAGTATCGGGCTAAACTAACCATTCCCTCCATCCACTTTTCTTCGGAAACAACTAATATTTGGTATATTAAAAAATCAATATAGTTGAACACAATATATTGATTTTTCAATTGACCCAATTTGAGCGGACATAGTAAGAAGTTCTCTATCAACGAATATACCTGTATTCTCTGTAGCGATCAAAGGAATCACCACTCCAACCCTGAGTCCTATCCGCAGCCATCACCGAAAACGAAATCAAACAAACCATCACCTCGCTCACCCTAAACCCTAGCGCCGCCTTCCTCACCACCTCCTCCCTCTTCCAATCCCAGACCTCCCCCGCCGGCCTCACCTTCGCCGCCGTCCGCTGCGGCTCCACAGACATCGCCGCAGCCGCCGAATTCTCCGCCGGAGGATTCTGGAGCCGCGAGAGTTTGTCGGGAGTGCACTGCGTGAACTTGTCGACGGCGACGATGGCCTTGGAGTTGTCGACGTATTTCGCCGGCGAGTTTTGCGACGACCAGTATTTTTCCGGCGACTCCTGCGGGTGGTTGTTGTAGGCGGCCCCGCCGTCCCAGCACAGGGGAGAGTGGAACCGGAGCGGCGAGTGAGGCGAGTCGAGCTGAGTCGACGACTCGGAGTTTTTCGACAGCGATTTCTTCATTGCGATGATGCTTCCTTTTTTTTTTTTTTTTTTGGAGTTCCCTTGCGTTTCAAGGATTTTAAAAGGAAAAAAGACTGAATGAAAAGAAGGAGGGAAAAGAAAAGAAAAAGAGAAATCAGAAACGCCAAAAACAAAAAAAAAGAAAGAGAAAGAAAAAGCGTGCTTGGGTTGTGGGAAAAGGAAAGAAGTATGAAGATACAAAAGGAAGAGTTGGGACTTGGGATTGTTTGCTTGCTTACTGTAGGACCGTGCCACGTAATTGTAGCGGCATTTTTTCCACGATCGTCAACAAAGGTTGTGTTATGCTGTGGAAAGTATGGGGTTTTGCTGTTAAACTTTACCGTAACGAATGAGATATTGCCACGTTGGTACTATTTGTGAGCGGAAAAAATTAGTAAGCGCGCGTTTTTGGTTTCATCGGCCATAATTGAGAACCAGAAATGATATTTATATGTAATTTTGTACCTAAAATTTATTAATAAAAATTTATTTTTTATTTATGCTTTCTAATCAGACATACCTTAAAAACTATTGTAACACTAAATCTCTGGTTATCGTATCTTTAAAATTATATAAGATATTACTCTCACAATTAAATTTTAGGACGTGAATTATTTACGGTTAGTCGTCCTCTCCATCAAATGCCTTCCCCACATTCAAACTTATATTTTCATTCTTATGAAAATCAAATTATTTATCACTTATGTAAAACCTTTTTGTAAGTACGGGGGTTTTTACTGGTGGAGGTGCAGAATGAAAGATTTGGATTCCGCATCAGATCGGAAACACCAGAAAAGTCGTTCGGCTTATACTCGCACTTTCTAGTCATACTTGCACTTACTTCTAAAGCAGAGAAAGGTGCATAATCATTATTTTACTTTCCAAAAATCTAAACCGAAATTTGCTTTGCGTGTGCAAGTTTCTGTTTTCACGGAAGTTCTGATTTTATGGAACTGCAATATCAGCACAAAAGATTGGACTCATAAGTTTAGGAGCTCACTCCATTCATTGCCACACGGTAAATATAACTTGCTCTCTAAATAGAGGATTTTCCTTTTTTAAATTGAACCGTCATTCTTTCTCTCTAAATCTTTAAGTTTATATTTTTTATTGAAATTATTAAATTTTCATAATTTATTGATTTATTATATGTTATCAATTTTTTTTTAACATTAGAAATTCTTCCCAAGGATGAGAGAAAAGGAGAAGGCGGGGATATAAATGTATCTTTGTCATTGTTGTACTTGTACTAATATTTTCAACATATATAAGTTATATCTTTATGTAATTTAACATTTTAATTGGATCTGTGATTGAGCCTATAGTATAGTAATAGATGTTTACATATCTCAATAAGTAAAGAGATGTCACCAATTCAATTCCCATCCTCATCCCTTTTCCCTTAATATCTCACCTGAAAAAATAAAAATCTTAATTGAACCCCCAATTCAGCTTGTAAACCCGTTCCCTTTTTAGGACAAGAAACCAGTCCTACCTTTTTTATATGTTTTGGTCAGTAAACAAGTCCTATTTTCATACACCAGTAATAACTAATAATATGAGCACGTAAGAGGTCTAGACCCTGACCAGAAATAAAAAAGCCTAATTTTACACGTGTGTTCAATTGGAAGGTAAAAATGGAATAAATCTTTTTTATAAATGAGCTCTATATATAATTTTACACTTGAAGTTTGTCTAAGAAAATTTTCACCTCATTTTTTACCTCCTAACCAAATATTAGAATTAATGATGATTTTAGCTTTAAAAATTCTATTTTCCTCGTGCTGTTTTCAAATTGATTTAATAATTTCTATGGCAACGTACTAAATCAGATAAATTAATACTGCCATAACCGTGAGGGCAAGGAAATAAACTTCTATAGGGCCACAGAATTGAAGTTTGCGACCCAAAAGAGTGAGCCTAGTGATGCTAATTTAAATACGGTGTCAATGATTCGCCAAAAAGTAAAAAGAAAAAGAAAACTAGTGTCAATGCCTTAATTTAAGTCTTTTTCAAATGCTCAGTTGTTAAGTTGGACAATAAAATAGGCGACAATAATGCATGGTATATATTTCTCTTTGACACCTTAGGCCAGACAGGATAGTGGAAAACAAATAGACGAAAGAAATCCAACTGGGTCCAATTAAAATCTCAACAACTTTGACAACGCAGAAAAGTAATTAAATTTCTTTCAATAGTGGGCTATCTTTAGTGCAATAAAGGCCCAAATTCCTTTAAAGCTAGCGTTCTAGTCTTCTATCACGAATTTTAATGCCATTTATTCATACAAAACATCTATGGCAAACAACGTGCTAAATAATGGAGCTCTTGCCCTCTCACTAGGCACATCTGATGTCCTTCTCCACACCACCAAAAGTCCAAAAGCACTAGAGGTTTATACAGAAATCTACCTACAAAGGGCAAGAAAAAGCATCTTTCTCCCCAACTTATCTTCAGGCACCTTTTGTGCTGACACTACCTTAACCATATTCAAGGTTCATGATGAGGCCATCACAGGCACATTTATTTTTTTCCATTCTTTTGGAGGGAAGAAGGTAACAAATTCTGTGAACAAAATTACCATAAGCCTACAGCGCTTTATTGTCAAATTTCATAATTAATAATGGCTTCCTTTCATGCAGGCAAACCGCATGGAACATTCTACAAAATAAAAGTTCTAAAATGGAAAAGGAGGCACAGAGCTACAATCCATAATGCACATAAAAAGTCACTTTAAGGTCCTTCCAGAGTTCCTATCATACTATTATGTCATTCAGCAAAATTTTTATACACATGATAGTAAGGATTATTGGGTAAAGGAACAACCAAAAATTGTTAACTCATGAAGGATTGAGAGGCTAGACAAATGACAAGTGGCTGCTGGTTGGGTAAAACTATCACTGACTAAATGAAAAGTGGTAATACAGTACTCATTGCTAGTGTCAGAATACATAATGTGCCGCCCCACATAAGAGAAGACAGAAATTGGACAGAATTAGGGTATTGTGGCTCACTCAGGCAGTTTCAACCGGTTGAATAGCACAAGAAAACTTTGCTCAGGCACAACATAAAGGAAACCAAGATCTGCACCTTTCATGTATGGTCCTATGCCCTAAAGAACAGAAGAATGGAAAAATGTCAAAAAAAATCATAATAAAAGGGTGTGTCAGTAAAGACATTAATCATGTTTATACATTAAAAAAATCAACACATCTGATCAGCAGTTTACCTTGCCATTAAGTTGGAGCAATTCTCCATCAACCCATTTTGGACTTTGAAAACCAAAGTCTGCTATTCTCCCCTGGCCTTTATAGCTTGCAACCTTTTCATAAATGAGTACAGCATTTAAGATTAGTTGTGCAACTCCAGAACAATCCAAAATGACACAGCACACAAATGGAAAGTTGCAGGAAGAAGAAAAAGATGCAAAGCAACAAAAACAGACGGGGGAAAGGAGAAAACTCATAAAAGCTTCTTGAAAGCATCTGGTACATGTTGAAGTGTCTGTGACTGGCTAAAAGGAAACTGAAGCAATAGCTTCCATTGATTGGAAGAGTTGCTTTTTGTTAACATTATTTTGTGGGGAATTTTTTCGAATGGTTAAGTCAATTCATACTGATTACCAATGAAATAGCATTACTTAAGTCAATTCGTACTGGTTACCAATGAAATAGCGTTACTTAAAACTATAACACACTGCAAATCTCTCTTACTGATC
Source organism: Dalbergia cochinchinensis (assembly GCA_031216125.1). Taxonomy (NCBI): domain Eukaryota; kingdom Viridiplantae; phylum Streptophyta; class Magnoliopsida; order Fabales; family Fabaceae; genus Dalbergia; species Dalbergia cochinchinensis. The sequence continues at coordinate 51,240,848 of CM062373.1, read as the reverse complement.
ATGTTTATTTGAATACTAAAGTCATGAAATATAAGTATTTTAACCATTATACAATATAATAATGGGCAGCAAAATAGGAATTCAGTTGGGCATGTAGTTGAGCGCGATTGATAAGAACCCTTGGAGAACCACACCACAAAAGCTAACCATTGTGATGGGAGAGCCCAAGGCCTTATAAACTACTCATCGGAATCCCATACTTCTAATGCGGGACTCAAATCTCATCCCTTTCAATTGGATTCTAAGATGCAATGGCAAGTGAGGTTATAAAATAAAAGGTTGTTTGAGAATGAGCTTAGCACAAAACCATATGAATTTACACCTACACACGCGCAGACACATAGGCACTCAATTGTAAAGTGCAATTACCACTCCTAATTCATCTGGATACATCCTGCGGTCGGTGTTACGATTGCCCCTGCCGATTTTAGCACGGAATGTCACCTGCATGCCCAAAATAAAATTTAAATTTCCTATCACGCTCATAGATAAACTTGATAATAATATATGATATGACAAGGGGCAAGAGATTCAAAGTGCATAAAACCTGGCCAGCAGGAACATTGAGATCCCCTGTCAACTTCACTGCCTCTACATATTCAAAGAACTCCACATCTGAAGGGTTGTTTTCATTGTCCAGATCATTCCAATGTCCAAATTTTCGTCTCAATTGCACAACTTCAGTGCCATAAGGGCCAAATGCACCGACATAGAGTCCTACATTTCGGCCAGCACAATTTATTCTCTAAGTGATCTTTGCCCAAATTTCAAATAACAAGGTTGAGTCAATAGGATAAGCAACCTCACCATCAAAAGGATCAAGATCCCCTCTTGAACTGGTAATCCGACTGAAATATGTATCCTCAGATAATCTACTTCTTTTCTGTGCTTGACTGATAGCAAGTTTGACAATTTCACGCACACTTTTGGAAACCTAATTAATTGACATGAAAATCATAGTATTTCAGATGCTATTTAAGAACTTAGCAAGGATCAGGGGGCAGAATACACGATCTCTTTTTTTCCAAGTAGTTTTAACTGAATATACATACCACCCAAAGAAAAATCATTATGTACACATGCTTTTGAGATTTGATAATAATAAACAGAATGGTAAAATTAGGCAATTCTGAAACAACTTGCAGAAAAAATAAAGAAAAAAATACACAATCTTTATAAATTTCTTGGAAAATTTTATCTACCTAAAGTGAATGAAGAATTTATTCAGTACTACATTTCCATCTGTCAACAGTAGACCAAAATCAATAAACAAATGAGTAAATTACACTAAATTTCTCCTAAAAGTTCACAGAACCAATGCAAATCTCCTCCAGTTTCATACTGGACACAGAATTACCTTGTGCAATTGCCTTTCCAGTGGCATATGCATGTGGGGAAAAAAAAAATTAAAGACAAAAATTTAATTAGACCATTAAAAGCTGATTTTAGGAGAGGTTAGTGTAAGTCAATAATTTAAAAAAAATCAACATGATTATATCACCCAAAAAAAAAAAAGTTTTATCATCAATCATAATAGTTATTTCTTTATTTCTTAAATCTTACCAAGTTTTTTTTTTTTTTGGTACAACAATGTTAAATATCTCTTATCTCAATCTCACCTTAGAAGAGACTTTGTCAGAACTCCAAAATGCCTTTGCAACATCAGGAGGCATAAGCTCTGAAACCCCTTGTGCTGCAAGAGCTGCCACTTTGATATTGGATACTTTATTTTCTCTGGTATCATGATCTAGATTTCTCCTCGGAATGTGTAAGACAAAAGAATCCCTTTCCATGTCTTTTATTTCAGCTGGAAGTCGTATAAATTCTTCCTTCACAAGAGTATCCTCATTGTTATGTACAACTCCACCAATAAAAAGTTTCATATCCAAATCCTTTCCTTCCCCCGTGGCATCACTATCTTCTCCTAGAGTGACCCCTTCAGATTCACCCAGATTATTAACTTCCTCTTCAGGATTCTCACTGGAGCTTGTGCTATTACTCTCTTCCTCCATCAATTGCTTAATAGAATCATTGTCCTCTGCTGCTTCCTCTTCAACATTAATGTTCATAACTTTGACTTTCAATCCTGGAATTTTTTCTTTAAGAAAATTTATGACACTTTTAATGCCCTCTTCAGTTGCACCCTCAATAGTACTATTTTTCTCATCATTTCTCTCAACCTTCTCTTCATGTTCCTGTACCTCAACAGAAGATACATTTTCAGCCTCAGGTTTGGATGGGCCTTTAGCAGGTACAGATGGAGCATTACTCATTGAGTTTCCTTTGGCTCGTCGCAAGTACACTACCTATTAAGTGTTATCAGGGAAGACAAAATTAGCACTACATGTGTTGATAACACCAAAGCAAATCATAAAGAATCAGGCAGATACTAAAGACGAGACTTTTAGAAAATATATTCCAGCAGAATCTCATAAGCATAAAAAACAAGCCCACGTTCTTAAGCAAAAATGCTGTTCCAAATACCAATTCCATAATTCATTTTATTTTCAGTCTACTTACTATATATTTGCATTAACACCCCAAATTAAGTTTCTTCTGATATATATGGGAAATGAATAATATGTTTATTCTATCAGTTTGAAACAATTCAAATCATCCACGATCCATAATCAACATTTGAACCAAGCCTCTGATTTCCCTGTGTATGGGTACATCAGAAACAAACAAGCATCATTTAGTAGGAAAATTGGCATCTTACCTGCATATGATATGTGTTGTCGGCATTTTTTACCACATAAATTTCAAATATTGGTGTCCCAGTAGATGCTGTTATCAACTGCCTGTAGCAAACACAAATAAGCGGTGCTACCCCATTAACAGAGGGAAAATTAAAAACTAGAGAGATCATACCTTGGACTGTAACTCTTGCCAATGAATCTGCCCATACCAGGACTTATATGAATTATTCTACCAAACGGGTCATCTGAATTTTTTGAGTATCCAACCCACCAACCCACCTGCACATACATAAAGGTTAAAAATGGTTAATGGAGGTCAAAGGAGTGTAATTCACACAAAGATGTTGCCCTTACTACCGTAGTCAATACTCATAAACACAAGTCCTAACCACCACTAGGTTCATACCATTACATGTCAGCTTTCCACAAGATTATCTGTACCTTCCAGACAACAGCATAAGTTTTAACACAAGTATGCTTCCCAATCTAGCGCACTATGTCTGTTAAAGCTTCTTAACATGGAAGCATACTGCTCAAGCTTGCCTCCTATTACACAACTTCTATTGACCATTCTCTTAGTTATAACTAATACATTGAATGATGAAATATCTCTTATGTACTCCATGAGTATGAACATTGTAAAATACCATTTTATAATGTAAAATCGAGTTGTCAGATTGCTGCTTGTGAGTAAGGAAGAAGTTTTTGGAGAGTTTACAGCTAGCCCCATCACACGACCACCAAAACTTTTCCCAAAAACACTAGTCAGTCATCACTTCCTACTTTCTCCTCGCTCCAGACTGTGAGAATTATTGCTTGTCATAGGCATGGGGGATTTGAATTTTTGATAAAGACAGTCTAAGAAAGAAATATTGTAAACTGTTCTTTTCTGCAGTGGATATATTAGTTGTCTTATCTAGTGGACATAGGCAAGATTGTTATGCCACGCTCAACTGTGTTCTTTTCATCATTACTATGGAATTTTCTGAACATCTTAGAAGAACAGAAAAGGAAGAAGCATCATCTTACAGTGAACCAAAAACACTATAATGAAGATGCAAATGTGAGAATCAAAACTAAATGAGGAATGTTTTTGAACAGTACAAAAAGCAATGCAAATACCAGTCCACTTCCAGTGTATCTACATAATCTTGAAGCATCATGGTAGCGTTCATCATCTATAGCATCCTGCACATCAAGGAATTGTGAGATAATAATTGGCAAAACCATCAGTCGGTAAATTGAGATTCTAATTAATTAAGATAAAATCTATCTGACCTTCAACAAAGACATAATTTCAGAAACACTGTCCTTGGAAGTAGCTTCAGCTACAGCTCTTTTCAACTTGGCTGCTTCTTGAAAGTCTTCCTTTTCAATAGCATCTTCGAGTTGAAACTGATGAGCATGGAATAGAAACCATGTAAGTAATGTAAGTATTTACCATTTACAAAGAGTAAACCCCTATTTTCATCCTCCAAAGAGACAAGCATCATTACTTTGATCCTCAAAAATTTTCTAGCATCAATTTAGTCCCTCAATAATGTAAGGTATCACTAATTTCTAAATCTTGCCAAATATCATCAAATTAGTCTCTAATCAGGATTTCACGACTCTCACTTCACTCCAATTTGATAACACTATGCGTAATTTAGGAACTAAATCAATGAGGAGCTTTTAGGCCTCCATTAAACTCGGTTCTCTCCGATCCAAAAAAGACGTACCCGTCCGGTGACAATTTCCATAATTGAGCGACAGAATTACTGAATTTCCTTAATCGAGCACTAAAGTGATGGGGCTCAAGGGTGCACTTGTTTCGGATTTAAAAAAAAATGACTATGAAACTTAAATTTTATATATAACTAAGAAAAACTGAAAACTGATTCTTTTCAAAAGCTACTCTTTTTTGCTTTTAAACTATTTTTTTTTTTGAGATCCTGATTATTTTTTAAAAAATATCCAGGTGTACGGAAAGTGACAAAACATCGGAGTTTACTCATTTACAGACAAACCACCTCACCTCACCTTCGGAAATAGCATGACACCCTTAACAACAATAAACTCACACAAACTGAATATTGAAAATTGAAAAGCAATGACTCCGAAAATTGTCTAACATAGCCCATGTACAAATAATAATAATAATAATAATAGTAGTAGGTTTGGACAAGGAGAAAGCATGTTATGAGGTAAAAAAGGGGTTGGGGGTTTACCTTGAGAAGAGATGCGAAGCTCTCAGCTTGCTCAATTTCAGAGAAATGGCGGCACCATCGGTTCCAATCCCAATTCAGAGAGGAAGAAGAAGAAGAAGAAGAAGTGGTGTTGGTGCAACGGCACAAGTGGGTGCGGTGGTTACTTCTACTTCTGGGGAAGATTGAGAGCGTGCTTTGAATTTGAAGAGGGTAATTTTTGGAGAGAAGGAAGCTGGGTGGCTGTGCCTGCTTTAAGATTGGAAGGGAGGAATCAAAAGAGGAAGAAGAAGATGTGGTTGTGGTGGTGGTGGTGGAGATTGCTGGGGAAACGCCCCATCTGTTGGCCACAACCACCATGGTTCGTTGGTTGGTTGGTGTAGTTGGGACACGGGAGGGACTCACAAGAAGAAGAGAGTGAACAGCAAGAGGAAGAAGATGATGGACTGCAGATTGTGGAATGTGATGTTCGGGATAAGTTTTCTGTTGGCATTCGCGTGGGATTAGCTACGGACAAACACGTCAACATTTTTACACCAAATCGATTGGTCACTAGACCCAAAGAAATAATGTACAATTAAATAAATAAATAAATAACTCATTAGTTCTCCTAAAAATTAAAATTAAATATATAGCACTTCAAGATTTTAATAATATAATATATTAATTTCTCTGTATATATTTAATTATTTAAATACTAATAGAATTACACATTAACCTGCAAACATGAAATTAAATGATGTATATATTATTTGAAGTGGAATAGAGTTTAAAATGACTCATTTTGATGTTTGAAATTCATAAAATGAGTCATTTGAATCTCTATTATAAGTCATAAAGTAATCCATTTTGTGTAATTTAAAACATCAAAATAAGCGTAATATGTTTCAAAATAACTTCATTTAACTTGTTTCTAACATTTTAATAGTACATCATCATTATACTATACCACGTGTATAAGTCCACTAATGAAGAACTAATAAAGAAACTAATGTATCTATTATTTTCAATCTTGAGAGACCATAAGGTTAATTTCTTTTCTTAAATGACGAAATAGTCTGACGTAAAAATTTTCAGGAACTAAATAGGGTGTTCATTAAAAAAAACAAAAAAGGGACCAAATGTATTAGGAATTTAACTCTAAGATTTTCTACAATGTGATGATTTGGCATTTTAGAGGGGTGCTGATAATATAGAATCAGGTTTATATATAATCTAACATGTGGCAATGGTTGATTTTTATAATATTTATGATGTTAAATTATATTTTGAATAATTAATATATTATTAAATATAAGATTTATCATGAACTCAAATTTATATTAACATTACTCTTTTAGAGGCTTTCTTTTCCTTCCTTCTTTTAAGTTTTAATTGGGAAATGACCTTTTTTTCACATGAATGGTCTAATGGCATAACAGTGTTATTTGTACAATTTTTATTATATCCTCCTATCAATCTTTCTACAAATTATTCTAGTATTAAAAATAAGTAAAAAAAAAAGGGCAATCGATGTTTTAAAAACTTAAAAAGTAAGCAATACTTTCTTTAGCATGTAAGAAGACTAGTAAGAGAGCCCTATTTTATTATTTAGCTAATAGTAATATATAAGTTTAAACAATAATCACTTATTTACATATAAATAATGTATAGGTGAGATCAATTTAACTCAAATATTACATAAATGAATATGAAAAATATCTATGATAAATTGTCCTCCATAGAAAAATAGGGGTAAAACCCAATATATATATATATATATATATATATATATATATATATTCACTATTATATGATATTAGAGATTTGACAAACATAATTTTTCATCTTTTAGAAAATGACAACACTACTGGGTAAAACAAATAATTAGGATATTTATCTCACAACACTACTTTGTATAGAGCTGTCAAAAAGGGCTAACTCGATTCATTTGGAATGGCCCACCTTAAGTTGCAGCTACAAGTGAAAAGTTTAAAATGGGTTGGTTCATTTTTATAGTAAGCCAAATAAAATGTTAATTCATCTCAACTCATCCAAACTAGTGGATTAAACTCGTAGGCTCACCAAAAAGGTAAAAAAAAATTAAAATTAATTGAATAAAACTTGAAAATCTTATGGTAGGGACTAAAATAAATTAAAAATTAAAAAAATACATGTACCTATAAAATGTAAAAATAAAAGATATATAATATTAAATTAAGTTTAAACTCAATTCAAAATATGTATGTCATGTCTCATATGATAAGAATTTTATTTTCCAATATGGTGAGAAACCAGTAACCAATCCTGAACCCACTTAACTCACAGGTTATGTAGGTCAGGTAAAATCAACTCAATTTTATATAAGCTCAATTTTTAGCAACCCAACCTAAAATTTTGGTGGGTTGAATTGGTTGGCTTGTGAACTGCAACCTATTTTGATGGCTTGAACCTTATACTCATAATTGTCCCGTTGTAGAAAAGTTGCATACCAACAACATTGAAATAAAGGTAATTGTGATTTTACATTAAATCAAGATAAAATTCTAATAGGAGTAATGCTCAAATATACTGAAAAAGTATCAAAACCAATAAATTAAGCTAAGTTCGATTCCATAAACAAAGGGGTAAAATACATTTTAATCCTTAAATTTTAGGTTATGTGTAATTTACATAATTATTAAATTAAAGCTTAACCTGTTTTACACCTTTTTTTTCTAGTAAATCTATCAAGTGACATTAGAATCACTCAACAATAATGAATATATGGTAATTCTTTACTAATTCTCTCCTTTGTTTTAGTCCCTGATATGCGAAGTTAATTTTAAAAATATGATTGCTAAAAATTAAATAAAAAAGACCTGAATATATTTTTAGTCTTTAAATAAATATATTGAATTTTAATTTTGATCCCTATAAAAAAATGATTTTGATCTGTATTGCTTTATTTGTGTTCGTATAAATATTTTAAAGTATGTATTTAGTACTTACAAATATTAAAACTTTTAGATTTTATTTTTAAAATACTTTAAAGCAATGTAAATTTTAATTTTTCTTTTACTAAACGTTTTGTCACTCATAATAGACCTTAAAAAATTCTCATGCACAATTATATAAAAATAAATCATTTAAATATAGTCATCAAATAATAGTGCTATTATTTTTCACAACAAAAAATGAGTCAAACTATAGTAATAAATATAAATTAAAACTAAATATTAATACCTTAAAATTTATAGACCGAATAATCTTGGATAGGAATTATATTCTATGTGGCTGTCAAATAGACATAATGAACACCTAGATATAGCACACCTATTCTATGGTGCTTGGAAAAGTCAATGACATTATACTTTGATGACGAGTAAACCCAGAAAACTCACCATATGTATTTGCACAGTAATTCTATAGTGGTATTAGAAACTCTCTAATTGTATTGTGCACAGATAGATAGATTTATAGGTATAGTTACCAGCAAGATTTAGAATTATTCTATCCGTACTTCTAAAAATAAGTATACTATTATTATGGAATTTGATATCAAATCCCATTTATTCATCACATTTAAAGGTGATAGAGTAACAGTCTTGATAAGACACCCATTTTAATATCTACAAATAATATTTTTGTGTCTAATGTCCTATAACTTATGATTTTTGGGATGGCAATTTCAACTCTACTCGCAAGGCACCCACCCCCGATCAAGTTTAAAACTCGCCAACCTGAAGTGGGTAGATCTTGGTGAGTTTTGCCTAAGGGTTGGTGCGCGTTCAGGATGAATCCACCCCTATTAGCCCTGCACCTTATATATATTTAAAAATATATATAATTATTAATATAGTATGTGTGTGTATATATTTTTTAAAAGAAAATTGTATAACTCTAATACAATAATGAGTATTAAATTATGTTAAATTTGTTTGGAATTTGATTACTTTTTATGTTAAGGATATTTTTTTTTTTTTTTGGTACTAATGATTGCCAATTTTGAATTTAAATATTAATATTAATTGTATTTTATATATTTATGTTTAATTTTTTAGATTTTGAGATAATTTTATACGTTTTTTGAAAAATAATAGGATTGCAGGATGGGTATCCACGAGGCAGGTGCGAGTTTAAATTTGTAAAACTTTCAGGCAGGGACGGGATAGGTCGAGACTTATGTTATCTGGTAAGGAATGGGATTGGATTGAGCAAAAACCTTCCCCAACCTACCCCACCGCCATCCTTACTTATTATTCGATTTTGATGAATGAATATTTTAAAATTAATTGAAAGAAATAGTTTAATTTTAATAAAATTTTTATACCACTATCTTATGTTGTATTATAACAAAAGTAATGAGTTGATAATAATATGATGTCAAATTCATAAAATAATATTTCATATTATTAGGCTATTAAAATTAAAATTCCAGTCATTGCAATGTAATATAGATGGTAAGGGGCCTATGTTCCCTTAGCCATCATCTCTTGGGTTTGATTACAAAAGGATGGAAATGAAGTGTCATTCGGTGGTAGCGTCACCCCCAGGCCCTAGCAATGGGTCACTATGGCCGTATCGATAGATACCATGATTTCAGACAAAAATTAATAAATAAAAAATTCTAAAATATTATACCAAATAAGATTTTTTTTTTTTTTTTTGGGTTACATACCAAATAAGATTCTATTAATACGTATCCTCTGGCTGTAAGTTAAAGAATAAAAGTATAAATAAAATATAAATTTTTAAATATACTGAAAACCTATAAATCATTTATAATTTTATAAATAATGATGATTAATAGTACAGCTGCTTTTCAATCCTCCATGAAAATATAACTAGCCTTAATGTATTTGTTATAATTATTTAAGTAAGTGCCAGCGAGTGATGTTGGAAATACTTTATTTATCCAGCATATTTATTTTTTGCTATAACTAATTGAACTTGAAGTAAAGCAAGGCAATTCAAAACAAAACAAATTTTTGAGCAAATTATTTTGACCATCCTTAATTTTCATTTGTGATGCTAAAATTATTCCCGCTAGCATGGAATAATTATTTTTTATGATGCAAAAACTACATTAAGATTGTATTTGTTTACATTTGTATCACCAAGATTGTATTTATTTTATAAAAAAACCATACTTCCCAAATATACGAAATTTATGAACTCTGCTTTACCTTTTTATATTAAACTAGTTGCTAGCTACTCCTCAATTTCTAAATAGCTGTTTTTTTCACTTTTTAGGTTATTTATAAAATAATGTATCTGGATATAAAAATCGTATCCAGATACGTTACTTTATGAATAAACCTAAAAAGTGAAATTGAATCTAGATATATTATTTTATAAATAAATTTAAAAAAAATACTTATTTAGAAAGTGAGGGAGTAATTCGTAAGTTCAATTCATTCTCCTCCTAGACCCAAACTTTTTATTCATTAAAAATAAAAAGCTAATCACTCTCCTGCATAAACAATTGTCTAATTTTGTAACATAGATTATTCTTCTCAGTGATTAGCAGTTTTCTGGTAGAGTGCTTATAACTCTTCTTCCTCTTTTTTCGGGTTAGTAGTCCATCGTTTTGGTTTAAAGCTAATAACTTCTCTGGTTGAACACTTCTATATTCAACTTTTTCTTACATTATGGGTTAGGGGAAAAAATCTTTATATACAAGTCAGACATCGCATGGAAGTACAAACCAAACACCACCTAAGCACACGATTTATCAATTTTTCAAACAATCTTTTACATCACACTACAATAATTACATTGAAATTATCAAGAGTGATTTCTTCTACTCAAAATTCTATTATAATAATCACAATTTATAACATAACATTCAATTTTTCTTAGTAAAATAAACAAACCAATTTGAAGTGCAGTAATATACCTAACATGTAGGCCATCAGAATTTCAAACATTTTTATGTGTTTCATCCAATCGCAACTCTAATTACATTTCAGGTGGCTGGTCCACAGTTGTTAATACTTAATATCGCTGCCAGTCACTATCTGAAACAGTTTTGACCAGACACTGGGCAGTGTTTTTACACCACGTAATTGAATGGGTGAGAATTTAAATTCCATTTGGGGAGTTTATATACGTCAAAACAAAACAAGAGGAATACTAAATATGCTTCCAGTCGTCAATTTCATGCATCAACAACTGTGACCACAATTATTCTAAAAGGAAGTAGTAGTTATCAAGAGGACAGGGGCTATGAAAGAGCCAGCTCAAATGAAGGGAGATATAAAGAATAATACCAAGAGTCGAGTCACAATCATAAACTCAATAAAAATCATCCGGACGTTGAAAACTTGATTATGTTCTTTTGTGAGTCTAGGATTGATTGATTGTATACTTTAAGCACATCATATATTCATTCATACTAAGTATATTTGAAGGCCCTCTTCACACAGAACGTTCGGGGTCAATTTTGACTCCAGAGATAAATTCCTTACTATAGTTAGCATGAGAGCTTCGGAGCTTTTGGAAGGGGGTACCAAGAACTATTGAATCCCTGATGTCTAAAACTTGTGCCAAGCTGATATTCTGATAGAGACTAAGTACCCAAGGGAAATAGAGTCTACAAAAAAAAGGGGTGAATCATGCGAAACCCCCATCCTAACTAACTTGCATATTGGCACCTGCTATGCTTGTGTGCTGGCAGGGAATGTGCAGTGTGTGTGCGTGTGTGAGGAATTCTGTTAAGAGAGGAGTATAACTATTGGGTAGGAGTAGAATGATCAAAGCAAGGATTAGAATCTAGGCCTGGAGAGACTTTGCTGCTTAGTACTAAGAACCCTTTCTCTTTCTATTTGCTCATTGTTATTCCAGTTTTTCTCTTCTCCCCTAAGCTAGGATCTCACTGTTTCTAGTTTATGAGTGTTAATAATACAAATTTCTATTGTGGTTTCTTACATATTCACGTCAGCAATAATAAGTCCTAACACGCATGTTATAAAGCAAAATATGACACTAAGGGTATGTTTGGTTAAGGAGTAAAAGTGAAGATAAAATCTCCCTATATAAGTTTCATGTGTAAAATTACACATGATGTTCATTTGGGAAATTTTTACTCTCTAACCAAACACACAGTAAGTAAAAAGTACAAAACAGCATAACTAAAAAGAGAAACATTTTTTTATTTCATTTCCATATCAACTTCCACTATCAACAAAAATTAAAATCAATGAAAAGGAATATTGACCAGGTAAGAATGTAAGACAGAGAAAACAAAATTAAACTTACTATTTTTAGAATTTTTGATTCTGTTTACAATTTATCATATCAATATAGACAATTGCACATCTGCATCTCTGACCTATGCTAGCTAAGCAAAAATGTATATTTTCATTTATCAAGACTTACTTCTACAATATTCCTCAGAAAAAGGATGCTGATCCATTTCTTTATGGATCGATCCAGAAAATTTCTTGTCGGAATGTACACGGTACAACACTTAAAAAGCTTCAGGCAATGGCTGGAATTTGATATGTACCATTCAACTTCTTTGGAACGGGTTAGAAATATAAAAGAAGTCTAATTTGTGCGGAGGAAAGAATAAAGCCATGCATGCATTCAACAGAAGAGGTCTGGTCGCAAGTTAGACGCATTTTGAGTCACAACTGGTACAACACCATTTTCAACATTTTCCAAAGCACTGTTTGTCTCACCATCTGACCCTGCAATTTCAGCACGTACCGGGCGGACAAGTCCCTGTAATCTCAACAGGTAACGCTGACTAGAAGGTTGGATTCGCACATATCTGGTTGTTGTCCCAACACTGTCAGAAGACTGTTCAGATCCAGAACGGATATTGGACAAAGCACTAAGATCAAGATTTGGAAATACTGAGCAACGGCACTGAGGACATTTCACATTCAACTGAAGCCATTTATCAATGCATTCAACATGAAAATTGTGAGCACAAGGCAAACCTCGGACCTGCACCGCATTAAGTAAGAAACTAATTTTCAATTGCTCCTGTTGGTACATACGGCATCAGAACTTTCTTTGAATTATAAAGTAACGATAATTTCCAAAAATAGACAGCTTAAGAAAGAGAATACATAGAATTTATTTAACGTAATGTGAATGATGGAATATGCAGTATGAACAATGTACACTAATATTTTGTTACTATTGCCAAATATGGTCCCATGACCCATATATAGTCAGATGGGATAAAATAATCCATCAATCATTCGATTACTAGGATAAGAACATGTTTTTCAACAACATAAGGCATGACCTGTTCTAGGCCTTTAATTAGAAGAAAGTATACCTCATTGCCTACACAGAACTCTTCTAAGCAGATGAGGCATTCATTGCAATCAGTTGGAACAGCATTTAGGGTGAACCTTGGTAGTTCCTGGATTAAAGCTTTGACTGCTTCTGTCTAAACTCATCAGAATAAACCCAACTGTCAGTAATGAAACTGACAATAAAAGTACAAATGGATTTGAACCAACAAAAAAAAAAAGCGATATTCAAATCATAAATAAAGACATACATATATACATACATACATAGTGCACAAATAATTCGTGAGAAAAACCAAGCAACAGATTTCATTAACTATTGTATGTGACAATAAACTTCACTCTGCTTTGCAAAAAATAGCATGACCTGAGCTGGAGTTAGGTAAAGTCCAGGTTGATATGCAGCAGCATCAAGGGCCATGCCCCTTGATTCTTGACCTGCAGCTTCAAATGCCCAATCAGGCACCTGGATCATTTCAACTAGAACCTAACAAAAAGAAAATAGCAATTGTTACCAATACCATCCAATAATCCTAAACTATGGAGAATCAAGCAGAAATGTTCATTTAGAGGGTGATTGGATTGTTTAAATCAAGTGTTCATTGTCAATTGATAGTTTTTATTATAAGTAAAAATGCAACATTGTTTTCATTCTATTCCCTATTTTAAAAAAATCTGTTAAGGGAAATGGTTAAAACAACAAAGTTTTTGTTATCTGATATAGAAAATTTGCAACTATGTTAATAAGCAGTCTCCAAAGGTACAGCTTGCTAATTTCCATCATTGCCAGATTAGTTAAAGTTCACAAATCCAAAAATACAAAGCGGAACAAGAGAAAACAGAATGAGATCAAAGCATCACAGATTCATCATAATATAATTACTAGGAAGAGTATAATACAGTTTACACCAAAATTTTTGCTGAAGTAGCTCCAACATGTCAGAATCCAGCTATTTTGGACGTTAACAAATATTAGGCAGCACCAACAGAAGATTCAAGAAATATAAAATAAGAGAATCTTTTATGAGGGAGGATTTCTTCCCATGCCATTACGGACATCATTTAGAAATATCTCCTGTTTGATGGCAAGCAAGCCGGATTATACCATCAAAAAATGGAGTTTCATGAGGCATTAAGAAACACTCTAGCACATGATCCACAGAAAAGATAGCACTTACTCCATATTCAGATATAGGGATACCCTGTTGGGCACGTAACAAATGTGCTTGTCTTCGTGCCAACCACTGCCAATAGTTTAACATTCCAAAATGAGAACAACAACTACCAAGAGCTAAGAAACACGTAAGAAGAGTAGTTTTCTGCAGAAAATGTGCAGTGGATTGTATGTGCAGAAACAAGAATAGCACAACACGCAGATCAAAAGGAGTCTGATTATGGAAAGTGGAAACAAGTCATAAAAACATCTAATGGGTAGCAACAATGCACTACTAACCTTCCCCATTGACATGCAAGCAATACAAAGGAGTCCACAGTAGCTAAAAAGTAACCAGATGAGGAAGCCCCATTTCTGACCCTCTCCAGGCAACTGCAGCTAATTATTTGTGTTATGCATCATATGCTTGTTTAAAAAGCACCACTGAGGATTAAATGAAAGTAAAACATACACAAGTCTTGGCGCTGATGAACCACAGTGAACCAATTATAGTCCAAACCCAAAGAAATGGATACAGAAGCAATGCAAGGATTGAAAGAACAGCTACTCTTCCACAGAAACGAGCATGTCTTTGCTGCCTCCCAAAATCTCTAGTAGCAAAGCAAAAGATGGGTAAAATAAGAGAGCAACTAAAGTAATACTGGGATTTGACAAATTAAAACATTATTTGACTTTTGCACTCAGAGTGCTTGACAGTTAGGTAAAATTAAGTGAAATGGACCCCAGAAATTTCATATTCCAGAATTTCACATATGAACAGAATCTTTTCACGATATCAAACGACTAGATATACTTTTAAGAAATTTTCCTGTCCCCTTCCACACTACAGTTTAACCTAACTCATACCATCCATTCCAGGAATTGCTTCAGCGTAGCTCAAGACTACACTGCTTCAACACCTTTTCTCTAGTGTTAAAACCAATTAGTGTAATCCATACTATACACTGTCACGTTAGTTTCATGCCGATTATTTCCACCACATGGTACTAATTGGTACCGTTATTATCATGAATGCAATATCCATAGTTACAAAGGGCACGCTTTTGCGTATTCAGATTCAAGTAATTTCTAGTCAGATATATTACAAGAGATACACCTCAATTCAACCTACTGTAATTTCACCAAGGATTCCAAAATCACTGCATAAACTGCAAATGCAAATTCTCTTTCTTTAATTTGGAATGAGAAACTCAAGAAAACAACAACCTCAAAAGTTGAGAGATTGGGAGGCCTTACAAACCCATTCCGGAAGCAAGCCCATTGTCAACAAACATCAATAGCCGGAAAGTAAACACAGCAGTGTAGTCAATCTGTATCATCCAAAGAAACCAATTAAAGAAAGAAAGAAAGAAAGAGAGAATGCATCATTTATGTGACAACTTTATGTTATCAAGAATATAGAAATTGATTTAACTTTGATGTAATGACAGTGTAAGAGTTTTATCCTATTATCTAATCATGTAATGCCATATCAGCAAATATGATTCACTCTGACACTTACTATATTTGAAAGATTGTAAAAATGAAATGATTTAATTGGATAGCAATATAAAAGTACACTATCCAAGATTAAAATTAAACTGTATTGAACTAATAACAATCTAACATCTCACTAATAGCAATTATAAGGAACCCACCACAATCCATATGTGCAAGGGGTATGCACAAGAATGGTACCGCTTCCAATTGATCGCCACAACAACTCTACAAGTCAAAATGGTCAAAGAATACACATAACATGTGCTAATTTGCTTACGAAGATACAATTGGTTGCAGATTTTTTTTTTATTATTATTATTCATGGCAATTATGAATATGGAATCAATGGATCAAATTGAAAAAAAAAAAAAAGGAATCATTTCAAATTCAGCTGAACTTGAGTTGTTAAAGGGATACACGCTGGTGGCAAGCATGGAGAGGAAGAAACCGTCGTACCTGAAAGGAACAGCGAATTGCATGTCAAATTGGGATGATGAAATGATTACGAAAATGAGCAAAAGAATGATTGAGATTTGAAGGCTAACCACTTGAAATTGACGCCCCTAACGGCCATGGCGGAGGGGGGGGGAGGGTTTAGGGAAACCCTAGAGCGAAACGGTGTCGTTTGGAAGGATGTCGGTGGTTATGGAACAGTGGGAAATGCATGAATGTGAGAGAGGGGAATTGGAGTGGTGCGATGTTTGATGAAGTGAGAGCATTGAAGAAGCAGAGAAAGAAAGCAGAGCGAGGGACCTCAATGAGACGGGTGAGCTAGTCACACTTGTTTAGTGTTTTTGAAGGAGAGAAAAATTGGGGGTTAAAAACACGTTAAGCTTTACGTGTTAGTATAATGTAATTAATTTTGATGGTTCATATTTGTAATTAAATTTTATGGTATGTTCGAGTGAAAGGAACTTGTGTGAGGTAAATACGAGACCTTCAATTCGATAAGAAAAAATATCGTTAGGAGAGGATTGAGTTACTCTAAAAGGAGGTGTTGATAAAATGAGAAAGTAAGAGCGCTTGCTTTCTGCTGTTTTAGTTTTATTTAGCATTTTCTGTTTTGAAAAATCAAAAACTGAAATCAAAACCTAAACCTAAACCTAAAATGCAAAGAAATGCACTAAGAATTTAGTCATATTCATATTAATAACTTTAATTGTGAATCAATCACCCTAAATGACTAAAGGTGATTAATCTTTAATTTTCTCACTTTTATTACCTTCCTCATTTTGGAGTAATTTAATATGTTGAGGTCTCAATTTAAGTGTCTCAATATATTAGTCTTTCATTCAACGAGAGGATACTGTGAGAAATTAAATAAAAAAAATTTTGCAAGTAAATTTTTTATAATTTAAATTTCTAAACAAATAGTTATTTATACATAATTATGGATTTAATTTAAATATAAAACATATATTAGACATTTTATAAATTGAAAAATATTTTGCATAAATTTAAATTTGAAATCTATTAGATTTTTTTCGTCCTTTGTTTTGAAA
This sequence comes from Dalbergia cochinchinensis, assembly GCA_031216125.1. Classification (NCBI taxonomy): domain Eukaryota; kingdom Viridiplantae; phylum Streptophyta; class Magnoliopsida; order Fabales; family Fabaceae; genus Dalbergia; species Dalbergia cochinchinensis. The sequence continues at coordinate 51,223,574 of CM062373.1, read as the reverse complement.
AAAATGAAAATATGGGTTTTGAATCTTTATTTTTGAAATAAATAGATGTAATCGGAATAGGTTCAAGGATTTATCTAGGGATTAGTCCTTTCAAAGTAAATTCTCTCTAGATACACAATACACATGGAATGATATTTTATTTAATAATTGAATCAATTTGGAAAAAAGACCTAAAGTTAGAGATTTCTTAATAGGTAATTAATAATATGTATGAGTGTATAGAAAAGTTTTACACTGCTAGTATATCAAAATTAAACTCAATAGTTATTAACATTTGTTAAGTTATCTAAATTTATTTAAAAAGTTTAGTAAATGAAGAAAACCTATTTAGTTATATCATTTGTTTAATAAAACTTAATAAGTAAATACTTATTTAGAAATATAAATGATGAAAATTTAAATATAAAATTTTTTATTTGAAACCTGAATTAAACTTTTAATTATAACAATTTACGTAAAAAATTAACAAAACTATAAAGACTGAAAAAAAAAATCTTGTTTCAGTTTAAGTCGAAGAAATGCCGTGTTAACACGGTTCATGTTCGATAAGAATCTCATCGCAATTTGGCAAATGTATTTTGAAAGTCTTTTCGGAACAGATTTGGAACAACGGCGCCATTTCGCACTGCCTTTTTTTTTTTTAAGTCGAACCATTCCACATTTTCACTAAGTAGATCAGATCTGCCTCGAGATTCTATCATGTTGGGCTTGGACCCATTCAATTTATATTACTAATCTCTCGGCTCATGACCAAAAAAAAATCGTGCGGCTTTAATGCTAGGGTTTATTATCTTTGATTTGTTAGATTCATTTCCACATCATTTAGGAGTTGCTCAGCAGCTGAGACTTGAGAACATATTCTTAACCTACCCAACCATCACAAGAAAGAATAGTATAAAAGCCTTCACAATTGTGATCGGTTTTTTTTTTCTTGGTGCATATTTGATCGCGTTCATCCTATACTCCTAATTACGTTTTTATTGACTTAGATGTGGAATCATAATATTTCACTGTGTTTAATTGGAGTAAAAATGGAGATAAATTGTAGATAAATTTTATGTATAAGATTACACATGAAATTTCACTTTGCATTTTGTTCTCAACTAAACGCACACTATAAATATCATTAAGATGTAAAACTCCACCGGTGAAAATATTGTGCAAAATGAAAGAATAATAAACCATGTTCTTTTCATAAAATTCAGGTTTTTAATTAGAATAACTTTACTACATTGAAAGTGTAGATAAGTTTTACATTATCATTCAACTAGGCATTTCATGCCTATCAAGAAGTGCTTACCATTTAAAGAAAAAATGTACCTTCATTGATGGAAGAATGGTAAAAGACTAGCCTAGGGAAAATGGGTTATGGGTTCGTGGCATATAAGATCATTGTTGTTTTTTATTTATTTTTAAAAATATTTTTGTTTTCTTATAAATGATATAATTTATATGTTTATGGACTTGAATAAAAGAGTTCAATAATGAGGAGATACTAAAGATGGTTATTCAGAGAATTCTCTTTATATTAAATGATATTCTAATCTATATGTTTATGGATTTAAAAAGGAGTTCAATATAGTGAGGAGACACTAAAAATAATTATATAAGAAAACTCTCTTTATATATGTATAGATTATTTGCTTATATTTATAAGACTTTCAAGTTTCAAAATAGTGAGTAATTAAGTTAAACACTTTTACTCATGCGATAATAAATAATTGAATGTCGTTGTAATTTTTCTAATATGATACATATAAATCATTATTTTTTTTATATCTACATATATAGCTGTGTTTTTGTAACTTAGTTGCACTAGGGTTAGATATTGGCATCCTTTGCTTGTTCGCATCATCAACGGAAATGGAATATCAATGAATTTCTTGTTTGAGCTGGATGCCTGAGGGGGGATCATATTCATGCGTCCTAACCATTTTGGAGTATTCATTGTCACTGTTAAATCAATTGCCAAACAGCACAAGGTCCCATTCAATGTCCTGCTTCCATTGCCGTTATGTACCATTACCTGCCGTGAAATTCAATGTTCAGTTTTTTCACCACTAGCCCATGTGATCAACTATACTCTCGAACCTTCTTGGATCAGCTACAAAGTACGTTATTACTGTTGCTTCCGACTTTCATAAATCATAGTAGAAATGTCAGCCATCATCTTAGATAGTAGAGTCCTGGGGAACTGCCAGATTGCTCATTGATTACAATAATTAATTTTAAGGTGTGTTATGGAGGATAAAAATGGTGGTGAAAATTACTGGCATGAAGAAATTATACTCACCACCAACAGACTCAACTTTCTTGGCTTGTAAGTCAAGTTCTGGAATTCTGCAAAGACATGGAGGGGCTTATAGGGGAGTTATCCGTCTGTTCTCCGCCAAAAAAGACTGGGTTTTTGATAAATTGACCCAGAAATTGAAAGCAAATGTTCATTTTAGTCAATGTAATCATATGAGTGACTTATTTTGGTCCATGAAATTTAGAAATCAATTTTTCAATTAGTAAAATTGTAAAATATGAATCCAGTTAGTCCTTGACATAATTTTTGTTACATTGCCTTCACATTTTTGTTAATATGTCATGTCAAGTGCCATACTCAAAAGCTAGCATCCTACTTAGCCTTAGATGTGTTATTGTTGGATAACATAATCAAACTGTTAGCAACTTAGCATATAGGAAATATGCTAACAATGTCATTTATAGGATAAATATTCATTTTAGTCACTAAAATTATAAATTATAACGTGTTTCGCTTTAATAACTCTTTGGTCCTGAAATTTCATTCTATGGATCACTTTAGTCCATAGCCAAATAACATTAGTCAATCATTTCTTGGAATATCCTAAGCGCAATGAAGAGTTTGATTAGTTCAAATTTGAGACCCTCCATACTTGGTTAATATAATTAATTTATTAGTTATTAGTACTTATTACATTACATTTTTCAGAATAAATTGGATTTTAAAATGTGAAAAATAGGATGCAGGAGAATCATTATATTATTAAGCATGGATAGAGTTCATCAAGGTGCCATTTCAAACCTTTTAGTTACAATTTGGAAAGAAATTTGATATCAAAGGAATCTAGCATGACAAGAAAAAGAAGCATTACTCTCATGTCAAATTTACTTGCAAATCATCTCAAATATAATGAGCTTTAATTGAGTTTAAATAGAGGATCATATCTTTTATTTCACCTCAATGATAGTGGTTCATATGGAACCACCACCTCTTAGGGTGTACAGGTGAATAACAATGGTGACACATTCATAGATGAAGATACATATGGCCTAAGATCTATTATTCGCGATTAGCATGACAGATTTGTCATAGTAAGCACTTTGGGGATATTGACATTGACATTGGCAGGGCAAACACAATTACATCAATTTAAAATAGAGCATTTGTGCTTATTATCACTCCCAAGATGTTCTCATCTTTACGAGGGATTAAATTACTTACCACTTATCCAAACAACAACAACTTTTTGGTGATACATTTTTTTCTCATTATTATTCTATGTAAGAAAGATCTTTGTCTAAATAGAGTGTAAAAATGAGAGAAAAGTAAATTAGTTTAAGAAATATTGAGGATTTAGATTTTATGAAGCAAAATAACAGAAATTTGGGGATTCAAAGACTTTTTTGACATATTTTAGAAAATTTTAAGGACTATTTTTTTGACACATTTAAAAATTTCATGGACTAATCTAAACTTATTTGATGTCATGTCAATATGCTATGTGACATGCCACGTGTCACTTGGCATACTACGCCAATAGAACAGTAATAATTGACTAATGTTTATTTGACTAAACACTAGAGTAACGTACCGAATGAAATTTCAGAGATTAAAAAGTTAATTTCGAAATTTTAGAGATTAAAATGAAGGTTGCTTATGATATTAGGGATTAAAGTGAATATTTACTCCTTATTTATATAAAATTCATATCATAGTTTTTAATTATGTTTGTCGTCATGCAATTTAATTGACAAACACATTAACAAAAATAGAGTTAAAGACTAATTTGACTTGCATTTTGTAACTTCAATAACTAATTAAAAAGTTCATTTCTAAATTTGAAAAATCAAAATTGCTCATGTATATGATTTCAAAAACTACCGTGAACATTTATTCACTTAATTGATGATGATTTCACCACCATTTTATTTAGGGTGTATTCGGAATCGGTAAAAATATGAAGCATTCATGGAATGGGATTGCATGTGCCTCATGTTTCGAGCATAAGTTGCCCATGTCCACGTCAAGGCAATGAAGCCCAACAACCTAGGGATGCGGTTAAATAGTCACAACCAACAGTAACTTTGTGGGGGGACTGTAATCCAGTTTTGCTAAGTGGAAAAGGGTTAACGCAGCCCAATAAGGCACAGACACATAAGTGCCTTGTGTTTATGAACACTTGAACACTATTATCCAGACCCCCAAAAAAATACCCTTATCTACAACAGGGGTTTGATGAAATATTGGAGAAGAGTATCCTATTTGAGCTGTTCCCATTTTAATTCACGCACATAAAGGAAACTTTCTTTCGGTATCAATTCTATAATTTTTTTAATTATTTTTAGTTTTATTCAATTCAATTTAATTAATTTTCTATAAAATCAATTTAACTAAATTTTAATCTATATAAATATACACTTAATCATTTGTTATAAGGACTCTATTTGTAGATTATCATATAAAAATCATTGTAAGCATTCAAAGAACTCGAGGTCAATGTCCTAACCCTAGTGGAATGACCAATGCTGAATTCACCTAAATTTTATTGCACCATAAAAAAATTACTGTAAAGTATATAAATTTTATAAAATTTAAAGATTAATTAATACTCTATTTAATTATTTTATTTTAACTTAAACTAATATTTGTAATGCCTTGTCAGAAATTACTTAATCATACTACAAAAAAATTGTTGCTCAAATTGGTTATGAACAAATGGAAATTACTACTTGCATGGATATCTGCTAGCACATGAATATTTTGGAGATTACGACTTGCGAGTTGGATATAATGGAACATATTTTCATGTTGTGAAGGCCACATACAGGTATAATGACAAGTGTTGCAGTTTATACCTTATGCAGATATTGCTATTATTTAACTGTATAAATCTTCTCATGTGAAAATTTTTTTTGATCCACGTGGAGGACTATTAGGAGATGAATTATATGTTTTGATGATTTTTATATTTTTATTAGATAGTCTCAAAATTTTGACCAATATTTTATTATTGAGGCTATTATTCTATTATTCTATGTCTTCATTCCTATTTTAGTGGTGAATAATAATTATCAAAGAAAAAAAAAATCTGCTAGCATATGAATTAAGAAGAGACTATTTCAACCAATGAGACACGCGAGGGGGAAAAAGAAGGAGAATAGAGAGATAAAGTCAATAATTATGATGAAAATATGTAAGTTATATAATATATATATATATATATATATATATATATATATATATATATATATATATATATATATATATATATCCATCTATTCCTAAAGTTATCCATACTTTAATTTAGTATCTCTTCTAATTTTATCCAACTCACAGAATTTACTTAAATTTTCATATAGTTTAGATAAATTCTTCAACTCATAAACTTATAAGAGTTTACGCATAAAATTAAAAACTCGATTTGAGGATATAACTCGTAAATTATGAACATATGAGTGGACTCAAGAATTTAATAACATTATCTCTTTCTTAATCTAAAGCAATATTTAAATAGTCTTTCATTATCATAAATTTATAATACCTACTTGTCTAGCTGGATATCTGCAGCATATCATTTATAATCCTGCGCGTGGATTAAACTGAAAAGATACTTCTTATAAGGGTTTTTATAATTTTTGTTTTAGATATAAGGGTTTTATAATGAGTGTGTAGAGACAATTGTTAAGTGGTCAAAATTAAAAAGTTTTACCTTAAAAAAGAGTTTTTTTTAAGTCATTACTGTTAAAAATTATTATTTTAACATCTAAAAAGTAAATATTCATTGAGACATACAGATTTTCATCATTTAATATGATAAATTAATGGGAAGAGTCAAAATCACCATTATATTTAATAATATTAAAATATGGAATGAAATAATATTTTTGAATTCTAATCTGATTTTCTACGGGCATGTTCATGGTAATACTTGTAACTTTTCCTTTGGCCCTAGCATACATCATAAAGAAAGATCCCTTAATAACGGCATGTGCGAACCGATATCCCAGGCAAGGTAGGTAGTTCTTTACTATATCTGGGATGCACGCTTTCCGCCTAATAGAGATAATGGCCACTTGGCCAGCTGAAGTCAAAAAGGAAGCACGTACACTGGACCCAAGTTTAGAGTTTAACTATGGGAAATTTTGGAGTTGCCTGGTTTGTTTATTAACTAACCATACCAAACCCATTAAATATATGTTGAAAACTCATATTCTGCTTTCAGCACCCACTAATGATTATGAACTCGATGAGGAGGTTGTTTAATTTACTATTAGAACCATTTTGTACTCCTATGTTTATAAGTTGAGATTTTAGAGGGGAGGGGAGGGGAATGAAAGGTTTGTAGTATAAAGTTATACCGTAAATCCTTCCTTCCATTCCTTCTCCTCCAAAATTCTAACTCACAAACATTGCGTAAGGCACTAACTAATTCTCAACCTAGCCGTTTGCTCCGTTCACCCACCTGCACATTTCCTAATCAGACAAACGAGGCCGCCACCTTGCCATCTTGCACTCTCTGAGGAGCAATGGGGGTAAAACAAGCGAATAAAAAATTTATTTTAATTTACTGAGTTTTTAAAATTTGGGTTTAGCTGCTTTAAAGGAGCTATCAAGTACACTTTAGAGAGGAGGATATTAGAATCTCAAGCGTTGCGACAAAATCAATGCTCTAGAGTAGCTATCAAGTAAACTTTAGTAGTGTTAATTTTTACATCAATCGTTCAAATTACATATTTTAATTTAAAAAGCCAAGTTCTTCTATCTTTGGATTATACGAGTATAATCCTGTTAATATTTGTAAAGCTCATTTAGGGTCCTTATATTCATTTGTCTTCGTGTGACCTAATAATATAAATGAAAAATTTTTAAAAAAGAGAAATTTATATTTTAGTTTGTGCAAATATACACATACTGACATACATATGATGCAGTCATAGGTAGATGCTGCCATAAAATTTAAATCAAAGAATAAACAAATAAAAGAAAGAACGTTCCTAGTCATTGATGACAATAGTTGTACAGAGGGAAAGCGAACCATGTCTGGGGAGACCATATCTGTTCATTGTCCCGCCAAGTGATCGAGTGTCCCTTCCCTTTTCACTCTTCTTCTATATCACTCTCTCCATCTGGGGACACACAACAACAACAGAAACACACAAACACAACCCCGCCCAGATGAGCATCCATCACTTCATCTTCTTGCTCTTGTCACTCTCGTCTTTCCATGTAAGAAACCACAAAACACACAAACACACTCTTCACCTCCACAATTAATTCACCTCATTACGCACATTGTTTCAACATTTGCATTGCATGTCTCCTTTCTCATCAACAACATACACATACATTAACACATGTCATCATCTAATTAATGCTTAATTAATTTGCTTAATGCAGGTTATTCATACTATTCCTCTAGCAACCAACAATGCCGCCAAGCTTGGAACCCCTCAAACACAAGAAAAACACCACCGCCACCATTATTCTAAATCAAAGATCATCATAAACCCATTCACTCCAAAAGCCTCTCTCATTCGCTACTGGAACAGCCACGTCACCACCAAGCACCCCATCCCAAACTTCCTCCTCTCAAAAGCCTCACCTCTCACACCACACCACTACGTCACACTCGCAAAGCTCCTCGCGGAGACCAAATTACCCTTCACTTCCAAACACCTCCACCGTTCCCTCTGCTCCGCACCAAACCTACTCTGCTCCTTCGACCCCCAGAACGACGACGTTTCATCCAAAACCGACGCCAACTTCGTCGCTTACTCCAACAAGGGATTCTCCACCTACGGCACCTCGCGTGTCAACGGCCTCGACTCCTTCAAGAACTACTCCAACGACCGAAACGCCAACACCGACTCGTTCCGTCGCTACGGCGCCGGATCCACGCGCCACGGCGGGGCCTTCACAACCTACTCCGAAAACGGCAACGTCGCCAACACCGGCTTCGCAAGCTACGGCGCCGGCGCCTCCGCGAGCTCCGGTGAGTTCAAGAACTACGACAAGCTCGTCAACGTCCCTGACCTAAGATTCACCACCTACGATTCCAACGGCAAGAACCACAAGCTCTCGTTTACGAGCTACGGCAACGAAACAAACTCGGGAACCGAAACGTTCACGAGCTATGGAAAAAGAGTTATCGGAGGAACCAGCGATTTCGAGAACTACGCTGAGAGTTCAAACATCTTGCAATCTGACTTCACGAGTTACAGCGAGTTGGGAATCGGAGTCACGAACGATTCGTTCAGTTCTTACAGCTTTTCCGGCAACAACCCTAAGAGCAGCTTCAAGAACTACGGAACGGGTTCTGTCTCCGGCGATTCAACCTTTACGAGTTACCGGAATCGCGCGAACGTCGGCGAAGACAAGTTTCAAAGTTACGCCGGAAAATCAAGCTCCGGCGGTGCAAGTTTCGTTAACTATGGCCAATCCTTCAATGTGGGAAATGACACTTTTATCGAATACGGAAAAGGCTCTTCTTCGGGTCGGACCCGGTTCGGGTTCAAGTCATACGGGTTGGGCCGCGACTTCAAGGTCTATAGCAACAAGGGCGCGTCGTTTTCGGAGTATCGCAATTTCAGTGCCCTCAGTGGCGAACACGTAAAAAAATGGGTCGAGCCAGGTAAATTCTTCAGAGAGTCGGTGATCAAGGAAGGGAGCGTGGTGCCGATGCCGGACATCAGGGATAAGATGCCTGTAAGGTCGTTTTTGCCCCCGGGGGTTTCTTCGAAATTGCCGTTTTCTTCTTCGAGGATTGACGAGATTAGGAGGGTGTTCCACGCGCGGGAGGGGTCGGCCACGGAGCGCGTGATCACGCGCGCGCTTGAGGAGTGCGACAGAGAGCCGAGCCGGGGGGAGACGAAACGGTGCGTCGCGTCCGCAGAGGGGATGATAGAGTTCGCCACGTCGGTGCTGGGTCGTAGCGTGGTGGTGAGGTCAACAGAGAGCGTGAACGGTTCTGGCACGAGTGTTATGATCGGGAGGGTCTACCCGATCAACGGTGGAGAAGTGACGAAGTCGGTTTCGTGCCATCAGAGTTTGTACCCGTACCTACTGTATTATTGTCACTCCGTGCCGAAAGTGAGGGTGTATGAGGCTGATATTCTTGACGTGGAGACTAAGGTGAAGGTGAATCATGGGATTGCCATTTGTCACCTGGACACGTCATCGTGGGGCCCAGAACATGGGGCCTTTGTGGCGCTTGGGTCCAGCCCTGGAAAGATTGAGGTTTGCCATTGGATCTTCGAGAACGACGTGACGTGGACCACTGATACTTGATAAGGAGAAAAAGAGAACAATCTCTCCTTTGGTTTTTCTGTAGTAGTAATATATCGTCATATTGATGGAATTCTTGTGAGTCAACATTGTGTCGACATGCACATTGCGTTTTTTTTTTTTGGGTCTTTTGAGTTTTGGGAATTGTAATTCTAATAATTCGGATGTTGTTGTTTTTCAGAGGTTTTTCCTATGGTCATGACTCATGACTGTATATTTTTTTTTTCAATTTCTTGTGCTTTGTATGAATCCCTTTTGGGTCTAAATTATAGATATTTAGAATCACTTCGCTGTGACCAATTGGTAACAAGCTGGGTTGGTTTCTTACGGAATAATGCTCTTTTGTTATTATTATTTTTATGTTTATAATATTTGAACTCATCATATTAATAATAAAAAAATATTATTTATAGTTGTGAGAAGGGATATTGTATCAACTCACATTCACACTCATATTATATTAGATGAGACATGGACCTTATTTAAGTAGAGTCTACATCTTATCAAATACTAAATGAGGTGTAAGTCGATATGGTATCCCATACTTTATGAGTATATATAACACAACTTTTGATGAATTAATAGGTTGATTAAATGTTATGCTACTTGAACTAATGAAATCTTGATTTTTTTTTTTGGGGGGAAATTATTATATGTTTATAAAATAAGAAAAATATTTTACTCTATATGGTAGCATTTGGTAGTAGGGACAGAACAATAGAGATAGAGACAACACAATCAGTAGAGATGAAAATATAAAAAACATTATCTTTATATTGTGTTTGGTTGTGGAGTATAAAACATGATAAATATCTCAATATTTTATTAAGAAACACGGGAACAATATAATAAATATATGGTAAAAAATATTATGTACCTTTGCTAGACTGCTATTGGATGGCCGAACCGCAGTTGTGACTGCTAAACCACCCTTGTACTGCCAATTGTAAGGACATATTGAGAAATGATAAATATGTATAAAAATATTATTGAAAGAAAAAATATTAGATTTCTGGTTTCATATCCTGTGTTAATTGTTCCCACTTTAAGGAGATACAGAAAATTTTTCTGTCCCATATTCTCTACTTCTATCCGCACCACCAAATATCTTTGTCGTCACTTCGTGCTACCTATATGATATGTCAATTGATATTATTGGTAATACGAAATTCTCTTTTTGAGAAATCTATATACACGTAACATTAAAAAAGGGCAAACTATCTTTTTTTGTATCTTATTTTTAGTTTTCCTTTTTAATTTGATTTCTTATAATACAAATCATCTCTAACTAGGTTATTAGGATAATTTTTCCATCACCTACGTAACAAAAAATACTGATATAACACAATCTATGTTAAATCCAAATGTGTGTCACGTTAGCATTCTGTGTTATATTATATCATCATTTTTGTTAATTATGTGATGCAAAAATTAGTAGTAATAAAAAATCAAATTAAAGGAAAAAAAAAGTTAAGCGACCGAAAATTTCTTTTGACCGATTGATAATAATTTTATAAAAAAATTGAATAAAAGCTGTTTAATTATATATATATAATGGAGTTATAATAATTATATATTACTAATTAATTATATCTCATTATATTATGATTTGTAAGATAATTACTATATCAAATAGTTTAAATGTGTATTGAAATGATAATATAGAATTTGTATGCAATAATGTACCGATATTAAATTAAATTTGTTAATTTATATATAATATTAGCATAATTTTATTTCAATAATGTTATTTGAACATTTGAGTGAGTATCCTATTTGAAGTTTGGACATATGGAATACTCATTTTATTATTATTAAATGAAAATGATGAGTGAGGATGAATAGAGATCATCATCTCATTTAATGATGATAAAGTAAGCTAATATCTTTTTTTTTATTTGTAGTAAGCTAATATCTTATTTAATATTAATAAAATAAGTGTCTAAATCAAATATTTATTTTAAAATATTTAAATAATATTTTTGATTTTATGTATATCAAAAGTTAACTTTTAATCAAAAAAAAAAGTTAACTCTCATTCTTCATGTAGGAAATTACTTTGTAGCAATGTCTCGATGTTCATTTTGGTCCAGTCCACGTTTCTTTCTTTTTTTCATGAAAAGACGTGAAGCTGGCATTGATAAAGTGCGGTACAACGGAATACGTATAGGGCAGTGCTGTGGACACAGGAATGTTAAGACTTAAGAATGGGTTGCCCATTATGGGAAGGCAATAATGTAGAGAAGAATTACAAGGTTTATTGTGATGGGGATGGTGCAGATTGCTTGCAGTTGCAGTGCTATACACCTTGGCGAGGGAGCCGAGTGCCATGATGCTCTGTGCAATGCCTTCATTTGGTTGTGTGTCAGTTACCTCATTGGAGGCTGAATGTATAGATGAGGAAACAAATACATTCTTTTTTGTTAGAATTTTTCAGTCTTAATTTTTTCCACATCATATGTCTTGTTTTAGTTTTACTTTTTTAAATCAACGCTACAAAATGAGCTTTTCTCACGGGTAATATATTAAATGCGTTAAAAACCTAAAAAACTCATTTTTCAATGAAAAATCTATTATTTTTAATTTTTTAACAAATATCTTTAGAATACTCGGAATACTAATTGGAAAACCCTAAAGAAAGAAAAAAAATCACATATAACACAGTTATGTAAAATCATCCTCTGAAATGAAGTGCGCATGTTGAGGGGTGGAGTGATTGTGCGGTCTAAAGTGAAAGCATAAAACGGCATGCAAACTTTGCAGCTTTAAGTGCAACCCAAGAAATGGACCATATCAAAGGCTCAAATGAGAGAGGGCTCCGTAGCTGATGATAGGTGAGTGTGAGTGAGTGTAGGACTCTTGAAGCTGCTGACAGAAGCAGGGGGGCAAAGTCAGGCTACAATGACCCACCACCACTTCTATAGAGGTCTTTTAACCCTTTTGGGATTGTGTATATCATATTCTTAGGAAGAAAAAAAAAAAAAGGTTATGAAATGAAATAATGTGTCACGTGTAATGATTAGTGAACAATTGATGATATGGAATAGCTGCTTGAGTTAACTTCCTTTTGGGATTAATGAACAACTGATGTTAGCCTTCTTTTCGATGTAGCTTTTGCCTTTTCTGTTATGGCTGATTCTCATATCCCTCGTTTTTATTTTTTGGTCGACAATATCCCCTTTTTTTTATTTTCAGGAATATGATTTCTGAAAATATAATTTCAAATCTTGAAACAAATACCCCATTGCAAATTGTCATAGGAAAAAGAGACACAACTGAATGAAGAGTGTTTTGTTCAAACCAATGCATTAATAATTTGTTGATTTAAATATATTTTTGTTTTAAAAATAAATAGATTTTTATTTTTAATAAATGTCCCTAGAAAATACAGATATTGAAGATATAAACGTATTTAAAGAATGAAATAGAGACAAAAAAAAATTAGAATTCTCTCTGTTTTCATAACATTTTTAAGCCAATTTTTATCCCTTCAAAAAGGAAGAACTTTGAAGATATGTTTATGGATACGAATTTAAAATATTTTTTCAATAATATCCATTTAAACATATTATATTTCATCTTTGTCTTTTATTTTTCAATTTTTTATCAAATTATAACCCAATCATTTTCACATTTTCATCAATCATTATGTTCTCTATGCCACTTCCAAATACAGAGCCATCTTCATTTCCAATATCATCTCCATTCCTACTATCTCATTGTCCTTGTTCTTTCTTTCCCGTGACACGTATCAAACATCATAAAATACAAGGCGCCAATTTTCATTCACCTATTCCGAAATATTTATGCGACTTAATTTTTTTTTTTTATTTCTTAGGGTATCTACACAGCCGGCAACTGTGAGACTAATTCCTTCGCCAATGGTAGGGGCACCTCTAAGGGTGAGAGAGCTGGTTCGAGGTTTTTTAATTAGCTTTCCATATCCAAAGTCAGGGATCGAACCCCTGACATTTTGTTAAGGGAGGATGAATCCTTACTACTCAACCACACCCCAGATTTTTATGCGACTTAATTTTGGCCCATCAACAAGATCATTTTTCATTTGCACCTTTTTTTGGTCAGCTTCATTTTGAATTTTGGATAACATCTTCCCCTAAAACAACGATTTTTGGTCAAACCCAACTCCGTGAACAGTGTATATATATTTTTGAGTACATCGTCTCTTACATTTAGCTGGGCTTAAGCCCTTCCACTGAGTGAGGCATCATTGGGCCCATTTCCAGTGACATGTTTTTTTCAGGTTTGGATTGATCCAATCTTTCAGTGGCTTCAAATTGACCGGTGATTAACTACTTCTTTTTTCCTCTTTCGGGGGGAGTCGTGGCCTTACTGCCTTATCCAGTTTTGGGGATGGCTTTACACCTTACTGTGGGCCCATTCTGTACACACTACCTTCCCAAGCTTGTTTTGGAGATCAATTCATATTTATATTGCTTTTGGACTTTTAGTGGGTTTGACAAATAAACAGATCGCGCTGACCAAGGAAAGAAACAAAAAACAAAAATAAAAAGATGGCCACGTCACAAGTGACGCGTAGTTTTGTCTTAAGATGTCTCAAGCTCTAGGTGCCCTTCAAAAAAACAAAAAACCAACCTCCAATATCATGCACGCACTTGAATTTAGGGTGTGTTTTGCAAATAAAAAAAAATAAGTGGAAAGAAAGTGAAAAGAAAAAATTGAGTGATTTTTATCTTCCACGGTTATGCTTGGTTGAAAATGTTAAGAAAGAAGGATTATTTTCTTTTATTTGTTTAGGGCAATCGCACGAAGTAGTCTTCTGATATTTGCCTCGAATCTCCAAATTATTTGCTGCTCTCATCTTCACTTTTTATCGTAGAAAAAAATTTCTTTTATAAATTTGATCAAGGGATAAAAATGAAGAGTAGATTTTCATAGATAAGCCTTATATATAAATCTATACATTGAATTCATCCATTCATGAAAATTTATCATGTATTTTTATCATTTTACCAAAATAAACACCAAAACAATATATGAAATTTAATGCCACACAATAATATCCCAAAAACACCCTAAAAAAATGGCTCAACAACGCTGGATTTAATACCAAATAGTTAAACGACAATAAAGTGAATTAACATCACTAGAAGGCACAAAATGTCTTTATAAAAAGTAAATATATATGAAATTATTAAAACAAACTTAGGCAGGGATGTTTGCGGGGCAGCAGGGCCGCGAGAGACTTTTGTGCCCATCTCCATCCCTGTGGAATTTTTTTTCTCTACAAAATAAAGATTCAAAAGTGAATTAGCTTATTTCGATTTATAAAAATGTTATGACCAAAATATTTCAACGAACTTTTTAATAAGGAATTTTGATGAGTATAAAATGAATTAATTCATTAATATTTTTTAATAATAACAAATTCATACTTTTGTAAAATCCTATGAGTATGTGTTCCTGACATGATTATTTACCTTTAATTTGGCTGGAGAAGTTCACGTAAACTTATCCTGTTAGTCGTTATGATTATAAGTATTGAGTTTAAAATTGAATTTAATTTTCATGTATGTTAACGATTTAAAATATTTTTATAGTATTATGTACTCATGTATTATTATGATATTAGTAAATATGGTTGATTTTAATATTTATTACTTGAAGTATTTTGACACATTGAAGGGATTATTTGGTGAGAAAATAAAGATGAAAGGTAAATTTTTACAGATGAGTTTTTATATATCATTTTGTATTGAGTTTATTTATGAAAAAAATTTCTTCAATTTTAGCTCCCAATCAAACACAACCTTAGCATGTCAAATTAAACTTTTTTAAATTATTCAAATTTTAGTATATGTATATATTATCTTATGTAATTAAAGCAAAAAGTAAGCTTAAAATATACAAATGTATAATCATAAGTGATTGAATTTTGACAGAGTACAATGGACTTGGTCAAAAGTCATCGAGGCGTGTTGTCTGATTGGAATTTAATCAAACTCTGCTGAGTGCTGGTACAAATGTGTGTTGGAATCCTTGTCAAAGAGGCAACTGAGAATCTGGGTAGCCAGACGCAATACGTGACATCATATAATGTTCTTCATAGAAACTTCCATGCATTGCATGAATACGATTATTACGACCATATAGTCTTTAAGGTTGCATTGTAAACTGCAAGCTAACTGGTAAGTTGGAGCATAAATAATTGGCACGTATCTTTCTTACTTTACTTTTTGAGTAAACAGGAATGGGTCCTTCAAGAAGATTACACATGAATATAGTTCCAAATCGGGAACCTATCTCAAAGTCCATGAAGGTACAAATAATAGAATATTTAAGTCAGTACTTTTGTGAGGTTGATCCATGAAGCTTTAACAGAATTGCGTTCGTGGCCCATTAGTGTATAGTGACGATGGATATTATCTGACGTGTAAAATGACGCTATTTTATTGTCTCAATTTGCTTAGATAAAATCTTAAGTGAAGAAATTTCTACTCTTCCTGGATAAAACGTCTTTATTTTGGTGAGGGAAAGATGTTCCAACAGTAGCAGAGCTTAATAAGGGCTAAGGGAGGTAGCTGCTCCCCAATTTTTTCAAATTCATGATATATATACATATATATAATCATTATCAGAAAAATTGTGGTTATTGACAGATTTTACCGATGAATTTTTTGTATTACTGATGAAAAAATTAATTACTGACGGAAAAAATCCATCGGGAATTTTTACCGACGAAATTATTTTCTTTTTATTTTTCCGACAAAAAATTCGTCTGTAATTTTTAAAATTGTTTTTTCCTTTTATATTTTACCAACCATCGGTAATGTTTTAAAGTTTATTTTTTTCTTTTTTATTTTACTGATGAAATATCCATTGGTAATATTTAATAGTTCAAATTTTATTTTTGTTTTACCAATGGATTTTTTGTTAGTAATTATTTTTTTTAAAAAATAAATATTGAGCAATTTGTATGTTACTTGATTATTTGTTTAAGAGCTTATTTTTTATTTAAAAATAATTATAAATATATAAATACTTTTAATAATAACAAATTTTAAAAAATACTCAATAAATTAACGCAACAAATTTAAATTCAAAATATAAAATAAATACAAATACAACAAAGTCTAGAAGCATAAACATAAAGGAGTCAACATATGATGAATAAAGAAAAAAATAATAACTCAAATAAGGGGAAGTCAACAGCATCGTCAGCATCACCATTGCCTCCATCGCCATCAGTATCACTATCGCCACCACCACCATCAGAATCATCATCATTAGTGTCTAGCAGTGCGGAAGAGCTTGCCTGCATCTTATTTCACAGAAGATAGCACAATCCACACGTAAATATACCAATCATGCATTTCAGTAGTAGAATCAAAATAACATTTCTAACACCATCCAGGCATAAATATACCAAGCTCACAATATCAAAATAACATCACATTTAGATTCACATGTTCGATCTAAAACATTTTTCCTTTTAGTTCAAATAAAATAGTGACAATTTGGAAAGAATATCACATGTATCCAAGAATTAATGCACCGTCCTATGGTATCTAAATTTACTTGGTCTAGGAATAGCTATCATATAGGAAATTATGAGTATACCCATCTTAGTTGGACTTAATCAAAAGTATAAAGAATATAAACTTCAAAGGTGGCCCCGTCAATGAGAGATCCATGAACTGGTCTTTCAATTCCAAGGAAGTAAACAACAATTTTCATACATCAAAAGGAAATGTTTTGCCTCAAATAAAGCCATTTCACGGACAACCAAGCATAACTCTATGAGACAGCAAAATTACATTATGAATTGGAACAAAATGAGTGATAGGCAGCCATGTCCTGGAATGGCCTTTAAGCATATTAAGGTGTATAGTAAATTGAGATTATCTAAGAATGCTTCAGTCAAAACCATTAGCTTTACTAATTTGCCAGCAACAGTAGGCGCTAATTGTGACACATAAACAAGTAATTTTACATTACAGTCTTGCATCAATTATAAGAACTAAAACTTAGAAATTATTCAAGAACCATGACTAACCATTTCACAGTCATTTTCGGTCTCTAAAGGCTAGGAAGGTAGTAAGACAAAAATCATTAAAGCTGTATTTGCATGTGACATCCAAGCATGAATATGTGAACTAAGGTGTCAAAGACCCATCTTTTGACAGCTCAAACAGAACACAGCAGCTAGAAATCAATAAAAAAAAGGCAATCTTGAACATGAAATCAAGACAGGACAAAGGTCCCCTACTAATCTTTAATTCTAAAACATACACTCAGCTTGGAAACCATTTTTAAACACCAATTATTGCCAATGCTAATTAAGTTACCCAAAGTTTTAGTCTCTATACCTAAACTCATTATTTGCATAATCCTTAGTAAGGAACAAACAAAACCCATACTCCCCCAATTTAATCCATGCTGGCTGAACATATACATGAGAGGGGAGGAACTCAAAATTTTATTTTCACATCTTTCATTCCGAATCAAAGAACACACCAACCCGAGCCTAGGGATTCAACAACAAAAGAAAGTTCAATAGGAGAAATAACAAACAAAACCCTACCATACTTCCAAGCTTTGGGCTTCAAGAATTCAACCTTACCAGCCACCTTGCCATGCCGAAATCCGCATCTGCTTCTGCAAATCCACTTATGTGATTCTGCTTCAGCTTCTTCTGCGGGTTTGTTCTGCTCCTTATGCACCGATCTGCTTCTACTCCTTACCTGCCTCTGCTTCTTTTTCGAATCCGTGCTTGCTCCCTTTGCAAATTTGCTTCTCCTCTTTTGGAAGAAAAACAAGAAAAGATGCTCACTGATGCAAAAGGAGAAGAGAGGAGCGGCGGTGGGCTCAGGTGGCGGGGAGGACGCAATGCGGTGGCAGTTGTCGGGAGGTCACGGACACGGGCGCAGCTGCTGGGAGGTCATAGGCAGTGGGCGACGGCCGGCGCACGGAAGGCTGTGCATGGGCCGATGGCGGGTGCAGCTTTGAGAGAGAGCGTTCAGATGAGAGGGGAGAGAGAGTTAATGCGGAAAGTGAATGAGGACAGTGACAAGTACTATCATATAAAAATTTGTTATCGGTGGATTTTCAAATTATCGATCAAAAATCTATCTATAACTTTAAGAGCTGAAATTAATTTAATTTTAAATTATTTTTAGTAAAATTATCAACTGATTTTTCATCGGTAAAATTCATTTTAAAAAGAAAACTCTTTGAAAATAATTATCGATAGAAAATTGATCAGTAAAAATAATTTTAAAAATAAATAATCCGAATTAATTATCGACAAATTTTTAGTCAGTAAATATAAATTATGAATTAATTTTTTAAAATTATTATCGATGGATTTTTCATCAGTAAAATTCATTTTGCAAAAAAAAAAATTGGAAATAATTATTGATGGATTTTTTGTCTGTAAAAATAGTTTTTAAAAATAAATAATTCAAATTATTTACCGGCGGATTTTCAGTCAGTAAATAAAAATAATGAATTAAATTTTAAAATTTTAGCGACGGATTTTCCATCAGTAAAATGCATTTTGAAAAAAAAATAGTAACCGATTGAAAATCAGTCACTAACACGCGAGACATATTTCGCACTATTTGGCAGGAAGTTTACCAGCGATTTCCGTCGGTAATGACTGAAATTTAAAAAAAAATTTGGATTTCTCCAATTCCGTCGGTAATACCGAGAAAAAAATCGGTCGATAACTTGTGTTTTTCTTGTAGTGTGTGTGTGTGTGTATATATATATATGTGTGTGTGTGTGTGTTAAATAAATAATATATCAATGTTAAATGAGAGGGAAAAGAACTCACCAAATAAATTAAGAGTTTTTTGTTCTCTAATTTTTAAGGAAAAAAGTCAACTAAAACTTTTTCTATATTTTCTATATTATTGTCAAGATATTTTATTTGCCTATTAGCATTTTAAAGTTAATATGGTTAATATATTTGTGAAGAAATAATAAATATTTTTAATTAATGTGCACAAAAATCCTAATTAAAAATGTCTCTTATATGTATTAAATAGTCATTAAATATTATGTAAATTATAACTCATATTATTATGAGGGTAAAATTATGAGCATTAACTGTTAAAAAGATCTATCATTGCTTTGCTTCCCTAATTTTTCATTCATCTGCTGCCATTGTGTTCCAAAATAGCATTGTTTTAATTGTAGTCAATAATATTATGACACGTTATCATTATATTGTGCCGTATGTGTGACTCCATTAATGGATAACTATAATTGGGGGACTGACATATCCACTATATGTAATCTTGAGAGATCACAAGACTAATTTTGTTTTCTTAAACGATTAAATTGTCAAACACAAAAGTCTTAGGGGACGAAACTAGTTCTTCACTCTTAATGTTTTACTCTTGACACACATATCCATAATTTTATGGATAAACTCTTAAATGCTCCTGAAATATTATGTAAATAAGATGCAAATCTTTTGTCCTCTTTCTTTATCTCAGTTCCTATCCCCTCAATAAAATTTTGACATGTAACATCATCCATAAATTTTCATCCAACCAATTTTTTTTTCAGGTACCCATGATTTGGATATATGATAAAACTTGATTGGAAGGATAGAAAGTGGGACAAAGAGATGAGAAAGAAGAATTTGATCCAACATAAATATGTTTCATATCCACTAAAAAATTGAGAGTTCAACTAAAAATGAATATTAAAAATGGATCCTGACTGACTGAAATATTATTTTACTAATAAATATGAACTGTATGCAACTAGCGCTCCAAGTAAATCTAAATATTTCTCAGTTTTATATCTGCTAAGGCAAGACCCGTTCAATACATGACTACATGCACGTGTTATGGCACTCAATTTTCCTTCCTCTACCTCAGGGACCTGGATAGTCAAGGTCACATTTCAATCTGGCTGTTACAGACCAAGTCTTTCTTAAATCCTGCATATGTTAATGTGATCGGATGAATAATAAAATATGTATTTGAACAAAATACTATAAATTTCAATGTTTACTCTCAGAATTCATCAGAATTACAGGAGTATATATGAAGTTAAGTATATTTTTACTATAAAACATTTTATATTATTGACCACTTGTAATTTTATTATATATCTATACTTTTAAAATAACTTTAATAGAAGTAAAAAACTAATAATACGAGAATACGTATATATATATATATATTTTTTTTTTTTGACGTGTATAATGTTGATGGTTAACGGCCAGCTACAACAATATTATATATAGTAATGTGGATGGCATTAATTAGGCGGTGGCTCTTTTCACGGATATGATAAGTGCCTTTGAGTTCGGATGGCGTCCACACGTCACGTGTGTATGTATTGTTAGCATAGCACCCACAGTCGGAGACTCTCACATAGTGAAAGGGCTCAATGTTGGCACGAGGGAGCGCTGAGTGAGAGTGTGAAAGATCAGCATCGGAGTTGAGAGAGTCAGCAATAAGCCATATGAATAGCATTTTCTAAGAGGGAAGAATTTTTGAGGTATTTTAGCGGAAATTTTTTTTCTACAATTTCAAAATTGGAAATTGTTCTATGATATTTAGAAACAGGGACGGATCCAGGAGTTAATCAATGAGGGGGCCAAGATTATGAAACTCAGGAAATTTGAATGAGGATAGCCCCTTTTTGTACGATTGTGGCTAGAAAAAATTTACAATTATTTTATAATAATTTATAATAGCTAATGACTCAATTTGTCATTTGCTTCCTAACATGGCTCTACCATAATTTCTCCCATATTATAATATTACATTGTTGACTTGCATATTTAAAAAAGAATCATAAAAAAATTAAAACATCTTTTTATATATTAAATAATATTATACTATATATTAAGAGGTCCCAGATCCGTTCTTGTTTATAAATAATTCATTTAGTTATGAATAATATATAGATAAGTTCTAATAGGAATTGGTTTTTTTTTTTTTTGTACTTTAGAAATTATATTGATAGTAATGAGTTTGAACATAAGACCTCATACATATTACTCAAATCCTTTACCACTACATCAATCCTAGTGCCTTGAAATACTTTTTCCTTTGATTATAAATAAGAGATATCATGTGACACTTAAAAATAATCTGTTCATTGATTTTAGTTGTCACGTAATTCGGAATCAGAAGTTTAGTTATAGATAACAGATATAAGTTAATAGATTTTTTCAATTATAATCAGAGTCATATGAAATTTAGAGGTAGTCTATTTAATTATAAATAATAGATAAATAAATTGATTTTAACGAAAAAATTTTATTTTTCAATTGTAATTACATATTGTTATTTGGGACTTTAGACATAGTTTATCTTTTTTTTGTTTCATAAAAATTTAGATTGATTGGAAAGTTGTCCATTTTAGCATCGAGGAATACATCCAGACTCATTTAGTATTTATAGAGGTATTTACAGAATATTCACCGATAGGACATCAAAATATCAAACTCAAGTCATTGCGATACATGAGTAAAAAGTTGATCAGATAAGTTAACCCTAGTTGACAGATGTAGTTTATTTAATTATTATTTTTTTGACGCCTAGTTTATCTAATTACAGATAATAGATGTACTGAACGATTGCATTATTTTTCTTGAAAGTATGTATAGAATTTCGGATCAATTGAAATTTAGCTAATTAAAATTTGTAGATACTAGGTTAGTTCCCATTATATTTTTAATTGTAGAAATTATGGATATTGGTCATAATGTTGTAATACTATGGGTGTCCATTGGACAAATATCTATTTAAGTTACTCAATTAAAGTTTCGACTATCTCTTAATTTTTTTATTATATTCTCAAAAGGCAACACTTTATTTAAAATTATTTTTTATCTAACTTTATATTGTTATTTTGTTTGTCCTTTTATTCAGTAATCTTTCAAAGGAGTTTTACTTAGAGAATAAGAATGATCACATTGTGCAAAGTCGGTGTATCATAAAACTTCTCATTAATGGGTGCTAATTTTGAGTGATGGGGGATCGAGAGGAGGGTGAAATGTCACTGGATGGTGATGATGGATGATTGGGGGGGGGGGTATGAAGCCCTTTTTCAAGGATAAGCTGATAGGGGGAGAAATGGTGAAAGGGTGCTTGCTTCTAGAGGATCTTGTATCCACAAAGCTTGCTTCCATCAATTCTCATGAAGGCAATATGAGGAAACCTATGGTGATATTTGATAAGACTACTATTGATTCTATTCCTCAACCATGGGAAGAGGCCCTTATTATTATGCTTCTAGGAAAGAACTTGGGCTACAGAGTAATCATGGAAAGGCTTCGAAACATCTGGAGCTTGAGAAAGGGTTGTGAGAATATGTCGGTAGGGCATGGGTACTATATAGTGAATTTGATCAAATTGAAGATTGCAAGAATGTCATCTCTGATGGACCATGGTTGATTTAAGGATCCTACTTGGCTGTCAAACATTGGTCTCCAAGTTTGAACCCTTGTGATCCATGTTTCAGGCACATGTTGGTATGGATTTGATTCATAGATTTGAATGCTATGTATTTCAATCTAAGTATGCTACGCACGATTAATTTATCAATTAGAAGGCTAGTCAAATTGGATGTTGTGACATAGGAAGTTGAATGTGCCAACTATGCTAGGATATGTGTGAAAATCAATTTGACTTCTCCTATGATATGTGAAGTTTAGATTGAGGACCTTTGGCACATGGTGGAGTATAAAAGTTTACACCTAATTTGTAGTCATTATAATCACTATTGGCATGTTTCAAAGGACTACCAGGATAGGACAAGTGGGAAGGCATCAACGAGTGATGCTGGGAATAGCTCAGCAATGGAGTAATCGCAAAAACACACCGCTGTAGGAGTTCGTTAATGTGAATTCAAATTTAAAATCACGAATTTAGATTGGAAGAAGGATAATAAGGGATGAGTAGAGGTTCATAACGAGCGTAAATTAAAGAATAACAAAGGCAAGAAGATTGCACACAATCATCGTGATACTTTGCATGTAGGCATGCATGATGCACATGATGGTTTTATTCCAAAATAGAAACATGCAACTTATAAGATAAATCAGGGTCTAGTAGTGTGTGTAAGGTCAATGTAGCCTACGACTCACACTCTTACTTCGCAGAGAAAGGGCCTTCACACATTAATGCAAGGCACAGTGGTGTGGTTTTTGTAGTGGTCAAACTAGATAATGTTAAGGGATGACGTATGGTTGCAAAACAAAATTAGGGAAAGGTTTTGTGGTCAAGAAGTCACTACCGAAAACAACAACGAAGAGGCTACATATTGCAAGTTTAGAGAACTCTTAAGTGAACCTCTCTTCTAGCAAAAAAAAAGTGATGAAAGTCACATCAAAGAAGGATAGATTGGCAGACATGGATGTGGTGGTGAATGTGGAGAAATAGATGCAAAAGGTTAAGGAGATTGGGGAAGCTGGAGGTGGGGTCGATGAGGGGACATAGATGGTTCTTGGTCCTTGCTATTCTCTCTTGTATCTTTCATGGATTTATCTTTTGTGGTATGGAATATGAGGGGTACAACAAGTGCTAGGGGAAGAAGGTGTGTCACTGAAGTTTTGAGATGTTACAAAGCTTATATCTTTATTCTAGTGGAAGCCCATGTCTCTTTGTAGCGTACTAGAAGATTATAGGAGGAACTGAGATATTTTCCTATTGCAATTGAAGAGGCTAGGGCATTTGCTAGAGGTATTTAGGTGTTGTCCTATAATACGTCCACTAATTTTACTTTTCTTAGTTCCATGCATCATGTTGTGATCTTTTTAGTTAAGAAGAGAGGCAAGGAATGGATCTATATAGCAGTTTATGCTTCCCCAATCCGAAACATGAGAAGTTTCCTTTGGGACCATTTGCGTTATCTAAGAAATCAGTCTCTTTTCTCTTGGATGGTGCTTGGGGACATTAATGAGGTTGTGGTTGCAATATCAGATGTTCAATGGGGGTAATTTTGTCACCAGTAGAGCTCAAACATTCAAAGAATGTTTGGATGGTTATGGATTACTAGACTTGGGAGCTAAGGGGAGTAACTATACTTAGAGAAGATATATACATGGTCACCCCCTATGTTGTAGAGACTTGACAGGGTTGTTGGTGATTGCAATTAGAGAATTCTTTTTCCAAATTCTAGCATTGAAGTGCTGCCTTGTCTTCACTCTAATCATGATCCACTCTTGGTTCATGTAGAGGCCTTTCCTTAACTTAGAACCAGGCGTTCGTTCAGGTTTGAAGTTGGTTATACCTTTCATGATGATTTTTGGGGTTTGGTTCAAATGGCATGGAATTCTAGTCATGGAGGAGCAATAAAAAGCCTTAAGTCAGTCAAAGATAAGGCTTTGATTTTCAATAAAGAAGTGTTTGGTAACATATTTTGGAGGAAAAGACACTATTGGTGCTAGCTTGGATGGTGTCAATAAGGAAATTAAGCTGGGGATTAGGCCTATTCATAATCTCTTCGCTCTCATCAAAAGCCTCCAAATGGAGTATGAATTGGTTCTTAAGGAAAAGGAGATGCTTTGGTATCAAAAGTCTAGAGGACAATGGGTTTTTGCTGATAAGAATATAACTTTTTTCCATGCTCAAACTATTGCGAGGTGTAGGAGGAATTGGTTGATGGCCTTCATATTGCAAGTGACATTAGGTGTGCGGATGGATAAATTCTTAAGAATGAAGCTCTGTCTTTCTTCAAGAAGTTTTTTCGTCCAGAACTTGCCTTAACAAAAAATTGTTAAAATCTTCCTCTTGGCATGCGTCTTTCCAATGATTCTACAGAGTTCCTGTCAATGGAGATAACTAAAGATGAGGTGTGATATGCTTTACAATTCATAAGCTCTTTTAAATCTCTGGGTCTGGATGGATTTCATCCTTTCTTTTTTAAAAAACATTGGAATTTTATTAGAGATGATATTTTTTATCTAGTGAGATAGGCTTTCATGCTAGGATCCTTTGACCCTTGCCTTGTGGAGACTCTTGTTGTTCTAATCCCAAAAATGGACAATCCAATATGGATCTCCCAGTTTAGGCTAATAATTCTTTGCAATGAGATCTATAAGATTATTACAAAGGTGTTGGTTAATAGTTTATGTCCTATTATCTGATTTGTTGGCCCTTTCCAAAGTAGTGTTATTTCGGGGTGTGGTACCTTTGTCAATGTTATCATTGCATAGGAAATCATGAATCTAATGTATAAATTCAAATGCAAATTAGGGTATATGGCAGTCAAGATTGACCTTCATTTCGCATTTGATAGTGTGGATTAGGATTTTCTTAAACAAGTATTGATTGATGTGGAACTTTCTCAATGAATTATTGATCTCATTCTCTTGTGTTACTACTTCCACCCTCTCTCTACTTTGGAATGGTAGGAGATTAGAGAGTTTTAGTCCAAATAGGGGTCTTAGATCATGGGGACCCACTATCTCCGTATTTGTTTGTTTCATGTATGGAAAAACTCTCCAGAATGATTCTCGAGGAGGTGAGATGGGGATTTGGAAGCCTACATTATGTGAAATGGCAGGTTGGGTATTTCTTATCTCCCTTTTATAGATGATATTCTTTTGTTTGCCGAGGCCAGTGCTAATCAAGTCCTTTTACTCATGTCAGTCCTAAAGGAGATGAGAATGCATTGGGTTTGGCGGTCAATCTCGAGAAATCTAAAGCTGTGAACACCCAATTTTGTTCAATCTTTGAACAATAAAATCCAAAAATTTGTATCTAGTTTACCTCTTTATTTTATTTACAGTTTCTTTAATTACTTATTAAGAAAAAAAAAGAAACAGGAGGTTCACGGACTTGTGTCCGATTCTCCTTTTACCCAATTCAATCCGTGAAGCATGGGAAGGAGGAAAAGAAGAAAAATAAAAAAAACGAATGATGATGTCTTGGAATTTTTGTTAATTTTCTTTCGGTGAAGTTATGAGTATCCAGAGAACATATTTACATATTGAGGAGAGGGGGGATGAGTGAGACAGAAAAAAAAATTTTCAAACACTCATCACACGGAGAACCTGCAAGAAAACCAGAATCCCAATCAACAATACAACCCAGTAATAACAACCAAAATAGAAGGTAATGGCAGCATAGTATCATCATCAATTAATCTTTTTTTTTTTAAAAAACAAAAGGGAAGGAGGGTGCAGAGGCTGCGGCCTCCCCATCATGGCCGCGGCCTCCCAATCTGCATCACCATCATCATCGCAGGGCATCATCATCCCCAGCCGCCCTTCACCGCCACCATCACAGCCCTTCCCCCTCAGCTCCATCTTCTTCCTCCCCAACCACCACAAGCCGCCAGCCACTCTTCCTCTGCCAAGCATCAACACTCTCCACCACAACCACCCACAACCACCATCTTCTTCCTCACCATCACTCACACCCACCATTAACCATCATCATCACCACCTTTAGCATCCTAACCCCAGCCAAACTCAGCCCCTGAAAAACTGCAGCCGCCAGTACCCTTTTCCAAGCCAAGATCGTCGGTCATCACCTCCCCAGTTCCTACCGCCGCGAGCTTCAGCCAAACTCCTCCTTGTTCAACCCTCTTCACCGCTCAAATCTGCAGCACCACCATCCTCGCGCATCTGTCTCGTCGTGCGACACCGCCACCGGTCGCTCCTCCCCCAAGCACCACGAAGCCACAAGCAACACCTCGCGAAACCATACCCTTTTGCCTCATCTCAGCCCCCTGTTCTCCCTCTTCGACGAACCTCCAAGCACCCGCAAATCCCCAACACCGAGACCACCGCCGTAACGCCGCCGCAGTCCTCCTCCTCCTTCCTGGACCACCGCATCGCAAAGGCCGCGAGAAGCTAGTCGCGATCCCTGCTTGCACAGCCGCATTGTAAGGCTAGCCCCGGGGAACCTTCCGCGAAGCCGCCGCAACGCAACCCCCTAGCCACCGTGATCTCTCTCTCTTGGTGAGCTGCCATCTCTCCATCACCTTCAACCACCATCTCTCCATCACCTTCAACCACCACCACAACAACAAACCACCAAACCACCGCCACCTTCGGCCCCCCTGCCTTCGCTCTCTCTCCCTCTCTTTCGTTTCCCTTATTCCCCTGACCCTCTCCTTAGCTTTGGTTTCGTTTAGCTTTTCTTGCTTTGCTGAGGTGAGAGTTTTTCTTTTGTTTTAGTGTTAGTGTGTGTACATGAGAGAAAAAGAGTGCGTATGTGAGTGGTGCGCGTGTGTGAGAGAGTGTCGGTGAGAGTGTGTGTGGGTGAAGGAAAAAGAGTGCTGTGAGTGTGTGCATATGAAGAGAGAGAGAGAATTGTGTTTTGATAAAAAAAAAAAAAGAGAGAGAGACGTGTGTGCATGTGAGGTGAGAGAGAGGAATTTTTTTTTTGTTTTATATATTTGATTTTTTTTTAGGTTGTATTAATAGGAAATAGAATTAAGTTAAGTTAAATTTCATTCTTTTTTTAGCTAGTTTTTATTTCATTGTAAGTTAAATTTTGAATTTGTTCGAATTGGTATTCGTGTTTACGTGGTTAGTGTTTGTTTTAATTTTAGTGCTTGTTGGGTTTGGGTTCGGTTTTAATTTAAAATAAAATAAAGGTTTTTATTTGATTCGAAATAAATGTTTTTTATTTTATTTGTTATGTGTTCTCTTTTATTTTTTTTATTTATTTGAGTGGAATCAAATAAATTAATTATAAAAACAAGAATGAAAAAGTGATTAAATATTTTCTTTGATTTTTAGGTGTTTAGGTGCTAGCGTTTTCTTAATAAAAAAAAAGAAGGTAATTAGGATCTTTTTCGGTTTAGTTTTTCTTATGTTCAGTTTAATTACATGTTTATATTTATGTGTTAATTTTATTTCTATTTAGTTTAACTATTTTATGTTTATATTTTGCTTTAATTAAATGCATAATTATATTTGTTATGTTTTAATTTAATTGTTTTATATGCTTATGTGTTTTATTTGAATTGGTTGTGTATTTGTGCTTAGGGATTTATCTTCATTTTTAGTTTAAATATTTTTATTTTATGTGTAATTTTACGTTGTTCAATTTAACTATTTTATATATTTATGTGTTGAACTTAAATTATTTATGTTATTGTTTATAATTTATTTTTAGTTTAATTGTTCTATGTTTATGTGTTTTTTGTAGTTTAATCATTTTATATGTTTTATTCAAATAAATTGTGTTCGTTTTTTTTTAGTTTAAATACTCTGTGTTTACGTGTTTTGATTAAAATTAATTGTGTAATTGTAACATTTTGTGTTTCTAGTTTAATTATTTTATATATTTTGGGTATTTGCATTCGTGAATTATTTTTTTTGTTTCGTTATTTTATATGATTATGCGTTTTTGTATGTAATTATGTTATATTTTCTTTTTATATTATCTTATATGTTTATATATTTTATTTAAATTAATTGTGTTTAACTTTGGAGGTTCCCGTTAAAATTAGAATTTTGTCTAAAAAGAGAAGTTTTATCCATTTTGGATTCAAAATAAATATTTGGGTATTTTATTAAAATTTATATACTTAATTAATTGATGAATTGTATATAAAAAAAGAGAGGTTAATTGAGCTGAGACGGTTTGTTAATCTCATGTTTCAGAATATTTTAGTTGCGACGGCTTGATATTCAAAGTCTTTTTTAAAATAGAGTTAATTTGACCGCGACGGTTTGTTAACTTTATGTTTTAGAATATTTTAGCTGTGACAGCTTAATATTCTAAAATTCTCTTTCAAAATTAACTTTTCACCACTTAATTTATTTGTAAATAATTTTCCTCATATTTTTCTATGCTATTTGTGTATTTTGTTTTCTTTATAAATTTCTTTTTCCTAAATTTTATTTCAAAATATTTTATTTAACTTTTGTTATTGTAGATAAAGAGTTAACTTAGCCGTGACGGCTTGTTAACTTGATATTTCAAACATTTGAGTTGTGACAGCTTAGTGATTCGAAATTTTCATCAAAAATGTTTGTTCTCTTTTATATTTGTTTATGTTGATTAATAAAAATACATAAAAAATAATTTTCTTCTTTTTCTCTTATTTGTAAATACTTGTAATTTATATATTTACTTTCAATTTAAATTTGCTCATTTATTTTAATTGTCTTGAAACAGAAAATAAATATTTGAAAAAGGTTATTTATTTAATTTGCACAGTCAATTAAAGGTACCGTCCAAAGACGGGTATACTAAGGGTGCGTGGGATTAAATTCCTGCCCTTCCCTATACATAACCGACTTTCGAACTCGAACTGGTTTCAAAGATCATTATCTTAAAAAAATAGGTTTTTCCAACATTTTTCCCGAATGTAAATAAACTTGGTGGCGACTCCAATATTTCAAAACAAAATTTCTCTTTTTTCGCCGTCCCCATCACGACCCCGGTTGCGACAAAAACCATGTTTTTAAAGGGAATCCCTTGTCAACACAAGGAGCGTCTTGCAGCCATTTTCTCTATTTCAATTTCTGGGCACTTGGGGAAATATCTAGACTTTTCTCTCTATAAGGGAAGAGTATGTAAGTAGGATTTTCATTTCCTTATTGAAAAAATGCAAACTAGGCTTAGCAGTTTGAAGAGTAAATTGTCAAACAAAGCTGGCAGGGTCACTTGGACTAAATCCATCCTTAATTCCATGCTAGTTTGTAACATGCAAACCAGCTGGGTCCCTAGATCAGTAAGCTAGGGGTGGTTTGGGAATCTGAAGAGCAAGGTAGACCAATATAGCTTTGTTGGGGAAATTAACTGCAAATTTATAAGTGTTCTTGAAAAATTGTGGGTTTGAGTTCTTCTGGATAAATATAGTTGCAACAATTGTCCCAATTTTAATAATTGTTGCAATGGGTCACTCACTTGGCAAGCTATTGTTAGGGCATATGAGCAGCTTCAACAAAGATTTAAAATCTAACTGGGTAATAGAAGTTTGAATTTCTAATATGATAATTTGTGTAATGATGGTTTACTTTGTCTTGAGGTACCTTTTTGTGAATATTGTTGATTCTGATCTTCAGGTTTGTGATGTATACAATGATGGTCATTGGGCTTTCAACCGTCTACAAACCACACCATGCTTTCTGAAGGATTAATGGAGAAGTTAAATTGTCTAACATTGTGGCTTCACCCTGACTCTATAGATAAAAAGGTACCGTAAAGAGTAGTCTCCACTTAAATATCTAATTGTATCCCGAGAGAATTTTTTGTTTATAAAAAAATCGATATAGATGTTATCCATCTCCTTTCCGTTGATCTGATTAATCAATATGGATGTTACATTAACAAATCAAAATATCTTGAATTGTTTGACTGAAATTTAAATTTAAAATGCTAAATTTTTAATAATAATTTTAAGGACAAACCTCTTTAGTTGTGAAAATATACTTGGGATATTGTAGTTTTCTACGTGCACACTTATGATATTCTAGTCAAAATATCGTGTTGATTCAAACACACTGTATAAGCTAAAATGTCAAGATGAAAAATCTACAATTTGACAAAAAAGGCATCATATAAAAAAATTCAAAACTGGAGTCAGAGTCAGTATCTCAACTTTCTCGGGCTGCTTGGATGATTAAAAAATAATAATGAAAAGGCTAATTACTCAAATTATCACTTTAAATTTATATTAGGGAATAAATTAGTCATTTAAATTTTAAGAATCTTAAATTGATCCCCTATTTTTCAAAAAAGAGGGATAAATTGGTCCTTTGTATAGTTTTGTATAGTTTACGAAAGGATCAATTTATTTCATTTTTAACTATACAGAACTATATTGAGAGATCAATTTGTCCATTTTTTTAAATGTAAGAGATTAATTTGGAACTTTTAAAATCTGAGGAACTAATTTATCCCCGATGTGCAATGAAAATGATGTAATTTGTAAATTAAATATTGTGTTTGAATCTTTAAAAAAATTTTAAAAATAGTTTTATTTGTCAAAGTAAAAAGACGATTGGTGCGAAGATTTGATTATGAAATTACTGTGCGAAAAAATTGGGAAAATAATATAGGCTAATACCACTGTGATTTAATTTTTCTCCCACAAATCACCCAA
Organism: Dalbergia cochinchinensis; assembly: GCA_031216125.1. NCBI lineage: Eukaryota > Viridiplantae > Streptophyta > Magnoliopsida > Fabales > Fabaceae > Dalbergia > Dalbergia cochinchinensis. Next base: position 51,192,010 of record CM062373.1, on the reverse strand, counting down.
CCACATCATGACAAATATTTTCACACCTTTTTTGCACTGTTTTTTTTTTTTTTTATCGTGCCATATAGCACAACTGTTTTGTCAAATTAATGTGATTTGTTTCCTTTATTTTTGAAATTCTCACATTTGTTAGTATTTGAGTGGAATTGATTTGATTTTAAACTTAAACACAAATCAAATCAATTGAAATCATTTTTAATCATTCCAAACACAAAAATTTAACTTATAAATAAAATCAATTGGATTTTTTTTTTATATATGAATTGAGAATGTGTCTACATAATATTCTAGAAATAATATGTTCAAATAACAATACTATCATAGTATATGCTCTTATTTTACCCCCCCAAAAAGTATACTAGTATAATTATTAAGAGTTTAATTTTAATATATTATTATTATAGAAATATTTTATATAGTCATTCAATTAAAATTTTTATTTGGATTACTTTTTAATTAGTGGATGATAAAGTTAATTTTCATGGTTGATGTGATAGTATATAATTATATGATTATGTATAAAAATTACACTATCCAGGGATAAAAATCAAATCCAATTATCAAAGGGTTGTTATTTACTTACATATTTCTAAGAGTAAATTACACTCACTTTCCAATGTAACTCACACACCCTTTCTAGTTGTTCAGCTTACACTCACGCCTTCTCTACTTATTAACTTTTATATATTTATATTACAGTCACACTCCTCATTTACAAAACATCGTTATTAAACTTAACTGAATGATATTCTTGTGATATTAACTGTTCCTAATTAATAAAATTATAAAAATATCCTTAAATTTAATAGAGTGGGTAAATGTATTTTATAATTTTATTAATTACAAATAGTTAATATTATAAAAATGTCATTCTATTAAGTTTATTAACGGTGTTCTGTGAATGAAAAGTGTGACTGTAATATAAATACTTAAAAGTTGACAAGCAGAGGACATATGAGTGTAGGCTAGATAACTAGAAGGAATATAAGTTATATTTCGATAAACCTTAGCAAATATAAATGTAATTTACCCTATTTCTAAATACATATAACACTTTCATACCCCCAATAAAAATAGGGCACTACCTTATCATCACTATTGTACGCTTTTCCGGTGCTTCAGCACTGATTTCTTATTGTGCCAGCAACATAAAATATATCCCTAAATGTTTGACACTTGGGATATATGATGTGATAATAAAAATAATTTATTGATTATTATTAAAAATAAATAATAGTATATCTTATAGAAAATTGAGTATATAAATTTATTTTGAACATAAGTTAATAATTAAATAATTAAATAAGTTGATAAAATATAAATATGTTATTCTATTTTTTATCTTATTTTGAATTTCATGTTTATGAGATTGAAAAAACTCGATAGATAACCTGTAATTAACAAAAAAAGCTTATTTTATAGAAACTTTACACATTTCAAAAATTGAAATTGTTGAATAATAAAAAAGAATAAATAAATAATTTTATTATATCATGAACCGTTTAAGGGATAACAATGGATTGGACTTTTACCTCTCATCTTCATCCTCGTCACCATCATTGATCCTTAATCCTTATTCCCTATGGGGATTTGAATCTCTATACATATTCATGGATTTACAAAAAAAATTTCAAAAATAGAAAAATTTTAAAATATTTTAAAATTTGAAACGTAAATATCCATAATAATAAATACTATTAATTGAACATAATCCAAATCAAAAATAAAAATGTATACATAATGCAAATCCAATATAAATAATTAAAAAACTAAATGTGTGTTATCTTTATCCCCACCTCATTTAATAAATAGGGACTCTACATCCATCAGCTGTCCACATGAAGACAAAACCCGTCCCTAATCCTATCCCCATTGCGGATAATCTTGTCCCGCGTGTATCCACTTTAGTGGGTTTTTCTTTTGTCATCCCTAGCCATTTGCATATGTTTAATAAGTTAAAATATTTAATTTATAAATACATAAAAATATATTTTCTAATTACTAAAAATAATCAATAAATTTAATTTATATGATTTTAATTACATATCCTTTTCTTGTACATTCTTTTAGTAAAATAAAATATCAATTTTAAAATATATGTGTAATTAGTAAAAAACATATAATCCTAATTTATGTCATCTCAATTATTGGAGTAGTATATCATTTACACAATTAATTTCAATAAAAAGTAGTATAATTATTTAATTTTTAAAAGAATTAATAAATAATTAGTATTATTATCAAAGAAGTGTAAATGTGGAATTGACTTTTTTTCAACATTTTAATGTTGAAAAATTGAAGCTTTTTTTTTTCATAAAAATTAATATGAAACAATTGTGTAATTGATAAGTTAGAATCTATGAAGCACAAACACACTATTTGAGTGCTATGTCTATATGTCGGGTATGTATCTGTGTCGGATCTTGTACGATACTCTAATGAGATATGTTCATATATATTTAATTTAAAATTTATATTTTTTATAGTCTAATACAGAAAAATACAATATAAACGGGATAATAAGAAATAAATAATACATAAATTTTTAATTTATAAGAAAATAAAGCATAAAAATAGATTAATAAATGTATGATTTTCTTTAAATTTTTAGTTATATATATGCCGTGTTTGTATCCTATAATTTTTTAATTTTGGTGTGTCTCTCATGTCATTGTTGTGTCTCATATTCGTGTCAGTGTTTGTGTTTTATAGGTTAGAATGTTTCATTTGCAGAAAATTAAATATTATATAGTGAGACGCGTAAATATATATTTCTATAATTTTCAAAAGCTCTATATTTGAAAAATTATATATTTTGCCTCTCATCCCCATCCTCATCATTATCACAGGCTCTCATTCCTCTTTCCTTACAGAGATTTGAATTACCTATCAGTACTCAAGGCTTTTTAAAAAGAAAATTCAAAAAGAGAAAAAATTTCAAAACTCTTTGAAATTTGAAACATAAATATCCATAATAACAAATATCACTAATGCAACGTAATTCAATTTAAAAATGAAAATAAATACATAATTTAAATTCAATAAAGATAATTAAAAAATAAATATTTGCTAAGATTTTCTTGTTATCATTAATTATTGTAATTATAATAGTTTTATTTGTAACGTAATTATAATAGCTTTGTTATCATTAATGCTATAATTATATAAATATTATATATATATATATAACTTTTAATAGTATAATACATTCAATTATCATTTTGTTTGTATTGTTTTTAATTATTAAATAATTTTAATCAAACTATTTTGTTAAATAATTTCAATGGAAGAGACATATGAATGCATGATTAGAAAAAATATTTAATAATTAGATGATAAATTAAATCTAAAAATTTACTTTAAATATTAATATTATAAAAATGGTGGGCATCATTTTTTTTTATAAATGACATATGAAAAATTATCCATGTAACGAATCTTAAATATTAGTATTGTCGATAGATTATAGATTACATTAAATCCTTTTATGTTAACTGTGATATTAAGTTTTATTGAAAATATCAAAACTAATACAATATAACGTGTATTATTACATTTTCATTGTTAATATCATTATAATATAATGTGGTAAATTTTATATATTATACAAATTGAATCTGACATGCAAACATAAAATGATATGCAATTAATATTATTCTTTAAAATTAAAATTAAAATTAGAGAGTAATTAATTAATTAGAGTGACTAATTGATTATATTTATGTGTTAATTTGCGGTATTTATTGGTTACAATTTGTTGACCATGATGATATTCGCTGTGATTTTAGTTAATAAGATAATTTTAAATAAATATAACTTCTACGTTAATGATAGCACTAATTAAGTTTGACACAAGAATATCGATTTGATATTTTTTTTCTGTAAATTTATAGACTTGTCCGAAGTTAACATAGATTATAATTAAAAGATATATCTTATTAATTTTTACATTATATTGTTCTTAGAATTTAATTTTGATGCAATGCTAGTGTAAAAAGGTATTTTATAAAGATCTTCAATGATATGAAATTAAATATTCAACCATTAATTACCATATTCAAATGTAATTTGTATCTAACAAAACAGAAAGAATATCGTATTTAAATCATATTAAAAACTCTTAAAAAACTTATATACTCCATTTAAAATAAGTGAATAACTTTCATATTTGAAAATTTCATATTAAAATTGAATGTAAAAGATAATAAAGTATATGTGAGTTTATAAAAAATACTCAAGCATTAGATAAAGAAAACTCTCTAAATTTAAGTCAAAATAAATATATCATAGTAAATATTTTATATTTTTAAAAGTAAAAATATATTTCAAAAGATAAACTAATCTATTTAGATCAGTATTGAATTAATTCTAGAAGATTTTAATTTATTTATCTTAATAGGCATATTTTTAAATAAAATATATAATTTTAAAATATCCATGTATTATTTATGTTTGATATCATTGTGATAGATTACATTATTTGCAAATTGATAATATTGATTGAAAACTATCTTATAAGTTAATTTCAAATCACACATTTATTGATAATATATAAATCAAGTGCTTCATATAGAACTATAATACATTTGAAAGAAACCATGATTATATATTAAGCCAAATAATTTTTTGATAAATAAGCCAAATAATATAACCATAAAAAAATAAGTTGAAATATATTAGAATGAAAAAAACTATTTCATAAATTTAAAATATAGAATAACACTTTGCATGGTCAACTAACAAAAAAAAAAAAAAATTGCAAAGTCATAATATAGAACTTGAGATTGCACCTCCCAAGCAAAAACAAACCAATTTGCATAACACATTACCTAAACTCACAAAGGACCATTAGATGGAAGAAAAGAAAATGATATCAACTCATAAAACCAGTTAGTCATCATCCATCCATCGTCTTAACACTTGGGTGGGAAATTGAGATATATGTAGTAGGGTATATTGAGTTTAACAACTAGGTCTTCATCTGTACACCAAAAACAATTGGATCTCCACTTCAAAATGCTTAATATAAGAGTAGATTGTTGTCATGAAGCTGCAATAATTCAATAACCAATATTCTATGGATGCCCTCGCTTAGATAGAGAAAATCAAGCTTAATCACCTACATTTAAAAGGTTGAAGATAAAAAAGCAGGAGGCAATAAAATGGTTAAGACCCATAATAAAAATATTCTCAAATAGAAATGAAAATTAGAAATAAGAATGAGAATGAGATGAATGATATGGGAGAAAAAATAATCAAGGATTTAAATGAGAAGTGATGTTGCACTATCTAATAACACGCTTTGAAATTGGATTATGAAGTGGGAGTGAGATTATAATTAATGTGATTGATATTTATCAATTAAGTGTGATGAATATAAATTAAGGATCCAAATTTGAAATAAAATTTATGAGCCTTAAATCAATTTATAAATGACACCTATAAAAAATTTTCTCATAAAAGTCAAAAATATTAGTATTCATAGATTAATAGATAGATTAGACCACAATATCCCCTCCATGGGTAAAAAATATTCAAGTGGGGATGAATGATAGGGATTACGTACCTAGTATCTCATAAATTTTTAAATTTATTTTAATTTTTGTATTTCTAACCGAGGACTTCCATCCCCCTCGGTGGACGGTGAAAGCGTGGGTTTAATTTTCGTTGCAGTGGTCGGAATCAAATGATCAACTCAAAATAAAGTCAGCTACTAAATGTATTGTTGATCTGCGTTGGGTCCCTTAACCCCTCGAACAACCCAAACAACACCACATTACTAACAGTGGCAGCCTCTCTATTGGGACCGCATAGTCAATTGGCCATCCCCGTACCCACTCCACGTGGTACAACGCGGTGTAAGTTGCTACGTAATACAAATACGACAATAGATTTTCCATGGCCATTCTATACCCCACCCCTGTCCTCTCCCTAACATAGGTCCCTGTGCTCTGATGTAGATCACTGTGAACACTATAAGAAATTCAAATATTATGATATTATTCATGATACGATATTAAATCTTGTAATTATATAAGGCAAATTACGCTGACTCAGTTTAAGATCGGGTAAAATCCCTGCTGAATCTCTGTATTTATAAAATTTATTTAGGAGAATTGGACATGTAAAATTATTATATTGATCTTTTTTAATTTTATAAAATTATTATGTCATTCTTCACTTTATCACATAATAAATAGTATATTTAGAGGATATCAATGTCACATTGACAAATAAAGGAGAGTCATGATAAATTTCATCAAATTTTATTAGAGGTTAGTATAATTTATCCAATTATATATTATAATTTGTAAATATTATTCTTTTATATTCCTAAAATTAGATCAATCATAATAAAATTTAAATCTATAATCTCCGGATACTACCCAAAATCCTGTACGCCAATCCTAATTGCTTAATATGTAAGTATCGTTGAAAGCCACATATTTAATACAACTAAAATATAGATATGTTTTTCCAAAAGAATTTCATTCTAATTTATTCATACTCTTAAACCATCTGTTTTTTTTTTTGTGTTTTTGACTTTTTGGTCAAGGAAGAAACCAACCTTTTGTCTTACAAGATTAATAATGGACCCCGCACCCTCCAGAGAAAAGTTAGTTGTCATCGTTGGGTTTATAGTCATTTTGGTAGCAACTGATCCAATGAATGAAATTAATTCTCGGGGTAGACTGAAGACTATGCACAGACCACGTCTTCTCCCTTGTTGTCTATATAAACACCTACCCTTTCTGAACTCTGATAGAGCTTGCTTCAATCATCGTACCATGCTCCTACCACCTCAACACAAAAACCCAAAGACATATCACAAGCACTAGTGGCTACTATACCCCCTATCAATTAATTACCTGTTTTTGTGGCGACTGATAAATTATTTGTGACTGGTTTTTCAATTTGAGAAGATGAAGAAAGGAAGCACGAGTAGCGAGTCTCCTAAACCCGACCGCAAAACCATTGAAAGGAACCGCAGAATTCACATGAAAACTCTCTGCTTCAAGCTTGCTTCTCTTATTCCTTCCAATCATAAATATTTCAAACAATATTCAAAATCCAAGGTACATACTCATCTCCCTCGATCTCTCAGTCTCTCTCTCCCTCTGCCCCAGCCTTAATTTATTGGTCCACTCTTCACAGTCTAAGGTTGTATTAATTAATTTTCCAAATTAGTTGGTTGATGAATAAATTGATTTTTTTTTGTTTTCTTTTTTAGGACATGCTGGCACAACAAGACCAGCTGGATCTGGCAGCAAGGTACATAAAGCATATGACAGAAAGAATAGAGAAATTGAAGAAGCAGAAGGAGCAAGCCATGATGGGGTCAAACCAAAGCCATAACAACAACAGCAATAAAATGATAAATTTCGACACCAAATTGCCACTACTCGAGCTAAGAGACCTGGGTTCAGCCATAGAAGTGGTGTTGGTGAGTGGATTGAACAACAAGACCTTCATGTTGTACGAAGTGATTAGTGTCCTCGAGGAAGAAGGCGCTGAAGTTGTCACCGCAAGCTTCTCAACCGTGGAGGATAAGATTTTTTACGTTGTTCATGCTCAGGTACTAACACATATTTACATAACATAAGTTTAATTATATCTTTTTCTTCCTTAAACAATCAACCAATTATACTAGAGTATGATTTAAACACACTACTTACAACAATAATAAATTTTAATGTATCAAAATTTGATTTTTCTATGCTACATTTATATATAAATTGAGCATTGATTGTATATTAATTGAACATTAATTAATGATCTCGAGTAGGTTTATTTCATCTTTTTCTTTCAAAAAAAAAAATTTCATGCGGCTGAAGATTGATCTCAGAATCTAACCTCATTTTGATGGCTTTCTCTTTCCACAGGTTAAAATATCAAGAGTGGGTGTTGAGACGACAAGGGTACATCAGAGGCTCCAGGACTTGATTGCCCCTCTTGAAATCTGGGAGTACCCGTGAAGACTAAGCTAGCCGTATGTGGTCGCCCTGGGCAATTAGATTGTACTGAAGACATTATTAAATGAAAATTAGTACCCCACATTAAATCAACATATATGCATAAAGAAGAATGTAGTTAATGTCATATTAAGTATATATAATGCTCGAGTCTATTACCATCCTACGCATTAGGTGATGGAAATATTTCAGGAATGTATATGTAAATTCGGATTTTGTAAACAAAGGGATTATCAAGATCTTAAAAGTAGTAGCAAGTTTTAAGTGTGCTGAATGTATTGAAAAGTTTAAAATTTTCATTTTCTCTATACAAAACTTTCCATTCTGGAAACTTTAATCAATGTCTTAAGGCACTTGGTAAAAAAAACCATTTTAATTAAAAATTAAAGTGTTTTTTTTCTTCTTCAATGACTGGCTCGTTAAGAAATCAAAATCTGTAATGTAGCATTTGTTTTTGATCCCCAAAATAGAAATATAGAGACATTAGAAATATAAACTTGTTTACTAATGGGGATAGGTCCCCATGACAAATTTTTTTTTATATTTTTGTCCTTCCAACAAGTGAAGATAGGATAATATTTATGTACATATTTTTTTTCCTTTCAATAATATTCATATACATGTTTATTAATTTCGATTGTACCCTAAAAAATGGTGGTGGTGGTGTTGGGGCATCCAGCAACCTTCAGCAGTAGTCTAGTTACAGTTTGGGAGAGGTACATATTTCTTTTATCATGTAGTTATTGTATTGTTCTCGTATTTTTAAACATAATATGAAAACAATTATCATGTTTTGTACTCTATAATCAAACATGATATAAAGACAATATTTTTTATGTTTTCGTTTCTACTATTTTTACTGTCCATAGACAGGTACTAAACGCTACCTAAGTTTTATACTTGAATAATGAGTTTTTATAAGTTTTCAATAGTGGGTAAAAATAAATAAAAAAACCTATCCATTTTGATTCCTCAACGAATTGATAGAAAAATCAAAAATAAGTTTATGAAACTTTATTGCCCGCAACGATTACTAGCACGTCCCTTCGTTTTTTTTTTTTAAATAGAAATAATAAATTTATTTGTAAATTTATGGGATTTGCTTTTTTTTTGTTTCTCAAATTCTATTGGATAGAATTTGAGTAAAATTGATTTAATTTTAAAATTTAAAGATAAATAAAATGTTTAAGATAAATCAAATCAATTTAATTATATTTTTAAGCATTTCAAACACAATTCAAATGATTGAATAAAAGAAAATAACTATTCTTTACATTTTTAAAATAACTGTTAAAAAATACAATAAAATATTAAACTGATTTTAATAATTGTAAAAAATTATATAAGTAGACAAATTATCTTGATCTAAAAAGTATACTTTCATTAACATAGTTAATACACAATTAATTGCTATAATCTTTTTGATGTAAAAGAAAATTTTATTTATAGATAAATCTAAGCTTTTTTTTACCAAAAAAATAAAAAAAATATGATTAATTACATATATCCACCACTTTCAACATTATTTATCAATATATAGTAGTTTTTTTTTTAATAGTAATATGCTACACAATCTAGTGAAAAAAGTCGGTTCATTAATCATTACTCATGCAATGCGTTACACAATCAGACATATTATGGAAGGATGAAAAAGCAAGAACATGGGCTGACAGCTAGCCATGTTATGCAAGAAGAAAATGTCTAACAGCAAGACTTATTGCACATAGTCGAGCTCTATTTATACACTCGATCCCAAAACTAGGTGAACCATATAATGACACATTAATACAAATAATTAATTTTTATTTAATTATTTAAAAAGTTATTTAAACAAAGAAATTTGATGGCATGATAGTATAAAAAAAAATTCTGCTGTCAGTACTTTCTCCTCAACAATTAGAAAGACAAATTAAAAACATTACAGTACACTAATATGACGACTAAGAAGAATGGAAACAGAAGTTTCTATAATTATTTTGGTCAAAAATCTGAAAAGAGTTATCAATATTAAGATTAAATTGATGTCAACTTTAAATTTAACATGTTAAGACTGAAACTAATATTTACTAAAAATAAGTATTTGTAACATTAATATGATTACTCAAATTTATATTTTTCTTAACAAAAAGATGGCACTAATGCCACACATTTCATAAAAAATGACTGAATAAATTAATGTTATATATATTTTTTAATTTTTGATGGGGTAGTGATGCAAATCTTTTAAGAAATAAACAAGAGAAATATTAATTGTACTTATAGATTGTAAGACATAATATCAATTCACATTTTATCCATCATTGAATGGGGTATGTGCCCTACTTAAATAAAATCAACTTTCCATCTAATGATGGATAAAGTGGAAGTCAATATAGTATCTCATACCCTATAAGTCCAAATAACACAACTAAATAAATAAATGTGAACTTAATTTGTCTGACACGATCATGGCATTAATATTCTTTTTCTATGCGGGGTTGGTCTTGTCCCTTGTGTGTTCTAAATTGCGGTTACGGTCGTGGTTGCAGTTGCGGTTACGGCCATCGCGGCTACTGCAATCCGGATTGCGGCCGTTGTGACATGATTTTATTTTATTTTGCACAAAATGCAAAATAAAAAGAAGTATAACAATTGTGCCACCAAAATAACAAGTCTTCAACATATTTTATACAAATATGTGCCTCTAACATATTTAAATATGAACTTTTCATATTTTTAGAACAATCATACAATAAAATTAGAACTTCTCAGAAAACAATTGCTATAAATGTGACCAAGCAATCCATGAATAATTTTATAATACTAACAAAAACAAGAATTAAATTCAACACAAAATTTTAATATAGAATACTATTAATAATTAACTAAACGGTGTTGTGGCTGTAAAAATGATTAATCCATGAATAATTTTATAATACTAACAAAATCAACTTAACTGTGTAAAAATGATTGGATGACATTTCAACATCCAATATATGTTTTTTACAAAAAAAAAAAATGAAAAGCACTCTGGTTCCAATATAATTCCACCTTTTTTTCAAAAAAATTTGATAGTGAAATGCACAAATAAAAAGTCCATCCATTTTTTTGGCATGGCAGACAATAAAAGAAGGAGAAGCTAAGCGGCAGACAATAAAAGAAGGAGAAGCTAAGCTGTGTATCAAAACAAAAAGAGAAGCTAAACCTTGAATGAGGAGTGCCCAGCAACAACAGGAAGTCTACCCATTTAATAAAATAAAAAGATAAAAGAAAACAAAAAGAAAAAGAAAAGCCATTTGCAACATTCCCATCCCCTACCTACCCCCACTTTCCTCGAGATCCTTCTCTCTTTCCTAGTTCTCTTTTTCATTGTGACTGAACAAACAGCAGCCCAAGCCTTTACCTTTAGCCATTGATTTTTTTCAGAAAAACGCATGCTCAATCTTTGGCTTGTAAGTCATTTTCAACATAATATCTAACATTTTTTATTTTTCTTATCATATCCCCTCATCTTTCCATGTTTAATCTTTCCTCAACTCCACTCTTATCTCCCCTTTCTCAATCTGCTTCTTCTCTATTTGCCGCCAAAGCACCACCATCTGCCATATCTCCAATCGGCCTTCCACCATTACATGATGGTTGAGGTTGTGCGAGAATGGAAGTGCAAAAGCGGGATACATGGTTGATTTTTTTGGACTTGTTGCGTTCTATTGCAATGCATTGCGGCCGCATCACCGTTATGTTACGGCCACATCACCGTTATGTTGCAGATTTTTCTGGGATTTCAATTCACCCGGCAATTACGGTCCAAGGCAGTTGCGGGCACTGGTGCAACCACAATATTGCGGCCGCATTAACCATTGCAGACTGCAATTTGAATTCCTCGTGTTGAGTCTCGCCCTGTGCCGCCGCGTGGCCTTAGGCGCGCCTTCAATGATGGTTGCTCTGATGGGCTGAGTTTGAGATGGAAGCTTTGGTGGTTGGAATCAAGGTTTACGGAACCAGCTCTATTTTCGATTCTGCTTTGGGGATAGGTTTGGGCAAAGGGTGTTTTGGTTTGGGATGATGGAGGACCTATCTTCTCTGCTTTTACCTTACAGGTTGTCATCCATTTCAGATTCAATATGTTTTGTGGCCACACGTCTATGGTGTGCAGATCTCATTTGTTGCCTTTCATTTTTGTTTTTGTTTTTGTTTTTTGCAGTTCCATTTTAGGCCTCTCAAACATTGTTTTTGCTCTCCCCGTTTTGTTCATTTTGTGCATATTTGACTTGGTTTTGCAAATCTCATTTTGCTTTTCCTCTTTTTGTTTTGCATAACCGAGCTTGGGTTGTGTTGTTCTCGTTTTTGCTAGCCCAGACTCGCGTTTTGCTGTTTTGGTTTAGTTCTTGAGGATTGAGGGCTATGGTGTGCCATATATGGCCGTGAACTCAGCAGCTTTCTTCATGATTTGTTTGTGGGGGATGTCACTTCTATGTTCGGTGTCAGCACTTGGCAAAGCAGAACTCTACTTTGCCAAAAGCAGATATCGAGCACAGAACCAGTCGTGTCTAGTGTTTGTTACAGGAAGTTGGACAGATGAGGAGCCAACCTCAATTTCGATAGGGCTGATGGATGTGTTGCTTCGTTTTGTTATGGATCCTTTTACTGGATTTGTAATTTTTATTAATTCCTTTTACTACTTTCTTTGAGAGTCTAGCCGTTGTTAATTATTAAAAAAAATTATTTTTCTATGAAGGCAAAAAAAATTGTGATCATTTCCTCTTATGCAATTAAGACAAAATAAGTTGTGCCCAATAAATAAGAAAATGTTATTTTAACACCTATATGGGTGTAAATATATATCCATGATAGTGTGAGAGAAATATGGGAGAGAGAATAAATTGAGAAAAAAGTAAGTGACAAGACCTATGTAGTTTATGAATAGGATATTTGGATATTTTAAAAAATTTGGTATTGAAATAGCATTATTGTAATAAATAATTAAGTTGATTCCGGGAGATTTGCTGAGCTGAATGATGTGAACCTTGAAAATTGTGACTTTTTTTTTAATGAATGACTCATTTATTCTTTTTATCTAGGCTATGTGCATTCAAAATTTAATAAATTTAATTAATTTAAGTTAAGTCAATCTATTATAAAATAAAATAAAATCAATATTTACTTTAGTTCTCATTACTTTTTTAAAATTATTTTAGTTTTTAATTTTTAAAATTTATCATTTTCGTCTCTTACATTTATAAATGTGGATTACTTTAGTTCTTCTCTTCATATTCGTTAACTCTCCATGTGATAATAAATCATGTTAAATGTGAAAGAGTAATTTAAGTGGTTCATTTTTAGTGCATGCCATTGTATAACACGATTCATTTAATTCCTCTCATAATTTTTTCTCTCTCTGATCTATTTTTCTTGTTAGATTTTCTCGGAAACCAAAAACTGCGAGAGCTTCACTTGTCTTTGCTCCTCCTCCTCCTCCCTTGAGATCTGAGGCCTCTTCTCTCTCTCTCTCTGCGAGACTGAATCTCTTGTCATTGATCGGATTCACCTACTTTGCCCATGGTAATTAAGATTTTTCACTATTTTCGCACTTTGTGCTTGTTGTGCCAGTTCAGATCACTTCCATATTTCGATTTTGGATAATCTTTCTCCTTGTGTCCTTTTTTGTGCTTCTTGTATTTTGATGTGAAAATAAGTGTGAAGATTTTGCTAACAACCAAAAACAACTAGAATAACACCATGCCACCAACAAACCTAACTCATTTCATCCGCTTTTGCCTTTTCATTTTCATACACACAAACAAGTAACATTAAAAAACAGGAAAAAAAAACAAAATAACTATATTAAAAAAGAATCTTTGATTATCTAAGTATGAAAGAGTAAAAAGAAAACAACCTAAAAAAATCAAGCGAAGCTCTCACAGTGTTTGGATTATGAGAAAATTTGTCAAGGAAAATAGATTATAGAAAGAAAATTGTGAGAGAACCAAAATGACCTTTTTTTTATTTTATAAATGATAATAGCTCAACCTTCCAATGGAGGGAGCAAGAGAATAATGCAAAAGGAACAGTTAAGCATCAAAAGCAGAAAAACATTCATGTGCTAGAAGACTAAACAAAAACACAAATAAACACAAATAAGAACAGAACATAAAACAAAACAGAAGGAACCACCAATTGAGGAACAAGTAGACAAGAATATCAATGTCACCCTTTCCAATAGTAGACTTGCTCAATATTTGTAGTGAAAAATTTTGGGCAAAAAGATAACTTGTCACACTAAGTTTGTGCCCAGAAACCCAATTTACGTAACATGTTTCTAATTTCTAGCTCCCAATTCGGCTTAAAGTTTTCAAAGACCATACGGTCATGAATCCATCAAATAGACCAGCAAACAACGTAAAGAAGTGAAATCCAAAATTTTTTATCAAAGCCCCCGGAAGGGGGTACCAAACCATGTATCAAAGAATAAGACTGGGTCATTTGATAAGCACCAAGAAATATGCCACAATCGAGAATAGAAATTCCAGATATAAACTAACCTCTAATAAGAGAAGAAAAGATGTTCTAGTATTTCCATACTTTTACCACAAAGAGAGCATGTAGCATCATCTAATGGAATACAATTAATACTACGAAGCCTTTCAGAGAGCCAAAATGACCTATTTTATGTAATGTCAACGACTAAAATGAACTACTTAAATCACTCTTGCACACATAATTAACCGATGGTTACGGATATTAACGAAAGGATTAAAGTGATTCACGTTTATAAATATCAAGGATTAAAATGATTTATGAAAAAAATGTTAGGGACTAAAGTGAATATTAAATCAAACAAAATTCTTGAATAGTAATTTTTCATTCATAAAATATAAATTTAATATTATATTGTCAGTCAATAAAATTTTAAAAAATCACATCATATTAATTAAGTAATTACTAGTCATAATAATTACCCCATTATAATTTAAAATTGTTAAAAAAAATTTAGTTCTTGAAAGCATAAAATTATTCTATAGTATCAATAATATATAAAAATCAAATTCTTTAAAAATTTATTTAAACCAGTTTAATTATTGGTAGCAATGGTCACTTTTGATAGAATGCTGCGGCAGAGAATGGCATCTATGATCTATGCGAGGGTGCAGCTGGTAAAATCGAAAGGCAACCCCACAATTAGCGCGGAACAGTCAACAAGTTAGAAATAACTCGGACCAAGTTCATGCAAATGCGTGTCTGGCTGCATTAATTAAGCATCATGAACGGAGAAAAAATGGCAAAGACCAAATAAGTGTGTTACTATACTATTTTTGTTCCAGTGCCTTTCTATAATAAGTGTTGCTATTCAAACACTCAGAAAGTTGATATTTATTGAGATACCCATTTAATAGTTATTGAATATGATATGATAGATAAAATATATGAGATCCACTATTATATTTAATAGTTGTTAAATGTGTATCATTATATACATTCATTTTTTTTGTTTGAATAACCTTTTTATTTTATATTTTGCTTTTGGGGGTGCGTGCTTTAAGATTTGAAAGCGATTTTTCAAAGAGAAAATAAAATGTGCTTTTTCGCATGGCTCAATCGAGGCTTCCTTCCAACAACTCAAAAAAGAAAGGAAGCTGCTTGACTGATTCCAGGGTTCGCCTATCTTTCACTGAACTGATGTGATGACTTGATGAATCGTTCATCAGACAACAAGGATTAAATGCAACGACCTTACTCCTTAATGATGGTGATATTGTGTCATTTCAATATATTAAAAAAAAGATCATTTTAATATATTAAAAAATTAATATATTTAGCCATAGATAACTCGGTATTCCATCACGGCTATTTTCAACGAGTGAAGGGAGTAAATTAAACGCAAAATTTGTGTATTACTGTCATGTCGTCGGTGCTCGGCATGTAGGGAGAGAATTATTTGTTTTAAGTGAACTACTCATCAAGTCAATCCTCACAATAATTTCAATGACTTTGACAAATTGGATTATTTGAAACCAGTACACTCAGCTATAAATCCGGAAAATTCTAATATTGGGACAAAAATAATACCTCAATATGAAAAGGAGCCAAAGCGATAACATCATAGTGTTTTTACGGTTTGATTAGGCGTGTGAAGAGGGGTATGATGTTGTGATTTGGCGGGTTAAAGTTGTGCTAGCTGTTGTCACCAAGCTTCAGAGAAAGTTCTGGCTTGTGGTGGTTGTTATTGGATCAGGTGGGAGTCTCTTGTGTAAGCTTTCGTTAGGGACCTGAAGGTGTGTTATAATGAATTTGGTTCCAAAGGAATGTTATTGTTAGCCATTTGGCGTGGCACCTGCGATTTCATGCACAAATGAGGAAGAAGACAAAATACTGGTGGAAAATGTATGGATTAGACACGGTAGCAAAAGTGAAATTTAACACATTAAGAAAAAAGACAACATATGTAGCTTTTCCCTTTATTTCAAACCAAAACACAAACAAATGTATCTCCTTTTGCTCCATTTCTCTCTCTTTCTCCTTCACAATTTCGGTTTCTCATCTCAATGAAAATCACTCTTTTCTATCACAAAAACATCTCAATGAAAATCACTCTTTTCTATCACAAAAACAATTTCACGCATGAAGACAAAGCTCATCTCATTCTTCTTCTTCTCTTTCACTTCTATTCACAACAAGGAATAGCACGGTGGAAAAGAGAGGGGAAAGAAAAGTAGGGGCTGTTTGGCAAGATGTTTTTAAAATTGTTTTTAGTTTTTGAAAATAAAAGAATAAAAAAATTTGTTTGGGTGCTTATTTTATACAAGTTGTTTTTAAAAATGAAAAAACTACAATTATATTTTAAAATCTAAAAACCAAAAACAGATTTGAGATTTTTTTGGTTTTCTTGTTTTAAGTTTGGTGAAAAACATAGTGGCAATTTTGTTAATAAGTGAAGTTTCTATTTTTTGCCGTTCTTCGATTCTCATCACCTAGTTCTCTCCATTTCTTTTGTTATTTTGTTGGATTCTTTCTCAGCTTCTTCATGCTATTCAAGAAGCTTCATGCCATCCACGCCTTCTTGAAGACCCAGCCCTCATTTTGGTGAGTGAACCCGCGACCAGCCCCCATTCCGGCTCCGCGATTGTGAAGCTTCGCGAACCAGCCCATTCCGGCGCCGCAACCTGCTCCCGAGACCCTAGCTCCTCCCGACCTGCGACCCATCGCGAACCCGTGAAGCCCAACTCCTCTGCGACCTGTTCCCCTCGGCGTCAACTAGATCTGCCGGCGTCAACCGTGAAGCCCAGATCCACCAGCGTCATGACCTGCTCCCCCAGCACTGCGACCCTCCGCTGCGACCTCCTCATGCACACGACCTCCCCCACCACATGCTCCCTAAGTTCTGCCTCGTCCGCAACCTACTCCCCAAGCTATGCCTTCGCTAGCCCCGCCACCCACGAAGTCGAGATCGGCTGGCCTCACCACCAGCTCTGTCTGCACCTGCGCACTGAGCAGTGAGAGAGGAGGCAACGCGAGGGGAAAAGAAGAAGGAGGAAGGGGAAGCCATGGGTGGCTTCACATGGAGGAGGCCGCGGTGGTTTCTACTTTTGCTTTCCATTCAATTTTTTTTTTGAAATTCTGAATCTATGTTTGATTATTTGTGGATTGAGATTCCATGAGCTGAGATGTATTGTTAATGGTGATGATTGTTAATTTATTGCTGGAAATAGATTATTGCTGTTTGATTTGTGTTGATTTGAGAAGGGGATGTGGGACTGGGATTGTTTGGAAACTGGTTTGGTTTATTGTTGTTGTTACTGTTAATAAATTAGTAAGGTATCGTGACTAAATTGTAAATTGGATGTAGCTATAAGAAAATCATGAATAATTTATAAATAGATTTATAAATATAAATTGACATCAAGTTGTGTTAAGACTATTTTTAGAATAGGAAGTTGTATTAAGACTTTATTTATTAAATATGTATGGAAAATATTATCCATAGAACATAAAATAGTTAAGTGGTTGTTTAAAATTTGTCATTTATAATTATGCAATTTGCCAAACAGTTTTTTATTTTATTAGTTTTAAAAGTTGTTTTTTAAAAAAATAATCCAAACAAGTTTTCTGTTTTTCATCATTATAAAACTGTTTTTGAACTTAAATTTCCAAATAAGTTTTTTCATTTTCAAAAATCAAACTAAAAACTGTTTTCTAAAACAGTTTTTAAAAACAAAAACAAAAAAACAATTTCAAGTAGCCCCATAATCTCTTTCACTTCTCTTCACATTTTTTGATGCGAATTTTCTAAGATTGTCTTTGTACAACGAAAATATTGAACTATGAATGACATTGTACGAATTTCATATGCATTCTTATACATGGATACTGGCATTATAAACTTGTAAATTTGCCAAAAACTTGTAAATCTGTGTTAAAAAACTTATAAACTTGTGTTAATAACTTGTAAAATAGTTGTACATACTTATAAACTATTGGTAAATACGTTAAAACCGGTTGTAAATAATTTGAATTTAGTTTTTTATTCTTTGCTTTTGAACACACCATTTGGTTATGTATCTAATACAAAAAAAGGACACAAATGAGTTAATGTGTCATCTATATAAATTAATATCAATAATTTATACGATAACCAATTTTAAATAACCAAAATCAAAGTAATCTACATCCAAACTCATGCTAAAAAAAGTATAATTTGTAAACCCCTGCAAAAACTTTGTAAACTAGTGGAGAAAACCTATAAAGTTGTGTTGAAAATTTGTAAACACATACTAAAAACTTATAAACTAAGTGCAAAAAAAGTTATAACATGTGCAGAAAACTTATAAACAAGTGCATAAAACTTAAAAATCCATGTTTAAAATGTAACATCCTCTCTAGTACAATACTAGTCTTAAGCCATGACAT
Source organism: Dalbergia cochinchinensis (assembly GCA_031216125.1). Lineage (NCBI taxonomy): Eukaryota > Viridiplantae > Streptophyta > Magnoliopsida > Fabales > Fabaceae > Dalbergia > Dalbergia cochinchinensis. Next base: position 51,173,153 of record CM062373.1, on the reverse strand, counting down.
CGAAATCAAGAGTTGTTACTTATAGATTAGTGGACCTTTATTAAATATCTATAGCAAACTTGATTGATTCACGAGATAACAATATCGTAATTCTATTAAAATTTATAAGGAAACCAAAACATTTATTTAATAGAAAGTTAAGTACATAAGGGAAGCTTTTCTATGAGCTTTAACACACCTTTGTTCTCTAACATATTTATATACATATCCATTCCATTAAATACAACAGAATAAAAGTATTAACTACTATACTATTGCATTTCTGAGTTCTTTTGCATAGCAGCCTCTCGGTTCTCTGTATCAACCTGGAAATAACACGGAAATATAAATATAAAAATATAGGGGTGAGAATTATACAATTCTCAATAGGGTAACTCCCTAACTATATAATCATAATATCATCGTCATCACCTCAGCCACTTTGGTTTGTTAAAAAAAAAGTGGTCATACATTACATAATAATGGTTTATTTTTAAAGTTTCAAATCATACTTTTGAAGTAGGTTACTTTTAACATTCAGTCACTTAATATACACATATCATACTAATCAATGTCATATACTGCTAACTTTTCACTTAAACATATTGGTTTCAATATTGATACTAAACTTCTTCACTTGGCATATAAGACAAAGGATTACTTAGAAAACTTACTACTTCAACTTGTCTTGGCCCTTGACTAATTTTGTCACGTCTGGGCATTACGTATCGTCATCCCTAGCATACCAATAATGGGTAATAGACTGTTTTTCAGGACTAAGCTCATTCCTATATAGGATCATTGAATTTACTTTCTCCAATTCTCACACATACGTATTCGTAGTTAGGTTTACTTTTCTTGACTCAATTCAAGGGTAGTTAGGTTTATTTTCCCTAATAGATCGGATTTACTTTCTCCAGCCCAAGAATTATAAATCTTATGCTCTTCTTGGAAGTCAGGTTTACTTTCCCTAACAAACTGGATTTACTTTCTTCAACCCAAGAAATATAATTTTATGTTTTTCTTTCGTATATGAGCAATTGTAATAAGCATTCATATCTATGTGTGCCTAACCTCATTTATAAGCTCATATGCTTACTTATTCATATTCATATTCATGTGCTCATGTCATACTGGTACAAGATGCTATTATTTTATCAATTCGAAGCATCAATTCATTTTCAGCAAAATGACAGATTTCACATATTCGTAGCACAATTTATTCTGCATTTCAAACCATAAATCCAAAGCTATCAAAATTATCTAAGACACTTCAATGTGTCCACAAGGTTCCATAAAAATTTCAGAGCAAAAAAAATTCTCTACCTATATTAAGAAAATTAGACAAATTCAGAAATCAGAAACCCCCTATTTATAGCCAACAACCATAGTTTTCAATTTTATTACCCTATTAAATGATCATATCAAATCATACAAAAATTCATTCTCAACACCTTGTAAAAATTTCAAGTGATAGTTCAATCATTTGTATGGTAAAAAAATTAGCAAAATTTACAACTTCTATTCCAACATTTCAGGTAGCATACATACGATCTCAGTTCTTGATTTTTTAAACATAGAAAAAATGCCCAGAATATGGAAATTTTTTTACTGAAGATGCCTTAGCATGTTAGCTACATAACATAAAATTTCAGCTCAATCTAAAGCTTTTTACTAGGTCAGAAAATTCGTGATCATTCCTTGCCTATAAGAAAATTGAATTTCCAACAAGTTAATCCAATACTCCTTTAACAAAATATGATTTTTCCACTACACTAAATACCCAACATATGCAAATACATCAATATCTATATATAACCTTATATCAGAACCAGAATTTATCAATTTAGAATGACCAAAATTTGCAAGAAACAAAATTGCATAAAATAAGACACAAAAACCCAACTTTGCAAACTTTAGAGCTTTATACTCCAAAGGTGTTCCAATTGATTTCTCTTCACTTTAAGGCCACCAATTCAAGCCCCAAACCTTCCTTAGGCAGTGAAGAAGTGAGATATCAAGGTGAGGGTTGATGAGAATTGAGATTTCAATCGGTTAGATTTGTAGGTATTGATGTGTGGAATAAGTTTTGTGAAGAAAGTTTGTGATTTAATCAAGTCTAGGCTAGGTGTTTAGACATTTGAATCAAGTTTTCTTGTGTTTGAAGAAGCAAAAATGGAGGTTCTGCCTTTCTTATATGTTGGCCAAACTTAGACAGAAGAAATAATGAGATTAGGTGACTTGTAGTTATCTTATAAGATGTTGAAAGTATTATTTTAATGTAAAATCTAATTTCTTCATAAAAGAAACTAATATGGATGGTTAGGATTGGATCTTATTATTCAAGATTGAATCTTAGCTATTCATTTAGTTTAAATAGATAAGCATTCTCCTTTTGTAAAGGTCAAACTAGCTTTCGGTGCTAGAAATTGAATATCGAAATTTTATCGAACGAGTAAAATAGTGTATCCGGATAATCAAACATTACTTAAAATTAATTCTAGGTATAGAATCTTTATTTTTAACTATTTCTGGCTTTAATCCTATAATCTCTCAATTTTGGACACCTCCGGATCCCAAATCCAGGGTTTCAGCTGGCCTAACGGGTCCACAAGGCCTGTAAGTTACTATTCACCTCTTTTTTTTACAAATCTATTGGACTGTCCTCATCATTACTAAAACTGTCAGATTTCTGAAACTATGACTAACAAAATTCAAATTAATTTTTAACTAATTTTTAAAGTGTTACATAAAACTCATAAATCAAGTACTAAAAACTTGTAAATCAGATCTGAAAACTTAAAAAAACAAGTCAAAAAACTTGTAAACCCATACTAATAAGCTTTAAATTGTTGCTAGCAAGTTGTAACAGAACAAACAGCCATTGAAAATAGAATAATAAAAGAATAATAAAAAGAACTTGCTATTGGCTTTATGAACGAGTTGGTTGAGAAGAATGTCAGGTAAATTAATTAGTTTTGATTATTGTTATTTTATTATTCTACTTTACAAATTTTTAACATAGGTATAAAAGTTTTTTAACACTGGTTTACAAGTTTTTAACACTAATTTATAAGTTTCTAACACCAATTTCCAATTATTTGGATCCGATTTTGAAGATATTTATCAACAGTTTAGACATTTTTACCACTGCTTTCCAAAAATTTATAACCAGTTTACAAGTATTTACAACTATTTTACAATTTATTAGCACGATTTTACAAGTTTTTAAACATAAATTTACAAGTTTTTAACACTAATTTACAAGTTTTTTACACCAGTTTTCAAGTATAAGAACAAATATTAAGTTTGTCGAAAGTCATTTTCAATTCAGTACTTTCACTATACAAAGACAATCTTAAAGAGAAACCACATCAAAAAATTTGAAGAGAAGTGAAAGAGGTTCGTTTCCCCTTTCTTCTTTGTTGAGCTACTTGCTATTCATGCAAAGCTATTCTCATTTCAATACTTTCACTGTACAAAGACAATCTTGAAGAGAAATCATGTCAAAAAATGTGAAAGAAAGTGAAAGAGGTGATTTTCGTTTCCCCTCTTTTTTTTATTGAGCTACTTGTTGTGAAGAGAAATGAAAGAGAAGAAAAAGAATGAGATTAGCTTAGCTTTAATACATGAAGATTGTTTTTATGAGATGGAAAAATAAGGTGATTCTTGTTCTTGTTGTCAGATGAGAAAACTAAAGTTGTAAAGAAGAAAGAAGGAGAAAGGCAACAGAGAGAGAATGAAGAAAGGTTTTCCCTGCCATTTTCTTTTTTCTTCTTTTCTCTTTTGTGCCCTTCTGTGTTTGTAAATTTCAATTTTGCCACTGTGTAATGCTCTCTACCACCATTTCATCCTTTTCCTTTCTTCTAATATGGTGGAATCTTAGATGTTTTTGGAATGGTGTACCAGTAATATTTTTGCTTTTCTATATAGTCCTATTTAGGTGGCATTAATATTTTGTGTTTTGGTTTTATATGTGTAGCGTGTTGGTTTTGCAACCAGATTGTGTTGCTTGCTCCACTCATGTCGAGTCTTTATTGCTAAATTGTTGAAAAAAATATAAAAATGAGAAAAATGCATTATATCTTATTATTTTATCTAATTTAAAATTAATGTAGGTCAAACTCAGGTAAATAATAGGAATAAAAATTTACTATATCTATATAATCTATATATAATACTAATATGCTAGACTCCTACAAGAGAAAGTTTTTCAGTTGTCATAACAAAAATAATATAGGGCCTATAGTTTTTAAGAAGTTAATTATATACTGATGTTTTTTTAAAATAAAACTATAATTATTACATATTATTAGAATATTGTTGATAATAATCAGTATTTGATAAAATGATTGCACTATAAAAATCTATACTAATAATAATTTATATAATCCATACTAATAATGATTCAGAGGATTAAACAATGAAGCTATGATAAGTGTTACTCTTTGAGTGGTTCTCTTTTTCCTTGAATTTTCAAATTTCAAAGGGAATAAATTTAAACATTTTGATATTTAAAAAGTGACATTACATTTAATTTAAATTTTAATAACTAGAGAAATAAAAAAGCAATAATTTAAAGAAATAAAACAAAAATGAATATTTGGATTTAATTATGTCTGCTAAATTTTTTTAATAAAACTACAAATTAGGACAATAAATTCAAATATTTTGTTTAAATATTGTCTGTCAAATACTATTTTTTTTGTCCAAAAGGATGGCTGTTCACGAGAACTAAATAATTGTTTTAGAAAAAAATATTTAAATACATTGTTTATAAATAATAATTTGGTTGGTTAATAATAATTTTCAAAAAAACTCCATTTATATAACAGCAACAACAAGAACAATAATAATAATAATAATTTAGAGATCTAAATAATGAGATTTTTACAAGTGTCACATTTTAGGTGGTTCTTTTTTTCTTAAATTTTTTAAATTTTAAAGGGACTAAGTTTAGACTTTTTAATTTTTAAAAAGTGACATTACATTTAATTTTAATTTTAATAACTAGACAAATAAAAAAGAAATAATTGAAAGAAATAAAAATAAAAAGGAATATTTAAATTTAATTTTATGTCTATTAAACTTTTTTAAAAAATTTAAATTAGGAAAATAAATTAAATTATTTTGTTTAATTTTTTAGTGTCAAACACTATTTTTTTCAAAAAGATGGTTGTTAATGGACCTAAATGATTGTGTTTAGAAAGAATTATTTAAATACACTATTTAGAAATAATAATTTGATTGGTTAATAATAATTTTTAGAAAAGAACCCTAGTTATACAGTAATAATACTAACAATAATTCTATACTAATAATAATTTAGAGGAATAAACAATGAGGCTTTAACAAGTATCACACTTTGAGTGGTTCTTTTTTTCCTGTATTTTTAAATTTCAAAGGGACTAAATTTAAACTTTTTAACTTTTAAATGCTTTGACAACTATTAATTACACAAAAGGTACCGTACTTCATGGATATCAAAATAAAAATAAAAAAGAGTCAAATTTAAATTCACCTACTTTGTCGTGCCACTACTTATTCTTTTTGTGTAGAAAAAATTTGTCTTTTTTCATGATTTCAATTCGATTGAAATCTTTAATTACTTTCCTTTTATTCTATCAATTCATCAATCAAATAGATTGTTATCGATATTTATTTTCTTTTGGCTCTTTAGATTTCTCTAACCCTTTCTCTTTCTTCGATTTTTTAGTGGGATTTCTAAAATATTCAAGTATGATTTCATTACTTTGTCTGTACGGTTGTAATCTCCATCTCCAACTCATATCATATAGAGCAAATTCATTTAAGCTTTGAACAAGTATGACATCGCATATATGATATCTAAAAAGCAAAATTTGATATAACTAGACATTGCATATATGATATCTAAAAAGCAAAATTTGTCTTTGCTTAATCAATTGTTGCGGGTACTTATGCTCTTTCTTTTCATTTTTTTTTGGTTTATTCTGTTGATTCAATGAATTTTAGTTTTGTTTTTTTGTTCAAGGTGGTATTTAGTGAGTTATTTGGAGTCTTCTTGTGGAACCATTGTGGTATATTTAACAATTTTTTTATTTTTATTCATCTTTCCTTTAGTATATAACATTTATACGTTATTTTTTAATAGTTTACTAAAATCAAATCTTGAATCATTTAAAGGTTGTCATTCTTTTTTTTTTTTCCCAAGTATGTCGCTTTGTTTTTTATGGTGCATCTTTATATCCTTTATATTGTATCTCCTAATTGGTTAAATAATTAACTTGTTTTCGTTTTTTATTTTGGGTATATGTTCATTAGCCACATATGACCAGTGGATTGGCACTTAGAGATAATTCCTTAAATATGGAGTTCTAAGATGTGTAAACCTCTATTACAATGGTATTCTTTTCTTCTTAGTATGTACTAAAGTTTAATCTCAATCCAAATGTCCCAAGAAGATTGCATCCAAATATCTTAATTTGACAATAATCTTTTTAAGATTCAATGACTCAATTTGATTTTGATTGTTTTGTTTTTTCAAATCATGTGAACAATTATCATTTATAATTTGAGTAACCAGTAATTTTTTAATTGTACATCTCCAGAGTCTCAGAAAATTTATTTATGTAAAAATCTATAGGTGGGGAGAAAATGGAAGGATGTTCATGCATTTATTTTCACTTTCCATCAAGAAATTATAACAGTCTACGATGTTAACACTTGTAAGGATATATGTATGAAGACAAATTCATTTTTTCTTCATATATGTTTTATTTTTTTCTTTATTGTTATTATCTTTTTCTATATGCTTTATAATATGATTCTTTTGTGGTAATTGTTGTTGATGTGTTTAACATAACTATTGTGCTGATTTTATTATGCTATTTGAAATCCTTTTTGTGGGTGAGTTGTTGGTTGATTTGTGTGAAACAATTTTTTTATGATTAATTCCAATTGTTTTTATATTTCTTTGCTCCAATTTCAGCTAATTTCTTCGAAGAATAGAAAAGTAAAAGCTTAATGTGGCTAGGCTCTTTTGCTATTAGAATTACTTCATTATTTATTTTTTCTAAAAGTTATCATTTGCAACTAATCAATTGCTAATGTAACCAAGTATAAATCAACTACATATGTTCTAATAACAATGATATCACATAAAAGGTTTTTATAAAAATGGAAATAGATTATTTCTTTCATTTGCTTGATTCACATTCTTTTCATATATTTGAAAGGTTTTCATAAAAATGTGTCATGACCCGACTTGGGCACATGACCAGCACGTGAGGAATCCTCATTCCCACATAAACCTTGTGATCTCTGAGTCCCTCTATATATATAATTTAATATAAAATCCATTTCCGAAGCATATTTTCATTTCTGATATAAATCTCTAACTCTTTGGAAAAGGATTCATCATAAATACTTTCATAATCAATCTTTAGCATATGTCTCTGATATCAAATACATTAGTTGCTCTTAATACAAAATAAACCGTGGAAACCATAATCATGAAAATACAAATATTCTTAATAAAACATGACAGTCTATCCCTATGGTCCGGGACCTTGCCCGTCATGCACATTGGAGCACTTTATCTCAAAACATAATACCAAAAGTGCTTCACTTCAAAGTGAAGCTCATCAACTGGAAAATCTCTATTGTAGGAAAGGAGGTGGAAGAGAAAAACCCGTAGCATCTACTGCACCTGTAAAGGAGGAAGGGAGAAGGGTGAGTTTCATCTAAAACTCAGTGAGCAAGTCCTCACCCACAAACCTCTCATGGGATGACCAAGAAGATAGATAATCATATACAAATAATTAAAATCAGTTAATGCAATAACTCTAAAGTTCATATTCATAGGAATAACAAATAGCTCTAAAATCATTATTCTTTAGAAATCATAAAACCACAGTACACTAATAAAGAAACAGGAATCTCTGGTTATGCCTAATTCATGTGACATAACAAATCCCTGGTTATGTATAGCATAACAAATCCTCTGATCTCTAGGGCACCTAATTAGGTCCTTTTTATTATTTCTCTGGCCATAAGGCAACTTGGTATACCAAGGTTAATGGAATAACTGCCATTAACTCACAGTCTGTTTCTCTGTAGCTATTCTAGCCTCTAAGTCATAAAACTTGTCATTTCTCTAAAACTCGAATGTAGCATCTTTCTAGGCATATCGCTCTATAAATCATAATAATACTCTAGCTCTTTGATAAATATCATTTAGCAATAATGGTCCTATGAGTTTGCATAAAACAATTATTTCATGCTCTAGTTGAAAATCATCACTTTGGTAAACATATATATACCATTCAAAATCTCTAATATCTTTAAAACATTCTCTAGCAACATGCAATCATGTTATTTCTTAAGAAATTAGCTCTAATGACCAAAATAAAGGCCATAGGTTCCGAACCCACTCACCTGGACGGGAGGGAACGATGGCGTTGACACCAACGGAGTTCCGGATAGGAGAAATGGCACCAACGTCTGCCATCGAAGTTACAAAACTCTAGGTTAGTCTCCGATAACCTCTAGATTACTCAACACAACTCTAATAACATAGGGGAAGTAAAACCGTGCTTGGCCCTCTTGTTGCAATGAACTAACCTCGCTGCAGCAAACAAACTTTGCTACCACAAAAATAACTCGTTGCAGCGAGTCTACCTCTGCAAAACTCGCCCCTTTAGCAACAATGGAGACAAACCATAGTACCCATACCTAAAATGTGAAAAAATGGAGAGGATAACAAAACACAAACTCTATGTTATCATGTGGGAAGAAAAAGAACAACAAAAACCCGTAAATCCTTTACCTTTGATCTTGGAATGAGATGGAATGGAGTTGGATTGAGTGGAAGAGAGTTTGGAGAGAGCTTGGGGAGAAGGGTTTTGGGCTTCTAAAGAGAGATTTCGACTAAGGTGTTTTTAAGGAGTTAGGATTCACTAAAATGAAACTGCGTTATTTTTGCACTGTGCTGACATCTGGCTCGTTCGCTGCAACGAACCTTCCTTACTGCAGCGAGCCAGTTTTACAAAATTCTGCAGCAACAGCACCCAACCTGCATTCCAAGGCTCCCCGGCCATCCGGAACTTTCTCGACGGCACGGGTAGGTCCTAGGGGACCCTAGGGCAGTACAGGACTTATCCGTTGCCACATATACACCGGGTATCATAAAATAGAAATGGATTTGGTTTCACTTAACAATTGCAATAATATATCTAAAATTAAATCTTAGATATCATAAATAATACATATTCTTTTTCAATTTTAATAGTTATTACATAACTGAATATAATGAGAAGAATGATATCAAAGAAAATCATTTATTAAAAGGGGTAAGAGAAAAAATGGAATTAATTTTTTCCATCAATTGTTCGATCACCATTTAAAAATTGAAAATTAAAAACACAATTATATTTTATTATCATATATAATTTTTTATTACGAAATGCTTATCAATTATTCATATATTAATGTATTAATTTAAATTAAAGTTGATTTATAATGTAAGGGGTGTGTGTGTATGTATGTGTTTGTGTGTGTGTGTACTCTTCGGTTTGAATTTGATAAATCTCTATTAGGAGGAAAATTAAGGGAATAGAAAGGAAAATAGAATTTTTTTTGTTTCATTAGTTAATCTTTAGCTTTTTAAAAAATAAATAATAATTTTAGTAATTTTGCATATATTTAAATTGATTCTAATTAACTATGCTTATAAAAAATGGTATAGTAATATAAAAAATTATGTTTAAAATTATTATAATGCCATTCTTATTATGTAAATATTAAAAATTAAACATTTATAAAAAAAACTACGTTCTCCCTAGATTTTAAATTATTTATGTATATTAGTTTAATTTTTTAAAATCCCATGCATTTCTCTAGCAAAGAAAATACTAGTCATTTTAAAATTTAAAATTTTTCATCGTAGGGCAATTACTCCTTTTGTTCAAAAAAAAAATGTCTCTAGAGAAGGCTCACAGAACAAAATAAATGTCTCTAGAGAAAGCTTACACCCACAAGCTAGAGAAGACGTAGGTCGATCCTCGCTTAGAGAATGTTTGGGCATATATGTTATGTGCGCTTATTGTCTATATATATATATATAATTTATTATTTCATATATTTGACCATCAGTTTAATTAATTTTATTTTTTTTATAGCATACCTATGAGCAGTGCTATCAAGAGGCCACAATCCAGTGAAAGCTGGGGATCACAGCTGGTGAGTACTATCCATTGATTGATATGAACAAGTTATGACAAGAGGTAGTCAGCGCTCCTTATTAGAACCACATCTACGACATGAGGTCATTTTATGCGAGTAGTTTATCCTCTGCCTCTGTCACTAGGGCATCTATAGGTACTGGGTCTATTGCTAATGATGATGAGGTCCGTGAGTAAGTTCACTTGCTCAACGCCGAACTTCATCATATATGAGAGAAGGATGCGGAGACATAATGAGAGTTGTAGGAGGTGAAAAAGAATATGCAAGACAAGAAAAAGGGCATAGAGGCAAGATTACGAAAGCAGATGAAGAAGAAGATGATGTCTTTGTGGAAGAAGATGCAGGCAGGCTCTTCCGTACTGTTAGATACTGATGATGATGGTGGTGGTAGTGGTGACAATGGTGATGCTGATGATGATGTTGCTGCTGTTGACTTCTCCTAATTTGAGTTACTGTTTTTTCTTTATTTGTTATATATTGACTTCTTTATGTTTATGGTTGTAGACTTTATTGCATTTGTATTTATTTGTTGCATTTATTATTTATGGAGTATTTTTTATAATTTGGTCATTATTAAATATATTTATAATTAGCGTTAAATAAAAAATAAGCTCTTAAATAATCAGGTAACATAAAAATTACAAAATATTTATTAAAAAAATTAATTACCAACAAAAATTCCATTGGTAAAATACAAAAAGAAAATCAACCAATTTACACATTACCGACAGATTTGCTGTCAGTACACACAAAAAAAATCGTAATATTAAATATTGACTACGAATTTTCTGTTAGTAAAATAAAAAAAAATTTTAAAATATTGCGGACAGATTTTTCGTTAGTAAAATTAAAAAATAAAAAATAAAATTTAAACTATAAATATTATCGATGAATTTTTAGTCAGCAACAAAAAAATAGAGTAAAATTTAAAAATTTATAATTACCGACCGGAAAATCTGTCAGTAAAATTAAAAAATTGAAAAAAATTTAAATTAAATTAAAACTTTATAGATGAAAATCCATTGGTAAATAAAAAAATCCATTAGTAAAAATTAACGCTGATGAATTTTCTGGTAATTATTTCAACCCGTTATCGGTGGATTTGTGAGCAAAAATCCATTGGTAAAAATTTTTAACGGATTTTTTCCATCGATAATACTTTCGGACGATGTTATTACTGGTTGACAAAATTCGTCGATAATTCTGTTGGTAGCAAAATTTTCTATCTATAAGTTAAAAAATTCATCGATGAAATCCGTCAGTAATAACAATTTTTCTAGTAGTGTCTTTCACTTTTTTGGTTCATTTATAAAACAATGTTAGTAAAATTTGATAATTAACGGTTATTTATTGGTGCATTCAATTATTAACATCGTCATTTTCATTACAAATCTGAAAAAAAAAAAATCTAATGGCATGCAAGAAGCTATATTCACAATTGACATATCACCATCATTTTTGCTTAACGTTTATTTGTTTACTAAAATTTCAAATTCAACAAATTGAGCTCCATAAAAAATAAACTCTTTGGTCCGTTGGTAAAATTAAATCATCAAATAAATTTGTTATTATAAAAAAAATTATAAATTAGTTCCTACAAAATTAAATAATTAAATAAGTTGGTCCTAAGTGGGGCTTGGAAATGAACTTGTCTAATAATTTATTTTTACAATAACTAATTTGAAATTTTTTTGATAGGACAATTTATGTAACTTTTCAACCTCATAAAGACCAATTTGAGAATTTTTTTTATAAAAATCAATTTGTCTAATCTAAAATTTTAGAGAGGCTAAAATGAAGATTTTATGTTTATTTATTTATTATCATCATCACAAGTTTGAAAGACGCTAGTGGCACATGAGAAGCTGCATTCATATATAATTGATATTGATTACCAATTTGACCAGCACTCCACATTTGTCTTTTAATTTTAGATTTTTTTGGGGGGTAAGGTTTTAATTTTAGAGTTTGAATTTGAAAATTAATTTTAATTTTTTTCCAGAATAATTGAATCAATAATAACTGATAACGAAACTAAAACACTTGTGTATTGGGTTTTTAAAATTGGCGTATTTATCCTTGTTTTTGTATCACACAATTTCCTCTTTTTTAAAAAAATAATGATTTTTTTAAATAAAAAATGGATGCCAAATAAGAACAACCTCATTATGTAACATAAATATATTATGTTATCTTTATTATTGTCTTTGTTGAAGAACATGCTTGGTGCGAATTGACTTCTTTGAGCTTCATACAACACCGCTAAGAACTTTTTTTTCCCCCTAAACCCTATATATATAAAAAAGAGGTTGAATAGATTTTTTGCAATTATGAATACTCACATATGATTTGACGTGACTCGAACCGAAATCACCGCCGCTAGCATCCTTCCAGGTTAACATTATTATTTCTGAGAAATCCGAAAACCAGATTCCCATTTCTTGTGCACCACCGAGCACGCACGTTTAACTTGCTATTTTTGTTCATAATTTAGCTCCGCATGTTAAGCGAAGAATAAAGAATGTGCACTCAATTGGATTCAAAGAATTTCCAACGTTTGTTTGATGACAAAATACTTATAGAGCTCGAATAGCAACAAAACTCCAGCTTGAGTTGCGTTTATCATTGTACTTTGAATATCCGACCCTCCATGCAACTAGTCCATTGGACTACATATATACTAAATGAAGTAATATTCTATTATATAATTTTAGTCTACTCTCCATATAAAGTTTCTTTGCATTTTAACTTTTTCCGTTTATTTAAGGTTTTTTATATGTTGTAAATTATTTATTCACTTTAAATACAAAAAGAATATTTTATTGCTATTTTTGTGTTACTTGCATTTCTTAATGAAATGAATAAAGGATATAAATCTATCTGTATATATATATTTTTTTTGATAATCAACGGGGCTAAAAGCCCAAAACTCTCTGTATATTATATCTAGCTAATTTAATGAACTATCACTTTTTAATGACACATGGTGACACCTTATTGCAATTGAACAAAAATTATTCCCAACTCTTCCCAGAAATTTCGGTCCAGGCGTCCAGCCACCTCTATGATGATCTCTGCCAGGGTGCACGTGGGTTTCAACATCGTCCCAGCTACAACGAACCGTGTGGGTTTTCACTTTTCAGCATTGTTCCATCAACAGTGAGATCCTCCTCGATGGTGAGTTTAGAATGCAACTAATTTTATTACCGTCCTCTCATTTCTCTCTCTCTCTCTCCCAACAATTGATTATTTCTCTAAGTGTTCACTTTTTCATTTTGTATCTCCTATTGACATTCATTTAATTTTAGAAAAATATTATTTGTATTTACTATATATAGAATCAACTCACATCTCATTTACCATTAAATTTGATATGAATCCCATTTAAATGAGGTTCACACCCCATCTAATGATAAATAAAATATGAGTCAGCACGGTGTTTAAGATTTAATGAGTACGAATAACATAACTCTTAATTTTAAGTAGCAATGTGAGTGTTGAGTTGGGCTTCCTTTCTATGTAGAGAAAAATCTCAAAAGTTATGTAAGCCTACAAGTTATTTTCAATTTAGTTCGGTGAATGTATAGGGCTAGATTAAATGACAATTCTAGAGTTAAGAGCGAGTGGTTGAGGTTCATAGTTCGGTGTCAAGATTCCTTGCCTTGAGTAATCATATATTAGAAATGCGCAGGGGCACTGGGTAGTTATAGAAAGGGGCCAAATGCCCCCTTAAAATTGTCAATTTCTTTTATAATTTATTCATTTTTCTTAATTTGGCCCCTCTAAAAAATTTATTTAGTTAATTTTGATCATTTTTTTATTTAGCTTCATAGTTAGGTATTATAATAACTAATATGCTATGTAAATATATATGTTTATTTTTGTTATGTATAATGATTTTTATTTAACTTTTAAATAAGATTAAAAGTTACTAGGATATATATTTTTTATGTGAAATTAACTATTAAATATTGATCTTCCCTAATATGTCTAGCTCTGCCTTGAGGATGCAGGTTCAAACCCACATATGTGGTCAGAGATGACTTGTCTCGCCCCCCCCCCCCCCTTCCCTCAAGTGCGTATACAAATTAAAAATAAGAAATAAAACCAAAAAAATGTTTTATAAATTCAGGCACGCTAATATAATTCTTTGATTGACTCCACGTAATAATCTATGCCCCACAAGAAAGAGGTTCAACTTTGGAGTATGATATATACTCTCAAATGCAGATGCGTGCCTTTGGAAATATAATTAAATTGTATTATGTATGATTTACCATTCATACAGCTAAAACTACAATAATGTTATCTTCACACCACATAACTAAGCACCTATGGTTAGTGGAGGAAGAGAACAAAATAGATGTATCAATACCTGTGGACAATTAACAGAACATTTCTGAAAAAAATAACCCATCTCTCTCTCTCTCTCTCTCTCTCTCTCTCTCTCTCTCTCTCTCTCTCTCTCTCTCTCTCTCTCTCAGAGAGTTGCTGTGCAACTTTCTTCTCTCGCGTGCAAGAGAATAATGATGTTGTCCCTGCCACCCCCATTGTCATGCCTGTTGTCAAGAACTGCTACTATATGATTATTTCATAGTAAGAACAACTCTTGAGGATTATTGTAGCTCTACCTCCCACAGAATAACAATAACAACAACACATATACATCTCTTTCATTTTTCTATAACAATCTTCTTTGCAAGGGTATGTGGGTTCCTCATTTACACTTATTGCTTCTCTTTTGATAGGTTTGTGATATTTCTTTTAATGGTTCCTTATTTATTTGAATGGCTTGATCTAAATGTGCTTATTGAATTGAGAATGAATGACTTAATAAACATATAAAATGGCTCTAAAACTCATAAAGTAATACTAAAAACTGGTTTACAAGCTTGTTGTCATTAGTTTATAAGTTTTTTACCTTGGTTTATAAGTTTTTTGCACTATATTTACAAGTTTTAAGTACAGGTTTACAAGTATTATAAACAAGTGCAAATAATTTTTAAAACTAGGCATTGCTTAAAACCTTTAAGTTAAGTGTACAAAGCTTATAAACACGTGTTTAAGACTTAAAAATCAAGTGCAATAAGTTTTGTAAACCAAGTCTTGTATAAATTGGTGCTACAAAGTTTTGAACTGGTTGTAAATAGTTGGAATCAAATTCTAAATATTGTGAAATCGATGGTAAAAAAGTTGATACATGGTGCAAATCACGTGTAAACTGATGCTAAAAACTTGTAAACTTGGTTTAATAAACTCATAAATTGACGCTAAAACTCATAAAATTATTCTAAATTTTTAGAAACCTTTTCTAAATAATTGGAAAATGATCATACAAAATTCTAAACTGGTTGTAAATACTTAAAATTTGATTTTAAATATTGTGAAATTAGTGGTTAAAATATTGATACTTTGTGTAAGATACTTGTAATTAAATTGGTTGTAAATTATTCGAAACTGGCTCTAAAACCTTGTGAGACAAGTGGTAAATATTGTATATTAAAGGATTTGTATCATAACTATATTATAATTTATATCAATTTTTTTATTGTAGGTTTTGTATCATAATCTATATGTAAAGAATGGAGGATTCAATGATTGTTGATGCATATTTTGATATTGAGGTTTATATTGATGACATTATAGGGATTATGACATGTCAATGCCTGCTATTCAGATGATATTTACTTTAGAAGAAGAACCAAAATAATTCTACAAAACCTACTCGAATAAAAAGGTTTTTGCATTTAAAGTCAAAAATTCAAGGAAAGGAATGGATAGGGAACGCAATTATTTGATCATTGCATGCACAGGTTTTGCAAAAACAAATAGGAGAACTCTAACAAACGCTTGAAGAAAAACTGATTATTGAAAAGGATAAGTATTTTTCAAATTCAAAGGATGAGTATTGAGTATTGTTCATATATATATATATATATATATATATATTTGAATTTTCATAATGAATAATGTAGATTGTTTGAAACTTGAACTGGTTCTACAAACATTTAATATTTCCATTTTACAATCTTGTTTACACTAGTGTACAACTTTTTAGCATAAGTTTATAGTTGCTTCGTACTGGTTGACCACTTTTTAGCATTAGTTTACAAATTTTAAGCACATGTTCACAGGTTTTTTGCACGTGATTAGCATGTTTTTCAAGTTTTTTTGCGCTTTTTTTACAAGTCTTAAGCACAAATTTATAAGTTTTTTGTATTTGGTTTACAAGTTTTCAGCATGTGGTTACAAGTTTTTTGCACTTAGCTTACAAGTTTTAAGCATAGATTTATATGTATTAAGCACATGTTTACAAGTTTTTTGAATTTGGTTTATAAGTTTTAAACACGAGTTTGCATGTTTTAGGCACCAATTTACAAGGTTTTTTTTTTTCATTTGGTTTATAAGTCTTCAGCACAAGTTTACATGATTTTGACACTTGGTTTACAAGTTTTAAACCAAGGGCAAAATATTTGTAAAGTGCAAAATATTTGTAAAGTTAAGTTATGCTTAAACCTTGTAAACTAAGTACAAAAAACCTATAAACCAATGGCAAAAAACTTGTAAACTAAGTGTCAAAATCTTATAAAGCAAGTTGTGCTTAAAATTTGTATATCCATACTTAAAACTTATAAATTGAGTGCTAAAACTTGGTAAACCAAGAGCAAAGAACTCAAATCCATGCTTAAGACTTGTAAACCAAATGAAAAAACCTTGAAAAATAGTCCTAAAAACTTGTAAACAATATTTGTAAACCTGTATTAAAAACTTATAAATTAAGTACAAAAAACATATATACCCGTGCTTAGAACTTGTAAACCACAACAAAAACAATACCACCAGTAATAATATAAAATATGAAGCAGTTCCTATGGTCATTAAATTGAGTAAAGTCATTTAAGTGTTCATCTAAAAAATAAAATTTATTTTACTCACTGAAAATAGGAGGAGTCTTTGAATTCCTTGGAACATAAATCTAGTGCTTGATTAAGGGATGAGAATGTGCATGCACCTTCAAAACCAAGATAAATAGATTCATTAAAACAATCAATTAACTTCCCATAGACCAAAAAAAAAAAACAGTTTTTTTTCCTCTAAACTTTTTTTCATGAACCCAAATTGTAAGTACATGCAAGGAAGAAACATACCTTGCTTGGAGATGACGATTCGCATTTACAGAGCTCATCCTCGATGGAATTCAAAGAAAAAAAAACAGTTTGTGTTTGTTCACTGTGGATGGAAGCTCCCCGTAGATTTTGAGGGAATGGTGTTCATGGAGGTCTTCGATAGAGTTTGGAGAAGACAATGGGTAACATTCAAAGTTGAGAGAGATTTGAGATATTTGTGTTTTAAACTAACATGTTTTCAGAGTGGGAGAAGAAGAAATGCAGGTTTGGAGATTTGAGATGTG
Organism: Dalbergia cochinchinensis; assembly: GCA_031216125.1. Classification (NCBI taxonomy): domain Eukaryota; kingdom Viridiplantae; phylum Streptophyta; class Magnoliopsida; order Fabales; family Fabaceae; genus Dalbergia; species Dalbergia cochinchinensis. Next base: position 51,155,539 of record CM062373.1, on the reverse strand, counting down.
TTATTGTTTTGAAATGAAATGTTTTAAAATTATAAATATTTCAAATTTGTCACCACTTATATATATACCCATTTATATATCTATTTTGTCTTCTTATTGTATTTTCCTATGGTGGAACCGTAGGTGTGCACATAATATTATTGCTGAAACAATATTATTATCTCTCTTTAGGTGTGTAGATTGATGTGTCACCCATGAATTCCTTTATATTTTGGCTCTTGGTTTTTCAAAAACTCAATAAATGAATATAATTTGTACAAGCTAGCGGATCACTTGGCCTACTATATGCTAGACACTATTAGCTCCATGTGCCTAGTTCGACTCTCCGGACTTTATAGTCCCATGCTTGGACTCTGAAGGTCCATATTAATAAAGTGCATTTTGCAGATTAAATAAAAAAGACTCTGCCATAATCTTAAAGACCTTAAAATTACCATATAGTAAGGGCGAAAAATAAAATTTGTAAGTAAGTATTTTCCTTTAGGGATATACAGGGCTGATCAGGGATGGAGCGTGGGGCCAGGAATCAATCCGACCCTAGTTCGCGATTTTTTTCAATTGAGATTTTTTTTTTTCCCTTTTTGGTCACGAATTGAGTTCAGTCAGTCAAATTCTACGTCTAAAAATATGGGCTAGCCAAGAAAAGAAGTTTAGTGGCACTACCTGCAGTTTCAGACAAGGAAGGAAAAGGTCCACCAAATAAATTGAAAGAAAAGTTCAACCACCCGAAGATATCGATGTGGTGTGGAACATGAGCGTTTTCCACAGTAGTCTTTGCTCATTAGTTACCGGGATCTAATTTAATTAGTGTTTTGTTTCTGTGCGCATGACGCCACTTCGCGGGCCCCCCGACACGTCATTCTCCATACTTTTAATGAAGAATAATGACATTTAAAAAGTTAACTCACTTTATAACCGTTGAATATGATAAATATTAAGAATAAATGGGGATCACCATTACATTCAATGATTATAAAATGAATATCTAAATAGATATTTACTTTTTGAATGTCAAAATAACATTACCCTTCAACGAACCAATCGAAAATTGTTTCACAATTGAAGATGTGATGGAGAGATATAGAAGCTGTTGAATTTTTCAATTGGAAATATATTTTTCGTCTCTATTTTTTTTTTTCAAAATTTTTCATCTCAACGAAATCATTTATATATCCATATCCTATTATTAGAAATCTGATTAATTCAGCCCAACTCAATGGAAGCCTCTGTATGGGGTAAGAGCTCTAAAAGAATATTTTTTCTATTTTCAGCTCAAAACCTAAACCCTTAAGCTCCAATTAAGGGGCTAAACTATCTGTCACATTCACCAACCTCAAGTTGGTTACAATTGAAAATAATTAAACATATAAATATGATACTTATATCAATAAGACGTTGATGCAAGTGGAAGAGACTCAGATCCCTTAAATATGAGATGTTGCATTCAATCATGGGATTCATGTATATAAAAAAAAAAAAACAAATAAACATGGTACTTACCATCTCAAGATTTTGTTCCTAACTCCGCCACAAGAGTTATTAGTCATCGTCATGTTTCCATTTTAATTGATGTTCTGGACTTAATTCCGCTCTAAAAATTAGCTAAGAAAACGAAAGAAGTTCAAGTATTTCTAGCATTTATTTTCGTCATATCCTCACACAATGTAGAGACTTTAACATAAAATCACAACAAACCAAAATAGTACGTAGCACACAAGCACACATTTAATAATCGAAAAAAGATTTGATTCTTTTTTTTTTCTATTGAAAGTTTGATTCTTTGTAAAGTAAGATAAAAGGCGGAATGAAAAAATGGGTGCAAATCATCAATGAATCTACCCATCAATTCAAGCCATAGAAAATAATGAGTTGAGATGTTTTTTTTTTTTTTCAACTTGTTCCTTCTTTTAGTTGAGAACTTTATGATACTTTGTATAACTTGGACGGAGATAAGCTGTTGCCAAATTATATCCACTTTCTTGCCTTAATGATCACTTTGCGTAATGTGGAAGATAGCAATTAAAAACATTCAAAATTTTAACTTACTTTATATAATCGATTTTCAGATTCAAACTTTGTGTGTGTGTGTATCACTTTCTTTTGTTTTAAAATGAAATAATTTTTGCAATATTTTTCAATTTAAATAAATCTTAAGGCGACTTTAGTTCGAGAGTTAATGTACATTCGGTGTTAAAAAAAAATCACAAATTAATGCTTTAATCCCTTAAAAAAAACTATTAACATTTTGGTCCATAATGTTGTTCATTAGTATGTTATAATAAATTAGTCGTTCTATTCAACATGTAAAAAAATTCTTAGGTGCTCTGATGTTGTATCTAATAAATTAGTCCTTCTCTAAGTAGGATTCATTAACTAATAACAAAACTAATGAGATGACCGATGTTTTCTCTAATTTGAACCTTTTCGTAACATATTTTAAATTGCTAAATAAATGTACTGATCTCTTAATGTTTAGCCAAGTCCTTGTCCTTTTACTCTTGAGTTATTTTAGTAAAGTTAGTGCCTTCATTCATATCTATTAACCTTTCGTCAGTTAAGTAATAACACCTCATGTTAAGCGTGTAGTGGTGATTTAAATAACTTATTTTGATCCCTAACGTTACATAAAATAAGTCATTTTAGTTCACTTACAATGAATTAGCAAAATTCAACAAGCAAGCCGTAAAAATTCTCCGCAGCAATTATAGTTTCTATTATGAATATGAATTAGTATCTATTCAATACACATGGCAAAAAAATCATTAGGATTGATCTAGTTGTCAGGGATTTGGATAATATATATGAGATTCTAGGTTTAAATCTCATTGCAATAAATAACCAATGTAATTCCATAAGTATGCAAAAAAAAAAGACACACACACACACACACACACACATACATACACATGACAAAATGTACTTATGCTACCAAACATATCGAAACATTAATGCAAAAACTAGTGGAATAGCAGACAGTTTACTTACTCGGAAACCTGGTATTCCTCCCCCATCACCTTGTGCTGCAAGAAGAGAGAGAGGAGAAAAGACTGTTGTAAAAAACAACTAACTGATCAGCAAGCTAACAAGATGGAACAATTTGAGCATAGATTGGGACCATATCACCCTAATTCAATATCAAGAAGAAAAAAAAGGATCTCCATTTCAAACTAACAAGATAGGATAATTTCAAGCAGATTAAGTTCTCACTTCTCAACAATATATGCATTCCAAAATCAAGAAAAAAAACAGCATTTAAATCATCAACACTAAATTCACAGACAACCAAAGGCAGCACTTACATGAACCTCCTTTTAAAACACATAGAACAAATCAGTTAAACAAAAAAGATGAATCTGCTTTCACAAAAGCGCACACACTCACCAACAAAAAAACAACTTTGTTTTACTCATCAAGACACAAACTTGGCAAGAGAAAACAAACTATCAATCAAAAGGGGCATCAATTTGTTTTTTTTTAAAAAAAAATCCTTGCAGTTTTGAAAGTGTTACAATGTTCCCAAAGAATACCATAACAAAAATAGCAACAAAAAATTTATTCCTAAAAAAAGAAATAAATTTAAATATAGAGTCATTATCAATTTTAATTATGACTACAATTGGAAAATTTTTTGATTAAATTAAAACTGATCTTTTAAAAAGATTTGAGTTGGAGGAAGTCTAATTATGATTAGGGAAAAATGAAAAGTAAATTTTATTGCACCTATAATATATTCGTATAAATATGCTTGATGGCTATAGCGGAAGAAAGTTGATATGAAAGAATAAAATGTGGTTCAACTTATAGCTTACGTCTACACATCAAACTTCTATAATTGATATAAAAGTATAATGAAGATTACAAAAGAAGTTTATATACTTCTTACTATCCCAAACCCAAATACACCTCTCAAGTGTATACACTCAAAACTCTCAACCCAATAAAAAACAAAGAAGAAAGGAAACAAGCTTCTATATGAGAGAATATGTTATATGTTTGAGATGATTTTACAAATGAATGAAAACGTGAATTTATAGGCAACATGCAACATCATGTAACTATCCATGCAACTAATGGTAGAAAGCCTATGTAACCTTCTTAGCCATCCATGCAACCAATGGAAGAGAGATAAATTGCTCTCGTGATCTCTCAAAATGTGGAAATGCTAAAATAAAGGGAAAGACCTTTTCAAGCCACTAATTATAAATCTCCATCTTGGCTTGAAATGCCTTCAAAAAACTGAAACTGCACGAGCTGTATTCAAAAGATATGAACACCAATTTGATCTAAGCAGTGCATAAACTTAGAAACTGGAACTAGCTTCGTGAGCATATCTGCCGGGTTATCAGAGGTACCGATCTTTTTCACAACAATATCACCTTGTGAAATAATCTCCCTTAGAAAGTGGTACCGAATATCTATGTGCTTCGTCCTTTCATGATACATTTGATTTCTAGTCAAATATATAACACTTTGGCTATCGCTGTATACAACTGTGATCTCGTTTCAACCCTAAACTGCCTAACAAGCCCTGAATCCAGATGGCTTCCTTCACAGCTTCCGATGCGGCCATGTTCTTGGCTTCTGTTGTAGATAGTGCAATAGTGGATTGCAATGTTGCTTTCCATCTAATTGTACTCCTAGAGAGGGTAAAGATGTACCATGTCAGAGACCTTTTTTTATCCAAATCTCTAACATAGTCGGAATCAACATAACCAATATTACTATTGCTAGTATTATGATTCCTATCAAATATAAGACCAACATTAGTGAAGAATCCATTTCCTGTCGGGATTTCCCATGTATCTACTAATGATGCTAACTACTTGTGAGATATCTGGTCGAATGCAAACCATAGCATACATCATGCTCCCAACTGCACTTGCATAAGGGACATATATCATCTGTTCTTTTTCTTTATCATTCTGTGGTGGCATTTCAACTGACAGTCTGAAATGAGCTGCTAGTGGAGTATTTACAGGTTTTGCATTCTGCATCCCAAAGCGCTGTAAAACCTTTTCAATATAATTTTTCTATGACACAATTTTCCAGCACTTTGATTTCTGTGAATTTCCATGCCCAGAATTTTCTTAGCAGCTCCCAAGTTTTTTATTCCAAATTCATTACTAAGCTGAGCCTTCAACTTGCTTATCTCAGATATACTCTTAGAAGCAATGAGCATATCATCGACATAGAGTAGCAAATAAACAAACGAACCATCTAAGAACTTCTTATGGTATACACAACTATCATAATCACTTCTAGAGTAACCATGACCCAGCATAAAAGAATCAAATCTTTTATACCACTGTCGCGGAGACTACTTCAAACCATATAGCAACTTCTTCAAAAGACAAACATGATTTTCTCTGTCTTGAACGACAAAACCTTCAGGTTGTTTCATATAGATTTGTTCTTCAAGCTCTCCATGCAAAAAGGCTGTCTTGACATCAAATTGCTCGAGCAACAAATCAAACAATGTGACCATAGCTAGCAACACCCAAATGGAGCTGTGTTTCACAACTGGGGAAAAAACTTCATTGAAGTCTATTCCTTCCCTTTGGCTAAATCCTTTTGCAACCAAGCGAGCTTTGTAACGGGTTGCTTTAACACCTAGACAACCTTCTTTTATTTTAAAGACCCATTTAGAACCGATTATCTTCTGTCCTTTTGGTTGTTGCACTAGATCCCGAGTGTTGTTCTTATAAAGGGATTCCAACTCTTCATTCACAGCAACGATCTATTATGCTGACTCACCACTTGTAATGGCTTCTTGATATGTTATAGGGTCTTGAGTTTCAATACCTTCTGCTACTGATAAGGCAAAAGAGACTACGTCAGCATGAGCATATCTCTTAGGAGGTTTAATTTGCCTGCTTACTCTGTCTCTTGCAAGACTATACTGCTATAGTAGTGTGATCTCTTCTTGTTCTTCATCGAATGTTGCTCCTGCTCTTCTTCATGAATGGGCTGTTCAGAAGTGTCTTTGTGTACTTCATGCGGATGTTCCACTTCAAGCTCTACCTATTTGTTGATACTATGTTCCTCTTCTGCATCCCTAACCTTCTTAGTCAAATAAAGCATAGTTGATTCATTGAACTTGACGTCTCTGCTAATTATGAACTTGGGTGGTCTAAGTTCAGTCCACCATAACATGTAACCTTTTACCCCTGATGCATATCCAAGAAATATACACTTTTGTGCCCTTCGCTCAAGTTTACCATTATTAGTATGAGCATATGCAGGACAACCAAATATTCTTATATCAGAATAATTAGCAGGAGCACCAGACCATACCTCAAAAGGAGTTTTACATTCAATTGCAGTTGACAGGGAATGATTCACCAAATAACAAGCCATATTAATTGCTTCAGCCTAGAATTCTTTTGACAAGTAGGCATTAGATAACATACAGCAAGCTCTCTCCAGAAAAGTTCTGTTCATACGTTCTGCTATGCCATTTTGCTGTGGTGTCATTCGCACAGTACGATGCCTTACAATGCCTTTATTTTCGCAAAATTCATTGAACTAACCTTCACAAAACTCCAAACCATTGTCTGTTTGAAGACGCTTGATCTTCTTGTCGATTTGGTTCTCAATAAGCGCTTTTCACTTCTTGAAAGTAAGGAAAACATCATTCTTATGCTTCAGAAAATAGACCCACACTTTCCTTGAGAAATCATCAATGAAAGTCAGCAGGTATCTGGCACTACCTTTTGACGGAACAGGTGCAGGGCTCCACAAATCAAAATGAATATAATCAACTGTGCTCTTGTTGTGTGAATGGCAGTGCTAAACTTGACTCTAGTCTGCTTCCCATAGACACAATGTTCACAAAAGTCAAGTTTTCCTATCTTACTGTCACCAAGCAAGCCGCACTCGCTCAAAATAGACATTCCAGCTTTGCTTATATGCCCCAACCGCATATGCCACAAATGAGTAGTATCTAACTCAGAATTGTGAGAGGATGATACAGCTGCAGCACCAACAACTGTACTACCTTGAGGCAAAGAAAGACCATTGATCAACTTTCCTTTGATCACAATAAGAGCACCTTTGGAAACCTTTAAAACTCCACCTTTAGCAGAATACTTACACCCTTGGGAATCAAGAGTGCCTAAAGAAATAAGATTTTTCTTTAGGTTAGGTATATGCCGAACCTCAGTCAATGTTCTCACGACTCCATCTTGCATCTTGATTTTTATTGTACCAATACCAACGACTTTATAGGACATATCGTTTCCCATAAGGACAACTCCACCTTCAATTATTTGATAGGTTGTAAACCAATCTCGATTTGGACACATGTGGTACGAGCAACGACAATCGATAATCCATGCATCACCAACTGAAGTTGTATAGACAGAGAGAACATTTTCAGCACCTTCAGCAACACTTACTACATTACTCGTATTAGCGATTTTCCTTTCTTTAAGCTTTGGGCATTCTGTTTTCCAATGTCCTTCTTTCTTGCAATAATGACATTTTCCTTTTCGTTGTCTAGATTTTGATCTAGACTTCCATCTGCTATGACTACTCGAACCCACCTCCATTGATCTTCCTCTACCAAACAAGCCAGCTGTATGGTCATCATGTCCACCATTATCGTGATCCATGTTCTCACGACTCATTAATGCAAACTTCACCTTATCAATATCAAGGCATTCACGCCCATATATGAGAGTTTCCTGAAAGTGCTTGTAAGAAGGAGGTAGAGAATAAAGCAACATCATTGCTTGTTGCTCACTAGTGAATGTCTTATCCATATTCTTCAAATTCATAATGAGTGAGGTAACCTCAGAAATATGTGTTCTAATAGATGTACCTTCAGCCGTGTGGAGCATGTATAAGTATTGCAACACTCCAAGATGATTAGCCCTCGTCTTCTTCAAATACAATGACTCCAGCTTGTTCCATAATAATACTGCAGTTTTCTCTGATAAGACCTCTTGTAGTACGTCATCTATGATTGATAATTGAATGGTAGAAAGAGCTTTTTGATTAATTTCTTCCCACTTAAATTCCTTCATGGTAGCAGGCCTCTTATCTTTCCCATCAAGTGCTACCTTCAGATTTTGGTTTGCGAGAATTGCCATCATACGGACCTTCCATATACCGAAATTGATGTGGCCATCAAATTGCTGAATATTAAACTTAGTTGTCGCCATATTTTCTTTCCACTAGGTCTGCCTAGAACGTTATAAGCACTCTGATACCAATTTGCTATAATAATAGCGAAAGAAAGTTGATATAAAAGAATAAAATATGGTTCAACTTATAGTTTATATCCACACATCAAACTTCTATAATTGATATAAAAGTATAGTGGAGATTACAAAAGAAGTTTATATACTTCTTACTATCCCAAACCCAAATACACCTTACAGGTGTATACACTCAAAACTCTCAACCCAATGAAAAACAAAGAAGAAAGGAAACAAGCTTCTATATGAGAGAATGTGTTATATGTTTGAGATGATTTTACAAATGAATGAAAATGTGAATTTATAGGCAACATGCAACATCACGTAACCATCTATGCAACTAATGGTAGAGAGCCTACGTGACCTTCTTAGCCATCCATGCAACCAATGGAAGAGAGGTAAATTGCTTTCGTAATCTCTCAAAATGTGGAAATGCTAAAATAAAGGGAAATACCTTTTAAGCCACTAATTACAGGCTTGATTAATTTATAACTTTAATAATATTTTTTCTCAAGAAACTATAACAATTATATATTTACAAAATAAAAAAAGAAAATTTAAAACAAAAATTAACTAACAAACTTTAAGAAAAAATTGATTTTAGTTTGACAGTTATTGACTGATATAATGAGAAATTCAAAACAACATCCTTCATGTAAAAAAATGATTCTGTGTTGATCTATTTTACTTATGAAAAAGCCTTTTTTAATAATCAAAGAACAAGAGCTAGCAAAAAAAACCTTTGATAGAAAGAGATTTGGCTTAAGATAAGATCATAACGTCATTCAAAATTAAAAGACTATGTGGATAAAGAAGTGATTATTAACACGTGAACAATTTCTTTTTTTGGTTGTTGTTGTTGATAGGCACAGATGCTCTAAAGAAAACTAAATCCAAAATTGACCGAATAGTTAGTTTAGACAAAAGAAAAAGAAACATAACAAGCACACATTGAAGGACTTCAATCTAATCATTTGAAAAGAAGAATTCAGCAGAGACTTGAAAGAACTAAAGCAGCCCAACGGATGAAACTTCATAGAGTTAGTAAAAAAAGAAACAATAAAGTCAAAGAAAAACTAAGTAGCAAATCAAAAGGAAAAAGAAAAGGAAATCAGAAGATTTTTCTTTTGGAACACATACCGGAAGAGCTTGGCCTGCATGGTGCTAGACGGCTTGAACTATTGTGAGTGTCACAGTGGCTCGCTTTCAAATGGGAGTCAGAGGCTTTCAATGGTAATGTGACAGTGAACTCGATGCGAGTTTTTGTTGGGTTTGCAGGGATTCTATTTGTTGGCTTAGGTAGTGAAAGATCGAGGACGTTTGGTTACGAAAGGTGGAGTGTCATTTGATCAAACCTCATAAGATAGTCTTTCAGCATATTTCGTTACAAAAAATTTCAGGATTGCGTTTGTTAAAATTGGGTTGAGAAAAAGTGAATGAGATCTTGTTTTACATTTTTACTTTGATAGAAGTGACTCGCTTTCATAAGAATTTATTCTAATGGAAATGAAAAATATTAGCTTTTACTTTTTCGTCTCATATCAATTTTTCTAAACTCAATTTTTTAATATCTTTTCTAAACATAAATTAATTCTTTCAAAATCAATTCCTTCAATATCAATTATTTCAAAAGCAATTCTATCAAAATCTAAACCAAACAGACCCTTTGTTATTTACCCTAAAAATAATAGATATAAATATTAAGGAGGATAAATTTTATATTTATTGTCATTAATTAGAATAATATTATATTAGTTTTTTAGATTCTAGAGAGTAAAAATCAATTATGAAAAGAATCTCACACTGTGCACTCAAAACAACTTTTAGTTTTTAAAAGCCATAATCAAAAGCAACCCATCTTGTTGGTTTACCGAATATCCTCCGGCGAGCTCTAACAAGTCCAGTCAATGTAGGTTTCAAAATCCTTAATTAAACATGTACCCTAATTTGAAAAACAAATGCCCACTTTTGACGACAGGTTAGTTTGGGCTTGATTTGGCCTGTTGTTCCGGGGTTAATAATTGTAATTTAGATTCTGGACCAAAATAAAGATGCGTTTTCGGAATGCGCCATGCAATGGTAATAAAGTTTCTCCGTTTTATCTTTCTTTTGGGCCTGAGAGTAAGGTATCTCGACTATGTATATACTGCTGTCTTTCTTTGGGCCAATCACTCATGGAGGCCGTGGGCCTTGTGATATGAAATTTGAGAAGCAGACAAAAAAGAAATGGCTGACCAACTAATGACTTATTTCTTCGACCCATGGTGTGATTTCTCATTTATTTTATAAATAAATAACAAATACTCCCTCCATTTAATATTGTTCGACTCCTTAAAACACTTGGATAATTTAGCACATTAAAAAATTGATGTATCTAGTACTAGATATATCAACTTTTCAATGTGCCAAATTATCAGTTTCCTAAGGAGTCAGATAATATTAAATGCAAGGAGTAATAGAAAGTAATAACATGATACAAAAAGCAACAATAATATACAAAATAAATCTCTTTCTTTTTGGAAAAATTTTTGAAGCCTATATAATTTTTTTTTTATATAACATAGTTAAGGCTTGACATAAAAGATAAGATATCCACTCAAAAAATTAAAGATTACGCCACCATGGTGAACTAGTGTATGATGGCCAAAAAAAGAAAAAAAAAGTGGAGTGAATCCGATGATAATTTCCTTAAGGGTGATAGAGGCTTAAAATAAAGATAATCTTAAGAGTGGAGTAAATCCGATAAATTTTTGTTGTTGTTTTTTTTTTTTTCAAAATTTTGTATAACTCGACATCAATAGTGGAGATAGATGCATCAAAGGATATATCATTTGGCTCCTTAATGAAAATAATGACAAAAATGGAGCCCACTCATAATTTTGAGGTCTTTCCTTTAGATTTCACCAGCATCAAATAATGCGCTAATCACAGCCTCATAATTTTCACAATATAACCCGAAACTCTTACCAAGCTTCCACGAACGTCTCGCTTCCTCATGTGTGTTGTCCTCCTTCGGGTTTTCAGAGTCCGCTAGGGGTAGAACCTCATTACAATCATAAAGATGTTTTCTATTTTTTCTTTTAATAATATTTAATTTGTTTTTAGATTTTCCGTTCTTCTTGATATCTTTTGCATGACCTTTGTTTTTCCCATTTGAAAGCAAATTCTGCTAAGATTTTTAACTTCATACAACAAGTGTGGAAAATCTTATGGTTCCAAGCCTTTAACTCTATGGCCAACATATATGCTATCGATGCATGAAGTTGGGCCACTATGCCAAGGGATTGCAACAAAATTAAACCACCTTGCACCAAAATCACAAACTAAAGGAAGAGTGTTTACTCTTAGTGGAGAAAAGACAATTCATTCTCTCAACATGATCAGACATAAATGTTTTCTCAAAAATAATCCATTGATTGCATTGTTTGATTCATGAGTCATACACTCATTCATATCTATTGTCTATGTGAAGGAATTAAATTTCCCATTGTTTTCTTTGCCTTATAATTTGCTAGTCTCAACCCCCACAGCAGGTGAAAAAGTTTCCACTTCTCAGCTTGTTGGAATGTCCTATTTTAGTTGAAGGAAAATCTTCTGTCATTGATTCAGTCATTTTGCTATTGACATTAATATCATAATTAGAATGGATTTATTATCTACTAATGATATTATTCTAGATTTTTCCAAAAAACTTGCCTATTTTCCTAATAATCCGCCCACGGAACACAAACCGCATGACTCTCTTTCTCTTTATGCCACTAAAATAGAGAAGTATCTCTTAAAAGGAATTCAAGGGTTTAGTCTTTATTTTTTAAATTCGAAGGTTGAACAAGACAAAAATAACATACTTGTAGTGGGAGAATTTCAAAAAGTGTTTTTCATTGATCTAATATGAAAAAGTAGGCCTTTTATCCTTTGCACCATTTAGGATGTCTCCTCTAAAGAGCTTAATGGACTTTAGAAATAAATTGGAGAATTACTGTCCAAAAGATCATTCATTAGGCCAAATATATCACCATAAGATGTAATGGTTTTGCTAGTCAAGAAAAGAATGAAAGCACTCAAGGAAGCATCAATCCACCTCCTCGTTGACCTACTCAAGAGGGAGTTGCCCATCCCTTCCATGGTGGCCTCATGATCCAATCCCTTTTTTTTTTCGTTTTTTGTATTTTTGGTCTTATTCACTTATTGGATTATTTGTTTTGATTTTTCTTCTAATACGTTTCTCTTGATAGCAACAGTATTTAAATTGTAAAAATATAGAAAAACTAGTTCACATATAGAATTTTGTGGTTGCTCACATTTTAAGTATTATTTGTGACAGGTGATAAATTGACTACCTATGTCAACGATAATTATTTGAGACTTCTGTTTTATTTTTAATTCTTTTATCACAAAGATAGATTATGCGGAGAGTGAAGATGAAGTGAGAGCTAAAATATTATTTTTTTAAAACTCTATTAAGGTGATTTTATCGATAGAAATCTCTTAGAACAAAATTTTGTTCAAAATTTAAAATATGTGGTATTCCTTACATGCCTCATCCGGTCAATACCCAAGGTGCCTATGGTAACGTGGATTGCTCTCTAGTTAACATGTGTAGGCATAGAGTACGACGATTAAATGTGAAAAGCAATTGCAATGGCAGACAGTAATTTTGTTACGTAAAATACAAAATGGCAGTGTACGGAGTGCAGTTGAAATGATAACCAACGTTAGTTATCCTGAAAAATTAACAAAATCATCAATCTATGTAACTTTTAAAGAGGGTATAAATTTTATTAATTTGCAAAGGTGCCCTTTGCTCACCTTTAAATTAATTTTCATATGATATTTTTCAAATAATATCATTCTAATATGACTGAAGGGGGTGAAAAGAATTTAGCAAAGAATTCGGACAATCCAAATTAAATGCTTGAACATAGATAATATGAGTTCTTTACATTGACATTTTGTATTTTATTATTAAAATCAAAAGCCAACATGAAGAAAATTCGGACCTACCAAATTTCATGTATTGTTTTTTTATTTTTTTATTCTTTTACTTTTTAATATAATAAAGAAAAAGAAACTGGATTTTTATCTTCTATTTAAAGAATCATCTATTTAAAGAAAAGGGAAATATTATATAAAAATGGATTTTTAACTTATATGGTTCTTTCTTTGATTTTTAGGTAAATCTTTATCTCTTCAAATTTTATCCAAATATTCTATTGAAATTATTAACCGCTATTGCTATTTTTATTTTTTACAAAAATAAAAATGATAAGAATATCTACCAATTAAATCTAAAAACTAAAATAAAATGCAAATTAAATGATAATCTCACTACTAGCAAATATATATATATATATATATATATTAAATTTAACAAAAAATTAGAAGATTTAATAAGAAAAATTGAATCTATTAACAAAACAAATGTAAGAAAAAATAAGATAATAACACTTGATATTAAGAACACCTTATGTTGGGTCGATCGATTTAGTTGATTAATATTCAGAGAGGGTAGACTGTTAAACAAAAAAATTAATTTTACCAAAATTCTTTCATCCGTCTTGAGCATTTATCCAAATTCAATACAAATAGTGCTATCTTTTTTCGATATTACTCTTGGAATCCCTCTATCTAATTTTTTCAATTAATTGTTTATAATTATGTAATTAACTATATACATGCATTATATATGTAAATAATGTTTTTTTGTATTATTTATCTAAAAATGTCCAATGTAAGTTTAATGAACCTCATAAGAGGTAAATGATAATTTTACCTTACTTATATTTCTTTTTTTCATTGGAATCTTATTTTAAGTCTCTATAAATATCTTAATATATGTATTTAATTCTTATGAATATTAAAAATTTTGGTTTTGACCTTTATAAATAAAAATTTGATTTAGATACATTTATAGTATAAATTTTTTAATTATTATCTAATTAAATTATTTTATTTGCACGACCTTTCAAGTAATGCGAAAATCATCTATATTTGGTTATATGACAATGCATAATATAATAATGTGAAGTTCTTGTACAGTGTCGCTCCATAAAAATTAAATTTTATAAAAAAATTAAATTTTTTAATTCTTGTAAACATGGTTTGACAAATTTTTATAAGATCCAAAAATATAATATAAACAAGAGATTAGAATCTCAAAAAGTTGAAAGTGTTGAAAACTAAAATAACTTACATTGACTAAAAAATTTAAACCCACCCACTTCTAATCTAGATAAATTAAAAGTTAAACAATTCTCATCATTTTTTGGTAAATGTTAAATATATTGCATCCATAATGTTAACAATGCTTGCTTAATTTTATTGTATATGTAGAATTTGATAGGTTGGTTTCAAAAAGTCACAAGAACAAACACATCCATTGGCAGATGCTTTAATATAGTGAAATGCTAATTAAAAATGGAAAATATTATGAAAACTATTACACGTGTCATTTATATAATGATTTAGGCCTTACGTGTTATTCATACAGTGATTTAGACTCCACCTTTCTCAATATTTATGTCTAAAGATTTTTTTGAACTTAATTTACACTTTACTTATTAATTATTTTTCATATGAAATAAAATCAAATATTACAACCATTAAAGATTACAATTTTCACTAAGAAAGGTTTCATGTCAACATAATTATGATCTACAATTTAAATTAAGAATCATTAATAGCCTCACATTATAAGGATAATATAAAAAAATTAAAAAGAAAATATTTCCAAAATAAATAACCTTTAAGATTAGCATTTTTTTGCTCTAAATAAAATAGACAAGTCAAATTGTTAACGAATTGCTACTTGATTGATTTTGATATGATAATAATTCAAAATTCAATTTCTATCAAATTTATTCTTAATCGAATGTTTAAGATTCATTATAATACTAATATTTAATTAACATTCATTACATGAAAAATCTTCGATGTGTTATTCATAGAAAAAGTTATGTCCCATCATTTTCATAATCTTAATATTTTAAGTAAGTTTTTGAATTTAATTTATTTTCTAACTATCAATTATTTTTTCCTACCATACCTTTGTATCTCTATACCATTAACAAAATTAATATAAAAAATACAAATTATAATTCAATATATTATACCATAAAAATTATATATATATATAATTATAGTATTAATGATAACAAAGCTATTATAATTACATTGAAAATAAAATATTACAATTAAAAATAAATATATTGATTATATTTATTATAATTGAGGATTATAATGATAGGATTAATAATAGTAAAACTATTATAATTATGATAGTTAATGATAACAAGAAAACCTTATCACACTTTTATTTTTGAATTATCTTTATTGGATTTATATTATATATGTATTTTCATTTTTAATTTAGATTATATAGCATTAGTAGTATTTATTATTATGGATATTTATGTTTTGAATTTCAAAGCATTTTTAAAACTTTTTTCTTTTTAGATTTTTTTAATAAACTCATAAATATCAATAAGGATTCAAATCTCCACGCGGAATGAAGAATGGGAACCCATGATAGGGACGAGTATGAAGGTGGAGGCAAAATTGTAAATGAGGACTGGATTGGAGGAAAAGTTTCTGATTTCAAATCTAAAACTTTTAAAAATCATAACCAAAAAAAAAATATCTATCTACCTATCTCATTATACCTTATTTAATTTTTTGTAACTTAAACATTCTAATCTATTAATTCCATAATTTTTTCATACTAATTTTTTTGAAAAAAACTCAATTTTTCAACATTAGGATATTTAAAAAAATCAATTTCACAATTTATACTTATTTGATAATGCTACTAAATATTTATTAATTTTTTAAAAATTAAATAATCACATTACTTTTTCATTAAAAATAATATTATAATTGATATACTACTCTAGTAATTGAGATGATCTAAATTAGGATTATATATTTTTTTTACTAATATTATACATTAATTATAATATATATTATAAAATTGATATTTTACTTTATTAAAAGGATATATAAGGAAAGAACGTGGAATTGAAATAACATAAATTAAATTTATTTATTATTTTTATTAACTAAAAATTTATTTTTATATTTTTATAAATTAAATATTTTAATTTACTAAAATGATATAAACGGCTAGGGATGATAAAAAAAGAGTTGGAAGTGGGTGTACGTAGGAATTACCCACAATGGGGACAAGAATCAGGACATATTTTATCTTTATAAGGATGATCGATGGGGATAAAGTCCTTATTTGTTAAACGGGGTAGGTATACCTTTATTTTTTATTTAATTATCCTTATTGGATTTGTATTAATTATGCATTTTTAATTTAAATTTGGATTATATTGTATTAATAGTATTTCTTATTATGAGTATTTATGTTTCAAATTGTAAAACATTTTTAAAGTTTTCCTTTTTTCGAAATTTATTAATAAATCCATAAATACTGTAGGGATTCAAAATCTCCATGGGGAATAGGAAATGGAAACCCGTAAGGGAGATGGGGATAGGAATGCGGATGAGAAGGAAAATTCTACATGACTAAGCAGCGGATATGAGATATATCTTTTTTCTCATGGATATTCATTGTTATCCCTATAAGTGGTTCATGATAAAGTAAATTACCCACTTAATTATTCTCTTTAATTTTTTGTTTATTTTTTTTTTGTTCACGACTAAGGATATCCACCGTCGATCACGGTGACTAATTCCCACGCTGGCTTATAGGCACCTCGATGGTTGGGATAGCTGGCCCAGAGATTTAAAGCTTCTCTTTCTTTATTTAATAATTTTAACTTTTGAAATGTGCAAAATTTTCATACAATAGGGTATTTATTGTTAGTTATAGGTCATTTACCAAGATTTTTTCAACCTTATAAGCATGATATTCAAAATAAAATATAAAATAGAATGACACGTTTATATTTTATTCATTTATTTAATTATTTAACTATTAACTTACTTTTAAGGTAAATATATATAATCAAATTTCTATAAGATATAATTAAATAAGTTATTGTTTAGTTTCGATAGTAATCAATTTATTTTTATTATATCCTCGTGCATTGCATGGGTCAAACGACTAGTTCGATATAGTTAATAATTTTTAAAATCAGTACGGTTAATGTTAATGTTAAATTTTAAAAATTATATAAGATATTTTGTACTAAAAAAATATTTTTTTAAAAAAATTGTCTCCTCAAAATTTTGTACGTCAAAAAATAAATTTTCTGAGTTTATAAAAGTCTCGACACAAGATTAGTTGGTCCGTCCCTAGTTAGGCACCAACATTAGTCCCTTCGTCGTAAACGGTTTTCAACCGTTGGATATTCCATTTTTATTATTGAAAAGTTCAAAATCTGAATACGTTGAATTTGCAATGACTTTGCTGATAAATCACTATTGTATACATATTATTTGCACATGGAGACCTTGTTATGCTTTCTTGTGTCCGCCTCTCTTGTCAATAGCGTGAACCTCGACCCCTAATCCAACCTCCTCTCTGTCTCTCACTCTCCGAATCTCCTTCTTCATTGCCAAATTCCAAAGAAGAAGAAACACAAGAACACGAAACCCTAAGCCCCAAAAACCCGTCGCATGCATAGTAAAACCACCTAATGGAGCTTGTCACCGAAATCTTCTTTTACCTCCTGGTCCCTTCCCTGCCTTACCCTTTCACACACACCATCTCGCTGTGAAGCCATCACGCACAAACAAAGAAAAAAAAAAAGAAAAGATCTCAGTATCGCTTGAATTTAGATTTATACAATTTTTAAATTATAATTGAGCATAGGAGGTTGAAGATAAATTTTGTAATGAATTCGGACTATTCAAATTCAATATTTAATTTAGTAATAAAATAATGTTTCTATATCTTTTATTAAAATACTTTTTAAAAAACCAACAAAACTTGGACTTTCCAAGTTTAGTGTAAAATTTGCAAAACGTTTTGTGAAGAATTCGGACCATCCGAATTCAATGAAAAGTTAATTTATTAATAAAATAACAATTTTAAAGGGAGGTGATCCAATAGACGCGAGCAAACATATGCTACCGCGAGTTTGAGATTTGGCTCAATAAATTTTGATTAGAACATTGAAATGAGTGTACTGCGTTTCACCATATTATTATTATTAATGGATTTAGATTTTAAAGTGAGGAAGTGAGAAAGTTTTCACCCTTTAATAAAAAAAAATGCATAGTATATGGGCCCATCAATTGATCTAATAGTGAGAATCTCCTTTCTCTCTCATTTTAGAGGGATTCTCACTTTAGAGTATCTATTTCCATTTTTAATTAGCGTTTCACTATTAAAGCATCCATCAATGGATATGTTTGGTCTCGTGACTTTTCAAAACCAACCTATCAAATTCTACATATACAATAAAATTAAGCAAGCTTTGTTAACATTATGCATGCAATATATTTAACATTTACCGAAAAATGATTAGAATTGTTTAACTTTTAATTTATTTAGATTAGAAGTGGGTGGGTTTAAATTTTTTAGTCAATGTAAGTTATTTTAGTTTTTAGCACTTTTAACTTTTTAAGATTCTAATCTCTTATTTATATTATATTTTTGGATCTTATAAAAATTTGTCAAACCATGTTTACAAGAATTAAAAAAATTTAATTTTTTTATAAAATTTAATTTTTATGGAGCGGCGGCAGTGTACAAGAATTTCACACTATTATATTATGTATTGTTATATAACCAAATATAGATATTTTCATGTTACTTAAAAGGTCATGCAAATAAAATAATTTGATTAGATAATAATATAAAAAATTTATACTATAAATGCATCAACATCAAATTTTTATTTATAAAGGTCAAAACCAAAATTTTTAATATTCATAATTAAATACATATATTAAAATATTTATAGAGACATAAATTAAGATTGCAATGACAAAAAAGAAATATAAGAAAGGTAAAATTATCATTTACCTCTCATGAGATTCATTAAACTTACATTGGACATTTTTAGACAAGTGAAAAAAAAAAATCATCATCTACATATATAATGCACACATATAATTAATTACATAATTATAAACAATTAATTGGAAAAATTAGATAGAGGGATCCCAAGAGTAATATCAAAAAAAGATAGTACTATTTGTATTGAATTTGGGAAAGTGCTCAAGACAGACGAAAGAATTTTAGCAAAATTAATTTTTCTATTTAATAGTCTATCCACCCTGAATATTGATCAACTAAATCAATCGACTGAAACAAGATCCTCTTAATAACAAGCGTTATTATCTTATTTTTCTCACATTTGTTTGTTAATAGGTACAATTTTTTTTATTAAATCTTCTAATTTTTCGTTAAAGCTGTTAGTGAGATTATCGTTTAATTTGCATTTAATTTTATTTTTTAGATTTAATTGGTAGATATTCTCATAATTTTTATTTGTGTAGAAAAAATAAAAAAATAGCAATAGTAGTTAATAATTTCAATAGAATATTTGGATAAAAATTTGAAGAGATGAATATTTACCTAAAAATAAAGAAAAGAATCATATAAAAATTCAATTTTATATAATATTTTCTTTTTCTTTAAATAGATGATTCTTTACATAGATGATAAAAATCCAATTTCTTTTTCTTTATTATATTAAAAAGAATAAAAAAAATACATGGAATTCGGTAGCTAGGTCCAAATTTCCTTCTTGTTGGCTTTTGATATTTTAATAATAAAATATGAAATGTCAATGTAAAGAACTCAAACTATCTGTGTTCAAGTATTTAATTTGGATTTTTTGAATTTTGGATTGTCTGAATTCTTTGTAAAATTTTTTCCACCCCTTATAGTCCACATTAGAATGATATTATTTGGGAAAAATCATATAAAAATTAATTTAAACGTGAGCAAAGGGTACCTTTGCAAATTAATAAAATTTGTACCCTCTTTAAAAGTCATACGGATTAATGATTTTGTCACTTTTTCAAGATAACCAACGTTGGTTATCATTGCATCTACATCCCGTACACTGTCATATTGTATTGTATATAAGAAAGTCATTGTCGCCATTAACCTTCTTTTCACATTTAATCATGGTGCCTGCATCGTATTAATTGGAGAGCGAATCCACATTCTAAGACTCGTGCATCGATTTGGATGAGGCACGTGAGCAATCACCTAAAATATGAGGGATCACAATATGAATTGTATGAGTGGATTGTGACAGAGATGATAAAGTGGGCCAACCCACTCAACTTGCCTCAACTCGTCTTAATTAGTAATATGGGTTAGCCATATCAACCCTCCCCTTCTTTTGAGGTTAACCCATAAAAAAAATTAAAATTAAACTTTTTTAATATCCATGAGTTAGTTCATCCATTTTTTTCAAAAAATAACTAATGAAAGTTTTGCTTAAATACACGAAGATAATATCCATAAAAACTTACAAAAGTTAAACTACATAATTTTCATCAGAATTCAAACACAATAGGTTAATTATTAATATAAAATAAGAGTAAATCCTCAGTTTCATAATTTTCTCTTCGGTCAACCCGGTTATTGGCAAAAATATATTACTCACCTGTTTGTTATTTGAGAATGCTAAATGTATTATTTTAATAAGTTGGAGTTTACCGAAAAAAAAATAATATTAATATTATTTTAATATTTAGAAGTGAGTATATAAATGAGATACTCACTCTATTATCATTAGATAAGATGATGATTCCCATAATTTTTACTCATCCATTAAATTCAATAATAATAAAATAGGGGTGTCTCACTTAGAGATATATTTTTATATGTTAAAATAATAATATTAAAAAAAATTAATACAATAATAATATTTCGATACTAAAAAAATATTTATTTAGTGACCACTTTTGGAATATAAAAGTATCATTACTCAATATAATATGAGCAATGAATGCAGAATATTAGTGTCATAAATGAGTTAGCGGAGGAAGAGGAGACCAAGTGGGTCAGAGGCACACGTTATGCCCAGGCAATTCCATGTGCCCCCCATCGTTGATCGATTATTGCATTGCATTGCAGCCTCCGTGGCACATTTGCGGACTGAAGTGAAGAAAGTGCAACAGCAACAACAACATCAACAACAAGAAGATTATCATCCTTGCTTGATCATGAACAACAACATCATCATCAAACGACAGCTGAATCACCCACAACCATGCATATCTGGCAAAATAACACGATATATTGCCCTTTACCCATAATTCTCATTGTTTGTCTCCTCATCCTCTTCATTCTTAACACTCTCCCCACCAACCAATAACCACAACTCACAATAACACAGAGAGAGAGAAGATAGAGTGAAGAAGAAGAAGAAGAAGAAGCAGAAGAAAGAGAGATGAATGAAGGGAATGATGGGTTTGTGAGGGCTGATCAGATTGATCTCAAGAGCATTGATGAGCAGCTGGAGAAGCACCTCAACAAGGCGTTGATTCTAGAGAAGAAGCAGCAGAAAGAAGGTGAAGAAGAAGGCGGTGATGATGATGGTCTTGTTCATACAAGCTCTAATGTTGCAACTGCCACCAAATTCAAGAGTGTTGGTGGTGGTGCCTTGAGGAGGCAAAGGGAGGAGTGGGAGATTGACCCTTCAAACCTTATCATAAAGAGTGTCATAGGTCGTGGCACTTTTGGCACTGTCCACCGTGGTGTCTATGATGGCATAGATGTTGCCGGTAAGTGGTAACTTCCTCCACTCACACCCCTTTCGTTCTCTCTCTCTTTTTGTGGTATCAGTTTTCCTCATCAGATGCTGAATTCCCTTTTCCATCAAAGTTTAGTACAAGTTTCATTTTTTTAAAAATAATATATATTTGTTTTTCCTTCTGATTCCTATATTTTTCTCTTGAAAATAGACTAATGAATTAGTTAGTTAACTTCAATAAAGATGTAGTTTCCAAAATTCTGAATTTGTTTCAGCAAAGTTGTTACTTCAGTAGAGGGAAGCTAAGTATTGTACTTGAAAAGATATGACTTTTACAGTGATTTGGTTATGGGGGTGTTCTGCACCTAAAAATTCGTGTGATCCCATTTGGTGGTCTTGGTCTTATGATCTTGCGTGGTGAATAAATAAAATTTAAGTACATTGTTGTTGTAAGATTGGTTGTCCTTTTAATGGGATAAGTGATTTGTTTTTCTGCATTTCACTGATGACTAATACTGTGATTATCACTTAATGATTAGTTAAAATGCTGGATTGGGGTGAAGAAGGGCACCGGACGGAAGCTGAAATTGCTGCCCTCAGGTCAGCATTTACACAAGAAGTTGCTGTTTGGCATAAACTTGATCATCCTAATGTCACTAAGGTCAATATCATTTCCTTTGCTCCAACTTCTTGTTATTGTTGTTAATGTTGTCATTGTTAGTTGAGCTTGTTGGTTTGAAGGTGGCATATCATCTACAATTTTTTTTTTCGTGGGTACTGTTTTGATATTGAAAACTTAGATTAGCAAGTGAGGGTTTTGACTTTTGGGAAAAGGTTATTCATTCCTCCTCTGTATTGTCTATGCATCCCTGATTTCAATATTTTACTTTGTCCTTAAAGGCTATTAGTGTTCAGGTCCTTTGATAATTCTTTTATGGGCTAGAATTCCAATTTGTGTACTTTCTAGGGATTTCATTCTTAATTGAGTTCCCTATCTTGCCCCTCCCTGCTTTCTTTTGACTCATGTTCAACTTGAAATTTGCTGAAAATTGTGAAATGGGGTTTTGTTTTTGCTGTTGAGGGCCACTTCTTTGATATTTTGATCTCACTTGTTTTAAGAGCATAATGTTTGAAGATTTCCTGCTGTAATGGTATTCCAGATCTTTTTATTTGCAATTTGCTTTAAGAGCATGATGTGTGCAGGTCTCCTGTTATAATGGTATTCCAGATCTTTTTGCTTGAAACGTGTTTTAAGAGCCTGATGTGTGCAGATTTCCTGCTGTTATGTTGTTCGGGATCTTTTTATTTGTGAATTGTAAAGAGTTCAAGTATTTTAAGGAAATAATATAGAAGTAATTCTTATCAATTTGAAGTTTATTTACCATATATGAGCTTAACTGTCCTACATTTTCTATCTCTTCTTACTGTATATGTTGAAAATCTAACCTGTTAAAATCAGGATGTTGAATTTAAAATAAATATAAGGGTTTTGTGGGGTGAGATTGTTGTGATATACAAGTCGAAATAGTTAGTATGAGACTATGGAGAATCTTCTCAGAAATACCATTTGTAAGGCTTGCAGCATTGGTCATATAATAAGACCACATTAAGGTATGGAGCTCAAGTTCATTAGTTTTTAAATGGCAAAGCAGTTTTTAAGAAGACTTTAACCATATTTTATCCAATAAAAGTAGAGAATTTAAACTTATACCATGTTAAACTAATTAGCTTCTCTGATGATATTGGAAGATACCGATAACTTCATGCAAACAAGAATTGGTTTAGCTATGCTGCCATTCTATGCATTATTTATCAAAAATTATTCAAAGCATTTTGTACTGGACTACGGAAATGGTTGTGGAAAGGTGGTTTCCATTTGATTCTACATACATATTTATATCAAACGAAGCTTATAAATTAAGAAAACAAGCATACCAACATTTTTTGAAGTTTACTTATCATGAAAGATTTTAGTTGCCAGGTTTCTGTTATTTACTGTGAATCTGTAATTTGGAAGAATTGATCATCTCTTACCATTTTCTCCTATTGCCGTTTGTTCTGACAGCAAGAAAAGATATTCTATATATATGTTACATGCATGTTCATTCAGGTGTATGCTCAACTGTGTGTATTCTTGCCTCCGTCCTACAATTTAGGTGCTTGCAGGTATTGAGAGCATGGCTAACCATGATACTCCTTCTCCACTGTTTTTCTTCATGAAATTTTCACTTTCCCTGTTATATGTTTTGATATTTGCAGATTATTTTCTCCCTTTCTTTCTAAAGGATATTATGCAATTATTTGCGACTTCAAGTGTTTTTCTTCCCTACTTCCTTCAACAACTTTCTTTCTCCATGTTTAGTTTATAGGGGCAACAATGGGGTCTTCAGAATTACAGATACAAACTGATAATGGTCTAATTAGCTTGCCAAGCAATATTTGCTGTGTTGTTGTTGAGTATCTTCCTGGAGGTACGCTTAAATCTTTCCTGATAAAGAATAGGAGGAGAAAGTTAGCTTTTAAGGTTGTCATCCAGCTGGTACTTGATCTTGCAAGAGGGTATTTATCGTTTCGCATTTTTTCCTCAATGTAACAGTGGTTTAGCTGGTTGAGAACAATGATTCTCATATAAGCCTTCAATTTGGCTTTGCAGGCTGGGTTATCTTCATTCTGAAAAGATTGTGCATAGAGATGTAAAGACAGAGAATATGCTGTTGAATAAGACGCGCACGGTTAAAATTGCAGATTTTGGCGTTGCACGCGTTGAAGCATCAAATCCTAATGACATGACTGGGGAGACTGGGACACTTGGTTACATGGCTCCCGAGGTGTGTAGCCAGTACCCTTGAAATCTCCACAATTTTAAACTATTGTACAAACATGTATGGCTGAGTGGAAGCATTAGTGCAAAGGATAGCAGTGTCCTAAATACACTTCATGTGATCAAAGGAGGCACATCAAGTCCCCATATGTTGTTATCTGAGAGGGGATGGGTGTCATCTTTGGTGTCATTCATAATTAGCATTCATCAATATGGATAAAAGGTGGCATTAATACTGCAGTAAATAGTGTGCATATAAGGAGAAAAGAAATGATATAATAGTTTTTTATTAGATCAAAGAGAAAGCTCTTGTAATTGACCAC
This sequence comes from Dalbergia cochinchinensis, assembly GCA_031216125.1. NCBI lineage: Eukaryota > Viridiplantae > Streptophyta > Magnoliopsida > Fabales > Fabaceae > Dalbergia > Dalbergia cochinchinensis. The sequence continues at coordinate 51,130,563 of CM062373.1, read as the reverse complement.
ACACTAATTTTCCAAATGGGTGGTGGCTTACAGGTCTTAAATGGCAACCCCTATAACAGGAAATGTGATGTGTACAGCTTTGGCATCTGTTTATGGGAAGTATATTGTTGTGACATGCCATATCCTGACCTCAGTTTCTCAGAGATTACTACGGCCGTTGTTCGTCAGGTATATCTTCATCTGGTTTTCATTATATATGTCATAATTGAGCAGCTCGGGTCGCTGCAGATTCAGATTCATGTTGAATTCATGATAATGATTCTAGTATCTTTTGTTGAAATTTTAGAATCTGAGACCAGAAATACCGAGATGTTGCCCAAGTTCTCTAGCAAATGTAATGAAGAGGTGCTGGGATGCCAATCCCGATAAACGGCCCGAGATGGATGAGGTAGTTTCCCTGTTGGAAGCCATTGACACATCGAAAGGTGGTGGTATGATCCCTCTTGATCAGCAGCAGGGTTGTCTTTGCTTCCGCAAGTATAGAGGGCCTTGAGGTTTATCCATTTGGCCCTGCAAACGATTTGATTATAGCGATTTCTCACTATTTAAAAAGTCATATGTATCTATGGCCAGAAAACAGGATTTGGATGTCAACTTGTCAAGATGAGAGGAACATACAGTAAAGGGTATAGGAAGGAAAAGATGGTAACATGTCAATTCTTATGTAAAGCTATTCCTCATTTTCTTTTGTTCTTACCCGTGTGTTCCCCTTAACTGGTTTTAGCTTGGTAATGTTTCCAGGACTAGCCTTGTAACCGTGTAAGGTCTTCAATCTAGTGCTGTAATCATGATTGATGTGATCAAACTGGATCTATTTGATAGTTATTCTCTTATCTCTACAGTCTGTTTCAGCATGCTTGTTTGAAAACTTGTAATCTTTTCCAAAAGAGGGGTGGTGGAGAAACGGTCTACTTGGCATGCGTTCGAAAGTAGTATGTCAGATAGAGAATATCTTGTCTGAGGTAGGTTCTAAAACACTAGTCTGTTTTCGATGATCTTCCTTTGTTCCAAATTGGAGGGTTGCATCCAAGCACTCCAACGCTCAAGTTAAAGAATATTCAAATGCTTAGAGAAAGCACAAAATATGTGTATCTTTATGTGTAATAGGATATTGAGCCATCTGTTCAGAGGCCTTCGAATAAAGAGTATGTTATCCGAAATTGAGAAATTAAACCCTATTTTTGTGGAATTCATCTTTATTTAGGATTCCCTTTTTAAAGTCATTATCCAGCCTATTTGATATGGGGCTAAGTGATAGTCGGTAACAATATGGTACGGAGAATTTAATTGAATGAAAATGTGATCAAATCAATCTACACTACAATTTTCTTGAATTGCAATTTTGTCAAATCAAATGTACATTCAACGATTGAAAGAGAAAAGAATATATACAAAATTTGTAAGATAAGCAAAGTTGCCTTTGTACAAAAATCAAAACATAAACAGACACAGAACACCTAAAGAGCAACTCACAACTAAATTGGATAAACAATGAATTTAAAAACGGAATATCTAGCTGTCTTTATTCTGTGAACAGATAAAAGAAAAAGAACCAGCGTGCCATATGGCCATCGCCATCTTAAGAATCACTTGAGGTTGTCATAGAAGATGGAAACTTCATAAAATGTAGAACAAGCCAAGCCATGACAGAGAAGCAGAATGCCATGCATTGCACCTTAAGCTTTGTGTCTTGATCATCCAACACTGCTATGTTCCAAGTCAATTGAATTGACAATAATAGAGAAGGGTGAATTTCTTATCAATTAATAATTAAGTTAAATAACATAAATTGTATCAAGCGTGTTAGCAATGTTGTTGTTTCTTGGATTCTGCTAATTCACTTGTTTTTTTCTTTTTGATTCATGACTAAGGGTATTCACTGTCGATCACGGTGACTAATCCCCGGCTCGTAGGCAAGGATAGCTACTTCAGAGATTTAAAACTTTTCCATATCCAAAATCAGGGATCGAACCCCAATGTTTAGTTAAGGGTGAATGAGTCCCTTCCACTCGACCACACCCCGCGAGTTGCTAATTCACTTGATTTAAATGTAATTGTGAAATAATAATAATAATAATCATAATAATTGGTAGCTTGACTAAACTAATAGTATTTTAAGAAATGGTTTTTTTAAAAAATGTTTTTAAATAACAAATTTGAAAACTTATATCAATTAATTTAAAAGCCCCTTATAATCTAAAGTAAATTATAATAAGACATCTCCAACTACATTTCAAAATATTCAATTATTTCGCGAATCTTTATGAGATAGTGGCTGGCGAAAAATGCATGGTTCAAGCAAAACCAAAATGGGTCAAGACATAATAATTAATATCATACAGTAATTTGCTATTTGAGCGTCGACGTTTTAATTTAAGTTTCTGACTCTTAAATGTCTCAAGAATCTTTCAGGCAACTGCTTTTCTCATATAAAACTTTCAACCAACAACTTAATAATAATAATAAAATTTTAACCAACAAATAATTTCATCAACGACCATTAATTTGGAAGTAGTTTAGACTGCATTATTGGTCTTCGTTGCTTTAGCTATCTCATCCAATCTAATCTAATTATTCTTTTCTACTTTATTCCACCAAATATTCAACACAACTGTTTGCCGGGCAAAGCCATACATATGTCACAACGCAGAACCATGGGCAGCATTTCTTCACTAGAAGATGCTCATAATAAAATAATGTTAGCAATAATTAGTTAAGATTATTTCTCATCCAACTATTATTTTAATGTGAGATTAGTTAACAAAAAAATAATCACATCATAGTCATAATTAAAAACTTAAAACTGGCGATTTCCATAAACAATACCTGATGACTCGTGCGATCACATGATCATAGTAAATAGGAAAAACTCTACTTTACCCACTGTCAATCATAGAGTATGTGAATTTTAGTCCCTAAACTACAAATATGAGCAACATAATCCCTAAACTTTTCTAAATACGCACTTTAGCCTATTTGTTAAATTTTTTGTCAATTATTAACAAAAGTAATGCACATTTAAGAAAGCATATGGGATAAAGCTATACTTTTTTTTAGGGATTAAAATATGTATGATCCAAAGTTTAGGGAGATAAAGTGCACTTGTTTTTTTACTAACAATTCACAAAAAATTAACGAAAGACTAAAATGCATATTTAGAAAAATATGAAGATCACATTGCTCATTTTTTTTAATTTAAGAATTAAAATGCCCATGATCTATATATAATTAAGGGGATAAAATGGAGTTTTGCCTGGTAAATACCTCAAGTGCTTAGACCTTATAATTGATGGGATATATGTGATAGCACAAAATAATCAGACAATAGTTTGTACAAAAGAAATTTACACTAATAGAAAATTAAAATTAAACTCATTATTTGATCAGCAACTTCACCAACATATCTAAGCTGGATTTTTCAAGAGAAATATAACTTCACGTAAATTATTGAATGCGGCTATTAATTAAGAATTAATATAAAGGTTTTGCACTTTTGCTAACCAGTACTTTTTTAATGGTGAAAACTTTTGATGCTCTCAATGCATTGAATGTGTTGATAACTTAAAAACTTTATTTTTTTCAATAAAAACTTTATCTTTTTTCAATAAAAAATTTCTACTTTAGCAAAACCCTTAATATAATAGGAAGCATATATGAAAATAAAAGCCTCCTTGGATTCTAAGTATAGAGGTCTTTCAATCCACCATTTGAAATTGACGGAAAGTTCAACCTTTCCAGTTGATATGTTATTTATCATGGTTTCCTCGGAACACATGCAGTGTTAATTGTCAGTTAGTGGTATGCATATATGCTTAAGTGTCAATAATAATTTTAGTTTAATAGTTATAATATAAGCATTATATAGCTTTACAATAATTACTTTTAAATATTTAATATGTAATTTTGTAAAAATTGAAATTACTTATCACTTAGGCTCTTTTTTTTAAACTAGTGTCTAGACCCATTTGAGACTTGTATCAAATTTCTTATATTCATTCAATATTCTCAATTTAATAAAAGACAAGTGAAAATTTCGTCTTAAGGTGAGTAATTTAAAAGTTTAAAATGTGTAGTTATCTCCAAAAACTGTTAAAATATTATCACTTTATTTAAGAATTAAATAAAATAGACATCGAGAAAATTATCTAAACTTTTTTTTCCCCTATATTTATAGGCTTATAGCTTTATTAGAATTTAATAACAGAAGCAGACATTAACTCGGAATAATCCGGTGGTACCCAAACTTAGTTGAGGCGGGGTCCCACACTTAGTTGAGGCGCGCGACTCATACTCAAAAGCCAAAATAGTTGGTTACTCAATTACATTTTCGGACAAAGTTTACTTGTAATATAAGAATTCTAAATTGGAAAAAATGTACCACCCTTATCTTCCCCACCCCTTCTTTTTGTCAATATCTAATCCTCACCCCCAGATTTGTAATTAAATTAAAGTTTCTATATTTGGCATTATTCTTGTTATTGTTATTATATTATTATATTATGCACTTTTGTTTTTGGACTTTGTTAACTCCCCACACCTGCTGAATTGGATCACAATACCATCCATGTGACTCTCTACATGTTATAACGGTGCAATAAAAAAAACGAAAGTTTTCATCTTTCTAGTGTCTTTTTCTGTTGAAATAATAATAACAATAATAGGTACATGATGATGATGGTGATGAAAGCAGAAAGGTAGCTAGCTAGCTTGCCGTGGCTGCAATCTGTGGTTGGTTGGACCAGTGTGTTGTCTGTTGTCTGTTTGAGGAGCAAACAAAATTTGATCAGAATCAGACACTTCAAATTCCAAGCTTGAAGGTAGCTAGCTAGCTGAGGCTCGGGAATTTGGCCAAGTTAATTATGAGGATGGGGATTGTCATTTCCTTGATCCTCTTGTTTGTGGGGATTACTATTTTGGTGGCAATCCATGTGTGCATAGTGGGGAGGGCTTTCAGAACAAGAGATCATCAAGGTGGAGGAGGAGGAACTCAAGGCCAGAAAACAATCCCTGTTGGTGGCAACATTGATGATTTGAAGAACCTTCCTTGCTTTGATTATGAGGGGCCAGAGACAGGGTGCAGCAGCCTTGTGGACTGTGCTGTTTGCTTGGAGAGCTTCAATGTTGGTGATGCTTGCAGGTTGTTGCCTAAGTGCAGCCACAGCTTCCATGTCCATTGCATAGATTCATGGATACTCAGGACACCCTTTTGTCCCATTTGTAGGACATGGGTTCATGACCGAGTAATGGTTCCTACTACTAGAGTCATGAGGGAAGAGGAAGAAAGTGCTGTTCCTGCCAATGTAGAAATTGAAATCACAAATATTGCAAATTAAAGAGCATTGTCGGCGCCTGAATCACCAAGTTTGCTGGCTTTTCTATTACCCTTCTTCATTTAGTAAATATTCCTTCAACTAGCAACTGAAGCTTCACTATTCACTCTTCTCACCTGAGTGATGATGCTCACTCACACACATATGTTCAATATATTTCTTGTATTTATCTCTCAATTATAAGTTAACACACTTATTTCGGTGTGAGGCAATACTTTTTTCTTTTTTTGGTTTCCTAGAGTATACTCTCACCCAATAGGTGAGAGATTAATCTCTCAGATTATAATCAGATGCAGGCTCCTTCCAACAATTTTTTTTTTTTTCCATATACATAATCTCAAATTAAACACAGGACCTCATGCTTGGGCCCCCAACCCTTTCCACTCGACCAACGCCTCGTTGGTGAGGCCATATTTAATTTTGAGGTGAATTTTACAAAAGATCAAACATCATTCTGCTGGTTGGTTGCTAAACAAAGCTTATCCATCCAGAGTGTTGTGTATCGTAGAGAGTTTTTCAGCCGAAAGTTCGCAAATCACTAAAAATAAAAAATTGGTGAAGGTGTCTCTGTCTTTTCATCCTTTGTAATGGACACAAGTGCTCTTGTCGTTTGAGTTTGAGAATGCATCTTGTACAGTTTGACCCGCTTCAGAGACGTATACAATGTCCTAAGATTTTTCACCATCTCATGATTCTCAATAATAGCAGTATAAAAATAAAGTACAGCTTTTTTCATTTAGTATATAGGTTAAGCTGCAGCATTGATTCCCAACCCATTTTAAAAATCGTGGTTCCATAGGTTTTTTTGTTTTTTTCGCTTGTTGGGTTGAGAGTTTCCAGTAACTATTTTAAGCACTTATGCCCCAATGAAAATAGGGGCTCACTCTAAATGGAATCAAATTTCTCTTTTAAACTATGTTTGGTTAAAGGAAAAAAATGAAATGAAAATTTTCTGAATTAAGTTTTATATGTAAAATTATATGTAAAGTTTACCTATGAAAATTTTCACCCCATTCTAAACCCCTAACCAAGTACACCCTGAAAAAAAGAAAGCAATAACTTGATTAAATGAAATCTATAAATCTTCAGCTTTGGCTAATTACAAAAGGAGGGTTAATTGCACAATTTTCATTCAACCGATATATGACATCCTTTTGGTATTAACCAAAAACAAATGTTGTTAACACCAAATTCCACACATATTTTCCTCCTATTGGGTACTAGCTAATCCTTGGGCATTTCAGAATGTGCAAGGGCCAACCTCATGGAATCCAAAATTCCAAATCATGCTAATTTTTGTTTTTCTCATTATGTCCCTATGTTCCAATCTTACTGTCTTATCCATAGTTTTCAAACTCGGCTCAGCAATCAACGCGGCCAAGATACTAGGTCATTAGATCATCTGTTCAACCAGTGGGTCACAGGCTCACATATTGAACCAGATATTATTAAATTAATATATAAAAATAAAATTAATACAATTGAGTATTTATTATATATATAAATAATGAAGCATGTTGACAAAATAGTTCACTAATCCACAACTTGGGTTTGAATCCTAACATTGGGGATTTGAAAGATTTTTAATACAATTAAATATATATTATATGTAAAAACAATCATCTGTATTAACGAAGGGAGCAACCAGCCTAGTGGTAAAGATATTGCTTCCATCCTCCAGCGTGCATATCAAGTGGCTCGTGGGTCTGGTTCGGTGACGGCTTGGCCGGTTCACTCCGAGTTTGACCAGTGTTGATCGGTTCACATGCTTAACCAGTTCGATTGGAGAACCAAACCAAACCACAAACTGGTACCCTTGATTTCTAGTCTGCACTAGTCAATCCGATTTTAAAAACTATGGTCTTACCTCTCCAGATGCCCTTAGCAACAAAGCATAGCTTCACGTTTGTTTTTTAGGAAAAAAGGCACCCAGAGCTCATATACATAAGTCATGATGCACATTATAAGCAATGATTACCGTTTGTTTAATCCTCTTATTAGTAAAGTTCTCCACTTCCCTCCTCTGCATAAAACAAAAATATGTCGGGCAACCTTGCGGCATTGACCGTAAGGGGGCATGTGGTGGGGGTGTAATTTTACATTCCTAAGAATTTACAGTTGGGAATGTATTATTCCTATGTTTGGTGAACAAATTGAAAAAATATTCCCAGGTAACTCTCATTCTTGGGAATGAAAAAGACTACATTTTCAATCCCATTTTCTAAGTGAGAATCTTCTATTCCTAGGGAAGGGGAATGTATTCTAACTAAGAAAAATCTCAAAAGTACCCCTATCATAATTTCAGTTTGAACCCTTTTGATGGAAGCACATTTCGCATTTCTCTCTCCATCTTCAACCTCCCTTCCACGAGGAGCTCGCACCGCCGCCACTCCCACCGCCATAGCCGGGAAAAAACCTACCGCCACCATCACAAGGATGGACCCAAGGTATGCCGTAATGGTGTTCGTTCTCTTTGATTTCTCTTCCTTCTTCAGATTAGGGTTCCGATTAGGATCCACTCGTACGCTCTCTCTTTCTCTCCAATTTCTCTTCCTTCTTCAGATTCCTAACGCTACATGCTTCTTTGGTTTCTCCATCAGCTTCAATCTCGCGTGAAATTGCTCGGATCTAGGGTTTTAGCTCTAATATGTGTTCTATTGTTGTCGACTTTGTTCGATTTTCGAGCCTTTTTTTTTGGTTGATTTGATTTTGTTTTAATTGTAGAACTAAACTCACTCTTGCTATGATTATTGTTGTTTGATGATCTTACTATTCTGTTTTGGTTTTAATTGCTATTTTTTTTTCCTGGAAGATGATCTTTCATTTTCCAGTTTTTTGACAATTTCTTTGTTGTTACGAAGCTCCATGTCATGGTTTTATTTTGCAGTTGCATTGCAATCACTGTGATCTCCATCTTTGTTCGTATCTCATCTTCTTTGAGCATATTCAAGGCTCTAATTGCTTTTGTTGGGTTTACTATTTTTCAGTTTATTGTGAACTAGATACCAGTATCCAACGCATTTTTTTTCCTTCTCTGTCCAATTGAATCATTACAAATTACAGTCCCTCCTTTATGGTAAGCAATTAATCACTGGATTTTGATTTCTCACTTTTTTTTATATTTTATTTTCGAAAAATGGCAATGGAAAATAGTTTCAGTTACCCGATTCAAGCCAAATGCTTATCTCTGTTTTTTATTTATTTAATCTTTTTTCATATTGAGAATTTAAATTTCAACTTCTTTGATTCTTCTTCATATTCTTGTGGTAGAGAGAGTGCAGTAGCGGAACTTGAAATGGGTTTTTCTTTGACCGTTTGAAACCTTGTGAGTCACTCTTTACCTTTCATCTCTTTTTGCCAATGCTTGTTTTTTCTTTTAAGATTTTTGTTCCGTTTGTTTACTGGTAAAGTTGACACAGAAAATTTATGCGAGAAAATCGAATTGGAAAAGGTTAGATTTTTTTTCTTTTTCTGTAAGTTCCACTTACTCAATAAGCTTCAAACCTGTACCTGAATTCCCGGTTTTCTAACTTTTTCTTGAAAAATTGCGTTACGTAATTTTTTCTTTTATAGAGCTGCTTGATTCTCCAGCTTCAACACTTTTTTTTCCTGTTAATAGATTAAAAGAAAATTGATGAATTTAGGCTCTAATTATGCGGTTAATTAAAAGAATAGATTTGGATTTTGTGGCTTTTGGTTTTGTAATTTTTTCAAGATTGGAAAGTGAATCTTTTACAGCTTCAATGCAATCTTCGATCAAATGGAAGTGGCTAACTCATTTCATTTGGTCCTTGCAATAGACTAAGGAAGTGTAGCTAGTGGAATTAATCAAGGCATGTTTATTATCATCTTGGAAAATGGGTTTTTAGATGCAGCAGATTACCATGGGGATAATATAGTCTTTTTCTTCACTGCAGCTACTTGATTTGGATGGATGGATGGATGATTTCTCGAGTAATATATTAAAATAAAGCGATGTCATATTTGTTCTCTGTACTTTTGAAGTTCTCCGTTTATTCTTTATTTTGAAATAGTGACCGTTGTTGAAATCAAATAATCAATGCTTCATAACATGGTTCAGCTATAATTCTTCCTCCTCAGCTTTTCTTTCTCTATTCATTCTTCTATTTTTGCCTTCTGCCTCGGTTTTTTCTTTTACCAATTGGTGGATTTGCAACAAAGATTTGTATAATTTGGTTTTAGTTTGTTGGGATTTATGTTTGCCTTCTCGGTTGCTGTTTCAGTGAGACCTAAGTTACGCTAGCCACTTCGACGAGTTTGTGGTAGCAGCCACACGAATCAGTCCCAGATACCAGCATTTGACGGAGAAGAAAAAAAAGGAGTGGGGGGATGCATGGTGATTACAACGATTAGCAGAATATAAGCCATAGTGTTATTGGAGGGCATGGGAATCAGGTGAGGTTGCAGGCAGTGTATCCGAACCAGCACGTGGGGCAAGGTGGCTCTAGAAGAGGGCAGCATGGTACTGGGCAGAATGGTGGTGGTGCCCCTTATATGGGGCACTAGGTTTGTGTGGCAGGTATGGTGTATATGTATTTGCATAGTTGTAATCTCTGATTGATTGTTAACTAATTATTCTGTTGAGATTTGTTTGTTTCCGGCTGTTGGGTGCTGTATTATTTGCTTGTGAAAGAAAAATTAGGAGGGTTTTGGAGAAGGAGAGTTAAAGTGATATAGCTTTTTACTATAGTGACAGATTGCGGGCAAATTTTTTAGAGGTACTTTGGAGTTGGGATAGTTCTAATGAGAGCAAGTGAAAATTGACTCGTGTTGTAGTCCCTGTATAGGAGGCTTTTGTCTAACTCTTGGAATTGGTGTAATCAATTATGTGAAGGATACATCGGATTTGGCTTTTCATTGGTCTGAAATTCTGTGAGGAAGTGAAACATTGGATCTTTTTGAGGTTATTGCATATAATGGTTTAGGAAGGCTCTGTTATACTATTGCATTATTGCTTGTAGTTTCTGTTGGATTCTGCACATGCTTGTTGCTAAGACATATTTATTTCTGCTTATATCCCTCTGATTTGCACCAACATTAATGATCCTAAGTTCTTATATGCATGTGCATTAGTGCATTGATGAATGCATCTAGTTTTAATCACTTGTTGAATTTGTAGTCATGTTGATGGTCTGTTTATTTCTGTTTCTGTATTTTTTAAATGCTTTTGTTCTGACCTAAGAATCATAGAAAGTTATTTTTCTTGGTTTTTTTTCCAGTTGTATCACTATTTTTTCTTACAATTTCCAAGGGCATAACTTTGATAGTCGTTTGGCTTTTTTTCTGCTTTTCTCTACCAAGTAGTACAGTGAACTATGAAAGTAGAGGGGACCAATGAAGTTAGTTTTAGAAGTGTTGGGTAAATGAGTTTGAATAAAAACTCAATTTGGTTCTGTGCAGCAAACCACGTTTTTTTAGACTAGAGACTCCATATATGATATGACAAATAATAGTAAAATAAATTATATTATTTTTTGTTAATGTGACTGCAAATTTTGTGTTGCAGGTTCGATAGGGTGGATTTCCTGAGCTGGTGGAGGGGCAAGGGGCAAGAAGATAATGTTTGTGGGTGACTCACTCAGTTTGAACATGTGGCAATTATTTTCAGCCTTAACCAATCTTAATTTCTTCTTTTAGAACAATTATATGACTTGAATTAAAACTTTGTATGAATTGACAGCCCTTATAGTGGGTTTGTATGTAGGAGATTTGACATATATCATGCTTATGGATTACTATGTGTTTGAATTGGTGTAACTATTTTGTTATGTAATGTGGATGGTACTCATATACCTAGCATTATAAAATAAAATTATGTTTGAATTTAATTTGAGCAAATTTTATATAATTATAGTTATGATAGATTATATTTGTATCTAAATTTCGAGTTTATAAATTTCGAGTTTATGTCTTGAGTTTAATGTGTTTAATTTTTCAGTTAATTTTTAGTTAAAATTGCTAATTTTTTAGTTGAAATTGTTAATTTCTAGTTAGAATAGTTAACTTTTGAGTTAAAATAGTTAATGTCTAGTTAGAATAGTTAATTTTTGAGTTAAAATTATTAATTTGTAGTTAGAATAGTAATTTTTAAGTTAAAATAGTTAATTTATACTTAGAATAGTTAATTTTTGAGTTAAAATTGTTAATTTTTAGTTAGAATAGTTAATTTTTGAGATAAAACTATTAATATTCCCGGGAATGTAAATTTAAACATGCTACCACACGGCCCTAAAAGTATTAATCTCCATATCGCGTATCTAAACTTCATGCTGTAACACCAATTTCACACAATTTATCCTCGCTTGGTACTCGCTAAGTCAGGCATCCAGAATGCCCAACAACCTCATCTACTCCTTAGCAACACAAACAACTTGGACACATGGGCATTCAATTCCTCGGGCTGGGTTGAGCCACTGGAACAACTGGACAGTAATAACAAGAGATTTGACTCCTTTAAAGTGAGGAGATTAGTAAAGTGAAAAAACAATGAGTTAATTAGCATTTGAGCATTTGATCATTTAGTGAGACTCCCATATCATGGAAATTATTGATCTAATAGTGATTAACTCTTCACTTTTCCACTTCACAAATCTTCTCACTTTAAAAAAACCAAATCCTATAACAACAAGATGAAACACAATTGCACTTTTCACCACAGTTGTTAATCGAAAAGCACACCCGTCGAACTCCCAAATCAAAAAAAAGACAAGAGGTTGTGAACCAAATGTTAAAGCTAGATGAAAGGTAATTAGACAGAATTCAATTCAAGAACAAACACTACTTCTACGTAAATGTGCTTTCAGAAAGAACAAGGCATAGCTTTCATTTCATTTTCAGGAAACAAAACACCAAGAACTCAAATACCTAAGTCATAAGCACATATGTCAAGCAATGATAGCCAGCAGTAGCTTTACTTCTTTTCAGTGTTGCTCTCCAGCTCCCTCCTCAGCTGAAGAGAGAAATCATCACTTACATCATCATCATCCCAATCATCCTCCCACTGTTGAGTCACTTCTTTCCCTTCCTCTTTGTCATCCCACTCTGTAAGTTTGCATAACATTACAAAAAAGAAATAGAAACAAACATGAGGATGCGAGCAAGTGGGCAGAATTGCTATAGCTTCAAAGTTTATGTCCCCCAAATAGTAAAGTTGGATAAGCAGTCTTTAATACAATACCCAAAGAGTGCTCAAATACCATGGTTAGCAACTGCATGAGGTTAAGGGTGCATTTGGATCAGATTATGGAGGGAAATAATTACTTCTTTGTGTTCAAATAAATCACTTTTTGTAGATTTAGACAATTTTTAAAAAACAATCAGAAACTCAGAAAAATCAGTTTTCAGTTTTTTTTGTAGAGGCTAAAAAAATTAAGGCCTATTCGATTTGAGTTTTCATTTTTTAGTTTTTCAGTTTTTCAAATTTTGTGAAGGAAATACTGAAAACTAAAATTGTAGTTTTCAGACTTTTCAGATTTTTCTTCATAAATTATGGAAAACTGGAAAACTGAAAAAAAAACCTGAAAGCTCAAACCAAACAGACCCTTAGCTTCTAATTTTCAGTTTTCAACTTTTTCAGTTATATATAAAATTTAATTTTGGATAATCACTTTCTTGAAAATTTGAAACAAATGCATCCTAAAAAGCCAAGCAATTAATCAAATCCTATTATCTACACCCTGAAAGTGTTTAAGAATAATGAGAAAGCAGATGAACACAATGAGGAACTAACTATTCAGCACCACGACTCATGACAACAGAGTGGCCAGGTTTGATGTACTAACATTAGCGTATTGTTAGTGACAGGTTAACATAGTAGAATTTAGTCAGATTAGTAGCTGAACCAGCGGGTTAATTGCTTTTTGGTTACTTCCTATCATTCCATACCTCAACTAAACCTTTTAGGTCGACTACATAGATCAAATGGCGTCAATCTATCATAAACCATGTCAAACGTTCCACAAGGCACATAATTAGGGAATGAGTAATTAACCCTTGAATTGGTCCTAAAAAGAGTTGCAAGAAATCAATTTGGTCCTTAGAAGATTTGTGATATCAATTTGGTCCTTGTTTATGGGACATCAGTTTAGTCCTTGATAGATTACAATTTTGTTTCAAGTTACTTTGATCTTCTTTCAATCTATTGAACCAACTTAAAATAAATTTTAATTTTTTCAGGACTAAATTGATGTCACAGGTCTTTCAAAGACCAAATTGATATTACAACTCTTTATAGAATTAAATTTGTGTACTTTCAAGGATCAAGTTGAGGTTTTACTCTTAGGGAATTGTACTTACATACTTTAACACATTCAGTAAATCTCAAATTTTCAACTCTCTCTCTCTCTCTCGCTTGCTCAAATATGCAAGAATATGCGAAGAGTGTTTCCATTGAAATGGTTTGAAGCTTGTGGGTTCAAGAAAGTCCTTCTAGATGGCTGGGATTATAGCATAACCAACAACATACATACCGCAACCAAATCCCACCCAATAATTTCTGAAATTCCTAAATTTCCAGGTTCATGACAGAACCAATAGTCCACCACACACAACCACACATGTAAAGTAATGCTTGAATTAATTTGATCAACAAGAAGCATTTACATGATCATTAGCTAAAATTGAAAAAGAAAAAAAAAAGAAACGAAAACCCAAAAAGTGACATTGAAACAGAAACGAAGAGATCGAAAGAATTGAGGATTACTGATTTAGAATTAACCTTCATTGATTTCAAACTCTTCGAACTCATCATCGTCTTCGAAGAGATCGATCTTCACATCCTCGGTAGTTGCTGCCTTTGGTTCCGTCGCCATAGTTAAACCGCAGTCTGCAATCAATTCAAAGCCAAAACAAAGTGGCGATTATTTGATGAATTCAAAAAGAGGAAAACATAAATATAAAAAATAAACCCTAAAACAAAGATAAAGGAGAATAAGGTTTGGCATCAAACCAAACAGCGAACAATTTTGAGAAAATTAGTTGCCACTGGAGTGAAGCAATAGTTACCCGCAGTGGCAAGATAAAGGCACGAATGTGGAGACTGGAGAGTGTAGTCGGTAGTCCAGAATCTTCTGCAATTGAAGGGAGTAAGTAACGGATCCAAGGGTTTATACCTTCCTAGCTTCTCATACACTACTATACAAGGACACGAGACGACGACGTTACTCCTAGAAGCCTTTTATGTTGTTGTCGCCTATGTTATGTTACATTTTACCACTTGAACTTTTAGATCATATACACTTTGATACCCTAACTTTTTAAAATACATATTATATCATGATATCTTAGATTTTTTAAACAATATAAAATATCTTCTTCAATTAAGTTGATATTTATTATCATCATTAAGTAGTTATATGCATAATATATGCACAATTAAAGCCACAAAAATATCCTTTCATTTTAATCAAAATTGCCATGTGTTATTCACAGAGAAATTTATGTCCCATCATTTTTTCAATCTTTCTATTTAAAGTAAGGTTATAAATTTTTATTTGTATTGTAATTATTAATTATTTTTTCTAGTTATACTATCATATCTCTCTTCTATTAATACATATTCTATATTAAATATTATGTCACTTATTAGTTTCATAATTTTAAATATTTAAAATATTACAAGCCTTAAAATATTTAGGATATTTAAAATATTATAATTGTAATTTTTATAACTTATATTTGACATTGCAATAAAGAAATTATAACATTAAAATATTATAATATTATTAATAAAAAATTGAAATTTGAAGAAAACAGTCACACAAATATAAATTTCAAAAATCACCACAAAAAATAATAAATCAAACCAAAAGATTGAAAAAGATTCCTTCTATTATATATTACGATTCATTTTACATAGTTAATTTTTACATGCATATCATTTCTCAAATCAGCATATATTTTCTCCTAAATCTATCTACTTTCTAAAAATTTATATCAATAATATATTTTTCAATTCTTCCTCTTTACTAACTTTAAATTTAGAGTTTTTAAAAATCATAAAAAAATATCTATCTACCTGTCTCATTATACGATATTTAAGTTTTTGTGACTTAAACATTCCAACTTATCAATTCAACAATTTTTCATATTAATTTTTTAGAAAAAGAAACTTTCAATTTTTCAGCATTAGAATATTTAAAAAATCAACTCCACAATTTACACTTCTTTGACAATGACACTAATTATTTATTAATTTTTTATTGAAAATAATTGTTTAATTAATGCACTACTCCAATCATTGAGATTATATAAAGTATAATTATATATGATTTATTTGACTAATTATAACACATTAATCATAACATATATTTTAAAATTGATATTTTAATTTACTAAAATGATGTACAAGAAAATGTGGTGTAATTGAAATCACATAAATTAAATTTATTCATTATTTTTTGTTAATTAGAAAACATATTTTTGTATTTTTATAAATTAAATATTTTAATTAACTAAAATGATATAAATAGCTAGGATGATAACAAAAAAAACCTGCTAAAGCGAGTACTTGTGAGTAGAGTTCCCTTTTGTTAAATGGGGCAAGGACGGGGAATAAGGTCCTCACCACATGAAAACCCACCAATTTCCCATTTATATAAATTATTTAGATATCCACTTCTCTCTCTCTCTCTCTCATATATATTGGATTAGTAGCATTTCAAATTTTAAAGTATTTCTAAAATTTTTCTCTTTTTTGAATTTTTTAATAAAGAAGTGAATATCTGTAAGGATTCAAATTCCCGAGGCAATGAGGGATAAGACTCGTGACAGCGATGGGGATGGAGATGAAGATGAGAGGCAAAATTCTAAACAAGATAAGGTTTAATTTATTCTCTCATAGATATATATTGTCATCCCTATAAATGACTTGTGATAATATATTTGTGTGTGTGTGTGTGTGTGTGTGTATATATATATAAAGAAAACCTTAATACACCTTCATTCTTTGTAATTATCTTTATTGAATTTATATTATGCATGTATTTTCATTTTTTATTTAGATTATGTCACATTAGTAATTATGTTTTAAATTTCAAAGTATTTTCTAAATTTTTCTCTTTTTGGAATTTTTTATTAAGCCTATGAATATCTATAAGGATTCAAATCTGTGCCGGGAATGAGCAATGAGACCGATCAAGTGAATGAGGATGAGAATGAGAGATAAAATTCTAAGTGGGGACGAGAGATTCACTTTCTTATAGATTTCCATTGTCATCCCTATAAATGACTAATGATATAATAAAATTATTCACTTATTCTCTTTCATTATTCAGCAATTTTAACTTTTAAAATATACAAAATTTTCATAAAATAGATTATTTAGTATTAGTTAAAAGTCATCTGTGGAGATTTTTTTAATATTATAAATATTATATTCAAATTAAGATATAAAATAGAATGATATATTTATATTTTATTCATTTATTTAATTATTTAAATATTAAATTATTTTAAAAATAAATAAATATATACTAAGATATATTAAATAAATTATTATTTAATTTTGGTAATGATCTATAAATTATTTTTATTATCAACACGGTTAAACGACTAGTTTCTATAATACAAGACAATTTAGTTATTCCATTGAATATTTTCATTAAATACTATAACTTGAATCGTTAAATAGTTCAAGTGATACTATTATCCTATGCCTTTTTATTTTATTGTATTTTTTTCATAATTAATAGATCACCACCAAAAGGGAGATGAAAAGAAAGTATATCAGTAACACAAAAATAGTAGTAATCTAAACACACCTTGAACATACCAAGAGAAAAACCAATTTTTCCTACTCTAAATAATAAAATAGCGTACTTTTTTTTTCTTCTCATTCTTATGCTCAGAAAACCCAATTTCTCTCACAAATTTCATCAATAGAAGCAACCAGGATAATAGGACAAAATAACGATATCACATTAACGACTTAACCGGAAATGACATGGTATTCAAGAGAGGGACTAAATTATCTAACCTTTTAAAATGTCATGATTATCCATTTATCCTTAGGGATTAATTGATTTGTCCAACACAAAAAATTAATGGAAACTATTTAACGATTTTAATCAAGTATAACTTTAATCTCTATATGTGTTAGGATAAATTACACTCACTTTTCCTGAGATCTATGGAAATGCAATTCACATCCTCTCTAGTTATCCAGCTTACATCTCCTATGCTTATCAACTTTTAAGTATTTATATTATAGTGACACTTCTTGTTCACAGAATACCATTAGTAAACTTAACAGAATGACATTTTTGTTATATTAATTATTTTTAATTAATAAAATTATAAAAATATATTTACCTGTTCTGTTAAGTTTAAGAGTACTTTTATAATTTTATTAATTATGAATAGTTAATATCACAAAAATGTTATTCTGTTAAGTTTACTAATGATGTTCTATGAATGAGCAGTATGATTATAAAATAAATACTTAAAATTTGATAAGTAGAGGAGATATGCATGTAAGCTGAACAAATAGAGGGGGTGTGAGTTTTATTTTCAAAAACTTCATAAGAAATTAGTATAATTTACCTTGTGTTATCGACTTGAATCTCGTCTCTATATGAAAAATGTTGTTAAATTAATGGGTAAATTAAGTCTACCTCTCTTTTAAGTTTATTAATATAATATTTTACCCCTCTAGTTTTTCAATTAACACTTACCTCCCTTCCTTTAAATATTTTTTCAGAATTTCTAGTTTTCCCTTCTCCTTCCTCCACCCACCCTTTCATGTGAGAAACCCAAATGCCTTTTTTCTCCAAGCATAAGTCCAATCTTCTCCGGCAGGAAGGACATCCTTGCAAAGCCTAGCTAAGCTTATCCATGCGAACAGATGCTGAGTGACTTCCACGCCCCAAGCTCCCTATATCCCCCTATCCTAGCATCTCATCTTGCAAATTGAGATTATAAAAAATTAGTGTCTATTTAAATATCCACTTTATAAATAGTAATCTCCATTTATTCTCAATATCTATTATATTTAGTGGTTATAAAATGAGTGTCTGAATAGACATTTATATTTTAAATGTCAAAATATCATTACTCTAATTTACATTTACATTGATGGTGGGCCCTTAAACAGTTGAATAGAAGGATCTGACACGAAAACGTGAGATCTAACCAGCACAGAGTTTAAGAGAATATTCAAAGTTGAAACCAATTATTAGTTTCCAAGTATGGATCAATATTCCTAATGGGTCCCTCACCAGTGAGAAAAATATATTCATAATTTCATCGAATATCATCAATTTAATCTTCCTGCTCATAAACTGGAGCATATAACCCCTTCATGGTAAGCATTTAAGAAGTATGATCGCTAGAAACGAAAATGAAATAGAAATAGAAGAGAAACAAAGCAAAGCATCTCCGAGTTCCGCATCAAATAAGGCAAATAAAGGAAGCCTCAAGTTTCAATTGGAGAAGTTACTCTACCACCTTCAGCAGTTCTGGAATCATCTAGCTATCTTAGCTGATCATTCCACAAAATTGCGGCAATATATGGCTCAATCACTCTTTCACCATTAGAATGCGGGGTGCTTGCTATGAGCCACTTGACAAGTTTACATATTTATCTCTCTTACATAAATTCACACATGAAAATTTCTTTTATCAAAATTAGGATATTCCCCCAATCAAAAATTATGGGACTAATCCCTCATTCATGATAGACACTTCTTAGAGTGAGAGATATTCTTACATGAAAATAGTATTTGACTTTGTTGAAGTTGTATAACCTTTGTTGGGGGCATCTAACAATGAAAAAAAACTGAAAGAAGATCAAATCAATATCATCTTGCTATAAAATAGTACATTCAATATCACCTGGACAAGTTGCCTGCATATTATGTGCTCTTCAACCTTCGCCCTTATTTTCTTTACTAGGCTACAAATCTGAAACTATGAATCATGTACATCTCTCCCTGGATTAGCAGCAAAAACGCAGCATGCTATATACTTAAATTAGCTCTCCCAAAAAAAACACATGGAGCTAATTCCATAAATCTTTACTGTGGAAAGTGGAGTAACTAAATGAATTATTTACATTAAGAAATTAAGAAGGAAAAAGGGAAGAAGCTTCTAACTAATTCAAGCGAACCAGTTGTTGCCGCGAAACCGATGATCCCGCCGCCGATCCAGAAGCTCTTTGCTCGTTGAATTCTTGTAGAACCCTGATGAGGGACCGTGCTTTCTTTGCAGCGTGAGGAGTACCATCAGTGAGAATCGAATAGAGCAAAAGCATGAGCGAAGGTTCCTCGACTAGAACACCCACAACTTCATCACCCACATGCACGCACAGAGACATCAGAATCGAAACGCAGTGCTCCTTCCCCGCACGCGACGTTGAACATTGCAAGATCATGACGATCAAGTGCAAAGCCTCGGCTCGTAACACGGCGCGTGCTCCCTCTGAACTCTCTGCCAAGGCAGCTAGAACTGCTAGGCAATCGGCGACAAGATCAGCTTTGTCTATACAAGAAGATAAGACCCCAACAAGAGCAGGAACAGCACCGGCTTCAAGCACCCTGGCGTGATTCTTGGGATGCAAGAGCAGCCCGAAAATCGCAACCACTGTGTTCTTTTTCCCATACACTATGACGTCGTCTGATCCATGTCGCCGACTCCTCCTGGGGAAACAACTTCCAGTTGTTGTTGGTACTCCGTCTTTGATCATCTCCACCAAACCCGGAATCGCATCCGGGTTCTCTCCGATGATTTTCCTATACTCCTCCACCGAACAAAGATAAAATATCGTGGCGGCTGCAATCTGGCGAGCTTCGAAACTGAGCCCTCTTTTGAGAACTCTGAGAATTGGTACCAAGCCTCTGCTTTCCATTATACATTGCTGGCCACTTGCATGCTTGGAGAGCTTCAACAGCGCAGCCACTGCATTCTCTTGCATTGTTCTATCACCCGTGGCCAGAAGATCAAGCAAAGGCGGCGCCGCTCCAACCTCGATCAGGCACGTCCGGTTGAAAACGTTGGACCGTGCGAGCAATCGAACCTCGTACGCGGCCTTGTTCTGCTGCTCCTCTGTTCCAAACACGAGCCTCCGTGCGAGAAACCAGCACAGAAACTGCACAGCGTGTGCTGCGGCCGGACTACCGGCCTCCGCGGTCCTCGAGACTCTACCACGATTCCTGCTGCTCGATTTCGCGAGGGAGATGCCGTTGTCGGCGCAGAATTGTTGGATGAGCCGTTTCAATGTCGTGTTGGGAACCACCTCCGTAGTGGAAAGCCTCTCCCCTGTTTTCGGACACACTCTGTTTCCACCCTTCAGCCATTTCTGAATCGAGCTTCGATCGTAAGTCTGGCCTGTCGAGGTAGTCACGGGATCCGTCATCATCTCAAGCGAGATCGGACACCGGAAATCTTCCGGCGGCCGCCTCTCGCAGCTCAGCACCTCCGCTCCGCTGCTGCTGCCGCTGCCGCCGCGCCTCGCTTCAGAACTATCAGCATTGCTAAGGGACGTAAAATCAATCGTTTCGAATATCACTCCTCTACAGTAACACAAGAATCCGATCAAACTACTAATCAAGGAAACCTCTTCTCCGTCGGAAGCAGAGGACTCGAAACAGAGCATCTCCTCTTCCAAGAATTTCACCTCTCTGTTACAATCGATCCAGCTCTTGATTTCAAGGTAAGTGAGGATTCTTTTCATGGAATTTAAATCGGGCTCGGTTCCTCTCTCGAACTGATGCAAAGCGGATATAACTCGTTCGGCTTCGGTTTCGTCTTCGGGGTCGAGTTCGAACTTGGCTTTCCTTGCTTGCTTTGTAACTAACTCAACTAACTCTCTAACTTCCCGACAAACTTCGATTCTCTGGAGGGGGAGGGCATCGAGTGCAGTTGCGACGGTGCGAAAGTGAGACCGGAAGAGGGACGCCGCGTGGCGGGAGTTCAGAAGCATCCAGAGGCGGGGGCCAACGCGGGCGCAGTCTTGTGAGAGGAAGAGAAGGTTCTGGAAGGCGAAGTGGAGGTCGGAGAGGGAGGGAACGGCGTCGTTTGGGAGTAGGGAGGGGCGGAGGTCTTGAAGAAAGATGAGGAGGAGGTAGACCTGGCGCGTGGCTTCACGGGCGTTGCGGCGCTGGGTGAAGAAGGGGTTGTTGTTGTTGCTGAGGTTGAGGATGGTTTGGGAGAGGGTGAGGAGGGAGGAGAGGAGGGTGGCCGGAGAGATGGAGTCGGAGGGGTGCACCGCCGGGAACGATAGGGGACGGCGGCGATCAGGTGGTGGGTTGGGGTTGGGATTGAGAGTGCTCATTTGTTTTGTTTTTTCCTATTGAATGTGGGTTCGAGTTTTGGATAAATGTGCGGCGAGTTGGCCAATTATAGGGACGAAGGTGTCTCTGTGCTGACTGGATCCTCCTGCCGGAAACGTGGCTTGCTGAGAGTGAGAGGCACTGGGACAAGGATTTATGTGGAAATAACTGAAATTATATTGTAAACTAATTTTGCACATCCATTTACCATAAATAGATATATTAGTAAAAAGTATTTTGTTAATAATATACTATTTTAAAATATTTATGGATAAAAGTATATAATTATTTGAAAATAATATAAATATATCAAAATTAAACTCTTACCAATGAATTGGTTAATATTTTTCATTTTCAGTATTTCTTTAAATTTAATTTGTTATGTTAAAATATTTGTGACTTCTTTTATTTTTTTGTTTGTAGCTTCCCAACTTCCTGTAGATTAAGGGTCCCCAATATTCGAATTGACCCTTCTTTCCAATTATTTTTGCATTTATTTTCTTGAAATGTTCTTAATTTAGAAGTATATAATTATATAATAGTATAAAATTTTTTCTTACCAATAGTATAACAAAATTCATCTTAATATCCAATCATAATATTATTTTGTTATTACAAGTATTTTAATTTTAGAATAACCAGATACAAAGTCATACTCATTATACACACACACAGACACATATATATGTATGTATGTATAGTTGACAATATTAAACATTTAACACTTTACCCTAAGAATAGATCAATGTTAATCTTTTTGGTGACATTTTAATAGACGGTGTTAAACATTAATAATGATTGGTGTTCTATTCAGAAAATTTCAAATCATAATTGAATTAAAAATCCACTTATGCAATGTTTTGGAGCATAATAGTGCACTCTTCATAGGGTAGGTGGAAAGTATTTGTTCTAATCTCCAGCACTCAACATGTGCACTAATCAATGGCTTATCATACGTGCTGGAAGCCATGTAGCAAGCTACAAACCCGCTTCTATGGGGTAAGTCTCCATTAGTGGATATGATTCTTGCAGCTACATGTAATGTCAAGTTCGCAATTGTTACAATCTGACTTGGGAGTGTAACCGGCATGTGAGGGATTGGTTTCTCACGGAAGCTTTCGGTAATGTGACTGGCTAACATACATAAAATAATACATTTACATACCAAAATCTAGTTTAAACATCAAATAACTAATATGAATCAGTTCCAAGTAATCCAATTCCAACTGAAAATCATAATTCTGAATATAAAAATGAGTAGTACTAATCTAGGCCATGGTCGAACATAATTAATAAAGTAGTTGTAAGTCACAAGTAATTAAATATAAAACTATGCACATTCGAGATCTTGCCTATACAATTACTAGATCACCACTAAACCAACATAAAGCTATGAGAAGCTTCACTCCAAATTGAAACTCATCTAAAAGAAGCTACAACACTACTGAGGTGGACCCTACAATGCAGCTGAATGTGTAGCTGTATTTATAGGGGAGGAAAAAGAGAGACGAGTTCATCAAAATTCAGTGAGCAGGTCTACACTCACAATCTCCATGATACAACAACAAAAATAATACATAAATATACATTCAACTAGTATAAAAGATTTTAATATATATATATAGTTGTACTAAAAACCATATTTAAACTGAATTCATAAATAGTAACCAATAGAGAAATAGGAGCTCAACTGAATAAAATGATTGTATTGAGTTAATGTCATGACCCGACTTGGATCGTGATCAGCATGTGAGGAATCTCATCCTCATGTAAGCCTCGTGATAGTTGTGTTGTATTATTTGCAAAATTTATTCATAAATCAATTTCAATTCATAAATAAATCTCCACATATATAATATGTAAAGAAGTTGAATAACACTTTTTCCACAAATAAAATCTAAAATTTTGTAGCTGTGGCATAATTCAATCTAAGTTGCTTATTACAAAATAGACCATGAATACTAAATCATTTTCTATACAAAAGAATCATGGTATACAAAACTCAAAAACATAAACATATATCTATGCTTGTCATCTGGCACCCTGCCCGTCATATCACTGGAGCACTCTATACAAATAATCAAACTTCACACCAATGTGAAGCTCACCAAAGCTGAAGATATCTAATGCTGGGGAAGAGGAAGAGAAGGATCCTGTGCTACACCTGTATCTGTGAGAAAAAGGAGAGAAGAGAGGCAAGTTTTGTAACAAAATTCAGTGAGTGGATCCTCACTCATAACCAGGCATGCGATAAGGAAGAATCATACATAAATAATAGTAATGCGGTAATTATAATTCATTTCTATTCATTTTTACTTAATAACCATAAAATCATAATTTACTAAATTCATGAAATCCATATTATTTCTCAAGGTATTATAAAGAGAATAGATTATCTGTAACTAAAGGGTGGCACTCAATCCCTAGCGAACATGAGTCCATAGCTGAGATCTTAATGGTCCTTGGCGAACCACGTCCCTAGCAGACTGATCTAAAATAAGGATAACTTGCCCCTGGTGGGCGTTGGTATATAAAGGTTAATGGAATAACTGTCATTAACTCACAATTTTGTTCCTCTCAGTAATTCCCTTATTTAAAATCCACTGAAATCATAAAAGGGGAGTTCTATATATTCTAAGTTCAACATTTCTCAGCTATTAAAATTAAACATACTAGCTCTCATTATAAAAAAAAAAAATCAGTTCTAAGATCATAAAATAACTCATGTAATATCAACTTAATTCAATAATGGTCTCATGCACTTTAAAAATATTCAACAATGTTTGACAAGGAGCTTTGAATACATAAATTCACATTTTAAAACAAAATGCAAAATTTCATATTGTATAAAGGCTCAAGTTCTAAATTCTAAATACTTTGTATATGTGATACCCCAGCTACACGTGTCAGTGGACAAGTTCCGTATAGCCTTAGGGTCCCCTAGGACCCACCCATGCTGTCGAGTCCTGGATTTCGCTAAGTTTAGATCCTACACCTCCTTGGAGGGCTATATGTTAGAGCCATTTTCTTGGGATCAAAAGTCCCGGTAATTGTTCCCAATTGCAAAACAAGTTAAAGAACGATTTTTAACGAATTTTAGGAAGCCTCCAAACGCTTCGTTTTTATCCCATAAGTTTAGAAAATCACAAAGTTTCTTGAATTTGAACTAAAACCCAAAATTTGGTTTTTGATTGGTTGAGATTTTGATTTTTATGATATTTTATTTGAATCCAAATGGGGGTTATTTCCTTGTTTGCATTTATGTTTTAAAGTTAATGGAGAGTAAAATAAATGAGGACATTGAGGAAACCCAGATGCCAGGAGCACTAGAGGTGCTGACAATAAGGTGAATCAGTTTTACTGTCACTGCTATAGCGGTCCAGGACCGCTATAACGGTCACAGTGTATGCAGCAAGGCAAATTTGGGTTCTGAGGACCGCTATAGCGATCATGTATGGCAGCAGCGTTATGTTTGGTCATCTGGGGACCGCTATAGCGGTCCAAGACCTCTATAGCGGTCATAAGTGAGTCAGTTGCGATCACGGGGCATGGTGAGACCGCTATAGCGGTTATAGACCGCTATGACCGCTATAGCGGTGTCAGTTTGACAGAAACAGTAGAAAACGACGTAGTTTTGATTAAATGAGCCCCTCCACTCCTTTATACACCCCAAACTCGGGTTTCATCCCAAAATCCAAACCCCAACCTTCCCAAAGAGCTCTCCAACACTTTCTCTCCCAATCCATCATTAATCCTTCTTCCTCCAAGATCAAAGGTGAGATTTGTTATTGGTTTATGTTAGTTTCCTTTGTGTTCTTCCTTCCTCTTGTTATGGGTTATTGTTTTCTCCATTGTTGTCAAGTGGGGGTGCTCCCCCAATGTTGTTAGAGCTAGATTAGAGTTGTTTAAAGATTATCAGAGACTAATCTTGAGTCTATATTGCTCTATGACAGTTGTTGATGCCATTCCATGCTTCGGAGGTCAAGTTGGTGGTGCCCACATACTCCCGGCTCTAAACGGTGAGTGAATTTGACCTCATTGCCTTAGTTTTATCATTATGATTATGTTTGATGCATGATATTTGTGAAATATGATATTCGAGATAAGAAAAAGTATAGAATATGATTTTATATGATTATGTCAAGCTGGAAAAATTATGATTTATGATGATAGCATGAAAGAATTAGTTTTTTCAAAACCATGGGACCATGATTGATGTATAGAGTGCTATGAAAATATTTTACATATATTCATGAAGTGATTTAGTGCGAGATATACGATTTAATAAGCTCTTAGCATATCCAAAATGTTTCAAGAGTTACGACATAATTATGTTTCAAGACTAGAGATTTTAAAATATGATTTTAGAGTATCAGTTAAGATATTTTAGCAAATATATCAAATAGAGATGCTATGTTATAACGTTAGAGAATTTATGATTCGAACCTTTCCATTTTAATCTATGTTATTAGAGCTATTAATTTATAAAAGAAGTTATCTTGAGAAAAGAGACTTATAGAAAATCCAATTTTGTGATATTCCAAAAGTATGGAATTCAGTATAATTCATAGTGACTGCCAGATACATATTCTGTGAGCTTGAAATCGGAATGCCTGCAAGCGAGTGATCCTTTGAGCATGATTTCACAGTCACAGTTATGCTAAAGTCGAGTTGCTAGATTTATATGAGTCCAGAGTTTTTCGAGTTTCAAGAGTTTTCATATTTAAACGGTTTCATAAAGAGCTAGAGAATGAGTATGATTGTATCCAGAGACTTTATGAATTATCTCGATGATTTCAAGAAGTGGAGTATTTATGTATGAAAGAGTTCGATACACATATTAGAGTATATAACAGAGATTTAGAGAAAACAATATGTTTATTGAAATAGAGACTAGACGGTAGCTATAGAAAAACAGACAGTGAGTTAACGGCTGAACCCCAATCGTTAACCTTGGTACCAAGTTATCCTGAGAGGACAATCTCATAGAGCAGAGAATGGAACCTATTTAGGTGTCCGCATTAGATCCCAATGGATCATAGAGATAACATTTTCGGTTCTTGAAGAACCATAGAGCAGAGATTCATGTTTCTCTAGTAGAGTACTGTTGTTTATGTTTTTAGAGAGTATTAATGATTTTCAGAGATTATTGATGTTTTACGAGAATATTTGGCTTAAGAGATACTATACATATGAGAAATGATTTTCTTGTTGAAGTACGAATTTAGAGATATTTTTCTGAGTTTATGAATACAGAGATATATTTTCTATTAGATTATATACAAGAATATCGAAGGGTTTGAAATAGATTATGGTTTTAGAGATGCTTGCTTATGAATTTACGGCATGGAAAGTGTTTTCCTGAGAGTAGCTATGTTATGTAAATATTGGAGACATTTTTTTCAGTGCATGTATATCTATATATGGTTTTTATTGTCCCATGTGGGTGATGGGTGAGAGCTCACTCACTGAGTCCGTTGACTCACCCCTTTCCCTTCCTCCTCATAGTTGCAGGTACAGACGTTGCTCAGCTTACAGTCTGGTAGACGTTGCCATTCTCAGTGGTGAGTCTTACTTTGAAGTAAGGCCTGGTTAGAGTCTTGTTAGAGTAGAGTGCTCTAATAGATGTGCAGGTAGGATCCGAACCATGCATTATTTTCAGATTACGTAATTGGTTTCAGTATTTGAAAAGTTATGTATCTGCTTTCAGTTCATAATTATGGAATTGAAATGGTAAAGTATGATTAGAGTTTATGTAATAAACCAGAGATGTAATTATGATTCAGTTCATGTGATTAATTGGTTTTCAGAGTATGATTAAGATAAATTTCAGAGTTTCTTATATCAAATATTTCAGTTTTATTTTTTTCAGATATAAGGTTTAAATAAAGTTTTAAATGAAAATATGATTTCAAAATGAAAATATGTTATTTTATACATAAAGAGAGAAACTCAAAGGTCACGAGGCTTACGTGGGGATGAGACTCCTCACGTGCCGGTCACGTTCCCTAGGTTGGGCCGTGACAGTATAGATGGAAAATAATTTATATAATGACCAACATAAGGCCATAAGAACAAACTCACTCACCGGGAGGGGTAGACTATGGAGCACCAACACGACAGGGACTTTGCGGAGGAGAGATGATACCAGTGTCCGCCATTGAAACGACAAAACTCATCAATCATGGGAAACTCTAGATTACTCTAAACATATACCAACAACCAAAGGGGAGCATCCCCACTTGACAACAATGAGAAATAGTAAGATCCAACTCAAGATCATAAAAGAATGGAGGGAATGGAGATAAAATCTAATAACATATACATACCTTAATGATTTGGAGAAGCTAGATTGGAGAGAATGAGAGAAAAAAGGAAGAAAAATGGGGAGGAAGCGTTTCTAGTTATGATGGGGGAGGAAGAGCTCGATGGGTCTAAAAATAAGGGCAAAAAATGAAATGGCGTCATTTCTGGGTACTATTCACACTCCAGGAGGACCACTATAGCAGTCAGGAGTTATCCCGTGCTCACTTACAACCGCTTTAGCAGTGACAGCAAATCCCCACTTCTGCAATTTTTCTGTCAAGTGGCATATGGGTTAAATTTAAAACATAAATGTAAATAAGGAAATACCCTTATTTGGATTCAAATAAAATATCCAAAAAATTAAAATCCCAACCAATCAAAATCCAAATTTTAGGTTTTAATTCAAATCCTAGAATTTTTAAGATTTTCTAAACTTGTGAGTTAAAAACGAAACATTTAAAGGTTTTATAAAAATTATTAAAAATTACTCTTTAACTTATTTTCCTATTGGCAACAATTACCCAGACTTTTGGTCCCAAGAATGTAGTTCTATCTTATAGCCTTCTAAGGAGGTGCAGTATCCAGACTTAGCAAAAATTCAGGGCCCAGTACTTCCCTAAGGCTGCGTGAAATTTACCCACTGACACATATACCTCGAGTATCATAGTTGATAACTGAAACTGAAAGGCACCTAACTTGGTCCTATTATATAGACACTATACTGGGTTCATTACTGTAACTGGGGTTGAGTTAGTCCTCTAGCAGACCAATTGATACTAAAGTTAATGATCATATAGCCATTAATTCATTGTTCTATTTTTCACTAATTATTGGCTAAAAAATAATATTCATAATATTCCATTGTTCATACCATAGTTATTAGAACCGGATCGGTGATCGACTCAGTCGAGGCACCAGGTCACTGGGGTTACTGGTTCAATCGGTGGGTCACTAGTCGAACCGATTGAACCGGATTTTATCAAATCAATATATAAAATAACAATTTAATACAAACTGAATGTAATATATATATATATATATTTGCACATTATATAACAAGGAGCATGTTGGAGGAGTGGTGCATGCTCTTGCTCTTTCACGAGGAGGTTCTGGGTTCAACTCCTATGTTGGATTTTTTGAAGATTTTCAGGATTTTCAAGGCGTGCATGCAAGGCTTCATGGGCTGGGAATTTGACATTGGGTGCGCGCAGTTCAGGTCCGTCTCCATGTGGGCGTGCCTGTAGTTCAAGCTTCGTTGGGTTCGCATGGGCTAGGCCACCAGGCTGGGTGTGTGGGTTCACAGTTCAAGGTGCGCGGTTCAAGCCGGTCGGTTCGGTGCGGTTCGAATGTGACTCAACCGGTTCACCCCGAGTTTAACCAAGTTTGACCGAGTCAACTGCTCTCCAGTCCATTGAGAGAACCGGACCGGTCCAGTGACCGGTTCACCGGTTTCTGGTTCGAACCAGCCGATCCAGTCCGGTTTTAATTACTATGGTTCATACTATTCATAGTAAATTGGCCTTCATACATTTTCTAAATTGAAAAAAATAATTTTAAAATACACAGACAACAAATATGGTGCCATTACCTTTCTAAAATAAAGTTTTCATCATAACTACTTAAAACGTTAATTTTTTTGAAATTGGCATAATCCGTGAAAGCATACATTTGGCATAAATCATTCTAGAATTTCATAAACAATTTATATAATACCTAGAAAGTACTAATAATGACCAAAAGTATGACCATAAGCTTAAACACACCCATCATTGATAGCTGGGAGTGCACTTTCAATGCCAACTTGATTTTGGGGAGCACAAATAGCACTAGTAACTACCAAAGAGTACATAAAAACCATAAACAACTGAAAAATTTACTAAGAATTGAATTAGGATTGATAGGGAAGAAGAATTTTATGAGAAAACAATGCCTGATAGGGTCCTAACCCTTAAACATGATAAAAAGAGGAAGAGGACTAGCAAAATACATGAGAATCACTTACCAGAAGCTTAGGGAGGAGGAAAAATGGAATAGAAATGTGAGAGAGAAGTGCAGAGGATGTTAGGCTTTCTAAGCCTAGGGATAAGTTTATATATTGTTGGGGGCGTTTTAATGAAACTGTGTCGTTCTGAAATGTTTTGGAATTGGGAGCACTAACCACTATAGTGGTCAACAGGGGATAAGTCCATAGCACACATACACATGACCGTTATAGTGGTCTACGACTATTGTAGCGGTCTCGAAGGATCGAGACACCATGCGCTTGACCACACACCCGCTATATGGTGACTTATCACCAGGTACTGGTATAGCAATCTTTGACCAGTATAACAGCCTTAGAAATGCCAGTTTAGTATTTTTTGGTATTTCATGCATTTGGGGTCTTCCTGACATCATGAGTGGGTCCTAGGGGACCATACTGCTGTAGTAAACTTATCTAGGAACATGTGAAGCTAAGGCATTACATGCTCCCCCTGAAAGTAATTTGGTTCCCCAATCTAAGTGAGCATACCTTGTGGTGGGAAGAGATAAGGATACTTGATATTCAAGGCATCTTCGACTTCCCAAGTCACTTCCTCACTGGGACAATTCCTTCAGACGACTTTCACTGAGACCACCTCCTTTGAGCGAAGCTTCTTGATCTGTCTATTCACTATGGCAATTGATTTTTCTTCATAGGATAAGTTCTCGACAACTTGGACCATTTGCAGAGAGAGCATGTGAGACTAGTTGGGCATGTACTTCTTGAGCATGCTGACAAGGAACACATGGCGTATGACTGATAAACTGGGAAGCAGTGCCAATCTATAGGCCACTGCTCCAACTCTCTCTAGAACCTTGAACAGGTCGATATAACGATAGTTCAACTTTCCCCGTTTATCTAACCTTACTACCCTATTTATAGGTGACACCTGTAAAAACACATGATCCCCCCTGCATACTCCAAGTTGCACCAATGGTTATCTATATAAGATTTCTGCCTAGATTATGCTATTAAGAGACGTTCTCTGATCAATTGAACCTTCTCTAAGATTTCCTAATCTAGGTATAGGCCTAGGGATTTAGCTTCCCCAAACTTGAACCATCCTATGGGAGACTTACAATGCCTCCTATACAAGACTTTGAATGGTGCCATCTGAATACTCGCCTAGTATCTATTATTGTATGAGAACTCATCAGGGGTAGGTGGTCGGACCAGCTCCCTGCAAAATCTAACACACATACTTTGAGCATATCTTCTAAAGTTTGTGTCTTCCTATCTATATAACCATTTGTCTAGGTATGAAAGGTTGTAATCAAGTCCACATGCATGCCAAGAGCTTCTTGGAATACCTTTTAGAACTGCAAAGTGAACTGGGACCCTATGTGTCACGACCCAACCTAGGGAATGTGACCGGCACGTGAGGAGTTTCATCCCCACGTAAGACCTCTGAGTCTCTCTCTTTATGTATAAAACAACATATTTTCATTTTGAAATCATATTTTCATTTAAAACTCTATTTAGTCTTTATATCTGGAAATATAAAACTGGAGTACTTGACATATAAAGCTCTGAAAACCTCTTAGTCATGTTCTGAAAACACGTGGTCTGAATCATAAATACATCTCAGGTTCATTGCATAAAATCATACTCTATAATTTCAATTCCACAATTACGAACTGAAAGTATACATAATTGTTCATATACTTAAAATTTAATACACAGTTTGAAAATATTGCATGGTTCGGATCTTGCCTGCACATCTACTGGAGCACTCTGCTCTAACACACTTTAAGCTAAGCCTTACTCCAAAGTAAGACTCACTGCTGAAAATAATCGCGTCTGCCAAACCGGAGTCTGGGTTACATCTGTACCTGCAACTATGAGAAGGAAGGGAGAGGGGTGAGTCAACGGACTCAGTGAGTGAGCTCTCACCAATTACCTACATGGGATAATAACAATCATATATAGATATACATGCGCTGGCGAAACATTTCCAATATTTAACATAGCTACTCTCGGAAAAATACTTTCCATGCCATAAATTCATAAACAATCATCTTTAAAACCATAATCTGTCACAAATCGTTTGATATTCATGTATATAATCTCATAGAAAATATATCTCTGTATCTAATAATTCATAAGAAAACGTCTCTAAATTCTTACTCCAACAAGAAAATCATTTCTCAAACATATAATATCTCTTAAATTAATATTCTTTTAAAACATTGATAATCTCTAAAAATCATTAATACTCTCTGAAAACATAGGCAACAGTACTCTACTAGAGAAACAGGAATCTCTGCTCTATAGTCCTTCAAGAACCAAAAATGTTATGCTCTATGATTTATTGGGATCTAATACGGACACTTAAATAGGTTCCATTCTCTGCTCTATGAGATTGTCCTCTTAGGACAACTTGGTACCAAGGTTAATAATCGGGGTTCAGCTGTTAACTCACTTTCTGTTTCTCTATAGCTACCGTCTAGTCTCTAATTCAATAAATATATTGTTTTCTCTAAATTTCTGTTATATACTCTAATCTTGGCATCAAACTCTTTCATACATAAACACTGTATTCCGTGAAATCATTGAGATAATTCATAAAATCTTTAGATACAATCATACTTGTCAAAACGTACCCGGAGGGCACCGCGACGGGAATGACAACCGATTTTTAAAATAAAAACAGGAGTCGCCACCAATTTTAATTCTGGTTAAAATTGGAAAACCTTTTGATTTGCAAACTGGTCTTTTAAAAGAGATTTGTAGTTCGGGAGTCTGATTATGATTAGGGAAGGATGAAAACTTAATCCCACTACACCCCTAATACATCCGTATAAATACGGTTACTCTAGAGCTTATTATGCAAATTAATTATAATTTTATAATATTTGTTTTCCCCAAAAAGTATGATTATAATTAAAGAAGAAATAAAATAAAAGAAAAGAAAATTAAATTAAACGAGAACACAATTTAATGAAAAAGAAATTTTGACTTGATAGTTGTTAGCTACGCCGATGTATCCTCTGGTGCAATGAGGAACTCAAAGTCACGTCGTTCTGTAGAAAATGAATGTGTGTTGAATTGATTTTATTAAAGAAACCAATTTCGAAGAAGTTAAAACCCACTCCTGCACAGGATTTAGGATAGTATGAACTATACAATAAACCCTTACATTCTCATGAAACTTGAGGATAGCAAGCTATACATCAATATCACAAGTTGTTGCGTGGATTTTAAAATGAAACAAGAAAATTAAAACAGAAATATGATGATCAATTTTATTATTTTTTTGAAAAGGATTTTCAATTATTAAATGAAAAGAAAACCCCTTTTTTATAAGGTCCAGATTTAAGTGAAATTGATAGAATTAAATTATAAACACAATTATGCAACTAATTTAAACAAAACGCATAAACATGTGAAATGATTAAATTAAGACAATTAAACAAACACAATTTCACAATTAATTTAAACAAAACACATAAATATGTAAGATTATTAAACTAAACGGAAACAAAAAAACATCCAATTAAACAAACATCTAGCATAATTAAACCAAAAACTAAAAAGAAGTCATAATTACAATTTTCTCTTTTTATATCCTTTTTAATAAAAAAAAAACTAACTTCACTGAAAATTAAATCACTCCTTTTTGTTTTATATTTACATAATTAAATTACCTTGAGACTAATTAATTTAATTTCATTAGAATGTTAAAAAAACACAATCGCGTACTTAATTTAAGCAAAACACATAAACATATGAAAATAATAATAACAAGGAAAATAAATTTATAAACACGAGTACACAATTAAACAAAGCATAATTAAATAAAAACAAAATTTTGATCATTATTCTTTTATGTTTTTACTTTTTAATTTTAAAATCATTAACACAAGATTCAACCAAAACAAATAAGCAATTAAAATCACATGTTTTATTTTTCTTTTTTCCTTAACTCTACTTAAATAATCTAAGATCATTGCAACATAAATTTTTTTTTTTTAAAAAAAAACTGATCAAGTATTGTGAGTTAAATTAAATAAAATTCTCTTATTTTTAGTTTATTTTAAATCATCCTAACTCAAACTCCAATCAAGCAAACCTAGAACAAAAAGTGAAATAAATGATAATCATGCAAACAAACCCAAACCCACGAACTCAATCTCCAATTCAATAAAATACAAACAACACTAACCAAAATAATAATAATAATAATAATAATAATAATAATAATAATAATAATAATAATTTTGAGAGTGGGGCTCGTGAATGCACCCACTCTCACACACATACACACACAAATACACTCAGCACTCTTTCCCTCTCACACAAATACACGCGCACACACTCTCCCCCCTCTCACACACACACACACACAAAAATTAACATAGAGGGAAAGAGAGAGAAACGAAGTAAGAGAGAAAAGGAAAGAGCCTGAGATCCAGAGGCTCTTTGGCGGGCTTAGTGCGGCGGAGAACAGAGGGGACATGAGATCGGTTCAGAGTGAGGACGGCGCGGAAGTGCTTGGCGGTTCACGGCGTTTGCATGCCACCGGAGAGAGAGATCGCGGGCCGTTGTTTGAGGATGAAGAGATCGAAGCTTCACGGCGGCGGGAAGATTAGCTCACGGCCATAAGAGAGAGCGCGCGCGGCCGGGGGCGATGGTGAAGAATGGAGGTGTAGGATGGAGGCGCGACCTTTGCGGCTGGTCAGAGTGAACCCACACGGCTAAGTGTTAACTTCGCGCGGCACTCAGGGGAAGGAGAGAAAGAGAGAAACGGCTATGACTTCACGCCGAGAAAGCGGTGGCCATGAAGGCTGACTTCGAGGTTGCTGCTCGCAGTCAAATCGGGCTTTTGAGTAGAGGAAGAAGGAAGGAGGAGGTGCTGTGGCGCAGCTGACGGCGATGGCAGAGATGGTGTGATGATGATGATGACGGTGGAGGAGAGGAGTTTGTGGTGGTTGTTGGTGGTGGCTTTGGAGGTTGAAGATGATGATGGGAACTATGGGAGGTGCGGCTGCTGGCGGCGAAGGAGCACCGCCGCGGCCTCCTCCCTTTTCCTCTCTTTTTGTTTCCTTTTTTTTGTTAATTTTTTGATGCAAAATTGATGATGTTGTTGTTGGATTCTACCTTGTTTTTTCCTGGATTGTTGCTGGAATGGCTTCTCTTGATGTATCCGGAAGTGTTTTGTTTGTTTGTTTTTTTTGTTTGATTTTTTTTGAATTTTTCTTTCTGGTCCGTGATTGTAATTCTTGCTGCTTCTCCTTAATTCCCGTTGATGATGGATTTATATGTGGCCTGATAATCCAACAAAATTATTGCTCTAATCCCATCTTCAGGTTGGCTGGCCGAGGTCCAGCTCATTGCAATCATAAAAGGAAAAAAAACGAAAGAAGCATCCAAGGAGGGCCATCATTATGTCTATTTCTTTTTCTTTTCTTTTTTAATGGGAATTCGGGGAATCCAACATTCCCCTCTCCCCTTTTTAATTTTTTAAATTTTTTTTTAAACGAGCCAAAAATACAGGCTTTAACAAAAAAAGTAAAATAAAAAACTAGATAAATTGGGATGGGCCAAAATAGAATTAGAATGGGCTGAACAACAAATTTAAAAGAACTAAATGAAAATACTTATAAAAGAAATTCGTGAATTACGAAATATGCAAATTTTGGCTTTTATGTTTTATGGGTCGGACAAAATCAGGTGTTCACAATACTCATACTCTAACTCTTTATAAAACCGTTTAATTATGAAAACTCTTGAAACTTTAAAAGCTCTGGACTCGTACAACTCTAGCAACCTGATTTTAGTATAACCATGACTGTGAAATCATACCCAAGGGATCACCCGCTTGCAGGCATTTCAATTTCAAGCTCAAAGAATATGTATCTAACAGTCACTATGAATTATATTGAATTCTATATTTTTGAAATATCACAAGGACTGAATCTCTAAAATCTCATTTCTGAAGAGAACCTCTTTTTATAAGTTAATAACTCTAATATCATACATTGAAATATAAAAGGTTCAAAATCATGAAATCTCTAATATTATAATATAGCGTCTCTCTTTGGTATTCTTACCAAATTTTCTTAATTGGTACTCTAAATAAAATTTCAGAAATCTCCAGTTTTGAAGTATAAGATATCATAAACTCTTGAAACATGGTTGATAATAACAACTTAATAAATCATATTTTCTCGAAAAGAATCTCTTGGAGTTGCATATAAAATATTTCCATAGCATACAATGCACTAATCATGGTCCTATGGTTTTCTAAAACAT
Source organism: Dalbergia cochinchinensis (assembly GCA_031216125.1). Classification (NCBI taxonomy): domain Eukaryota; kingdom Viridiplantae; phylum Streptophyta; class Magnoliopsida; order Fabales; family Fabaceae; genus Dalbergia; species Dalbergia cochinchinensis. The sequence continues at coordinate 51,094,363 of CM062373.1, read as the reverse complement.
ATTTTCATGCCATATTCAAAGTCATACTCTTTGCTATAACTTGTAAAAAAAATCCAAATCATATATATTTTCATCTTTACTTCCATGCTCAACAATCATCATGCATCAAATATAATTATAATGGAAAAACTAAGGCCATGAGCTAGAACCCATTCACTATTTGGAGCCGGGAGTATATGGGCACCACCAACTTGTCCTCTGAAGCATGGAATAGCACCAACAACTACCATAGAGTAACATAGACTCAAGATTAGTTTCCACTAATCTCTAAACAACTCTAATCTAGCTCTAACAACATTGGGGGAGCATCTCCGCTTGACAACAATGGAGAAAAATAACAACCCATGACATAGGGAAAGAAGAACATAAGGAAAGCTAACATAAACCAGCAACAATCACTTACCTTGGATCTTGAATGAAGAGGATTTGATATTGGATTGAGTGAAAGAGAGTGAAAAAGGGTTTGAGGATGAAGGGTTTTGAAAATAAGGAGTAAAATCCCGAGTTTAGGGTTTAAAAAGGGGTGGAGGGGTTCACCTATGTGAAACACCTCATTTTGTGTTGTTCGTGCACTGTTGACACCGCTATATAGCGATCCCCAGAGAACAAAACATGCTGCTGCCACCAACTGTGACCGCTATAGCGGTTTTAGACAGCTATAGCGGTGACAGTTCACCAACCTTGTTGCAATATGAGTCATTCATGCATTATGAGGCTTCTCAGCAACATCGGTAGGTCCCAGGAGACCCTAGGACAGTACAGAACTTATCCACTGCCATGTATACCTGGGGTATCGCACTATGTTTGATATGATAGACACCAGAACATAATGAAACCTGAATATCTCATCGATGTATGATTGGGTAAACTACAGTGCACTGAAGGTAGCCTTCACTAGTAAGAAATGTGTCAGCTTGGTCATTTTGTCTATTATTACCCATATGGAGTCGAAACCTTTGGTGGTCCAAGATAACCGGACTACAAAATCCATAGTTATCCTTTCCCACTTCTACTCTGGAATCTCTATCTGTTGGAGTAACCCTGCTGGCCTTTGGTGCTCAGTCTTGACTTTCTAGCACACTAAGCACCTTGCCACAAAGTCGATGATATCTCTCTTCATGTCATCCCACCAGAATAACTACTTGAGATCCTGATGTATCTTAGTTGACCCTAGGTGTAGTAAGTGTGCCCCACCATGGGACTTTTCCATAACTTTTCTTCTCAGCTTATCCACTACACATAAGCGATCCCTAAAGTGCAACATGCCCTCAGCATCAACCGAGAACTTTATGTTCTCACCTTTGTGGACATTCTCAACTAACTTAATTAACTTCAGGTCTTCCCATGCTGTGCCTTAATTAGTTCCAACAAGGTCGACCGAGCTATGATGAGAGCAAATAAAACCCCTGTGTCACTAAGTCCGAACTGGACTACCTCAACTTTCAACTTGTCGATATCTTCCATTAGTGGCTACTTTATTGGTGCTATGTGAGCCAAACTGCCCGGGGATTCCCTACTCAAGGTATTAGCTACTACATTCACCTTCCCTAGGTGATAAGAGATTGCATAATCATAATCATTCAATAATTCAAGTCATCTGCATTGTCTTAGGTTCATATCCTTCTACTGAAAAATGTACTTGAAGCTCTTATGCTCTATGAAGATCTTACAAGTCTCTCCGTGCAGATAGTGCCTCTAAATCCTAAAGGAAAAAACTACGGCTTCCATCTCTAAATCATGCATGGGGTAATTTTACTCATGCTTTTTTAATTGCCGTGAGGTGTAGGCTACAACTTGGCCATGCTACATCAGAACACAACCAAATCTGATTCTTGAAGCGTCACAGAATACTGAAAAGTCACATATCCTGAAGGTAATACAGTACTGGTGCCGTGATCAAACATGTCTCGAGTCTCTAGAAACTCTCTTTACACTACGTTTTCCCCTGAAACCTGACATTCTTTTGTGTTAACTTGGTCATGGGTGCTACAATTCTCGAGATCTTAAACAAATCTCCTGTAATAGCCTATCACACTTAAGAAACTACAAACTTCAAAAACTATTAAAGGTCTAGGCCATTGCTGCATGGTTTCCAACTTCTTTGGGCTTACCAATATACCATCCTTAAACACTATATGCCCAAGGAACACCACTTGATCAAGCCAAAACTCACACTTAGAGAATTTGGCATATAGTTAGTTCTCTTTCAAAGTCTAAAGAACTATCCTTAGATGCTTTTCCTTGCTCCTAGAGTACACTAGGATGTCATCAATAAAAACTATCACGAAGTGATATAGAAATGGCTTAAACACCCTGTTTATCAAGTCCATGAAGGTTTCTGGGGCATTGGTCAATCCAAGGGACATCATTAAGAACTCATAGTGCCCATAGCGAGTCCTGAAGGTTATCTTGGGTATGTCTTCATCATTAATCTTCAGCTAATGGTAGCCAAATCCAAGGTTGATCTTGGAGAAACATGTTATCCCCTAAAGCTGATCGAATGGGTCATCACTATGAGCCAAGGCATATCGGTTCTTGATTGTCACCTTGTCCAGTTGCCTGAAATCTATGCACATCCTCATCAAACCACCTTTCTTCTTGGCGAATAACACTAAACTATTCCATGGAGAGGTACTTGGCCGTATAAATCCCTTGTCCAATAACTCCTGCAATTGTTATTTCAACTCTTTGAACTTCATTTGAGCCATTCAATATAGGAGTATAGAGATAGGCCTCTCTCCTTACTCAAGTTTTCTCCCAAACTCTACTTCCTTCTTTGGTGGCATCCCCGACAAATCATTTGGAAATACATATGGAAACTTACTTGCCACCAGAACCATGCCTAAACGTGTGTCTCTGCCTCTACTTCCCAGAATTCGCAACTTCCTGTATCCATCAGTCATAGTGCACTCAAAGCTGATATCAAATTTGTTGGTGTCAAATACCCTGTACCCAGAAAATTTCTTGGCACATCACCTGGAACCTCGAATCTTATTGTCTTTCTATAACAGTCAATAATGGCATGGCATGAAGCTAACTAATCCATACCCAAAATGATATCAAAGTCGGGCATATCCAACATTATTAAATCTGCTAATATCTCCACGTCACTAACTATGACACCATACAATCTATGTATAGCCTAAATGAGGAGGGGCCTTCCTGAAAGTACTTTAACTTGAAATGGTTCCTCAAGATCCTCGAGGAATCTCCCGAATTGTATGGTGAAGAATGGGGATACATAAGAGTATGTGGATCCCGAGCTAAACAATGTCATGGCATCAAAAGAACATATTACTGTTATACCTGTTATTACTTTATTCAATGCTTGAGCATTCGATCGAGTCAGAGCAAACAAACGGGGTTGCCCTCCATTACCCTGGCCTCTATTGCTTGGTCCTCTACCACCTACACCTCTACCACCAGGGCCCTTGCCCCTAACTCCTCAGCCTATTAGAGTGACAGAGCCACCCTAGGTTGTCCACTGAAAAGGCTGATTGACATAGAAAGTTCATTGACCTATGGCTTGAAGCTCCATCAAGCATTGGACACTTTCTCCATCTGTGTCGTGGCTGGCCATACGCAAAACATATTGAAGAACTTGACAAACACTGACCTAAATGTCTTCTCTCGCATGTCTGGCATACTGGATATGCCAGTCCTGAACTCTATCCACTATACTGACTACCCCTTCTACTCTATGTCTACGATGTAGCTAAGCATGTCGTGCTCAGCTCTAAGATGGTGACCCTACCTGACTGACGCCGCCGCTGGCCCTGCTGGTGGTGACTGATGAAGGCTGTTGCTCACCTCCTCAAATTGAAAATTATTTTATCCTAAGTTACACTAAGTCAGTATAATAAAAAGGCACAACCTAGGTTATCTCTCAACAAGGATTTATCACTTAGTTGGAAAATTGGGGGTTTGGAGAATTTAAGCAAAGCAATTAAAATTAAATGATCACAGTAATAATGAAGAGGGCACTAATGCATGCTATTCCTAGGATTGGAATTTAATTATCATTGACCAAATATTGAATCCATTAGCGACTATTTGTATTTAATTACTGGAAATTCTACTAGTGATCAATTGATCCCTAGATTTTGGCCAATGTAAATAACCAATAAACAAGATCTCAATTTATTTAGAAATTACAGTGATTTAAGGCACTAAATGCTATAGCCTAACCACCAATTATAAGGTTAATTCTAATGTTCTCCCTCAAACATAAACCAATAGATCTATAAATTTATGCCCAAAGGGTTTCCCTAAATGACAATCGCTAATTTAGTAGTTATTCCAATAAAAATTATAGCAATCCTCACAATAATTATAAGAATAGAAATTGAAGAACATTGAGAAAGCTAATGCATTCAATATAAACAAAAGGTCTCAAATATCATCCTAATCTATCCGGAAATCCCTACACTAGTAAGAAAAATATGCTCCTCCATCTCTCGAAGATTACAACAATGAATCTAAAAGTGTACCTGAAAATAGTAGCAATAATCCTTGCTATAATCCACAAGGACAAAGCAAATTTACCTATGAAATCCCTCGAAAGAGAAGAATAGACAAAAAGAAGAGAAAGACGAATAGCAACCTAAAGTGTGTAGTCAAAACTATGGTAAAATTTTGAGTCATTCCTATAAATACTACTCTCTAAAATGTGCGAAAGTAGTGCCAAAAAATATATTAATGAACTGATAAAATGCTATCAAATAAGCGTTGCAGTGCTGAAATGAGTGCTACAACGCTCTCCTGAACTATACACTTGGAGAATCCAAACGTTGTCTTTGTTGAGCACTGCAACGCTAAAATGAGCACTGCAACACTTAGCTAAGGATGAACTCGTGTTGTTTTGCTTCCTTTTTGCTCCAAGCTCCTTCCAGAGAGTTTCCATTATTGCTCTTGACATTTTGCACTCAATCCAAGGCTTCTGTGTACAAAAATCATACTTAAAGAGACAAGTTAAATGCAACAAGCTCTAATTCTATAATTATTCTAAAAATCAGTACAATAATCAATGATTCTATAAAATGCACAGTTAGGAACAAGTCAATAATCACTACAATTTTATCAATAACTTATCAAAAATTATTCAAAAAGCAAAGATTTAGAAGCAAGATAAGTGGCATAAATGCCCCTTATCAGTGACCCCTATTCAAACTTCCACCACTCGAGAACGAGCCATGAAACTTGGTCTTCTTGTTAGCCTTTGACATCATCTTGCGTTTTGCTGGTCCATACTCGATACCAATCATCATATCCACAACCTGAGCATAATTCATGGTTCCTATGTGAGGTTACAAGCTAAGGAACATATCTTTGGGCAATCCCTGAACAAAACGTCTTACCCTGGCTGTCTCCCATGGTAGCATGCTAGAGGCTTCCTAGGCCAAATGAGTGATGCACTCATCATACTCTGTTACTATCATACTTGGAGTCAACCAAAGGTACAGGAAATCCTCTAGCATCTATGCTTACCAGCTTTCTGACAAGAATCTCTGCATGAAACCCTCCTTGAATTGCTCCCAAGAGGGAGGGCTTAAGGTCCCATATCTCTTTCGAAGCTCTTACTACCACAACTCTACTAGCCTACCAGCTAGAAGCTATCCAGCTCTATTGCTTTAACAAAAGAATAGCCTACAATCTTCTCTACCTGCCTGAGGAATTCCTAGGGGTCTTTTATCGTCAGACGCCTATTAAATGCAGGTGAATTCGACATCTTGAAATGTTCCAAGGCTGAATCATCTGTGTTTCGAACTAAAAGCAGCTGTGTAGTTGCTTTAAGTTGTGAAGTCATGACATATGTCAAATTCACTACTATCTGCTCAAAAACTTTGAGACGAGCACTTCTACTAGATGAACTGCTCCTGCAATGATATCGAAGGCGTGAAGGGCTCGCAGGTGGCATGATCATACCTGAGAAAGGGAGGACATGAAATAAGATTATGAGTACTAAGAAAAGACAAATCTTACTAAACCTAGACATGACGGGCATTTTCTTAAAGGCCTCAAATAACACTATGTCGATGCAAATGGGCGTACTTCCATTTACATGGATGTCATGTTATTTGTGGACACTTGCTCCAATAATATGTAGAGAAACTTATATTTTTGATACCACTTTATCACGACCCGACTTGGAAGCGTGATTGGCTCATGAGGGATTGGGCCCCCATGGAAATCTCTGATAACGTGACTAGCTAGCATGCAAAATAATACATTTACATACCAAAATCCAGTTTAAACATCAAATAACTAATATAAGTTAGTTCCAAGTAATCCAATTTCAACTAATAATCATAATTCTAAATATAAAAATGAGTAGTACTAATATGGGTCGTGGCCGAACATAATTAATAAAATAACTGTAAGTCACAAGTAATTAAACATAAAACTATGTATGTTTGGGGTCCTGTCTACACAATTATTTGAGCACTACTAGACTAACATGAACCTATGACAAGCTTCACTCTAGAGCGAAGCTCACCCAAAATAAGTTGCAGCACTACTGAGATAGATCATGTAGTGCAACTGAACCTGTAGCAGTATCTGTAGGGGAAGAAAAAGAGAGGTGGCTTCTTCAAAATGCAGTAAGCGGGTCTCCACTAACAACCCATATGGGACAACAACAAAAATAATACATAAATATATATGCAGCTGGTATAAAAGATTTTAATATATAGCTGTACTTAAAACAATATTTAAATTGAATTCACAAACAGTAACTAACAGAGAAACATGAGTTAAACTGAATAAAATGATTCTACTAAGCTAATAACTAAAACTGAAGGGTACCTAACTAGGTCCCAAAATGCAAACACCACATTGGATTCCTTACTGGAACTGGGGTCGAGCTAGTCCTCTGGCAGACCACTTGATATCAAGATTAATGATCCTGCAGTCATTAACTCGCTATTCTATTTCTCACTAATTACTAGCTAAAAACTCATGAGCCTTTTAAAATAAGGTTTTCATGATAACTGTGTAAAACAATAATTTTTCTAAAATTGGCATAATCCGTGAAAGCAGGCATTTGGCATAAATCATTCTAGAATTTCATAAATAATTTGTACAATGCTTGGAAAGTACTAATTATGACCAAAAGAATAGCCATAGGCTTAAACCCACTTTTTGGTACCTAAGAGTGTGCATCCAATGCCAACTTGACTCTTAGGGAATGACATCGATAACTATCAAAGAGTACATAAAAACCATAAATGATTGATAAATTTACTAATAATTGAATTAGGAATGACAAGAATAAAGGATGTCATGAAAAAACCATGCTAATGACCCTTAAACTTGATTAAAAAAAAGGAAGAAAACTAGCAAAACCCATGAGAATCACTTACCCAAAGCTTGGGGAAAAATGGAACAGAAACATGAGAGAAAGGTACAGAGGATGCTGGGCGAAGGCTAGGGTTTGTTTCCCAAGCCTAGGGATGTGTTTATATAGTGCTAGGGGCGTTCTAATGAAACTACATCGTTTTGACATATTTTGGTATCAGGGGCACCGCTATAGCGATTAATCTGGGATAAGTCTATGGCACGCATACCATGACCGCTATAGCAGTTTCTAGTGATGAGATTCCATGTGCTCCACACCACCGCTATAGCAGCCTATATAGTTATCCTCAACAAATCTCATATTGTGCCTTAGCACCAGCCACTACTATAGTGGTCCCTGACCACTATAGCAGTCTCAGAAATGCCAGTCCAGCATTTTATGATATTTCATATATCTGGGGCATTCCTGACATCACGAGTAGGTTCTGGAGGACCCTAAGACCGTACTAGATTTATCTAAGGATACGTGGACATAAGGCATTATAGTAATATTTGCATAGGCTGTATCAATTGAATAATGCATTGTTAAATTTCATAATCTAAAGTAAGAAAAAATCAAACTTGCTAAAAAAAATTACCCTAAACATGCCAGCATATAAAAATTAAGTTAACCTTAAGCAAATTAACAATGATATATAATAACATATTCTAAACTAAAACAAATTAAGCTATGATAAATTACATTAACTTAAACCAAGTGGAAGTTAAACCACCAGGGCAAAGGCGAAATGATAAGGACTATCTCATTCCTTAACCAAGTGTCGAGAGTTTGATTCTTACCTTAGAAATGAAACAGTTTTAAAACCTTTGGCCAATGTCTACCTCCTTAAATGAGCCTACAGTATGCAAATAAATTAGTTACTGTGTCTGACAGTGAATATTCTAGAATAAAAAACTAAATGGAAGTTAAACAAAACTAAATTATGTAATATATATATATATTACTAAAACAAATAAACTAAACAACTATCTATAATAAATTATTTTAAACTAAATTAAAATAAATTAAATTACAGATAATTATACTAACTTAAAAATAAATAAATTACCTATACATCTAATCTCCATAATGTGTCCTCCTTTAGCATCAAGACAATACATGTTTTCGTTATCGTTATCCATAACTCACTCTTACTCTAACCCTCACTCTAAGCTCTTTACTTCTCAATAAATTTTGCCTAAACAATGAACTATGAAATGACTTTGAAGCCTTAATCAACTTCTATTTATAGAGCTCATAATCACATAAATCAATCTACCCTCATATCGAATTCACAGTGAGAGAAATTTGATACAGGGTGCATCAACATTCAACATAATGGCCTCAATGCAACTTGGATGTATTTCTCTCGCTGTGAATTCGAATAGGGTAGATTGATTTGTGTTGTTTAATTTCTTGTGGGATGTGATGAAATTGATGTATGGTGGATCTATTTTCTTGTATTTTGAATTTGATTGATGCTAAATCAACTTCTATTAGCATGTGTTTATCCATTTTGGTCATCTAACAATTTTGAAAAAGTCATGTTATTTGTACTTACCAATCATTGATAATATATTAACTCATATCTTATCTAATATTAAATGAGGTGTGGACTGTATTCAAGTGGAGTTCATATCTAATCCAATAATAGATAAAATATAAGTCAGTATAATGTTTTATGTATAATGAATACGAATATCATTTTGAAATTAGGATATTGAATGATTATTAATCATTATTTTATTTTGTTTTGATTAAGATAAAAAGCCTACGAAGCGTTCTCGCGTGTTGGTTCCGATGTTTGAAGAGGATGGGATTGATCAACGGAAAGGGGGCCTTAGGGTCCGATATAATTTTGTTTTTATTTTATTTGTTCATTTGCATAGGTTGTGGATAAAAGGGTTTATGGGGATTTTATGGAAAGAAAAAAAAGGTTGGATTTTGCTTTGGGATCGTCAATGAGGTCGGCGCCTCGAAGTGATGCCTTAATGGGTCCACAACAACCGACTTCATTCTTGTACATATTGCGTGGCCACGTATGTGTGGCCCTTTTGAAGGGGAGCTAGCGTCTCTGAAGTGGAAGCAACGTAAATACGAAAATATAGAATTAGTCATAAAAGAATTTTATATTATTATTTAATTAAATTTTTTATATAATTTTTTAAAATATAAAATTAAAAATAATTATATTTATTGACCTGTTATTATTTGATTAGATAAATATATAAAATATTTTTATATTATTAATATATTTCAATTAAATCTAATTTTTATTAATTTTTTATTACGTTTTTTATAACAAAGACATTAAGACTATAAATTCTTTCTAGAGAAGATATAAAAGGGAAATATGGGACTCGAATAAGGGATTACCTACTCAAAGGTATATGAGACAACTATAACCATAATCACTAGATTGTTGGCTTAATCACAATAAGCTTAATATAATTAGTCTTTATCATTAAATAATCTTTGCCATAGTATTAATTAATTTTGTCACATTTAAAAAGGATTGGTTTCTTTGAAGCGAAGATCAAGATTAATAAAGTGAGAAAGTAAAGAATTGATCATTTATAAATTAATAATTTTTATTGTAATGAATCCCATCAAATACTTTAACGGTGATTAATCATTTAATTTTATATTTTAACAATTTATTTATTTTAGAGGAGTTAAATTTAATTTTATAAATTATTGATATTGATTTTTGAAAAGGAGCAGCTGCTAGGATAACAGATGTCAGAAAGCAAGGCTATCATTAGTCAATCAATATATCAAAATTAGTTAAGCTTAAAATATCCGTAATATATTGCATTTAAAAAAATATATGTAATATGAACCGGAGCTCGATGGTTAGAATTGACCATGCAATTTCTATAAATATGAAGCGAGGTTATGGCAAAAACATGAGAAGTCCTTACAAATAATTAAAGAAGAAAATGACAACTAGGATCATAACTTCGTAAGTTGGTAAGATTATGCATCTGCCTATCTGCCATTCATGTATCTAGATTTTTCTGGTTTTATTCTGGTGATGACGTCTATATGATCTAACATGAGTGCATGCATGGTCCGCATCACGTGCGTAAACGTGTCCAAATTAGGCCATTATTCCACAGTTAATATTTTCCCACTAGTTATCGTCATTAGTGGTCACATCCCATGCAATGCTTCTGAATTATCTACTAATAATCCAATTTGGATGTTGATGGAAAAGACTAAGCTTGACGTGGGCCAATCACATAATGCCCAATCTTTACGCGTTTCCATTCAACATACCAAAATCATTGAACAGAAAAATGATAAAATCTAAATTACTATATGTGTTTAAGATAAGGGAAATTGTTGGCACTGGCAATATTCAAATTAAAATAAAGAAAAGGAAGAGAGTAGAAGTCATCGCCCCTTTGGTTGAGACGTGTGCATTTATGGATTCGACAAAAGGTGCTAGCCAGAGGCCGCCATTTTGAATGAGAATAACAAAGAAAAATAATACATGCCCATCATCAGAAAATCATCATACACTTGCATTTCACTACAAAATAAAATAAGAATATAAAATATAGAGAATAAAATAAAAAGAAAAAAAGAAAAAACTTCTCTCTTTCCTTTTAGAATTCATTTTTTTCTCTATTATTTCTCTCTTACCCTTTATTCCTCTACAAGCTTTTATCATCTTTTTTTGTCATATTTCTTTTTCTTGTTCTTCATCATTCACAGGAAGAAGAAGAAAGAAAATCAATATCTTTTAGTAGCGCACAAAACTAATCCATACGCATAAATACTTAGCTCATTCAATTTAATTTTTCATATATTTGTAGTTTATGTCCCAAGATATGAATGATTTTTTTCTTCAATTTTTTCAGCAACAAAACAAATTGAGAATGACTCCATTAGAAGTTGAGATTTACTTATTGTTGGAAACTAAAGTTAGAAAATTGTAAATATGTATTATGAAAAGTTATAAATCAATACGGAAAAAATTGTAAACTATATTCATAAAACATGTAAACCGGTTCTGAAAAATTGTAAACTAATTAAGGACACATACTAAATAGATTTGAGATTAAATATGAAATTATATGCAGAAAAGTTATAAACTAGTATGTAAAAAGTTTAAACCATGTTCATTAAACATGTGTAAACCGATTCTAAAAAATTGTAAACCAATTGAGGACAAATACTAAACAAATTCAAGATTAATTGTAAATTGGTTCTCAATTGATTTATAATTTTTTAGAACTAGTTTACATGTTTTATTCATATAATTTATAACTTTTTACATATTAGTTTATAACTTTTTTATAACGTTGCACATTTAATTCTGAACGGGTTAAGTATTTATTTTTAATTGGTTTACAATTTTTCAGAACCAGTTTACATGTTTTATGACCATGGTGTACAATTTTTGTATATTGATTTATAATTTTTTGGAACACATTTACAATTTTCTAACTCCAACAATAACAGTAAATTTCAACTTCTAGCAAAGTCATTCTCAATTTATTTTGTTGCTGAAAAAACTATAATATAATCATCGATATCTTAGGACATAAATCACAAATACATAAAAAATCAAAAGGAATGAGCTAAGTTTTCATGTGTGAAGATTAATTTTGTGTGCTGTGAACGAATCTTGATTCTCCTTCGAATTTTTCCTGTGAACGATGAATAATAAGAGAGAGAAATGAGTGCGTGCGTGTGTGTGTGTGAGAGAGAGAGAGAGCTTTTAAAGGAATAGTGGGTAAGAGAGAGAAACAAGATAAAGGGAAGGGGAGAAAGAGAAAAGAAAGGGAGAAGCTTTTTCTTTTCTCTCTTCCCATTTTATCCTCCATGTTTCATATTCCTATTTTGTCTTGTAATAAGGTACAAGTGTATGATGACTTTGTGGTGGTGTGCGTGTATCATTCCTCATAATCAAATGCCCATGAAATATGTTTTGAGAGCAAAAGATTTTTCTTAGTTTGACTAATTTATCTTTTGTCATGTCAATTTTAGGGCCTAGCGATAAGAGAATAGTGAGTGTGTACTCCACAAAACTCATATGATAAAGATCAGTAAATAGATCCAAATAACAGAAAATCTTTTTGCTCCCAAGGATTTATATATATATATATATATATATATATATATATATATATATATATATATATATATATATATATATATATATAATTTCTTTAGTAACCTAATGAAATTCAAGTGTATCAATCTCTTTTAATTATTTGTTATCAAGATCGAACCATGTGTTTTACTAACTTAATTTATTAAAGTACAGAAAAATAAAGATTTAATCACAACTATTAAAAGCAAGAAATGTACTAGCATCGGATACCAAAGCAAAAAACCTGAAATAGGACAAATTATATTAACCTCTCCCTAAAGTTTAATGAAATTCACTCTGACTCTTCTCTATTTCTAAAATGAGGATCGCTATATGGATCGAACCATTATTGTTTGAAAAGTGACGAATGGTTAATAGTTGTTGAATTTGTTTGATAACCAAGTGAAGACGGTTTTAAAAGCAACTCATTTCAAATAATTTTCGCACCTTAAAATTTAAGCCATCAATCATTTCTATTCTAAAATCTATTTTAAGTTATGAAATTATTACACCCATTTTTCCTGGGTTTATAAAATCATTGCACTGTTATTCCTTTTTTATTGCATATTGAATTATATGTTTAGAAAATATCAAGGTAAATCGCCCTAAAAAATATTTGAATAGTCATGACTCATGGATACCAAGATTCTCATTGCACAAGAACATTTTGCCTCTATGGATGAAGTGCCTTTCATAAAAACACTTATCCTACCTTCTTATTTGTGATTCACTAAAATGACATTTTTTCATTAGATATCCCTTTGGCTGTTTTCAAATTAATCGCATTCCTAAACCCACCCCCCCCCTCCCCCCCCAGCAAAAAAAAACTACGACATATATTATTGCAACCGTTGGCATGCGTTCCATTCATGCTTGCTTGGAAGTCGGATACCAAAAGCTAGTAAAATTAACAAGGAGTGTCATTGTCACATTATGATATATCTAATCTACACGTAAACATTCTTCCATACGTTGCTTTCTCCGGTTGCCGCGATGCCACGAAACTGGATTATTAGAATTAGAACACATAGTGCTGATATTTTGCACCTAAGCCTGCAAATTACTTTTAATTTAATATTGGCATGCATAGGTTACTTGGTCCAATTACATCGAACGCTTAACATTGAAGCATTGGATATTAACAATAAATCCGAATGCATGATTTTGATTCCTATGTACTAACAAAAAGACTCTCTGTGTTTTGCTTCATCCCCTTTTTCTATATGGTTAATTTTCTTTTATCGCACATATAGGGCGAGCCAAACAGCGATTGGCTTCAAACAGAAGAGGTGCACACATAATTCTGTTGTTACATGAGCTACTGCAGCTGATTTGTCAATAAAATTTATGAAGTAGTAGCTAGCTATATATATAAGGGCATATAATCTCATTTGTAACTTGAAACTTATTAGGGAATTAAAGTGGTTGGTGAACACCTCTGTTTGGAGTTTTCTTTTCTTGACTCGAAAGAACAACACTATCAATAAGAGAAAACTCCAAATGAACTCGTTTTCACTAACCATTGCTATTGTCTGATGAGTTATCTTTTTATACCAAACTATTAGTCCTAGATCATAAAGCCCTAAATCCTAAACCCTGATTATCCCACCTTAATTAGATATATGACTGAAGTACTTTGTGTTTATAGCAAATTTTAGCACTTCCTTGTCAACAATAAATAATTGACAAACTCCTTGTGCAGGAGGCCAAATTACTCTAAAATAGGCATAAATCAACAAACTTTAAGAGTTTGGACGACAGCCTTAGCTTTTCAAGATCTTGATTTGGGGAGCGAAAAACTACTCCTCTTGAGTTCTTCACCAAAAAGATCGTGCCAAACTATTTTTCATGGAATAAGGATGGAATGTAACGTGATTTGTGTGATTTGTGTGTGTTGTGGATGCAATGTATTAAATTGACAGATTAAAAGAAGAAGAAGAAATGCAAAATATAAATTGATTGACAAATTGTAAATGAAATACATAAATTGTAAAGAAAATAAGAAAAGAAAGTAAAAGCAGATTAATCCCAGGAAAGCAAAAGAGAGAGTTGAGAACAATACTCAGTTAACTCTGGACTCTGTGTAGCCATTGGAGGAATTTTTAAAGTGAGTGTATGAGTGAAAATTCCAACCCCTTATAATCTATATAGAACTAGTATTTATAAACAATCTAAGTCTCTAGGATTTTGACACTTGTCCTTGGCTGTCTCTAGATGTTGCCCACGTGTATTTGACAGTTTTTGAGTTTGTCATTCGCTCTTTGTCACCACTTTGTCAGGTCTCCACTAAGCATCTGTCAATAACCGTTGGTAATCGTCAGTAACTATCAATTGACAAACGGTTGTCTTAGAGTCACCGTGACAATCCCTTCAGAATCTTTATAATTTTTCTAAGTCTTCAAGTGACAAACTACAACTTCGACTTGTCGATCTTCGACCTTAAAGATTGGTTTGGTCCCAATTCCAAGTTCCAAATGACAAATTTCGACTTCAACTTGTCAAAATTCGACCTTGAAGGTTGGTTTTCCTCATCCTCTAATTGATCTCAAAATATATTCTAAGTTCCAAATGAAAAGCTTCGACTTCGACTTGCCAAACGTCGAATAAAGGGTTAATCGATGTCGAGTTGTCGAATCTAGATATTCAAGGTCGTATCGTCCAAGTTGACGGACTACAGATATTGTCAACTTTATTTAACTTTGTCAACTTTCCTTTGCCAAACCCTTGACCCCCTTCAAGTTGTCAAAGCCAAATGCTAATTTGACAATCTAACACTTGGTAAAATTTGGTACCAACACTCTGTATGATATCTTTAGCAATTTTTAGGTTGGATTAGGCCCACTTAATTATGATTTGATATATTAGAGCCTATCCTATAGTTTATTAGGTAAACTTCACCCTCCATATGAATATTTTAAGCATGTTATATTCCTCTGGCTAGACAATTGTTGTTTTTGTACTTAAAGTGTTGGAATGCCGTATCAACTCACCCTATTCATAATTAAGTGGATTTGCGTTTTTGGGGTCCATACCTCAACGAAATCCATATCCTATTTAATAGTAGATATAATATAAGTTGACATTATGCAACACACACCTCACGTAAAAGTAACATAACCCATATAAAACAAGTTAAAGTTAAAAGGTATCACAAAGTTCATGCAACCTAACATTTTCTAACCTTATAAGTTTATCCATATAAGCCACGAAGGATTTATTCCTGTTTAAATTGGTAGCTAGAACTGCGTGCATAAGTAGGGAATATTGCTATTGACAATTACTTTGTGCTGTTGTTGTTGTTGTTGTTGCAAGTAAGTCTATGAATATTCTCATCACTCTAATCATCTTGCAGATCTTTTCACAACATCACTGGACTCAAACACCATTCTTTCTTTTTTCTTTTTTTCGTCCACACAGAATGTTAAATCCAGGAGGAGGAGAAAAAAAAAGGGTTAAGATTTGTTCAACAAATCGCAAGTCAAAAGCAAAATCCCAAGCAAGTCCCTGCACGACCCAAATATCACGCAAGATCTCATCCCCATTATTAACCACAAACAAGAAACATTATTTTCTTTTTATTCAGGTAGAAAATAACTTACTACCTATTCATTCCCAAATTAATCTCAACCACGCCTGTGTGTACATATGTACTACCTCCGCCCAGTAATTCACAAACCGATATATTAAAAAGTAAATATACTACATTGACTTTTAATATTATTCCTGTTGTTTATATATATATATATATATATATTGCACCCACCAAATGGAATTGCAGCATCAAACACATCAAAGCAATTAATCCACACAGTTCCAGCCCTCAGCCCCCTTATCAATGTGATGGCTGAGTCCAAGTTCGTGGGGAACACCCCTGCAGCTAGACCATAGCGCGTTTTGTTTGCTCTTTCTATAACTTCATCAATGTCCCTGTGTATGTTTAACTTGCATCCATCAAACAGATTATTGGTTAGGCCATCGGACCAATTAGATTAGTTCAAATTCTTTAATCGGTTCCTTTTTGTTAAAGAAAAAAAATATTGGCTGAAACTCGGTAAAAATATTCTAGATTTAAATATGATTTTGATTTCTACGGAGTTTGGTTTTCATTTCTATAATCATAGTTTTTAGGTGGGGAACCAATTTGGGTTTTGATCCATATAATTAAGTATTAATCCTCTTATTTTATTTTTAGTCCATGTAGTTTATATGTTTCATTTAGAATTGGTCGTCATTTTTCATAAAGGATCCACTACATGTTTTATACATACAAAGACATGAGTCACTGTATATTTAATACATTCAAGGACATATGACTCATCATTTATTAAATACAAGACATTATATGTGTTTAACAAAAAATAACTCATATCCTTGTATGTATTAAATATATGTACAAATGTTCTTAACACAACTTATGCCTGAATATCAAAAAGAGAAAGCTTAAAAACTTTTTAGTGGATCCTATGCTCTAAAAACATAAAACTCCCTTTCTCAATATGAAATTTTCATTTTTTTTAGGGCAAATTACATTAATCTCCCCTGAAATTAATTAATATTACACTTATCACCCTCTATGTTTTAAAATTACACTTACCACACCCTTGAAACAAATTATAATAATATGTTGTTATATTGTTTTTCAAATTCCCAAATTACCCTAACAATTCCATCCCAAATTCTAAACTAGCGGGGAAGCTCACCTCCACACCACCTAGATGTGCAGAATCTTGTAGTTGGTATTGCATCCAGCCACCATGTAAACCCGACGTCCTTCGCCACTGCCACATCAAAGCCGTTCAGCCGTGGTCCTCTGCGCTCGTACTGCCATCGTCTGCCATGGACCTCTGTGCTTGTGCTATGCCATCGCTTCTCTATCGATCCGCCACTGCTGCTCTACTGGTTCGTCACCACTACCTTCTCTCCTTTATTTCCTCTGTTTCTTTGTTCATTATTTTACAAAATTTAACATCGACAATGGGTAACACTATGGTGCCTATGGCACTGCTGACCAGCCATCGGACTACCATTGACCGCTGCTGCCTGCGTTGATCGACAGTTGATCGGTCGTTGATCGCTGCCTGCCGGTCGCTGGACCATCTTGCACCACCACCTTTTGTAAGGACATATTGGGAAATAACAAATATGTATAGAGATATTATTGAAAAAATAATATTAAATTTCTGTTTTTGTATCTTATTCTCATTTTTTGGATTTATCAAAATTGTGTTTTCATGTCTCGGGCACAGAAAATTTTTCTATTCCCTATTCGTGTCTCCACCACTAAATAGGTTTGTGTTTTTAGTGTCTCTGTATTTCTATTTTTGTATCACTAATTAATCACTAATTAGGGTCAAACCACTCCAAAATTCATCATTTATTTCTTGTGTATTTTTAACAATAAAATAAATAATGGGTTTTTTTTTCTTATTTTTGATTTTCTAGTCTATTGTAATTCACCTTCAATGTTGCCATGCTTTCAATTTTCGGCAACAAAAGCAATGAATGAACTTGCAACCCTATAGGCCCCCTTCAATGTTCAATGTTGCCTCTCCTCTTACAATTACTCAATGCCGATTAATGTTATTGGGACACTATTTGACAAGGAGATGAAGGCAAGCCCCCGTTCCGTAGAAATCTACCAAAGGGTTTTGGGTTGATTAGTAATTTGTTCAAGAAAAATAAATAGTGGCCATATCCCAGTGGATGAGATATGAGTCGACATGATATTCCACCCCGCAAGAAAATAAATAACACAACTCTTTGTTCAAAGAAGAAAACTAACTAAGAGACACTCGAAATAGTGGAGTTTTCAATACATTATGGAGACAAAGGAGTGAACGGCATTCTATAACACCCAAGGACAAAATAATCTTTTCACATTGTTTTTAACATTTAAAAACTATTTTTCACATTATTATTAATGATTTATTACCTGAGGACCTTGCTCTTTGCCTTTCCTGAATGGATCACCAACAAAACGTTTGAGAACAGCTTCCTTTGCTTTCTCCAAGAACTCATCATATACTTATTCATGCACATAAGTGTGTGACCCGGCACAACAGCATTGACCCTAATAATAATAATAATAGCCTTGTTAATATCTTATTCATACATGTGCTTATCTAACTTCAATTGAATTGAAATGATAGATCATAGATGGAATGAACTTGAATAAAGAAAACAGCAAAGTGTGCAAGTTCCACAGCCTCATCAACATTAGCATCCTTACAACACTATGAAAGGTGATTTCCCTCCAAGCTCTAATGTCACAGGCTTAAGATTGCTTTTTGCAGCCAATTGGTATTGTTACCACCACAATTAAATGCGACCTGAGGGCATTAATTGGGCTCGTTTGGGCCTATAGGTGATGTTGTGATATAGGCTCAGGTTGTAAGAATGTTGGCTAAAAGTGGTTACCATGGTTGAAAAGGTTCTGTGATGATATTTGAGTCGTGGCAAGGAGTTAGGAACGGTTAGTAAAGCTAAGGCCATTACGTCTCATCTCGCATACGTGCCGTGATTGTAAATATAAGCAGGAATGGTTACTTTAGCTATGAGACATGATGAAGGATGGAGCGGTTGCTTTCCCAGAGATTCAAATGAAGCCACGGTAATTATACATGCGACGGATGCTTATTTAGCCGAGACATGCTACGAACAGTTATTTAGTCGAGAGTAATGTTGCGATCAGTATAAAAGGGAAAAAGAAGAAGGCAAAGATACGACAAGTCATAAATACACAACTTTTTCATACTTGTGTTCTCAGTTTGTTCTTAGGTGTAGTTTAGAGTAGTTCATCAACTTTGTAATTCTGTTTCTATGTCCTTTAGTGTTGTTATTGATATTGTAATTATAACTTTCATCAATCAACCATACTTTCATCAACAATCCTAGTCCAGAGCTGTATCTAGAGAACCCACAACCAAGGGAAGATTCCCCTCCTTGGTGTAGTCGTCTAAACACTTTGGGATAGAAGGTTTTTTTTTTGTTTCTTGGCTTTGTTCATTCATTTAACTTAGCCGAACAAATTTTACCACCAACAGGTATATAGTTTTTCCTGTGTTAGTTGATGCGCATAATCACTTCATCAACATGGTTTCATTTTCTTTGCATTATATGTTAAAACCAATCCCTGATGGCACTTGGCCTCATAAAGGATTATTTATCCCTGTATATAGTTGTCGGCACTTTTTAGGCACAAAAGAGGGATCTTTCATTAAAAAAGACAAGCTTATGTTAATGAATTCTGAAGTAACATGCATTTGTTTTGAATTGCAATTGCGGTTGCAGCTGCAGTGTGATTACTGTGATCATAGAAAGTTACATCAGTTGATGTGGCTGCAATTTCTTTCACAATATGTGAAGGTATCAGTGCTAGGTTGATGAAAGGGAGAGAGCGAGAAAGAAAACCAGAAAGAAAGGAATCTGAATATTGTATTATGATTGCAATGAATGAAGATACAGTTAGTATTGAGCTTATATACAAGAGAATAAGTGGCTGAGAATGAATCTAGCTTTCTAACAAACTTTAACAGTTCTAACTAACTTCAGCTAATAGCATATTATCCTTTTCTCCTCACATCCCCCCTCAAACTTAGGATTTGCTTATCAGCAACTCCGAGTTTATCCCTGAACTTGCTGAACAATTTGCTTATCAGCAACTCCGAGTTTATCCCTGAACTTGTTGAACAAGGCAGAAGAGATAGGTTTGGTAAAAATGTCTGCAACCTGGTGCTCAGCAGGTATGTGACATACTTGAACCCGACCTTTTGCAACATGATCCCTTACAAAATACAAGTCCAATTCAAAATGCTTAGATTTGGAATGTCGGATAAGGTTGGCAGTCATCAATACTGCATTCAGGTTATCACAATACACCTTAGGTGTGATAGTGAGGGGAATGTGTAACTGCTGCATCAGATTTCGAATCTAGAAAAGTTCTACTACTAAAGCTGCTAGCCCTTAAAATTCTGCTTCTGTACTACTTCTTGAGACTGATGCTGCTTCCTAGATGACCATGAAATGAGATTTGGGCCATGGAAGACACAGAATCCACTTGTGGATTTCCTGTCATCTGGATTTAATCCCCAATCAGAGTCTGTGTAGGCTGTGATTAGTGGAGTGTGAGCTTTCCTAATGTGTAGACCATGAAGGGCAGTCCCTTGGAGATATCTAAGAATCCTCTTAACCACCTTCCAATGACTGTCAAGAGGGGTTTGCATGAACTAACAAACCTTATTAATGCAGTATACTAATTCAGGCCTGGTGATTATAAGGTATTGGAGGTTGGCTACTACTATCCTGTATAAAGCAAGATTAGAAAATGTTGTGCTACCACTGGCAGATAGCTCCAAAGAGGAAGGTATTGGTGTGACATAGGGTTTGCATTTATCCATTTTTGCTTTTTTGCAATAAATCAGCAATGTATTTTGATTGTAAGAGCAGGAGCCACTTACTGCCTATAGGCTATCTGCCTGCTGGCAAGGGTACCAGTTACCAAGTGTTGTTCCTCATGAGAGCAGTATACTCTTCATCCATGGCTTACTTCCAATGGGGAATGCTGAGAGCTTGTTTGACTGAATTGGGCTCAAGGCTGGCCGTGAGAGCTTTGGGTTTGTAAATCCCTTATTTTGCTCTTGTGATCATTGGATGAGTATTAACAGGTGCTGGTTTCTGAACTGGTTGAGGTTTGTGTATTACTGATATGGTTGGGTTTGGTTGATGAGAGGTGGTTGTATGGGCTGGGGTAGGGGTAGTTTGAGCAAGTGGCTATTGAGGAAATAGGACAGGGGCAAGGGCTGGATTAGGTGGGACAGGGGCGGGGGCTGGCTTAGGTAAGACTGGTATGACTGGCATAGATTGGGGTAGGGATGGTTCATTGGTGGGAGGAGTGTGAGAGAAAAAACCAGTCTTGAAAGGAAATTTATACGCATCAAAAACCACATGCCTGCTAATGAAGACCTTACCACTATTAGTAAGGCATCTATAACCTTTGTGTTGCAACCTATAGTCAAGGAAGACACAAGGTGTTGATCTAAACTCCAATTTGTGTTTGTTATATGGTCTGGTATAATGGAAACATAAACAACCAAACCTTTTAAAGGTTAGATATAGGGGAAAGCTGCCAAAAAGATTTTGTGTAGGTGATGTGTTATCTAAAACTGGAGTTGGAAGGGAGTTAATGAGTTGAGCTGTAGTAAGAAAGGCATCACCCTAATATTTGAGGGGCATGGAGGCTTTAGCTAGCATGTATCAACAATGTGCCTATGTTTCCTCTCAGCTACTCCATTTTGCTGATGGATGTGAGGGCAAAAGAACCTATATACAATGCCTTGAGCCTGCAAATGATTGGACAAACTCACAAATTCTAGTGCATTATCACTTTGAATTGATTTAATTTTGGTTTCCTAATTGCAATTCTACTATATGTTGGAAATTACTAAACACGGATCTAGTTTCAGATTTAGATTGAATTAAGTATAACCAAGTGTACTTAGAGTAAGCATCAATGAAATGAACATAGTAACACACTCTTTTTATTGATGAAACTGGGGTTGGACCCCAAATATCAGTATACACAAGTTGTGATGGTTTATTGTAAACAGTGTGAAAAGGGAAAAAGGGAGTTGATGTAACTTTCCTAAGCAATAAGAGCCACATAGGAACTTTTCAGCAGGGAGAGAAATGTGATAGGCCTTTAAGACTTTAGACACTATAGATGGAAAGGGATGACCAAGTTTAGAGTGCCACAGAGTAAAATCAGATTCAAAAGCAGCAGCTGAATAAAAGGCAATAGGTTTTATTTTGGGCTGGAAGTTGTTAAACTTGTATGAGTCATTGCTACATGAGCCTTGGAGAATAGTCTCCTGGTTTGCTGAGATTTGGCATAACAATTATGAGGATGAAATTCAAGGAAACAATTATTATCCTTAGTAAACTGATGCACACTAAGAAGATTCTTGGTTAATTTAGGGACATGTAGTATATTATTCAACCTAAATGTAAAATCACTTAGATCTGAGTTAAATCTAGCATTTCCAACATGATTGATAGATAGTACAGAACCATTACCAACAAGAACTTGCTCAAGACTTGAGTAATCTTTCTTTTCCATGAAATTAAGTGGATCAGGTGTCATAGGATGAGTGGCACCCGAATCAGGGTACCAATTCTGATATTGCAATGTATTAGGTGTGGCAATGGCAAGGTTAGCTCGTGGTGTTGAGAAATGCTGACCTCCATAATGTGAGTTTTGATTAGTGTGGCCACCTTCATTTGTGGAGCTTGAACTTGGAGGTTGATCTCCATAGCTTGAATCAAACCGATACTAGCATTCCAAGGCAGTGTGACCTAGTTTGCTGCACACCTGACACTTAGGGCGATTGGAAGAGTAGAAACCACCAGATCTACCTTCTCGAGCATCAAATTTGCCTCATCGAGCCTCAAATCTACCTCCTTTGCTATGAAAGGATCCATGAAATTAGCCAGATCTACCTCCTCCTAGAAATTGAGGAGTGTATTGAGCTATATTAGCATGGATTGTTGACTCATTTCTACGATATTTCTCAATTAGCTCTTCTTGTGCCATTAAGAGTGCCTCTAATTCTCCAATGGAAATAGGTATTGGTCTTGAAATCATTGTTGTGATGAAGGCTGAATACTTCTCAGGCAATCCATTCAGAATTGTCTCCACATGATCCGCATCACTCACAATTGCACCAACAGAAATTAAAGCATCAACAACCTTCTTTACTTCAAGCAAATAATCACTAACAAGTCCTTCTTTCTTGAGATTTCCAAGTTTGTTCTTTAATTAGCGAACCTTAGTTGTAATCTGAGAGACAAAGTATGTTTCTAACCTTTTCCATATATGATGCGAGAGCTCACTTCCAACCATTCGAGTTGTGAACGGCTTCGACATGGAGGACAACAACCACGACTTAAGTAGTGCGTCCTGCTTCTTCCATTACTGATATTCCAAATTCACAACATTGAGATCTTGATCTTGCTGTGATAGAAATTTCTTCGATATTTCTTTTCCAAGAACATGATTCAACAAATCGTAACCTTCAATAGTAGCTTCAACCTGCTCCTTCCATGGTAAGAAATTTTCTTCATCCAACTTGTGCGAAATTGGATTTGAGAATTGTTGTGGTGCTGCTGAAGATGCATTTTGTGAGGTTTGGGTGGAATGAACGGAATTTATGGTGATCAAAAGCTAAACTTTGATACCATGAAGATATCAGTGCTAGGTTGATGAAAGGGATAGAGCGAGAGAGAAAACCAGAAAAAAAGGAATCTAAATATTGTATTAGGATTGCAATGAATGAAGATACAGTTAGTATTGAGCTTATATACAAGAAAATGAGTGGCTGAGAATGAATCTAGCTTTCTAACAAATTTTAACGGTTCTAACTAACTTCAGCCAACAGCATATTATCCTTCTCTCCTTACAATATGATTTTCCACAATGGCAATATTGCACCCGTAGGTGTGTTGTAGACCGCAATTTAAAACCTTGAAGGATTACCTTGTCTACATCCATGTGACTAGCAAGAGCAGCACCAGCAGTTGGACCAAAACCAAACACAACATTTAGAACCCCTGGGGGAAGACCAGCCTATCACAAAAAAATGTGCATTTTAGATGGAACACAAATATCCAATCCAATGCAACATTATCAGCATTTAGCTCTAATAACTTGTACCCATTATTAAGACTACCTGATGAAACAGTTGTGCTGCAAATAAACCAGTCAAGGGTGTTTGCTCAGCAGTCTTTACTACCACATTGTTGCCACATGCCAGTGCAGGGCCAACTTTCCAAGTATACAACAATAGAGGGAAGTTCCAGGGTAGGATTTGGCCTGCTACACCAATTGGTTCGTGCAAGATCCGTGCATGATAGTTCCTATCAGCTGGACCATGAACTTTATCTGCCCAACCTGAATCAATTATGGGTGAGAGATCATCAGAAAAGTGGCACAAAATGTGTGATTGAACAATAAAACATCTTATTGGTCTGACTGCTTTCTCTTACCAGCATAATAGTGAAGCATACGTACGACCACTGGCAATTCAATTTCGGCAGCTTGTTCATAAAGCTTGCCATTGTTCCATGTTTCTAATGCTGCAAGCTCATCGCTGTGTTTCTCAACCAAATCAGCAATCCGAAATAGTATTCGTGATCTTTCCTTCATTGATTAGACTTCATCCTAGATATATCAATATCATATAGTCTTTTTCACTTTGGTGAATTCAGAAACATCTAGTCGATTGAAATAAAGAGTGACACTATACACAGTCAGAAAATCTTTATTAGAATCTTTGATAGACATGATAAGTTGTTGAATGAAATGAAGAAGTATGGCCAACTCGTTCATCTAAAAGTCAATAGTATATCACATCATTTTGATAACACATTTCTAACAAAATTTTCTAACTCTCCGACTTTTTTCTAAAATAAATATGTAGAGTAGTAGAGAAATAGAACATGGAAAAATTGTCGGTAGGCGTTGAAGTCTGTCTTGGACATGTATTAAGTTACATGTCTAATATCTAATAGTTCATCTATGTTTATCGGCACAAATTAATAGATAAGTTCATCTGGGTTCATTAGCACAAATTTATGCTTGTCAAGCATTATTGTATGTCATAAGTTAACGGTCACCACCTGAGAATTTCTCTAAAAAGATATGGCAGAGGAAGTTCATATATAAGGAGTCATCTTTGGCCAAGGTCCCTCATCAAAAGCCCTTCTAGCTGCAGATACTGCACGATTCATTCAGCAACATGAGCAATCAGTTCCCTAGTTCTTGGGTCATATGCAGGAAAAGTTTTTCCTAATAGCAAACAGAAAAATGTCCCTAGTCACTGTGAGGTTTCACAAATTTTCAACTACATTAGGTACCATCAGAGGTATATTAAACCACATGATGAACCTGATGCAGCATCATCTACAAACTCCCCATTGATTAGATTCTTGGTGTATCTAATTCTCAAAGGTGCTGTGATAAATTCTTCAGCTTCTGCTGTAGCTGTGTTCAACCATTTGGTGTCTCTTCCTTCAAGAAAACAAAAGGAAAAAGGAACGATTTATTTTTTAATCTAAAAAATGAATCCAATTTTATAGGACCAATCTCCATAAATTTCATCTGTAGCTACAAAATCAATTTTCTTTCGGTATTTATCGCCATTAGCTTCACCCTAAAACACAAGGCAAGCAGTTCAATAATTTTGTACAATAATTTTATTTTATTATTTTTATTTTTAATGTGATCAGTTGTGATTTGTGTCAATAGTTACTAAGATAATAGTTTTTTATTGGTGAAAAGTTTTTATATTAAGCTATATCAGCCACAAACCAAAGAGTCTTAAAATACCTTAGTTATAAATGATGATCCGATAACTAAAGCTAGACACTAACCGAATCACGAGAAATTCCTGCATGCTCATAGAGCACATTTAATGCATGTTTCAAAAACATGCACAGCTACTCATTCTAATTTGTAAGCTTTAAAAATTATATAAAAAACCTAAAATGAGTAGTTGCATATATCTAGTAAAACGTGCATTAAATATGCTTCAAGAACATGCAAGAATTTCTCCTGAATCACTCATGAGAGATAAGGGAGTTGGTGACTTTGGTCACCTAAGTAGCATTTGGTAGGGGGACACGGATAGAAATATAGGGACAATGAAGACAGTAGAAACGGAGACATGAATAATAAATATGTATGGGGTATTATTGGAAGAAAAAATATTAAATTTCTATCTTTGTATTCTGTTCCCACATTTTGAAGGTACAGAAATTTTGTGTTTTTGTCCCCTGTTCCTGTCTTCACCAACAAATAGGTTTGTGTCTTTAGTATCTCTGTATTTCTATTCTGGAGACGGTAAACAAATGCTACCCTAATGTTTGAAGCAGAGAAGCAATGCCAAGAGGTGGCCGTGAAGCAGATAGAGAGCTAGAAATCAAGGATGAAATTCTGCGTGCTGCCATAATCAAATAATAGAGTATCTTCAACTTTAGGCTCTCAGCCTTTTTCGTACTTAAGAGAGGTTTTTATTTGAGAATTTTGCAGTGTCCCTTTTCCTACAAACAAAGAAACAAGCCTTGTTTGTTTACCAATGTTTTCCTAGTCATCCTCCTAATGTTCTATGTGTGACACGTTGCACTCTAGTATTTCATTAAATGCTGAAAACAAAATTGACCATCCTTATCCGAATCCTAGTTCATGTACTTTGTCTTTGTTTCATTGATTTGCTGTTTGCATGAATTGTTCAGACAAATTAACC
This sequence comes from Dalbergia cochinchinensis, assembly GCA_031216125.1. Taxonomy (NCBI): domain Eukaryota; kingdom Viridiplantae; phylum Streptophyta; class Magnoliopsida; order Fabales; family Fabaceae; genus Dalbergia; species Dalbergia cochinchinensis. Next base: position 51,067,623 of record CM062373.1, on the reverse strand, counting down.
GTCCTGGTCATATTCTCAATTTACACAGATTACCTTTTACTTCAATGTTCCAACTATTTCACAGCAGTGAATGATATAAATATTTTATCCTAGATTTACACTTGCCATTGCAGAGAAATTGTATTTGGACTAAGTGAAAGATACTGAAATTACTGAAGCAATTTCCATCAACATCTTTCTGTACTAATTATCAGATTAACATGTAAGTTTTTAACAGAGTTGCGTCCATGTGGAAGTTTGAGCAACAAGAAACAACTAGCTCGGAATTCAAATTCATTGGAGAGTATGGTTATATGATGAAATTTGTTAGGATAAACCATGTGATTGTATTTTGCTTCGAATATTCTATTGTGGCCATATAAGCAGCACTTGTTGCCGTCAGATTTATCTCTTCTCTGAAAAATCATTATAATGAAATCAATACACATTTCTCTTAATTTAGCTCTCAAATTTTCAGTTCTGACCCATGATTGCTAACAAAAGATCCCATGTAGCCATGTTTGCTAACAAAAGATCTCATGTTTTGCAATCAACAAGCATATCATCCTGATCATTATCATGTGTTAGAAAATGCTTCGGGATATTGCACACCTGCAAAACACTAGTGCCAAATAATCAATACCTGAACATCTGAAGGGATCTTTGTAGGGTATTGAATTGTGCATTCTTTCATTTTAGTAATAAATTGATTTCAGCTATGAAAGAAAAATGAATCTCCAGAGGAATAGTTGGCAGCCAAAAATGCTGAAGAGAAATTAATTTAGTAGTTAGTACAGACAAAAACTCTTTCACCATTTGGTGATTTTCCTCTTTCTATTTTATGGGACAATTTCAATTCCCATTTAAAAGCTTGATCCTCAATTTAGCCCGGAATGTTGTTAACTTGTGATATCCTATCCCAATATCCCACATGATACTTTGATTTGCTCCACTTGGAAACAAGATTCAGTGTACCAATATACAAAATACAAGCATCAAAACAGATTGCTTGATCCTATTTTTATATATAATAACTTAGACAAACTATTGGTACAGTTTTCTTTGTTCATGTACGACTATATAGATACAAAGGAATAGGAATCAGGAATGGCTCATGTCTCCAGTCTTAATTCGATCCTCTTGAGATGAACTCAGCTAATCTTCAGGGAATGTTGAGAAATCAGGCTCTGTTGGCTTGAACATCTTGGGCATCTTCAAACTGTCACTATCAGGTATTGTAACCTTTTTAACTGCACCTTTTCTAGTGTTTGCAGCAAATTTTGAGGCCAAAAGCGTAAGGTTCTGTCCATGGCCTCCATTGTCCCCCATTGAACTCTCTCCTAAACCTGCTTCCTCATAATCATCATCTTGGTCAATAATTGTGTAGTAAATGCTCTCTTTCCCTAACAACTCCATTGCCAATTTTCTCTTGCGGTGGCGCCTCCATGCTGCTTGTATAAAGCAAGCCCCCCAAGCCCTCCATTGATGAGAGTAGTACCTGGTCATGTTTGATATGGAACAAATTTTAAAATAAGTTCCCTTTTTCTAGTTACTTCACGAAGCATAGTATTATAAGCAGCAATACTTATTTGGTTCAAGTGATTCGGCACTTATTCCCCTTAAACAAGGATAAAATGTTTACCTAACAGCGAGTCGACCCGACTCAAATCAAATTATAATGATTGCTAGGAAAAAAAAAAGTAAGTTAACTTTTCATGAAATTTGGTGAAATTTATTTTTGGTTCCTCTTTATTTATTCGGGTGACAGTTCGCTCCTCTAGGCACATTGTATAATGTCCAAGAGAGAGGAATCAGGAATCGGGAATGGGTATAATAATTTCACATACTCAAAAAGTAACTTAGCAATGTCATTAGCAAATTTTAAAAATAAATGAAAGTTTAAGTGAATTTCATTGAATATCAAGAGAGTTTAGTTTAATTCGCCAAAATAAATTGAAATCAGTAAAAGCTAATTCAAATTCACACCTAAAAGCATGCTGGAGTTTCTTGCTATGGAGGCGCTTGAATTGGTTAGAGACAAATTTGAGGTCCTCAGCTCTGAGTGCAAATCCTTCAACCTCAGTGAGGGTCTTGACTGTTCTAGTGGAGGATGGAAGGTTGAGATTAGAGGAAGGCATCAAGGCCCATGTTAGCAACTCTTCACCACAAAAGTCACCAGGCCTTAGGTTGATGGAGTTGTAGTATCCTGCTCTCCCACCATCAGTTGTGGAGCTCTCCACTTGTCCTCTAATGATAAATAACATCTCTTTCACAGGATCACCTTCCTTAAATATGTAAGTGTCCTTTGTGTTCAAGGATGAAACAAGGCGCTCACATATAGCATCCAGGAGCTGATTATCCATTTGACCAAAGAAAGGAACCTGAACATAGCAGGAATTAGCAATCCATGTCGATGTATTAATTCATTGTTATGGTACTTTAGGGGGAAAAAAGCGTTATTTATATGTGTTTGGACATTTTTATATGTGACAAAATTAGAATATAGTCATATAGATGTGCGAAACAAAAAAATAATAGATAAGACACATTCAAATTAGAGTTTAATTTTAATATACTTTTATACTGTTATACGATCAAAATCTCTCTTTTACATGACTCTTCAAATAGTTGTAAAAAAATTTTATACTGCATAGAAATTATGAGTCAAAAAGAGTCTTACCCGACGAACAATGTCAAGGCAGAGATGCCTTTGAATCTGGCGGCGAAGGTCAAGAGGCAAAGCCCGCAAAATAGTTTCTTCGTCTACCCCTCTTGTGGCAAGCCATTTATATTGAACAAACCTGCGAATGCGCTGTTGCAGTTCTGGTGGAAGTTGGCGATGATTCATCCACTCTTCTGTGTCTTTTTGCTTTAGTCTCCACTCTTCAAGTCTTGCAGTTGTAGATTGTAGATAATTCTTTTTAAAAAAATTAATAAAAAATTAAAATAAAAACCAATAGATGGGAAAATTATCGATGTAATAGACTAAACATACAAGTGTACATAATTCAATTATATATTGAAACGATATTAAATGATTATCTCAAAAATCACCCATATCACTCTATATGATTGATTTTACAAAGTAAAATACTGTATTAAAATTGAGTGTAATCAATGTAAAACAATTTTATACTAACACCTAATCAGGTGCTGTCATACAAGAAAAAAGAAATCACTTTTATTTATATGACAATACCTGATTGGATAACAGTATAAAATTACTTTAAATTGACTATGCATGTAGCAACTAAACTCATCAAAATTAATTGAAAATACGATGAACATCATTAAAAAGAGTTTGTCAATCTTCTTTTCTTTCAATTGAAGACTAGTCAATAGTAAATTTGAAGTCAATAGTAAATTTAAAGTTTTTGCTTCCCTACTATGTTGACAAGAGGATTAGGATTTTTATACCACAGAATGTGTGGGAAAATAATACCTGCATGTTACCAATGAGATGCGCAAATAAGATTAGACCTGCGATGCAGATGAAACTTGAAAATAATGTTTCACCAACGTATGTGCTCGTCTTAAGATTTTGTCCATAAGAACTGCACATCAGAAAAAAGGGTCCAAAGCACACTTGATAACCTTGAAAAGTAACCGTCAAAGCTAATTCGTCAAAATTTATGCTCTATTTTTATTCATTTAAACCTATTTTAAGGTTTGTTTAATAGGAGGATAAAAATGGGAAAAACTATAGAATAAATTTTATGCATAAATTGAAACTTATTTACGAATTTTTCTTCTCACTTTTTACCTCTTTATTTAATATTTGATACAAGTTTAGGAAGTGACTTAATTTACACCAAGCATATGTTTCGATTATATTAGCTAAAGTTTGATTTATTTAGTTTATTAGTTTATATTTTAAAATTTTCAAGAATTATTTTATTTTTATGGTTGTTAAGTCCAATTGTTAGTGTTGTAATTTGGGCCGATTCTAGTAGGGTTAGGAAATTAGTTTAACCTAAATAAGAGATATAAATACCTCTAAACTTAGTAGCCACCATTGAGCTCAGTTATGATTTTGAATAAAATTTTCCTAGTTTCTTTACAGAAACTTTGTGCGTACAAGTGAGGTTGAGTGATTCTCTTATCTTGTTGTATCAGGAAACTAAATAGGAGATTACAAGGTAGAGTGATTCCCTTGTAGTATTTTATTTGATTTTCAATCCTATCTTTCTATATCAATTGTGTGTTGAAATTTCTGGATTTTTTATATCCATGGGATTTCGCATCATTTGGTATTAGTTTCAGGTGTCAGCTAAATTCTTATTTATTTGTCTTTAACTTTTTTTTTCCATCAGTTCCGTCATCATCCTCGTCCTTTTTTTTTAATACACAATTGTGCTTTCTTCGTTTTGTTTCGATTTCACCCAAAAGAAAAAAAAATGACAACTAACTGCTCACATCATGTTCACGTCCTTCATCTCAATCCTTTAGCTTTTCTTTCATTTGGTGGTTCTTTGGTTTAGTAGCGCCAAGCATCAATGAAAAAAAAGAGGAACAGAAGCACGAAAAAAAAAAGAAAGAAAGCAGCGCTTAAAAAAAAAGCCACAAAAACATTCAGATTCATTTTTTTAATTTTATTTTTGCCCTTTCAATTTTTTTATTTTATTTTTTTATTTTAGTCTCATTATTTCTTTCCAATTCATTGGTTATTCCTTATGCTATTTAAATATTACTTGGAACTTTATCTTATTTGAGTTTATTTGGTTTTTGAAATGCAACATTTATAAGGGATCCAGAGTGGTAAAAGGCAAGAGTGATGAGCACAAAAGAGGGTAAAAGCTATATTGAGTGCAAACACAAAAGTACACCCTTTGAGTGAAATACATGAGCAAGTGCTTTGTAAGGTTATCTCTTTTATTACTTTGAAGATTGTTCAAATGGCTATTAATATATCTAAGAGTAATGAAAATGCTGATAAAGTGAATGCCATAAAGCTCATGTACAAGACCATTAAGCAAATTCATAACAGATTAAATGATATGAAAGTGCAACTACAGGAGGTGTCACAATCTAAGTCCAAGAGAAGTGTCAAGATTATTCCACGAAACCGACACCGTCACAATGATTCTTATGATGAACAATTTGAGGAGGAGCTTGATGCAGCTAATTTTGTTTGGCATAGAAGAATTGAGGATAACATGAAGAAGAAGTATTCAAAATCACACCATGACAAAGGTCCCTCTAATTCATCTTCTCATATTGCCACTTTGAGCTATTTGGGATTTGGTCCTTGTGCATACGATTGCCCAATCAAAAAAACCTTGGACGTTAGGAAATGTGAAGTTGTATCTGATTCTGATGATGGTTGTGAGTCTACTGATAGTGATACTATGTCATCTTTAGATGATTGCTTTGATAAAAAACATGCTGACAATGTTGTGCATTGTGAAACTTTTGCTACTAGGCCTGCATTGGGTTTAAAAGTTCATGTGGGCAACTTAGAACATAGTGAACATATTGTTGTGCTATTATCTCTCAATGAGGTGTATCTTGGTCAAATCAAAATTCAACAATATTCTCTTGAGAATTCACAGCACGAGGTACTAGAAAAAAAAAGAGCAACTAGAGGTCAAGAGAGAAGAGAATGCAGAACAAGGCTCATTAGTGAGTGTAAATGAACAACATAGTGTGAAAAATGAGCAGAGTGACAGAGTTGAAGGGATACAATATTTTTGTGCTAAAGAGAAAGGTTTGCATGGTGTTTTGTTTGGCACTAGAGCTTTCATTCCGATTTAATTCACTGAAGTTTCACTCTCTCTAATTGCATTTTCCCCAACTTTTCCATGTCATTTTGTCTCTTTGTTACAATAATTTGAAGATGTTGTATTTGACCCTGGATCATGTTCGGTGCTAGTAAGGACAACTAGATACACCTACAAGATTCAAGAATGAATCTTTTTTGAGGAAGGAGGGAATGATACGATCTTAGGAGGTGACTTAATTTGCATCAAGCATATGTTTCGGTCATATTGGCCAAAGTTTGATTTATTTAGTTTATTAGTTATATTTTAAAATGTCTCAAAAATTATTTAATTTTTATGGTTGTTAGACTCAATTGTTAGTATTGTAATTTGGGCATATTCTAGTAAGGTTAGAAAATTAATTTAACCTAAATAAGAGGTATAAATACCTCCAAACTTAGTAGTCACTATAGAGTTCAGTTTTGATTTTGAATGAAATTTCTTTAATTTCTTTTTAGAAACTTTGTGCGTACAAGTGAGGTTGAACGATTCCCATATCTTGCTGCATCAGGAAGCTGAATATGAGATTACAAGGTAGGGTGATTCCCTTGTAGTATTTTATTTGGTTTTCAATCTTATCTTCCATATCAATTGTATGTTGCGGGTTCTGGGTTTTTGATATCCACTGGGTTCTGCATCATTATTTTTTTATATGTAACTTTTACCACCTTATCAAGCACATTCTAATTATCATATAATACATTTATTAGTGATTAATTAATTTATATTATCTCAATTAATTAATTTTACATTAAAGGTTGGTTTGTATAAACTTTTAGAAAAAGATCTTTCTTAATTGATTTTTTTTTCATGTGAACCTGGGATATCCATCATCAAAAATAGTGATTACTCTCCTTAAGGCATAGAGTTCACAGACGTGAGTTTTCAATTGATTTTTCAGATAAGATCTTTGAAGAAAGTATGAATTATTTTAGGTTTGGATGTGATCTTAATGATTTTAAACTTATTCTTAAACATCTTTTTTATTTTATAAAATATTTTTTTTTAGAATATATTGGACTGGTTTAAATGATCTTTTAGAAAAATATTTTTTAATTAATAAATAAGATCTTTTGAAAAAGTAAAAATTGTTTTATTCTTAGACGTAACATCAATTGATGTTTGGATTGCGATATTAAAATATTTTTGTTTATCATCAAACATTTTTTTATATTATAAAAGAATTTTTTTTAAAAAAATAAAAATTACATATTCTAAACATAGATCTTATTTTACTTTTTCTATTAATTCTTTTTTTACGTACAAAATTTACCCAAACATACTAAAAAATATGAATTTTTTATTTAAAAAACTTATTTTATGAAAATAATGGCATTCAAACCAACTCGAAAATTATAGCTTCTAGAAAAAGATCATTTATACTTTTTTTTAATGATTTTACTCTTAGCATTACTAGCCACTACCCTAAGTCTTTTTGTTTCAAGAAGACAAAGAGAAGTGCATCAAAATTTTCATTAAGAAGTACTAATTGGAAATATGTGATCTTTTAAATTTCAAGGTGTAGGGTCCACCACAAAATCAACACATCTGCTTTTATTAAAAATCTTAACCATTACCCTTAGGCATTGGTTCGACAGACACTTTTGCTCTTACTGAAATATTTACATAGCATGTAAAAAAAAACGTGAAAAGTACTTTTCTAAATTAAAAAAAATATTTTTTGTCAAAATAATGATACACAAACTAGCACTAAATATATGTTTGGTCGAAGGATAAAAATTGAGAGAAAATTTTTATAAATGAATTTTGTATATAGTTTTAGGATTTAATTGAAATACACTGACAGTATAAAATTTTTTACACATTCATTGAATCATGTAATGACACATAAGTAAATATGATTACTGGCAACCCCTCATTACTTGAAAAGTCATACAAAAGAAAAGATGAGATTGGATGACAGTGTAAAATTCTTTTACATTGTCAGTGCATTAAAATTAAACTCAAACTTTTATATATTGAACTCACCCATAAAATTTTTCTTCCCATTTTCAACCCAGCCAAACACAATTTGTAAATTTTCTGTGTAAAGATTTACAACATCATATAAGCATCATTAACATTTTTTCTTCACTGTTCATAAAGATTGTGTTACTAGATCGTGAACCATCGAATTAAATTACTCTATTCATATTATTTCATGCATTTTCCACTTCTCTATTGCCAGTTAAATTTTGGCACTGGTCAACTTGACCTAGTCCAAGAAAGGTTCTTTGATTATGTCCTAAAATTTATATAGGTGTTAAGATTTAATTGGAGAATAAGAAATTGTGATAGGAGAATTTAGAGTATGTTTGGATGAGCTTTTTAAGGTTCAATTTTTTTTTTCAAAAAAATATTTTCTATCTATTTGGGTAATTTTAAAAATTATCACAATATAAAAAAAAATCAATTTTCAACTTATTGAGTTATATGTAAGATTTAAATTTTATAATAGCATTTTTTGTAATCAGAAATAAATACACCCTTAATCTTGAATCATTTTTCTGAAAAGCTTAAGCTAACAACCAAAATACACACAAACAATCATGAGCAAAAATTGAGCAGCATACCTTAGATTTTTCAAGCCCCACCAGAGGCAGTAAAAATATTTTTGGATGAATCTTGCAGAAGAGACTTGATCAAGGAAAGCATCAGCAAACATTCCAAACTGAAAGTTTTTATCATTGAGGGCGTCGCAATCGGTGAGCACTCTGGTGCGCACAAACCAAGCTTGCCTTTCGCGGTCGTCCAAACTAGCACAATCCAGAAACGAAAGGTCGCAGGATGGAGAGTGCGTCTGGTTCATCTCCTCCCCGCAAGTTATTCTCCAGCACTCGTATTGGCGCTGAATGGATGACACATACCATGATGCCCCTAAAACCTGCACTGACCAGCACAACAACATTTGCAACCCCAAGTTATCGACATTTGGATCCAAGGACTGAAATATTTTTGCATCTAATAATTCATGTATCTTCCTACCTCTTTAATTAAAAGTTTTCACGTATGAAACAAATTTAAGGATTTCAAAAAGATAGATTTAATTTTGATGCATTAATATTTGTACTTAATATGTATAGAACACTGTATCGACTCACACTTCATCCACCATTGAATAAGGTGTAGACCCTACTTGAATAGGGTCTACATTTCATCCAATGTTAAATGTAGTATGAATTAACATGGTATCCTATAAACAATAAGTACAAATAACATAATTCATTATATATTATTGTCATACCAATAAACATAGTTGCCTTTTGAATTCACTAAGAATTTGATCAAATAACTACATAAGAGTCTTTCACTTGCTGAGTGCATCAAAATTAAAACTTTTCCAATGCATAAAATATTTGTAGGTGTCAAACCCCAAGTAAAGGATAATGAAGGAGACAATAAATGGTTATATATATTAACTTCTATTTTCATTTCTTATTCTTTATTTTATGATTTAAATTTTAATTACAAAATTGCCACTTTATTCTTAGTTTGTAATTCACAAAATTGTGAAAATAATAATAAAAAATTAAAAATAAAATGGCATTTTTGATTAAAATAAAAGTAAAAGTTTAAAAATGAAAAAATAAAGGTTTGTTGATTTGAGTTTTCAAGTCTTCAGTTTTTTAGTTTTTCAAATTTTGTGAAGTAAATACTAACCTGTTTGCTTTACATTTTCCAATTTTCAGTTTTCATTTTTCAGTTTTTCAGATTTGTAAAGGAAAAACTGAAAAAACTGAAAACTGAAATTTTCAGTTTTCAGTTTTTCCTTCACAAAACAGAAAACTGAAAACTGAAAATTGAAAACTGACAAAGCAAATGGGCCCTAAAAATTTTGAAAATCATAAATCCAGTTTTCAGTTTTCATTTCCAGTTTTCGGTTTTTCCTTCATAAAATTTTGAAAACTGGAAAACTAAAAGTTAAAAACTTCAATCTAACAGGCCTAAATAGCCCAAGAATTTTAACAGTGGAACTATTAGCAACTTAAATTCTCATAAATGTAATGTATATGTCGATGAATGATTACATGGCTAGCCAACATGTAAAAACCAAGATTGTACAGTGCTCCTGCCAATGCAGTTTTGGCTATAAGCCCACTAGTCTTTAAGATTCGCCGTTGAAGGGGGAAAATCTGAAACAACCGGGGAATATATTGAATGAGGACAATCAAGGACAAGGTGTGATTTGCATGAGCTGCCGTTGAGTTTTTCACCGCTGGAACCACGAACCAAATCACAATCTTCAATTGCAAACATGGTGGGGGGAAAAAAATTAGTGCATGCAGATTTGCCCATTAATCCTTTAATTTATTTCTAAATTGCACGTGACCTACCGATAAATAATATGGTCGTCATGGCAACAAATGCAGCTCCTCAATACGTATGAGAAAATAAAATCCATCCTAATTACCACTACCTAGAATGCCTTGTCTTGATCAAGCAAACAATAAATTGCGTGCATGAGAAAAAAGAGGAATGCAATTTATATATAATGACTGAGAAGTGCCTGGTATTAATCCTTTGCTTCCAAATGCAAGGTTAAACACTGAACCACAACACTTATATTGAACCGCTATACTTGATAATGGACTTAATTAAAAAATAAGATGTTGTCCTAACTAATATCTATAGTTTTAAGTGAAGGATAACTATTTGATCTTAATCAAGCAGAGTAGCAGACAACGGCATATATTGCATATATATTAATCTACATTCTACAGTTCCATACACAAGAAAAGAGAAATATGTAATTCCTAATTGATGAGAAATCACCTATTAATCATTAAATTCAAATTTTTTTATGATTGATGTACAACAATGTTACCACTACTGAATACTTAGTAAAAATATAAGAAAATGAAGTTACATCCTCACACGTCTAGCTGCAATTTTTGTTAGTTTTTGAATCTATAATTGCATACAAACTAAGAAATGGAATACAACATTTTTTGATGGACAAAGAGTGTTGTAATTTATAATGGAAGGAGAAGTACCCGTTAATTCTTTGTTTCCAAATGCACATTTTTTTTATGATTATTTAAACAGCTACGTTGTTCTTATCATTTAAAGCTAGTTTTATATTATAGAATTATCTGTTCCAAAAACTTAAACTAATAGATAAAAACAGATAAATGATTTTATATCTAATAACTAATAACTAATAACTAATGTATCAGGTATGCACCTGAGGCAAAGGAAGGGTGGCAAGGAGATCGATGATGAAATCGGACTTGAGGTAGCGATTGGCAATCTGTTGGGGATCTGTGACAAGCTCCTTGCGGCCATAAACACGGGAACTAGGGGACACAAACGCGGTCCTGAACTTGAGGACCATGTGGAAGAGGAAGAAGAGGTCACCAACGGTTCTTGAGAACGTGACGAACACGCCGAGGACCAAATCCGTCTGCATGCAAGCCTTGTCCGCGGTGATTGGGAAATAGAAGTAGAGAGGGTCCAGGAAGAGCGCGGCAATGCAAGCGTAGAGGAACGTACGGTTCCAACGTGTGACGAACTTGGAACGAGGGTCAAGGATTTGGTACCACCATGGAATCTTCTTGCGGAGGGAGAAGGACTTTGGGAAACGAGTGCGGAAGCGGGAAGAGACCGCGAAGCGGTGGAAGTCGCTGTACATGGTTGTTGTTGTTGGCGGCAGCGGTTGTACTTTCGTTTCGGTTCGGTTTGGTTTGGTTTTCTTCCTTTCTTCCTCTTCCGGTGTTGGTATATCGTTTATGGTTGGTGGTGTTGGTGTTGTTGTTCTTCTTCTTTCATTGCAGGTTGAAGGTGGTGATGACCAGGTGGGGGTGGTGCCACAAATGGGGTTTGTTGGAGAATGGCAGAGAAAGAGAGAGGGCACGTACGGTGGGGAGAGAAATTGAGGATTGCTTGAAAAATGTGGTGCAGGATCATGGGATGGACGTTGATTCAGGAGGGAGCGCCGAATTGAACCCTTCGTTTCTCTCTCTGTTTTTTTTCTAATAATATAAAGAAATAAAGAAATGGGCAGCCCAAACAAAGCTCAAACATGAACATAGCCCATAGTAAGACCCAACAACAATGTGATGTCCAAGTAACATCACACCATAATGTATATAGCTGATACAAGTCAATCGATATTTTTTTCTTTTTTATTTCCAAATATGCTCCCTATTGATCACGATAACTAATTTCTTTGACATGTAGAGCCCTTGTAAGACATAAACCTCTAGCCAAAATCCTTTTATACATATTTCCAAAAGTCAAACCCTCACTAGATGCTTACATATGGTGTAGCTAGCTGTCAAACACTAATTTTTGTTTTAAAGTGATATTGTAGTTGATCCATTTATTTTAAGATAAATATCCTTTTTATTTTTTAGATTTATTCATAAAGTAATATTATTCTAACAAGCTTAAAGAATACCTGTGAATTTTATAATTATTACTGTGTCTTTCTTTCTCACACGAGAACATTCGCATGTTATATATAAATTGTTTATTAGCTTAGTATGTAGACATTATGTTTCACTGTGTATAGACAAAAAAATTCTCCGAATATCATGATGATGGTAAACGCAATATTTTCAAAACTTCTAACAACCAAGCAATGCCATGTGGTCTTTATCGATTTCCTCATTAAAAGTTGTCAGCCAATGATTATCTTCGTCTTATTTGATACGTTGAATGTTAATTGCCTCACACATCTTCAGGGTTGTTCGGTCATCACCCGTCCTCCTACTATAGGATTACTGTTATTTATACATTAAAAATAAAAATATTATAAAGAAAAACTATTTTATCGTAATCAGCAAAGCTAAGATTTTATCAACTTTTATTTTTATTTTTATAATATCTGTTAACAGCATGCATTTTTAATGTACAAATATTATTGCATTTTTTTTTATATATGTGAACACATAATCAACAAGCTTTAACTTTTGGCGCTTCCCGCGCATAAAAGGAGAGCCCCCAGCATCACGAAACGAAGACAAAAGTGTCTCTTGGCTCTTGTGGTGGCTAAACCTCATGGATAGAAACAAAGTTCATACATCAGGTGTGACCAGTCATGGTGTCTCTACTTCAAGGATGATAACTAAAGAAGAAGATGATGGAGAACCTGGCAGTCATGCACATCCATATATTCCTGGATGGTTTTCAGAGTACTCTCCATTATGGCCAGGTGGGTTCATCACATGAATGAAGTTGAGTTTTTTTTTTTTTTAAGTCATCTCTTATTGCTTGATTATATTTGTGACATAATGACATAATAAGAACATGTGTGGATCTTTCTTTCATTTTGATATAGGAAATGCATGGGAACTTACATTATTACATCTATTTTTTCAATGACCTAGCTAGATACCACTACAGCATCAATAATTTAAAGTATTTCATTTTGCCATCTTGATTCAAAAGAAAAGGTAAAAGGAAGATAAAGTATATAGAGAAGAGAAGTGCTAAACCTCTTAATTAGTGCGTCTGAAAATTGTCCTAGATCAAAATTCCAACGACATGTATTAAATAGTTTTTGGATATTGTACAAATCATAACTCTTACCACGGAGAGTGAAATTTTGAATTAGCAAATTTTTGGATTATATTAATTGTTAGGAGGAAATAGCATTGCATTTCTCTTGCCTTGTTAACAATAATTATTAAAAAAAAAAGTGTGTACGGATGATGCAAGATCACGATGTATCATCAGTATCATTTTCCTTGCCACGGAGAGTGAAATTTTGAATTAGTAAATTTTTGGATTATATTAATTGTTAGGAGGAAATAGCATTGCATTTCTCTTGCCTTGTTAACAATAATTATTTAAAAAAAAAGTGTGTACGGATGATGCAAGATCACGATGTATCATCAGTATCATTTTCCTTTATTCAAGCTCATCAATTTGATTTTTCAAAGAAAGAAAGCTGAAGTTGATACATTTATTGATGTCTCTGAATTCGTAAAGTAATAAAATACGCCTGCAGCCCATATCGAATGAAAATCATAGCTTTTTACACTTTTTAATTTCGGAAAGAAAAAGAGCTTGAGAAAAATGTGGTTTAGAAGATGTGCTTTTCCTGTTCTAAGAAAAAAGTAATGTAAAACAACGCAAGAAAAATTATGCATAAATTGACTTTATAAATATTGCTGTCCCGCAAATGGATTTGATGGGTATGCATCTGACCCATGCATCAATTGCAAGAGTAATATTTCGACCCAAAAAATTTTTTAAAAAAAATTCCAAGAGTAATAATATTTTTGTTATCTCGTATAAAATATTAATGCATGCACGTCAGGCTAATTAATGTGTTGTTCACATTTTAATTTCCCAACCCCAAATCTTATTCCTCAAAGAAAAATGATCAAAAAGTAAATATATATGTTGTCACCATTGGACATAAGATCAGGAAGGGTGGATTATTGCCGATGTAGTAAAGTTCACGGAGAGTTCACTAAAGTGATTAAATGTGTCACTACTTCATCTGTGACACATTCTAACAAAATATTCGAAGTACACCACAGGAGCTTTTTTTTTTCATGTTTTTCCTATTCTCTTGTCTTCTTTTGATTTTCTGCTGTCTTATTGCTAAAATCCACATTGAAAATATAGAGAGCACTTAATAATTTTGTATTCTAAATAGTTGTAGATGATAATGTTTCTAATGCTTCTCCCGGTAAAAGTTTCAATAAAGCTAACAAAATTGATTGATGTGTCTTGCAGGACAAGCACACTTTATGAAGGTAGAAAAGATTTTTTTCCAAGGGAAGTCTGAGTACCAAAATATGCTAGTTTTTCAGGTCATGATGATTAACTTCAAATCATGTTATCTCACTTTGCTTCTTATTTTGTATGGAATAAGCTGTTTTCTTGTGGTTGGTGCTTCCTGTTGAACGTGGAATTTAATTCAATTGCAGTCATCAACATACGGTAAGGTTTTTGTCCTGGATGGAGCACTCCAACTCACTGAGAAGGATGAATGTTCTTACCAAGAAATGATGACTCACCTCCCACTTTGTTCTATCCCAAACCCAAAAAAGGTTTCAAAGCCTTGCTTTACATATTGTAGGAAAAAAATTAAAATGCAAATCATTACAAAATTGCATTGTGCTGTATCATACCAAGATTTGTTGAAATCTAACACTTATTGTTATTTCTCCAATAATCATCTCATCTTTTATTAGGTGCTACTTATTGGTGGTGGAGATGGTGGCATCCTTAGGGAAATTTCCCGCCATTCGTCTGTCGAACAGATCGACATATGTGAAATAGACACAATGCTGATCGATGTGAGCAAAATGTTTGACCCATTTATATATATATATAGTCTTAAATATATGATTAATTCGCAATATTATAAAAATATGGATTGAGATCATGCTATGTGTAGTATTCATCATAAACTAAATTTATATTACTCTCTTCGTTTTGAAATAGCTGTTAATTTTTTATTTTTTCATATTTCAAAATGTTTATCTATTTACAATATTTACATAATATTAATTTTTTCTTTCATTTATACCCTTTATGTAAATTATTTTTTAAGTATTCAATATATTTATCAAAATGAATAATAATGATTATATAATGATGATTTGTCAACTCATATTATTTCCTATACTTATCAAGATTTTTTTTTATTTTTCTTAATATATGTGTTGTTAATTTTTAACAGTTATTATAAAATAGAGGGAGTAACATTTTCCTATCAAAGAGTATCTTAACATATGAAACATTAATTGATGTATTTCTGCCTAATATATGTTTACTTAAGTTTTTGAAAGAGACCAGAACTTTGACTTTGTATATACACATATAGTGTATAACTGATTATTGAAACTTTTGTATTGGATTAAAAATTGAATCATATTAAACCAACTAATCATCGATTAAACGAATGGTTTTGACTGATGGTACAATCTAATTTTGTTTTCTTTACTTTGTTTTCAGGTTTATAAGGAATTTTTTCCACAAGTAGCTATTGGATACATGGACTCTCGTGTGAAGCTTCATGTTATAGATGGTACATTCAAGATTTATCCTTAGTTATTATAATGATATTGTTGCGACGAGTTAATCTCTTCTTCAAACTAGCAGGAACTCTTTTTCTGAATTCTGTTCCAAGAGGCACCTATGATGCAATAATAGTGGACGCCTTTGACCCAATACGTATCCTCTTGATTCTCTTTAATTTACTGCTTTGGAATTTGAGTTTAACTTTGGAGTTTAATTTCTATGTATTAACACTGTTATCTAATCATGTATTAATATACCAGTTAAATTGATTAAATTTCACATCAACTATTTAAAAAGTTATTCAAATAAGATTATTTGATTGGATGACATATCAAATACTTTATAAATTAAACTCTTAATTTTAATGTATTGACATTGTAAAAAAAATTTAAATAATAGTTAACCATATATTTATGGGACATTATTATATAATTGGATAACTACATAAAATTTTTCTAGGGTGTATCAAAATCAAATACTTTGAATTTTGACACGTTACATATATTTCTTGTTCAGTGATAGAGTTTGGTGTTTACGTATGGTCCAGGGCCAGATCATGAGCTTTTCGAATCCCAATTCTTTGAGTTGGTCTCAAAAGCTCTGCGTCCAGGAGGAGTGCTGTGTATCCAGGCAGAGAGCATTTGGTTTCAGTCCCTGAATATTGAAGAGCTTCTCACCAAATGCCGCCAAACTTTCAAAGGATCCACTGACTATGCATGGACAAGTGTCCCTGCATATCCAAGGCAAGCATATTCTTCTATCCACATGATTATAAATTGCAGTTATAGAAGCATTTTGATTACTATGATTACTTAAAATTACAGAAGTGTATCTAATATGTGGCTGCGGTTGTGATCACAATATGGTTGCCAAGACTTGGTTGATATCCAGTCAGTGTAGTGTTACTAGTACTCATTTTTTGGGATTCATTCTAAATGCACAGGTAGAGAGAAAGACACAAAATGGTGGGTGTTGAAGAGGAAAAAAAAAAATTTTAACCCACCACTTTTGAGTCTCTCTTCATGTTGGTCTAAAATGATTAAAAGAAGTCAAAAAATAAGTAAGAATGACACTATTTTTCATTCAGTTGTAGAGTCTCTAGTTTAAAATCATGCTTTTCTCCATTCACACCAAGTGCACTAGCAATCAAATCACTATAAATTAACATAAGCTCACCAAACCCTTCTTTTCTTTTGTTAATCTGACCAAAAGGGATCATTTTTGTGTAGACCTAATTCGGCCATAAACACTTTTCGCTATTGAACATGTGTTGAGCAGTAAAAGCTATACGAAATATGCGCTAATCTTAGTCCTTAGATAATACTTTTATATAAGTGATAAACATACAGTGCTTAACTAAGAATTTGTCTGCCAACTCCCATATATGAGAATGTAGAAATGCCTGTAACATTATTTCATCGTTCATTACTTTAACATTCCGTTTTGATTTACACCTATTCTTTATATTTTCAGTGGGGTCATTGGTTTCATGCTTTGTTCTACTGAAGGTCCACAGGTAGACTTCAGAAGTCCAGTTAATCCAATCGACCCAGCAAATTATGGCATATCAAAGCAGCCCTTGAAGTTCTACAACTCTGAGGTAAGCAATACTGTACAACATACCATGATTTTAAATTGCATATTTGCAATCACAGTTGTGCCACAATATTGTTGTACATTGTGGTGCCCTCTGCGCTCAACTGCATCAATTGTGTTTGTATTAATAACATTTTTTTCACATTTTCCTGTCTCGCAATCGCAATTTAAAACCCTGCAACATATATATATATATCTGAATTTGACATCATTATTTGTCCATCTTCTTAACACTTTTCCATATTTATGGTGCTTGTTTCAGGTTCATTCCGCTGCATTTTGCTTGCCATCTTTCGCAAAAAGGTTCGCTCACACCAAATCTAAGAGCACAATAAACGAACTTTGATGTTATTCGGGGCACAGACATTTGATCCTCACAACATTCAAAAATATGAGTAATTCCAATACCGACAACACTGCATGCCTTAATTTATGTCTCTCCCGACAACAAGTTTTGCCAAGTCTGATACCATCATTGTGTTTTGAATTTTGAGAACATTGTACTTTGCTATACTGAAAATGTTCTGGGGTGTTGTTTTGATTTCAACCAAAAAAAAAAAATACAACCTGACACATTGCCACTAAGCAGACAAGAGAAATAATATTTGATATCATTATTAATTCCCCTCATGTTCTTTGTATGAATCATTATATTTTTGGTGCAATAGTACTAATGGAGTGGGGTAAACAAGTTAGAAAGACAAGAAAAGCAATATTTAGATCCTAACTTAATCTACTATAATCGCGCCTAACTAACTAGATATTGCTACTGATTCTCCATCTGTTGGAGTTCTTTAATCGTGCCCTCTTCATGGCATTTGGATGAACAAATGATGGGAGGTAATCTTCCAAGTATCAAAAATGCTAAATGGCCATAAACTGTCATTTTTTATCAGCAGAATAATGTGCCATGGTTATGGCCTCTAAATATATAAGTAGGTCATGTTATTTATTTCATTCAATAATTATTATATGATTTCTATCAATTATTCTGCACATATTTTCTGTAAATATTTATATATGTTGATTCCTTAATTAATTTGAAAATTTTCTCTTCTACTATAAGTTTCTCGATGTCCTAAGCACTAACTAATGAAACCTAGTGTGGTTGGGTTATGTCATGAACTCAAAGTAATAATATATTTTTTTTAGTTTAATTTTGATACACTAATAGTGTAAAAATTTATTATGCAGTGATTCAATTAAACATTTTTATTTGTATGACTTTTCAAATAATTAGTGTAAAAATTAATTATTTGTTGATATAATAAATATAAGATTAGATAATAGTATAAAATTCTTTTATATAATACCAAAATTAACATTTTTTTTATAGAACAAAGTATAACTAGGGTAACCTTGCCTTGTTTCATTTCTTAGCTTTGCTTTTGTTTCGGCCCTGGCCTCGATTATTGCCCCCAAAAATATATAAAACTTATAAATATTCAAGGTACTAGTACCTAAAATTCATGTGATATATATTAAGTTACCCAATATCATAAATGACTATCAATTACGAATGGAATGAGTATGTAATTAATTACAAATTGTACTAGACTGAAAAATATAGGCCGATCTCCTCGGGCCAGCCCACAAGAGCTCAATTATAGGCCCCAGAGATCGACCCAACCCGAATCTCTCCCTCTCTTGGGGCCCCACAACTCGACCACATGGCACAGTGTCCTCAGCGGATCTACCTCGGATTTGGTTGAAGATGTCTCCTAAATATCATATAATATCTCCCTATATCTCATCATATCTTATCATTATTTTTAATACTAATCAAATCGCAGGAATATCTCCTACACTCGAGGAAGATCATAACACATTTACGAAGGGGTAACCTCATACTATATAAGGGGGTATCACCCCTAGGCATGACACAATTTCTATCACATAAACACATCTCCACTCCCTACGTTTTTACTGACTTAAGAATCGGAGTGTCTTTACAGGTAGTCTACCCCTCGTTTCTATGGACGTTGGAGGTACTTGCACCCTTATCGCTATTTCTAGGTAAGAACATTGGCACCCACTGTAGGGCAAGTAAACAAGCCTGTCCTACCAATGTTTGACAAACTAGCCAAGCAGCAAAATAATAACAACAAGGGGGAACAAATTCCTATTAGGAGCATCTCTCCACCATAAAATAAATCAATTTTCAAGTGATATCTCCCCATTATTCTCTCACTGTCAACGTGAACTCTTCCAAGTTACATCCTTCTATTATTCCATCTTTTCAATATTTTACATGAACTACACACTACATACCAACTTGATGCAATTTCTAGTTAGATCCAAATAACAATTGTAGATTTACATGATGTTAAATTAGGCATACACTACATGCCAATATCAATAACAGCAAATTATGTTCCCACGTGATTACAAACACATTGCTCCACCATGATTACCTTTATAACGCAACCACACACACAAAGTTTCTGAACCAGAAAACTCTTCAACTATGTTTAAATATTTAAAAAAGAAAAGAAGAAGAAGAAGGCTAAGGCATATGCCATGATATTCATAATGATGAACATGTTTTCACATGATTTCATATCGAGCAATACACTGCCAGCTAATACCAATTGCACAAAATCGTGCCTTCACGTGGTTAAAATTTCAGTTTCTTCACTTTATCTTTATGTTACCACAATTGCAAAACCACATAATCCCAGAATCAAAATTCTTCAAGTGTGGTTAATAAAAGTAAAGGAGATGAAGAATAGGAAAATAACACTAGGCAACCATTAACACAGTTTCCAAATCCTAGACCTGTTTGATTTATTTACCCAAAATACATCACATGTGTCACACATAACGTATGTTCATCACAAGTTTTCTCTATTACTAGAAATTGAATCACAGGGAAATGTCCTCCAACAAGATCTGTCGCCAGTCGCAGGGCTCATGACACTGCCTGGCTGAGAGAAAAGTGTCCTCCAATAAACCAGCAGCATAACACCCGCTTGGAAGGCAGATTAGCATACAGTGGGAGACCCACACCGTCCTTCCCTGCTCAGTGCCATGGCCGCCCTCCTCTCAGTCTCACCATCGCAAAACCATGGTGCAACAACCATGAAGTCGAGACGCAGCCCCTGTAAACTTGAGTTCGACACCGGCGCAACTCCACCTCCCTGGACAAGATAGTGGTTTCCCTTTCTTTCCAATAACCCTGCAGTAGATATGGTGGCATTCTCGCCCTGCCAGCGTGCAGACTGCATGACGCCATAGCCCATTCGGCACCAGTTCACGATTTTCACCGACAGTTCTCTTGTGAAATCACAGATCACGGCACCGCTGCTCTATCGCCGAGGATAGGCGCACCTTCCATGGATCCTACAAAACCAGAATGGGTGCACCCACTCCCTATGACTGCCGCTTCATGAAGGAGAAGGAACTAGGGTTTTACAAGCTTTTGGGCCTCTAGCCCATTACTGTAAACCCAGTACAAAAAAAAAAGATGGCAGAAGGCGAAAAAGTGCAAAAATGCACAACATGGAACTTGAACCAAGGCACTCCAAATATGATTCCAGCGCCTGCAACTACTAATACCACAATTCTAGTTTGCTTAACACTTGCTCCATAAAACCTATATCTTATCTTCTTTTTTACAGGAATCAAATATTCAAATGCTAGCTTGGCCAAATTGCTAGACTTGGCCATCTTGATTCAACATATGACCGAGCTTATCCTAAACTCTCAATCACTAATGAGTGAAGAATTTAAGTTCTAGACCCATGATTATCCTCATACTCAAACAACTTTGATATGAATTAATTATTATTATTTTGATTAAGTAACCTTGATTCTTGGATGCCGAGCATTGCATTTGAATAGGACAAGCTCCGACACCTCCTTCAACCGAGCTCCACCATTACCTCCAGTCGAGCTACACTACCATCCTCTAGCTAAGTTGTATTATCGTCTCCCCAACGAAATCCAACAAGATATGTCTTTATTATTCTCATAAATTATCTATTATACATCCTAATTATTTTAATTTACACACCGAACATATTCCTATCTTGAAATTAAAGACATTTGCAAATGCCCAAGAAGAAAGTCACAGGTCACAGGGGACTTTTCTATAAACCTTAAGCATTTCTTCAATGCATAATCCTCTGATCTCTTGTCATGAATATATCCCTGTACTGACTCACTTTTCAGGCCGAGTTGTCAGTAAAGCCCTGGTCCCACCAGGCACTCTGTCTTCTCAGGACATATCCTCGTACACCCCATGAAGATTCTTTTTATGCAGGATATATTATTTTATATCTCAGACTCAATTCATTTATGATCTAACTATTCATGCCCTAGACATTCTTGTATTATTTTTTATGTGCCAGGTATCAAGTCTGTCCCACACTCACGGTAAACCTCGAAACATTCGAGTTGTGAAGGCGCACCAAAAAGCCGCCACACTCACGGTAAACCTTGATACATTGGAGTCGTGAAGGCGCACCAAAAATCCACCACACTCACAGTAAACCTCAATACATTCAAGTCGTGAAGGCACACAGAAAAAAAAAACTGCCATACTCACGTAAACCAATCTCGACACCAGCTGAGTTGTGAAGGCACACCAAAGAATGACTTACGTAGACCTCAACATCAGCTGAGTTATGAAGGCCCATAAGCAGCCAACTCATAATAACCTCGGCACCAGTCAAGTTGTGAAGGTCCACGAACGGATGACTTACATAAACCTCGGCACCAGCCTAGTTGTGAAAGTCCATCAACAAATGATTGACGTAAACCTCAACACCAGCCAAGCATAAAAGTCCACCTCAATTCCAGCCGAGCACCAAAGCCCTGGTCCAACCAGGCACTCCACCTTTTTAAGCCGAGTTATGCTATCATCTCACCAGATATGCTTACATTAATCAATTATCTTATTTACCATTTAACTATTTTTTATATGCAAGAAAAATAACTTCATCTTAGGACTCGATCCAATTGTGATCTAACTATTTTTCATGTCCTAGAGATACTTATATCATTTAACAAGTCTTCCCCTCTAAATAAACTACTGCTCTTCCAGAATATGGACAAGGTCCTCAAACAACACAAAACATATCCTCAGATACAAAATCACATATCACAAACAGAGCTTCCGAAAAAACCTTGGTCCCACCAAGCACTTCGCCTTCTCAAACCGAGCTATGCTATTGTCTACCCAGAGATGTTTCTTCTACTCATAATCATCTTATTTGCAATCTGAAGATTATTTACATGCAAGACATATCCTCTTACATCACATAAAGATTCCTTTTATGCAAGACAAATCATTTCATCCTAGAATTTGATTCATTTACTATCTAACTATTCATATGCCAGACACATTTGGACCATTTGTATATGCCAAGTAGCAAGCCTACTCTAGCACTCACAACGACGACAAGATGTCCAACTACCAGTGAAAATAAGACAGCCTTGGTGATGGGTGAGCAAGACTAAACCACTCAAGACGTCCAACTTTTAACATGCAAGTAGGACATTCTCAGCCCCGGCCTAGCACCTCCAAACTACTCGAGGAGGAGCAACTCCTACGAGCGAGCATAACACAACTTCAAAAAGAAACAGATAAACAGATCTGTCCTGGCATTTACTACTACTAGAGAGCATACTCGACAAACCTCAGGATGTACTCTGACTAGCGCCAAGCACGTTCCCGAGCACCTTATGCAATGACAAGGTGTCCTCATGCTCTCGAGAACGTTCTAGTGTAAAACGATAGGATGTTTTTGTATCCCAAGCAACTCAATTCAATAACGAGTCGTCCTCAGACTCACTTCGAACACATAAGGGCGAAGATATTTAAAATGCAAGAAACATAGAGCTAAAAGCAACCCTTAGGGCACAATCAAGACCGAGCTACCCTCGGTACTACAAAAGCAAAATAGACAGATTGACCTCTCAGAAAAACCTCGGTTTGCCCCCATCCCAATCAAACGATTCACTCGAAGATCAGACGGACAACCAACTTTACATGAAGACTAAAAATGCTTCATTGTCAAGTCCGACAAGAGGATCTCCTTTTTCGATAGGCCCTGTACTAGCAACCCAATCAGGAACTCTATCATCCGTTGTCGAGCTTTGATGAAATAAAGCTGATAAGACAAAACATCATCCCTGATCAAACTCAGTAATGGGAACTTGATTTTAAGCCCTAAACATGTAAAACTTGTCAACTGAGAGAACCCTGAGCTTTCAAGCGAAAAATAAGGAGCAAATAACCCTGATTCCAACCTACACATCACCAAAGCAAGACTTGGAATAATCAATAAGCTAGGGACTTTAATTGCCCATTGACACAGGCAAAAAAGTGCAACGCACACTAGGTAAACATCTATCACCAGTACCATTATGTAGCCGAAATCACAACAGCTCAACCAAATTAGTAAAAGTTCATATTGACTCTTTCAGGTTGTAACGCTCAAGGATTGCGAAGTCGAGGAGTGATCGCCGGTGCAAGGAGGCACGAACAAGGAGCGGCTCCTGGCAGACTTCGAAAGCGGAGGACGACATGAACGAATCGATTACACACCCGAATGAGAGGGATCCTGAGACTATATAGGTATGGGACTATACAGTTAAGGAGGGCTTATATGAATTGATTTGTACTACCTGTACCAACAAGATGCATCTTTCTTTTAGTAGCCATCACGAAAGAACTCCATAGTTAAGTGTGCTTGACTTGGAGCAATTTTGGGATGGGTGATCTCCCGGGAAGTTTTCTCAGGAAGCGTGTGAGTGAAGACAAAGCACGCTGAAAAGACCCATGTTGGTTTGTGGGGACAGTCGTCAATCCATAAAGCAGCAGGTGATGTTACACAGGTTGCCCTCAAACAACTACAAGACTATTCGAAATGGACAAAGAAATCGCTTTTGTAAAAAAAAAAGAGCATGAACACTATTGTAGAACAGACACCCCACCTAATCAAAGGCTGCGGGCTCACCACTTTAACCTAATGGCTCACAACAACCAAAGAAAAATGTCATAACCATGCTTGCATAATCTAGGAACACTCAGCTCATTCGAGCTCGGCATGAAGTTCTCAACAGATGCACCTCAGTTATGACATCTTGGCAACATATACTCGACCAACAGCTCGCCTCAACTAAACACAAGCTCGGATATTTACTTACTTGAGTCGTCCTCAAGCTATCACAAAACCATTCAAACTGGATCACCTAATCAAAGATTGGGGGCTTACCACTTGCATAATCAGACAATTGGAGCTCACCCTAGGCACATCAAGCAGCATATAACAACTCGACTCATTCGAGCTTGGTACGTAGTCCTCAACAAACTACCTCGGTCATGACACCTTGGTGCCAGCCGCTCGGCTTAAGACCAAGCTCGGGGGCTATGTACTGGACTGAAAAATATAGGCCGACCTCCTCGGTCCAGCCCATAAGAACTCAGTTATGGGCCCCAGAGAGGAATCTCTCCCTCTCTCCAAGTCCCACAACTCAACCACATGCACTACAAGAAAATCACCGATTAGTGATCGAAATTTCGGTCACTAAATATAATAAATCGATCTTAGCGACCGATTTTTTGACCGATTTATGTTGTAGCTAGATTCAAGGTTGCTAAATTATTGGCGACTGATTTTTTGGTCACTAATATTTGTGACCGATTTTGTAACCAAAATTCCCCCTCAACCAATTGGAAAAAGTTGGATCGGTCACTAATTTTTGTGACCAATTTGGTCATCGAATTTCTCCCTCAACTAATTGGTCTAATAGCGACCGATTTTTTTGTCACTAATTTTTGTGACCGAATTTCTTCCTAACTAGCTGGAAAATGTATGCTTAAGAGCGACCAATTTTCGGTCACTAATTTAGTGACCACAAAATTAGCCACAAATGTACTTCCTAACATTCACGGATTCTGTGACAAATCGTGACTGAAATTTCGGTCACAACTTTAACTTCCAAATTCAGTCACTAATAATTATTATATGTACCAGGCCATTTTTGTTTTCATGGGTTCTCATTTTCACAAACCTAATTTACATGTCCATATCACCAACAAACAAACATAAACTTATGCATGAAACGTTCTAAATAACAACTAACTAGTGCCAACTATCAATACTGAATAACATACAAAATAACCAGTGTCAATCCAAAATACAAACAAGTAATTATAACTGGTCCTCCTAATCATCACCTTTCTCCCTCTTAGTTCCTACTAAATATCAACTTACTAGTGTTAAACATCAATATTAAATAACATACAAAATAGCTAATGTCAATCCAAAATACAACAAGTAATTATAACATGTCTTCCTAATCGTCACCTTTCTTACTATCAGCCAAGTCTCTAGCAAGTAATTGAATTTTACTAAATATCATTCATAATAACTAGTATCAATTCAAAATAGAATAAAGTAATTATAACTAGTCCTCATCCTCCTCCTCTTTATCATCATCATCTCCCTCCTCTTTAGTAAGACAGCACATCGCATTTGAGAATTTCTTTCAGCCCAATCATAATTTGGGGGCTCAAAATCAAACTTCATCTATAATGACCGAATTAAATGAAAGATTAAGATATGCTTTTATACATAAAGATTAAGATATACTTCTATACATAAAACTTACCTTAAACTCATTAAACAACATTTCTCTTATATTAGGTGGTATTTTTTTCCAAGATGGCCATGCTTCTTGGTAATGACTTTTGATAACATCAGAAATCCCATTAGCAGTAGTGCCAGTGTGTGAGGGCAAAAATCTATCAATATTACATGTTATAAGTTAAAATAAATCATGTATAGTTAAATAAAATAAAAACTTATCACATACCCAGCTCTATTCAAATATAAAATAATATATATCCATGACATGTTATAAGTCTATTATACATCCAACTACGATTTTGACGTATATCCATATTCTATACCATTGTTAAACAATACAATACAATTATAACTACACAAAATTGAAAATTTGCTTTCAAATAACACAAAGTGATACAAGACAAGAAAAAACACTAATATGCTAAGAATTAAAAGTCAACTCCTAATCCAAGTAAAAATAATAGTAATAATAATTATTAACTTGAACATGATATGCATAAGATTTATACCTTTTTCAATATATGCTATTTCGATGAGCTCAATTTGATCCACACACAAAAGAGAAACTTGAGCCAATGTTTTTACTCCATCTCCATGTAAGCAAGATCATGCCTTTCAAAAATCACTGCAATTAACTCACCTTATGAGAATGATGTCAACTCTAACTCAACCAAGGTTTTTTTCATAAACCACAAATTAACATTGCCTGCCCTTGAAATTAAAAAAAAAAATACATTGACAATTAGATACCCAATTCATCAAATTGAGCACAAGGTAACCCATAAAAAGATGAAAAGGGGGCACAAAAATAAATATTCATTGATTACAAATATAAATATTGAAGACACTAAGTTGTTTACTGGATCACTGGATCAGAGGTACACATTGAAATAACAAGATTGAAATAGGTATACATTCTTTTATTCGGATCACTGGATCGGAGGTCTTGCGCATATGAATACTTTCTCTACGGGCAATTGGGCATATAGATGGGCAAAGAGATTATTATTACATTTGTTATGCTTCTGTGTTTGCATAGCTTATCATGTGTACAAATTATACGGTCTGTCAAGGGTATAGTTTTACGTTTTGGCTTTGCTTACAAATGTGATCATCACGTTTCAGCCTCACATGGCTATTAATAAACTCCTACAACATTTGAAAAGAAAATGCTGCATCTAAATTTGGTTAGGTGTACACTATTTATGTGACATTGGATCCAATGTAATGTCCCAAATTAATGATAAATTCAAACAAAGAACAGAAGCTTCCTAACT
The DNA here is from genome assembly GCA_031216125.1 of Dalbergia cochinchinensis. Taxonomy (NCBI): domain Eukaryota; kingdom Viridiplantae; phylum Streptophyta; class Magnoliopsida; order Fabales; family Fabaceae; genus Dalbergia; species Dalbergia cochinchinensis. The sequence continues at coordinate 51,040,428 of CM062373.1, read as the reverse complement.
TTACCCATCAAGTTTACTTTGAAAAAATCTTCAATATATATTCCTCATAATTAATAGGATATTTTTTTTGGTTATTCTGATTAATTAACTGCGGTAAAACCATCAATAAGAAAATTCTGAAGTACCATCCAGTCTCATCATAATTTTGATTTAAATTTTGGTGCTTACCAATGTTTATTGCACATATTGCCTTTATCAAGTAGCTAGTTAAAGACGAGTATTGGCACCCACTCGGATCACCCTGATTTTGGTTGTCTTTCGTTTAAAATATTTGCTGCTGGGCCTAAGCAAAATTCAATTTCCAGGATGTGGAAATAAACATGTCAACTTGGTGAGACAGATTGAGTTTGTCTCTTTTAAACAAATGATTTCCAGCCATTGAAGCAAGTCCTTGAGATTCAGTGTTTCACTAAACCAGTTATAGTCCTTATTCTAATGTGAGATGCAGAGAAATGCCTTCTAACTAAATGGAAATAAATAAAAGTCAGATCAATCTTGTTGATTAGAAACAAGCAGACAGCAAAGATAGAAGAAGGGAAGAAGAGTACCTGAAGCGTGAGCTTGAGTAACGGGAGTTGCGGCAGAGCGGTGGCGCGGCGCGGCGGTGCGTGAAGAAACCATGAGCACGGAGCACGGAGAGACCAGCAGAGCACCCACAACCACAAGCAAGGAGGACAGAGCACGGAGAGCGGCGGCGTAAGCGACCACGAGTGTGAAAGAGCAACGCGCACAGCGACCACGAATTTGGTTTGGGCTCAATTAAAAAAATTTGAAAAATATTTAGACATGTTTGTAACGTGTTCAAACTGTATCCATAGTGAATTATAATCGTGTTCGAGGCATATTTAAACTTAGAAAGTTATTTTTTAATTAGACATGTATCTGACACATAGATACACTACCAAATTAATGTGTCTGTCCTCCTTAGTTCTAAGTCATTAGAATTTAAGAATTAATAAACCAAAAGAGGAGTTTACAAATTTTTTTAAATTTTATAAATATGAAAAGATAATAAAGTATATGTAACTTAAATAAAGGGATCGTTTTAAGCATTGTTGTAAAAACTGGCTCGTACCGGCCGGTTTGACCGAAAAATCGGTGAACCGGTCATGAAACCGATCCGAGTCACTGATTGGATCAATCTCGTATCAAAACTGGTGTGACCCAGTTCAATTCGGTCGGGTTTGTATCAAAACCGGTGACTCGGTCGGTTGAACCGATCGGGTCGAACTGGTTTTTTTTTTGCTTTTTTTGTTTTTTTTTACTAAATAATATCTTTTTTGAAAATCTTAAAAAATATATTCTAATCTTATTTATAAAAAAATATAATAACTTTGTTTATATTGTCATATGTGTAAGTTTATGCTGTAAAACTTTGTAAGTTTACTTGTATAATTATGTTTTGAACTTGTCAATTGTGATTCATGATTGTGAAATGTCAACAATATTTAAGAATTTGTTATTTAGTTATCTTTTTGTATTTGGACCTATTAAAGAGTGTCAAATTGTTAATTAGTTGTAATTTTATTGTATTTTATTTAAATTTTTCATATTTTTATATATTTTTTCCTATAAATCCAGTTCAACCAGTTTGACCAGGTGGCCATTAGTTGGCCAGGTGACCCAAGAATCGACGCCGATCGAGTCGATCACTGATCCGAATTTTAAAACTATGGTTTTAAGCATAAGGGTGATAACTATTGAGGTTAATTTTAATATATTAATAGTGTAAAAAAATTTATATTGTTTTCCAATCATGTAAATTGAAAGGTCATTCAAATAAAATGATTTAATTAGCAAATAATATAAAATAATTCTATACTATTTGTGTATAAAAATTAAATTCATATTATATATATATATATATATATATATATTACTAATTAATATAGAATAAAAAAGTTTCTAAATTAGACATTTTTATTTAAAAACATATGAATTAGATGATAATGACTACAAAGATTTTAAACAAAAAATATATTCTATTATTTATTTTAATAGTTTATAACTTCTAATCATATATGAAAATATTCTCCTTCTTTTATATAATTTGATAGTTTTGTAACATTTTCTATCATAATTATTGACAATTTAATTTAATAATAACTATTATACTAAAATATGTTTCATTAATTATTATTTTTTACATAGTGTATTATCTATTATTTAGTGACTAATTTTGTGACGGATTATCTAAGCATACTTTATTTAATTAATGACCAATTTTTATGAAAATAAAGAGCACATGTATAAATAAATATTAGTCATTAAATCGGTCACTAATATTTCAATTAATGACCGATTTTTATAAAACCAAATGTTCCAACATAAATAAATATCGATCACTAATATTTTAATTAGTGACCAATTTTCATGAAAACAAGAAATTCTAATATAAATAAATATCAATCACTAAATCAATCACTAATCGGAATATTAGTGACCGATTTTTATGAAACCAACTTTTCCAATATAAATGAATATCGGTCACTACATTAGTCACTAATATTTCAATTAATGACCGATTTAGCAACCAATTTTTATGAAACCAAGTTTTCTCACATAAATAAATTTTAGTCACTAAATCAGTCACTACTTGAAATGTTAATGACTAATTGAGTGACCGATTTTTATAAGAGGAAGGTTTGTTTGTCTAAATAATATCGGTCACTAAATCGGTCATTAATTGAAATATTAGTGACTGATTTAGTGACCGATTTCTATGAAACCAAGTTTTCCAACATAAATAAATATCTGTCACTAATATTTCAATTAGTGAACGATTTAGTGACTGATTTTTATGAAAACAAGGAATTCTAATATAAATAAATATCAGTCACTAAATCGCTCACTACTTGAAATATTAGTGACCGATTTAGTGACCAATTTTTATGAGAGGAAGGTTTGCTCATCTAAATAATATCAGTCACTAAATGGGTCAGAAATTAAAATATTAGTGACCGATTTTTATGAAAATAAGAAATTCTAATATAGATAAATCTCGGTCAATAAATTGATCACTAATTGAAATATTAGTGACCGATTTTTTTTGAGAGGAAGGTTTGCTCATCTAAATAATATCGGTCACAAATTAAAATATTAGTGACCGATTTAGTGGCCAATTTTTTGAAAACAAGGAATTCTAATGTAGATAAATATCGGTCACTAAATTGGTCACTAATTGAAATATTAGTGACCGATTATTATGACAGATACGTTTTTTCTTATAAATAAATATCAATCACTAAATCGATTACTAATTTTATTTAGTGACTGATTTATTAGCCGATTTTTTCCACGCTTTTCATTTTCCCTTATGGCTCTATTTGGTCACTAATTCATCATTTTAGTGACCGATATATTTCGGTTGACATATTTCTAGTACTGATGGCACAATATCCTTAGCAGATCTGCCTCTAATTTAGTTGAAAATATCTCATAAATCTCATATAATATCTCCCTATATCTCATCATTATCTTTAATACTAACCAAATCGTATAAACATCTTCTGCACTTGAGGAAGATCATAACAAATTTACCAAGGGGTAACCTCACATTATATAAGGGGGTATCACCCCTCAGCTATAACACAATTTCTATCACATAAACACCTCTCTACTCTTTATACTTTTACTAATTTAAGTATTGGAGTATCTTTACAGGTACCCCACCATCTGTTTCCATGGACGTTGAAGCTACTTGCACTTCTACGGCTATTTTTAGGTAAAATATTTTAAGTAAGAATTCATCAGCAAAATTCTTTCTAATTATTATTATTCCAAATTATATAAGACTATTTATGGTGTTTGTATCTATTTGCCTTCACGTGAACTTATCATATAAATAACATGAATAAAAAGATTTTTGGTATCGCTAAAGGATCACGCTGACTAGTCGATGTATATAATTAAACCCATCGTAGCCACTGTCACCGCGAAAGTCAGCAATTTGTAAGCACGCTTGAACGCCAACGCCGTACTTGTAACCTCATTGTTAATATTACTATAGTATCACCGTTGCGCGGACAATTAAATTGAGTGGATATGTAATTTTAAATTATATATATATATGATAAAAATATAAATAGTAAAATAAATTAATCATAAATGGTATATAAATCAATGATCAAGTTGTCATATAGCATTCAATATAACATATATTTCTGAATACTTTCTCAGACTCAATATGGAGGATTTCACTAGTTTTGAATCACTATTATATATAATTTTTTTAATATTCTCTAATTAGTTACTTTAGAAATTGCAATATATATTACCATGACTGAAAATAAGTCTCTCTGAAATCAAGCTAAGATTTTCTCTATATTGCATATCAATATAAAAGATTATATATATAATAAATTTTCAATAAAAATGAATAAATGAGATGATATTATCAAAATGTATCCATAAGAATTGATAAAAAATATTATTAAAATATCTTTTATAAGTAATAAATATTTATGAAAAATTAATTCAAAACTTTTATCATGAAAAATTGATTAAAATTTTTTTATCATGTCACCCCCTCACTGCTCTCTTTTTTTTCTTGAATAAAGAAATTATTAAGAATTTATATTAAATAGAATAGACTCATAAGCATAATTTTATCCATTCAAGTGAATATTTGTAATAGTTTCCATAAATAATGAAAAAATCCGCCATTCTTATCCTCACTTCTCCCTTTTTTGGGGGTAAATTCTCCTTTTTTTGAATAAGGAAATGTAGCTTCATATTAAATAAAATATAAATATAAATATAGAAAAATATAAATTTATGAGTGTAATAAAATTTAATGAGAGATACTTCAATAATTTTAGTGAGAATTTATTAAAAAAGTTTTTATCACCTCATTCTCTACACAGTATCATAATAAATATAATATAGTTAACTCTCTCTCTCTCTACACACACACACGCATATATATATATATATATATATATATATATATATATATATATATATATATATATTATAAACTATTTTATAAGAACTAAACATCCACCTCCCAATTGAAAAAAAAAATGTTGACCTTTTCCTCATGCACAATTTTTTATAACTTTAATTACGTTTTACACAAAGTTTTAGATATCACAAAAAGAAAAAATATGCAAAATAATTTTGTAAAATACTTGATATGATAAATTTATTTATAACAATTATATTTAATTTATTTATTTTTTATTTTTATTTTGTATATAATTAATTAACCTTTTATAAGATAAAAATAATTCAAACACTGAACAATATAAACATAAAAAATCTCCATAATTCACTTAGGTGGGATATTATCGAAGAGATTTTAGTAAATATTCATTAACAAAAAATAGAAAAACCATCACTTCTCCTTATTTATCCCTACATCTTTTTCATTAAATAAGGAAAAATAATCAAAATTTTGTAATAAATAAAATAAAAGTCAAAGTAAAATATGTTTATATATTAGGGGTTGTTTAGAATTATTATTATTTTTGTGTTTTTGAAAACTGTATTGAAAATAATATTTAAAAAATTATTTTAAAAATCATTTTTGGTAGCAATTAATAAAACCAATTAATTGTAAATGTGTCATCGTATTCTTTCTTATTTTTAAAAAATAGAATTCTAAAAATATCTTTCAGTTGTTTCTAAATTTTTATTTTTAAAACACAAAACTTGTTTTTTAATTTTTAAAACCAATTCGAAAAGAATAACTAAATAAAAAAGTTTTTTATTTTTAAAAATTGAAAATTATTCAGAAAACACTTTTCAAATAACCCCTTAATTACTTGTCCAAATCAAGAGGTCAAATACAATAGTATCTAAGAGTTTAATTTTTGAAGAGAAATTTGATGCCAAATGAGTAATAAATGATATAAGAGAGTGAAATTATCCAGCATTTATATATATATTAATCTTTTTTTTCCAATTTGGGCTATGTGACATGATATCATATCAGTTGATGAAGGTTGAAACCGCGGAAAAATCAATCATTGCACAACGCGGAATCAAATTCCCAAATCCGAATTCGAGCTTGGTCACGTCTAAATGACTTTCCATGCCACCATCAAATTTCCAAATCAGCATTCCTGATTGGTCGCATTTAAATTAGTCTCCAGTCTCCATGCTACATGGCACAAATTTTGTAAAGGGGGAACACAAAAGTAGCTTATCTTTTGTATCATAGTCAGTGGTAGGAACCACTAAGATATCAGGCGCTTTTCTCCTTAAATCACGTCATCTTTATGGTTATTTTTTGTGGCAGAAAATCTATCTATTAATTCCTTAGTTGCCTTCACACTGAATCTATGTTGCACATGGGGAGAAATACTTAGATGTATTTAAAGTAAGAAAAAATATTTATTTTAATTTATTTATTAATTAATATATAAATTTTATAAGTTATTATTTTTTTTCACTTTCTGAATCCTTTTAATGCAATAATTAATGTGTCAACCAATAAATAAAATAAAACAAATATTTTATTTTGCTCTAATAAGAGCACTTAAGAATTTTTCTGCACATGTACACATGTGGTGAAGCCACAATGGTAATATTAGATAGTTATAGGAGGATGGAAATCTTTTGTTACTACGTAGTATTCCCTTTTCCTATCTTCTCAATCATTTATTGGCACGGAGAGATAAGAATTAAAATAGATTTAAAAATTTATAAATTAAATACCCAAACAAGTTCCTCAGGTTTGTATTGAGGGACAAGTTGATCCCTCATATTTTGAAAATTTCAAATTGGTCCCTCACATTTCGAAAAAAGAGACAAATTGGTTGTCCATACAGTTTCATACAGTGTACAGAACGACCAATTTGTCCTCTTTTTTAATTATATAGAGGGACCAATTTGTCCTGCTTTTTGAAATGTGAATGACCAATTTAGGTTTTTCAAAATCTGAAAGATTAACTTATCTCCCAATATAAACCTGAGGGATCTGTTTGGATATTTAGTCAAATTTATAAGTTATCAAATATATAACATGTAACTTTATATATAAAATTGCACATTCAATGTTCATAAAAAAAAGTATCAAGAAAAATTACACATTCAATTCGTCAAAGTAATTGTTACCCCCATTTTTATCATCAATCAAACTCACCTTTAGGGTATGCTTGGTTGGATAAATACATATGAAGCCCGACCATAAAAATTTATAACCAATCGAATATATGCTTAGAGTACGCTTGGCTTGGGTAAAAATTGAGGTCTAAAATTTCATGCATGAGAGCTCAATGTTTATTGATTTTACAATTGTAAGGTTAGGATCAAATTATATCAGTATAATTTTAAGTAAAAGTTACACCACTTATAACTTTCTATAAAATAATACCTTTATTATCCAACCCTTGAATTATAATTATCTATAATGTATAAAGATCATTTGTGTCAAATCTCATAAAAATTGAATATCAATAGAAATACAATTATGTAGCTCTTATTTGTGTTCATTTTAAGTATATATATATTACATTAATTTTGATATTCAGAAAAACTATCTCAAATAATTTTAAATTACTTTGAAATTTTATAAATATGATTTATACGATGTAACCTTCTAATTTAATGGTATATTTTGTAAAAAGTTACACAATAAAAAGTTATAAGTAATGTAACTTTTACTCAAAGTTACAGCAGTAACTTGATCATAATCCATATATATATATATATATATATATATATATATAGAGAGAGAGAGAGAGAGAGAGAGAGAGAGAGAGAGAGAGAGAGAGAGAGAGAGAGAGAGAGAGAGAGAGAGAGAGAGAGCTATGAAGCACGAAGATAAAGTACGATATTGATACAATTCGAGAGAGAGAGAGAGAGAGAGAGAGAGAGAGAGAGAGAGAGAGAGAGAGAGAGAGCTATGAAGCACGAAGATAAAGTACGATATTGATACAATTCGACACTAAGGTCTTGTTTGGCATGCCTAATAATATAAAGCATAATAAACTTTTAATACTATACGGCGCTTGGTATGATATTGTATAATATACTATATTTCAAATTATGTAATTTTATCATTTATTTATAGATAATTCTCAATTATATATAAATATTAAATAATAATTAAAATAATAATTTTATTAATTATTTAAATTTATTAAAATTATATAATACTATCACTTATTTAAAAATATCTCTAACTATAAATAAATATTAAATTAATAATTGTCTTTTTTTATTATAATTATTTAAATTTTAATAATAAATGTTGAATTAAATTTTTATTTTTAATCCTTACTTTAATATATCACATATAATTTATTATTTATTTTTATATCAAATATAATATATTATTTATTTCAATATTTATTTATTATTGAATATTTTAGTTTATATTTCATTTTTATTTTTTATTTATTATCATATATTTAATATTTATGTTTTCATTTTAATAATTATTTTTATTTTTATATAATTATTTAAGATAATTTAATATTTTATTCTAGTAAAAATTTATTATTTATTAAAATTATTACTTCAATAATTATTTATTTTATTTATTATTCTTATTCTTTTATTTTATTTATTATTTTTAATTAAATAAGAAAGATAAAATCTTATACGTCAAAAACTGATCGAGCTTTATCCTTACTCTTTATGCATGATTAAGTTATCTATTATTTTAACGTATAAGGGAGGTTTGATTGATAAGTTTATACAATACATTTCTTACACCAAACAACGTACGTGTAAAGTTATTATGTATTGTATTAACTTATGCTATCATACCTTATATAGTGTGCCAAACGGGGCCTAATATAGGGATACAGTGAAATTCTAAAATTTAAGATGCAGGAATAAATGTATATGTCTATACTAATTATATATTAAATTTAAGGTTTTCTAATATGTTATTAAATTTACTTGACTCTTATCATAAATATCTTAAGAAAACATAAAATATATATATCAATGATGTTTTAAGGACAAACCAATTTGTAACCCAAAAAATTAATTTTGACACATTGATATATCAAAGTATCCGTATCAATATCAGACACGACATGTCTTAAATATCACGTATAGTGAGACGATGAAATATCAACGCGAGAGAGAGACTTACAAGATATCTTAGAGGCACCACAACACTTGTAGATCTAAAGAAGTAAATATGATTAGGCAGATTACCCCAAACAATTTATTCACTTTCTTAATTAATAGGCAGATTTTAACACGTACCCACAAATTTGGTGAGAAAAACAAAGTTATTAACTAATGTCTTAAAGAATTAAGAGTAAATTCTTTTTATTGAAAAATAAATTTTTTGAAATTTTTAGTGCATTAACTACATTAGAAACTTAAAAAAAATTCTCAATCTTAATTCTTTAAATATTTTGCTAGCAACACTCATATATATGGCATTAAAAAAAAACAACTCTTATACCAACTATTAAGGGCTGAAAATGTATAGGAAAATTCATGCTCTTACACATATGGGATTTTTGGTACACCACATTTAATGGGTAGCGCCAGCATGTGACCCAAGCGGGGGCAACTAAGGTGATGAAAGTTGGGCCTGTGGATGCAATAAGTTGGACTGCCTGCTCCAAGTTAAGAGTTGGCCTAAGTGGTTTGGGCGAAAGCCCGAGCATTCTTGGCCTCTAGAATAGTTAAAAGTGTTCCCTCTTCCTTATATCCCCTTAATAAAATTTTAACATGTATATCATGATAATATCATTTATAATTATTAAATTTTTTTAACTACTCATAATTTAAATATATGATAAAAAATTGGGACAGAGAATCGGATAAAAAGAGAGGAATAGGAGGACAAAAAAAAAAAAAAAAGCAAGCGTGAGGCTGGTTTCACACATTTAAGGAGCATGCTAGCAAAGCCTTAATTAACAAATTAAGGCTTACCTGCTTTCCCCTCAGATTTTATGAGCATTAAAGATTTTAACGTGCAAAGTCAAATATCTTCCATCATGAGGAGTCAAAAGTGAGAGGAAAAAATTGACTCTATTAAGAGAAACGGTTTGGTGCTCCTAGGCATAGATTAGGAGTGCACAAATATATATGGGGAAAGGATCAGGTAACAGAAGTGATTTTATTGAGATAATTCTAGTGAGAGTAATGATTTATTATGAGATTAAGAGGAGTAAATATGAGTCGTATAATTATATATAGATAGTCAGGATTAAAAGTTATTAATAATAATCAATGATCACATCATCATTTAATAATAACACAAACATATTATTTATATATATATATATATATATATATATATATATATATTTGTGTGTGTGTACTTTTTTTTTTCTCATATCTATTTCTGAGTTTAATAGTCAAGAGTTACATTTTGCGAGTTTTTAATTTTTATAACATGCTTTTTACAACTAACTTATTTTTTCTAAATGAAAGGCTAATATGGCTAATATATCCCTTCACGGATTATGGGTTTCAATTTCCGAAAACTAGTCTTTTTAATATTTATATATGTCATAGTTATTTTAGATTTTTAAGAATAACATTATAATATACTCCTATCGTTTCATATATTTGTCATTTTTATCCTTTTTATGCTTTAAAATATATGTCCATTTATAATATCAAGGTAACATTAATTTTTTTCAATTAATACCCTTAATATGAATGTGTTAGTTAAATTATCAATATATTTATCAAAATGAGTAATAATGATTATAAAGGGATAGTTTTGTCAATTTATATAATTTTATACACTTATCAAGATTGTTTTTAACTTAATATATATATTGTTTGGTTTTTGAGAATTATTGAGAAGTGGAAGTAGTATTTATAAGTTCTTTTATTCAAAACATAATTTATATTGTTTTATGAAATAATACCATTGTAATTAGGGTAAATTACATTCACCTCTCATGAGATTTGTGGAAATGAAACTCACATCCCCTCTAATTGTTCAGCTTATACTCATATCATCTCTGCTTATCAAACTTTAAGTATTTATATTACAATCACACTCTTCATTCACATAACAACGTTAGTAAATTTAATATAATAATATTTTTATGATATTAACTATTTTTAATTAATAAAATTATAAAAATACTTTTATCTACTCTGTTAAGTTTAACGGTATTTTTATAATTTTATTAATTATGAATAATTAATATAATAAAAATATCATTCTGTTAAATTTACTAATGATGCTATGTGAATGAGGAGTGTGATTGTAATATAAATACTTAAAACTTGACAAACAGAAGGGATATGAGTGTAACCTGGATAACTAGAGAAGTGTGAGTTGTATTTTGATATTTTCACAAATCTTAGAGGAGGGGAGTATAATTTACCCTTGTAATTAACCTTTCAATGAGCTTTAGAAAAATCATGGCTTTATCAAACCAAGTTTTAAATTAATTTTCTTTTTACTTTGTACTATTAATATTTAACATATTAATTTTGTAGACTATTATTATCTTTTATTTTTTTAACATTTTTAATATAATAGGGCATATGTCAAATAATAAATAGGGTAATGATATTTTAACACTCAAAAAGTGAGTGTCTACTTAGACACCTATTTTATAATCATTTGATGTGATGGTTGTTAAGGATAAGTATCTAATGGTTATAAAGTGAATGTTTGTGTCTGAATAGACACTTATTTTTTGAGTGTCAAAATATCATTACTCTAATGAATAACAATAAACTTTTAGTTTACTCTAAAAGACATCTAAGAATTTTACCTCTACCCGGAGGAGCACAGCCACTTCCAATTTATAGATAAAGAGATACCAACTTAGAAGCTGTGAAATTAAGATCATGGCCAAAGAGAGTAGCGTTGTTTCTCTGTTTCCTAGCAAATCACAAATTCTCATGAAGGATGATGACAATGTGGATCATCAAAACTTCATAACTTCAATTTCAAAAGCTGAAAACGGGGATGGGAAAGTAGGACCCAAACGCCCCTTTGATGCGCTTCCCGGGTGGTATGCTGACACACCGTGGCCAGGTACTATGATTTCTGTTAAAAAAAAATTGTAAATATTTTTCTGGATATACAGGGGGTCATTATTTTGAATATGGTGACAGAGGGGTGTAATAAGAGTCATATTAAAATTTATAAAATTTATGGATAATATGAATTTTTTATATACAAATAACTATGTAGCGATTTACATGCGATATGAATTAAAAAATTATTATTATTCAGGGCAATTTGTGTAGGAAAATATTATTTTATTTGAGTTTTTCAGATTTCAGCAACAAACAAATCGTTATATAGAGATTTCATTGAAAAAATAATATGTCTCCATGATGATATTTTTGCCTTTCATTTATTGGACGCACCCTCTTTTTTTGCTTTCTAACCTTTTGTTTTTTAACTTGTCTTTCTGGTAAAATATCCATGATGATGATTTTTAGCTCTCAGGGTTAAGTATGAATTATCGGTTGCCTTCATGATTTCATCGCAATCTACATACTCTTATGTGTTTTGATTGAAATTGAAGTTCAAGACATACATGAGAATATTTGAGTCCATGTCCATCTATACATCTCAATAGGCTTTTATAAATAAAAGAATATCGACTACGTCTTATTTGCCACAATCATCATACGGCTAATGTGGACGCAATAAGTTGGACTGCCTGCTCCAAGTTAAGGAGTTGGGCTTAGTGGTTTGGGCGAATGCCCGAGCATTGTTGGCCTCTAGAATAGGGAACAATATCTTGTGTCCCCCCTTCCTGTTTTCGTTTATATCCCCTTAATAAAATTTTAACATGTATGTAATGATGATATTATTTATAATTATTAAATTTTTTTAACTACTTATAATTTAAATATATGATAAAAAATTGATTAGAGGGACAAAGAATAGGACAAAAAGAGAGGAACAGGAGGAAAAAAAAAAAAAGCAAGCGTGAGGCTGGTTTCACAAATTTAATGAGTATGCTAGCAAAGCCTTAATTAACAGATCAAGGGTTACCTACATTCCCCACAGATTTTATGAGCATTAAAGATTTTAACGTGCAAAGTCAAATATCTTCCATCATGAGGAGTTAAAAGTGAGAGGAAAAAATTGACTCTATTAAGAGAAACGGTTTGGTGCTCCTAGGCATAGATTAGGAGTGCACAAATATATATGGGGAGAGATCAGGTAACAGAAGTGATTTTATTGAGATGATTCTAATGGGAGTAATAATTTATTATGAGGAGCAAATATGAGTCGTATAATTATACATAGACAATTAGAATTAAAAGTTATTAATAATAATCAATAATTACATAATTATTTAATAATTACATATATATACACACAGTGTGTGTGTGTGTTTTTCTCATATCAACTATGTCTTATACGGCTAATCTTTGACTTAATGACAACAAATAGATTATACTTTAGACATGTAAATTAACATGACAAAACTCTCAAATTGATTTCTTTTACATTTTATATTAGATAAATTAATTTATCTAGAAAAAAAATCCCCGTCAATTTAAAAGGTCAAATTGATTAGAGATTAATCTATTCGATATTTTTAAGTTGTATGAACTTCTTTGATTTTTTTTTTGAGATGAATCAATTTATCTGATTTTTTTTTTGGAGGGGCTAATTTATCTGAGACAAAATCTAAGACAAATCAATATGAGAGTTTTGTCATTAATATTTTATAAGAGTTACGGTGGTCAAATAAAAAATTTAATATTTTTTATTGTCAAAATTTCACACATGTTAAACATTTACTTGTATATCCCAGGTGACATTTTTCTACTTACGGGTTTTTCCTGATTTATCAATTGCCTAACTTTCCCACCTGTTGCTATTAATATTCAATTATTCATGTCCTGCTTTGCATAGGGGAAGCACATTTATATAAAATTGAAAAGGTCTTATTCCATGGGAAATCAGAGTTCCAAGACCTTCTTATATTTGAGGTAAACTTGTTAATCCAAATGCTCATTTGTTTGTACAAACACATATGGCATGCCATAGATAGCAACAATAATATATAACCATAGAGTTGCTATCAAAGGGTCAGAGGTCAGTGCCCCAAATTATTTGGTAATGTTTTCCTTTTTTGAGTGCCAATCAAATATTGCTGAGAATTTGGAAAATTGACATCCCTGAGGGTGATGTGGCGTGTGCAGTCATCTAGTCATGGGAAGGTGGCAATTCTGGATGGGTATATGCAGCTGACAGAGAATGATGAGTTTGCTTATCAAGAGATGCTCACTCACCTTGCACTCTGCTCCATTCCCAACCCAAAGAAGGTTGGTCCTCTTCAATACCAAAAATTATATTATTCCAATCATTTAATTCTGGAGTGTGCTAAGTTAGTACAACATAAGCACATTGCCCATGTCTTTTTGAAAAAGGAGCCCAACCTTGACTTTGATATCAAAGTTAGAGCGGGAGAGTCCAACAGAGGGAGATACAACTAACTGGCTAGTCAGACACTATATCTTGACAAAAAATCTTAAGGCAACGACCTATGGCTTCTCCCATATTTTATGCCACTCACTTAGTCCATTCTCAATCAATGTGAAACTTCACCCCTCACATTTAACTCAAACAGTGTCAATATCATATTATTAGTTTATTAAACTAAGTACACTAGGTTTGCATAAATCTCTCATGGCAATCCATCTTTTGTGGCATCACATCACTTGAATTGAGCCTAGTTAAATCACAAACACTTCATAAAGAATGGAGAGAAAGATATTTATGATTCATAATTTGTTTAACAAGATGACGATTGATGAATATTGCAGGTGTTGGTCGTAGGAGGGGGAGATGGTGGTATTCTTCGAGAGATATCCCGTCATTCTTCTGTTGAGCATATCGATATCTGTGATATCGACAAAATGGTCATCGATGTGAGTCATGAATAAATTACCTATCTTTTCTAAATCTTACTAGAAATGGATCATAAATCATGGTCTTATATATGCTCTCGCAAATACAATTGGATAACCTAATCAGTCTTTTTCTCGTACATTTTATTACTGATATTTAGATACGATTCTTAAGTTTTTCTTCTACTAATTATTTGCAAATAGCTCTATAGACACTCAATGTATATGGAGTTATATATCTTGCTTTTAGACCGGGTTAAGTTTTTCCTTCAGCTCAATTTTTTATTTTAACCATAACAAAAAAGATGCTATGGAATCTCCATTGTATTGTGATTATTAATATTAATGTGATTGTGAAAAATAGCCAAAAAATATGATGCAATAGCAATTGTTGTCATGATGGGGTTACATGCCCCCAATTCAAAATCATGTTACAAATTAAAGAGCCACCTCAATTCTCAGCTAGCATGCATTGCTTTCCATAACATAAAATAAGAATCCTACAAAGTTTCTTGTTTTTGAGGTTGCAGGCTTATAAGAAGTTCTTTCCTAACGTAGCAGTTGGTTACCAGGATCCTCGAGTGCATGTTTATATTGCCAATGGTAAAAGTTAAGTCATTTGTTCTTATTTCACAATCACATTAGCTATAGCAGTTACTGATGCATTTGTGTATCCCAAATTTTGTGACAAATATACAGGAATTGCATTCATCAATTCTATTCCGAAAGCCACTTATGATGCAATTATATTGGATGCTTTTGATTCAATAGGTAAACATATATATATATATATATATATATATATATATATATATATATATATATATTTGGTCCATATATTAAAATTGCTGCCACAGGAAAATGAGGGTTTTTTTTGGGTATATAGAATTTGGGCAATATATTTACATTAATATGATATTTTGAAAAAAATTCACATAATATGCTATTTTTAATATAAAATCTGCCAAAGACAGATTCAAGGATAAGGAAAAGAAAATCAACACTGAATCTGCCAAAAAGTAGATTCAATTGACAAATTCAATGAAAAAAAATTAGCATTGAATTTGCTAAAGGTAGATTCAATGTAAAATGAAAATAACACAGAATCCATCACAGGTGGATTTTATAAATACCATATACAAGTAAATTTATCTATTATTTCATATTAGCATAAATTACCTATCAAAATGCCATATACAAATTTTTTTTCCCGAAAGGATCCTTTTTTGGTTTAATGTGCAATGACCTGATGCAGGACCTGCTGCACAAGTGGTTGCGGATGAAGGGTTCTTAGAATCAGTTGCAAAGGCTCTTCGGCCTGGAGGAGTGATGTCTGCTCCAGCTGTGAGCCTGTGGAGTAAAGACTTTGTCATTGCAGACACCATAGTAAATTTCAAGACGATATTCAAAGGCTCTGTCAACTATGCTTGGACTACTGTTCCTACATTTGCAAGGTAATCTTTACTTATTTTACTTTGCCCAATTTAAAGTAAATTTTTTTTTATGTCATCGACCAACTATAGATTATCACATCATTAAAAATAATTAAATTTTATAGAATATATCTAAAAAATATATTAATTCATGATATAAATTTTTTTTGACAATTTCTCAAAATTATACTCTGATTTATATTTATCCGTGAATATTCATTTTAGTTCTTGAAGTTAGTATTTAAGTGCTTTACTTTAGTATCTAAAATTAAGAAATAGAAATTAATAAATTCTTCTCTACTGTGAAATCATGTTGGAGACAAGACCAACAGCTAACATCTTGGTGAAAATATCAGCAACATGGGCCTCAGTTGAGATAGATAGAAGACGAATTAGGTCCGACTATATATTTTCCCTTCCAATGTAAAAATCCATCTCTACGTTACACAAAGAATTAAGTACCTTGCCATGTAAGAGGAATTAGCTTACTATAATGTGGGAGTAATTACAAAAGTGATTTAAACAATTCCTATAATGATGTTAACAAGGACTAACTTCAATTTCATTCTACTATTTAATAACTAAATTATTAATTTCTTATTTTGCTAATCAAAGTAAACTAAACATACAATTTTAAGGACTAAAATCAACATTTCAATTTATATTTACTCTTCCAACTATGAGAGTCTTTTTCCCCCTTGTTTTTGGCTTAACAGTGGGGTGATTGGATTCATGCTATGCTCCACGGAGGGCCCACTAGTCAACTTCAAGCACCCAATAAATCCACTGAATCCAAATCAAAATGGAGTAGCAAAGGGGCCTCCCAAGTTTTATAATTCAGAGGTAATCAATCCATTAATTAGAAATGATTATATGTCTAAGGCTTAACATTCCCATTTGTTTTTGCTCCATTTTCTCTTCAACCAATCCAAAGGAGCCCTTCTCACTTCCTTTCTTTAAAAATTTTGGTCACTGCAGATTCATGCTGCTGCATTCTGTCTACCTTCTTTCGTAAGCAAGGCTACCGACCCTAACAAATAGTGGCAGTGAGATGGATTAAGGTTGAATTAAGATAACTGCTACTTCGAACTGTGTAATATTTACGCTATTTGCGAATTTTATATAATATGGTTTTTGATTTGATGAACAAATTATCTAATGTCGATTTGAGCTAGCTATTTTAATTTAATGTTTCCCCCTAAAAGGTCATCTTCTTTTTTGTCAAAAAAACTGAATATTATTCATTTACTGTGTGGGAGCAGTTCACAGTTGGTTAAGGTCTAGCAATCAAATAGAAGTATGATATGCTAAGTGACAAATGCTCATAGCAGTTGAGGCGTTAGCACAACTGGTAGACCATTTGTGTCTCCAAAGTGACCCCACTTGGGATCGACACCAGCAAAGCTTGTGTGTCTAATAAAAGGTACCATTCATCCTTTTTTTTTTTATAAGCGAAAGGGCCAAGGCCCAAAAAACTAACACAAATTACACACGAGTCAGATGGGGCGTTAGAGCCCTGAAACATCAGCTAGTAAAACATTCCTCAACGCAGGGTGAGGGGAGTTCCAAATACTAGTTTCATAGTTCTGAGAAAGGGTACAATTAAGGAGTTCATCAGCAGCCCTATTTGCCTCTTTAGGAGTGTGGTTGATGGTTATGTCCCAAGGCTTTGTTAGAAACTCAGTAATTCTGCAGGCAAGGTGAAATTTCAGCACACCTCAAGATGCTGTCTGCTGCCTGCGTTTGAGTCTGATTCCACTATGACCTTTCTGAAGGCCATTGTCCAAGCTATTTTAATACCTGTGACTATGCCCCAAAATTCTTCTGGCAGGGCACTTTATGATCCACCTTATGATCGTATGAATGAAATCCATTTGAAGCCCATAAATGTCTCCTATTGTTTTTTTCCTTTTGTTTTGGGCATGTAGTGTCTTGTATTTTTTTTTTTTTTGGTCAGATCATGAAGTGTCTCATATGATCTATAACAACAATGCTAGTTTATTGGGCCTAAGACTTAAACCAAACCCTTCGCCCCCCTCTCTCTTCATCCTTCACCCAACAGCTCAACAACCATAATGGTGGGGTGGGTTGGATTGGCTAAATTGTAGCTCATAAACCCGTAGGTTAAGCAAGAAGTCATCATCCTCGTGACGTCCTTGATCCACCACGAAGCTTGAAGTAAAATAATATACAGAATATATAGTTATGGATGATCCAATGATTTTATTTTGATAGCTTCTTGTCAATGTTCTCTAAGGGTATGTCTTTATGAGCTTGAGTTTTGAACCAAAGGGGAGAGGAAGGAAGAATTTGTCGGGTAAAATTTTAAAACTTCACGCTATAAACCTTTCCTTCCCCTCCACTCTCCTTCAAAATCTAAACTCACAAAAATACTCTAAATTGTGGCCATTGTTGTGAATAATGTATTTGTGGAAAATTATCTCAAAAGTATTGC
The DNA here is from genome assembly GCA_031216125.1 of Dalbergia cochinchinensis. Lineage (NCBI taxonomy): Eukaryota > Viridiplantae > Streptophyta > Magnoliopsida > Fabales > Fabaceae > Dalbergia > Dalbergia cochinchinensis. The sequence goes on along the minus strand of CM062373.1, from coordinate 51,021,762 downwards.
TCTCTCCATTTCATATTGACTATCACTTTTGATATTTGCATAAGAATTAAAATAACGATTAGATTTCATTAATTTTCTAAAGAATTAAAAGTAAAATTATAGTTTAGATTGGAAATCAGTGGACCGGCCACCTGATCAGTCCAATTCATCATTTGGCTTGGACTTACATACAATTCGATCAATGCCGGTCAAATCGGTTAAAAAATGCGGTGAAACAGCAGGTCAACTAGCCAACCAACTTTATCCACTCGTGAACATGGGCTAAATCCCGCACCAAGAGGAACAGAGCATATGCACACACCATCGGGCTAGCTTGCTTCTTATTTCATAATGTATCAATAATTATATATATTATATACCTAATATATTCTTGTATATAAATGAATCTAAAACTACTGTTGACGGACCAAACCATGTACCAAAGGGAACATTGCAACACATGCCAATAGGCCAACTTGCCCTTTGAAGTGCCAATCATACTTAATATAATTTTTATATATTTATTTAATTAAATCTGGGTCAACCAGTGACCTATTAGTTGAATCAATGACCCGATAATGTGGCCGAGTCGATCACAGGTCCAATTTTAAAAACTGAGCAAAATATGAAAATACCTTTTTTACTTTTTTTTCCCCTTTCCATTAAGTCACATCCACGTATTTTCTCTTCCCTAATTTATTTATTTATTTTTTATTATTTTGGTCTGCTATCTAATTTTCTATTCATTTTGGTTCTATAACTTATTTTTATTTCTCATTTTGGTCACCTAACTAATTTTTATTCTTTCTGGACCCCTAATTTATTTTTATTTTTCATTTTGGTCCCCTTACTATTTTTTATTATTTTATATTTATTTTATTTTATTTTCTATTCTTGTGCTGTGACATAGTAAATTAAAATAAAAGAAACTAAAAAATAAAATTGAACAAGACGTTTATTCTTTTTAAAATGTAAAATAAAATAGGAATTAAAAATTAAGTACACAAGAGAATAATAAGAACCTAAATGATACAAATTCAAGAAAAGTAAATTAAAAAGACATAACCAAGGAAATCTGAGACAATGTAATGGAAAAATATAATAATAGACGAAGTAGAATGAATTTAAATTTTTTTAAAAAACAAAATAGAAAATTAAATAAAGTATAAAATAAATAGAATTAAGTAAAGTAGAATATGGAACAACATACAACAAAACAGAATATAAAATAAAACAAAAAAATCCAAAAGGAACAAGAAAAATTAGTCAAGGGATCAAAATGAAAAACAAAAATAAGTTAGAGGACAAAATAGAATAGAAAATTGGTTAGAGTATCAAAATGAAAAACAAAAAAAAAAGTTAAGAGATAAAAAGAACAAAAAATTAGTTAAGGGACCAAAATGAAAAATAAAAATAAGTTAGGGGATTAAAAAATATATTTCGCATTCTTTTTTTTAAAAAAAGTATGATTTTTTTATTTATTTTGGTGACTCAAAATATTTAATCCTTTAAACTAGGTGAGGGAGTTGGGTATGTTTAGTATGTCTGAGATTCTAGGTTCAAAATTTATTGCTGATAATGTAATTCCAAAGTATAAAAAAAAAACTCCATATATTTAGAAATGAGTTGGAAACTAACACATGGTTGGATTGTGTGCCTAGATACTCCTTCCTCTTAACCAATAGTCTCGAATTCAACCTTAAATGCTTGAGTAGAATTGCGTTTAAGATGAGGATACTTGTAAGAAAGAAAAGATAGAAGTGAATCACAACCTATGGTGGGCCATTACTAATGAGTCTAGTTGATCCATTTTGATCGCTTTAAAAGCTCTTAAGTATTTTTCATTTGTCTTATCCTTTTATGCACCCAATTTACCTCATATTATATTATTGTTAAACCACTACCGTCAGATTTTCAATCAAATTAATAAATCCTAATTAATAAATTAGATCCTCCTTTTTCTTATGCCCAAAAATTTCAAATTTTATTTTCTATCCGCGAAAACCGCCAAACCCCAAATATCATCATCTTCACTCATAATGAGAGACCTCAGCACTAATAAAAATTATTGATGTATAAATTTATCTATTGATATATTTTCATGGGAAGTGAGGTTAGGATTTATTCTTATAATAATTCCAAGATATGTTTCCTAACTCAATAAAAAATATGGTAGAATTTGGCCCAATCCTTTATTTGGTTGGATGGAGAACAAGAGTAAAAAATGGCGGCAGAGAAAATGAATAGAAAATATGATTTTATATCTTATTTGAGTGAAAAAGGAAATCAAATAAAGAATTTTTTTTACAGTGCATCCTACTAAAAATGCTTTCTCCTCTAAAATGAGAAGAAAAAGAAAAAAAAAACTTTATATCATAAAATTATAATTTTTATCCTTATATATATATATTAAAATGAAAAAATTATTTACATAAATTTACACTCCCTCATTTTTATTCTATCTGCCAAAAAATAAAACACATAGATTAAGAAAATATTAAATATATTTTGTAATAGTAAAAATTTATATGAGTAGACTATATTATTCCTATTAAAATATAAATTTATATGATTACAAAGTTATTAAAAAACAAACACAATTAATTATATTTGAGGTAGTATTGAAAACAAAAAAATTAATGTTTCTTGATTTTAGAAATGGAAAAATATTTTATAATAAAAATATTTAAAAAATAGAAAGATAAACTGAAAGGGAGTGAGAATTTATTTCTTCTTTTCGTTTACTACTCAAACAAATAATGAGAGAAAATAACACTCTTTTTATTTTCTCTATTTCTTTTTCTTCTATTTTTTTCTCTATTTTCTTTTATCGTTCAAACAGTTCAAACGTGGGGTTGCGACCATACGTTTCCCACTCTCGGGCTGATCCAAATGAGAGGCCCATCCGTAGCTGTCACTATCATTTATATTTAATTAATTACTCCAGCCCAACTTCTGGCCCACGATCAGATTCTTCGTGCCCATATTGGTGGTGGATACACGCCACGTTTTCTTTGATTCTTTGCACTGTAAAGTTCACCAACGATTATTTACTGTTTGAACTTTGAAATTTAATGGATTACCTGAAAATTTTACTCAACAGATTTGCCAATTGATTTGGCTCTTTCACCAAGGATTTACATTTCTCCAAGTGGTTCAATTATTTTTATTTTTTGCGTGTGTTTGAATGATGGATTTTGTTATTTTATTAGCAGAAGTGGAGTATCGACGTTTCTTATTATACCAACCCATAAGTGTCGGTAGTGATTTGATTTTTTATTTCATATTTTTGGAAAATTTGATAACAGATTGCTTTATATAATCATGTGAAAGTATACGTATAGACGTTTCTTATTATGCCAACCCATAAGTGTCGGTAGTGATTTTATTTTTTATTTATATTTTATATATATATAAAAGAAAGCAACCTATTATCAAATTTTTCAAAATTATGAAATAAAAAATAAAATCACTACCAACAGCTATGGATTGGTATAATAAAAAACGTCTATATATATATATATATATATATATATATATATATATTTAAACTCTTCACAATTATAACTTACAAAAATTAAGCGTCATTTTGGCAACTTTTTAATGGCAATCATTTTGCAGTCAAAATATTTTTTGATATTTTAAAGAATAATTAAATTTTGATTTTGTTTCTTAAAAATTATTCTTTGATCTAAAACATTTATAAGTTTGTTTGGTAATTTTGATCCTCATTATTAATATGTCTTTGTTAGATATTGAGCTGATTAACAAAATGTCACATTACCTAGCTAATTCTATATGACAATCAATAATCGACATTGCATGACACATCATAACTTTATGTGTCAAAACTTACTATAAAATGAGTTATTAAGTCTAGTAAAATTAGTTATTGGATTGAGTTCAATGGATTATTTGATGAGAGTTTTGACACAGAATCATCATTTTGTGTCCAGTAAAATTAATATGACTAGCTATCATGTAGGCTTAGATAACATTATCTTTCATTAGTTAGCTTAATATTTAACATATAGATAAACTAACAAAAACAGTTGAAACCAAACAATTTTAAAATATTTTATCGAAATAAAAAATAATCGCTAAAGATCAAAATCAAAATTCAAAAGGATGATATAATAATTTTATAAATTTAAGAGAGGTCGCTATAATGGTTTCACAAATTCAGTGAATTCATGAGCAAATTTCACAAATAGAAAAGAGTCGGATGAATTTTATCAAATATCGGGAGAGATCAATGTAATTTGCCCTTATTTTAAGTTTCTTTTATTTGGCTTCAAGACAAAAACTTAATTAATATTTAAAACAGTGGTAATAAACTTTTATTTCACTCTATATATCATTAATTTACTTCTATCTTATTTCATTCTATTTCACCTGTGAATACTATCCTAAACAAAGTAACAAAGATGGCAAGCAATTGCATGCCAATTCTCGAAGATAATCTCTCATGTCTCATATCGAAATAGTCAATTTTCTTTGCATAAAAAGGGAAGGTTAATGTGCATTTCTTTGGAATTTTTTTTCCATTCAGAATCACTTTTTCATTAAAAAATCAATTTTTGTATATTTAAATAATTTTTAAAAAATAACTAAAATCTCAAAAAAAGTTTAGTTTCCATTTTCTTTGTAGAAGCTAAAAAAAAGTGGCTTCTGAAAAAAAAATCAATTTTCACCGTTCTCAGTTAAATATACAATTTATGCTTTATAATCACTTTTTTAATATGAAATAAATGCACCCTAAATCCACCTATGTCGCTAAAAATTTGGCCTTGAACCAAAGTCTTCCACCCAATTGGTTTTTCTCACCACGAATTTAGCTAGCCTCTAAAAGAGAAAGATTCACAATTCTTAGCTTCAAATATGTATTGTTTGTGTCCTTTCATATCCCAACCACCAAGCTTGTGGATCTTGTATGGTTTCACAGTCCTTTGCTTAGAGATCATCTAGTGCCTTTTGTTTCGGGGCAAGAGAATCTCGGGTCTATTATCATTACAGGCAAGTTTTTATTAGGATGGAAAGGGTTGAGTTTGTGATCACGTGCTAATTGAATCTCAACTATTAAATTCTCATTTAACAATTGAGATAAAATAATTTTACTATAAAAGATAATCCTGTAATAATTTATCTTTATATTTATTAAAAATTACATTATCAATTTTACTCTCTCCATCCCTTCTTCAAATTCCATTGTCTTCTGCTCCTTCTAATATACGCCAACCCTTCTCTCCTCCCTCACCCACATCACTGCCTCTTCCTCCAACATGGAGGCTACCGTCACCAGGAAGGATAGGGAATAGAGAACACCAACTTACAACAAAGCAATGAACTTTTGCCATTTTTGTTTGATGATATGTTCTTGTTTTCTCTGCCAATAAAGACTCATTATTATTTCCTGTAAGCAATGTCCTCTCACATAATCGAATTCTATGGGTTCCTTGAGCTTGTTCAACCCCCTTAGAGCTTGTTGAAGACTTGAATTTTCTTATGCACAGATTATAGAATCGTTGGTCTTCTAAATGATTGGTGTAAGGGTTATAATTATGAGTGGTGTAAGCGTTTTTGGTTTGTGTGTGATTATTATAAGGTGAAAATGGTCTTTTGACAAATGGTTTTTGATAAATGCCATCTGTACTCAGTAGCAAAAAACAAAAAAATCATTTGCATTCATTGTGAATTTATTTTAAACAAGTGAAGAGACCAAAAAAATAAACACAAAGTTAATAGACTCACCTTTTTTTTAAGTATTCTCTATCTTATAACTTTTTCTCCTTCATTATGTATTTAAAATTAGTCCATCAAATAAGAATAAATAATTTTTTTATTTTCTTGCACCATGTGTAATTTTTTTTAATTGAAAGATTTGATGACATAAGATGCTATATGTGATTTTTTTTTTCATTAGATTGATACTACTGCTAATTCGAGAAATGATTCTATTGCTTTAATTTACAAATAGTGCGGTTATCAACACATGTAACTTGAATGAATTTTATCATGTCTTGGTTATATAAGAAGTAACAGAGAATAATCATAAGAGTGAGCTAGGTTTGGTTTGTATTATCTTGGTTTTTTTAGAGTTGTTGAGCTCTTCAAATTTTTTAAAAACTATTGTTAAAAAATTATAGTAATACTGTTTGGTAAAATAGTCTCAAATAAAATTATTTTCAATAAGAAGAAGTCATCACAATACGTAATATTTGATAAATATTTATAAAATCGCTTTTAGAATTCAAAGTAAGAGTTAACCCTCGTTTTGATCCTTGACTCTACATATTAGTTATTTTAATTCTTGACTTTACAAATGTTGAGTTATGTTAGTCCCTGATCAAAATTTGTTAAAATTCTTTAAGTTAAATGAACATTAAGTGACAACCAATGATTATCCCATATGCCATTTGACATGCTATAAAGACTTATATGGCTTATTTTGAAGTATAAAAGTACACGAAATGATCATTTTATTATGAAGAATACAATAGTAATGATTCATTTGTACATTTTTAGATATCAAAATGAACTATGTAGGTCTCCATATCATGTCAAATGGCACATGGTATGCCTAAGTGTTGCTTAGTATTAATTTAATAGACAAAATGTTAATGCATCTTAATTGAGAGATTAATGCGACTCAACATTTGTAAAGTCAAGGACCAGGTTATTTTAAAAGTCATATACTAAAATGACTCACACATATAAAGTTAGAGATTAAAATAAAAGTTAACTTAAAAGTAAAAACAAATCTGTTCTAGGGGCAATGAGTCGGCAACACACTGCATCAAAAAGCTTTGTTCTTCCCATGAGAGGAGTGAATTGCCCTAAAGAAAGCGATATCTTTGTCCCTCATCCCAGCCTGTCATATTTTATTATTTTTCTATATTTTTAGGGGCTATTTTGCAAATTCTATACCATCAAAACCAATTTAAAGAGAGTTTAAACTAATTAATCAAGTAATTATATTATAAAATGAGTTTAATTTTCATGTACCGTTAATATAAAGTAATTTTACACTGTCGACTAATAGAATTTTAGGAAAGTGTCAAATTAAGGTGAGCAATTGTTATCATGAGTAGCTATATATAAAATGATTTGACACTTTTTTGAAATTTTATTTGTTGATAATGAGTAGTTATTATAGTGAGTACCTAATTAAAATAATGAATAGCTATATAGAATGGTGAGTAGCTACATAGCATTATTATAATATAATGAGTAACTAGCTTTCTACCCTTGCTATGCACGATGATAGAGCATACTACAAAATTGATTTAATTTTATTTTTTTCATATAAACATACTTTTTCATCATACATCGTTACAGTCATGTGTTTGTGGCTTGTCTTTGGTGGTGTTGGGTTTGGAGAAATAATATGGTCTTGAGCAATGATGCCTGGAATTTTTATCAACTCACCTTCAACATTGATTGTCTAGTCTCTGATCTTAAGGCCTGTTTCCCTACTGACCGAATTGGGATTGCTGTTACTTCAGTTGCTGCCTGCTGGCAGAAGCCAATGGAAGGAAGCATCAAAATCAATGTTGATGGCAGTTGCATGTCCAATCCTTGGCGAGCAGGTTTTGGGGGAGTGTTGTGTGACAACTCAGGTAATTGGATTCATGGTTTTTCTGGTTTTCTTAGTCAGAAAGATATCCTTTTTGCTGAGTTAGTTGCTATTAAAACTGGTCTCTAGATGGCTTGGGACATGGGCTAGAAGAAGGTAGTTCTTGAAATAGATGCAAAGGAAGCTTGGAGACTGGTAACCAGGCATAACAGCTCTTTTCATCTCTATGGAATTCTCCTGACTGAGATTTATTTCTTGGTTTCATTGGATTGGGATGTTCAAGTGATTCATGTGTGCAGAGAAGCCAATTTTTGTGCTGACTTCCTAGCTAAGCAAGGCTCGAACCAGAATGCTATTCTTCGGACTTGGCACGACCCTCCTGAAGAAGTGATTGTTTGTTTATCAGCAGATATTGCTGGTGATGTGTGTTTGCATTCCTAGTCTTTTGTTTGTTTGCTTCCTTTTCGTTCTTTTCGTTTAGTCACCGAAAAAAAGAGTCTTGAGAAGTATTCATCACTCAAAATAAATATTTGAATATCAATTATTTGATTTTATTTTAAATGTTTTCGTATAATGAAATAAAATTGCAATAGTTGTTTTATATTCTTAAGAAATTTAAAAAATAGTATAAAATTTATCGTCACTTTTAAGTTACATAACTCAATTTATATTGTCTTCTTATGTGTTTTATTCTTAAAAATAAAATATACTCAAATAATAAAATTATTTTATATGGTGTAGAAAATAATTTTGTAGTGTATGAAAATAATTTTATTTTAAATAAGAATATAAGCACATCATCATTGAATTGTGAGTTTAATTTTAATGCATTAAAGATTGAAAATAGATAACATTGTCATCAGTTTTAAATAATATTGTCACATATATGACTTTTCAAGTAGTATGTATAAGAATCAATTATAATTTTTCACATTGCAACATATATCTGATGACAGTATAAAACTCTTTTAACCTCTCGGTATATCAACATTAAATCCCTAATTATATAAGCATTTTATACTTTAATATTTTTTGGATCAAAATCTAGGGTAAACTCCCAAAATGATCCATATTAATTTTTGTGTGGGATAAATTATAATAGACCCTAGAAAAAGGAAATGGACAATTGGTTCACAATCTTTTAAAAATAAGACAATTTGGTTCCACTATAAAATTTTTTCATTAAGCACTATGATGTGGTCTTGTTAAGAAGTTGATGCTGCATCGTTGTTCTCCATCATATTATTCTACTCACTATCATTAATAAAGCAACATGATGTTTTGAGTTTAGAATGCATTTATAGTGAACTATATGTAAATAAAACAGGGCTTTTGAATGTTAGAATAAGGCTAAAATATGACATCATTTTGCTAATTAGGATTACTAAGAATATAGAATGACAGAATATAGGATAACAGTGTCCCATTAATTATTTAACTATCCGTGTCATAATATTTCCATACAGAGATTTGACAGAGGACTATTGCTTGGTATGTTAAAATGATAGGGACCATATTGTCAGTTTTTTTTCACTTAGAGACTAACTAATTTATTACCCATGCATGGGATTAATAGTAAAAAATTTTATTGAATATTAAATCCATTTATCTAAATTTAAGAAATTATACTTCATATATTTATGTAGTAAAATAAATTATTATATTTGTAACTCCCTAGTGCTCGAGTCACATAAAAATTAATACCAAGGAATCACTTCCTATTTCATGAGCATTTCAATATTAGACATAAGTATTGCTAAAAATTCTAATGAAAATTCAGCATGGTAACGGCATCGATACCATGCCTCCTGTAAGACAAAATCATAAACAGAAAAACTAGTCATCCATAGCTCAACCTATTGTTCAAAATACAATATCCAGCATCTTAAATAACATTATCATGAGGTACACAGTCCACTCAATCCACAACATAAAAAGTATTAATGTAATATCATAAGATAAATGGCCTCATGTGTTAAGATGAGGCTAAGAATGTACTATATCATGGCCTCAGGCCACAAGGTACAAAACATAGAAGGAATAAAGGGTCTCATAACCCAAATACAAAAGAAAGATCCAAGTATCAACTCCATAAGCATAGAGTAAAATAACTCAAAGATTTCAAAATATCAAGTGAGATCAAGTTATATAGCGCAATCTCCAAGCAAAGCAAAAGCAATAGTACTCCAACAGCTAAGTTTCTGCATCAGAGTTTACGAGCTTATCTAGATATGATATGGAAAAAAGGAAAAAGATAAGAAATCAATTGAAATCTCAGTAGGAACATATGCAATTAATGTGACATCATAATCATTTCTAGTCTACCTTGGTTTCCTTTGAACTAATTAATATACAATCATGAGGTTCAATTTTAGGATTTCGCAACCATTCTTTACCAGGGTAGAGGTATCTTTTAGTATGGTTTTAGCATGAGACGTACATGCATGCATGAAAGAACTTTAGTAGCATAATTAAGAGACATGCATGCATGGAAAAATGACTAGACTTACCTATTATGTCATAAGCATGCATAAATGACTATCCTAATGCGAGACATAAAAAACATCATAGATATAATCTTTTCTTTGGTTCTAGCTACCTCACTACTTTCGTGTTTCTACATGTTCCTATAGATCTTACTATTCTTTTCTCTTGTTTAATGTTGGTTTAGATACTTTAAAAGCTATGAGCTTATGCTTGACTAGTTGTCATCAGTTCCTTAATGTGAACCGACACTGAAACCCTCATGCACTTATAAAGAAAATCAATATCCGGCCGTCACTGGTCCTCAAAACGATTCAATGTTGGCACTCTCTTTGTCAACGTAAGTTGACCCTTAATCTTTGTCTTAATTCTGATTCCTTAGTTTTTCCTCTTTTCACTCTTTCCTCAAAGTCATTTTTTCCCTCACAAACAATGCTTTAAAAAAAGAAACATCACAACAGCTCAACGGGTAAGCATAAATATTAGTAACCAATCATCCATTGTGTCAAGACTAAAATACTACCATATAAAAAATCAAAACTTATCCAAATTTCCCTTTTTCACTTCCAACAAAAGGAATATTTTCTTAACCAGAGCTTCATTACTTAAGAATTATAAATTCATAAATAGGAACGTAACCTCAATAAATTCTTAGTTTCATTTAAACATTTAATCAAACAAATAGCATGTATAATGATCAATTTTCGTACATGAGGTTGCTCACCACCCAAAACATCATCAAAAGTCATATTTCTAAGTTTTCATGTATTAAAAAAAAGGGATTACACACACACACACACACACACACACACACACACACACACACACACACACGTATATATATAGACCAAACACTTAATTTTTATAAAAATCTAACCTAAAGCATCACAAAACATAGTAAAATAGACCTATCCAACACATGACTGAATTTACACATTTATGCATATAACTTCCAAAATTACCTCATTAACATAGATTTATACTTTTGTAAATAGTAGTTTTGTATCAAACTAATTAACTACCCATCCAACAAATATACAGTGGCTCAACCCAAACAACCTTTACTTTTATTTAGAAGTTTTATCAAACACATGGCATGCATATTTACTCAATTTCCGTGTATCATATTCCATATCTCTGAACACCCTACGTAAAGTTATATTTTCAAGCTCTCATGCATCAAAAACAAAGGTATATATACATACATACATATACACACACACACACACACACACACACACATCCAACATTCAAATTTCTTCAAAATCCCACCAAAATCACTACCAAAACATGATATAAAATGGTCCCCAATCACCAACCCGAAAATGCTTCAATGAAAAAAAATAAACAGAATGCAAAACATAGAAACCGCTACCAACTATGAAGAATAGAAAGGAGTAAGCACAAAGCTCCCACAAGTTGAATGGAGCAGAAAATCTTCTCCTCCTAACTCCAAAATGGCTGCGGATTTGAGGCTTCAGTGGGAGAAGGAAGTGAGCTTTTGAGATGTGATAATGGAGAGGTGGTATGGTGTTTGGTAGGGGAAGAATTGATGGCCTTGAGTCTTGGAAGAGATGGAGTGGTGGTGGTGGTGGTTGGGGTTTGGATAATGGAAGGTGATGAGAAAGTAGAACAGAATAGAGTGTTGTGTTGAAGAAGGAAAAATGGAAAGAGATGTAATGGGGGGAGGAGGTGCTGTGAATAAAAAGGGAAAAATGGGGTTTGGGTTTTTTATTTTCCTTTTTTTTTGAGAGTGTGATGTGAATGACAAAGGTAGTTTGACAATTAAGTATACCTAAGTGAGAGTAACCTAAGAATTTCACACATAAAATCATTAAAATAAACATGAGACACCCATTAAAATATTATTTTCACACACCCCTAATTTCAAGAAAAGATAATTTAATTCATCCATTATGGAGTTTAAATTTCAAAAGGAAACACATGAAGGGAAACCAATTTTACTAATATACTAAATTAATTATGAATGACTAACTATTTATCAGCTAACCAAAGTAATTAATGTGTAGAAATTGGGGCGTTACAACATTCTTTAAATAAATATATTAATTCCTATCCTATAAAATAAAATGGTAAATAAATAATTAGCAAATTTGGAGTACAATAGTAAATATCGTATGCTTAAGTAAATCGTTTAATGTTTTGTAAATGAGAATAGTCAATTTGTATAGAAATACATTGCTATAAATAGGCATTATAATTAATTAACCAAAAATTGAAACAAAATAAATAATCAATTTGATTTAATATTATTGATAGTATATTCCCTAAATAAATCACTTAAGCAAAAAGTACTAATCAAAATGAAGTCAATTGAAACCAATTGTAATTAATTATATTTATTATTATAATTATTAACTGTACTTTTTATAATTAAAAACCTAACCGAAGAAATTGTTCATAAAAAAATAATATGATCGAAAATTACTAATGATGTAATCTCAACTTCAACTTTAAAAATTTAAAAATGTTTGAATATATAAAAAAGGAAAAATATTATTATTACAAAACTCTTTTCTTGATTTTCAATGATCATTCTGTGTTTTGTTTTATGTGATTTTCTATTTTCTAATAATTTTTTTGGTCAGGTATATAAATGATCTTTTGTCAAATCAGATTCATCATTTTTCATATTCATCCTATTCGAGTCACTTAGCACCTATAATAAAAAAATAACATATTACTCGATTAGTTATTTGATTTATTAAGGAAAAAGAATCATGATTAGAAATAAATTATAATTAATAATTAATTTTTTTAATTTTCATTCATTTGTTTAGAGAATGTATCAATTATAATTTTTTTAATAAATTTTGTCAATTATAATTATTTTAGTAATTATAGCCAATTATATGTTTATTACTAATTGTGTATAATAATTTTTATTGATTTATTTATTGGAGAATATAATTTTTTTAAAAGATTTGAACAATTTAAAAATTTTGAATTTAAAATTGAGATTAAATCATTAGTAATAATACATATAATTGATTGATTATATTTGACTGCAATCTTATTATCAATCATAATTCCTAGTTTGTGGTTAAATCAGATCTACAAATTTTCCATTATATTAGATTTTTAAAAGAATAATATTTAATATAGGACTTAGAAAAATTAGACTCGATTTTATTGGGTTATTTTCTTAGAACATATATCATTTATAACAATTTTAATACATAGAATTAATTTTATTTTATTACCAATCATAGATCATAATTTATATTAAATAATTTTTTTAGATAGTATAATATAATTTTTTTTTTGGATTTGACCTTTTTTAAAATTTAGAATTTGAAATTAAGATTAAATCGTTAATAATAATAATAATAATAAATATAATTGATTGATCTTACTTGATTCCGATTTCATTATCAATAATGATTCCTAAGTTTTGATTAAATTTGATTTATTATTTTTTAAATTGAATATTTATTTTAAAGAATAATATTTGATATAGAACTTGAAAAAATTAAATCAGATGCTTTTTTGATTTTTTTAGAGAATGCATCATTTATAATGATTTTAATAAATTTTTATTAAATAATTTTTTAGATGATATAATGCGATGTTTTTTAAGATTTGATCTTTATTGAATTTGAAATTAAGATTAAATCATTAGTAATACTAAATATAGTTGATTAATTATACTTGATTTTTTTATTATAAATCATTATACCTAATCTTTGACTGAATTTGATATACTAATTTCATTTTAAATTTTATATTTATTTTAAAGAATGATATTTGATATAGAACTTGAAAAATTAAACTATATTTTTTTTGGATTATTTGTTTAGAGAATGTATTATTTATGATAATAGAGTAATAGATATAATTAATTATTATAACTATATGAATGATCAATTATATTTTATTACCCATCATGATTCATAATTTTTTATCTAATAAAATTTTTCAAAAAATATAATGTAATATTTTTTAAATTTTTTAATTTTTGAATATGAAATTGGGATTAAATCATTAGCAATAATAAATATAGTTGATTGATTATACTTGATTTCAATTTTATTATCAATTATGATCTCTAATTTGGTCAAATCAAATATAACAATTTCCTTTTAATCTAGATAGTTGTCTAAATAATAATATTTGACATATGAATTGAAAAAATTAAACTAGATTTTTTTTGGGTTATTTATTTAGAGATTTATTATTTATAATAATTTTAATAAATATAATTATATAATAATTAATTATATTTTATTACCAATGATTATTTATAATTTTTTATTAAATAAATTTTTTAGAGAGTATAACACTTATTCTTTTAGATTTGGTCATCTTTAAATATTTGAAATTGAAATTGAGATTAATCAATAATAATAATAAAATATGAATCAAGACTGATTCCATAATAAAATGAACAAATCCAATTAAAATTTAATATAAATGAATCCAGAAAATTAATTTGATCCTACTCCAATAACTCTCTATCGGCAAATCAACAAGCATTTTAAATCTTCTATTGAGATACAAATAATTATATGCATAATCACTGAAGAGGAATCACCTTATGTAAAATAAAAAAGAATATAATTAATTATTAATGATTTAGATTAATTATTTCCCTATTGAGTAAATTCCGAACAAGCCACCTTATTAGTCAAACACCGACTACAATTTCCTTGGATGAAAAAAATTTAGATTGATTGTCACCATAAATGAGAAATATGTGGGAATGTTAAGTTAAATATTACCTTTAACTGGTTTAATTAGTATGTTATTATCTACATCTTATATGCATGTATTAAAATAATATCAAATATATAATTAACTAATATCTAAATATGTTGATATTTTGCGGATCATAAAAGCATAATGTTATAATATTACAGTTGATTATCACTATAAAGGTGATAATTAGTTATGGTTATCATTTCTTATAATATTTATGATAAATGAATGATACTTAAAAAATTATTATTATTATTGTACAGAAAATTTTTGTAATTATTTATTTTAAATTGTATTTTATATAAATTAATATATTTATTTGAAGAAATGCAATATTTTTTTTAACTGCTTGAAGACATATGGAGTATAATTTTTTCAAAGTAAGTGAATAAATTTAATCATCCGTGTATCGTGCCGGTAGTAAACTAGTACATGAATAAAACGGGGCTTTTAAAAGCCTTTGAATGTTAAAATAAGACTAAAAAAGGGCATCATTTTGTTGATTGTGATTACTAAGAATATAGAATAATAGAACACAAGATAACAGTGTCCCATTAACTATTTAACTGCCCATGTGATAATATTTTAATATAGATATTTGACTGTGTACTATATTGTCTGATATTTTGAAAGGAGTGGGATCAAATTATCAGTTTCTTTTTCTTAGAGACTAATTTATGGGTTATTTTGGAAGTTTACTCAAAAGTCTAAAATGTGTATAGTAAATAATGGTTGATTGTAACTTTTTTTATAGGTTTTATACGCTATAATTTTTTTTTTTTGCCAATATATAATTTGCCTAAACTTTCATGGTCTGCACTTGCTTCAAGCATATTAATTTAAGATTATTAACAGTTGTGTCTCCCAATATTTTTTATTGCATAATATTTTTGTATATATTGTAATATGTAATACCAATGTTTATATTTTGTAAATCAATAACAAATAAATTTCTAAAACTAAAATACCAGTTAAAATAAATATTTTTTAAATAAAGTAATCAAATTTTGTGTGTGTATATATAATTCAAGCAATTTATTTTCAACATAAAATAAATTAATATAAATATATTTGTAATTATAAAAAGATAAGACTGGCCAATCATATTTAAAATTTAATACCTATGTAAAATTATTTGGATTTACTTATTTTTAGAAATATATATTTTGATGCTTTTTTAAACCACTTGATGAAAATAAAAATATGAATATGCATGTCAAAATAAGAATTGTATGCTTTTTATTTGATAAATTTTTGTTCTACAAAATAGATTTAAGTTTCAAGTGTTAATTGTATTATATTATATAATTATAAATTGAAGATACAATTTAAATATTTACATTTATTTATAATGTTGTTAGTATGATTAATCTTATTCAAGATTTAATTTTTTTTAAAAAAATGAACAATAAAATTTTAAAATATTGTAAAAGATGAAGAGTTAAAAGTTCACTATCTATAAAATTGAAAACTCAAGAGTTATATGAAAGGTCTAGAAATGAAAAGTTAAAAAAATAAATGAAATCATAAGTAATAAAATTAAAAATCATAAAAAAAATAGAAAAGAAATGTCATGTCGCAATTTAAGTGAAACACCTTTAGTAGAATAATATTATGTGTATAATAACATTATATAATAAATATACATCATATATTTTATTATTATTGACATGACTAGTGAGTAGAGTCATTTATCATATTTAATAATAATAAAATATATAATATATATTTTTATTGTTCATATAA
This sequence comes from Dalbergia cochinchinensis, assembly GCA_031216125.1. Taxonomy (NCBI): domain Eukaryota; kingdom Viridiplantae; phylum Streptophyta; class Magnoliopsida; order Fabales; family Fabaceae; genus Dalbergia; species Dalbergia cochinchinensis. The sequence continues at coordinate 51,005,258 of CM062373.1, read as the reverse complement.
TATTATTCTCCCTGAGTATTATAATATGGAAGATTATTATAAGGAGCAGCTATCTAAGCATGGGGAGTAATCATTATACTAAAAAATATTAGATTGAGGGAAGACCTGTCCCGCCCAAATCATGGTGGCTTATTAATGGCTGTTACAAAAGCATTTAGGTACCATTTGTTTAATCTCTCGCTGGCAAAAATACAAAAATATTAGAGACACAAAATTATTTCTTTTGTTTGGAGATAGAAAATTTTCTATTTTAGAATAGAAAAATATAAGATTTTTGTATCTCTAAAATATGGAGATAAATACAGAGATAGAAATTTAATATTTTTATTTTTCAATAATACCCCTATATATATTTATTATTTATATATCCATTTTTACTGTTTTTATTGTCCCTGTATTTTTATCCTTATCTCCATATTTTATGTGTCAGGATAGTAAACAAACACTATCTTACCGATAACCCTTCGTTGGGGGTTGAAAGTAAATTGAATAGCAAGAGTTTGTCCGTGATTTGACATGATGCACGATGATATAATAAGAGAAGTATATTGTTGATAAAGCCATGCATCATAATAAGTATGTGATCCGACGACGTGTTTAACAGAGACCATGATTCAATGATGTTTCTAAGATGAGGCCCTGTGGTTCTATTTTCCGTGCTCGTCAAAATTAAAGAGATTATGAGAAGTTGCCAAGAGGGTTCTCGTTGGAATAATGGAAAGTGAGAACTTGGCATATTCTCAAGAAATGAGGATGGGTCGTCAATGTTTTGATGAGGCATTATTAGTTAAATAGTTCAACATGTTAGTCGCCAGAGTGGTTAATAATCATAATAAAAGTTGGTGAAGTAATACTTGTCAAATTAGGATTCGTAATTGAAAAATATTATTTGTATTCATAAGATATAGAACACTGTATTGACTCACACCTCATTCATTATTGAACAAGATGTCGACCACATTTAAACAATCATAATAAAATGAATATCCCAATTTAACACAAATAACATTTTTATATGATATATATGTTCGTCGGATAAAGAAAACTTGTAGCCTTGGCATGTTTTGGAGATCGAAGTGTGGCGGGCTTTAACACTCACTTATGCCCTACTGAGATATTTTGGTGACTGTCATCGGTACAGTTCTGTCGCAGTGTACTGTTATTACTGTTTTCCTATAACAGTTGGGAGACACTGGTTAAGCTGCTGGTAATTAATTGAACCAACCAGTGGATTCCCAGTTTGAGATCCTTGTTTCAACAAAATGGTTGATGTTACAACCTTCTTTTCTTCCTTCTTTTGATTCCCTGCACGTTTGTACGGATGCCATATGCAGCACATGGCTCCGGGCCAGTTTGTTCTTGTTTTTTTTTTGGTTCTTTTATGGTTTTAATCTCATCTTCCGAAATCATGCACGTTCAAACATATTTGTACTAGCACTTGCAGCAAGTGGAGGTGGATGAGCCCCTTTTTTATTTTTATTTTTATTTTTTGCTTTTTGAATTTCGTATCTGTACACTAAAAAAGGTTCAATATTTTTTATTAATTAATTAATAAATAAAGATTATTAGTTTATGATATTTATCTTTATCTTCAAAAAATAGTAAAAAATTGTTATTTATTTTAAACGTAACAAGATTATGAGAATATAAAAATATGTTATTATATTATAAGATGACAATTTTTTAATGGAAAAACAAAAATGCTGCAATCGTAAGAATTTCTCATTGGTACCCCGAGACGGTGACGCAGACTGGCCATTTGGCGAGGAGCCAACAGCACACGATGCACGTTTGTCAATTACGTCCACGTCCAGCAGGCAGAAATGCCCCCACCCAATTACTCCCATGTGTTGCCAAGTTTTAATGTCCTTTGTACTATTCCAATCAAAACATATAAGCATTGATAAAATTGACATGAAAAAAAATATATATAAGCCTATTAAATTTTAAGAAAATTAATTTTTATTAACAAAAATTTAGAAGGATTTGACACCGATCTTCCCATCAGGATTAGAACACATAGTCTCTGGATTCTTTAAATGCTTATAGAATTTCTTACGTAATTATCCACAAAACAAAATAAATTATTTCTTATGAAGATTAGGAAAAAAATTAAGAACTAAATTGTTAACGAAAAAAAATATAAAATAAGCAGAACTAAATTGAAGTTATATTATCAGATTAAATTTGTATGGCTACGAAATATTTAGAACAATTATCTTTGAAATATATTAATTTGTTTTTTTTGTAATAATATTGGAAATTTCTTTCCTTGCATTTTCGATCTTTAAACACGATCACCAGATTCACCAATGTGCCTCAACAACCCCTTCGTAACTCTGCTCTGCTACCATATATATCCACATGGCTGGTGGTATATATAAAGCCATGGTTCCATCTTCGCCAATGGCTCAATGTCCATTCATCACTTTGTGTGAGAGGTGAGAGAGTTCATCACACAACAATGGCGTGCCCGCAGCTATGGTGGAGAGTGAGTGGACAAAGTAAACAAGGAGAATGTGTCTATGGGAGTAGGACACTAGCCAGGAACTGGCATGTTACTCCTTCTGGCCTCGCATCCTCTTCCACTGCTACTGCTACTGCTACTCATCTTCAGGTAGGCATCATGGTCATGGAGGAGTTGTATTGTCTTTTTCTTTTTTTTTCTCTTTTAATAATAATATTTTTGGTTTTCCTTTAAAAAAAACCAGACTTAAATATGTTTATGGTTTTTGAAATTTTAGCAAATTTTAATTTTGATTCCCGGAATTATTTTTTTCTTTTTGGTTTCAGATTACCCATTGGTGAAACTACTTTATTTCAGTCTCTGTCATGAATTATTATTGGCCATCACGTAAGATAAATGGTGCGTTTGCTTCGGGTTTTAAAAAAATTTATTATGAAAGTTAAATTTTATATATAATTGAAAAAAGATGAAAGATTTTTTTTAAAAGCTACTAATTTTAGCTTCTACAAAAAATTAAAAATTGATTTTTTTGAAATTTCAATTATTTTTAAAAATTTATGCAAATAAATGAAAAGCATTTTTTAGGTGAAAAAAATAATTATTTACCAAAATAATCACAAATCAACCCACCAAAATGACCTAATTTTTCTTTAACTAATTCAGAATTTAACATAAAAAATTTCATGGCAAGAACTAAATTCAAGCCGTTTGAAAAATGTTTTGATTAAAATTAAATAAAAAATATTCAAGGACCAAAATCCAAATTCCCTTACAGTAACATGCATGTTCAAGTAATTCAGAATTGTGTTATTTATATTTCAATATATGACATGACTTTTTGACATTATTAAATGAACAGCCAAATAACATAATTTTCTTTTTATTTTAAATTTTTTAAAAATGATGTGGCAATGTTTTGACTCACACATTTGATTAAATTAAAAAGAAAATTGATTATGTAAAAAAAGAAAAAAAAATCATTAATAATGAGGATTTAACATCAGAATATCATGTTAACGATTAACGAGGATCCGAGCACATATACGAAATTCACCTTATGAACAGAATATAACATCTCTAAGGTTTTGTTTGTATTCATTAAGAATTAAAAGTGATTTTACTTCATTTAAATTTATTTAGAAATCACTTACCATGCTTAAAATTCATTATAAATCGAAGTTTATTTCAGTAACACATTGAAGATGAATTAACTTTATTATTCTATCAACAGATCTACTCCCCTCAGCGGTTTTCCACTCATATATTGCTATGAGTTCAGATGCATGCTGTGATATCTTAAACTGAGGAGTCTTTTTCTTAATCTAAACTTTATTCATTAAAAAAATTATTATTTTTGTTAGAATTGGTAAAATGACTTAATAATTAAGGGGGAAAATGGCAATTACTATAATAAAGTCTAACCAAATTTGAGAGCATTTTTATGTCGTGTTTCTTTGCGAGGGATCATTAATTATCCCATGTTTCTTTTTTGTCTGAGAGTTTTGAGCTATCTTTACCTATAGGAAACCGACTATAAAATAAAAAGAATTTTCAGATCAATTTCTGTTTTGTAACTTTCCAAACACCAAGCATGTTCTGACTCAGTAGCATAGACTAAAAGAATAACTACAGCCTTGTCAAAATAAGCCAATGACATCACATGTACGTTTATGATAAGAATATGGTCTGCTTCTAAAATAAATGGAACATCACAAGACCTTGACATAATTCCATAAATACATACACAACAAAAAATTTGACCGAAAATAACACTTGTTGTTTTGAGAACATACAAAAAGTTTCACTTTTTATATGCACACACAACACTTTTATTAAATATATTGCTTTTGATATTTTAAAAATATTATCTTCTCTATTCAAAAACATGACCCAAACTTATTATAGTAACGCTAGAAAAAAATAATTTATTAACTTAAAAATATATCCTTTGTTAAAAAAATATTACTTTTAATAATTGATCACATTATTCACATATGATATAATAGCTTTTTAAAAAGTAATATCTTAATATAAAAAAGCATAACATCTATTATATCAAAGGTAACATATTTAAAAAAGATATTACTTATATGTGTATAAGCAATACTTTTGATGGGTACCCAAAACTAAATATTCTCTTAGCCATAAATTTCTTGAAGAGATATTTAGTTATTTGAACACAACTCTATCTTCGTATTTCAACACACAGGAGATCTCTTTCGGCAATTTTCTATATATTTTTGTAATTTAATGCAAAATCCCAAGATCGTAATCTGTAACCCTCAATTTTTACCATCTTTTAATCAGATTTAAAAATTAACATAGATAACATGACACCGATAAAAATAATAAACAACTCGTAAGGATGAAAACTTACTCTCTGAACAACATGCCCTCTTTAGTTGCTGACCAAATTGTTTAGCAATAGGGATAATCTTTTTAAACTTGAAAAGTTTCCCGATGATCCCTCGTCATTTAAAGAGAGAGGCATCTTAATCCCTCTGTTAATGTGTTGTAACGAAGAAACACACATGAGTAGAGGCATAAATGGGTTGGTTTGTGTTCATGAAATTTTTGACAAAATCTGAATCAAACCCAACCAATAAAGTTCAAGTTGGTTCAAATTCAGTGATTGAATTACCTGTCTTTTTTTTTCTTTGCAATTTAAGGCAAAAAAATCTAATAGTTTTTTTAACATAAAGTTGTTTGTTTTCATAAAGAAAGGGTGAGGGAAAGAGAAAAGAATCGTGTAGGGTTGCACATAAAACAAGGGTTTCTTTGTGTATGTGTGTGTATGATGAGGGGAATGTTTAGTTCGACTCAATGACCCAAATCAAACCCATTTAATCGGTTTAGTTTGGATTTGTCAAGTTTATCAAGTCGAATTGATCCGCTTACACCTCCTATCTTAGAGCTGTCGAAATGGACTGAGCCTGATAAGCTAACTCGAATAGCTTAAAAAAAATGTGAACTGGGCTAAAAAAATTAGAATAAAAATAAATGTTGGCCCGACTTAGCCAAACTCAATTTGACCCAACCCAAATGGGCTCAATTTGCTTTGGGCAAAGCTTCCTCGATGGTTTAAACACTAAAGAATAAGATCTCTATTACTAATAATTTGAATTTTTATTCATTGAAATTTTAACTAAACTATAAAATTACCAGCCAAAAACGAGTACTTTGAATACAAGGTAGGTGATAGCTTGTTGAGGATTTGTAGCACTGTAGACAGGGCTGTGTTTTCGCTTTGTGGCTTATCATATGTTGCATTTTCCATCTTTGACATTAAGTTGTTTCTGTTTTTTTTTTTTTTCTTTCTAAGTTTTTTGTTTTTGGTTTGATTTTGTGGATACTGTGTCTTTATGGTTCTCTGGCTCCTTGTATCATTTAGAGCCTTTGCTTATTATTGATTTATCAAAAGAAAAAATGAACTGTATAGCTAAAAAAATTTGAGCAACACAAAAATATTGGCCCTGGACTAGCTCGTGGCCCAAAAAGGATGGGTTGGGTTAACATTTTTTGACCCGAATTACTATGGCCTGAAGTTGCCTGCCCGAAGTGGGCTAGCCCAAATGGGTCGTTCTGACCCCTTTTTACAGCTCTATCCCTCCACATGGGTCATAAAATTACTGATATAACTCTATTAAACTCCATGATAACACTAAATAACATCATTTTTAGCTTGAAATTTGTGAAAAGAAAGAAAATTTGGCTTTTAAATTTTAAATAACTAATTTACCCTCCACAATTTTTAGTCATTTACTAAAATGGAGTTTTTGTCAATAAAATAAATAGGAAAGATTCATTTTGGTCTTTAAAATGGTATGCATATTTTGTATTTTAGTATGTGAAATTAAGAAATTATTAATTTAATTACTAAAATTATAAAATGTGATTAAAAGTAATTAATTTTTTTGTTAATTTAAATCAGTCATGTGAACATTACCTTAAAAACTAATTAGACTTATTTTTTTATAATTTTAAAGATTAAATCATTAATTTCAAGAATTAAATTAAAACATACTTATAATTTAAAGCATCAAACTATAATATAAGTGGTGATAGTCGCCTCCGCATTAAAGAATTATGATTACACTTGTACGATATTCATGTTTTTAGCTTGGCCAAGTAAAATACAACTTGCTCGTTACATAGCTGATTGTACTCTCAAAGCCTATTGTCCTAGATTGAGTGGGAAGAAAAAGAAATGAAATGGCATAATAATAAAATCAAACTAGCGAGGACGCGTGCCACAACAAAATTTCCACACGGTGTTGATGTACAGAACGGTATTAATAGTAAATTAGTACTAAAATAAATTACAATTATTTTATATTTATAATCGATTTGATAATAAGCTCATATAACAAATATTATTTTTTTAAACTCAATTGTTAATTGAAAACGCACACAAATTATGTAATAAAATAGAATAGTCGAACACTTACGCTACCAAAAGAAAATAATTGCTCAATTCGATTAAGCTCAACAGATAGACCATATTCGATTAAACATAATACAAATATGTTAAAGAATGACAAGTATATAAAGGCAGAGTCCATAACAGAAGAGTTCAGGTTAAACACAACAATGATGTGTTCATGCATCGGCTATTGTCTGCTAATTTTAAACCTACTCAGAAATCAGAATAGAAGATCAACAAATTAACAACGACCTTTGAGTTGATGGTTTTCTAAATCTTTGTCGGTGAGAATTGCCTATACACTATATATGCTATAGCAATAGCCTCAATATTCAATTTCCTCATCAAATCTTAACTGGCTAGTTGTACTCAACTCAAACCATGGACAAGTGAATTATCGTATCACTTAACATGAATTGTTGTGCAGGATGAGAATTTGGATTATCAGAGCCATATAACTCCAGAAAAACACAATGGGAAGGACAACCATGGCTATGAAATTCTTGGGTGGTATGCGGATGGACCATGGCCAGGTACTATTGCATCTTCTTCTTCTTCTTTTTCTTCTTTTCCTCGGATTTAATTTGTGCAGATTATCAAATATTCCATATCGTGTGGGATTAATCCCGATCTATAAAGTACCCTAATTAAGTCAGTTTTAATAATAACAATAATAAAGATTAAGAAATCATCCACAGGAAACTTAAATTGCTAACTAAACCACAACTCAAATTTCCTCAAATTTACCTTTTACTTCCTCCGGACATGTGAATTAACCACACAAATAAACATTTTTTATGTGTGAAAATATATAAGGATCTATTTGGTCATTGTTTTCATTTTCTACATTTTCTTTTTTTAGAAATTTTTAAAGAAAATATTGAAAATAATAAAATTATATTTTCAGTTTTTATTTCCTCTTTTACCATTATCTTCACAAGATTTTGAAAATAGAAACCCTAAGAAATGAAAACGGAAAAACAAAACTGAAACTTGCAACATGTCCCTAACTTTTCACAATTTTCATGGGAGACATCTTCACACTATGAAGATCCCCCTGAAGAAAGCAATACCTCGTATAGGTATAAACATATATTTTCTCTGATTCCCAAAGTTCTGCCATTAATATTGACGTCCAGCATATGTTGTACAGGGGAAGCACACTTGTATAAAATGGAAAAAGTCATATTCGAAGGGAAATCCGAATTTCAGGAGCTTCTTGTATTTGAGGTATGCTTTGCACAATTCTTGATCGTCCATCATGCCACACTCATTAGCACTAATGTACATCAAATTAAGAGGACTGTGCTTTGCGCTAGAGTTACTTAGACGAAGGGAGGAAAGACGAAAGTTTAATATAAAACTTCCCATTCTTTCGGAGTTTTATAAATTTATAAAAAGAGGAGAAGGAAATGTAAAATTTTCGTAAACCCTCCAAAACCCTCTTATAGTTATATTTTAGAGATCCTCTAAACCGGGAGTTTTAGTAGAAATAAAATGATATTATCGATCTCATTATTTCTAATCATATAAGTTATTTTGATAGATGGTAAAATTATTAAAATATATAAAAAAAGCATCTATTTTCTTCTCCTCATATATTTTAAATTCTCAAATAAAAATAAGATTAAAACCTCAGCCTCACAATATATATATATAAAAATTTAGTGAGTATAAATTCTTAACAGAACTATACCCCAAAAGTTAACTATTGAAATGAATGAACCAGGGTCTTTTCAAGATTTTCTCCCCAATGTGAGACTCATTATATAAACCCTCTGCTCCGGACAATAAGGCAATACCAATGCATTTGAAGATTAATTTGTCTTCTTTGCAAAGTGAAGACTACACTATAAAGCTTCTAGTTAGTTAAAAAAGGTAAAAATTGTTGGAATTCTTGATAAAAATAATAGGATAATTATAATAAATAAAGTGATAAGGCTCATCCATTTACTTAAGAGTCAATAGCATGTTGCGATATACTAATAGGGGATTAACTCACTGGATCGATTATTTGCTCATGTATTGTATTGTCATGACTTGAATTCATTACTTAGGTTTTCTGTTAGTAAATGATCTGTAAGCATTTGATGAATTTAGAGGCATGTTTTGACCCTAAATTGGGGTGAGCAGCTTCCCTTCTCCTAAACTTGATTTTTGAAAAAATAGCTTGTTGCCATATTTTATCAACTCAATTATGGTAAAAGCTTATCACTACGTGCACTTTTTTATAATAATTTATACATTTTAGGACAAATAAACAGCAGTAAATAACACCAACACCTTTTAAGATTTTACTAAATGACACAACCCCATTCTTGTGAAAAATGAGCACTTCCCTCCAATGGCCAATACAAAGCCAACCCACACTAACCATGATTAGATTTTTTTTTTTCCATATTCACTCACAAATCTAACTCTTGTGTAGACCAGTCGCATCTAACTATATTTAGCAGTGATTTACCATGAAAGGAGAGCACAACCTCTCTACTTCCCCCACCCATGTCTCCAAAACGAAGAGAAAGCAAAATTGCTTCTTCTTCCTTTCATCTTCCCCGACATCACACTCATCTAGACTTTGAGGGGGGGGGGGGAATCCCCCTTCGTGTACCAAAATCACAGCTTTGGAAGTTGAAGACACCAAAGGGCAAACATTTTTTTTCTCCGCTATTTACCTTTGCACTTGAGCTGCAAGTATCCACTGTTTCACCAAATTATCTTGAGGAGAATTAAACATAAAAGATAATAAGCACAAACAAGCACACATGGTATGGCCATGAGATCTTAACGTTTTCAGGAAACAAGACACTTTGCCAATGGATGTCCTCTGGTTTGCACATTGAAGAGGGAGGTTCAATCACGATGTAGTTTTTTTATTATTTAATAAGTCATAACCACGGGTAGTGAGAGTATTCCATAACCTGTTAGAGAATCAGAATATGGTTAGTGAGAGTATGGTCAGCGAATAGGGCGGAGTGCTAATTTTCCAGAAGAATGGGGTTATGTGTTGTATGGCAAAACCTCGAGGAGTGTCTTTGACGTGTACCCAATAAACAATAATCCATTAGATAGGAAGGAACAATTCACAAGAGAGAAAATAGTAGCTAAATTAAGCCATCCTTCGAATAAATAGCTTATTTAAACTCTTATATAGAAATAATTGTTAAAAAATAACTTATAAATAACAATAAAAGTGTTTAGTTTTATGTTCCGTTTGGGTAAACAACTTATTTAAATGCTTATAAAAAGTAACTTTTGAAAACTTGTGAATAGATTGTTTTATATTCAAATACATAATAATAAAAGAACTTATTTTTAATGTTTTAGAAAGTGCTTTTTAAGAAGCTAGATATTTTAACTTCTCAAAAAGCACTAAGAATAATATCTAGATAAGTGATAAGTTATTTATCCAAATAGGAAAAAAAAGTTAAAAAATATAACTTTTAACTTTCGAAAAAGTGAAAAAGATCATAAGCTAGAAAATGATTCTTAAAAAGTTAGATATTTTAATTTCTCAAAAAAAATACTAAAACTAACTTTTAGAGAAGTAATAAGTTGATTTGCCTAATATGACATTAATCCTTTACATCCTTCTTTTAGCATTCCAATGAAATATTGCTTAGAATTTACAAAAAAAAAATAATTGTTATTCTAACACCTAAAAATAGGTGTTTAATTGAGACACATACTCTATTACTATTGAATGTGATGAATAAGAGTAGAAAGTTATGGCCACCATTATATTCAACAATGATAAAGTAGATATTCCAATTAGATATATACTTTTAGATATTGAAATAATATTTTTTATAATATCCTTGATGGGTGGTGTGCACTGTGTGCAGTCATCGGGACATGGCAAGGTGGCAATCCTCGATGGGTACATGCAGCTGACTGAGAAGGATGAGTTTGCTTACCAAGAGATGCTCACTCACCTCGCACTCTGTTCCATTCCAAATCCAAAGAAGGTTTTCTCATCACCTACCTATTCCTCGCATTTTTTGTTTTGTTGCATCACATGAATGGTATTAATTATTAATTAATGCTATTTTAATACTCGAAAATGGATGTTTGAGTGAGACACTCACTCTATCAGTATTGAATAGGATGATGGTTCCTATTATCTTTACCCATCTATCATATCCAATGATAATAGAGTATGTGTCTCAATTAGATACCCACTTTTAGATGTTGAAATAGTAATGATAATTAATTATTAGGCATATTTCATATTCAGTTTGCAAAATTTAAGTTTATTGGCTAAACTGTAAAGTTAAAAATTACACACACTTCTTTTTAAAATCAATGTTTTGCCAAATATGTTAAAGAGTAAAATGAAACTTAGTTTGTTCCTCTCCGAACTACAGAGCCTAAGAATAAGAACAGAGAAAACGAATATGCACATAATATACAAAGTTACAAACAATTATGTTTTATTCCACTAGATAAAATTAGCTACTGCACATAGATTATATATACATGTGCACATATTGTATGATTTTGGAAAAGGAAAAGAAAAACCAAGAACTCAATTCGAGGTATTAACAAAGGGTTGACGAACATTACAGGTGTTGCTCGTGGGAGGGGGAGATGGTGGCATTCTTCGAGAGATATCTCGACATTCTTCTGTTGAGCATATTGATATATGCGAAATGGATAAAATGGTCATCGATGTAAGTGTTGATGTTAAAAAGTTCCATCTTTTAATTGCGTAACTTTGATTAAAAAAAAAAAATCACATACATAAAAAGAACCCACTCAAACTTCTCATCACTTTACATGCATTGTTCTTGATGCGTTTGTGGTCACAGGTTTATAAGAAGTTCTTCCCTGATATAGCTATCGGTTACGAGGACCCTCGAGTGCATGTTCACATTGGCGAAGGTAGTTAAAAAGTTAAGAGAGAAATTCTTAAATATTTTCAGGCTTATAGCATCATTCAATGTTTAACATCTTAATTTTGCAAGCTATTATTATATCACATTTTAGCTGTGTTTTCTAATGTAATAATTGATATATTCAACATTATGAGGTACATAACAACAACTTTTTCAAATTTGAGCACGAATTAATATTTCAAAATGCTAAGTAATTTCACTCTAATTTACAATTGAACCTTTCATATAATGTCCATGACATTTGTTTATATTTCTAATTCTCTATACGTACCAAACTCTCTGACAAAACATGCAGGAACTGGGTTCATCAAATCTGCTCCCGAAGGCACTTATGATGTCATTATATTGGATGCTTTCAATTCAATGGGTAAAAATATTTCTTTCTTCCAAGTTCCAACTTAGAACTGCTACTATACATAGTGAATTAAGAAGAACGTGCTGTTTTCTTGGCTTAGAGATAACAAATTAAAGAAGTTCAATATCTGATGCATGCATGCATTCAGGACCTTCTGCAAAAGTGCTTTCTGACAAAAGCTTCTTAGAATCAGTAACAAAGGCTCTTCGCCCTGGGGGAGTGATGTCTACTCCTGCAGATAGCTTGTGGCGTAACGGCTTTTTCATTGCAGATACCATAGCATACTTGAAGAACATATTCAAAGGCTCCGTCAACTATGCTTGGACCTCAGTTCCTGCCTATGTCAGGCAATATTCCTAATTTAACAATAGAAAAATGCTAGACTACCGAATTTTTTTATCAGAATTGGATTTTAAACCACTTGATGATCATAAAGACTTTAAGATAATGTCGAAAATTATCTTTATCAAAATATTAAATTGATAGATAAAGCCACATGAATTATATTATATGAAATGAATTCTTCATCTTAATTTCTTTCTTTTGCTTTGTAACAGTGGGGTGATAGGATTCATGCTTTGCTCCACCGAGGGACCACCAGTAAACTTCAGAATCCCAATCAATCCACTAAATCCAGAGCAAAATGGGGTAGCAAAGGGGCCTACTAAATTTTATAACAATGAGGTAATATTTTTCCATTTGAAACTCTTCTAGTTCAAGGCTTAACTTGCCGATTAGTTTTGGTTTATTGTTTATTCAACCAACTTAATTAACTTGTTCCTTTGTTTATTTTTTTTATCACTGCAGATGCATGCTGCTGCTTTCTGTCTGCCTTCTTTTGTGAAAATGGCTATTGATCCGAACATAAATTCATAGTAAACTAAAGAGTACCATTGAATAATTGCTGTAACATTTGAACTTTGTCCTTCATATTTGTGCTGAAATGTATGTTGAGCATGCGGGACGGTATATTATTCCTTTTGATCAAATTGTATCTTAAATTATTTGATTTGAGTATAAAATCATTGAATCATATGCCGCTGCTAAATTAGGGGCACTACCTTATAATTAGAAATTTTTTAGATTACTATTGATTTTTATTTTATTTTATCAAATCTTATTGAATGTTATTATGTTAACATGGTATTTCTTGAAATTCAGTAGTGTACGTGTTGTGATTGGATAGATTAATGAAAATCACATATTGGACTTTGGATTCAAATATGTTAGCGTTCTTGATATAGCTCTATTTTTAAAACAACTTATTTTCCAAATACTAGAAATTGTCAAATTGAGATGTTCTGTTTTTGTTTCTCTTTTTTCTTTTGGTCTTCGTTCTATTTTCGTTTCTCTAAGAAGCAACTTTTTCTTCGTCAACCAAGACACAACTTTCACGTCCACAAGGGAAATTTGCTAGATTTTTTTTTTGGGTCTGAAATTTGCTAGATTTTGTATAACACTTTTGGGTCCAAAATGATTTATTGGGCTATCATTTTGGGCTGTATGACCCTTAGCTGGAGTCTCAATTTCTTCACTCAACCCCAAAAATGGGCCTAAGCATTTTTGGACTAAAGGAAACCAAAATGGCCAGAAAGCAGGAAAACTTCTTACAAGTTCTGAGAGGAAAAAAAAAATGTTTGATGTGTTATGTAAAATAATTTATAACATCATCTAATAATATGCTTCTATTAGTAAGACTTTGAAGATAATATATAGTTGAGTACAACTCTTTTATTAATACAGTAATACATGATTGGATAAGTATGTAAAATCTTTTTACATTAATAAGGTATAAAATTAAATTAAAAAAGAAAATTATTGTTTTTATCTTATTTAACATTCATTATTTCAGTAATACATTAAAAATATAAATAACCTCGAAGACTCTAATAACTTATCTAACTAAAGCAATAAACATTACATGACATAGAAGATAGAACAACCTTTTTAAAATTTCTCAAACCAAATGTTCGAACTAATTTGAGGGGACAATCATTAAAAAACCAAAAATTAAAAATAAAGAAGAACAGAATGATGTGCACATAAAGCACGTTGTTTGATTGTTGGCTCAGGTTGGGGAGTTAAAGGAAATGAAAAAGAGGAGAAGATTGGAACATTCGAAAACTATGTACCACCTTTTAATGGATAAGGACTAGGGGAGATTGTAGAGCCTGCACTTTGCCAGACTTTTCTCTCTCTCCATCCATCGCAATCCAAAATAAACATAATAAAATCAATAAACATAATAAAATATTCCATTCTATTCAATAAACATAATAAAATATTACATTCTATATATATCTTCCATTCCCACAGAACCTTTCTATATGTTCTTTGCAATCCCTTGTAGCAAAACCTTTGTTGGGATTTTAATTTGGTAGGGCACACCCGACAATTGAGGATCCCACAGAGCTAATAGCTTGCCGCAATACGGTACGCATTGCCGCAATCCCACGGCTCCGGGATCCCATTCATATTCCACATCCTCGCTTTGCTTGTTTCTCATTTTTCAAACATGCACATCAATTTCTATAAATTTGTGCCCACTTGCAATCATTATCTCCTCCCTCCCTAGTTTAATCAACAAAGAAACCTAGTATTTGGGAAGCATACTTTATCTACAATATGTGGAGTTTGAATCCTAAATTGAGTACTTTAAGAAAAACTTTAATTAATTACCATTGACACAAAATTATGCAAGCAATTTATATGACTAAAAAATGAATTATATAAGTATTTATATTGAAGAGAAAATGTAGAGAATAATTTAATATAATATTAATGTAAAGAGCTTTATATTATTATCTAAAAAATTTAAGAGTTTAATTTTGATATGCTAACAGTGTAAAACAGTTTTACATTGTCATCTAATCAAAATATTTTGTTAGATAACTTTTCAGATAGTGAGTATAAAAATCAATTATTATGACTTATATGACAATAAATGATTGGATGACTGTGTAAAAAAATTTTACACTGTCAATACATAGGAATTAAATCCAAAATTTAGTTTTGGTATACAGAGAGTGAAAAAGAAATTTATACTATTATTCAATTAAATATCTTCACTTAAGTAATTTTTTACTAAATTCTTATCTAATTACATAATACTATTTGTGTTGCATTTAAAACAAAAAATTATAAAATATTTTTACTGATATAACAATATATAATTAAATAATTGTATATAAATTTTTTATACCAAAGGTATATAACTTAAATTTATGTAAAAATAGCAGTTTTTATTTGTTTATTTATTAATTGATTTATGTATTGGCCCCTTTACAAGTGATTTTTTTTTTAATTTTTTTTAAACAAACTTGCTAGATATTCATCTAACTCTGGCAGCGGACGTACGGTGCATTGATTGATAGGTTCAACAAAACAAGTAGTTGGAAATGGAGTGTGAAAAGGGCTTTTGTGTGAAACTTCTTTTAGCGTGGTTTGACTCGGTTACATACATTACTTGGCGCTCTGAGCAAATCCGACATAGTGACGTGGTGTGGATGAATTTTTCTTATTCACGCATGTTTAATTCTGGCACAGACACATTATTTAAGCGAGGAACACAGTGGAACCTGCAAAGCTGTCATTCAAGTAGGATAAGTACCATCTATGTGAGAAGATTTCACTGTAGAAAGCTATCTTGTGAGTGGCAATTGTCTAAAATGAACGTTGACATCGTTGACATCCCCCCCCCCCCCCCCCAACACACACACACATATATGGGCAGATTTATATGGTGAAGGCATAAAATTTTAAAATTTTACGATAGTTATATAGTTTCAGTATATTTTGACCTCTATTATTGGGTTGGATTTGGTAAGAGTTTGATTATTTATCATTCATTTTTATTTAGACATACAACATAATTTTAAAAATATATATAAATCTTGAGTATTAAATAATATATCTATCAATATTTAATTTTTTAAAAATTTAGTTCACTTGATCATCAAGATAATATCGCACGATTTAATAATTAGATTGATGAAACACATTGTTAATAAGAAGATATTAAATGGAATAAGGTTAGAAGATATATAGGTTGCACATAAGATGAGTAATTTATTATAAGAGTAAGAGGAGTAAATTTAGACCGTATAACCATATAAGGATTATCAGAATTGAAAGTTAATTAATATAATTAATGATCATGTATTTATTTAAAAAATATCACATAATTTTATGTTTTAATCTTAACTATTATCCAATGATCATGATTCAATCTTTTTATTCTCATAATAAATCATTCATCTCATATAAAAAGCCCATACTCATTTAAAAATTAAAAATGTAATTAATAAAAATATCATATGACTTTATAAAAAATTAATTAATATAATTAATATTTATATACTCATTTAAAAATATCATATGAATATATATATATATAAAGTCCAAAGAAAAAAATATTAGTTAAATACAAGACGATATCACCTCTTACCCGAACTATCCAAAGAACTGAAATCCATGATCAAATTTTACCAAACTATCAACATTTCCATTTTCTTTCCTATTGATATAAGTAAACTAAAGCCTACATCATAGTTATCAGAACTAGATTGGATTGGCTGGCTCAGGTCAAAAACTACTAAACCAGACAAGTATTTATCCGATTCGATTCTTTAATCTTGAACTGATCAAATTTGGATTGAACTTATGGGTGGGTAGTCGGACTAGGCACATGCAAGACTAACGAATTTCAAAAAAATTATAAATTGTATCAAATAGGATCAAACCCCTATCCTAGAAGAAGAAAGGAGCCCTCCTTTATTCCACTGAGCCAAGCACATAACTGTGTAATTATTTCTCCTTAATTATATATATTACTCCATCTCTTTCGATATATCTATCCATTTTTAGACAAATTAATATTTTAAAATATCCATTAATTTTATATTTCAATAAAATATTAATTTTATTTTTTTCAATACTACTCCAATTAATTTCATATTTTCAAAATATTTAATCTAATATTAGTCTTAAATATTACACTACATTAATTAATCTGTAAAAATATATTAATTTATTCACTACATTTTACTTTATTACTAATATAATTTACTATTTCTTTTAATATCTGTTTTGATTAAAATTAATAAATATTTAAAAAAATTAGGTACTTAATTATATTAAATTATAATTTTTATATATTAATTTAATTAAATCGGGCTCACTCTACGATGGTTAAACGAGTGCTCCGGTAACTATCTTTGAATCGATCCATCACCAGGTCGGGTCTTGAAGGAGTTTAGTTGTGGCAGGGTCGTGAATGGATTACCCGAGAAATTGGGGAGATTAATGGAAATTGGAAAAAGTGAAAAGATATGATTAATTAGGAGAGACAGTAAAACAGAAAGTGGCCGACAGTGCACGCGGCTTCTCGACCATGTGTTTTTGGGCTGTCTGTCATCCATTTTGGATAAAATGGATATTGAGTCCCATCAATTATTACACACACCCTCTTTATTCCCCAACATTTGCTTGTTCCTGGTATTTATGGGAACTTCGCATAGTATATGAACATTCAATTTGAATACTATTAATTTAAGATTTCGAGAAAAAAAAATACATAAACAGAGGAAAGAAAAACACTTGCTATTCTAGAATGAAAAAATTTGTAGAGTGAAATTATCATATTAGTCACCTTTAAATTATTTGTTGAAACTTATATATAATAAAAATTATTTATTTGGTCAAATTACACGATTCTTTGATGAGGTTCATAATATTTATATTCAGACCTTCTTAGATTTTAAATTGACACTTATCATCCCTCTTAACATAACTTCTAAAATTTCAATTTTACCCAACTAATTCAACTTCGTTCCATATCTAACAACCTCCCATTTTTTTTGTTTTTTTTTGTCATTTATACCCATATCTTTCATCATTCCCATCATCACTCACAGCCACACCAGCTGCAGTAAAACAAAGGAAAAAAAATAAGATAATGCAAATAAGGTCATGACCATAGTAAGTAAAATCGGATTAGACCGCTCAATTTGAACCAAAAACTAGTGAATCAATCACTAGCCCTGTTCAATTCTGTGATTGGATCGTGTAGGTAATTAACTTGGTCAAACATGGTCAAACCTAGAGTGAACCGGCTAGCCATGCACGCTAAATCGATCAACAAACGGACTAGTGTACCTAATTAAGGACCTAAACCGCCCTCAACAAACCTAACCATATCACTACATCTCTTGAAGGACCGAAAATGCCGAGCAGAATTCTTGGATTAATTTAAAAATTCCTGCTATGAGTGTCACAACCTAGTTTAGAAATGTGACTGGCACGTGAGAAATTAGGTCCTCATGAAAGCTTTTGGTAACATGACTGGCTAATGTGCGTAAAATAAGAAATATGTAATCCAAATAGTTCAATTTCAATTGAGTTTCATAATCTAGAGATATTTTCAAAACATAAACTATCATTGAGGAAAAGATGTAGTGATCTGTAGCCGTTTTCGCAGGGGAGGAAAAGAGAGGGTCGGGTTCATCAAAACTCAATGAGTGAGTCTCCACTCACAATCCATATGGGACAACAAAAATAATATATAGATATACATGCAGCTGGTATAAAATATTTTAATATTTAGATATATATATATATAAAATTGTATTGGAAACAACATTTCAACTAAATTCAGAACAATAATTGGTAGAGAAACAAGAACTAAACTAAATAAAATAACTGTGCTAAATTGATAATTGAATTGAAAGGGCACTTAACTAGGTCCCATAGGCAGACACCACACTGGGTTCCTTACTGTTTTTTAACAACGTTGTAATCATGTAAATTTATATTTTAATAAGAGTAATATGCCCCACCTATACATCTTTTTACCATTATTAAGATAGATCTATTATTTTCTTAATCTATTTTTTTTAATTTTTAGACCAATAGAATGAAAAGGAGGGAGTAATTGTTTATAATTTTATTTGTTAAAATAAAAAAATATTTTTATTCATTGGCTTTTTATATGAACTATAAAGTTCTAAACAAAAAATTGAACAAGAAAAAAAAATTGGCCCATGGGCCAGCCTGTGGCATGAATAGGTTGGATTAGGTCATCATTTTTCTGGCTCAAAACTGACTTGACCCAAAGAGGGTCGAATAAAAAATGACCTAACTCGATATGGGCTGGCTCGTTTTGACAACTCTATTCGTGAGGGAGAATGAGGTTCATGCATTGCCACTGCCTGTGTGTCATTATTAGTTTGTGTAGTGAAGAAAATTTTATAATCAAGTCCCCATACCTAACATTAGTTACAAGAGCATGAGATTAGCTACAATATTCCGTTATTTATTCCATTACCAACTCCATATGGGATGATTTGAACATGCTAGGGATTAAAAACCCTATAATATTGTCAAACTATCTTTAAAACTCATCACAATAGACTTTTATTCTTTTGTTGGATAATTATTGAGTTTAATTAAGTTTCGAAATAATATCAATATGAAAGTGTTCAAAGTAGTAAGGTATGAGATTACTTGAGGATGTGAAGCAAACACGATGTAGCTCTTGCTCTTCTTATCTCACCTTCCTGGATGTTCCAAGAAAAAAAGGGTGGGCTGCCTACAAGTACTCCACTAAGGGTATCAGTATGGGCTTGAGGTTTGTGTGTAAGAGTATGAATAAAGCATACCTGTTTCTTTTTTGAAATACCCCTTAAATAGGAAGTAAACTATTGTTGCTAACACCCTACTACTTTGGAAGGTAGTTAAGGGACGTAGGATAATACCACGTAATAGAGATTGTGGGCATTGAGGCTTCATAGAGATCGAGGTCGGAGCCCGATATCGCATTGCTATGCAGGCTTAGTTCAACATTATGGGTTCCGTCATCAAGCCAACTTTTTGGACCTTCACCAAATTCAAGCTTAGGCCTGTGTTTGGGCCTTTGTACTCGAGTCGTAATGGAAACTATTATTAGCTCCATTATTATATGGGCGCTCACATTAAAAGGAATCAAGAAATATTGTATTTAGTCTAACATTTTTGTAATGGTAATTAAGTCTAAAGGATTGATTACAAATTTTTATTCACTATAAAGACTTGATTGAAAATTTTAATTCACTATAAGGACTAATTGCAAATATTTAAATTATAGGGATCTAATTAAAAATTTTATAAAATTCTGAAGACCTATAGATTAATTAAAATTCATACTTTAAATGTCTTAATGCAATATATATAATGGGATATTTGACAAATGCTTTGCCAAACTTTGTCATATTTTTTACCCCTTGTATTTTAGTTATTTGCAATTGAGATCATGACATTTTAAAATATGTAATGTGACCTCCTATGCTTTTCAAACAATGCAAAATAGATCTTCTGTTAATTGGATATCTATTTACACAATTAACTCACATGTGCATGTCACATGAAGTATTTTTTTGGGCAAAATTACCCTCAGCTTTTTATAAAATTTCACAACCCTGATTCTCTTCTCAAATACAAACAAACGCCTTTCTTTCACTAATCACTAAATCACCCTAGCTCTGTCTATTCTCATCGAAGAAGAAGAAGTATTCCATCTAAAGCCAAGAACCATCAAACCTTTTTCTATCAAATGATTGAACTAGCAAACCTTTCTTCGAGCCTCTCAAACACACCCTTCTCCAAGTTCCCTTATTTCTAACCTCGGAAGCCCAATCTCAAGCCACCATCGAACCTACTTTGAACCAAATCAAAGCACATACTTCGAAGCTCGAATTTAAACCCTAATTTGAACTAAATCGAAGCACCCACTTCGAAAGAGGAAAGAGGTTGTGATGGCAACAGAGGAAGCCGAAACATAGCAATGTTGGCATAGATGATGTGGCAGCGGCGACAGTCTAGATAGAGGTGGAGAATGATGCAGTCTTCATTCTCCTTTTTATTTCTGTTTCTGCTTTTTTTTCAAAAAAAAATATTTAGTGGTTTGTAAAGACTTGTTGCTACTAGATTGTGGTTAATTTCATGGAGTGTTTATGAATTGTGATGTATCAAGAACCAATTTTAGGTTGTATTTGGTTCTTCCGTAACTAAGATTGGCTTTGTTTTGGTTTGGATTTAAATGTGTTGTAATTTCTAAGTTTGGTTTGTTGTAATTTTTTTTTACTTGTGGATTTTGTGTTGGTGAGGATGATGATGATTTGGGACTTAGATGAGTTCTAAGTTATAGATGAGTTATTGTGGTTGTACTGGAGGGGAGGTGAAAGCCCAGAGATAGGTCTATGTACAATATGTAATGAACAAGTGAAGTGAGATTTATTTAATAAATTAAGTTTTTTATTATGTAACTAGCAACATGTGATTAAATAACTATATAATAATAAGCGATGCAGCTAACATTGTGCATGTAAGGCTGTGTTTATTTCCTCGTTCTCTACTTTGAACGCTTGTTGATTTTGACTTGAAAGTAGAGATTGTATGAAATCATTTTTTTTGGCTCACCATTTTGAACGGGATTTTATGTAAAACCCAAGTTGAGACGAAAGTGATAAAATGTTTCTTTTGTGTTAAACCAAATCCATGTTAGAAAAGTTTTGACAATTTTATTCTTCCACCTAAAAATATATGCTATATATTTTTTAAATCTGAATGTGAGAACTATTGTACTAAAAAAGTCCGAACTATTATAATTAAATGTTTGTGCCGGAAATTCTATGAATTATTTTTTATTTCCATAAAAAATATAATTGAGAACTTTAAGTTCCAAATCATCCTTTTCCTAGAACAAATCTTCAGGAAAATGTTTTACTATTTTTTAATAATAAAAAATATTTTATTAAATTGATATTGCTTGCTATTTCATATAGAATTATGGGTGATAGAGACTTTCTACTATTTCTTTAAAAAAACTATTTTAATTTTTTCTTGTTTTGCATCATTTCTTTGATTTTTTAATTAACTTATTTATTTGATGTATGTGTTAACTTTATGTTTTGAAATACATATTTTCTTTTTTAATATATTTATTTTATAATTTTATTAATTAAGAATTTATTTTAATCATTTAAATGTATTTTTTTAGTATAAACGAGTTTTATTGTCACACTTAATAAATAAAATTTTTCATTAGGATTTTTTTGTTTTACAAAAGCTTTAAAAAATATAATACATTTATGTAATTTATTAAAGTATATTTAGAAAATAAAAAAAACATTAATATTGCAATATGTACCCATTTTAATAATTTCTAAGCAAAAGTAATTCTAATCCATATCATTCAAACAACACTATGTCAAATTTACTTGTGATATAAAAGTTTTCAAACATAAATTAAATATTCTCTTTTTTCCTCACTAGTTTAGTCGGTTTATGATGCACTAGTTTTTTCTTTTTATTATACCACTTAAAGATTCTCTTCTTTTGTCATTGGTCTAGTGCAGAATACCGCTACTCCGATTTCTTCTTTTTATTTCACTTTTCTTTATATTTACATGGTTTATTACTTAATTCAAGTTAGTTTAATGTTCCTTTTTATTTGTGTTGTTATCTTTTACACATTATTTTATCATTCATCTATTTTAAAATTTATCATATTATTTATATAATATTATATTAATGAGTTGTCATTATTTATATAAATTTCTATAAGGGACCTAAATTAAAGGTAAAATATAATTAAAATCAAACATTAAAAATTAAGTGAAGGTTATTTTACATGAATTTAGAATATTAAACTAATTATGACATTATAATGACAAAGACTAACTCATGAATCTTGACAAAAAGTTAAAAGAAAATTTAATAAAAATTATCTTAGTTTTAGTCCCTTTAGAAATGAATGTTTTGATTGACAACTCTATGATTTGAGAAATTTTATTAAGATTATATCATTTATGTTATCATGCACTTTCCTATATTTTGGGCACATATTTTAGTTTATTTCCTAATTTTATGTTTTACTATTTAATTTGTTATTATTAGTGATTATTTTATGAAATTTTATTTAAGTTTTATTTATGGAATAACTTTATACATTTCTTATTGTGAATTTATACATAATAACAATTAATTAATTTTAAAAGAAGATGTTCAATCAAAATTTGCAGCTAACCACCGAGAAGTCAAAGAGATATATATAAGATCATTTTATATTACCTGCCTTGGTTAGTATGGTGTAAAAGTCTTGCTTTGTTGTCATGATATTAAAAAACAACACTAAAGAATGGGAATTTCTAAGAAAATGTCTTTGACTATATATGAGATAAGTAGAGAAATGAAAGTAAAAACTAAAGTAAAGAAATCATAATTTTTATAAAATTTGCATGACATGTTATGTATGATTTCTATTATTTATGCTATGATAATTTATCTGATGATGAAATTGTAACCCTATGTATTTTCTGTGTAGACACGGCTGAAACCAACCATAGATTAAATATTTTACTATCATTCATTTTCTATACTGAGAATTTTTAAATTCTCATTTTTCTTTATTTTTATTCCTGGTAGTTTTAGATTAGCTGAATAACGCTGAATGGAATGCGCCTGCTAGGAACTTAAGGACTTATGTTTAATTAATATGTAATTTTCTATTGTGAACTTTAGAAATGTTCAGTTTGTAATCAATAGCATTAAGTGCTCATGCTAGAACCCTATGCTTGTAATCTTTTTACTTAATGTTAACTGTTGTGCTTTATATGTAAATTCATATTATTAGCTTTCGTATGAACGAGTGTTATAGTTTTGGTATCAGAACCTCGTTCCTAGGCTATTACAGAAGTTATATGTAGGTTGAATCTCTTTTATTTGCATGTCATGGGCTAAGTTTCTCTCTGCATGCCTTATAGTATTCTCAATGCACTGAGTATAATATCGAGCTTGATTAACTCAATATTAGGTTATTTATGCACTTGTAGGACCATATGGCATCAAATGATCGAGGAATCCTAGAGGAGTAGAGTACACCAAATGCCACTTTATCAAGGATGATTAAGGCCATGATGAGTCTAGCTGAAGCTATCCAGGCCTAGGCGAAATCAAATAGAATAATTTTTCAATAAATGCAAGAGATTCGACATAGGAACAACAATCATAAT
The DNA here is from genome assembly GCA_031216125.1 of Dalbergia cochinchinensis. Lineage (NCBI taxonomy): Eukaryota > Viridiplantae > Streptophyta > Magnoliopsida > Fabales > Fabaceae > Dalbergia > Dalbergia cochinchinensis. Next base: position 50,981,068 of record CM062373.1, on the reverse strand, counting down.
GGTGAAAGTAGTGGAAACTTTGCTCGGTGAGCACTTGTAACTACTCAAAATTACCAAGGGCTATCAGGGTTTAGGAAAGCCTCACCACTTCCATTTCATGGAGACTACTATCCTACCCATATGTTAGAAAGGGAAGCAAAACATTGGTAGAGGGGTGCTAAAAGTTTGTTCGAGTTTAGTAGAATCAAAATTATTTAGGAGATATTCTTGACCACTTTCTTTAATAAGTATTTCCCTAATAATGTTAAGAATGAGGAAAAAGTTAAGTTTATATAGCTCAAGTAGAGGAATATGACCATAGGTCAGTATGTGGCTAAGTTTGATGAACTTTTCAAATTCTGTTCTTATATAAAAAGCAACTCGGACAGGCATTGGAAGGCAACAAAATTGATGTTAGGTCTAAGGCATAAGATTAGAGACAAGGTGTCCACCTTAGAGATTAAAAAATATACCACTTTAGTCAATAAATGTATGACAACTGAAAAGAGTTATCGAGATCTAGAATTGGAAAAAGAAATAGGGTGATGGATGCTCAAAAGAAAAACAATTTTAAGAGTGGCATGAACCCAGGAAAGGGAAAACAGTTTCCAACTAGGGAACCTTTACTCGTGTGTACAATAAGTATAGGAAATCTCATGGGTCCAAACCTTACCTTTTTGAACAAAATGGTTGCTACCACTGTGGGAAGGTGGAACACTATGTTAAGGACGACACTAATAGGAAACCATTGAATAATCTTACACCAAGACCTCAAACTAAAGAAAGAGTGTTTACTCTTAGTGAATAAGAGGCAACTTGTTCTCTTGACATGATCAAAAGTATATGCTTCCTGAAAAATCATCCCATGATTGCATTATTTGACTCAAGCTATGCACTCCTTTATATCTAATGACTGTATGAACAAGTTAAAATTTGTCTTTCTCTTATTTACCTTTTGATCTATTAGTTTTTACTCCCATAGGAAAAAAAGTTTCTACCTTTCATGCTGGTTTGAACTATCCCATTTTAATTAAAGGAAAACCTTTTGGTATTGATCTTGTTTATTTACCTTTGTCTAGTATTGATATCATAATTGGAATGGAATGGATGTCTTCTAAGGGCATCATTCTAGATTCTTCCAAAAAGCTTGTTTATTTTCCCAATGACCCAACCAAGAAACAAAAATCCCCTGACACCATTTCTTTGAATGCCACTCAAGTACAAAAGTATCTCTTAAAAGAAGTTCAAGGGGTTCTCTTATATTCTTTAAATTCTATGTTTAAACCAGATATAAATAGCATACTTTTAGTGAGAAAATTTTCAAAAATATTTCCCAAGGATATAATAAGCCTACCACCTAAAAGAGAGGTTAAGTTTTTCATTTATCTAATATTAGGAATGTAATAGGACCTCTATCCTTTGTACCTAATAGAATGTCCCCTCTAGAGCTTAATAAACTTAAGAAACAAATTGAGGATTTGTTATCCAAAGGATTCATTAGGCTTAGTGTGCCACTATGAGGTATGCCAGTTTTGCTAGTGAAAAATGGATGGAGCATAAGGTTGTGTATAGATTATAAGCAGTTAAATAAGGTCACAATTAAAAATAAGTACCTATATAGAATAGATGATCTATTAAATCAATTACTAGGAGCATCAATTTTATTAAAAATTGACATAAGGTTTGGATACCATCAAGTAAGAGTGAAACAAGAGGATATACTAAGACAACATTTATGACTAGGTATGGCCATTATGATCATCTTGTAATGCCTTTCAGGTTTACCAATGCTCCTATAGTATTTATGGATTATATGAATTGGATTTTTAGATCTAACCTTAACAAATTTATGGTAGTCTTTAATAAATAATATTCCTATCTATTCAAAGATTAAGGAAGAGCATAGACAGCATCTTAGAATAGTGTTGTAGACTTTGAAAGAGAAGCAATTGTGTGCCAAACTAGGAAAATGTGAGTTTTGGTTGAGAGAAGTGAGATTTTTAGGCCATGTGATCACTCAAGAAAAGCTAGCTATAGATCCAAGTAAAATTGAAGGAGCAGTTCATTAGGAAAGGCCAAAGACAATCACTGAAATTCTAATTTTTCTTGAATTAGCAAGTTATTATAGAAGGTTCATTAAAGCATTTTCCTAACTAGTTTTACTTCTAACCAGGGTAACTAGGAAGAACCAGTCTTTTGAATGGAGCTCAAATTATGAAGCCAGATTTTAGGAGTTAAAAAATAGGCTTACCTTTACCCTAGTGTTAATAATTCCTGTTTCTAGGAAAAACTTTGTAGTATATTGTGAAGCATCTAAGAAGGGATTAGGTTGTGTTTAAATACAAGAAGAGAAAGTTGTGGCTTATGCCTCTAGGTAACTTAGGTCTCATGAAGAAAACTATCCAACCCATCTAGAGCTAGTAGCCGTCGTATTTGTCTTGAAAATTTGGAGACACTATTCTATGGGGTAAAGTTTGAGATGTACAATGGCCATATATAAGAGTTTGAAATATCTTTTTGATTAGAGGGAATTAAATATGAGACAAAGTAGATGGATGAAATATAGAAGAGCATAAGCTATTGGAAAAATTCAAGGATTTGAAAATTTCAATGCCTTTACAACCACATTGCTTATATGCATGTGAACTTCGAGTAGAGTCTGATTTCAAGAACCAAATAAGAAATGCTCAAGAGTAAGATGAGTTTCTAAAAGCCCTTAATAACCAAATTCAAGTGGAACAACTTGAGCATTTTCATATTGATGAAAAAGGAGTTGTTATGTATGAGGAAAGGTTATGTGTGCCAAACAATGAAGAATTGAGGAATCAAAATTTTTCTTAGATACATTGTAGCAAGTTCTTTATGCATCCTAGGACAATCAAAATGTATAAGAATCTCAAGAGATTGTTATAGGTAGGTGTCTTACTTGTGTCAAAAGGTTAAGATAGAACACTAGAAACATAGAAGGTTACTATAACTTGTGGATAATCTTGATTGGAAATGGAATAGCATATCAATGTATGTTATTGTGTGACTACCAAGAACTCCCTTAGGCTATGATGCTGCATAGGTAATTGTTGATAGAATAACGAAGACTACCCATATCCTATCAATAAAGATTGGTTGGCCATTATACAATTTGGCTCAAAGCTACATCTAGGAAATTATAAGGCTACATGGCGTACCAACTAGCATAGTCTCAGACAGGGATCCTAGATTTACCTCAAAGTTTTGAGTAGTCTTACAAGACTAAACTCCACTTTAGTACAGTTTACCACCCTCAAACAGATAGTTAAATAGAGAGCACTGTCCAAACCTTGAAGGACATGCTTAGAGCTTGTATACTAGAGTTGCAAGGAAGTCGGGATACTCATATACCACTGATAGAGTTTCCCTACAACAATAGCTAGGCATGGCAGTATTTAAAGCTCTATATGGTAGAAAGTGCAGGTTATCTTTGTGTTGGTTTGAAGTGGGAGAAAAGAGTATACTAGGACTTGACATAGTGCAACAAACTACAGAAAAAGATAAGGTTTATTAGGGAAAAACTACTCACTGTTCAAAGTAGATAGAAGAGTTATACTGATAAAAGAAGAAGACCTATAGAATTTAAACAAGGGCATTATCTCTTCTTTAGATTCATTCCTAGTGCTGGGGTTAGTAGAGCCCTTAAATCCAAAAAGTTAAGCCCAAAATTCATTGGTCTATTCCAAAAATTCTTAAAAGAGTAAGACCTATTGCATACCGAAATTGCACTTCAATCCAATATTTCAAATCTTTATAATGTCTTCCATGTATCTCAAGTCAGAAATTATTATTTTGACCCTTCACACATCATACGATACGAGGCAATGCAAGTAAAAGATGATCTAACCTATGAAGCCAAACCAATTCGATCATTATTATATCTATCAAAAGCTTAAGAGCAAAATAAATTGCTTTAGTTAAAGTGGTATGGAAGGAGTTATCACCTACAAAGGCAATATGGGAACTAGAAGATAAGATTAAGAAGAATTACCCAGAATTATACCAAATGCATTGGAGAAATATAGTGTAACAACAGTTTTAATTCATGTACTTGAGTTAAATATTTTATTTCTCTTACTTGATAAGTTTATATTAATATCTATTTTAAAGAGATTAAAAAGTTAAAATACAGATATTTAACTGTTTTAAGTAAGACTGTAAATTGTTAAGAATAAGTTCAAAATATGTAATACCAAATTAAGAATGATATTTATTAAGAAAATTAGATATATTATGTTAAGTGTTAATAATGAGGTGTACAAATTTATACTAACAGATAAAAAAGATTAAAAAAAATAAGGGTGGTTTTAACGGGGCATTTATACACCACCATTTACCACCCAACCATTTATTTTGTACAATAATTTTTTTGCCTATAAATACAAGATAGGATGTGTATCGTGTGTTCTTGAGATTTGAGTGTTGTTGTAAGAAGGAAAAGAAAAAGAAATTGTGAATGTGTTTGACATGAGAGAGAGAAGAAAAGGTGTTTGTTTGTGTCAGAAAAGGAGAGACAAGAAAGAAGGGAAAAAAAAGGGTGAGGTTAGAATGCAAATAATTCGCCATGTGCACACCATTTTCATCTATTTATGAAATTTAGAGGTGACGAATGAATCTATTTTATATAAAATAAAATCATGCCTACAATTATTATTATTATTAGCCATTTTACACACCGTCATTTTAAATTAAAGTTTCTCACAATTATTTACTGTTGTCATTTTATTTTATCATTTCTTTATAAATATGGATGATTATGATCCTGAATATTGATTAAAATAATACTAACCACTTAATTAAAAAGATTCTCTTCCTTCTTCATTGGTCCCATTGGTTTACATGCTCCAGTTTATTTTATTTTATCACTGAATTAAAGGTTCTCTTCTTTGCTTACTAGTCCTGTCGGTTTACCATGTTTCGCTTTCTTCTTTTTATTTTAGCACTTAAAGATTCTTTTCTTTTCTCGTCGATCCAGTACAATCTACTGCCACTCCGGTTTCTTCTTTTTATTTTGCCTTGTCTTTATATTTATGTGGTTCATTATTTAATTTAAGTTAGTTTAATATTCCTTTTTATTTATATTGTTATCTATTACACATATTTGATCATTCTTCTATTTTAAAATTTATCATATTATTTATATAATATTATATTAATTTGAGTTGTCAATATTTATAGAAATTTCTATAAGGGACCTAAATTAGAGGTAAAATATAATTAAAATATAATACTAAAAATAAGTGAATGTTATTTTAAATGAATTTAGAATATTAAATTAATTATGACTTTATAAGATCAACTCATGGTCAAAAGAAAATTTAATAAAAATTATCTTAATTTTAGTTCCTTTAGAAATTAATGTTTAGATTAACAAGTCTATGACTTGAGAAATTTTATTAAGATATTAATTTTTTTATCAATTTTATATTATTTCAATTATCATGCTCTTTCTTAAGTTTAAGTTTATGCATTAATTTATATTTTGTACACTTATTTTAGTTTAATGCCTAATTTTATGTTTTACTATTTAATTTGTTATTATTATTGATTATTTTATAAACTTTTATTCAAGCTTTAATTATGAAATAATTTTATGCATTTCTTATTGTAAATTTATGCAAAATAGCAATTAATTAAATTTGAAAACAGATGTTTGATTAAAATTTGCCGTTAATCCCCAAGAAGGTAAAGGGATACATAGAAGATCCTTTTATATTACTTGTATCAGTCAGTGTGGCTAAGTCTTGCTTTGTCATCATGGTATTAAAAAAAAGCAACAAGTTCTCCATGATATTAAAAAATTAAAGTAAAAAAATCATAATTTTTTTAAGATTTGCATAACAAGTTCTACATGATTTCTATTGTTTATGGTATGATAATTTATTTTATAATGAAATTGCAGCCCTGTGTATTTTTTGTACAGAAATCAATCATAGTTTAAATGTTTTAAAATCATTTATTATCTACATGTTGATTATCTATCCTAAATTAAAAAAAATAAATATCAATAAAAATATAATCAAATAATTTTTATTTATATACATTTAAGAAATATTTATTATGTTGATTTTAATATATATATATATATAAATTAAAAAGTATATTAAACAATTCCAAATCAATGTAAAATTTTATAAATATAATTGGTCGCATATGAATATCCAATCCAACAATGGGCTATTGTACAAAATTTATTCAATGATTTAAGATATATGTTGTAAGTTGTTCTCTTCCTGTAATTTAATTCATTCATTTACTCATTAAAATTAATAACCTTCACTATTTTGTTACTGGATTTAATTATTTTAAATGAAAGTTGTATAGGTACTCTTGAATAACTTTCATAAATATTGAATTTTATCAATCCACCCTTTAATTTTGAATTATATAATATTATATGAAAAATTAAGCATACTAATTTTTAATAAAAATTAGATGTTAATAGATAAGTAATCTAATAGATTACTTTTTCATAACTTTAATTTTGGTAAATAAATCCCCTTTTAATATATATGATCGGTGTTTTGTATTTTATTTTGCAAAAAATATTTGGTAGTAATTTTATATGATTTTTTTTAAGTGATCATTAATGTAATTTCAAAATGTTTAATATGGGTTACTTCTTCGACGACTTTTTGTATGATATAATCCTCAGTGATCCAACTACTGCATTTTAACTATTTCTCAGGTTGATAATTTGCGTCAATTTTTTTTTTTAAATACATGCCGATAAAAATGTGATTAACTAATTCTTATTTATTTTTAAAATTTGGTTATATTCATTTAAAAGGTATTTATTATGTTGATTTTCAGATTTCGAGTTATTCTGTAGTCTAAGATTTATATTTAATTTTTGTATGGTAAGATTATTTTTGTCAATGAGATTTATATTTATACGTAAATTGTACTGACCTCTTATGTGGTTTAACACTAGAGCATTTTGTGGTTTGCAAAAAATACAGTAATCTCTCTTATAAATATTAATTTATTAATTTAAGTGATAAAAAAATATATAACATGTACATAATTGTTAGTAATAAAATTATAATATTTTGATAATATTTAACATATTTGACTAAAATACATTTTCTATCATAAGTTATAATTATGAGTTTTATCTTCATTTGATAAATTTTGCTATTCAATTAATACGTTAAATGTTATAAAAATATTATAATTTGATTATTAATAATCATGTCTATGTCACATATTATTATTTTATCACTTAAATTAATAAACATATTAATGTTAAAATAAAGAGGTATAAAATATAATTACACTAAATCTCAAGTTTAAACCATTTCAATCCTTCAAACATATTAATGGCATCAATTCGACTCTTTGAAAAGGTTTGCATTTATTTTATCAGTTATGAAAAATGACAGTAATTGTTTTCTTTTTTGAAAAAAAAAATAACATTAGTTTTAGTTCATCAATTAAAATTTTAGTATATAAAAAACTGTTTTTTGCATTCAATTTTATAATTGAAAATCTAAATTGATGTTAACATTTTAAATATTAACTCAAATTCACTCGTATTTTCAACGATGAAAACATGTGTGTATTATGTGCGTGCCAAAAACGGGTCAAAGAGGTAACAACATTTTTTTCCGTATGAAAATATGTGTGAATTACGTGCGTGTCAAACGGGTCAAAGAGATTATAACATTATGATTCTCATGAAATTTTTGCTACGAAAGATGTCATATATTTTTTTTTTTGGGGGTTGCAAAAGATGTCATAATAAGTCTAACGTCCTGGAACAGGAAGCCGAGTCCTGTGTTTTTATGCAACGACTCTGTGAGACAAGTCTATGTTTATCCGCATGCTGTGCAAGCCCATCGCTTCAACTTTTGTAACTTAGGCGTATTTAATTCAATTACGTTTAGGTGCTCTGATATGGTCAATTGTTTCCATTAATTATGCATCAAACGAACGTATCAACTCAAATTCAAAGTCAGGTATGAGGCAAACGCGAAGCAATAGAATCGCTATTCATATTATAATTTAAATAACAATATTATTTATACTCATTATATATAAAATATTATGTTGATTTATATCTTATTTATTATTGGATAAGATGTTAATTTCATTTATGTAGGGTTTACATCTTGAATAAAAAATGAGTTTGCACGATACTCCATACATAATAAATATAAATAATACAACTCTAATGTAAATATTTAATTTAGATAATGAAGGCAGACTTACTTGTGCATGGTAAAATATTCAAATTAGGATTTTGGTAGTCCAAAGAGATATCCATTCCAGCAGTGCCATTAACCCATTTCGAAGTAATCCCGTTTGTCCCCATCAAAATGGTATTGGTCAATCACGAGATTATTTAAATGTCTGTTTTACCACTTGTTTCCCTGCTGTTCTTTCCATCCATTTGGTTCAAGTTTTTTATAAATGTTAGAATTTAGAATTTGGATCCTTTAAAGTGATGATATTATTTTAAAGAGTCACATTAAATATGCTACTCTTTCATGCATTGATTTTAATTTTTTTAAGAAAAAAATGTACCTATTGAATCTAATTTTTAATATTATAAATTGAATTCTTTAACTTGATAACATTTTATTATAAATTGATAAAAGGAAATAGAGGATAAATTTGTTGGATTAGTTAGTATTCAATTGTAAATATTTGCCATCTATTACAATAACTACATGTTCGCCATCTTTCTAGTAATTTTTTGAGATTTGACTTTACAATTATACTCATTTTTAGATTATCCAATTTCGTTGGGGGAATCCAAGTTTTTTTTCACTCGAACCATCACTTTGCTGGTTAACTAGTTGAGATTACATAAATACTATTTTGTTTCATCGAATTACAAACACAAAAATCATCATAATCAATAATTTGTAACTGTAACAAAAGGCCGTACACTCATGTCAGATTGGCCATGAAAGGAGATTGAACAAAAGGACATTTATGGGGCAGCAGGGTCTTGAGGACTATACAACACAAGGACCAGCTAAACTCGAATCCAATTAGGATTGTTTCTCTCTCCAAAAAAAAAAAAACTATATTATTATTATTATATGTCCCGAGTATCTTTGCTTACCTTTTTGACTTTCGACGTTTAATCTGTCTCCGGCGTCCTTTGTTGAATCAAAGGCACCTCCCAAAAAAAAAAAAGAAAAAGAAGGAAACGGAACTATGGAACCAAAATTCCCCAACATATTATTATTTCAATTCTCATCTTAGTAATCACCATTTATTATTATTATATTATTATTAATTCTTTTTCTTAATCGGTTTCTATCTCATAAAACTCCCTCAAATCCCACCAGCTTCCAGCCAAGCACACTTAATTGTCTCATGTACTTTTCATATATATCTAAACATACACTAACACAAACATTTTCTTTTGCTGACCCAAAAAAATAAAAAAAACAAATTCTTTCATTCTTTCTTGGCCAGTTCCTGTTCATAGCTTATATACCCTTTTACAGTTCTGAATTCATTCATCCATTCAATTCCTTTATTCTTTTTCTCAGTCTCAACCTGTATATTCTCATCATTGTTCTTCTTTGAGTAACATTTGTTCATATATAGAGGTTTGGGCTGTGTTGTTGTTGCTTATTGAGACAGAGAAAGTAAGAAAGAAAAGAAGGTAACAATGTGAAGTGACTTCTTTATCTGTTTTTTTTTTCTCTCTATCTTTCATTGACTACTAGTTTTGTTTTGTTTTCTTGGTTTGAAACTTTGAATTGTCTTATGCCACATAAACAAGCTTTCTTTTTCATTCTTGTTGCGATTGTGCGGACATAACATAAGCCTTTGATATCTGATTTTCTTTTCCTCTCATATCTTTCTATCTATTGTGTTTGCTCTCTAAGCAGGTTGATGATTTTCTATACATTCATTGGGTGTTAATCTTTTGCTGTTTGGATCAGTTCTGAGGCTTTTCAGGTAAATGCATGCTATTCTTTGTCTTTCTTGCTATTTGGGTCTTGTGGGTTTCCCCTACTGTTTGTTTTGCCTTTGGGAGCTGTTTGTTTGGGGAGAAAGTATCTTGCTTAAAGAGGAAAAATGAGAAGTCCAAGAACCAGATTGTGTTGCATGTGTAGTGAATGTCATAATGCTACAAATTGATGAGGTTGGCAGGAGGTACATGATGTTGGTATGCTAGGCTATGCGCGTGTAATGACAATATATAAATGGAACTACTGAGAGTTTTGAAATGGAGGGGGTTGCAACATTTGAATTGTGTCTTTTTATGCAGTAGCAAACAAAGCATCATGGGTAATTTTGCTTAGGTGCAAGTGAGGAGTGGTAACACATGTGTGCTTGCAATTTACTTATACGGTTTGAAAGGAAGAAAATTTTTAAAAATTATAGAATGAAGATGACTTAGGATCCCTTTGTCCATTGCATCAGTCTAGATAATCTTACCGGTGGTTATATTGCTATTTCTTGATTAAGATTTTTCTGCAGATGTCCTTTCTTGGTCTGATTTATTTGGCTGAATTTTATTATAATATTTTATACTAAGAACTAAATTGTCTAATTCATGTGGCCAAACCTACCTAGTGGGACAAGACTTGGTTGTTGTCGTAGTATTTTGTGCTGAGTATAGGGACTTGGGGGGAGGGGGAGCTCTGTATGTAGATGGGTTCCTTGAATTAATGCGGTTTCTAAACTAGAAAAGAAACTAAATAGTTTTACTTGACATACATAGGAACGTGAGTTGAGACGGTTTTGTATTTTAGTAGGTCCTGCTAGGCTGTATTGTCTTGTCCTTGATCCGCGGTAACGTCTTCTCATTCACAGGCTTCATATGATAGGCATTGACAAATAGTGTGAAAGGCTAGCATTTGAGAAGAGATGTTCTTGAGTTTTAGTCCAATCTAGTATACTTGGTGGGTTTCTCTTATATTCTTTTTGATTGGGAATTGCTTCTTATATAGTTTGTGATTCTGTGTTTCCGATTAAATCTAACTGTGCTTGTTTAGAGTTGGATGATCGGAACATCAGGTAGAAAGAGATATTTATGAGATTAGCTGCTTGAGTTTTTGAGTTAGATCTAGGTAGACATATCTGGTTTTCTTATCTGCCTTTTGATCTTTAATACCTTTCTGTTTTAGTTATGTGATTATGTGTTTCCAATTGAACCTGCCTGCATTTGCATAGAATTAGGACCATTTGAAAATCTAGTGAGTAGTGGCACACTGCTGAAGTCGGCAGGAGGTATTTTGTATCCTAGGCTTCGCATGCATGGGCGAAATGAAATGGATTCCTGCTCCTGAGAGTTCAAAAAGTAAACAAACCATGGGAAATACAACATGTAAATTAATCTTTGATGCAGTGACAATCAAAGCCTCCCGGATAATTTTGCTTTGGAGCAGCTAACAAGTACCACAATTGTGCTTCCAATTTACTTATGCGGTTTGCAAGGAAAGAAAGTTTGAAAAAGTTTTTCAAATAAGGATGAATTTGTAGTCCTTATCCATTGCATTTATCGAAACAACTTTCCTGGAGTTTATATCGGTATTTATCGATTATGCTTTATATCACAACTGTCACTACATATTCTGATTTTTTTAGCTAAATTTTATTCCATCCTAACTGCAAATTTATCTTGTTTCCTATCCGAGAAAAGCCATTATATGGTTTTTCTGAATATTTTCAGTGATATATATAGTCAGATGGTATATATGGTAGGTATGCTATGCCGGATTTTACCTAGCTGTCCTTGAGTGTAACACGTTGTCGTTGACAGCCCTTATATGGTTGGCAAAGAGGAATAGTGTGAAAGGGTAGTAATTAAAAGAGATGTTCATAAGTTTGAGTCCAATGTAATGTACTTGTGGTTTTTCTTGTATGATTTTCACTGCGAGCTGCTTCTTACTTTAAGTTTGTGATTCTTTGTTTCTGATTACATTTGACTGTGCTTGTATAGAATCAGATGATACGAAGATCCAGTGCAAGGAGATATTCAAGAGATTAACTGCATCAGTTGGGTCAAATCTAGGTAAGAATGAGTGGGTTTTCTTAAATGCATTTTGATTTTTAATCTTTGTTCTAGTTTTGCAATTACGTGTTCCAGATTGAATCTACTTGTGAGTGCACAGAATAGGATCATTTGAGACTGTAGTGTTCGATTCCATCGAACCCATGGTAGTGTTCTTCAAAACATTCTTCTTTTCTTTGAATAAGACAACCCGATTTGTTTAGAATTGGGAGCTTTACAAGAAAATTTATCGTCAGAAGGATCATCATCATAATACTCAGTGATGATAGTTATCTAGTCTTGTTTCTCATTCTTTAAATAGGATGTTAAGATAAAATTTGAACAAAGTATTACCTGAGGCGGCTTTATTCTTCTAATATGTACATGGGAACTGAGTTGATGTTTTCTCTTTATTTGATTATATATAAATGGTTAGTGATTTTTTTCCCCAATGATAAATGGTTGCAAATTACTGAAAAAATTGTTAATTTGTAGCTGGATTGCTGTCCTTCAAACATGCCGCATTATAGATGATCAGAGTAGTAATATATATTGGTGGAATTTATGAGTGATTGTCTGTTCATACATGCATATGGTAAATTATCTATGTAACATTCAATGATATTGTTACTTGTTGAACATTTTATTTCAACAATCAATGACAAGGTTAACCATAATAAATATTCATTGGCAAATGCTTGTCTCACCGTGTGAATAGCATTAGCTTGTTTTCTTAGTTCATCAATCAATCTGTTGTGTAAACATATTTACTGAAAGCAGTAATTGAGTATCTACCAATATAAAAGTTACTGAATAATTGAACTTGTGGAGTTTGATCGAATTATGTACTTGTGTCCCGTGCTGCAGCATTATATAGTTCTAACTATTTCTCTTCCACCTTCGCAGGTTCTTGCTATTCCTTGGTCATTCATTCAAGATCATTTTCCGTGTGGATACTGTTTCCTACATAATACTGTACTTTTAACTCTCAAAAGCTGGCAATTGGCTTAAACATGGTGGCAAGATCATACGCGAATTTGTTGGACTTAGTGTCAGGGGATACTTTAGATATCCCTTCATCTCCGAGAGCACTTCCGCGTGTTATGACTGTTCCTGGAGTTGTCTCTGATGTAGCAGGCAAACTAAGCAATGACGATACTTTCCCATTAGAATACCATCACAGGACAATTATAGTAGCAAATTGTCTTCCTCTCAATGCTGAGAAGGATAAGATATCTGGAAAATGGTGCTTTAGTTATGATGAAGATTCGATTTTTTGGCAGTTAAAGGATGGTCTCCCTTCTGATGTTGATGTTGTTTATGTGGGATCCCTGATGGTTGATGTTGATATTAGTGAGCAAGAGCAAGTTTCTAATCAGTTGTTGGAGGAATTCAAATGTGTGCCTACCTTTATTCCTCCAGACCTCCATGAACAGTTCTATGATGGCTTCTGCAAGCAACATTTGTGGCCTCTATTCCATTACATGTTGCCCATGTATCCAGGCTATAACAATCACTTTGAGAGGTCACTGTGGCAGGCTTACGTTTCTGCTAACAAGATATTTGCAGATAAAGTCATGGAGGTCATTAACCCAGCAGAAGATTATGTATGGGTTCATGATTTCCATCTTATGGTTCTTCCAACATTTCTACGCAAGCGATACAGCAGGATCAAGCTCGGCTTTTTCCTACATAGTCCATTTCCTTCATCAGAAATTTATCGAACTCTGCCAGTCAGGGGTGAAATTTTGAGAGGACTGCTTAATGCAGATTTAATTGGTTTTCACACATTTGGTTATGCTCGCCATTTTCTGTCCTGCTGCAGTCGAATGCTTGGCTTGGAATATGCATCCAAAAGGGGTTACATTGGGCTTGAATACTTTGGCCGTACAATATTCGTCAAAATCTTGCCTGCTGGGATTCATATGGGTAGACTTCAATCTGTCTTAGACCACCCTTCTTCTGCTAGCAAAGCCAGAGAAATCTACCAACAATTTAAGGGTAAAAAACTTATTGTTGGTGTTGACGATATGGACATCTTTAAAGGTATAAGTTTAAAGTTCATGGCCATAGAACAACTCCTGCAGCAATATCCAACTCTACAGGGTGAAATAATAATGGTCCAAATTTTAAATCCTCCAAGGACCACTGGCAAAGATATTGAGGAAGCAAAGGAGGAGGCCTACATTACTGCTAAAAGGGTAAATGAAAAGTTTGGTGTGCCAGGTTATGAACCTATCATTATGATTGAGCGTCACATTCCTTTCTATGAGAAGGCAGCCTATTATGCTATGGCAGAATGTTGCTTTGTGAATGCGTTGCGGGATGGTATGAACTTGGTTCCATACAAGTACATTGTCTGTCGGCAGGGGAGTCCTAAAATGGATGAAGCCTTGGAAATTGCTTCTGTCTTGCCCCGCAAAAGTGCACTTGTTGTTTCCGAGTTTATAGGTTGCTCCCCATCTCTTAGTGGGGCAATCAGGGTAAACCCGTGGGATGTTAATGCTGTAGCTGAAGCTCTAAATTTGGCTATCAGAATCTCTGATGTAGAGAAAAGGTTACGGCATGAGAAGCACTATCGATATGTTAGTTCTCATGATGTGGCTTATTGGGCCAAAAGTTTTGAGCGCGATCTAGTGTTGTCATGCAAGGATCACAATAGTAAACGTTGCTGGGACCTTGGCTTTGGCCTGAATTTTCGAGTCTTGTCCCTTTCTCCTAATTTCAGGAAGCTGTCAATAGACCACATTGTCTCTGCATATAAAAGGACAACTTGCAGGGCAATCTTTTTGGATTATGATGGCACACTTGTACCTCAATCTTCCATTGATAAAGCCCCCAGTACTGAAGTCATATCTGTGCTAAACAATCTTTGCAGTGATCCTAACAACACCGTGTTTATTGTAAGTGGCAGGGGGCAAACCTCATTGAGTGAATGGCTTGATCAGTGCGAGAATCTTGGTATAGCGGCTGAGCATGGTTATTTTATAAGGTAAGCGCTTTTATAGTTTGTTATGTGCTAGTTGTCTGCTAATCATAATGGCATCCCTTGAATGATTTCAATCATACCTGAATGTTCCCCTTAAATCGGTTAGAAAGAAAGATGGAAAAGGAAGAAGAAAATGACTAGATAGTGGGTTTCATCTATGTTCCATGGTCCACACCACGAAAATTCAAATCCACCTTATATTATTACATAATGAGAGTTTTTGCTCATGTTATAGTGGTTGTCATGTTGCTAGCAGGTTCTCTAAATTGATGATATTTTTGTGTGACCTTTGCAATAGGTGGGGTGACCAGTCAAGTTGGAAAATGAGTCATGTAAGTACAGATTTTGCTTGGAAAAGGATTGCTGAGCCTGTGATGAGATCATATACCGAGGCCACAGATGGCTCCTATATAGAGACCAAAGAGAGTGCCTTGGTGTGGCATTATTGTGATGCCGATCCCGATTTCGGATCTTGGCAAGCCACCGAGCTTTTGGACCACCTCGAGAGTGTACTTGCGAATGAGCCAGTGGTTGTGAAAAAGGGACAGCACATAGTTGAAGTCATGCTTCAGGTATACACCTATCTCTTCCTCTCTCAACCTATTATTGTTCTCAAAATGTTAGTGTTGGCTAATCAACAATTCAACATTACAGGGAATTACTAAGGGGTCAGTTGCAGAGGATGTTCTGTCTACACTAACAAGCAGTGGGAAATCGCCGGAATTTGTGCTGTGTATCGGTGATGACAGATCTGATGAGGACATGTTTGAGAGCATATTAACCAAAGTTTATGGTTCAGACTCTTCTCCAGAAGCAGAAATCTTTGCATGCACGGTAGGGCAAAAACCAAGCAAGGCTAAGTACTACCTAGACGATACTGCAGACGTGATGACGTTGCTTCAAGCTCTTGGTACTGATTCAGGGCCTAGATCATTATTTTCTGCAGCAGCACCTTCCGAAAATGCGAGAGTCTGTTTTGAGAATGTAGTTTGAGATGCAAAGTTCAAGAGTCTAGTACCTACCAGCATAGGATAGAGACAAAAATGATTATGGTTTTTATAGTCTTTTTCCTGCAGAAATGTTCATCGAATTGGTTTCAAATATTACCTTATTAGTTTTTAATTATAGAAGGATATTGCGGCTATAGGTTTTAGAAAGTGATCAATGGGGACAGAGGGATTGGTTTTTGAATTGGTAGATGGGGGAGCAAATGGATGTATCTGTTTGTTTTTTGCATTACCCTTTGAAAGAAGGATACTGAATAACACTACAGGTGCAAAATCTAGGCATTCTTCCTGGATGAGAATCCATGATTTGTATGCATGAACCAGTAAGTTTCATACACAAACATCCATTTATAATCTCAAATCAACAACCATTTACCCTATTTTCATTGTGTGGATTGCCGTTTTAATGTTGGGAAATGGGAACCACTTAATGGCTGAATGCCATGCTGCATTTTTGTTTCTGTTTATGTGCTTATAGCATTGTGAGAGCCAAAGATTTTACTGAACCCTCTTTCTGCTTTGTTATAGGTAGATGATAACTTTCAACTGAGGAATGACTGGATTTCAAATCACTATAACAGGTCTTTCAAACTGGATTATTTTGACAACGTATAGAGTGACAAAGTCAAGGGTTAATCACCCTAAATCAATGACTTTTATTGTGCATAGGTTCCAGCAGAGTAGGATGATTTTGTGAGGGGAATCAATATTTAACCGTTAACTTTATATATGTATATATCTGAAATATTTCTCTTGCCTAAAAATTAAAATATATAAAAAATAGATATTTTACAAATAAAATTCTAGACACACACACACACACACACACACACACACATATATATATATATATACACATAACATTGGGTAAAATTTATAAATTTTAGCTAAACAAAAATTTTTAGAGGGGGACAAATAAAAAAAAATACAAAACTTTCAAAAAAAAATTGGGAGGGGGTCATTGCCCCTAACACCTAAAGGAGGAGCCCCCTGGATTTCAAGGTAATTGACCCTAAACTTTCTTATTTTACCAATTTTTTTATTTTAGAGAAGTTAAATCTAACTCCCTTAAAAAAAATTCAATTCAGAGAGACCAAATCCATAACATAACTTTCAATTGATATTAGTTATAAACTATAAAGCATAGTCACTGAGACGGACACGGGACACGACAAAGACACGGATATGGACACACACCAAACTTAAAAAATTACATGACACAGACACGACATATATATATATATAATTTTTTTGGCTTTTTGGGTTTGAATTTTTTTGTCGTGTTTTTATAATTTTTTATCTAATTAATTCTTCTTTTTATTTTTTTGTGATCAATTGAAGAATTTTCAAAATAAAATGACCCAACAGCACAAATCCAACTAAATAATTATGGTTGATTTTAGACTCATGTTGATAGTAAAAATTTGATAAAATAAATAAACCAACCCAAGCATGTCCGCGGTGTGTCCAAACTATGTCCATAGTAAATTAGAGTAGGGTCCAGCCATGTCCGAGCTCAAAAAAATTATGTTTTTAATTAGATGCGTACGGACGCGTCTAACATCTCGTGTGGGTGTCTGTGGGTGTCGGTGTCCGGCATGTATCCGACACATGGATACACCACCAAGTTAATATGTCCATGCTTCTTAGATTATAGATAAAAGGTTTAATTACTCTTGAGGTCCCTGTAATTTTACTCAATTTTCAGTCAGGTCTCTATAGTTTAAAAGCTTTTAATTAGGTCCCTATATTTTATAAAATTTTCAATTTAGTCCTTGCGAGTAATAACTATTATAAAAAAATAAAATATTTCTAATATATGTTAGGAATATTCTAGGAATGTACTATATAGAGATGCAAAAATCCAAGCAAGACCAAAATAGGAGAGAAGATAGAAGGAACAAAAATTAGGGGAAAAAAAAGAGAGAGAGGAGGATTAGAGTTGTCCTCGCTTGAATATGAGCTTACTAGGCATGTTGTTAATTGTCATTTCAAGCGAATAGTAATCTTTATTGTGCATGTGAATCACTTTAGTTACTACAATTTAGAAATTAACTTTTTAATTTCTAGGGTGTATTTGGTTATAGGTAAAATGTAGATAAAATTTTCATAGATGAATTTTATGTATAAAATTACACATGGAACTTATTTAAGAAAATTTTATCGTCATTTTTACTCCTCAATCAAACATACTCTTAAAATTACAAAATAACTAATTTCATTTTCGTTATTATGTTATCATATTTTCACTAACATGTTATGTTAAGCATATTGATGATAGATTGACATTATACTTTGTCTCAGAGGTGACATAGTTGAATATTAGGAACAAATTGTTCGCATATATCAAATATATTTATAATTTCACTTATATGTAAAATTCATCTTATAATATGCAATTCGAGTTTAATCTCATATACTGATAATATAAAATATTTTACATCATCATTTAATCAAATTATCTCATATAGACAATTTTTCAAATCGTATTACAACACAACACTAGTTAAAATAGTTGAGTCCCACATCTACTACTTGAAAGGTTATTTATATGAGATTATTTGATCGTTTGAGTGTAAAAACATTTTATATTATCATTGTATATAAATTAAACTCATGCAATTATGCTTATCTTCATGCAATTTGATTGGCAAAGGCTAAGTAAAATGTTTGCATATAACTGGTATTAATTAATGTGACACATAAAACTATGTGCAGATGGTAATGGAAATCGGGTCAGTCATTAAGGACTAATATGACTCACATTTTACCCTTTCAAGACTAAAAAGTTAATTTTTAAATTTTAAGGACTAAAATGACTTAGATATAATTTTAGAGACTAAGTTGAATATTTACTGTATTAGTGTTCAAAATCTTAATATAGATTCATTGAGATTTCTTCTATTAATTACTATTCAATATTTATATATAATAATTTATCGCTTTAATTTTTCTATAATTAATATAAAAAAAATGCTATTTTAACATTTAAAAAGTAGATATCTTATATGATATTCACTTTTTAAATGTCAAAATAATATTACCCTTAATATAATGATATAGTTTAAGTGGTATATATCTTATGCTTTATCGGAACAAAATTCCCAAATTCCAATATAGGTGAAAGGGGTGAAAAAAAAAATGAAGCTTGCTCATTCGTCAATTATTTTTTTTTTTCGTTCATGAAAGTTAAGTTGAGGGGATGGTGTAGTCCATGATGAGGACATGACTCCGAGCTCATTAAACATTTATAAAAATACTTGTAATTATAAATCACCTATAAATAGAAGAATCTTGATAATCAAACCCAATTTATAATAATACAAAAGCGAAATGTTGGTCAAATGAGCTAATTATATTTCATCAACTTTTTTCGAATAACTTGGTCTGACCAAAGAGTTCTCCAAATAAGCAATCCAAATATAGGATGTGTTTGTTTTTATCTTTGAAAAATATGGTTGTAAAATTTAAATTTTATATATAATTAAAAAATTAAAAACTGATACTGTACATACGAGAATTTACTTTTTATGAAAAAGTAAAAAACAATTAATAAAAAAAATCTTATCCAAATTTTAACTATCAGCTCAGTTGTGTCCAAGAAAGTCAACTCACTGATCGGTCCTCCTCACGCAAGACACGAAAGCTGTCCACAAGCACGACTCATTGCCCAGTGTCCGTGACTCACCACTCCAAAACCAGATAGATCTGCATATGGTTTGGTTGAGAGTAGTGTTATTTATATTGAAAAGATGTGAGATGTTATATTAATTTATAAACGTAAATTTTATTTAAATAAAATTTATTCTTTTTC
The DNA here is from genome assembly GCA_031216125.1 of Dalbergia cochinchinensis. Taxonomy (NCBI): domain Eukaryota; kingdom Viridiplantae; phylum Streptophyta; class Magnoliopsida; order Fabales; family Fabaceae; genus Dalbergia; species Dalbergia cochinchinensis. Next base: position 50,961,284 of record CM062373.1, on the reverse strand, counting down.
TTTCCTTTCTTTCTACCCGCTTTTCTTTGCGCATTCGTTGGTTTTGTTATCTCTGTGGTCGCACGCAAGTGATGACGGGGATGATTTTGATAGGAACAGCACGGAAATTAATAAACAACTAATAAATAATACATCCTCAAAAAAATGAATTCATAATGAAGTACTAACTAAACTAACGTGATTTTTTTTTTTGACGGGCTTAACTAACGTGAAATTGAATATAAAGTAATGATGAAATTATATTATTAAAAAGAATTTAATTAGAATGTATTAACAGTATAAATTTTTTTTATATATTTATTCAATTATATAATAATATACTAGTAAATATGTTTATTTTTCATATTTATTATTTAAAAAGTCATATAAAAGAAGAGATTATATCAGATAATAACATAAAAATGCATCCATATTAAACTCTATTAAAAAAGAACAAACGTTCAAGCTGTGGAAATATTACTTATGAAAAAAACCTAATCATATCATTTTATATTTAAATATCCTAGTTTCAAAGTCGCAAGAAGCAACTAATAATAAAAGAACTTGAATAATTAACATGATATTGTAAGCCTTAGTGTTATCAATATATCTTAAAAAAACACTAATTTTACATATAAAGAATGTAAGGATATTTTCTCAAAGAAAAATTGTGGAGATGTGATATAAAATTGTTTTTGATACATTCATCATTGGACACGCAGTGATTAATTTCTTCACATAGTATAAGCTCATTTAAGGAAGCGGATGATGGTTGTGGTGGGTTTTAAAGCTACTTCTTTTCTCTAGCAGGAGACAAACTATCAATACACCGATAAGTAACGAAGAGGACCCCTACCTCCTCAATTTGACCTCATGATTAGATTCAAATTTATTTTAATTGTGATTATTATATATCTATCATGATTGATAATATGTTAATTTGATATTTATATAACTGAAATTTATACTTATTTAACTTGCAATATTAGTTAACTAAGGTGTCTGTGTCATTTATATTTAACTAGCATAACTCATGTTTACAATCCTATGTTCCAACTCCCCTTTGCAATACATCTAATATAATACATCCAATCCATGACATAAATTATTATCCAAATGTCTTTCGTTTTCTTCGCTAAATAAAATACCCAAAGTCGGTTGACCCTCCTACTTCAATATTTCCACTTTCCTTGATCGGATTCTGGAACAGCATAAATTAACAAACTTTACATATATTAATGAAAATTTTAAAAAGAGAAATTGGCACCACCACCAACCTACTAATTCAAATCAAAAAAAAATATTATTTATACTTATAAAATATAAGATATTATACTAACTCATATATCATCTATTATTAAATATGATATAAATTCTATTTAATTTAAATCTATATTTCATCCAATAAAAAAAATAACATATAAATTGATATAATATCTTACACTTTATAAATACATATAACACAATCCGTGTAAATCCAAGTGTGAAAAGGCATGTCTCATGTTTGACACTGACAGCTGATCAATCTTAAAAAAGAAATTATCAACAATATCTAGAACACAAAAAGAAACTCCCCTTCTCAACGGCTCCCAAAACTCTTAGCTACGCTTTTCCACACCACAGTCAAATTACGTAAGTACCCTCGCCAGAAAATAAAATAATCAATCACAATCATAGGGCAACGTCATAAAGTAATAAAAATCACAGTTGTGTCATAGTGGCTGCTGACTAAGTCAATGGCTGAATGATTGAGTTAGCGCTTAGCAATTAGCAAGCATCCGTTACATTGATGATACGTAACATTTTTTCACACTATATAAATTAGAATCCTATGCCTCATCCCTTACGCACCTTAAACCTAGTTTTGCCACTTACACACCCAAAAAGAAAAACCAAATAACTCAAAAACTGTAGTACTGAATTGAAGTGTTTTTGTGATATGTCCGCCGAGGTTGATTCCAACGGAACCGGTGAAGAGAGGTCAAACTCTCTCATATCCAACACGCGCTGCCGCTTCTGCTTTCCCTGCTGCTTCGGTTCCCGTCGCTCCGCAAGCGTGGGCTTCGGCTGGTGGGAGAGCGTGCGAGCCACGTCCTCATGGTCCGAGTCCCACTCCCAGTCCCCGGTGACCGGAAGCTCCGGTGACCGGTGGTGGGCACGTGGGTTCATCATGAAAGCGCGCGAGTGGTCGGAGATTGCCGCGGGGCCACGCTGGAAAACGTTCATTCGGCGATTCAACCGTAACCGCAGTGGTAGCGGCTCTGGCAGTTACAGGCATGTGGGGAAATATCAATACGACCCCTTGAGTTACGCGCTGAACTTCGACGAGGGCACGGGGCAAAACGGGGATTTCGTTGATGAAGGTTATGACGGGTTTCGGAATTTCTCAACACGTTACGCTGCTCCGATGAAGTCCGTTACGACGGACGCGGGTCAAGACGTCGCCGTTTTTGGATGAAAAGAAGGGTGGTTGCGCCGTTAGGTTAGCGTGGTTGCAGCGCGGGGTTACTTATTTTTGGGTCTGTCATTACAAATACATTTATTTATTTCTTTCTCTGTTTTCAGTGGATGTTGTTGTTTGTTGTATATAAATTTTCATTATTATCCTTTTCATAGATCAATACCAGCATGCTTTTTTTTTTTTCCTCCAACGGTTGATGATGCGTATACGAGATATAATTTAGTACCAGGAGTGCGCAGATTATAAAAGAGATGAAACTTGGCTTGCAAATTTGCAATTTCCCAATTTCTTCATTTGTTCGACTATTATTTTATTGTTATTATTTGGGACTGGCAAAATGAATAATAGATGGGCTTGATTTGCTAGTTTGCCTTCTCGATTGGGTTAGCAATTAATTGCAAATAAACATCGCGTACGTGTACTGTAAGAATTCATTTTTTAAGGGAAAATAAGTGCTAGTCAAAATTAGGAAAAATAATTTACATACGGTGTATTAATATATGATTTATACTAAATAAGTGCCGGCCAATATCATTTACTTGTATGTGATATTTATAAAATCTGTTATAGACAAATTCTCTATTATTTTTATTTGACATTGAATTTGTCTTTAACAAATTCAATATTAAATCTATTTTTAGTGAATTTTATACTGAAAATATCACTTTGTGTGATTTTTTTTCTTTAAAATATCATATTGATATAAATAACCTACCTAAATCCCATATGAAAAAAATGGTGCTCAAAATTATTGGATATTTGTATGCTTGGCTTCATGCTGATATCTCAATTATTATTATTGTCATTGTCATTGTCATTGTCATGAAGAAACAAATGATGGGTGATCTAGCAAGTTAACATGTGTTTTGGTGGTGGCTTGTGGGAAATGGATAGGTAGGCTCCTGTTAGGAGCGTGATCGAACAGAGCTCAAGTTATTGCTGTCTATGAGTGCGGTATTAACAGGTAGTGAAACGTCCTCATCGTTTGAATCGATAAAAAGGGAGACGTATCCTCATTTTTATAAGTTTCTACTTTCTCTCGTTCTAAATTGGTTATTTGCAATTTAAGATGGACGCAGGTAGATATTTGCCGGTACGATCAAACCAGAAACCATTGATAGGGTGGTTAATGGGATAGAGCGTGGATTCAGGGATTAATGAATATATATATATATATCACTCGTGAGCTTTTATGATAGTAGTCACGGTCAAGACTGGTTGGAGGATAATGACCATGTGGGTATTTGAGCTGACCCGGCCTATTAAGGCCCGGATGGATCACAGGGCTGAGCGAAGAGGGAGATGCACCTTTAGTGACTCCCATTTTTTATTTTTGTCCTCATTTCTCTTGTCTCAAATACTCATTATATTATATTTGTTTTTGAATTTTTCTTCATGTAAGTTTCTCTTGACAACAAGAGTTCTTGAATCTTGGGTTTTACAATAAAGCTCATATCTGGATGTCTTGTGATTGCTTGCACTTTTAACTGCTTTGGAGTATTGCATCATGACAAGTGATAAAAATTAATAACATTTGTTAGTAGTGGTTTGTTGAGACGCTTGCTTCTTCTTTTATTTTTATTTTTTAATTATGTGTATTCGTCACACATATCTAGTTGTTTAGTTTAGTTAGAAGTTTTGTGTCAGACGACAAGCTAGGGACTGTTTTTGTTTTAATCCATGAAAAGAGAAGAAGATTAATCATAGGAAGAACTCAAATAGTTTAATTTACAAAGCAACCGATTATGTAAAGTTTTTTTCTTTAGATTTGATTTTTCAAAGAAAGCTTGTTACGGTCTCTTGCCCATCATGAGGCTAAGATGGCTCTAGACAAAATTATTCAAAAAGATTGGATTGTTTGAAGACTATCACTTTTAAATTTCTTTTAATTTGTTGACGATATATTTACATGTTGAATGTCTTAAATCTCTAATTGTTCTACCCAGTTGATCCAACTTGCGAGCTACAAGATCATGATTAGTTATATTCTCCCTTTTTGTGAAGTTGAGCTTGACTTATTTCCTCAGCAATAAAATTATTATTCATGATGACGACAACAACAACAACAAAAAAAGCTAAATCCAAATATTTCATATTTTTTTGGTGTTTCAAATAAAATTTGAAATTTAAACATAGTAAAAACAAATTAATTTTAATAATTTTATTTAAAATACACTTGTTTAATTTTAGGCCTCGCACCTTTATTGTCTTTGGGGAGTTAAGCGTGAGAGATATTAATTTTTTGATAAACGAAAAATTTATTTATAATTTTAAAGAATGAAAAAAATGATAATCAAGGAAGATGTTTAATTTTTTATATAATGAATGTCTGCAATGCTAAATTTTTAAGAATAAATTCGAGTGTTTACCAGAGAAACCGTGTCATGAATTTCGATCTATTCGGCACTGGAAAAATGGACATTAATCAATCCAGTGTTGTCAGCAACTCATTTAGCGGTCAATGTTATGCCATAAGGTAGTATCTCGTAGATAAACACAAGGTCCTGCTTTCAATCAACATCCACCTAACATTTAATTAATCCACGGCAAAGGCCTTCTCGGGATTAAACACGGGTCAAGACCGTCCTACACCCACACTAGTATAAAAAATAAAAAAAAGTTTTTTATTATCATTAAATTAGACGTTTTCATTTAAGACTTTCTAAGTAAGTAGTACACAGTTGAATCTGACTTTCTTTCATGTTAATAATATGACATCATCCATGGTTAAATATTTATATAATTTTTTTTACATTAATAGTATATATATATAATAGTATGGCAGGGAGTATAAATATGTTAAGAGTTTATGGTATAAAGATAGTACTTATCATCCAATTAAATTCCGCACTTTAAAAAACTTTTTAAGTCGTGATATGAAAGTTAAATATATTTACTTATGTGATAATATATAATTAAATAATGATATAAATTTTTTTATATTATACAAACATTAAAATTAAATCCATGTGTTAGTACATAATTAAATTAAACAAGTTAAAATACGAAATTTTTAATTTAGTTAAAATAGTACTTGCAAGTTAAATTTTTCATTATATGTTTCTATTTGCTAATATGAGTGTAAATCGATTGGATTGATCCAATAAACCCAAAAGATTAAATTGAACTAATTCATTGATTCAGATTGGTTCGAACAATCGATTCATTCCATGGCAAAACTTATTGGTATGGTTTTGGATTATTGATGGTTTTTCAACTTGATCTCTCAAGTACCCAACTAATCATCCAATAAGCTATTTTCTTCTTGTTTATTTCTAAAAACATTCAGAGTTTTGTATTTACAACCATGAGACCCACCATAGTTGGCGGTTAGCTAGACTTCTTAAATATCTAATTAGAGATTCAATTCTTGACAATGTATAGAGAGAATTTCATGACCAAGTGTAAACTCCACATATATGAGCTTTACACCTCAAGTTGACTAGTCATATCTTTTTGTGATAGGTACCATTAGTTCATCCAAAAAGTTTTACATTTTTAGTTTAGTAATAAAGTCATTTTTATCTTCTTAGTTTACATTTTTAAGGAATTTATATATTCACATAATTGTTAATTATATTATAGTCAAGATTTACATTATGGTTACTTTTTTGTCAACACTATCCTTAATTGTTATAAAAATAAAAACTTAAAATATACAAATCTTTGCTTTTTACTCCAATCCAATAACTTGAGCCGTAAACCAAAAAAAAAAAAGAAAAAGAAAAGACCAACTCAATCTTGGTTAGAGTATTGGTTTGATTTGAATTTGTTGGACATAGATCTAAAATTTAATCTAACCGAATTAAACTTAATCAGTTCAAAATTATTTTTCATTCAAATTAAACTCGAACATATCCTATTTGTTGATAAGGTGGATTCTATATGACAAAACTAGGTAAAATCTAATACTACGAACCTTTTCCGTGAGACAGGGTTAACAACAAGGATGTGCATATCAGCACACATGCTTCTACAGAGAGGGGACAGCCCCAGCCAATAGAACTATCAAACTGGAACCAAGTAGTGGCATTCGATATTTAGATGGCAATCAACCAAACATGGCTGATAACGCCAAATTATCCAATAACAATTGAATGAAAGTTAATTGTTTGATTTTTCAGGAAGATGAACGTAGCACCTAGCAATTTAGTGGCTGTTGAATGCTCTTAGATACAATTCTACAAGCAGCATATGAAATGTTCGGCGTTTCTCTTTCGCAAAAGGCTTTTTTTCTCACTTTTTCTCCGTCATCACACGGCATAACAAAAATAATTAAATTCTATCCCGGCAAAAAAAAAAATTATAAATGTATAATTCTATACTTCATTTTCTAAAATATATATATCCACGCTTTAGCGTATGACTAATGATATTAATAAATGTATAAGATTTTCTTTTTGCATTTGATGTGAGTACTTTGGCCAAAATAATTATTTCTACTGAAGTTTATGTTATTAAAATTTATTAGAGATTTACGAATTTATTTATAAAACTAGTTGAATGGTCATGTGGTACTTATAATGATCCATTAAAAATGTTGTGATTGAATGAATTATTGAAAATATGTTGGGCTTTGGTAGGGGCGGAGCTAAGGGGGACCTCTATAGGCCATGGCCCCAACCTCTTCATTTTTCTTTATTTTATATTTATTATAGTTATATAGTTTTTCTAATATGATATATATATATATATATATATATATATATATTTGTGTTTTGTATTGGTCCCTTATAGAAAGTGTCTAGCCTTGCTACTTGGCTTTGGATGCATATAATGTTAGTGTACCTGGATATGTATTGACTCAAATGCTTAATTTATAGAAGGAACGTACCAATCTTTCAAAAAAGGGCAAGTCTCCTTTTTACTCTATTTATAAATATGTGTTTCTCTCAAAGAGACATTACACATTTAAGTGTGCATGATTGTTTCACCTTATCCTATCAAATTCTTAAAGAGAGGAAAAGGAATGAAGATCTCGTCCTTAAGACATATCTGGTTAGAGGATAAAAATACAGGTAAAAATTAAATAGATGGACTTCATGTTATCATGTGTCATTTTACACATAAGCCATGTTTGGTGTATCGTATATGATAAAATCCGATAATATTAAATATGATAATACAAAGTCTGATAGTATAGTATAATAAATTTATTGTATAAGTTTTTATTCTATCCAGCATTTGATGCATCACATCTAGCAATGCTATTAATGCGAATGAAAGAATGGATTAATCTGTATTTTTAAAATGGTAGATAGACAACTAAGGGAGTGGCAAGATGTCGACAACATGTGATTTATGGCTAGGGATGGAGAGTTAATGGGTGGTCGACGAATAACAACTGGCAAGAGGGCAGGGAATGGCGGCTGGCAGACGACCACCGGTGACCAACGACGAGCGCATGGGCAATGACCAACAACAGGTAAGATGGCAATGGATGGGTGTGCTGCATATGGTAGAGAAAAATGGTGCAGAAGAATAGGGTAGGGATAATTTAGGATTTGATAGTAAAAATAATACTATTAGGTGTAATCAAACCTATGGGGGCCTAATAATTTAATCTTATAATTATAGTGTGAGAATGATCAAACTTATTTATTAACTTTTCCAGTATCACCCCTAAAAAACCAAACTCTGCCTTACGTAAAGTTGCCAGAGTATGTTTAACATCTGGAATTGAAATCACTGCTTATATACCTGGTATTGGCCATAATTTACAAGAACATTCTGTAGTCTTAGTAAAAGAGGGAAGGGTTAAGGATTTACCCGGTGTAAGATATCGCATTATTCAAGGAACCTAGATCGATGCTGTCAAAGTAAAAGATTGTCACAACAAGGGCGTTCTAGTCCACCATACCAAACATGTGATAAAAATAGAATTTGTAGTATTACCTAGTACAATCAAACCTTATCCTATGTATTAAGTCGGGTTGAAGCTCAACTATATAATTTTTATCCACACTTTTGTCCCTTAATCATTTGGGTACAAAAATGAGGTCAAACTTTTCTTAGATCAACCAAAATTTTTACCCCCACCCAAACCCACCTTTAATGTATGGGGAATTAGTTGTAAATCTATGTGTAAAATGTTATAAACCTATGCGTTAATATTGTAAATCTATGTGAATAATAGAAATGCTCCTAAAGGTGATTACCAAAAAAAAAAGTTGTAAATCTTGCATGAGAAAATTGTAAACCACTGAATAAAATATTGTAAATCACTAATGTTGTAAACCTCATTTCTGCAGGTGCAGAAAACTCTTTTTTCTACATCTGAGAATGCACCTTAATGTATACATGTGTTTATTTATATTTTTGCCAATTCTTTGAGTGATTTTTTTTTTCTCTACATCAATTTGTCTCTTAAATATGCCCAAAATATATTTTTTGCGTATTGGTGTTCCTAATATTATGATGTTGATCTATGGTGCCGTTATCGGATTTGGAATATAAGATTTTATCCTAGACTTTAAAGAATCATAAAGTGCAGACTATAGAGTAGTATTGCTAGGCAACGGTTGCCCAAATTACACTTGCCAGACTCATGGCGAATATTTATTCGAGAAAGAGAAATAGAATATTGAAACACGAGCAATGGGTGAATATATGAAACTGATAACAAATTACACGCATGCTGCCAAATCAGTCCCCCCCTGACAATTTGTAATTTGACTAACACAGTTACAAGAGATTTTCTGAGATGTTGAAGAAAGCATGATAAGATACTAAGAAGAGATGAGACATTCAGTGACCCGTCTGGTATTTAAAACATCGGCTATAACAAAGCCAACAACCTAGCTATTTCATAGAGCATTTCTATGTAACTTAGCCAAAATGTGATCGTTTTTAAATAATAATCCTGGTAACATTTCATGATTATTTTGGTCTAACTAGCCAAGTAATACTTGATTAGTGAAAAGACATAGCCGAATGTAATATTAGAGCAATCCAAGTTTGGAGCTTTCTTTTTTGGGACTTCTTCCATAGTTTGCTGACATTTTTGTCGTTAGCACCATCTTTACTGGGGTAATCTGAAGTTTGTCTCGACTTGTGAGGAATGAAACACTGTAAAAGGCACAAATGCCATTGCATAAATAGATACTTGATTGGTCATTTCAGCCTATACTCTAATAATTTACCATATTAATTAAATTTGCGTATGAAAAATGGGTACTTCTCATTATCTGCTTGGAACTAACGAAAATTATAGACTGGTACATACTGAACTTTTTTGTTCAATAATCTTACAAGCAGAATCTATGAAACCTCATAGGTTGTAGACTTTACATCGTCCTCTTTCAATGCTTTTGTAATCATTGCAACTTGACTCATGCTTGGCCTTTCATTTGGAGAAGGATTTATGCAATTCAATGCTACCTGCAACAAGCTCATCATCCTCTCTTCAGAAGCACCTTGTGTGAGTAGGGACTTGTCAAAAACTTCAACAGTCCATTCCTCTCTTACCATTGAGTTCACCCATTTAGCAAGGTCAAACCCATCATTTTTTACCACTTTTCCTGTCAGCAGTTCAAGAAGTATCACACCAAAGGCATAGATATCAGCTTTGAATGTGTCTGCAGTCAGATTCCTGTTTCTTAGCCTTTTGGTGTGGGAAAGGACATATTGATCTTGATTTTCAGCAACCATTAGGCCATATTCACTTAGGCATGGATCCATGTTCTTGTCAAACAAAATGTTGCTTGATTTCATGTTGCCATGTTCTATTCCACTCCCACACAGCTCCTCATGCATATGTGCCAAGGCCTCAGCTATGTTAGCAGCAACATTTAGTCTTCTCCCCCAGTCAAAAGACTGGCCACGTTGAGACCCTGAGATCATTAAATTTGAAGACAAATATTCGATTAGACATATTCTGCAAGGATAAATTTCAGGATCTAATTTTGATGCACTGACAATGTAAAAAAAATTTTACACAGTCATCCAATCATATAATACCATATCAGTCAATATGATTAATACGCACCTCAACTTCTTGAGCAATTATGCAAATAGATATATTTTATTGGATGAAATTGTAAAACTCTTTCATTCTATAAGTACATCAAAATTAAATTCTAAATTTCAATTCAAGCACTAATTTTATTATGTTGGGAAAAGCTCTTATTCTTAAAGAGAATGTCACCAAAGGTATAAGCAATTTCTTCGCAAAATTATGGAAACAATAAATAAGGTGGCATTTTGTATACTTAAAACTGAAAACAGGAAATAAAACCAAAAATAAGCACAAAAACCAAGCAGACCCTAATTATAAGCAATGAGTTAAGAGCTCATCATTCATTCAGATAGTAATCAAACTTTTTAGTTATGTAGGCATTAGTATATCCAAAAAGTAAGCAATTTATTGTTCCTTTCTATCTCAATGGATGTAATGAAATAGAAACTTACCATAGAGCAGCATGAAGAGACTGCCATTCTGCAGATATTCATAGACCAGGAGCTTCTCTTGCTGGGAGCAATAATATGCAACAAGTGGCAGTACACTTGGATGCTTCACTTGTGCTATAAGCTCCATCCTTCTCTCAAAATCTTGCTTTGAGATCCCCCAATCCTTGATCCTCTTGACTGCCAAAAAAGCCCCATTGTCTAGCATCACCTTGTAGAGGCTTCCATGCTTCCCTCTCCAGACCAATTCAGCAGGAGCACTGAGCAATTCCTCAAATTGCAATGCCTTAAACTTTGAACTTGAAAGGACAACAAGGCCAGATGAAGCCACCCCACTTTCCAAAGATGACAATGAATACTCGGATTTTATACCACTCTTAGATCCACTAGTATTATTGGAAGTTTCACTAGGCTTGTCACCACTAGTTTCTTCTGCTTTCTCCCTCTTTTCAGCATCTAATGCTTCCTTTTTGGTCTTGAATTTACTAACCAATTTGAGGACAAAAAAAAGAAAGACCATTGCACCAAGAATTAAGTAACCTAAATAAAGGGACCAACCATCATGGATTGAATTTTTCCCTTTCTTCTCATGTGGTGGAGGAGGAGGAGGAGGTGTAGGAGGGCATGCATTGGGGAGTGGTTTTCCACATAAGCCAGGATTACCATAAAAGCTGTCTGCATGGAATTTGCCTCTGACATCAGGAACTGGACCATTTAAATTGTTGTTTGAGACATTAAATGCTTTGAGGTTGGAGAAGTCAAAATCAGGAATCTCCCCAGTGAAGTTGTTGTTTTCAGCAAGAAATGATATCAAGCCTGAAACATGATCAGACATGTTTGGAAGCTCTCCAGAGAAGCTGTTGTCCGAAATATGAAGCCTCTTCAAGTTACTCAGTTGTGAAATAGAGAAAGGAAGCTCTCCAGAGAAGTGATTCCCACTTAGAAACAAGTGAGTCAAGGACTTGCAATTCCCTATATCCTCTGATACCAAATTATACAAACTGTTGTTCTGCAGGCTAAGGATCATAAGAGACTTTGCCGTGGAAAGAGAAGTAGCATCTAAAACACCACTCAGATTAGAATTCTCTAGAACTATACTCCTCACAGTTTTGTTGTCTGAGTGGCAGCTCACACCATGCCACTTATCAGTGCATGGATCTGATGACAGATTCCAACCCCAGTTGGGATCTCTATGCACATTCCCTGGTGCAAGTTTTTTCATGAACATGATTAAGGCCCGCTTCACCACTTCTTCCTCAGAACTGGCCCTTAGAAACAACAAAAAGATGACAATGAAGGGTACCAAAATGAGTTTTAGACCCATTTTTACAGTGGCAGTGGCTCTATAATTTGGGTGATCAAAATGGTGAGATTAGCTGAGCTGAACACTACTATGATCCATTAAGGCAGTGTCACTTAAAGCCATTAGGCCATTTGATTATGTTGCCAAATGGATGATATAGGAACGATTGTGTTGTGTGTTGTTCTGGATGCCACTCACAATGAGAGCCCCTGGAAATGAGCCAAAGGGCAGAAAGTAACTACAACTTGGGCTGCCGGCATTTTGAAATGGTCACAACAGTGTCACACAGTGAATGCCAATTTTCAATGTGTCATTAGCATGTCTTTCTCAATCTGCTCTTACGATCTTATCACTTCGTTAATAGTTAGTGTGATGATTCTACCCGGAATTATTTTTATTTACCAGTATGATAAGGATGGCTTTGCTAGCATTTTCTATGTTGATCTCTGCTACTTAAAGATACAGTTCGAGTTACTATAGGTGCTTCAGCCCTTCAACATCTGGATTTGGACTACTTGCAGCTATAGTTAACTATAAGGGTGTGTTCGGACGAGGGTAAAAATTAGGTTTAAATTTTCATGGATGAGCTTTACATGTAAACCAAGTTAGCAACTACTAACTCGTATCTTATTAAATGATATACCATACCAGCTATGTTGATCAACCAATTTTATTGAACTGCTATAAAGGAACTAATAGTTTAGAGAAATGTTAAATCTCCTTGATTTCTGAACATCTTATACTTTACCATCCATAGACGTTTATTGCTTTTTTTGTTACAAAGCAAGCAAAACAATTCCAAGGTTTCCACCATTAAGAGTAAGAGGGCTATTGTACTAGTGCAAATTTTGCACCGATGCGAAGGGGTTATATTGTGCTATATCGTTATGTATGTTTTAATAGTTAAAAAGAAATCTTGGTTTTAAATAAATTAATTTTGTATTTTGTTCATTTACCTAGAGAGAATCATGAACCTGATGAAGAATAATATTTAGCGAAATTTGACTAATGCACGGTACATTGGCATAAAGGATACACCAAGGGTTGGTACCCAAATTTGAGAGAGAAATTGTAAAGAAATTTTTTTGTATGATTTCTGATGGTATCGGGATACTTAAGAAGGGGATTGAATTAAGTATTCCTTAAAAAAATTTCTACACACTTTAACACACAAGTTAGACAGTTTAGTTGAATGTCTCCTGCTATCACAGGAGATTTTTGTCACAGATTTTCAATAAATTTAACAAGCACAGAGTAATGTGTGTATTTGATACTTATGTATAAATCAAACGCTGTTTTATCAAGATAATGCTTGAAATAATTTTACTTAACAGATTTTCAATGGATTTTGATAAAACTTGATATTTAGAGGAATGCAGATTTAAGAACAAATTTAGATATATCAGTTATACTAGAGTTAAACAATGATGATAAAGACTTAAGCTTCAATTGATAATATGCAGAAATAATTAGCAGATGTGCATATATCGAGAGTAAAGAGTAGAGAAGCTAACACAAGTATTTATACTAGTTCGGATTTATAACCTAGATCCTACATCCAATCCCCACCCTCCAGGTGAGTGTATTCACTATAATCTCTTGTACAACCAGTACAATCACTGAGTATTTTTTTTTTCAAGTTTCTCCAAGCTCACAACCAAGTAGTCTTTTCAATGAGTCTCTTCAAGCTCAATTCACTAACTTCTATCTCACAAGATAAAGCTTTACAAATTGATTTCTAACATAAAGTGTTTGTTGTTTTTACTCAAGAAATAATAATGCTCTCAATACAACAGTTATATAAAATTTCTCATATCAGTAAATTATCAATGAATGAAATCTGAGAGAAGAGGAATAAGCTTTTGGCTTGAACTTGAATGTTGCAAAAGTGTGTGTCGGTTTTTGGTTTGTTCCTCTTGATCTTGAGTGTCTTCCAAGGTCACCTTATATAGAAGGATGAGAGTATGTCCGTTGGTGAAGCTTGGAGAGTTGTGGCACATCACTTTCTATTGTAGCTTTTCTTTTCTGATGAAATGAGCTGCTTCTCCTTTTGCCTTTGTTCTTCTGCAATGGCAGAGTGAAACAAGAAGGGAAATATCCGTTAGTGCATGTGAGAGAGAGTCTCCTTGACTTGTTAGCTTTGACATATATGATATCCCATCAGTACACTTTTCTTGTCCATTCCAACAACCAATGTCACATGAATATCAAGTTTTTCCATTTTTGGCATGCACCATTTCTGCACTCCATTTCCTTTTTATGTCTTTAGCATAAGAATACTAGGGTACCAGCTTATTGTCTCTTTGCTCAAGGAGATAGTTAGCATAACAGGTCAATCAAGTTCAAACAATATATTTTTGAAGCACCTAACAATTTAATCAGAAAGTTTAGTAAGAATTAAATTAATCACAGGTTATTAAAATTTATATAGTTAACCATGGTATTTTGTCATCATCATTAGGATGCATAAACCAACAGTTGCAGTTCTAAGAATTTTTCATTGGACAAACTTACATAATGGAATCCATAAATGAATAAGTGTATGTTAAATAAAGTTGATGGAGCTTATTTTTATTGTGAATGTATCTAAAAATAATGTATTAAACTTGTAAATCTTTATTATTGACTAAGCAAATTTATGTTGACTTTCTCATTGTTCGTGCCAGTGAATCATGCCTCTAGTAAAAACAATCAAACAACGGAAGTTTGCTAAGGGTATCATTTTCTTTGGCTGCATTGTTGTGAGCGGTATCTTTGCCATTCCTTATTTCTCCATTAACCATAATTCGATATATTAATACCGCTATACTGAAAGACAACAGGTAGAATAAAATTATCAAAAACCCTGATCATATTTTACAATTTATTGTAATTTCATAAATTTAATTTGAATATACTCTCTGTTAAAAAAATAAATTTACATAGCCATCAAATCATATGTTTCACCTTTCATAGTGACATGGCTCCTTAGGTAATATATATATATATATATATATATATATATATATATATATATATATATATATAATTATAAGATTATAGATTCATATCTTATTATCTTTAAAATCTTGACGTACAAAGGGAAAAAAAATGAAAACAACTTATTTTACACGGGAGATTAGATAACATTTGCACTCGTGTATAAAGAAAAATAAAAACCAACCAAACTTGTAAAAACATATAATCGGTAGCAAATAAAGAAAAAGTATGCATGTCATTACGATATTGGTCTACACTCATAGGTGGTGCATAGACATTAAATCAAAGACCACTGAACCCATTTAAGAGCCGTATGGCCGGCAGTGTCTCTACCACTTGATCTACTTTCCACTTCCTTAACAATCTCATCAGCTCGTTTTTTTCTTTTTTCTCTTTTTTTACAGCTATTAAGATGAGCTGAGAAACTCTCCAAATTGGAGAGTAGTAGTACAATAAAGGAAAATAATATTTTAATATTAAAAAATAAATGTCTCATGAGACATCTATTTTACCACTATTGTTATTAGTACTAGACTTTAGCTCAACCACGAGATATACAATTATTACTTTTACTAATTATGTGACAAAATTATATTTATAAGCGTAATTATGATGTACTTCACATTTTCAAGTTATCACTAAACTTTGAAGATCTAAAATTAAACTTGCATCTTCATATTTATTTGAAGTATTACATACCATGTTTATATTTCTAAGTTATCACTTTATAATGATAAAGATTAAAAATGGATTGCATAGCATATCTATGATTCTTGCTATCACCTAAATCTCTAAAAGCTCAAAACTTACCTCTTTAATCTTAAATAGGAATTCTTATACTTAAATTAAGTTAATTTCAGCCTCTTGATGTTCTTGGTATTAAGATTCATTTATTTTATTTTTAAGGCTTTGATCTTGTCTTTAAATTACTTAAATAATTCTTGTTAGAGTTAGAAATCTAAAGATGTTAAAGATTGTGTTTTTCTCAAGCTTTTTGATTTAAAAATTATGTTATTGACCTGACTTAAATAAAATGGTTAAAATACTATTTTATAAGGTTTGAATGTGTATAAATTACTTATATTTGATGTAAGAATTGTTTTTAGCATTTTTGAGATAAACTAATAATTAGAAAGGATCAAAATCGTAATTTTATAAAGCTTTAGACAATGAATTTTCTGGATTAATTCCTCACTAATTTGATACTGATCTTATGGTTTATATACATTAGAATTATTAGTATTTGATGTATAAATTATTTTTGGTATCTTAGAGGTTAAAAAGAATAATTACAAGTATTAATTTTGACCGATTCATAAAATGCAAAAAGTTGTGTCCTAAACTATCAATTATGTAATTTTTTGATTCAAAGGATTTTAATTAGAGTAAATAATGATATTTGATGTGTATATGTGTTTAGAATACCATTTATGATGTTTAGAGAAAGTTTTAGAAGTATTGGCTTTTTAAGTGTTAAAAATAAGTAACTTTGTACTTTGACCCCTAAAATATGTTAAATTTAGTCTATGGCCCTAAAAGGTTTTTATGATGAGTTTGAATGGTTTCTAATAGTTATATATCTCTTGAAATATATTGGTTAAAGTTAAAGATCCTTAATTTATGAGTAGATGTTAAAAAGGGGTAATTATGTTTTGACCCGTAACCTTTGAGAATTGTGATTTGACCCTTTGGGACTTAAATGTAAATATTGATAATTTGATGAGATGAATATGATTGATATCTTGTGATGGCGATGTTCATATATTGAGATTTATATGGGATATATGCAATGAAATATGATGCATGTTTATGTGATTTGATTTATAGCATGATGCAATGAAATATGATGCATGTTTATGTTATGGTTATGTCTGATTCATTGAGATGCATAAGTTCATGAAGTTTATGAGCATGAAAT
This sequence comes from Dalbergia cochinchinensis, assembly GCA_031216125.1. NCBI lineage: Eukaryota > Viridiplantae > Streptophyta > Magnoliopsida > Fabales > Fabaceae > Dalbergia > Dalbergia cochinchinensis. The sequence continues at coordinate 50,944,238 of CM062373.1, read as the reverse complement.
ATTAATGATGAGTTATTCATGTTTGCATCTCTATATATATCATGCCAAGATTTAAAGTGACATAAAACACATGGAAATTATCCTCTAGACTCCCCGAATTAAAGGTTATGAGAGGTAATCCAAATAAGAAGTGATCCTTTGGACTCCCTGAATTAAAGGTTATGAAAGGTGATCCTAATGCCCCCTATCCTGTACCTTAAGAGTCGGGAATTTAACTTATCAAAAGGGATAAGATTACGCTAGTGACGACTAATGAGGTATGAGCTCATAACCTAGAACTCTCAAGAAAAGAGAGAATTATAGGGAGGCCCCCAAGGAAAAGAGAATAAAGAAGTTTAAGTCACATGTAAGAATGATAATCATGATGTTCTTTATATCATATGCATCATTTTATGAATTTTATGATATTATGTATATGATATTGACATGCATCCATGACTAATATGTTGCATTCATGACATTAAGATTCATGCTAAAAGATACGGGCCTCGGCTAATGGTATTTATAACTTATTAAATGAACCTTATATATATGTTCACCATTTTTGTAATTAAACCCGAGGTTCCTGGGGACGATGACAATGAAACTTGTGTTAGAGTCGGGAAGCCTACAGAGATTCTTGTATAAGTTTCTCATCCCTTTTTCTTTTCCGTGTCATCTCCAGACATGAATGATGGTGTAGTTCGTGATTTACCTTGAGACTGGATGAAGAGCTACGGAGATAACTTTCCTTTGGATATTTGCCTTTAGAGTGATCGTATTTCATATATTAGTTTATATTCTATTGATGGATATATATTGATGTCCTTAAGTTTACAAGACATCACCATTATGATACAGTAATTGATATGTTATTATTATTTGAGTTATGTTATGCCATGGTTGTATTATGTATTTATCCGCTATTTGTTTTCTAACATCTCTCTTACGCAGGCAAGATAAATGAAGTTAGATATCTAGTATGCGCGGCTCATGTTTTGGTATTTAAAGTTTAAAAAAAAATTTACCCATATTTTCACTAAAGTATTTTTCAAAAAGTTTTGAATCAAAAACTGAAACAAAAGAGTAATAACTAATACTTAACTTAAATACGTCCTAGGCGTGTTGAGTTAAATATTAGGGTGTTACATCAGCAGTGATAGCGAGGCTACAATGACGCAGTCGATTCGTGGAGGCCAAGTATGGATGATACCCCACTATATTTCCATATTTTTGTCATTTAATTATGATGAAATTCATCTCATGTTATATATTTCACACTTACATTCAAATTTCGTCATGTGGACATGAAATCACATATTTAAAATAGATGTATCTAGCATTTTTTAAAATTACTTAATATAATACATGGATAAAAAATATTAAGATATGAAAAATGGTGGTTTCTAAGGTGCCTGGTGCATGTGATAAGGAATCGTGCTGCAAATAAGTGGCAAATCATAGTTAAGATATGGAGATGTGATTTCATTTTTACTAAAAGGAGAATTTTCAGGTGCTCCCAATGAATTAAAGACTATCATACATCTTCTTCCTCAGCTAGCTGCCCTCCCTAACGAAACCATCTCTGACACCACCAACATCCTCTCTAACTCAAGCTTCATGTCCATGGTCTTCACACTTGAACTAGCAAAGTGAAATCCCTATTGGAGTATTCCCCTTCAGCCACCAACCCCGCTTCCTCCAACTTCGCCTTCAAGAAGTTCAGCTAGCCCTCTCTCCACCTCCTTTGCTTCCAATTTGCCCTTCTCCCCTTGCCACCACAGAGCCTCCGCCCCCTCCCCTCAAACGCCAAGATCCCCTCCAGCTTGTCGGCGTATCGGACCATATCATGACAACGGTTTTCACTCTTCCGGATATAAGATGGTGCTAAGTTGAATCAAAGATTTCGAGCGGTATATCCTTCATGCTTCCTTCAACACAACTGTCGTGCAAGCTTCTGTTGAATGACATTGTGAGTTTCGAGGACGATATAGAGCTTCTGACAGTTGTAGAGGGTTTTGCAGTTAACATCACAAGACACAATGGCCTGAAATATGGTTATTTTACAATTCAGATGACTGCCTCACTGCAAGAAATCTAAATCTGCATCCCATGTGAACTAGTTGCTGGCTGGGGAGATGATGTATGATAGACTTTAACCCATTTGGAGCGCCCAAAAATTCTCCTTGTTAGTAACATTGAAATCACGTCTCTATGTGTCTTAACTATAATTTGCCACTTGCTGCACTATTCCTTATCACATGCACAATACACACTAGAAACCACAATGAAAAATATAAATGTATATGTGACTTTGCTAGTTGTAATTATCCATTATTTTCCTAACATAAATCACAAGCCTTTAGCAGCCTAAATGAATGAATCTAAATGCTGGCATAACGGATTGATTCAAACCAAAATATTCGAGAAGCGATTTGAGTCACCAATCAACACTAAGGTTCTTTTTCTGAGATTTTGTAACCTTTAGAGGAAGTGTGAGCATAGTAGTGGTTGGAGAACTACCCATCTTGGGTAGCCTTGAGTAGATAACAGAGGTTGCCACCATAAGGATTAGTTAAGGGGATGATAAGATGATGTTTCTCCCTGGACTAGAGGACAATCTTAGGGTTCAAGTTTATCTCTAAAGGTTGGATATAGGAGATGATGCTACAAATGTGGTTATTGACTTATTGTGCTCACAGAACCTAAGTTACCTAGTTTTCAAGTCATGGGTACTAGTTTTTATAGAGAATGTGGTCTAAGAATAAGAGAAGCTCTAATGAAAATGACAAAATGGTGGGAAATAGGGGATTACCCTTAGAGCTCCTAGCATGGATATGTTTCTAGGCTCTCAGGTGACAAGGGAGATTGCTTTGGGCTTTGAGTAGTGGTTTTTGGAGAAGGTTGGCTCTAAGGTTGCAAAAGGGCTAGATGTTATAGAAGAGTTGGTTCTTGGGTTTATGCTTAGATGAGATTGTTGTTTGTTTTTTGGATTAGGCTCTATATTTATGGTTACTGTTCATTTCAAAAATCTCTCTTTATTCTCACTATTATACTGTTAAATGGAGAGAAAATATCTCTTCTTACAACTGTGAATAGTGCTTATGAGTTGTCCATACCTTTGTGTCACTATTAATGTGACACAAAACATATCATCTACACTTTATAGGGAAGGCTCTATTAGTGTTGTTGCTAAAGCTATGCTTGTTGCAAGAGCTTTGTTGCTACAACTCCTAATGCCATTTCAGGATAAAAAGACAAACTAAAGGTTTAAGGATCAATCTTAACATGATTTTCTTTCTAGGCTCTGGATTAGTTAGTCCTCCCCATGTTAGGAGACCAACAATGATCCACCTTTTAATACCATTAAATATAATATTAAAATAAATCAATGGACTAAATTGATTAGATAAAATAGATTAAATTCAATTCTAAAATTATATCAATTCATGTTTTGTCAAATTTATCCCCCATGTTTCTCTATTTTTCATTTTTCTTTATCTACCACCTGTCTCTTCTAGATCCAACAGCCACCACCTACAACAAACTCAAGTGTCTGGAAATGAGATCATAATATCAAATCTAGGGTCCTAAAGGTTATTGGAACAAAGCTATATAACATTCATTAATATCAAGTTGTGAACAAAAGGATAAGTGATGGGTTTGTGTGAACAACAAAAACTATAACAATCAAAGAACCAAAAAAAAGACCCATTGTGTTTTTAAGAGAAAAATGGAAATGGGCATGCTTAAATGCAAAGAAAGATGAGAACTTTAGAAGAAAAAAGAGAGTATAGGTGTTATCTTTCAACATAGTGAACATAATAGGGAAATTAATGTCAGGTTGGAAGCATATAGAGAGAGGAGAGAGAGTGCCACCATTTCTGGCTTTGGGGATTGAAGCTACAAAAACAAATCTAAAAAAGGTGAGTGAATAGTAGCTAGGAAAGCTAGGGTGAAAAGTGGCGACAGTGACAATGGTAGCAGCGGCAGTGGTGACAATGGGTTGAAGGTGGTGAAGTGGGTGACTGGAAGGAAGGTTGAAGATGAAGTGGTTCAAAGAAAAAATTAGAAATTTAAATAAGGTTAATTTAGTAAATTTGAGAGAAATTTAGGGGGATCAATGTTGGTCCCCAACATGGAGAGAACCAACTAATCTTGTGCCTTTATTTTAAGCTCAGGATTAGTTGGTCCTCCTATGTTGAGAGGTAGGATTGATCCATTATTTTATTATCATTAGATATAATATTAAAATAAATGAATGACTTAGATTTAACAACAAAAATAAATAATTTAACTTAAAGCCTTAAATAATTTTTAAGGATTCCAAATATACCTATCTTCTCTTTCTAAGGCTCATGATTACTTGATCCTCCTATGTTGGGGCTTAGCATTGATCTACCATTTTACTATCATTAGATATAATATTAAAATAAATGGATGGTTTAGATTTAACAACAAAAATAAATAATTTAAATTAAAGCCTTAAATAATTTTTAAGGATTCCAAATATACCCATCTTTTCTTCCTCCCCTCAAAAGTAGTGGGTCTCTAAGTGACAGCAGAGTTGAACTGAACCATGGCTTTCATGTATCTATGAAACTGAACAAGCTTTGAGTTTTGAGAACTGAGAAAAAAAATAAATTTGTCAAACCTAAAATTCAGCCGCATTCCATTCATCCATTTAGCAAGTCTCAGTAAAATCATTCCATTCATCCAAGAGGTGACATTTTGGGCCAGAGTCCAGCGAGCTGACTTACACCTGTTGTTGGTTTTCAAGCTTCCCTAAATACCACTTTCTGCATTTTCACAATGTTTGATGTAAGAGTCTACCCTTGTGTTCCTTTGCAAGCTGTTGTCTTTGAGATTCCCTGTGATGAAAGCAACTAGTTGGAGCAAGAGAGTGGAGTGGGTAGATTTCAGCCCATTTATAGTTAACTTTAAAATCAGTCATCTAGTGACCATTTTTTCCACTCTGCTTTGTTAGGTGTGTTTTGGTAATAATGGAGGAAATAGAGGATGGGCAAATAGGAAGGAGTTGAAGAAAAATGAAAAAAGAAGATAAATTATTGGGACATTTTTCACCTTTCTTTTGTGTGTTCCCTTCATGACCACTTCTTGGAACGTTTGGGGATGGCGGTGGCAAAATGAAGATGATGGTAGGATGGAAATTAAGAAAGTCATATAAGTAATTTTAACTAATTTTAGAAGAGGACTAACATAGGTCCCAAAGTTGATGGGACCAACCACTCCTTCTCCTTCTTTCTGAAGGTGTGGTTTAGGCTTTATAAGTTGGAGGACGTCCAGACAAAAAAGGGGATTTTCACCTTCCTTATAATTCTTGTGTTGTCCCCTTTAGAGATATTTCTCTCATTAGGGCAATGCAACCTCTAAAAGCCTACTAAGGCTCATCAAAATGGGTAGTTTCGAGGGGCCTAAGTCATCTTTATAAGCATTTAGTCTGAAAAGGCATTCATCCATACACCTATTTTTTTGGTAGATGATAAAAGTCTCATTTCCAAGTTACTACCTTACTAAAATAGCTCCTTAATCATTGATTAATTCATGATTAAGGTTTTGGTTATCATCACTAATCAATCTTGAATTCTATTCACTTTTCTTTTTCATATAGTAATAAAAAAGAAAGTAGATAGTTGTGAAAATTTATTAAATTATTCAGATTTATCTCATTATAGTTAGCTATGATACTATATTAACTCAAAGAAAATTTATCCATTTGAAAATTTAGATGCTAATAACATGCTTGGCTTATTGTGTTATTTTATTAGCTGACCAAATCTTGTCTTAATGCAAGTCATTCTTTATAGGCTTAAATGTATTTTAGCCTTCTGAATTTTAGGCCATGTGCAATTTAGATCCCGACTTTTTAAATTGTGCAATGCGATCCCCTATGTTTTTCAAACTGTACAAAATAGACCTTCTATTAAATAGACATCCATTTACTTCGTTAAATAGCCATATGCCAATCACATGATGCTTTTTTGAACAAAATTACCTTTAATCTTTTATGAAATTCCCTAAACATCATCACATAGCTATGTAAAAACACTCTACCTTCACCCTCTACCCCTAATGCAAGCACCTTCCACCTCCACCTCTACCCCAAATTCAACCCCCACCTTGTCCATCTTATCCCAATGATCAAGCTTGGAAAGTGCTTTGTCCTCGACCACAACTATATAGTCACCATCCTCTCCATCACTTCCCATGCTTCCAAAGCAAAAACCAACGTCTTGAACTCCACGGCCACACCTTACGACAACCACATTAAAATCATTGAAATCCTGTTACTCGACATCACCTTCCTTATTGATACCAACACCACTGTTGTCACGTGCCTGTGCATGATGATGTGCGCAGCCATCCCCTCATCTACCACATGCAATCCATCGATCAAAAAATTATTAATACCAAAAGATGCTAATACTAAAATGTGAAAAAACTTTGAATTTCAAAATAATTGCTTATGTAGCCCCATGGCCTACATAGTATCCCTTTTTTTTTCAATATGGGATTTGCACTTAGAATTTGTCATGATATGAGTTTTTACAATTATTTATAGGAGTGGTAGCAAGTTGATCCATTTTAGTTATTTGGTTTGAAAGTATCAACCCGCCCCATAAAAAATGGTAGGTTGACAGTTATTTTTTGTCAACTTGCCCTAGCCCATCATGAGTTGGTTATAAAACGAGGTGGGGGCGGGGCGGGCCGAGGCAGGTCGAGTTGCAAAATTTTAGCAGCTCGACAGGCTCAACCCATTTTACCACTCCTAATTATTTACAAAATTATGGGGTTTCAAACTGTAAATCTCGCCAATGACAAAATTTAAATTATAAAATATAATTTTTTGAATCAAATCTCACCAATAACAAGATAAGTAAAACACCATATTTATCTAAATTTCTTCATAACCTCTTATACGAGGAATTGTTAAATTAAAACAGCATATTAAAAAACAAATCACACACACACACACACACTATATATATATATATATATATATATATATATATATATATATGTATGTATATATATATATATATATATATATGTATATTTGGTCCTGGCCAATTTATATCTATATGTATGAAAAATCCTAAACCAAAACTTGAAAACAATAATAATAAATTTAATTTATATACTCTCTTTTTTTGTACAAAATACTCTGTTAGTATAGATTTTTTTTATACAAATATATACTTATATATTGTCATATTAACAAAAAAAATATTGAGTTAATCATCTATTATTTTAAAAATTTTATAAATAAAAGTATATGATTGGGAAATTGTGTAAAACTCTTTTATAGTTAAATTCTTATAGTTATAACACTATCTATTATAGTTACAACTTAACGAGCTTTAGTGACTAAAATAAAAACAAAATTAAACGTAGAAATAAAAATACATACTTTTATCTTTAAACGTGATATTAGTTTGTAAGTGTATTCATATTAATTTAATCTCTATATTTTACAGTAACTTTATATTAATTTTATGATAGTATAACAACAATTGATGATAGAGACGAAATTGAAATAACTATATGTATGAAAACTAAATAAAAAATAGTAGAAAGACCAAATTGAAAATAAACATCACATATAAAGATGAAAGAATATTTTAAAAAACCTAACAAATTATTTTATTTACAAGATAAATTAAAATAATTCATCATATTGATACATATCCCATTCTGTTGAACTTATTTTGTAATTTTCAAAAACTATAAATACTCAATAATTAAAATCAAATTCAAAAAGAGAAAATCATTTTTTATTTTTCAAATTTCTCCAAAACAAAAATGTTTCAGTGAGAGGCTACTAAACAGGTTAGTAGACACACGCTGATTGTGTGATAGACCATTTTTTAATTTTACAAATTAATCAAGAATCTCTCTAAATTTCAAAAAGCTTAAAGAAAATAAGAAAGGATATATTTTTTTCCGTGCATTGAATTTAAAAATTTACAAAGACTACTTGAAAAGGAAATAAAATTTATGTGGTGTCTCTATAGATGTCTCTTTATATTTTGGGTAAATTAGGGGGTGTTTGGTGATGATTTTTTAAAAAAAAATTCAGTTTTTAAAAATAAAAGATGAAAAAAACTTGTTTGCCAAAGTGTTTTTGAGACATTGATTTTAAATATAAAAAACAGAATTTGAGTTTTAAAAACAAGAAATCAAAAACAGGTTTCAAATGTTTTGAAAAACAATGCGGTGGTATAATTGTAAATAAGTGCACTTCTGGTTTGGCCTTTCTTCGAATCTCGTTGAACATTTGGTGTTATTTTTTATGACTTCAGTTGTTGGCCTTCTTCTCCCCTTCTTCTCACGTTAGATCACAACTGTCATAACGTGTCCAGAGGACACCGTGACAAGAATGACAACCGATTTTAAAATAAAATAGGAAGTCGCCACCAACTTTAATTCTGGTTAAAATTGGAAAACCTTTTTGATTTGTAAACTGGTTTTCTAAAAGAGATTTGAGGTTCGAGAGTCTGATTATAATTAGAGAAGAGTGGAAACCTAATCCCACTGCACCTCTAATACATCCGCATAAATACAGTTACCCTAGAGCTTATTATGCAAATTGATTATAATTTTATAATATTTATTTTTTCCCAAAAGTATGACAATTACGTATTTATAAAGAAATAAAGCTAAAATTAAAATAAGAAACAAAAGACACATTTTATGAAAAAAGATTTTGGCTTGATGGTTGTTTACTACACCAACGTATCCTCTGGTGGAATAAGGAACTCAAAGCCACGTCGTTCTTGTACAAAATGATTGTGTGTTGATAGATTTTAATTAAGAAACAAAATAACAATGTGTTGATTGATTTTAATTTTGAAAATGGATTTTGAAAATGCTTTTTGTTATCAAGTGAAAAAAAAACACTTTTTAACAAATACAATTAAAATAATTAAACTAAAAAAAAACTTAATAACTATTTCTTTTATTTTATTTTTTTTTAAAAAAGGCACTAAATTCACTCAAAATCAAATGAACAATTAAATCGCTTTTTTTTTTTTTATGGCGAACACTAATTTTAATAGGAACCGACAAAGCTAAATCGTAAATGCATAATGAACATAATTAATTTGAACAAAACATAAACAGATAAAATAACTAAAAACCAAAACAAATTAAGATCCTAGCTAATATTTTCTTTTCATAATTTTTTTATTTTTGAATATTTTTCACACGAAATTCACTAAACATCAAATAAATAACTAGACCACTCTCTAAAATGATTTATTTAGTTTCACTCAAATAATTTTTAAAAATAAAAAAAAGCTAAGACAAAATACAGCCTATTTTCTTTATCCTAATTTTATAAATTTAATTTCATTATCCTATCCTTAACCTAATTCCCCTTTTAATACACATACACCCTAATACTAGCACACACATGCATGCGGCACACACACAAGCTCATACACACAAAAACACTAACATACAACACAACCAGCAACACAAAGAAAAGGAAAAGGAAAATAGAGACAGAGAAAGGGAGAGCAAAACACAGAGAGAAAAAGAGATGAGGAGAGGGCAGAAGGAGGGAGCGAGGACAGCGCAGATCTGATGGTTGTGAGCTTCACGGTGCGGTGGCCGGCACAGCGAGGTTGGCTCCGATTTGGAGGAGGAAGGCTACAAAGCGGAGCTTGCCGGTGCATATGTGGCGCATGAGCTCCGGCGCAGGGCGCTTCAAGGTCGCGGTGGCAGACGCTACGCACGGTTCTAAAGGAGCTGGCTGCACGGGGCAGAGACGATGAGGTTCGCGGTGGATCATATGGATCTGGGTTGTGGGTGATGTAGATCACGATCTCGGCCATCTCCACGGCAGTTCGCGATCTTTGGCAAGCTGAAGGGGTCGCGGCCGTACAACAGGAGAAGAAAGGAGCTCCGTAGTGGCTGAGTGAAACCGGCGCGGCGGCATCGCGGATGTGCATGGATGTGGATGGCGACGGAGTTGTGCGAGGAGGGGGAGGAGTTCGCAGTACGGTGGTTCTTGGCCTGGGTCGCGCGGCAGTTCATGGGGAAGACAAAGACCGGAGATGCTGTCCTGTGACAGGGGGAAGGCTGAAAGGACTCGGTGGTTGGTAGTGGTCCAAGATCGAAGAGTGAGTGAGATGAAGAAAGTGGTGGTGGATGAGGTTTCAATGATGATGGTGGTGGTAGGAGAGGCTCGTGGTGGTTGGCTAGTGGTGATGGAGCGAAAAAAGGTTCACGAGGGTGGCTCTGGTGATGATGATGGCATTGAAGGGAGGCCGCGGTGGTGGGGAAGAACCGCCGCGGCCTCTTCCCCTTTTCTCTGTTTGGCTCCTTTTTTTTTGTTAATTTTTTATGATGATATTGTTGTTGCCGGATTGTATTGCTGGGATCTGTTTATGTGTCTGAAATTTTCTTTGCTGAGTGATTGAGAAATTTTTTTTTGTTCTTGGTATCGTTCCCCCCCTTTTTCTGATTGTTGGATGATTATATCATGTTATTGGTCAAACGAAATTATTGTTCTAATCCCTTTTTTATAGTCGGCTGGACCTGTTATCATGAAAGGAAGAAAAAAGAAAAATGCCGTTGGGGGAGGAGCTTATCATAGAGCCTGCCATCTTCTTTCCCCTAAACGGCCAGAAGCCCAATGCCTTTTTTTCCTTTTATTTTTATCTTTTTTTTTCAGGGACGGGAATCCAACGTTCCCATTCTTTTTTTTCTTTTTTTGTGAACAGGTTGAAATGGGTACACAAAAAGGGATGAGCTGAAAATAAAAATGAAGTGAGCTGAGAAGGAATCAAAATGGTCTGTTTGCAATATTTTTTTTAATTTTTTTAATACAAATAAAAAAATAAACATGAAAATAAAGAAAAATAAGAAAAGGATTGGACAAAATATGGTGTTCACAACAACCCATCCCAATAAACAAAAAGCTGCTCCCTACCGAGCACCCACTTTCCCAGCAGCACGACCAAGTCCCAGCACCCCTCTCTCGCGGACGCGAAAGCGCGATCCAGCACTCCTATCCGATAGATGCGTGACCAAGCTTCCGTGACCCTACACCCCCTCTATGGTGAACGTGCGATGCAGCTTCCGCGACCGAGCACCTACTCTCCGGCAGACGCGCATCCCAGCAGCAAGGTCCAGATCTGCCGTGCTCCACGACCAGCTCCCCTTCTTCTCTGAACTAGTATTTTGGTTCATGGGAATTTTGGATGGAATCCTTAGTATAATGGGAAAGGAATGTATTTGTATGAATCGAAGGGGTGAATTGGTTAATCGGTTATGTTTGGTTGTTTGTTGAGTAATTATGTTAAAATTTGTATCCAAATAGATTTTCTGTTTTTCATCGCTATAAAACTGTTTTTGAAGTTATCTTGCCAAACAGATTTTTTTATTTTTTTGTTTTTAAAATCTTAACTTAAATTTTTTAAAAAAAATAGTTTTTAGAAACAAAAATAGAAAAATATTTCCAAACAACCCCTTACTCTTTTTAAGATTCAGTGAAATTCACTTTAACTTTTCTTTATTTATAAAATTTATTTATAAGATCCTTTAGTTTGTGAAATTATTATATCGATTTTTACTAAATTTATGAAATCATTACCTTGTCATTCCCTTTGTCATAAAATAAATAATACACTCAATAGAGTTTAATGTCACTTAAATAAATAAAAAGATCGAGATAATTTCACTAAATTACAAAGAAAGTGATTATAATCTGTCTATATATTTTTTAATGCAAAGTAGGAAAGTTGGCAAAACTAAAAGGATTTAAGGGGGAAAAAAAGAAGAGAGAAAAAGCATTCATTTGTAAAGAATAAGATAAGATAAGATTAAAAAAGAAAAAAAGAAAAGGTTAAAAAAAAGAGAGAGAAAGATGAAGGAAAAGTCATTGACAGCTATAGCAAAAGAGTGAGTGAGTGAGAACCATGTGAAGTGCCGCCACTCTCTTTCTATCTGACTCAATCCAAAGCTTCAACCTTTAGACTCCAACAAAACACCCCACCTTCCTTTATTGTCTTTGTTTGCTTAATTCTTTTATTATTATTATTATTATTATTATTATTGTGTAAATTATTCTGTGAGGTTCTTCTTTCTTGGTGTTGGTTGTTGTTGTTCCAATGGCTTCAACTGCCTCAAGGTTCATCAAGTGTGTCACTGTTGGGGATGGAGCTGTAGGCAAAACCTGCATGCTCATTTGCTACACTAGCAATAAATTCCCCACGGTAATTCATTCATGCTTTCTTCCCTTTTTCATTTTTCTTAGTTCTTTTCAAGAGATCAAATCGAAGTTTTTTCCTTTTTTGCTTTCATTTATTCTCATTATTATTTTGTTGTTGTCGCTGTTGTCTTGTAATGGTTCAATTTGAATTCTCAGTTTAGTTTTTTCCTCTATCATAATTTCACAGAATCATGTGTTTTGGTCTTGAGGGTGGTTGTTTTTCTTATTGGTGGTGTATTTTAGTGCAGAAGTAACCACTTGTCAATTCTCATCTTGGTTTCCATCAATTGTTGTTGCTTCTGTTGAGTGTTTTTTGTCTGCTTGTGTTTTGGACCCTGATTTTTCCTTTTGTCACTGTGTTTGTCACCAGGACTATATTCCCACAGTGTTTGATAATTTCAGTGCAAATGTTGTGGTTGAAGGCATAACTGTCAATTTAGGCCTCTGGGACACAGCTGGTATATTTACTGTGACTTGTTATAGTACTTCTTTTTTTCCCCCCATTCATGCACATTACATATTTGGAGGAAAAAGAAAAAGACACAAGATAAAGAGTGTTGGGGGGAATTGTGTGGAATTGTTTGTAACTTTGTATCAAAGTTAATTTTGTGGTGTGTCTGAGAGAATTATGGCAAATGGTGAAGTTTGGTATGTTTCTATTTCTTCCTTAGGGCAAGAGGATTACAACAGGCTCAGGCCTCTGAGCTACAGGGGGGCAGATGTATTTGTGCTGGCTTTTTCTTTAGTTAGTCGTGCGAGCTATGAGAATGTGTTGAAGAAGGTTTGCTTTTTAATGCTTGTGTCTTTGCTGAATTAGCACTTTGACATGGCTTGTTGATTTCTATTTTGTTGTCTGATTCATATACACATTCAGTGGATCCCTGAACTCCTGCATCATGCCCCTGGCATCCCAGTGGTACTGGTTGGCACCAAATTGGGTAAGTCATCTAGTACTTTTAACACTTCTCTTAGCCTCATGCTAATTCAGCTACTGATTATGGGTGTTATTTGCCAAATTCTTCATATAGTTCAAGAATGGGGAAGATTGAGGCTCTGGAAGGCTATAACTCATCTATTCCCTTTTGATCTAGAACTATAGCTACTTGCCATTATTTTTATACTGACATTTTGTTATATTGAAATATGTGCACAATTTGAATAGATTTACTCATTTACATCGTGTCTTTTACAATATTATTCATTAAAAGTATGCACAAAGCTTTGGGCCAAACTATTCCTATATTTTTAAATGTTACAATTTCATTGATCATGAAGATTTCGTAAATGCTTCCATTCATGCTAACTAGGCATAAACTTGTGGGGCAAGGATACCTCTAAACTTGTCCATGCGTCTTTGATATAGTGAAGATGGACTTATTTAACATCTACTTTATCTTATGTTGGTGATCCATAAGGAAGGTCTATCCAGATATAGAATGCAAACAGCTTGACAGGAGGATCTCCAAGAGCAACTATGTCTTATGCCATTAAACTATCTACTTTGATAAAGAACAAATTTGGCACTAGCGGCACTTAAAATCTGTTCTTATAGTGTAGACTAAATATTTTAGGTGAACCTAGGGTATCCACAATTGAAAGTAGTGACTAATGTAGCTTGAATATTCTTATCCTTTTTTATTAATTAAATGACACGTTAGTCCATCCCTCATAAAAAGAAAATCCTGAGCCTTTTTACCAAAAAGAAGATAAAGAAGTCCAGAGTCTGGGCCATGAGAAGAAAGCCTTATAGCATATTACAAAAAGATTTCATAAATGACTCAATTTCAGTTAGGCTTTATAATACAGAACGTTAACCATCAACATATTACCACTCAGTTGAATGGAAGAAGGCTTATCTTGAGATTTAAGAGGGAAAAGCTATGGCAACAATGAACAACATAATCATAACTGAATATGCCAGTAGTTAATCTGGTTTCTCTCATCAATTTTTCTCTTGATTCATTTGTTTATAGAACTTCATGATTTTGTTGAACATATTTCGCTAGTTATCATGTTCTATATGGAAGGCTTGGGCCCACTAATAGTTGAAAGGTTTTGTTAACTTCATTTTTTCCCAAATTAGCCCTTAAGTGGTAACATACCTTCTATTTTCAGGAAATATTTATCTTGGATCCTTGTTCCAGTAACAATTAGTATGGCAAGAAAAATAGAGACCTCGAGTCATTTATATTTTTTCAAAAAGTTTTTGGACCATTATCTTTTATGTATGGCAGTAGTTTGATGTGTTTGGTTTCTGACTTCTGCATGTAATACCGTGTTTATGATGAGCATGCAGATCTCCGAGAAGACAAGCACTATTTGGCTGATCATCCTGGCCTGTTGCCTGTGACTGCTGAACAAGTACAAATCTTCCTCTATTAGCTGTGTGTAGAGTTCAACAGGCAGTGTTTATTGAAACTGTTGGCTTTTGTTCATAACCAGGGTGAGGAACTCCGTAAACAGATTGGAGCTACCTATTATATAGAGTGCAGCTCAAAAACACAGCAGGCATGTTTATATTTCATACTACAGTTTCCTTCTTGCAGTGCTTAAATGTTTGAAATTGACCACATGTTATCTAACTAAACCAACACGACTCCTCCTTATGAAAGCATAATGCATAGACTGGATTGTCCAAAGTGGAATACTAGTTATTGAAACATGACAATGATGCTTCCTGTACTAAGGAATGCAATATTTTCATTTCAAACATAAAATATTATTGGGGTGTGTAATGTGCAAAAATTTAAACCACATGAATGTTTATTATCGTGATTTTGTTCTCAATTGTGAGTCACTTTGATCCCTAAAATTAAATATTTAATCTTTTAGCTCTTGAAATTACAAAATGTGGGTCAAATTAGTCTTTGAAATACGAATAAATCAAATTAGTCCCTCGAATTTTAAATTGATCCGAAGTTGTCCCTAAAATTATCAATATTGTTTTAAGTTTGACGGACTAATTTGATTTGATGAAGTTTATTTGATGGACTAAATTTGATTCATTTGTATTTCAAGAAATAATTGTAGGAACTAAAGTTAATTCCTTAATCTTAAAGATTAAAGCGATGCGTGCAATTGTGGGGACTAAACATTTATTCAATTTAAATCAGTTAGTTATAGTCTCGACCAAAAGCAGTGATTACGGATTACCTTACGTTCCTTTACGAAGTATAGAGTTCTCTTGAGACAATAAAGTATGCTAATCGAATCTAATGATTATAATAAGGGTATGCTATTTAGTTCAGGATCCACATGATCGTTGGTGTTAAACGTGACTGAGTTTTTGGGGATGAGTACTTGATGTTGTATGTATCTTAAACTCTTGCTGAAATGAATGCAATTGCAGAATGTGAAGGCAGTTTTTGATGCTGCAATCAGGATGGTCATCAAGCCTCCACAAAAGCAGCTTGAAAAGAAGAAGAAGAAGAAGAAACAACCTCGAGGCTGTTTCCTGTCAGTACACCTTTTCCTTATTATATCTTCCAGCTTTGTATTTTTTTGGCTAGTTACATGTTGCACTTTTCCATGCACACCACATTATTTCTGTGTCAGCAAGTTTATGACATCCCATTAATAGTGCCCTCTAGTAGCTCCTGGCTAATTAACTGCTCAGAAAAGCTGTGCTATTTTCCATTTTAATAGGTATCTGATTAGTGGACGGAAATCACATGTCTTCAAATCATGTCTTCTTTAATGTCCCACCAATCATTTATTGCTAAATGAAAAATAAAAATTGAAAGAAATTTAAAAGTTTAAAACAGTTGCTGAATATATAATATTTATCTTTCATGTGACAATAAATGACGGATGGGACAGAGGAGACATGATTTGAGGACAAGATTAGTCGTTAAATATTTTATTTGTTGTTGGTTAGACTTGGTAAATCAAAAACAAGAAGAAAACAAAACAAAAAAGAAAAATGTGAGAACCGATGACTTACAAAATGTTTAATAACTGATTAGAATACTGACACCGGTCAGTGTGGCAACTCCCTTTAATTAAAAGATCTTAGTTCTAAGAGGGAGAAATGCTCATTAGGGTGCCTTTGGTTATTTTACTTTGGAAAGAAATTGAAGTAACGGAAATGGTTTGGAAGAGCAAAGTTTTGACCCCTTTTCGCTCCTCCCATCTCCATTAAAGTGAAACCCACAAAAACATCCTTAAGTGGTAGGTCTGGTATCTGCTGTCATGCACTTAACAGTATGGCGGTTCTCTTTCAATGTTTTGTTAATGTCGCGAGCCATGAATAGCTTTCAGTCGTTGCTTATTATTAGTTTATTTTTTCGTATGCAGAAATGTTCTCTGTGGAAGGAATATTGTCCGTCATAAGTGAAACATCTCATCGGCATTTCAACCAGGCTTGACGTGTTATGGGCTAAGGTTGTTACCATCCTGTAAAAATTTTAAACTTGACTTGAAATCACTTTGGCCGGTGAATTTGCAGTGTAGCCATTTGCATTTGGCCGGTTTTAGTTTCTAGGTAGTTTTATTTTTCTTGAGGAATTATATTATATCTGCATCTAATATCTTGTAAAGGGACATTGTGTTTTTCGATTGGTAGAAGAGATGGAATGTAGTAGTAGAGAATGATAGGTTTTAGAGCTCATTGTTTGGATTTGATTTGAAAAATTGGATGGAGTGACATTTTGCTAATGGTTAGCAAGCGCTCCCATTTATGTCGTTTGGGTGGACGAGTTGCTATATATATATACAAACAATTATGATTCCAAACCACCGAATCACAGCTCCCGAATGCGTATTATACAATTCAAAGACAGAAAAAAAGGACGCATTGTCGAGGACTCCACCTCTTGGCAATTGCTAAGTTGGCACGTCTTCATTTACGGAGGCATTTCAACTGGTAATTTTCTCTAATCACGTCCTCTTTAAACCATAACTTAACTAAATATAATCCAAACCGAGTATATTCAATATACTCCACGCGCCATCGGTGAAGACAAAGCCTTCATTTTTCTACAGTCGGGACTTGTATCAGCCTAATTAAGAATATCAATTAAGCCCTATTGCAAGTATCAGGAAAATCCATGACACGATTTTATAAATAACAAAATAAGAAGGTCTGGGATACGGCATGCCGCGTCAGCCACAACAAAGGAAATGAAATCCGTCGATCACTCGGTCAGTGTATGATAATGTATGTACGTATGTGTGCACTAAAAATGGAGGGGGACATGCTATAATTTGGCAGCTTAACACAGAAAAGGGATTTCTACAATTCTACTTGGAGCAGTTCTACAACCCAACTTGCATTATAAGAAGGGCCGAGAAAGTGAGGTTTTTGGTCCACTAGATGTAGCCGACACAAGTATGGGCCCTATCTACACGTTTAGGCAACAGAATGCAAGCCATCCAAAGTTAAAGGTATCTATCTACAAGAGAAAAATTAATCTGCAGTAGTCACCTAGAACACAATGATGAAGAAGCAAACAATCATTTTCCCCAGACAGATGTCTTCAACGTACATCCGATAAACTAAGGGCTTGCGGGTCGGAGTCTACTAACACAATCAGGCGCTCACTTACCACCCAAGTCTCCCAAAAAGCACAGAAGAGATGAAGACCTCTGGGAGTTGATCATTGCCCATCCTCAAATCACTGAAGACAAGACATATTATAGAAACAATTATTTTACGTGACATCTTAACATTTACATGAGAAATAACCAGACAGAGAAATAAGAAAGGAATTTGAATTGAAGAAAAAGCTAGTAAGAACAATGAAACAACTGGAGATGCACAGTAAACTGCCAAAGAAGAACTTCTCAATGAAAATGGAACGGAAAACCCAGAGAGACTGCAATAGCACTTATTGCTACATCACTTAAGTATATTCCATGATGAGAAAAATATCTTCGTCCTTCTGCTGAAATACATCAGCACAATATAAAGATATATTTTCCAATGTCCTCTCCCTTGAGTGACTACATGTTACCATCTGTTGAATATACAAAACTAAACACTTACAAGCATTTGTGGTCATCAGATTGTATTATTATAGATTGCTATTGCCATGAGGACTGCTTGTAGCCATCCCACCCTCCATCGGGCTCCTTCCTTTTAACACTACCAGTCAGCTGAAACATCATAGCACGCTCCTCTGCTAGGGCCTGCGAACTGGCAACGGAAAGTTGCCTTGGTGGGAGATGTGAACTCTCATCTCTCCCCTCTATGTCTGAGACTCCAGGACCAGCATTAAGATCTAAGCCCTGCCTTGCCCATTTCCTGCTGGTCTCAGCACCTCCACTGTTGCTACCATCTGGGAGACCAACAACAAAAGGCCTGGGGTAATGTGGTGGAACTGTGCCAGCAGGCCCCATTAACTGTGAATTTACTGGAGGGAAGCAAATCCTGCTGCCCGATGTTGAATCTACATAAGTAGTTGATCCACCCGAAAATGATGCTGATGGAAGAGGGAAGCTGGAATTAAAAGGGAAGACAGGATATTCAAATGGACTAGATGCATAAGACACTGCGGGAGAAGATGGCAATACCGGCCCCCGATAACTATCATGTCCAAAGGGATTGCCGCCAGCAGCAGGACCCAACAACCGTTGCGATCCACTAGGGCCAATGATTGAAAAAGGTTGATCCCCTCTATCAGGCATAATTGAAGATATTGTGACAGCAGAGTAAGTGTTTCCAGCTGAGGTAAACCATGAAGAGAAGTTCCCTAGATCTGCATTACTCGTCCTGAGTCCAGAAACAGGAGGTCGAGATGGCACACTGCTCCTGCTATGCTGAGAGAATGATGATGGTTCAGTGGTGACTTCTTCAACTGAAGGTCCATTGTTCAAATCAAAGTCCCTCTGGACATTCACTTCTTTTGCAGGACCACTGGATGATGATTTCACCTGCACAAGTGGCACATCTATTTTATGACAATTGCTAGTGGAACAATTGCCTACATCAGAAGCTTCATCCACTTGGTTCAAGTCAAGACCAAGCCCTCCAGAGCCGCGAACAGGTGAAGCAGAAATTTTATTAGATACATGATCATGACCATCAGCTGCAAGAGAAATATCATCAAGTATTCTTTCATCAGGCACATTTAAGTCAATATCCAATGGAGGTCGACTCTGCTTTCCAACTACGGCATCAGGAATAGCTGTAGTTGGTGTACCATGCGACACTTCCATAACTTTCCTGGGCTCAGCTGGTCGGAATGCACTCGTGGCGGCTGATCCCTTCCAACCAAGCTCCCCCTTACTTCTCAATAAATCTTCAGGTGGCACAAAGGGCCCCTTTGCAGGAGCAGCCACAGTAATTGAGGTGGGAATTCCACTAGCCATAGAAGAAGGAAGAAATGGAACAGGACTGATCAATCGAATAGTAGACACATCCGAACTGGCAATGCTGTTGAACTCGCTATATTTTCCATCGTCTGCATTTAACCCTTCATTTAAATCAAATTCAACTTTTGCATCCACATCTGACACAGCAGCAGCAGACATGGAAGTAGTATCTGCAGTGGTAGAGGTGCACTCCTCAGCTTCCTCTGCTTCCATGGCAGACAACTTTGATCCTTTACAATCCAGATGCTTATCCATCTCTTGTGATGGAAGGCTAGGTAGAGCTTTGTGATGTATCTGCCCAGCAGGTTGTTCATGAAGCTCTTTCGATCCTGAATTCTCTTCCACATGTTCAGCAACAGGACCAGTCACAGCAGAACATAAACCTCTATTCCCAGGCATTGCCGAACTGTCACTTTCACCCTCATTTTGTTGCGTTTTAGACAGACTAGCATGATTCTCAGTTGCCATGCCATTTGCACATTCCTTCTCATTGAGATCTTCAAAAGCCTTTTCAATGCTGCAACCAGAACGATGAGGAACATTCTCATCTGTTCCTTTCACAGAATCAGATTGCATAAGGATAGCAGGAGGCTTCTGTGCTGTCTGTCCACTGGATAATCCCTCAGCAGTACAGTTATCACCCTTTACATCAACTTCTGCAGAGGAACAAGGCGGCTTTGCAACTGCCTCCACCTCAACTCCTGCAGCACCACTGATCTTATCATCACGGTTTTCGCCAGCATTGACTCCCCCCACAACCTGCTCCAGTGGCTGCTTGCTGCCGACACCATCTCTGGCTTCTTGCGCGACACTTTCAGGAAGGCCAGATGGTGAAGTAGAAACAGGTTTTTCATTTAATTTTCCTTTGCTTTCTAAACAAGTTTCAGTAACAGGCGGCAAATCCATACCACTAATATGCATATTATGCTCTCTTGCAGCTTTCCCTCCAGGAGAAGGCAAACCAGAAATATTATCATCATTTTTCCCTGAATCACCTAATATAGAACCTGGATTCTTATGTTCACCAAGTCCAAAATTTGATAGACATTCACCCTGGACAATATTTTCTTCAGAGGACTTGACTACACCATTGCCCATGCTCAACTGTTCAACAGTAGCAGTGTTTCTTTCTGGGGATCCAGCCGCTGTCATCAATTCAGATTTGGAGATCTCTTCAGTAGCCACACTAGCAAGAAGATTCATTCCAACATCATCAGCTTCAGAGTACTTAACACCTTCAATTAAAGCATTTATGGAGCTGTACGCAGCATCCCGCATATTCACGTCTTTGTTTTCATTTCCAGATGATGAGGAAGCAGCTTTTGATGCTTCCAGTGTTTTCTTACAATCATCAGTCCTACAGCGCTCTTCATCAGTAACTGCAGCAGGCGATCCATCACCCTCATCAGACCCAGTCAACACATCTTTGAAATCATTACTCTGCCAAGATTCAGTATTAACATCCGAGCCGATGTTGGCTCGATAAAAATCACACTTTTCCTTTGAGCCACGATCAAACTGATCATGCTTCTCTGAAACAACAAGAGATGAAGCTCGACTGTTCATGATTGTAGGATCATCAAAAGAACCAGCACTAGCACTACGTGTGGGGCTTAGACCTTGGTTTGGAATTTTGACAATCAGCTTGGCAGTATTCCCCTCAAGAGAAGCTCCATCAAGAGCCTTTTCCATTAATCCAGATTGAGATATTTTCTCTGAATTTGAATTTTTGTGCAAGTTGGAAGTTCTGCTGGACCCAGTTTCCCTTTGCCCTCCAGATGGAGTTGAACCTGAGAATCCATTAACAGATTTTCGATGCCGAGAAGAGCCTCCTGATATCTTATTTGCACTCATTGCAGTAGAGCTTCTGGCATCCTCCTTTCCAGAAAGACCCCCCGTTTTAGCATGGTCGCTAGAACTGCTATTGTTGTGAGATGGACTAGAACTGCTACTTTTCTCATCCCTTGCATTTGCCACGGGATGATCTGAGCCTCCACTGACAGCAGCAACACGGGGCTGTCCATCTTTTAAGTTCGTTGTTGCAGATGCAGGTGACAGCACTGCTTTCGCAGGCCCTGGAGATGCAGATTTAGCAGTATTTTCTCCCTGGACAACCTTCACAGAGGCAGTTTTGGATGCAGAATTCTGTGTAACTGAACTCTTCATGGCAACATCAGATGACGAACCTGAATGTCTATTCCCACCTTGAGAAACTTCAGGAATACGTTGTCTAGCAGGCCAGGGGACAGTCTGACCGGATCCAGACTTTGCATCATTTATATTCATTTCAGCTTCAACACGTTTCTTCCATGTGTCAACTAAGCCCCTAGCTTTTCTCTGAATTTCAGAGTTTTTATGGGATCGCAAATGATTCACAGATTTACCAATGTTACACATCTGCAGAGCCTGAAGATCTACCGGAAGCTTATCAAGTGCCCGAAGTAATATCAAGAGAAATTCCTCAACAGACTTATCACCATCCCTTGACCCAATACCATCACCAATCTTCCCTTTATGTACTTCTTGGAGCCATTCATCAAATACAGACAAACCCCTCAGCTGCACAAACTGACTGAGACAATCTTCTTTATCTGTTGCAGCAATAACAGCCGCAAGCACTGACCGGCTAGATAAATCTATCTTCTTCTCATTTCTATCAGGAACCATCAGCTGCACTAATTTCTCAACCCCTTCAGTATCAACAAGGGCTCCCTTTTCCGTAATTTTGGCTATCTCTGCCTTAAAGAAGCTATCATGCTTAAAATTACCAGAATCCCCATCCTCACTTTTTATCGAACGTTCTCGCTTCACAGGCTCAGAGCCTTGATCTACTCTCTCCCTTTTTCTACCCTTAGTGTGAGAAGGATAGGAAGAAGCACTGTTCTGGACACTATCTGAACCAGATTTTAACTGTGACGTTGATGTTGGACTACTCATTTGCTTAGGAGATCGACCACCTGGTTGCACTGTCGCATGCATTTCTAAACGAGTCTTGTCTAATAGTTGATCCACTACTTCCTGGCAATCCTGGAATGTTGGGAACAAAATAATAGGAGAAAAACATTAAGCACCATAAAACGATCATCACAGACTGCAACATAAGACATAAGAAACTTACATTAATATAATCTTGATCATTTAGCCACCATAAACACTTGTTTGCAATGTCATAAACCCTCCTACACACAAATGAAGAAATCCCTGATGGAAGTTCAGCACCTTTAGGAAGAAATGCAACTTTACAAGGATGAAGAAGCGATTCAGCATCAATCTCATCCTTATGAAAGGAGTAGAAAATTTCGTTTGGAGCAGCCTCCAATAGTACACCCTTGCCGAGTTTTACTTCAATGGGTCGATAAAGCCAATTAACTCCTAACTTCAATTTATTCTCTTTACCAACTGTCACACAACGAATTATTCCAACAAAAGGTGGGCGATCTTGAGTTGGTCTGAAGAGAGCACATTCACCAACACTAATTTCACGACCGTCCTGTCAATTTGATTATAAAAAAAGGCTCAGTGAACCATTAATGTACAAGTAATAGAATACCTCCTTGATTTGCAATTTGAATAAATAACTTTTAAGCATTTGAATTGATTCTTTTAACAAGTATCCAACAGTTGATCTCATTAAAATAAAGTTTTAAGTACATTCTTCATTTGCAATAGAATAAATAAAAGTTCACCAAAGAAGAAACAAGATAATCACATGAAAAGCATAGAATTTAGATATGTTTTCGAAAGGGGTGGGGAATGAATGACTTCCACATAAGCTCCAAGCATTATTAAACGATCAAGATAATGTGACCAGTGGTTGTTTATTATAAAATGTTCACACATTCCAGTGTTAAGCACTAAAAAAACAGAGTACTAGAGAACTCCACAAAAGGAATCAAATAACAATTTCACATATTAAGCCTTTTTTTATTGACGGTCAGTCTTGGCACAACAGTAAAATTGCTGCCTTGTGATTCAGAGGTTACGGGATCAAATCTTCAAAAACACTCTTTTCACTTGCATTTGTAAGGTTATGCACATCTACCCTTCCTAGACCCCACAACGCCACCAGGTGGGAGATACTGTGCACTGGCAGCCCTTTTCTAAGGCTTTTTTTTTAAAAAAAGAAGACATGCATGAGCAAACTCCAGATAATTACATAAGATTTTCAACAAAAAGCTAAAGCTCCTAAAGAAAAAATTGCTACTATAGTATTTTTCACAAGCTGGTCAAAGAAAAATTATGCCAAACAAGCTTTTGTTTTTCCTCTAAGCTGAAAACAAACACACCATTTGCAGCACTTTTAAAGTAAAAATGACTTATTCCTAGTACAAAAAAGAACTATATAGCTAACAGACGAATGCAGTTAAGAGCTACCTAAATAAGAACACACACATTAAAAGCACAAAATCTGCAAGCTGCGCACACTGAATCTCCATGCCCGAAGAACAATATTGTTGATTACATAAGGTTCCTCTCATTAGCATTTAACTCAACAAGCATTGAGTTTGAGCCAGATGATCTGATACTCCCAATAAATACCGCCTTTATGGTTGTGAGTTTGAATTTTAGAAGAGAAGGGACGAAAAAGAGGGATTTGGAAAGTAAAATTTACTCTACAAACCCTCCCTTCTTCTCCAAAATCCAAACTCACAAATATATCCTACGAAAACTACAGATCCCAGAACAAATAACGCTCCCCCACAACCCACTTAAAAAAATTCCGTATAATGCTTTGCAAATTTGCATAGAATTCCCCCACAGTCACATCATTCAGCATAATGGAAATCAATTCTACGAAAATAATGGCGAGAAACACGGTGTACTTTCATTAAATTCCTAATCCGCAGTTAGCAAATTCACACAAACAAGTCAACAAACATCAAACACTCTATCATAAATACACTGTACAATTCTTAACGCTAAGCTCAACTAAAGTCGTTATTAACTTATTATACAACATAAATAGAACAACCCATTCCTTACAAATAATATAAAAAGACATTCAAAAACTTCGAGGACGACGACGACGAATGAATATAAAACCGAGAAATTCGTTAACCCGAATGAATATACCTTACAGAAAGACTTAGCTTGCGGCGACGACGACGAAGAAGAAGAAACATCGGCGGTCACAAACATGTGCCGAATCCTCCTTTTCCTCTCCTCACCTCCACGCCCATGCATAGCCTTGCATTTTCCCCAATCCCAGCCTCGATCCCACCCTCAAACCCGACGACTACCATCAAATCCCCCCAACTTCGTCAACAAACAATTTTCTCCGCCACAAAGACAAAAAAACCCCCAACCCCAAACCCCTCAAAATCCACGATTCGCACCTCAAAAAAACCCTAGATCCGGACAAAACCCTAGCTCCACAAACACGAAATTGTTAACTTGATTCCGTAACGCGATTTAGGGGAATTACTACCTCCGGTGACGCGATAATCGGATCCACGACGAGGGGTGAAAACGCGCGTTTCGGAGCCGCCGTTTCGATCTCGGACGAAGAAAGGGGAAAGTGAGAGAGAATCTAGAGAGAGAGAGAGAGAGAATGGAAGAGAGAGAAAGTGCGTTGTAAGAGAGAGAGAAAGAGAGAAGGGTGTTGTTGTACTTGGGCACTACTTTGGGGGGTGAGGGTGGGGTTAGAGGGGCAGGGCGGGCAGCTCGGGCAGGGAGAAAGATAGCGTCACAGGATGGTGAGGGGACATGTGGAGAATGTGATCGGTGATTGGTCCGTGGGGAGTTGAGTCACTGGCATTGACTGGTCCCTTCTTCCCATTCCCCTTTATTTGACTTTCATCTTATCAATCCCTTTCCCTCTCAGTTACTATACTGATTATTTTATTACTCTCTCTCTCTCTCTGTGTGGCTCTGACAAAGCCAGTTTCTTTGTTTGTTTGTTCCCTTCCCCCTTCTTTTTCCTAATATTTTTATTTTTGGGGGTCAGTTTTCTGTGTTTGTTGCCTTTTTATTTTTCTTTCCAATCAAAGTAGTTCAGTTGAGACGGAGTGACTAATCTTTTTTGTTATTTGAAATCCATCGGGTTGATATTGATGCGGATAGACCGGTGGCCACAAAATGTTACCCTATGTTATGGGTGGATATCAAACCCCACATTTTATAATTAAAAATATTTATTTTCATTTAACTTTTTTATTTTTTTCATGATAGGTCAATTTATTTTATTTTTAACTATATAAAATTATATGAATGATTAATTTTTTTTGAAATATGAGAGACTAATTTGAGATTTTCACAACCTAATGGACTAACTTGTCTCTCAATATAAATCTGAGGAATCTATTTGGATATTTAATCATCATCTTTTTAGGTTTTCAGATAAGTAAAGGTTTATTTTGGATTATAAAATTATATGATTATTTTACTTTAGACCCTGATATTCAAAAAATATCAATTTAATTCCTAAAATTGAAAAAAATTAATTATTCTCCATGATAGTGTTTTCTGGAACTAACTTGAATCATCGAAAAGACTCATTTAAATCACTTTTTATAATTTTAGGAACTATATTGACACTTTCTTAATTTCAAAGATAAAATGAATCATATATATAATTTTAACGATCAAAATGAACATCTACTCATTTTTCGATATATGTTGTCATGTAATTAAAATGTAAAGGTTTATTTTAGTCTCATAAATTGTATGTATACTTCATTTTAGTTTCAAAAATTAAAATAGTATTAATTTAGTTACTAAAAGTACAAAAAATAATTCAAGTTAGTCCCTTTGACAATTCAAGTTAGTCTTACAGACCTTATCATTGCAATTAACTTGAATTATTTTTTATAAATTTATAACTAAATTGATATTTTCTTAATTTTAAAAATTAAAGTGAAATACATATATAATTTTAGAGATTAAAATAAACCTCTACTCTATAATTAAAAGAGAAATCCTTTTTTGTAGAAGATAAAATCGACTAATGATGTGTGTGTTAGTTAACGCCAATACAGGATCAATATTAAAATTCAACTATGTTTTATTGTAATATTGCCGATCAAATGGCCACTACATCGTCATTTATAATTGTTTTGTGCAATTCATATGAAAAGTATTTTGTACCATATAGCATTGTGGTAATTAAAATCTTGAATTTGCGTTACTTTTCAATAGTGAACTATATTGACTAATATATCAATATATAATTGGATATCTATATAAAAAAATTTTACATTATTAATTCATAAAATCAAATTCTTTCTTAATATGCATTCTTAATAAAATTTATTAAATTTTGAATAAAGTATAAATAATTGTTGTATTAAAAGAGTTTAATTCCTATGACTGATTTTACGTTGTTATGTAATCATGTATTAACATATTAATAAAAGTATTTAAGTCTATTATTTAAAAGATCATACAAATGAAAAAATTTGTTCACTAATTAAACTCACCTAAAATACATTTAATGTTTTAAAAATTTTATTAAGACACAACAATAAAATTATATTTTTCCTTTTTCTTTTCCCAAGTTCAGGAAATATGTGACCTGACCTTGATGTTGTGCTTCCTATTGGCAAGGGCAGAATAGTGATTTCACCTGCTACAGTTCACATGAAAGCATATGATGGCAAGTTAAGGTTGTCTTCAAATATGCCAACACCTATTACTGCAAGTAGTGTGTGTATATATATATATATATATATATATATTCCTTTCGTGTTTGTCCCACGAATTTTGATGATCCAGTTTCTTCCTCCAGCTCCTACCACAAGCAAGCAATAAGCATGGATTTCAGCCTCAAACAACTCATTTTCCTACGTAGCATAATCATTCATCACTATCCCAATATTTTAAGAGTTTTTAGGACCATTCTTACCAAAATTCATGTTTTACATGGAAAAGATTCTCCTTTTCTCAATAGTATTTTATTTTCTATCTCTTTAATTATTTATTATCATATTAAAAAATAAAAATAAAAATAAAATAAATTTAATAATTTATAGGTTACTAAATATCCAATAAACATATTTTATGTGTCAATAAATAATTAGAATGACAGGAAAGAAAATACTATTTGAATATAGGAGATTATCTCCTGTTTTAAATATGTAAGAGTTTTCTCATGAGGTAGTATTTAAGAATCAATCTTGTGCACTTGTTTCAATTTTTCATTTTAATAAAAATGAACTTCGAAATCATTTTTCATATAAATTGTTCATCTCAATTTTTGTTTAAGAGTTTAAAAATCAATTTATAAATAAAAGTTGAGATGAAATAACAGATACAAAAAGTATTCTTTTTAGTTAAAATATCACTTTTATGAAAAATTTTGAAACATCATCACCACAAAAAATTTGAAACAAATCCACAGTAATAAAAGTTGGATCGTGAGTATTCTTTTTTAGAAGACATATTAAATAAAAGAAAAAAAAACAGTGTATTCTTATCTTTTTGTTAATTTATGTTTCACAGTATTAATAATATAACCAGCCATTCATACAAAAGAAGATGTGAAATGTGGTCACGGATGAGTTTGTGGCCACTGGAAACTGAAAATAGCAAAATGATATGAGCTGAAATAAAATTTTATAGTCACAGCTAAAACGACACCATAACAGAATATGTTGGGGGTGAGTTTACAATTATTCCAAATTTCTTTAAACATAAAACTTAGTTGTTTGCCGAGCAGCCCCTTTTGAGCTTCGATTTTGGTTTATTCCATGGTACTGAGCATTTCTTTACAGTTCCTAAAATTTGTCATTTGCGTCAACAGCAGATTCGAGATCGGAGGGGATCATTCCCTGACAATGAGACTATGAAGACTGAGATGAAGTGTAAGAGTTCCATTCAGCTAACAAAGAAGATGAAGTTGACGCCGTTTTTCTGCACCTCCTCACTCTCTGACTGTGAGGACAACCACCCCTCCATATTCTATCTAATGATTCTAATCTAATATCTAGCTAGTATCATATGAATGACTATAGTAATAGTAATAACAATAGTGTTGTCCCATTTCCATTAACACTCCCCCACCAACTACCCTTGAAGCAAGCTTACGGTTCCTCATTTTCCTTAAACAGGTGTCTGCAAATTTGTTTGTTCCATGCTACGAACACCTTTGTCCTTGCATGTGTTTGTTGTTGGTAGGCTTCACAATGTGATGAAGTTTCTGACCCACCATTGTTGGTATGGGTCACAATGCTTAAGTGACAAATCCGCCCCTAAATTAGGTAATGGGTTACAATGCAATTTTTGGATTTCTTATTTTCAACTTTAGTGGTGTCGAATAGTAATTTCAGTTTTTTATTCCCAACTTCAATAATGTCGGAATTCAAATTTCACAGACTACGCGAAAATAATTAATCTCAACCGTTTCATACTAATATCAACGGCTAGGATTCCGTCATCGCCATGATCACAAACTCAAAATCCGTATATCATTGAAAAATATCCAGATTTTAGGGCTTTTGCACGTAATACAATTCATAGAGCAAAGCGTGCCGTGTGAGCTCAGCTAACACAAAAATACATGCCAAAACTATTTACCAGAACACCTGCCATTAAAGTTCAGCGACACGGTATAAATCAAAAATGCTCATTTCTATTGAGGTTAGTGTCTTGTTTTTCGGTCCTATAGTATGTTAATTTGGTTTATATTTTCATTAAACGTTTTTATTTTGTGTATTTTCTCTTTTGAGAATTTTATCAAGGAAATGATGAAAATAAAAAATAAAATTAAGAAATATGGTTTCATCATTTTTACTAATTTTTCACAACTTGTTAAACTTCTTATTTTCGTGTCAAAGCCAACAATTGCTGAATCACATTCAATTTTCTTTCGGTCAGGGACAGAATAATTTGTTTAGAAGTGGGGTCACACGCCCCAGTGAAATATTGATAATTTTGTTAATAATATATAAGGCAGCGTTTGTTTTCTTTCCTAGACAAGAAATATGGGGAAAATGTGAATAAAAAGATGTTTGATAATAGTGATAGGTTATAAAGATAGCAATTTTTTTTATATTCATGTCCCTCTAAAAAGTAGGCACATGATATAAAAATAGAAATTTAATATATTTTTTTATTAATATCCTTTAGGTAACAACCTTCAATGATAGTTAGACTATTTCTGTCTCCACTGTTCAGAGACATCTACCAGACGTTAAGTATATGCATATTTTGTCCTCTATGTGTCATTAAGTTTGACAATATATAAAGACAAAATTATGTAAAATTTACCATTATCCTTACATGTTTTATTTGTTTCCATTATCTAATTTTTTTTCTTTTTAAATCCATCACTTCTTTTAAGAGAACCAGTTACCTGAGAAAGAAGGATCATATATTTTGCATTTGCTGGTCTGGTTCAGCCGTCCACATGCAGGACATGAAATCTACTGTTAACAAGGACAAGTAAATAGCTTGTTCACTAAACAGATCCGTGGCATGTTTCATAGTCTAGATGCTTGGCATGTCTTTTATGTCCCTTAAACTGTTCCAAATCTTCATCGCACAGTAATGCACATTTAACATATTATTTTTTTGGGTTAACACTCATTAACATATTCTTGGATGTACATAAATTCAACACTATTCGTATCCAGACATATTTATAGTTGAACTAGGCTCTACTATAGAAAATACAATCAGTTGTCTCCACACCCCATCAACCTTACTGTAAAGGTGATCAGCTACCCACAATCTTGCAAATTTAATGCAAATTTTAAAAAATAAAAATACTTTAAGAATAATTTAAATATGTAAGTGTGAAATTTTAAATTAATTAATTAAATTATTTCTTTGAAGATACACTCACTTATCTCTAGACTCTATCAACTTTCTTTTCCAAAGAAAAAAAACTCTTTATCAACTTTACTGTGAACTCGTAGATTGATATTCGCTTAGCTGATTAGCAGTTCACAATTTTTTTAGTAAAATGTAAAATTTATTTTAAAAATGTAAAACCTGAAATTATAAATTAATTTATGTATATAAACAATGAAATTTTAAATTAATCTTTTTAATTGCCTGTTTATTAGAAATTAATTTTATTTTAGTTAGAATTTTAAAAATTTAAAAATAATGTTAGGAGTTATTGGGATAATTTGAAGGGTAGTTCGGATAAACAGCTTATGTAACCTCTAATATAAAAGTAACTTTTAAAAAGTAATTTATATGACTAAATTATTTTACATCTAAATATACAACAATAAAAGTGCATATTTTTACTGTTTTAAAATGTATTTTTTAAGAAGTTAGATATTTTAACTTTTCAAAACATACTAAGAATAACTTATAGAGAAGTAATAAATTATTTAGCTAAATATAACAAAAAAGTAAAAATATAAGTTTTGATTTTTATTTAGAAAAAATTATAAGTTGTAGTATTTTTTTTTCTTTTGATCGCTGGAGTGGGGGAGGGGGGAGTGGGTCGCACACCAGCTTTGTTGGTGTCGATCCCGGGTGCAGTTCCTTTGGAGACGCAAATGGTCTATCAGTTGTGCTAATACCTTGAATACATAAGTTGTAGTATCTAAAGAGACCCTAAAAGTTCGGCCGATAGTTATTGGATAGAAGTATTTGCACTTGCACATAGAATCTCTGATTTGTCTGAGGTAAACGTGTAAAGCTCAACCTGGGGTTCTGCAAGTAAGCCCAAGGCTACGTGGCCACGGTTGCCAATGTGTAACATCAAACAACCTGGATGTCCATTGTCCAATTCAAGGTAGCCTTTTCAAATCAATCAGTGCAAAGCCCATTTCAGCCGAAAATGGGCAATGAAAGTGGGTTAGCCCTGTACATGTTTGCTTGGCACCCCAAATATGGGCAAGGTTTTGTTCGGTCTCATAATAAGCATTTGGCACATTCTCATCCTAATTCAGGCATCTATATATTTCCCCCGGCAATTGTTCGAGTTGCATAAC
Organism: Dalbergia cochinchinensis; assembly: GCA_031216125.1. NCBI lineage: Eukaryota > Viridiplantae > Streptophyta > Magnoliopsida > Fabales > Fabaceae > Dalbergia > Dalbergia cochinchinensis. The sequence continues at coordinate 50,912,813 of CM062373.1, read as the reverse complement.
TATAACGAAATATATATATATATATATATACAACGAAATATATATATATAATTATTGACAAAAATGACAATAATTATTAGATGAAATAAAATGATATAATCAATTAATTCATCTAAAAATTAACAATTGTAACACGAATACAAAATTTAGGTAAAGTTTTTAATTTTCTAGTAATTTCCATTATAACATCAAGGTGATGATGTATGCTAACAGCCGGCATGTCATTCTTGTCTGTTGGGCATCTTATGCCTGCCAATGTTTGTGAGAATCTCAAGGTCCAATTGCGCAAAGGCTTTTATCAACTTTCATTAATTTCTTAATGTGTTCATTTTATTTTGAACAATCTTTAAAATGTTATATAAAACAAGAGATCACAAATATTAAAAAGACTCAGAATGAAAGAGACGAGTGCATCAAACGCACCTTTTTGTTCCTTAAAGTCGTGTAGCACGCGCATGACTTCCATTCCAACGGCATCGGTATTTTGCTGACTCGCTGTTCTACCCTTTTTTGTGGTGTACCTCGTAGGCCACACTTGCAAGTGTGGTTAGAGGCATCACGCGAGTGTTGTTAAATACATTTGAAAGTGTAGTTAGATAGAACACTTCTTAACAAGGGGTAGGGCCAAAAACACCTCAAAGGAAATAATGAAATTATACATTAAAAAGGTTACTTGTGTGTAATTTTAATAATGCCTATGGATAGAGCCGTACGTGATCCGACCCAACCCTCTTGACTCGAATTGAAATTTATTGAGTTGGGTTGGGTTTAGATTTTATTTTAAGTCCGATTCGGTCCAAAATTAAATGATTATTCAAGAATTATATATTTTTAATAATAAATAGTGATAAATTATAAGATTTATACTTCAAATAACATATTTTAGATAACTTAATATTATTTTTATAGTGATATTATTTGTTTTGAAATATGTAATTCAAATATATATCGAATTTTGTTTCTTAATTACTTCTAAAATTCTATAACTTTGTTATGTATAATATCCAAATATTTATAGGTTGTTTAAAAACCGAGCTAACTTGATCTCACCTAACCATTAGTTGAGATGTCAAAATAAGTCGAGCCCACCAGGTTGGTCCGCCAAACCCGCCATTTTTGAAAGGCTGGGTTAAAGTTTTTAGCCCGCCAAAAAATTTCAACCTGCCTAACTCGCGGGTTTTGACGGTTTGGGGCGGGCTTGGCTCGTGGCCAAGTCTTCTTTTTTTGAAAAAAAATTATAATTTATTGGTAAAAAAAAACTAAGAAACATGTAACCCAAAAAAGAAAAAAGTAAGAAATATGTACAATCATGAATACAGTATTATACAATTGATACTATTCACCTAAAGTTAAAACTTAAAAATAAAACAATGTCATAACTTACAAATAATACTATTAATAATATCATTTTTTAGTCCAAGTTAATATATAGTTGTTATGGACTTTAAAAAATTGAGTATACATAAATAAAAAATATTATTAAAATTTTTTTAAAAAAAAATCATCAAAATATTAAAAAATATTTTTTTTGAATTTTTTTATTTTTTGATTTATTGACTCGCTAACCTGCCAGCCCGTCCTAAAATAGGCTGGCCCGTTTTATTTTGACGGGTTAACCCGTCATTCCCCTTTTTCGTGGGCTTTTGGCGGAATGGACCTAAACGGGGCAAACCGGCGTGTGTTGACACCCCTAACCATTAATCAAGTCATCAAGTTAGGTCGGGCTAAAATAAATGATCTTATCCAAAAACCAGGCTATATTCAAATTTTGTGTGATGCAACCTAACTCATCCTTTGTATACCCAAATCGTTACTTCCTTGTAAATTTATGCATTATGCATTGTTTGTGCTATTTTGAACTCAGGATCACCATATTAATAACAACGATAAGTTTAATCTCCAAGCAGATAATTAAACCAGCCATAAACTACTACTAGCTAGGGACTGGACAAAAATTTCAAATTTATAACACAAAGTAGTATTCAATTCAAGGTGGAAGTAGGACCTTTTTTTTTAACAAAACTCTAATTTTAGTCCCTCTAAAATTACAAATCGGATAAATTGGTTCCTATAAAAATTAAACTCCTAAATTAGCCCATGTAAAATTGAATATTCAAACAAATTGGTCCCTATAAAAAAATCTCAAATCGCTTATTGTAAAATTAAATAGTCGGACAAATTGATTTCTACAAATTAAATAATAAGACAAGTTAATCCCTCTGTTAAGTTGGGTTAGGAAACTAATTTGTTTGACAGTTCATTTTTACAGGGACTAATTTAAGAGTTTTTCTTTATAAAGAGCGATTTGTCTGACTTTTCAATATTACAGCGACCAATTTAAAAGTTTATTTTTCACAAAGAACCAATTTGTTCGGTTTGAAATTTCGGAGGGGTTAAAATAAGTACTTTATCTTTCTTTTTTTTTAATCAATAGTAATTTTCTTGTTAAGGAAACAGAATATTACCAACTTTATAACAAGGTGAGCATAAACAATCATGGGACTTTATCCTCTTTTCGTTTTTTTGTCTGAATGAGACCTTATCCGTATGCTATCATTATTTATTTATTTATTTTGGCCATAGTATGCTATCATTATCTCAATCCGAGTGAGTGCACTAAAGCAACCCATGAGACATAATTGAAGCCCAAAAGATGTTGCTAAACATTAACAAATGTAGAACTTTTCTTCTGATAGAACCTGGTTCAACAAGTCATTTCCATCGGGCTCTCTATGGGCCTTTCCATTACGTGGCCCAAATACCTGAACGGTCAACAGCCCACAGCCAACACCCTACTGGTCCTACACATACACGAGTGCACTTATCAAGTGAAAAATATTAAATAATTAGAATAATATGTCGTTATTTCTAATCTTTAAGTACATGAGTGGTTTTCATGTATTTCATTCACCCAATTACCTTTTTTTTAATCTTAACAAATTTCAGACACCAATAAGGGTGAATTTGATATATATGGAGGATAAAAAAAGATGCATAAATTTAAGTCACGAAAATATCTTCTATATTTCACACCATACCAAACTCATTATAACTCTAGTCAAAATATTTTTAACTGCCTAGTATTACCGAGGTTAATACGCAATTCTGCATTAGAAAGGATAGCCCAGAAATAGAACACCAATATACTTGAATAGTATGGATTAAGAGTTATTAAACCCTATATATATGAGATGAGTGATTTTATATGAGAGTAAAAAGAATAAATCTGAATCGTATAATTATATATAAATAGTCTGGATCAAGAGTTATTAAAATGTCATATAATTACTTAAAAAAGTTATTATATTTTAATCTTAACTATTAATACATGATCCAATAGCCCATATTTACTCTTCTTAGAGGTTTGTGGGTGTTTCATATTTGTGAAAGCAAATATTAGTGAAGTTAAGACGGCGTTTTCTTCTTTATGTCATAATGCAAATTTGTGACTCAGACATGGACCCTTCCACCAAATATTGCAAAAGGGATACCAAAAGAATAGGCAATGCATGGTCCCCGAATATAAAGAAACCGGCTGGTATACATCTTATCTTTTATATGTACATACGCAGAAACTCCTAAAGATACTAGCTGTTAAGAAAGGGAATAGACAAGTGGGGATTAAATCCCTCACTGAAACTGCACGAAACTAATCGTCACTGGATCAAAAGATATGCCACTTGAATTACAGAGAATTAATTAAACCAGTCGATGTTCAATTATTGAATCATGCCACAAAAAATTTAATCAATACTTAGTAAATTTGAATGGGTGAGGGAGGGGGGAATATACTTCTATATGATTGAGAAAGTCCTGCTAATTAAGTAATAACACTTGGCCTTTAGGCCTTTTCGCTTCTGTATGGCAATTTTCCCTTTGGTTAGATTCTGTGACCACATTTATGCATACACAAGCCGCCAAAATATAACAAGATAGCTAGCTTTGATGGTGTCTAGGATTTCATTGGCATCACAAAGGCATAAATGCTGCTCTGTTTGGAAGTGTACAGTTATATTGCTTGTTTGATGGGAAAGGTAACTACAAGAAATTAATACTTCACAACACTAATATTGGCAACACATAAAAAAAAATGTTGCCTTTTTTACATAGATAATATTTTTTTAAATGTGTTATTTTTAATATTTAAAAAATATCATCTTTTCTATTTAAAAGTATTATCTTAAATAGTTGGTCACTCCTAATATAGTAACACCATAAAAATCAAAACCTTGACTTAAAAAGTGTAGTGTTTATTAAAAAAAATTATCACAATTGACCATATTTGATTTAGTAATGTTACGAAAAAGTAACACTTTAACCTAAAAAGTGTAACTTTTGTTATATAAAAAACAACACATTTAAAACAAATATATTGCATATGTGTACTAGAGGCAACAATTTTTATGTGTTCCCAAAATATAGTGCTGCCATACCATAGGCCAAATTTATTGTAGTAGGAAAACATCTTTTAAATAAAGAATATTCAAATTTCAAAAAATGAAAGGTAGAAAATTCTACCACCCTAGTTGATCGAAATAATATATGGGTCTCGTTAAAATTTAGTCTTTAGAGACTCTTTAAGTTTTAATTATGTTTTTAAAAAGTTTAAATGACTAGGTAAAGATACATAAATAATTTTTTATATTTAATATACTTGTGTACGTAAGAATTCATCGGTTGATGTATGGCCAGTGCATAATTCATCTTATCTTGTGCGACAACTTATTTTTTTTATGCTATTAATAAATGATATTTTTCTGTATATCTGATTTTGGTGTTGAGATTTCATTCATTCCTTAAATACCAATAAAGTTAGAGAAATCGAGAGAAATTATGAAAAACAAAGAAAAATTAAAAAAAAGTTAAGAAAAATTAAGAGTTAAAAGGAAAAATAATTATTCACTTTAATTTAGTTGTAATCCCTCAAAAGATAAATAGAGATGAATTTTTAAATTTATAATATGAAAAGAGGGACGAATTGCTAGGCAGAAGTTCTAGCAAATATAGCAATCCAGTTGAGAAGGATGAAAGTAACGAAAAATCAAACATCAGTCTAGTCGACCATGAAACTTCAATGCTAATATATTATGTACATCTTCTCAGTAAATTTTTTTTATTAGATTCTCTTTAAAAAAATTAAACTATTAGATAGAAATGTATGAATAATTTTTATATCAATGGTGAGTGTTTAGTTGTGAGTATAGAACGGGAACAAATTGCTTTATCTCTATACTTTTGCTCTTGTATAATTTAGATCCTGTGCAATGCAACCTTCTATACTTACTAGCCGGTGTGAAGAAGCCCTTCCATTAGTGAGCCATCCAAACCCACTATTAAGTCCTCATGTGCTTTTCACGTGCACATATTATTGGATAAAAATACCCCTATTTTAAATCTATTTTCCAAATTCTAATCTCTAATCTTTTAAACTCATTCTGAGACTCCAGGATCTAAGTTGGAAAATAGATTTAAAATAGGGATATTTTTGTCCAATAATATGTGTACGTGAGAAGCACATGGGGACTTAACAGTGGGTTTGGATGACTCACTAACGAAAGGGCTTCTTTACACAAGTTGGTAAGTATAAGGGGTCGCGTTGCATAAATTAAAAATTCAGGATCTAAATTGCACAAGAGCAAAAGCACAGGGTAAAGCATATTTTTTCCTAAGTTTTATATGTAATTTTATAATAAAACTTACCCATAAAAATTTATCCATTTTTTTACCTCAGCCAATCATGCTATTTCTAGAGAGCAATAGAAAATGCACCAACAACCATATCTACTCCAGTCAAAAAAAAAAAAAAAACCATATCTACTGTTTCCAAGTCCGTGAGGTGATTTGCATGGAAAAGGTTTTGAGTTTATACGGCCATCGCTAGCAAAAGTGATAGCAACCGTCACGTTGTGTCCCTTCATCACTTTGTCTCGTTTCTCTTGGCTCATCATCAACTTTTATTTTTGATAAGCCCCAACATTCCTAATCAATTGTTTTGGATACAAAATGTGGACAATCGCACCCCGCTACATTTTTTAAAATATAACAATGATCCTTCCATTACCTATTCCAACTACTTTATCATCGTATTATTAAACCCGTCTTTTTTGGTTATCCCTGAAATATTAATGATCCACCTATATGATTTGGACATGTCTTCAAGTGCAAGAGAAAGGTGATATAGACAGATATAAATAAGGTTGCGAAAAGGACAATGTTATGCAGCTCAACTTCTATTATTTCACTCCACAATAAGGCTTCAATTACGTTCCATTTTTGCTTTTGTTTGTCTAAAATAGAGACAAGCTGTCTGGGCCAATCAATATGTCCAACTAATCTTTCAATATGACATAATTGAAACAATCATGTTCGATAAGAAATTAAAATTGCACAAGGGGGAAAAGCACACTATGGTTGATAAGTATAGATCAGATGACAAATGAGAATTTCATTACCTTTTGTCATTGTGTACGTCTATCCTTAATTACAAACAGTGTGCCCCATTTCAAATCACGAACGGCCAAATCAATCAAATTCTCCTTAAGCGCTCCTCGGCCCATGTCACTCCCCAGCTTAGACTTAAGACAAAATAAAATCAAGAGTAAATTATGCTATTATAGTGACTAATCATGATATTAGGGCATAGTACACACTACAAATACCCCTCAATTATGTTCTAGTTTGCTCCTTGGAGTTGAGCTCTTTATATTTATCGGAAAATAAATGAAATACACCCTTCAACTTGTGAAACTTTACACCCACTCCTTTGAAATTGGGAGTATTTATACTTAATATTCTTTATTTTTGACATGTTATTACGTCAAACACCCCTTAATATCCTATAAATATAAGACCGAATACTCCTACAAGGGATGTCAATATAGGGATAACTAATTGAACAGTGTTACACGTGATATCACCATCTATTTATTTTATCATGCTTCATGATTGCATTTTTTATTCTCTCTTGCTTCCCTCAGTTCTCTCAACTCTTGCTATGTTATTCAAGATAACAGTTGCTATCCTATTAAGAGTAGAGGGTACGTTTGTGTATAGGCTTAGCGTACCCCCTCAATCTTGGAGTTGAGTGTATATACCAATCCGGGCATTGATGAAGCGTTACTGGTCATTAATACTGAGTCATTGGATATTGATGGATAGGTCATCACAGCGGCATGATCTTTGAGACCTGTCGGGTAGCTTTTAGAGTGGTCAAGCTAGGCTGATATTCGTTTGAGTTGTGTCGTGGGACGGAGAGACTCAAACGGCTCGTAATCTGAGTAGATCCGAGGGGGTGGGGGTTCAACTGATCAAAGGCCTATGCACAGCCTAACTTTCAGAGACATGGGTCGGGTCACAGCCATCTTAACTATGGTGGATTATATATATTCGATGTCTTCAAATAATTTGGCCATAATATATTTCAAAGTACTCATCATATTCTAGAGAGTTTATTTACTTTTATGCATATAATAATATTATTAAATTAAACAAAAGGTTAATTATGATAATAATCATTTAAAATTGAATTATACTATACTTCATCGTTACACATACTAGAAGGCATCTTCATGTACGTCCTTAAATTTAATAACACCAAACAATGAATTTAAAAGCAAAGCATTGTTCACTATCTGAGAGTGCACTTTCCCTAGCTACTAGATCACAGATGAAAAGGCATCTTCATGTACGTCTTTCCATATTGCCATGCCTTTTCAATCAATTCAAGCCTCGTCATGATTTGCTCTCCAACATGAAATTTCAAATAAAGGATGTACAACAAACTAGAAACAAAAAAGAAAGGGAAAAGATAGTCCCGTGTACACACTGCAAATTTTTGCAAATCTTTTGACTGAAAAGGCAAGTGATTTGTTTTATAAAGAAGTGGAAAAACAAAGGCCCAAGAAATTCTTATAGGAGGGTGAAATGAGGAAGATGAATGAGACAAATTCGGGACAGAAATTGACTGAATGTGGGCTCCCTCTTGGATTATCTAATAATTCTTTTAGGCTGAATGATGCGGCTTTCTCCAGGCCACTGAGTTTTGGAAACTCGGCTTTTGGCTTAGGAATGACGATCTCCAACTAATATGCCACGTGCTTTGGGACCAGAGCCAATGGTCTGTCAGCTGATAAGAAGATGAGAGGAAACTGCAATGGACTTGTGGATGTTGAGGAGGTGTGCGGTGATGATGAAGCTGGGTCAATGAAGGTGGACTCTTTGTACTCCGAACCAGACCCCCATGAGACGTGGTTAATTGGCCGTAAGATTAGGTTGTCCTCACGCCATGAAGATGCTGTGATCCAGGCGATGTTAGATGATCGAGATGATGGCAGAGTACGGAATGGAAGGAAATCAAAGAAAAAAGAGGCAAAAAAGAAGAAACAAAGCAAAAACCCAACAGCAAATGTGATTGCTCTCTTAATAAATGAAGATCATATGTTGGAATTTGAGGGGTACAGGGGGTAGAGCTAAGAAGAGGGAAGTTCATAATTTGGTAAGGGTGTATAGTACTATGTTTGTAGGGTGATAGAAACTATGAAGGTAAGATGGGTTGAGTATGAAGCTCAGAGTTTGTGGGACTCTAATGCTGTAGGATGGGAAGCAGTTGATGCTCAAGAAAGAAGTAGTGGTATTCTATGTATGTGGGATAAAACAATAGTGCTAAATGAGATTATCCTGAAAGTTGATAGATGGATATGTGTCAAAGGTTTCTTTAGAAATTTAAAGAAAGAAGTAGCGATAGGAGTTGTCTATGGTTACCATAAATATGAGGATAAAATTAGACTATGGCAATAGTTGACTGAGGCTAAACAGTGGTGGGTGTCTCTTTACTTCGAATGGGTGACTTTAATGAAGTTCGTCGCCCTGAGGACAAAAAAGGATGTTTAAGTGTGTTTAGGAATATGGAAACATTCTAGGGATAGATTGATGATATAGGTTTTATAGAGTTACCATTAGTTGGTAGGAAATATACATGGTGGAGGGGGCAGTCATGTAGTAGGATTGACAGAGCTTTTGTGGATCCTATTTGGCCACAAATTTGTAATAATCTCATGTTATCAAGCCTTAATTGCTCCTTTGAGGATCACATTCCTTTGTTAATCCAATCAAATTATGTTGACTGGGGACCAAAACCTTTTAGAAGCTTAGATATGTGGTTCTCCTACCCCAAGTTCCTTAAATTCATAAAAGAGGAGTGGAATAACAGAGAAGTTGAGTTCATGCAAAAATTGTACTCCTTGAAAGAAACCTTAAAGACATGGAACAAAGAGGTATTTGAGAACTTTAATTTCAAGATTAAACGGTTTGAGGATGAAATTGACGTTGTATCTAGGGTGTGAACACCTGATTTTGTCCGATCTTTTAACAATAAAACCCAAAAATTTGCACTTAATTTACCTTTTTTTATTTTATTATAGTTTTATTATTTGTTTCTTTTGAAAAAATAAAAAAAAGATTTGCTATTTGTTTTTGTATTTGCAAAATAAAAATAAAAAGTTGGAAGAAGAGTTCACGAACTCGTCTTCTCCTTTCCCCCACCCCCGAGATGCACATGTGAATCATTGAAATGAGTGAAACTTTTAGAAAAATTAAAAAAGGATGGAGAACATCATGATGATGTTTTCTCCATTATTTGCAACGTGTTGAACTCTTTTTCGGTGATGAGTTGGGATGACACTACAGCCAATTTACAAGAAATCATTTGGATGAAACTATATATGTAACCATCATCAGAGAAACTGGGGGGGGGGGATGAAGAAAAAAATACACGGATTGATTAGAAAATAAATTGGAGAACCTGCAAAGAAATCAACAATATCCAGTCCAGTAATACAATCCAGCAAAAAAACAAAAATCAGAGGCAACAGCAGCCAAGGTATACACTAGTATCAATTTTAAACTTTTTTTTTAAAAAAAAAACAAATTCCTTTTAATTCTCTTGTAATATATATTTAAAAGGGGTTATTATTTAATTTGCACAGTTAATTAGAGGTATCGTCTAAAGACGAGTGTATTAGGGGTGCGCGGGATTAAACTCCTACCCTTCCCTATGCATAACCGACTCTCGAATTCAAATCTGGTTTCAAAGACCATTTTCAAAATGAATGGGTTTTTCCATGTTTTCCCAAATTTAAATAAACTTGGTGGCGACTCCATTATTTTTAAAATAAAAATTCTTTTTTCGCCGATCCCATCGCGATCTCGGTTGCGACAGATGGCGACTCCACTGGGGATTCCCAAGAGAGTCAGACATGTTTTAGTTAGTTGTGCAAATTAAATATAGCCTTTTGATGTTTATTTTCCTTTTCTTTGTTTACTTTGTCTAGTTTTCTTCTTTATGTTTTATTTCTTTATAGAGTTTTGTATTTCACGTGTTTGTTTATAATGATGGCTTTATTTGTTAAAACCTTAGGATAGATGATTATTTCTGAGTTCTATACATATTTGTTTGTGTTGATTTTACAGGTATTAGTCGTGGATAGTTTTAGGATTTCAGGTTTGTATGCTCTCTTCACACACAACACTAACACATTAAATCACACACGAGTGGGGCCCTGTACCCGGGTCTGAGTGCAACTTGAGATAGGTAAGAGATTGCGTAGTGGTAGCCATTTTGGATGTTCATCCTATTTGGTTATCGCAAAAATCTCATTTAGAGTATGATTCTTTCATGAATGTCCTACACCTAGCGGTTCACCTGCTATTGTGGATAACATTCTGAAATGAGTCTTAACTCTAGAGGCTATAGAACTCTGAGAATATAGACCCACCCGGTGAAAGTGTTCACAAAGTAGAATGACCATAAGACCATAGAATTGACCTCCAGAATTTACTGCAAGTAGGACACAAAGAGAGCATGCAGTTTCTTTATTTCCTTTTCTTTGTATATAAATTCCTATCACTGTTCTTTGTATGTAATTTCTTTTCATTCCCTAAATTGTTTATTATCCCTTCTTTTGTTTAAATCAAGTTTTTTTTATTTTAGCAGGTTTGTTAAGAAGTTGAATTGAATCTCATTGTGAGTATCTTTGGAAAATGGAAACAAATATGAGACCAGACAGTCAGGAAGGTGAAAAGTTGAAGAGAACTCTACGTCTTAAAGTCAAAACACCTGACACAAAAAGTCTGAGATCTTTGGGTCAACTATTGAGGATACCACAACGCCTTTCTCTTATCAGAAGATATGGAAAGATTTTGAACCTCTTAGAAGTGGAAGAACAGGAAGAGGCAATCACGGCATTGGCACAATACTATAATCCTCCGCTTCGATGTTTTACCTTTCAGGACTTTCAGTTAGCACCAACCATTGAGGAATTTGAAAAAATCCTGGGACTGCCACTAGAAAGAGAAAAACCTTATCACTATCAAGGTCATTATCCTTCTTTACATACCATATCAACTGTCCCAAGGATAGGAGTGAAGGATTTGCGTGAAGCACAGAAATGTAGAAATGGGACCTATGGACTCCCGAAGGATTACCTGGAAGGGCATATGCACCGTTTGGCTCAAAATGAGGACTGGGATACCTTTATAGATGTACTGGCCCTCACTATCTATGGCACTGTCTTATTTCCGAATATTGAAGGCATGGTAGACTTTGCAACTATTGATGTATTCCTTGCTCGCAAGTTTCATGGTCATAATCCTATTCCAGCTCTCTTGGCAGATGTCTATTGCACTTTAAACTTTTGCTATGAGAGGAATGGCAAAAGAATTCTGTGCTGTTTACCAATGTTGTATGTGTGGGCTACTGCGCACATATTCCAAAGGAGTTACAAAGCGCCTTGTCCCATTGAGGATCTACGAATGCATAATATCAAGAAGAAGAGTGGACAAGAGTGGGCCCAAGACCTCGCCAAGTTAAACGAAAAGATGATACGATGGTACCCTTGGTGGGAGGATAGGCAAACGTTGATTTATCAGTGCGGAAGCTTCCCAAATGTACCTCTCATGGGTACCCGAGGATGCATAAACTATAATCCAGCATTGGTATTGCGTCAACTTGGCTACCCCATGATGGGATCTCCTTTGGAACTTGCAATCACTCCATTTGTCTCATATTACCAGGATTCCAAAGATTTTGGTTTACTACAGAAGATCCAATCGGCCTGGAACAAGGTTGTCAAGAAAGGAAAAGAACTGGGAGTTAGGAGTTGTGCTGTGAAAGAAAGTTACTGTCAATAGGTGAAGAATAGGGCTCATGAGATCAAGCTACCATTCAGGGCCTTAACAATTACTCCTTTGGACGATGTGTCAACCTGGCACTTGAATGAAAAAGAAGAAATCAAAGAAGTGAAAGAAAAATTAGACAAGGCTGAACAAGAAAAGATGCAAATAGAAGCCGAATTGAAAAATGCTCATCATGACTACGCAACCTTAAAACCAGAAAGCACTGAGAAGGATCGAGTTCTATAAGGAATAAGTAAAAAGTTGAAGATGGGGTATCAGCACATGATGAAAACCAAAGAATGTCTCAAGGCTGCCAACAAAGAGCTTGGCCTTCGAAGACAAGAACGTGACAAGGCACTAGCTGAGAATCAACAATTGAAGGAATTACTCTGAAAGGCCAAAGTTGTCAAAGAAACTGCGTTAAAAGGCCAAGAGCAAATGCAACAACAAATGGAAGAATTGAACAAAGAATACCAGAAGAAGATTGAAGAACTCAGCCAACACATGGATGATGAAATCGCGAAATATCAAGTTGCTCTGGAAGAAGAGAAGAAAAGAACTACAAGTTTGGATTTTGAAGTACAACATCGAACTCACATTATTCATGAGTTGAAGACTCGCTTCTCAAACTTGGTAGGGTTGGCTAACGCAGCTATAGAAGATGTTCCAAGCTATTTAGGATTGGCTGAGCAAGGAATAATCCTTTTCAAGACCCCAATTGAGATTAGCAACTTTATTGACTATTGTAAAGACTTGATTGGGAGAATGAAGCAAATGATTGCTGAGAGATGTTGAGAAAGGCATTTGTGGCTTTACAGTGTATTTTCTTTTGTTGTTGTGAGAACAAATGTAAGAAAGATGATAGTTGTAATATGCCTTTATGAATAAAAGAATCTTTGTTTCTCTGTATTGTGTTGGTCTCATAGCAATGTCCATGACTTAGTACTTTTGAACGAGACGTTCTGAGGAACGGTTATCATCAAAGATATTCATATCAAGATTCGGTTCAACTGATGATTTCTAACAAATAGCTATGTTTTTTTTTTCTTTTCACTAAAGTTCATTTTTACTAGGTAAAAATCCATCACAATTGGGCGCCCAAGGAAAACCGATACCGATCAAACTCAAATTCACAATACCAGAGCCCGGACCAAAATGGCTGGAGGAAATGGTGACACAGAAAGGGGTATCCCAATCACAACTACTTCTGAAGTAGGAAGAAATCTGAGCAATGAAGTTGATGCGGTGAGAGGAAAACTGAATGAACTGTCAAACAACCAAGGAAGACTGGAGGATATGATACGGACCATACAAGAATCACTTAACCTATTGGGAGCTCATTCAGCCAATGTACAGCCAAATACCACGACACTAGGTATGCCTGTAGCATCAGGTGCAGCTCTAAATGTCACTTTAGGGATGAATGATATGGGTGAAATCTCGAATAACCTCCATGAGCGACCACCGCCCACGATACCATTGATGATCCCTATCGGAGAAGGTTATCGTTCCTTAGAAAATGTACAAACTCATGAGCATGGACATATCACCCCTGTTTGGGAGCAACCTCGTGTGGTCATCCAGAAGCAACCATCCTCCTCAGAAAATAGTCGTGCAGAGGCAGAAAAAGGAAAGTTCAAAGAAGAATGGATGGAGAAGATTTAAGAGCAGATTAGAGCTATTCAGGGACCTAGTCCCTATGGTTATGTGGAAGTTGAACAGCTCTGCCCTTCTTCTGACGTAGTAATCCCTAAGGATTTTAAGGTTCCTGATTTCTCAAAGTATGATGGGACGGGCAATCCTCTTTTCCACTTGAAGAGTTATTGTACCAAAATGACGATATGGCCAAAGGACGAAAAATTTCTCATCAGTTTCTTCCATGAAAGCCTGACTGGACCTGCTTTGGAGTGGTACATTCAACTAGACCACTCAAAGATTTCTAGCTGGAGAGAATTGGCGGACCTGTTCATGAGCCAATACAAGTTCAATCTTGATGTGGCACCTACCCGGGAGCAATTAAGCTCCATGCAGAAGAAGAAGGATGAATCATTCAAGCAGTACGCTCAAAGGTGGAGAGCCTTGGCTGCCCAAGTTCAACCACCACTCATCCTAACTGAAATGTGTTCCTACTTCTTGGGAACCTTGGGATCGCCTTACATCGGGACAATGGCAGGGGCAGCATACAAAGATTTCTCTGAGTTGATAACTGCTGGAGAAAGAATTGAGAGCTTAGCAAAGGCCGACAAGCTTCCCATGAGCAGTGAAGACACAAGAAAAAGCTTCCCGCCCAAAAAGAAGGAAACTGATGTTAATTATGTGCATGGACAGCAATCCTTCGTCCAAAGGTATACACCAACACGTCCACGACTCCAACTGTCATCATACCATACACCTATCGCTCCTTACCCATCCTACCAAACCACGCCAACCACAAACACTGTCTCATATCCCCAGCCACAAGTTAACAATATCCACATAAGGCCATACCAACCGACTCTCCCAACATACACCCCAACACCTCGACCAAATTTCCAAAACTAGAACCGTAATCGATTTCCTAACCTTCCACCTTTTCCAAAGCTATCCATTTCGAATGCTGACCTCTTTCAAAAACTAGTTGATGCTCACCTAATCTCTGCATATCCAGTGCACCCATTAGAACCGCCATTTCCAGCATGGTACAACCCAAACCTTGCAAATATCATATGGATATTGCGGGACATTCCATAGAGGATTGTGAAGGATTCAAAATGGCGGTAAGAAGATTAATTGCTTGTGGGAGGTTGGACCTTCAAGAAGATTCGAAGCCGGACATTGTTAATAACCCGATCTCGAAACATGAAGGAGGAAGTCGAGTGAATGC
Organism: Dalbergia cochinchinensis; assembly: GCA_031216125.1. Classification (NCBI taxonomy): domain Eukaryota; kingdom Viridiplantae; phylum Streptophyta; class Magnoliopsida; order Fabales; family Fabaceae; genus Dalbergia; species Dalbergia cochinchinensis. The sequence continues at coordinate 50,897,779 of CM062373.1, read as the reverse complement.
CTTGGAGGTAGAAGAACCTTTGATTAAGAAAGTTTTGAATCTTCGAACACCGATGGAAGAAGTGTTCAACGGCTTGAAAAAGGCTGGGTACAACATCACAACAGCTGCATCCATGATGAAAGAAGATGAGAAATATGACATGGAATCAAGCTGTTTATATCATTGTGGAGGTCTTGGCCATGATATAGAAAATTGTTGGGATTTCAAGGCTCGTGTACAGGGATTGCTTAATTTGGGGGTGGTTCAAGCAAAAAAGAGGCTAAGTTTCCAAGAAGAAGTGAATATGATTGATCGCTTTGTGCTTTGGATACCATCACCTAATCCAACTCCAAAACTGGAAAAAGTGGTGATCACTGTGAAAAAACCGATACCTTTTGGTCATGAGGATACACATGCTGTACCTTGGAACTATGAAACCAATGTGGAGACAAATGGAGACATAGGGAAAGCCTCGGAAGTCCAAACAAGTGAAGTAGTAGCGGAGGTAAAAGGAATAACAAGAAGCGGAAGGGGTTATGGACCCGGAGAGCTGGAAAAAGGAAAACTTGTTGAGGAAGAGAATATCGAAAAAGGTTCTGGTACGGAAAGAAAAGGAAAAGAAAAAGATGAAGAAGAGGAGTTCCTAAAGATCATGAAGCAAAGTGAGTATGACATACTGGAGCAATTGAAGAAAACTCCAGCCAGAATCTCCTTGCTGTCATTAATCTTGTCATCCCAATCTCACCAAAAAGCATTGCTAAAAGTCTTGAAAGATGCTTATGTGAAACCAGATGTCTCATTGGTGAGTATGGTGAATATGGTGGATCCAATAAAACGTGTCAACATGATCACTTTCTCAGATGAAGAAGTTGTATCACAGGCCAACCCACGAGCACTGTATATAACTCTCAAATGTAAAGGTTATATAGTGCCAAAAGTTCTCATTGATGGAGGATCGGGACTAAACGTCTTGCCGGTGTCAACCTTGAGCTACTTGTCAATAAACAAGGATAGTATTTCACCACAAGTAATGATTGTGAAAGCTTTTGATGGAGCAAAGAAAAGTATCCTTGGGGAAATGGTGTTGTTATTGGAAATCGGTCTAAGCCGATTTGAGGTGTTATTCCAAGTAATGGAGATTGAGTTTGATTACAATATGCTGCTGGGAAGACCATGGATTAACAATGTTGGTACTGTTCCTTCAATCTTGCATCAAAAAGTTAAATATGTCGAGAATGACTCAGTCATTACCATCCATGGAGAGAAGGAGATCATAGTATCCAAACCAGTTACACTTCCATACGTTGAAAATGTTGAGTTAGTGGAAAGCAGCTTATGGCACAGTCTGGAGGTTGTAGGGCTAAAACAGGAACAGAATGAGTCCCTGAGGCAAGATGTCAATCAGGTAGTGGCTCATATCATGACCAAAAATGGTTATCTACACGGCAAAGGGCTAGGATCATGGTTGCAGGATATCAGGATGCCTCTGCCTATATTGGAAAAGCGAAACCGATTCGGTGTAGGATATGAGGCATCATTGGAGAATTAGGTCGAAACAATGACTCTTGAACAAAAGAAATCAAAAGAGAAAAGGGAGCAGATCCTTCATCTGAGAAAGACATTTCCTCACCCGGCTAAAGTGATTGTGGCTGAAGAAGGTTGCACCTCCAGTTATTTTTCCACCATCAACACTCTGGATGTTGAGAAGTCTGAGGAATACAACAATGCTGATGCTACCAACCACAATGAGATGCTGATGAATTGGACAGCTGAACCAATAATTGATGTTATTACTTCAAAGTAATCACTTGGGATTGTAATAATTGTCTTTGCTTTCTTGTATGCTACTTTGAGACATCATTCGAATGAACTTGCATGTTTATCCAGTAATTTTTCTTTATTATTACACCTTGTACTTCTTCACCTCTTCCGTTCTTTTATTTCCATACGCTATTCTTTTTACTTTCTTGCTATCTCTAGCATTATTTCCTTAACCCTTTAATTTGTGCCTTTTCTATATTATTTGTGTTTTACCCATTATGTGTCTTGGCATTCCAACCCCCACAAATGCTTTCCAGGGACCTAAATGCTATGAATATTTTGCCGCATGAAAGGGACTTTGGAGGCTAATCAATTGATTCTCTTACTGCACTTGATTGTGATGGCTATGGATCTGAAGAGGATGAAGAAACTATTAAGGAATTTTCAGGCTTACTGGAACATATAGAAAAAGGATTTGATTTAGACAATGAGGTGATTGAGGTGATAAATATGGGCACCGAAGAAGAGAGGAGAGAGCTGAAAATAGTGGAGAATCCAGAACGAACAGAAATGATTGCTTTATTTGGAGAATACCTGGATGTCTTCACATGGTCTTATCGTGATATACCAGGATTGGATCCAGAGATCGCTTCACGTAAGATCCCTTTGTATCCAGAAGCTGAGCCGAAGAAGCAAAAGTTGAGAAGGATGCGACCTGATATGTCACTAAAGATAAAAGAAGAAGTGACTAAACAGTTAGAGGCTGGATTTTTGGAGGTATCAAGACACACTGATTGGGTGGCCAACATTGTGCCTGTGCCTAAAAAGGATGGGAAGGTCAGGATGTGTGTAGATTATCGGGACCTGAATAAAGCTAGCCCGAAGGATGATTTTCCACTCCCTCACATTGATGTCCTTGTTGATAATACAGCAAAAAATCACCGATTTTCATTCATGGATGGATACTCTGGGTATAATCAGATTCTCATGGATGTTCATGACAAAGGAAAAACTACATTCATAACTCCGTAGGGAACATTTTGCTACACAGTCATGCCATTCGGGTTGAAGAATGCCGGTGCCACTTACCAACGTGCAATGGTTGCACTGTTCCATGACATGATGCACAAAGAAATTGAAGTATATGTAGATGACATAGTCGCTAAGTCTAAAGAAATAGAAAGCCACGTGGCAGTCCTGCGGAAACTGTTTGAAAGACTCAGAAAATACAAGTTACGGCTGAACCCAAATAAATGCATTTTCGGAGCTTCTACAGGGAAATTGCTCGGGTTCATTGTCAATAGAGAAGGGATAAAGGTAGATCCGGACAAGGTAAAGGCGATACAAGAAATGCCAGCTCCCCGAACTGAAAAAGAAATGAGAAGTTTTCTTGGGAGACTCAACTACATTGCTAGATTCATTGCCAATTTGACCAGTACTTATGAGCCTATATTCAAGTTGCTGCGAAAACATCAACATGGAGAATGGAATGAAGAATGCCAAGAAGCCTTTGACAAAATCAAGGCTTATCTAATGAAACCTCCAGTTTTGATTCCCCTTACACCACACCGTCCTTTAATACTGTACCTTACAGTATTACCCACTTCACTTGGGGCAATGTTAGGGCAATATGATGAATCTGGAAAAAAAGAACAGGCCATTTATTATTTGAGCAAGAAGTTTAATGAATGTGAATCTCGCTATCTGGCGATTGAAAAGACCTGTTGTGCATTAGTATGGACTTCCAAGAGGTTGAGACAGTACATGCTATACTACACTACTTGGTTGATTTCTCGAATGGATCCATTAAAATACATATTTGATAGTCCTCATGTTTCATTGAGAATGTCAAAGTGGCAAGTGATACTTTCAGAATTTGATGTAAAGTATGTAATCCAAAAGTCCGTTAAGGGAGGTGCAATTGATGATCATCTAGCTGAAAATCCTCTGGAAAATGGACAACCTACCATGCCTGAATTTCCTGATAGTGAGGTATTGATAGTAGAGAAAGAAGAAATGGAAGAAGAGGATGTGTGGAAGGTGTATTTTGATGGGGCCGCCAATATGAACGGATGCGAAATAGGAATTGTAATAGTCTCACCAACTGGGAAGCAGTACCCAGTTTCTATCAAACTAGATTTTGAATGTACCAACAACATGGCAGAATATGAAGCATGTGCAAATGGTTTGCAAGTTGCGATTGACTTGGGAATCAAAGAACTAAAGGTCTTTGGAGACTCCGCGCTCATAATCTATCAGGTTAATGGAGAATGGCGCACAAAAGACCCAAAGTTGGTACCTTATCAGAAGCATTTGTCTCAATTAATTGAGCGCTTCGATGATATATCGTTCTCTCATTTAACTCGAGACAAGAACCAGTTTGCGGATACTTTGGCGACTTTGGCCATGATGAAAATTTTTGAGGTACGTGCTAATGTCCAACCCATCCATGTTGAAGTGCAAAATGAACCGGTATATTGTGACAATGTGGAGATTGAACCAGACGGACAACCATGGTATCATGATATCAAGCAGTATATTCAAAAAGGAGAATACCCAGCAGGTGCAAATGAGGTGGATAAAAAGACAATTCGAAGACTGGCCATGGCTTTCTTCCTGAATGGTGAAGTCCTTTACAAGAGGAATTATGATACCACTCTCCTTAGATGTGTAGATGCTCACGAAGCTCGAATAATCATGACCGAAGTCCATGAAGGGATCTGCGGAACTCATACTAATGGGCATATGGTGGCACGTAAGATCCTAAGGAGTGGTTATTACTGGTCCACCATGGAGAACGACTATATCAATTACGTTCGGAAGTGCAACAAATGCCACATATATGCAGACCGAATCAATGCTCCTCCAGTTCAATTGCATAGCATGGTATCTCCTTGGCCTTTCTCGATATGGGGTATGAATGTTATTGGTCAAATTAATCCTAAGGCATCCAATGGTCATCGTTTCATCTTGGTGGCAATAGATTATTTCACTAAATGGGTGGAAGCTGCTTCATATGCTAACATCACACAAAAGGTTTTTCTCAGATTCATCAAAAGAAACATCATCTGCAGATATGGAATTCCAGAGAGGATTGTCACAGACAATGCACCTAATCTCAATGGTGCCGAGGTCCAGAAATTCTTTGAGGCGTTCAAAATCAAACATCACAATTCAGCTCCTTATAGACCTCAAATGAATGGTGCGGTTGAGGCTGCAAATAAGAATATCAAGAAAATCGTCGCCAAAATGGTGGTGAATTACAAAGATTAGCATGAAATGCTGCCATATGCCTTGCACGCATATCGTACCAACATACGATCAAGCACAAGGGCAACTCCTTTCTCATTTATATATGGAATGGAAGCCGTATCTCCCATAGAAGTGGAAATCTCATCACTCAGAGTTTTAATGGAGGCTGAGTTGGAAGAATCTAAATAGGTAAGAGCTCGACATGAGCAATTGAACATGATCGAAGAAAAAAGACTTACAGCTATTTGCCATGGCCAGGTGTACCAAAGTAGAATGGTTAGGGCTTTTAACAGGAAAGTCCGCCCTAGAGATTTTCATCCAGGAGATTTGGTTTTGAAGAAAATTCTCCTTAATCAAGAGGATGCGCGGGGTAAGTGGGCTTCGAGTTATGAAGGGCCTTACATTGTCAAGCAAGTATTCTCAGGTGGGGCATTGATTTTACAAAACATGGATGGTCAGGAATTGGCTAAAACTACCAACAGTGATGCAGTAAAAAGATTTTATGCATGAAAAGATACTCAAAAGCCCTTTAGGTTGAAAACTCGGAAGAGCGACCTAAGCACAAGTTAGGGCAAAACAAAAAAGAGAAAGAAAAAGAAAAAGGGGAGAAGAAGAGGGCTCGCTAGGTTGAAAACTCGAAAGAGTGGCCTAGACAAAAATTAGAGCGGAGAAAAATATGCATCATTTCCAGTAGCTACGCTGGGGCAAGTTTTGGGGTGTTGAATTTGTCCAATAAATCAAGCAAATCAAAGGCTGAAACTGGAGCAATTTTTTAATTTATCCAGCAAATTCAATAACTCAAAGTCTGAAACTGGGGAAATTTTGAAGAAAGGATTTGAAGATGTGTCATCGGATATCACGGCTATGTTATTCAACTTGCTGCAAGAAGTCATTTGATTGAAACACAAAGGACCTAAACTGGGGCAAAATTTCGTGTCTTTCACAATTCTTGTATTTTGTTCTTGTGTTGTCACCTTTTTCCAAACATTTTGTCATCAAATATACCAAGCAATGAAGATGTTCAGTCAGTTGATCCTTTCACCTTCTCTTTGAGTGTATGTTCATTTATGATGTCTCAAATAGGATAAATTTAAGCTTCAATTATGCGATCTAACAATGTTTACAGCAATACATCAATGATTGGTATCACGATCCAGAAATTGCAATTAAGTTTGGCAAAGGAATATCCATCATTCTAAAAATAGAAAAAGGAAAAGAAGAACAAAAGAAGTGAACAAATCTTTGTTGTACCAGAAGGTCCAATGCAAGAATTATGAGTTTGATCGGTTAAAGTTTCCTGGAGGATTGCTCGATTTGGTTGTGGTCAGTTTTTTCAAGAATGTGTTGAAATAAGTTGAAGTTCATGAATTTTGCATATAACTTTGAAAAAAAAACAAAAAAACAAAAAAGGGAGAAGAAACTGTGAAAGTTGTTATTCTCTAAGTTAGCTTTTAAATTCCAATTAGCCTCAAATTGCCGATTTACTTTTTTTAGACGGTATCCTTGCCGATTTACCTTTCAGACGGTATCCTTGCCGATTTACTTGTTCAAATGGTATCCTTGCCGATTTACTTTTTCAAATGGTATCCTTGCCGATTTACCTTTCAGACGGTATCCTTGCCGATTTACTTGTTCAGACGGTATCCTTGCCGATTTACTTTTTCAGACGGTATCCTTGCCGATTTACCTTTCAGGCGGTATCCTTACCGATTTACTTTTTCAGACGGTATCCTTGCCGATTTCTTTTTCAAACGGTATCCTGACCGATTTCTTCTTCAGTCGGTATCCTCGCCGGTTTAGTTTTTAGTCAGTCGGTATCCTTGCCGATTTAATTTTCAATTAGCCTCCTTGCCGGTTTACATTCTCAGACGGTATCCTTGCCGATTTCTTTTTCAAACGGTATCCTTGCCGATTTCTTCTTCAGTCGGTATCCTCGCCAGTTTAATTTTTAGTCAGTCGGTATCCTTGCCGATTTAATTTTCAATCGGCCTCCTTGCCGGCTTACATTCTTAATCAGTATCCTTGTCAATTCACTCTTCAATCTACTCTTCAGTTGGTATCTTTGCCAGTTTGATCTTTAATCGGCCTCAGATTGCATTACTTTTCAGTCAGTCTCAGTTGCCAATTTTAATTTCTAGTCGACCTCAGATTTTCATTTTTACATTTCCAGTTAGCCACTTGTTGACTTCGGGTTAGCACCGTCCACTTTAGATTTTGTCAGCTTGTGTATTTACATTTGATTTTCTTACATGAGCATGTCACCTTCATATTTAGATTTAGCTTGTTTATATTTCATGTATTTGTCGAACAAAATCAATGTTCATGTCTTTACTCATTTATTTGCTTGTCACTTATTGACTTATCCAGTGGAGTCGCCATCCGTCGCAATCGAGATCGCGACGGGGACGGCGAAAAAAGAATTTTTATTTTGAAAATAATGGAATCGCCACCAAGTTTATTTAAATTTGGGAAAACATGGAAAAACCCATTCATTTTGAAAATGGTCTTTGAAACCAGATTTGAATTCGGGAGTCGGTTATGCATAGGGAATGGTAGGAGTTTAATCCCGCGCACCCCTAATACACCCGTCTTTAGACGGTACCTCTAATTAACTGTGCAAATTAAATAATAACCTCTTTTAAATATATATTACAAGAGAATTAAAAGGAATTTGTTTATTTTTTAAGGAAAGAAAAGAATTTTTAGAGCACCAAACACAATTCAGGTGTCCTAAAAATGAGTTAACAAGCCGTCACGACTAAGTTAACCTTTTTTATTTGAAACTAAGCACTTGACAATAAGCGTATAATTTAAAAAGAATTCTTCTAAATAATAAATATTTGCAAATAGAATCTAAAAAAAATGAAGATTTATTTTTGATGTTTTTGTAAGAGAAAATATAAAAGAAATTTACGAGAGATATTTAGAACATCAAGTTGTCACAACTCAGATGTCCCAACATCAAGTTAACAAGCTGTTACGGCTAAATTAACCTCCATTATTTTCAAAATAAAAATTCTTTTTTAGCCATCTTCGTCGCGATCTCGGTTGCGACATAGGGATTTAGAGGAAGGGTGTGATGTGAAAATAACTGTAGCTAGATTCAATGCCCTAAAAGCACAAGTCGAAATATGGTATGATAGTAAAGATATTTACTGGAGGCAACATTTAAGGGATAGAGTGTTAAAAGAAAAGGACATAAATATCAAGTGCTTTCATTCCATTGGCTCAATTAAACATAGGAAGAAACTGATGGTTGAAATTAAGAGAGGTCGAAGAATGCTTAGGTCTCCAAGAGCTATTAAAGTGGAAGTGAAAGGTTTTTTCAAAAATCTTTACCATCAAAAGGAGAGACCAGTTATTGAATTTGAGCAAGGTTTGGTTAAGCAAATCTTAGCTTAGGATGCAAGGAACCTTGAAACAATTCCTACAATAGATGAGATTAAAGGGGTTGTCTAAGATTGTGAGTCCTCTAGGGCCCCAAGTTCAGATGGTTTTAACTTTAATTTCATAAAAAGAAGTTGGGAGCTTGTGAGCAAAGATTTCCTGAATTGTATGGAGAAGTTTTTTATTATCGAGGTGATGCTTAGGAAGGCTAACATGACATGGGTAACACTTATCCTAAAGGAAGATGAGGCTTGTAAAGTGAAGGATTATAGGCCTATTAGTATGATAGGTTGTATTTATAAGGTAATAAATTATGGTCAATAAGATGAGGCCTGTTATGGATGGTTTAGTGGATAGTCTCAATCAGCTTTTGTACATGATAGGCAAATCCTTGATAGGGTCTTGATTGTTAATGAGGTAGTATATTAGATTCGAAAGCGCAAAAAGAAAGCTATGTTGCTTAAATTAGACTTCGTAAGGCATATGATTCAGTTAGGTGGGTTTTTATGAACCAGGTTCTAGAAAAGATGGGTTTTGGATGTGTTTGGCGTAGTTGGATTAGAAGCTGTATTTCCTTAGCTAAAATATCCATAATGGTTAACGGATGCCCCACTAAACCATTTAAGATGGAGAGGAGGGCTTAAGACAAGGTGACCCCCTATTCCTGTTTCTTTTTGTTCTTGTAGTCGATGTATTAAATAGATTGTTGGAAAGAGCAACTAAGATGGGTATGATCCAAGGAGTGAGGATGGGTACCCAAAATACTTTTGTGTCTCATTTACAATTTGTAGATGACATGTTCCTCTTTACTCATGCTGATAAGGACGTGCTTCTGAATACAAGAAAGATTTTGGACTGTTTTGTAGTTGTGATACCCGAGGCACACGGGTCAGCAGTAAGGTTCTATATAGTCTCAACGATTCCTTGGGAACCCTCGTCGGGTCCTGAATTTTACTAAGTCTGGATCCTACACCTCCTTGGAGGGCTATATGATAGAACTATATTCTTGGGATCAAAAGTCCCGGTAATTGTTCCTTGAGGGAAAACAAGTTGAAGAGTGATTTTTAATGAATTTTATGAAACCTACAAATGTTTCGTTGTTAACCCACAAGTTTAGAAAATCTCGGAAATTCCCGAATTTGAACTAAAACCCAAAATTTGGATTTTGATTTGATGGAGTTTTGATTTTTTTGATATTTTATTTGAATCCAAACACTATAAGAAATACGCGAGTTAACGACGGATTTTACCAACGAAATTTTTCCGTCGGTAATACCGATGGATTTACCGACGGAAAGCGAGAAATCCGAGAAAAAATTTTTTTTGCTACTAGGATGTTACCAACGGATTTTTCGTCGGTAAGCCGCCGGTAATTTTTGCGCCACATTGTGGGAAGGAAGGTGCGCGAGTTACCGACGAAAAAATCCGTCGGTAATTTGATTTTAAATTTTTTTCAGAAATTATTAATTACCGACAGATTTTCTGTCAGTAATAAATTGGAATTATAAATTAATAAATATTTGAAGGAATCTTTTAGTTACCGACGGAAATCCGTCGGTAATTTGAAAATCCATCGGTAACGTTATATCATATACTCTCAACACTCAACTCTCAAACAAGTTTCCTCTCCACTCTCAACTCTCTCTTGCAGCGCCTCCTGACCGCCGACTGCCCCCCGACCACCGATCGCTACCGCGCTCGCCATCGGCTCCTCATTGCCGATCGCGCCCCATCCGAGTCGCGTCGCCTTTCCGCCCGCATCGCCCCTTTCGAGTCGTGTCGCCTTTCCGCCCGGCCAACCCTTTTGCCCCGTGACTCGCCATCCTTGCCACGTCTCACCATCCTCGCCGCGTATCGCCCAGCCTCGTCGCGGCTCGCCCAGCCCCTCCACCCCTCTTCGCCCTGCGACTCGCCCAGCCTCGCCGCGTCTTGCCAAGCCCGCAGGTTTCATCGCTCACTGCGCCGCCACCGTCGACCACACCGCGCCGCTGTAAGCCTCTCTTTCTCACTTCCTTAACTCTATTTCTAGCCTTTTATCCATCATTCTTTCCCTATATTTGCATGAACAACTTATGTTAAGTAATTTCAAACACTGCCTCTTCATACATAGATAGAGATAGATTTATTCATGCTCGCTAAATATTTCACCACTAAATTTTAGTCACAGATAAACCTTTGTGAAAAAACATGACAAATGAGAAAGACACTATGAGTGGGCTAATGATTGATATTTTGTTCATAATAGTAATGAAAAGCTTACCTTAGATTTTTGTTTAGAACACTTTCACTTTAGAATTGAAGATAATTTAGTTATTAGATAGAATTATTTACTAGTTCATAGCATTTCCTCACTATGAAATGTTAATTCCATGCAAGATAGTCAAGAAATGTTAATTCCTTTATTGTATCACTGTTGATATAACAATTTTAATGATGCATGACTAATTTCAGGAGCACCTTGAAGGTTATTACTTATGTCAGGCACAAAGAGAAGAATTCATTCAAAGAGCTAAGCCATATATAAGGATCATCCGAGAATTCTGAGGTAAGTAATTGTTTCTTCTCCTCATTTAATTATATTTTTGTTAGGATAGAGACTTATGATTTATAAGTTAGAGTTGTAGGAAATTGGAATTGCATGACTGGAGGGAAGGGCATAGAGGTCCTTCCCCGACTTGTTTGCGTTGTTTGCTGTGGTGATTGATTGTGTATGCGGAGATTGTAGGAAATGCATATTGTGATGTTATAAAGGGGTGTGCTCTAGAACGGTTTTAGGATCTTTAAATGTTTGTTTGATTGTTTGTGAACTTTATTTGATTGGATTGATATATATGTATATTGAAATCAATTTCCTGGGATGTTTTAATTTAAGGGGAGGTTCTGTCGAATTTTTTTTAAAATTAAAGACTGAAAGATATTTTGTGAAGTTAAAGACCACAATCCATTTACTTAAAAGACTTTTATTTTCAAAATTGTAATTAAAATTTTAACTTTTGAATCTTTAAATGAATTTGTTAAGTAAAATTACACAGACAAGAACCATGATTCCCACAAACAGACTATGGATGTATGACAGGGTGCACCCCAGTCAAGGGGGAATCAAACCTGAATTTTACGCGGGACTTGAGCAATTTATAAGGGTGGCTTGTCAGACAGTTCAATTTATGAATGAGCAGAAAGTTAGGTGTCTCTGTGCTAGGTACAAATGTAGGAAATATTTTGATATGGACACCATTAGGTATCACCTGTATAAGGATGGTTTTATGACGGATTATTGGGTTTGGACAATGCATGGGGAAGTTGCCACACAAAATTTTGAACATACTAGTGTTGAAAATGCCTATGTTATAGGTAGTTCAAGTAGAGTTAATATTGGTGAGCATGTCACGGGAAATGTTAATTGGGACGATAACTCTAGGGGATATGAGGAAATGATTTATGATGTAGTTGGTCCTCAAATTCATGCAGATTATGAACCTTCTGTCGAGGCTCCTAGTGCCGAGGCTGAGAATTTTTTCTCTATATTGGAGGCTGTGAAGGTCCCTCTGTGGGAAGGGTGTGTATACTCGGAGTTGTCTCTAGCGGTTAGGATGTTAGCTATAAAATCAGAAGCAAACCAAAGTCCAAATGCGTTTGACCAATGGGCAACATTGATGAGAGAAATTAGTCCACAACCTAGTTCTATTCCAAAGGATTTCTATCAGGCTAAGAAGTTAGTTTCAAAACTTGGGCTAAAATCAGAAAAAATATATTGTTGTTTGAAGGGATGTATGTTGTACTACAAAGATGATATAGACCTAACCGAATGCAAATTTTGTGAAAACCCTAGGTTTAAACCAAAAAGATTTGGAAATGGAAGATATAAGGATGTTTCTTACAAAAGAATGCACTATTTGCCCCTAATTCCAAGGTTAAAGAGGTTGTATGCTTCAATGAGTTCAGCACCTCACATGAGATGACACTTTGAGAATAAGAGAAATGATGGTGTCATGACCCACCCTTCGCACGGTGAAGCCTGGAAACACTTTGATCAAACTTGTCCTGATTTTGCTGCGGATCCTAGGAATGTTAGGTTGAGGCTTTGTGCAGATGGATTTACTCCAAATAATCAATTTAGCAAACCTTATTTCTGCTGGCCTATGGTTGTTACACTTTGCAATCTACCTCTTGAAATGTGCATGAAAGATCCTTACATGTTTCTAACTTGTATAATCCCTGGTCCCGATAATCCCAAGCCAAGATTGATGTTTACCTCCAACCATTGATTGATGAACTTAAAGAGCTATGGTATTCGGGTGTACAAACTTATAATATTTCTATGAAGCAAAATTTCTTGCTGAGGGCAGCATTGATGTGGACTATCAATGTTTTTTCGGCCTATGGAATGCTGTCAAGTTGGATGACGCAGGGAAAATTGGCATGTCCAATATGTATGGAGGATACAAAGGCGTTTACATTGAAACATGGTCGGAAAAACTCATGGTTTGACTGTCATCGGAGGTTTTTGGATGTTAATCATGAATTTAGGGGTAAGAAGGATGCATTTAAAAAGAAGACAGTTGAACGTGATGAGCCTCCTGTGAGGCTTAGTGGTAACCAAGTCTGGCACAGAGTTAGAGACTTTCCAAAGATAACAGAATTGGGAAAGTCCATACGATTGCCAGGATATGGGGTAGATCATAATTGGACCAAACAAAGTATATTTTGAGAGATGCCTTATTGGGGGGATAATTTAGTTTGTCGTTGTATTGATGTAATGCATGTGGAAAAAAATGTGTGTGATAATATTATAAATACTATGATGGACACTGATAAGACTAAGGACAATGTGAAAGCAAGAAAAGATTTGGCTGAGTATTGTAAGAGACCTGAGTTGAGTTTACAGAAGTTGCCAGATGGTCGTGTGTGTAAGCCAAAGGCCAGTTACACACTAACTTCTGTGCAGAAATGAGCTGTGTGTAGGTGGATGCAAGAGTTAAGGATGCCTGACGGTTATGCCTCAAATTTAGGTAGATGTGCTAATGTTGCACAAGGACAATTTTTTGGTATGAAGAGTTATGATTGTCATGTATTTATGGAGTGTTTACTTCCTATTGCATTTAGAGAATTACCTCTCCCTGTTTGGAAGCCATTGACTGAGTTGAGTCAATATTTTAGAGACATATGCTCATCCACTTTGAGGGTTGAAGATCTCCTAATTATGGAGAGAAACATCCCTATAATTCTGTGCAAATTAGAGAGAATATTTCTTCCCGGTTTCTTTGATTCTATGGAACACTTGCCCATACACTTGGCATACGAAGCACAGATGTATGGGCCGGTTCAATATAGATGGATGTATTCATTTGAACGAAATATTGGAAGTTTCAAGAGAACTGTGAAAAATAAAGCTCAAGTAGAAGGTTCCATATGTGAGGCATATATCTCAAAGGAGACGTCTTTCTTTTGTTCCTATTACTTTGAGTCCCATGTTCAGTCTAGACGAACAAGGGTTGGTCGAAATGATGATGCGGGTGAAAGTTCAATTCAATATACTTTTTCTATATTCAATCAGCCAGGACATGCTGCTGGAAAGTCCAAGTCACATTGGCTATCAGAGAGAAAGAAACATGCTGCGCATTTGCATATCTTAATCAACTATGACGAAGTACAACCATTTAAGACGTAAGTTTTATCAATGTATCACTTTTAATTATTAATACACTGTCATGCATCAAATCTTATTTTACCTGCAATGTTTAATTTACAGGTATTTTGAACAAGTTGATGAGCGACACACCCTTCAACAATTTCCAGCATGGTTCAGATCCTTTGTATGTAATCTAATTATTTAGTAACCATTTGATCCAAAATTCATACACATATTCTAGTTGTCATCTTTTGTACTGATGTTTGAAGTTCAATTATTCATGTAGATGTTTGATAAAAACAATAATGTAACATGTCCTTATTTACAAAGTTTGGCTTGGGGTCCTGCTAACAAAGCAAACAGTTGGCCAATGTATTATGTGAATGGATATAAGTTTCATACATTTGAATGGGGCCAAGGGAAAGCAACAAACAATAGTGGGGTATGTGTCAGAGGGGATGCAGACAGTGGGGAGAGTGATTGGTATGGAGTAATCAAACAAATACTGGAGATTGAATATGTAGGTGATGGACCTCAAAAATTGGTAGTGTTGTTCAATTGTGACTGGTACGACCCCAGACATCCTGATGGAACACGCACACACAATCAATATAAACTTACTAAGGTGAATCATACTAAGAGATGCGCTGCATATGATCCTTTCATTATTGCCCAGAATGCAAGATAGGTATATTATGCACCATACCCTGGAAAGTGTAGAAAGGATTGGAAGATGGTCATGAAAACTAAACCTAGGGGTCGAGTTGAGGTCGAAGAACTACCTAACGATGCTTATCAAGTGAATGACCCAATTCCCTATCAGGTAGTGGTTGATACGGGAACATTGCCAACTTTACGTTCTGATTCGGGTGGATGTTCAGATAATTCACTCTTCTAGTGATCAATTAGTGAGTGAAAGCAACGAAAGTGATGGTAGTGATGAGGAGGATGGGGAGGACGAGGAAGATGAGTTTGAGGATGATGTTGAGACTGAGAATGATGAAGATAGTCCTCAACTTTCAGATTAAATGTGATGTGTCCAGCCTCAATTTATCACTTTTTTTCATTTTAAATTATTGTACTATGAATTGGTTTTTCATATGTTGTTGAATCTTTTTCAGATATGGCACGTAAACTCAAAAATAAAGGCAAAGGGAAAGGTGTCCCAAACAATCAAAGAATCAATCCTCCTACTCAAGCATCCACCACAGCCGCTCACACCTCCACTTCTATCCCTTCCATGCCGCCACCCCATGCCCATGGGGAGTTTACTATGATACCTACTCCTGGGCGTGTGATCGAAGTAGTGCCTTCACCTCTACCTTTATCACATTGGCAGATCCTATGGTCACCCCCACACATGACTCAGAAGGGGGTGTTGAAAGCGGGGCAGTAGGTGGTGCCTCGACAGGGCAATCAGGACATGGGTCCACAGCAGATAATCGGATAAAGCTTATACGTGTCCGTGACAAGTAAGTAAATGTAATACCCGAGGTATACGTGGCAGCGGATAAGTTCCGTACTGGCCCAGGGTCCCCTGGGACCCACTCATGTGGTCGGGAAAGCCCAAGATGCATGAATGACCCTTGAACTGGGTTTTATGGTGAACTGTCACTGCTATAGCGGTCCAGGACTGCTATAGCGGTCACAGTGGGGTGACCGTGGCATTTTGGGCATCAGGGGACCGCTATAGCCGTCTAGGACCGCTATAGTGATCATAGGGAGTGTAGCAGCGTATTTTTGGCTTCTGGAGACCGCTATAGTGGTCATAGGGAGTGTAGCAGCGTATTTTTGGCTTCTGGAGACCGCTATCGGTCATAGGTGGGGGTTAGACCGCTATAGCGGTGTCAGCAGTACCCAAACAGTCCAAAACGCGTTGTTTAGCATTATTGAGCCTCTCCACCCCTTTTTAAACCCCAAACTCGGGAATTAACTCCCCATTTCCGAAACCCGTCATCCCTAAATGCTCTCCAACACTTTCTCTCTCAATCTATCATCAATCATTCTCCTTCCATGATCAAAGGTGAGTTTTGTTGTTGGTTTATGTTAGTTTCCTTTGTGTTCTTCCTTCCTCTTGTTATGGGTCATTGTTTTCTCCATTGTTGTCAAGTGGGGGTGCTCCCCCAATGTTGTTAGAGTTAGATTAGAGTTGTTTAAAGATTAGCGGAGACTAATCTTGAGTCCATATTGCTCTATGGCAGTTGTTGATGGCATTCCATGCTTCGGAGGTCAAGTTGGTGGTGCCCACATATTCCCGGCTCCAAACGGTGAGTGGGTTTGACCTCATTATCTTAGTTTTATCACTATGATTATGTTTCATGCATGATATTTGTGAAATATGAGATTTGAGATGAGAAAAAAAATATAGAATATGATTTTATATGATTATGTCAAGTTAGAAAAATTATGACTTATGATGATAGCATGAAAGAATGAGTTTTTCAAAACTATGGGACCATGATTGCTATGTTGTATGCTTTAGAAAAATATTTTACATGGTTAAGAATGGATTTATTAAGAAAATACATGTTGTAATAACTTTGCTATTTATCAAATATGTTTATGAGTTTACGACACCGTTATGTTTTCAAGGTTTAGATTTCAAGCTATGATTTTAGATTTCCAAGTATATGAAAAAGATATGATAGTTAAAGATTTGAATTTGGAATTTTTAGTTTTATGGTACTAAGAGGTACGGAATTTAGTATGAATCTTAGCAACTGTCAGATACATATTTTATGGGCTGGAGATCGGTTTGCCTATAAACGGGTGATCCCATTGGCACGATTCTCATAGCCACAGTTATGCTAAAGTCAGGTTGTTTGAGTTATGTGAATCCAGAACTCCCAGTGTACTAAGAAATTAGGGGCTCTGTTCGCCAGGGACTGGGTACCCATTTTTTTTAGTTATGATTTTATCAAACTAGTTTAGACGGTAGCTATAGAAAAACAAACAGTGAGTTAACGACTGAGAGAAATGATCGTTAACCTTGGTATCAAGTTGTCTTTAGGGACAATCTAACAGAACAGAAAACATGTTCTTTCCTGTGCCTATGTCTGGGGAAAAGAACAAAGTCTTGAGGATGGAGCCCGTGTCTGGCACCCAATAGAGGCTGAGGGTGGAGCCCGTGTCTGGCACCCATAGAAGATTGGTTATGTCATGGTTGACATGCATAACTAGATAGATATCCATGTTTCTTTATTAGAATACTGTTAATTATATTTTCAGGAATTATTGATGTTCTTCTGAGAATATTTGATTTAAGAGATATTATATATGTGAGAAATGATCTTCTTGTTGGAGTAAGGACTTAGAGATGTTTTTTTTTTATAAATTTATGAATACGGAGATATATTTTCAATGAGATTATGTATATGAATATCAAATGATTTATGATTGTTGCATGCATGATATTATATGTATATTCCTTGGTTGTCCCATGTGGGTGATGGGTAAGAGCTCACTCACTGAGTCCGTTGACTCACCCCTCTCCCTTCCTCCTCATAGTTGCAGGTACAGATGTAGCCCAGACTCTGGTTTGGCAGACGCGGTTGTTTTGAGCAGTAAGTCTTACTTCGGAGTAAGGCTTAGCTTAGAGTTTGTTAGAGTAGAGTGCTCCAGTAGATGTGCAGACATGATCCGAACCATGCATTATTTTCAGACCATGTATTTAATTTTAATATTTGAAACAGTGATGTATATGTTTCAGTTCGCAAGCATGGACTTGAAATTGTAGAGTTTGATTAGAGTTTATGCAATAAACCTGAGAAGTATTTGTAATTCAGATCACATATTTTCAGAATATGATTAAGAGGTTTTCAGAGTTTTATATGTCAAGTATTTCGGTTTTATATTTCCAAATACAAAGACTAAATAGAGTTTCAATTGAAAATATGATTTCAAAATGAAAAATATACCATTTTATGCATATAGAAAGACTCAGAGGTCACAAGGCTTACGTGGGAATGAGGATTCCCCACGTGCCGGTCACGGGCCTAGGTCAGGTCATGACAATTCCTACAAGGGGTATGGAGTAGTCCCACATTGGCTAGGGAGGGGAACGAAACATGCCTTATAAGGGTGTGGATACCTCCCCCTTGTAGATGCGTTTGGGGTGGCGCCAGGCCACACCCAGAACAAAACCGTGAGGGGGCGCCAGGTCCCTAGAGTGGACAGTATCAGCATGTTGGAGGAAGCGCCAGGTCTCCTTCCCACGAAGACGCGTTTTCGGTGGCACGAGGCCACGCCAAGAATAAAAACCGTGAGGGGGCGTGAGGTCCCCAAAGCGGACGATATCTGCATGCTGGGGGTGCTGGGCTGTTGCAGATGGTATCAGAGCTGGTCTCGGAGTTGGTGTGCCCCCAAGGGGGGTGGATTCCCACAAGGGGTATGGAGTAGTCCCACATCGGCTGGGGAGGGGAACGAAACATGCCTTATAAGGGTGTGGATACCTCCCCTTGTAGACGCGTTTTGGGTGGCACGAGGCCACGCCAAGAACAAAATCGTGAGGGGGCGTGAGGTCCCCAAAAAGGACAATATCTGCATGCCAGGGGTGCTGGGTTGTTACAAATGGTATCAGAGCCTGCATCTCTCCCAGTACGGTGTGGTTCGGGGACGAACCAAGCGGAAGCTGGTGGGCATGTAACGCCCGGGGATTGTGAAGTCGGGGAGTGATCGCCGGTGCAAAGAGGTACGGACAAGGAACGGCTCTTGGCAGACTTCGAAAGCGGAGGGGTACATGAATGAACCGATTACACACCCGAATGAGAGGAATCCTAAGACTGTATAGGTATGGGACTATACAGTTAAGGATGACTTATATGAATTGATTTGTACTACCTATATCAGCAAGATGCATCTTCTTTTTGGTAGCCTAAACTGAAAGAACTCCACAGTTAAGCGTGCTTGACTTGGAGCAATTTTGGGATGGGTGACCTCCTGGGAAGTTTTCCCAAGAAGCATGTGAGTGAGGACAAAGCACGCTGAAAAGACTTGTGTTGATTTGTGGTGACAGTCGTCAATCCATAAAGCAGCAGGGGATGTTATAGTAAATTAATTTTTCAATTTCTTATGAATCGTGTTATAATAATTTGAACAATTTCTTGACATGCTCACTTCGATGTTTTGTACTTTTTGCCAAGCAGTTGGGAGCCAAACACAGCGGCCATGCACGAGGTGACAAGCACCATTCAAAAATTATATGAATGGCCGATTGAGTCATTCGGCAAGTTGTCGAAGTCCGAGAAGGAGCGCTGGTTTCTTAAGTGGAAGGTTCATAAAATAATTATTATGAAATGTGTGGTTTACTTCAAAAATACTTTCAATTACCTTTTTTTGTTTATTTTCATGTGTAGAGCCACTTCATAATCCATCCCAAAGATGAAGAGTTTATGTTTAAGTGCTTCTAATCCAAGGCAGCTTATAGGCTGCAAGACATGTACATCGACATTCAGGAGCGGCGGGATGTGAACCCCAGGTGGATGACTCAGGCTAGCCTGGACTATTTGTGGCAATACTGGAGAGGTAACAAGTTCAAAGCGAAGTCTTTGAAGGCCAAGGAGAGTCGAGCGTCGCATAAGGGTGGCTTCCTTCGTTGTGGTGGTTCTGCTAGTATTGAGTCTACAAGTCACCGGATGGTTTAGTCATTATTTTAAACATTTGTTAATTTCTCTTGTTAAATTTATATTTTATCATACTAATGTTATACATGTTTCACTCGAAATGCAGACCAATGAGTTGAAGAGACCACCTACACAGAGTGAGTTGTTCAGAAAGACTCACACGCGCAAGCTAGAGAAGACGTGGGTCGATCCTCGCTCAGAGAATATTTGGGTATATATGTTCTGTGCACTTATTCATTGTATATATACATAATTTATTATTTCATATATTTGACTGTCACTACTTTCATTTTTTTTTATAGCATGCCTATGAGCAGCGCTATCTGGAGGCCACGACCCAACGAGAACAGAGGATTGCAGCTGGTGAGGATTGCCCACCGCTTGATGAGGACAAGTTGTTGCAGGAGGTAGTCGGCAGTCCTTACAAGAACCGCATCTACGGCATGGGATCATTTTATGTGAGTAGTTTATCGACTGGCTCTGTCACTAGGGCATCTACAGGGACTAGGTTCACCGCTGATGATGATGAGGTCCGCGAGCAAGTTCACTTGCTCAATGCGGAACTTCATCGTATGCAAGAGAAAGAGGCGGCGACTCAGATTACAAAAGCAAATGAAGAAGAAGATGATGTCTTTGTGGCAGAAGATGCAGGCAGGCTCTTCTACACCACTAGACATAGATGATGATGATGATGGTAGTGGCGTCGATGGTGATGCTGATGGTGGTGGCAGTGATGGTGATGCTGACGATGCTGCCGACTTCTCCTGATTTGAGTTTTTTTTTTCTTATTATTTATCATATGTTGACTTATTTATGTTTATGCTTGTATACTTTGTTGCATTTGTGTTTATGTTTGTAGACGATGGTGGAACTTTGTAGTGCTTATTAATTGAGTATATTTTTTTATAATTTGTTATTATTAAATATATTTATAATTATTGTTAAGTAAAACATCAATTCTTAAATAATAAGGTAATCTAAATATTGTTAAATTTTTATTTTTCAAAATAAAAAATTACCGACGGATTTTTCGTCAATAAAATGAAAAAAATAAATTTACAATAAAAAATAATACTGACGGAAAATCCGTCGGTAAAGAAAAATTAAAAAAGTTGAAATTTTGGATTTTGATGATTACCGATGGATTTTCTGTCGGTAAATATTAAGAATAAAAAAATAAAAATTTTGGATTTTATGATTACCAATGGATTTTCCGACATCCGTCGGTAAAATAATAAACAAATGAAATATAAAATTTTATTTTGAACCATTACCAATGGATTTTCCGTCGGTAATATTACCAACGGAAAATCCGTCGTTAAATTAAAAAATACAAAAAAATTATCGACGGAAAATCCGTCAGTAATGAATAAAAAATCTGTCAGTAAAAATTTCAACCGACGTTTTTTCTTACGACTATGTGAATCAATTTACTGACGAATTTTTTTTTTATAATAATCCGTAGAAAAATCCGTCGGTACAAGTTTCCGACGGATTATTTCCGTCGGTAATTCCGTCGATAATGAATTTACCCGTCGATAACTCAAAAAATCCGTCGGTAATTTCGTCGATAACCGCTATTTTTCTGGTAGTGAAATGGGGGGTATTTCCTTATTTACATTTATGTTTTAAAGTAAATGAAGAGTAAAATAAATGAGAACATTAACTTCAAATTAAGAAATGTAAATAAGTGAGTATTGGAACAACCCAGATGCCAGAATAACTGAAAAACACAGAAGTTGGGGATTTCTGTCACCGCTATAGCGGTCCAAGACCACTATAGCGGTCACCAGAACGTGTTCAAGTGGTGCAGCGGACTGAGGTACCGCCAAGACCGCTATAGCGATCATAAGTGTCTCCGTGGGGACCATGAGACGCGGTTAGACCACTATAGCGGTCATATACCGCTATAGCGGTGTTAGTGAGTTTAAAAACCCCCAAATCGGGCAGAAATAAATAGAAACGCGACTCTCTCCCCTTCTCCCTCATTTTTCTCTTTTTCTCTCAAATCCACTCCAATCCATCATTCCAAACTTCAAGGTAAGTTCATATTATTAGATTATGTCTTTATTTCTCCATGATCTCGGATTTGGACCGATTATTTTTCTCATTTTTGTCAAGTGGGGGTGTTTCCCCAATTTTAGTAGAGTTAGAATAGAGCTCTCTAGAGATTTTTAGATGTTAATCAAGAGTTATGGTTGCTCCATGGCAGTTGTTGGTGCCATTCCAAGCTCTCCAGGTCAAGTTGGTGGGGCCTACATATTCCCGGCTTTAAACGGTGAGTGGGTTCAGATCCTATGATCCTTATGTTGAGCATTAGAGTTAATTTCAATAAATTATAGCATGAGATATATGTTTTTCTGAAAACTCATAGGACCATTATTGTTAAACCAATTTTATCAAAGAGCTAGAGTATATATTTAGAGATTTGTTAAACATTATGATGATTTCCAGAATAGAGAATATGTATATGCTAGAGCTTGTAAACTCTAGGGTAGAAGATTTATGAGATATAGAGAAAAGATTTAGATTTCTGATTGAACTGGGCAGTAGCTATAGAGAAACAGATTGTGAGTTAATGGCAGTTATTCCGTTAACCTTGGTATACTAAGTCACCTTAGGGCCAGAGAAATAACAAATGTGACCTAGTTAGGTGCCCCAGATATTAGAGACTTTGTTATGTTATACATAACCAGAGATTTATTATGTCACATGAATTGGGCATAACCAAAGATTCATGTTTCTTTGTTAGCATACTGTGGTTTATGATTTCTACAGAATATTGATTTCAGAACTATTTGTTATTCCTAAGAATATGAACTTGAGAGTTATTGCATTAACTGGTCTGATGAATATATATATTATTATTTATTTTCCTTGACTGTCCCATGAGAGGGTTATGGGTGAGGACTTACTCACTGAGTTTTAGATGAAACTCACCCCTCTCTCTTCCTCCATTACAGGTACAGTAGACGCTGCTGGTTCTTCTTTTCCATCTCCTCCCCCACAGTAGAGATTTCCTAGTTGGTGAGCTTCACTTTGTGAGTGAAGTACTTTTGGTATTTTGTTTAGAGATAGAGTGCTCCAGTGTGCATGACGGGCAGGGTCCCGGACCATAGAGATAGACTGACATTTTTGTCATGAATATTTTATATTTTCATGATTACGAGTTCTATGGTTTATTTTGTATTAAGAGCAACTCAAGTGTTTTGTATCAGAGATATTTACTAGAGCTTGATTATGAAAGTATTTATGATGATTTATTTTTCAAAGAGTTAGATATATATGTCAGAGATAAATTTATGTTTTGGAAAAGGATTTTATATTAAATTATGCATATAGAAGGACTCAAAGATCACGAGGCTTACGTGGGAATGAGGATTCCTCACGTGCCGGTCGTGTGCCCAAGTCGGGTCGTGACAGTAGTGATGTCTAAGCTCTCCATCAACTATATAGAAAATCTGCCTTGTTCCTCTAAATTATGATAAGCCTTTGGTAAATAAGGTTAGTTTCTTGCTAAAATGCCAAATTGTTTCTCTTCTAATTAAGTATCTAGGCATCCCTCTTGGAGCCAACCCAAGAAATGAGAGTACTTGGGCCCCGGTCATTGAAAGAATAATGAAGAAACTGAGTGGATAGAAGAGAAATTTGCTCTCGAGAACAAGAAAACTGGTTTTGATCAAGGCAGTACTAAATAGTCTTCCAAGGTATTATTAAGGAATTTTTAGAATGCCAAAAAGGATTTCTTAGAAGATTATTTCTCTGTAGAGTAGATTCTTTTTGGGTGATAAAGATAGTAGATTTATGGTTCCTTTAGTTAAGTGGGAGGTGATCCAAAAGATATAAAAAGTAGTGGGTTAGGTGTTAGGAATTTGGTGATTACGAATATGGCTATGCTTTTTAAGTGGCAGTGGTGGTTTTCGGTTAAAGGTAATGCCTTTTGGAAATGAATTGTGTGTACATGCCATAATTTAGGTAGTTTTAGTCCTTTGTTTGAACAAATGAGGGTAGCAAAAGGTGGTTTGTTGGGAGCTATAAGATGGATTATTGAGACTAATGATATTATTTGTACCATGATTGCGGCAAGAATTAGAAAAAATTGTAGGGAATGGTGTAATATCTAATTTTGGGAAGATATTTGGATAGGGAATGATAAGAAAATTAATATATTTCCAAGATTATACTCAATTTCCTTGCAAAAGTAAATGGTTATTGTGGATTGTGGTGAGTGGCTTCGCAACAAGTAGGAATAGAAGTTGAAATGGGGTAGAAATCTCTTTCAATGGGAAGTTTATTTGCTAAATGATCTGAATAGGCTCATTAGTCAGGCCCACTTAAAACCAAATATGCATGGTAGTGTAGCATGGTGCTTTCACTCTTCAAATAGTTTTTTGGTCCATTCTTTTGTCACTAGATTTTTTCAAATGAGTTGTCATAACTTCCATACTGATCCCGAGTTGATTAGAGTGTGGCATGAGTGTGTTCTACCAAGGGCAAAATTGTTTGTATGGTTTGTCATCATTGAAAGAATTAATACCATGCATCGTTTAGCTCGGCTGAATAATATTAACAGTGTTGATTCCATATGTGTTTTTTGTATAATAAAGGAAGAATCTTTGTCACATCTGTTTTTCACTTGTGAATTTTCATGGAGGGTTTGGGCATTTTGTTATAATTGATGGAGGTATTGAGTGGTTTATGGCCAAGGACCCTAAAGCAAACTCTGAAATATGGATTGATTGTATATTCTTAGGTAAGAGGCGAAAAGGTAGGAATATTTGTTTTCATGCTATTCTACTTTCCATTTGAGAATAAAGGAACATAATAGTCTTCCAAAAGGAAAAAATTAATTGAAAAAATTTTATTGTTAACCTCATGCATAGATGCCATTTTTGGTTGACTTTTGACTCATAATTTGTCTGCTTGTAGAATCTCATTTTGGTTGCAGGTGATTAATGCTAGGAGATGAAAATACTTTCAGTACATGTTTTGGTGGTAATGGAGGTAAGAAGAGTATGAGTGACACACGAAAAAGTCTCTTAATCTGTGGCAGAGCTCTTATGTGAGATTTTGAGGGTGGGTTCCTAGCCAAGTGAAGAAGCACCTATGTGGATTATACTAATGTGTATTTATTTGTCTTTTCATTTGTTGACAGGACTTTCTTCTTGGACTATTTTACAAATGGATTAGTGCATTGGAGGGAGTGGAACGTCTCTTGAGTGATTCACTATAAGGCTTTATGAGTGAAAGGGAGTTTTTGTGAGATTGAAGGTGGAGTAAACACTGAGTGATACACTGATGAGGGCTGTTGATATTATGCAGGAATTTGTGTGCTGCTATTTGTTCTTGGTGCTCTGAATGATATTATGTGCTCTTTCAGTTTTGTGTTGTTACTGTTTATTTGGATAACCTATACCCATGTAACGTTTTCCTTGGATTTGGAGAATGGTAGGTGTAGGCGCAAGTGTCATTCACTATGATGACCTTGATGGCAATGCTGAAAGGGTTCGAATGAATCGTCATACAAGGTCTTAGGGAGAAAGAAATTTACACAATGTGGATGATGGTATTTCTATTGTTTTGTCCACTCTATTCAAGAATGTCTTTCTCTTGACCGTTATTTGATGCCAGGTGTTAAAGCTAATAAAGGGCCAATTTATAAGCTTAGTAAGGGAAGTATACAACTAAAGTTTGAGGATACCAGGCCATAATTTGGGTGCTGATGAGCATAACTGATGTTGCTGATTAGCTGAATATTGTAGAACAAGTCATAGGCTACAGGACGCATGAATTGAGAAGGATATACATGCTATGGGTTCTGCTTGGCTTTTACCTTTTTGCCTATCTTAGTTATCATATGTTGTAGTCTTTTTTTTAAAAATTTTTTTGAGCCTGTTGCTCTTCTGCTTTGAGTTGAGCCTTTGCATTTTTATCCAAAAAAAAAGATATATATGGATGACATGACAATATAGCTAGTTGAAAATTTTAATTAGAATAATCTTCAATTGTATGTGAGTGGCATGATATAGTACTGTCCAAGAATTCAATCCTCTTAATTACAGTGGCAATTCGATCCTTTATATTTTAAGATTACTTTGAGATTAAGGAGGGAGAACCAATAATAACATCAATAATAGTAATGTCATGTAGTCATGCTTTGGAGTCTTGACATCTTAGAATGTCCATGCACGGTGACTAAAATTAGAAGTCTTACATTGTTTAAGATGAGCTCTATAGAGTTTTCATATAAGCCAGTTTGTCAACAAAATTAGTTATTTCTAGACAAAAAGACTATATAGAGATGTTTTATGAATAGATATCTTAAGGTATCGAGATAATGTTGCAAATTTAAACTTAACTTATGTGAATGCCCATGTCTGGTTTTGTTTGCAACTATTTGTTGGTCTAATATAATGGAGTCAAGATAATACCTTCATTTTTTCCCCCTAATTTTTCTAAGTACTACATACTATTCACCTTCTTCTTCCTTCAAATCTAATACATAAGAGAGCTCCCTACAATCTTTGCTGTATTACTAGCTTTAGGATTAAGATTTAGGTAAATTACAATCATTTTTTTGTAATTTTATTAATTAGAAACAGTTAATATCACAAAAATATCATTTTGTTGTTAAGTTTACTAACAATGTTTTATTAGTGAAGGGTGTGGTGTAATATAAATACCTAAATTTTGACAAGTAGAGAGGGTGTGAGTTGTATTTTCACAAATCTCAGAGGAGATAAGTGTAATTTACCTTTAAGATTTTGCTGCTCATGGTATCAAGATTATCGTGTTGATAATATATATATATATATATATATATAAATTACAATCATTTTTTTTATAATTTTATTAATTAGGAACAGTTAATATCACAAAAATATCATTTTGTTATTAAGTTTACTAACAAAGTTTTATTAGTGAAGGATGTGGTGTAATATAAATATCTAAAATTTGATAAGCAGAAGGGGTGTGAATTGTATTTTCACAAATTTCAGAGGAGATAAGTGTAATTTACCTTTAAGATTTTGCTGCTCATGGAATCAAGATTATCGTGATGATAATATATATATATACACACACACACACACATAGTAAATATCCTATTTAGTCTCTTAAGATTTTTATGTCGGACTATGTTGTTTTTCAAGAAAAGAAATTAATCTCGTGGTCCCTTAAGATTGAAAATGATGAATACATTAGTCCCTCTGTTAGTTTTTTATTACTGGACTTACACATAAGACAAAGTATAATGATGATGTGTCACATCAAAAGCAACCTAAATGAAACAATTTTTGAATATATTACACTTTTTTTTATGTCTAAAATTTAAAAAATAACTTTATGATTTATAATAAAGACTTAAATGACTCAGTTTGTAAGTTTTAAGCACTAAAATGAATTATTTTAAACTCTATTTCACTTCAAATGACATATACACCACTTAAAATCATATTAGCAGGTCAATATGCAATTCTATTACTATTTAAATAACCACATATATACAAAAGGACTAATGTGTTTTATTATTAAAATCTTGAGGGACTGTGAGTTTAATTTCAATTTTTAAAGGACTAAATAGTTTTACAAAATTTTCTTGAGGGACTACATAAATTATATATATATAAATGAATCTCACTTTATAGTGCTTCAAGGTTTTCACAGTATTGTAGATACAAATACTTGAGTGTGCCAAGAGATAAAATAGATGGATAAACATGGCGCAAAGTTTTGCAGCTGTAGAGATATACTTTTATAAGGTTTTGTGCCTTAGAGAAATCAGGGAACCTTAACAACTCTTGGTATCCAGCTTGGTTAACTTCCTTTAAATTAACAAGATTTCGTAACAATGAAAATAGAGATATCACAATGGCGGATCATTATGTGGGGGAGAAAAAAAGACAATTGCATCCCATTTTTAAACTAAACACTAAATCATAAAAATGTGTATGTACAAACTTACACTCTTCCCCAAATTTTTTTGGATTGACGGCTAGGCATGCTAAGAATAACAAGCTTCTTGGGACAAAAATTTGATGGTAAAGACTGCAATGGGTTTTCATCCTACTTCAAGTACCATAATTTCATAGGAAATGATTCTAACCCCATAGGAAATTGTAGATTGCACAGTCTTCCATGACATAAGGAGATAATTAGATACCTTAAATTAGACATCTTTTTGAAAATATCAGCATCCAAGCTTAAATCTTCTTTACCTTGAGAAGTATCTAGCAATAAGCCTCGAATAACATTAGTTGCCTAACAAAATAGAAGAAACAATAAATCAAATCAAATCATTCTAAGTTTGAGTTGTATATGTATCTATTGGTTCTTTAAAAAGGTGTATTATTTGTATTCACCGAGTGTAAGACACTATACAAACTCATATCTCGTTTACTATTGGATGTGAAAGAACCCCATTCAAGTAGAATTCACTCCACATCTAATATGAGATGAGGTGTAAATCCATAAGATGTCTCACACCTTACGAGTATAATTAATATTTCTCTATTTAAAAAAATGGTGTGTTTATTACCTTGTTTTCCAAGACATCAAAAGTATCATAAAAATCCCATAGGCAATTGTGGTTTTTAGGTTTTTCAATAGATTCTTGACGAACAATTTCCTAATCCATATGTTGTATCAAGTTATGCATCCACACAGAATTATTAAATATGGTTATGACTGCCTTATTAAGAAGGGATCTCATGCTAATAACTGCATAGAGACCATAACTATTTAATACATTAACTACATCTTCTTCTTTCTGTCCTTTTAAAAAGCATGCAAACAATGTCCAAAAATATTTGTTTCTTCTCATAATTTCATCCATCATAACTCAATTGTAACAAATTCTTAATCTCTTCACCAAGAATCTTCTTGAGTTTTTTCAACACACTACCCCATTCAATTTCAGTTTTAGAATGGAGAAAAGAACCCAATGCTATTAAGGGTAACGGGATGCCTTTGCAATAGGCAATTGCCCTTTGTGACATCTCTTTATATCCCATTTTGGGACAGTCTCCATTAAATGCATTCAAGTCCAACAATGTAAGGGATTCTTGAAAATCTAGCCCTTCTACCTCATGTATTTTCTCAATTTTCCTATTTTCCAGTACACTCTTATCTCTAGTTGTGATAATGATCTTATTAACCAAACTAAATGATTGAAGCTTACTAATTAGGTATACCAATTGATTTGAATTGCTCTCATCATCAAGAACTACGAAATTTCTTTCTCTATGGAGCCTGGATTCTTCTAAGATTTTTTGTGGATTTAAAATAAAAAAAGATGATAAACTTGATGTATGACCTGTTTTGGAGGAAACTCGAAATATGTCATCTTTTATATATATATATATATATAAAGTCGTACAAGGGTGGTGCGAATTGACTTTTGTGCATAAATCGTGCAAGTTTGAAACAACTTATGTACTAAATTATAAACATAACAGTGCATAAGTCACACCAAGCTGGAGCAACCTGCACGGAACATAAGTCACCCAAAGGTGGTGCGACTTATGTTCTATGTTTGGTTGGTCCAGCTTAATGCGACCTATGCACTACTGGTATTTACAAATTCATACAAAAGTTGTTTTCGCTTGAGATCGGTGTGATATCAGTCGTAAAAAAATGTGATATTAATTGATAAAAATAGTGGAAAGTTGTTATAGACTAGTTCACTACAATGGCGAAGTGCACTATAGTGGCGAAGTTAGACTAAATTATACCAAAATATTAAAATAATAAATTATATAAAAAACTAAAACAATATATAAATCAAACTAAATTTTTTAAATTAAATGGAAATGGTATACTAGATCGACAAAACAATATTAAACTACTAACAATACATTTAAACTAAACTAACCAAGCTCACTAATTACCTAAACAAAATAAAATTATACTAAATTACACTAAACTAAAATTAAACTAAAATGATAAATTAAACTAAATTAATCAAAAAAATAAAACAATAATAAATTACACAAAAAAATTACTAATTCTTCCAATCTTCCAAATATGTGCCCATTATCATCATAACGGTTGAACTTTTGTCGCTTCATACACAATGGAAAAAAAATACAGTGGTAAGTCTATTGGAAAAATAGTATTAAAAAAAGTTATGGAGCGACAAAATCTCAACCATTATGATAATGATGGGCACATATCTAGCAGATTGAAAGAACTTCTAATTTTTTTTTATGTTTACTTATTTAAGTTATTTTGTTTCTATATTTTAATTTATGTTATCATTTAGTTTGTAATTTGTTTCAATTTTTTCATGGTTTTGTATTTAAGTTTCTCTTAGTTCATGTATTTCAATTTAAATTTGTTTTGTTTAGTTAATTAGACTATTTAGTTAATCAGTCTATTTATCTTTTTCATTAAAAAATAGTTTAATTTGTTTATTGTTTTAGCTTTTTTTTTGCAATTTATTACTGTTTTAGTTTTTTTAATAATTTATTTTAATTTATCATTTTAGTTTAATTTCAGTTTAGTGTAATTTAGTGTAATTTTATTTTGTTTAGTTAATTAGTTTGTTTGGTTTGTTTAGTTTAAATTTAGCGTTGGTAGTTTATTATTGTTTTGTTGATCTAGTGTACCATTTTAATTTCATTTGAAAATTTTAGTTTAATTTATATATTATTTTATTTTTTGTGTAATTTAATGTTTTAATTGTTTGGTGTAATGTAGTCTAATTTCACCTTTATAATGACTCCCTCTACTATATTTAACTTCGCCATTGTAGTAAGCTAGTATATAACAATCTTCAGTCATTTTTCTCAACTGATATCACACTCATCTGTGACTGATATCACATTAGTCTTAAGCAAAAACAGCTTCTGTGTGACTTCTGTGCAAATTTGTAGACACTAACAGTGCATACGTCGCAACAAGCTGGAGCGACCTAGCACTGAACATAAGTTGCACCACCCTTGGGCGACTTATGTACTTATATTCCGTGCAGTCACTCCACCTTGGTGCGATTTATGCACTGCTATGTCCATAATTTAGTACATAAGTAATTTTAAACTTGCACGACATAAATACAAAAGTCAACTCACGCCACCCTTGTACGACTTATATATACAAAAAAAGAGGATATATTTCGAGTTTCCACCAAAACAGAACATATATCAAGTTTATCATTTTTTTAATTTTAAATATGCAAAAAATCCCAATAATTAGTGCTAACCTATTTCACTATAAATCAAATCTTTGGTCTCGTTTGATGTGTAGGATAAGACTTAATTATATTAGCTAATACTATAAAAATCAATTTTTATCATATATTTTGGTTTCACAAAAGAAAATATAATATTATAAGGTCAAACTATTCTCATCTTATAACTATAAGATTAAGTTATCAGATCTCAAGAGGCCTAATGACACTTGATAATATTATTTTTACTATTCAGTCCTAAATTAACCTTATCTTACTCTTCTACGCTAATGCCCAACCCGTACTAGTTGTTAGTCGTTGGCCTATGGACCTGGCAAACAAGCACGAGTCTATGAGTAAAGTGTAGGTTGAAACTAAAACTGTTTGATATTAAATTAGTCCAATGTCAGAGAAAGCGAGCGATTTGTACTAATTAACAAAATTCCTTGAGTTTCTTTGTAGTAAGAGCAGTGCTTGGTCATTGGAGCTTCCAATGTCAACCTCATTTTCATTGTGATCTAACTCAAGAATTTTTCAAAGCCTCTTTTTTTTATGCTCAACTCCAGTTCCATCTCTTTGATGTAATAACTGGAGGCACTTAGTAGATAGGCCCAACACTCTTTGGTCAACTGATCCTTATCTGGTTTCCACTGTTTTACACAACAAAGTCCATAGAATTCAAGTGTGACCTTTGGGTTGCTCTGATGATTTACTCTATTTGTCTTAATTGCCTCTAAGATGTTGCCCCAGTCAAACGACATATAAACATGAAGGGAATCTCGTTCTATTGAAATGCCATTTAGAAAACGTGTAGAAGTTGAACATTTGTGACCGTCATCACCATTTTCCAAATAACATCGATATTCAATATTGAGATCACCATAATGCTCCAGTTGGGGGCCAATACTAGGAGAAAACAAGGCAGAAAAGGAAACTAAAATACTAAATGGAAGGCTAAGCAAGTTCAAAAGTTATGGAAGCTCCCTTTGTCCGGTATGTGAACTACTCTAATACTTTGTGGTTTGGGTAGCAAATGCTAAAAGTGGTAGCCCAGGGTGTTGCGCTACTAGCTCTTCCTCTTTTTCTTAATTCATATCCATGAGCTAGTTCTCCTATATATTGATGGAATGAATTAGTACATTGATGATCTACATCTAAATTCACAGAATAATTTTGGAATGAAATGCTTATGTGGCCTAGAATTCTTCAAATTGATGCTACTGTCTGTAGCATGGTGCAGTTGAGGGCATCCAAACGAATAATGGACGATGGAAGCTCAACAAAGACCTAAGCCTTATGTAATTCCTTAATAACAGTATTTCCAGCTTTGAAAGGTGCTTGATGCTCTCAGGCAATCTCTTCACAAGGCTTCCACTCAACACCAGTTTTTGTAGCGATGATAAGCGGCATATATTTCTGGGGAGTTCAAACAAATGAAGGCAATCCTGCAAACATAGTTCTCGCAATGACTACAAGCCAACAAATATGACATGTAGATTTTATTTTGAAATTTCTACTCCGCATCTATAAAGTGAAAGTTTCTCAAGAGATTTCAAGCAAGAAAATTCCTTTGTAAGATTCTCAAGTATAACCACATCAACATGTATAACTCTTAATTTGCTGCAATTCCCAATAGATGAGTGCAATCCTTCGACTCCTATCATTAAATTCAAGATTTCTATTTTGTCCGAAGATAGTGAAAATTTCCCTAGACTTGAGTAGCCCCGGACATTGAGGTGGCAAACATATTTTAAATAAATCTCACTTTCGAGTGCCTCAAGGTTTTCACAATATTATAGATACAAATACTTGAGTATGCCAAGAGATAAAATAGATGGATGAACATGGCGCAAACTTCTGCAGCTGTAGAGATATACTTTTATAAGGTTTTGTGCCTTAGAGAAATCAAGGAGCTTTATCAACTCTCGACATCCGACTAGGTTTACTTCTTTTAAATTAACAAGATTCTGTAACAACGAAAATAGAGATATCATAATGGCAAATCATTGTATAGAGAAGAAAAAAAAAGACAATTGCATCTTATTTTAAAACTAAGCACTAAATCATACAAATGTGTATGAACAAACCTACACTTTTCGCAAAGTCTTTTGAATTGACAGCCAGGTATATTAAGAGTAACAAGCTTCTTAGGAAAAAATTTTGATGGTAAAGACTGCAATGGGTAATTGTAGATTGCACAGTTTTGACATGAGGAGATAATTAGATACCTTAAATTAGACGTCTTTTTGAAAGTGTCAGCACCGAAGCTTAAATCTTGTTTACTTTGAGAAGTATCTAACAATGAGCCTCGAATAGCATTAGTTCCCTAACAAAATAGAAGAAACAAAATAAATCAAATCAAATCAATCTGAGTTTGAGTTGTATATGTATCTATTGGATTTTTAAAAGAGTTGTGCTATTTCTATTCACCGAGTGTGAGATACCATGCTGACTTATGTCTTATTTATTATTGGATGTGGAAAAACCCATTCAAGTAAAATTCACACTCCATCTAGTGGGAGATGAGGTGTGAATCCACAAGATATCTCATACCCTACAAGTATAATTAACCTTTCACTTTTTTAAAAAATGGTGTGTTTATTACCTTGTTGTTTTCCAAAACATTGAAAGTATCATAAAAATCCCATAGGGAACTGCGGTTTTTAGGATTTTCAATAGATTCTTGACAAACGATTTCCCAACCCATATGTTGTATCAAGTCATACATCCACACAGAATTATTAAATATAGTTATGAGAGCCTTATCAAGAAAGGATCTCATGCCAATAACTGCATAGAGGCCACAACTATCTAATACATTAACTACATTTTCTTCTTTCTATATTTTTAAAAAGCATGCGAGCAATGTCCAAAAATATTTGTTTCTCCTTATAATATAATTCATCATAACTTAATTGTAACACATTTTTAATCTCTTCATCGAGAATCTTCTCGAGTTTTTTCAATCTATTATCCCATTCAATTTCAGTTTTAGAATGGAGAAAAGAACCCAATACTATTAAGGCTAACGAGATGCCTTTGCAATAAGCAATTGCCCTTTGTGACAGCTCTTTATATCCCATTTTGGGACAATCTTCATTAAATGCATTCAAGCTGAATAATGTAAGGGATACTTGAAAGTCTAGCCCTTCTACCTCATGTATTTTCTCAACTTTCCTATTTTCCAGTACACTCTTATCTCTAGTTGTGATGATGATCTAATACATTAACTACCAACATTAAATTTAAACTAAACTAACCAAACAAACTAATTAACTAAACAAAATAAAATTATACTAAATTACACTAAACTAAAATTAAACTAAAATGATAAATTAAACTAAATTAATCAAAAAAATAAAACAATAATAAATTTCACAAAAAATTACCAATTCTTCCGGTCTGCCAAATATGTGTCCATTATCATCATAACGATTGAGATTTTGTTGCCTCATATACAGTGGAAAAAATATACAGTGGTGAGTCTTTTAGAAAAAAGTATTAAAAAAAGTTATGGAGTGATAAAATCTCAACCATTATATGATGATCGGCACATATCTGACAGATTGAAAGAACTTGTAATTACTTGTTTAAGTTATTTTATTTTTATATTTTAATTTATGTTATTATTTAGTTAGTAATTTGTTTTAGTTTTTTTTATAGTTTTGTATTTCAGTTTCTTTTAGTTAGTGTAATTCAATTTAAATTTATTTTGTTTAGTTAATTAGACTGTTTAGTTAAACAGTCTAGTTATCTTTTTCATTGAAAAATAGTTTAATTTATTTATTATTTTAGTTTAGTGTTTCTTTTGCTTTATTATTGTTTTAGTTTTTTTATTAATTTATTTAATTTATTTTTTATTTTAATTTTAGTTTAGTGTAATTTAGTATTATTTTATTTTGTTTAGTTAATTAATTTGTTTGGTTAGTTTAGTTTAAACTTAGTGTTGGTAGTTTATTGTTATTTTGTCGATCAAGTATACCATTTTAATTTCGTTTGAAAAACTTAGTTTAATTTATATATTGTTTTATTTTTTGTGTAATTTTTTGTTTTAAGTTTTTGGGGTAATTTAGTCTAACTTCGCAATTATAATGACTTCCTCTATTGAATTTTAACTTTGCCATTGTAGTGAACTAATATATAATAGCTTTTAGCCATTTGTCTCAACTGATATCACACTTCTCTGTGACTAATATCACACTGGTCTCAAGCGAAAATAGCTTCTGTGCAAATTTATAGACACCAGTAGTACATAAGTAGCACCAAGTTGAAGCGACTTAGCACAGAATATAAGTTGCACCACCCTTGGGCGATTTATATTCCATGCAGATCGCTTCAACTTGGTACAATTTATGCACTGTTGTATCTATAATTTATTACATAAATCGTTTCAGGCTTACACGACTTATATATAAAAGTCAATTCGCATCACCTTTGTACGATTTATATATACAAAAAAGAGGACATATTTCGAGTTTCCATCAAAATAAGACATATATCAAGTTTATCATTTTTTTATTTTAAATCTTCAAAAAATCCCACTCTATAGACGTGTTTGGATGGAATTCTTTGGGGGAGAAAGTCACCTTTTTTTATCCCAAAAAATTGTTTCCATATATTTGGAAAGAGAATTTCTTGAAAATAATCATAATATTTAAAAAAAAATTCAATTTTTCTTTTGTTTAAAAGTTTAAAATAATAGCTTATGGAAAAAACCATATGTGTGTGTATATATATATATTAAAACTGAAGTTTCATAATTTTTTAAAAAAGAGCATTGTTATTCTAACGATCAAAAGTGAGTGTCCAATTGAGACACTTATTCTATCATCATTAAATATAATAGATAAATGAAAAAAATTTGGATCACAATCATATCTAAATAGTGATAGAGTATGTGTTCTAATTGGACGCCTAGTTTTAAGTGTTAAAATACTATTTTTATTTAAAAAAATCCAAAACAAACTCAGAGCACATTGGTTTGGGATTATTTTGGCTCAAAATAACTTTTTTTATTTAAAAAATTATTTTTTCGTATATTTAAGTTTCATATTTAATTTTCAATTCTATTTAATTTTTAAATTTCATAATTTATTTTTTCAAAATCTGAATCAACCACACTCGCAATCCATATGAATCCTATCTACTCTAAAGTTTGAAAGAGGAATCGTGTTTTTCATACCGTACGTGGGTGTTTATTATATTTCTTCTTTCATACTTATCATATATGAACCTGAAAGAGAGGGTTTAAAGCTTTTTATTTTTAAATCTGATTGAAAAAAGTTGTGCTCTTTTAAAAGGCCGGCGATGATATGACATGTTAAGAGCATAATTAAGCTTTATGTGATCCAGCTCTAAAAATCATTGTAGGAGAGACTAAGTAGAAAAGGAGCTTGCCCACTAACTTTATCGTACGGTCCTCATTCCTTTGTCACCATGTTAACAAGCAAAAATGCAACAAAATAAATTTTATATTCATTTTGGCTTCTCGCTCAAATTCAAAAAGAGATACTTAACATCTTTTTGATGATACTCTCATCATTTTGAAATTAAGAGTATCTCTAATCATATTATATACCTGAGGGATCCGGTGATTCAGAATCAGATAAGGATTGTGAGACCATTAAAAATGAAGTAATGTTATTTTGATTTATATTTTACGGGATATCATATTAATATACTCTTATTAATATTTGAATTGGATGTGAATCTCACTTATTTTGGTTTATCACCTCATTCAATAGTAAATGTGATGAGTATATCGATATGGTGTCTCACAAAATGTGTGTCAAAATAATATTTCTCATTAAAAAGGCAAGGAGTGTCTTAGACCCATACTTTTTTTTTATTTATTTTGTTAGTAATTTAGGTTCACCTCCCTAAAATTTAATGTAATTATATCAAGTATCCTCCTATTTTATAAAATCATCACTAATTAATCTCTCTGAGATTGACTAAAACTACATTAGTCTCCTTTATAAATATTAATTCCTTAGTTGAAGAGATAAAAAAGATAGCACATGACATATATATATTAACCAAAATACCTCTTTTTAATTATATGTTATAATTATAAGCTTTATTTTCATGTGATAAATTTTTTTTATTCAATTAATGTATTAAATATTATTAAAATATTATAATTTTATCATTAATTATATATATATATATATTTGTCTCATATTATCCCTTTTATCATTTAAATTAATGAACCAATATTTATAGGGGAGGTCAATATAATTTTCATAAATTTTAGGGAGATCAATGATTGTTTAGCAAAATAGAAGAGTGCTGAATGTAATTACATAAAGTCTCAAGAGAAGCTAATGTAATTTTATTTTATTTTATTTTTATTTATTTATTTATTTTGGTTGTTCTTCTCTTTAGACCCAACCTTATGCATCCTATATTATCTGAGGCTAGGATGAAAGCCCAGTATGAAACTTTTGAGAAAGTGCCTCATTATTAGGGAGAAAAAATTTAAAGTATGTATTTTTTTTTCTTTTTGGTTCAATTAATCCGTAAGTTTTATAATTGTATTTTTAATACAAGTATTTATTATAATAGAGAAATTTGTAATTGATTCAATATAGCTTGCATTTTCAAAATAAGTCGTTTTTAAATATTATAAAATTATAAGAACTTATTTAAAATCTCAAATAAATTATAACGAGCTATTTGATAAATAATATAATTGAATAAGATTTCGTAATTTATTTAACCTTTTAATTAAATAAATCGTTATATCTTAGAATGACATTGCTGAATATATATAGTGACTTACTTAAAAGAATTTAAGAATTTACTCATTCTATACTTTTAAATAAAAAATTAAATCTTATTTAAAAATTTAATAAAATGTATAAGAGATATTTTTTGATACAATGACAATGTATAATAAATTTTTATGCTCTTACTCCATAAAAATATAAAAAATGTCATATCATACATGTTCACATTGGATAATTATATAGAGTTAATTTCAAAAAATATGACATTGCACTTTTGACATTTTAGCTCAGTGCGTAGAAGTTATTTTCAAATATATGTTCATGTTGGATAATTACATAGAGTTCATTTCAAAAAATATGACATTGCACTTTTGACATTTTAGCTCAGTGTGTAGAAATTATATATTTTCAAATCATAAAGACTTAAAAATGAATAAAATATTTTCTTTACGGTCTGGGTGCATATCAATTAGTATGTGCTTTTTTGTTAAGCCGTTCTTACACTACATGCACGCTTTTCTTCATGGTTTTGTTGCAAACCAATTAATGTGTTTTTCCTTGGCCGTTCTTACACTACATGCATGCGTGATGCAGAACAATTAATACCCCATGCATACGTTCCTTAAAATTTGTATCAGCACGCACTGATTAAGATTTTCTTTTACCAAAATCCAACGAGGATTTTTTTTTCCATATGCTTGTATCTATATTTCCATATATTGTTTTACTAAAAATCCAACGAGGAAATTTTCAGATAAATCAGTATTAAATTTAATTTTAGACCTAAATTAATTAGATATAAAAATATATAGAGCCTATTATTTAAGCCCAATATTTGTAATCATTAGTTTTATTGGGCACATTATTATTATATTAATCACCGCTGATTGTGTGTATTATGGAATATGAGGAGTTTTTGTTCTAAAATCATCTCACATGTTTCTCTGTTTTGTCTCTATATTTTGTCCGGAAATATGGACTTTTTTGGTATCTTCATCCTATCGAAAGAAGAAACTCTAATATCCAATCTCGTTATTATTACTGTGATTATATATCATTGCACACGCCACATTATTGAAAATTCGATGAATTCCTAGATACTATTGAGTATATATATTTAATATTGACATACTTAATATCTCCGAATATTCCGCATGCTTCTTTAATTTCACCCATATTCAAAGGTATTTCACGCGCATATTACTGCACACAAAAAGCATTTGTGTTTCTGTCACGGATAATAAAACCCAGTAATTGAAGAGCATCAACAATTATACGCTCTCACCCTTTATCCAGATTAGGCAGAAAAAGAAAAATGCTAAGCTTTAATTAATCAGTCAAGATGCAATTGCTGGGATGAGCATGAAAAAACTCAGTAAAGAGTGAGGTTAATGAGTTGTATTGATGCTTCGTAAAGTACGTTTGGAGAGCAAAGGGGTAAACTTTACACATTACTAAACGACAATAATATTGTGATTTATTGTCGGTGTTTTATACACAAATCAACATCGATGATGTGATTTCGGAACTCAAGAGTATTTGTATTTGTAGAGCATAAGACTTGACTCACAAGATTGTGTACTAGCAAGATTCTCATATTAGTAGAATTTTACTTTTACTTTTTTGTTATTAGCAGTATTTTACAATTATTTATTTACCTGTGTCATACTGTAATCATTTCCTCTCATTGAGGTTGAGTTTTTCATCATTTATAAAAAAGAAGAAGCAAGATTCTTGTATATGTAGTGAGAATGGGACTTCTGTTGTTAATTATGAGATGAGAAATGTTAGAAGGGCAATATTTTCCCACAACAAATGTATACCATATGTTAGACGGGGCAAGAGTACAAACCATAGTAATTAAACATGGATCAGATTGGCCGGTTTGAATTGAGAACCAATGAACCGGTCACTAGTCCAGTCCAGTTCTCTTAATAGACTGGCCAAGCAATTGACCCGGTCAAATCTGCATGAACCGACTAGGTCACCACCGAACCGCACCAATCCGACTTGGTCATTGCAGGTTGAATCACACGCACATGCTCCTCCTCTTGTGAAATGTGGAATAATAACTCAAAAATGCCATCATAGGATGGAACACAAGAAGTCTTGGAACGGAAGGTGCACCTCTGTCACTAGGCTAGCTCTATATATATATATATATAGTGATTTAATAAAATTCAGTTTAATCAATGACCCATTAGTTAAATCAGTGATCTAGTGTCTTGACCGAGTTGATGATTGGGTTGTGTCTGATAATTATGGGACAAACTCATAAGTGGGATCTAAGAGAAAGGGAAATTATATTCACCAAATGAGGATAAAAAATAGAAACTATCATAGAATCTCTACAAATAAATTTCACCTCCCCTCACTTCCACTATCATTGGTTCTTATCTCTCATTGCAAGCACATACTCTCCCTTCTCTTCCCCTGCATTTGAACCCTCGCACAAGCACCCTCTCCCTCTCATTTTTCTCGCAACCACAACCACTTGTTGCGTTTGTTGTGGGAAAATATTGTCCCTCTAACATTTCTCTTATGAGATACAAGCTTATTCCTTTCTTACTAAGTCAATCCTCAATTGCTAGATTATTGTATAATAATATTTTGTTTTAATTGGTGCGATGCTATCATCGATTAAAGAATAAAAAGTGAGCTTTTTTTGTCTTGAAGAGAGAGATTTTTAAAATTTTAATGTATTGAGCTCATTAAAAATTTTAATTTTTTATTCTTTAACCAATATCATATTTATAAAGTACTGGTTAAAAAAAATTATACTAATCAAGACATTTTTCTATCGTCAGCTAAAAACTAAAAACCTTTTTTTATATAATGACGATAAAAAACAAAATGTAACTTTGATTTACTTGTTTAATTGGCATTTATTCAAATTAAAGCACTATTTTTTTTATATAAACTCAGTAATATTAAAACTAGAGAGGATTAATTCAATAAGGAAAAAAAAATTAAAAAAAATATAAAGACAATTTAGTAACAATTGTGGAGAGGCTATTCCCCAAAATTCTATAATGCCAGTTGTAAAACAATACAGGGGACAGGCAACCCAGAATGGGGGGGATTCATTCATTCACTGATTTTAGGGACAGGAGCATTGGTCGGCTGTCCTCTCCTCTCCACCTTTATCATATGCTTCAATCATTGTTTTCAATCTCAACTTTTCATTTGCCCTAACTCACAAAGTTTTGCTCCTTGGGGTGCCTCTGTATTCCTCTGCCAGATGATCGATATCCCGAAATTTTTTTAGATGAACACAATTTTAATAATTTATTTTTAAAAAATATTAGACAATCAGAAATTTATATCGAATTCTAGTATAATTATTAGGGTGAAATATGTTTTATCCATTAAATTTTAATTCATATGCAATTTATATGTTTACGTTCAAAACATGTTCATAGTACCCCTAAAGTTTTCAAATAATGCTAACAACCGATGAAAGTATGATTTATGTGCATTTAATTCTTTAATTTTTTAATTTACACAATCTAACAGTTTGTTTGTGAATTTTCATGTGTACTTAACATAACTCCCTAATTTTTTTATTGTATGCAACCAGACATCCTGCTTTGGCCTAAAATTTTGTACTATTTAGAAAATCTAGGGTTTTTACACTATTTGTAAAGTTATGTCGTGATACACGTTTTGAAAGCTCAGGTTGTAAATTACACATTACGTAAAGTTCAGGGTTAAAATATTTTAACCCTAATTATTAGTCTTTAGATAAATTAGTAGGTTATATCACTTCATTTTATTTGACAATTATTATGATTTTAGTAAAAAATTCTGTATATATATTTAAATGTTTTACACATATTTACAACACAGTAGAGAAGATCCATAAATAAATGTGTATATTATAAATAAAATTGAAGAGTATATCATAAATAATATTATATATATATATATATATATAAAAGTGTTAAAATTATGTCCATAGCTTCTATCCCTTCCCAGAATTCTCAACAGACCCTTTTCAATCCTTCGCTATCTTTTACTATTGTCAAGGACACCCATCCAACAATCTAACAATTCAGAGAGACACCCATTGAAGGATAATCTAATAATTTTATTATTATATACCAACATATTATATTTTTAATAAAGTAATCCTTTGAAGGGTAATAATCTATGCTTCCCTTTTTGTTAACAAAATAATTTCCTTAATTATCATCGAAAAGTAAAATTGGAATCTAAATAATAAAAAATAATTCTCTATTGTGTTGTTATTATAACTTTCTCTTATCCTAATACCACCATCTTTTAATATTTAGATTCGCTGTGTAAATTTGACAAAAAAAGAAAAAAGAATCGCTATCTAATTTTGACAATTGCACAAACAATGCACATGGTCTCTTGGTACTTTCAAAACTGTTCAAACGACCACTTCCATGCTGCCGTCTAGGGAGGTTAATTAAGAGATCAATGAACTCAGAGTTTTGTTGGTAGCTAGCAATTTTTATTTTTTTTTTAAGTACAATTAAGCTAACAAGCAAAACGACTTCAGTAGCTACTCATTAGTGTGTCGTTAATGTCGGTGCTCAGGAACATTTAGGCGCATAGGCCATGCCATATCAACACTCCACGATTTTATAA
Source organism: Dalbergia cochinchinensis (assembly GCA_031216125.1). Lineage (NCBI taxonomy): Eukaryota > Viridiplantae > Streptophyta > Magnoliopsida > Fabales > Fabaceae > Dalbergia > Dalbergia cochinchinensis. The sequence goes on along the minus strand of CM062373.1, from coordinate 50,855,635 downwards.
CATTTTAACATTAATTAAACTGTGCATTAAAAATCCATGTTAAACATAATAAGAACTCTTAACAAAATAAATCAGCATTTTTTTCAATTCTTGAATGAGTGAATTTTATTTTTATTTCATCTAATAATTATTTTAAATTTTTAAATTCATTTATTATTCATATAAATTATACAGAACCCCTCCAGTGACAACTTTTTCGATACGTATAAATCTCAAAACCAAATCCAATACTTTATATCTGAAAAACTTGAAATCCTTTTACTTGGACTAATATCTTGTTGATAAATTGTGAATTGTATTAAATGATATAACAACAAATTATTAGACCTAAATATATGTTATTCTTTATTTTTGATAAAGTATTTTAACAAATAGTTTTTGTGAGACTCATCATGTAAGAGTTCGATTCATTTATCATTTACACACAAATTTCGTTGGTAAACTTAATTATTTATTAAATTGTTGAAAATATATTTTTTTACACTGTTATCGTTACTTGTGAATGACGTGGATGGGAAAGAATGCTTACCTAAACATTTGTCCGTGAACAACATGTACGTATTTGATTTTCTTCACAATAGAAGAAGCAGTAGCACACCGCAGAGCCAAACATTAAATGGGAACAATGTTCGTTGGAAGGAAAGTAAGTAAATTAGGCTGAGTTGTGGGGAGAGAGAGCACCTACATTACAACAGAAAAAATGTTAAGCCTACTCATTTAATATGAAATACCATATCAACTTATTTTTTTATCTAAAATTAAATAAAATATAAATTTTATTTAGATGAACTCCATACTTTATTTACAAGTGGATAAAAAAATCAGTTAATATGATATTTTATGTGTATAAATAACTTAACTCTTATAACACTACAAGCATGGAGAGAGAAAGAACAGGACTGAACTTTCCGGTAGCACAGAGGCAGAGAGAGAATCTGCATTCATATGTCTTCTGCGCCTTATTTTCTGTCTCTGTAAATAAATAAAAAGAAAATAAATAAAAAGACCCATTTATCGTTTTTCTGCATAGCATTGGAGTCCCTTTTACTCCACACTCCGCAATAACAACACCACCAACATCTTTTTCCTTTCCTTTTCTCTTGTTCTCTTTTCACTAACTCTGCATTTTCTTTTTGCTTTTGAGGGGTGGTGGTGGGTGAGTGGGGGCACTGAAGAGTTTGCATTTGACTTTATAGTCCCTCACTTGATTTTCCTTACGGAGACATCAAAAAAAAAAAAAAGGTACCTTCTTTTTTCCTTCCTCTCTCTCTTAACATTCATGGTAAACCACACAACTATTGTTGTAAGTAACACTTAGCTCAATACTCTCTATAGTTACACTATCATTTTCTGCTCTTTTTTATGAGATTGGAGATCAGGGCTGGTCTCAGATTTGGTCATCATTTGGGGTCTCTTTAGATTGTTGAAGTCTTTGTTCATTGTTCTTCAGAGTTAGAAGGAAAAAGGAAGGAGATTTAAGAAGGTGGTGCTATGGCAGCAGGAGGAGGAGGAGGAGGAGGAGGAGGAGGGGCAGCACCAAAGGCTGACGAGCCACAACCACATCCACCAAAGGATCAGCTACCAAATATTTCTTACTGCATTACTAGTCCTCCTCCATGGCGTGAGTGTCTCAACCTCAACCTTATCTTACACTCAAAAAGTGCCTTTCTATACAAAAGTCAATAAAAAAGCTCTCTTTTTCAGTTCCCACATTGTTCCAAATTATTTGTTTTTGGAAAGAAAATAGCTCATTGTAAGGCTAGATTTAAAAAAAAAAGGGGGTAAAAAAAGGAAAAAAGAACTTCTGGATTGTTTAGTTCATGAATCCTACTTCTGATTTTTACAATGAACAACTATTTTTTTCTTTTTGGTTTTGTCTTGCCTCTTGAGCCATTGAGTTTAGTCTTATGCCAGAGGCAATCCAAGTATTTTATTTTTCTCCCCTTACTTCTCGTGTGATTGGAGCCAATTTTGAAGTCCTATTTCAGTTTATTGAATTTCTTTATATTTTTCTTTCCATCTTGTGTATGGTAATTTTACATTCATATTTGAGGTTCTTCCCAGTTGTTTCCAGATCCAGATTTGGTAACAAAAAATTGATTGCTACATCCAAATTTGCCCCCTGATGTAATAATTTTCATATATATTTTAATAGCTACTAATAAGTTTTTCTTTTTTTTTTGCTACAAAAAGAAAATATTATTCAGATTGTTGGATTTTAGGACATTTTATTACGACACTGAGGCCATACAGACAAGAAACAAATTTTGTAACAGAGATTTCTACTTCCAAATTTGGCCCCTGATGTAATAATCACCTTCATATCTTTTAATAGCTATAACAAGCTCTCTCTTTTTTTTTTTCAACTAAAAACTGAATTATTCAGATTGTTGGATTTTGGGACATTTTATAACAGAACTGAGGCCAATTAGTCAAGGACTTCTATTGAACAATGTCGTTAAGGAAATTTAAATAATTGGCTGAAATACAATGACAATTCCTTTTGTTGTTTTAACTTCTAAGTAGGCACATTTACAAATTTAAGAATCTCTCTTCTTTCCATTTGCCTTGGGATTTTTTTTTTTGATTGATTAATTTGATGGAAATTTGGGGACATTCTGATGCAGCTGAGGCCATACTTCTTGGTTTTCAACATTTTCTTGTGATGCTTGGCACAACTGTGCTCATTCCCACTGCTCTTGTTCCCCAGATGGGAGGTGGCAATGTAAGCAATCATGGATACAATATACTTGAAGCAGCAATTTTTTGAATTTATTGCATAATATTGCTTACAATATAGCCATAAGGTTGAAGTTACAATTTTGTCTTAGCCAGAAGTTATGCAAAAAAGTGATACGATATATATATATATATTTTTTAGGAGGAGAAGGCAAAAGTCATCCAAACACTACTCTTTGTTGCTGGTATTAACACATTGCTGCAAACACTGTTCGGAACGCGACTACCTGCAGTAATTGGTGGATCGTATACCTTTGTTCCAACAACAATCTCAATTATTCTTGCTGGCCGATTCAGTGGTGAACCAGATCCCATAGAGGTCTTGTGATGAGAAAAATAAAGCTATATTAAGTGCATGCTTTTTATTATTTTTTTAGGGAATAATCATCTTTAATTTTGTTCGATAGCTCTCATCAAGATTGTAATTATAAGGTGTTTTGAACACACAGTAAACTAATCCAAAAACAGTCTAAATGGTGTGTAGTTGATATGCTTGCTGTATTATTTTACATTGTTGTGAAATGAGGTTTAATATTGATGAAAACTACCATATGGCCTGTAATCCTGTTATACATCAATTCTTTATGCTATTTGTTATCAGAAACTTACAACCATGCAGTGCTTAATTCCATTGGAAATAGCACATAAATTTAATTCAAGCAATGCCACAGACCTTTTATGCCTATTAGATTAAAACTATGATCACATTTTTTTGGCTTTATTTTTTCTATGTATTCAGAAATTCAAGAGAATAATGCGGGCAATCCAGGGTGCTCTTATTGTTGCCTCAACTCTTCAAATAGTACTAGGCTTTAGTGGCCTATGGCGTAATGTTGCAAGGTTGGTCTCATGTTCTTAGTAAGTAGCTGCAATATGCTTTCTGTGCATATATGTCTTGACAGCTGAAACTGTCTAAACCAATATGTAAGCCAGGTTTAAGAAGGCCTTTCATTTTTCATTGTTCCACAAAGCTGACTTGATTTTTCAAGTACATAATATGATGATATTCTTGAGTGATTTGTGCAACTGCATTTTGATTAACTAGGTAGCCCCCAGAAACTGCAGAGAAGTAAATAAGTAAATAACTTATTATTCTTGTGACTTGGTACAGTATTCCCAGTTGCTGTAAGTTTATTTTTCTTTCTTCAGGTTTTTAAGTCCACTTTCAGCAGTTCCTTTGGTATCTCTGGTTGGTTTTGGCCTGTATGAGTTAGGTTTTCCTGGGGTAAGCCTTCTGATATACGTTTACATTGCTCTAGTTTAAAATTAATTGAAGAAAATTTCAACATTGATGCTTGTCTTGGGTGTAGGTTGCTAAATGTGTTGAGATTGGACTGCCAGAGCTTGTATTGCTAGTATTTGTTTCACAGGTTCCTTGAAGTTTTGTACACCTAGTTGTCTTCTAACATTTTAAAATCTCAGCACTAGGATCTCTGTTAATTTCATCTTCTTAATTTCTTACTTTTTAGCTAGAATGTTTCTATAAATCTGAGTTTAACAGTTAGTGGTTGTCATGCAGTATGTGCCCCATGTGCTAGGTTCAAGGAAGCATATATTCGATCGTTTTGCTGTTATTTTTACAGTTGCAATTGTGTGGATATATGCTCATATACTCACTGTTGGAGGGGCCTATAACAATGCTGCTCCTAAAACACAGATATCCTGCCGCACTGATCGTGCTGGACTTATAGATGCTGCTCCTTGGTTAGTTTTGTGATTTGCTCTTAATTTTAACCCTTAGCATTTTTTTTGTGGCAACTGAGTATTTCATATTAAGCAGTTTAATTACTGTGTTGGTGCCTATAGTGTTACCTTAAATTAATCCTATACAAGCTTATAATTGTTTCCCCACCATTTTTGTCAGCTGTCACATTCCTTAATTTAGTGCGGATGTGGAAATGGTATGCCGAATTGACAGCCAATTTTGCGTTTGTGGACTCAAGGGTGGCCAGATTAATACGGTTCCCAGCCCTGAATTCACAGTCATCTGTCTGTTTTGTGAGGATTGTTGATGGAACAACAGGGATGGATTTATTTGGCCACCATCTAATCCACTCCAGCAAAATGGCTTCAGCACTAAATTAATGGCAGTTGGTCATGGGCAGAGATCCAGTTGAAAAATTTATGTTTAGGGACTAACTCTAAAACTTCAGCAAAGTTAATACAATACCAAATGAGAACATTTTTCTCCTTTCTCAGATCTATTCTTGTTATTTCTATCCACATATACCGTATACTATTTTGAGTGACGAGGGTCCTACTTTGTGGCGAACTGAGGAGGTTCCTCTTAAATGATTCATGGAGGTGGATATATGTCACAGGTGTAATTCCTTAAGCTTTTGTGATGTTCATCACTCCTTTAAAACTTGGACCTTTTACGATACTCATCACTGCTTTAAAACTTATTGAGTTATGAGCACACACATAGTTGATGTCCTCTAGTTGGGTTCAATTGGATCCATGAGTGGTAATCTACTATCTGAGCATGGCTTTGCGAGTTGAAACTTATTGGGAAGAATCTGTCATGCATTTTGAGTTTGCAGGATTAGAGTTCCATATCCCTTTCAATGGGGGGCACCTTCATTTGATGCAGGCGAAGCCTTTGCCATGATGATGGCAGCTTTCGTTGCTCTTGTAGAGGTAATTTCTTTCTTTAGATCTTCTCTATTTCTTTTTTTTTATTTGATTGGAATAAGAATTTCTTTTCGTTTCTTTTTTTTTTGGTTGATTAATTAGAATAATTTATCTACTCACATGTTTTTTTTCTTTTCAAGCAGTCTAGTGGAGCTTTTATTGCTGTGTACAGGTATGCAAGTGCAACACCATTACCACCATCTATTCTCAGTCGGGGTATTGGTTGGCAGGTATGAAGATGGCTAATACTTCAATGTTTAGATATCTGCAAAACAGTTTTATTGCATTTATATATAATTATAGCAGTAAAGTGGTGATTGATTATGATGTTGATTATTTGCTTAGCAGTTAATCAGAACTTTCAAGTGTAATTACTGATTGTACATCTTATATATGCTCACAGGGAGTTGGCATCCTGTTATCAGGATTGTTTGGAACTGTCAATGGATCCTCTGTTTCTGTGTAAGATTGAAAGTGTTATGTTTGTATGCTATACTCTAGTTAAGAGGAAACTCTATGTCTTTGCTGATTAAAGGAATTCATTTGTTTTCTCCAGAGAAAATGCAGGTCTTTTGGCTTTGACCCGTGTTGGCAGCAGAAGAGTAGTGCAAATATCTGCTGGATTTATGATTTTCTTTTCAATTCTTGGTGAGTTGATGAAGTGTGAAATGTGAATAAGTTTTTGTAATTCGAATATCTAGTTTGTCTTATCCTTAGGCATTCTCTTACTTTTTAAATCTTGCTAATTTTTCCTTACGGTGTAGGGAAATTTGGAGCAGTTTTTGCCTCCATCCCACCTCCCATTGTTGCTGCACTGTACTGCTTGTTCTTTGCTTATGTTGGTATGTTCTACTAAGAAATTTTCAAACTTGATTTAAGTATGTTGATACTTACAAGAAACACAATATGATCTTATGTTGCACATTTTCATCGTTTGTAGGAGCTGGAGGTCTTAGTTTTCTTCAGTTCTGCAATCTTAACAGTTTTAGAACAAAGTTCATATTAGGCTTCTCCATCTTCCTTGGCTTGTCAGTGCCCCAGTACTTCAACGAGTACACAGCAATCAATGGTTTTGGACCAGTCCACACGGGTGGAAGATGGGTATGGATTACATTGATATAATAGGATTTTGATAGCCGGTGCCCTAAGAGCATTTGTGATGGAATCAAGAGTAGAAACTTTTTGATTGAAACATAAGGGCTTGTTTGGTTTCTGTTTTTATTTCCCATTTTGTTTTTATGTTTTCAATTCGCTTCTCCTCTTTGAGGATTTTGTGAAGAAAATAGTGAAGAAAGGAAATGAAAAGTGAAAATTGGTTTCAGAAAACAGTTTTCAATTTTCATTTCCTGTTTTCCTGTTTCAGTAATTTTGTGAAGAAAATATTGAAAATTGTGAAAACTACAAAATTCATTTTTCAATTTTCATTATTTTCTCCACAAAATCTTGAGAATTGGAAAATTGAAAATGAAAAGTGAAAAATATTTTTTGAAATCAAAGCACCTTTGCTTTTATTGTTTCATTCACAAAGTCTCGAAAATAGGAAATGAAAGTAGAAAATTGTTTTCTGATACCAAATAGACCCAAAAATTTCTTTAAAAAGTTTCTATTATTAACTAGTTAGCAAAACTTATATATATATATATATATATATATAACATAAGATGCGGTCTTACCTTATGTGAGTTCACTTACACTTATGTTTTTCTATGTACCTGGCAGTTCAATGATATAATCAATGTGCCATTCCAATCAAAGCCATTTGTCGCGGGTGTTGTGGCATATTTCCTGGACAACACTCTAGACAAGAAAGACCAGCAAATCAAGAAAGATAGCGGGAAACATTGGTGGGACAAGTATAAGTCCTTCAAGGGTGACTCAAGAAGTGAAGAGTTCTATTCCCTGCCTTTCAACCTAAACAAGTACTTCCCATCTGTCTAATTTGAGCTGAAGAGCTGGGTTATAAGGTGGTTTCATCTTTCACCGCCAAGTCTTGTTCTGAGATTAGATTGAAATCTTTGTTACAAGCTATAGTCATATTAGTAGTCTGCTTTGTTATAGAGTTTTTGTAAAACGTTTATTTTATTGCTGGTGTTTTCTGTATATTCTGATAAAGGAAGTGGAGCCACGGTAGTACTAATGTGCATGTTTAATTTATCTTTGATTTGTGTCATGATCAGTTTAGAATCACTCCCTTTTTCTTTTTGTTCATGAAATGCACTTTTCCACGCTAATCCACCCCTCAGGTTCGACGTCTATACATCTTATGATGAGACTAGTGTGTGTTTGGATGCGCACACGTTTATATTTTCTTGGTTTTAGAAATCAAAATCAATTATTGTGTAAAATTAATGAAACGCACTTTTCCACGCTAATCCGCTCCCTACTCTCGCAGGAATTATGAAACATGAATCTCTAAAAAATAAATTCTAGCAAAGCAGATTTGTTCTTTTCCCCAAAGGTATCTTGGAGGCAATCTTGGAGATCTTATAGGGGATATGACTTTCTCAGCATTGATTTTTTCATACCTAAGGCTAGAATTTGATATCACTACTTAAAAGAGATATGCTACTTTAATTAATCATAACTTGCTTTTAGTAGAATTCAATGCACACTAATAGTACCAAAAGTACACACTAATTATGTATTGTGATGAAAATGACTCCACCGAGTTAATATATGGCTGACACGCAAAAGCATAATAGACTAACAAAATATTGAGACCACAACTTAGGGGTGTGTTTGTTTCATAATTTCAGAAAAAGTGATTATGAAAATTAAATTCTATAAATAATTAAAAATTTGAAAATTATTATTTTTTCATAAACTACTCTTTTTAGCTTTAAAAGAAGTTGAATTTTTTTAATATTCTAATTATATGAAAGAAAATTGTGCAAATATATGAAAAAATAACTTTTTTAGGTGAAAAATGTGATTTTGACCCTATAAGTTGTAACCAAGTACATTGGGGGAGATAGTATTTGTATTTGCAAAGCTAGCCATCGAAGTTTGTGTTATCTTCCTTAATCCTATATTAAGCTATTATACTATTTTGGTGCACGTTAATTCTCTCTTCTCATTACTCGGTTATAATTCTTATTTTTCTCTTCTTTCTCCGGTTTTTTCTCGTGAGTATTGTTGAGGGAATGTCATTTTTTTTATGTGGTGCCAACACTATTATTTTTTTCCTTTTCTTTTCTACTGCTTAAGTTTTTGTCTTTCATTTTATTTTTGTTGTCTCCTTTGTGAATATTTAATTTATCCCTTTTATTGGTATTTTTTTTTATCACTTTTAAGGGTGTTTTGGTTTTTCCTTATATATATTTCTTTTTTAAAAAAAATAAGATACAGAGATATTTTGATCTTCAAAGAAAATTCAATTGCCAATGCCTCTATTTAAAGCATGGATAGTTGGGAATAAAGTAAATCTAAAAATCTTTCTACGTGTTAAATGAAGCAAATATTACTCAATTTTTAAATCTTCAAGATGTTGCGATCCAAGATCTAAGATCACTGACTTCTAATACCCCGCGGTACTAGGAAGGACAAGGAATCCCATCCCGAGGTCCATCCTAGGTCTATTTGAGGACTACCAGGAGGGATCACCCAAGTTATACTCCTGGTCCATTCGAGGACCAACGAAGACAAGGACTATCTAGGAACACCAAAGGAAAGGACCACTCGATGTCAACCCAAGGTCCAAAGGAAAGGAGCATCAAGATCAAACACAGTGAAGAGACCTTCCTCGGGGGAAGATGAAACAATGTTAGGCAATGTCTGGAGGAGCGCATAATGAGCACGAAACCAAGTACATGCATACAAGATAAGGTCCAAACAACCTATCACAACTCAAAACAAGTGCACCGTACCAAAAAACATGCCAACTTAGCCCTAGGGGCAAGTCTAAAGAATATAAATAGGAGAAGAGGAAATCCTCTGTAGGTAAGCTATTCATTTTGATATTACACATCTTTCACCCCCTAAAACTTACTTCGGCGTCGAAGTCCCTTGCAGGTACCCACCCCTAGTGCTCCAACCACTGCTATGAGGAGGAAGAACATCAAGAAAACCATTGTCTGTACGCCAGAGCATGGAGGAAGAAGATCAGCAGCACATTTGTGCTTTCCACACTAGGTATAATCCCTACTATATCGCAACACAAGATATTGACTGCATAGTTATTCTTTTACTTGTTTTAGTAGTAGCTAGGATGATTGTACGAAGATGGGTACGAGCATACAACAAAACTCATATCCAGATGTAACGTCTGTTTGGTGCGGCTCGGTATGGCTATTGTAGACCAAAAAATCTTCAAATTAGGCAGAACACGTTCAATAACACGTTAGTTAAAGGTAGGAATCTCGTGATTCAATAGTTATTTTTCGGTATATCATATTATGATCTTATTGTTTAGATCACAAACCCTCCTGTCACTAACTGAACAGTAGATAATCTGTACAAATATGTACATATTTTCACTGTATCGTTCGGAGTTTCTGAATCACTGTATCTTGGTCTGGTGGTTGTTGCTCGGGTCATGTTAGAATGCTGAAAGTGGTTGGATTGGGCAACAGAATGCTTAATATATATGGTTATGCTGCATGTTACAATTAATGCCTATCCAATTTCATACCTGAAAAAAATTGTTAACTGAAGGCAGCCATTTATTTTATATTTGAGTAAAAAAAAAAAATGTCTACTTGAGTTAAAAGGTTCATCTCATTACTTAAGCCCAAACAGCTCAACCCAAAAGGATACCCCATTGTGAGAAGGCTTACTTGGTTAATTACTTGCTCAATGTGAGACCCATAACATTGCCACCATTTTTAAGAATGACATCTTATCGACTTCACTCTATAGGTAGTCCTTTTCAAAATCCCACTTTCAACAAAAGCACCAATTATCGATCACGTAAAGAGAACTCAACCAAAACTAGTCATTTAGATACGAGAATTTCATGATTTTAGTACTACATTGAGTTTAGTTATTTAGTCGACGTGGGAATCATAATATTTAGTGTAGTCCAATGTCAATAGTAGGATTGTTTAAATTCAATCAAAACCATGTCATTAGTTAATCCAAACCGAAATCCGATCAAAATCATAAAAATTTTGATTAGACTGGATCTCATTTTTCACAAATCACTTGGATCGGATCAGATTTCATATCTAATTTTTAAAATCAATCCAATCCAAACTAAATAATATTATATAATAAGGATTTCTCTGACACTCTTATAAAATTCAAGAATATCATTACCTTTTGGTTATTTGTGACTAAAAATAAGTCATGTATCCCACTAACTTACACAAATGGTACCAGTACCTATGAACCTACATGATATCATATTTTATTGTTAAATTTATAATTTTACTATAATAAGTTTAATTTATCACTTTTGTATTTTTTATGAATAATTCTCTTGTAAATAATATGTTATAAATATTAAATGAGTTACTTATACTTATACTTTTATTTACTTATTTTATTGACTTAATTTACTTATATTTTATAGTTAAAATTTTATTTTATCATAAAACTGATCAAACTAATCCAATCCAAACCACAACAAAATATATTTTTGATTTGATGGATTTTTCATTTAAAACTGATCTAAACCTCACCACAAATACCCTTAGTCAATACGTGTTTTCGTGTTCATCAAATATTTATAGAATATTTAATAGGTTTTTCTAACCAGACCACTAATTAAAGATACTTAAAAGAGTAGCTTTTATAACTTAGTGGTTGATCTCTTACTTTAAAAACATGAAAACTCCTCTTTCTAATATGAAATTTTTCTTTTTTAATTTCTTAATTAGTACTCTTAGTGCAATGATTAGAAAAAACCCTATTTAATTGATTCACACTATAGATCCGAGACAAGATAATTAAACCAGCGAGTTTCATGGACCTCTCATTCCAAATGAAATCCACTTTGTCATCTAATAGCTAAATACAAGTATATTTGTAATAAAAATAACATATAGTTTGGCTTATCAAATTCATATTAGTTTAATACTTATTTTCTTTAAATAAATTTTTATGTCCAAGTTCATGAATAAAAAGATCGAGTATAAGAAAAGTTTATCTTAATAGTAGGTGGTCGGACCAAACCAAATTAATCAGATAAGTCTAGCAAACCTCAAAATCCCTTTGTTTAAACTAAAAAATAATGTATATATAGTGCAAATAAGATTAGTAGTAAGCATTCACCTAATATCGAGATTTGAGGATAATATAGAAGTGGGGCTGTGAACACCTGATTTTGTTCAACCTTTTAACAAAAATCCAAAAATTTGCGCTTAATTTATTATTTACAGTTTCGTTAATTACTTCCTAAAAATAAATAAAAACTAATTAATTACTAGTTTTTAATTTTATTTACTTCAAAAAAAAAAAAGAAAAAAAGAGAAAGCAAAGGAGTCACGGACTCCTCTATTCAAGCTCCTCTCCTCTCTTTTATTGCCAAATTCACGGGTTCCCTGATTTCCCCGAAGCAAGCCCGTGAAGCATGGGAAGAAAGAAAAGAAGAAAAAATCAAAATAGAATGATGGTGTCTTTGAATTTTGATCTCTCTGGGATGAAGTTAAAAAATAATATAGGGTATACATATGGAGGATCATCAGAGAACCGGGAAAAAAGAAAGGAAGAAAAAAAATTCATCAAAAGAGAGATTCAAACACATACACAAAAAAAAAAAAAAACTGAACCAAAAAATTTCCAATTCAGGAGGCAGACCAATCAGCAAGAACATCTATTACCTACAAAGAATTTTTCGAATTCAACCAAGATTCCGGTCCAGCCATCAAGAACAAAAGAATCAGAAGCAGATATAGGTACATATACATCATTATAATAAAAATAAAAATAAAAGAAGAAAAGCATAGGGGCCGCGGCCTCCCTGCTCCACCGCCGCGGCCCCCCCTTCTTTAACCACCACCACTCTCCTCTCCCTTCAGCCCATCACCACCCTCAACCTCCATGAAACACCATCATCATCATCATCCATGACCACCGAGCCACCACCTCAGCACCACTTCACCCTCTTCTCCCCGAGCCTCCGCCGCGGCTTTCCTCCCCTTCGCCATGTCCGCCGCCGCGTGCAAAGGTCCCCAACGACCCCGATCTATCACTCTTCCTCCGCCTCAGCCAACAGCCGCACCGCCGCTCTCCCAAGGCGGCTTTCCCCTCTCGGATCTGCCACCGTCGCAAGCCACTCCTTTGAAACCCCATCACCCCTGACCTCCAGCGCCGCCCCTCCATGGCCGCGACTTCCTCATCATCGCTCCCTCTGACCCACGACTCCTTCTCAGCGAACCGGCTCCGATCTTCCTCTCACCGCGCACCACCGCGACAAATTTCACCACGAAGCCCGGTCAGACTGCTTTCAGAGTCGCCTTCCTCCGCCTTGATTCGTGGACCGCCACCGCGTTGTGCTCTGCCTCCTCCACCGCGTTGCGATCGGCCCATTCTCGGCGAAGCCAAAGCCCTTCCTTCCTTTTGGCCACGGCGGTTTCAGCCACCACCACCGCAGCCCCACTGTCATCATCATCATTTCTACACACCTGTAAATCCAATATCATAACAAAGCAGATTCAGTTTTTTTTCCCGAAAAAGTAAAAATGAAAATAAAAGGAAGAAGAAGCTGGTTCCCCTTGCCAAGGCCACCGGTGGATTCGGCCTCCACCATGGGGTCTGCCTTCCTCAGCCACGAAGTCCACCGTGCAGGTCCGATCATGATCCACCGGACGTTTCCTTCACGTCTCAGTCTCCGGTCACCGCCACGGCTTCGCGCGGCTTCCTCCTCTTCCACTAGTGCCAGATCGCCACCGCGAACCCCTTCCTCTTCCCTCCTCGCGCGAGCCGCTGCTCCACCGCCACGGCTTCCTTTTTTCCCCTCACTCTTACTCGATCTCTCTCTTACTCGATCTCTCTCTTACTCGATCTCTCTCTCCGTTTTTTTTTCCTATTCTCTGTCCCTGTGTCTCTTTCTTCCTCTTGTGTTGTGTGTGTTAAAGAAAAGAGAGAGAAGAATCTGTGTGTGTTGAAGATAGAGAGGGGTTAGCGTGTGTAGATGTTAGTGAAAGTGAGGGTGAATCCGTGAGTGAGTGGGTGAGGGTGAGTTGAGTGAGTGAGTGAAAGTGTGTGAGAGTGTATACGTGTGTGCGTGTGTGGGAGGGGAGGGAATCAATTGGTTTAGGTAAAATTAGGGGAATTAGGAATAGATTTTATTTTATATTAATAATATTTTATTTTTATTCGAATCAAAATATTAAATTCGTTTATTTAAATTTTGATTTTATTTGAGTTTAGTTTTGTGAATATTTTAGTGAAAATGAATAAATTAGTTTCTAGATATGTAACCATGCAAAACAAAATGTAAAGAGTGATTTAATTGTTTCTTTAACTTTAAGTAAAGTTAGTGTTAAAGTTTTATTAATTAAAAAGATAAAAAATATAGTAATTACGCCCCCTTTCGTTTCTTAATTGTTTGTATATGTTTTGTTGATTTATGTGTTTATGCTCTTTTTTTAAGTATATGTATGTATTAACTATGTGAATTTGAGTTTTGTATTTATATTAGACGGGAATGTGGAGTTGATTTAAAATTGGTGTATAGGTGTGTTTTAAAAAAGTATTACAAAAAAATAAATAATAATAATAAATAAATAAAAATAATGATGTTTTTTTAAAAAAAGTTTGTGTATACGGGTTGTTTTATTTATTTATCTATGTTCTTAAATTAAGGCTGTTATATTTTGATGATTTAAATTTTTATTTTATTGGTTTTTATTTTATTTTAATTTAGGCTTAGATAAAAGTTTTTTTTTTACTTTGAGTTTGTAATAAATATTTCGATATTTGATAAAAAAGAAAAATTTGTAACATATTTTCTTTTATTTTATTTGAATGAAATTAGGTAAATTAATTGCAAAAAAGGAAAGAAACAAAATAAGTGGTTCAATTTAATTTCATTTAATTTCATTTAATTATTTTGGGTAAATTTAATATTAATGTTTCTATTAATTGAAAAAGACTAAAAAATAAAATTAGGATCTTTCTTTAGTTTAATTATTTTATATATTTATACATTTTGTTCAAGATTAACTATATAATGATATTCTTTTTTTTTTTTAGTGTCTTGCTTAGATTAGGAATGTTTGTGTCTTATGTTTTTTTAGTTCAATTACTTTCTGTGTTTGTGTTTTGATTAAGATTAATTGTGTAATCGTAATATTTTGCATTTTTAGTTTAATCGTTTTACATATTTTGTGTATTTTCCTTTGTGAATTATTTTTTTAGTTTTGTTATTTTATATGATTATGTGCTTTGTGCATATTTATGTTATAAATTAATTTTTCTTTTGGTTTAATTCTCTTATATGTTTTTATGGTTTATTTAAGTTAATTGTGTTTGTGTTCTTAATTTTTGCTTTGTTAGCTTAATTATCTTTTTTTTTCTTTCGGTTCAAATTCATTGAGTATTTGTTTTTATGCGTTAATTTTGTAGGTTCCTGTTAAAATTAGGTTTTTGTCTAAAAAAGAAGTTTTATCCATTTTGGATTCAAAATAAATATTTGGTTCTTTTATTAAAATTTATATGCTTAATTAATTGATAAATTATATTAAAAAGGGGAAGTTAATTGAGCCGAGACGGTTTGTTAATCTCATGTTTCAGAATATTTTAGCTGCGACGGCTTGATATTCGAAGTTTTTTTTTTTAAAAAAAAAAATAGAGTTAATTTGACCGCGACGGTTTGTTAACTTTATGTTTTAGAATATTTTACCATGATACTAATATTCTAAAATTCTCTTTCAAAATTAACTTTTCACTACTTAATTTATTTGTAAATAATTCTCTTAACTTTTTCTATACTATTTGTGTATCTTGTTTTATTTATAAATTTCTTTTTTTCCTAAATTTTATTTCAAAATATTTCATTTAACTTTTGTTATTGTAGATAAAGAGTTAATTTAGTCGTGATGATTGTTAACTTGATATTTGAATATCTGAATTGTGACAATTTGATATTCCAAATATCTCTTATAAAAGTTTTTTTATATTTTCTTTTATAAAAATACCAAAAATATTTTTTTGCTTCTATTTGCAAATATTTATTATTTAGAACAATTCTTTTTTTTAAAAATTTTATGCTTTTGTGTCAAATGTTTCATTTCAAATAAAAAAAGGTTAACTTAGTCGCGACGACTAGTTAACTCATTCTTAGGACATTTGAATCATGACGATTCACAGACTAAAAATTCTTTTCTTTTTAAAAAATATAAATAAATTCCTTTTAATTTTCTTGAAATAGGAAATAAATGTTTGAAAAAAAGGTTATTTATTTAATTCGCACAGTTAATTAAAGGTACCGTCCAAAGACGGGTGTACTAGGGTGCGTGGGATCAATTCCCCGCTCTTCCCTATGCATAACCGACTTTAACTCAAACTGGTTTCAAAGACTTTTCTCTAAAAAATAGGTTTTTCCAACGTTTTCCCAATTTTAAATAAACTTGGTGGCGACTCCATAATTTTCAATAAAAAAAATTCTTTCTCTTTCGCCATCCCCGTCGCGATCTCGGTTGCGACAGGGGCCACATGATTTGTGAGTGATGAGATTTGAAAGACAGGAAATCTAATGCGGTTCTGGCTTTACCGATTGATCTAATCTCAAAATCTTTTGTTCTCAGTTCTAATTAACAACCAAGCATGGAACCTTATCATGCTCCCCTACAACATCATAACGATTACCTCTCCATGATAATGCATTGAATAGGGTCAATTGGGATATCACTTTTTTCTTCTTTAATTTCTATCTGTATTGTATTTCCTCAAACAATTTTCTTCCAAAAATTTAAGTCGATAGATAGAGATACATGAATAGTTTTACACTTTAATATTTTACCTACACAAATATCTCTTTTTAGACTTGAACACAATTTTTTTTTCCCTCATATTGAGGGATAATAAGAATCAAATCCCCGACTGCTTAATGATAGAGACTCTAATATTTTATTATGAAATAATTTCTTTTAAAAGTTTAAACTGATAAACAGAAACGCACAATTAATTTTATACGGTAACATTGTGCTTATTAGGGCACACAAAATAGTGGTCACCGGCTTACACTAGAAAGCAACAATATACCGGATGGTTCACACTTCACAGCCATAATGATGTTCCTGTGTGACTCACGAGGTCCCAACCTAATCAAGCTTATGCTGCATATCATAAGCAAGTTGACCTTTCTTGCCAAAGAACAAGGCTCAACAATCATTTGTCCAAGTGAACCCCATAGAGAGTGATGGCTAGCTTGACATACAAATATTTGGACGTAAGACAAGCAATACTATACATCAAGCATTCTTTTTTTGTTGTTGTAATTATGCTTTTTCTTGTATTTTTCCATCAAAGCCGTCCTACGTTAACAAAGGTCAAAAGCTGAAGGGACAAATTAGCAAACTTCTATATATGATTAAATAATAAGGTCTATTTTTTTTTGTCTTTTATTTTCTATGTTCAGTTTTAATTCTAAAAATACTACCGATTTTTAATTTATATCTTATTTCTATTTTCTGTTTTTACTTCAATAAATCTTAAAAAAAAATGTATTAAGATACATTAAGATATATTATGAGAAGCAAGGACAATCATTTTGGCTCCCTTAAATGATTATGTCACTGACAAAATAACCCCTAAAAGTATTATATTTGTCCACGAGCAAATCAATTTCGTTTGACAAATCAATTCAAAGTCAACTAACCTTCATTTTTTGTTAACATAAGTGATTTTTTTGGGAGGCTATTTTGTTGAATATGTGTCTTTTCTAGGTTAAAATGATGGTTTTATAATGTGGCACAAAAAGCATCTTTTAAGGGTTAAAGTGGTGATTCTATAATATCAATTTGGCACAAACTGTGACACATAGTCACTTCGGTAATGAAAATTGAGGCTAATTGATGTTTGGATAGATTCATTAAATTAAATGAGTCTTTTGAGGGTCATAAACAAATATAATATCTTTTCAAGGCTATTTTGTCAGTAATATAATCGTTGGGGATCTAAAATGGTGTTTCACCCTTAAGAGAAACACCTCAGGTAGTGTTTGGTAGCTAATATAGGACAGTAAAGACAAAGACATGAAAAACACAGTCTCTGTATCCTGTTTGATTATAGAGTATAAGACATAATAACTGCTCCATATACTATTTGGAAATACAAGTATAAGACAGCAAATATATGATAAAAGATATCATATACCGTTGCCGGTTCGTTGCGGGACCACCCTGCACTACTCATAATTGCGAGGACACATAAGAAAATATTAAATATGTATAAAAGTATTATTGGAAGGAAAAAATATTAAATTTTTATCTCTATATTCTATCTTTACTTTCCCCAGCTTTTAAAGGTACAGAAATTTTTTGTACTTTTATTTTGGGGACATATAATTTTTCTATCTTATATATCTATCTCCATCACCAAATAAATTTATATTTCCAATATCTCTATATTTCTATCAATGTATAAGCTACCAAAGGCTAATTAAGGTGCTAATTGACCGGTGTGAATTCAATAATAATACTAGAGCTAGCCAGCGCAAGCATTCCTATTGTAGGAGGAGGCACGAACAGAGGAGATGAGGAGAGGAATTAACGTAATTTTGTTTTTCGGGTCAGAAATTAAGGTGAATGTTATGTGGGCCTTCATGGAGCATGCATAATTGGATGCTTCTTCTTTTGAAAGGCGAACACGCTTAAAAGCCCAACCATTTGACACCCACTCATTATATATTCTGGTAAAGGGCAGTGATCATCCCATCCCTTAGCCGGGTCCACACACCACACGCAAAACAAGAACAACCTCTTTACACATGCAGAGCATATTGTTTATTAAGAGAATTGTTAACAAGAGTTTAAGGTGTAATTAATGTTAGTGAGTTTAATTTTAGTATACAGTTGATATAAAATGCTTTCAAATTGTTACTTATTAATAATGTTTTGACAAGCTACATGTAAATAGGTTAATAGACATATATAAGGTGCTAAACTGATTAAATAATAAATCAGTAATTAGTAAATTTACGTATAATTTTTTCCTGCATTAACAATATATTAAAATCAAATTCAATAGTAGATCTACATTTGCATTTTTAAAGTACATACAACAGAAATATTGAATTAAAACAAAGACTGTTACATTCTATTAAAAGTCATGCCGTTGATATTATTAACACTAACAGATTTGCTAAAATATTTTTTGAAGTGTAAAAGTATAAAACACTCGTTCTTAATTAAAAGACATATATATCTTTATATAAACTTTGAATATAAAATAAATAGAATTAATATATAAAAACTTATGATTGATTATGACCCCACTACTTGAAATGTCATAGAAATAGGAGATTATAATTGAATAATAATACAAGTTTTTTTATATTATTAATATATCAAAATTAAATACAATTTAAGTTTATATTTATTCCACAATTTTTTTTGGGCGAACATTTATTCCACAATTTCTATTTATTCTAAACTTGACTCATTCTCCCGTGATTTTGCACATATGATCATTTCAGTGTGTCATGTAACATGGTGCCCTTGTAACCTTGTAGCATATTCTGATTCCAAGCATTATTATCCAAGCATTATTATGAAAGAACATGGAAAATATTCTCTAAAGTCTAAACAGGAGTGATGAATTATTCTCATGCAATCCAAGATTTGGCGATAATCATTTGGCAGTGGTGCTCGTGGTTGTCAAACATGGGGATGCAACTCACTACTGATCATGGCTGTTTGACCACCGATGCGCCACCCTTGTTCCCAATTAAATCAGACCAAAAGCAATAAGCAATTGATCATAATCAAAATATGTTATCTTTGAGTAACGCTAGCTACACACAATTAGAATAATATTATCAAATTTTGAATAAAATTTATGATAGTTGCTTGGTGAAATAAAGTAATATAATTCATTTATTCGTCTAATAGCAACAATTATGATATATCATTCTAACAATTAAACAATGGCAAAGTTTCTTACCATTATTTTTCTTTTCCTTTTTTTTTTCTTTATCTATCCTGCTTGGAACCTGTTGATACATACTTGGAAGGATATATATATATATCATAATAATAAGGCTAAATTAAATCAACATCCTCTGTATCTTTCAACTATCAATACAAAAATCTAGTCAATAATAGATGTCAATTAGCATTTGAGTGAATTTTGTCAAAACATAATGAATTTTTGTAAGGTCACGGATGAATATAATTCTTTTTCAGAATTATTTTGTCAACAACATAATATTTCATGTGTCAAAATGGTAGTTGTCCTAAGATAAAGCTTAACTAACAATGGCTTCTTGTTAGTGCACCTCAAAATGCCTCCTAGTCAGGTATTAGCTAGGTAATTGGGGTGATCACCATTCAATTATAATTATCATTTAAGATTTTGACATATAGATTAAGAAATCAATGAAAATGTATAAAAATATATTCAAAAAATTATATTGATAAAATTACCATTTTAAAAAATTACGCACCAATTATTATGAGAAGTTTGTGTGTGAAAAAGAATATATACAAAGTCAAAATAAAAAAATAATTAATATTTTTTTAAAATTTTTAAATGATATATAATATTAGATAAGTTTTTTTTCCCCTAGAGAATACTTACAGTGAGAGGTAGAGAATACATTAAAAATAAAGGATGCATTTGTTTTGGATTTTAGAAAGAAATTATCATAAAACTTAAATTTTATACATAATTATAAAAGGTGAAAATTGATTTTTTAGAAGTTTTTCCTTTTAAACTCTATAAAAAAGCTACAACTTATTTTTTTAAAAATTTTAATTATTTTAAAAAACTATTTAAAAATATAAAAAGTAATTATTTAAAATGAGAAAAAGTTATTTTCTACTCCAAAAATTCCAGACAAACGCCGCTAAATAGCAAGTGAATTTGAGTATATGTCATTTTCACAAAGATGGTAAAACCAAAGGAATGTAACGTTTTGATAGCCACAGATCACATCACCAAAGCGGCCCCCGTCCCACCTTTCCTTTAGGCTGCTTCCTCACGCAGTCACCCATCCAATCCATGCCGGACACGTGTATCCATGTTGAACATCATGCCAGTTTCATCTCAATTTTGGATTTGGCTCGCCCAAAATATAAAATATAAAAGTGGAAGATTAATCTTTAGATTAATTAGTTTTAGAAAGTGAATATTATTATTATTTTTAAATTAATATATTTTTATTTAATTATTCATAATTATTTTTTCTTTTATATAATTAATTTAATGATAGTTATTTTTTAGTTTAACTCATTTTCAATAATATTGGCACTTTTCTTCAATTTTTTGTGTTTTAATAATCTTTTATTTTGTAAGAATCTTTCTTTTTTTTTTACTCATTTTTCATATGAAATTTTTTAAATATATATATTTTGTATAAGGACAATAAATTAATTCTCTTAATTTGAAATAGCTTTAGCATATATGAATGTATTATCACATATGATGGGACTAAAAAAATGTAAAAGGTAATATATAAATTGTAAATTGCATCTACAAAAACTATAACATTTATTTGTTCACTTTTTTAAAATTATTTTTTGTATCTAACATACTTACTACTATGTATTGTAGATAATTATTGTATTATAAATTTTAAAAGTAATTTAATATTTATATATCAATAGTTAATTAAATAAACTAATTAAAAAGACATATAGTATTTAATGGTCCTCTACTAATAAATATTATAATCAGTATTAAATATTTTGAAATAAAAATAATTATCATTTAATAAAATTCATATAAAATTACTAGGATCACATTTTTGCAAAATAAAAACACAAACAATGATATATTAAAATATGATTTATTTAGCAATGTCAATAATAATGACTTGAATTAGTACAAAATGAGTTTCAATAATATAAAATTAATAATAAATTATTAGTTTAACTATGAAAGAAAATTATGAAAGAGAATGAAGGGTATTTTAGGGTAATCATATAAAAGTTCAGTAAATTAGGAGTAAAGATGGATATTTGCCACTCCCTAATTTTTATTATATGTATAATATGTGAGAATCATATTAAATAATCTAAAGTTATTTAATTCTTCACTTTTATACTTTATCAATTCCTTTATTTTAAATGAGTCAAATCTCTCATTTTTACCTTGTATTCAGGTCTAAATTGATTTTCTTTAACTCCTATTTAGATACACATAATAATATCGGTTTTATCATTGGACATTGATTAAGAAATCAAAATAAGAAAATTTTATATTGGGAAGATGAGTTTTTATATTTGTAATTATGAAATTCTTTAAAAAGTTTTAAAACTTGTTTTTTTTTTAAAAAAATTTATCCAATGCCCTATTAGAAAAACCTTTATAATAAAAGTATATGTTTTGCTGAACATACAATTGCTTATATATTGGTTTTTATCAATTTTTATGTAAGTATGATCAAACTTGATTTGTTAAATTTATGTCCATCTAAAATTCATTTGATTGGCAAAATCTTGTTTTTAGTTACCTTCCATCTTTGTATATAGCTGTTTTTTCATTCCACTCTCTATAATTTTTTTTTTTTGATGTATCCCTTCATTATATATGAGAGATCAATTTCTCACGACTTAAACAGAGACTTATTCTAACAATAGTTTTCTCTTACGTATAAATCTTGAGATCAAATCCAAAGCCATATGTGTAAAGGATCTGAACACTTTCAGTCGGTTTTACTCTTCTTTTCTAATGTGAAATTAATAAAATAATGTTTAATGCATAACATTGTAACATAATTTGGTAATATAATCCAATCCAATTAAAACTATGTAAAATATAAGATAATATGTGAGCTTGTTCATGAAATTAATTTATGTCCATTCTAAAAAAAAAAGTTGAACTCCATTTTGATATGCCAAATTTAAAAATTCTCACACATGTATTAAATGATGTGTAACTACTATTAAAAATATTTTAGCTCCTAAAATTAAATAACTATTTTAAAAGTTACACGCATGAAATATATAACTTTCTTTGACATTATAAAGATATATAAATAATTGACCATGTTAAACATTTTTCAAAAGATATAAAAATGAATCTCATCGTAACATTGGGATGTTAATAAACCCCTGGTTAACAGCTATATATTTAACTCTCCATTGCATAGAGAATCTCAGTTTTGGTGCTTTGAAAATTTGTGGGATTGAGTAGTGGCTGCTATGCTATATAAAAAGACAACTTAATTAGCGCTTCAACATTCCCTTAACTTATATATATATATAAAACTCGTTTTGCTCTTGTAGCTAGCATTCCAGCTTCTTCATTTGTGTCTCTTGGAGCTAGAAAGAAAGAGAGAAGAAGGAGATGGGAAATTGCCAAGCCATTGATGCTGCAACACTAGTGATACAGCACCCCAATGGGAAAGTAGAGAGGTTCTATTCCCCAGTGAGTGCCACCCATGTCATGAAAACCAACCCTGGTCACTATGTTGCCCTTCTCATCTCCACCACCACATTGTCTACAACTACAATCAATAATAAAAAGGAGATTGCAAATTGCCCAAATAAGATTCACAGCAAAACGACCACCACCACCAACCCAGTTCGCCTAACTCGAATCAAGCTTCTCAAGCCTACAGATACCCTCCTTCTTGGCCAAGTTTATAGGCTTATCACAACTCAAGGTTGGTTTCTTTCAACTACACACCTTTCATTTATGTATTGATGTGTTTGGTCTTAAGTCTTAACCACTAGTATTCGGAGTTTGTTAAACTACGGTCGATCTGATTCGAACCAATAAACTTACATATGAAACTCATTCATAAAAATTTTCACCTTAACTAAGCCAGCGAGTTAAACTTTTGAAGTGTTTAGTTCTTTTGTATTGATGTTTAATCTTTAACGTTTTATGCGTTTGCTTCTTGGGTTCAGAGGTTATGAAGGGCCTAAAGGAAAGGAAGCAAGCAAAGATGAAGCAACAAAGCATGTCAGAATTAGCTCATCATCACAAGGCAGATTCTGTGAACGAGAAACTTGGGCTGGAAATGGAGGAAGCAGCAAGGAGGTCTGACCCAGAGGACAACCAGGTAAATCCTCAGAAATAACATGGTCATTTTTTATGTTCGTGTTTTTTGTTTTTAACCTATTTTCACTTTCAAGTAGTGTATTATTTCTTCCAAAGATTTGCTAGATTTTATAGGACTGGAACAGCTTGAGTGGTGCTTGATGTAGTATCCTTGCTTATGCCAATCAACTTTTCAATCAATAAGCATCATTTTTATAAACAGTGAATTTTATTTATTGAGATAGTTTAAAGGGTTTTGAGTTTCTAAAATTGGTTCAAAATTGCGTGTACTAATTAAGGATTGATTAGTTTGCTTGGGGAATTGATACTCTTCATAATTTCCTTTTTCTCACTTGATCTATATATATATTTAACCCTTTAGAATGGCCTGAGACATGTATTGGATTTTATAAAATTTTGCAAAATCAAAACAAGTATTGGATTTTAAATTGCAACAAGGAATTAGACAACAGGGATAAACTAATTTTTAGTTGCATCTCTATTTTTCAGGTCATCAAACCTGAAAGACATAGGCCAAGAACAACAGCATCTACTAATAATGGTGTCAGTGCCACAGCTAAGACAAGATTTTGGCAACCCTCTTTACAAAGTATCTCAGAGGCCGCCAGCTGATCTGTGTTTTCAATCTTCCCCACATGTCGTGTGAAGGACAGAGGAGCAGCTGAGAACACAAATCTACCACAAAAAAAAGGCCAAAAAAAAAAAAAGAGAATGAAAAAAGAAAAAGCATGAGGCTCCATGATTGTTCCTGTGGAAGTTGAATATAGTGAATTCAGTTTCAGGGGAGGCCAGAAATGACTATAAGATGATAAGATTCCCCTCTGGGAACATGTTCATGCATAATTGTGCAAAGTAAAGGTTTACATACATCAAATATCAGTTAATGTAATTAGTTATTAATTACTTATTGCTCTCTAATTAAATCAAGCTCCATTATTACAATCTACAATTTCTCTATTACTCTTACTGTGATTTTATGTTCATGGTTCAGAAGGCTGACACATTCGCATTACATCAGAGATGAGAAAAACTGAGTAAAGTTTAAGGTAGACTGACATTATAGAGGATACTAAGAGTATATAATAAGATACAATGAATATATAATACCATTATGTATTTTGTATTAAAAAAAATATATAGTTAAAGTATGAACCTGATAATACTAAAATAAATAGATTTATATTTTTTTGATTAAATAAATATAATAATAACAACAAAAGTCAGGTATACTAATAAGCTTACCATATTTATAAAAGGAGGACTAAAGTTAAAATCTTTAATATAATATTTTTTAAGAGCACTTCTTAATCATCATAGTAGATGATGTTTGTGAAACTAAAATCAAATATTGAAAAATAAGAGACATAAAGCACGATAACACTTACAAAAAATGTTTTTTATTTATTTTATATCTAAATGAATAATAATATATAACTGTATCCAATAATACTATTTCAATCTTTATTCTTGAATATTTCATCTAGATCCACACTTTATTATCACTGTATGAGATTTTGATCTATACTCATCCTCACTCATCTAATAATGATAGAGTGTATATTTGGACGAGACACTCAAAAGTTACTGTTAAATAATATTATCCAAGTGTCTCTGTCTGTTTCGGTGTGAAGCTATCACTTTAAACATCCGCGACATCCTAGGGATACCTTTGTGCATTAGAAGCAGAAGAATTTTTCTCGATCATGACCCATTGCATTATTTGTTCCTCAACTTTTTCTCTGCCCCATAGCTAGTAAAGCAATAGAACCCCTTTATTCTGTTCTTTTTTTCTTTTTAATTTCCTGACTTGATGATTTTTCAAGTCACACAAACTAGACCTTTTCCAAAAAGTAAAAAAAATCGGGAAGAGGAGGTAGGCTATATCCGATTTCAAGTTCATAGCATATCAAAAGCTTAAAAAGTTAAAACAAAATCCCAAATTTAATCCATCTCATAAAATTTATATAAAAATATAATGTTGCTTCCTATTTCATTTTCAACTCTCAGCTATGACTAACTTCTTTTGAAATAGTCAAATAGGTCAACTTACTATGAAAATAAAGATCTTCATGTAATATATCTTTTACTCACATGATTCAAACTTAAAACTTATTTAAAGAAGGCTAGTAATTAAGCTTAGGATAGGTACAATAGTGAGAGATCTGAACCTAATGTATATGAGATCTTAGGTTCAAACCTTATTATGATTAATATAATTATAGAAATACCAAATAACCAAAGAAGAGTAATGAAACATTTATTCATAACATTTTTTATTTGAAAGATGATAGAAGTTTAAAACGCCTATAACATGTATTCTTAGTTGCTTTATTTTTAAAAATAAAAGGCATGACCACAAGCTTGACCAAGTGATATTTATATAATGTTGAATACATATATAATTGTTGACAACCAAAATTGAAATTAATCATTTCAAGCACAAGTGTCTGTTTGTTTGCAATCGAATTAATCAACCCTATAGTTGGCCACACATAAATAATAAAACTATAGAATAAGACAATTGCAACCAGCTCACACCTCTCGTGCACTTGCTACGCATGAAAGTTTGTTTCACTGCACGAGGAGTCCCCAGATTTTATCAAACAAATGCATAGAATTCCTTTCCTTCGCCCCACCATTCTCTCCCTTTTTAACTTTCTTTTTCTCCGCAACTGCTTTTTCATTGTCTAAAAAAATCAATAATTCGTCCTTTCATTTTCTCTCCGTTGTTTCTCTATTTTTCGCCTGGATTTCCTTCTTTATGATGAACAATCATAGAAGATGCGCATAGATAATGGACAGAAACTTTTTCTCTTTTTCATATTGTAGCCGGCCATGGAGAAATTCCTATGTTGACATTCCTTGTTAGAGGTATTCACATTAATTATGGATATGTATATGTATATCTCTCTAAGAATATGCATATTTTAATATGATTCACTTAATCTTATATAAGTGAACAGTTAATAGTTGAAAAACTATAATAGTATCATTTAATTTTGATAAATTGTTATTTTTTCACAGGATTACTCAGTTACATGATGGAAAAAGATATATTATTACTTAACCATTTTTCTTTGATTATGGTATAAAAACCTGATTGGTTGCAAATCAATCGTTCATTTTCGTTCTCGAGTCATCCAGCATTACTTTGCATGTTATTACATCATTAAAAAAATTTAAGTTTTGTGAAAACCACCTCAAAACTGAATAATTTTTTGTTTATTTAAAAGGTTTAGCTTAAAATTAAAGTTAGACTCGCGCTAGAGCTTAATCCCCTGCCAATATCACAATGATTGGTTTACATCACAAAATTATTTATATTGACATTTTATCCAAATAAATCTCATAATACATTTGAATTTCCTATAGCTATGTTTAGCTCATAAGTTTATGTTATCTCTTTCACAACCTTTCCGCCAGAAGAATACAAGAGATGCATCAACATGACAACTTAGTTTCCATCCCACCAGCTTATATTTTGGGGCATATGACCTCTCTCATACTTTCTCTGATTCTCTTTATTGAATATTTTCTCTTTATTAGTGAGTGCATTTGGTAAGATAAGAATGAGCGATATAAATATATATATTTGGCCCTTTCAATTCCCGGGTTCCAAAGAGATGATAATCTTGGTTGAAAGCAAGCTCAACAAACATTTGCTTAGACTGAAAGTATGGAATCACTGAAAGAGACCAATCATTATACAAAGTAGCAGATTTCATCTTTAACAAAAATGTAGAAACCAAGAGCTCGTAATTAAACAAAGAAATAGCCTTGAAAGTTGACCAATAGTGCATGATTCTTTTCAAAGTACAACCAGACAATGCATTCAGGTAATTATAAGTCAACTTGCATGGCATTCCTTATGAAATTCTGTTTCCTGACTGCATCAACTAATCAAGTAGATCTAAAAAGCATATATTATTATAATCCTTTATATCATAGGCACAATTCCCACAAGAAGGACATATATAAGAGTTGTTGCGGACTAATTGCCTGAGAAAAGTCATGAATATGTAGATGAGTTTAATTTTTATGCATTGACAGTATAAAATCTTTTTACATTATCATCCAATTAAATCATTCAATTTGCATGACTTTTTAAATAGTGAATGTGTGATTTAACCACCTTTCCAGATATGGTAATATGTGATTGGATGACATTGTAAATGTGTAGAAATTAAACACAATGTTAGATTCACAGCAAGCAATAATCAAGGCACAATCTTTTCTTTAGTTTAACTAGATACTTCAACCAGTCTTAGATAACTTAGTGAACAAGGATGATCCTAATTTTTGCTTCTTGTCCATTGATCTCAAAATCATGAAAACAGAACTACAGATGCAAATCAATTTTTATTAGTGAAAACCAGAATCCGAAAGGAAATCTACTAGGAGGACCAGATTTGACCAGAGTGATAAAAAGCACAGACTTCATAAAGCTTCAAAGCATAATGCAGATGGACCTGCCATATGATTTATTGGAAACATAATCCGAACTATCTACTAATTAGTTTCAATTCTCAACCTCAAAAATTTGTCACACAAAAATTTTCACATACATAATAAACAAAGAGTAATGTGTACTGAAGTTTGGCACTATGGCAAGTTTGATGCCTGAAAAAGAGTCACCATCTGGACTTGTATATATAGCTGCTGTTATTTGAAAGTTGCCTAATATTACTCAGTTGTTGTGTCCTCAATCAGCCCTTCATCATTTTCCTGCTTGTCAAGTTGACTGAAGTTGCCTTTCTGCTTGAACAACTGAGTATGGTGATGCCTACAATAAAGACGGTGTTCATGGGCCACATAGTTTGATGGGCTAATTACACACCCTCCATGTGTGCACCTGAAACAAGCCTTATGGTAAGATGTTCCATCAACTGCTACCTGACAAAAGAACAGTGGACAGCACCATAAGCCAAATGGAGGGAGGTTCTTGGACTCCAATGACATGAATATAAGACATGTTATGAAGTAAATCACCAATGTTGTTTCAAGAAATTAGTAAGATCTTCTCAGTTTCATTGTCTATATATCTTTTCTTATTCTCTCTATTGCAACGATGTAACCAAATAATGAAAACATTGGTCTGCCAATCAAATGACTTTTGAGAGGAAAACTAAGTAAAGGTGTCTATGTTTACTAGTGCTGAGCAATGAAATTAGATATATAATGGCTAAACATATATAAAGGTGAAACGTTGATGAAAGCATAAAGAGAACTTGAATTGAGAGGTTGCCATGGTATATATAATACTTTAGAAATAAGATGATTTCAACAACAAAGATAAGTAAATAATAAGGGGAAAACTTATTGCTAAAAGAAAATGATATACCTTTTCAATAGGGTATACTGTTTTCTTGCAAGCAACACACTTTTCCTGAGTTCCAGCAAACAAACTTGAAACCTTGCTATTGGTTTGGGCCTGAAGAATTCCAGAAGTACAGAAAGACAATTTACTAAGTAGGAAAAGGAAATCACGCAGAAGGGTATCCAAAACTTAATTTGAACCAACTAAATAAGAAACCTAAGGATAAGAAGGAACGTTTTGTATATTCAGACCTGATCAGTTGATCTTTCAAGTCTAGCTGTTCTTGGAATACCTACAAGCAATAAATATACAAGTTAAAAGGAAACAAAGGAAGAACAAAAACTTGGAAACAGGCTTAACTGAATAATATATTAGAACTTAGAAGTGTTCATGCTTTAGAAACAACTAAATTAGAGCAATTCACCTTCAAAACTTTTGTCCAAGCTGCCAGTCATCTTAAAGAGTTGATCAAAATGAGGCTTACAGTATAAAACGCCCTCAAAAGAGCAATAGCTGCTCAACTGCAGGGGAGCATGAGAAAAAGATGATTAAGGATATATATCCATCACACAAACCATTTCAAGGTGTGAGAAACAAACAGAAAGTTGCCACATTCCCAAACTTCCATCCAAACAGACATTAGCTCCTCTTTCATGTGACTGGCTTATATATTCCCATAAAACGAAATCTAACAATGAATCAAATGGGCACCATTGAAATGAATAATCGTAGTTAAATGTGCATCCGAATTTCAAATATATCACTTAAGAATACAGCAGTTAGATAAATATCCCCGTCCATAACATCTAATAATTATCTTCATTTCTACACAACTAAACTGCTCATTTTTCTCTAAACAACAGAATTTAATTTATGCAAAAACATGGTGTGATCATTGTTGGAAACAGAACAATCTTTCTAGTACTACCTAAGAAGGTGTCCTTATCAAGCTTCCCCATGTAAATCACCATGCACCGAAGTCTGAAGCAAACAAATCATCATTGATAAATATAAATATGCACGACACATATTCACGGACCACCTAATTCATGTCCTTAAGTCTAAGTTTTGGCGCAATAATAAGGTTACTGACTTGTGACACGAAGGTCACAGGTTTCAATCCTGAAAATGAATTCTCTCCTCGCGAGGCAAGGCTGCAAACATTTTTTCTCCCCGGACCTCACCAGATGGAGCCTCGTGCACAGCTAGTAGGCCACCACCTAATTCATGTCCTTGTGTTTGATTTTGAAAAAAGAAAAAGATGTGATCCTAATCATACCTTGAGGGTGCTCTTGCAGTGGTGACATCTGAAGCAGGACTTGTGATAGATCTTGTTGTCAGCAGTGAGCTGATCCACCAAGTATACTGTCTTCTCACATGCTTTGCACTTCTGGGTTGTGCCTCCAAATGATGCCATCTCAAACTCAATCACCAAAATCTAACTTGGAGATATGAGTATGATTGATTGAATCAAAAAAAGAACAAGACTCTTTCTTCCTATCCTACCAATAGTCCAATACCACTACCACTTGCTACTATTATTTTCTTCCAAAAAGAATTCTGAGTTGGGAAAAGTTACAGCTCACAGTGACTCACAGACCAGACAGGAGCAGGTAACAACATGCTGTACGCTGCTTGATCATGGCTCTACCTAATCCTTAGACTTACTAGAGACAAATATAAAATAAATAAAATAAGTGTAATTCTATTAAAAAAATTACCAAAATTCTTTGAAAAATAATACAAGTCATCCAAAAATTAACCGGTGTGCGACATTATTTTATCAATTTAATCCTGATAAGCATTAAGCCTCTGTAGCGTTTTTCATTAAATAATATACTTTGTTAGTTGTATCTCAATTCAGAGATCGTCATCATGATAATTGCTTGCTGACTTTTTCTTTGTTTTGTTTTGTTTTTTTTGCTTTTTTAAAGAGTATACTTCACTCACGTATGAGCTGAGACACTAATCTTTCAAGCTACATTCAGTGCCTAAGTGGCGTTTTCTCCTATGTACATAAATTTTGAAATTGAACCCAGAATTACATGATTAAGAACCCGAACTCCTTTCATCCGGATCTAGTGCATGTTTGAGAACCTATGCTAAAATCTTTTTTTTTTAATCTTTTTTTGGAAAAAAAAGATGTTTTTTAAACAATTAATCATGTTTGGCAAAATTTTCGGGAATATATTATAATAAAAAGCTAATAATTTTAAGTTGGAAATTATCTAAAATTATAAGCAACTTTTGAAGCTTTTGATTATAAGCAGAAATCAATTAATTTTAGAATCATAATATTTTTGTCAAAATAACCTTATTATTATAAAGTATAAAAACAATTATATTGAAATATTTTAATTTTAAAGTTTCCAATCAGGTACGGCAAACCCAGGAACACACTCCTTGTTTGAAGGCTGCAGGTGACGGCTTTGGGGTGCGTAAATTACCGTAATACCATTGCTGATGACAATGATGAGTGATGACAGGTCACTCGCATTCAGTGGGCGCATAGTCACATTTTATTTTTATTTTTTCTTAATATTATTACTTATCATTCCTAGTAAAAAGATTCCCTGCTAATTTCTGCGCAGATTCGAACACATCGCGATTTTTGCGACGGTTGTCGGTCTTTTCACCGCACTTTTGAGCAGAGGGTGCGCTGCGGTGTAGTATCTGGATTTAGTCTAGATTAAAACGAAAGAGTAATATGTCGTAATAATAAAGGAGCTCATTCTCGTTAAGTTGTTTATTGAAAAAAAAAAAAATACTTCATTACATTAGTATTTATTATTTGTCCATTCAACAATAAAAAGGATTAGTGGTTAGTAATAAATTTATCATTTTTAAATTACTATTATGACAATAGATATTATTGGTGATTTATTTTATATCTTATTTTACAAATATCTTTTATTTTTTATTTTATTGATAAAATATATATTACTCCTTTTAGTCATAATTTCCCTGTTATCATCCATGTAAAACAAAGCTAAATTGCAATTTTTTTGACCAAAATAAATCTCGATTTAATGAAGACACTTATGTGAATAGAGAAATCAGCATGTGACACCGTGTAACACTGTAACCAAAGGAAAAGGAAAACTTGGAAAATTTCACATGCCACTCCTCACTAACTTATAAAGACCATAAAGGGCGTGTTTAAGGCTACATGGAGTAAGCACAGCAAGGTTTGAACAATCAAGAAGAAGCAAGCACAGGGCACAGCCAAGCTCTCTCACTAATCAAGAGAACTCCGACACCATAACAGCGTTCATATTTTCGAGAGGAAGAAATGAAAATAGAATTGCCAGGAACTGAAATGGAATGATGAAAATAAAAAATAATTTTTTACTTAAAGACCATGTGATTTGAATTTTCAATTTTTACTTTTATTTTTTTAATTTTCAGATTTTATAAAAAAAATACTGAAAATTTTAAAAATTATAAATTTTAATTTTAATTTTTATAATTTAATATTTTCTTCACAAAATTCTGAAAACTAAAACACCGAAAATGAAAACAAAAATCAAGCAAATCTTTAGGACTTGTTTGCTTTAAGTTTTCATGATTTTGTAAAGAAAACGCTAAAAAATGGAATTTATAATTTTCATAATTTTTAATATTTCATTCACAAAATCTGAAAAACTGAAAATGAAAACTAAAAATTGGAAACTCAAAGACAGGGACTCAAAGTTTGCACAACTCATTATATACAGTGTCTTAACGGAGAAGGAAAGCCGATTGAAAAACTAACTTTCTAGTACCTGCAACAAACAACTAATTAGCATATTTAGCACATGATAAATATGTCAAGTAGAAAAACTTCATTATAGGATTGTGTAAGAACTGGTATCAGAATGGATAAACAAGTACTGGAACCAAGAAGGAGAAAATCAAAGAGGAACAATACCAGTATAGTATTAGCTTCTCCCTTTGCTGAATGTATTATGATGACAGAAAAGAAATAAGAAAAATAGTATTTCAAGAGCTAGGTGTTTGAGAGACCTAGCACTCTCCCAATTCTATTTCTTTCTAACTGTGTGAATGCTCCCCTCAGCATCCTCCCACTCCCATATATTCCCCCCCTTCTTCCCTCTAACAGAATCACAATACACACACCTCACCCCACTAACTATGCCAACTAGGCAAGGTTAGTTACAGCACTCCCCTTTCCTTCATGTCACATACCTTTTCATTCCAACATATGTCTTCCTATTCTTCCTAACATCTACATTAACACAAGGGATACATAGATCATATTACATAGTGGGAAAATATTCTAAGGGGTCCTAACAGATTGCATCAAGCAACTCACATTTCATGATACAATAATTCAAATCAGCTTATCTTGGGAGATATTATGGAACCTTTATAAGTACCTTATTGAGTCTTCACTTGTTTTACTACATACTTTTTAGAAGTTCATCACAAAAATAATTAACAAGTACTAAATGATCGACAACTCAGTTTGATTTTTGGGCGGAAAAAAATCAGAACCAATGCCGCATTTTTATAGTTAGCAAACAACCAACGTAATCATCAGAAAGCGTACACCTCCAATGGAGAAAAAACTACTGATGCACAAGCATTTTGGGTTCTAATGCTTTTGTGCTTATTCTAACATGGCTAATAATCATAACACCCAAATTGTTACCATAAAATATAAAATGGAACATAAAACTGGCATTCCAATATTCACTTCATTCTGCATTTTCAGAACGTTACTGCTTCCTAGCTTCTTCTCTCATAGCTGCCTTGACATATATTTCATAACAGCATCCTGAAACATCACAAAAGCATACAAGATATTGAACAGACGTAGCATTAGGAGAAAAACGAAGAAAGGAATTGTCAAATATCATCAGAGTCATGCAAATTCAAATTCCAAACTAAATTAACACATTTCCTCAGATTTAAACAATACTACTAAGCTTTGACAGAGAAGAAAGAAAAAACACTAGAGGCAGTTCCAATTCAGAGCACAATAGGCAATTTATAACACTGGTAGGAAGTAAAATGGCTGACAGATGGTATTAACTAATATTTACTTGTACACATGTTACAAAGACATAAGATATAACAAACTGGCAATGCTCGAAGTTAAACAATGATTATGCAAAACATCCAGCTGGTGCAGATTTGTCAATGCTTGAGTTCTGTCATATGATGTTGTTCAAATCTGTTCCAGGCTGTACTATAGCCAACTTCAAAGCAGGAAACGTGTTCATGGATTCAAAGTAGCTGAGGATTCAAGATTTCATTCACAAGGTAGTCTTCAAAATCTTAACCTCTGTAGCACCCTAACTGCCAGTAAAAACTAGGGTATTTTGTCTCTAGTAATTACGGGAATAGGCCTTCAAAGCCAAAGAGATGCACAGTACATACTTCCTAATGATAACCACACAGTCAGACACATGTAATATTGCTCAATGCTAAAAATAATAAGATAGAGACTGTAGTTATTGTTAAAGAAGGTAAGAATAAGCTTAAAGAATTAATGTAGAAAGACTCACAAATATACTCAATAATAAAAAGGACCCACTCACTCAATCAGAGACTGGAGTTGTAAAAATGACAAAATCCAAAATGCCCCAGATCCAAGGATAAAGAGAACAACATCCGCATTTTTCCCTGGAAATTTCTTCATAGTATATACCCTTTCATAATTTCTGATATTCAGCAAGCCCAACTTATTTGTCAAGTAAGCTAGCCACCAATTAAACAGCAGAGGCACGCTGGACTTCTGAATCACTAGGGACTTTGCCAAACTGGAAAAATGCAATTTGCCTTTTAAAATTACCAAATCACCCAAAACGGACTCCACTGCTTATAAGCAGCACTAATAATGCTCATAAATATATTTTATAAGAATGTTACAAGTTTAATTATGATGTACTGATAGTGTAAAAGTTTTTTACATTATCATCCAATCAACTCTTTCCATTCGTTTAACCTTTCAAGCAGTGGGTGTAATAGTCAACCATATTTACTGATGTGGCAATACAATATACATGATTAGGTGATAGTGTAGAAGTTAGTGCGTCAAAATTAAATCCAAAATATTATGGCTATCAATGTTAGTTTATTAAGATTACAACAATAAATTTTACTAGGTTAAACATTCAAAGAAAATATGAGTTTGGTCTACAGGTAAAAGAATGGGTGAAAATTTATGGGGAGTAATATTTCCCCCAAAACTAGGGATAAATCTTACCCCAATTCTAAGTGGAGTAAATTTACTCTCTCTCAACTCTCGTGGCCTTCAATCGCTACCCTATGCCAAAGATGCTCTGATATGCTTATGTCCAAAGGAGGGTTTTCGGATCTAAAGCTGACAACAGCTTGAGGAAGAAAATGTGTTTTGGGAATTGGTGCACTCTGATAGGGAGTATAATGCTGATCACCATACTCTTCCTCTTTCTTACTGAAGCCCTATTCCATGCCTCAATTTCGCTTCTGACTACAGAGAAGAGAATAGATTGAAGATATGATAAGAGGTGAAAGTGATGAGGCAGAAGCTGTAGTTCAATTTTAACGTTTGAAACCCTTGGGTTACAACCTCATGCATTGAAGTAGCTGTTGCATGCTTGGAATTTCTACTGAGCATTCCAATGATACATTTGCAAGTGGCAGTGGGCATGAATCACAGGAGGTGGTGCAAGGGAGGATGAATTCTTTTTAGGATGGGTAAAATTTACTTCAGTATTTTAAGGATAACAAATGTAAGTTTTAACCTGTTCATTTTTATTACATGAATACCTCTCCCTCAAATTATTTCCTCTTAAAATTTAATTGTGTACCTAACTTGTCCCTTAAAATCATACGCATATGAAAGTAAAGCCAACAAACTTGAAATGAAGCTAAAATAACATTAAAAGACAAACCATGAGAGGCACAGTCAAATGTTTTAGCAACTACCAGACTTAAGATTTCAGATTGCTTCATTAGCAAATCAATTATAACAAGAAAGCCATGATCATAACAACAACAACAAAGCTTTTTCTCACTAGATAGGATTGGCTATATAGATCACATGACATCATTATGCCCCACATAGATCAGCAATGTGGAAGCCAGGAACATAAACAAAAAATAAAATCTTTCAACTCATAATCAAGTGATTTCAAGCCTTGAGAGATAATAAAGTGCCCCTCATGGTTTCATTTGTCTACATCATAGACATCCAGAAAATAATACCATTGTGCAAGTGGACAGCCAGAAGTTTTGAGGAAAAAAAAAATCGTCATTCAACTTCCGCTCACAAGCCAAATCACCAACAGGGATTTTAAAAAAAAAAAAGCATACCTGCAACGACGACAATTGTTAGAATATCGCCGATCCTTTTGAGCTGTTTCACACTCTGCTTATATGACTTGAATGGCTTCAGAGCAGGATCTTCAGCCAAGAGCTGCAACAAAATTGACATAACACAATTTAATAGCACACAATCAAACGTAAGAAATCACAAAATTTTTATACGCCTTAGCTAAGGTTCAGTAATGTATTCACAAAACTTTTATCCATTAAATTGAGCAGCAAATCTACTACCTATTAATTGCAATACTGAAGCCAAACCAACAAATTCTTCTAGAAATAATCAAAAAATCATTTCAGCAATTTGCTTAATCCAAATAATTAAAAAAAAATCCCCACATTTCACTTCTTCATTTTTTTTTTCCTCTTTGGGTTGCCCCATTATAAGGGTAAATCAAAAGAATTTAATTGCTATGCATTGACGGTGTAAATTTTTTATATAGTCATCCAATCATGTATCGCCACATAAGCCATGATAGTTGACTTTTATACCCACTACCTGAAAAGTCATCCAAATTAAATGTTTTGATTGAATAACGATGTAAAACTGTTTTAGCATCAAAATTAAACTCAAATCAAAATAACTAAAAGTGGAAGTCAAAGACCCAGACAAGTTCATACGAGTTATCGACGCAAAATAAGTGAAATAGAACAACCCAATTATTTGAATACTGCAAAATTTTACCAAAAAAAAAGTAAAAAATTGAAAAAAAAAAATGAAGGCTTACAGCTTTTTCACGAGGGCCGGGTTCGATGTGGTATTGACGGCGCGAGAGAGAAACCAGATCTTCCCTCTTCTGCTCTCTCAAACGGGAAGGAAAAAAAAAATCCAATCAGACTAAAAATCGATGAATTATATAAAATAAAAATAATTATAGGGACGAAATAAAGAGAGAAAAGGAAGGAGAAAAGAGTACGTGGGAGTGAGATCGGAAATGGGAAGCAATGTTGGTTTTGTTCAACAAGAACGCCATTTGTGAGTTGGTGAAGCTACAGTTACAAATCGGAGGTAAGTGAAGCGGAACGCACCAAAATAACCCTCAAACGGAATTTTCTTTCAACGCAGGCTCCGATGGGATGAAGAGGAAGAAGAATAATGTGGACTAAGCGCTCACTTGGACGTATTTCTCATAAAACATTTTTTTTAATTGATGTTTTTAATTATTTTTTAAAAAATAAAAGTTAATTTATATTTGAATATAATATTAAAATATTTTTATTTATCATAATTATCTTTTTTATGTTATAAAAAGGATTTTTTTTAAAAGATAAAAATTCTCACTTCTTAAAAATATCTTTTTTCACTTTTTTGTAGTAATTATACTTTTATTTAAAAAAATCATTTAAATGTATCGAAAAATATAAAAAGATTTTTTATTAAAAATATCTTTTTCAATAAAAAAATACATCCAAACAAGCCTTAAATATATAATTATTAAAACTCTAATTCATGAAAGTAAATATTATTATATCAAATAAAAATAAATTTTGAAATAATTGTTATAAAGATCAATGAATTGATAAGAAACCACTCTTTTAACTTTATTTTTTATGTTAGAATTTGTTTTTTTTTTGTTTTTTTAATTTCGCTCAACTTTCTATTTGTGTTATAAGTATTTTGAAAAATTTTAAATTTGTGCACTACAAATAGTTAAAAGGGACAATCTCCCTTATATATAGTATAATATTTATAATTTAATAGTATATTATTAAATAATAGTATAGAAGTTATATTAAAAATTATTGAAATTAAGTCCTTATACACTAACCATTTTGAAGTTCAAGAAAAAATAGGCTTCACATTTTTTTAAAAGAATATGCGTATATTTTACATTGTAAGTAATGGTTTTCTTATTATTTTTTATTTACAATAGTTTAACTATATTTTTATTCTTTTAAATATAAGTTATTTAAGTTTTAGTCTTTATAATTTTTTTGTTTTAGCATTTTTTTAATATCATGTTTTTATTTCTTGAGCTCAAAATTTAAGTCAGGTAATTTAAAATTTATATTTATTTTTTAAGAATAATAAAAATTTTATTTTTATAAATATCTTAGAAATCCTTTTTTTTATCCTTATAAATATCAATACTTAACAATGTAGATTAATAAAGATCACTAATATAATATTATAAAAATGAGAAACCAAATACTAAAAGAACATTTGAAGAGGCTAAAATTAAATGGTCTATATTTATTGGATAAAAATATATTTAAACTATTGAAATATTAGGCATATGTCCTTTTTTTTAGTTAAATTTCTTTTATGTCACTTATTTTATATATGATTTTACATTACGCTTAGTCTTTCACATACGAATAATTAAAAAAGCATACAATTTCCGAAAAAAAAAATTAACTATAAATTTTGGGGTACCAATCTAAATTCTAATTATCCCCAATAATTAAGTTGATCTCTATACTAATGTCAATGATGTGCATACATGCCTTGGTCATCAAAGGACATCAAAATTTAATGGGCCCAGGCCCGGACTATGTAACAGAAAAAATAAACAGCTTACAATGATATATGCGAATAGTGCCGTTGAAATAATAATAATAATAATAAGCACTTTGAGAACCACGAGGTGTGGTATGATAGCAGTTCACCTTGTTCCTTAACCATGTAGTTGGAGATTCGATCCTCACTCATAGGAATGGAGCGCATTTCGTGGTCAGTCGTTTGCCTCTTTGGGAGAACTGCCGCAATAAAATGATTAATCATTGCTACCAACATGAATGCCTTGATTTTGATAAAAAATAAATAAATAAATAAGAACTTTGTACCCTCCTTTTTCCCCTTCACCTCATTTACTACAAAAGATGTCACTTTTGTTTTTGATAAACTAATAAAATTCACTGTCAAAAGCAGAGATTAATCTTCTTGAAGTGTAGAAGAGTTCATAAATATGGTATTATCTTTGGCCATGTGATCCTCTCCATATACAACGTTAGGGATCAAACCTTTAACTAGATGCTTAAGGACCATCTCTATACAACTGTGTTAGGCATCATGACTAAAGATGTCACACTAATTCCTCCGTTAACCCATCATTTTAACATTTGACGAAAAATCACAAATGGTCCGTTAA
The DNA here is from genome assembly GCA_031216125.1 of Dalbergia cochinchinensis. Taxonomy (NCBI): domain Eukaryota; kingdom Viridiplantae; phylum Streptophyta; class Magnoliopsida; order Fabales; family Fabaceae; genus Dalbergia; species Dalbergia cochinchinensis. Next base: position 50,816,422 of record CM062373.1, on the reverse strand, counting down.
ATAGTTGATTGGCATGTGTCTTTTGTAAAGTATTAGAATGATGAGTTAATAGGTTGACTAATTTATCCTTTTTTCTTGAAATAGTGCATGATCATAGGATACTTTGAAATCTTGAGGGATCAATTTCTCTCCAAAATAATTGTCGGGACCAAATTGGAGATGTAATTTAAAAAAAAATTAATTTTGACCTCTTTTTGTTAAATGCTAATGCAACTAATAGAAAACCATGTTATGCAATTTATATCACATTATAACCATGTGCATCAAAACCTTACTATAAATTGAACTATAATTATTGAATAAAGTGGTTTTTCATTAGTAAATTCAAACTTAGATATTTTATAGAGAGAAAATGAGTAGCTGATGCTACTGGTCATACTAACAGCCTTCATGTTAGGATGTAATTTCTCTTTAGGCCCTAATATTTGATGGTATTAGATTACTTGAGAAAGAGGAGATTTGAATCAAGTAATCCTTTAAAATTTCCTGCACACTTAATAACTAGTTAAAAAGTTTACCCAGATGTCTCCTGTAAATACAGGAGATATTCATTCAACAGAGTGTGTTTTTTAAGTAAACTTTGGATATAATGTTCTATAAACTGATTTCTTTCTAAAGTAATGTATCAGCAATGTAAATGTATTTCAGTTATAATAATCAGAATGCTTGTTGGAAATAAAATAAATTGAAAAGGATAGAGTTGAAGAAGATGCATCAGGAGATTTTTATATTGATTCAATTTCAATGTAAAGTCTACTCCAGTCCTCACCAATGTTTGATGAGAGTTTCACTGATTTTCCAATCCAAATACAGATTCCAAGTTTACAAACTAAAGTTGGTGATAGACCAACTAAAATCTCACAAATACAATCCCAAAATTCCAACAAGGACCAAGACAAATTTCCAAATATCAAACTCTAACTCACTCACAATATATTCCTCACTGAATATCACTTTGAACACTAAAGTCAGAAATATTTGCTTTTCTAGATCAGTCTTGGTGGTTTGAAAAGGGTCTTCTTGAAGTATATATATATAGTCAACATCTTTTCAAAGCAACCATAGAAGAAAAGAGCACAAAGAAGTCTGAGGCGTGCTTGCTGTAGTGCAATGTTGGTGCAGTAGGAAGAACTTGCTTCAACACCAATAGAGGCTTAGGGAAGAGAGGAACAGACGTTTTCTTCTTTGATAAAAGACAATGAGGCTCTTTCTTTGTTATGCAGAAATGTTACAGCAAGAAAGTTGCTATGTTAGGGAAAGCTTTTGACCGTTTGAAAACCCTCTTTGAAGTGTCTTTTCTGCTATTCTTTTTTCTGTATGCTATCATTGTGGCAGAAAAAAGAGCTTTTGTCCTTTTGTTATTGTCCCTATGCTTGCTCCATGCTTAGTATCTTGTTGAGTACACTTCCTTTTTATTTTATTGTACTTGTAATGTAGACTTTTCTTGCTTAATAGGTCCCACAAGCAACTAAAGGTGTGAACACCTGATTTTGTCCGGCTTGTTAAACAAAAAACCAAAATTTTGCATTCTTCATTACAGTTACTTCATCATTTTCTTTTAAGAAAAATGTGAAAAAAGGAAAAAATGTTTTTTTATTTATCCCAAAAAATTTAATAAAAAAAGAGAGTCCAATTTGTTATTTCAGCCTGATACCAATAAAAATTCTTTTTATCCAACCCAAACTCGATTTGTTACAAGCCCAGGTCTTTTGTTTCTTTTAGAATCTGTCCATTAAAGAAAAAAATACAAAAATTGTGTTCAGCCCATTTTCTTATTATTATTATTATTAGTCTTTTTTGCTAAAAAAAAATCTTCCGCCCAATAAAAAAATAAATAAAAGAGACTTCTCTTGTTTTAGCCCATCTCTTTTACAATCTTTTTCCTTTTCTGAATAAAATACAAAAACAAAAATAAAAATAAAAAAATAAGAAATGAAAAAATAATAAAAGAGAAAAAGGTGACTGGAGTGGAGGGCACGATGATGCACCTCTCCACTCCTTGCACAATGATGATGGTGGACACAATGATGAGGTTCCTCCCCAGCAAATGATGAATTTCTTCTAATGATGAGCTGGGGTCACAGAGCCAACCTGTAAAAATTGCAAAAGTGGTATGAGCATTAGGTAGGGGCAACCTGAAAAAAATCTTTTATATTTGTGCGATGTTCAATAATAGTGATTGAATAGCAAATGTTATCTTCACTTTTGTTGAATCATAAGGGTTTATTGAGTGACCTAGTGCCAACTTGAATTCTGTGCACAAATAGATTTTCATTGATCTGACAAGATTTTTTTTTTTAATCCGTGCAATGATCAATAACGATGATTGAGTAGTATATGTTACTTTCATTGTTATTTAAATCATGGGAATTCATTGAGTGACCTAGTACTAACTTGGATTCTGTGCAATAATGGATTTTCTTGTTATAAATTCTTTTTCATAAATGAAATTCATCAACCCATAATCATTTTCTATAGAACTACGTGACTTTGAGTTCCCCATTGCACCAGGGGATACGTAGGAACAGGCGATCCGTGTCAAGCCAAAATTAATTTTTCTTAATTGGTTTGTTTAAATTTGTAAATATGTTTTGTCTCTTTTCTTATTTTCCCTTTTTTAGGGGTTATTAATTAATTTGCACAATTTTCTAAGGTACCGTCTAAGGATGGATGTACTAGGGGTGCGTAGGATTAAATTTCTACCCTTCCCTATACATAACTGACTCCCAAATTCAAAACAGGTTTCAAAGATCTTTCTTCAAAATAAATGGATTTTCCAATGTTTTCCCAATTTTAATAAACTTGGTGGCGACTCCATTAATTTTCAAAAATAAAAATTCCTTTTTTCGCTGTCCCCGTCGCGATCCCGATTGCGACAAAAGGATATTTTGTTACTGACACCATATTGCTTCCTTTTAGTTTTTACGTACAGTCCCTTGATTTAAGTGTGGTTCATGGTATTTTTAAAACAGACCAAGGATGTCTCCTGTGAATACAGGAGATATTTGTTGTCTAATACAAATCTGAAACACTTAGCAAATATATTAGTGATAAATATAATTATGTTTGTCTTCATTTAAAGGTTCTCAAGCCAACAATATTAATAAAAAATAATAAATAATAAATTGGTTTAGAAACTTTTATTTTACAGTAGCTAGACCAAACTTAATGTCTTGTGTAGTGATTTGTGGGCTTTTTTACAGAAGTAACTTAAAAAAAAAAAGATTCTGTACGCATTTCCCACATTTTGAACTTTATATACGAATGTACATTGTTTTTTGTATGTTAGAGAAATTGATTAAGTGTTAGTTGATTTTAAAATGCAAAAACCCAAACAAAGCGGTTAAAGACTAACCGATTTCTGGGCATCTAGAACCCAAAGGAATTAGTCAAAGTGTGGGTGATTCAAATCCAAAGAGATCAGACGGTCGGGGTCTCAACCGATTTCGCCATGTGCCATGCATACAGCGGACCGGGCGAAATCATGCTTCCAGCTACACGATCCACCTACCCTTCACCCCAGCTGTCCGATCATCAACGAAAAGTCTCTATAAATGTGTGTGTGTGAGCGACACAACCTCAATCGATTCCACCCTTCCTCATCTGAGAAGAAGTTCTTCATTTTCATACTGAGAGTGAAAGAAAAGAAGTACTGAGAGTTTGAAAAAAAAATTAATTGTAGTATAAGTGGAAAGTGATATAAAAGGAAAAAAAAAGTAAAAGAGATGGCACAAAATGATTTAAGGCGCTATGATAATACTGGACATATTGCAGCAAATATTCATTTGCAAGTAAATTTTTATTAATTTATTAGATTAATATATTCTATTGTGTCATTAATTTATAATTACATGTAATAGTTCTTTAATTTAGTTTGGTGCATTCTAAATCTTGGTTATATAAGCTGATAATTTTTAAATCCAGCTTAGTGAACTTTAAATTTATTTTAGTTGTGTATTTGATTAAATTAGTAGGTACAGTAGTTAGATTGCATTATAAATATATTCAGTAAATAATATATTGTAATTAGATTTATGAATAAATTTAGAAAAAATGTATGTTTAATTAGTTTAGTAATACCGAAAGTAAAAGCTATGCGTCAGTGAGATTAGTGCACCTTAAACATATTTTAGTCGTAAAATTAAATTAGACTAGTATATATTGTAATTAGATTAAAAAAATGTTTAGTGTATAACGTAAAATGTAATTAGATTGATGAACATATTTAGGAAAAAATTATAATTTAAGTAGTTTATTGAAATATTTTAGTTAAGTAAATATAGTATACTTATGTTTTGTAATTATATTAGAAATTTTAGTTAAGTAAATATTGCACCTTAAATTTTTTAGATTAGAGATTCTTTTTTAATTGGACCATTTAGTTTTTTTAGGGATATCAGTGCACCTTAAATATTAAATTTAATTAGACAAATAAATATTATTGTTAGATTATACTATAACATGTTTTGTAAATAATATATTTTAATTAGATTGATGAACATGTTTATGAAATTAGTCAATAAATATTATAGTTAGCAAATTTGTTTATTTCAATTTGATTTCGTAGTTGTTTTAGATAGATTAGTGCACTACAAACCTATTTTAGTTGTATAAATTAACTAGATTAGTATATATTATAGTTAGATTACAATATAAATATTGGATAAAAAATATTTTATTTTAAATAGTAATTTTTTTAATTAGATTTGTTAGTTAGTTTTTTTGGGTTAACTTAGTTCTCATTTAATTAGATTGGTACATTTTTAATCTATTTAGTATAATAACTTATTTTTTGATTTTGTGCTTCAACCGGCTCGTGTTTTGCGGGGTAGACGAGATCACATGAACAGGGTAGATCACCGCATAAGGCCATACTTAGAACAAGCCGATTTTTGGTATGTTACACAAATTAAATTTTTTGAGTATGACAATGATTTGTTGTCTGCATTTGTGAAGCGGTGGCATTCCGAAACTCACACCTTCTACTTGCCCTATGGAGAGTGCACTATAACACTTAAGGATGTTGAATTTTAGTTGGGGCTACGAGTGGATGAGGTTCCTGTCAGCAGCTACACAGGAGCATGGGATAGGTTCTATAGGCGGAATATTTGGGAGATGTGCCACGAATTGATTGGTTTTGTACCACCTGAGAATGAGCACAAAAGAAATGGTAGTACAGTGAGATTGGCATGGTTGAAGAACATCTTTGCCCCTTTGGAAGAAAATGCAACTCAGTTTGAGGTCATTCAAGCAACACGAGTTTATATTATGCTACTGATTGGGGGGATGCTGTTTGCAGACAAGTCAGCAGCTAGAGTTCACTTGAGATGGTTACCTCTTCTATGTGATTTTCAAGAATGTGGGCAGCTCAGCTGGGTATCTGCTGTGTTATCAACATTGTACCATGGTTTATGTTGTGCAGTTAACATCTTAGTAGCTGATCTTGTTGGGTGTCTTGTGTTGTTATAGTCATGGATATGGTACAAAGTGCCATCACTCAGTCCTATCATTGACTGACTTGGTTTTGGATTTCCATTGGCTAGGAGATATATCACTACAGCTAAATCTAATAATTGTGATGTAATTTATGTTGTTTATTATTATAATGCCACAAATGATCAACAAATGTATATTTTTCAGGTGGATCGGATTTATGGCGCCGCCTGATGTGCGTAAGAGACAAAGGCCATACCTTAGGGCACGAATGGATCAACTCCATTATACTGATGTAAGTTTGCAAATATTATTTCACAGATTAACTTCTATTCTTATATAGGTGGAAAGCTAATCAATTTCTTGAACAGTTTGTGTAGACACCATATGATATTCTGCAGATCCAGTAAATTACACCAGAATGGGTGATATCTGAGTCTAAAATTTGGGCATCACTTACATCATTAATTTGCTTCCTATATATTGAATGGCATCACGTCGATCGCGTCCTTGGACAATTTGGGGCTGAGTAATCTATTCCATTCAATCCGCTGAACATTGATGCCTTGCATGCGAGGGATGCACGGGGATTGGAGTGTACTTGATGGGAAGATTATCACAGGACATGGCATCAGTTACGGGATCAACGAAAAGAACGGGTAGTCCCATATCATCGTGCTCCCGGTTCAATCTAGTTGCCTTCATTAGAGTATTTTGATTGGTATAATCGTGTTGCACGGAGGGTTTTGTCAGGTGAGCAGGTGTTTCGTGACTCCCGACATGTGTAGCTACCAGTTGATGCACTACCTGGTACTGCACCGATGAATGTTGCAGCTATGCCTCCTCATGCTCCAGATTGACATCGGCGAGCTCGCCGACTACAAGTAGGGACTCGCAGCAGACGTATGCATGCTCAGGAGGACAGCCATGATGAGGTTGATGAGGATGGTGGTGGTACCAGTTCTAGCAGCCACATGGCTGGTTCTAGCAGTCACATAGCCAGTTCTAGCGGGCATAACATGGGTGCTCATACTCAGGAACACATTCTCAATTCTAGCTTTCAGACAGTTGATGATTATGTGCCCGTTTCTAGTTCTCACCAATACTTGCCCAGTCCGAGAACAGGTTTGAGCCCATTACTTGATCAGATGGACATTGTTGCATGTCGGGGCTTTCTGGACCAGACCCCATTACCAGATTCATATTCCAGCTCTGCACAGAGATATCCAGATGACTCGTCTGGGTTACACCACCAGTCATTGACTACTGTGAGTCCCATGGCCACAGGCTATGACATTCCATCCTTTGATCTCTTGGGTGGGACTCTTGCATCGGCATTTGGCACTACATACATATCCCATGACCATGTCGGAGATAAGCATGGGGGTGAGGAGCATAGAGGAGATGAGCATGGGGGTGAGGACCTTGGGCCGCAGTAGATTCGGTCCACCCGCTGCCATATCGGTGGCCATCTGATAGGAGCTTGGTGCACCCGTCGAGATCAGTAGTCCGAGTAGGGTATGATGTAAATAGCTATTAATGTAGGAGGCTATGATGTATCAGGTATTCATATATGTTTAAGAAATTATGTAGTTCTTGTAACTTAATGTGAGCAGATATTTTATTATGACTTTAAGGTGATAATTTAAGTATGACTTATATGATGCTTTAACACATATAAAACATATTGCAAATAAAATAAATAGTTCGAGTTACATCAAAACATCTGATACATGAACTTTTACAACTTACAACTAAAAAACACACAACACACCATATGACTTGATTCGCTCTCTAAGTGCTTGGGCCTACCTGATTCGAGGAGGTGGGCACTAAGGTGGGGTATCACCGCCTGGTGTGACCCTCCTGCCTACATAGTCCACATCGCTTACCATGTCCAGATTCGACTTCATCCATTTCATTTTGAATTCTAGTTGACACTGGTCGGCCATTTTTGGCTCGTCTAAACTCAGGATTTGGTTGTATTGGAGGACCATACCATGGTGGCCAGTATACTTCATTCGCAATCGAAGCAAACTCCACTTTGTAGACTTCCACAATAGTATTTATGCAGTAGACATTATCAACATAACTACCCCATTGCACTCGTGTTTCAGTATATGCACAGGCAGCAAGTACATGACGACAAGGATAATGTAATGCTTGAAATTCTCTACAATCACAATATTGAGCCCCAAGTTTGACTCTATAAGTTCTTTGGCTCCAATTCCGTATAGGTTGTGTCTCCTCCACAACAAAAGACTCATCAAATCATGAAAAATTAGTAACAAACGTGGCCCCCAACGATTGCATGTTCTTATGACATGCTGGCATCAAGGCTTCAGAGAACTCCCAACCAGCTGCTAGTTGGGCCTCTACTTACTTTCCCCGCTTTACAAATAATGCAGCAAGACGATAGTAAGTAGCCTTCACTAATGTAGTTATTGGAAGATTACAGACACCTTTCAAGACAGCATTTATACACTTGGATATATTAGTGGTCGTATGACCATATTTGCGCCCTTCATCTTAGTGTCGTGTCCACTTCCCTAAAAGAATCCTATCCACCCATGTAATCATGTCTGAGTCCTCACCTCTCACTAACCCAAAGTAATAGAGAAACTTACTCCGAGTCTTTGAATATGCTGCATTGATCAAAGCTTGCTTTGCATCTTTGCTCTTGAATCTTAGTGCAAAGTTGGATGCTATGTGGCGAATGTAATAAGCATAATAAGCATTTGTAGGATGTCATCCACTACCTTATGCATTTAATGCTACTTTGATAGCAGCATGCCTATCAAAAATGATCAGTATGCCCTCTTGTGGTGTCATGTGGCACCAAAGATTTGTTAGGAAAAAAGACTAAGCCTCTGTCGTCTCCCCTCCAACCACAGCAAATGCAATAGGGAAAATGTTTGAGTTACCATCCTGTGCAATTGCCATTAGTAGTTTCCCACCATACTTGCCATACAAGTGCATTCCATCGACAGTCACAAAATGCTTGCAATGTTTGAAACCTTCTATACATGGCAGGAATGTCCAAAATAGACGGTGAAACATGACACAGCTGTGATCAACCAAATCACCAACATAATAAGGCAGAGTTGAAATTTCAATGATTGTACCCAACATAAATGACTGCAAAGCCAATAGCCATTTCAGAAGCTCATTGTATGATTCCTCCCAATCATCATAAATCTGAGCAATAGCCTTTTGCTTTGCAAGCCATGTTTTTCTATATGAAATCTGGAATTCATACTTTGAATAAACTGAGGCCTGCAATGTCCTGATAGGAACCGTTGGATCAGCTTCAACTATAAAATGGATGCTAGCAGCGATGACTTGAATATCCAGCTGAGAGTGTTTATGAGAAATTTCAATGGACAAACAAGTGTGCTCCCTGTTATACTTCTTAACCTCCCACAGTCCTTTCTTCCGTTGATATATAACACGAATGCTCTAATTACACCATATCCCAAAGTGCTTACAGTGCCCCTGATATTTCAGATTATCTGATTGACATACCTTGTACTCAGCTCCCTTTTGGATGCCATAGCTTTTTACTACAAGTAGTACAAATTCTTTATTTGGGAACTACTGGCCTTCATGCAATTGATTCATTCCATATAGTTTCATTGGGTAATTGTCATCTAACTAATTCATCTGCATTCCTTCAAAATTTAAACTTGAATAGTGACCAATTCATTGACTTTCAGATTGTGATTGAGTTTGTGTTGTTGCAGATTGGACTTGGGTAAGAGGCACTACCTCCTCGTCAATCTCATCTTCGAACAACTCTGCAAAATTTAAAGTATATTTAATATTATATACAAAGTTTTGCAATACTAAGATGACAACATGCGAACACTAATTTATTAAGGTGTGTGACATATTAATATATTTAAATAAAACATTATTAGCCAAAATTAAATAGCCACTCGCACAATTAAATAATATCATTAATAAGATATAACAGCATATTTAAATTTACTGAACCAAATCTACAATTAAAATTACATACTCAAATATAAAATATTATAGATATTAAAATGTAATAAAAGGAGTTCGAGTTATTACCTTTATTTGGGTCTTCTTCAAAGTCGTCCTCATTAGAAATACTATCATAACTTGCATTTGTCCGATTTGGCCCAAATCACTACCAACATTCATTTTAAGGTTTTGGCCACCAACCAAATCATTCTCATTTTCAGGCATAAAATTTTCATTCCGTCCAGGATTTGACATCGCAAATGTTGGAGAGCGCTGGGCTAGCCCTTCAACAAAAGTAGGATCAGGAGCATATCCCCCAGAGCTTGAGTTCAAATCTCATAGAGCTACGAATACCTCTATAACAATAAGATCAGGAAATCGAGCATAACAATCGAACATCATCCCGATGTCATCATCAATTTGAATCAAGCAACTTGTGAAGCGTAACGTATCTTGCCCTACCAATAATGGCAGCCGATATAACATATGTATTATTTGCTTGTTATGTTGCTGTAACTTGTGAAAGATTTTCTCATGAAGCTCAGAAATAGCCATGAATGAACAAATACGCATAGGTATTGGATTTGGACAACAAAACTTTACTCCATCTTGTGTATTTTGCACTATTTCACAAGTATAATGCACAAGAATATAACCTCTTATTGTCATTCGTCCCTCAAAAAAAAATTCACACAAGTTAAACTAAAAAAAACTCAGAAAAAACTCACACTGATGGCGAACCTCTTGCTACCATTCGCCTTAAAAAAAAATTCACACACTGATGAAACACACACTGAGAAACACACGCTGATCATCGCCATGAGGGAGAGAGCACGTTTATATAGACGCGGGTGTGGGGGAAGCACAAAGGAATCGTTTAACACCTAATCAATTCCTTTGAAAATAGAAAACAATAGAAATCACTCATTCCTCGACCGTTTTCAATGCATAAAGAAAGCTAAGTGTAATCACTCATATTGCAACCGATTTCTTTGGGTATGCCATGACCAGCAATCGATTGATCTTTATCCGCTTTCTTTGGGTTTTCACATTTTAAAATCAACTAACATTTAACTGATTTCTCTAACAAAAAAAGAAAACAATGTACATTCGTATATAAAGTTCAACATGTGAGAAATGCGTACACAATCTTTTTTTTAATTTATTTTCATAAAAAGCCGTGATTTGTGCCTGCACCGAAAATCTCGCTCAATGTCTTTGGACAATGAGTTGGGTACAGCCTCCAAAGTCCAAATTAGGCGGTTGAAGCTGAAGTTGAAACTGAAACAAAATCCAGCCTCTCTCATTTTTAATTTTTATTTTATAATATTTTCTTCACACAACTCTAAAAACTGCCAATAAAAACTAAAACCAATGATTTGCAGTGCCATGACATGAGTTTTGGGTGAGCCCAAACCTGCCACGTATCCACAGCAGTTACCGCTAAGAATGCAAACCTTTGCAGCTCCAATCCAATTGCTTTGCAGCCACTCAACTCAACACAACACAACACAACACAACACAACAATGGCCATGAGAGCCGCAGCCGTTGCTGCTGCAGCTGCAGCTGCATCTGCATCTGCATCACGCATTGCAACTCCAAGCAACCCATCATTCTTTTCACTTCCACGCCTCAAATCCCATAATAATCTGCTAACTCCACCTCCCAATGCTCTTCTTCCACTTCCAATCGCCAAACCCGGTACGTCTCTATCTTTCCAATTTCATTCTAATCATTACTTTTTTACCGTTTCAATTTTGATACAACGGTCACGAAAATTAATCACATAAAAAACATTAAACAAATTTTTATTATCATTAAATTTAATTATGTATTATCATATGATATTAGTTTTACTCAAAATAGTTGATAGTAGTACGAGTGAATTGTGAACCACGAGTCCCAGCACAGTTGGTATCTAGTTGGGCTTCTTAAGCATCTAATCTGGGTTCAATTCCTAGCGGTGTGTGTGGAGAGAGTTTCGTAGTTAGATGCAATACCCGCATCGATGAGATCTGTACCTCGAGGGGATTAGTCAAGTGGATACCCTTGGTTCATTCAAAAAAAGGAAAAAAATACAAGTGAATCGCGATCTCCAACTTTATCTATATTTAGTTTAAGTGGAAGGAATGCTTCTTGTAATTGTTCTCCATAACATTAAAATCAAATCTATTTTTGTGGTTTAATCCTCAAAATAACGCAAAAAGATTAATCCTTTGGAATTTAATCGTTTTGGGAATGTTCATAAATTGAAGCCATATTTGCTTGCAGGGTTTCAATGGCACACTCGAGCTATTAGTGAGGCAGCTGTGGAGCCTGCAAGTTCTAAGAAAGAAGGGGAAGATCAATCACCTAAAGATAAGTGGAAGATTAAAATGCTCTATGATGGGGACTGCCCTCTTTGCATGCGCGAGGTTCACATTATTTCTTTTATAATAACACTAGTGTTTTTTTGCTCATAATTGTAGTGGCTTATGTATGTAGCTAAGCCAGTGTGATGCCATTGAGTCTTTTGCGTGTTGCTGTGACTTGTTGTGAATTCAGGTGAATATGCTAAGAGAGAGGAATAAGAGTTATGGCACAATCAAATTTGTTGATATAAGCTCAGATGATTACTCTCCGGAGGAGAATCAAGGCTTGGACTATGAAACTGTTAGTTTGTTTGTACACTATAGTCTTTACTCTTTACTCTGTCAATAGTCATTTCTAATGTTTTGCCCACTCTCTTTCTAAAAGAATATTTAAAGTATCAAGTTATGCCTCTTTTCCCAACCCATTTTAATATATTAAGTGATCCAATATTGTTGATTAACTTAGTGACAATTTTCGTTTGTAGTTTATTTAGAGTGGTAATAGACAGTTCTTGAACTCGTTGATATTAATTTTTATATTTATTGGTTTCACACTTCAATTGCCATACCTTTATTTTCATTAATTAGTTAAGAAGTTCCAACAGATGTGGTTACTTAATTTATATGAATCGTGTTATATTCTTAATACTTATGTGAGGTAAAGAGGTTTCAAGCATCTCGTGCATGTGTGGAGAGGTACAGTACAATGACTTTTTGTTTCCCCTTTCAGGTTATGGGAAGAATCCATGCTATTCTCTCAGATGGAACAGTGGTTACAGATGTTGAAGTATGGCTTCTTTCCTTATCTTCCTTTCTAACCTTGGAAATACTTGCCACCACTCTGGTTCGTTCAATAATTTCATGATCTGAATACAAATGCTTTTCAATATTCACTTAAGTCTAAAGTTTTGCTGCGCATTAAAAAATTGGAACATCTTATTGATATAGGACTCTCACAGTTCATTCTCGAGCACAGCATGCACAAAATTATCCTGTTTCAACTTTAATGGAAGAGCGTAGTTGCTGCTGAATTGAGAAATCTTTGTGCTGCCAATGATTGATTATCATCATCAAATAATAAATGAAACCCCAAAAGAATCCAAAGGGAATAAATCGTAGTCATATATGAAACTCTATTTTTACTTTCCTTTGCAATAAGATATGCATATTCATGCTAGTGAGGCACTCTGCAGGCTTTTAGGAGATTATATGAGCATGTTGGTCTTGGTTGGGTTTATGCCATTACAAAATATGAACCAGTAAGTCTTCCTGTCATACTTTCAAAGGGCTTTTTACCCTGTTGCTCTACAACATGGAGCTTTACCACATCAAAGATAGCCTGTTCCTTCATATATGATGTTCTAATGGAGAAAAACACCATTCACAGATTGCTAAAATTGCTGATTCCATGTATGGTGTTTGGGCTAGATATCGTCTTCAAATAACAGGTAAGAACAAAGCACATGGATAATTTTGCACCAAAATTTCCTTGTAGTTATGTTGTCATTGTTCTGTAGCTAAAAGTAACACCTTAGAAAATTTTTCCACTTAGGTTGCCTGATGTAGTCATGAGTATTCTTTTGTGTTTAGCTGGAATGATGTCACTTGATAACAAAATCCATCCATCAATGAGTATGAACTCTAGTTTTGAGTTTCATTTTCACTTTAAGTATAACTATTAATGAGGAGATAGTTTCCACTAATTGTGAGAAAGACTTTGCTCTCCTGGTTATGCTAATCAGTATGATTATTCTGACATGCTTTCATTCTATTTCTACGTTAATGTCCTCTTATGATTTCCAGGACGGCCACCTATAGAAGAAATATTAGAAGCTCGAAAGAAGAAGGTTGGCATACTGAACTGCATAAAGCATAATGTTAAATTCAGCAGGGAATGCATCTGCAAAATATGACAAGAAAAAAGTAGATGGCAAGGAAAACTGAATAGGAAAGAAATTTTTGAGTTGGATAATAATTTGAATGTGGAAAGAGTGGGATGCTGTGACATCATATGTGTTTAACCACTGTGATGAAACTTTGATCTATTGCCTTCGATTAGTACTTTAGGGTCTGCATCCCTTTTATTTTAGGTATGTCTTACTCTGATGCAAAATTGAAAGGCTTATTACACTTTGGCTTTGCCCATCATAATGAACAGAAATAGAACTTAACGCGTAACTTAGTTGAGAGGAAATTCCATTATTTTATCAAATGCCATCTGAAAATTCATACTTCATACACCACGGCAAACATGCTAAAATATGGTATATGTCAATGAGTACAATGTTGAAGAATTATTGAATAATTTGACTCCATTCAATTATTTGTTCAGGCCACTGCTAGTAAATAGCTCCTGCTGCAAATATTTTTCACTTTAATATGTTCAACCATATAAAGTATGAGTAGTGATTAGTGCTGACTTCTATTCCATTTTTTGTAATCTTTACAGGGCGAAGAATGCAAAGATAGCAATGCTTGCAAGATGTAAATTTCCGTAATAGCTAACTGCGGTGAAAACTTGAGAGGCTCCCCATATGATTTGTTACCAGATTTAATCATCATCCTCTGAAGCATATCTGTATATGATTTAGGTTATAAAAAGGCAGGTCATACAGATTGGCGGCTCAACATCATTTGATAATCCTTTTCAAATTTTGTTGCTATAGATCCGGGTGTAAAGAATGGGAGTGTATATAAAATATACTGTTATTTATTTCTTATTTTGTCACCGTTTAGGCTATAGTTTCAGCAGATTCTTCAGGATTATATTTCCAGATACCAGCATCCGTTGAATACCAGTAACCAGTATAAACAGATTGGTACACATGAATTATGACAGCCGAGACAGTGACACGATGGAGATATTAAAAAGTTTATTTTGCATTTGCATATGCATACATAAACATAGTAGTAGTACAGCTGGGCATTGCGTTTACCTCTGCTGGTAGATATAAATTATTTTTCCCCTTTACCCTTCAACAAGATCCTTATAAACTCCCTGATACTTTTGTCTGAACTCCCACCTAGACTAGCAGCTCTTGCAGCACTTTCACTCCACTTAGATGCATTCCTCTCAATATCTCCACTTTTTCCTCCGTCCATAACATCTCTTATGCACTTCTCCAGTTCTATGCCTGATAAAATCCCATCTGAATCCCTTTCAGCTCTTGATCCCACTCCCCATAACTCTTCAACAAGCTTAGCATTTGTAGGCTGATCACTCCACTGAGCCACCGCCACCATTGGCACCCCTGTGCTTAGAGCCTCCAACACTGAGTTCCATCCACAATGTGTTACAAAGCAGCCAACAGCTGGGTGAGCCAGCACCTCTAATTGGTTGCACCAAGTCACAACCAACCCCTCATCACCAAACTCACTTAGATACCCTTCTGGTAATATGTCCTCAGACTCTTTCATCACCCACAAGAATTGCTTCTTGCTAGCCGTCAAGCCCCTTGCAATTTCATTGGCTTGTTTAGCTGTGGTTGTTCCCATGCTTCCAAATGATACATATACCACTGACCTTGGTGGCTTTGTCTCTAACCATCTCAAGTAGCTTTTGCTGGTTGGCTTCCAGAAGCTGGCTCCGTAAGCTGTCACCCGAGGTTGGTTGGTCTAGGTAGGCTGATGGAACCATTGGCCCCACCGGAATAATTGGCCACAGACCATCTAAGGCCTTCATTAGCTATCAACAATCAAAGACATAAGATATAATATAAGAAAATTGTGCGGTCAAAAACTGATGCTGCATCACATAGTCTAATAGGTCCATACACGCATTTTGACCTCGAATCATTACACTCACCACAACCAAATTCACAGGTTAAGCTAATGACAGTATCACGCACACCCCTCTTTATACAAGATAAACAAAATAAATCATTATTGTGCATGATGTTTTATTGTCTAACTCCGAGATGAGATGCAACTCATATTCACAGCAACAAATATTAATTCAGAAGTTCTTCTTGTGCTCTGATAAGTTTGTTTTATGCTTCTATCCAGCATCAACTTTTCATAGAAATGAAGTTGTAGATTAAATTTATTCCTATAAACTTTATTCATACTTAATTCAAAATTTTCATGGAGTTCTAAATTCAAACATAGTTCTATTATCCGGTAAAATATTTAAAAAAAAGGTCATAAACCCATAAAAAAGTGGAAAGAAAAAGTGCCGGAATTTCATTTGTCTAAATTTTTATATATGATTAAAGTTTCTGTCACACACTGATTTATTAATTATATCACTATATTTTAATATGACCTTCTGATCACAATAGGCAACCTGCATCTGAAGGTCAGTCATACAATAATACATGTAGTTTAGCATCCATTTTTTGATACAACATAAAATAAAATTGGTGAGACACAGAAACAATTGAATATGTCATGATCAAAACTTCAGAGATCCATTTTTATTGTGAATATAATTAAATAAGAGGTATTAAAATTGTATTGATATATGATATACCTGTTCAAGTATCAAAGAATACCAGATTACGAAAAACAATATAACACTTACCTCACTTTCCAGCTCTTCAAAAGTGTTGCAGAATACCCAGTCATTATGCTCTAAAGTCTCAAATTTTTCCATGATAGCAGCCAGATAAGCATAGTGATCTTCAGGTCTTGCAATAAAACTAGGCAAATCAGAAAATTCCAGAGGAGGAAGTCCAGGCAACGAGATGGGAGACACCCCTTTATCCAAAGGAAAACTCAGATGGCCTAGTTTGATTTGCCAATATATGGAACACACAGAAGCAGAATTAGTCAGGAACACAGCTCCATAGACACCAAACTGTTTGGCCACATCAAGTGCCCAAGGAAGCAGAGAATCATATATGATGCAGTTGACAGGACATGATGAGTGCTTAAACTTCAATATAAGTTCTGACAACGTTTTGGAACCAACTGATTTATAGGACTCAAGGTAGGCTTCAACACTTGGAGCATGCTTGAACCCACCTTCATCATAGCCATCTGAGATGGCCTCAATAGCCACAGTTGATGCATGAATGTACTTGATTGTGTAAGGGGTTGTGGCCAATGTGGCCTTGAGGCCTTTGGTGACCAATTGTTTTGCAAATTGGAGTAGTGGGTTGATGTGCCCTTGGGCTGGATAGGGAAGAACTATGACATGGCCTTTTGGATTGTTGTTCATCTTGGCACTTTAGTCGTAGTGCCATCATCATTCTACATTTATTTATTTATAGGCCTTGCTTGCTCATTCAAGCAAAGTGACACTAACCAATGAGAAAAGAAAAAATTCAAACAACTAAAACAATTTCTACCACAGTAAAATAAATAAATAAATAAACAACTAAGACAATTGAGGAGGCAGAATAATAGTTGCAACCTTTCTCTAATCTGGACTGAGTTGTGGAAAAATCTATCTACTATATACTATTCGATTTGCCATTAGATTTTTGCATTTTATATCTGTATAAGAGGATCCTATATAACCATCTAAAGATTATAATGTATTGTGGAGTAAAAAAAAAACTCCTCGTCCATGAATATAAAGAGTTTTCATATAGTATGAGTCTACCAAAGAAAATTGTACCGGGTAATCTCACCTTTACCGAAAGAAAAGTCGCAATTTTCAATGATTTTTAATTAAAGAGTTTAATTTGAATACATTGTAAGCATAAAATAGTTTTATACATATATTCAATCTTGTATTATCATATTAGTAAAAGTATTTAATTCAATCACTCATTAATTAAAAAGTCTTATGAAGAGTAATACATTGTTGGTTGACAGTGTAATACATAAAAATTAAACTCTTAAAATAATGGTAGATATAAACAAATTAAATGTTTATTTGCATTAAATATTTCTATATTCAAAACAAATTATAATTGAAAACTTACCTAAAGAATTTAAAGTTCTAAAACTTAGCATTTTTGTTAGAACAATTTAAGTTGAATCGAAGAGGTTTGTAATATTTTTTTTAATATAAAAATAGTTGTTTTTTGAAAATTAAATTTCTTTTTTTCCCCTTTAGGTCCGAAGTAATTTTTTTTCCTCAAACAAGCTATTCTTTTTCTCAATGAGTTCCATTTATGGCTATACTTGAGCAATGTTAATTCTTTTATAAAACAAAATCCAATTTTGTCAAGGAAAAACATCTTTATTTTTTGGTTCTAAACAAACAAAATATATTTTTGGTCAGCAACAAAACTAAAGCTGATGATAAGGTTCTTTGTACGTCTTAGCAGGACCAAAAATAACAGTCCATTAGTCCTCTTCGACAGAAATGTGTGCCTCCTACAAAAAGACAAAACCGAGTCATAATTTGCCACTTCCTCCTAAATTGCGATTTAACGTATTCTTAATAAGCCTTAGTTTGGACTAGATATCCACATCGAACGGCATTATCATCGCTATAGGCATTGAGGACCTTAAGAGTGTGTGTATATATATATATATATATATATATATATATATATATATATATATATATATATATATATATATATATATGTGTGTGTGTGAATTTAGAATTTACAGGAAAAAAGAAAAGAGAGGAGGATTTATAATATAATTTTATATTATAAGTCCTCCTTTTCCTTTGTTTTACTTCTAAAATCTAAAATTATACTTTAAGGTAGCGTTTGTTTACTATCTCTAGGACAGAAATACAGAGACATTGAATATACAAATTTATTTAGTGGTGGAGATAGGAACAAGGGATAGAAAAGTTTTCTAACCCCAGGACAGAAAAACATAAAATTTTTATGCCTTCAAAATGTGGGGACAGTGGGGACAAGATACGGAGATAGAAATTGAATATTTTTATCTTCCAATAATACCCTTATATATTTTTTATGTCTCCGTTTTCATTATCTCTACTAATTGGGACTTGGATTGCTTCTTGTTGGGTCTGGCATGGAGGGCCTTGAACAAACTAAAAACTTTATCGTTCTTGAGCCCATTCTACATTAACAAAAGGAGCTTAAGGATTTTTTCCAAAAAAAAGCGTTCAATAGAATGATAGCCAAAAAATGTTATATGCAGAGATACAAACAAAAATTCAGCAATTTGTAACCTAGAAGCATGGCCAGGGTATCTATTGAAAATCGTGATGGTTGATAGATGAAATGAAATTGGTATAAACCACTTACTCATTAAAAGATCAATAATAATAATTGGGTCATCTTATTAAGTTAAATAGATTCTAGGAAAGTGTTTTACTCTATTAACATTTTGTATGTAACAAATAACAACCTCATATAATCCAACGAGGTGATAGTCTATGATTGAGGGTTGTCAATATGTAAATTTATAATTAATTGCATGGCGGATGGGTAGTTAGTAATTTGCATAGCTTGCGAGCACTTCCAAGTGTTACGAAAATTCACGTGCCTTTGAAAATGTCAAAGCTTTCGGGTAAAGTCTTGAAAGCTGGTATCAAGGCCGGTACTCACGCCAAGAGTTGGTATTGAAGGTTGTTTGTGTCATGTGTAATGTGGGGTCGATTTCTCCCACGAGTGTGTTTAGAGTAAAAAAGATGATATCAATAACGAGGTTGGCGACTTCTTTGGGGAAATTGTTCTATGGCGTGGCCTAATTTGTCATGGTCACCTTTATTTTTTGGGTTACGTGATTACCATCTTTTTCTCCACCTTTATTTTTATTTTTTTTAATACTTCAAAAATTACATGAGTTATAATAAGATTTAAATCTAGAATCTTATACATACTATCCAAACTTCTCATTACTAGAACAATCATAATAGCTTATCTCCACCTTTGTTTTCTCCATTCCATTTAATTTTTTAATATTTCAACTTTACATTGTTATTTTATACATACAGAAATCTAGAAAAGCATTTCAGGAACACATATTCTTTACAATAAAGCAATTGTATTAATACAATCAGAAAACACAACAAAAATACTTAGGGGTTTTTTGAAATTATTTTTATTTTTATATTTTTTAAAACTATTTTGGGTAATTAATAAAATCAACTAATGACAAATACATCACTGCATTATTTTTTGTTTTAAAAAAATGGAATTCTAAAAATATTTTTCAGTTATTTTCTAGATTTTATTTTTAAAACACAACCTGTTTTTTTATTTTTAAAATCAATTTGAAAAGAATAACCAACTAAATAAAATTTTTTGTTTTTTATTTTTAAAAACTGAAAATTATTGAACAAAATTCTTTCCAAAAAGTCCCTTAGTCATTGTTTAGAGTAGATAGAAACCCATAGAATGTAGCTCATTAATTGAAATTACTGCTTGTTCTTTCTGAGAGACGATAATCGTATAGTTGAAAATTATATGTGAATCTATAATTTAATAGATCAAGAATTTAGTCAAATTCATTTTTTTTCCTACGCCAGGCGCTCTCAGGAAGCAAATGAAAATTGGTGAGAAACATGCTAAACAGAAGATGCCGTGATGAAAATAGCTGCTAATTGCCACTAAAATCTTGAGACATTGACATTTGAATTTTGAGATTGAATCAGTGGAGAGTGAAACCCAAAGAATTTAATTCTTAAATTGAAACTACTTCATTTGTTATGGCATGAATCTTATAACCTTATACGTCAATCAATGATTTCAGAGAACCAAGAATCTGGTCAAATTCGGTTTTTCCCACACTCTGGCGCTCTCAGGAAGCAAATGAAAAGGTGAGAAAGAGATCATGCCAAGAGGCGAGGCAAGAGCAGATAATGCCGTAATAAAATAGTAGCTAATTTCTCCTAAAACATTGGCATTCGAATCTTGAGATCGAAACCGAGATTATAAAGAACGAAATGTGCATGGAAGAGAACGAAATTGTTGGTCCTCCTATTGACAACCTTAGCAGATAGATGATGGAACCTGTTTTTCATGTGTATGAGTGTATCAAAATAGACAATGTACAACTATATACACATTACCGTTCAACCATTCACATAAACCCCGATTACAACCTAATATATTCACCATAAGCTAAAACCAGAAAATGAAAAGGAAAGGAAAAAAAAAAAAAAAACAGAATGGCCCCCTCCATGATTTACACCCCCAAACCAAACCCACAATCCCGGCCGCTAACACCACCACAAACTAGCTATCTATCAATTGAGAAACCCATCATCCTCTACAACCCCTTTGAAATACTTACACATTTTCATCAAATAATAATAATAACTACCCCTTTTTCCTACAACAAATTTAAACAGTTCAAGAATAATTTAAAAAATATAAACCTAAGAGACATAGTGAAGGACTTTGATGGAGAAAATTTTGTATGGAAACACCTTGCCTTATTCCGGCAACACATGTCTCCGGTCTCATCGAGCACACCTCTCATAGCTACCACTTTAGAAAAAAGTCGACTGGATAAGCCAATTCCACAATAGATGTTTCCTTTCTCATTGAAAGCCCGTGGCGAAAAGTCGACAAGATGAGCCAATGCAGCAAACTTAAAACGTAGTGGAGTTGAAATGATTGACATTATTACTCCTCCCAACACCACCACCAACTGGGTACCGGGACCGGGTCAACCCGCCCGAGTCCAAAACCGAGTCAAGCTCAAAGCGTTCCTCATCTTCCCCATCAACGACAGCCCTCATCATCTGAATCACCCTCTTGGCCTTCGCCCTTGCCCTCTCCGTGCCCGTCTCCTCCACCACCTTCAACACCTCCACCGCCCCAGCTTCCCTCGCCAGCCCCTTAAACCTCATGCTCCTATGACTCAGCGCATAAAGCGCCGCAACACAGTTCTCCCGAGTCGACTCGGAGTCCAACTCGTGCCCCCTCAGCATGCCCACGAAACACTCCACCGCATCCGCGTCCAGCATAGCAGTCCTCCCCTCCGTTGAAACCGCGAGATTACAAAGAATCAACAAAACCCTACCCGCCAACGCGCCCGACTTCACCATCGAGAGGAGCGTGGGGATCACGCCGAGCTTCACGAGCTTGACTCGGTTGCTCTGAACCAGGGACAAGTGGTAAAGCGCCAGCGCCGAGTCGTGCCGAGTCCGCTCTGACTCGGATCGGAGCGCGTGCATCAACGGCTCCAACGCGCCGAGCACTCCAATCGCCATCTTGTTGTCGTCGTCGAGTGCCAAGCTGAAGAGCGCGCCCGCAGCGTGCTCCTGCGTCTCGGCGGATCCGCCTTTCAGCGCGTCGATGAGAAACGGAACGAACCCTGACCGCACGATCTTCACCTTGTTGACTCTCTCCAAGGAGAGGTTGACCAGAGACGCCACCGCGTTGACCTGAACGACGCCGTACCGCGACCCAACCAGCGACCGCAGCGCGTTCAGCAAGCGCGGCGTGCACAGCGAAACCCTAGCTTCCTCGCTGTTCCTCGTGACGGCGCGGAGCGAGATCGCTCCTTCTTCCTGCTCGAAAACCTCGCTGCTCTTCATCTTCGCGAGGAGCTTCTCTTCCTCCTCGGAGACCGGGAGGTTAGGGTTCTGGCCGTGGATCTCGACCTCGCTGATCTCGACGGAGGAAGAGGAAGAGGAGGAGAAGCATATCGGGCGGACAGCGAACGGCAGCGGAGTTCCGGGACTGGCGGCGATGACGACGGACTCCTCGGAGGATCCCGAGTTGAAGTGGTTGACTCGGTGGCCCAACTCGGTGGCGGCGTGGGAGAATATCACCGGAGGGTTGTCCGCGACGGCCTGCAGGAGCTCCTTCTCGGAGACCCTAATCTGGGGCTCCGGTGCGGCGGAGGAGGAGGCCATTGCGGCGCGGACGATGCCCTCGACGGAGGAGTAATCGGGTGGGGTCGGGTGCGGGGTTTTGGAGGTGCGGCACCAGTTGAGGATGGTGGTCTTGATGGCGAGGTTTGGGATAAGGGTTGAGTAGTCGGGTCGGGTTCCGTCGGGCAGGGTGGGGGCGAAGTTGAGGTCAGTGCAGACTTGGACGGAGATGCGCTCGAAGGTTTGACCCGAAGCCACCACCACCGGGTCGGACATTAGGGAACCCGAAACGGGGCATAGGAACTCGTTCGGAGGGTTCTTTAATTGCTGTTGCTGTTCCTGCTTGGATTTCGAGGATGGCCGATGGAACGAGATTTTCCAACGGTGTTTCCCGTTGCCGCCCATATATAATAAAAATTTAATGGAATAACTAACTATCTTTTGGTGATTGAGGGTTTGTGTTAATATATTTGGGGCTGGGGTGGGGGTGGGACTGAACGAGATTTGTTTATTGTTCTTGTAGGGGGGAATATACTACTAATTAACGCGTTTGAGCTTGAGCATGTTGTTGTTTGGGGTGAAGAGGGTAAGACAAGGCTTCTTTTTGGTGCTGGGGTGTTTGGGTTAAGAAGGGGTTTTGTGTCTGGGAGTGATAGTGTGACCGGGTCTAGTGAAGAGGATAATAAAAGCAGCTATATATCATATATTATATTAAGTACAAAAAAGTGAAAAAGCCACTACTGGAGCAGGAGAAGCAGAATAGAGAAGATGGGCCTTGGTGGGGGAGGGAGTAGACAGAGACATACGTTTTTTTTTTTTTTCCCTTATGCCTCTCTTCCCACTTTGGCCTCCACTTGTTTGCTGTTTTTACACGGTTGTTTAACGTTGTTCCTTGCTCTAGCAGGGAGGGCATTGGTGAAATTTTAGTTGATGTGAGCAACAAATTTAGACAAGTAAACTCGTATTTTTCAATTGAAACATTGTTTTATCATTGAATAAAATACAATTTACTTAGTGATCTATGATCATGCAAAATTGTTCAAATGTTTCTCGTAACCTATGCCAGCATCTTATTTAATAATAAAAGTGCATAAAATTAGTCACACGGAGTTACTTGTGATAGTAAAAAGGCTTCAAATCTTTAGAATGAAGATACGTGTTTAAATGATAAAGAAGTAGTCTCTATCTCTTGAAGAGAAATTGAGCAACTTCTCTGGCTGCATCAAATAAAAATTAAGCTTTTGAATAGTTTAAATAAATTGCCCCTGCAAAAATATCTCCTGATATAAAAAATAATAACGTGTGTAAAGTTACGTGGCTCATCATAAAAACTCTTTATTGTATAAATATATTTACGTATACTAACCATTAAATTAGATGAATTATAAATAATAGGGTAAATTATACTCACCTCTTATGAGGTTTGTGAAAATGCAATTCACACCTCCTTTAATTGTTCAGCTTATATAAATTTTAAGTATTCATATTATAGTCACACCCATCATTCATTGAATACCATTAATAAATTTAACATAATGATATTTTTGTGATATTAATTATTTTTAATTAATAAAATTATAAAAATATCTTTATCCACTATATTAAGTTTAAGGATATTTTTATAATTTTATTAATTAGGAATAGTTAATATCATAAAAATATTATCTATTAAGTTTATTGATAGTATTTTGTGAATGAAAAATGTAACTGAAATTTAACAAGCAGAAAGGATATGAGTGTAAGTTGAATAATTAAAAAAGATATGAGTTATATTTTTATAAAATTAAGAGAAAGTAGGTGTAATTTACTTTAAATAATATGGTCCTACACGCTACTGTTTACTTATGAATTTTGGCTACCCTTTGTTTTCTTTGTCGACAACTTGACATTCTATTCTTGAACAAGTGACAACTTGACATTCTATTTTTAACAAGTGTTAGCGTGTTAGTCAGAGCAGTTAATTACCACTCCATTGAAAGAAAAACAACTAATCACTACTTTTTTTTTGGCGGGGCAATTAATTACTAATAATACTTTAAGTTGTTAATTAATGTAAGGGATTTTGCTTTTGGATGTATATGGGGGGTGAGGACGAGGAAATTGATCCTTTGTATTTTGGGCAGTATTATTTATATCAATAAATTGTAAAATATTATATCAATTTATATTTTATTTATTATTGGATAAAATGTGAATCTCATTCAAATAGAATCTATATCTTATTTAATAATAAATAATGATGAGTATAATTATCATTTGTTCCGTCACTTTATACGTAGTTTACGAACTTGACTGTTCCACTATTGAAAGTCCAAACTGAAACACATGTTTCCTTGTACACGTGGAAAAAGAATACTATGACGGAGTATACCGTTAAACCCTTCAATTTTTAAGATTTGAAAAATTATTTTAAAATCGTTATGACAAAAAAAAAAGTTAATAATTTTATTTAAAAAGAAGGAAGGAAAAAAAAAAAAAACTCAACGTTCATTTTATGCGATGCTCCAACTCCTTATTGAGACCCCATGGGCCCATATGCGAAAAAGTAGGAAAATATGCACTAGCAGAGATCCCAGACTGATCACCAATATTATCGGCGGACACATTGATTCTTAATAAAAAAAGTAATTAGTCCTCATATTCTAATAATTGCAAATATATAATATTGTAGGTCCCTAACTCACTTGTAATTGGTTATGGGTGATGTTGAGGTTAAATATCAACCAAGACTCATATTACTTGATGCTTTGTGGCAATGGTGGGTTTTCTTCAAATTTTCCTATGTGACATTGATTAAGAATACTTAAAAGAAAATTTCAAAGTTTTTTAATAGGTAACATGCTTAGAAAACACAAAATATACACTACTCATTGTCAAATTTTTCATTTTCTAACATCTTAACTAGTGTCATTAGGATAATGGTTAAATAAATCCAAAATGAAATTATCTTTGTGAATTTTTTTAAAATTTGAGGATGAGTTTGGTACAATCAAATATTGTGTTTTGAGTTATTTTGGAGGAATAAGAATTTTGGAACCACCAATGCCATCGAAAATTAAGTAATGATAGCCATCACTTTTTTTTTATAAATATATAACTCATTAGAAAAGACTTAACCCTAAAGAGAAAGCAAGAAGGGAAGACACTTGAGTTCCTTAACCTTCACCTAGGAGGTCTAAGAGGTTGCATGTGATGAGCTATGGATTCATGGACCTCGATGTCTTATCAATATAATTGTTAGAGATGTTAAGACTAATTATTTTTTGTTAGAACCAATTTATTCATTAATAATATTGTCATAAATTAATTTTGGAGTTCTCTCTATTTATTACTCTCTTTATTTTAAAATAAATATCTCTTTTACTTTTTAAGTTTATATATCATATTCAAATATATTGATTTATTAATAAATCTAAAAAGGAAACGAGGCATTCATCAAAGTCTATGTCTATGCTCTCCATTTGTTACGGTCGGTTATGAGACAACAGAAAAATACACTGTCGCAAAACTTACAATCAATAGCTGAATGAATTTTATTTGACCAAAAAAAATGAGCTGAATGTTAAAAGAAAAACTAAAATGTGAATATATAAAGTATATGAAACCATTTTTTTTCCCGGTGAAGGAATATATAGTTATCGTCATGATTAAGCCTTTGGCGTGTCATATACTCAGGTATAATTTTCTAATGCCCGTGCCCTCATCGTTTGGTGATTCACTGTCTGTTTAAAGTGTTTGCCCCTTCAATTTTAACTTAAAAAAATCAATAATTAAATTGTGTATGATTGTCCATCCTAAAAATTTTTATTTTAGTCTCTCTAAAATTTTAAATCAGATTAATTAATCCTTATAAAAAATAAATTTTTAAATTAGTCCCTGTAAAATTAATTCGTTAAACAAATTGGTCTTTACAAAAAAAAATCTCAAATTGATTCTTATAAAATTTAATAGTTAGAAAAATTGATTTATATAAAATTAAATAATCAAATAATTTAATCCCCTGTTAAGTTAGGTTTAGGGGGTCAAATTGTCTAATAATTTATTTTCCTAGGGAGTAATTTAATAATTTTTTTGGGGATCAATTTGCACGACTCTTTAATTTTATGATAATCAATTTGAAAGTTTATTTTTTAAAGAAAATAAGTTATCCAATTTAAAATTTTAGAGGAATCAAAATATTATTAATTTAGCATATACTGAATATCTGTGGCAGTTCCTTTTATTATCACTTAAGGGTAGATTTAATATTTGTGACAATATAGTTTGAGTATTTTCTCAATCGAAACATACTAACAGTGACAACACCATGTACGTTAAGTTGAAATTCATTGGTCAGAGCACACAGCTGTCCCTTGATGGTCAAATATCCTCCAGCAAATGAAGAGAAAAGTCAATCAATCTAGAATGGGGAGAGAGAGAGAGAGAGAGAGAGAGAGGGATCTTTGCGATGACCTCCTCAAGCTAGTTTGCAGGTCTTGCCTATGTATCCTTTACAAAATATTTAAAGGATGAACAAGCATTTAAAAATAAAGGTTTAACATGCTTTTAGTTTCTAAAATGTAAACGAATTTAGGTTTTATTTTTTGAATTTATTTTTTAAAAATTTTGATTCAAGTTTTTCAGAATTATTTAGCTTTCTATCACATATAATTGCTAATTATTATTTAAAATTAAATAATATAATTTTTCGTTAGTTAATTTAGTATTTAATACAAATAATCGAACAACAGAAACTAAAATCAAATAGTTTTAGAAATATTTAAATCAAATTAAAAAATAAATATTAAAATTAAAATTTATTTATTTCTTAAAGATAAAATTATATCTAAGCTAAAATTGAATATAAATATTGGGGAGAGCATTAAATCAATTATATGCTTGTTGGTTTGTTTTATATTTTGGATACCTCCCCACACGTAGGTTTGGTGGACTTAAATAAAAATGATATTATACGGTAACAATGATGTCTGACTTTCTTTTTATATCCTTAAGCTTTTTTCAAGAAATTTCAAGAATCATGCTTGTCGAAAGTCAAATATGAGAATCAAGAAAAGCTGTATCAGTTTAATCAGTTGAAGAAGTACTTTTCATTTTCAACTTCCAAAATATTGAAAGTAAATTGAGGATAATTTAAAAAGTGAGATAAATTTTTAACAATAAACTTTCATCACTCTCTTCTATCTAATTCACCTATATATCATTATTATGTTCATAAAAAATATTTATTCTCTTAAAATGTTTTTTTTTAAATATCTAAAGTAAGCATAAATTAATTCTTTGAACTTCTACTTCTAAAAAAATTATTTTAACTTAACTCTTCCAAAAATATATTTCTCTAGAAAGTTGAGTGACTTAAATCAAACGGACGTCCCTGGATGTAAACAGCGTGGAAACGATTGTTAGGTCTACTTTTAAGTAGACACGCAAATAGCCATAGGTTAGGTGTTTTGCTTTCGTTGCCTGGTTTTCTAAACTTGAAGTTTGAATTCGGCTTGACCATTTTCCTTGGCCCGTAGCCTGCGCTAAAAATCCACTCCATCCCAATAATTATTCAGACATAAATACTCACTAAAATTTAAAAATAATTAATAAATATTAATATTAAAAAATTTAAAAATATTTTATTAAATTACTCTTATTTTTTAATATTTCATATTTTTTTCTTTCTATTAATGAGTTAATAGTATCTAATAGAAATATTATTGATAAAAAATAATTAATATTACTTAAATTTTTATAATAAATAATTATTTATATATAAAGTAAATCTTTGAAATAGAGAATTATTAAAGGGCAGATAGAGTATTAATTAAATAGGTACTGTATTTACGATAAATTCTCACATGATTAAAAGGTACTACAATAAATTGTCGAGTGATATTTCACTTTCAATTAATAACATGATTTAAAAAAAAAATAGCATGATTTATATTTTTATCTAAAATCTTATTTTATTATTAGATAAAGTATAATTTACTTAATAGTTTTTTTTTAATAAATCAATAGTATTCATCGTTGAAAATATTAACTAATTTCTACGAGGCGTAGAGTTCTCGAATGTGGATATTATCTTTGATCATGAAACCTTCTTCATACACAACTAAATACTTAAGGAATCTAACTAGCTATTCTCTATGGTAAAACTCGTGGTTAGAATTCTCTTAATAGTTAATGCTTTATAACTATACAAAAATTTCTTCTACTAATTTTTTCTTTTAAATAAATTAGCAGTTTTGATGAGCCTTAGATGTCGGGTGTTCTTGTTAAATTCCTTTCACCTTCATAAACTTAGCTGTTTAAGAATTTGGTATAAAAATAAGGACTTAACCCTAAGGATATTAGTTAAGGAGTTAAAAAAAAAATTATTGAGAAGGGAAGGTTTTATATTTTCTAAGTATGAAATCTATTAAAAATCTTTAAAAGGTACTATTTTAGGTATCCTTACCCAGTCCATTACACTAGTTTAACAAAACTTAAAAATAAAAAATAAATTATTAGTGAATACTATCAATTTGAAAATTTTATTATATGTGACAAATTATCTTTTTTTAATAATATTCTTTCTCATTTTACTCATTGAAAGTATAAATATACAATGATAAAACTAAAATATATATTTACATATTATTAGTTAATTGTTTAAGATGTCCAATAAAATGAAAGCATTTTTAAAACGAATAAAATTATGAAATGTAAGAAATAACTCAAAAGATATTTAACTTATGCTACAAGTATCATTCTTCCATGTAATTATTATCACTTCATTCCCTGTTTTCTCATTCGTCCACAGATACAAGATATCCTAGCAAAATTAGAATTTTGTTAGTAAAGTCTAATGAATGGTGGAGTATTACATGAGTAAATTAAACTCCAGGCAGTCTCCAGCTTTACAAATGCAAATTAATTAAATATATAATTACTTTTTGAAAAAGCAATCAAATCAGACATACCAACTCATTAAATTTGACTCCCAGTGCATTAAAGCGAATATTTATTGTCAAACGATTCAGACACTAGCGACACTAGCCAAATTCACGACACACATATTGACTTCCATGTTATGTACGTTTTATAATAGTTAGGAATATTCAAACTATTACCCAATAAGCTGGCAGTTATTTTCAATTGTAGTTCTACTGTTGAGGATGCCGTTCAAAAAGTTATTCAAATATATATATATATATATATATATATATATAGTGAGTTTAATTTATGTACATAAATAATTTTTATACTGTTATCTAATCATATATTGATAATAATAATAATAAATATGATTAAATCTTATATTTATTATATCAAAAGTCATCCAAATAAGAGAATTTGATTAGGAAAAAAATGAAAAACATGATTGTCTTTTTCCAAAAAAATTCAATGTACAAGAGGATTGTCTTTTGCTGTCATAGTATGCTTGTCACGCAAATCAACTTTGAAAGCTTTTATAAAGTTTGGAGCGCCATTATGTATATACCTTTTCTTCTAGTAGGGCGAAGAGTAGCTCCTTGCTTAAACAACTTGAATACTTCACTATATTGATGGATTTGTGGGAAATAAATTAGCGAGGTGCCCTTTTTTATTAGCTCCGCAAAAAATACGATTTTATACATATTAATGCTCCAATCATTTCTGTATGATGTATTACCATTGTTAGTGCGGAAGACAGGTCTCATGCCAAACTGCATTTGAAATTGTCCTAACTTTCATTTGGATAAGATCATGAGCTGTTTTACAATTTTTTCTTTTTTGTGCATGTTGAGTTCTTTCTCAAACCTAGTTCTGGTAATCTAGGATTTTCATTAAGTTTCAAACAAATAAAGTTCGATAACATCAATATCATTTAGAATTTAATTAATGATAATATATTATCATCATCAGGGATAGAGCCAGGAATTTTGGATGAGGAAGTCAAATTAATTAACATAAATAATATAAAATAAAATAAATTATCCTATAAAAAGTATAAATGAGTTATTATATAGTTTTTTTCTTCCAAATTATTAGTAAAGTAGAGTTTATTTTATTATCTATCATTGTTTTTCCCTTAACAAACAACTTTCTTAGACATATCTTAGATTCAACCTAAAAAAAAGTATTTGTATCAATATATTATTTAATATCAAAATAGAGCATGATAAATAATCAACTAGTAAATAACAATTCCACTAAATGAATAAAAAAAGTTAATAAAAAAAATCTCAAAAAATATATTCCAGCAACTCCACTGATTATGCAAGTTTAGCCAGGGGAAAAACGAACAAGAATAAACATGCAAAATTTTCACAGAAGATAACTTACATCTATTTTCATGTGTCCCAATATATTTTCAAGTTACAATACCCATTTGGTTGAGATCCTCTGATATGCTATGTACAAGTCCAGACACCCAGAACGCCTATATGTCTGGAAGCAAGTGTCGTTCTGTTAGCAATTAGCTACCTGAGATATCCCAGCAAGGGTACTTCAGGGACCTCAGCATGCATCACCAATCAAGGTGGCATGCATCCACCACTTACAACTTTATTTCATCATAGCCCATGGCCTGTCATATACGAGACCCCAACATTAAGTGACATATTCATACACAGATATATGCAAGAATAATGGACAATTTTTCACATGTAGAAAACTCGCCGTTGAGGCCCTATCTATTACAAGGCTGACAGTGTAATTTCATACTATATTATCTATTTTTATCATATATTTATATGGTAGGATAAAGTTATCCTATTAACCTCTTTCTATCCTATGATTATGGAATAAACTTATCAGGCCATATACGATTAATTTTCTATTGGATTAGAAAAATTCAACAATTTACTTACAAATCTACTGCCAAATAGCTTTAACACACTTCATGTCAAAGGATATTTTTGTCAATTCAAATTATTGCACAACACGCATTAGAAGGGATAAAAATTATACAATCACATGAAGCACACCAAGCATTGGATAGTATAAAAACTATCAAACCTTTTGCTGTCAAATCTTATACTATCAGACCAATATGATGTACCAAACATGGGTAAACTTCATTTCCGGAAGCCTGGAATATTGTGACTCCACCCCTTTTTTCAGCGTGTAATGCAGCATTGGTCCATTGAACCCAACAATGCATGAAAAATATAACCTCAATCAGTTTGCAGCAGCACTTATGCGTAGTCCTCTAATGCAACATTATCAATATCTAAAACTTGAATTAAACACAGCTGAGATTGTTAAAGCATATTACCATTCTTCTGTGATGTTATAATTTTACCACTCCAAATCTGTTTGGCGGGTGTTTAGGATAGATTTGATTCTCAGTAAAACCAGCCTTTTTTGGGATAGGTTAATAATGGGTGCATTTAAATGTGATTTTTTGGGTAAAAATCACTTTCTTTTCACTAAAAAAAATTATTTTTCATATATTTATATATCTTCTTAAAAATAATCAAAATCTCAAAAAAGATATGTTTTTTGTTTTTTTTGTAAAAAGCTAAAAAGAGTAGCTTATTAAAAAAAAAAAGTTTTCAAATTTTTCAGTTATATAAAAAAATTAAATTTCATAATATTTTTTAAAAAAGCTGAAATAAATGCATCCAATATCTTGTTTGTCAAAAATTGGATGAAAAAGCTTGTAATCAAAGGATTATTTTACTAAGTAAAAACACCTTTTTCTGAAAGCTATCTTTTCAACATCTTACTCATAATCTACTTGATTATTTTGTACAACTGGAGCATTTTTACCAATTTATCCATTATATCTTACTAATAAAACAGCACTATATATAAACAAATCATTTCACAACCTTTATAGTAATTTATTATACAAAAGCAATTTCTTTCATATAATTCAAACAAAACATGTTATCTTAAAATCACTTTTCAATTAAGGTATTCAAACAGGAAACTAATTGTATCATAATCAATTATAAAGTAAACCAATTATACATATAATCCATTATTGAAATAATCTTTTTTTCACAGCTAATCTAAACATCTAATCTATATAAATAAAAATAATAATAATATAAAAAAAGCCCAAAAAGACAAGTAAAGTTGAAGATCCAATGGTCGACCCACATAATTTCTTTCAAGTTAGTTACTTTAAGTTTTCTAGCATTCACAATCATATTCCCAGAATGAAAAATATATTTCAGGTCTAGAATGAATTCAAAATAGGTCAAAAACAGAACATAAAACTAGGCAGAACAAGTAAATAGGCAATGGAGGAGCATATGTCAGATCAAAAGGGGGAAACACTGAGCTACATGATGAAGCATTAAAAATTTGCCTAGCCCTATAGACCAACATTTAGTGTTTTTCACTATTTCATCCAAAACAGAACATGGAAACGGGACAATCCATTTGATGAGAATGTCCCCTATTCAGTGCAGTAAGGTATGGGCAAAATCCAGTAGAGTGTATTGAGTACCAAAAGCTAATAGGGTTAAAGCCATGGATTTAAGCTAATTTTGAAATAACCATCTGTTAGACTGGTTTAAAAAGAATCATGTATAATCTAGTGGGGTCTCGATCAAGATGATATAAGAACCTTGAAAAGATGCTGAACAAGGAACAATGGAGGGGGAATTCGAGAGACCCCTGCCACTCTCTCCCCACTAGTGGCTCACTCAACAACTGTGTAACTAACTTTCTGCTTCAGCACCCCTTTTCCTTATTTATTCACACCCCTTTCTAACAAACTTCCTAAAGTCACCCGCGCGCACACACACACCCAGCTGAGATCCTCACCCTCTCTTTCTATGTCTGTCAATTACAATAATGGCCCATTTCCCTTCGCATTGTCCCGGGCCCACGTCCAACATAAGCTTGCCTACTTTAAGGCCTATCACCATTAGACAATTTTAATAGACAATTCAATCACTACTACAAAATTCTCAGCATCTACCATGCCTCTATCCAGGACAAAATTAGTTGTCTTAGAACAGCCCAAGGAAAGCAGTCGGTCTAACCATTATCATATTTTTCTAGGTTAAGAGCCAATCATTCCATTATAAGGTCAAAAACGATGTGGAGGAACTTTGCAATCACACATTCTTGTTGAAAGTACAATAGGCAACACAACAACTAGACCATATCTTCTGGGATAACTCCTTGTTCTGAAACAGGAAATTAAATTCAAGAAATACAACTAGTGACCAATTTAATTCATACCTTCAAACGTGGAGACTGGCAAACAGATGATGCAGATCCAGGAGATAGAACGGCTGATTTTAGCCTTCGTTGAATATGTTGTTTGTTAAGTGTATTAACTTCAATGGGTTCTACTTCATGCCCGTTTTCTTCAGTTGTAGAATCACTTCTAAAATACGACATTGATAAAACTGGAGCAGATGCAGAGATAAACGCAGATTCTTCACGTTCAACTGTTGTCGGAACTAAACTCTTGTGATTGTAGAAACTAACATTAACAAGAACTCTCTCTTTCATCAATGTTCCAAATACAAGACTAGTCATTGTACAGGTCAAGGAAAGGGTAAAGGGTTAGAGTCTGACAGACTGAACTGCAGCTGACCAGGATTGATAGTATTATTTTAACCGATATAGGACATGACATATTTAAAAAAAATAACATATATTCAGATAATACTTAAATAATAAAGAAAATGATCAAATATGTTAAAATGATAATTGAATATAGCATCTCTGATCCTGTGATCCATATCTGTGTACTGAACATTCAATACATTAATTTCCTCACTAAATTAAAATAATCTCACTATAGAAATTATTTGAATTTATTCATAAATTTGTATAAATATTAGTAATTATATACTTTTTTTTTTTTTGTGCAAGGTTTAGCAGAAAATATATTCATTCAATCGGATATCAATTTCATAAGGTCTTTAAAACAACAACTATGCAAATAATGTTGTCTAATTATTTATTTAAAAAAAATAGATAGTGTAGACTTGAATTTAGGATGCAATAAAAAAAGTCTTTTGCTTTTACACTAAGAAGTTGCAACTTGGCTTAACGGTAGCTATGACTTATAGCCATGCATTGGAGCCAAGACAAATCCTTTATCAGTATATCCAGACATGGGCTGCCAGGTCAACAACTTTGGGCCAAGATAAATCTGATGAATCGGCAATGCCTTAGTTAGATAGAACAGCTGGTTCATTCATGGTGAAATCATGGTTTCAGTTTTCAAACAATAATCAGACTGGAAAAAGGGCCAGTTAGATTTTTTTGTCATTGAACCGGTCATTCCAGTCTAAAATATAGAGGTTCCCCCGTCTCATTAATGCACTCATTTAAAAGACTGAAAGAGATATCACTGTACCTTGCACCACTACTTCCTGGAATTTTTTCCTCATTACTCTGACAAATTTAAATAACCCCTTTGTCTTGTTCAATTCATGGATCAACTCTTTGGAGTCTTCAAGAGAAGGTTCACAACTTTAACACTGGGATAAAGGAAAAAACAAAATCAGATTTCATGAACTAAATGAGCATACTTTTATAAGATCATAAACAAAAGCAGATATCCTACTTACACAAGTATTGTTTTCATGGTGGATGGTAAAAGAGTCCTCCTCATTTTGGCTGTTCAAATTTATATTCTTGAATGTGAGTTTTACCCCTAAAGAGTGGAATAACTGGTAAGGATATTAATTTTGAGAAGAATAATCCTTGCACAAAAATAATAACATCAATTACCACGTCCACCTTCGACATGAAAACCAAGAACTCTATTGTACCAAGAGATGGCCTCCAGTGTCTCATCTTCCAGTTCGATGCTTTCATTCAAATTCCCTTCAGATGCTGCCAATGCTTTCCATGAAGGAAAGCGAAGAGGTAGAAGTGGAGAGGAGCTTAGAGTAGTCCAAAATATTTCCCACAATGCAGATTTCCCAGTTTAGTAAGCAGAACAATGCAAGTGAAGGAAAGGGTAAATAGAGACAGAACAGAAACATAATTCCAAAGCATGTCCTGCGAAAGCAAGTAATGAAGCACAAATGACAAAACCATTGAAAAACATCCATCAACGCTTCTTTCATCACAGATGGAACCAAACTTCATAACAGAATGCAGGATACTCCCTATCCTGATAGTTCTTTGCTTCAAGGAAAAGGAAACCAAACTTAGACCACATGTTGAATTAGCTATTTAAAACCAATGTTCAACATTGTAATAGAAGCACACACACATACAGTAAACAGAAGCAAAATGCAGTATGAAGTCTGTATTATTTCACTGAGAAAGAGAGAAAGATAGAAGAAAGCAACACCAAGAGGCAGAGAGGCCTTGAGCTCTATAGTGGGTCACACTCCCAACCCAATTCTAACAGAATTCCTACCCCCAAATCTCTGACTCCAGGAGAATTATACTCTTTCTCCACTATATTCCCACGTGTCTCTCACCTCACACCCTACCCACCTGAAACCATTAGGCCTTATTCGCAGTAAAGGGCCCACACAATCCCTTCTCAGTATCAGGGTAAGCAAGTATTCCAATTCCCAAACTACCCTTGTGCTTCCTTCTTTTGTAAACTTTAATTGGTCAGCAAATTTTTCTCTAATAACACCCCCTTCTTGAACTACCACCTTGTTCTTAAGATGAAATTCAGGAAAATTCATTTTGATATCCACTGCTGCCTCCTAGCTACTTTCAAAATTTGGAAGGTTTTTCCAGCAAATTAACACCTCTTCTCCTCCTTGTTCATTCTTTCTGGTGGCTAGCACAGCTTCTGGTTGCACCTTAAGCTCCCACCCATCAGTAAGTCCACTAGGCAAAGGTAGGCACATAGCTTCAGGTGCCAAACACCTCTTGAGCAAAGAAACATGAAAGACCAGATGGATTAATGAATCAAGGGGAAGCAACAATTTGTAAGCTACGTTCCCTACTTGTTCTATTATCTCAAAGGGTCCATAATACCTGGGACTAAGATTCTGATTAATATGGTTGGCAAGAGTCTTCATCCGATATGGTTGAATTTTCAGAAATACCTTTTCCCCCACTTCAAACTCCACTTCCCTTCCCTTCTGATCAACCTGGGCTTTCATTCTAGCTTGAGCTTGGTTTAAATACCACTTCAACTCCTCAATCACAGAGTTCCTTTCAGCCAATAACTGGTTCACATCCTCTACCATTGAAGGCAGTGAATCCCCTTTAATGAGAGTAGGGGGTTATCTTCCATAGAGAATTTTAAATGGGGATGAATGAGCAGCAGAATGATATATTGTATTGAACCATAATTCAGCCCAAGCTAACCATTTACTCCACCATTTCAGTTTGGCCCCGGCAAAGCATCTGAGATATGTCTCTAATCATCGATTCACCACCTCTGTTTGTCCATCCATTTGAGGATAGTATGCTGAGCTGAATTTTAATTTTGTCCCTGCCTGTTTAAACAATTCAGACCAGAAGTTGCTCATGAAAATTCTGTCCCTGTCAGTCACTATAGATGAGGGAAACCCATGCAATCTTACCACTTCCTTAATAAAGAGCTCAGCCACTATTTTTGCAGTATATAGATGATTAAGCCCCAAGAAATGAGCATACTTAGAGAGTCTATCTACTACCACTAAAATTGTATCCATCCCATGGGATTGTGGCAATCCCCCAATGAAATCCATCGAAATATCTTCCCACACCCTTGAGGGAATAGGTAAGAGTTGTAGGAGTCCAGCAGGTGACAATGTGAGGTATTTGTTCCTGCTGCAAACTTCACATTGCTGAATGTATCACTGGATTGTCTGCCTCATTCCTTCCCACCA
Source organism: Dalbergia cochinchinensis (assembly GCA_031216125.1). Classification (NCBI taxonomy): domain Eukaryota; kingdom Viridiplantae; phylum Streptophyta; class Magnoliopsida; order Fabales; family Fabaceae; genus Dalbergia; species Dalbergia cochinchinensis. Next base: position 50,779,270 of record CM062373.1, on the reverse strand, counting down.
AATCAATCCAGAAATCCGCTTATAAGTTCTAAAAAAAGCTAAACGTCCCCTTAGAACAGAATCATGAAACTCTTGTAAGATTACCTGAATCCTAGGAGAATCTTTGGGAATAACAATTCTCCCTTTGTAGTACGACCTCCTCTTCCTCAATTCATATCCTGTTGGTTCTTGTTTTCCCCCAGTCAGCCCTTGCATGATCTTCCTTAGACATTCATCTGCCTGCACTTCATCTTCTAATCCTTCCCATTCCTAAAAGGTGACGGAAGAAATAGCTTCAAAACTGAGGCGCTTGGAAAAAGCATCTGCAACTCCATTCTCTTTCCCTTCCTTGTACCTTATCCCAAAATCAAAACCCAGCAGCTTAGTTATCCATTTTTGTTGTCCCTCCCCCATCAACTGTTGGTCCATCAAGTGCTTTAAACTCTTTTGGTCAAAATGGATAATAAGCCTTCTACCTAACAAATAGTGTCTCCATTTTTGAACTGCCATCACAATAGCCATGTGCTCCCTTTCATAGACAAATTTTTGTTGAGCCCTATCTGATAACTTCTGACTCATATATGCAATTGGTTTTCCTTCTTGCATTAATACTGCCCCAATTCCCTTCCCAGAAGCATCCGCTTCTATAATAAAGGTCGTTTCAAAATTTGGAATGGCTAATACAGGTACTGTAGTCATTACCTTTAATCTTTCAAAAGCTAATTGAGCTTCCCTGCCCCACTGGAAATTATCCTTCCTGAGTAATTGTGTTAGGGGCCAAGCAATTCTCCCATAATTCTCCACAAACCGATGGTAATAACCCGTGATCCCTAAGAAACCTCGCAACGCTTTTAAATATGTGGGAACTGGCCATGCCACCATTGATTCAATTTTCTTTAGATCAGCCTTCACCCCTTCACCAGAGATTAAGTGCCCCAAGTACTCAATTTCTCTCCTACCAAACGAACACTTCTTTTGGTTAATGACCAGGCTATTTTTCAGCAGCAACTCCATCACTTTCTGTAAATTCTCCCAGTGTTCCTCTTCTGAGTTTCTATAGATGAGTATATTGTCAAAGAATACCAAAACAAATCGCCTCAAGAAGGGCTTTAACACCGTGTTCATGAGAGCCTGAAAAGTGGAAGGAGCATTTGTGAGCCCAAACAGCATCACTAAAGACTCGTAGTGCCCTTCATGTATTCTAAAAGTGGTCTTCTCCACATCTGACTCCCTCATACGTATCTGATGATAACCAGATTTCAAATCCAGCTTTGAAAACACTTGGGCTCCCCCTAGCTCATCCAAAAGTTCATCCATGACCGGAATTGGGACTTTGTCTGGAATGGTGGCTTTGTTCAATGCTTTATAATCAACACAAAAACACCATCCCCCATCCTTCTCTTTAACTAGTATGACTGGGCTTGAGTAAGGGCTCGTATTCGGTTTGATAATGCCAGATGACAACATTTCTCCAACTATTTTTTCAATTTCATTTCTTTGAAAGTAGGGGTATCTGTATGGTCTTATGGGTATGAGAGTTGCAGTGTGATGGTGTGGTCTTGGGACCTCGAGGAACGTAATCCTTCAAGGAGCTTGCATATATCTTCATGCTGTAACAATAATTTCTGAAGTTTGTCAGGTGCTTCTGGCTTTTGGGAGGTCCCCTGTTCTTCATTCTCCTTTTCAGCCCATGTGGTGATCATGTAACCCTCCCCATCTTCTCTCAATGCCTTTATTGTCATACACCATGAGACTTGAGCCGTGCTCAACGAGGGCTCTCCTTGAATGGTTTTCCATCCTTCATTTTCTCTCCACTGAATATACTGCTTCTGGAGGTTGGCTCTAATATCCCCTAAGCTAGTATCCACCCGTAGCCCAAAACGATATCCACACTTCCTAACCCAAGAAAAAAGAATGATTGGGATATGTGGTTACCTTGGATCTCCACCTCTAGATTCTCACAGACTCCAAATCCTCTCCGAATCTCCCTCGTGCCTACCTCTACCGTGAATGAAATATCCTTTCTTGGTAGTTGAAGGCGCTCCACAAGAGGTGCCAAGATGAAATTAGCATCTGCTCCCGTATCAATTAAAACAATTACCTCGATCTCGTATCTTGAATGATCCCTGTATCTTGAATGATTTGTTAAGTGTTGTGAATCCGCAAAGACTATTGAATGTTAAGTGTAGAGATCTCAAAGCTAACTTGGCCTCTTACTCCTCTAGCTACTCTTCTTTGTCCTCTTCATGTTGTTCCTCCTTTGTTGGCTCTTCTACCAGGAACAGCTGATAGTGTTTCAGCTTGCATACATGTTCTCGATCCCATCTCTCACCACATTTAAAACATAACTCTCTTTTTACTCCTCTCGTGAACCTCTTCCTGGGAGAGACGCCTCCTTGCTCCGCCACTTGGCCCCTCGAAAGCTCACGTGCTCCCACCTGTCCCAGCAATACATCCTTCACCGCTTCTGGAAGATTGGGGAATATTGTTATGGCCGAGTAGGCCTTTATTTGGCCCCCAAGCATGTTCAAGAGGTCCAACACCTCCACCATTCCATTCCCTATTACGTTCCTCCAATAACAGGGCCTGTTCTTTGATTTCAGCCAAGAGCCCAAATCGAGACTCTTCAGCTTAGCTCTCAAGTTGCCCTTCAGCCCATTTAGAAAAATACTTCTGAGAACCTCCCTGTCCAAATTTCGCATTGGGCCAAACATCATTTCAAACTCGTCTATATACTCCAACACCGGGCCCACCTGTTTTAAGTGTAACAGCAACCTATATGGATCTCTCACCAACCCCAGTTGGAAGCATCAACCAATGCCTTCTCGGAAAGATCTCCATGAAGGAAACTGAGTTTGCTCCTCCCAAATTTGATACCAGGACAAAGCTTTCCCTTCCAAAGCTAGGAGCACCACCTCGAACTTCTCATCACCTTCAATCCTATTCACTCGGGAATAACGCTCAATCTACACCAACCAGCCCCGACATCGCCGCCGCTGAACAACGGGAGCTCCATCTTTCGGTCACGCTCATGGTGCTGAAGGGAAGGACTGCCTGAGTAATGGTGGGGTGGTTCATTGTGCCACGGTTGGCGCTCCCAGTGTCTATGACCATCGAAAGAGTGAGAGGAGCTCCGATCGTCTCGGTGATGCGACCTCGAGTCTCGGTGCTCTCTGTGAGAGTGATGCTCCTCGCGAACCCCTCTAGAACCCCCATTCCAGCGGTCATCCGAGCCAACTCGGAGCGTTCGCCGTCGTGGTGGTGGTGACCGACCCCGCGAATGATGGCAGTGGTGGCCATCCTTCCTCTCCATCATCTGCATCATTTGATCCATCCTACTCCTTAGTTTAGCAATTTGTTTCTCCATGTAGCAGCTTCAGCGAAATGAGTACCCCCCACACCCAAGATGACAAGACTAATACCAGTTAATAGAAGCACATACACATATACAGTAAATAGAAGCAAAATGCAGTATGAAGTCTATATATTTCACTGAGAAAAAGAGAAAGATAGAAGAAAGCAACACCAAGAGAGAAAGGCCTTGAGCTCTATAGTGGCTCATACTCCCAACCCAATTCTAACAGAATTCCTAACCCCAAATCTCTGATTCCAGGAGAATTATACTCTTTCTCCACTATATTCACACGTGTCCCTCACCTCACACCCTACCCACCTGAAACCGTAAGGCCTTATTTGCAATAAAGGGCCTACACGATCCCTTCTCAGTATCAAGGTCAGCAAGCATTCCAATTCCCAAACTACCCTTGTGCTTTCTTCTTTTGTAAACTTTAATTGGTTTAGCAAATTTTTCTCTAACACATTGGTGTCTAGATGTGACAACCTCATCTTAAATGCAATTTTACTGATGATGCAAGATGGCAGTTGGCTACTTTAACGTCTCCATGATCCCAAGCAATTAGAAGCCTAGCTTTGTGAAAGCAAAAATCAAGCAATCTTATCAGCGATGAGAGTCTTGTCAGCTGCAATTAGTTCTATTTCAACACGCAGGAAACATATGATTTTGGACAACTTGATACCACATAGTGTGTGCAAATTTACATATAATGCCGAATGGGTTAAGCCATCACGAAATATATGTCAGATTCCAATTTACGATGGCAACGTCAGAACAACCAACAAACACAATTCCTCAAATAAGTCATACATTGCAGTCAATACTGATTGCCCTCACTTTTTCCACAGTAAGAATAACTAAAACAGCTTATGCAAGACGGAAATGCAAAGAAGACAGCTATAATCTATAAACAATTGCATTCGCAAACAAACAAGGCCATTACTCGTTACCGAGAGATTGTTGTGATAGAAATACTTGAAATTCTTGTTTCTTGGCTAGTCGCTGCTCAATGCAAGTCTTGAGTTCGTCAACTCTACCCTTTGCAGATGCAATGGCCTCCACCAAGGCGATGCGCTTGGCTTCTTTGCGGGTCTTAACTGCAACCCCCAAAAGAATAAATATAAAAATAAATAAATAAAATAGAATGCCATGCAACTAAAGAGTTGCAAGAAGGTAACATTGAATTATCAATTATGTTACCAAAAGTCGACAAAGGAATTCAATTCAAGCTGAAAACCAGAAGGAAAAAAAAAAGGGAAAAATAAATGAAAGCTTACCTGCGATTGCTTTGACCAAATCATCGTCCGCCTCCCTAAGTTTACCTTTAAACTCCTCCAACTGCACTGGAAAAAGAAAAGAGAGAGAGAGACAGTAAATTATTGCGAAATTAAAAGCACAGAAAGAGAAGGATTGTGATGAGGGTTGAAACCCTAATTAACTAGCAAACTAATTAATTAATTAATGGTGATAAGTGAGAAGGAAGGAGAAGTGAGTGAAGACAAGCGAGCGAGCTACCATGAGAGAGAGAGAGAGAGAAGATTGGTGTGCAGCGGCCCTGAGGGATTGGAGGGATTTGGCGTAGGAAGCGACGAAGGCATCAATGTTGCGCAGTTGAACAGGGATCTCTCTGTCGCGGATTGAGCTCACTGATTCCATCTCCGTTTATCTCTTCTCTTCTCTCTGTCTCTCTAGTCTCAATGTTCACTCAGTCACCGCCGGTTATTCCCGCTCTGCATTTTCGAAGTCCAACGCTGAACTCACTACTCAGTGCTCACTGTGAAAAAAAAAATTAAAAAAAAAACCAAGTTGGTACGAACTCTGTTAATTTTATTAATGGATAAATAAATTTTGATAAAAAATATATATATTAGTATTAAAGTTCTTACTATTATAAAAGCAAATTATTATAATCTTTAATGATTTTATTGAGAAATAAATTGTACAAAAAAATATTAATATTAAAGTCTTTTATAATTATAAAAATATAATATTATAAATTCTGAATAATTTTATTAATAAATTAATTAATTTTTAAAATTAAATTAATATTATATTTCTTATAATTATAAAAATAGGACATTTTAAATTTTTCACCCACCTTAAATTAATAGGTGTGTTATATTATTATTTTATTTAATAATTATTATAATTCTTTTTTAGGGGAGTCAATTATTATAATTTCTTTTAAAACAGTATATATTTATAAAAAAATTAATAACAATTTTAAATCTAATTAGATATTAATTTTTTAAGCAGTATTCATATTGATATCTAATAATATCAATCCGGGAAGTTGACATGACATGTTAATAAATTAACTATTTAGTGAATGACATGACATCTCAAATTGTGATTGGATATGCCAGTGCAATTACATTCACGGTGTATCGAACTTTAAATTTTCTATAGAACGAATTGTTCATGTTGATGATGTTTTATAGCACTTCAACAGAAGTTTATTATCGCGCATTATCCGTATAAAAAATAATATTTATACTCATTATATATAAAATATCATATTAATATATATTTTATTTATTATTAAATAAAATGTAGGTTATAATTAAATAGGATTTATATTCTATTCAATAATAAATAAAATGTATCAACATAATATTTTACGCATAATAAATATAAATCACATAACGCTTATTCATATATTTGATAGCGGTTAGTGGCTCCATATCATGTAGGACTGTAATTATTTCAAATGGCATGGAATATTTTAGCGTTCAAGGATGAAAATAAAAGGATTTTATATTAATTTCGCAGAGAAAAAAATTGCACCAGAAATTTTGTATTCTAAATATGAAAATATACTCATTTTTAGGGGCGAAGCAGAGATCTAAAATTTAGAAAAGTAAACATTAAAAGATAATGTATATATAAAAAATAATAATATATATCTTCTAATTTTTAATCTAAAATTTTAAAAGAGTGTTTATATATTTGAAGAAAGTTGGTCTCTGACAAAAAGAGTGCTAAATAAATTGATTACTAAAAACAATATTTTGTAGTTCTTATAATTAAAAATACAAAACAAGTTAATTCATTTTCAATATTTTAGTAAACTTATTTGTTCTATTTGTGTTTCTATTAGCAATCAATATGAACTATTTGTAAATCATTAAAGATTAATTTATCAATTCATTCAAACTATTCAAATATTAAATTTATCCAATATGTTTCAAAATAATAATATATTATCCTATAAATTCTTACAACATATATATATATATATGAAAATTGAAAATTTCATGGGAGCATGGCCACCTGTGGAATACAGGGGGCTTCGCCTTTGCTTTTTTTTTTATAGAAAATATTAATATAGATTCGAATGCATGGTGAATCCTACATGTGAGATAATCTTAATAAGTGTTTTTATAATATTTATATATTTTTAACTTTAAATTATACTTTAAATGGTTAATATGTTGTCAGGTGTAGAGTTTACCGTAAATCCAAGAATATACTATCATTACTCCCTTTTTATTCCCACCTTTCACAATAAGAATATTGGATCCTCATAAGAAGATTATGTTTCATAAAATGAAAAGATTGCCCTAAACCCTAAATCTTAAATAAGCGGGAGCACCACCAATCTGTCACAACCTGACTTGGAAATGTGACCGGCACGTGAGAAATTTCATCCCCATGTAAGCCTCGTGACCTCTGAGTCTCTCTATATGCATAAAATAATAAGTCTTTCATTCTGAAATCATAACTTCCTCTAAAACTCTGTATAAAGTTTATATCTAGAATTATAAAACTGAAATACTTGATATATGAAACTCTGAAATTATCTTTATCATACTCTGAAAATCCATTAACACGTGAACTAAATCATAAATACATCTCAAGTTTATTTCATAACTCTATTCAAGCTCTATAACTTCAATCCATACTTGTGAACTGGAAATATACATAGCTGTTCAAATACTGAAATCAAATACATAATCTGAAAATAATGCATGGTTCGGGTCCTGCCTGCACACCTACTGGAGCACTCTACTCCAATAAGACTCTAGCTAGGCCTTACTTCAAAGTAAGATCCACCACTAAGAACAGCAACGTCTGCCAAACTGAAAGCTGAGCCACATCTGCACCTGCAGCTATGAGGAGGAAGGGAGAGGGGTAAGTCAACGGACTCAGTGAGTGAGCTCTCACCCATCACCCACATGGGACAACCAAGGAATATACTATAATACAATATACATGCAATGATCATAAACTGTTTGATATTCATATACATAATCTCATAGAAAATATATCTCTGTATTTATGAATTCATAGAAAACATCTCTAAACTCTTACTTCAACAAGAAAATCATTTCTCATATACATAATGGCTCTTAAATCCAATATTCTATTAAATCATCAAAAATTTTCAAAAAAAATATAATTCACAGTACTCTAATAGAGAAACATGGATATCTGTCCAGTTATGCATGTCAATCATGACATAACCAATCCTCTATGGGTGCCAGACACGAGCTCCACTCTCAGCCTCTATTGGGTGCCAGACACGGGCTTCACCCTTAAGACTTTGTTCCTTCCCCCCAGACACGGGCATGAGGAAGAACATGTATCTTCTGTTCTGTGAGATTGCCCCTAAGGACAACTTAATACTAAGGTTACCAATCGGGGTTCAACCGTTAACTCGTTGTTTGTTTCTCTATAGCTACCATTTAGACTGGTCTATACTTAACTCATAATCTAAAACTCTTAAAATCTCTTATAGCACGGATACTCCGTTATATACTCTAATCTAGGTATCAAAACTCTTTCATATATAATTACTCAAATCTTTTGATTTATTAAGAAAATTCATAAAATCTCTTAATACGGTCATACTCATACTCTAGCTCTTTGTAAAATCGTTAAATATGAAAACTCTCGAAACTCTAAAAACTCTATATTCATATAACTCTAGCAACTTGACTTTAGCATAACTGTAACCGGCAAATCATGCCCAAGGGATCACCCGCTTGCAAGCATTCTGATTTCAAGTTCACAGAATATGTATCTGACAGTCACTATGAATTATACTGAATTCCGTATTTTTGGAATATTGCAAAACTGAATTTCTAAAATCTTATTTCTCAAGATAATCTCTAGTATTGTAATAAAACATCTCTGCTCTATATTCTTCGCCAAAATATCTTAACTGATATTCTGAAATCATATTTCGAAATCTCTAGTCTTGAAGTATAAGTATGTCATAACTCTTGAAACATATTGGATGTGCTAAAAACTTATTAAATCGTATACTATCGCACTAAATCTCTTCATGAGTATATATATATATATATATATATATATATATATATATATAAAACATTTTCATAGCACTCTATATATCAATCATGGTCCCATGGTTTTCTAAATACATAATTCATGCTCTTTAAAAATCATACTCTTTGTCTAAATTGCCATACTAGTAAAATTATATATATATAATCATAATTTCATCTCTAATGTCATATTTGACAATTATCATGCATAAAACACATTCATAGTGACAAAACTAAGGTTATGAGATCAAATCCACTCACCTGGAGGGGAGGAAGTAGTGGCGTTAATGCCAACAGATTTCTGGATAGGAGGAATGACACCAACATCTGTCATTGAAGTCACAAAACTCTGGGTTACTCTCCGATAACCTCTAGATTACTCGACATAACCCTGACAACATGGGGAATTAAAGCTATGCTTGGGCACTCTCGCTGCAATGAACACTTTTCGCTGTAGCAAACAAACCTCACTGCAGCGAGTCTTCTGCCCGCCACCTCACTGCAGTGAACATACCTCGCTGTAGCGAGTCCATCTGCAGAATCCCGCACCCTCACTCGATGATAACAGGAACAGAGATAAAAAGAGTACCCAAACTCTAGGATATGAAATGGGAATGAATGGAACAACAAAAACTCATAAATCTCTTATCTTTGATTTTGGATTAAGATGGAATAAAATGGGATTGAGTGGAAGAGGGTTTGGAGAGTGTTAGGGTGTAGGGTTTCCGAAAATGGGATCAAAATCCCGACCTGAGGTTTATATATTGGGCCAAAATGAAATGACATCGTTTCACTTATACTATGCTGTCATCAGCCCTACTTGCTGTAGTGAGCCAGCTGAGCCTCACACTCGCTGCAGCGAGAAATACTTGTTGCAGCGAACCTTCTAACTTGTTTCCTCGCAGTAAGGACCATAACTCGCTACAGCGAGCCTGTTTGCAGAATCTTGTAGCACTAGCACCCTAACTCTATCTCTTGACCCTTCATATCACCAGGGCTTTCTCGGAACATGGGTAGGTTCAAGGAAACCCTAAGGCCGTACTGGACTAGTCCAAGGACACATGTACCTGAGGTATCACACAATTGGCTTTGGATCACTACCAATCGACATCGAACTTATGCCGATCGGTGCCAGACCACTGCCAATTTGGATCAGACCATTGATGATCGAGACCAAATGACCGTTGCTGTGGACCGAAACCATTTTGTTATTGGTATTTTTTTTAAAAAGTATATTGTATTCCTGGGAATGCGGTTTAGTATTCCGTTTGTGTACCAAACGTCTCTATATTGAATTCCTATGATAGCTTTTTCTGGGTATAGTATTTCATGAATGAATGTCATTTAGTGAACGACACACCCGAAAAAGGAGGAAGTAAACATGGCTAAAGTAATATATTTTATTTTTTACATTTGAATGAAATGTGGGAACCTGGCTACAGATTTCTTAGCCTAGATAGAAGCACTTCCTCTAATGATTTATGTGTTACAAGGCAGTCACTTACTGGATGATGATTGGATTTGATGATTCTAAGCATCTTCTATTGCCTCATAGTTTTTTGCTTCTTCTCCATACCTATACATAATAAGGAAAGGATATTTACTAAAATATTAAAATATATATCTTACATATTAACACGAAAAATCAGATAAGCCAAAATTATCTAGTTTTGGAAGGAAAAAAAGAGAGCAAACCTTCAAGTTAGTTTCTAACAATTTTGATGTCAGACAAACTGGTCTCTGACAACTGAAAAGTACCAATTTAGTCTCTGATAATGCCAAAAGTCGGACACTCACAAGTCCCTGGATGGAAAACGTTAAAGGTGTTAATGATAATTTCATTACCTAACAAATTGGTCCCCAACGTCATTTACCATATATATATATATTCCATATCCTCTTCCTTCTTCCATCATCTTCATCCATTCATATTCTCAGAAACCCAAGTCAAAAGAAAGAAATGAAGCACCTCTTTGAACCTTTATAGACTTATAGCCAACTCCCATCGAAAACTCAACCCATAAACACAAAAATCCAATCTATCTCCATTCCCATCCACCACGACAACAAACTCTCATCATTCATTTTCCTAAATAAAAAAAAATGCAGCAATAATAAATCCTAATAAAAAATCATAGCAGAACCCAAACCCCTTAATCCCTTGTCTTCACTCAAACTAATCTCCACCACTGTGCCGCCGTCGTCCAGCACCAAGAACCACCACTGACATTGTCGCCTTTGTCACCCGCAGTCACATCGCCCACCCAGCGTCGTGCCATTGATATTAGTCTCTTGCATTTAGAAAATGCTTGACCTTTGTCGATGAGTTGTTGTTGTTGTTGTTGCTGTTTATGCCGTCTCATCTTTGGGTTTATTTTCAAACGAAGAATGGGTATTTGGTTTATACTAAGACGTTATGTTATGTGCTTGTGGTTAGTGTTTGTGGAAGTTTCAATTGCTTGAAAAAGATAATAATTTTCATGGTTGTTGAAAAATGGAATGTCATGGAGCGAGTGTAGTGATGATGAAAAAAAAAACTTGTGAATGAACTTTGGCTCTATGGAGGTCCATGGGATTTTCAAAAGAATGTGTTTTGTCTGGGCCGAGACAAAAAAAAATGGTGACAGTTGTGTGTATAATGGGCAATGGTTTGATATCTGGTGGTGGCGATGGTGGTGGTGATAAAGAAGATGAAAAAAGGAAGGGGACAAGGACATGATTCTTTTTTATGTAAATAATGTTAGCGATCAATTCATCCGATAATGAAATTGTCATTAACACCGTTAATATTTTCCATCCAGGAACTAGCTAAGTATCTGGTTTTGACATTGTCAGGGATGATCAAATTGACATTAGGGATTAGCTTGTCCAACGCTGAAATTGCTAGGGACCAACTTGGGGTTTACTAAAAAAAAAAGGGGTGATTTGACCCCAGTGGATGCATGTCTTATTGTCTTCTTATGCGCTGGATTGCCTGGATCCCCACGAGTTTAGTTTCAACAAGGAACGATTTTCGATTTTACAATGCATAAGACCTCACCTTTTTCTTTCCATTTTTGAATTGGTTCAAGTATTGTTCAAAATTCAAAATAATGTAATTTCCGTACCACATAGCACTCAGATCCCATTATTGTCATAAAAAACACGAGGGTTACTTGTTATTGATATGTTCGTGCCTTGAATGTGTTATTTTTTGCACCGGTACTGTATGCATTCTTATTTATTATGTTACGTTTCATTATAAAGTAAAAAATAAGTGTAAATTTCTATAGATAAGTTTAATATATAAAATTATACATAAATTTTATTTGTAAAAAATTTATTATCATTTTTACTTATCAACCAAACAAATTCCAGTATATTTTGCCCGGTGTGTCCTGTCCATACTTGTGCTTCATTTATATCACTTAAGAAAAGAAGTGGAACGGTTGGAAGATTTTGGGCTTGTTTGGAAGCAAGTTTTAAAAATAGTTTTCTGTTTTTAAAAACAAAAACAACATAAAACTTGTTTGTTAAATTGTTTTCCTCATATTGTTTTTAAAAATGAAAAAACAAACTTTGAGTTTTAAAAACAAAAGATGGAAAACAATTTTAAATTGTTTTCAAAAACAGTTTTCTTGTTCTTGCCCATCCACTCCATCCCACCTCCTTCCAACTCCTCCATCCAGCTTCTTCAAGCTCCCCAGGTGACCAACGTCGGCGAGAAAAGCGACCAGGTGACCACCGCTTGCGAACTCCGTGACCAAGCGACTAGGTGCCGGCAAGCTTCGTGCTCTGCGACCAACCAAGCGAAGGGGAGAAAGGCAACCAGATGACCAGCGTCGACGAGCTCTGCGACCGACCAGGCAAGGGCGAGCTTCGTGCTCCGCGACGACGAGCTCCGCAACTAAGAGAAGGCAACCCAGCCACCATGACCCGCGATCGCGACCCTACGACTAGCGGCCGCGATTTTGTGATTGCGACCCTGCGACCCAGCAACCGCGAACCAGATCTGACGAGACCCAGCCCCTCCGTGCTTCGCGACCAAGTTCGACCAAGCCCCGCCGTGCTCCACCGTGTTCCACTGATCTTCCTCTCTCTTTCTCTTTCTCTACTTCTCTCTATGTTTCTCATTTCCACTGTTGTGATTTTGTGTTGATCCAAACAAGTTTTCTTGTTTTATTGTTTTTAAAAATTATTTTAGAAAACAAAAAACAAAAAAATAATTCCAAACAGCCCCTTTATTTTTGCAAAAGATGTTCGACGAAAGGAGCAACATAACCTGTTGAATAATCTAAAACTTTTGTGCGATAATAATAATAATCTCTAGGATAAAAATTCTAATGTTGGCTTCTATAAACTCCTAGAGTAGTTATATGCACCAAAGATAAGCTCCTAGAGTTATGGACATATAATGTGTTGAATATTGTATCAATTCACCCCACATATATTATTTATTGAGGTGTTGGCACAATCAAAAAATAAAGTATGAGTTGAGACGATATTTAATATGAAATATGTTCTCGTAACATTTCTCAAACTCCAAACATAAGCAGATAAGCTGAAACAACTAGCAGCAATTAAGGAGTTAGTTCGGCTGATCAAAATTGAATGATAGCTTCTTCCATATTTCTTGCTCCCTTAACATACATAAAGTACGTTATCAATTAGTAATTAATTGTCATAAGCAGTTTACATAACAGTACTTTTATGTTAAACCTTTTGACATAGCTCTCATCGCTACCATTTATTTCTCCTTTTCTTTTACAGTCAAGTCTTTCTTATTTTCCTGATAATCAATGGCCCACCATGTGAATTATGTGAGTGTCACATTATCATTTCATTTATCTTACTAAAATGTGCTGCTTAACGTGCTCAAAACTGTGTCATGTTAATCTTGTAAGTTAAATGAGGGTCATGAATGATATCATCAACTCAATAGTACACGTTCCATTACTTTTCACACACAAACAGCTAGCTTCTGTCAAAAACTCTGTTCACATCATCATGTTGATCATAATATTCTCTTAATATAAGATAAAATAATTCAAACACACGCAACAAACTTGAAGAGTGCTAGTACAGGAGACTGTACTCCTAGGTCCTAATCAAACACAATGAGGGAAATGCATGCTAAACTTGTACAAGGCAAATGAAATATCAGAGGTAGGAAGCCAAAGAAAAGAAAAAGGAATATAATACTCAGCAGTATCTTCCCTTTTAATGTGCTAAAATAGAGAAAAAGGAAGAAGAAACTGTCCTATTAATTTTAGAGATCAGGATTAACAAAAATCTGCCACACCTTAATGTCACAATCCAGGCTACCACTATAGAGTAGAAAAGATGCTTCGGACTCTGATGAATTACAATGATCAACCGCCGCAGTTAGGCACTTAACAGGACCTGTATGTCCTTCTAAAACAGCTAAACAAGAATATTCTCTATTATTAACACCCTTCTTCCAAATCCGAATTGTTTTATCAGCAGAACCACTGCACACCAAATCAGACACCACAGCCAAGCACAATATGGACTTTGTGTGCCCTCTGAGTGCTCCCACCACTACCATTTTGCCACCACCACCATCATCATCATCCCCTTCCTCCATCTCCCAAACCAACATGGATCTATCACATGCACCAGAATACAACACAGACTCATCACTGCTCAAAGCCAAGGCATTAATTCCAGAATTGTGTTTCTCTAAGGTGTCCACAAGGGCGTGTTTCTTTTCCCCTTGGGCTTTCTTCCACACCTTGATCTTCTTATCTGCTGATCCACTGTAAACAAGGCCATCGTGAGACACTGCAACAGCATTGATGGCATCATCATGTGCATTGCTGAGTGATTCCAAGCATGTGAAGTCCTTAGTTCGCCAGATTTTGATTGTCCTGTCCCATGAAACTGAGTACAGCAAGGTCCCATCTTTAGACAAGGCCAAGGCTGAGACTGTGTCGACATGGTGAACCCAGGTGCACTTCTTGTGCCTCCGAATTTGGACATGGTTCTTGGGGATCAGCACCTTGGAGGCGCGGTCGCCGAGCGTAGGGAGGGTGGCTACACGGGTGTACTTATGGTGATCATCGTGTTCATGGCTGTTGTTGATTTTCCATACCCGGATTTTGTGGTCCTGGTGAGCACTGAAAAGCTTGTCTGATTGAATTACTAGGGACTTCACAGCACCTTTTCCAGCAACTACAGCCATGTTAGTGGTGGAACTTGAATGCGAATGTGAATGTGAATGTTCTTGGTCGGATTCGGAGGGAAGAGGGGTGCGGTTCCATGATCTGATTTCCCTGTCTGATGAGCCGGTGTAGAGGAATTTTCCATTGAGGGTGAGGGAGGATGTGTAGGATGATGTGTTGTGGCCTTTGAGAGTTGTGAGGCAGTGGTGGTAGGTGGTGGTTGTGGAAGGGTGATGGTGGTGGCGGTGGTGAGATGATTGGGAGTGGTTAAGGGAACGAACTGATCCTAGGCTTCTTTGTGAAGTGAGGGAGGTTAACCTTGGTTGAAGGTGGTTAGAGTGAGATGAGGAGGAGCTGCTATAAGATCGCTGGTACTCCATGGTTCACATAGTAAAGGTGAGTGAAAAATGGTATGCGGAAAGCGAAATCATCTAATGTTATATATATGCAGAAGAGTAGTAAGATGAGTGCAGTAGCTTGTGATAATGTGATATTGCTTTTTTATATGATTTTACCCGTATGTTACCCCTCATCGTTGATTTTAAAAGTGGGGTTCGGGGTGTTAAATTGAAGTTGCGGCCGTGGATGCTGTTGTGGTTGTTGTTGCGATTGCGAATAATGAGATCATCATGACACACATCAAGGCCAATATAGTATAATTTTTCTTATTTTGCAACTTGAGATGAAATCCATTTCAGCCCTAATGCGGTACCATTGTGGTCTAATGTGGTTAATTTATTGATTCATGTAATTTGGCAACACATTGCAATTGCGGCCTAATGCGGTTGTAACAGTGATTGCAAGTGTAACATATTATAGTCACATCACGTCATATGATTCGCAATATGAATATACAGACTAGGGTTCAAACTTCAAATATAACATATGACATAAGAGATTAATGATAAAAGATTACACATAACAATTTCATGTGAAAATTCAATATCTAAGAATTTATTCCATGCTCCAGCTATATATCAGTGTTGTGTGTGTGGGGTCTGCAGGGACATGAAGGGCTAGCAAGATTGGTCCTATAAGTTAAAAGCCATTATAAAACGTGAGGGAGGAGCTTTGAACTCATTTGACAGCTTCATAAGGGGTGTTGAGGCATATATTTGTTAATTAAAGCTGGGGTCACTCTCAAAGTTTCTATTGTTCTTCCTATTCGCCCTTTGGAAAAGAGTGTTGGCAAGAACCGGGCACTAAGGATCGAGCTCAACTTTCTTGCTCTGTTTGATTGGTAAATTCCAAATTAAACAAATTTGATCCAAGCCACTAGGCTGTAGGAAAAAAAAAAGGAAAAAAGAAAAGCTTTTCCAAGTGATAAACTTTAAAAAATGAATTCAACTAATTACAACTCATTACCGTTAATTATTCTTATTTTATTTTAAGTTTTAAACACAAAAACTTGGCAGACTTGGCCTTGGGAAGATTCTAGCTACGCTCTATAGGGGTCCCGGGCTAAAATCTAGATTTGTGATTGAAGGCTGTGGTTTATGATTTTTTTACCTAAATTATTCACGGCTAGGAACAATCGTGTTAATTAATCCGTACCATGGGTCAATGGTGATATGGATAGATTGCGCACTAGCAACAGACAGCCGTTAATATCATATCTTTTAAGAGAAAATTCATGGATAGTATCGAAGTAAGAAAAGAACTTTTGTTTTGTACCTTGGTGTATACCAGCTAAGTTATTTGGACGATCTTCATAAACTAACAATTTTTCTAGCTCGAGCGATAGGATTCGACCAAAGTAAAAGGAAAAAGAAAAAAAAAACTTTGAGTGTCCGTAAAAAAAAATGACTTATCCCAAATCATGTCTCACTTTCTATCCACCAATAACTTCTTTTTATATGGAATGTGGGTATTTAATTATATTTAAAATTTTATTCTATATATATATATATATATATATATATATATATATATATATATATATATATATATATATATATATATTACTTGTATTTTGGGTGGTAAGTAGAAATTGATGAAACAATAAAGAAAACATAAGTTGGGAATGAATGATCTCCATGTCAAGGAGTGACTCAAGTGAGATGAATAATTTATTATAAGAGTAAGAAGAGTAAAAATTAATAGTTAAATATTATATGAATAATTAATATTAAAATAAAAAATTTATGTTATTATTTAAGCTATCACATAGGTATTAATTATTATTAATTAATTTTTAATCTGATTATCTATAAATGGTTATACAGGTAAGATTTCCTTTTCTGATATTGGGCAGCAACAATGTAATTAAGGAAGAAGCACATAAATTAGAGTCAATAAATAAGTAAAGCTAATTCCACAACTATGCTAATACCTAACTTGGGCTGTCCAGGCTTGGCATAGGATAATTCTAGCAACCATGTTATTATTGAAAAGACTTTGCTTAATGATGTCAACGAAGAAAGTCGATAGGGTAGGTTATTAGGGAATAAAGCATACCTGTCGCAAAAGTGGAAGAATACAACATACATAAGCATTAGGGTCTAGGGCCTGCACGATTAGTGGAGGGCAATTCCAATCTTCTTATATTCTGTGCCTTCTAGTATATATTACACTATACATTTTACTCCTCATGGTCAAGGTCCACACCTATTTTTGGGTAAGATACCCTTTCTAATCAAATCTTCTCACTTAAAAATTAAAACTAATTCTCAGCAGATAAATTGTTATTTTTTTTTTATTCTTGACCTCATCTTGTAAAATAAGATTTAGTTGTTGCTGATTTATTTCGATTGACTTTACTGTAGATTTGGCATATGTAACCAAATATTTAATCTAGTATTACATGTATCAAGAACACTGCAATGGAAATGCCCTGGCATTTATATATCCACCATATAAGATAAGAGATGTCAAGAGGAAAGACAAACAAAATCTGAAAATAAGACTGTGTTTAATAGAAGGATAAAAATATAGGTAAAAATTATATGGATGAATTCTATATACAAAGTAACAAATCAAACTCAATCATGTTCTTAATTATTACATATATTTTCATCTTCCAACCAAATGTTCCTTAACTAGCGTTTGTTTCTTGTCTTTGAGACATAAATATCGAGATACTGGAAACATAAATCTGTTTGGTAGTGAAGATGGAGTATAGAGACTAACAAATTTTGTCCCCAAGATAGAAATTTTTTGTATTTCTGTCGCTACAAAAAGTGAAGACAGAATATGGAGACAGAAATTTAATATTTTTTCCAATAATACCTCTCAGGTGGCGACCTTCAGCAATCGACCGGCGGCAGTCCGATGACTAGCCAGCAACCTCAAGTGGCGGTCAACGTTAGTCCAGCGGGGTACATATATCTTTTATCATGTATTTGTTGTATTATCCCCTTGTTGGCAAATAAAATACAAAAATAATTATCATGTATTTTATTCTATAACCAAACACAATACAGAGACAATATTTTTTATATTTCTATCTGAAATGTTTTTTACTCTGATGGTCTCCGGGACAGATATGTTACCAAACACTTCTTTAAAGTCTAGCCTCTAAGCCTGACTGAGCTGGTCAAGTCGAACCGTGTGGCAGGACTAACCCTTTGGTCCATAACCATGCTCTGCTTGTCCTCATTTTCATTTGTCTTGGTTCAAGATGCGCCATTTCTCGTTTCCTTAAGAATGTGAACCCTAAAACGTACTATCAGGTGTCCTAATAACAGGAACCTCTGAGAGGAACCAAACCTATGGACCACATTGAGCTACGCAAAATTTTATTTCAATTTTCAGCCCTTCATATGGTTTTCATGCCCCATGCCTTTTGCACTTGGAAGGCCAGTTTTTTCATGACCTTTTCTACACTCATGTTGGAGTTCTGGACCCCCACAAAGAGTTCCCAGTTTCCACTTTCCATCATTTTCCATGCCCCCTTTTCTTCCCCTATTGGAACAGTTCCAAATTCCAATATTAATTTGGCTTTGTCCATTTCATTTGTACATTCCAATCAGCTACTGATCTCCACCATTCATTCTTACTTTAGGGGAAAATTTCTTATGACATATTACATCTTCCTTCTAACTCCTGTGAAGCTCTTGTAAGAGTGATTTGCCTTAATTAAATTATTTACATTATTGCATTACTTAATGTTGGGACTACTTTAGAGATTTGTATATGTCAATGAGCTTGAGACAAACGACAATGGGAAAGGGAGATGGACCATATAGAAAATGACTATATATCATTCTTTTTAGTTGAACCTAATTCAAATTGAGCCCTCAGCAACCTAACTTTAAATCATTCACTCTAGAATTAATGCTACTCATGCCTATAAAATTAGAAGGTCAATTTTGGCTTTTACATCTGAATGGCTGACTATCACTTAGGTGTACTGAGAGTAAAAAATAATACTTACTTTGATCCATTTATTAATTGATATATAAATTTTATAAATCATTATTATCTTTCATTTCATCTATATTTTTAATGCAATAGTTAATTTATCTATCATTAAATAAAATAGAATAAATATTTTTTTTTTGAGAACACCTAAAAATTTCTCATATAATTATTATTGTTATTATTACCTCTAACCAAGTTTGGCTCATTTGTCGTACTAAAATGTCCCCTCCTTTGTACTTGAGAAGATAAGGCATCCCTGTTACCCATAGGCCCCCCGCAGAGAGGTTCTAATGGATTAGATCAGATCCTCTTCAGTTATTTATTTATTCATTTTTCGGTATATCTCTGGTTATCTTTACAGCAAAATTAATTTTGATCCACTTATAATATATAAAATTTTTATATTATCATTTAATTATATATTGCTACATCTATTAATTGATGTAATTTTATAAGTGGTTATTATGTCATTTGATAGCTTTTTATTAGTGTAATTTTTAATTAATAACTTCAAATTAAAATTATACCAAAGTAATCTATCAATATGTTTTTATCTTCATATTTACTGTTTGAAAAATTATACAAATATATAAATTTGATTAGATCATATTGTAAAGTCCTTTTACACCAAATTTGTGGGTCCATTTATGCATAAAAAAGCTAATGGCCTATTTAGTTTGAGTTTTTATTTTTTAATTTTTTAGATTATGTGAAGAAAATATTAAAAATTCTTAAAATTATAAATTTTTATTTTTAATATTTTATTTACAAAATTATGAAAACTGAAAAACTGAAAATAAAATTGAAGCCAAACGGACCTAACTTTCTTCTTTTTTTTTGTGGTGAACTAAAAATGGCTTATATCATTGTTTATATTGTTCATGGGTTTCTCCAGCTTGAAGGTTGAATCACTTCGTAGCATCTATCACCCTTCTTTTCTTCAGAAAAAGAGAAGTAAATATTTTGGTCATTAAATTTCCTAATGAACATATAATTCACATGCCGTTTTTGTAATTCTAGATCCTCGATAGCCTATAGTCTCGTTCATATTCTACTTGTGCTTTGATATCTTATGTCACCTGTGTTTTGTTTTTCAAAATAATGCCTGCCTTGTTCATTCTTAGTCAATAAGCACCAGCTTGTTACTCTTGTTGATTTTAAGATAGTAGTTGGCACTTTGCTATGAAGTCAAAATGCCAAAACTTTGATAGAGGGCGAAAGGACAGATGAGGACAGCCATACATGCACTTCGTTATGTTAAAGGATTCAAAAGTATTGAAAACAAAAAAGGATTGAAAACTAAAAGTTGGAAACTTGGCAAAATGAAAAATCGTTCAGAAGAAAATGAAGGGTTGGTTATCAAATTCGATTTGTGAACTTATGGTATCATCTAAATACTTTTAGGAATAGTTCATGAAATTTTCAGGTGTTCTGGTGCAAAAACAATATTCTTAGAGACATCTTTAACACTTTTATAAAATACCCATAATTAATTGAAATGAAAAATAGTACATAGACGCATGCAATAAAAGATAGGGATGGCATATGCAAGTGGAGAAAGTGGTGATGATCGGTTGGTATTAGTGATTGGCTGATTGCCAGATTAGAGGAAAAAAATAAAATCAAATCAAATGGACATAGAAACTTTAATGTAATTTATAAAATGACAAGTGAAATATGTGTGACCACAAAAGGAATTTCAGTGTATCTTTCTTTGTTTTAACTTATATATATGTTCATGAAGTTTTCATTAAGAAAACTGCCATTTGATTTGTATCAGATTCCATAGTTCTCATCACCTGTCAGTAATATATCATACAATGAATACATAAAAAATACTTTTCGAAAGGTTTTTGATTGAACAATTTGTATAAAATGAATGCTGGAAAGGTAGGCAGAACTTTTCGAGCAGTATAAAATTTGATAAATTATGTTTGTTAAATTTGTTTGGCCTTGAGTATTTTCACGCTTACCTTTCATCATATAGTTAAATACTTCTCAATAATGTCTTTTTTTTTCAGTCTAACTCACTGGTGGTTCAAACAGAAATTCGGTTGATAATAAATCACATACCATAAATATCAGAACATTATATTTTTTTCATCCTCAGTCTAGATTCTAGACGGCCCATTCTTTGGCAACAATGGAGAAACCTACCTGACCTTCCACCATATAATGAGAAGCCAACAAATGCTTTATTAATATATGAAAAAAATTTACTGGTACTTTGGGGGACCAGTATCCATTCAAGGATTAGACATTATTATTCGCATAATATAAATGAAACAGTAGATTAGATATTCAATAAAGCTATTTTGCTACTTTTTGATATACTATTTAACCTATCTAGAACATTAATTAAAAAAATATTATTTTAATATTCTAAATATTTAATAAAATATTCATTTTATTATTATTAAATATGATAATATTTTCTATCCATTTTATTTATTTATTATATTAAATAATTATAAAATGAATGGTTCAAAGTAAAATTTTAAAGAATTGAAATATCACTTCTCCCATTAATAGGATATTGCATTGCAACACACCTAAAAAAGTAGGTCACAATTTGTACCACTTGCCTAGAGCCCACACTTTTATTGTCTGCTTGTCTGCAGTTGGTCCCACAGATGAATGAAAAAAAAAGGAAGATATATATAGGTCAGCACTCAGACACCTGTAATAATTTTAAGATGGACTATGATGTTACTCGTATGGAAATTTTGCTAGAAATACACGTATGGCCATGAAGTGATAGAATTTACTGTGTTTTCTTTCTTTGTGGAGTTTGTTTTGGTGAACAAACAGAGTAAGTCTCAGTCTATGATCACCATTCACCATGTGATCTCTGTTAATGGCATTTGATGACCGTTTTCTGTATTTAGGAAATATTTGAACCATAATGTTGTTCACGAGAAAGATGGCACATGTGTCGTGGTATATATATATATAGTTAGTAACTATTGGGTTGAGGTTTGCACATGGCAGTTTCACTATGCAAAGTTACTAGTTCTCAGTCACATGGCGTGTTCTACCTATTTTGGGTGGATCGTACCTATATGTATGCATTGAGCAGATATGCTACTTCTGTATTTTAGTAGTGTTTCAACCTTTACCAACTTCCTTCCCAAAAAGAGAGAAAAAGGACTATCGACTCACCCACCATTAATCTTTCGCATGGTGATTTGAGTGAAGTGAACTGCAGATGAGAGTGAGAGGACTATTGATGTGTGCTGGGTTGGTGGGATGGAGAATGAGTTGGGAAAGGCTGGCTTGCGTGGATATGACAAGTCAGTGTTAAACAAAGTGATTAAGGAAGTGAAGTGAAATCTTGGACATGCATGGTTAATAGAGTTGAATGACATGTAATGAAATGATATGACATGGAACCAAATAGAATTGGAAAAGATATATTATTCTGTTGTTTGGATATTAAAGAATGGAATGAAAAGATGTCTTTATTTCATTGTTTGGAAATTTATGTTGATTATAATATTGAATTTTGGATTCAGCTTAATTGGATATTAAAATTATCATACTCTAGTGTTAAAACTCCAAATTTGTGATTGCGATTGTATTAGATCTATTGCAATTAAGCAGGGTGCTGTAATGGGTCCGTGCATAAAAATTTATTACAATGAGAAAGCTCACTCTATTGGGTTATTTTATACAGCAAGATGCCTCTGTTACAAGCCATAAATAGAATGTTCGATTACTCCATTGATATTCACATACCCAATACCTAATATGAGATATGAGGAGTTATGTGATTATTTTTATATATGCCATATTAAAACTTAAATTATTTGATCATTGAAATGTACTTCTTTTTTTTCTGGTAGCATCAACTTTTGATTGTTTTTTCTTTTTTTTTCCCCCTGTCGAACTTCTCATTTTGTCTACGATCTCCTAAAGCAAATAGCGAGATATGTCTAGGCATAAAAAATTAGGTCTTGTTTTTGGTCAAGTGAAAAAAAATTAGGTTTAACAAAAATACAAGAGAGAGTAGGGCCCAAGTTCAGCTTGTTTAATAACATGTTAAGGGAAAGTTTGTATAGCCCAGTTGGGAGGCTCTATATCTTGGCTCCGCTGTTACTAGGCCGCTCTCTTTGTCCCTTTGGGACCTTTGCAATTCAGACCAAAACAACAAACCAACAACAAAACAGCAAAATTCATAGGGAGTGGCGGCCTCTCACATGGAGTGGCTCTCTCTCGTAGAAATCTTCTGTCAATGGAACACATAAGAGGACACTATTTGGGAATAGGAGGCTTTCATGTGCCGCTCTCACTTTCCATTGTTCTTAATTGGTTTGACAAAAGAGTAGTGTTATTCATACTTATAGGGTGTGTAATACCGTGTCGATTCACACTTCATCTACCATTTGATATGATGTGAACCCAATTTAAGCAAAGTCAATACCTCAATTAATGGTAAATGATGTGAGTCGACATGGTGTCTCGTACTTCACGAGTACAATTATCATTTCTCTCGTCAAAATGCCCTTTTTTCATTTTAATGAAGTGAAGGTGATGACCTATCCAAGGGTCCTCAAAACAATAGAACTCCTTCCAAGCATGGTGCTTGGACGCTAGCCTACGGAGAATCAAGGGGAGACTCAAAATGATGCCAAAATCTCAAATATCAGTGTCGAAGGAAGGTTGGTGATGGACCGATGACAATCATAAACCACTTCAGCTAGATGTGATGCTTAGTTCAAACCACTGCCAGAGGCTTTGGCTCTTTTCTTGGAATTAAACTTGGGTGGACCCTTCCTAGATTCCCTTTTGGCATGTGAAACAATATTAGAAATTGCAATACCTTAACTATTCGATTTAGGACTAAGATGATTTAGTTCAACTATGCCTTCGGCTGGATTTGCTATAGAGTCTACCAATTTTTTCAAAAACATCAATATCATTTTGTGGGCACTCAAAATGATACTAGCCCTTCACATGGTCGTGGCGGTGCAATAAAAGATGTCAAGGTCATGGCCTTTCCTGTTGCAGTGCTTGTGGTGGCATGGCGAGATGCAAAGGCGAGGGAGACGTGGAGGCTGACGCGGTGGAGCAGGTCCGGTGAGACAGGCGGTGGGGGTTTGTGGGCTTTAGCGTTGGTGAAGTAGTTTTGGTAAGATAGGTGGTGGGGGTTTAAGGACTCTAACGATGGTGGAGCAAGTTCGGTGAGACGGGTGGTGGGGGTTTGTGGGCTCTAGTGGTGGTTCAAGGTTGTCGGGGTGGCAGCAGTGCGCGTGGGCTATAGTGAAGGGGAAGTTGAACGACAATAGAAACTGAAATTGTATTGACGGTGTTGTGCATCTTCACGAAGAACTTTTTCCCCTCGGTGGTGCTTGTCGGTTTGGAGTAGTTGATTTGGAGGCTGCGGTGAAATCCAGAGATGCCATCGTGACAGGGAAGGAGACCGAGAGGAAGAGGATAGGTGGCGTTTAGCCACATTGTTCTTACAATTAACCATATTTATAAAATGTGATTAAAAATAACTATTTAACCTGCATTGAATGACAACCCTAGGCGAGAGAATCCATCTATTTTTAGATCCATTTTGTAAATACATTTAAAAATTGATAAACAAAATTGTATGATATTATTAACCTTATTTTATTTTACATAAATAAATATAATTTCCATATAAAAAATATTTTTTGATAGAATAACTGAACAAGATTTTTTAAATAATTATAAAATTATAATTTACGACACTATAATATACTATAATAAGTATTATTTTATCCACTTTTATTAATACTTTTCGTTTTATTATTTGATTTAATGACCATAGATGATGTCGAAGTGAATCGTGAACTATTTTTAACTTGGCTTATTAAAAGCACAATGAGCTAAAATCATGAGCTTATGAGTAAAATGTTTGAACTCAGCATATTAAATGATCTTAACTAAATTTTATTATGTTGGTTCAATGGGTCATATCAACTGACACAATAGGTGTGTGTTGGTGTATATTTTCTAACTAGTCGTTGGAATTGTGTAATATATGGGGAGATAATAAAAAATAATTTGTTGATTATTATAAAAAATAAATGATAATTTATTTAAATAATTAAATATATCTTATAGAAAATTGAGTATATAAATTTATCTTAGAAGTAAGTTAATAGTTAAATAATTAAATAAGTGGATAAAATATAATATAAATGTGTCATTCTATTTTATATCTTATATTGAATATCATGTTTATAAGGTTAAAAATATTTTGATAGATGACCTACTAACAATAAAGAGCCTATTTTATGAAAATTTTACACATTTCGAAAGTTAAAATTGTTGAATAAAGTAAGAAAAAGCATGGATAATTTTACTATATCATAAGCCATTTATAGGGATGACAATGAGTATCCATAAGGAAAAGGACATGTCCTATGCCTCCGGTCATCATTTAGAATTTTGTCTCTCATCTTCATCCTCATCCTCGTTATGAGTCCTCATTTCCCATTTTTCGTTTCCTGTGGAAATTTTGAATTCCTATAGTATTCAAGAGTTTATTAACAAATTTTAAAAAGAGAAAAACTTTAAAAATATTTTACATAAATATCCATAATAACAAATATTATTAATGCAATATAATCTAAATTAAAATTAAAGCATATATAAAATATAAATATAATAAAAATAATTAAAAAATAAAGACGTATTATTCCTGTTCCTATCTCATTTAACAAACGGGCCTAGCCCCATAGATCATCCTTATAAAGGCGAAATATATGCCAATTCCTTTCTCCATTGGGTAATTCTCGTGTGTACACATTTTCAATTTTTTTTATCATCCCTAACCGTTTATATCTTTTTAGTAAATTAAAATATTTAATTTAAAAATATAAAAATATATTTTCTCATGAATAAAAATAATATATAAATTTAATTTATATGTTTTCAATTACACGTCTTTTCCATGTACATCCTTTTAATAAATTAAAATATCAATTTTAAAATATATATTATAATTAATTTATAATAATTAGTAAACATTATCAATAATTTCAATTTATATAATCTCAATTATTAGAGTAGTATATTAAATATAATTTTTTTCAATAAAAATAATATAATTATTTAATTTTTAATTATTAATAAATATTTAATATCATTGTCAAAGAAGTGTAAATTATAGAATTAATTTTTTTAATATTCTAGTGTTAAAAAATTGAAGGTACTTTTTTTCAAAAAAATTAGTATGAAAAATTATGAAATTGATAGATTGGAATGTTAAAGTTGTAAAAAATTAAATAGAATATATTAATACATGTAGATAGATAATTGTTTTATTATAATTTTTAAAAGTTCTACATTTCAAATTAGAAAATTTTCTCTAATTCCATTTTTATTTAGAATTTTACCTCCATTCTCGTGTATATCCTGGTCACAAGTCTCTATTTTAATTTCATATGAAGATTTGAATCTCCATTAATATTTATGGGTTTATTAAAAAATTTTAAAAATGAACAAATTTTAAAAATACTTTGAACTTCAAAATATAAATATCTATAATAACAAATACTACTAATGCAACACAATTATAATAAGTTTGTTATCGTTAATACTATAATTATATATATAAAATTTTTATGGTATAATATATTAAATTACAATTTTATTTATGCTATTTTTTTATTTTTATATCGATTTTGTTAATAGTAGAGAGATATAAAGGTATGATTGAAAAAAATAATTAATAATTAGAAAGTAAATTAAATTCAAAAACTTACTTTAAGTGTTAAGATTATGAAAAGGGTGGGTATAATTTTTTATAAATAACACATGGAAAACTTTATATGTAACAAGTCTTAAATATTAGTATTACATCAATTATTAGCATATTTGATTAAGAATAAATTATTATATTAGTATTATAATATGTCTTAAATATTTGATTAAGAATAAATTTGGTATAGACTGAATTTTGAATTATTATCATATTAAAATCAAGGGTTTTTGACACAAATAAAATAAAATATAAATGATATTACGTATATCTCCCAAGTTGAATCCAGTTACGTATATGTCCTGATTTGTATATAATGGAAGTCGACTAAAATCGACTTGTGTGTAAAATCAAAGTCAATTATACTCGACTTTAGTTTGGCCATCAGCTCAGGAACCTATCTGTTTGTGTCAAGCTCTGTGAGGAAATCGACTATAATCGATTTTAGCTAAGTGTTGAAATCGATTATAATCAATTTTGTGGCAATGAGAAAGTCGACTATACTCGATTATGGATATGTGTCAGATAGCGGTAATGAGCATGCTATAATCGATTCTCGAGTCGATAAGAAGTCGAGTTTAATCGACTTGAATACAAGCATGAAGAAATCCTTCCTGAGCGTGACAAAATTTTTGCAACTACATAGTGAAAACCGTGAAAGAAATTATGTTCCAATTTGACCCTTTGACATTGATTGACACCATGGCATTGCATTGAATGATGACTTCCTCCTTCTCTTTTGTTGGTTTTTCCTTTTTCGAAATCTCATAGGTAGCGTTACTATATTTTTATTTTTGTTTAAAATTTATGTTGATAAAAAAAATTATTTTAATTGAATGTTAATATTTAGCTTGAAACATTAAATACTTACAAAAATATTTATAAATAATTCATTAATAAATTTTGTTAAAAGATAGGTAGCCTAAATTATAACCAAATATAAATAAAAAATTAATTAAAAAGTGAATTCTCGGCCAACTTATATATTATATTTATACACAACTTATCATTTGATATTTTAAATCTACTTCATATTCACATATTAATTAAAAATTTATTCAGATAGTGTTAATTATTTATTAAACTAATTCATTTTCCATTATTTTTAATTAAAATAAAAACTAATGATTGCCCTAAAAACACTAATTAAAGAAAAAAAATTATAAACTGTATATTAAAAACTGAGTTTATGTAAATAATGGATAATGAATTAGTGTAATAAATAATTAACACTATCTGAGTAAATTTTTAATTAATATGTGAATATATTAAGTAGATTTAAAATATCAAATGATAAGTTGTATATAAATATAATATATAAGTTTATGAGAATTCACTTTTTAATTAATTTTTATTTATATTTGGTTATAATTTAGGCTACCTATCTTTTAACAAAATTTATTAATGAATTATTTATAAATATTTTTGTAAGTATTAATGTTTCAAGCTAAATATTAACATTCAATTAAAATAAATTTTTTCATCAATATAAATTTTAAATAAAAATAAAAATATAGTACCACTGCATATCAGATTTCGAAAAAGGAAAAACCAACAAAAGAGAGAGAGGAAGTCATCATTCAATGCAATGTCATGATCTCAATCAATGTCAAAAGGCCAAATCCGACCAAAATTTCTTTCACAGTTTTCACTTTGTAATTGCAAAAATCTTGCCACGCTCAGGAAGGATTTCTTCATGCTTGTGTTTAAGTCGATTAAACTCGACTTCTTATCAATTCAAGAGTCGATTATAGCATATTCACTATCGCTGTCTAACACACATCCATAATCGAGTATAGTCGACTTTCTTATTGTCACAAAGTCAATTATAATCGACTTCAACACTCAGCTAAAATAGATTATACTCGATTTCCTCACAGAGCTTGACACATATAGATAGTTTCCAGTGAGCTTCAGTGATGACCAAACTAAAGTCGAGTATAATCGACTTTGATTTTATGTCGATTTTAATGACATTATATACAAATCAGGACATATATGTAACTGGATTCAACTTGGGAGATATACGTAATATCATTTATATTTTATTTTATTTGTGTCAAAAACCCTAAAATCAATCAATTACTAATTCATTAACAAAATAACCTACCCGCTTTCTTTAAAAAAAATATGTTAATTTTAAAGTTTATTTATTTTAAAAATATTTTCTTTGTAATTTTTTATATTACCTTAATAATGTGAGGCTATTAATGATTTTTAATTTAATTATAAATCATAATTATATTAACATGGGTTCTTTCTTAGTACAAATTATAATATTTAATGATTGTAATATTTGATTTTTAATGATTGTAATATGTAATTTTATTTCATTTGAAAAATAATTAATAAGTAAATTATAAGTTCAGTTTTAAAAAATCTTTAGACATAAAGATTGAGAAAAGTGAGACCTAAATACTGTATGAATGACATGTGAAGCCTAAATCACTATATGAATGATATGTGTAATAGTTTTCATGAAATGAGTTTAAAATATTAGTATAGTAGATTTATACAATCAATAAATTTTATACGGAATCTTAATCATTAAGAACTTCTAATTATAAATAAGATTCTGATAAATCTTTATCAATTTTTTCTTTTTAAAATCTTCTCTAATTTTTTTAAAATTTTTCAACGCTAACTTTTTTTTTTCAAAATTCATTCAAATCTTTTAAAGTATAAAATTATCAAAATTGTCATGAATTATATCATTGATTTTTTTTTTAAATTCATTCAAATCTTTTAAAACATAAAATTATTAAAATTATTTGCAAGAGCTCAAAGGTATAATTTTATGGTCATCTTAGGTGATCTCAGGATTTTCATTTTTACCTGCGTATATATGTAATTCTTTTTTATTGAATTGACATATTTTTGGTTTTCTAATCATTAAATTAGTCTATATATATAATCAAATAATGTCATCACTAATGACACAAAAAAGTATTATGCCTTTAAATAATTAAATTTATTATAATTTTATTGTTAATAAAAAAATAAATGATATAATCTAGTGCATATATTTTGCATCTTTCTTTTAATTTATATACTTAATTTCATAAATTTAATGTAATGGTATTCAAAAGAAAATCACCACCTGCATCAAATATAAAAATTTTAGATGTGAAATTAATATTAAAATTATGAAATTAATTTATCAATATAATTTATGATTTCAGTATCGTAATAATTAAAGATATTTAATTAATATAATGTAATCTTATTATTAAATATGAATAACTATCAATGATATGCTAATAATATGTAATAATTATAATTTTCTTTAAAAAAATTAATAAATAATTTCTCAAAAGATGTAGACCATAAAATATTTTCATTACGACACGTATGAAACTTTTCCTCGAACGACTCTGAAATATTAATATTATAGATTATAGATTTAAGAAGTCCTAAAAAATTAGTTTATATTTAACCAGAATGATTTCATTCCGTTTAAGCGATTCGTGAGCTAACTCAAACTCGAACAATTATTAGTGAGTTGAATTCAAACTTAAAAACAAGGCTCATTAATGAGCTTAATGTCATAGCCGATTCTACAATAAGTAGTGACTTGTGATACGAACTCTATATATAAAATCAGCTGATTTGGACTTATATTTCCAGCAAAAACGAATCTTATGTTCTCGATATAAATTAGTATAGAAGATAAAGTAACGAAATAATGATTTGGACTCATCTGCGACTCGTACAAACCCGTTATTTTAAAAACCAAGTCAAAACAAAAACACTTTACTACAGAGAAAAAAAATACATAAATAAGAATACAAGAAAAAAGCAGATATTTAAACTGACAGAAAAAAAATAAAAAACAAAAACTAACTAAACAAAACAAAACAAGGAAACGGACAAACGAACACTCCACTGCGTAGCAAGCCCGTGCCGGCCTCCGTCGAAATTGCGAACTTGTCTGTTCCTCATGGAAACCGCTTCCCTCAGATTCTCTTCTAACTGCTACCTCTTCTTCTTCTTCTTCTTCTTCATGAAGCTCCCAAACCCCAATCCATGAACCTCAATATGATGATGCACCCTCATTTTCCCGCCATTTCTCTCATCATCGTCATCGCCGCAATCACTGTCTCTTTCCCCGAACACGCTCTCTCTTCCACCGCCGGCGTCGACTCCATCTCCCGCCTTCTCCGGATCCACGACAGCCAGAGGGCTCCCCCTTCCGTCCAGGAAGCCGCCGCCTCCGCCCTCCTCCGCCGTCTCCTTCCTTCCCAATCCTCCAGCTTCCACTTCCAAATCCTCTCCAAGGCATGCTTGCATGCGTGCATCTCCCAAATTTCTCTTTTTTCTCGCTTTACCGTTGAATTGGTTCTCGACCAGTCGACCTAATTGAAACAGTTTTAATTTCTCGTTGGTTGGCAGAAACAATGCGGCGGTGAATATTGCTTCGAGATCAAGAACAATCCTTCTTTCACCACACCAGGGGATCCTCAAATTCTGTATGTTGCTCTTCAATTTTGAGTTTCTTTGCGTTTTTGCAAGCCATTGAAATTGAATTGGAAAAAATAAAATGAGTGTGCCAAAGGCGTTAAGGTGATATTATGTGCTTTTGAGAAAATGCAACTAATTTAACTGCAATTGCAGTTGCAGCTCAGACCATGATATATAGCAGCTGCAATTGTAGTTGTGGATTGCAATTTTGAAGTTTAAACTAATGTAGCTGCCAATACTTAGTTGATTGAAGTCGTTAAACACTAGTTCTTCTTGAATAAAATTTCATAGTTGAGTTTAATAACGGATTTAATTTATATGTACAAGCAGAGTAAAAGTTTTTTCCAGTTATGCATTGTCATATCAGCTGACTCTTTCATCTATTACTTGAAAAGTTAAGCAAAATGAAATATTTTGATAGGATTAGAGTGTAAAAGTGTTTTACACAGTCACTCATTAAAATTAAACCCATTAAAAAAGCTAGTGGTGGAAGAGTTTACCTTATAATTAGCTAACCTAACTCGAATCAAATTAGCCAAAGTCTAGTGGACTCTTGCTAGTAGTTAAGACCCAAAAAATTTATATGTGGGTTTCATACATAAGGGTGTGTGGAAGAGAGTAACGAACTGGTAACAAACTTTGTGTTGGTTATTACTTACTTGCTGACTTGGAAAACCAATTCTAAACTGGGTTAACTGAACTCAAGGTAGGATGATAATGTTGCTGCAAATTTCAAAGATATTTAGGCGATTGATGGTTTTCAGTCATCAACAGAATTGCTGGGTCAACTGGAGTGGACATTGTTGCTGGCTTGCACTGGTATCTGAAGCATTGGTGTGGTTCACATATATCTTGGGACAGAACCGGTGGCTTGCAACTATTTTCAGTGCCTAATGTGGGGTTTCTGCCGCGTGTCAGTGATGCTGGAATCTTGATTCAGAGGCCTGTTCCATGGAGCTATTACCAAAATGCTGTTACATCTAGCTGTAAGCTTAATTCTTTCGATATTGTGGTTGCACGCCGGAAGATTTTGTTTTCATGTGATCTTTTTCTGCTTTTTGGAAGATTCTTTCGCATGGTGGGACTGGAAAAGATGGGAGAAGGAAATTGACTGGATGGCTCTGCAGGGTGTCAACCTGCCACTCGCATTTACAGGTCAAGAGGCTATCTGGCAGAAAGTGTTCCAGGTCAATTTTCCATCCAAATGCTTTAAATAATTCACGGTATATGTTTGGCATTGAGACATCTTTTTTTTCACTCTGAAACTTTCTGAAGATTGTTTTTATTTCAAAATCAACCCACAAATATGCACCATCAGATTCGCTTTGGACATTATTGTTGGATAATCGGATAATTCATTAAATAAGCTTGACCTCAACATCAAATTTTCACTTTCATTTTTTATTACATAAAGCAGAAGAGTTGAAAAATGAAGTATATCTTAAAGTCACAAAAAGTTCCTTGGATGTGTAGTTTAAGGAAAGAACCAACTATCCAAATTAATTATTTTTTATATCCAAAACACCTCCATATGCAAGAGCTCTCTGGATTTGAAGTGTGGACAATGCACATCATTACTTTATCTTGTGCTGAAATTTAGTTATGATTATGAAGAGTGAGAACACCAAGGATTGAACACCTCCCCATGCCATGTTAAGAACCTATTATCCAAAAGAATAACTTTATTGGTTGAGGCCCAAGAGCAGTTTTGCATTTGTAAAACTTTAAACGGTTCCTAATTCCGAAGAACAACTTTATATATGCAGCAATTTCCCGCTTTTTAAGGAGCTTTTAAGTAGAGATGTTCCTTTTCAATGTTATCCAAGTTTATGCAAGGTTGTAGGGTTTTTAGATACTGGCACTATGAGACAGCTTTACTCTATGTACATGTATTTAAATATAGTTCTAATACTTTTGGCAATCTAATACCTGGAAGAAATGTGTAGTGTATGGAGTTATCTGGACTGGCAGTCTTATAGGAGATAGTTCATGTTTAGGTGCAGCTAGATTGGTATCTTAGTTCTCAAGTAGAATTTTCTTTTCTTAATCATACAACTCCTAAGGTGGTAGAATCTTGCCTTAAGTGGTTCGAACATGTATAGAGGAGGAGACCTATAGAGGCCCCAACAAGGAGAGTGGATCAAATGGAGGGTGGTACTATAACTAGAGGCAGAGTAAGACCTAAGTAACTATAGGAGAAACAATTAGAAGGGATTTAAATGTTAATGGGTTAAACATAAATATGATAGATGATAAAACACTATGACATCGTTTGATCCATATAGCCAATCTCACTTAATGGGACAAGATTTCGTTGTTGTTGTAATTAACATCAAAGATTTTTCTGCTTGGCAGTTTCATGTATCTTGGCCATTTCATGCAAATAATAAAATAAAGATGCACAACTTGATTTAAGCCTATAATTCTGCCTTTGGGTTGTTTTTTCAAATTATCATACCCATAGCTACATAATTTTGAATGTTGTATAACTTGCATATGTCCCGTGAAGAATTTATCAGATAGCTGACTTATATTTTTCCTCTAGGAGAAATTTAACATGAGCAATTCTGATTTGGATGATTTCTTTGGAGGTCCAGCATTTCTTGCGTGGTCACGTATGGGGAATTTACATGGGTGAGTAGTAGAATTCATGTGTTTGTTGTTTGACTTCAATAATCCATATGTTTGTGTTTTAAGATTGACAAGTGAATTTATATGTTTAAATAATTTAGGTTGAAAAACTAGAAGAATGCAAAAGTAATTACTTAAGAATTTTCACTTTCATTTTGCACTTGACAAGTTTGAAGCTTTTAGGGAAATCTCTCCTCGAATCTGTGGGGTTTTGTTGCCATCACTCCTGTTTCCCAAAGCCCACAAATAATTCTGTTTTAAATGATATTGCAATTCCAGATGGGGTGGACCACTGCCACAGAGCTGGTTTGATCAACAGTTAATCTTACAGAAGAAAATTCTTGCCAGAATGTATGAACTTGGAATGACACCTGTTACTGAACAGTATTACTGATTCTTGTAATTTAGTGGGAATAGACCATTCTTGATCTTTCTGCAAAGTATAAAATAAACATAAAAACAATAATGATTTATTTTTACTGTTGCTTTCTGTTGGCACCCTAACCAAAATGCACAGTTACAAACAGTATTAAAACATTACATTCTGGATAATTGTTTTTCAGTCCTGCCTGCTTTTTCTGGAAACATCCCTGCTGCACTGAAACATATATATCCGTTGGCAAAAATAACGCGCTTGGGAAATTGGTAAGTACAACTATGTTTATGTTGGCTTGAGCTTGCTTGTAACTAGTCTGCTTACTCAACAGCCACATACTGATTTAACAACCAAACTGTCATTGTTCTGAAAATTCAGCTATTGGATATTTCTTTAAGAATTTTGGGTAGTTGATAAGGATTGATGAAATTGCTTGCTGGCACATAGTATCATGTCATAAACCAATTTATTAGGCTTATATTTGGACATGGACCAATCAACCCCTCTTTTGAACATCTAAATACATTATTATTATGTTTTTTTTGGTTCGACAAATATGATCATTGTTTTACTAAGCAATGTTTAGTCACGTTATATATGACTATATCCAATGCAAATTCTTCAGACAACTAAATTATCTCTATAGCACTGTCGCGGCGCGTCGCGGCGGTCCGCCGTTACAGGGAGCTCGTTGCGGTGCGGGCGGCCGTAGAGGGAGTCGCGGCTGTGAATTGCAGGGGGTCGCGGCTACAATCGCGGGCATCGCAGCCGCTATGTTTCAGGGAAGCTATCTGTTGGTTTTCTCGTTTCTGGCAGCCATCCATGGGTTTTGGCCCATTTCTACTAGGCCCATTTACTGAGGGGGTGAAAATATCTTTGTCTGGTAAAAGTAAACCCTATTTTTTACTAAGTTCAAACTTCAAAAGTCAAAAAGTAACACATATACAGCTGCTCCCTCTTCTCCAAGCTTTCCACTGATGCTGTTCACTTTCTTCCCCTGCCACATTCTGCTCCAGCCTCCAACCGACAGGCGACCTTCGGCGGCGATTCCTACGGCCGCAGCCGGCGACCTCCCTGCTTTTGGCGGCGGCAGCTTCCCTCCATTGCAGCAGGTGATTCTCTTACATAAATCCTTCCCCTGTTTTCCTTCTTTCCCAAGCCAACTCTTTTTTTCCTTTTTCCCTTCTATCCATATCTTTCTTTCAGCAGATTCTCTCCCTTTTTTTCATTTTTTTTCTCTGTTTCAAGGCTTCAACCATTAGTGCTTCAGCCCTTATATTTCTCTCCCTTTTTTAGTTTTTACTTTTTATAGTCCTAGAAACTTAAGTAGTTTTGGCCTTTTGGGAATAGTTTTATATTCTTTCATTTTTTGCTTGGCCGTACGACCCTTAGTTTTGGCCTTTTGGGAATGGGAACTAGCTTTGACTATTATATTCTATTTTTTGATTGGCCTTATGACTTTTATTTATGCACTAACATGATGATGATTTTAGAGTATGATATGAATATAATGTGCCTTTAAAGTTCAAATTATTAGATGATTTAGTTTAATTGTGGATTTTTTTTTATTTGAACATTTATATGTGTTATTTACTTACGTGTAAAATGCACGATATTTGCACATATTTTTATGAAATAGCGGCCATCCCGCTATCCGCTATACCGCTATAGCGTTTTGGGGTTGGCCGCTACGCGCCGCGATCCGAGATTGACTACTATGGCTTGAATGCTGAAATTTTGGAGGAACAAGTTTATAAAAACGTCAGCACGGAGGATCCTCATGCGGATAAAACTGGAAACCAATATTCCAGCTGGCTTGGAGAAGTAACTTCAATGTTTATCAACCCCAAACTCTTCACCATCCCACCAAAAACAAAAATGTCATCTTACACTCTTAAATATAGACAACCCTCCTAGGTTGGTACTGTCCAAAAAAATTTGTTTTGGCTTTAACATCCAGCATCCCATGAAAGTTACTGGAATCAATCACATGTGTACTAAATCCTAGCAGCTGTTGATTTTACTTTCCCTAACATTGTTGAAACCTCATGCTTTGCATAGTAAAACTAGTTGATGGTGAATGTGCTTATGTGTTATTGAATTTCATCAGTCTATGGAGATATATAAAATGAAGAAAAACAGAGAAAAAATCGGTATAAAAAAGGGTTTGTTTGTGTATGTATTATAAATTTATAACAAAGATGTCATAATCGTGGAACTAGTGGTGAGAGAACCACCAATGGTGACCTCATGGCCTGAATTTATATTCATTTTTCTGTTTCATTTATGTCCATGAATTCTGACCATCCTCTATGGATCGTTTTCTCCTTCCTGCTATAGGTTTTCAGTTAAGAGTGATCTCAAATGGTGCTGCACTTATCTTCTTGATGCAACTGATCCCTTGTTCATTGAGATCGGAAAAGCATTTGTCGAGAAACAATTGCAAGGTGACATACATGCTTCTTTTTTAACTTTGTTGGCTAGCTTGCATGACATGGTAAAATTATTGCATAATTTTGTCCAAAGAATGCCAATTTAATTGTTTGTGATATTTGATTATGTTTTCTCCTAGAGTATGGAAGAACCAGCCATATATACAACTGGTACGTTTCTATTTACAAATCAACTTTAAAATTATAGAAAATAAATTCTATTTGCATGAAATATTTGTTGAAATTGCTACATTCTGGGTCCATGGAAAACTTGTGCAACATTGTTTCTTTCTGTTACTTGTTATGTTGTACATGGGTCCTTCCAGCCATGCAATGGTATTGTTTAGGCCCTTAAAGATCCCTAAGATAATAATTTATATAAATAACTTTAATGCTTAAATTCCACCCTTGCTGTTACTTGTGATGTGGCTGCCAACATCTCCCTGTTCTTTATTTTCATATTCTTTGTAGTCATCAGCCATATATAACCGTGACAAGTAAAAGTCTCATGGATTACTTATTATTCGAATTGAGTAGTTCAACTCAACCCAAGAAACTTGCTTAAGGGGGAAGGATTGTCCAAGCTATTATGAAGGGTACTTTGGTCATGTGTCTAATCAATGTGAGATTTAACACACACCCCTCACATCTGGGACTGGACCTCTGGAGCATGAAGTATGCAAAACTAGACACATGTAGGTTGCCCAAAATCTAGTATGAGAATATGAGATAGGCAGATGGTTCATTGGGAGAAACGCATCATGATAGGCAGATTTAATTAACTCCAGATGATGGAACTAGAATTTTGTAACTATACTAGTGCAAAGGTGATGATGGAACTAGAACTTGGTAATTATACTTGTGCAAAGGTGTGATAATATATGCATTGACAAAAATTG
The DNA here is from genome assembly GCA_031216125.1 of Dalbergia cochinchinensis. Taxonomy (NCBI): domain Eukaryota; kingdom Viridiplantae; phylum Streptophyta; class Magnoliopsida; order Fabales; family Fabaceae; genus Dalbergia; species Dalbergia cochinchinensis. The sequence continues at coordinate 50,741,579 of CM062373.1, read as the reverse complement.
AAGGACTCTGTCTATGGTGGCAGTAGTTGATATTGAAAATTCTGTGTTCAGAGCTGTTGATGCCAAAATGAAAGCCGGGTGATGATTAAGACCTTATGGTAGATAATATATATATTTTTTTTTGTTTTGATCTTAGACAATCATGAGTCGTGACCAATCCATCACAATCTGGACACTTGAGTAGTTTCGTCAATAAAAAATCTAGTTTTTGTTGTAAATCTGCTGTTCATTTGAATCACGGGTATTTTATGTATCTAGGAATGTACCAGTATCACACTTTATCTCTACTTTTGTTCATGAAGGAACATGTTAGAAACCAATGGAATTGGGCCAAGCACAATGGGCCCTAATTGAAATTACTGAAGTATGAGTGAGACAAAAAAATGTTAGAATTGTGACTCTGATGTTTGTGTGCTTTGGGCATGGAGTGTGAGTTTGTTGTGTGAGGATTGTAACAGAATGCTTGTGGGGTAAGGGTTGGTAACAGCATATGCACATGCTGATGTGAATAGTATATAAGGGAAGGGAATAGGGAAAGTTGGTTAGGCAGAATATTGGCTAGGCACTTGGGAGAGTTGAGCTGTTATAGTGCTCAGGATTCCCTCTATTTATGCATATTATATCAGTTTTCCTCCCCATTAATACATCAGTATACTCCATTTCTCTATCTCTTTCGTGTGTCTATCAGAACACTCTTCCATTTATTTACGTAGATTATGTTGAACCAATCACAGTGATACTTTTGATGAGAATACCCCACCCATTGATGATCCAGAGTACATTTCATCATTAGGTGCAGCAATCTTCAAAGGAATGCAGAGTGGTGATGATGATGCTGTTTGGCTGATGCAGGTGATAGGAGTCAGTTTGCGTTTTTTATATTTAATTTTAACCTTGATTTGATGCTGCTAAGCACTAACTTTTGTACATAACTACACTTGGCTAAGATTTTCATGCAAGTAGAGTCATCATTCATGAAATTCTAATGGATCCTATTTCCCAAATGCAGGGATGGCTCTTTTCATATGATCCATTCTGGAGACCTCCTCAAATGAAGGTTATAATCAATAACTTCTTACCTCCCAACTTAATTCGTTGCTTTAACAACAAACCTTACTTTTGCCCTTGTTTGCACGGAATGCAATGCTTTACAGTTTACACTGCGAAGCTTGGTTACTTTCGTCTTTTTTTTTTGGCAACAATTGCAAATATATTGATCTCTTCAATTTTTATGGTTTCTTAGAATCTCCATATAGAGACTACGGGTTGTTTGGAGATGTTTTTGTTCTTAAATTTTTTAAAACTGTTTTACAGAACAAGTTTAAGTTAAATTTTTTAAAAACAAAAAAACAAAAACCTATTTGGTAATTTAACTTCAAAAACAATTTTATAATGATGAAAAATAGAAAATCTAGTTGGATAATTTTTTTAAAAAACAACTTTTAAAACTAATAAAATACAAAATAGTTTGGCAAATTGCATTACTACAAATTATAAACTTTAAATACTATGTTTTATAGATAATATTTTTCATACATACTTAATAAATAAAGTCTTAATACGACTTCCTATTCTAAAAGTAGTTTTCATATAACTTGAGGTCAATTTACATTTATAAATCCATTTATAAGCTACGCATGATTTTCTTGTAGCCACATCCAATTTACAATTTGGTCACGATGTCTTGCCATTTCCCTTGCAGCTTCATCAGTCAATCTGATTGTGTTGTTCCTATTGGAATTCACATCTAAATTTACATTATCATTCATAGTTTCAATATCGATCCTCTCATTCTCTAAATAATCTGTCCCGCATTCCCTACTTATGTACATAGTTATGAATTGCACGGCATGCTATAACAATAAGGCGTTGCCTAGAAGGCTTATATGGTGGCATTTGCCTCAAAATGGAAAATCTTGCTTTCAAGACTCCAAAACATCTCTCAATTGTCATTCTTAAAGAGGAGTGTCTGAAATTAAATAACTCCTTAGCCGTTCTAGCTTGTCGACCTCGTCCATGAAACTCTTGTGCATGATATCTTTCACCTCTGTAGGGTGGGAGAAAGCCTCTAGTACACGGATACCCAAAATCCACAAGATAATATGAACCTAAAGTAATGAATGAGTATTAACACAAATACTGACAAAATCATTAGATAACAATTAATAAAGAGCAATTTAACACAACGAAAATTATGGTGTCAAATAAAAATATATCACCGCCTTCAGAGGGCCAAGAAAAATTTGCATTTTAATTAGTAAGTGCATCCAGAAAAACTTTTGAATCATGAACACTACCTCCCCAACCAGAGTATACATATGTAAATAGCATATTTAAGTCACATATACACATAACATTTTGTGTAATGGCTGCCTTTCTACTTCTACATGATGTTTGCTTATTGACTGGAGCCCATGCACTTATGTGTATTCCATCAATCGCGCCAATACAATTCTAATACAAACATATGATACAAACATATAAATTTATCATCATATCTTAACTTGACAAAAGAAAATAGCATCGACCATCATATGTGACGAAAGAAAAAGGACTAACCTTGAACCATGGATAATATTTTGGATTATTTTTTATATGCTCAGACAATTCTGTGAACTCTTGCTTTATGATTTCTTTACCTAAACGACAAATTGCTCTCAAAATATTCTTGAAATGATAAGAAACTATTTGGTAGAAAATTGAGATTGATCTGCTACTACTCTATGACCTACATTATGTCCTATAATGAATAAAAACATTGTTACTTGTTCTTCTAAAAACACATCTCTTGAGTCTTCTAAATAATTTTTGCTTCTCAATTCTTCACACAAAGCAACATAACATGCTTTTTCCATATGCAATAATTCATAGCAAACTGTTCTAGATTCCTTCAAAGCCTCACTAACAAATTCTTGACCACTTAGTGCCGATATTCTAATAGGAATTTTATTATAGAATTGGTACTCATAATCAGCAATCAAATTTAGCAACAGTAATTCAGCAAATTCAGATTCATCATCGCTGGAGTCAGAGGAGAATGAAGATCTTTCAAAAGTATCTGTTGAGATACTTTCACTGCCTACAGGATGATTATCTATTTCACAATTGAACCTGACATTAAAGATAACATCATTTTAATAAGTACTAATATTAACCATTACATATTGTTCTAAACAACAAAATATACATGTCAAAACAAACCAGCCACATAAATTTAAAAAATACATACATAATAAGTATCATCGACACAAATATTTATACATAAAAGTAGTCACTCAAATCTATCCAACCATGCTTTTCTCCTATATCCGATCATATTTAAAAATGTTTCCCTATAATCAGCATCTTTGAATTTTTCCACCGCCTTCGTATAGAAGTCATCGGAGACATCATTCATCTTTTCAAACTTTGTTACACATCTAGCCATAGTATACTCAATTGATGCAACTGTAGAGCTAGTGGCTTCTACACTCTTTGCCCTATACCTCTCAGCTCTAGCCATTGAAGCTTCAACTTCCTTCTTAGACGCCTCAATCGTAGCTTCTGCTTTCAACTTGAATGACTCAATAAATGTTTGAAGTGCATCTTCCACTTGGATGCTCCTACTCTCTCTCTCTGACTTGCGGTTATGAATTTTAATTGTTCTTTTACCACTACAGGTAGCTTTCTCAATTTCTGGGCTATCATTTTCCTCCTCCTCATCATCTAGATTTACATGAACCTTGTCATGCAAAAATTTATTATCAAGCTAAATTTCATCATTCGTGTTAGGTGGATCTTGAGTAGATGAATGATCAAGCACCCATGTTGCACTACTTTTATTTAAAATCACTCCCAACAGTTTATAATTATCCAAACCTTTCTTCTTAAATGGTGCAGTATTGGGATGTGCTTATAAGGAAATTAAAATATTATGTGCGCTAAATCAAAAAATGTATAAATATGAAAAAAATGCTAATTTCTATCTATTGTATACCTGAATGTAGGTTGACCAAACTTCTTCTGTAGCAGTGATAGTATTACTTTCAACATCCTATCCAAAACCAGTTTGTTGCAGCGACTGAGAAAATATTACATGTTGTTGCCTCAACCTATTAAATTTCTGCTTAACTTGTTTCATGTCATATTCATGCCCAGTTCTTTGATTAAGGGTATGCAACATTGTTTGCTACACCTTAGGTGAAAATACATTATTCCTCATACCCCCTTTTTTAACCTCATCAACCATAATGTCTACAAAGATCTTGACAAATGACGAGAGCTAAAGTGAGGACTCTTTTTTCTAATTTTCCATTTACAATGGTGATCACAAATCAGCAAAAAGGGATGTATAAAATGAAGACCATTATATTCCAATTGAAGACCAAAATAGTAACATGAGGAGCCAAGCAATTCAGATTCATAAGTTATATGCTCAAATTTAGCATGAAACACATTACAGATGGAAAATGAGAAAAAAGAGTCTTCACTTTGGCCCTCGTCATTTGTCAAAATCTTTGTAGACATTATGGTTGATGAGATTAATAAGGGGAGTATGAGGAATAATGTATTTTCATCTAAGGTGTGGCAAACCATGTTGCATACCCTTAATCAAAGAATTGGGTGTGAATATGACATGAAACAAGTTAAGCAGAAATTTAATAGGTTGAGACAATAACATGAAATATTTTCTCAGTTGCTGCAACAAACTAGATTTGGATGGGATGCTGAAACTAATACTGTCACTATTACAGAAGAAGTTTGATCAACCTACATTCAGGTATACAATAGATAGAAGTTAGCGTGTTTTTTCATTTTTATATATTTTTAGATTTAGCGTACATAATTTTTTAAAAAGAAAGGTTTGGATGATTACAAACTGTTGGGAGTGATTTTCAATAAAAGTGGTGCAACATGGGTGTTTCATCATTTATTTACTCAAGATCCACTTAACACGGATGATGAAACTGAGCTTGACGATAAATTTTTGCATGACGGGGTTCATGTAAATCTAGATGATGATGAGGAGAAAGATGATAGCCGAGAAATAGAGAGAGTTATCCGTATTGGTAAAAGAACAATTAAAATTCATAACCGCAAGTCAAAGAGAGAGAGTAGGAGCATCCAAGTGGAAGATGCACTTCAAGCATTCATTGAGTTATCTAAGTTGAAAGCAGAAGCTATGGTTGAGGTATCTAAGAAGCAAGCTGAAGCTTCAATGGCTAGAGCTAAGAGGTATAGGGCAAAGAGTGTAAAAGCCACTAGTTCTACTATTGCATCAGTTGAGTACACTATGGCTAGATGTGTAACAGAGCTTGAAAAGATGGATGATGTCTCAAATGATTCCTATACGAAGGCGGTGGAAAAATTCAAAGATGCTGATTATAGGAAAGCATTTTTAAATATCATCGGGTATAGGAGAAAAGCATGGTTGGAAAGATTTGAGTGACTACTTTTATGTATAAATATTTGTGTTGATGATACTTATTATGTTTGTGTTTTTTAAATTTATGTGGCTGGTTTGTTTTGACATGTATATTTTGTTGTTTAGAATAATATGTAATGGTTACTATTAGTACTTATTGAAATGCATGTTATCTTTAATGTCAGATTCAATTGTGATGGAAATAGATAATCATCCTTCAAGCAGTGAAAGTATCTTAGCAGATACTTTTAAAAGATCTTCATTCTCATCTGACTCTAGGAATGATGAATTTGAATTTGCTGAATTACTGTTACTAAATTTGATTACTGATTATGAGTACCAATTCTATAATAAAATTCCTGTTAGAATATTAGCACTAAGTGGTCAAGAATTTGTCAGTGAGCTTTTGAAGGAATTTGGAACAGTTTGATATGAATTATTGCGTATGGAAAAAGCATGTTATGTTGCTTTGTGTGAAGAATTGAGAAGTAAAAATTATTTAGAAGACTCAAGAGGTGTGTTTTTAGAAGAACAAGTAGCAATGTTTTTGTTCATTGTAGAACAAGCAGATCGATTTCAACATTCTACCCAAACAGTTTCTCATAATTTCAAGAATGTTTTGAGAGCAATTTGTTGTTTAGGTAAAGAAATTATAAAGCAAGAGTCCACAGAATTGCTTGAGCATATAAAAAATAATCCAAAATATTATCCATGGTTCAAGATTAGTCCTTTTTCTTTCGTCACGTATGATGGTTGGTGCTATTTTCTTTTGTCAAATTAAGATATTATGATAAATTTATATGTTTGTATTAGAATTGTATCGGCGCGATTGAAGAAGCACACATAATTGCATGGGCTCCGGTCAATAAGCAAACATCATGTAGAAGTAGAAAGGCAGCCATTACACAAAATTTTATGTGTACATATGACTTCAATATGCTATTCACATATGTATACTCTGGTTGGGGAGGTAGTGCTCGTGATTCAAAGTTTTTCTGGATACACTTACTAATCAAAATGCAAATTTTCCTTACTACAAAGTTGAAAGATATCATGCACAAGAGTTTCATGGACAAGGTCGACAAGCTAGAACGGCTATAGAGTTATTTAATTTTAGACACTCCTCTTTAAGAATGACAATTGAGAGATGTTTTGGAGTCTTGAAAGCAGGATTTTCCATTTTGAGGCGATTGCCACCATATAAGCCTTCTAGGCAACGCCTTATTGTCATAGCATGTTATGTAATTCATAATTATGTGCGTAAGTAGGGAATGTAGGACAGATTGTTTAGAGAATGAGAGGATAAGGATCCGTTTGACATTAAAGCTGTGAATGATAATGTAAATTTATATGTGAATTCCAATAGGGCCAACACAACAAGATTGACTGATGAAGCTGCAAGGGAAGTGACAAGACATCGTGACCAAATTGGATGTGGCTACAAAAAAAATTATGCATAGCTTATAAATGGATTTGTAAATGTAAATTGACATCAACTTGTATGAAAACTATTTTTAGAATAGGAAGTTGTGTTAAGACTTTATTTATTAAGTATGTATGAAAAATATTATCTATAAAACGTAGTAGTTAAAATTTGTCATTTGTAGTAATGCAATTTGCCAAACAGTTTTCTGTTTTATTAGTTTTTTAAGAAAAATTATCTAAATAGGTTTTCTATTTTTCATCATTATAAAATTGTTTTTGAAGTTAAATTGTCAAACAGGTTTTTTTGTTTTTAAAAATTGAACTTAAACTTGTTTTGTAAGACAGTGTTAAAAAATTTAAGAATAAAAATACTTCCAAACAACTATTTCTTATTCTTATTTTTAAAACACATATGGTTTTCAGATTTTAAAAACCACTGTGAACAAAACATCTCACCAAACAAGTATTTTCATTTTTTTATTTTAAAAACCAAGAATAGTTTTTAAAAACCTTTGCCAAATAGGCCCTACAATTCCACTCAGCACCTTTCTTTCTTTCTTTCTTTTTTTCCTAAAATGTTTTCACTTCTTTGTTCTTTCACTGCCCATGTGAAATTATGGCTGCAATAATCTATATACACATCAACGGATGCATATATTAGTCAATATAATTGCTTTCCAGAATATGAATTCACCAGGGTTATTTGTTCTAGCTTAAATATTGCCATTCATATGCAATTCCCACATGTGATACTCATCCCTTTTATTATCTGTTCTTGTTTCAGGCCCTTTTACATTCTGTTCCTGTTGGAAAGATGGTGGTTCTTGACCTGTATGCTGAAATAAAACCTATATGGATTACCTCAGAGCAGTTTTATGGAGTTCCCTACATCTGGAAAGTCATTTGCCCATTATATGTATCTATGAAAATCATAATATCATCTCTGTTGATGATTTTAATTTGCTTTGCCATATCCGTATTCGGTCCCCCACTATAATCTGCTTCAATGTGATGATGTGAATATATTTTCAGTGTCTTCCCATTGATTGATTATCTTCTTCACATACCAATACTAAGTTGGCACGTGACTCGATACTGAATTCAACTCTGTAAAATAGTAATTCATAGAAATAGCTACTTTACACGAGATACGAAGAAGTCCATGTGGCTAGCTCTGGTGGATTAACTTGCCTTAAATATGTTTATACCTGTAGATTACCGATATTAGAACCTTTCAGTTCATTACGTTGTAATTATTATTAATTTATTAGCTTATCAATTTGATAAAAAGGGCGACCCAGTGCACAAGGTTCCCATCTGGTGGGGTTTGGGGAGGGTAGATGTATGCAACCTTACCTTTGCTTTGAGGAGAGACTGTTTCCAGGATTTGAATCTGTGATCTCCAGATCACAAGACAGCAATCTTACCGTTATGCTGAGGCTCACCCTCTTAGCTTATCAATTTGATATATAAATGCATTCATTTGTTACCCTGGACTCTGCAGTCTGCATCCTTTTGATTGCCCTTTTTCAAAGTCGTTTTTAATTAATTGGGTGTGTTATGCTTGACAGGTGTATGCTGCACAATTTTGCAGGAAACATTGAGATGTATGGTATATTAGATGCTGTGGCATCTGGGCCAATTGAAGCATGTACAAGTGTTAACTCAACAATGGCAAGTTATCTTGCTTTATTGGTGATTCAATTCCATAAGTAGTTTCTCAACAATCTGCCCTTCTTTTTTTTGGCTCCATTTTATCAGTTGTGTTCTCAAACAACTAGATGGGTTCAATTTTTTACCAGATGTTCTTGCTTTATTATAGTTTAGAAACATGAGAAAAGGTTATCCTACATTTTCAAAAAGTTGTTTATGCATTTTATAATTGGTGCACTCAACAGTTACTCTTGAAGTCATGCATCTATATAAATACATATATAAGCACAGCGAAACATACTGTCTACAGTTGTAATTTACTGTTCAGACTTGGATTGATTTTGAAATTACCATTTCTTGTTCAAAGTGGTCTGTCCAATCCAACATGAGTTGTATCTTTTCAACCTCTTCAGTCCTCCATCATCATTTGTAATGTAGAAGACGCACAATATAATGTTATTGTTTACAAAAGCCATTCTGCTAATAGTTTTTCTGTCTGTTTTTTTTTTTTTTTTCAATCATATAAGTCATACTTATTATTATTATCAATTTGATTTTCTGAAGATTGGGGTTGGAATGTCGATGGAAGGAATAGAACAGAATCCCATTGTCTATGATCTGATGTCTGAAATGGCATTTCAACACAAGGAAATTGATGTTAAGGTAAGAATGAGAACATCTTGGTACCATCAAGTTGCATTTATTTCACAGAACCAATCACCCATAATATGGGTGACCAGTTTTGTTGAATGTAGACCGTGCTCTTGTTGTTTGTCAAGCCTTTAGGAGAGACTTTCTACGATATTAATTAATTATCCACCTCTACTTGGTAATTTTGGACTTTGGATGTGATCCTGTCCTGATATACTTTCTTTCTTTCTTTCCTGTTTTGAACAACAGTCAGAATCTCTGTGAATCCCGTTTTGATGATCAATATCATTATCATTAGAATAATCAATGGAGTCATATAGGTGCCTTTTAACCTGTAGCAAAGTTAAGTCAGCTTAACCCAGTGAACAGTATAGATATTCCTTTTGGTGATGTTCTTCGACATGTTCAGTACTTGGGTTTAATAATAAATTTAGCACACAGGACAGTATGTTTGCGTAATACTAATATTTATTAGAGCTCCAGTAAGCTGTGGTTTATGACAGTTCTGTAATTTCTCCGTTACAAGCGTATTTGGCTTCTGCTATTGAATATTTGAAGTTCTAAGCACTTTATGCCTTCCAAATCCATACTTTCGCCTTTTCTTTTTATGTTTCTCAATAACTTGGTAATGTTCTCAGAATGAAATGTGTAATGCCCATTACTTCCTCAGGTGTGGGTTGATCAGTATTCAACCAGACGATATGGGCGATCAGTTCCTTTAGTACAGGAGGGATGGAATGTACTATATCACACCCTTTACAACTGCACAGATGGTGCCTATGTAAGTGCTTGGTTGATACTTATACCATGCCTCGGTAGAAATTCCAGTTAATCAAGTAGTAGAAGACCTTTTTATGTAATTACGTGTTCAACTTCTACACTGCTTATTTGCAGCTTTCCCTTTATTTTACTACACTCTTCCTTTTATGATGTTTTGCATTTTGCTTTCAGTCTTCTCATTGCTACATGCAAAGCAAGGAAAATAAAGTACATATCACATTGCTTAGGCCATCTTATTTATCAGACATCTCTCCTTTGGTCTGACTGACCTTTTAAAACTGCACATCTTATGCATAGTTCAACTAACCATGCATAAATAGCTAGATCATATTTTTCTGTTGTTCACAAGATACTCTTGGTTTATGGGAACAGGACAAAAACAGAGATGTCATTGTAGCAATCCCAGATGTTGACCCTTCCTTAATTTCAGTACAGCATGAAACATCTCCACATGATGGGAAACCATACTCAAGGACAATTATCAAGGGAAAAACTGATTCATTTGATCGACCTCATCTATGGTATTCAACTTCTGAAGTAATTTATGCATTGGAGCTTTTTATTGCCAGTGGAGACGAACTTTCAAGTAGTAACACTTACAGGTGAGAAAAGTTGATTTTATAGAATTATTCTTACTCCTGTATAACTACTCAGAAAAATGATGACCAATGTTTTCTAATTATATGCTTTCATATCCTGACTCATGCTATCTATCCTTTACCCAGGTACGATCTTGTTGACCTGACTAGACAAGCCTTAGCAAAATATGCAAATCAGTTGTTCTTCAAGGTCATAGAAGCATACCAATCACGTGATCTACATGAAGTGACCCTCCTCAGCCAGCAGTTTCTGGACCTAGTGGAAGATCTGGACACATTATTGGCTTGCCATAATGGATTTCTTTTGGGACCTTGGTTAGAAAGTGCAAAGCAACTAGCTCAAAATGAAGAACAGGAGAAACAGGTTTGATTTACATTGATTGGGATAAAATTTTTGAAAATCCATCTGTTCTGTTTATACTTCTATTGATTTAATCTAAGCATGTACAGTTTGAGTGGAATGCAAGAACACAAATCACAATGTGGTTTGACAACACAGAGGAGGAAGCAAGTCTTCTTCGTGACTATGGTAATGACAGCTAACGCCTAGCTATATCTAAAAACTTTAGCCTTTATAGCTGCTATCTGAACTAGCAGGATGTGTTGGCCCTTTTATTGCAATAATGTCATGACTTATAACAAGTTTTCTTGTCACTCTGAATATCGTTTTGGAATCCTACAGAGTAAAGTAATTGGGAAAATATAAAGCTCTGGTGTTTTGGGGGTACTAATTGATTCTATGTTGTTCACCAACTTTCCACAGGGAACAAGTACTGGAGCGGGCTTCTAAGTGATTACTATGGCCCTAGAGCTGCAATTTATTTCAAATATTTAAGAGAAAGCTTAGATAGGGGCGAGGATTTCAAGTTAAAGGAATGGAGGAGGGAATGGATAAAGCTTACCAATGATTGGCAAAGCCGCAGGAACAAATTTCCAGTAAAAAGTAGTGGAGATGCTCTAAACACTTCAAAGTGGCTCTTCAACAAATACCTGAACCTGAGCAATACTGAGACCAAGCTTACACTGAATTGCTGGACTGAAAGCAAACCAATTAAGTTTGAATGAACTATTCTTACATGTATTGTGTATATGAGACCAAAGACCATTTTGTAATTGTTAATCTGGTTTTTCAAAATTACGTTGCCCACATGGAAAGGAAACTGTTAACTTTCCTGTTCGTGCAACATATAAACTACCTAGGCAATTTGCCAGGTATTTCCCGTATGTTCAGGGGAACATATGTATTGCGAAGTGTGAAGACAGCTTTTTCCCCATTATTGGATGGGAATAAGATCTCATACATTGTGCTTGGAGAAGAATGGAATTGATTTGAATTAAGCGCAATTAAATTTTGATTGATTTGAAAATTAATTCTCAGAGTAATTGATAAGCAAAGCTAAATAAGAATGGCAAGCATTTGCAGCACGATCCAATTATGCTACTCTCCATATCTCCAATTATTACCAAATGAAGAAACTGCTTATCAAAATCAAAATTTTATACAAATCTAACCGGACCAGTGTACACTAATTATGGAATGGGATAAAAATTCAATATAGCAAATTTCCTTTTCCTAGATGGAATAGTATGTGCCTATCTATTCCATAATCCATATTCCATATTCCTTCCAACTTTCCAATTCATAAAACCTAGCTTGCTACCACCAAAACGCAAAGTTGCCGGTCCATTATGGTGGGAACAGAAAACAGCTAGGGAATCACACTACGCGCATGACTTTGGGACTCATCATTGGAATTTCCTTCTTTTTGGGTATATTCAGTTGGAGAGTAGAGAATGCAGGTGAAAATTTTTATGAAAGAATTTCATATATAATTTTCATCGCATTTTTACCCTATTATTAAACATACCATTGATTTAATTTTTTAATAGCAATAATATAGATTCAAATTTATGTGTGTCCTCACACATGACACCATCAGCTTAATTGTTAATTTTTATAATATTTATGTGTTAAATTATATTTTAAATGTTTAACATTTTCACGTGTAGCGTCTAGCGTGACGTCAATTATAATTTTCACCTTGAAAAATAGCCGGTCCAATTTGACCTTTTTGCTTTTATTATTTTTTTTTGTGTTTGACGTTAGAAAACCACCCAGATGGGCCCAAGAACCTTCTACGAATATGGCAGCGTATAGACCATGGCATTAAAAAATGCGCCCACCAAACTCCTAGGCTTGGCTCAAAAGGTAGGCACAACTGCACAAGCGTGTATATAATTTTGTTTTTTGCCTTTGTTTGTCCAAAATCTTACTTGAAAAGAAAATTATCTTAGTCTCATAAGCGACCTTTTCTAGAAGGTTCCAGCATACATCAAATATGAAAACGAGTTTTCATGACACGGCCTCCGTCTACGTGCAAAAGTCCACATTATAACATAAGCTTAACACATGAATTAGGATTTAATTGATTTCCTACCCCCCCCCCCCCCCCCTACCTCTATAAAAAGCATTGAACACTTGCCAAGAGACCCATATCCCAATCCTATATCCTACGCAATCCTCAATTCAACAATTTCTTCATCCCTCTCTCTTTCACATATTAAAGGGAATTTGTGGTGAGACTAATTAATAGAAGAAGAAGAAGAAATGGAAGGGAGTGGCTCTTATGGAACATCATGGGCTGATCAATGGGATGATGGAGCAGACCCTATGTCTGGTTCCAATCAATCCAAGAAGAAGGGCAACAACGCACTTGGAAAGACCAAAGCAGTGGCTTCCACTGGCGTCAAGAAGTTGAAGGAGGGTACCTCGGTGGGCATCCAATGGATCAAGACCAAGTACAACAAAACCACCCAGAAACATTAAATTAGTTGTAACCCTTTTCTTTGTTTGATTCACTATACATCTCATATTAGTTCCTTGTATATGTTAATAAAATATTGTATATGTTAAAATTCATTTATTATTATTTGGTTGTAATAAGATGAGCAGCTTGGGTGGATCCATATAGCTTGTATCTTTTCTTCTTTTGTTCTTATTAACGGATTAGGACCTTCTTGTATACTTTTTTTTTTCTTCACTATAGATGGATTTTTCAGTTTTGATGCTTTCCTTTTCTCTTCAATCACCACTCATCGTGCTTGAGAATCGCTAAAGGTATATGAAAGTCAAAATCTGCGGTTGTTTGAAACCTTCAAGTTCTTCCTTCCTTCCTTCGTTGGTAAGTTTGGTCATAGTTGTACAGCAACTTACGTAACGGATGCAATAATAAAATGAGGAAGAAAGAGGAGCAAAACGAAATTTCCTCTTCTGACATTTTATATTGTCAAAGCTATGCGAGTTGCTAGCGAGAATTTTGTTTTGTTTTTGTTTTTCCATTTTTTGGAGGGTCAAGGCGAGAATTGAGTGACTAGTTAATGGGCCCTGGTTAGGGAAAAATATTGTTTCCATAACTGTGGCCCATCCATGCCTTTTTTTTTCTGTTCTCTTTTTGCCCATCCCATGCAAGGAGGCGGCGCTTTAGCTATAAAATTAAATTCTGACAGACGAAAAAAGAAAAAAAAAATCCGACATAAAAAGGCTATAAAAATAAATTTTGAAAAAAAAAAGAACTTCAAAACTACAATAGTGATCTTTGACCTCAACAAGCAAGGTAGAGTCAGAATATCCCCTCGCTTTATTGACCGACGATTGTCCCCACAAACCAACACGGCCTTTTTCAAGGCTATTCTCACTGCACACTTCCGGAAAACTTCCTGCGAGGCCACCCATCCTAAAATCGCTTCCAAGTCCAAGACGCTTAATCGTGAGTTCTTTCGCCAAGCATCAAAAGAAGATGCATCTTATTGGTAGATAGGTAGACAAATCAATTCATATGTTCTCCTCAATTGTATAGTCCCATACCTATACAGCCTTAGGATCCCTCTCATTCGGTGCAGACCGGTTCATTCATGCATTCTCCGCTGCTCCGTCGAGCCGCCTCGTCTGCGCTTTCAGACCGGCGATCACTCCTCGACTTCGCAATCCCGGGCGTTACATGCCCACTCACTTCCACTTGGTTCGCCTCGAACCACACCGCATCGGGAGAGGTGCAGGCTCGATACCATTTGTAACATCCCTCGCCGCTTTATGGATTGACGATCGCCCCACAAACCAACACGGTCTTTTTCGGCTTTGTCCTCACTGCACACTTCTGGGAAAACTTCCAGGAGTCACCCATCCCAAAATTGCTCCAAGTCAAGACGCTTAATCGTGGAGTTCTTTCACTGGGCCACCAAAAGAAGATGCATCTTATTGGTATAGGTAGACAAATCAATTCATATAAGTTCTCCTCAATCAGATAGTCCCATACCTATACAGCCTTAGGATCCTCTCATTCGGGTAATCGGTTCATTCATGTATTCTCCGCTCCGCCGAGCCGCTCCTTGTCCGTGCCTCTTTGCACCGGCGATCACTCCCCGACTTCGCAATCCCCGGGCGTTACAGGAGTAACCGCAGCGCAGCGTAGTAGTGGTGCATCCCCCACCCCAATAGCAAACCAGCAACCCTTGATCCCTCCTCTTCTTTGAAGGGGGTCTCGACCTTATGAAGGTGGCTTAGCCCCTTTATGGTGGTTTTGGAAACACTTTCCATATGGTTTATTATCCTTTTTTTTTTCTTATCTTCCCACCTTCCCCCATTACATGGGGGTTTAAGGGTATGTTTAGATTGATGGAGTTAGATGGAATGAAGTGGAGTGGAATTTTTATTGATTCATTATTTGGATTTGTCAAACTTAGATAGAATGGAGTGGAGATGAATGGATTCTATTCCATCAAATTCCACCAACCGTTCTCAATTTTTCTCCTCCCAAGTTGGGAGCAATTGACTAGAATAAAAGATATCCAAACAATGGAGCGAAGTAATTATTTCAATCCGCTCTACTTTATTATACTCCTCTCTACTCCACTAGGCTCTCCTAATCCAGATATACCCTAAGTGATTTCCCATCCAGTATATCTTCCAAAACAACATCGATTTTGGAGTCGTTTGAGATAGTGTGGGATAGCCCATTCATTTGGAGATCTCGCGGTTGTTGAAATGTCAAGTTGTATATGAGGATTATGCTTGTGATAGGTGATAATCTACTCCTCTATTAATTGTTTTGCCTGGGATTTATTTTATTTTGTGTTTAAGCCAGAGGTAGTTGGCGCTTTTTCCATGTTTTGTTCTAGTTTTTTTTTGTGTAGGCTAGTTTTTTTGTTGTTTCTTTTTTATTGGTTTTTCTTTCTTTGCTGCCTTTGTTTTTTTTTGCTGCCTTTATTCTTATTTATATCAGCCATGTTACGTATGTACCATGATGTTGGACAAATTGGCTCTATGTTATACATTTATATTGTCAAGCTTCCTGCAAGTTGGAAGAAGAAAGGAAGTTGATTTAATCAATGTTTACAAAGGAAGGATAATCATAGGGAAAAAAAACTCGAAGAGTTTGTGTAGAGCAAGTTAATCTCTGGGGATCCTTTCACTTAATGGATTGATGTCGTTATAAAAAGCATGCAGGGTGCTTTCGTATCAACTCTAAGAGAAGCCACTTGTGCACCATCCTACACCCTCTCTTTGGATTGTTAGCGTAGTATTTTTTTATCACTTAGCATGTATTGGTGGTTTTTGTTTAGCCAATGGGAGTGTGTCAACTATGGATTGTCCTTAAACATGTAATTTTTATCATGTGAGGAGTTGGCTCCCTAAGTAAACGAATGTTATCCACATTTTCAACGAAAAAAAAAAGTGAGGAAGACACATTAACAACAAACCCTAGCGCATCTTCTTTTCTAACTACCACCAGTAGCAGCTTTAGATTCTTTCTATCAACGGGTTCCACCCCATGGAGGGACTCATCCCCTCCATGTTGGGTTTGGTAACCCCCTCTGTTTTTTTGAGTGTGTTTGTCTCACTACCTCTCTACATGAGGTTTGTCTTGATTTCTCTTTTGGTGAGTATGTCTTTGTAGTGGCAGTGTTTGAATCGGGAGATGGCGAAAAACTAGTTGACATCATAGAGGTGCTCTAGGTTGCTCACACTTTTGCGGCTTTGGAATACTACACTTATAATAGGTTATAAATCAACTTCCTGTATTAGCGTGGGTTTGCTGAAACTTTTATTTTCCTGTTTGTCTTTGTGCTATGAGTATTTATCACTCTTCATCCCTTTTAGTTTGTTAATTTTTTGGAAAAAAAAGAAGAAAAAAAAGAGTACAATATGTTGTTGTCTCCGTTTTATGTCTTTGATGATGGTGTCCTTGGTTCATGTTGTAGCTTCGTTGCCATTTGCGTTGTTTCCTTTAGTTACTTGTGTTTCCCGTTTCTGACGCTAGTTCTTTCTTGGTCCTGTCTTTGCTTTGTGCCTGGACAGCTGTGATAATTAGGTGGCAGTATGTGGGAAACTTGATTGTCTTGTTTTGAGAACTCCATGTTCTTAGCAGGTTCACCTATGTGAATTTTATAAAGTTGAATTGTCTAGATTTGATAAAGCTTGCTTTTAATTAGAAAGAATATATGGATGAAAATCATAAGTTTAAAGAAGTGGTTTTCTAAAGCGAGATTAGATACCTTTGTTGCTGCCATCCGAGTTCATGAAGACAATGATGCTAGACATTATAAGCTATGGAGGAGTTTTCTTCTTGACTAAAAATATATTATCGGACTAAGTTGTTAATTGTTACTTGTGTCTCAACTTGGGGCTGTTATGTATCATATTTATTTTTTATCCCTTTTATAAAGTTGGGCTTGGCTCATTTTCTTAGGATTGAAATTATCATTTATGAGAAAAAAATAATAATAATAAGCCAGGCGCAACTCAAACAACCAATGACCATATGTGCAGAAGCGTCCCGACCAAGAGAGAATCAAACTGAGCTCTTGATCCTCTTCCCATCCTCTCAAAAATTAAAATTAAAATGAAAAACTACAATAATAATAATAATTGCCAGAAAAAAATGTTATAATAATAAGAATAATTAAAAAGCACCGCCTTCTACTAAATGATAGCTTCTTCCGACGATACCGTTTCGGCAAATAACGTAAGATATTATATCAAGGATTTTATGATAAAAATTTTTGTACGAAAAATAACTTAAAAAGCTCATTTTATATTTAGATGTGCCCAAAAGATAGTTTTAAGTATGTAGCGGTTATTTGCAACAAGTTGTGCAAAAATTAATTTTAGCAGCTTGACATTTCAACATTTTTTAAAACACTCAAAATGATTTTGAATATATAGAAGTGCTTTTTTTTTTTTAAGTCACCAATCAAAATGAGCTCTATATATTGGAACTTACAAACATTACAAATGCATATTTATTTTTAAAAAAAAGTTGCTCCAAATGAAGTGAGTTAATCTTGATCATTCAAATATTTGATGGTATAGATTTAAATAACTTAGAATATATTATTTAAAAGTCTTATAAATCACTTTATTCTCTAAACTCTAAAATGAGCTGTTCATTTTAGAGGATCTACTTTATATCTTAAAAATGTTATAAATAGAAATATTAATACACGTGAGGGTTTATTGAAATTAATCTAGTAATGATATGGTAGTCCAACTTCATTTTATTCCCACATCATTATGTGCTATAAAATATTTAATTTCTGTCGCCAATGTTATAAAATCATCGTGTTTGATTTGATCACATTTTATTTTTACTGGTGGTTTATCCGATCTGCCAACCAAGTACCTCTTTAGACGATCATGGCCAATCAATATTCACATGTCACTACTCTTCTGATCAATAAAGTTAGTTTTGCACAATAATGTTGGGACTGCTCATCATGTCCAAGATATACCTAGGACCACACGTTTACATCCATAATGAAATTGGCGATGTGAGGCCAAGAATAATCTCTCCATTTTCTTAGTTGTTGCTTTTACGTTATATCATTACCAAAAATGAAAAAAATCAAAGTTAATTTCAAATAAAATAATAGTTTTTGAATAATATGAGTGAAAAAATGGACGTGATCTTTTGTTATGGAGGAGAATTTGTTTGATAAGAATCCAGAAAACATAGAGAGAATTAATCTAGCCAACTGAGAGGGCTTGAACCACAAATTCATTGATCACAAGGAATTAAAATCAACTTTTAAAATGAAGAAAAAAGAATATCTCAACTAAGAAATGAAGAGATAAATTCACTAACAGAGATTTACAATTGAGATTATTTCTATTTATATTAGTTTTATATCATAGCATCTCTAGTTCTCAGTGGGTCTTTTTTTCTTTTTTTTTTTATCAATAGAAAGCTCAAGCTTTTTCAAGATTCTATGTCTGTTAATTGTTTGAGAAATATTTTTTAACATTCATTTAAATTCTATGAGATTCTTATTTTAACACCTTCTACGTTATTTTTCCACTCTTAATTTTAAATGGACATCTAAGAACACGTATTTTTGTATGTTAAAATAATATCACTCAAGTTGTTTAGCTGGTGGTTATCATATACGATTGTGCCGTCTTCTACTCGTATTTTTCAGCAATTGATTATCTGGATTTTAGATATATGAAAGGCATGAAATGATATAAGAGGAACAAACTTGGCATATCATGTAAGGGAACATATGACACAAGAGGAAATTTGGCATATCTTTAGAAATAAATAAATCCATCCAATTATACTAAGGTGAAATTCAAAATATAAAATTATAGGCTAAAATTTCAATTTACTCCCTTGAATTTTGTGAAGGAACAAATTTGAAAGTTTCTGGTAATCCCCTAAATTCAAAAATGAGACAAGTTAATCACCCTGTCAAATTAGCCTGAGTTGATAATGAGAATATCAACGTGTCTTGTTAATTTTGTTATGTATATTATTAATTGTTACAATAAATTTTAACTTGTCTCAATTCTCTAAATACGATTATTTAGATATTCTTTTTCATCATCTCTCCCACCATAACTCTTTATTAAAAAGAAAAATTGACTTTAAGTTATCTTTTGTTATGTGAAGAATAAGAATTTCTAAAGTAAGAACTTTTCTTTTGCTCTTATAAGAAAAATTTCTTGAAGTTTTTGTATCTGTCCTCCCAACAGACATGAACAATTCAATATTCTCTTTTTAATAGTACATGTAAATTAGTTAACAGAATACGTGGATATTTTTATTAACAGTTCACAGCTCAAATAGCAATTGAACAAAGTGACTAACTTGTCCTTAATTTTAAAATTTGAGAAACCACGATAACACTTTATAGATAAGATGAATTAATTTGTTCCAAGGATCAATTTGTCTGCCACTTTATATCCGACGGCTAAAGTGGGATTCTAGTCTAAAATTATAAGTAGGTAAACTACGAAAAAAAAAATCATAGGTACGTAGAAATTGTGTTGATTATCCATCTCAACGCACAGACAGAACAAGACGCCACAAGCAATAAAATCGGGCCCAACCTAAGAAAAGGAAACAAAAGATTAAAAAGAAAAAAAAAATGCCATCCACCGCCATGAAAACGACATGACGTTAGCCTCAACTCTCAAGCATATACTAAATGCAATATCATCATCATTCATCATTGATCCAATCCAATCCCAAGATTCAGGAAACACAGAGCATAGCATAAAGAGAGAGAGAGAGAGAGAGAGAGAGAGAGAGAGAGAGAGAGGGAGAGGTAGACGCAGAGAAACAGTGGAAAAGAATGGCGATCTCAATACCAAGTAGACAGCTCTTCATAGATGGAGAGTGGAGAGCCCCTCTTCTCAACAACCGAATTCCAATCATCAACCCTTCCACTGAACTCATCATAGGTTGTTTCATGTGTTTCACTTTGTTGTTACATGTTGCACACTCCTTGTAATGTTTTCTCATGCCTCACTCATATATATATATATGGTAGCAGCTTTTAATGTTTATATATGATATGACATAAGTGTGTATCATTGATCCTTTATATTATGTTTATGTTGGTTATAAGTAACCATTTCCAAGTAGTAATTATGTGGCTTATGTATGTATGTTATTATGTGGTGAATGGTGTGTGTTTCAGGGGATATAGCGGGTGGTACTAAGGAAGATGTGGAGCTTGCGGTGGATGCAGCAAGAAGAGCACTGTCACGGAACAAGGGCAGAGATTGGTCAGCGGCTCCTGGCTCCCTTCGTGCTCGCTACCTCCGTGCCATTGCTGCAAAGGTTTGCTAGAAGCAGTAATGCTTTTTACTATTTTTGTTACTGTACCAAAAATGTTAACACCCAAACCGTCACCATTTGATACCATGCTGTTGAAATAACTAATAACTAATAATGGACTCTAATCATTATGTAGTGTGAAGGTAAGGTCTAGGATTTGATGTGTAAGAGTAAGAGAATCACTTTTTGTTAGTAAATACTGAATTGATTGACGCAGTTGTGTTATGTCATGACAATTCACCGTTTGTGCCTTTTCAACAGATAACAGAGAAAAAGGATGAGCTAGCTAAGCTTGAATCAACGGATTGTGGAAAACCGCTGGAGGAAGCAGCAGCTGACATGGTGAAATTTAACAGCTGGATATATAATGAAGCAATACTAGATGTTGCCATGCTTTTTTGCTTATTTTGGATATATATATATATTTTTTTGCATAGGATGATGTTGCTGGTTGTTTTAGCTACTATGCTGAGCTTGCAGAAGGGTTGGATGCAAAGCAAAAGGCCCCTATCTCTCTTCCTATGGAAAACTTCAAGAGTTATGTTGTCAAGGAGCCCATTGGGGTTGTTGCATTAATTACTCCATGGTATCTGCTGCTTCTTCCCTTTAACTGCATATGCATTCTCTTTCAATGAAATTCCTGAAGTTCTACACCGGTCTTTGTTGCTCTTATAGTAAAATTGGAAGTTCTATTTATTTCTTTCACTTTTCTAGCAATTAAGTGCAATGTAAGGTTTTGTGTGCCCAACTGAATTTTTGTTAAGCAATTGTTACTCATAATAAGTCCGTCGTAATGGGTTCTGAAATTTGATATGGCATGCAGCATACTAATTTATGCCAACCATAAAAAGCACATAACAATACAACCTGCTTCTCTTTAATAAGATATAGTTTTCTGGAATATTAACCCTGTGCAGTGTGCACACACATGGCAACTCCTGTCAATTTAGTGCTGGAATGGTTTTGGACTTCCCAAAGATGAAAACCAACCAGTCCGATACATTATATTTTTCTTTTGACATGTCTTCATGTGTCAGTTTCTTGACCCCTCCCTTGCTTGCACTGCCTGGTAATGGATTTGATATTTTGATTTCATAAGCTTTCAGAACAGACAAGAAATTTTCCTTTCATGCTAATGGCACCATCACCAAATCTTATAAACCGACGATAAGTGCTTCCTAGTGAGGCCTAAAGTAAAATATTGAAAGTCAAGTGGTGTAAAAATAGGGACGAACTTATAACTTCCTGCCTCAAGTAATAGGAAGTTTGTGTGTATGTTAACTTTCATCCAGTGTATTTCCTGGTTATACAAGTCAGGGTGCTGGGGCCTAGATCCTTAACCGTTTACTTGCATAGGAAATTGATGCATTCACAGCCTCAGTCAGTCACTTGTAATAATGATATAGATTGGTAACTGAATGTCTTGATTGACTAATGAAATGGAGTTAATATTTTGCATAGGAACTATCCCCTCTTAATGGCTGCATGGAAAGTTGCTGCTGCTCTGGCTACTGGTTGTACCGCAATATTGAAGCCGTCTGAATTGGCATCTGTGTATGTTCTCATAAACTTTACAAACTTGGTTCTTTGTTATGCTGGTTGCTCATGCTGTATTATTATGTACAATTTTAGGACCTGTTTGGAGCTGGCTGAGATTTGCAGAGAAGTTGGTCTTCCCCCAGGTGTATTAAATGTAGTCACTGGATTAGGCACTGAAGCCGGTGCTCCTTTGGCCACACATCCAGATATAGACAAGGTTCAATTGTTTTTAATTATTAGAACTTAGTAGAGTTGAAAGTATATGAAGCCATATCTTGTTCTATATCTTGCAAGTATAGTTACTTTGATGTGTTTGAGTTTGCAAACCTACTATGATTATGGCTGAAATTCATCTGTTGAACAGATTTCCTTTACTGGAAGCTCTGCAACTGGTAGCAAAATTATGACAGCTGCAGCTCAGCTACTCAAGGTATTTTCTAAGAAGTATTATCTGCAAATAATGTACAGTTCACAACTTCATATTATCATTATGTTTTGATAGCTAGAGGAGAGGTAGAAACACACTTACAGAAGAAGAGATTAGAACATTTTTTTTCCTTTCATATTCTCTCTTTTCTTTGTGAGTTAATGTAATGTATAATTCTTGGTTTCTTGGCAGCCGGTTTCGCTAGAGCTTGGTGGAAAAAGTCCAATTGTTGTCTTTGAAGATGTTGACATTGATAAGGGTAAGTGCCCTCTCAAGTATAACTATCTTGTTATGGACTGCCATGTTTTTCTGCATTGTGGAATCACATTGTCTACAAAACTAATTATGGATGAGTATATTCAGGGTATCTAAAACCTATTGCATGACTTAAACAGATGCTCATATACAATTTAATATTTATTGATCTATTCTCCATGATTTAAATAGCTGCTGAATGGACCATCTTGGGCTGCTTCTTTACGAATGGCCAGATATGCAGTGCGACATCCCGCCTAATTGTGCACGTAAGTTTAACGGATAGATTTCAATTCCCCATTCCATCTATGATACCATTTTCACAATCAAGTAGAAGCATTTATAGCTTTCTTTTCTTATTTTTGCTGCATACATGGTAGGATCGGAATATTCATATTTACTTAGATTCTGGTATGTCTCATAACTTTGTAGGAATTGTGTTGACTTTGATTTTTAAAATTTTATTAAGACACTCTTATTGTTTCAGGAAGGTATAGCAACAAAGTTTGTAAATAGGCTTGTGGAATGGGCTAAAAACATCAAAATTTCAGATCCCTTTGAAGAAGGTTGCAGGCTAGGGCCTCTTGTTAGTGAAGGACAGGTATGTTTGGTGTTTCTGACTTCTGTATGCACTAGATATTTACTTAACTAACCCCCTCCTCCTTTCATTTTTTTCTATTAAAAATTTGATAGTGTTAGGTAAAAGGGAAAATGCTAATCCTGTTCTCCATTTTCCTTCATTAACACTTTCATCCGAAAATAATAATAATAATAATAAAAGTTAGTATCTGGTTGGCTATATCTTTTAGAGAAGGAAGCTTCTCTTAACATTGCTTATTTAGTTCCCATGATTTAGATTTCTTTTCTGGTCTTATAACTTAAAAACTGTTTAATTGATATATGCACTTGTCTTGAACCAAGATGATAGAGTATCTGTATCTAATTTTTGGATTTTATTATTCAGTATAAAAAAGTTCTGAAGTTTATCTCAACTGCTAAGAGTGAGGGTGCAACAATTTTGACTGGAGGGTCTCGCCCAGAGGTATGATTACACCCTCTACTCCTTGTGCTCAGGCATGTCTTTTTATGCATTTGTCATGAAAAAATGAATGACTTCTCTAAATTAACTAATGGCAGCATTTGAAGAAGGGATATTTTGTTGAACCAACCATCATAACTGATGTGACCACCTCAATGCAAATTTGGAGAGAGGAAGTTTTTGGACCTGTTCTTTGTGTGAAAACATTTAGTTCTGAGGAAGAAGCTATTGAACTAGCAAACGACACCCAGTGAGTTGAAAATTTTCAGGAAACTTAATACTAATATCATCTTTAATTTATCTTTTTCTCTACTTGTGGATTTATCATAGTGATTCACTTTGATCCTTGACAGCTATGGCTTAGGTTCTGCTGTGATGTCGAAAGATCTTGAAAGATGTGAACGCATATCAAGGGTAAGACTGATCCTAATTGTCATAATAATACTAAATAATTGGATTTTTGTAATTGAAAATATTTTGTACCTTTTTTTTTTTCAGGCTATTCAAGCTGGAGTAGTATGGATCAACTGCTCTCAACCAAGCTTCCTTCAAGCCCCATGGGGAGGCACTAAACGTAGTGGTTTTGGTCGTGAATTAGGAGAATGGTATGTCCCTTTATAATCATTTGGCCAATCCTACCCTATTGATCTTGCTTCTTTGATGATAGAATTAGGCCTTCAATTATAAGAAGCTATCAGAGTTTATCATAAGGATAATTCTTGGTATAAGGATAAGATTGTCATCTTCTGACCTGAAAATTATGGATTCATATCTTTAAAGTAGTCTCGCTACTTATGAGGAGTAAAACAGCATACATCAATCATCTTACAAGTCTAAACTCCATGAGGCACCATATGGGAGCCTAAGACCACCCACAAATGTTTAGTTCTAAAATTTCACATGCATATGACGTGAATTGTCTTTATAATCAAATTCAATTTAATTTAACAATCCATATTGCTGGGTTCAACTCTTGCATGGTAGGAGTTAGGTCTGTCTTTTGACAGTTTGATCATCTGAGAATCAGGGTCTGATTTCTTTTTCTTTTCTTTTTTTTTTTTTGTCAGGGGACTCGATAACTTCTTGAGTGTAAAGCAAGTGACCCAGTACATATCTGATGAACAGTGGGGCTGGTACAAGTCTCCTTCAAAGCTGTAATAGGTGATTTACCATGTAAGGCGATGACAAATTGGAGTTCTAAAACCTGGCATGGAATAAATAAAGTGATTTTTTATTTTTTATGATCAAAGATTTAAGTGGGTTTGGCGCCGACAGAACATGACCCTCGAGCTTTTCGATAATATGTACAATAACATATTAATTCAATGGTGACTGTGTTCTGATTGTTTGATTTCGTTGAAGTGCCCCTACCATAAGTTGTTATTTGAACCATAAAGAGACTGTTTTTCAACTCTATGCTTTGCTACACTCATCCCTTCTCGTTCCATTTTCTTCTCAATTTAGAGGAGAAAATTTTTAGAGTGGAGTTGCAGTCCTCTTTTCTTTTCTCTCATTTTCTCGTCATCCAAACAAAATGAAGCCATATTTTACGTTTAATTTTTTCCGTCTTGTTTTCTTCTAAATCAAAGAAAGAATTAGAGTTGAAATAGTAGGCAAGAAAGGGAATAGAGTACTTGTACACTAAATTTGTCATATGATATTGAATAATTGTATACAATAAATAATGTTAAAAAAATTTAAATGCTCTTTATTTTAAAAAAAAAAGTGATGCTCTGTTTCTTTATAATTCAACAACTCAACTATGGGGGTCCTTATTATTCCCTAGTTTTACTGTATTGTTGATGCCTGTAAAATTGTAATAGGAATAAAGCACTATTTTTCCCTTGCTCTGTTTTTTTTCTTTGGTGCACGAGCTAAACAGAGAAAGGAAACAAAGCACAAATCTAACCTGACATGTTGGCATTTTCGTCATGGCAATATAGCAAAAGTGAAATTAGGGATTAACGTGACTTATGATTTATAGCTTTAAGAATCTAAAATTAATTTTTTAATTTTAAAAATAAAATAAAGCACATGTACAATTTGATAGACGAAGTTAAACATTTGCCCATAATTAAGATAACCACATAGGAGATCAGATTATATTCACACACTGAGCAATCTCAGTAAGAATCCAAAAATCAATTAATCTCCGGAACCTTGTGGTCCAAAAAATATTCACAATGCCGTTCCTTGTGTTTACGACGTTGCACCTATGTGAGGATAGTTAGTTGTAAGGAAACTTTACAAAAATTCGAGTCATAAAATATGACTTTGAATATAAGAGAAATGTTATTTTAATTTACACTTTGTGAGACATCGTATCGATGCACTCACATTTATCATTGGATAGGGTGTGAGTTTCAAATTAAGTGGAGTCCTCCATATTAAATTTAATGATGAATATAAGTATATCTGCATAATATTTCATAAAATATGAGTCAAAATAACATTAGTCTTCGTCTAAATATCACTTATAGCTTGGCGTATTCTCGAGTCATGAGTGGAGTGCAGTTATGGACCACCGATTATATATATAGACACACACACACTACGTAGTTCTGAGCCGCATATGGTAAATTAGTATCCCATGCAAGCTGCTTATTCAGTAAGAAACACGTTTCCAGGCAGTCAGTCACAGCTTTTCCGCTGTCTTGATGACAAAGAAATTGAGCATCGAGCTTGAGCATTGATGTCACATGATTGTTGCAAGATTTCATCTTTCTCTAGATTTTGAGCATACCCCTTTCGCAATTTGGTTAGAAGTCTGGTTTGCTTGATCCCTGCAACTCTCACCAGGCATGGCCTCATCAATACCATTGCAACTTTTGACAGATTGTTGAGTAGTTTAATCTCCAAGAGCATTTTGAAAGTTTGAAATTATGATCTAGGGATCACGTTATCAGGAATATTATTTTGGGTATTTTAAAAAAAATTATTTGTTTAATATTAAATCATAGTTATTAAATTCGGATCAATGATTGATTCGATCGCATCACTGAATTACTGGTTCAACCAATGGGTTATTGATCGAAACAGATTTAATTAAATAAATATATGATTTGAGACACTTTAACATATTAGAGTCGTTAGCGTACTAGTTGTTTGATAGCTAAGTGCATGCGAACCTACTAGGATAGGGATCAAATCACACAACAGAGTTTTTGAATTTATCAGGTTTACTAGTTTTCGGTTTGAATTAGTTGGTCCGGTCTTAAAAATGAATTTAAAAAATTTGTTTGATAGTACGAATTCTTCGAAATATATATATATATATATATATATCATAATTTTCAAAATGCCTCTTATAATGTATTAGTGCTTGTGGGGTGAGATAATGTGTAGGGATACTTTGATTTTTTTTGTTTGATAATTATCATTCTCAAGTCATGAGAATAAAATTCCATTAAAACATGGATATATACCTTTCTCAAAAATAGTTAATATCTGAAAATATTTTTATAAAACTTAAAATAAACATAACAATAAATCATTCTCAAGCAATTATTCTCTGGAAAACACAAACACACTCTAAGTCTCTAAAATAAATTTTTCAGGCATAAATTAACGGTCTTCTCATAGGCTATGAGTTATAGGTAATTTAAGAGAAGTGCTACGCAGTTGAAATATGTATTTATCAAAATATAATGTAAGGGAAAAAAAAAGGCATATTACACTTATCGTTACTAAAATTTGATGAAATTTAACTCGGTTTCATTCTATTTATCCTGGTGATACTAAGTTGCTAACCTCCCTTGAATACTTTTCATTCTGCCATAGAGAGAAAATTAGTGTAATAATTTTATAATAAAAGGGAAGTAAATCTAATGAATTAAGGTGAATTTTATTAAATTTTAGGGAAGATAAATGTAATTTACTTAAAAAAAATAAAACTTACGGGTGGATTAAAAAGTAGGAGGTGTTACAACCTAATTTTCATTTAGCTAACTCGAACATTGGACAATTGATTCATTGAGCGGATTGTCACGGGAGATATCACGTAGCTAACTTTTAAAAACATGATTTTTTTTTTTAAAAAAATATTATATCCAAGTACGCTTAAAGTATAATGATGAGAGACTTAACAAATTTGGATGAGATGAGATCATAAGTATAAAACTCATTACCTTTAAAATTGTCATGTACCAAAGAGTATTTAAGCACTTTATAAAAGCTGGATTGATTCGAAAAATAAAGAAGTGGATTCTTACTATCAGATAAATACATTTGGATCCACCAAACACAGTTTTTTAACCTTTGTGGACTAACTATTTTTTTTCTGATGCTTTAATTATTGTTTGAAAATTAAGATAACTATCATCTACATTTCATTAACACCTTTTTGGTTACAACTAAATTTCACTGATAGCTTAAAATTTGCTATGATTGCACTCTGTTGCCTTTCTTCTCTCAGAAATTATATTTGATGATTGCATTGCGGGAAAATGGTAACACCAGTGACTAGCAGGTAAAGGGGTTATTCTCTTTTCCCCCATGATCTTTTCTGGCATTTGGTAAGATGCATGCAGCTAAATTATTGCTCTTTCCTTTTCCCGTTTTGATTGCAAAACTTCAGCCAGTAAATTATGCCTTTCTACGAGTGCCCAAAATGAAACCAAAAAAAAAAAAAGGATTATGCCTTTCTAGGTCGTACTCAACTTGTATTGGATCGTGATTTAATTAATCAGATCAAAAGAGAAACTGGTCCAGAAACAAGGCACGGCGTTGAAATTGAGATGATACTTCGTATCTTGTCTCAAGCAAGGGATTGGGCTTGCAAAATGCATTACTTTTGCACAAATGCAAACTGAGACAAGATCCATAACAGTTTGTGTAGATGAAGAATCACCCCATCTTCATCTAGAAATTTTAGCATGCTACTGAAGTGTATTCAATGCATACTTCTTTTTTAGATAAATTTGATGCATACTTCTTAATTATTTATTTTAATTTATAATATTTAAAAATTTTATAAAAAATTTTAAATGAATAATTATGTATGTTCAACAAACATGCATTAAATGTTCTATGAGTATATAAGAATTTCTTGTTTTGTAACTCTATGGACCGAAAATCTGATCAACTAATCAGTTTAAAATGTAAAGTATGGATTACGATAGGTTGAAAAATATTAAACATTCTTACACACACACAATATAAATATATATATATATATATATATATATATATATATATATATATATATATATATATAAAAGCACAATTATAATAAAATTTAAAAAAATTATATTTTAAATAAAATTGATGCTAAAGCTTAATTTGATTATAAATATCAAAGGAAAAAAGATAGACGGAAACTTCCCTTGTGTCCCCCGCCCTGTCTGCATTAACCTCTCCATTGCAAAGCATTAGATAGAATTTGTCAACGTTCTCACTAAGCATAAAATTAAAGAAGTATTAGATCTCGTGGTTGGTGCAAATTTTTTTTAGCACAAATAAATGGGCAAGGGAGCATGCTAGTGTTTTGGGGATTACAGTTGGTAAATGAGGACGGGATAACTTTTTACTCTACAATTTTTTTCTATTTTATGCTTTTTTATTTTGAAAATTTCAGGACGTGTTTACTTTCATTTTCAGTTTTACTTTTAAATTTTTTTATTTTCATAATTTTGTAAAAAAAATATTAAAAAATAGAAATAAAAACTGAAAATTCGGTCGGTTTAGTTTCAATTTTCTAAATTTTGTGAAGAAAATACTGAAAATCATAAAAAAATATAAAATTTAGTTGTTATTATTTCCTTTAAAAAATTCTAAAAACTGAAAACTAAAATCAAATAAACCTATTATTTTTATAATTTTTAGTATAATTTTTTACAAAATCTAAACAACTGGAAAATTAAAAAGTGAAACCAAACATACCATTAGTGTTAATTTTTGATATTTTAGTGTTTGATGTTAAAAGACAGCTTTTGATTTTTTTATTTTTTTTAAATTTTATGAAAGAAATATTAAAAGTTATAAACAAAAATTGAATAGTAAATATTTTTATAATTTTTAATATTTTCTCTGTAAAATCCATAAAATAGAAAAATATTACATCAACATTGAAAACTATTTTATGAAATTAAACGTGTTTTGTGTACGGATTAGAAATTAAAATTCTTCTTTTTGTGCTGTAATATTATTGAGGATGTCGGCATTAATTTGCAGAGATTTTATTATAGAATAGTATTATTTATATTTATATATAAGAAATTTTTATGTACTTTTAGAGTAATATAAAATTTTTATTTTGTTTTATTTAGTGATTGACAAATCAGCTATTGCATTAAAAATATATGGGAGGTGGGAGACAATTATGACCCATAAAACTTATATATCAATTAATAAATTAATCAGAATAAGTGTTATTTTTTATTCTCAATATATCTAAATATTTTTCTTTACATATTATAAAATATTATATTGATACACTTTTATCAATTATTAACTCTATCGGATAAAAACTATTCAACACTAATTTTCAGTGTTGCAGTACTTAAAAAATTGTAAATATAGTGCTCCAAAATATGTCTGTAAATACCTGAACCTTATCGGCACTTGATGTAGCTGTCCTTATCTTTCCTAAGTGAAAGTTCCCAGCTCCAATCGACGCATGCACGCTTTTGTTTTGACTGGATAAAAGTGAAACAAGTAAATAATATTAATTTATCTATGCATGATTAAAATAAATAGTATTTTTTGTTACTATGTATTTGGAGGTGGGTGTTAAGATATAATATATATATATATATATATATATATATATATATATATATTATTTAAGTTAATTAAAATAATAAATATTAAATACATGTCGGATTTTTTATTTGCATTGCTTGTTGGATTTTAAAACATTGAATGATCATACCTTTTATTTACTAGTGGTTTCTACTTAACTGTATCTTTTTGGGGATTTACAATTCTTTCAAGATATTCCAATAAGAACTTACCACATATTTATTAAGTGGATAAGTCCATGTGTCAAGTCTACATGGCTTTCTAGCTTATCATGCAAGATCTATGTTTCAAATCTGGTTGTACAACCCAATATTAAGTGTCTTCTGCCTGTGGATTCTTCAATGGAACTAGAGGAAGTAGATAGAAACCTTTGCTTAACATTAACATCTGGAAGCAAATATACAAACTTTTATCCTCATTCTGATATTATGTATATCATTTTTAATTTTAAAGGACATGAAAATAATCTTTTTTTAAAAGATAAAATAATCCTATATAAAAATTTTAAGAGATAAAACAGAATCTTTATTCTTTTTAATAATATATTAATACATGATTAAATAATAATTTTAAAAAAATTATACCATCAAATCAAACCATAGGTATAATGTACTTATTAATAAACAAAGAGAGTAGTTTTATCTTTTTTCAATATCTTCCATCATCATGAGAGACAGAGACCTTGATCATCAAGATTTTATTTTATTAATTTGAGTTAATATTCATTAGGTGAGTTGTTTTAGTCTAGAAAGTTAAAGTTTGATAAATTAGTCCTTAATTTTGTTATCATAAATCACACAGGTCTTTGATAAATAAATTCTAATAAATTAATAGATTATTTTGGGTAAAATTAATTTGATTTAATGATATATAATTAAGAGATTGATAAAAATATTGATATTAATTTATGATTACAAAATCAGATATTAATTAATTAAATTTAAAAATTAAAATAACTCACACGTACATTTTAAGAATAAAATGAGCATTATCTTTTACTAATGGCAAATGGTCCGTTTGAAAAAATTCAACCTTTCTCTTTCCTGTTTATAAAATTTAGCCATAAAGGTCCTAGGATCTTAAGTTTATTATACAGGTCTCTATTAAGTTTATAAAATTATTATATTACTCTTTCTCTATCACATAAATATAATTATATATTTAGAATAGGTTGATGTTATTTGAATAAATAAAAATAAAAATATTATTATAATATTTAAAAATAAATATTCAATTAAAATATTTATTTTATTATTATTGAATATAATGATAATTTTAATTTCTCTATTTATTTATTATATTTAATAATATTAAAATAAATATTTAATTAAGATATTTATTTTTAGATATTAGGACAGATGCTTAAAAAAAAATAGATGAAATTTTTGGAAGCTCGTGTAAGTGCAATTTCCCTTTTATTAATTTATTTATACATTGAAAAACATGTGCACGGAGTGATCAGTTTTCACAGCTTCGTACTGTTGTAATAACGTATTACCGACAACGAACCTTGTTGCGATCTCATCACAAATCCAACCGCACTGCACAAAACTCACCTCTCTCTCTCTCTCTCTCTCTGTTCCGATCCGAAGCTGCATTGCACTTTCAGATATTTTGTTTGCTTCTTTGTCACCTGTACGAGAAATAACTAGGCGTAAGCGCCAGCCACAAATACACAATGCAATGAGCTCATTGTGTTTCACTTCACCACTGCAACCTGAGACTGACTCACCCTTTGCTTCTCTCATCTCTCTCTGAGTTCTCTCTGTCTACCCTTCACAAGATCTCTTCCATTCTCTTGTGTTCTGGGTTGCTCTCTCTTTGCCAACATGGGAACTGCAGACCAAAGGGTCGTTGCTGTCATCATGGTTGGAGGCCCCACCAAAGGTACACGCATCAATGAATTGAACCAACATCAATTCACTCTTTCATTTCCCCATTCTCTCACCATTAACCAATTCAAACTTTCCATCCTTTTTTTACTCTAAATCTTGTCTCTAATTTATTCACTTTGTATTGTTTGTTGGTTTGTAGAGTTGTGACTAGATACACTGGTTGGTCTGTTTTCTTGTCTTGAATTGGTATTGGACTTGAATCATGGTTTTGAAAGAAAATGGGGCATTGTGATCGATATCTATGGTGGTTTTTGTTCTTATGTTTGGATTTGCAGGTACTAGATTCAGGCCATTGTCATTCAACATACCCAAGCCACTTTTTCCTTTGGCTGGACAACCCATGGTTCATCACCCAATTTCTGCGTGTAAAAGGGTATACATGCTATCCAAAATCAAGGACAATCAATCACTATTGTGAAAATTTCAAATCATGTGTAATCCGCCATGTTGTTTTAACTCTTGTTGTTTGTGTTGGCAGATTCCTAATTTGGCTCAGATTTATCTTATTGGTTTCTATGAAGAACGCGAATTCGCATTGTATGTGTCCTCCATTTCAAGTGAGCTTAAAGTCCCTGTTAGGTAAGCTGTATGTTCCTTCTAATCATCTTGTAATTTTTCAAGGGGTTTCGATTTTATGTATATTGATCACATTGGCCACTAACGTAATCCATGCTGACAATAGATACTTGAAGGAAGACAAGCCACATGGGTCAGCTGGTGGTCTTTACAACTTTAGAGATCTAATCATGGAGGACGATCCGGTTTTTATCTTTACCTATGACTGTGTCCATATTTGATTATAAGAAACTTGTGTACATGGTTTTGCTATATGATGATATGACTGAAATGTTTTATATGCTCTCATGCTTATGCTTGTGTATTATGTTGATGTTGATAATGTTGATTACATTTTGTATGGCAGTCACATATTTTCTTGCTGAACTGCGATGTTTGCTGCAGTTTTCCACTGCCAGAAATGCTGGGTAATTTCTTTTCTGATATAGACTATAAATTTTCCTCTAGAAGCAACTATTTGGTGCTGGTTCCTTTTCTCTTTTTGAATCACATATGCTGGAGTTTCTTTGCAGAATAGTAACTATGAACCTTCGCTGGCATATATTTACTTTTACATGGCTTGTGGAACTACTAAGTGTTGCCTTCTCCATTTATGCTTACAGATGCTCATAGAAGATATGGTGGGATGGGAACAATACTAGTTGTAAAGGTTGGATAACACACACACACACACACAAAAAATGTCTTTAGCATGAAATTTTAGTGATTAGCATTCAATTTCTTTTATCCCTTTCCCCTTTGAAGGTTTCTCCAGAGTCAGCCAGCGAATTTGGGGAATTGGTTGCTGATCCAGCCTCCAATGAGCTCTTGCATTACACAGAGAAACCTGAAACTTTTGTATGTTCATTAGCTTACCCCCTTGAATTGCTGAACTAAAATTTGAAAATCTTTCCTCTCTTCCCTGCTATTGTTTGCTGTCTTATTCTGATAGCTTACCTGAGTGCAGGTAAGTGATAAAATAAACTGTGGTGTGTATATATTTACACCAGATATCTTTACTGCCATCGAGGGTGTTTCTGCTCAGCGGAAAGACAGAGGTCAGTGAAATATCCTGGGCTATTACCATATGCATCAACAAACACAATATGAACCTGCTTAACTGCATTCAACTTCAATTTTTCTCCATTCTATTTCATTTGTTTTGGGTATAGAGAATCAAAGATAACTGGAGTTTGTCCTTGTATATTTTAACTCACTCTATTTATATTTCATTCTATTTACAGCTAATCTAAGACGTGTCTCCAGCTTTGAAGCAATGCAGCCAGACACAAGGTTTGTCCTTATGACTAGTTAAATTTTATTTTTTATTTTTTTTCAGCGTAGCTTACCAGAAATTTCTATGAAACTTCACTCCGATCATTAACATCAACTGCAGCGATTCATGCAATTAAATGAAGCTTGAATTCTGGTCAAGTAGCTTAATAGTTTGCATATTTAATTATTTACCTTTTTTATCAGATATCGTTCTTGCACATCTGCAGATTCTTACATCTTTATGCACATACACTTTCTTTTAAAGTATGTTTAATATTAGAATTCAAATTCTATGCACTGACAGTGTAAAACTACTTTACGCTATTCACCAATAGAATTTCACCAAAGTGACAAATCATAGAAAATAGCTACCCAATATAATGATCACTAACCATGATTTGTCAATTTGGTGAAAGTCTATTGGTTGCTCGTGTAAAATTGTTTTATACTGTTAGTACATACATAGAAATTAAACCCTTAATAATATCGTTTATTGAAGCTGAGATAAATTATTTTGAAGGTTAATTGCTTATTAGTAATATTGTTAGTTCACTTAGTTAAACACATCATGTGCCGCAGAACAAAATATTTAGCCAGTTCCCAAGCTGAGCAGGTAAAACAGGAAATGCTATCACTCATGAAGTAATTTCATTATGATCCTACTACCTGAATGGCCATAT
Source organism: Dalbergia cochinchinensis (assembly GCA_031216125.1). NCBI lineage: Eukaryota > Viridiplantae > Streptophyta > Magnoliopsida > Fabales > Fabaceae > Dalbergia > Dalbergia cochinchinensis. The sequence continues at coordinate 50,706,540 of CM062373.1, read as the reverse complement.
GGTTTTGTTTCTTCAATTTTTTTTCTCCCTGAAGTTCAGCACAGGCATATATTTCTGCCCAGGAATATAAGTTTTGATATGAAGTTATAATATGCGTGCTTGTTAAAATTGCACCTCATATATCTTTTGGAAATTTTTTCCCCATGGCCTACAAGAAGCACCTAATTGCTAGGGCCAAGCCAATGCCCATGCTGGAATTTGTCCTTCGTACGAAGAATTGCCTTTCCTTTTATTTCAAAGCCATTTGTAATTGTAGCATGTGAATAATTTGATTTATGCTATGTGCTTCTTTTAATTAGTATGACTTCAGCTTTGTGGATAACAAGAAATTGTGTATTAGTATCTGTTTCGTAGTTTCTCTGCTTAGTCTTCATATTAGTTGAAGATATATTGTTGAGTACATGAGATCAATTAGGCTTTTGGAAGAAATATTCATTTGAATGTACAGAAATGAAGTTAGGATACTTTCAGTTTTGTGGAAAATAGAACTATGGTTCATTTGTCACATCTGAATCTGAAGAGCTCTTTTTCTGCAGGAGCCTTCCTGCCAACTATGTCAGATTGGATCAAGATATACTCTCACCACTTGCAGGGAAGAAACAGTTATATATTTATGAAATGTCAGATTTCTGGGAACAAATCAAAACTCCTGGGTAAGCCTGAGTATTATGTTACACATTAATCATTTCCTTCATGGGGGATTATCATAAAAAATAAAAATGTTGACTTAATTATTGCAGAATGTCCATAAAATGCTCTGCCTTGTATCTTGCCCAATTCCGTTACACATTGCCTCACCTATTGGCGAATGGAGATGGTATTAAGAAGGCCAGCATCATTGGCAACGTTTATATTCACCCATCTGCTAAAGTGCATCCATCGGCAAAGGTGAATTTAAGAATATTCAACTGTTCATCTTTGATTGTTAGAAAGATTTTCAGCTTTCACAATAGTCATAATTTCTCTATGTTCATGATGTGCATAATATTTTTGAAATTGTGGCAACTTATATATGGTTATTATTAGTATGTACTTCTGCTACATGATACATGTAATTTGCTCATTAGTATGTTTTCATGTTGGTTGTTATTGACAAATTGTATATATCTTTTAGCTGCTTGTTATATGTCATGATTTGTGTACTTTCGCCCTTGCCACCCCTCGGCCTCTTTTAAGTCTTTCTCAGTTGGGGCATCCCAAAAAAAGCTCATGATGCCATTCAAGATACCTCATATGTGTAAAATTGAAAATTGACTTTTGTGAATGTGGTTGGAACAGATTGGTCCGAGTGTATCAATATCTGCAAATGCTCGTATAGGAGCTGGTGCAAGGCTCATCAATTGTATCGTCCTTGATGACGTTGAAATTAAGGCAAGCATAAAACATTGTTAGGTTTTGAATACAAAATCCTGTCTGAAACTGTAATTTTATATGTTTCATCTGACAGGAGAACGCTGTTGTTATTCACGCAATTGTTGGATGGAAATCCTCTGTTGGACGCTGGGCCCGTGTTCAGGCAAGTTTAGAAAATCTAATACCAAATCAAATTGTTCTGCCAACTGAATCCATGTGTTGCTAAACATCCCAATGACAATAACTGATGCTTAGTTGCGTTGGAAATATTTTCTCATATTGAATAACTTGGAAATTATACTTCTCTAGGCCTTGACCTATCATGAATTTTACCTTTAGCAAGCCTCTTAACACTTTTTACCAATGGCATTATGAATGCTACTTTCAATGCTTACATTTTTTATCTTCTATCTTTGGATTTCATTTGCAATTTGCGATTTGTTTGCTAACTTGGAAAAACTAAATCAGGCTAGTGGAGATTACAACGCAAAACTCGGGGTCACATTACTTGGTACTTAACCCTTTCTGCCCATCATCTCTCATAATTTATTTATTTAATTTATTAGAAAATACTAGAAAACAAGAAATTGTCAGAATTTTATATCTAGAATGATGTGTTACAATCATTAGCCTTTAGATGAATTATTGGGTCATGCAATTTTATTTCATCTAACAATCACCATGATTTCAATCAAAGATTTTGTATATATTTTCCTACATATGTAGCTTTACTTGTACTAAGTGCTAACTACAAATCTTGTTCCCTTGGTGAGTGCAGGTGAATCTGTGACCGTTGAGGATGAGGTAGTGGTTGTTAACAGTATAGTGCTTCCACACAAGACCTTAAATGTGGGTGTCCAAGATGAGATTCTTTTGTAGAACCTTCCTTGCTTTGCTCCCGTTGTTGGCTTCCTCTTTTCCTTCCTGTGATTTTGCATGAATTATGCATGATTTCTGGATCGGAAGCCAAAAAAGACCGCTTTGGTGTTTCAATTTAGTGTTGCTAATTTAAGAAATGAGTAATCTAATTGAAACATGCAAACTTATGTTAAAGCATTGGTTCACTTATTGATTTTTTGTTTTATGATGATAGGATATAATTTAAATTAAAATATAAGCTTTCTATATTATAATTTCATTGAATTTAATTGTTTGTTCTGATTTCAAAATCATAATAGATCTCTTTCATTGTAAATTTAAGAATAAAAAAAAACACACTAAAACAACAATTAGTTATTGGCCATGAGGGAATGCATAGCTCTAAACCTCAAAATAACCAGTAAATTTACACAAAGTGCTAAAGAAGCTTTGTAATAATTTTAAAAAGATTCTGCAAGAACTGCCTAAGCAGACTCCAGAGGGTTAAATAACGAGAAAATCCGTATATGGAAGCTCTATGCTGGGGCATGGAGAACATGCATCCAAACAATGGATCATCCCATTGGGAAAGGTGCATCATTCTTTAATATTTCTGGACAACAGGAAACTATAAAATTTTTACTGGCCTCTTCCCAGCAGCTTCAGAGTACCAAGATTTCCATGCTTCCATGTAGTGGGAGAAAAGGTCTCTCAAAGCTGCATCAGAAGTAGTTCAAATAATATTCAGCTAGTATGACCAAGCCACTGAATGAAAATGTTGTAAATAAAATAAGGCTGGTAACAATCAACATCACCAATTCATGAGCCAATACCATAGAATCACTGGTTACCAAACAGCCAACTCGCTCCTTTGTATTGAGAAAAAAAAGGGTTTCTTTTAATCCGTGACCTTATAATATTGTTTGAGGAATTATAAAAGTTCCACTAATGCATTGAAAGGACTAAATGTTTTTGGTTTTCCCCTTCTTTAATAAAAACAACGGACTGAAGTCTCACTTTATAATCAAAATTTTGACTTTCTTGATTCCAAAACACACGCGGAGGCAAGTTAACTATCTCCCATGGCTGGTTAAGTATGACTGGGGTCATTCAGAATAGACATACTAAACAATGGTGTTTTCTTTGTAAAAGGAGAGTCAACAGACTAGCTTCTAACAATACCAAGCTGCATCAACTCCCAAGGATCTAAGCAAACATGTGCTATTAAATATATTCACTAATACACAGGTTACTGTAATTTACCCCACCTTGCTATTTTCAAGCTTGGTGTAGCCAAACCAGACAAAGGAAGGTGAGTCAATCTGATAAAGAGAGATAGAGATCATTTGAAGGAATGAAAAACAAAATGATAAAAAAAAAAAACCTAGAGATTTTGTCGTTAAAACCGCATTTGGTAAAGGCAAATTAGTCTTTTAAAATTTAAAAGTATCACATTAGTCACTTAATTAAAAAGGGACAAATTAATCCTTCGTATATATTTATAGAATTAAAACAACACTGTACAAACTCGGCGAGACCAATTTGTCTCCTTTAATTGATTGACCAACATGAGGCTTTAAACCAAAAACTCTTAGACTACATTTAGTTAGAGGTAAAAATGGGGAAAATTGTCTATCGATGAGTTCATCCATGGAAAATTTTCACCAATTTTTACTCTAAAATAAAATTGTACAAAAAACTCATTTATGGAAAAATTCTCCTCACTTTTACCCCAAACCAAACACATCCTTAGGATATAAAACTAATGCCCCGTTCATGAGGTAGCTTGGTTGCGGTGTCATCCAAATTTGTGACTTTGCAATATGCAAGATTTACAAAACATTTGAGCAAAAAAATTGCATGTTTACATGTTGATTTTTTATTTTTTTGGCCCTGACATATGATGAATTTAGAAACTATTGTTTTCAACTCCTATACAGCAAGACACAAAAGACCATTTAAAATTCGATAAGGGCAATAATAAATATATTTTGAGTTTAATTTAAATGTTAAGCAATTTTTAATATTAGAAAATCAAACTTAAGGCTTGCATTTAAGATATTATAAACTATAAAGATACATCCTTTTCATTTAATTTTTAATTTTATATATATATATATACACATGTCATCCTTTCACAAGTTGGTGTATTCCCTGCGCTCGAATCAGTCTGAGTCCAACAATACTTCACTCGTAAACTGCTAATCTTTGCTCCACAGACTTGTTTGGTAAAATTACCCCATAACATACTAATATTTAATTGGTAAGTCAAATATAGTCATAATTCAAACCAAAAAACAAAAAAACAAAAAAAACGAACCTGAGAACTAAGGTTTTCCAAAAAGATTATATAAGCCACGAAAATAAATATGAATACATTTATTTGCTATTGCAGAATTCGATTTTGGACTATGTAATGCAAAGATGAAATGTTACCTTGGTTTTGATACTGAGGACGATAGGTCGTAGAGAGATTCTCCCAATCATGCACCTGCTTCACACTACTACTACTCTCAGTGGCCTCTCCAGATTTTGGCACAAAAGCTGGAGCGAAAGGACCAAACTGATAGCCCCTTGAAGCCTGTTTTGCTTTTGCATCTTGTTTTTGATTGCTTTTTTCTGGCTGAGCCCGCCAACTATCATTTTCCAGCATCCTAGAGTTCCTGTTACTGTCTCCATCCACGAACAAATCCAATTTGTTCCTCTTAGAGCTGATGTTTGTGACATCATTTCCAAACATTCTTTTCCTTGACTCATTGTTGAGACTGGAATTGTGAACTGAGTCAACTGACTCACTCCATGTTTTCCCTTTCAAACCCACCCACCTGAATGCTGGTTTTCTCGTGTCTGTTGTATGGGTCTGCATCAATTGTAGAGTCATTGAAAGCTTACTGTAACTTCTAAGAATATGAAAATTCATTGCATGATCTTAGACCACATTAGACCATGCTTTGGTTGAGACTTCATCATTGATTTGGAAGATAGATATTAGGTCATTAACTAAGGTGCGTTTGTTATCCATTTTTTTCACTTAGAAAACTTACATTTTATATAAACTACTCTTATCATCTTCAGGTCAAAAATCAAACAAGGATTTTTTTACCTTTTGAGAAGTTGAGATGAGTGACTTTCATAAAAAGTTATTAGAAAAATTGAAACAAACACACCCTTAAAATTAAAGACAGAATGAAATACAATGACATTATTTTAGCCGTGTAACTCACCTAAAAGCTTGGCTGTTGTAACTTAAAAAGTCAATGGTAGATCTCTTATTGAAACATGCATTAAGTGTATTCTATGAGCATGCAACAATTTCAATTCCTGGTAAATAAGGTAGAAAGTTGTAGAGCTTAATTTAAGCAGTGAAAACAAAGATCTGTCCTATTTTAAGGGAAAATCGATAGAGAACTGTGGGAAATATCACCTTCTCAATTAGGTTCATGGAGGACAACACATTTGCAATATCATAGAGGCGTCTGACTTTTGCTGAAAGGCCAAGAGGTCAGAACATAAGTGAAAAAAGTTGCACGCTTCTTCCTTTGTTATTAGATAAAAGGACAAAAGTAAATTGCAGCATCACTCACTTCTCATTATCGATGAATTATGGGCATTTCCAAGCAACAACTTTGCAGCTTCGTCAAGGGAAATCATTTCAATCTGAAGAGTGATTATTGTAAAATTTTTCAACAAGTTAACACTCCAATAGCTAATAGAAAAACACACATCAATTTGGAATGTCCAAGAAACTTATGGTTAACACTCACATTGGAACAGACAAAGAGCTTGACAAAATTCTGAGTAAGCAAAGCAAGAGATTTTTCCCTTCTGTTTTCTGCCAAAAACAAAAACATTATAACAGCACTGTCAATCCTCAAAACACCACAATGCCCCATTTATAAAAACCATACTAGTCATAACTATTATCATAACTATTATATAAAGTATAAACTAAACTAAAACAGCTATGCTGAACTAATGCATTTTCCTATTTAACGCTTGAAAGCATGTGACATCTATACTATTCTATACTTCTATACTATTATAAAGAGGTTCGGGTTTTGTAACTGCTCTTTTGTGCCTCTAAATTATATTGAGTTTCTTTTTCAAGTCCAAGTACATATTTGAATTAGGTTATTAAATAATAACTTCCACCGCCACCCTCTAAATTCAATAATTTCTATCTCTACATATAAAACTATCCAATAATTTATGATACCATTTTTACTAATTAAGATTTTTTTTTTCAATTTCACTTTAAATTTAAAATATGTGGACTATAGGAAGAGACGAGTGTTTTAAAGTACCACTCTTCAAAGACTTGACAAGTGAGGAACTAGCATTCGATTTGTCATTCTGACTTCCAGTACTTGGATTGGACAATGTTTCTTCGTCATCCTCGTCATCTGAAACCTAAAACAATTTTTTTACAAAAAATTCAATTCCCATTTCATGTAATTATTCTCCTGAAGAAAGAAGTAATAATTTTCATTAACAGAGGGAAAACAAGGAAATTCTACTGACTTTTGCAGCGTCGTTGGCACCATCAAAACCATACGGATTCTCCCTAAAACCCTCGTCCTACAAAACAATTAGAAACTGAACATTCCAAACTCAAGAAACACAAAATAATAATAACAAAAAGGTGCATTTAGCACGGATTGATTCAAATAAGAAAAAAAATTCGAGTTCAAAATCTGGGGTCACCTTGAGCTCCTGCAAGGCCCCAGGAATGGCAGCAAAGCCTTTCCAAGTGTACTGATTCTTGGCTTTTCTCGAAAGCACCTACAAGTAACATCAACAACAAACAACCTAAGGAAGAACCAATTACAAAGCTGCAACGAAAAATTAAAAATTGAGGATGTTGTTACGAAGTTTAACTATTTATTTTTTCAAAAAAAAAAAAAGTAATCTGACTCACCCCGACACTCTCCAAGACATTAACTATATCATAGATCCGCCGCCTCTCAACTCCTGAAAATTCACCAATTTAATGTTTTTTTTTTCAAAATAATAATGAAAAAAAATATCAATAGTTAGCAATTACACTCAGCTTTAACGAAGGGGCTACACAAGGAAAACAAGGAGGATGAAGGAATACGCACCTAATCGGGCGGCAGCGTCGTCGAGGCCGATCAAGTGGATGCCGTCGCGATTATACAATTTCAAGAAACTGCATCAACGCAGGGAGCACATCAATAATAAAAAAAAATTAATCAGTAAAATTAAATGTGATTAAATGAAATATAAATAAAATTATTATCATATAGAATAATACTTGGTGCACAAGAGGCCGAGGGATTTTTGCTTGCGGTTGTAGGTGTAGTGACGGGAAGAGGGATCTGTGGGTGTGGGTGTGGGAGAAGACATGGATGTGGTTCTGGAAGCTTCCAGGAGGCACGCACAACAGATGACAAGATGTATGTTAGGTTTGGATTGATGAAAGAAAGAAGGAAGCAAATATTATTTTTGATTATTGAGATTTAAGAGTGAGGAGTGAGGACCGTTAAGTTGAGAACTGAGGGTATGGGAGGAGTGGATTGAATTGGCGGGGCCGGAATTTTGAAACTTGAGCGAGCGGATGAATGAATGAATGAATCCCTAGCCTAGCGTACTTTGGATCTGGCCTGCGGTGCCAACGACCACTTTGGTTGTTCTTTTCAAAGTTTGAACAAGCGGGAATCTCATTCCACCACGCGCCCCAGCGGCCAGGCACACCTTTTTTTTTTATTAAAAAATGAATATAATCATTTTTTTCGTTTAATCTAAGGCGGTTGTTGATATGTCTATGCTTCATCATATATGGTTATATAATAGTAACATGTTATTTGGCAAAAAGGACCCCACAAGAGTTTTGTGAAAATCGTGTCCCTCGCCTTGCTTCCTCCTTTGCCACCTCAGCTGCTGTTGCCGCCCTCTCCACCGACACAACGCCAATCTTTATCTCTAGCCGCTACATCTCGCGAGCAAGGAATCTCTAGCGATATGTTCCTCAAGTAGTTTTCAAGGTCTGCCACCCACTCGTGGACATCACCGTCCCCCTCCACACAATCGCAACATCCCTTATTCCCAGCTTCCTACTCATCTCGTCATCCGAAACTGCGACATATCTTTCCCGATTGGTCCTCTCACTCCATATCCTATGTAGCCACGTTGACCTCTTGAAGGAGCTCGGGATGTTGATCTTTGCTGTCAAGTAGAAGTACCACGACATCGTGTACCCCAAGTGGCCCAAATCCAAGGCCTCAAATAGTTCCTCAAGAGGGTACCTGCAGCTGCCGCAATAAGGGTCATAGTCGAAGGAGTCATAGCAGGCCTGCACCATCTCCCCGTATCATTGAAAAGGAAGAGTAGCTAGAAAAGAAATTAGAAAAGAAAAAAAAATTAGAACAGGAGATAAACTCGTGTGTATTCCTTTACCCAAAGCTCCATTTCCCAAATTTCAATTTATTACCACAACTCCTTAGTCACAAATCTGGGAATAGTCACACCCACCTTTGGCAGCAACCCAACCCCTTTTGTGTAGTGGAGATAGAGATTTGATTCTTGATTTAATAACTTAGAAAAATCAAGATTTCAGCTTCCAAACTCATAGTTAGCACATAGGGAAGATTAGAGAGGGGAGGATGGGAGGAGGAAGAACAAGAGCCAAGAGGGAAGGAAGAGGGGTTGGAGTAGGAAGAAAGGAAAAAAAACAATTTTTAAGATAATATGGTTTAGCTACATTATTTTTTCATTTAACCACATTTTAAAAATGTGGTTAATTGCAATTTGCACACTATTTGCGTTTAAGCACATTTACAAAATTGTGGTTAAATGGAACTGACTTTTTAACTAAATACAGACAGTTTGAATTCACTTATTTGTACAGTACTTTGTACAGTTGTTTAGCAACACTTTTATTTGTATTTAACGACATTTGAGAAATGTGGTTGTGCGTTTGATCACACTTTTATTTACATTTAACCACATTTGAGAAATGTGGTTAACATCAGCTGTATACACATGCATTGACTCTGAACTGTAGGGGAGTGGGCACCTTAATTTCAATGCATGGAGAATGTAATTATGTAGACCAACAGGATAGTTGATAGCTAGTGGAGTTTTTTTCAATATTTAGTCCGAGTTTGATTCATGACAGTGTGTATAGAAAGGGATTTCATGTTCAAAGGTTTATCCCTTAAGAAAGCTCTCGTCTCGAAGAGATTAATCACTTCTACTAGCGATCGATTTATCATCGACTTTATTATTATTAAATGTGATGGATGAATGAGATGAGTGAGGACCACTATCACATTTAATGATATAAAATGAGGTCAAATAACACAACTCATTTTTATATAGGGTTTTTCTCTGGTACCCCTATAATATTTAAGGGTACTGATACCTTTTAGTCATTTGTAACTAGAATCAAGCCATAGTCCCACTGACTCAAGCCCTTGATTGCACAAGGATACTGGCATCCCATAGGTATCGAAGGATAAACCTTTTTTATACTATCATATATGACTTTTGAATAGAGTTTAATTTGATACATGAACACATTAAGAAATTTTTTTGATGCATTGATAGAGAGAAAGAGTTTTATACTCTCATCTAATCAAATTTTTCATTTTGTATGACTTTTTAAGTAAATAGATGAAGTTAATCATATTTGCTTATGTGTTATTAAATGATTAAATAACTATGTAAATTTTTTTTTTGCACTTAATTCTATGAACTTATTAAAATTAAATCCCTTAAAGTAATGAGGTGAGATTTGGACTGATATGACTGTGTAAGAAAGTTTTATATTATCATTGTACTAAAATTAAAATTAAACGTTTTTAAACTTTATCACCATCCTTTAGTTTCTTTTTTTTATCCCATTATCATCATCATTTAGTTATTTTTATTTCATTATCATTTCTTATCCCTACATTTTGATTTTGAAATTTTTATCTTTAAATGCCAAGAATGCATTAAACGTAGAATTTAATTTGATTCATTGATAATATAAAATTATTTTATACTGTTATCCATTGCATATCGACACATCAATAAAAATAAGTTTGATTCTCATCCTGCTATTTAATAGTCATGCACATTTTGTCCAAAATGAAAAAAGTCATGTATCATGTAACATTCATTCATTCATATTAAAGCTAACAATATAAATTTACATATGTAAAACAATAGTTAAAATTAATTAAAAGAGTACATGTGGAAAATGACATATTAATTAAACATAAGTCCATAAATTCCTAACAACTGCCTTCGAATTGACGTTATTTAGCTAATCTAAAACCATTAGAAATTTTTAAAAAAGAGAGAGAATTTAAAAATTCTTAGTAGAAAATGAATAATTTTAAAATATTTGAATAATAGTTGATTTCAACCGTGTCTAAATGAAAAAATATACAAAGCTACAATAACATTATATGAACATAATCAAATATCATATCATAAATAATATACCATGCAAAGCATGTCATGTAAAAATTACAAAAATTATGATTTATTTACTTTAATTTTTACCTTTATTTGTTTGCTTGTCTTACGAATAGTCAAACGCTTTCTTTTAGAAAATTCTAATTTTTTCGTATTTTTCTTTAACATTATGATAACAAAGCAAGACTTTTATGTCATACTAACTAAGATAGATAATATACAAGGATTTTATATTATCTCTCTGCTTTCTCGGTGGTTAATGGTAAATTTTGATCGAACATCTCATTTTTAAATTAATTATTTATTATTTTGCTTAAATTCACAATAAGAAATTCATAAAATTCATCCATGAATAAAACTTAAATAAAAGTTCATAAAATAATCAATAATAATAACAAATTAAATAGTAAAACATAAAATTGGGCAATAAACTAAAATAAATGTACGAAATATAAATTAATGTATAAACTTAAACTTAGGAAAGTGCATAATAATTGAAATATGTTAATATAGACCTATGATTAATCATATACGTGGCATAATATCAATTGGTATTTTTATAATATTTATATATTTTTAACTTTAAATTATGATTTGAATGAATGATATTTTTGTCATGTGTATAATTTGATATGAACCCAGGACCATATTACCATTACTCGTCAATAATGGAGGGTATACACTAAGGGTATGTTTGGTTAGAGAATAAAGTATGGGTAAATTTTTCTTAATCTAGTTATATAAAATTATACATAAGACTCAATCATAGAAAATTTATCCTTATTTTTACTTCTTAATAACAAAAAGAGGCTATTTAGGGGCCATTTTTTTTTATTCATTCTACGGCAATTTTTAATCTCCGCTAGGTTGCGGTGATTTTAGTTGCGTGGGCCGCAATTAATATGTGGTGATTTTCGCATAACCACGGCAATATTCTTCTATTTTGCCGTGGTTTTAAACCTCCTTAGCTCAATTTGCGACTGATATTTTTAGTTGCGGAAGTTTTAAACCTCCCCATGTGATTAAATTTTTAATAAATAAATACTTTTATGTAGGTTAAAAACCGCCGCAGTAAATTGTAATTGTTTTAATTTTACATGGATTTTATAATTAATATTTTAATTTTTGGAGAGATTAAAAACTGCAGCATGTAATCTATTTTTTTATCTTAATTATTCCTCATACGAATCCGAATAATTAGCATTTATGTCCTGTAACTCAAACATTGTAACTGCAAATTCATAATGATCCAAGTTTAATTATAAATATTCACAATAAGCATCGTAACTTCAAATCCATATTCATAACAAAGTTCAAATTGTAACTCAAGCACAGTAACTACAAATCCACAATAATTTGATTATGATAGTGCTCAGTGTCATTACAAAGGAAAGCCAGTTGACATGCTCAGTGTTTCTCTAAAAAGCTGTACGTACCCAAATTACAAAAGTTACAGACCAGAACAAAAAAGAACAATAACAAGATTTATTTTATGTTGGTCTCATGATTGATAGGCATTGATAAAATGGAAGCAGTAAGCTTTACTGTCTCAACCACCAATGTGCTTCCCTCCAATAAACATGGTAGGCACAGTCCTAAGCCTTGTCCATTCAGCAATAGCTGATTGAATATCATCCCCATCACCTTCAAATAGATAAAGAAAGTTCTGTTGAGGAAAATAATTATTAAAAAAGAAAAACCATAAAATCAATGGTGAATTACTTTCTTGAACTATGTGCTTTGATCAAAAGAAGAGACAGCAATTATGGGCATAACGGGCTTTGGACTTCTCATCTTTTTTCACATTACACATTGAAAATGCAAAGAGCATAGCAAATGCAGAGGGCATAATAATAGAAAGCAAAACTCGAAACAATTTTATGACATAACATTTGCAATAATGTAAAAAGAAGATGAAGCAACCAAATCCGAAATCCCAAAGAAAATTGATATAATAAAGGGTCAAATTTGATATAATCATGAACCAAATGAGACGAGAGCAATTGAGAGCGCAGCCAAAGCAAGCTTACTTTCCTCAGCTAATTCAATGGCCTTGTAGGCTGCTCCTAGCTGTGTGAGATCTTTTGACCCTCTTGCAGCAACCACAATGAGTCTTACTGGCAGGCAGACAAATTACCAATGGAATTACTAAGATGGTAAAAACATAAATAAATAAATAAAATGGCAAAATTCCCGAGCGAAGCCAAAGCATGGACACTTAGCATTTGTAACTAAAATTGCTTGTGCAGTTATGCTTGATAAAGGGCAAAGCCACTAAGACCATTACATTATGAGAGAAAATGGCATTGACCAAACTCTGGTTCAGCCGCTAAATTTGTCAGTAGCAAGAGCGAATGCTTTAAAAATAAATGCTTTCATGACATCAATTTTTATAGATATATTAGAGGCTGTGGAAAGGGTATCATTCTTCAAAGATAATTCAAAGCATTCAACAAGTTAGTAGTGTTCTCCTCAAGCTAGCAGCAGCTGCTGCACTTCCTCGGGGGGAAGCTGTTCCACCTAAAGCCATTTTCTGCAACGTGCATTCAATGATAAAATCGAAAACCACATGCAGATACCTCCTCAAAATCATGGACACAATTTCAGCTTCTCCTAACTCGCACACTACCGCTCCTTGGGAACCATTTGAAAACTATTACTGCTATACAATGGAAGGGCAAATAATGAATAACATAATCATTTTACGAAAACAACATAAATCAAGATTTGGAAGGCAAATATTGATTTTGATTTCTTATCCTTCTCCGATAAAATTCCCTTAATTTTAGAAACTTTGATCTAGCCATGCACAACCACACCTGATATGATGGCATGAATAAGTGATATGAAGGTTTGAATACTACAAGCAAAAGTCAAAATCTGCAGAACCTTAACATCTTTACAACACAGGATTAAAAGAAAAAAAGTTAAATAATTTTGCACAATTGATGCACCACTCTATTTCCCTTCTGCACCATCAAACAATTTACAAACCATTAAAACCTAATTTCCCATCAGAGAGATTTAGAAAACCATATACGACAACAAATTCAAAACAAAATTGGACCCACAAAGTTCCTATTGATTAGAATAAAACTATGCAGCACCATACAACAGCCAAAACTTGGAAATCACAATTCAATATATTTCCAATCAATTAAAACAAACAAAAAAAAGTCGGAAATGGAAGGCTTTGCAATGGAGCTGAGGAATGAGAATCACTTAACACTGTGCAAGAGAATTAGAGAAATGAAGCGAAGCAAGTACCTGAGCTGAAAGCGATCCAGATGAGTCTTGAACAAGGAAGCCATTCAGTAGAAGTTCAAAGCAATCAGATGAATTAACTCAGAATACCAAACCAAGTAGTAAATATGATCATTTGAAGCTCCAACCATGTTACATGTGCAAAGATTTAGCATGGTGCTTTCTCATATAGCAGCATTGAATTAAGGAGATCTCACTCATCAGTTATATAACTGCAAGACCATATGTCTACTAAAATAAGGGCAACTCAGTGCACAAGACTTCCACCTAGTGGAATCCAAGGAAGGTTAATATACGCAACCTTATCCTCACTTTGCAGAGAGGCTATTTCCAAGAACAAAACCCGTGACCTGTAGGTCACAAGGCAATAACCTTAACATTGCGGCGAGGTAGTAACTCTACCATATGTCTTCCAAATTGTGCAAAAATGAGATGAGATAAAACCTACTTCCAGGTGTATCATTAACATATAGCGGCAATATATACCATTTATTTTTTCTTCAAATGCTACAGAACTTCCGCCATTGATTAGTTCCCATTCCTTCATTTTTACCAGAAAAGAGATTTTATATCCATTTTCAAACTTCTGAATATATCGTAAGTATCGCAGGAGATGCCAACAGGAACACAGAAGTTCTCAAGAACCAAACCAAACGTAAAGTTCTCACAATTTCAAACGACGAGGAACTCGGCCGCAATTGCTTTGCATTCTTAAGATCTCCTTTGCAAAGTCTTGATTTCCCATTAGAACAAGCCCATTCAACACCCGATTAAAAGTAAACTTGCGAGGCAAAAACCCTCTATCAATCATCTCCAACAACAATTTCCCAGCCACCACCAAATCCTCTGATCTCTTCCTCACGAACATCGCACTAATTAGAACATTGTATGTGTCCAGATTGGGCAAGCACGACCCATCCCCCATCCTCTCAAACAACTCCAAACCCTTCTCAATCTCCCCAGCATCGCAAGAGTACCGAATCACCACATTGTATGTCTGAACATTCGGCCAACACCCATCTACCCCCATCCTTGCCATAAACCCCAATGCCCTCTCCATCTCACCGGCATGACACAACCCTCTGATCACAGCATTGTAAGTAAGCACATTCGGCACAAACCCCTTCCCAACCATCTCTTCAAAAACCACTACAGCATTCTCCACACTATCCTTCTTGCACAATACCTGAATCAAAGCATTATAAGTAGCAACATTCGGAACAACCCCCTCTCTAACCATCTCATCGAAAACCCTCCTCGATTTCTTAACCTCCCCAGCAACTCCAAACCCATAAATCAGAGTAGTGTAAGTAACAACATCAATCTCGCACTCCCTCCTCTTCATCTCCAGAAAAAACTCCCAAGCCTCCTTCAGCTGACGAGTCATAAAATACCCTTTCAAGATTATGTTGTACGTCACTAACGTTGGCGTGATTCCCCTCTCAACCATCTCCTTAAAAACCTGCAACGCCATGGGGGGCCGCTTAATCAAGCACCAACCGTTGGCGATTATGTTATAACTGACACTGTCACAATTAAACCTACGCCTGAACATCTTGAAGAGCTTGTGAGCCATCTCCACGCGCCTCGATTTGCACAGAATGTCTAGGATGTTGTTGAAGGAGGTGAGGTCCTGGAATCATCAGAGAAAAAAATCTTCAAAGCAAAGAAAGGTCTGGGAGAATATGCAGAGAGAGGTTCGAATTGCAAATTTGTATATGAATTACAAAACGAGAAAACTTGACTTCCATAAAGTGTACGCTACTCTCTAGCTTATATAACTAACAGATAACAAAACGTTACTACTATCGCTAACTAACTATAACTCCCACCAGTAACTGGCTCATAACTAACTATCACCAGTAACCAAATTGCAACTAACTACTTACCTGGCGGCAGCCGTGGTGGTGCATGGAGAGGAAGACGTTGACGGCCCGGTGGGCTTTTCCGGCGGAGGCGTAGCGCTCGGCGAGGATGGCGAGGGTCTTGGGGGTGGGCCCGATACGGAGGGAGCGCATGCGGGACACGAGGGCCCAGGCGGCCCGGTAGTCGCGCAAGCGGGCGGCGATGTCGACGGCGTGGTCGAAGGAGGAGGGGGAGTGGACGTAGGTCGGGTGGCGGCCCAGGTGGTTGAAGAATTGGAGGGCCTTGGGCCCGTGGTTCCACAGGCGCTTCAGGACCTTGTCGACGAGGCGTGGGGTCCATTGGAAGGTGGGCTTTGCTAGGGTTTCAGAGAGGGTTTTGGCGTCTGATTCGACGACGAGTTTCGCTATCCCAGCGGCAGCGGCGTCTTCCTCCGCCGGTTCGGGCGGCGTTGGAATGTGGGTGCCGGAGGCGAAAGCGCGTTGTGGAAGCGAAAATGAGGGTTTTAGGAGAGCTGGTTTTGGGAGTGACCGAGTGAGCATATTCTTACCTTGGGATTTTTGAAAATTTCGGGTTTTTGGCTAATTTTTTCTTGGGCATCGCGACACGCACAGAACATGTTTTTGAAGCTGTAATGTTTTTGAATCACGTTATGGCGAAAATGACAGTGTACTTATAATAGCATCTTTTCTTATCAAGATTTTGAATAGCTCTTCTTTTTTTTTTTTTTCTTCAAATAAAGCTCTGTTTAAATCCTCATATTTTGGAAGGTTGGTTGAATGATCTTATTTATTAAAATGTTCAACTCATTTTTACCCCAAATTAAACAAATGTTTAGTATTTGCCTTCAACTTAATAGTTGTGATTGCCTTTTATACATTTGAGTAGATGGTCCTATATTTGACTCTGACCTCCCTCTCTCCTATCTTATCTACAAAGAATTCTTAATTGTAATGCATTTAAAAAAAATACATCCTTAACATCTAAGGTATGTTTGATAGAAATAAAAATATGAAGAAAAAAAATTTATAGATAGATTTGATTTAGTTAGGTGGAAAACAACTTACGAAAAATAACTCATCCACAGAATATTCCTCCCCTTTTTGCCCTAAATTATAGGTGTGTTTGGTTATCAGATAAAAAAGAAGAAAAAAAATTTATAGATGAATTGCATATGTATTACCCATGAAACTCTTCTATAAGAAAATTTTATTTATACTTAATGAAATTTTTTAATCGGATCCCTACCATTATAAGAAATGGAATATTATAGAAATATTTTATTTTCATCTTTCTCTTATCCTCTCATAAAAATAGAATATTCCATCTTTTATAATGACATGAACCTGATTAAAAAATCTCATATATTATAAGGACCTACTTAAAAATTTTAAAATTATATAGACCCAATTAAAATTGAGTAAAACTATAAGAACCTACAAAATAAGTAAACCTTCAATTTATTAGTTTTTTCTCATCAAAACAAACAATAAAAACGACAGCAAAAAACCAAAAAGTGGCATGGATAATATATTTTATAGCAATGAATTAATATTTGCACCAAACTACAAAATATTTTTTAAAAAAATCAAAACCTAAAAATGGGAACTATTGCCACTTTTATGTATGTTCTACATACATATGACCAAAAGTAAAAAAATGAAATTATATTTTATTTTCTTTTATTTTATAGTCTAAATAGATTATTACTCATAAATATTTCAATCTGGTGAAAGAAACATTAAATAATGACTAAAAATAAATTTCAATTTAATGTTTTATTCAATTACATACTTAATTTTTACTCATATCAACATTTATATTTACAATCTATAATACTAATATTTTAAAGTCGTTTGAGGAAAAGTTTTACACGTGTCGCAATGAGAATATTTTATAACCCACATACTTTAAGAAGCTATTCATTAATTTTTTTGAAAAAATAAAATCGCAATTATTACATATTATTAACATATCATTGAGATAATCATCCGTATTTAATAATAGGATTGCTTTACATTAATTAAATATCTTTAATTATTGCGATGCTGAAATCATGAATTATATTGATAAATTAATTTCACAATTTTAGTATTAATTTCACATCTAAAATTTTTATATTTAATGTGGGTAGTGATTTTCTTTTAAATACTAATTATATTAAATTTATGAAATCAAGTATATAAATTATAAGAAAGAATCAAAATATATGCGCTAGATTATATCATTTACTTTTTTCATTAATAATAAGATTATGATAAATTTAATTATTTAAAAGCAGAATATTTTTTCATGTCATTAGTGATGACATTATTTGATTATGTATATAGACTAATTTAATGATTTGAAAATCAAGAATATGCCAATTCAATAAAAAAATTTATATATATACAAAGGTAAAAATGAAAATCCTGGGATTACTTGGGATGACCATAAAATTATACCTTCAATAACCTCTGAGCTCTTACAAATAATTTTGATAACCATATATTTTAAAAGATTTGAATGAATTTAAAAAAAAAATAATCATACAATTCATGATAATTTTGATAATTTTATACTTTAAAAGATTTGAATGAATTTTGAAAAAAAAAGTTAGTGTTGAAAAAAATTTTAAAAATTGGAGAAGATTTTAAAAAAATTATAGAGATTTATCATAATCTTATTTATAATTAGAAGTTATTAATTATTAAGATTTCATATAAAATTTATTGATTGTATAAATCTACTATACTAATATTTTAGATTCATTTCATGAAAACTATTATACATGTCATTCATATAGTGATTTAGGCCCTAATTTTCTTAATCTTTATGTCTAAATATTTTTTAAAACTTAATTTATAATTTACTTATTAATTATTTTTCATATGAAATAAAATTAGATATTACAATCATTAAAGAATCAAATATTATAATCATTAAATATTATAATTTGTACTAGGAGAGAGCCCATGTTAATATAATTATGATCTACAATTAAATTAAGAACTATTAATAACTTCACATTATGAAGGTAATATAAAAAATTATAAAAAAATATTATTAAAATAAATAAGCTTTAAAATCAACATATTTTTTTTAAAAAAGAAAACGGGTAGGTCATATTGTTAACGAATTGCTAATAATTGATTTTGATATGATAATAATTCAAAATTCAATTTATACCAAATTTATTCTTAATCAAATATTTAAGACATATTATAATACTAATATTTAAGACTCATTACATAAAAAATATCCCAAGTGTTATTTATAGGAAAAATATACCCCACCTTTTTTATAATCTTAACACTTAAAGTAAGTTTTTGAATTTAATTTACCTTCTAATTATCAATTATCTTTTTCCAATCATATATTCATATCCATCTACCGTTATTAAAATCAATATAAAAAATAAAAAATTACATAAAAAAAATTATAATTCAATATATTATGCCATAAAAATTTTATATATATAATTATAGTATTAACAATAACAAACCTATTATTATTGTGTTGTATTAATAGTATTTGTTATTATAGATATTTATGTTTTGAAGTTTAAAGTATTTTTAAATTTTTTTAATAACTCCATAAATATCAATAGAGATTCAAATCTCCATGTGAAATGAAAAATGAGGAATGTAAAACTTTTGAAATTCATAATAAAAAAATTATCTACCTACATATACCACTATATTCTATTTAATTTTTTACAACTTAAATATTCCAATCTATCAATTCCATAATCTTTTCATACTCATTTTTTTGAAAAAAGTTACCTTCAATTTTTTAACACTAAAATATTATAAAAAATCAATTCTATAATTTACACTTATTTAATAATGATATTAAATACTTATTAATTTTTAAAAATTAAATAATTATATTATTTTTTATTAAAAAATAATAATTGATATACTACTCTAATAATTGAGATTATATAAATTAGAATTATAAATAATATTTTACAAATTATTACACATTAATTATAACATATATTTTAAAATTGATATTTTAATTTATTAAAAGGGTATACAAGGAAAAGATGTGTAATTGAAATCATATAAATTAAATTTATATATTATTTTTATTAATTAGAAAATATATTTTTATATTTTTAAATTAAATATTTTAATTTACAAAAAAGATATAAACTGTTAGAGATGATAAAAAAAATTGAAAATAGGTACACACGAGAATTACCTAATAGGGAAAAAAATTGACACATATTTTGCCTTCATAAGAATAATATATGGGGGCTGAGTCCCTATTTGTTAAATAATATAGAGACATGGATAATACATCTTTATTTTTTAATTATTTTTATTATATTTACATTTTGTATATATTTTTAATTTTAATTTGGATTATGTTGCATTAATAGTATTTGTTATTGTAGATATTTATGCTTCAAATTGTTAAATATTTTTAAAGTTTTTCTTGTTTTGAAATTTGTTAAGAAACCCTTGAATACTATAGGTATTCAAAATTCCTACGAAAAACAGGAAATGAGAAATGAGGACCCATAAGGGGATGGGGATAGGGATGAAAGACAAATTCTAAATAGTGACGGGAGGTGTGGGACATGTCACCTTCTACTGATACTCATCATTATCTCTATAAATGGGCTCAATGATATAAGAAATTATTCATTTATTCTTTTTTTTATTCAACAATTTCAATTTTTGAAATGTATAAAATTTTCATAAAATAAGCTCTTTATTATTGGTTATAGATAATCTATCAAGGTATTTTCAACCTTATAAACATGATATTCAATATAAGATATAAAATAAAATTTTAAGATAAATTTATATACTTATCTAATTATTTAACTATTAACTTACTTTTAAGATAAATTTATATACTTAATTTTTTATAAAATTATGTAAATAAATTATTATTTATTTTTTATAATAATCAACAAATTATTTTTTATTATCTTCCCGTGCATCGCACGGCTCTAACGACTAGTAGGCTAAAAAAAGACACACCAAACAATATAAACAAGCAGAAATGTCAGTCTTAATTCTTATTTTACTATTTAAATATTTTGTCACCCATAATATACCCTAACAATTTTCAAATCTCATTTAATTGTAAATCAATATAAAAATGTATCGCACAAAAAATGATGTTATAATTAAAACATACAAGTTATAACTACGAAATTAATATATAAAGACTAAATATCATTACAAAATAGCAGAAAATCTATATTGTCATTCATTCAAAAAGAGTGAATAATAAACAGTAGCAATATTGTTTTTCACAGTAAAATTGTTATTTATGAAGTCAACCATTGGCATTGAACTGCCGCACTATATTTTGGCACCATGTCAAGGCATGCATTTATAGGTCCATAGGGGCTGGGCATAGTAGCCCAATGAAGTAGGCCTTTACACTCAACAAAGGCTCCTACGGAAGCTTCTAAAGCCTAATGGCTTCTTTCTTTTTTTTGTAACGCAGAAAGTGGGTGGGCTTGTCATCTGTATAGGAACAGTAGAAGCTACAGTGGGTTTGGAAATTGTTGATTTGAATTGTGTATAGATAGATAGATAGATTGTGAACAGCTACAGAGCACAGGCTGAATTGAACAAATACCAACACAGCTCGGGGAAAATTGTTCTAAGTTGATGCAGTATTTGAAGGATTGCTGATTCTTAATTACAAGTGAAAGACATGAATATGTACTCCAACCCAGGCTGGAATTAGTGAATCTTTTATGAATTATGATATTGATCGCGAAATATATGGCAGCATGAAAAGTTAAAAAAGGAGCGCATATTTCAATTGGAGTAAACACCCAATTCAATCCTCAACAATTTTATATAGGACGATTTGGTTTCCAAGAAAATGAACCCCTCATGTGGTCCCTCAAAAATCAAAACATAGAATTTTAATTTTTAATTTTCAGAATTTTATGAAAAAAATACTAAAAATTAAAAATAAAAAAAATAAAAACTAAAAACTAAAACTAAACAGGTGTTTATTCCTTCCATAAAATCTATCTATTAAATTTTAATAAGATGACACTCGTAACCTATTAAATCAATGATATGGCACATCCTATTGCACTTGAGAATCACTCACAACCCTTGAGCAATTGGGCATTGTTTTGGGATTTATTGTTCACTCACAACCCTTATAGGAATTGGGAAGTGATTTCTTAAATACAAAATACAATTTTTTGAATAATTCCAAAACGAGATCATTTAAATGTCAATATATCAATTCATGTAATGCATCAATATCATAATGCATCATGTACATCATTCCATTAACAAACATGGAGCAAAGTTCTGTTTGCCTTGGCAGTTTTAAGTTTTTCCTTCACAAAACTGAAAATTAATAAAGCAAACAGACCCTAACTTATCCTATATTTCAATTTTCAAATTATCCGACATAATATCCATAATGGACTAAGTAAGGTGTTCCCTTTTAATTGTCTTCTTTTTAGTTTACACATGCTTTATCAAAAGGCTGTTGACCATTTGTTGCCAAGCTTGTTCCAATTCTTAATAATGAAATTGTCTTGCAGGAGAGAAACTTGAAAATGGTACACATAATACGCAGGGGCATGGGATGACACAATCTTGTTACCCTTCAATGCATGTCACGCTGTTTTCTTTGTAAAGCTAGATTTTAGCTCGATACCAGGAAAAGCAGCGTGTTCACCTAGGCAGCTTTGTAATGATTGAGATGCACCATACCAGTTACCAGGTAGTAATTCTAGTCCTGGTTAGCACCCTAATCGTTGATGAAACGATACAGAATATTTCTATCATGATCTTTATATCCATTTCATCCAATTTTCAAATACAAGAATAACATGAGAACATTTTTTCTTGAAATGAGTAATTTAGAAGTCATAGTGTATACTCTTCTCAAAAAAATGTTCACTTGTTATTCTTTAATTCGAGAATTGGAATTCAAGAATCGAATGCAATGGATACAAATAACTTAAAAGAGTTTTGGATTTGCAAGTGTTTAACGATGTTAAGATCAAAACTATAGGAATTGAATTGCAAACACCTTGGAACGAGATCAGCTATAGCCGCTGATTTTGAATACCACTTCAAACAACCATGTATGCAGCAAGCTAAAAGGTATATTATGGCTATAAAATTGCAGCAATAATTGATTCATCAAACGCCAGATTGTTATTCTCAATCACAGCATATATGCTGCTCAGCATGAGAAGTCAACCACATTTTTTGTTTAATAAAAAGCAAAAGTAAACAGTTTGTAACAGAAATAGAGTTCACATCTCCAGTTAACCTTTTTGATTACGGAAAGCAACTTAATTGCGACTTGGGTCAGCAAAGAAGCTGTTGATGGAAGGCATAATCTCTGGAGCTCTGTTGCGTGAAGACTTCCTCAACATGTGCTCGGCATACCTTTCTCCCTCGGCAAAGTTATCCAGCACTCCTGCGGCCCTGGCCTCCTTGCTCACCCTAAACATAGAAAAGAAGAAACACACAACCATCCATTACGCGATCAATAAATAGGTAATAATGGCAACTCTTATGATGATGATGATGAGCAACTAGAGATGATTGATGGAATTGAAACATCCTTTCTTTTTTTAACTTTTATTTTTTCCCCAATTGATCGTAGTTCCATTGAGGTGAGACCCCGCACAACAATAAGGTTGCTACCTTGTCAGCTGGGTTCAAATCATAGGAACAACCTCTCCGCAAAGAGACAATAAGGCTGTACACATCTATCATTCCCAAACCCCCAACAGGTGGGAGTGCGCCACCCTCTTTTCATCGCTGTTCTGTTGAGATTCTAAGCTCTAACTATCAGATAAGTTATAATTCCAAGTTGAATATGACTCAAAAGTCAATAGTCATACACATTGTTGGACTCAACCAATCGAAGGAAGAATTTTTATCAATCAACAGCACAATTTCTCCCGCAATTCAATTGTTCAATCCAAAACGACAAAAAATAGTAAGGGCTATGCGATCATCATAGTCCTCCTATCTAATCTTTAAACAATTCTTAAAACAAAAACCACTAAGATAATTTCTAAGGGTTAAATTACCCAGTGAGAAGATTTTTCAATCCCCAATCCCAACTAATTACAAAAACCTTCCAACCAAAACAAAAATGAGCGCTAAATACCCAATTTCGAAGATCAGATTCAGAAACAACCACATCAAGCAATTGGTAAACTAAAAGCGATGTAAAAAAAAAAAACTTGTAATATCAATCATATCAATTTTAATAAAGGAGGAGAGAGAGAGAGAGAGAGAGAGAGAGAGATGCAACTCAGTTACCTGACTTCAGGGTTGATGCAGATGTTACGAACCAGCTGGAAGCCACAGATCCCAACGGCAACTCCAACCGCCGCAAACAGAGGGTACACCTAACCACAACTTAAATCAGTAAAGTAATCAAAAGAAGAAA
The DNA here is from genome assembly GCA_031216125.1 of Dalbergia cochinchinensis. Lineage (NCBI taxonomy): Eukaryota > Viridiplantae > Streptophyta > Magnoliopsida > Fabales > Fabaceae > Dalbergia > Dalbergia cochinchinensis. The sequence goes on along the minus strand of CM062373.1, from coordinate 50,682,372 downwards.
ATAACCAAAAAAATAAAAATAAAAATAAAGTGGCGCAAACAGAGAACTAAAATTAGAATGAATGCATCATCATGAAAGCGAAACCCTAGAAATAGAAAGGAATGGGGTAAAAGGAGAGAAAGGAGAATAGGAAGGATGTGAATGATAGATCGGAACGCACCTCGGGCCTAAGCCAGCGATTGGCCATGGATGGTTTGGATTGACAGAGAGGGAACCGGAGAGAACACGGTACGCAACGGAAGGAGACTACGAGGATGAGGGAGAGGTAGAAAGAGGAGTGAGGAGTAAGGATTGAGTTGGACTTTACTATCAGAATATATAGAAAGACGGAGTTCGTGTCAATTTTAGAAATGATTCAAATTAGTCAGTAAAATTATAAAATATGAGTAATATTAGTTTATTATTACATTTTTATTTAAAATTTTATCGATTAAATAATAATATATAATATTAAAGAATATTTTAATATATATTATATTATTTAAAATAAAATTAATTTTAGGATAATTTATTTTGATATTTAAAATTATATAAAATAAATTATTTAAATATTATTTTTAAATTATAAAATAATTTATTTTATGAAATTTTAAATTTTAAAATAAATTATTTTATACATTATATATTAAAGTATTACTTAACACTATAAATTATTATTTAATTAATAAATTATTAAATAAAAAATTAACTTAGCTGAAATTTTAATTTAACTTATTTTGAAAATTACCAACTAGAATGAGTTCGAGAATTAAAATCAACATTAATTAAAATTAATAATACTATGCAACAAATTAAAATATTAAGTTGCCCTATTGTTTATTTCGGAGACGCTACCTACCCTATTGGTTGCAACGATCCATGTATGGGTTAGGATTCCGCGTCATGGCCATGCACACTACTCGAGAAAATTAGGTGCAAATTGTAAAACGCCACATGCACCGCTGTGTGAGTAGTTGGAGGAATATTATATTGCTTGTATTTTTTTCGCTCACACGGATTCAATATTTTTATTGGGAATTATAATTATGTAAATTTGATACTGCAGTTTTATTTATATTGAAACAATAAAAATATAAACAAACTTGTTGAAGATCGTAAGTATCATAATATGAATACATAATTGCTCCATAATTATGTAAATTTGATACTGTAGTTTTATTTATATTGGAACAATAAAAATATAAACAAAATTGTTGAAGATCATAAGTCTCATAATATGATTACATAATTGCTCCAATAAATTAGTTATTTAAAAGTTATAAAAAAAAAGTAAATAGGAGGACAATGAAAGGAAAATTTTATCTTAAGTTATATAAATCAATCCTATTATTTAATCAAATATAACTTATACATAACCTTCTGAAAGAATTATACATAACTACTTCAATTGCCACTTTTTCAATTTTACAATGCCCTCAACCACAAAAGGAATAATCTCCAAAACATGGTAGAAACTACAATTCTGAATCAATAAAAATCACCACCCAATTTTGCTATAATGTTGCCACTAATAATAAATCCAAACTGACCAGTGCTCTCTTCCAATAAGTATTTATAAAGTTGCATGATAATAATCTTTCACTTTAAGTCGTTACCCCACTTAAAACCCGCGATCCGCAGATCAGCTTTTTTTCTTCCTTTCCTGACCAAAAACTGTAGATTAGGCAATATCTTTCAAAGGCAATTCAAATTATAAAGTACATTATGATTATTATAACCCTTATCGGGCATATTAATTCATTTTGAATGCCTCAATAAAAAATAATCACTCCATGTCACAGCCATCCTTCATAAATCTGATCAAAGTAAAAATAACCCCATCATATCAATAGTGCAGTATACATCAATTTTAAGCAGCAGCAAATTATAAAGATTTACCTTATTTCAAATTTGTTCTACAGTACTCACTATAAGTTAAACTTGATAGAATGATTATTTTCAACGCACTGAATCACTGACAGCAGCAGCAAATCTTTATAAGAAATGCTATTATTGACCATTACTAATATTGGAGAAGGGAGTTCTCATGATGCTTGTATTCACGGCTGCTCAAGATAAACCAACCAAACTCTGTTTCTATCACGGAATAGTATCAAGAACATTGTGCGGATATACATATTCATTTTTTTATAATGGAGTTGAAGCTCAACTTGACTCACTAACAAAACAAGTCAAGCAGCCCAGCGTGTGATGAAAATCCCAAAATCCAAATGCGCCACAAGACGTCATCCACAACATAGAATAGCTAATCATTAAATATATCATATGACGCATATCAAATTATACAACACCACAAGCTAATACGACCCTACTGTCTTGAAAGACTCATGAACATGCCTTAGCATGTCCTTGTCTCTATTCCATTCGGGGTTTGGAGCATTGACAAAATGAGCATAAAGCTTGTTCTTAGCACAAGTCACAGAGATCAAGCTATGCGTCCCAGCCCCATCAATCTCATACACGTAGTACAACTGACCCACATCATCCGTTTTCTCCTCAGATGTCAAGTTCTCTGCATTAGCAATTAAGTCCTGCAAGTCCACGTCAGAGAGAGCCAAGTTGTTCAAAACTGCGTCCTTCGGTGCAAGCTGACGAAACCCGCCGAGGAAAGTGACGTACTCTTTCTCTGCCTTCTTCTTCGGGTTGTAGAACTCGCTGTCTGTTCCATTGGTACCTATTAGCAGAGAGAATAGAAATGTTAGTTGAGTTTGTAAGTTTTTATTTTCAGTTACATTGGGTGTGCATATTGGGTAATATATCTTGTTAAATTTTCACTATGACCTTGTCATATCGTATTTCTTACTATTAATTCTCTTACAAGACACTAACAAGAAATTCTTGCATGGTCCTCAGATCACCAAATCGGAATATGTTTTATTCAATAATAGAGTGAGATCCTAGTTTCAGTCAATAATAAGATTCATATTTTCTGTGAGTATGACTTTACAAGTATTTTTCCTAACTTAACAGAACATGCAATGCAACTTCATTCATTTTGATAAATTCTCTATTATTACCTGTTATGAAGGAGCTTTTGAGTGATGAGAATTGAGATAGAATGAACCCAAACTAATAAGAGAACTTTAACCATCCCCCCTTGATCACAGTAAATCGAACTCTATAATAGAGAAAGGAGAAATATCACAAGGAATAATGACTTCAATTCACTAAACCTCCAATTACCAATGAGTCTATCCCTATCTATACTAATTTTGTATCATAACAAATATCCCTTCCTTTGAAATCAACCTTGCCCGTAAAGTTGCTAAGGGTATGGTTGCAAGTTGAGGTTTTGCCCATAACATACTTTAAGCCCATTTGGGAACCACCCAATTCTGAAGGAGAGATCTCACGCTTGCAGCAGCGCTCTCTGCCCTAGCTTCCCTTTTCCTTCCACCACCGTCCACCAAAAATCGCGAGCAGCGCCGCCCTCAATGCCCTCGGAGATGCCGCGGAGTCCGACTCCGGCGTCACCGCTTCCCCTCCGTCGCCCTTACCGTGGATCTTAGACTGTCCCTCTCACAGTCCCGCGAGCCTATCAAGCGCCGCCGCCGTTGCGCCTCCATCGTCGAAGGTCGGTTGTGCCGCTGCCACACGTGCCATGCCATCGACATCGACATCGACGTGGCTCTGATCCGCCGCCGCTTCTGCTCGAATCCATCTCCTTGATGGTGCCGTTAACCTCTAGTTCGGGTTGCAGTGTTGTTGGCGGTGCCACTAGTATCGCTGGATCCGTTGTGGTCCTCAACGCTGCTAAGACTCTGGAAACCGTCGCCGGTTGTCCTCGGGAAGGAGTTTCGCGAATGCGTCTTCCGCTGCCGCTCTTCTTTCTTGTTATTTGTGGAATTGCAATTGTTGATCTCTGGAATTGTTGAAATTGTGTAGTTACTGCTTCCGATCTCTCATTTCTGTTGAAATTTGGTTGGTTGAATTTCTGATGATATTCTGGATCTGCCGTGATTGCTTCTGCATTTCCTGTTCTGAACATCCAGAATTGTTGTTTAAATTCTCTGATACTATTTTGCTCCGCTTGCTTTGTGAGATTTCTCAATGTGTCCGGTAGATGATCTAATTTTGTTGCGATCTCCTTCATAGCTTCAATCTCCTCTCAATGTTATGAACGAGATTTTGAGCGATGAGAATTGAGAGAGAATAGAGATAGAATTATCCTAAACTAAGAGAGAGAGAGTTTGAACTATCAACCCTTTCTTATCACAGAGAATTGGAATCAAGTTCTAGAGAATCAGATAGAAGAAAATTTGGAGGAACTCCAAAAATCACCAATTTCTCTAACTTCCTATTGCAATTGGGAGTATTCCTATTTATACTAGTATTTGTGTCATAACATTACCCTTCTCGACTTTTGAGACCAACCGCTCCTTCCAGCCCATGGGCACGTCGTACACGTACTCCGCGGAGTCCTTCTTGCTGGAGTTGCCGCCGTAGCCGCCGTAATTGGCGGCGCTGGCAGCAGTGCCATAGTAGACTTGGTAGTTGGTGGTGGTTGGAGGGTCTGATGCAAATGAAGGGGATGAGGTGGTTAGGATGGTGGCTATGGCTGCAGCAGCAGTTAAGGTGGTTAAGGGTTGCTTGGAGGGTGGTATGGGGAGGAGTGGCTTTTGAGAGGAGGGTGGAGGTTGTTGGGGTGGTTTTGGTGTGGTGGTGGAGGAAGATGAGAAGGAGAAAATCGCTGAGGGTGATGAGAATATGGTGGCCATGGCGTTTTGGTTTGGATTTGTGTGGGGTGTGGAAAATTGTTGTTGTGCGATGTTCCAGCCATAGAAACTTCGGTGTTTGAGGGATTTTTCTTATCCACAAGATAGAAGAACCATAGGGTCGTGCTTACGTGGGCCAGCGGCTTAACAGGGATTTTCAACTTTTAGATGTTAATATAATTAAGGTTTTTGTTTTGCTATCCAATGCTATACTTTTTGAATTTAAAAATTATAATTTAATTATAAATATTTAAAATATTAATTAATTTAATTAGTATAACATATAATAAATTTTTAATTACAAATTATCTAAAAGATATTAATATTCATAAATTTTATTAAATACTAAAAAAATTCCTATTAATTAAATATGTGTGCAAACATCTTTATTGCTAAATTTTTTTTTTTTTTATATATCAACATTATAAGTAGTTGTTGGTCCTTGAATTTATTGGGAAGAAAGAAAAGGGATTGAATATTTGAAACATTTTTTATTTCTCTAGATTTGGTGTAAATAAAGAGTAATTAATATATTTATTTTGATAATAAGATCGAGGAAAAAAATTAATTAAAGTTTATAATTGTAAATGTTTTCACCTTATGAGGATTTTTTTCAACTCTTTATGCACATATCTTCATCTATAAATTCTTGGGTTTTAAAAAACTATAGAATAAATAATCATAAAGTTAAGCGTAAAAATGAACATAATGGGAAGTTAATGAGTGTTCAGAAGTAAATATAAGTTAGAACTCTATTGTACAAATTTATTAAACAATATTTTGTGGATTTACTTCTTTTAATATTCAAATCTAACTGAATATAATACTAAAAAATAAATTGTGAATAATTGAAATTTTTTCTTGATGACTATTTAGTTTTTCAATCTATTTCTTTTTCTTTAAGTGAGTTTTTTCTATTATTTCAAAATATTAACTCATATACTAAACATATAAAACCTCAGGTAAACATGCAAAACCAAATACAGAACAAAAGGAAGAGTAAAGCAAAGTCCATAGGCTTGATAAAGAGGAAACAGCCACCATGTACTAACAAAATAGAAAATCAGCAGCGCTTCCCAGCAAAATGAATGGACCAAAACATTAGCACAAAACACAGCCTTCGGTAGGCATCTTTCATGGCATAAACAACCCCAGCATATGAAGACTTCGACCAGCAGCAAAACCACAAACTCTTCAATTACAAAACTTCTCCCGCTTCCATAAAATAACCACAACAAGTGCCAATTGAGACAATCTAAACCACCAGCAATGTGAGACCAAAACAAAAACGGATCCATATTAAACAACTTTTGCTTGAAAAGTTTATCATTTCAGCTACTATATTTAGTAGTTTTTCACAGAACTACGCCTCAAGAACAAAAAAACTAGGTAGCTTCAGGAAACAGAAAAACAACTTGTAGCCAGTGAAATGTAAACTTGACAGAAGGCAGAAACAGTCATGCAATGACTGAGAGCAGAATGGGTGATGCAGTTAGATGGTGACTGAAATAGAATGAAAGAAAGAGCACCATAACATTAGCTTCATTCTCTTCAGTATCTCAGTGATGAGATTTTCTAAGATACCAGAATCATTAAGTGTTCCTAACAATCAAGAAAAAAAGAAGAAAGAATATGATGTGATCAATTTCTTGGTCATTTAACATTTTCCTGACGTGATTTTTGGAGATATCAAGACCTTGATTTGCCTTAATATATTTTCAAGAAATGTTGACATTATATGAGTGTTAATTAGTTATTGCTGTTGTTCACAGGATGGATAGCATATGCAAACAATGGCAAGAGAAGGGTTGAAAGACCAAATAAGACAGTTGAAAGACCAAATAAAAATAGTTGAAAGACCAAATAAAGTCACCACCATTTACATATGTAGAGGGCCAGAATGCATGAGAGACTTCCAGAAAATAAAAATGATAGACCGAAAATGAGTTAACTTTTGGAATTTGAGCAACGAACAACATAACATTGAAAAGGGATGTTCCATCATTGTCCGATAAATACCTTTGGCTTTGAGTCTTATTATATACTCCCTATCCTTGATGCAAGAAACAGAAGACAAACAAAGTGAAAGGTTTTATCATTTTCTTTTCATGTCCATCATGCTATGCATCTATTCCATCGCGTCCATCAAAATGAAATTCCTAGTAAAAGAAATAGGATAAAAACAAAGAAATTTCAGAAATTAACAAAATAAGAAGACTAAATATAAAATTCAATTGAAAAAGAGATGCAGCAACGGAAGATAATTTGCCAATCCACAATCTGAAAGAACATATGAGACAGACGGAACTAGTGAGGTAAAACCAAGACACTAAATTCATATTCCGAGAAAGATGTCGAGAATGTGGAGTAAATTATATACCAAGGATATTAGTACTTTCCCAATGTTCCCATGGAAGTTTAGCCATGAACCTAGAGAGAAGAAGTTGAAATTTACAACATAGATTATTGACAAAATCTGATAGTATGAACTAATTCACTATTTGTAAAAAATCACAAACTTTGATCTATAGACTGAACATGCATATGAGTAATTAAAGACCCTTCCAGAAAAATCAAGGAGAACACCACCAATGCTAAATCCATTTTTGCTCTTTCACACTCCACCGGTTTGTCCTCATCCGTGGCACCACCGTGACTGCCATGACTCACCGCTCCCTGCCCATCGCCCCTCCACTGCCAGTCACGACCTCTCTTTGACATTGCGAGCCACCAACGGGGAAAACTCAATTGATAATCAATAAAAACCCAGTTGCTTTTTGTTCGCCCATATTGTATGAAGCTAAATACATGATAGAACAGTTTAATAAAAAATAGCTATGCCATGTTTACAACAACAAAAAGATAATTCAACATACCTAAGCAAAGAATAAAATAAAAAAGCGCATCAGAAACAGGATTGGAAAGAAAGAAAAAGGCTAATTAATCACAATTCACAAATTGAAAACTTCAATGCAAGTGAGGAATTTAGGGAACTAAATACATTTTGATCAATGCAATTAAACAGTTCGCTATAGCAACGACAAATAGTAAATGGTAGACAATCATAGATAAATATATATATATATATATATATAGAGAGAGAGAGAGAGAGAGAGAGAGAGAGAGAGCAATCTTGCAAAATAATACCGACCCAGTTGGCTAACTAGAACACAGAGAAAGTAATGGAGAAAACTACAAGATGACACTTCAAAACTATTAAATCCAATTCCAATGAGACTAACTACACAACATGAGCTACCAAATCATCATCATCATCATCATAACAATAACAATAACAACAATAACCAAATTGAAGGTTGGGAACTATATATGGCATTTACCCGCAGTAGTTGTGGCTTTTAGTGATGAATCCAAAATCTGTGGATTAGATGGCACCCTGGGATCAATTCCAAATCCATTGAAATATGTTGGCTTTAATTAGTCAGCGTCACCTTTAGGATTCGATGGGCTTAACATCTCATTCGTATCTTTGTAATGGACAATCACTCAAACTAAATCTTGATTCTGGCCTTTAAGAAAATAAGGTTACGCCCTTACTAACATCTATAACTTTTGGCCTAGTGGTAAGCGTTTGATCCTACAAAGTAGAATGTGGACTTTGTCTTCTTCACAAAACTATCACTGAAATGGAACCGAACTCTTCAAGAAGTTAGTGGAAATTGCAGTGCAGGGACGACTCCAAACTCCTTTTGGAGCCTTAGGGGGGAAATGGCTCCCTAAAAATTTTATTTTGTTTATATCCATGTATATAATATTTTATTTGGCCTCTTTTAAATTTTTAACTTGATTAATTTTTGTAAATTTTTTAATTTAATTAGATGTTTAAGTACTACAAATAGCAAGGTTCTGAAAATCGGATTGGACATGGAATCGATCGGGGTAAGAGTTCAGAGGTTTAGAGATTCAACCAGTTCAATCGGGGATTCAACCGAAATATAACAGGTATATAATAAAGCATGTATTTATATAAAAATATAAAAATCTAAAATAAAATATATGTCATAAAAATAACTAAAAAGTAAATTAGGTATCAACAAAACCATAGGATATAACATAATTTATCTTTTAATCAAAATAAATATTATCCATATGGATTAAATCTTTCAAGTTATTACTTCTCATATTAAAAAAAAAAAATTAGGAAATATGAGATTTTAGGCCTTTTTCTAAAAAAAAAACCAAAATGATGCAATTTTTACATTTTTTGCAAAAAAAAGAAAAAACGATTGGATCAGTTTTTTGGCGGGTTTGCAGTTTACTAATTAAGTGGTTACGGCCGGTTCTTGGCGGTTTACTGAAGCGATTTTGGTCAGCCGGCCCAATGAATTTGGATTCTGGTTGTCGGTCATTGTGGAAGCGATCCAGTTCTCAGAACATTGACAAATAGACACTATATTATGTATATATGTGTGTTTCCTCTGAGTTTTGATAGTAAAGTATTTATTTTTCTTTTATATTATGATTTTTATTTGAATTTTCAGGTTAAAGAAAAAAATAAAAAATTATTTTTTATATAAAATTAGCCCGTCCAACCTAAATATTCTAGTTCCGCCCCTCCTGCTGCATGGAAGCAGAACCAGTAGAATGACCATGCTCCCTTGAATCTGATTGGAAGTTTGGAACTTCTAGAAGGAGATGGAGAAGAAGAAACACACTTGGAAGCTCTTTGAATCAATTCATCGAACAGAGAGTGAAAGTTCTCGAGATCAAGAAGCTTCAGTGCTTCCCTCTCTTTTGCTCCTTGCTCGGGAAATACACCATGTCCCTCTTCTGCCCCTCTTTGGCCTGAAGGAGAAAGTTTATATATTTAATCTTTTAAAAATTAAAATATTAAAACAAAAAAATTTCAGAACTAAAATATTTTTTTTTATAGATTTCAAAACTAAAATATAGACTTACTAAATTATAAATACTTATGTCATTAAATATTGTTCGTGATAAAATTAAAATTCATACTTTTTAAAAATAAAATATTACACGTGAAAGAAACTCAAAGAGGATTGTGTCTTAATTTGATTTAAATAAAACCCCAAATGAAAAAATCTTCACTTTTACCACTTGGATTATACATTTTCATTTCTAGACGGGAAGATGTTACAAAAGGATTTGGTTGTTATTCCAAACATTATCATTGTATTGTATTTTGTGTGTGATTTTATTAATGGAGAACTAATAAAGGGACTAATATGTCCGTAATTTACAATTTCTCGGGGGTCCATAAGCTGAATTTATTTTGAGCAAGTGTTTTGATTGATTGAGCATGATACAGTGGAATTGAATGAAAATTTTTCGAGCTCCATTGTTTGGATATAATAAATTTAGATAGAGTGAAATAGAGATGAATGGACTCCATTTTATATAATTCTACTGTCCATTCACATTTTTTCTCCCTCAAATTAGGATGAATAAGATTTTTTTATTAAAATTACTAGTCTATCCTTATTACTAATATTATTATATTTTAGTTTTAAAGTATTATAGGAATAATAAGTTTATAACTTTTTATTCATTCTATTGACATATCCAAATAATAAAGTGATATACTTTGTAACTTCACTTTTTTTTCACTCCACTCCACCTTACTCCACTCTACTATTTGTTATAAATTCAAACATAAAATTATCGCAAAGGAAAATCATAAGGGCATGGTTGCATTAATAGAATTGAGTTAGAGTGAAATAGAATAGAATAGAATATAATGAAGTAAAATAAAATATTTAGTCTGCTGTATTATTTGATCATCCCATGTGGGGAAGAAAATTAAGAGGAGTCGATGAAACGGAAGAAACCAAGTTGATCCATTTATGCTCCATTCCCACAAAAGGACGAAAGTGGATTTTCACATTAAAAACACCGGCACGGGCCCTACTCCGAGGTCATAAAGCTTCCCTATAAAATTTGCATCGCGAGCAATTGTCCAATTTCTCCTTGACCTTCTCCAGCAAGAGTTGATCAACCGACAGTTGCGCTCGGCTCCAATAGCAGCAGCGACGATCCAACGAGGAAATAGACAACTAAAAATGCAGTCTCTGTCGTTGACGCTGAGCAAGAGGCTCTCCACCACCACAGCCTCCAAGCCTCTCTTCAGAATCTCTCCCAACCTCGTCGCTCACGCATCCTCATCAACCACCACCTCCTCCTCCATTCTCTCTCCGCCACTTTCGCCACCGTCCTCAGCCGCCGCCGGCGGAAACGGTGCCTCCTGGCCTTCCTCCACTCTCTACAGCTTGCTCCGCAGCGCTCCGTGGTCCGCCACTCAGAGCCGCGGGATCACACTCTCCGGATCTGACGTAAGCTTATAATCGTTTTCCTCCGATTCGGTTTTCTCGTTGCCATTTCTTACCACGATTGAGAGACGCTTCTCGTTTCTCTTATGTGGAAATTTCGCATTTCATCCTCACCGTTGATTTCTAATTCTTTTTAATTTCTCATCGTTTTGGCGCGGCTTGATCAACGGTGAGGATGTGCACTTGATTAGGTTATGTGCAATTTACATTTTAGAGGATCTTCTCTCTACACGATTGCTTGTTATTCTGCTGGTTCTTAGCTGATTACTGTTAGAATCTTGTTGTTCATGTTATCGGATGGTTCGGTGAGAGTTAGTATTTTAGGGCTCATGATTGTTGTTGCTTCTTGCGGTGCAGGTTAGAGCTCCGAATCCCGTTGGGAACCAAGGTTGCGATTTTTTAAAATTTTTTTTTGTTTTGCTGTGATGATTCGATTTTTGAGATGTCTGTTGTTACTGACGAATTCGCTTTGCGTTCCTGTCGTGGCGGATGTGAATGTGGATGTGGATGCGTGTTTCCAGGGCGTGCTTATGAGGTTGTTACTAATTGATTAGAAATTGGTTGTGGTGTGGTGTTCATTGGAGCTTTTTGTCTAACTTCTCATTTGGTTGTGCCCATCTCACTAGGTTCTTAAACTGTGTCGCCCCTGCGAAGGAAAAGGAAATGCCGCTGTCAAGGTTTGTTTTGAGATTTTTCTCTTTTGTCATTTATTTATTTTTTCAATTCTTAATTGCTTGGTTGATGATACTGACTCGTAACAGACTTCTTATGTAGCATATTATGTTTCTTTCGGCTATGTATCGTGACTGGAATTTAGTTCTGATCAAGTATTGGAATTCGAGTCTTGTGTTGTGCGCACTTGTGTGTATGTATTTAACTTCCTCAAAAAACAGAACCAGCATATTGAACAAGTAATTTTGTCATTTGAAGGAATTGTTATTTCTAAAGGCTTTCATGTAACTTAATGTTTTATAAGCAAAGGAGTAGGAAGGAAGTAGATTGAAAACTGTAAGTTGTGATTTAGTACATTAAGGCAAATTAAAAATTTACATATGCATAACCATGAGGATTATTTTTTCAAACTTATTTTCACTTTTTCTAGCTCTACAATGTTTTGGAGATCTATCTATGAAGTTGTTTGTGACATACACACTCTATTGGACTGTATTGACAATAACTCCCAAACAACAGCAACAGCAACAACAACAACAACAGCAAAGCTTTCTCCCACTAGGTGTGGTGAAAATGATGCCTAGAGACAATAGAAAATATTTGTCTAATAGAAGCTGCCTCATTAAAGATCTTGTATCATGTATTGACTGGGGATTTTCCATGACATTTACCATAGATGTTAATACAGCGCCTTAAAGTGTCATGTTTTTTAATCTGATTAAGTATTTTTCTATTTCAGTGACCTGCCCTGAATATTTGGTACTGAATGGGATTAATTCAATATTTCATTTCTGGTAATGCTAAATGCTTCAATCTTTTTTATTTTTGTGACCAATGATTCTCAGGTTCCACCTCTCAGTGTAGCTGGTTATGCCACTGTTGCTACTACAGGGGATGACTTAAAAAGGTTAGTTAGTGTAAATAAGCATTCAATGATAAAATTGATTGTACTTTCAATTTTGGTAAGCATCCTCCACTCTTGCATTGCTGAGCTTGGTTGTTGACATAGTTATTGATTCTATTGACATTTTTTGATGCCATGTATGACCGGGTTTGTGAAAGTTTGATTGTGCTTGCAGTTATTACTTTTTGTTTTAACGTAGAAAAAGAAGTATTATTAGATAGGAAGGGGAAAGAAAATACGTGAGAGGATAAGGCATCATCCAAAAGTAACCACAATTGGCCCAAAGGTCCAAACTCTCCAATGAAGCTTCTTGAAACACCTGCAACAAAAGGGATAATTTAAACGTATCAAAAGGCAAAATTAAGCATTATAGTTCCCTTAGGCCTATAATTTAGTGTTGGTAATCTTTGACGCCGCTCCTCCTCCTCCTCCTCTTCTTCATACCATAGGTATTTGGTAAGAAAACCACTTTTACCTCTTTACCTGATTGACTAACCCAATCTATCCCCATTGAATCACACAAATCACTTGCATTGCCCTGAAACCAATAGAAATTACTTCTTCATCCAAATCCAATGTCCTCCACTTGAGCCAAAAGGTTTTAGCATTTAGCAACTGGACACATTATAATTTGCTTTTCAGAACTAGCATTAATATATGACCTTCAATGAGACTAATGTTGTCTTCTATGGGATATTGGCTACCTAAACTGAAAGCATTGTTAACCTGAACCTTATGTTGCTAAAAAGCTCCTTAACTCCTACTAGGTACTAAGTAATTTTGTAAATGAAGGCACTCTTACTGAACTTTCTGTTGATCAACTTTGCCTTTAAATAATCCAGAAGTAGACCTTTGTCATCTTAAAAATTAATAGTGCCCTTTCTTCTTGGGAGCCTAAAATGTAATTTCATTGACCTCAACCTATAAAGCTTGACACACGATTTGGGTGCTGCTGTGCCACAAGCATGTGCTGTAGCATTCAATTTTAAAAATAAAAAAAAATTAGTTGAATATGGCACGATACAACATAGACAAGGGTATTTAAAATTTGAAAAAGGAAATAACACCAATTTTTAGTTTGTGTTTGGACTGAAACTGAATGACATACTTTATTGCTGAGAACCCTTGGTAATGCCCAAGAATCTCTAAGTAATGATACACGTATGAACCCTAGGAGATTACAGTGTCTCCAATCTCTCTCTAAAACTCAATTACAAATGATCAAAGACACATTAATTATCCCTATTTTCCTTATTTATAGTCAACTAATCCCCTAACTAACTAACTTCCCTAACTAATCTCTAACTAATGGATCCTAATAGTTTGTTTTTAATTTTAAAGGAATTTTGAATATTCAACCAATAACGTAAGGTAGGAGTAAAACTTATATATGATATTACAAATGAAAAATCTTTTTATTTTTTATTTTTTAATTATATATATATATGTTGTGTCCTTGTCCTACAATTTTTATATATTTAGTATGTTGTGTCTGTGTATGTGTCAGAATCAGTGCTATCTAGACCTCAACACTTTCTTGTTGAAAATGTTTAAGTTACCATCAATGTCAGAAGACCCTGCTTGAACGTTCTGCTAGTCATGTTTGAACCTTAATCTAGAATCAGGCCTCCATTCGTCTTCATGAAAGGAATCAGGTTAATCTTTATCACATGAAAGCCCACCCACCTTAATGACAGATAAAGTAGAACCTTATTCAACCTCTTCAATAGTTTAAATCTTGAATTATGCTGACACTGCTAACAATGTTATTTAATTACACTATCTAACCCATTGTTGAGTGCAGAGAAAACTCTAGACATGTCCACAAATGCCAAAATGCTTTGGCACTTCTCTTTCCAGCCATATTCTAAAGCTTATTCTTTGTTTTTGATTAAAATACAACTTTATTAAGATGAGTAGTAGAATACGATGAGATACGAGGACAAGACATCCTCTTTATAAAACAAACAAAAGAAAAAAACCATCATTAAAGCAAAGTTTTCCTATCTTTCAACATATCTGATAGAAACTAAATAAAATAGATCATGTGATTAACACGAAAAATAGAGGTCAAACATCTAGTCTTAACCCACAAGACTTGCAGGTTCAAAAGTCTCGCGTTATGAATATGAGAATTGCGCTTGCGCTATAAGTAAATGCACCAATGATATAAACAGTGCACTACCACAAAGATTTGTCGTTTGGGCTTTTCCCAAAACCAGCAAAAACTGGTCAAAAGGAACTAATCCAAGGTTCTACGGTACTCCAGTACTCACCAAGTCACCAAAAATATCAAACAAAGTATTTCCATTAAAAGACATTATAAAATAGTGCAGAAATAGATATAGAACTTTCTCAGGACTTGTACAACAAAACACGCATCCGGGGGAATAGCCGGTGATAGGGTTAGTAATGATTTTCAGTGTTGTCCATGTGACTTGACATTTTGGGAACTGCCAATATTAAGCATTTGTCCATATGCGGATGCGTATTGCCAACTTTAAGTGTACCCCGCAGCTGAATCTGTGAAGCTTTGGATAAGATGATTCCTTTTTAACCAACCCCACTGCGTTTCCCTTTCTTTTGTTGACAATGAGCCTGTTGCTGGTTTTTCTTTTCAAAGTATATGTATTATAGAATTTTTGGTTGAGACTCACCTATAGCTAGTGGGAAAATGCTAGTGTTGTATCCTAATTTTCAGTTTACTCTATGCAAGGCTTAAATGGTACTATTGGACTGGTCTGGATTCTTGAATATTTGATAGTAGGCGAGGAACGTTGAAACATTTGTGAATTCCGTCGAGTTTCCCTTCTTAATAGAAACTGGCATTTTGTAAATGTGAAACATTAGATGTGGTTTTGATTAATTCCGATTACTCCCTAACCATTGGCGGGCATGTATAGGGTGGAACGAGACAGTGGGTTGAGGAATGTAGGCCCGAAGACAAAGAGAGAGCAGCTTCTGAAAGCTACTGCAGCTGTCCCACTTCTTTTAGTAATCCCCAACGCCTATACCATGCTCCTAGCAAATCTCGCTATCTTCTGGCACACAAGTGCAGGTGTCGAAGAGATTTTGGCAGATTATGTTCACCATGAAATGACCCGGAATTTCGTCGTGATTGCTTTCAGATTGTTCCTGATAATTGCCATGAAGGATGTTTTCTTGAAATTTGTATTTGTATAATCAGCTAGCGCATAAGTTGCGCTTACATTACGTCACACAATAAGAACCCAATGAGGAGCAAACTTGAGAAAACCGTTATTTGTAGTTTTCAGTCTTTCTCAAACTCAGAGGTGAAGCAACAAGATAACTATTTGATTTATCAAGCTAATGGATGAATTTGAGTGTGCATTGCATGTATCTTGGGTTGCAAATGATTGTGTTTATATTATGACGATTATAGTGGTGGTCTGGTGGATAATGAAATATTTTAGTTTTCAGCCGTTTATCAAACTTAGAGGTAAGGCAACACGACAATCTTCTGATTTATTAAGACAAGGCATGAATTTAACTTTGGACGGCAGTGATCTTCCGATTCAAATTGGTGTTTACATAATAATACTAAAGCGGCGAGTAATGAAATATATGTTTTGTTCTGAACCCGTGCTATATATACCCTTAGTGTGGTTGGTTGGGGAATCAAAATGAAGTTAAATTTTTTATGGATGAAGTTTTTATGTAATTTTACATAGAGTTTATTTATAAAAATTTATCTTCTATTTTTATCTTCTAACCAAACATATCCCAAGATTAAGTTTAGGTTTACTTACTCTATTAAATAACTTTTTATAGAAATTGAATTTCATCAATCTAACTGTTAAATTATAAGTTTGCACTATATAGATCGAGTGTCTAAAATTTTAAACTAGTTTGATATTCAATCATCCATTTTTATTTGGATGTATAACGTTGTTCTGAAAATACATATAAATCTTAAGTATTAGACAATATATCTATGTCCAATTTTTTTAAAAATTTGATATGCTTGATTATTAATATAATATCACATGATTCAATAGTTGGATTGATGAAATATATTATTAATAAGAATATATTTAATAGAGTAAGTGTAACGTATTTACTCTTGGAGTAGACGGATCTCTCCTCATATATATATGATCTAATCATATCTGTGTAATTTTAAGTAATTGTTATACCATTGAATAATTTTTTATTGGATTAATTTTTAACAAAACCTACTGTTTGGTTAGAAGCCCATGTCATATGGATCATGCTTATAAAATTTTAAGTTAATTTAAAATCTGGTGGCATAGTTTTTATATACATCAAAATTGACATAATATATATGTTTAAAATGAACAAGAGTAAGAGTTTCATGATTTCATTCTTATTGATATTTAAATTTTCTAAAATTTGGCATAAACAATTTTATAATAAGTAATTAGAAATCAATGGTTGGATCAATAAAAAAATCATTTTATAAAACGTTATCGAGGGTGTAACTTCGTCCCATCCCTTTATTAAAGTGTGGTTGATGCGTTTTTCCGTGGAGCAATGGTATATATTTTAGTGCGAATAATCATGTGTTGGATTTTCATAGGATGTGTTTGGAAGTTTGTTTTATGTTTTCTGCTCAAAATTATTTTTTTAACAAAATTATTTTTGTATATTTGGATTTTTTAAATAATAATTTAAAAATTATTTTCAGTTTTTTTTATTATATATAAAATTTTAAGCTTTACAATCACTTTTTTAGTCCGAAACAAATGCACACATAATTTTGGTCATCAAAATGATTTTTAAGTTCTCATCTTCATTTTTTGAGTTTAATTTCTCATATGTTTGGATTTACATTGTCAATCAATAAAAATTCAAAAAAGTGTTAAGTCATGTGAAATAACTATTTATTATAATAATTATCCATTCTGATTTGATACTTTCTTGAATTTTTATTAAGTGATAATATAAAATTATTTTACGCTATAGAGTATAGAAATTAAATCATTATTTTTTATATTTGGATGCTCATACTATTTCTTTTAACAAATTTCCTGTCAATTTAAATACACAAATTACAAAATTTTCATATTGCGTATAGTCAACATAACTTGTAAAACATATTTTCTTTGCTTGAAGTGGATCCTAAACCATAGATCAATGCAACCGTTTTTTTTCCAGACCAAAACCTCTATTGGAGTAAGGAAAGATAGCTCATTGTTTGGCAAAGGCTCATTGTCAACTCCATATAATTGTGTCCAGCTCATGCTTACTGCTTAGGGTATTTTTTTTTTTTATTGGACCTTAGGGTATGGTTGTGTCAACTCCATATGATTGCATATGCTTGCTCTATGAAAATTTATATCATATTTTTACTTTCTAACCAAATATATACTAGTATCAAATTATCTTTTTCAGAACAAATGATTTTCATCTCACCTATTCATCGTGAAAATGGAAGTACTGCAATGCTCGTGGAAAATCAGGTTGCAGCAATATATATATATATATATATATATATATATATATATATATATATATATATATATAAGAGAGAGAGAGAAAGAGAGAGTTCATTAAAACCGAGAAAGATGGCCTTAAATTTTCTCACTTCTTCTTTTGCTTAAGATAGTGATGAGTCTCGTGAGGATGTAACTTCATCCTGGGAAACTCTTGTGTGAACCAAGTCAATATATGCAGACTAAGCCAGTAAACACATAGCACATAATATTGTACCTTTTTTCAGAGGCACGGCAAATGTTTTGTAGGCTCTTCTTTTTAAGGTCTTTTCGTTCCTTATGGGTATAATTTATTAGTTTTATACATTTAGTGTGTGGAAGTTCATTAAAATTGAGAAAGATGGGCTTAACTTTTCTCAGTTCTTCTTCACACGCATACGCATAGGCAAATGCACATAAATGAGATGATTTAAATGAGGGGAATAATTTATTATAAGAATGAAAAACATAAATTTGGGTCATATAAGATGTAAAATCTATAGATCAAGATTTAATTTTCTTCTTACTCTCACAATAAGCATGCCAATATATGAAGAGTTATTAAAGGATATAAATATACTAAAACTTATACCTTATATAAATGGATCCCACCTTATATATATATTATAAAATCACTTAGTTTTGTATAATATATCTAGTTGTGATGGATGCAAAAAATTTAGAGAATGAGGAAAAAAATAATATATAAGGTTAACATTAAGTTTTACATAATTCTTATTTTAATATGGGTTAAATGTAATAAATAATAGGGATGAAATATACATAAATCCATATGCTTCTAAAACAATTCTGAAATTTGTGCCTCCAACATTCACCAAGTGGATCCAGATAACTAGCCTGCACAGAGATGTTCACTTTAATAACCAACGTAGGGTGTATTTGGTATTAGATATAAAAACCATTAAGGTACCTTAACAAAACAAATTAAACTTTTGAGAAATATAGTTTTATAATAGAGTATTAAAATTTTTTAGAATTAAACTTTTGAAAAAAATAGTTTTATAATATAGTATTAAAATTTCTATGATCTAATGATTTAAAGTTTGATCCTTATTATTTTTATTTCTAATAAAAAAGTAATTAAATTAACACAAGATAATGTGTGACTATACACTGTTCATGTTTCAAGTTCAACTAGAGATATTATATGAGAAAGTATATTATATATAAAAATTATTTATGAGTCACAGTTTAACAACTTAAACTTTTAGCAGAAATAGTTATATAATATTTGAATGAGAAGTAAAAAATAGATAACAATTTTAGAAATAGATTTTATTTGTAAATTTACATATATATATATATATATATATCATTAATAAAAGACTCATCCCCATTTTACTCCAATAAGATTAGCAATTTTTTCCTATTAACTCCTCTGAGGCTCATGCATGTGTCATATCATATCCGGCACCAAAATCGATGTGCTTCACAAAATAATTTTCCAAAACTATGATGAGTTCTTCTCATATACCTAGGCGTGCTGCTGCCATCATTAGTAGGCTTGATTTATTCCTCTCACCGTCAACCAATTGTTTTTACCTCGTGCTGAATTCCAGACAAGACCCAACAAAGATTTTAAAAAGCCGTTAGCTTTTTGGAAATCTTATGTTGATTAAAAAAAGAATTCTGATTTTCATTTCATATTTTGAGTTAATTTCCTATTTCATAGAATTTTATAAAGAGACAAAGAAAATTATAAAACTCAATTTTTTTTTTCATAGAATTTTGAAAACAAAAAATGAATTGAAAATAGAATGAAAATTAAAAATGTTTCAGAAACTAGGTACCAGGCAAAATGCAAGCATGGTTATCTAAAATATTAACATAAGAGTATTCTAATTAAATAAAGGTTTAAAAAGTAGAAAATTAAAATAGTCTTGTAATTATTGTGATTCGAATACAATATACAATGTACATTTTATCCTTTTCTACTTTAATTCATTTGGTAAGAACTATTTTGAACAATATAACTTTTGTTTTCTAAAGAGTGGAGTAGGGGTATCAAAACGAGTCGGCTTGTCCCGTTTAGGTCCAGTTGTCAAAAGTTTCCACAAAATACCCGTCTTGTCAAAATAAAATGGGTTGGAATAGCCAATTCAGCCCATTTTAGGGCGGATTGACAGGTTGGTGGGCCAGCCAGTCAAAATATAAAAAATTTAAAAATTTATTTTTTAATATTTTGATAAAAAAATTTTCAAAAAAAAGTTTTAGATAATATTTTTTATTTATGTATATCCACTTTTTCAAGATCCATAATAACTATATATTAACTTGGACTAAAAAATATTATTGCTAATAGTATTATTTGTGAGTTACGACACTATTTTTATTTGTAAGTTTTAACTTTGAGTGGATAGTATTAACTATATAATGTTACTGTATTTATGGTTGTACATATTTTTTACTTTTTTCTTTTTTGGGTTATATGTTTCTTACTTTTTTTACCAATAAATTATAATTTTTTTTGAAGAAAGACTTGGCCTGCAGGCCAAACTCGCCCCAACCCACCAAAACCCACGGGTTAAGCGGGACGAATTAAGCGGGTTGGAATTTTTTAATGGGCTCAAAACTTCAACCTAACCCACTAAAAATGATGGATTTGATGGACCAACCCAGCAGACTTAACCTATTTTGACATCTCTAAAGTGGAGGAACGAGAATAGTATATTTTAAAGAAAATGAAAAATGAATACAAAATTGTTATGTCAGTCTCAAATACGAATATAATAATGTGATCTGCCACCCATTTTGAAGTCTACGCTTGTGATGTTTCACAAAAAAATTGGAGTTTGGTTTTGATGAGCAGACATTTTGCAAAAACATTGTTCTTCAATTAAATCTCTTTTTTTATATAATTTTTTAAGTAGTAGGATAAAAAGTAATTATATTTATTGATGTGTTATTATATAATTGAATAAATATTTAAATCTTTTTACGTTGTGAGTGTATTTTAATTAAATCTAAAAAATTATTGTACGGGTATAATTTAATTGTTAGATACATTTATAAAATTTAAGAAAAAATTATAAAGTCAATTAGTATTATACTTATGCTATTACTCGGTGATCGGAACATCGGGACTAGGTCTCCCCAAGAGTGACATGGAGAGTTTGGACATCGTATGAACAAGTTGAAACTCCTGACCTCCTCTTCGGGTAGAAGATGTTCGGAGAGAGGAATAATGAGAACCTCGGGGAGCATTGGCAGCAATCAACCCAGGAACTCCGGCCTAGAACCAAGTAGAGTCAGGAAAGACCTCAGAAGTAGCACGTTGCAAGCTTCGTTACTGGTGCCTTCTAGAAGAATGCCCAAATCGATTTGCATTCATTCCGTATTGTACAACTCAGCTTTAAAACTACCAATTATGGACATGTCTATGAATATAAATGAATAATGGAAAGTGAAGCAAAGGTAAGCCTTATCCGATCCTAATTGTAATTTTGATTCTTCTTTCTTTTACTTAGGTGTCAGAGTGCCTTTTATAGGTACCATCCCCATTTTCTTTGCCAACAGAGGCTGCCGTGAAGGAGGAAGTAGATAACCAAGCCCGCCACTCAGCGATTATTTCCAGGCTACAATATGTAACAGCTTATATCCTCTAATTTTTTAAAATTAAACTTACTTCCTTTATCCGTAAATAATTTATGAAATTCCAAAACTACCTATCTTCCCCTACCTTCAGTCATATCTATGGTTTCTCCCATGTTTCCCTAACCCCACCAATCACTTGCAGCACAACTAACAAATCCAAATGCATTTTGTCAATTTCGATAATTCAAACGATAATGCTTACTCTCTACGGCATGAGAGAGAGGAGTAGAAACAATTACGATCTCTCATAAACATACCCAAAAAAAACAAGGAACAGTAAAAAAATCTCTAATGGCACTTCAAAAAGAACAGTAAAAAGTTATTGTTAACAATATTATTTATGAGTCATAATCCTATTTTATTTTTAAATATAAACTTTGAATGAATAATATCAACTATATAATGTTGCTGTGTTGGCAAGTGTACACGGTTCTTATTTTTTTCACAAGTTTTTTTTTTATATTTTTATCTATAAATTGTGAATTTTTTTTAAAAAAAAGGACTTGGCTTGCCGGCAAGCCTGTCCCAACCTGGCTAAATCTGCAGGTTAAGCGAAGTGGGTAAGGCGAGTTGAATTTTTTTGGAGAGCTTAAAATTTCAAATCAACCCGCTAAAAATAGCAATTTTGACGAACCAACTCGACGAGCTCAGCTTATTTTGGTATCTCTATTTGTGAGTGTTCGGTTGCGAAGGAAGGAGAAGAGGGTTTGCTTGCAAGAGGTTGATGGGAGATGAGAATAGTGTCATAGACAAAATAGTAATTTTCTATACATTTTGTTAGTGTGAGATGAGGAAAGTGTGATGTAATTAAATTAATCAGGAGAGATGGGTGACATTAAAAAATCTAAAGAAAAGTAGATGTAATTTATCCAAAAGTTAATGAGATCTATAAATGATATATGTTAAATAGGATTGATGAGACTATTTTTACCATGAGTGTGTCAAAATATAGATTTTTTTTTTCAATACTCATATGATATTGATATCCTTTATATAATCAATAATTATGATCTGATAAATTTTTAAAAAATTGAATTAAAAGAACACATAACTTATTTTTAATCATAAATAATTAAAAAATAGTAGTACTTTTAAATTTTATAAAAATATAAAATAACTTAAAATATATTATCTTAGATTTAAACCAATGCGACAACCTTTGTAGTTCATAACCCAAGGTTGTTGATACTAAACGAGATTAATGAGCGCGGAAATCTAAACGGATGATGGATCATATATCGTGTGGATATGGGGGAGCTCAATGGAATCCTATGGCAGCGGTGAATGATACGTAGAGTAGAGAACTGCTGTATCAGTGAATGAAAATGAATGCTCTAACAAAGAGATGTGGAATTATCCTTTCACGCATAAAGGGGAGCGAGGACCCACCACCATTTCAGAATCATCCCAAAATCCTTTCATTTACTGTACAACCGCTGCACTAACACGATTCTGCCCTGGTGACGCCACAGCTTTGCCCTTTTAGATTGAGATCTTAAAAGGCGTACTGTTAGGTGATAGAGGGCCCGTTTTTACCCGTACGCATTAGATGCCACCGTTTGTGTTTGGAACCGTAAAATTGGAATAAATAACTCACGTAATCCGTTAAAATTTTTTTTACAAAGCTACTTGATCTTTTAAAAATTAAAATTAAATTTATAATTTTTTAAGATTTTAATAATAAGGTATATTAGTTTATTTATATATTTTTAATTCTTTAAACACTAATAGAATTATAAATTGAGATATTAATATGATGTTAAGTGATTCATATGTTATTTGAAATAAATAGAGTTTAAAATGACTCATTTTGGTTATGAAAATACACAAAATGAGTCATTTAAATCTCTATTATAAGTTATAAATTGATCAATTTTTTATAATTTTAGATATTAAAATGAGTGTAATGTGTTTCAAAATAGCTTCATTTAACTTGCCTCAAATATTTTAATGGCACTTCATCATTGTACTATACCATGTGTATAGGTTCACTAATAAAAAACTAACAGAGAGACTAATGTATCTATTATTTTTAATCTTAAAGAATCAGGAAATTAATCTCTTTTCTTGAAGAATGAAATAATCCTACATAAAAATTTTAAAGAATCAAATAGGATATTTACTGGTAAAATTATTTTGGTTTCCAAGAGTGCTCTTCACTCACTCGGTCATTTGATAAACTAGTCTTTCGAGTTATAATCTGGAGCTTAGACAAGGAGCATTTCTAGTAAATCCCCTCAATCCTCTAATAAGTATTTATCTATAAAATTTTGTGTTTCTATTATTATTTATTTTTTTAAGAATTTTAGAAAATATTAATTATTTTTCCCTTGATATCCTTATGAAAGAGATAGAGAGTTAACGAATACATTAAATATGGGAGAGAATGTTGTAGTAAGTGATAAGAATAGTATTGTAAAATATATTTAAACTTATTTAATTTTAGATTCATCTAATAATTTTCTTAATATATGTGTACAAATAAAGATGAACACTTACCGAGGTAATATCTATTTTATATACATAAATTTTGCAATGAAATCCAAAATCCCATACTCAGCGTATTGAAACATCTTCTATTTAGATTTTAGATCTGCACCTCACTGGTTAGAGAACTGTAAAATTAAAATGACTTTTATAATAATTTATTTACATATAAATATTTTATACGTACAGTATATAAATTTTAAATCGAAAATAACTGAACTGCACATAAGACATGTATTTCAAGCAGGTGAGGCCAAACAAAGTGACCATTTTCTCTCGTAACAGTTTTGCTTTGGAAGAGAAGAGTCGGAATCCAGATTTAAAAAACAAAGAAATCAACCGTGCTCTTTCCCAAGCACCTTCGGGCAAAAAGAAGCCACCAGAATGGAAAAACGATTGAACGAGTGAAAGGGTCATTTTAGAGTGTGTGAGGGTCAAACGTGGCTTTCTGAACCCGCGGCATCACACTACAGAGCCAAGGAAGACCCCAAGCAAGATATGATATGCTTCTTCGTGTCTGACCCTCGACAACGCTGGCAATTATTTAAGATGACGTTTGTGAATGCGTATGGTGTACAGGGATATCTCTTATAAAGTTTAGATTTAGAGTGAACAATATTGTTTATTGAAGAATAATATTTTTAGTTATAACGATTTTTCAATTTGATATTAATTTATTATAATAAATTGTTTTTACACTAATTTGATCCTAATAAAGTTATATATTAATTTAATCTTAATATTTTTAATTTTGATATTGATTTGATCCTTTATAATTTTTTATTTTGATATCAATTCAATTATTTCATCAAAATAAAAATCAAACAAAATGACTGAATTAACAGTAAAATTAAAAATATTATGACTAAATTGATGTAAAAAAATTTGGTAACACCAGTTTGATATGAAATTGAAAATTTTAGGACAAGAATAGTTACTTAGAGCTCGTTTGGATAAGTTTTAAGAAGTATAAAAAAAGTAAATCTTTTCAATTTTTTTTTTGAAAAAGTACTTTTAGAATTTTTTTAATATGTTTATTCGTGCTTCTAAAAAATGAATAATCAATTATTCTTCTTTTTTCAGAGGCAGGTCCCTATATGCTTTTAGTAGAAGTATAAGCAATAAAAAAGAGAGTGTTCTTAATTAATTTTTGAAATTATTTATATTTCAAATTTATCTTTACAAATTTTATGAAAATACAGAAAATAATCTTCAATTAAATCACTCTCGCCTCTCCCACTATTTTCTCTACCACAGCCGCCATAGTTTAACTGTTCTAAGTTGCATTTTATTTTATGTGTGTATTATTTTATAATTCAATAAAACATAACTCAATAATAATAAATATTTATAGAATTAGTTTAATAAGCCCAATAAATATTACATAACATAAATAAATATAAAAGATTAAAGAACTTATTTTATTTTATTTAAATATTTTTATTAACTAAATTTAGTTAAAACAAATACAAATAAAAAATAGTTTTATTTTAAAAGTTAATGTACAAAAAATACTAAAAAATTCAAATATCTTTCTTAGACAGTAACATTTTTTATACTCTTAATTGTAGTTTTTCTAAAAAAATATACTTCTATATCTACTCTATCCAAAAAGTTTAATAATTTATGATTCTAAAAAAAAGCACTTCTAAAATTACATCAACGTATAAAAATTTTCTATTTCTATTTCTGATTCTACTTCTGCTTCTACTTTTAAAGAATATGAATAAGTATTTTTCCTAGAATATTAAGCAAACATACCCTTATACTAAAATTAAGTTTTAATAAATTTTAATATATTATTGGTAAGTATACATTTTTTTAACTGAAGTATACATTTTTATATTATTAAAAATATTAAATTTCATAAATTTATTTTAAATTAATCTCTAAAAATAATAATGTCAAATTAATAATAAGTAAAAGGTTAAATTATTGTGTAAGTGCTTGTAGAAAAATGATCAAATAGATTCCTATACTTTACGAAAGGCATTGGTTATGTAATTCAAAAAGGATATTTTTATCTTGGGAATATGAATTTCTATGTTTTCAGAGTGTAGAATCCACAAAAAACTTTTATAACTTGCTTTTTTTTTCGTATTCTTATAAGAGGACTGGTTAAAAACACCTTTAAAAATTTGTAAGTGGAACCAATTATAAATTTAACCTAAGTTGTGATATTATCATTTCCTTATGTTTATTGATCTCTTGGAAATATCTTGACATTACTCTTCAACTTAGTTATTGTAAAATATATTGGATAATATCTTAAAAAAAAATCTATTTCATCATGTCCATATTTAGGTATCTAAATGCAAATACTTTTGTAAGTTGAAGGACTTGATTGCAAATTTTAAAAATATATGAATCTATTTAAACTTTTTCAAAAAGTTTAGAGACTTAAAGATTAATTTAACCGAAATTAAACATACAAAAAAATACTATCACATTGAAGTCAGTAAAAAATACAAAAAATACTGTCACATTGAAGTCAGTAAAAACTATGCAGAGTTAGGCATGGACAAAATAAATAGAATAGTTTGAGTAGGGTTTTGTATGTTAAATATAAGAAGGGTTTTGCTCAAGTGTCTTAAGGGAACTTATGAAGGATATTAGGAAGAGTAAGTTTTAAAACTTTTGAGTGGGTTTCCAATTTTGAAAATATAAAAGTTCTCCTTTTCAAGGTAAAACTCTTTTTTTTTTAAACTCCTTAACATGTGCCCTTAGAGTTCTGATTGGATAAACCCATATAACAATTACTTTACATGAGGTTATTATACATCATTTTTCTATTTATTATGCTACAATGATAACCTTATAGAGTAATTCAGTGTCCTGCTTATAAGGGTAATTCAATGTCATATTCCACAAATTATAAATATATCAAGTATATAAGGATAATTCAATGTCATATTTCACAAATTATCAATATATCGAGTATAATAACCTAAATCTTAATAAAGATTAATGTATCTTTCTGCAAATTAAAAAGTGTCACGAGTAGTATAAATAATCTCAAAAGATATCAATGGAGTTTTTCTAAAGAGGAAATAAGTACGAGTATAGTGGCCGAAAAATTTGGTGTGGATTTGGCTCTGTACTTATGAATTTAGTTTTTCAATTATCTTTAACATATTTATTTAAGGTGCGTTTAGCTTCAAAAAATAATTTTCAACATTCATTTCGTGTTTTCTAGTTTTTTGATTTTGATAAAAGAAATATTAAAAATTGAGAAAATAATAACATCTAATTTTTAATTTTTTTTTACAGATTTCAATATTTTTTTCATAAAATTTTAAAAATAGAAAACTCAAAATAAAAGTCGGAAACTATTTTGTTTTGAAATCAAACACACATTTGGTCAAAGAAGGGTTGGAGTTCTACTCACGAAACATGTACTAGAAAGCCAAGCCTTGGTGTCTGCATCGAGAGAAATCTCAACTAACTGATTTCGGTGGAAATTAACTTTAAAATAAAATACTACTTTTGTTTGAAAAATACTTTTCACTCACAATAGTGCACCATAAAATTGGTCTTTCTTTCTTAAAAATTACTCCTCAAAGGATACGATTGAAAAAGTAGGGTTGAAAAAGAAAGAACAGGATCTAAAGTCCAGACCACAAAAATATATTTTTATTTTATTTATCAATAATAATAAAAAGAGGATTTTGATGAGAGCAAGAGACAAATGAAGGTGGGAAAATCTTGTGTCGTGGATTTTGCAAGAGAAAAAAAACAAACAACATCTCTCAGATATGGATCCTCCGAATCTCTCAACAACGTACAAAAGCGCAAATTCCCCCTCTCTTTCCTCCCTCGTTCACTCCTTTTCCTTTTTACCATCATTTCTCTTCTTCTCTCCTTCTCTGACCATTTCTTCTCTCTTCAACTTCCCTCCACTCTGAATTTCTCTTTGAAACCTCACAACACAACAGAGTCCCATCTGTTCTAACACGCTAGCCGATCGGAGATGGCCGCCGCAGCCGCAGCCGCAGCAGCAGCCTGCAATGTTTTCAGGCAGACCTTCCCGGATGTCTCCGCACGTGAGCTGCACGTGCTCGCTGTTGATGACAGCCATGTTGATCGCAAGGTCATTGAACGCTTGCTCAAAATCTCTTCTTGCAAAGGTAGTAACACTAACATGCCAAAACCCCAGCCAACCCCACTTCTATTCTTTTTTTGGATTGGATTCTGAAGGTTATTTTTGGACCTTGGTGTTTATTTTTTGGCAGTGACGGTGGTGGACAGTGGAACTAGGGCTTTACAGTATCTGGGATTGGATGGAGAGAATAATAGCTCTGTTGGCTTTGATGTAAGCGAAATTTGCCGATTTGGTGTTTGGTTTCAGTCTTCATTATTTGTTTTCGATGTTTTTTTTTCCCCTATTTGACTGTTTATTTCGGAAAATATTGAAATCAGTGAACACAGGAAATGGACTGAAAACTGAAACCAGAAACAGGGAATTTGGGTTAATGAATTCCACTTCTGAAATTGTTGCTTACTTTGTTGTTTTTTTTTTTTTCTCTTTTTGTTTGATGACAGAGCGTGAAGGTTAATCTGATAATGACAGACTATTCTATGCCGGGGATGACTGGATTTGAACTGCTGAAGAAGATCAAGGTGAGGATCTAATTTAACATCACGTTTCTTTTCTTTTCTTTTTTTTTTCCTTTTATTTTCTTTTTTTGTTTGTCAATTTCTTGTCCGAGATGCATAGAAGAAGATAGAAAATCACTAGTGCTTGGTTAGTTTATGAGTAACCATGAGGGAATTAATGGATTCTGCTTTCATTTCTTGTTTCTGCATTTTTTTTCACAACATCCTAAAATATAGAAAATGAAGAAGATAGAAACCAAACATAGTAACATACTCTAAATTTTCAAGCATAATAGTAGTAGTGGTGGAATTTTATTTATGTTTTTCCACTTCTCCATTGCCTTGTATTGTAGGTTGAGTTTTGTTTGAATGGATTTATAAGAGTATTTTGATTGTTTGATTTTTACTCATCATTTCTGTTAATTTCTGCAGGAGTCATCTGTTTTTAGAGAGATTCCAGTGGTGGTTATGTCTTCTGAGAATATCTTGACCCGAATCGATAGGTAAGCTCTTGATTGAAGTAACACCTTGTTTGGTTCTGCATATGGTTTTATGAAGCCTTTTTTTTTTTTTTGCTGAACTCGTTAAAACTCATTTTCTTCATTATCTGATGACATTCACATTTTTTATGATGCTTGTTATTTTGAATCTGCTTTAATGATATAAAATATAAGACAATCGGGGATTACCATTTATTTTCTTTCTATGGAATTTATGTATGTTTCTGCCTTCTGGACAAGAATTCCAATTGCGAGAGACATGTATATTTGGATGATTAGATTAGATCCCTTAACTTTTCCCAATTCTAGGCCGGCTCTAACAAAAATCGCCTGCTGTAAAGATGCACACAATCTGCCCCAAATCTATTAGTAACTCCCTTGTGGGGATCATGAATTCTGAAATGATAATAGCGAGACAAGGGTAGGGTATCAAAGTTTCTAAGAGATCTTGATATCCATTTAGTTCTAGGCTGGCACTGTGGTGGGGATATCCACTTAATAGGGAGACAATGTCTATCAAAGTTTGCTAACAAGGCATGAAGATAGCATAAGGACTGAAAATGTTAATCTAAGAAAGGCTTTGAGGTTGCCACTTAGGCTAGGCTGGCAGCAGCTGCTGAGTGTGGATCAAAAGAATAAGTCACAACACATGCCCCAAGATTTGAGGTTATTGAAAATGAGCACTTCCATTTCTTGGTTTTGCAAGCAATTTTGCAAAATCATTCAGATGATAGACATTGTTAATCCATCAATCTCAAAATGTTAGACACATGGATCTCAAGCTTTGTGGAACATGTTGCTCTAAACTGGCAATTTTGTCCACAATCATTGAAGCATGATGAGATACATGTTCCCACTTGTCTACTGGTGAACTGGTTATACAAGACACTTTTGACATGGCATCACTTATTGTCATTATAATTGCCTTGTTATTGCAAATTCTATCAGCAGACAACAGCTTCTTACTTCAACAGTGCACACATTTATACCTGAAATTATTGCAATTACTGCTATTAGATCAAGTGTACACGTATGATGTATCTATAGTTTGTTAACAATTAGTGTAAGGACATTTTAACCAAGCCTAAGCTATATTGCTTACCTTGTGAAATTCATGATCCATCCATGCAAATCTTTTTGCTTGTTTTATGTCCAGTATATATGGTTTCACTTATCATAGTCTTACTTTTAATGATTGGCAGTTGCTTGGAAGAAGGAGCAGAGGAGTTTCTGTTGAAACCTGTGAAGTTGTCTGATGTAAAACGCGTGACGGATTTCGTCATGAAAGGTGAAGGGAACAGAGCATGTAAAAGATATCAAAAAAGAAGGCGATCAGATGATTGCAGTCCTTCTCTATCTGCTGAACTTTCACCATTGTCATCATCCAGAGTGTCCTCAAAGAAATCTAGACTCTGAGCGGTGCTCCTTGAGTCTCCATTTTTGCTAAACCATTGTTCATATCACAAAGCCTCTGATGTAATTGGCATTTTTACTCTACAGATTGCTGACAACGAATACTAGGATTAGGAATGAGGAAGAGGATGTCAGAATTGCTCATTCTTTTTTTCAATCTTTTTTCACAGCTTACATTTTCGTGTTTTGCTGATTTTGATGTTGTACAGATAAAATTCGTTGAAAATTAATGAAACCGAAGGGTTTTACTTGAAAGTCATGTTTACTTTTGGTCACTTCATGTTCTCTTGGATTAAAAAATTGTGAAAAATCCTCTTATCATAAAGTTATTTCATGTTATGTACGTTTGTTTTCGCCCTGTTCTGCCCTTGGTAGTGTCTACATTTATCTCTGGAAATTCTCAGTTAGTGAACTACACTCATGTTCTATTGTTCATCACAAATTACATTTCTATTGAAACTTTCCAAAGCATATGAACGACTGAAAAATTAACAGATGTTCCACCCGAGCCCTGACCAGAGAGAAACACGATCATTGATCAAGCTGTCCATTCTTTGCTCCACTCTCATTAGCAGCAGTCAGTGCTTCAACAAACCAACTTCCTGTTGTCTCCAAACTTCAAAGCCTAATGCCATTGCTAAAGCAAGATTTTTCCACACTTAAACTAATGAATGATTTTATTACTATTAACAAAAGCAACTAAGTAGTTTCATTGAAAATTTTGAGGTTTTATAGGGACTAATTTGTATCTTGATGATATTCACTATAGCGTTTGATTAACTGCTTATTTGGTTTGATATTTTCACGTTGTATTCGATAGAATTGGTTTGACAAAATTTGGAACTGTTTGGTTTGCTTAAGCTGTTGAAAAAAAAATTGATGTGGGTTCACTAAAATCGATTTCAGTGAATGTTGGTAGATATAGCTTTTCCTTTTACAACTTACCAACACAATAAAGGAAATTACTAGTGTCCACCTTTTGTACTGTCCAAATAGAAAAGGACAAATTATCACAACCCCTTTTAATAATTATGATAGATGAAATAATTTTATTTTACCCTTTTCATAAAATTGTTTGATTTAGATTATGATACAATCGCTTTTGAAATAAATAAGGTTAAAAGAATTGATTTGTATTTGAGAAAAATATTAGAAAAGTGAATTTAGAATAATTGTTGTGAGATGAAAAAGTAAAAATTAATATTTTTTATTTTTATTATAATCAATTATTATAAAAGTGGGATACTTTTATCAAAGGTAAAATGTAAAACAAACAACTTTACTTTTTCTTAATTCACTTTTTCATTTTTTCTCACTTTTCTCAACTCATTTTCCATTAAAAAGTAAGGGTCTTGAATTTTTAGTTTTTATTTTCAATTTTTTTTAATTTTATAAAAAAAATATTGAAAATTCTAAAAACTATAAAATTTACTTTTCAATTTTAATTTCTAATTTTTAGTTTTTCCTTTATAAAATCCTGAAAACTGAAAAACTGAAAACTCAAACCAAATAGATCATAATATTTTTCATTTCTACTATAATGATTATTATGAAAGTTGGACACTTTTATCAATGGTAAAATGCAAAATAAATAACGCTACTTTTTCTCAACTCACTTTTTTCTACCTCAACGTGAAAATTGTTACTAACAAAACATGATGGTAACCATTTCTTACTAACTCAACTTCTTCACATTATTCCTAAATACAAATCAATTATTTAAAAATCAATTCTCAATGGTAATTATTTTGAAAGCAATTCACCATAATCTAAACCAAACAGGCCTTACAAGTACAATTGAGTGGGGAGGGGATTGAAATTGTAATTTTGCTGTTTTGGAGGATAAAATTTTCCATCTAAGACTAGATAAAGACAACAGTTACAACAGAGTTTCACTTTCCCCAAGTTTAAAATGAAATTGTTACATCTTTGTAGAGTGCATTTAACGCGTGCCTAAAGAAAAAATTATTATTGTTTCTAAATAAATTTAAATTAATTTTAGGCTCTAAAATGTACTCTTGGATTGCAGTAATTTCTGCAAGACCCAGAATTTTTAACTCTGATGCCAATGTCATGCTACCCGGCAACTTGCAAGTGAATCCAAAAGCAGTGATCTTTTCATTGGTTACTTAAACTGTCCTTTGTGAATCTTGTAGGGTGACACCATTACTACATTGTAACTACCAAAAGACAATAGGACAATACCTTGAAAACAAGACATGAATTTCCAAATGATGGTTAGCCATCATAGCTAGCCCTTAGTACAATAAATAAGTTGCAATAAACCCTTCAAGCTTAAAGAGTTAAGAAGGCAACCCTTTCCACAATGCAATAGCTGGATCAAGATAGTCAGTCACCTTACAAGTAACCATTTGGAGAATATGCATGATTTATGCAGACAAAACACAACAAAATTTGTCCTTCATATGGCCATTATGCTAAGCCAAACGTCAATTATGTGCACAATTAACAAATTGCAATAAACTCGAGGTGGGACGGCTTTAACTATTACATCAGCATTCAACAATGCAAACATTTATAACCCACCATACAAAATTTGGCCGACCTATGCATGATTGGTAATGAATTTGAAATTGCCATTTGAGGGCAATTTATGCTTCAAATGACATGGCATATGACAACAACCTCATTGAAATTGTCAGCAACCAAGAGACATTGAAAACATACCACGCTAACATTATGTTGTGAGTGCCATTTTATTTTTCTTGTCATTTTAGTATTCTTGTTCCATTTTTGTTCTCCGTTTGCTCTTCCGCTATTCTATAGTCCTTCACCTTTATAGCTCATAGTTAGTGCTATATGTCTAGCTTGTTACATTACAACATCTCCAAACCATATTGGAGCCTTACCAACTCAGAATTTATCAATGTCAGCCCCAAGTCATGAAATTGCAAAGGCTGTGGCTGCTACAGCTGTGGCTATGCTATTTATTGCAGGGGTTTTCTTTTACTTCTTTAGAAAATATGCTCTTGCTAGATACCCCCAGAGGCACAAAGTTGCTGCAAGTTTCCATAGAGAATCAGGAGTGAAACATGAGGATATAAAGGAAGTTGGTGGTAATGTGAAAGGACTAATTGTTGAGGAAAATGGGGTTGATTTTCTTTATATGATGGGCATAGAAGGCAGACAATTGATAACCAGATTCACAAATAATAGATTTAATCCTAGTTTTAAAGAGGATGAGGAAGAAAAGGGAATAAATGTAGTGGTCCAAAGATCCAAAATATCCAAGCCTCAGGCGATTCCACTACCAAGTGAATCTCAAGGCTTGATAGTCCAAGAGGATCAAGTTAAACCAGCACCTCCACTTCCAACACAGTCTTCATCAATGATTCATGAGGAGAAAACTCAACCACCACCACCTCCTCCTCCTCCACCACCACCACCACAAGCAGCCGCTCTAAGTAAAGAAAT
The DNA here is from genome assembly GCA_031216125.1 of Dalbergia cochinchinensis. NCBI lineage: Eukaryota > Viridiplantae > Streptophyta > Magnoliopsida > Fabales > Fabaceae > Dalbergia > Dalbergia cochinchinensis. Next base: position 50,648,271 of record CM062373.1, on the reverse strand, counting down.
TCCAAAGGCACCACCACCTGGTCCACCACCAGTTCCAAAGTCCAGTGGCTTCAGTTCATCCTTGAAACCCCCACCTGTGCCTAAAGGGAAACCAAACATCAAAAGCACCAAAGAGGCTGCTGTAGGGGAGAGCTCAGGAGAGAAGGGTGGTGGCCAAACAAGGCTGAAGCCTCTACATTGGGATAAGGTTGTGGCTAATGTTGATCATTCAACAGTGTGGGATCAGATCAATGATGGCTCTTTCAGGTATAATATATCTTAACAATGTAATCCCACTTCATATTTGACTAGTTTGCATGACCAAACATCACATGGGCTCTTTCTTCATTCACAGGTTTGATGATGAACTCATGGAAACACTCTTTGGATATTCAACCAACTACAGAACTCAAGAACGAAACAAAAGTCTTTCAACTTCAGCAATGTCCAATTCCAGCACACCAACTCAAATATTCATTCTGGAGCCAAGAAAATCCCAAAACACTGCAATTGTGCTAAGATCACTTGCCATCTCCCGCAAGGGAATCTTGGATGCATTGCTTGATGGTCAGGGACTGAGTGTTGAGACACTTGAAAGACTCACAAAAATAGCTCCTACACAAGAAGAAGCAGCCAAGATCATGGAATTCAGTGGCAGCCCCGATAAGCTTGCTGATGCTGAATCCTTCCTCTACTACATCCTGAAAGCAGTTCCAACAGCATTCAATCGCTCGAAAGCAATGCTTTTCAGGTTGAATTATGACTGTGAAGTTCTTCAGCTTAAGGAGCACCTACAGGCAATTGAAAGGGGTTGCAAAGAACTGAGGACTAGTGGTCTGTTTTTGAAGCTGCTGGAGGCCATTCTCAAAGCTGGGAACCGGATGAATGCTGGAACTTCAAGGGGCAATGCCCAAGGTTTCAACCTGAGTTCTCTTAGAAAACTCTCTGATGTGAAAAGCACCGATGGGAAGACTAGTTTGCTTTACTTTATAGTGGAACAAGTAGTTCAATCAGAAGGGAGAAGACAAGCTATATATCAAAGGCACAACTTTTACAGAAGCAAAAGCAATGGTAATAGACCATATTTAGATAGCCAAATACAACAAGAGGGTGACAGAGAATATCTGATGCTTGGTTTGCCAGTGTTAGGTGAGTTAAGTGATGAGTTATCTGAAGCAAAGAAAGCAGCCGGCATAGATCATCACAGTTTCATCACTGTGTGTTCCACTCTCAGTGCTCATGTTATGGAAATTAGACAGATTATAACGTGCTGTGGAAACACTGAGAGAGGTGGCTTTATCAGGGAAATGAAAGGGTTCCTAGAGCAATGTGAGGGGGAGCTCAAGGTTGTGAAAGAGGAGCAGACAAGGATCATGGAGCTTGTGAGAAAAACCACTGATTATTATCTAGCAGGAGCATCCAGAGACAATTTGTCAAACCCCTTTCAACTGTTTGTGACTGTGAAAGATTTTGTTGACATGGTAGGTCAGGCTTGCATAGAACTTAAAAGGAAGCTAGAAAAGAAGAGTGCAGGAGCAGAAGCTGCATCAACACCACCTTTGTCACCATCAAAGAGGGTATCACTCAGATTCCCAAACTTGGATTTATATTTTCCGTCAAAAATGTCAGAAACAACTTCTTTCAGCCAATCAGAAGATGGCTTCTGAAGCTTGGTTCATGTAAAATGCTCATTAAAAGGGTTCCTTATAAGATATAAGATCTTTAACAAACTTTGAACATGTACAAAAATTTTAAGGATAATATTACACCTTGAAATAAGCTTGGCAGAATGGGGATTTGGTCGCTTGAAATTAAAGGGTTAGTTCTCAGTTAGAATAGTCACTGCGGAGTGCAGACATTTTGGAGTAATCAACTTCAATTAAGCTATTTCTTGCTTTTATGGTCACCCTTGTTTTTTATGATTTTGATTGTATGAAGCTTTCAGTGTAATCTTTTTTAAGTAATTTGACATTATTGAAATGTATTTAAATGAACCACATTCTAGACCTTGGCTTCAGCAACTCAACCTCTTTCTCTTTCACTGGTTCCGGATGTCAAAATTTCACCTCAAGCACAGCAGAAGAAACAAATGACAGCATAGTTATTAAAGTGAGACGTGTGATCAACTCAGCCAACGCATTGAATTACTGGATTACTGATTCAATAAATGAATTATTTGTTAAATCGGAGTTAATTAAATAAATATAATAAAAATATATTGTAATTCAAATAGATATGTAGTATATATTATTCTTGACATATATAACACAATAGGTTGCATAATACATAATCCGAGGAGGATGCCCATATATCCCTTGCAGAAAGTTTGATTCTCGGCAATGCAATTGTTTATAATTATTTTCTCAAAGGCTCAAACTTTAAGCCATTCAAATCCAGTTTTGCGGTTTTGATTCGCATCAAAATCGGTCCATCACTGAGTTTGATCGGGTTAATTGCAGAACCAATCTGAAGTGAGAATCAAATCGGGCACCAAATTGAACTGGATCGAGTTGAGTTGATAAAAGTGAATACTAGTACTAATTACCAAATGTTTCTGTTTTTGTTTCCATTTCCTTTCCAGGAGCACAGGTATTCCAATACTACGCGGTTGTTGTGGAGGGTTTTGGACCTTCGGAATCTTATAAATGGGTCAGTTCCATAGGAAAATTGACAACTAAACTAGCTAATTAATATGTGACACGCAAATTACTAACCTATTATATCCTGTTTGGTTTGAGTTTCCAATTTTCAGTTTTTCAGTATTTCAGATTTTGTGAAGAAAATATTGAAAATTTTAAAAATTATAAATTATAATGTTCAGTTTTCAAATTCTTTTCATAAAAGTTTGAAAATTGAAAAATAAAAAATAAAAAAATAAAACTGGAAAATGAAACCCAAAAGACACTTAATTTATCAAACGGAGTACAATACATTATAGAATTATCCCAATCAATGTATACGTCAACAATGACATTATTCTTATAAAAAAAATATATACTACTTATTTCTCGATACATATTCATTTTCATTAGTTTTTAAAGTAAATATTAGCGTGGAAGAAAAGTAAGTGCTTGTAAATTACCTTCTCTTTGGCCCATAGACAAGTATTTAACTAGGAGTCTAGGACACGCCGAATCCATCGCTTTCTTTTATTTCGAAGAGTATTATTATTATGACACATAAACTTAGGTATTTAAATAGAATACCCATTTAATTATTATTAGATGTGATAGGTAAAAGAAAAAAATTGAAATTATTATCATATCTAATAGTGATAAAATATATATTCTAATTAAATATTTATTTTTAGAAGTTAAAATAGTATTATTATATTTTTATCAATGACTTCCCCACCTATTTATGAGGTTATTTTAAGGTGATCCACCATGTATTCTGGACCATTGTATAGTCCTTGAATTTTAACTACTAAATTACCAAACTGACCTATTTTATCTTTCAATTCTCATATCAAGCCACTTACCCCTTTCTCTCTTCTTCTAACATATTTTTTTCTCTCAACCAAAAGAGATACAGCACCATCACTATTCTCTTCCATCAACACTCAAGTGCTGCACACCACCCGGAGCTATAGCCATGACACAATGTTGCTGAACGCCTATAAATTTATTTGGGCTTTCATCGACTGAGACTGGGGGTTTTTTTTTTGCTGTTCATAAGCTCAGGAAAAAAACACAAAATGGCCAGGGGTTGGTGTTTAAAGAACTCGGCATTCGGGTGTTTTCGATTCAATTTTGGAACTAGTTTTCGTTATTTTGGTCTTTATCAGAGTTTATTTTTTTGAGTCTGTTTGGATTTCATTGTTGTATCTTTGCTCTAGCCCTCATTTGTTAAGGCTGCCTGCTCCCTCTGCTTGTCAGAATAAAAGAAAATCCATCTTCATTGCCTCCAGTGATGTCAGAACCTGATGGCAGTGGCAGAAGTGATGAAAATTACAAGAGTAAGAAGGGATAGTATGGTCTTTTAAAAAATATGTTTCTTAACTTTTAAAATTATTATTTTATTTTAAGTTATTATATCTTTAAATCCCAACCATCCAAATAAAATATAACATATATAAGAGTGGACAAGATGGGTTGTACCATGTTAAAGTGACCCCATATTTATGGCCCGAAGATGTTCAGGTCTTTTCTTACTTTTTTATAAGTCGACTTGCTCGAAGTCTTCTCTTATTGAGAGACCGAGGTAAGATCGAAGCAACAACATGAAACTTTCCTCCTGTTGTTTTTTGGTTATAAAAAAGCTTTTCTCCTTTGAGATGCAACAACAAAAATAAGAGCAAGAAACTGAGGTGAGGAGCAAGCATAGAAGAGTAGAGCTGTGAAACAGAAACATGGCTGGTGGAAGTGGAAGGCTTGGTGGTGAGAGGATAGACATAAGAGGAGAGAGGATTGAGAAGGCACTTGGCTTTGCCTGGAAGGCTTACAAGACAGCAGACAAGCAATTCGATGTTGAGAAGGTTAGCAAGACCAACTCTCCATCAGAAGTCTTCATCAGCTTTCCAGGATCAGGTGCTGTCAAGGATTGGTATTCTCAAAAACCCTTTGGGGAATGCAAAATTGACCTTAAACTTTTCCCCTCAATTAAAAGAGTTGGCTACAATGAAGCTGCTAGAGTTAATGAAGCCTTTCAGACAAGGTTCCAAGCCATTTTGCTCTCGGGGAAGCCATCACTTGAGAAGGAGGTATCATTAAATGATCTAGTTATTATGCATATATGGGATTATTATTATTATTATTATTTTTTTTGGCCCTTCTCTGTCCAAACTCCAAACTCAACTTTTTCATCAATTAATCTCTCTGTCATATGGCACTATAAATAACTGATGATGTCGGTGCCAAGTGTTACTTCCTTTTATATAAGAAAGCACATGTTTGAATGAATCTGTAGGTGGAAAAAGCAATGGAAAAAGGGAAGCAAATAGTCTTCACAGGACACTCCTCTGGTGCTCCAATGGCCGTTCTAGCAACCCTTTGGACCTTGGAGAAGTACATAACTCCGAAATCCCATGGTAGGATACCCCCTCTCTGTGTAACTTCTGGTTCTCCATTGGTTGGTGATCATGTATTTTCTCATGCTATAAGGAGACAAAATTGGTCTAACAACTTCGTGCACTTTGTGATGAGATATGACATACTGCCTAGAATCTTGTTTGCTCCTCTCTCATCTTTTGATCAAAGATTTGAAGCAATTTCACAGTCCTTCGATCCCCAATCCAAGTCTTTCATGAGTGAGTCAATTGGAAGATCCACTACCACTGCAGCTTATGATTTCTACTTTGCTGTAATGTCAAATGCTGCAACTGTCACAAGCCATGCTGCCTCTAAGCTAATGGGAACCACAGGCTCAACACTAGAAACCTTGGCAAATTTTGTCCCATTAAGTCCTTATAGACCCTTTGGAACCTACATTTTCTGCACCAGAAATGATAAGAAAATTGTCATAAGAAACCCAGATGTAGTCCTGCAGGTCTTGTTTTTCTCAGCTCAATTAAGCACTGAAGCCGAAGGTGATGAAGTTGCCAATAGAAGCCTACAGGAACATGTAGTCAATGGCACCAAACAGCAACTAACCTTAGGAATGCAGAATGTTGTGCACTTGGACCAAGACGAACTTGAGGAGCTTCCTTTGACTGATGATCATTCAAGGGACGATATCAGCGTGGCCTTAAATGACCTTGGACTGGTAAGTAACGTTTCTACATCATATAATTATGCGTATATTATCTCACATAATTTAGTACTGGCTTGACCTTAACAAATTGCAGCATATTACATCTAATTCTAGGGGGAAATGACACTAGTTGTAAATTTCTTAACCATTTACACATAAAATTGGATTTGTTGAAAGATGATAATTAGTGTTGGGTTGTTGGCACTAGGCTTGAAGGTTTAGGCTCAGTATTAGATGACATATGTACTTGGCAGTGGCAAATTGTTGGGTTTACAGCAATCTCCCCTTCCAGCCGGGATTGGGTCAACTGCTTATAACTAGGTCTAAAATTATAAACTTTTAATTTGGGGTACAACTCTTTGTACTTAAACTCATTATCGGACATCATAATTCAATGAGGCCTTGACCCTATTTGGGTTTTACTGTGGCAAAAAGATGCTGACGAACAACCAACGGAACTTTCAATGACCATTTTGCATTTGAGCTTCGATTTCCAGCTCTAGAATTATACTCAAGCCCAACATTCCTCCAATGCAAGGTCAAGCCCGCTGCAAATTTGCAAAATGTCAATATTTAGGATCGATCTAGCTAGGAAATTGCAGAATCTCTAACTATTCCTCTAGTACAGCACAATGCACAATGCACAATGCTCCCACATTGGGGGGTATGTGGGAGGGTATTATGTGCACAACCTTGTCGTTAGAATTGCGGATAGGCTCTTTCTTGGAGTTGAACCTGTCACTTCTGTGTTACAAGTCACCAACTTTACCGTTGCCTATAAAGTCTTATTCTCAAAATATTTAGCAATTCCTCTTGTTGAAATTTGCAGAGCAAAAGAGCTAGACTCTGCCTTCGAGCAGCAGCAGATTTAGAGAAACGGAGAAGAAACAATGAGGAACTAATGAAAGGAAAGGTAGCTTCTATAGAGAAAAAAATGAATGAACTGGAGAAGTACAAAGACTATTGGGAGCACAACAAAGTGGGATACTATGATGCCTTCAGGCTGCAAAAGGACCCTGAGGACTTCAAGGCAAACGTGAAGAGGCTAGAGCTGACAAGTGTGTGGGATGAGATCATTGAAAAGCTACGGAGCTTTGAACTCCCAGATGAGTTTGAAGGCGAGAGTGAATGGGTTAAACATGGAACGAGGTTTCGAAGACTGGTTGAGCCTCTGGATGTTGCCAACTATTACCGACACTTGAGGCATACTGAGTCTGGCTCTTACTTGGTTAAGGGAAGGCCAACAAAATATAGATACATGCAAAGGTGGCTGGAGCATGCTGAGGGAAGATGGGCAGAACGAGAAGCCTATTCGGAGTCATCCTTCTGGGCTGAGGTGGAGGATCTTTGCTTCATAACCAACAACAACAATGGATCATTTGAAGATGTTAAGGAAAGGGCCGAGAGACTAGAGAATCAGATCAAGACATGGGTTGACAATGGGGTGATAAATAAGGATGTTTTCGTCGAAGGTTCTACGTTGGTGAAGTGGTGGAAAGCTCTTCCTACACAGCACAGGGAAGGCTCTTGCATTAGGAGTTTTATTGAAGTGTAACACGAGACATAGTGGCATTCAGAAATATTATTTCAACACTTAATAAGTGAGTGTCTCTTGAGACATCAACTTTATCATTAGTGGATGTGATAGTGATTCCCACTTCTTTCATTAATTCATCATTTCCAATGGTAAACAAGTGGGAGACTGTATCATGGGACACTCACTTTTTAGGTGTTGAAATAACACTTCTATGACATTCATGTATGCATTGTCAAGAAAGATTCCTAAAGTGCTTTTTATGTAATGGGTCTTGAGTAATGTAAAATTGTATGATCTATTTATTTATTTAAATGTTAATAATATTTTATTATAAAATTTTTACTTGTTTGGCATTTTAATTTTTATATCAAGAAATAAAGATATTTTGTTTCTTAAATGTTCTTGGGGGTGAGAAAATGATTTTATTACTCCAAACTGTTTAATGTTTGATGTCTCCAAAATTAAGTAAAAATGTAATTATAGTTGTCAAATGCTTGGGTTAATTTATTTAAAAACTTGAACCTAGGTTAACTCAAAAGAATCTAGGTAAATTTAAATAAAGTCATATTAACTTCATAAGTTTACTCTTATTTATAATTTGATTTCATAAGCAATAAAATATAGAATTTTATAAGTAGCACTCTTAAGTATTAAATATTACAGAGTAATAATAATTTATTTTTACTTTTATTTTAAGAATATATGTGAATTTTTCAGATTATTAAAAGTATTGACGGAACTTAAGGCAGCTCTAGTGACTCATTTTTTGAGTCCTGGTTCCTTTTAGTGTGGGATTGTCCGCTTGCAAATGCCATTGGACTAAAAAAAAAATGGGCCTACAGAAATGGTACGGTTCTTAGTTTAATGGGACGGATCCCACATCTGTGTTAAACAATTAAGTTCTGACACATTTCCTATACAGCTTTTTAATTTTTTTTAAGTAAATGAATATAGTAACAATTTTTGGTTCCAGAATATAGTAACAGTTTGTGATTAGAAAAATGCACCGTTGGTGAATTAAACTGAATATAACAATAGTTGATATTGATCAAAAAGACAAAATTAGCAACAATATGCTGTTTTCGTTGTTGAATTGGATTATTGGAATGGATGGTTAATATTTTATTTTGAAAAAATAAATATAGGAGGAGGATAGCTGTTTTTTTTTACCGTTGATTTTTCTTTCAAAAATATTTTTTTCTTCTATAAATATAAATATTTTGTTGACTAAAACCCTAAATCAGTTCTTCAGATTTATAGTATGGGACAAATTAGGGTCTGTTTGATTTGAGTTTTTGGTTTTCTAGTTTTACAAATTTTATGAAGGAAATATTGAAATTTCTGAAAGCTACAAATTCTAGTTTACAATTTTCATTTTCAGTATTTCCTTCATAAAAATGAAAATTCAAAATTGAAAAATAAAAAATAAAAAATAAAAATTCAAATCAAACAGACTCTTCATCCCTCAGACTTGAAAATTATCATATTAAAATTTGAAAATTCTCATATTAATTTCTCAAATTTCATAAAAAGGGACAAATTAGTCCCTCTGTAAAATTGTCGTCTAAGCTGTGCCCTGGTAACTTACTTATATATACTATTAACTTGTTTATATGCACTGTTAACTATTATGGTTGATTCTAACTTGTCTCACTCCTCTAAACGAAGTCGTTTAGATCTTTTTCTTTATCTACCATCTCATCATAGCTCTCTGCTTAGAAGAAAGATTTTAATTTTAAGTTAGCATTTGTTCTGTGCAGAATAGGGGAGTAAAGCAAGTTAGGATTCAGTAAAAATTAACAGTACATGTAAGCAAGTTCATAGAATACGTGGATATTTCTATTAACAGTTTAGATAACAATTTGACGGAGGGACTAATTGTCCCTTTTTATAAAATTTGAGGGACAAATATGAGATTTTCTAAATCTGAGGGACTAATTTGTCCTCCACTATAAATCTAAGGGACTAACTTAGGGTTTTAGTCATATTTTGTCACTCTTTTGACAATTCTCTCCAACAATTTCTACTATTCTTTAAATTCTTTCCACACAAATTCTACTATTCCCTAAACCACAAAAATGAATCCAAATAAATTTTATAAATTTCTTTTCCCTATTACTTGCAAAATTCCTGCAAGGCACGCGGGAAGGTGGGTGCTATCCAATTTGTAACACATCATACAATTCTTTTTCATGATACCAGTGACTTAGTGGATATCCTTATGTGGTGGATACCAACTGCATACATGAAGAAATATAAAAGATAACATCAATCATAAGATAAGAAAATCATAAGTTAACATTAATATAAAATAAATTCAAACAAATTATTTCCTAAATCTCTTATCAAGTGGATTCATCCAACAAGGAGTGATCTTGTGAGTGCTTGTGAATGTGACTATTGCTTGGAGGATGAAGCTGCAATGATGGATGTAGTCGCCGGCACAGGCTGTGAAGCATCCTGTATTGGAGGGGGAGGAGGCACAAACCCAGGGTTGAGTACCATGATGTATTGCTTCTATTCCCTGGGCTGGGATGTCTGCACTTCAGCTGGTGTAAAGGTGGAAGCTGGAGTGGTGGATAAGAAAATGCTACTGCCACTACCAAAACCATTACGTTGGGCGACACTTTTCTTGCCCTTGCCTCTACTCGTCATATCTAAATGTAACATAATACATGTATTAATAAATATAATAATTAAAATCAAACAAAATAAATGATTTACCTAATTTACTCTGATAGTTTTATACTATCATCCTTATTCTCAGATGAAATTGCAGGTAGAAAACACATGAGAAGGGGGGTTTGAATCGTGGTTTGCCTTTTCTTTCCTTATTTGACTTCTGAAAAACTTTACCAAGATACTATCAAGCTATGAGCTTGAAATGCAGCGGAAACAGTGTTTGTAATTTCAAAAATTGAACTTTCTAAATTGAATATGTAATAAACACGCGAAAGACAATTTTTCAAAACTGGCACAGTAAATAAACAAAATACAGAAATAAAATAAAGATGAAGGAGAAGAGAGATACTGCTCAAGAGTTTTTATACTGGTTCAGCCAACCTGCTTACATCCAGTTCTTAACCACCGTTGAGTTTTAATAAACCTTTCTCTCACCAGAGAAAGAATAAAGATAGTCTTTATAATAGTCTCCCAAGGTCTTATCAATGACTAGCAAACAATCCCTACTATCACAAACTAAGTAGTTATTCACTAACCTCTTTAAGCTGAACTGAGTAGTCTTTGACTAACCTCTCCAAGCTAAACCGAGTAGTCTTTAATAGACATGTCAAAACGGTCCCGACCCATCGGGTTGGTCCGCTAAAACCGCCATTTTTAGCGGGCTGGGCTGACTTTTTGAGCTCACTAAAAAATTCCAGCCCGCCAAACCCGCCCCGTTGGCCAAGCCTTTTAAATTTTTTTTTGTAATATTTTTGGTAGGAGTATGTGAAAAAAAAAGGCTTGTATAATGGACACCATGAGACAAGCCTAACTCAAAAACTAGCCCAAATGAGAGAGAGCACACGGACATGGAGTCACGGACTGGTATTAGACAAAGGCATCACCAAATACTATCATAAGTCATAACACGGTTTTGTCTTCTGTGAGAGAAAGGCCCAAAAGCCCAAAAGTTAAAACTTCTTCAGTTGTCTTGTTCAAGCAAACAAAGTGAAAACCTAAGGGAACAACTAATAGGGTAAATTCTTGAAGCAGCGGTGGCGATCCATTTCTCTTACAACAGCTGAGCAACAGGCCAGCAGCAGCGGTGACTATCCCTTTCGTCACCCAGTCCAGCGACGGTGGCGATCACCTTCAGTTGGCTTGGCGTCGCTCTCGTGTAGTGGCGTCGATTCTGGAGGATGCGCTTCTCCGTTGTGGGTGAGGCTTCTTCTTCCATTCCAACGTTGAGCTCATCGCGTCGTGGCCGGTGGCAGGCTTCATCTTGCATCGTGGCCGACGGTGAGCTGCATCTTGCATCGTGGCTTCAGTAAGTCGATGGTATCATACAAATCTGAGGTGAAAGCATTATTTTTTCATTTATTTGTTCCTTTAATTTGAGGAAGAGAAGTGAGCATGAGAAGTGAAATTAAAGGAAAAATGTGAGTTTTGATTTCTTAGTTTCTGGAGCTTTGGTATCACTGCCATGAATTTTTTTTTCGTTTCTTTGTTGCAGTTTGCTCATGTGATGTGATGATAAAAGGTTTCTTCATTTTTTTGTGTTGTAACTTGTTTGGATTTGCAATGACTTGTCATTTGTTGTTTGGGTTTTTCTTGTTTCAAATTTAAAAATTTAAAATGGAATCAATACCAGTTGATGACCCCATATTTGTTAATGAATTGGGAAAATTAGATCAAATAGGGGATGGTTCAGATTCAGAAGAACCTAATAAGAAAAAAGCCAAGTCAACAACCTCTGATTGTTGGAAGTTTTTCACAAAAAATGGTGTTGGAAATGATGGAATTAAAAGAGCTAGATGCAATGCTTGTAAGTAAGAATATAAAGCTTGGGGGAAAACATATGGGACATCAACACTAAAACGCCATATCCAAAAGTGTAAAGAAATTAAATTTGAGGATGTTGGTCAAATGATTGTGGATATGCAAGGAAAGTTGAAGTCTCCTGAGCTAGACCAAATATCACGTGAGATGTGTGCTATTGTTATAATTGAGCATGATTTGCCATATAAGTTTGTTGAGTATAAGAAGATTAGCAGTTGGGTGGAATATTTAAATCCAGATACAGTTCCTATTTCTAGAGATACAGCTAGGGCTGATGTGATGAATATTCATGTGAGAGAGAGAGAGAAGTTTAACCAAACTATGATAACAATTCCTAATAGGATTTGTTTGACTTCTGATTTGTGGACATTATGCACTACTGAGGGTTATATTTGCGTGCCTGCATATTTTGTTGATTCAAATTGGAAGCTAAATAGTAAAATTCTTAACTTTTGCCATATGCCTCCTTCTTACACTGGTTTTGAATTGTCTTAAAAAATTTATGAATTTTTGAGTGCTTGGGGAATAGAGAGAAAAAAATTTTCTCCCACTTTAGATAATTTGTCTGCTAATGATAACATGCAAGAACATTTGAAAAATACTTTGGGTGTGCAAAATTGATTGCTATGTAGTGGGGAGATTTTTCATGTGCATTGTTCTGCACATATTTTGAATCTCATTGTGCAAGAAGGATTGAAAGTCGCTAGTGATATATTGTTCAAGATTAGAGAAAGTGTCAAATATGTAAGGGGTTTTACGATTAGAATGATCAAGTTTAAAGAATGTGTTACAATGCTTGGTGGTGTGGGTTTCGGGGTTGGATTACATTTAGATGTTCCTACTAGATGGAATTCAACCTATTTAATGTTTGAAAGTGCTCTGAAATATCAAAGGGCTTTTGCTAATTTCCAAGTAAAAGACCATGGATATAAGTATTGCCCTACGATTGATGAGTGGAAAAGAGCGGAAAAGATATGTGAGTTTTTGTCTCTATTCTATGACACTACCAATATGATTTCAGGATCAATATATCTCACTTTTAACTTGTACTTCTTACACGTTTGGAATATTCAATGTGTTTTGCAAGAGAGCTTAAGTAACAATGATGAAGTTATAAGGAGTATGGGAGAGAAAATGTTTAAAAAGTTCAAAAAGTTCAAAAAGTATTGGAATGAATACAATGTTGTACTTGCACTCGGAGGGGTTCTTGATCCTCGAATGAAATTTGTTATATTGCAATATTGTTATTCAAAAATTGATCCTTCTACAACTGAAAAGAAAATAGAACATGTGAAAAGAAAAATGTATAAGCTTTTTGAAGATTATTCTAGAAATGATAACACTTCCTCATAAAATGTTACACCGTCTAGACCTACTCCTTTCCAATCTTCAAGCTCTAGCGTGTCACGAGTATCAGGATCAAATGATCAGAATCAAAGAATCTTTGATAAAAGTGCAATTTTTTAAATGGCCATTTACTTTATATTTCTAATTGATTTATTTTTAGCTTGTTTCCTTTCACCAATTAATTCATGTTATTTACTTGTTACGAAAGGAATTGAAATTGCATATTCATTAAAATGCAATAGGAAGTGGAAAGAATCAACTTGATATTTATTTAGATGAGCCAAATTTGGACTTCCAATATTATGAGGATTTAGACGTGTTGCAATGGTGGAAGGATACTCAAAATTACTTTCCGAAACTATCAATAATGGCTCGTGATTTGTTGAGTATTCCTATCACCACTGTGGCTTCTGAATCTGCTTTTAGTATTAGTGCAAGAGTACTTAATAAGTATAGAAGTCATTTATTGTCAAAGAATGTTCAAGTATTGATTTGCACTCGAAATTGGTTGCATGGGTTTGCTAGTAATGGTAACTTATTTAATATCGTAATTGTTTTTTCTTTGGGTTTATATCATTACTTTTTATCAATTAGTTTTTACTCATGTTATGATGATGGTGATGAAGGTGGTGCAAGAAGTGAACCATCTGGGTTAGCGGGTGCTTTTAATGTTGATTTAGAAGATATTGATGAATGGTTGCTATGGACACAGTTTTTGTTGGTGTTGTAAGACAAAGACAATTAGTAAATATTATGTGTTAGTTGGATTCGCTATTGTGGTATTAATGGTAACTTATTTAATTTGCAATATCATTTTTCTTTGAGTTTATTTTAATATGATTTATCAATTGATTTTTACTTATGTTCTTTTTCAATTATGTTTATAGAAATAGATGATGATGATGATGAATGGGTGATGAAAATGGGGCATGAAGAAAGAAGAAATATATGTACTTTTTTGGTGCTATAGATAGTTAGTAAATATTATGTATTAATTGGATTTGCCATTTTGCTAGTAATGGTAACTTATTTAATTTTACAATATCATTTTTCTTTGGGTTTATTTTAATATCATTTATCAATTGGTTTCTACCTACGTTCTTTTTGAATTATGTTTATAGATGATGATGGATTAATAGTGATGAAGATGGTGCAAGAAGCGAAGCATTTATGTCTTTTTGGTGCTGTCTACAACAAGATTGATCTTCATAGATGGTAATTTTCAGCTATTGAGCTTGTCCAAATGCCTAATATATGGTAATTTTCAGCTTCCTGATTACTGTTAGTGTAGTTTGATCATCTGTGGTGTGGAACTAGGGGTTATTTTACGGATTTTATCTTAGCTATATGATATTTACTATTTGTAGATCATTTTCATTATAGGTCATTTTTGAATTAGGGTGTCGATTTTGAATCATGGGAGACCAAAAAACAAATCTGTGCTTGCTCAATATCTACAAAGAAGTCTCGTGCTGTAGAAGTCCATAATCTTTCAGAAAAGATCTGTATAGACATGCTTTAATGAGTCCACAAATTTTATTCTGTGTTTCTCATAGTATCAAAGTGCTCATATATTGTATTTGCATGCAGAGGCATTGAGATAGAATCAATGAAAAGATGAGAGCTTTGCAAGAACTTATACCCCAGTATAAATGATGATGAAGGTGATGAATATGGATGGTGCAAGGAGTCAAGCATATGTCTCTTTTTGCCTTTAGGCTTTGGTGCTAATGAATTAGTAAATATTATGTGTTAATAGGATCTTTATAATTGGCAGTTGCTATGAACTTCTTATAAAATATAATTATTATACATTAATGTAATAGGTTGGCATTGGTGCATAGTAGTTAGTGAGTATTGAATGGGCTTTGAAAAATTGAGTATGCATCAATTAGAGAAAGAGCAATGATACGCATACATCTCTATATCTCCACCATGTACATTCACCTCGCTAAATGCCAAAATTGGCATAGAAGGATGTATTGGATACGGAGAGGCAAACTTGTCAACACAAGAAAAGGAAAAAGGAGGAGAAAAAGAGAAAGAAAAAGTCTTGTTCATCCACCAAACCAAACCCAAGCTTGTTTCAGTAACGTTCACTCACCAAAACTTCATTTCCTTTCTCTTTTTTCATATTTCTCTCTCTATTTCTTCATCGTTCACGGAAGGAAGAAGAAGAGGGAGAATCAAAATCTGTGGCAACGCATAAAATTTATCATCACGAATGAAATCTTTCTTGTTTCTCTTTCTTTCACCCACTAAAACTTCATTTTCTCTCTCTTTTTTCACGTTTCTCTCTTTAGTTTTTCATTGTTCATACAAGGAAGAACAAGGAGGACAATCAAGATCTGTGGGCAGCGCACAAAACTTATCATCATGTATGAAGACTTAGTTCATTCTATTTGATTTTTCAACTATTTATGGTTTATGTGCTAAGACATGGACATTTATTTTTTTTCCTATTTTTTTAAGTAACAAAACGAATTAAAAATGACTCTGTTAGAAGCTGAGGTTTGTTGTTATTGTTGAAAACTGGAGTTGAAAAGTTATAAATGCGTGTTATGAAAAGTTGTAAATCAGTATGTAAAAAATTGTAAACCATTGCACAAAAAGTTATAAACCAGTAGCACAATATTGTAAACCAATTGAGAATACATACTAACCAGGTTTTTGAAAATTGGAGTGGAAAAATTGTAAATGCATGTTACAAAATGTTGTAAACCTCTATGCAAAAAGTTATAAACCATTGCACAAAAAGTTGAAAGCTAGTAGTAAAATATTGTAAATCAATTGAGGACACATACTAACTAGGTTGTTGAAAACTGGAGTTGAAAAATTGTAAATGCATATTACGAAATGTTGTACACCTCTATGCAAGAAGTTGTAAACCATTACACAAAAATTTGTAAACCAGTAGCAAAATATTGTAACCCAATTGAGCACACATACTAACCAGGTTTTTACAAATTGGAATGGCAATATTGTAAATGCATGTTACGAGATGTTATAAACTGCTATGCAAGAAATTGTAAACTATTGCACAAAAAGTTATAAATCAATAGCAAAATATTGTAAACCAATTGAGGACACATACTAACCAGGTTGTTGAAAACTTGAGTGGAAAAATTATAAATGCATGTTACGAAATGTTATAAACCTCTATACAAAAAGTTGTAAACCATTGTACAAAAAGTTGTAAACCAGTAGAAAAATATTGTAAACCAATTGAGGTAAACATAATTATCATTTTAAGTTTAGTTAATTATCGTGTCGGGATCATGACGGGGAGCCCGAAAAAAGAGTTTTTTTTTGTTTGAAAATCATAGAGTCGCCACCAAGTTTATTTAAGTTGGGAAAAACATGGAAAAACCCATTACTTTTAGAAAATAGTCTTTGAAACCAGATTTGAGTCCGGGAGTTGGTTATGCATAGAGAAGGGTAGGAACTTAGTCCTATGCATCCCTAATACACCCGTCCTTAGACGGTACCTTAGTAAGTTGTGCAAATTAATTAATAACCATTAAAAAAATCAAATAGAATTAAAAAAACATATTTACAATTTAAGGAAAATTAATTTTGGCTTGACAGAGGTTGCCTGCTCCTACGTATCCTCTGGTGCAATGAGGAACTCAAAGTCACGTAGTTCTGTAAAAAATGATTGTGGGTTGATAAATTTTATTTATGAAAAAGAATTTATAACAAGAAAATTCGTTATTACCTGAGAATCAGATTAGTAGCCACTCAATGAATTCCCATGATTTAAATAACAATGAAGGTAACATCTGCTACTCAATCATCGTTATTGATCATTGCACTGATTAAAAAGATTTTTGTGAAGAGGTAATTCCTTTAGAAAACAGAATCCGTTCTCGCACAGGATTGAAGTTAGTATTTAGCTACTCAATAAACCCTTATGATTTAATAATAATAAAGATAATATTTGTTACTCAATTATCATCATTGATCATTGCGCGGATTAAAACAAAATTGAAGAGATTTTTTATTTTTTTATTTGAAGGAAAACCTATTTTATAAAAAAAAGAAGCTAACTTCAATTATGAAGTGACAAAATTAATTTAGAGACAAAATATTTTTTATTATTATTTTTTTAAAAAAAATTGAACAAAATATAATAATTAAAGACTAAAAGTAAATCAAGGGTCCTAACTACCATTTTTTATTTGAGATTTTTTTTAACACCAAGACTCACTAAAACATCAAATAAATGGCTAAAACAGAATTTCTAATCTAATTAATTACCTACTCAAAAGAAAACAAGTCCCCCCATTTTTTCTTTGTTTTTAGGACTCAAAACTAAACTAATTTTAAACCCGACAAATCTAAAAAGTAAAAATAAAAATCACAAATACTAAGTCAAACAAATAAACTCAAATCTAAACAAAATAAAATAACAATAACTCAAACTAAAATAAATCCAAAAACTCCTTATTTATTTTATAATTTTTCTAATTTAATTTTTATTTAATCTAGCACTACCTCCTAAATTAATTCTACTCACGCCCTACACACACTCACACGCTTACACACTCACACACACATGCACACATGCTCACCCACTCACACACGGCTCTCTCACTATCTCACACGTACATGCCCATACCCACACATAACACACACAACACTTTTTTTCTCTGAAACACACGCGTGTATGCAAAGAGAGGAACAGAGAGACAGAGAGAGGAAGGGAGAGAGAGAGAGTGGGAGGAAGCTATGGAGGAGGAAGAGAACCGGCACAACCAGGAGAGAGGTCGCAAGCGGTGGGGTCTTGTGGCGGTGCAGATCGGCCGGGTGAGAGGCACGGTGGAAGCCAACCTGCTCCCGGGTGGGGGAGGTCGAACGGAGGGAGCTTGCAGTGGTAGCCGTTCGCGGTGGTAGCCGCGCTCGAAGGGAAAACCATGGTGGTTGGGGTTGGCTTCAAGGTGCGACGCGATTTAGACCGCCACGGCCATCGCGATTTCTCGGAGATGGTGGGGAGCCATGGTTTAAGTGCTGCAGTTTTGGGAGGCATTTATGATGATGGGGCTGTAGATGGTAGTGATGTGAGGTGAGATACGAGGAAGGAAAGGGGGGGGCACGCCGTGGCTTCTCTGTGGCGATAACCAGTAATCTGAAGAAGCGTGGCCAGACTGATGTGGCGGCTGTTGGTGGTGGTTACGGATGCATGCAAAAGGGGAGAGGGAGCTGGCGGTGTAGCGATGAGGGATGAGGAGTGATGGCTGTGAAGGCTACTCCTTAGTCACAGAGGTAGAGGATTTTGGCCATGAGAGGATGAGAAAAATGATGGGGGAAGGAGTTGAGGAGGTAGACGGCGGAGGTAGGTGGTTGTTGTGGGTGATGGGGATTAGGATGATAGAGGGGTGAGAGGTGATGATGGAGGAGGAAGATGGTGGCTAATACCATGAGGAGGTCGCGGCAGTGAAGGGAGACCGTGGCCTCTCTGTCTCTCTTTTGCTCCTTTTTTTTTTAAATTTTTTTTTAGTAATGATATTATTGCTGCTGTTATTACCTGATTCTTCCCTTCTTGTTGCTGGATTTGGATTGAATTGCTGGTTCCTGTATATGAGTTGGCTATGGTCCAATTTTAGTTGATATGCTGCCCGATTTTTATTTGTAGTTCTTGGATTGTTTTGCTCTTTTTTTTTTATAGAAAGAATGTAATCTCTTTGGCCGCTGGTATTGCCAATATTCCTCTCAATGTGTATGATCTCTCTGTTTTCTGATTGCTCTCTGTTTGGGAAGTATTTGATCTCTAATATTGCCACAATTTTCCTCTCTGTCCTCTCCTTTGATCATGAATTTTGATCTTATTTATAAACATTGCAAATCCTATCATACGCTCCTGTAATGATTTCTCCCGGAATGGTTGAAAGCACTATGAGTTATGGCCGAGACATTATTACAGTTCTTGATGATGATGATAGGCATGGTGCCTTAACTTTTGCTCTTTTTTTTGTTATCTTCAGCTTGGTGCGCTACCTCTGCTTGTCTAGCTTTTCTTTCTTTTCATCATTTTTTTTATTTTTTTAAACAAATCAGCAAAAGACATGGGCTAGGCTAAAAGGGAAACGAAAAAAAAGGAAATAATAATAATAATAATAATAATAATAATAATAATGATAGAAAAAATAAAATAAAATGGACTGATTCTTTTTTTTAAAAAAAGAAAACAAAAAAAATCATGGGCTGATACATTTTTTTTTTGTAAATAGGCTGAATGATTTTTTTTTTTTTGATAATTAGAAATGAACTAAAACACTTGGACCTCTTTTTTTATTCACATAGGTCAAAACGTAAGACAACAATAATAATAAAAGAAAATCTAAAAACATGATCTAAATTGAATTAACTATCATGAGTCTACAAATAGGCTAAATTCTAAAAATATGTCAATTTTGATTTTTTTGTTTTAAGATCGGACAAAATCGGGTGTTCACAGTTAGTAAACATTACAATCTTATTACTAATTAAAATGACAATTATATTTATTAGTCTAATAAACACGACAATTATGCTATGTTAATTAGTCTAATAATGATAATTATGTTTATTTATTTAGTAATGAGATTATTGTGTTTACTAACTAAATTTAAAATGACAATTATGTTTACCTCAATTGGCTTACAACATTTTGCTACATGTTTACAACTTTTTACATACTGGTTTACAAAATTTCGTAACATACATTTATAATTTTTTAACTCCAGTTTTCAAAAACCTGGTTAGTATGTGTCCTCAATTGGTTTACAATATTTTGCTACTGATTTACAACTTTTTGTGCAATGGTTTACAACTTCTTGCATAGAGGTTTACAATATTTCGTAACATGCATTTACAATTTTTCCACTCCAGTTTTCAAAAACATGGTTAGTGTGTGTCCTCAATTGGTTTGTAACATTTTACTATTAGTTTATAATTTTTTATACAATAGTTTACAACTTCTTACATAGAGGTTTACAACATTTTGTAACATGCATTTACAATTTTTTCACTCCAATTTTCAAAAACCTGGTTAGTATGTATCCTTAATTGGTTTATACCATTTTACTACTTGTTTATAACTTTTTGTGCAATAGTTTACAATATTTTACATACTGGTTTACAACTTTTCGTAATACACATTTACAATTTTTCAACTTCAGTTTTTAACAATAATAGTAAATCTCAGCTTCTAACAGAGTCATTCTTAATTCGTTTTGTTGCTTAAAAAAACTGAAAAAAATAAAACATCCATGTTTTAGCACATAAACCACAAATACTTTGAAAAATCAAATAGAATGAACTAAGTCTTCATACGTGATGATAAATTTTATGCACTACCCACAGATATTGATTCTCCTCCTTCTTCTTCCTTCTGTGAACAATGAAGAAGTAGAGAGAGAAACGTGAAAAACAAGAGAGAAAATGAAGCCTTAGTGGGTGAAAGAAAGATAAACAAGAAAGATTTCATTCGTGATGATAAATTTTATGTGCCGCCACATATTTTGATTCTCCTCTTCCTTCTTTCTTCCGTGAACAGTGAAGAAATAGAGAGAGAAATGTGAAAAAAGAGAGAGAAAATGAAGCCTTGGTGAGTGAACGTTACTGAAACAAGCTTTGGTTTGGTTTGATGGGTGAACGTGACTTTTTCTTTCTCTTTTTTTCCTTTTCTTTCCTTGGGTTTCCTTTTCTTGTCTTCATAATTTTGCTCCTCTGTATCCATACTCCTTTTATATGCCACTTTTGTCCTTTTGTTGGGTGTAAGTAGCTAGTATATGTATTCTGATGTTCACCTATCATTTCTCTTTGAGAAAAAAAAGTTCTATAAAGTTTGTTTTATTTAGGAAAAAACAGCAAGTCAGCAATTGTGCAATACATGTCAAGGAATATTTTTTTTTAATTTTTTTAAAATTCCCTGCCAGCCCGCTCTTAAATGGGTTGGGTTGACTATTTAAACCCATTTTATTTTAGCGGGGTGGCTGGCCCAGTCCGCTTTTTGGTGGGTTTTTGGGGGGCCAGGCCTAAACATGGCAGGCTGGCTTGTTTTGACACCTTTAGTCTTTAATTAGCCTTTCCAAGCTAAATTTGACTAGTAAAATACCTTTACTGTCGCGTTGCAAGTAGTCTTTGACTAACCTTTTGAAGCTAACTCACACCGATCGCTACCGGGTCGAGGTTACAAAAGTTTGTGTTTGGGTTTGCAACTTAAACTAACCTATACTCAAGTTTCCTTAAAATTTATAGTGAAATATCTGAAAAACTTGAATGACTTCTTTCTAAATATTCTTTCTTGGAAGAAAGTTATAGACAATGAGCAATATAGAAAGAAGATTTTTACAAACAAGGAACTGATTATAAGAAATAATGAACTTTACAAGAAGATGAAGGGGAAATTTTAGCAGAGTTTTTGCTTTTTTGTTCAGCGCTAGTATCTTTTTCTTTGAAAGCACAACATCTCTATCTATATATGGTCTTCCTTATGACCGTTGTTTAATTAGATCTTTAAGTAACATGTGCTGATAATCCATTTATGTCTTGGAAAAGCAGTCTAGAAGAGTAGCATGTCTATTTGTCAAAGCTATTATAGAAGTTATTGCAAGGTTGAGGTTTCTGATGCCCCTTTTGAAACTACTCTACTTTCTGAACGTGGTTTCTGAACTCTTTCTTCTAGAAGATGGGGTAGTTGACCTCAATGGTAAAAGAGATGATATGTCAATTTTGACACTAGGTTTTGATTTTTCAAATTCAAATTCAAATTTCAATTTTTCCTTCTTTTTTCTTGTAGAACGCATTGTTTCACTGTAAGTGAGTTTTCTGAAGCACAGTAATATCTTGTCTTCAATTAATATTTGTTAATGAATGAATCATTGAGAATGTGATGATTGAATATAGTAGGACACTTTGGCTTCAATGATTGTTTGATATCTTCGTTTCTGGTGTACTTTCTGAAATCCAATACTGCTTTTTAAAGTCTTAAAACTTGATTTCTTGTAGTGTTGATTTTTCTCCAAATTGTTATCCATTTTAAGTTTGAATATGGATATAATTTTCACTTCCAGTTAGATCATATCTCTTAAAATGAGATAAAACATGCTTGCACATGTAAAGTGAAATTGTTCCCACTTAAATAAACCTTGATATGCTAAACGATAGAGCCTGTTTATTTCTTCAAGAAACTCAAGATAAATATTAGTCATTCTTCAATGTATTTTCTTTGAATTGGCTTTGTTGTCATTCAAAACTTATTAAAGCTTCTTAAAAATGTTCTGGAGCTAAAATAGAAATGTCATCCAAGAATTGTTGTTCCGCATTATCTTCAGTCGTGTCATCCTTTTCATTTGTTCTTAAAGCTTAGATAGGAGGGTCAATTATTTCAACTTCGTTCAGAGGGGAAGCTAAAGTTAGGGGATGGTAGTGTCTATTATTATCTGTGAAGGGACTAAGTCATGGATTTGATAGGCCTCCTCATCTGTCACTTCTTCAGTTTCAATTTGACCCCATGGTTTAGTTTTTATTACAACCCTCCAACTTTTATTACATATATTTTCCAGTGTGAGATAGAAAATAAACTTGTCTTGCATTTTAAGCAATGATGAATGGATCAAAACCTCTATATCTTTTAGTATGGTTAATCTCAATAATCTGGTACTAGTAATGTTTATGTGTTCCAATTAGGCGTGTTGGATTCAACTATTCACAGTTGAACATGACAACCCTTTTGATAAGTTCACTGATATACTCTAACTCAAGTATTTCCTTAAGTTTTCTACACCAATCACATTCATCATCACTTGAATCTCTTCTAACATTGGCCCCATTATTGTCTATTTTTCTCCTCTGCATGATTCCATGGTTTAGAATTTCTACCTGTTAACATAATAAATTAGCCAACTATAGCTTTATTTTTTGGACCCAGAGCTAAGTTATGTAGGTGAATATTGGTTATACTATTACCGAGATCATACACCTACATATACCCTAGAACATATCAAATTCAAGAATACAGATCAAATCAAATAATTAACACATACTTGTAAGCCAAACTACACGAGGTACAGAAGATTTGAACCATGATAGAAATTGATTAAGGCATTGCTCACCATACAATTGTTCAAAGTATATGTAAGCATTGGAACAATATGTGAGAATTGGATAACTTATGTGGTAATAATGAAAGTAATCATTAGTCACTTATGTTCTAAAAGGTTGCACTTCATCACAATTTATCAAGTAGTGCAGATATGGGGCATTTGATTTATATCTTAAGATCCATCATTCTTTTCTTTTCCTAGCAGCATGACTAGATTGGTGAATATGGATAGAGTTAGCTCAATTTTTCCCCTATCATCAATTTGATCGACCTGAGTTCTCATTGATTGAACATGAGGTTCGAAATAGTAGGAATAAAAATTTGATGTCTCTTTTGACATTTATGTCCAGCACATGGATCCCTCAACTTGAGCTCTATTTTGTATAGATCTTTTGAACCCTTCTATTTTTTTCTCAAATAGATATATCCATATATATTGTATTGGTCTATGAACGTGAGTTTTGTACACTAAGTGTATGGGCAAGTGATCCATCGAGTCAAAGAAACCCAAGGGAAATATTTTCTTTAATTTACACAAAATCATGGGGTATTTTTGTCCATCATTAGCAGATTATCAACTCTAACAGTGGGTGAGTATAAAAGTCCTTAAAGAACTCAATTAGTTCTCTCAATGGCTTCCAAACATGTTCAAGTAGTTTCCTAAATGCAATAGGGATAAGAGACAATGAATACATAATAATCATGACTTTTCATCTAAAAAAATCTTCTTTGTGGAATATTCACACAATGACCCAAGTTTGAAGCATAACTATCAGGAATTTTCAAGTCTCGCACTCACTTACACATATATCTTGTCTCTGTGGAAAGCTCAGGGTATCACTTGCTTTTGGTTTTGACCATTCACCATATGGTAGTTGTTGTAATTTCAATTCATAATGCCTACAGTGCTTTTCCAAATCCTGTCTTGTCTTGTAATTATCTTTTGTTCGATCAATGTCCATTCAAAATATTGTCAAACACATTTTTTTCCACATGCAAAATATCTAAACAATGAGAACTAAGTTATCCTTCCAATATGGCAACTCCAAAATATACTTTGTTTAGTCAAATTGTGCTCCATTCCTAATGGACTTTCCAACTTTTATAATTTTTGTACACTATCTAACTTTTTCTCATACTTGGTGACCGTTTATTTTGATGGGAGGCTCCTCATTCTCAATAGTTGCCTTTCTAAATTTATTTGCAAGGCACCTATATGAATTTTCATATCTAAAATTCTTTTATGACAATCAGATCCTAGAATTATTCGTCCATACTTTAACATAAATGCTTTTGTATCCTACACATAAATTGAATATGCTAATTTCCCTCGAGTTATCAATCTAGACAATATACCATAAGTAGGAAAATTATTAATTATCCATATCAGTGCTGCCCTTACACTAGTGTTATACTTTTTTGATATGTCATAAGTTACTACACCCTCACACCACAATTCTTTCAACTCATCAATCAAAGATGGAAGTATACATCAATTTTAGCCTTTGAATCTTTTGGACCAGTAATTCTACAAGTCAGGAACAAATTTGGAATTTTCATGCACATGTTTCTAAGGGGTGAGATTGAAAGGTGTAAGCACGATAAGCTTACAAGAATATGATTTATTGAATTGATTGTTTGGAGCAAATCTATTAGCAAACAGTTCTAACCTTTCATGCCTAGGATCATATGCAAACTCACGATATACTCAATCAAATATGGTCAAGCCTCATTGTGAGATAGATCAGTCATTGTGCTATCACCCTTATTTGATTATGCCACATCAACTGAGGAGTTGAGCTCATAGATTCATACAACCTCTTTAGTCTATGAAATAAGGGCAAAAAAATGCATTCTCTTTTGCGAAACCTTTTTATACATACCACTTTTGCCCCTTCTCTTTGGCTTAGCCTAGGTTCTCCATAAAATTTGCACTATCTCAATATAGCATCATTTTGTAATAGAGCATGCATCCTTTTAAATAACAATCAATTTTCCTTTGGTAAAAGTCTTTTCGAATGGCCTCAGATTGAGAACTAAGCTCACTAATCAATGTAGTGCACCGATCAAACGAATTTTGACTTCGATTGCCTTCTGATTTAATGCGCAACATTCTTACTATTGAGGACAACTCTGAGTGCATACACCCATCCCATAAAGGTTTGTTTGCTGCCTCTAACAAACTATAAAACCTCGTAACCTCTGGTTTGGGTTCCTACTCAACTTCAAAATCACCAAAGGTTCTACATTCGAGGATAACATCATCATAAACTATTTATTGATATGACTATGGTTTTCTATTCAAGTCATATTACCCATATCCTATGTCTAATTGCGCTGCATTGGAACTATCTCCAACACAATCTATTCCAAACTAAATTTCCACATTAACTACCTCCCCATGTTTAGTCCAAATCAAATAATCAGGTTTAAACTTGAATTTGTGCAGATCCTACCTAATTGAACCTATATCTAAAAACTTTCAACATTTGCTTTTAGAACATGGACACCTAACCTTCTAGTTGGTAATGAACTGTTGTGAATTGTAAGCAACAAATATGAATTCTTCAACACACCCTCATAGAATTCTGGTTTTATTCCCCCGACTTGGGTGCAACCTATCATACATCTATGAACGGTTTTTAAGGAACATCTCGATCAACAACTATATCAACCTAAACATCAAACACAACACTTTATGAACATCTTTTATTTTAAATTACACAAATTGTAAAGTAAATTTTGGCAAAGTTTCCCCTAATGTATGAACATCTGTTTATGTTATTATGGTTACATTCAGACAAAAAGAATATTTTTGGAAAAATTTCAACTGAGTCTCCCTTAACTTAAGACTATCCTGTTAAATATGTCTTCATAAATCAATTAACAAGCTACATTTTCATTTTAATTACACAAACAATTAATTACACAACAAAATAATTAATCAACATGTTACACATCATAATCTCATCATCAATCCTAAAACTATTCTAGTGCATACCCCTTTATTTCTTCACAACATACATACATATCCTACAATCTCTGCAAATACAATTAAACTCCATAGCAAATAATATAAACAAGTTGGGGAAGGATCTTTCCACCCTTCCTTCCGATCATGCAATCTTCAGTCATACAATTCTATCTTAAAAATCGTAAATCTCCATCCTACATACATATTAAGATATATAAATAATAAATATTTCATTGCTAACCTATAAAGCTCCCAACCAAATAAAACAATCAATAGCTTTCAGCATGCACCTAACCGAATCTTGAAAATCCAAAATGAACAAACATATTTAATTTTACATAGTTATAACACTTGGAAAGAAAATATATACTAAAATCAGAAAAAAAAAGTCACTACCACTTTTTAAATCCTAATATGACAATTGAGGCACAAATAAAACCACTATATCTACAACCTAGTTTGACAATTGGGACACAGATAAATTCACTAGCGCTTTTTAATTCCTAGACCTGAAATAAAAAAAATCCAATGCTCCACAAACCAAATGTGCTCCAAATTACTCGAGAATCTTATGTTTCAAATGTGCTCCAAAATCCTAAACAATTGAAACTTCTTTCGATTAGTAACACTAAAAACAAATAACATTGAGCAATGGAAAGCACAAAAAAAAATGGCAAAAAAGAAAAGAATAAACCTAATTAAAAGATAGAGAACATTACCACGAATATAATGACATAAACTATTTGTAAAATGAAGGCTCTAATCATTTGCAATGGCCAAAAGAAGGGCAGTGGTGGTGATGTGTGCGATTAGAGAGAGAAGAGAAAATAGGAAATAAGGAAGAAGCAGCAGATGCCTTTCGTTTTTAACCTAATGTTGTTGTTATTGACGAATTTTTTAGTTTGTAATGCCTTTAATGAAACACATCATTTTAATTTCAATCGTTATCAAAAAAAAAATTTCATCTATAATGCGCATATTAAATACACGCCTTAAATTTTAAATTGTAGATGAATTTTTTTCATTTTTAATATATTAAATTTATTTTAAATCAATAAAATAAATAAATTACAACTGCATTTTTTTGTCTTGTAAAAAAAATTTTCTTTCAGTATCTGTTTGTAATTCCCGTATGTAACAGTTACTTGCCAAGTGGCAAGAAGTTGCACCAATAATTATAGACGGATTATGTAACTTTAATAAAAAAAAATTTCCCTGTTTTTATGTTTTTATCTATAAATCCATCTGTTTTACAAACAAAACAAAATCCATCTATATTTCAATCTGTGTTTTGCGAGTTTTTAACCGTGCATGTTGTTATTTAACTGAAGAATTAGATGAAATGCATATAAAGCATTTAATTTAAGTATTTTCTTTTGAAAATTGATGAATCAAATTTATTAAACGAATTTGTAAAAAGTTTTGATCCTGAAAGTTTCCTTCCTAATTTTTTATTCCCAGACCAAACCGACCTTTCAAGAAGAATTTTTATGAGTAATTATTTTCTCATTCTCGTTAGCCCAATTTTTTTTTTCTCTTACTAGTAGTTGAGATCCTTTCAAAGTTACTTTTTGAAAAAAAGTTACAAATTGTAGTTTGTTTTAAAGAGAACGAAGGGCCATCAGGGAAATAATAATAGGTTTAGTCTGTCACTGAATCATGAACTTATGCTTTAGCAAAAGTTTTTCTCTTATGCCTTCCGAAACTATAATTTTACAGTTAAAAAACAAAAAAAAAAAAGATTAGATAAGAATCATTATTTTATTGGTAAATATACATATTTGAAAATTAAGTATGTCAATTTGTTAGGCCTAATAAACTATTTTTATTATCCAAAACCTGACCTATTTAGCTAAAATAGTTTCTTGAAAAGCCTTAGTCTAACTTGTTTACTAAATAGGCTATACAAAACTAGATTGAATGTAGGCTAAGTTGAAAGACCTAGATTAGTCGCCTGACCTATTTCCACTCCTATGCCCAACCTTGTTAATTAGAGAGTAGACCTCCACTCTCTTTACCCTTCGAGTATATTTGGCTACGAACTAAATATAGGATATAAATTTTCATGCATGACCTTTGTTTGTAATTTTACACACGAAACTCATTTATAAAATTTTATCCTTACTTTTATACTCCAACTAAACACACTGATCAAGATGTTAATTAAATGAATAACTTAAGTTTTACATTTTATATTATTTGATGGTGTCTAATACTATTTAAAATTAAATGGTTTATCTGATACTCCTATAAAATTTAAGGGTATTAGTACATTTTAATTATTTTGTGACTAAGAATAAGTTACATATCTCACTAACATAAGTTTTTTAAAAACTATGAAATCAAATATCAAATCATAACCGCTGATTACATTTGAGTACTGGTATCGATAAGGTACCAAAAGAAAAATGTTAAAATTATTATCAAAGGTTAAGAGTAACTATAAATGCAATAATAAATAAATCACATTTCTAATGTAAAAATAAACTTTGAATCTCGAAAGGATAAATCATTAGAAAAAAATTCTTAATCGTAACAATTATAATTGATTTTTTTTTCAAAATATTCCGTGTACAAGATACTTTGTTAAAAAAAAAATCATAA
Source organism: Dalbergia cochinchinensis (assembly GCA_031216125.1). Taxonomy (NCBI): domain Eukaryota; kingdom Viridiplantae; phylum Streptophyta; class Magnoliopsida; order Fabales; family Fabaceae; genus Dalbergia; species Dalbergia cochinchinensis. The sequence goes on along the minus strand of CM062373.1, from coordinate 50,619,552 downwards.
TCTGTCTGATTATTGTTCAGCAGTTAAATTCAACATACCATTAGTTGAGTCACCACCCATCAACGGGAAGCTTCCCAGCCCATAATTTGATTGGATGAATAAATAAATGAGGAATGGTACATGTATATAAACAGACTTATATCATATTCTCCTATCTCATTAGATGATAAAATAGGAGTATAAAGTATAAAGGATAATTTGTTTCATAAAACAGTATGCAAAAAGAATATTATCTTTTATATTTCATACTCCTATTTTATCATCTAATAAGCTGGAAAAATATGGTACAATCTATTTACGTGCGTGCACCATTTCTCTAAATAAATTAAGGCATATTTTTTAAACCCCTTCGAGGAGTGCCAGCAAATATTTAACTTGGACACGCCGAATCCATCACTTTTCTTTTGATGGATGACACGGAATATATTCATGTTCAAACATTTCATATTACCAACCCATTAATTTACTAAACAGAGCAACAAATACCTTATAGAATTATCCCAATCAATGTTTACTTTAGCGATGACATTATTCTTGTAGTACCTTATAAGATGAAAAAAATATACTGCTTATTTCCTGATACATATTCATTTTTGTTAATTTTTCAAATAAATATTAGCGGAGAAGAAAAATTAGTTTTAAAATTACCTTCTGTTTGGTACATAGGTAGACAAATACTTAACTACGACATGCCGAACTCATCACTTTCTTTTAATTGGTGGCTCCCATATATTTATTTATAGGTAGTATTATTTATATTTATATTTCATGAAGTATGGTATGGACGTATTTTTATTTATTACTAATAACATTATTTAGCAACATGTTCAAGTCTCTTTTCTTTTGTTTTTTTTTTTAGTCAACTTGTACAAAGTCTTTTTGGTCATCGAGGACTGAGGATGAGATTAATCAAATCAACAACATAAAATTTTTCTCCTTTGCGATGCAACAACAAAAATAAAAGCAAGAAAACTGAGGTGAGGAGCAAGCATAGAAGAGTGGAGCTGTGACTGTGAGACAGAAACATGGCTGGTGGAAGTGGAAGGCTTGGTGGCGAGAGAATAGAAATAGGAGGAGAGAGGATTGAGAGGGCACTTGGGTATGCCTGGAAGGTTCACAGGAAACAAGACAGGCCTTTCCTTGTTGAGAAGGTTAGCAAGACAAGCCCTCCAGAGGTCTTCATCGGCTTTCCAGGATCAGGCGCTGTCAAGGATTGGTATTCTCAAAAGCCTTTTGGGGAATGCAAAATTGACCTTAAACTGTTTCCCTCACTTAAACGCATTGGCCTCAATGAAGCTGCTAAAGTTAATGAAGCCTTTCAGACAAGGTTCCAAGACATTTTGCTGTTGGTAAAGCCATCACTTGAAAAGGAGGTATTACTCTTGTGTCCATGATATAAATCATTTTAGGATTTTTTGAATTATTCAAAATATAAATAGTTTTCATCGCTTTTTATCTATTTTGTTTTTATAGTTATGATCAATGAATATAAATATAATTATTTAATAAAAAAATAATTTATAATGAATAATAAATAATATTTTTATTTTTTATTTTTATTTTTTAAAGTGATTGGGAAATTCAACCATAATTTTAATTGTCATATGTAACCTTAAAGGATATGTATTAGGGAGGGGACAGAGTATTAACTGGCTGAACATTAAATGATCTAGCTATGCAAATACGGGATTTTTTTTTCTTTTTTTTCCTTTTTTGGGTTTTGTTTTAGTAGTTTCCCTTTTCTGCGCAAACTCCTAATTCAACTTTTTCATCAATTAATCTGTCATATGACACTATAGGTAATAGGTAATGGTGCACAATAAATTTATATTAGATATTTATAATTATTAGATGTAATGAGTAAATAAAATGAATAGAGACCATTTATCACATTTAATAATGATAAAATATATAATATAAATTTATTATATGATTTTACTGTACACCAATAATTTTTCATACATAACTAACTGATGTTTTCATGTCATTGCCAAGTGTTGCTTGCTTTTATTTAAGAAAGCACTTGTTTGAATGAATCTGCAGGTGGAAAAAGCATTGAAAAAGGGGAAGCAGATAGTGTTCACAGGACACTCCTCTGGTGCTCCACTTGCCGTTCTAGCAACCCTCTGGACCTTGGAGAAGTACATAACTCCAAAATCCCATAGTAGGGTACCCCCTCTCTGTGTAACTTCTGGTTCTCCCTTGGTTGGTAATCATGTATTTTCTCATGCTATAAGGAGACAAAATTGGTCTAACAACTTCATGCACTTTGTGATGAGATATGACATAGTGCCTCGAATCTTGTTTGCTCCTCTCTCATATTTTGATCAAAGATTTGAAGCAATTTCACAGTCCTTCACTCCCAAATCCAAGCCTTTGATGAGCGAGTCAATTGGAAGATCCACTGCCACTGCAGCTTCTGATTTCTACTTTGCTGTAATGTCAAATGCTGCAACTGTCACAAGCCATGCCGCCTCTAAGCTAATGGGCACCAGAGATTCAACACTAGAAACCTTGGAAAATTTTGTTCCATTAAGTCCTTATAGACCCTTCGGAACCTACATTTTCTGCACCGGAAATGGAAAGAAAATTGTCATAAAAAACCCAGATGCTGTCCTTCAGGTCTTGTTTTTCTCAGCTCAATTAAGCACTGAAGAAGAAGCCGATCAAGTTGCCACTAGAAGCCTACAAGAACATCGAGTCAATGGCACCAAACAGCAACTAACCTTAGGAATGCAGAATGTTGTGTACTTGGACCAAGACCGACTTGAGGAGCTTCCTTTGACTGATGATCATTCAAGGGACGATATCAGCGTGGCCTTAAAAGACCTTGGACTGGTAAGTAACGTTTCTACATAGTTTAGTACTGGTTTGACCTTAATAAATTGCATCATATTACATCTAATCCTAGGGGGAAATGACACTAGTTGTATATTTCTTAACCATTTACACATAAAATTGGATTTGTTGAAAGATGATGTTAATTAGTGTTGGGTTGTTGGCATTAGGCTTGAAGGTTTAGGCTCAGCATTAGACATTTGTACTTGGCAGTGGAGAATTGTTGAGTTTGCGGCAATATCCCCTTCCGGCCAGGGTTGGGTCAACCACTTATCACTAGGTCTAAGATTATAAACTTTTAATTTGGGGTACAATGCAAGGTCGAGCCCGCTGCAAATTTGCAAAATGTCATATTTAGGATCGATCTAGCTACGAAATTGTGGAATTTCTAATGATTCCTCTAGTGCAGCCCAGTACACAAGGCTCCCACATGGAGGGATATCTGGGGAGGTATTATGTGCGCAACCTTATCCTTAGAATTGCAGATAGGCTTTTTTGAAGTGTTGAACCCATGACTTCTATGTCACAGGTCACCAATTTTACCGTTGCATGAAGACTTATTCTCGAAATATTTAACAATTCCTCTTGTTGAAATTTTCAGAGCAAACGAGCTAGACACTGCCTTCGAGCAGCAGCAGATTTAGAGAAACGGCGAACACACAATGAGGAACTAATGAAAGAGAAGGTAGCTTCTATAGAGGGAATAATGAATGAACTGGAAAAGTACAAAGACTACTGGGAGCATAACAAAGTGGGATACTATGATGCCTTCAGGCAGCAAAAGGACCCTGAGAACTTCATGGCAAACGTGAAGAGGCTAGAGCTGACAAGTGTGTGGGATGAGATCATTGCAAAGCTACGGAGCTTTGAACTCCCAGATGAGTTCGAAGGCGAGAGTGAATGGGTTAAGCATGGAACAAGGCTTCGAAGACTAGTTGAGCCTCTGGATGTTGCAAACTATTACCGACACTTGAGGCATGTCGAGTGTGGCACTTACTTGGTTATGTGTAGGCCAACGAAATATAGGTTTGTGCAAAGGTGGCTGGAGCATGCTGAGAGAAGATGGGCAGAAGGGGAAGCCTATTCGGAGTCATGCTTCTGGGCTGAGGTGGAGGATCTTTGCATCATAGCCGGTAACAACAGTGGGTCATTTGAAGATGTTAAGGAAAGGGTTGAGAGGCTAGAGGATCAAATCAAGACATGGATTGAGCAAGACAAGCTACATAAGGATGTTTTCGTCGAAGGTTCTACGTTGGTGAAGTGGTGGAAAGCTCTTCCTCCACAGCACAGGGAAGGCTCTTGCCTTAGGAGTTTTATTGAAGTGTAACACAAGACAAAGTGACATTCATGCCAAGAAATGCCTAGGTGAGTCGAGAGGAAGTAAAAATTATTGCTCTGATTTATCTATCAATTGATATATCAGTTCAATGAATCATTATTGTCTTCTATTTTTCTTATATTTTTAATATGATAGTTGATTTGTTAATCAATAAATGGAACAAAGCAAATACTTTATCTTGCTCCAAAAGCACTTAAGAATATATCCATTCATGCATAGATGCCTTGTCTAGAAAGGTTCTTAAGTGATTTTTATGAGTAATGTTGGACTTTGTATAGTGTTTTTTTTTTCTTCTAGACATCATAGTGGGTCTTGAATAATGTAAAATTGTATGACTCATCTATTTATTTAAAGGTTAACAATAATATTATATTTACAAAATTTTTATTCATTTGGCATTTTAATTTTTATATAAAGAGTTAAAAATATTCTTTTCTTAAATTTTCTAGGAGCGTGAAAATGATTTTATTGCTCTAAACTGTTCAATATTTGACGTCTCAGAAATTAAGCAAAAATGTAATTATGCTTGTCAAACACTCAAGTTAGTTTGTTTGAAAACTTGAATCTAAGTTAACTCAGATGAATTTAGGTAAACTCAAATAAACTCATATTAACTTCTCAAATTTACTCCTAATTATAATAATTTGATTTCATAAGTATCAAAATATGGAATTTTACAAGCAGCACTCTTAATTAGACTTTCCAAGTTGAAGTTACCGTATTATGGCTTAAGTTAATTTGAAATTTTGCAACTTAGTGGTTTTGTTTATTGTTATTTTAATTTGTAATTTTTATTTGATGAATTATGTGAGCATCATTATAATGTTACAAGTAAAATTTTTATATATCTTTATTTTATCATGACTTATTTTGTTATAATTTAATAATATTATTTTTAAAAATAAGTAGATTCTTATGAGATGATAACCTTGAATTTAATTATAGTGAAAAATAATAATGATATGATCCACAAAATTGAGCTGTCAAACATTTAATGAAACAAAGTATATAATTTTCCCTACAAAAGCACTTCAGAACTTTTTGTGAAAAAAAATTATTTTGTGTATCATTTAATTCTTCATACATTGTTCACATATCAAGTATTAAATATTACAAAGTAATAATAATTTATTTTTACTTTTATTTTGAGAATATATATGAATTTTTTAGGTTATTAAAAATATGGACAGAACTTAGGGCAGCTCCAGTGACTCATATTGTGAGTCCTAATTCCTTTTAGTGGGACTGTCCACTTACAAATGCCATTGGAGGAAAAAAAACTGGGACCAAAGAAATGGTACTGATTGTAGCTCCTTAGTATTTATTCTTATATTTCCAAGTCACGTCAAAACTAATACTAAAAAATCACACCTTGTTTCAAGAGCTTTTCATTATTAAACACAACTTCTATCAAAGATAACATCAATATTTTCCTTTTTCTCTCCTAAATAAAAGAAAACAAAGTGCAATTTTTTCTCAACAATACAATTTTTCAGAATCATTTTCTCAAAGCCTCAAACTTCAAATTATTCAAATCAAGTTCTGCAGTTTTGATTCAAATCAAAATCGACCAATTAGTGGGTTTGACTGGATCAATTGCAGAATCAATCTAAAGTAAAAATCGAATCAGACATCAAATCGAACTGGGTCGAGTCAAGTTGATAAATCTGAAAAATAGTACTAATTACTAAATATTTCTATTTTTGTTTCCATTTTCTTTGCAGGAGCAATATTATTGTCAAATAAAAGAAATTTGCTATAGGCACAGGTAAAGCTGTCCTTATAATAAAAAATGATCATTGATCAGCAAGTAGGTAGTAAGTCCACAATGCCCTGTTGCTATTCCAATGCTACGCGGTTGCTTTGGAAGATTTTGGACCTTCCGAATCTTGTTAGTGGGTCAATTCCATGAGAAAATTGACACCTAAACAAGCTAATTAATATGTGACCCGCAAATTAGCAGCCTATTAATTTACCAAACGGAGCACAATACATTATAGAATTATCTCAATTAATGTTTACTTCAACAATGACATTATTCTTATAAAAAAAAACTACTTATTTCTCGATAAATATTCATTTTCATTATTTTTTTCAAATAAATATTAGCGTGGAAGAAAAATTAGTGTTTAAAAATTACCTTCTGTTTGGTGCAGATATAAGTAGACAAAAATATTATTCAAACATTTAAAAAATTGGTGTATATTAAGACACTTACTTAATAATCATTGGATATGATATAGTGGATAAAGTGTATAAGATCCACCAATATTTTTCTTTTTCTCTCCTAAAAAAAAAGGAAAAGAAACAAAGTAAGAGCCTTGTATACTAAACACAAACATTGCAAATATTTTAATGAAAATCTAGCACGATAATAGCATAGGCTCCTGTAAGATAGAAAATAATAAACAGAATAACTAGTCATCTATAGATCAACATGCAGTTCAAATTACAACATTTTAGTATATCACATATCATCATCATAACGCCACCAAATCCATGACATAATACATAATGATTTAATATCGGAGGTCAAAATAGCTAAGAGAATACTAAGTCATAGGCTCAAGCCACAAAATACAAAACATAGAAGAAATAAGGAGTCTTATAACCCAAATACCAAAAAGATCCAAGTTTCAAACTCCAATAAAAAGACCTATAATTGCATAAGCATAGAGCAAAATAACTCGAAGATTTTGAAATATCAAATAAAATCAAGTGATATAGCACAATCTCCAAATAAGGCAAAAGCAACAATGCTCCAGTAAGCTAACTCTCTACATCAGGATCTACCTGCTCATGTAGAGATGATGTGGAAAAGGTGAGAAATCAATCGAAATCTCAGTAGGGGCATATGCAATTAACATGACATCATTATCACCTCTAGTCTATCTTGGTTTCCTTTGAAATCGTTAGTATATATAATCAAGAGGTTCAATATTAGGATTTCACAACCATTCTTTACCAAGGTAGAAGTGCCTTTTAGCATGATTTTAGCATAAGATGTACACACATGCATGAAAGATCTATACTAGTATAACTAAAGAGACATGCATGCATGGAAAAAGGATTAGACTTATTCATTAAATGTCACATGCATGAATAAATGGCTATCCTAATTCAAGTCATCAATAACTTCATAGTTTAGGTCCTTTCCTTGGTCACCTATTTGCCTTGTAACTCTTGTGTTTCTATATGTTCCTATTGACCTCGCTGCTCTTTCCTCTTGTTTGATCTTGGTTTAGATAATTTAAGGGCTATGAACTCATTTTAACTAGTCGTTATTGAATCCTTAATGCGAATGACACTGAAACCCTCATCATGTATGCTATAAAGAAAGTCAACATTCAGTCGACACTGGTCGTCAAAACGATTTGGTGTTAGAGCCCTCTTTGTCGACATAAGTCGACTCTTAATTTTTATGCCTTAATTCTAATTCCTTATTCCTTAGTTTTTCATTTTTTCCCCTCTTTCCTCAAAGTCATTCATTTCCTTCATAAAAAATGAAAGCATAACTTTCAATAATGCACTCTAAAATCTTTTTCTTTAAAATAAGAACGATCACATCAACAATTCAATGAGTAAGTACAAACATTAGTAATCAGAATAAAGTGTCATCTATTATGCTAAAACTAAAATGCTACCATATGATGAATTAAATCTCATTCAAACTTTTCTTCTCACTTCCAAAAAATATTGTGTTAACTAGGGCTTTATTATTCAAGAATTATAAATTCATAAAAGAAAACATAACCTAAACCAATTCTTAGTTTTGTTTAGACATTTAGCATGCATAATGAGCAATTTTCGTGTATGAGGTTGGTCACCACCCAGGACACCACTAATAGTCATATTTCTAAATTTTTATGCATTAAAAACAAGGGTTAATATGTATATATACACACACACACACACTTAATTTTTATAAAAATCCAACCCAAAGAAGCATCACAAAACATGGTAAAGTGGACTTATTCACCACATAATCAAATTTTACATATTTATGCATACAACTTTTAAGATTTACTCATTAATTAGATTTATACTTTTATAAAATTAGCTTTGTATTGAACTAACTACCCATCCAATAAATATGCAAAAGCTCAAACCCAAACGGCCTTTAGTTTCATTTAGAAGCTTTATCAAATACATGGCGTGCATATTTACTTAATTTCGTGTGTCATACTTCACACCTCCAAACCCCACTTAAAATTATATTTTCAATCTCTTGTGCATTAAAAACAAAGGTATACACACATATATATACATCTAATATTCAAATTTTCTCATAATCCCACCCAAAACTTCACGAAAACATGATGTAAAATGGCCCTCGAATATCAAACTGAGAATGTATCATGTGGGCGAGCAACCAAGAATTATTTTCCAACAATATTCTAATAGTACACATATCAATCATAGGATTTATTTCAAGTATTTATCAAGAGTCACAATAACCCAACGACATTCATAACAAAGATGAGCATTAGAGCCCTAAGCTTCAACAAAGACAAAAGGGAAGATATAGAAACCTCTACTACAACTTAAAGACTAGAAAGAGTAGGAGTCCTTAAGCTTCAAAGAGGCGAAGGTGAGCAAGATCTCTTCCCCTTCTCAAGGATATAACCATGAATTTGAAGGCCTCTAAGGATAAGGTTTTGGACTTTTGTAGCTTAGGGGTGGAAGTATGGTACTAGATAGAGGAGTGTTGATGTGTTTGGATATTTATGAGTGTTGGTGGTGGTGATAGAGGAAGGTAAAGAGAAAGAAGGAAAGAAGATGAAGAGATGGAACAACGAAGGAAAGAAAAAAAGAAAAAGATGTTGTTGTGTAGATGTTTGTATAGCAGCGTGAGTGAGAAAAGGGGAATGAGGTTTAGGTCCTTTTTTTTTGTGAGAATATGGGTGTGTGTGAGAAGGGTAGTGTAGCAAGTAAGTATATATAAGTGAAACCAGCATAGGAATTTTACACACCAAATTACTAAAATAATTATTTTCAAGAAGAATTTTCATGAGTAATTATTTTGTTGTTCTCATTGACCTATATTTTTCTCTTACTAGTAATTGAGATCCTTTTAAAGTTATTGTTGAATTTTTTTTACAAATTATAGTTTCTTTTAAGGAGGACGAAGGGCCATCAAGGCAATAATAATATGTTTAGTTTGTCATTAAAAATCATCAACTTATAGCTTAAGCAAAAAAATTTCTATTGTGCCTTCCGAAACTATAATTTTAGAGTTAACCAAAAAAAAAAATCAAAGGTTAGAGAAGAACCATGATTTTACTGGTAAATATGCCAATGAAAGTAGTCCAGTCATGTCAATATATCTTATTAGTATTGAAAATAGGTTAAGCTAGACTTTGATTTAAATAGATCTAGACTATATTTTTAAAAAGTATCCTAAAATTTGTTAAAAAATCTGGCCTGACCTAAAAGTCTATTTAAATACCTATTTAACTATATATATATATATTTTTAAAATTTGAAAAATATATTCTTAAATAAGTCAAAGGAATTTTTAAATATGTCTTTAAAAATTATATAGGTTAGTTTGTTAGGTCTAATTGGCTATTTCCATTATCCAAAACCTAACCTATTTAGCTAAAAAGTTTTTTTGGAGAGCTTTAGTCTAGCTTGTTTAGTAAATAGGCTATGTCAAACTAGGCTGAATGTAAGCTAGGTTGAAGGACCCCAACAAGCCGCTTGACTTATTTCCACTCTTATATCCGACCTTGTGGATCGCTCCCAAAAGTGAATGACACAAGCAAGTATACTAGGTCATTAAGTAATAGAGTAAAAAAGAAGATTGTCGCACCATAGGAATAACTCAAGTATCGATTCTAGTTAATTAGATGACAAGTTGAATAATTGAAAAGAGATGATATCAAAAGAAATTTAAAGGCTAAAGTGTTAAATATAGGTAATTGGGATATAAGAGTTGATGAAATAAAATGCTAGGGTGATTTACTTTTGTAATGTGTAAACAATATGCAATATAAACTTTAATATGCCTTGTTCAAATTCAACTAAGTGATAGTATGGTCCATATGTTCATTAAGATCATCTAATGCTAGTCAATTAGAGTTAAACATCTAATCTCTTGGCATGCTTAATTCCAACTAAGTGACTTAATTCTCAAGTCCTTAAATACCACATGAATCATGTTTGTTTATCTTTAGGTGTCATTCAATTCATGACATTGCATTCATATTCATGGCTCTTACTCCTTTTCTCAAATTTGTAATAACCCATATAATCCTAAATTGGTGATCAAACAATTCAAGATAAATAAATGCAAATGTAATGCTCACCATCAAATAAGAATAAGATATAAATTCATTCATATTAGGATAATATCAAACATATAGGCTCCATAAATCACCCTAAGTAAAGAGGGTTTAGCTACAAGTTATGAAAAATAAAACAAAAGCAATATAAAGGAAGGAGAAATGAAAAGAATCCATGAAAAAAGAAATACACAAGGAGTTGAAGAATCAATCCCAAGAGAGGTCTCCTCCTCAAGTTCTTGAAGTTTCAACCTCTTATCCTCAATACTCTAACCTTCTCTTCCCCAAAATTGTGCTACTGATGCCACAACTCCCCCAATGCATTTTCCTAGGTTTTTATGCCAATCATGGGATACCAGAATCAATACAGAGACCTAATCCACATATAAGGTTCGTGCACCCATGCAGTAGCATGGCTATAACTACGCTAGAAAGCTTGAGTCGAAAGATCATAATTATGATAGTTTCCCACGTTGTAGCGCAGCTTTAGTTTCTGGACCCATGTTGTAGCTTGGATTTTTGACATATCTTCAGCTTCGATCCTTACTCTTTTACATTCCTAACTCAGTTGCTTCCCTAATTCTTCTTTCAACAAACAGCTACAAAACCGATGGAAAACACAACTAGAATGCAAGGTTAAACTTGAGTGTAATAATACAACAATGGATGTGAAAAGGCAACTAGCTAGGAAAACTAAAACTAAAACTTTCAACAAAGTGAAACTTTTAAGAAAATTAAAGAAAAAGATAACTCCTAAGAGAGTTATTACTTGTTAAAGAGTAAATCTCCACTCTCTTTACCCCTCGAGTATGTTTGGTTAGAGAGTAAATATAGGATTTAAATTTTCATGCATGACCCTTACTTATAATTTTCCATATGAAACTCATTGATAAAAATTTTATTCTCATTTTTACCCTCCAATTAAACACACCTGATCAAGATGTTAATTTAAATGAATTACTTAAGTTTTACATTTTATATTATTCAATGGAGTCTAATATTATTTAAAATTAAAAGGTTTCTCCGATTCTCCCATAAAATTTAAGGGTACTAGTACTTTTTAATTATTTATGACTAAGAATGAAATATATGTCTCACTAACTCAAATTTTTTAAAATCTATAAAATTAAAGATCAAATCATAACCTTTGATTACATTGGATTATCGGTATTGATAGGATACTGAACGAAAAACCTTAAAATTATTATCATAGGTTAAGAGTGACTATAAGTGCAATAATAAATAAATCACATTTCTAATGTAAAAATAAACGTTGAATCTCAAAAGGGTAAATCATTAGGAAAAAAAATCTTAATTGTAACAATTATAATTGATTTTCTTTTTCAAAAAATTCCATGTAAAAGATATTTTGTTAGAAAAAAAAAATTACATAATCTGCCTGGTTATTGTCTGGCAGTTAAATACAGCATACTGTTAGTTGAGTCACCACGCGTCAATGGGCAGCGAACAAATAAATCAAGGCATATATTTTTGAAACCCATTCCTTTTGAAGTTTGGTGTGGACTAACCGTTAGTCTCTGTCACTTTGGTAATTTTATCTCAGTGTCCATCCTCTTTCAGGAGTGCCGGCAAATATTTAACTAGGACACGCCGAATCTATCACTTTTCTTTTGATGGGTGACACGGAATATATTTATGTCAAAACATTTTATATTACCAACCCATTAATTTACTAAACAGAGAAACAGTACATTATAGAATTATCCCAATCAATGTTTACTTTAACGATGGCATTATTCGTATACCACCTTATCAGATGAAAAAAAAATATACTACTTATACATGTCCGTTTTTGTTAATTTTTCAAATAAATATTAGCGCGGAAGAAAAACTAGTTTTAAAATTACATTCTGATTTGTACGTAAGTAGACAAATACTTAACTAGGACACGCCGAGGTCATCACTTTCTTCTCATTGGTGACTCGCCATATATTTATTTATTTGTGGCCCAGACATGTTCAAGTCCCCCTTTTTGTTTTCTTTTTTTTCTTTTTAAGTCAACTTGCACAAAGTCTTTTTTGTCAGGGAGGACTGAGGATGAGGATCCGATGATAACAAAATTCTCTCAGTATTGATCAATCAAAACAACAACCTAAAATTTTTCTCCTTTGAGATGCAACAACAAAAATAAAAGCAAGAAAACTGAGGTGAGGAGCAAGCATAGAAGAGTGGAGCTGTGAGTGTGAGACAGAAACATGGCTGGTGGAAGTGGAAGGCTTGGTGGTGAGAGAATAAAAATAGGAGGAGAGAGGATTGAGAGGGCACTTGGGTATGCCTGGAAGGTTCACAGGAAACAAGACAAGCCTTTCCTTGTTGAGAAGGTTAGCAAGACAAGCCCTCCAGAGGTCTTCATCGGCTTTCCAGGGTCCGGTTCTGTCAAGGATTGGTATTCTCAAAAGCCTTTTGGGGAATGCGAAGTTGACCTTCAACTGTTTCCCTCTCTTAAACGGATTGGCCTCAATGAAGCTGCTAAAGTTAATGAAGCCTTTCAGACAAGGTTCCAAGCCATTTTGCTCAAGTCATCACTTCGGAATAAGGTATTACTCCCTTTGTGTCCAACTGTCCATGATACAGATCATTTTAGGTATTTTTTTTTTTCAAAGTCGTCTTTATATTTTTAAAATATGAATTATTTTTTATCTATTTTATTTTTATATTTATGATGAATGAAAATAAATAAAGGTAAATATAATTATTTAATATAAATACAGTTTATAATAAGTAATAAAACATGCTTTTATTTTTTAGAAAAAATCAATGAAATTTAATCTGACGAGCAAAGAGGTGATAAAAACAAAACCTCCTCTTTAATATGAGCAATGCTAATTTGACACCAAAAAGTGGGTGTCTGAAATAGACACCCACTTTATAATCATTGGATGTGATGAATGTTAAGGATATATGGGGACCACCATCACATTCAATGGTTATAAAGTGGGTGTCTGAACAGACACCCACTTTTTGGATGTCAAAATATCATTTCTCCTTTAATATTGATTGAAATATTTACACTCAATAAGTCAATATACAATAATTTACAAATGCACCTTACTTTGGCCAGAGCAGGCTAAAACTCACTTGAGACACTCACCAACACTCACGAGTTTGCACTCTTCGCTCACAGGAGCTATCGATCAGTCCACCTTGTGCATTTGTGCTTCCACACACTAATGTGCGCGCACGCACACACAAATACATCTCAAAGCCCTTTTATAGGCTGTAAACGTCGGTGCATAACCGACTCGCAAATGGTTAGAAGGTACTGGTATTTTATAAGTCTATATGCTCCTTTATCTCCCTTTATAAAATTTTCTAGGCAATTTCTATGGGATCTAGACTTAGAAAGTTCTAGGAGCTTTTCAATATCTATTACATTTTCTAGATAATTTCAATAGAAACCCACAAATAGAAACCTCCAGGAGCTTCTAGCCCTTTTAGTTTTGTGCTGCTACTTCACAATCATTATTTTAATTCTCATATATAACCTTAAATGAGATATATTATGGAGTGGACAGAGTATTAATTAGCTGAACATTGAATGATCTAGTTATGCAAATACGCGATGGTTTTTTTTTTTTATGGTTTTGTTTTAGTAGTTTCCCTTTTCTGTGCAAAGTCCTAATTCAAGTTTTTCATCGATTAATCTGTCATATGACGCTGTAAATAACTGATGTTTTCATGTCATTGCCAAGTGTTACTTCCTTTTATTTAAGAAAACACATGTTTGAATGAATGTGCAGGTGGAAAAAGCATTGGAAAAGGGGGAGCAAATAGTGTTCACAGGACACTCCTCTGGTGCTCCCATGGCCGTTCTAGCAACCCTCTGGACGTTGGAGAAGTATATAACTCCAAAATCCCATGGTAGGGTACCCCCTCTCTGTGTAACTTCTGGTTCTCCCCTGGTTGGTAATCATGTATTTTCTCATGCTATAAGGAGACAAAATTGGTCTTACCACTTCATGCACTTTGTGATGAGATATGACATAGTGCCTCGAATCTTGTTTGCTCCTCTCTCATATTTTGATCAAAGATTTGAAGCAATTTCACATTCCTTCACTCCCAAATCCAAGCCTTTGATGAGCGAGTCAATTGGAAGATCCACTGCCACTGCAGCTTCTGATTTCTACTTTGCTGTAATGTCAAATGCTGCAACTGTTACAAGCCATGCCGCCTCTAAGCTAATGGGCACCAGAGATTCAACACTAGAAACCTTGGAAAATTTTGTTCCATTAAGTCCTTATAGGCCCTTCGGAACCTACATTTTCTGCACCGGAAATGGAAAGAAAATTGTCATAAAAAATCCAGATGCTGTCCTTCAGGTCTTGTTTTTCTCAGCTCAATCAAGCACTGAAGAAGAAGCCGATCAAGTTGCCACTAGAAGCCTACAAGAACATCGAGTCAATGGCACCAAACAGCAACTAACCTTAGGAATGCAGAGTGTTGTGTACTTGGACCAGGACCAACTTGAGGAGCTTCCTTTGATTGATGATCATTCAGGGGACGATATCAGCATGGCCTTAAATGACCTTGGACTGGTAAGTAACGTTTCTCCAGCATGTTATTCTGGGTATATTATCTCACATAATTTAGTGCTGGCTGGACCTTGTTAACAAATTGCAGCAAATTACATCTAATCCTGGGTGAAATGACAAAATTCTAGTTGTATAATTCTTAACCATTACACATAAAATTGGATTTGTGAAAGATGATAATTAGTGTTGGGCTGTTGGCAATAGGCTTGAAGATTTAGGCTCAGCATTAGACATTTAGACTTGGCATTGGAGGATTGTTGGAGCAATCTCTCATATGGATTGCATCGAACGCCTATCACTGGGTCCAAAATTATAAATGTTAATCCGTGTAACTCTTTTTGCTTAAACTCATCATCAAACATCATCATTTAATGCGTCCTTGAGCCTATTTGGGTTTTACTATGGCAAGATGCTGACCAACTTTTCAAAGATCATTTTGTATTGGATTTTGCTATTTCAACACCCCATTTTTTCAAACATCCAAACACCCCACTTACAATATATATGGGTCCCATTATTTACTTTTTTTTCAACTTATTCTCTTTCCATCACTCCTCTCACATTATATGGGACCCACGTGGATGTCAAAATATCATT
This sequence comes from Dalbergia cochinchinensis, assembly GCA_031216125.1. Classification (NCBI taxonomy): domain Eukaryota; kingdom Viridiplantae; phylum Streptophyta; class Magnoliopsida; order Fabales; family Fabaceae; genus Dalbergia; species Dalbergia cochinchinensis. The sequence goes on along the minus strand of CM062373.1, from coordinate 50,603,938 downwards.
TCTTTAATTTGATTCCCAAGCCTAGAATTAAACTCAAGCCCAACATTCCTCCAATGCAAGGTCAAAGTCAAAGTCCAGTGCACAAAGCTTCCACATGCAGATATATGAGGGTAGATACTAGATATACACACTGCTCAACCTTACCCAGCAGAGAGGCTCCTCCGAAGAGTTGAATCCGTGACTTCCATTTGACAAGGAGGCAGCAACTTTACCGTTTCACCAAGGCTTATTCTCATAATGTCTAACAACAATTCCTCTTGTTGAAACTTTCAGAGCAAGAGTGCTAGACTGTGCCTTCGAGCGGCAGCAGAGTTAGAGAAACGGAGAAGCGACAATGGGAGACTAATGAAAAAAAAGGTAGATTCCGTAGAGGAAAAAATGAATGAACTGGAAATGTACAGAGACTTTTGGAAGCTTCACAGAGTGGGATACTACGATGCCTTCAGGCAGCAAAAGGATCCTGAGAACTTCCAAGCTAACGTGAAGAGGCTAGAGCTGTCAAGTGTGTGGGATGAGATTATGGAAAAGATAGGGAGTTTCGAACTCCCAGATGAGTTTGAAGGCGAGAGTGAATGGGTTAAGCTTGGAACAAGGTTTCGAAGACTAGTTGAGCCTCTAGATGTTGCCAACTATTACCGACACTTGAGGCAAGTTGAGGCAGGTACTTACATGGTTAAGGGAAGGGGAAAGAAATATAGATACACACAAAGGTGGCTGGAGCATGCTGAGGGAAGAGGGGTGGAAGAAGAGGCCTACTCGGAATCATGCTTCTGGGCTGAGGTGGAGGATCTGCGCATCATAACCAGTAACAACAATGGGCCATTTGAAGATGTTAAGGAAAGGGTTGAGAGACTAGAGAATCAAATCAAGACATGGATTGAGCAAGAGAAGCTAAATAAGGATGTCTTCTTGGAAGGTACTACGTTGGTGAAGTGGTGGAAAGCTCTTCCTCCGCAGCACAGGGAAGGCTCTTGCATTAGGAGGTTCATTGAAGGGTAACACGAGACAAGGTGACAATCATGCATCGCCGATGAAGATTCTTACGTGATTTTTATGAGTAACTCTAAAAGTACATTTTTCAAACTTTTGATTGCGAAAAAAAGTATTTTAGAATTTTAATGCTTTTGTCAAATTAATCATAGGTATAAAACATTATAAAATATATAAAATTATTTCCTTTTTTTTAGTAATTTATTATATAAAAGTATTATTTTTATACAATTCAAACAAAACACGTCACTTTAAAATTACTTTAAAATTAGTATATTAATTCAATCATAAAATTAATTTTTAAATAATCAATTGTATGCATAATTAATTATTGAAATAATTAAATCTCGTAACTAATCTAAAAAGACATTAGCATTGTTGTGTTTACTTTAAAGTTGACATGTATACATAGAGTTAACTCTAATTTGATTTTACATGATGAACACTTATTGGCCCCCAACATTTTTCCTCTAGTTCCACTACCGATTAAAAGTTCATTTTGTTGGTGCGTTGGTTTAGTATGTTTTATTTTTTAATTTCTCTTGTTTGTTTTTGTAACAAACATGATTTTCTTTTGGATTTTATTTTAACACTCATACAACATAAAAATTTTCAGATAGTTATCCAATGATGAAAACTAATCATTCGATCATAAGCCCCCATTCTAACAGATGCCAGTATAGCATGTAGTGTACCTCTTGAAAATTTGATGGGCACCGTGGACCTAGCATTAATCGAAAGTGTTAGTTGAGCCCCATGGATATCCAACGGTAAAGATGAAAAACTGGTGGCCGACAGTGTTATGAGCCTCCTTTTCGGGTTTCTTTTTTTTTTTACTTGTTCTAAATTCAAACCTATTGCCCCTCCTCCACTTGTCCATCTATCACCGGCCACCAATCATTTCCGACCACACATGGACGAACCATCCCGAGCTCCGACTACCATCGCCGCCACTCCTCCATTGGTAGTGTCTCACAGCCGCCCAACACCACCGTGTTATCCTCCCAAAACCGTGCACGTCAACCACCACATTCTCTTTGCCCCTTTAAGTTGTGTTTCGTTTTTACTCCATAACGATAGATTTGTTTGTTTTCCCAAAAAGTGGAAAAAAAAAAAACTAATCACTACTTTTAGTTTTTTTTTCCCCTTTCCTAAAGAACCTAACTCCTTACGGTTTGATGCGAAAAAAAAAAGTCATATTTTATGATAGGACTCAGATACCCATTTGGTTATTTTTGTGAAATAAACAAGGAGGTGTTGGGAAATTCTCCTCTCTCTGTCTGAATTTTTGAGATTTCATTGGGATTTTCCCAATGGGTATATGAAATAGCTTGACTTGGCCAGTGGTAGGAGCTGCATGTGGGAGCAATGCCTCGCCAGAGCTCCAATCGTGATTCACCAGTGTGCTGACAAAGAAGGTGGTGAGTGGTGGGTGGGGGACAAGATAGGGTGGTTGGAGACAATGAAGCGGGCAAAGAGAGAGTATATGAACAATATTTCAACCTCTAATTCAAGGTGATATCTAGGGAGGGACGGGTTAGACTAGGTTGGATAAAACCCGAACCTGACCTGATTTTTAGATCGGGTTAATTTTTGAAACCCAAACCGGACTCGATGAAGACCAGGCTTTGTCCCGAGCCATATTGGTTTAACCTGATATTCAAATAATATACAAGAATTTGGATATTATATATAGTAAAGTTATAAAATTTTACAAGTAAGAAATAAAAGTTTAGAGATATTTTACAATATCGATTTCAAAATAAAACATATCAATGTATAAATAACATTATTTATGTAAAATATATTAATTGAACTTTAAATCTTATAATTTTCCCACAAATTATTATATATATATATTAAGGGATTATTTGACTTTTAGTCGGTCAACCTGACAGATAACCTAACCCTACTAAAAGTGTACTGGGTCAAATTTCAAGATCCAAAGCTATCATAATAAGCTTCGGGCTGGGCCGGCTTAGAGGGACGAGACGGGTTATGAACACCCGTAGTGATATCCACAACACACCATCAAGTGCACCGCTCACCATTTACTTTTCGACGTATAGCAGAGTGCATGTCAATCATAGAGTTAACTTACATATCTACTACTAAAAAAAAATTATACGAAAGAAAAGATTTAATTAAATGATAATAGGTTTTGTCTACAGTGCACTTGATGAAAGGGGGTATACCTCATATTGAGCATTTAGTCATATTTACAAAGTGTGGTTAAACTCATTCCCAACACTTTCAAATTTATTTTGCCACACTTTGTATATGTGGCTAAATATCTAATGTATGGTACACTTCATTTCATCATGTGTATCATAGTCTTCACGTAAAACATTATTAGTGCATTAAAATTAAATATTTTTTCTATTTTAATTCTTTGCTATAAACAATGGAGATGGATTAGGTACGTTGATAAATTCTTTTTATTTTTCTCAAGAGTTATCTTTACTATTAATTTTTTTCCTGGAAAATATACATATTGGGATATTTGTAAAGAAATTTAAAGCAAAATAGGTTTTGAACAGAAATTTACAGAATTCATGTGACTTTCAACCAAGCATGAACAAAAAAAAATGACGTACTTAATTCTAGGTGCAGAAGTCATCAACATTGTGTTGCCTTTATATTTCAGAGTGGACTTCTTAGTCAGCGTGCGTGTTTGTTTACGTGTTTGATCCCACAAAGGTGGCTTCACATAGCTGTAGTGTTTGGCTTGGGTATTTTTATATAATAAGCAATGTTATTGTGACATTCAAATGAATATCTCAATATTTAACAACCACTTTATTATAATTATATGGGCTTATTGAGTTAAGTGAGTGAGGATCACAGATTCATCTAATAGTGATAAAGCAGTTATCACATGAGATATTCATATTTTGAATGTCAAAATATCATTTTTCTTTGAACTAATTTCAACATGATTTACTTTTGGAACCTCGGAAGTGACTTTTTAAAACCCTTTCCTCAACATAATCATGCTGTAATTTTGTGACATATTTATGCTTTTAGGGTTACACACCTTGTTGGTATCCCTAAAAAAATAAGTGAATTTTGATTTTGATTGCTAAAAAAGTTTTTGTTTAGTTTTAGACCAAACATTTTCAAAATGGTCTGGTTTTAACATCCGAGATTAGAATATCCCTTTTAAATGCTGAACTGAGTGACAGAAAGTCATGTTATCTAATTCTATATGATATACACTAGTTGTATGTGGCTTATCATGATTCAACCTATTAGACTTAACCTATTAATGCATCTTATCAGACTTAATAACTCATTTTACAATAGAATTTTGACAAATATGATTATGATATGTCACGTACAACTAGTGTCTACCATATAAGAATGGATAATGTGATTTTTTGCTAACCATGTTAGTATTTAATAGAAACAAATTAATTTTAGGGATTAAAACTAATTTTTTTAAAAATATTTGAACCAAAACCAAATACAAAATTTCATGGACCAAAATCAAAACTTAATGATTTTTCAGGGACTAAAAAGATATTTATGCTTTTATTCCATATCTTTTGATGTGAAACTCCGTGAATATCAAATATCCAGAAACCCCAACATACAATTGATATGGAAGATAGGATTAAAAAAATCAAATAAAATACCACAAGGGAATCACTACCTTATAATCTCTTATTCAGCTTTCTGATGCAACAAGTAAAGGGAATCACTCAATCTCACTTGTACACACAAAGTTTCTGAAAAGAAACTAGAGAAATTTCATTCAAAATCAAAATTGAGCTACCGTGGCTACCAAGTTTGGAGATATTTATACCTCTTATTTAGGTTAAACTAATTTCTTAACCCTATTAGAATAGGCCCAAATTACGACACTAACAATTAAGCTTAACAACCATAAAAATAAAACAATTCTTGAAACATTTTAAAATATAAACTAATAAATTAAATAAATCAAACTTTGCCCAATATGACTGAAACACATGCTTGATGCAAATTAAGTCACCTCCTAAACTTGTATCATCTTTTATTGAAAATTTTAAATATTTCTTTACATTTTTCTCGATTTTATTTTATATTCTAAATGTTCATTTTATTGATATATATTGATATTTTTTAAAAGGTTTAATTAGTCCATCAGTCGCTATAGTTTCATTGAATTTTCAATTAGATCCCTACATTTTAAAAGTTTTCAACTGGGTCCCTATACTGAAAATAAATATTTAATTGGGTCCCGACTCTATTATCCGTTATAAAAACGTTAAAGATAACAGAATATTCTCATAATATTCTTTAACTATAATTTTATATTGAAAAAATGAAAACCCACTTCGCTTTCCCTTTCCTTTCCCCATCCCCACCACCACCACCACCATCCCTTCCCCATCCCCTCCCCATCCCCACCACCACCATTATCACCATCGACCCCAAACCAAAAATCATCAAAAACCATTAATGCGAAATAGGAAAAATCAGCTTCACAAGCCAAAAATCATCCTCTACCATTATCCTTCAACAATATTACCACTCACCATCACAACCTATCACAACCCCACCTTCATCAATAGCAGAAGCCTCAGACTTATCTTCATCCTCTGCAGATGCTGCAATAGAAATGGTTCGCTCTTTTGGGATCTTGAACCCCGAATTATTTTGTGACTCGCCCTGTTTCACATTGGCAAGGACATCAAGTCCTATCAAATCATTCAACAAAATTTTTTAAAACAAATAACAATCCTATGCTCATGGAACTAAAACAGAAACATGTGATTCAAAATACATCTGAAAATCCAAAAAAAGAAATAAATAAATAAATACATTATAATACCTAAACGAGATTTTCTTTCTTGTGGCACATACACCACCCTATCCTTGCCGAGAACATAGAGTCCACCACCGGTGGATTTCTCCAGTTCCATGGTCACAGTGGTCTTGTTTATGTCAACCACTCCATTTTTCTACTCACAAACAATAACAACAGCAATTAACAAAAAAAAAAATTTCTAAAATTGTTTAGCCTAATAAGCCAAAAGAATTAGGAATACGATACTGACCTCCATTTCGCAAGTGGGATGGATTTGAACAAAAATCTGAACGGAAAAACCTTTGAAGGTTAGGATCCAAGCTCGTCTATGAATGGAAAATGGAACGAAACTAAGCAACGAAGTATATTCTCTGTTCCAAATCCTTAATCGGGAAAAACCGAAAGTGAGTTCCAATATTGGAGATTAGGTGGCTCACCTCTCTATGCTGGGATCTAGTTCGTGGGTTACAGTTACAGAGTAGAATTGCAGAGCTACCTAGCTCAAATTCAACGTTTCGCAGCAACCAATAGGGGTGCCAAGCATCGCTTTTTTTTCCCTGTCGTTCTCGTTTTTTGACAAACCTAGGCGGGGAGTGAGCAGTGGGGAGCGACAACGCAATTCATGTGAGGGTAGTGACGCGGAGAAGCAATTCTTGGTAGTGGTGGTGATGATGGGGATGGGGATGGGGAAGGGGAAGTGGAAGGGGAATGGGTTTTCATTTTTTTTAATATAAAATTATAATTAAAGAATATTAGAATATTCTATTATTTTTAATATTTTTGTAACGGATAATGGGATTAAGGATCCAATTAAACATTTATTTTCAATATAGAGATCCAATTAAAAACTTTTAAAATATAGGGATCTAATTGAAAATTTAGTGAAACTACAGAGATTGACGGATTAATTAAACCTTTTTAAAAACATTCACTTTAGAATATTTTTAAAAATTATTATTTTCATATTTTTATTTTATTTTTATTTATTTTAACATACGTATAATAATATTTTTTAAAAAAGTATAGAATAATACTTATATACCTTGTTTGAAAATTAATCGAATGGAAAAGGAATAATATTAACATTAACATATATGTGCATTTTGGTAATTAACATATTCTATTCATATTTCTGGGAGTGGCTATAAAATGATTGATTTTGTGTAATTTTAAATATTACAATTAGTTATTTAAACTTCATTCTACGTTCTATAACACATTATATACTAAGATATCACTTATTATTACACATTATTATTTAATTGATAAAATATTAAATAAAAGTAGGATGATGGACTAATTTAACTCATTTTTTACAGTGTCAGGGTTTAATTTGATTTATTTTGAAAATCAGGAATTAAAATGACTTATGAGTATAAAGTCAAGAACCAAAATAAGCCTTAACTCAAAAATGAATTAATGATACATTAGTATAAAATAACTAGATGTTGACTAATGTTTAAAAGTAGATTTTGTTATTCTAAAGAGATTAACATTAATGCCTTAATGATGTAAATAAAATTTATATTGTCAATTTAATTATGTTTTCTCCTATTCGCAAACGTTGATATAATTATGTATGATTAGATGTATGTGTAATTTTTTTTTTTATCAATGGTGCTATAAAATAAATTCTATTTTTAATCCACAAAATCTAATCTTGGTGAATGAAAAAATAAAAATCTTGCTAATTTTTAGGATATTGAATAAAATATTTTAATGTTTCATATTTATAAGATTTTAAAGATAATTAGTAAGTAGTTAAATCTAATTATTTTACTGACATGATAATACATGATTGAATATTTATATAAAATTTTAATATTGACATCAGATATAAATCGAAACTTGATCGGGATCATTAGAAATGCGAAAAATATTGTTGAAAATATTTTTATAGAGTGGCCATCTCTTCTCTATTTTTCTCACCACATTTTTTTTATTTTATTTTTGTATCAATGTGGACTGTTTGGGACATTTTTATTATGTTTGGCTGTGATTTTGTGAATGTTGTGTGTGCCATTGGTTTATTTTGCCTGCTAACTGGGATATTGGTTGCTGAGAATATGGTTTGTCTGGTGCTTGATGCTGGGAAATGGATTATTGCTGTTGGTTCTTTGGTTATGGTTTAATGGGTATTGTATCTGTTTGGCTGATCGAAGATAGTAATAGTGAGATACTGATGATGGATCCCCTTCGTGCTCTCCTGGTTGCCATTTATATAGCAATTGCCTGCCTTCCTTTACAGCTGTGTTAGAGATCTCATCACTGAGAGAAAAGAAAAAAAGTATCTTGGAGAGGAACACCATCATGGTGTTAGCCACTCCTTTTTCTTTTTCTTTTTTTTCATCATTAATTTTTCCCCTTTTTAGTCAAAAAAGCTGTATTCTCATCACGGGATGACAACCACCCGCCCCTTTTTGTATTTTATTTATTATTTATTTTTTTTCAAGAGTGGAAATGGGCTGGAATGGGTTGGGCCTCTTTTTTTTGTTACATGAAGATGGGCTGAACAACAATTTTTTTCATAAACAAAACACAAAAAAATGAATTGGAAAAAAAATTGAAAGAAATTTGGGTAAAACACATAAAAAGAGCAAAGGAATGAGCTAATCAAGAAGCAAAGACAGTAAATTTAATTTTTGTATTTTTAATTAATATACAAAAGAAAAACCACACAAAAAAAATTAATAAAAAATTTGGTTTTGACATAAATTAAATACTGAAAAAATCTTAACATGATTTAGTTAGTGCAAATCACAAATAAAATATGCAATTAAATGATTTTTTCAGCTAAAATAATTACTTTTAATAGAAACTATTTGTATCAGTTTTTACTTAAAAATTAAAAGTGTATATATATATGTATCAAATTTAATTGAATACATTATAAACAAAAATATATTTTTTGATGAATTATAAATAAAAATGTTAAACAATTTAAATAAATTTAAATTGAGGAAGATTTTGAAAATTAATTTCCGTCCAGAGTATGGGTATCATCTAGTATATATTACATCCAAAAATATACTCTCACATAAGACAAATGACTTTTAAATATGTCAAAAAATTATATCTTTAAAGTGATTAAAAGACTTCTTAAAAAAGTTTTAAAAGTATATTTTTAAATAGATTAAAATATTTCTATTATCATTAGACTTTTAAAATTATAATATTAATAATAAAAGCATAAGTAAGTCAGTTTATTAGGTCTAATAAGTTATTTTCATTATATTTTCTGAAACCTAACCTATTTATTTAAAAAGTCTTTTTGAAAAGTTTTAATGATTTAGCTTGTTTACTAAATAAGCTGTGCCAATCTAAAGTAAATATAGGCAAAAACCTAGACAAATTGGTTGACTTATTTCTATCCTGATGGCTGACCTTGGTAGACAATTCTAGACCTCCACTCCACTCTCTTCACCCCCCAAAAATTGTGTAGTTAAGAAGTAAATATGGGTGTAAATTTCCATATATGATCTTTACATGTAATTTACATATCAAATTCATTTATGAAAATTTTATTCACACTTTTATCCTGAAACCAAACATAGCCAATGAAAATGTTAAATTAAATGAATCACTTAAGTTTTACATGTTATGTTTTCAATGGAGTCTAATACTGTTTAAAATTATTATCAAAGGTTAAGAGTGATGATAAGTGCAATAAGAAATATATCACATTTTTAATGTAAAGATAAATCATTAGGAAAAAAAACTTAAGCGTAACAATTATAATTGATTTTTTTTTTTTCAAAAAACTCCATGTAAAGAAACTTTGTTTAAAAAAAAAACCATTGTTGTATGATTATTGTTTAACAGTTAAATACAAGATATTGCTAGCTGAGTCACCACCCGTCAATGAGCAGCTTCGTAGCCCACAACATTTGACTGGGTGAGCAGATGAATTAAAGCATAGTTTTGGACCTCATTCCTTTGAAATTTAGTGTGGGCTATTTGCTAATTTTATCTCAACATCCATCTCCTCTCAGAAAAGCCAGAAAACATTTTAACTAGAATACGCCGAATCTGTCACTTTTTTTTTGATTGGTGACTCGCCTTGAATTTATGGCCCAAACACGTTCAAGTCTTTAATTATTCCTACAAGTCAACTTGCAGAGAGTCCTACTTTTGGCCACTGAGGAATAATGATCTATTGATAACAAAGTTCGCCGTGTTGATCAATCAAATCAACAACATAAAACTTTTCCCCTTTCGAATGCAACAACAAGAGAAAAAGCAGGAAACTGAGGAGCAAGAATAGAAGAGAGAGCTGTGAGACAAAAAGATGGCTGGTGGAAATGGAAGGATTGGTGCTGAGAGCATAGAAATAAAAGGAGAGAGGATTGAGAAGGCACTTTCTTTGGCCTGGAAGGTTCACAAGAAACCAGGCAAGCCTTTCCATGTTGAGAAGGTCAGCAAGACCAACCCTCCATCAGAAGTCTTCATCAGCTTTCCCGGATCAGGTGCTGTCAAGGATTGGTATTCTCAAAAGCCTTTTGGGGAATGCAAAATTGACCTTAAACTGTTTCCCTCACTTAAACGCATTGGCCTCAATGAAGCTGCTAAAGTTAATGAAGCCTTTCAGACAAGGTTCCAAGCCATTTTGCTTTTGGTAAAGCCATCACTTGAAAAGGAGGTATCATTAAATGATCTAGTTATGCAAACATTAGATTTGTTGTTGTTGTTTTTTTTAAACAATTTCCCTTTTCTGTCCAATCAATTAATATGTCTGTCATATGGCACTTTAAATAACTGATGTTGTCATTCTCAAGTGTTACTTTCTTTTATTTAAAAAAGCGCATGTTTGAATGAATCTGTAGGTGGAAAAAGCAATGAAAAAGGGGAAGCAAATAGTGTTCACAGGACACTCCTCTGGTGCTCCAATGGCCATTCTAGCAACCCTTTGGGCCTTGGAGAAGTACAGAACTCCAAAATCCCATGGTGGGATACCCCCTCTCTGTGTGACTTTTGGTTCTCCCTTGATTGGTAATGGTGTATTTTCTCATGCTATAAGGAGAGAAAATTGGTCTACCAACTTCATGCACTTTGTGATGAGATATGACATAGTGCCTAGAATCTTGTTTGCTCCTCTCTCATCTTTTGCTCAAAGTTCTGAGACAATTTCACAGTCCTTCAATCCCAAATCCAAGTCTTTCATGAGTGAATCAATTGGAAGAACCACTACCACTGCAGCTTATGATTTCTACTTTGCTGTAATGTCAAATGCTGCAACTGTCACAAGCCATGCTGCCTCTAAGCTAATGGGCACCACAGATTCAACACTGGAAACCTTGGCAAATTTTGTTCCGTTAAGTCCTTATAGACCCTTTGGAACCTACATTTTCTGCGCCGGAAATGGAAAGAAAATTGTCATAAAAAACCCAGATGCTGTCCTTCAGGTCTTGTTTTTCTCAGGTCAATTAAGCACTGAAGCAGAAGCGGATCAAGTTGCCACTAGAAGCCTACAAGAACATCGAGTCAATGGCACCAAACAGCAATTAAACTTAGGAATGGAGAATGTTGTGCACTTGAACCAAGAACAACTTGAGGAGCTTCCTTTGACTGATGATGATTCAAGGGACGAAATCAGCCTGGCCTTAAATGAGCTTGGCCTGGTAAGTAACGATTCTACAGCATATTATTATGAGCATATTACATCAAATCCTAAGGTGAAATGACAAAATTCTAATTGTACATTTCTTAACCATTACACATAAAGTTGGATTTGTTGAAAGATGATAATTTGTGTTGGGCTGTTGGCATTAGGCCTGAAGATTTAGGCTTCGCATTAGACTTGGCAGTGGAGGATTGTTGTGTTTGCAGCAATTGTCCAACTAGGGTTGGGTCGAACACTTATCACTAGGTCCAAGATTATAACCATTAATATGGGCTACAACTCTTTTTATTTAGACTCATTATCAAACATCATAGTTTAATGCGGCCTTGTATCTATTAATTTGGGTTTTACTATGGCAAGATGCTGACCAACAATCAATGGAGTTTTCAAATACCATTTTGCATTTAAGCTTTGATTTCCAAGCCTAGAATTATGCTCAAGCCCAACATTCCTTCAATGCAAGTTCAAGGCCAGTTCAAAATGTCAATACTTAGAATCTAGGTTTGGATTTGCAGAATTTCTGACAACTCCTTTAGGATGGCCTAATGCAAAATGCTCCCACATTGGGAGATATGGGAAGAGTATCAGATGTGTGCACAACCTTACCCTTGGAAGCAGGGAGGCTCTTCTGAATAACCGAAGCCGTGATTTCCATGTGATCACAAGACAACAACTTTACCGTTGTACCAAAACTTATTCTCAGAATGTCTAACAAATCCTCTTGTTGAAATTTCCAGAGCAAAAGAGCTAGACTGTGCCTTCGAGCAGCAGCAGAGTTAGAGAAACGGAGAAGCAACAATGAGGAAATAATGAAAGAAAAGGTGAAATCTGCTGAAGAAGACATGAATGAACTGGAAAGGTACAGAGACTATTGGGTGCATAACAAAGTGGGACCCTACGATGCCTTCAGGCAGCAAAAGGACCATGAGAGCTTCATAGCAAACGTAAAGAGGCTAGAGCTGACAAGTGTGTGGGATGAGATCATGGGAAAGCTAAGGAGTTTTGAACTCCCAGATGAGTTTGAAGGCAAGAGTGAATGGGTTGAGCATGGAACAAGGTATCGAAGACTAGTTGAGCCTCTAGATGTTGCCAACTATTACCGACAGTTCTTGAGGCATGTTGAGGCTGGTCCTTACATGGAGATTGGAAGGCCAAGGAAATATAGATTCGTACAAAGGTGGCTGGAGCATGCAGAAGGAAGAGGGGGAGAAAAACATACCTACTCGGAATCATGCTTCTGGGCTGAGGTGGAGGAACTTTGCGTCATAACTAGCGACAACATTGGATCATTTGAAGGTGTTAAGGAAAGGGTTGAGAGGCTAGAGGATCAAATCAAGTCATATATTGACAAAGGGATGCTAAATAAGGATGTCTTCTTTGCAGGTTCTACGTTGGTGAAGTGGTGGAAATCTCTTCCACCACGGCACAGGGAAGGCTCGTGTCTTAGGAGTTTCATTGAAGTGTAACACGAAACCATGTCGCTGGCTGTCATGCATTTTCAAGAAAGATTCTTGCGTGATATTTGTGAGAATATAATACTGGACGGCCAGAAGATATGCATAGAATTTTTTTCCATAAATTCTCCTGTTGGATAAAATAAAATTGCATGAAGCACTTGTTTATTTAAAAGTATATCATAATTATAAAGGTTTTCGTTGTTTGGCATTTTTATTTTTATTTTTATTCCAAGAAATAGAGATATTATTAAGTGTTTTCATAGTAGCAAAATGATTTTACTCTGAACTACTCAAATACTTGACAACTCAAAAATTAAGTTAAAAATGTAATCATAGTTGTCAAATAATTGAGCTAACTTGTTTGAAACCCAAATTTAAGTGAACCCAACTTAATTCAGGTAAACTAGCCTGAATTTGAATAAACTTGGGTAACCTCATCAGTTTGCTCTTTTAATTATAATTGGCCAAATTACTTCAATCTCTACTAAAATTAATCAATATTACACTTATCCCTTTCTAGATTTTAAATTACACTTATCCCTTTTAAACAAAAAAAATTCATATTTATTAAAATAATTTTTGAAATCCCCAATTTACCCTACCAAATTAAATCCTCACAGGCTAACACTCTAACTCCACCCCCAATACTACCGACCCTTATTCCTTCTTCAAAATGAGCCTTAGTTCTGTAACTAACCTCCTGCATAGATCTATGGCAATCGAAGGCAAAGGGTCCTGCAGTTGCAGCGTGGTGGCAACAGAGAGTAGCATGCAGTGGTAGCAGAGCATCACGTGGTTGCAATAGTGGCATCTCACGATGGTAGCCGTGGCGTCTCATGGTGGCAGAAGTGGTGTTGCGTGGTGGTTGTGAAAGACATCATGGGTGCAGCTAAACTAAGCGTGGTGGTAGAGAAAGGGCCTCGGGATTTTTCTATCAAGGGTTTTTGTGAGGATGAAGATGGAGTAGAGTGGTGCTATGAAGGAGAAAATGGCAAAAGGGTGGTTTCTGGTTTCAGTTCAAGCGGTGTTGTTACTGCTGGGTTCGATTTGTCCTTGAACACAATGGAATTTTTCCCTTCTTTTTTCATTTTGGTTGGGTTTTGACTTTGGATTTGCGTTGAATGATATTGGTTGATGTTTGCTGGTCAAAGTTCAGATCTTGCTCCAAATTTTTTGTTGTTCTTTTTTTATTGTAGTTCAGATCTGGTTGTTTGTTTTTGTTTGAATGTTTATGTAATCTTAGTTTAATTTCTTATTGTAGACTCTTAAATTTTCCCCCCCGTTTTATAAGTTTTGAGTTCATTCAATCGATATTGGTTCTTGATTGGATGAAACAAGAGAGGTAATACTTGAATCATTCACAGTGGTGTTAGAGTGGCATTCTATTGAAATTGAAGAAATATCAAAGAGCATAAAAGATATTTCATTTGATTTCTAATTTTTAAATTTATTTTTTGTATTATTATTAATGGCCTATTATCTGAAAGGAATGCCATTGTAACAATTTCTAAATAGTTAAGGGAGGTTGCTGTACTTTTTAAAATTTAGGAGGGGTAAATGTAATATTGACTAACCTCAAGGCAGGTTGTTGTAATTTATCCATTATAATTTGATCTCACAAGAAACATAACATGCAATTTCACAGGAAATAATCTTAATTAGATAAGATGAAAATCTTTTATTTCTAAATGGTGTCCATTTTCTTTTCCCCAATTAAAGATAAGAATTAAAACAAATTTAAAAATTTATAATTTATCAAATATAGAATATGCATCTTCCATATGACAATAACTAATTAGGAAGACAGAGAAGAGGACACCATTCGGAGCCAAAAGATTTCTATATCATTAGACAAAAAAAAAAATTGAAGTTATGATGTCTTGACTTAAATTATTTTGATTTTTAACATCTTGAATTTTTATTGTGACTAATTTTGATTTTATATTTGATGACTTATATGTGCATCAGTATAATGTTGCAAGTGAAATTTGTACATATATTTGTTTGATCATAAAATTTGTTTTCTTATAATTAAATATTATAGGGACTTTTTAGGGGAAATTAGAATGATCTCCAAAAGGTTTAGTGAAATTTATCATGGTTCCTCTTAATAATTTGTTTGGGTGACACTAACTTCCCATGATACATTGTTTATTGTACAATAAAGGAAAGACTAGGTAATACTTTTTCAAACTTAGGAAAGTCAGTATAATAATTTCACAAATTCAGGAACCTTTAAACAAATTCTACAAATAAGGGAAGTTAGGGTATATTTTATCAAACCTCATAGAAGGACAGTGTAATTTTTCCTACTTTGATATTATATATCTATGTCTTAAAGGAATACTACAAAGAATTATTATATGAAGCCTAAAATTACTCAACTTCTTAAATCACTCTACATATTCTTTTTTATCTATCTATAATCAAATTTAATTTAAAAAAATTTATAACTCTCCATTTATACATGTAAAGTCTGAATTTTTTTTTCTAAAATCACTCAACTTCCTTTTTTTTTCTTCTCTATTTGTAATAAAATTTAAATTTCAATGATTAAATTATCTTGTTTAATTTATTACTTTAATAATTTATTAATTAAATACACTATTATGAATTAGAATATGATTAAATTTAAATTTTAAAAATTTATAACTATCCATTTGTATAGGAAAAGCTTGGAATCATATAGTTAGATATATTTTTATTTTGATATTAATTTTCATATGCAAATTTAATTTATAGTATCAATCAATTACATTATATTTTTTTTATATGATGCATAAGATAATTATCATAAGAATAAAAAACTCGATGACATTTCAATAAAAATTGAATTTAATGATAACTAGATGTTAATTAACATTTAAAAGTAGATTTTATTATCTTGAAGAGATTAACATCAATGCCTTGATAATGTAAACAAAATTTGCATTGCCATTTAATTATTTTTTCTTATGTGTAAAAATAGATATAATTATGTATGTGTAATTTTTTTTATAATTGGTGCATATAAAATAAATTTTGTTTTTAATCTACAAACTCAACTTTAGGTGAATGAAAAAAAAATCTTGCTGATTTTTAGGATGTTGAATAAAATATTTATATACTTTATATTTATAAGACTTTGAAGATAATAAGTAATTAAATCTCATTACTTTATTGACATGGTAATATATGATTGAATATTTATGTAAGTTTTTAATATTGACACTATATATAAATTAAATAGTAAAAAAATCTCAATATGATTTAGTCACTGCAAATCACAAACGAAACATGCAATTAAGTGATTTGTTCAACTAAAACTAACAACTTTTCATAGAAACTATTTGTATATAAACTTTTAATCAAAAATTAAAAGTGTATATATATATATATATATATATATATATAATGTATCAAATTTAATTGAATATATTATAAATAAAAAAAATATTTTTTTGATGAATTATAAAAAAAAAAATTACATGAAACCTAAAATCACTTAATTTATTAAATCACTCTACTTCCTCTTTTTTATCTACCTATGATCAAATTTAAATTACAAAAATTTATAACTATCCATCTATATACAAAAAGTTTGAAATTGTTTTTCTTCCTAAAATCACTATATTTCATCTTTCTTCTATATTTGCAATAAAATTTAAATTATATTCTGCTATTAAATTATCTTGCTCAATTTAATACTTTAATAATTTATTAATTGAATAAAATATTATAAATTAGAATACAATTAAATTTAAATTTTAAACATTTGTAACTACCCATTTGTATACAAAAAGCTTAGAATTGTACAATTAGATTTTTTTTATATACAGATATATTTTTATTTTGATATTAGTTTTCATATACTAATTTATAGTGTCAATCAATTACATTATATTTTTTATATGATACTAAATATAATTATAATAAGAATCAAACAAAGTCAATGACATTTCAATTAAAAAATGAACTTAATGATAATTAGATGCTGATTAATGTTTAAAAGTAGATTTGTTATTTTGAAGATATTAACATTAATGCCTTGATGGAATAAATGAAATTTACATTGTTATTTAATTATGTTTTTTTTTCCTATTTGTAAAAGTTGATATATACAATTATGTATGATTAGATACATGTAATTTTCCTAATTACTGGTGCATATAAAATAAATTCTATTTTTAATCTTCAAACTCAAATTTAGGTGAAGGAAAAAAATATTGCTGATTTTTAGGATATTGAATAAAATATTTATATGCTCCATATTTATAGGACTTTGAAGATAGTTAGTAAGAAGTTAAATTTAATTGCTTTACTGACATGATAATATATGATAGAATATTTATATAAATTTTCAATACTGACACTATATATAAATTAAATATTAAAAAAATCTTAGCATGATTTAGTCGGTGCAAATCACAAACAAAACATGTAATTAAGTATTTTTTTTCAATTAAAACTAACTACTTTTCATAGAAACTATTTGTATCAGCTTTTACTAAAAAAGTAAAAGTACATATATAATGTATCAAATTTAATTGAATATATTATAAATAAAAATATTAAATAATTTAAATAAGTTTAAATTGAGAAAGATTTAGAAAATTAATTTTTCATGTAATGCATATGTACCATCTAGTTATTTCGAGAATAAGTGAACTCTTACAAATTTACAAGTGAAGTTGACAACCTTCAATTTAATTATAATAAAAAATAATAATGATCTATAAAATTAAGGTGTCAAATAGTTAAGGAAACAAAATAAATATTTTTCCCTTATTCTAAAAGGAGTTACGAATTTCTTCACAGAAATTTGTCATGTGTCATCATCTAACACTTGTTACACTGTTCACGTTTAAGTATCAAATATTACAAAGTAATAATATTTTTTATTTTTTATTTTTTGAGAATATATAAGGATTTCTTACACAAAAGTTCATTTTGTTAGTGTATAAGTTTGGTAAGTTTTTCTTGAAAAAAAAGAACTTCTCTTGCTTGTTTTCGTATTAAACATGATTTTCTTTTTCCAATTTTTTGGCGTGAAGAATGGGGATAGATACAAAGGTACATCAATAAATTTGGTACATCAATAAATTCTTTTCATTTTTTCCTTGACTGTTCAATTTTTTTCCTTGCAAATATACATATACTTTGGGGCTGTTTGTGAAGAAATTTAACGCAAAATAGGCTTTCAATAGAAATTTACAAAAGGCAAAGCCAACATTATCTGTGAGATTGTTCTTTTACGGTTAGAAAAATGTTATTTGTACTCACTATATATAGGACATCGTATCGACTCATATCTTATCCATCATTGGATTGGATATGGATCCCACTTAAATGAAATCCACATCTCATCCAATGGTGAATAGAATGTGAGTCGACACGGTGTCCCAAATATAGTGAATATAAATAACATACCTATTACGGGTAAATACACGATACGGTTAGTTGAGTCACCACCCTTCTTCTTGGCAATAAATTAAAGCATTTTTTTGGACCACATTCCTTTGAAATTTGGCGTGGACTAATATTATAATCTTGTTCACACTTTGGTAATCTTCATCTCAATGTCCATACCCTTTCAGAAGAGCCAGCAAATCTAAGGAACCACTTTACAAGCAAGCGCAAATACTCTCTGAAACTGCAAAGGATCTCATAGTTCCTATTTCGTAACCATTAAGGAAAATATGTCTGGTTGGTTCAAGTGTTGCTTTGGAGATTCCAAAGCTTCTGATGATGGGGTGGCCATGGATCCCCCCGAATCACCGGAAGAAGGTTCACCTCTAGGATTGAAAGAGAAGTTAATCAAGGAGACATGTGCTTTAGCATTCAAAGCTCACAACTCTTCAAAGTATTACCTTCTTGAAGAGAATGAGAATTCTTCAGCAGCTGATCTTATTGTTAGCTTTAAGGGGTCCTGGGCTGCCACTGATTGGTTTGTCAGTAATAGCAAGCCTTATGGGGCAACAAAGATGAACCATACATTCTTTCCATCACTTAAAAGTATTGGAAATGATGAAGCTGCTTTGGTGAACGAAGCTTTTCAGCTGAGATTCCAATCCATTTTAAGGGATTCATCACTTAAACATGAGGTATGTAACTGAAAAAAAAAAAAAAAAACCTTTAGTTGATTTTTTCATCTTAGACTCCATTATTTATGCAGACTTTATTTATTCTTTTATTTTTGTCGTATCTTACTTGTGATAATCATAAGTTCCTATGATAAATTCAGTAAGAGAATTTAGCTAGTTTTTCTATATGTGTAGCATTCACTTTTCAGAGTCAGTTTAAAAATTATTCCTAGAGTTAAAAGATTTCTGCTGTATTTCTTTTATATCGATGTAATAATGCTTTTTCAGTTTTAATAGTAGTTTATGTCATCTTAAACTTTCTATTTTTTGGCTAATTAATTTTGTTATAGTAAATGTTGTCAATTCAATTCAATTCAATGCTGTCGGCTACATAGTTACAAACCTTATGTTTAAACTGGAAACCTTCTCAGTTTTACTGGTAGTTTAAGTTACCCTATACTTCATATTTTTTTAGTTAAATACTTTGGTTGAAGCAAATTGTGCATCAAAATCTATAGGTGAGTCAAGCCATGGGAACAGGGAAGCAGATAGTGTTTACAGGGCACTCTTCTGGTGCTGCAGTGGCCATTCTTGCAACATTGTGGGCCTTGGAACAGTGCCTCAACCCAAACGTAAATCAAAACCACAAGCCACCCCTCTGTGTCACTTTTGGGTCTCCCTTGGTTGGTAATCACATATTATCTCATGCTACAGGAAGAGAAAATTGGTCTCAACATTTTACACATTTTGTTACCAGATTTGACATAGTGCCACGGATTTTCCTTGCTCCCTTGTCTTCTATTGAGTTAATGCTTAGCTCTACTCTCCAATTCTTGACTCCAAAGTTCAAACCTTCCACCAATGATTCAGAAAGAGACAGTGTGAGTTCTGAATTTTACTCCAATGTGATGAGGAATGCAGCAACTGTTACAAGCTATGCTGCGTCTAATCTCATGGACGGTACAAATATGTTACTTGAGACTGTGTCAGGTCTTGTTGACTTAAGCCCTTATAGGCCCTTTGGGACCTTCATCTTCTGCACCGGAAATGGACGGCTGATTGTGATAAGAAACTCAGATGCTGTTCTGCAACTCTTGTTCCACACTGCTCTGGCAAGTGATTTGTCAGAAGTTTCTGATGTTGCCAAGAAAAGCATAGTGCAACATCTAAACTATGAAGCCGAATTGCAGGATAGCTTGAAAATGAAGAATGTGATGCACTTAGATCAACTAGAGGGGCTTCCCTTGTCAGCTGATGGTTCTAATAGTAATGCTGCAACAATTAGCACAGCCTTGGATGGCCTTGGACTGGTAATAAACATTTTGCTATCTAGTGAGGGTAAACTATACTTTCCTCCATTGAGATTAAGTGATATTGCGTACTGTAGTTCTTGATTTGTCATGCATACACTGATATCCCTATTAAGGGTACTTAGTGCCATGTTTACGAGATAATGATATTGCTTACCTCCCATGAGATTAAGTGATATGACACACAATATTCCTTCATTTGTCATGTCCACACTAACCTCCATATTTATAGGAGTACTCAGTGTTATGTTCCACAAAATATAAGGATATCAGGGTGTGATATCATATAAAGACCTTATGGGAGGTCAATGTATGTTTTTCCAAATCGTGAGATTCGTGTGTAATATCATCTAATCTCAAGGGATACGAATGGAATTTACTCCTTTTGGTTATCCAGTTTTTGACTTCTTATATTTCGGGCATAGAATCAGACTGCAACATTTAGCTAACATGTGATGATTTCTTGGCTTAAATTTCAGAACACGAGAGCAAGACTGTGCCTTCGAGCAGCCGGCGAGTGGCAGAAACGAAAACACGCGAATGAGGAGAAAATGAATAAGGAGATTAATGATAAGGCTCTGGCAAGCATGAGGGACCTGAAAGAATACAAAGAAACATGTGAGGTAAACATGGTTTACTACTACGATGCCTTCAGGGTGCAAAAGGAAGCAAGGGACTTCAAAGCAAATGTGAAGAGGCTTGTGCTAGCAGGGGCGTGGGATGAGATCATTGAGATGCTGAAAAGGCATGAGCTACCAGATGAGTTTGAGGGCAAACAAGAATGGATTGATCTTGGAACAGAGTACCGAACACTAGTGGAGCCACTAGACATAGCCAATTATTATCGACATTTGAAGAATAAAGATGGAGGACCTTACATGGATAAGGGAAGGCCAAGAAGATATAGATATACACAAAGATGGCTAGAGCATGCAGAGAGAAGAAGGGTAGAAGAAGAAGAAGAAGAAGCTAACTACTCAAAATCATGCTTCTGGGCTGAGGTGGAGGAGCTATACAACATAGCCAATGACAACAAAAATATGAACTCATTTGAAGGTGTTGTTAAGGAAAGGGTTGTGAGACTGGAGGCTCAAATAAAGACATGGTTTGACAAAGGGGAACTAGGCAAGGATGTGTTGTTGGGGGGTTCAACTTTGGTGAAGTGGTGGAAAGCTCTACCTGCACAACACAAGCAACAATCATGCATTAGAAGCCTTATTGAAAGTTAACATGAACCTGAGACAAACATGCATTAGAAAACTCCATTTTGCAAGGGCATTGAGCCAGAGAGTTTTTTTTTAAAATTTTTTTAATTTCCTCTAGATTGGTTGTGTAATAAGCATGATTTCTTTTCTTTACATTTTTTTTACCACGACATAAATCGTGATCGATAAAGAGATACTTGGATATTTTTTCCCCTCAAATTTACTTAATTTTAATATGGATTTTTTTATTATTTTCATTTTTTCTTTTAGCAAACCTACAAATACTGTGGGATGATGGTGAAAATAGCTTAAGTGAATTAAGTTTTGCAATCCATGTTTTTGCAATTTACAGAACTTTCGCGACTCTCGACCAAAAGAAAAGGAAGGCAACTTTGCGACTTTGAAAAAAAAAAAAAAAGTTGTACGACGTACAAAAATAATTAAAATAAATTTTATAAAACAATCCACTCAAAATTCGTTCTACCATGATAGTTTAACCGACAACTATGAGCGAAATTTGCAATGCTATTATGATTTTCTAAAATTGTAAAGAATGGGGAAAACACAAACTAGCTTGTACGTAACTTCGGATTTTTTTACCATCTTAAATTAAAACAAAATGTCTTTTTTTCAATTTTTTTTAATGAAAATGTCTTATTTCTAATTTCTTAGGGGCATTTGTTTGAAGGTATGAAGTTATATTCACAGAAAAGAGATTCCTGGAAATATAATATCCGAGAATGTTATTGTCGAGAATTTAAAAAAATTTGTTTGTTTAACATAAAATAATTCTATGATTATTTATTGCGATTCTTGGGAATAAAATTAAAACTTGACTGTTTTAACCACATATCCTTTTTTTTTTTGGTTTTTCAAAGGTTTTAAATTTCCTCCATTTTCAGGTTGAGAATTAAACTTTTGATATTTGGTTAAAGAATGAGAGAGTTCTTATTATCTCATTTCAGTCTTGTGATTTTAAAATACATACACTTATGAATATATCATAATTTGCAAAATATTGCTAACACATTTAATGGTATTATTATTATTATTACTACTACTACTACTATTATTATTATTGTGGGATATTTTAGAATTTGTACTCAATAATTACCATTTCCAAATTATAATAATCGTTTATTCTCACCTTTCAACGTGGGAATGAAATCTCACTAAAACATAGAATATCTCTTTCCTAAAAATAATTAATATCAGAGTATAATTTTACAAAACTTATAGAAAAAATATAAAAACATATCATTCCCAAGTAATTATTTGAATTGATGAAGTGAATCCAACCACTTAAAATGAGACGAAATTTTACAGTATCTGAAAATTTTCTTCATCATTGTGATTATAAGAGATTCACGAGTTTATCAAAAAAAAAGATACGAATTGAAATTCTCACTTTATCATTATTAAATATAATAAATAAATAAAATAAATAAAAATTACTATTATATTTAATAAATAAAATAAATATCCTAATAAATATTTATTTTTTTATGGTCAAATAATGTTTTGGTTATCATAGTAGCTAGTAGCTAGATGTCGGAGGGTCCGACACGGCTTGAATTTAGCAATGGAAGGCTGCTTGCCAGGTACCTTCGCGCTCCCACCAGGTCCCATCATCAGAGGACCTTCTTGTGGGTTTCATGCATATCCGGGTATCCCTTTCGAATTAACTTTACTCGGTTTGGGTTTAAGATATAGATTTTTTTTTTTTCATAAATCATAGGCATGTCTAACACTTTATATTTGGTTTAGCTTATAATAAAATTGAGTTCTATTAATTTTAAATTTTTAAGGAAACATTTGTTTATTTTTAAATTTAATAATTTTTATTGTTAGTATATATCTAAATATAAATTATTAAACTTATATTTATATAGAATTTTTTTAAGTTCAATTAAAAAAAATGAATTGTTCTGAAACAAAAGAAGAGGAAGTCACTAGCATTGTTTTAGTTGAGGAGTTTGAATAGTATAGATGAGATTTCAGATTTAAATTTTATTATAATCAATTTAATTTCTGAAATACAAAAATAAAAAATAAAAGAAGAGAAGCGAAAGAAAAATTAATTTGCCTGAGAATTTTTCTCATTTTAAAAGGATCTGTAACATGTTTAATAATCCAATGGGTGCTGCTGGTGTGTTTAATAATTTCGTGCTCAAAAGACTTTTTTGTTTTTATTTTAATTCTTCTAATATTTAATTTTAGTAAAATCTAAACCAAGTGCCTGGATAATACCGTCTCAAAGATCTGTTGACTGGTTGTGTTAAGAAAAATATCTTTTCACATTTCTCTGCTATGGAATCATATAAGACGAAAGAAAATAAACACAGATACTTTAAGTAATTCATAAACTTTGACATGTCTGTATTTATTTAAAACATGTATGTTTTTTTAACGAGTAATCACTTGAAAATAAAATATGAAAAATTGCATTGCCTAATATATCAGAGTAGTCTATATATAATTATATGATTCAGATTTACTCATCTTACTTTTATAATAAATCACTCATCTTACTAGAATCATATATATACATAGAAGAGGAATCTGTTTACTCTAGTAGTAAATTTTAGTATACTTACTCCATTGAATAACATTTTATAAATATCAAATTTCATCTATCTAACAGTTAAATTATAAGTTTCCATTGCATATCATAAAATTTTAAGACAATTTGATACTTTATCATCCTTTTTTATTTAGACGTGCAATTTAGTTTTGAAAATATATGTAAATCTAGAGTACTAGATAATATATCTATCAATGTTCAACTTTTTTCTAAAATTTCATATGCTTGATTATTAAGATAATATCACATGATTAAATAATTTGATCCATAAAATATATTATTAATAAGAAAATATTCAATAGATAAATATAGTAGACTTGCTCTTGAAATAAATGGATCCCTCCTCATATATATGTATATTAACATCTCTTTTGTAGAAGATTTTAATTTTATATATTGATTAAATAAAATATTTTTATACTATTTTCCAATCAAATAATTTTCATGGAAATTAACTATATTTTTACTTGGTAATGTATGATTAAAAGAAAGTGGGACAGTTATTTACTCTGCATCCAAATTAAAGTTATTTTATACCCAAATCCCAAGCACTTTTTTTATGTTTATACATGTATACTTCCAGTATTCACCCACGCTTATATTTGTAGTACAACTATGTATATATGAGCTTAATTTATATATTAATAGTGTAAAATTTTTGTATATTATTATTTAATTATATATTTTTATATAAGTGATAAATTTATATTTACCGATTAAAAGACACTGTAAAAATAAATCAATACATGGGAATTAAATTCTATTTGTATTCAAATAATATTTCCGTACATGAAACCATAAGTTATGGTTGGCTCCCAAAATGGGCAAAGTCATTCGGCAGCTTCGTTAGCTTTAGTTTGATTGGACACAAAAAAGAATACATCTGGACCGCCATCACTTTGATGCTTGGAGAAAGTCTTCGTCAATGTAGTAATTTAACTCCAGTTCTATGGAAACCTACCAACACTTTTTGAAACTGCATATACCTCCCTTCTTCGATTTATCAATCCAACCCCACTTGCACGTCCATTCCCTATAAGAATAAGAAGCAAATCTTTCTGAAACCAATTAATCAAGCACAACAAGAAACCTTTTATTAAACTACTAACTGCAGATATTCCTTAAGAAGAAGAAGCAGAGAAGCACAAGAAAGAAAACATGGCTGGAGGGTCCCTTGGAGACAGGATAGGATTGAAAGAAGAGATTATCAAGAAGGCATCTGCTTTGGCCTTCAAAGCTGACAAGTCACCAGACAAGCCTTATGTTCTTGAGAAGATCCGGGGTACCTCAGAACCTGTTAATATCATCGCTTTTCCGGCATCATGGGCTGTCACTGATTGGTTTCTTAGCAAACCTTGTGGGGAAACAAAGATCAATGTTGCACAGTTTCCATCACTTAGAAGTGTTGGTAACGATGAAGCTGCTTTGGTCAACGAATCCTCTCTGAGGAGATTCGAAGCTATCTGTCCAGCACTTAAATCTGAGGTATGTAATGTAACTGACAACCAATAACTGATTTAGTTTTGTTGACTTTAGTTGTTTTGTTTGGATCTATGACCATCCCAGCTCCACATGACAAACATGACACTTTTTTTCTTCAGCTTTTTCGGGTAGTTTCATACTTTCAGTTACCCTTTACTTTCTATTTTTGGTTAATTGGTTTGATTAAAGCAAATAGTGCATCAAAATCTGTAGGTGAATAAGGCTATCACTGAAGGGAAGAAAATAGTGTTTACAGGGCATGCCTCCGGTGCTGCAGTGGCCACTCTCGCAACATTTTGGGCCTTGGAAGAGTACCTTAACCCAAACAAAAACAAAGACCACAAGCCACAATTTTGTGTCACTTTTGGCTCTCCCTTAGTTGGTAATCATATATTATCTCATGCTACAAGGAGAGAAAAATGGTCTCAATACTTCATACATTTTGTTTTGAGATTTGACATTGTGCCACGGATTTTGCTTGCCCCTTTATCTTCCATTGAGCAAACGTTTAGCACAATTCTTCAGATATTTGCTTCTAAGCCCAAACAATCCACCTTTGATCCAACAAAAGCCAAGGTGACTTCTGATTTTTACTCCACTGTGATGAGGAATGCAGCAACTGTTACAAGCCATGCTGCTTGTATTCTCATGGGCAGCACAAATTTGTTGCTGGAGACAGTGACCAATTTTGTTGACTTGAGCCCTTATAGGCCCTTTGGGACCTTCATCTTCTGCACCGGGAATGGACAACTGATTGTGATAAAAAACTCGGATGCTGTTTTGCAACTCTTGTTCCACACTGCTCAGCCAACTGATTTGACAGAAGTTTCTGAAGTTGCCAAGAATAGCATACTTCAACATCTGAATTATGAAGCTGAATTGCAGGGTAGCTTGGAAATGCAGAATGTGGTGTACTTGGATCAACTAGAGGGGCTTCCCTTGTCTGCCGACGGTTCTAATAGTGATATTACCACAGCCTTGGATGGAATTGGACTGGTAACGAGTGTTTTGCACCTTAGTTTTATAGTTTTTAACGTTATTTCAGGCTTAAAGGTAAAAGTATAAGTCTTATTGATAATATAAAATAATTTTACACTGCTATCCAATAGAAATGCAAGAAACTATCATGTTGTGTTTTTTCAATTTATGTTCACACAACTGCACATGATAACGTGAAGGTGTCTTGCATTCCCTTTAGTGACGGTATAAAATTGTGAAATTGTTTTATATTGTCAATACATAGAAATTAAACTCTACATTTAGGCTGTAACATGCAGCAAATATGTGATAATTTGTTGGCTACAATTTCAGAACACTAGAGCTAGATTATGCCTTAGAGCAGCTGGTGAGTTACAGAAACAAAAGGAAAGAAATGAGAAGAAAATCTATGAGGAGGTTCAGACGAAAGCTAAAGCTAGCATGAAGGATTTGGAAGACTACAAAGCATCATGTGAGGTACAGAAGGGTTACTATGATGCCTTCAAGTTACAAAAGGATCCAAAGGACTTCCAAGCAAATGTGAAGAGGCTTGTGCTGGCAGGGGTGTGGGATGAGCTCATTGAAATGCTGAAAAGGTATGAGCTCCCAGATGAGTTTGAAGGCAAGCCAGAATGGATTGAGCTTGGAAAGAGCTTTCGCCGCCTCGTGGAGCCTCTAGATATCGCCAACTATTACCGCCATCTGAAGAACGAGGACACAGGACCTTACATGATCAAGGCCAGGCCAAAGAGATATAGGTACACTCAAAGGTGGGTGGAGCATGCCAAGAGGGTGCCAAAAGGAAGTATCTCAGAATCCAGCTTCTGGGCTGAGGTGGAAGAGCTTTTGAGCTGGACTAATAACAGTAAGCCATTTGAAGATGTCAAGGAAAGAGTTCAACATCTAGAACAAAACATTAAAGAATGGGATAGAAATGGGGACATAACCAAGGATGTGTTCTTAAAGGAGTCTACCTTTGTAAAATGGTGGGAAACTCTACCTAGGGATCACAAGGAAACATCCTGCATTGCTAATCTCGTTGTGTGAAAAAAGTGGCACTGATCTATCTTTCCACTCAAAATAAAGGTATGAATGTAGAATGCTTTTGCTATGTATTGTCATGCAGGTGTGTAAGATAATTTCGTGTTGTTTCCTAATATTTAAGATTTTCAAGTTTCGTGCTAGAACCGTGAATGATTCCAACTACAGGTCTTAATAACTTTATTTGATATTTGCAAAATATAGTTCTGTGACTTGTGTATAAAGGTAGAAATGCCTTTATATCAAAACAAGGATTTAGATCTCTAATGTGCTTTCTTACTTTCTCTGTCTCATATGACTATCAATTCTGTAATTTGCATGATAGAATTTTCATACTGATCAACGATCAATCAATTATTGGTTAACACGGTGATAGTTTAGTTAAAAATGACTAAAAATCTGTTAAGTAATATGCTAATAAAAAAATTGTTGGTTTGTTAATTAATTCATACACATTGTTAAAAAAAAAAGGAAAAAGAAAAGACTTGTCAGTCATCTTGTTTTGAAAACCAATTCAGAAATTGAATAATGAGATTTTCAAATTATTATTGATTGCTTGATTGGGTGAGATTTAAGTTTCCATGTCTCCGGATTCACTTTCAACGAAAGGAAGTTCAATCTTCTTTTGCCTAATCGTGTGGTAATGGTTAGAAAAAGTCAAAACAAAGGTTAAATTAGTTTAGCAAGTTAGAATGAGAGATCGATCTATGCTTAAATCGGATAACATAATAAAAATAATCAAAATAGAGATATTGATTATAGAATACGTGCTAATGAGAGCAGATAAGCGATTCATGCCCGTATTCAATTCGTCATTTTTGTTATTAAATCGTAAATATTTCTTTAGACAGAATTCGGTACACCATATGCATAACGAAATTTTTTATGTGACCGGCAAATGAGTGAACCCGATAACTATGGTATAACTGTCATCGACCAACTTAATGCTTTTGCCCAAATATGAATATACACTATTTGTATCGTGTAACTTGAACTTTTCGTACCAATCTTTGGACACGAGATGAGTAATGTTATCTTTAAGTGCAACTTTTGGGACAAAGATCCAATATATTGATGAGGAATAATCAAATTCCTCTAGTAACATAATTCCTGACTCAACCATATGCCATTATAACGACATAGCCCCCATCATAATGCATTCCAAGGTTATAAAACTCAAGAATTTACATAAACTCATTATATGATAAGATCATAAATTTATAAAAATTTAAAAGTTAACTCAAAAATTTAACAATCATATTTTATTGTAGGGTTATCAAACTCAAGAGTTTAAATAAATTTATCTTTGTATGGTAAGATTATAAGAGTTTAAAAATTAACTCGGAATTAATAATCACGACTGATTCAGAATATGGATACAAAAGATGAAAATCTCATACTCTTTACACACTCGTCAGCAAAGAGTGAGAAAAAAAAAAGGCAGGTTTCAGTACAATCTTCTAACCCTTAACGACATGTTTGCTTTTCAATTTAGTCTCAAAACCATGGTCTAGAGAGTACAAAATGAATTTCTCCTGAACATTTTTGGTTAAAAAAGCTTGCAGCATATTCATAGCCAGATTTTGATCTTAATGGGAGAAAAAAAAAGTGCCAAGTTTTTTTCACTTTTCCGTTCAGCCAAACTAGGCTTTACAAACTGAAAATTACATATGCTTGGCCGTATGTCGAATAAAACATAGTTAAGAACATTTATTGATCTAAAGGTGTTCACTTATAGACTATTTGGGAGAACTACACAGTGCACTTTATTGTCCTAAAGATAGATACTTTACTTTCCCACTTAAAAGAAAAGTTCACTTTTGGAGAAACCTAATTCCCAACGAAAAACCTATCAAGGAATCGACGGAGTTTAAAAAGACCCAGACATAACTAGAAACTGTGCCTCCATAATCCCAGATCACTAATCCTGCTGGAAGCATGTTTTGTTTCCTATTTCGAAGCCCCTCTTGTAGTTTCTCATTTCCCATTTCATAGATAGAGCAAAAGCTTCTTTCTGGTAGTCTTTACCAAAATCATGGTTTAGGGTTTTGTATAAGATATTGTAAACTATTAGAAGCAAAATAACCACTGAAAAACTACCAAATACTCTATTCAACATAATAAAACAGGAAATAATAAAATGAGAAAATTTTGTTGATTGCACAGTGTGTACATCAAGCGCATCTTAAACCATGCCATTTCTTTACAATTAAATGAGGTTCGACAATACAGCATAGCCAGCCCACCAGAAAACAGCAAGAGCAGTGGCTTTTCATAGTTCCCATATCAGACTCATCCAATGGAGTGTACATATAACTGCTCCTAATAGTTAGCTTTCTTGCAAATATTTCCACTCCTAACAGCCCTGCCCGAGGTAGCTTCTGTTTTCAAAGTTACAAGACTAGTTTGGAAATTGTTTTTACCACACAGAATAAACAATCAACGATACAGTTCTGTTCTGACCAAATAATTCTTATATGCCTCCAAGGAATACCCAATACTCATACAACCATACTTCCTTCTTGTTTTTCAAATATCAGGAGGACTTTACTAAAGTGACAAACTCACCATGTGTATGATCATTTGTACTAGAATAGCAATTTGATAAAAGGTGGGGTATATGACTTTGTTTCGCATCTCAAAGACTCAAAGCAATGGTAGCATCTGTTCAATATCCTATTCGTCAAAAAACCACAACCAAAAGAAGTAGTCAATAAACAAATCCAGCAAATAAGAATTCATTTTTCCCGTGGGGAATTTACACGAAAGAAAGATGTAGATAACCAGAGTTTTAGACGGGATGAGTTGAAGTTCTTATTAACTCCACAGATGGAAGAGCAATTCTTACCACTTTACCTTATTCAACAACCGCCCTTGAATATGGACAATTACATCAAAATTGTGGCTGATTTTTTCTGTTGTATAAGAACTACTGACAGTTAATGTTTATATGCTGCTCAACAAAAAGCCTGGCAAAATAAGCTTTAGAGGGACTTTATGCAAGTATAAAATGTGCAACCTATAGCCACAATGCAAAGAACCATACAGTTCCTGTCCATATACTAGAGGAAACACGCAGAAAAATCCATCTCAAACAAATTTTGTAATTTTGCATATCAGAAATTTGGTTAAATGGAAAGAAAGGACCAGTAACAGCAACAACAGTAACAACAATGTCTTTTTCCACTAGGTCAAATCGGCAAATGTCTGCAGACAACTCAGTTAAATCTAAATCCCAGTTTCCTCTATGTTTTATATTGGTCTCCCTCTGCCTTTAACTATTAGACTGACCTCCATGTGATCAACTATTCTTACAGGATTCTACATGTCTCTAATGCATTCATTTCTAATATTATCTAGTTAACTGTGTCCACTCACCCAACACAACATTCTCATCTTTGCAGCATAAAGCAAATTGAAATATTCAATGGTTGATTTTTACTAACTAATATCTAATACAATATTGCAGATCTTATAGCTCTTCAACAAAGTTTTCCCTGGAGCTTAAGTGGCACTTCTCTATCTCAGATAACATCAGAATAACCCCTCCATTTCATCAACCCATTTTAAAGCTGATGATTTACATCTCTCTATTTTCCTGTCATTACGTATCATAGGCTGAAGATATTTAAACCAGAGTAGTCAATAGCAGCATATAGCAGTGCTATAGCACCAGAGCGGTGTGTTGCAGCTGGAAGTGTAGTCAAGACAGCATCGTGTGCTGGAATGACGTGCAAACAGCAGCATTTTGCAGCCAAAAAGCTGGTGTTGCAGACTCTATTCTCTCACTGTGAGAAAAAACCCATTTGCGCCAATGTTCCGGATGTTCCTAAGTAATATATGGGGGTATAAGTGTAATTCCAACCCATTCCAATCTAGAAGTCTGGGGGCTTTCACTGTATCTTCCCCATTTCTTCCCAACACGCACTTCCCTCCTCTGTTCTTGCACTCTCACTGCTAGTCTTTTCCACCAACCCAATGTCCAGCAACCAAGCTTCCGGCGACTGAGTTTCCATCAACCTAACCTCCAGTGATCCAGGTCTCAGCCCCTCCATCCTCTCTACTTTTTCCTGTGCTCCTCTCTCTTCTTCCTCTATTTCTTTTCCTCTTTTCTTCCCTCCTCCCACTGTATCCTCCCTCATCTGTCGCTGTTTTTCCTTTGCTTCTGGCCTGAATGCTGCCCCTTGGCTGCCTACCTTCTCTAAAGTCCTTTTTTTTTAATTATTATTTACTTTGAGTCTTAGAAGCCTAAGTTTAATTAGGATCTGAGCATGTATTTTTTCCTTTTACCATGACGGTAGTTTTATCAACTTACTATTTATTGACATGAGCCCCGAAACAACGGTAAGGTTGCTGTCTTGTGACCTTGAGGTCACGGATTTAAATCCTGGAAACAGTCTCTCCGCAAAGTAAGCGAAAGACTGTGTACATCTACCCTCCTCAAACCCTACCAGGTGAGAGCCTCGTGCATTAGGCTGCCCTTACATCATTATTTATATTTATACATTACATAAATGTGTTTTAAGAGTATACACTAAGGATTAGATTAAAAATTATGAATGTGTTTGTGGGTAATATTTTATTCTTTAAAATTTATATGTATGTTGTATAAATTGCACATTATTTATCTATATTTTTCTGAAATAGCAACCATCCCACTATCTGTTATCAATTCTGTTACACCACCATCTGCATTGACTACTATGATTATAACAGTGTAACTTGCCATATAGTATGGTCATCAATTCTCACTTCTAAGCTAGAATTAACATGCCTCCTCTCTCTAATCCAGTTTATTGAAGGAGAAAAAATTAACTATTTCGAATTTTAAGTTTTCAACTATAAGAGCCTTGATAACACTGTCAGCACAATTCTTAAAAACTAAATTGTAACCGGTATTAATATAATGATCATGATTCAAACAAATGAGAATAACCATCCAAGCAATACCATATCCCACAAGAGAAGCCAAAAAATTCCCCTCACTAATCCAACCTTAATAGTATAAAGCTTTGACTGAAGGATCATCTAAAGACCAGAAGAGAAATATATGAAAATTGTACCTTTCACTAATGATCATTAGCATTTTCCCCGAACACTTGATATACAGTTACAAAGAATTTTAAAAATAAGAAAAATAAGACATGGGGAAGTGGCACAGTGCATCCTCAGAATGCATAACTGCAAATGAAGAAAGAAGTCATAACAGATACAATGGGACATGAGCAAAATGGAAGTCACACAATCCAGAACATTAGCATGTTTCACTAAACATGATAACGTTCAACATAGAAGGCATAAGGGATTTTGAGTCCAGAAAGTTTAACCATTTCAAATGTATTAAATTTCTGTTCTATTTCTATACCACCTTATGTATTCACATACCAGCATATGTATTGCACATCAACATATGCACCATAAGATCAAATGAGGAACGGCTTGATTCCATGGTGCCAGAAGACCTCAAACCCCACATCAACTAAACATATGAAAATTAAACCTGAGGACACAGACCATGCAAGGATGACAAAACAGCAACTATCTCAAGACCTCTCGATCAAGCTACACGATCGGGCCAGCCGAAGAGTCAGACTGCCTACATGCACACTTGCCTCTGTCTCCATTGATTGACACTCATACGGCTTCCTGCACCCTGGACAGCGGCCATCCTCCTCAAGAATCCTCTTGTGACAAAAAAGGCAGAGCCGGAACCCACATGGGCAAGGCAAAAATCTCGAGTCAGTCAAATCAAGATCCTCGCAGCAAATTGGACACGGTGATGCCATGGCAAAAGTACAGGCCCAGGGAACCCTGCCTCCCCAACTCCTATCATGATCTGGCAAACTTTGCTGCTTAGAAAGACAAGGCAAACTCCGTGGGCGAAAAACATCATCTGGTCTCCAAGCACTGGCATTACCAGAGGGATATGAAACTAATCTAGCGCTATCAGGTTTAAAATTCTGAGCCCCTTTAGTCGACTCATCAGTCACTTCACTGGGTGACATCATTTGCAAAACAGGTTCCTGCACAGGGGGTGACTCGGAACAAGGGCTTTGACGCTTGTCATTGGCAGCTAAAGCATCAGCAACGGCCTCCCAATCATCCAAGCATTCATGATCACCTCGTCCTCCTTCTTCATCTTCCTCTTCTGTCGTATTCCCACAGCAGCACGCAGCACTGACACCACTACTGCTGCTGCTGCTACTACTGCTGCTGCCACTGCTGCAACTTCCAGTGAAATTAGTCCCAGAGTCATTACAACTGTTAACACTGGCAGGACTATTCGACAGTGACTCTGAATCGCTGTCTTGATGAACCAACCCCTCATCCTCTTCTTCTTCTTCTTCTATCCCTCTAGTCCTCATCTCCAATTTCTCCAACAAACCCTTGTTTCCTTCCCCATCCGGCAATGGCAGATGCGTGTGAAGATCATCTTCCACTCCGTCACTGAGTCCCTTGCTCTTGATGACTACACCTGAACACCCATCAATAGTTATACACAGCAAAATTCACAATATATGTGTGATGCATGGTATGCACATACATCAATCACTCATACATACATGCATGCATATATAAGAACATACATTCACACATGCATATATTACATACATACCTTGAGATAGCCATTGCTCGCGGCGTGCATCGATCTTACACTGCTTCAATTTCGCGGACCTGTTGGTCTGGAAAAAAAAAAAAGACAGTGAACAGGAAGAACAGAGAGCAGGGAAGAGAAAAATCGACACTCACCTTCTTCCTTTTGCCAAGATTCTTCGTGCTCGCAGCTGAAGCAATCGGCGCGATGGAGATTGAATCGGAAACCATGGCTGAAGGTTGTAGGATTTGGTTTCAGAGGAAAAAAAACCAGGGATTCGCAAAAACCCTAATTGGAGTGATCGAAGCGGAAAAAAAAAGGGAGAAAATTTGGTTCTAGAGGGAGAATGAAGAGAAGTTGTGGATAACGAAAACTCTTGCTCTGCGTCGCTCGTCGCCGCTATTCGCTATTCGGAATTCTGAAAGAAGAGGGACTCTGAATTGATATATATGTCATATGTTATATTTATAAAATTCGTAATTCCCTAACTACCCTTCATTTTAAAGACACTTGTAGTTGTAGTGGTGGCTATAGATCAGTGGAAGTATGACGTCACGCGAGCTTTGTTCGGGAATTCGAATGAGAAACGACGAAAGGAACAAGGGTATAGATGTGAAAAAATGGACTTGAACAAACGAAATGTAGAATGGAATTCGGATCATCAATTTCAATAACTAAAAATAAGTTTATTTTCGACGATTATCTTATGCGATTTCTTTAAAAAATAAACAAATAGCAGATATTAGAATCAATTATTATTATGATTGACACGATAATATATAATGTTTTAATTTTTATATACTAGTATTATAAAATCTTTTTAATATTTATTTAATTATATATTATTATATTAATTATAATAGTTAATTCTCTCACTCATTATAAAAATAAAAAATTTTAATTGAATAACAGTGTAAAACGTACATTAGATAATATCATAAAGAAATCTATATTATTGGTGAGTCAAAATAATAAACTCAACCAAAAAAATGCGTTGGTTTTGAAAATAATGATTCCCATTCTAATTCAAAAGTTTTGACCTGAAATCTTAATTTAAAAATAGCTATTACGTATATTGTGTCATTGATTAATAACAAGTTTCATGTCTTAATTACAAGAACAATTATTATAAATTTATAGTGAAATAGTATGTTAAAAATGTATGGATAAAACTTATAAAGTGGTTTCTAAAAGGTGGTCGTATTCACAATTACACATACTTTTCTTAATATTTGTGGCGATGGTTGAAGAGGAAGCTTGTGGAGTTTCTAAAAGGTGATGGCATTCATAGTTAAATTAAGTGTAAATTACACTCACTTTTCATAAAGTTTGTGATGATGGTTAAAGAGAAAGGTGGCGGAGTGGTGATGGTTGAGGAGGAAGGTTGCGGTGGTTTAGGTGTGGTTGCAGCCATGGGTGTTGGGTTGTGAGGATAAAGGTGAAAGCTAGACAGAGAAGAAAATGGTAACTTCATGCTCTTTTTTTTTTTTATTTGGTCTTTTCAGTTTTGGGTACCTTGTGTTAATGGAGGTGTGTGATACACATTTCTGTTGATTTGGTTGGCTTAAAGAGAATGTTAGTGTTTATGGATTTTTTATT
This sequence comes from Dalbergia cochinchinensis, assembly GCA_031216125.1. Lineage (NCBI taxonomy): Eukaryota > Viridiplantae > Streptophyta > Magnoliopsida > Fabales > Fabaceae > Dalbergia > Dalbergia cochinchinensis. Next base: position 50,568,220 of record CM062373.1, on the reverse strand, counting down.
ATGGAATTCATGGAGGTTTTCGATGGAAGGGATTCTGCTGAGATTGTGGAGGTTCAAAGATGGGCTTCATTTTTGTTTTTGTTATTTGGTCTCAGCTTTAGCTTATAAAGAAGAATGAATAGTATGTGAATGAGGGAAGGGCGATCTACTCCTCCCCCCATGTTTGCTCCCTCTCCTCTTTTTATTGACCGAAAGATGACAACGCTTTGGTCTTTGGGCATGGCCATTCTTTTTCTTTCCCAGCTAGTTTTTGGTCTCATGCAGTAGGATTGTCACTTTTGGTTCTACAAAATCTGAGAAGAAAGAAAGGAGAATTTCTTTTTTTTTTTAAAGAGTTATGGGCTGAAACATAGCATGAAAAATGGGCTGATCTGAAAAAGGAGTTTAATGTGTTTGGATTTTTTATTTTTATTTTTTCAACTGCAAAAAGAGATAGATAAAATAAAACAAAAATATGCTAAAAAAAGGTGATGAGTTAATCACTTGATATAGTGTTCACAACGTTAAACAAGATATTTTAAAATTAAAACCAAAGATAAAATAAAGTTAAATTATTTATTATTATTTTTTAACTTAATTAAGAATTGGGTATGTTGGCACCACTAATTCCAAATTAAAGTCAAGAAGGTGCGGTCTCTCTCTCTCTCTCTCTCTCTCTCTATATATATATATATATATATATACACATGAGTTAGGATCCAATAACACTAGTGTAAGAGTTTTATAATTACATCAATATCTGGCCATTAATTTTATGTTAATCTAATGGCTTAAAATGATACAATTTAATGAAAAAAGAATTACATATTTAAAATATTATAATTACAATGAAGAGAGAGAAACATAAAAAATTTAAGATTAATTAAGGAACAGAATTTGACTATATAAGCTAATAATTATAAAATAATAAAGAATAACAACAGTATCGGTGAAATAAAAAGTAATAAAATATACTAATGAACAATTTAAAATGTAAACTTAATATTCACTCATTATAGAAAAATACTGTTTTTTATCTTAAAATTCTATACTATTTACGTTTTCAATAATTACTTTTTGTTGAGTGTCTTCACTAGTTATAGAAAGTGTTCTTTTTTATTTTAATTTTTTAATGTCATTTACATTTTTAATCTTTATTTATTCAAAGTTTGATGTAATTGTTTTTGGGATTTTATTAAAAAAATTCAATTTTTAATTTTCATTTCACTAAAATTTTTGTTATTTCATATAAGTTTTTATTTTCATTTTATATATTTTTAAGCAATTTTAAAAGTTTAAAAGTAAATATATTTAATTTTCTAATAAATATCTACCCAAAAATAATTCAAATAAAAATATATGATAAGTTTGTATAAAATTAAAATTTAGATAAAAATTAAAGTATTAATAAAAATTATATAATTATATGCTGAAAATCATAAAATATTAAGGAACTATGTTTCTTCTTTTAATTGATAATAATTAGAAAATATATTTTTAACTGAATTTTTTCAAAAATTATAAGAAGGCTATCATTCTTTTTAATTTTCTTGTTACATTTTTGATGAATAAGTATTAAGAATTTGATAGTCGAAATATTTATGTTCCTGAGGTATATATATTTATTAAAAATATTTATCAAAAATATATTTATTGAAATCGTAACATTTTTAGTATAAACTTTCCAAATTTATTTCACTGATGCTTATAAAATTTTTTATTATTTTATAATTATTAGCCTGTATATCAAATTCTCTTTTTAAATAATTATTTGATTTTATTATATCTCTCTCTTCATTAAAATAATAATCCAATAAATTTTTATTCTCTTTCTTCATTAAATTGTACTATTTTAAACCGTTAGATTAACATAAAATTAATGGTTAGATATTGGTGTAAGTGTAAAATTCTTACACTGGTGTTATTGGATCCTCTCTCTCTCTCTCTCTCTATATATATATATATATATATAGACATACACACACCATGTATCCTTACAAGTATGGCCTATTTGAACGATTGAAGCTATTAGTTATCTTACCAATCCTTTAAGAACTTTTATAACAAGTGGTATTTGATTTGTTTCGTCAAAAAATCTAGTAAGCAGTAATGATTTCAAAATTCAAGTTGTGTTGTTAGAGATATGAAGAAGTGTGCAATTACTACATAATAAAGAATTTAAAGGCCTATTTGGCATATCGTTTAAAGTATAATAGGATAAATTAATATAATATGTAATGATTTTATCCATTGTTTAGTGTAATAATGTATCATATAAGCTTATCCAAGCTCTCTTATACGTTAAAACAATGGATAACTTAATCATGCCAATGGATGTTCGCCAAAGTATGATTAACTTTTAATGTATAAGATTTATATTTTTTATTTAATCAAATAATAAATAAAATAAAATAATAAATATGTTAAATAAATATTATTTAATATAAAAATAAATGATAAATTATATAATAGTAAAATACATAAATAAATAATAAATATTATGCAATCTATAAAATTAAGGATTAATAATAAGAATATATTAATTTAATATTTATTATTAAATTAAAATTTAAATAATTATGACAAAAAAACAATAGAAAAATATCAAATTAAATAAAAGAAAGGGAGCATTTTTACATTTTTACAATTTATTGGTATAATAAATGATTATAAAATGTTGAAATAAATAATATTTAATATAATTTAAAATTTTAAATAATGACATATTTAAAAAATATTTAAATAATCAATAGAAATTATTATTTTATTTTTATTCAATATTTATTTATCATTAGAGTTATTCATAAACAAATGATAATATTATATATTTTAAAATTATATAGAAAAATTATTAAAAATATTATTTTATGATTTCTCTTTAATATTTATGCATAATTAAAATTGTCTATAAACAAATGATAACATTATATAATATAAAATATAATATCACGTACAATATTACGTCAGATGCTATAATATAAGAAGTTTATAAGGTTTCGTGTTATCAGACTTATCCTACCTGCCATGCCAAACAATTCCTAAAGATAAGACTGTTAATTCACCTGTTTCGTGCGTGCTCTTACCAAAAACTAATAAAACTTCATCGAACAGCATACACAAATTACAAATAGGATGAGATTTTGACATTGAAAAAACAAAAGGGATCAAATTTGCCACAACAATTAGATCACGAATATGATAATAACAATGCAGGTACAGTTTCCTATAGGTTTAGGAATCTGATGTGAAAAACTACTTCTAATTAAGAGGCTGAAGCGATCGAGAGAGAACACAATAAATTAATATTCCATGTGCACCAATATATATATACTCCCACCAATATTGCTTGCGGCTCACGGCAGGGTTTTTGTCAAACAACTTTAGGAGCAACCTCCAAAGCAACGGGCCGGAGGAGTTGACTATGTTTATAAGTTGGGATTTTGGAGGGGAAGGAAGGATAATGAGGAGTTTGTAGTGTAAAGTTATACTATAAATCTTTCCTTCCGCTTCCCCTCCCTCAAGAATTCCAACTCAAAAACATACCCTAACAGGATCTTGTTCATGGCTGACGACGTGCCTCCACAGGAAATTCTTGATCACCACGATCACAAACACGAATAATGCTGCAGGGATGCGAAGATACATTGCCCCCGCCCACCCCAGGTGCAGCGTTAACGTGGCAGTGGCCTCAAGCAGAGCGTAGTGGTGGCCTGGTTCAAGCAAATTCACTATGCAGAGCGCATCAATCGTGAGGAGAGCACACGTTACCAGCCCTGCTACTTGTGAATAGTCCACCTCGTTATTGAGTGATTCAGTTTGGCCGGGAGGGGCAGTAGAATGTGTCACTCCCACTAGACGGTGGTCTCCGATTCCCAAGATCAAAAGGGGCACCAAAAGCATAACTACATATTCTCCAAGAGATTTCAGGAGGTGGTAGTACCTATACCTCTCGAATGCTACGGAGCAGAAGCTGAAGAACAGGAGAAACACAAGGCTGATCGTGTGCACACCAAATGCAGCTGCTAAGAAGATTAGAGGGCGTGCTTCCTTGAGTGCTCCACTGCTATGGTCTTGGTCCTGATCACCACCAACACTGATATATGATTTGTAAAGCTCCGTTTGAGTGAACAATCCGTAGGCTAAAAAGAAGCTTATTTGGCTCAAAGCGAAGTATGTTATACGCTTTGGGGTCACTAGAGGGTGGACCTTTTGGCTAAACCATTGATGATGGCTGGAAGGAGAATTTTTCGTGAGATCAAGTTGTGGGGGAGGGGTCATCATCGGAGGAATTGTTGTGGTGAACTTAGTACAAGTATGTATGTAGGCATAGAGTGTTATCTTCATACACATGTGGGATCATTTATATAAGAAGAACTTCTTGAACTTAGAAAATCTTACGAAATAGAGTTGGAATAATTCACTTGATGATATGGATTCTGTCCAATCACTTCATTACAGTTTTTTTTTCAGCCTAAATTTTATTCAGAATCTTAACATTATTAGGGAATTGATTTGATCTGTAAATCAATATTTGTGAAGATATAACTTAGATTTGAATAAAACTGATCAATTTAAGAGAATTAATGAGTAATGGCATCCGCGTCAAAAAAAAAAAGAAAGAAAGAAAGAAAGGAGGTATGCATTGTATATTTTATTCGAAAAAATATAAAACAAAAGTGGTTTGATTTTGCAATCCTATTATTTACTTTGATTAATTACGTGTAGAGGTAATTCAGTTTGATTTTGCAATCCTATTATTCATTCAAACCAGGAAGGATTTGACTTCATGCATTTATTTCCTTTTAAATCATTAGATTTCAATTTTTTATAAAACCAGATCTATGCACCATCTTATTATTATTATTATTATTATTATTATTATTATTTGAGTTCTAAGGTAGAATCTATTCGCAAAAACCCTAATTTGCACAATCGAAGAGAAAAAGGGATAAAACCTTGTTCTAGAGAAAGAATGAAGAGAAGTTTGTGGATAGCGGAAACTCTTACTTTCCTTCACTCGCGCTATTCTCTATGTTGGAATGTGCTCTCGGGTGGATGATATCCTTTCATTATGGAATAGTGAAGTATGTGGTCCATTGAGATGAAAACATGTGGACTAGAATAACACAAGATTGATTTACACTCAATAATGAAATGTGAATTTTCCCCCCTTCAAATTGTAGTTCAGATCGAATCATCACCTTCTCTCTCTCATCTCTGTTACTCGCCGGTCGCCTCTCTGATCCACTGCCGATCATTATTCCACTTCCATTGCCACCACCACTTCAACATTTTCCTTTCTCTGAATTCGAATATCTTTTAATTTGTTGTTTTTACCTACTTAAAGACACGACCCATACGGTAAATCCTCATTCCCAATGCAGTTCTCGCGATCTCTCGAAATTCTATATGCATAATTTAATATAAAATCATTTTCCAAATCATAAAATCATCTCTGACATATATATCTAACTTTTTGAAAAACAAATCATCATAAATACTTTCATAATCAAGCTCTAGTATGTATCTCTGATACAAAACATACGAGTTGCTCTTAATTCAAAATAAATCATAGGACTCCTAACCATGAAAATACAAAATATTCATGATAAAAACATGTCAGTCTATCTCTACTGGCCCCGACCCACATGCACATCGGAAAGACTCTATCTCTAAACAAAATATCAAAAAGATTTCACTCATAAAGTGAAGCTCACCAACCTGGAAATCTTTATCATGAGTTCATCGCACATGTAATGGAGGAAAGGAGAGGGGTGAGTTTCATCTAAAACTCAGTGAATAAGTCATCACCCATAACCCTCTCATGGGACAGTCAAGGGAAATAAATAATAATATATATATATTCATCAAACCAGTTAATGCAATAACTCTAAAGTTCATTTTCATAGGAATAACAAATAGTTCTGAAATCAATATTCTGTAGAAATCATAAACCATAGTATGCTAATAAAGAAACAGAAGTCTTTGTTTATGCCTAATTCATGTGACATAACAAATCTTTGATTATGTATAGCATAACAAAGTCTCTAATCTCTGAGGCACCTAAATAGGTCCCGTTTGTTATTTCTGCAGCCCTAAGCGACTTAGATACCAAGGTTAGCTAATAATTGCCGTTAACTCACGCCTATTTCTCTATACCATCATCTGGCTCAATCAGAAATCTAAATCTTTTCTCTATATCTCATAAGTCTTCTACCCTAGAGTTTACAAGCTCTAGTATATAAATCAACAGTTCCAAAATTCATAAAATTATTTAAATATGAAAACTCTTGAAACTCGAAAAGTTCTGGTCTCATATAACTCTAACAATCTGACTTTAAAGATAATCATGACCGTGAAATCATGCCCAAGGGATCACCCATTTGTAGGCATTTTGATTTCAAGCCTGCAGAATATGTATCTGACAGTTGTTGCAAATCATATTGAATTTCATACTTCTGAGAATCATAAAAACACTTATTTTCTCTAAAACTCTATCATATACATATTCTCTACTATGGAAATCATCATAATGTTCTATAAATCTTTAAATATGTACTCTAGCTTTTTGATAAAAAATCACTTTAACAATAATGGTCCCATGAGTTTTCAGAAAAACATATATATCTTATGCTATAATTTACTGAAATTAACTCTAATTATCAACATAAGGATCATAGGATTTGAACCCACTCACCGTTTAAAGCCGGGAGTATGTGAGCCCCACCAACTTGACCTGAAGAGCTTGGAATGGCATCAACAACTGCCATGGAGCAACCATAACTCTAGATTAACATCTAAAAATCTCTAGAGAACTCTGTTCTAACTCTACTAAAATTGGGGAAACACCCCCACTTGACAATAATGAAAAAAATAATCGAACCAAATCCGAGATCATGGAGAAATAAAGACATAATCTAATAACATGAACTTACCTTGAAGCTTGGAATGATGGATTGGAGTGTATTTGAGAGAAAGAGAGAAAAAAAATGGAGGAGAAGGGAGAGAATCGCATTTCTGCGTTCTTCTGCACTATTTGGGGTTTTAAACTCTCTCTGACACCGCTATAGCGGTATATGACCGCTATAGTGGTCTAACAACGTCTGACAGTCCCCACAGAGTCACTTATGACCGTACCGCTATAGCGGTACCTCAGTCCGCTGCACCGCTTGAACAAGTGCTGGTGACCGCTATAGCTGTCCTGGACCGCTATAGCGGTGACAGAAACTCCCAACTTCTGTGTTTTTTAGTTATTCCAGCATCTGGGTTGTTCCAACACTCACTTATTTATTTTACTCTCCATTAACTTTAAAACATAAATGTAAATAAGGAAATACCCCCCATTTGGATTCAAATAAAATATCACAAAAATCAAAACTCCATCAAATCAGAATCCAAATTTTGGGTTTTAGTTCAAATCCGGGAATTTCTGAGATTTTCTAAACTTGTGGGTTAACAACGAAACATTTGCAGGTTTCCTAAAATTCCTTAAAAATCATTCTTCAACTTGTTTTCCCTCAAGGAACAATTACCGGGACTTTTGATCCCAAGAATATGGTTCTATCATATAGCTCTCCAAGGAGGTATAGAATCCAGACTTAGTAAAATTCAGAACCCGATGGTGGTTCCCAGGGAATCTTTGAGGCTATACAGAACCTTACTGCTGACCAGTATACCTCAGGTATCACACTTGCGTAGTTGTGATTTGGATACATCGTTTGTGATTCTCTGCAGAAGAATTAATAGAATTTAAATTTAGTTGGCAGCACCTTCTTGAACTCTAAATCTTTCAGTATTTTCTATTGCCGTTGTTCGGATGATGTTAGTTCATCGCTTCTAAACAACATCGTTTATGTTATGCTCAGATCTTAGGGAAAAAAAAAGCATTTATTTCTTTTGATCGAATGGGGAAATACGATTGTACATTGGGGATGGTTATGAGCACATTGTTGTGAAGGATGTCCAAGTCAGAGAGGAGTGAGAGATCATAGCATTAGGAAGTGACAAGATTTGGGATGAATGGTTTGAGAGAGAGACAGGGTGAAAGGCTCTTCCTGATTTGAGTGTTGTGTCATCGTTTAGGGTTATTGGGGGTAGCAGAAGCAAAAGTAAATAAACTACACAAGATATTTAACGTGGTTTGGTGAATAATGCCTACATCCACAACTCAACAAATCAATTCACTAATTTCTTTTTGGAAAAAATACAATCACCAATCTAGCAATCTCTCACAAACCCAAAATCTCAATACATCCAATCTCACAAAATAATTTCTCCACCTACTAAGAACTCACTCAAACAAAAACACACACTCTCATCCAAAATGGCACACACTCAATTTTTCTTTTTATTTCTCTATTATGGTGCAACAACCACCCAAGAAGAAGGAACAAACTTTTGATTTTAAAGTGATACAAATTTCAAATAGGCTTAAAATAATCCAAAGCAACAAACCCAACAAATCTCCACCTTGCCTTGTGATTGGGACAAATTGTATATATCAGTAACAAGAGCCAGAAGGCCTTGTCAAAGGACTAGCAAATGTTACTTTTTTCTTTAGCGCACGCTTTGCCTTCTCCACATTCTTGTATGCTTGGTCATTGTCTTTATTCACAACTGTCTCCCCTATCAATTTATACAAGTTACCATGAGTCTTCTTACCCTTCATTATCTTCAAAGTTCCTCTAGTAACTTGCATTACTCCATCTCTTGCAGAATGTCTATAGCCCAAACTATCAAATCTACCCAAAGAAATCAAATTTCTTCCAAGTGCAGGTATGTACCTCACATCACCAAGTGTTCGCACACAACCATTATGCATTTTAATTTTTACAGTACCCTTTCCAATAATATCAAGGCAATCCTCATTAGCCAATCTCACAACCTCATCATCACAAGTATCATAAGTATCAAACCATTCTTTCTTGCAACAAATATGATTAGAACAAGCAGAATCTAAGAGCCAGCAATCACTATAAATAGCTTTCTCCTCTTCAACCATCATCACATTGGTTTCATAATTGGCATAATCTTCGATAGCTGTTATAGCATCTTCAAACTTCTCTTTTCTTTTTCCTTTACTCCTTTCAAATTCTTCCATATCTGCTTTCAATTTCCGGCAATAAAATTTAGTATGACCAATCTCATGACAATAATAACATTGTTTGTCTTGATAGTCTGGTTTTGACAGGGAACCTGATCTTGAATTATCTCTATCAAAATTACCGCCACGAGACATGCTTCTACCACGGCTAGTTCTAGTAACAAGGATACTTTCTTGGGGTTGATCATTCGATCTTTTCAATTTTTCATTCTCTAATAACACAACAATCACATCATCAACTTTCAAAGTATCTTTTCCAACTAGCAATGTGGTTATTACACTGTCATAATTATTTAGAAGAGATGATAATAGCAACAGTGCTTTATCTTCATCATCAATTTTCACACCAATACTAGCTAACTGTGTAACCAATCTTGTAAAATAGTTCACATGATCTCTAATGGCAGCACCAACATCCATCTTCAACTGATATAATTCTTTCTTTAAAAATAGGCGGTTGGTAAGGGATTTTGACATGTATATGTTCTCTAATTTCTTCTATAAGTCAACAGCAGAAGTTTCATTCAGAACATTAAATTTTACCTCAGAAGCTAGGCATAGGCGAATCGTACTGACAGCTTTCATCTCTATCTTTTCCCATTCTTCATCTGTCATCTTATCAAGCTTTTTCTCCTTCCCACTCAAAGTTTTAACCAATCCATGTTGCACTAGAATATTTTTAACATTACTCTGCCACAGACTAAAATTATTTTTTCCATCAAAGAGCTCCATCTCAAATTTTCCCATTGAACCTTGCATCCGTGCCATAAAAAATACCAGAAGCAGGATCAGAACCCTGCTCTGATACCACTGTTGGAGGCAGCAGAAGCAAAAGTAAACAAACTACACAAAGTATTTAACGTGGTTCGGCAAATAATGCCTACATCCACAACTCAACAAATTAATTCACTAATTTCTTTTTGGAAAAAATACAATCACCAATCTAGCAATCTCTCACAAATCCAAAATATCAATACATCCAATCTCACAAAATAATTTCTCCACCTACTAAGAACTCACTCAAACAAAACACACACTCTCACCCAAAATGACACACACTCAATTTTTCTTTTTATTTCTCTATTATGGTGCAACAACCACCTAAGAAGAAGAAACAAACTTTTGATTTTAAAGTGATACAAATTTCAAATGAGTTTAAAATAATCAAAGGCAACAAACCCAACAAGGGTCAAGGTCGAGGATAAAAATGTGAATGATATTATTCATGTGTTTTTAGTTTATTGAACCAGCTAAGTAAGGCACCGAAGGGCAATGAAATTGAAAGGCACCATAGAATGCACCTTTTGGAATTTTGAAAAAAAAGAGACTCTGAATTGATATATTTTATTGTGTGAGTGAAAGAAGTAAATTTGTACTGTATAATTATACGTAAATGGTCAAGATTGAAAGTTAATTAATAGTAACTAATGCTCACATGCTCATTTATAAAAGTCATATGACTTTGTGTTTCAATATTGACCATTCGTATAAGATCTAACAACTCAAATTTTTTCCTTTTATTCTCACAATAAACTACTCCTCTTATGTGATATACATGTGTGTGCATTATTTTTATAAAATCTGTAACTTTCAAATTGCCCTTAGTTTTTTAAGATCAATAGAAGCATGAAGTCACCTGAGCTTTGTTCGGGAATTCGAGTGAGGAAAGTTGAAAGGAACAAGGGCAAAGATGTAAAAAATGGAATTGAACAAACAAAAAGTAAAAAAGAATTCGAACCAATTTCAAATAACAAAAAAAAATTATTTTTAACAATTATCTAAGTGAATTCTTTTGAAAAATAAATTATTTAGATTAGAATCAATTATTATTATTATTATTGATACAACAATATATAATGGATTTAATTTTATATACTGACAGTATAATAATTTTTATATAGCCATTCAATCATTTATTATCATATCAGTCATAATAGTTGATTTTCTCATTTACTACTTGAAAAGTCATATAAATAAAAGACTTTAACTGAATAATAATAAATCATATAATTAGTTAATACCATAGAAAAATCTATATTATTGATGAATCAGAGTTATAAACTCAATCAAAAACAAAAAAATACCTTGGTTTTAGAGATAATGATAAATGACTTCCCATTCTAATCCAAAAGTTTTGACCTGAAATCTTCAAACAAAAAAAATGTTTTATCCTATATTATGTCATTAATAAGAAGTTGCATGTAGTAATTGCAATAAGGTTTAATTAATTTGGAGGTCTTCATAATTTCACTCAATTTTCAATGTTATTAGATATGTTACAGATGCATGGATAAAACTCAAAGTGATTTCTAAAATTACAAAAAAAAAAAATATGAGGGTATTCATAGTTAAATTAAAAGCAAATTACACTTTCCTCTCTTGAAATTCATCAAAATGTAAATCGACTCTTCGCAATTGGCCGATTTACACTCATCTCCCCTATCATGGTCCAAAAATTAAATCCGTGCATGCATAACAGTGACACCCCTCACTAACAATACTCCATTAGTAAATTCAAAAGAAACATGCCATGTGAGGTGCACCCGAGTTTTAATGGCATTTTTGTAGTACTAGGGGAATCCAACCAAATGAAATTACAAAAACAACCCCTCTCTCTCTCTCTCTTTATATATATATATATATATATAAAAGAAAAGTGCAGAAAGGGAATGGGCAAGGTGATGCTCGACAGTGGATTTCCACATGAATGGGGTCAACAATACGTTTGAAGAGGTTTCAAGATGTGATAGTTCTTTTCTTTCTCGCCAACATCTTCCTCACGTTCTTCTCTTTCTCCTTATGTTTGTTTGGTTTTGTAATAATTCTTCTATTTACTGGTAAGGATTGGGATAGGCGAAGAAAGATGAACGAAGAGCCTTATCTTTGCAATGGAGTTGTCAAAGACAATGCTGCATGTACATATCTCTCAGCATCTGAATATTATTGATAATATTAGATTGAAAGTGCAGCTAATTTTAAAAAGATTATAGCTAATTTTGACACACACACACACACACATATATATATCATACTTTTGGATTCCCGATAGACTTTTCACGTTTTTCGCAAATGACTCAAAATTAGGGCGAGATTTAAAATGGAGAAAGAAAAAGGAAGACCTTTAAGAAAGCAGTGTGGTCAGGCCTAAAGAGATCCTTGATCTGAGGGTACTTGGAGAGGATCAAACAATGTCATGAGGCATGGGGCAGCTGTCAACCACATCACAATTGCACCACTCGCCACCATCGACCATCACTTAGGCTATCATTGTCTAGCCACCGCAAGAAACCCGTCCTTAGTTGTGAGCTCCATCGCGTCATGTTCTGGAGGAGAAGGGTGAGAAAAGAGAAGCAACAGAGAGAGTGAGTTTGAGAGAGAGAGTAAAAATGAAACTGAATTTGAGAGAGGGTTTAGAGAAGACGGGAAGTAAGAGAGGGCTCTAACACACTTCAACTATTTTTCCCCACTGTATACCCTCTTTATTTCCTTACTATACATTTTTTGTCTTTTCCTGTCCAACTAACATATGCGATGTAAGTATGTTGTGTCAATTTCTTGTTCCCTTATCATTATTCTATGAAACCCTCTCAACAATTGTTCTTTTCAAGGTAAGTTCTGAATTTGTACTCTCCTGAGAGTGCAACTCACTCTAAGATAAAGGTTCTGGTTAACTTTTAATTAAGTTTAATTTAAAAAAAATATTTCACTACTTTTTATTTATCTTCATAATGTCTTTGTTCTCCCCATTTCATACCCAAACCCAATCATCTTTAAAACTCAATCATTTAAAATTTCCCAAATATCCTACTACAGTCATCTCTAATTAATTTCTCTCATGCTCATTTACCTTAACCTTTTTGTAACTCGTTTTTTTCCAATTACAATCTCAAATACTATCAGCACCTAGGATGAAGATACATGATATATTATAATATCAAAATATAAATGTGATCGTATACTTACTTTCTCTAAGACATTTGATATAGGGACTAACGTAGTTCAACTATTCAAGAATTGAAGAAAATGTAAATTTATATTTGAGGGTTGGCATAGGTGGTCTAGCAAGGAGCGAGCTTTGTATCCTATAAAGATGTGAGTTCGTTTCTCATTGTAGTTGTAAAGACTTCTTTGGTTTGTGATCTCGAAATAAGTCCCTTGTAAGTGCTTGTAGAGCCTTTTGGCCATGCCTTGACCTTGGTGGGATAACCGGTGCCGAACTCACCTAAATATTTTTCATCAAGAAAAAAATAGTAACACCATATTGCCCACTATAATCTCTTAATAATTTGATAGGCCATTACAAGATACTAATTACACACTCAATATCTGGTTAATTAAGGACATGTTTATATACATTTGTAAGAGTTTAATTTTGATGAACTGACAATGTAAAAGAGTTTTATGCAGTCATCCAATCAAATTTCTCTATTTACATGACTTTTCAAGTAGTGAAAGTGGAAGTTAATTATATTTGCTAATGTGACAATACATTATTGCATGATTTTGTGAAACTATTTTACATTGTCAATGTATCAAAATTAAATTATATTTGTAAAGAGTTTACTTTCTATGCATTGATAGTATCAAAAATTTTACACTATTATCCAATCAAATAATTCAATTTGAATGACTTTTTAAATGGTGAAGGCAAGACTTAACTACTTTTATTAATGTGGCAAAACATGATTGGATGACAATATAAAATTTTTTTACATTATTGGTGCTAGAAAATTAAATTCATTTATAAAAGGAGTAGTGACACTACACTGTATTTAATTTTTGTAGCATTTATATATATTTTAACATAATATCTTTATTAAAACTCGTTAGTAATATTTAAAAAATGTTGTTGAAAATATAAAAAAAGTTAAAATTCTTTAGTAACGATTTCATTTGCGTACTTCTACGTTCCATTGTGAATAGAACTATCGGTTTTGTTTATAAGATTACTGATAAATGAGATTATCACTCAAAAAGATTACCACATTTTAAATTACCGGTAATGTCACAATGTAGATGTAGTGTTTGGTATGCACAGGTAATCTTTTACTGGCAACTTTTATTACCCTATTTGATCTATCAAAAAAATTAATTATAGCAGTGTATTTCCTTTACTAAAATGCTTTCCAAACAATAAAGCAACAACAAATTTTACACACATATATCAAATTTCATCACAATATAAACCCTGAAATCCGAAACTCTCAAAATAAAATTTAATAGCACAAATTTATATCTTGAAATGTTGAATAAATATGTTTGACATTGGTGTCGGTGCTTGCATGGATAGTTTCACTATACTAACGTAACCCACTGTTGGAGAATATGCGAAAACAAATTTCGTCCTCTGCTCATTGATTTTTTTTCAGAGTTTAGCAACTTTTGAAAGTAATCATCAAACACGCCATGGTTGAACTGAAATTAGCAATCAATGCACAATTATAGAACACAAAAAGAACAAAAACAAATAAAAAACAAGGAGGAGAAATATTATGGACTCATTGGTGAAGGTGGAGAAATAAATTAATTAGTGGATAAAGAATAATTTAGTAAATTGTTGTTAACTTTTTCTAAGTTTGATAATTTTTTTAATAATTTTTAAATTTCAGTGAGTATTTAAAATTAGACAATTATTTAATAATGGAGGGAATAATTAATGTGCAATTATGATTTTTTGGGTTAGGTGAAGTGATTAACAAGCTACACTTTTAGAAAAAGAACTGAAATTCAGATATTGGAGAAAACAATGGTTGAGAGTCTCTTAATTACAACAAAACCAAGAGATTAACCTCAATTATATGTGAGGGATGCCTTAGTAAGAAAAAAAAAAAAAGTTGTTCATATTTTTTCTCTATAATTTCCCGTCACTCACTCTCTAGTTATTATCTCATTTTCATTTTTTTTTTATAAAATCTCATTTTCAGTTCATGCTATATTATTATTATTTTTTTCGATAACTTCATGATGTTTATTAATTTTATATTATTACATTAATTGAGCAATCTTCTCAATGATTTTGATTTGAATCACATTTTTATGCATCGGCATATTTTGAAAATATGGTACATAGTATAAGATGAATACTCACCTACAGTTGATGGCCAATGCTATTTGTTGCAGTGCCTAGCTGGAAGTGTATAGGTGTGACCACATCATTAAAATTCAGACGTGTTTAACCACATTTTAGAAATGTGGTTAAATGAAATTAAACATGTGATTAAATGGTAAAACTCTTTGCTTTCCTTACGGTTTCCTTCCTCCCTTCCCCACCTCCGCCACCATCATCAACACCGCCTCCTTAGTCTTCCCCCTACTCCTAATAATAAAAAAAAACCATAATTTCCATCACCATCTTCGAAATCCTCGAACCTTTTAAGGTTGTTTTGTTGTGGGATAATGGGTAACCCAAACCATAACCAAGAACAAGAGAAAAGCATTGTCATAACCTCGGTTCTCATTGTAGACCCACAAAAGAGGCTCACTTTCTCAGTTCTCACACTCACAACCTCACTTAGTCACTTTGAATTTGTAGAACCCTAACTCCCTCATATCTTTTCTTCCCTACGCACTTCGTCGTCACCATCATCAACCATCGTCCACTGCTAAGGCGCCGCGGCTGCCCCCTATGTTCATGTCTCCTTGTTGGATGGCTACTTCGTGCGTTGTTTGTCCTTAGATCACCAACGCCATATTTGCCATTGCCAACATTATTGCCTTTGTTGCTGCCATGCTTGCTCTGTTGTTATCACCGCAGTCTTACTATTGGTTGCCATCTTGAAGAACCACCGGAAGCATATTTATTTTCCAAAACCTGAGTCTTTCCAAAGGCTCTAAGTTTTGATTATGGTTTAGTGTTTTATTGTAATGGAAGGCTAAAGTTTCGAAAATTTATTTTAGTTGTAATAGTCTAAAGTCTTACTATGATCAAGGACTGAGGATGCGGTGGTGATGGTGGTGGTAGAGATTAGGGAGTAAGGAGGGAGACCATGAAGAGGGCAAACAGTGTGTTGCCATTTAGCCACATGTTTAATTTCATTTAACTACATTTTTAAAATATTGTCAAATGTATTGGAATTTTAATGACATGCCATGCTCATTCACTTCCACCTAGGCAATTGTAGTAGATGACATTGATCATGAACTGTAGGTGAGTATTCATTAAAGTATAAATCCTAATTGTGAAACCATAAATTTCAAGATCTCTCTTATGTCTATATAATTGTATAACCTAGGACCACCTCCTTATTGGTTGAGGGGTGATAGTAACAACTTATGAGTGCGAAAATGCCCATGCAAGGAGGAGAGGGTAAAGTAAAGTCTCTTGATGAATACACTGCTGGAACATGGGTGCTATGGTTAGGTTAGGTACTTAATTATAACTTGATTTTTGTTAACATGATATTTTTTATAAGACCAATTTTTAGAACCCTGCTATGGCTGGCACAAACATAATGCAAGATTATGTGTCATTTTGAGACTTTCAAAAGGGTTTTGTCCATGGGATGTATTATCACACATCTTTAATTTTTTAGCCACATTTAAAAACCATAGCTAAATATTACAAAAAGTATAGATAAATTAATCAACAATTTTATGTATATGTTAAGGTGGGTTGGCTCATCTAGTTAATCTACTTATTATATATCATCACAATAACTTGGATTTGTTTTTAAAATTTTTTCTTTATAAATACCTAGCGTTTGATGAACCTATATATATATATATATATATAGATGTTCTTCTATATGCTGAGCTGATGTGATCTTTTTCATAGATTTAAACTTTCTTTTAAAATAAAATTACACTTGTGATTACGCATAGATGACTGAGTATGTATCATGAAGCAACATCTAGCCAATCCAATCGACCATTTGTTGACAACATAGTTATATGACTAAGCATTAGGAAACCTATTAGATTCAAAATCTATTATTGTAGATAGCAGGTAATATTGATTACAGTGTTCACCTACAATTTATAGTTGTATATTATATGTTTTCAAAAGCATCTTCATTTTAAGAGATATTATTTTAATTCACACTATATGAGAAACAGTGCTAGTACACTTACATTTATTATTGGATATGGTATGAAACCCAAACTAATTGGGATCCATATCTAATCCAAAGATAGATAAAAGTATATCGATATAGTGTTTTATAAAATATGAGTCAAAATAATATTACTCTCATTTTAATTAGGAAGTTGACATGAGATTGAATTGATCCGATTAAACTTCCTTTCTTCAAGGTTGGACTCCCAAGTGCGTAGCTATATTGCAATATAAATTGGGGGAGGGGGAAGTTGACATGTTAATTCAAATCAAAACATACGGAATGAAGTTTCTATAATATTCGAAGTTAACTAACAGGAGCAATAATGGAATTAGAATTGAAAAAAAACGCGACCACAATCAATTTTAAGAGGTTATAGAATAGAAAATTTAAAATTTGAAAACTTGCCCTTCAATGTCAAAACAGATCGCATTTATATGTTGATGCTATCGCTATCCAAAGGAATATTTGAAATGTGGTGCAATGAAAAGCTGCAACAATTGCAAAGCATATAGCTCAGTTATAGTCAGTTATAAAGACAAAAATCAACATAATTTCTTTCACTTGTTGTATTTTTTTTTTTTTCAGTGCAACGAATGAAAATAATTTAGAGGTGTCGATGCAAATAAGAATACAACTGCTCACCAATTCAAAATTAGAGACTAGTCTTTTTTCAGTGTATAATTTTGAATGCCACCATCTTTATCAAATTTGTCACCTCGCCAAAGACTGCTGCTGCAAGATTTTCAAATAAGGTTTTTTATTTAAAAGTTAGACGTGCATATCCATCACATGGTAGAACACAGTTTTCAGATAATTAAGAAAGTAATTCGTACTATGAACACATACTCTTGTGATTATGAATCTGATTTTTTACGCTACTAATTGTACAAGTGTATCTTATTTACTTATGAGTTCATGCTCATGAATGGAGGAGCTTAGTATGGTTTGGTTTCGCGTTTACCTCACCCAAACCCGCATTTAACCTTCTTTAACATGATTTTGCCATTTTGAAATTAAAGATGTTTCATTATACCTTTATCATCAATTCTAAGCTCACTTTTACTTCCAAACTTCATTTTAAAGGGAAGTGATACTAACTCATTTAATTTTTACGGTCATAGTTAAAATAAGTTGAGAATATCATTATCATATTTTCTACGTTACTAGTCCTCTTTGTGATGGTTTTATATCTTTTAATATTGTTTTTGAAAACTATATAATTATAAACAATTTTTATTTACTTATTATTTAACAATCAATAACTATATGATATGCAATACTTGTGTTGATATATGCATTTAATTATTATTTCATAAAATATTTTTTTATAATGTCTTTTTGGAAAAAATACAAGAATATCAAATGATTAAAAATAAAAGGAAAAACTTATATATATACATACATATATATATATATATATATATATATATATATATATATTCTTTATGATATATTTTTTGATGAAATATTCGTTACGATAATTGTACATATCTAAAAGTAATTTTTTTCAACATTATCTAAATAATCTTATTTTTGTCAAAATTATTTTTCAAGTAAAATTATTAAACATAAATCATAGTCATGCAATCTTAATTAATTTTATGCAAAATCAAGTTCATAAAATCAAATTTTTTTAAAAAAATCAATTTTATAAACTTCAATATAAACTATTTAACGTCATTGAAGTTATTGTACTATATACTTGTTTGATCATCATACCAGACATAAATTAGTCTGGAAATAAAATTAATTTCTTCACCAACTGATTTTGATTATTAAATTTTCTTATCTACAATTGATCATTTGAAATAAAAAGCAAGTTAATGATCCAAACAGTATTTGTCTCTTTTGGTCCAACCTGACATGCACTAGCAAATCCCTATTGGGACCAAAACTAAACTGCTAAATCGCCTTTCATTATCAAATACTAACTCCGAATACCAACTCACAGCAATTTGAGATGCAATAAAATATTGGAAAAGATGAACAACTGCAGCGGAGGCCTTTTTCTCTTCTTTATCAGCTTTCTTTTCTTTTCCCATCGTTTAAAAGGTGAAGAATTGCATATCCATTTACTTGATCTGATGAATGATAACTCCAACTAACGCAAATGCTGAGATTGTCTTTTTCAGAGCTAGGCTAGGCCTGCTTTTTCCGTCAATGGATGCTCTTTACAACTCTTTTGTATGTTTAAAGAAGAAGGGTTGGTGAGGAGGTTGATCAGACCCACGTTGAGAGGAGACTCAACACTGAATCATGTTAGCACCTTGATAACTCTATGTTGCTTAATTTTAAGTACAATATTAATTAGCAGTAAATAAGTATCTAATTTTAAATGCACAGGTATTATGATAATTTAAGTATGTTTTACAAAATTACTCTCACTATTTTCCTATCTTTTCCTTAATATTTTCTCTCCTACACTATTTTTTTCTCCATCACTTATCATTTAATAAAAGTATAGTTGAAAAAAATAATAATAAATATTACATAGATTTTTAAAATGAATAATTATTTATGGAAAATTAAAATTTTTAAAATAGATACTTATTTTCTAGAAGAGTTAATGTTCATTTTAATCCATAATTTTAAAACAAGTCAAATTAATTAGTTCTTGACATTATAAAATATGAGTCATGTGAATCCATCAGTCTACTTTTATTTAATATTCCATACATTAAATGATGATATGTAATGTTAAGTGATATTTTAACATACTATATATCATTTGAAATAGAATTAAGTTTAAAATAATTTATTTTGATATCTAAAATTATATAAAATGAATCATTTAAATCTCCTATCCAAGTCATGAAAAAAGTAACTCATTTTGTACATTTTTAAATGTCAAAATAAATCATTTTAAATTTTATTATAATTTAGATGACATATAATATGTAAATGTATTACTTAATGTTATACATTATTATTTAATTGATAAAATATTAAATAAAAATGAAAAGATTGACTAATTAGACTCACATTTTGCAACAACATACACTGATTTGACTCATTTATCAGATACTAATTTAATTTATTTAAAAAATTAAAAATTAAAAGACTCACAAATATAATATTATAGGCTAAAATAAATATTAAATTTTTTAAGCTAACGGAGGTAGCACGATACTTCTTCCACGCCATTAAGATGATTTGATACAATTAGTTTGACCTACTTATGACAATTGTTATGCAAATAAGGGACATGGGTCCTAACTAACGTCAAATTAAGACAACCATAATGCACCAAATTAAATGACCGCAGGCGTCATAAGTATTAGTATATTAGATTAAACTGGTACGCTGCCCTTTTAATGTAGTTGTGGTATCCAAATCCACGGTAGATATTGCTGTGTGTGATTAAATTGCTTATTTGAAGAGAATTAACAACTCACACAGCATATTGGAGAAGGGTTCCAATAAGTGAATTAACCTTTTTTCCGGTAAAGGGAGCTGAGTAATGAAAAAAAGATCAGAAAAGAAAATTATCTCATATAAAGAATTCCAAATACATCAGGAAAAAAATGAGTTTCAGATCATTCAGAGGCCCTATCCCAGTAATGATTCATAAGAGGAGAAGAGGTACCATACTTAATAAAAAAATCAACAATTTGATTATCTTTTTTATAAATATAAGAGATCGAACATATCCAATTCTAATCCTTAAGATTAACCATTTTCTTGTTTAGGGAGAGCCATTTCAAGCAGATAATTATTAAAAAGTTTCGTGTAAATAACGTGAAGCGGAAAACCCGTTAAACCACTTGAAGGTGAAAGCATTGCTTCAACTTCACTGCTTGTGTGCCGACAACCCCAGCCTAATCATGAGAGAAAAGCAATGGCATAGGATAGGAGCTAGCCCTCGTCTATGTGGAGTAAAAAAATTCTAAGCAATTTGATTGTGAGCGTAGTAACTTTTACATGCCAAAGTCTGGCATGGTCCACGTGACACCGTAATAAACACGACCTAAAGGCTCAAAATGTCATCACACATAGTCCGTGATTCCATCACCGCAATACACTTTTTAGTTCCTTTCTGCGAAACCACCCCCGCAATGCATAATTGGCATTCTCCACGCGCATGCTAATTTCTCTCTCTTAGTGCGGTAGATAATCTTGATTGCCACAAGTGCTGCCATCCTCGTCGAAGAGGATTTTTTTTTTCTCATGCATAATTTAAATACGAAGTAATGCTCATTTAGTCTCCTAAAATCAGCCAGTTTATTCATGCCAAAAATTTAAAATCTGATTAATTAGTCATAATTTTATAATCATAAATCTCATTGGTTCTTGGTAGACAAATCTTAACAAATTATTTGATTAATTTGAATCAAAATTATTATTATTATTATCAACAACTAATTTGATTTAATAATCTATATTTAAGGAATTAATATGAATATTCATATTTTCAAATATTAGCGTGATTCGTAATTATAAAATTAGAGATTAATCACTATGATTTTAAATTTTGGGATCAAAATAACTCGTACGTAGAATTTCAAGTAGCAAAGGTGAACATTAACTCTTCCATATGTAATCCAATAACGTGCACACTTTTATTACTATAATTTTAATATTTTTATATGTTTTCACTTTTTTCAAGTAACCTGATCAATAACAAAAGTATATGCGTAATCAATCAATATAAGCTTTATACATAGGATCCTCTCTCATCACTGCCGTAGTTCCGAGGACATGTTTGCCAACCCATTTTATTCTTTCTGGTGTTAGGTCGCCACCAGTGTGAGCATTTAAGAAGCCCCGGCGGCTATACACGCGGCATGACTTAGAAATGCTTGAATAAAAATTGGCTGTCTTCAATCCTACATTCTTGCATCTTATGGGGGCAAGAATTTTCTTTCTCCTACTTCTAAGTATGAAGGCAACTATCAACATTTTCTTCCAGAAGCAAGAAAGCTAAGATCTTACCTTGAAAGGATGAAACAGTATTTTGGACAGTAATGCGGATTAATCCTAGAGAAATTCTTATGTGCTCTTAGAACAAGACAAAATATTTATTTTGTTCCATTTAGTAATTGACAAATGAGCTATTGCATTAAAAATGTAGGGGAGGTAGGAAGCAATAATGACCCATAAAACTTATGTATCAATTAATAAATTGATTAGAACAAGTGTTATCTCTTACTCTCGGTATACCTAATGATAGATGTTAAACCTATGCCATGTTTGACTTAAGGAAGAAATTTTGGCAAAGGCCCATGCCAAGCTTCGTAGTAATCGAGGTTCAGATTTCTATGGAAATTTAAAATAGGAAAATTAAAGCAAACATCCATGGAAAATAAGAGTATATATTTAAAAGAATGACGGAAGAATTGAAGAAGCATGGAATGACATAATCAAATTTTTTTGGTGAGTAAACAACATAATCAAATTTAGGTATAAGCAGATTGTGTTATGAAGAAATTTAAGAAGAGAGAATAAAATCACTCTGTATCACTCTAGAGACACATGAAATATTTCCCTCCCTTATCACTCTCAAATTCCTTACTTTTCGTTCTCTCTATAAATTGGAGATTAAAGAGGGATTGCCATGTATTTTTCTTTTTCTCCCTCGTTAAACTTGTCATATAATGGATGGATTTGCCGTCCAAACATAATTTGATCAATTATTTATCTTAATTTATTGATTTAGGCATTGGTAGTTTAATCACTATCTTTATTTTCCTTCTTCATTCGGTTAACTTTTCTCACTTATTATTTTATTTTCCATTAGGTATCCACCATCGACCCATACAACTAATTCCCCTAGCAGTTCGGCCTTCATCAAAGTAGTAGATTATTGGCTACTAAATATTGCTCCATTTCGGTGGAGGTCAAACCCCATTCCTTAAAATTAATGGACAGGGCAAGCAGCCGATTATAACCTACTCAAATTAATAATAATAATAATCAAGTATTTTAATGGTATAATTAATTTAATAGTATCTAGTTTTTGTTTTTTGGTGCGCTTCAATAGTATATATAAGAATTAATGAGTGGATATTTATTTTAGTTTCTGATTTTATAGTTATAAGTCATTTTAGTTTTTAACTTTTAAAATGGGTTAAATTAATCTTTAATATTGTATAATATAAGTCATATTAATCACTTAACTCGCTTTTATTTAAAACATTCAATCAATTAAATAATGACGTATAACATTAAGTGATACTTTAACATATTTTATATCTAAAGCATAATTAAGTTTAGAATGATTCATTTTGGTTCTACAATTACATAAAATAAATCATTTAAATATTATTTTTAAATTATAAAATAATTCATTTTGTGTAAATTTAGACCCATAAATAAGTTATTTTAAATTTTATTATACTTGAGATAACATGTAGTTTATTAATATATTACTTAATATTACAAATTTTTATTTAATTAATAAAATATTAAATAAAGGTGAGATAAATAGCTCACTTAACTTATATTTTACAAGACTAATTTAATTTATTTTAAGAATAAAAAATGAAAATGAGTCGCGAATCGGAATTGAAGTAAAACAATATTAACTCAAAATCATTGTAGCAATGTTATCCACCAGCATCGCGTGACAGTTTAAAACCGGTACCTCTCGTCTTCATCCCACACTGAACTGAGCTCGCAACGGCAATCCACACCTCCAACCGACCCCCGACTCACCGGGCAATGCCGCCGGAAACCCCACTCGCTCCGCCATACCACACCTAACTATAACCACCATGTCGACCGCAATGGCTCCTCCCTCACAATCCCCATCCCAAACCATAAAGCACAGAGTCCTCACCTGCCTCACGAAGCTCTCCGACCGCGACACCCACTCCCTCGCCGCCACAGAGCTCCACTCCATCGCCCAAACGCTCGACGCCCACACCCTCCCGCTCTTCCTCTCGTGCATCCACTCCACCGACACCTCCGACACCTCCCCTCTCCGCAGGCAATGCGTCCGCCTCCTCGCCACCCTCTCCGAAATTCACGGAAACGCCCTCTCCCCTCACCTCCCCAAGATCCTAACCAACCTTGTCCGCCGATTCCGCGACCCTGACTCCTCCGTACGAACCGCCTGTACGGACTGCGTTACGTCCCTAACCGCCCGCGTCACGCGCCAACCGTTTTCCGTTTTCCTGAAACCGCTGTCGGACGCGCTGTTCACCGAGCAGGACCCCAACGCGCAGGCTGCTGCCGCCATGTGTTTGGCCTCGGCGGTTGAGGCCGCGCTGGATCCCGACCCTGCCAGGCTGGCGAAGCTGATGCCGAGGTTCCAGAAGCTTCTGAAGTGCGAGGGGTTTAAGGCCAAGGCGGCGCTGTTGCATTTGATCGGGAGTGTTGTTGAGGCTGGTGGCGCCGCTTCTGGCGGAGGCGGTGCGGTGAGGGGTTTGGTGGCTTGCTTGGTGGAGGCTCTTGGGAGCGGTGATTGGGCGGCGAGGAAGGGCGCTGCGGAGGCGATGGGAAAGCTGGCGGTGGCGGAGAGGGACTCGCTGTCGGAATTCAAGGCAGGGTGCTTGAAGGTCCTCGAGAATCGGCGGTTCGATAAGGTTTTGGGTTCGGAAATGATAGTTTTAGTGGTGTTTTGAATTTTTTTTTTTTTTCGTGTGGTTCTGTTTTGTTGTGAATTGAGATGTGTTACTTCTTCTGTTCTACATATCTAACCTAAGATACCATGCCAACTCTTGACCGTCCCCGTCACATCAAATAGTGGATGAGGTGTGAGTCGGGACGGTGTTTCATGCAATATATCATATTATTCTTGTGAATTTGGAAGTGAATTGAGGTTTGTGTGTGTGTCCGTGTTTCTTTTTTTTTGTTAGGTGAAGTTGGTTAGGGAAGTTATGAATCGGACTTTGGAGGCGTGGAAGCTGGTTCCTGATGTTTCGGATGAATTCTCACCGCCTCCTCGATCGCAGTGTTCCTCAAAGGGTATAGAATATTGATTGGTATTTTTCTATTTCGGTGTTTTTTGCTTGATTTTGCCACTGAGATGAAATAAGTGTCAAATCTCTTTCCACTAATAGAAACTCAGTATTGTGTTTCCTGTTGAGCCATTAAAAAGGAAGGTTTTGTCGATTTTTGGGTCACTACTTACTTGATCATATGTTAAAATTAGAAAAAAAAAATTCTCATCTTGAATTTATTTTTGGTGGTCATAGTGTGTGGACATGAGTTGTTTTCTAATGTTTTGTTTGGTTTCGGCTTTTATTTTTTGTGTTCAGAGAATGCAAGTGATGGGCGTTACCCTTCGGTGTCTCAAAATTCGTGTAGTCCTGGTTCTGTAATGACTAAATTCAGGAGGAGATCTGCCCCTGTTAGCAGATCAATTCATCCAGATAAATATTCTGGTAGCAATGCTAAGAAGACAAGTGCTTTGAGTAGCAGCAACAAAAGAATGAGTTCAGGTGGTTTGCGTAAACTGAACCATAAGAATTGGGATGTTCAAATTGCTGTGTCTGGTGATCCCTTCAAGGCTGATCTACAACAGAGGGATGAAGATATCTTGGAAAGAAGCAAAAAGGATCACAAAAGCAGCTTTTTTAAGTCGGAAGTGAAACGGGCTATATTCGATAAAAATCCTGAGGATAACAAGGTGCATAAATTTGGTGGGTCAAAAGCTGGATCTCGCGTGGTTCCCCTTTCTGAAGAGATTCAGGATGCAGTACCTGTTGGTAATGTGACTAAAGATCTCCATAAGAATGACAAACAGAGTGAGGATTTATCTCTGATCCGCAACCAGTTACTTCAAATTGAGAAGCAGCAGTCAAGCCTTCTAGATCTTCTGCAGGTTTTTTCCCAATGCTTTCCTACAAGTACCCCCAAACACATTTTTTATCTGTTTTGTTCAAATTATATGTATGTTTAGTTGTGCTGGTTAATTCTGCTGTTATGTTTAAAATGCCTTTATTGTCTTACACATTGCGTATGTGTTCATGAACATACCTGAAGATATCCTCCATATTTTTGTTCTAACAGAATTTCATTGGGAGATCTGAAAGTGGAATGCAAGCCCTAGAGACTCGTGTGCATGGCCTCGAGTTGGCATTGGATGAGATCTCCTATGATTTGGCTGTATCAAGTGGAAGGATGACTAAATCTGATGCTCCTAGGAATACTTGTTGCTTGCTACCCGGTGCAGAATTTTTAAGCTCCAAATTCTGGAGGAAAACTCACAGCCGGTATTCATCCTCCAGATTCTCTAGATCTGGAGGCACCCAATCACTACCGGCCATTTGGCGCAGAGATGACAGGAATGCTGAAATCAATTTGACGAACCACAGATTTAGGCTTCTTGGTGAAGGAGGGGGCTTCATAACGAATCCTCTAGCAGAGATTAATACTAATTCAAGGGAGATATCAGGTTTTGCAAGAGCAGAGCCACTCTAAAATGCAGGTTCGATGTTTGCATGTATTATTCTATTCCCCCTGCTCCCATATCTACCAGAAATTCCGAGATGATAAGGGAGTAAGAGAAAAAGTTGTTGCTCTGTACCATTTAATGTTTCAACACCTCAATCGTCGCATTAAAATACAACTAAATTGGGAAATAAAGATGTAGTACTGACTGAGCATTGAGCAACTACTTCTTGTTGTTATGGCAGCACTTTTTCCATATCTAACTTATCACCATTGGCCGCATTTAGTAGGTTCTATGGCATTGTGGGCTTCCTAATTTGGCTCCAAATAATGCAACTCTTGATATGATTTTGTCCTTGCATTCTCATTTATGTGCTCTCTACCATCTAATGCAATCTACCCTGTCCCCCCTCCTTTCCTTTTGTTTCTTGCTTTCAGGCAGATGCTGTACCCAATCCAGAATGCAAGTTGGATCTTCTTTCCAGTCTCAACCAGCTTGGTGGAAAGCCCCCTTACCCGTGAAGTGCGACAGTGATGTCTTAAGAATACATATTTCTTATGCTGTGAAGGGTCTCAGTGTAGTCACTTGAACAAGCTGGGCATTACACATTCTTCATCTTAATTAGTGCAGAATTTCGTTTGTTATGCCACGGGAAATTGTTGGACAAGAACGGTACATACGAGTGAGTTCAGGGCTTCAGGCTTAAATATTAGTATATTACTGTTTCCATTAGAGGGTGAATCCGTATATAGTAGTGACAGTGTAACAGGCTGCTTACCGTTTTGTTGAATGGTTAAGTCACTGCATTGTTTTCAAGTTATGCTAAAACCCTATATATTTGCACATACTATTAAAAAATATTCGATTTTTGGCCTGTTATTGTTATTCATGTCAAGTATCTCATTTCAAGGGGTCAGTGCGATGCATTCATCTATATATAGCTGAACAAAACACTAAATTAAAAATATTTTGAATTTTATACGTATCTAAAAATCTTCCTTCCGTAAGCATAGATATATTAGTGGAGTAAAAACTCAAATGGATGATCAAGTAGAGTCATGAAACGCTGGAATTTCAACTTGTGGACGTTGGAATTGGAAACTTCCTTCCATCCAGCAACTCAAATAGATGCAAACTCATGAAGTCTACCGTACATTAGTCATTAGGCCAGCCGCATGCACAACATAAAAGCAACCCCCACGAAACTCTCAAACCACCTTACTCACAGAATCTCTCCCCCTTGCCATTTCATATTTACATTGCGCATGTATAGAAATTAAAATCTATGATTATATTGTTTTATATTTGAATTCTATTTTGCCTTTTTAAAAGCTAACTATCTATTCAAAAGGTATTTATATCTGCAAACACGAACGTAAAAATCTTAACCAAAATAAATACAATTCATTTAAATATAATGATTCGAAAATTCAATTACTTGCACTATAAAAATAAATCTAACAGGTGTGCTCCTAATATTTCCCTTTATGATTTGCTATTATCTCGATAAAATTTAACTACCAGATTTTATGTAGTCATTACAAATATGTTCTGTTGAGATTTATGATTGGTAAATTTCCGATTTGATACTTTAACAACCCATTATTATAAAAATATCCTTACCCACTCTCTTCGATAATTGTGAAAAAAAAAACCTAAATTTCCATCCCTCTCACTTGATCAATGATTACAAGAGGGTGGGTAAGGATATTTTTATAATTTTATTAATTATAAACAGTTAATATCACAAAAATATCATTTTGTTAAGTTTACTAATAGTGCTCTATTAGTGAAGAATATGAGTATAATATAAATACCTAAAATTTGATAAATAGAGGGGATATGAGTATAATTCATCTTTTTATCTTTGCTCTTAGTATTGGACTTGCCAAACAATATTGGTTTTTTGTCATGAGGAACTCTTTTTTGGTCTTTTCATGAGTCACTAGCTATATTTTTGTCAGAATGAGCGCTGGCCCATCCCCATGATGAAACTGAAATTTTGCATCGTGTAGTATGTATTGCTGCAATTTAAAAATTTAAAAACAGCCAAAATCAGTAGTTTGAAACTAAATACACAAATGAAAATTGAAGTAAATTTCACGTTCTCTCTCCCCAGTTAAGTTGTGAAATTTGAGCTAAGCGAAAGGAAAAGGCTAAGAAGACAGATGTAGACAATAATAACAATAATAATAATAATAATAATATTCAAATACATTTTTATTTTTTAAAATAGGAATCTTCATACCTAACATTTTTCCATACCAACACCGATATCCATGGAGTACATAATTTCTAATTTAGGTTGGATTTAATTTGAATATACTAATAGTGTGAAAAATTACACAATCATTTAATTAAGTAATGTGAAATTAGTAAATATGATTAATTGTCATTCTCATTATTTAAAAAATTTAAAAGAATATATTTAATTTCATGAGATGCGTGCATCAAAACTAAATTAACTCTTTTATTTTTAGTCATTTTTCTTAAGTTTTGTTAATTAATTGTAATTCGCACCGTCTCACTTTAGGGTTGGATTTTATCCCGCACGTTTGTTTGTTCTCAAAGGTTTTGATCAGTCACGGAGATACCGCTTGAACCCGCTTGATGGGATAAAAAGCGTTTTAAAAATATTTTTAAATAAATAAAAATGTCTTTTAATGGTGGATTTGACAATATGTCAAGTAAATGCGTCGGGTTGCCGTGGTTCATATAACATCTCTCTAACTTCAAAGTTACTCTGCGTTGGCCGATAACTAATTTTTTTATAGTACAATCAATTCATTAAATTAAGGGTTTTGATACTCCCAAAAGGGATTAGGTGTCCAATAATGAAAACTTTTGATCCTCCTAAAGGGCACTAGTTAATATGTCCAATGATAGAAATTTTTTATACTCCTAATACATTGAATGTATTAATAATTTAAAAATTTTATTTTTCAATAAAAAATTTCTACTTTGAAATCCTTAATTAGTACACTTAACGCTTAAATTAAATATCAAACTTATTGATACTAGAACCTTTCTTTTAACCCTTCCTTTTTTTGTACAGTTTTAACCCTTCATTTAGATCGTACTACTTTGGAGTGTCCTTACTACCTTAAAAACACGGCGAAGGATTAGTTGGTCCATTTAACTTTGGGACCAACATTAGTTCTTTCTCAAAATTAGTTGAAATTACTAATATGGCCTTCTTTTATTTTTTTATTTCATTCTCTCACCCTTCTCCTTAAAATTTCCATTCTGCCATCATCTTCTTTCTCCATCTTCGCTTTCATCCTTAACAATTTGCCACCATCACCATTCCCCAAATGTTTCAAGAAATGGTCTGGGTGACTGTCATGAAGCAAACACACAAAAGAAAGGCAGAAAATGTCCCACGAATTAATCTTCTTTTTTGTTTCTTTTCAATTCTTTCTTTGATTTGCCCAACCTCCAGTTCCTTTATTACTACGAATGGGTTGAAGTCTGCATGCTCTACTCTCTTGCTCCACCTAGTTGCTGTTATTATAGGGAATGTCAGAGAGAATAGCTTGCAAGGGAACACAAGGGGAGACCCATACAATAAAAATTGTTAAATTGCATAAAGTGATATTCAGGGAAGCTTTCGAAAACCACAAGGACAGGATTAGATGGACTCATCGGAGTCTTGCTGGAAATTTCACCTAAGAAGATTTTGAAATCAAGATAATAGTTGGAATGAGTTTACTGAGAGAGAAAGGGATAGATCTGGAAATTGGTGGTCATCAGTGCGTTGGTTTTTGGCAAATGATGAGTGGGTAGTCAGGGGCAACAAGGGTGGTTAATGTCAATGAAGGATAAACTTGTAATTTTAAAAATAATACATTTTATAAAATATTCATTTGATAAATTTTTAATTAAATCTAAACCATATAAAATAAATTTAACGATAACAAATAAGTGCACTAACATTGTTCCCAAACATAAAGGGACCAGCTAATCCTTGGCCCAAAAACACACAAACCTAAGAATTAACTTTACAATGTCATGTCTTCTCTCTTCATAGTACCAATGCTTCAAAGACGAGGATTGATTCAAATTTTTTTGAAAAAAGATATTGAACATGTCCTCTTCTTATGTTTATTACTGCACAAGCAATTATATATACACGGATCGGAAGCATATTCCAATATTATTTGGGAATTCAACTTCTGTAAAGAATGGGGAAAATAATTAATCGAAAATTAATCCTAAGTGGAACACCTTGTTGTTGTTGAAGCTTACATGTGGGATCCATGGAGTAGACGAAGGCTTGAATGCTAATAGATCAGCATTAATTAGAGGAAGCTGAAGGGAAAATTTTCTGTGAAATAAATGAATCCCTTAGATGACCTTGCATTTTTTACCCAAGAAAGTTCTTGAGAGTGCTAAAGACCTGAGTCCAAGGTACGAGGGGACTAGCGCTTAATGTTGATTGGCCTTGTGACCGGTCTAGGACGTTCAAAATGGCTGTAGAGTTTCAACACATACTACCTTCATCTACTACTTGTATGTTTCTTTGTCGCAACTGGGATCACGACGGGGACGATAAAAAAAGAATGAATTTAGTTCGAAAATATTGGAGTCGCCACTAAGTTTATTTACATTCGGGAAAACGTTGGAAAAACCCATCTTAAAAACAATGATCTTTGAAACCAGTTTGAGTTCGGGAGTCGGTTATGTATAGGAAAGGGCGGGAATTTAATCTCACGCACTTGACATCTGGCCGTCCTCAGGCAGTGCACTTTAATTATGCAAGTTAATTAATAACCCCTTTTTTTTTAAAAAAAAAATTCTATTTACAATGAAACTATAAATGAAAGAAATTCTTTAAGAGAAACTTCGGGAACACCGAACTGTCGCAATTCAGGTATCCCAAAATATTTAAGTCAACAGTTCATTACGCTAAATTGACATTTTTATTTGAATAACAGAAATTTAATAAAATATTCTGAAATAAAATTATTAGGAAAAAAAACTTATAAATAAACAAAATGCATAAATAGCATAAAAACACTAGGAAAATTATTTACAAATAAATTAAGTGGTGAAAATATAATTTTGAAAAGAATTTTAGAATATTAAGCTGTCACAGCTAAAATATTGTAAAATTTAAAGTTAACAAACCGCCACGGTTAAATTAACTCTATTTTTGTAAAGAGACTTTGAATATCGCTCGTCGCAATTAAAATATTCCAGACATGTGATTAACAGTTCGTCACGCTCAAAAATTTAATTTATTAAAAAAAAATTAATTAATTAAGTTTTTTTTTAAAAAAAAAACATCTAAATATTCACTTTGATTTAAAAATGCATAAAAACTATATTCAAACTAATCTGAATTCAAACAAATAACTCAGAAATTCGAGAAAAGTAATTATTAACGAAAATTTAAAACTCGAATTCTAGATAAAAAAAAGTTAATGATTTAATTCAACAAAAAAAGTTTTATTTATTTTTTAGGTAAAATTCAAATGTTGACAGGAACTAACAAAGTTAATTCATAAAAAAAAAAACAAATAATTTGAGCAAAATATATGTATATATATAATATAAGATAATTGCCCTAGAAAAGTAAGATTTATTTATAAACACAAACCCAATTAGTTCAAATAAAACATATAAAATATAAAACAATTAGACTAAAAAAACATAAACGTAGAACCATTAAACTAAAAATCAAATCATATACAAAAACGTAAATAAATTAAACATAACACATAAATACATAAAACAATCAAGTCGAACAAAATAAAATTACATAATTTAAACAAAAACACGCAAAATAGAAATAATTAAACTAAAAATGAAAATAAATCCATAAACACAAATATACCACCAATTCAAGTAAAACATACAAACATATAGAATAATTAAATTAAAACAGTCACACAGTAGAAAGTAAGCAAAACATATAAACATAAAATAATTAATCTATAAATATAGACATCATTAATTTAAGCAAAACACCTAAAATAATTAAACTAAAGAAAGGTCCTAATTTTTTATTTTTAGTCTTTTTCAATTAATATAAACATTAACGTTAAATTTACCCAAAATAATAAAATTAAATTAAATGAAATTTAATTGAATTACTTGTTTTTGTTTCTTTCCTTTTTGCAATTAATTTACCTAATTTCATTCAAATAAAATAAAATAAAATATATTACAAATTCTCTTCTTTTTTTATTGAAATACCGAAATATCTATTACAAACTCAAAGTAAAATAAAAATTTTTAGGCCTAAACTAAAATGAAATAAAACTAATCAAGTAAATAAAACCAAAAATCTAAATCGTCAAAATATAACAGCCTTATTCTAAGAATATAAATAAAATAACTAGTATATACAAACTTCAAATAAAATTTATTATCATATTTTTTCAAGATACCCCTTTTTTTTTAAAAGAAACACCCATATATAAATTTAAACAAACTCTCCACCTTAGTCTAACATGCAAAATTCAAATCCACATAGTTAACACATACATATATTTGAATAAAAATAAAATAATAATAATTATAATAAAAAAAAATCTCTCTCTCTCCACACTCACAGACACACTCACCCACGCACAACTCAGCCTCATCCACTCACTCAAACTCATCCACACGCACACACTCACGGATCACTCTCTTCCTCACTCTCCCTCACACACACACACACGATCTCTCACCAACACTCTCACACACGCACACTGTACTTTATCTCTCTCTCTCTCTATTTCTCACACACACGACACTTTAACACATACACATAGAGAGGGAAGTGAACTGAGAGACAGAGAGAGACACGGCGAAGAGAGATTTGCGAGAGGGAGAAGAAGATCACGGTGGCGGTGCATGGCAACAGGGAGGGAGGACACCGTGCGGAGGTGAGGTACAGACGGGGTGCGCGAGGAAGGGAGGGTTGCGACGCTTATGGTTCACGCTTACGGCGGCGGGGAAAAGAGTGAGGGGGACGCAGCTGGAGGCGGTTCCTGTTGTGAGCCCGAGACGTTCAAGATCGTGCAACCGGCGGACTCCATGGTAGTCCGCGAGGTCGGTTTCGCAAGAGCTTAGAGGGGCTGGCCGCCATGGCTTGGCGGTGGATCTAAGTTGTAGGGGAAGGTTAGGCGGAGCATGATGGGGTATGGGAAGGAGTCCGCCATGAGAAAGATGAGGAAAATGGGCTAAGTTGTTGGCTTCACGGTGATGATGTTGAGGTTGGTTGATGATGACGCCAGAGAGGGGCCGCGGCGGTCGGAGGCTGTGGTGATTAAAGGGGATGAGGGGAGAGTGGAAGGAAAGGACGATGGTGGAGATTGTTAGTGATGGTGAAGGGAAGCCGAAAGTGGCGGTGGTTTGGTGGCTTGTGGTGGAAGATGAAGTTGAAGGGAGAGGGAAGGTGGCGGTGGTTTATGAAGGAGCTGTGAAGCATGATGATGCTGGAGAGGGAACGATGATGGAGGTGGCAATCATGGGGTTCAAGGGGGTGATGATGATGAGGTTGTGAGGAAGCAGGATGAAGGAAAAGGGAAGGATGATGACGGTGGTGCTAGAGGGGGTGATGGAAGAGGAAGAAGAATGAAGGAAAAGGGAAGGATGATGACGGTGATGGGTACGGAGTGGTGGTGTTTTGATGATGTTGAAAGAGAGGGAAGGTGGCGGTGAAGGGTGGCTGGGGGTGATGATACCCTGCGATGATGATGGTGATGCACGTTGGGAGGCCGCGGCCATGATGAGGAGGCTGCGGCCTCTGCACCCTCCTTCTCTTTTTTTTTTTTTAAAAAAAAAGATTAATCGATGATGATACTATGCTGCCATTACCTTCTCTTTTGGTTGTTAATATCGGGTGGATCCTTTGGTTTCTTTGCAGGTCTCCAATTGATGTTCTGATATTTTCTTTGTGTTTTAATTTTTTTGGTCTCCTCTGGTTCTCTCCCTCATTTCCCCGTGCCCATATGTATTTTTTGCTTTCCTTGGATGCTTGCAAATCTACCGAAAGAAAATCAAACTTCTTGCACCAAGTATACCAACACTATGATAATGCTCTCCATTTTTAAAAAAGAAACTCGTCCATATGTGTCACATGCACATCTTCGGGGAATGAAAGAACAAAAGAGCAGCATGTGACTCTTTTTCTTTTATTATATTATTATTATTATTATTATTATATATATATATATATATATTTTTGAAATACAAAACAAAACACAAACAGCAAAAAAAAAAAATTTCATTTTTTTTCAAAAGGAATAATTAACGAACTGTAGTAAAATAAAATAAAAAGGTAAACTAGATGCAAATTTTTGGATTTTATTGTTAAAAAATTGAACAAAGTCAGGTATTCACAGTTGCCCCTCTTTATTCATTTCTTATAAGAGAATATGAAAAACTTAAGTTTTATATGTTCTTCATAAGGAATGAATAAAGACATGAACATCGATTTTGTTCGACAAATGCATGAAATATAAATAATCGAAATCTAAACAGCAAAAATAATATGCACATATATGAAAATCAAATGCAAAGGCTAGCAAGAGTCTAAAGCAGACAATGCTGACTAAAACTCAAAAACCAACAAGGGGTTGGTTGGAAATGTAAAAATGGTAATCTGAGGTTGATATGAAATGTAAAAATTGGCATCTGAGGCCGACTGAAAATGTAAATTGGCAACTGAGGCCAGCTGAAAAATGTAAATTGGCATCTGAGGCCGACTTGAAATGTAAACTGGCAACTGAGGCCGACTGAAATCATAAATTGGCAGCTGAGGCCGACTTGAAACGTAAAATTGGCATCTGAGGCCGACTGAAATGTAAAATGGCATCCGAGGCCAACTTGAAATGTAAATTGGCAACTGAGGCCGACTGAAATGTAAATTGGCAGCTGAGGCCGGTTGAAAACATAAATTGGCAGCTGAGGCCGGCTGAAAATGTAAATTGGCATCTGAGGCCGACTGGAAATGTAAATTGGCATCTGAGGCCGACTGAAAACGTAAATTGGCAGCTGAGGCCGACAGAAAATGTAAATTGGCAACTGAGGCCGACTGAAAACGTAAATTAGCATCTGAGACCGACAGAAAATGTAAATTGGCAACTGAGGCCGACTGAAAACGTAAATTGGCATCTGAGGCCGACTGAAAATGTAAAATTGGCAGCTGAGGTCGACTTGAAATGTAAATTAGCATCTGAGGCCGACAGAAAATGTAAAATTGGTAGCTGAGGTCGACTTGAAATGTAAATTGGCATCTGAGGCCGACTGAAAATGTAAATTAGCATCTGAGGCCGACTTGAAATGTAAATTGGCATCTGAAGCCGACTGAAAATGTAAATTGGCATCTGAGGCCAGCTGAAAATGTAAATTGACATCTGAGGCCGATTGAAAATGTAAATTGGCAACTGAGGCCGACTGAAAACGTAAATTGGCATCTGAGGCCAGCTGAAAATGTAAATTGGCATCTGAGGCCGACTGAAAATGTAAATTGGCATCTGTGGCCGACTGGAAATGTAAATTGGCATTTGAGGCCAACTGAAAATGTAAATTGGAAAAGAAAACGGTCTTTTTTTTTCATTTTTCAAATTATATGCAAAAAGACTTGAATTATCCATCTTCAGTTTATACAATATTGAAAAACTAACCGTAACCTAATTGAGCAAGCCTCGAGGAAAACTTTAACCGATCAAACTCATAATCTTAGCATTGGACCTTCTGGCACAACAAAGGCTTTCTTTTCTTCTGTGACCTTGCTCATTTTTATTCTTCTCCCATTTCCCTTTTTAGAAGGATGATTACTCCTCTATCAAGCTTAGCTGAAATTTCTGAATTAATGCCAATCATTGATGTATTACTGTAAACATTGTTAGATTGCGTAATTGAAGCTTAAATTTATCCTGCTTGAGACATTATGCATAAACATGCATTCATAGGGAAGGTAGAGGGATCAACTGAATGGGCATTTCATTGTTTGGTGTATTAGATGACAAAATGCTTTGAATAACAGAAATGCGAAAGATAAAATTTTGGGAGACACAAAATTTTTGCCCCAGTTTAGGTTCTTGGTGGCTCAATCAATTGACTTCTTAAAGCAAGTTGAACACCATAGCCATGATATCCGACGATATGTCTTCAAATTCTTTTTCAAAATTGCCCCAATTTCAGCCCTTATTTGCTTGGTTCGCTGGATTATCAAAAATTGCCCCAGTTTCAGTTGCCAGCGAAGATGCTTATCTTTTCTGCTCTAACTTTTGCCTAGGCCGCTTTTTCGAGTTTTCAACCTAGTGAGCCATCCCTTTCTTTTTCTTTCTTTCTTTTTGTTTTGCCCTAACTTTTGCTTAAGCCGCTCTTTTGAGTTTTCGACCTAACGGGCTTTTTCTTTTTGCTTCGCCCTAACTTTTGCTTAGGCCGCTCTTTTGAGTTTTCGACCTAACGGGCTTTTTAAGTATTTGCTTTGCCCTAACTTTTGCTTAGGTCGCTCTTTCGAGTTTTCGACCTAACGGGCTTTTCAAACATCTCTTCAGGCATAAAATCTTTTAACTGCATCACTGTTGATTGGTTTAGGCAATTCTTGTCCCTCCATGCTTTGCAAAATCAACGCTCCACCTGAGAATGCATGCTTGACAATATAAGGACCTTCATAACTTGGAGCCCACTTTCCCCGTGTGTCTTCTTGATTAGGGAGAATTTTCTTCAGAACCAAATCTCTTGGATGAAAATCTCTAGGGCGGACTTTCTTATTAAAAGCCTTAACCATTCTGCTTTGATACAACTGGCCATGGCAAATGGCTGCAAGCCTCTTCTCTTCGATCATGTTCAATTGCTCATATCGAGCTTTCACCTATTCAGATTCTTCCAGCTCAGCCTCCATTAAAACTCTGAGCGAAGGGATTTCAACTTCGATAGGAGATACGGCTTCCATTCCATATACCAATGAGAAAGGAGTTGCTCCTGTGCTCGATCGTATGTTGGTACGATATGCGTGCAGAGCATACGGCAGCATTCCATGCCAGTCTTTGTAGTTCACCACCATTTTGGCAATGATTTTCTTGATATTCTTATTCGCAGCCTCCACTGCGCCATTCATTTGAGGCCTATAAGGAGTTGAGTTATGATGCTTGATCTTGAAAGTCTCAAAGAATTTCTGAACCTCGGCACCATTGAGGTTAGGAGCATTGTCTGTGATAATCCTTTCTGGAATTCCATATCTGCAGATAATGTCTCTCTTGATGAGTCTAAGAAACACCTTCTGTGTGATATTGGCATATGAAACAGCTTCCACCCATTTAGTGAAATAATCTATCGCCACCAAGATGAAACGATGACCATTAGATGCTTTGGGGTTAATCGGACCGATAACATCCATGCCCCACATCGAGAAAGGCCAAGGAGACACCATGCTGTGCAACTGAACTGGGGGAGCATTGACTCGATCTGCATATATTTGGCATTTGTGGCACTTCCGAACATAACTGATACAGTCATTCTCCATAGTGGACCAGTAATAACCGCTTCTTAAGATTTTGCGAGCCATCATATGTCCATTGGCATGAGTTCCACAGATCCCTTCATGAACTTCAATCATGATTATTCGAGCTTCATGAGCATCTACACATCTGAGGAGAGTCGTGTCATAGTTCCTCTTGTAGAGAACTTCACCATTCAGGAAGAAAGCCATGGCTAGTCTTCGAATTGTCTTCTTATCCACCTCATTTGCACCTGCTGGGTATTCTCCTCTTTGAATGTACTGTTTGATATCATGATACCATGGTTGGCCGTCCGGCTCAATCTCCACATTGCCACAATAAACTGGTTCACTTTGCACTTCTACATGGATGGGTTGGACATTAGCATGGACCTTCAAGTTAGTCATCACGGCCAAAGTCGCTAAAGCATCCGCAAACTGGTTCTTGTCCCGAGTTAAATGAGAGAATGATATGTCATCAAAGCGCTCAATTAACTGAGACAAATGCTTCTGATAAGGTACCAATTTCGGATCCTTTGTGCGCCATTCTCCATTAACTTGATAGATTATGAGCGCGAAGTCTCCAAAGACTTTTAGATCTTTGATTCCAAGTCAATCGCAACTTGCAAACCATTTGCACATGCTTCATATTCTGCCATGTTGTTGGTACATTCAAAGTCTAATTTGATGAAAACTGGCATTGTTTCCCAGCTGGTGAGACTACTACAGCTCCTATTCCACATCCATTCATATTGGCTGCTCCATCAAAGTGCATCTTCCACACATTCTCCTCTTCCTCATCTTCTCTTTCTAGTGCCAACACCTCGTCATCAGGGAATTCAAGCATAGTGGGTTGTACACCCTCCAGAGGGTTTTCAGCTAGATGATCAAAGAATTGCACTTCCTTTGATGGACTTTTGAGTGACATATTTGATATCAAATTCAGACAGCATCACTTGCCATTTTGACATTCTTAATGACACATGAAGACTA
The DNA here is from genome assembly GCA_031216125.1 of Dalbergia cochinchinensis. Lineage (NCBI taxonomy): Eukaryota > Viridiplantae > Streptophyta > Magnoliopsida > Fabales > Fabaceae > Dalbergia > Dalbergia cochinchinensis. The sequence goes on along the minus strand of CM062373.1, from coordinate 50,529,308 downwards.
TCAAATATGTACTTTAACGGATCCATTCGAGAAATCAGCCAAGTAGTGTAGTACAACATGTACTGCCTCAACCTCTTGGAAGCCCATACTAACGCACAACAGGTCTTTTCAATGGCCAGATAGTGAGATTCGCATTTATTAAACTTCTTGCTCAAATAATAAATGGCCTGTTCCTTCTTTCCGGATTCATCATATTGCCCCAACATTGCCCCGAGTGAAGTAGGTAACACTGTAAGATACAGTATTAAAGGATGGCCTGGCGTAGGAGGAATCAGAATTGGAGGTTTCATTAAATAAGCCTTTATTTTGTCGAAGGCTTCTTGGCATTCTTCATTCCATTCTCCAGGTTGATGTTTTTGCAGCAACTTGAATATAGGCTCACAAGTACTAGTCAAATTGACAATGAATCTAGCAATGTAGTTGAGCCTCCCAAGAAAACTTCTTACTTCCTTTTCAGTTTGGGGAGTTGGCATTTCTTGTATAGCCTTCACCTTATCCGGATCCACCTTTATCCCTTCTCTGCTGACAATGAATCCCAGTAATTTCCCCGTGGAAGCTCCAAAGATGCATTTATTTAGGTTCAGTCGCAACTTGTATTTTCTGAGTCTTTCAAATAGCTTTTGTAAGACTGCTACATGGCTTTCTCCCTCTTTGGACTTAGCGACCATGTCATCTACATACACTTCAATTTCTTTGTGCATCATGTCATGGAACAATGCAACCTTAGCACGTTGGTAAGTGGCACCGGCATTCTTCAACCCGAATGGCATGACTGTGTAGCAAAATGTTCCCCACGGAGTTATGAACGTAGTTTTTCCTTTGTCATGAACATCCATGAGAATCTGATTGTACCCGGAATATCCATCTATAAATGAAAACCGGTGGTTTCTGGCCGTATTATCAACAAGGACATCAATGTGAGGGAGTGGAAAATCATCTTTCAGACTAGCTTTATTCAAGTCTCGATAATCAACACACATCCTAACCTTCCCATCCTTTTTAGGCACAGGCACGATGTTGGCCACCCAATCTGTGTGTCTTAACACCTCTAGAAACCCGGCCTCTAGCTGTTTAGTTACTTCTTCTTTTATCTTTAGTGACATGTCAGGCCGCATTCTTCTCAACTTTTGCTTTTGGTTCGACCGGGTACAAAGGGATCTTGTGTGAAGCAATCTCTGGATCTAGTCCTGGCATATCATGATAAGACCATGCGAAAATATCCAGGTATTCTTCGAACAAGGCGATCATTTCTGTTCGCTCAGGATTCTCCACTATTTTCAGCTCTTTCTTCTCTTCTTCAGTGCCCATGTTAATTACTTCGACCACCTCATTGTCTAAGTCAAATCCTTTATCCATGTGTTCTAGTAACCCTGAAAATTTCTCAACAGCTTCTTCATCTTCTTCAGACTCATAGCTATCACAATCAAGTGCAGTAAGAGAATCAATTGATTGGCCTTCAAAATCCCTTTCATGTGGCAAAACTCTTATACTTAAATCCCTGGAAAGTAATTGTGGTGGGTTGGAATGCCAAGACAAATAATGGGTAAAATACGAATAAAAGGCACAAATTAATGGTTTGAGGAAATAATGATAAAGAAAAAGAACAACGGATGGTAAAGAGAAAAATTGCTGGATAAACATGCAAGTTTATTCAAATGATGTCTCAAAGTAGCATACATAAAAGCAAATACAATCAATACAATCCCAAATGATTACTTTGAAGTAACAACATCAATCACTGGTTCGGCTTCCCAATTCATCAGCATCACATCATGGTTGATAGCATAAGCATTGTTGCATTCTTCAGGCTTCTCAACATCCACTATATTGATGGTTGGACAACAGCTAGCTTCATAACTTTCTTCAGCCGCAATCACTTCAGTCGAATAAGGAAATGTTTCTTTCAGATGAGGGATCTGCTCATCTTCTCATTGGGTTTCTTTTGCTCAAGAGCCATGGTCTTGATCTGCTCCTCCAATGACGCATCATATCCTAAACCAAATCGGTTAGGCTTCCCTGAGATAGGTAGAGGTGTCTTGATACCTTGCAACCGTGGTCCCAGTCCTTTGCCGTACAGATAACCACTTTTGGTCATGATATGAGCCACTACCTAATTGACATCCTGCCTTGGGAACTCATTCTGTGCTTGCTTCAACCCCACCACCTCCAAATTGTGCCATAAACTGCTTTCTACTAACTCAACATTTTCAACATAAGGTAATGAGACAGGTTTAGATAGGATGATTTCCTTTTCCCCATGGATTGTAATGACTGAACCATTTTCAATGTACTTAACCTTTTGATGCAAGGTTGAAGGAACAACACCAACATTGTTAATTCACGGTCTTCCAGCAGCATATTGTAATCAGACTCAATCTCCATCACTTGGAATAGAACCTCAAATCGGCTTGGGCCAATCTCCAACGGCAGCACTATTTCCCCCAGGATGTTTTTCTTCGCTCCATCAAAAGCTCTTACGATCATCATTTGTGGTGAAATGTCATCCTTGCTTATTGACAAGTAGCTCAATGTCAATGCTGGCAAGACATTTAATCCCGACCCTCCGTCAATGAGGACTTTGGGCACTATATAACCTTTGCATTTAAGGGTTATATACAGTACTCATGGGTTAGCCTGCGATACGATCTCTTCACTTGAGAAAGTGATCATATTAACACACTTTACCAGATCCACCATATTCACCATATTCTCCAGTGAGACATCCGGTTTCACATAAGCATCTTTCAATACCTTTAGTACTGCCTTTTGGTGAGATTCAGATGACAAGATTAGTGACAACAAGGAGATTCTGGCAGGAGTCTTCTTCAATTGCTCCAGTATGTCGTACTCGCTTTGCTTCATAATCTTCAGGAACTCTTCTTCTTCATTTTCTTCTCTTCCCCTTCTTTCCACACCAAAACCCTTTCCCACGTTCTCTTCTTCAACAAACTTTCCTTTTTCCAGCTCTCCGGGCCCATAAATCCTTCCACTTCTTGTTATTCCTTTTACCTCCGCTATCACTTCACTTGTTTGGGCTTTCAAAGTTTCCCCTATGTCTCCATTCGTCTCCACATTAGTTTCATAGTTCCAAGGGATAGCATGTGTATTCTCGTGAATCGAATGGTCTTTGGTTTCTTCACGGTGATCACCACTTTCTCTGGTTTCGGAGCTCGATTCAGTGGAGGGACGCAGAGTACGAAACGATTGATTACATTTACCTCTTCAGGGAGATTCGACCTCTTTTTTACTTGAATCACACCTAGGTCGAGTAATTCTTGTACTCGAGTTTTGAAATTCCAACAACTTTCTATATCATGACCAAAACCTCCAGAGTGGTATATGCAGCTCGACTTTATATCATCTTTCTCATTCTCTTTCATCATGGATGCAGATGCTGTGATATAATACCCAGCCTCCTTCAAGCCATTGAACACTTCCTCCATTGGTGTTTGAAGATTCAGAACTTTCTTAATCAGAGGTTCTTCCACCTCCAAGGCATTCACACGACTTCCTCCTTCGTGTTTTGGGATCGGGTTGTTAACAATGTCTGGCTTCGAATCTTCTTGAAGGTCTAGTCTCCCACAAGCAATTAATCTTCTTACTGCTGTCTTGAAACCTTCGCAATCCTCAATGGAATGCCCTGCTATGTCCATATGGTATTTACAGGTCAGGTTCGGGTTATACCAAGCTGGGTATGGTGGTTCTAATGGGTGCACAGGATATGCCGAGATCAGATGAGCATCAACTAACTTTTGAAACAGATCAGCATTCGAAATAGATAGCTTTGGGAAAGGTGGGAAGTTGGGGAATCGATTACGGTTTTGGTTTTGAAAATTTGGTCGAGGTGCTGGGGTGTATGTTGGGCGGATTAGTTGGTATGGCCTTATGTGGAGATTGTTAACTTGGGGTTGGGAGTATGGAACAGTGTTTGCGGTTGGTGTGGGTTGGTAAGATGAGTAAGGAGGGATATGGGTTTGGTATGATCGTGGCCGTGTTGGAGTGTATCGTGGGACGAAGGATTGCTGACCATGCACATAATTCACATCTGTCTCCTTCTTTCTGGGTGGGAAACTTTTCCTAGTGTCTTCACTGCTCATGGGAAGCTTGCCGGCTTTTGCTAAGCTTTCAATTCTTTCTCCAGCAGTTATCACCTCAGAGAAGTCTTTGTATGCTGCTCCTGCCATTGCCCCAATGTAAGGGGATCCCAAGGTTCCCAAGAAGTAAGAACACATTTCAGTTGGGATGAGTGGCGGTTGAACTTGGGCAGCCAAGGCTCTCCACCTTTGAGCGTATTGCTTGAATGATTCATCCTTCTTCTTCTGTATAGAGCTTAATTGCTCCCGTGTAGGTGCCACCTCAAGATTGAACTTGTATTGGCTCATGAACAGATCTGCCAATTCTCTCCAGCTAGAAATCTTTGAATGGTCTAGTTGAATGTACCATTCCAGAGCAGGTCCCGTCAGGCTTTCATGGAAGAAGTTGATGAGAAATTTTTCATCCTTTGACCATATCGCCATCTTAGTACAATAACTCTTCAAGAGAAAAAGAGGATTACCCGTCCCATCATACTTTGAGACGTCAGGAACCCTGAAGTCCCTAGGGATTACTACATCAGTAAAAGGGTAGAGTTGTTCAACTTCCACATACCCATAAGGGCTAGGTCCTTGAATATCCCGAATCTGCTCCTGAATCTTCTCCATCCATTCCTCTTTGAACTTTCCTTTTTCTGCCTCTGCACGACTATTCTCTGAAGAGAAGGGCTGCTTCTGGATGACCACGCGAGGCTGCTCCCAAACAGGGGTAGCATGCCCATGCACATCAGCATGCACGTTTTCCAAGGAACGATAGCCCTCTCCAATAGGGAGTACGAATGGCATCGTGGATAGTGGTTGTCCATGAAGGTTATTCGGGATCTCACCCATATCATTCATCCCCAGGGTAACATTTAAAGCTGCACTTGATACCACAGGCGTAGCTATCGTTGTAGCGTTTAGTTGCACACTTGCTGGTCTTTCTCTACTTTGATAAACTCCCAACAGGTCAAGTGACTCTTGTATGGCTCTTAGCATATCCTCTAGCCTGCTTTGGTTATTGGACAGTTCATTCAGCTTTCCCCTTACTGCATCAACTTCATTGCCCAGATTTCTTCCTGCTTCAGCATTAGTTGTGATTGGGATACTCCTTTCTGCGTCACCATTCCCTCCAGCCATTTTGGTCCGAGCTCTAGTATTATAGATTCGAGTCTGATCGGTATTGGTTTTCCTTGGGTGCCCAATTGTGACGAATTTTTACCTAGACAAGAAAACAATTTTAGTGAAAAGTAAGAGATAAAAACATGGCTATTTGTTAGAAATGATCGAGCTGAGTCTTGATGTGAGTATCTTTGATGATAACTGTTTCTCAGAACGTCTCGTTCAAAAGTACTAAGTCATGGGTATTGCTATGAGACCAACACAATGCAGGGAAACAAGGATTTTTCATTCACAAAGGGGTATTGTACCCATTGTCCTTTTTTACATTTATTCCCAAAACAACAAAAGACAATACATCATAAAGCCATGACTGTCATTCTCAGCATCTCTCAGCAATTATTTGTTTCATTCTCCCAATCAAGTCTCTACAGTAGTCAACAAAATTACAAATCTCGATTGGGGTCTTGAAAGGGATTATTCCTTGCTCGGCCAATCCTAAGTATCTTGGAACATCTTCGATGGCCGCATTAGCCAATCCTGTCAAGTTTGAGAAGCGAGTCTTCAGCTCATGAATAATGTGGTTCTGATGTTGTATTTCAGAATCCAAACTTGCAACTCTTTCCTTTTCTTCTTCCAGAGCAACTTTATATTCCATAATCTCATCATGCATGTGTTGGCTTAGTTCTTCAATCTTCCTTTGGTACTCATTGTTCAATTCTTCCATTTGTTGTTTCATTTGTTCTTCACCTTTTAACGCAGTTTCTTCAGCAATTTTGGCCTTTCGAAGTAGATCTTTCAGCTGTTGATTTTCGGCTAGCGCTTTGTCACGCTCCTGTCTCCGAAGTCCTAGCTCTTTGTTGGCAGCTTTGAGGCATTCCTTGGTCTTCATCATGTGTTCATGCCCCATCTTCAGCTTCTTGCTTGTTCCTTCTAGAGCTTGATCCTTTTCAGTGCTTTCTCGTTTTAACGTCGCGTAGTTATGGTGGACACTTTTCAACTCAGCTTCTGCTTGCATCTTTTCTTGTTCAACCTTGTCTAGTTTCTCCTTCATTTCTTTGATTTCTTCATTTTCATGGAAACGCCAGGTTGATGCATCGTCCGGAGGAGTAACAGCTATGACCCTGAATGGCATCTTGATCTCTTGTGCCCTGTTTTTCACCCATTGACGATAGCTTTCTTTCACAGCACAACTCCTCATTCCCAATTCTTTTCCCTTTCGGACGATCTTGTTCCAAGCATATCGGACTTTCTGCAGTAGGCCAATGTCATCGGAGTCTTGATAATATGAGACAAATGGAGTAACTGCAGCTTCAGAAGGAGGTCCCATCATGGGATAACCGAGTTGGCGTAATACCAAGACAGGATTGTAATTTATGCGTCCTCGGGTACCCATGAGAGGTACATTTGGAAAGCTTCCGCACTGATAAATCAGAGTTTGACCATCCTCCCTCCAAGAATACCATCGTATCATCTTTTCATCCAATTTGGCCAGGTCTTGAGCCCACTCTTGTCCACTCTTCTTCTTGATATTATGCATTCGTAGGTCTTCAATCGGACAAGGCGCCTTGTAATTCCTTTGGAATATGTGCGAAGCAGCCTACACATATAGCATTGGTAAACAGCACAGAATTCTCTTACCATTTCTCTCATGGCAAAAGTTCAGAGTATAATAAACATCTGCCAAGAGGGCTGGAACGGGATTATGACCATGGAACTTGCGAGCAAGGAATACGTCGATAGCCGCAAAGTCTACAAGGCCTTCAATGTTCGGAAATAAGGCAGTGCCATAGATGGTAAGGGCTAGTACATCTGCAAAAGTATCCCAATCTTCTGCTTGTGCCAGATGGTGCATGTGCTTTTCCAGGTAATCTCTTGAGAATCCATAGGTCACATTCCTACATTTCTGTGCTTCATGCAGATTCTTTACGCCTACCCTTAGGATAGTTGACAGGGTTTGTAAAGAAGGATAGTGGCCTTGGTAATGATAAGGTTTTTCTCCTTCTAGTGGTAACCCCAAATCTTCTCAAATTCTTCGATGGTAGGTGCTAGTTGGAAGTCTTGAAAAGTGAAACATCGAAGCGGAGGATCATAGTACTGTGCCAGTGCTGTGATTGCTTCTTCTTGCTCTTCCACTTCTAAGAGATTCAAAATCTTTCCATATTTTCTGGTGACAGACAAGCGTTGTGGTAGCTTCAGCAATTGACCCAAAGACCTCAGGCTTTTAGTGTCAGGTGTCTTGGCTTTGAGACGTAGAGTTCTTTTCAACTTTTCACCTTTCTGACTGTCTGGTCTCATATTTGTTTCCATTTTCCCAAAGATACTCACAATAAGATTTCAATTCAACCTTCTAACAAACCTGCCATAATAGAAAGAAAAATTTGATTTAAATGAAAGAAGGAATAGTAAACAATTTAGGAAATGAACAGAAATTATGCACAAAGAACAATGATAGGAAAATATGTACAAAGAAAGGAGTTAAGGAAAATGCACGCTCTCTTTGTGTCCTATGTGAGGTAAATTCTGGAGGTTAATTCTATGGTTCTATGGTCGTTCTACCTTGTGAACACTTTCACTGGGTGGGTCTATATTCTCAGAGTTCTGCGGTCTCTAGAGTTAAGACTCGTTTCAGAATGTTACCCACAACAGCAGGTGAACCGCTAGGTGTAGGGCATTCATGAAAGAATCACACTCTAGATGAGATTTTCGCGATAACCAAACAGGATGAACATCCAAAATGGCTACCACTACACAATCTCTTACCTATCTCAAGTTACACTCAGACCCGGGTATAGGGCCCCACTCGTGTGTGATTAACATGTAAGTGTTGTGTGTGAAGAGAGCATACAAACCTGAAATCCTAAGACTACCCATGACTAATACCTGCAAAAACAACTCAAACAAACACGTACAGAACCCAATTAACAGTCATCTATCCTAAGGTTTTAACAAATAAAGCTATCACTATAAATGAACACATGAAAAATGAAATTCTGTAAAGAGACGAAGCATACAATATTAGACAAAATAAAATAAGGAAAGGAAAACCAACATCAAGAGGCTATATTTAATTTGCACAACTAATTAAAACAGGCCTGACTCTCTTGGAAATCCCCAGTGGAGTCGCCATCTGTCGCAACCGGGATCGCGACGTGGACGGCGAAAAAAGAATGAATTTAGTTCGAAAATATTGGAGTCGCCACCAAGTTTATTTACATTCGAGAAAACGTTGGAAAAACCCATCTTAAAAACAATGATCTTTGAAACCAGTTTGAGTTCGGGAGTCGGTTATGTATAGGGAAGGGCGGAAATTTAATCTCATGCACCCCTAGTACACCCGTCCTCGGACGGTACCTTTAATTATGCAAGTTAATTAATAACCCCTTTTTAAAAAAAAAATTCTATTTACAATGAAACTATAAATGAAAGAAATTCTTTAAGAGAAACTTCGGAAACACCGAACTGTCGCAATTCAGGTATCCCAAAACATTTAAGTCAACAAGCCGTCACGGCTAAATTGACATTTTTATTTGAATAACAGAAATTTAATAAAATATTCTGAAATAAAATTATTAGGAAAAAAAACTTATAAATAAACAAAATGCATAAATAGCATAAAAAAAACTAGGAAAATTATTTACAAATAAATTAAGTGGTGAAAAGATAATTTTGAAAAGAATTTTAGAATATTAAGCTGTCACAGCTAAAATATTGTGAAATTTAAAGTTAACAAACCGTCACGGTTAAATTAACTCTATTTTTGTAAAGAGACTTTGAATATCAAGCCATCGCAGCTAAAATATTCCAGGACATGTGATTAACAAGCCGTCACGGCTCAGCTAATTTAATTTATTAAAAAACAATTAATTAATTAAGTTTTTTTTAAAAAAAAAACATCTAAATATTCACTTTGATTTAAAAATGCATAAAAACTATATTCAAACTAATCTGAATTCAAACAAATAACTCAGAAATTCGAGAAAAGTAATTATTAACGAAAATTTAAAACTCGAATTCTAGATAAAAAAAAAGTTAATGATTTAATTCAACGAAAAAAGTTTTATTTATTTTTTAGGTAAAATTCAAATGTTGACAGGAACTAACAAAGTTAATTCATAAAAAAAAAACAAATAATTTGAGAAAAATATATGTATATATAATATAAGATAATTGCCCTAGAAAAGTAAGATTTATTTATAAACACAAACCCAATTAGTTCAAATAAAACATATAAAATATAAAACAATTAGACTAAAAAACATAAATGTAGAACCATTAAACTAAAAATCAAATCATATACAAAAACGTAAATAAATTAAACATAACACATAAATACATAAAACAATCAAGTCGAACAAAATAAAATTACATAATTTAAACAAAAACACGTAAAATAGAAATAATTAAACTAAAAATGAAAATAAATCCATAAACACAAATATACCACCAATTCAAGTAAAACATACAAACATATAAAATAATTAAATTAAAACAGTCACACAGTAGAAAGTAAGCAAAACATATAAACATAAAATAATTAATCTATAAATATAGACATCATTAATTTAAGCAAAACACCTAAAATAATTAAACTAAAGAAAGGTCCCAATTTTTTATTTTTAGTCTTTTCCAATTAATATAAACATTAACGTTAAATTTACCCAAAATAATAAAATGAAATTAAATGAAATTTAATTGAATTACTTGTTTTTGTTTCTTTCCTTTTTGCAATTAATTTACCTAATTTCATTCAAATAAAATAAAAGAAAATATATTACAAATTCGCTTCTTTTTTTTATTGAAATACCGAAATATCTATTACAAACTCAAAGTAAAAAAAAAAATTTTAGGCCTAAACTAAAATGAAATAAAACTAATCAAGTAAAAAAAACCAAAAATCTAAATCGTCAAAATATAACAGCCTTAATCTAAGAATATAAATAAAATAACTAGTATATACAAACTTCAAATAAAATTTATTATCATATTTTTTCGAGATACCCCTTTTTTTTTAAAAGAAACACCCATATATAAATTTAAACAAACTCTCCACCTTAGTCTAACATACAAAATTCAAATCCACATAGTTAACACATACATATATTTGAATAAAAATAAAATAATTATAATTATAAAAAAAAAATCTCTCTCTCTCTCCACACTCACAGACACACTCACCCACGCACAACTCAGCCTCATCCACTCACTCAAACTCATCCACACGCACACACTTACGGATCACTCTCTTTCTCACTCTCTCTCTCTCTCACACACACACACAATGATCTCTCACCAACACTCTCACACACGCACACTGTACTTTGTCTCTCTCTCTCTCTCTCCCTCTCTCTATTTCTTACACACACGACACTTTAACACATACACATAGAGAGAGAAGTGAACTGAGAGACAGAGAGGGACACGGTGAAGAGAGATTTGCGAGAGGGAGAAGAAGATCACGGCGGCGGTGCATGGCAACAGGGAGGGAGGACACCGCGCGGAGGTGAGGTACAGACGGGGTGCGCGAGGAAGGGAGGGCTGCGGCGCTCATGGTTCACGCTTACGGCGGCGGGGAAAAGAGTGAGGGGGACGCAGCTGGAGGCGGTTCCCGTTGTGAGCCCGAGACGTTCAAGATCGTGCAACCGGCGGACTCCATGGTAGTCCGCGAGGTCGGTTTCGCAGGAGCTTAGAGGGGCTGGCCGCCATGGCTTGGCGGTGGATCTAAGTTTAGGGGAAGGTTAGGCGGAGCATGATAGGGTATGGGAAGGAGTCCGCCACGAGAAAGATAAGGAAAATGGGCTGAGTTGTTGGCTTCACGGTGATGATGTTGAGGTTGATTGATGATGATGCCAGAGAGGGGCCGTGGCGGTTGGAAGCTGTGGTGATTAGAGGGGATGAGGTTGATGATGTTGAAAGGGGATGAGGGAAGAGTGGAAGGAAAGGACGATGATGGAGGTTGTTAGTGATGGTGAAGGGAGGCCGAAGGTGGCGGTGGTTTGGTGGCTTGTGGTGGAAGATGAAGTTGAAGGGAGAGGGAAGGTGGCAGTGGTTTATGAAGGAGCTGTGAAGCATGATGATGCTGGAGAGGGAACGATGATGGAGGTGGCGATCATGGGGTTCAAGGGGGTGATGATGATGAGGTTGTGAGGAAGCAGGATGAAGGAAAAGGGAAGGATGATGACGGTGGTGCTAGAGGGGGTGATGGAAGAGGAAGAAGAATGAAGGAAAAGGGAAGGATGATGATGGTGATGGGTAACGAGTGGTGGTGTTTTGATGATGTTGAAAGAGAGAGAAGGTGGCGGTGAAGGGTGGCTGGGGGTGATGATACCCTGCGATGATGATGGTGATGCACGTTGGGAGGCCGCGGCCATGATGGGGAGGCCGCGGCCTCTGCACCCTCCTTCCCTTTTTTTTTTTTAAAAAAAAAAGATTAATTGATGATGATACTATGCTGCCATTACCTTCTCTTTTGGTTGTTATTACTGGACTGGATCCTTTGGTTTCTTTGCAGGTCTCCAATTGATGTTCTGATATTTTCTTTGTGTTTTAATTTTTTTGGTCTCCTCTGGTTCTCTCCCTCATTTCCCCGTGCCCATATGTATTTTTTGCTTTCCTTGGATGCTTGCAAATCTACCGAAAGAAAATCAAACTTCTTGCACCAAGTATACCAACACTATGATGATGCTCTCCATTTTTAAAAAAGAAACTCGTCCATATGTGTCACATGCACATCTTCGGGGAATGAAAGAACAAAAGAGCAGCATGTGACTCTTTTTCTTTTATTATATTATTATTATTATTATTATTATTATATATATATATATATTTGAAATACAAAACAAAACACAAACAGCAAAAAAAAAAAACTTTTCATTTTTTTTCAAAAGGAATAATTAACGAACTGTACTAAAATAAAATAAAAAGGTAAACTAGATGAAAATTTTTGGATTTTATTGTTAAAAGATTGAACAAAATCGGGTGTTCACAGTCTTCTTGAAAATTAATAATATTTTGATGAGTAATATTTAGTGTATAGCGAAATTACATAATAAATACATATCACATACTTTATCATCATTAGATGTTATGTGTGTTGTGATGATTGGGGATTATATATCACATCTAATGATGATAAGACGTGTGATGTGTATTTATTGTGTAATTTTATTATATATCAAATATATTTTACTTTGATACATTGAAAAAACTCTACACACGTTAAGAAAAGAAGACATTTCAAAATATTATTGATTCCCAATAAGGCACATGTGAGTAGACGGAGGGAGTAGTTTGTTTTATGAATCATTAATCTTTGATGTATAGAAGTCAATCATGCAAAATTTCATACCACTATTATGAACTTCCTAACTACTAATACACTACTTCCTATAAATAATTAAGGAAAAATTACATTAACCTCTTTCGAGATTTAATATAATTATAATGAGCATTCTTCAATTATGCAAAACTATCACAGACCTTCCTTAAGATTCATTAAAATTACACTGATATCCCTATATATAGATATTAATTTATTAATTTAAGTGACAAAAAAAATCTGATATATACATAATTATTAATGATGAAATTATAATATTTTAGTTTATGCATATGTCAAATATTGCCTAAATATTATGATTTTATAATTAATAATTACCTATATATCTCATTTTTTTGTCACTTAAATTAATGAATTAATATCTACACAGGAGGTCAATGTTATTTTAGTAAATCCTAGGGAGATCAGTGATAGTTTTACAAAATAGAATGATGCTAAGTATAATTACACTAAATCTCAAAAGAGGTGGATGTAAATTACTCAATAATTAACTAAGTGAATTTAATTGTCTTGATATAATTTTAAGGATTTTGCTAACCAGTGCTTTTAGAGCAATTATTAAGGTTTCAAAAAAGGTAAGTGTAATATTGAATAGTGTGATTGTTATGTTTTTGAAGTGTGGGATCCATCAAAAAAAACTTTAAACTTGTTGTGGAAACCTTAATCATCCTCTTCAGGGTACTAGTAAGCAAAACCCTAACTTGGTGGTGATCACATGGGACAATCATATACTACGGAAATCACATGTCCCTAAATCATACTTTTATAATCTAACCATTTATCTATGAAAAATGTTATTTGTACTCACTATGTATAGGATACCGTATCGACTCATATCTCATCCATCATTTGATGTGGATCCCACTTAAATGGGGTCCACACCTTATCTAATGATGGATGAAATGTGAGTCGACACGGTGTTCCATATATGGTGAGTATAAATAACATAATTCTTTATCTATTATCAAATATATAATATTTATTTTTCACGTGATAATAAATTATTGATTGGATAGAAAATAAGTCATAATTTGGGGCAAATGATTTCCATCAATCATAAAGCACCATAAACTATAGAAATTCATCTGCATTGTTAGTGACAATAAATATTATTTCTGTTGGAGGCTTAGAACCGCCAGAATCCTTGGATGACGCCCGTTTCTTCCTTTTCTTGGCTGCTCACAGAGCATCCACATCAAACTGCGGAGCCTTCTCTTTCCCCTGAGGCTCCGCCTCTTATCCAGCCAGCCCTTCCATGCCCAACGGTCCCAGCATTCATGCCCGACAATGATTCTCTTATTAATGCCTGGTCCGATATATCTACCCAAAGGTGTAGCTAGATATCAATTTTAGGGGCAACGGGCAACACTAGAATATCCATGTAAAAAGTAACATATCTTCTAATGTTGCTTAATATATAAATTTTAAAAGAAAGTCACAATATATATATATAGAGAGAGAATAAAACTCAAATTGGTCTCTAATAAAAATAACACCAAATAAATTGGTTTTTAAGAAAAAAATATTTCATTGTCCCGACAATAAAAAATATAGAACATGTTAGTTTATTCTCAATATTTTAGTAAACTTATTTATCTTATTTATATCTTTATTAGCAATTAATTTGGACTATTTTAAATTATTAATGATCAATTTGTTCTATAAATATTTTGAAAATACTAAAGAGAGACCAATTTTTTTTTCTATATTTAAAATTGTGAGGGATCACAATTTTCTTTTCCGCTTGAATGATTGTTATTTTTGTCAAAGACCAAAATGGGGTTTACTCTAGATGAAAACATACATTCCAATCAAAACTCAATAAACACATATGTACACAATATATTTTCTAGTCCAATATTTTAAATATTTAGCTAGGTAAAATATTTATAAAAACTAACCTCAAATATTTAAATTGTATTTTCTAATTTTGACAGAAATAAACAATATAATCTAAAAAAGTATGAGTGGATAATAACATTGAACTATTGAGATATCAAACTTATTTAATTTCTTCTAAAAATAGTGATGTATTATTCAATATATTTTTCCATTTAATATATGAAAATTTTTAGAGCGGGGCCAAATATGTAGAAATGTATAAATATACGAGAAAAATAAAAACTTCAAGGGTGACCATGGCCACCTCTCCCCGATATGACCCTCCGCCCTTGTGTGTCCCTCAGTTCGAGAAAAAAGACTGTAAAAAATCCATTCCTAGCCCGAATACAGACCAACCCTTTACCCTGAACAAAAATGGAAAAATTTCTTCAATCAATACAGCTCTCCACAATCAATGGTCCATCGAGGTCAGTACCTCATTCATGGTTTTCTCTTTCTCATATTTGTCTAATGTCTACTCATCAGTGACAAAGACCCACCCCCAGAATTCGTTGCAAGTGTTTTGTGTTGGACAAAGTTCGAGCATGCCACGTACGTATGGTTTTGTCCAAATGGTACCAGAGAGTAATTTTTGCCCGCATTGTAGAGCTGTTGTTGAATCCAAATTCCACACCTCTTAAATTGTCTGCATGTATTGTCTCCCGCAGTTGAAGCTTTAGTCAAAGTTGTCATAGTTACATAAACTTCACTCGAGCACAAACTCACCGGCAATAAATCATGCAGCGGAAATGGCCTTCAGCTTATTTTAAATTTAGTAAAAATATTTGTACATCCAATAATTGCACAAGACATCCAACAGCTCTCTTTTATTTTTGAGTTATGTTGTTTATATTTACTTGGTATGGGACACCGTTCCAACTTATTTCTGATTCGCTGTTGGATGGAGAATGAATCTTTTTTAAGTAGAGTTTACGTCCTCTTCAATAATAGATAAGAAATGAGACGGCATAATATTTCATATTAAATGTGTGAACATAACATTTTTTTATTTCTTTCATTATATTTTTACCTTTTTCTTTTATAATTTTTTTCTTCCTCTCTCTAGCCATCCAAGGTATCTAGATAAAGAGTTGTTCAAATAATACAACTCTTTAAATTTAATAAACAAAAAAAGTTTATTTAAAATATATATATATATATATATATATATATATATATATATATATTTGCTACATGCTTCTCAATAAATGAAATAATTGAGAAATTTTTAGATGTTCTAGAAACAAATATTTGTCTTGTACTTCAATTATTATTTGACACATTAATTATATAGACTATTATTGCCTCTTATTTTTCATATATTTTAAATATAATGGCTAATATATCAAAAAATAAATAGTATAAAACAACTAACACACGATTAGCTAATACTCTTTCCCCTTAATTGGTTGTCTAGTATATTAGGTCTGCATGTATATAGTAATTAGTGTTGAAAGAGTCACACCTCATATGAAATCTTAAATGCGATTATTGTTTCTAATGGAATACTAATAAAAATAATGAAAAAAATAATATAGAAAAAATATTTTCTGTCTTACTCTTTAGACATCTAAAAATTCTCCAAAATAAATATAACTCAAAAGGTGAGAAATTAATTAATTATTGTATATGTAATAGTCTAATATAAACAATTGCCACGTATTAAACAGCGTACACAAAGTCACAAACTTATCATCTTACAAAGTCAAAAAAAGGTTCATCATCACATTATTAATTAGTCACTGCAATTTAATACAATGTTATTATTAAATATTATATTGATTATCACTTTAAAATATATTTAAATACGAAATTATTAAATTATAGCTCACATGAGTACTTCTTATACTTAAAGTGGCATCGGCCACGTAATAAGCGATTTATGACCTGAAATATTAAACGTTGTATTCAATTTTTAATTTTAAAATAATAATTTGATAAAACTAAATTCTTATTAATTTTTTATATTTTGGATATTACAATTAAATGGTATTTAAATGACCTCATCCACATTTTTTGTTTTTTTTCTCTAACCAATTAAATGTATAGGTCATCTATGTTTGAGGTTAGAGACGTAGATATACAATTTTATGACAAAAAGTTTTTATTTTTTCTGACTATTCAAAAGATTTTTAATTATTGTTAAAATAGGAAAATACCTTATTATTTTTTTCCCGTCATTTAAGCATCTCTACAAATATTATTGTGAGGGAGGACTATGACACTTGGCTCAATAAGCAGGGTTACACTTCATTGTTCTGTATTATGATTGCTGAAACCTCACACCCAATCCAAGTAATATAAGCTTTATCAGATAAATATGTTTTCAAAAGGTTAAAATTTTAAAAAAATCTTGTGAAACTATTTTGCGGTACAACTTACCCTAAAGTTTTGAAATGGTGCAAACTAACTCTTAAACTTATTACATTTTGCTAATAACAATCCCTGGACAAGTAACACACCAAAACTTCATTGGGATAAATCTCCTAAACTTTTTATATCATTCAAACTAGTACAATTTAAACTTTCTAAACAGTAAATGCCGAAGTAAATATGCACTCTTAGGTTGCATTTGAATAAAATATTTTAAAGGATAATGTATTTTTCGAGAAATTTTCAAATAATTTGGCATAAAATTCCTTATTTGAATATCAACACAAGGTAATTAATTCCAGAATTCCAAGTATTTTCATGAGAAATTCTCAAAACTTGAAAAAAAATGGATTTTAAATTCCTTCTTCACAAAGGAAATTATGAAATTCCCTCTCATCTTTATCTCATAACTCTCACTCTCACAAGTCTACTACCATTCATCAACTATCACTTTCTCACCATCAACTATTTGCCCACTCGCTAGCTATCATTGGACGCCTGCCCACCGGCCATTGGAATTAATCGTCCACCGCACACACCAACTACCGGTCATCGGCCATTGCCAGTTCCCTGTCCTATACCGCTACTAACCAAACACTCATCACCGCTTGTTGACTGTCTATCACTGGCATTAGCAACTAGTTTTGAGCCACCCACCACTGGTCGCATATCATCGGATGCAAATGATCAATTCTTAGCATAGAGAAGGCAAACTAATTTCATTACAAAAACAAATTATTTTGTAAAAAAAGTCATATAATTACCTTATCCAAACAAGAGAATTCAAAAATGAAGGAAATTCAATTGAAGCAATTAAAATTCCTTGCATTGCAAATTCCTTGAAATTCAAGGATGCTCCATCGAAACACAACCTTGTTTCGATTTCATTTTGGGGGTTGTTAGAAATTACCCCCAACCCAAAATTGGTTCTGCTCATTTTGAATCTTTGTTGGTCTCTAAAGTTGAAAATCAATTATGGCTTCTAGAATTGATTTTATGAGAAGTGAAAATTTCTTGCTTTCTGTCAAAATCACTTTTAGAGAAATTACCAAATATAAATCACTCTATTTTAAAATCAATTCTACAAACACAAAACCAAGAGACATTTTCCCTAATATGGTGGAAATTGGGAACTACCAAGGTGGGTGAGAAATGCCCAATAGCCAAAGGAAGGACAACTCAATAGTCCCATCGTGGCACCATGTTTCAATACATATGGGAAGGGAGTGGATAACCGCTCCTATTTATCTATTGTCACTCCTCATTAAATGCCTTCATTTGTATCATTCCTAAAATGTCCTTAATAAAAGTTTAGATGTTTAATTTATCGTACTTTATAGATTATAGATGATAGTATTCAATCAAAATCAAGATTAAGTTTCGATAATTTTCTTGCACTGGAATTTGTATTAAAAATATGATACTTAATGAGTTATTTGCAAAGATTACACAATTCATGTCATATATGTCAGGAACAAAAAATGGAAATCAAGAACTAGCAAGGTAGGTGAAAAATGCCCAATAGCCAGACGAAGGACAACTCAATATTCCCATCATGGCACCATACACCATATACCTAGATAAATATTGTCTTTTATGTCTCGTTAAAACCTAAAAAACTCAAAATAAGATAAATTAAATGGTGGATTCTCACATGCAGTTGGCAGTCAATGCCTTATGCTGTAGTTGCATTTAACCATATTTATAAACGAAATTAGTTATGTAGCAAAACACGAAAACACTCTCAGCTCCATTGTTAGGGATGGAGTTGGGCTAGGCCAGGTCAGGCTTTAACCTTAACAGGCCAAGCCTGTATTATGACCATTCGGCCTGAGCTTGGTCTGTAGCCTGTTATAGGTATTTTTTTTAAACCTAAGCTTTGTCTGTTCAACAACCTAGCCTAGCCTGAAGCCTATTTAGAAAGCCTATAATTTTAAAATTTTCGAACAGGCCAATTTTTTTTTATAACCAACTCTAGCCTAACCAAGCCAAATACATGGGCAAAATTTCTTATGCAGATAATTTTCTAGAACCTCATTAAGTTGCTGTAAAATGCAAATTAAAACACCAGAACAAGTCCTTAATCTCTTAAAACACACTGTTGTGTCCGGTAAAATTCCCTATGCAGATATATAATGTTATAGAACCTCATTAAAAATATTCTACAGATAGTTAGACAATGCAATGGTGTTTTTTCCCTACATTATTTTAGGAACACAAAAAATA
Source organism: Dalbergia cochinchinensis (assembly GCA_031216125.1). Taxonomy (NCBI): domain Eukaryota; kingdom Viridiplantae; phylum Streptophyta; class Magnoliopsida; order Fabales; family Fabaceae; genus Dalbergia; species Dalbergia cochinchinensis. The sequence goes on along the minus strand of CM062373.1, from coordinate 50,510,300 downwards.
AAATCATCCATAAGCATAATAAAGGGCAAAAAGGGACAAAAGTTAAGTAAAATAAACCCTAAACAACGCTTTACGGAAGAGCCCTAGAAATGAAGACGGCGAGACATTTGTGGCGTCATCCAATGATGTTGAGTAGTGAGGCACTTGTTGCTAGCATCCAACGGTGGCAAGGAACTTATTGTCAACATCCAATGGTACGAGGAATTGGCCGGCGGTGCCATGGCTCGTGGCTAACAATTTGAAGCGGAGGTGTATGCGACCATGGGTGATAGGTTCTGTGTGGCAGCAATGGTTTGTGATAGTGATGGAGATTGTTGAAATGTGATAGAGAAGGGCGGTTAGTGCAAAGATCTGAGAATTTCTTTGCAAGTGGAGAATAGAGTTTTTTTTCTTTTATGTGATGAATGGGAGCGGCGGAATCTGCTCAATAGTAAGAATAGGGTTTTTTATAAGTGAGAGATTGAGAGATATTAGAGTCAGAGAAAGTATCTTTTGATAATTTAAATGAAATTAAAAATAGAGAATAAATTCAAAAACATAGACTAATAGTATCAAAGGCAGCAACAGTCTAGTGGTAAAGTGCGGGCTGCTTACTTGGCTTGTCATGGGTTCAAGTCCCATTTATAGCATTTTTTTATTATGTTACACAATAAATATATATCTATAAACCAACGAGCCTAGGTCGGCTTGACAGACTCAATAGACTTTACAATGAGCCTGGGCTTAGACTGTTAAAATAAATAAGCTTTTAAATCAACCTAACACTAGTTTTTTTAAAAAAAAATAGGCTACGTCAGGCCGTAGGCCTTTGGCAGGCCGCTTGGCCTATTCCCTTCCCTATCCACTGTCAACCCCCCTCCACTACATCAGGCTCTGACCACCGCGACTGCCACCATAAGATCAAGCTCCAACCACCACATCTGCTGCTATCCTCACTGTGACCTCCGCCTCACACAGCCACGTCACTAACTGCGGACAGCTACCGCCATGGAGACACCTCCTGTCACGACCCGACTTGGGCACATGACCGGCACTTGAGGAATCCTTATTCCCACATAAGCCTCGTGATCTCTGAGTCCCTCTATATGCATAATTTAATATAAAATCTTTTTCCAAAACATAAATTTATCTCTGACATATATACCTAACTCTTTAAAAAAATAAATCATCATAAATACTTTCATAATCAAGCTCTAGTAAATATTTCTGATACAAAACACACGAGTTGTTCTCAATACAAAATAAACCATAAAACTCGTAATCATGAAAATACAAAATATTCATGATAAAAATATGACAGTCTATCTCTATGGTCCGGGACCCTGCCCGTCATGCACACTGGAGCACTTTATCTCTAACCAGAATACCAAAAGTACTTCACTCACAAAGTGAAGCTCACCAACTGGGAAATCTCTACTGCGAGTCTACTGCACCTGTAATGGAGGAAGGGAGATGGGTGAGTTTCATTTAAAACTCAGTGAGTAAGTCCTCATCCATAACCCTCTCATGGGACAGTCAAGGGAAATAAATAATAATGTATATATATTCATCAAACCATTTAATGCAATAACTCTGAAGTTCATATTCATAGAAACAACAAATAGTTCTAAAATTATTACTCTGTAGAAATCATAAACCATAGTATGCTAATAAAGAAACAGGAATATCTGGTTATGCTCAATTCATGTGACATAACAAATCTCTGGTTATGCATAGCATAACAAAGTCTCTAATCTCTGGGGCACCTAAATAGGTCCCGTTTGTTATTTCTCTGGTCCTAAGGCAGCTTGGTATACCAAGGTTAACGGAATAACTGCCGTTAACTCACAGTCTGTTTCTCTATAGCTACTGTCCAATTCAATCAGAAATCTAAATCTTTTCTCTATATCTCATAAGTCTTCTACCCTAGAGTTCACAAGCTCTAGCATATAAATCAATAGTTCTGAAATTCATAAAATTATTTAAATATGAAAACTCTTGAAACTCGAAAAGTTCTGGTCTTATATAACTCTAATAATCTGACTTTAGCATAACTGTGATCATGAAATCATGCCCAAGGGATCACCCATTTGTAGGCATTCTGATTTCAAGTCTACAGAATATGTATCTGGCAGTTGTTACAAATCATATTGAATTCTATACTTCTGAGAATCATAAAAACACTTATTTTCTCTAAAACTCTATCATATACATATTCTCTACTATGGAAATCATCATAATGTTCCATAAATCTTTAAATATATACTCTAGCTCTTTGATAAAAATCACTTTAACAATAATGGTCCCATGAGTTTTCAGAAAAACATATATATCTCATGCTATAATTTATTGAAATTAATTCTAATAATCAACATAAGGATTATAGGATTTGAACCCACTCACCGTTTAAAGCCGGGAGTATGTGGGCCCCACCAACTGGACCTGAAGAGCTTGGAATGGCACCAACAACTACCATGGAGCAACCATAACTCTAGATTAATATTTAAAAATCTCTAGAGAGCTATATTCTAACTCTACTAAAATTGGGGAAACACCCTCACTTGACAAAAATGAGAAAAATAATCGGTCCAAATCCAAGATCATGGAGAAATAAAGACATAATCTAATAACATGAACTTACCTTGAAGTTTGGAATGATGGATTGAAGTGAATTTGAGAGAAAGAGAGAAAAAATGGAGGAGAAGGGTGAGTTTCACGTTTCTGCGCTCTTCTGCATGATTTGGGGTTTTAAATCCCTTACTAACACCGCTACAGCGGTATATGACCGCTATAGTGGTCTAACAGTGTCTGACGGTCACTTATGATTGCTATAGCGGTACCTCAGTCCGCTGCAACGCTCAAACAAGTGTTGGTGACCGCTATAGCGGTCCTGGACCACTATAGCAGTGACAGAAACTCCCAACTTCTGTGTTTTTCAGTCATTCTAGCATCTGGGTTGTCCCAACACTCACTTATTTACATTTATTAATTTTAAATTAATGTCTCTCCATTAACTTTAAAACATAAATGTAAATAAGGAAATACCCTCCATTTGGATTCAAATAAAATATCACAAAAATCAAAACTCCATCAATTCAGAATCCAAATTTTGGGTTTTAGTTCAAATCCGGAAATTTCCGAGGTTTTCTAAACTTGTGAGCTAACAACGAAACATTCGCAGGTTTCATAAAATTCCTTAAAAATCACTCTTCAACTTGTTTTCCCTCAAGGAACAATTACTGAGACTTTTGATCCAAATAATATGGTTCTATCATATAGCCCTCCAAGGAGGTGTAGGATCCAAACTTAGTAAAATTTTGGACCCGACGGTGGTTCCCAGGGAATCCTTGAGGCTATACAGAACCTTACTGCTGACCCGTGTACCTCGGGTATCACACCTCCACTTGACCATGAACGAACACACAAAACCGCTACGGTCACCACCAAGTGCTGCGATCTCTGCCATGACTTTTTCCGTCACCATCGTGCCTCAGCCCTTGCAGTTGCATGGTACGCATAGCATTACTGTAGGAATCCCAATTCCATCATGAATCTGCCATGGCTTCCTTCTCCTCTATTACGTCAAGTCACCGCAGCCTCCTCATTGCCCATTCGCTGAGCCTCTATACCGCTAGCTCCTTTGCTTCCTCCCCTGAATACTGCCATCTAAGCCCCATCATTAGAAGCCATCTTGAACCCCTCTTCCCCTCATCCTCCGACAACCCTGGCCATCGAGCCATCTCCTCGCTCTTCCTTTGCCACCACCTACACCACCCCTACTCACCCAAATAAGACAAAAGCAAATGGGAATAGTGGCGATTGTACGGAGACTGATGGCGATAGAAGGAAGATTCTAGCGTGGCAGGGACACGATTGGATAGGGGCTAGCTGAGGCTCTATTGGCGCTGTAGTAGCTGGGCTTCATGACTGGATTTTACAATGACAAGGTTGTCGAGGGCGACAGAGGCGAAGAGGGTCATTGTCAACGTTATGGCGATAGAGCCATGGAGGCAGAGAGGATGCGACCATTGTCAACCTTACAATGCATCTGGTTGGAGGCGCAATGGGAGATGAAATGGATGAAGGCGAGGCTATGGCTTAGACTGGTGTGGCAGTCCTTGAGGACAATGACGCGGGCTATGCACGGTACTGTGAGGAGAAGGTGTGGTTGGTGTAGAGTGTTATGGTGTTTATAGAGGCACTTGTAGGGTAGTAGTCACCAAATTAAACATCTAAACTTTTACTAAGGACATTTTAAGAATATTATAAATGAAGATGTTTAATAAGAAGTAATACTAGACAATAGATTAACGAGGGTAGCTATTCCATACATGAGTACTTGTTTAGTGGTAGTAATTGTAATTTTCAACATGTGCATCTATGAATCTGGTCTTGCTCATGTCAACTCCTCGCAAGTTGCCGCCTCATCTCACCTCACCTCTGTCCCCACTCTTTCTCTTTCGCCTATATTAATAATCACACGCACTCCACAGTTCAGACACACACACACACACATGTACACCCACCCCATATCCACTTTTCTTCTCCTTCTCTCTCTCTCTCTCTCTCTCTCGGACTCAAAAAGATTCCATTCCTTGCTTACATGAAATAATAAGTAATATCATATCATAATTAGCAATCAACGCTAGCTAGCTAGCTTGCCTCGCCGGAGGAGGAGGAGGATGGCTCTCGCCGCCGTGCACGGCGCCGACGAGATCATGCTGTTCGGTGTGAGGGTGGCGGTGGACTCCATGAGGAAGAGCGTCAGCATGAACAACCTCTCCCAGTACGAGCACACCGACACCTCCCCTCCCGACTCCAACAACAACATCAGAAACGACACCGTCCCCGCCGCCGGCTACGCTTCCGCAGACGACGCGGTTCCCCATAACTCCGGCCGCCATCGCAAGCGAGGTCCGATCACCACCTCCTTCACTTTATCATTAAGATAACTTTTTTCTTTAAGTTTTTTATATATATACTACTTAAGAAGGGTGTTAATTGGTGCTGAAAACACTTACATCACTAAGCAATGTTTTATAACATTTGTTTCAAAATACATGTCTTTTTCACTTTTTAGGTTTAGTGAGCGAGCACGTCACTTTATAAATAAATTTAAAAAATGAAACAAATTTTTTTTTTAAAATGGCATACTGAATATCATTTTTTTTTTATTCAATTGTTCGATTGTGATTATTAATAATGTAAATTATTTGTACTTTACAAAAAAATAGACATCTGTGATTTAATTGTTCTTATATATAGTTTAAAAGTGTTAGTGGAATTAATTTTGACGTATATAAAATCTCATGATAAAAATCAATTTTTATGTACATGGTTTATAAAAATGGAATATAACATGCACATTACTTAGTAACTTCTTATATAAAGTGTAGTTTTTATCGATTGAAATGTGATTATTTTTTACTCATGTAATAATTGTGGGTTTCATTTCTTCAATGTCATGATTATTGATTTGTTGCATTGATGTTTGCTTTTTGTTTTGTGGAACTTGATGGTGTTTTGTGCGGTTGATTGTTGAATGTTGAATGTTGATTGATGATCAGGGATTCCATGGACGGAGGAAGAGCACAAGTTGTTCCTGCTGGGATTGCAGAAAGTGGGGAAGGGTGATTGGAGAGGGATCTCAAGGAACTATGTCAAAACAAGGACCCCAACTCAGGTTGCCAGCCATGCTCAGAAGTACTTCCTCCGGCGCAGCAACCTCAATCGCCGGCGCCGTAGATCCAGCCTCTTTGACATCACCACTGACACCGTAAGCAAATCCACCATCATATTATTAGTAGAGCATTCCTATTCTAACGTCCAAAAGTGGGTGTTTAAGGATAAGTGAAGAAAGTTGAGGCCACTATTATATCCAACGGTAACTGAGTGGGTGTCTCGATTGGACATCCACTTTTAGGTGTTGAAATAGCATTTTTGTGTATTCATGTTGTGATGTCTTTTCTTAGAAATTAATGTTAGAGCATGTATATTTGTTGGATTTGGTTTTCCATGTCCTCAGATTATTAGCAGTACTTTAAAAATGGGATCAAATCACCACATATGTTATACCGTGAACCGATTATGTTTCCAGTTTAACTACAAATTTAATCTTCTAGAATAGTTGAACCATGAATCGGAGGTTTCGTTGACTCAATCTCCATCAGTTCAGTTTTGAAGACATTCATTACTAGTACGATGTTTATGATCTTGTAAAAATGGGCTTAAGTGTCTTTAATTATTTCTTGTTCAGTTGTTTGGATTAACTTATTTTGTGTTTAAATCCGCTTATGATCAAAATATTTCTTAAACAGCTTTTGGAAAATGATGTTGTTAGTCTTTAAATCAAAAGAAGAAAAGGAATATTAAGCTTCTGCCATTTGGTTATGAATCTTGTGTTTCTTGATTAAATTCATTTGGTAGTTGATGAGAGGTTCAACAGAATATAACTGTGTGATTTTGAGTCTTGGTTTTCTGTGATTTGAAAGAGCTGAGTAGTTAAGAGGTTAGCTTTTTCAAAAACCTGGGAGGGTTGGATTTGGAGAAACTTGTTTTTAACAATACAGCAACAATTGAGACAATGCGTCCAGGGAGGCGGAGACAATTACATGGATTAAATGATGCCACAGTTTTCTGTCACAAATCATGTTTGAAAACTTGTTTCTAGCTATGCTCATCAATTTTTACTGTGTTAGGTATCTGTGATCCCGATGGAGGAAGAGCAGGTCCAGCATCAAGACAATGTGTCTCATTCACATTCTGTGTGCCCTGCAACCCCAGCTGAAAGCAACAAATTGAATGGGTTTCCAGTGATGCCAGTGTATCCCACTGGTCTTGGTTCTAGAGCCATTACAGTTCAAGTTGGGAATCCAATGGAAAAACTCGCTTTGGGACAAGGAAATGTGGAACAGAAACAGAATGAACCAACCGAGATAGCTTTTACCATTCCTGTTGTTCCAGATCCTAGAGTTTTCATGGTGCCTGATATCACTTCTGGTTCGAGTTCAGCTGTTGATCCGCCAATACTGTCCCTGGGGCTATCCTTGTCATCTGGTCAAAGACAGACAACATCATCAAGTCATTCAACTTTACATGCCATTCCATGCTTCAGCAACGGAGATAGCATCGTTAGTGTTTCTTAATAAAAGTTAACAAATAATTGTGCTCCATATCTTGAGCAATCAACCTGGGTTCACAGGAATGTCTCGCTCTAATTTCCTGTCTCTTTTGATTGGAAGAAGAGAAAAATTAAAAATGTTGAAAGAAAGGACAATGGGTCATAGTCAAGGTGGTAACTAGGTGACCAAATTTGATCCTTCTGTTCCTAGTGTGGACCCCAAAAAGTTCCTGTCATGTTCTTGTTGTTTGCTTGGTATGACCTTATATCCTTGTTTATTAGGCCTTTGTGTTTGTAGTCAATGTAACTGAAAATAACGAGGTACTTCTATGTTAATTGCTGAGAACATTGGATGTGGACTATTCAGACCAATGATTTAATTTCCAGCCCTTTTGGGAGGAGTTATCAAAGATGAGTTTAATGGTTGGAAATGTGTGCATCTTGCTAACAGATGCACACGTTTTTCTTTGCCTTTCTTTTTAGGCCAATATGACATAATTTTTTTACTTCCATTAAATGGTTTATGGCTTGTGAGCCATGCATTATCCTTACTTTGTTCAAGACCACATTAGTTTCTCTCATTCTTGTGGGGCTTGGTGTTGCCGAAGGTTGGTCAAGAAACCGAAAATGCTTGTTGCCCTACACGGCTTAAAGGTTCTCCACGTTCTTGTGCTTGTTAAATGTGGTGGTGGGATCTGATTATTGTGACAATTCAGAATTCAATTTTAACAAATCAGCCATTGTGTTAAAAAGTATAACAGAAGTGAAAGATGTAATCAATAAAGCTTGTATGTGTCAGGTTGTGAGAGTATCATTGTTTTCTCATTCTAAAAGCATATAAAAATTTTCACTTTATTTGGTGCTTATGCTCAGAAATGGAAGCCACTTGTGGGGCGGGAGTTGTCAATGCAGTTATTTGGTAAAAGAAGGAGAATAAATGCTTATGTTAACTGTAAATTGTTATCATTGATTAAAGATAATTCTCTTGTAAATTTATGATGCAATACTATATTGCGTAGCTTGGCAAATGTAATCTGCTCTATCTAGTGGGGCAAAACTCGGTTGTTGTTGATTAGATTCTTTTATAAAATTCAGATTAGAATTAACCTTTTCAATCAATAGTAAAAAATAAATATATACTGATAATAAGATTATGTGAAATGTTTAATTGATCGGATTCATTCCTTGCTATTTTCATTTTTTTTCGGTCAACAAGTGTCGTACAAGATAGACAGTTTTAATTAATTATAAGCTTTCAGTTAAGATCAAATGGAGGTTTTGCGATGATGCCTTAAGAACTGGGATTGATTAAAATAAGTTATGAGAGTTGGGAATGCGTGAAAACGTGTATTGTGCCAGGTCAATTGGCAATTTATATATTCGGGAGGAAGGAACCCATAGGGGAGTGAGCTGAAAAATGCTCGTCTACCCAAAAGCAGTCTACCTAGAAGCTAGATGAGCTTAACTAAAATACTAATTCCTTCGTCAATAATGGTTCATTTAAAAAATTTATTTTATCTAAAAATAATTATCTATTTCAAATATTTAGGATAATATTAATTATTTTTTTACTAATAATATTCCTATAAAATATTAATAATTTGTTAGTGGAGAAAGAAAGAAAATTAGAGTAACTAAAAAATAAAGATAATTTAATAAATTATTTTAATTTTTACTAACATTGATATTTTATCAATTATTTCTTTAATTTCAATACTTATTTATAACTGTTCAATTATTTAAACACGGGAGAGTATTAATAATGGAGCTAACAATTGAAATTCCTAGTCGTATCAAACTACTATTATTAATGAAGCTAACAATTGACATTCCTAATCTTGTCAAATGTCTTCTTTTTTCTTTTTCTTTTCTAGTTCAATCATATTGCGTTAAGAAAGAAATAAGTATGAATATTTTGTCTTATGAATTGCTTAAATAATTTCGAGCTGGAATAATAGTTAGGTAAAACCTTCTTTCAAAGTGATGGTTTTAGGATTCAAATATTTGATATTATGAACTATATTGCTGAGTACAATTAGTAGCTAATTGGATTTCTTAAATATCTAGTCAGGAATTTGATGGTATATAAGGAGAATGTCTCGTGGCCAGAGATAAAATCTAGATCTGTGAACTTTACGTCTCAAAGAGATTAATTATTACTTATGGCAATGGTATCTTGGGTTCACTCAAATATCTTATGTTGTGAATACAATTTATTTATGGTCACCATAAATTATTTAAGATATATAGAGTCTACGCTCTATCTAATGGTTGATATGATGTGGTGGTGTCCATGCCACTTAAGTACAAATATCATTTCCATATTTTAAATAGGGTTAAATACATTTTATCCCCCTAAATTTTAAGTTATGTGCAATTTAAATTCTGATTTTTCAAAATGTGCATTATGATAACTTGAACTTTCCAAACTGTGTAAAAAACCCCCTAATTTTCAAACAGTGCATTACAACGTCTTGAACTTTTCAAACTATGCAAAAAAACTCCTAAAAAATTTAAGTCATAGTAGGATGTCGGGTTATACATAATAAAAAATCATAGGATTAATTGTACATAGTATTCATAGATAAAGTATTGGGTTGCACATATTAGAAACTTCAGGGGAGTTAAATGCACATAATCTTACCTTTATTAGTTGCCAAGATTATACTGAAGGGTTTTTTGCACAGTTTGAAAAGTTCAAGGTGTCACGATACACATTTTGAAAAGTCAGGGAGTAAATTGCATATGACCTAAAATTTAGAAGGGTAAAATGCATTTATCCCTTTTAAATAAGTGAATTTCTGTTAAAGAAAGTTATAGATTCTTGTTTAATTTAAGTGATTGATTTTATTTATCTCTCTCACATTGTCATACCCTAAGAAGATTCATTTCTACTTTCAGTGACAGTGTCTGTCCTGGAAGCCAGAAGGTTGTTTCTCTCTGTCAAATTTAAGTGCGCCAAACTAGACTTAAAGGAGTGAAAATCTAGGTCTAAGGACTAGGATTGTATATACATCCTTTATTATCGAGTGATAAATTTGTCTTTCTTTGGAAAATGTTTGCCATATAAAAGCAAGCACAATGTTTGAATTGAATCTTCCTATTTTGAGTACTGGAAAATATTAGGAATATCTCCCCTTCCATGTCAAATTTCTGCGAAAAGAATCTTATTCACATAGTTTTCACTTTTATTTTTTTGAACATATTAGCTAGTGGTTGGTCTGTTTTCTTATTTTTGGGAGAACTTTGTAGAAATTAAATCAAGTCAGTAGTTAAGCTTAGGTCCTTTTGTTAGGAAATATTTGGACGAAGACTTGGCTTAGGGACAAACTCCAATGAGAGTATGATCGGTAGGCGGTAGCTATGGAAGATGGAATCTCTATAGTATTATCGTCACGCAGTAATTTTGGTGTGTCAGGTTAACATTGAATTACAAGCCTGTCTACATATAAATTTAATCTTGATTCGTACAGCCTAAAAAAAAAAATTAATCTTGATTCACTATAAGTGATCATGTGAATAGAGGTAACCTCCAATTAAGCTACTTTTATTTATTTTAAATTAAATTGATATAAGTTTCCACATAACGTATGTTGGATATCATATCAACTCATATCCTATTTATCATTAAACGAGATATAAAATGTAGACTTTATTTGAATAAGGTCTATATCTTATCTATTAATGAATAGATTGTAAGTCACGCACAATATTTTATATGTGTAATGAGTAAATAATATTTTCTTTTATCAATCTAGTTGAGTACTTTGACTATTAGGGTGTGGTCTAGTCATTAACTTAGACTAAGCCGAAGCTAATTAAGGGTAAGGTTCAAGTTTACTATATATACATATAAGAGAGAGAGAGAGAGAGAGAGAGAGAGAGAGAGTATTGTATGAGAGAAGTGGCTTATTGTAAGAGATAGAAGAATAAATCTTGATTATTGAATTTTACATTAATGGTTAAGATTAAAATATAAAGTCATGTGATTCTTTTAAATGAGTATGTGAGGATTAATTGCCATTAATCAATTTTTAATCTTGACCATCCACGTATGATTATACGGTCCAAATTTACTTGTTTTCCTCTCATAATAAATCATGCATCTCATGTGATATGCCTATATATATATATATATAATGTTATATATCCAAAAAAAAATATACAGAATATTTGACAGAAATTACAGTAATTGTTGGATGAATAAAGGCATATAAACCATTAATCAGTTTAAATGCTAACAATTATAACACATCATTCTGGATATAAGATTCTAGTTGTCTAGCATTTTTCCCTTGTATATATATGTATAGACATAATGTTTAAATGGGTATATTTTATTTCAGAAAAATGCTAATTTTTACAAATAAGATTCAAATAAACAAGGTGAAATTGAAAAGGTTAAGTGGATTGCGATTTTGCTTAAAACTTTTTCTCTCTCTCCTCTTTTGATATTCCAATCCACGTTGGTTGCAAGTCATTCTATGTCTTTTTTATGAAGACAAATCCGTACTGCGTAACATGGTTGTTTACTTAAATATTAAGTCAAACCTGATCTAGCTTGGTGATTGATCGGACCATGAGTGGATCAGCTCGAAGCTCAAAAAATGCTCGATCTGTCGACCATAATATGCTATCAGGTTCCCGACAAAAATAAAAAACGAATCAGGTTTGTGCCAAAGCAAAGTCATCTTGCAAAATGCACATGACCCAGAACATCAAAATCTTACAAAAGGCACGTACATAAATTTTTAATGTCTTTTTCACAATGTCCAGATGCATGAAAAAAGCAAAATAACACAATCATCGAACCAAACCCTAAACTTAATTTCAGAAGAATTATAGAGAAGACACTGATTTGAGAAACACTAGATTTCTCCATTACAGCAGCAGTGCCGGCTATCACCGATTACTATGTTAGTAAGCCACTTTTTTCTATTGTTGCGGAATTAATTTGGAAGAACTCAAGTTATATTAGTTTCAACCTTAAAAGTTTGAACGTACTCTATGATAGATTAATTGTGAAAGAGAATAAGAGTGCTTGCCAGTTCATAACAAATAATCGCTAGTGACGAAAAGTATAGCTAGGAATTTATGATACTCAATAAAGTGAGAAACTTTTTGTTGGGGGGAAAATGGCCTAAATCATTAAAACTAGTTGCAGTTGCATGGAGTCTCAGCCTTAAGTTTAAATTCATAAATTTAACATGACATCTTCTGATTCATTTGTCTGCCATTACGAAGTCTCCTAGATTCAAGAGGATCTGCTCAAAACAGCCGCCAGAGCTTCATTAAGAAGACCCAAGCTTTCTCACAAAAGGAAAATAAATAGACTAAAATAAAATGCCAAAATTGCCATATACATAAGATGATTACTTGAAAATAAAACTGCAGTCAGATATCATCTTCTAAACTTCTTCGAAGACTTTTTATCCCTGAGACCCAAGTATTTGTCAATATCATCCTCGTCATAATCCTCTCCTCCCCTCCGTTTCTTCTTCCCTCCAGTCTCCTTCATTTTCTGCAAAAGTAAAAATTTGAGAAGTTAAGCAGAGCACTTATAAAACTGTTTTAAATGAAAGCATATGACATTGATTGATTTCAGATCCATCATAATAATTTACTAATTCCAGCCCATGTATCTTTTCATGCACATATGATAGCTATCATGTTATCGCTAGCCCTTGAAAACAAAAAAATAAATAAATAAAACAAAATAAAGAGGCACTAGAAAACTCATATCACATTACCTATGTCCAAAGAAAACTAGAAAGAAGCTGTTTCCTATCACGTTATTGCTTGCTCTTGAAAACAAAAAGTCAAAAAAAAAAAGAGAAAAAAAAACTAGAAAACTCATGTCACACTACTTGCATCTAACGAAAACTAAATACAAACTAAGACATAATAAAGGGGCATTGCAATTAACAAAAATAAGGGAATCTTCTGACAAAATCTCCCACCTCAACTTGTTTCCTCTTAAAAATGAAAGACAAAAATAATCTAAAACAAAATTAAGTTGAATACAAAATTACCGTTACTGATAATCGTTTGGCCTCACTAACACGCTCTTCCAAAAGCAAAACTTCCTCTTCTTGTGCAGGATACTCTGGTAACTTCTTGCCTGGAATATTAATTGCATTTATGACTTAAGAAGCTGTCGTCTTCCTCTTAAAATGTCAAAAAGAGCATGTACTACTCACCTATAAGTTTCTCTATTTGAATGTACCACTCCAGCTCATATTGGTTCACAAGGGAAACGGCAACCCCAGAGCGACCAGCACGAGCAGTCCTTCCTACACGATGTATATAGTCCTGCAGCTCACAAGAGAAGGAATCCAGTGAAAAGATTAAAAAAAGATTAAATTTCTAAAATGTCCATCTCTTTCCATGATTTTCAGGTCTTGTGTCAAAATTTGCATGAGTCATACACCATAAAAATTTAAAATTACTAACAATTGCTTAGAACAACAAGAGGCTAACTGCAACTTTGAATTAATTGTAGCTGTATTAAAACATGTCAATAAAAGTATATGAGAAATGCTCAGCAGTAGCACATCTTACTTTGGAGTTTGTGGGTATGTCATAGTTAATCACGACATCTACTGTCGGTATATCCAGTCCTCTACTAGCAACATCAGTACAAAGAAGAATGTTGCACTCCCCTGACTTGAACTTATTCAATGCTCCAAGTCTTTTTGACTGTCAAAAGACGATTATAATGAAAAATTAGTGGACCCTTAATTCGCACAACCACAAATAACAAAAACTAAAATATATGTATGACAAGGTAAGCATTTCATCCACCCCAGCATCCCCCTCTATAAAAAGGAAGAAAGGAACATCGGTTTACACTTTACAACAAATTACTATCATAATACAAGGACGTGAAGTACAATTACCTGGCTCATATGACCATTAATTGGGATGGCTTTGAGTCCAAGGTTCCTAAGAATCAAAGCCAGAAGCCGAGTTGCATCACATGTACGGGTGAACACCATAGACGTACTTCCAGCCATTTCAGTGAGAATATACACAAGGTAGCAATCCTATAAGAAACACACCTAATTAATGAAGACCATCATCACAAGCATAAAAGAATTTATTCATGATTCATGAGACTCAAAACCCATAAATTATATTGATCTCACTCCAAATGGCCATTTTAGTATGAGTGTTCAATACAATTTTTTTCCTTTATAACCCAGAGTGCTGTCCATCTAACATGTTGCAAGCAGTATGTACCTTTGATAAGGGAAATGATGTGAACACAAGTGATTTCTATTAGTGTTTTTAAATTGCGGCCATGGCAGCGCCATGGCGTGCGGAATTTGAAGAATCCGCCATGGAGACCTGCATGGGGTGGCAGAATGGCATGGCAGCCGCAATTTCCAGGGCACCATAGCGGCCCATGGCAAAATGGCGGAAAAGCAGCCATTTTTTTGAGGAAAAAAAAATAATGGGGTTATTTTATGGATTTTGAGGTTTTTTAAAGAGAACCTAACCCCATCGAGCCCTATTTGCACAGCCCCCTTCTCTATTCCACACATCTGCCTCCCTCCCAAGGGCGATTCTTCAAAGTGATCTCCAGCGACCTTCGGCAAAGCGAACTGACCGGTGGCAGCGGCCTCCATCTGGCAGCAACCTGGTTGGTCCTCTTCTTTCCTTCTTCAATTCAGTCTTCTTCTTTCTGCCTTCTGCTGCTTCCTTTCTTTCCTTCTTCAGTTCTGCCTTCTGTTTCCCTTTTTCTTCTTCTTCATTTGCGTAGTGAGCATGAGCTTAAGAAATGAGCTCCAAGGCCCCAGATACTTATTTGTTTAATCTCCGTAATATGTTTATATGTTAGTGTTTCCGTCTCCTCACATTATTCTCGTCTAGGTTCCTTTTAATTCCTATTTTTGTTTATCTTTTTGGTTTATTTTTATTTTCCAATGTTTTATTATAAAGTCTATAATAAAAAACAAAATATGAAAAAAGGCATTTCTGTTTTTATTATTTATTTTACACAACTCTTACAACCAAAATAAATTGAGAACATAAAAAGAACATAGAAAATAAAAATAGAAACTAAATAAATTTTAAGATTTTTTTTAATATAATTTGTTAAAGTTTAGTATACAAGGCTAAGTTCAAGTAGAGATATTTCCATTCTATTTGTTCCCTAATAAAAGAGTATATTACAATACTTCAATGTGGTGACGAAATGAGAAAGATGAATGGAAGGATAATTTTTCCGCAAAATTAAACTATTGGATACTTTTTGGAAAAGAAAATAATTGGCAATGGGGGAAAAAAGGAAAGAAAGATAAATTCAATACTTACGTAATGAATTTAGAAAATGTTTTATTTACTAAATGAATTTAGTGTTTGTCTTAGTTTGTGTTAGTGTGTTGAGTTGACTTTGCTTGTTTTTTGTTCTGAACTTAGATTTGGATTCTACTTTTTGTTTCTAGTTTCTAGTGCCCTACTATTATGACTTGTTATGACATGACATTGTGCGTTTGAGGCTTTGATTTGCATTTGGTCATGATTGTTTTACATATTTTTCTGGATATTGTGACGCATTTGGTGAATTTATTTCAAAGAATATATTTGTTCTTCATATATGTTGTTAGTTTTATTATTTGTTATATTTGGAATATTTTTGTGTGTGTATATATATAAACATTTTTCAGTCTGCCATGGCATCCGCCATATTTGTAACACCATCCGCCATATTTCCATGGCAGATTTTTGGCCCACCACCATAAGCCGCCATCTGCCATTGACAACTATAATTTCCACTTAGAGTATCCAGTCATGTAGTTACTAATATAGTATTGTATCTTTTCATTTTTTTTTTGTTGCAAAACGGGTGTAAATGGCCAAACAACAAAGAATTGTAGTATTGTATCTTTGACAACGTCACCAAGACACTTCTATTGAAGTATAGTTTATCTTAGGAGAAAAACAGAGAAACATACTTCATTTGAAGCAGGGAGCTGATTAAAAATATGGGAATGAAGTTATAGTATTTCAAATAACTCTTCAACATGTTATATTCTTCACACAGCCTCCATCTGAGTCCATTTGTGCCAAGAATCCATTACTAATAAGAAATTAAAATTCTGTTGAAACTTGAAATCCAATATTTTGTTGAACAAGGGAGAACAACAGACCTTGTGTTTAGCAGGTAAGAAGCGATACTGCTGCTTCAGTGTGTCGACAGTTGAGTACTTGGATGCAGCTTCAATCTAAATTGAACTAAAATAAATTGAGCAATATTGGAACAACTAAAATATATACATATTTGCTAATATTACAGTTGTACCTTCACAGGATTTCTTAAACAAACTCTTTGGAGCTTCTGGACCTGCAAAGTGAGAGGGCAACTTGCTGTGTTAGCTAACAGAAATTTGAAAAAATGAAGGGATAAAGGGAAGAAAAGGGCAGAGGAGGAGGAGGAGGAGGAGGAGAAAAGAGGAGGGGAGGGGGGAGGGAAAGACAGGCAATGTTTGAGTGTGGTTACGCTGGGAACGACCCATATAGCTAACCCCATCTAGTGGGACAAGCTGGTGGTTGTTGCTGTATTAACTTTGGAGTTTAGCACAACTCTCGTATGTTCATTACCAAGAATCCCTATTTTCAGTGTACTTCAGTAAATTTTGGTTTTAGTTTCTATACATACTAAGATACCGTATTTGGCCAGAATAATATATAGATATATATAATTAAGTGAAAAAATCTGAATAAATATACATACATACCTTCTTAGTCATCGTAGCAGAAAACAGAAATGTTCTCCGCTCACGAGGAATCAATTGTAAAATCTCATTAAGTGATTCCTCAAAGTCCTCATTCAACAGCCTGTCTGCCTCATCTAGGACCTGCTCAAAATGTAGAGTAACAAAGCAAGTTCAAATATATGTATGAAGAGGAAATGAGGAATAAAATATGACACGATCGACAACAAAAATGATTAAATATTTCTTTTTTGTAAAATCAACAAATAGGTCAAAGCATCCATAAAATGATTTCATGCAAAACACAAGCCATCATACATGACACGTCTCATGTACTCCGCATCTGTTTCTGTAACTATAATTTTGCAATGATATAACATACGCCTAAACCAATGCAGAAATGTCTCAAAAAAATTCAACTTTAATCAATTAAAAAACCATATTCAAGTCATCAAAATCAATTCATCAAGACAGCTACACGAATGATGAATTATACTACGCAACTCAAAATATTGAACCACAAAAATGAAAAATTTAAAGAAACATGACAGGTAGATCCTTGAACATATCAATGCAAGGAGAAAATTGGGTGGGCAGTTGCACAAAATGAACTAAACTTATGTCATGCAATTTGGAACACCAAAAGAAACGATTAGTGATCAGAAAAGCTAAGGGCATGGAATGGAAAAAGAATTCATCTTTGGTTTAGTTAGAACTTAACAGAAAAGAGACATACATTATTCTTTAAATAAATAATCATATTTAGTGCTAAAAGGATGAAAAGCAATATTAAAAACAAATGCTTGAATGTTGTCGCATTAACAAATTCTTCATTTATTGTTGTAATAGTGGGCAGAGCAAAATTCAGATCCCATAGAACTGCAACCATAAAACTTCCATCCCCATTCACATGATGTATCCAATCAAACAGTAAACTACCCCTTCCTTCACCAACCCAATTGAAGCAGAGTCTAGTAACATGCCTCTCAAATCTCAATTCATTAGAAAATTGGTAAATTACAATTACCTCCCTTGAGGTTTGTCAAAATTCAAGCCACCTCCCCCTTAGTTGGCAACCATACACTAACCTCCCCTGAATTACCCATTTTTATGATGAAGTGCCAAAATTGCCCCACCTTCTTTCTCTCACTATGCTCTTACATTTCCATGGCCTGTGCAACAAACACTCTCTCTAACCCTCTTCCTTTTCCTTGTTCCCATTTTTCAGCTTCCTCTCCTCTTAAAAATAGTCAAATGCGAACAAGAACCGGAACTGAAAAATGAAAGTTGTGCATTACGCCTAGTACAATAGCCAAGAACCACCAAAAAAATTCCTTTTAAAAAAATAAAAAGAGAAATTGAAGACAAATAATAAACAAAAGTAGATTCACTCATTGAAATTCAAACAAAAATTCGTGGATTCCATGAATTGTTTTAATGCGATGAGAAAAAAAAATTGACCTCTTGAAGAGCAGAAAGAGAAAGAGAAATCAATGGAAGTGTTAGAAAGAGAGAAAGTGAAAGAGAAAATGTTAGAAAGAGAATGTTTGATTCCAGAAGCAATCAACCAGAGAGAGAGAGAGAGAGAGAGTGTAGAAAGAGCAAGTGTTTGATTCCAGAAGCAATCAAACAGAGCAGAAAGAGAAAGAGAGTGTGTGTGTGTGTGATGTGTCTAGCGGTGATGAGAAGAAGTTGATGTTGAACTCATAGAAGGTGATGTGTGCGGCGGTGATGAGAATCATTTCAGCAAAAGCCTCTACCCCAATTTTTTGCTAGTTTTTCAATATTTTTAGTGAGAAGAAGAAAATTGGGAATAAGGAAAAGGAAGAGGGTGAGTATGTTGCAGAGGCCATGGAAGTACAAGAGAGTGTGGTGAGAGAAAGAAGGTAAGGCAATTTTGGCACTTCATCCTAAAAATGGGTTATTCAGGGGAGGTTAGTATATAGTGGACAACTAGAGGGGAGGTGGATTGAATTTTGACAAACCTCAAGGGAGGTGAATATAATTTACTCTTAGAAAATTGTTATTTAATCAATAAAAGTAACTCAGGTTCAACCTGAAATTTTTTTTATTCTACATGCAAAACAATGGTATTTACAAACCATATGAACACTCATAATTCATCAGGACAATAAAGCATTTAACAAGTATGAGACGACCCTAGTGATTCAAAAAGTAAAATCATACAAAAACAGACAAATTTGATTCACACAACACATGCACCCATTCATTAGATGTGAAAAATAAAGAAGATTGAGCTTAAAGAAAGATAAAATCAAAATAATGCGCAAATCATACCAAATATTTTAGTCTACTAAGTGAAAATCCTTTGGTGTTTTTCAGGTGATCTAAAACTCGCCCAGGCGTTCCAACCTGCAGAAGTATGAACTCAACATAAATAATGAATAAACAAGACAAAGGATTGATGGAATAAGAAGACTAAAAATTACTGGACAACTAAGAACAACATCAAGTCATAAGTGCAATTTCAATCTTGCAAATGCAGAATGTGCTTATATTCAGTTTACTCTTGAGCCAGTCAATTGAA
The DNA here is from genome assembly GCA_031216125.1 of Dalbergia cochinchinensis. Lineage (NCBI taxonomy): Eukaryota > Viridiplantae > Streptophyta > Magnoliopsida > Fabales > Fabaceae > Dalbergia > Dalbergia cochinchinensis. Next base: position 50,490,934 of record CM062373.1, on the reverse strand, counting down.
TAATCATTGTTTGCATAATTCACATCCAATATTAAGGGCAGTCTCATCAGCAACTGCATGGGTGGACAGTTTTCTGGTGCCGAATCAAGTATTGAACCCATTGATTCTTGCACATGATAAGAAACAAGTTGAATTCCAAGACATAAAAAGGAAGTTTAAAAAAAATCAAAAAACAAAAACTAGTAAGTTGTGCTCAAACTTCAAAGTTAAGCCTTTATGTAATGAAACTGTTAAAAATTGTAGAAATATTTGAAGTTTATCCATCATTCACTTTGTGTGTACCAGAGTATTTTACCAAGGACCATAAGAATAACATCAAACAAATGTAAATAGAAATGTCCTAAGAAGCTTAATGTAATAAGTAATTCTTTTGATGCTAGTACTCAAACACTAGTGATATTAATTGATGGTTTGCCAACTTCAGCACATTATACCTATCTGATATCTCTTTAGTGTAGGTATATTTGGATCCAATATGGTATTTTAAGAAAAAAAATTATCACTAAGTAAGCCTATCTTACTGTGCAAGATAAAACATAAAATCAAAACAATGTTGATTAAAAATTCTAATGTAGAATGAAATCAACAAGCTAATAATTGATTAAAAAACTAGTGAAAAAAGAACAACATTGAATGCATTTTTCCAGTGAAAGATGACTGGCAAACTTTATCCATAGGCACAAGAAATGAGATTTTGGATATCACTCAACCATTACCTAATAATGTTGAATTACATGAAACAAATGAAATCAATGCATGCCTACAGCACCATTAACACTTACAATAATATGAGGCTGCTTTGCTATCTTGATGGATTGTTGTACCATGTCAATCCCTCCAACAAGCTACCAAAAATCAGGGGATATGTAATTAGTAAAAAAAAAAAAAAACAACAACGCAGCTCCACCAAACCAGCATATGATGAAGTAAGCATAATGCAGGAAAGAGTCTCAAAGTGGAAAACAAAATAAACTTAAAGGTATGGAGTTAACAGGAAGACATAAAATTGATGCATAATGAATCACTGAAAATAGATTGAAACTCACCACGGCACACTTGACACCAATTTCAGAACCTAGAGCTTCAAACTGCTCAGCAATTTGAATAGCAAGCTCTCTACATTGAGCGAAAAGCAAAAAACAGAAGGAATAAACTAGTTATACATCAATTAGAACAATTGCATTCAACCAAAAAAAAAATGATGTATATATTTAAAAAAAAAAAAAATCATGCTTAGGTATGAAAGAATCAAACCTTGTGGGAGACAACACACAAGCAAAGAAATCTTTCGGGCGTGGTGCTTCTAAGAGGGCATGCAATATGGGAAGAGCAAAAGCTCCGGTCTTACCAGAACCCGTTTGGGCAAGTCCAATAACATCTTTTCCTGCAAAACACAATCCATTAAGAATAACAAGCAAGCAATGTAAAAGGGTTTAACCATCACAACTGTGCCATGCTCCAAAATCAAAAGATAGGGGGAAAATATAGTATGTATTCAGATTTGCTATTTTAGGTTCAAACTTCAAAGTAGCTTGTAATTTTAGGCTCCTTGAAACTGTTTTTGAAAAACAAAAAGCAATTATTTCTCAAAATTAATCAGTTACCAAACATGCCTCAATAGTTGGAATGGGACACTACTGAAAATATAATGCCTGTACAGGACGAAATATGAAAACTAAAAAATTAATATGCACCAAACTTCATGCTCAAGCTCCTGTGGTCATCACATCAGGGTTGTACATTTTCCATTCATTCTTCCCATCCATTTTTAATTTTTCCCTATACTTGAAAGCAGCAAAGATTATAAACCACAATTGTCTTGACAAAACTCATAGAAGCACCAACCTTCTAGTGCAAGAGGAATTGCTTCTGCCTGTATCTTTAACGGAGTACTCCATCCTAGTTTATCACAAGCTTCCACCAACGGCTCGGACAAACCCAAATCCTTAAATGTTTTTATTTCTTCGCTCTCCCCCATTCTCAGTTTCTAACCTGTCAGAAAAAATTCATAAAATCTAAGATGGTTCACATATGGTCAAAAGTCAAATTAATCCAAACAAATTGAAAAAAAAAGGATTAATAAACCTCTACCTATAGCATAAAAATAGTGAAAAGGACTTTTCACAAATTGTACGGCGGTGCATTCTATGGATTTCTCAAAAACACAATAAGCTTTAAAAAATAAAAGAATAAAAAAAAAACCTGAATCTGATTCGGACATTGTGTTCAAATACAAAATAACTTTGATTAAAAAAACAAAAAACTCTGAAAACAGAAGCAACCACACCAGAAAGGCACTTTCATAATAACAATACGAGCACACAGGGATTCCAATCGGCAACCAAGAGAATGATTGAACTGGAAATTCCATTTAAGAATGAGGTATCAACCATCCTCTTCAATTCATTCATAGCATGCTGAAGTAAAGAGCAAACCCCTTATAATTCACAGTTAGAGCAGTTCAAGGTCCAGTTTGGTTCGTTTTTCAGAGAGAAAAAAAAAATCAAATCTTCCAAACCACTGTTACCAAGTTCGCACCCTTACGAACTACGAACTGGTTCCCAAGTTCGCGGTTCTTTGGCGTATTTGATAGTACGGAACAAATGTCTAAAGATTAGATGATGAGGAAACGCAGAGCTAACTAACTAACTAACTAACTGCCTAATTAGTCAAAGGAGCGTATCATATCATATGAGAACAGTGCAGCAAGTCATATAATTATTACCTCAGAAGAAGGAGGAGAAGAAGATGATGATGATGTTGATGAAAGTGTTGCGTTGCGCTGGGCTGCGATGTTTAATGATAGATCGATTTGATTTGTGGCGTGGCTGTTTTCTCTGCGGCGGTGCGCCCCTCTTGTTTGAACAGCTGCGGAATGCAGGAAGGAAGAGAGAATTGCCCTGGGCTTTGAGGCCTCACTTACGGGCTTTCAACCTAATCCAATAAGGGCCCAGCTCAGACAGAAAGAAAATAACGAAAACTAAAAAAGGAAAAAAAAAAGTAATTGGTCTTCTACCAACAAAAAAAAAACACTTAGGCCATGTTTGACTTCAGATTTTATTTTCAATTTTTTAATTTTTAGGATTTTATGAGGGAAATACTGAAAACTAGAAGGAAAAAATAAAAACTAGGAACCTGTTTGCTTTCAATTTCCAATTTTTAGTTTTTCAAATTTTGTGAAGGAAGCACTAAAAACTTTAAGAACTATAGAATTTAGGACATGTTTGGTTTGAGTTTTCAGTTTTCAGTTTTCTATTTTTTTTCCAAAATTTGTGAAGGAAAAAATGAAAACTAAAAATTAAAACCAAGCATACTCTGGGTTTTGTAGTTTTCACAATTTTTAGTATTTCCTCCATAAAATCTAAAAAAATTAAAAATTAAAAATGAAAACTAAAATCAAACAAGCTCTTATTAATCCAATTAAAACTCATGAGTAAAATTTCTATACATTAAAAGTAGATATGTCAAAACAGAATCGACCTACCAGGTTGGTCCATTAAAACTGTCATTTTTACCAAGCTAGACTAAACTTTTGAACCTGCCAAAATATTCCAGCAAGGTAGTTTAGGCCGATTAGGACAAGCCTAGCCCATGAGCCAAGTCTTTTATTTTTTTAGAAAAAAATTCACAATTTATTAATCTTTACTCGTTATTACAATTACTATAGCTCCAAGCCCAAAGAACATATATTGGAACACAAAACAAAGCCCATATATTGATTGGAATAAGAGACGAAGCTCAAACCAAATTTAAGAAAAAGCATGTTTCTGGCAGGAAGAAAAAAATAAAAAAGACGAAACATGTACACACACTTCACATTACAATCACTAATTAAAAGTTGAAAGTTACACAAAAATACATGTTAGTTGGAATGGATTTCTGATAAATTATAATCTAGGGGGTTTCTCATATACAGATGGAATGTTATCTGTAAGATGCAAATCCTACGTGCACAAATCAGGAGAAGACACTTGGACACTGTGAGGACCACACAATAGTGAATGCTAAATTTAATTTAGAATTTAATTGTTTGTTTGAGACTATTGCTAGGGCTAATTGATTTCGTTAATAATGGTTTTGTTTGAATGAGAAAAATTAAACATGTGGACATGAAGTGAGGAAATGTCATGTGGGCTCGTTCCAGTGTGTTGGTCTTCTTCTTCATCTCTCCAGTGATAGTGGGCCCTGTTCATTTCACCTAACCTCCCACAAACCCCTAATCCCGTGAGACAAGGGTAGTTAAGAAACAATCGATGGTCCTTTGGGCCGTATTTGGTGGCTGGCATTGTGTGTTTGAGGTTGGCGACTTGCCACTTTGTGTCGGCAGCGATGGTAATAGTGTGCAATACAAGCAACAACACAATCACGATATCAAAAAAAAACAAAATTTCACGCTCAGAAAAACAAAATTTCACAAATGCCTACTAATATCACACCCCAAAGCCCAAAATTTAAATAAAAAGACAAAGTAATGACATACTTCCCATTAAGGGTGTGGCCATTCATGGAAGTCACAGATTTGAAGGTCCAACTTAAGGGTTTTCACGCGGCATTGTAGAGTTTCCAAGGGTGGCCAAAGCTTTGACGGCGGCATCAAAGGAATAGGGTGGACTTCGGACGTGATTTGTGTGTTTGCGCTATCAAGGCATGGGTGGGTGTCATGGTTGTGAGGGTTGAGTTTTCGCAACACAATACAGGTAGGTTTCATGCCCCAGCAAGGATAGATTTGACAAGGGTTACTGGGCTAGAAAGGATGTTGGTTGGGGGAGGAGGGATGCTGGGTTTAGCTTCGTTATTTCTATTTTTCTTTTTTTTTTCTTTTAATCAGGTTGCTAATTCCCTTGTACACTAAATTAAGATGGGAGACGAACATTAATATGGTCAAAACAGAGATTGATCAAGACTTGTCACTCATCTAAGTGTGATTGTCTTATTGGACCATGTTATATCTCCAACATGCAAATAACACTTTGGTCTGCATGTGAGCATGCACCTATAATCTATTATGTGTAAATGTAATGAGTTGATACATAGTTATTATGAACCTTGAAAAATTAGACATGCATCAACTAACAAAAGTTTTTTATAAAAAAAAAATCATCAAACCATTAAAACATTATTTTCAATTATTTTTAATTTTTTGGTGGGCTACCTCACCAGCCCGCTAATCAGCCCAAGAATGGATTTGGCTAACTATTTCAACCCATTTGATTTTGGCGGATTAGAATGCCCCATCCATTTTTTAAGGCTATTGGCGGGTTGGGCCAACCAGTTTTGACAACTCTAACCGAAAGGAATGTTTTGTTAAGAAATAAAAATATGAGATAAGCTTTTATCAATGAGTGTTATATATAATTTTGTTTAGGTATCCATGAAAAATTATCACTCATTTTTTAGCTACTAACCAAAAACATCCTAATAATATAATAATATAAAATAGTTTTACATTGTTAATCAACAACATCTCACCAAAATGACAGATGGTGGTGAGTGGTCGTGACAATGGCCTCAGTGGATATTGTCCTTCCCCTTTTCTTTTATGATTGAATAATTCTAGACTCTCAAAAAGAACAGCGTCAGATAGATCAAGAGAGCGAAAACGAAAAAACAAAAGACAAGATTAACAGCCTAAAAAATGTCAAGGTCAAATGCCCAAAAATTAGACAAACTAGACACCAAAAACTAAGCTTAAGAACAATCATAAACAACTGGAGAGACTCAACAACAACAAAAGCATCAGAACGTCATCTTCAGCCTAAATCTTGGTCTTAACAAGAGCCTAAATTTGTCACTTTTGGTGAAATCACATTGAATGATAATGTAACGTTCTAAATTAAATTCTAAAGTATTAAATTAAATAAATTAAATGGTATCTAATTTTAAAATTATACTTCATAAATATAATTAAAATATTTTATGCCATGAATTATGAGTTGTGAAAAATAATAAAAGTTAACGTATTATAATTTATTTACCTTTTAATCAAAAAGAAAAATTTTAAATATTATATAACTAATTATTTTTCAATCAAATAGTAACATTTAAAATATTGGAAGAATATTTTAAATATTGAAGTACATTTGGTAAGGATTGAATAAGTAATTAAATAATATTTCTGCCACAGTTTGTCTTTATATGAATAACTAATAATATTTTATATGAAAATAGTAAAATAAAAAATAACGTTACTATAAATTAAAAAATTAATAAAATCATGACTTAAAGACCTATTTATCTATTAACAGTTTGGCACATATAAAATTCTAAAAAATTTATTAATACATTACATGTATACCACGTAAAAATAGAGAAAGAAATAACTTAAACTTCAAAAAGATTTAAATGCTACTCAATACACGTACCTTAAATGTAACTTTTGAACAAAGTCATATTTGATGAAGAAAATAATACAATGAAACTATAATTATCTGATTCATAAATATTAAAAATTATAACATCATATGTTATAATTTAAGAAAAACTTTTATAAAATGAGAAATACATAATGGAACTATAATTAGAATTATCCTATATTTTTTAATGGATAATCAATGACTTTTTTAAAAGATATATATTTAGACTTTTCTCCATATTTATAATTATAAATATAAGAGACAAATATAATTAGTAAGTGATAAAGTGACAATGTTATCAATCTTGTTTATTTAAACATATTAAAATTATGTAATTTAGTTCATATTTAAAAGTTAAAGCAATTTTTTATAAATAAATATTAATATCATATAATTTTAAAAAACATGTGGGAGATAAATTGAAAAATAAGTATATATAATATTATATTATATTATATACTTTATGTTTTTTAAAAAATAATTATTGTTATATATTTAGAAAACTAGTTTTTTGCTCGTGCTATGCGAATAAAAATTGAGAGAGTAAATATATAGTAAAAATTGAGTTGAATTAAAATACAATAATTGTATATAGTTTATTGTGCAAATAATTTAACAAAACAATATCCGTACAATACTTGTAAAATATTGTGGTATTAATTAATAGCAGCGAAAAAAGTTATTGTGGAATCAAAGACATATTAAATGGCCAAAAAGATAATTACAATATCATGAGATTGACTATTATATATTCTATTACTCCACTTGCTTGAAAAACATAAATTATAAAATCCTTATAATTTTTTAATTCTCTTCATTTTTCGAGCCGTTAGATGTATTGCATTTTTAGTAATCAAAAGGTGAACAATATTCATTATTAAGATAATCAATACCTTCAATATGTATAGGTTATACCATTTAATGTATATTTTGTACTTGTTTGAGATATGAATATTAATAAAAAAAATATATATTATCATGTTAGTTAATTTTATCGGTTATACAAGTATTATTGTGTGTTTAATAAAATTTCGATATTTAATGGTTCAAAAAAATATTTAGATAATTTAAAATATTAGTATTTTCGTATCAAGATTAAAAAAATATCTTTTCAGGATAAGTATATTATAGATATACATATGTTCATATGTGTTATAGCTTAATAGTTTTAATTGAATATAAATAGATAATAATTATGTGGCAAGTAAATTATTATCCATGTAATATGTATCATATATTTGTTGTCGCTCATGTAATGTATAAATTTGGTATCACCTGATAGAGAAATCAATATTAATAAGAAAATCGTTTTATGATTTTTTTTTTTTTTTGTCATAGAAGCATCATTATCTCTCTAGAGGTTTAATTTCTGGCTGATGGTGTCATATAAGCATCATGACTCATGGGTATGATCTTTTTCTTTTCTTTTTCTTTTGTAGTTGTACAAAGAATAGAAAACAATTAAATAATTACACAAGATCTTTAAGCATCATCTATTGTAGATCTAAGAGAGAAACCTCTTACACTTTGAATCTTTCATCTTGATGTAACCCTACTTTAGCAAAGAAATCAACACACAAATTGTTTGTTCATGTATCAAGCTCAAACACATCTCCCATTGCTGCTACAATAGACCCCAAATTTCCACAACAAAGCACGCAAACCATTAGCTTGGGGGATAATAGTAGAATTCACTAAAAGTGCACAGTCTCCATATTGTCACATTCGCAGAGTATCTTACAATACCCTTTCATCCACGCATGTCGCTTTAATATATTTGAAGTCTTACTATTGTGTGGTAAAAAAAAAGAATATCATATATATTATTTTCTTTGGAAAAATAAAAGACAGATCTACCACAAAATGAGGCATATAGTATAGAATCAAAATCAAACTTTTCAAAGTTGCAAGCCTCAAAGATCAAGATAATTTTATCAGGAAAAAAATACAAAAGTATAAAAGAAAATGAAGGATATTGTTATTATCCTTATTAAAGAAATGCCCAAAAAAAAGACACCGAAATGTTATAAATTGAGAGAGCACCTCAAAATAAAAAAGAAATTGTCATATATGCAATTTAGTAAGAAAGAATTTCCAGATGTCACAAGCAAGAATGAAGTGGCTTAAGAATGAGGTGACAAAAACAATATGTATGACATACCACTTAAAAATTCATCATATATAATTATTGATATCTTTAAATAAAATATTTTATTAAACTGCATTTGCAATAGGTGAATGAATTATGAAGGTAGTATCCAGAGAGTAGGTGACAAAGAGTATATTTAAGGCGATTATGATGACACAAATTTTATTATATTAATCAAGCCGTCTTTGCTAGTTTCATAACAAAAAGACACACCAATTAAGATGAAAAAAAAGAGAGACTTGGTTAACATAACAAAAATTCTTGATTTTATTTTATTTTTCTTGACACATGAAAGAACTTATACTCCTACATAGAGCTTATTTGGATGCCATTATTTTAAGAAAATATTATAAAAAAAGGATCATTTTGTACTTTTTAGTATGACTGGGTAAATTTTTTAAATAAAAATAAAATCACTAAAAATGCAAGAAAAAGTATTTTTGAAAAGCTAGAATTTTTCAATTTTTGGGAAAAGAATTATAACAAAAAATATTTGACAATAAAAAAATCTTTTAATATTATATCCGAATATAATTTGACGTCACATATGAATGCATTACACTTTTACTTTATTAAGAGTTCTTGTTTAAAAAAATTAAAAAATATATTTTCCTAAAACATCATCCAAACCGGCCAATAGTCTCTCTTTAAAAAATAAATAAATGAACCGGCTTATAGTCTCTAATGCAATAAAAAAGTTAAAGTCCTATTTCTTCAACAAATAATAATTTAGGAATAGAACACATATAATATCAAAATATTATTCTATAAAAAAAAGTGATAAAAAGTTATTTCCTTTTCACAGTACATGATCTAGTATTCCAAAAGAATTTAATTTAATTTTTTTCTTATATGATTTATTCGACAACACAAAAAATCAATAAAAGAGAGAAAAATCAGACGAATATATAAATGCTATATTTTTTTTCATTTTGCCCACAATATTAACTTTAGTTAAACAGCATGGGGTTGATCAATATAATAGGCGCCTTAACCTATTAATTAGAGGCTTTGAGTTTGAGCTCTTGGAAAATCCTATCACCATATGCCATCAACTTTTACCACTCAACGCACCGGCTCATCAGCAACTGTAGTTTTTTTTTATGGGTAATTATAGTTAATTATATATAATTTGGTAAAACTGACTAAGGTTATACACACCAAACATCTATACACATCAGACATCTAGTCATATTAACAAAATGTGATTAAACTTACATGCATTTAGATACACATTTTCAATATTTAGCCATATTTTATAAATATGACAAAATGAGTGACATGTGTAGTTTATACTTTTCACTTGTTGAGCCATATATAAAACTGGTAAAAATTATATAGTAGAGTTTTTCCTTTTGATGATTAAGTTTGGATTTTATTGAGGAACTCGAAAGTTCAAGAGAGCTAGTTGTAATTTTCCTATTTTTATTTTTAAGTAGTCTTATTCTTCTATTAGTTTGGAATTTAGTGTATTTTCTAAAAGTCCTAGGGGTTGTTGAAATCTTCTCTATTTATATAAAAAATTATTGAATGTAGCAAGCGTGTTAAGCAATCTTACATAAAACTATCAAAATAATAATAATAACCGTTTACATAATAGAAGATATTATACCCAATGGGATTGGTGTACACCCGGTTATGAGGGTGGGGAGTGATTGTCTATGCAAGAAAGGCACATAGAAGGAGCGACTCCTGGCAGATTTCTAAGCAGAAGGGTACATGAATAAACCAATTGCACACCAGAATAAGAGGGATCCTAAGACTGTATAGGTATAAGATTATACAGTTGATGATGATTTATATAATTGATATGTACTACCTATACTGAAAATATGCATCTTCTTTTCAGTAGCCCATCACTAAAGAACTTCAAGGCTAAACATCCTTGACTTGGAGCAATTTTGAGATGAGTGACCTATTGGGAAGTTTTCCTATGAAACATGTAAGTGGGGATAAAACACGTTGAAAAAACCTCGTGTTAGTTTGTGGGCACAATCGCCAATCCATAAAGCAGCTTGGACTGTTACAATTGGCATAACAGAAATAGGTTGAGTCTTGGCGCGCAACCTTTACCCATGAAGTGTAGGATTCGAATCTTGAGAAGCTTGCTTAGGAGGGAAGGGTCATACCATTTAACCACTCCATGTTCCAAGTACGAGAGGCTTAGGATTCCCTACCTAACCTTTAGGGTCTGCTTGGAAGCAATGGATGAGGAAGGAATGACAAAGGAAGGAGGGGAAGATTGGTTCAAATTGTGTTTGGGATAGTTTTATAAGGAGGAAGAGGCATAGTCAAGGAGGGACACCAAAACCCTTCCTAACCATTGCAAATGGTAAAAATGGTGACCCCCCAAATTGGAGGATTAAAGAAAATTGCTGCAAAAGTCCCTCCGTTTCCCTCCTCAACACCCAAACAATAAAATGACATCTCATCATTCACTACTCTTCTCACCTCTTCTCTCTACTCCATTAATAACCCTTCCATTTCGCTCACTTTAATCTTCCAAACATAGCCTTCAAAGCTTATTTTGAAAAAATAAAAATAGAAGATACTATGAGCAACATTTTTTGAAGGTCATTGTGGATCTCAAAATTGGGAAAGAAGAGTGCTCAGAAGGTCTTATGGCATATGGAAAGCATTTAAAATAATAAAGCATTTAAAATAATTCTGCTGTGATTCTATGTTTAGTAGTACTTTTTTGGTTATAATTCTATTTGGCAGAATATCATTTTGAATATCCTTTCCATAATACAAATAACGAGTAATATTATGTTCCGATTTTGAAAAACAAAAAAGGTATAACGTGCTCATTAATGATTTCTTACTTAAACCGAAGAATATAATTTTTTTAATTGAAATTAGAATATCAAACATCAGCAGTAATAACTAATCTTTTCATTGCGGGAGCTCTTCCGAAAAGGTAAATGACTCATCACGGAATGCATTTCATTCCAATGAATGAGGATCGAATCTAAAACTATATGATTAAGGATTAAGGTGAAATACCACTGTACCGCACTTCCTAATTTTAAGACAAAGGGTATTAGTGCTATTACTTTCAACGCTTAGTTAACGCATTTGTGTTGAGGAATCAGGAGGGGATGAATTGGTTATTGGAGTCAAACGAAAATTTAAATACCAAAATTTAAAATAATTAAACAATAAAATTCAGAATAACAAATTGAAATTAACTTAACACAATAATACTAAAAATAAGTCATAAGATAATAGAAGAAAGAATGCTCCGCGTTTTATTTTGCTCAAATGATAATTTTTATGTTATTGTTATTTCTCAACACGTAGTTGTTGTTTTATCTTGTAGTTGCTCACAGTAGTTGTTATTTTTCTTCTTCTTTTTTTTAGTGGATATGTAGTTGTTATTTTTCCGTCATATGCCATGCATGTTATTAAGATTTTAGCTTTATGGCCATTAATTCTTAGTTTCTTCCCTTTTTTTACTTTGGTAATTTTGGTTTCCTCCCTTTATTATTTGTGTCTCATAACGAGCAAATATTTTTTAAAATTTAAACTTATTTTACCAAAATATATGATATCAAGAAGAAATATATAATATCATATACTTACCAAAATAAAAAATATGGAATATATAACCCCACGATATTTTTTTTAAATGTACCCAAAAAAAATCGAAATCATATACCTGACACATGTTATATAAACCCTACATTATAGAGAATCAAATGCACCGAAACACAACAATGGCTCGCACAATTATCTCAGTGACCTTGCTGAAATCCATCTTTGCAGCAATGGTTCTATTTCTTCTATTCTCACTTGGTACGTAGATGAAAATATTAAGAAAAATGTTTAGTCTTCCAAGAATTTTTACACATATGCAATAATGCTATTTGATTCTTATCTTTCATCTCTATTTCTTATTGATGATCTGAAATGTCATCAAATGTAGGTATGAGCAAACAGTATTGTCCAGGAACATGCCAAAACTATCCTAATTGTGATGCCACCTGCAAGGGTCTAGGCTATCAGATAGGAATGTGCATCCCACCTCAAAATTACTTCTGCTGTTGCGCTAAAGTTGGTGAATGAAGGACTTTTCCTCTTACAGAGGCAAACTCTCTGCATTGGAAGCAAACTCTATATATTAGAAGCATTTTTGTTTTCCTTTTAATTTACATGCTTAATGGCTTGAAATGAAATAAAAGCAGTTTAAGAAGTTTAGTGTTTTTTTCCCTCCACCGTCTCTATGGACTCTATTGTCTTCCTACCCCGAATTATCTCAAAATTGCTGAGTATTCAAAGTGTCTCTTTCTATGTTTAATGATAATTATATGATGTTGAAAGTACCGTCCGTTTCACATTCAACAAATGGTTAACAGGTACTAGAGTGGGTTTCGTCACTTTTGATTCCGTGTCAATAAAAAGATAGTTAATTTAATTTTATGTTTTAATTTTGATTATTCATGTAAGATCTAATCTAGATTTGTCCATTTCACTCTTATAATAAGTCACCCTCTCAGTTGAGTCATTTATGTGTGTGTATATATATATATAAAATTTAACTTGGTAATTGTCATGAAATTTGATTTCTTTGGTTTAAAGATCCTATCAAAATTGATAAGATTTTAATAAGAATTTATTTGATTTTAAGCTCAAATTCAAATCAAATTTAATTATAATTCTGATTGTTAATCATTTTAAATACTATATAACATATTTCTAAAATAATCATTGATTTTTAATTTATTTAAATTTTAAATTTATATAATTATTCCAAAGGTCACCACTACGTCAATAGGAATGGGAACCTATCCCAAGGTCACCACTACGGGTCTCATGTAATGGGTCAGACGTGTGTATATATCATGACATGAGTATCTGGGAGAGATGGATCCAGAAATCAGTCAAAGAAAGGGTCAAAAGTATTAAATTCTAATTATATTATAAAATTATATATATATATATATATATATATATATATATATATATATATATATATATATATCAGTAATCTGTAATAAAACGTATTCTCAAAGCCAAATTATAAATATTTGGCTTTAGTGTTTGAGAATTCTAATTAGATATTTCTAATTTACTGTGTGTGCTTCTACTATAAACTGACTATAAATTTAGTTATAAATAAATATAACATGTGAAATATTTCTCTCAAAGATATTATTGTACAAAATTTTATAACAATTGTTGAAATTTTATTTCATAAACTAACTAATATATCTCAAAGCAATTAGTAAAACTGGATGAGGGTACCTGAAGAGTAAAAATAAAAGTGTAATAAATCTTCTAATTTTATATATATATATATACGTAAATTTAAATTTTTTAATTAAAAATAGGCATATATATAAATAAATTATTGAGAAGAGGAGGTATTTGGTATGATACAATGTAGTTCTAATTGGATACAAATCAATTATATGAAAACTTAAATTCTAGTTATATTTTTATTGATTCTAATATGACAATCATTTAACATTCTAACTGATTCTACGTCAAATATTCATATTTAGAAAAAGTGATTTAAAAGAAAAAAATATAAATGAAATAGGGATTATCTATGTCATATTTCAATTGCAAATATTTATGTTAAATATTGGTGTCTTAGAATTTGTAGTAATTAATTAAATAAAACGAACGAGATTTAGTTTAAATAGAGAGATTGTCGTTACATTTATTAGTCCCACTATTATATTAAAACTTTACAATTTCCAAATGCGTTACTTGCATCTTATTTAATGCAATTAATTTTTTTAAAACAAGTATTTCTAATTGCTGTTTTGAACCCTTTTACAAAATCATTATCATTTTCCTAGAATTAAAATTTTAAATTAAATCAATATTCTATTTAATTTAATAAAATAATTAATTAAATAAATAAATAAAATTTAATATTATATTTCTAAATTTTAAGTGCAATATTTGTGTTTAATCTGATGCACATAATTTTATCAAATATTATTTTTATTGATTCTAATATGATAGTAATACAAATTTTTAATTGATTATACGTTGAATATTAATCCTCAAAACAATTATATGGCTCAAGAGAAAAAATTTAAGATAAATCAAATAGTGGTTATCTTAAAACATAATTCAAATTTTAATCTTTAAATTAAGATAAAACTCCCACTTTGGCCTTTCTTTAATTTTAAGTTAAACAAATTGATTCTTTTAGAAAAAAATAAGATAAATTGATCCCTCTACAAAAAGTATCTAAAGAAGTCCTTGTGAATTACAAAAATTAGACAAATTAGGCCCTAAGAATAATTTTACTTTTCTCATGATTCTTGAGAAATTAATTTATCTTTTTTTCTAAAGAACCAATTTGTCCAATATAAAATTTAAGAATGACCAATTTGAGAGTTCGACCTTAAATTAAATATCGACATTGTGAACACTTTTATAAAATAACTGGCCAATTTAACCATTTTTTCTAAATAAAAATATTATTTTAACATCTAAATAGTGAGTGTTCATTAAAGCACTTATTTTTTTACTATTATATATGATGATAGTCCTCACTCACATTACAATTCCAATGGTGAGGTGTCAAAATAACACTTCAAATATTGTTGTGAATGTAAGAAGTGTGTCAAGTAATCTTACATTAAACTATTGAAAAAAAAGAAAAAGAAGACAATCTTACATAATAGAAGATATTATGACATATAGAATAGTATTCAAAAGGTCTAATAGTTAGAGATTTAGGTAATAAATACGAGGTCTTAGGTTCTAATCTTATTACAGTTAATATAATTACAAAAGTAAAAAAAATTCTTATAACATATAGGAAGTATTTAAAATGATTTTGCTGTGATTCAATATAGTAGTGTAAATAAAGAGTATCATTTTGAATACCCGTTTCATAATACAAATAAAGAGTAACATTACATTCCCAATTTTTTATGCATTATTACATTCCAATTATGAAAAACAAAACGGGTATAACGTGCTTATTAATCACACACACACACACATACATACATACATATATATACATATATATATATAATTGAGTTATTGTAAAAAAAATAATGATTAACGTATCATTCAACTAAATCATTTGATTTTTTTCTCTATAAAAAATATTACTTGTATCAAATTTTATAGGAATACGGCATATTAAATATTTAATTTAATAGGAGTATGATTTTCAAATGAATTAGATTTTTTTAGAGGAATAGAAATCAAATATTATTTTTTGAAAAGACATCAATTGCGTCAGTTTTAATAGCAATAGAATTCATATTTTTAATAAAAAATCACATAATAAATATTTAATTTAATATTTATATTATTTTAAAAAAATTTGGTTTTTTATGGGATTTATAGGAATAGAATTCAAATATTAGTAAAAATCTAAAATATTGTTAAAATCTAATTTTCTGATAGGATTTAGATTTTTTAACAAACAAATCACATATTAAGTATTTAATTTAATCAGAATCTAATTTTCAAACGAATCATATCTTTTTATAGGAATATGATTCAAACATTATTTTATAAAAAGGTATTAATTGCATCAATTTTTATAGCAATAGGATTTAAATTTATTTATTGAAATTGATTTGGTCTTTAATTAATTAAAGAATTGATTGATCGTATATTGAAATAAATTAAATTCAAATGGAATAAAAATTGATTTAGCGAAACAAGGTTGATTTAAAATCGATTTAAAGGTAATTAAATAGTTAGTTTTTACAAAAAATTGAAATAATTAGGTATTTAGTTAATTTTTCTTTTGGTAATGTGACATTTTTTTTTCTAGTAATAGTTTCACATATACTAGTTTTCTTTTAAATTATACATTTGGTTTAAGGAATAATATTTTTTTTAGGATATGAAAAAATAATATCTGATTTTTTTTGAGTAATTTTTTTAAAGATTGAATCATTTATAATGATTGTAATAAATGTAATTAAGTATAATATATTACCAATCATTATTTATAAATTTTTTATTAAATCTTTTTTTTAGAGAATATAACATGTTATTTTTTTAATCAACTAGTTTAATCAATTAATATGTGAATTTCTCATTGCACCAAAAGATAATATATTATTTCTGTAATAAGTATGGTTAATTATAATTTATACAAAATGAACAATTTTTCGTTCATGTTGTTTATTTTTATATGAATTTTTTCTGAACAACATATTATATGTAATATCAATTGTAATAATTATGATAATAAATATAATTAATTATAGTTGATTTCAATATTTCACTTCAATTTGACTAGTAATTGTCACTTAACTTATTTTTGTAGGGAATATACTAATTAGAATAATAAATATAATTGATTATCAATCATGATTCTTAATTTTTTATTAAATCAGGTATACTAATATTTTTTGGATTAGATATTTACTTTAAATATTATTATTTAAAATAGGATTTGGACAAAAAATAAATCAGATTTTTTTAAAAGAAAATGTAGTAATATCTATATTCATTGTTGAAAATTATATTATTATTTAAAATAAATTGTTTCAATTAGGTTAATCTCATAATCACAATAATTATAGTAATAAATATAATTAATTATAAATAATTGAAATCACAAACATATATATATATATATATATTAAATTGATTTTTGGAGAAATGATAATAACTAATGTGTCATCCAATCAAGACATCCGTTTTTCATCCTATAAAATGGTTATGAATGAAACAACTATATTGAAGCAAAATTATTTCTAAAATATATTTAATTCTGATATAATCAATATGTTATTATCTACATATTATGTATATTAAAATAATGTTAGATATATAATTAAGTAATATCTAAATATGTTACTATTTTATAGAACAGAAAGGGTGATGTTATGATATTACAAATTGTTGTCATTATAAAGTTAATTATTAGTTATGATTTCTTTCTTTTATAATATTTATACTACATGAATGATATTAGATAAATTATTTATTTACTATTGTACTCCACTTTTTCTAATTATTTATTTTATATTATATTTTATAGATATTAATATATTTTTAAAAGGGACACAATAATATTTTTTATTACACAAATATGTATGGAATATAATTTTTAAAAACATATAAATAAATTAAATATTTAATATATTTTTCATTATTATCATCCCGTGCATCTCCCAGTTTATAAACTAGTTCTTAGTCAAAACAAAGAATGTTAGTGCTAGTACTTTGAACGACTAACTAATGCATTTGTGTTGAGCAATTAAGACTTCAAGAGGGTGAATTGCTTATTGGCTTGTTGGGGCCGAACAAAAATTTAAATAACAAAATTTTAAAATAATTAAACAGCAACATTCAGAATGAAAACTTGCAATTTACTTAACACAATAATGCTGAAAATAATAGTGATGAGTTATATAGTAGAAGAATGAATGCTCAGCGTTTTATTCTAGTTCGGTTTCACTCAAACCAGATAATTTGTTCACATGATAATTTTCATGTTATTGTTATTTCTTAACACGTAGTTGTTGTTTTATACGTAGTTGCTCATAGTAGTTGTTATTCTTCTGTCATGCATAGTATCCAAGATTTTAGTCTTATGACCATTAACTCTTAGTTTCTTCCCTTGATGTATTTGTTTCTCTTAACCAAATTAAGAGCAAATATTTTCTAAAATTTAAACTTATTTCACCGTATAAGATATGATATCAAGAAGAGAGATATTCATGAATTCAAATGTGGAATATAAATAATTCCACAATATCTTTTGTAAGGGAAACAAAAAATCAGTAAGTGTAAAAGATGCAATATCAAATCGAGCAATATTAATTTCATAATTAAAATTATACACCTAACGTGTGTTATATAAACCCTACAATATAGAGAATCAAATGCATCGAAACACAACAATGGCTCGCACAACTATCTCAGTGACCTTGCTGAAATTCATCTTTGCAGTCATGACTGTATTTCTTCTACTCTCACTTGGTACGTATACGTGAAAATATCAAGAAAAAGGTTTAGTCTTTCAAAACTTATTTGCAAATATACGATGTTCTTTAATTTCTACTTTTCATCGTTGTTTCTTATTGATAACCTGAAATGGCTCTATCGAATGTAGGAATGTGCAAAGAATATTGTCCAGGACCATGCCACGACTATCCTAATTGTGATTCCTCCTGCAAGGCTCTAGGCTATCAGATAGGAAAATGCGTTCCACATCAAAATAACTTCTGCTGTTGCGCAAGTTGGTGAATGAAGGAAATTTTTTTCTCTCTTATGGAAGCAAAATTATGCATTAGAAGCAAACTATATGCATTACAAGTTTTGTTTTCTTTTGCTTTTAATTACGTGCCTAATGGCATGAAGTGAGATAAAATCAGTATATGAAGTTGAGTGCCCTTTCTCCATCGTATATTTTCTGGCTTCCCCGAATTATCTCAAAATTGTTGAGTATTCAAGGTGTTTTTGTTTCAAGTCTAATGATAATTACTCGTGAAAAAAAAAGTTTAATGATAATTAGATATTGAAGTTAAAAGTATTGATTGCTTCACATTCAACAAATGGTTAATAATCAGGTTGTCTTGGAGTGGAATTCGCCACTTTCGATTCTTTGATAAAAATATTGAATTATTTAAAACAGTGTCCGAAATTAATAAAAATGGTAGTCAATTTGATTTCAAAATCAAATATTATGAATAAATAAAAATTATATAAATAAAAATAATCCGTAATATAATTATTTCATAGTAAATAAATACCCTTAAAAATAATATATGAAATCAATTTTGTTATTTAAATAAGATAAAAATAATTATAATTGATAAATAATAAATGAAATAAAAATTCTGTTATCTTATTATTATTTTATTTAATATTTACATATAATATTAGAATTAATTAAAAATAAATAATATTATAGAATATAAAATATAATATTTTATGCAATGTCATTCTTATCCTATTAATTAGACATGCCAAACAGGTCATTACATTTTTAATTTGTCTAATCTAAGGTGAGGAGGTTAATAAAGTGAAAAAATAATAGATTAATTGATAAAGTGAAAAATAATGGATTAATCACTATTAAATCATTTACTAAAATCCACATATAATGAATTTATTAATCTGAAAGTGGTTTTTTCTTTTGCAAGAGGTGTATTTGTTTCAGATTTTAAAAACAATTATTATAAATTTAAATTTTATATACAATTAAAAAACTGAAAACTAGTTTATTTCAAAAGTTACTTCTTTTAAGTTCTACAAAAAAAACTGATAACTATTTTTTTAAGATTCTAATTATTTTTAAAAAATTATTTAAATTTATGAAAAATGATATTTTTTGGTGAAAAAAGTGATTTTGGATTTTCAAAATCCCATCCAAACACACCCTAAATCTAAAAGTGATTATCCTATCATTTTTGTTCTTACCGATCTTCTTACTCTAGATGAATCATAATCTTTTTTTTTATTTAGTAAAAAATAGCCATAAACTTTTTAGTTTTGCAAAAATGTGAGAAGTGGATTTTTCTTTTTTCGGATGAAGAAATTGATATTTTAAAAAGGGATAAATGTAGTAAATTAGGTCATGTGCAATTTAGACTTTGACTTTTCAAAGTGTGCAATTCAACACCCTAAGCTTTTTAAACGGTATAAAAAGGCTCTTCCGTGAAGTTGACATCCTCTTCCACTATTAAGTGGTTATGTGTATGTCACGTGACACACTTTATTTTTGACAAAAGTGCCCTTCCATTTTAATAAATTTCCCAACTCAATCCTACCCTAACTTAAATTGTTCCCACTAAGTAACGAACACCAACCTAAAGACACCTTCAAACCCCGAAGAACATTGATAACATAGTTGAAGAACCAAAACATACATTGCGAATCTCTAACCCTAACTTTATGTTAGGGATTGTTAACCCTACATCGCGAATCGCGAACTTCACCATCTTCCATCAAAATCCTTGGCGAACCCAGCAAAATTGCGTAGAGCTTTACCTATGAACCATTTTCTAAAGTGATTAAAAGAGGTTGAGGAAGAAAGTAAAGACTATGGGGATAGTAACACCTTACTCACACCTAATGCATCGAATAAAGAAGATATGTGTTGAAAACTTTGTTGTTTTCGAAAAGTTTAATTTACCTATCTTAAAATTTACTCCTTTATTAATTTTTTCATATTTTTTGGCCCTACTTTGTTTTGATAAGGGAGGAGAAGTAAAATAGGCATTCGAAGTTTCATGAATATTCTAACATAAAGAAAAAGATTGAGTTGAAGGTTGGAATGAAGTTTGCAGACTTAAGAGTATTTAGGGAGGCTTTGAGGCAATATTGTATTGAAAATGAGATTGACTTCGAATATATCAAGAAGGAATGTCCAAGAATTACAGTCCATTGCAACAATAATTGTGGTTTGAGGCAATATTGTTTTAAAGAGCTATTTGATATATTGTTTTAAAGGAAGCTTTTGTTGTTGTTTGATATTATACAACTCCTGTTGCTGTTTGATATTATATTATGCAATATACTATTTTAAAGTGTGAACACTACATTTTGTCCAATCATTTTTTTATTATATATATTTGTTATTTTTTTATTATTATTTAAAAGAGTCACCAATTTTAATTTCTTTCAGCCCATTCCAGTTTACCTAGCCCATTTTATTATAGCTCATTCCATTGTAGCCCATATCATTTGTCCAAGCCCATCGCATTTTTTTTTCTCGTTACAACCCACACTTAGTTAATTAAAAAACACAAAAATATAAATTTTTTTATTAACCTTTTTGGCCTCTTCCTGTTGCAGCAAAAAAAAAGGGGACATAGGATCCCTTGTTTGACCGTTCTTAAAAAAATTAAAAAAAGAAAGAAAGAAAATGAATATTGGATTCCTCTCCTATTGACCGTTCTTCGACTGAAAACAACAGAAGGAGATGGCGGATACCATCATAACCTCTTCTCCCCAGCAGCATCATTCCATCTCCTTTCATGATTACAAGTTTACTAGTGAGCTGTAAATAAGATCAGAGCAATAATTTTGTTTGACCGGAGAGCATCATATAATCATCCATCAATAACCATGGAAGGGGATCCGAAAATTTCTAGATTAGCAAGAATTTTCAACCAACTATCAAAAATCAAACCAAAAAAAATCAAAAACACTTCTGGATACATCAACAAGTAAAACCAAACCAACCTGCAAAAATTTCAGCAAGACAATTCCAGCAACATCGAAAGGAAAGAACAAAGTAAATCCAGCAACAACAACAACAGTTTCATCATCATTTAAAATTTACAGAAAAAGAGAACAAAAGCGGAAAATAAGGAGGAGGCCGTAGCGGCCTCCACCCCCAGCCGCGGCCTCCGTTGATCATCATCATCATCACATCTCCTATCATCATCGGCGGTTACCCTTCATCACAACCACCAATGAAACCACCATCACACCCTTCCCTTTCGCGGCCTTCACCCTTCGGATCCGTGACCCCACACCGCCATGGATTCACCACCCTCTTCACCTAGGAGTCACCGTAAAGCCACCGCAAAATCCCATCGTCGCTTAGTCTCCCCTCTGTGGAACCTAGATCTGCGAATCATCGAGCCTCCCGCCGCCTACCGCCTCCGCTCACTGCACTGCTTCATTGGCTCCATCTTCGTGAACCACCGCGAGAGCCACTGCTCCTCCTCTTCCTCTCGCCCAAGCCTGCACACGGCCAACCGCCTCCGAAACCGCCATGAAGATCGGCGTGAATCCCAGGTCCCAGCGCCGCGGAGTTCGCCGAATGCATGCCCCAGATCAACTCAGCCACGTCAGCGACTCACTTTCCTGTGAGCGCCGCGGCAGCGTACCGAAGCACCTCAGCCTTCTTCTACCACCAATCCTTGAGCTTACACTACCACAAGCCATAACCACCGCAGCCGAACCGCCGCGCTCCAGGCAACAGTGAAACTCGCCGACAACCACTCGCTCTTTCCCGATTCGGAGTCACCATCCATATACCTCCAACCGCCGCCGCGAATGACCCCTTTCCCTTGCCCCCTTGTCTTGCCCCTCTTTCCCATTTCTCTCATATCCCTCTCTATGTGTCTTTCCTTCTTTTCTTTAGTGAATGTGTGTGCATGTGAGAAAAAGCGAGAGAGGAGTCAGAATGTGTGTGTGTGTGTCGGTGAGAGAGAGCACCGTGAAGTGAATTGTGTGCATGTGTGAGTAGAGAGTGGGTGTGAGGTGATATGCCCCATTCTATATTTTATTATTATTATTATTATTTCATTAGTCTTCTTTATATTATTATCCTATTAGGCCAGATTTTAGGTTTGTTTATTTGAAATTAAATTTATCTGGTTGAATTTGAATTTATCTGGTTTCGTTAATACTTTACTTTGTGATCTTTTGAGCTTTAGTTGTCAAGTTTGGGATTTGTTTGGTTTAAGTGAATTTAATAAAAGAGTTTTATTTACTTTGGTTTAAAATAAATATTTGAAGTGTTTTAAAAAAAAGGAAAAGAGAATTTTTTTTTAGTAATCATTTTAATTTGTTTAAGTGAAATTAGATAAACTAGTTTCAAAGTAATTTAATTATACAAAACAAAAAAACAAAAAAAAAGTGATTTAATTTGAGTAATTTAGTGCTACCTTTTTTCTTTAAAAAAAGGTTAAAAAAATAAAATAGTAATTAAGACCTTTTTATTTTAATTATATTTTGTTTAATTGTGTACTTGTGTTTATAAGTTAATTTTCATTTTTTATATGTTTATGTGCTTTGTTTAAATTAATTATGTAATTGTGTTTGTAAATTAAGTTTGCTTTTAGTTTAATTATTTTATGTGTTCATGTGTTTTGCTTAAACTAGTTGTGTATTTGTATTAATGGATTAATTTCATTTTGTCAATTCTTGTTAAAATAAGAGCTTGTCAGGAAAATATTTTCATTCTATTTAATAATAAAAATACTTTCTTTTCAAAAATCAAAATCAACTAACACATTTCTCATTTTATTTTAAAATCCATGCAACAACTTGTGATATTGATGTATAGCTTGCTATCCTCAAGTTTTATGAGAATGTAAGGGTTTATTGTATAGTTTATACTATCCTAAATCCTGTGCAATAGTGAGTTTTAGCTTCTTTAAAATCGGTATCTTTATTAAAATCAATTAACAAACAAGCATTTTTTATAGAACGACGCGACTTTGAGTTCCTCATTGTACCAGAGGATACGTCAGCGTAGCCAATAACTATCAAGTCAAAATTAATTTTTTTTTATTAAATTGTGTTCTCTTTTAACTTTCTTTCCTTTTATTTATTTTGCTTTTACATAATTTTGAATTTTTGGGGAAAAATAAATATTATTAAAATTATAATTAATTTACATAATGAGCTCTAGGGTAACCGTATTTATATGGATAAATTAGGAGTGTAGTGAGATTAAGTTTCCACCCATCCCTAATCATAATTAGATTCCCGAACTTCAAATCTCTTTAAAAGACCAGTTTGCAAATTTAAAGGTTTTTCAATTTTAACCAGAATTAAAATTAGTGGCGACTTCTATTTTTATTTTAAAATCGGTTGTCATTCCCGTCGCGGCGCCCTCCAGACACGTTGTGACATAAAGGAAATTTATTTTAAAAGAAACTTTATTCAATATTGATGGTGTAGGTGCTCCTGATCCTGTTAGGAGGCCTATAAGGAGAAGCAAAAGAGCACATGAGAAGAGTACTCAAAACTCACTTAGTCAAACTCCCTCACAATCAGCTGCTAATGGGGCACCTCTAATCTCACTCACTCAGCCACTTCCACAATACCACAAGCAAATAGGCTAAAGCTTGGTGTCAAAATAAATGCTTAAGTTTGAATTTGTCAAGTGTTTAGGTGTTTTGTGATTGAATGCATTTGAGTACTCAAATTTGATATACAATGTTATTTTGATGGATTATACAACTATTGTGTATTTTGGTGGAATATAAACATATGAAGCTATTGTGAGAATGTGCTTTGAGAATGTTATTTAAGATTGCTCCTTATTTGAGATACCTCCTTATCAAGTTGTTTGATTCATTTACTGTGTGAATGTACTTTGACAATACTTCGGAGTATTGCTTGCTTCCAGCATAAATTGAGAGCCAAGGGGAATGGAAGGGCTTTGAAAATGTTTGTTCTAGTGTTGTCATTGTTAATTATTTTTCCCTTGTTCATTATGGAATATGAGTATTTGAATTAACCAATAAAGGTGTACATATAGCAATTTCGACAATGGCCATTCAGAACCTATTAACTCACTAAAATAAACTATTGGAACTTGTCATTATGTAGATTAATTTCTTCTGGTTGATATGAAAAGCTTTTTTTCAATATTGAGATTGTAGTAACATACAATTTTCAATCCAAATTAAATAATAGTTCAACTACTGATTATAGATGTTGACATTTACCCTTATTCCACTCTTTCTATTCGACATTTACCACCACAATTTGCTTGAACCTTCAACTAAACCTTGCCACAATCCCTCAAAAAAATCCTCACATCAAAAGACTAATTTTGAGCTTGAGGAAGATGAGGAAATATCATAAAATTTTGGTCCAGTAACAATAAAGGATGTAATCTAGCAACAACAAAGGATAAATATAACAAAATACATGTAACACCTAAATTAATCCATATTTTGGCAAAACATTATATGTCATAACCCCAACAATATTTAATCTAAACCATTCTACATCCACTGAAACAACTCATTCATCACTTTTATTGATCTTTCTATTGTAGGTGGGTCACACTAAGCAAGAAGTTGCATTATCCTTGAGAGTCATATCTTGGACACCTAAAAAACCTCCTACTTGGGTTAGCCTCTATCCAAGAGGTCTATAGCCTTGAAGAAAGATTGTATCTGTAGAAATATGAAGGAAGACTACTTCTATGATTTAACGAGTTGATGCTTCTAGTTGATCCATCACATTCCATCTTCTTCTTTGTTAGGTCATCTTATTCCATCGCTTCAGATTTTGTCCAAGTTGGGGTTGGGGCTTTGAAGTGGGTTCTTCAAATTGGGGCTTTGTAGTAATAGGGAATTGACAATTCTGGAAGGGAACTTCTATTATGATGGCTAGAGATTAAGGCTTGGAAGCATGGAGAAAGGAAATGGTGCATGTTTTTTAGCTATGTTGCTACGGTTCCATTTCAGAGATTGGATAGGGTGTGTGTATGCTTCAGAGTCAGGAAGGGTTAGGTTTGGGTAGCATTGGGATGAGAAATTTCTTAAACGGAAAATGCATTTTTATCAAAAAAGTGGCCACGTGTGACATGCATATGACTACTTAACAATAAAAGTGGATATCAACTTAATGGGAGGATTTTTTTTGCAAGTTTAGAAAGCTTATGATGTCAAATTGCACACTTTGAAAATTTAGGATCTAAATCGTACATGACCTAAAGTAAATAGGGTAAATTACATTTGTCCCTTTTGCTAAAGTGAAAACTTATCTACAATGAGAAAACAAGTGAGTTTACACCTTTGGATCAATAAAATGTGTGGTGTGCAAGTCCCATGAATGGATCTATTTCCTTTAAGAAGAATGTTATTTGTGGGACAGACTCAAGTGGAAACAACAATTTGAACCTTACAAATTACAATAGCCAACAAAGCCCAATCCATTTAAGCCCAAACCAAACTAACCGTGTGACATGAATCCAACATAGCTGGCCACTCAGCCAATCCAAACTAGCCGCGCGCCGCCGCCGCCTCGCCGCTCCGCTGGTCATCCGTTCGTTGCTGGTAGTGGTTGCCCATCAATCAACCGGTATGTTTTTGTTTACGATTATACTTTTACAGAATAAAAGTTATAGAATAATAATTAAAAAAAAAAGAACCTTTGTTGTTCTTGTTGTCTTCTGTTGTGACTTGGCTTGGGGCATAATTTTTTGACAGTGAGTTGATCTTCATCTTAGTGTAAAGACTAATCTGATTTGATCGTATTTATTTTCTTATATCATGATTTACCCGGTGCCTTGCTCAAGTCGAGTTTTGTAGCTATGCTTTGAACTCTAGAACCTAAATCCTAAACCTGTGTATAAACGATGCTAATTCCGTATTCCCACTTCTGAGCATAACTCACTAACTAGAAATTAGCATTCTTTGCAATTTCCAACAGATGGGAAGTCCCGTTTGTGAGAGCGAGAACCATTCGCCGGAGATATACATACCGGAGGAATGGTCAGATGCGGCAGGGTCCATAGTTGGAGCCTTGAGCCCTCCAATCGTTGTGATTTGTGGCGCCAAGAATTGCGGCAAGTCAACATTCTCCCGCCACCTCCTCAACTTGCTGTTGAGCAACCACAGCCACGGTTACGCCAAGGTTGCCTATCTAGACACCGATGTTGGCCAGCCTGAGTTCACTCCCCCTGGCTTTCTCTCTCTCACCCTTGTTGACCAAGTAACTTCAGGTACACAATGTCAAAGCCACTGTTCAATGCATTTCGGGCAAGGTTGTCAATCTCAGAGAGTTTAGATAAACTTGCTATTGTGTGGTAAGATCTTAAACTCGTGAGAGTTTAGTAACCATGCAATCTTAGAAGGTTATCAAACTGGGGAGTTTAGATAAGCCCATTTTTGTGTGGTAAAGTTGTGAGCCTACAAGAGTTTAAGAGTTAACTTGAGAGTCTGATAACCTTGCATGCGAGTGAGATTTTGAATTAAGAAACACTGCTTAGGTGTGTTTAATTTAGGATTTAATTTCTATATAGCGTGAAAGTTTTTTTAGACAGTTATAAACTTTCAGACTGTCAGAGTAACTCAATTCCTTTGTTTTTTTTGGGACCGATCTTAGATTTGACGATTCCGTGCCTGAAAACACCAGAGAGGTATGAACTGCTATATCATCTTCATCTCAATAACCTGTCTTTTTTTCCTCATTTATTTATTTATTTGGGATTTTTTACTGTTGCTTTGGATTTGGACCGTATAAATATACTTTAGCCGCATTGTATTTTTTATGTGTTTAGTATTGTTAAGATGATTGAAGTTTGTCAGGTTGATCTTAAGTATTGGTTTTTGAACATCTTGATAACCGATTATTGACAAATATGGTATGCTATGGTTTTTTCATGTGATATTGTTCCATATGTGATTGTTCATCTTCATTGTTATGAAGTTTTTGGTCTGAAAGTGAATTGGATGATATTTACTGTCTTTCTGTTGGATCTATATGCTCTCTTATGTTAGTGTCAGGCTGTCGGCCAATCTATTCATGTGATGGACTTCCTTGACTCACTACTTGTCATTTATTCTGTAACAGATCCCTTTTCTTTGGTGATATTTCCTCTAAAAGAGATCCATCGGCATACTTAAGTTATGTGTTTGCCATATATGAATATTACCGAAAGGTGTATTCTGTGTTTGATGAGGGAGAAAATTTTCCTAGGACTGAGTTGCCACTTATTGTGAATACTCCCGGCTGGGTGAAAGGTAAGCAGAATTCCTTTTAATTTATTAATCTGATTATTCCTCCTACTGCATTATGTTGTTACTGCATACAAGCCATTGCTTTGCCGGAATAAGAACAATATATCATTTGCTGTGAACCTGCGATACTTCATTAATCATTGGATTCCACATTTGTCTTGCGTTCCAGGTGTTGGTTATGAGGTATTACTGGACATGTTGAAATATATTTGTCCCACACATGTTGTGAAGATAAACATATCCGTGGAAAATAAGAATTTACCTGCTGGAGAATTCTGGTTAGACGAGGAACAGGTTGGAACAGTAAACTTGATCGAGATAAATTCAGCTCGTCAGGATTCATGCTACAACTCGTAAGCCCAAATCTGATCAGAAACTTATTCATTCTTGCTGCTAGTTTGGCCTATAATATTGGACTCTTTTTTTTTTTTTTAAATGTGTCAAGTATCATAGAATATCCTCATTTGTTTCCCCAGGGTGCTTGTTCAGAAGAATTCAAGTCTCTTGCGTGATTTACGAATAATGGCTTATTTTAGACAGTGCCTCCCCGGTGATTCAGATATTTCTACCATAAAAAAACTTGCACGTTCCATGGCCTCTCACTGCCCTTATGAAGTTCCCATTGCAAGCATAAAGATTAAACATCTTCATTGTGAGGTTGGATCAAGTTTGATTCCTTATTTGTTCTGATTTTATTCACTGCTTGGTGCAATAGTAAAGTAGCTGCCTTGCCTAATGATGATGTGTTGTAGTTTAAAAAACAGCTTCTCTACTCTCGAGATAAGGCTGCAATTGCATTCATCTAACATTCCCTAAACCAAAAATGGTGGGAGTCTCTCAACTGGGACACCCTTTACACGTTCTGTTGTATGTTGTGTTTTCTTGCTAAGAATTTCTACTCTATTTCTTATGATTACCTACTTTTTTGTAGGTCCCGAACTCTGAAATATTCTACAGTTTGAATGCTAGTATTGTTGGCTTAGCAGTTGATCCTGATGGACCTGAAAATGTACCTTGGTGTGTTGGTCTTGGTAGGTAACTTGACCAATCTCCAAATTCCAAAATATGCCTCATTATGTCTAGCTCTGAAATGGAGGGTCATTTTACTGAAAGCTACTGCTAACTTGAAATTTTAGATTTAAAAAGCAATCCACATGGCATTAGTATAGAACACTAGCTGACTGAAAGCCCCTGATGCTGCATTTTTCCTGTCTAGAAAACTTCTACTGCCTCGTAAACATAAATGAACATTCTGATTGAAAAATGAAACAGATTATTGAACCTGATATCAGTCTCAAATTTTTTATGGCAGTTTGGCATGCAAAATACTATGAAAGGAATATGCATTTCTGGGTTAGCTTCACTATTTCTCACATTCTGTTAGTTGCAACAATTTTACCAACGTCTCTTATCCTTTCAACGACATATCAGATGTAAATAGATCTTAATGGATCTCTCACATATGCTATCATACTTCCACAAATGCAAAAATAAAGAATATAAACAAGTGATATTCCTCTGGAGTTGTTTCTTTTAGCAATCAGCACCGATCATGCAATGTTGGACATTGGGATAATTTTAATTGTCTGCTTCTAGTTGTTATACATAGAGACTATTCTAAATGTCTTCACCATTGAACACATCTTGATTTCTACTCAGGGATTGTGAGGGGCATAGACACGGTCAGAGGTGTGCTCTATGTGATTACGCCTGTGCCACATAATTCTCTGGAAAAAGTCAACCTCTTGCTACAGGGTTACATTCAAATTCCTACTTGTTTATTGCAGGCAAGAGATGGTTTTATATCCTTTTGTTTTCATCTTAACATAATATTTCTTTGATGTCATTTAATCCATGTAATCAACTCTACCAATTAGGAATGCTTTGGTGGTTGTTATTGTTCTCTCCTTAGCTGAATCTTATAGAAACAAAAAACACTTTCTCAAAGTGTAATCAAACTGCTTGCTGCTTTCTTTTGTTGTTTTACAGACAACATAAATAATTATTTGTTAAAATGTAGTCTCCTAGATATTAGAAATGGAAGCTACGCCACCCAATATGGTTTCCAGTCTTCCTGTCACGGGGCTTTGGCTGGGACTGAGAATGGGTGCTGCCCATCCCTACATGATTTATTTATTTAT
The DNA here is from genome assembly GCA_031216125.1 of Dalbergia cochinchinensis. Classification (NCBI taxonomy): domain Eukaryota; kingdom Viridiplantae; phylum Streptophyta; class Magnoliopsida; order Fabales; family Fabaceae; genus Dalbergia; species Dalbergia cochinchinensis. Next base: position 50,460,894 of record CM062373.1, on the reverse strand, counting down.
TTTGGGACAGAAGAATGATACTTCGTCATCACCTATGTTGCTTTGGGACTAGCAGGGTGGGGAGTGCTCAAGATATTGATTTTTTTTTTCCCTTTGAATTTCTGTTTCATGATTTCATGATTAATGTGAGTTTTTTTTTTTTTCTCACTTACGCAAGAATGACTTCTTTTCAGGTCCAGGGATGCATATCGCCTTACTTATCACCAAATGCTTTGAATACAAACTAGTAATCATCTTGAGTTAGCAAAGAGGAGCATTACAGTAACAGGGCAGTAGCCAACTCCTTATAGTTATTATAGTTTTGCTTCCTTTTCCATGGGAGAAGCTCATGGATGATGATTTATATTACTTTGACTCTTGGGAGTAAGTTTCCTTTTTTATGAAAATCCAACCAAATTGTGGAAAAAAGAGGATGTAGATTTGTGTCTCTAATTAAATATAGGAGTGTCAATTGGGTTGGCCTCTTAGTGTTCTGTATTTTCTTCTACTGTGAAATGTCTTAGATACAACTTGCGTACGATTTTATCCAATTCTTTACTCAAAAAGATTAAAAAAAAAAAAGCATTTGTTTTTCCAATTTATGTCTAGTCGGTAAGATGTCATTTGAAAGAATACGGCTGTTAATTTGTGGTGCTTGTTTGCAGATAAACATAGCTGAAAGTTTTAAGTTTTGAGTGAAGTTTATATATATATATATATATATATATATATAAAGTAAGTCTTGGTCTACTTACTTTATCTAATAATTTTTTTTTGGCATAAAATTATATTAATCTAACTGTTAAATTTAAAGTTTCTACTAAGTAGATCAAATATATAAAGTTTCATATAATTTAAAAATATTTGATAGTACATCATTTTATTTTATTTTGACGGATAATATATTTTTACAAATACAAGTAAATATCGATTAGTAGATTATATGACGATTGTTGTCAATTTTTTTTGAAATTTGACATGTTTGATCATCAATATAATATAGTATAAATTAAATGTTGGATTGATTAAATTTAACATGGATGAATAGTTATAAAATGGAATAAATGTGTAAACCCTAAAATTTACTTCCAGAGTAAATTGACATATATATATATATATATATCATCAAAGACATAATTATGAGAATTTTCAAATTTTCAACGACAAACCACAAAAGTACGAGATATTTATACTTGATATTGTGTTGTATATTCAGCATGCTAAGGTACTAGTTAGCAAAAACTTTTGAAAAATAGATAACTCAGCCTAAATTGCATTTTAGTTCAAATAACCTTTTTTCATTGAATCTCATCCGGGCTATATTATTTTATTGCTTTTTTATCATATTTTTCACTCCCACAGAATAAAAGTCCTTTGGATTAAGATACGTGCAAGTAAACCATGCTGAGCTTCTGAGAGCCAGAGTTTCATGAGACTCCAATGTTTAAATTAAAAGTAAGTTCGGGAGATAAAATATCGCTGCGCAACAATGGCGAAGAGTGAGTAAAAAAATGTCCAAAATGTGAAAATTTGTGAACAAATTCTTCGGTTCTTCCACTTTGCTCTATTATTAAATATGTACTATCTTTTTAATTGTGTACATTATAACAAATTTTCAGTTTAATTATATATTTAATGATATAACTAACGTGGTATATAAGCAATGGTACATGTAAGTTAAATCTCCTTCAAATGCGCTTAAAGAATCTCAACTTCTTGTTCTCGTAGGAGGTGTATAAAAGCTTTTGGATCTGGTTGAATAACTGAGATATCTGAAGTGTGTGATACCCATGTTGCTGCAACAGTGTCTTGACGTGAAAAGTCCTGTTGCAGCTTCTATCGAAGCTTTTTCCTTTGGAACAATGACACATTCTGTTTTTGTGCTTGGGGAAACAAAAATGGTAGATAACAGAGCGCATGATAGACCGTTATTTCAGGATATTATCTTCCTGTTACAGCCTCCACACGTTTTTCTCACAGCAACAACTGTTTCTTCTAACTATAGCCAATTGAGTTCCACCACCCAAAACTCTGAAGAAATAAATAAACATTGTTTTCATCAAACAACAACCTATTCACATTCTTTTTTTCCTTTCATTGAACCTTTGCCAGTGATACACACAGATAGAGAGAAAGGTCGTGATCTCGTTGATCATGATCTTCCTCCATCTTGCCACCTTCTAAGTTATTTGCCTCAATCCACACCCAGCCTTTATTTATAAAAATCTTAAGCTGCATTATATAGTACAAACAAGTTGAGGTTTTTTGTTTTTCTGGTTTTCTGTCTGTTATGCTCTTCTTGTTGTGCCTCAAAAGGAAATCATTGCCAACATGGGTATTAGATCATTTACTCGTTTTGTTGAGCGAAAGCTTGGAAAGTTCCCACATTTTGTGATCTATGTATTTCTTGAATGGGTGTTGATATTCGTACTTTTCGTTGATGGGTTTCTTGCTTTCATTGCCAATAAGTATGCCAGGTTCTTTGAATTGAAAATCCCATGCTGGCTATGCATGAGGTTTGACCACATAATGGCTCACAGGAACCCTGATTTCTGTTATGAGTCTGTATGTGAGCCTCACAAGAAAGAGATCTCTTCCCTGGCCTTTTGTCACAACCACAAGAAGCTCTCTGACATAAGGAAGATGTGTGAGGGGTGCCTGCTTTCGTTCGCGACCGAGAAGGAATCGGATACTGACACCTACAAGTCCCTTGTTGGGATCCTGCATAAGGATCTGGAGTGCTTTGTTGAGGATGACCAACAAATTCGGTTGAGTTTGAAGGATGATGGGTTCATGAATGTTGAGAAAAGCAGCACTCAGAGGTGTTCATGCTGTGGGAAGCCTCTGAGGGTCAAGCCCTCCCATGCAAAAGAGAAGAAGCATTTGGGGTCATCTACTCGAGCACCTACTCCATTGCCACGAGCTTATCCGTTGCCTAGAGCAAAGAGTGAGGAACCTGCTGCTCTAGAATTGCCTCATGTCCCGTATACTGAACTCAATTTTATGTCAGATAATGATTCAGATCTCCTAGAGGATGATATTAGCTCCACTGCAAGTAGTCAGAACTTTAAGAGTGAGTACATACAAACAACCATATTATTTCAAACCCAAAAGCGACACAACCAATCTATCACCGTTGGATGTGATAGATGAGTGAAGATAGTTGAAATCACCATAACATTCAACGGTGAAAGAGTGGATGTCCCAAATGGATACCTATTTTTTGATGTTAGAATAACAATATTGATATACAAAACAAGAATTTCTTGAGAATATGTATATGCTAGCTTGTGTACAACAACAACTAAGCCTTCTCCTAGATCAGCTACATGAATCAGATTATAATTTACCTAGAGAGCCAAACCAACAAAATCTAGATCTCTTTTAATAGTTTCATCTACGGTTTTTCAGAGTCTTCCTCTACCTATAGCTGCATTAGTGTGTGTAGATTATACCAAAGAAGAAATATCTTACTGCTTTGAGTGCTTCTTGTTGTATTATTATTATTATGCCTTAACTGGAGTCAAACAATGACTCAAAATGTGCCACTATGGCATCTTCTATGGCTTGACAAGGTTTCTGTTCTATGCAGTAAAGGAAGACACCAAAGCTATCTCCGTGCCATTATTGTCTGAAGCAGAGGATTTGAACCAAGAGTCCAGCAAATTAACCCCAACCGTTAAAAGGGAAAATAAGTTCTTTGGAATCCCACTTACAGATACTGCAAAGGACAGTCCCAAGTGGTCTTACAGGAAGAAGAAATCACCAAACACAGAATTTGCCACTTATTTGGATGATGCCATCTTAAACCATTTGAAGAGGCAGGTTCGTTTGGACAGAAAGTCCCTCATGGACTTGTACATGGAGCTGGACGAAGAAAGGAGCGCTTCGGCTGTTGCTGCCAACAATGCAATGGCCATGATCACACGCCTACAGGCCGAGAAGGCCACGGTGCAGATGGAGGCTTCACAGTATCAGAGAATGATGGAGGAGCAGGCAGAGTATGATGAGGAAGCCCTGCAAGCAACCAATGATATGCTCCTGAAAAGAGAGGAAGAGCTCAAGGCTGTAGAAGCTGAATTGCAGATTTACAGGAACAAATTTGGTTCCTTTGCTGAAGATGTTGTTTTGAAGGAAGCTCAACGCACACTCAATGATGGTGAGGATAATTCAGTAAAGGGCCTCAATTCTAATCAAGTTGTGTCATCTCAGGCAGAGAATGGAGGGGGAAGGGTCAATGAGTTAACCAAAGATTTCAAAGTTGAGAAAGCATATCTTCTTGGCCGGATTAAGAAAGTAGAAAATAGGACCCCCTTTGCAGAAAATGGAATTTATTCCTTACAATCTAGCTCTGACAGTGTTATTACTGTAGACAATTTGACAGGTAATGTGGCATACATGCCATCATGAATAGGTATTTTTGGTAGCATTACAATTCTAATGATTATTCTGCATACTACTACCATTCCTCACAATGCTTGTGTTGTGACAGGAAAAGGAAGTGTTGCCTCCCTACCAAAACAACTGTCTTCCCTTGCTGAAAAGGTGAAGGCTCTTGAAGCCAACAGTGGGTTCACAGAGAAAAATAGTGAAGGGACAAAAATTTTGACCCAGATATCACAGCAACTAGAGAAGCTGAGTCACCTTGTTATGGCTTCAGCGTGATGCCTTTTTTTCTTTCTATTGATGATTGACTCTAAAGTGTGCTGGAACCAAATGGATATGCTCATAATGCTGGTGATTGAATTTCATGAAGTTGCACCAAAAGTGCAGAAAACCAAAGTGTAGCTTGTGGTGGAGACTGAGAGTTATTCATACACTGAAGGGCAGCTCAAGTATCAGAGGAAGCATGGATGACATGACATTCTTCTGTCTCACATATCTGTGTGTAAAATTTCTATACTTGAAAACTCAAAGCTTGTCCTGTGATAGGAATTGAATATCAACATTACCAGGCTTGTCTAGTCTTTCACTAGGATCATTTGGACAAACTTGCTCTAGGATTTGCTTGTTTATATGACAACTTTCTATCGTCAGTATTTCGTTCTCGGGTGGAAGAAATGCAAACTATACTGCTCACTCTCAGGCTTCACCAAACTGTAAGTGATTTCAGAATATTTGTAGATTTTCCATCAAAATGTAACATATTCATTAAAAAAATCAGTTCTGCATACCATATTCAACTTTTCACATAAGTCAAGTCTGAAATATATTTACAAGTTTATTAATTATTTATTTAAATAACTAAAATAAATAAATAAAACGAAACGGGTAATAACCGTTTGTTTTGCAACGAACTCACTGTAACGTTGCATAGGTGTGTTGTTCAAATGGACATGTCTCATGTCTTTTAAAGAAAAGCTATGCAATAAAAACTAATCCAAAACCATGGATAGACATACTGGTTCATGTACAGTTTTGAAAGACACATGCTTTCAAACAACTGCGACTGCTCACAAGTGAACATGTTGTTTCGAAAGTATCCAGAAAACAACTGTATATATCTCCCATTATTAAACATTTTACTCACTTTTACTTTGTGTAATACGTGAGTTTGAGTGTTCTTAATTTTCAAGTTCAAAAGAGAAAATTTCTTGTTATTGTTAGACAATAAATTTAAAGTTTTTATTGTATCTTTGATGAGTATCATTATCAGCCATAGAAACTACGTGTAGGGTTGAATATCTCTTTAAAATTAACGGTTGATTTCATGTTTTGAAACCACAATAATAAGTTCTTGTTCATCACCTTTTGCTATTTTCCTAACAATTGTAGAAAGACATTTTTTTAAAGATGAATCAAGATCAAAATATCATTTTCAAGATCATGAATAAAGAGTTTGTCAAATTATATCGATTTGATGGAACAAATTTCAATTGATGGAAGGACAAATTAATGTTTTTTCTCTCGATACTCATTGCCTATGTGCTTGATCCAAACAACACACCAATGCAGAAAAGGAAATGATTGCTCAACTAAAGAGGAAGTGTGATGAGGACACTTTTGCGTGCTGAGGACACCTATGGGTGAATCAAGTGTCAAATATAGGTGAATGAGATGAGGATGGAATGTGTAAATGTGATTCAAGTGTTGTGTATGAAATGTTAACTAATAGAATGTTAAAGTGTAAAAGATTTGCATAATGTAGAGTATTTAATTGACATATATAAATAAAGTACAGAAAATGTAAAGGAAATAAAGGAAATGTAGTCCTAGGAAAGCAAGAAATGGGCTTGAGAGACTCTAGACTCTGTTTAGTCATCAGGATGATGTTGTAGAGCGAGTGTGTGAGTAAAAATTTCAACCATTTATAAATATGCAGAACCACTATTTATAGACATTCTAGAACTCTAAGATTGTGACAATTGTCTTTGGCTGTGTTTTTGAATATTGTCCATGTGTCTTTGATAGTTTCTTTTTTTTATCATATGCTTTCATTGTTGAACGGTTACCATTTTGTGGCATTTTTATGAGGCATCTGTTGAAAATCACTGACAACAATCATTAACCGTTGCTCGGCCAATGTCTTGAAAAGGAGCGCAAATTGCTTTAAACCAAGTGTTTGTTGACAAACTCAAGTTTGGACGCCAACCTTTGGCTTTTTAAGATCTCGATCCAGGGAGCAAAAAGTTACTCCTCTCGGGTTCAACACTAAAAAGAATCGAGTGTCAAATATGGGTGAATGAGATGAGGATGAAATATGTAAATGTGATTTGTGTGTTGTGTATGAAATATTGACTAACAGAATGTTAAAGTGTAGAAGAATTGTATAATATAGAGTATTTGATTGACAGATTTAAATAAAGTATAAAAAATATAAAAGAAATAAAGGAAATCTAGTCTTAGGAAAATAGGAAATAGAGTTGAGAACAATTATTCAGAGGACTTTAGACTATGTTTAATTATCAGGATGACATTGTAGAGCGAGTGTGTGAGTAAAAATTCTCATCCTTTATAAATATCCAGAACCACTATTTATAAACATCTTAGGACTCAAAGATTATGACACTTGTCTTTGGCTGCCTTATTGAATGTTGTCCATGTGCCTATGACAGTTTCTTTCTTTGTCATACCCTTTTGTTGTCGAGTAATTACCAATTTATTGCGTCTTTATGAGGCTTTCGTTAGTAACTTTTGAAAGCCATTAACAATTGCTGTTAACCATTGCTCAACCAATGTTTGTCTCTTACTTATCATTGTGGCAATCTTCTTAAATCTTCCAAAATTTTTCAAAATTTTCTAAGTCCCAAATGACAAGCATAGACTTTGACTATCAAACTTAAACATGACAATCTTGTCATCACTATCTTGCAATATTAGATATTCAAGCTTCATCTTGAGTGATCACCATCAGCTTCGACATATTGATTGACAAACTTGAAGCTTTGTTAGTCCTGATCTATTCCTCCTTGCGAATCAAACTTTACTATCTTGGTCAACTTTGACAAACATCCATAATGGATTATCGTCACCAAGAGCTTTCATACTTCAACAATCAAACTTCTTTCATTATGGTCCTTATCTCACCATGGTCGAATGACAGTTCGATATTTTAACACTCAGTGAAATTTGATGCCAACAGTATTATACCACAATCTAATTATATAATTTTATTTTGTAAGATCTTTCAAATAATAGGTATAAGAGTTAATTATATTTATTTATGTGATAATATAAATTTTTTTAATATTGTCAATATATTAAAACTAAATTCATTATTATAAAAATTAAATACTTATAATAAAATGATAATATATAATTAAATGTCAGCATATTGATTTAATAACTAAAAATTAATAAATAAAATTAATAAATAATTTTGATTTGATTATTTTATTGTCAAATGCATATCTTAAAAGAGGATAATTTGACTTAAGTAATATGAAATTTGTGTCCTTTTATGTAATTGTACATTTAAAAGTGATTTTTGATCAATACTACCTAAACAAATATTAATCTTGTTAAAATCACTTCTCATATTATGATGTGTTTGTTTCAAATTTTGAAAAAAATATTATGAAATGTAAATTTTATATATACGAAAATAGCTGAATACAATTTTTCTTTCCAAAAGCTATATTTTCTTAACTTATATAAAAATGCCAAGAACTTTTTTTTTTGTAATTTTGATTATTTTAAAAAATTTATCCAAATATATGACAAATAATTTTTTGAGGTGAAAAAAGTGATTTTCACCCCAAAGAAACACCTCCTTAATCTACTAAAACATAAGTCACTTTATTTTAAAATCAATTTTACAAGCACAAAATTAAACACACTAAAAATATGGAGAGTCCCACTTACAAATGTTTTATAAGTTTAGGGGTCAATTATAAATTTCTAAAACAGAGAAACATATTTAAACTGTTCCAAAACATATATGACAAAGACGGAATAATTAAATCATCGACGATCGATGATCGCTGCAATAACAAAAGTTAATCTAATAATAATAAAAGTGAAAAATAAAATAATGAGGACGCAGAGAACGATGACACAGTGGCGGTATACAGCTACAGGAGCAGCAACAAAGGCTCTAAAAGCTGCGTCCCCTCCCTTCATTCTGCGTCGGTCTCCACATCTTGCTATGGCGAGCACCACGACGACGAGCAGCAGCAGCAACAGCCAAGATGACGTGGACGCCATATTCAAGCACAAACGTGCGCTTCGAACGCAGGTCCGTAAGGCCCTCAAAGCCATCGACCCCTCCCTCAGATCTCAGCAAGGTATATAGCTATAAATATATAAAAAGCCTCTTTTTTAAATTTTCAAATCTTATTTTGAATTTCAACTATTGTGATCGTACTTACAAATGTTGTGATCTTATGACGAGAGAAAATCTGTGAGATTCCTTAGTCCTTGAAAATGATTGTGATTATTATCATTCACTCCGAAACAAGGGGAGGGGAGGAGGCTTTTCGTGTTTTAATATATTTATTTGTATATTTTTGTGGTTATTTTTTTCAGATGAGGCTGTTCAAAATATAATTTTGGGAGCTCCATGGTTCAAATCTAGTCTCAGATTATGTGCTTACATAAGCTGCAGCGCTTTACGGGAAGTCGATACGTCCAAACTCTTATCGCAAATTTTGCAAGGTATTGTATTGCCGTCACTTATCTTCAAATGATGGATTTAATTACTAGTTATGAGCCTATGTTAGTTACTTACTTTGGTAGGGTAATATCCACTATCTGATATTTGAGAGAAGGATGTTGTTGAGGGAATCATTTATAATAACTTTCAGGGCGTTTAGAAACCCACAGAATTCAATTCTATCAAGGAATTGAATTGAATTCCATGGTTTGAAAGCAACTTAAGTGAAGGAATTGAATTCTCATGGGAATTGAAATCCAATAAAACTAAGGAATTGAAATCAGACCTAAATGGGTGTGATTGGTGTGAGAATTGAATTCCAATAAATGAAAATACTAAAATGACCTTACATGAATATAATGTTTTGTTCCTAACCTATCAATGAAGGATAAAATAGTAAAAGCAATCAAATTCATTCATTTTTAGATTCATTCCAAACAAAGGAATTGAATTCAATTCCTTAATTTACCGACTCATTCCAAACATAAGAATTCAATTCAAGTTTTGATGCCTAATGGAATTCAATTCAATTCCATCTCATTAAAAGTTTCCAAACGCCCTATTTATATATGAAGTTATGACAACTAGTACGGGATGGTTAAGGGTATATTTGGTTACAGTTTTCATTTTCTTGTTTTCACTATTTCCTGCACGAAATCCTAAAACAGAAGCACAGAAAATGAGGATGGAAACCAAATAGGCCCCCACTTGGGGTACCTGTGATGTTTCCTTGTTACATTTAGCTCTAGCCTTGTTTTGTCCAATGTCGAGGAAAAGCTTAAAGAGTAATGTTTTAGCAGATTGCTTTTCATACTTTTTTGGTTCTAAATATATGACTGGTATTTTTCGCTCTCACCTCCAAATGAAATCTTCCAATTCTTGTGAATGAGCATTATATATTTTCTTGCTCAAGATAAGATGACTATATACAGGTGGGAAAAAACTTTATGTGCCACGGGTGGAGGATAAGAACAGTCACATGCGTATGCTCCACATCTCACGTATTGATGATCTCATTGCCAATTCAATGGACATCTTAGAACCAGACCCTGCTGATGCTGATGGAAATGCACGTGAAGATGGTACCTGTTGTCCCACTTTTTTGTATATTCAAGAATGTGAACATTTGTTTGTTGACTTTGTTCTTTTCATTTATTGCTGGATATCTCTTGTTATTTCTTGAACATTGTAGCTTTCATATGGATTGCTTACTAGAAAATTAGTTTCTTAACTACCAAATTAAGTTTAATTTTTGCAAAATTTCAAAATTATTAGGCCATAATTTGTAACAGCATATGGAGTTAGTGTTTGGGAATTTATAGTCCTTTTTATGCAAAATTTTGTCAAGTTTCGTAGTGGTGCTTGGTGTTAGTGCCAATGATCTGCAGACTGCAGTTGATATGGCACCCAGCTGTTTCTAGACATGTTTGTGCTGTCTACATCCTGGGTGACATAGATTTATAGATGCTTTGCATATGCTAACCAGGGTTTCTTCAGCTAAAAACTGAGTTTTTTTTTTCTTTTTCAAAAGAGAGAAAGGGAAAGAAAAAGTAAAGCCTTTGAAATGCATAAATTTTACAAAGCAGCTACCAGAGGGCCTGACTCAAGTGATGTGGATTCTTCTCTCTATCATGGCTACTATTGTGCATTTATTTTTGTTTTGCTGATCTTGTAGGGTTGACTTCCATCAGATGTATTTTCTAATTATCCTGATTGGCCAATATCTACAACTGTCTGAAAGATCTCTTTGGTGCAGTTATGCAGGCAAATGACCCTGTTGATTTGTTGCTTTTACCTGGTAATTTCTCATTTTTATTTAATTATTAATGTACACAATAGATATAGCTAACCATTTCCATTATTCATATCCCAGGACTGGCATTTGACAGATCTGGAAAACGCTTAGGTCGCGGTGGAGGGTATGTTTTCATATTTTTTTTGTCTGTCTCTATGTTGTTTAAAGTATCAGTTGTTTGAAAATACTGAGTAGAATTACTTATTCTGTTTTGTCTTATGTTACCAACCATTGCCAAAACCGGGCTTGGTTGGCTAAGTTGTAACAAAATCAACCTTGAGTTTCATTTCTTATATCATGATCTTTTTTTTATCACAAATGCTACAAAATCATAGTTCAGGCTTTGTTAACAGTTAATATCTCCCCTCCTTCCCACAGTTACTATGACACATTCCTGAAGAATTACCAAGACCTTGCAAAGACACAAAATTGGAAGCAACCCTTACTTGGTATGCATTTCTTCCTCATAAGATTACATGATTTTGGTTGAATCAAATCAAGCCTACAAAATCTATCTCTATCAACACTTTGGCTTTGGATTTGCAGTTGCTCTGTCATATTCAGAACAAATACTGGATGAAGGAGCAATACCAATCACTTCATCTGATGTTCCAGTTGATGCTCTCGTGTCTCCAGCTGGTGTGATTCCCATCAGCACTACAGCCTTCAACAGGTATCGATTAATCCTATTCATTTTTGGCATTTGTTAATGACTGTTTTCAGGATGTTGGTTTATGAATTACTCCTACAACAGAATTTATTAAAAATAAAAGTAGAAATTTAATATAGTGGGAATCCTAGTATTTAATTCTCTCTTCTTTGAGTTACTAGGACAATTTATTCATTAAATGATATTGTTAATAGAGAGTATTATATGCCTCTTCAACAATGCCCTAAAGGGACTGGTTAACGGGCACCCTTGTCCCTTGATTTTTTGCTATGCTGAATACAGTCCGTTTTGTCGTTTTGACCGAGTGAACATTTCCAGAATGGATCTTTAACACTGGACTTCAATGCTGAACCTGAACACTTCCAAATGTGCATCTTAAATAGAGGTTTGTGGTTTCTTACAAATACGGCACTAAAGGATTTGGATATGGGGTTGTGTAACAAGTAAAGGATAGCCACTTTTTCAGGTGATACTGGACTGCGTTGAATGATTGCATCAATTATTGACCGAGTTTGAATTTAAATGATTTTTGTCATTCATCTTAATTTAGTATGCTTTCTATAATGTTTGAATTGCTTAATGTTTGTACTTAAATTTTTAAACAATGCATGTTAAGCAGGAATGTCAATGCTTCAATTTCATTAACGGGGTTATGTGGAAGTTGGCTCGTGTTTAAGTAGTCCTTCACATGTTTTGGACTTTCTCATGGTTTACCCAAAATCACTCCTAAATAACTAAAATAAGCATCTTTAAATCTCAATTTTTTTTAGTTCTGCCACTACCCTCTTCTTTATTCCGGTGTTAAGCCAGGTTCCTCTCATGAAGATGAGACCCATTTGATTTGTGGTCAAGCATAAGTGTTAATTTATTCACATAAATTTCTAGAATAGATCTGTTGAGTTTGTAAGAAAACAATATTAGTATTATATTTAGATTTTATTAATCAATAACCAACTCATCAACAAATAAGTTCGCAACGCGTACTTTCCAGCTTTTCCCAGTTGTATACAACACTCGCCCCCTCGGGCGTATAAGTCCATCAAGCTATTGTAGGTAACAAGATTTGGCTGTAGCCCGCATTTATGAATGAACTGCAGCATTTCATGGGCCTTATCATACATCTTGTTTCGGACATACATAGTAAGCATGAAGTAAATTATGACCAAATCGGGGACTTGACCCAGAAACGTAGTTTGCTGTGATGATGTTATGAGAGAGGGACAGAGAGGATGGTAGCTACATGCTTGCACCACCAATTTGCAGGTCACCATGGTTGGAGTAGGGTGGTAGAAGTGATGCAAATTAGAGGAGCATGAAAGGGTAGTGAGGTCTTTTAGAAAATGTTTTTTAACTTTTAATATTATTATTTTATTTTAAGTTATTATATCTTCAAATCTCAACCATTCAAATAAAATCTAACGATATATGTGAGTGAACCATGCAATGGTCCAGAGGATGGGGCGGACATGTTAAAAACAACCTGTAGAAGTTATTGTAGACTGGAGTCTTCTATGAACAATTTTAGTATAGAAGTTACTGTGCCCTTTTTTCCTTGCTGTTGGCCTTCAGCTTATTGTACTTTTGAAATTCCGCAAATGTCATGTTTCTTGGTTCAAAGCTTCAAATATTGCGTCGTGCATGCTCGAATTGAAGGGCACAAGTCAAGATCCCTTATAGAGCGAGGTGTTGATGTGTCAGAACAAGTGTGGACCATTTAAAAGGGAGTCCTTGGTTCTGGTGTTCATCTGTGGAAACTAGCCGCATGCTCCACTTAGACAAATTCTATTCTCAGACAAAAAAAAAAAAGAGGCAAAATTAATTGATTCGTCCTTTAACTTGTTTGTTGGTTTCAAATTTATCCTCTAACTAATCAGTGTTTAAAGTTTGCCCTTTAATTTTTAAAAGTCAAACACATTTACCCTCTTTGTTAACACCGTTTATTGTATTAGCGGAATATGCTTACTTGGCATCCAACATGGCAAATGCGAGTGTGTTCTGTAATGTGGAAATATCTATGATGCCCCCTACTAAAAAATTTGGCCATTGGGGTTTTCCGAATTTTCACTTTTGTTCAAGTCAGGTTTCAAAACTAAGAAATCATGAAAATCAACTTCCTTTCGATATCGATGTGTTTCATACGAATTAGGAAATGCCCCCTTTGGAATAGTTATCTGGCTCCAAGATTGAATTGCTGGGATTTCAACACACACTTCTCTTCGTGGACATTTGACAGCATTGAAAGGAAAGAAATATGAGAATCAATTTGTAAAAGGAATGGGTATAATCTTGAAATGGAAAATATTTTGGAAAGGCAATGACTCTGTTGGAAATGAGGATGCTATTGTCTTAGACACGCACAGCTGGGTATCAAAATAGGATGACCATTTTTTTTGGCCACATCATATGTCAACAAAGTGTATTCCACTAATTTAGGAAACAATATTAAGCAGAGGTTAAAGTGTTTGACTTTTGAAACTTAAAGGATGAATTTAAAGCATTTATTAGTTAGAAGACAAATTTGAAACCAAAAAGTGAGCTTGAGGGCAAACTAACTAATTTCCTCCTCCCCCCCTCCCAAAAAAAAAAAAAATTCAGCTTGCCGACAGTTAAAATTGAGCTTGATGGGAGCTGGTTTTGACAGCTAAAGCAAATGAAGAGCCCTGCTATTCAGCTCAAAAAAATTTCCAGTAAACAGTGCGAATCATAATTTTAACCAATCAAAAGCAAGAAAAGAGTAGGTGGAAAGACAGATTTAAAAAAAAAAGGGATAAAAATCATGGGAGTTTTATCCAATGATATTGGACTGCGAAAATCGTTTTTGTACTAAAGACGGTTTCTCTTGCAGTAATTCAGTATTGGAGTTAAACAACAATAGTTTTTCGGATAAGTAATGTGATTGAACGATTCTTTTGCTAATAAACCAATGAACGAATATCCACATAAAAAGAAAACAAAAACTTACAACGAATATTACAATTGTCGTCGAGTTTAATACGTAAAAAAATGTATTTTGGTTTACACTAAAGATTTCTGGTGGGACAAATTGAAAACCTCTCCACACTTCCTCCAAGAATGTAAATGATATAACTCGTGCAAGTTTCATTACCAGTTTGTATATTAAGTAATGCTAGTCTTTTTAGGTGAACATAAGATATCCATTATTGGAAACAATAACTGATCACCTTATTATATATGGGTTTTGTTTTGGCTACAAGACCTTCTCCATACAAGTATCATGACTGCTTACGCTGCTGGAATATTACGAAATCAGGACTTTGCTGGCTGATTCGTGATGGTAATTGCTTACGTGTTGCCATTGCAGAGAACTGATTTTACCAAGGAAGCACCGATACGACACGCTATATGGATACGACACGACACGGACACAGGGATACGGCGATTTTCACAAAATATAGGACGTGACACTGTTAAGATACGTTATATAATAAAACATAAAAATAACATGTTATGACGAGAAAAATCAAATTTAAGCACTCTTATGACTAAAAAATACCCCATAACCAAGAACTGGCTAAAAAATTTACAAAAATAAAAAAATCTACACAAGTTTTTATCCATAAAAAATAAAAAACAAATATTTGCATAATAAAAATGAAGCTTATTGCCATATTCAGTGGCATATTAGGGGCTCTCGAGATCGAGATATGAAGCAGCACAACAGAACACCCCTTGAACACGGGTGTCCAAGTGTCGTCAAAGCATTGGTGTCGCAAAAGTGTCCGACACGGGTGCGGCAAGGTTTTGGAGTGTCCGTGCTTCTTAGGATTTTACAAGCACTGATCCTAAAATTCCTGTTTAACAAAATTCTCACGTAAAAAATCACGGTAGTACCCCCGAAAACAATAGATTTGCGCTTTAATCGCTGGAGGGGTAATTGTCATACATTCATGCATGTATGTGTTTAGGTTTATTTTTTCAAACCAAACTGCAAAGTTAGCTTATTTTCAATTCAAAACAACTATTGTAGCCAACAACTTAAAATAGGTTTTTCAAAAGTAATTGATTGTGTCTACAAATAATCTTTTTTTCAAACATGCCCGTAAGTTCCATGCGAATTGTCAATAGACATCTTGTTTTGTTGAGAAGAAGCTCAGCATCATACAATGTTGTTATTACTTCTCCTTATTACCATTTGCTAGCAAACTTCATACCATATTGAGGGTCAAGTCTCATGAGCATTGCTCTACATAAGAAAATATTCCTGAGGTGCAAAAGGACATATTACACATATGTGATGAAAACGTGGATAATTATTGAACAAAAGTAACTAGTTTGTTCGTTACCACTTACGAACAACTACGACTGCATTAAAACCACAAAAAGAAAAAAGGAAAAACAAAATAACCTCAGTGCGAAAGATGCAGTTGTCTTTCAGATTGCAAGTCTAGGGCTTCAAGACACATTATCATTCTCTCAATCTGTTTCTTCCAGTGTCTTAATTTTACAAACATAAGATGGTATCCAAACAGTCCCCACTGAGAAACACTATATATATATATATATATATATTGTTACACAAAACAAATCAGGAGAGATGAATCCTATCACAGCAGAGTTTAAGAACGAAAAACACACTAAGATTGTTTCAAGTTGCTAAACTGCTAATGTAGTGAAGCACATGCCTACTCTTAGATGAAGCATATGCAGATTAGATGCACTTCCAATAAATAATGATATAATACTATAACAATGGACATATAAACCAACAACATTCTGCAGCAGTTGACTAGGTTGTTAATAGAGCAAGCTATGTAACCACCCCACTAGATTTTTAGTTTATAAATAGAAAACCAACCCCACTGACAGGCTGATCAGTAATTCTCAATGAGACTTCCTTGAACTATATTTCTCTCCCAAAATCACTACCTATCTGCATATGCAGCCATCCAGGTTGTGATCCCTGACCATACCCCCTAGCCGCTTGTGATCCAAATATCATTCCAGCCACGTCAAATGGCTGAGTACCAACCTGAAACAATCAAATAAGGTAACTGGTTACTTAATATTATGAGGACAAACAGTCTTAAAGTAACTATGATGCATTAGATGTGTGTGTTAGGCTATGATTGGGAGAATGAAAATGGAGGGAGTGGCAAGGAATGACAAGACTAAAATTAAGTAATCATTATTTGGAAATAATTTTAGAGGAGGGAGTGACATAGCTAATAAGGAACAATGTGTCCCTCCCTTGCCACTGACAACCAAGCTTTTTTGACCCTCCAAATTGGGGGTCAAGGAAGGAATGAAAATTACTTCCAAACAAGGGAGTGGCATAATCTTTTCCACTCCACAAAAGTCATTCTCCACCAGGAACTGTGTTTGGAAAATTATTATTTTTTACCCAAGAGTATAGTTAGGCCATGTATGTAGGCCCGCAACCTGGGTAAAACATAGCAAGATGAAAGAAAATATAGTTCCAATAGACAATTAGCATCTCTGATAAACTTTGAAATTCTTTTAAAGCAGTAGGGTTCATTAAGACAGTGCATGGACTATGCTGCATTTCGTATGACCACAAAAGTCATTCTCCACCAGGAACTGTGTTTGGAAAATTATTATTTCTTCCCAAGAGTATAGTTAGGCCATGTGTGTAGCCAACCCGACATAATAGCACAAGGCTTCGTTGATGAGCACTTTTCTTTTGGGTGAACAAAAATTTAGGGTGAGAAGATGGCGTCCCAATATAAAGCAGGGGAAGCCTCAAGATAATTGGGGTCATAGTACCTCCCTAGGCAATCTCAATGGCACATCCACATTGGTAGGAAACATACCTTTTCATATTCTGGGGCACCATTTCCAATTTTTGGAACTCCAAAGCCAAAATTAAGGGTTTAAGGCTTCAAGACATCACAATCATGGTGAAAGTAGAAATTTGAATGTTTACGGGGATAGGGCTTCAAGATGTTACAACCATTATGAGAGCACAAACTTGACATCAAGCTACCATCCTTCCTACCTAAAGATGTTAAATCAAATCATCAAGGCAATTTAGATTTTCAGATGATTAAAATGGAGAAGCAGTTGAAAGCTTCAATCTATTGTCCACTCCCTGAAGGATGATTTACAGAATGTTGTTCCATCTACAATGGGTGCTGCGTCAGAGATAAAACCCCGGAGATAATGTGTTAACTGAATCCTCCCTATCTACCGACAAGCCGTTGAGCTATTTTAAGGAAGATATGATGCAATCAAGTTGGTTTTGGCAATCTGAGGATTGTTGTGCACTAAGTTTTGGATACTGTGACTTGAAATTGACAATTAATTTGTTATGAATTAAACCATGTGACTGTTGAATTTCACCTGTGATTAGTGTGTGGCTTTGGAAATATAACAATCTTAGGAAATACTCCCTTTCACTTCATCTGTCCACTTTGCTTAGCTTTTTTGTTGCAAAACATACGTTCATTTATTATATCAAGAAACATTAATTTCATTCCCAATATTATCCCTGTTGTAATTAATGGTATTTTGTTTTTCAACAACATTGTAATCATATAAATTTATACTCCTACTATTTTAATAGCAGTAATGTGATCTACTCATACATCATTTTATCTTTATCAAGATACATTTATTATTTTCTTATTTTATGTACCCCAAAATTCCTTATTAATAGTCATCTTGGAAAATCGAGATAATTTGATACATTAGAAAGTTAATGTATCTGGCCATAAGAAATCGAGACAATTTGGTACATTAGAAAATTAATGTATCTGGCCACAAATCATGGCAAAATACAACAACTTTCTAATGTATAAAATTATCTCAATTTCTCAAAATGACTATTAATAAGGAATGGAGAGAGTAATTTGTTAGGAAATAAACCAGGTGACTATTGAATTTCACCATGTGATTATTGTGTGGCATTGGAAATACAACAGTCTTAGGAAATACTCCCTCTATTCCATATTAATAGTCGCTCTTAAGAAATCGTGCAATTTTGGTACATTGAAAAGTGAATATATCTAGCTACAAATTATAGTCAAATACATTCACTTTTCAATGTACCAAAATTTTTCGGTTTCCGAAAAGTGACTATTAATATGGGATGGAGGGAATAGTTTAGTATTAATTACATGTCTTAAAATTATGCATGTATTTATTCTCTAGTGACAATATATAATGGAGCTGGGTATTGGCAAGTGATAGCAGTGGAAATAGGCCAAACTACTCGCCAGGGGATTTGGCCTAACCTATATTCGGCCTAATTAGGCCGGACCTATTTAGTAAATAAGTTAGGCCAAAGCTTTTCAAAAAGTCTTTTTAGCTAATCAGGTCAAGCTCCAAGTAATAAAAATAGCCTATTAGGCTTAACAGGCTGGCCTACTTATATTATTGTTATTATTAAAAAATCTAATTATAATAGAAATAGTTTTAATATATTTAAAAATATATTTTTTAACTTAAGTTTTTTAGTCTATTTAAAAATATATTTTTTTAACATATTTAGTAGTATTTTGACTTGGTTAAAACAATAGGCCTTTAGACAGGCTTTTAGGCCAAATCAAGCTTTTAGGAAGGCAAGACTAAGGCCATAAAAAGGCCTATGTCAGGTAATAGACTCATGCTCAAGCTTCTTTTGGGGAATACAGGCCAGACCCATTTAAGCTAAAGTCTAACTTAACTCGGTCTATTTCCACCCCTAGCAAGTGACCCAAGAACCCAAGCATTTTTTGTCACACAGTTATTTCACTTTCTCTTCTCTTTTCTCTCTTAACTTCTCCTTAAACATCGCTAACCTGTTTCTTCCTTGCTGATCTATTCCTTACGCTGCTCCATACTGATTTCCCCCCTTTTCTCCCCCAGTGTCTTTCTTTTCTTCCCTTTCTCCTTACTTGTTCCATAAAACATTGACTTCCATCAAGCTATGTAGACTGATCAATGAGAATGATGTCACATATGGACCCATATGCTTATAGATGATTTTGTTGTATAATTCTTTTCAAATAAAGAAGTCAGGGGAATAATTGGCTATATGACAAATCATTTTATCAAACAACTTTCCGGACAAAGCTCTATGTTTAACTTTCTTCTGCAGTGTTAAAAAATTATAGAATCCAGAATATTCAGTGTTCAGTTTCCAATAACATTTAAATCTCATGCATATAGATGGAAATGGATTTGATGTTAGAAGTCAATATGATTAACATAACGAAGTTGATAAACTTACATCTTTTGAAGGGAACCCTTCAATAGTAGGGTTCATGTTCAATCTTGAATTAACAACTTCAAGCTTCATTGAAAGGAACTACAAAACTCAAGTTGTTTTGCACAGAATTAGATTTCGTTGGTTAAAAATGAAAAGGAAAGATATCTCTTAGAGTGTAAAACAGAGACAGAAAGATGAAGATATCCACCTCAACCTGATGCCGCAGTGACTGGATGTAATTGATTATCTCATCCAGGACAAGTGCTTTACCAATTACCTGAACAGAAAAACTAAAAAACATTGAAGGGGGTAAAAAGACACACAATAATCTTGCAATGATCTAACAGATACTATGTTTACCTTGTTACACCCTGGGACCAAATCCTGAAGAATTTTCATCCTCTCGCTGATCTTTTCCCTTCTTGCCTGCAAAAACAGGTGTTGTTATGTGACATGCTCCTGAGTAAATAGTAAAAATAAAGAAAAACATCTAAAATTTTCCTTTGTTTCTGGACCAGGAGACTTTCTAACAGCATGCAAAGCTTATAAGAGATAGCAAATAAAATAAGAGAGAAGCGAATTACTCTCTCTGCTAGACTGTGGCTATCTGTAGCTTGGCCCCTTCTTGCTCTCACATGAATATAGTCTTGCTTAGGTGGCTCACAAGGTTTAGCGCTTTTTTCGGCTGACTTGTTACCAGCCGCTGAACTTGCTTCTGCTTCTGCTTCTGCTTCTGCTTTTGAACCATCATTTTCATTGGTGGATGCTCCTAATTTTATCCGTTTATTGTCATAATCATTCTGTTCCAAGTTGACCAACATGTGTCATCAGAATTCAGCATCAGGGCTTCACAATATAAGTTTCAACATTTTGAATACATGAAATACTAGGAGGCCTGTTTGTTTTTGCATACAGTCTGGTTCGTTGCATCCGGTTGTTTAACTGAATGAATGATGTTACCTCCTCTTATTCAAGGCTTGCCAGAAATCTAAAACAAGCATGCTATAGATAAATTCTAAAGTACACTCTACAGACTACAGTCTATAAATTTTCAAGACCACTTAGTTCATACAACTCGGATTAGCATTCTCTTATAGGAACACCGCAAATTTCCATTCAATTAAAAGACGCTTAAGAAAGATACAAAAACAAATAATTCCAAGAGGAAAAATAGAAGAAGGAAAAAAAAAAAAAGAGCAAACACGCGTATTATTCCGATGACGAATGGCATGACAAGTGAAAACGATAGGAGAATCAATTTAGATTGATGTTAATATAAACTCGCTTTCATAGTGAACCTCATCCATATATACAAATTTAAAATTAATGATAGATATGGTGTCACATATAGGATTCACCGTAGACTGAGTCTATATTAAAATCACCCAACTACTCAACCACTTTTGTTACTTCAAATCGAAAGTCAAAGAATTTAATTTGTACTAGAGCTAAAAAAGTTTTACACAATGTAATGGCGCATCAGCCAATTATCATTCAACTGAAAGGTTTGATTGGATAACGGTGTATTCGAAATATTGCCATATATTCTGGAATTGCAAAAATCCTCACGCCAGATCAAACGCTAAGCCTTTTCGCAACCGAAAAAAAAGCGCTAAGCCTTTTTAATTCGAGCTTCAAACACATAATTGAACTCGAAATGACACATAATATAACGAATAAATCAAATCCTTTACCACAAAAAACAATAAATAAATAAACGAACAAATCAAATCAAAACAAAAACGACATTTCAAATCCTAAAATTGCCACTAAAAAAAATTGAATTTAAAATAAAGGAGAATAAACCAACGACCTCATTGTTGGCGCTGCTGGTGGAAACCATCTTGGAGGAGTCATCCTCGGAGGCGGCGTTGTCCTTCCTCCTCTTGCGCTGATTATTCCTGGTGGCGGTGGCGGTGGCGGCGGCGCTCTGGTCCGTGACGGTGGACTCCTCGGCAGAGGCGTCTCGGAGGAGGGGGGAATAGGAGGCGTCGGGAAAGGGAGTGAAATTACCATTGTAACCTCCTCCTAAATTGGCCATGCGGAGGCCCAATCCTCCGTCGGTAGCAGAGAATGGCCAAATCTCGGAGAGTGTGTATGCGGAAGGGTTAGCAGCTGAGAATGTAGCGTCGTTTATCACAGGAGGATCCATAAAGATTAAAGGAACACACACAAAAATAAAATTAAAAAAGAAAAAGGAAAAACAAGATGAGTCAATTTTAGTGAAGGGAGGGCTGAGGGTATTATATTTAATTGAGATTAAGAGGGAGAGGAGTGAGTAGAGGAAGATGGAGACTGTTAATGGATGACTATGACACAAAGAAAGAGAGTGTGTCTGAGGAGAGAGTCACAGCGCGAGTGTGAGTACATATGAGGGAGAGGAGGAGGAGCAACAAGCATAGCATCCAGAATATGATATTTTTTCGCTGGTACAGTATTATATATAAATATAATAAAATTATATAATAAATATATGATACATATTTTATTATCTTTTGATATAATGAGTAAGTTGGATAAGTGAAAATCATGTATTATATCTAATTATAATAAGATATGTAATGTATATTTATTATATAATTTTATTATACATAAAATATTAGATAAGACTTGTGAGTAGCCTACTGCGGACTACAGCGCTTCTTAAGTAGTCCATGCCATCTCACTCTCACTCACATTCACACACGTCACGTTTATCAAGAAAAAAAAATTTACGAATATTATTTTGATCCTCATTTTATGAAATATTATATCGATACACTCATATTTATTATTGAATAAGATATAAAATTCAAATTAAACGAGATCTATATTTAATTTAATAGTGAATGTTAGTATATCAATATAGTGTTTTACAAAGTGTGGGCTAAAATAATATCACTACCTCATTTTGGTCCCCCCCTCCCTCTGTCTCTCTCTCTTCCCATCCCCATCTACTCTGTTGCTGCTTGTTTGTTGCTGATCTTCTACTCTGGTGCTGGTGGTGACTAGTACTGAACTGAACTAGACACCTTTCTTAGACTCCGGATCCCGATTAACGTTGAATTCAGTTTTCTTAATTAGATTTTGTCGTTTGTCTCAAACATGTACTAGCATTGTGGACGATCACCTTAACAAGTTTTACTTCTGGTCAAAGCCCCCATTTCTCAACTTTCACACGTGATTTTTTGGTGTTGGATTTGTTTATGAAAAATGTACTAAGTAGGTCGAGTAATTATTTAGACTAAGGGAATGTTTGGTTACATAATAAAAAATAGAAAAAAAATTAGATAAAATTTATGTATAATTTTATACATAAAATTTATCTATAAAAATTTATACCATATTATTATTCCATTACCAAACGTAATAAGATAAACATCGTTTCTTCAAAATTCATATGTGACAAAGGAGTACTGAGGCAACTACCAAACGACAAGTTTCTTTCTATAAACCTAACTTACCAACTAAATATTTACATTGCCATTGACCCATTGGTATCAAACAGATGCGCCCATTAGAACTGTCATGGTTCCATTATCACCCCCATATTTTCCTAAAATTTCAGCTGTCAATTATAGACGAATGAATAATATAAAGAATTTAATTTAAATATATTGGCAATATAGAACTTATTTATATTATCATTCAATAAAATTTTTCTATGTGTATAATTTTTAAAATAGTGGAGTAACAATCAAACTTATTTTTGTTGATGGTGCAAAATGTATTTGAATAATTGTGTTAAAAAATTTTACATCATCAATACATCAAAATTATAAATAAAAGAACATTTTATTAAAAATTTTATAATATATAAATTAAATAAAAAGCTTGAACAATTTTGGCCCCAGGAAAATAAGCAATTTCAGTTTTTGCTGTCTTGAAATTTCTTATTTGGTTTTAGTCCAGACATTTTTAAAGCCAATTGGTTTTGGTCTTTGTCATTAAATTGTGTATATTAAATACTAAAATGGATAACGCAAGATTAGGTCATTCAATCTTATATGACAACCAACATTATACAGAAACTGAAACCAAGTTGGTTTAGAAACGTTTAAACCAAACCAAAAAAAAAATGAGATCAAAATTAAAATTCGATTATTTTTAAGGACAAAAAGTATGTTAAAGCATAAATATAAATTTCTCATCCATCGGTATTTAATCTAAAATTTTAAAAATGAGTCATTAGTTGCTTGTGACTTGTGAGAAATTTGTGCAAATCTTTTTAAGTAAAGAACATTTCCATAATCTTATATATATGTACTCACTCCAATATTTTTTTTATCATTTTGGCACCGCTCATGGGAAAGGACAAGAAAATGAAGAACAAATACCACCATAATTGTTCTTTTGTGCAATAACATTTTTGCGCAAAAACAGAAGGATTGATGTGTTCATATTCTTCACATCTATCGCGAGTCTAATAGAATTGTGGCCTTCTTGGCAACTTCGGGGCATTCCTTTGCAGAATGGGATTTGTTTGAGTAAATTTCCAAATTGGTCTTTGATAATTTCAGTCTCAGACAAGTTGGTTTTTGACAATTGAAAAATGTTAACTTGGCCTTGAAAATGTCAAGTGTCCAACACGTAGTGGTACTTGAATGGAAAGCATTAATGATGTTAGTATGCTTACGCGAAATGACATTGTTTTGCTCTATCTTTGCGGCAGTGATGGTTGCTTTGTGTGAATGATGCAGAGCACGGTGGTAGAGGCTAAGGACTTGGGCTGAGGTTTGTTTTGATTTGGGATTGAGATGTGTGTTTGATGATTAATTTGTTGTTGTTTTGACTATTGTTGTGGCCGTTGTTGTGGCTATTGATTATCGGGCTATTTTGCTTGTGGTTTATGGTAGTGAGTGTAATGATGGTGGTAGTGAGGATGAAGAGGGTAAAGGAAGGAAGGTAATGATAAAGGAATGAAGATTTTTTTTTTTATGGGTATTAATAGAGTAAAATGATGTTATTTTGCTTAAATACACTAATATCGTTAACGTTTTCCATACAAGGATCACTAACAACTTGTTTGGTTATCCACTTTTTCTTTGTTGCGGTAGAAAAAAGTGGTGTGGCAAAAAGTAAATTATTTTGTTTTGGTTTTTTGATTCCAATAGAAGTGTATCAGATTCTAATGGAAGTAAAAAATATTAGTTTTTACTTTTCTATTTCAAATTAATTCTTAAAAACTCAAATTTTATCATAATTCTCAAACATAAATCAATTTTTCAACATCAATTATTTTAAAAGTGATTCTACCAAAGGGATCGATTTATCTAACGCTTGAAATTTTCAGTGATCAACTTGTGATTTTACACGGATTTGTTTTTGTGATGTTTGGATTCTTTGTTTAGAGATGATACAGCCGGTGTTTCTTTGCCTTGGTTGATTGCTGTGTAGTTTCTTTTATCTGAGCGTTTAGCCCCATTTATTAAAAAAATAATAACAATAATAATAAAAGCAATTTACGTAAAGCTTGGTTAAAACTTAAAGCTAAAAACGTGTTATCATTGTTAATTTGTTATTGATTGCTTAAGAGATAACAAGAGTCTTAATTTAGGCCAGTTTGCTCCTCACCCACAAAATTCTCTTATGTGTCAAATTTTGTACTGTGGCCTGAGACATTAATTATATCATATAAATGTTTCTCATAATAAGGTTTAATTAGTTTATAATTAAATCCCTATAACTTTACTTAATTTTTAATTAGATCATTCTAATTTAAAAGCTTTTAACTAGACCTCTATAGTATATGAGATTTTTCAATCAAATCCCTGCCATTATAAAAAAGAAATTTCATGAATATTCTATTTGCATCTCTTTTTTTACTCTCTCATGTTAATATTCTATTTTTTTAGAATAGCAGAGATATAATTGAAAATTTTCATATATTTTAAAGACTTAGTTAAAAAAATTTAAATTATAAGAATTTACTTAAAAATTGAGTGAAACTATAGGGATTTACAAAATAGTTTAACCTATTGTTAAAACTTTAACTTGAATATACAATTTGTTAAGAAAAAGTCATCATGTGACTTTATAATTTATTACTACATTGATGAAAATTCCTAATTATTATAAGAGCAATTAAGAATAATATTACATATATAATAAAATTATATAATAAATATACATTATACATCTTTTTACTATTAGATATAATGAGTGGTCTCTACTCATTCCACTCATTTATCATATCTAATAGTGATTATGTGTGTGGTATATATTTATTGTGTAATCTTATTATACACATAACATTATTCCAAAAGTAAATTATGTTGACTTAGCAAAATTTATCTAGATTGCTTTCTATTTGTTTGGGTGAGAATGATTTGCATAAGACACACTGTACAATGTTTAATGAAGAGGAGAGTGGTGTATTGATTTTATAAATTCAATGAAGACCAATATAATAATTTTACAAATTGAAAAATCTTCTGAACAAATGTTATAAATAAAGTACAGTAAAATAATACCAGATTTCATGAAATATTAATGTTATTTGTCGTTCTTATAATAGTTATTTCAAAAATCATATATAAAAATATTTTTCATATTGAAAATATACAGTAGTATTTGATTAATTGGTGTTCCGAGTTAAAATTAATAATTTGTATTTATGAAAGTTACAGAAGAAGGGGAAGACTCCAGAGTTTGACAACTAAAAGAGGAAAGAGCATTGTTATTTTAATATTTCAAAGTGCATGTTTAATTATAAATTTACTCTATTATTATTAGATATAATAAATTGATAAAAAAAATAGATATTATTATTATATCTAATGATAATTAAATAAGTATTTTAATTTGATGTCTATTTTTTTGATGTTGAAATATCATTTATGAGGAAGAGAGACGAGAATAGCTAAGATTGGCATATATTACAGTATATTCTCATAATTAAATGAAGTGTGTACTCCACAACTCTATAATTAAATCAAATCTTCACGATAATGTGTCCTCTTCGTGGTGAACAAATCGGCCGGCCGCGCCCCCCTTGAGAATTAATTCCATGACATTATTGATTTTGTCGTTATCTTAAATCTGATTATCATTTGGATTGTATTTTCATAAGATTAAGATTTTGCAATCATTTAACTAGCAAAGCTAATCCAATCACTGACCTGGCTCTTTTTACCATCAAACCATCTCTTGCCCGAGCTCCACTCTCAAACTTCCGTTTACACGATGGCACCGTTTCACCCCGCATGATAAAATAATATAATATATATAACACATAAAAGATTTTATTTATTATTTGGTATGAATAACATATTATGTAAGTTTATTTATCAAACTTATATTATATATTAAAACAATAAATAATTTAATCAGGTCTAGGAAGGTAGGGTAAGACCCAAATAGCTTTTTAATGTGTAAAATTTATATTTTTCTTATTTAATTAAATAATGATAAATAAAATAATTATTAAAGTAAAATAATAAATATTTAAATAAATTTTATTTTAAATAATTAAATAAAAATAAATAATACATAAAATAAAATAATAATTAACAATAAATAATAAATATTTAGTAAAATAAAATAATTAAAATTAAATAGTAAATAGTAAATAAAATAATTTAATAATTATTTAAAAATAATATACAAATAAAATAAGAAATAGAAAATAAAAGGATAAATTATTCAATTATAAATAAATAATGAATAATGTTTAATATAAAAATAAATTATAAATTATGTACTAGTAAATTATTTAAATAATTAATAAAAATTGATATTTTTATTTAATATTTATATATAATTAGAGTTATTTGTAAACAAATGATAATATTATATAATGTTGCATTAGATGTTGTGGATAAGGATTCTCTAAAGTGAGGATTTTTGAAGTAAAGAGCTTATTTTCGAGAGTAAAGTAAGGAGATTTTAACTTTTGATCAATAAAATTGAAAGTGAGGCCTTCTTCACTTTATTGATCTAATGATGAAATTGCTCACTTTACTCTTTAAAGTTATCCAAATCTAAATATTGTATAATATTAAAAGTTTATCAAACCTTATAATATTATGTCATATTCTATCATGCCTTATACTATTAAGCTTTATCATATCAGGTATACCAAACGAGCTTGAAGTTTGGTAACAAGTATCAATATAGAATAAAAATAGTTTAATTTTGATTAATGGCAAATAGTTGCCTTTAACTTTCAAATCTTCTAATTAGATCATTTAACTACGACAATCATTAAAATAAATCTTTTTATTCAATTTAGTGTTTAGCCGGGAAATATCCACATGCTGCCACATTATAATGCTTGCAATCATTTTATTTGATGATTCTTTCTCTTATTATATTATTCAAATTTTAAAAAATTTATATATTTAAAAAAGAAACCTAAGGAATCAAACATAGTAAAAACATGGCGGTTGAAAAATGATTTTTTCTCCGAATCTAATCCTTTTAACTTCTATAAAAAGCATTCTAATTATTTTTTAAAAATTATCTAAATCTATGAAAAACTAACTTTTTAATTAAAAAAGGCGATTTTCTAAACAAAAAACTCATTCAAAAGTCCCCTAATTTAGGCACAGTGAAATTGTTATACTTTTCTTTTTGGTCATCGAAATAGTTATAATTATACACCTTAGTCCCGTATTCATAACTCAATCCAACTTGTCAATCCAATCCAGCCTAAAGCTTATTAGGTTGGGTTCAATTTTTAAGATCTGACCTGGTATATTTTTTGGATTGAATTTGAGGCATACTTCAAATTGGTCTGACTCGTCTTGAAGTCAAATAAATTTTTTAGAAATAAATTTTTCATATAATTAGTGAATTTAAGATTGTATAGTGGAATTAATATATTCTTTCATAATTTAATATTATTTTTATATTGGTGTAGTTTGTTTTGAAATATAAATTATAAAAAAAATTTCTTAAGTTTTTAATTTTTTAATTGTCAAATTTTGTAATTTTTATATATAATGTCTAAATTCTCACATGTTTTTTGAGAGTTAGGTTGATTTGGTTTGATTCATCCAGTAATCAAATTATTATTGGGTCAAATTCAAATTTTAAAAATTGATTCAATTTAAAAATCATGTCAAATTCAAGTTTGATATGCCCCAATCCAACCTTTCGTTTGCTCACCCTTCTAAATCTGCAGTGTGGAGTATATGGCATGGCAAGGACTCACTCTTCTGAAGTTGATGCGTCAGAAGTTTTCGACAACCACCATTTGATAAATCCAAGGAGTTTGGTATTACTTTTAAATACGACTCCTTATTATCAAAAAGCACTAGCCAGTTCACATAGCTGAAGATGACTAATTTCCAAGTCTCTGTATGTGGTTAGTATAGCTTTATTGCCTAACCCTCAATTATCAAAATTTCACCCACGTAGAACCGGCACTTTCCACTTGCCTAACTTGTTTAGTCAAAAAGTGAAAATCAGCCAAGAAAAACTAATCAAACCCGAGAAAAGTCTTTGTCTGTTATGCCCAATTTCGTGTTCCAGTTTCTCTCTCTCTTTTTCCTTTTGTTTTGAAAAAAACAGTAAAGTTTCCTTATAGATATTATTGTCAGGTTAACTAATTTAACATTCAGCCGATTTAAAAGACTGAACAATTGCACTATTTAAATTATAAACTTTGATATCAATATTTAATTCGTTAGTTTCAAAATTTGTTCTCGTTAAGAAAGTCTAGAGCTCGAGTATTATAAATGAACAAAAATTTGGGTTGAGATAATAATTTAATTGAAAAAACTCAAAATTTAGTAAATTTTAGATATTAATGATTAAGATTAATAAAAAAAGAAATGTCAACTTTAATTCTCTTTTTCAATTAAAATGTAATTTATTTAGCACTTGCTCTCAGCCAATATTAATTATAGCACTCAAATTGGTAATTTGACTGCACGGAACACATATTGTCTGGTCCAGCCATGGACAAATGGTGTGTCACTGATGGGGGCCTGAGAGGGACTTAGTGTGAGTTTCCTTCTTCTTTATGGTTCTTTAATCTACATTGGGTTTTATAAACGTGCATAAAATCAATTGGAATTTGGAATTAAGCCGTTAGGATGGCATTGTCAACCTCACAAGTCACAACTTTTCCAGCTCATTCTAACGTCACATGCCTTTGTAGCAAAGGTGACATACGTATGCCCATGCTAGCTGGATGGAAACTTTCCACTGTGTAATCACAGTATATATCTAAAAAAAATATTATTTGTACTCATGACATATGAGACACCTTATCGACTTATATCTCATCCACTATTGAATGGAACATGGATCCTATTTGAATGAGATTTACATCTCATCTAATGATGAATAAAGTGTGAGTTGAAGTGGTATCTCACATCCTATGAATATAAATAACACAATTCATATATTTATATGCTGAAACGCTAGTACTATCCAAACAACAAAAGAGACGTCCAAACAAACGATATAAGACTTCAGTTGCTACCCTTTCCCTACCTAAATACCCCCACGCAATCGTTCTAACATGCATGTGACAAAATTCACATTAATTCCACTATGAGAATGGTGCACGTTGCATTCTAGAGCTAGGATAAAAACATGCATATCTTACATCATTTAACGAGAGGGGGGGGGGTGTTTAGAAATGGAAAGCGGATATAAATCATGCCAAAATTGACAAGAACGGATGTGGCTCAAGTGGAAGAATTTTAGGGTAACAGTATTTGGGAATGAGGATTTTGAAGGGGAAAAAAAAATAAAAAGAGGACAATTTTTAAATTTTTTAAAATAATAATCTAATTTAATAATTTTATAACTAAAAATAAAGATAAATTATCATAAAAACACCTCTTGATATCTTATTTTTATCTTGCAAAAATATAATTTCTCAAATTTAGAATTAAAAAGTACATTTTTCTCTTTTAAAAAAATAAACTTAAGTTGAGGAGAATTTGTTCATGTCAAGCATGTCTCGAAACTTATTGAATGTTTACATATTTATAAATCTCCTATCAACTAAAAATTCAATAATATATATATATATATATATATATATATATATATATATATATATAATGGGATCTATTTACTCTAATAGTAAGTCTTATACACTTACTTTATTTAATAATTCTTAATAGGAATTGAATGTGATAAATTGAACTGTTGAATTATGTGATATTATATTATTGATTAAACATGCCAAATTTCAGAAAAAATTTGACAACAATAAGTATGTATTCTAATGATTAATGTCTATTTGTATTTTTAAAAATATATTACCCATCAAAATAAAGTGTCATGATGAGATATCAAATTATTTTAAAATTTTATGAAATTTTACATACTTGATATACTTGATAGGACCTTAAACTCAAGTATCGATGAGAT
Source organism: Dalbergia cochinchinensis (assembly GCA_031216125.1). Lineage (NCBI taxonomy): Eukaryota > Viridiplantae > Streptophyta > Magnoliopsida > Fabales > Fabaceae > Dalbergia > Dalbergia cochinchinensis. The sequence continues at coordinate 50,429,870 of CM062373.1, read as the reverse complement.
TTTATATCCACAAAAAAATATTGAATAGATGATGTGTTTAATCGGGAGATAAAAATAAGAGATAAGTTTTCATAGATGAGTTTTATGTGTAAAATTACGCATAAAGCTCATCCATAAAAACTTAATCTCTATTTTTATCCATCAACCAAACACACCCTTGGAGTAAATAGAGGATCCCCATCCATAATGCCATTTTCCTTGTAACCACTAACCAACTGAGAAAGAAGGTTTTGATTTTGGCCATTGTATCGATCAATCAATGTAAAGGGGATTGTGAAATTGTAAAGAACAAGTGAGATTGTCCCTGATACATGTAGGTGGTCATTGGTGGTGAAATGGCCACGACAAAATAAGTCAGTATCAGCTTCGGAACTAGCGGAGTATGTGAATGCATTGATCACAGTCAACTTGATCCATGTCCATGGCCCTCGTTGAAAATTTAAAGCGTTGCTTGTAAAGGACAAAAATCTTCGAAGATGAGCTTTGCCAAAAGAAGACAGGGTTTTTGTGTTATGCCAACTCCAAGTTAGATGTCTCTCGAATAAGATAGATTGATATTAGAAAACAGCTGTTAGGTTGGTTTCTTTTCATGAGGGGTTTGTCTCAAGGTTTATTGGTCTATTTGCAGAAATAATTACTCAAGCATGATTTGTTTATATGTTTATTACAAGTTTTATTACATTACTCTCGGGTATTAATTATTCTCAAGGAAATGATACTCCCATAATTTAGTCCGATTTCATTATGGGCGAGAATAAAAGATTTATATGACTTGAGAATGATAATTATTAAATAAAAATACTAAAATATCAATTAATTATCTCACTTCGTTCCACAATTAAATGTTAGGGATATTTTGTAAATTATGACACATATTCTCAAAAATATATTTTATACAATGCAAAGTTTTAAATTTATTCCTAAGAATATTCTCAACAAATAATACAGGGAATATTTTATGCTAAACAAACAACTTTTTAAAAATATAGAAATAACATTTGTATGTAATATATTCCTAGGAATCACAATTTAATTTCAAACCTTGAAACAAATGTCCCCTAAAAAACCATTGAATATTGCAAATTTCAATTTTTATTTCCAAGTTTTACCATTTCTTTCATAAATTAAAATTCTAAAAAAAAATAACTTAAAACAAAAATTGAAAATTGGAAACAATTTTCTAAATCAAACATGCCTGAAGCTCTTAAGTGAAAAGTTCACATCTTTGTAAAATCACCTGGAAAATAAGTCTTAGTATTTAAGTTCAATGATTGCTTGTCTCTTTGGGCATATAATAATAGAATAAAGAATTGCTTGTGTGGTTGAATTGGAGGTATTTTCTTTTTATAATGTTTTTGGTCTCCTACTAGGTATCCGGCCTGAAAAGCTGACTAATCCGGTTTTGAACACTGCAAGGCCCAAGCGGAGGAGACTCTGGCCACAAATGATGCTCCATTCCTATCCCTCCAAAGATTGAATATGGAAGGAGATGGTTAAAGAAACATAGCCTCATTACTAGCTGTGTCACACCATGTGGATGTGATTGAATTGGAGTTAGAACTATAATACCTTCACCGTTAAGCATTTAAGGATGTACTCAATCCAACAACCTGACTCAATAATTAATATGAAAAAATGTATACATTAGATTAACAAAATTGAAGAAAAATAATTGATTTTAGGTCAATTTCTTTGTTAGGTTTACAATGCATAAAATATTTTTACCAATTTAAAATTTAATATTATTATAAATGATAAAATTATAGAAGAAATATTATTTAAGAAGGGAAGTTGAATCAAATGTCCCTTTTTTAAGTCCCTGCATGCTTAATAAACTAATAAAAGATTTTAGGCAAATGTCTTTTTGGCTGCAAGAGATATTCAAAAGAGAGTTTCCTTAACACTTTCAAATTAAAATAACTTGATTAAACAACTATAGTTTAAAACACATAGTTTGTATGCTCATGTTGCAGAACACATAGTTTAAACAACTATAGGAGATTCTTTTTGAAAATGAGTTATATGCTCATGTTACAATTTGATAGGGTTTAGGCCTTTGTTTGGTAAGCAAAATTGGGTTAAAGGTGGGGTTTGAGGGGCCATTTGTGAGATTGATGGAGTTGACATGAGTATTAGTAGAATTGTGTTAGTTTAGGAATCCACCATGTGCTAGGAAATGGAAGCAAGCTGTGGTTTTGGGAGATCTTTGGCTAGATGATGAGAAGCTAATGGTAAAATTCTCGAGATTGTACTCCATTACAAAGAGAGACTGTTGTAACAAAATGTGGAAGTGGAATCTACATTGGCAGAGAGTTCTTTTCCTAGTGGCAAATATCTTTGCTGTCAAAATTATTGTCTTTGTTGGATTAGGTCTAGCCTAAGCAAGATGACTCTAATACTATCTCATGGTCTTTTCATCCTTCTTAAAAGTTTGTTGTCCATTCTTAACTTATTTTCAGAAACACGATCAAAATTATCAAGTTGAGATTGTTTTCTTAAAAGTATGGTAAGGTGTTGCTCCTCCGAGGATGAAATTATTTGGTTGGTTAGATCTTTTAGGGAAAGTTAATACTAGAACATATCTTAGCCGTTTGAACATCATTGCAAATTGTGACTCTAAGTGTGCATTTTGTAATATTTATGATAAGAGTGTGTCTCACTCGTTCTTTACTTGTGTGCACACTTGGAAAGTTAGGCTTTTTATTGTAAATGGTGGGGCTTAAATTGGGTGTTGTCTCCTTGTCCGAAAATTAACTTTAAGGTTTGAAATGGGGTCGAATTTTATGGTAAGCAAAGACTAGGTCGGAATGTATGTTTTTATGCAATTTTGTTATCTATTTGGGAGCAGAGGAACAGAATTGTGTTTCAAAATGAAAAGGTTCATGGAATAATTTTTGGAATAACCTTATGTCTAGGTGTAGATCTAGGATTAGCTTTCATTGTTAAGATGCTACTAGTTTATGGTGACTGGCTTTTTCGATTGTGTAGGCCCATGTATTGGAGATTTGCATGCTAATTTGGTTGTATGGCTGCAAGGGTGGTTTTGCAGAGCTATACATTGTAAGGTCTTAATATAAGGGAAAGAAGTCTTCTATGAGTTTGTAGGAGATTAGAACTATGTGTTGGGTATTCTAGGCATTGAGTGACACACTTGTGAGCATGTGCTTTGTGACCTTTATGTGTTATGAGTGTGTTTTGGTCTTTGCTTGTTTCTTCACAGGTTTAAGTCGCATGCAAATTTGCAAATACAAGGTGTTTTGGCGGTTAGGTGTTGGTATGGATTGACAATGAGATACTTTTGAACGTGAGGCGAAGTTTCACTTGTGTGGGTGAGGGAGAAAAAGCTAAGAGTCAAATCTCTAGATAAAGCTTTAGAGTGATACACTTGCTGAGGTTTAGTTGATTATTAGACGATATGTGTTGCGACATGTGTGTGTGTATGTGTGTGTGTGTGTGTTTTGTTTCATGTCAGTATTCCCCTGTGGGTGCGTTCAGACCAATTTAGTGATTGTTAGTATGACTTGGTTTTTTGATGAGGTTCTCTTACAATGATCACCCTAATAGCCACACTGAAGGGATTGGAGTAAGTGCCATCTATTCCTATTTTTTACTAATAGGTTTTTTTTAGATGAGGAAATAGAGATTAGCAGCTTATGTGAGGTGTGTTTCTTTGGATTTTGAGCAATGATAATGATGGTAGTTTGGGTGCTATTTTGCTCATTTGAAAGCAATTGATTTAGGTTATGGCTATGTTATAGAAGGATTTCTTGTAAAGTTGTTTCTTTAGGTCATTCATTGATTTAACAGTATTGTATATGATTTAACATTCTCCTTTGCTAATCAAGGGCATGGTTTCGGTTCTTCAGAGATATCGTATGCATTTTGGTTTGCTGTTGTGGATTTATTGTTGCCAAGTTACTTAAGGCACATTGACCAACATGGTTAGGTGTTGCTGCTGTAATTTTTGGCAAGTTTTAGCCATGGGTCAGCAATCATTGGAGCTTGTCTTGGTGTTCACTTCATGGAGGTTTGCTATCGCTTTCAATAGATGATATAGTTTTTTGTTTTTTAGGTGAAATTTTAGCTGTATAGCTATGTTGTTGATGATTTTTCATTTTTTTATTTTTTGCAACTTTTGTATTTTGAGCTTTCTGTTCTTTGACCTTTGATTTGCTTTGCTTCCCCTATTTTAGGGGGTTAAGCCTCTATGCTTGAACTATAAAAAAAAAAAACACACATAATTTGTATATTAGTTGAAAGCGTGATTCATTGATGAAACTCATTAAGTTGATAATCAAATAGTGAGAATAGTTAAAAGTAAATAGAGATGAAGGGATAAGAGCTTCGTTAGAGTATTTATACTGGTTTGGTTCCCTAACTCTGGAATCTATAATCAGTCCTCGTCCAAGGTAAAAGTTTCCACTAAATCACAAGTCTTATAAGACAGTTACAAACAAACAGTGCTTCACACTAATCGCAAGAGTAAGCACCAATAAAGAGTAGTCTACAAGAGCCACTCCAAACTCCCTGCAAAAGTAGTCCTTGACAAGAGTGTCAACACCTAATTTTTAATTGGGTTGCAAAAAAATTGTTTCTTTTTGTTTGAATTAAAAATAAAAAACTCATCTTTCAAAAACTAAAATTAAAATCAAAAAATCAATTTCCGATTAGATTTTCTTTCAATTAGCTTGATTTTGTCTTTCAATTGGTATCAATCAATTTTTTCCAATCAAATCAAGTTTTTTTTTAATCAATTAACATCAAATTAATTTTTTTCCATCAATTACATTTAGAGTTAGAGATGTATATAAATAGGTGTCCAATTTTTGTAAGGGTAGTCACACAAACACACACAGTGCATTGGGGGAACCCAAAATGCGTTGGCCACCATTAGCCAATCACCCTTTCTGCCCTTACCACCTTAACTACTAAGTCAACACAATGTAATCACACAACCCTCTCCTATCATCCTTTGACACCATTATTGTCATCCTTCTCCTTTAATCCTTGGCCTTTCATCATCCTTCAACACCATCACCATTATTCCCTTCACCATCCAACAGCCACACCTTTACCATTCTCACTACTACATAACCTTCACATGACCATTAGGTCACACAATCTCCATCCTTTACCTCCAACCTACCTTATTAGAAAACCTCACGACCTCTGGCCTTGACAACTACCCTCCTTATAGCCACTGCGAAGCTCTTCGTTGCCCCCTAAGCTGAGTTAGCGCATCATGAGTGCTGCCCATGGCTATGCACTGCAGCCCCTTTTCTTTTCCTAAACTTAATCAGATGTTATCTCAACAGCCAATAATGCAGCCTATGACTGATCAACGGCCAAATGTGCAACCTATGGATAATCAACAACCAATGTTTTAGCCAATTTTTACACCCCAACAATAAGGTGGCCAAGTTGCAGCACTATATGCTAATCAGTAAGTAATAATTGTACCAGTGGAAATAGACCCAAATGTATTAGCCAAGGCTATGAGACGTCATTTTGGCATCCAATTAAAACCATTGGAATGACCTGTCTACAAGAGACCATATCTTGACTATGGGGATCGTGCATTAGGACTCCTAATTTTACAAGATTTTCTAGGAAAGAAGGAAAAACAATTGTAGAATATGTTAGCTGGTTTGTTGTACAATATGCAAATGATGATTAAAATTGTTTCTAAAGGCTACAATTGTTCCCTTTGTCTTTGACAGGGGTGACCTTTTCCTAGTATTCTCATTGCCTCCTAATTTCATGAAAAATTAGGATGATATGGAGCAACTATTCCGTGACCATTTTTACCGTTCTAATCTAGAGATTATGGTTGTTGATTTCATGAGTCTTAGGCAACAATTTAAAGAGCCTATAGCTAACTTCATGGAGAGATTTCAATGGCTGAGGGGAAGGTGCAATGTCAAAATGCCAAAAGCTGATTATGTTGTCCTTGCCATAGGAAATATGCACCAATGACTAAGGAAAAGGCTGATTGCTAAGGAAATATACACCCTCTAGAATTAAGCAATATATTCTTGAAAATGACCAAACAAAAGCCAAACAAAAGTGAGGTGTAGACTCAGATTTAATTGCATTTGATGATTATGATTCAACTAATGAGGATACTAATTAAGAACAAACCCCAAAGTCAATTGACATATTAATAGTTGGAGTTTTCAAAAGAAAGCCATCCATGAAGCCCACTATAGGTTCAGTTGAGTGAAACTTTACCTGAAGTCTTGCATTGGCTAGCTTTTTTACAACTCAGATTGGATTAGAAAAATGATGCATGTGGGAAGCAAGTTGAGAAACAAGAAGAGAGGAGGTAAGTCTAAGTTTGCTAAAGTGGAGAGTTAGTCTTTAGACTTTGGTAAACTAATTTGCCAAAGGGAAAAATGTCAGCAAAAGAAGTATCTTTGGAAAACGTATGCATGCATAAAAAGGAAAACAAAGATAAAGGTTCTTTTGAAAAGTACATCATTTTTGTCTTGTTTAAAATCAGCTGAATGATGTGGGAGGCATATGTTGGAGCATAAAAATAGTAGTTTTATGTTTATCGCAAAAAAACCATCTTGGGAAGATGAAAACTTCGCCTACGGCTAAGTATTTGGCTGGTGAATATGTTGTGATTGATAACACTTACTTGAAGGATGTAGTTGATGAAAAATTAGCTTGAAACAACCTCAGAATGTTAAAATCCCCATCAAGGCTTTAATTGGATAAAGGCTAGGCTGTAGTTTTCATAATGACTATTAATACATATCGATGGAAAGCTTAAGACAAGAGCTTCAACATGCAACTTGAGTTCACTTGGTTGAGGTCGTTTCGGCCCCGAAAAAAGGCTCTTTTGATACTATCTTGGCCATTTTTCTACTTTCATTATGTTAAAGTTAGCCGAATGCCAATTAAGATATTTTCGAAGACTTTGAGGATGCTTATCCACTCAGATCCAGTGCTCCTAAAGCTTGAAAGCTTACAATGGCTGGCCTTGGCTAATTATCCATCAGCCCAGAACACACAGTTATTCTTGCAAAAAGGCTAGCCTTCAGCTAAGGGAATGGGTCCCATGTTGGGCTTGGTCCTTGTGACCCTGTCCATCCACGAATTATTTCTGAACCTTGGTTGAAGAGGACATATGCTTCAAAATGTGAGCATATGAGCTTTGACCAAGTTTGCAACCACTTCCATAAAAATAGGGGCAGTTAAAGAAAGTGGTTGTAATTCGAATAAGGGGAAAATTAGTGGATAATGGTTTTGGGAGGTTGCAAAAGAATATGGAAATGCTTCCTACAAAATAGGACACATGGCCAAGCATTGGCTAGCGTGTTTAGTGCTAAGAGTTAGGGTCACATTTAGGAATCATGTTGGTGTAACTAGTGATTGAGTAACTACTTTATTATGTTTATAAATAGTCATGCACTTGATTGGATCAAGAAACCTTAACATACAATGAATCAATGATAATTTCATTTCCATTTATCTTTATTTTTATGTAATTTACTTATCTATGATTTATCTCTCTAGTCCTTTACAATCTTTTATACTTAGTTTTTTTAGTCAATCTCTTCATATCACAACCAAATATTTTTTGAAGTAGTTTGGGAACCCATAGCAGAGAAATAGAGTTCCTTTCTCTAAGAAATCATCTAAGATTTGGGAATCAAAGTTTTCTTGAAAAACACAATCATAAACTTTTCATTTCATTTACCTTATCTATTTTACATACTTATACAATGATAAGATAAATAATCTACAATCTCTCTCTTTTTCCTTTGTTTTTTTTTCTTTGTTATCTTCTCTGCACTTTCTATCATAACTCGAAAGCAAGAAATCTTACATGCCCTAAAAGTAAGAAAAATATTAATTTGTATCATTTATTATTTGACATCTCAATGATTGTATTAAAAATATAGGGAATATTGCTAATGAGCTATAGCTCATATGGCACCACTTTTGTTGCAAGTGACTAACAATTTGTTAGTACTGGGTCAAAGATTCTATCTCTATTTACCTATCTCTTTTCCTATAAACAAAGAACTATATATATACAGGGAAAATTGAAAATAATGATAATCCATAAGCTGATATATTAAATAATAAATAATATAAAACAAATTATTTTCTTATTCCAAGAGTATTTGAGATTTTTTTTGGTCAGAAAGAATTTCTTCTCTGAAGCACAAATCCTTTTTTTTTTTGGTTCCCCTAAAAAGCACAACCTTCCTTCCTTTCTTTTTTTTTTTTTTCCTCTTTTGGTCGGGAAAGCACACCCTTTCTTAGCAACTATACTTGCTGAATAATTTTTTCATTCAATGATTCCAATAACTAAAAGGTGAAGGGAAAACTGGAATCAAAATAGCAGCAGCCCAACAGTGCTACGAGCCCGAAAAAAAGCCCAGCATCCAAATCAACGGGCCTTGATTTGTTTGGTGCATGACATCCCTATTGAGTGTCGATTTTGGCGTTGTGCACTGTTTCCCATGTCATGTGTGTGCAGTGGACTATGGACGCCAAGAATGAGCAGACACAGAGACCTACGTCTATGCGACGTCGCAGGAAGGCCAGCCTCAAAAACATAGCTCACTGCATCCCCCTTCTGAAACACAAGGCCCCAATTGTCGCCCCAACGTCTGTTTATATTTTCCACTCTTTCCCCGTACATGTGTATTTTCATTTTGAATTTTTTTCGAGAGTTAATGCTCACTTTAATCCCTGATATTTCATAAATAAATCACTTTAATCCATCACTTTTAAAATAAATCAATTTGATCATTTACTTTTACAAACGTGAATCAATTTAATCCTTCTATTATATCACTGCTAGTTAAATAGTGCCCGGTGGGCATATAGCTCGTCTTGAGAGAGACAGAGCTCAATCGAGAGAAAATAGAGCTCGATCAATATGAAATAGAGCTCGCCAACTTTATTCCTATTGGTCGAGCTCTATTTCCTATAAGCTGAGCTCGAATTCCTTTTGGACAAACTCTATTTCTTCTAGATTGAGCTCTATCTCTTTTAGGACGAACTTTTAACTAATGGTGATTTAACAGATGTTAATAAGACTGAATTGATTCAAGTTTGTAAATGTGAGGGACCAAATTCATTTATTTTAAAAGTAAGAGACTAAAATAACTCATGTATGAAATATTAGGGACTAAAGTGAATATTGACTCTTTTTCTAAATTTACATATAAGTGCTCTAATGCTCGTTAAATTTGAAGAGATATGATAGATCTTCCCATAAATCTAATCCCTAATAAAACTTTGGTTCAAGGATAAAAATATCAGTGAAAATTACTTGAATGAGTTTTATGTATAAAATAACACATAAAGTTTATTCATATAATTTTTACTCATATTTTCATCCTTCAACCAAATATGTCCTTAATGATAAAAAAAAATTCTACATCTACAGACACATAATAATATAACTAAATTATACTGATAAACAAATATACGACTAGACTAATCACTTTTATCTTATATAAGAGCCAAGTGATGGGATGGGAACCCTAGAAGAAAAGGAGAGAGATGTCCTCCAAGAAGTGGCAAAGAGATTGATTGTAGTGTGTCTTTGGATTATATACAGTATACTCATCAACATTATGAGATCGACAAAATTGTAACATTTCAAGGGACACAAACATTTAGGAGATCTGTGTGACACATTGTTCTTGATAAACCATTACCGTTATATCAATATAAAAATAGGTGGAGTGCCCACCAAGCTGCAAAGTACAAGTATAAAAATGGCACCTTTTGCCCTATGAATCAAGCCTGTTGATGGGATTAATTCAATTTTTTTGCCAAAACCATGCCAATCATTTGTACAGAAGTACTATTATCATGGTATATAATAGTGATAGTGCGGCGTTATTTTCTGTTTGGATCCACCTTATTATAAGAGTTTGTTTTGCTTAAAAATTCAATTATGTATTATCATTAAATGTTTAAATATTATAATAATAATTTCAAAAGTTATAATAGTACTATATAATTAGTTGATATTATAAAATATTTTATATTAACATTTCATTAATTTGAACTAAATGAATAGCTAACAAATCTTCTATCCACTGTTAAACTTCTCAATAAAGATCATTGAACACTCAATTATGAACTTTATAAAACTCCATTGCATTTTAGAAGCCGAAAGCATCGTCTGGGTAAACTTCAATTGAAAAATTTGTCATTTTCTTTCCACCAACCATGCCTAATAGTATATCAGACCAAATCTCTTAATTTTATACTCTAAAACATAAATTTTCGAACTTGATCAAGGTCACCTGCTGAGAAGGGATTAAATTTTGAACATGGAAGAAAAAACGAAGTAGAATCATCACTGCTCTCTGAAAAATTGAAAATGTTCCTAATGACAACCACATTGTGTACCTCTGGAGATATTACAGCAAGTGAAACAGAACCTATCACCTAACCGTACGATTTTGCTAATTTTTGCAAGCAAACAGTTGATGGGAGAGACGTGAAAATATTAACTAAGCAAAACAAGCACGCTTTGTATGACCTTTCATGTCTACAAATGAAATACCAAATCATATCTCAGTAAATTTTATCTCTTACTATAGCCAAAGTGGGCTTTTTATTTCCTTTGGTGAAAGTTTTTCCCGTACTGATTGGGTAGAAAGCCACGAGCTCCCTTTTTTTTTTTTTTTTTTAAAGGTAATGATATTTTGATATCCAAAAAATAAATATTTATTCAGATATTTACTTCATAATTATTGAATGTAATAATGATTCTCACTTATTCTTAACATTTATCACATCCAATGATTATAAAATACTTTTTAGGTGTCAAACTAGTATTATTATTATTTTTTAATCAAAATGAAGGATAGCTCCCCTTTTTTGAATGAATGCAAAGTTAAGTTGAGAATAAAACTTTCTTTAATCCAGAATCAGAGCATGCTTTTGAGATCATCTAGCAATAGAGAATAATCAAACTCATGTCGTAGCATGTTGACACCACAAGCTTCTTTTTAATTTTTACATAATACTACACTTTTTTATTTTAGAGATGAATTCACTTTAGGAAAAAATAAATTATGCTACTGATTAGATTCAATTCCCACTAAAAATTAAAAAATGTTAACAACCACATTGGAGAAGTTGTTCCTAGACGAAGAATTCTTTCTCTAAAAGCGTATCCATCTTTAAATTTTCCCCATGTAACTATGTTAGGACTCACAAAATAGGTGGCATCTTATGATAACCAATCTTGTGGGGGAACCATTTTCTTACAACTTCATCTGCTCTTAGCATCACCTCATAGTGCTAGTTCTTACTAGCATTTTTTAGCCACTCACTTTTCTTACAACTACATCTAACCCTTAAGCAGCATCTCATGTTGCTAGTTTTTTAGCATTTTTTATTCACTCGTGTGTGTTGAGGGGATAGAAAAAGAGTAGTACAAAGAGAATTAGGAATAGATTATCCTTATCAAGACATTCCAAAATTAATAAATTGAAAACCCAAAAAAAACAAACGGACGTGACAACTGCAAAAATAATGTGAAAGTGAAAGGAAAATGTACGAAAATCAGAATTCTGAATGAACCAAATTGATTAGATATTCCGCAAAAATGAATAATTGGGGGATCTAGCTTGTAAAGGTGATTTCTTTTGTTAACCCCCTTCGTTACAAAGCTATATAACGCCTTAAGGCCCACTTTAAAACAGGTTCTGGAAGATCATAATTACTTAATTAGTGGGGAAAAGTAGGATGATCCATTTTTCAAGTAGAAGTAATGTACAAAGGATACTGCTTCTGTAAGCAATAAAAGCAATGGCAATTTCGTAAGATTAATAAATATTCTATCATCAAAAAATTCTTCTGATCATTACACAAGTCACTGCCTTCACTTCATCCTGCTTTTTGTACAGTGGTCTTAAACAAGAGGATGTATAACTTTTGATCCATGGAGAAATAAAGAAACCCTCCAACAGAATGTGTCACAAAAGACCCAAAATTAGTCCCCACAATGCAGTGCCATGCCGGCCCATAAACCCCATCAAATTCCTGCAAAAAGAAATTGAAGACCACCAAACCAAAATCCATCTACCAATCAATCACAAGAATCAAACACTTAGTTTAAAACACTACAATAATAATAAAAAAAAAATCAAATTGAACATCCAAAGTATTGAATCAAATATAATGAAGCATTAAGTCAGTCTATAATAATGTAACTAACTAATTACCTTCTTGAGGGTAAGGGCAAGGGTCTTGGATGTGAACTTTTCCATGCTGTCAAAGGCCTTTCTGGCACAATCCACAGCATGGATCTGCATAAATGGTGGCATATCAGCTGAGACCACTTTCACCCCATTCACTGCAAACACATCACCCAAATCAACTACCTTTGAGCCACAGAATGATCGCCTTCTATTACCACCACCACCACCACTGGGAGGAGGAGGAGGAGCCTGTGAAAGTGAAACAGAATGCCTCTTAACAACAACATCATGATGTTTTTCCTCCACCACAACAGGAGGAGGAATCCTTGAGTTCTCAACCTTAACAACATCATCCTCCTCAAACAGAACCTTGCCATGATGAACCCCTCCATCAGAACCCTTCTTCATCACACCGTCAAGTTTCCTTCTTTCCACTTCCTTCTTGCATTTCTGGGGCTTCTCTTTGGAAGGTCTCTTTGCAATAAGCTTTGGTGCAGTAGCAACTATGGCAGAGGATGCCACGGCCTTGACCTGCAGCAAATGGGTGTCAACAAGAGGAGGAGGAGTTGGTGGTGGTAGTGGTGGCTGAGGAGGGTGATTATTATTGTTGGTTTGTGATGGTTTGTGGGGTGCACGTGGTTTGTGACTAATTATGTTTAGGCTTGACAAGTGTTTGAGGATGAAAGAAGAAGGCTTGGAGGGTTGAATGAGATCTGGGTTTGGTGGTGTTGGGTAGTGAGAAAAGGTGGTGGCTGTGAAGGTGGGTTTGGGGTGCTTTGTTGGAGTAGAGCCACCACCAACTATGGAAGAGGGATAGGGTTCTGGTGATGCTAATTGTTGGTGTTGTTGGGTGGGGCGGTGCGGCATTCTGGATTATTGGGTGAATGCAATGGTAAGAGAGAAGGGAAAACAAGCTTTTGTGCCTATTTTTGTTTTGTGTCTTGGTTGGGTTTGGATTTGTGAGGGGGTGAACATAAATCAATCAGATAGGGACACCCTCATACGACTTGACGTTTCCTCCAATTTTAATTTTATTTATTTATTTATTTTTTTTTGCTATTCGCAGTTCAACACTTTTTTTTCAAAAAAAGATGGTAAATAATATCTCAAGTCGTCACAAATCAAACCAAAAATAATCCTACGAATGTGTTTAGAAGTGGTTAAGAAATAAAAAGAAAAAAGTAAACATTTAAATTGGTCCTTGACAATCTTGTTAATAGATAAATTGATCCATAACAATTATAAACACTCAAATTGGTCCCTCACAATTGTTAAACTAGGACACTATAAGTCTTTGACCATCCAGTCAACACTCAATTAGGGGCAGTGATGAGAAAAGAGCTCAGCTGGGAGAATGTAAAGCTCGTATGAAAAAAGAGCAATGAAATAGAGCTCAGTTAGGAGGAGGCGGAACTTGACTAAGGAGGAGGAGCTTAGATGACAGGTGTCTGAACTTCATCACATGCTTATCAGTCTTGGCCACCTGTCAACCGAGCTCAACCTGGCCCTAGTCGTGCTATGCCTAATTCTGTCGAAGCTCTATCTCTTCTCAGATGAGTTCCATCTTCTCCCAATTGAGCTCTTTTTCATCTCAGCCCTCTGGTCGAGCTTTGACAGGCTGATTAGAGACCTATAATGCCCTATTTTAACAATTATGAGGGACCCATTTAAGTGTTTGCAATTGTTAGGGATCAATTTATCCATAAAAAAATTGTTAAGAATCAATTTGAGTGTTTACTCTAAAAAAAAGCACAGATTTATGTTAAGATGATAGAATTCTAAGTTTTTAATACATCGATCATACTTGAAATTTAGAAACTTCTCTCTTTTGAGTATTGGTTAGAAAAATTCGAAAAATTTTATGTCCATAATAAGCTGATTTCATTTAACACAAACGATGATATATATGGTTTAAACTTTAAAACTTTGCCTTTTTTTTCTAGAATTATGTTATTTGCATTCATAGGATGTGAGATATCGTATTGATTCATATATAATTTATTATTAAATAAGATGTGGACCTCATTCATATAGTATTTATATCTTATTTAATAGTAGATAAAGTGTAAGTTAATGTGATACTTCATATATCGTGAGTATAGATAATATTTTTTTTTATCTTTTCTTGAAACAGAAAAGAAGCAGCAAGGTGAATAATAAATGCGGGTAACCCTAAAGAGTGAGAGTTTGGTTCATGACTGTGGAGTGGATGGAGACTTGTGCGGTGGTGAGATGTGTCCATTGAGCTGAGTGCCGTTTGATTTGCATTCAGTTCAGTTGCCCACCCACCCTGGATGACGACAAAGGGCGTGTGGGACTCGCCACGAGGAGTCCTTGACCGTTGACTTTATTTGGATTCTTGCTTACGTATGATTATGGGCACTGACCAAACCTCACGGTCACGGCATAAAGTAGTTAACCCACAAATCTCGCTTTAATCTCCAACCAAAACTGGGACAAAATAACAAGTTTTTTTCATAAATAAAATAGGATTTTCTAACCATTGTTCTATGATAAATCCATAAAAATTAAAAGTTCAGGTAGAGGGAAATCTAGTCACAATCTAAGATTGGAGAATATTTTGGACTTAGCAAATGTTCACATAAATATTTAACTCAAATCATAATGATATATGAGTGAAGGTTTCCAATGGTAAAATTTTTTTATGCTCCTAATATATTAAATATATTGATAACTTAAAAATTTTATTTTTTTAATAAAAAATTTCTACTTTGAAAATTTAACCATAAGTCCCCATAAGTGAAAAGCCGAGTTGGTAGTCTAATCATTCTTAACACAAATTAATAAGCCTTGAAAATGTGCCTGAGCTAACCATTCAAGGTGCATACTATTGGAGGGTTAATAGAGAAATAAAAGTATTATACATTTTAAATAGTGGGGGACTTTAAACATATGTTTTATATTATAAGAGATTAATTCGCCTTTGATATTTTAGTTGGAAAATAAAATAGGGCTTTTCTCTGAGGTTAAAGTATTACAATTATATGCTTAAGTGATGGTGTTTTTGGAAATTTATTAGAGCTCTCTACTGATTTTTGTTAACATATATGTTAACAACCTCAAATAATGGAGGTAGAAAGAGGCGTTTACAATTCTGTTACACAATATGACCAAAACATTGCTGGCATTTCTTAATTACAACGAGCAGATTATTAAAAAAAAGTGATGAACGAGTCATTTCGAGGGAAATAATCTTATATAAGCTTTCTGGTAGGTAAAAATATTGCATCAACTGGTTCAATAGCGATCCTTGTCTGGTCTGAGACTAATAGGTAAGCATTAAAAGAAGTACAAAATTATAGATGAGACATAATATGGTTTGATTTCAACATAGAATATCTTCTACATAGTTTTTTTGTAAAATAAATGATGCGTGTACTGCAATATTTCTATAACGAATTAATTATTTCACTAATTAATCCCTTTTCATTTTAAATATAAAACATGCATTTTTATATGTACAGCTATACCTGTCACATTTTCTCACGCTCAGGCATGATCCAGAGATATGACGGTATCATTCTCATTATATCGTTTTCATATGTATAGCCACTCATAAATAGCTCAACATCGTATGAGTAGCCACTCTAATTTTAAAAAAATAATTGCAAAAAAAAAATCTACAATAGCTGAAATTGGAGTCCCAAATTGAACACTGAACATGACTGCCAAAGCCAAAGACTGGTGTCATTTCTATTTAAATGGTGTAAGATACTATGTCGACTCATATCTTATTCATTATTAGATGAGACATGAACCCTATTCAAATAGAATTTACATCCTATTTAATAATAGATTGTATATGAATCGACATAATATTTTATATTTTATTAGTACAATTATCATTACTCATAGCAAAACGCCTTTAAAATCCAACAAAAAAGGGGTGAGCAGTCCATGCGACGTGCAACTCGTCTGATCTGGAAAATCTGCCTACTTCGTTGGACACGAGAAACTTGTTCAAAGCAATTAAAAACAATCACTCCACGCTTCTTAAAAAATTCGAATACATCAAAAACAGCATAATCTAGCAAATACGCAAAAAATACATATGTAGCTAATAGCCTTAGAAAGATTACCTATGTAGATTTTTTTTAATTAAATGTTCATTTTGATCCTTTAAATTGTATGTTTACTTTATTTGAATCCTTGAAATTAAAAAAGAATCAATTTATTCTTTAAAATTGTAAAAAGTGATTTAGGTTAGTGTCCATGCCGATATTCATGAAGAATGATTAATTTGAATCACATTTTATAATTTTAGAAGCTAAATTGATATTTCTTTATTTTAGGAACTAGAATGAACATAGATAGATGCACTTGCATAAACTATAATTTTTTTTAGAAGTGGATAGTTATATATATATACATATTTTGCTCTCATTACTTTATTAAATTTGATTGCGCACTAAAATAAAAATTATATAAAATTTCATATTATGTTTATGTGGTATTCTTGTCTCCATTATCCAAGTTTTTTTAGATTCATTATTGAAAGCGAATTTCACATATAATTTTAGGAGTGAATACCCTATTTATCTTTTCAAGATTTTTGTCTCGGACTATTTTTTCTTTAAGAAAAGAAATAAATCTCATGATATTTCAAAATTGAGAATGATAGACACATTAGTCCATCTATTAGTTTTTCATTAGTGAACTTATATAAGTGGTATAATACAATAATAATGCATCATTAAAATTATAGATACAAACAAAATGACACTATTTTAGAACATATTACACTTATTTTTATATATAAAATTACACAAAATAAATCATTTTATGACTTATAATAAATATTTAGATGACTTATTTTGTAAATTTCAACTACTAAAATGAGTTATTTTAAATTTTATTCTACTTCAGATATCATATGTATCATTTAACATCCTAGTAACAAGTCAATATATAATTATATTAGTGTTTAAAAAATTAAATACATTTAAACAAACTGATATATCCCATTAATAAAATCTTGAGGGGCTACAAGTTTATTTTTTGCTTTTAAGGGACTAAATAATTTTATAAAATTTTTTTGTACTATTATATGAGTTATTTACTCTAATTTTAGGGATTAAAATCAATCTTTTTTTTTCACCCTTCTTCTAATTTTATCTTTATGGAGCTCATTAAGAGGAAAAAGGGCTTGTTCTCGAAAATTGTGGCCCAACTAGTCCAGCATGTGTATATCGGGCGGTTCCCAGACGAAAAAAAACCGACTCCTTTTAGTTCTGACAAAAAAAAAAACTACTGCCTTTGAAAAAAAAATATTGAAAGGTATTTTCAGACCAAAAAATAAAATTGAAAGATGTTTCTATTTTCAACCAATTGATATCGGGAAATTTATAATTACTCCTACTATTAATTCATGCTAGTTTGTAATTATTTAAATTTAATTAATAGTATTCTCAATTTAACAATGTACTCTATATTTTTTTATGCTGATATACTCTATATTATTATATGGTGTCACGTGTTATATTATCGTGATGAATGCCATAAAATAATAATAATCTAGTGTAGAAACATACAAGCACTTCTTTCTTATCATGGGCCAAATAGAAGAGTTGCTTTGATACGAAGTCAATGTGCTGAACAGATGTATCGGAGACGCATTGCAAAAGGAGCAGGTGTTGGAACTCGGAGGCCATGATTCACCTTTGAAGGAGTGAGGAGTAGCCGTTCTGAGGTTTAAATCGTGCACAGAACATTTGAATGGCATGTGTATGTGTTGGATGGATTCATATTAGATTTTATATGATACACTGACAGACACATATTTATATATATTTATTCTAAAATTTATTTATTTCTTTCTCCATCATAGAAAAATAAAATATAAATAAACTTATAAAAAGAAAATAATATATAACCTTATAATTTGTAAGAAAATAAAGTATAAGTAAAAATATATAAATGATATTTTAATTAATGTATCACTTTTTTCAAATTTTGAATAATATATATAACATAGCCCTATCCTATTATTTTTTAAATTTTATATGTCTCACCTGTCTATATCATAGTGTCTTGTGTCCATATAAGTGTTGAGTTTCATAGCTTACAAGAAAGAGATTCAGATTCCAAATTCAAAACGGCAAAAGACAATCCTGAAGGAATACTAAATTATTGCGCATTTCTTGTGTTGTGTTTTCCGCATTATTTTGTTTGGACCTTGAATTCAAATCTTCAGTCCGTTTTATTTGTTTCTAGTTGTATATGTCTCCAATGTTAATTAACAGGATGGGGCAGGACTCAAAAAGGAATATGTATTTTGTCGACAAGTAATTGCATCTTATGATGAACAGGGTTAATAATTCGAAGCTAAAACTAGAAGAGTATTGTCTTCTTTTCAAATCATAAAGTAGACAAGGTGCGGAATCTTTTCCTCTTTACGTGTTCTGAAACCTGCGATACCCAAAGGGATGCGCAAAAAATAAAGAAATAAATAACCAAGGGACTCAAAAGATTTCACCATAAGTTTTTTTAAGGAATAGATTTCATCATAAGTAAACGAGTAAATTATACTAACCTCCCATGAGTTTCAATGAAATTGCACTAACCTCTTTTCTAGTTTGCAAATCTTACAATGACCTCCCTAAACTTCATTAACTTTTACACTAACCACCCCTAAAGTTAACAGTCCGTTAATAGTACAAACAGAAGTTAGATCATGTGCCATGCACATGATTTTTAACATATAAAAGACTCAACTACCCTTGTTTGAAAGGAAAATACCAAAAAAAAAACTTGTTTATTATGAGTTGATTTTAACCACGCCACCAGCTTCCTTCTCCCAACCACCACCAGCATCCAAAACTACTGTGAACTGCCGCTATCACCACTGTCCCTTTTAGATCCGCCTTCACAACCACCACGGTCTCCTCCCTCATTTTTGCCGCCAGCCACCATGTCACCACCGGCTTCCTCCTCCTAAACACCTAATTTTGCTTATTCTTTACATCCATATAATCAAAATATAGAAGCTCAAGCTGTGCATCCCAAACAAATACAATATCTACAAAACTAAAAGCAAACACAAAAAAAAAACCAGATACCAAATTTTCATCAACACAAATTCAATTCATACAATTCCCAAGTTCAACAATAACCCATCTCAAACCACACAAATCTTAGCACCAAAACCAAAATCAAACACATCTAAACCTTTTGAAAAAAAAAAGGAAACATAAACAAAAAGGGTGACAGGCGGTGGCTTCTCCGCCTTCATGCTTCTCTTCCGATTTACAATCCTTTAACTCACAATCATAATCCTCCATCAAAGCTATAATCTCCATCTACAACCTAATCAAAATGAAGCCAGAAACAAAACAAAACCAAACAATAGAACAAACCCAAGATAAAAAATAAACAGCCAAACTTAGAAAAATAAAAAAAAAATGGAAGAGGGAGAAGCTGTGGCGGCCCTCCGCCACCAACCACCACCATCATCACCACAAAGCCACCACCGCCGCATGCATCCACAACCACCATCATCATTGCGAACCGAACGTCGAACCACCCCTACCACCATGGGATTGGCCTCGTCTCCCTCCTCTTCCATCACCACCAAGGTAGTCCTCCACCATGCCACCACTATCGTAGCACCGGCTTCCTCCTCTTCCATCGTTGCTGATTCACGACCATAGCCACTGCCGGTTCCTCTTTCTCTTCCTCCGCCACGATCTCCTCTTCCACCGCTGGCATCCTCCGCCTCAAGAACCATGAAGCCATCGTATCTTGCCACCACTTCCGTTCGGCCAACATTGTACCCTCCGTAAACCAAAGAATCGTGAACCACTGCTTTAAATTTGTTAGCCTCACCACTTCACCACCACGACCTCTTCCCCTTTAGATCAACCTCTTCCCCTTCAAATTGGCCTCCTCCTAATCTCGCTGCCGGCACCCTGCTCTTCTACCCAGCCATGACCTCCCGATCTCACCCCAAAGGACCCTCTTTTCTCTCTCTCTGTCGGCCTCCCATTTTGCATCCACCAGCCACCATCCCTACCTCCCTCCCTCCCTCCCACCATTGCCGATCTATAGCCACCATAACCCACTGCAACCACCACAGCTTCTCTCGCTTTCCTCCTCATCGTAGAGTCGTCGCGCGCTCGCTGCGGCAGTAATCTCATTCCTCCGACGCCGGAGCACTGCTCCCTCTCTATCTCTCGCTCTCTGTTCTCTTTTTTTTTTTCTTTTTTTGTAACTTGAGGTGGGTAAGTTCGGGTGGTGAGATAAGAAATAATGGTGTGATGGAGGGGCTAGTGGTGTGAGGGTATTTTGGACAATAGGCTTATATTACTAATAGTGTTAAGTTGCATTTGACATAAGGGAGGTCATTGTAAGGTTGCAAACTAGAGGGGAGGTCAGTGTAATTTCGCTGAACCTCAGGAGAGATTAGTGTAATTTGCTCTAAGTAAATTGCATATTTTGAAAGAAATAATTGCTGATATAATCTGTTTTAACGATAAAATAAACAAATTAAATACATAAAATGAATTATTTGGAAATTAGTTTTATTACAAATGTTTGAAAGTTCATTAAACATGGCTAATAATAAATGTTTTAGAATGTTGGAGGTCATTATCTCTGGAAAAAAATAGTAAAAAAATATCTGGAAGGCTGAGATAAGCTGACACTTCAGGTGGTGTGTGGATCACAAATAATTTTTTATTCCTAGAAATATTATTCCTAGAAAAGTTATTCCCAAGAATAACATTTTCAGGAATGCAAATAGAGGTGTTTGGTATGCAATACTGATTGAATACCAAATGGTATCCACCGATAATGGTCTGCTTTAATTGGTGGTGGTTTGGTCTCGACCAGCAGTGGTTCAATCTTGATTAGCGGTGGTCCGGTTGGCAATGGTTTGTCACGCAATCAAGGGTGTTTCGGCTTCGATCGATGATGATCCTTTGTCGACTGGCGATGGTCCGATCTTGATCAACTATGGTCCAACGGTCGTGATAGTTGCTCAAGGTTTAGGCTTCGAGGGCAAGTTAGTTTTTTCATTTTCTAAAACATTATCTTCCTATAAGAACCCAGCATTCACATGGGAGATGGTGAAAATAAAAATGAATTCATTTTCATTCATGGGAATATAAATTTCACGAAAATTTTTTTCATCCATGAACCAAACATGGGAATCTCTCGTTCCCATTCTCATATTTCCAAGAATATTAAAACTTTCCCTGATCCACATGCCAATGCTCAACATATATTGTCTGTAAACAAAAATGTTATTTTGACACCCAATATGACATCACTACATCATCACCATTGGATGTGAGGGTGGGTTGCACCAACTTCACTCATTCATCGCATCCAATGGTAATATAGTGAAGTCCTAATGAGATACTACTTTTGAGTGTTAAAATAATATTATTTATCAATAATTTCTGAGTTTAATTTCAATGTATTGATTATGGAACATTGTTTTACATTACCATTAAATCAAATCATCTCATTTTGTATGACTTTTTAATTAATGGGTGTGAGATTTAACTACATTATTGGACAACAGTGTCAAAAAGTTTTACACTATCAGTACATAGAAATTAAACTCATAAATTATATTTTTGCTTTTACTAAATCCATATGTGGTTTTTGATTTCTTAGCCATTAGGGTATTTGGTTTTTCATTTTGAAGTCCAAACCCACATTTAAAAACATTGATCGCTGAGATTTTATGTTTGGGTGTTTTCAAACTCATGGTAGATTAACGGGTTTCTTACTTTCAACTCCTGTTCACCCAAAGTAACTTTTTTTTGCTTCTCAGTTGCGTTTTGTCATCTTTATTTTTTTTTTTAAATAAAGTAGTAACAGTAAAAGTATGATATAAAAAAATTGCCTTTTCTAGGAAGGGGGATTCTCACCTGTAGTAGAAGGTTAATGCCTTCGCTATAATTGTTGGAGGTGGGCAATGGGAAGCAATCATGTGTCCATATGGGGGTAGGCAGTAGGATGTTAGTAGTAGTCTATCGTGTTTAATTACAAGGATAATGAAGAATAATTTTTGATAATAAAAAAGGCAAATAAAGCAAATCGCATATTTTGAAAAAAAAAAGACTGAAACTAAAATCATTTATTCATTTAAGTAAATTAAAAATTATGCTACTGTCTTAGCTCAAACTATTGTTTTTGCTTTTTAAATTAATTTGTACAACATTTAAGATTAATTTTTAAAGTAGAGTAAAAAATATTTTTACTTTTGAATTATTCAATAGCCAACTTTAAAGGAATATAAACCTAACATTCTCAAGAAAAATAAATAAAACATAATAATTTCAATTTTATATCTTTGAATTTCATTAGTGTAAATTTAAATAATAAAATTAGTATTTTAGATCACTATGACCTTTATAATATGAAAATAATTAATTAGCTTAATTTTTCATTGAATTTCATTAGTTTAAATTTAAATAATAAAATTAGTATTTTAGATCGTTATGACCTTTATAATATGAAAATTAATTAATTAGCTTAATTTTTAAAAATAAAACTAAAATTATTTTAAGATTAGTTAAAATATTTTTATTTTAAAATTATTTAATTAATTTATTATTTTTTATTAAGAATTTGGTTTCTCAGAATTCTTTGTTGTGAACAGTTTTTCATTATTTTTTTTTCCAAGAATTCGGTTTGTTTGAAATCTATGAAGAGTACAGTGATATTTTTTATTTTTAAATTTTTATTCTATTTAATATTTATTTTGTAATATTTTTAGTGAATAGTGTCTTTTATTTTTTATTTTAATTCTTTTTAATATTTAATATTTTCCTTTTTTATTTTGTTTTATTTTGACGGCCTTTACACCTGAGTATGACCCACTAATGCTACATGTTAATTGTGATTTCTGCATTACAAAGGCCCATGCCACTTTGACCACACGATGCTCATGCACTTCAACCGTCTCGTCAAAACGAAGAACAGAGATCCATTGAGCTACCACTTCCACCGCCGAACCAGGAACAAATCCGCCAGTTACAACATCGAATTCGAGCAACACTTCGATTAGGGATTCGGGGTGGTAGCGATATGGAGACTTGCTGTTTTGTGGTCCAAACTTTTCTTTTCACGAATTAAAATTATGTTGTTTTTAAATTCATCTTTTCAGTTCACTTGAAAAATTACAAAATAATAAGGGCTAATTTATGCTCTATTGAGTCTCCACACACAATTAGCTACTCACTAATCTCACCTTTTTAAACAGCAGCATGTTTTTTGATGAGTATGCATTTCTATATATATTTTGTACCATATTCTTAGTGTCCTAGCTCTCTTTTATGCTTAATTGTATGCATTTGTATCATATTTGAGTTTGGACATTGATTTGAGCATTAATGAAAACTTTCTGTATAATTGTACTTTTGGCACTATTTTGTGTTTTACACTTAACCGAAGTTGTAGACCTCTAAAATTTATGTTCTTTGGCTTATAGGAAAGATAAGAGGATTATATACAACTTTTATGAATAGCTCGAAAGCCGGATCAAAAACCTAGCTGGTCAAAATAAGCCTGAAAGTCAGAACTAAGGTGTTGAATTTCCAAATTGGGCATGCTTCAATAATCAGGGCATATATCTCTCATCCGGAGTCCAAACTAGGAAAATAAGGTATCCATTTTGAAGAGAAGAAAAATATCAACAACTTTTATGAAGACACAAAGAGCTAATTCGGTCATTTTAGGGGTCCAAAATTCAAAACACTCGCTGCAGTGAGAAAAGGTCGCTGCAGCAACCTGTGGTGCTGTTGTTCCAAATTTTTTGTGAAATAGGCTCGCGAGCCTGAGTCGCTGTAGAGAGTATGTAAAGATCTGTGACAGTTCTCTATGCGTTTTAATGAGTTTTTGAGTCTTTAAATGATCCTCAAGCCCATAGAACAGAAAAAATGACCCTTTGCCCCGAATTAGCTTAGGTTAGAGTAGTTTTAGGCTCTCATTATCTTCTTCCTCACTTCTTATCTCCTCCTCCTTCCTCTACCTTCCCATTTCCTCTTCTTCACCTATCTTCTTTCTCACCCACTCTCTTCTTCTCTTAGGTTAGGTTTTATTTTCTATTTTTATTGTAGCTTCTCCATGGAGGAGTGAATTTGTAACTAGCATTAAGGATTCTCCAAGTCCAAAGGTTTGTCTTGAGGCTTGCATATTCAATGAATACATGGTTGGTTTCTTAATTCTCCTTCTCTTGCATTCCTTCCATTACTCATATGTTTGTATTGATTAATTGATTGATTATGATATTTGAATATGTGAGTATGTGGTTAGAATGAATTTTGATTTTGTATGCTAATTTATGATTGTGGGTTAGATGCATAATTGAGATTGTTGACTAGGTATGAATTAGTTGATTGATTAAAGGATGCTTGGTTAGCTTAGGAAATTGAGATTAATTCTTGATTGAGGTTAGACAAATATAATTGATGCTTAAGTTAGAGTATGCATTTAGGGATTAAGATCTCAATTACCTAGGCATTGTATCCTAGCCAAATACTTGGTGATTGATTGATTGCTAAGTGAATTGTGGTGCCATGATTATGTGATTGCATGATTCTAGGCACAAGTTAGCCACCTACCATGTGTTTAATGAAATGTGTATGTCAAGAATAGATGGATTCTAGGCCTAGAAATTCCTTATGCTAATGTTTTAGTTAATTGTTAGTTATTTTCTTGTTTTAGTTTACATTCTATTTTTGCTTGATGCACTTAATGAAAAACCCTCTTCTTACATAGTCTATTAGTTTATGATATTGTTGGGAGACGACTCGAGTTGCACACTGTTATACTATGTTTTTAGAGCAATTCGGTTTTAAATAAATTTATTAATTTGTTAAAGCTAGAGCGACGACACTCTAGTCCCTACCATCTTTCTCACCGCCTTCCACATGGCAACTCCATCAAATGCATTGACCAGCACATGTATGATGGTAGTCACCTTTTAGGAATTACAAATCCAAAAGTAATTTTGATTCATATCATCCAAATAATATGCATTCTACTACAATCACTTTTGAGATGAAACTTTCCAAACATAAATCACATTAACATCAATTCACTTTTAATCAAAATCAATTTTTCAAAATCAAGTTGATACAAACCTTTGTTTACAACCTCTAATCCAAGTACACACGTAGTAGTTAGGAAAGAAGTCACAAGCCTTTCTAATGTTTTAAAGTAAAATATTCCTTCACTTTTTTGTTTTAAGGATTTTAATTTGTTAATTTGTATATAAAGTATTGATTAGGAAATTAAAAAAGTATTCCTTCACTTTCTATTTCAAGGGCCTTAACATCATCCTCAAAAATAACCTTATTATGATGAAAACGGCTGGATATTTATTTTCATTCTTGGAATTATAAGCATACTCTAGTTTAGTTTATAAATTCTGAAATTATTTTTTAGTTTTAAAATTATATTCTGTCAGTCACTTTAATTCCTAGTCAATCATTATTATTTTGCTAACATGTCACGTTAAGTACATATGACATGACATGTAACATTCTAACATGACACCATTTTTAAATAGGTCCTCATTAATCCCTCAAATTTTTAAATGGATTACAAAAGTCTCAAATTTTAAATTTCTATTTTTTTGTTTCATAAAATTTAAATTCTCAGTCTTTTTTATCCTACTAATTTCTCTCTACCCAACTTAATTTGAATTCTCCCCACATAGAACAATAAAATCAGAATATATAAAAATGAGACAATGAGATATAATAATCACTATAAATATCCTCGTAGCAAACCAGTCTAACCCATTTTCTTCATATGATTGTATTTATTCATACACTAATGTTCATTTTGCAATTAAACCATGGGATATAATTTTCAACTTAACTTATAGGCACTTTCAATGCCAATCTTATTTTTCAAGCATAGACTCATTTGTAATGTACGTATCGATATCAATCAATCAATATCAATAGTTGATACAATTGTCAACCCATATATGGAAAAATTGTGATAAGTGGCATCATATCCTAGATTCCTTCCTT
This sequence comes from Dalbergia cochinchinensis, assembly GCA_031216125.1. Classification (NCBI taxonomy): domain Eukaryota; kingdom Viridiplantae; phylum Streptophyta; class Magnoliopsida; order Fabales; family Fabaceae; genus Dalbergia; species Dalbergia cochinchinensis. Next base: position 50,403,658 of record CM062373.1, on the reverse strand, counting down.
AATACTTTTCTATTGCTCTTTTTATTATAGGAAATAATCAATCATACATTTAAAAATATTACTTTTATAATTAATAAAATCAGTTGTTATATTTTATCTTTACAAGCGACTTGCCGAGCACGACGTGCTTATCAAGTTGCCTTTTTATTCTTTAGATAATTATATCTATACTATTAATAAAGGGATTGAAGTGAGTAACTACCTTTTGTTGTCTCCTCACTCTATTGAAATTTGTTTTCAAGTCCACCAACCACTATCCCATTTACTCTCACTTCTCCATTTTTTTTTCTTTTTTCATATAATCAGCCTTTTTTTAGTGTAATAAAAGGAATATAAAAATTAAGGAATTCTTTAATTCTATTAAATATGATATCAAATAATTTCATATAAAATTATATATTTCATAGGGGATTAACCTGCAGAGCAAACTAAATTTTTTCATATTTTCCTGCATATAAAAAGAAATATATGATTTTATATATCTGGTTAAGTGTTAGTACTGGCACCGGAGTTAATTTATCCCTATATTTCTCTCTTTATCTTTATAAACTAACACCAATAAAAATGGGGACTCGACAAGCACAGCAATGCTTGTTAAGTCACTAGTAATAAATAATAATTTAATATAAATGTCAACTTCTCTTTAATTGATAATTTTACGACAATACATGGGATTAAAAAATGTGTCCACATTTTTAATTTTTTACATATTATAATTAAACTTACCTTTAATTGTTTTTATGTATTTTAATGAAGCTTATCCGAATAGTCAGCTTTTTAAATAGTCAGTTTTTTATTTTTAAAATTTATGAAGAACTCTCTTTCCATCTTTGAGTATCCACTTTCTTTCAATCTTTTCAATACATATGGGAACGGCTTCCACATTATTGTGCCTGCTACTAAGTCGTAATTTTATTTTTATTTTTGAGTACTAATATAATGAAAATATAAATGTATCCGTGCAACTTAACAAACATGGCATAGTTATTTTCTTATGTTAAATGTACTATTTTTTTCAATATTTGTGTACAATTATTGGTTGATTTTATTCTCCCTGTCACATATGTGTATAAGTATATGATAATAAGTCTATGTAATAAACAGTTAAACACTCTAAAGGGGAAGGAAAATGCATAGGAAACCTTTAGATGTCTTCATGGTAAATAATATCTTCTTGACTCAAGTCAAAGAATGCAGCGTGCTTCTGCTAATAGTTTGATGAAGTAGAGAATGGGTTTCTTTTCAAAACTACCAAATCCTGCATTTGCATTGATTTTAAGAAAATAGAAGTGGAAATGAAAGAGACAAAATTGCAAAAACAAAAAAGTGGTTGAAAGAAGGCAAATTCACGATTAGGAAAAGAAAAGTTTGACATAGAAGAGGAGTATTTGATGATGTGTTTGTCATCATTCTTTAGAGATGAAGCAGGAGAATCTCAATTGGCATGAAATAATAAGCTTGTTTCTTATAATATGGCTTTGGCTGTGGTGTTCCTTGCTTCAAATTATAGACACAACATGAGATCTGCAAACTGATAGTAAAAAAACTGATTACAAAAACTGTCTTGAGATGGGAATAAAAACCATAAAAGCATGGGAAGATGTACATTTACAAATGTGACCCCATAAAAAAGTCAATTAAACAAATTAGAGAGAATAGTAAAACTGGGAAGAAAGAATTGGACACCAAAAATTAGCTATTTTCTTTCGCTTCACCTCCTAAAGTGAGAATCCTTAATTAGAAGGTCCAAATCTCATTTTAATAATACATATTGTATTTCCTATTGGAAAGATGTAGTTATTATCAGAAATATATAGATTGTTACCTTTTTCAACCATTTTTCTTCTTCCTCGTCCAAGCCATTATCATCAATGATAACGATATGTTTATTTTCGATGTTAGGCTGGAGTAAAGACCAAGATCAAGGATGTGATCTCCATGCTTCTTGATGGTGTCTTTATTATTTAGCATTTGCCTTGACTTTATTCTGACAAATAAATTTTCTCATAGTCAAAGAGTGGTATTGTTATTTTTTGCACCATGCCATGTGCCAAGGGAAAATAAAAACAGTGCAAATTCTGAAATTAAAGGACCAATTACCATTCATGTGAAAGAGGAAAAGATCTGAGTGGAAGTAAGAAATGTGTAACATAAACCCAAAGACAAATTATACATAATCACTTGACCATAAACTTGTGGCATAAAAATCCTTCAACTATCATAAATTTAGGGGAATTATCATAAAGAATTGAAAATATCACTATATTGGTATTCTATATGGACTAATATTATAATATCTTGAATCATCATGTAAACAAATATTATACTATGTAGATATTCTCAATAGTGATTACAAACAGAAATGCTTAAAAATGGAAGTGTCAAATGAAGAATATTAGTGTTTGCATGATGCAAGAGAAATAATATAGGATTCATAGAATTTGTGTGTACTAAGCCCTTGATTGAATACTGACTTAGAGGAGTAGAAAATTAAAGCCAAATCTTCATCATAAATGACAAAGATGATAGAAGGTTTTGAGTAAGCAAGGGTGTAATGAGATGTGGGGTTGGGAGTCGGGCTAGTGGTAAGGCTAGGATGGGGTCACTACTGTGCATAAGATGTGACTGGAAATGGGGTGGAGGTGGAGGGCCAACATATTGAGGAGTGGGTATCATCCAAAAGAGAGGGGTGGTGTAGAGGCGGTGGTGGAGGTGGTGGCCCAAGTCGTGGAGGTGCTATTGGATAAATCAACCTTTTTAAGTCGGTCTCTACCTTCACCAGCCATATTGAAATAATTACATAATCCATAAAAAAATATAGTTACATATATAAATTTAGAGTAAGTTCAAAACATTATTACATATAATATTTAACATCCAGTTAATTTGAAAGTTGAGGGTTATTTTCATCATTACTTTATTGTTGATTATGATCATCATGAAGAAGTTTATTATCTGCTTCATCATCATTACTTTAATTTATTTCATCTTTGTAATTTCTCATTGGGTGGTGACTTGTGCGTTCAATTATGTCAATGTTAACTTCCCTAGTAGTCAAAGGAATAGGATTTTCAGCATAGTCTGTATCCATTACTGCCCTTAAAGGGGTTGAATTATCCACTTGATTAGCTTCTTTAATAGTATTTTCCTCAGCCTCAACCATACCTCCTATTTTTGCCTTATTCACAGCCGTCCAATTTGATCTACTTTTTCTAAGATAAGACATATAATAAACTTGTCTAGCATTTTGGGCAATAATAAGTAGATCATAACTTGCATATTTTTGGTGTCATTAATATCAATGATTGATTCCCTACATTAACTACCTCCCCATGTTTAGTCCAAATCTAATAGTTAGGCATGAATCATCACTTGTATAAATAAACCTATGGTATCATCATCTAAATACTTCTTATGTTTGCACTTATTACATGAACACCTAACTTTTACTTCATCAATGAACTATTGTGTTTGAGATATTACCCTTTTAAATTCTTCAACGTCATCATAAAATTTTAATTTAATCCCCTTTCTAGTAGGATTAATCACAACTTAACGTTTACATACAAATCACATAATCCTAAAATCCATTCCAGAGAGAAAAGGTGATGGCGGCGAGGGAGAGAAGTTACAGAATAAGGAAGAAGAGAGATTCTATGAACGATATAAATGTGGGTTATTAATGGGTATACCCGTTGAAATGATAAATATATAAAAAATAATAATTAAAAAATTGTCGACCACTCCATTAGTGTCCCCTTCACGCCACATGGCACGGAAGCATATGCTGATGGGTTTTTGACGGGCTTGGAATAAATATCCATGCAGTCGATATTGTTGTCAATATATCCCTTGGAATTGGTGCGCGCCATATGGGGCATGATGGTAGCTAACATTGCCAACGAGTATATCGACAAATTGTCATCTATTTTTTCAAAAAAAATCACGCCATCCCATTAGTACTTCTATTGGTATTTCCGATGGGTCCATATTCATTGGTAACCTCTGTAGGTATATCGTTAATTTCCAGTGGTGACTATCATTTTTTGACTTTTTTATGTTTCAGGCTATCTATCTATTCATAATATCTATGTAGTATTAATTTTTTTCCTTTTATTTATATCTTTAATATAAATGTTTTAGTTAGATAACCAATACATTTACCAAAATGAGTAATAATGATTAGGGGAGTTCTCAGGTACAGATGGAAGAGTTATTTATAGGATGAAGATATGTGGTTTACAATTTTTTAGACACAGGTGTACAACATTTTACTCAGTGGTTTACAATTTTTTCACGCAAGGTTTATAACTTTTTTTTTGTAATCACCTTTAGAAATGTTTCTATTGTTCACATAGGTCTATATTATTTACAACTTTTTAGGCACAGTTATATAATATTTTACTTAGTGGTTTACAACTTTCTCATACAAGGTTCACAACTTTTTTTTTTTGTAACCACCTTTAGGAATATTTTTATTATTTACATAGTTTTACAACATTTAGGCATAGGTTTACAACATTTTACGCATAGGTTCACATAGGTTTACAACATTTTCATCCTACAGATAACCCTTTCATCTGCACCTGAGAATGCACCTAATAATTATATAAGAATAGTTTTGTCAACTCATCATTTTCTACATTTATTAAGATTTTTTTTAATTTTTTTTAATACGTGTATTGTTTGGTTCCTCATAGTTATTCCGAAACAAATGTAACGTTTAGAAGGTTGTGTTAAGAGTGTTGGGAGGACGAATCACTCCTCTTTTTTTATACTCCCCCGATATATGTTTCCCGTCCCCTGCCACGGGGAAAGGACAAAGATGTGCCTTCCAATGTTCCAATGTCAAGAATAGAGTGGAGCACTTACCAATGTTAACGAAAACATTGAAACTATCAGCATTCAACACACATGCGTTCTTGTATCCTGTTTGCCCTTTACCTAATATATATGAGCCAAGATGTGTACAGTTTACGTTTAAGCTAAGTTAGTTGACAACACTGCAACTTTTCTGGTTGACCTGGATCAAAATCCTATAGAAGATGTCATCATCAGTATCATCAATATCAATATCGTCATCTAGGCTTTTTGACACCATCAGTGAATGCCTCTCCCAGCTGCAGGCTCCTCAATCATCAGATTCCCAGCTTGAAGTTCAGGAGAAAGCCCTTCAAACGCTGGCTTCCATAACCAAAGTCAGTCCCCAGAACAGAACCTTGCTGGCTCAGACAGATGGAGCTATCCAAACACTTTCCACACTACTCACAAGCACCTCCTCCTCCCCAACCATCCAAACCCTTTCCTCGTTAACCCTCTTCAACCTCTCCCTCAACCCTGATCTCAAGCACTCTCTTGCTGACATGCAAACCATTCAGCACCTCAACTCCCGCATTTGCTGCAGCAGCAGCAGCACCCCATCATCTGATTATTCCTCCAAACTGGCCTCCTCGTTGATCTGCAGCTTGGCCATGCATGACAAAAACAAGGCCAAATTCGGTGTTGCAGGCACTGTTCAGTTTCTTGTGAAGGCCATTGAAGCCTCTCTTCATGAAAAGGAATATTCTGACGATGCTCATCATCACCACCACCACCTCCTGAGTTCTCTTGCTGAGCTTGTTCAGTTCCATGGGAACTGCACTTTGGCTGTGAGAGCAGGTGCAGTTCCTGTGCTGCTTGGAGTTGTGAAGAGCACTGAAAGTGAGGACTTGGCTGCAACTTCTCTTGCTGCTCTTGGCCTCCTTGCGAGGTTCGATGAAGGGCTGAATGGTCTCAAGAGAAGTGATAATGAGATAATGAGTGCCATGTTGAGTGTGCTGAAAGGGAGGTCCTTGTTGAGCAAGGAAGGTGCGGCTGATATACTTCTTCGCCTCTTTGATGACTCCGAAGGATGCATCAATGAGGCTCTGATGTTGCCGGAATTCTCGACGGCGTTGGCTGATCTTTCTGTGAGGGGATCGGCCAGAGTTCGAGGCAAGGCTGATTTGCTGATGAGGAAGATGGCTCAGGTGAGCTTAGCTGCTAACGTGGTGGAGCCAAGCTCCATATATGCGTAATGATTTTTCTTTCTGGAATGAACCCAGAGTGTGTGTGCCCCCGAGAAGCCGTGATTAACCTTTGTCTAATGATGAGTAACGCTATCTTGGCATAAAGATATGTAGACACCAAGAGTGCAATATATTTTAAATTATGATCGCAAACTTATTGCAATTGTGGGTGTTGTGACCACTGATATGATTACAAGTGCAAGGCCGGCGGGTCTTCAAATCCAATCCGATGCAATCAAAACCATTTCAATCCAGATTGAAAATCGATCAAAATTGTGAAAATTTTGGGGGTCTTCTTGTTTATAAATTGCTTGGATTGTGTTGGATCTTATGATGGAGGATAGGGTCAAGATTTTTTGTGTCTCTAATATTTACTTCATTAATGTCTTCTTTTTTTTTATCATGTTAATGTTTATTTTAATGTCAAAATAACATTACTTGTCTCTGAATTGTGTTCAAGGTGACATGTTTGATGATTTCATGCTTCAAAGTTATCGTTTTTGCCCATTCTATGGATAATAAAGTTTCCCATTCTCATTACATCGTCTTCGTATGGCTAGCCACTCCTAGAACCACCTATAACCATAAATTGCAGATCATCATATGAATAGCCAGTCTGATTAAATTAAAGTTAGAAGGAAAAAAGGACTATCCACAAATGCCGAAACTGAGGTCCAAAATTGAACACTGAACAAAGCTGCCAAAGGCCGAAAAAACCCTTTAAAATCCGACAAAAATAGATGACCATGCGATGTGCAGCTCCTCTGATCTGGAAAATCCGCATACTTCGTTAGACATTTTCAAAGCACTTAAAAACAATCACTCAACGTGTGTTAAGAAATTTGAATATACTAAAAGCAGCTTCATCTAAGAAATACCGAAAAATTCGTATATAGCTGTAAAAGAGTACACACAGAGTTCATTCATTTAATTTTTCCTATGAATGACTCAATCATAAAACCTGCATCCATCAGATAGAACAACCAAATTCGGGAAACTAATTTTGCAGCATATATTTGATTCAATAAAGAAAGGGCTCGACAGACGTCGGGAAATGGTAGCTATCCGTCCATAGCCCATCCTATTTGAGCATTTGCACCCAGCACAGCGGCCCAAAACACAACAGAGGGAACATGTTACATGTAGCTCCGATGTTTTTTTTTTTTTTGTTCTCTCTCTTAATAATTACTTGCAGAATTTTGAATTCGGCGATAATAGGAGTAAATTCTTCCTTAAAGTAGCAATTTTAGCATTCAAGCTCTTTAACAGTAAATTTATCCAAAATCACAGTTTGCTTTCACGCTCACCAACTACTTTTGGATACATGGATCTCAGATTATAGAAATGCTGAATTCAGACCTCTATGACGGTACAGCCCCGGTATTTCGATTGTTTCAATTTAGGGCTTAAACCTGCTGTTATGCCCCACTAAAATATTCGTGTTGCAATGTTTTCATGGATAAGTATGTCATAACTAAAAACTGTTCAACAAAGCAATGAAATAGAAAATTTCACAAGACGTCATCATGATAAGCAGTCTGTCAATTTTCTTCTTTCCAAGTGCAAAAGTGGAAAACAAAAAAACACGTACAATTCTTGCTACCCAGGGACAGAGGTCTTCCCAGCTTGCTCATTCTGAAAATTATATACAGCAACCATACTACAGAAATTACGAATGACGAAATATCAATATTGTCACAAAGAAGAAGAGACCTTTTACTTCCATGGATTTGGCTGCCAATATTGTCACAAAGAAGAGACCTTTTACTTCCATGGACTTGGCTGCCGAGCATCTCTGAAAACAGAAGTACCACCAGACGCTGCTGGGGAAGGGGATGAGGCGATGTAAGTTCCTGATACAGACACCGAAGGCAAGTTTGTGGGATTCCCTTGATGTCCTGATACAGCAAAGCGTGATGGACTACCAGTAGCCCCCAAAGTTGCGCGAGAAGGATGTGAAACCTTAACGGAAAATGTAATAACATTAATATATCATACATATGATTGGACAACAGGGTAACAGGACACCTCAAGGTAATACAGTATTTATGGGTTTAAATTGGGCTCTTTCACTTCCAACTTGATCTTTACTCATATACTCAGTTGAATAGGACATAAGCTACTCGAATGTAATCTATATTGCTTGCAGTGAGACATGTAGATGTTGACAAGGTACACAGTTACAGTGAAACTTAGTAACCCGCTTAAAAAGGAGAAATAGACCGTTGAAATGTTGATGCAACCTAGGCAATTAAATAAAAAAAGCATATGTATGTTCATACTCTCTACAAATACAAGCTACGAGGTAGCATCATGAGAATCTAAAGTACAACAGACTGACAGAGTATGTGAAACATGATCGTAAATTCCATTTACACCTCTCACCTTTGAATTCCATATAATACATATTTAACAAATTTCAGGACTAAATCCAACCCCTGCTGTGTACAATTAGTGGGGCTAAATCAGCTGCACAGTACACCTGGTACCATTTAACGTTTAGTGTGCTGTGGGTTTAGTTAGTGGCATGTATAAACATAACTCCAGCCAGTGAGCCATGGTAAAGCCTCCTACATGCAGCCTATAATTCACATATTCATGGAATCATGCCAAAAGCACCAAGCATGAGACCAATTCCCAGCAAAAATACAAAAATAGAGAGGAATTGAAAACCACCTAGAAAAATTGAAACACATTACCAACATGACTAATTGTAACATATTACCACATTCTGTTGAACAGCAGGTGTCCTCCTAAGAGGGGACTCTGAAGAAGGTGACATGCTACTTGTCCGAAGCACATGGCGAGAATGCATATTGTGGTTGGTGAGATCATCGGCCTCACCGCCTTCGACATCACCAACAAGATTGCCGTCAGAGCCCAACCTCGGAACCATATGCCTGGTCATTGAACCAGTATCATTCATTCCTTCTGCTTGAAGCGGAACAGAAGGGCCACGCATTGCAACCCCCTGCATACTACTTCGCCTCTTCAACTCTTCCTCTGCATTCAAGATCTGCCAACCAACATAGCCAATATCTATCATTTAGAAAACACAAGAATACGTGCATAGTTGCATACAGAGCATCCTAACAGATCAAGAGATCTTGCATCCAAACCATAGCTCACCTGCTTCAACACTAAAACCAGATTATGTTTCTTTGCATTCAAAACTTGTAACTTGTCCTCCACTTCCTTTTTCCTTTTCTCCTTTTCACTAAGCAGATCTACATTGTCAGTGACCTGGAACAAAAACACATAGTAATTGTAAACAAGCATAGCCGATATCACTAGTGAAAGCGGAGAACAAGAATCACTTCCAGTATATTTGACTTTGCTTAAATTATAGGAATTTTTTTTTTCATTTTTTAAAATTACACTTAAAACCAATTATGAACACGAAATAAGTTTCCTTTTTTTTTTTTTAGGTAGTAAAACACACAAAATGAACCAATACAAAGCAAGGACAACTTAAGCAATAAAAAATCACACTGAAACATAGCTGATTTCATCGGCAGAAGCACGGAATAACACACATAACGCAAGAATCACTTACAGCATATCCGAATTAATGAATTTGCTTAAATTATAGGATTAGAAATTGCATTTTTTTTTTGTTCAAAAAATTACAATCAACAACTATTGTGAAACTAACCCAAAACACTCACAAACCAAGTGATTAAAAAATGACACCCAAAAACAATAAAACGCGATTACAAGAACACGAAAGCTAAACCCGATCACGGATCACGCCGCAATCGGAAGCTTACAGGCTCATTCTGCTTTTCCATCGATGCAGCACCGCCATCTCCGGGTTCAGGTGCTTTCTCTGAAACGACAACATTCTTGGAATCCACGAACAAATCGGATCCTCCATCATCAACCGGTTTCTTCATGGAACTACAACTAGCACCGGCGAGTTCCGCTTCTCTGCGATCTCCTCCCTCTTCGCCCTTGCCCGAAGTCCCTTCGCCATGGTTGTTGCTGTTGTTGGCGACCTTCGCCGGTTCTTCGGGATGGGCACCGAGAGAACCGTTCTGCGCGGTAGCAGCGATAGGATCAAAGCTAGGATTAGGATTAGGGCTAGGGTTAGGGTTTGTGGTGGTGGTGATGGTGGTGATGGTGGTGTTGGTGGTTGTAGTGGCGTGAAGGCGAGAGAGTGCTTTGGAGCGACGAGCTAAGAGCGACTTGAAGTCCTTGAGAGAGATTTTGTGGTTTGGCATTAGCCATCGACGAGGTACGTCGGGTGCTCGGTGAAGATTCCCTCTGTAGAGCGAAATTGCCACCATTTTTGGATGGAACCAGCTATTTTTTTCCTCCTTCTGTTTTTGTTTTTTTTTTTTGCCCCTTTTCTTTATTACTGCGATCGTCGTCGTCGTCTTCTACCTCCAAATTGGAACTGGATCGTTATATAGGTTTCCCCATTTACCCCCACAAACAAAGTCAATTATCATCACCGTTAGACCAAAACCAAAAAATTTCTATATTGTACCAAAAAAAAAGACCAAAAAAAATTCTAGAAATTTTTATAATTAACTCTATGATATTAAAAATCTACTATGAGAGATGTGAAGGAATGTCTCTAGGGTCATCGAGCTTGTATAGATATCCTGACATAAGGGAATTTGAGAATCGAACCCGTTATTATTATATATGAGTAAAAGATCGATGTAACCCTTCCGACTACTGACTTGGCCTGTAATTCAAGAAAATTGATAAAATGTAAAAGTGATAGTTAATTATTTTAATATGAAAATTGTGGAAGATATTGCTCTCATAATTTAGGGATAGAATATTTAAGCTCACTTCCCCTCCAAACAAGTGGGCTTTCAGGGATTCAAATTTGTGTTCTCATCTTCACATGGGACCAAACTGCTTACCACTCGTTCAACAATTTGTTAGTAAGTGTTGAGTTAATAACTCTTAGATAACTAATTTTCATCATATATGGATCCCACTAAATGATTCAAATGTAACCTTTACATTTGTACTTTGGATTTAATTGTTATGTACCGACAGTGTAAAATTTTTTGATACAATTATCCAATTATATATTGTCACATAAGTTATGATAATTGACTTTTATACCTACTATCTGAAAAGTCATCCAAACTAAGTGTTTTAATTAGATGACAGTATAAAACTATTTTATATTATCAGTGTATTAAAATTAAACTCTCATACTTTACCATCCTCCCCACTTTAGAATCCGGTGACTTATAATTAACTCTTTTTACTTGTAGTAAAAGAATTAACTGTCTCTGAAATAATGTAGCTAAAAAGGTAACACTCATCATACTTAGAAGTTTTGTAATTTTTTTTATTATAATAAGACTAATGATTTATCATGTTTTCATAATCATTGTTAGCGTAAAAAATTATGCTTATATTAATGTATTAATTGAAGTAATGTATTGTTTTTTTTTATTACATCAGAATTTCAAAGACAATCAAATTTAAAGCAATTTATTAGTTTGTTATTTAATGTGTTTAACATCTCATGTAATTACTAAAATGATCATATTGATTAATGAGACCATAGCATACCAAGTGTAAAAGTATTTTATATTGACCGTACATTAAAAATAAAATCTTAAGTTATTAAATATAGTATTTAGTTAGATTTCTTATCTTTGCCATAAATTATCATAATCAATACCAACAAAGAAATTATTATAGTAATTTATGATAAAAAATTATATATAAAACTTATTTAAAGAAATTTTATCTTTATTTTTACTTTTCGACCAAACATACCCTACCAATTAAAAGTTCTTACATATTCTTAAAGTAAGATTTTTCTACTTTGTGATATTCTTAATGTCTCATTGGGAGTCCTACAGAATCATACTTACTATCCTCCAGATTATAACAACAATTTCTTGCATTGAATAATTCACATTATGCTGGACAGGCATCCCATCTCTATTGCGGGACATTATTGACATGATTCACAAACTCTCAAGATAATCCACCCATATGATAAATATATTGAAAACAAGTGACAGAATAATGGTTTTGCTAGTCCAGAGTACACAATTAGGTAATGAAGGCACATTATTATGAAATTTAGAACTAGGTGATCATACAAAAGGCAGTTATAGTTAAAACTCGAGAGAGAAATTGCCGCCTTAGTAATCCTACCCGGCTCGAGCACAACAGGGTTGGCTTATGTAGGAGGATACTTGTGGTCTAGACAAAAATAAATAAATAAAGGAGCTCAGTAGTTGGGTGGTTCCTCCATAAGGTGAGGAAAACTTAGAAACATCTCATTTTCTTGATCAAGCATGGCTTCTACGAATGAAATATCAGATGATGATGACGGGAACATGAAGTCATTGCTAGTTGCTTGCTGTGACCTGAACTCTTTCTTATTCCAACTTTGTCTTGTCACGTTTTCTATGTGGCCCACCAAGTCCTTTGACATGAAACCACCCACCATGCCTTGTTCATGGTTATCAGCAGGTGGTGCAAATGCATCTTCTAGGAGAAAGTCATTCCAACTGAAGGGCACAGGTAAGGCTTCCTGTGCTGTGGTGGAACAATTAGAAGAAGTACATGGTGATGAAGTTGTTGACAGGCACCCTTCCCCAAGTATAGCTGATGGAATTGGAAGGGTCTCGTTCTCCATGTCTATGTACTTTGAGGCACATGTCACTATTGGCATGTCTTGGAGCTGTGCAAGGTCCATTGAAAGGTTATTATTACTATAATCATCATTATGACACCTGTTAAATAAGATATTGTTTTCAGTTGGTTCCATTTTGGGTGGGAATGCTGGTGACTCCTTTGGTTGGCTATTGATGCTTCTAATTTCTTGTGGCAGGGTCTGATATGGCTCTGATTTTAGCATGATTGCATTCTTGAGGTCCTTATTATTGACAGACCCAATTCGGCTACTTTGTTTCTGGCAACCACCAATGTTTCCATAGTCAGCTATGAGCTTGGAGAAAGGCTTGTGAGTAACAGGGTCTATTCCCATTTGAGAAAGCTTCTTTTTCAGCTTTGTGTTCCAGTGATTCTTCACATCATTGTCAGTTCTCCCGGGAAGTTGTTGGGCTATTATTGACCACCTGTGTCGGAGATATTAAAACCCCCATAATCCTAATGCCCGAAAAAAAAATGTGTAGAAGATTGGCTAATATAAATCCGGTTTCATTCTGAACCGATGTTTAGAGAACACCTAAAGGTGTCTATTAAAAGGTGTTTCAAAAAATGATACAAATAACAATAACATATCGTGTGGCACACAAAGAACAAACACAGCCAAGCAATAGTTCTAAAAGAACTAAGTAATAATGGCAACAAAATTCATATTATAAAGAAGATTCAAACACAGGAAGGAAGACCTAGATGAAGAATTAGCCCACATTATTCACCTGCTACCTATGGCTGCGTGAAGCTTAACGATTAGATCTTCTTCTTGGGGTGTGAAATTATCAAGCTTAAGATCAGGCCTGAGGTAGTTAGTCCACCTAAGCCTGCAACTCTTTCCACACCTCTTAAGCCCTGTGTGAATGGCCTCAAATGCAAAACATGTAGTTAGTTAAGAAGAGTTGAAATTAGTGACATTAGGAAAAAAAAAATTATATATCAGAGTCTTTGATAGAAATTAATAAGTATGCCACATCACTATAGAAACTAAATTCTAACAAAATTTCTGGTCATATAGCAGTTTTCTCGATGCTCATAGTTGATCAATAATCAACTCATAATTACTAGGTGAAGGTCAGGTGTAGAAATAGCATAATTGATTCCATTGGCTTGTTCTAGAACAATGTCTAACCTGCTTTTTTGGGGACAGAAGTCCAGTTACCAGATCCATGCCTTGAGACAAAAGCTAGTATCTTTGCATCCTCTTCTGCACTCCACACAGCCCTCTTGACACTGATTTTTTCGCAGCATGGAGACCTCACCATCTTGCCTATTAAGCCGAAGTCACATAGGATTCAAAGGCTTGAAAATAAATGCATATGATAAAGAAAAATAAAATGGGAAGTGCAAGACAAGCACAGAAATAAGAAGTGTCTTATGCAGCTTCAAATAACTTTCTGCAAAACACTCTTTGCAATGAAAGAGAAGACGGAGTAGATGAGTTTAAAGGCATAACAAGTATGGTAAGCAAGAAAAGCATGGCGATTTGTTACGAATTAAACTTAATTTGCATGGTGATTGGTATCATTCACAACAAACATCTTCAGATGAGATATGAAAAAAATAAAATAAAGTGACACCACTTTCTAACCCAGCAATACTGACATGCTTGGCTCCAATAGCATTTTGAGATCAGGTTTGAATCGGGTGAATTATTTGGTTAAACGTAGATTAAATTTAAGTGGATTAAATTATGGTTAGAACAAGTTGATTGGTTCATTGTCTAAAGAGTAAATGACTAAATTTACTTATTGATATGTGCCTCACAAGTTTGATGAGAGTATTTATTTAAACTAAACATCCAACTAATTATGCTGATAGAAAAAAAGACCCTTTCAAGTGTATTCTTTTAAAATTTGAACAGTTAATACATGTGACATTGCAAAACCTTATAAAGATAACAATGATGAAAGTTTATAGTAAAAATAAGAACAAATATTATTATCAGGGCGGAATATATAGGGGCCTCTATAGGTCATGACTCCCCAATCTCCTCAATTTATTTTATATATTAATTGCAGTCATATAATCTTTCTAATTTAATATATAGACTAGTGCTTTATATTAGCCCCCTTATAAAATGTTTTTGCCTCCACTACACTACTGGCTCTTTTTTTTTCTTTTTGGTACGAATACTGGTTGTTGTTTAATTTATAGAATTTAATTTTGATGAACTATTATCATCCAATCAAAACATCTAATTTGAATGACTTTTTAGCTAGTGGATATAAAAGTTAGCTATCATGACTTATGAGATAATATATGATTAGATGATAGTATAAAAAGATTTTACACTATCAATTCATGGCAATTAAATCTCATTTTATATTGGTAGTTTAAAATAATTCCAATTCCGATGCCGTGCCCTCCAAAATGTTTTGATTCGTGCAAATGTGTTGTATGAAAACGTGCATCGGATCAAAGTATAAAACCGTTATTTGAATTGCATACTTCAAAGTTCTTGAAACTTGTCCAAAGAACTTTCCACTTATTTTTTAGAGTCGTATCATATGTCATTATGAATAGAATTTCATATAGATGTTTCATCTGAGACTTTTATTTATTTTTTGGTTTTAATTGAGGAACAGTGTGGTTTCATAATGAATACACATGGAAAAGCTTGGGAAGGGAAGACAGGCCGAAGAATTGGTCAGAGAAGTTAAGGTCAAAAAAAGCCCAAGTTGACAAAACAATGCGCGCTCTGTAGAACCCACATCCATGTCCGCTCAAGCCGTCGACAAAAAGGAACTTAACGTGGCGAGTATTTGGGCTCTTGTTTAACCTTTCTTTCTTTTTTATTTGGATAAATATTTTATCTGATCTCTTAATATTTTCATATCAAGCTATTTTATTCATTAATTTTATAGCCTTTCAAGATTAAAAATACTAGACGCATTAGTCCCTCTATTAGTTTTTCATTAGTGGATTGGCACATATGACACATTACAATAATGAGATGTCATTAGAGGCAAGTTAAATGAAGTAATTTTGAAACATATTACACTTATTTTGATATTTAAAATTGCATATAATGGGTCACTTATGACTTATAATAGAGATTTAAATAATTCATTTTGTAAATTTCAACCATCAAAATTAGTTATTTTAAACTATATTCCACTTCAAATGATATATATCACTTAACATCATATTAATGGGCCAATATATAATTTTATTAGTATTTAAAGAATAAGAAACATACTGAGAGACTAATGTATCTTATTGTTAAAATCTTAAGGGACTATAGATTTAATTTTAATTTTTGAAGAATTAAATAATCTTGTGAAATTTTCTTAAGAAAATACATGAGTTATTTACTCATTTTATTTTTTTTTCCTTACTTATAATATGTCATTTCAAAGATCACATGGAATCAGACGGAGAAAAAAAAAAGATATACAAGAGATTGTATTGATGGTGGACAAAAAAGAGAAATATTGATTTCAAATATTGTACTAAATCTGTGGATCTATAATGTAAAGGAAATGCAGGGTGTACTTAAAAAATAATACATATACATAATATTTAACAAATATTATACTAATTCACACATTGAAATAACATTGAAATAAAGTCATTATCCAATCCAATAACAAATAAGATATGGATCCACAAAATACCTAATAAATATTACGCACACATAACATAGAGTCATCACCCACTTTGAATTGCTTTCATTCTTTTGCTCCTTTGAAAAAGTGTATGTCTTTTGTCCAATTGAAAAGTTAAAGAAGCAATAAGGAAAAGGACATAATTGTCTGAGCGATAGTATAGAGCTTTTTAATAGTATTATTATCATTTAATTCTATATAAGCATATTATTTGTCTTAATTTAGTTTTATATTTATTATTTAAAAATTAATTAAACAGTATGAATATATTAAAATTAAACTATTATATTATTTCAGAAAAGGTGAGTATAAGTTGTAATCAATTGGCAAGAAAAAGAAAAAGGAAAAAAGAAAAGTAGTGATCGGAGACAGGTCAAGAATACATCGTTCACAGTCACACCATAGGCCAACTAATTGTTTGCCACGGAGATAAGGAAATCCAAATAATTTTATGTTCTAGAGGAACATTATATTGAATCATGTATGCTTCTTTTGTTCTGTTTCTAATTAACATCTGGCACACTGACAATTCAAGCTCCATCCAAGTATTAAAAATTTGAAACTTTCCAGCGAGAGGGACAGGTACAAATAACTGGCCAAACCGCAACCCACTTCGTATAATCCAATGGTGCTTCTTGCAACATGTCCCTTTTTATTACAACTTAATTTATTGCTAGTTGTGATGTTTCATTATCATGATCATTGAAGCTAACTCCATCCCTTTCCTTTTCTTATTCTCTCCCCCATATACTAAACCATTTTTTATATGCAGAAAAAAATAAGAAACCACCTTTCCTTCCTAATAGCTATAGTATTATTAAATATAATTTAGTTATAGTATTTATATTATAAATATTTAATTCAATTATATATTATTTAGAATAATATTATATGTACAATTAAATTATACAATAAATATATATCACATATCTTATTATCGTTAAATGTGATAAGTGGTCTCTAAACTCATTCTACTCAATCATCACATCTAATAATAATAAAATATGTAATAAGATGTATAATATATATATTTATTATATAATTTTATTATACACGTAATATTACTCTATTATTTATCTAAGGGAGGAGGGCGCAACAACCAGTGCCGCTTGGTTTACAACCACAATAATAATAATTGTCGCTTTTCCAGAAAAGGAAGGAAGAGATTGTCGTATTATCGCATATACAATGTAGCCGTTATGTTTCAAACTCAATGAAGGAAAATGTAGACTACTGGATGCCGTGTCATACAGCAAAGGTCGAGAATCTGCGTAATCCCACACCAGAAAATCCAAAAGCTGAATAATCTCGAAGAAAAAGCAAAGGGCAATGTTTTAAGGGGTTTTGTCTAAGGTTAATTCGAAAAAGTGTGCAGTATCACGTATTAATATTAGGCATTTAATCACCTTGATAAAGTGTGATAAAATATGGTAAATGAATTTAACCACATTTTATAAATGTGGTTGAATGCACAATGTGTAGTACACCATACTTTATTCAGTATATTATAGCTTTCACCTATTTTAAGGAATGAGAATTTTTATGTTTTTGAAGCCTTGGAATCCACTTAAAAGCCTTAAAATTTATTCTTTTTGAAATTCTTAACTAGTGTTGATCAACAAAAGCAATGTTTTACAAAAGGAAGCTGATTAATCTTTCACAAGAAGAAATTATGTCAATAAGACTTTTTTTTTAACCAGAAAAAAAAGATTTTTTGTATATTGAATTATGCAATCTAAGATCATCTTTGGAAGTGATTCTGAAGAACATGTTTATAGAATTATAGAAATTTAAGAAAAAAAAACTATTTGGGTTGCTATGTCTTTTATATCATATACTATATACTAAAACTAGTCATCCAGCAAAGCCATACAATGCAAAAATCCAATGTGGCTTCACCATAGTGATCAAAGTTTCCCCCAAAATGTCAGACTTCAATGAGGTACTAGGAAAACTGTGTTTAGTATGATCTCATTAAATTCAGTTGGAAGTTTGGTTCCTAATCTGCTGCAACATTTTGAAAGCAATCCACAAGTACATTTTCAATGATGGCTTTTTTACATGTGTAGATTTGTGTTTGTTTGAATTGTGAGTTTGACCAACTTGAAGGATGTAGAACAACATGGCATGTGGATGTGGATGATATAGGTGCTTGCCATCCTTTTCAAAGTAACACTCTCTCATCATAAATTATTAAATTCAAAATCCAATTTATAGTACACCTTGCCGGAAACTTTTCCCATATATTTATTTCTCTCATTTATTCCTCGCACAACTCTTATTCTCCTTTGGTTTGTTTCTTTTTTCTCAACCTGTTTCTCATCTCATCCAGGTGCTTGCCGCAAGAAGAGATGATCAGCAAGGCGGTGGCTTGGTACGCAGTTGATAATGGTCATTTGATGGCGCGTGGAGAATGGCGGAATCGACATGCAGCTGGGCGAGGACCACTGGCCATGGTGTGAGGACGGCGGTGTTCGCCTCCCCCATGGTTACTTTGCTCGACAGATGAGGGTTGATGATCTGAGTCGCGATGGCCCACCAAGGGAATGTCATGGTGATTTGAAGGTCTCACTGGAAGCTTTATTGTTGGCCCCAATATTTTTATTTTTATTTTTTAAATTCTATCAAGCTCTTTTCTTGGGTATCAGCCATATCATTGAGACATTGGGTATAAGCTCTCTCACCGTTGCTTGAGAAGATGCTTGGTTGAGAACCATTTCAATTCATAATTAAAAAATTGTTTCCTCATTTAAACTGGTTCTCAACTGGACTCTCCAACTGCTAAAAGCCACAACCTTAATCTTGCAAATAATATGCTAAACAAGGTATGTTAGTATAAATTGTTGTAATCTTTGATTATCGGGTTATGATGATTTCTTCTAATTAGAAGTCATTGTGGCAGAATTGGACGGTGCATGGTTATAATTTATTTGATTTTTGTTTTCCCATTCCCATTAGTCATGTACGTTGCATAATGGTTATATTCCTTCATTTTGTTGGTATAGCATCTTTGTTTTTGCAATGATTTAGCAAGTGCGATTGTATTTGGAGTTTGGATTTGTTTATTTGTTCCATTTTCAAACTTCATTTCTTTTTTTATGTTTGCTATATAACATCTATCATATTTAGTTTCTTATTTGTTGTGTCATTCTTATTAGGAATCACTGTGTGGGAACTTCCTTTCTCTAATTTTAATACCACAAATTTTGTAGGCCTTCAAAATATGTTGAATTAACTTCTGCTATGACAGGAGATAAAGATTTTCTCTTCAACATGTGTTTATGAATAGCTTTCTCTTCAATTGCCATTAATTTTTAATTGAACACGTGTTTATGCCTTGCTTTCATGAGGGTTATATTTGATAAGTGATTATTTTATTTATTTGAATGCATGTCTCTGTGTTACATTTGCTCCCAGAGCAATCATAGCAATCCAGGTTCAAGTTGAGAGAAAATGACTTCATAGTATTGCTTTTGTAATATCTTTCAACTATTGGTGGACCAGTGCCAATTTATGCTTATATTTCTTTGTTTAACTGTATTTTTGAAATCACAGCAATCATAGCTTATCCTTTTGTTTATAACTTGAAAAGCATATCATATACAATGCCTTAAAACCTAGACATCCAATACTTTAACAGAACGATGCTCTTAGTCCTTTATATAGCTTATACATCTCGTTTGTGCTTAGTCCTTTATGTATCCTTTTGAAAATAAGACTAACATCATTTGTTCACATGTACTATATTCTAGGCCAAATTAGAAACTAAGATGAAATTGAATTTATTATACAAGCCTAACATTCTACAGTAAGTCTATCATTTTTAATCTTACAGTTGACACTCCACTAACAACAAAATTCTGAATAGAAGATAGTGAAATGTGGCCAAGAATGTATCTTTATAATGTGTATTTTTATGTTCATAAGATGATAGAATATTAGTCTGTGACTTAATAATTTGGGTTTGTATTTGTGTCTTTAGTGTTGTCATCTAAGGTTGACATGACTTCATGGGGTATAATTATTAAGTGCTAAAAATGCCAACTCAATTATAACACACAAGAATTATGGACTCAACTATATTTGTGTCTTTAGTGTCCTAGCCTAAGGATTTATATTTGTGGCTTTATATCACTATGCATATTCACAGATTTGAGTTCTTATAATAAATTAGTGTTGATTGAATTTGGACCTTTTAGTTTTGGTGTTGTTTCATTCAACTCAAAGGTATGGTCTCCCTTTTCTTTACATGAGTTTTGATATTTTTCATATATAAGACCCTTTTATGTATTATCTCTGTCCATTGTTGTTCATGCTAATATTTCTTTAGCTTTCAATAACATATGCTCACATGTTTTGTCTTCCTTTAGCTTAGACAGGTAATGCTTTGTCTTTGGTAATGCATTGCACAATGATGTCATAATGCCAATTGGTTGCAAAGCTTTACCAAGGTATCCAATTTCATTTTCATTTACTTCTTTATTAAACCAACAAAGAATATAATGAATAAATTCATTTATTTTTATTTACTTCCTTTTTAATTTTCAGCATTTCTATTATTTATTTTTTATTTCCCCCTGTATGTTTTCCATTTTCATTTATCGTGTCTTCTTTCTCTGTGTATGCATATCAATAATGTGGCAACTGGCCGGAAAAAGTGGAAACTCAAGCAATGACTCTTTGATTTTAGGATTTAGGTACCGATAGTTTTTAAAATTTAAATATAATCATGTAGGCGTGTTGTATCCATTAATGAGCCATGCTACCTACAAGTAATGTATAGCATGGCAGGTAAGGATTCATCTCTGGATGTGATTCTTTTTATTTCTGAAAAGACAATTAAAAAGGATATTTTTTGCTTTTATATCTTCAGTAAATGGTGATTTAAAAAGAGACTAATCAAAACTTGGTACTGACTATATAATTTGCATAATTTGACATAAGTTTCTTTCATATGATTTGTAGTAGTTGTGTCAAAACATTCAAATTGAAAGGTTGTTGATGATAATATCCTCTAATCTCAAATATAGAGATAGAGATAATATGTCTTTCAAAATTGACAGCAAATTTCAAGGTTGACTGTGCATGAAAATACCTTGGGTAGATAATTTAAACTTCTCATATTCTTTCTATGTTTCACTTAGCTAATAGAAATACTCTATGAACTTTATACTACACTTTTATATATTTAGTTCTTCTCATAATGCTTTGAAAGAACAAGATTTGAAACAAATTACATGTGTTAACAAATTAGAAATTCAAGATTTGCAGTGCTTTTTTAAAGATTGATTCATTTTGAATTTTGTGTAATTGATATTTTATATGTGTCTCAATTAAGTTAATGAAGTTTGCAGGGGTATATATCTAGGGATATTATTCAAATATTAAGTAGGATGTCTTATGAAGGCTTGGAAGACCAGGGAATGAATTTAGTGTTGAGGGTAAAAGAAATTGCATATGAGAATTATTGATAATTAGCCTATATATAGTTGCAAGATACAATTCAAATATTAAGTTGGGTGTCCTGTGGGTAAGTTAGTTCTCAATTTCATACTATGGAATGTGGCCATGGTCAATGAAGTCAACCTCGACCATGAACTACTTTGGGTCTAATTTGTGATTTAATGTTGGCGATGGAAGACATCTGTTAAGAGCAGGATGTTATACTAGATAAAATTATGCAATAGTTTATTTTATGAGCTACAGCTATCACGTTCTAATTATTTTTCCTATTTTTATTTTTAAGGTGTGATCTAGATAATTAGATATCTAATGTGTATGTCTTATTTCTCCTCATGATTCTTCTATGGGTGAGCTTGAATAATTTATCAAAAAGGTGGTGTTTTGAAATTACTAATAAATTTTTAATTTTTCTACAATATTGTGAATCAATATAAGCAATCTTTTCTTATTTTTTGATTAATAAAAATATCATATATCTGATAAAAAAATTGATAATATAAGTAATGTTCACATATTTATATTCTATTTTGTAGTTGATATTAATATTATCTTAAACTATTATAATAGATTATGATGAAAGGAATAATTAAGAATATTATTTCTCTAAAAGAATATAGTTTAAGTATAATCTCTGAGTATTATTATTATTTTTAAATTTTATTTGTGCCAATAACAATTATTATTATTAAAATAGAGTTATTAGTTGTTATCATTTCTGTGTCTCACACGGGACATGCAAATATAACAATTCAGCTATATGCATTTATTTTGTTTAATTTTAACTGAATATCTATTATGGACAAATTGAAACATAACTTGACTGAATTATATTATTCTGGTTTATATATATAACATGTTATTATGATAATGTTTACTCTAATCATATTATTTGCAAATGTGTATTCATATGGTATGTCAAGACTAATATTACATTTTTATATTACATTTATATGAAATTTTGTGCCATTATGTTAGTAATATTATGTCTTTATATTTTGCAGGTGATTTACAATGAAAATCTAAAGAAAAAGGATGACAAGTAGCTAAGGAGTCTTTTCAAATGAACAAAAAAATAATCATGCTGATGATGCACCATGAATTTCAGGTGAATATATTTATTTGAAAATCATTATCAAACGTAAATTATTTCATGTTGTCTTCGGAAGAAATGCTTGGTAGCTAATCTGAATATATTGTAAATTTGTAATTACTTTAATTTTTTTTATTTATTTAAATTACATCTACACAAATAATTACAAGAGAAAAAACACATGCACACAAACTTTATGATATTTCATGACTCTTAACTTTAGGTTAAAATTCTAATTTAATTAAGATTTTTTCATTACATATTTAATCTCATTTGATCTATCACTCCCATGTAAAACACAGACTATTACACTAGTTGATTTTAAAATTATTTGTTCAAGTCGAAAACACGGTGACATTTATTGTAAGGTGTTTACTTTGATGCTCCTATTAAATGGACGGCAATGAAACATTTCATAACGTGACAAATGTTTATGGGTCTTTTGATCTATGTCATCATCCAAATTAATGTACAGTTAACTTTTTTTTTATGTACAGTTAACAATTTTAAATATTGAAACTTATATATCTTATATTTCTTGTGATACAATCACTGTTAAATAATGCATTTTGTAGTGTTGATTGACACACACTCAATTATATTTGAATACAAGAAACATGTATTCAAACATACATAGCATTGCCAAATGGTGCGAACGTTTCACGCACGAAGACTAGTTAATGACTTGGAGCGCATAAAACTTCCCTTCACTGGTATCATTTTTTTTTTGCGTGAAATAGGGGACTATACAAAATCAACGGTTGAAATTTGTTGTACTTGAATTCATTCAAGCTTAATTCAAACCATTGATCATTTCCCATTCAAGTACGTGACATTTTGTACTCTCTATTGTATTCAAATGCGGAAAACCTGTATTCAAATGCATAGATTAGATTTCTAAAATTTTAAAAATTTAAGATATTTTTTGCTTTTTATTTAGAGCTCGTTTGGATGTACTTATTAAAAATTTTTTTTGTTAATTGATCTTATTAATTAAGATATTTTAAAATGGTAAAAGCTTTCTTATGTTTGGATGTAATATTAAAATATTTTTATGTATGGCTCTCGTTTAGATGTGCTTCTCTTTTTTTAATTGATCTTTTTAATTAAGATCTTTTGAAGAAGTAAAATTTAATTTTTGTTTAGATGTAATGTTAAAATATCTTTATTTATTATCAAACATCCTTTTTATGTTATAAAAAAGATTTTTTTTTCAAAAGATAAAAATTCTAACTTCTAAAGAAAAGATCATTTTTTGCTTTTTCTAGTAATTATACTTTTACTTTAAAAAAATTACCCGAACTGAAAAAATACAAAAAGATCTTTCTTTTATTCAAAAGGTTCTTTTTTAGTAGTTAATAATTTGCAGTGTAAACATCCTATGTCTATCAAGAATTTTATGTTAGATAATTTGCTCCCTAAAAAAAAAAACCTCCTTATAGTCCCTAAAAAAAATTGAAACATAGGACAAGTTACTCCGTCAATTAAATCTACATTAATGGAATGATGCATTATAACATTAATGTATCAAATAAACTGATGCATTGATATTCAAATGACATCGTTTTGGAAGGATTTAGAAAATTATTTCTCGTATTCAAGAAATCACTTCCTTTATCGCATGTTATTCTACGTTTTGAAGAAAAAATAAATATTAAAATAATGTCGTATTTGCTCAAAAAGTATGAGTGTGATTTCCA
The DNA here is from genome assembly GCA_031216125.1 of Dalbergia cochinchinensis. Taxonomy (NCBI): domain Eukaryota; kingdom Viridiplantae; phylum Streptophyta; class Magnoliopsida; order Fabales; family Fabaceae; genus Dalbergia; species Dalbergia cochinchinensis. The sequence continues at coordinate 50,379,093 of CM062373.1, read as the reverse complement.
TATGTAACATGACGTGTCACATTATTGACTTAACATATTATATATGTCATTCCATTAAGAATTAATGGATAGATTTTGTGATCGAACTAATTTATCCTAATTTTCAATTTTTGAGGGATTACAGGAGGGATTTTCTTTTTTAATTTTTTGGGAGCAAATTGATCGGCTGAAGTCTCTTGGAGCCGTTTCAGCCGCAAAGGAGAGTGACCTCCAGATCAAGACAGGAAACAAGCACCAAATACTTAGGATTCACCAAATCATACAGTTTTTGTCAGCTAGCAGCGTAATCCACCTCGCTTTGGCAGTGTTCAATGTTTAAGATATATTATATGACGAGTCTCCTTAGTCCTTAATCATCACATCAAAGTAATTACGCGAAAGCAAGAATCCGTTGGCCAACTAAGTTCAATGTGCTGAATGGGGTCCCATCCCAACGAAAATCCAACTCTATCATAATTATTTATTTCTTTTCTCCAATTTCAAATTTTCAAATTCATCGCCGTTTCTCTCCTCACATTATTATAGGAGGAAATTCTTTGTGCCGTTATTTTTCCAAAATGGGTTAGAAACTTGGAATCTTTTATCAATCTTCTTGCATATGAATAAATGTCTACAAAGTGCACTTTTTAATTAGTGATATATGTAACGTGGTTTTTCCTTCGTATGGGTATCAATATATTTTTATTTTCAATGGTTGTAATTAAAATTTTAATAAATTAAATTATTAGATCACATGAATATTTTCAGTTACAAATAATTAAAATATATTAGTATCTTTAAATTTTATAAGGATACTAAAAAAATCTCATGTAACATAAAATCTTTTTTAATCAACAAAAATCAACTATTAGTTATTCAAAAGTATATCATTATCTTTATAAAAGATAAAAGATAAGAGTAACAAAAAAATCACCTCTTGTATTAAAATTTAATTTTAATATTAGTTCAATATGAAAAATATTTATATAATTATCTCATTATTTAATTTATGTGTAAATTCTGAAGTAATTAAAAATAGGATTTAATTTGAATACACTATTAGAGTAAAAATCTTTCTATTAACCATAGTCATATAAAAAAAAAAGAATGTGATTAAATAATATGGTAAAAATTTTTTTTTTAAAGTGTATCAAGATTAATTTCCTAAAAAAAATTTGATTTATCATCTCTAAAATAATTTTCTTTTATACATAAGGGAGAGAATATTATAATAAATAAAAATCAAAACTGATCTTGAAAACTTTATTATCTTAAAGATATATGAGAATGAAAAATTAGTCCCTCGTACTTTGTTTTTATTTTCCAGCTCCAAGGCCAAAGCCGAGACCCGAAAGCAAATTTCATTTTTTTCCACCTCACGCTCCTGGAAAATACTAAAACATCACCGACCTGAACCCCAACGAGACCACCTTGACACCTTCCCTCAAACTTGTTCTTCTCTCTCCCTCTCATCTCAAACGCGCTTCCTTCAGCTTTTTGGTGTCGCTGGCCCACCCGGGTTTCTTCCCCTCTCCCTTCTCTCTCTCTCTCTCTCTCTCTCTCTGTCTCTCTCTCTCTCTCTCTCATTTATTCAAGTTCAACTTTCCGTTGAGAGAAAGAGAGACTCAACAACACAACATCCAGAACCTTCTTCGACCGTTTTCCTCGAGTAACACCAACAATGAAGCCGCGGAGCGTCGAAGCCCTTGCAACATCATCGCTAACCCGAAAGAGATCGTTTCAGTTCCTGATCGGAGTGTCCCTCCTCTACCTCCTCATCGTAACGCTCGAAATCCCCGTCGTCTTCCAAACCAAGTTCTCCCCCCTCACGCGCGACGAGCTCATCTCCACCACCACGCGCCCCTCCTCGGACAGCAGACTCCACACCCAACAAGACCTCCAACACCTCCAAGCCCCATCCCGCCCCTTCAAAACCGTCTCCCACAACAACAACGATTCCCCTTCCCCGAGTCAAACTCACTCCCAACCCGGTCTCCTCTCGGGCCTCACCCTGGGCCCAAAAACCTTTGACCCGGCCCGCAAACACGGCTCCACTGGCCTCTACAAGCTCGCCAACAGCGCCCGCGAAGTGGGCCTGGGCCTGTGGGCCGAGCTCCTCAACCACCACCCGAAAACCGTTCACTCCAAACCTGAGAACCGTTCGGGTTCGTGTCCCGGTTCGGTTTCGGTTTCCGGGTCGGGGTTCGAGGGGATTGTGGGTTTGCCGTGCGGGCTGACGCTGGGGTCGCACGTGACGGTGGTGGGGAGGCCGATGGCGGCGCGGCCGGAGTTCGAGCCGAGGATATCGGCAGTGAAGGACGACAACGAGGCGGTGATGGTGTCGCAGTTCGTGGTGGAGCTTCAGGGGCTGAAAACCGTTGATGGAGAGGAACCACCTAGGATTTTTCACTTTAATCCGAGGTTGAAGGGGGATTGGAGCGGGAGGCCCGTGATCGAGATGAACACGTGTTACCGCATGCAGTGGGGCGATGCCCTCAGGTGTGACGGTTGGAAGTCCAAGGCCGATGATGACACTGGTATGTGATGTAGTCGTAGGGAGAAATTCTCAATGGTGCTGGAACATATTTAATGCGTGCACCAGAAAAATGCACAATCTTTCGTTTTAGTTTGTAATGTTTAAAACAAAATGCATGATTGTGCATGCTCGTGCACCACGCATTAAATGTGCTTAGAGTAGGGACATGTTTGGTGAAATTATGTGATTTTTTTTTTTTTTTGGTTCCAAACATCGAGCATAAGCAAGAAAAAGAGCCTATTTGTCTTTTTAGGAGCAAATTATGGTTAAAAATAGCTTCCAATGCAAATTTTTCTGAAAGAGCGATAAAAAAATCAATGGAATAACGATTCTTTTTTCATGATCTATCACTAAACATGTTCGATAGGGATTGGATTGGATTGGATTAGGAGAAATTTGATTGGAGTTGTTTTCTTCATATCCTTGGTTTATGACTTTATGTTATGTATCTTCCTGCTACGTGGTTTTGAAAGAGAAGAGTATATAACACGAAGAGTTTTTTTTTTTTTTTTGTCCCCACTAGATTTCCTGGAATTTACAATATGTTTTGGTGTATAGATCAAGTTTGTTTGTTTTATGGATGAATGCTTAGGGTGTTGATTTCTGTCGGGGAAGTGTTAGAATAGGTAGGGTGTGGATAGTTTATTAACAATCTTGAAATTTGTTTGATCATTTCTCAGTTTCAAGGTTTTATGTAGCTTTTAACTTGGCACCCTTGCTTTTTGGATGTGGATAAATTCAAGTTTATGAGTTTCTAGGATTTTTTTTATTTTTTTTTATTTTTCTATTGTGTAATGAAAATTATCTCATTTTAAAAATTTGTCATATTTTAATTCATCTTTTGAGTTTTTCCATGTGTTTTTATTCTTTTCCCTTTGTGATTGCATTTAACTAAGTTATTCCTTGCGTTGGAAACAGTTGATAGGCTGGTGAAGTGTGAGAAGTGGATACGGGATGATGAAGATCACGCAGAGGAGTCAAAGGCAACATGGTGGTTGAATAGACTCATAGGCCGCACCAAAAAAGTAACAGTTGACTGGCCATTCCCATTTTCTGAGAACAAGCTCTTTGTTCTTACTCTTAGTGCCGGATTGGAGGGGTATCATGTTACTGTTGATGGGAGGCATGTGGCCTCTTTTCCTTATCGCACTGTGAGTAATTACATATTTGAACCTGTCAACATGAACCTGAAGATGGATTTGCATAATTTCTTAGTTTTGCTTCTTAATTTCAACAGGGTTATACCCTTGAGGATGCCACTGGGCTTTCTTTGAGTGGAGACATTGAGGTCCACTCTATATTTGCTGCCTCTTTGCCTTCAACACATCCTAGCTTTGCCCCACAGCGGCATCTTGAATTCTCAACCAGATGGCGTGCCCCGCCAATTCCTGACTCCGGCGTGGAATTGTTCATTGGCATCCTCTCAGCTGGAAACCATTTTGCTGAGCGAATGGCTGTAAGGAAGTCATGGATGCAGCACAGGTTTATCAAATCTGCAAAAGTGGTTGCTCGTTTCTTTGTCGCACTGGTAATTTTAATAAGTTGACGAGCTTTTCATTTTTATGGTTATAATCTCATTTCTGATGTTTTGTTGGGGGTTCTTAACATTTGTTTGAAATTTTTACAGAACCCAAGAAAAGAAGTTAATGCAGAGTTGAAGAAGGAGGCAGAATTTTTTGGTGATATTGTTATAGTGCCTTACCTTGATAACTATGACCTTGTCGTGTTGAAAACAGTAGCCATATGTGAATATGGGGTGAGTTGTTGATTGATTAGAATTAAGTTTGAAGTAGGAAGAATTTTTTCAGTGAGATAAAATGTGCTTTATTGTTCACAGGTTCACACAGTTTCTGCTAGGTATATCATGAAGGGCGATGATGACACTTTTGTAAGAGTTGATGCTGTTATCAACGAAGCAAGGAAGGTTCCAGATGATACAAGCTTCTATATTGGGAACATAAATTACTACCACAAACCCTTGCGCTATGGTAAATGGGCAGTGACATACGAGGTAATCAGAACCCATCAAAATGCTTTTTTGTTTAGTTTTAAGGAATGGGAGTAAATTAAATCAATTAAAATTATTAATATGTCTGTATTCTGATCTTAAGCATGTCATTGTTTGCCACATTAAGCTTACTTCTGGAAATATTCTCTTGCATTTAGATGTTGATTATTTATTTATTTTGCCTTCTTTTTTCAGGAGTGGCCAGAAGAAGACTATCCACCGTATGCTAATGGACCGGGTTATATTTTGTCCTCAGATATTGCACGCCACATTGTTTCTGAATTTGAGATGCAAAAATTAAGGGTTAGTAAGCTCATTTAATTCTAGTGCACATTTCTCTCTGTTCTTCTATGGGGCAGGTATAACCCATGCTGGTGCACCTGGTGTCCCTCGGTTTGAAGCTGTTTTTGGCTGAAATTTTGCTGGTTGTCTTCTTTGTGCAGTTGTTTAAGATGGAAGATGTGAGTATGGGAATGTGGGTAGAGAAATTTAACACCTCAAAACCAGTACTTTACAAGCACAGTTTAAATTTCTGCCAATTTGGTTGCATAGAAGACTATTACACGGCTCATTACCAATCGCCTAGGCAGATGATGTGCCTTTGGGATAAATTGCAAAGGAATACAAAGCCTCAATGCTGCAATATGAGATGACAGAAGATGAGGTTTAAGGTTGCCTCACCCTTTGGAATTAGTGAGAGGGGGACAAAGGAAGCAAGTTTTGCAGTGAAGTCATAGCGTCGAATTTTGTATATAACTGTGGAGCTTGGTTAGTTCAAAGTCGCTCTGTGTATAAAATGATAGCCTTTTTGAATCTCATTATTTATTATTAGTATATTGGTTCATTCTGTTTTTATTTTTTCTCCCCCCTTTTTGAGGGGTTTAATTCTTTTGGCACGGGATTGGAAGATGAGGTGGGAAGGGAACATAATTTGTTACAGATGCAAGTTCTGTAAAATAATTTGGAGGATAGCATTCAATATCTATTGGAGAAAATAGATGGATTTTACCATCCGAGCTAGGCTGCTTTTGGTTGGTTCTCTATGCTCCCTTTTCGTCTTTTCATTTTATAAATACTTGGATGTAATTGGAGCATTACCAGAATGTACTTCATGTCTATTAGCAAAATGACATTTGAGCTACAATCGACCTTTAACGTGTAATTTGGGTTGAAGTATAATTTTATTAGTGGATGTGAAGTATACGTACGTGGCATTTTAGTGCATTCAAGAATTTTTCATCAGTCTATTACCAGGGCAGGTTCAAGGAGACCAATCATTTTGAAACGGAAGTTGAATGCTGACGTGATTGCAAAATGGTCATTAATGTAAGACTTTAATTTATGATTCTACTGTCTGCGAGGCTGATCTTCATGTGGTAGCGTTCAGATGGACTCTATTAAAATTTGTGGATAAAATAACGAAAAAATGGACACATTCTAAACAGGGACGGACGCACGTTGAGAAGGGTGGGAGCTTATGCCTTCGCAAGAATTTTTATTTCTTTTAATAATTATAGATATAATTATATTTTTATTTTTGTTATTTTATTAGGTTTAACCCTATATCAATTCTAGATGAGATAAAATAATAAAATATAATGTAATCTATTTATTTTTATGCTAATAAGTTATTCTTGTCCCCATTATTAAAATTTTCTAGATCCGTCACTGATTCTAAACAAGAGTGGAAATAAGTTGCGCACAAAATTTGGCTCGAGCTCATGAAGAATTGTTGGGGGTGTACCGCACGACATGTTATAAAATGAGTTTTTTTTTCTTTTGAGTGATAAAATGAGTTTTTATATCATAGGAAATTGTTGAATAGATCAAATGCTATGCTTTTATATATTGTAGCTGGCACATAGTTGAGAATATCAGTCTGAATGGAAAAAGTATTACGACTATCCCAAGAAGTTTATTTACAGAAATCTGTTTTGTGTAATGTCGAGATATCTTTATATGCTCAGTGTATTTGAACTATTCGTAAGTTTATTATCGTTTTGTTGTGGGGAGTACAAAAATTATGTAGTAATAATATCTCTAAATGAGTTGCTTCCTTGAAACTTAAATTTGCATTCTTTCCTAGGAGCTAAAGTTATTTACCTCCTCAATCAATCCTTTTTGAGTTATATAAGGACATCTATATAAATGCATGAGCAAATAACCATTTGGCTTTATTAGCTATTTTTTGTATGTATAAGTCTTAATAATTTCCTCATATGTAGGTTTTTTTTCAAGGATTGTTATAACTAAATAAATTAAACTATAAAGACAGATCTTTTTATACAAATTGGAATCAGTCTTTCATGAAACAAGGATCAAAACTTGAAAAAGAAAAAAAAATAGAGCTAGGATTCAAAATTTTTAAAAATTGAAAGCAAAATCACATTTTATATATATATATATATATTTAGGTGGTTTTGACAACGATTATTCCACCAAAGTCAGGCAAGATTTAGATAACACTCTCATAGTAAACTTATAAGATTGTTTATTAAAATAATAGTCCTTACATTGATAGAGAAAATTAAGTTCGCATCCGTAAAGAATATAAGATTGTTCTTTACCAAGTGTGCCAACCTTCATTGGCATAAAAAACTGAAAACAGTAAACTGTAAAAGAACTAAAACCTAAAATAAAAACATTTGTGGGAGTAAAATTAGAATCGTAATATTCGTGGGGATCAAAACTCTTAATTAAACTTTTGCTTCCTGAGTAAGATTAACTCATAGTCAATTAGGGTGGGAATAGAACAAAAGAGGGAGTCTATCACATTAGAGTAGTTTATTATAAGAGTGGAAGGAACACATTTGGGTCATATAACCATACATGAATAATTAGTATTAAAAGTTAATTAATGTAATTAATGGTCACATGTCCATTTAAAAAAAAATCATATGATTTTATATTTTAATCTTGATCATTTATGTATGATCATTAGATCACTCCTCTCACTCTCACAATAATTCTCTCCTCCTCTCATATGATATGCTCCATATATATATATAAGAAGATGATCAGGTGAGAGGAATAAATATGGGTTGTCAGATCTTGTATTAATGGTTATGATTAAAAAATAAAGCCACATGACTTTTTAAAACTGTCATATGACTTTTTAATAGCTTTTAGTTTTGATCATTTATATATGATTATATGATTTAGATTTAATTATCTCACTTTTATATAAAATTATTCCTGGCTATATATATCATAGAGACAGTCACAATCTGGGTTGAAACAAAATAAATAAATAAAATACCCCTTTTATTACCGTGTACAGAGTCTATGAAGCGTAAAGCCCATACGGCATTCGTACATCTCACTATTAAACCTACTTATGAAGGAAGGAGGTAGCAGGGATGCAAGTTACAGCTGGGTTGGGTCGGATTGGCTTCGGAGGAAAAACAAATTCGAAACGATTAGTTTTCAATAGGCTCGGATTCATTATCATAAATTCAAACGGATTTGCTGGCAAACATATTGACACGTGCACAATTGGGTATTATCAACGGTGTCACAGAAGCCAGCACCCTGCTTGAATTGGGCAGCACATTTGGCGTTGCAGCAGCTGTCCATGCAGTCAGCAGAGCAGAGTCCGAGGCCAGCGGTGCAGTTCCTCCGTGGCGGTGGGGCGGGGGAGCCACACGTGTAATAGCAAGCGCACAGGCTCAAGTCACAGGACCCTTGGCCACCGCTGTGCTTGCCTTTACACCTCTTGTCACAATCCCCTATTGGACCACATGCACCCATGGCTTCTGAACATACATTTCCTTCCACCACTATTGCCACTGTGCTCACAACTATCATCATAAAAAAGAACCAAAAAAAAATAAAAATCAGAAGGTGGTAAGGGTCAAGAACATGTTTGACAACAGATTTTTTTTTTCTTTAAAAATATCAGTTATAAACTACTTTGAAGAAAAAAAAACCAATTAATCTATTTATATGTCAACATTTTGAGGAATGATTTGGCATTGTATGCGTTTCTTCTTCCTTTTTTTTTTCCTAGTGTGTGTGCGCGCACACATAGATATTATATGTAATTTTAAATAACGTCAAAATGTTGAATAAGTAGATCCTTACCTGCTGCTAGAACTAGGATGGTAAAGAGATGAGAATGATATGAGAGCTGGTTGACCATTTCGTGTTGATAATGTATTATAAAATAATAGTAATCGAGAGAGAACTAATATTACGCAGAGAGAGAGAGAGAGAACTAATACAGAAAAAGATTGAATGCTCAAATTGTGCATAAAATTGAGCACTTAAAGATTATTTATAGTCAAACAATGAAAGTTATAATATCATATCAAATTATTGAAGATACTGTTAAAAATATGAATATCTATAATAAAATATTTCATAATAATTTTTTATTTTTTTTTATTTTTTCCCTTACATTCACAGCGTATTTTTCTCGTGTTCTTTTATATAGTTTTACAAAAGATTGTGGAAGTATTTGAAATGATTAAAAATGGAAATAATTTTATCCTATTTTAATTGTTCCAAACACAGCATATCGCATTTTAAATATAAGAACTGATTTATATAGTAATTTAATTTCTATTTTACTTAATCATTTTAAATATAAGATGTTAAGATTTAATCCATAAATCAAATCAATTTAAATTATTTCAAATTAAATTAAACTATTTCCTAATTTTAATTGTTCCAATCACCATCTATCGTTAGACTGCAATTAAAAGATTTTACTTTTGCATTTTTGAAATGTGGGGAAATTCTCATTTGGAAAATATATTCAAGACTGATTCGTATCTACGAATACATCACAGGATTTTGTTTTAAGGAGCATTTTATTTCATATTGATTATTTCCCTGATTTTAAAAATCTGTGGTACTGATTTTGGTAAATTTATTAATGAATTTTATATTAGAAGCATATCATTTTCAAATTGTATAAAATTTTAAACACTTATATATTGTGAATTTTTAATTCAATTGTTGGAGTGATGAAATTTAGTGCTTACAAAATGTTATTTCAATGAAGTAAGAATATAAAGACTTACTTTTGAAGTAAATAAATCACCACTATATAACACACACACATATATTAGTATGGTCTATATGCAATGCATGCGTTGAATTTTCTCTTTTTCTTTTAATTAGAATTTTGAATTATTATTATAATAGAGCCAATTCCTTTTATTTCAATGAAAAATTATAACATGAAAAAATATATTAAAATAGAAAAAACAAATACAAAATTTTATGCAAAACAAAAACTAGTAACTTCATAGAATATCTATGTTTAAAAAATAAAGACACCAACAAGTCTGATTATTATAATATAGAGGTTAAATGCATTTTATCCCTTTACTTTAGGTTATGTGTAATTTAGATCCCGACTTTTAAAAACGTACAAATCAATACTCTGTGCTTTTCAAATTGTGCTAAAAAGCCCTTCCACTAACTTGACATTCAATTCCATTGTTAAGTGGCCATGTACAAGTCACGTGATATATTTTATTGACAAAAATACCTTTTCCCTTTTAATGAAATTCCCTTATCCTAACCCTAAACTCATGCTCAAATCAATTATGAATGGCCGATATTAATTGAAAAAAGAAAAGATGTTGATTGATGTTGATTTTAAAAACAATTTGATCGGATGAAAATAAGAAAATGATCTGATTGGGAAAAAATGATTTGATGCTGATTAGAAAAGATACAAATTAATTTTAAAAGATTTTATCCTAATTAAAAAAGAAAAATATTATGCTAATGATGAAACAGAAAAAGTTTGATTTTTTGTTTTGTTATTTTTTCCTATATACAAAAAAAAGATGGACAAAATATGGTATTTGCAGTTGTCCTTCTTTACTTGATTCTTACTAGGAAATATCAAAAACTTTAGGGCCTGTTTGGTTTGCTGAAAATAGTTTTCATTTTTCTAGATTAAAGGAAAAAATGAAAAAACAGAAAATTGGGGGCCTGTTTGGTTTACTTTTTTCAGTGTTTTCAGTTTTCAGTTTTCTAGATTTGTGAAGGAAAAACTGAAAACTGTTTTCAGCAAACCAAACAGGTCCTGAAATTTTCAGTTTTTTCAGTTTTTCCTTCACAAATTTAGAAAACTGAAAATTGGAAACTGAAAACTGAAAACTAGAAAAAGTAAACCAAATAGGCCCTTAATTTTTGATATTTTTTTTGTGAGGAACAAGTAAAAATATGAACATATATTTTGACCGACTAAAGAAAATGATAAGAATACATGACTTGGGAGTGAGGAGGGTGGAAATAGAAAGACAAATTATGTGAGGGACAATTGATATGATTGATGAAAACAAATGACTCGATGGTGGTATTGAAATATGACAATGTGTTGATTGGTGAAAAATGAATGAAAATTATAATTGTAGAAGAGCCTATGATTGCTGATGATAATTTTCTTTTTTTTTTATGATGATTGGTGATAAGATAATAATGAGTGCATGATGGTGATGCTAAATGTATAGTAAAAATGATATGATGAATGATGCCAGATGACAAATGCATGATGATAGTGAATGTATGATGATAATGATTTAATGAATGACGCTAAGTGACTCAATAACTATTACGCAATGCTAATGCCGACTGAATGCATGTGAAATTTAAACGTATGTGAAATTTAAAGGCATATGAAATTTAAAATTATGTGTAAATAAATGCATGTGAAATTTAAAAGTTTGTGAAAGTAAGGACTTGTGATTTAAAGACTTGTAAAAGTAAAATTTGTGAAATTGAACCCATGTGAAAGTAAAATTTGTGAAAGTTAATGCATGTGAAACTTAAAGATATGTGAAAGTCAACACATATGAAAATTAAAGACTTATGAAAGTAAACATATGTAAAACTTAAAGACATGTGAAAGTAAATACATGTGAAATGTTAAAAACATGTGAAAAGTAAATAATCGTGCTCAAGATAGGAAAGTATGTGGAAGAGTAAATGATTTGCAATGCTAAAAGTATGCAAAAGTAAATGCTTGCAGTGCTGAAAAGCATGCAAAAGTATGTTGTACAATGCTCAAAGTATACGAAATGAAATGCTTTACAATGTTGAAAGTATGTGAAAGTGAATAGTTCCAGTACTGAAAGTACGCAAAAGTATGTTGTGCGATGCTCCAAGCATGCGAAAGTATGCAAAATTTAATGCTTTGGGATTTTCAAAGTATGTGAAGTTAATGCTTGTAGTGCGAATGGAGGGAATGACTTGCGAAGATTTGTAGAAAATGCCATGATGGGTGAAAATGAATGATCTGTGAATGCTTGCTCATGAGATGTGATATTTACAGAATGCAATAGTGTAGAAAAGCAAATGCCTAAGGATGGTAATACAATGATGATATGATGAGTGATGTAGTGAATATGATAACTGATGCGAAAGATGAATGCTTTAACATGATGAGATAACAGCACAAAGAGACAAGAAAAAACAATAATTGCCCCAGTTTGCAACATGAAAATGTTGATGGTATGATGACATGTCCTAGTGATGATCTAACATGATGAATGATATATGATGATGATAAAACCTGGATGATTGAATCATGAGAAATTTGCCCTAGTTTATGGTGTCTAAGCATTACCCTTTTTGAAAATATTTGTTTGATCCAACTTTTTCATAGAGCCACTAAATTTGACTATTTGTTGTGACTTTAGCTCTATCATTTTTGTTTAGCTCCCTATGGACTTCTATTTAAGCTCCCGGCCTTGTCATGCTTTTGAATTTTGAGGTACTGCTCTTCACTAACATTTGTTTGGATTGACATTTTTGATCTTTGATTGAGCAAGCCTCATTCTTTTCTTTACTTTTTGTCCTTTTTTTTGCCTAGACTGCCCTCTCAAGTTTTAAATCAAGCAAGCTTTTCATCTTTTTTTTGCTTTACTTTCTGCCTAGACCACGTTAGTGGATTTTCAATCTATCGAGCTCCCTTTTGAACTAAACCTTGACTTGACTTGTTAGCCGATATCTTGATTATGCCTAAAGAGGGTTTGATGATGGAGGAAAAAGAGGATATAGACAAGACTGGGGCTAGAATGAAAGGATTGAATTTGAAAGTGCATGATATTTACATGGCATAAAGAGGGTAAGAATGAGGTGTGAGGGATATGCAATGCGGATTTCGTTTGGTTGCATTTCACTGATTGTTTAGCTACTCTAAACTAGAATTCATGATCAAGATTAAAATCCATTGAAATGCTACAAATATGCCTTGAACTGTTGGCTCTTTATTTTTGTTGAGGATAACTCTTGTTTGATCAATGGTCATTTAATTACCATAAGCTCCATTTTTTTTTGGCTTGATTTTGAAATGACACACCTTTTCCTAGAATGCCCTTTTGAGTTTTCAATCTAGTTGAACTTTGCTTTAACTTTTGCCCATATTGTGATTTTGGCTTTTTAGTCTATCGAGCTCTTTTTTTTTCATTTTTTGCTCTAACTTTTGCTCGGATATTTTTGCTTTTTTTTTTTTGAGTTTTAGATCCAACAACCTTTTTTCCTTCACTTTCCTTTCTCCTTTTTTTTTTCAAATTTAGAGTATTGTTTGACGAACTTGGATTGACTAACTTTGCTAATTCTTCATCTATAATGGATCTTTGCAATGTAAGGCCCTTCTTGGTTTGGTGCTTATGATTGATGTCAAGATGTTTGAGATCAAATATATCAACATCCTTTCCTATGTTTGTCCTTGACAGATTGGTGTTAATCATGTTTAACCATTGGATGTTGCAGCTTTCATACCAACAATTACAAAATTGCCCCAGTTGATCAAACTAGAGTGCTTGGGCATGATGTTTTGCTCTTTATTCATTTACTGCTTTGCCATTGATGTTTTGCTCTTTATTCATCTACTGCTTTGCCATTCTTCACTGAGCCTAACATCTGAATAGATTGTGTGCACAACTTAGGACCTTCACCATGATCATGGTCATTCATGTTTATCATAACACAAAAGTCAATTAGTGGGTTTTCAAATTTATCTGCATGGGTTAGAAATCTTGAAGGAAGGGGTGATTTAAAAAGGTACAAAAGAAAGCAAGAGTGTATGTACAAGAGATAAAAGACAAAGCGAAAAAAAAGGACATGCAGAATCATCATTTTATTGTTTCAATAATCTCAGACACAATTTGAGGCCATAGGAGTCGACAATTTATTGCTCAAGTTCAAGTCAAGATTCATATCCTTATTCCCTAGTGTTGTTTCATCTAAATAAAAACAACTTCACATCTTCCAAAGCTTTGTTGAACTCATTAGCAAGGTTGAGCTTCAAGGTTAGGGATGATTTCATCAAATCTTCTTTTTAGTGGTCCCTTGGGTCACCTCCTTCCATTCTTGCTTTCTTCGGCCTTGACTCTCCTCTTGTTGTCTTTCTATTTACTTTTTCTTTCTTCCTCCCCCCTTTTCTCTCTCTCTCTCTGAGAGTTTGCACATAATTCTCAAACATAGCAACTTGGATGAGACAAAGTTTCTCTTGGATTCTCTCTCTCTCTCTCTCTTTCTTTCAATTTGCACATAATTCTCAAATATAGCCATTTGGATGAGACAAAGTTTCTCTTGGATGAGCAATGTTCAAAGACAAAATGTTGCATACTTTTTTTGCATTTTTTTTTCAAATGAAATGAAATGCCACCTATATACATGTCATATGATGCATGTTGAATGATTTGGTAAGAATAGATTTTTTTTTTGGTAGGCTTCTTGATGCGTGTTATTATGTGTGAGAAAAATACATGATGTAAACTAGGGAATTGATAGATGAGATATGAGAATGATTAATTTTGTCATTTTAGTTTTTTTTTTCTTTTGTCTTTCATAAAGATAATATTCATTTTTGAGTTAATATTCATTTTAGCTCCTAACTTTACATTTGCGAGTCATTTTAATCTTTAAATTTTAAAATGAGTTAAATTAGTCTCTGACATTGCAAAATATGAGTTATATTAGCTCTTTAACCCATTTTTATTAAACATTGCATTAACACCGTAAGTAATACCTTGACATACCATATGTCATCCAAAGTAGACTGCAAATTAAATGAGTCATTTTAGTATATAAAATTACATAAAATGAACCATTTAAATATTTATTCTATGTTATCAAAAGACTAATTTTGTATAATTTTAGACATCAAAATAAATTATTTCAAACTTCATTATATTTCAGATGACATATGATATGTCAAGGTATCAGTCAATGTCACGTAATATTATTTAATCGATAAAATATTAAATAAAAGTAGAATGAGTGATTAATTTGACTTATATTTTGTAATGTCATAGATTAATTTGACTCATTTTAAAAAACAGAGACTAAAATTAACATTAACTTTTTATTTTTAGTGTGATGCTATGGGTGAGCTTCCAAGATCAATACTTACGGTGTCTACACTAAAATATATAAAATTATAAGTAAAAATAAATAATTTTAGAATTTTACTGTTTTTGTAAAAAATAACCATAGGTACGAAATACTATAAAATATATCAAATATGTAAAATTATTTCATATTATTTTAGCAGTGTATTATACAAAAGTAATTTATATGTATACTTGATTGTTGGAATAATTTAATCTTGCAAGTAATCTAAATATACATTAGCATTGTGATGCTGGTTACTATTTGCGTTAAAATTAATATGTATATATATATATAACTCTGATCATTTATGTAAGACCAAATAGTCAAGATTAACTCTGTTCACTCTCATAATAAAACATAATTTTATTATCATTCTCATGCCTCATTAACCATTTGAAATTTCAAACAAATTTACATAAAATATAAGAAAAAAATGACGTTGAATTAATATTTGACCAATTATAGTAAAGTACATTAACTTTTTAACATATCAATTTCTCTCAATTTCCCTAAGTGACGTGTTGCACGGAGTTACTGAAATTTAATTACTTGTGGTCATGCATTATTAGTGCATTTTTAATTTTTTTTTCTTCGATATAAATGCAATGCAGCGTAATTCGGTACTCAAAAAGTAGTCAATTGGTTCATCAACCATCTGTTAGAGTTTAGTCTCTCCTCAAAATAATGACACAAATTCGAATCTTGAAAAATATACTTACGAAAAAGGGAGTAAACATAAATATAAATTCTAAAGTTACCACTTTAAAAGAATTTTACTTAACTTTATTTTCAACTACAAATCATGTGAGCGATTTTGGAGGATTGTGATTGGATCTCATCACTTTGTTGGAATTTAAAGTCTGACGAAGTGAAAGTTTTGCAAAAGTGTAGCCTTATAAATATGGTTTTGATTGTTTCGTTTAGATATCTCTCAAGAGTTAAAGTGATCCATTGTATGAATAATTTTTAAGAGTTGTTATGTAATGAAAAATTTGTAAGGAAGGTTTACAATTTTAACTATTTAGAAGTTATAGATAATGAAAGATTTGTAAAGTTGAGGATGTAAGTAGTGAATGTCGACTCATTTTAAATTATGTGTTTGTTTTTATATTTCTTTTTCTACCTCTAAGCAACAAGTTGTATGAGAGCCGTTAGTTGGGGTCAACTGAACTTGGTGGTGTGTGGATCCAAGTGTAAGAGTCCTTGTATTGAAAGTCTTCTTAGCAATATAAATATTAAGTTGCATATTATGTGGATAGCAATGGTGTAAGTGAGAATAGCTTGTATCTAAAGAATTCTTAATAATGTGGAAGTCAAGCAGCATGATTCATTTGTAATGGCGGTACAAGTTTTGCGAGAAAAATGTTTGAAGAGATAGATGCAATTAACTTTTGATAGGACTTTACATTAAAGGGAGTATTTGTTAGAATTTACTCCAAAGTTTTACATCAAGAAGAATTGAAAGTTTTGAGATATCCTCTAATAGTTGGAGTAATTCATTATGTGAATAGTTTTTAAGAGTTATCTATGCAATGAAAGATTTGTAAATATTGACATTTCAAAAGTAGCAGATAATGAAAGATTTATGAAATTATAAATGTAAACAGTAAAAGCTAAAACAAGTTAAATTTTATATTTATTTTTATATTTCTTTTTGCCTCCATTGCCCAACACACTTGCATACTTGATTTTGTCTGCCATTTTGACAATGCTTTAATACTCTTTTGGGACGAGAAAAAAATTAAAAAAAATGGGACTAAAATGAAACATGATCAAATGTAAAAGACCTCAATAGAGGTTTACCCTGTTGTTTATTTCCTTTAAGTCGTTGTAAATGTAAGAGTAGGCAAGGTTTTAAATTTAAGACATTGTAAATGTAAGATTAAGTTTATTTTCCTTATAGTAATAGTGTAAAATAATTTTTCACTTTGAATCAATAAATCATTAAGAAAGTGTAAAGTTATATTATATAATTTACTTTGCTTTCTGCTGTATAAAAAAAATAATTCTGTTATGATTTGTCATTTTCTTAAATTTATATTGATTAATAGTATAAAACTATTTCACACTCTTAATACATAAAAATTGAACTCTAAAAAATTAATATTAAAAAAATTTACCACAAAATAAACCAACTCAATTCGAGTCTAATTAATTAGAACTTTAATATTCTAAAATAAATATAGTTACGAAGAAAGAAATTTATCACCCTTTTCCACCAGATTTTAGATACTTGAAATTCATACAAAAAATCATTGAAACAACTGTAACAAAAAATACTTCATCAAAACAATTGGATTACCGTACATTAACAATGGACATTATAATTTGAATTTGCAAATTGCAGACACGGATTTAAGCACACGATCTACTAACAGTAGGAAACTAGCAATCTCGTAGTAAAAAATAATGTTTGCCATTCTCAGTTAATTTCTTCATAATTAAAAGACCATTTTCAGATCAGTGTATCAAAGAAAATAGAACTAGGGGTGTGGCTAGATAGAATCTAAAAGGCATATATCTTGTTAAAGTTACAGTACTTGCTAACAGTTATTGTACATCGATTGGAAGGACTAAATAACGCCCAACAAATTCTCATCCCATTCTCGTAAACCCTTTGAATTGCAGAACTACTAATAAATACTAAAAAATGACTACCTAATCTACACAACTCAACTCAGTATCATGGCTGGCAAATCATGCACCAAGGGGCTACTTAGATTGCCATTGGAAGAGATCTATCTGGTTGTAACTTCTTCCTCTGGAGCATAAAACAAAATTTATAGTCCTATTATCATACACACTGACGGCTTCCGTGATAGAAAACTACTATCCTTGCTTTCAAGCACATGTGGGGAAGCTTCACTAATCATCATTGCCTTCTTCATCTTTAGTTGTTGTATTTGGAGTTGGACCATCATCAAAACCTGAGCTAGGGGCAAGTTCATTCAAATCAAGGAAACGTCTCATTTTCATGCCCTCAGCTTCCTCTTGGCCCGGAGGACTACTTGATTTTTCAGGAGGCCGGTTTTGGTTTACTTCATTTTCTCCTACAGCAGGATCTTCATTCTCGTTTTCTTCTGCCGCAGGAAATTCGTTTTCTGCTGCACCAGGATGTTCATTTTCTTCTGCTGCCGCAGGATATTCGTTTTCTTCTGCTGCAGGGTAAGTTACAGGCTCAACCACTTTCATCTGCTGATCTTCATCATCATTGCCATCTGATTCTTCACTTTCCTCCATAAACTCCCCATTCTCACTGGGATCTGAGTGATCATCTGACGCATTAGGCTTGTCAGGTTTAACAAACTCACTGTCTGACTCAGACATCTCATACTGTCGGTAATTTATGCGGTTCCTAGTTGACCTCTTACTGCGTCTTAGACCTGAGTGAATATCACCCACAGACCTGAGTTTAGCTTCCCGCCTAGTACGGCCTGGCAATTGCTTGAATTTACGGGGCTTGTCACTATCCTCACTGATACTCAAGGAGTCTTCATCTTCTTCTTCTTCTTCTTCATCTTCAACATTGTCTTCATCCCAATGATATTCTTCATCTCCTTCAGAGGCAGAGCTACTAGAAAACTTCCTTCTCTGCTTACGTTTCCGGAGATATTCTTCATCATATACAGCTTCTCCAACAATATCATCATCACTGTCAAAGTCCGCATCATGATCCGATACTGCTTCGACAAACTCCTTCTCAGAATAACGCTTAGGCCTCTGCCTTCGTCGATTGCTGATGTGAAAACAAGATGAACAGTAAAAATCAGATATTTCACATCAGAAAATATTTGAAATATTGAGGAGAGGGGGGGGGGGGGGGTGGCACAAACCTACGATCCAACATGTCAATATCATGCTCTTCGTCTCCATCATCAAAGTCAGGTGATTTTGGAGATGGCATACCAAAGTTCAGATGTTGAGCAGCATGTGAAGGACCACTCCATTTACCATTTGTCAAAACTTCATGTTTTGCTTCTGCTTCTCTTCTGGGTATAGGTTCTGGGGATGGTTGTTTCCGTCTGACAAGGGAAGAACACACATGTGCCTTTAAGTACACAGTATAAACAAGTAGGATTGGCCCCTTTGTCTCCAAAAATAAAATATACATACATATAACCTAAGAGTATCCAAACACATCAAAAACAGCCGACAAAGGGACATGAAGTAAGATGAAAAGATGAACTCCATACTTGGTTATCTTAATTGCCTCATTGATAGATCGATCATAATCATCTGCAATGATAGTTACATTAGAAGTTAGGTTAATGTAAAATCAGCACATAACAATACTCAGGAAGTCGACACCTGTCCAACCAAACAGCAAATGAGGTATTTCAGGCAAAAAAATAGATCATACAGGAACTGTGCTACAACTGTGTACTTGTTCACTTCCGGATTGTCTCAGCACATTTCCCCACAATGTAGCAAGGGTGCAACTATAAAAGGAGCTTAGTGATTCATTTTTCATTAGAAAATGTGGTTCGTACAATGAAAAGGCTTGACACAGTAGATAAGCAAAATTCAGGTGTTGCATTCATTAGATTAAATGACTCATTGGATGATCCAAAAACTAACACCCACAATCAGGGAAACCCTGATAGAATATATCAAAATATCTCATATTATCCTAGTCATATCTGAGTATCATAGAGTATCTTAGATGATCTCTTAGGAATAATTTTAATATTTCCTTCTATTTTTGTGATTTGCTTCCCTATCTACTTAGGCTTAGGACTCCAGTATTATTATAAATAGGGATTAGTGCTTGTTCTTTTGTAACACATCACAACATATATCAATGTTTTATCCTATTATTCAGAGCCTCTAATTTTCTCTTCCTTCTTTCCTACCAAAAACCCATAATCTCAATAGCCGCCAATAAATTGTCCCCGTAATTATGTACTAGCATCCCTGGCTGGCTGGTCCAAGGGGAAAGCTTACTATTAAAACCAGACACTCCCTGAGAAGAATGACGTAGCCATTGGTTATCACATCTAGGCCCAAATACACCACCAACCCCCCAATTCCAAAAAGAAGTGTTCTGCCTAATACATCAGTTACTATGGCAGTACATGCAGAAAAGAACAGGAGAATGAAAAGGCCAACTCCGGCTGTTAGATCAAAATTTAAATATGTAATGTGGGCAACAACTACGAAGACCATGGAAAAGTTAGCTCCTGTTATAATAAGTTAAACATTCTTAGCCTTACCAAAAGTGTAGGTAACAGGTTTCCTATCACGAAGTGAACGCCCTGGGGCAAGCCCATCAACACCCAAGAAATTATCAAGAAGAAGAGCTTGTCTGTGTTGCTTTTTCAGCAATCTTTCCTTTCTCTGCACAAATGTACAGACAGACCAATTTTGTTTCAGTCAAAAACAAGATCCCTCAGAGACCATAAATCAGGATAAAAAGAGATGGAACACAAGTTCAAGCTCAATTCTGGGAGATTCCCAATCTTCTCAATTTTCACATTTCTCACTACCCAATTGGAAAAAAATAGTAAACATCCAACAAAAAGAACCTTGTGAACTTTCTCAATTTCAGGAAGCATATCTATCTTCAGCCTTTTCCCTACAGAAGCCTCTGTTCTGTTTTTACTTGAAAAAAGCTTCTCCTGTGCAACCAGATGCATAAATTCAAATTAGATGCAGCTCAACCAACAAAATAAAGGAACTGCAATCCATATACAAAAAGTAGGGGACAGGTAGATGACTCTTTGTTTTATTGTTTCCCTTTGAAAATGGAAAAAGAAAAATAAGGGCAAATCATATCATGTGAAAGCAAACATATATCTGCATGGTGGAAGCTTGATAACGAAACTTCAGAATAACATTGATCAAAGAGTAGATCTTAGACTAGTATGATACAATCAGACCACATTAAACATCTGAGCCCATGCAATAATTGTCACATCTAATTTTGACTGTTTGGTAATAGTCATCAATCAAAGGAGCTTAACATGTACTACTAAATACGGCAGACATCTTTTTTTTTTTATTTTGGAAGTACAGTTTTTTAGGCTGTAATAATTTGTATTATATGTTCCCATAACAAAAAGGCAGGCAAAATCTTTTGCAGTAATGTGAACCACTTTCAATTAGTCTACAAGGTAGACCAGAAATGCCATAAATTCAGAAATCGCTTAACCATCTCATTTTTAAGAGTAAATTGCGCATCTAGCATCTCTAGCATTATTCTCAAGGTCTTTTATAAATTTCTCTTTATAACTAAAAGCTTCACAGTATGTGACGGTTTTATTGGCAAAACCATTAAGATATAGATTTTAATATTTGTCTATAAACATGGTCTATGACAGGACACCATGACATTATTGATTCATGTAGGTAGCCAAATTAGTAGGACAAGACTTGTGGTTGTTTTGTTGTTGGTATAGTATGTAACAATTTCAATGGGCAGTGTACAGTGATACAGTTCTTACAGTAGTTTTCTGTCTCAAGTTTTTCTCAGCAACTGGATTTTTCAATTAGCCTTATTGTAAGCGTATCATGTGATTTTACCAATCAAGGTTTTCATCATTGATATAGTTACGTTCTTGGTCAATAATTTGTGAGGCTAATGTGTTTTGTATTCAGGGACCATACTTGATCTGGGCTTTCTACTGTTACCTACTCAAAAAGTTCACCTCTTAATTTAGCCAGGGTTTCTAAATCATGACAAATTAGGATCAATTTGTGATTCCAGGTATAAAAAACACTATTATTAACTGACTTATTAATCTATCAAGTGATTCATAATTTAGGTTACAAACCTAAATACCAAAGTCCCAATTCCAAGAAAAACACCCCCATAATTGTTTAAACATGCAAACTGAATATAGATAGACAAGCTTCAGTAACTTACAGAAACATCTTGAAATTCATCAAAATTGGTGGCAACTGCTTCCCACTGGTATGTTGTGTTAGAAAGAACCTGAGAACCTCTTGGTTTACCTTTCTTCACTTGAACCACTTCAGTTTTCCTTATTTCCCGATATAACCTATGACCAATAATTGGGTCATCTTCATACCTGTGTTAATCAAATGCCAAATGAATAAAAGCAGAAATAGACATAAATGTACAAACTTTCTAATATGACATTCAAATTTTGAACAGGTTGAAGTGAAAGCAAGAGCATATCACCAATAAGAAATTCCACGTGAATCACCACCAATACGCTCCTTACGAAATGTTGAAAGTTGAACACCATGTTTGAGTGAGTTGTCAATGTAACTTCGGATATCTTCTTGCTGGAAAGTAATGGCAAATTTAATCATTATGTACCTAATAGTATTCTATCTCAGGATCTCTGCTACCCTGCCCCACCACCCTCTTCAAACTCCCCAGAGAAAGTCATTAGGGAATGTGGAGCCCTAATTAGATCAAAAAGCCATTGACCATCTAAGAATATAACATGGCCATGCATACATGTGAATTGTATTACAAGACAAACTTTTGAAGTTGATTATCACACCCTTGTTAAATGCACAGGCACAAAGAACGACTTGACATGAAAGATAGAGGAAGCGGGAGAAATAAACCATAAAGGGAAGGTAGGTTGCAACAAAACAAAGCAACAGTGGTGATAGGAGGGTGAACTTCCATGCATAGAATGTACAGCAATAAATTATGTGCTCAGTATGAATGCACTCAGCATAATTTTCCAATAAGGGCCAAGCTAACACCAAGCAGAGTGACCTCATTCTTCTATTTTGAAGGTCACCCGTTTAAGCGAAAGAGATGTAAGAAATATAGATATATAAAGCACTAAACAGTAGTTATACCTCAACACGGATGTCACACAATGCTTTTAAGATGACTACACGGACCCCTGGATCAAGTGATTTATATACTTCAACCTCCGCCCTGTCATGTAAGTATAGTCTGAGACTTAGGAAATGCTAAGAGATTAACAACATAGGATATTAGATACTGAATAACAAGTTGACTACTTACCCATGTGAGGCAGCAATTGGAAGATCCCCATCTGCAACCTGCATTTGAATTTCATCCTCATATTAGCTATGGAAACTACAAAATATACATTATTCTCAAATATCAGCTTCTTCAACAAAAGTTTATCAGTACCCAATGCCACCAATCTCTAAATTTTCTGCATAATACAGTTATCCACGTATCACGTGTGAGTGCCATTCGCGTAATGGGAGGGATTGCCTATCAAAAGATTCAGTAAGTGTTATTATTAGACCAGCAGCAATATTTAAAAGATGTGACAACATATATAAAAGAAGGTATTGATTTCCACAGAGAAAAAAAAAATTGACAGAGATTGTTGCTCTATAATTCTAGCTTAAAAAGACAATGTCAAACATCTGTTAAAAGATCTCAGACTGTAAGGTCACTTACATTAAACAGCCTCGACCTTCCCTCAGACACAGAATAATAAATGATTGATGTTATTGTAGTACTTAAGCCAAAAAGAAAGCATTAATAAGTTCAGGTATCACCAAAGTTTTGATTGGCCCCTCTGCACATAAATCTAAAGCTCACAGACCTATAAAAACTAGAAAGCATAGAGTTTATAGTGGCAAAAATATTGAGAGAGAATGAGGTTCAATGCACTGCAGCACCTTAAAAATACAAAATTTCAAACACCTCTACAACATCTGCAAGTGTCAGTGTATGACTCCTAACATTAAAGCATCTCAACTTTCTCTCACTCCCCACTATCTATTTATCATTTATCAATTTATGTACCTACCCTACAACTACAAAATACCTACAACTACAAGAGAAATGCAAAGTTGATGCTATCATATTACTCAATGAAAAAGCTAAATTTAGAGTTTGGGATAAGTTCAAAGACCATCCCTGGTTCAGGGACTTATATTTAAATGACTTGTCTATAATGCAGTTTATGATTCGTTCCCCACCTGGTGGGAAAATGCTTGGTTTATTATTGTTCTTTGTTGCCGCCATCAAGTACCACCAATGCTTTAATCAATTCATCCACTGATTAGATCATGGCCTTGAAGAATATCCTGCCTCTAATACAAATATTTTCCCACCAAAGCACATGGATTTCACTAAAGAGCTACATCGTGTAAATTTTTTCTGAACTCCTACAATATTTGAATGTGGCAGGAAACTATACTTCAAGTTAGAAAGCTTGCAGTAAGAATTAGGTACAATGAAGACCTTGGCTCAAAACTTTGGAGAATTCTTCAATGTTAGCCTTTCCTTTTAATAACTTATTTGTGAAAATGCCGAATTGTTTTTATAAACTTTCCAGCAAATTATACACCAGCATCTTGCAGTAATGACCTGGATAATTTTTGAGATTCTTTTGCACTTTGAACATTATGAGTAGAGGGGAACACATGACTGAATACAGAGTAAAAGCAAAGTATAAAAAACAAATATGCAGGTACTTCTGAAACTTGTAACCACTTGATACAACATATAATTTATCAGTTAACTTAAAAACCACTAGGATTAGACAACAGAAGTTAATGGTTGTGCACTTGCACACGATGTCCAATAGTGAAATGAGCATTTAAATCAGAGCACACACAAGCAGCACTTCTCTCTTTCAAAAAGGTAAAGCAAGGATTTCTCATATATGCAATAAAATCAGCGAATCCAATCAAGTACCTGCTCTGAACTAACCACTATTGGTCAAGCATGGAACTGAGGAAGGATTATGTCCATCCAATACACAATCTAATATTTGTGAATTCTACATCAAGGCCAAGACTTCATCAATTAGTAACATAATCACAACCACCAAACTCACTAGCATTCAGTTTTGGTTCCTTCCATCGGTTCCCAGATTCTAAAGGTCAACTACCCCATTGAATAAAGACTAATGCACTGGTTGGGTTGTGAAGACTCATAGTCCTCACGTTCATCATACGAATCCAACCCATTCATTTAGAAAACTAAGTTCTCACCTGTGTCATTAAGACACTTCCAAAACACATGATTACCTTTATGCTTGCACTAACCAAAGCAATTTCTGGCAGAGTACTCTATTTCCATTCAAATGCAGCAGTCTCCTGCAATCCTATGCTAACAAGAATCACACTTCATAGCCTGAATTTTCTCTTACAAGCTTGTCAATGACACTCAAGTACTCAACTAAACAAGCATTGAACTACAATTCTCATCCAAGGTACACTACACGCTAATAAGCATTGCAGAACTCGCCAAATTTAACAAAGAATAACATACTATAAAACAGAAAAAAAAACACAATGATAAAATATTACAAAACTTCCGATGAGTAGACACAACAAAGATATAGTAATAAGCTAACAAAAATGCACAAAAGGCTAGGATTGAGGACCTACATTCACAGAAGTAAGACAAAATAATGCATTGAAGAAGAAAAGAAAAAAAATGTGCAAAACCACAAGCTCTAATTCTAAAGCACCAACCTTTAGCAAAGGCATGTGAATATCAGCCAATGTGTCATTTGGGTTAAGAAGTGCTGTCTCAAACTCTTCAGCAGAGAATTCTATTTGTATATTCAAAAGAGGCCTAAACAGCTGCAACACCAACACCACCACATTATCCCACCAATTTTAATTTTTCTTTAACAACAAAAAAAATAAATAAACATTAATAACACCGAATGCATTACAAGAACCAGAATCGAAGAACAATGATCAAAGCTTTTTGGAAGCTCACATGAAGGAAATTGAGCACGGAAGCCAGCTCCCACATGCACCGGAGGTTCCACCGCGGCAGCTGCGACGGCGGTGGCGGTTCCACAAGCTGCGTCACGATCTTGCTGCATTGTTGCTGCTGCGGCGACAGCGGCGATGAAGGCGGCGACGGCGACTCCTCGCGGCGGCGGCGGCGCTGTTGCTGCTCCTTCTTTGCGGCGGCCTTGTTCCGGCGCTCAATCTCCTGCTGCTGCGTCGCCGATTGGAGGCGGGCAGCGGCACGAATGGTGCACGCGCGGGACGGTCGGTTGCTCCGGGTGGTCGCCGGAGGAGGAGGAGGAGCTTCGACGGTGGCTGTGGTGGTGGCACCGTCGGTTGCGGCGGCGGTGGTGGCGGTTTCTGTGTTGTCCTTTTGGGAATCGGGTTCCGGCGAGTGAGGGTTGGAGGGTTCGTTGTTGGGAAAGGGAGATCCTTGAGACATGATGTGAGAGAGAGAAGGGAGAGATCGAGAGAGAGGGTTTTAGGGTTAGTATTGTGGGATTACATGTAGAGGATCATGGGTTAGCATTGAGGAGAAGAAAATCAAAGTGAATGGATTGTACACAGAGAGAGAGAGAGAGAGAGAGAATGAGGGGGCAGAGAGGGAGGGCATGTTTTGTTTTTCAGAGAAATAATGAAATTCTTAAAAAAAATAAAGTAATTTAAATTAAATTAACAGTTTTTTTTTTATCCCATAGACAGTAATATGATAAGAGCTCTCTACTTTTAACTCTTGTCAAGAATTCGATTCTTGTCTTGGAATTGACCAATTTTAAAATTTATAATCAATGTTCGACTTCTTAAATAGGCCTATATAGTAAATGAACCGATTGATCACTAATAACCAAAAAAAAAAAAAGAAAAGAGTTAGGACCAAACAGAGGGTACAAGCCCTCAAATACAAAGGGTTACGTCCTAAAAAATTAAAATCCTAATGCCTATATATATTTTTTCAAGTACTGGCAAGAAAAAATAGGAGAGGGAGGGATTATATGATTTGGAGAAGTAGAGGGACAATGCCCGGAATTTGGGTAGAGGGCTGGATTTGTTTTCTGTCTGGGTTACTTGATGAAACTATAGCAAAATGTATGTTTGATTTTTATTTATTATTTAAAAATCATGTATAAGATGATATAATTAGGCGATATGTATCAAAATTAAATCTTAGAAAACATATTTTGAAAACTTCCATTACAAACAGTTGATGTGTGTTGTTTCTGGATTAAATTTATATTGATATTGGGTATTGATGTCTGTGTGAATAAATAATTTACCTACTTGAGAAAAATAAATACCTTTTGTATGTATTAGTTTGATTTATCTGAAGGTTATTGGGGAAAAAGAGGGAAATTAATTATGAACAGCATCTTGTTTTGTTTTTGCCTTCAACATCTTCTGTTTGGCTATTTTTCGACAACTTTTAGCTGCAATGAGGTTGTTTGTCATTTGTTTACATTACCAATTCCATGCTCAATAATTTGACATGGCTGTTTGCATTTTAGTATCCTGAAGTAGATGAACTTATTTCAAGTGCAGGATTTGATTCCCCTGTTGGCTAAAATGGAAAATAGGTTGCTATTTGTAATGTTATTGCTGGTATATGAAAGGCTAATATTGTACTGAGAAGGAAAATAACTTGATCTCTACATTTTCTTTTGGTCGAAACAAAGTTAAGAAAAAGTAATACTTTGTAAACAAAATGAAGGGATCTTCACAAGTTTATTATGGTCATCTAATAATACGCACCGGTGTTTTCCATTAAAATAAAATAGAAAGTTCTTTTGTTTTAGCTTTGAGAAATAATAAATAATAATCACTAAATTTATGCCATATATTTATATCAAGTTAAAAATTGTAAATCAATATGTAAAAATTTATAAATCAGTATACAAAAAGCTATAAACCAATATGTAAAAAGTTTTCACATACTGGTTTATAACTTTTTACACACCAGTTTACCACTTTTAACTTAGTGTAAGTGTGGTAATGGTTGCGTATCACTCCACTTTAGCTTCAGCGCGTGAAAGAACTTTTAATTTTGCACCCGAACGCGTTATTGAAGCGAGATTTAACGAGTGTAGTGTTATTTGTACTCATAATATATAGGACAACGTGTTGACACACTCTCATACACCCTTTTGGATGAGATATGAGACCAAAACTAAATGGGATCCACATTCCACATTCTATCAAAGAATAAATGGAAGTATATCGACATGATGTTCCACAAATTATAAGTATAAATAATATTTTTCATTTACCAATGGTTGGGCAAAGGAGAGACAGAGGTGTTACTTCTAGGTTTTTTCTTCATTCGGTCTGAGATTAATCAAGTCTGCTCATCCTGTCATACATGCGTATGTCAACTAGATTTGCTGATGCTTTATCTTAATCATTGGAGAGGTTATGTCGACATCTAACTAGGTAGTAGAGAATGTAAATAATAATTAGAACTGAGAACAAGTTCAATGTGGTATATAACTAAAGTTTTTAAGTCGATAGTTGAAATTTAAACTTCATCATGATTTTACTTAAACAGCTAATCTAACAAAAATGCTCTTGAAGTCTTAAATAAAGAATAGTGGTTATTTGACATCTAGGTCATACCCCACACATTTATCTCACTCAATAGGTTTTAATTCAACACTTGAATTTTAATTATCTATTACTAGCAAATTGACATGCACTTATGCGTCTATCAATTTGCATTTTTTTATTTTTTAAAAATATCTAAGAAAGAAATAATAAATTTATAAATAATTTATAAAATGAGTAGTTACAGGAGTTATTATAAATGGTAGTTATTCTTGAAGTTATAGATATGCAAGTAGTTCTTGTAGTTCTTGTGATAGAGTTAAGAGGGATATATTTATGGAGCTACAAAAACTGTGCATCAAATGGATAGTTATTGTAGAGAATTTCCTTTATATATGTATAGATGTGGACTATTTGGGTCTTTTTCTTAAAAAGAAAATTAGATATTAGATATGATCAACTTATTCTTATTTTTATCAACAATAATAATTGAGTGTAATGATAAAAAAGTTACGCTGTCAAATTAAAGATCAGATTCAAATTTCAAGAAGATAGTTGTCGAAACGTCCTTTTAAATTACATTAATAGTTTTTTTTTGTTACATTAATATTTAAGAGTTTGGCTAAGTGATACTGAAAACTCTAGTCAAAGATTTTCAAAAAATCATGGTATACAATAACCCCCTCTTTCTTTTATAAATTTTCAACAATATAGCGACGATTGAAATGATAAAATTCTAAAGTGGATCTTATCATATGGAAAGTACATATGAGAGAGTCATGTTTGCATCTCTATCCCCTAAATCTTTTTAATTTAAAAAGGATAAAAAATACATATAAAAAATTCAAGAATGAGGATGAATACATAACTCTCTCATGTATACTTCAAACATAATACGATCCACTCCAAGTTGAAATCCATGTAGTATATATACACTTTTATAGACTATCCCCAAGTATGACTAAGGAAAGAGAAATAAGCTAAAGTCCATTCCCAAAAATCACAACTCATTCACCTTTAAACAAAGGACCCTTTTTGGAATCACATGGATACTAGCTTGAAAATTCAGCTAAATCAAATTACATGTTCATTAGGCACCCACTTAAGTTGTGTTTATCTTCAAAACGATCCATATGAGCTTCTCCAATTGTATTTTGATTCTTGTTTTTCCCATGCCGTGAAGTTGGCTCAATTTCATGTTAAATTGGCTCAACGTTGCAGTCCAAAATCACAAGCATTGTTTTCAAAGTTGGCTCTTTGTTTGAACTTGGTTCTTAACCATATATGTTATTAGTCCATAAATATGAAGCCACTTACACCATGTTATAAAGCCAGCTCTTTCCAAAAGTTTAAGTTGATAGTAGAGGCACATGTCATAACATACCCAGAGGGCGCCGCGATGAGGATGACAACCAATTTTAAAAATAAAATGTGAAAAATGAGAGTCACCACCAATTTTAATTCTGGTTAAAATTGGAAAACCTTTTGATATGTAAACTAGTCTTTTGAGAGAGATTTGAAATTCAGGAGGCTGATTATGATTAGGGAATGATGGAAACTTAATCCTACTGTATTCCTAATACATCCGTATAAATACGGTTACCCTAGAGCTCATTATGCAAATTGATTAGAATTTTAATAATATTTATTTTCCCCAAAAGTTATGACAATTATACAAGAATGGAATAAAAGAAAGGAAAATAAAATTAAAAGAGAACACAATTTAATGAAAAATTAATTTTAGCTTGATAGTTGTTTACTACGTCGACGTATCCTCTGATGCAATGGGGAATTCAAAGTCACGTCATTTTTATAGAAAGTGATTCTATGTTGATGGATTTTAATTAATTAAGAGAAAATGTGTTAATCGATTTTAATTTTGAAAGTGAATTTTTGACTGACAAAGCTAATTCATAAACATGTATAAAACACAATTAATTTAAACAAAACACACAGACATATAAAACAATTAAACTAAAACAAGGATCCTAATTGCCCTTTTTAAACAGTTTTCCTTTTTAATTATTTTTTAAAGGCTTTAGCATTAAAAAAAATCACTGATCACCATATTTACTAAACACCAAAAGATCAAAACAAATTGATAAGAAATATATTGTAAAACTCTTTTTCTCTTTTTTTAACAAATAAATAAAACTCAATTAAAGACACATGTAAATTCAAACAAAACAGCCCAAACACCTTCATTGTTCATTTTTCAATTTGAGGTGGCCCAAAAATGATAGCCCAAGTTCAGACAACCCAAACTAACACACAAAAAAAGAAAACAAAGTTTAAATAAAAAAGGAAACAATTGACAAAAGAAAACAAGATCAAAGAAACGTGAAGATAAGGGGGCTGTGAGTGGTTTTGCAAGGGAGAGGGAGCACGTACATTTTACATGCACACACACATATCACACAAAGGGAAAAAGAGAGACAGCGAGTAAGAGAAAGGAAGAGAGAGACAGAGCGTGAGAGAGGGGAAGAGGATGGGGCAGCCATGGATGGGGGATATGCGGCGGTTTCAGGCTGAAAGAGTATGAGAGTGGTGGCTGGTGTTGGTGGTGGCTATGGAGGAGGTGATGACAATGATGAGGGGAGGCCGCGGCGGTGGTGGGGAAGGCCACGGCCTCTCTGCCTCTTTTTCTTTTTTTTGATTTTTTTTTCATCTTTTCTTATATTGGATTGATACTGAAAAAGAAAACAATACCTATGATATTGCTGCTATTGTTTGTCTTGTTGGATGTTACTAGTTTCTTTGTGTATTGGTTTTTTTTGGTGTTGGAAAATTTTCTTGGTGAATGATCTCTCAATGTGTATTCTCTCGGTGTTTTTTCGATCACTTTCCTGTTGAATCCCCCTTTCTCCATGAAATTTGGCCTTATTTATACACCTGATTGTTCCTGCACAGGCCATCATTGTTAGAGCATAGGTTGGCAATTGAAGAAGCCCATCCATTGCAATGAGTACAGGCTAGCAGCGCATCGCATTTGTTGCCGAGTTGATCAATCTTTTTGCCCCATTTTTATCATTATTTTTTTTCTTTTCTGATCAAATGGCTATATACTTTCCATCATTTCCATTTTATATTGCTCTATGTAGCTTGGTAGAGAATGACCAAGAGATTTTGTCTTAATTCATTGTAATTTTGATAGTGATGACAATGTGGTTTCTCAGCCTTTTCATTATTTCATCCATTACTCTATCCCAACTTTCTTTTTTTCATTTTTTTAATTTTTTTGTTTAGTTTTAAGTTTAGAGATCAAAGATCGTGGGCTTTTTGTTGTTTTTTTTTTGGTACAAGGATTGGGCTGAAAAGGAACTAAAACAGGCTAGTCAAAATCTTTTTTTTATTTTTATCTTGTTGAAAATAAAGAATAAAATAAAAAAAATGTCTGAACAAAATATGGTGTTCACAATTGCCCCTCTTTACTTGTTTCTTACTGAAAAATATAAAGCCCATGACTTTGATATTTTGCTGTAAGGGACAAGTAAAGATATGTACGCATATTTTGTTCGAATGTATGATGCATGATGGTGACAATAAATGCATGATGACAATGATGTAGTGAATGATGCTAGATGATTTCATGAAGGCAATGGATGTATGACGACAATGCTCTAATGAATGATGTCAAATGACTACATGATGAATGCACACTGCTAATGTCAATTAGGAAATGTATGTGAGAACTAAATGCATGTGAAATGTGATAGTGAAACCTGCAAAAGCAAATAACTGTGAAACTTAAAGCAAATACATATGAAAGTTGAGTACAAAAAAAATGTGATTTTTTTCTTTTTTAATAAAAGCAGAGTAAACAGATTTGAAATTAAATGTGAAAGCATAGTGAAAGCATGTGAAAATAAACGTGAAAGTAGTAAAAACTTGTGAAAGTAAATGTGAAAGCAGTAAAGGCATATGAAAGTAAACGTGAAAGCAGTAAATGCATGTGAAAATAAATGTGAAAACAGTAAACGCTTGTGAAAGTAAATGATCGGGACCAAGACAAAATAAATGATGTGATAATTGTTGAAAAGTAAATGATGTGATGATATGATAATGCGAAAAGTAAATGGTATGATACTGTAAAAAAATTAAATGATGTGATAATATGAAAAGTAAATGATGTGATATTTACTGAGAAGTAAATGATGTGATATTTACTGAGAAGTAAATGATATAATAATTGCTGAAAAGTAAATGATGTGATAATACAAGAAAGTAAATGGTGTGATAATTACTGAAAATAAATGATGTGATAATTGCTGAAAATAAATGATATGATAATGCAAGAAAGTAAATGATGTGATACTGCGTAAAAGTAAATGATATGATAATTGCTGTAAATAAATGCTATGATATTTGTGATGATACACAAAAGTGCATGATGTGATGATATGAAAAAGTATATGAGATGATAATATGGAAAAGTACATGATGCGATTAATACGATAAAAAAAAGTATGCAAAATTGAATGGATGTTCAATATGAATTATATGTGATGCTTATTTATGATAGATGATATTTACAAAAACAAGCAATGATCCATGTTGCAGAAAAGCAATGTCTAGAGATGATTGAATGATGTAATAATGATATGATGAATAAAATGACTTATGACCACTATGCCTAGATGATTTGATGATGATAAATGCACTAAAATAATGAGATAACCTCACAAAGGAAACAAATTTACCCCAGTTTGCAGCATGAAAAATATTGATGGTATGATCACGATGAATGTCCTACATGATTTGATAATTGAAAATGTGAATGTTTTAAGAAAACTTTACATATGATGAACGGTGTGATGATGATGGTGATGAAAATTAAACGAGATAAAGATACCTCAAAATATTGTCCTAGTTTGTGCACATGATAAATTATGTAATGAAATGAAACCTGAATGGTTGAATTATGCAAAAAATTCACAAAAGGAAAATGAAGGAAAGAGAAAGCAAATTGTCCTGGTTGTTCTTTCTTCTTTTTCTTATCTAGAAAATGATGATGACATGCTTTGACGATTTGATGAAAGGAATGTGAATGACCTAATATGGAAAAGAGAAATGGAAGGAAAAGCGGAAAATTACCCCAGTCTACCATGTCCAAACACTGTTTCCCTTGGAAAACCTCAATCTAACTCCAAATAGACCATTTTATTCAAAGAACCATTGCTATTGACTTTTACTGTGGACAGTCCATTGTAGCTTGATTGCTCATGCATTTTATTTTCAACTCTTGCTCTTGTCCTATCTGACTTGATTTTGCTCTAACTTTTGCCTAGATCGCCATTTTGGTTTTCGATCTAGCGAGCTTTTCCGTTTGTTTGCTCTGTCTTTTGCCTAGACCGCCTTTTCAGGTTTCCAGTCTAGCGAGCATTCTTTCTTTCTTCTTCTTCTGCTTCTTTTTTTTTATGAGATTTCTCTATTAGCTAATGCCTTTTGACTTTGTATGATTATGTGTGATTCAAGAAAAGGATGAAAATGGAAGAAAGTGGTGACGGTAAGATATGAAAGATTGAAAGCGCAAGTTTAATTGAATTAACCCATTCAATTGATTATTTAGTTATATTGAGCTTGAACCCATAACCAAGATGAAAATCCTTTACTATGTGACAAAAATCTGTATATGAAAGTTGATGTTTTGTCTTTTGTCAAATGCCTCTTCATTGATCTCTCACCACCAATATAAATTGCCCCAGTTTAGGCTCAATTCTTGTAAGCTTTTTCTTGATGTGTTTCCCTAGGTCACCTTTTTGGGTTTTCAATCTAATGGATTTTTTTTTTTGCTCTAATTTTTGCCTGGATTTTTCTTTCTTCTTCTCCTTTTTTCTTTTTTTGAATTTCCAATCCAGTGAGCTTTTTCTTTCTTTGGGTTTTGACTGAGTATCTTGGGCAACTTCCTCTTTGCAAAGTGTCACATATTTGCTTAGATTGTCTACTTAGTATGACATTTTAAGACTAAGTTATTTGACTGAAACATTGAGGCCATGCTTCATGATTCCTTTAGTTGATGGTGATCTTTTGATTTTCAATTTTTCATCATTTAGATTATTCACATAATTTAGGATCTTCATCATGTTCATGGTCATTCAAGCTCATTGTAACACAACAATCAATTAATGTGTTTTTTATGATTAATTAAGAAAAGAATATTAAAGAAATAAGGTGAAAGAACACTGGTAATAAGAAAGGAAGCAAATAATATAGTGATTAAAAAAAATGAACTACACATAATCATGAATAAATCTCAAGAAATAAGCAACCTTGTAAGGATAGATCTAGTCAAACAATATTTAGGCACTGCCACTTCTAGTAGGGGCTTTTTCTGTTCTTGCATCTTGTACTTTGATAGCTTTGGCATCAATCAGATCCCACATAGCATCTCTAAAGCTTTAATAGTCATCAATCAAGTGTCCAAGAGTGTTGGAATGATATTTACACACGTGATTTAGATTAAACCAATGAGGATATGGTGGCGTTGCAGCACTAACAGGACGTGAAGCTAATAGATTTACGTGATGTAAGCTTTTAAATAGTTCAGAGTTGCTTACTTTGAAGTTAGGCAAGGGGTGACTATTTCTTGGAGGTCTAGTACTAGTAGTGTTAAGATGAGGTATGGTCTGGAAAGGTATGTGTTTGAAAGATGCATGTAGTTGAGGATATGATATATGATTGACTTGGTAAAGTTGAGGTGGGCAGTGTGCAGGGGATGGATAAGATGTGGAGGATGGGTAATATGGGTATCGGTAGGATGGGTAGTGATTTGGCTGGAGAGTAGGCCTATAGGATTAGGATGGATGTTGTAGTTGTATGAAGTTCACAGTGTCCTCTACTTTCTTATATAGCGACCCCTGCTTGGATTGTAGCTTACTCGGTTTATCTTCTGTTAACTCTATTTTCCCCTCTTGGATATTTGCCTCAATTCTCTCTCTGATTTCCACCAAGTCTACAAACTCCTTGACACGGGTCCCCAGTATATTCTTGAAGAATGGACCCTCTAGTGTGTGAATGAAGTAGGAACATATCTCTTGCTCTAGCATTGGTGGGACAACTTTAGCGGCCATAGCTTTGCACCTTTGGGCATAATCTTTGAACGCTTCACTGCCTTTCTTTCTTAACCCTTTCAGTTGACCTCTGGTGGGTGTGACATTCAAATTGAACTTGTACTGATTGGCGAAAGCTTGAGCCAAGTCTTCCCAACATCTGATTTATGTTCGATCCATTTGCATATACAATTCCCACACAGCCCCGTCCAAACTCTCAGGGAAAAAGCTGATTAGGAAATTCTCATCTTTGGACCATATTCCCATTTTTGTGCAATACACTCAGAGGTGCATGATAGGATTAGTACTACCATTGAATTTGATGAATTCAGGCATCTTGAAATCCTTGGGAATGGTGATGCTTAGAGCCAGGCATAAGTCATTGATGCTCATTAGGCCATAAGGATTAGGCCCTCGCAACATTTGAAACTACTCTAGCATGCTTTTTCCCAATTCTTCCCTAAGCATCAATCACTCCATCTCTCTTGCCATATAGGGTCAGTTCCTTTCCTCACTGTGCGGGATTGCATTGCTATTGTTTGCGTCATCATCGTCATTTCCTGCACCTCCTTTGGATTTCTTTATGGTCTCAAGGGGTTATTTGAACATGACCCCATGTTTGAGCATCATGGTCTTCAAATCATCAATCTCTTTACTCAGATTTCTTCCTTCAGCAGCCATGATCGCTTTTTTTTTGTGTGCTAAGATCAGACAAAGTTTTTTGGGAAAGAGCAATGCTTGAAGATAGCAAACCT
This sequence comes from Dalbergia cochinchinensis, assembly GCA_031216125.1. Classification (NCBI taxonomy): domain Eukaryota; kingdom Viridiplantae; phylum Streptophyta; class Magnoliopsida; order Fabales; family Fabaceae; genus Dalbergia; species Dalbergia cochinchinensis. The sequence goes on along the minus strand of CM062373.1, from coordinate 50,343,198 downwards.
TTGAATTGTATTTAGAAAAAGAAACAATTAACCACAAGAAAAAAGAAAATCTCATGTCATGAGTGTTTGAAAAAAATGACAAATAATTTAAAAGAAATTTTTTTTTATGTATAATGTCATGTGATGGGAATGTATGCATGATGGATGAAAAATGAGAATGCTTGTTTAGTGTTCTTCCCTTTTTACTAGTATGAATGAAAAATGAATTTATATCGGATGACTTACAAAAAATGTTACGCATGCTTTTTCTTTATGTTTATGAATGTATGTATGAGTATATGCTTTTTTTTTTTTTTTAAAGGAAGTGGACGATGCTTGAAAGAAAATGTATCCATGAATGCATGCCAAATTTTTTATGAATTAGGGTATGCGAAAAAAATGTATAAATGAATGCATGCTATTTTTTTGAATGTATGAAAATGCATGTGAAATGAGATTTATTTATTTATTTTGTTATATATGGATATGGATAATGTAATATGAGTATGCATGAATTAGTAATAAGAATGAGCTATGTATTATATGTTTACAAGAAATTTAAAATAGAAAAAAGAAAAAAAGTGTGCATATTTGTTGAAGATATACACAAGGAATAAGTGCAACATCAAGGAAATGAATACTCCTTTGTGTCCTAGCAGGGTGGGGCCTAATGCTTGATAGTTATATGGTCGGTTCTATTTGAAGTAGCCAACTAAGGTCATTCTAGTAGTGCACAGCTCTTAGATAGATCTATACCCTTAAAAGATTATGGTCCCCAGATTGTCTTTACCAATCTGATAAAGATCTAGTTCTGTGAGTCAAACCAAAGGGACGTGAAAGTCACAATATGGCAACCCATAGTTCTAGTAACAACCTGAGCGGATGAGTCAACGACTGTTAGGGAAGCATAAGCCTCACAATAATAATATCAAAACCCTTTTCTGGCCCTATGGTTTTCCAAGGCCCGGGTACAGAGCCCAAATAGTGTGTGAGGATAGTGATAGTGAAAGTGTGTAGGGAGCATACCTATTCTTGCAAGACAAAAACTCAAACAATATATATTCACAAAAGTCATCTACCCTAAGGTTTGAGTAATAGTTATTTACAGATAAAGTAAACAATCATGCACTAATAAATAAGGAAAAAACATTTATTTACAAAAATAAAATGTGAATATGATGTGAAGGGAAAAAAAAATATTATAAATTTACAATTATTTGCATAATTAGCTTTAATAGGCTTGACTCTCAAAAATTCCCTAGTGGAGTCGCCAAACTGTCACAACGTACCCGGAGGGTGCTGCGACAAGGGATGATGATCGATTTTAAAATAAAAATAATAAAATGGGAGTCACTACCAATTTTAATTCTGGTTAAAATTAAAAAATCTTTTGATATGCAAACTGGTCTTTTGAAAAAGATTTGAAATTCGGAAATCTGATTATGATTAGGGAAGGGTAGAAACTTAATCCCACTGCACTCCTAATACATCCGTATAAATACGGTTACCCTAGAGCTCATTATGTAAATTGATTATAATTTTAATAATATTTATTTTTCCCAAAAGTTATGACAATTATACAAGAATGGAAAAAAAGAAAAGGAAAATAAAATTAAAATAGAACACAATTTAATGAAAATTAATTTTAGCTTGATAGTTGTTTACTATGCCAATGTATTCTCTAGTGCAATGAGGAACTCAAAGCCACGTCATTCTTGCAGAAAGTGATTCTGTGTTGATGGATTTTAATTAATTAAGAGGAAATGTGTTGATCGATTTTAATTTTGAAAGTGAATTTTTGACTGACAAAGCTAATTCATAAACATGTATATAACACAATTAATTTAAACAAAACACACAGACATATAAAACAATTAAACTAAAACAAGGATCCTAATTGTCCTTTTTTAACATTTTTCCTTTTTAATTATTTTTTAAAGGCTTTAGCATAAAAAAAAATCACTGATCACCATATTTACAAAACACCAAAAGATCAAAACAAATTGATAAGAAATATATTGTAAAACTTGTTTTCTCTTTTTTTAACAAATAAAGAAAACTCAATTAAAGACACATGTAAATTCAAACAAAACAGCCCAAACACCTTCATTGTCCATTTTCAATTTGAGGTGGCCCAAAAATGATAGTCCAAGTTCACACAACCCAAACTAACACCAAAAAAAAAAAGAAAAAAAAAGTTTAAATAAAAAAGGAAACAATTGACAAAAGAAAACAAGATCAAAGAAACGTGAAAACAAGGGGGCTGTGAGTGGTTTTGCAAGGGAGAGGGTGCACACACACATTTTACACACACACATACATATCACACAGAGGAAAAGAGAGAGACAACGAGTAAGAGAAGGGAAGAGAAAGATAGAGCGTAAGAGCGGGGAAGAGAATGGGGCGGCCATGGATGGGGGATATGTGGCAATTTCAAGCTGAAAGAGTAAGAGAGTGGTGGCTGGTATTGGTGGTGGCTATGGAGGAGGTGATGATGATGATGAGGGGAGGCTGCGGTGATGGTGGGGAAGGCCACAGCCTCTCTGCCTCTTTTTCCTTTTTTTGATTTTTTTTTATCTTTTCTTTTGTTGGATTGATACTTAAAAAGAGAACAATGCCTATGATATTGCTGCTATTATTTGTCTTGCTAGATGTTACTGGTTTCTTTGTGTATTGGTTTTTTTTTTTTGTGTTGGCAAATTTTCTTGTTGAATGATCTTTTAATGCGTATTCTCTTGGTGTTTTTCCGATTACTCTCTTGTTGAATCCCCTTTGTCCATGAAATTTGGCCTTATTTATACACCTGATTGTTCCTATGCAGGCCATGATTGTTATTGAGCATAGGTTGGCAATTGAATGAGCCTATCCATTGTAATGAGTACAGGCCAGCAGTGCATCACATTTGTTGCTGAGTTGATCAAGCTTTTTGCCCCCTTTTTATCATTATTTTTTCTTTTCTGATCAAATGGTTATATACTTTCCGTCATTTCCATTTTATATTGCTCTGTGCAGCTTGGTAGAGAACGGGCAAAAGATTTTGTCTCAATTCATTGTAATTTTAATAGTGATGACAATGTGATTTCTTAGCCTTTTTATTATTTCATCCATCACTCTATCCCAGCTTTCTTTTTTTAAATTTTTTATTTTTTTTGTTTGGTTTTAAGTTTAGAGATCAAAGAACGTGGGCTTTTTGTTATTTTTTTTTGTACAAGGAATGGGCTGAAAAGGAACTAAAACAGGCTAGTCAAATTTTTTTTTTGATTTTTTTTTAAAATAAAAAACATGTCCAAATAAAATATGATGTTCACAGCACATAAACAATTTTATATTCTAACAATAATTACACATTGAGTAAAACCTCAAATTGATCTTTGAAAGAATTGTGCTATGTTAATTTAGTACTCAAAAGTATTATAATATCTATTTGGTCCTCAAATTTTTTTTAACACCAATATGATCCTCTAAATAATAAAATTTATTTAAAATTAGTCCAAAAAAATGGGGATTTTCTGTCGGAATAACATAAAAAAAATTGGGAAACTTAAACTATGTTATATTCTGAAGAAAAAAAATCAAGATATGTCCTTTTTTATTGTATATAAGTCGTACCGGGGTGAATCAAATTAAAACTTACACATAAATCGCACAATGGTGGTACAACTTATGCACACAGTTGGACACCTACAATGCATAAGTCATATAAGGGTAGCACAATTTCTGTGCAGTTTTATTTGTACATAAGGCTCACCACCCTGGATTAATTTGTGTGTTATTTTATCTATAAAAAAAGATTGCACTTAATCTAGGTCTCACATCCCATTTAATGATAAATAAAAGTATGTCAGCTCAATGTCCCACAATTTAGGAGTACAGATATCATTACTCGTAAGTAAATATCAAAGTACACTTATGTTGGAATAAGATAACTATATCTGAGTCTATTTGGTTTAAATTTTGTTAAATTATTTTTGAAATTATTAAAGTTAAAAGAATTAATTTATGTTTGGTAATAATATTAAAAAAAGTTTAAAAAATTAATATTTTTTTTATTACAATCAATTTTATTAAGATGATATGCTTTCTTTTAAAGTAAAAAATATAATCAGTCAAAATCATTAATTATAAGAAAGTACAATAAAAATTTATTCTAACAAAAATAAAAATATTAGTTTTTACTTTTATATTTTAAATCAATTCTTTTAAACTTAATTTTTTTAATATCATTTTCAAATATAAATCAATATTTTAAAATCAATTCTTTCGAAATTAATTCTTTTAACTTCAATCATTTAAAAAATAACTTATCAAAATCTAAACCAAATAGACCTAAATATAGTTATCATGTTTTGACATAAGTGTGCTTTGATATTCACTTATGAGTAATGTTATTTGTATTCATAATTTGTGAGACACTGAACTGACACAATTGCATTTATCATTGAATGTGATATAAAACCCAAATTAAGTGAGATTTTTTTTATAGGTAAAACAGCACATAAGTTAATTTAGGGTGGTGAGACTTATGTACAAATAGAACTGTACATAAGTCGTGTCACATTTATATGACTTATATATTGTAGGTATCCGACAATGCCTGCATAAGTTGTACCACCTTTGTGCGACTTATGTATAAATTTTAATTTGATTCACTCTTATATGACTTATATACAGTAAAAATGGACACATTTTGAGTTTTTTTTCAGGACAGGACATATTTCAAGTTTCCCAATTTTTTTATTTTATTCCTATAAAATATTCAAAAAAATAGATTTACTTGAAATAAATTTTAATCTTTTGATGACTGAATTGGTATCACAAATCTTTTAAGGATCAAATTAATGTCCCAAAACTATTTCAAGGAGTAAATTGATATCACAAAACTTTCAAAGGCTAGATTGGTGTCCTACAACTCTTTCAAGACCAATTCAAGGATTCACCCATTCTATGTCTTTTCTTGAGTCAAGTGATTTGGAGACATAACCTTATAATGCCATTCATAGCAGCAAGAGGACCAATCTCATGGATCTTATACTAATATCATATTTTGCTGGATTAAGTATCAATATATAGCATCCAAGTAGAGATGTCAAAATGGGTTGAGCCCGTCAAGTTAGTATGACAAACCTACCATTTTTAGCAGGTTGGATTGAAGTTTTGAGCCCGCCCAAAAATTCTAACCTGTCTCATCCACCTTACTTAACCTGCAGGTTTTGGTGGGCTTGGCTTACAAGCCAAGATTTGTTTTTTTTAGAAAAAATTCATAATTTATTGATAAAAAATGTAAGAAACATGTGACACAAAAAAAGAAATATATACACTCACCAACATAGTAACATTGTACAGTTAATGCTATTCACTCAAAGTTAAAACATAAAAATAAAACAATGGCGTAACTTATAAATAACACTATCAACGATAATATTTTTTAGTCAAAGTTAGTATATAGTTGTTATGCACCTAGAAAAATTGGATATAAATAAACAAAAAATATTATTTAAAAACTCTTTTTTAAAAAAATTTATCAAAACATTAAAAAAATACGTTTTTGGAATTTTTTTTATTTTTTGGAGGCCAACCCACCTTAAAATGAGCTGGATGAGTACTTCAACCCATTTTATTTTGGCAAGCTGGCCCGCCTTGACTTGTTTTTGCCTAACTTTTGGCGGGACGAGTAACTTGTTTTGACACCTCTATAACCTAGCTTATTTGAGACACATATACAAGTTTTTAATTAAAATAATAATAATAATACATGCTTTCAAACTTCTTTACCAACAGAGCAAGGACACATACGAGGAATCCTCTAGTATCTTAGACTGACACTCTTAGTATGTATTATGTCCTAAGTTGTGAGAGTAAAATTAATTTTCCTGAATGTACCATGAAGAAATTTTTCATCATAATGTTACTTCAAAGCATATATAAATGATTTTTCGACTCCTAAATTAATAAAGGATAAAGCTCTATTTACATACTTTTAATTTTACAAAAGTTTTGATTATATGTTCGAAAAGATTTTTTTTTAATTTAGGTTTCATTTTTTTTTTACTCTGTATTTTCGTTCTCTAGTTTATTTAATGATGATTGAGGTGGATATCACTTCTCTCTTTTCGCTTATTATGTCAACAAATCTAATCATCTGTGAAACATTAAAACCCAAAAAAAAAATAAAAAATTCAGGAGCTGAATTGGGAAAAAAAAAATGTTATGGATAATTTAAAAGCTACAATTTTCTAATGGTCGAAATGTAGTGTTGATTACTTCATGCACTCTAAAATTCATCTTGAATGTTTTGCTCTGCAATCAAATAATTAAAAGAAAAAATAATAGTTACCATCACGAATTTCTTAAGGGATCATATAAACCACTTAGAACACTAATTTCAAAAGAGAACTCATATTCTACTTTCTAACTATAGTTGACTAGCACATTAAAATCATTTTTCAATAATAAAATACTTTTTATTTTCAATTTGGATTCCTTAGCTTCAGTTAATCAAGAATACCACCTTCGAATAAACAAACTCAATGCTTAAAGTAAAATTTTCTTCACAATTTTTCAATGATACACAAAAACACTAGCCCATTTGCATATAATAGTCATTATTTAAGTATAACAATAGTAATAATAATGTTTTATTACATTAAATCGCCTTGAAGTATAGCAAAATTAAATAGTGTGAGGATATAAATCTAAAAATAAAACATAAGCTAGGGGTGCGATATATTAAATAAGCTGAATTAAGCCTCGTTACTACCTCATTGCAAGTTAGTAAAGAGCAAATGCATAGTAGTTTTTTTTTTTTAGAGAACTGAATTTGTTAAGAACTCAAATCAGAAATAAAGAAAGGGACCGACAGGTGCATAGCTTTCCACATCTACAAATGATTGCGGTATTATAAGCTTGTTAGTATAATTTTCGGAAGTTGTGGCTTGATTTGTGAGTTTTTGTCTTTTTGCCTCAATAGTCAACATAACATGCATTAGACCTTCATATAAGGAAAATATCTGTGAATGAAATATGCATTCCTGCACTCAAAGTTTGTACCATAGGTCGCTAGTGAACTGCAGAGGAATGTTCAAAAGCTATACGATACTCTTTAAGTGTATGGCTTAGAGGCAACTAAGACAAATAAGTTTTGGTGAATTGTTACATAAATTAATCTAGTTGTTGCCTACTGGTATTAGTGATTACGTTCACATATCAGTCACACATCATCTGATACGAGCTTAGAAGAGCAAAATAGATATTTCAACTATAGAAAAAAATATTTTATTATTGGTTAATTTGTATTAAAGATATATTCCAAATAAGTTTGGCAACGTCTCTGGTTTATTTATTTTATTAGTTTATATTTTAAATCATTTTAAAACTTGATTTATTTTTATGTTTATTAATCGATCCCAATTGTTATTGCAGCAATTTGGGCTTACTCTAATAGGGTTAGAAAATAAAGTTCACCTAAATAAGAAATATATGAATACCTCTAAAACTTAACAGACCTTTTTTTTCAGTTTTAGTTTTGTTTTGAATCAAATTTCTTTGGTTTTTTGTAAGAAACTTTGTGTGTGTAAGTAAGATTAAGTGATTATCTTAACTTATTACATCAAGAAGCTGAATAGGCAATTATAAGGTAGAGTGCTTCTTTTATAGTATTTTATTTGGTTTCAATCCTATCTTATTGCTTGTTCTATATCAACTGTGCGTTGAAATTTTTAGGCTTTGATATGCATAAGGTTCCGCATAATTTGAGATCTCTTTAGGCATTAGATAAATCCCTATTTATCAGTTTTGATTTCCGTTTCTTGTTAAAGAAAAAACAAAATTCCTCAAATTCGTTTCTAGTTTGCGTTGTCAGAGAGTTTTTCCCTTGATTGTGTTGCATCTATGGGTTCCATTAGTTTGTATTTGTTCCTGTTCTTTTCCATTGGTTTCACGTTATTTCACATTCATATTTCACCTTGCATTTTTTTTTTCAATTAAAGTTGCTTTCCCTTGTTTATCGTGGGTTTGCTTTTGGTCTATGCTAATTCTTTCTTTGGTTCAGTTTCCAAATTCACAAAACAAAAGTCACACGCCTGGCGCTAGTTTTTTAAAAATAAAATAAAAAAAGAAGACAGACCTTCAAAAAAAAAAAGGACCGCTTAAAAAAACACTCAGCAAAAAAAAGAGAAAGCAAGCAGTGTCAAAACAAAAAAAAATTAGATTCATCTTGGTTATGTCTATTTTATTTATCATATTCATTTCCTTCTTTTGGTTTGGTCTCACTGATTCTTTCCAATTTTGTGTGCCTTCTCCCGTGCCACTTAGATATTGTGGATTCACTTTGGTTGCGTTTATTTGGTTTTTTAAGTGTAACATTTACAATGGGTTGTGAGTGGTAAAAGGAAAAAGTGACGAGCACAATAGAGGATAATTCATATTGAGTCCAAACAGAGGTGTACACCCTTCGGTTGAAACACGTGAGTAGGTGCTTTGTGAAGTTGTCTCTTTTATTACTTTACATGTTGCTCAAATGGCTATTAACACATCTGAGAGCAATGAAGATGATAATATAGTGTATGACATAAAGCTCTAGTAGAAGACCTTTGCGTGTGAATTTCAGCAATTGCACAGAAAATTGGATGATATAGAATAGCAATTAAAGGAGGTGTCACAAACTAAGTCCAAAGGTAGTATCAAGGTTATTCCATGGAATCAACCCTATCATAATGATTCTTATCATGAGCAATTTGAGGAGGAATTTGATGCAACCAATTTTGTTTGGTATAGAAGAGTTAATGTTAATATAAAGAAGAAGTATGACAAAGGTACCTCCAATTCATCTTCCCCTATTGCCACTTTGGGGCATACTAATATTATGTGTTTTTGATATTTGGGATCGGGTCCTTGTGCATATGATTACCTAATCAAAAGAACCTTGGATGTTATGGGAGATGAAATTGTGTCCGATTTTGATGATGGTAATGAGTCTATTGGTAGCAATAGTATGCCATCTTTGGAGGATTGCTCCAATAAAGATGAACATGTTGACAATGTTGTGCATGGTGAGCCTCTTGCTACTAGGTCCGCATTGGGTTTACCGGTTCATGAGGACAACCTATAACACAATGAACATATTGTTATGCCATTATCTCCCAATGAGGTGTACCTAAATCAAATCAAAATTCAACAATTTTCTCTAGTGAATTCAGAGCATAATGTACTAGAAAAAGGAGAGAAAATAGAGGCCACGAGAGAAAAGGATGTAGAAAAAGACTCATTCGTGAGTTCAAAGGATAAACAATGTGTGAAAAATGAGTAGGGTGATAGAGTTGAGGGGATACAATGTTTTCATGCAAAAGAGAGAGATTTGCACGGTGTTTTATTCAATGATTGAGCTTTTGTTCCAATTTGGTTCAAGGAAAGTTTCACTCTCTCCAATTGTATTTCCTCCAAATTTTCCACATCATTTTGTCTCTTGCAAGAATTTGAAGATGATATGTTTGACCCTGGATCATATTCGATGCTAGCAAGGACAAATAGAAATACCTACAAGATTCGAGGATGAATCTTTTTTGAGAAAGGAGGGAATAATACGACCTTAAGAGAGCAAAACAAACATTTCAACACTAGAAGAAAATATCTTATTGTTAGCTAACTTGCATCAAGGATATATTCTGAACAAGTTGGGGTAAGTTTGATTTATTTAGTTTATTAGTTTATATTTTAAATTATTTTAAGACTTAATTTATTTTTATGTTTATTAATCTTGTTACTGTAGCAATTTTGGCCTATTATAATAGGTTTAGAAAATAAAGTCAACCTAAATAAGAGATATAAATGCCTCTAAAACTTGGGAAGCATTTTTTTTTCAACCTTAGTTTTGTTTTAATTAAATTTCTTTGGTTTCTTTTAAGAAACTTTGTGTGTAAGTGAAGTTCAGTGATTCCCTTAATTTGTTGCATCAAGAAGCTAAATAAGCGATTACAAGATAGAGTGATTCCCTTGTAGTATTTTATTCAGTTTCAACCCTATCCAATTGCTTGTTCTATATCAATTGTATGTTAGAGCTACTGGGTTTTGATATTTATGGGATTCCGCTTCATTATGCCACCTCAAATTTAATGCATGCATGGACAAAATGGTGACCTTGAAGGTGTAATTTAAACCAATTTTGGTCACAATTATTAGTCATGCTTCCATATATATATATGAGAAATATTAGGGGTATTTATTTCATCTAATATATGTTTCGACTCCTCTATCATTCTCTATTAAATATTTTGTAATTATTTTCAATGGTGGATGATGGATGAATCAATACAATATTTGAAGTGAAATGAGTTCAAATAATATAACTTTATAAGCTGCGATTGTGTAACTAACTGTTGACAACAAACTTATAGTCCTTCAAGATGAATGGAAACCGGGAGTTCCTTGTTTTCACTGAATACTACTGGTAGCCCCACATATGATAAAGTATTATATATTTTGTTGACAAATTATTGAAAACAAATGATAATATATTTAAAAATATTTTATAGAAAATTCAGTATATAAATTTATTTTAAAATTAAGTTAATAGTTAAATAATTATATAAATAAATGAATTATGAATGTGTTATTTTATTTTATATCTTATTTTGAATATCATATTTATAAGGTTGAAAAAATATCGGCAGATAACCTTTAACTAACAACAAAGAGCCTATTTCATGCCATTTTTACATGTATGTTTCAAAAATCAAAATTATTAAATAATAAAAGAGAATAAGTGAATAGTTTTTATTATATCATGAGCTATCTATAGTGGTGACAATGGATATCCATTAGAAACATGTTCCCCATCTCCATCCCTGTTTAGGATATTACCTCCCATCCTTATTCACATCCTCGCCACAGGTCCCTATTCCCCATTCATCATGGGAATCAAATCCCTATAGGTATTCGTAGTTTATAAAAAAAATTTCAAAGATAGAAAATTTTTTAAAATACTTTAAAATTCGAAAACACAAATATACATAAGAATCAATACTGCTAACATAACATAATCCAAAATAAAAATAAAAATACATAATGCAGAAGGTTATATATATATATATATATATATATATATATATATATATATATATATATATATATATATAACCTTTGTGGATATTTAAATCATTTATATAAAATGGGGAATTGACTGGTTTCATAGGGCGAGAACTTCATTCTATGTACTTATCCTGTTTAACAAACAGGAACTTTGTCTTGCCTCCATAAAGACTAAATCTATCCCCATTGCAAGTAATCTCCATGGGTATCCACTTTAGCTTTTTTTTGTAATCTCTAACCATTTATATCTTTTTAGTAAATTAAAATATTTAATTTATAAAAGCATAAAAATATATTTTTAATTAATAACAAATAATGAATAAATTTAATTTATATTATTTCAATTACACATCCTTTCCTTGTGCATCCTTTTAATAAATTAAAATATCAATTTTAAAATATAAGTTATAATTAATGTGTTATAATTAGTAAAAAATCATAAATAATCTTAATTTATGTCATCTCAATAGTGCATCAATACATAAGTATTTTCAATGAAAAGTAATGTAATTATTTAATTTTTAAAAAATTTAACAAATAACAAGTATCATTATCAAAGAAGTGTAAATTGAAAAAATTGTTTTTTTTAAATATTTTAATGTTGAAAATCAAAGTCTTCTTTTTCAAAAAAATCAATACGAAAAAATTGTGGACTTAATAAGTTGGAATATTTTAGTTGCTAAACACCAATATGATATAGTGAAATAGGTAGATAGATAGTTTTTTTTTTTCTTACTTTCAAAATAAAGCTCTTGAATTAAAGTTAGAAACTTTTTGGGAAAGAAGAAGAATTGAAAAATAGATTGTTGATATAACTGTTTAGGAAAAAGACAAATTTAGGAGAAGTTATGCACTAATTTACAAAAGAATATTCATGTAAAACCTAAATATACAAAATAAATTAAGGAACATTTTTTGAAATTTGAGTTGAGGAATAAATTTTAAATTTTTGATTTGATTTATTATTTTTGTGGTGGTTTTTGAAAATTACATTTGTGCAAAAGTTAATTACATTTTTTCTTCAAATATATGAATGCATTTATTTTTTAATGCCTTATAATATAAAATATTATAATACCTTTCAATACAGTGTCAAATATAAGATATAAAAAAATTCAATTATAATATTTTAAGGCTTGTAATATGTTCAATGTTTAAAAACTGTGGAATTGATAATTGGTGTAATATTCAATATAAAGTATGTGTTAATAGAAGAGAGATATGAAAGTATAATTAAAAAAATAATTGATAATTATAATGCAAATGACTTCCTCTTTTGATGAGAAAAAATAGAGAAAATTCTCATATTAACAAAAGCTCATATGTCAACATTGAAGATAATCACAACAATTTAAAAAATAATTACAGTCCTTTTACAATTTGATGTATATAGCTGTGACAAAATACTTGAAAATAGCAACAACTCATAGCGAGTAAAACAAAAACAAAAACTAAAAGAAATATGTAGATGTAAAAGTATTTAATTGTACCTGAAAAGAACAAATATCTGCTTAATAAAAAGCAAATCAAACTAAAATGATTGGAATAAAAAATACATTATATATATAAATACAAAAAAAGAATGTGGACAACATAAGAATAATGTAGAAGAGATGAAGAGAAAGATTGAGATGAATGAACATAATGACGGTAAAAGAAAGAGAGTGTAAAATTTTTAAAAAAATAGCAAGACAAATAGAGTAAATGAGAATATGTGACTTTGAGGTTCAAATGAGAAAAAATAGTCCAATATTTATGTAATTAGAAAAATAATAAAATTTTATTATAAATATAGAAATTATATTTTTTTAGTGTAAATTAGCTAAATCAAATCATTACCCTAATTTTGTAAACGTGAAGCTTATTACAATCATGAAATTAAACAAATAAGGAATGTTAAAATTTGAATTATAGGTAAATATATGAAAATTCATTCTTTAATTGTTGCAATGCAATTTTAGAATAAATACTCAAATTGGTCTCTGACAATTTTTTTGATAAACAAATTGATCCATAACAATTATAAGCACACAAATTGGTTCCTCACAATTGTAAAAGGAGGATACTATAGGTCCTGATCAGCCTGTCAAGACTCGATCGGGAGGCAGAAATGAAAAAAGAACTCAATTGCGAGAAGGTGGAGCTCGTCTTGAGGAAATATAGCTCGGCCAGGAGGAGGTGTAACTTGGCTGAGGAGGATGGGCTCAAATGACAGGTGGCTGAGCTCCGCCACATGCCTATCAGTCTCAGCCACCTGTTAGCCGGCCGAGCTCTTTTATCATCTTTGCCTCTTGGCCGAGCATTGATAGGCCGATCAGGGACCTATAATGTCCTATTTTAATAATTGTGAAAATCCAATTTGGGTGTTTACAATTGTCAGGGACCAATTTGTCCATCAAAGAAATTATCAGGGACCAATTTGGGTGTTTACTTGTAATTTTACTATTAAATACTGATAATTTTCAGTAATATTCTAATCATATATATTAATTACGATTCTAATTTTTTTAAAAATTATAATTGTTAATGTTATGAAAATTGTGGGTCTTAAATTACTCTAAAAGTGACACATGACAAAATTTTTCTTGAAATGAGCATGAATTATTAATAGTATAGATTAAGGATAATTATTGCTAAAATTAAATAGACTAAAGTAAAGCGAATAACAAAAATAGAGTATAGAAATTGAGAAATATGGCATTAAATAATATATATCATATATATATATATTGATTTTAAAATTGAGTTCGGGTATAATGTGGCATTAAACGTGATATCTATTTTTTTTATATAAAAATTGATTTAAAATGGTATCATAATTAAAATTATTATCAAATTGATTTAAAAATATTAATTGATATTAATTAGCAAATTTTTGAACCAATATCAAATTAAATTTTAAATAAAAAATTGATTGCAATATAAGAATAATGACAAACTAAAGCTTTGGGATATCAAATCACAGCTGATATCCTATTAATATGATAGCAATTAACGATAACATCAAATGATTGATATCAAATAAGAATGAAAGACTAATTGATATTAGTTGCAAAATTTTGTGTATTGATCAATTAGATATTTTATTATTTTATTTTATCAGAAGTCTAATTTATTTCTATGAAGTATTTATTGTTCATTATTTAATTTATTTATTATTAATTTGAAATTTTATATTTCACTTATAGTTTTAAAAAATTGTTGGGATAATTTAATTTTTTATAAATTATATTGCATAAAATACATTAAAACATAATAAATGAAGAATATATGTTTGTGTAAGCTGTAAAAATATTTTTATAATTAAATTAAGTCACATTTTAGGTAAATAAATATTATTCAATTTTAAGAATATAATCTTTTTTATTATATTATAGAGCATCACCAATTTATTTCCTTTTTTAATTACATAATCCAAAATAAAAAAGAATTAATCATGTTGCCTGAAATGTTAAAAAATGAAATTTCTAAAAAATATTATTTAACACTAGGATGTGCTACCATATAAAATGCATAAAATATAATAGGAATCAAATGTAAACTATGGTCACAAAATATATATTTTATAGTAATGGTATTTAATTTGAATGGTAATAGGAACACTATTTTCCAAGTTAAAATTATACATAAGAATAATAAGTATAAAGTGATCAATGTAAAAAAATTGTTAAAACAAAAAAGGTTTTCATTTTAGAAATGTAAATATCTATTTAATTAACAACAAGAAACATAAAAAATAAAATCAAATAATATTATGAATCATATAATATAAACACTATAATTCAAAATTTATTGCTGCAAAATCAAAAATCAAATCATATTTCACAAGAAAAAAAAATAAAGAAAACTACAAGAGGAAGAAGCTGTAAATGGAGAAGCAAAAACATTATGACAGAGAAAGCAAACATAGCGAGAGATCATGATGTTTATCTTTCTATGTAGGCACCTTCTTCTAGAGAATGCTCTTAGCTAAATGGCTCCTTCCTTTGATGAGAAAAAATAGATAAGCTTTTTATTGGTAAAAGTTCACATATCAACATTGAAGGCAATCATAACAATTCAAAAATGATTATAGTCTTTTACAACTTCATATATATATATATATATATATATATATAACAAAGCACTTGAAATAGCAACCATTCACATCGAGTAAGACAAAAGAAAAAACTAAAAGAGATATATAGATGTGAAATCATTTAGTTACACTTCAAAAAGTATCTTATAAATAAAAGACAAAATTGAACTAAAATGATTACAATAAAAAATACATTTCATATGTAAATGCAAAATAAAAATGTAGATAACAGATGAATAAGATGAATAATGTAGAAGGATGATAAAGAAGAGTGAGAAGAATGGAGAGGGTGATGAGAAAAGAAGGAGTTGTAAGTTAAGTTCTCTGAAGAGTTCTACGTCTCTCCCGCTGCACCACCCTTAATAGCACGCCAGATTTTAAAGGGCTTTCAAATCTTAACCATCTTGATCTTGAGCGATGTGCAAGTTTATCCACGGTTCATGAATCTATTGGGGCTCTTGCAATGCTTAAGTTCTTGACTTCGAGGGGTTGCACTGATCCTGTGTGTGAGCGTGAGTGATAAAGGGCGAGGGAGTGTGATTGAGAGAGGGTGAAGGTGAGCACATTTTTGGCAACCCATCCCAAAGATGGCTGAAATAGAGGAAGTTAGAGTAGCGCGGACAATTATAGGGGATCTCGCTGTAATTTATGCTTTAATTTAATAGTGAGACATCTTATGATACTTGTTCATCTTAAACAAAGTTGAGTCC
Organism: Dalbergia cochinchinensis; assembly: GCA_031216125.1. Classification (NCBI taxonomy): domain Eukaryota; kingdom Viridiplantae; phylum Streptophyta; class Magnoliopsida; order Fabales; family Fabaceae; genus Dalbergia; species Dalbergia cochinchinensis. The sequence continues at coordinate 50,327,349 of CM062373.1, read as the reverse complement.
TATGATGTACAAATACTTCATCATCGCACTGTATATGATATCTACGACGTATCGTATTCAATACTGATACTTTAATATTTCAAGAGATGTCAAAATTAATTATTTGAGGTGATTTATAAAGGATTTAATTGGAATATACTGATAGTGCAGAAAAGTTTTACACATTCATCCAATCCTATAATGATACATCAGCAAATATGATTACTTTGAACTTCCACTACCTAAAAATTCATACAAGAGAAGAGATGTAATTAAATGATAATATAAAATTCTTTTACACTGTCAATGCATCAAAATTGAACTAATTTATAAATTGGTTTGCCTATAAAATATCATTGATGTATCACGTTAATAATATCACCTTAAATTTAATAAACTTAATGTATAATTAGCATATATATTCATATCCCCACATATTAAATTTTAGAATTTCACGGTATTCCCGTATTGGCGTGGGTTCGGATTGTATCAATTTTATCTTGGCTCTTAAAAATTTTTAGTTCAAGTTGAAGATATATATTTGAGGGAACACATGGCTAATTTCAACTCATTCATGGTTCATGCACGAAATTGTGTGTCAAACCAAAAAGCAGATTTAGATTCTGAGCTCACTTATTGCATGTTATTAAATGAGCACAGGCACAAGAAAATGTAGAAGACAAAAGAGAAAACGGGAAATAAAAATCCCCTCATCTCTGCATATAATATGATGTACAAAGATCATAACATGCTACATAAAACCCAACAAAAGCAGCAAGAAAGATGAAAATTGCAGCAACAGATATCCAGAAAAGTTACTCAAATGGTTAGCATGAGATGGAGAAGGAGAAGGAGGTTGGCCTGCAGCAGTAGTTGTTGCCTTTTCTAGTGAGCAGGCATAATTGCAGCGACTCGGACGAACAACTCGGTAAACACCACTGCTTGCAAGGATGTAAACATCTTTGTTGTTGTCTTCACCAAATGAAAAGATGTAGCCAAGAGCTGGAAGGGAGCTTCCAGGTACAGAGTCACAATGGAGAGGAGAATCATGTGCACAACTGAAAGGGATTCTACTAGTGCTGAAATTTCCACTGTTTTGTGGTTCTTCTGCGGCTGCCCATATTGCACCAGCATACAGATCTCCATACAGGTACCTGAAATTCAATGATTAATGATAAGCAACATAGCAGCTTGTAATATATATTGCATGAGTAAACACTCAAATTAGTCCTATGCGGATATACACGACATGGATTTGGTCTTCTAAAGATTTTGTACATCTATTCGATCCCTCAATGTTTGAAAAATTAATTGAGTCTTTCAATATATACCTTCCATATGTGCAAGGATCAGTGGTCGATCGATAGATATATCCTCCAGTGATGGATGCTGATCCTTCATTCTTGTTTACCTCTGAATGGTTGTATCCCAGTATTGGGAAAATTGGATTTATGGATTGTAGAGAGGTATTGCCTCCAGGTGATTGGGTAGGGTGGAATAGATAAGGACCTTCATAAACACGCCAGCCATAGTTTCCACCCTTTGTAATTAGATCCACCTCCTCGTAAAGATCCTGCATAAATCAATTGTAGAGTTAAGAATGTTCCATTGAACTCTCACAAAGTTAGCATAACACCTTGTAGTAAGCATAGATTATAAATATTAGAGTAGTTTCTGTTTTTTTTCTCTTTTTGGGAGGGGGATGTCACTAAGAGTAAGGTAGAAGTCATAAAGTCACTAATATTATAAATAATGCTTTTCATCTTGAAGCATAAAAAACCTCCAATTTATGTCAGGTTAGGATGCTAACAGTAATGCAATTACACTAAACATAAAGGCCTGTTGCTAAACCAGTTGTTCAGTCCCATGCTAGGTACGATTAAAGGATATTATGAGTCAAGCTGGTGCCTGTTACTTGTAGTTTTACAGTTTCAAGAGTCAAGATGATCAAGGAATCATGCTCATGAAAAAAAAAAAAAAAACCCATGTTTCTCTAATAAGGAAATTGGAGCCGGTGTGTAAGAAGGGCATATTTCAGTCTCTTGCAAGCTATAATGCTGATTGTGTAACATTGCTGCATACATTGAAGCCATCAAATTGTTTTAGGATTAAGTATTCACAAACCTGTCCAACATCTGCACACAGAAAGTAGGAAGGTCTTTCTGCATCAAAACTGCAGCGCCAAGGATTTCTCAGTCCCAAGGCCCATATTTCAGGCTGCAGATCTTTGTCTTCACTGAATGGATTATCCTTTGGAATGGAGTAATTACCCCACAGCCCAAGTTTGCTAATTTCTGCTGCACCTGAAGATTCAAGTATAGATGTCATTGCCAAAAGCAAGAAAGCTACTTTGTTAGAAGAAAGGATGGAAAAGCCTTGCATATGGCTAATTCTTAGTAATACACACTTGGGATGTTGTCTATATCAAGCCTCATAATCTTTCCAAGCAAGGATTTCTTGTTTTGGGAGAAATTGTATGGATCACCTGAGCCTCCTCCATCACCCATCATGAAGTATAAATACCCATCTTTAGGTCCAAAGAGTATCTGACCTGCATGGTGAGATGTGAATGGTAGGCCCATGGTAAATATCCTCCTCACCTCTGTTGATTTTGCACTTTCAACCTGCCAAAATATTAACAATTCAGTTATATTCATTGAATTAAGCTGTTCATAGACACTACCTCTTTTATGTGAGCAGACAGGTGTGTACCGATGAAGGTTGAGATCCGGTGACATTGGCAGTATATTCTGCAATCACAGTTTGATACTGGCATGGTTGGGCACCATTGTCAGTACCTATCTTTGATGGATCACAGTTAACATCTGAATTACATGAACATCTTCCAGTACATCCTGACCACTTGGTCTTATCGCAGTTAAATGAAGCAAAGAATCGACCGTTTTGTGCGAAATTTGGATGAAATGCCATGCCCATCATTCCAAATTGAGTATCAAAGTAAACTTGATCAGTCAGATCAACAAAGGGACTTGATTCATCAAGCTTCAATGTTCCTCCTGATCCCTCATCCGGAAGTGTTGCCAGAAAAACCTTACCCATTTGGCTCGAGAAGAATGCTCGGTTCGAGCCATCAGGATGAGCCACCATGTTGAGATAAGATCCATTACCAATTTTCTCAAGGCACAAGCCATGAGGGGGGTTAATTGGAGCCTCAGTTTTGTTCAGTGCAACAGGTTCCCCTTCAAAGCATACTGATGTGCTATCAGATGCTCCACCAAATGCATTGCAAAAATCAGCTTTGGATTGCCACAAATCAGTGAGTTTGGTTGCATTGGCCTTAACTGGTGCTCCTCCTGTTTGTCCTTGCAATGAAGGTGCAAATGGAGAATTCATTATGGACACAGTTTGACATGTGTCCCATACTTGAGAGCAGAAGTCCTCTACTACAGCTGCCTTTGACTGGGAAGAATTTGATGGTATGGTGGAATTGCAAAGCACAGGAACTGATCTTGGAGAGGATTGTACTGTAAATAGCTCTGCTGAGAATGGGTCACACCTCTACAATACAAAGGTAGCAAAGAAATGAATGCAGGGCAGAAAGTTACTATGTCAACAATTGAGAGTTCACAACATATTGGTAACTTTTACATGACAAGGAAATTCTTCTACCTATTCAATATTGCACTATGAGAGATTCAAGGAAAACTATAGCCATGACTTCCCACTTTCCGTACATGAAACATTGACTATGAATAAGTCTAGATTTCAAAGCAAACCATCTATGACAAATGGAGAAGGTTCTTTGACTCTTTAGCCTCTAATTTCAATACATGGACCAGATGTTCATGCCGTGAAAAAATTATCAAAACTAGTCAGTACCCATTAGTTGCTATTTGATGCCACAACTCAAACATGAAGAACTTATTAGTATACCTTATTGAAGGGGACACACACACACACACACACACAATTTTTAGGTCCTCTTTTAGATATATGCTTATGAGAAAAACGATATCTTACTGCACAAAGTATTGATTTCAAAACCGAGGCACAGGCAGGGTCAGATGTTTTCATGGCCTGGAATTGCTTCTGTATTTGTGCATCTTGTGTGGGGTTGCAACACGTGCTTCCATTGGAACGACAGAATCCAAGTGTTGTATTCAGGGTAAAGGGTGCCCCTACACCAACATAATAAAGAAGAAACACGAAAACAAGAAAATGAAACAGGTTGGGATTTGAGCTAAGGCTCTGAAAACTACAACAAAAAAACCAAGTGGATAGAACACAAAATATTGGCATTAAAAGAAACAGAAAAAGAGAAAGACTCACTGGAATCAACACATAGAGGAAGTGAACTTGAAGAATCCAAAAGCAGCAACAAGCAAAAACACAAGAAGCTGAAGGAAAGAACACCCTTCATCTCTCTTCAAACCACTTGAAAGCCCTCTACATACCACAATATCATCTGCACTTCAACTCATATATACATCCAACGCCACAAGCTTTCGTAGTTTGTTGACTTAACAGGGAAAAGATAATAGAATTTAAAAGGAAAACAGCCTTCTGGGGGTGTTGAATTTTCTGCCTTCTGCCAGACACAACTTTCTTTAATTTTTTTTTTCTATTGCCAGTTCTAGGAAGCCAAGTCACTTTCAATCTTCTTTTGCCACCTTTTCCTTTCTTTTTATACTCAATTGTTGTCTTCAACTCCTGTTTAAGTCAGCTCTCACATTGTTCTCCATTCAAATCTGTCAATAAAAAAATGGAAACTCCGCACAACCACCAGAGTTGAAGTTCCTATCACTTCCATTTATGGCCTTTTTTTTTCTCACAAGCCAGCACGGGATTGAAAGAGGACACAGGCATCGAGTGGTGGATGGCGCCGAAGTTATGCAGTTGACTTTTTTCATCAATTTTTCTTAATTAATGCTGGTTGTTAAGACTATAGAGAAAGACAGCACCCAGTAAGTTAAAGTTAAACCAAGTTGGGTAGAACTTGGTTGGTTCACTTTTGCGTATTTAGACCACAGAGCTTGCTAATAATGCAATTTGTTAAAAAAAAAAAATTGCAAAATGACATATTTTGAATTTTTTTTTGAAAAAAAATCTAAAATCCCAATTTTTTTTTTCTAATATGAAAAGTGTGGGGTCCAGCCGGCAAGTTTGAAGCAGTCCAGATTTTTCTACGTGTGAACAGTGAAATTACTGTTCACGCATGATGATGTCAGTACTTACATAAGAATTTTCAATGCATGAACAGCGTAAAGAGTCGGCACTGAAGGAGAATTTTCAACGCGTGAATAGTAATTACTGTTCACGCGTTGAACTTCCTTTATAAATAGAGGCGAGGAAGCAACTTCAGATCACAAGCAGCAGTGGATGAACGAGCTGCATAGAGAGAAAAATACACAGAGCTTGTGTCATTTTTCTGAGAGTGAGGGGAAAATAGAGAGTATGAGTAAATCCAAGAGAGTGTAGGGTGTGGGTATATACACCAGGAATATTTTTTGGGTACCATCTTTATTACTCCTTGGTATTGCAAAAGTGTAGTATTTGAATAGGAGGGTTCTCACCGGAAAACACTATATTTACCTCTTGGGTCAGAGAGTGTAGAAAGGATATTGAGTAATTATCCTGAATATAGTGAAATATTTTTCGGAGTTTGTCCTGTGGTTTTTTCCTCCGGTATTTGGGGGTTTCCACGTTAAAAATTCGGTGTGCATATTTTTTGATCTATTTGGCGGCATGAATAGTAACGTGGGTCCCACCATAGTGAATAGTAACTCCGAATTTACTATTTACACAAATAGTGATACGGTTCCATTGCTGAGTGTTGTCTGCGTGAATAGTGACAAGTGGACCCCATTGTGAATAGTGATTAGCGGGTCCCACCGTGATTTATTATCCATCCTGGTATTTATTTTTCGTTGCGCTGTACTGATTGGTAGATTTAATTCTATCGGATTTATTTTGGTATTCATTGCCATACATTGACATCATTTAATTACACTGTGAATCAGTCTTTGAGCCCAACAAAAAGTAGTAACTCGAGAGATTTGATCTGTATGAATAATATTTATTTTGATTAAGAGATGAATTATATTATGTTCTATGGGTTTTATTGATACCTAATTTAATTTTTAGTTATTTTATGACATATATTTTATTTTATATGGATTTTATTGACACCTAATTTAATTTTTAATTATTTTATTATATATTGATTATATTTCAATTGGACCCTTGATTGGATCGGTGGAACCTTTAAACCCTTGTACTAACCAGATCGATTTTAAGAACTTTGAGCCCAGTACCTCATATTTACGTGATCCGAACTTCTTCCACAAAAAGGCAATTCTTTATTGGCAAAACTTAAATTTTGTATTTAAATCTTATAAATAAAAAATTAATGATTTGTACAGGAAAAATTCAATGTTAAAAGATCTTTCATCTTACAATCTCAATCGGATTTGAATTAAATTGATAACCAGACTCCAGCTATAGTTAAAAAGTGACAGTTCGCATTGATTGCACTGTGAGGGGCACGGTTTAAAAATTATTAAGCCACGTCTAAAAAAGGAGCAGAAAGGCATCTATTCCGTATTCATGTTTGAGTTATTCAGATAATAATAATAACGAATGGAATCCACTTGGATTACCGCGGAGCAACAAATTAATTAAAGAAACAAAAGAGTGAGGCATTCAACGGTGTAAAGACTATGATAATGGAGGAAACAAACAAAGATATTAGCAGTGACAGGCAAGTTGGATCCAAATATGGATAGGCTTGGGATCATGTCATAACATGCTCATAATTGATGTCATACAAGGCAATGTCTTGTTCCAGGTAAGAATAATGCTGGGGTAGTGTTAGTTCAAGAGTAGCCACGTTTAGGAATGGCACATGTGCTGATGAAGTGGCGAATATTTCTGATCAAGGAAAAGTTTTGAATTTTGATCCTTTAAAATTTATTCTGTTTCTAAAAAAGAACTTGTAATAAAACTAATATTCATGATTTTTATTCTAAAATTTTACTGCCCTCTTATTTCTCATAGCCTTGAGGAAAGTAGGGGCCATGACCAGGGGAAAAGATGAAAGTCTCAGACATTTTAGGCATATTTTATAATGGATTATGTTATTTGGACTTATTCAATAAGTATGGCTTAAAATGCGCAAGGAAATATGTGTGTTAGTAGTAAAAATTTCATGTTGTTTATTAGGTAATTAGGAGGTCTCTAGTGGCAAATGATAATGATATTATTTGTTGGAAGAAGGGATCCATGTACATGATTGAAGATTCGACGTGATAAAATTTTCACTTATCATCTCAATCACTTAATTTTTTATTAATTAACATGAAATTCCCACTCCCTTTGTTGAGTGACTAAAAAAGATTGAAAAAAAAACTAGGAAAAGGTTCAAAATAACCCCTCTTCAATTTTACTCTACATACATTTTCGTTCGTTTACCTTAAAAACAGACAAATTGGTCCAAGTACTCTTCTGTTTGTGCAAATCACTGCATTTCAATAACAAACATTAGTTCATTTATGAAAAAAAAGTGAGACACACGTGTCAATTAAGGAGCCTTATTGTAAGAAGCAGAAGAGGCTAAGGGGACAAAATAACATTTCAATTATATATCTCTTTCTATCTTAAAAACTAACATTTATTAATAAAATATAGTTATCCACACAAATGAAAAACATCAAGACAAATTCGCACAATTTTAAAATAAAACCAGATTGCATATCGAATAAAGTTAAAAGAAGTTTTTTCTTTATGGACTTTTAAAAAAATAAAAAAGAAAACAAAATTACATGCAACGACCCTTTTTTTACGTGGTACAAGTACAACTACCATTTTTCTCTTATAATAAGTGGGAATTTCGTGTCCTTTAAGGCTGATGTTATCATTGACAAAAAAAAAACGTGATTTTTCTCTTATAATAAGTGGGAATTTCATGTCTTTTAAGGCTGATGTTAAGATTGAAAAAAAAAACCGTGATGATGTTATATATATATATACATGTTGACCGTAAAATTCGTGAGATTTTATTTTATTGTAAGTAATTTAATAAATTTACAATTTTTAAAAGTATATTATTTGAAAATACTTTATATTTCAATAAAATATACTAACTATAATATTTAAAGAATATTTTTCTTATAATTCAAAAATTATATTGATCGTAATGAGATTTCAACTTAGGACCTCAATCCTAGTGTCTTATATTTAAAAAAATTTAATTTAACATTACAATTTATTTAATATTTTCTTCCTCAATCTTCCACACTTGTCCTCCCATCAGAAATAATTCTATTCAAATATTTGAGATCTTATAAATGATATAATTCTCTTTATACCCGTTTTTCTTAAGGGCTCGACCATGAGATTCTTAGTTAAAAGGAAAAGGCATCTAACCACCTCAACTGACTAAGGTAATTTTACATTCACATTGAAAAATAATAAATAATTAGAAACTTTACTAAAATTTTATATTTGATATGTCATAATAGTCAATATTTAGATGAATTAGTAAATCATATAAATTAATTTCGTTCAATAATCTCCATATATATATAAAATTCCGTCCAGAATCTCACATGTGCCAACTAAGCCTTACTGTGAGAAGTACAAGAGAGAGTAGAAAACAACATGTTAATTACATATCTCGTACTATCTAAAAACTAACATATGTTAATAAAATATGGTCATCCACTCAAATCAAAAGCATCAAGACTAATTCGCATAATTTTAAAGTAACAAAACCCAAATTGCATATCCAATGAAGTTAAGAGAAGTTTTTTTTCTTCTTTTTTTTTTTACATTTTCCAAAAAAACAAATTACGTACAACTATCATTTTTTTATGTTGTTACAACTACTATTATTTCAACATCCAAAATTTCTTGCAAAAAATATGGAACCCATATATCTCTTTATTCTCTATTTATTCTCTCTCGACATGTCTCTCTCTACTTCTCTTGAGATGTTAGGTGTTCATTTTTCTTAAAGTGTTAAAATATCTTTATCCTTTTCTATCTCTTATAATATGTGGGAAATTTCATATCTTTATCAATAATTTTCATGGGTATGATATTGAAATATATAATTTTACATTTAGATATGTTCACAATAAAATTGGCAAGATTTATTTTATTGTAAATAATTTAATAAAAAGTACAATTTTTAAAAGTATTTTATACGAAAGTACTTTATATTTTAATAAAATATATATTAACTATAATATTTAAAGAACATTTAACTCAATGTTACAATTTAATATATTCTTTTTTTCATGATTTTCCACAAGTATTCTTCTATTGGAGACAATTTTGTTTAAACATTTTAAGATCTTATAAGAGACATGACTTTCCCAGTACTTATTTTTTCATACTTGGGGGTCAAATCTGGAATCACTGGTTAAGAGGAAGGATCATCTAGTCACTCTAAATAACTATATGTTGGTACATGTATGATAAATAATATGATATTCTATTTGGTATTAGTCTTTAGATGAACTAGTGGATCATCATCTTATAATCACCATAATTTATCTCAAATATTTCGTATGTGTGTGTGTATATATATATTATCCGCATCGTTACTCCTCTTTTATACTTTCATTTTGGTATGAATGATCTTTCGTGTTTTTCTAGGACAGTATTGGAGTCAGCAACTTCACTTATTTTCTTCTCGAGCAACTTCAACGATTTCAGCTTTGATTATTGCAATTCGGAAATCCATAAGAAATGTTATTCATAATTCATTCCCATAACCAGGATACAAAGAGTTATTGATACTTCACAATCACTCCCCATGATCACACTGGAGCTGAAGATGTTCTATTCAATGCAGTACAATTGGCCCTAGTCACCTATTATATGAGAGTGGAACACTTCGAGCGTTTTTTTGTTTAAGTTTCTAGTTTTCAATTTTTATTTTTAGTTTTCCAGGGTCTGTTTAGCTTCCGTTTTCAGTTTTTATTTTCAGTTTTTCAAGATTTTGTGAAAGAAATTATGAAAACTGAAAATTGAAATTTGTAATTTTTAGAATTTTCAGTATTTTCTTCATAAAATTTGGAAAACCAGAAAACTAAAAATGAAAACTGAAAATTGAAAACTTAAACCAAACAAGTTTATATTTTGTGAAGGAAATATTGAAAATTCTAAAAATATGGACCTATTTGGTTTGGATTTTCAATTTTTAGTTTTTCATTTTCAGTTTTTCAGTTTTCAGATTTTGTAAATGAAATATTAAAAATTCTGAAAATTATAAATTTCAGTTTTCACTGTTTCCTTTACAAAATCTGGACAACTAAAAATAAAAACTGAAAATAAGAAACTCAAATCAAATAGGTACTACAAATTTCAATTTTCAATATTTTCTTTCAAAAATCCTGAAAATTAAAAAATTAAAAATGAAAACTGAAACCAACCGAAGCTTCCCTTCTGGTGCGAGGAATTCTCGGACAATACTATTGCAATTTTAGATCATAGGATAAAATGCATGGTAAAAAGGAGGAACAACAGAAGAAAACCATAAGGTTCATGAATGGGAGAAGAAGACTGAGGCTTGTTATTTTCTAGGCCAACAACATTTTCCTTAGTGCACTTATAATTGCAACGGCTTGGTCTTGCCACTCTGGAAACACCAGTGCTTGTCAGATAATAAAGGTCCTTCTTGCTGTCTTCTGCTAATGAGTATATGTACCCCAGTGAAGGGCTGGGACTTTCCCCCACAAAGGAACATGGCGTTGGAGTGTCATGAGCACACCTTGAAGAAATTTTGGCACTTGTGAAGTTTCCACTGCTCTCAGGACTTTCTGTACCCACCAGCACAGATCCTGCATACAAGTCTGTGTACAAGTACCTGAAACATCAATAACTGATATGTCACTCTAAATATGAACACTGAGAAACAGCTTCAAGCAATGTTATTTGTATCACTTTTTGAGACATTTTAAAAGAGACTCCATGGTGTCTCTTAAACATTGGTCGAGAGAAAAGCCGGAACCTATTCTCAACCAATGTTCAAGGGCATGTCATATTGTCACTTCAAAAAATGTCTCAGGAAGTAGGTCATATAACATTTCTTGATTCTAAATAGAGGCACATTGATGTGTAACATGTAAAAATTGCAAATCAACCTTCGATATATGCAAGGATCAGTCTTGGACCGATAAAAATAGCCACCAATTATGGATGCAGACCCCGATTTACTATCAATCTGAGAATGAGTGTAACCCAGTACAGGGAAGACTGGGTGTGTGGAGCTGGCAGAGGTGTTTCCTCCAGGAGACTGTGATGGCTGAAAAACAAATGGACCTTCATAAACACGCCAACCATAGTTCTTGCACTTCTTAACCATATCAATTTCTTCATATTGATCCTATAAATAATACATGAGAAAGAAAGCACAGAAAGATAACGAGGAAGCAAGTTAGCAAGAACTTTATAGTACGAAATAAAAATTACATGCCAGCTGAACTCTCCCACAATCCAAGGTATTGCATCATTGAATTGCGCTTAAAGAAGAGATGGATCACTGAACCTGTCCAATCTCCACACAGAAAATAGGATGGTCTCTCTGAGTCAAAACCACAGCGCCAAGGATTCCTGAAACCCATAGCCCACACTTCTGGATCAAGATCCTTATCATTGACATATGGATTATCTCTAGGTATAGAATAATCTCCCCACAAGCCCATGTCATTAATTTCTTCGGTACCTGCCAACAATGTGAAAAATGAGGTGACAATTGTAACCCCCACAAAGGGTATTAGGACAGAACATGAACATAATCCACCAAAGGGATAGTCGAAAGATCAACTAAAGGCATTTAATTCCATTTTTTCGCTCATATGTTGTCTCATCAACTTAATAGGAATTGTGGGGTACTGGGGTGGGGTTGTGATATTGTGAAATGGTTCAGAAATTAGAAGTTCCTAGATTAGAGTCAGGTGACTTACTGGGTACATAGTCTACTTCAGTTCTCAAGATTTTTCTAGTCTACATCAGTTCTCAAGATTTTTCCTAGTAAGGATCTCTTGTTCTGAGCAAAGTTCTAAGGATCATCACGGTTGGAGCCATCAGACAACATGAGGTACATGTATCCATCTGCAGGTCCAAAGAGAATCTGACCAGCATGACCTCCGCTGTAGGGGTTACCAATTGTGAATACTCTTCTCACTTCTGATGGATTTGCACTTTATGCCTATAAAAGAGATGTTATATTTGGTGTTATAAAGTTATGTACAAATAACATTAACTCATCTATAAAAAAACTACTTATAGAAAAAACTGTGTTTTGAAGGAAAATGGAAAAGTGGTGTCAATACATACCATGGAAGGTTTTGATGATGTGCCATTCACTGAAAATTCTGCTACTACAGAATGATACTGGCATGGGAGGACACCATTCTCAGGATCAAGCTTTGAAGGATCACAATTCACGTCTGAGATGCATGCACATCTTCCAGAACATCTAGGACTTTTCATCTGGTCACAATTATAGGAGACAAAGAAGCGGCCATTTTGTGCGAAGTTTGGATGAAATGCTATTCCCATCAAACCATGGCCAGAATCAAAGAGAATATCATCACTAATGTCTAGGAAGGTCTTGGATTCATCAATTTCCAATATCTCATGGGACCCCTCACCAGGAATTGTTCCTAACCAGATCTTGCCTTGCACACTGACGAAGAAGGCGCGGTCGGAACCATCAGGATGTGGAGCCATGTTAAGGTAAGATCCATTCCCAATTCTCTCCAAACTTAGACCCTCTGGAAGAGGGGGAGTTTGTACATTGTTTAATGAAATTGGTTCATCATGGAAGCATGCTTTTCCATTTTCTGAAGAGCCACCAAGTGTCTCACAAAAGCTTTCCCTAGATTTCCACACATCCCTAACTTTTGAATTAAAGAAGCCAGGGCCTTTGCCAGCTTTATCTTGCAAGAAAGGTTCAAATGGGGAATTAACTATACAGACACTTCCACATGTTTCCCACACCTTGGTGCAGAAATCTAGAGAATGGCCACCACTGGATTGTTGTGACTTCACAAATAATGTTGTGTTGCACAAAGAGGGAAAAGTTCTAACACCCGTGTTAGTTTGGAACAGTTAAGTAGAAAACTGATCATCACATACCTGCATTTTATTGATAATATCTATTTAGGATTTGAGAATTTTGCTATGCCTTAATGTGACAGTTTCAGGCTTTCAGCATTTCAAACAGAGCAACTAAGGAGAAAACTAATATATCATCAATCAGCACAAGAAAGAAGAAACCAATAGGACAGAAAACAAATTTTCTCTTTTATGGAATGGTAAGATGTTGAGAGCATTAGTCTGCAATTGATTTCAAGCAATGTAGTTAGTTGGCACTTCTATTTACACCACTTTTTATACCACTATCTTTATATACTGAGAATAGTTATGTTGAGATTTAAAATGGTGTAGAAATTACATCACAAAAGCCATGCCAAAATTTGTAACATCACTTGAGACTGCAAAGAATAGTGAGTAGTGAAAGATTACGGTTCTACACTAATCAGTGACAACCAAAATGCCATCATATGAGTATAGTCAGAAAGTTTACAGTGCATAAAATGGACTTGAAGAGAGAAGCGCATTTTGGGTCAGTGGTGTTTAACTCCAGGAACTGTTTCAGCAACCTTGCTTCTTCACCATTGTCATAACAAGCCTTTCCATGGTAGGAACAGAATTTCAAAGGAGCCTCTAGTTCAGAAGGGATTCCTGTTCCATCAACAAAAATTCATGAGTAATGACTAATCATGAAGTGATGCTATCGAATGAAGAGCTACTTTGTGTGTTATTATTTTTATTACAAAAACAAAAGAATTAATAAGAAAAGTACTTTCTATGTTTTTCATATGTTTGAGAAAATTTTCTCAATAAACAAAATCATTAAAAAGTATAAATTTTTTTATAACATAAAAAAGATGTTTATAAATAAAAATATATTTTAACATCACGTCTAAATATAAATTAATTTTATATACAAACGTAGCATGATTTTTACTTTTTTAAGAAAAAAATTATCCAAACAAAGTCTAAATATAATTAGAAAAAAGAAGAAGAAGAAAGAAATGGGCACAAAGAGGCTAGGAAAGAGCTAGTAATGGGAGAGGAAAACAAACCCACGCCCACTTGAGTTGATGATGCAAAAGGCAATGGATGAAGAGAAGTGAGAAGATGTGACATGAAAAAGAGGAACAGAATGTGAAGACATTTGCAACACATGGCACCAAATCACCAATGTTGTGGAGAAAGGATAAATTGAAGTACATCTTCTATGATTACTATTACAAACTAGCTTATATATACAGAAAAAAAAGATCACAAACTCTTAGAACCCTTCCCTCTATTATATCTGAAATTTAGTGCATGGAAGACGGTCACACAAACCGATCATAAATTAAGAAAATAGTTAAAACACTCTTAATATTAATGAAATTTAGATGCATTTTATAAAATTGCCCTTGTTATTAATTATTTTCACTTACCCTCTTTCCTCTAGTATTATTCTCTTTTTCTCTTTTACTAATATCATTTATTTAATTAGAGTATGATTCAAAAAATAATAACTAATATTATCTAAATTTTCAAAATATATACAATTATTTGTAGAAAAATAAAATTTTTAAAGTGAACAGTTATCGTTCAGTTGTTACTCTACGTCGTCCTCATTGAGAACTGTCATCAGTAACGTATTTATTTGTTAAATTTCTCAAACAGCATGTTGAAGAAAGCATGCTAAGAAACAACTATCACAGAGAACAATTTTTAATAGGAGAATACAGCTCTACCAAGTATGAATCATGAAGTGTGTTTAACTTGAAGAAAAATATTATTCAGACATTTACGATGTACACCGCGCTAACTCACATCACATCCACGAGTTGATCTGATGTTCATATATATGGTGAGTACAAATAATATAACTCTAACTTTAATCTCGGCCAACTAAACACGATTTAATGGTACGAGGAAAAGATTGTTCATGTGGAAATTACCCATGGTCTGGCGAGTTGTATATCCTCATTAATCATTATCAACAAAATGAGAAATTAAATACGGGAACCAATCAATCTATGCGCCTCATGTATAGTTCAAAACAATTTTACACCATCAATTAATAAAAGTTTAAGAAAATATTAAATTATAACAGATATAATTTGATATTTTTTAAAATTATATTAATTAATGATATAAACTTATTTTATATATATTGTTGATTGACATTGCGAAATTCAATTGGGTGCAATACAAAGCAAACTCTAATTTTAATAGTAAAATGCCTTTAGTTTTTCTAATACGGGATTAGGGTATAAATATTATTAGACTACGAGAACCCCAAAAGTATTTAAAGGAATATGCGATTTTCAAATGAACTTGTGACACTCTCAAACGGGTTCTTGTTTTTGAGGAAAAAAAAATTCTATCGTGTCAGACGAGTTGCTTTGAAAATAAAAATATGGGTTAAAACTTTAAGTTAGTCCCAAATTTATAGTGGGAGATAAATTAATCCTTCAGACTAAGAAAATTTTATATTAGATCCTTAAATTTTATAAAAAAGAACAAGTTAGTCATCCATTAAATTATTATTTGAACCGTTAATAGAAATGCCCAATGTATTTTATTAATTTGTCGGTATCACTGCATATGTTAAAAGTTTCCATCCTTATTGGTCCCCGGCAGCTATCAAATCTTCTATTATGACCACCGCAACGCCGATGAAGAATCGCAACAGTGATCAAGATGATCTTAAGGAATTTGCTTATGGATCAGGGCGTGAACCCGATACAAGCCATCAATCCCGGGCTAGTTTTTGATCTTTCCAGGGATGACTATGTGGATTTGCTATGTGATATAGGATATGATGCCCCAACAGTGAGAAAAGCCACATTAGACAATAGTAGTTGCCCTTCATCAACAACTGTTGGGCGACCGATGGTGAAGGATGTTAATTATCCGGGGAATTCTCAAGTGCACAACATTAAGTTTTTTTGTAGGATAAAGAAATGAGATAGACCAATAGGTAAAGTATATGTGTAAGTAGGGTCAATAGAAAGTTGTAAACCTATTCGAAAATGTTATAAACCTATGCATAAATATTGTAAACCTATGTAGACAATAGAAACATTTCTAAAGGTGATTACAAAAACAAAAGAAAAAGTTATAAACCTTGCATAAAAAAATTATAAACCATTGAGTAAAATGTTGTTAATCTCATTTTTTTGCAAGTGCAGAAAACTCTTTGTTCTACACCTGAGAATGCACCTAATTATTCTTCGATGGCAATTCAAGTTCATCCGATGCAACCTTTTGCGGTCAATTTTACAAGAACGGTCACAAATGTTGGCGTCGCTAACTCCACCTACGAGGTCGCTAACTCCACCTACAAGGTGAGGGTCTTACAGAGTTCAAACATGAACATCACTGTCATGCCTCAAGTTCTCTCATTCAAATCCATTAAGGAGAAACAATCTTTTGTTGTCAACATTGTTGGAGGAAAATTTTCTATGCTAAGTGTATTATCCTCATCAATAGTGTGGATCGATGGCAATATGGCATACATAGTGTAAGAAGCCCTATTGTCGTAGATAATGCCCGAGTTTGATTTTATCCTGTTACTATGATCGATCTTTCGAGTTATATAAATAACATAGGAGATTTCCATTCACAAATCAGTATATTTTTATTTATCAATGCCTTAGTTTACCATAAAATTGTGCTGTTGAGTTTAGTTAATTGACCTAATTTTTCAAGCATGAACAAATAACTGAATTTTGATTTTGGTTAGAAAAAAAAAATGTTTCGATCCAGATATTTTTAAAATATTTGATTTTAATTCTTATCTTTAGTTTGTCTCTATTAAATATTGAAATAACTAATTGAAAGTCATAGCATCCAATCTTATATGATAGGCAATAATTTTACCTTGCACGTCATAATTTTATATGCTAAAACTATACTTTAAAACAAGCTATTAAGTATAGTAAGATGCGTTATTGGATGAGTATAAAGGATTATGAAAATGCGAAATAAAAAAAAAATCATGGGAAAATCATAATCATTACGAAAGCCACACTCACTTCCATTTCATTTCATGCTATGGGAAGATTGGCCAGAAAATATAAACCAAAGTGAAAATGAGCTGGACTCTGCTTTCAACTTTCCACATTTTTATATTGGTACCCCAAGCACGTACAAAGTGATTTCCAATTCCATCCCAAAAATTTTGCGAATCCATGTACTACTACCTTCACACTTGATTAAGACCCTGTCACCTGCATTCTTGAATATATCGCTCATGTGAAAATCGAACTTGTCATGTGTGTTAATTTTTACCATTGATTTGATTCTTTTGCGGATTCCTGGATCCCCACACTTGGCCCAACATTATTAATCAATGGCAAAAATTAACACAAGACGAAGTAATGTGAGATCTTGACAAGAGATTCATTTCCTTGAATATACAAAACCCAAAGGAAACTACAGTCTCTGCAGTGACTGCTTAATGTTGTTCATTATCTCTATAGCATTAGCATGCACACAACCTCATATGCTAAAGTATAAGAGCCACATTCTAAATCCAGATCTGGAGTAAGAAGCATGAACTAATGAAAGCAGTGATAGAATCAACACTGGATCATGTATATGCATCAGGACATTAATTACTGTGAGCTAGCAATTTTTCCCATGCTGGCTGCCAAAAAATATCACAAGTACATGGCATTAGTGGGGATAATTCACATCAATCCACTACAAATTGCAGCATGTCAAAAAAATTTGGAAGAGAGTGAGTCATAGAGATGTGTATTGTGCACACACACACACACACACACAGAGCAAAAGAAAAGCGCAGACATTACCTTTTAAATGACTGAACCCCCACAAATTCATTATTCCTTCACAGTATTCTGCAATCTGATCCGTATACTCCATCACAGAATATTCTGAATTCTTCTATGTACAACCTGACCATAATAGGTTCTTGACCGGAAAAACAAACCTAAAGCTGCCAGAGAACCCAGAATAGTGGCAGATGCCATTATAAGGAAAGACAACATAAAACAATGAGTTCCAACACATATATTTCCTTCTGATGCTTCCTTGTCATATATATACCCAACTATTCTTACTGAGAATACATAAGACCCCACTGGACTTGCTATGGAAATGGTGTTGAATATGCTGCCCATATGTCCCACACCAAATATCTCAGAAGTTATTGTGGGCATTAGGGACCATTGAGAGCCATAACAAATACCGACCAATATTGAGCCAACATACAGACCACCAGGAAGTCCAGAAGTAATCACAAGATGGCCAATGCTCATGATCATCAAAGTGATGACCATAAATAAAGGCCTTGCCCATCCTCGTGTGTGCAAAAAGTAATCTGATATATAACCAGCTCCGATGCGGCCGAGAAAATTCCAAATGCTCCACAATGAAACTAAGGAACCTGTCTCGTGGCTCAAATAACCAAGGGATTCCCCTATTTGGCCCATATTATTAACTGTTGCAAGCCCTGATCCCATGCCACATGCCATAGAAACAAACAAAATCCAAAAGTTTACAGTTTTCACTGCTTGGAAAAGATTAAGGTTTTCTTCCGGTCGCCAAGTCCTTTGTTTGTTATCCAGCGGTCCTGGCTCCACAATTAGTTGGGACCTCTCATCAAGAGAATTTTCTGAAGCACTATTGGAGGTCCTTTCATGTGCTTTGATTGCAATGCAAAGAGGTGAAGCTAGCAACAGGATAAGCACAATCAACAGAAGAATGCGGACCAATAATGGCAGACTAAGTATGCTCTCTAGGATTATAAAAACCATAAGACACGCAGCAACAACCAGAGCCATTGAAGAAAACAAATTCAGATACTTCCTTTCATCTCTTCCGTGGGTGCTGTGGATTCTTACAAACCACATAAGCAACAAAGTATTCAAAGGTGGCAAGAGGGCTAGCATCAGAAGATAAGATTTAGGCTTATTGTTAAGTATTGTCCGATACACTTGAATTAGTATTGCTCCACTAAGACCAAGAAATCCCTAAAAAGTAAGGGAAAAAAAACAAAGGCCAAAGTTGAACACAATGCAACAAACCAAGTATTAAAGGCTGGAATCCTGTCAAGTACAGCAACATACCACTGGCACAATCTTAGAAATTCAGACAGTTCAAAATCAAAATGATGTTGTGTAGGTGTGGTACCAATGTATGTAAAATACTTACACCAACATAGTGTAAAATAACAAAGTTATCAATGGAATAACTGTTAATGTTAACTTTAGTTCCTGAAATTGTAACCATGGATGACTTTAGTAATTGAAATTAACAAAATTGACTTTTGTGAGTAAAGTTATTTTCTAAAATACAAATAAATTAAATTAATCTCTAAAAATTTAAATTCTGAATAGAATCAGTCCCTTAAAAATAACAACATTGCATTAAGAGGAACTAAATTGATTCATTTGTATTTCAGTTTCTCACATTTCACAATTGTATGATTAAAAAATTAATGTCATAATTTCAAAGAGTAGACTGACCAGGAACTAATACGATTCACGCGTTATTTATGTGTCTCCAAGACATAGCCTAGACTTTTGGGAAGTCAGAGTTGGTTCATCAGAGAAACAAAAGCCAACTTAGTTCAGCAGAATTTAGAAATATCTATTAAAAAAATTAAAAACAAAAATAAATGACTCCCTCGAAAAAAAAAGAATTGAAAAAATTACCTTCATAATGCCGACGATGGTTCCACTGTAGCTAGGGAAATTGTGGACAGCGGTGACAACGTTGGAAGTGTTGAAGTAGCTCTGAGCATGAGCCGCCACGAACATGAACAGGCACATGGCCGGCACGGGCACCGGAGGAGGGAGGACGCCGGCAACGGCGGCCCACATGAAAAAGTAGCCCAAGAAGCATTGGGCCGAGCCCAACAAGTGGACGATCCAAGGCCCGTTGGCGGTTCGGCCCGCAGCGAAGTCGTACAAGAGGCCAGAGAGGACGCCAACGTTGGCCCCGATGTCCTTGAAGACGGAGAGGGTGTCGAGCGTTGACTGGTCGTAGTGGAGCGTTGACTTGAGGGTTTGGGAGTAGATTGAGAAAGTGTAGAGTGAGCCGCTGGTGCACTGAATCCATATGCTCCCCACCGTCGACACCCACTTCGAGTCCGCGTACGAATTCAGCTTCACCCTCCAGTCCATCACCGTCGCCGTTGATCAGTTTTCTTGGATTTTTTGGGTTCTCGAGTTGGTGTTGAGCTTTCTTCCATTTGGTGATGATTTTCGGAGGCTTTTTGGGTTCACTCTGGTGATGACACCTGCGCCTTGGGCACTCTCTTCATTAGCCATCTGTACCTGTGATGTAATATATACATTTTTTTTGTGTGGTCTGGTGTGATGTAATAATTTGAAAGAGACTGTTTTGTCTTCATAAATGAATGAAAAGGACCAGCTGTGGACCCATCTACTGAAATAAGTCTTCAACTTCGACCGAAGTGAAAAAAAAAAAATCTTCAATTTCAATTTAAAGTGCTAGGTACATCGATTGTTTGAGATACACAGAGGTTGCGTTTGGTTTAGATTTTAATATATATATGTATGTATTATGAATTTCAAATTTTATTTTCTTTGTCTTAAAATAAATACTTTTTCAATTTTTAATTTATTTATAAAGTGATATATTTAAACATAAATTATGTTTAAATAAATCACTTTATAAAATAATTTATATCTAAATATATTACTTTATAATTGAACTTAAAAATAAAAAAAATTATTTTAAAATGGAGGTAATATGTTAACTGATAAAAGATTTATATTTCTTTTTTCAAAAGCTATATTTTAGCTTTTATAAAAGAAGCTGAAATTTAAATTTTTTAATATTTTGATTATTTTTTAAAATTTGTTTAGATATATAAAAATTAATTTTTGAGTAAAGAAAAGTTATTCTGAGCTGAAAAAAACCTCAAACAAACACACTCTAAATACTTTATGAAAGTCGTGATTCATTGAACTCCTTCACTTCATTTTTTTAAAAAAATCATAATTAAAACTCATTAAAAGAAATATCAAGAGTCTAGTGGGAAAGAAAAAGGTGGAATGCAAATTTTTTAAAAACAATAGAGTGGAACCTAATTTAACAAAACTTTAAAGATGATTTATGTTATTCATGCTAAAATTAAATTTGTGTGAAACAAAAGTCCACAGAGCACATCTTGGATGATTACTCAAAGTTGTATTATTTATACTCATTGTATGTGAGATATCATATCGATTTATATTGCATTCACTATAGATTCATTCAAATAGGGTCTACACCACATTTAATTAAGAATAAAATATAAATTAACACAATATCCCATACAAATAATACAAATAATTTATTTTTTCTTACTCAAAATGAAAAATGTGTAAGGTTAAGGAAAGTTGAGTGGGGGCGAAAAGTCCAGGAACTCATGGGGGCAAGAATCACACCAGTGAATGCCTTCTATTTTCAGAAACTCATCAATTTCATAAAAGTTCCAGTTCTTATTCTCGTTATTCTTCAAATCAATATGCTTTTCATCAACTTTACTTCATTCCGCTTGTTACGTACTGTACAGGCTAGTAAGCAATATTGATTTTAGAACCCAAAAAGAACGGACAGTGTAATGCTCAACAAACATGTCCACCACCACGCCTTGCAGCGCACTAAAATGGGCTCATTTTTCCAATTGAAGGCATGATTCTCTTACATTTGCACCAAAAGAGGAAAAAAAAAACAAAGAACCACTTGCAAACTCCTATTCGCTCTATATTACAAAGACAAATTTGAAACAAACATATACCAGTTTCTCTATGATATATACATTTCTATGAATGTTCAAGTATGTAACGCTAGCATTTTGAGAGTTCCTGTTCTGTCTGCCAGGTGGAAACCTTCCAATGTTTCACCAACCATAAATTGTATGGAATAATTACTCAAGGTGCTGTGTGTGTCCCCACTTCTCAATAACTTAACCATATACAACAGAATAGTAGCATGCCGAAAAGCTCCAAGAAATCTCTCAAAAATAATTTTTCAAATAGTATGCTTTCAACTTTCCCAGTGACTGATGCTTTTGCCAGAATTTTTAAAGCGTAGAATAGGAGAATTTCCCTTACCTTCAATCAAGAAAGCAAGGCCACTTCGACTTTAACGTACAAATAACTTGTCCAGAAGCAAACTACAGCAGAAAAAAAAAAATAATAAGGACAAATGTAAGAGTATTATCTCACTCAAATCCTGATATGTGCAGCAATGGTTTACGCAAAGACAGCAAAAGATTTTCAGAGTTAACACACACAAAGCATAAATTCAATACTCCCTCATAGTAAAAACGTATAATGCAGAGTTTAAGTTCACTGAATATAACATGATCACAGAAGCCTTTTGCTGAAAAGATACAAACCTAAGCAGATGCGGTGTAAAGAAAGCCGGCATAAACAATTAGTTCTAGTGCATGAACTCATTTCTGACATCTGTTATCCTATAGTACCCAATTATTCGTACAGAGGATATATAAGATCCAACTGAATTTGCTATGGTAATGGTGTTGAATATGCTGCACAAATGTCCCAAAACCAAATATTTGAGGTGACTGCGGGCATTAGGGACCACTGAGAGAGGGAACTATATCGAAGTTAAAAAATCTGTGCCCAAGAAACTTAAGGAGTACCCTCTCTTTCATTCTGTATCAGCAATTTCCCTCTCTTTCTTTGGAGGGGACAAATTAAAAATGACAGGGACATGTTCCTGTATTGAGTGAGCAGGGTTTGTAAAGCAGAACTAACAGATCAATCCTAGGAACTAGGAGGAGATATGAATTGAAGGGAAAATTCCCAATGAGGCCAACCCTTGAGAAGTGTTTCAGTGATTATGGTATATCTATAGATATCTCAGTTCACCCTAACTAAATGAACTGAGCTCCGGTCTTTGACTTGGTGGGATAATGGAATGTTGTAAGGAACTAATTTGAAGAGAAAGAAAATAACCAATGCAGACAGCAGGAGATTTGTGTCATGCAGTAATCAAAATAATGGCCGCCGGACTGCACAAACATACAGAGACTGATGGATGCGTATTGAACTGGAGTATGGGGGCTAGGGACTAACTGGAAACCGCCTAGTATTAAACAAATGAGATCCATGCTCAAGTGTTAGGGACAAAAGGTATGGGAAGGTTTATGAGAGAAGGAATAGGCAGCTAGGCCTTAACTGTAAGAAATGACTGCTGGATAGGGAGTTATTTGGGGCGGGAAAAACAGAGAGGGGAAGAGAATAGGAGAATAAAAGGGAGAGAGAGGGAATTAGAAGGGTGTCTATTCATATCGTACATTGTTGTGAGAGCTAGAGGACTCATCATTCCTCTGTATTCTGTACCCAATTAGGGCTCTTGGTGATTGCCAAGTATTCCCAATTCAATAATACACACCTACATTCATTCAGGAATTCTGGTTCCATCACTGGTATCAGAGCCAGGTTGGTCAGATTGTTTTCAATTTTCCTGGCTTAAAGGCATACTGCCATGTGCACTGGTTCTGTGACAAGGTGGATCTATTGGACTTAATATCCGAGGATCACAATTCTGCATAACCTATTGGCAATCAACAACATACAAGAAGCAAAGCACAACATCCAGTGGATTTTCAGGCTCCTATTCCGAAGTCAAGAAATGTAAACTCTAAAATCCACCCATGAAAATCCAATTTAAAATTCACTCACTGGCTCAAACTTAATTTATGAAAGTGCACCAATCATAGGATACATATGCACCCATAATCAACACTGCCAGTAAGCCATGGAACATAACCACAAAATTTAGTGTTTGCATTGTGTAATTTGTCCATTCTAAGCACGCTATTGCTTCAGTTCATTTAATATATCCAGGACAAAAGTACCTGGATTAACCTGCATTTTCCTTCCTTCGTTATTTTCTTCTTTTGTTTTTCCTTATCGAAATCAAATATTTTCAGCTTTCATGTTTTGCAATCATCTGGCTGGATAACAGCCATCTTAAGGACAGTTCTAAGTTCAATGACTGGGTTAAAAGAAACCATTTAAACTGTTTTGGGTGGGATGTGCCAGGCCTGTGCAATAGTGCAAGACATGGGCGACACATGAGAGTCCCAGTAGCTTGCTCCTGTCACAGACCCTCTCCTTAAAAAAATTAATTTAATGTCGTGTGGGCCATTGGCCCACATATCAGATATTAAACTGATAAGAAAAGATACTACACTTCATCTTAGCCAAAAGGCCGAGAAAGGTATGCTGTGTAATGTGGCTGCTTGTTCATTCCATACACTGCCCTGAGCACTGCTATGTTATGCTTCATCAATGTGGGACTTGTCAAAGAGGATACATAGACAACTAATTTCTGCACTACACCTAGGCCAGTCAAGTGAACTCATTCAATGAAGTTAATACAAGTACAACCAACTTAGGAGTTTTAGCACTACACTTGATGGAACTTGAGCTTATCTTCAGCTACATAACAATGGGCTTTTAAAACTCATATGTCAATATCTAGAAAAAATAAATTACTTTGACATGTTTAGTTAAAAAAGAAGTACGGAAACACTTATTGGCTGACATTAATATTGATTTCCAAAGAATGGAATCCAACAAGTTATTTCACTGTATAGATAAAGAAGTGAGAATCCACGCTCATATCATAATCAAAGACAGGTGGATACAAAACTGAAAGAACAGTGAACTTCATCTTTTTTCTTTTTAATATTCCATGGACACAGAAAAAGTAGAATACATGACTGGTTTTATTCAACCTCATAGATAACCTCTAGAAGATCGCAATGGTTATATTTATGCCGAACGGATTAGAGAAAACAATAATGGTTTCCTAAGCCATTACCTTGTGCTGAAATGCTGGCAAATACATTTGTCATCATCATGCAGAATGTTTCAATCTTTTAAGCACAACTAGCTTATAGAACCTTCGGGTCCGGAAGTATAATGCTAGACCAACCAAAAATGCAAGAAAAGCTACTCCTGCCAGGATAAAAAAGGATAACATGAAGCAGTGGATGCCAAAGCATGAGTTATCTTCTTTATTAGCTTCCTTGTCATAAATAAATCCAACAACTCTCACAGAGAGTATATAAGATCCAAGTGGACTTGCTGCAGCAATAGTGTTGAAAATGGTACCCATATGCTTTACACCAAATATCTCAGAAGTAACTGTAGGCATTAAGGACCAATTTGCACCATAGCAGATGCCCACCAGAACAGGACCCAAAAACAGATTTCCAGGGAAACCAGAAGCTATAATCACATGGCCAACAATCATGGTCCCCAGAGTTGCGGTCATCAACAAGGGCCTTGGCCAACCTTTTCTGTGCATGATATAATCTGATATGTAGCCACCTCCAAAACGGCCAAGAAAATTCCACATACTCCACAATGACACCAAATTATTAATCTCTATAGTACTATAGCCAAGAGATTGCCCTATTTGGCTCATGTTATTTATTGTTGCCAGCCCAGAGCCCAACCCTGATATCATGGCTACAAACAACATCCAAAACTCAATAGTACACATAGCTTGCAAGAGGTTCATTTCTTCCTCTACGGGCAATATGTCATCAGAAGGCAACTGCACCTGCCCCTCATTAGTGGGTAGCCCTTGGTATTCCATGTGATCCCCTGATGGAGAATAACTAGAGGATGTGATAAACTTGCAGTTGTTTGTTGAAGGAGCCCTCTCAAAGGAGTAGGTTTGCGCAAATTTCCGTGCCTCCTCATAATGTGCTTTGATAGCAATGCCAAAAGGCAATGCTAGTAGAACCACAAGGATTACAAATGTGAACATGCGTGCCCAAGATGGTAAGCTGACAAAGTTTTGTAAGATTATTATGAACATTAGATACGCAACAATGATCACAGTGACCACAGAGAAACCATTCAAATGCTTCTTGTAATCACCATCATGCACTTCATAGATCCTCACTAGAAACATAAGCAATATGCAAATGAATGTAGGCAAGCAAGCGAGCATCAGAAGGTAGGTGGTTGGGTCACCATCAATAAATGTGTGATACAGTTGGATCAGGATTGCTCCACTGAGTCCAAGGAAGCCCTGATCAAGAAAGAAATGCATGCAGCATTCTCAGGAATATAAACCAAGCAAATAGCATGACTACATACTAAATAGCAAAGATTAAGGACTTTTTAACATCACTTCTTAGACCCATCTCGCAGTGTAATATATGATCTCACTAAAAGCATTCCAAAAAACTCGAGCATCCATTTGAATCATTGAACTCCTTCCTAATATATTAAAGGTTTTAAAAGGTGTGAAATATCTAAGATAAGCACTTTATGAAGCAAGATGGTAAGTAAAGATACATTATTTTCCTTAGCATGCGTGGAAGGATAAACATATTCATTTCAAAAGTCAGCTAGTACAGGAATTTGAGTAACAAAGTCTCACATCATCAAAAAAGGAAAAAGCCCCTTTAAAGTAAGCTTCCCTAACTACCTTATATATAGTTGTTGTTTTCCAACCAGAAGTACAGGGTAAGCTAGTGCATAGGCTAAAAGATCGAGTTCCCTATACATTTCCAACGAGAAGTGCATAGACTAAAGTCAAAGTAGGTTGACCGACCAATTTAATATTGAATGAATCTTATAAGAAGCTTAAATCAACTTCCAATGACAGAAATCATACGAAAAATCTTTTTACCAACTGAAAGGGTGTCACTCTAAGAAGCACCCGCACGCATTTGTACATGTCTAATTAAAAAAATAATTTTTCTGAGATTGTACACACATCGGATACGGCCAGACACACATCAGACACGATTCTAATTCATTCTGGACACGGTTTGGACACTCTGGACACGGCTTGGGACACACCGCGAACACACCTTGGATACACCGGGAACATGCCGAAGTTAGTTTCTTTGTTATTTTAAAAAAATCTTAATACCAACATGAGTCCAAAACCAACTTTAGTTGTTTAGTTGGACCTGTACTGTTGGGCCATTTTATTTTAAAAATTTTTCAATTGATTACAAAATGTAAGAATTAATTAGATAAAAAAATTATACAAATATATCCAAAAAAATCCAGAAAAAAAATTATATAACAAAATAAAAGAAATATATATATATATATATATATATATGCCGTGTTAGTGTACTTTAATTTTTTAAGTTTGGTGTGTACATGTGATGTCGGGTCCCATGTCAGTGCGCTTGTGCTCGTGCTTCATAGGTGTCACTCATATCACTCACATTCCAATGCCCAAGTTTCACAGCCATCAACCGTATAGAACAACTAGGTAGGTACTTCGAAATTAGCACAAAAAAAAAACCTTCATGATGCCAACAATGGTGCCACTATATTCAGGGAAATTGCGCAAGCCGGTGACAACATTCGTCGTGTTCAAGAACGTCTGCCCGTTAGACCCTAGCCACGCGAAGAAGCACATCACCGGAACCGGCGGAGGCCCAATAAGCCCAACCACCGAGGCCCAAATAAACATGAAGCCCACGAAGCACTGCACAGCCCCGGCCGCCAGCACGACCCAAGGCCCGCCCAGGGAGGTCCACTTCGACTTCGACGGCGACCCCGGCACCCCTCCTCCTCCTCCTCCTTGGCCGCCGCGGTGGTGGGCGGAGTAGGGCGCCACGGCGGAGTAGAGGAGGCCGGAGAGGATCCCGAAGTTGGCGCCTATGTCCTTGAATACCGAAACGGTGTCGAGCGTTGATTGGTCGTAGCCTTGCGTTGACTTGAGCACAGGGGAGTATATGCTGAAGGTGTACGATGCGCCGCAGCTCCACTGGATCCATATCGCGGCGGCCGCACCGGTCCACCGATTCGCAACCCACTCCATCGTCGTCGTCGTCGTCGTCGTTGTCCCCCTCCCTCCCTCCGGTTCCTTAATTTCCACGACGATGGTGGGTTGGTTGGTTCCGGAGGTGTATGCTTCGATTGCTTCAACTTCGGGGTACGTGGCTCGGTAGCTGTGCAAGTGTGTGTGTGTGTTCATACATATGTGGATTGCTACGATTGCTATGATTTGCGTCTCATGATGATTCACATGGAGGTGGGACCAAACAATAATTAAATCTTCCCCGAAGTGGAAATTCACTTGTTTTCATCCTTTTGAGTTGTGTAGTCTTCTTCCTATAAAAAATAATAAAATGAGTTTAATTTGCATGGTAACGTAAAAAAAAAAAAAAAATTATACAGTTATTGATTAAATTATCTGTATAATTTTTTTATTATAGAATATAAGGTTTAATTATTTTTACTAATGTGACAGTATATATGATTGAATGATAATATCAAAAAAAAAATTTATACTGAGATTAAACTTAAAAAAAATTTCTCTGTGATTGATCCTTTAAATGTTTACAGAGTTGCCGTAACAGCTTCGCAGTCTGGGGTTTTTCTGTTTTCGCCATTTTATCAACGTTTTTATGGGTTTAATTTTAATTATTGATTATATTGTGATTTAATTATATATTATTATATCAATAAATATAATTGATTTATATATCTACTATTAAAAGCTCATAAAAATAGAAAAATTTAACTAGATGATTTATTTTTATAGTGTGAATATATCGAAATTAAGTTCTATTTCTATAAAGATTACTATTTATGTAAATAGAATAATACAATTGGATAACTATCAAACTTAAACTCCTAAATTAATTGTGGTGTGAATGAAAAATATAGGTCATTTTTTTAGACAGGAGACTTACACCCATAATTTATCACAATATGAGTTTTGCAGTTATTTACAAAAATATAAATTTTTTAAAAACAAATCTTGCTAATAACAAAATTTCAGTAATAAAATATAAATTTTAAATCAAATATTAACAATAATAATATTTTAATAATAAAATATTACTTTTTAACTCAAAAATCATCCATATCAAGATTTGTATAAAAAAAATATTATTTTTTATCACAAGATTTGGAAAACAAAAAATATTATTTTTTAAATTAAATCTCGTAAATGGCAAGATTTATATACCATATTCACATAAATTTCTCCACAATCTCATATGTGAGGAATTATTAAATTAAAATATCATATCAAAAGTAAATACCCGAAAAGGGTTTTAAACTTTTTATTTATACAACGTACTTATATTATTTGTAAATTTCCAACAATAGAATGCTATTTATAGGAAAAAGAATAAAATATCTACAAAATCTGGGCGATAACATTCATCTAATCAAAACAATTAATAAAATTCGAGCTATATCTAATAAAAATGTACACTCAATCTTTATATTATAAAATGACATCTTCTTTCCGATAAAAAGAAAAGGGACTGAAAGTTGGTTTCTAGAAGTTTTTCTTCTAAATGGTCCGGTCTTTTTCTGTATTTGTAAACAAACAAGGTTTTAATGGCTCACAATGTAAGCTTAATTTCATGAAATAACAAATCGAATCGGATAAGCATTGAGGTGCCGTCCTCAAAAGGAAAACAATTGCACTATTTGTTTTTTTTTTTTAATAAACAACCAAATTAGTTATTGACAATTTAATTGATGAATAAATTAATTTCTGACTAAAAAAATTAGTATTGAGATCCTCATAATTATAAAAATAGGATATTATAGATCTCTTACAATTTTATTCATAGACAAATTTATTCCTAACAAAAAATATTAGTATTAAAGTTTCTCATAATTATAAAAATAGGGGCATTATAGGTCCTTAATAATTTTATTGATGGACGAATTGGTCCCTAAAAAAAGTGTTGAGGTCTTTCACAATTATAAAAGTAAGGCATTATATGTCCTTCACTTAGTTGCAACCTACAAAATGCCGAGGGAGACTTTAATCATTGATCTATATGATACCTACTAATTCCAATTATTATCAATTTACTAAAATGTACCATTTTATTTTTACAAATCTCTTTCTAAATATTCCAAAATTTAATAGAGCATTACATATTAAGCATAGCAATATTGTATTATTTTGTAACATACAATCCTTGTACTATAACATAAAGTTATTATGAAAAAATGATTATAAATTTATGACATTTATATCACAGTGTTTCAAAACAAGGTGGTGATAAAAACATAAGGAATTCAATTTCAAATCTAAATCGTTTCTTAGAATAACAAGCTTGGAGCCATGGGTTTATTTCTTGATAATTAGTATGTTGAAATATTGTAACGTTAGGGAGGAATTTGTAAAAAATAAAATATAAAAATAAAGAGTGTGTTTTCATTAGTGTTGATTATAATTAATGAATATCTGATAGATTAATAATTAAAGTTCACGTAAGTATTTAATAAGTTCAGATGAGCCAAGGATCTATATGTCCTATTTTTACAATTATGAGAAATATCATCATTAATTTTTTATTATTAAAAACCAATTTATCTATCAATGAAATGATTAAAGATCTGTAGTATTTTACTTTTTACAATTATAAAGGAACTTAATATTAATAATTTTAATCAATAACTAATTTATCCATTAATAAAATTATTAATAATCAATTTAAAAGTTAACTTTTTTTTAAAAAAAATAAGAGCCATTGAGCGCATAATGATAGTCTACCGAGAGGATAGAGATAAAAATTTCAAAACTGCTTTTGTCCTGGGATGATTTTGGAAAAAAGTCATACTAGTGACGTGTCTTTTTGACACGAATTTAAAGTAGTTTTTTCAAAAATATCATTTCAAAGTTTTCATATTTCAAAAATACCACTATAAAATTCAATTGAAAACTTTTAAAATATAAGAATCTAATTGAAAATTCAATAAAATTATAGGAATTAATGAATTAATTAAATCAATAAAAAAAAAATACATACAATTTTAAAAACCAAGATGAACTTTAAACTACGAAAAAATGCAACTCAAACACAAGGCCACAATATAGGCTGCAACGGTTTCGTGTTGATTCGTTAACAGTTTGACCAGGGCAATCGCAGTTTAACCGACAGGTGTGCCCGGACATTGTGTGGCCCGACTAACGTGGTAGCTGCTCGCTCACTGGCAATTGATTGGGAAAGAGATGCATGATCCATCAGGGTGGGTTGAACAAAATTAATAGCATGATGCCACGTTTATTTTTCCAATTTGATATCCTACCTGTCTAAGCCCTGCTTGAATAAACATATCGCAATTTCAATCCAAATATATCTTTGTTTTACTGAAGGCAAATTTTCCACTAATATGGAAAAGGCAAAATTTTCATTAAAAAAAAATGCAATAGGAATATACTTATCCTCCTCTATAGACCAAATAAGAGAAAGCCTTCTAGAAGACTCAACATAAACAGTAAAATACTTGCTTTCCTATCTCTTCGTATCTCCTCTCCTCTCTTTACATATGCTTTAACAGATAGTATAAGCCTAAGTTGGCCTACCAGACTTTAATGGTTCTGATGCAAGATGAAACTACATGAAGTATTTTAAAGTTCGTTTTTAACACAATTTGACAGTCATATGGTAAATTAGATGGATTTTGGCTCTCACCAGCTGCTCAACTGTTTCTGAATTTTAGAACTGTGAGATGACCTACCACCCTTGTCTTTGTATGAATTCCTGGATGCAAGGGTCTTCCGTCCCCTACGAGCTGCTGCTATGGCTCGCCGTCTCTGCTTATTCAAGCTCTTCACAAGTTCAGCTTCAGCTTCATTTTCCATTGCATTTTGATCATTTTCTTCCTGTAAACCAAAATCACTTCCATGATTGTTCAGCAGCGAAGGCCAGACAGACTGGAATTCATTTTTATTTTGTGTGTGTGTTGTTCAGCAGCGAAGGCCAGACAGACTGGAATTCATTTTTATTTTGCGTGTGTGTGTGTGTGTGTGTGTGTGTGTGTGTGTGTGTGTGTGTGTGTGTGTGGTTGGGGGGTTGATAAAATCATTATATAAACTAGAATAACATGATAGTCATTCAAGTAGTAATAAAAGGCATCCTTTACATTTTGACATATTCGATCTAATTGATAGTGGGCTACTGTTAAACGTCAACTGAATCATGGAACCAAGCAAAGTGCCCTTCATGTCAGATTTTTACCAATTTTTCAGTTAAATAATATCCTTTTTTTAATCCATCAAGAGGCAATACAGGAAGATAATATTCTATACTAAACTCATTTATGATAATAAAATAAACATCTAGAAAATTCTGCATTCGGAAAACTACATCCGTATCCATATTCCGTACTGACGGAGTGACTCACTAAGCTCTAATTCTTACCCTAGTAATATCCTTATCTGGGTAAACTCAATGAATCATGGCCTCATTGATGAAAAGCTATGGTGTTTGTAAACAAATCAAAAAGAGAAGCACTATAAGAACACCTTAGCATTCCATACTGATAAGAAAAACACATACTACTTCCCCAAAAAACTCATCATGAATCAACCTTAAAGACTTGATTCTTCTTTGAATCAAATATTTGGCAGAAGAAAAGGAAGCAGCGTAGACATAAATGACATAACCACCACCCAATTAAAGTAATACAACTTTGCTTACCTCATCACTCTCACCTTCCTTTTCAGATGCACTGCTTTCGCCAGCTTCAAAGCTCTCCTCTTTTCCTTTATTTTCAAGTTCCTCATCCTGGTTATTCAAATTAAAAAAATGGCTTCATTTTGAATAAGTAAAACAACAATCTTTATATCAAGATTGAAAAAATTGGAGTCGCACAACTAATGAGATAAGCTGAAAAAAAAGTTAGGTGGAGTGTATATGCCCAATAGACATTGGCTGAACTAAAACTTCAGATGATGAAATATGGATTATTGAAATTTACATCACATAATAATTCAGTTACATCACAGGTGTTCAGACATTTCTTCCTTTCTCTAAGTGTAACAATTTCCTTTCTATATACCAAAATTATATCATTCAAAATACTAAAAATAAAAATAAAACCAAACTAATCAGCAGAATAGGAAATGCATAGCTTTTATCTGTTATTACAACAAAAGCTAAAGGAAGCATTACCTGCTCCAACAAATGAGAAGAATCATCATCTTTACTTTTTGCTTCATTCAGGTCTTCCACTGAGTCAACCCCTTCACTATCTGAATTTGTATCACTCTCTGCCCCACCTTCAATGAACTGCATATAAATTTGAAGAGCTTTGAGGCAGAATCAAATACAAGATGAAAGCTTCACAATCCATGCATATAAATAAGACAGACAACTCCAATCCCCAAGCCCGGCAGTAACAATGTTATCGTTTGACAGATGGAAAACAAAAGTGCAAAATTATCTTGCATTTTGATAAAAACAAAAAGGAGACCATATTTTCCCCTTTCCACATAGAACAATAGAACCTATACCCTCTGAATATCTTCTTCATCCCTTCTAGAAAAGCCACTGGCAGCAAGTTCTTTATCTAGAAAACCAGCATTTCTTTCAATTTCGGAAAAACAGAGCCTTCCACCTTCATAGTTCTCTTCGGCAGAACCATCAGCATCATCTATGGTTTCTTGAAATGAAAGATTGAACCTGAAACACAGAATTGGGGACAAATGACGAAAATTTTTGATTAAGCAGCCAAAGATTAGATCCAAAATCTTTCAATAAGTTCAGCAACCCAAAAATGAAACAAGAGTTCGCTCTCATGAACAAAATTCTTCCTATAATTATAGACAAAAGCTTCAAATATTTTGTAAATGTGCATGAGATCCAATGTACGATGTTTGCAGTTTTTAATCAATATACAAGTACTTCAAATATTTCACAATATCAATGCAAACAACATGCAATGTAGCTGTACTCAACAAACAGGAAAGAAGAATCCCAATGTCATATAAATACATCTCAATCAACAAATAGGAAAAAAGAATCACAATGTCATATAAATACATCCCAATCAATATTATGATAGTTTATATTAACAAAAACAAATTAAAGAGTAGTTATAAACAAATTTGTCATTAGAACTGTAGTGGGATAGACTAAAGTTTTTGGGTTCATTTTGGTGCTTGGCCAATAGTCTTTTCATGCAGGTTGCAATTTCTAACGAGTTATCTCAACTTGAGATATCAGATGTAACTTAGTAACTACTTTATGAAAGTTGAGCCAGCAGTTTGAGTAAGTTATCAGAGAAATCATTTGATATTTAGCTCACATTGTTTATATTACCAAGACAGCAGCGACAATTAACAATGATAAGCAAAAGCAAATTTGTTCACAAATAAGCGATACCGAAAGATTACAAACCTCTTTCTGAAGAACTTAAAAATACATTCAACATCACGGTCAAAGTACCTGAAAAAAGTGTAAATAATAAGCAGTTAAGCCACAAATATATTTGTTGAACATCTTGAAAAGATAAAAATTGTTGGCTTCTCTAAATTGTAACTATAGTGATCTACTGTTGAAAACAAAATAAATCATAGCAAAGTGACAGGTCCTGTTTAGAATTGTGATAATAAAAAAAGCTATCATTTATATAAGCATGAAATCAATGATTCCATGCGACAAAGTATCATACAAGGAGAGGAGAATAGGAGGCCCTCACATCTGTGCATTACGATGTGATACAGATACCATTTGTGGAAAATCAATCATGGTAATTTTTTCATCATCGTCGATCTACAATGAATGGAAATCAGAGAGTAAGCTAGAAGTAGAAGCCAGTGAAATAGCAGATATCATGAAACAAAATTTAGTATTCTCTTTGAAAATTACGCTGACAAGCCAACACAAACAGATGTAAACCACAGGTGACATGTGCATACCATGATGTTAAATTCATTGAAATCGCAATGAATGAGACCATGCTCTGCCAGCCGAACAACTATACCAAGAATTTTCTCAAAAACTGTCTCTGGGTTTTGTAATTGCTTCACTTGAACACTGAAATTGCAAAAAGCCGGAGACAAATTCAAGCAATTGTCTACCAAAACTACCAAAAGGGTAAAGACTACCAACAAGAAAAGGCAACTAAAAACAACAGCAATGGAGAAAACATTAAAAGTTGCAAAGATCTTGAAAGGCCATATTACATGTTCTGGGAGACAAAGTGGACCAAGAATAAAAAGATTGTTGTATTACATAAGAAACTGTTCTTAGTCAAACACACCACAAGAATCCTAAAAGACAATTTAAAGCAACTGAATTTCAGAGATAAGACAGCACATGCTTAATACAATACGAGTCACCAGTGATAAACACATTGCCTAAAACATGCAGCTCATACTGAATGCCTCTTGGCACCAGCTGAGAAAGAATAAATAGAAGACCACAATTCCAGAGCTAAGCATATCCAAACAATGTTGTAACTAAATCCCATGCATCCAATTGGCAATTGCATAGAACTCCAACAGTCAAAAAATATTAACCGGATTAAGAAATGATGCACATACTTCATGCCTACTGGTATACCAAACAAAAGATAAAGAAAAGCACAGATCCAAGGCTCAATATGCTCAAGCATACCATTTACTGTTGCAATACCAATCCAAAGATCAACAAATACCATCCCCAGAAGTACTACAACAAATAAACCAGTGTCCAACAATGTTTGAATTGACTAATCTTATCCCAATTTCCAAAAATTGGTGGATATACTTAAGAAAATCTGGGCCCAATTGACCAATCCTATTCCAATGCAAGCCTTACAATCTTAAGAAGCATAATTTTCAGAGTGATTCCAATTTCTGATGTGAGCCCTAATCTTATTTTCAGAGAGAAGCAAAGCGCATTGTAGCACCTTAAAAGTCTTTAAAAAGCATAATTTTAATAAGAGGAAGCATTTTATGACTACAAGAATAATTAGCATAAAAGTAAGTCTGGTGGTAAAGGTGGCTTAGGTGTAAAATCAAATTATGTTTGGTAATGAAAGAACACTTACAGAGGGTAACCTGGGACAAGTGACATGACTACACAATGTCTATTATGTTCTATAGCCTTTGGAACAGGAAAGCCATGTGTTTCCAAAGCCTGCTCAAGCAAACCATGTGCCATTAGAAAATTGCATAAAAAGAATAATTCAGTTAGAGAGTTGAACAGAGAAAAATGGAATTAAAACAATAGACGTAACCTTCATGAAAGCAAATTCTTTAAGTGCAGCAAGCCGAGACAAATACAGCCAGTTATAACTACTACGATGTCTTAGGTAGTCACGCTTCGATTTGACAGCCCTGAAAGAAACTCTACCAAGCCTATGCAGCTTCATAGCTAGAACAGTTCCATCTTCACATGCAACCTCAAATATGTCTAGCAGACAATAAATGCAATAATTAGGAAATGACCGATATATCATAGACGAGCACCGTATTAGAATATTTAAAGCACTATACTAGTTTTGCCAAATCACAAAAGAGTACCAGATTCTTTTCCGACACCAATTTGTCGGCCAACACCCACAAACACTCCTTTGTTCACCATAGTTTTAATGGCAAGATAATCATAACCAAGGTAGGTAAGGCGGAATCCATCATCTGAAAGAAAACCAAGGTTTAACTAGAGGGTCATGCAGATGAACTTTAATATGTTACTACCAGTGTTTTAAATTGCAGTTCGTTCTCGCAATTGCAATCACATCAGCTTTTTTTTTTTTCTTTTTTGGCAATTTTCCGCAGGTAACAGCATTGAGAGCAACGCAAGCGCAGTTAAAAACCATAGTTATTATTATTAAAAAAAATATACATCACAGGTTACCAACATTTAGAGGAGTCGTGATGCAACAACTTATGCTTGAGCAAATTCTTCAAAACCTTGTACGTGCCCCCATGCCTGCACGCATTCACCGTGGACAATCCATTTAAAACCAAAAAAATTCATGACAAAAATTGAATCCAAAAGAGTATTGAACCTACTTGAGACGAGCAATTCGGTCGATGAGTTCAGAAGGTACAATTTCATGCTGCAAGGAAAAGAGAAAGGAATTTTAGCAACTTCAGCTCAAAGTAACATAAACGAGTATAATCTTATTGTTTCTGAATTTTGTAAATTAAATTGAATGTATGAGTGAGTGAGAAACGCAAGGCAAGGCAAGGCACGCACATTCCTCATGCCCAACTCAACGGCGGTGAGAACCCTAAAATCCTCTTTGGAGAGATATCGCAAGACATCAACGTCGAGCTTCATTGTGTGTGAAGAAGAATAAGAAGAATCGGATTCTGCACAGCTTTCTTAGAAGAGGTTTCGGGGGTTTTTGAAAGTGTTGTGATACTACGATTTGGAGCAACCCTCCCAATGGAAGTGGGGAGTTTCCGCGTTTTGATTATATCTGCGGTAATGGTTTAGTTTCCTCCTTTTGGGCTTAGGCCCTCGTTAAAAACCCAAAAAATAAAAAATCGAATACCTGCCTGGGAATCATAGTTTTCAAACTGATACTGGGTCACTGATCCAATTGGTGGGTTACTGGTTCAACTAGTTGAATCGGATATTATCAAATTAATATATAAAAATAAAATTAGGTATTTATTATATATAAAAATAATGAAACTTCTCAACAAATCAGCTAGCTAGCCTAGCGGTATTGATGTGCATCCATCCTTTGGAGATCCTCAGCCACTGGTTTGAATCCTAGCATTGGCTATGTGGAGAATTTTTCAAAATTTTAATACATACAAGGATACATTATATATATAAAAACAATGACATATATTAATAAGTGAAGCTAGTGGTCCAGTGGTGCAAGGCCCTCCTTCCCACTATGCACAACTTGGGTTCGAATCTGGCATTTGTGCTCGGTTCGAACAGGCTAGTCTGGTTCAATTTTTAAAACTATGGTGGGAACAATGAGCCTAAGCCCTTGCCCGGGAGAAATTAATTTGATATCTTAATATGAAATCTAAATTTTAAAATAGTTGTGAATTTAGATTAATTTTAATGGACCGATGGTATAAAAGAGTTTGACATAACTATTTAATACATAAAAACTTTTAGAGTAAATCCTCCAAGCTAGGCACTGACAATTTCGACGTTAGACAACTTAGTCCCAGAAAAAATAATTAATTAGTTGATCCCTGACAATATCAAAACTTAGACACTTAGCAATCTCTGACATTAAGTCTAATCGACTTGTATATGTGGCGTGTCCAACTAAGATTAATAAAGATCCCACCCACGCTAAACCCTAAATTACTTCCCTGGTGCCACACACCCCACCACACTTCGTCTGTCCCTCATCCCCATCACCTCCATCCCTATCCCCACCCCCACCCCCACCCCCACTGCCACCATCATCATCTTGTAATAATAAAAGTAAAACAACTGATCATCATCTTCATTCCATACACCCATCAACTCCATGGAAGTTCATCCCTTTTATGGATCAAAAACAAAACAAAAATCCATCATTCTCATGACCACTACAACCACCCACAAGATAGTAACACAAACTAAAGCCGGCTGAGTTTACAACGGCACACGGGTGGATGATGCAATGCAGTGCTACGACGATGGAGATTTGTAGTAATACAGAGGCCTGCGTTGATCATGGTATGATCTGAAATAGCAGAGGCCGCGATGGCTGGCGACAGTGAAGGAAGAGACCGCAGTGGAGCTCGCAGTGAGGGCGCGGTAGATATGTTGTGGTTCAATGCATGATGGTGGTGAGGGCAGCGAGCAATGGGTTGTGACTCCATTCTTTCTCTCTCTTCTGTGATTATGGGAGAATGGGTTGTAATATATTTTGATGATTTTTTGTTTAAGGGCTTGGGGTTTGGCTATGGATTTTTGTTTTATGGTTTAGCTATGATTCAACTAGATGAAGACTGGGTTTTTTGCTGTGATTTTTTCTATTTAGGGATTGTAATTGTGATGTGTTTGATTTGGTTATTTCTATGGTTGCTGTGTTTGGCTTAAGGATTTTGGGATAAGGATGGTTTTTGACAAGGGTGTTAGAGTGGATTATGGGTTTTTGATGATGTTGTTGTTACTGTGGTTGTGTCATAGGGATGGGAGGAGTTTTTTGTGCCCAACTACTTCTATTTTATTTTTTTCTGCCCAGAAGATGATGGTGGTGGGGCTGGAGGATACGGATGGATGCCGTGGGGACGAGGGACAGAAGAGTGCGGTGGGGTGGGTGGGCGCAGGAATATAATTTCGGGTGGGCGATTTTTTTATTAAATGTTTGATTTTTGATATTCTCATGTAGCAACTATGTAATTTCATTTTATAAGGGACCAAGTTTATTTGATGCTAAAATTATAAGGAACCAATTTGAATGTTTACTCTTATTTATTTGGATACAGTGCCAATGTAAAATGAGTTTTATATTATTATTTAATTATATATTTTTAATTAATGAATAATTAATCAAACACTTTTGCTAATGTGTGACATAATTAAATTTTTCTATACGTAAAACTCTTTAATTGCATCAAAATTGAAATTTTAAATTAATCAATCAAGACTTTTTGAAAATACACTTTTATCAGTTATGTAGTATTGCTAATTAGTTTGAATTGATATTCATGCAAGTGTAGCGAAGGCCAAATGACCAA
The DNA here is from genome assembly GCA_031216125.1 of Dalbergia cochinchinensis. NCBI lineage: Eukaryota > Viridiplantae > Streptophyta > Magnoliopsida > Fabales > Fabaceae > Dalbergia > Dalbergia cochinchinensis. The sequence goes on along the minus strand of CM062373.1, from coordinate 50,287,920 downwards.
TCACGAAGAGAGAAAAGTACTTGTGCTGGTAAATAAAGGCGTTTTCAATGAATATCCCACTTTAAATCTCACTTTTGGCTGGTGCTTACCGTATCATTAATCAATAAGCAGCATTTGGCTTGGGAGACCGCACGCAAAATATAGGGATAATTGAGATAGAAACATATTTAGAAGGAGAGATGGAAATAGAAAATAGAAATTTTTTTTATCTTGACAGAAAAATATAAAATTTTTTTACTTCCAGAAAATGAAGACAATAGGGACAAAATACAGAAACACAAATTTAATATTTTTTGCTTCTATTAATTTTTCTATATATTTATTATTTATATCTCTATCTGTATTACCCTGTATTTCTATACTTTCCCCTATCAAATGCTACTTAATGTATCATAGAATGTAAAATTGGACTAAAGTTGAAATTGTTTCTCTAATAGAATAGAAAGGATCATGATGACAACTTCAACCCCACGTAATTATTTAAGAAGAATTTTTTTTTTGGGTCGCAAAAAAAAAAAGTCACTTGACATACTTGTAAGTGATCATTGATTAAATGAAAAGAGTAATGATATTTTAACACCTAAGAAATGAATATCTATTCAAATACCCATTTTATAATCATTAAATTTGATGAATATTAAGAATAAGTGAGTACTATCATCACATTCAATAATTATAAATTGGGTGTCTAACTTTTTTGTTGTCAATATATCATTACTCAATGAAAATTGGTCTCTTTCCTGGTATAGTGCAACGCGGCCCAATTTCATACATTAGTCCTTTTCCAAATTTTGCTCACTAATCATTGAAAAATGTTAGTCCCTCCCTTTTAGAATATTTGTCCACTTTTAAATAATTTCATATTTTAAAATATCTATCAATTTATCATTTCAACAAAGTATTAATTTTATTTTTTCAATACTATCCCTAATTAATTTTATATTTTCAAAGCAATCATTCTAATATTAGTCTTGAATATTATGTTGTATTAATTAATAGATAGGAATATATTAGTCCATTCACTATATTTTATTACGTTATTAATATTATTTATTATTTTTCTTAATATCTATGTTTAGTTAAAATGGACAAATATTTTGAAAGGAATGGAATATTTATAATAATAAGGCATGGAAAAGTGTGTTGAGTCATTTCATCTAGGTTCACATCTATCTAATAGTGGATGAAGTACGAGTAGATACGATATTTCATTTATAATAAATACAAATTACACGACCCTTAATTATTTTTGTCCGGCTACAAGGAAAGTGAGACTCCAATCTTGTACCGTGAGAGGATCACCAAAATCATTTTATACCATTAACCTATTTTGATTGTTTCATAACACTTAAACTACTTCTATATTGATGTTAATGCAAGGATTGATCATGGATGTCACCTCAAAAAAAGATGTGATAAGGTATAAAATGATTCATATACTTCTATCAATCAATTTAAGTTTTTGGAATAAATAATTTTATAACATGGTATCAGAATCTTTATGACCAAGTGGCCTAAAACTCGACCCCTCATTCCATTAAAATTGTTCAAGTTTTAAGACCAAATGAGGTGATCTAGGATACAAACCCCTATTATGATAAAATTGTAACATTTCAAGCCCAAGATTTATACCCTTATTAGGAAGGATTTAATTGCAATATACTTAAAATGTAAAAAAAAAAATTACATGGTCATGTAATCATGCAATTTTAGACCAGCAAGTATGATTAGTTTCTACCCTCATTGCGTAAAAATTCATGATTTGATTAAGTGACAATATAAAAAATATTATGCTTTTAGAGTGTTAAAATTTAACTCTATCGAATAATTCATAAGAAAAAGACGAAAAGTGACCAAAGGAGCCATCTCCATTGGCTGAAACAATTTAAAATACAAGGAAAGTGCAAATTTCATTATGTTTCGAAATCTATGTAGATACTTTCAATTTTTCAGAATGAAAAAAATAAAAAAAGTAGTTCTCTCAATTTTCCTTTGCTTCTCTTCAAGTAGGGAAAGGTTTATAGTGAAAACAAACAAGATCTCAAGCATTTGAAATTTGTATCCAAGTGCTCTGAATTCAAATGGGAAGCAGCATTTTGCTTATGTTAAAAAGCAATGCAGATAGATAATTACTTACAGACATCATATGCGGATAACAATAACATTTTCAAAGTATTTTGACATTGTGGCTCTTTTCCATTAGTGTGTCAAACCAATAAAACAGCTCTACAATACAAAGAACAACATTGGTTAAGGAAGACTAAGATTCTGAAAGCTCTCCTTGTACTGCATAACCACATGTAGATAAAATGTAAAAGGTGAAATTTGATGCTCAAATGTTGAGATAGTTATTGTCGCAACCGGGATCGCGACGAGACGGCGAAAAAGAATTATTGAAAAATCGGAGTCGCCACCAAGTTTATTTGAATTGGGAAAATATAGAAAAACCCATTTTATTTTAGAATATGGTCTTTGAAACCAGATTTGAGTTCGGGAGTTAATTATACATAGAGAAGGGTAGGAACTTAATCCTTTGCACTTCTAATACACCCATCCTTAGATGATACCTTTAATTGATTTATGCGAATTATTAATAACCTTTTGAAATATTTATTTTACTATTTTTTTATTTACAAAAAAAATATTTCTTAAAAAGATATTTTGGAACATCAAACTGTCATAATTCAGATGTTCAAAATACCAAGTTACAAGTTGTCATGGTTAAATTAACATTTTTATTCAAAATATAATATTCTACGAATAAATAAAAATTAAATAAAATAAAGAATTTATTAGAAAAATTATTTACAAAATAAGACAAATTATAAAAATTTAATTTAGGCTTGACAGGGATCGGAATCGCCTGCTCCTATGTATCCCCTGATACAATGGGAAACTCAAAGTCACGTAGTTCTGTAAAAAATATTTGTGTTTTGATTAATTTTAATTTTGAAAAGGAATTTTGAATATCAAACTGTCGCAGCTAAAATATACCAAAATATAGAATTAACAAGCCGTCGCGGCTCAATTAATCCTATTTATTTAAATAAATCTAAAACTCCTTATTTATTTTCAATCTCACTAATTGAATTTTTACTTAACCTAATACTACCCACTTTTTCCCCACACACACGCTCACATAGGCACATACACTTACATGCTCACATACTCACGCGGACCAACACCCTCACACAATTCACTCCACTCCTACTAAAATGAAAAAGGAATATTAAGGAAAAAGGGTTTGAGAGAGAGAATGAAAGGGGGTTTGAGATGGGGAGTGAGAGAAAGAATGAAAGAAATATGAAGAGAGAGAGAGCCGATCGGAGGCTGTCATGAGAAGGGAGGACTACCACCATTGCGTGATAGAAGTAAGTAAGGGTCGCCATGGCAACCACGCAAGGCCGCAGTGGTGAGCCGAGCAGTGGAAATAATAAGGGTACAGTGGCAGTCATGGCTTCCTTCTCTTTTTTTTTTTTGGCTTATACTTTTTTGCCTTTTTGGAAAGAATCTCTCTGAGACTTGGTTTTTTTGGAATTTTCAAGTACGAGTTGACATGAAGATGATGATGGCAGAGTGGTGAAAGAGCTATAAGGATGGTGGAAGGGACGATAGAGCTATCACGAGAGGTGCGGCGAGATCAAGAGCTCGTGGTGGTGGATGGAAAGCCCAGCAAGGTTAGAGGGAGGCAGCGGCTCTGAAGGAAGGAAGTGATGGTGCTGCCGGCAGCCACAGTGGCATTCCTGGTTTCCTTTTTTCTTTTTTTTTTGTGTTTTCGATGAATTGAGAACTTTGACTCTAATCCAATATTTTTGTTAAAATGGACTGTTGATGATTTTTGGATTGTATGTGGCTATGGTTGACTGAATGTTGGTTGTTAATTGGTTTCTAGTTTTGACTGTAATTTGTGGGTTATTTGTGATCTGGGATGGGGTGAGATTGGGTATTGATGAGTTAAATGGCTATGATGGGAAATTGGCATAGGTTTCAAGGGATTTCAAGACAATTTTCTTAGAGAATACAAGATAAACAAACACTGAATGGTTTCTCTGTAAACAGCTCCTTTTTTTGAAAAATGAAGATGACAATCAACTCTTGTTTCTGTGATCTCTCAAAATCTTAACACAAAACGAATTCTCTTTAGATGAAAAATGGTGATTCTTGCTGAAAAAAAAAATCTCCCCCTCTATCCTCGTTTCTAACTGTGATTTATATACAATCCTGGATTGAATTTTTTCAAAAATGGCCACTGATCCCTTGATTTGGTTTGAAAAATTTATCCCGGATTATGCTTGATTTAGGGATCCGGCTTGATTTCAATGATTTGCAACTGTTGTTGTTGATTTTTTCTTCCTTCTATTTGGCAATCTCCTTACAAGTTTCTTCTTTCTTTACTTAGGCTTGGAAACTTGACTAACAGTTCATTGTTTTGAAATTGGGACATGCACCATGCTCTTTTTTTTTTAAGAAAAGACAAAAGAAAATAAAAAGCAGTGGTCAAAAGTAACTTTATTTTGAAAAAAGCACAGACAGAGGGAATAATGTGATCCTTTTTTATTGAAAAATTAAATAAGGAAATCTCTGTGGACCCTTTTCAGTAGAAGACAAAATTGAAACTGGTATACACTAAAAATCAACGTCATCATCATTTTTTTTCTTTTTTACTCAAAAATAATAGAAAGTAAAGAAATGGATTAATAACTAAAAAAATGAAATGGGCCTAATGTTCTCTTTTTTATTTAATTTACAACTCAAGAATGAAAAACAAAGAAGTGAACTTAATTTTTATTTTACAACTCAAAAAACAAAATGGACTTTTTATTTTTGTACAACAAAGAAATAACGACAAAACAAAAAATGAAATGGGTTGAGATATATATATATATATATATTGGCCAGATAAAATCGAGTGTTCATAGTTGCCCCTCTTTACTCATTTCTTATAAGAGAATATGAAAAACCTAAGTTTTTATATTGTTGTCATAAGGAATGAATAAAGATATGAACATTGATTTTGTTTGGCAATGCATGAAAAGCAAAAATGTAAACAAAAATCTAAGTTCAAACAACAAAAGAAATAAACATTTAAGAAAGTAACCTGAAATAGTGCAATTCAGAAATCAAATGTATATGAATCATGCAAAGAAAAGAAGCTAACTTATTTGACACAAATTTACAAATGACAAGAAATTGTAAAAACCAATGGGACTAACAGGAAATTTACAAGCTAATGGTGACTAATAGAAATTTAAAAGTCGACGAGGGCTAACAGAATATTAAAAGCCTGGGGCTGACAGGAAATTAAAATGGCAATTTGAGGCTGATAAGAAATATAAATGGCAATCTGAGGTTGATTGGAAATGTAAATTGGCAATCTGAGGTCGACTAAAAAGTAAATGGCAATTTGAGATCGACTGAAAAGTAAATTGGCAATTTGAGGCCTACTGCAAAAGTAAATTGGCATCTGAGGCCGATTGGAAAGTAAATTGGCGTCTGAGGCTGACTGGAAAGTAAATTGGCATCTGAGGCTGACTGGAAAGTAAATTGGCATCTGAGGCCGACTGAAAAAGTAAATTGGCATCCGAGGCCGATGGAAAAGTAAATTGGCATCTAAGGCTGACGAAAAAGTAAATTGGCAATCTGAGGCCGACTGAAAAAGTAAATTGGCAATCTGAGACCGACTGAAAAAGTAAATTGGCATCTGAGGTTGACAGGAAAGTATATTAGCATCTGAGGTCGACAAGAAAGTATATTGGCATCTGAGGCCGATAGGAAAGTATATTGGCATCTAAGGCCGACTGGAAAGTAAATTGGCATTTTGAGGTTGACAGAAAAGTAAATTGGCATCTGAGGCTAATTGGAAAGTAAATTGGCATCTGAGGCTGACTGAAAAGGTAAAAAGCCATCGGGGGTTGACAAGAAACAAGAAAGTGATAAGGAAGACATTTTTTTTCATTTTTTCTTTCTCTTTTTTTTCAGGTTATATGTAAAAGTCATGAATTTATCATCCACTTTCAGTTTATTTTGGACACATTCTTCAAAAACTAACCGTAATCAAATCGAGCAAACCTTGAGGAAAACTTTAACCGATCAAACTCATAATTCTTACACTGGACTTTCTGGCACAACTAAAACTTGCTTTTCTTATGTAACTTTGCTCACTTCCTTTTCTTCTTTTCCCCTTTTCCTTTTTAGAATGATGATGACTTTTGTGCCAAGTTTAATTGAAGCTTCACATTCTGCTGGTGTGATACTAATCATTGATATATTGCTATAAACATTGTTAGATTGTATAATTTAAACTTAAATTTATCTTACTTGAGACATCATAAATAAACATGCATTCAAAGAGAAGCTAGAAGGATTAACTGAATGGACATCTCTATTGCTTGGTGTATTGGATGATGAAATATTTTGAAAAGGCACAAAATAAAAGCAAAATACAAAATTGTGAAAGACATAAAATTTTGCCTCAATTTAGGTTCTTTGTGGCTCAATTAATCGACTTTTTGCAGCAAGTTGAACACCATAGCCATGATCTCCGATGATATGACTTCAAGCCATTTTCTTTCCAAAAATTTGCCCCAGTTTCGGTCTTAGTCTGCTTGATTCACTGGACAAATTTAACACCAAAAATTATCCTAGTGTATGTTGCTAGAGATGATGTTTATCTTTTCTGCTCTAATCTTTTACTTAGGCCGCTCTTTCGAGTTTTTGACCTAACGAGCTTTATTTTTTGGTTTTGCCCTAATTTTTGCTTAGGCCGCTCTTTCAAGTTTACGACCTAACAGACTTTTTTAGCATCTTTTCAAGCATAAAACCGTTTGACCGCATCAGTATTAATTGGTTTAGGCAATTCTTGTCCATCTATGCTTTGTAAAATCAACGCACCACCTGAGAACACTTGCGTGACAATGTAAAGACCTTCATAACCTGGAGCCTACTTTTCCCATGCGTCCTCTTGATTAGGGAGAATTTTCTTCAGAACCAAATCTCCTAGATGAAAATCTCTAGTGCGGACTTTCTTGTTAAAAGCTTTATCCATTTTGCTTTGGTACAATTGACCATGACAAATAGTTGCAAGCCTTTTCTCTTCAATCATGTTCATGTGATACCTCATATACGGAGTTTAGTGGTATATGAATTATCTTTAGTAGCATTTGAATTATTATTATTATTATTATTATTATTATTATTATTATTATTATTATTATTATTATTATTATTATTATTATTATTATTATTATCATCATCGTCGTCATCATCATCATTATTGATAGCATCATTAGTACTTCGTATTATTATTGATGTTATTAATATCATAGATATGTAGCATGTACAGTTAGATAAAACATGATTAGTATCATGTTATTATTATTATTTTTTTATTATTAGCAATGTGCCATCACTATTATTATTTTTACTATATAACCCACACCCACTACACAACACAGTGAAATGTGTTGAGAACATTTATCATTATTTTATAAGTTAGTGCATTATGTAGTGTTATTTAAATAATACATGAGTGTATGTGCGTTAGGTAGTAATATATTATATATGAGTGTGTGAGTGCGTGTTATACGTGAAATGGAGCACTACAACCATCATCATTATTATATATATATATATAAGTTAGGTAGATGAAATGGAGCACTACGACTATCATCATTATATATATATATATATATATATATATATATATATATATATATATATATATATATAAAAGTTAGGAAGATGAAATGAAGCAATACTATTATTTTTATTATTTTATTAGGTGAAACAAGAAATGTTAACGTTGTCTTTGTCTATAAATAGATAACTAAGCTCATGGTTCATCAGCATGTGCATGGGACGCTGATGATTCTGTCCTTAAAATTCTTTTTGTTGCATGATAGTATATTTTAGGCACATCATAATATTCTCAAATATTCTCTAAAAATCCTAGCCGTCCAAGGTATTTTTCCTAGAGAGATAAAACTAGTCTCACTCAATTTCCTTCGATTAATCCCAAAGTCAAGTTGATAGTGGAAGCACACTCCCGGCTACCAATTGTGAGTGGATTTAAGCTCATGACCATACTTTTGGTCATCATTATTATTTTCCTATATTATATAAATTGTTTGTGAAATTTTAGAATGATTTATGCCAAGAAATATGCTTTTATGGATTATAGAAATTTTAGAAAATTATTGTTTATAGTTATCATGACAAATTATTATTTTAGAAAACTCATGAGGCCATACTTGTTTGTATGTATAATTTAGATTTATATTATCAACCAAAATATTTCATGAATTCTAGTTTTGTACGAATAATAAGAATAGTAAATTTTATTTCTATTAGTTTTTAGCCAACAATTATTGAGAAATAGATCAGAGAGTTAATGGCTACAGAATTGATCGTTAACCTTGGTACCAAGTGGTCCACTAGAAGACTAGCTTACCCACAGAAGGAACCCAGTGTGGTGTCCATTTATAGGACCTAGTTAGGTGTCCATCAAATTAGCCATTGATTCAGATTTAGCTATTTAGCTCATATACTTATGTACAAAATAATCTATGTTTCTCTATTAGTTATTGTTATGGATTTAGTTTACTTATTGCTTTCGGTACAATCGTATGTAATTATATATAAAAATGTTTTATATCAAGTTGCATGTATATGATATGTACCTTTGTTATTGTCCCATGTGGGTTATGAGCGGAGGCTCACTCACTGAGTTTTGATGAACTCACCCCTATTTTCCTCCTCTTACAAATATAGCTGTAGGTTCAGTTGCACCACGGGATCCTCCTCAGTAATGTTGCAGCTTCGTTTGGTGAGCTTTGCTTTAGAGTGGAGCTTACGGTTGGTTATGTCAATTAGTAGTGCCCCAATAATTGTGTAGGCAGGATCCCAGATATGCATTATATTGTTTTGACTATTTTTAGAATTTCAGTCATTTATTTAATTATGTTTGGCTTTGGCTCAGGTTATGGATTTTACGCAGTTTTATATTTAGTATTTATGATTGGAAATATTTTCAGAATTATGAAATGTGTTTGAATTTGAGATATTTTGGATATATTCGATTTATTTATGCATATTGGTCAGTCACATTATTAGAGGCTTCCGTGGGGATCCAAGTCCTCACATGCCGGTCACGTTCTCTAGGCAGGTCGTGACAGTTCAACTGCTCATATTGAGTCTTCACCCATTGAGACTCTTCCAACTCAGCCTCCATTAAATCCCTGAGTGAAGGGATTTCAACCTCTATAAGGGATACAACTTTCATTCCATATACCAATGAGAAGGGAGTTGTTCTCGTGCTTGACCGTATGTTGGTACGGTATGCATGCAAAGCATATGGTAGCATTTCATGCCAGTTTTTATAATTTATCACCATTTTGGCGATAATTTTCTTGATATTCTTATTTGCAGCTTCTATCGCACCATTCCTTTGAGGTCTATAAGGAGCTGAGTTATGATGCTTAATCTTGAAAGTCTCAAAAAACTTTTGAACCTCAGCACCATTGAGGTTGGGAGCATTGTTTGTTATGATCCTTTCTAGAATTCCATATCTACAGATGATGTCCTTTTTTATGTATTTGAGAAATATCTTTTGTGTGATGTTGACGTATGAAGCAGCTTTCACCCATTTAGTGAAATAGTTTATTACTACTAAGATGAAACGATGACCATTAGACACTTTGGGATTAATCGAACCAACGACATCCATGCTCCATATCGAGAAAGGCTAGGGAGATACCACGCTGTATAATGAAAATGGAGGAGTATTGACTCAGTCTACATATATTTGGAATTTGTGGCACTTTCAAACATAATTGATATAGTCATTCTTCATGGTGGACCAGTAATAACCACTCCTTAGGATTTTGCGTGCCATCATATGCCTATTGGCATGAGTTCCACAAATCCATTTATGGACTTTGGTCATGATTATTCGATCTTCATGATCATCTATACATCTGAGAAGAGTGGTGTCATAATTTCTTTCGTAAAGGACTTCACCATTCAGGAAAAAGGTCATGTCCAGTCTTCGAATTGTCTTTTTATCTGCCTCATTTGCACCTGCTGGGTATTCCCCTTTTTGAGAATATTGCTTGATATCATGATACCATGGTCGTCCGTTTGGTTCAGCCTCCACGCTGCCACAGTATACCAGTTCACCTTGCACCTTTACATGGATAAGTTGGACATTGGTGTAGACTTCCAATTTAGTCATCATAGCCAAAGTTGGCAAAACATCCGCACATTTGTTCTTGTCTCGGGTTAAATGGGAGAACGATATATCGTCAAACTGCTCAATTAGTTGAGACAAATATTTCTGATAAAGTACCAATTTTGGATCCTTTGTACGCCGTTCTCCATTGACTTGGTAGATTATAAGTGCAAAGTCTCCAAAGACCTTCAATTCTTTGATTCGCAAGTCAATTGCAACTTGCAAACTATTTGCACATGCTTCATATTCTGCAATATTATTGGTACATTCAAAGTCTAGCTTTATGGAAATTAGGTATTGCCTCCTAGTTGGTGACACTACTACAGTTCCTATTCCATATCCTTTCATATTGGCAGCCCCATCAAAATACATCTTCTACATATTCTCCTCTTCTTCCTCTTCTCTTCCTAGTGTCAACACCTCGCCATCAGGGAATTCAGGTATAGTGGGCTGTACACCCTTTATAGGATTTTCAACTAAATGATCAGCAATTGCACTTTCCTTGATGGACTTTTGAGTCACATATTTGATATCAAATTCAGACAGCATCACTTGTCATTTTGATATTCTCAATGACACATGAGGACTATCAAATATGTATTTCAATGGATCCATTCGAGAAATCAACCAAGTGGTGTAGTATAACATGTACTACCTCAGCCTCTTGGAAGCCCATACTAGTGCCCAACAGGTTTTTTCAATCACCAGATAGTAGGATTCACATTCATTAAACTTCTTGCTCAAATAATAAATGTCCTATTCTTTCTTTCTGGATTCATCATATTGCCCTAACATTGCCCCAAGTGAAGTAGCCAACACTGTAAGATACAATATTAAAGGGCGACAGACATGGGTGGTATCAAAATGGCGGGTTTCATTAACTAAGCCTTTATTTTGTCAAAGGATTCTTAGCATTCTTCATTCCATTCTCCAGGTTGATGTTTTCACAACAACTTGAATATAGGCTCACAAGTACTGGTCAATTGGCAATGAATCTAGTAATGTAGTTGAGCCTCCTAAGAAAACTTCTCACTTCCTTTTCAGTTCGGGGGGCTGGCATTTCTTGTATCGCCTTTACCTTATCCAGATCTACCTCTATCCCTTCTCTGCTGACAATAAATCCGAGTAATTTTCCTGTAGAAGCTCCAAAAATGCATTTATTCGGGTTTAGCCGCAACTTATATTTTCTAAGCCTTTCAAATAGTTTTCGTAGGACTGCCACATGGCTTTCTCCTTCTTTAGACTTAGCGACCATCTCATCTACATACACTTCAATTTCCATGTGCATCATGTCATGAATAATGCACCCATAGCACGTTGGTAGGTGGCATCGGCATTCTTCAACCTGAATGGCATGACTATGTAGCAAAATGTTTTCCATAGAATTATAAACGTAGTTTTTCCTTTATACCGGTAGTATCCATCCATAAATGAAAATCGGTGATTTTTGGCTGTATTATCAACAAGGACATCAATGTGAGGAAGTGGAAAATCATCTTTTGGACTAGCCTTATTTAAATCCCGATAGTCTATACACATCCTAACTTTTCCATCTTTTTTATGTACAGACACAATGTTAGCCACTCAATCAGTATGTTTTGATACCTCCAAAAACCCAGTCTCTAGATATTTAGTCACTTCCTCTTTTGTCTTTAGTGATATGTCAAGCCATATTGTTCTTAATTTTTTCTTTTTTGGCTCAGCTTCTAAATACAAAAGGATCTTGTGTGAAATGATCTCTGGGTCCAATCCTAGCATATTACGGTAGGACTATGCAAAGACATCCGAGAATTCTTCAAACAATGCAATCATTTCTGTTCGTTCAGGATTTTCTACTATTTTTAACTATTTTCTCTCTTCATTGGTGCCCATGTTAATTACCTCGATCATCTCATTGTTTAAGTCAAATCTTTTTTATGTTCCAGTAGATCTAAAAATTTCTCAACAATTTCTTTATCCTTTTTAGATTCATAGTTATCCCAATCAAGTACAGCAAGAGAATCAATCGATTGGTTTTTAAAGTCCCTTTGATGTTGCAAAATTTCTACAGCATTTAAATTCCTAGAAAGCAATTGTGGTGGATTAGAATGCCAAAAGAGATAATGGGTATAATGCAAATAATATAGAGAAAACACAGATTAATGGGCTGAGAAGATGGTGGTAAAGAATAACGGGTAAGAAGAAAAGAAGACGCAAAGAAGTGTAAAGTGGAATAATAAAGAAAACTGCTGGATAAACATACAAATTCATTCAAATGATGTCTCAAAGTAGCATACATGAAAGCAAAGACAATTAATACAATTTCAAATGATTACTTTGAAGCAATAACATCAATTAATGGTTTAGCTGTCCAATTCATTAGCATCTCTTTATTGCTGACAACATGAATCTCATTGCTTCCATCAATGGTCTCGGCATCCAGGGTGTTGATGATGGGAAAATGGCAAAGGGAATGAATTTCTCCTACTATAATCACTTCAGCTAGACTAGGAAATGTCTCCTTCAAGTGAGGGATTTCTTTCATTTTCTCCTTTTGTTTTTCCTGTTGAAGAACCATGGCCCCCATCTTCTTTTTTAATGATGCTTCATATCCCAAGTGAAATCTGTTGAGCTTCTTGGAGACTGATATGGGAATTTTGATAACTCAACTATGGTTCTAATCCTTTGCCTTCTAGATATCCATTCTTAGCTATGATCTGAGCCACTGTTTGAGTGACATTTTGCATTGGGGAGTTACTGCCATCATTTATGGGTTTTACCAACTCCAGGCTATGCCACAAATTATTATTTATTGGCTCAACGTTCTCCACATATGGTAGTGAGACCAGTTTGGATATAATAATGTCCCTTTCTCCGTGGATTGTAACTATTGATCCATTTTCAATATATTTAACCTTTTAATGTAAGGTTGAAGGGACAGCACCAGCCTCATTAATCCATGGTCTTCCTAAAAGCATGTTATAATATGAGCTTATCTCCATTACCTAGAATAACACTTCCGACCTGCTTGGGCCAATCTCTAGTCGCAACAGCACTTCTCCCAGAATATTTTTCGTAGCTCCATCGAAAGCTTTTACCACCATCACTTGTAGTGATATGTCATCTATACTCATTGATAACTGACTCGAGGTTGCAATCGGCAATACATTTAACCCTGATCCTCCGCCATTAAGAACTCTAGGCACTATGTGGCCTTTACATTTAAGGGTTATATGTAGTGCTTGTGGGTTAGTCCGTGACACAACTTCTTCATCTGAAAAGGTGATCATATTAACACGCTTTACTGGATCCACTATATTCACCATGTTTTCCAATGAAGTGTCAGGCTTGACAAAGGCTTCCCTCAGGACTTTTAACACTGCTTTTTGCTGGGGCTCAGATGACAGGATTAATGACAAAAGGGATATTCAAGCGAGAATCTTTTTAACTATTCCAGAATATCATATTCACCTTGTTTCATGATTTTAAGGAACTCTTCTTCCTCCTCTTCCTCTTTTTTCTTCTCTTTAACATCTTTTTCGTCCACAAACTTTCCTTTTTCTAGCTCTTTGGGCCCATAAACCCTAACGCTTCTTGTTATTCCTTTTACCTCAGCTATCACTTCACTTGTTTGGGCTTTTGAGGTTTCCCTTATATCTTCATTTGTCTCTACCTTGGTCTCGTAGTTTCAAAGCACTGCATGCGTATCCTCGTAACCAAAGGGTATCAGTTCTTTCATAGTGATTACTACCTTTTCTAGCTTAGGAGCTGGATTAAATGGTGGTACTTGAAGCACAAAGCATTCGATTACATTCACCTCTTCAAGGATATCAAACCTTTTTCTTGCTTGTATTACACCCAAGTTGAGCAGTCCCTGTATACGAGCCTTGAAATCCTAACAATTTTCTATGTCATGGCTAGGGCCTCTACAATGGTACATGCAGCTCGACTTTATATCATACCTCTCATTATCCTTTATTGCCAGAGCAGGTGCTGCTGTGTCATAGCCAGCCTTCTTTAAACCGATGAAAATTTTCTCCATGGGTGTTTTAAAACTTAACACCTTCTTAATCAAGGGCTCCTTTATTTCCAAGGCATTTATCCGACTTCCTCCTTCATGGTTTGGAATCGGATTATAGACAATGTCTGGTTTTGATTCTTCTTGGAAGTCCAATCTCCCACAAGCAATTAACCTTCTCACTGCTGTCTTGAACCCTTCACAGTCCTCAATTGAATGTCCCACAATATCCATGTGATATATGCAAGTAAGGTTTGAATTATACCATACTGGATATGGCTGTTCCAATGGGCGGATAGGATATGTCGAGATCAGATGGGCATCAGCTAATTTTTGAAAAAAGTCAGCATTTGAAATGGACAGATTTGGGAAAGATAGAAAGTTGGGAAATCGATTACGATTCTGGTTTTGGAAATTTGTTCGGGATGTTGGGGTATATGTTGGGCGAATTGGTTGATATAGCCGTATATGGATGTTATTAACTTGAGGCTGTGAGTATGGGATAGTGTTTGTGGTTTGTGTAGTTTGGTAAGATGGGTAAGGAGGGATAGGGGTTTGGGATGATGACATTTGGGGTTATGGACGTGTTGGTGCATACCTTGGGATGAAGGATTGCTAACCTTTTACGTAATTCACATCTGTCTCTTTCTTCTTAGGTGGGAAACCTTTTTTCGTATCCTCATTGCTCATGGAAAGTTTACCGGCCTTAGCCAAGCTCTTAATTCTTTCTCCAGCAGTTATTAACTCAGAGAAATCCTTATAAGCTGCTCCTATCATTGCTCTAATACAAGGGGATCCCAAGATTCCTAAGAAGTATGAACACATTTCAGCTGGGATGAGTGGTGGTTGAACTTGAGTAGCCAAAGCTCTCCACCTTTGAGCATATTGTTTAAATTGTTCATCCTTTTTTTTTCTGCATTGAGCTTAACTACTCTCGAGTAGGCGCTACTTCAAGGTTGAATTTATATTGGCTCATGAACAGATCAACTAATTCTTTCTATCTTGTGATTTTCCAATAGTCCAGTCGAATGTACTATTCTAAGGTAGGTCCAGTCAAGCTGTCATGGAAAAAGCTGATAAGAAACTTCTCATCCTTAGACCATATTGCCATGTTAGTACAGTAACTCTTCAAGTGAAACAACGGGTTATCGGTCCCATCGTACTTTGAGAAATTAGGGACCTTGAAGTCGTTGGAAACTATTAGGTCTACAGGAGGGCACAGTTGCTTAATCTCCACATAACCATAGGGGCTAGTCCCTGAATAGCCCTAATCTGCTCTTGAATCTTCTCCATTCATTCTTCTTTAAATTTCTCCTTTTCTACCTCTGCACGACTATTCTCTGAGGAAAACCGCTGTTTCTGGTGACAACACGAGGCTGCTCCGAAATAGGGGCAACATGCCCATGCCTATCAGTATGCATGTTTTCTAAAGAACAATAGCCTTCTCCGACAGGGAGCACCAATGGCATTGTGGGTGGTGGCTGTCCATGGAGGTTGTTTGGGATTTCTCCCACATCATTCACCCCCTAGGTGACAACCATGATCTCATTTGACATCACAGGTATAGAGGCAATATTATTTTGTTCTGTCACAGGCATACCCGTTCTATTTCCTTCCCATAAATCAAATGACTTTTTCATGGCCCTTATCATATCTTCCAATCTTGATTGGTTATTTGACATTTCATTTAGCTTTCCTCCTATTGCATTAATCTTCATGCTCAAATTTCTTCCGGCTTCAGAAGTAGTTATGGTTAGGATAGTATTTCCTACATCACCATTTCCTCCAACCATCTTAGTCCGAGCTCTCGTGTTATGAACACGAGTTTGATCAATTTCTGTCTTCCTTAGGCTTCCAATGATTGCAAAGTTTTACCTATATAAAATAATTTTTTAGTAAAAAGAAACAAACAAAAGTATAGCTATTTGTTAGAAATCGTCAATCAAACTTAGTCTTGATGTGAGTATCTTTGATTATAACTATTCCCCAAATGTCTCATTCAAAGGTACTAAGTCATGGATATTGTCATGAGACCAACAACGCAAAGAAACAAACATTCTTTCATTCATTGTGTTACATTTCTTGTACAACCATTCAAACATACATCACAAAGCCATACATTACTCCTTAACTAATATTTCTTCCTGAAAACAAATGCTTTTACGTTTCTTTAACATCTTCCGGTAATTATTTGCTTCATTCTCCCAATCAAGTCTTTACAATAGTCAACAAAATTGCTAATCTCAATTGGTGTCTCAAAAGGGATGATTCCTTGCTCAGCCAAGCTTAAGTATCTTGGAAAATTTTCTATGGCTGCGTTAGCCAACCCTACCAAGATTGAGAAGCAAATCTTCAACTCATGAATAATGTGATTTTGACATTGTACCTCAAAATCCAAACTTGCAATTCTTTTCTTTTCTTTTCCCAAAGTAGCTTGATATTTCATGATCTCATCCTTCATGTGTTGGTTTAGTTCTTCAATCTTCCTTTGGTATTCATTATTCAATTCTTCCATTTGTTGTTTCATTTGCTCCTCACCTTTTAATGCAGCTTCTTCAGCAATTTTGGCTTTTTGGAGTAGCCCTTTCAATTGTTGATTTTCAGCTAATGCCCTATCACGCTCTTGCATCTGAAGTCCTAGCTCTTTGTTGGCAACTTTGAGGCATTCCTTGGTTTTCATCATGTGCTCGTGCCCCATCTTCAACTTCTTGCTTGTTCCTTCTAGAACCTGATTCTTTTCAGTGCTTTCTCGTTTTAAAGTTGCATAGTTATGGTGGGCACTTTTCAACTTGGTTTCTATTTGCATCTTTTCTTATTCAGCCTTGTCTAATTTCTCTTTCACCTCTTTGATCTCTTCATTTTCATTGAAGCGCCAGGTTGATGCCTCATCCAGAGGAGTAACAGTTAAGACCTTGAATGGCAGCTTGGTCTCTTTAGCCTTATTTTTCACTTATTGACGATTTCTTTCTTTCACTGCACAACTCCTAATTCCCAGTTCTTTTCCTTTCCGAACAACCTTATTCCAAGCATATCAGACCTTCTGTAGTAGGCCAATGTCATTGGAGTGTAGGTAATATGAGACAAATGGAGTGATTGCAGCTTCGGAAGAAGGTCCCGTCATAGGGTAGCCAAGTTGGCGTAATATCAATACGGGATTGTAATTTATGCATCCTTGGGTACCCATGAGGGGTACATTTGGGAAGCTTCCGCACTGATAAATCAAAGTTTGCCCATCCTCCCACCAAGGGTACCATCATATCATCTTTTCATTTAATTTGGCCAAGTCTTGGGCCCATTCTCATCCAATCTTTTTCTTAATACAATGCATCTATAGATCTTCAATGGGACAGGGCGCCTTGTAATTTCTTTGGAATATGTGCACAGTAGCCCACACATATAACATTGGTAAACAGCATAGAATTTTTTTGCCATTTTTCTCATAGCAAAAGTTTAGGGTACAATAGACATCTGCCAAGATGGTTGGATTAGGATTATGACCATGAAATTTACGAGAAAGGAATACATCAATAGTTGCAAAGTCTACAAAGCCTTTAATATTCGAAAATAAGACAATGCCATAAATAATGAGGGCCGGTATATCTGCAAAAGTATCCCAATCTTCAACTTGAGCTAAACGGTGCATATGCCCTTCCAGGTAATCCTTTGAGAATCCATTGGTTCCATTTCTCAACTTCTGTGCTTTATGCAAATCCTTTACACTTATCTTTAGGACAGTTGCTATGGTGTGTAAAGAAAGATAATGACCTTGGTAGTGATAAGGCTTTTCTCCTTCTAGCGGCAGTCCCAAGATTTTCTCAAATTCTTCAATGGTGGTGCTAACTGGAAATCTTGAAAGGTAAAACATCGGAGCGCAGGATCATAATATTGTACCAGTGTTGTGATTGCCTTTTCCTGCTCTTTTACTTCTAAAAGATTCAAAATCTTTCCATATTTTCTAGCAAGGGAAAGGCATTGTGGTACTTTCAACAGTTGACCCAAGGATCTCGGGCTTTTTATGTTAAGTGTCTTGGCTTTAAGATGTAGAGTTCTTCTCAATTTTTCATTTGCTTCATTGTTTGGTCTCATGTTCGCTTCCATTTTTTAAAGATACTCACAATAAGATTTCAATTTGATTCCCTAACAAACCCACCACAACAAAAATCTTGATTTAAAAGAAGGAAAGAATAATAAACAATTTAAGCAATTAAAAACAACTTATATACAAAGAATAATTTATTCAATGAAAAGAAATTATATACAAAGAAACGAGTTAAGGAAGAGGTATATTCTCTTTGTGTCTTATTTAAGGTGAATTCTGGAGGTTTATGGTCCTATGGTTGTTCTATTTTATGAACACTTTCACCAGGTGGGTCTATATTTTCAGGATTCTACGACCTCTAAAGTTAAGGCTCATCTTGGAATGTTATCCACAACAGTAAGTGAAACTGCTAGGTGTAAGACATTCACGAAAGAGTCACACTCTAGATGAGATTTTCGTGATAACTAAACAGGATGAACATCCAAAATGGCTACCACTACACAATCTCTTACCTACTCAAGTTGCACTCTGACTTGGGTATAGGGCCCCACTCGTGTGTGATTAATGTGTTAGTGTTGTGTGTGAAGAGAGCACACAAACTTGAAATCCTAAAATTGCCCATGACCAATACCTACAAAATTAAAATAAACAGCAAATATATACAGAATCAAAAATAGTCATCTACCTAAGGTATTCACAAAGAAATAAACAAAAGTCATCTACCCTAGTGTTGTCATAATAAAAGAAACAAAAAGGCTATACAAATACAATGTCAACATACTCTGGCATAAAAAGAGAACAATAGACAATTAAACAAATAAAATAAAATAAAAGAGAAAGAACAAGTGAGGCTATAATAATATGCACAATCAATTATATTAGGCTTGACTCTTAAACTGTCCCCAGTGGAGTAGCCATCTGTCGCAACCAGGATCGTGACGCGACAACGAAAAAGAATTATTGAGAAATGGGAGTTGCCACCAAGTTTATTTGAATTGGGAAAACATGGAAAAACCCATTTTATTTTAGAAAATGGTCTTTGAAACCAGATTTGAATTTAGGAGTCAGTTATGCATAGGGAATGGTAGAAACTTAATTCTACGCACTCCTAATACACCCGTCCTTAGACAGTATCTTTAATTGATTTGTGCAAATTATTAATAACCTTTTGAAATATTTATTTTACTATTTTTTTATTTACAACAAAAAATCTTTCTTAAAAAAATATTTTGGAACATCAAACTGCCACAATTCAGATGTCTAAAATACCAAGTTAACAAGCTGTCACAGCTAAATTAACATTTTTATTCAAAATATAATATTTTTTGAATAAATGAAAATTAAATAAAATAAAGAATTTATTATAAAAATTATTTACAAAATAAGACAAATTATGAAAATTTAATTTAGACTTGACAGGGATCGAAATCGCTTGCTCCTACGTATCTCCTGGTGTAATGGGGAACTCAAAGTCACGTAGTTCTGTAAAAAATATTTGTGTTTTGATTAATTTTAATTTTTAAAAGGAATTTTGAATATCAAGCAGTCGCAGCTAAAATATTCCAAAATATAGAATTAACAAGCCGTCACAGCTCAGTTAATCCTATTTATTTAAATAAATCTAAAACTCCTTATTTATTTTCAATCTCACTAATTTAATTTTTACTTAACTTAATACTGACTTTTTCACCAAAATAAAATAAGAAAAATGATTATTTACATATGTACAACTGGGTTGATATTATTTACCAATATGCACTAAATATAAATCGGCCAACAGTGCAATGATTTATTTTTTGTAAATCGGCCAGCAGTGCAACGATTTACTTTTTGTAAATCAGCCAACAGTGTAATGATTTATAGCTTTTAAATCACCTAATCGATTTATATTCCCAAAAATCGTCTCCAAGATAAACATTTTATATCCCCGAGCTGCAAAATAAATAGACCCTCAAGCACTCCGTTAGAAGCAGATTTGAGGGAAAAAATTTTTTACTCTTTGTCGAGTGGGTGAGTTACAAAAAAATGACAGGGAGACTTTTTATGGTTATTCATTATAATTGCGAGGTGATTCAAAATTCGTAAGATTGAGTCAAGTTTTGCTCTCAAAATTCACCACTTATTAGTGTTCGTTTGTCTATGACGCTTTCTAAGCTTCATGTCAAAATTCTTCACAAGTTACACGCAAGAAACAAGGAAATAATTCAAATGGCGTATCGGCTACCTATGTTGATTGGTCGAAGTGCAGTTCGGTATGGGAGTTGCAATATTGAAAGTGACAATGACTTGAGGATGGTGTTTGATTGTCATAATCAATTTTCGGAACTTCATGTTATGGAGGTATTCGTAGCTTTTGGAGAGTTGCAAATAAGATCTGATAGGAACACTCCCGTTCAAGTATTTGATGAATTGTCTTTAGTTTAACTTTCCCATATTATTTCCATGCCAAATCCAATGGTCTATGAAAACCACAAAGAAGTAAATGCAGATAATATGATGAGTGGCCCAACTTTAAGAGAATTGGCAGTTGAGCTTGGTGGAGAGTTCAACTTGATGGTCCAATTGCCGAGTATGGGTCTTACAATGAGCTGGTTTCTGAAGAGAAGCCGAATGACGGTAACATTTTATTTTTAATGTTATTTGTTATTTTTTTTTGAACTTATGTGATTAAGATTTTAATATTGTCTAAGGTCTGAATTTTTTATTAATTTATGATAAAATATGTTATTACTCGCTTCCATTATTAATTGTGAATTAAAATATGTTAGTCGATTTTTGGGAATATAAATCGGCTAACTGGGAGGTGATGTAAAAGCTGTAAATCGTTACACTGTTGGCCTTTTTACAAAAAGTAAATCATTGCACTGTTGGCCGATTTATATTTAGTGCATATTGGTAAATAACATCAGCCTGGTTGTATATCTGTAAATAATCATTTTTCTTATTTTATTTTGGTGAAAAAGCCACTTAATACTACCCACTTGTAGCCACGGAAGGTCGCGGCGGTGAGCGGAGCAGACACAGTTCGGCCAGCAACGGAGGTCGAAGGCGGAGCTTCGCGAACTGAGGGCTATGGTGGGGCACTGGAAGGAGGCTGCGATGGTTTCAGGTGGCAGAGCTGGCACAAGGAGGGGAGGTGTGTTCGCAAATATGATGGAAAAAGGCCGCAGTTATGTGGTGTAACGGTTCGGGTGGTGCATGGAGGAGGAAGAGCGGAGGAAATGGGAGGCCGATCTGGGGGAAGAACGCCGGCGACACTGGCAGTACAGTGGCAGTCGCGGCTTCCCCTTCTTCTTTTTGGCTTATACTTTTTTGCCTTTTTGGAAAGAATCTCTTTGAGACTTGGTTTTTTTTGGAATTTTCAGGTACGAGTTGACATGAAGATGATGATGGTGGACTGGTGGTTGATGGAGTGGTGAAGGAGCTGTGAGGATGGTGGAAAGGAAGGTGGAGCTATCAAGAGAGGTGCGGTGAGATCAAGAGCTCGTGGTGGTGGATGGAAAGCCCGGCAAGGTCAAAGGGAAGCAGTGGCTCTGAAGGAAAGAAGTGATGGTGCTGCTGGCAGCCACGGCGACGTTCCTGGTTTCCTTTTTCCTTTTCTTTTTTTATTTTCGATGAATTGAGAACTTTGACTCTGATCCAATATTTTTGTTAAAATGGACTGTTGATGATTTTTGGATTGTACGTGACTATGGTTGATTGGATGTTGGTTGTTGATTGGTTTCTAGTTTTGGCCGTAATTTGCGGGTTATTTATGATCTGGGATGGGGTGAGATTGCGTATTGTTGAGTTAAATGGCTATGATGGGAAATTGGTATAGGTTTCAAGGGATTTCAAGACAATTTGCTTAGAGAATACAAGATAAACGAACACTGAATGGTTTACCTGTGTTAATTCTCTCTTTTCTCTGTAAACAGCTCCCTTTTTTGAAAATTGAAAATGACAATCAACTCTTGTTTCTGTGATCTCTCAAAATCTTAACACAAAACAAATTCTCTTTAGATGAAAAATGGTGATTCCTGCTAAAAAAAAAATCTCCCCCTCCATCCCCGTTTCTATTTGTGATTTATACACAATCCTAGATTGAATTTTTTCAAAAATGGCCACTGATCCTGTGATTTGGTTTAAAAAATTTATCCCGGATTATGCTTGATTTAGAGATCCAGCTTGATTTCAATGATTTGCAGCCGCTGTTGTTGATTTTTGCTTCCTTCTATTCGGCGATCTCCTTGCAAGTTTCTTCTTTCTTTACTCAGGCACGAAAACTTGACCGACAGTTCATTGTTTTGAAATCGAGACATGCACCATGCTCTATCTTTTTTTTAAGAAAAGACAAAAGAAAAATAAAAAGCAATGGATAAAAAGCAATGGTCAAAAGTAACTTTATTATTTTGAAAAAAAAAGGAGACAGAGGAATCATGTGATCCCTTTTTATTGAAAAATTAAATAAGAAAATCTCTTCGGACCCTTTTCGGTAGAAGACAAAATTGAAACTGGTTTACACTAAAAATCAATGTCATTATCATTTTTTTTTTTACCCAGAAATAATAGAAAGTAAAGATACGGATTAACAACTAAAAAAATAAAATGGACCTAATGTTCTCTCTTTTTTTAAAACTTTACAACTCAAGAATGAAGAACAAAGAAGTGGGCTTAATTTTTATTTTACAACTCAGAAAACAAAATGGACTTTTTATTTTTGTACAATAAAGAAACAACGAGAACAACAAAAAAATGAAATGGGCTAATATACCAAATAAAATTGGGTGTTTGCAGTTATAATACAAAGATTAAATTATGCAAATTATTAGCCAATTTCGTGATACTTCAGTTCTGAATTTTGAATTCAGTAACCAAACGATAACATTATGGATCTAAATAGTTTTCCTCTCTGATATGTCATGTTTTGCTTTCAGTTATTTCTTGATTCACATTCTTTTTCATGTTAATTAAAATCAAACTTTCTGCTGGTTTTTCCCAAGAGCCTTCTTCCAACACCAGAAGGTAAAGCTATAAAATGGCTTCCAAATTTTTCGCAGGCTTCATTTGCTGGTGAGATATTATCTCCTGAATCATTTTTTCTTTTTGCATTACAGATCAAATTGTTGCTACATAATAGGTAAGAGAGAGAGCTAATTAATTGCTGAAAACAATCAAAGGTATGGTATAGTATAGATTGACTAAAATAAGCCAAAGTGGATATTATTCTTTGCCTGCACACATAATAATTCATGCATGGACAAGGGAAAGTATTTGCTTCTATTCAAAATTTTGACAAAGTGGAAGATTAAAAACGAAATCATGAAAAGCTTACCAAGAAACTAACTAGAAACCAAAAAAGGAAAGAAGAATGGAAACTCAAAACTTCTCTGTTTGTTCAAGGGGAGAGGGACACCTCATTGATCAGCTGACGCTAGTAAGGCTGAAGCATGCAGCAGCACTCTTCAGTTCATTCTCAGCAACATGCTCAATAATGCACTTTCTCGTATCTCTCAGTGACTCTTCTGAACTGCAAGCAGATGTACAATATCAAATATGTACCATTTTGAGTAAACCCATTTTTAGTCCCTCACAAATACAACAAATACATTGGAGGACAAATTAGTTTGAGATTTAAAAGTTCTCTATTGGTTCCTCACAAATAAAAAAAGAAGACAAATTGGTCTTATATAGTTCCGTACAATTAAAATCCTGAGGGACTAATTTGTTACTCGATATATTTCTAAAAGATCAAAATGAATATTTAGGCTAGCATTTGTCCTTTTCTTTTAGTCTGCAAAAAGTTTAGGAGAACCTACTCCAAGGTCATATATGGCATATGCCACATGGCTCAATATGAGCTTGCGGTAAACCTACTAATGAAGTGCAACATGTATGAATCAAATATATGATGTTCGAGTTGAAACCATTCCATCCTAACAGTTAAGCCAACTTTAATAGCCAAATATGACTATTTAATTATATTTTATTATATTGGACCTCGATCATAAACATTTGATTACACCAACCCTTTCTATATGTTCCTTATAATTCCTGTGTTAAACTCTCTATGTGACAATGACAACTGTTAATAATACTGTTCTTTTGGTTTGTCTGATTAATTATGAAATGATCAATCTACCTTGACTCATAAGCCTCCTTGGAATAAATGTACGATTGTCTGTCATCAATTGCATCAAGAAACGGATGCATCTCATCATACTCTTCAACAACTTCTCGTTGGACAGGTAGTGGCTGTGTGGTAACCAAGTGCGGTTGCATCATGGAACTGCCATTTTGATTTGCATAGGGGTGCTGAACCCATAATGGATTTGTGACCACATTATCCTTGGAATCCATGTAAAGGGGATTGAAGGGCATGTATTGACATTGTTGCTGTTGATGTTGTGACACAGGCAAAGCAGCAAGTGTGTTGACGTTGCAAACCTGTGGCTGTGGAACATTGAAGAGTGAAAGGGCATTGTTATCACTAGTACTGCATGGTGCCATTCCCAACTCCAATTGTGAAGTCACATCATCATGATCATGCATGGATTGTCCTTGATGATGATGATGATGATGTTGCCTACACATCTCAAGCTGTTGATGAACCACTTGAAGCTCTTCTTCCATCTGCCATATTTGGTAACGAAGCCTGCACACTTCCTCCCAACAACCATGCACAGGATACTTCTCCCTATAATTCGCTTGAGTAATTAAAGAGTCCATTGCTTCTTTCTTCTGGCTAGGATCCAACTTCTTCAATGTCTTCACAATGTTGCTCACTCCAAATAGCTTGTGGACATTCAGAAACACCTTTGGTTGGTCAGCAGGGAAGTATGGGGCAAGAGGGCACTCAGGGGTGCACTTTCTTCTCTGGTATTTGCATACTGCACATGCCAATGTTGTGCCACCCTTAAGGGTCATATTTCCACCACTTTTGTCAAAAATGATGGGGACCCCTACGAGAATACTAGATCATCCTCGATGGCAAATGCATGAAGAGATTGAATTTTGTAGGAGGAAGACACGGCAGAAGGAAGGAGAGAGGCTATGTAGAAGGGATTATTGTTGTTGTTGTTGTTGTTGTCTGGGGTGAAAGGGGTTGCACGTTGGTGTCACAGCAACAGCAAAGCTGTGTTAATATGCGGATCTGGTGGGAGTGGGAAGACTGATTAAAAGCACAGATTGAGAGAGACAAGCGAAATGTATGGAGTTGGTTCATCCAAGAGTGAGACCGTAGGGGACAGGTGTACTTTGAGAATGTGGGAGAGTCCTAACTTTTAGGAGGTTACCATTTTGTGGTCATAGCTATCTAGCTATGTCTTACTGTGGCTCCTTTTCATGAGAAGTTATTGAATGGTGGCTGTTTCATACATGGGCTAGGTGCATAACTCGAAGACACATATGTATATTTATTGTTACAATCTTCAATATTATCTATATCTATATCTGCAACTATATTAAGAATTTTTCAAGACTGTCAGGTAGCTTTATGAGTTGGGCTTATTTTAATGTCTTGTAAGACTGATCTTTATTTGATTGCAAAGTTTAATTTTTTTCACTGCAAATATTTTTTTTTCGTTGCAAAGACATCACAATTAACTATCAAGTTTTGAATTAGTTACGGGCACACTTAATGTGATTGGACATAGCTGGTGTTAAGGATTTTTTTTATTTATTTTAAGGTTATCTTTAAACTAAATTCCATATCAATTATCATTAAATCTCTAGTAGACTATGGACCGTCATGATCGTTGTAATGGTGGATCAATACATCGATTACTTATGATACACCGCAATAATTTTTTTCCCTTAAGTTAAACGTTTAATTTAAGTCGAGTTTCCCATCCATGACTTTAATTAAAATGTTGCAATATAAAGTTTTTACAATAATAATATCAAAATTAAATTTTAACTAAATAAAATCATGATAGAAGCAAGAAAAGCCTTATAGAAGTAGATTTATACAACATAAATGTAGTTAACGTCCTCAATAGGCGACTATTGCCAGTTAGAGAGTTCAGAACATTCCAAAGGAAACTGAACCTACAACTCAAGCACAGCCTATTATTTTCGTAGAAGAAAAGCACAGCCTCAAGATGCCTAATACACTCTTCCGCACAATATATGAAACAAAGCAGTATAATTATCCATCTTAGTTAACCCCAATCACAAAAAATGCAGGACAAAATTGTAACAAGATCTTTGTTCTATTCTCACTAAAAGTTAATAGTTAACTTGTGAAACTACAATAACTATTTGATATCATTACCTTCACTTAACCGCCCCAAAATTGCATAAGCAGTTGCTACATTAAAAAAAAAAAACGAAGGAAAGAGAGAGAGAAAGAAAGACTGACTGACTACTGTTGATTCTAGACAACCCAACCTCCCCTCCCCCAACCGCAAATGACAGAAGCAAAAACGAAGAATGTGAAGTGATAAGGACACTGGATGGAAGCTCCCCAATTTTTCCACTGCACAAATCCAGCCATGCAGCACGTTCCATAACTATTGACAGGTATCCATATCACAGCAGAGGAAACTTATGTCAAGTATATCCAAAGATCACCAAACAAAACTCCTTTTTCATCTGTAATTGTAGCAATATGACAGCAAATCTAATTGTATGTAAGCTATACAGATCCTCTCTTCATTTTTTTCCCTAATATTTTGACAAGGGAGGGGGAATGAGGGTTAAAAACGTTGAAACCCTCCTGCAAATGGTAATGTTCCCAACAAGGGGGAATTATGTTTACCAAAGAACAGCCCAAGGTCTTCTACAAATATCTGGCAAACCTCAACAAATTGTGGAGCTTTCCAATACCAAAACTTGCTTACTACATGGATGAAAGAAATGAATGTGATAACTGATAATCACTATAGGCCAATTGTGTTGAGTAATGGTTAGCAATAAACACCACACTCTGTGCTCTTCACTCTTCAGTGTCCAATTTCGTCCATTTACTCAAAAAATATTATGGAATTCGGACATGATCTTCCCCCTTAGAGACCCAGTTGTAGCTACTTACACACTGCTTCACAAATTTTGAATGTCACTCCCAACTGAGGTATGCATACCAAAGCTTGTTGACATCACTGAAACTGGCAACTTCACTCCCTACATCACTTGTATGTAAGCAAAAACGCATCTTCATAAACAGCGCCTCACCCTAAACCAGTTGGATGCCTCACGACGTGAAACTCAGTTCTTCAGTCCAGCACATGATGTTATCACTTCTGCCAGAAAACTAATTTACAGCTTCAAAGAAAAAAACCTGCGGTTGTAGGCGCCCTCTTTCGCACATTGTAAGAACATCAGCCCACACACCAATTACCTGAAATTGTTGAAAACAATGAGCACAAAGGAAGAGCAGAATGTGATACGTTCATCTGCTCAAAGATTCAACTCACCTTGACAGTCTTATCATCATACATAATCCATTGTTCACGGTCATGACTATAAGCAAAGCAGTGGTAATGCTGCCCATAGTAGCAAACCTGCAAGTTTAAATGACACAAATTAGGAACATAAATGGTGTGAAAAATTGGGATTGCAGAGAGCCACTGAACCAGACCAGTTATTCATTTGGTGAGTTAATGTAGAACTCACCACATGACTACCCTTGAGCAAAATGTCAATCAATCATCTACTGAAAATTGGGCCAATGGAGTGAAAAGGGGGATTAAAAATATTTTTATGGTACAAAAAATTTATTATTTATAGACAATTTTCCAGCCATTCTTCCCATCATTCTTTATAAAAATATATATAAAAAAAAAATCATACATCAATATCATGTTTGTTTATTGTGTGCATCACAAAAATAAATATCTAGTTAGGTGCAGTCCTTTAGTGAATTTGTTTTAAAATTTAGAAACATTCTTTTATAAGTGATATTTTTGAAGCTAAGAGGAGGAAGAAAACTAAAATTAAGATAGAGTAATGGGGGATGAGTGGAGAAACAAGCAACAAAGAAATATGAAGCTTGAATGGCTAAAGCTGCTAATGGTGCATAAAATCTAATATTAAAAGCATATTTTGAATATGCAGGTTTACATTGCACATCTCTGTTCTATCAAAGATGCATATCTCATCACTTACAGCCACAATGCAAAAAGAATAAATATGAACATTCTGTACATTTTTATGATGCAAATACATACCACTGAAACCAAGCTATAGGTACTTTCACGATCCAAACCACCATAAAGGACACTGATATTGATCTTTGTACTCAGGGCTGCAACAGTTGCTTTTATATCATCAGCACTCTCACATGTATTTTGCCAACCTAGAACTGCAAATTCCAAACGTGCAGGAAAAAAAGATAAAGACCAACATCATGGCAAACCCCAAAACAAGAAGTGAAAAAAAATAGTCGACATGTAACAACTGAGCCACCTATCATAAAAACATGGGGTGGAGTTGAAAGAAAATGATGGACGTAATTAAGCCTGCCACAACCACCAACTTCTGGATCACAGGCCAACTGATGGTTCATCATCACCAAATTCAAAAGCTTATCAAAGGAGCTTTCAGCCGACATAACCTGGTAAGTAAAAGAAGTGACCAGTTAAGGTACTCAACAAGTTGAAATTAACAGAAATCTACAGATTGGTAAATGTTAAAATATCCTTCCAAAAGATACCTTCATTGTCCGGAAGGCATTGGCATTTATATTGTGAAAGAACGAGGTATACTTCAAGCGCCTGGATTCAAGACCACAGCCGTAGCAGTTCATTTGTTCAAAAATGTCCATTCCAAAAAGGGAATGTACAATACAATTATTACTCGCACAATCCCAAGATCCTGTACTGTTGTTTTCCACTGATTCCATATCAGAAACACTTGAACCACGAGTAAATGATTGGTGAAGGCAGTCAAATGTCACTGCTAGTACTTCAGAAGCATCATTCATCTGAGCCTGTCAAATGTCCACACAATAACTGTATTATATCTCTTCCTATGATGCATGAATTAGTCAACAAAATTCAAGTTACAAAGAACTCACTACAACCATGGAGTAATCATATCCCATTGAAGTTACCTCCTGGAAGAAGTTACTATCTGGATACAAATTGCTTAGGGCTATCCTCAGGGAAGTAGGTGCTACTGCTTCCATACTGGAATCTTTTGTTGCAACATCCATGGCAATAAAGATGTCATACAATGCACACACAACACAAGGATTACCCACATGATCATGCTCTGATCTTGATCTGCCAAGAAATTCATCCCGGAAACGTCTTAAATGCCACAATGACTGAACTCACAGAGACAAAAAGTTATTTCAGGCTATGCAAAATCAATAAAAAGGGTGCATCAGAAACTACTGTAACAAACTGGAAAACTAACTTGAAAAAGACCTACCTGAATAATTACATTAAGAAAACAATTATATTCGCCCACTTCATTCTTCAGCCCAGTACCAATCAAAGAAGTTCCATTCACATTCTCACTTGTGTCTTCCTTCTGAGACGTTCTCAAACTGGAAACTAACGGCACTTTCCTATGCGCTTGATATGTATCTGATAGAATCTCTTACAAAGTCAGAGTCATCAATGTTTCCAACATTCTTCAAGGAGATGAAATTAGAATTATAAACTAAGCAGGTAAAAGATATATTATAGCTAATTAAAGGCAAACTGAAAATATTTGCCCCACAGTTATGCCAAGTCACGCTTTACTTGTAGCACAGACAGAAATTATTGTAACTATGATATTTTAGAGAAATGGCAATGACAACAAATATATTACAGAAATAAAATGTGGCAGCTAAGTGCCCAAAAAACAGGTAAAGCTTCATAGGGTTATGGTGAATAAATGGCAAATGCAACCTTGCAAGTTAAAACATTTATACCAACCACAAACAATGGTTCTATGATGCAATCATTGAGAGAAATGGTATTATTCTGTGAGACGAGCAGACATGTTTTTTTGACAAGTAGATGACAGGAAATTTATCACATTATGGAGAAAGTTGACAATCGATTTTGAATGGAAGGGAAAACATTATAAATGACCAAAAGGAAGCCGATTCCCTGGCAAGGAAAGAAATATTGAAACATACAATGCAATTGGAGCGATGACAGAGGCCAGGCCAATGATTAGTAGCACTCTAACTCACTACTGAAAATACAGTACAAATTGTAAATTGGATTCCATATTTTTTTTTTATCGAAACCTACTCCCCTTCAAGGTGTTATATTTTTTTTTACTATTTTGATTACAAAAAAATATGAATGATTATCTATCATATCATGTTGCCACAACCTACCTAATGCTGGTCATACACAACTGAAACTAGCTTGGAAATAAACAAATATCCACAATATGGTATTGATTTCACAGCTTCAGATTTAGCAAAGATGGCATCAGGCCACAGTGGGATCCAACAGATACAGAAAAGGAGAAAGGAAAATCATCAGAGAACTCTGCATTAAAACATCTCCGTTGAGTTCAATTTTCCAAGAAAGAAGAGAAATATGGCATAAGAAAACTGTAAGAACTGGTATCAGTAAGGAAAAAATGGAATGTAGGAACAGATATGAACTCTCAACGAGGGAGTATACCTGTAAGTATTTCTGCTCCTCTTAGCTATGAAGCGTATTGTTCACAAGAGCGAGAAGGAAAAAACAGTAAGATAACTCAGGTATTCGAGAGACCTGGACTCTCCTAAATTCCACATTATTCCAACTCTCAGAGATGCCCCCCTCGGCACTCACCCCTCCCCCTATATTTCCCCGAACTTCCCGTAACAGAATTGCAATCCATCCACCCTACCCCCACTAACGATGCCAGCTGGCAAAGTTAGTTACACACCCCTTCCTTCCCTGACTTGTCACTTGCCTTAACCCGTGTCACCCTTTCTCTCTGTTTGTTCCTTCTATTATAAACCTTAGCATAAGGTAAAACGATATTATGTGTGGTAACATGGCACGGGTCAGGACTATTATTAACAATATTATTATCAGCAACATCATTTGGGGTTCTAACAAAAACACATATCAGGTACATAAGATACTGTAACCGGTCTACATGATAAGGGAGGGAAAAACATAATACCCAAACTTTGGCGCACAGCATTTTTAAGATCAGCCTGGAATCTTTCCTCCTCCTCATCTTCAACTTGCAACTCTTTCACCATTTTTGGTCCATCGTCTCCCCACACTGATGACATATCAAAGCATCAATATAGTAGTTTTCATGTTTGAGATAACAGCTTCATAAGATGCCTTCTATTCATTTTCTTAAAAAAATTACTCCCTATACAACTGGACATAATCTAGGCCCACAAACTAAAATTAGATTTCTACATCAATAAACAACTTTCAACTGACATACATTAACAGAATCATCACAGAAAAGAAGAGACACGGATACAATAACAGTTTCAAACCACTACCAAATCGGCTTTGGAATATAAAAAGTACAGGAGTATGTTTTGACCAAAATCTTCTTTATTGAAGTGTAAAAGATAAGAATATCCATATCCAAATAAGCACTGCCAGACAGACTACAACTGATATCACCATACTATTCTATTCATATCAAATCAAGGCAGTAACATTTGGAAATTAATTTCCAATACAAAATATGCAAAAAATATAAACCAATAAATAAGTGATCTCAGTTGAAGATAACTAGGCACATAGCAACTCAGATGCCAGATAAGAAAAAGCGTGTAAAGAAATTTTAATCATATAAACAAGAAACTGATTCAACAAAAATAAAACTGTCACTTAACATCGCAACATTTTTGTTAAAGAAAACACATAAACAAAGGGACGAAGCAAATGAAATGGCCAGAACAGAAGCCAAGCAGCCTGCATTTGATTTTGGATGTTACACAAAAAGAGGTGGAAAAGAAAGATTGGGATATTTTCTTCAGCGACCAAAAGGCAATATGTGAGCCTTAAATGCGGATCTGAAACCATAGTTCTACCACTGGCAAAACAAAAGATAATAAGCAACTGAAGCACAAATGATAACATACGACAGTTGTAACGACTAACGATCTTAACAAGAGAAAGTCCTCCTGAAGGCATCTTAAAACTTAGTGCAATATTGATGTATGATAGGTGTACCACCAACATTTATAGTGTGATAAACTAGCACTCGGCAGATAATTATAAAATGGAATGCTGAATATCTTCTTTTTGGATTAAAATTCATATATGCCAGCATTACAAGAAAGAATCTTTGCCCAAGGTTAGAACTAACCTTTGTTAGCATCATGGTTGTCAAGGAGTTTAACCTGCCCTCTTAAGTGATTCTCAGCTTGTGTAGCCCCAATATTCTCTTTTTCCAGCGCAACAGATTCAAACTTTCCATCCACTAATCTGGAAGGATTCTTATGCCGTTTATGCTTCCTTCCTGCACGCTGACCAGGCAAATGAAGACCATCCTCAGGAACTACTCCATTAGCCGGGTCTGCTGGAGAACAAGAGAGGGAATAATGAGTATCTCAACCAAAAGAATAAATAAATACGTAAACACTACAATTTAAGATGTCTTTAAAAATAATGACCAACCTTGATTAGTTTTTGAATGATGCATAGAATGAAGATTTTGGGCAGTTGAATCAGCTGAAGATTTAATTGAGACCATGGAACCATTTGATGTGGTATTAAGCACACCATCCAGATTGCTTGCGTACCCATTCTCCTTTGCCAACTTCTTCTGAAAAAAACAAATGCACAAGCTCTGAGGGGTATTTCCTGCAGTAACTAATTCATATCTACAAAATATTTCCCTTTTCTGTAAATGCCTCAAAAGTCCACATTTCCATGCAACAGTAAATTGATGACTAGCCGCCTGAAATTCTATCCCTTTAAATAGGAGAAACAGAAACAAGAGATACGTACCTGCATGGGCATTCTTATATGTTCATGTACATCTGGGCCATCAGCAACCACCTTCAATTGAGTATCCTGAGGTTGGTCTTCTGCTTTCTCTAAATATGTACCAGATGATTTCATTTGTTGCTTAGCAAGGTGCTTCTGTTTAGCTTCATTTTCTATCCTCCTTTGAAATTCCAAAGTTTCTTCGAGCTTCTTTTGATCCTCTTCTAGCTCAATTTTAAGTCTAAATTCATCCCCCTCTTGATCCAAGTCATCACTATTCATAAGAATAGCAACCTCAGAATCTTGATAGTTGCTATCAGGTGAAACTGGATGGATACTGCAGCAGAAACACATCATTAGCATTCATAAGAAGTCACAATATCACAGAAGACTTAAAAATAAAAAGATGAAGAACAGGCAAAAACTGCAAAACAAAAGCATACTCTGACTTGGGAATCATAGCTTGATGCAAAAGCTCTTCATGGCCACTCGTAGCCTGCATGAAAGAAGAACATTACCCAGTTGTCAGTTGTCATATCATGGAGTTTGGCCCAATATGAACAAATTCAATATGCATGATGATCACCTTTAAATCTCTTGTTTTTCTATGATCTTTATTTTTCTTCTTATCTTTTGTTTTCTCCATATGTCTGGTGTTCTCACTTCCTCCTTTAACAATCTTCTTAGAATCAAGAGCAAGTTCAGCCAAAAATGCTTCTCTTGCAGCATCAGACTTCTCTGTTGCATCTCTCTCGGCCAGATTTTCCAAATGTGCCTAAATAAGCAAAACAAAGGCAAATGTAGGTAAGACTTAAAGAGCAAGAGAAAGGAAGGGCAACAAAACGTGTTTCAACAGTTAGAATACAAACCCTTAGGTATGATTTCACTAGAGGCAATAATATTGCTTGATAATCATAAGCAGAAATAGGCCCGAGTTTGAGTTCCAATTGCTGCATCTCTGCAACACTTCTCATGATTCGTGCATCAATTTTTCTAAGCTGCATTGCAAACTGATGTGGGTAAACATCATGGAAGATGGTCAACCTTCTCGTACAGTAGACGTGACAAGATTGAAAACACTGACCTCGACAGATGAAAGCTCCTTCACTTTCTGAAATGCAATTTCAATACAGCCATCCATTTGATGCAAATGTTCCCTCATTCTCCATCCACCTTCTTCACCAGCTTCCAAATCACATAGTTGAGAAGTCATACCACCATAACCATCCTCATAGCCAAATTGATTAGCACTCATTGCTTCTGCTTCTTGCAAAACATTTGATACAGCATCCAACTCAAACCTATTGCTAGCACAGGTAACATCATTCTCGCTCTCAATGAGCTCTTCTCTCCGCCTTCTTAAGACAGACTCATAGCTTCGCAGGACAAATTCACCATTATTTTCCCTCTTT
The DNA here is from genome assembly GCA_031216125.1 of Dalbergia cochinchinensis. Taxonomy (NCBI): domain Eukaryota; kingdom Viridiplantae; phylum Streptophyta; class Magnoliopsida; order Fabales; family Fabaceae; genus Dalbergia; species Dalbergia cochinchinensis. Next base: position 50,253,413 of record CM062373.1, on the reverse strand, counting down.
CTGCTTTCCTCTAGATAAAGATCCTCTACTGCCTGTAGAGCTTCCTCATATCCCATACGATCACACTTCTTATCACACAGACCCTGTAGGTGATAGAACTCCTTTTCGAGCATTTGGACAGTTTCCATTCCTTGACGTCTTCTATCTTCTAGCGTATGAATCCATAATTTCAATTGATCCCCACTAGGTAAACCTGAAAATATCCAGGACAGCAAAGCATCGGTATTGTATGAAACCACATCAGGAGGAGTCGGGGCATTCACATCATCCAGAACAGCACCCTGAGCTGTATCAGGAGTAACTTGTATCGGCAGTAAACACTCATCCAAAAGGAGGTATGATGCATCTCCATTGAGAACAATCTTCTCTTCAATCTCAGGACCTTGTCTGGTGTTACACAAATCATCAATGGGACCGCTACTTTTCTCGGCATATCTACCCAAACCACAAGCATGAGATAATTCCTGCAAAAATTGGAGAACTTTCTTGAGCTGAGCAGCTCCCAGAAAGCATATGCACATTGGAGTTCGGTCCACACCATGGTTTAGGAGTTCTGAACCACCAGCAAGACCCCGTATCTCATCCACAGTAATTTGCATGACCTTGTTAAGGTGACTGGCAGCAAGATACTTGTGTCTAATAAGCATCTCAAACACAGCACGAATTCTACCCAGAAGTTTCGCACGCTCAGGGTCATTGGAAATTGGCCAACTATCAACAAGGGGATATCCTATAGCTCCTTCCACTTCAACACCAATTCTAACTTCACTCTCTGCAATTGTACTATAGCTACTAATTTCTGCCGTACAACTACGGAGGCTATGCCTTAAATTTCTGCTATCAGGGTAAGAATCGCTTGATTCGTTAAATGAATCAATGTACTCCTCTGTGTGATTATCCAAATAGGACTCCTCGTTGAAGGAAGAATCCCTGAATCTGGCTTTACTTTTGAGCATTTCAACCGCAGCCATGACATCCATAGGCTTCCAAGCACAATTAAGAATCATCTCAACCCATTCACTATCAGCATTCCGGGGCAAAAGCCTCTGTATCTCCGGCAAGAGGCTCCCCATGTGTTCCTGCATAACATGCTGCCCATGAGACTCCGAATTCAAGAACTTCTCCCCGCAACGGCAGCAAAGCCAGAACCTCCAAGTCCTATTCGCTTCTCCATAAAACAAAGCCTCAGACAAAACCTCCATAGGCAAAGTATCCTTCAAGGACCCAAAATGTGACTTCAGATCACCAACCCTAATCCTAAGCAAGTCCTTCTTCATCTCAACACTCATAGCATCCCAATAAGACTTAACCCAACCCTTCCTCTCAAAATTAGACCCATTCTTTCTCATATGCCCATACCTTCTCCGATGACCGGAACCCGAACTCAGCGAATCCATCGCTCTTTCGTCCCTATCTCCTTCGCTCTGCGCCTGCGGCGACTCTGCCTTCTGCTGCATAAGCCTCGCCGCCGCAACACGAACCTCAATTTCCTTCCTTCTCTCCTCCGTCGACTTGTTCGACTTCTTGATCTCGTTAGGCCTCCTTCCCTGAACCAGCCGCACCTCCAGCGGGTCCTCCTCCGCCGCCATGGCGCGCCGAATCGGAATCAGCCGGAATTTCTCCTCTCCGGTGCCCAAATTCTTCATCCAGCACGACAGCGCAGCTATGTTCGCCTTCTGCACGAGCTGCCGGAGCTCCCCCTGCACGTGAGCAACACGTGCCTCCGCCGTGGCTATCGCCTGCTGTCCTTCCTCCTGGAGGCTCTCCCTGGCGGGATCAACGGGGCGGTCGACGCCGAGCGCCCTGCCCGACTCGCGCGCCACCTCCTCGAACTCCTTCGCCTCCGTCGCGAGCTCGAACATCAGGTTCGCGTAGAAGTGCGCGAACTCGATCGAGTTCGGCGACAGCTCTACGGCCCTCCGAGCCGACTCGAGGGCGGCGCGGAGGTGCCGCTGCTTCGAGGCCGGGTCGTCAAGCGTGGCGGCGACCTTGACGCAGAGCGTGCCTTGGACTCGGTGGGCGAAGCCAGAGCTCTCGTGCCTTGAGCAGCACTCCTTCATCAGCTTCAGCGCCCTGGCGCGGTTCCCGCGGCGGAGGGCGGTCAGGGCTCGCTCGCATTCCAGCTTGATTGCGGCGCAGGAGGTCGGAGAATCGCCGCCGTCATAGGATTGAGCGGCGGATTGATCGGAAACGGCAGTGCATGCGCCGGATTCCGGTGAATCGGCATTGGTATCGGCGGAGGGAGGAGGAGGGGCGGCCAGTGGGGAGGGTTTGGAGCGTGCGGTAGGGTTTCGTTTTTTGTGCGCCATGGAATTGGATTGTGTTTGGGGGAATGGAAGTCAGGTGCATAAATGTGTATTGTTGTTTGTTTGCTTATTGTTGAATTGACAATTGAGAGAGAGAGAGAGAATGTGGCTGCGGAAGTTGCAGAGAGAGAAGGACGGATTGAAAGAAGAAGGAAGTGACTAGTGCGTAAGTGAGGAGAAGAGAAGGGGCGAAATCAGAGTGAAGAGGGCAACCTGTGAGGGGGAGGCAGGCACCTACCCACTCCCACAACACGAGAGAGATGCAGCACAACAACACGCAGGAGGGTTTGATGAGTAGACAGACAGGAATGGATGATCAGCAAATAATGAATTATTTATTTATAAGCATGGAAATTGCCAAAAAAAAATATATATTCAGAATTTCATGTCATCTGAAAAAACACAAAAACATAAACTCGATTTAACATTTCATATCTCACAATCATTGTCACACACTCGGATCGCGACGGAAGCGGTAAAAAAAAAAAAGAATTTGTTTGAAAAAAAATGAAATCATCGCTAAATTTATTTAAAATTGGGAAAACATAAAAAATTCATTATGTTTATAAAATGGTTTTTGGAATCAAATTTAACTTTGAAAGTCGAGTATGCATAAGAAAGGGTAAAAATTTAATCCTACGCACTTTAATACACCCGCCCTGTGATTTTAATTTTAATTAATCACAGAAATTAATTAATAACCTTTTCAAAATATTTATTTTTTTATTACAAAAAAAAGAAAAGATAACATCAAGGTGTCACAACTCAGATGTTCTAAAATGTCAAGTTAATAAGCTGTCACGGCTAAATTAACATCTTTATTTGAATAAAAACATTTGATAAATAAAAAATATTTAAATCAAAAATGAAAATATAAATTATAAATATTTTAAAAAAAGAAATTTATTTTTTATATTTTTATAAAGAAAAAATAAATAAATATTTTTAGGAAAATTTTCGGATCATTAAGCTGTCACAACTCAAATGCCCGAAATATTGAGTTAACAATCCGTCACGGCTAAATTAACATCTTTATCTAAAATTCCCCACATAAATGAATATTAAATAAAATATTTCAAAAAATAATTATTTATAAATATAACAAAACACGAAAATTGCATAAAAAATGCAAGAAAAAAATTTCTTTAAAAAAAATAAAATGAATTATGAAAAATTAATTTTGACTTGACAGGGATCGAAATCGCCTGCTCCTACGTATCCTCTGGTGTAATAGAGAATTCAAAGTCACGTAATTTTATAGAAAATAATTATGGGTTAATTAATTTTATTTAAAAAAAGAAGAATTTTAGAATATCAAACTGTCACAGCTAAAATACTCTATAACATGTGATTAACAAGCCGTCCCAGCTCAATTAATCCCTTTTAAAAAATCAATTAATTAACTAAGCAAATTTTTAATAAAGCATAATACTCAAATATTTATTTCGAACAATAAATAAAACCTCTTTTTATTTTAGACTTAAATTAATTCATATCCAAATAAGCAAAGTAGAATGTAAAAAAATAAAATAAAATCAACCATAACTCAACAAGCAAAGCTAAATCTAGCTAAATGAACCTAAAATCTATTCTAATAAAACAATTCTACCCAACCCCAATCCTAAACTAAATCTATATTTTTACTAAAAAAAAAAGAACTCAAAGCAAATGAAACCCTTTTTTAATCATTCAAACCTTAAACTAAATGAAATAAATACCAATCAAGTAAACAAAACCGAAAAATCTAAACCACCAAAATATAATAACCTTAAGCAAAGAACATAGACGAGTAAATTTATAAAAAAAATCTAATGTAAACAAAGTTAACTAAAATTCATTTTTTTAAGACACTTTTTAAAACACATACATACACAAATTTAATTTAAATCCCTATCTCCTGCTGATACATACAAATACAAAACTCAAATCCACATAGCTGACACATACACATACTTAAATAAAATAAGATAAAATAAAAAACTCTCTCTCTCTCATGCTCATGGACACATACACATATATAAATAATTTTTTTAAAAAAAAATACAAAACAAAGATAGGAAAATCTCTCTCTCACTCACTCACAGACATACACACTAAAATAAAAAAGAAAAATCTCCCCCCTCTCTCTTTCTCATTCACGGAGACAAACTAAAAGAAAATCTCCCTTTCTCTCTCACTCCCTCACGGACACACACATACAGGCTTTTTTTTCTCTCACACACTCACAACAACAGATTGACAGAGAGACAGAGAAGCAGGGAAAAAGACTTAGAGAAAGAGAGTGAGGTCGCGCACAAGGGGAGGGTGATAGGCCGATCTCCAGGCCACTACGCAAGAAGGGAAACCGACTATGGTTTCACAGCCGAGATGAAGAACGAGTGGCGCTCAGCTACAAAAGGGAGGCAGCTAGATCACGAAGACCATGGAAATGCTACCTCCAGATCTAGTTCAGTTGAGATCGGTGAGTGGCAGCCACAGAGGAACGACGGTGTAGCGGAGCTCATAAAGGGGAAGGAGATTGCATGATGGGAGAGGGCGGAGTACGCGGTGGTCAGTTGGTGGGGTATGGCTTCTGTTCACCGCGGATGCAGGAAAAAGGGAAAAGGAAGCCAGCGGCGTGGCGGCGGTAGTTGGTCGAGATGGTGTGGTGTAGGGAAAAGGATCCGGTCACGATGGCTTGAGGGAAGGTTAACTGCGCGAACTCAAGCGGTGGGGAAAGGGGTGCTTCGCAGAGTTTATGCGGAGGGGGAAAGATGTTGTGGCGGTGGTGGCTTTAGGTGAAGCCGTGAGGGTGATGGATGAGAAGGCGGCCGATGGTGGTGGGTGCGATGGCTAACTCAAGGTGGATGAGGAAGAGATGTTGGGGAAGAGCAAGAAGATGATGGAAGAGGGAGTTGGGGCTGATGATGATGTGAGGCCTCGGTGATGGTGGTTGAAACCACCGTGGCTTCTCCCCTCTTTTCTTTCCTTTTTAAATTTTATTAAAGATTTCTGATGATGATCTGTTGTTGCTTGATTTACCTTATTCTTTCCTCTTATTGTTGCCTGGATTGTATTACTAGAATTGTTGCTGGATTCTTCTTGCAGGTTTCCCTTTGATTTGATCTCTATTTTTAGGTTGAGTAGTGTATCAGAATGTATTTGATTTTTTTTTTTGTGCTTGAATTTTCTTGCTAGTTTGAAGTCCCCTATGATGATCGTTCCCCTTTTTTTTGTTGATGATGGTTACATTTATATTTGTGGCTCTCCGTTGACCATTACAAGTTGGCTCTAATTCATAATCGAAAAGAGCTTTAGCATTTTGCACATAGTGGAGAGGAATATCATCATGATATTCTTCACTTTTTTTTGAAAATAAAAATTCCCCTCATCCCAATGCTTTACGAGCTTGCCTCGGGGAAAGAAGAAAGTGTAGCAATAGGGAAAGGAGAGAGCTCGTGACTCCGTCTCCCTTTTTATTTATTTATTTTTATTTTTATTTTTTTTTGGGCAGATGGACATGAACTGTCCTTTTGAAATGGGCTGAATGGAAAACGAACAGATTGGACTCTAAAAAAACATTTTTAGACAAATAGAACAGGCTAAAATAAATGAAATCGACTTTCTCTTCTTTTTTCATTTTTGGAGATAAAAAAAACAACAACAAGCAAACTTTTTTCATTTTTTTCAAAAGAAATAATTAATGAAACTGTAAATAAAAAATAAAAAAATAGATGCAAATTTTTGGATTTTGTTAAAAAACTGGACAAAATCAGGTGTTCACAGTTGCCCTTCTTTATTCATTTCTTATGAGAGAATATGAAAAACTTAAGTTTTATATTTTCTTCATAAGGAATGAATAAAGACATGAATATTGATTTTGTTCAACAAATGCATGAAATATAAACAATCGAAATCTAAACAGCAAAATAATATGCACCTATAAGAAAGTCAAATGCAAATGTACAAGCTAGTAAGAATCTAAAGCAGGAGGTGCTGACTGGAATTGACTGGAAATGTAAAATGGCAATCTGAGATCAAGTGGAAAAGTAAAAGTGACAAGGCAAGGATACCGACCAGAAATGTAAATTAGCGACTAAGGCTGACTAAAAAATAAATTGGCATCTAAGGCCGACTGGAAATTAAATTAGCAATTGAGGCCGACTGAAATGTAAATTGGCATCTGAGGTCGACTGAAAAGTAAATTGGCGGCAAGGATACCGACTGAAAATTAAAACGGCAAGGATACCGACTGAAAATTAAACCGACAAGGATACCGATTGAAGAGTAAATGGAAAAATAAATCGACAAGGATACCGATTGAAAAAGTAAATTGGCAAAGAGGCCGACTAAAAATTAAACTGGTAAGGATACCGACTAAAAAGTAAATCGGCAAGGATACCGACTGAAAATTAAACTGGCAAGGATACCGACTAAAAAGTAAATTGAAAAATAAATCTGCAAGGATACCGACTGGAAATTAAACCGACAAGGATACCGACTAACTAAAAATTAAATCGGCAAGGATACCGATTGAAGAGTAAATTGAAAAGTAAATCAGCAAGGATACCGACTGAAAATTAAACAGGCAAGGATACCGACTAACTGAAAATTAAACCAGCAAGGATACGGACTGATTGAAAATTAAATCGGCAAGGATACCGACTGGAAATGTAAACTGGCAAGGAGGCTGACTAAAAATTAAACCGGCAAGGATACTGACTGGAAATATAAATTGGCAAGGAGGCCGATTGAAAATTAAACCGACAAGGATACCAACTGAAGAGTAAATTGAAAAGTAAATCGGCAAGGATATCGACTGGAAATTAAACCAGCAAGGATACCGTTTGGAAATGTAAACTGGCAAGGAGGTCAACTGAAAATTAAACCGGCAAGGATACCGACTGAAAAGTAAACACGGCAAGGATACCGACTGGAAATGTAAATTGAAAAGTAAATCGGCAAGGAGGCCGACTGAAAATTAAACCGGCAAAGATACTGACTGAAGAGTAAATTGAAAAGTAAATCGGCAAGGATACTGACTGGAAATTAAACCGGCAAGGATACCGACTGAAATATGAACGGTGGCAATCTGAGGCCGACTAAAAAGGTAAAATAGTCTTGTTCATTTTTCATGCAAAAGTCAAAAATTTATTATCCACCTTTAGTTTATTTCAAACACATTATTGAAAAACTAACCATAACCAAATTGAGCAAGCCTCAAAAAGAACTTTAACCCATCAAACTCATAATTCTTGCATTGGACCTTCTAACACAACAAAGACTTGTTCACTTCTTTTGTTCTTTTTTTCCCTTTTTCCTTTCCAGAATGATGGATACTCTTCTGCCAAACTTAATTGCAGTTTCTGGATCGTGATACTAGTCATTGATGTATTGCTGTAAACATTGTTAGATCGCATAATTGAAGCTTAAATTTATCCTATTTGAGACATCATAAATGAATATACATTCAAAGAGAAGGTGAAAGGATCAACTGAATGAACATCTTTATTGCTTGGTATATTGGATGACAAAAATGTTTGGAAAAAGGCAACAACATAAGAACGAAATACAAAAATTGTGAAAGATAAGAAATTTTGCCCCAGTTTAATCAATCAATTTCTTGCCGCAAGTTGAAAACCTTAGCCATGATCTCTGATGATATGATGTTGAACCTTTTTTTTTCCAAAAATTTGCCCCAGTTTCAGTCTTTGATTTGCTTAGTTTACTGGACCAATTCAACACCGAAAATTGCCCCAATGTAACTATTGGAGATGATGCATATCTTATTTTTCTCTAACTTTTGCCTAGGCTGCTCTTTCGAGTTTTCAACCTAGCGAGTTCTTTCTTCATTTTATTTTTGTTTTGCCCTAATTTTTGCTTAGGTCACTCTTTCGAGTTTTCAACCTAATGGGCTTTTTCAGCATCTTTTCAAACATAAAATCTTTGACTGCATCACTGTTGATTGGCTTAGGCAATTCTTGTCCATCCATGTTTTGCAAGATCAACACCGCACCTGAGAATGCTTGCTTGACAATATAAGGACCTTCATAACTTGAAGCCCATTTTCTAGTGCATCCTCTTGATTGGGGAGAATTTTCTTCAGAACCAAATCTCCTAGATGAAAATTTCTAGGACGGACTTTCTTATTAAAAGCCTATCCATTCTGCTTTGATACAACTGGCCATGACAAATAGCTGCAAGCCTTTTTTCTTCGATCATGTTTAATTGCTCATATCGAGCGTTCACCTATTCATATTCTTCCAACTCAGCCTCTATTAAAACCCTAAGCGAAGGGATTTCAACCTCTATAGGGGATACAGCTTCCATTCCATAAACCAATGAGGAGGGAGTTGTTCCTGTGCTTGACCATATGTTGGTATGATACGCATGCAAAGCATATGGCAGCATTTCATGCCAGTCTTTGTAATTCACCACCATTTTGGCAATGATTTTCTTGATATTCTTATTTGCAGCTTCAACCGCACCATTCATTTGAGGCCTATAAGGAGCTGAGTTATGATGCTTGATCTTGAAAGTCTCAAAGAATTTTTGAACCTCGGCACCATTGAGGTTAGGAGCATTGTCTGTGATGATCCTTTTTGGAATCCCATATCTACAGATAATGTCTCTTTCGATTAATCTAAGAAACACCTTCTGTGTGATGTTGGCACATGAAGCAGCTTCCACCCATTTAGTGAAATAGTCTATTGCCACCAAGATGAAATGATGACCATTGGATGCTTTGGGATTAATTGAACCAACAACATCCATACCCCACATCGAGAAAGGCCAAGGAGATACCATGCTATACAATGGAAATGAAGGAGCATTGATTCAGTCTGCATATATTTGGCATTTGTGGCATTTCCGAACATAATTGATACAATCATTCTCTATGGTGGACCAATACTAACCACTCCTTAGGATCTGGCGCGCCATCATATGCCCATTGGTATGAGTTCTACAGATCCCTTCATGGACTTCGGTCATGATTATTCGAGCTTCTTGAGCATCTACACATCTAAGGATAGTGGTGTCATAATTCCTCTTATAAAAGACTTCACCATTCAGGAAGAAGGCCATGGCCAGTCTTCGAATTATCTTTTTATCCATCTCATTTGCACCTATTGGGTATTCTTCTTTTTGAATATACTGCTTGATATCATGATACCATGGTTGTCCGTCTGGTTCAATCTCCACATTATCACAATATACCGGTTCACCTTGCACTTCTACATGGATGGGTTGGACAGTAGCATGGACTTCCAAATTAGTCATTACAGCCAAAGTTGCCAAAGCATCCGCAAACTGGTTCTTGTCTCGAGTTAAGTGGGAGAACGATATATTATCAAAGCACTCAATTAATTGAGACAAATACTTCTGATAAGGTACCAATTTTGGATCTTTTGTGCGCCATTCTCCATTAACTTGATAGATTATGAGTGCAGAGTCTCCAAAGACCTTTAGTTCTTTGATTCCCAAGTCAATCGCAACTTGCAAACCATTTGCACATGCTTCATATTCTGCCATGTTGTTGGTACATATTCAAAGTCTAGTTTGATGGAAACTGGGTATTGCTTCCTAACTTGTAAGACTACTATAGCTCCTATTTCACATCCATTCATATTGGCAGCTCCATCAAAGTACATCTTCCACACACTCTCCTCTTCCTCATCTTCTCTTTCTAGTTCCAACACCTCGTCATCAGGGAATTCAAGCATAGTGGGTTGTACACTCTTCATAGGGTTTTCAGCTAGATGATCAGCAATTGCACCTCCCTTGATGGACTTTTGAGTAACATATTTGATATCAAATTCAGACAACATCACTTGTCATTTTGACATTCTCAATGACACATGAGGACTATCAAATATGTATTTTAATGGATCTATTCGAGAAATCAGCCAAGTGGTGTAGTATAACATGTACTGCCTCAACCTCTTGAAAGCCCATACTAATGCACAACAGTTCTTTTCAATTGCCATATAATGGGATTCACATTCGTTAAACTTCTTACTCAAATTCTAAATGGCATGTTTTTTCTTTCCAGATTCATCATATTGCCCCAACATTGCCCCAAGTGAAGTGGGTAATACTGTAAGATACAGTATCAAAGGACGGCCTGGCATAGGAGGGATCAAAACTGGAGGTTTCATTAGATAAGTCTTTATTTTGTCAAAGGCTTCTTGGCATTCTTCATTCTATTCTCCAGGTTGATGTTTTCGCAGGAACTTGAATATAGGCTCACAAGTACTAGTCAAATTGGCAATGAATTTAGCAATGTAGTTGGGCCTTCCTAGAAAACTTCTCATTTCTTTTTCAATTCCGGGCGCTGGCATTTCTTGTATTGCCTTCACCTTATCCGGATCCACCTTTATCCCTTCTCTGCTGACAATGAACCCAAGTAATTTCCCTGTGGAAGCTCCAAAGACGCATTTATTTGGGTTCAGCAGCAACTTCTATTTTCTAAGCCTTTCAAATAGCTTTTGCAAGACTGCTACGTGGCTTTCTCCTTCTTTGGACTTAGCGACCATGTCATCTACATACACTTCAATTTCCTTGTGCATCATGTCATGAAACAATGCAACCATAGTATGTTGGTAAGTGGCACCGGCATTTTTCAACCCAAATGGCATAACTTTGTAGCAAAATGTTCCCCACGGAGTAATGAACGTAGTTTTTCCTTTGTCATGAACATCCATGAGAATCTGATTATACCTGAAGTATCCATCCATAAATGAAAATCAGTGATTTCTGGCTGTATTATCGACAAAGACATCAATGTGAGGGGGTAGAAAATCATCATTTGGGCTAGCTTTATTTAGATCCTGATAGTCTACACACATCCTAACCTTCCCATCCTTCTTAGGCACAGGCACAATGTTGGCCACCCAATCAGTGTGTCTTGATACCTCTAAAAATCCAGCTTATAGCTGTTTAGTCACTTCTTCTTTTATCTTTAATGACATTTTAGGTCATATTCTTCTCAACTTTTGCTTTTTCGGCTCAGCTTCTGGATACAAAGGGATCTTCTGTGAAGCGATCTCTGGATCCAATCCTGGCATATCATGATAAGACCATGCGAAGACATCCAGGTATTCTTCAAACAAAGCAATCATTTCTGTTCGTTCAGGATTCTCTACTATTTTCAGCTCTTTCTTCTCTTCCTCGATGCCCATGTTAATTACCTCGATCACCTCATTGTCTAAGTCAAATCTTTTTTCCATGTATTCCAGTAATCCGAAAAATTTCTCAACAGTTTCTTCATCTTCTTCAGATTCATAACTATCACAATCAAGTGCAGTAAGATAATCAACTGATTGGCCTTCAAAATCCCTTTCATGTGGCAAAATTTCTATATTTAAATCCCTGGAAAGTAATTGCGGTGGGTTGGAATTGCAAGACACATAATGGGTAAAACACAAATAATGCAGAAAAGGTACAAATTAATGGGCTGAGGAAATAATGCTAAAGATAAAAAAAAGTAAAAAGAATAGCGGATGGAAATAAAAAGAATGGACGAGATGAAGAAGTACAAGGTGTAATAATAAAGAAAAATTATTGGATAAACATGCAAGTTCATTCAAATGATGTCTCAAAGTAGCATACAAGAAAGCAAAGACAATTAATACAATCCCAAATGATTACTTTGAAGTAATAATATCAATTATTGGTTCAGCTGTCCAATTCATCAGCATCTCATCGTGGTTGCCAGCAAAAGCATTGTTGTATTCTTTAGGCTTCTCAACATCCAGGGTGTTGATAGTGGGAAAATATCTGGAGGCATAACCTTCTTCAGCCATAATCACTTTAGCCGAGTGAGGAAATATCTCTTTCAAATGAGGGATCTGCTCCATTTTTTTCTTTTGATTTCTTTTGCTCAAGAGCCATGGTCTTGATCTGATTCTCCAATGATGCCTCATATCCTAAACCGAATCAATTTCGCTTCTCTAAGATAGGCTGAGGCATTTTGATACCCTGCAACTGTGATCCTAGCCCTTTGTCGTGCAAATAACCATATTTGGTCATGATATGAGCCACTACCTAATTGACATCTTGCCTTAGGAGCTCATTCTGTTCTTGTTTTAACCCTACAACCTCCAAACTATGCCATAAACTTTTTTCCACTAACTCCACATTTTCAAAATATGGAAGTGTAACTGGTTTGGATACTATGATCTCCTTCCCTCCATGGATGGTAATGACTGAGCCATTCTTAACATATTTAACCTTTTGATGCAAGCTTAAAAGAACATGACCAACATTGTTAATCCATGGTCTTCCCAGCAGCATATTGTAATCAGACTCAATCTCTATTACTTGGAATAACACCTCAAATCGGCTTGGACCGATTTCCAATGGCAGCACCATTTCCCTAAGGATGCTTTTCTTTGCTCCATCAAAAACTTTCACAATCATCACTTGTGGTGAAATATCATCCTTGTTCATTGACAAGTAGCTCAAGGTTGACACTAGCAAGACGTTTAGTCCCGACCCTCCATCGATGAAAAATTTGGGCACTATAGCCTTTGCATTTGAAGGTTATATACAGTGCTTGTGGGTTGGCTTGTGATACAATTTCCTCATCTGAGAAAGTGATCACATTGATACGTTTTACCAGATCCACCATATTCACCATATACTCCAATGAGACATCCGGTTTCATATAAGCATCATTCAAGACCTTTGCCATTGCTTTTTCGTGAGATTCAAATGACAAGATTAGTGACAACAAGGAGATTTTGGCAGGGGTTTTCTTCAATTGCTCCAGTATGTCATACTCATTTTGCTTCATGATCTTCAGGAACTCCTCTTCTTCATCTTCTTTTTTTCCTTTTCTTTCCACACCAGAACCTTTTCCAACATTCTCTTCCTCAACAAGCTTTCTTTTTTTCCAACTCTCCGGGCCTATAAACCCTTTCGCTTCTTGTTATTCCTTTAAACTCCGCTACCACTTCACTTGTTTGGGATTTCGAGGTTTCCCTTATGTCTCCATTTGTCCCCACATTGGTTTCGTAGTTCCAAGGTATAGCATATGTATCCTCATAACCAAAGGGTATCGGCTTTTTCACAGTGATCACCACTTTTTCCAGTTTTGGAGTTGGATTAAGTGGTGGTACCTGAAGCACAAAGCGATCAATCACATTCACTTTTTCTTGGAAACTTAACTTCTTTTTGGCTTGAATCACACCCAAATTGAGCAATCCATGTACACAAGCCTTGAAATCCCAATAATTTTCTATATCATGGTCAAGACCTCCACAATGATATAAACAGCTTGATTCCATGTCATATTTCTCATCTTCTTCCATCATGGATGCAGATGCTGTGATGTTATACCCAGCCTCCTTCAAGCCGTTGAACACTTCTTCCATCGGTGTTTGAAGACTCAAAACTTTCTTAATCAATGGTTCTTCTACCTCCAAGGCATTCACCTAACTTCCTCCTTCGTGTTTTGGGATTGGGTTATTAACAATATCCGGCTTCGAATCTTCTTGAAAGTCCAGCCTCCCACAAGCAATTAATCTTCTTACCGCTATTTTGAATCCTTCACAATCCTCTACGGAATGTCCCATAATATCCATATGATATTTGCAAGTAAGGTTTGGGTTGTACCATGCTGGAAATGGTGGTTCTAATGGGTGCACTGGATATGCAGAGATTAGGTGAGCATCAACTAGTTTTTGAAAGAGGTTGGCATTCGAGATGGATAGCTTTGGAAAAGGTAGAAGGTTAGGAAATCGATTACGGTTCTGGTTTTGGAAATTTGGTCAAGCTGCTAGGGTGTATGTTGGGCGAGTTGGTTGATATGGCCTTATGTGAAAATTGTTAACTTGTGGCTGGAGGTATGAAACAGTGTTTGTGGTTGGCATGGTTTGGTAAGATGGGTAAGGAATGATAAGTGTGTGGTGTGATGACAGTTGGGGTCGTGGATGTGTTGGTGCATGCCTTGGTACAGAGGATTGTTGACCTTGCACATAATTCGCATCTATTTCCTTCTTCTTGGGCAGGAAACTTTTTCTTGTGTCTTCACTGCTCATGGGAAGTTTGCCGGCCTTTGCCAAGCTCTCAATCCTTTCTTTGGCAGTTATTAATTCAGAGACATCCTTGTATGCTGCTCCTACCATTGCCCCAATATAAGGGGATCCCAAGGTTCCCAAAAAGTAGGAGCACATTTCAGTTAGGATAAGTGGTGGTTGAACTTGGGCAGCCATGGCTCTCCATCTTTGAGCATATTGCTTGAATGATTCATCCTTCTTCTTCTGCATGGAGCTTAATTGCTCCTAGGTAGGTGCCACATCAAGATTGAACTTGTATTGGCTCATGAACAGATCAGCCAATTCTCTCCAGCTAGAAATCTTTAAATGGTCTAGTTGAATGTACCATTCCAAAGCAGGTCCAGTCAGGCTTTCATGGAAGAAGCTGATGAGAAATTTTTCATCCTTTGACCATATCGCCATTTTGGTGCAATAACTCTTCAAATGAAAAAGAGGATTACCCGTCCCATCATACTTTGAGAAATCAGGAACCTTAAAGTCCTTAAGGGCAGAGCTGTTTAACTTCCACATACCATAGGGACTAGGTCCCTGAATAACCGTAACCTGCTCTTGAATCTTCTTCATCCATTCTTCTTTGAACTTTCCTTTTTCTGCCTCTGTACAACTATTCTTTGAGGAGGATGGTTGCTTCTGGATGACCACACGAGGTTGCTCCCAAACAGGGGTAATATGCCCATGCTCGTTAGTATGCACATTTTCTAAGGAATGATAGCCCTTTCCAATAGGGATTACCAATGGTATCGTGGGTGGTGGTTGTCCATAGAGATTATTCGGGATTTCACCCACATCATTTATCATTCATCCCCAAAGTGACATTTAGAGCTGCACTTGATACCACAGGCATAGTTATCATCGTAGCATTTGGTTGCACAGTTGCTAGTATATCACTACTTTGATAAACTCCTAATAGGTCGAGTGAATCTTTCATGGCTCTCATCATGTCCTCTAATCTTGATTGGTTATTCGATAGTTCATTCATTTTTCCTCTTACTGCATCAACTTCATTGCTCATATTTCTTCCTGCCTCCGAAGTAGTTGGGATTGGGATACTCCTTTCTGTGTCACCATTTCCTCCAGCCATTTTGGTCCGAGCTTTGGTATTGTGAATTCGAGTTTGATTAGTATCAGTTTTCCTTGGGCACCCAATTGTGATGAGGTTTTACTTGGAAAAATAATTTTAATGAAAAGAAAGAGACAAAAACATAGCTATTTGTTAGAAATCATCAGTTGAGCCGAATCTTAATGTGAGTATCTTTAATGATAACTGTTCCCTAGAACGTCTCGTTCAAAAGTACTAAGTCATGGATATTGCTATGAGACCAACACAATGTAGAGAAACAAAGATTCTTTCATTCATAAAGATGTGTTACAGCTGTCATCTTTCTTACATTCATTTCCACAACGACAAAAGAAAATACATTCTAAAGCTCCAAATGCCTTTCTCAACATCTCTCAGCAATTATTTGCTTCATTCTCCCAATCAAGTCTTTACAATAGTCAACAAAATTGCTAATCTCAATTGGGGTCTTGAAAGGGATTATTCCTTACTCAGCAATCCTAAGTATCTTGGAACATCCTCTATAGCTGCGTTCGCCAACCTTGCCAAGTTTGAGAAGCGAATCTTCAACTCATGAATAATGTGATTTTGATGTTGTACTTCAAAATCCAAACTTGCAGTTCTTTTCTTTTCTTCTCCCAGAGCAACTTGATATTTCATGATCTCATCATTCATGTGTTGGCTTAGTTCTTCAATCTTCATTTGGTATTCATTGTTCAATTCTTCCATTTGTTGTTTCATTTGCTCTTTACCTTTTAACGCAGCTTCTTTAACAACTTTGGCCTTTCGGAGAAGTTCCTTCAATTGTTGATTTTCAGCTAGTGCCTTGTCACGTTCTTGTCTTCGAAGCCCTAGCTCTTTGTTGGCAGCCTTGAGACATTCCTTGGTCTTCATCGTATGCTCATGTCCAATCTTCAACTTTTTACTTGTTCCTTCTAGAACTCGATCCCTTTCAGAGGTTTCTCGTTTTAAGGCCGTATACTTATGGCGGGCACTTTCCAATTCGGCTTCCATTTGCATTTTTTCTTGCTTAGCCTTGTCTAATTTCTCTTTCACTTCTTTGATCTCTTCTATTTCATTGAAGTGCCAGGTTGACACCTTGTCCAAAGGAGTAATTGTTAAGGCCCTGAATGGTAGCTTGATCTCTTAAGCCCTATTTTTCACCCATTGACAGTAGTTTTCTTTCACAGCACAACTCCTAGCTCCCAGTTCTTTTCTTTTCTTGACAACCTTGCTCCAGGCAGATCGGATTTTCTGTAGTAGGTCGATGTCACTGGAGTCTAGGTATTAAAAGACAAATGGAGTGGTTACAGCTTCAGAAGGCTGTCCCATCATGGGGTAATCAAGTTAGCGCAATACTAATGCTGGATGCATCCTCGGGTACCCATGAGGGGTACATTTGGGAAGCTTCCACACTGATAAATCAAAGTTTGCCCATCTTCCCACCAAGGGTACCATCGTAGCATTTTTTCATTTAACTTGGCCAGGTCTTGAGCCCACTCTTGTCCACTCTTCTTCTTGATATTATGCATTCGTAGATCTTCAATGGGACAGGGCGCCTTGTAACTCATTTGGAATATGTGCGCGGTAGCCCACACATATAACATTGGTAAACAGACAGAATTCTTTTGTCATTCCTCTCATAGCAAAAGTTTAGAGTACAATAAACATCTGCCAAGAGGGCTGGAACAGGATTATGACCATGGAGTTTATGAGAAAGGAATACATCAATAGCTCCAAGGTCCACAAAGCATTCAATATTCAAAAATAAGACAGTGCCATAGATAGTGAGGGCTAGTACATTTATAAAAGTTTCCCAGTCCTCATTTTGAGCCAAATGGTGCATATGCCCTTCCAGGTAATCCTTTGAGAATCCATAGGTCCCATTTCTACACTTCTGTGCTTCACACAAATCCTTCACTCTTATCCTTAGGACAGTTGACATAGTATGTAAAGAAGAATAATGACCTTGATAGTGATGAGGTTTTTCTCCTTCTAGTGGCAATCTCAGGATTTTTTCAAATTCCTCAATGGTTGGCGCTAACTGAAAGTCTTGAAAGGTAAAACATCAGAGCGGAGGATCATAGTATTGTGCCAATGCCGTGATCGCCTCTTCCTGCTCTTCTACTTCTAAAAGATCCAAAATCTTTCCATATTTTCTAGTAAGAGAAAGACGTTGTGGTACCCTTAACAATTGACCCAAAGATCTCAAGCTTTTTGTGTCAGGTGTCTTGGCTTTAAGACGTAGAGTTCTTTTCAGTTTTTCATTTTCCTAACTGTCTGGTCTCATATTTACTTCCATTTTACCAAGATATTCACAATAAGAGTTCATGTCAACTTTCTAACAAACCTACCATAACAAAAAACTTAATTTAAATGAAAGAAAGAATAATAAACAAATTAGGAAATGAAAAGAGATTATATACAAAGAACAATGATAGGAATTTATATACAAAGAAAAAAAAGTTTAGGAAAATGCATGCTCTCTTTATGTCCTATTTGAGGTAAATTCTGGAGGTCAATTCTATGGTCCTATGGTCGTTCTACTTTGTGAACACTTTCACTGGGGGTCTCTATTCTCAGAATTCTATGGCCTCTAGAGTTAAGACTCATTTCAGAATGTTATCCACAAGAGCAGGTGAACCGCTAGATATAGGACATTCACAAAAGAATCACACTCTAGACAAGATTTTCACGATAACCAAACAGGATGAACATTCAAAATGGCTACCACTACGTAATCTCTTACCTATCTTAGGTTGTACTCAGACCCGGGTATAGGGCCCTACTCGTGTGTGATTAATGTGTAAGTGTTGTGTGTGAAGATAGCATACAAACCTGAAATCCTAAAACTACCCATGACTAATACCTGCAAAAACAACACAAACAAATATGTACAGAACCCAGAAATAGTCATCTACCCTAAGGTTTTAACAAATAAAGCCATTATTATAAATAAACACATGAAATACAAAACTCTATAAAGAAATAAAGCATAAAGAAAAATACTAGACAAAGTAAACTAAGAAAAGGAAAATAAACATCAAAAGGCTATATTTAAGTTGCACAACTAACTAAAACAGGCTTGACTCTCTTGGAAATCCCCAATGGAGTCGCCATCTGTCGCAACCGGGATCGCAAGAGGGACAACGAAAAAAGAATTTGTTTGAAAAAAAATGAAGTCGCCACCAAGTTTATTTAAAATCGGGAAAACATGGAAAACCCATTATGTTTACAAAATGGTTTTTGGAATCAAATTTGAGTTTGGGAGTCGATTATGCATAGGGAAGGGTAGAAATTTAATCCTACGCACCCCTAATACACCCGTCCTTATACGGTACTTTTAATTAACTGTGCAAATTAATTAATAACCTTTTCAAAATATTTATTTTTGTTTTATTACAAAAAAAAGAAAAGATAACACCAAGCTGTCATAACTCAGATGTTCTAAAATGTCGAGTTAATAAGCCGTCACGACTAAATTAACATCTTTATTTGAATAAAACCATTTGATAAATAAAAAATATTTAAATCGAAATGAAAATATAAATTATAAATATTTACAAATAAGATAAAAAAAAATTTATTTTTTATATTTTTATAAAGAAAAAAACAAATATAAAAGAAAAACAAATATTTTTAGGGAAATTTTTGGATCATTAAGCTGTCACAACTCAAATGTCCGAAATATCAAGTTAACAAGCCGTCACAACTAAATTAACATCTTTATCTAAAATTCCCCACATAAATGAATATTAAATAAAATATTTCAAAAAATAATTATTTATAAATATAACAAAATATGAAAATTCATAAAAAATGCAAGAAAAAATTTCTTTATAAAAAACAAATAAAGTGAATTATGAAAAATTAATTTTGACTTGACAGGGATCGAAATCGCCTGCTCCTATGTATCCCCTGGTGCAATAGAGAATTCAAAGTCACGTAGTTCTGTAGAAAATAATTATGGGTTAATTAATTTTATTTAAAAAAAGAAGAATTTTAGAATATCAAGCTGTCACAGCTAAAATACTCTATAACATGTGATTAACAAGCCATCCCGGCTCAGTTAATCCCTTTTAAAAAATTGTTAATTAACTAAGAAAATATTTAATAAAGCAAAATACTCAAATATTTATTTCGAACAATAAATAAAACCTCTTTTTATTTTAGACTTAAATTAATTCATATCCAAATAAGCAAAGTAGAATGTAAAAAAAATTAAAAAAATAAAATCAACCGTAACTCAACAAGCAAAGCTAAATCCAGCTAAATGAACTCAAAATCTATTCTAATAAAACAATTCTACCTAAACCAAATCCTAAACTAAATCTATATTTTTGCTAAAAAAAAAAAAGAACTCAAAGCAAATGAAACCCTTTTTTAATTATTCAAACCTTAAACTAAATGAAATAAATACCAATAAACTCATTTTTGGTATAAACCACCAAAATATAATAACCTTAAGCAAAGAACATAGATGAGTAAATTTAAAAAAAAAAATCTAATGTACACAAAGTTAACTAAAATTCTTTTTTTTAAGACACTTTTTAAAACACATACATACACAAATTTAATTTAAATCCCTAACTCCTGCTGATACATACAAATACAAAACTCAAATCCACATAGCTACCACATAAACATACTTAAACAAAATAAAATAAAATAAAAAACTCTCTCTCTCTCTCTCTCATGCTCATGGACACATACACATATATAAATGAATTTTATTAAAAAAATACAAAAAAAAAGAAAGGAAAATCTCTCTCTCTCTCTCTCACTTACAGACACACACTAAAATAAAAAAGAAAAATCTCCCCGTCTCTCTCTTTCTCATTCACGGACACACACACTAAAAGAAAAACCTCCTTTTCTCTCTCACTCCCTCAAGGGCACACACATACAGGCTTTTTTTTCCCTCTTACACACTCACAACAACAGATGGACAAAGAGATAGAAAAGCAGGGAAAAAGACTCAGAGAAAAAGAGTGAGGTCGCGCACAAGGGGAGGGCGGTAGGCCGATCTCCAAGCCGCCACGCAAGAAGGGAAACCGACTATGGTTTCACGACCAGGATGAAGAACGAGCGGCACTCAGCTGTAAAAGAGAGGTAGCTAGATCGCGAAAACGATGGAAACGTTGCCTCCAGATCTGGTTCAGCCGAGATCGGTGATTGGTAGCTGCAGAGGAACGACAGTGTAGCGGAGTTCGTAAAGGGGAAGGAGATTGCGTGATGGGAGAGGGCAGAGTACGCGGTGGTCGGTTGGTGGGGTATGGCTTCTGGTCACCACGGAGGCAGGAAAAAGGGAAAAGGAAGCCAGCGGCGTGGCGACGGTGGTTGGCCGAGATGGTGCCGTGTAGGGAAAAGGATCCGGTCATGATGGCTTGAGGGAAGGCTAACTGCACGAACTCAAGTGGTGGGGAAAGGGGTGCTTCGCGGAGTTTATGCGGAGGGGGAAAGATGTTGTGGCGGTGGTGGCTTTAGGTGAAGCCGTAAGGGTGATGGACGAGAAGGCGGCCGATGGTGGTAGGTGCGGTGGCTAACTCAAGGTGGATGAGGAAGAGATGTTGGGGAAGAGCAAGAAGATGATGGAAGAGGGAGTTGGGGCTGATGATGATGTGAGGCTTTGGTGATGGTTGTTGAAACCATCATGGTCTCTCCCCTCTTTTCTTTCCTTTTTAAATTTTATTAAAGATTTCTGATAATGATCTGTTGTTGCTTGATTTACCTTATTTTATTGTTGCCCTGGATTGTATTACTGGAATTGTTGTTGAATTCTTCTTGCAGGTTTCCCTTTGATTTGATCTCTATTTGTAGGCTGAGTAGTGTATCAGAATGTATTTGATTTTTTTTTTTGTGCTTGAATTTTCTTGCTGGTTTGAAGTCCCCTCTGATGATCATTCCCCTTGTTTTTGTTGATGATGGTTACATTTATATCTGTAGCTCTCCGTTGAGCATTACAGGTTGACTCCAATTCATAACCGAAAGGAGCTTCAACATTTTGCACATAGTGGAGAGGAACATCACCATGATATTCTTCACTTTTTTTTGAAAATAAAAATTCCCCTCATCCCAATGCTTCACGAGCCTGCCTCGGGGAAAGAAGAGAGTGTAGCAATAGAGAAAAGAGAGAGCTCGTGACTCTATCTCCCTTTTTATTTATTTTTTTTGGCAGATGGACATGAACTATCCTTTTGAAATGGGCTGAATGAAAAACAAACGGACTGAACTCTAAAAAAACATTTTTTAGACAAATAGAACAGGCTAAAATAAATGAAATGAGCTTTCTCTCTTTTTTTTCATTTTTGGAAATAAAAAACAACAACAAGAAGAAGCAAACTTTTTTCATTTTTTTCAAAAGAAATAATTAATCAAATTGTAAAAAAAAATAAAAAAATAAAAAAAATAGATGCAAATTTTTGGATTTTGTTAAAAGACCGGACAAAATCGGGTGTTCAAAATCATAAACTCGATTTTTCATTCATGGACTTTTTGCGATATTTCAATTTCGACTGATGCTTTTCACCCCTAACGTGTTTGATTTTATTTTAACAAGGTCAATTTTTTAATATAGATTAATTTGGCTCAAACATGTCTATTTTTATCTCGTGTTGAAGCATATTATACATGTAAAAGGTCTATTTTTATCCTCAGTTGTCTAAATTGTAATTTTTTTTTACTTAGAAGTTATTATAAATAAGATCTAATTTATTTGAATGAAGATTATTAGATAAAAATAAAGCTTCTGCCTATATAATAAGGCATCCACGTTGTAGGAATTAATATTTCTAAATTTAATCGGTAGTATTTGTTAACAAAATTGACAATGTTGGCGAATAGAATAAAATAAAATTAAGAAAACCGCGAGACGTGGCATATTGATAGCTCATCTTGTCTGAAAACTATGTAGTTAAGGATTCGATCCTCACTTATAGAAATGGAATGTATTTCATGATCAGTCATTTGCCTATTTGGGAAAACTCTATGACTAGGAAATTAGTCATTACCGCTGGTGACGAATACTCTGCTTTTGATAAAAATAAAATAAAATAAAATAAAGACACTATCAAAGTATTAAGGATGCAATAGAAGTTAAAATAAAAATATTAGAGACAATATCGAAATATCGCTAAAATATAAAGGATGAGAATAGGGTTATTCCAGGGACAATAACACTTTCACAATTGCATATTTGCATTCCCAAAATTTTTGTGTTGGATAAATTGAGCTAAATCAAATTAACTAGAATAACTTAATACTCATGGATAAAAGTAAAAAAGATATATTAAATAAGATAATAACTTTTATATAATAACAATGTAGAAGAGTTTTATATTATTATTCAGACATTTTTTTTATAAGATTTTTATGATCATAAATAATTAAATTAAACACTTTTATGGTATAATAATATATAATTAAATATTTATATAAAAAAAATTACATTTATAGAATATTAAAATTAAATTCTTAAAGTAATGGGACGTTGTTCTTTTTCTTTACAATGATATCCTTTATATAATTAATTATATTAATCAAGAGAATCAAACTCAAAAGTTTAAGTAAACTTATAGAGTCTATATAAACTCAACTCATAAACTTGTATGAATTTACCTAATATGAAAAAATATATATATATATACACACACACACACTAAAAAAATAAATTGAACATCAACTTCAAAGTTAAACATTAGTACATTAAAACACCATAAATCCATAAAGTAGGGTTTGTTTACTGTTTTCGAGATAAAAATATAGAGACACGGGAAACACAAACTTATTTGATGATAGAGACAGGAACACTGTCCCTGAGATAGAAAAACACAATTTTTGTACCTCCAAAATATGGGGACAGTGAGGATAAGGTATGAAAACAGAAATTTAATATTTTTGTCATCCAACAATACCCATATACATATTTATCACTTATGTTTTCATCTCCACTGTCTCCATTGTCCCTGTATTTCTGTCTCTATCCTTGTATTTTCTGTCCCGAGACAGTAAACAAACGCTACCTAATAAATCACACATAATGATAAATAACGAATTACAATAGCATATTTCAAGTCCATTCAAACCAAAGCATAAGATCCTAATGATATAACTTAAGAAAACCCAACAGTTTAGGTCTTAAAACTCAAATCCTCCAACATCTTCAATCTCAGCATCATCAATATCATCATGTTCTCCTTCCTCTTTATCAAATGAAGCTTCATCATCAACAATTGTATCCACAATCACATGAACATGATCATCTAAATTTGCATTGCTTGAACTCACAAGTAAGTTATCGCTATCTATTTCATCCACATTAACTTCATTACTAAGCCTACCACTAGGGTCATCCTCAAGTGATTGTTGAGCATTCTCATCCTCTTCTTTAGCAGTGTCCACATGATCCCTCCCTGTAGTTATCCACTCATCATTATAATAGATATCCTCGATCAAAATTAAGAATATGATTCTTCTTTAGTTATCCACTCATCATCATAATGGATATCTTCGATCAAAACTAAGAATATAATTTCTTCTTATCTGTTTATGGTTTAACTTTGAGTTGTACATCTCATAGACCAACTCATTCAATTTTTTCTAATGCAAGCGGTTTCTTCTCTTTATATGAACCTAAAATCAAAATAAAAGTAAAATGTCAAAATTCAAACAAACTGAACTTAAACTAAAAGCAAAGTAATAAATTAACTCCAATTACATACCATTTTAAATGCACTCCAATTACGCTTACATCCAGAAGAGCTACAGGTTAAGCTAAGAACACAAATGGCAAACCTTTTTAATTCTGGGCAACCACCCCCATAAAAGTCCCACCACACAATAGGAAGTATAGTTTTCCTACTATTCTTCACAGTGTCAATGCCAAAGAGGCCTCTAGCATAATGGAAATCAGCAAGCTGCAAACTAATCTTATTCCTCTCTGTTGTGTCACAAACCAATTTGGCCATACAATCATACAAGTGTTGTTTGACCTCAACACCATCAACCTTGAAATCAGAGTCACGTTGGAAATAAGGATTAAGATAATAGGTTGTAACATGTAACGGTCTATCGAGTTGGTTTTCCCACCTTTCACTAATAATTTGCCATATAGGTTAATAACTAAAAATACCAAACAAGCAAAAACAAATTAGATTGAGGTAATAAATATAACATATTGAACTATTAGAAAACAAATAACATGTTATAAATAATTAAATTTCAAGTAGATTTGAAGTTTACCCTTTTTCACATTATTAAAGTTGAATTTTATCCTCTAATTTGCTGAAATCATCCCCTCATATATGAAACCCATGGCTGATTTTTCATCTGAATCAACCAAACGAGGGACTGTAATAACAGGAGGAGCAACAGCCTTGAGACATGTGGCTATATTCTTCCATAGCTTACCCTCCAAAGCCATTTTTTGGATTCTCTTCCCATTAGGCATAGATGCAAACTTATTAGATTTCCAATCATTTCAGCTAAACAAGCTCATCAATGTTGCTTTGTTATCATTTAGATTGGCATTTACTAATAGTTTTTATTTTTATTCACTGATTTTTTTTCATGAACTATAAAGTTTAAAAATAAAATAACAAGAAAAAAGATGAGTCAGCTTCTAGCCTGAATAAATTAGGTTGATCCAACATATTTTTGCCTGAAATTAACATAGCCCAATATGGTCCAATCCGTTTTAACAGCTCTAGTAGTTATATGGCCATATTTATATTCATCAAAAATAGTTAATTATCTATAATACTATATAAAAATTTTAGGTCACTCTAATTATTTTAATTAGTTATACTATTATCATATTTTTACTCTTTTTATTTACTATTATTATTATTATTATCATCATCATCATCATCATCATCATCAAAAGAATAGTGTTTTCTGCTTTTACTTTTGTTTTATTAGGATAATTTTGTAAGTATATACTAGTAGATATTCCCTATTTGTTATTCCTATACTTGAAAATTATTTAAATAAAATACATTATGCTTGTTTGGGTGTCATTATTTTGATTTAAAAATATTTCTTATCAAAAAAATTCTTCATGTTTTTTAGTATGTTTAGGTAAATATTTGAAATAAAAGTAGAATCACTAGAAAAAATTAGAAGATTAAAAAAATATTTTTTAAGAGGCTATAATTTCTATCTTCTAAAAAAATATGCTTTTTATAACATAAAAATTATTTGATAATAAAAAAAGAACTTTTAATATTATATCCAAATATAAAATAATTTAGTTTTACATTTTAAACATATATTATTTAAAAAGATTAATTAAAAAATTATTTTTCTAAACAATCATCCAAACTAGCCCATTGTGTTTGTTTGTGTGCCATTATTTTGATTAAAAAAAAGATTTTTTATATATTTGTGCAGCTTTTTAATAAAAGCAAAATCACTGAAAAAATAAAAAAAATAATTCCATTCACCAGGTAATATCCAAACATGGCCTAACTCTTTAATCCTCTTTCTTCCCCCACAACTCAACTCTCTTTTTCAACTTATGACTACCTCTCATCATCTCTCATGATTTGTTTGGATGCAAAGAGAGAGTGAAAGGAAATGAAATGGAAAAAGAAGAAAATTGAGAGAAAAGAGTGTTTTCTTTTCTTTTGTTTGGATGTAGAGAAAATAAGAGGAAAGAAAAGCTATAAATTGTATAAAATGACATGTATATCCTTAATAAATATAAATATATTTTAAATACAATAAGATATATAATATATTACAAAATATAAGCATATTATTTTTATTTTATTTATCTCATAATTAATCATACTTTTATATAAAATTTATTATATAAATAATAGTATTTTAATTTATCATTAACATTGAGTATCATTAGTTTTTCTTTTCATGTTAAATGATACGTAAAAGGTTAAATTTATTGTGGACAAAATTATAAATTCATCCACTTTTACATATGTATTCCAATTTTCATCGCATATTAGGAAAGAAAATTTACAGGTGGGCCCATTAATGAAGCTTTCTTTCTTTCCTTATTTTCTACTTAACTAAATGAGGTGAAATTCTAGAGATTTATTTGGTTTCAATTTTCAGTTTTTAGTTTTCATTTTCAGTTTTCCAATTTTTGAAATTTGTTGAAGGAAATACTGAAAACTGTAAATAAAAACTGAAAAATCAAATTTTTTAGTTTTCACAATTTTTAGTAATTTTTTTAAAAAATCTGAAAAATTGAAAATGAAAACTAAAATTTGAAATTAAACAGGTCCTAGTTTTCGCTCTTTCCAACTTATTTCCATCACTATTTCTCTTACTCCAAACTGAGGCTTACTCTACACCTCTTTCTCCCTTGATCTCAGCTTCTCTATGAACTCGTTATAGTTGCTCTTCTTAGCTTGTCGCTATGAAGCACAGATAATGACACGGATATGGGACATGACACGGACACGGAGACACACTAAACTCAAAAAATTACAGGACACGAACACGGCATATATATATATATAATTTTTTTATTTTTTTTGTATGGTTTGTTTTTTTTGGATTTTTTTAGTCATGTTTGTATAATTTTTTTATCTAATTAATTCTTATTTTTTATAATCAATTGAAGAATTTTTAAAATGAAATGACCCAACAGTACAGATCCAACTAAGCAACTAGAATTGGTTTTTGGCTCATGTTGGTATTAAAAAAATTTTAAAAAAATAAAGAAACTAACTCAGGTATATCCACAGTGAATTAGAGCCGTGTCTGACGCGTGTCCGGTCATGTTCGGCTCGTGTCCGGTCGTGTCTGGCCCATGTCCGGTTTTGTCTGGCCCGTGTCCGGCGAGTGTCCGAGCTCAAAAAAATTATTTTTTTAATTGGACACGTATAGACACGTGTCATCTGGGTGTCGGTGTCCGACACACGGACACACTACCAACTTGGTGTGTCCATGCTTCTTAGGCTTGTCATATCTACTAAAGGTTTGTTTGGATAATACAATTTATGACTTTTTTAACTTTCTGAAAGTCAAAAGTCATAGTTTTACTCTTTGTTCTATTAGTGCTTTTTAAGAAATTAAAATATCTAGTTTCTTAAGAAGAATTTTCTAAAACACTATAAACAAGTACTTTTATTATTATGTATTTGGATATAAAATAACTTATTCATAAGTTACTTTTCAAAAGTTACTTTTCAATAAGCGCTTAAATAAGTTATTTACTCAAACGGGACCTAAGTGCTACCTATCTCTCTCAGCCACCCTTGTCTTGTTCTCAATTTGTCCTTCTTGTCTTGTGCTCATTCCATGATATGCTCCCTCCGTCCATGAATAAATGTCTTTCTAGAAAAAAAATTTATCCAATATTATGTGTCATTAGATGGTTTTAAGGAAGTATTAATTATTTTTTTCTCATGTTTACCCTTACATAGATTCTCTCACACTTCTTATGATAATTATTGCACAATTAAAACAAAAGGACAATTTTGTCAATATGAACTAATTTGTTTTAGCAGTTGTGCTTTTTAAATAATTTCTTAATCTGTGTACCTAAACCTCAAAAAACACTTATTCATAGACAGAGATAGTATGTATTTGATTTTATTTATCGGGATGTGTGTATTGGAATTTGAAAACACTTTGATTTGTAATTTGATGTATTGAAAGCACTTGTATGTATTTGACATTTGATGTGTTTAGTAGTTGATAATTTTTAGTATTTTAAACAATTTTCCTTATTTCAGTTTATAGGATAATTAAATATACAATAATATTTGTCTTTAATGTTAAAAAGAAGCATTTTTGGAGTTAAATTTGATAGAGAAATTAAATTTGGATATTTTTATTTTTAAGTAAAAAATTTTAAAATCCAATTTATTTTGATAATTTGAATCAGCAAAAGGAAAGACAACATATGAATTGTGGTGACAGAATAGCCCGTGGATCTGTGGCTTTATGTAATGCTATAAACTTCGGCTAGCATTTTGCTAAGTTCATTTGAATTGCAAGTCGATCCAATTCAATCCATTTATTTTTAGCTCATAACAGATCAGTGAGTATAACCAACTCTAGTAATTTGATGCGTTAAAAGATTTAGATTGCCTTATAATACCACACCAATGATTAGAATTCGGATAAAAAAAAAAGATCAGAATTCAATCCCTATAATGGAGTGAATGCAACTACTCCTTTGTCCCCTTAATTGAAAAAAAAAATGGTAGATTATATGTGATCGTTTAGAAGTTTAAATTTCCTATGAATCTATACATTGGTTTGCTTGAATATATGCTTTTAATTTTTGAAGAGTAGACAATTTTTTATTTTGGTCTTTAAAAGAAAATTGGTTTTGAATCTTTTGATCCAAATACTTCCAAAACCATTTAATTTTAGTTGTGTGACCCATTAGTCTATGTTAAATGTTAAATTGGTCTAACAGAAGGTCCTGTTATCAAATTCTACATGATAGTTAGTAATTCTACATAACCAGGAAATGCAGGAAAACAGAAGCGCACTAACGCACACCAGTTGACCTTTTCCCCTTATTCTAACAAGCTTCACCCCTCTAAAGGGAAATAGTGTAATACCCCTAGAAAGAAAGTCCTACAAGGAAAGGAAACTACTATTAATAAGCTAGTATAACATCCTAACTTTCAACACAATACACCTAGGACGTATAATGGTTAAATGTTAGTTGTTACTCCTTCGTCTCAAAATTTTACTTAATTTTGAGCTTCAAAAATAAGTCTATGGAAAATATGATGCATTTTTTTTTTGAAAAACCAAACTATGAGTCATTCGCGTATACGTTATAGCGTATAATTATTCATCGCATAGCATTTCATGCAAACCACAATAAGGTGCAACATACACTGCAAACATCATCACATCATAACATTTACTTTGAATATCATATCAAATAGTAATAATAATAATGCGGATATATCCCATAATCATAGTACCACACAAAATATATTGAGCCCATCCATAGAGGCTAAGTATATGCTAAGACAAAAGCCAAACATGATTAAAAAGTAACTAACTCCTAGTGGGTGCACATCTACTAGAACTAAGTCATGAGCATATGCGAAGAGAGACAACTTCTAAGTGTTGAAAACAAGAAGGCCTTTAATCTTCGCTTTCATTGCGCCACTCTGATCTAGACCACGGTGTAACTCCTACGCCGGCATCTTAGGGTAGTCCACGAACATCGCCATCGATCTTGTTTGAAGACGAAGATGGAAAGAAAGAGAGGGAGTGAGAAACTTAAATAAGAATCTCAGTAGGGCATTCCATCTCCATGCACGTGTCATTATCATCGTTCTCAAGAACCTCAGATTTTATTATGAAAGTAATGGACATATATAAGGTTCATTTATTAAGTTAAAAATACCATTGGCCGAGGCCTGTGTCTTTTACCAAGCATCTTAATGTTATGAATGCAACATACTAAGTCATGAATGCATGTCAATACCGTATGCAACATTACACGTATACAATGACATAAAGTAGAAGCATAAGGAACACATTCAATATGCATGCAGGAGAACCCATGATAATTCCTTCAAATTCCTTTTTTACTAACTACCCTCTTACAGGAACTTCATAGTCCAACCAACATACCTCCACCGGTGAATTTCATAAACCAACCATCATACCTCCACCGGTGAATTTTATACAAACAACACCAAAACTTCACTACACTTTTCACCTAGAATGAGCTCAACCTAACTAGCTATTGCTAGATTTAACATAGGGTAATAAAGGGGGAAACACATCACTTTCTTATTGGATCAACTTTCACAACCTTTAATTTGGGGAGTCTAGAGGATCATTTCCATATGTTTTATGTCACCTTAACCTTAGCATGTTATATTGAGATGCAAGAACACAAACATATCATATAACGTGATATGCTTTCATAGTACTTCAACATATGCATCTTAAACATTTCAAGTGTAATCATAACATGCCACAATAAATCTTGTAACTAGTAGCCAAGTATGCAAACATAATCATCACATAAAATAAGCACTTTGATTATCCCTTAAATGGTTAAACCTCTAAACTGGGTAATCCTAACTTTTGTATTTATTCTTTTATGCATCTAAGGGATCAATTACAATGATTTTCGTTAATTATTAACCTCAAGAACATCATTAAATAATGTTGGACAGGTTTGGGCAGAAACGAAAATGAGCAATTTTGGTGTTCTAGAAGTTACATTTTTGACTCTTTCTCGTTACTGACTTTTCCTACGATGCTAAAATTAATTCCTAAACCATTTGTTAGTGATTCTTACCCATCTATACCTAATATAACACACTTCTATAGTTTTCAAACATGCTGAAACAGAAACTACATTTTCAGTTTTTAGAAAGCTTTAAAAGTCACATTTTTTTATCCTTTTTAGTTACTAGACTTGCCTAAGGTGCCAAGAATGATTTTCATAACAATTACTAGTAGATCCCACACATTTAATCCACTCCAAAAGCATACATCAGATTTGGAAATGTTAGAACAGAATCCAAAATTTAAATTTCCAAGAGCATGCAAAGTTGCAATAATAAACATTTCTAGCATACTAGTCTTTCTTAGAATTGATTTTAAATCAAGGAACACTCTTATAATTAATTTATCCCTTTGGAAACACAAGTAACTGTCCTTAGTCAGTAGCAAAATCAGAGGGCTCAATATTAAGATTTTGGTTATTTAAATTATGTTTTAACACTTTAGAAATTAACATATTTCTCAAAGGAAAATTGCAAGACACAAGCTTTTGAAACCTCAAGGTAATAATACTCCAAATCTGAAAACTTTATTCCTTTGAAAACAAAACATATTTGTAAAGACAAATGCCCATGGAACCAAAATTCCTATGTAAGTTGAAGGGGGTAAGTCTTGAGCTTTAGATATTTAAGTGATGACATAAACTTAAACATGCTAATGCAAACCTCATTTTAATCTTGATATTATAAGGTGATGGTAATAGAAATATAAATATGATATGCAAGGCTTGAATATAAACATGAGAATGCAAGTTCATTTTTAATCTTTAAGATTTAGGTGATGGCTTGGAACATAAATATGCTAGGCAAGAAATATAAACATGAAATACAAGTTCATTTTCTTATTTTCAAGATTTAGGTGATAACTTGGAAATAAATATAATATACAAGGCTCAAATATAAATATAAAATGCAAGAACTTGGAAGATAAATATGAATGCATTTCCATTTGATATTTTTTTATATCTTAAGCTCAAGACTCCTATTTAGAGTAACAACTCTAAAACACTGATCAATCTTACAAGATGGACATAAGCTTTAGAGTCAATTAACACCATGGTTCCAAGAACCTTTATTTTGTTTGGACTCGCCATCAAGCTCAAAGAAATAAAATAAAAAGAAACTAACACCTTATTCATTATGATTCTTTGAAAAACTAAAAAAAGGCGAAGTTCAAACTTTAGAAATCACAAATGTGATTATCTCATTATCATCATCTAGGAACCCTCATCATCAAGCCAATATTTTTGAAACTCAAAAGGCCTTTAAGGCCGAAATGAAAAAGGAAAGAAAAGGAAATCCAAAGACCAAAAATATCAAGAGTAAAACTCATTTATTATTTCATCTTCAAGCTCCAACAAAACAGCTCAAGAATATGAACAAAACAACCTTTTCTCATGAAACCAAAATCAAACCTTGAGCTCTAGAGGTCAAACAAATGGAGGAATCACTACCAATATCAAGGATCCTCATCATCAAACCATGGTTTTTAACTATTTAACAACAACAAAAACCAAAGGAATAAAGAGAAGAAAAAGGAACTCAAAACCGAAAAGAAAGAAACAAAGAAAGGAAGAAGAACTCAAAAGAAAAATTCCTACCAAGGTATCTTCTTGTTGCAAGGAAAAGCTTGAGCTTTGTGAAAGAAAATGAGAAGAAAATCTTCTCCTTGAGGCAAGAAGAATTTTGGCTAAAGGAAAGAAAAGAGAGGAAGGGTTTTTCTTGAGCATTGATGCTTAGGGATGGAAATGTTGTGTTTCTTGATGGTGATTTATGGTGGTTTGAGGTTGAGAGGTGGTGGTGGGTGGTGGTCCTTGTGGTGGTAGAGGAAGGGAAGAGAGTTTTTGAGAGGTGGGAGAAGAAAGAATTTGAGAGCTCTTTTTTTGGATAAAGTATTGGCCAAAAAAGTGGATGGGAGGAAAATGAGAATTTGTGTGTGTTTGAGTATTAAAAAGAGAAATCACACATGGGGGGTATGGGTGGCCATGAGGAAGGCATGGGCATGAGGAGATATTTTTATTTCTTTTGTGTTAGGAGCTGTGTTTAGAGATAAACTTAATTTGGCACTTGATTAGGAGTTTGTAATTAGGTGTTTGGGTTGATAACCATGAGTTTATGGAATCCAAGACATGATTAGGGAGTGGTCATACACACTTAGCTTGAATTAACCTTGTTTAGTTTGAAATTCAAAATTCAACACAATTCCTTAAATTAAGGAATTGGAGAGAGAAATTACTATTTCTCTTGATATGACACAAAGTCTTGAATTAAAAAAGAGATTTTGAGTTTCTCTAGGTAATCTTAGGTCCTAATTAATCTCAATTAATTATTTTAACTCAAGATTAATAATTAAAATTAATTAATATTTAATTAGAGTCTAATATCGCCTGTATTTCCTTAATCACACAATTAAGCTCATTATGCCCTTAATTAGGAGCAACATGGTAATTTTGCACAAAAACTCCCCAGGACCCCCCGGGCTTAAACAGACATAATACATCCCTTAAAAACACCATCCCAAACTTCCGGGTAAAGTCTGAGTCCAATCGGTAATTAATTCCGCGTTAATTTGTCGCAGGGGTATTTTGAAAATTTCGCGCAAAAAAATCGAAAATTGAGATTTTCATCTCTAACATTTTGCATAACACAAATTAATCCCCTTCAAATATTAACACATCCACTCGAGGTTTACCCATACTGGCTTTCCTCGATTTCCAAGTAAAAATGACCTCAGGGATATTTTAGTTATTTATACACAGGGAAAAAAATCGGGACGTTACAGCAGGCACTGACTCATGTGTGTAGGGCAATGACAATGACTACTATTGATGTAGTTGCCCTACGACGACAAAATCGCTCACCAAATTCTTCCTACTTCTCTAATGTTGCATTCAAATCTGAAGAGAAATCAATCAAAAGTCTTTGGACCTGAATTGTATCATAACTATGTAAGCTCGTGTCATAATTATATCAAAACCCTGGTTCAATACCCTATTAGACTAAATCCAATAGTCTACTTTACCCGACCTAACAACCTATTTTACAATAGGATTTTGACATATAAAATTATCAAATTTGGATCCTTTAAAGTGAGAGCGATTATAAAGTGAAAAAAAAATGGAGAGTTTATTATTCTTGGATTAATAACTATCATTGTGAGTGAGTTCTATCAAATTATTCAAATGTGATAAACCCTCCACTTTCTCACTTAACAATCATCCTCACTTTAACTTTAGAGGAGCATTTTCAAAAATTATAATATGACATGTAAAATTATTAATTTTCATGTATAATTTAATAAAAGAATAATGATATTTTGACACCTAAAAAGTGAATATTTATTCAGATACCCATTTTATAATCATTGAATGTAATGGTTGTTAAGGATAAGTGAGAATCATCATCACATCCAATGGTTATAAAGTCAGTGTCTGAATAGACACCTACTTTTTATGTATCAAAATATCATTACCCTTAATAAAAATAGACTTGCATTCAACAATATAAACACCCACTTTTTATGTATCAAAATATCATTACCCCTAATAAAAATAGACTTGCATTCAATGGCCTGAATTCGTGACAACCGCTTCACTATGCCTCCAACTCATTACAATAATCTTCAGACACCCATTTTTTACACGTCAAAATATCATTATCCTTGATAAAAATAGACTTGCATTCAATGGCATGAATTCCTGACAACCGCTTCACTATGCCTTCAGCTCATTACAATAATCTTGGACGGTAATCGAACATCGTCACATTCCCACTGCAACCATTTCCTGCATGGACCCTTTTCTTTATCTCACTCATCCCTCACCAGCAAAATCCTAACTCACCAACATACTCTTATGGTTGACGTGCCTGTTTTACATTCACTACCATGTCATTTTCTTCTCATCCAAAGATTCACTTTTGTCGTATAGTGGTCAAACCAAGAACACCGAATATTTATAATTTAAGGGAAATCGTAACACAACTATGAAGGTAACGATTTCCCAATGACATCCCATCTAATCCTTGGTTGTCACTGCCCAACAATTCTAAGCAGATTGGAGGCAGTCATTTTCAGTCACAACCTTTGCAACTTTTAACACAGTACCTTTCATGCATAAGCTAAGCTAATTGGATATAGCAGTTTTGGCCTGAAATTTTGACCATAGAAAAAATGAGATGACAGGGCAACAAAAAACAAAAAAGGATCTATTTGATTACCATTTTCATTTCCTGTTTTCAAGATTTTATATGAAGGAAATATTGAAGATAATAAAATCTTATTTTCAATTTTTATTTCCTATTTTCATTACTTCCTTCACAAAATTCTAAAAAATAGGGACTATAAAAAATGAAAACCAAAACCAAACATGTCCTTATAATTTCCTATATTTCACAAAGACCAAATGGAATATTATATGAACAGGGCGATGATTACCATCAAGCATTCAGTTTACCATTGCCTAAACAAAATAAACTTAGAAGATAACAACATAGATAACTGCACTACGACAATTCTGAAATCACGTACAATGTCAGCATTTTGCATTAAAAAATCCCACCCCATGCTCGTTTCCCGCAGCAAAATTGTGTCTAAGCTGAAGGGGAAATGGTTCTACAATGACCAACTACAGTAAATGCATTCGGTCCACATAAGGGTGGAGCAACCATTTACTAAGAGGCTCCCCACATCCCACAAAACAACCTGAATTGTTATTTTCAGTGAAAAATGGGAAACTGAATATATGGAGCAGTTCATGCACTGCCTGTCTCACCAGAGAAGTACCTGTAACCCTGCTCCTTCGGCCCCATCCGGTGACAATATCGATCCGGCTAGGGCTAACCCCCGATATCAGCATCTGTCTGCGGAACCATGCAAGTGTCCTAGACAATGCTGTCACAGCAGTTCCATCAGACATAACATGAAGATTTATAAGCCAATAGCATGAACTCTTCTCCTTGACAGCATCTGGATACACATTTCTTTGCGCAGCCACCTCCCAAACCGAACCAGCCTCTTCCTTGAGCCCAGATTTGTGAAGGAAGTCCACCACCGCATCTACGAGCCCCCTTTTGCCCTCTCGATCCTCGGAATGCATCAGGTCCAAGAATTTGCTAACATGATCCCGCACATTTTGGCCATCAGGTCCAGATGCTGGCATGGACAGCAAAAATGCATGAGCAGGATGGCCAGTAATTGCCATAAGCTCGCAACAGAAACCCATATCATAGGGCGATTGAGCCTCTGTACAACAACTGAGAAGCAGAGTATAAGTTTGCAAAGAAGGGCTTAGACCAAGAGCCAGCATGCTCCGGAGAACATTATATGCATCTGGCAACCGATGCACCCTGAGGAATGCACTGAGAAGGGAATTGCAGGTTGGTACATTTGGCAGCAAACCAGCACTCAGCATTGTCTGATACCATTCCCAAGCCTTCTCAACATGACCAGCCTTTCCCCACAGGTCAACTAGAAGACCATAAACAGGTTCATCCGGCACCCAATTTTTTCGTTTCATCTCAACGAAAACTGCTTCTGCTTCCTCAAGATACCCACAGTGACCAAGCACCTCCATTACTATGCTGTAAGTAACTTTGTCAGGTTCAAATCCAACATTCTGCATGTCCCGATACAGTTTCAATGCTGGCTGGTAGTTCCTTGCTTTAGCTTGCAAAGCAATCATGATGTTGTAGGTGACTAGGTTAGGAACACAACCCTGGTCAACCATCTCACAAAATAGCCTATGGGCAGCAGCTAAATTACCAGACTTTCCAAGGCAGTTGATTATGACACTGTAAGTAAATGTGTCAGGAGAAAGACCAGCTTCTTGCATTCTTTCATACATTGACATGGCAACATCAAGAAATCCCGCTTTTGCATGGATATCAATGAGCGTGCAGTATGTGACACGATCAGGCTCACATCCCACCTCCTGCATTTGATTGAACACATTCAGCGCTTCCTTCAGGTAGTTTGCACGGCCATAGCTGTGAATCAGACGATTATACGTCACCACGTTAGGCTCGCATCCATCCTTGACCATCTGCTCTAACAATTTGTTTATTGCCCCAAACTGTCTTGCACGACCCAGGATTCCAACCATGGTGGTATAAGTATGGCCATCATGACAGAAGCCTGGGCGTTGCTTTAACCAGTAAAAAAAGCTCAGAGCAACTGAATGGTCCTGAAGTTGCTTCAGGATTTGGTTAGCTTGATATGCATCAATAGAAAAATTCAGGTTAGAAAGAGCCTTCTCTGTAGCAGGACCCCACTTTAACTGTCGCAATATGTCTGAAACCACTTCTACAACTTGCCCATTGTTTGTAAAATGCCTGTTTGATGGAGCAATTCCTGCTGACATTTTCATATCCCTGGGGTGTTTATTGAAACTTTCCCTATATGATCCCAACATCTGTGGATTTGAAGGCTGCATGCTGGAACCAAAATTTGGCACAAAGCGGTTTGAATGAGTTCTTGTTCTCTGTGGCAAGGCTCTGCGGTCATGATTATTCAAAGGGAGATTTGAAGCCATCCCGGAATTTCCTGTCTCTGTAGAGGCAACATGCTTAAAGCCTGTACCAGCATTTGATTTGTTGCCTTTCCCCTTTGCACCATGATAATTACTTGTATGGTTTGATGGCCCTGCCTGAGTAGAAACAGGAGGCTTTGGATGAACACTGGTAAAATTCTCCTTTCTTATTTGTTTCACATTTGAAGACCTGATGTTGGGTAGGGTCCTGGAAGGATCAACCATATGATTTTTAGAGTAGCTTAGTATTCCCATCCCATCTGACAAAGGAAGCTTGTAATTAACTAAATCAGAAAGAAAATTGACAGCTGCAATACCGGCCCTATAAAACTGGTCTGCACTAAGGGAAGATGAGTGTCCGACATTGTCCTGAACACCATCAGCAAAGCTAGCATATGTTACAGACTCTGATTTACTTGAAGGAGAAGAAGTAGACCTGATTTGTTGTATATGACCAGATTGATCAACACCTACAGCCTTGTGGGAAGCTGGTCCATTTACCAAGTTTCCTGAAACCAAGATTCCTTCTACTCCAGTTGTAGTTTTGGATACTGAGGAGGATGGATTCTGTGCATGTAAAACTTCATTTTTCCTCTGCTGTCTTCTTGACACACATGTTTCTTCCTCGGGGCAAGTGCATGAATTGCCATCTGCTGCGTTACATCGTGTACCACTAAGGAAAAAACTCCTAGCACTACTTGAAAGTGTACTGATCTGCTTGGCTCGTAACATATTCTGCAAATAAAGTTGAATAGCTCATGATTGTGAGATTCCATGACAAAATGAAAGAGGTAGGCATGTGCAGCAAGAGATGAACTTTCTACGCATGACAGCGAACAAGCACCATACCAACCATTGCAAGATGCAAGTGCAGGCACTAGCACAACTCATAATTTGAAGCTCATATTTTTATGACATCATACCATCTGCTATAAAGTTGAATTTGGATAGAGCAGCTCAGCAGCATCAAGAACCAAAGCATCAACACTACGAACACAACCAAGCTAACACTCACTCTAAGCTTGTTTACATTATTATAATCATCAAAAAAGCCTTGTATCAAATAACCAACCATTGAACTAGACATTTCGCCAAAAAGGAGAAAGTGCTTCCCAAATCACATTTCGCATTTCATCCAGAAAGATCAAATCCACTAACTAGAAGCAAAAATATGAAAGCACTATGCTACATCTTTAAAGCTCCTTTTATCCAGTTGCTTCTCCCCATCTCCTTTACAAGTCCAACTAAAGCCAGAACATTGACACAGGTCTTGCTCCAGGACAGACTCACATTAGGAACAGCAAATCAAAATAACCACAAATTTTATAATAATCAAAAGGGGGGACACAAATCATACACGAATTAAATCAACATTCAAATATCACACTCAGCAAACCGAAAATCCTTGAATTCCTGGCAAAAATTAATAAAGTGAACCAAAAAAAAAAAGAGAGAGAGAAACATGTCCTCACAAATAAAAAGAGAAAGGTGCTGATACATCAAAAGTGACAAAATTTCCACAACCCCGTTTATTCCATAGGTGACTGTGGTAAACCACTCACTCTCTGTACCAATAAACAACAGAAAAAGAACACGGTAATGCTGGTAACTCCGAGTCTGACACTTTACACTGCAAGTGACTGTAACACTTGAAAAAGTCTCAATTTTTCCACCGAACACGCATCCATGAAGCACCCCAGAAATACAAAAACACAGAACACATACAAAAGCTGTAAAATTCACGATTGACCCATGAAACCAATGCAGCATATGATGAATAAATGGGTATCAAAACATGAAATAAGAACAAAGAGAGAGAGGTAGAGGTACCTGCATGTTTTTCAGAGTTTGAGTTCAGAAGTGCTGCGGAACCATAGAAGAGAAGAAGGGATGAGAAGAAGAGAAGCTGTGAGAGAGAGAGAGAGAGAGAGAGAGAGAGAGAGAGAGAGAGAGGTGGCGGCTGCTGTGTGGTGTCAAAGGCAGAGACTTGTCCAAACAAATTGGGGAGACAACACACAGCAGCGTATGAGGTGAGCCCTGATATCATGTCAGTACACGCCCCCTTCTCCCCGTTTAACATTTTTTTTCCTTTTTTTATTTTTCTTGATCAAAAAGAAAAAAATATTATTATGATTAATTAGTGATTAACTTCAGAAATGAGAAGAGACTCATGCGTCTCCATGCCTTGTGGCTCACGCGCAACCGTTAGAAAGTTCGAAAGCCCTCAAGTTTTCGGCCACAACATGATAATTTTTTTTTTTTTCAAAACATGTTAGTATTTGAACACCAGAAGATTAGTGTATAATTAGGAGACTCGTCCCATTATTATCAATGGTAATTAAAACTGTCCAAGCGGGCCAACCTATATGGGGCCAACTCTGCTTATGCAGACTGGCCCACCGCAGGTTGTAAGTTGAAATGTTGAATCCGAATTAGCTCACTATATTGATGAGCCATAAAAATCCCTCCCGGCCACTCGAGTTGATAGGTTATACGGATTGACTCATCAAATAATCAAAAAAATAAAAATAAAATATAAAAATCCTTAAATTTGTTAATAAAAAAAAGAGAAATGAGGCTGGAGCCGGCCGTTTTGGTGAGAGAGTGGACATCGAATTCTTTTTTTCTTTTTTTTTATTTGAGGTAGAGAGTGTAAAAAAAATATGAGGTGAGTATGT
Source organism: Dalbergia cochinchinensis (assembly GCA_031216125.1). Classification (NCBI taxonomy): domain Eukaryota; kingdom Viridiplantae; phylum Streptophyta; class Magnoliopsida; order Fabales; family Fabaceae; genus Dalbergia; species Dalbergia cochinchinensis. The sequence continues at coordinate 50,213,559 of CM062373.1, read as the reverse complement.
GAGTTTTGGCCCAATATAAGAGAGGAGTTGAATTTTTCCAAAAGAAAAAATTGAATTAACGATAGTACCTCACTTAATTTAGTGGTTGAAACTAACTTAATTGACAGATTAAGTGGACCGGCCAAATTTACCCACTTTTAAATGAGCTCATATTTTACTAATTCAACCCACCAAAATGGTGGATTAAGCTAAGTTGGCTCTAATACAACAACTCACTTTAATAAATCTAATAATGATGGAATGTGTATTAGGTGTCCCAATGTAATACGTCCTTTTAGATATTTAAATAATAATTTATTTTTTTCATAAAATGCATGAGACAGGAAATTTAAATAGAAGGATTTTGCACCCCAAAATAGGAATAATAAAAAAAGAGTACTTTTTCTATTTTTATAATTGAAATTGAAGTTGAGAAAACTTCATGTAATTATATTTTTGTGGGGGGGAACCTGCTATTTTGATTTCTGATGCTCAAAAGATAAATGGGCCGATAAATTATTCCTTGAAAAGTATTTTATTAGCTGGTGATGCCTCTATTATCAGCTTGCTATCAAATTAATCCCTTAAAAATTTTAAAAAAAATCAACAAATTAGCCCCTAAATGATTATTGTGCTAATGAATTAGGCCCTACAATATATAATAATTATTTTAAAAATTATGAATATAATAATGAATTATTTGCTGAGAAGATAACGATATTTTTAACAGTAATAAGAGAGATGAATAAAATGATACGATGTTTTCAAAGTTCAAAGAAGAATGTGAATATTTACTCGCCTTTCATTGATGATTTATTTGTAAATATTACTTTCTTTAAATTGAAACTGTATCATGTTGGTGTGTCCTAGAGAACTTTGTTGAAATCTTATCACAATAGATGTTATCCTATCTGGTATACTAAACAGATTTTCTGTATTTTTTGTGAATATAGAAATTGTCTTATAGAATTGGATTAACTCCTTTTGATTAGATTTGTTGTTTAATGAATTTCTTGACGATAGACACTGTAATAAGCAAGTTTTGTAAGATATGATTAAACACCTAGCATCTGCTTGGTGGAAAGTACATGGTTTTTTCAAAGGAATTTTCATTTTTGACATACCAAAAAATTGAAAATTTTTTATTTTTATTGTCTTTCTGTGGTATTCTTTTTATATAGAGGATCTTTGTCATTTTTGCTCTATCTATTTTTCTTCTCTTCTTTTCAGTGAAATTTATCCTTTTATGAAAAAAAAAAATTTATGTACTTAGGATTATTTTTGCATTTCATAAATTCCTTTTCAAGATGATTAAAATGACACCGGAGTAACTTGATCTCGATCATAATAACGTTAAGCAAAGTTACACTCTTAATTTATAATACTAATATTTCATAGTCGTTTGAGGGAAAATTTTACATGTGTCGCGATGAGAATGTTTTAGGGTCCACATTTTTTAAGAAGTTATTCATTGATTTTTTTTTAAAAAAATAAAATTGTAATTATTACATATTATTAGCATATCATTGATAATTATCCGTATTTAATAATAGGATTGTATTACATTAATCAAATATCTTTAATTATTGTGATGCTAAAATCATGAATTATATTGATAAATTATTTTCATAATTTTAATATTAATTTCACATCTAAAATTTTTATATTTGATGCAGGTGCTGATTTCTTTTTTAATACTATTATATTAAATTTATGAAATTAAGTATATAAATTATAAGAAATATATGCAAAATATATGCGCTAGGTTATATCATTTACCTTTTTATTAACAACAAGATTATGATGAATTTAATTATTTAAAGGCAGAATAATTTTTTATGTCATTAGTCATGATATTATTTGATTATATATATAGAATAATTTAATAATTTGAAGACCAATAATATGCCAATTTAATAAAATAAATTTATATATGTACGTAGGTGAAAATGAAAGTCTTGGGATCACCCGGGATAACCATAAAATAATATCTTTAGTAACCTCTGAGCTCTTGTAAATAATTTTAATAATTTTATATTTTAAAATATTTGAATAAATTTTGAAAAAAAATTAATCATACAATCATGACAATTTTGATAATTTTATACTTTAAAAGATTTGAATGAATTTTGCAAAAAAAAAGTTAGTGTTGAAAAAAAATTTAAAAAATTGGAGAAGATTTTAAAAAGAAAAAAAATAGAGATTTATCATAATTTTATTTACAATTAGAAGTTATTAATGATTAAGATTTCGTATAAAATTTATTAATTGTATAAATCTACTATACTAATATTTCAAACTCATATCATGAAAACTATTACACATATTATTCATATAGTGATTTAGGCTTCACATGCTATTCACACAGTGATTTAGGCTCCACTTTTCTCAATCTTTATGTCTAAAATTTTTTTAAAACTTAATTTATAATCTACTTATTAATTATTTTTCTTATAAAATAAAATTAGATATTACAATCATTAAATAATCAAATATTACAATCATTAAATATTATAATTTGCACTAAGAGAGAATCTATGTTAATATAATCATGATCTATAATTAAATTAAGAACCATTAATAGCTTTACATTAATAAATACAATTAAGAACTATTATAATGTGCTTCATAAAATAAAATAAAAAAACAAGACGACAAATGTTATTTTCGTGACTGCCAAAAATAAAAACAAAATTGCATATTATTTTAGTTTTGCGCACGAAATATATTTTTAATTTATTTTTGTTTTACTCTTTTTTTTCTTATTATTATATGCACGTAAAATTGATATCATATGCAATTAACGTTTGCTGGCAACGAAAAAGTAATTGGCAATCTTATCTTGCAATTGAATAAATGTGATGTTATAAATATTACTCGCTCCCTTATTAAATAATTATATAATTTTAAATATCAAATGTTAGTAAAAATTAGGAATAGTTTATTAAATTATCGTTGTTTCTTTTTAATACTTCAACTTCCTTTCTTCTTCTTTACTAATGAGTCAATAGTATTTAATAGGAAAATTATTGGGAAAAATAATTAATACTACCTAAACTTTTAAAATGAACAATTATTTATAGATAAAATAAATATGGAGATTTTTTTGGACTTATAAAATTTATTAATTGTAATACCTTTAGATAATTAATATTGAAAATTTATATCATGAAAACTAATTAAATTTGTGTTCATATAGTGATTTAGGCTTCACATGCTATTCATACAGTGATTTAGGCTCCACTTTTCTCAATCTTTATGTCTAAAATTTTTTTAAAACTTAATTTATAATCTACTTATTAATTATTTTTCTTATAAAATAAAATTAGATATTACAATCATTAAATAATCAAATATTACAATCATTAAATATTATAATTTGCACTAAGAGAGAATCTATGTTAATATAATCATGATCTATAATTAAATTAAGAACCATTAATAGCTTTACATTATGAAGGTAATATAAAAACTTATGAAGAAAATATTTGCAAAATAAATAAGCTTTAAAATCAATATTTGTTTTTAAATATAGCTTCACAAATTGTTAATTGATTGATTTTGATATGATAATAATTCAAAATTCAATTTATATTAAATTTATTCTTAATCAAATATTTAAGACATAAAAATACTAATATTTAAGGCTCATTACATAAAAAAAATTTCATATATTATTTATAAAAAAATTATACCTCACCCTTTTTATAATCTTAACACTTAAAGTAAGTTTTTGAATTTAATTTCTCTTCTAATTATCAATTATTTTTTTCTAATATACCTTTATATCTCTCTACCATTAACAAAATCAATATAAAAAATAAAAAACAGCATAAAAAATTATAATTCACTATATTATACTATAAAATTTTATATATATAATTATAGTATTAATGATAATAAACCTATTATAATTGTGTTGCATTAGTAGCAGTTGTTATTATAGATATTTATGTTTTGAAGTTCAAAATATTTTTAAAATTTTTTATTTTTAAAATTTTTTAATAAACCCATAAATATCAATAGAGATTCAAATATCCATATGAAATAAAAAATGAGGACCCGTGATCGGGATATGTGCATAAGAATAAAGGAAAAAATCTAAATGAATATAGGATTAGGAGAAATTTTCTAATTTCAAATGTAAAATTTTTAAAAATCATAATAAAAAAATTATCTATCTACATGTATCATTATATTCTATTTAATTTTTTACAACTTAAACATTCTAATCTATTAATTTCATAATTTTTTCATACTAATTTTTTTGAAAAAAATACCTTCAATTTTTTGATACTAAAATATTTAAAAAAATCAATTCTATAATTTACACTTCTTTGATAATGATATTAAATATTTATTAATTTTTAAAAAATAAATAATTGTATTATTTTTTACTGAAAAAATTATAATTGATTTACTACTCTAATAGTTGAGATTATATAAATTAGAATTATAAATGATTTTTTACTAATTATTACACATTAATTATAGCATATATTTTAAAATTCATATTTTAATTTATTAAAAGGATGTACAATGAAATGACGTGTAATTGAAATTATATAAATTAAATTTATGTATTATTTTTATTAATTAGAAAATATATTTTATATTTTTAAATTAAATATTTTAATTTACTAAAAAGATATAAATAGTTAGGGGTGATAAAAAAAATTGAAAATGGATGTACACAGGAATTACCTAATAGGGAAAGGAATTAACACATATTTCGCCTTCATACCGATGATATATGGAAGTTAAGTCGCTATTTGTTAAACAGGATAGGGACAACGATAATACATCTTTATTTTTTAATTATTTTTATTATATTTGCATCTTATATATATATTTTTAATTTTAATTTAGATTATATTGTATTAATAATATTTGTTATTATAGACATTTATATTTCAAATTATAAAAGTTTTTTAAATTTTTTTTCTTTTTGAAATTTGTTAATAAATCATTCAATACCATAGGGATTCAAAATCTCCACAAAAAATGGAAAATCGAAAATGGGGACCCATAAGGGAGATAGGGATGAGGATGAAAAATAAAATTCTAAACGATGATGGGAGGTGTAAGACATGTCTCCTTTCTCATGAATATTCATTATCATCCCTATAAATAGCTCATGATATGGTAAAATTATTTATTTATTTTCTTTCTTTATTCAACAATTTCAACTTTCAAAATGTGCAAAACTTTCAAAAAATAGGCTCTTTATTATTAGTTATAGGTTATTTATCAAAATATTTTCAACCTTATAAACATGATATTCAATATAAGATATAAAATAGAATGACACATTTATATTTTGTCTACTTATTTAATTATTTAACCATTAACTTACTTTTAAGATAAATTTATATACTCAATTTTCTATAAGATATATGTAAATAAATTATCATTTATTTTTTATAATAATTAACAAACTATTTTTTATTATCTCTCGTGCATCACATGGGTCAAACGACTAATAACTTTTTATAAAATAATTTTTTTATTGATCCAATAAAGATTGTTGTGTCAAATTTGATAAAAATTAAACATAAAAAAATGTAATCATGAAGTTCTCATTCTTGTTCATTTTAAGCACATATATTATGTTGATTTTGATGTACATAAAAGTTATTCCAAACGATTCTAGATTACCTTGAAATTTTATAGACATAATCTATATGGCGTGGACTTCTAGTATAACAGTGGATTTTGTTAAGAATTAATCTAATAAAAAATTATTCAAAGATATAATAGTTGATTAAAATTATACCAATATAACTTGATCTTAACTCATATATATATATATATAGTTGCTGACCTCGAGAGGTTTAGGAAACTCCACATTTTGTGTGGGACAAAAATATCCATTTTTATATCTTATAAACCAACTTGTAGTTTAGGTCAATTCTATAATTTTCTTTTCATTATTATTAATTATCATTTCACTTTTCTCTCACTTCATATATTCGCTCTCACATGTTTCTCTATTTTCTTATACTCACTTGCGAAACTAGAATGAAACCAAACTGGTCTATTTTTTTTTATTATTCTATAAGTCCCTATAATTTCACTCAATTTTTAATTAGGTCCCTCTAATTTAAAGTTTTTAAATAGGTCTCTATAATATATAGGATTTTTCAATCAGGTCCTTACCATTATAAAAAATAGAATATCCCATGAATATTCTATTTTCATCTCCCTCTTCACCATTTCATTCATAATGGTAGAGAGTTGATTAAAAATTCTCATATGCTATAAGGATCTACTTAAAACTTTTAAACTATAGGGACCTAATTGAAATTGAGTGAAACTATAAGGATTTGAAGAATAAACCTTTGAAATCCAAAGAAGTAGTATTTCAATATTATATATAATATAATTGTTATTTGATAATTTGTCAAATCTTCAAAGATCAATTACATGAAAAATAAATTCAAAAGTAAGTATAAATTTAAACTTGTAAACTTCCTAGTAAAATCTAGAGTATTTTGATTTTGTAAAAGTTTACTTAACTTCATATGAGCTTAACAAAAATAAGTGAGTTGATTAATTTTGAGACAAATACATTAATATCCCTAACACTTGTTGAAATTTACTGTAACTCTCATCTACTTATGTAATTTACTCATAAGTTTCTTGAGTTTTAAAAAATCATTATTCTACCATTCTTTAAGTTTGTAATATCATTACACTGTTTTTTCCTTCATTAACCATAGAAAAAATAAACTTCATAAGGGGTTACTCAAGAAAAATATAGTACCTTCAAAATTTAAATTTCAAAAGGGGTTAATAATAGAAGAGACAATATCTTCAAACAATATACTCTTTATCATGCATCAAGTTCTTGAGGAAACCTACACAATATTCAATATAAATAAATAGTACAATTTATCACTACAAAGAAGGACTGAATTATAAGAAAATAATGAAATCGACTGAAATTTAATAATATAAAACATTAGCCATTTTTAATTTAATAGTAGGAAAAGATAGTAGACACACAAGGAAAAGATTGGATGATATAGTAGGAAACTAGCATATTGTAACCTCAAAATTGCAAAGGTAATAATTGGAAGGAGATTGGACATTTACTAAAACAAATATAATATATCAGAAAACATAATTCCAGAAGGGCAAACAGATCCAATACCAAAAGTAATATAAAATATATAATAAAAAATTTGTACTCCACCAAAAAATAAAAATTGCATTTCTCTTAAAACTGAGGCATCAGTTGAAAAATAACTTCATATTTTGAAGGTTTAATTATTCTTCAGGTCCTTATAGTTTCACTCAATGTTCAATTAGGTCCATGTAGTTTAAAAGTTTTAAGTGAGTCCCTATAGTGTATGAGAATTTTCAATCAGGTCTCTACTGTCATGAATGAGACAGGAAGTGGGAGATGGAAACGGAATACCTAACTGAAAATCTCATACGCTATAGGGATCTAATTAAAAAATTTTAAACTATAGGGACTTAATTAAAAATTGAGTAAAATTATAGGAACTTGCAGAGTAATTAAACCTTTTTCTATGTGCTTACATTTTTCTTTCTTTGTCGGCAAAAGTTAATTACTTGTGAGTTTTTTTTTCCAATATGTATTTCCAAAAGGTAAGGATAATAGGGACGTAATACGGAGATAGAAATGTAATATTTTTTCTTCCAATAATATCCCTATATATATTTATTATTTATATTTCTATCTTTACTATTTTTATTGTCTTTATATTTCTGTCTCTGTCCTCCTATTAAACACTACCTAAGAAATACGTAAATGTTATATTTTATTTTATGAAACAACAGATATTTATTTTGTTTTACGTAAAATAAATAACAACAACTTATACATAGAACTAAAAACAAAGTAATTTTATGTGCTTCATAAAATAAAATAAAAAAATAAGACGACAAATGTTATTTTCGTGACTGCCAAAAATAAAAACAAAATTGCATATTATTTTAGTTTTGCGCACGAAATATATTTTTAATTTATTTTTGTTTTACTCTTTTTTTTCTTATTATTATATGCACGTAAAATTGATATCATATGCAATTAACGTTTGCTGGCAACGAAAAAGTAATTGGCAATCTTATCTTGCAATTGAATAAATGTGATGTTATAAATATTACTCGCTCCCTTATTAAATAATTATATAATTTTAAATATCAAATGTTAGTAAAAATTAGGAATAGTTTATTAAATTATCGTTGTTTCTTTTTAATACTTCAACTTCCTTTCTTCTTCTTTACTAATGAGTCAATAGTATTTAATAGGAAAATTATTGGGAAAAAATAATTAATACTACCTAAACTTTTAAAATGAACAATTATTTATAGATAAAATAAATATGGAGATTTTTTTGGTACCCTATAAAATTCATGGGTACTAATACCTTTTAGATAATTTGTGGTTAAAAATTTATCGCATGTCCTACTAATTAAATTTATTAATATTTTAAATATAAATTGTGTTATTTGTACTCATAGAGTGTGGGACATCGTGCCGACTCACGCCCCATCAATCATTAGATGGGGAGTGGATCTCATTTAAGTGGGATTCACATCTCATTCAATTGTGCATATGTTGTAAATCAATACAGTGTCCAACAATCTATGCATACAATTAACAATCCTTTTTAAATATTCACGATTAAATCACAATCTTAGAATTCAAAAGGGTAACGGTACCCTTAAGATACTATAACAAAAATCAATAAATATTTAAAATGAATAATTATTTAAGGATAAAGAGAATAATATTCAGGATAAAACTGATATTTTAATCATGACCATTAATAGGATATATTTAAGGGCTATAATAAGCTATTTTCCCATGATAAACACTACCTCTTATGTGACAGGCTCTTTATATATATAATATATATAATTGGGTTAAATATATTTCATATTTTAAACTTTAGATCATATGTAATTTATATCTAATCTTTTCATATATGATGACACCCTGAAGTTACCAAAATATGCAGAGCAACTATTCTTTTAAGTTGATATCCATTTTTTCTATCTATTTTATGCAATTCTACACTTTAAATGTTTATATTGTGTGCATTTAATCCCTTAAAATTTTTATTTTATATAATTCAACACTTTATTTGTCTTAAAGAAAATGGATGTCATCCATCAGAAGAGGTGTGTTGTATTATTTGACAAATTTAAGATGTAATGCACATTTTAAAGATCACATGCATTTAACCATATATAATTTAAATGCATGAGAGGGTCAACCAACCAAGTCCTTCAATGTATGTATCAATCCCTTTCGGAAATGACTTGATGTACATGGACTAATATATGACAAAGTAAATTTGCTTCTTGCTCAAGAAACAGTCTCCCGTCGTCTCGGAAATTATCGGGACAATTCATCATATTAATGATTTTTTTGCAAAAATTGTTCACATAATTTCGAGATAACAGTAATTAATTTTTTTTTTCAAAATAAGTTTTCAAAATCTGAACCTTAAACTTCAAATAAAAGTTATTCAAGAAATCTGCTTATATAAAGCTACTATAATTGATTTAGCAGTGAACATGAAGTCCGAATCAATATATTGTAATTTCATAAGCTCCAAGAAATCTACTTATATAGCTAGCCTTTTATGAACATACTGCATTTTTTTTCAAAATTATTTTCTGATTTTTTTTGTACAATCAGGAGTTTGTTAACACATTAACAGTAGCAATGGACAAGCCAAATGAATATACATGCATATTTAACAAATATATAAAGTTCGTCGAGAAAACTTCTCATTAATAATATATGCAATTATTTATTTTCTAATTGGTAGTATAATTTAGAGTTCAATTTTAGTGTATTGTTGGTTAAAGTTTTTTAGTACTACCTACTAATTATATCATTATTACAGTAGGATGTTATTGGATTGGACTAGACCAATGAATCAAACAAAATTTGAGTCAAACCAATGGGTCATCCAATCAACCAAGTATAATCCAGTTGGAACCGATCAATGTTCGACCTGGTCACCAAATTTATAGATGCCGGATCCGATAACCTGAGCCAAACCCCCTCCCACATGTGCATATTTTCACTCCTTGTACTATCTGATTCATCCATGCCCAAGGAAACTCTTACTCTATGCAGTTTTACACTATTTTCTTCCCTCATACTGTTTTGTCGTCTATGGAAAACCCAAATAACAAAGAGTTGATCTTCTTGGTTTGATTGTTGGTGGATAGTTATGTACCTCAATTGTTTGGATTGCATTATTGCATCTTCTCGCGCAATTTTTTTTTTTATAGTGGACTCGGCGTGCAATTAAGAAAGATACATAAACTTTTATTCATTCTATCAAAAATAAACTTTTATTCACTTTATGTCATGGTACCAATTAATAAAGATACATCAAATTTTTTTGGTATGGTGCGCCAATTACCTAAGGCTGGTCTACCTTAGCTAGGCCCCAGGAAACAATCAAGGCCCAAAACCAATGCAATTGCGCTAACTACACTCATGCGATCATGTCAACTCTTTGACCAAAAATTTAAAAGAATCGTGTGAACTCATGACCGAAAACACACTCATTTCAACCCATGCACCAAATGCCCCATTCCTTCGGTATTTTTTTTTGGGTCGAAATCCCATTCCTAGGGTGATACATGCCCAATACACGGGTAGTGGGCTCTAAGTGGATAGCCCACTTTCGCAAATAGGACATTCTCTCTCTCATTAAAAGAATTGAAACTTTCTTGAATGAAAAAAAAGAGATATTTTTTTTTTTTGATAAAGAACGGGGCATTACGCCCAAGAAAGCAACAAACTACACACCCACAACACGCGTAAACATAACACTACGAGCATCCGCATTTAGAGCCAAGGAGATGGCGCTAGGGGCCTGATAAAACACCTGGACACCCCAGTCGACTGAGTGACCATAATTAGCCAAAATATCCGCACAGGAATTAGCCTCTCTAAAGGAATGGGTAATCTGAACATTGCCCATATTAGCCATAACATCTTGAAAGGCACGAATCAGCAAGGCACAAGGGTGCTTGTTATCCACACCATCAATCAGCAGGCGAACAACTGTCAAGGAGTCCAGCTCCAAAACTACTGGGGAGGAGGATGAATCTTTAGCAAGAAGCAAACCAAGGAAAGCATCCCACAGCTCCGCAAAGGTAATTGAGCAAATACCAAGCTTAGCACTAAAACCCGCCAAAAATCTGCCAGAGCAATCTCTATGAGACCCCCACAGGCGGCCTCACCAGAAGCATGCAAAACAGACCCATCCGTATTCACCTTAACCCAACCTTAAAGGGGTGGGTGCCAGGACACATTAATAGTCTTGTAAGCACGAATAGCATTCATCGAAGAAACTTCCAGGACCTGATCATAATCTTTTGAAAGGAAAAGGCAGCGCGTAGCCAAGGCTTGGCTGGAAAAGGCCTTATCTTCAAAGATGAGTTGATTCCGAGCCCACCACATAGTATGAAAGGTCGTAGAAAAAAGAAAGGACCAACAAGGGCCATGAGAGGACCAAGATGCATCATTTAAATTCCCATCGATCCAAGAGTGAAGATCATCCGAAAAAAGGATGGGTGATGTGATCTATTAACAATGCTCTTCCATACCTCGAAAACAGTAGCACAATCTCGGAGAGTATGGAGCATTGATTCATCTTCAGCACCACAGCGAGGGCAAGCAGGAGAAGCAGCAATACCGCGCTTCCATCTGTTGAGGTTGGTAAGAAGAGCACTATTCCTCACCAGCCAAAGAAAGGCACAGAGAAGCGGAGGAACAGCAAGATTCCAAATACATCTCCATAATCTATCAAAAGAAGAAGGTTGCACAGACATAGAAATATCATAAGTTGATTTAATGGAAAACATACCTGTTTGAGTAGGATGCCAAGCAATAGTGTCTTCCCCTAAGGCCGGGGAAGGGCAACAAAAAGAGTAGAGAATCTCAGAAAAGTCAAAAGGTAGGTAGGAGTTAATGCAAAACCAGTCCCAGCCACCACTCTCCGACACAAAATCATTAACCGATAAATCAAGGTCCACCTCCTCAAGCTCAGTTAAAGCAAAATCTCTGAGGCTATGAATGCCCGGAAGCCAGTGATCCGTCCAAAATTTAGTAGTCCTTCCAAAGGAGAATATTCATTGGTGACCTGATTCAGATAAGGTTGGGGCATTAACACCTCCTGAATCCGCTTCCATCTCACAATCTAGCTCGTAGGTGGAATGACCATCCTTTGACATCCCTTTCTCCATAATTTGGACCTCTTCTCCCGGGTCTGGGGGTTCCTTTGAGCTTTCACCTATCGGATCATCTCCTTGCCTATTCTGCAGGAAAGCAAGATCTTCCATGGAGGGGCCAAAAATAGATGTGTAATTTTCTAAAAAGTTATTACCAAGATGAGAAGAAGACATCCCCACTCCATGATTCGAAAGCCTTAAATGATGCCAGTATTCCCTGAATTTTTCATCTGGTAGAGCCGATTTACTTCCTTACTCCGGTGCAATAGGTTCATACACATGCCCAAGGGTGGTGCTAGCAGGATTAATAACATTTTTACCTTTAGCAATTGGGCCATTGTTAGCCGATTTAAAAAGGACCTTGGGCTGGGGCATATTGTGCTTAGTTTGTGGGGGAAACTTCTTTTTAGACTCCTTGTGGGCTCGAGTCCCTTCTAACTGGGCCTGTTGTTTTTTCATCAAGCTTGGTTATTGCTTCACCAGATATTTCCAGATGTCCCTCATGAGATTGAGGACTCTCGGTGGGCCCTTCAACATGGTTTGCGAGGACGTCATACCGCGATTTACGTTGTTCATCCCCATGCATATCCCTATTATTACGTTGGTCATTAAAATGTCTGCGTTGAGTCTTTTTTGCAAGCATACAAGGGCCAAACGGATTATCCAAATCCACTAATTTTGACGGCACCGCTATATCCGCGATTTGTTGCTTTTGCGAATCCTTCAGAATCTTTGGCCCCTCAACGACTCCTTCCGTAATTTCCTCGGTTTGATCAGATCTTCCTAAAGTTACTTGTATGCCTCCTCCCTCAAACTCCATAACCTCCGCCACCGGAGGTGGCTGTCTGGTTGCAACATCCACGCAATGTTCATACTTGTGTCCATAGCGGCCACAACCAAAGCACACCAAATGCAAGCCTTTATATTCCACTCTCAAATCCAGGCCAAGAGCAGCAAGGCTAGGAACCAATTTCTTACAGAGATCAATTTCTACACAGATACGAGCAAAGCGTGCCCGCGACTGGATTGATGTAAGGTTATCGATCTTTAACATTATTCCCAAGAGTGAACCTGCTCTCCAAAGAAACCTAGTATTTGCTAATTCCACCGGAAGGTCTGGAATTCTTATCCACATTGCCATCTTTTGTACTGCCGTCCATTTCGACTGGAATAGTGGCCTCCAGTGTTGAACCATCAGATAGTGATCTGCAATCATCCAAGGACCCTCAAAAAAGGCATGCTTATAGTCACCTACATTGGCAAACCTTACGATGAAGAAATTTTCATTCATATCCAAAACCCGAATTGCACCTTGCTTGGCCCACGAACGTTGGAGCCAATGATCCATAGCCTTGAATCCAAGGTTCTTTCCCAAAAGCTTGACAATGAGGGTTAGCCTCCATGGTTGGCACCATTCGTTAAATTCCTCCATAGACACCTGAACCACCGGCTTATGGTTGAAAGGTTCAGAAGGCTTCGGATTTAGCTCTGTATTCTCCTCTTCAAAGATAAAGTCCTCCAGGACGGCCTGAGCTACTTCTTCTGGCTTTAAGTTATTCATACCATTGTCCTTAAGCAAAGAGTCTTTGTACGAAACCCTATCCCCATCCAACGGCCTATCAACGCTCGGAGGGTTTAAGAGTTCTACATCCATTTCTTCTTCTTCTCCACCAGCCTCCGAACGTCTAACCTTCTCGACACTACGGTCAATTAGGTCCTTTTCTTCCGTAGACCGTTCAGTTTTTGCGGAAGTCATTTCTCGATTTTTCTCAACAAATGAACCCTCCTAGAATAAATCTTAACTTGCGTGATTCGTACCAATTATTCATACTCATATTTTATTAGACACTATATAGATATACTTTTATTTATTATTGGATAAGATGTGAGTTTCAAATTAAATGAGATTTACGCCTCATCTAATAGTAAATAAGCGTATGTCAATATAATATCTTATAAATAATAAGTACAAATAATATTCCTAAGAGAAAAGAGGTTGGAAACTTATGCGGCGAGCATGGATGCATGCACTCAGCAGCAAGCTAGGGTCTAAGATAACAACCATTTACATGAGTTTTTATGTGCTAAAAACTAATTTACATATTCATAGGTGGTTGATGAGTTTTTATGTGCTAAAAACTAATTTACATATTCATAGGTGGTTAATGGTGCAGTTTATTTCCAAAAATAGTTTTCATTTAATATTTTTAGTTAGTTTCTTGATTTTAGGATTTTGTGAAATAAATAATAAAAATTATAAAATTCAATTTCTTTAAAAAATCTTGAAAACAATAAAATTAAAAATTAAAACTAAAATTTATTTTCTAAAATCAAATGCACCCTAAGTTTTCAAGAAAAAATTTATCAATATGTTTGGTTTTTGGTTTTAAAAAATATTTTTTTAGTTTTCATTTTATGCTTTATGTTTTTAAGAATTTTGTATAAAAGACAATAAAAATTATAGAATTCAATTTTTAATTTTCATCATCACTATTTTCTTCAACAAATAATAACAGAAAGGTAAAATTAAAAACTATTTATTTTCTTAGATCAAACGCATCCTAAATACTTCGACTTCAAGTCGATCTACCAAAATATAAAGTACACATAAAGTTGTACCAAAAAGATGCAAGTACCTGTAAAGTGAAATAAATCTGTAATTCATAAAGAAATATTAATCCCTCCCCTTGGAACCCTATTACACCAAAGTGATGATTAATGACTTGGGGAAAAGGATTAAAAGGAAGTGAGGAATTTGTCGTTGCCGTATGAACTGTGCGATTAAAAGAAGTAACTCGCTTTTCCTCAAGGCCATCAATCACTCAAGATCCAACACAATTACAGTCGCCCTTTGGGACTTTGTCCGATACTCACAACTGTACAAAATAATATATACTTATATTTTATATTAAAAAATAAAAAAAATTATATCAACTTTTCTTGAGATTTAATATAATTATGCTTGACAGTTCATTATTTAGCAAAATTATCACTGACATCCCTTGAGGTTTACCAAATTTATACTAATCTCCCCTGCAGATGCTGGTTTGCTAATTTAAGTGACAAAAAAACAATACATGACGTGTAAATGATTATTGATGACAAAATTATTATATTTTGATAATATTTGACATAGATATTAACTAAAATATCACTTTCATATCATAAGTTATAATTATCAGTTTTATGTTTACGTGATAAAAAAAATATTTTATTCAATTAGTGTGTTAAATATTGTCAAAATATTATAATTTCATCATTGATAGTTATGTATACATTTCATATTATTGTTTTTGTCACTTAAATTAATAAAGTAGTATCTGCAGTTGAGGTTGATGTAATTTTAGTGATTCTTAAGGGATGTCAGCGATGGTTTTGTAAAATAGAAGGGTGTTGAGTATAATTACACTAAATCTCAAAGGATGTTAATATGATTTTTTATTAAATAAAATTTGTTAGTTAGTTGTCAACGGATATTAATATTTTATATCTTGAGTTGATTTATCTAGTTCATCGTTCTCTTGTTGACTTACTTCCCATCCCCTATCCCTGTCCGCAAATTTACTTGACCTAGGTTCTACATTCTGAGCAACTACTTCTTCAAAATGAACACACAATTCAAAGGTAGGAATGTTTGGCTGAGCCTACCAATATATCCTAAACATTTGTTGAACATTATTATCTTCCCTTATTGGAGTTGTTTGGTAATGTCTGAAGCTGCAAAAAATCGGGATATGACACATGTATCTTATTGCCAAACTGTCTTTGGAGTGTCGCTATTTATCGATTGACAGAGTCCACTCTCTAACTCTGCATATGCTGAAGTGTAGAGAATAAAAAAACTTAATGGCCTCTTGTATGATAATATGACACCCTCACTTGTACTTGGAACAACTTGACCATTAAAATAAATTATTATATTTATAGTATCATCCATTCTTTCCTCTCTTTCTTTTAATACATGCTCTTTTTTTTTTTAAACACAATCTCTCACCGTACCTTACAATCTTTTCACAATCTCTCTGCGCACCATTTGTTCCTTTGACAGAAACCCAAATAACAAAAACTACATCATAAAATTTCTAACAATCCCACACCTATCAGTATTAAAATAAACAGAAAGAAAAGCTAGAAGAGAGGAAAGAATTGACAAAGAGATCTACAATCAAAGAAGTGAATAAGAAACAACTCCCCGATTATCTTCAACCACACTCTGTAACTCACAAAGTTGTAAGTGATTTGTGCTGGAAGTGAAGGGACCATAGTTTGCAAACAGAGTGATTTGTGTGAAAATGAATGGAACATAGTTCTGAGCTGATATAGTGGCAATAATCTTTAAGTATACAAACCGTCTTAGGTGGATTATATAAAAACAAAATTTTCCTTGGTCAAAATCCGCCTTCGGTAGATTCTATGAAAAAATTTTCTCTATATTTGCATTTGGCGGACTCTTTGTGCATACACATGGCATTTGCAATTGTTTTTTTTGTTTTTGTATTTTGCCCGTTATGATGCTCACGTGGCGGATTCTTCTCCAAAAATGCCATAGCAAAAATCTTTTTCATAAAACACCATATTAGTGTACCCCATAAACCATATAGTAAAAAATGACCCACATATTAGTGTTAAATTATGAGAATTTTAGTATATTGACCATAAATTTTAAAAAATTTCCTTTTTTATTGTATGTATCCATTCATTTATTTTAAAGAAAGAGAAATTTCAATTTCTAGTTAGTATATTTGTTCCAACATTTTACATATGATTTTGCATAGCGAAATGTCATGATCCGATCTGAGAATATGAGCAGCACATGGGGGTTTAGGTCTCCATGTAAGCCTTCTAGGTATTGTGATTCACTGAATGTATAAAATAACATGATTTTTATCATTAAAACATGATTTTCTTTCAAATTAATATAAATTTCTCTATTTAAAATATAATATTGAAACTCGTGAAATTGAAATGTTTTAACATATATAACCCCTAACTCATCCTAATTTAACTCAACTTGTGCTACTAAAATTTGTCAAAACATAAACTGCTTCATTTTATGATCATGGTCAAAATCTGAAAATCAATTTAATACTTTGTAAACTAAATCTTGAATACATATCTAACTTGTTACATAAATTCTAATTATAATTTACATCTCAAATCAACACTTGAAATATATGATCATGAAAAGATGCTCATAACTCTAAAATAAATACATAATATTAAAATAAGATGCATGATTCGGATTCTATTTGCATAACTATTAGATCATTCTAATCTAACATAAACCTAAACTAAGCCTTACCGCAATGTAAAACTCATCATTGGAATAACTGTTGTCTACTATAATGGCGTAAAAACCTTCAACTCCAAATCTCAAATCACCACTTCTTCTTATTATTATTATTATTATTATTATTATTATTATTATTATTATCATTATTGGGTTTTGTGTTCAGGACTGCTTGAAATGTTAAAGCACAAAGAAGTTCTATCAGCCATTATTTAATTTGTCAGATGAGATACGTAAAGTCTTAAAATGAACAAATGAGTATTTTTTTTTATTCTCTATTTAATAATTTTTTTAAAACAAAATTCTTTTGAATCATTAGCATTGCTCAATATGTTATTTATCTTGTTATTTTAAGCTCGTCATTTAAGGAAAAAAAAGAACTAAAAATAAGTTTTTCACTCTTACATGTATACCTTCCTTTGCAACTTTTTCTCCTGGTTCTGAGTGTGGTTTCAATAACACGCATAATATGTTCGTTCTTTCATTTCCATCATCATGAAATCAAAGCAATGCCCGAATTTGTCCATGCGATAGAAAACTTTGAACTCAGCTGTTACAAGAGTCTTTGTAGTGTCATTGGCTCGATCCTGCACAAATGCACTTTTTTGGGTGCTAAATGCACCTGTGAAATAACTTCAATCAGGATATAGATTTAACACTTTAAATAATGTAGAGACAAAGGAAAAAAGAAACACAGTGACTAAGAACAAAAGGGTAAGAAGAAGAGAGAGAGAGAGAGAGAGAGAGAGAGAGAGAGAGTTGGCAATCATGCAACGTAGAACCGGGGACGGATCCAGGAATTACATGAAGGGGAGCAAAAAATATTAAAGTATAATTATATTATAAAACATACATTGAAAGCTTGAGAGTTGTAATTAGGTATTTTAAACTTACTATGTGTGCTTCTACCATACTATAATTGACTATAAATTTGGTTATCTATAAATAAATAACATAAAAATATTTCTCAGAAGGACATATGTACAAATTTCTTATCATAATTTTTAAAATTTTATTTCATAACCTAATTAATATATTTCAAATGAATTAATGGAATTGAATCTGAGTAATTCTAAATAAATAAAAGTGTAATATATCTTTTATTTTTTTTAATATATGCATATAAGTATAAATATTTTTTATATTTTTAATTAATTAAATATAATTATATATGTATTTAAAAACAACAAGTTTGAGGGGAGAGGGGATCAAAGCCCTAGCCTGCCCCCCTCCATCACTGCACAAAGCTAAGTCCAATATTTAACTAAAGGTTTATCTAATTACTGTCCTAGAAATTAAAAAATAAAGTGTTTGCATTAGAAAATAAGATTGTATATTTTCAAAGCATTGTATTCATGATAAAGTTTTGAAACTTAACTTATTTAATAATATTAACCATTGTCCTAAGGGCACGGGTTAGTAAAACTCTTTAACTATTTATTGTTATTTTCTCATTTTTTCTTGGTAACTACTTGCTACCTAAGGTTGTCAAACTGGCAAGGCCCACCCATTTGGGCCCGACCTGTTTTAACGCACAAAATAAATGGGCCGGCCCGCTTACCCAATGTCTAAAATTATTCAGCCCTTTTGTTGTTGTTGTTTTTTTCTTTTTTTGTAGATGCACAAAGAAACTCCATGACAGACAAAAAAATCCCCAAACTCACATGAAAAATCTATCCTAAAAGAAAAAAATGAAAAAGAAAAAAAATGGAAGAGCATAAGTGCAAATCAATCACAAAGAATCCCGGAAAATCAAACTAAAACAAACATGATATCAAATCTTTCCTAAACTTGCGCCTGAATATTTCCCAACACTAAAAGATATTCCATCAATGGTCCATGGATACAACATCTGCTTGCTTCTCCTAGGAACCTAGTTGATTTCAGTTTTTTTTTTTTATTATTTTGCTGCATAAGACATGGAAGTCTGGACATTCAGTTAACATAATTGTTGGACTCACAACAACGAAAGGGGGTTGCTACTTCACTGCGATTTGACCTCCCTCCTGGTATTTTCCTCTGGCAATGGCGTGGACTCGATGGCAGGCGTTGTCCACTTGGCCTAATAGCTCCCGGCTGTGGTGGAAATTAATGGAGAGGAAGAAGAGATTGTGTAAAGGACTACGAAAGGTGACAATGATTGTGGCTGAAATGGTGAAGTGATGGTAACTAGGATAAGTGATGTAGCATTGCGGTGCTGTGATATCTTGTTGACGAGGGTTGGGAAGGGAAGAAGCAGTGCTGGAAATTGGATTAAGGAAACTCAAACCTAACCAAGCACTTGGAAACCCGGAATTTAATTCTATTACGAAATTGAATTAAATTTCATGTTTTGGAAGCAACTTAAGTAAATGAATTAAAATCTTATAGGAATTAAAATTCAACAAAATTAAGAAATTGAAATCAGACCCAAATGGGTGTGATTTAGTGCGAAAATTGAATTCCTATATATAAAAATATTAAAATAACCTTACTTGAATATAATATTTTATTCCTAACCTATTAATGAAAGATAAAATAGTAAAAATAATTAAGTTAATTCATGTTTAGATCTATTCCAAACTAAGAAATTGAATTGAATTCTTTAATTTATTATTTCATTCTAAATATAATAATTCAATTCAATTATATTTTATTAGAAGTTTTCAAATGCCATGTAACAGATATCTCTCTCACTTTTTGTCTCTTTAGATCTTTCTAAAGAATTAACACACAAAATTTTTGTTTTTGGTCAACAATACAAATAAATTTTAATTTGTGAAATTGGCGATAGACGCGGTTGGTAAGTCAGTGGGTTTTGGGCCATTCAAATTTGCTTTTGAATATGGGTTGGGCCAGTCATTGACCAACCAAAAAAATGAAAAGAAAAATCAAAGAAGGAAGAGTTTATTGTGCAAATGAAAAAAAAAGCAAGTAATCAGGTTGCCCATTTACCTGCACAGGTTGGCCTGTTTAACCCGCGAATTAAACGGACCGGATTGAAAATGAGTTTTTGTTAAACAAATCAAAATTTTTAAGCTTGACCCACCTATATTTTGCAAATAAACAGGTTGGCTCGATGGGTTTATCCTGTTTTGATAGCCCTACTATTGCACTTGGAGATTGAGGTTAATGAATAGTAATTGGTATGGAAAAGAGGATTGGGTCCAAAAGAGCCTTTTCAAAGAAAATTTATTGTATACATATAAATCTGATAACTCACACTTAATTTACACACATTTACAATAAATATTGTGAGACCTATAACCAAGTAATTGTATATTGAATAACGTTAGTGAAATTCACTTTTATTATGAATTTATATAAATTGAGTTGTTAAAATTATATACACAGAAGAATCTCTCCTTTTTAAAATCACAGTATTAGCATTTATTAAATTTTATCTAAAATTTAATAAAATGTACCTAAGAATAACACTCTATAAGGATGTGTTTGATTAAAAGATAAAAATGAGAAAGAAATTTTTATGGATGAATTTAATATGTAAAATTATACATAGAATTTATTCATAACAAATTTCATCCTATTGTTACATCATAACCAAATGTAAATATTAACATTTCCATTTTATTGGACTGCAGGGGGCGGAGCTAGCTAGGCCAAATTCTTAGGGGCCAATATTAAAATATAGTATACATATGAAAATTTAATATATATATATATATACACGCACACATACACATACATACATTCTAAAATTTTTTCTTCACTTATAGATTTTAAAAGAAAGTCACAGTATATACACACACACATACACGGAATAAATCTAACAAAAATTGTGCTTAATAACTTGGTTTATCAAGAAAAAATATATTTTGCCGTCCTTATAATTAAAAATGAAGGACAAGTTAATTCATCCTCAACATTTTTATAAACTTTATTTATCCTATTTGTGTTTTTACTAGCAATCAATTTCAATTATTTATATATTATTAAATATCAATTTGTCTTATAAATCACTAGAAAATATTAAGGAAAGACTAACTTGTCCTATAACATTAATTTTGAGGGATGATGAATTGATTTTTTCCTTTGAGGATCAATTTATTTGATATTATTATAAAGGAAAATACACATTCTAATCAAAACTCAAGAAACATGTATATGTACAATATATTATTTAGTATAATATTTAAATATCTAATTAAGTAAAATGTTTATAAGAACTTATCTCAAATATTTGAATTGCATTTTTTTTGTTTACATAGAAATAAACAAAAATAAAAATAAAAAGAGGATAATCAAATTAAACTATTGAGATATTAAACTTATCTAATTCCTTCTCAAATTAATAATAATATAATATCCTACAAATCTTTATACATTAAAAAATTTTCAAGAAGGGTCAAGTATATATACACACGCGTATACATATAAAAATTGAAAATTTTAGGGGCCATGGCCACCCCTAAGTCCCTAACCCATAAGAGGCTTCTCCCCCTATTAGACTTAAACCCAAATCTTACTTCAAAAAGTTATATATCAGACATTCACACTTTAGTGAGAGATGGTTTTATTTTTATTAAAGGGTTGCAGTACCCTGCTTCCTTTGAAACAGACATACTAATCACTTGTTAATGCATAAATTAAAAATTTGCAAATCATTTAGTCATAATATACGGCGGTATTGCTTGAAAATGTTGCATGTTACTTGTTCTTTGCGTTAATGGAAGGGTGGATCTTGGACTTTAAAGAGGACTTTCTAGCTTTTCAATGAAGGAAATATTTCTGTGAGTAAAAAGAAAAATCAACATAATTTGTTAGAAAAATATTATTTATATTCATAATATATTAAATATTATGTCAATTTATATTTTATTTATTATTAAATGAAATATGAATTCTATTTGAATAGATTTTACACTTAAAATATAAGTTGATATAATATTTTATGTATTATGATTATAAATATTGCATCTTTAATTAATTTGTTAACATCGACATCAAGGATCTATTTTCCTCAAAGTGTGATCATAAAAATATAACACAATTTTAGGACTTCAGCCTTCCCCGTAGACGGTGTAAACGATGGACACATTCCCTACACCAAGACCGCGAATTCGGTTTCTAGATTCTCGAATCGCGTGGATGACATTGCTTGTAATTTTTTTCAGAGTCATTATTACAAATCATGCTTGAAATTTGACTGAATTATATTCCACCCCAGTCTTATTAAAGAATTGCATTACGTCCCACCTGTTTTATTACTAGTTATTATGATAATATGTAAACATAATAAAATATAATAATTATAATATAACAATTAGTAATAATATTAACTAATTATTAATTATTATTAACATGATGATGATGATCAGAATAGTAGTAGTCATAGTAGTAGTAGTAATAATAATAATAATAATAATAATAATAATAATAATAGGATTCAGGATTATTGCATAAGTGGTAATTCACATAAACACCCCACAAAGCGAATCCATATTACCATTAAGGAGATAATGTAGATTGCCTGGGTAATCTAGATTATCAATAATAAGGTATAAAACAATGCAATGCTATAGACCTTAGTAATTTAAAATCACAATATTAGTAATTCAGATAGTTTATTCCATACAAAATATCCTTTAAGGGTTCGTTTAATATGCCCAATATGACAAGGGTTAATAGAATATGATTTGATAGTATTAGACTTGTCAAAATTTTAATATTATATAGTATTCGACGTAACATTATATAAAATGTTACATTATATGATATGCAATTATCCTCTCACTATTACAAATAATCCTAATCTTAAGTAAATATTTAGCATAGTAGTAAAATTATGACAAAATAAAAATATATTAATTAATTTCTATAAATTTAAAATAACTTTTATTATTTAAATATTTATTATTTGTAGTTATAGTTATTATAAAAATTTTCTTATCTTTATTATTTAAAACTATAATTTGTATTGATGTAATTTATTATACATTTTATTTTAATAATTACTTATTAATTCAATTAAATATAAAAAATTTGAAAGTATATAATACTATACTTTTAAATATTTGCAAATTTTTAACTTTATTTTTTCATCCTATACTATCAAAAAGAAAATTATATTAAAATAATATTTTTTATTAGTTGTTTAAGTTCAATGGGGTGGACTGTAATTTTTGAGTAAGAATGGATAAAGTGCAATTTAACCAAACGTCAAAAGTAGTTTATACTATTTTACCATTTAAAAAAAATTGGAAGTTAAAATAACATTTTTTAACTTTTGTTTTGATTTATAATAATAAAATTTATTATTTGTTAAAAAATTAGTATTTTTGAGAAATTAAGGCCAGCACATTTCAAATACTTAAAAAATATTTTTATTATCACATATCAAACACAAAAGAACTTATTTATAAGTTATTTTTAAAAAATTAGTTTTATGTAATAATTAATATAAGTTATTTATTCAAATACGTTCCTATTTCATTCCTTTCCAAGGCTTGATTTCCATTAATCAAGAGAGAAGGCAAGAACTCAAGCAATGCCTTAGAATTATAGGTTGGATTTTAAATTTAAAATTGAGGAAATTTTAAAAAGATTATTTATCATAAAAAAATTGACTACTAACCATGCTCTAAATTTATTATTATTTGTTACATTATTTTTAACCATATTTTCTATTGACTTATTTTTAACGATTATTTAGGAAGACTTAACTAGTGCTTGATCTCAACAAAAATAAATTGCGAAATCATGACAATTTTAATTTACAATGTCTAAAGTTTGAGTAATAAAAATAGACTGAACTAGCAATATAATTTAAAATGCTTGAAGCTATGTTTATTTAATTTTGGCGTTTAAGCGCAAGTTGCTTTAAATAATGCTGTCCATTCAATTAGAATTAGTTTCATTGAACCACGAGACCTAATATAGTTGATTGGTAGCTGAGTTCTTAGGAGCTCTCACCTTCAAGGGATTAATCACTGCTGTAGGCAATGAATATCCTAAAAATAAAAAAAATAGTTTCTTCCGATTTTTCAAGTATAAAGTATTTTGCTGCTTTTAAGTTGTATCAAAATCTCGGTAGATTTTTTTTGACATTTTTATCCTTCTAGACTTTGCTATTTCCATACTATCTTTGATGTTTTCGTTGGTTTCTAATTATATTTCTTTAACTTTTATATTTTCATATATATTTTTAAATATATATTTTAATACAGGTGTTATCTTTAATTATTTTAATTAAATTAAGGGTTTAATTTTAATACATTAATAACATAACATTGTCATCCGATAACATTTTATCAAATTATTTAAGTCTCATACTCACTTCATATTTTTTTGAAAAAAAATTCACGTTTACTACTTGAAATGATATATAAATTATAATAAAAGTATAAAAAACTTTGTACTATTAGTGCATAGAACTCTTAAGAATGTATTTGGTTAAAGATAAAAGTAGGGGTGAGTTTTAAAATCAACAATTTGATCCATCTTTTCTTTTTTATTTAAACAAATAAAGAAATAAATAATTGAATAAGAAGATTCGGATAAATCGACTCTTTGATTAAATATTTGTTATATGCTAATATAACCTAATTAATGATAGTTAAAATAAACATGATCAAATAATTCAATAAAAACTGTAACCATAAGGAAAACCTGTCTTCATTATCAAGTTATACTATGCTATATTGTATGCATTGAAACTTCGAAGTAGCCATAAGACATTTTCACCCACAAATCCAGTTACAAGAAGTGATTGTTACTCCTCTTCTGATTTGAATCGGAATTTCAAACAGCCAAAAAAAGAAACTTGGGCGTAATATTCAAGCTGACCAATTGGTAAGCGAGTGTAATTTACCAGCATATGAATAAGAACTCACCAGCTAGTTAACATGTGTTGCTTCTACATTACTTAAGCCTTCGTGATTTAATTTGAGTGTTTTCATACTGACCCTTGAAGATAGCAAAGTATTGCTTTTAATTCTTAGGCTCGATTGCCTTTCAAGATTTCTTTTTCCGCATACAAAAGAAAGTTATTTTACTGCAATAACATATGTTCTTATTATTATATTCATATTAATATGGTCCCGCTATTAAGTCAAAATATTCCTAGCGTAGCCCCTCCACCGTTGAACAACTCCGCCAACTAAAGTCCTAAAGAAAAGCATTCCATTCCCCTACCTTTCCCACTATATTATTTTTCATTTGAACAATAAACTGATAAAGAAAAGAAATATATACACATGGAAAAGAAAGGTCAAAGGTCAATATTGTATATTGAGAAATTCTTAGGGATGAGGGAAAAAAAATTGTATTTATTCTATTTTATTTAATAAATAAAAAAATAAAAGATATTAATAACTCATAATATTATGATAATTAATAAATAAAATGCAGTAAATATTTTTGCACGCTCTTCGAATATCTAAGTTCTCCTCTTTGTTTATTACTGGTCGGCCATGGGGCGCTGCCGTTTTATTGCTGCCAGCCAAAGACAATCCGCGTGGAAAAACTAAAAAGAAACGCAACACACCGATTTTGATCCAATTATTCAGAGCGGTTGGTATAGAAAAAGAATTATATTATTTATATTTATAATATATTATATATCGTGTCAACTTATATTTTATTTATTATTAGATAGAGTATAAATATCATTTAAGTAGGTATCACATCTTATCTAATAAGAAATAAAATATGAATTGATATAGTATCTTATGTCTTATATAAATAAATAATATTTTACATAGAAAAATCTATAAAAATAAAAAATATACCTAAGTCTCAAAATATTAGTATTACCTCGAATGAGTAGCTACGGCCTTGTGTATGATGTGGATGTACAAAAGAAAAAGAAGGAAAGTGCCCCTTTGCCATTATTGTCAGTTTTTTTATTTTTTATTTTTTTAAGATTATGAAGTACGGTTCTTTTTGGTAAATTATATATGTAGAAATTAATTTTGACGTTCACAAAGCAAATTTCAAATTGTGAATGGCCAGTACATTGAATATTGACTGGAATAAAAAGACCAAGTAAGGGTAAAACAACTCTAACTGAAGTTTAAATAAATTTGGCCATTGATCCAAATAAAAGGCCTTAGGTTACATGTCAAAAGATATCCAGTTTACATTGAATCATGTTTTCGTCTTATTGCCTCAGTTTTACACTCGGTGATGATAGATGGAATCAAGACATTACTTTTTTTTTAGCTGTAGCCTCTATCAAGAGCATGTACCTTTTAAATATACAAACACTATTAGTATAAAAAATATAAAATAATTGTTTCTCTAGATAATATGTGTCGTAAGTAGGGCAAAATGGGCCATCATGATTCATTAAATAACTTGACTCAATATTCCAAGCAGGCTATAAATTCTAATGATTAATAATGACTAGTTTCGAGAAAAAGTTTCTGAAATAAAAGGAATAATGCGATAACGAAAAGAAAAAAGAATAATATAATGTATTCAAATAGAAGCTTCTATTTTGTATTTGTTACGTTTAGTTACAAGTTTCCTCCGTATTTAACTCCGCAGAAACGTTTCCTACTCGATTACCTGCATTTCCACAAACTGCTATTGTAAGAAAAAATAAAAAAATATTATGTACTAATATATGTAGGTGTAACCAAGCCGGAAGTCTGGAACAACGTTGTTCTTCCGGTCGTCTCGTAGGGCCTGATGACTCCTTTGGCTAAGGTGTATTTTCCTTCAAATTGAAATTGAAAAATGAATATCCAAGTGTCAAAGCCCCACGTAATTATCCGAGAGAGGTGGGTTGGGAAATTCAGCGGCCTCCTTGTCGCATTGAAAAATCATCTAATAACATAATAAAATATAAACTCTGTTTAACACCAAGACAGTGGAAAAAAAAAAATCCTCTTAACTCTTATATCTGTTAAAGTGTTAACAAATATATTATTAAAAAATAATTTTAATATAAAATAATTATTAAAAATATTTATAAATTTTTATTAATAATTAATATATAAAAATATTTAAAAATATTTTTATTAATAATTTAATTATCAAAAATTATTAAAAATATTATTTTTCGTACAGTACGATCTGCACCTAATCAAATAAAATAATATTCTTCCACAGGCCACGTAAAAATATATGCACAAGATAGTGTACTTACCTCTAAATGCCTGTTTTGTAGGGTTATTTTTTTTAATATGATTTGTGATGGTAAAATTTGTCATAAAATGAGTTTTATTGATAATTTATATAAATATAGTCTGTGAAATCTTGTCAATGATAAGATTTTATTAAAAAAATATTTTTTTAAAAAAATAAATCTTTCAAAATTATCAATTATATTTAATAAAATATAATTTTTTTTAAATGAAATCTAGTCAATGGCAAGATTTCATTAATAAAATATTATTTTTTAATTCAAATGTCGCTAATGATAACATTTCACGAATAAAATATAATTTTTTTCAAATAAAATCTTACCATCAGTAAGATTTTACATCATAATAACGTAATTTTTTCCTAAATATAATATATGAAGTATTGTTTACTTCATACACCATAAAAAAAAATAATTACCATGTTTTGTAATGTTCTTTTCTATTTTTTTTTATTTTCAAAAACCACCTTGGAATATTTTTTCGTTGTGTGCTGTACATTTTAAAACGAGTCCGATCCATAGTATGAATATACATAAAATAAATACCAATTATTCAATCAAAATAAAATTGAGGCGCGACACGCTCATACATCGCAATTTAAAATGGCAATGAACTTCAGCTCCTTTAAATAAAATGTCAATTTTAATCTTAGCTTTTAAAAAATTAGATTAATGATTAGATAACCCAATAATTTATTTTAAATTATTAAATATCCCAATCTTTAAAGCCCTACTTCTAATAATAATAAAATATAAAAAAGATAAAACATATACCTCCATAACTTGCAACCAAAGAATGAACAAGTAAACGAGGCACACCTGATCGGCATTCTCAGTCTAAAATATCAGGATAAACGCTTTTCCTCTTTTTGTATTTGACCGCAAGGATATTCTCCTCATTAAAAAAAAATAAAAACACCCCTCCCTCCAACCCCAAGCCAAAATTACGATTCCAAAATTTGACGCGTATGCACTTAACAACAACAACAACAACTATTACAGTATTACTACATTATTGTAAAAAGCACGTTTATTTTTCTCCCTCAACTAAGCTCACACCCTCTCTCACCTCTATCTACCTCCTTCCCCGCGCTGGGAAAACCCAACCGACGGGACCACACAGTACCAAACCCCAAACCTTCTCTTCTCTGAACTCCAGACCTCCAAAAAACCCAAGAAATATTTTTTTTTTAAAAAAAATAAAGAAATAGAAACACAGCATGGGAAACTGCAACGCTTGCGCCAGAGCAGACGTGGTAGACAGCACCACCACCACCAAAACAACAAGAAAGCCCAACAACCACGACCCGAACAAAGAACCCAACCGCCGAAAACCGAACCAGTTCTCCTCCGGCCCGGTCCGGCCCTCATCCCCGATCCGCGTCTTAAATGGCGACATCCCGACCCGAATAAGCGACAGGTACATACTGGGCCGCGAGCTGGGCCGCGGCGAGTTCGGGGTCACTTACCTCTGCACCGACCGCGCAACCAAGGAGGCCCTGGCCTGCAAGTCCATCTCGAAGCGGAAGCTTCGCACCGCCGTCGACGTGAATGACGTCCGGCGCGAGGTGGCGATCATGTCGACGCTGCCGGAGCACCCGAACGTGGTGAAGCTGAAAGCCGCGTACGAGGACGACGAGAACGTTCACATCGTCATGGAGCTTTGTGAGGGCGGGGAGCTCTTCGATAGGATCGTTGCGAGGGGGCACTACAGCGAACGCGCCGCCGCGGGGGTGTTTCGGACGATTGCTGAGGTTGTTAGGATGTGTCACGCTAATGGCGTCATGCATAGGGACCTCAAGCCTGAGAATTTCCTCTTTGCGAATAAGAAAGAGAATTCGCCTCTTAAGGCCATTGATTTTGGGCTCTCGGTGTTCTTCAAGCCAGGTCAGATATGGAAATTTCCACGACTCGGATGAGCTTGTATTTTTTGTTGGATTTAATTTTTATGTTTGTTCAGTTAATTGGTTATTTGGAGGTGATTATTATGAGTGGCTTTATTTATTGATTGAATATATGGGGATTTTTTTAATTTAATTTTTTATTGGGATTTTTTTTTTAACGTTTAATAGGGCAGACGTTTTCGGAGATTGTGGGGAGTCCGTACTACATGGCGCCGGAGGTTTTGAAGAAGAAATACGGGCCGGAGGTTGACGTGTGGAGCGCTGGCGTGATTCTTTATATTTTGTTGTGTGGGGTTCCTCCCTTTTGGGCAGGTAGGTGTAACTGTGTAAGGTGGGGGTGGGTGCGCTTCTTGTGCTACTACTACTACTATTATTATTATTATTTGTTTTTAAATTAAGTTTTGAAGTGAGGTTTTGGATTGTGGCAGAGACGGAGCAAGGTGTGGCTCTGGCGATTTTGAGGGGGGTGATTGACTTCAAGAGGGAACCTTGGCCTCATATATCGGATAGTGCTAAAAGCCTTGTGCGGCAGATGTTGGAACAGGATCCTAAAAGGCGCTTGACGGCTGAGCAGGTGCTTGGTAAGTCCTTTGCTCTTTGCTCTATTCTATAGTTTTGGTACAATATACACTCTGTCTTGTGTGGTGGATTAAATTTTGTTGTTTTTGGTTAGGGTAATTCTCTTTATTGACTTGTGTAGTCCCAAAACACTGGGTAGAGGATCAATTGTTTATAGTTTATAATCAATATGTAGAACAGTTTAGTTTAATTATTCACCTTCACCTTGGTTGTGGTTGGTTTAATTAAGAAACAGGTTTTTAGATGCAAGAGATATTGACTAGGCTTTTAGTAATTAGTAAAGGATGAATCATAAGCGTAAGCTTCCTCCTTTGTGGCTGAATATTACATGTGTTAGGACTTTAAAATGTGGTGGTAAACTCTTCAGCAGAAAACCAGTAAATGAAGGGGGAGATGGAAGAAAGAAGCCTTCAGATGTTGATCAGTGATGGGGGATAAAATATGTCAAAGAAGGACTAAACTTCCCAAACTCACTTGGACTATGTTCCTGTTATACCTAACACTATTCTGGAAAGTTAGGTAGCTACAATGATGGAGGGAATTTATTCCTTGTCTTGGGATTAGTGGGGAAAGAGTAGAATACATTGTTAGGTACTGGACGATCTATAGGGCCTGCTTGGATTGGTAGGCCGAAAGTGCGAGGGTGGAAAATTTGGGATGGAATCACTTCGCAGTTCACACATTGTTGGTATGACTGTAATATGAAAAGGTGGAATAGGTCATAACTTTAGTTGAAAACCATTTTCACTATTTCCAAAGTTGACTCAACCAAGCATACTCTTCATTTGTGGTTTTAGTTGAAGAGGCTCCTACTAGGTGCTTCTCCTGGGTTGCCAGTAGCTTAAACATAGTTTTGCATTGGATGGATTTCAATTATCCTTCATAAGAGCTAGATTCATTTTGCATTTGTTTCTGGCTTTTTGGGTTTACAATGTAACACTGTTTATACATTTTGTCTGACTAAGGCATAAAGGTCTAGGAGGGAAGAAACTTTCATCTATGAAAATAACGAGTAAAAATGGAGGTAAAATTTCAATGGATGAAGTCTATGTGTAATTTTACACAAAGAACCCATTCATGAAAATTCACATCTTATTTTTACCCCATAACCAAACTTATCCCAATCGAAAAGTAGCATTTGAGGTTTATTTTGTGAGTGGAAGGTTTTATCTTGTGATACCTAAATAGTGTGTCTTTATGGGCCTCAAAATCAGAATAAGCAGTTTGAAATGGTCATGCATATTGACAGTATGGCCTTTTTCTTTGTTTTAAGAGGAAATATCTCATTCTCACCTGGATCCTTTGCATCGTTGCCTTCTCCCCCTCAAAAAGGAAGATCAATTGTTGCACATTTGAATCCGTATGATGTGGGAGGCTGAACTATATATTAAGTCTACCTGATGGAGAAAGTGATGTGAATATTTACTGTCCTTATTTTTGCTTACAGAACATCCCTGGCTACAAAATGCAAAGAAAGCTCCAAATGTTCCATTGGGAGATATTGTGAGGTCAAGGCTTAAGCAATTCTCTATGATGAATAGATTCAAAAAGAGAGCTCTGCGGGTTAGCATCTATTGTGGTTTATGTTTGATTGTTGATTCAATTCTTTGTATGATTGAAATAATAAGGAAGCTGAAGTTTTGGTGATTTCACTGACTTGGGTTTATTTGAATCAAATGCTACAGGTAATTGCAGAACATTTATCTGTTGAAGAGGTAGAAATTATCAAAGATATGTTTACGTTGATGGATACCGACAGAGATGGAAGAGTAACATATGAGGAACTGAAGGCTGGGTTGAGGAAAGTTGGTTCACAATTGGCCGAGCCAGAGATAAAGATGCTGATGGAAGTGGTAGGCTTCCATAATTATATAGTGCTTTATAATAGAATTGTTTCATATAGTATCATTTCTTTGATTATGATTTATGAATAAATCTGGTGGAGTTCTTGGGAACCATTTTTCTGGACTTCTGCTGCATGATTTTGTATAACAGGGTGCATTTTTATAATAAGCAGAGCAGGCCCCTCTGTAATGAAGATTTTCTCTGTTTTATCTACCCCATTGCATTGCTATGTGGCAAATGCATGACAAATGTAACTTACCTGGCCATTTTGGACCTTGTGGTGCTTAACAATCATGGAATATATCAGATGCCTCATTTAATGCAATTGGGGGGTGTAACTTATGTCTAGAATACACTTATAGGGTCTATGTTATAGGGTGTATGGTTAAGGGGTAAAAGTGGTGATAAAAATTACATGAATGAGTTTCATGTGTAAAATAACACTTACACATAAAGCTCATTCATGCAAATTTTTAGTCCCATTTTTACTTTCCAACCAAACATTCCCTTGAAGTAATATTCAGTTATTAAAATATGATGGTATAGTTTCTCTCAAATACGGATATTACCCTTTTTTGGTTTTTTGTGGAGATTGTCCCTTGCTTGAGGAAAGTGGTATCTTTTGATTAATAACATTGCCCATTTTACTGTAAAGCTGGTGTAACACTTAGTCTTACCTTCATTTGAAATAAGATTCATATATATAATCCTGGACTTGCCAACTGTATTTTTCCATTCATACCCTAATCCTGGACTAACGTGTTTTTGTAATACAAATGTGTTTCTATGAATTACTTAGGCTGATGTTGATGGAAATGGAGTGCTTGACTATGGAGAGTTTGTAGCTGTGACGATTCACTTGCAAAAAATGGAGAATGATGAGCATTTCCACAAAGCATTCAAGTTCTTTGACAAAGATGGTAGTGGATATATCGAGTTTGGTGAGCTACAGGAAGCATTGGCTGATGAGTCAGGAGAAACTGATGCTAATGTTTTGAATGACATCATGCGAGAAGTCGACACTGACAAGGTTTAACTTTCATGCTCATCACTTATAGTTATTGCTGACTTATTTTTCGTTTTCTGCTCTTCAGGTTCTTAGTTTCTTAGTTACACACTTAACCAACTGTGCAACCCCATGGGAATTTACAATCATTTGCTTGCTTCTCATATTACATTCTTGTATACTCTTCCCTGGCACTTTCTAATTTTGTGTTTTCACTTAGCAGGATGGTCGCATAAGTTATGAGGAGTTTGTTGCCATGATGAAAACTGGAACTGACTGGAGAAAAGCATCTAGGCAGTTTTCAAGGGAGAGATTCAAGAGTTTGAGCCTAAACTTGATGAAGGACGGCTCGCTTCAGCTTCATGATGGAATCAGTGGTCAAGCTGTGGTGGTTTGAGTGCAATGTCGTTTCTGTCTATAACCATGGTGCTCCCTCAGTTTTTTTATTCCTTTCATTGCTTGAAAATATGGCTTATAGAAAATCTCTCCATGAAAGCAAGTTTTGGGCTGGTTTGTGTATGAGTTGGGTAGCTTAGAGGTTTCTCTGTGGGATTTGATGCTAGATGCCTGAAGCATGCATTGGAAGCAATGGAATTGCATACTAATGATGGTTCATAGCTTGTCAGCAAAAAATGTTGGGGACATACTATAGCCCCAAAAGATGTTACATTTTCTTTGTATATCTGTCCTGCTATGTTTGTGTTTGATAATTCCCATTTATAAATGTGATTTTTCAAACTTATGTGCAGAAAACCAGATAGGGCTTGTCTCATTGGCGACATGAACTTCTGAGAAAAGTGTGTAAAGTCTAGGTATCTGCTACTTGAAGCAATTAAATTTGTCTGAAAATGTGTGCTATCTTTGGTTTTTTTGAGAGGGAAATGCGCTATATTTAGTTATCATTATGTTTGTTTTTTCATTTTTTTTTAAACCTTGTTTAGACAATTTCTTTTGTACCTAGTTTTGGTTAATTCCCATGAGGTAGAAGCATATTCTAAAACAGCCCTAGATTGCAAGTGCGTGAGCTGGAAACGTTATCTTTATTTATCCATTCGTTTGTTTGTGTCCGCTGTCCAATGTATGCTAAATTGCAAGTAAACCTGTGCGAGTTGTAGGAGATTCTTCCACTTTATGGTTTGGAATCAAATATTGATGAATTGATTTGATTTTAAAATCTTGTGTTTATGATTTGGTTGTGAATAAATAGATCTGTAAAGGTGAGTGGATTTTATCTAGTTTTGTTTTAACGGTATAAATTGACATTTTTATTATGATTTTCTAGTGGCTTTGCTTATTTTAAATTAAACGTGATTAAGTAAACTATTCAAACAAAGAATTCGACTTGTAAATTAATTAAAATTCCTTTTCTTTAAGAGTTTCGAATAAGAGAATAAATTTTTTAGGAGAAATATTTGGGTGCATCGAGAGTAAGAGAAATCACTTGTTGTGATCTATGTATTAATTGACATATAAATTTTATGGGTTATTATTGTCTTTCACTTTTTCTACATTTTTAATATATTAGTTTATTTGTCAATCAATAAATAAAATAGAGTAAATATTTTGTCTTATTCTAAGAGTATCGGAGAATTTCTGGATTTTAAATCAAATAATTAACTCAATTTATATCAAATCAAACAATTCTATATAATTCCAAAAAACCATTTTAAATTTTGAATAATTCCATATAACCTAATGAGTGTTAAAAAGCATCCATTCCGTCTTTACCTTTTAGTTTACTCAACCATTTCACACTTGACATGATCTAAAATATTATAAGTATAAATTATACTCATCTTTCATGAACTTTGTAGAAATTTAGGGTGCATCTGTTTCTGATTATTTCTGTTAATAATAACTTTTTTTGCCTTAAAAAATTATTTTTATATATTTGAATAATTTTTAAAAAATAATCAAAATTTCATAGAAATCAGATTCCAACTTTTTCAGTTATATATAAAATTTAGTCTTTGTAATCACTTTTTTTCAAAATCTGAAATAAATACACCTTTAATCTACCTCTCTTTTATTTGACCTGTACTAACCTCCTCTAGTTTATCAATTTTTTGGATGGGTTACAAGAAATGCCCCCACGCTGACGCTTACCATCTCTTCTCTCTGCTCTCTCCCTTCTCCTTTCAGAGCCGGAGGCAAAATTTTTATGAACATAGAGAGAATAGTTTGAGTTTATATTCATATGATTTGCAATATCATTATTCACAGTTTCACACCCGTTTTGGTTGTTATTCTCATGACGAATTTCCAAAGCCATGCAAAAGTTGAATTTCTGAAGAACCAATCAGAGCTACATATTGACCTTCATATGGTCCCTTCCTAGCTGATGCCATTGACATAGTACTTCACACACATTTGCTACGCCTTCGTAAAGCTTGAACCAGTCTCTTAAGTGCTCAGAATCACAAACTTTGAACAAGAACTAATACTTGAGTTCCCAGTTCATCACCACCCAAATAAAAATGCCTCCTCCACTCCTCCCCCCCCCCCCCCCCCCCCGGCGGGGGGTCACAACACGCACACAATCATCATCTTTCCTTTTTCTACTTCCGGACATGTAATCATTTCAATTCAAATTTCAAACCTGATTAATGAATCAATTCGTCAAATGAAAACACATGCATTCTTTTTTTTGTTTATTGGCTTTTGTTCCTTTTGAAATTTTGGATTTGCACACTAGATTAAAAATTTTGCCTTCGGTTGGGGAAGGGGGATGGAGAAAGCAAAGGGAAGAAGAGTGTGTGATTGAGAGAAGGCGACGATGAGTGTGGGGTATTTTCGGTAACTTATCTCAAAAATAGATAAATTAGAGGAGATTAGTAGGGGTTGAACAATCAGAGGGGTGGATTGAATTTCTATAAATCTTAGGAAATGAGAGTATAATTTATTCGTATTATAACTACAAAATTAGAATGAGATGTAGCCTTCATTTTTCTTCATTTTTCAATGTAAATGTTTGTAAATTTTGCAT
The DNA here is from genome assembly GCA_031216125.1 of Dalbergia cochinchinensis. Classification (NCBI taxonomy): domain Eukaryota; kingdom Viridiplantae; phylum Streptophyta; class Magnoliopsida; order Fabales; family Fabaceae; genus Dalbergia; species Dalbergia cochinchinensis. Next base: position 50,177,643 of record CM062373.1, on the reverse strand, counting down.
CTGATTGACCCTTTCGTATTCTCCAATATATATGGATCAAGATCAAGTTATACATATATAATTTTAAGCAACTCTTACATTATTGCATAATTTTCTATAAAATATTTTTTTAAAAAAACCCACCTATAGCGAAGGGCAAGAAAATATAGGTTATGATATTACCTTGTTACCACAGAAGTTTAGAGTTCGAGAATATAAGGTGACATCATAGCTTTCCTTTCCAATGGCAAGGGGTGTACCTGTAAGGACTCCACCACTAAGCCAGCAAAGGCTCAAAGGGGGGGGAGGGGTGAAAGTATGCAAGCGAATGTACCAATTGTACATGAAGTCCATAGAGGTATTTATAGAGATAGCCGCCAAGGTGGTTATTGCGAATAGAGGGCTCATTATGCTTGACTTCCTTCATTCCCATGTTCCTTGCCAGTGGGTGAGCGAGATTGAGTTGATCGTGGCTTGGGACTCAGCTTCCACATGGCAAAGCTCATGAAGTTAGGTGGGGAGAGGCTTTGAACCCGAATCTCGGTTAGTTCCGAGCATAGTTTTTAAAACTAGATCGGCAGTTGACTCAGCTAAGGTATTGGGTTACTGGGTCACTGGTTTAACCGATGGGTCACTAGTTTAACTTGGTGAACTAGATATAGTTAAATAAATATAAAAAAATATGCTAAAATTCAAATAGATGCAATAAAATAATATACATAATTAACAATTTAACATATTTTGAAAATTATATGCTTATATAAATATAATGTATAAATTAATAATTAATATATCTTAAATTATAAAATACATATATTTAAAATAAAAAATTGTTTAAATATTTTCTAAATCTTATGTAATAGAAAATGAAGATCTAACAAATAATTAACCCATTATGAGTTTGTATAGTTGTTAGGTTGTGAACCACCCAATGTGAGTTAAGAATTTAGTTTTAACTTCAGAGATTGGGCTATAGTTTCCTCAAGCCCATTTAGAAAAATATGACAAAAAACAAACCTAAAAAGCTTAAATGTACAACCCTAATTTTAGTTTACTTCTCTCTTTCACATCTTGCACAAACACAGTAGCGATGTACATTCTTCCTCCCTTATCTCAGTTCCTCTTTTTCTTTCTTTCTCAGATCTCTCTTTCCCAGATCTAGGCAGAGACGTGGGATAAAGGGGTAACTGCGATGCGCAACTCCCTTTCCTTACAAGGCAATGATTCATGGTGCACCATTTTTTCTTTCTTCTTCTTCTCTTTTTTTTTTCTATTTAAAGATCGTTGAACAATGTAAATCGAGGGATCACTGGTCACCGATTTTTCTCAAAAAATAGTTGGGTCAACCGATTTTTAGTAGTTATTTTGCAAGTTCGATCTTTTGTGAAACTCGGACCGGTCCCAAGCCGGTTAATCGGTTTACTAGTCGGACCAGCCCAGCTGGTTTGAGTTTTAAAACTATGGTTCCGGGCCTATTAGTTTGGGCTATAGTGTCACGACTCAACCTGAGAATGTAACCGACACGTAGGAATCTGAGTCCCCACATAAGCCTCCTGAGTAGTGTGGCTCACTAAATGCATAAATTAATATAATTTTCATAATTAGAACATGATTTCTTATAAATCGATATCAATTTCCCTCTTCAAAACGTAATATTTGATTTCATAAAACTGAACAACTTCAACATACTTAATCGTGAATTTGTCTTATTTCATGCTTTTAGTCAAATCTAAAAATCAGCTTTACACTTGAAAACTGAATTATAAGTACATATTTGACTTGTTACATAAATTCTAATTACAATTAGAGGTGTCAAAACAGGCTGGTCTGTCCTGCCAAAAGCTTGTCAAAAATAGGGGGCGGGCTAGCTCGCCAAAATAAAATGGGTCGAAACAACCAGCCTAGCCCATTTTACCCGTCAACCCACCAAAAAATACTTTGTAATATTTTGATGAATTTTTTTAAAAAAAGGTTTTTGTATAACTTTTTTTATTTATGTTTATCCAATTTTTCAATGTCCATGACAACTATACACCAACTTTGACCAGAAAAAGTTATTGTTAATAGTGTAGTTTGTGAGTTACGATACTGTTTTATTTTTAAACTTTAATTTTAGGTGAATAGTATCAACTGTATAGTATTATTGTGTTGGTGAGTGTACACATTTTTTACTTTTTTTTATGACAAACGTTTCTTACTTTTTTACCAATAAATTGTGAATTTTTTCTAAAAAAAAAAAACTTGGCCCACGGGCCAAACCCGTCCCAACTAGCCAAAACCCATAGGTTAGGCGAGCGAGCTGGAATTTTTTGACGAGCTTAAAATTTCAACCTAGCTCACTAAAAATAACAGGTTTAGCGGACCAATTTGGCAAACTCAGCGTGTTTTGACATCTCTAATTGCAATGTACATCACAAAGCAAAGCTTGAAATCTGAAAACATATAACGATGTTCATAACTAAAATAAATATATAATCTTAAACTAGGATGCATAGTTTGGTTCCTACCTGCACAACTACTAAAACACTCTAATATAACATAACCTTATATTAGGCCTTACTACAGAGTAAAACTCATCACTGGAATAGCTGCATTTATTGGAATAGTGACTGAGCAAATACGAGACCTGCAACTGTGAAAAGGAAAAGAGATGGGTGAGTTATCAGACTTAATGAGTGAATTATCACCCATATGGGACAACCAACAGGATGTGTACATAAATATTCAATATACATGTATCAAATAAAATCATTTTGTATCTACATATATAACTACATAGTAAAGCATTTATAAATTCATGGATTCATAGGAAAGCTTTTCCGAATTCGCCATCTTGCATGAAATCGTTTTAGATATGTGGTGCGATAATTACTAGAGAAATAGTAATACACAACACACACATACAAACACACACACACACACTCACACACACACACATATGTGCATAGTATAGTAATAATAATATTTGAAATTACTTTGATCTTTACGGGTACCTCATAAGGTTTCGTATTGAACACCTAACTAGATTCCATTCTCTAAATACTCTGGGGGCGAGATTGTACTGTAGCAGACAATTTGGTACCAAGACTAACGATCTTTTATAGTCATTAACTCAATGTCTGTTCCTCTACAGTTGCTGTCTAAAACTAATTTACACATAAATCAAATAAATCTAAAATCTTTTAAAACTATGGATTCGCATAACTTTAACAATCTGACTTTTGCAAAATTTTGGCTATGAAATCATGCCCACAGAATTACCAGTTTGTAGGCATTGCGATTTCAAAAGTCCACAGAATTTGTATCTGACAATTACTATGAATCATACTAAGTTCCATACTTTCAATATGATAAAACGGCAATCCTAAAATTATATCTCAAGCTAACATACTTTCATGAACTTTATTTTAAAATAATATGATTCATAATCATAATAACTCTGAAATCAGACTAAAATATCTAATCATGAGGATAAATTATACTTTGCTCAATATTTTTCTAATACAACATATTTTGATATTCTGAAAGCATAAATTTGAAATCCCAACTTTTGAAAACGTGGTAATCTCTTAAATCAATAAAAACATGTTAGCAACTTTATTGACTTGCTAAATCATATATTTTCTAGTAAATCCTTTCATAAGCATATGAAACACTTTCATGGCATACAACAATCAATCATGGTCCCATGATTTCCTTAAAATGTATTTTTCATGCTAAAATCAAAATCATAATTTTTACTAGCTTGGCATAGTGTGTAAAATATGACCCCAGCATATTTTCACCTCTACCTTCATGTTTAACAATTATAATGCATAAAACATACTCATAATGATGAAAATAAGACCATGAGTTCAAACTCATTCACCTTGAAAAGCTAAGTGAGACACATCACCACCAACCTGACCTTGGGACTAGGAATGACACCAACAACTGTCATAGAATAATATAGACACATGAATAAGCTACAAACATACTAGAACAACTCTATGATCATTAGGAGGGTATCTAAACTTGATAACAACTAAGAACAACAATAACCAAACACAAGAAAAGGAAGAAGAAGGAGGAACTCTAGCATAAACCATGAACAATCCTTACCTTGAGAGAGGATGAGAATGGGGAGGTAGAAGGAGCAGAGTTAAGGTTTCTACATTTTTGAAGAGAAAACGTGTATTTAAAGGTGTTTATAGGGGTAAGGTTTCATTTAAACGAAATTGTATTGTTTTGGACAACTGTTAGAGTCGGGGATCCTCATTGCAGTGAACCTGCTGTCCTACTTGATTGCTGCACCAAGTATGTTGCTCTTCTTTTCGCTGTAGTGAGCTTAACTGGCTTATCTGCTCCTTGCTTCAATAAGCCTGTTTGTATAAAATGCAGACTTCAACAATCAAATAGTTTTTTCTAAAATCCGGTGGTTTCCAAGGTACCTAAAGACAGTGCTAAGTTTAGTCAATAACATGTGGACCTGAGGCATCACATCTGGCCATTGGGTTTATCACGCTTCCCAACATAGTTTTCAGATCTAGACCAATGGTCAACTCGGTTAAGGTGCTGAATCGTTGGTTCAATCGATGGGTTATTAGTTCAACTGGTTGAGCCGGATTTAATTAAATAAATATGAATACAAGTTAATATGTAATACACACACACACACACACATATATATATATGAGCCATACTCACCTAGTGTGTGAAAACCTGCATGTATCAACTCTCTTATTCTTATCAATACCCCCAACTTGACTTTCAAGGTTACATACTTGGAGGTCGAGTTCAAACATAATTCATAACTTTTTTTACTCTTCACAACTCTCCCATGGGGAGTTTGTGATCATCCTTTGGTAGGTGGAGTTTGGATCTATAACAATCCAAAACTTATACATGATGCTTTTTTATTGATAACTAGGAAATGAGACACCGATTTGGGACAAAAGGTTTCTTTCCTGTTATAACATCGAAAAAATAAGGATTTAATTGTTATACACTGATAGTATAAGAAACTTTTACACAGTATCCAATCATGTATTGCTACATAAGTTATAATAGTTAATTTTTATACACATTATTTATAAATTTATTTAAATAAAATATTTTGATTAAACTATAGCATAAAACAATTTTACTTGTATTGTTAGCATATCAGAATGAAATTCATAAAATAAAAATATAACTGTTTGATTCTCGCATTTACCGTCCTTGAAGATTTTTAATCGAACAAATAGTATAAAATTCTCAACCAACGATATGTATCAAAATTATTCTTAAAACATTAATTAATTAGCCCAAAAAAAAAAAATCCGTGTTGGTCGTAATGGCAGGGGACCCGCATATGATTAAGACTTCCGTCCCTGTAATCCCCCATCCTCTTCTTCCTCAATCCTCATCGAGCACCCCACTCCTAACCGTCGGATCCAAACCCCCCCACCACTCACAACCACAACTCCCCCTTTTTCCGTTATCCCCACTCTCAACCGTCGGATCCAAAACCGACGCCACTCATTAAAAAATCAAAACCCCCCAAACAGAGACACAAAAAGCAAAACAAAACGAAACGAAACGAAACAAAAGGTTGTCGTGTTCGTGTTGTGTGTGAGGTGAGGGTGAGCGAGTGAGTTGTTGTGGAATGGGCATGGATTACTACAACATACTGAAAGTGAACCGAAACGCGAGCGACGACGACCTCAAGAAAGCGTACAAGAGGGTGGCCATGATCTGGCACCCCGACAAGAACCCCCTCAACAAGTCCGAAGCCGAGGCCAAATTCAAACGTATCTCCGAAGCCTACGATGTCCTCAGCGACCCTCAGAAGCGTCAGATCTACGATCTCTACGGCGAGGAGGCACTCAAGTCTGGCCAGTTCCCATCCTCATCGTCTTCACCCTCGTCTTCCTCTTCTTCACGCGCTTACCAGAACGGTAACGGCCACAACCACTACCACCATAACCACCACCACCACCAGCAGCGCCAGAACCCTACGACGTCGTTTCGGTTCAATCCCCGCGATGCGGATGATATTTACAACGAGTTTTTTGGACCCGACGGCGCAGACGCCGGAGGATGTGGTGGGAGGGGCGGCGGCGGGGGGCGCAGGGACGGGTTCTTTAGGACGTCGAATGGGTTCGGTGGGCCCGGGAGGAAGGCGCCCGCTGTGGAGAACACGCTGCCGTGCAGCTTGGAGGATCTGTACAGGGGCGTCAAGAAGAAGATGAAGATCTCTAGGAACGTCTACGATTCTTTCGGGTAGAACTCTTAATTTCGAACCCTGACCCTATTTGGAAATGTTGTGCTTCTTTGAGATTTTTTTCTTTTTTTGGTTCGTAGTCCCTTACTTCTAGTGTTATATTTGGTGCGATTGATTGTGCTATTTTTGAAAAATAGAAGTATTATTTTTAAAAAAATAAATTGAATGTGTAGCTGTTTAGATAAATTTTATAAATCACAAAAAAAGTTAATTCAGAGAACCATCAGTTCTCCGTTTTTAATAGAAGCACATTTGGAGTACGCATTTGTCATTTATCATCAGAATGCTTTTTTGAAAAGTGTATGCAAATACACCCATTATATGTCATTGTCAGTGAAGACAATTTAATTAATTAGTCTAATAGCATGTTTAATGTGCCTTAAATTGTAGTGAAAAAAAACGCCCTTTTTTAGTAACGTTACTATAGTATTGGGTTCAGAGGGTGAGTCTCGACGCAACGGTAAGGTTGCTACTTTGTGATTTGGAAGTCATGGATTCAAGTTCTAAGTGGGGGTTAAGGCTGAATATATCTACTCTCTCTAGACCCTATCAGGTGGGAGACTTGTGCACTCACTGGAATGCCCTTACTATATAATGTTGGTTTCATGGTGAACCCTATATTTGATAACATACTAACAATTCAAACCACAATTTAAAGTCGTAAATATATGGATATTATAAAATCAGTGGTTGGTATCATATCATGTGTAGAATTCATGGTAAACCATACTAACGTCTATATTAACATTTTCCCTGTGGTTTTTGTCAAACATTGTTATAAGCTGTTTTGAGTTAGACACACGATATAGGTGGTGGTTGAAAGTGAATTGATTGGTACTGTTTTTCAACTAAGAATGAAAGTGAAGGACTTTGAAGTGTTTTAGTTCCAAATTTTGCACCTACCGAAGGACCTAAATGCCATTCATATTGGACCTTGTTTGTGCATTGTGCAAGCTTTTACCAGGAAGGTTTGCCATATCAGCAGTCCTAGTTAAGGTCAAATTCTAGTTATGACATTGAAGTCTCACCCTTCAAGATGCAAACCCTTTCTTTCCAGCTGGCCATTGTGCCCCTCCCCCCTTTGACTTAGCTTGATTAATGAAGTATAGAACAGTATTACACCTAACTGTAGTGGTTGCTTAGGAACTTAACTGTTGGTTGATCTTGAAGTTTCAAATCCCTGATTGATAGGTACTATGAAGTCAAATCCTTGGCGGTTGTGACCTTGTGGACATGATAATGTGTTGAGAGGAAATGCAGTAGCTAGTAGATTCGGCTTTAAAGTTTTCCAGTGATAGGCAGGTAACAAGGGCCATGTACACTTTGCACCTGCTTAGGCTGGACCTAGTTGATGTAGTCCTGCTAATGCAGTAGTGCTGCATGTTAAGAGCACAATCATCACCTTATTATGGGTGTGTTTGTTTCAGATTTTGAAAAAAAAAAATGATTATGAAACTTAAATTTTATATTTAATTAAAAAAGCTGAAAACTGATTTTTTCCAAAAGGTATTCTTTTTAGCTTCTACAAAAAAAACTGAAAACTGATTATTTTGAGATTTTGATTATTTTTTAAAAATCATTCAAATATACGAAAAGTGGTTTTTTTGAGTGAAAAAAGTATATTGGGGATTCAAAATCCCAAACAAACGCACCCTATATGTGTAATGCATTGGTTAAGAAAAATTTATATCATTGTACTTTATTTGAACACATCATGATTTGAATCCATTGCCATAGTGTCACCTACATGATAAACTTTTTGCCTCACCACTTGGATGTCAACAAAAATTTCATGACCTTCAATTTTTGATAGCAACAGTCCTGAAAGATAATTATTCTAATGTTAGTTCATGACACTGCTGTTAGGGTGTGGAATCTAATGCTATTGATACCTAATTCATGTGATTTGAAGATTATCTCTGACTCTGATGCTTGAGAATCTTACCGGCATTTCCCCCAGGCTACATTTTACTTGGGGTGAACTATGAAGTGAACTTTGGTCAGGAATTGGCTTAGCAACATTTTTTTCCCTGCTATTGTTCTGACTGGATTATTACTTTTTATTTTTTGAAAGTGTATTATTGTATAAATTTATTTCACTGAACTTTCTTATAAAAACATTTGGGAAAATGGAGACAGTGTGTTATCCTTTCTGTAGCATAACTGAGATAATTTAAGTTCATTTTCAGAATGTTTAAACTTCGGTTGCCTTGTTGGTTTTATGGAGAAAATGTTTACTGTGGTTGTGTCCTTCAAAATTTTTGCATATGGAATATTCATATTACTGTTCAATAATATTATTATTCATATGCTAACAATGGGATAACTTATTGACTGTTTCATTTTCAGTTGATATATTTCCATTAATAATTGCAGAAATGTCACTTTGCTTTCATTATGTTTTCTGTTTTTAAAATATTGTGAAGGAAATGTTAAAAACGAAATAATGTTGAAAGCAGGAAACATAAGAAAAAGAATGTGGTATTTTTGTAATCATTAAGGAAAACATGTTAATTGAAAGCAAAAACAGAAATCAAACCAAAAATCTTGCAAAAAGCAGTCATTGGCACTAAAGAAAAAATTAAACTTAAGCATATCCGTTTTCAATAGGCATGAACTGGTTAAATCTAAAGTCTCATCCCCATATGTGCTGTCCTTCCCTTGTGATAATGTTCTGTGTTTATTAATCATCCTGCAATTGCACTAGGTTTGCCTGACAGAGGAATGTCTTTATTGGCAAGTTTGCTTTCAAATGAAATCTATCGTGCCATATTTACAGCTGTGTTTAACTAAGGGATTTGGAGACTTGAAAAGGAGGTGGTTGAAGTAGATAATCGTGAAGATATTTGATGCCACACGTGCTAAATATAGAAAGCCATCATATTGTTTTCATTGAATGAACGAAGAAATTGACATCTAGCTTAGTTTCAGATAAGAATTTAGATTATAAATAAGTAAATTAGTAAACAACTCAAGTCAAGGTAGTTGGTAAGTAGTGCTGCCTTGTAACCCGTAGGTCTGGGTTGAAGTTGCAGAAACAGCCTGTTTATCTGTTCTCTGGTGTATGGTTGAATACATCTTAACCCCACCAAACACCACAATAGTGTGATCCTCATGCATTAGGTTGCCACCCTTTTAGGCACTAGTTATGTGTATCATGCTCAGTACAACTTGGATCTTGGAAAATTTTGTACAACATAGGATATGTATAGGTTAGAGGGTGAGCACAACAGTAAGGTTATTACATTGTGATTTAGAGGTCACTGATTTAAATCCTTTGGCTTGTAAGGGTAATGCTTCGTACATCAATCCTGCATAGACCTCACGAAGTGAAAGTTGCACTATCATTGTTGTGACTGAAGCTTGAGGGCCAAAATCAAACTTAGAACCTGAGGGACCAAATGTGTAATTCAGCTTAGTTTCTTTTATTTCCTCTTAACAAAATTTTATGGTTGCATGTTTGATTGATTAAACTATTCTTGTTTCTCTAGAGTTGGAGCCTCTGTTGTGCTGATTTGTTGGTTTAGTACTTTAGTTTAGGCACAGATCTTCTAATGTCCAAAGACGAGAAGTTTCCAGGGATCTTGAAAACAATAATCTGACAGTTAATCTAATTATTCTTTAACATTAAAGAAATTGGAAAAGGATTGCCTTGTTATACTAATTGCATGATCAACACATCAGAAAAAAATCTGCTTTGGTTCTTTTACATCTAGTGAAATGGATATTTATGTTTGTTCACTATGTTTGACACAAGCAATTCCTTTTCAGGAAGTGTCGGAATGTGGAGGAGATTTTGACCATTGAGATAAAACCTGGCTGGAAGAAAGGAACAAAGGTTACTTTCCCCGAGAAGGGTAACCAGGAGCCTGGTGTCATCCCAGCAGATCTTATTTTTGTGATAGATGAGAAACCACATGTTCTTTATAGAAGGGATGGTAATGACTTGGTGATCCAGCAGGAGATAACTCTTCTGGAGGCTCTTACAGGCAAAACTTTGGACCTCACCACCTTGGATGGAAGGAGTCTCATGATCCCAATTACTGATATCGTCAAACCTGGTGCTGAAGTTGTTGTCCCTAACGAAGGAATGCCCTTGTCAAAAGAACCTGGGAGGAAGGGGAATTTGAGGATTAAGCTTGACGTCAAGTATCCTTCAAGGCTAACTCCAGAGCAGAAATCTGATCTGAGGAGAGTTTTGGCTGGAGTCTCGTAAAGTATCTTAGTATGGTGTTTAGTGACACGGGTGCATGAATGCACATGTAAATATATTATTTGCATGCTGTTTTATGCATGTGAATAACAGGAATAGTCTACGGGTGAAGTGATGTATTAGGGGCTGGACATAAGGTGGCCCCCATACTTATGGTCCTTTTTTCAGGGTAGGAGGAAGCAAATGACCTCATGGACATGAGTGGAAGCGTCAATCATAGTGAAACAAATAGGAAGGTAAATTCTACTGGATTTCCACCATTTTTCACCAGCTTGTTTTATTTTTTTATTTTATTTTTAATTAGACTCACGTAAAGATTAGCTTTGATAGGATCACGTTGAGTCGTGCAATGAAAGTTGTATATATTGATTGTTGATTTCGTTTTTTTTATTTTTTACTTTTGGTACTATGAGTTGATTTAATTTGAGGTTATTGATATGTTATTCTTTTAATATTTAAAAGGACAGTGTCATGATAAAAGCGTGATGTATGGTGTGGCAATTTTTTGCTGTTTCCCTATTAATCATCAACTCCAATGCATGCATTTTAAAAGAAAACAAGCTGCATTTTAATCATCAACTCCATGCATTTTAAAAGAAAAATTATACTTGTACTACTGTAAAATATTATGTCAATTCATATAATTTTTTATTATTGGATGAAATGTGAATCCTATTTAAATGAGGCTTATACCCAATTTAATCATACTTTTTTCATTATTGAATGAAATATGGATCCTATTTGAATGGGGCTTATACTTAATTTAATGATGGATGAGGTGTGAGTTAATATGATCCTCCATGCAAAATGAGTAGCTCATTTTAAAAAGATGATTTCTACTGTGCCCTCTCTTTTGGAGGGGTGTGGAACCTTTTTTACGTGGTCCAATGGATGTTTGATATCTATTTATTAATTATTCAAGTCACCATCTGTGTCTAACAAGTGTTCAACTTATTTTTAGTTTTAAATTTATTTTTTAGGAGTCTATATCTTTTAATTTTAAAATTAATCCTATGGACCACTTTCTGATGAAACTATAAGTATTTTGATTCAACCCACAGTCCTGTTTCTAGCGTAGCCTCCTCTTCTTTTTGCAAAGAATCCTACCGTTGGCATTCCTCACCCTTATGTTGTCGCCTCCCACCATAGTTTCTATTTGCCTAATAGTTTTCATCATTTGTCTTTGAATACTTGATTAGTAATAATGGGTGAAGTGGATGGCGTCTTAGAATGGCTATTTATAGCTGCCATCTGCCCATGAAAGTGAGGAGATAGAGATATTTCATAAACAAAAGCTAATCAACCGGAATGTAGTTTTTGGGCTCATTTATGTAATTGCAATTACTCGGCCTTTTCCTTGATTGTTCTTTCTCTTTGTTTTTACTCATGGATTCGTGTTGAAGCATGTGGATCCTTCCAGCAGCAATCTCTATGTTGCATACTTGTGGGCGAGCTCTACCATGATGGGCAGCGTGGTGGGTGCTTTGGCTGTGGTTGATGGCGGCAGCGGTGGCAGCATAGGGTTTCTTTGTAATTGAGGGTGGGTCTAAATTAGAAATAGGATTTGGGGTTGAATCACAAAATTTTGAATTTTATCATAAAGATCCGTGGGCTAATTTTTAAATTGAAAAAGTTGGATAAGTCTCACACATAGACTTGAAACATGGATGATGTTTTGAATAATTAATAAATACATGGCAAACATCAATTGGATCACCTAAAAGGGGTTCTAAACCCTTTCAAAGAGAGAATGGTACAAATCACCAAAAAAAATTTGTACGCGACAGCCTTATGTTTTCTACCGATCACAACTCTTGAATATTTGGTAACACCTATACAATGTTTTACCAAATATATTTGTTCTCCAAGTCAAATACAGCCTTCTAGGAGCTCTCTAAGTGTACAATGGGTAAAGAATGATAGAAGTGTCCCGAAACTTGTTCTAAAGAAGAGAAAAGTTGGCCCTGAAAAAGGCTGTGTTTATCTCTCAAATCTTGGAGAATTGTCATATTTGACATCAACATCGTTGATTTTAGTCGAATAGTTAATACTTATAATTACAATGTTCTAGAATCTCCAATGCACTCAAGGCTTGTGATATATGTTGAATTACATGAGGGTCAAAAATAAGTTTTGGAAATTAACCCGGGTGGTAAATTTTGGTAGCTGAAGTGTGTGGATTTGATTCTTTTAGGGTATGCATGTTTGCAAGATTGAATCTTGGGGGGAAAGTAAAGGAATAGAAGGTTTTGTAGTGTAAGATTTTAAAATTTAGATTTGTTTCCTTTAAAAGGAGAAGATTGGTAAAATGCAAGGGAATAGTCCCATGCTCCCTTGCACTCTCCTTCGTCGTATCTATTTATGGCTGAGAAGAGACTAGGAGGTTATGTTTGGTCACACTTATAGAGAAGGCAATAATTGTGCTGACTGGCTTGCTAAGGAAAGCTTGAATCATGGCTATGGTCTATATAGAGGGGAAGAACCCTAGATGGGTTGATTAGCCTTCTGTACGTTGATTTCTTAAGGGTTATTGTGTCCCGACTAGTTCCCATTTTAATTCTCTGTTGAGCTTAGACCTTGTTTTGTAATAGAATAAAAGGGAATAGTCCTTTTTAATTACTGTGGTGTCTAAATTTTCTATTTTCAAAAATACCCTTAATGTATAGAGTTGAGGGAAGTTACAAAACAAAATATAGAAAAAGTTAAAAAAATTAGAAGAAACAAAAAAAGTGTAGTGTGCCTGTAAATTCATTAGTGCTAGTAAAGCTGAAAAAATGCATATCTAAAAGAATAAATAAATCTTTTTTTTTTCGGTCTAGTATAGATAAATAATTGAAAGAACACATTCATTTATTGCAGTGGTTTTTTTTAATTTTTTTTTGTAATGGAGTAGTAAGGTAAAAAGTTACCTAAGGATGAAATGATAATCAATAGAGTTTTTATTCTTCTTGGATTGTCTTCCTTGCGGTCACTCTTCCCATGTCTGTCTCCATTTCTATTCGAGTTTTGGCTTCTTCGATCTTGATGGCGGGATCAATGTCTCCTGGCCTCCTCTCTTCCCATGCTTCGATCACGAAGGTGTCTTCCCAAAGGTGATAGCGTGTCATGGTGTGAGCCATTCCTTCGAGGAGGCCCTTGCGATTGCTCGTCGCCTTTTAGAGCTTTCAAGCGATCCTCCAATCTTTTTCGCCCACTTTTCGGGTTTCAGCTTCCCAAGCTCTGGCCTATTCCTGCTGCAATCTTTCGTCATCTTGTCTTCTCCTTTCGAGTTCATTTTCCAAGGCTTGAACTCGGATTGCTTGGTCATACATTATATGAAAAGTATCAAGAAGCTGGGGATTGGAAGGCAAGACTCCCGCCCTTCATGCCCTGCTGAGTTCCTGGTTGTGAACCAGCATGTCGTGCTGGGGCTCTGGTTGTAAGAGTGGTTACTTCGACATTTGCATCATCGACCTCTGGACTATGGACTGCAGACTCTTGTGAACTTCCGAGTCTCATCCATCGGTTTGGAAGGCCGATTCCGACAACGTAGTTCTATCGTCTTATGCTTCTGGGGGATTTGGAGCCGTACCACCCTAGGGGATGATGCTCCTTGCGGTCTTGGTTTTGGCCATATTAGCTCTCCTGGTATAAACGCGAGAGAGAAAATGAAAAGCTATCGTGTCCTCGGCAATGACGCCAATGTAATAGAGTAGTAAGGTAGGAACTTACTTGAGGACGAAAGGATAACACGACGTAGCTTTTATTCTTCTTGGCTCATCTTCCTTGTTGTGGGTGGGATGGGAGGTGGGGTACTTGCAAGCATTCTACTAAGAGTATCAGTATGGGCTTGAGGTTGTTATATGGGTGTTTTAAAATGTGCGTACCTGTATCGTTAGAACCACCCTTAAAATAGGAAGTAGAGTTACCCATTGCCCCTATTCCCCTTGTTTTGTAGTGTGGACAGTGAGTTTCAACTGACATGACCACGCCACGATGATCGTGGGATTGTGTGGTTTACTGCCATATGAGGTCGAAACCCCGAGAATGCAAGGCCAGCTCTGCATTTGCAGTTGTGGGCTCCAACTTTAGGCCACCTGTTGGGCCTTTATTGAACCTGTTTTTGGGCCCATGTCTGGGCTCGTGTTTCTAGGTCGTAACATTTTTTTTCGTTGTAATTCGTTAACGCAGTTTGAATGGACTCTTTATTCCACTAGCGTTAGGCCACTCCAACCATTTGAGACTCATATTTTTTAAAAAATATATATTATAAAACTTAAATTTTACATATATAATTGAAATTTGATTGTTTTTGTATTCTGATTAATTTTAAAAATTATCTAACTATGCAAAAAGTGGATTTCTGGGGAGAAGAAAGTAGATTTCTCTTTGTATAGAGGGGTAATGAAGCACATGCTATCAATTAATCATGAACAATATATAAACTAACAGTTCACTAACCAAATCTATCATTTTGATAGCATTTTTGAATTGTTTGTAGTGGTTTTTATTATAAATATAATGACATTTTATGTATAGATTAATTTTGATACACTATCATTAAAAAGAATAATATATTATTATTTAATTATATATTATTACATGAGGATAAACAATGGACTCTCATACTATCTCAAAGGTCTCACATATAAAGCACGAGATTAGATTTCAATATAATTTTTTTTGAAAAAATCATATGGTTTTTCCTTCCGTACCCATAGGCTATTGGTGCCCTTATGTAATCAATGATCATGACTCGATCTTTGATGTGATAGATTTTAAAAACTTGGGTTGGTGGGACGCAAAGTTTATTTTCAGCGACAAATAACTAAAAAAATATTGGCATGTTTGAATTTTATAAGGGTATGAAAGAAACTTCATTGACAATATATCAAAATTAACATATTTTCATATGTTGTATTGATAATAAAAATGTTTATGTAATAAACATAGAACAAAATGAATTACATTATTCAATGTTTTGATTTTTGAAAAATTGTCAGTAAAATATGTTTTATATTGATAGTCAATCGTGCATTATTTTTTATATAGTTTTTTTAGGTATTTCAAGAATCAAATACTCTTAATACTGTTGCAATGTATGATTACATAATAATATAAAAGAAAATTTAGAATGATTATGTATCAAAAATAAACTCTTAGTTTGATTTATGTTATTTTGTCTATTTCTTATATCTTATTGTTATTACTAGGAGGAGCATTATTTTGTTTTAGCACTCTTTCTATATTGAGAAGTGATACACAATCACTATCACACTTACACTACATACTTACATCAAATTAAAAGTTGTAAATCAATATATAAAAAGTTATAAACTAGTGTGTAAAAAATTATAAATTAATATGTAAAAAGTTATAAATAAGTATGTAAAAACTTTTGGCATATTAATTTACCACCTTTTTAAATAAGTATGCAAAAACTTTTGGCATATTAGTTTATAACTTTTTACATCTTGATTTATAATTTTTTACATGTTGGTTTACAACTTTTAACTTGATATAAGTGTATGGTGGAAATATGGTGGTAGACATTTGTCATTTCTCTTCTATATTTTTGTATCTGTTGTACTTTCGGCAGTGTTTTTTTTTTGGCAACGACTTTTTGTAGTTTATTTGTTTATTTTTACAATTTTATCCTTTTTTTGGGTCGAATTGTGCATTTACCAGTTGGGCTTTGTCTAGATGGAGCCAGGCGTCAATACATTTCGACCCATGTTTATGGTCCAATGCTCTTCCAAATAAACGAGCCACACTACCAAAAAAAAAACCCAAAGAAAACATGTGTTACTGCGTTAGAAAAGGATTTAATTTTCGACCAAAATAATGAAAAAAGGATTTAACTTGTAATTTAACTAATTGATTGAAAAATGGATTATGTATTTAATTATATAAATTAATTTGATACAATTCGTGTCTAGTGTATCACTAATTCAATTTTTGGCTGGATAGCACACAACTCACCTTTTTGTTTTGTTTTTTTTTTATTCTAAAGAGGAAAAAATGCTTTATTTTCGGAAGATTCCTGGTTTTATTTCGTTTTTCTTTTGCGTTCCTGGGGTGGCACTTTCGATGGCAACAATGCATGTTTCTAACAGTCAAGATTTAGGTAGCCGACCAGAATGCAGAATTTATTGCCACCGTACAATCTCGAGATATTTAACCAAATTTAGTTTGATTCCTTGCCTGGACCACTTGGCATAGACTGGTCACAAAATCCCAATATTCTGAAAACAATTCTCAATGCTTTCTTAATTATCCTTTTTTTTCCCCTGTTATTGTTAAGATATTGTCTTTTTTGTCTTAGCTTTCAAGTCTTATTGTTTGATTTGTAATATTCTCATGCAGCGTTTTTGTCTTATTTGTGGATATAATAATTATTTAAGAGTTTAATTGTCATTTATTGATAGTGTAAAATATTTTTGTATTGTCAACTAATAAACAAATGACAAGTAATTCATCATGGATAATTTTTTAAAATTTAAATTTAAATTGATTATAAAATAACTTACGTGGTAATTTTGATAATGTAAAGATATTTTATATTATCCTAATTAACCACATTATTTAACACGTGCAGAAGAAAAATGTGCCACAGACTCAGATAAAGATCAGATATGCGTGTCAGCCATAAGGACAATTAATCCCTTGAAAAGTATATTTGACAAGAAGAATTTTACTCTGGAAAAAGTTAAATCCTTGCTATTTTCAATTTTCATTAAGCTCGTTTAGGGATTTTATCTTTAGTTCTATTTAACGTCTTCTTATATTACCATGACCATACTGTCCTACTGCCCTATTGATGCTATATGCAAAAGCTGGTTCTCTTTGTCCTCCAGCAGCCAGAATATTCCCTCTGGTAAAAAATGCGAATCCGCACAGACAAACCACGTTTACCATAGAAGCATGATTGTCTTATTTTGTGAAGGAATCGCGTTTAATTTCTTTCTCATAACATGCCTCCCGATTCAGTTCTCTATGAAGCGGATATGTTGCCATGTTACTTTCATGTACAACCAAGGCATATTATATTGCTAGGGCAATACAATTAAAAAACATTTATTTATTCATTCATTATTTGACTTTTCCCACAATTTCATGGTTTTGTGACACTTGTGATCAACATCTTGCTAACTTTTGACATGTAGAAACACTTCCTCCCTCTTACTTTGTAATTGGAGTACAGGCGGAGACTGTCCCTCAAATCATATCATAGTACTCAAAAAGCAAAACCTGATAAAGGAAGCCAGAAATATGAAAGGTAACAAGAATGCGTACTATCGGTTTGCCTTTGGAGAGAATTATTTTCAAAATAAAGAAGTTGAAAAAAAAACCTTTTAGAGAAATTATTTTTTTAAAAATTAATTTATATTTAGTTTGAGTATATTAAAAATAAGTTTATGAGAATATTTTTATTTAGATAGCATAAAGTAAAATTACTTTTAGTTATTGATGTAAGAATAATAGTAAGATTTTGTTTTAAAGGTACTTTTACTAGAATGAAAAGTATCTTACGAATATTTCTTTCAAAAATATTTTTAATTACTTGAAAAATTATTTTTATTAGAATGAGAAAATTTATCAAATACAGTGCGTTACTGTAAAATCCCATTTTTATTTCGCTAAAAGTATTTTTGGGGCCTCAATATGCAAAAAAGAAAAAAAAAAAAGCAGAGGATGGCAACACCACACGTTTCCACTGGCAGAAAGCAAAACTTTTCTTTTTTGAGGAGATCTTACCCACAATGAAATGATTTTGCTGCAAAACGATTCCTTTCTGCATGGAAAAGTATAAGCTATAATAACAATAATAATAATAATAGAAAGTAAAGTTAACTCCACCTTTGTAGTACAAGTAGAAAGTTTGTGGTTGATAGCATTTAAGGATTTTTTTTTTCTTAGAAGGCTTTACAGACAAACCAATCGCACCGTACATACACGCCGAGAATAATAATAATAATACTAAATTCTAATTTAACATTTGAAAAATTTTTATTACACTCTATTTATTTTTTATTAATAGTTATTCTTAAAAAATTATATCATTTTAATACATTAAAAAATTGATGTGTCTGACCAGTAGTCACCTTTGTTGACGGATGAGGAATAATCTCACTCTGAAACAAATGAAAAACACAGCTTACATGACCATGTAAGTTTCCTAAATATGCGGTGTCATTGATAATAATTTTTTTCATGATAAATTAATCATGTTTGGAAAGATTCAACTGGTATAATTACTATTTTGTTGATTTGCAAAGATAAAAAAATGCATTCTATTCAAATTCAGTTCCAAAGCATGTTTGAGTTTGATTTAGCATAAAATTTAAGAAAAAATGTTTCTCAGAAATTCTCTTATAAAAAATTTACTTATAAGTTATTTTAACTATAACAAATTAATTCAAATACGCATATATGTATTTGCTATCAACTTTTCACACAACAAAAGGAAAAATAACCATTCATAAGTATATCAGTTACAATATAAAAAATGTGAATTTTTTTGAATGATTTCAAGATTATTTTAATTGATAAAATGTGTCCATTATGTTATCAAAATCGGATATTCATAGTTTTGCGCAATCATATACATGCGGTCAATCATGAATTATAAAAAATAAAATAAAATAAACCAATGGATCGATGGGACCTTTATCCAATGAGTTTTTGGTTAATGGTACTGATTAAAGTATAAAAATAAGAAAACAAAATTTTTATTAAAATGATATTTATGCTTTCAATGTATTCATTATTTAATATATTTATAACAATAGTTATATTTTTAAAATTCTTTTATTTTTCAATCAATACTCTCAGCAAAACCCATTTTTTTTTGCACAAAAGTCAAAAGCATACCCCTTGTTTATTTGCAGGTTTACGGCATCTAAATGTTGTGTGGGACCCAGCCTAAGCACGTGGGAGACTGGGAGCAATGCCAAAGTATTAATTGCCCTACGCAAGATGGGTTGAAAACGGGTCCCAATTTTGACACAAAGTCCAGAGATACCTAGCATACTTTATGACCATGGGGCTCTATCTCCATTTTCCAATTTTTCAATGGGTTTTGTTAACCACGGTTAAGATTGCAAAAGATGTAAGTTTATCATTCAAAATTTTGATTGTTATATTTTTAAGATACGAGGTCTATTAAAGAACTTTAAAATTTATTTGTTTTCTAAACTTTAATCATTATTTTTAGGATAATGATTAGAATTTTTTTCTATTAATTAATTGATATTCCATTTATTTATGAATAAATGTCCACTTATAAATATATACATGTATTATAAAAATGATTGATATAGTCTTAATATTAGGACAATTTAAGTATATTTTATTGAATTATCTTTGCTATTTTCTTCTTTCTTTTTTAGTTATTCTCTCTCCCTTCATTTCTCTCTTTCTTCCATTAATAGAAATACAGTAAGAAGAAATTAGCTAATATTCTCTTGATTTCTAAATTAGAGGTTTATTTATAGAAAAGAAAAATCAGAATACCTATTTATGTACGGAGGGGTACAATAGTACTGTGCTTGGAGAGGTTGGGTTGAAAAACCACAGGCGATAGTGGAAAAGTAAACCAAGGGAAAATGTCTCTCAAGTTTGCTTCCCCTTTTTGTCTTTTTATCTCCACAATTGTCAACACTTCACTAGTCTTCTCTTAGCTTATTTGTTGCATCTGCTCCTTTATGATTTATGCTTTTTCTTATTATTATTTTCCGCAACATGACCACATTATCCAATTCCATATGTTGTCATTAATCCTAAGTGACATATAATATCTATATGTGCCAAAATTCTACTATAAAATAAGTTACTATATATGTAGTTAAGATAGGTTAATAGATTTGATCTAATAGGTTACTGGGTGAGTATTTTGACACATAGGATCATGTTGTGTCATATGCGTTTACTAATTACCATATAAGCTTAAATAATATGACTTTCTGTTAGTCAGCTCAACATTTAATAAACTAATTGCAATGAGTAAAATTAAACGGTTTTAAAAAATGTTTGGAGCAAAACTAATTTTTCTTTTTCAAGGGCTAAAATCAAAACTCATTTATTTTTTGTTTAATCACTTTGCAGGTCCTTATAGTTTTATTTAATTTTTAATCAAGTCCCTGTAGTTTAACAGTTTTTAATTAGTTCCCTATATCATATAAAAATTTTCGGTTGAGTCTCTGCAAATAACTACTATTACAAAAATAAAATATTCTTAGTGTATTTCATCTCTATCTAGTATATTCCTAATATATACTAGGAATATTTTATTATTTTGGTAATAATTATTACTTGCAAGGACTCAATTGAAAATTTATATAATATAGGGACCTAATTAAAAAAATTTAAACTATAAGAATCTAACTGAAAATTTAGTGAAATTATAAGGACATGCACAATAATTAAACTATTTTTTTTCAAAGACAAAAATATATTTAACTCAATAAAGAATTAATATTTAAAAATTAATCTACACTTAATATTTCATTATGTGAAATAATTAAATTAATTGATTATAAATATATAAATTTTTTAGGTGGCAGATAATTAGAGGCAAGACAAAATATAAGGAAAAGAAAAATACAATTGAACTAAGTAGTTTAACGCTTATTTTCCCTTGAGTAGAATTTTAAATTTCAGTTTTGTAGATGATAAACTTGGTGTAGAAGAATATTCTATCTTTATAGTAGATTGATCGATCTCTTACAACAAATTGTTGTGACTGATCGAATCAAATTAGTTGAAAAGTTCACTGAACTTTCAAATGTTTATGATTCAGATGAAATTAAATACTTCACATATATCACTATATGGTTTAACGCGTAAGGTATTACGGAACAGTACGGCTTGTACCTTGTTTGGAGGTGTGAAAAGGACAAAAATCGCGTGATGTGATGATTAGCAACTTGTTGGGCCCTTGCCATTAGATGCGGAAAAACAATCACGTTTGATTGCCCAATAGGGCTTACTATACAAATCTTTGGGAATTGTGGGACCCTTTTCCCCTCTCATTCTCACTGTCTTCGTTTCCCATGCGCGTGCAATGCAAATGCTAATGCAATTGAAATCGTGAAATCCCACTCACCTACGCCACAAGGCAACTAGAAGAATAATGTTACTTGTATTTAATGAATGGATACTGAAGACGTGAAGTGGATATTTACTGGTAGAAAAATACAAAGTATTTTATTTGTAGTGATTCGTTAGACTAATGTTTCTTTTTTTATATATAAATATCAATTATTATATTCACTTATTTTGCATGAATAAGGTTATTCTTAACTTGATTCCATGGACGAATCTACTCAGGTAATATTGAGGCATATATTCTCAAAATAAACGTTAAATTTTTTTAATAGCCTATATGTATGTATATATATATTTGTTGCATTATCCTAGTAACTTTGTTCTTACGTTCAGATAAAAATTATGTTAATTTTTTTTTGTATATATATATTATTTTTGCTCCTATTCTCTAAATTTTTTAAATTTATCACCAACTTAATTGCCGTGTGCTCTTGCTAACAGTGATTATTTTCAAAATGAAAGGTGACAAGGATGGGTCCTATCGGTTTGCCTTTGGAGAGAATTATTTTCAAAATAATGAAGTTGAAAACAATTATTCTTAGTGAAATTATTTTTAAAAGAATTGATTTGTACTTAGTTTGAGTATATTAAAAATAGGTTTAAGATAATGATTTATATTTGGATAAGATAAAAGTAAAATTACTTTTAGTTATTAATATAAAAATAATAATAAAATTTTATCTCAAATGTATTTTTGATAGAATGAAAATATCTTGAGAATATTTCTCCCAAAAGTACTATCAATTGTTTGAAAAATATTTTTATTAGAATGAAAAAATTTATCAAACACATTGAATTACTGTATAGTTTCTTTCACATTTCACTAAAAGTAATTTTGTAGCCTCAATATTTCAAAAAAAAAGAGAGAATGGCAACACCACAGGTTTCCACTGGCAGAAAGCAAAACTTCTCTTTTTTGAGGAGATCCTGCCCACAATGAAATGATTTTGCTGTAGAATGATTACCTTATGCACGGAAAGTATAAGCTGTAATAATAATAATAATAAGAGAAAGTAAAGTTAACTCCACCTTTGTAGTACAAGTACAAAGTTTATGGTTGATAGCAATTAAGGATTTTTCTTTTTCTCTAGAAGACTTTGTACACAAACCAATCTTCACTGTACACACACCAAAACTAATAATAAAAACAAATTTCTATTTACCGGTTGAGAAATTTTTATAACCTCTTTTTATTTTTTATTAATAATTATTCTCAAAAAATTATATCATTTTAATATATTGAAAGGTTAATATATATGACTAATAATCACCTTGATTGACGGATGAGGAATAATCTCACTTTGAAACAAATGAAAAATACAGCTTACATGACCATGGAAGTTTCCTAAATATGCGATGTTATTGATAATAATTTTTTCATGATAAATGAATCGTGTTTGGAAAGATTCAACTGGTATAATTACTATTTTGTTGATTTGCAAAGATTAAAAAAATTTATCCTATTCAAATTCAGTTCCAAAGCACGTTTGAGTTTGATTTAGTATCAAATTTAAGAAAAAAATGTTTCTCAGAAATTCTCTTATAAAAAATTTATTTATAAGTTATTTTAACTATAACAAATTAACTCAAATACGCATATTTGTATTTGCTATCAACTTTTCACACAACAAAAGGAAAAATAACCATTCATCAGTATATCAGTTACAATATAAAAAATGTGATTTTTTTTTGAATGATTTCAAGATTATTTTAATTGATAAAAAGTGTCCATTATATTACCAAAATCAGATATTCATAGTTTTGTGCAATCATATACAAGTCAAACATGAATTATAAAGGTAAAATAAAATAAACCAATGGATCGATGGGACATTTATCCAATGAGTTCTTGGTTGATGATACTGACTAAGGTACAACAATAAGAAAACAAAATTTTTATTAAAATGATATTTACGCTTTCAATGTATTCATTATTTAATATATATATATATATAATAATTATATTTTTAAAATTCTTTAATTTTTTAACCAATACTCTCAGTAAAACCCTTCTTTTTAGCACAAAAAGTCAAAAGCATGACCCTTGTTTAGTCGCTGGTTTACGGCATCTAAATGTGCTGTGGGATCCATCCTAAGCACGTGGGAGGCTGGGAGCAATGCCAAAGTATTCATTGCCCGACGCAAGATGGGTTGAAAACGGGTCCCAATTTTGACACATAAAGTCACCTAGCATACTTTATGGCCGTGGGGCTCTATTTCTATTTTCCAATTTTTCAATGGGTTTTGTTCACCATGGTTAAGATTGCGAAAAATATAAGTTTATCATTGAAAATTTTGGTTGTTATATTTTTAAGATATAAGATCTATTAAAAAAATTTAAAATTTATTTATTTTTTAAAATTTAATTATTATTTTTAGGACAATGATTAGAATTTTTTTGTCTATTAATTGATTGATACTCTATTCGTTTATGAATAAGAGGTGGAGGGTGCACAGCTTATGATTAATGTATATATGTATTATGAAAATGATTGACATAGTCTTGATATTAAGATAATTTAAATATATTTTATTGAATTATTTTTATTATTTTCTTCTTTTTTTTAATTATTCTCTCTCCTCCAATTCTCTCTATCTTCCATTAATAGAAATATAATAAGAAGAAATTAACTAATATTATCTTGATTTTTAAGTTAGACATTTATTTATAGGAAAGAAAAATTGAATACCTATTTATGTACGGAGGGGTACAAAAGTACTGTGCTTGGAGAGATTGGGTTGAAAAAACCACACGGCTTAGTGGAAAGTAATCCAAGGGAAAATGTCTCGCAAGTTTGCTTTTCCCTATTTTTCTTTTTATCTCCACAATTGTCAACACTTCACTAGTTTTCTCTCAGCTTATTTCTTGCATCTGCTCCTCTATGATTTATGTTTTTTCTTATTATTATTTTCCACAACATGACCACATTATCCAATTCCATACGTTGGCATCAGCCATATGAAACATATAATAACCATATATGCCAAAATTCTACTATAAAATAAGTTACTATATATGTCAGTTAAGATAGGTTAATGGGTTTGATCTAATGAATTATTGGGTGAGTATTTTGACGCATAGGGTCATGTTATGTTACATGCAACTACCAATTACCATATAAGCTTAAATAATATAACTTTATGTTAATTAGCTCAACATTTAATAAACTAATTGCAAGGAGTAAAACTAAACAGTTTTAACAATGTTTGGAGCAAAACTAATTTTTCTTTTTCAAGGACCAAAATCAAAATTTATTTATTTTTTATTTAATTACTTTGCAGGTCCTTATAGTTTCACTCAATTTTCAATCAGGTCCTTATAATTTAAAAATTTTAATTAGATCTCTAGATTATATAAAATTTTTTATTTGAGTCCTTACGAGTAATAACCATTATAAAAAATAAAATATTTCTAGCATATTTCACCTCTATCTAGTATATTCCTAGTATATACTAGGAATATTTTACTTTTTGCAATGATTATTACTCGCAAAGGCTCAATTGAAAAATTTATATAATATACGGATCTAATTAAAAATTTTTAACCTATAGGAATCTGAGTGGAAATTGATCGAGTGAAATTATAAGGACATGAACAATAATTAAACTTTTATTTTTAAAGACAAAATATATCTAACTCAATAAAGAATTAATATTCAAAAATTAATCCACATTTAATATTTCATTATGTGAAATCATTAAATTAATTCATTATAAATATATAAATTTTTTAAGTGGCAGATAGTTAAAGGCAAGACAAAATATAAGGAAAAAAAATACAATTGAATTAAGTAGCTTAACACTTATTTTCTGCTGAGTTCGTAAGATTTTAAATTCCAGTTTTGTAGATGATAAACTTGGTTTAGAAGAATTTTATCTTTGTGGTAGATTGATCGATCTCGTATAACAAATTGCTGTGACTGATCAAATGAAATTAGTTGAAAAGTTCACTGAACTTTCAAACGTTAATGATCTAGATGAAATTAAATACTTTTATATGGTTTCACCGTAAGGTATACGGAACAGTACGGATTGTACCTTGTTTGGAGGTGTGAAAAGGACAAAAATCGTGTGATGTGATGATTATCAACTTGTTGGGCCCTTGCCATTGGATGCAGCAAAACAATCACGTTTGATTGCCCAATAGGGCTTACTATACATATCTCTGGGAATTGTGGGACCCTGTTCCTGTCTCATTCTCACCGTCTTTGTTTCACATGCGCATGCAATGCAAATGCTAATGCCATTGAAATCGTGAAATCCCACTCACCTACGCCACAAGGCAACCAGAAGAATAATGTTACTTGTATTTAATGAATGGATACTGAAGACTTCAAGTGGATATTTACTGATAGACAAATACAAAGTATTTTATTTGTAGTGATTCGTGAGACAAATATTTCTTTTTTTAATATATAAATATCTATTATTATATTCACTTATTTTGCACAAAAATAAGGTTATTCTTGACTTGATTCATGGACGAATCTACTTAGGTAATATTGAGGCATATATTCTCACAATAAACTTTAAAATTTTTTAATAGCATATATATATATATATATATTTGTTGCATTGTTCTATTAACTTTGTTCTTACGTTCAGATAAAAATTATATTAATTTTTTTGTATATATGTATTATTTTTGCTCCTATCATCTAAATTTTTTAAAATTTATCACTGACTGAATTACTGTGTGTTCTTGCTAACGGTGAACATGAACATGTTAAATCCAAAGCATACACACACACACACACACACACACACACACACATATATATATATATCGATCTTTAAAAAAAATAAAGTAAAATATTTAGGAAGAGTATTACTGATGAAACTTTTCGTGAAATGTAGTTACAGCCATGAGATTTGCTGTATTTTGGTATACTTATGTTTATGGTCTTTTATAGTTAGATAAATCCTTCTTTCTGGAAAAAAGATTGCAAGATTTGTGCTTTCTTTTTTCCATTGATGATATGTGCTTGCCCACGTATGAATAAAATCTCAAAATAATAGGAATGAAGATCTGCTGTAGCCCACCCACGTTCGGGCCTATCTGGAACTTCTAACGTGCAACGAACTAATTAAAGTTGATATACTTTTCATTTGTATAGAAAATAAAATCTGGATAGAGATCTTGTATAATTATTTGTTTATTTTCTTTTTTTTTTGTCCAACTACCAAAAAAAATAAAATATGATTCGATCAGAGTGTGTGTGTGTATATATATATATGAACTAGCTAATAAAGGTCGGCTAATCGGAAGATAGTACTATTATTTAATTAACCAATATTTAAAAAATAAATGTAAAAATCATTAAATTGCGTAAAACTTATGCATAAAAGTCTTGTCGTTTAACATTGCGCTAATTGGTAGGCATGGAATTATACAAGGGTCACACTGTATAAATGTTAAAAGCCGGAGTTAAATAGAAAAAAGGGTTTTCCTGTTCCTAGAGCATTGGTTTAAGATACTAGAAAAGATAAAATTTGAAATCTTGTAATGGACTCATATCTTAAAAACATTAAAACTTATCTTTCTAATGTCAAACCTTCTATTTTTAACTCCTTAACCATAACTAAGGGTATTGATTAAATAAACCCATAGAATAATACTGTAGGGCATAAATATTATACATAGCTTGCATGGCTGATAATGATAAGGGGCAAAATGATTTTCTAAGAATATATTTGTTAGTTAAGATTTTGAAGGAGAGGTGAAAGAAGGAATGACTCGTATTAAATAGACCATGGTTTGGTTTGATATTATTGTTGCTCTCAAAATGCTGCTGATGAACTCTTTGTACACTCGAAAGGTTATAATAGTTCATTTGGTAAAATAATACAAAAAGTACTCCCAATAAGTAGGAGCTCTAAAAATAGTATTTGGTAAATATATTATAAAGCTGATCTCATCAAAATACAAAATGACTATAATAAACATAAATATTAAAGAGAATAATTTTTATTTTTAATATCATTAAACTTCAACATTTTATATGATAAAAAAATCAATATTTCAAGAATGTTAGCTTCACTATAATACATAGTTTTTTTAAACAAAAAATATAGCATCTATGTTCTCCAACCCATCAAAAATTAATCTTACTCCCATGTCCCGTGAAGAATAATCGTGCTTATAAATACCATAATATTTTCATTGGAAAAAAAAAATACACGACTATCGTTGCAAATTACCATTGCAAATTAAAGGGCATAGTAAAATGATAACACCGTGATTCATGTTTTTACATTGGTTGTCGATTGTTTAATACCATTCTTCTTCTTTTAAATATTTATTTGGAGTTCACCAGTTATATAAAGATATACTGCATGTGTCAAAGAAATTCTAAAAATTTCGACATGATTACCAACATATAAACAAAATACTTGTATGCATTTGTAATATTGACACATGTAAATCATAGTCGTTAGATATAAAATCTAATAGTTTAACTCTTCGGTTTTCTCTTGATCGATGATTTATACGATAAATATATAGGAAAGCGAGATTAACGATGAAAAGTAAGCGAGATTAAAAAGAAATGGAGGGAAAAGTTTTGTGGAAAGAATAAGAAGTTAAAAGCCTTAATTAATGGAAGAATAAAGTTAGATTTTGATTAAAATTTGAGGATTATATTAGTCTTTTAAATTTTTTAGAATTTTAGAGAGCAGAATCTAACTCTAAAAAGTATCCCATAAAGTGCTCTCAAAAGTATTACAATTTTTTAATTTAACAAACAGAAAAAATTGGCTCATACTCTTTATAAGTCAGAGTACTTAACCAAAGAATATTACCAAACCCACCCTATAAGTTCTCCATTCCCTTTCAAATTAAAAACTCAACCCTATGGGTGTGTTGGTTTCAAATTTTGGAAAAAGTTGTTATGAAATTTAACTTTTATATATAACATAAAAAGTTGAAAATTAATTTTTTTTTCACAAGCTACCTTTTTTAGTTTTTTAAAAAAGTCTGAAAACTGATAAACTCTTTCAAAATTCTGATTATTTTAAAAAATCAAAATATAAGAAATAAAAGTGACTTTTTTAAGTGAAAAAATTGATTGATCACCCCAAAATCCCCCAAACAAACACCCATTAAGTCTCAAATTAAGGTTATATCTTATTTTTACGTAATTATTTGACACTCATTTTAAACCTATATAATATGTATGTATGTAAGCCATTAGGATTAGTCTAATAGTAAGGAATTTTAATAAAATATACGAGATCATAGGTTCAATCCTTAGTACAATTAATGTACTTTAGAAGCACTAAAAAGAGAGGATGTGTATACATAGTTAAAAATACTCAAAAGTTTTTATTTTTTTAATTTTATCTCTTTTCTACTCGGTTCGTGGGTGTTTAGATTTGTCCCTAAATTAATGTGAGAAATTTTCGATTTTATTATAATAAATTTTATCTTTTCCAAAAGATTTAATGATTTTTTAATATAACATTACTCTTTGTTAAAAGAATGAAATCAAAGATTGTTTGAAAAAGAAAACTTTTCGGACAATGAGGGGAATGGTAAAAGAATGTTTTTGTGAAATTTCTCTCTCACTTGCGGCCCATTTCTCAGCTTATATATCGACCCTCTTTGGTACACCTTATAGAATAGCCAATGAATTGTATAAGTTTGTGTCTTATATATCTAGTGTTTGGTACGATGACCAATGTCATACGAGTGGGCGGGTGGTGACTGGTGGTAGATACGTAGCAGCAAGCAGCAGGGGAAGGCAGGTAGCGAGGGGTGGATGTTGACACAAAAGAGTAAGCTACAGTTAATTTAGAATTTGCCAGTAAAAATAATATCATTGGGTGTAATCAAATCTCTTAGAATCTTATAATGGACAAAAGTGGTTGGATTGTGTAATATTATATTATTATACGTGACAATAAATATGTGATAAAAATGAGTTTTATAATAGTAATTAATATAATCATATCTTATCTTATATATCAAATAGGACCTAAAATTCAATTCATAGTATTATATAGTATAAGAGTTAATAGTATAATATAAAATCTATTGTATAAGTTTTTATCCTTTCCTTGTTTGGCGTGCCACATATTATTAGTGGGTGGGCAGTGAATCGGGAGGTGGCAGGTGGTGTAGAGGTGGGTTGGCGTTGACCAACATTAGGTGGGGTTGCTTTTGATGCGCAAGAATATGCTATAATTAATTTAAGATTGATTAATAAAAATAATATTATTAAATATTATCAGACTTCTTGGACATGATATCTTAATTTATAGTAATAGAATTAAAATGTTTTGACTGAATAATACTATATTATTATACATGACATTAAATATGTAATAAAAATTGACTTTATAGTATTAACTAATACAATCAAATTTTATCCTATATATGAAACGATTCATGGATGTTAGTACACCCAAATTTCAATTTGGTATAAATTAAATAATAACTAAAATAAGGCTCGCTTTCTCATTTGCGAATTACCTGTTAGTTCGAAATATGAATCGATCCACCAATATAATTTTGATCTAGGTTCTTTGACGAAAACTTGCTGCCCATATGCATCAAAATAATATACGTCACTGAAAATTTCATTGCAAACATGAGACGCAAACCCAAATCCAGAAAACGATTGTTGATTTAGCTGGTGACCCACCCACGAAAGCCAAGTCCCATACCACTCAACTAGACGTGAATGAATACTCGGTTTAAAATTAATT
The DNA here is from genome assembly GCA_031216125.1 of Dalbergia cochinchinensis. Lineage (NCBI taxonomy): Eukaryota > Viridiplantae > Streptophyta > Magnoliopsida > Fabales > Fabaceae > Dalbergia > Dalbergia cochinchinensis. The sequence continues at coordinate 50,147,410 of CM062373.1, read as the reverse complement.
TACAAAAAAGGTAGCGTAGTCTTATTTTGTAATTACTTGCTCCCAACTACAGTCACTAAAGAGTAGAGTGCTCTGGAAGAATTGAAAGAAGGGGAAATAAACAATATATATAATTACTTGCTGTCGCTAGCTTGAAGTTTCTGCACATGTGATACCGTACAGTAGAAGCCGGGGACAAATTATGGTTGGGATGAATGAATTATTGGGGTGATAACCAATCATTAAATTTAAGATAATTAACACAAACCTTTTTTGAGGTTGGTAAGAATAGCATTCTACCCTATTTTCACAAAAAAAAGACACAAATCTCCCTTGAGGTTTGCAAGAATGATACTCCACCTCATTTTCACAAAAAATCACCATTCCATCCCAATGAGATTAATGTGAGTCTTTTGTTTTAAACCATGGTTAGGTAGTATTTTGAATTCAACCAAGACTTTCATATACAAAAGAAAACAAGTCAAGCACCTGTTATAAGTGATACGCTAAAAATCAATTATAGTCGATTTTTAAGAGTGTGTCAGAACATAGAATAGTCGATTGTAATCAATTTTGGAGGGATCTTTGTAGTCGAATATAATCAATTTATTTCTCCATCCCGCTATTTAAGAAGCTTGGTTGATCTTGCATATACTAATTCAGTTTAACAAAAGTCAATAGGATAAACTTTGCTGTTAGTATTATATAGAACTTACTATTAACTGTATTGCTAAATTGTAATACCCAGAATATACGTGTCAGTAGATTTTCTTTTCCTTCAGGGTCCTCCGAGAGCCGCCCATGCTGTCGGGTCATGAATTTCGCTAAGTCTGGTTCTTACACCTCTTTAGCTCACAAGTTTAGAAAATTTAGAATTTCAGTTTTATGATACCAAGAGGTATGGAATTCAATATGATTCTTAACAACTGCCAGATACATATTCTGTGGGTTTGGGATCGGGTCGACTATTCTATGCTCTGACACACCCTCAAAAATTGGCTATAATTAATTTTTAGCGTATCACTTATAACAGGTTCTTGACTTGTTTTATTTTGTATATAAAAGTCTTGATTGAATTCAAAATACTATCTAACCATAGTTTATAAAAACAAAACTCATGCTAGTCCCGTTAAGTCATTGGGATGGAATGATAATTTTTTATGAAAATGGTGTCATTCTTGCAAACCTCAAGGGGTGTTTGTGTTAATTATCCTAAAATTTAAATAATGGGGATAAAAATAATTTACACACACGATATTAAATTTTACATAATTTTTATCTTAACGTAGAATAGAATTTGATAAATAATAAAGGTAAAACATATATACCTATATACTCCTAAATAAATTATGAAATTTTTGTGAGGGCATGAATCCCAACAATTTGTTAGTAGATTTGCCCCTTGATTGGAGTACACTGGACGAAAATCTTCTAACCCTAAATCGTGTTCCCAAATCCTATAATTATTGAATAAAATAATATAATTTATTAATTTATTTAAAGATTAATAATGATAACACATTATTTTTTATGATTTTTATTTTTTAGCAACAAAAAAATACCACATTATTTTTTATAAAACTTCTAATTATCTATGATATTTTTATTTTTAAAGGCCTAGCTAGGTTAAATTAGACAAAAACAAATGAGGCAGCATTGTAGATTGCTTGATTTTTTTGAGTAAACCCTTAACTTGGTCCTTGACAAGTTTAGCATCAGGAAGCTCATCATGCCAATTAAAAACTACTTACTTGGCTTATGATAATATCAATTGTCGGACACTAAATGGTTCATAAAGTTAAATCTAATGGAATTGGTGATGTGGCAAGTTTGTAAATAGAGACGGGGACTAATTTTGGGGGATTTGGATTTTATGAATTTGCCACATCACTATCCTAGTTAGAGTTAATATCGGGGATCATTTGGTGTTTAATATTTGATATTGTTAGGACCAAGCGGATAATTTTCAATTATTAAGAATTAGTTTATCCGATATTAAAATTATTAGGAATCAACTTAAAGGTTTACTTGACTATTTCCATTTCCAATGACAAGTATGTCTCCCTCAATCTCTCAACTTTTACAATCGATGATCAATTCAAGATACCAAGCTCGTGCGTCTCAGGAGTATAATTCATGATTTTCTCCTCCAAGTGAATGGTTGCTACGAGTAGTGGTTTTGCTAAACTTTCACGTTAATGTAACCATGTTTTCTTTCTTTTCTTTTTTTCGAGTGAGGTACGCTAGGTATGTTTTACAGTGACTCAATTGGAAATTAATACCCCACAGATTTTGGTTTATTATTCAGCCAACTAACATAGTGGCCCCACCTCTGAAAAAAAAAATAACGTGGTGGCCCAGAGCGTGCATTGTACGGTTTATTTTCATAATATTGATAGATACTTGCATATTTTCAGAGTAAAAAATTATATTTATTTTGATCTATTTAATAAATAATTCATCAATTTTAGAGGTTATTATTATTTTTTTATTTTTTATATATTTAATATAATAATTATAAATTTAATTAAAATTAAAATATTACAATATATTATATACCAAATTTTAATACAATTCATCTAAAATAAAAGTGCATTTGTAATCGAAAATAAAATTCTACTATAAATTTATAATATACATAACTGTCAAATATTATGTAATTAAAAATTAAAAATGCATTTATTTATGAAATATAATTTGAACTCTTACCATGAAAAATTGTAATAAAATATTAAATTTGTTGTTAAGGTTCATAAGAGAAAAATTACGAAATTCTCATCAAAGTAAAAGAATTATACATAGTTGAAATTTATTTCATTGAAAAGATTTAATCGGCATATATTGACAGTATAAATTTTTTTTACATATTCATCTAATCATATAAAGCTAAATCAATAGATATACTTATTTTTTACTCCTACTACTTGAAAAATTATATAAAAGGAGAGATTTTATTGGATAACAGTATAAAACTCTTTTACACTAGTAGTATATCAAAATTAAATCCTTATATATATATATATATATACTTGTATTTTTCTGTTGAGATTTAACAACTTAAAAAAAAAGCTTTTACCTTGTTATTATTGTTTACATTTGTGTTTAATTTGTTTCGCATGAAAACTTTATAATATCATAAAATGTAAAATCAAAAATCAATATTTGTGAAACCAAACATTTATCTTTATATTTGACATGATAATTTAATTTTACAATAATTAACTGGACAGAAACACTTTTTATGAAATTTTTTATCGCAAACGAAAAATTCAAGCATCCAAATATAGAATAACAGAATCATCATTGATAAATTTTTTTCGCATGTTAGCTTTTTTATGGGGATGCATGTTACATTTTTTAAACCATTAAACCCTTAATCTATCAAAACAAATATAACATAAACACTTTTAAAATGTATATATAAATAAATAAGTTGATCAGATGAAAAAATGACTTCATCAAAATATTCATAAACAAATATATTTGTAATAACTATATTATTGAATAATACATAAATATAAAACATAAAATATTTAAAATACGTTAGTTAGTTAGAAATAATATTTTGTGTGAATAAAATGAATATTTATTCTTAATTCTTTAATAAGGCCGACACTACTCCTTACCTGGAAAAAGGTCGACACCATTAGTTAGAAAAACTCAAAACATGCCTTCAATTCATCTATGACTATTCCATCCAGAAAAAATTCACTACGATAAAGACTTGCGTTAAGGAGATGAAGAAACAAATGAAGATGAATCATAAGTTTACCATCACCCACGTGGTTAAACCGTCAAAGTGTCTAGATTAATACATTAATACATATTAATGCATATAACATATGCGTGATTCTACTGTGACCCAATTTAATTAGCATAGAGGTGGCATTCATTCTGATTCAGGAGTTTTTTCTGATGATTCTTTGGTCCTAATAATTAATAATTAAAAATTATAAGATATTAATTGAGATAAGTAAACATTTTTTTTTCGGTAAGGGTATTTTTTTTGGTAAGGACATAAGTAAACATTTTAATCATTTAGAAATTAGAATGAAGGTATATATTTAAAATGTGAAGAATTTGATTTTATAAAAAGTATACTTTTAATAATTTTAGGACAAAATATATGAATTTAATTTTTATGCATTTTCAATGTATTATCATATCAATTATGGTAGTTGACTCTCACATTCATTATTTCAAAAGTCATGCAAATAAAAAAATTTAATTGAATGACAATATAAAACATATTTACATTTTCAATATATCAAAATTATATTACTGTAATTTGAAAAGGAAGATAAATTTTGGTATATTATTAATATTATATGCGTAATTCTTAAGTTAGTGATGATGAGAGTTAAACATTTTTTTAATATATGATTTACTGAAAGTGAAAATCATTAAATATTTTTTATTTTAATAATATATTGATTTTTAATCACCACACCTATTATTATTATCAGAAGTTTAATTTATAATAATATATATGCAAATGATTACATGGAGTTTGTGCCTTGAATGGATTAGTATCGCAGCTAATGGTGAATATTTTGGAGAAAAAAATACTTCCTCTATTTCATAATAATTATTAAAAATCAAATAATACATATATTAAGGAAAATACAAAAAATATCTTGGTAAACATAAAAAATTATATAAGATGACAAAAGTATTTTTGTATAGCTATTATTACTCATCTTGATAAATGTATTAATTACTTAATTAACATATTTACACTACTAGGGTATGTTTGGTTGTGCAGTAAAAGTGATGGTAAAATTTTCTAGATACATTTTATATATAAAATTACAAATGGCTCTAATTTAAAGAATTTTTATTCTTATTTTATCTACTAGCTAAATGTACCCTAAGGGTATAAATGAAAGAAAAAAATTAATGTAGTTAAATAGTCTAAATAGATGGATATTCTAAAATATTAAAAATGTTAAAAACAGACTGTTATTATAAAATGGATTGAGGAATATATTGATTGCTTTTGAAATAATAAAATATGAATTGGAAAAGATAAAAGAAAGAATAAGGAAAATAAAGAAATGCAAAGCAAAGTTGGACTTGTATGTGACTGTTACTGACCGGCTCAATCTGCTCCACTGACGTGCTTGCACTTCCATAGGCGTTTTTATCCTTCCGCCTTCTGCCTCCTCTCTTCAGAGTTGTTGTGTCATTGTGTGTGTGTGTCACAGTTATTGTTCTGTTGTTGGTTTGATCCTCAGAATTTGTGGTCAGAACTCGGAACAATTTAAGGTTGTCCAACTCCAGCACACACACACACACACACACACACACACACACACAAACTCACACACTTTGATTGCATATGCTTCATTGTTTGTTCCTTTGTACTTGTGCTTGTGCAAAGTCCTCAGTTGGAAGCTTGAGTGTGCTAATTTTCTGAAGAGAAGCTTGTGAGAGATAAGAGACAGTGGTGGACCATGGGAGACAAGTCCCAAGTATTGGAGAATGTGTTGAACGAAACTGTAGATTTGGTAACAGATCTGAATCACTCTATGCCTCTCTTCCTTGGTCTCACTTTGCTTTTGATGGATGACTCTCATCTCATAGTTTTTTTCAATTTTGTTTTTGTGTTCTGGGACCTTGTGAATGCAGGAGAACATACCCATTGAGGAGGTCTTTGAGAATCTGAGATGTAGCAGAGAAGGTCTCACCAGTGAGGCTGCCGAGGAAAGGTTGACTATTTTTGGCCACAACAAGCTTGAAGAGAAAAAGGTTGGATTGTTTTTTTTCAATTAACTCTTTCATTCTTCTTCTTCTTCGTTGTCATTGATTAAGTCTCATGTAGACAAAAGATGTTGGATTTTTCAGGTAAATTATCTTCTGGGTTTTGTTTTTGTTGTTTTTTTTTTTTTGGTTTTGCTTTTTCAGGAGAGCAAGTTTTTGAAGTTCTTGGGGTTTATGTGGAATCCTCTCTCTTGGGTTATGGAGGCTGCTGCTATAATGGCAATTGCACTTGCCAATGGAGGGGTGAGTAGAATTGAGACTTGAGATTATATGTACTCAGCTGCGAGAGTTCTCAATTGCTATAATATTTGTTTCTTGTTAGTTGAAACTGTTCATTGAATTTTTATGCAGGGAAAGGCCCCTGATTGGCAAGACTTTGTTGGGATCATCACCTTGCTTCTCATCAATTCAACCATCAGCTTCATAGAGGAAAACAATGCTGGTAATGCTGCTGCAGCTCTCATGGCTCGTCTTGCTCCACAAGCAAAGGTGTCAAATTGAGCTTCCTATCACTTTTGCGTGCATTCTATGTTAGTGCTGTAAAATGTTTGCTTTACAAAGGTCTTAATTTTTTTAGTGTTCATAGTCTCTTCTCATGTCTGTGTTGTAAAGGTTCTTAGGGATGGTAGGTGGAATGAGCAAGATGCTGCGGTCCTCGTTCCCGGTGACATAGTCAGCATTAAACTTGGAGATATTATACCTGCCGATGCTCGTCTTCTTGAAGGAGATCCTTTGAAAATTGATCAGGTGAGTTCTCTGATATTTTGCCCTTTTCTTTTTCTATGTCATATATGTTCTGCTCCTTTATCCATTACACGCCAACTGGTTCAGTTACACCCTTCTTTCCCTTTGCTTTGTGCTTCAGTCTGCACTTACAGGTGAGTCCTTGCCAGTGACAAAGGGCCCTGGTGATGGCGTGTATTCTGGTTCTACCTGCAAACAAGGAGAGATTGAAGCTGTGGTCATCGCCACCGGTGTTCATACCTTCTTTGGAAAAGCTGCTCACCTTGTAGATACCACTAATCAAGTTGGTCACTTTCAAAAGGTAACAAACATGAATGCAGACTCGATTTTCCTGGTGTTCGGAAATGTCATTTTTCCATTTTAAGATTTCCTTTCTTCTATTTTTTGTTGCTGTCTAGGTCTTGACTGCAATCGGGAACTTCTGCATATGTTCAATTGCCGTGGGGATGATTATTGAGATTATTGTTATGTATCCCATCCAAGACCGCAAGTATCGTCCAGGAATTGATAACCTTCTTGTGCTTCTTATTGGGGGAATTCCAATTGCCATGCCTACTGTTCTCTCAGTGACCATGGCCATTGGTTCTCATAGGCTATCTCAGCAGGTCAGTTGGGCATTTTCAGTTGAGTATGTTTGGTGGACAGGACACGGGAACGAAGTCGTGAATTGGTTGTAATGTTTGCAGGGGGCTATCACAAAGAGGATGACAGCTATTGAAGAGATGGCCGGTATGGATGTGCTTTGCAGTGATAAAACTGGGACTCTAACATTAAATAAGCTTACTGTTGACAAAAATCTTATTGAGGTTGGATGATGAATGGTTTTTCTTGCTGATTATCTCTTTCTGTTTCACATGTATGTTTTCTAATTATTTTTTGTTTTCACTGCCAAGGTTTTTGCAAAAGGAGTGGATCCAGATACTGTTGTTTTGATGGCAGCTCGAGCCTCAAGACTTGAGAATCAAGATGCAATAGATTCTGCCATAGTTGGGATGCTGGCTGATCCGAAGGAGGTTAGTCATTTCTATATTATTCACTGCAATTCTTCTGATGACATTTATTTGCTGTAAGCTATTATAATGTGCACATCCTTATAATTAAGTTTCTTTTCTGTATTTAAATTTGTATGATAATTTTATTCTTACTTAATGCTATCAAGGCTCGTGTTGGTATCCAAGAAGTACATTTTCTTCCTTTCAATCCTACTGATAAGCGGACAGCACTGACTTATATTGATCGTGATGGTAAAATGCATAGAGTAAGCAAAGGTGCACCAGAACAGGTAATCTAGTAACATTGTTCTCTTCTCATCATTGGTTAAAATTTCATATGTTCTCGTCTTGATTTGCCTGCGATTGCTAGATCCTTCATCTTGCACACAATAAATCAGACATTGAACGTAGAGTTCATGCAGTAATAGACAAGTTTGCAGAGCGTGGTTTACGATCCCTTGCTGTAGCATACCAGGTAGTTTGATTTATTGCATGCTCTCTTGCTTGATCATTTGGTGATTTTTCTCTACCTGTATTTTATGCCAGAAATGTTCAATTAGGTTTTGTTTGCCATTTTGTACAGGAAGTTCCAGATGGAAGGAAAGAGAGTGCTGGGGGCCCATGGCAGTTTATTGGCCTCATGCCTCTGTTTGACCCGCCTAGGCATGACAGTGCAGAAACAATACGGAGGGCACTAAACCTTGGAGTCAATGTCAAAATGATTACAGGTCTACTGCATTTATTTATGACAGTGTGGATCTGAAGTCACTTTTCTTTACAGTTAATTAATTCAAGTAGTTCCATTAAGCAAGCAACTGGTGCAAAATTTGTTAGTCCTATGACATCTGCATCCTACTTCTACTTGTTATTATGGGATTCAGCAAATATTATTGGCCAATTCAACTTGTTATGCATGTTGATTAAGATTCGTGATTGAACTTGATTGAGTTAAAACAAATATGTACTTGTAGATGAAGGAATTTGCTTTGCATGGTTTGACTGAAGTGCGACAACTTTGTAACCAAGTTATCGTAAACATCGTATAGCGAAAGAATTTGTGATCCATGGCATCCATTCGAGACAAACTTTTCTTGTGCTCTTATAGTGATGTATCTATTTCCCAAGATTGCCACAGTATATTTTTTGGACCTTATTAACCCCAAATCCTCCTAATTTTCTTTTGATGAAATCCTCCTCCTAATTTTCATGTGTCTTATTTGCTAATGAATGTGATTTCCTACATAGCCATAAGGTAGTTTAGTTCTCTGACCTTATTAAATCCCATATCCTCCTCCTAATTAAATTTATGTATCTTCGTTTTCTTATCAGGGGATCAGCTAGCTATAGGAAAGGAAACAGGTCGTCGCTTGGGAATGGGTACAAATATGTATCCTTCATCTGCATTGCTTGGGCAGAATAAGGATGAATCTATTTCTGCCTTACCCATTGATGAACTAATAGAAAAAGCTGATGGATTTGCTGGTGTTTTTCCTGGTATGTGTTTTTGTTGGTCATGCACTTGACTTTTTATTCGTTTTTGTTGGAAATCTATTGGATGGAATGGAAGAGTAATTATTGGTTGTGGTAATTGGGCATTATATGCTTCTTTTCTCATATTGATTGGTTTATATACTTGGCCAGAGCACAAGTATGAGATTGTGAAACGCTTACAAGCTACGAAACACATCTGTGGCATGACTGGTGATGGAGTGAATGATGCACCTGCACTCAAGAAGGCAGACATTGGTATAGCTGTTGCTGATGCGACTGATGCTGCTCGGAGTGCATCTGATATTGTTTTAACAGAACCAGGCCTGAGCGTTATTATTAGTGCTGTGTTGACCAGCCGAGCTATCTTCCAGAGAATGAAAAATTATACAGTGAGCAATTGAACTACTGTTGATATCTTCTTAACAGCCTTTTTTATCACCTATGTCACTTTTACTTATGGTGTTATTGTAATGTATCACACTTGCAATTAAGTTTTAATCAGGCCATATGCACTTGGGCTGATACTAGTGCCTCATTTGACCATTTTGTTTCTTTTTTTTATGCAGATTTATGCTGTGTCAATTACAATTCGTATTGTGGTAAGTGAGTTATTTTGGAGCTTTGGAATATGTTGTCCACCTTGCGTGTCATCGTTTGATATAATAGTTATTGCCTTGGTTTAATATTCTTACTTACTACACTACTTTGACATGCTTGCAGCTTGGTTTCATGTTGCTGGCTCTCATATGGAAATTTGACTTTCCCCCTTTTATGGTGCTCATTATCGCCATTCTAAATGATGGTTCGTCGTTGTTTCTTTTCTGATTTCTCCCACATTATGCTTTCTGTGTTCCTGAGCTTTATTTCTAGCTAATATTACGACACCTATGACATTGTAGGTACTATTATGACAATTTCAAAAGATAGGGTAAAACCATCACCTCTGCCAGATAGCTGGAAGCTAGCTGAGATATTTACCAGTGGCATTGTGCTTGGAAGTTACTTGGCAATGATGACAGTCATATTTTTCTGGGCAGCATACAAAACGGATTTCTTCCCGGTATATTTTCTCTTTGATGGTTTTTGATCCCAATATACTCTCTAGTTCAATTGAATTTGATTGTATTGGAGTTTATTGTGTGAAATTAATATGTGCACTTTCATCTCTTATGGCGTGCTTACTCTGATTCATTCTATGATTTAGTTTTACCTAGTTAGTTACATCATACATGCATCAATGTCAATTTATGTCTTACATGGACTCTGTGTGCTGCTTTTATTTATTTTTTATGGCTCATTCATTTGCTTGCCTGCTCTTTGTGCAGCGAGTATTTGGGGTCGCTACTCTTGAAAAATCTGCTCATGATGACTTCCGGAAACTAGCATCTGCAATTTATCTTCAAGTGAGCACTATTAGTCAGGCTCTAATATTTGTGACTCGGTCTCGGGGTTGGTCATATGTTGAACGTCCTGGTATGTTGCTGGTGACTGCTTTTGTGATTGCTCAGCTGGTAAGCCGAATAACCATTTATTATTTTGCAATTTTTTGTTTCCAGTTATATCAAGGATGGCCTATGTAATTGATTCGGTTTTTTGCAGATTGCCACTTTGATTGCAGTATATGCAAACTGGAGCTTCGCTGCCATTGAAGGAATAGGGTGGGGCTGGGCTGGTGTAATATGGTTATACAACTTAATATTCTACATCCCGCTTGATTTCGTCAAGTTCTTCATTCGATATGCTTTGAGTGGAAGGGCTTGGGAACTCGTCATTGAGCAAAGGGTGAGTAGAGCTTGTTTTGGTAGTTTATCCTAGACGGGCATTACTTTTGTCTGTATGCTTATGGCTTTCATTGTCATTGTCATGTAGATTGCATTCACAAGGCAAAAGGACTTCGGAAAGGAACAACGGGAACTCCAATGGGCACATGCACAAAGAACGTTGCATGGTTTACAACCGCCAGACACCAAGATGTTCACCGAACGCACACATTTCAATGAACTGAATCAAATGGCGGAAGAAGCAAAAAGGAGAGCCGAAATTGCAAGGTGGGTAGCAATAATCAACTGCTTGTGTTTGATTCGGTATTCGGTTGGAAATACATAAACAGGCAAACATTGCTTGTATATGCCACTATGCCAGCATACAAGTTGTGAATTTCATTATATTGCATAAATGTAGGGTCTAAGTTGCAAATAAATGTCAGAGTACTGAACTCTTACTATGTTGTGTTGTCATATAGTTATAAACCACACTACTACTGTTGCATGTAAATCTAGTTGATTTTTTTTACCATAAACCACAAATATGTATTCACTTGGGTCCTAATAATTGCTTGCAGATTGAGAGAATTGCATACACTCAAAGGACATGTAGAGTCAGTTTTGAAACTGAAGGGGATTGACGTAGACACAATTCAGCAAGCATACACGGTCTGAAAGATGCTTTATATAAATTAATTGCATACTGATACTGTAAAGAGGGCACATTCCAATGGTGCTGACTGCTGAGAGGAATAGAATGTAGTGATTTTTACCCTAGTTAGTTAAGTTAAAACATATTTTTAATTGTGCTTTCCGTATTGAGCAGTTAAATTAAAGCAGTGCTTTTCTCAGGTCTATGCATCTTGTTTTCTGTTATTTATTCTCCATAATTTTATAATTCAAAGGAGAGGCATTGATCTTCTATTCTTCTGGCCGTCTGCACCCAATTTTCCCATATACTTCCCTAGCGATCGCTTCTACACAAGATAAGAACGTTATCTTAAACTTGCCTTGTGTTTGTTTTAATGCATAAATATCAGGGAGATAAGAATTTGATCCAAACCATTTTTGTATCTGCTAAAAGGTGTTGACTAGTCTGAATTTGTTCACTACTAATCATCACAGTTGATTCTTTTATTTTTAATATTTTATTTATTTTAAAAAACAAACAACGACCACCACCCCGCCCCCAACACCAAACTTCTACAAGGTTTGCATCGCCCTACCATCCACCTTCACCCTACCAATACTAAGTAATATCCAAGCTGAGACAATCTCCATTTTGCACTTATCCTAGTTGCAAGAGGGTTGGACATTCTGCATAGTTTGATAGAGATATCCCATCACAATCTGAGTACTCTAGTGCTCTAAATCAAGTACTATATTATTCCTCCAACATCAAACCCACCAGAGCGCTACAAGGAAGTTGTCATCGCCCTCTTTAGCAAAATGATGCAACCATACATGCAGGTCCAACGTAAAAAAACTCCAGTGTAGAAACCAAGTTACTTTGTGACCAAATAACTTGAGAGTCCGTACAATCCCTAACACAGTGGAGGATTGTCTCCTCCCTCTCATTACACCACGGGCATGATAAAGACGTCGAAAGCTGTTGATGAAACCTCAAACTGTTAGTGAGTAGGGCATCATGTAAACCTATAGAAGAAACTGGACTTTTTTTCAGACAAGATAATTTCCAAATTGACTTTTGGCTGTCTGTTGAATTCCAAGTCTTGCAATTTGTCAAGAGCCATTCATAAGCCCTTCGAGGTGTGTACTATCTTGTAACATGGTGTTTCCAGACCCAGTCATCCTCCCCTATAGAGACAGCCCAGGTTTGGGGTGAATAAGGTGATGAATCTCCGAGGGGAGATCACTTCACATGATTAAGAATGCAACAACTACATGATTAAATGATGATTGCATAATGTTTCAATGTAAATCACTAAACACTCTCGAGTTAAGTAAGAAATAAGCCTAAATAATATTCATGACATTGTACCAATGTTGGGTTAGTCAAGATGGTAGGTGTCTTGATCCCTTAATTAAAGGTCTCATTTTAGAGCCCGAAGAATAGAAAAAACTCTTATTAGAAGACCATTACCTCCTTTAGGTTGTGTTTGGTACCTATCTTAGGGTAAAAAAAGATGGAGACAGTAAAACAATAGAAACAGACAACATTGGAGATACATATGTAACTTTGTTTGATAGTGGTATATATGAGAGTAATTGATGAAAAAAATGAAGATTGTATTTGGTAGTGGTGTGTCCCAAAAAGTAAAATAAAAAAAATCTTCCACCTAATTGATAATGTTGTCACCTGAATTATGTATCTAAATTTTTCATTCATTTATACATGAATTTCCTCCGTTGATCAACACCAAAAATAACTTTATCCGAGTAACATTTCTATTTTGGGATTTCTGCTCAAAGCAAGGGGAATGGTAGCATCATATTGCCCACTATCTAAGTACCATTAATGTCCAAAACCTTCACCTCATCCTTCGCCTCCAATGACTCTCCCATCCTGCCAGCAATTGGATTCTCTAGTTTCTCTGGTACCACTTCTGCTATCCCATTGCCCTTGCTGCTTATCAAATAACTGCCAGCAGACAAATTGAAGTATAAAAAATTCAGGCCACCCATTGCAGCAGTGACATAATAGTGGTAATCAAGCCCATTCTTGTTTAAATCATGACCACCTAGCCATGGTATTCTTCTTCTGTGTGATGTCACTTTGTGGATTTGCAGTTGACAAGCTCAGAAAGAAGACTGCCCCAGCTATACAGTCCTCATGCTCTCTGGCATTTGCATGTAAAGAATTCCATCATAGCAACAGCAGCAAATGCCTCATTTAGCCATTATAGTGCAAACTGCGGCAACAACAAAGCAAATCTTGTGGGTGAAATGAATGAACCAAGTCTTAAAAGCTCAGTCGCGGCTTGCCGCTTCTCAACAACTGCAGCTACCAACATGCATAGGATGGACAACAAAATCCCAATTCTGATTTGTTGCCACATCTTGAGCAGGATGATAAAGGGTCCTCTCTGATGCATTTAGCTTGCATTTCCTACATCCTGCTGCAATCACCTTGGCCATATCTGAGAAGAAGCTCATGTTCCCTTGAGGTTTATTGCAAATGAAGGTGTAGCAACCGAGCAAGAAGACAGTTATGGAGAAGGCAAGGAAAATTGTTGGAATTGCAAAGCATATAGTCCAGTTAACATTGGTTTGGACATAGACAACCCTAGCCCGGATAATGCTACAGTGAGTGCGATGGTGAAAGTGTAGTACCACCTATGTTGCAATAATATTGGTACAAGTATTCGATACGACACGAGTACGATAAAGAGAAGCAATATAAATCAAATTAACAACATGCAGAATATAACTAGGAGTATTTAAAAGAATTGATGAAGTATCTGATACAATATGTACGGATAAGTCAACTTTTTTGAAGCATCTGTGCATAACAGAGTACAACTAATTGAAGAAGCTTTCCAGTTGTGCCCTGCCCTTTTCTATCTTGGTGTCAACTTGATCAATACCGAAATCAATGTTGCACGGCCTGATGCCACCGGCGCCTACTGATAACAGTCCAAGATCAATGAAGAGGACTCCTAGCTGATGCCAACCCTGTGGCCTTTGGCAATGGGGTGGCTCCTTGCAGGGTGGGGATCTCAATCGTGGAAATATATATATAGGTTAAAACAGTGATTGCTAAATTGTAAAATTGGAAAAGTAGCCACCGATGATAAATTTCAAGGATATCCATCCTCAACGGGGAGGTGTTGGAAGTGTTTGTTAACGTTGCAGCTCTAGTGAAGTAGGAGAATTAGTGGTCCCACTCTCCATTTCTTAGTTCTGTTTTAAACTCAATTCAACTCGCAAGTTGTACTATGAATTCGTGTTGAAATGCTAAAACATGAAGAAGATTGTTTTCCTGTTCTCTAATTGAGTAATTTCATGTTGCTGATTCTTCAATGTGATCATAATTTTGAGATACTTAACCAGGAACTGATTGCATGCAAGGGAACTCTTGGAATTTGAGAAACAGGTTACAAATACTGTTGAGGTTAAGTGTGAGAGGTGAAGTCCTACATTGGTTGAGAATGGATTAAGTGAGTAGTATATAATGTGGGAGAATCCATGACTCATTGCCTTAAGGTTTTGGGTCAAGATGTGGCGTCCGGCTCGGTATTATGGTGCTCTCACTTAGCCCATTGGTTGTGACTCCCCTGTTGGGCTTCCCCGCCCTAACAAATACCACATGCCAATGTCTACTTTATTCTTAGGCGTGCGAATGATACTAAGCTTGATATTTAGATGCCACCCTCTGTGTTTTTGTTACTTTAATAAATAGAAAAAATGTTACTCACATGGGCTGTGAAATGACACGATTTCACATGACCTACGAATATAGACAACACAACTCTAATAACTAGTTATGGTACTAATTTTACGAGTTGCCATAAGTTGGCCACGAATCATCCAACATCATTACAATGTTTGATGGGCTTTTAATTTTCATTTACTACTCCCTTCATTCCTTATTAATAGTCGTCTTGGAAAACAATAGTCTCCTTGAAAACCCGAATGTCTTGGTTTTCCAAGACGACCATTAATAAGAAATGAAGGTAGTAACTCATTGCCCTGTGCGGTGGAGACCAAAGGATTGCTCCCCATCATTCTTGGGATTATTTTAGGTTGCAACTGCTCACAAACATATGCGATTTACCTTCCACTTCCAGCACTGGTAGATGGTTGAGGTTGCCATTAGCATTTCGATGAACAAGCTTTTGTAGGATGGTGCCTGCTAAGTTAGCTTTGAGCTAATTTAATTGTTACAAGGTCTTGATGTACTCAATCTGTTTCTTTAACCCCTACATTTAACATTGAAAGTTGTTCTTTTTTTTCCTTTAGAAAGAAAGAAAGAAAGTTAAATGTGAATTTCAATGTTAGACACGCTTCTCTTTTACCAATTAGCAAAACAGAAGGGCATCAAAATTGAAATTTATATTTAAATAAAGAGGGGTGGCATTAGCCATTAGAGTTGAGCGTAGTAATAAACTGCTTGTATATTCAGCATAATGTTAAGGGCTGATTGTTTTAATTTTTGGAAGAGTCAAAGCTACTTTTAGGAGAATTAACAATTCTGTTATTTTTTTTAAAAAAAATGCATTGGAAAGCCGTTTTTTTTTCCATTTCGGTGTGAGGAGAATGTAAATCAAATAAGTGAAAAATGATCTTTTTCATGTGGAGACCCACTATTGATTAAGTTGTTTTGAGAAGATAAAAAGTAAAAAAATCCTTTCTCCCTTTCATAATATTTATTTACTTTCAGGTAATTTAATATCATAAAATATTTACTAATTCATATTTTAATAAAGTATTAATTCTTTTCTTTTAATGCTGCTTCTAAGTAATTTCACATTATCAAAGCATTTAACTTAATATTAACCTTGAATATTGTGCTATATTAATTATTACTTTCATTACTTAATAATAGTCATCGTGAAATATTGTGTTATTTTGATATATTGAAAAACATAACAGTCAATTGGTCAATCCCATGCTTAAAAAATTTTAGACAAATGGCTAAATTGGAAACTAAAATTTGGACAAGAAATGACAGTTATTTGAATGCTTTTATTAGTAGTAATAGATCATATGTGATGGATGTATGTGTTGAGTTAGGACTATTATCGCATTCAGTTATAATAAAATGATGTCTCAATTAATTATTTCTTTTAAAATGTTAAAATAATATCGTTTTGATATTTCTCTCTAACCTTTTTATTTTTGTGTCATACCTAAAATCCAACTAACACTCCATAATTTCAAATTGATCATCGAAGCACATAGTACAAAAAATTGATTGTGGACTAAACTACTATAGGCTAGTCATTCTCCAATTTTGATAGAGCGAATCGTCATTCCCTTCACGTTGGGTCATAAAAATGGTGCACCAAATTTGAATTAAATTCATAGCATCCTTGTACTCTTCGAAATGTCTTGTGTGTCTTCGACATTTTACGACGCTTCCCGGATGATACGGTTCCTGTTTCAAATTGGAACCTCGTACGAAATACGACGAAGTGGTTGTAAGGCTTTTGCAGATGCTGTTGTCCACTGTAGAACGGTTATTTCACTCCACAGAAGAGGATCATCCAAAGTGCAGGATAAAGTAAAAGAATTTATCTTTTGAATTAATAAATTTAGAAGTAGGATTTTTTCATTCTTTGATTCAAGAATAAAACTCCTCATTTTATCTCATTTTCAGAGGACTCAAATCCTTCACTCTACACTGCTTTTAACGAAAATGACCATTCCTCATCACCTTTTCCAATATAGTTTGAGTTGAGTTTATACGTAGGAATTAATTAAAATACAATGTCAGTGTAAAGATAATTTACATCGTCAATAAATGAGACGTTAATAACTCATCATTTTAAATAACTTTTTAAAATTTGAACTACCCATGATCATATAATAGACATATATAGCAGTTTTTTATTACATAATAGTGTAAAGATAATTACACTGTCAGTACATGATAATTATACATTTATATTTACTAGCATCTTGCTTGCTACTTTCGTGCTTGTCAAGTTTATTGTTAAATTTTAGGAAAAATCATAACTTATATATGATTTTTATATATCTTTTCCTAAATCATTCATGATAAAAATATGATACTTAGTAGAGAGATGAAGAGAATATTATAAACATTACGAAAGATAAAAAAGACAAAAAAAAATAGTCATCAAATAGAAAGAAAAAGTTAGCCATCAAATAGAAGCGATCCTCATTTCAAATAGTTTATAAATAATGGATTTTTTCCTTATATATGAAAAGATTGAAAAAGATACATGAAAATGTAAAATTGTTTAGAGATGCAACGTACGAACAAATATGGTGGCTGAAGCAAGATTTTTTTTTCATAAAAAAATTGTCCAAGCAATAGTTTTTTTTTTTCTCTTGGACTAGTAGACACTAAGTAGCACACAGTTATAATATCGTGGAACATGAGAATTGTTTTATATTTTTGAGACTTGAGGTGAAACACAAAAATGGGTGGTTGATAATTTACTAAATGAGCGTTAGAGAGACATATTAGAGGGGTAAAATGGAAAATTAAAATTAGATGCCAAAAAGCAGTTACCTCCTCCATATTCCCTTTATTATATGTATCGATACATAGATGTATAGATATAGATTATTATGATCCAATTAAGTTATATATTTGAATGACTTTTCAAGTAGTGAATATAGAACTCAACTACACTTTTATTAATGTTATAATAAATAATTAGATGATAATATTTTATATTGTCAGTTTATAAAAATTAAGCTAATCATTTTAGGATAAATTATTCATTTTATTTCTTGAAATTAAATCATACTTTACTTTAATCTCTGAAATTAAGAAAATATTAATTTAGTTTGTGAAATTATAGAAATGATTCAAGTTAGTACATATGCTAATATTCGCATGGACTAACTTATATACCAAATGGATTAATTTGAATTACTTTTATAATTTTATAGTCTAAATTGATATTTCTTCATTTTTGGAACTAAAATGAAGCACACAAGTTCCAGATTTAATATACATGTTCATTGTATGGATACACAACACATTTATTTATTTTAACAGGTAGTATATCCTAACATTCACTTATTACATGAGTATATAAACGTATAATTTAATTTTGATGTCTTGAAGAAGTTTTACAATATCATTTTAATTATGTGTTGTGATATTAATAAATGGATTTAATTAGAATACACTAATAGTTTGAAGAAATTTTATACATTTATCCAATTATGTAATGACACATAAGTAAATATGATAACTTTCAATCTCCACTACTTGAAAAGTCATATAAAAGGAAAAATGTGATTGGATGACAGTGTAAAACCCTTTTACACTATCAGTGTATCAAAATCAAACCCGTTAAGAGGGAATTTGTTTAAAGGTAAGAAATTATATTCCCAGGAATCACATTCCTGGACCAGGTATCTTTAAAAAGTTGTTTGTTTAGTATTAAACATTCCCAGAATTATTTGTTGACATAAATTTAAAATTTATTTGTTTTATAATCTATACTCCTTGGAATATATGTCATAATTTCGAAAATACCCATAACATATTAGTTTCTAGAAAAATATCTATAAATTAAAAAATATTTCCCGATCAATGTAAAATTAAAAATTAACTTTTTAAAATTTATTCATCCCATCAAGATTGAATAATTAAATAAAATGCTAAAAAAATAACAATTATTTCAAATGAAAATTACACTTTCAAAAAAAGAGAGAGAGAAAAGACAATCATAAATTTGAAATTATTTTTTGATCAATCTAAAATTGACAATTAATATTTTAAAATTTATTCATCTCATTCAAATCTAATTATTAAATAAACTGCTAAAAAAATAACAACTGTGTCAAAGTGAGCTTTACATCACCATAACAAAAGATAATCAACTTCAGCATAGTGATAATAACAGATAATTATTGTGTCTGATATCATCCTTTCACGCTTTTTTTTTTTTTTTTTTTTTCTGATAAACATCCTTTCACGCTTTCGCCTTCGAGCCATAACGCAATGAACCCAACTTCTATCTATTCAAATGATGCTGCAAATTCCAAAACAAACTATATAAGAACTAATGAAATAATTAATATGAAGAATGTACAATTTTTTTTTCGGGGCACAAGAATGTACACAAGTCTGCTATAAATTGAAAGGTAGTTTAGTAACTGTGATTAATAATTGTGATTCCCTAGGAATTTTTTTTTCCCCACTCTTCAACTAGGGAATAAAATCTTATTAAATCATAGGAAAATCCTATTTCAGAAAATAATTATTATCCGAAATTTTTTTATAAAACTTGTAACAAACATAGGGATAGATCATTCTCAACTACCTATTTTCGGAAATAAATAAATTTACCTTAAAACAAATGCCCCCTTAATAAATATGGCTTGAGTTTTTCATTGATGTAGATAGAAAAACTTGATTGAATGATAATAAAATAAAATTTTTATTCTATCAATATATTAAAATTAATAGTTTATTTTTTATATATTAACAGTGTAAAATCTTTTTATACTGTCAGTTGTTACTAATCAAATTATTATATTTTCATGACTTTTTAAGCAATAGATGTGAGATTTAATTATCCTTATTGATATAGTAATTTATGATTAAAATAGTTTTATACTATAATTTCATATTATTTAAATTCATAAATGGATATTATTTATAGACTTAAATATTAAGAAAAGACATTTTGATTTTCCGTTACAATTTAATGCTACAACGTATATACAATCTTATCGCCTTGGATAGAGAATGACAGTCATAGATTCGGCAGGACTACATTCTCAGCCACACCAATCTTGTATAAGATTATCATAGATTATAAGGTGGACCTCAAATTTATGAATTAATAATAGATTTTTTATTATTAGTTTTTAAATAATTATTATTTTTATTAGATGATTTGATCTAATAATTAATAATAAAGGTCATAATAGACTTAAAGATAAAAACCTCATTGTCTGTACCAAAAAAAGAAAAAGAAGCCTAATTGTAAATGCATGGGAGGCCAGTAAAATTTTAGGGGATGTTAGTATAGTTTTACAAAATAGAGAAATATCTAATATAATTATACTAAATCTTAAGAAGTATGAGTGTAAATTATTCTTAACATAAATATCCATCGATCATTAAAATCTTTAAGCTTGTTATTCTCAAGACTATGGATGCATTTGCTTCGCATTTTTTAAAAAATTCTTATGAAACTTAAATTTTGTATATAATTTAAAAAATTCAAAACTAATTTTTTTAGGAGGTAGTCTTTTTAATTTCTATTAAAAAAATTTAAAATTGATTTTTTTGAAATATAATTTTTTTAAAAATTATCTAAATATACAAAAAAGAATTTTTTTGCATGAAAAAGTAATTTTCAACCAAAAATATCTTAAACAAACACTCCCTGTAAGATATTCCTCTCTATACGTTTGGCTCATTTGAGTTGTATTAAAAAAATATGATATACAAACACCATATCAAAATTCATTTCCCCACAAATATTAGTCATGTTATTTTAACTCATTTCTGATATTAAAAAAATAGGATATTTATTCTTTTTTGGTGGTTCAAGATATTTATTCTTTAGGCGGTTGTTTAAACATATTTTAAGGATATGTAAGATTTATTCTCAAAGGCAGTCATTAGATTTAATACAGTCATGAGATTTAATAAAGTAAACCTAATTAAATAATTTGTGTTTAATTTTTTGAATTCTATTATATTGTCCCATTTAATTAATGTATTCTTTTAGAGGTAAAAATAATAATTTGTATGCATAGTGAGATTATATTTGATTCGAAGGTAAAAATATGAATAAATATTTTGTGAATAAATTTTATATATAACTTTACGCTAAGTGTTAATTTATAAAAATTTATATTTTATTTTTATTCTTTAACTAAGTATATCCTAATTATAAAAGTATTTTAGATTGATACACAATTTGCTATTATCATAGCAATAAAAAAGTTTGACCCGATTATATATTACCTGAAAGTGAAAAGTCCTATAAAATTAAAGGATATGAATAAACACCAGTATAAAACTCTTCCACATCGAGTGTGCTTTTAAATTAAACTAAAAAGAAAAACATTTCTCTACCAATATTAGGACAGTATAATAGTAGCTTTCAAGAACACTGCATTTCAGTATGGCTGTTCTGAGTAGTGGAGTGAAAAGCAAGCATTCACTCTCTCTCTCTCTCTCTCTCTCTCTCTACATGCTTCAAAAGCTCACATTATTATTTCTGTTAAAGGTTTAATCATGGCAACCCCCTGAGGTCTACATTGTCATCACAACTCCACCAACAACTGGAATCATCACCACTGTTCACTATATCTTTCACACAGTGGGTTCAGCCACTGACTTTAACTCTATTGCCACCCAGTTAACTCAGAAAGCCTGAGCTATAAGCATCAGCATCCATTTAGAACTCTGGAATATGGAAATGGGTCCTGTGGCTTGGGCTGTGTTGGTGATTTCCAACACTGTTTTCTGCCATTCCTCTCTTGCTCTCACACGAGATGGTGAAAACAATGAACCCCTTTTATCCTATATGCTTCTTCTTCTGTTGTTTACGCTTTTGGTTGCTGGTGTAACAAAATAAATCTGGGACTGATCATGGGTTGAAAAATCTTTATTCTATGTTTTACTTTTTGGCTTGGAGTGGGACTACAGAGTAATTGCGTTTTGGGTAGTTTATGGAAATTAAGTTATAATTAAGGTGGGTATAAATCTTTGAAACTTCTGATTTTGGTTCATGTTTTAGGTATCACGTTGTTGGAAATCAAAAGCACTTTGAATGACACAAGGAGTTTTCTCAGCGATTGGCAACATTCTAATGAGACTCACTGTACATGGACTGGTATCACCTGTTATCCAGGGGAACAACAACGAGTTCGATCAATGTATGTAAGAAGCACATTTTCTTTCATTTACTTTTATTATTGGAGGGTAGCCTAATAATAACCAGAGGCAAAAGAAGACAGGAAATAGAAATTATAGGTGAAAACCATAAGGTTTGTTTGGTTTCCGTTTTCCTTCCTGGTTTCATTTTCTTTATTTCCTGTTTTTTTGTTAAAGAAATAGTGAAAATAATAAAATTCTGTTCCCTGTTTTCGTTTCCTAATTTCACTATTTTTTCTTCTTCACAAAATCCTAATATCAGAAAACACTGAAAATGAAATCACGAAATGGAAATGTAAACCGAACAAGCCCTATACTTTGGTAAAATATTATGGCGTTATCTAATTCATGTATTAAGATTCTTGTGTTTGTCTTGTGTACTTCAGAAATCTGCCTTGCATGCAACTGAGGGGAATTATTTCTCCCAGCATTGGTAAACTCAGCAGACTGCGGAGACTGTTAAGTTCAACATGTTACTCTTCCACATGTTCACTTCTCAAAATGGAGAGATTTAACATCAATCATTTATGGCCTCCTTTTTTTTTCCCTTTTTTTGGTTAAATATGTCCTTACTTTATTCAATCAATGGTTTGCATTGAAGCAGGGCACTTCATCAGAATGGATTACATGGAATTATTCCTAATGAAATTACCAAGTGTACTGAGCTAAGAGCACTGTAAGTGAAATAGATCATTGCTTTATCACGGCTATTCCTTTAATTGTAAATTCTGTTCTTCCTTTCCTTTAATTTCTTGAAGGGCTGATGTATTTTATTTGATTGTAATGAAAGGTACTTGAGGGGTAATTATTTTCAAGGAGGCATCCCATCAGATATTGGAAATCTACTGCATTTAAAGATACTGTAAATAGTCTATCTTTTATTTCTTTTCCCTTGTTTTTTCAGTATCCATTTTGCTTTGAATTGGCTTCTACTTTCTATTAAGGTTTCAGTTCAGCTTTTAAAAGTGATCTATTTTTCAGTAGCATTTTAATTATTATTTTGATTTTTGATAAATAGAAATTTAATTACAGGGATTTATCAAGCAACTCATTAAAGGGTGCTATACCTTCATCCATTGGACAGCTCACACATTTGCAACTTCTGTAAGTTCTTTTTGCACATAGCTGCATAATGATGTTGATTATTGGTAACCATAACATGGTATAATTTGCTTGATCCTGCTTGACTTAGGAACTTGTCAACCAATTTCTTTTCTGGTGAAATCCCTGACATTGGAGTACTAGGAACCTTTGGGAAAAACGTGTAAGTAATCATTCATCCTGCTCTTATTGTGCTATGGACACTGCCTGGTCAGGCTTAGCAGGATGATAAGCTATAGCTAATATGATCATAAGCTTAACTTGTGGTGCCTATGATTTTGGAATCATTAAATTTAGGTGGTATTGCATCCATGATTTATATATACTGCTTGATAGGTCAACTTTGTGAGAAAAATTTAAAGTCAATTCATGTAATAAAATTATAAAGTTAATTCATTTTAAGAAAGGTAATTGACATAAAATTATGTTACTGAACAAAGCAAACATATTTAAGCAAGAAACAAAATTAATTTTCAACCCAAACAAAATAATTCAAAAGATTTTCATCTGTTTTTTGTATTTTGGATTACTTGCTAGTCCTATTCGCCCTATATCTTCTCATGCTATTTCCCTTTATTACTATTTTTTGCTGCTATTTGGCTTTATTACTATAAAAACAAAACAGAAATATTGTATTATTATTATTGGCCAGTGTTGTATTTTTCTTTTAAAGGGAAAAATATGACTAGGAACTTACAACTTACCCAAAAAGTCCAACCCACTATCAAAAGCTTTAAAATTTAGACACTAACATGGGACTATTAAAACTTTTTCCACTTAACAGAAATAACCAAACTCCAACCTTCCCCAAACAAAAAAAAAATGCACACAATTTAACAAAAGTAAGCTCTTGCAACTAAAGAAAAAATAGTGACCCAAATAGCTAAATGTGCATCTCATTAATGATACCAAACTTAGACCCAGTTGTTCAACCTAAGATCAAATATCTATGGATTTAAAAAAGAAAAAAAAAACCTCAAATCAGCAGACCAGATAAATTTCTGTTCATTGAACTGCTCAAGATTGTGAAGTGAGCAGAACCATGTGAGGAACAACTTAACAGTAAATCTCAATCATATATAATGATGCTACCTTTAAATCCCAAAGACTTCAGTGCAGCTATGCTATTGTATGCCTACAATGATTGTTTGTTACAGACATAGAGGGATAAATGAAAAACAAAGGCACTAAATATTGTTTATGTCTACTATTTATGTAAATGAGCATCTCTATCGTGTACAAGAAGCAACCATAGGATATTAAAAGATCAGAGTACCCTAACACTTGTTTTACATGTTTATAACTAATCATTCTTAACTAACAAGGTTCCCTCCAAGTCTCAACTCCTTTTTTCTTAATTTATGGTCTTAATATACTACGGTTTAGTTTTCACCTATTTGGTCCATGCTATATGTGAGGGCAGTTTTTCTCATTGCCTAGTTTTTCTTTCTTGACATATAAACAGGTTTATTGGCAATTTAGATCTTTGTGGGCGGCAAGTTCAAAAACCATGCCGAACATCACTCGGCTTCCCTGTGGTTCTACCGCATGCTGAGAATGACGAAGCTGCAGGCACGTCAAGTCTTAGAATTTACATTTTAAAATACCATTTCACACATAAGATCTTATAACCATATTACATACTGATTAATGGTGATTTTAGTTTGTTTGATAACCATTACCATTTAAATATTTGCAGTACCTACCAAAAGATCTTCACATTATGTGAAGTGGGTGTTAATTGGTACAATATCAACAATGGGCCTTGGACTTGTCTTTGTACTTTTATTACTCTGGATTTGTTTGCTATCAAAGAAGGAGAGAGCTGCTAGGAGATACACAGAAGTGAAGAAACAAGTCAATCCAGAATCAAGTAGGAATGGTGGTGTTTCCAATTTGACAATCTCCTATCCACCAACTACAAAATAAAATAAAGTCATGTCAATTAGTCTTTTCTTCTTTATGAATATTAAGTTATTAAACCTGCTCTTGTAACAGCCACAGTGCTTATTACCTTCCATGGTGATCTGCCATATCCATCATCTGAGATCATAGAAAAGCTGGAGTCTCTTGACGAAGAGGATGTGGTGGGGTCTGGAGGATTTGGTACTGTTTACCGAATGGTGATGAATGATTGTGGTACATTTGCTGTTAAGCGGATTGATAGAAGTCGTGAAGGGTCTGATCAGGGGTTTGAAAGGGAGCTGGAGATCTTAGGTAGCATCAAGCACATCAATTTAGTGAACCTGCGTGGTTACTGCAGGCTTCCTTCTACAAAGCTTCTAATCTATGATTATTTGGCAATGGGAAGCTTAGATGATCTTTTGCACGGTATAGTTCATTTTATATGCATTGTCTATCTCTCTTTTCCTTAAGCTGAATTATTATGTCTAACTGTTTTCTTGGAGAGCCTCTGACAAATGGGACAGTTTTGTTGGACAAATTGTGGACAAATGCAAAATTTAGGCAGGGATAAGAGGCTGTCCTTGGGCAAGCCAGTAAACTTTCAGAAAAAATCATTAAAAGTGAGTTTGTCCTTAAAGTGAGAAAGTAAGAAGTATCTACCATTAGATCATTTAGCAGTTTATGATTGCAATGCACTTTGTTGAATTCAAGGGTGGATACCCCTCACTTTAGAGGAACCTTATCTGTAAAATGTATCACCTAAATATATTTTAAGTCTTACTAGAAACCTGGTGCTAGTATAATGAGAAAGAAGTTGGCAACATAAATGAATGGTACATGCTGTCAGCAACAATGACAATATTATTGGCCAAAGAAATCCTCCCCAAACCCCCCCCCCCCTTTTTTTCCACAAATAGCTGTAATGTATCGTTTATCATCAACCCTAACAGAGAAGAAAACAATCAGTCGAATTTTATATAGTTGGAATTTCTCAGTTAGAATTTGTGTTGTCATTGTCAGTGACCCTTATTTGGGTGAGTGGTTCTCACATCCAAAAACCACCTTTGAATCTTAAATTCTAGCTTTATCCAATCAAAATTTTCTAGCCGTGCAGCACTACTCAAAAACTTTTAACTTTGTTGGAATGAGGTCTAGCCTATAGGAGATGGAAGGGGGCTTTGGTCTATTATGATTCCATTATGACATGCCCTTAGTTCTGTAATTTTCTAATTTTTGTCATGAATCCTTCCTGCTTTAGCAAAGACTGAACAATCTCTGAATTGGAGTGCTCGCCTAAAGATAGCCCTTGGTTCTGCCCGGGGTTTGGCTTACTTGCACCACGACTGCAGCCCGAAAATTGTGCATCGTGACATAAAATCCAGCAACATCCTTCTTGATGAAAACATGGAGCCTCACGTCTCTGATTTTGGTCTTGCAAAGCTTTTGGTTGATGAAGATGCACACGTTACAACAGTGGTTGCTGGCACATTTGGCTATCTGGCTCCAGGTATGTACACGGTTCTGCACACCAGCACTTCTATTAGGGTGTAGTGTTATCAGGTTACCTTTAACAGTTTAACTCCATTGAAATTTTGAGTTACATAATTGAAATCTGCTTGAAGAGTGGCAGTAAAATGTGTTTAGATTTGAATTTAAATATATGATGATGATTCAGAATCAATGTTCTAGATATAGAACTGTAGATAAATAATTATGTCAAAACTGTCCATGAATCATTCAATTAGTAACATTGTAACTGTGAAAATGAAATTTACATTTTTTTTTTTTCATAGCTGATTGAATCACAGGGATTAAATCCTTCCTTTCCAATGTAGTATGCTGCATCTTTCTCTGTATTAGACATGTATAAATGCTACACCTGTTTTCATGTAGTGTTTTGTATTCTAAACATGAGTGTTTTAAATAATATTCATGACTTGCAACAATTTAATTCAGTTGAAGTAAGTAGTGACTAATCTACAGAGAAACAACTGAATGATTGATGATTTTTTAATTACATGTCAACATCAGAGTATCTACAAAGTGGGAGAGCAACTGAGAAGTCAGATGTATATAGCTTTGGAGTTCTATTGCTAGAACTTGTAACTGGAAAGAGACCAACAGACCCTTCATTTCTAAAGAGAGGTCTAAATGTAGTTGGTTGGGTAAGCTTTAACTCATTCAATGCATAAGTCACATAAACCCTAAACGAATATTATTTCTTTCTTCTTTTTCTTCCGCTCATGTTTCAAAACATATTAATATTTTTGGGAAATAATTTTCAGATGAACACGGTCCTGAGAGAGAACAGATTGGAAGATGTCATAGACAAAAGATGCATCAATGCAGATTGGCCATCCGTTGAAGTGATCGTTGAGCTAGCAGCAAGTTGCACAGATGCGAATGCAGACGACCGTCCCTCAATGAATCAGGTAGTGCAGTTGCTGGAACAAGAGGTTATGTCTCCTTGCCCAAGTGATTTCTATGAGTCACAATCAGATCACTGTTAAATGACTTCCAGCAATCAAAGAAGCTAACAATGTTGTTGAGTGTTTCTCCCCCCTTTATGTGGGACTCTGTAAATTACTGCACTATACTTCTAGCAATTGACCAATGTTCAACCCCTTTGTCCTTCTATTGCTTGTATAGGCAATTTTTGAAAAAGGTGGGGGGTATGGCAACTTGAACATTCCAATGGTTTGGTTTTTTGGAACTACCTCCATTGAAATGTCATCAGTACGATTTTGGTTAACCAACATGAGTTTTTGATTAATACCAGGAACAGTTTTTTCATGGCATTACTTCACAAGTATCCTGCATTTGATGAAAAAAAAAAAAATTGTTACCAATTCCTTGGCTACAAATGAATCTTAAGAAAGGAATCAATTGCAGATTGTATAAAGGTTGCAAAAAGTGAAATACTCACTTTATCATCATTGGATATAATGGTGATCCTCACTATTTTCATCCATTCATCATATCCAATGATGAAGGAGTAGATGTTTCACTTTTTGGTTGTTAGAATAATATTACTCTACCTAACTTAGATTTAAAAACTATATTTTATAATTGTCCACTTGAAAATAATTTTTCTACAAAATGGAGACCCAATAAATGATGTGGACATATATCTTAGATTTCATTCTGAATCTGTAAAAAACGGACTGAAAATTTAGCACCTCTTCATTTTTGGACTGTCATCGTCATGTAGCTGCTACTACTACTATCTTCGTCGAAATTGTTGTGTTGTATAGTAATAGTAAAAAAAGTTTACTTCTTTCCTTCCGTTTTCTGGTACATCAAATCACGGATCGAACTTTTTAATGTCTGTTTTGTCACATTTCTAAAAGACAAAAGCTCGAGTACAAAGGTAAGGTTGGCAATTTTTGTTATTATTGTTGGAGCCTATTTAAAAGGCCAATCTTGCTTATCACTGCCCACTGTTTAAGTCTATTTTCTCTTACTAAACTAAGGGGACCAAAATTCTCTCTTGAGAAATGTTAAGGGAACAATAGATTCCCACAACAATTGCACAACAAAGACCACGGTAGAGGAATAGATAAAAAGCAAGCTCACACTATTGATGGGTGCACCTTGGGGCTTAAAAAACCAAGCTCACACTAGTTATTCCTTTAGATCATAATTTCTCACTTCAATACGAGGAAGCCCCAAAGTTTCACACCTTTCCTTTGCAAATCTCTCTCAATCTCTCAATGGGCTTCATTGTATTTATCCTCTTGACACACTAGAGGGAGGTGTTGTTTGTTTTCTTCCTCTAACCAGTGAGCGGGATTTATCCGCTATTTCAGCTTGCCAAACTCACAATCCTTGGAAATCACAAATTCTGAATTTTCCCAAGTAATTTCATCATTATTACTAGCTTGATCATTCTAACAACCTTCCCTGGGTTTCTATCAAGAAATGGTTAGTTATTTGTGCTAGGTTTGAGTGTTATTTGTCATTGTATGTGAAAGGGATCACAACACACATGTACCCCATTATATACCGGCTCATGATGTTGGCTTTTTTTCCTCTCTATTTTTCGTTAGAGTTGTGATTGCTTTTGAGATTTATTTGGAACAAGTACTATTAGGTATTGTTATTGTAAAACTTCAAAAAACAACAGAGTGAACACTAAATGTAAAGCACCTACATGCATTTATAACTATACTTGTTAGCATATCAAATGTTCTTACATGAATGGATAGAACATGGTCATAACATTAGTTCTCTTATATATTTAGTATCTCTGCTGTGTTCATGGTTGGATTTGAATCAGTTTGTGTTGGCTTACTGTTCTGGATGTGTTTTTCCTCACTTTTTTCTATCATAATAGGCTATGGCTAGAGAAAGCATATATGATGAAAAGCCCTTCTAATTAATTGAATAATTTTTATTTTTCATGTTGTGCCATGTTCTATGGCTCCTCTGAGAGTTTGAGCCTCTTATTAATTAGAAAAAATTAATGGAAGAAGGAAAATTTATGTCACAAGACAAAGCAACATGTGTTCTGCTCTCTTTTTGTTTTAATTGTCTGTGACAGGGATGTGATCGTTTCTGATATTATTTTGAGATGAGTATTGTGAGCTCTTGTTATTTATTATAAGACTTGTAAAAATTGTAGAATGACTAGCAAAGTAACCTACGTACGTGCATTTATAAGTAGATTTATCAGCATATATCCAGTTCTTAGTTGTGGGGACCAAAAATGGCTATGATATCAGTTCCCTAATCTATTTGGGCAAAAGAAAAATGTAACTTGTTTACTAACATAAACCTTATAAGTGAGGTGAATAAGAATTTTTTTTCTCGCCCTGTTTAAGTGATTTCATCTTATATAGTTACATTCTATGGAGGAGTCAAGCATCTGTGAGCCAAGTGTTGGCATACAGTTTAATACGATAGATGAAGTTAAAGCATTTTATAGTGGTTATTCAACTAGAAGTGGCTTTGGATGAAGGGTAAGAACTGCACGAATTAAATTGTAGCAACAAAATTGCGCATGTTATAACTTGAGCTATAAAGCTTAGATTAAGGTGTTACCATTTTTTTAAGCTTATTAAGTGTAGCTTTGGACAGTAAAGTTTCAATGCCTATTTTTTCCTTCTATCTTTGTTATTGTTCTTGTATTTGGATGTATCTTTGAACCGTACTCTTGGTGAAGAAAACAAACATTGCTTTCTATTTCCAAACTCATTCCCATTTTTACTTTTCTTATCTTTTTTGTTTCTTCTGAGAAAGCAATAGAGGAAAGAATTGGTGGTAAAAAAGTTCAAGCTTTAATCCAAGCACTACCTCTTTGTGCATTTTAATTGACAAGCTTCTTGTGTTGTGACCTTGGTTTACAAATTGATGATGATCAAGGCAAGTCTGATGGAGCACAAATTATGAAGATAGCAAAGAAGATTTATAACAAAAAATTTGCAAAGCTTTTAGGGAATGACATTTAACATTAGTGCTAAATCCTTTTCTTTCTCTCTTAAATATCATTTTTTGTAGTGGAATTTTTTTATTGTGTTTATGCTGAAAGATTCTTATGTTGAAAGATTCTCCATGCAAGCTATCTCTCTTGTATATCCATTTTCATGAATATAGTAGATATGGTATGGTAATTGATAATTAATAATAAATGTATTTTGGTTTAGTTGAGACTCATCCAAAAGTGGCGGAGCATCTAGTCAGTATTTTGATTTGGGGTTTTAGGATCAGTTGTGTTTAGCAGATGGGCTTTTGGTGCCATAATCTTAAGTGAGTTGCTTTAGAAGAGCTCGTCATTGGTATGCAACACATTATGTTGATCATTCTTTTACATGAGACTCAATTGTGAGGGAATTGGTGTTTTTATGGAGTGTTATACTTCGACTTGGTGGCTTGAGGGCGCGTTGAAGTCACAAGATGAGTTTGACTTGGCAGCATGAGGGTGTACCAAAGTCATGATGTGAGAGCTTGATCTATTTGCTAGTGATGTTGTGGATTGATTTTGTCCGAGTTGCTGAGTACTAAGTATGAAATCCACTCTGTATATTTTTCATTTTCTTGCTACAAAGTTATGCTCATCTATATTGAGTGCTAGCTATTGGATAGGTCTAACTTATGCCCTTACTCTATTAGGGGTAGGTTAGAGTAGATTCGAGGTCTTCCTAAACTTTCAGTTGTGCACCGGGAACATGCTTAGTGTGAATTCAAGGATGGTCGAGGTGGCACATCTTGGTCTGCTGTGGGGAGGTCAGAGCGGATTCGAGGTCCGCCCAAGCATTCAACTGTGCACCGGGAGCGTGGTGGGTGTGATTCTGAGGACGGTCCAGGTGGCACACCTTGGTCTATCGGGAAGAGGTCAGAGTGGATCCGATGTCCACCCGGGCTTTTAGTTGTGTAGTGGATCCAAGGATGGTTGGGGTGGCATCCCTTAGTCTACTAGGGAGATCAAAGTGAATTTGAGATTTGCCCAGAGTTTCAATTGTGCACCAGGAAGGTGGTTGGCATGAATCAGAGCATGGTCTGGGTGGTATGCCTTGTTCTGGTTGGGGGAGGTTGGAATAGATTCGAGGTCCACCCAAACTTTCAATGATGCATTGGGAACATGGTTGGTGAGGTTTACAATTTTTGAATGGAAATAGATAGACACGCAGTTTATAGCTTTTGTGTCTGTGGGGTTGTCGAAGCTGTACTATATCTCCTCCTTTGTTTTTGTTGAGGTTGTATCAGAGGAACAGCCATGGTAGCATGGTATACTAATGTTAACAAAAGAAACTAAAACTTGAATCATGGTTAAATTTATGGAATTTTGTTTCGGCAAGCACTCTATTGTCCAATTTGGAATCATGTGAATACATGAATATCACTTGCATTTCACATGTAATTGTATCAAATTAATGTGCAAAATATGTTTTCATGCAATTCTCCCTAAAAATATTAAAAAGATGGAATAATAGAGGAATATGACCTGGAGATTCATTTTGATAGTGAAAGATATGATCCAATGAGGAAGAGTAATGATATTTTGACACCCAAAAGGTGGATGTCTATTCAGACACCCATTCTATAACCATTGGATGTGATGGATGTTAACGATAAATGGGGGCCACCATCACATCCAATGATTATAAATGGGTATCTGAATAGACACTCACCTTTTGGGTGTCAAAATAACATTATCCAATGAGAAATTGTTGATTATGGTGAGATATCACCCAAAAATTGATTTATCTGATGAGAAACACTCAAGATAAGGATTCATTCCCTATTTGTTGATTGTTTGTGGCATGGCTCATTTTATCGACCTTAGCGGGGTGATCTTGTTTATTAGCCCTGTAGTGGGTGCCAATGTTCTTCCAATTATTTGTGTGAGCGGTGGTGAGGTACTTGCAAAGACACTTCGACACTCAAGTTAGTAAATGGATGAGGCATAGAGTGGTAGTATGTATTTAGATTGTTATACCTGAGGGCTTTGAGCCTCTTATATAGTGAAAGATGACCCCATGTTAATTTAAGAGATAATCTTCTCTATATAAGGGAGATATTACTAAGATTTAGTAGAGATTAAATATATTCCATATTTATAAGAGATGTAATAGGATAATATGAGATTTTGTAAGTTAATAGGAGATCTTGTACAATCTAGTGATATATCTAAGAGATATCCCTGGTTAAATCGGTGGGGAGGGTGATTGGTATGGAGTAATCAAACAAATACTGGAGATTGAATATGTAGGTGATGGACCTCAAAAACTGGTAGTGCTGTTTAGTTGTGATTGGTACGACCCTAGACATCCTGACGGAACACGCACACATAATCAATATAAACCTACTGAGATGAATCATACAAAGAGATACGCTGCATATGATTCGTTCATTATTGCCCAGAATACAAGATAGGTATATTATGTACCATACCCTAGAAAGTGCAGAAAGGATTGGAAGATGGTCATGAAAACTAAGCCTAGGGGTCGAGTTGAGATCGAAGAACTACCTGACGATACTTATCAAGTGAATGACCCAATTCCCTCTTAGGTAGTCGTTGATACGGGAACATTGCCAACTTTACATTCTGATTTGGCTGATGTTCAGATAATTCATTTTTCTAGTGACCAATTAGTGAGTGAAAGCAACGAAAGTAATGGTAGTGATGAGGAGGATGGGGAAGACGAAGAAGATGAGTTTGAGGATGATGTTGAGACTGAGAATGATGAAGATAGTCCTCAACTTTCCGATTAAATGTGATGTGTCTAGCCTTAATTTATTACATTCTTTTCATTTTAAATTATTATACTATGAATTGATTTTTCATACGTTGTTGAATATTTTTCAGATATGGCACCTAAACTCAAAAATAAAGGCAAAAGGAAGGATGTCCCAAACAATCAAAGAATCAACCCTCCTACTCAAGCATCCACCACAGCCACTTACACCTCCACTTTTATCCCTTCCATGCCACCACCCCGTGCCCATGGGGAGTTTACCATGATACCTACTCCTGGACATGTGACCAAAGTAGTGCCTTCACCTCCACCTCCATCACTATTAGCAGATCCTGTGCTCACCTTCACACATGACTCGAAAGGGGGTGCCGAAAGTGGGACAATTGGTAGTTCCTCGGCGGGGGCAATCAGGACATGGGTCCATAGCAGATAACCGAATAAAGCTTATATATGTCGGTGACAAGTAATTAAATTAATTTTCAATTTCTTATGAATCTTGTTGTAATAATTTGAACAATTACTTGACATATGATCTCCGATGTTTTGTACTTTTTGCTAAGCAATTGGGAGCCAAACATAGCGGCTATGCATGAGGTGATACAAACCATCCAAAAATTATATGAACGGTTGATTGAGTCCTTCGGCAAGTTGTCGAAGCCCGAGAAGGAGTGCTGATTTCTTGAGTGGAAGGTTAATAAAATAATTATTATGAAATGTGTGATTTACTTCAGAAATACTTTCAATAAACTTTTTTAGTTTATTTTCATGTGCAGAGCGACTTCATCATCCATCCTAAAGATGAAGAGTTTATGTTTAAGTGCTTTAAATCCAAGGCAGCTCATAGGCTGCAAGACATGTACATCAACATTCAGGAGTGGTGGGATGAGAACCCCAGGTGGATGACTCAGGCCAACTTAGACTATTTGTGGTAATACTGGAAAGGTGACAAGTTCAAAGCAAAGTCTTTGAAGACCAAGGAGAGCCGAGCGTTGCATAAGGGTGGCTCCCTTCATTGTGGTGGTTCTATTAGTATCGAGTCTACACATCACCGGATGGTTTAGTCATTATTTTAAATATCTTTTAATTTCTCTTGTTAAATTTATATTTTATCATATTAATGTTTTACGTGTTTCACTCGAAATGCAGACCAATGAGTTGAAGAGCCCACCTACACAGAATGAGTTATTCAGAAAGACTCACACGTGCAAGCTAAAGAAGACATGGGTCGATCCTTGCTCAGAGAATGTTTGGGTATATATGTTCTGCACACTTATTGATTGTATATATATAAAATTTATTATTTCATATATTTGACTGTCATTATTTTTATTTTTTATAGCATACCTATGAGCAGCGTTATCAAGAGGCCATGACCCAGCAAGAGCAGAGGATCGCAGATGGTGAGGACTGCCCACCACTTGATGAGGATAACTTATGGTAGGAGGTCGAAGGTAGTCAGCAGTCCTTACAAGAATCGCATCTACAACATTGGATCATTTTACGCGAGTAGTTTATCCACTGACTCTGTCACTGGGGCATCTACAAGCACTGGGTCCATTACTGATGATAATGAGGTTCGTGAGCAAGTTCACTTGCTCAATGCAGAATTTCATTGTATGCAAGAGATGGATGTGGCGACTCAATGAGAGTTAGAGGAAGTGAAAAAGAATATTAAAGACAACAAAAAAGCCTTGGAGATCATATTACGAAAGCAGATGAAGAAGCAGATGATGTGTTTGTGGCAGAAGATGTAGGCAAGCTCTTCCGCACCACCAGACATTGATGATGATGATGGTGGCGGTGGTGGCAATGGTGATGTTGATGGTGGTGGCAGCGATGGTGATGCTGACGATGCTGCTGACTTTTCCTTATTTGAGTTACTGTTTTTCCTTTATTTATCATATATTGACTTCTTTATGTTGATGCTTGTAGACTTTGTTGCATTTGTGTTTATGTTTGTAGACGATGGTGGAACTTTGTTGTGCTTATTAATTGAGTATTTTTTTAATAATTTGTTATTATTAAATATATTTATAATTATTGTTAAATAAAACATCAACTCTTCAATAATAAGGTAATTTAAATATTCCTAAATTTTTATTTTTTTAAACAAAAAATATTACCGATGAAAAATTTGTTGGTAAAATAAAAAAGAAATAAAATTTGAAATTTTAGATTTTATAATTATCGATGAAAAATTTGTCTGTAAAAATTAAAAAATAAAAGTAAAATTAAAAATATTACCGACGAAAAATCTGTCAGTAAAAATTAAAAAAATAAAAGTAAAATTTAAAATATTACCGATGAAAAATCCATCGATAAAATAAAAAAGAAATAAAATTTAAAATTTCAAAATTTATAATTACCGACAAAAAATCCATTGGTAAAACTAAAAAAATAAAATTAAATATATTACAGAAAAAAAATCCATCAGTAAAATTAAAAAGAAATAAAACTTAAAACTTTAGTTTTTACGATTATCGACAGAAAATTCATCGGTAAATTTAAAAAATTATAAAAAACCATATTTTAATAAAAAATTGCTGACGGATTTTTCATTGGTAATAAATAAAAAATCCATCGGTAAAAAACCCCATCGACGATTTTCCTGATGAATTTGTGAATCAAATTACCGACAGATTTTTTTGCAAAAATCCATCAAAGAATCTGTCGGTAAAAATTTTTGATAGATCTTTCCTGTTAGTAATTTTTTTTGACGACGCTATTACGGGTTGACAAAATCCATCGGTAATAAATTTTTCTGTCGGTAACTCAAAAAATCCGTTGGTAAAATCCATCGGTAACAACTGTTTTTCTGGTAGTGGTGAACCATTCTCCTTTATTTTTTCTTATTTTTCTCCACTTTCATATCTCATGATGACTTGTTTGTTACTCCAATTGGTGTGTTTTCTCGATGGCTATCATGTTCAATTAGTTTGATATGCTAGAGCCTTGTTTACATTTAGTGTGGATCTAACTATTACTTACACGTTAAGCATTGTATTTGGGTCAGGAATGTGCAACGATTAGTATTGATGATGGTGAATGAGATGATATTTTATGCTTTATGCTTTATGTTTTAGGCTTTCTGGTGTCTATACTCCTTCTTGGAGGTGCTTACTAAGCAATATGCCTCGATCTCTGGTGTGTGACCAATGATAATAGAATGACAAGTATACCAAATTGCTCAAGTAGTAACCATGATGGGTAGGTATTATCCTATGAGGATTAGTTTTGTCAAACAATAATTCAACAGTTAAATTTGTATACAAGAACTGTTGGATTAAAGGTAGCTTTGAATTTAACACTAAGATTTAAAATAACTAAAGGAAAAATGAAAATTGCAGCAAATGAAATCAACTAAAAATCAATTTTTAAGAACAAAGAGGTTTTAGGCGGTTTGATTTTCTTAAATTTCTTTTCATCCCTAATTCATTGAGTCGAGAATTATTAGGCTAGTAAAGGATTTTAAGTGCTTGAACCTTATTTCATGGTTAATCAACACTTATCTTCTTCTTGAAACATGTAATTCCTTAACTATGCTTTAACAAAAAGAAAAGTAATGAATTATTATCAATCCATAATTCATGAAAGATTCAAAATTTATTCTTAAACCTTGAAACCCATGTGGTTCGTCTCTATAGCTAGTTCCTAGCAATTTTCCCAAATTAAGCAAGAACCCTAAATCAATTCATGAAAAACAATTCACAAATTGTCATTAGAAAACAAGGGATAAACCACTAACCTAACAATTCCAACATCAATGTATCAAGGATTCAAACCAATTCAATCAAATCCAACAACCCCTAGCCCTGACAAAGTGTTTAGCTATTCATAGCAAGAACAAAAGAAAAGTAGAAAAAAGAGGAATACATAAGAAACCAAGGTCTTGAAATGATGAGTTTCTTCAATCTCTTCTCCATTTCCTAAGCATAGACTTCTATTCTCTATATCCTCAATGTTTTCTTCCTCTATTTTCTGTCCCCAAAACCCCTTAAAATGCTGATTTTCTGTAAAAGGGCACGAATCGTCAAAAACTGATGTTCTATGAGAGTTGGGTGGTAGCACCCAGACTTCTTCAAGCTCGATTTTGCTGTCAGTTCTGAGCGCAGGACGCTCAATTCAGGCCGCTAGGTGCCAGGCACTACTCAAAATTGCCAAACTTATGCCTTTAACTTGAAAATGTAACCAAAAAGCATGTTAAAGCAAAATAACTCCTAAAACACACTAGACTGCTAGCAAAACATACTAAAATCTTAAAACTCCAACAAAAAAGAATCATCAATTTTGGATACTTAAGACACTTTGAATATCAACAAATTGATGGGACATCAAGCAATTTTTTACCTCAACTTGTGTGATCTTTCTCCTAATGGATTGAAGATATTGGATGAAACTTACAATGTAGCCAATAGCAGACCAAGAGATATCTCTTATTAGGTTATTTGTGTTCCTTTGTCATTTAACACATAATGGTTTGTTTAGTCAATAAGCGTCAACCAACTGTGGATTATCCTTTAACTTATAATAATTTATCTTGTGAATAGTTGAACTGATAAGTAAATAAATTATACCAAATTTTTTAAAAGAATAAAATCTCATATGCAAGACTCTAGAATCTTCCTATATTAGAGGAATGTTTAGTTGTTTTGCTTTTGTGTTTTCCTCTTTTCACCATTCACTAGCTGGTTAGGAATTCTCCACATTTCATAGGATATACTAGAAGTTAATTTTGAATACACACACTCTTCTATGAAGCAAAATATTGTGTGATTGAAATAACTAATACGAAGTGATGTGCGAAACATCCACCCCATTAATTTCTTTTATAAATTTTACCTATAATTTTTTATTTATTTAGAAAATCATAAATGCTCACTGTGTGGTTGGTTTTCATATGTTTTTGATGAAAAGATTTTCTTAACAGCTAGCATTTCTTATATGTGAATAGTGAATAAGTATTTCAAGTTGTTGAAATATTTTTTCAATACATTTTTTATTTTTTTAGCAAGGAAAAGAAAATCGAACCGGACCGACCAGTTGAATTAGTTAGACTGAGAATCAAATGCCAATTCGACACATCATAAAAATTAAAAAAAATTAAAAAACCAATCAATAACCATGAAAACCAGCAAACTGGACCAATTTCATGGGTTCACTGGTTCACTTTTCTAAGGAAAATTGTTTAACTATATTTCAAAAGAAATTTTTCACTTTATGACACAGATGGCACGCTTTTTACCATCCACTGTCATTACCATCCAAATGTCATGTAGGTGACTTGTTGTGCCACTAAATGTACATAACATCTCTTTTTATAACAAAAAGGAATTGTCCTCCTTTCAAAGAAGTCTTTGATGTAGGACTTCTAAATAGTGCAGCTCTCATGGTGTGTTACCAGCTCAACATAGTAGCCATCTTAAACGTGTTTTTGGGTATGATAACTCGTTTTTGTGGCCACCATAACAAAATAAAATAAAAAGAAACAATTCAATTTCAAGGGGAAAAAATTTAAAAAGAGGATAAATCAAGGGGAGACTCTAATTTATTGCATACATTTTAAATAAAAAATATTTAAAAAAACTTTATGCCTATATGTGAGAAGGAAAATATAGTGTCAAACTAAGCATTTAAATCTAATTTGGTGTGTTTAACAAATAAGTCTAATTTGTAGTGTGATGTATTATGTGTCACATCTAGAGAAACTATTTTCCAACTAAATAATTAAGTGTAAGTTATAATAATAATAATAATAATAATATCAATCACTTAATATAGTTTATTGCATTCTAATTTATCTCACACACACACACACACACACACACATATATATATATACATACATACATAGATATATATATATATATATATATATATATATATATATATATATGTATATTTTATTATGTTCTAGTTCAATGCCTGGTCCGATTTTCTTTTTCTTGTTTTTTAGTTTTCTAAAATAATATTAGAGCTTCCATATGTTCCACCATGAGGAGTCTTTGCTCTACCCGCACTAAGTTTCTGTTCCTTTTAATAGTCTAAATATACTTGAGAAAAGAGTTGAATCAAGTATATCTTTTTGTTTAATCTTGCACACTCACAAAACTTATCAGAATTTTAAGCAAATATCTCCTATTCTAATAGGAGATTTTTAACCGATTTCCTTAAAAATCTTTTAAGTAGAATATATCATGTTGTAAAAAAAGCTCAGTTAAAATAATTTGGATTTAGTTCCTTTTAAAAATGAAGTGTGAAATGATAAACTTTTTTATTTTTAAAATTTTTTAAATAGAATCGAAAGATATGACTAGCAATAATCACAAAGAGAGTAGGGAAGAAGAGCTTTGCACAATATGTTTATAGTAGCTCAATTTCCTAATACTGGAAGCTAGATCCAGTATCTATCTGAAGGTTGGATTTCCACTAAATAACCAAGTTTACAAAAAACAAATAGAACCAAACAAGCTTCACATACTCAAGTGTGCACACAAATTCGAACACCTAGTTCCTATCACAAGAGCTCACCAATAGCTTTTCCCTCAAAACCTCTCGAACAAATTTACCTTTTACAAGATATATATGTTTCTATTTCCTCTTAATAGGTAATATTCAATAACAACAGAAATAATAAGCATTTAGAACATGTAACCAATAACTGTTACAATGAAGGAAAAGAAGGAATCACTCAAGCTGGAATTTTTGCTCGGAATAGTATGCTTTTAGTGCTCTTTTTCTTGAGATGATTTCATGCCTGTTGTATCCTTAAATTGGAGATGAATTCGGACCATTGCAAACCAAGAGGAGTGCCAGCCTAGCCCTTGTCCTTTTCTTGTGAGGTGGCAACATCCACAGCATTAAAATTTTTGTCCTTGTGCCACTTGTCCTTTTCATTTTGCCTCTTCTCTTTTTCTTAGAAAAATGTAAGCTATCGTTGTCATTGGCATTCATTCTTATCCAAGAATAAAATATTCTTAAAATATTTTCATTTGATTTATGGTGATTCTTCATCTGATGAGTAGTTTCCACCTTAACGTACAATTTGCTCTTCAACTAGCATAGAGCTGATGACCTTAAAGTCTCCTAATAGATCACAAGACATTCTGTGTTCTATGCTTCATTTCGAACATAACAAATTAAAATACTTAAGCAAACACATTAATAAATCCATAATAATTTTTGTCATCATTAATAGGATCCATTAACCAACAATCTCCACCTCGATAACCAGCATATAATGCCTGTCGATAATGGAGTATGAAAAAGATAGGACATAGTAAACCTAGCTTCTATTTAAGTACACTTCCCCTTAATCTGAGCCTATTTCCTATTATGGTTTTGTATTTCCATTTTTTGGAAATCAAGTCCAATATTGGATTTTAATGTGTTTTGTGTTTCAATACTTTCATTTAATTGAAAGATTAAAGGATCATGAATAGTATTGACATGTTGCCCATGGTTGATCTCCTTTCTCCATAAGAAAAAAATGATACAAGGGCATACACGTAGTCATGCACTTGAATTATCACACAACATACAATTAAGATTATTACAAATCCAAGCAATCCAAATAGCATGTTAAGCACACGATGACTTGTAATTGATCTTCATGTAACTTTAGCTAGTTGCGTGTCTGAAATTATTTTTATATTATGCAAGTATAATAGAGTTTTTTTTTGGCAAATTTTGTTTAAAATGTATATCAAAGTAGCACAACATAATTAAAAAATAGAACACCAATTTGCAAACAAAATGATTAAGTGTGAAAGTATGTTACCCATGTGGAGCTAATACTAATGTGATGACGATAGTGCTTATAGTCTCTGAATGCCATCATGGTTTATAATCAACATGTTATCCACCACTGTTATTTCCATCCACTGCTTTTCCCCTTTTGTCATCAAAGGGATAAGAAGCTACAAAATAATGAGTAGAAAGCATAGACAAGAAAATGTAGAGAGGTCTTAGACAGGTAGATGATGAAATGCAGTAGAGTATTGGAGTAGTACATTCATCCTCCTAGGCTTCTAATGGTGTCCAAAATGCAGAATAACAATAAAAAGTCTAAAAATAGAGAAATAATACTGTCCATGAGTTACAATAAAGATGCATGACTTTTGTAACCTCCTCAAAGTACTCATTCTCTACATCAACATCAAAATACTTAAAGGAGCAAGTGAGAAACATGGAGTATGCCAAGGAGGGGTTTCTAACACCACTAATGCACTCATACATCACATTCATCATCAAACATCCAAAATAGAGAGGGGTTTCAACTATTAAAGCATAGACACTAACTATGTCCATGTAAGGTATCTTTAAAACTCCCATTCCTTGGAAAAATAAAATGCTATGATGTGATGCAATTGAGTCCAGGTACATTCAAGTGCACCATGAATTGGACAATTTCAATATAAGAGACGTAAATTATCATAGATTGTAGAGAACATTTCATGATAGGGAACGATTATTTAATAATGGTCAAGCCATTTTAATGAGCAAACAATTTTCGCTCATGATCAGAGACATTTAATACATCTTTGATAATCTAAAGACTGATTAAAATGCTTTTGCCTTTCACAGTAGAGACGATGCAGTTGTCATGAAATGCAAGATTAGTATAATCCAATTTTATGAGGGGAGGATAAACTTTTTCATTTATATCAAATAAGGTATCCCGGCCTTGCCTTTTAAAAAGGCAGGAGAAATCCCTTTCTTTTTCTTTCAAACTTTCCAGATTAACTTAGTTAGAGGCCTTTTGCAAATGGTCCCCAAATAGAAATGACGTTGGCTCATAGGTGGAAAATAACTAGAGGGAATAAAATCATTACCCTTACGCATACTATTTGCTCTGTTTAGACCTTGCCTTTTCCCTTTCATTGGAAAAGGAGATAAACTCTGTTCTTGAGCAACATTCCAACCACGACCTTTTCTCCTTCCAGTAGGTGAAGCTTCTTCTTCAAAGGAAACAGGTTTGGATTGCATTTTCTAGCTCACAGTGGATGCCTTGGTATGAGCCATGTTCTTGGCTTGATTCTCTTAGATGGAGGTCTTTGTTCGCACAAGTTTTGATTCAGGGCATAAGAATGATGGTTGGAGGAGATGAAAGGTTTCAGAGATGGTATGTAAGGGAGTGTGAAGAGAGTGAGAGCATGGAATGATTGGAAGGTGTTGGTGAGAGAAATGGAAGAGTAAATAAAACAAATAGAATTAAGGAGTAAAGAATGGCATTTCATTTTGAAAAATTACAACTATTAAAGGGGATAAGATAGGATGTGAGTAGTTGTAAGACTATAAGGAGTAGTAAAGATATTTTTACAATGGTGGTAGGATAAGGTTATGGTGAATAAGTAAATATTTGGGTTGATATTGTAACATCCTAATTTTTAACCCAATACTCTAGAACATACTTAGGTTAATCATTAGTTTGTTACTTCATAGTTCTCAAATTTTACTTAGAAATACTTAGCGGAAAATAGGGTAAATTTTTTTTTTTGAAAAACAAAGTGAAAGCCGCGTGATACGATATATCATATAATGAACAAAACATACATCTCATAACGTCATAGCATAAGGCACACCATGAATAACACTGAATATCATCTCATATGTATATAACTTGCCCACTTATAAGTGTGGGACTTAATCTGGTACAAGGAAAATACATGAAAGGAAATACAACATAAACATAAACATGATCTACTCCCCTACCCGAGTGCATCTAATGGGATAACCTCGAATCAAAAGAAGGTTTATCCTCATCTAAGTGGTGTGTGCTCTAACCCGGGCCATCCACAGCCTCCTATTGGCGACTATCCCTCGAGCGTGGTACGTAACCAGGAGCGAGCAAGCTCCTCGGCGTGAATAGGCGAACGAAGCTCGGAAGTGACCTCCCACGGCGTGTCTCATCTCGTCGTCGTGCAAGTCTGGAATTTGAGTCTGAAGGCTCGCTATTCTCCCAAGGTCCATGGGTATGGTGGGGAAGATCCCTCGGAGGGTACCTGGGTTGCAGAGTCCTCGGAAGGATCCGTTCAGAAAAAGATGGCGACAGCAGGGCACATCGGGGGTACTCGGCGGACGTGGGCCGGTGGGAATGCGACGAAAGCCTCTCTCCCGGCGTGCGTGCTTTCGAACACCAGGTCATCGCCAAAAGGTGAGGCGGGGAAAAAGCGATGGGAATGTACATGGGAGTGAAGGGTGCGACCCATGAACATAAAATACTCTAGCGTGCATCGACCCACAAAATGGAATGACCGTGGTCGGTCATGGTGCACCTCCCATGTCGGCGTGTCCACGAGACACTCTGACGTCGCCATGCGAAGGCGTGAAAAGAAAGAGATAGAGGGAGTGAGAATCTTGCTAAAGAATCTCAGTAGGGCCTCCTACCACCTAGGTGTCATCATCTACGTCCTCAGGAACTTTGGGTTTAATTATACAAAATGACTGAACATGCATTAAGTTTATTTTAAACTTTAAAATATACTTTAGCCAAGGTCCATTCATTTTAGGATGATCTTAATGTCATGAATGCAACATAATAGAAGATGTATGCATGGCACTACCTAATGCACATACATAAAACATAACATCAAGCATCATCATACTTAGTGGCATAAAGTGGCAATAGTAATGTTCATATGGGACAAGCTTAGTGACATAATCATAATCATGAAACATCTCTTCCTCATGGGCCACCCTAAAAGACAATCGAACTGGGGGTGCTCGGCCGAACCGGTGTCACCCAGAACGTGTCACACATCTAGGTTATGAGCTCATACTTTAACTAATCGTCACTAGTTCTTACTTACCACTTAACGATAAGTGTATCATAAATCATAAATCTCGACTATCTGAGTACGGGTTAATGGGCAATTCTCTTAGGGGTGCTCGGCCGAACCGGTGTCACCTAAGAGTATAAATGGGTACCGATGTCACATGAGTTCTATGGAAGTGCTTGGCCGAACCGGTGTCATCCTAGAACCCATCTTAGTACCTTAATTTTCAAAATCTCTTTAAGTCCCCAAATTAAGTGAATTCGGCGGCCTGACACAAGGG
This sequence comes from Dalbergia cochinchinensis, assembly GCA_031216125.1. Classification (NCBI taxonomy): domain Eukaryota; kingdom Viridiplantae; phylum Streptophyta; class Magnoliopsida; order Fabales; family Fabaceae; genus Dalbergia; species Dalbergia cochinchinensis. The sequence goes on along the minus strand of CM062373.1, from coordinate 50,102,907 downwards.
CATTCACGCTTTGAATTCCTTCCAAATTTGCTTTATGCCACATAAACATATATCCTCATGAATTCCTCATATGAATAACATCATCATCATTTACATACCACATGCATCATCATGGAACATTCAATCGTTTATCCTTACGGTAGCTTATGCTTTGACCCTTACGGGTCTTAATCATGAGATATAGTTCTCTAACATCCGTCGTTCATATGTTATGCACCTAAGGGCTCATAATTAATCATCATTCCTAATTCTCATATTCATTCTCAAATCTGAAAAGCATAGGGAAGAATTTCTAACTTGTGGTTACGGGGTTCTAGAATTTACGTTTTAGATCCTTTTTCGGTTCCGTCTTTGCCTAAGACGCTATGAATTAAATCTAAATCAATTATGAGGCATTCCTATGCTTAAGGACTAATTATTAATCACATTTATCATGTTGTAAGGGTGCTGGACAGAATCCAAAAAAATAAATGTTCTAAGAGTTCTAAACTTGCACTTTTACGGTTTTCTAGTTACTAGTTTCCCCATAGGTGCTACAATTCGATTCTAATCCAAATGTTACCAACTTTTTCATGTCTAAACAATCCTAATCTGATTATGCTCCCATTAAAATAGTTTGGATAAGTTCCAAAAACAAATGGGTCAAAACTATGTTAAATTCTAGCTTTACGGTATTTCTAGTTAGCTAGTTTCTTACCTATTATGCATAGAATCATTTCTACATCATCATATGATATTTTCACACATTCTAACACATCAAAACATCATCATACAGCATCACACTCATCATATCAGAACCGAAAACATTTAGCTTCAGTAAAGGATTTAAATTGACATTTCTAGGTACATAAGTTAACTAGTTTCTCTTGGAATCAATTTAGAATTTCTAAAACTCTTTGCAAATCATTTTAATTCATCAAGAGGCTAAGAGAAGCCTTAGGTCAATGACCAAAATATACTTCATCTTCTAAAAGGGAATAAAGTCATATCTCATGATAACATAACCTTGAAAAGATTTGTAAAGCTTTAAAAAAAACTTAGAACATAGACTATTGGTCCTTGTAGCTAGATGAAAACTCATTGCAAGTCCATCATCACTACTTGGCCGAAAACATGCATTCAAAGAATGCATTCACATTAAACTTTAACTTGGAATGAAATGGGCAAGTCTTTGAGCTCTAGGTTCTTAAGTTACGACATAAAATAAATGTGCTCATGCTTTTATTTTTAATCTTGCTTACAAAATAAAGTGATGACTTAAATTAAATATGGAAGGCATAAACTTAAACTTGCAAGCTTGAAGGTAAATATGCGAGGCATAAACTTAAACGTGCAAGCTTGAAAGTAAATATGCAAGGTTCAATTCTTTATTTTAGTGCTCTTGACCCAACAACAATCGACTTTAAGGCGGAAATAGATAGGCATTCGAGAGATTAATTAGGTGATAATGCAAGTTCAATTCTTTATTTTAGTGTTCTAGGCCCAACAACAATCGACTTTAAGGCCGAAATAGAAAGGCTTTGAGAATGATATTAAGTGATGATACAAGTTCCATTTTAATCTTTATGTTCTTAGGTGATAGCTTGAAAGTAAAGGTGCATAGCAAGAATGTAAATATAAATGCAAGCATAAAGTAAATTATGCAAGTTCATTTTATCTTTCTAGAGCTCTTAACAAGACTTTAAAGGAATTTAAACCTCAACCCAAACTCATCAAACCAAGATAAAGTAAAGTTTAGAGTTCTTAGAACTCAACATAACATTTTTAGAAATCAAAACATTTTGCATGTAAAAGAAAAGGAAGTGGCCGAAATCTCAAGGAACAAAAGAACATTTTGAAACTCTAGAGTCCATGATCTTGATGATATATTAACACCAACATCATGAGACCTCATCATTGAGTCCTTAGAACCATTTTAAAACACCATCAAAACTAAAGTTCCCAAGAGTTCAAGAAAGGAAAAACTAGAAACATTTTTGCTCAAGAACAAAGATCAAGCTCTAGAGTTTGTTTCAAGTGATGAACATCATCATGAAACTCTCTTCATCAAGCTCTCATTTCTTTGAACTTCAAGGCCCATGGCCGAAAATGAGAAAGAAAAAGGAGATGAAAAGAAGTTCTAAAAAGAATCAAGAGAAACTATGAACATAAAGCTAGAACAATAACTTTAAAAAAATGAATACATGAAAGGAAATCCCTACTTGGTGTGATGAACTTGAAGATGGAAGAAGAAGATGAAGATGATGAAGAACTCCAAGAACTTGAAGAACACAAGAGCTTTGAGAGAAAAAGAAAAGCTTTGAGTGTTCCTAAACTTAGCAAATGATCTAAAAGTGGTGCAAGCTCCTCAAGGCATTCTATTTATAGAGAAATGAAACCAATGAAGTGTGTGTGTGGCTGAAGGGGTTTCGGCCATGAGGGTGCAGAAATGGAGGGCATCCATGAGTTCCATGAGGTGAGATAATGTGGTCTTGAGGCATGGTGAGGTATGGCTCAAAGTATGGTGAGGTATGGTTCAAGGTATGGCCTCAAGCATGGTTCTTTGAGTGAGAAAATAATTAAACATGTGGCCAAGGAAAGCATGGCTGTTCGGCCATGTTGCAGCCAATGGGAGGTTTGTTTTGCAATTTAATTATGATTTAGAGTTGTGTTTAGGTGTATCTTTGATTATGCTTAAGGTTAGAAATTTGTAAGAAAGTGTTTAGGTAAGGAAAATCGATAATTAGGATGGTCTAGACATAATTAAGGAGTGGTCTTGCACCATTAGTGAGTTAGATCCTCAATTTAGAGTATAACCAACTCTAGACACACTTCCTTGATTTAAGGAATTGGAGAGAGAAAACACTATTCAAGATTCCAAGACTAGGAATCTTGAGTTCTAAAAAGGGATTTAAGTTTAATCTAAGCAATTTTAGGTTCTAATTAAATTTAATAAATTATTTTGACTCTAGATTAATTAGGAAAATTAATTAATCTTCATTTAGAGCCTAATATTGCTTAGGTTTGCGTAATTACGTCATTAAGCTCAAAAACACTATTCTAGGGGCAAAATCGTAATTTTGCACTAAAACTGCCCGGGACCACCGGGACTTGAACAGAGACCTCTAGACACATGAAAACATGTTTTTAAACCTCACGAGGAAAGTTTGAGCTCAAAAGCGGCACTTCTACCAGCGTAAAAAGCGCTATAGGGGTATTTTGGTCATTTTGACTCGAGCTGCGGAGCGAGATTTTGACAGGAGCATTCAAAGGCCATTCAATCCCTTTAAACATTGAGTTGACCGCCGAGGATGGCCAGGGTTGGTTCTTTCCGAATTCGGTCGGAAATGACGCCGAGGGGTATTTTGGTCATTTCCCTCGGACAGAAAAATCGGGGTGTTACAGATATAATGGTGGGTATAGGCCAATATTATATGCTAATAAGGGAAGGAGATCGCCCAAACATGTGCAGAGAAGTTATGAGCATAAACATGGTTATATAATAAGTCCAATTATGATGAGGTTCACATGTTGTAGAGAGATGCTGACCACAAAAAAGAAAATTGAAAACAAGTAGCCCACCTGACCCATAAGGTGAAGTTCTTTACAGTGCAATGCTCAGCAATGCATAGCTCAAATAGATCCAAATGATTCCTCCAGAACTTGAATAATGGAAGATCTCTTCTTCATCTTGGAGACTTTGCAACTTTGCAACATAACTCACAATTTCTTTGAATTTATGCACATAGAGAGAATTGGGCCATGAACAAATGTCATTTTAACAGCATAAACATGTTAACAGATGTTAGATGAACTAACCATGCCAATGCAGTTCCTTAGATGATTGAACCTTTCTTCAAGAAGGGTTTTGTTAATATGTCAGCTAATTGCTCTTAAGAAGATACAAAATTGACTTCTGTGTTTTTATTTTGGTCATGCTCTCTAATGAAATGATGTCTAATTTAAATGTGCTTAGTTCTATAATGTAAAAATTAGATTTTTTGATAAATTTATAGCACTCATATTATCACAAAATAAGGGAATGCAATCATAGTCAAGATTATAATCAACTAACATATGTTTCATCTAAAGGATTTGTGTCCAATAGCCTGACATAGCCATATACTAAGCTTTAGTAGTTGAGAGAACAACTATGTTTTATTTTCTGCTACTCCAAGATACAAGAGGGCAACTAAGCAGTGTTAGGCAACCACTTGTGTTTTTTCTATCAATTTTGTCCCCTACTTAGTCTGCATCACAAAATGCTTTAAGATCAAATAGATTGGTTTTAAGGTACCGTAAACCAAGGGAAGTGGTGCCAAGAAGATATCTAGGTATCATTTTAGTAGCCATTACATGAGATTCATCGGGTTGTGATTGAAATCGAGAGCAGAAGCCAACATTATATGCAACGTATGGCCTTAAAGATATTAAATACATCAAAAAGCTAATTAGCCCTTTGAATTTAGTTTCATCCATTTCTTTTCCATCTTCATCTTTATCAATTCTTGATGTTGGGTGGATTGGAGTGGCCATCAGATTTTGGATGATCCATTTTAAAGTTCATTAGTAACTCTTTGGTGTACTTTTTCTGAATAAGGAAAATTACTCTTTCACTTTCTTCAATTTGGAACCAAGTGATAGGTCGCGTTTATGCACCTATTATATTTTCAAAATTTGAACATTTTGCATCCTATTTATGCTTAATTGATTAGTATATGGTGAATTTGTGTTTTGTCCTCATCATTCATAGCTATCAGCCCCATTTTCAATGAATAATTATATATATTTGAAGTTACCTGTGCTTTTAATCCCTGTGTATGCATGTTATTTAGTAATAAGAATTTCTTAGGTTGGTGCATTGGACTAAAAATACTCAAAACAATTTCATGACACGCTTTAGTGATAGTGGGACCGCCCCAATGGTCAACAAGGGAGGCACTTCTAGTGTGAGAAGGTAGGACCACCATAGTGGTAAACAGATGGCACAATGCTCATGCGTTGATGGAACACAACCCAAATTTAAGCCCATTGGACCTTGCTTTTTATGTTATTTTGTTACATTATAAATACAAGTTAAATAAAATTAGAAATACCTTTTGATTATTAATTTTTAGGATTGCCGTTAAGGTCTCTCTCCATTTTCTTTCTCTACTCTCTCTAAGTTTTGAGAGTTTCCAATCCTTATTCTGGCTCCCGTTTAAGATTATAATCGTACTCGTCATTACACTGATTGTGATCCTCCACCTATGAAGGAGTAATTTCCTTTACCTTACATAAGGATAACTGAGGATTAAGAATTGTGCTTGAGGTCCCAATTATTAATGCAATTTGTGGTTGGTTGTTCTTTTTCTCTTGTTTATCTCTTTTTAATATTATTATGAGTTATTGCAATTGTGTTATCTCTTTTTAATATTATTATGAGTTATTGCAATTGTGTTCTTAAAAGCTACCTGATTATGTGGTCATTCACGTTGTGAGATGTATGCATAATTAGGATTCCATTAAGGTATTTGGTGATTTGATTAAATTATATTCATTTGGTAAGGGATTGGAATTAAATTCATTGGGATATTAGGTTGCTGTGATTGGTAATTAAATAGGCATATGCTCAAAATCATAATTATGGATTACTAGTGCATGCGTTAGTCAAAAACATAGTGAGAGTACGATTGTATGACCGCTAAGTAGAATTGCATCATTATTGTTTGATAATATGATTAAAGAAAGTAATCACCACTATGAATTAATTCTTTGAACCAATAATTAAACAATTTTTAATTTGAAGGACTCCTTGTATAGATAATTCTTCTTATATAATTTTCTTTATTAATTTTTGTTCTCACAACAATTTCAAACAATCCCAAATTTTTTCAATAAAATAAAAAGATTTTCACGTGAGATGACTTAAGTTACACCCTAACTATATTTCTTGTATAGTTTAGCATTTACTATATTTTTAATTTGTTGTGATAGCGACAATTCGCATCAAATTTTGATGTCATTGTTAGGAAAGTAGTGCTAGTTAAATTTTGTAAATAATTTTTATTTTAATTTTTTTGTTTCCTTCTTATTTTTTATTTTACAGTTTAGCTTTCCAAAAAAATTATATATATGACAAAATATTATATTAAAATCTTAATTATTTTCAAACTGTTTACGCCATTTTAAAAATAAAAGTTTCATCATGTGAAATATATTGTCTAGTGTGTTCCGGCTGTCGCTTTGATGCTCCTCCTTTTTATGATTATTATTATTTGGGTGGGTGGCGTTCCTCCTATTATATATGACAAAATGAATATTACATAGTTTAAATAAATTTTTATATTTTTCATAAAAGTAATGTGATTATCAAATACAATAAAGTTGTATAACTTCTTCAATAGTTTAAGAAACAAATAAATACATTATATTACTCTAACAATTAAATCAAATTCAACTAATAATAGAGTTTAAATAATATATATACATATATGAGGTCTTATATTTAAATTTTATTGTTATTATAATAATTTCAGAAGTATAAAAAATATTATCTTAACAAATAAAAGAAGTTAATTTTTTATCATTTTTTACCATAAAAATAGTTTAAAAACAAAGAATAATATTGATTTTTTTATCAACTTGGAAAAAAAATACTAACAAACAAGAAATTAGTCAACTTACGCTGCCCCTGCGTGCTAGTATAATATTTGAATATGTGGAAAAATGTGAATCTGACGTGAGGGGTAGGTAGAGGAGGAGTAATATAGTGTCCCCAAAAGTGTCAGAAACAATAATGAACTACTTGTTAATATACTTACCAGCAATATTAGAGTTTAATATCGCAACCCTGCTCCCGTCCAGTGTGCTTCACCCTTTGACCTCATAAAAAAGAATGGCTGAAACAGCTGCTAACTCCGTCGGCAGTGGCCACAAGTTAGCCGGCAAAGTAGCCATCATCACCGGCGGGGCCAGCGGGATCGGCGAGGCGACGGCGCGGTTGTTTGCCGAGCAAGGGGCACGTATGGTGGTGATAGCAGACATCCAAGACGATCTCGGCAACCAAGTAGCAGCATCCATTGGCTCTCACAGGTCCAAGAAATTCTTAAACATTCTTTCCATTTGTTATTCCTTCAAATTTAAAATATATGTATACTAGCTAGTAATAAGAAGTGATTGAAACTAGTTTTTATTTATAACTTAATTTTGAATTTAACTATTAGTTTAATTCTAATATCGTATCAAATATATATTTTCGTATTATTAATTGATTATGCATTATTATTATGTTATATATAATATTTATTATGAGAGTTGAATATTTTTCTTACACTATAATAATCAATGGTATAAGAAATCGTGCTAATAAAATATTTTAATTTTTTGGTACAATATATTTTTATCAAATATATAGATTAGAATCATAGCTGCTCTATAAATTTATTTTAAAATTACAAAACTCTTATCAGCCCAATTATTTCATCAATTGTCTTTTCGTGTCACTGCGATTTTTAAAAGAAAATTAAATTAACACAATTAGCTGATCTAGCTAAAGATGTGATTGATTAAGTGTGGATCAATGAGATACTAGATTGTATTTGGAATTTGTTAGCCTCTGGCGCTGGGATGGTAGTTTATAAAAATAGTATTTCACATAAAAAAACTAATTACATATCATCATATTTTTTATTTTTTATATGATTATTATAAAAAAATTAAATATTTTTAAATTAATAAAAACTACAAACACTAAATTTTAAGTAAAGTATATAAATTGTTGAACTAAGTTGCTAATATATTCAAATTAGAACTGAATTCAAAACTTTAAAAGAGCCATGCCAAACAAAAAATTTATTTTATTTTGTGTAATTTAAAATTAAAAATAAATTATTTTAAATTTTATTATATTTTACATAATATATGATATGTTAAAATATTATTTAACATGATCTATTATCATTTAATTTAATAGAATACTATATAAAAATAGATTAAGGAGTTAACATAATATATATTTTGTAATATTAAAAAATAAATTCACTTATGTTAAAAATTAAGAATTAAAATAATCGATAAGTAAAAAATTAGGGGTCAAAATAAATATTAACTAAATAAAAATACCTCTATCCTTTCCCTTTGCGGGTCAAAACCTCAGCTCTCCTTCCAAACTAAACAAGATTTTCCTCCTTCTTGTGTCACATGACTCCATAGGTGCAGCTACGTCCACTGCGACGTGGCAGACGAAGCTCAGGTGAAACACCTCGTGGAGTCCACCGTCAACGCTCACGGCCACCTCGACATCATGTTCAGCAACGCCGGCATCCTCAGCCCCTCCGACCAGACCATCCTCGACCTCGACTTCTCCCAATTCGACCGGCTCTTCTCCATCAACGCCCGCGGCATGGCCCTCTGCGTCAAGCACGCGGCGTGTGCCATGGTCGATGCACGCGTGAGGGGCGCCATCGTGTACACGGGCAGTGTCGCAGCCACTCGCGGGGGATCCAGGCGCGTCGACTACTTCATGTCGAAGCACGCGGTGCTGGGACTGGTGCGCGCTGCCAGCATACAGCTCGCGGCGCACGGCGTCAGGGTGAACTGCGTGTCACCCAACGCGCTTTCCACGCCCCTGACGCGTGCTTCTCACGGACTGGAGGACGAGGAGCTAAAGAGGCTCTACGCGCAAAACGCGCGGCTGAAGGGCGTCGTTTTGACGCCGAAGCACGTGGCGGACGCGGTGCTGTTCCTGGCGTCCGGTGACTCGGAGTTCGTAACCGGACATGATCTTGTGGTGGACGGCGGTTTTGCCCGTGATTGATTTACCGCTAACGTTCACGCTTGTGTTTTGTTGCGCTCTCTCATCTTTATTGTGGAAGGAATAAATGTCAGTCGAAGTGAATGCGCCTGCGCGTTCATTAATTTTTCCACTATAGAGAATTTTGCATACTGACAAGATTAATATGCGAGCATTCATGATACATTGGGTGCGTTGCTTACTGGATTGGACAAGTTGGAATTGATTTGAAAACCTATTTCCTGTTCGAATTTATTATGGAATTGTTTCATGATTATTAGAAAATATATATAAAAGATAAATAACTATATAGATGTTAATAAGTAGATAGATATTTAATAAATTTTAAAATTAATTATTTATAGGATACAAATTAGAAATCAAAATATGTCTATTTTAGTTTTTTTAATTTTATAAAATTTTAATTATATATCACTTCAAGGATAAAAATTGAAATTGACTCGTCTAATTTCAATTTCAATATCCAAATCTATGCACAATTTCATACCTCAAATACAACATGACTTTATTTTAAATACAATCAATCAATGTGGACCTTGCAAATATTTACATGAAAATGATTAAATCTGGTTGGTTAGATTTTTCTGCATTTAAGAATTATCCTTTCTTTCTTATGTGAATTTGGTCAGTGAGGTAGTGTTGAGTATATATGTTGGGGTAGTAGAGATAAAAACAGTAAAAATAGTGGAGATAAAGATATAAAAAATAGTCTCTGTATCATGTTTGATTGTGGAGTACAAGACATGATAACTATATTCATTTTTTGTTTACAAACATGGGGATAAAATAATAAATATATGATAAAAGATATTAACACCCTCGTCGAACCACTACCGCCAGCCGTCGGACCGCTGTCGGCCGTTTGCCAGATCATTGCTGCATCACCCATGGGTTTGAGGACGTATTGAAGAATATTAAATATGTTTAGTAGTATTATTGAAAGAAAATAATATTAAATTATATCTCTGTACCATGTTCTCACTTTTCCTACTTTTTGGAGGTATAGAAATTTTCTTTATTTCTACTCCAAGGACAAAAAATTTTTCTATCACCTATTTATATCACTATTATTAAATAAGTTTGTGTCTTTAATATCTCCCTATTATATTACCTAATCACGTATTTTTAGCTTCATCCTTGTTGGGCCCAAAATGATGAGGTTCGGCGGACAGTAGTTTTCTTAAAACCGTTTGAGATTTTAACGTGGTGGACCTCGTATGACTATGGCAGAAAGTCTCTGACTCCCAGTCTTTCGAGTTGGTGAGCTATGGGACCTCAGTTGCAGTATATATTTAGTGTTACATCTGCCTAAATATATATGGTCAATTATTCTTTTTTTTGGAACAAAAATATTATGATCTTTTGTAGTAGTTTAGGCGGCAATCCTCTCTGTCTGTGGTAATTGTTAGGATTGTGCTCAATTATTTGATGTGGAGCCACTTGTAGATATTTAATCTCAGGAATTTTTTTTTAATCTCAGATATTTAATCTTAGAAATTTCTCTTACATCTTCTTAGAGATAGCGCAACTCTTTCCATGTGAATCTTAGACCAGCAAAAAGATTTTGAAAATTGTGAAACTAGGGGATCTAAAGGCATGTTTGGTTTGAATTTCTAATTTTTTTTTTCAATTTTTTAGATTTTATGAAGAAAATGCTGAAAATTCTAAAAATTATGAATTTCAATTTTCAGTTTTTATTTCCAGTTTTTGGTATTTCTTTCACAAAATCCTGAAAAATAAAAAGCTGAAAATAAAAATTGAAAACTAAAAACTAAAACCAAATAAACCATTAAGTCTCCTTATCCTTTTCGATGTAAGTTCGCCTAATTTTAGATGTAAAAGGTGTATTAAGTTTCACAATACTTAATTATATAGTTAAATGATTCTTTTTAATAAATAACTTTAGATAATGCTCCTAACTTCAAGTGTGCATTTGAATTGAGTAATTTCAAAATATAAGAAAATTTAAAATACTAGGAAATTAAAATATTTCAATTAAATTTCCTTTAATTTTTAAATTTTTTATTTGGATAGATAATTATATTTTCTTCATTTATAAAATATTTTATTTGGGTGAGGTAATTACATTACTTTAATTTTAACATATTTTATTTGAAAAACATAATATAATTTTTTTAAAAAATAAGACTTTTATGAATAATCAAATTTCAATTGATCTAAAATCAATTATACTGAGTTCATATTTCATAAATTATCTTGAATTTCATTCAAAAAATATTTTAGATTTGAATTATAAAATTTAATTGATATATAAATAAAATGAAACGATACATAAATATAGCATCATGTAATATACACTGAATATTAAAAAATTTAAAATGTAACAAAATAAATTACATATAACACTAAACAAAGATCTCATAAATATATAGAAACTGTAATGTAATATAATAAAAGTGAAACTTACCAAAATGAGAAAAAAATATACTTTTGTGTGTGGGGATTTCCAAAATTCCCTTTCTATAGGTAAAAATTAAAATCCTGCATATAATTGTTCTATCCATATAATCTTGCATATAATTCTTTGAATTCTGCAACTTTTTCTAAGTTAATATCTAAACAAGATATTTTATCATGATGAATTTTAAATCCTTCAAAAAATTATATTCCCCATAATTGCTCCATCCAAATACACACTAAGGGTTTTGCAGCATATTAAAATATAAAATTATTCACATACTTGCACTCAACAGTTTAATTTTTTTTTCAGATTGTTCATAATATAATATTAAAATTTCCAATGCCTATGTTGCTTGCAAAGTGTGGCATCATTTAGCCAAGTGCTGTTTATATGCCCCTTGCAGACATGATGGAACAAGTCCCGCAAGCGCTTAGAGGAATTAATCTTCCAAGCCCTATTGATGGTAGCCTTATGCTCTAGTAGGATGTAAAATTACCTCTGCATATACAAAACTCACAACATATAAATAATAATAAGCATATAGATAATATAAACATGGTTTAAACATAATTGAATAAATTATAGCATTACCTTCCACTCATGTTGCCATATCTCGTTAACTCCTTTTGGGATATTGCTCCAGGTAGGCCACGGGTGGTTATACTTGCTCTGTATAACCTCTGTAATCTGGTGGTGATCCTTGATAAAAAGATCAAAGTTATTACATAGATGAATCAAATTAAATACAATGACAATATTTTAAACATCACACATAATTTAAAATTAAAATATGTAATAGAAAATACGTTTAAATTTACTTGTCTTTACTGTCCGGCCTAATCTGTAGGAATGACCAACCATCTAGGCTGAGCGGCCAACCATCTAGGCTGAGTAGTCTATTGTCCGGCTCCCGTGTCTGTGACCCACTTAAGGAAGTAGGGATCTAATGAGATGTGAAACTAGGAGTCGGGCCATTGGTAAGGCTAGGGTTGGGGGTCATTGCTATAGATGAGATGTGATTGGAAATATGAAAGAGGTGAAGGGCCAACATATCCAGAAGTAAGCATCATCTTGAATTGGGGTGATGGTGGAGGTGGTGGTGGATAAACCAACATTCTTAGGTTGGCATCTGCTTTACCAGCCATATTGAAACAATTACACATTTCACAAAAAGCTACAATTACATATATAAATTTTGAGTTATCTCAAAACATTGTTGCATATGATATTTAACACCTTAGTTAATCTTGAAGTTGAGGGCAAGTTTTCATCATCACTTTGTTGTTGATCATGATCATCATGAAAAAGTTCACTATCTGCATCATCAACACTACTATTATTTGTTTCATCTTCATGATTTCTCATTAGGTAGTGACTTATGTATTCAATTATGTCAATTTCCTCATAGTCAATGAAAAAGGATTTTTGGAATTATTTGTATATGTTACTGCCCTTGAAGGGGCTAGATCGTCTATTTGATAAGTATCTTCAATAGTATCCTCATCTACTTTAATCTTACTTCTTACTTTTGTCTTGTTTACAGTTCTCCAGCTTCATCTATTTTTCTTAGGATAAGACATATAATAAACTTATCTAGCATTTTGGGCAATAATAAATGGATCATAACTTGTATATCCTGGTGTAATTTTTCAAATGGATCATAAACTTATCTTCAATTGTTATGTTGTTGTGTCCTAGTTAGTTGCGTAGGATCATACAATTCACATTTGAATAGTGCACATATTTTTCTGGGTTCATCAACGTACTCAAACTCAATTATTTCCTTAATCACATCATACCAATCACATTTCCTATCCCGACATCACCTTTAACACAAATACTAGTGTTGTCATTTTTTTTGCATACCCCAATCGGCTATGTAGAACTTGTATCCATTTATATAGTACATGTGCCAACTTACAGCATTATTTTTGGGGTGCAAGCTAAATTAAACAAGTAGGGACATGTTACCCTATTATTTTTATCATGCACCTACATAGATTAAGTTTCAAATATCAAATTGACTTGTATCAAATAAAATTAACTAACAATAATGTATTGGGTTACATAGTTTAATAAAATGAACTTACATGTAATCTGAAGCAGTCCAAAAATTATTGAAGAGAATTTTAACCATGCAGTTGTTTAAAGTATATATTGTTGAAAATATCTTTTAGATCATTTTAAGGATGCAAAACATCACAATTTTTCATGTAGAAAAAGGGTTATTGACCTACATTCTGAATCGTTGCAATTCATCACAGTTTATCAACTCAAAAGTCAACCATTGGGGCTTGCTTTTTCCAGTAGCACGGCCATGTTAGTTGAAAATGGACAATGTTAGAGGAATAGAGCATTTCCCTCCACCGTTATTACGACAAAGTTCTCCTAGATTGAAGACTGTGTTTAAAAGTAAAATGAACAAAAATTTGATGTCTCTTTCAATAAATATGCATAATACATTGATCTTTCCGCTTGAGACCCATTATTTGCTATTCTTTTAAACCCTCCTATTTCCCTTTCAAATGGATACATCCACCTATACTGAACTGGTCAACACATTCTTGCTTCATATGCCAAATATATGAGCAAGTGTTCCATTGTGTAAAAAAAACCATGAAGAAATATTCTCTCTAATTTGCACAAAATAAGGGGAATGTTTTAACCTATGACAAGTAGATTATCAATCCTGAGAGTAGAAGAGCATAAAACGCTGAAATACTAGCTCAGCTGGATTAGGGGCTTTCAGATAACATCAGGTAGCTCTTTGAATGCAATGGGAAGGGAAGACTCCATGAAGACATGGCAATCGTGGCTTTTCATGCCAACAAGCTTACCTTGTACAATATTGACGCACCTACCTAAGTTAGAAGTATAACCATTGGGCATTCTCAACTCCCAAAGCCATCGATAAACAGCTTGTTTCTAAGTGAAATTTAAAGCATATTTGGCCTTTAGTTTATAGAAATGACCATATCTTAATTCTTATAAATGCAAATTAGGTTGTCTGCAATACTCATCCAGATCTTGTCTTGCCTTGTCATTGTCTTTGGTTCAATCTATATCCATTACAGTATTCATAATATTATTAAACACATTTTTCTCACTGTGCATGACATTTAAGCAATAATGCACCGAATTATCCTTCGAATATGACAACTCTCAGAAGAAATTTTGCTTGGTCCAATTATGGCATATCCCATAGCCTTGCAAGCACACAATCTTTTCAACTTCAGTTATTTTTAGGAAATCCTTAACTTTATCCCATATTGGTGAACACTTAGTCTAATTGGAGGCTCATCATATTCAACACAATTTCTTTTACATTCATATATACTTCTCTTATATGAATGATTACCATCTAGGAACTTATGACAATCAAACCAAGAGTTCTTTCCTCCGTGTTTCAAAGTGGATGCCATAATGTCCTCCAAGAAAATTGCACTTGCTAATTTGCCTTGTGCCACTCATCCAAACAACATTCCATCAACTGAAAAGTCATTGATGGTTCACATTAATGCTGTCCTCATAATGGAATTCTGCTTTGTTAAAAATGTCATAAGTAAGAAACCCTCGCACCACAACTCATTCAATTCACCAATCAGGGGTTGAAGATACACATCAATCTTAGCTTTTAGATTATCAAGGCCAGAGATTATACATGTTAAGAACAAGTAACAATTTTTTATGCAAATTTTCGGAGGGAGATTATATGGCATAACAACTATGGGCCAATACGAATAGGGTTTGCTAAGTTGGTTATTTGGCATAAATCTATCTGAATAGAGTCCCAATCTAAAATTTTGAGGCAAACTCAAGATATTTTTGATCAAAATGTTTCCATGTTTCACTATACGATGGATGAGTCATCACACCATCACCCCTTTGATTTTCACCACGCCACCTTATATGAAAAGCCAAGGTCATTGCTACATAGAGTCTCTTGAACCGATGGATTAAGGGTAGATAATGCATTTTTTTCTAAGGGAGATCCTTATACTTCCTATTTCCATGTCTCTTGGGGTTAAACCTAAGCTCGTGGCAGAACTTATACTCAATCAATGCAAAATCATTTTGGTAATAAAGCATGCAACCTTTCAAATATCAATCAATTTTTATTTCCTTCGGCCCAAGTTTAGAAACTAATTTTTCTGGTTGATAAAAATCTCTTGGAATTACAATATGATTCGGACTTAGCTCATTGATCAATGTAGTCTACTGATCAAAAGAACTTTGGTTTTGGCTTCAATCAGACCAACATCTAAACTCCTAATGACAACTCAAAGTGCACACAATCCTCCTATAAAAGTTGATTTTACTCTTTAGCAGGCTATAAAATGCACAGACATCTTGGTTCGGCTTATCAACTGAAAGCTAAGAATAATGCATAAAAAATTCCAGACCAATAGCATCAAAAGCCATCTTTTGATGTCTACACAGATTGTCCTCCCATGACCCATTATCCACGTTGTGTTGAGCTACGTGGACCCTACGAGAATGACTTCCAAACTTAAACATACCCACTTGATTCCCTGCATGAACTATCTCTTAATGCTCAGTTCAAATCCAATAGTCAGGGCATGGACCTCCACTTGTATAAATGAACCCTTATGTATCATTATCTGAATACTTCCCATATTCACACTTATTACATAGACCCTAACTTTCGTCTCATCAATGGACTATTATGTTTGACATGCTACCCTAAAAAAATCTTCAACACCATTGTAAAATTCTTGTTTAAACCTCGTCTATTAGGATGTAATTTATCATACATCCATGACAAGTTTGAAGGAAATATTGTGTGTGTGAGTAACCATAAACCCTACAATTTTTCAATGACATCACATTATTACTTCTAAACACATTCATCTTTTTTAAATATTTTTTTAATTTAGTTACTTTTAATTTTATTTCCTTAACAAAAATTTTAGAAAATTTCAACAGCACCTCCACTTAAATTAGGAACTTCATCATCAATTAATTCAGTGCATTCAACAATCATAGACATTATTAAATGTCAACAATATAACAAACATATTTAAACAATTATATCTTAACAAATATATATAATTCACATAATCCTAAAATTTATTCTAGAATTCATCCCTTATAACTCCACAACATATATATCTTGTAATCTCTACAAATACAAAAATTCATTCTAGAATTCATCTCCCTAGTCATGCAATTCTCATTTCCTATAATTCTATCATAGAAATCGTAAGTCTCTATCTTACATACATAATAAAGCATATAAATAACAAGAATTTCATTACTAACATATATAGTAGTGTACCAAAAAAAAAATCAAAAGCTCACTCCAAAAATTCAAAACAAACAAATATTTAATTTTGCTCGGTTATAAAAATTGAAAAAGAAAATACACAATAAAAAAAAAACCAAAGTTGCCAGAGTCAACATTGTCAATTGTACCATCTTAATCTTTAACCCAATACTCCTAGAACGTATTTAGGTTAACCATTAGTCTATTACTCTTTTAGTCTCATTCTTTAAAACCTTTTATTAAAATACTTAGCGGAAAGCACGAATAAATTTTTCTTTTTGAAACTCGAAAGCAAAACGCGAGCCGCGCGCTAACCTGATGTTTGTCATAACCATAACGTGCAAGAAAGTAATCACACCATTCATAATCATGAAACATAGTATTATACATAATAATCATAATATCATCACATCTTCATAGATACATAGATTACTAGCATCATGGTACCATCATTTACATCAAAACATGCCCATATATATATGATGTAATCCTTATCCACCTATGAGGTTGGACAAATGTCAACCCAAAAGCTAAGCTATCTATGCTCCCGCAATGACCCTTTGCTCCGTTTGCTAGTGTGACCCTTAAGCACGAGCCTTGGAAGAAGTCACGAACCTTATTGTAATCCTCGTCTAGAGACGACACAGAAGAAGAGAAAGGGATGAGAAACTCATTCAAGATTCTCAGTAGGGATTCCCGACTCTAACATAAGTGTCATTGTCGTTGTCCCCAGCCACCTCGGTTTTAATTATGAAAAAGGTGTATATGCATAAGGTTTGGTTTTAGACTTTTCAAATCTATTTATCTGAAGTGGGTGTCTTTTAGTATGTGTTTTAATGACATGAATACAACAGATATTTGATGAATGCATGACAATACCATATGTATATTAACATGAAAATTATAATACTTGGGCAGATCATAAGGAAACATAAATCATATACGTGGTATAAAAGGCATTGTACTTTTCATGTGACATTTTTCTCATAAGTCAAACTCTTAAGTTCTTTTTCTTTAAGACTACCCTCTTAACATATCCACCAAAAGTCCCACCAAGTCACCGGCCTTGGCGATAATTTGGTCACCAAACTACATCTCACCTATCACCTAGGAATGAACTCAATCCTAACTAGTCGTCACTAGATTTAATATGGGGTAATAGAGGGGGTATACATACTTTCTTGGATCACCTATCTTAGGATCAGTTTCTTCTTTGAAACGCTCTACTGGTATTTAGTACACAGCGAATTGTCCGCTTTGGCAAGCTCAATGTCAATACCCTCCCGGATTTGTTTCCTCCCCACCGTAGCGGGAGGAGTGCATCTCAGTGTTATGTCACATCTGTTCTGGGGGTGCTCGGCCGAATCGGTGTCACCCAAAACCTTTCCTGGGGGTGCTCGGCCGAACCGGTGTCACCCAGAAGTTTTTGTAAACTTTTCTCAAATCCTCAAGTTTGATGGGAAATTCGACAGCGTAACAGCGTACACCGAATTTCCTTCAAACTTGCTTTATGCCATGACACATATAAAGTATGCATAGCTATTCAACATCACCATAAGACATCAAGTCATATAGTCAAACTAATCATAGTATATACGTCATCACATTATTGCTTTAACATTCTTAAAAGATAGCATGCTCCTAACTAGTTTGCCGGAATCAAGGACCGAGCTCAGCTAATGCATATGCCATGCTCAAGTCATTCTTATAATTAAACATACATCTACTTGAAGTCATAAAGCTCATTATGTCTTGGGACCTATAATGTCTTATGCTTTGACCCTTACGGGTCTTAATCTTAAAAACTAATTACACTAACATTCACTTTTATCCTTGTATACACATATAGGTTCACAGTTAATAATCCTTACTCATTTTTATGATCATAAACAAATCTGGACAATATCATGAGGATGTGGGCTGAATTAATATCATAAACTTATGGGATTCTAGAATCTACGCCTTAGACCCTTTCTAAGTTCCGTCTTCGCCTAAGGCGCTATAAATTAAATCTAAATCAATTATGAGGGATTCCTACACATTTGCACTAATTATAGATCACTTTTGCTATGATTAATCATGCTGTAACAGAATCAGAAAATTATATTTCTAAGTGTTCTAGAATTGTGCTTTTACGGTTTTCTAGTTACTAGTTTCCCTATAGGTGCTAAAAATCAATCCTACCTCAAATGTTATCAAGTTTTTCATAATTAAACAATCCTAAACTGAATGTTATCCCATTAAAACAGTTTTGGCAATGGCTAAAAATAAATGGGTCAAAACTATGCTAAAACTCAACTTTACGGTTTTTCTATAAGACTAGTTTCTTTGCTAACATGCATAGAAAGGCTCCTACCTCAACATAAATAATTCTTACACATTCTAACATATTCAAATCATCATCAAATAGAAACCAAATCATCAAGGCAGAACCGAATTCATTCATCATCACACCAAGCATGAAATTTCATTTTCAATATGCGTAAGTTACTAGTTTCTCTTTGAATCGTTTTAGGACTTCTAAAACTCTTTGGAAACCAAAATTATTTCATTAAAATCATTATAAACTATACAAGGGCAGCAACCATTTGAGTTGGCCTAAGATTAGAATTTTAAAACGTAAAATCATACTTGAAATATTCTTTGAGTTCTCTTATGCTTAAGAAAATCCTAAGACATAGATTATGGGCGCTTGTGGTTAGATGAAACTCACACCAAGCTCATCATCATCACATGGCCGAATTTTGCATCCAAGTGGATGCTTCCATAACCAAACTTTAGCTTGAGATAAAAGGGCAAATCTTTGAGCTCTATGGTCTTTAAGTGATGACAAAAAGTAAACATGCTATGCATTCTATTTTAGTCTTCATTATAAAGTAAAGTGAGTGCTTGAAAGTAAACATGAGATGCAAGAACTTGAAATATAAATATGAGGTGCTAGAAATATAAATATGCAAGACTTGAAAGTAAATATGCAAGTTCAATTCTTTATTTTAGTGCTATAGGCTCAGCAACAATCGACTTTAAGGCTGAAGTAGAAAGGTTTTGAGATTAATTAGATGATACACAAGCTCTTATTTTAAATTTTTAAGTTCTTAAGTGATGACTTGAAAGGTCAACATGCTAGACAAGAAACTTAAATATGAGACGCACTTCGTTCCTTATCTTTAACTTTAAGTGATAGCTTGAGAGGTAAATATGAATACAAAGCTCAAAAGTAAACATGCAAATGCAAAAGCTTGAAGATAAACATGAGTGCAAGTTCATTTTATTTCTTATTAGAGCTCATCCAAGACTTTAGAGGAACTTAAACCTCAACCCAACTTATCATAACAAGATAAAGTAAGCTTTAGAGTTCTTGTACCAAGGTTTTACAAAGAAACCATATGGTGTGAACTTCATCATCAAGCTCTAAGGAAATGGACCTAAGAAATCAAATCACCCAACAACTATCTTTAAACAAAACCTTTAAACACAAAGAAAAGGAAATAGGGTCGAAGCCAAGAGGAAAGAAAAGGAAAGGAAAACCGTAACCAATGTTGAAGAAGAAGAAAGGAAATACCAAAATGTGTTAAGATCAAAACTAAGTTTCAAGCTTTAGAGATTTCTCAAATGTTAACCATAAGGCCATTATCTTGAAATCTTATCATCAAGCCAACCTTTTTCTTTTAAAAGAAAGGCTCCAAGGCCGAAAAACAAAGAGAGGAAAAGAAGTTCTAAAAGCCAAGAGAAACCAACAAAACTCATTTTTAACAAAGCTTTAAAAGACAAAGCTTTAAAGAGCAAAAATCCCTACCAAGTGGTGAAGAGGAAAGCTTGTTTCTTGAAGTGAAAAGAGAAGAAAACCTGCTTCCAAGTGGTCCTTGAATTTTCGGCCAAAGAGGAGGAAAAAGGAAGGAAAAGTTTTTGTGTGAGCTTGATGGGTGAGGATGAAAGCTTGTGTTTGAATGGTGATCTAGGGTGGTTGTGTGGTGGTTCTTTGTGTTCGAGGAGGAAGATAAAGAAGAAGAGAATGAGAAAGAACTTTTGAGCTCTTGGAGAATAAAAGAAACTTAAGACAATTCTCTTTGAAATTTTGATGTACAAAATAAGAAAAAATGGACCAAATGCTTTCAAGACAAGTATTTATAGAAGAACAAAATGTGAAGGAGTGAATGGGGAGGGAGAACCACGAAATTCATGGCCATGGAGGAGAGAAAATATCTCTTACAAAGTGTCATTTCAAGGTATGGCTTGAGGTATAGCTAGGTGTGCTTTAAGGCATGGTCCTAGGCATGGTGCAAGGCATGGTGTGGTATGGGTGGCCATGAGGGAGGTATGGGTGGCCATGCCTCTCTTGAAGAACTTGGGGAACAAGTTGTTCCTTAATTGTGGGTTGGGATGTGTGTTTAGGTGTAGTTTTGATTAGACTTAGGATTAGGAATTGCTAAGTAAGTGTTTAGGTGAGGTAATGGTTAATTAGAGACTTGTAAGACTAGATTTAGGAGGTGGTCTTACTAAATTAATGGATCAAACTCCATTAACTAGGAATCCAATGCCAACACAATTCCTTGATTTAGGGAGATTGGAGAGAGAACACTATTCAAACACTATTCAAGATTCCAAAACTAAGAATTTTGAGTTTTAAAAAGAGATTTAGGTTTAATCTAAGTAATTTTAGGTCCTAATTAACCTTAATATATTATTTTGACTCTAGATTAATTATGGAAATTAATTAACCTTCGATTAGAGTCTAATATTGCTTAGATTTGCTTAATTACATCATTAAGCTCAAACGGCACTATTCCAGGCGCAAAATCATAATTTTGCACAAAAACTATATGGGACTTCTAGGACTTAAACAAATACTTTTAAACACATGAAAATATCATTTTAAACCTTTGGGGAAAGTTTTGGGCTCAAACGACACCTTTACCCGCATAAAAACGCTATAGGGGTATTTTGGTCATTTTGACCCAAAACTGCAGAAAACAAGATTTTCGTTTCCAAAATCATTCAAAAATCATCTAATCCCCTTCAAATATTGAGTTGACCCTTCGAGGACTGCCGGGCCGGCTATCCTTGAATTCTGGATGGAAAATGACCTCGGGGACATTTTGGTCATTTTCTCTCAAACAGAAAAATCGGGGTGTTACATCAATGCTCCATTCAATAGAATTCATACATTAACAAAATATCAACAATTACTCTCAAATTAAATGCATTAAAAAAATACTTTGTGTAATGAAAATGAACGGAAAAACTAAGTCAAATAAAAAACTAAACTGATTAAAATGCTCATCAACTTATCTAGATTGCAATGGTGGCCTTGGTTTCATGAATGAGCTCCAACAACGATGAAGAAGGTGGCAGCGACAAAGAGAAAGAAATTGTATAAATGAGTAAAGAGAGGCATTCTATTTTGCCTTATGTGCAAATTACTGACGGATTTACTGATAGATACATAGAAACCAAAAGATGGATGCCAATATCTCAAAAATTCAAAAACCCATCAATAATTAAAAGTAAAAAATTTAACTTAATTTAATAAAGACCTATTAGTATACATGTATGTAATCTAGTTAAAAAAATAAAAATTAATTTAATATAAACCCATTGTTATCCTTGTTGGGAATTAACAATAATATAGAAAGTAAAAATTTAATTTAATTCATACACCCATCACTATACCCGTCAGTAATGTGAATCAAAAACAAAATTTATTAAAGTATAAAACCGTTAGTATACCCGTCAAAAATTTAAGTTTCAAAAAATTTAAAAAATATGCATCGGTGCACTGGTCAATACTTGCGACATGTGGCATGCTAGCTAATATCACGAGCATAGAATAAATATCCCCCATGTCGATATATCCATTGAAAATTGTACGTGCATTGTGGCGCAATCTGGCACTAAGTACTGTCAACAGGTATACTAATAGATTATCGTCTAACTTTTGATTCAAAACTAATTAATAAAAAATGTGTCAACCCATTGATAGTTACCGATAAGTTTGTACCCTTCGGTAGCATCCATCCCCTAAATTTCTAGTAGTGAAATAACAAAGTACTTTATCATAATAGTTGAATTAAAATTTTTATTTTTGACAAAATTGGTAACTTTATTGTATAGCAGACAACAAGCCATGACTTCAGAATTATTTTCTATTTTCATTCATTTCTTTATAAAATCTTGAAAATAAAAAATATATTAAAAATAACAAATGAAAAACTAAAATCTAATTTAATGCCCCATTGTAATGCCCTAGGTCCATGTGTCTTTAGATTAGTTTAGCGTGGCTTTAAGGTTACCTAGGACCTCCTCGAATCGCTGAGAAACCCCCGAGTGCAGAAAGTACACCTGTTATAACATATAGGCTCGCTATGGCGACATAGTGCTTGCCGTAACTTGCAGATACAGCAAGCACTGTGTCACCATAGTGAGACCTCCGCTACGGTGAATGTGCCTTTCCCTTTCCCAATCGCATCCCCTTTAACTAGGCTTGCCGCGATGGTGGTGAGACCTCGATGTCAAAAACATTCTAGAAATGACGTAATTTTATTTAACAAGCCCCTAAGCTATATAAACCCTCCCCTATATGATCTAGCCCTACAACACGACTCACATGCACTTGTCCTCTCTGTCCTACTCATTCTCCTTTATTCCTTCCTTTTTCAAGCTTGTAGATGTCAGTATCATTCATACTCCCTAGAGCTCTGTTGGTGTTGGTACTTCTCCTTTGACCCCTTTAAGTAAGTGGGTTTAAGCTCATTGCCCTATTTTTTCCCATTACAAATAGTTTCTATGCATTGTGCACATTTCTCATGATTTTATGAGTCAAATTATGCTATGTATATGTTTTATCAATTATGCCAACTTAGGAATATCATTGTTTTATAGTTTTTCATGAAAAGCATGCCTTTTGAAAAATATATGGGACCATTATTGATGTTGGATGCTATTTAAATTGTTTTGCTGTTAGGACTGATTCGAAATATTTTGCAACTTATATTTAGAAATGCTAAATATGAGCTGCTGATTTTACAAGAAAAAATTATCATGAGATATTAGCTTTTAAACCCCTTTAGCATAGTTATATAAGCGAGAATTTGATATAGGAGTTAGAAAGAAACGGCTATGAGTTAACAATAGTGATTTTGTTAACCTTGGCGTACCATGTTACCCACAAGGAGCAAACGCCCCTTTTTCCCATATTAATCCATAAGAGACGCGGTTTGCGAAGCATCGTTATACTTATTTACATACTCTTGTTTGTAAGGGATTGAGTATCACCCGTTGTAACATGCTTAGAAGTATATTTCTCCCTTTAATTCCTTAAATTTTTTAAATGTTTCTTTTATAGTGATTACATGGTTTATTATTATTATTATTATTTATGTAATTCCTTGGTTGTCCCATAGATACAACTATTGGTCTAAAGTTATCCCAAATCTCTCCCTAATAGTTGAGAATATTTTCTTTGGTGGGCTTTACTTTGAAATGAAATCATAGTCATAGTTTATGTTTGGTTAGTGCTCCAATACATCTGCAGGTAGGATCACGGGTCATGCATATGTTATATTTTGTTAGAGAAACTATGTATTTAAGTTTCACAGATTTTTACACTCTTATTGTTGGAGCAACTCTTTTATCATTCACATATTTTGTTATGAATTGGATGATGATATATATGAAAAGTTCATTCAGTTTATATTTAAATCATATTGAAATGGAAATTATCAAGTTTTTATGCATGAAATGTGTTGGGGGTTTTTTGTTGCCTTAGATTAGGCCTTTTCATTTCATCAAAAAAAAAGAAGAAAAAGAAATGGCCGAAAAATGTGGTGTGTGCATGTGTCTCTGGAAAGGGAA
The DNA here is from genome assembly GCA_031216125.1 of Dalbergia cochinchinensis. Classification (NCBI taxonomy): domain Eukaryota; kingdom Viridiplantae; phylum Streptophyta; class Magnoliopsida; order Fabales; family Fabaceae; genus Dalbergia; species Dalbergia cochinchinensis. The sequence goes on along the minus strand of CM062373.1, from coordinate 50,078,574 downwards.
CAAAAGGTTTTTGTTTTGTATGCTACCATATATATTTTTTAGCAGCACTTGTGCCTCGCTTCAGTGAGTCTAGAATTGAAAAAAAAAGAGTTGTGTTGAGCGTTGTTGTTTTAAGATTGAAAAAGTATGTGTGCATATTGTATTTGTCATTTTTGGTGAGAAAGAGCGTTTTGTTTGTGTGAGTTTTATTAGGTGAGAAAATTTGAGTGAAGTATTTTGTTCGTGTCAGACAAATTATTTGTGAGATTGAGCATATTGGGATTTTGGGTTTGTGAGAGATTGTTAGATTGATAATTGTATTTTTCAGACAAAATTTAGTGGATAGATTTGTGAAGTCATGCACATAGGTTTTGAAGGAGAAAGTATGTTAATTTCTTGTGTTCATTTTGCTCTATTTATTTGTTTGGCTTATTTGAATTGAGGGGTTTTTTTTCCAACAACTGGTATCAAAACAAGGTTCTGATCCTGCTTTTTCTTTTTTTATGGCAAGAATACAAGGTTTAGGAATTGGGAAATTTGAGATGGAGATCTTTGATGGAAAAAGCAATTTTAACCTGTGGTAGAGTAACGTGAAAGACATTCTAGTACAACAAGGGTTGGTTGAAGCTTTGAATGGAAATTAGAAAAAGCCTAAAAAATGTCAGATGAAGAATGGAAAAAGATAAAGATGATAGCTATCAGTATGATTCACCTATATCTAGCACTTGAGGTAAAATACAATGTTTTGAATTAAACTTCTACTATTGATTTGTGGAAGAATTTAAGAAAGAGTTATATCAATTAGAGATGAATGATGGTGCAGATATTAGGGATCATGTGAATTATTTTACAAATTGATTATACAACTATTTAGTATTGATGTGAAAATTGATGATAAAGATAATGCACTATTATTATTGTCATCTCTTCCAAATAATTTTGAGAGTTTAATCACTACATTGTTAGTTAGAAAAGATACATTAAAAGTTGATGATGTGATTGTTGTGTTAATGGAAAATAAGAAATTAAAAAGGTCAAATGATAAGTCCAAAAGAAGTCTTTGTTGCTAGAACTAGTCGTGGTAGAACTGTGTTTTGTGGTAGTAATTTTGGTAGAGATAATTCAAGATCAAGTTATGTGTCAAAACTAGACTATAACGACAAACAGTGCTATTATTATCATGAGATGAGTCACATTAAATTCTATTGTAGGAAATTGAAAGCAGATGTGAAAGAATTTGAAAGAAGTAAAGGAATAGGAAAATAGAAATTTGAAGATATTAGTGCAGTTGTGGAAGAATATGCAAATTATGATATTGAAATGTTGATGATTGAAGAGAAGAAAGGTGTTTATAGGGATAGCTAGTAAGGCTTTTAAATTTTGCTTGTTCTAATCATGTTTGTTGCAGGAAGAAATGATTTGATACTTTATGATGCTTGTGGTGATAAGGTTGTTAGATTGACTAATTATGATTGCTTTGACATTGTTGGAAAGGATACAATGAGAACTAAAATGCAAAATGGTTGTGTGTGGACACTTGGTGATTTGAGGTACGTACTAGCACTTGGATTTCTTTTGGTAGACTTGATACATTAGGCTATGGATATTCTGCAAGAGATGGAGTAATGCAAGTTAGCAAAGGTTCTTTTGAAGATAATAGAAAGTAAGAAGACTAGTCGCAACTTATATAAGTTGATAAGAGAAACTATTATAGGCAAGCATAATGGTAGAGTATGTATTAATGTGAAGAAGATAGAGCGTGTGTTTATGCCAAAGAAAAGAGTAACATTTGCAAATAATTTGGTAACGTCTTCTGGCAGTTGGTACTAACATATGCAACTTGTTCCAATCCCAATGCAAGGTGAAAATTTGTTGGAATTTTTATTGCCTTGGATTGGGCTTTTTCATGTCATTAAAAAAAGGGGCTAAAAGCATGATGTATGCACGTGACTTTGGAATGGGAACAAAAGGCTTTAGTTTTTATGTTGCTCTATATATTCTTCAGGGGTTTAGATCATTTAAAGTGAAGATCTCACTTTAGAGAGTAGAGGAAGAGAATTTTACCTTTGGAGCAATAAAATTAGAAGTGATGCTTTTTTCACTTTGTTGATCTAAGGGTGAATCCCCTCATTTTACTCTCTAAAGTGAGATGTTCACTTTGAAAGATTCAAATCCATTTTTTAGTAGTACCAATGTGCCATTTCAGTGAGTTTAGAATTAGAAAAAAAGAGTTGTGTTGAGCATTGTTGTTTTGTGAGATTGAAAAAGAATATGTGTACACTATATTTGTTATTTTTGGTGAGAATGAGTGTTTTGTTTTATGAGTTTTGTTAGGCGGAGAAAGTTTGAGTGAAGTGAGTATTTTTTTTGTGTAAGAAAAATTATTTGTGAGATTGAGTGTACTGAGATTTTTGGTTTGTGAGAGATAGTTAGATCTATGATTGTATTTTTCATACAAAATTTAGTGGATAAATTTGTGAAGTCATGGACGTAGGCCTTGAAGTTCAAAGCTCGTTAAATTTTTCTGCTCTTTTTGCTCCATTTATTTGTTTGGATTGAGGATTTTTCCTAACAACAACATGTCATTTAAGGGCTTCTATGGGGTTGGTTCCTCACATACCAATTGTAGCCCAAATTAGGTCATGACACCCATTGCCGACCTTGAGAATAAATTGAATGGCATTTTTGAAGACTAGATTAATTCATTTTTCGAGCACACATTGATTGAAGAATTGTTTATTCTTCTCCAATATTAATAGTCATTCACTCTAGTCATATTTCATTGTTCTTGTAGATAAACAATGAAATAGTTGAATATTGCACATTGCACATGATGGTGCTTTTGAGTCCTTTTTTTTCAAAAAAATTATTGTTTGAACAAGAAGAGTAACAGGTTGATGCTTAAAGACCAAGAGTGTGTTTGTTTTGGTGTTTGAGGTTTCCAACACAGGTTGAGTTTTCCTTGAAAATGACATAATTTTGTTTGGATATATTATAGCCCTTATTATTTTACGTGAGTATCATCCCCTACCCTAGTTAGATAAAAACAAAAATTTTGTTGCTTTTGTGTTTGATGACTTAAATTTCTATCCCATTACAAAACTCATATTACTATTTTATTCTTTAAATATTATATTATTTGCTTTTTAATATCTTATTTTACACTCTTTTAAGTAAGTACATATATAAAAGTGCTTTTAATTAACACTATCCAAACAATATCAATTCAATTGAAATACTTTTCAAGTTAGGTAAGTATCCAAACATAAATCACCTCATTTCAACCTCAGTTTTGATCATGTCATGACTCGAATTGAGAACATGTCCAGCATGTGAGGAGTCACATCCCCATGTAAACCTCATGGTCTCTGAATCTCTCTCTACATGCATATTCACAACATAAAATCCATTTAAACATATAAATATATTTTCCATATACAAGTCACTTGTTCTTTGAAGTCAATATATAATCATAGTTGATATTTCATAAACCAAACTCTGAAGTCTGTAATCATAATACAAACATATAAATATACAGTTGCTCTGTTACAAAATAACCATGAAAGCTAAACCATTAAATACAAATCAAGATTATGTTATCATGGTATACAAAATACAAAATATACTCTATATGGTCTGGGACTCCTGCTTGCAATAACATTGAGCACTCTAAGCTATAAAAATAATACTTTACCATGTGAAGCTCACCGACTGTTTCTCTACTGTTGTTTGGAAAAAGGTGGCTGAGATGAAAGTACAGCAGCTGCTATCTCTGTAATAGGAGAAAGGAGAGAGGTGAGTTTTATACAAACTCAATGAGTGAATTTTCTCCTGCAACCCCCTTCATGGGATACCAAGGAATAATGCACAAAATCACACTAATAACAGTAAAGTTCTAAAACATTTCATATATACATACATATAGTCAAAATCATTATTTTCCATAAATGCCAAACAACAGTACTCTAATAGAGAAACAGGAAATTCTGGTTATGCCTGTCGACAATACCATAACAATTTCTCTGCTCTATGAGATTGTCCCAAGGATAACTTAGTACCAAGGTTAACGATCATTTTCCAGCCTTTAACTCACTATCTGTTTCTCTATAACTACTATCTAGCTCAAATTCATAAAACTACTTCGTACTTAATGTAAAAAATATGAAACTCTTAAAATCTCATAATGCTCTAAAATCTCTGAAATTTTGGATTCATACAACTCTAATAATCTAACTTTACGATAATCGTGGCTATGAAATCATGTCCAAGGGATCATCACTTGTAGGCACCATGATTTCAAGAGCCCACAGAATATGTATCTGGCAGTTGCTATAAATCATGTGGAATTCCATGTTTCTGAGTATCATGAAAACTGAATTGCTAAACTCATATCTCAAAGTAACATCTTTTCATAAACTAGGTAATTCTGATAGTCATAAAGATCTCTAACAATCACATTTATAATCAATTCTGCACAAAATCATTTTAATAATAATGGTCCCATGAGTTTTCTCAAAACACAGTTCATGCTCTTAAAACTATCAAGTTCGTAGCTTGATAAACCAACAGTAATCTCTAATCTTTCAAAAAATCTCTAAAATCATGCTTCATGCCACATATTGATGAAAATAACTTTAATGACCAATACAGAGATTACAAGTTTGAACTCACTCACCTAGAAGGTGGAAAATAAGGGATCAACACCAACAGGACTTTAGGAAGCAGGAATGTCACTGATGCCTGCCATAACAACCATGATATGCTAGATTAACCTCTAAAATCTATATATCTCTAACATAATGGAAGAACATCCTTTCTTTGATGAACATGAAAACCACCATGCCAATCCCAAGAATAAGGAGGGATTGAAGCAAAATGAAGCAAAATCAACAAACCAACTTACCTTGAGCTTGGAAGATGAAATATTGAAGTTAGATTTGAGAAAAATGGAAGAGAAATGGAGTTTAGGATGAGAAACAGGGTAGTGAGGCAAGAGTTTCATATTTTGGGGCTGAGGGGTGAATATTTTTGGTTTGGAAACCCAAAATGAGGGCTTTTATAAAACCCTGGACTATTACAGCACTAACTCGAGAGCGTGCCTCCCTGTTCTGTATTGCCTTACCCTTTGTGACTGTTGCAACGCTCATTTTAGTGTTGCACCACTCTCCAGAGTGTCTTTTTCCTAAATTTCAAGTTGTCATATAAGTGGGGCCTTCCAAACAACACAGGTAGGTCCCAAGGGATCCCAAAGCTACACTTAGACTTGCCTAGGGACACGTGTACATAAAGTATTACATATTCCCCCTTAAAAAAATTTGGTCCCCAAATATGAACTTATGCATCGTGAAGGTCAAGGAGACAGAATACTTAACCGGCTTGGGGTTTCAAGGATGGGCCTAAATGCTTGAACACTTTGACATAATACTCTAGCTGTATAAGCTAATACTCTGGGAGACAGTGCTATCTTAAAGGCCACTACTTCATTACTCTAACAGAGGATGCCAATTGCCATTTCTTGGCGGCTCCACCTCCAAGGCAATCCTTTCCCATTAAGATAACAAGGCTCTCAACATGACACTTATGTTGGGCAACTCCACTTCTAGGGGCAGCCCCTTCCACAGTGCAAGTCCTAAGTGGATATTTATGCTCCGCCACCTCGTATGTGCATGAGCTCTCAAAGATGGGGGCTAAACGTCACCTGCATCCTTACTCTAGCTCTCTTTCTCATGTGTCTGATATCAACTGATACTACAAGGACTCCTAGTCCTCGATTCTTGGACTTTCTCACTTTCTATGAGCATGTCATGCATGGGCTAGAAAAAGAACATTGATCATTTATACGAGTCCCTCAATTCATCATGCAAAACATCAACATTTAAGGTTCAAAACTATCTTCTTTAAGCTACTCTAATCATGTATGTGCAATGTCAACTCAAATAAAACTATCATACATATATCTAGAATCGTGTTTCATATTGCACAATCTCACATAACACCCTTTGCATGTATGATCAGAAGAGAAACATCTCCAATTGAAATATGACTTTTAGGAAACATTGAATCTCCAACCAAGCTATTTGCTATGATCATAAAACAAAACTGTTTAAAATACTTGTGTTTACATATCTTAAATCTTGCACAAGTAAAATACGTTTCTAAACTCTCCTTCTTCATTAAAAAAAAAAAACTGCCCATGGTGACCCAACATTAATCAAGCTCTTTTGAGAAAATCCTCCCATTTAGAATCCTGCAAATTATTTACCATAAACCCCAGTATTCATAAACCATGTTGGCAAGGTTCAAACACAGACACCAAGTCATATATCAATCTTATAAAACAAAACAACATAATAGCATTCCAAGGAAACTTGATACCAATAAACATTAGCTTGTAAAGTTACAAGAGCATCAAGAGGATCTATATCACTTTTGGTTCCAGAAGACATAATAAAACAAGCATGCACCCACACCAAACCTCTTGCTTAACAAACATAGACATGTCATTCATGCACTCTAGTTCATTCATGTCATCAAATATTTTTAACTTGAGAATCTTTTAACTTTCACCTCCACCAACTAAAAATTATTACAAAGGAGATATTAATTGGATAACAGTGTAAACTGTTTTACACTGTCAGTATATCACAATTAAATTCTTTATAGAAACTTTCCAATTTCATTTCACTAATGTTTATAATTTTTATTATTTTATAATTATTAGCTTATATATCAAATTCTACTTTTTAAGTAAAACTGCTGCGTCTTCTATCGCGACAAATGGCTACTTGCGCTTTTCTCAAGAAGCTGCACCTGGTCCAAAGAAAGCCTGCGCTTCTTCTCCAGATGATCATGAAAATACTCTTCTATGTCTTCACCCTCATTTTCATCATGATCGATCATACGGGTTTAAGAACAAACCACTGCATCCCTTATTCCCTCCTTGAACGTCTTCAAAGCTCACCATATAGATCTTGAAACCTGATCAAAGAACCAACTAATATTTTCTTTTTTCCCTTTTAAGGGAAAAAACATTATTAGCTATTATTTAAGTCAAGCTACCATTTATGTTGAAAATTACAAAATTAACGATTTGGATTTAAACTCCTAACTCCTAAGTCTTATTCCATATGTACCCATGTGTTATGGTTAGTAAATTAATTTTAGGCATTCACAGGTTTGATGAGCACAAGTGGTCCTCTTTTTATGACTTTTAGTCAATGTTTGTTAATGAAGCTTAATTCGCATGCTTTTGTTGCAAGCCTGATTAATAATTGCAAAATCATTTCATGGTAAAGTCAAGTCAACAACAAAAGAATCTCGGGGACTAACAGCATAGCAACATCGATGGATTGGAGAGAAAGATTTAGTTGGTATGGAGGAAATTAGGAGAAGATGAGTTAGAAAGGAAGAGATAATGAAGAGAAGAGGATGAGAAGTGGAAGAAGGAGCGGTTTGGTTACAAAGCGAAGTGGTAATCAAAGTCAAATTGGTGGGAAGCAAGCATGATCTCCACAGAAGACGTTCCTATATATGCTACTCCCACCAGCCATATCATAGATATGATATGAGGAAGTTGAGATAATTAAGGAGAAGAAGATCTATCTAATTCTTCTAGGACTTATGGCGGAAAAAAGGCTGGTGATAATGATGGCGGTTGTGTGGGAGCTATAGTGATGATAACAGCTAAACAACACACCCATCACCACTCGAATATGCATTATACATATGCTATTTTTTTAAGTAAAAATCCCAACTCTTGCTCCGAAAATTCCTCAATTATTGTACGTAAATCCCCAACTCATCAACCACAATATAACAGAAAAGTTTAAAATATATTTTATAATTTTTATTGCGCAATTAAAATTTACCCTCTATTGTTTTTGAAACCGCATTATACTGATTATAGGCAAAAATAAAGTAAAATATTAATATAGATTTGAGTTTATAGTAAATCTTATAAGTGGCATGCTCTCAACTAATAACTATTATAATATCTATATATTTTATAACTTTATATTATATTTTAAATGATTGATATGATACAATACATAGGATTCATCATAAACATGAAATTATATTGTTCTTACTCCAAAATTAGCACGTGCCAGTGAGTTTGTATTTTTTATTTTTCTAAAATATTTAAGAAAGAAATAATAAATTATAAAATAATTTAAAAAATGAGAAGCTACTGGAGTTATTATAAATGTAGTTATTCTTAAAGTAGTAGATATATAAGTAGTTCTTATGATAGAGTTAAGTTAAGCAGGGTATTTTTGAAACTACAAAAGTTATGTACCGAATGGATAGAGGAGTTCAGAGTTTGGACCAACTTCCTCCTGGTTTGAGTACTGTTGAGGGAGAATTGTCTTTCAACTACCCAAACAAATTGTGAATGCCGGTCCTCAACTTTAATCGCGAGGACCGCAAACAATCCCTCAACTTTGATTACAACATGGTAATTAAATTTAAAAATATAAAATATGAAGCTAAGTTGTGATAAAAAAAAATGAGGTTGATTTAATTTATGTCGGTTTTTGGGATTGGTTTTTAAAAACAAAACCAAAAGTCACGAATCATATCAATTAGTTACGATAAAATAAGAATTGATTTAAACACTTGTTTTTGTTTTGATTGGTTTTTAGTTATTTTGGATTTTTTATTTTGAAATATTTTGATCAGGTTCCAAACACCTCCGTTTCTATTTGTTTAATTCATTTATATCATATATATGCATCACTTACACATAACAGAATTAACCTAGCTTGGCCGCCTCATTTATGAGGGATTGCATGACTCATTCATCAATCAATTTGTTTATGCTCAACTCCTTTTGTTACGTTGCGCGATGATAGAATCTCAGCAAAGTGAGAAGAGTTGCGCACCAAGAATCAAGATGAAGACTTTCTTTATCAAAGAAAAGCTTGTCAAGAAGCCAAAGATCAAGAAAAAGCCTTTCTCTCCCAAAAAGAAATTTGTCAAGAAGCCATTATTATTAGCATCCGCCAGCGTGATTTTGGAGGGCATAAGGCCAGACCCTTGCTCACAAGAGAAAAGGGATTGTGTTGAAGCACCCTTACTGCTGGAAAGTAATTATAAAGTACCAACGCCTACCATGCATGATGATAATACAATAAAGAAGACTGTGTCAAATTGGAAGCAGATGAGGATAGAAAAACAGAGGGAAGCCGCTCGACTCCAACTTGAGCAGGTCAAGAAAACGACTGATTTTGATCATAACATGGAGGCTTTGAGAGATTTTGAGAGTCTCATTGGGAGTGTCATGTCTTATCCAACGTATAACACGAGAAAATGCTTTCATGGAAACACTGCCGAAAGAGAATGAATAAGCATAATTATGCATTTTTGGAATTGCATGCATTTCAAAGAAACAAGTACGTTGATACTTGTCATTCTATATTTTTAATTTATAATTTGATTTGATCTTTTTTTTTAATCTATTAATGCTGTTTGTTTTTGGAAATTTTAGGTGAGAGGAGAATAGGAGAATGCATGATGCATGGAGACTCTCGAGTTTACGACATTGCCTATCATGTCAAAAAGATTCTCACATTGATAGCCAGAAAAAAAATCGTGTCTTTGTAAGACACGAGCTCAATCTTTACCAACCTCACCATCTCCCGTTGGCTTCAATATTGTTCATTTTGTGATTTCCACCATGTTGATGGCAAACAAGGAGGTCATGTATACCTCCTTGGTCAAACCTTCTTCTGTAATCTTCGACATTTTTCATAGTGGAAATTTGGCTGGACTAGGTCCCGTGGTTTTTTGTCCCTCATAATGGGGGTTTTCCACGTTAAAAATTGTTGTGTTTCCCCTTTATTCCCATTTTTTTTTATTTTTTGTAGTACTAATAATATTATTTTGTTTAGGATTTAGGATTTAAATGTTTAGCCAAATTGAATCTATACTGAAAATTGATCTACATCAAAAACTAAAAATTGATCAAAGCCAAAATAATAATTTAGATTGGTTCTTATCCAATAGTAAAAATCAATCGATCAACTCATTTAAGTTTTCAATTTTACTCTTTAAAACCGATCACAACCATGTTATACTAATTGCTTGTACACAGTTCATATACATTCACGAGGCATATTAAGTATTACTTATTCTTATTCTATCACATCTTAAATCTAGGTTCCATATTTCTAATTATCTATTAGTTTTTTAATTGTCTCAATAGTTTTGAATCTATATATCACTACAAAAAATTTGGCCTAAAACAACACTTATTTTTAGGAATATATGAAAAATGTTACTTTTTATACACATAAACAACACTTTTTTTATATGTGTTACCTTTGATATTTAAAAAATATTATCTTTTCTATTCAAAAGTGTTACCTTAAACAATTAACCACACTTGCTATAACAACACTATGAAAAGTGATGCAATTAGCTTAAAAATGTATCCTTTTATTAAAAAATATTGTCTTTGACGATTGGCCATATATGATATAGCAACTCTTCAAAAAATGATGCACTACTAGAAAAAAGTGAGTTACCGACAGATTTTGACCATCGAAAATAACGCAGTCGGTAATAATTATCGACGGATTTTGTCCGTCGAAAAAAGTTATTGACGGAATTACCAACGGATTTTCGTATATAAAATCCGTAAGTAAAGCCTGAAAAAATCGTCTTCAAATTCGTCAGTTTGTTGTTTTCTCCTACGAGTTTTTTACTATTATTGACGGATTTTTCCGTCGAAAATCAGAAAATTTTTAAAAATTTCGATTTTTAACGAATTTTTCAGTCGGTAATCAGAATTTTTATAAAAAAATTTAAAATTTTTAGGTTTTCGACAGATTTTTCCGTTAGTAATTAGAAACTTTTTTAAAAAATTTGATTTTCAACAGATTTTTCTGTCGGTAGTCATAATTTTGTTATTTTTTATTGATAAATTTTTCCGTCGGTAATTTTTTTATATTTGTGTTGATAACTTATCGACGGAAACATGCGTCGATAATAATAAAAAATTTTCTTATGTTTTCATAATTTTTGTATTACTTGATCATTTAAAGTTAATTATAATTATAATTAATAATGAAAATTTATATAAAATCTTCAATAAATAATAAACACAACAAATTTTACTTCAAAAAGCAAAATATATAGAAGTGTCAAAAGGTGTACAGATACAAATATAAAAATTTAACATATAACATAGAAAAAATAATAATAACTAAAATCACGAGAAGTTAGCAGCATCATCATCAGCATCACTATCACCACCACCACCCTTATCATCATCATCAGCGTCTAGCTATGCGGATGAGCTTGCATTTATCTTCTTCCACAGGGACAACATCTGCTTCTTCATAAATTGTACTGTCTGACAAGCCACTCTTACAAACTCTTCAACTTCCGCGTAAAATTCAGGTTTGATTCCCCTTCTACTAGGGTGCACCCTGTCATACATCCATAGTTTGTTTACGGAACTCATGGTTCTTGAATGTGTAATTTAACCTAAAAAATTCATTTACAATTTCCCAAATTAAAATTTTATTTAATTACAAATATCTCTCCACAAACCATTTTCTAAAAGTAAAACTCTTTTAAGAAGATAGTATGTGCTCTTTAACGTAACAATATTTCGATAGCACCTCGCCTGAAACTAAGACATTCCACTCTTTAAATTAAAAAAAATTTGACAGAACCTCCCCTGTAACTAAGACATCCAAAAAAGTTAATTTCAATATATATATGTATATATATATATTAAACCAGTCAAACAAACTTCACAATACAATCAAACAAGTATTTAAAGATCTTAAAACCGTTCTAAAGCACATCCCCTTATGACATCACAACATACATATCTTGCAATCTCCACATAAATAATCAATCACCACAGCAAACAATGCAAACAAGTCGGGAAAAGACTTCTATGCCCTTCCCCCCAGTCATGCAATCCCATTTTCCTACAACTCTATCTTAGAAATCATAAGTCTCTATCCTAACAACAAATGTAATTAAATAAGGAGAAACGGTTACTTATATTACCTTGAAAAAGGCAAGAGAATTATATGCTCCACCAGAAAAATATTCCAAACGGACTCAACGCTTTCGAACAAAATCAGATCCTGCAAAAGAATGATGAGATTACAAGTCAAACTACTTAAAACAAATCAATAGTTTCATAATTCACACTCGGATTTAATACCAAATATACTAAGCCAAGCTCACAATTCTAAAAATGAATCTAATTTAAAAGTTTTTAAATTACACAAATACAAACTTAGTTAAACCAAACCACACAACTGAACAAATCTAAACTTTTTGCAACCTAAATTAATAAGAAAATATCAAACCAAACTATATCAACAAATAAACAATCTATATTTCTTGTAACCAAAATTAACAAACAAAGACCAAGCTAAGCCAAATATTAACAAGTAACAGAACCTAACTACACTTTAAAAAAAAAATACAAAGACTACAAAAAGGAAGACAGGAGGAGGGAGAGCATACCTTGCCGGTGAGAGGGGTGCCAGCGTCGGAGGTCACGCCGCACCGCGGTCGCGCTTGATCGCTAGGAGTCACTGACGATCGCCAGAGGGTTGCGAAGTGGCCGGGTAGGTCGCGGAAGGGCGCGAAGTCGCCGGGAGTTGTCGACGGTCACGGTGAGTGACGTGGGTCGCAGCGGGTCGCGGAGGAGTGCTGGATAGCCGGGGATCGCTGGGTCGCAGGCTGGGCGCAGGGTAGTAGGGCTGGTCACGCGGTCGCCGGGGTGGCGTGGGCGGCGGGGGTCGCGGCTTGGTCGCTGCGGGTCACCGAACGCGGAGGTCTCGATTGTCGGTCTTTCCGGGTGGCGGGGTCGGTCATCGGTCGCACGGGTGTGGCTGGGCTAGTTGTCGGTCTTTTCGCGTGAGAGAGAGAAAGAGAATGAAAGAGAAAGGAGTTTTATTTTTTTTATAGTGATGGTTTTATTACCGATGGAAATTCAAGTTACCGACGGAAAAAATCCATCGAAAAATTTCGAAAAGAGCGCCAAACTGCCTTTTCATGACCAACGAAATTCTTCAATTATCAATGGAAAATTTCCGTCGATAACACAAAAAAATTTTAATTTCTGCCGAAAATTCCGTCGATAATCTTTTTAAAATAAATTTATTTTACAAAAAAGAAATTTCGACGGAAATTTTCCGCCGGTAATGTTATTTTCCATATAAATTTATTTTGATAATAAGTTACTGACGGAAAAATCCGTTGGTAATTGCTGTCCAAGTTTGCCACGGTTGAGCGCGGAATTTACTGACAGATTTTTTGTCGGAAAATCCGTCGGTAATTGTGAAATCCAAAAAAAAAAATTCCCATTTTTCTCTAATTTTGTCAGAAAAATCCATCAGTAACTCGTTTATTTCTAGTAGTGACGCCTTAACTTAAAAAAGTGTAGCATTTGCTATATTAAAAGCAACACATTTGAAAAAAATGTTACTTATATGTACATAAGCAACACTTTCTATGTGTGCATAAAACTAAGTGTTCTTTTAAGCATAAATTTCTTGTAGTGATAATTGAGTTTAATTTTAATGCATCAATGATATAGAACTTTTTCCTACTGTTATTTAATTAAGTGTTGCAATATTAGTAAAGCAAGGTAATTAAGTGTCATATCCACTATTTGAGAAGTTATGCAAATTGAATGATCTAATTGGATTAAATTTTTTTGTTTTTACATTGTCAGTCGAAAAAAGTTAAACTCTATATATCATTTTTGTTTAAACTTTTTATTATGTTTTCTTAACTAGTCAGTCGTAAACATTAGTATAAAACCTTTAATATGATCAAATTAGATTTTATACTTGCATAGTTTTTGTTGAAATATTAATGATTATTTTAATTTAGTGAACTTAAACGATATATTTTTAAAAAGTCTTAATAGAGAAACAAATCAATTCAACCAATCCAACATAGAACCAAACCAAAATAAAATAAACTCTATATATACTATCTTTTAGGTTTTGAGAGCACTCATCATATGAGAGATTAATCACCTGAGTATATAATCAAATCTAGTACCTTATACTTAAGAAACCCAAGCCCCTTCTACTCGAATATACTCCTCGTTGATATAAAATCTATTAAATAAACTAGTTCAATTTTTGTATCAAAATCTAACCAATCTTTTATTGGGGGTCTAACATTTTCAATTTGTTATTATTGCTTTGGTTCTATCTTCCATGAATTTCTAAATTTCCAAAGATGTTAATAGAAGAATTCTTAGGGAATTGTTTTACACTTTTTTTATTATTTGAATTTCCTTTTAATATACTCCTTATTTTCTAGCAATCTTAATATTGTTTTTCACTGGATCACCTATTAACTGATATATAATTTAGACTATTAAAAGAAATTCACTTTATAAAATAAACCAAACTAGAATTTGACTCTACATCATGGACTACTTCAAGTCTTGAGGGATAATGATTCTAGGGTACTATCCTTGCCTCGACACATTTCCATGTTTTAGTTTGAATGAACGATACTAGTTTTAGTTTTTAAAATTCTAATAAAAAATAAAGAACCAATTGTAAACTATAATACATATATACAAGATATTAATCCAACAAGGATACAAAAAAATAGTTATTCTAAATTATTTTTCATTTATCAAAGGGAAAATTATACTCACTTTTTCCGAGATTTGGTGAAATTATTCACCCAGGCTCTCCCTATTTTACTACTAACACTAACTTCTCCTAGATACATTATTCCATGTGCAATATATGAGAGGTCACTATAATGATTTTAATTACAAGCTCATGGATGGGAGATTGGTGTAATGATTTCACAATCTTATGGACCTCCTTAGCAAATTTTATAAATAGAGGAGAGGTAACTTGAATTTCACCAAACTTCAAGGGAGGTCAGTATAACTTACCCTTTATCCAAACAACACTTACACAACAAAGATACAGATTTATTCTAAAATTTTATAAATAATTTTGACTTAAATATATTTTTTGTTGTTATAAATATAATGAATTCAGAAATTTTTCCTTTGCATTTTTATTATTTTTTATATTTTTTTAATGTTTGATTTTGGTGCTTATTGCATCGGTCCAATTGTTGAATGATAATTATTTATAAGGCTTTTATTCTCTTCTAAATTTGGAAAAAAAAACATTATGTACATATGTTTACACCATTTTCAAGATTAATTTCATATATCTCCTCGTATTTTTCTTAGCCATAAATTGTCTAATCATGATAGGATTTAATCATATCAAGTTTCTTTTGTTTTTCTCTTTGATAGGCATATCACGTATTTTTATAATTAGAGTTCAATTAGCATGCATTAATAGTATAAAGATCTTTATACTATCATTCAATCAATAGAAAGTTGTTATATAAGTTATCTTATAACTAACTTTAATTTAAATTTCAAAAACCTACACATGATAGATTACTTGTCATTTATTCATTGGCTGATAAGGTAAAGATATTTTATACTATAAGTGCATGTCAGTTAAACTCAGTTTATCTCCTATAATTATTGTATATTGAATATGATTTTGAACCAAAAACGGGCTTTTTTACTAAATTGGTATGAAATTAATATCTATTTACAATATTGCAGTGACTTTGAAAGTATTTTCGCATCTGGGTTGAATTTTGCCACATCGCCAACCACCCCAATTTTTTTTTTGTCATGTCAAACATAGTGGCACTACTACACATAGCACCACTAATGGTGAAAACTCATTCAACATCACTTGGTTCAGTCACATTGATGGAGAACACAAGCATGCCTTGCCAAAGGAGAAAGCTGGTATTTGCCACTTGGCAGCAACTGGTGAATAGCCCTATTGCACCATGCGCCACTAGTGGTGGTAGTTGAAAAAGCACCACTTACCTAATGCTGCCATGTGGTAGCTATCAACTTTCCCCGTGAGTTATTTTCACTACCCTTTTCACTTCTATATGTACCTCTCCTATCTTTTGTTAAATTTCACACAAAGCAAGTTTTTCTCCTCCTTCATTTTCTTACTTTGAATTACTAATAGACAATTTTCCCTTTGTGCTTTTTCTTTAATTGGAGTTTGTGTCATCCTTTTTGGTTATCTACCTCAAATCACTCCTACTTGTCTTTGATTTTTTTTTTCTTATATTTGTTACTAAAAATTGAGTACTTTTCTTTTCTTTGTGTACTCAAATAGTAAAAAAATTGAAGGGCCATTTGGGCTTACATTTGAAGGGCATACCAAGTGCCATATGGAGCATTAACTATCAGATGTGGCAGAGCATTTAAGGAAATTAGTAGGAATATATCCCATGTCCAGAACTGAACTATATCATGCCAACTATAATCTATGGCATTGCATAGCTCATGATATAAGTAACTAACACTGTTGAACCCCAACTGTATTCTCCAACCTCCACAAAATTCTCTAACAGTGGTAGAAACCTTATGGGTACCAACTTTCCAGAATGATTTGGAAACAAATGTCCTCCAATCAGTCTCAAAATATATACTCGAGCAAATAATTGAAGTTGGACCTCATCATCAATATAATTATTTGTATCACTAAACATGGCATCCAACCAACCTATTCATACTCAAGCACCATGTAATTGGCTTCTAGGGGGAGTTACACCATGCAGTTGTTGGAAGACCAGTTCCGATGGACAAAAAGTGCTGCTAATCACTAGTCTCTGTTGATACATAAAATGTTAGAGAAATTGATGTCCACTCCTTGAAAATAAGAAAATAAAGAAGATGGTTGTTGAGCGTGAGGCGTGCTATGCAACACTCTTAAGTATTATTTTGTTACTGTGCAGAAATCCTCCAGGATTATTCTGTCACCGCTCAACCTTGTCGCTGCAACGTTGGTAATTAATAATAGGAAAGGCAAGACTTTTTCAATGGTATAGTGTTAAAGAATATTTAAGATATTGAGGTTAGAAAACAATCAATTCACTTGATCGATTTTGATTTTAAAAGGAATCAGTTGCTATAAAAACTAATACATTGCCATATTTAAGAGATTTCAGACTAGTAAAGATAAAGGCCATTTTTAATTTTAATGGTAATGAATATTTTTATTCATTCTCAATTTAAAACATGTTTCTAAACAATTCCAATATTAGTTTATTAATAAATTAAACCTTTTGAAATATATTTGTATTTTTAAAATACAACAATCTCCCACCTATTTCAAAAGGTTTTACCTTTAAAATAAATAAACAAATAAATAAATAAAATAAAATCCTGGGTTACACATGGATGAAAACACTTTGATTTAGTGTCTTTTGGACTATGAACCAAACCTAGATAGAAAGGACTTTAAATTACAATGTATTAGTGAAGTTTTGTCTACTTCTATGAACCAAACATTTTTAATGTAACTTAGAATCCTTTCTGATTACATTTACACCCTCAAAACATATCACCATCGTTATTAACGCTGTTTTGCACTTTTCAACCATGCGCGTGCCTGGTTGTTCATGAGTGCTCTAGAGACTTAGCCACAATCTCATAGGAGCGGCCCCACTCCTACACTCATATAGGTGATTTTTATCAAGTGTATACTGCACTTTATACACCACCCATTAGGCTTATGAAATTTATTAAAAGCATTTAGCTTACCCTCTCATAAATGCAGTTTAGCACAATTCATATTTCTCACATCATAGGAAGGGACACATAACGTGCTAGTAGAATTAACAAGTGACTTGTTATTACCCATATGAACCTTCTCCCTGGGATCTCCATTCATAAAGGTTGGGTTCTTGTCATTGTTAATTTTCAAATTGGCTTAAGTCTCATTCCCCTCGATGTGGCAATTATAAAATTCCTTCCAAGAGGCTTAGTCAGAGGATTTGCAAGATTCACTTCCGACTTCACATAATCAATTGATATAATTCCATCTTTTAGCAGCTGCTTTATCACTTCATATCTCAGCCTAATGTGTCTGTTTTTACAATTATATGCCTTGTTATTCGCAATAGCTATTGCTGCTTTATTATCACAGTGTACAGGCACAGGAGGCATTGGTTTTATTCCTAAAGGAATATTACTCAAAAAGTTTTTTAACCACTCAGCCTCATTGCAAGCTTGTTCCAGAGCAATAAACTCTGATTCCATGGTGGACTTCGCAATAATTGTTTGCTTAGCTAATTTCCAAGTAACAGTACCACCTCCCAAAATAAACACATAATCACTAGTGGATTTAATCTCATATGAAGTTGAGATCCAGTTAGCATCACTATATCCTTCTAATACAGAGGGATATCCACTATACTCAATACCATAGTTTATGGTACCTTTCAAATATTTCATCAATCTAGCCAATGCTGCCCAATGATCATTGTTTGGGTTATGTGTATATCTACTCAATCTGCACACAGCATACGCTATGTCAGGTCAAGTAAAATTAATCAAATACATCAAACTCCTAATAATTTGTGCATACTTAGATTGGGCAACAGATTCGCCCTTATTTTTCTTTAATTAAGTGTTAGCATCATAAGGTGTACTCATAGATTTGACATCAAAATGTCCAAACCTTTTCAAAATCTTTTCAGCATATTAATCTTGTGATAATATTATACTATCACACTTCCTTATGACTTTAACACCCAAAATCACACTTGCTTCACCCATGTCTTTCATATCAAACTTTGATGCAAGAAAATTCTTTGTTTTAGTTACAACTTCGATAGTAGTACCGAAAATAAGCATATCATCAATATATAAGCAAATAATTACACATTCACCATTGATCAATTTAGTATACACACACTTATCTACTTCTATAGCAGAAAAACCATCAGAGATTACTGTTTGATCAAATTTCTCATGCCATTGTTTTGGTGCTTACTTTAGGCCATATAAAGACTTAATAAGTTTGCATACTTTATTTTCTTGACCATGTTCCACACACCCTTCAAGTTGTGCCATATAAATTTCCTCTTCTAAATCTCCATTTAAAAAAGCTATTTTAACATCCATTTGATGAATAACTAATTTATGAATTGATGCTAAAGCAATTAAAACTCTTCTTGAAGAAATTCTTGTCACCGGAGCAAATGTATCAAAATAATCCATATTTTGCTTTTGAGTATAACCTTTAGCTATTAATCTAGCTTTGTAATTTTCTATTGTTCCATTTGGGTTGTATTTTCTTTTAAAAATCCATTTACAACCTATAGGTTTTGTTCCTAGAGATAAATCTACCAAAACCCAAGTATTGCAATTTTTAATTGAGTCAATTTCAGATTTAATTGCTTCTTTCCAAAGAGGTGCATCAGAAGAACTTATTGCTTCAGAAAAGGTTAGTGGATCATTTACTACAAGATATGTGTAAAAATCATTCCCAAAAGAGGTTTGTTTTCTTTGCCGTTTACTTCTTCTTAAATCTTCACTTGCGTTATAATTAATATTTTGAGAAGTATTTTCAGTTGATATGCTTGTATTTTGAGTTGGTATTTTAGGAACAAATTCTAATTTTAAAGGAAAAAGATGTTCAAAAAATTCTGCATTTTTTGTTGTAATTATAGAGTTATGATCAAGAACATCACTTTTGAAAACCAAAAATCTATAAGCAGCACTATGTTTGGCATATCCTATGAACAAACAATCAGACATTTTTTATCCTATTTTTCTCTTCTTGGGATCTGGTAACATAACTTTAGCCAAACATCCCCATACTTTTAAATATTTTAAAAATGGCTTACACCTTTTCCACAATTCATATGGAATTTTATTTGTTTTCTTATAGGGAATTTCATTTTGCAAATGACATGCAGATAATAAAGTTTCACCCCAAAGATTTTCAGGTGCATTAGAACTAACCAAAAGAGTATTAATCATTTCTTTTAAAACTCTATTTTCCTTTTTGCGGCTCCATTAGACTCGGGAGAATATGGTGGAGTTATTTCATGTATTATTCCTTCCGTTCACAAAAATCATTAAATAAAATATATTCTCCTCCTCTATCAAATCTTACTCTTTTAATTTTCTTATTTAATTGATTTTCTACTTCAGTTTTATATATAAGAAACATGTCAAAAGCTTCATCCATATTTTTAATTAAATATAGTTTAGTATATCTAGAAAAATCATCGGTGAAAGTTACATAGTATTTTTTACCTCCTATTGTAACAGTTTGTTTTAAATCTCCTAAATCAAAGTGAATTAATTATAAGAGTTCAGATTCTCTGTGTACATATGGACATGATTTTTTAGTTA
The DNA here is from genome assembly GCA_031216125.1 of Dalbergia cochinchinensis. Lineage (NCBI taxonomy): Eukaryota > Viridiplantae > Streptophyta > Magnoliopsida > Fabales > Fabaceae > Dalbergia > Dalbergia cochinchinensis. Next base: position 50,058,374 of record CM062373.1, on the reverse strand, counting down.
ATTTTGATTCAATACATATTTCACACTTTTCTAAGCATGAATCAGAAAAACTAGAAATTAATCCTAAACCTTGCATTTTTTTAATGTAAGGTACACTAACATGTCCTAACCTTGCATACCAAACATTCATAGAATCAAGCATATAAGCAGAAGAGCATACATTTTCATTCATAACATAGGAAACATTTAACATAAATAAACCACTATTATAATAACCTTTTCCTACAAAAACTCCACATTTTGAGAGAACAACTTCATCATTTTCAAAAAAAACATTGACACAAGCTTTAACCAAATCAGACACAAACATCAAATTATAACACATTTCAGGTACATAAAGAACATCATTTAATGAGAGCATTTTTCTAAAAGTGAGTTTTAAGTTTACTATTCCTTTACTAAGAACTGTAACTTTTTTAGAGTTGCTAACATACACAACTTCCTTTTCTTTCCCCACAATATTGTAAGAGGTAAAAACATTTATGTTTGCACAAACATGTCTAGTAGCCCTAGAATCTATCACCCAACATTTTTCCTCCATCACTAAATTAGTTTTAGTCACAACCATTATCATATCATATCTAAAATTTTCACAAGTATAATACTTACCTGTTGCACCAGCCATAGTCAATAATCTCGCAAGTTTGCTATGTGGCAAGGGCTTTTCCACTTTCTCGTAAGTGCATAACCATGCTTCATCATTAACAATGGGAACCTGGTCCAAAGTAGAGAGATTAACCAATTTAAGGGCCTCAAAGTTCTCGTATGTCTCCTCCATAATAAGAACCTGGACAATGAAAGACAAAAACACAAGAATATAAATATAACAACAATTCTCAATAAATAATATGAGATGTGAATAAAATAAAAGACTAATCCTTAAGATTGTTAGAGAAATTGATGTCCGCTCCTTGAAAATAAGAAAATAAAGAAGATGGTTGTTAAGCCTAAGGTGTGCTATGCACTGCCCTTAAAAATTATTCTGTCACTATGCAGAACTCCTTTAGGGTATAGTAGATTCTTCTGATATTTTTCAGGAACTCAAGAACTGCAATGAAGATATGTTGTGATATATAGCCCAAGATAAGAATAATAGTGTGATTAGAAACTATGACTTTTTTCTACTCTATCATGAACCCATGTTTTTCTATATATATTGCCAGAGCAAATCTTTTTCAACGTGAAAAAGTTAAGCCGCCCAACCTTGTTGCTGCAACGTTGGTAATTAATAATGGGAAAGGCAAGACTTTTTCAACGGTATAGTGTTAAAGAATATTTAAGATATTGAGGTTAGAAAACAATCAATTCACTTGATTGGTTTTGATTTGAAAAGGAATCAATTGCTATAAAAACTAATACATTGCCATATTTAAGAGATTTCAGACTAGTAAAGATAAAGGCCATTTTTAATTTTAATGGTAATGAATATTTTTATTCATTCTCAATTTAAAACATGTTTCTAAATAATTCCAATATTATTTTATTAATAAATTAAATCTTTTGAAATATATTTATATTTTCAAAATACAACATAAACTGGTTTGGGTAGCTACATCTTGCTATGTGATTGGACATTTTCCCTTAGGTATGTGGAATGTATGTGCCTCAGGCCTCTGACGCTTCACTAAAGTAGATATCAATGCATGGTCCACTTGAAAAAATGCAAGCTTTGCCACTTCATAAAATTTTGCCAATTGTAAATATAGAACAATGACATTATGAATTTCCCCAACTTTGTTATAAACATATAATCTTCGATAAGGTCTTCCATTCCAAATGTGCTGGGAAACATGAGTTTCTTACATCGTCAACAAAGATCTATCTTTTGGTCCTAGATCAACTATACGTGATGATGAAGATGACCCATATGCCATCTACAAATTTCAACATGATGTTAACAATCTAATAAATAAAATAAAAAATACATATTTTTTAACAAAAAAAAAATTATAAGTCATATGAGCTAAGAATATGACTACATATGAATCAAAAGTGCTTTTTTAATCTAAAATGATAAATAAATTTAATTTAAGTTGGGTTAAATAAATTATATATGTAAAATTATGAACATTTCATTCAAACGTTAAATTATTTCTTACATTATTTCTATGAACATTATTATCTATTTTTATGAATACTATTTCTTTAGTTTTATTTTATTATCAAACTTTAAAATTAAAATATTTATTACTTTGACATCATCTAGCAATTTTATTTTTACATAATACAATACCAAAATAAAATTCATATTAAATAACTTAAAACATAAAATCAGCATCAATATATATATATATACCCCTTAATAGTAAAATGGGTCTTTGACCAGTGCTTTCTTTAAATACTGAAAATGAGCTTCCCTTACTTCAAAATAAAAAGATAATAATAAAAGTGAGCATATGTGAAAGAAGGAAAGAAGAAGACCCTCAAGCATGCGAACCAGAGAGCAAATGGTGTCGCTTGTAGGGCGTTCATTATTTATAGGATGGATTGTGTGTCCTCATGCACCACGTGGCTACGCTTCATGGATGGCACTAAGCCTAAAAGCACCACTTTCTGCAACCTGCCTCGCCTGCTGCTTCTCAAGAAGGAACGCATGTGACAGTCTTGTCTCGTCACTGAGAGATTGTGCGTGGTACTGATTATGTGACTGACCACGTAGTGGCGCGTTGTGGCCTTGAGCCACTAGTGGTGCTATGTGCAGTAGTGCCACTATTTGACATGACAAAAACATTTTTTTTTTTCTGGTGGTTGCTAGCACGGCAAAAACAACCCTAAACATGAAAATACTTTTAAAACCATACTAGTATTATAACTAAATGTTAATTTGAACTAGTTTAGTAAAAAAGCAATGAACCGGCCCGGTTGCAGTGATTCAACGGATTACCCCAATTTTTATATAAAAAGGATTTAATTTGAATACATTATTTATGTGAAATGATTTTATAGAGATATCTAATCATGTGTTACTATATCATTAAAAAAAGTTTGACCCAACCATTGATTAAATATAAATTCTTTTAAATACAAGTATATAAAAAACAACACAAAACGATGAATTTTATTATATGGATTAAACTAATATAACTCTGTAAGCTGTAACTCCCTTTTTTTTTTCAAAATAGTTTCTGGTTTCAAGTCTTGAGGGATGATGATTCTGTTCTGGGGCCCATTGGCCCGTGAAATTTCCATGCTGTGGTTTGTCTCTCTGTCTTGGGCCTCTGGCCCCTTCTTGTACCCAAAGAAAATAAATAAATAAAAATCTCTATAACGCGTGTCTCATTAATCCAAATAATTCACATTCACATTCACTGCCTCAACTCAGTTCCAACGCTTCCTCTCCTCTCATCTCATTTCTGCCTCCGCCCGTGAAGCCTGCTGCCGACAAAGCTCCTCCTAGCCGCCGCTCACGACAGGTTCGTTCAGCGCTTTCTTCTGCCTCTGTTTGCTCCTCTCTCTCTCTCTCTTATGCTTCCTTTCATTCTCTCATTCATCTCTATTTTTCCGTTTTCCCTTTTAATTCACTATTGCTCTCAAATCAAATCTGCGATAACTTTGCCAATGATAAGAAATATAAAATAACAATTCTGATTATTATTGAATTTGGTATTTAGGCTAACACCATACAATTACTAAAAGATAGTGGGAAGCCCTATTTGATTGATTTTAGGGTTAATTTTTTTCTTTCTTTATTTGTAAAAATTAAGGTGCGTTATCGTCCCGGTAATTTTGTGCTGTTTTGGATTCTATTGCTTGTATGCTTGTTTGTTCCGTAGAAATATGAATTTGAGTAAGTTTATGCCGTATGCTGACCAAGGGTGTGTTTGGTTTGGATTAGTTTTTCAAAGCTGCTGATAACTAAAAGCTGTATGAGAAAACTTCTGATTGATAAGAAAAGAAAAAGGAGTGATTGTGGGTAGAGATGGCAGTTATTATATGAGGTCTATCTAATGCTAGATGCAAAGGCATATAATAGATTGATATGAACATGATGAGCTGTCCCATAATAAACCCAGCTGTTGTTGATAGTTTCTTCTCCCAATTTAATCAAAATCAAGCATGCCTTTCCTCAGGGATATGTTTGTTTGGAGAGTAAAAGTTAGGGTAAATTTTTCATGATGGCCTTCATGTGTAATTTTACACATAGAAGTTCAATCAAGGAGTGACACTTGCCCTTCAGCCAAACATACCCTAGATGAGAGAACTTCACCCCAAACCCTTGGAGGTTGGTCACATTAATTGTTTTGTATTTTGGGATGTGATAGAAATCACAGAATCTTTCTTGCTGATTCTTTTCGGCTTTTTTTTTATGGCTCTTGGTACTAAGAGGAGCTTTTTTTTTTTTTTTTTCTTTCACAGGTTGGGGATTGACATCAAAATCTCAAGATGCCGGCTACAGCAGGTAGGGTTCGCATGCCCGCGAACAACAGGGTGCACAGTAGTGCAGCCCTTCAAACCCATGGCATATGGCAGAGTGCCATTGGCTATGACCCTTATGCGCCAAACAAGGATGATAAGGATTCTTCACAAAATCTGCCAAATGCCCAACCTGATGCTGAGAATGCTTATGCCAGCTTCCAGGGGCTTCTTCAGCTTGCTAAGATAACCAATTCTGATGTTGATATCTCCCGTGGGGCCTGCAAGAAGTGTGGCCGTGTTGGGCACCTCAAATTTCAGTGCAAGAACTACGTGAAAATCAAGGATGATAATGAGGATAAGGATGCTGAAGCTGTGCAGCCTCTGGGGTTGGTTGGATTGGATAAAAAGTTGAAGGGGAAGGCTGATAAGGTGGTTGACAGCTCAGAAGAGGAGGAGGAGGAGGAGGATAGTGAGAGTTCAGATTCTGAGTATGATTCAGAGATTGAGAGAATTCTTGCTGAAAGATCTGGGAAGAAAATTAGTGGGAAGGGAGGTTCCTCTAGAAAGAAGAGGGATTTGGATGATGATGGGTCAGACCAAGATTCTGACAAGAAGAGGAAAAAGAGAGGTAGGTCAAAGAAGAGAAGTGGGAAGAGGGAAGTTAGTGATTCAGATGATTCCAGAGAAAGGAGGAGGAGGAAGAGAAGGAGGGAGCATAGGAGGAAGAGGGACAAGTCTTCAGATGAGGATGATGAGTACAGGCGCAGGCGAAGAAAGAGTAGGAAGGAGAGGAGGAGACGGAGAAGCCGTCGATCTGATTCTGAATCTGAAACATTTGAGGATTCTGATATACAGCACAAGCGGAAGAGCAAGAGGGCCTCACCGTCATCTGACTCTGATTCAAGTGGATACAATGATTCAAGCATGGGTAGAGATGTCAAGAAATCAGAAAAGAGATGGAGACATCATCACGGCGGTGATGAATAGAGTGGCAAAGATTAGTGCAATAGTCATATATCCTTTGATGTGTCTAAATTTCCAAAGCACTTGTATGCTTGTTTAAATATTGTACTCTCTTGTTTGCTTGAATTTCAAATTGTTCAAATTACCCTCACCATAAATTGACTTGTACAATTATTTTAAGACTAGATATGTCGATGGTTGTTCGATGGTTGTTTTCTATGGGCTTTGATATGTTGTGTGTTTGTTATTTATCCCCTTCAGGGGTCTTATGAGAATTGAAGGCATTTTCTGTAGTGACTTATGGTTTCTATAAAAGTTTAATTTGTATACATTGACATTATAAATTTTTTTTACATTGTCATTTAATAATATGTTGTCATATTAGTAAAAGTGGTTAAATTTCTTACTCACTATTTGAAAGGCCAAACAAGAAGAGTGATTTGATTGAACGAAAGTGTAAAATATTTTTATAAACTCTTTCTATAAAGCATGCATATCATCACGTTGATATGATATCATAGATATTCATGGTTGTGGATAGCATTAATGAGGTAGCTATCGGTCTGTGAGTGTTGGGAGTGATGTAGGGGAAATGTATTTCTTCCCCATGACTAGGCCAGATGGCAGTATTGGGACCAATGACGGTATTACTAAGATGACTTCTCCATGTTTGATTTCTCGGCTCAGGCTTGATATCATACTGTTTTCGCTTTTAAAAAGTTGTTGAGTTGCTTGTGCTTTTAAAAAGCCGCTAGGTTCTTGGAGCTCTTAAAATTTTTTCTCAAAATATCATAATAATATTGGTTGTTAAAATAATACAAAAATAGTAGGAGTTATTGAAATAGTATTTAATAAATATATTATAATATTATTATCAAAATATAAAATAATTATAGTAGGTATAAATATTTGTGGGAAGAGTAAAATAGAGCCTTAAACAGTGAAAGGATAAGGTTGAATTTTTATTAAAATTTAAGGGTGGTATTTATCTTTTAATTTATTTCAAATTTCAAAAAACAGAAGGCAACTATCAAAAATATCAATGAGATAGTCTAAAAAACACCTTTACTTTTAAAAGCAAGGAGCAATATTTAATTTAACAAATAAAAAAATTGACTTATGTCTTTCTATAAACTAAAGCGCCCAGTCAAAACGGATTGTCAAACCCACCCTCACACTCAAACCTACGACCCCATGAATCTCACACAAAGCAGAGAAAGGGGAAGAGAAATTAGGCTCTGTCTCAGATGGCGTTACTGAACAATTCAAATTAAAATTAGCCGAAAAGGGAGAAAGAGGGTGGAGCTTTAAAAACTTCTTTTATCCTTTGCTGAGATTGCAAAACTTTAATTTTGCATTTTCACTCCAGAGATTAACGATGTTTGTTGCCTTGTGCACACAACTAGCGTGCACCAAGTTTATATATCCATTTTTTTTTGGTTTTGGGAGTTTATAGCTCTTATAGGATCTCAAAAATATTATTTCAACATCTAAAAGTGAGTGTTTCAATTGGATCATCACATCCAACGGTGATGAAGTGGGTGTCCCAATTGGACACATTAGAATAAGAATTCCCTATTCAAATTGGTCCTTGAATGTCATTTTTTACATCAAATTGCAGGATGTTTAGCTGAGCATTTGACCACCCCAAAATTGACTATAAGAGCCTAAAATCGATTGTATAAAAAAATAGCGATGTTTGATTACCAGAAATTAGAATCAATTATGGTCTCTAGAATTGATTATGGAAGAAGTGAAAATTTATTGCTTTCTGCTAGAATCAATCGTAGATGAATTACCAAATATAAATTATTTTATTTTAGAATCAATAATTCTTCCTACAATCAATCAATTCTACAAATACAGAATCAAACACACACCAAGTCTTGAATGACTCTTTTGAAACATTTATTATCAGGGAACTTGAAAGAGCAGCTATATTCAAATAAAAAATGTTATTTCAATATCTAAAAGTGATTTAATTATACTGCAAGTCGCTATAGTTTTACTCAATTTTCAATTAGATCTCTATAATTTAAAAATTTCTAAGTAAGTTCCTATAGTGTATGAGATTTTTCAATCAGGTTTCTGCTGTTATAAGAAAACAAAATATTCCTTTGGAACATCGAATATTTCATTTCCATCTCTCTCTTCACATAATGACTAGTGACCTGATTGAAAATTCTCATCATACGCTACCGGGACTTAATTTAAAATTGAGTGAAACTATAAGGACTTGAAGAATAATATCATATTATATCATTTGGTAGTCGCAACTCTTTGTTATATGGTTTTGGGGAATAAATGCCGAATAAATAGGTTGTTCAATTATCGTACTAACTACTTAATGAATAACCTATATTAAAGAATGTATAGCTCGAGACTTTTACGAAATGTTTGCAAATATAATTAGAATTTTAGATTTTTTAATTATTACATGATAAACATGTGAGAAATGAATTATTAAATAGAATCCTAAGACCTTTGTGGCATGTTTGGGAATAAGAGTTATGAAGATTTTTGAGTTGTTATATATAGTCTCATACTACTAATCAATAACCTTTGTAGGATTTAATTAAAGAATATATTTGAAGACCTTTATATTATGTTTGGGAATGAGCATTGGATTTTTGAGGTCTTTTCTTTTTACAGCTTAATTAATAAACTTTGAGGTTTTATCAAAATATGTCCTGAGACTTTTGTGGTTTGTTAGGGAACGAGGGCTATGAATTTTTTTTTAATCAAAGTAATTAATAACCTTTGTGATAATTTACTATAGAATGTTTGGAGAATTTTATGGTATGTCTGGCAATAGGAATTTTTTGATTATGAGTTATTCTATTATAATACTAATTCATATATAACCTTTGTGAAATTTTATTAAAGAATGTCCGAAGATATTATGGTATGTTATCATAAATTGATAAACAATGTAAGATTTCATTGAAGAATAACCCAAGAGACTTTTATGGTGTGTGTTTGAGAATTATAAGAATTTTGAATTTTTAAATTATTCAATGCTATCCGACAAATAAACAAACATTGTGATGAGATTTTATTAAAAGTCCTCAGACATTTATGGTATTGTGATACCCCAAGTATACGTGTCATTGGACAAGTTCCATACCACCTAAGGTTCTTCGGGACCCACCCGTGTGACCGGAAAGGCCCCGGAATGCATGGAGGACCTCTAATACAGCAAAAGTGGTGAACTGTCACCGCTATAGCGGTCCAGCAGTCACAGTGGGGGGTAGCAGCAATTTTGACTTTTTGGGGACCGCTATAGCGGTCATAAAATGTGGCAGCACGAGATTTTGGGCTCTGGAGACCACTATAGTGATCCAGGACCGCTATAACGGTCATAAGTGAGGCAGGACCACTATAGCGATCATAGACTACTATAGCAGTGCCATCGACCCAAAAACAGTGTAAAACATGGCGTTTCACGTAAGTGAGCTCCCTAACCCCTTTTAAACACTTCAAACTCAGGATTTTCATCCCAAAACCAAACCCAACCCTATCCTAACTCAGTTCCTCTCTTCCCCACTCAATCTAGCTCCAATCTTTCTTCCTCCCAAGAGGTCAAAGGTAAGATTTATGGGCTTTTATTGCTCATTTCCTTCCCATTTCATATCTTGGTGATTGGATTGTTATTTGTCTCCATTGTTATTAAGTGAGGGTGCTCCTCCAATGTTGTTAGAGTTATGTTTGAGTAATCTAGAGGTTAACGGGGACTAATCTAAAGTTTTGTGGCTTCATTGGCAGACGTTGGTGCCATTTTTTCTCCCTAGAGTCCTCGTAGTGTTGGTACTTCACTGTCTACCCCTCCAGGTGAGTGGGTTTGAGCTCATGACCTTAGTTTGGTCATCACATTATTATTTTCTATAATTACGAACTATTTAGAGGATTTAAAATGGATTCTTGTGCGATATTACTTCATGAAAAATATATATATTTCACTAGAAAAGCTTTGTTTGAACTTATGTATGAAAATATGATTTTAGAAATGCATGGAACCATATTTATTTTATAAAAAGCTTCATATGATTTAATTCGTAAATTGATTTGATTATGAATAAATGAGATTTGCTGTGATTTACGAGTTGAGACTTAAGAATTTACAATTGCTAGTAATGAGAAATGTTGAACTAGAAACATAGAACTCCCCTTTTATGATTTCAAAGGTTTTAGAATAGAGAGTTCTTAGAAGAACAGAACTGTGAGTTAATGGCAGTTATTCCGTTAGCCTTGGTATACGAAGGCCCACCAAGGGCAAGTCATCCTTGAGTTAGATCTATCCGCCAAGGACACGGTTCGCCAAGGACCGAAGAGATCACATTACCTAAAGGCTTTGTCCGCTAGGGACTAAGCACCCTCCCTACAGTTGATAACTACTCTGTTCCCTTGTGTAATTCTTGAGATTTTAAAGATTTGAATAATATATAAGTAAATAGAACTGTTTACGAATGTTGCATTATAATTATTGTTATTTATTTATTATGTTTTCTTGTCCCATGCACGGTTATGAGTGAGGATCCACTCACTGAGTTTTGAATGCAAAACTCACTCCTCTCTTCTTTCTTTTCCCCACAAATTCAGATGTAGCTCAGGATCCTCCTCTTCCTCCTTCTCAGCAGTAGTATTCCTCAAATTGGGTGAGCTTCACAATGGCCTGAAGCCGTATTATTTTGTTTATGGTAGATGTGTTCCAGTGATGTGACGAGCAGGGTCCCGGACCGCACATAGTCATTTTATTTTGCATTTTAATTATACCATGATTCCTTTGTATTCCACAGCATATCACTCATAGTTATTTTATATATAAGTACTTAGTGAAATATATATTGTAGCTACAGTTATGAAAATTATTTATGAAAAAGATGTTTATTCCTAAAATTGGCAAAGTTTATGAGTTGATTTGGCTTATGAACAAATTATGTTTTATGGATTAAGTAAGCATATTGTACGGTATCGAGATCATGAGGCTTACGTGGGGATCTCACATGCCGATCACGATCCTAGTCGGGTCGTGACAAGTATATTTGGGAATAAGAGTTTTGAATTTTTATAGTTTTTTTTAATCAAACAAATTAATAACCTTTATGAGATTTTATCAAAGATTGTTTGGAGAACTGGATGTTCAGCAATAGAAATTTAATTTGGATCCTGAGTTGTAGTCTTATAATACTAGTTCATAACTGAAATATTAAAGTAAGCCCCTAATTTAATCCTATATGAAAATAATATTGGACAAATTAATTTCTCAAGAAAAAAATCTTTTTGGTCCCTCAAAAACAAAAAAAATGGAATAAATTAGTTCTTTTTCAACATCTTAAAGGAGTTATTTGGCCTATCTATATTTTTTTATCAGAAATAACTTGACTTATTTTTATAAATTGTTAAGGATTAATTTATCCTATTTTAATTATAACAGACCAATTTTTTTTGAGAGATTAATTTATTCAATGTTATTTTCATGGAGGATCAAATTGAAGGTTTACTCTTATTTTATTAAAGAATATCCTATGATTTTGATGGTATGTTTAGGCATAAGATATATTTTTGAATTTTAAATTATTCTTCCGGTCTCTATAGTTTCACTTAATTTTAAATTAAGTTCCTATAGTGTATGAAAATTTTCAATCAGGTTCCTGCCGTTATGTAAAGAGAGAGATGGATAACGTAGGGTCCTAATTGAAAATTCTCATACACTTTAGGGACCTACTTATAAAGTTTTAAACTATAAGGATCTAATTGAAAATTGAATAAAATTATAGGGACCTGCGGTATAATTAAACCCCTAAAACTGAGTGTCCAATTGGGACACCCATTTCTTCACCGTTGGATGTGATGGTGGCCTCCATATTTTCATCCATCCATCACATTCAATGGTGATACAGTAGGCGTCTTAGTTAGACACCCACTATTGGGTATTGAAATAACAATGCCCTATTCAAATTGGTCCTTGAATGTCATTTTTGACATCAAATTGCAGCATGTTTAGCTGAGCATTTGGCTACCCCAAAATTGACTATAAGAGCCTGCAATCGATCTATAAAAAATAGTGATATTTGATTACCAGAAATTAGAATTAATTATAGTCTTTAGAGTTGATTATGGAAGAAGTGAAAATTTATTGCTTTTTGCTAGAATCAATTCTAGATGAATTATCAAACATAAATCATTTTATTATAGAATTAATTTTTTTCCTACAATCAATTTTATAAACACAGAATCAAACACACACCAAGTCTTGAATGACTCTTTTGAAACATTTATTATCAGCGTACTTATACGAAGATGGATATCTAATCTTGGCTTATGGAAATTTGGTTGGATGTGCCCTAGCTCTGACTTAATTTTCTTGGTTTTCCATGTCTAGAATTTCTGCTTACTAGGTATTTGTGTATGAGAAGTTAATGTGATCAACTTGATCCATTTTAGGACACATTTATTGAAATTTGATAAATGCAGCAAGAACTAAACTGGCCATTCTGTCATATTGTCATGTCGAATAGTTTCTTGTTGGGATTTAATGTAAATGCTTCACCCCACCCTGATTGCTGCTTCTTTGGAAACAGGTGGAGAAAATGACATTATTTGCTATGGATGATGTGGTTGGGTGGGAAATTGGAGAAAGCAAGGTTAGTGATTGCAAACCTCAGGCCTTAGTTTTTATTTCCATGGTGATACGTGCATAACAGCATAACTAGCCTTGGATATGCTTACGGGATATATTCAAGATCCAGTATCTTGGTATATACTTTTTGCAAATGTTATAGTCCTAATAGAATAATTGAGAAAAGAAATAAACAGGATATCTTGTGGGGGGAAGCTTTGGAGGTATGCAAATTTTGTATAAAGCAGAAGTAAGATGGAGTATATGAAGTGCATTGCTAATAGGCATACACATTCTAACTTAGAAGTGAAATTTGAGGATGATATCATACCACAAGTCGTAAAATTTAAATATTTGGGTTTTGTTATTCATAGTGATGGAAAGATAGAAGGAGATGTTAACCATAAGACTCAAGTAAAATGGTCAAAATGAAGAGACTGGTTTTATTTGTGGTAAAAAAAATACCATTAAAGCCTAAGCGTAAATTTTACCCCACAACAATAAGATCGGCTTTGTTGTATGAGAATGAATGTTAGATGGTGAATGGTCAATATGAAAATAAGCTACATGTGGCACAGAAGAGGATGTTGCGGTGGATGGATGATCACACAATATATGATAGAATAAGAAATGAATACATTAAAAAGAAAATGAGGGTGGCACCTATCATTGAGAAAATGGTAGAATCTCACTTCGGGTGGTTTGGACATGTTTAGAGGACATCTGTAGAGGTCCCAATAAGGAGAGTAGACCAAGTGGAGAATAGCACCATAAAAAGTCATAGAAGAAAACTCATGAAAACTCCGGAGGAAATAATGAAAAAAGGTTTAAATGCCAATGGCTTTAATGTGAATATGATTTATGATAGAGTTTTGTGATGTCGCTTGATCCATATAGCCGATCCCACTTAGTGAGATAAGGCTTTGAAGATTGTTCGTGGTGGTGGTGGTGGTGGTGATACGTGCATTTTCTGTACAGTGTTGCTTTGCTGTTGAAGGCATTCTTAGGGCATCTCTCTTGCACTCTGCACATGCATTCCTGGTTTTAGCTGGAATCACTTCAGGCAAGCTTCTTTTCTCTGTTTTCAAGTAGAAAATATAATTGTTTTCCAGTTGCACTCATTTTATTTTTCTGTTGTGTTATCAGACTAGAGCAAATCGTTTGTGCTTTGTTTTACCAGTTCTTTACTGCTTCTACTTAACATGTCTTTTCTGTTGCTAGTGATTTCCACATTTTTTGCTTGAGCTGTTGATTAAATGCAGGAAGAGATTAATATCCACCAATTCTTTACTGAAACAGTCATAAGGATAATTGGTCTCAGATACTGAAATTAAAAGATTGGCCTCCTTATTTATTTGAGAAATGTTTACCACTTCTTTATGCTGAGTTCATATCTTTCCTGCCTTATATTGCTTATACCGAGTTCATATCTGATACAGGATGCTCTATTTCCTTAATTATTATCCGAGACTATTTTCCCTTAAAGGATTTCTTTTGAATTATTCTAACCGCCACCATGCCACGTGAGTGAAGCATTGATAACTTTTGCTCATTGGGTTGTCTTCAATACATAACTCTCATTTGATCGATTTATTATTTTCTGGAGTGTATTGATAATTTGTAAAACGATTCTATTTATTATTGGTGACATATTCTCGTAAGTAACATTCCTGATCGAATCTGTTAACTTTGTCCTTGTTGCTAGTGGCTCCCTGAATGCTTTCATTCATTAAGATTATTTACTTAAAAAAACCAATAACAATTGAAATTGAAGTATGATGCTCATAAAGCCATTGAGGATTTGAAACTAAAGAAACTTCAACAAGACAAGAGCGACCTAGTTGGAGATTATCAAGGAGGAGAAACTATTATTGTCATGTTTAGGGTCCACTTGCTTTAAATATATTTGGAAATGAGGTTAAAAAATTGAGTTCACTATAATCAATTTTTATGAAAAGTGATGCACGTCTTCCCACACTCGTTTCCAAAATCATTTAAATCTTTCAAAGACAAAAACTGAGACTAAAAACTCACATGGTAATTTTCTTAATTTCTAATACTTTCCCTGACAGAACAGGAACTATATTGCTCAATAGTCTAGTCGACTGACTATTGCTATGTAAGTATAAGACTATTAGGTGGTGTGCGATTACTGAACTAGAACAAAAAATACTGAAACATTGAGACAGTGAGGACAAAAATCTCGTGTTCCCGTTATTTCCAGTTTTCTAGCTGATAGAAATTTGAACAAAATTTGCCCCAAGATAGAGATATCTTTATTGTTTTTTTTACTTCAATATCCCTATATTTTATATCCTAGAATAATAACCAAATACTACCATAGATACAGAACTCACTCAAGTGCCAAAACTGGTATGCAACCTAGCATTTGGTGACGGATTATGATCAAAGTTCACCTGCTTAACATTGGGGCTATGTTTATGCTTGATTATAGGATTGGAAATGAGATAAAAATTTTCATTACTAAACTCTAATAATAAAATTACTTATAATATTCATTCATAAAAATTTTTATCTATTTTTTTTATCTGTCCAAAGACTTTGATACACGTCAATTATAGTCACTTCCATTAATATTTTTTTTAAACCAAAATAAAAAATTCAAAGTTACTTTGACGATCTAAAATTACATTCACTCATTCACTCGGCCTCTTGCAACCCGCCGAGCACAACAGACCCAACTAACAACCCAACAGCACCGACGCCGAGCGCGGCGGCGACAACCGCCTGCACGGCAACAAGCCCAGCGGAGTCATCGGGAATAAGAACCAGCGCCGCCACGGCTGCGACCAGGGCCGGCAGCGCCGCCGACGCGAGCGCGGAGGGAGAGAATCCGGCGGCCCTGTCGAGCAAGCTGAGCAAGCCGAGCTCCTCGGCCTTGGAGAACACTCCGAGCTTCTCGATGGAGGAGAGCGTCAGCCCCAGCTCCTCCGCCTTCGACAGAAGCCCCGCCTTCTCCACGTTGCTGAGTACCTTATTCTTCTCCAGCTTCTTGAACACGTCAACCTCGACCTCCTCGCTGCCCTCGTAGAATATCCCCGCTCCGAACCACTCCTTCTTCCAGTTCTCGTCGTACTTGTTCACCTAATTGAAAAACATTACGATTAAGCAGTTAGTTATACGGTTACAGCCGTTACCGGTAGTTAGTTAGACGGTTATGAAGTTAGTTACAGCAATCATGAGGTTGGTTAGTGAGGAGATAACGGAAATAATTTAAATAACTGTTTTCATTCATTTGGGATTGGGGAAGCATGATTGTATTACCTTCTTTTTTGTGGCCATGGCGAAGATGGTGAGGGGTTTGGTGGTTGTGGTGGTGGGGAGCGAGGGTTTGTGGCGGAATTGGGAGGAGAAGGTGGTGCGGTTGGAGTGGATGAGGGATCGAAGAGAAGGAGGCGAGGAAGGTGCAGGGACCGCCATGGATGATGGGTCTGGGAAGCTTGGGGTAAGAGGAAGAGAGAGAGGTTTTCGCGTATGAAGGGTGTCTAAACTGCCACGTGGGACGATAGAGAAAGAGACTTTCGAAGCCACGAAGGACAATTTTTTTTCTTCTTAATTTTCTGCAAAAATAATAATTTAATCTTGGAACGCGATCTTGTTGTTTGATTTCCACCAATCGTCTTCGGAATTGCTTTATCCTAAATCGGAAACCGTTGCAAGAAACTTTTGGGCAATGCATTTTATTTTTTATTAATAATTTTGCTCTTAAAAAATATACACTATTAATAAAAAATTAAAGAAGTATAGTATTTAATAATTTTGGTGTCTCATTTTTTTTAGCCAATCATTTATTAATATGTGGCCAGATAAGTGTTATATATTAGATAGCTTAATTTTTAAATTTATTTTTATTTTTATTTTTCATATGTCAATATATAATTGAAGTGCACATAAGGGACACCACTTGGAGGCGAAAAATTTCCATACTTGACAAACATAAGAGCGTTTCATGCATGATGCGTTTGGTTTATATTAATTTTAGTCAACAATTATTTTTGTATGGGATGTTCTAAGGTAAAGATGACATTATTACCTTCATCTTATATATTTTATATGGTCTAATAATAAATTAACATGTGTAAGTAATAAAGTTATTGATATAGTATATTGAAGTTAATGCATGTGAAACTTGAAATAAAAAGCTGTTGTCCTGACATTTGTAGTACCTGTAGCAAAATAGTTTACTTATTTCTCTTTTTCTTGTTTCTCTTTCTTACTCAGGTTTACAATGTTTTATATATAGATTTATAACTTTTTGTGTACAGGTTTACAATTTTTTACATACTGGTTTACAATTTTTCTGCATATGGTTTCACATTTAATCCTAAACTTATTTATTATGTGTCATCAATTAGTTACAACTTTTGCGTACTAATTTATAACTTTTTAGATGTTGGTTTATAACTTTTTTAAGTATTAGTTTACAACATTTCGTAATTTACATTAACAATTTTTTAACTTCAGTTTTCAACAGTAATAGCAAATCTCAACTTCTAGCAAAGTCATTTTCAGTTCGTTTTATTGTTGAAAAAACTAAAAAAAAAAATAATCATCAATGTTTTGAGACATAAACCATAAACATATAAAAAATCAAATTTCACAATTTTTGTCAACTTATGTCTTAATAGCTTTGATTAAAGAATTCAAATTGAAGTAATTTTTAAAGTAACAGTTGATGCGAGCTGTCGCTACCCGTAATAAATTAAAATTTATAAAGTGTCAAATTGCACAAAAAATATAGTAAAGGGTGCAACTAAGGTCGTCTCACAAGAAAGTGTTCTAATTAATTCAAGAGATTTGGGGGGTTTTTAGAATTTGTCACAGCAAAGTAAATTGAGAAAATATTATGGGAAGAATTACCTGCATAAGGATTCCCTCAGATTAAGAATTGTTCAATCATCGGCTCAAAAGATAAATTCATGGTGGTGGTTACTTTCATTAATCATGCTATCACACAACAATGATGTAATTTTACTTAATGGTCACACAATCGCACTCCCACTAAGGGTTTGGCTAACATATGAACTAGTAATTCACGATCGTGATTCTATAAACCTATGCCAGTCTGATTACCAATTACAGCAACCTAATTCCTAACGGAGTTAAATTCAATCCCTTACCAATTGGATGTAATTAAATCAATCGACCTAATACCCCAATGGCTATTAGATTATACACGCGAACAAATGCACAATCAGCAACTCTTAAAAACACAATTACAATAATCATCGCAATTGATATCAAAAGAGAAAGCAAATGAGGAAGAAAAACCAACCATAAATTGTAATTAAAATAATAAGAACCTCAAGAACAATCTTAATCTTCAGTTATCCTTGCACACGGTAAAAAGATTACTCCTCCATATGGAAAGTGTCAGAATCGTTGTTGAAGGAAAGCTGTAGATTACAACCCATAAAATGCTAAAATCTAACAATGACTGAGAACCCTAAACCTAGAGAGAGTGTGAGAGAAATTCTAGAGAGAGAGGAATCTTGAAAGTGGCGTCAATGAATAAGTGCTCCACTAGAGAAAAAGAGCTCGTCGCATCTGTTTCATTCCTTTTCCTTTGTTTTCCTTCCAAATTGCCCTTCCAGAGACGCAAAATTGGGCCAACCCATAAACATATGATCGCTTGGGCGATCTCCTGTGAAGTGCTCCTAGAATTGTGCTCTTTTGTTCACCGCCTGGGCAGTCATTGACCACCTAGGCGATGAACAGTATTCTTCCAAGCCCATTTTGAGTTCCAAAACATTCGAATTAGCTCTTCAACCTAGAAATAGAATTAGCTCTCCTGTGAAGTAGCTCTCTGAATAAGTTTTCCAATGCCATAAGAATCACCTCAATCGGACATTTGTAGCTCCAGATATTGGAAAAACACTAACTAAAGGTCAAACTACACATCATCATATCCTTAGCAGTGTTCCTAAGTCCTTCTTCTGCTCTAATGCACCAACTTGAAAGTCCCTATCATCAAACAACCCTCCCACAAAAAGGTTAAAAGCACATAGCACTTCCAAGAAATGATTATGCACCAAAAACAATGTTTATAGCTATGAGATTAACCAATGATGCATTTTGAGGACAAAGTATAAATTTAGCAATTCAACTATCAATTAAGTATAATTCAAATGCAAAATGTCCAGAGTTAGGATGGAGAATGGGTGCATAAATGCAACCCATCAACAGTAAATAAATTTAATTCATAAAGCATTCTTACAACACATATAAAATTTAGAATATTCAATTTTATATTATTATCGTGTATCTTGTTTAATTGTTAATCGGTTTACAACTTTTTGCATACTGATTTACAACTTTTCTACATATGGTTTCACATTTAATCCTTGACTTGTTTAGTATGTGTCCTCAATTGATTTACAACTTTTGTGCACTGATTTATGACATTTTACATTCTGATTTACAACTTTTTGAGTACTGGTTTACAATATTTTGTAACACGCATTTATAATTTTTTAACTCCAGTTTGTAACAATAACAGCAAATCTCAACTTCTAACAGAGTCGTTTTCAGTTCATTTTGTTGCTGAAAAAACTAAAAAAAAAATAATCATTTATGTCTTGAGACATAAATCATAAACACATGAAAAATTAAATTTCACGATTTTTGTCAACTTATATTTTAATAGCATTGATTAAAGAATTCAAATTAAAGTAATTTTAAAAGTAAGAGTAAACAAATCTAATTCATAAAGCATTCTTACAATCCATATAAAATTCGGAACATTCAATTTATATTATTATCATGCATCTTGTTTAATTGTAAATCGGTTTAAAACTTTTTGTGTATATGTTTATAACTTTTTGCATATAGGTTTACAATTTTTTTGCATATTGGTTAATTGTAATTCATAAGAATGCTTTATGAATTGCATTTATTTATTGTTACTTTTAAAATTACTTCAATTTGAATTCGTTAATCAACGCTATTATGACATAAGTTGAAAAAAATTGTGAAATTTTATTTTTCATATGTTTATGGTTTATGTCTCAAAACATGGATGATTATTTTCTTTTTCCAGTTTTTTAAACAACAAAACAAACTGAAAATGACTCTGCTAGAGTTGAGATTTGCTGTTATTATTGGACACTAGAGTTAAAAATTATAAATGCGTGTTACAAAATGTTATAAATCAATGTCCAAAAAGTTATAAACCAATATGTAAAATGTTTTAAATGAGTACATAAAAGTTGTAAACCAATTGAGGATACATACTAAATAGATCAAGAATTAAATGTGAAACCATATGTAGAAAAGTAATAAACCGATATGCAAAAAGTTATAAATTTGTGTGCAAAAAATTATAAATCTGTACACAAAAAGTTATAAAACGATTTACAATTAAACAAGCTTCACGATAATAATATAAAATTGAATGCTCTGAATTTTATATGTATTATAAGAATGCTTTATGAATTAAATTTATTTATTGTTACTTTAAAAATTACTTCAATTTGAATTCTTTAATCAATATTATTAAGACATAAGTTGATAAAAATCATGAAATTTAATTTTTCATGTGTTTATGGTTTATGTCTCAAGACATGAATGATTATTTTTTTTAGTTTTCTCAACAAAAAAATAAACTGAAAATGACTCTATTAGAAGTTGAGATTTGCTGTTATTGTTGAAAACTGAAGTTAAAAAATTGTAAATGCAAGTTATAAAATGTTATAAACCAATACTCAAAAAATTTTAAACCAATATAAAAAAAGTTATAAATCAGTACGCGAAAGTTATAAACCAATTGAGGACACATACTAAACAAGTTTAGGATTAAATGTGAAACCATATGCAGAAAAGTTGCAAACCAATATGCAAAAAATTATAAGCCTATATACAAAAAGAGAGAGAAACAAGTAAACTATTTTGCTACAGGTACTGCAAATGTCAGGGCATCAACTTTTTGTTTCAAGTTCCATACACATTAACTTCAACATACTGTATCAATAACTTTATCGGCTACACATATCAATTTATTATTAGACCATATAAGATCTGTAAGATGAAGATAACAATGTCATCTTTACCTAAGCAAGCACCTTTTATATAAATAATCTTTGTCTTAGCAATTAGCGAAGATAATGGAGATATGTTGGCAGGAATATATGTAGGAGCTCTACATTCAAATCCGCATCTTAGGAAAATTTCTTTCTAGGGGAGGCATGTATAGGGACAAAAACGTCCCCATGTTTAGTGTGGCAATGGGACGGGGATAATGCCCCTTGTCCTATGGTGATCCCTATCCCCGAGGGCATTCTAACAATTTTGTAATGATATTGTAATATGTTAAAAGGTTTATATTGTAGTATTTATTAAAATTTTTAGAATTTAGTGTTATAAATTATAACGATAAAATACTAATTAGACTCTAAGACTTGAATCAATCTTATTTCACTATTTTTTTTGCAATTTTTTTTTCACAAAAAGGATTATCTAAATTGTTTGTATAATTTTCTACTTTTTAAACATTTTAAGGTACCCATAGATCCCCTTGAGGGATGAGGATCCATGGGGATTGAAGATGAAGAAGAATTTTTGTCCACCATGGAGAATGGGAATAAAGATAGGGAAATCTAGAAGCATAGGATGGGGATGGGGATTACTCCTCACCCTTGCCGGATTAATTGTCATCCTTGTTAATAATATCATTTTAATTATTAATCACTTTAAATATAAAATAAATTAATTCAAATACATATTTAATTTTAGCCATTTAAATATTTAACAAATTAATATTTTCATGTTGTTAGCAAAATTATTATTAGCATAAAAAAGTAAAAATAGATCTAAATAGTAATAATATTCATCAATTTAAATAACAAAATTTAACAAATCTAAATAACAATATCTAGTCAATTCAAATATAAGGCCAATATATATAGATTAGGATCAAGTTATATCAATATAACTTTGAGCATAGTTACATTACTTATAATTTTCTGTGAAATAATTATTTTATTGATCCAACCACTGAATTATATAATTACCTATCACAAAATCATTTATGTCAAATTTCATAAAACTTGAACATCAATAGCGATGCAATCATGTATAGCTCTTATTTTTATTCATTTTAAGCATATAAATTATATTGATATTGGTGTACATAAAATTTATGCCAAACAATTTTAGATTAACTTGAAATTTTATAAACATAATTTATATGGTATGGGCCTCTAATCCAACGGTGGGTTTTGTAAAAATTTACACCAATAAAAATTTATTCAATGGTATAATATTTGTTTTAAAGTTATTTCATGTAACTTGATCCTAACCTCATATCTATTTGTGTGTGTGCACATGTGTGATCTGGATTGTCGTTACCTGAAACAAATTAAAAATAGAGTAAATTACTAAATTGCACAAAAATGTAGTTTAAAGTGCAATTCAGATCGTCTCACGTGAAAGTGTTTCTAGTTAATTGAGAAAATGGGAGGTTTTGAAATTCTTGAGAGAATAGAAATTAATAGAGAAAATTATATGAGAATAATTACCTGCACAATGAGTCATTCAGATTAAGAATTATTCGATCTTGGTTCAAAGGATTAATTCATTCCAATGACTACTTTCTTTAATTATGTTATCACATAACGATGATACAATTCTATTTATTAGTGGTTACATAATCACACTCCTACTGAGGGCTTGACTAACATATGCACCAGTAATCCATAATCATGGTTCTACGAGTCTATGGAGTTTAATCACCAATTGCGCAACAACCTAATCTCCCAACGAAATTAATTTCAACCCCTAACTAAATGGATATAATTTATTCAATTGACCAAATACCCTAATAGAATCCTAATTATGCATACAACTTACAACGTGAATGAACACATAATCAAGCAGCTCTCAAAAACACAATTGAAATAATTCACACAATCAATATTAAAGGTAGATGATAAAAGGGAAAGAAAAATCAACCACAAATTGCGTTCAAAATTGGAACCTCATTCACAATTCTCAATCTTTACTTACCTTTATGCAAGTTAAAGAAAATTACTCCTCCATTGATGGAGGATCACAATCAATGTATTGGAGAGTACGGTCGTAATCCCAAACGGGATCCAAACAAGGATTTGAAGCTCCCAACACCTAAAGAGAGAGTAAAGAAAGAGCTTGATGGCAACCCAAAAAAAATTAATAGTCAAAAGGTGTATCTAATGTTTAAACTATCACTATTTATAATGTCGCAAAAAAATACATAAGAAACGGGGTCCACTGGGCTTAAATCAGGGCTTCGCTAATGCTGTGTTCCGCCCATGTATGATTGTTGTGGTGCTCCTTGCTATTCCTGCTCAATTGTCATTGCCACTATTGACTGCTAACGCGATCATGGATTGCTAAGGTTCTAGCTTTGCTATTCCATTTTGTAATGTTTCTTGTTAACCACTAGGGCAATCATAAACCATTAAGGGAGTTGCTTAACCCCAAAATTGGGTCCATGTGTTTCAGACTCCTTTTCAGGACTTTATGCACCAATATGGGGAGCCCCTGCAACTTCACATCACTCAAAAGAAGGGATTAAAGACATAGGGAGCCCCAAAACATATCTAACCATTGAAATGGTCCAATTAACCATGGTTTCTCTAACAATGCAAAATGAGGACTAAGTATGAATTCATGGAATAATACTATCTTATCACACAAATGATATAAAATGCTCAAAATAATGACAAGTAAATGATGCATGAATGCAACTATTCAGCGTGTATAGATGGTATTTTAAATATTTGAGTAAAACTACATTTTAATCCTTGAAATGTTTTTGTTTTAACACTCCAGTCATGAAAAGTTCAATTGCATATACTTAATCCCTTAAAGATTTGCATAATAATACTTCGTTTCTCAAAAGTTCAATTGCATGCACTTTAGTCCCAAAAGATTTGATGTTATAACACTTCAGTCTAAAGGAAAGATCAATTGCATATACTTGAGTTTCCCTAAAGATTTATATTATAACACTTTATTCTAATGTTACCATATTTCTTTGGGCTAAAGTGTTATAGCATCAAATCTTTGAAGGATTAAAGTGTATGCAATTGAACTATTGATGATCAAAGTGTTATAATTCCAAATTTTTGAGGACTCAAGTGTATGTAATTAATCTTTCAAAAATTAAAATGTTAAAACATAAATATTTCAAGATTAAAGTGTAGCTTTTTTTTTCTAAAATAATTTTTATGTTGGGTACTAGCAAGTATGGGATAATGATTTCTACCCCCACCCCATTTAATAGGCAAGTAATTAAAATGTTCACCCCTTAAAATTGCCATCCTTAATCAATTGTATTCTTATATTAATAATAACAATATCAGTACAAATTGATTTATCTATTTATAATTTCATACACCATGCAAACTAACCATCTATTTTTTAATAAATGATAACACAAATAAAAACTTTAAACTATTAATTGTTAGCCATATGCATACTTTGCTAAAAAGGAAGATTATCCTTCAAATATGCCTTTTTTTGGTTAAGTTGAATTAGTAGTATAAACACTTGAC
Organism: Dalbergia cochinchinensis; assembly: GCA_031216125.1. Taxonomy (NCBI): domain Eukaryota; kingdom Viridiplantae; phylum Streptophyta; class Magnoliopsida; order Fabales; family Fabaceae; genus Dalbergia; species Dalbergia cochinchinensis. The sequence goes on along the minus strand of CM062373.1, from coordinate 50,034,881 downwards.
AAGTTAGGCATATGATGAACATGATATTTTTAATTTATGATCCCAAAGGCAATCCTTTACAATTTTCTTGATGGACAAATTGGTTCTTAACCCAAAAACAGTCACATGATCCTTTACAAGTGCCAAAAATTGGACTTGTTGAGGTGGACTGAATGCCTAAGTGAAGTAAAACCTACCTAACCTAGATAAAGTAAAATGACACCATTTTACATCACATATTTTTTAAGTGCGTTATAGCGTTTCTTTATCAGTGGTCTAGTGATTTTCCCTATTCTTGTTCAAACCCTAACCTAGTGCTACACATCTTCTCCAAACCAAGAGTGCCTTCTCTTAAAAACACTAACCTAGCATTGCACATCCTCACTAAACCAAGAGTGCATTCTCTTGAAAACACTACAGGGAACTGGCCCCATGGAGGTTCTCTTCATGATGGCTTGGTAAACCCCCTCTTTTTTGTTATTTTCTTCATTTTTGTTTTTCTTTTGTATGTTGTCTCTTCACTTTACTAAAATAAATTTGTTTGGTTTCCCTTCTAATGAGTTTCTTTTGACAACAAGCATGGTTGATTCGTGAGTTTTGTAATAAAGTTCACATATTGATGTTTTCACGATTGCTCACACTTAAAACGGTGTCAGAGTACTATGTCATGATAGGTGATAAATCAACAAACATGTTGTTGGTTTTTGAGACTTTTTTTAATTCTCATCTTTGTATTCATCATGCCTTGTTTAATTCATGGGTCAAGCTAGGTCTGCACCTTTATAATCTTAAAAAAAAAAACTTGGAATTCTTGATATAAGCTTTAATGTCTTGGTGATAATTTTTTGGACACCATATAGATAGACTCCTATCAAAAATTGGATGATATGTAAATCCCATTTCGTTTTAATTCTCACACCCAATTCAATAATCAATGTGTGTGTGTGTGTGTACTTGGTATTCAAGAAATGATATATTCAAATCAATTAACGAAAATAGATTCTCTAAAGTAAAAAAGTGAAGGGAATTACCATCATTGGATCAATTAATGAGACTCACACATCCAAGGGAGGATCTTAGTATAGACAATGCCCTCCCCCTTCCCAAAAAAAAAATCTTTTATAAAAATTAACTTATATATATAGAGAAGTTATGATGAATAGTATAATTTATTTCTAAACATTCAAAGATGGTTGCAACGGATCTTGATTTTATTCGAGTGCTGTGGAATCATAGGTGGGATAATCTAAAACTAAACTTCTCTCAAAGGCTTATGGTGTAGTAGCACTGAACGCTACACTATGGTGCTGAGAGATTGACATTTCTATCAAGGCAAAAACTTTTGATGCTATGTATTTTGGTGCTTTTAGTTTTAGGTGCATACTCAGTGAAGCTTGTATTTTTTTTTTCTAATTATTAAAACATGCTCAAACTCCCCCAAAAAGGAGAGAAACTAAATACAAGAGGAACAAGAACATTGACAGTTCAAAAGAAACTAAACAATACAACCCAATTCAAAGATAAAAAGACAAAACACCTCCCCTAAGTTTACATCCTCTCCACAAAGGTAATGTACACCCAAGCGTAACATTTTCACATAACTATTCCTCAAACACCTAAAAGCTTTATTGATAAAGCTTCGTCAAAATGCAATTTTCTTTATACAATACAAACAAAACACATTACTTTAAAATAAGGGAAAAATCTAGAAGACCCATTCAATTTTTTGCTCATATGCATTTTGATTCTATTACTTTTAAAATATGCAAAATGGTCCTTAAACTTTTTTTATATGTATACATTACTATAATTTGATAACACATGTTTATTTTCAGATGAAAAATCACATATATGGGCTCTATAATTTCATTAGAAAACCTCAAATGTTAAAAAATAATAAGATAAAAGTGCATATAGATAAAAAATTAAATGATTTTTTCTAAAACTTTTCATGTTTCAAAATAAATACCTATTAGAATATTGTAATAATATGCATATATCAAAATGTTTAAGGACTATTTTACATATTTTTAAAATAACATGACTAAAGTACATATAAGCCAAAGTTAAAGGAAGGTTTTTAGATGTCATGATGCGACTTGGGAACATGATCGGCACGTAAGGAATCTCATTCCTATATAAGCCTACTGGGTGACATGTCTCTCTGAATGCATATAATAGTATAATATATTATACTTAAAATAGGATTTTCTTCAAAATCAAAATCAATTCCTCTATTCTGAACATAATATTCAAATTCATGAAAATTGGGGTAGCTAATATTCAAACTCCAAAAACCTTTTTAACTAAATTTAAAAATCATGAAATCATAACTGTTCAGCATATAATATAAATCTTAAATCTGAAAATCTGTTTAACATTTGATAACTAAATCACAAATACCTCTCTGACTTGTTACATAAACTCAAGTCAAACTTTACCATTTTAAATCCATACTTGTAACTTGAAAACACATACATAACTATTTCAAATACTGAAAATTTAATACAAAATCTGAAAATAATGCATGGCTTGAATCTTGCCTGCACATCTATTGGAGCCCTCTAATACTAACATGAATCTACAGTAAGCCTTACAGCAATGTGAAACTCACCAAAGGATAACTGCAGCTACTGAACCAGTGGCGTAAAGATAACTGCATCTGCAACTATGAGAGGAAGAGATAGAGGTGAGTCAATAAACTCAATGAGTGAGCCCTCACCTATCACCCACATGGGACAACCAAGCAAAATACATATAGTACCATATATGCAGCAATCATAATTCATTTGATATTTGAGTACATAGCTATATAAGAAAACACTTTTCATTCCATAAATTCATAAACAAACATTTATAAATTCGTAGTTAAACATGAAATAATTTTTAACTGAGGGTGCGGTAGCCTCGAGAAATAATATTTGCTAAATAAGATAAATACATATAAAATAACAAAAGCTGTAAAATCATAAACTCTGTCAGACAAGTTGTGAGTACCTAACTAAGTCCCATTTTTTGTGTATTGCTGAGGGGCGATATTATTCTCTAACGAACAACTTGGTACCAAGGTTAATGATCTCATCACAACCGTTACCTAACTGTCTATTTTCTCATCTCTATTGTCTAAATTAGTTTTGTCAAAAGCCATAACTGAAAGGGTAGGTACTCCATCCCTGACGAACGAGAGTCCTAAATTCTTAGTACACTGAGAGTTATTGATTCATATGACTCTAACAATCTAACTTTAGTATAACTATGGTTGTGAAAATCATGCCCAAGGAATCATCAATTGTAGGCATTTCAATTTCAAGCCCACAGAATATATATCTAGCAGTTGCTATGAATCATATTAAATTCCATACTTCTTGGTATTATAAAGCTAAAGTTTTAGGTTCATATCTTAAGCTAACATATTTTTTCATATACTTGAAATCTTTGATATCATAGTCCAAAACACAGGGGTTCATAATCATAAAATTTGGAAATCATATAACATATTTATTTATAACTAAATCATCCTCTATACTGTATCTCTTTATAACAATTGAACTTGAAATTCTAAAATTTTTCTGAAATCTCCTTAAATGTAGCAATATTGTAAAACAATAAAAAAGTGTTCGATAATTTGAGTAAACTTGCTAAGTCTTATATTCTTCCAACAATCATTTCATTAGCATATAAAACATTTTCCATAACATGCAACATAGTAATCATGGTCCCATAGTTCTATAAAACTCATTCTTTCATGCTACCATTATAAATCATAATTTTCTAGCTTGGCATAATAATGTAAAATCATATTCTATACTTTTTTTCTAATCTCAAATTTCATATTTCACAATCATAATGCAAGAAATATATTCCTAATGATGAAACCAAGGCCATCAAATCAAACCCACTCACCTGGAGAGGGAGAACAAGATACAGCGACACCAACTAGGCTCTGTGGAATGAAAATGGCACCAACAATTGTCATAACAACCGTGAAACTCTAGACTAAACTCTAACACTTTCTAGTTAGCTCTAGATTTACCTTAATAACATTGGGGGAGCACCCCCATTTGACAACAATGGAGGATACTTACTACCCATAGCATGAGGGAGGAAGAACATGGAAGAAACTAACATAAACCAACAACAATCACTTACTGCTTGGATCTTGAAGGAAGAGGATTTGATATTGGATTGAATGAAAGAGGGTGGATAAGGGTTTGGAAGGGCATGATTTCAAGTTTCTGCTCTAGGAAGAGAGAAGCCCGAGTTAGGGTATATATATGGCTCATTAAATGAAATTGCATCATTTTGCATTGTGCTAACATCGGGCCCACTCGCTGCAGCGAGCTTGCTTTGCCGAATTCTGCAAAAGCAACTCCAGCTTTTCACCCCTTGGTCCTTCACACACCAAAGGGGCCTTCTCAGCTACACGGGTAGGTCCTTAGGCATTCTAAGGCCGTAAGAGTTTGTCTACTGACACATGTATACTGGGTATTACACTAGATTTCTCCCTTAAAATAATTTTCAAGTTAATTATTCCACCTAAATATAAGATTTAGTTTCAAATAATCAGTTATGAAAAATCAGTTATACTTACAATAATTAGTTATTGAAATACATTTAATCTTAGTTAATTTGAACAGACACTAGTATACTAGTATTTGTGGTGATGATTATTTCTTTCAAGTCTACATATATGATACGTAGTCTATTTTAATTTAATTTTCATTATCTAATTTATATATTATATTCTTTAGCTTGCTAAAATTCTACTTCAAGCTCAGCCACTGCACACACCATTCACTTTATTGATTCAAATGTGGAAACCCCTTTGCTTTTTTCACATTAGAGAGATTGTCAATTTAGAGGATTCAAATCCTCAAATAACATTACTCTTTTATATTATTTTGATGGAAATTTATAGTTAAAACATTATAAAATTATATTTATCTTATGAATTAATTAATTATTTTTTTTGTTTATAATCTAATATTTATATTTAAAATTTTACTTTGATACACACTATCCAATCATGTATTATCAATCAATATTAAGAAATGTTAGATATAAAACTATTCATGTGTACTCTCTGCTTAAGCTTTTAGGAAAAATGATTTTATAATGTATATGGTATCAGAGTCAAGTTCGATCCTTGATATCCCCCATTATGAGCTCAAACCAAAAGAGGTATTCACATGTGGAGGCATGTTAGATGTAAAATTATTCATGTGCCTTTATCAATCAACTTAACTTTTTGGGAGACATGGTTTTATGATAAGAAGTAGGGTTGGATTTAATTTGAAGTTCCAAATCGGTAAGAAGTAGAAGCCTTGCTAGTAAAATGGGCCGGACACCATATCTAGACCAAAAACCTTAAGACAATGAGTTTATGAATCCTCCCAACATATATCCTATTGACTCAATTTAAACTTAACTAGCATGGGACTCTAAATTCACACTTTAAACCAACACCAACAAGTTATTCATTTGACTAATTAATTATTTATGTTTGAATAACTAGCATCTCAAATTTGTTAGAATTTAATAATTAACTTGGCTCGTGGGATGAAGCTCTCTGGACAAAGCTAATTCCTTTCCATCTACAACTTGAATTCGGACCTTGTCTAAACCAACAAAACTTTGGTACGTATTTGACTAGTAAATTAATTATTTATCTTTGTCTTTTGGACTTAAGTAATACATTATTGCACGTACAAATTTTTCCCTTGAAGACTTCTATGCCTAAGTATTTCTAGGTTTCTTCTTCATAATACAAGTGCTATATGCCTGTTAAGAAAGAATTAAATACATGTCTGTAGTACATTATTGTTTGCTTCTAAGTGGCGTAATTAAGTTGCTGTTAGCAAGTATTTGTGAAGATTTGAAAGCTTTTGTATATGCTAGTCTTTTGATACAGTTATGAAGCAAAGCTGAATGCAGTTGCCCGATAGGTTTGTAGTATATGGCAGCGCTAATCCTTGTTGAATTGGAACTATCCTTTTGAGACCCAAATTCATTAGCTAAATGTACTCCTTTTATATATGCTATTTCAGTTTCTATAAATCTTCTATCACTATTTACTTTGTTGATTTGTGCGGCTTTTTTAATTGACCCATCTTCCAGAATACAATTGAATCGATACCAGAGGATTTGACATTTTGAACCAACAGCACTAATTCTCTCAGTGGCATGAGTTTTCCCAAATTGGACCCCTTCTCTCATGGTGTTGAATTTTCCTGAATGCTGACAGGGTGTTGCATTTTCACCCGCCCTCTTAAAGTATTAGAATACATCCTGAAATCACCACGAGCCTGAATAACGGTTGATGTTGCCATGCTGGAAGTACCATTAAGGATAAAGAAAGAACTTGGGTCAAGTACTTTCTTTATAACTAATGGCACTTCCAAAGTAATTATATCAATTTCTCCTCTTGTTGAAGCTTGTGGTGGTTTAGGAATGTCTTCTAATACTTTAAGAAAGTTAGGTGAAGATTCAACATTTGTCACAAATGAAATGACTTCAGATGTTTAGCTATGTTTTAATTTTTAAGATGGACTGACCCATGGCTCATAAGGATTGACCCACTATTTTAATGAGTTTAGTGCGTTAAGGGTTTATTAAGCTCCCTAAACTGTGGGTTAAAATTTTAGTGGGGTTAAAATGGCGAGCTTAAGGGCGAGCCTAGGGGCCTAGGGCCACTTTGACGGGACTAGAAGGGATCCATTTTGAGAAAACTCATGTTATCGAGAAAACTAGTACTATTGGTTCAACATTTCAATCCACTCATGATGATTTAAATTAAATTCTGTTATGAAAGGCTTAGATCAATGGAAAAAGGCTACTCAAATGAATGCATAGTAAATAGTAATAGAAGAGAAATAAAAACCAAAATAGCATCCAAAAAGGAGTACACTTAACTGATGAATTTTGTATTAGGGGGATAGTTTTGATTCAAAAAGGATTAATGGCTTAGTGCCACCAGATACTACACACATATAGGGCACCTGCATTTGCTTTTGCTTCATGATGATATTAGAAGAACTGCACTCAACTTTCAACCACCTCAATTACTTGTTTATGTAAATATTGCTTCATAAAGTCACATGAAGCTTAACATATTCCCTTAACACTTAGATCCGCACATTATATTCATTTCATGTTAACATGTTGTAAAATTTGGGTTGATGAATTGTAACGGTGTTTACACACACATCAGTTTTTTGGTTGACCCACAATTGCTGAACTACAGGCAGAGGAAAATTCACCGCAATTGAATTTTGATTTAAAATTGGCCAGTGGTTTTCTTTTAAACTTTTTCCTTTCCTGTTCTTCTAGCTAGGTTGATAGATTTCTTCGAAACTGCTGAGCTTGTAACTTGTTCTAAAATACTATGTACATTGTTTATGTCAGATTTAATTTCGTTTTCACTGAAAGTTCTAATAGGTTACTCATTTGACTAATTAATGATTTATATTTAAACCACTAATATCCAAAATTTGTTGAAATCTAATTAACTTGCCCCACGGGTATAGCTCTCTGAATCTAGTTTTTTTCATTCACAGCTCAAATTCAGACCTAGTCTAAACCAATGAAACGCTGGTATTTGACAAATGGATAATTATATATAACTATGTATCTTTGTCTTTTGGATTTAACTAATACCATTATTATATAATTGTTTCCTTTCAATCCTTTTATGCCTAAGCGTATGTCTAGGTTTCATCTTCATGACCAGATACATGGGTTAGCTCTAAGGAAACACCTACACGAGCTATAGATATATAGATGGATGGATAAATATAATAAAATTAATCAATGGTGTCGTGTATAGAAAATAGCATGTCCTTGTCAATTTTCAACTGTTGGTTAGCATATAAGTATGCTGCATGCTGGCCTCCAAAGTCAGCTTTTGCTGGGGTCTGAATGTGTCTTGAGGTGTCATTCTGAATTTCTCATCTTATCCGCATCTTTCCTGCTTCCACCATTTGTTCTTACATTCTTTCAATTCCCTCGACTGTAAGTCTTCCTTTCGCGCCCTGTGTGCATTGAAGCATGTATCAATAGGATGAAAATTGAGGGGTTATGTTATTGCTAGTGCTATGTTTTTATTGTATCGATCAACATCATCTTACTAGTGGAAGCTATTTAAATTATATACTAAATATGATTTTACTAAGTGGAAACCCATATAACTTGTTTTTTAAATTTTTGTGAAGAAAATTGGAAATAGATAAAAGATTTTAAGGATTTGTTTGGTTTGAGTTTCTAGTTTTTCAATTTTTAGATTTTATAAAAGAAATATCAAAAATTCTGAAAATTATAAATTTTAATTTTCAGTATTTCCTTCATAAAACTCTGAAAACTGAAAAACTGAATACTGAAATTAAATAGATCCTAAACCTTATTAGTTACTATTTTCATTTTCTCTATTTTCTGGTTTTAGAATTTTATAAAAGAAATATTGAAAATAATAAAATCTTATTTTCAATTTTTATTTTAGTATTTATATTCTATGAAAATAAAAAATGAAAATAGAAAATAGAAAATAGAAATTGAAATCAAATATACCTTGCAGTTCAGTTTATGTCTTGTAGTATTGCATGAATATATTGCATTAAGTTTAAGAATCGGCAGCTTTTGTATTGCATATAAGTATTTGATTGAAATACTTTGAATTTCTGTTTATGTCTTGTGGAGTTGTTGGCATGATGATATATATTTTGAAGTATTGCAGATTGTAAAAGGAAATGGGGAATCTTTTGTGCTGTGTGCAAGTTGACCAGTCAACGGTGGCAATGAAAGAAAGATTTGGGAAATATGAAGAGGTACTTCAGCCAGGATGCCACTGCATGCCGTGGATCACTGGAAGTCAACTCGGAGGTCATCTCTCTCTTCGGGTACAGCAATTGGATGTTCGATGTGAGACCAAGACAAAGGTTCATTTTTATTTTTCTTGCATTTAGATATTTCCACCCAAATTATTAGGGCCATTGAATGCTTATTAGCCGCCATTTGAATTATCTTCTTCTGATTTGGACATTTTTTGAGAAATTGCATTTGGAAAAAAAGAAATTTTTAGTTGTTTTTTTCAATCAAGAAACTGTTGTTGTTTTGTGTTGTACTATTATTAGTCGATGTTTACTAAGCTTTGTAAGTTATTACTGAACTCGCCTTTGTAGGTTATTAATATCTTTTATCATAACTATATTTTTAATGTCATAATTAAGGTGTTAGATATTAATTAGATGACAACTTCTCGTAGAGAATTTAAGATTTTTTTATTTTTATTTTTATTTTTTAGAATTTGTCATAGTCAACTAGAGGTTTGTTAACTATAACGATCTTTCACTAGTATGCTTTCCTTTCCTGTTTCACACTATCTATCTATATATAATGATTAATTTAAAGAAAAGGTTATTGGTACCTTTTAATTATTTATCACTGAGAATGTGTCATGTATTTTACTAACCAAGTTTAATAAAATATTAAAAATTAAATATTTAATCACAATCACAACCGTTAATCAATAAAACGGTACTGGTAACTAAGGATACCGAAGAAAAACCTTAATGTAATTGATAAATTTTGATGGTTACTTTGTTACAGGATAATGTCTTTGTGAACGTTGTTGCTTCAGTTCAATATCGTGCCCTGGCAGAGAAGGCCAGTGATGCTTTCTACAAACTTAGCGATACAAAGACCCAAATCCAAGCCTATGTTTTTGATGGTATAAACCATAATTCTGCTTAACATTAATGCACAAACACACAAGAAGTGCTTTAAGCATAAATTATGAGCTAACATATAAAACTGCTACCAAATTTCAGTGATTAGATCAAGTGTTCCAAAACTCAACTTGGATGATGCATTTGAGCAGAAAAATGAAATTGCTAAAGCTGTGGAAGATGAACTTGAGAAGGTATTCTATATAATCTATAAAATGCATATATAAAATGGGATTTATGTTTAATTTGATTTTTATGCTTTAAATTCTAACAGGCTATGTCTACTTATGGGTATGAAATTGTTCAAACACTGATTGTTGATATAGAGCCTGATGATCGTGTGAAAAGGGCTATGAATGAAATCAATGCTGGTATGTAATATGGGTTCAACTTCTGCTTTCAACTCAATCTGCTATGACTTATTCTTGTGCGCTAATGAAGTGTTATCTTGAGCTCAGATGATTTTATCCATATTTTCCTTCATTCCTCTGGAGAGTGCTAAGTTTTTCCAACTGACTGTGCTATTTTGGGTAACATAGTAAAAGCAAAAGTTTTCCTGTGCTGGTGGATTGGCTTATTCATGCTTAATCCAACACTGTATACTATTAAAATTTTAACAAGTCTTATACTATCAGGCCTTATACTATCAAATCTTGTACTATCAATCTTTATGATCTAATAATGCGGATCAAACAAGCCCTTACTTATAGCTTGTGTTATTGTGTAATGAAATAAGCTGCAAGATTGAGGGTGGCAGCTAATGAGAAGGCAGAGGCAGAGAAAATCTTGCAGATTAAGCGAGCCGAGGGTGAGGCTGAGTCTAAGTATCTTGCAGGGCTTGGTATTGCTCGCCAACGCCAAGCAATTGTGGATGGCTTGAGAGATAGTGTGCTGGGATTCTCAGTTAATGTGCCAGGGACAACTGCAAAAGATGTCATGGACATGGTGCTTGTGACTCAGTATTTTGACACCATGAAAGAAATTGGTGCTGCCTCCAAGTCCTCTGCTGTGTTCATTCCACATGGACCTGGTGCTGTTCGCGATGTAGCTAGCCAGATTCGTGAAGGACTCCTTCAAGGTTCTCATGTGTAGTTTCTACTCCACCAAGCTGTTGTGTGGGAGAGTATTTACGATGATGCTATGTGCATATGGTTGGTCTTTTTGTGTTGTATGTTCAGTGTCTTTTAATTATCACTGTAGATACGAGTTTTCTATATTGTGAATGATGCATACCTAAACCATCAACAATAAATGCAGATACAGTTTTATATACTTGAAGTTGCAAAGCAGGAAATTTGATGTTATTTCATTTACCATTTGAGAGTTCAGGTTCACGTATATAGACTACTAAGACTTGCGCTGCTCTGTGGAACTAAATTTAGACAGTAAAAAAGCCAATAAGAAAATAAGTTCAATGTTGCAGGCATGAAAAAAAATTAGGTATTAGATAAGTGGACACACATAAACTGGGATTAGAAATAAATATATTGAAGATAAAATTGGGGTAACATCTATTGGGGAAAGAAAAATTCAGTCTTAGGTTGTTAGTCATGTGTGGAGAAGATGTGTAGAAGACTTAAGAACTGATAGTGGCCTGATTGCTAGTTGCAGAGGTTTCAAGAAAAACAAGAGATGAAACGGTTAGAAAAGATTTAGATGTTAATGGTATGATTATGAAGATAGTTTATGATACCACACTGACATTATCTAATACATTTAATTGATCTTACCCATTTGTATAAGGCTTAATTGTTGTTGCTTGAGAATTTAGATTATGTTCTCTGCTGATATTTCCCCTTCCATTTTGCACAAATGACAAATGCTACAGGTTGCCTGTTGTCATTGCACTCACAAGATTTTACAACTATTATCAAGGGGGCAATATTTTCCTTAGGGAATTGGAAGGTTTAAACATCTTTGATAAATAGATATTTGCTTATTTGTAGCACTATTATAATTTATTCATAAGAAATGTGTTCGGTTTGTTACCTTGGCTATCAATCCATCAAAAAGACAAGGATCTCAATCTGTTCAATATTGAAAGAAAATGGAAGGAGGGCTAAATTCAAAACTTTCATGCAGTTTGCAACATCTTTTGAAAATTCTTCACTAGGGTCTTAAAGCCATGGAGAGTCCAACCTTGGGAATCATATCCTCACTACCAAAATCCATTTCTCCAGCCATGGTTACAAATAATCTGTCCAACAAATCCAGTTGAATAAGTGCACCTGCTTTGCCATGGGAGTCTAGTCGAGCCTTGACCAAAGTACAAGGGAATAATTCGTGCTGAGCACCGAAGTTAACACCAGTCGTCTCCTTGGATGAAAGGCTGTGATTCACCTCAACTGCAATGGCACTCTTTGTCAGGGGGTTTACTTCAAGATAACAAGAGGCTTTTAGTGTGTCAAACAAGTCATGCCTGCATAACATGCACCAAACTTCATCATCTCAGTCATTTCAGCTTTGAAGAAAGAAATTAGAAGAGAAAACTGAGCAGTAACAATAATAATGCTTGGCTTGGCTTTAAATAGTTTGTCAATTAATATGCATTAAGATAGGGCATAATGAAGTAGTGTTAGATCCATATATCTGACTTTTGGCTCTTTCTAGTTGAAAAAGGGCACACATGTTGTTTTGTTTAAATTGCAGAGCGCATCAAGTCATAGGATCGCACTATTGCGGTTGCGGGAACCACCACAGCTGCATCACACTGCAATTTGTGGTGTGACTACAAATCACAAAAATTAACTGTGACACTATTGTATTAGGGGAATGATGGATTGCAACAGGCTACATCAAACCGCAATGAGCTTTATTTCAAGTTGCAAACACACCAAAATTTGACAAAATCACAATGCATCTGCGAACACAACCACAATTTAAAATCTTTTTGTTGCTTAAATTTGGTTGTTAGAGATCACAACATTTATGTTCCTATATATTTTGTGTTAAATTTAATCTCTACATTACATATGTGGGATAGGCTCACACGGTCAAGGAAGCAGCAAGGTAGGGACCCTTCAAGCTCAAACCAGCACTCAGGCTGTTCACTATCCTTGTTGATGTGTCAAGGGTAACACTGCCTCCCAGGGACAGAATGCTGGTTCCTATAAGCCCTGACACGTTTGCAACTGGGTTATATTCTCCTTCTGGATTACTCAATAATCCAATGCAACCACTAAGCCCAGTGTAGTTATTCAAGTACTGAAACTCCACCTGTAATTGAATTCATTTTGATTAGGAGCATTAGTCAGATCACAGGTGCAATGAAAATCAAGATTCAAAATGATTAAAGATGAAATAATTGTATGTTACTATGTAGGCAAGTGAAAACTAATTTTGCACCTTCCCGGAATCAGGTACGGTACATTCTATAAGGGTCCTCAGTCCAGGCACAGTTTGTTGTACTGTAATGTAAAACATACAGAAGCCAAGGCACCATAGTCAGACTTGAAATTCCACAGCTATTTCAGGAATCTATGAACTTCATATTGTTCTCGTATGTTCTGAGATCCTTGTAGACTAATTGCTACACTCAGATAAGGAGCAGGCCAATACATGAGACTCTCCCCGGGAAGGTTTGAAGATGGTAGATGTATGCAGTATTACCCAATAAATGGAGAGACTATTTCTAAGATTTTAAGCCGTGACCTCAAAGCACAAAGACAACATCCTTATCATTGCATCGCATAACAAAAGTTCTAACTAGTTTCCTAGGCGCTAGTTAGAATCGGTGCTATTCAAATTGAATAACAAAAAGGGTAAAAAAAAAAATTAAGTGGGTTGAAGCCGGTAGAAACTGTACATGTGGCTAAATCCTTAATAAAATGATGTTTGTTATGCATATCAACTGTCCCCTTCAGCAGAAAAAAAAATCAATATAAAGAAAAAGAACAAGTTTTAACCAAAAGCAAAACGTAAAAAGAAAAAGGGATGAAGGTTATATTGAGATTACGTTGACAAGAGAGGTCTAAATTCCAATCCATGAATTTATAGTGAAATTGCATTGATGGTCGTTGAAGATAGTCCTTGTGAAGAACATCTGAGAAAAAAAAGAAAAACAAATTTGTTATCAGAATGTAAAACAAGGTTGGTTTAATATCACCATTTCAGAATATTTTTCTAATAAAATACTAACAAAAAAAAAACAGTAGAAAGGAAAATAATTGGCAGCAAAATAAGCTGATAGAACCTCTGGCCTTCTTCCCAATATCAAAATATAATCCTGGACACTTGCTCATTTTGCTATGAAGAATGCTGAGGAATCAACTTTTCATCTTTGGGGCTTCCCTTGTTTCTATTTAATGGCATGAAAATTTGATTGGGGAGAAGGTAGCAAGAGTAAGCTTGGCTTGTCATGTGATGTTTCCTCATGTACAAAAATACCATCAGTTGAGTCTGTATAAAACGAAATTTCCCCTAATTAATTGTTAGTATCAATTGGCGCTCTCAACATAAGGCCTAGAGATAGTGACAAATCTTGGAAGAGTAAGACTCAAGCTAGCAAATTAACGACCAAAGTTGATACAGTTTGCAGAGTGAAATACTTTGGAGCCTGAAAATATTTTTCATTTGGAGGGGACCGTTAGTACTAAAAAGAAAAATCATTATTGCTTCACTCTTTATGTATTCTTTTTTCAGGGCTAAAAATATTGCTTCACTCTTCATGGATGAGTTTTATGGATACGAAACTCATCAATAAAAATTTTTATCCTATTTTTTATCCTCACACCAAAACATAGTCTAAGTTGCTTCCATTTCTTAAAGGAATAGATATTCATTTTAATTATAAAATTATATGTATGAGTCACTTTAGCCCCGATAATTTGGAAATTAAGTTTTTAGTATCTTAAATTCCAAAATGTAAATCAAACGAGTCTTTGATTTTGTCTATTGAAGGACTAAAACCAAAATTTATTTATTTTTTGGGACAAAAACATATTTTAATCTTATATATATATATATATATATTAAATAATTATTTCAGTACATGTTATAAATCATGTTTGCCTAAGAAAACTCTAAAATTACATCATTGCCGTAATATTTCATCCCTATTCCTCAAACGGGGATGTGAGTGATAAGAACAGGGGCGCTGGAACAGACTTTTAGAAACCGAATCAATAGAAGATATTGTAAGAGTTTACCGCATTTACATATTTGCATTATTTAACTTGGATTGAGAATCACACAAGCCATGAATCTAACACTGGCAGAATTAAATTCAGGGGCTATCTCCACAATTACCGTATATATACATGTACATATGTATATACATATACTATACAGAGAGGTACACTCACTCATAGCATAAACCAAAAAAAATGGTTAATCTAAACTTGACTTGAAGTTGCACCACCTCGTTCAACTTCTTGAAGCAACTTCAATATTTCTTCTCTCTTAGCCACCAGTGCCTGCATCTTGGTGTCTATTTTCTCAAGCTTTTGCTTCAGCTTTGCAGGATCTTTCTTTTCTTCAGGGTTCTTCTCCTTCTTCTCCTTCCCAGCTGTCTTGCCCTCCTTCTTTTTCTTCTCCTTGGATTTCTCTTCTTCATCTCCATGACCACCACCCTCGGCTTTCTCTTTCTTCTCCTTCCTATCCTTCTTCTCAGCTTCATCCTCATGTTTGTCTTTCTCTTCAGTCCCTCCCATACTTAGACCCCAGATCACAGTTGATTTTGGTGTAGTTTCCTCTGAAAACCAACCAAAAGAGTTGATAAAACTGGTTAGAAGCTGCTCAAAATACTGAAAGTAATATTATTTTATTTTAACTTTTGCATTTACACTTATTAAAATAACTTTATTATTTAATGATTTAGTATTACATAATCAAAAATAATTAATATTTATAATAAAACTTTAATTTGTATACATTGTCGATATATACATATATAAATATATATAGATAAAAAACTTACCGGATATTCAATTATTATATATTACCACATCAATTAATATATTTGATTTAATCACTTACTTTCTCAAAACAGTAGTGCTCTTGGACTGCCAAAATGATTGAGTATGTGAAAGTAGTTTATTGGATAATGGGAAGTATAACCAAATATGGACAAATGATAGTAGTGCATAATTGCACATTATAATGACACGTAAGTCAGGCCAGTCACTTTTATTGGGTCGCATGGTATTTTCTTTTCCAAAAATCTTACAAATAGAGGCATGTAATGGAATGGCAATATAAAATGGTAGCATCAAAATTAAGTTCTTATAATAATTATACAAAAATCATATGAGAGTAGTATATGATTAGTTGAAACTATACAATTGTAATATTGACATTTGTCGATTCAAACTCCTATTTTTTCAATTAATTATATCGATTATCAATCACTTCCCTCCAAAATCTCACATGTTATAACTTTTTCTGGGGTGTTGCTCATATGCAAAATGTCGATATTTCTCCCTACAATTTCACAATTGCTGTAGGAGCTGGAAGCATGTATACCTCTGGCCACATTGCCAATAGAGAGCAGCCCATTATCTATCTTATAATGAGGGCCAAAACCCAAAAACACTAGGAGGTCAAAGCCCAATAATGCGCCTATTTTGAAATAATGATCAAATTTATACAAGGTCAAGACCCAATAAAAAAGAGGCAACAAGGTATTTGATGACAAAAACAAAGTAGAGTTTGACCAAAAAAAACCCAAAGTAGATGGACTTTCGAAAACAAAAACCCATGAATAAAGGGGAGATGCAGTTAGATTGAACAAACGAAAGCACATTCTGACCAAAAAACACAAATGAAAGAACATGTCACCTAGAGGCAGGAGTTTGAAATCTCTTGGGATGCTCTTAAGGCTAACAAGGATTTGCTACCTTAAAAAAAATGCTTAACTAGGTTGCTTGCAGAGCAGCCTCAATTTGTAAGCACGGGGCAGAGCTGACCAACCAAATCTCCTTCACTAGGTTTCAGGGGAGCAGCGGTTTAAGCGCACAGCACTAATAACCCCACATTTGAAATAGCATGCACTTTAAATTTTCCCATTATTATGGCTTCCACTCATAGCCACAAACCTCAAGTTAATTTACTATATTTGTCTATGCTGCTAAACCAATTATTATATGTTTGGAGAGAATATGAGGGAAAATGTGTAATGTCCCCGAATAAAATGTTAAGAGAAGATAAGAAAGATGAATGCTCTATAAAAGTCACCAAGATTAGTCATTACCGAGATATTCTGCTCATATATAGTTATACATATCAAGGAAATAGAAATGGCATTTTTATCCGCATCTCTTGTTTAAGTTAGGGTGAATCCTTCATGAAACCGCCCACGTACCCACAACACACTCACTTTCACATTCAATCTTTACTGATTATGCTTCATCCTTTTAGATACCAATCTGATGGTAAAGGTTGACATTAAATTAATGGACCAGTGTCATGTATGTACATTTACAATGAAAGAACCAACATAATGATATACCTGTATATATTTTTACAGGGCTAAAATAACAGTTGCTCATCTATCCCTCTTTCAAGATTTCAAATTCTTCCAACATGCGAAATAATTCTTTCAGGGAATGAAAACACACACAATGTTATTGTTTGAATATCCACATGTGACTTCACTTCATGGAGCAGTTAAGGAGTGGAACTTGTGAGATACATACAACCCAAAGGAAAAAGCTATAACAGCAGTTATAACAACTCCCTTGTTTCTCCTCAAAAACTTAACAGCACTCCTTGAAAAGCCAGAGGAGGATCCTCTTTCCCACTTCCTTATCACTTCTTCAGGAAAACCCCCCACGTATGCATTATTATCATT
This sequence comes from Dalbergia cochinchinensis, assembly GCA_031216125.1. NCBI lineage: Eukaryota > Viridiplantae > Streptophyta > Magnoliopsida > Fabales > Fabaceae > Dalbergia > Dalbergia cochinchinensis. Next base: position 50,017,394 of record CM062373.1, on the reverse strand, counting down.
CTTCCTTTCATCCTTGTCTCTTTCCCTGTGGTGTTGATCACTCGGACCCCTCCATTCATTATTGTCAGCAGTAGTGGGTTCCTGATGCTGATTGTTTTCTATTGCTTCTGCTGTTTCATGATCGCCATTTGCAGCTCCTTCTTTCTCCTCTACGATCTCACTTTCTTGGTTCTCTTGTGACCTTATCAGCTTGGGGACAAGAACATAAAGGATCTCACTCTCAAAATGTCCGCCTATGTTATCCATATCTGAATCCACTGGCACTGGAAACATCAGCTCAAAGTGCAAGAGTGTCTGTTCATTTGTTTGCCTTTCACCTCTTATTACAATTATGTGGTCAGTGTCATGAACCTCTAGCTTCACCTCCTCTTTCTTGAATCCTGAATTAAGAAGCATGATGAAATGGGGATTCATAATTTCACATAGCATATTGTTACTAGAAAATTAAGTTTGACATCCTTTCTACCTTCTCCTAGGAATCTTTCTGCCATGGCATAAAGTTTGATTATTGATCATGTATCTAACCAAGCATTTGTTTTTAATTAATTTTTGTATTATGTGAGAGTTATGGATTGAAAAATAACATCCACACTATTTAAATATTAATTCAGACACTAAAATCCACATAAGATAAATAATATTATATAAATAAATGTGAATTTCAGTCACATGAGTATTGAATCAATATAATACCTTCAGAAACATTTCTCATCTATTATTACATAAAATTGATTCAATACTTATATGACTGAAATTCACGCTTGTTTTTGCAAAGTATATTTGGGTCTATTTTGGTGTCTAAATGTTATCCTTAAATCATTTTTTTCTCTATTTATACACATCCTACTTGTTTTCTTTTCAAAAGTCAAACAAGTGTTTGAAGAAGTACCAGGAAGATCGACTATAAGATGGTGTCCGGCAGAGTCTTCCGTCCATCCCGAGTTAGGTACGATCTCTTCAGCCGCTGGGGTTTGTGAACCTGTTCTTGCTCCACCCCTTCTGCCACCTCTAGGCCCTCTACCTTTATCAATTCCCAGTTCCATTGCGGATGAATTGAACAAGCAATAATTGAGCAACTTATAGAGATTAAGCTCCAAAAATTCCAAAGAAATTGGGGTAGAAGAGTATTGTAATGAGTTATGACAGAGATATCTTGAACTATATATTTGTCGGCAACTTGTTTGATAGTAAAGGATTAGCCTTCTGTGAACTATTATATATTTTTTCCATTATATGGAAACTTGGATGGCCTGCTATCCTTGCTTGGAGATCCTTTATTCCAGACTTGTGCATGAAGTTCACCTAGGTATTTTTATAAAATGTTGAAAAGCAATCCCATTCCTTGCTTTGCTTATTTCCTGGACTCCTCTTTGGGTGTTGATTTGGAGATAAGCACGTTTAGTTTCAGAAAATATTTTGTTTTTTTATTTTATTTTTAATATTAACTGCAAAACATCACTTTCTATTTTTAAGGTCTTGCAAAGAAAATATTAAAAATAAGAGAAAATTATATTCTTATCACTGAATTGTAGATCTTGTGTATTCTACCCCATTTATGTTTATTATTAATGAAAAATCAGTACATTATACCTTCTCAAATTTTGGATTAGGTGCAATGTGATAATCTAAACTATAAATAACATGCAACTTGATATCTAAATTTTTTTAAACTTATGCTATTTTTGTTAACAATAGATAAAAAGTTAATGTAAGGGCAGATTTGCACAGCAAAGAAATTGCACATTTTTTAAAATTTTATGGTTAAATATACAAGGCCTATAGGGTAAAATACAACTCAAAAAATTTTACAAATTGAAAAACAGAATAAGATATGATAATATTTTTGTAATTAATATCTATATTATTCTATACTATTATATAAAGATGATGATTGTGTTGGGTAACCATTTTTTTATATCTCTAAATTGTATTGAATTTGTTTTTCAAATCCATACCCATGCTATTAAGATTTAACCTAAAATTCCATATTGATAACAATTAAAAGTTTTGTAAATAGTATTTTGTCTTGTAAATATGGATTTGGTGATTCAGTTTAAATATCCTCTAAGAATGGAAGTGATTCATTGTATGGGTAATTTTTAAAAACTGTCCATGTAATAAAAAGATTGTAAGAATGGTTTACAACTTTAACCATTTAAAAGTTGAATATAGTTGAAGATATATGAAGTCGTGGTTGTAGACGCTGAAAGTCGCACCACATTAAATTTTTGTGTTTATATTTCTTTTACATCTACTATTGCCCAGCACATGTTTTAATAAATTCAAACACCATAATTGTGAAAAAAAAAAACCACCATAGTCAAATTTAATAACTTCTATCCCTATGCTTAAAATTATCCAACAACATCCAACATTATTTTTTGATAGTATTACTTATATATTTAAAATAATTTTTAATTAATAATTTAATTTGTATTTAAAAATGTGGATTAATCCACTAGTTGAAAATAAAATAAAAATCAAAACATTATGTAAAACCTCTTCAAGCATAGGTAAAGGGTTGGATTGTCAGGAAAATAGTATCAATTTACAGAATACCAAACAAAATAAATAAATAAATAAATTTCCACATTTTAAATTTTCCGGGTGGGAATTAAAAAAGTGGACGTTGATTGGCATAAAAGTCATGATGAAAAAACAATATCTAGTGGGAAGCTCAAGCTGCTGATTCGGAATTTGACTTCTATTTGTTTGCAAGGTGGTATAACAATATTATTCAACAAATTGCCATACATGCACACTCATTCGTTCATATTAGTGATGACATCGTATTCATTGACTAAGATTTTGTTTAAAAGTACAGAATTTTTTCATCGTACTAATATTAAACTAATATGATGATAATCAGAATCCATATATAAATATGAGCCCGGGTGATTAAGCAGGTTTTTACTCCTCTTTATTTATTTATTTTTTTCATTTTTGATTCCTTAATCAAAATTACCTCTGATCGATTAAAAGCCGTTGACTAATTTTTATGTTAAATACATTTCTCTAAATGTTGTAATTTCAAGATATTTTATTCTTAAGTTATGACTATTTCATGATTATATTTGAACACAAAAATAATTTTTTCTTTAATAAATAACTAATGTTTTAAACTACATTCATGTATACTTATTCTTTAGTAAGTTAATACGTAAAAAATATGCTAAAATTACGTTACAACATAATAGTACCAAGTCAGGGCCCTACATTCATCTCATGGACGCAAGAACTCAAGACATTCGTATGCCAAAATAGCCAAACCAGTGACTTTAGCCAGCCTATACATCAAACAAGAGCCACCGCAATATACACCCGGCTTGAAAGATTTTTTGGAGAATGGGTACTCAGTAAAAGAAACCATATATTCTAGCCTCAGCACAAAACCAAAAGACACCAAAAATCCACCATAAATGAATTATGTAGGACATTGACATTGCTCAGGGGACATAGAAGAGGCAAATACGGCAAAAACAGAAAAATAAAGTGTTATATATATTAGTTAGTCTATTAATTAATTGAACATATAATTAGCTAATAATTAATCATCATCACTCAATATAGCACATGTAGCAGTTAGTCTAAATAGCGAGAAACACAATAATGATATTTATACTAACAATAAACACATCAATAATACATATATTGACCATTTCAGAGACCAAATTAACTTACGGCATTTTTATTTTTTCAATAATTAGAAATAGTTTGACTCCCAAAACGAGAAGTATAAGAATAATATAATAGAAGATAAGAAAACGACTCCAAACACTGAGAGAAACTAAATTGAAAATGAACAGAAAAACAAAGCAAAGCTTATACCAGGCCACAAGCTCACAACCCCAAAAGAATTTCAAGAGCTAATTCACACTCAAGAAAGCAAATATGATAAAAATGCGTCCAAAACCCATCCAAAAATGACTACTACGCCCAAAACAACCAAAAGCCGCACCTCCTCAAAGTGATTTGAGATGACTAGGCAAGCTTGAAAGTTGAAACCATGGCACTGTTAGAAGTTTAATTCTTTATAATTCCAAGATCATCCATGTTAAATCATCAAAAAAATTGGAAGACTAGATGAGGAAGTGCACCTAAACATCTAGAGGACTTGATTGGTATTTAGACATCTGGTTATTGATCTTCCAAGTTGATACGCATCCTTTAGAGATGGTGGCTCTTCCTTTTCTGATGATGGGATGTCAAGAAAAAGAGGCGTGCGTATAATTTGAGGACCATAACTTTTTATAACTATGTAAACCCTAATTTCTAATTCAACCCATCATAAAATTAGTAACTCGGTAACTTATATCTACATGTAATAAGGTCATACTTAACGAGATGATTTAGGCCCATTAACTTGTCCTTATCAGATCACTTTAATTTGGGTCAAACTTTATAATAGCACACAATATACAATGATATATACAAGTCCACACACAGATTCTTACAATCCCCCACTTGGACATACGTATATATACACAAATTGTATATTAAACTATAACTTTATGAGGTCTAAATTTATTATCATGATCAAAATATCTCCCAACAATCTCATCCATCAATTATGTTAATATAGAATCAAGGCGACTTTCGTTACATGTATCGTAATTAAGTCCATCTATGGTCACATATATTGGCACAACCAAATGACATAGATCAAGTATGGATGTGTAGCATAGAAATTGCATGTAATGTGATCTAACATGTCTATTTCTATCTGGTTCAATCTTATTCTTTACGAGATCATATACTTATAATCAGAGTGAAAAATAACACCAACTACTTTATTTCTGTCATAAATATCCATAAACTTAAGGTTTGTCTAAAATATGAGCATCCAAATGCATACTCCCACTGACAAAACATATCATATAAAATGATATCACACCCATATGAGCAATATGCTCATGAAAGACCTTGGGTGTCAATCCCTTAGTAAGCGGATCTGTAACTATGGAGCTTTTGCTAATATTCTCTATAGACACTTTTATCACTCTGTACTCCTCTTATTATATATGGTTACTAACATATTGTCAAATATAACTTAAGCGGTCTTTCAATTTTATCTATAATTTGCAGCCCTGTAACAAAATTTCAAAGCCATATTGTGTGATTGGATGCCTCATAATAACCTTTAAACACAATTACTTTATTGGAAAAGCAACAAGTGTCTATTTAATACTCTTTCAAAAATTGCTCTTCCAACAAGTATATAATTATAGTTTAAACTGGATCTATAATTGCCTTTGCATCCAGCAAGGTCGAAGCCTGAATACCAAATAATCTCTAATCTTATCCAACTTTCCACATGTAAACATGTGATGTTTTGTTCTTTGAAGATGACACAAGATCTATTTGGCTGCTGTCCAACGATCCATTACTACATTATCAAAATATCTATCTAACCTCCCAACAGTGTACACAATATCCAAACATGTACAAAATTGAGTATACATTATAATTTCGAATGCGGAAGCATAAGAAATCTTCTATATTTCTTTAATTTCAAAAATCGCTTTAAGGGCATTAATTGAGACTAAAAATATCTCCCTTAGTAACAAAGGTGTATCTCGATTTGCAATCATGCATACCAATTTTCTTAACTACATCCTCAATACAACTTTTCTATAATGATCCAAGAATACATCAAAAGCAATCTTGATGCATCTAAATCCCTAATACAAAAAAGATATCCCTTAAATTCTTATTTCAAATTGTTTTGATATAAATTTCTTGTGTAAACTAAATCATAATTGGCAAGCAGTATACAACTTATATATAAAATCAAATAATGTATATACTCCCTCTAAACTTGGGCATATACAATAATCAACCTCATCAATCTCAAAACCAAATGAGATAATAATTGGATGAAATTTATAATATTGTTGATAGGAACTTAGTTAAACTCATAGATGAATTATTTTAATTTGCAAACCAAATTCTTTGCATTTCTTAATACAAAATTTTCTGATAACACCATAAAAAATTGTCTCATCAATATCACCATTGAGAAACGCAATCTTAATATCCATCTAATGTAACTTGGATCAAAGCAATTCAAAAATGTCATTTTTATATGAAAAAAGCCTTTCTATAAAATCAAAGAGAAAGTCTCTTCTTAATTCATGCCTTTCTTTTGAGTGAAATCTTTTATAACAAGATATGCCTTATATATCTTCATGTTACCCTCGAATATCTATTGATTTTAAATATTCATTTTCAACCAATAAGATTCAAACTTTCAGGTAATGGGATGAGCTCCCAAATATTATTGTCTTTCATAGACTAAATTTATTCACTCATAGCATCAATCCATAATTGAGAGTTAATGCTTTTCATGGTATGATAGAAGTTGATTGTATTATCTTCCAACAATCCATTACCTTCCTTATGTTCGTGGAGAAGTATGAAATAATTATCAGAAGCCACACTTCTCTTTTCTCTAATGGATCTCCTTAGTGACATTTGTTTTTGAGGTTATTGAGTTTGATTTCAGGAGTACCTTCTTGATTTTTATTGAGAAAATTTTCAACATTATTTCCAACCTTATTTCTCCCCCAAACTCAATATTCTCAAAGAACTAACATTCCTATCTGAAAGATTGATCTAATTATGGGATCATAAAGCTTATATCCCTCAGACCATATAAATTATCTAAACTAAGTAGTCACTGACTATTTCCTGAGTCCAGTTTCTTTTCAATTAGCCTATAAAGCCTTGCCTCAATTAGACGACTCCAAATGTGTAAATTCTTTATGTTAGAAAATTTTCCAATCCATAATGCATAATGAGTTTTGGTCACTACTTTGATTGGAACTCTATTATGGATATTGGCTGCAACTTTTAATGCCTCTTCTCAGAGTGATATTGGTAGGATAGTTTAACTAATCACACTGCTTACTATATCTTGTAATTCTGTTTCGTCTCTAACCAATACTATTTATACTAAAATAGCATCCAACACGATATATTATGAGACGACATTATATTCCGCCAAGGATTTGGCAAATGATCCTGGACATTGTTCACATGATTCATCATATCTACCATAGCATTAACTACCATGTATGATTTGATAGTCTAAATGCTTTTACCCTGATTTTCAATATAACCCTTAAATGCCTTAAACATGTCCAGTGATTCAAACTTCTCACAAATGAGATAAAGGTATCTATAACTTAAAGATTGACTTGAACAATAAAAATATTATTGATCATTCCAGGAAACTATATGGAATGATCCACAAATGACGATATAAGTTCAAAGACATCTGAAGATCTACCGATTCCAAATCTTTGTGATTGTTTGTTTCTCTTTAATACATACTTATCTAGATAGTTAAACCATAATCTATCCATCAAACGTGTCAAATGTTAACCTTAAAACAGACAAAAAGAGAAGCATGTATTTCTTTTTATGCCAGAAGTTATATTTGGATCAATAATTCTTTATAAGTCCATCAGTTTAACATAAGTTATAGCTAAATTCCGTATTTATTCCTATTGTTATTTCTTCCAAGGTGAACTTTCTGCAGCTTTATCCTTTTTCTTTCATGCTTTTATCCTTGAAAGTACTTGCCAATAAATACTTTTAGCCTTTTTCTTACTTTCACACATATTATCTTTTGGCACACAATAAAAAAAGAGCATGATTCATTAAAAAACTATTTTTCTTTTTAACTGTTTTAATTAACCAAAGAGTAAGTAAATTGTGCCAAAAAAAAAACTAAATGTATGATCATATCACAAGACAGCTCCAACTTTAATGTCTTTAGTTTTAAAGCAAAATGAAACATTTCTGTGATACACGTCCATAATTTTATATATATATATTATGAACAAAAAAGATTTGTTGAAATCATACTTGTTTCAGCCGTATCGCTATTAACAAAGCCTTCCTTTTTTAAATAAAATAAAATAAAAATTTCTTAAGAAATTTATTGGTGCTAAATACCTTTTCGAACATATTGCCCTTGAATGTTTCTGAAATCTTATGGTACATGGTCATAAGACTCGTGCAATTTGAATGGTCCCACTTTTCAAAATTATTATTATTTTTTAAAAAATTCTTATTGGAACTTTTATCAATAAGAGCAATGGGGTTGTTTAATCCTTAGTGCACGGTCTAGATCCAAGTAGCCAAGAATGATCATTACATTCTCTTTCCATTCCTTAAAATTGGTTCTTATTTAACATAGAAACAGACTAATATTGGTAGATACAACATAAGCAGATATAATATTAAAATTAAAATAAAACAACATATTCATATGAATTCAAATAATAGTAAGGCCCCATCACAAGATACATAGCACAACATTAATATTTAGTCTTCGGACAGAAATATTAACTTGTAAGTGGTACTCTCAATACAGTCACAGGTATTGATGGTAAATCTTGTCAAACAACAAGTATATCTTTGGACCGACTTATTGCCCACATGAAACCTAATAACCATCACATACTCATGACCACAATTGTATATATAATTTTGCCAGATATAGACCTTCCTTTGGGCCGGAAAATATCTGCATGAATTATCTATGTAGTAATCAAATATTGATAATAAATCCTGTCAAATAATAAGCCTATCGTTGGACTGATTTATCATTCACATGGAACTTGACAATCATTACATATTGATTACCACAAGTGTGCATGTACTTCAGCCAAATACTAATTTTCCTTTGGGCCAATTAATATTCGCAAGAACTACATACTCACATTCATCCTTATGTTCCAAAATAAATTGACTTAGATAAGAGACGCTACTTTGACAGTATGTTGCTTCAATCAATTTATTTCAAAACCCTTAGAATTGTTACCAAAATTCTCTATGTAACTGAACTGAAATACACATATGTTCTCAATACAATTATAAAAAGGTATACATATGTAGAACTCCAAAATTCTCTATGAACAAATAATTGAATCTCTTACTTTATGCATTAAAATGCCAGAAAACCAAACAAGAGTGACAACTCACATGCCAAACAAAAATTATTCAGCTTTTAATTTTAAGCCTTGATTGAAATCCAAGTATTAACGAAAAGGAAATCAATTATTTCTTAATGATTCAATCATAGACCGCTCTGATACCACTTGTTAGAAATTTAGTTCTTTATAATCCCAAGATCATCCATATTAAATCATCAAGAAAATTGGAAGACTAGATAAGGAAGTGTACCTGAACATCCATAGGAACTGATTGGTGCTTGGACATATGGTTATTGATCTTCCAAGTTGATATGCATCATTTAGAGATGACGGCTCTACCTTTTCTGATGATGGGATGTCAAGAAAAAGAGGCATGCATATAACTTGGAGACCATAACCTTTTATAACTCTGTATACCCTAGTTTCTAATTCAGCCCATCATAAAATTAGTAACTCGGTAACATGGTATCTATACATAATAAGGTCATACTTAACAAGATGATTTAGGCCCATTAACTTGTCCTTATCAAATCACTTTAATCTGGGACAAACTTTATAATAGCACACAATATACAATGATATATACAATTCCACATATAGATTCTTATAGGCACAAGTTGGGGGTTGAGAGGCACATTATGGATAGGCCTCTCTTAAAGGAGCAGTGTTAGATATATAATAAAGTTGTGTAAGTCCAAAATATAAGCCATTTTTTGAATGTTTTTCTGATTTAAAATATAAGTCATTTTTATTTTTTAAGAAAATATTAATTATTTTTATCTATTTTATCCTAATATTTATGATGAATGGGAATAAGTTGATATAAGTATGATTATTTAATGGAGAGATAATTTACAATGACTGATAAAAGGCATTTTCATATTTTATTTTTATTTTTTAAATAAAGATAAATAAAATCTAATCATCAGCATAATTTATGTACATAACTTTAAAAGACATATATTATAAACTAGAAAAAACATAATAATACTCATAATATTATTTTATTTTTTAGCAAGAGTGGATATTAATGAACAAAAAAAATAAACAATATTTTGAGTATTGGTATAATATCAAAGGAGAAGGATAGAGAAGTAAACGACTGGGCCCTTATAATCAAAAGGGCGGGCATGGGCTTGTCGTAGGTAATGTGGGACCGGCAGGAACAGATTTTAAAAATGCGTTTCAACCGGAAAAAAAAAAAAGAGGTTAAAAGTGCGTAAGAATGAAATTTAAAGAAAAAAAAAGCAACTCAAGAAAAACTATTTTTCCTCAAGAAAATTTATAATCTTTAAAGAATATAAATGTTTTGTCCTATTAAGGTATAACTTCTATAAAATTAATGGAGTTTCGTTATATTCACTTACTAATATCTTAAGCAAGAATGAAGGTAATTTTGTTCCATAGAGCTAATTACTTTCTTTGGCTGAAAGAGAAAGCTTTTACGAAAAAACTTAATTATCCTTTTTTATTCAGGTAATAACTCTTCGCCAAGCGGATGTAAGCAGAAATTAAATCGAAAACTTTTCACAAGGACCAAATTAGACAACGTTCAACTTGATAGTATTTAATGTGTTTAATTTTAATATATCAATAATATAATATAAAAGTGTTTTATATTAATATTGGTATCCAATCAAATTCTTTTATTTGTATATTTTTTAAATAATGAATATAAAAGTTAACTGTATATCATGACTTATATGATAATATAAGATTAGAAGTTTATATACAAAATTTTTATTTTATCAGTGCATAAAAGTTAAATTTAAAATTAATTAAAAGGTTAGCTAGAAAAAAAGGGAAAAATTTTAAGAAAGGAAATATGTAAGATAGGCTTCCTTCTGTTAACCTTACAACTAGAAAATAAAATTATAATTGAAACTTGATGGCGTTTGTATCGATTGAAACCTTTGCATTGGCCTTTTTGGGCGGGTTATTTCTGAGTTTTTTTTTTTTTTGTCAGAAAATATTTGTTCCCGCATGATTACGGTGCCAACTGAGTTATAAGCTTTGTGTAATGTCTACTATTATTTATCGTTTTACGAATAGGGGACTCCACTTGTCACGTTTTATATGCAATTAATTCTTTTTGCTTTAATTGTGATATATTATATTACTGGGGTAAAACTCTTTCATATTATAAATTAATTAAATCTTTTATTCATATAAATTTTTAAATTAAAGGAATAAAAATTAATTATATAAATTTTTTGTACACTGTTAATTTTTCAGAATTAAATCCATTCTTTATTTTTCCTAATTACCGATCACCAATTATCTATCTGCAAATTGCAAAATACTTATGTGAGAAATAGTTAGGAATCTGAATTTACTCTCTCTCTCTTTCTCTCTCTCTCTCTACCAATAAACAAAGTGGATGAAGGAAACTATTAGACGTCAATGGAGTTTTTTTTTTAATAGGTAATAGACGTCAACGGCGTTGATCCTTATTTTGTCTTATTCCAATTTTTTTCTTTTTTTGGTAGATGTCTTATTCCAATTTAACCAAAAAAGAAATGGTCTCTTTACATTATTATATTATGAAAAAGGGTTACCATTTATATAAAGCCCTCAGCTGACAAGTGGATAAGTTGTATTAAATTAATTAATATATATTCTAGGTTCGTATGGCGCGAAGGTTTTTAAACATACACTTTCAAACCTACCTATGCTTGTTACAACAACATATGATGCTATACCAACGATTCATCGTTAAATAAATATCGGACACATGCCACAATACTTAATACGGGATGCTCATGCTACCGTTAGATTAATTATTCCTTGGTGCATATGGAGTCTATTTAACTTGTATGAGTATATATGCGATAATTTGGTTGACTAATATTATTTACTTCTTAGGTCTCTTTCATTTATCATATGCGTGTTCAGCGTTGATCTCACTACTTTTTTGTCAAAAAAAAAAATTGGAACAAAAAGGAAACAGAAAAAAAAAATTGAATTCGCCTAATAATAATAACATACACATGCATATATACGCACTATTTCTCCTCATTATTATTTACATTTTCACTTTAACCTTTAACTTCTTAATGTGAACGATGAATTGATGTCTTTGGCACCTTCACCCCAGCAATATATAACATGCTAGTACTTTACTCTGAACTTAATATGTCGAAGTCAAAATTAAAGCATGTCTGTCTTTTGCGTATCAAGTACAGGTGCCATTCTACCACAACCTTTGTAGCCACAAAATTTGTAAGTTTTATACTATCAACTGGAAACCACAAATATTTTTAGTAGTGTTATTACGGAGGAAGAAACATTCTAATTCTTCCACCGAGTTAGAATTTTTCCAACTACAGTTCCTGTGAGTTTTATTTATATTTTCAGGCATGCAAAAGGTCAATTTTTTTAATATCTAATTTAATTAATAAGTCTGCTTTTATGTTTTTTTTCGGTTATTATATTTGTTTCTTATTGTAACCTAATTAAAAAGAAAACTACATTTTTTGATTAATTATTTTTTCATTATTTTTTTCATTATTATTTTTAGAAACTTAATAGTTTTCAATTTAAAATGACTAATAAACATATAGAAATTTCCTTTTGAAGGGGGCCATATAAAATTGACTATAAATATTGACATTCAATACTTTAATAATGACCGCCACCGTATGTAAAATTAAACAATTCGACACAGCAAGGCTAATTCTTGCATCTAAGATTTTTATTATTATTACGACCAGCTGGTGTTCAACTATTATCATCATCTTTTTTCAATTCTAATTATTAAACAAAATTAATGAACTGCCGTCAATTCTCGATACATACCATATTTGAAATGAATCACAATTCCTTTATTATTATTAGCAGTATTATGGTTTGTTAATGACCTGTTTGTAATATAATTTTTCTATGAAACCATATAATTTAATTTTGATTTATCTTTATCTGTGAAAGTTATTGCTTGTATTATCATTTAATCATATTTCAGTGTGCTATGAAAACAGTTTGACTATGATAATAAGGATACAATAAAGATTATTACACCTTAGAAAATTGATTTATTTTCTTGTTTAGCATTCCATGTGTATTTTCTAATTCATAACCCCTTAAATGATTTTAACATTTGCAGATCACTTGAGGTGGGTATAATATGTTAAAGATTTTTCTAGCCAGTACCCTTACTGGTTAAGGAAATGAAAAAAGATAACATTATAAACTTTAAGATGGGCCTCATATATTGGAAACTTAACAATTTAGGCTCTTCTATATATTGCTTTTCTTTTCTGAATCCTTAACCAAATGTGAAATCTAATTAACTAAACTTCAAGGAGTAAATTGTAAAAATTTTAATTAGGATTACAATAATATAATTCATTTCTCAGTGTTTATCAAAATTCAGGAAGTTAGGTTTTTTAAAACAAATTTCGTATACCAGAGGCAGACATGAAAAGAAGCAATACTTCAAAAATATAATCTTTATTTTACCTAAGGTCTAACTCTTTGAATAATAGACAACACATGATATATTTTGAGATCACATAAAAGAAACCAATTAATGAATCAAAATTAAACTACGTACTATAATATAGTTCTCAGCCAAAAAAATGTGTAGACTTATAATTGCTCCAAGGGGAGACGTACGCACTTTATACATCAATAATCTTTTTTACAGCATGAAAAGCCCAATCAAAGCAGAGTGAATTGATTTTGAAATTTTCAAAACTCTGCTATCTCCCTCATGCCCTTATGACGTACGCGGGTGACGATAAGATATATACACGGTTTCAAACGCATAAAGTCGTTAAACCTAATTAAAACCTAGATATTTTCAAGAAATCACTGCAGGACCCATCAGGGACCGTCATTCACACACGCCCTACTCTGACCCCTCTTTTCAATTCTCTCTATATATGTGGATGTATGTACGTAATGGACTCTTCAAAACGAGACAAAGTGAGAAGGGAGTAAAATAAAATATTACCCAAAAAAACTACCCCCGGCGCAGGATAGGGGGAGGGGGGAATACATACGGCCAAAAACGAAAAAATCAAAGGCATGGGATGGATACTGTTTTTTTAAGTAGCATAAATTTGAAGGTAATTTGACCAAAAAAAAATATATAGGAAGGTTAATATTGTAACTTTAAGGTCAAGACACGTAAAAAACAATTTATTTTAATAATTAAACATAAATGAAATTAAAAGATGTTAATATGTTTTTACTTATAATAGCTTAAATTTTACGGAAAAAAAAACTTTTATCAAATTGTACATAATTTAATTTTTACTGCTTTTATTCTTTTAGATAAAGGTAATTTATATATTAAAAAAAGTAGATATGTAGTGACAAACGAGGATATTAGTCCAAACGCAAGGCAAGGCTATGTAGCTCCCACTATGTTAAACTTATTCGACTCAGAAAAGGCAAAGAAAAATTAAAGAGTACATGTTAGAATACAAAATTATTTATTTGTTTTTATTTATTAATTTAAATTTTTTTAGAGAAATAATTTGTGACATGATATCAAAATTGTTACAGCCAGCTGGTAAAGAGTTTAATCCCAAATTATTCGCGTGAGATAGCTTATTACATGTAAAATCATTCAACCGGTTCGACAAAATGTTTGACCTGGAAACCCTTTAGCTTCTTTGGGTTTTAGCTCCATATGCGACTTTTGTAATGTTAATTTTCTTTGGAAACTTCAACGTTGTTACTTTTGTAGTAGTTGGTGTCCGAGCATTACGGCTTCAACCGCTCTTTCGCTTTCTCTGACATATTGTCCAAAACGTTGAAGTTGAATTCTTCCACTTATTATGTAAATCCTTTGGACTCAAACAATACTTAACACTCACAATCTCTTTCTAACATTAATTTAATTTTCTGTGTAGCAATTGGATTTGGGCATATTCGGGCTGGGAAATTTGACATTTAGTACGTGTTTATCCGAGTTAGATACGTCTAGCTAGTGCTAATTAACAATTATCGTTTTCCCATTTTGATTTTTTTAATTCTTTTTCAATAGTCAAATACTTCATCTGCAGGTCCTCTCTATATTAACACGGAAAGTGGGGCTTTGTTTGCTGACCCCAGAACGCAGAAAGAAACAAGAAAAGAAAGAAGGGATATTAAGCTGTATATCTCTCTCTTTTAATTTGCACATGGAGTTTGGTTCCGAAAGATCAAGCCATGGAGGTGATCCTGCAGTCAAGGATGAGAAGAGAAGTGAGTCTAGTGTTGGTGGTGATGATGAAGATCGTCCTGAACAAGAGACTGCTATTGAGGTGAAAATTGATTCTCTGCTGATATCTAATCAAAGTGGCATGAGTTTAATTTGAACATTCAAATGACAAAAATAAGCAGATCTCTTTCTTTCTGCATATTGAGTTGATTCAAAGCTGCATATGTATGTACATGGTGTTTTTTATTTGGTAGTCAAAATTAGGTTCAAGAAAATTAAATCAACAATTTCTGATCCTTGAATCTCTGTTTGTTTTTCTATTTCTGCAATCAATTTATTTGTTTGCGCTCGGCAATCAAAATCTTTTCAGTTACCAATCTAGTTTAAACGTTGCAAAGATTTGAATTTATTTATGCAATATAGTTGGAAGTAATTCAATGATATCTAGGTAACGATCTAATAGATAAGTTTGTTTTTACATTACCCTTTTAAATTTACCTTTGAAAGCTAAATAATCGTTGCTGTTACTGACATATTATACATCATATATCTACTTTGGCATAGCTCAAGTAGATTGAGATGAGTGGAGATTTAATTATAGGTAGAATTAAGATCATAATTGATGTTTTGACATAGAACTGCTTAATATATATGCTAAACAAAGATCAGTTGCATCATATTCCGATCCTCTTTTTCCCACTAACTATAGTATTTTCCAAAGTTCAAACATATCCAAAAAGCTTGGCTCATGAAAACCAAATATTTGAAGTTCATGCATGGTTTGCAGTAAAGGACCTTAGCTTATAATAATAATAATAATAATTAGCATACATGTGACAGCAGAAAAATAACCATCTTAAAAGGTCTCATGGCCAAAGGTTTGCACCTTAAATAAGTTCCTGTATTTAAAGTAGCATTTGATAGTGGGAATAGGATGAGAAATACAGAGATAATTGAGATAAAAAGGTGTTCAATGTGGTGGAGACAAGGGAAAATTTTCTATTTTCCAAATACAAATATAGAAAATTTATGTGCTTTCAAAAAATGAGGACAGTTAGAACAAGATACATAGACAGAATTTAATTTCTTTTTCTTTCAATAATACCTCTGTATATATTTATTATTTTCCAATATTTCCTCACGACCGGCAGCGATGCAAGGATAATCCAGCGGGGGTACACAATGTCTTTTACCATGTATTCATTGTATTGTCAACGTATTTCCAAATAAAATATGAAAACAATTATTATATCTTGTACTTTACAATCAAATACGATATAGAGGCATTGTTTTTTATGTTTTCATCTCCATTGTCTTTATCTTCAGTAATATTATCTAAAAGAACAGTCAGTGCTGCTAGCAATAAACATCCAAGAACAGAAAAGAAAAATAACCACCTATGTTTTACTGCAAAAGATTTTGTTTCTTTATATATCTTGTCTTACTCAATTGATCAGCAATTCTTTATCCTAAAATCCTAAATCTTGACTTTCAGTGATTGTTTGTTTTAATGCAAACCGGAAAAAAAAAATTAATTGTAAGGCACATGTCCTGTCGTGCATATTTCACTTGCAATATATGTATATAATATTACCATTTAATCGGCATTGATAACTTCAAGAGAGTTTTAACAATTAGTCTGCGCCTTTGATAAGAGTTGACTCATGCATGTGCCACCGGAAAAACTAGCAATAATATGATTAATGTCAAAAATATATATGACAATTGACTTGCAGATGCTAAGCCAAAAGATTCTCTTTCCTACCATAAAAGAAAGGAAAAGACTCTCAATTTCTCATATATAGTTCCCTAATGATTGCATACACTTGCTCAGTTTTATTCCGCTAGTCTCAGTTTCCACTTTTATGCCACCATATAAGAAGCTGAACCCTCAAATTTCTGTTATTGTAGAAGGTATATACAACCGGGTGGTAAAAGCCTAGGTATATGTACTTGCATCAAGGGGAAAAATGGGAGAAGTAACAAGAAAATTATATTCGTGTATGCATATTAACCTTCTTCTTTTTTCCATTTTGGGATGTCATACAGGAACCACCCATGACTAATTCCGAAAAATCCAAGCTGGAGCCTGTGCCAATTAGTGCCTCCTCAACCAAAAAAGAAGAGGTTAGATTTTTCAATATAATTATAATATATAGTATTATATCTTGATTTTACCTTTTGATATTATTAGTATAGTAAATTTTTACACAAGCATCTAATTGTATATTACATCATGAACAAAAATATTTGACTTTGATAATCACTACTTTAAAACTCTTCTATTAATAATATCTCATTAGATGATCGAGTTCTTTACACTTATTATCATGTATTAAAATTATTCCTTGGGTGGGAATTTGTTTACATCAGGTAAGTCTTAATATACTTACAACATTCAATAACTTTTCATAAAAATTAAATTAATTGATCCAACTATATTATGTGATATTATATTAATAATCAAATATGTTAAATTTTAGAAAACTTGGAAAATAATAGACATGTATTTTAATTATTGATATTTACTAATATTTTCAAATTTCTATCAAAATAAAATAGTACGATGAAATATCAAACCATTTTTTAAAGAATATGAAATTTGATATATTTGATCAAGTAGGTAAGATTGAAGAAATTTTATACCCATACAAAGTTATGAAATGATATAAATATACCAAGACTTACACTTACTGTAAACACATTATTATTTAGAAATTTAAAAGCAGCTGTCCATAATTATTATTTTCTTTGATATATATATCCATGCATGCATGGCTCTTTTAGGTTGACGAACTTGAAAATGCGAAAGCCGAAATGGGTGAAGTGAGAGAAGAAAACCAAAGGTTAAAGAAGTGCTTGAACCGAATATTGAATGATTACCGGGCACTGCAAATTCAATTCCACAACATAACTCAACAAGAGACAAAAAATAATCCTCCTGCTGATAATAAAGTGAATGATACTGATCATAACCATCAAGAAACGTTAGAGGAACCAGAGCTAGTTTCCCTAAGCCTTGGAAGACTCCCAAGTAATCCAAGTCATGAGAAAGCAAAAGCCTCTAAACCATTGAAAGAGGAGGAATATAAAGAAGGGCTGGCGCTTGGATTGGACTGCAAATTTGAGCCATCAAAGTCAGAAAGCACAACTGAACATGTGGCGAATCCAAGCCCCACCAATAGTTCCGAAGCACCAAAAGAGGAAGCTGGGGAGACTTGGCCACCTAGCAAGGTACTCAAGACAACTAGAGAAGATGCCGGAGAGGATGAACTTTCCCAACACAATCCTCCAAAGAAAGCCAGAGTTTGTGTGAGAGCAAGATGTGACACCCCAACTGTAAGTAAATATGCCTGTCTGCCGTATTCAACTGTATTTTAAACTAATGGAAATAAACTTGAGTGTGTAAATGTACTGTATAAATAACTTATCACCAAAACATGTCATCTTTTTTTTTCATCAATTATTTATCATCACGAAGTAGATGAGCATTTAGTAATATTTAAAATCATAATTATTAAATATAGATTATTCATCTTTTACGTAATAATAAATGATTAATAAGACATAATTTAAGGATAGACAATTTCTGAGTGTAACACACTATTGTTAGTCATGCAAATAATCCTTTTCACATACGCAAAGTTATGCTTATAAAAATAATAAATCTTTTTGAAATAGATGAATGATGGATGTCAATGGAGAAAATATGGACAGAAGATTTCAAAGGGAAATCCTTGTCCTAGAGCTTACTATCGTTGCACAGTTGCACCATCTTGCCCCGTCAGAAAGCAGGTATATCCTTTACAATACTACTTAATTAACTTTCGAGTTGCCACACAATGTTGAAATTCTTTTGTTGTAAATCTGTAATTTATAAAACTATATATTAATAGGGAAATCTTATTTGATTAGAAAATGTACGGACAAAATATAGCCAAAGTAATTTGAGTGTGAATGAATACTGAAGTTTTGGTACATCAAATTTAAAAATAGTGTTACACGTTTCTTTAAGAAGATATTGTAATTAGTGTTAAAAAATAGAGTAATGATAGGTTTATAATAAAGTTGTACAGCAATCTTACACTAAGGTTCCGTTTGGATAAAAAATTTATTTAAATATTTAGCTAAAAGTAACTTTTAAAAAATAACTCATGAATAAATTATTTTATGTTCAAATATATAATAATAAAAGTATTTATTTTCAATATTTTATAAAGTGCTTCTTAATAAATTAGATATTTTAACTTTTTAAAAAGCACTAAGAATAACTTTTAGAGAACTAATAAGCTATTAACAAGACAAAAAGTAAGAAAATTATAAATTATACTATCCACATAAAGTTTAACATTCACAATTTTTTTGTCTTTTTGTGAAAGTGGGTATTGATACACTAAAAGATAAAAATTGTTGTGAGTATTGGTGTAGGATTTTTTTTACAAATTTATTGTACACAAAATATTATTTTAAAAAATAATAAACAAACAAAACTAATGTTATTTACATTACTTTGAAGATATCTTTTCACAAACATCTAGGTGTTCTTTAAATATTAATTAAGAGGAGTTCTGTTATTGAAGCAATTCTTTGTGTGAAAACTTTGGACACCTAGAGAAAAAAGAAAAAAAATTATAAAAGAAAAAGGCAATAAAAGAGTAAAAATAAAAAGGAAGTATTGGGTATTGCATATGTACACTTGATGGATTTACAAATATCTTTACTCTTTGTCAATTGTGTTGACTTGCAATACTTGTGTGCACGGGCAATATTTCAGGTGCAAAGATATGCACAAGACATGTCCATTTTAATCACCACCTATGAAGGTAACCACAACCATCCTCTCCCACTTTCAGCCACTGCCATGGCCTCCACCACTTCTGCAGCTGCTTCCATGCTACTCTCAGGCTCATCAACCTCTCACTCTGCCTCAGTCCCTTCATCATTAGCACCCACATCATCCACCACTGCTGCCAACCTTCATGGCATGAACTTCTACCTCTCAGATGGTTCCAAATCAAAGCAATTCTTCCTCTCCCATCCAGCACTATCATCTTCACCTTCACACCCAACAATCACTCTTGACCTCACATCAAACCCATCATCTTCTTCCTCAGCCCCTTTTGGCAGATTCAACTCAAACTACAACCCCCCAAGATACCCTTCTTCCACAAGCCTCAACTTCAGCTCCTCAGAATCCAACGCAATATCTTGGGGCAATAATAATGGCTTCCTCAGCTACAATAATAATAATCCTTCTCAACCATTCAATAACAGGAATGTCCTTAGCACCATAAACCTTGGAAGATCACAACCAATGGAAAACATCTACCATTCCTTCATGCAAAGGAACAACAACAGCAATGTTCCATTCCCTTCTCAAGAAGCTCAACATTCTCTTCCAGACACCATAGCTGCAGCAACAAAAGTAATCACTGCAGACCCCAATTTTCAGTCAGCACTGGCAGCAGCACTCACTTCAATCATCGGCACAGGAAGTAGTGGCACTTTGAGCACACAAGGAAACCAGGATAGTACTGTTGGAGAAAATTTGGGTCAGAAAATGAAATGGGGTGAGCTGTTTCAAGCATCTAATAATTCTACTTTGCCTTCAACTTCCAAAGCCAATATTGGCTGTGCATCAAGTTTCTTGAACAAGTCAGCACCAGCTAATACACAGAATGGAAGTTTGGTGTTTCTACCATCATCTTTGCCACCCTCTAGCACCAGAAGTGCATCAGGGTCTCCTGGTGATAATTGAGACAACACCAATTGAGGCATGCTAGTTAATAGTATTTTCAGGAATAAGCACTCCCCCCCCCCCCCCCCCCTTCAAATTGTCTAGAAAAACTTTTAATTCTAAGCTGTTTTGAACTTTAAATAAACCAATATATTCTATTGTTCTGTAGGATTTGTCTAGCTTGCTAGCAACTTGGCATGCAGTTTATGTGTACTTAGGATGGAATTGAAGAAGAATTTTAGAGTTGACAGGAATATATAAAGAATGCTGGACGTACATGTAATTAAATTTTCCTTGATATAGTGATGATGTATAGCACATGGTAACTGGATTGGAGGTTATAAAGCAGTTACTTTAATTTTGCTGTCTGCATCTGGTGCTTTCGTATTATGTTCACACTTTGGATGCTCCAAAAAAATTTCCTAACAATTAAGCGATGATACTTGCACAAACTCATTGTGCAGTTCTTACATATATTCTTATATAAGCCATACATTCTTGATCCATCTTAATAAAACTTAGAGTGAAACCTCAAATTGGTCATTGAAAAAATTGTGGGACACATCAATTTAGTTATTAAAATAGCTATAATATCAATTTGATCCTCAAAAATATGTGACATCAAGTTAATTCTCCAAAAATTAAAATTTATTTCAAGTTAGTCTAAATTATTGGAAAAAGTTTGCACTAACTTAAAATGAATTTTAATATTTCGAGAATCAAATTAATATCATAAATCTTTTAATAACCAAATTAATTTCTTACAAATTTGTTGAAAACTAATTTGATATTTTACTCTAAAACTTATATTCTGAACAATTTGGTTACATGATACAAATTAAGAGAAATGATTGGTGTACAATTTTTTTTTTTTAGAAGTTTACACCTTCATAGTATAAAAACACAGAAGGCAAAACAAGTATAAGCCCAACAAAGTGTTTTGTCTTTATGTGTGTGCCTTGATATTATAGAGGTGTAAACTGGAAAAAATATTATACATCAATCATTTCTCAAATAGTTATTCATCACTTTATGGTTGTGCTAAGGGATGGATTTGCTTGGAGGAGGTTGTGGCATGTGCCCCAACTAAAATTTCAGAATCTATATATTAGTGGATGAAAATATATTATTTTGTCCCCATTATACTATTAGGTTAATCTCACACTAGAAGAAAAAATTATGTAAAATATTTTATTAAATTTAGATATCATTTTTGTCCCCACTACTTAAAATTTTTGGATCTATCAGTGCTTGTACTACCATGTCATCCT
This sequence comes from Dalbergia cochinchinensis, assembly GCA_031216125.1. Taxonomy (NCBI): domain Eukaryota; kingdom Viridiplantae; phylum Streptophyta; class Magnoliopsida; order Fabales; family Fabaceae; genus Dalbergia; species Dalbergia cochinchinensis. The sequence continues at coordinate 49,995,290 of CM062373.1, read as the reverse complement.
TATACTATAAAATCACATATGAAGCTTATCTTTAAAAATTTATCTCATACTTTTACTCCCAATTAAACATATAGCCTTAGAGCATTGTTATTTTAATATCACTCTTTTCCTACACACCTAACAACCTCCTCGTAAAAACATGGCCCCACCACTTACTCCTTTTCATTTTTATCTTCTCTCTTCACATTCTTATCACTTTTCTCTCTTAGTGTCTAGATGTCGGCACTAATTTTTGAATGTAAAAAAAAAAAAGCCTTTTCTTTATGCCTTATTATAAGTTTTATGCAATAACATAAATGCATGCCCTTTACGTATCCTTTGAGCCACTAATGAGAAAAAACTCAGCCGTACAATAATGCAATGCATCCAGCACCACCAAGATCCGACCAAAAAAAGCACCAACAAGAGAACAACAAAAACAGGAGAAATTCCTTTTCCTCGTGCCAGAGGCAGAATTTTCATCAGCAAAACATCACACCTTCCACCCTATAAGGACAATTCTTGGATATATTACACACATTATTAGATGAAAGCATTTACGTGTCCCGTGAAGAAATTCGTGGAACCAAGATAAGTTTTTTAACGATTTAATAAGTGCCCATCACTAACTTGGGGATGTAGCTCAAATGGTAGAGCGCCCGCTTTGCATGCGGGAGGTACAGGGTTCGATCCCCTGCATCTCCATTGTTTTTGAACTGTTCTGTTCGTTGTTCTTCGTTTTCGCTATACTTCATGTTCGTTCTTCGCTTCTATTTTGAAAGACTCTATCGAGACAATTTCGCAAGTAGGTTTAGTGAGGTTTTCAAATTAGCTATAATGTTAAATAATATATTTTGTTGATGTATAACTTTATGGTATATATAGAAAATTAAATAATGTAGAAAGGACTAAATAAAAATTAAAATCATTATATAAGAATATTAGGTATTCATAGATTATCAATTGAGATTGTGGTTTCGCTCAAAGTGACATTTCAAAAGTCAGATGAATATGCAAGTCAGTGGTGACTCTCCCATCTCGTGAAGATAAAATGTCACGGTAAAAATAAACAACGCACAATCTTGTTTAGTGCTTGATAAGCATTCAATTTAGCCATGCTTCAATTTATCCATCTAATACGTGTTTCTAACTTTTATCTACTAAATTGTCAACCACCCATTTTAGTATTTTACTTCACATATCAAAAAAATAAAGTCGTTCTCATGTTTCATAATGTCATAACTACGTACTACTTGGTGTATACAAGTCCAAAAGAAAAAACTGCTACTTGGCCAGTTGTTCTTTGAAAAAAAAAAAAAAAATTGTTTCGGCCACCATATCTATTCCTGCACTGCATCTCTAAACAATAATTTTACTATTTTAATGTATTTTTTTAACCTTTTAAAAGATAGGGAAAAAAAATCAATTTATTTATTTGTTATTTGTAAGGGGGATTAATTCTATTTTATGGCCAACTTTTTCTCTCTATTTGGTGATTGTATTTGTGTTTCTTCATCTTCTATAATATTTACAATATTCTCTTCATCTCTCTACTAAATATCACTTTTTAATCATGTAATGTTTAAGAAAAGATATGTAAAAGACATATATATGTTATGATTTTTTATCTAAACTTTAAAAAATTCAGCTTGAGACAAGATACTAATAAAGTATAAATGGTGAAATTAAGATTTTCCATGAAAAATCGAGAAATAAAGGAATAAAATATCAAAACTACCATCGTTGTCGGTGGAATCGTTGTCAATAAATTATATTCCTTGCTCTTTTTTTAATATAAAATACGAGTTTATATAGCAAGGCTCAGTCGTTAGTACATCTCAAGTCCAATCCGGGTTTTCATTAGTCCAGACTTGGTCTACCAATTCTTGGTCAGATAATCTAATCTATCAGCCACAACATCTTGCTGTTTTGAACGGTAGACCGTATTTTTTATTTATTGTAGTTTTGGCATTTTATATCAGCTAATGTGAAATAGAATTCTACGTGCCAATTTGCTTCGGATTATTGTCAACATGGCTTAATATAAAAGCTGTGATTTGTTGAATTGGTTCGATCACAAGGATTGATGATAGCTTCAGGCGTGTAACATTGGATAACTTACCCTGTCCCTATGCGATCATATTCTACATTATCCAAATGGGTTCATGTAACCGTGATACTGCCCGGGCAAACATGGTTTGAATTTGAACATATGATCATTTAACATAAATTCACTGAAGTCTAAAAACAAGATTTAAACTCACTTAACAGATAGACTCTCAAAAATTGTTAAGAAAATACAAATTTTGTCAAAGAAATCTGTTGCCTTCACAAATATTATAAAATCACCTATAGACACAAATCATAAGATTCAATACAGTTTGGTTTGAGCAGAAGCTGTATAAAACAAAAAGGGCACAAACGACCAAACAAGAAGAAATGCAGACTTTGACAGCAGACAGTATAAAACAACTTTTCATCTGAACTCCTATACAGAAACCACGTTCCACATAAAACACAGCCAAGACACACTTCCAAGTTTGAGGGCCACAAAAATCCAGCAATGCAAGCTGAAAAGAGCTTGTTCACACGACTTCTGTCATGTTGATCTCTTCATTGTTCCTAGCTTCCTAAAGAGAGGAATAAAATGTCATTAGCCATGTATATTTCTACAACATGTTAAAAACTACGCTACATTGTAAGCCTTTTACCACATTTTCTTTGTTTCTCTGGGGAGTGCTGCCCGGGCCTGTGAGCAAAGAACATATCATAATAAGGATGAGTTTTGTATAAGGATTAAAAATAGAGGTGAAAGTCTCATTGATTAGATTTTTATGAAATTTTACTCATAAATTTAATTTATAAAGATTTTTTCCTCCACTTTTACCTATGTACCAAACTGATCCTAAGAGTATATTTGGTTAGAGAGTAAAAATAAAGATAAATTTTTCATGGATGAGTTTCATGTGTAATTTAGTTGCAATTTACCCTTGTTCACATAAAGCTCAAGTTTTATACTTTAACAACTGAACTAGAATATATATCATATATATCATAAAATAGACATTTTGGTCCACACTTGGTCACTTTACCTTCTTTAACATCAGATTTCTTTTCCTGCCTCCTGACCATGCCCTTTTCCTGATTAAGCTCTTGCTTGCTTGGCTTCTCAGCCTTTTTAACTGACCTATGATTCCCACTTTCCAACGCAGGCCTTGATTTTGGGGAGTTTGTGCTGAATTTTGCTCTCAACCTGGATCCAGGATTACCCTTTTGAGAAGTCTCGTTCTTTGTTGACTCTGCTGCAGGAGTGAGTTGAGTAGGCTCTGTGTTCAAGCACTTCGGATTCAGTTTCCTAGTCCCCATGGTAGGAGAAGAGCTGTGCACATCATCATCAGAGGATCGAGTTCCCTCTTCTGGCACCTCTAAAATAGTTTCGGATACCTGTGGCTGCTCTGTGTTCTCTGAGATACCATAGCTTTCAAACAATTCTTTCACAGTGTCTCCAAGGTCAGCAAGCTCATGTCTCCTCACATATGATTTTAGCTCTTCTTGCATTCGCTGGAGTGGCTATCGTTGATATCAAAAAGGAAATAGCTAAAAATTAAAAATTGGTTCAACTTTTGAGCAAAAATACAATGGAACTACATTGCACGAAAGTGAGTTAGCCTTACCATATCCATGAAAAATATGCAATTACAAGAACAAGAAATGATATTTGTACAGTGAGTGTGAGTCCAACACTTACGAGTGACACATATATGAGAAATTCAAGTTGATGAATTGAGAATGGAGGGACTACAACGGTAAGTGATAATACTACCACCCAATTCTCAGTCATTAGCACATAAATCCACAGTTAGATGGCAATATTATCACTTACCATCAGAACCCCCTAGAATCTCCATTCATGAACATGAATTCCCCATTATTTACACGTCATTCTTCAGTGTCAACAAACACATTAAAATCACAACTTACAAATACCATTTCTCTTAAGAAACATAACAGGGAAAGAGAATCGGAACATACACAAAAGAAAAAGATGTGTGCCTCTTGTGTGTTTTCAGTGCATTGACTAGACTTATGTATGTTTTTGTTGTACCTCACATCCTGCCTCCAAGGCTAGTTTGAAGAATCCTAGTGCAACTGAGTGCTTGGCAGCAGATTCAGAGAGCTTGATCTGGTTAAGCCAATATGAATCCGAAGTTATGAGATTGTGTTTGGTTCTGCCTGGTGTCTTTGAAATGTCAGAGATTGGTGTTTCATTCCTGCCTTTTCCATTAGCAGGCCTCCTTGTTCTGGTCTCAGAGATTGGGGTAATGTTGCCAGCAGCAGCCTGCTTTGGGCCGGGAGTCGCGGATGCTTTGGCAGGAATGGAAAGCCTTCTGGGTGGTTTGGCACTACCAGACTTCTCCTTGCCAGAGAAATCAAGAATTCCCACACTTTTGCTCACACTTGTAGCAGTTCTCCCGCTGAAATTAACAATGTAACTATTTATAAGATAAAACCCATACTTCAATTTTACCCCCCCAATAAATGAATAAAAGAAAAAACACACAAAAAGTCAAAAACAAAAACAAAAACAAAGCAATTGTGTAAGTAATGTCGGAACTTGGAAGTAATTCAGAGATGCAGTCTACAAATTGTCAATAGAATGATCAAACAACCCCTAAATATATTGTCATCCAAAATTTCAAATAATTGGTCGCGAAAACCCCAAGCACGTGCTATAAATAGTGTATCAACCTTGGAATCAGACAGATAACGTGGCTTTCGATCAATCAGTTCAATCTTAGATAGACTAACTGCAGGAACTAAAGCCAAACAATTTTGAAAATGTTTGAACCAAAAATAAAGTAATGAATTTTGGGACCAAAATCAAAACCCACTTTTTTTTTGGGGACCAAAAACCTATTTAAGCTGTAGTAAAATTATCATTCTATCTATGTTGAAACATGAGAGTACCTCTTGGAGTCGGAAGAATCGGAGCAACCGTGTGCGTCGGGCTTGTCTTCCTTGGACCTAGTGGCTGAGCGGAGAGCGTACCGCTGAAGCTTGGATCTGGCAGACCCTGAAGAACCCAACCACAACAGAGAACAAATACAAGCCAATTAAAAGCGTTGTCACAAGGAAGAGGCTTCTCAGGTGTCACATATAACCAACCCGTTTGTTTTGTAAAATAAAATGAAAACATGTATAGAGTTGGAGATGAGATGTGTGAGAAAAGAAAGAGTTGTGTGTGTGTGTGTGTTACAGTTACCGGAAGCAGCAGAGGGGTTTTCCTTGACGGGTTCTTCCATGTCTGATTGTGAATTCTGGGAATGAGGTTGGTGATGAGATGAGAGGCTTGTCTCTGTGCGTGTGTGTGTGTGTCTGTGTGTGAGTGCTTGTGCTGCTGTGTAACCGAAACTTTGTTCAAAAACTGGAACTTTGATGTCCTGTCGGTCATGTAACGAGGACTTTTTAAGGTTGTATCTTATCTTGTCCTGTTTCTTTCCAGAACTGTCCCTTTGGGCGGGAATAACTCAAATTTTCGGATGCTGCCGTTGAGAACTTCTGCTTATCCCGGGTCCCTCTTGAAGACTGCATGGCTCGCGTCAGTTTCGGAAATTGTCTCTCACCTCACTGTCTACGGCTACTGGTGCATTTTGTGTAGTTAAAGATTGTGATTTGATTTTTGATCGGATAGGTTTCAAAAACTTTGGTTAAGACTTATTTTTAGTAATAAATAATTAAAAGGTATTAGAATTTTTGAACTTCGTAGAGGTATTAGAGAAATCAAAAAGACTAAATATTGAAATAGGTCTCTTAAATTTGTATTGGGAGATAAGTTAGTCCTTCAGATTTTGAAAATTTTAAAATTGGTCTCTGACATTTCAAAAAAGAGGACAAATTGATCTCTCGTTATAATTTCGTAAATAACTAATTCATCCTCTTTTTAACTATATAGAACTATACGAAGGACAAATTTATTCTTTTTTTGTAGTGTGAGGGACCAATTTGAGATTTTCAAAACCTAAGGACTAACTTGTCCTAAAATATAATTCTAAGGGACCTATTTGGGTATTTTGTTTTTAAAAAATAAATAAATCAAATCTAATTATCTTATTTCATCTCTTTCAGAATATTTATTCACTTTTAAAAAAATCATCTTTTAAAATATCAGTCAATTTCACATTCTAATAAAATATTTTTTAGGTTCATATTTTTTAGGTTCCAATAATGCCTCTGAGTTATTAATGATCAATAGCATAACATTTCATTTCCAACCGTTTGATATGCTCTACAATTAATGAATATTAGGGTATATTGGTCCATACATCATAATTTTACATAGAAATATTCTATTCCCATTTTATTTATAATCTTTCTTAATATTTGTGTTTGTCTTTGACAAATATTTTACAAGAAAGAGAATAGATTGCAAGTGTGATAATTATATATTGGGAAAAGGATTGTATATAGACTTTAATTTTCATGACATAACTTTTGGAGTAGTTGGGTAAAATCAGAGATATTTTACAGATGTAAAAATATATGATGAGATGATTATGCAAAAAAATTATATGATTGTGTAAAACAATTTTATTTTATGAGTACATCAAAATTAAACTCTTACCTATATTCTTGAAATATACTTAATATGTATGCCAAACAAAGATTGTAGTACAAATATGACTTTGATCCTATAATTATAAGGTGTTTGCTTCAATGCTCTAAATAACTGAATAGTATCAAATATGTCAATGTATTAAATTTTTGTTGGTGTTATGATCCATATATCGAATCTGTACTTTTAAACATTGGGATTCATGATTTTCTTTATTTCTACTTTGTTCATAAGGATTATTTTACAAATACACAAGTTTAGTAAAATCCCCAATTCATCCATGAACTAAAATCCTTAATTTCTTCCAAGGCTACAACCACCACCTCAACCTTCTCCTCCAGACCTCCACCACCATCACAACCACCATCTTCGCACTTGACTCCTTTACCTTCAACCCTATAATTAGTTAACCTTGAAATAAATGCTAAATATATTTTCATTCAACCAGAAAACTCAATTTTATCTGTAGTGGTGAATTTCCATATCTTCTTAATTGAGAAATCCACCACGGATGATCCCCTCTCTATTGGCGGCCTAAGTTGTATTCAAATGGAAATTGGAAAATTGAAACTAATGTAGTAAATGTATGGTGGCCTTTTAACATGATCTGGTAATTGGATGACTTCAAAGATGGTCCCCATTGTCTTGTTATCGTCCAAAAAAATTGATTTCCGGATCTTGTATGTTTCAGTTGCTTGCAATGCAGCAAGCTTATTGTTCTTAGTGCCAACTATTTTATTGATGATAGTTTCCCATGGAGTCGGGTGTGCGGAGATAGTGGTTGTGGTGGTGGTGGAGGAGGGAAATGTTGGGGTGGTGGTGGTGGAGGGGAATGTTGAAGTGGTGGCATCGGCGGTGGTAGAGGATGGGCTCTTGGAAGAAATTAGAAATTTTAATTTAGGAATGAATGAGAAATTTTACTAAACTTATATATTTATAAAATGATCCCTGTGAATAAAGTACAAATAAAGAAGATTATAAGTCATAATATTTAAAAGTACTAACTAGATATTGACTAGACATTTATGCGGATCATAATACCAATAAAAATTTAGCACATATTTTGATACTATTCAATTACTGAAAGTTTGGAAGCAAACACCTATTTATAAATATAGTCGATTTTAGTTTTGACCTTTCTTTATTTTATTTTGATTTTGATCCCTCATTTTGTCAAAATTTTAGTTTTAATCCTTGTTGTTAAATGAGATCCTTTAACTAATAACATATCAGACGAAAATCCACCTTAGCCTTGGCATTTGACACCATTTCCATCTATTATGTCATTAGTTCATTGGTCTCATCTAATGAGAATGGCTACAATTAGAATTTTTAAAAATGAAGACCAAAACTAGACTAAAAATTTAAAAATAAAATAAAATTTTCTATATTTACAGGGTATAAAAATATATGAAAGTTTTTTTTTCTTCTTAAATCACTATTACCTATAAGTCATTTTTAGACCTCAATTAATCAGTTTGAGACAAATCAATCTGTTATAGAATAAAACTTGCTTTCATTCACAGCACTTAATTCCACCACTTTTTTTTTTTTTGATAGATTAATTCCACCACCTTATTTAAGCAAAACAGCTAATGTATATGACTTGAAAGTTGAAACCATTGCTATGGTACGTCGAATAAGTTATGGCATGTCGGCCAAGCTATGGTGTACTACGCATTACCGATCGTTGACGACATTCTCCAACCGTGACTTCCTCTCTTTTCTTTTTTTTGGGTGTACTCTCCAACCGCGACTAAGTACATTTAAAAGTGGGGCCAAATATTAATATATTTAATCACAGAAATACTTCCCTTTCAAAAGCATTGTCATAAGCGTAAGAGTGATGTTATTTAAACACCTAAAAAGTAAGTGTTTATTAGAACACTCACTTAATAATTATTAGATGTGATGTGATAGATGGAATGTGTGGGATCCACCATCATATCTAATAGTTATTAAGTGGATGTCCCAATAGACATCCACCTTTTGGGTGGTTAAATAGCATTTTTGTAAGGGTAATGTTATTTATATAAAAAATATTATTTGTATTCATTACATATAAGATATCATATTTATTCACATATCATCTACCATTGAATTAGATGTGAATCCCACTTAAATAGATCCATACCTCATCTAATGATTGATAACATGTAAGTCAACATGATATCTCATATATAGTGAATACAAATAATATAAGTGTATTTATACATACTCAAAAAGTAGGTATCTTTGGGTGTCCATCCAAATCTAAAAGGGAAGAAATAAGGTAAAGAGTTTAAAATGAGGGGCTTGTGAAATTTAACGGTAATAGATTGAGTGTTTACACAAAATATGAGGCATTGAGTATTGAAAAACATCTCTCTTGTCATAATTAAGTGGTAAAATGTGATAGAAATATTTTAAAATTTTTAATCATTCATAATTTCTATCTAGTCACTTAATATTCGTCATATGTAATCACAAAGCCTAGTATAATTAATAGTTAGTTGGGTTTCTTAAATATTTAGTCAGGGATTTGATTCCTAGTGATGTGTATAGAAAGGGTCTTATGGCAAGAGATTTACTCCTTAATAAGAGCTCCCACTTCGAAAGAATTAATCACTACCGTCAACAATAAATTCCTAAAAATAAAAAAAATATTAGTCAAATGTGTTCCAACTGTGTCTAACATTACATTATTGGCAATTCTCTTAGTAGTCAACTAACATTGTTTTTTTAATTTTTTAGGTTAGACAACTAACATTGTTTTTTAATACATTTAGTAAATGTGTGACTAAATGTCCGAGAATAATCCCTCATAACTTACACACCGCCACAAAAGACATCACCATCACTATAACCAACCAACCAAATGTTTAAACCGTTAACTTATGTCTTAAATTAAATATGCTTCAAAACCATATAATGATAATTTAGGATATCTATACGGAGTCTCAAATGGATGGTGAAGCCACCAGCTAAGCATGATAGTTGATTGGTAGGTTTGAAATCAAATCAAATTAGAAGCTAATGCAAGCGAAAATGTCAATGATAGATTAGTCGAGCATTTGTTGGGCCATGGTGGGGCTGGTGGTGGACCCATATGCAACCCGTACAGGGCTGAAGAAAAGTATAGTATGGGAGGCTCCTTCTAATGTTCGAATTTAAAATTTAAACATGCATGCCTTGCTGTATGATAAAAGAGTGAGACGAGAGCCGACCCGGGAGCGTGGTTAAGTGATAAGAATTCATCCTTCTTTAATCAAATGTCAGGGGTTCGATTCCTAATTTTGGATATGGAAAGCTAATTAAAAAATCTCGGACCAGCTCTCTCACCCTTAAAGGTGCCTACTATTGATGAAGAGATTAGTCTCACAGCTGTCAACGATGGAGATACTCTGAAAAAAAAAAAAAAAAAAAGAGCGAGGCAAGAACCGTTTTTTAGTCAAAAACTGCGGTGCTGCCGATTAGTTAGCACTTGGGAGGAGGGCGGAGCAAGGTCCAATTTTTAAGGAGGATGAACATAAAAAGATAGTGTATATATAAGAAAAATATATAATATAGTTTCTAAGTTTTTTCTTAATGTATAAATTTTAAAAGAAAGTCACAATTTGTGCTTAATAAATTGATTTCTCAAAAAAAATATATTCCACATCCTTACAATAAAAATAAAGAATAAATTAGTTTATTTTCAATATTTTTATAAAGTTATTTATCTTATTTTTGTTTTTATTAGAAATCAGTTTGAATTGTTTATATATTATTAAAGATTAATTTGTCATATTAATCAATCAAAAGTCTTAAGGAAAGACTATCTTGTCCTATAACTTTAATTATGAGAGATGATTAAATGATCTTTTCCTTGAAGGATCAATCTGTTTGACACATACTGTTATTATAAAGGAAAATATATATTCCAATCAAAACTCAAGAAATTAAACACGTATATACACAACATATTGTTTATTATAATATCTATATATCTAATAAGTAAGAGGTTTATAAGAATTTATCACAAACATTTGAATTACATTTTTTAACTTACATAGAAATAAATAAAAACAAAATGAAAAGGATGATAAAATTGAACTATTAAAATATTAAACTTACTAAATCCCTTCTCAAAATAATAATAATATAGCATACTACAAATTTTTATAACATACAAAATTTTTTGCAGGGGAGCAAAGTATGTATTTTTATATATAGGGGCCAAGGCCCCACCCCAGCTTGGAACAGTAACTTAGGGGCAAATTCTTACATCAAGAATGTGGTGAGAAAATATGAGGCATCATAAAAACATCCAACGATTTATATGAATTGCTTTTGAATTGACTTAAAATTATGAATATACCTCAAGCCAGGTTTGAAGTTAAATTTGTATAATTCCATTTCCACCCTCGGTTAAATTATAACATGCATTTTTGTGCTAACAATGGAAGATTAACATAACACAGTGACTTTGTGTCACCCATGAGCTAAGAAGCACGGACACACCAATATGTCGGACACGAGTCGAATACTGACACCCACACAACACGTATCCAACAAGCGTTTGTACGTGTCTAATTAAAAAAATAATTTTTTGAGCTCGAACACACATTAGACATGACCGGACACGCACCGAACACGACTGGATACGCATCGAACACGACCGGATACGTGCCGAACATGACTGGATACGCATCAGACACGGCTCTAATTCACTGTAGACAAGCCTGAATTAGTTTCTTTATTTTTTTTTTAAATTTTTAATACCAACATGAGCTAAAAAATCAACTCTAGTTACTTAATTGGATCTGTAATGTTGGGTCATTTCATTTTAAAAATTCTTCAATTGATTATAAAAAATAAAAATTAATTAGATAAAAAAATTATATAAAAATAACCAAAAAAATTCAGAAAAAAAAAGAATCATATAAAAAAAATTATATATATGTCATGTCCATGTTCTGTAATTTTTTGAGTTTGATATGTTTCCATATTCATATCTGTATCCATATCATATCGCATATCTTTGTGAGTGTATGTGCTTCGCAGCCCATGGCTCATGACGCCCAAGAACACGCCGCCACCCCTGATGAGGACAACAACATGGCAAGACCCGCATTATCATCTACTAGCGTTTTGATCTATCAAGATGCATTGTTTATTTTTTAGATATTAACACAATTAAATATAAGAATAATATTAAATGATTAAATATACAGAAAATAATTAAAAATGTGCTTTTTAAAACAAATAATATCCTCAACGTGGATGTACGTTAAGTTGCTACTTCCAATTACATAATCTATTTATATTTTTCATAACTGATTTTTTTATAAATATTAAAAGAAAATATTTATGGATTTAAAAATAAAATTTAATGGAGCGAGAAGACACAAAAAAAACATTTATTTGAGAAATCTTTTTTACATATTGTATAGATTCACAAATACCATGTGGTTCCAAACTCAACCAAGCCCACCTTAAAACTAGTGGTAATTTATAATATACATATGGGGAATGTTACTATGCACCTTCTGAGTGGGAAAAGTATGAGATTAAATTATTTTAGAGATTAATTTTCATGCATTGTCATTGTATAAATTTTACATTGTCATTTAATCATATATTTTTATTTATAATACTTTTTAGGCAGTGGGTGGTTAAGGCAAATAACTTTGCTGGTATGGTAATACATGATCAAATATTTGTATAATTTTTTTTATACTAACCATACATATAAATTATATCTATTATTTTAATAATTGATCATAAATATAATTTTTTATAATTAATTATATGAACTTCAATTTATGTTTAGATTTATGAGTTTACTCTTAATATATTGATAGTGTAAAACATTTTACACAACTATCCAACACATATTATCACATCAATAAAAAAAATTTGACTTTCATAACACAACTTCAAAAGTCATTGCACATGAGAGGATTTGACTATATGATAATGTGTGAAAAAAATGTATATTGTCAGTGTTTTAACATTAAATCCTAGATGTATTAATTAATTTAAAACTGATTTGGAAGTAGTATGTTTTATTTGGATTATAACAAAAAATATTTTTGTATGATAAATTATTAAAAAGTATATGAAATGATTTGTTTATTTTTTTTTTAGTTTTATTGATTTGATAAACTATCATAATTCTAAAATCATAATTTTTTGTTTATAAAAAAATTTAAAAAAAGTTGCTTATAATTGTAACTATTATCATCTTAAAATAATATTTGGAGATTACTTTGTTACCCATGTTAGTTTTTTCAATACCTATTACCAATGGATGATTGTTATTCAAACATGACTTCCATTGCTTTATATATATATTGTTATTTTCGCAAAATTGCACACCTGGCTTAATCTTAGCCCACTAATCCCTATAAGGCACTAGTACTCTAGCTATAACTCAGTCGAGAGTAGTCCAATCTGATCGAGACTAGTAGCATTTAATAGTTGACATTTAGGGTTACAATTCATATGAAACCCACTTTCTCAAACCATGTCGTTTTGAAGGTAAAAAATGCAGAGCAAAGTTGCATAATAGCGATAGGAAGCTCTGAATAAGTGTTTTTGGCATAACTCTCTCTACTTTTATAAAAATTAAGCAAACAAGGACTCTTTGCAAAACTTATAAAGAGAACATTAATGTAATGAATGATTAGTGAGCTAAATTTGTCTATAAATAGGGGTTGAGACCAAAGTTTTGGCAGACTTTTCATTATTTTTCAGATTTTAGATTTAGTTTCCTACTTAGGAAGTTTTCTCCCTTCTACTCTTTCCCCTCCTTGCTTATAATTTTAGGTTTACCTCTGTTAATGGTTAGATATTTAGTTAGTTCAAGGATTCAAGAGGAGCATATCAACTTTTGAGAATTGGTGTGAATCTGAGATCAACATTTTCAGATTTGGTGCTTTACTCTTCTTCTTGCTCTTGATCTGATTTCTTATCTAAAGGTTTGCAATTCAAAATTATGAGTAAGAACTTGATTGGGCTTTGTGTTTCGGGTTATGAGTCTAAGATTAATGACATTCATTCTCAAAATCAACATAGATCATGTAAGTCTTAGAGGTTTCTAAACTGATTTGATTTTGTGTTGATTAAATTCATGAAGATTTTTATGTTTGAATCTACAAATTTGACTTGAGGTATTGTTTGAATTTAATGATAGAGTAACAATAGTTTCTATTTGGTTATTGGACTAGTGTTTTCATTTAATAGATTTCTCATTTTATGCATATTGCTAGTGTTCTATTTCATCATAAATTTCCCTTATATCCATAATGGGTTGCATTCATGCACCCTTTTTTTCTCTACAACTCTAGACATGTAATACCCTAATTTTTAACCCAATATTCTATAACATATTTAGGTTAATCATTAGTCTATTATTCTTTTAGTCTCATTCTTTAAAACCTTTCATTAAAATACTTAGCGGAAGATACAAATAAATTTTTCTTTTTCAAAACTTGAAAAACAAAACGCGAGCCGCGCGCTAACTTAACGTTCGTCATAACCACATCGTACAAGAAAAGTAATCACACCATTCATAATCATGAAATATAGTATCATACATAACAATCATAATATCATCACTCCTTCATAAATACATAAATTACTAGCATCATTGTACCATTATTTATACCAAAACAAGTCCTAAGCCTTTGAACTATTTATAAATCATGTTTACTACATTATAAGGGTGCTGTATAGAATTAGAAAATTAAATGTTTTAAGAGTTCTAGAATTGTATTTTTACGGTTCTCTAGTTGCTAGTTTCTCTATAAGCTCTAAAAATCAATCCTACTTCAAATGTAACCAAATTTTTCATGATTGCTCAATCCTAAACTGATTGTTATCATAGTAAAACAGTTTTGGCATTGATTAGGATTGAAGGGGTCAAACACATGTTAAATTCCAACTTTATGATTTTTCTATGAAGCTAGTTTCTTTCCTAACATGCATAGAAATGTTCCTACCTCATCATATATCATTTTCACACATTCTAGCACATTAAAACATCATCATACAGCATCAAACACATCAAGGCAGAACCGAACTGTTCAAATCCAAAAAGACAGAATTTGACATTTCTAAAGCATATAAGTTGCTAGTTTCCCTTGGAATCATTTTAGGACTTCTAAAACTCTTTGCAAACCATTTTATTTTATTAAGAGGCTAAAAACAACCTTAGGTCAGTAACCAATTTAATTCTTCTTTAGAAGAGGATTAAAATCATAAATCTTGTTGGTCATAACTTTTTAAAACTCATCAAGCTTAAAGAAAATCCTAGAACATAGGTTGTTGGCCCTTGTAACTAGATGGAACTCATTCCAAGCTCATCATTATTACTTGGCCGAAATTTTACATTCAAAGAATGCTTCCATATTAAACTTTAACTTGAGATAAAATGGGCAAGTCTTTGAGCTCTAAGGTCTTTAAGTGATGACAAAATATAAACATGTTATGCACTTCATTTTTATTCTTCATTACAAAGTAAAGTGAGAACTTTAAAGTAAATATGCAAAACTTGGAAATAAATATGCAAGGCTTGAAATTTAAATATGCAAGACTTGAAGTAAATATGCAAGGCTTGAAAGTAAAAATGCAAGACTTGAAATAAATATGCCATGCAAGTTCATTTCTTTATTTTAGTGCTCTAGGCCCAGCAACAATCGAATTTAAGGCCGAAATAGAAAGGCTTTGAGAATTGATTAGGTGATAATGCAAGTCTTGTTTTAATCTTTGAGTCCTTAGGTGATGACTTGAAAGTAAAGATGCAAAGCAAGAATATAAACATGAGTGCAACCTCAAAATAAATATGCAAGTTCATTTATATCTTATTAGAGCTCATTCAAGACTTTAGAGGAACTTAAACATTAACTCAAACTCATCATGACAAGATAAAGTGACGTCTAGAGTTCTTAGAACTCAAGATAACATTCCTTAAAAATATAACCATAAATGAACTTTATAACACCTTTATGAAAACTCAAGCTTTAGAGATTTCTTTGTGGTGAACATAAAGTCACCAACTAGAACTCTCATCATCAAGCTATCATGAGGGTTCATCCAACAATTGTTGGCCAAAAATTTTAGAGAAAAAGAAAAGGAAGGAAACCGAAACTTTAAGAGCAATAAAGAACCATTTTGAAACTCTAGAGACCATGATGTTGATGATGTATTAACATTGACACCATGGGTCCTCATCATTGAGTTCATGTAACCATTTTAAAACATCATCAAAGTTAAAGATTTCAAGGTTCAAGAAAGAAAGAACTATAAATATTTTTAACTCAAGAACAAAGATTAAGCTTTAGAGGTTGTTCAAGTGATGACTATTATCATGAAACCCTCATCATCAAGCTCTCATTCCTTTGTTTTCAAAGGTTCATGGATGAAAATGAAGAAGGAAGAGAAGAAGAAAAGAAGTTCCAAAAAGATTCAAGAGAAACCATAAAACACATAACTAGATTAAGAACTTAAATGAAAGAAAACTTGAAAGAAAATCCCTACCAATTGATTGGGGTTTGAGATGAGTGAAGAGGATGAAGAAGTTGAAGAATTTGGACACTTGAACTTTGAGAGAAAAAGAAAACTTTGAAGTGCTCTTTGAAAACTTACACTTAGCAAATGAACCCAAAATGATGCAAGTTCACCCAAGCATGCTATTTATAGAGAAATGAAACAAATGAGGGGTGTTTGGGGAGGGAATGGCTTCGGCCATTTACAGTCATAAGGAGGAGAAAAATATCTTCTCCAAGGCATGGTTCAAGGCATGGTGGAAAGCATGGCTAGGTATGGGTTCAAGTATGGGTGCAAGTATAGGTCAAGCATGATTCTTTGAGTGAGAAACAAATCAACATGTGATGTAAATGGGGGTGAGGTGCCCGAAAATGCATCAGCCATGGGGGAGGATTTCTTGCATTTTAATTGTGATTTAGAGTTGTGTTTAGGTGTATCTTTGATTAAGATTAAGATTACGAATTTGTAAGAAAGTGTTTACGTGAGAAAATGGGTAATCAAGGTTGTCAAGACATGTTTAAGGAGTGGTCTTGCATCATTAGTGAGTTATAAATTCATTTTAGTTCATAAACAACTCTAGACACAATTCCATGATTTAAGGAATTGGAAAGAGAAAATACTATTCAAGATTCGAAGATTAGAATCTTGAGTTTTAAAAAGAGATTTAAGTTTAATCTAAGCAATTTTAGGTTCTAATTAATTTTAATAGCTTATTTTAACTCTAGATTAATTATGGAAATTAATTAATCTTTGATTAGAGCCTAATATTGTTTAGGTTTGTTTAATTACGTCATTAAACTCAAAAATACTATTTCAGGGGCAAAATCATAATTTTACACTAAAACTGTCCGGGACCACCGGGACTTAAACAGATACCTCTAAATACTTGAAATTACCTTTTTAATCCTTTGGGAAAAGTTCCAGGCTCAAACGGCACCTTTACCTACGTGAAAACGCTATAGGGGTATTTTAGTCATTTTGACCTGAAACTGTAGAAAATGAGATTTCATTTCTGAAATCACTCAAAGATCATCTAAGCTTCTTCAAACATTGAGCTAACCCTTTGATGACTACCGAGCCGGCTATCCTCGAATTCCGGGCAAAAAATGACCTCAGAGGCATTTTGATCATTTTCCTCTCAGACAGAAAATCGGAGCGTTACAAGACATATTGCATCACTTTGTATGTTAGAATGATTGACATTTGATTGATTTGTGTTTAGTCCTCATTGTGCGTCACTGAGTACGTAATATCATGGTTCATTGCACTATTTTGATGAATAAATATGTTTTGAAGTTTCTTGTGTTTTTAATCCTCTTTTGTAAGTGTTATTTAGGGACTTGCCATTTTGGCGTATGAAGACTATAAAGGTGCATGGAGCTTATAACATTGTTTAATTTGGGAGAATTTAAGGAACTAAATAGAAGATGTCTGAAGCTCATTTATAGGAAATGTTGTAATGGAAAATTTGTATCTCTCTCAACTGGGATTGGATTGACATAAATAAGATGTTTTGGAAAGTTAAATAAGTCCTCTAAAACTTTCATATTTAACCCAAAGTCTAGTTCTAAAAGCATATTGGTGAAAATCAAGTTACAAGATTAAAGATTATTGATATTTTGATGCTGTCTAACCTGATCTCTAATTCGTATTTTACTAATATCTAGACTATAGATATCCGATTGATGTGATTCTTGTGGCCTTGGAAAGCTTATGCAAAGGGTCGTTTTGGCTCTCATTAGAGATTACAATTCTTAACATTAGTTGTGATTATTCACCTATGGAGTAGTAGTTTTCTTTACCTTACACAAGGATAACTAAGAATTGAGATTTGTTCTTGAGATTCTAGTTTTAATTGCAATTTGTGATTGATTTTTGTTTCCCTTTTGTTTTCTCTCTTGAATATTGATTGTTTGAATTATGGTAATTTTGTTTTTTAGAGCTGACTGATTGTGTATTCATTCACATTGTGAGTTATATGCATAATTAGGATTTTATTGGGGTATTTGATCAATTAATTAAATTACATCCAATCGGTAAGAGATTGGAATTAACTCGATTGAGAGATTAGGTTGTTGTAATTAGTAATTAAACTAGCATAAACTCATAGAATCATGATTATGGATTATTAGTGCATGTGTTAGTCAAACCCTTATTGGGAGTGCAATTATATGATCGTTAAGTAGAATTACATCATTATTGTGTAATAACATAATTAATGAAAGTAACCACCGCCACGAATTAGTCCTTTAAACCAATGACTGAACAATTTTAAATCTAAAAGACTCCTTGTGTAGGTAACTCTTCTCATATAAATCTCTCTATTAAGTTTCATTATTCTCGCAGCAATTTCAAAAACTCCTTAATTTCTAATTGACTAGTAGCACTTTCTTTTGAGATAATTTGAGTTGTGCCCTTTACTACATTTTTAGTGTAATTTGCACATTATAAATTTTAATTTGTTTGTAAGTCACAACAGCTCACATCAATCATTAATTAGATAATGTTAGCATTCTTGAGAGGCAACTTGGGTTGTATTGTATTTGTAATTTGATTTTGTAGTTTGATCAAACTTGACACTTAATTCGTCAATACCCATGAAAAAATTAAGGTTGCTAAGAAAACTACCATAATATTTATTTATTATCCATTTGCTTTTTCTTATTTAAATACAACAAATTATTTCAAATTAGCTTTTATTTTAAAAAATGGTTTTAGATTACAAGTAGTTTTTCCGAACACGCACCAGTCAATGTATCATGCACATGTCAAATAACTACATTATGTGGTCAAATGTTCACAACTGTAAAAATAAGCAATGTTATTTTAACACCTGAAAGTAAGTGTCTCATTCCATTACTATTGGATGTGATAAATTAGTAAGATAAACGGAAATCACTATCATATCCAATAATAATGGAGTAAGGGACATTGGCGATGGACACACAACTTTGAGTATTAAAATAACATTTTTGTTTAAAAATAAGCAAAAACACTAAACACACGATGTCATCCTTTCGAACTAGCACCATCATTCTCCTTTTTTGCTTTGCTGCCACCTTTACATTGTCGGCAACTGTCACAACTACTTTGATGTGTTTCAGCTTCTATAAATCGAATCAATTAGGATATCAAATTCAAAACATTTAATTTCATAAAAAATAAAAATAAAAATGAATTTTTTCTTATTTTTAACTGACGCATAAAATTTAATTTGGAAATTAAATTAATTCTTTTAGTTTGATTGAATATCAAACACTACTTTAAAATCACCCAAAAAAAACTGATTTGAGCATAAGATTTGAATTTTCATACATTATCAATATTCATGATTATGTTTTTGTTTGAAAATTTTAATATTTTGTGATATATTTTTTAATTCATGAACAAATAATACTTACTAACAAAATCTTTTAAATATATACTATTTATCTATACTTGATATAAAGGTTATAGTGCCTTGCTCCCTTTTAACTACTCTTTAATATTCAAATTTCCTATTTTCTAAAATACCCTTGATGCATAGGTAGTTGAGGAAAATTATAAAAACGATGAAAAAAGCTAAAAAAAAAAATCTACAAGAATGGAAAAATGTAGATTGATAAGTACGCAAATGCCCATCAATTCACTAGTGTTACAGCCTATATACATAAGCCCAAATAAGGGCCCGTGTTATTGTAATAAAGGCTCAAGAACAGGACTAATGTCGAAACTAATGAGAGTAAGTCTTAAACTAAGAACTCGGCCCATGTAATACACATCCGATCTCTGCCTTAGCTTGGTATGGAATGGCATATACCCACAAACTTTGTGATGTGGCCAAGCCCCTTGAGCCCACTAACCCCATTTCGAAATGCTAGGGAAGTAGCAATGGACATTCCCTTTTCCCTACTTAAATGATGATTCAAAATAGAGACAGGCATGTTCATTCAACCAAACAGATCTACAAATCTCTCTTACTGACCCTTTCAGTGAAATGTTTGCAGGTACAAATTTCCATCCCAATGGAACCTTCAAGGGTTATAGAGAAGGACTGAAGCTAGTTCATGTTGTATCTACTCCCCAAGTAACCTCCTACTAAACCACCTTGTTAAATTGGCCCCGTTGCTAAGGACATAATAACTTTTCATTCCTTCTCTTTTGTTTACATGAGGAAAGCCACCATTTCTAGAACCAAGACCATGGGAGGAGTTATTCCCAAAGAGGTGCTGCTTTGAACCTTTCAGAAATACAAGATGGAATGATCGCCTCATTGGAATCCACCTTTCAAATAGATGGTCGTGGCCCTAAGTCCAACAATACCTGCAATCCATAGTCTAGAAGCCGTCAATGCTATTTTTAGAGTAGTACGCTCAACCAACCCCCGCAATTGGAGCCTCAGCAAGCTAGACTAGATGTAAACCAATAATCCAATAGAGCTTTGAGTGTGGGAGCCCATACTCCCAGCTCTTGGCTCCTTGAAATTTTCCACATGATGTGAGACTAAGCCATTCAAGTCCAAGCTCTGGAGCATGAGCTTGTGTGAATATGACAAGATGATGAGAGATTGTAGAGGGAACAAGCTAGAGCACGGGAAGAAAAGGCCCGGCTCTAGTGAGAAAAGAATAGGAAAAGAGATTAGAAGATCGCCTCAAGGCCTTAGAAGACAACGGACGACCCCAAAGGCCTCCTTGAAGGAATTGCTCATGCCATAATACTCCATCATCTCCTGGGGAGACAACCATTGGATCAGAATCAAGAAAGAGAAAAAGCTATTAGACATCATTCCCGACATGAGAACCATGCATTGCCGAGTAGAAGAAGGAGGGGTGAGATGCCTCTAAGAAGAGGATAGAGCTCCGAATACAATGGTGTTGGACAATGCTCAAGAAATCATGACCAAACTACTGCTAGTAGCAGTAAAGACAAGTCCTGGCAACTAGAACCTTGGCATGTATCATAAGAAAATCTACAATCTCCCTTCTTAGAGGAAATCATGAACTGTTTCATACCATTAAGGTTCAAACACCCAAGTGGCATCCGAATTTATGACGGATCCATAGACTCACAATATCATCTGGACATATTTCAATCTCGGATGTACTTGGATAGGGCTCCTGATCCTATTAAATCTAGAACAATCCCTACTACTTTGGAGAAAACAATTCTTAAATGGTTCAACCGCCTTCTACCGAGGTCGATCAACAAGTTCTCCGACTTGGCCAACAAGTTCCTGGCCCAATTTTCCATTAGTCATAGCAAGCCAAAATCAGTAACCAGTCTCACAGGATTCAAGCAAGGATCAAATAAAGGCCTTCATGAGTATGCCGATCGGTTCAACAATGTTATGTTTGGAATAGTCGCCTTAGAACCATAAACAACGCTGGTAGCTTTCATCCAAGGGCTAAGGTTGAATCATTTGCCCAGTCATTTGTCCAAGACTAAGTCTCAAAGCATAGAAGAGCTCCAAAGGAAAGGGAAGAAGTATATCAATATGAAGGAAGTAATGCACGCCAAGACGTAAAGTGAATGGAGACAAAAGAGAAGGAGTAGCCCTATAGGAGATGAAAAGAATATAAGAAGCTTGGGCAATGAGAGGAAGGTTTACTGATTATGCCCCTTTGAACACGTCTTTGACTAAAGTCTACAAAGAGATCCAAAATATAGAACAATTGAAGAGGCCTAGACCCATCAGATCCAAAGAAAACATCAAGTCGGAGTACCGTGATTTTCATTGTAGCTTTGGCCATAAGACAAAAGATTGCCATGACCTTAGGAATACAACCAAGGAGTTAATCAAGGCAGGAAAATTAGCCAAGTATGTGGCCACCTAGAAGATTCCAAGAAGGAGAAGACAGTCCCTCACTCAAGGCGAAGAAAATAGAAGTTGAACTAGGAGATTTGAGATGGATGACCCTAGAGAACGCAATAAACTCAAAGGCACAGTAACTAGAACAATCCACACTATAGCAGATGGTTTTATTGGAGGAAGATATTCTAAGTCAGCTTGGAAAAGGGAATTGAAGAAAGTAATGAGGGTCTCTCTGAAGGTGAGAGATTCTTATTGATCTTTATAGTTTTGCTTAGGTTTTTCTCGATCTTAATCTCCTCCAGTTCTCCTTCTGGTTCGAGCTTGTTATAGGTCTTCTAACTTTGCATATTCAGATCCCCCAACATCACATTTTAAGCCCTTTATTTCTTATCTTATTTCCTTGGGTTTCTATCTTTTAGGCTGGCATTATAGCACTGACGCACCATAATATCGTGACCTTTCACTGTGATTACCTCACCATCCTCAGAAGGGAACTTCATCACCAGGTATGGGGCTGAAACCACCGCTCTGAGCTTATTTATAGTCAAGGTGATCGATGATTGCATTATAAGTTGAGGGACAATCCATCACAAGAAGCTCCAAGCTGATAGCTTAGAAGAGGAGATGGATGTCGGATGACAAGGCCAGGGTGATAATGGAGCAAACCTCCGAGCTGTTAAAGGCAGGGTTCATAAGGGAACTATTTTACCCGACATGGCTATCAAACATCGTGCTAGTCTTGAAAGCCAAAGAAAAGCTCCATGTATACGTTAGCTACATTACTTTGAACAAGGCCTGCTTGAAAGACCTTTACTATTGCCAAGTATTGAAAAACTAGTAGATTTAGCCTTTGATTTTCAATTTCTCAGCTTTATGGATGTGTACTTGGGGTATAATCAAATCCTGATAAAATCAAAAGATGAGGAGAAGACAACCTTCATCTCGCCTTTAGCAAACTATTACTATCAAGTAATACCAATTGAATTTTTAAAAAAAATGGGGGATCTACTTATCATATGTTGATGAACAAAATCTTCAGTCTGTACCTTGGAAACAAGATGAAAGTTTACATATATCATACATTGGTTAAGACAATAGAAGTCGGCAACCTCATACCCAACCTTTGACAAATTTTTTATTGTATTCACAAGCATTAGATGAGACTTAATCCAACTAGTGTGTGTTCGCAATGGACACTAGGAAAATCCTTGCATTCATGCTCACCCACCGTGGTATCAAGGCAAATCTGGATAAATGTCAGACAATGTTGGAAATAAAAATCCAAACTTGTGTAAAGGAGGTGCAAAAGCTCAAGAGAAGGCTAGCATCATTGCCAAGGTTTATGCCATTATCAGCTTGGAAGTCACTACCATTGTTTGAACTATCAAGGAAATGAAAAAGTTTTGAATGGATGGCACAATGCGAGCAGGCTTTCTAGGATTTCAAGTGATACTAGGCCATCTTACTGATGTTGTCCAAACTAGAAGCCGTGGTAGGGGTTGTTCTGATCAGAAAAGAGAACGGAGCCCAAATGCCAGTGTACTTCACTAGCAAAGCTTTGCAGGGGGTTGAGCTTAAATACCAAAAGTTGGAAAGGTTTGTATTTTGCTTAATACTGGTAGCTCGAAGACTACGATAGTATTTTTAGGCTAATCCAATCTTGGTCAAAATTGACTAGCCTATCTAACTAGTTTTGTATTAGCCTGATCTCCTAAGTCAGATGATTGCTTGGTCAATAGAGCTATCAGAATTTGACATTTAGTGTGAGCTAAGAATAACCATCAAGGCCCAAGTATTGGCAGACTTTGTTAGAGAATTTTGGATGATGGTGAAAACAGCTGGGAAACCTAGACCCTCAATGTAGATGACTCCTTTAACCTTTATGACAGTGAGGCTAGGGTCTTGTTGGAATGAAATGACAAGGTTTGAGTTGAGATGTCAGTCCATTTTGACTTCATAACATCCAATAACCAAGCTGAATATGAGGCTATTATAGTAGGACTCAATCTAGCAAAAGACAAAGGAATAAGAGAGCTAGTGGTATATAGTGGTTCCCAAATAGTCACCTCTCTGATAAAAGGTGCCTACCTCACTAGAGATTTGGTGCTTTGCTGCTATCCAGAAAAAGTCAAACAGCTACGCTCCAACTCTATCAATGTTGGAGTCAAACACATACCATGAGAAGAAAACATTCAAGCTAATGTATTGTCAAAGCTGGCCAGCACAAGGCAGAAGAAAATAACAAGAGCCTCGTCCTGGTAACCCTTAAAAGGCCTACGTGGTAGAAGCCAACGAGGTTGGAAGCATCACCCAGTCTCCAAACTTGGTAGCCAATATCCTCAAGTACCTGAAACTCAGAACCCTGCCCGGCGAACCTCGGGAAACAAGATAGATCGCTCATCAAGCTTCGTATTGCACTATCATTAATGATCAGCTCTACAAGAAGGCCTCTCTTAGTCTTTGTTGAAATACTTGGATAAATAGCAAGTGGATTATGTCCTCCGAGAAATGCATGAAGGCATTGCAAGGAATCACCCAGGAGGTCGGCCCAAACACAAGCCCAAGTCCATTTTGATAAAGGCCCAAGAACATGCCCTATGTCAGAGCTAGTGAGAGTAAGTCTTAAACTGATGACTCGACCCATCCAATACGTGTCCAACCTCCGACCTAGCCTAGTATAGAATGGTAAATATCCATGATCTTTATGGTGTGGCCAAGCCCTTTAAGCCCAGTAACCCCATTCTGAAATGTTAGGGAAATGGCAATGGGCATTCCTTCAATCCTTCCTTCCTACTTCATGGGTAGTTCAAAACATAGATAGGTATGTTCATTCAACCCAACACACCTATAAACCTCTCTTACACACACTGACTTTCTAGGTGGAAGGCTTACAGGTACACCGCCCTCTATTCCAATGGAACCTTCAAGGCTAGTTTGTGTTGTGTTCACTCCTCAGATAACTTCCTACTGAAGTGCCCGTTCCCACTAGTATGTATAATTTAAGGGTGTCGCAACCGAAATCGCAACGGGGACGGCGAAAAAGAGAAGAATTTTTGTTTGAAAATATTGGAGTCGCCACCAAGTTTATTATAATTTGGGAAAACATTGGAAAACCCATTTATTTTAAAGAAAAGCCTTTGAAATCAGTTTTGAGTTCGGGAGTCGGTTATGCCTAGGGAAGGGCAGGAATTTCAGTCCTACGCACCCCTAACACACCCGTCCTCGGACGGTACCTATAATTGTGCAAATTAATTAATAACCCCTTTTTTAAAAAAGAAAATTTTATTCTATTTATAATGAAACTATAAATAAAAGAAATTCTTTAAAAGAAACTTCGGGAACACCAAATTGTCGCAATTCAGGTATCCCAAAATATTAAGTCAACAAGCCGTCACGGCTATTTAACATTTTTATTTGAATAAGAAATTTACTAAATAAATAAGTAAATTTAAATTGAAAATAAATGTATAAATTATAAATATTTACAAATAAGAGGAAAAGAAGAAAATTATCTTTTATGTATTTTTATAAATTAATAGAAACAAATATAAAAGAGAACAAACATTTTTGAGGAAATTTTCGAATCATTAAGCTGTCACAACTCAAATGTTCGAAATATCGAGTTAACAAGCCGTTACGGCTAAATTAACTCTTTATTACAATAACAAAAGTTAAATAAAATATTTTGAAATAAAATTTAAGAAAAAGAAATTTATAAATAAAACAAAATACACGAATAGCATAGAAAAATATTAGGAAAATTATTTACAAATAAATTAAGTGGTGAAAAGTTAATTTTGAAAGAGGATTTTAGAATATTAAGCTGTCACAGCTAAAATATTCTAAAACATAAAGTTAACAAACCGTCGCGGTCGAATTAACTCTATTTTGAAAAGAGACTTTGAATATCAAGCCGTCGCAGCTAAAATATTCCAGGACATGTGATTAACAAGCCATCACGGCTCAGTTAATTCAAATTAAAAAAAAACAATTAATTAACTAAGTATATATTTTTTTAAAGCAAAATATCTAAATATTTATTTTTAATTTGAAATGTATAAAAAAACATATTCAAGCTAAACTGAATTCAAACAAATAAATCAAAAATTCAAGAAAAACAATTATTAACGAAAACTTAAACTCGAATTCTTGACAAATAAAGCCAATAATTTAAAAAAAAGGTTTTATTTAGTTTTCAGATAAAAATCAAATGTTAATAGGAACTAACAAAGTTAAACACAATTAACTTAAATAAAACAGATAAACATATAAAATAATTTAACCAAAAGAAGAAAAATAATTAATGACATAATTACACACCAAACGCATAATCATATAAAATAACAAAACTAAAAAGTAATTCACAAACGCAAATACACAAAATATGTAAAATAATTAACTAAAAAAGCAAAATATTACAATTACACAATTAATTTCAATCAAACACATAAACACATAAAGTAATTAAACTAAAAAACATAAAACACAAACACTCTTAATCTAAGCAAGACACTAAAAAAACATTCATGAATACCATTATATAATTAATTTAAACAAAACGTACAAACATATAAAATAATTAAACTAAAAAGTTACACGATAGAAATTAAGCAAAACCTATAAACATAAAATAATTAAACTATAAATATAGACATCATTAATTTAAGCAAAACACTTAAAATAATTTAACTAAAGAAAGGTCCTAATTTTATTTTTCATTCTTTTTCAATTAACAGAAA
Source organism: Dalbergia cochinchinensis (assembly GCA_031216125.1). Taxonomy (NCBI): domain Eukaryota; kingdom Viridiplantae; phylum Streptophyta; class Magnoliopsida; order Fabales; family Fabaceae; genus Dalbergia; species Dalbergia cochinchinensis. The sequence continues at coordinate 49,968,655 of CM062373.1, read as the reverse complement.
CATTAACATTAAATTCACCCAAAATAATAAAATGAAAATAAATGAAATTAAATTGAATCACTTGTTTTTGTTTCTTTCCTTTTTTTTGCAATTAATTTACCTAATTTCATTCAAATAAAATAAAAGAAAATATATTACAAATTCTCTTCTTTTTTTATCGAAATATCGAAATACTTATTACAAACCCAAAGTAAAAAAAAAAACTTTTATTTAAGCCTAAACTAAAATGAAATAAAAACTAATCAAGTAAACAAAACCAAAAATCTAAATCATCAAAATATAACAGCCTTAATCTAAGAACATAGACAAATAAATAAAATAACTAGTATATACAAACTTCAAATAAAATTTATTATCATATTTTTTTTAGATACCCTCTTTTTTCTTAAAAGAAACACCCATATATAAATTTAAACTAACTCTCCACCTTAGTCTAACATGCAAAATTCAAATCCACATAGTTAACACATACATATATTTGAATAAAAATAAAATAAAAAAAATCTCTCTCTCTCCACACTCACAGACACACTCACCCACACACAACTCACCCTCACCCACTCACTCAAACTCATCCACACGCACACACTCACGGATTCACTCTCACTAATACCTATACACGCTCATGCCTCCGGCCCTCACATAATTCACTCATTTCATGGTTCTCCAGCCCAAACACACACAACACCAAACAAACCTTTTTCTCTCCAGCACACACTACATCAACGCGGTGAGGAAGAAAAAAAAAAAGGCATAGGAGCGGAGGGGCAGAGAGTGAGGGGACAAGGGGTTGAGCGGCTGGGGCGAAGGGGAAGAAGTCGCGGTCGCGTGGGCGGAGCCAAGGCGGAGGAAGGGGCGGCGCTGGCATTGTGCCATCGATGGGCTCACGAAGGGAGAGAAAGTAGTGAGAGAAAGCTCGAGAGAGCAAGAGATCGAGAGACCGCAGCGGTGCCAATGTGCCGCGGTCGATGCGCGAAGACGAGGACCACGATCCACGGCCGATCTGCTACGGAGATCTCATGGCGGCTTCGCGGAGGCTTGGAAGGGAAGACCACCGCCGGGAGGATGAGGCCGCGGTCTCGTTGAGAAACGCGACCAGCGTTCGCAGAGGTTGCAGATCGGGAAGTCAAAGGCGCGGCGGTGGGCCGCGATCGGAGGAGGGAGGCGCGATCGGTGGTCTCACGGTGACATGGGCTTCGGTGCGGTGGTTGGGTTGAAGGTGGAGGTTGACGGCGATGGAGGCTGCGGTTCGTGATGATCCGAGGGGGGGAGAAGCCGATGGTGGTTGAAAAAAAAAAAAAGAAAGAGGGGGGGGGCCGCGGCGGTGGAGCAGGGAGGCCGCAGCCCCTATGCTTTATTTATTTATTTATTATAATGATGTATATATACCTATATCTGCTTCTGATTCTTTTGTTCTTGATGGCTGGACTGGAATCTTGTTGAATTCGAAAAATTCTTTGTAGATGATAGTGTTGTTCTTGCTGATTGGTCTGGCTAGGAGATCTTTTTTTTTTTTAGTTCACTGATATCTCCCTTAATATGTATAGTCATTCCTTTGATTTCCCTCAGTTCCACCGAAAGAAAAATTAACATTCAAGGACATTATCATTGCATCCGTTTTTTATTTTTCCTGCTTTTCTCGTGTTCCCAGGCTCTCCCGTGAATGTGCCTGGAGACAGAACCCACAAGGAAGAGGAACCCGTGAAGGTCCTCTGTCTCCTTTCACCTTTTTTATTTATTATTATTTTTATTTTATTTTATTTTATTTTTTTACCCATTTATTTTTATTATACAAATACAAAACAAACAGCAAATCTTTTTTTTTATTTTTTTTTATTTTTCAATAGAAATATTCAATGAAACTATAATAAAAAGGTAAATTTAGTGTAAATTGTTGAATCTTATTGTTAAAAAGTCGAACAAAATCAGGTGTTCAGATAGAGTCTACATAGTTCCAAAGTATTTCAAATAAGTCATCGCTCATCAGATATCGGTAGCTTTACTATGAAGTATGAACAGATACACCAAGAAATTTTTCTGCCTTTGTCGTGACCCTCTCTGATTGTGGATCCAAACTTATGAACAATGCTTAATTACTTTACCTTTTCAATGGGCATAAATGGGTCGCATCGAATTAATAACTTCCAGTACACAACACATTGATGATATATAAATAACGTTTACCTCATAACATTAATTAGTTATTTAGTTTGGAGCTACCTTAATTATGGCTGGTTGGCTACTGAGTAGTTCTGTGTAAAGAGGAGGATAATTGTAACCCCACGTGCCACTTCACGTGCACACAAGTTTTCTTTTTTTTTTTAATAGGAAGAAAATTTAGGTAAAAAGAAAAATAAATACATAAATATGATGAGAAATTTCAATAATTTTCAGTGTGAGATCATAATCAATAAAACAATCAGGTAATATATATTTATATACTTTTAAAAAAAAATTGAAATTTTGATGAGAACACATGACCCAATCTTTATAAGATAGATCTCTTTCGATAAGTAATTTTCAAAATCTTCTATACAACACATGTATTGTTTTTGGATTTTTTTTACCCTCATAAAGTTTTCAAGTACCGGTACTTATTAGTTTATTTATAGGTAAAAATAAGCCATGCATTCTACTAATTCAAATTATTTAGATTTATACAATCAATAATTTAATTACAATTATTGAATATAATAAGGTAATGGTAACCTATGAGCACCAAAAGAATTTTTTTTTCAGGTTATAAAAATCCTCTGCAGTGTATTTGTTTCAATCCCATTGTTTTATATGTGTGAACTACGGGGTAGGAAGCCCTTGATTAGAATGAAATATGTGAGCAGAATTTTATAATGAAGATTATTTTACATAATTCATCGATATAAGGCAATTATATTAGTGAAAAGGTCTTTTGACTTGCCATAATAATTTTATTTTTCTAGTTAAGGTGTCTCGAGTTTAAGTCTTTAATTTATAGTGGGTTGACTATAAACAAATTATATACACTGAAATCTAACAAATTTTAAATATTGATAAAATAGATCAAAGAAAATATTTTTATATGTTTTCAATCCAAAGTATCTATGACCGAAAATAAAGACTACTCTTATCGAGGTGAGAGCTTGTAAACATAAATTTTACTTCTAACTATAAGACTTTTTTCATATATATCGCTGAAAATTATATCTTTGACTAAATATTTAAAAAACACAAATAACTATTAATTATACTAGGTCAATTGATTTTTTAAAATGTTACTTTGTTATGCTAGTAAGTAATGATAATATAGACAATCTTCACTCGTAGTTATATAACTAACGAATTATTAGGTTAAAAAATATTTTATACGACTATAAAATTATTGAGAATTTAAATGAGGCTAGACGTACTTAGTACGAAGCAAACTCGTGTTCCACAAAGATCTATTTAAGTTTGATTTTTTATTACTGATGTGAGGATTTGTTAATAAATAATTGTATAAATAAGTTTATTTTTATATATTGATAGTATAAATTATTTTTATGATGTCATCCAATTAAAATCTTTTATTTGTATAACTTTTCAAACAATAAATATAAAAATAAATTATCATAATCGATATGATAATACATAATTAAATGATTGCATCAAAAATATTTACATTATTGGTTCATAAAAATTAAATCCTTTATAACTTATAAGTACCTATTCAGCTTGAAATTGCCTTAACTTTAATAGGATGCCCTATGCCAAATTCAATAAATTTTTATGTATCAATAAAAACTATCTAAAATAACTTTCGGAATATATTGAAAACTCTATTGCTAACCAGGATTGAGATATGTGAAAAGGAGCATACTCATATTCTACAATGACATGAGTTTGATTTTTAAGTACGCTTTTAGTAGGAGATTTTGTAAGTTCATGTAAATACCATGTATTTTCTTAGGAGTGTACCATAACCTTGATGGAATAATCAATATTAAACCCATCTAAATTTATACTCCCTTCATTGCATTACATGTTATCTATCCATTTTTTTAAAATTTTTTAATTTTATCTATCCATTTATCGAATCAAAACAACATTAATTTCTTTCTACTAATTATATCCTTATTACAATTAAGGGTAACTTGTCTATTTTTTTAAGAGAATAATTATACTTATTAAATTAGAATAATTTTGTCAATTAATATATTTTTATGCTATTATCAATATTTTTTCATCAATTTTATGTATTTTTTTTTTGGTTTTTGGTGGATAATATACAACGAAGGAGTAATAAAAAAAAGGGTAATTTACACTCACACCCCCTGAGGTTTGCTGAAATGCAACAAACACCCCCTCTATTTGTACACCTGACATTAACCTCCCCTGAACTAAATAAAAACCAAACATATGAAAAGTGAAATTACATTTCTACCCTTTTTACTTTACCAACTCAAAACCTAACCTAAAATTACTTTCATCCCTCTCACTTTTATCAACCTTTCTCACATTTAAGGAGAACAAATGAAAGAATCCAACATCTTCCTGCTAAATAAATATGATAGGATTCATAGTCATAATTCCTATTAAATATGTCTGCAATTACATTTAGATGATATTCAAAATTTCATATAAAATTCTATATTCCAACTATGCATCAAAAAGAATCCTAAAAGGCCATGCACAAAATAAAAAGTCCCAAAAGTATCATCCACCAAAAAATCCTAAATTCAGATCTTCATATCCAATTTAATGCTATCATGGGCTGCTTGATTTCCTTCTTGGCTTAAGTTTCTGCCTATTTGGTTGTGGTTGAGGCTGGCTTCCAATAGTTGGCATGAAAATGGTAGTAGTGGCAGTATTCATGCATGGCAACGGTTGGCTTGCACTTTCTGTCAGAAGCTTTTGTTTCTACATCATAAAAATTTTAGTTAGATTAGGGTGAAATGAAAAAATAAACAAAATGAGAATTATAGTTTCAACAGCACCTTTTTGCTACCATTTGCAGTAGTATTAACAGTGTTTGTGGCAGCATTTATAGAAACATTTGCATGATTAGCAAGATATTGTTTGCAGCACCATTTGTAGCACTACTTGCAGCCTCTTTTTTCTATCAATTAACAATGAAATCATAAAAGTGTCTCATTAAAATATGGATTAGCAGTTTTATCCCTTTGACAATTACATACCTTTTGTTTAGCAGTTTTATCCCTTTGACAACCCTTCTTGTTATGTCCAAATTGTTTGCAAATTCCACATCTCACAGTGTTTGACCTTCTTGCATCTTGTTGTCCACCTCTACCCTCATCAATTCCTCTCCTTCGAGTAGTCCTAGGCCTACCAGCTAGCCTCCTAAGCTTTGGTGGTTCAACTGTAGGAAATCCATCTCGGTCTCTCACATCCAATTCAGGCATGGGATGAATCATTTCTTGGTATGTGGTGCAATACATGGAATTGGAATAAAAATCATCACAGAACCTTTCTACATTAACTCTCCTAAATGAGATGCATGCACAAGCATGAGTGCATGGCAAACCACATATACTCCAGTAGTTGCAATCACATGACATTGTCCTAAGATTGACCACAAAATTTGTGAATCCATCTTTAACCCGAAACTCATCATCACCAGCATAGAAAAGTGGCAAAACTCTCCCATCTTGAGTTGTCTTGTCAACAACTTTCCTAATTCTAGGTGTTTTTGAGGGGTTAAAGCTACACCCTTTCTCATACCTCCGCTGAAATCTGGACATAATCCTACAGGTCAATGACTCCACTAGTCCTAAAATAGGCTTTTTCCTATCTTCTCCCACCCAATGATTGAAAGATTCAGTCACATTATTGGTAATGTGGTCTGATTTACACCTAGAATCTATGGTGTGTCTAGCCCACATCTTCTTAGGTCTTTCAGGTGCCAACAACCAATCTGCAGCCTCATTATCAATCTTCCTAAGTTGTGTCATACTTTTCTCAAACACAACAGAATTGTATGCTTTTGCTGCTATCCAGAATTGTGTGGTGAGAATGAGTGTTTTAAATTTTTGTTTGAAGTTATTTAATAGATGATGGCAGCAATACCTATCATAATCAACAAAACAAATTACAATTCTATATTTTAACTTCAATAAAACAATAAAAACTTAGAAACACCAATACCAATAATGATTAAAGCATAGTGATAGTACCTATGTTTGGCAGTAGGGAAAAACTCAGAAACAGCACCCACTAAACCCTGAAATATTATTTGATACAAAATTAGAAACAGCACCCACTAGAACTAAAGATTGAGACATAAAAAGATTGGGAATACCTTCTGCATGTCACTCATTATGGTCAATGGATCCTCTTTCCATTCTGGAACTGACGATAACGCCTCATGTAATAGCCTTAGAAAGAATTTCCAGCTGTCCAAGTTCTCCCCTTCAACTATAGCAAAAGCAATTGGGAACATTCCTTTGTTGCCATCAATTGCTACAGCAGAAAGAAGAACTCCTCCAAAGTTACCCTTCAAGTGGCAACCATCAATCCCAAACCAAGGTCTACAACCTTTAACAAACCCCTTCTTCATTGCATCAAAGCAAACAAAGAACCTCTTAAACAAAGGGTTTCCCACAATCACACCATCTAGTTGCATCTTAATCAAAGATCCAGGATTTGTTTCCCTTGCAAGCTTAGCCCAAGCTGGAAGCTTGTCATATGATTCTGCATAGCTCCCCTCATTTTCCTCTCTAACCTTTCTTTTTGCACGATACAATTGCATCCAATTTTTTGGCTCTAGTCCATATTTTTCAAGCAACTCAGTCTTCATACTAGCATATGACATATTAGGATCAGCCACCAACTTGGATTGCAATTTATTTGCAATCCAAGTTGAATTAGCATTAGAGTTCTTTGTGGTTCTTATGCAATCATGCTCAGGATTATACGATTTTATCTTATATGTGTATCCATCAGGTGTAGGGGATGCATGAATGCGCCATCTACAACCTTTAGCAGCACACTTAGCAGTAACTCTAGACTTCTCATTTTTAACCCTAACAATCTCAAACCCTTCTTGGATTGTAAAGTCTTTAAGAGCTTCTCTAAATTCATAGACATCTACAAAAATCATACCTTGTTCCAGATAAACCCTACCATCAGCACCTCTTTCAAACTTTTCACCCTTCATTCCTCTATCAATATAAACCGCTTCCATATCATTATCAGAATTAACACAAACAATTGTATCATGCCTTTCCTCATGGTAGCTAAATTCATCACACTCACTTCCATTTTCACTTTCCTCTTCTACATCATACTCAGAATCAGTACCCTCCTCATGCTCATGGTTTAGCTGCCATTCACCATCATAATCACTAATTGCAAAACCCTCTTCACTTTCTACCCCCCCACTACCTACAATATTAGCTTGAGAAACAATACCAACCTCAGCTTCTGGGAAAGTACCAAGCACATTAGCAGCCACACTGGAGGGGGTAACATCCAAATATGTAAGCTTGAGCTCCGCCATGTCCCTTCAGAAAAAAAAAAAATCAACTTTCCTTTTGTAACAATATGAAAGGGTTTCGGAATGGCTTAATCAAACTTAATCAACCTTCCTCATAGCAATAGGACTTACCGATCTACAAGGAAGATCTAACCTCCGTCGCGCGACTAGTGGCTGAACGCTGGAGTGCGGAGGCTAGAGTCACTGATTCTTCTGCCGTCGTGCCGGACGTCCTTGATTAAGACGCTGAGTCGCTTGATTAGTTCTTTGGACACGTCCGCGATCGAGGAGCTGAGTCATGATCGAGGATCTTTGGAGTCGCGGTTGGTCACTGGACGTCGCGGTCAAGGATGCTGGACGTCGCCGTTGGTCGCTGAACGTCGCGCTCGAGGACGCTGGACGTCGCCGTTGGCCGCTGAACGTAGCACTTTCGAGGGCCGACGCGTCGCCATTGGCCGCTGAACGTCGCGATCGAGGACGCTGGACGTCGTCGTTGGCCGCTGGACGTCGCCGTTGGCCGCTGAACGTCGCACTCGAGGACGCTGGAGTCGCGGTCGGTGTTGTCGCAGTTCCCCAAGGCAGCTCCTTTCGCGGTGCGCTTGGCCGGTGCTTTTCCTTCTTCCAGCTGCGGTCTCTTTGGGGGTGGTGGTGGGGGTGGGAGACGGTGAGGGTGGGAGACGGTGGGGGTGGGAGAGATAAAAGTGAGAGGGGTGAAAGTAATTTTAGGTTTTGAATTGGTAAAGTAAAAAGGATAGAAATGTAATTTCACTTTTCATATGTTTGGTTTTTATTTAGTTCAGGGGAGGTTAATGTCAGTTGTACAAATAGAGGGGGTGTTTGTTGTATTTCAACAAACCTCAGGAGGTGTGAGTGTAAATGACCCTAAAAAAAAAATTTCTTGGGTAGAAACGGTGACATTAAGAAACAACAGTTCTCAATTAAAAAGTACCAAGAAGACAGAACATGACCCCGCTTGCCAGCGTGGTTCCATATACATACCAACCAACTCGATTCTCATTTCACCAACTTTCACCATAAAACGCCACGCGTTCCCATCTTCACCTTCGCCATCAGCCGCACAGATCAACGGCCCACGTTCCCCGAAACGCGCCTATGAGCGTGAGATTGACCCTTTCACGCGAGGGCCCAAACGTCATTTCGCAATGCTTCGGAATAAAGAACCGCTGGAACACTTGGGTCCGAAGTAACTGCACCGGGGACTCCACACACAACCAACTCGGTCCCTTCCTATTAGACAAATATTGATTTAACTCTTTATTTATGAAAAATTATATCATCCCACTCTTATATATTATAAATAATATATGAATCTCATTTAGTTTAAGATTTACATTTTATTTAATAGTAGATAAAAATATATTGCTATGTTGTTTTTAAAAAATATGAGTATAAATAACATTATTTTTTCCCAAAACATGCCCTCGAGCGTAGCCTATTGCAAACACATCATCCACCGTCCGATCAAACCGTCATCGCATCTAACGGTGGCAACGAGTCTTGCCGCCAAATATTCAGTAAGCGTTGACCACACGTCGTCATTTCCCAAACAGACACAAATAAATCCAATCTTTTCATTTTCAGTTCCAGACTCCACAAGCCTCAAAGAAAGCATGCAACTCAACAAACTAATCAAATCGATGAAGCTTTTTTATTAGGTCCCATTTTGGTTCTCATTTTTTTTTTTCAACCTTCACTCTTCGCTCCCTGTCTTCCATGGTACGCAACCTTCTCTTCTCTAGTGTTCCTTCTTACTCTTGATCTACTTAGTCTCCAGTTCACTCCATTATATATATGTATGCATATTGTTTTGATCTTAGTTGTTGTGGAGAAACTTTATGAAAAAAGGAAGTAACATTATTTTTTATTTATGTTCTTAGTCTCGTAGTTCCAACACGTGGTTGTGTTTTTTCAAGGAACTGTAGATATTTGAGGCCAAGAGGTTCGACATTCAACAGGTAATTTGTCAGATCTAAGCTTCACATGGACAAGTTTATGTTTAGCTCCAATTTTTCAGACATGGATGAATGAAGCTGTGTTTTGCTCATTGCTGAGTTTCTTGCTTTGTGGATATGGTGGATTGTGTTTTTGATTTTGTTCTGCTTTCGAGAATTTTGCTTGGTGTGTTTGTTCTTGATTGCTGCTAGGCTATTGCAATTGATGAGATAATTTGCACGGAAATTCCAGTTGGTGAAGAATCTCATGGAGGTTTAGAAGATCAATTGATCAAGCATAATTTGCCTTGGGGACTTGTGGTTTATATATATATATATATATATATTTATAAAATTATATTAATTACATTGAGGTTTGAAACTATGAATTTACAAAGACTACTCAAACTCCTCACCGCTATCCAATTCTAGTGGTTTACTTTTATTATTAGTATTATTATTATTGTTATTTTGTTTTTGTCATGTACTATTATTGTCGGTGACTACATATTAAGAAAATGAGTGGTGGCCCCATTAGTAGGTGCAGTATTATTATTGCATAAGAGGAAAGATGCGATAAATTTTTGTACGTTATATTATCTTTCCGCTGTTGATAGTTGTTGCTCATTATTTCCCTTGACATAGTTTCAAAGCCTTTAGGATTACGTTGGCCTACCTTCCTTTTTTCTTTTTTGCTATTGAAATTTTGTGATGGGTGAATGGTTCACCCTACTTTGATTCCTTTTCTTGAAATTCTGAAATGATGTCTTTCTTATCTTAAATAATTCATGCTTTTTAATTTGTTTATCCGAATACGTTGGCTAATTAAGACTTTGAGGGATGCCAGTTGTCCCACACAGTACTGCTTAGCTACCTAAAAGAATTGGATATGACCATAATGACTTAGGAATCACAGCCATGAGTCTTGGCTCAGCGTGGTCATGCTTCATGGCAACAGTTCACTGCTTAATCTTTGTTGCACTAGCTAATTAAAGTAACTAAATTTGATGGTCTTGTAACTTGTTTAGTAATTAGTTGCCATCTTGCTTGCATGGTTTCAGGGGTGAGTGTACTTTTGTTCTTTGTTTACTTATTTCATCTCCTATTTAATGATGTGAAATAAGTCATTAGGATCCAATTAGAAATCAGTTTCATTGTTATTCTGCTACAGGTTGTAATCTCAGAATGGGGAAATCACCGGGAAGATGGATCAAAACTGTACTATTTGGGAAAAAGTCTTCCAAATCAAATATTTCAAAAGGAAGAGAGGTAATTCAATTATAGTCAAAGTAACATTGCAATTCTATTACAATTCTCTTCAATGTAAGACTAGACTATATTTCACATTACACAAATCTTCATTTGACCTAAATGATATCTTCACTCTTCATAATTGTTAGTCAAATGTTGTTATGACAGAGGGAAGAATAGGGTAGGAAAAAGATAATATGAATTTTGATCTCGAATGAAGGTTGAAGGTCACAGTTTCCTACCTATGACATTTGCCTCACTGTAAAACCACATTCTGCGTTGATGTCATTTCCGTGAAACTATACTTTTGCATTATATTTTGGTTGTTTTGTGCTCACCTCATTATGCTGTATGTGTCAACCATCTAAGACTATGAACAAGAAATGTAGCTAGGGTATATAACTGCTGTTGTGCTATTGAACAGTATAAAATTTATTCTTTGGAAATTTGAATGTATTTCATTACTAGCTTTCCCTTTGTGAAGCATCTGATTTCTTTACCATAATTTCATGTAGAAGCTTGTTAATAAAAAAGAAACAGTGGTTGCTTCCAACTTGTCGGAAAATGGTTTGGCTTTAGATCCATCCCCAAATCAGATTGTCAGAAATGAGGAGGACATAGAACTGGAGAATAGAGAAGCAGAAAATCTTTTACCTGGGAATCAAGAAATCAACACTGTGGAATCTGTTGATCAAGATGCAACACCTGATCCAGAGAAAATCAGGCTGGAAGAAGCAGCAACAAAGGCACAGGCTGCTTTCAGGGGCTACTTGGTAAGTGTCTTACTGTTTCAAAGGCACTTAACTTATTAAATTGTAAGTGACTTTCAGTATAAAATATTAGAATTTTGAAGTGTAATTTGGGATCAGATAACTAGATGTACACTGCTAAAGGATAATAAATTGTGGAACTTATTTTCTGCTATAATCCTAATTCTAGATGTAGTTACACCTGACCAAAAGACTTTGGTGGATCAAAAAATCAATAATTTTAGAAGATTTCATGATACTGGAACATATCTTTTTGTGTGGTGTTTAGAGTTAGAATCCATAGAGTCATGGACTTATGTAATTTCCATCTTCCTCTGACTCCATTCTTTTCATTTGTGACCTTATTTTATAAACTTCAACTCCGAGCATGTTTACTTGTTGAATCCTATGTGATAAAAAACTACATGGTTTGAAGTAAAACAAATCTATGAATTTGCTAATGTTGAAATTAGTTCTAAAATGCTTTTCTGTTAGAGTTCTTTCTGGTTGTATTAGTTAATCAAATTTTGCAATATTTGATATCCACTAATGGAAGAATCTCTCGTGAAGGCTCGTAGGGCATTTAGGGCCCTGAAAGGCATAATTAGGTTGCAAGCACTTATTCGTGGGCACCTGGTTAGGAGACAAGCAGTTGTTACGTTATGCTCCATGTATGCAATTGTCAAGTTACAAGCATTTGTTCGTGGAAGAAGGGCTAGACAGACAGATGTTGGATTTGAAATCCAAGAGAAGTTTGCTCTATTTAAGCCTCTGGTACTTTTATCTAAGAACTGAGTTCTCTGTAAATTATTAATAATGTTTCATCTTATTACTATTAGTATAGCTTCTTTCTGACTAATCTTTCCTGGGACAAAATAATGCATGAGTTTATAATATGCCTGACTTTGTTGGTCAAATCAGAACGACATGGAAATGTGAAAATTTTGGCTGAACAGGCAGCACATTCAAAATGAGAATTGAGTGGGCAATAAATGGCATTTAACTACTACAAGATGGAGGGTGGCCTCTTATCAGCCATTACCTTTTATTTCGTTCAGAGTTTGTTAGATAACCAGTTAAGGATTGCATTTGACCATTTTTTTTTTGTACTTATTATATAGGATTTGATAATGGTACAAGTGGAAAATGTGTATTTATCAAACAATGTGAAATTTCTGATGAGTTTCTTTTAGTTGGTAGATGATGCATCAATCAGCTATTGTTGGATAGCATCAAGTTTATGAGTGTATCATGCACAGAGAGGAAGGAGACCTTATTCTGCTGGTTAATGATGCTTAAAACTGCGAATAGTGGTTAATGAATATCCACTTATTGACTTGATTTTCTTTAATTGAAAACAGCATTGCCAAGAATTATCTTTTTGTGGTTTTTCCCATTATTTAACTACTTTCCATTTCCAATGATCTTTTTCTTCTGAATGTATTGTGCACTTGTGCTTCAGGATGGCAAACTTGGTGAGCCAATTGGTGTATCCACAAAAATTTCTCAGCTGTCAGTAAATACTTTCATCCGTAAGGTAACTTCAATTTCGCCATGCTTGTGAGAAGATTATTATTGTTTTTTTATTAACTTATTCTGGATATTTTTCATTTGAAAATAAGCAGTACTATTAATTTATATGCGATGTGAGAATAATCAGAATATAGAATTTCAATCCCTATAGTTGAGAGAACAGGAGGGGTGCTGTTCTGTGTTTTGCTCTATGAGCGAGTAGGACCCACCTGCAAGTACAGAGATGGAAACTAGAACATGCCTGCTAATTTCTCTCAACTGCAGAGGAAATATGTTTACTTTCGTAGTTACTGTAATAATGGATAATGGATTTTGATACAAAGATTGCATCTGTTTTTTTGAGCAGAACTGACTTTCTGGAGCCTTAAATATGACCATATGCTACTTGTGGTTGTCTTTCTAAGCTGATGTTTTTTTCATGTCTCCCTAAAGGTTGCTATTTACAGAAGTTTTGTTTACTCTTTTTGCCCACTATTGTTTAAAATTAAGAAACAGATCAAAATGTTCTGCCTTAATGACTCTAACATGCCGCATGTGTCTGTTTATAGATTGGAATGAGGACATACAAGCATGAGGCTACTAGATTTACCTAAATATTCTTAGCCAAAGCAACATTTTGAGAGAGCCCAAATTTACTAATTAATTAAGGGTGATTTGTTTGAGCTTTGTTTTCAAGGCAAAAAAAGGGGTGATAATATTTTTTTTGCAAACCCCCCCCCCCCTTCTCAAAAAAAAAAAAGAAAAACAGTACACACACACAGACAGAGACAGGGGGGGGGGGGGGGGGGGAAGAAGCTGTTTGAGTGCTATTTTCATTAGGTAGAAAGAATAGTTTTTTGTAAAGAAAAAAACCTTTGAATAAAAGTTACGTTGTCAAGCACTTTTTTGTTTTAAGTTTAGATGAAGTGACAAACACACTTTGAATCAGATCAAATCGTTGTAAAATTAATTAGATATTGATTCAACTGGAGTGCATGTTAACAATTCTAATTGCATGAGCTGCTATGTATCATCTAACCAATTTGTTATTCAATTAGTTGCCATTGTTCACTGAGAAGAGTATCAGTCATATTCACCTGGGGTGTGGTTATTTCAAAGCTGAAGGCATTCATATCAAGATATGAATATGTTAGCATTTGTTTGAAGTCGGTTTGTGTGCAATATTGGACTTTTCTTACCATATGATAAAGAGGCTTTTTAACTAATATTAGGCATAAATTATCTGGTGCATACTTCTATCATTTGTGTTTTGATCTGAGTCAAATTGGGTACTTGAAAACAACAGTTTGTTGTTTCAGCTTTTTGCTTCATCAACAACAACAATGGCCCTGCATCTGCAGTATGTTGGTGGGGATCCAAATTCAGTCTCAAGCTGGTTGGAGCGCTGGTCTGCATCTAACTTTTGGAAACCAATCCCCCAACCCAAGAAAATTCGAGACTCTAAATCTTCAAGAAAGCAAGGCAATATTGCAGTTGGAGAAGCTCAAATTAGCAAGTCAAGACGTACCAGGAAGCTTCCTACTGCAAATTTTGAATCAGTCACTGTGCAGCCAAATCCTGAGTCTGAAAAACCAAAACGTAATCAACGGAAAATTTCAAGCCAACCATCGGATCCAGCGCAAGAAAATCCACAAAGTGAGCTTGAAAAGGTCAAACGTAACTTGAGAAAGATTCATAACCCTGTTGTTGAGAATGCTGTTTTGCCTGAAGTTGAATCTGAGACCCCAAAGCAGCACTTGGAAAAGACAACAGTTAGTGCTGGCCCGGCTGTTTTGGAACAAGGGGTCATTACCTCTAAGGAAAAGATCAAGAAGGAAGCTGTTTCAGAACAAGTGGTCATTTCTTCCAAGGAAAAGATGAAGAAGGAAGCTGTTTCAGACCAAGGGATCATTACTTCTAATGAAAAGATCAAGACGGATGCTGTTTCAGAACAAGGGGTCATTACTTCTAATGAAAAGATCAAGAATGAAGCTGTTTCACAACACGGGGTCATTACTTTTCATGAAAAGATCAAGAATAAAGAATTATTGACCATCTCTGATGCACCTGTTGTAGAAATTATTCCAAGACCTTCAGTTAAGAAGGAGCAGTTTGACATTCCAAGCAGTTATCAAGTGACTTTGGAATCAGAGCCCTTGACAGAGACTACAACTAAAGATAATTACACTTCTGCTGATGAAGCTAAAAATGAGCTGAGTGATCTACCAGAGACTATCTATAAAGATGAAAATGCTCCATTAACAAATGGAGATTTGAATCACAAGGAAGATAAAAAAGGCAACGGAAACCAGAAACCTACCCGGAAATCCTCAATATTGGCAAAGCAGGATCGTGCTGAGAATGGTTTACAGAGTAGTCCTACAGTACCAAGCTATATGGCAGCCACTGAATCTGCCAAGGCAAAGTTGAGGGCCCAAGGCTCCCCAAGGTTTGGACAAGATGGAAGCGAGGGAAACAGCCCTGCTGAGCGACATTCTCTGCCATCTTCAACTAACAGCAAAATTAGTTCACATTCACCTAGGACACAGAGATCAGTTCAAGCAGGTGGCAAAGCGGGCCCCAAAAGTGACAAAGCTATGCCATCTTCTAAAGGTGGGAGTGGTAAGATATACTTCTTCCTTACCTTCTGATTTCGCCATGAAAAATGACAA
The DNA here is from genome assembly GCA_031216125.1 of Dalbergia cochinchinensis. Lineage (NCBI taxonomy): Eukaryota > Viridiplantae > Streptophyta > Magnoliopsida > Fabales > Fabaceae > Dalbergia > Dalbergia cochinchinensis. The sequence goes on along the minus strand of CM062373.1, from coordinate 49,953,069 downwards.
AGCCATGGCATCTTCTAGAGGTGACAAATATTGCTTTGGTCATGCCAGACAAAAAATATCTTTGAGAAAGCTTTTGGTTTTTTTAAGTCTTGAATCTTATGATCTTGATGACAGATTCCAAGACGGTACATGTCCTTTTCTTCATAGTAAATCAACTTGGTAGACTTTAAATTTTAGTTTTCCAACTTGTTATATGCCTTTGTTTTTGCTTTGTTGATAAATATATAAAGTTACAAACTAGTTTGCTCATCTTTCAGGGAAGGTAATTCAAGCAGAGTGGAGGAGGTGATATCTAGAAGACTGGTTTCGAGTTGAAACTTGAGGAGCTTAAAACTTGTGTGGGGAATATGTATCTCTGAATTTGCTGAACTAATGGGACCATAGTTGCGTGTGTTTGATCAGGTTGTATCTTCTTTTGCTGCATTTTGGCTTTTGGGCATTTAACGGTTATTTGTACATTATAGGTTTTAAGGTTTGCAGTTGCGACTATATCTATGTTCTGTTTGTTTTCAACATGATTCCTTGACTGTCCATATTGTAATTTTATTCTTATTTTTCCAGTGTGTATGATAATTAACGCGTACCTTTGTGTTCCTATGAACCTATTTGTTTGGACAAGTATGGTCTGGTAACATGAATGTGCTCGAACAAGATTTCATCCCAACGTTTTAAGGCATTTCAACTAGTCAATGCAGAACTATATTCGAGAGCCTGGTTTCCAAACTCCAGAACTCCATAAGGATCCACATTATTCTCAATATGATTTACTATGATTCAATGAAGGTAATCACCTATTTATAGCCTTATAGGCCTAAATCCTAACTAACTACTAATAAACCCAACAAACTCACTACTAATGGATGTGGGTCATGACACACTTCGTTGAGGATGGGGCATATTGATATCATGACCTTTTCCCGAGCCCTTAGCATGGGAATAAGCATGTTTAAAATCGTTTGATCCATTTTTTATATACATCAAAATTAGAATGTAATATATATATTTAAAATATATAAGAATAAAGAGTACTGATTACATTTTTTACTGATTCTCAATTTTCAATTGTTATAAAATTTGATACAAATAGTTTTCTTAAAATTTGGTGTAATAATGGTTGGATTAATATAAAAATATATTTTAAGAATGTTATTAAGTGGATCATCTATATTTACAATTATGAAATTGAATCAAACAAGTTAAATCCAGGGCCAATTCAAATTATCCATCAAAATTAGGTGGGTTATCTGTAGAAGTTTGATTTAGTTGAACTAATTTGTTTTCTAACTGATCTGTATATTTAGATGGATCAGCCCACCTAACTTGCTAGGCAGTGCCCCATTTACCCGTTTGTTTATTTATTTTGAAAACTTAAGCCCTGTTACTTCCAAACTACAATATTTAAGTCTAATATCCATTTTTTTCATTTGTTTTCGTATTTTTTTCTAATGTTTTTACTGGTCCATTCAAGCCTGCATTGTTAGTAATATCAAGAGTACGGTATATCTCAAATGTAATAAACACTTTATGAATGTGAGCGGAAGCGCCCCAAATTTGTGGAGAGACGGAAAAATAATACACAGTGAATAGTATTGCACAGTGGGGCAAAGGTACTATTCACGTAAATAGTACTATGCAGTGGAACCCACTCACTATTACAAATAGTACTATACAAATGACTCGCATCACTATTTGTAAATAGTATTATTACTATTCGCACCAACAAAGTAGATCAAGAGAACTGCACACCAATATTTTAATGTGGAAAACCCTCCTGTAATTTTGAGGGAAAAACCACGGGCCAAACTCCGAAAAATACTCTACTATATTTAAAGAGTAATTACAATATAGTGTATCCCCAGTGGGGCTCTTCTACTACAATTAGTAGTATTATAGAAATCTAGAGAATATACCCAAAACCCTCCGTGTATATTCATACTACACTCTTGGAATTTTCTTACACACTCTCTCTATTTTTCTCTCACTACATGAAGCTTATAGTACTTCTTTCTAAAACAGTTGAGAAATGCATTCAGTTTGGGATGGATTTCCTTCGTTTCCATCTCCTCTATTTATAGAGTTTCGAGGGAGTTACTATGTAAATGCACAGTAATTTTTCGTGAGTAGGTGAGACAGATTAAATGAAGTTACTATATAAATTACTATGCATATACAGTAACTTTGAAAAATCAAATTCGCTTTACATGCATGTTGATCTTAAACATGTTTAGCGGTCAACATAATGGTCCGACTCATTTAAGCCAAGTTCGTCTAAGCTTTGTTTCATTTACTGGTCTAAATGTGCTGAGCTTAAAGAGACCAACTCAACCCATTTGACAGCCCGAATCAAACTGAAAAGAGAACTAATTCAACGACAAGTTTGAAGTCGATTGAAAAAAAAGAAAAGGGAAAACTAGTTTGAAGCATATAGTTTTGAAACTCGGCTCGACAATCGACTCGGTTAATGCATTGAGTTAGTGGGTCATTGGTTGAACCGGTCGAATCAGATATAATTAAATAAATATATAAAAAAATATTAAACTTTAAATAAATATAATAAAATAATAATTAATTAATTAATTACTAATATAACATTTTAAAAAAATGTATACTTATATAAATATATATAAATCTAAAATAAAAATTTGCTTACAAAATACCCCACTAAAGAGAAAGTCAAGATCTAACAAAAAAAAAAATATATCTACAATTACCAAAAGAAAAAACAATAAAGTAAAAACAATCTAAAACAATTTAGATTAGGATGTTTGTCGTTTACTGGTTTTTATTTTTTTTGTTTTGGTCATAATAGCTTACTGTTATGTATTTATTTTATTATTCTTTTGGCTCTTTTTTCTTGGTCTTGATATTGTGGCTTTTATTGTCCTGGCATACATGTTGCGCCCATTATATCCCAAGCACAATATGAAAGACAACCAAAACCCATGACCCACAAAATACCTAATATCTTAACCTACTATTCTCCCTCTCTCTCTCTCACTCGCCTACATTTCCAGCGCCGCACGCAGCAAATGACAGATCCCTTTCCTTTGAGTTTTCTTGTTCCCTTTCATAGTTGCACACCTCTCTCTTTCTCTTTTTCTTTCACATTCTCCATCTCTCTGTATCTTAAGCCCCTCTCTTATTCAAGCCCTTCCTCAAAGCAGCACGATCCACCGATGACAGAGCATAGCAACGGCGCGGCACAGCGATGCCGCAGCATCACAATCCATTCTTTTTTTTTTTCTTTCTGAAATGGCTGAAGTATGGAAACCGGTGGTTCACCGGGTGGCCGGTTTTTGTGTAAAACCGCCGAGTCAAACCGAGTTGTAACAGTGCCTATGCATGTCCGATTCAATGAGCTGCTCGGACCGGTTGGCTGGCCGGTTCGCCGGTTCGCCGATCCGAGTTTTAAAACTGTGGTTTGAAGGTTTAATGGTTCAGTTGGGATGTAACACATATAGCATATGGATTAACATAATTATTGACTTCAATCTTAATTTTTTGGTATATTCACACTTTTCACCCAAAAACTAATTCTTCAAGTTCAAGAAGAAAAAGTCATTGCATTAAGTTTGAGACAGCTAAAATATAGATGGGTTGCAAAATTTTAAATTCACTGTCCATGTTTCATAGGTTAGAGGTTTATCCATTCAACCTTACCCAGTATGTATTTTAATGGGTTGATTTGGGTTAAAATCTGCTAGTTCATGAGTTGATCTAACCCAATTGACGTCCCTAAGAGGGATGGTTAGGCATTACGATGGGGAAAGTGTGGAGGAGAAGACGAAGGTCCTGGGAATGTCACATATATATAAATTAATAATGATAATGAAATCTCAATCATACAATTAGTTTCAAAAGTTAAAATATTTGCTCTTACTTCTAAAAAGAAAAAGAAATCATTCTCGCTTGATATATCTGATACATATATTTAATATTAAGGGCATGTTAAGTTAAGGGATTAAATTATGAAAAAATTATTAATGAGTTTTTTTTTATGTAATTTTACATATAAAACTTATCCATGAAAATTTTTACCCATTTTTATTACCACAACAATCATACCATAAGCGAAGGGTCCAGAGGCCTTGTAATTTTAGAAAATATCCACGATAAGTGATTAAGAGTGCACCTGTTTCAAATTTTAGAAAAATAAGTGACTATAAAATTTAAATTTTATATATAGTTAAAAGAATGAAAACTGATATTTTTTATTTTTAGAAACTACTCTTTTTAACTTCTACCGAAAAGATAAAAACTGATTTTTTTTTAGATTTTGATTTTTTTAAAAAAATTATCTAAATATGAAAAAAATGATTTTTTAGGTAAAACTAAAATGATTTTGAGCCAAAAAATCCCACTTCCAAATGCACTCTAATTTGTGTTAATGTAATCCCATAGAATTGGTGTACATTAAAATTATACAATAAATACATACTACACATCTTATCATCATTAGATGTGATGTGTGATTCTCACTCATCTCACTTACTTATCATATTTATTATATTCAATGGTAATAAAATATATGACATGTATTTATTATATAATTTTATTATACACCAAATATTATTCCATAAAATTAGTGTGCACTTTCTCATTCACAGCTGGTGTGTCAATATCATCCATTTTCAAATTAAAACTACAAACCAGCAGAGCAAGACATGACCGGATGAAATCTAACAAACTAATTACACGCAATAAACGCCGGCTTGTAATGGTAGCTTAACAACACTTTGAAATTGTAGTTAATGCATTAATAGCATGGCTAAATAAATTCACATACGTTTAGGGTGCATTTAGCCACACTTCAGATATGACATCTTTCAATGAAGGTACACTACACTCAAACATATGAAGTGTATATATCAAAATCCGCCCATAATAATAATAAAAAAAATATCTTAAAAACAGGGGAGATGGCTAAATTCTATAGTACGTAGATTAGTAAAAGATGGTGCTAACTGCAAAAGACATGAACAAATCAAAAACAGAGAAAATGTATGGACCACCATCCCCACCAAAACATGGCGTATTTATGCTTCACCGAAAATTGACTCAACTAACTTGACTGGGATCGATCACAACTCCATGAACTGATCCTGCAGGAGAAGGAGATGGTAGTTGAACACCAGGAGGGACTCCAATTTTCTCTGAGTTGCCACCAATACACAAGGCACCATTCTCATCTTGCTCCCAATATACTTCTACCATGAACCCTCTTGGGAATTCTTCACATTCTGTTCCTGGAATCCCCACAAATCTAGCTCCTACAGGAATCTGCATAATAGTTTTTGCATTCATCAGCATGAAATGGCTAGTTATCATGGCTGCAACTCATATAACTTTATCGATGGGATGTGCACTTATTAGAGTGTATAAGCGCACAAATGAACATGTTCATATTCGTTGTGTGTTAAAAATGAATACAACAGGTTAGGTAGAGCTCAACCGAAAGCGAAAGATGGTTACACTTACCTGGGCAGACTCTCCAGATGTTAAGGTCAAAGTGATTACTCTCCCTTCAGCTGCAGCAGTTTCTAGCTCTGCTTGTCTTGCAATATTCAGGAAAACATCTTCAAGAGTTGTCAGACCAAGCTGGATGTCTGATATGCCAAATTCTTCTTCTCTATCTTGGAGGTCGGCGAAAAATTCCTGCATGGGAAGCACCGGCAAAATAAGACAATACTGAACTAACCAAAAGGAAAGCCAATAGACAGGATTCGTTAAAAAATATTCTTCACATTCTATCTATCTATTTTTTTTTAATACTAAATACTCATTTGGATCTCTCAAAATGATATATTGGGGCACAAATTAGTTCACCAAGATTTGAAATTTTTCTATTGATCCCTTATAATTCAAAAAGGAGAACAAATTGATCCATTTGTACATAAGGTATTTTTTTTTTCATTTTCCAATTATACGAATCTATATACAGTAGGGTTAATTTGTCTCTTTTTTTGAATTATAAGTGACAATAAATGACTTTCAAATCAAAAACTACAAATCGACCTGAGAGTTTACTTTCTTTTTTTTTTTCATTTGAAATTAAGTACCGGTGTTTTCATATAACACACAAATAGCTTAACAACATCCTTTCCCATTGATTATCAATAAGTTCACCAAGTTAGGAACTAAGTAAAGATTCAAAGTTTGCATGATCATCAAAACCACAGTAACCATTGTGACTCAAACTGAAAACTGCCGGTTGATCAACACAAACAAGCAAATTCCAGTGAAGATGTGCTCCTGTGCTTTCGTGTTGATCAGTATTCGAAATGTCAGAACAGATTCAAAGGAAATGGAAATGAAGCCCATAAAAGAAAGAAAGCTTACAGCCATGAACTCCTCTTTCTCATGGGGAATCACGTAAGTTAGAAAGCTGTTGTTCTCTTCCTTTGGCTTCACATCCAAATGCTGTCAAGACAATTTTAAGGGGTCAAACATCAATCCTCTGATTGTCATGGAAATATTTCTAAATCACCACAACTACTCATCTTACATTCTTGAAGAACTTCTTCAATGCTTCGCGATGTTTTGAGGAAACTGCGTCCTCGTTATTGTTTCCTTTGAAGCTGATAGTGGCAATAAAACCAGCACCAAAGCGTGACTTCAATCTGATTGAGGTGCCAATGCAGCGAAGCCTTCCCTTCGCCACGATCGCTATGCGGTCACTCAGAATGTCAGCTTCTTCCATAGAGTGTGTCGTAAGAACAATGGCACGCCCTTTTTTCGCACGTTCAATCACATCCCACACATGCCTCCTTGTTATTGGATCCATGCCAGTAGTCTGATAAATTGAAAGATGAATCTTCTAATCATCAAATCAATAGGATAAGAACTCGTTTGAATGTGGAAACGATCACCTTTTTAGTTGAGATCTTAAAATAAATAAATAAATAGAAGTTAATTTGTATTTTGACCTAACATCAATTTATATTTACATATAATATTAAAATATTTTTATTTATTGTCAAATATTATTTTTATATTATAAAAAAATATTTTTTCAAAAGATATAAATTCTAGCTTTTAAGTAAAAAAAAATCATTTTTTACTTTTTCCAATGATTTTACTTTTACTTAAAAGAATAAAAATGCTATTTAAACACCCAAAAAGTGGGTGTCTATTGGGACACCCACATGATGGATCCCACACACTCTATCTATTACATCACATTCAATGATTGTTAAGTGGGTGTTTCAATAGTATCACCCTTAAAAGAGTTATCCAATCATATTAACAAAGGCCAAATGGGATTATCCAGCTTTGCATACCGGTTCATCCAAAATAACTAATTTGGGGTCACCAATAAGGGCAATTGCAACACTAATACGCCGTTTCATTCCTCCACTGTAACTTCCAGATCTCACTTTGGCTGATGCGGCAAGTTGCACCTCTGCCAATAATGTCTGGACAATCTACATTTTTCAGGAGAATGAATTAAAAGGAGCCATAAGAATCATTCTTTTTTTAAAAAGCAAAATGGTTCTGGTGGAGAAGCCATATGTGTGTGAATGTAAAAGAACAATTGGAGGGCAGGAGCGCACATACTGAGTCAATGTTATGCCTGCTCCATTCTTGATGAATGTGGAGCTCTTCCTCAATCATTGGAGGAAAAAGAAAAAAAAAAACTAAATATCTATTTTGGTCCTAAAAGACATACCGAGCTATCAACCAGTTCCTAGATCTTAAAAGATCCAAATTAAGGAGATATCCATACATTTCTATTTATTGTTTTTTAATTGTACATGCTCATGTGAGAGCAATTTGTCCCTCTTTTGAATTATATGGAATTAATTTGGAACTTCTAAATCCTAAATGATTAATTTGTCTTTGGATATATTTGTGACAATGGTATGTTGTGAAAATAAAAAATACAAGACATACTGCTTCAATGGAAATCGGGGGAAGGCCTTTAAGAAGAGCAAAGAGTCGAAGGTGCTCTTCACCAGACAGTCTATCCCATAGGATATCAAACTGCAAACGGGAAAATTCAATATAAGCTTAGTTAGACTGTTAATGAGGAAAATCATATATTTAGACATTCTTAAACATGAAAACTATATATAGTTGGTGACAGAGAGGGAGAGAGAAACACCTGGGGGCACACTCCTATAATCCTTTGAATGTGTGCCATGCCAATGGAGCTCCGGATGGAATGTCCGTAAATCAATGCTGTCAAATAAAAATGGAATGATAACATAATTTCATGACTACTGAAAAAGAGTAATGCTAGTTTGACATCTAAAAAATAGGTGTTTGTTCAGACACCCACTTTATAATTATTGAATGTGATGAATGTTAAGAATAAGTGGGAACTACCATCACATCCAATAGTTATAAAGTGAGTGTCTAAACAGACACCCACTTTTTGAGTGTCAAAATATCATTAGTGAATGAAAAATGTTTTATTGATAAATGGCCAAAGTAGTAGTTAGTTAGAGAGAGAGAGAGAGAGTTTCACCATCTCCATCAGTTACTGGAGCTAACCCTGTCAAACAACTAATAGTTGTGGTTTTTCCAGCTCCATTGGGTCCTAAAAGACAAAATAGCCGATCCTTTTCAAAGTTCACCCATAAACCCTGAAAAACAATTTGAGAATTCAACGGTGTTAGATGATTAGGTACGCTTCCACATCTAATCTTTTGATTTTCTTGATGATTTAACACACATAATTTTGTAGTTAAATATCTATCACATTGCTCATCATCCAAGTGAGGATCACTCTCATCGGTAAGTAAATTATGAAACAATGTCCACTACATTGCACTATTGAAACATGAAACTAGGGACAATGAGATAAAACAATAAAAAATCAGGGGAGCAGTTTTCATGTTCCAGGAAGAAATCAAATTAAGAAGGTTTTTGCATGTTCATAGGTTGTAGGACTATTCTAAGAGATGGATAGTGAGAACTATCCTGTGATAGAACTGCACCCATACCACTCAGGCAAAGACTTGAACCATGAAAAACATTGAATGAAAACAACAAAGGGCTGAGAAGTCTTCTTTAGATCACCCAAATCGCTAAGACGAAAATTTATCAGTAAATGCTGTACCTTAACTGCGCTGTAAGGAGCAGTTCTTTTGACCTTAAAGCAGCAGCAGCAACCAGCTTTAGTTACCCCAGGATATGTCTTCTTAAGGCCACGTATCTGAACAGCAACATTTTCATCAATCACACCTGCTTCTAGTTGTTGTTTTACAGCGCTTTCCTCGTGCCGGACATCTTCATCATCTGGTTCTGGTACTTTCTCATCAAGCTTGGTTGAACCTTTGCAGCAACATTTTATATTCGGACCCTCTACAAAATCAAAATCACAAAAGGGGGGCAGAAGAGTTCAGCCATAAACAGCAGACATGAAAATACAATTGGATCACAAAAAAGAGTCACCTTTCATTCTTTGTTCTCCTTTTCCCGTCCAATAACCAGGATAAAGAAAGTATAACTTTGATTTCCTCAGACCAGCTGCATTTGGGATAATGTTGTCAAAGTAGAGGGCCAGAACAAACCACAGAAAGAAAGTACACAACAGCCACATAAAGACATCATCCTGTCAATGAAAGAAGAGATACTATGTCACCATTGAAGCAGTGACACAACTGAGGATGATGGGAAGGGAAAAGCCAAAGCAAGAATGGATATGGAAAAGTATTTTCTCTCATTTCATTTATTGTTTGAGATGTAAGTGAATGTTGATACTTTAGGAGAGGGATGACCGACATTCACTTCCGTGTCAAACAAGTAAATGAATCGGAACAAGTGTTTTTTCTTGCTTCAAGAGCGAGTAAGAACTTTTCAAGAGGGAAAAGCAAGTCAAAGGCTTCTTAATTAAGACTTCTTGGGGAATAGGGATTCAGAGGTCTAACTATCACTTACAATTGTTAACACACAGTTCGGATCATCAACAGGGCATTTTCCCCGATCACTCCATGTAACGCCGCCAGCTTCGGGAGTTGAAACCGCGCTTGAAAGTATACCTAGAGCTTTAGCAAAAAGATTAGGGGGGAAGAATGACCAGAATATTCGCAAATCCTTGGGGAAGCCTTTTGAGTAAGGAAATCCTGCTAGTGAAGTCATCATCTGCAATTAGTAACATCACAGACAAGTAGAATATCAGCATCCTTTTCCTTCATCTATTGGTTAGACCTTGTTTGCAAAGTGTGAAAAGGATTCATGCCTGAGTCACAAAGCCAATAAGAAATATCAAGAAGCCCACTCTTGTTGCCGAAGCCGACTTACTAATGAAAGCAGATGTCAAGAAGGCTAATGCAGTCTAAAATAAAAGAGAATTATCATTATTATACATCAGGAAATATGAATATATATATATATATATATATCGCAACATAAAAATCCCAATGAACAAACAGGAAGCTATTTCCGAATATTCTCACCATATTGAGTGCAAATAGGAAGAATAGAAAGAATAGGACTGCAAAATTGTTTTTCAAGAAGAATGGAAACTGAAACATCATTCCAAAGAGAACTATCAAAAGGGCTGATATCAATGTCATAACTGTCTCCCAGATGAGCCAGGATAACCAGTAAGCAGTGTCATAGAGGCCCATCATATTCATTGCCTGTGACAACAGAGAGTAAAATACCAATAAATACAATTTGGAGAAAGATGGCAACTTCATAGGGTCATCAACTTTAACTTATGCAGTGTAGAGAAATTCTTAATTGCTTTTGGAACAAGAGAAAAAATTTGCACTAATCAATTCATTGTTTGACATATAAGTGAACGCTGATACTTTAGGAGACAAGGATGACCCACGTTTACTTAGATATCAAATAATAAATACATCAAAATAAATATTTTTTTTTCTTATTCCAAGAGCAACTAAGAATTGCCCGTGCGGTAGGTATACATACCTGGCGAAGTTTAAGCTCTTTTTCTGTCACCAAAGTGCTTATCTGAAGAACAAAATTAAACATGGTGATTGCAAGGAAAAACACTGGACCTATATTGCCCACTGAAGATTCTTCTGGCGTGGCCGGGTGTGCAAAATCCTTCAAAGAGAAATTCCAGCTGAATTTTGGGTCTGAAATTTTTACCAAGCCCTCAATTAGATCATATCATAGCTTCTTAAAGTGAAATATAAAGGGGTGTTGACTGCTGAACACAATAAATTTTTATCATTCAAGGAAGATAGTTGATCACAAAAAAGTTGAATGATAAACAAGTTTTTGCACCTGCAATCAGGGATCTGGCCATTTCTCTCTCTGCATTGAGCTGAAGTGGGAGTTGAAATGCAGTAGTGGGGTCTTCACGTTTCCCTCTTATTTCAAGAGCAGTTGAATTTGTCTGTATACCATAGTTGATGCTGGTTTTACCAGTTTGTGTGAAATGTATAGCCAGTGGACTGACCATAGGATTGTTAAAAAGCCAGTCATCCACTTCACCTTTATCTTTAAAGGACATAACCTACAAAAAAGAAAAAAGAAAAAGAAAAAAGGCATGGTTAGACATTTTCTGATGATGATATCTCCAATTCTACTTGTGTTTGATCACTCTCTCATTTTCATTATTTTTCATTGTTTTCTCTCCCCTTAAGCATGCACTAGTCTGTCTGAAAGAACCATGAATTTACATAATCAAACTCTTGCATGATGTGCTTTCACACCAACAACAACAACAACAACTCTTTTCACACAAAAACAAATAGAAAACAATGTTTTCAAGAGATTAATCATGCAATTTTTGGCTAAGGGGTACCAGTTAAATAATGCTTTTCTGAAAGTTCTGGCTCAAGATTCCAACTCTTTACATTGCAAATAAGCTTACGAAAGAAGAAGAACAAAAAAAGTTTTTGAAAAATTTAAAGAAGGCTTAAATATGTTTTACTCCCTCTAACTTTTTGGCTTTGGTTTTAGTCTTTTTTTTTATTACTTTCTTTGTCTTTTTGTCATTATTCTACTAAATTTTGGCCTTGACAAATATTTTTGAATACACATCTAGTTGTTACAAATATTGAAAATTTTATTTTTACCCTTTCAATATTTCAAAAATATTGTTTTAATCCTTATAAATATCATTATTTAACATTAAATATATATGATAGGGACTAAAAACAAAGGAAATGAAAAAGAACATAAACCAAGACAAAAATCAAAATAAATTATATTTATGTGGACTAAAAACTTATTTAAACCATTAAAAACTATAAAAAAATTTATTCCTGGATATAAAATTAATTTATATTTAGACATAATATTACAATATCTTCAATTTTTTCTTGAATTCATATTTTATATTATAAAATTATTCTTTTTTTGAAAGATGAAAATCATAATTTAAAAAACATAATTTTTTAGGGATTATATTTTTACTTAAAAAAATTTAAGTGAACATATAAAAATACAAAATAATTCGAGTTCGTTTTGTGCCATAGCGAAGAATTATTAAAATTTTGATAAACATAGATTTTTTCAATTAAAAACAGTAATCTACTTGTATTTTAAATGTTTGTGTAAAATTCTTTAGTTAAAATAGAATTATAAGAAAATGCCACAACAATATATTTTTTGTTTCAGAAGTTATAATTATTGAGTTCATTCATGTGTCATTATTTGATGCATTTTAGATATAAGAATTAATTTGAAAAATCAATCTAAATCCTATTTCATATAATTATTACATACATAAAATAAAATTTAACTTATAAATTAAATCATTTTAAATTAAACAAAAGCAAATAAACGATTCCTCATTTTTCTTTTCGTAATAATGTTTCCTCATTTTAACCATCTCAAAATCTATGAATAACATATGGGTTTTTCTTCCCAATCTAAGAAACCCAAAAAAAAAAATGTAAAATTTTCAACTTATCTTCCCAATACAAAGGTTTCATTAGTTATTTTCTCGTGAGGGTACCCGATGGATAAATTCAATTTAAATTGGGCAGGTATCTTTCAATTACTCTATACAATTATATATAATATAGAGTAATGTTTTGTATATGATAAAATTGTAAAATAATCTTACACCAATGATTACAATGAATTTTTATTTATTAGTGTATCAATACCATTCTCATAAAAAGATAAAAAATATTATGAGTGTCAATGCAAAGATTGATGCACACCTAACACTATTTAATTATACGTAACATTATACCTTTTCTTCTGGTATTACCCTGCCAGGGTTGTTCCTCATGATACCTTTAACAATCTTGCGAAACTTGCGGTTTTTGTCGCCGCTCCAAACGAAGTCATAGCAGGGTTTCCTGATTATGAGCTTGGACTCGCATGGAGGGATGGCAGGGAAAGGCTGAGTCGCAGGGTCCATGACGGCCTTCGAATCGCCGTTCTTCCCTGAGTCTCTCGCTGCCTTCGTCGACTTGTCAATGGCGAATATCAGCATTATGAAGAACAGCGGCGATATCAGCTGCAAGATCGTCGCCTTCTTGTTCCGCAGCGAAAGCAGCATGTTCTTCGTCAGCAGCGCCCTGAATTGTTGCAGGAGCAGCGCGAAACCGCTCCTGGCTTCCTCCATGATTGATGATTGATTATTGCTTCTTCTTTTTCTTATTATTATTTTTTCCTAATTTCTCTCTTCTTGTTGTTGTATATTATTAGGGTTGTTGTTGTTGTTAATAAGGAGGTAGAAGAAGGGGGTGTGTATGGTATTTATAGGATGATGATTATGAGGAAGAGGAAGACGAGAATTATTAAGGTTGTTGTTTTGTTGTTTACAGTGTGGTTTTTTCTGTTTTGTTCGTTTTTCTCTTGTCTTGGTTGGGAACTTGGGAAGGGAGGCAACGATGTAATGCTATGCTGCTAATAATAATTTCTCTAATTTTAAAAAATCTCCTCGCACTCGTCGGTTCTTAGAGTGAGAAAATAGCTTCACACTTTGCATGCATGCACCGCGTGTTTGGCGCACCGTAAGTATGAGTTGTGGTGCTTCCTATGATGTAATAATGGTGAAGATTACAAATGTGTTGATATACTAAATTAATTACTATGATGTATTGTAGTAGGTTCATAAAAGAAATGATATATTTTAATAGCTTTTTTTAGTTTAGTTAGAATTTAGAAATGTAATTAAATATTATTACATAGTATTTTAAAAAATCTATTTAATTTTAACATTAGTTACATAAATTTTGAGTAAAGGTTCGTTTTAATTCTTGAAATTATAAATATACTTTACTTTAGTCCTTAAAATTGCATTCCATAAGTCACTTTAATTTTTGATTTAAAAATACTTAATCAACTGTTCCTATTTTGCTGACGTGACACGTTAAGTGACACGTCGTATATCACATGTCGCTGATATGTCATGTTAATCGCATGTGATAGGACATGTGTCATTAACGTGTAATGTTGGTTCATATGGCATGCCACATGGCCGTTTTAGATGGCACAATTTTAAAATAGAATGAGATTAGCTCTTGAAATTTTTAAAAATATCAAAATATATAGTCCATGAAACTTTTTATCATGTGTCAAAAATGTCTCAAATCCTCAAATTTCTTCTCTTTCACACTATAAAATCTAAACTTTTAATTTTTCTTAAATTTACCAATTTCTCTCTCACTTTGACAACATATCCAAATTCTCATAACATGAACAAAATGTTCAAAAATATTTTGAGAAACAAGAAAAACTAATAAGTATCCTTGTAGGAAATCTATAGTGCAACACATTTTCTTTCTCTTATTGTATAAACATACTAATGTTTTTCAACTAAAGTATCTGATATAATTTTCAACTTATCTTGTATGTGATTTCGACGTCAATTTATTTTCAAATAGGAACTCATATCATGTATATATTGCAATTACAAATCAATAATCAATGACCTTTTCATTTTTTTTTAACTAGAAAATGGATGTTTTTCCCACGAATTTTCAATATCTATAATCAAATTTATACTTTTAGTTCTAAATGCTCACACATATTGGTTTTCCTATAAATGAATGGAATAACATTCTCATATAAGGATCAAAATATGTAACACTAACTTCTCAACAGTAATGTGAGAATAGTATTAATAATACTCTTAAAAAGATGCTTCATATTGACAAATGTCAACTAATGTTTAGTTATAAAGACTGTCTTTGGGAGAATTTCTGAACTAATTAATTCTAAATTAACACATTCTCACATAAACACCATCTCCTCCTCCTTTTTATTTACCAAACTAAATTCTAATTAATTAACATTGCCAGCTCCACCGTCCAAAATCACTCATCATCTAATAATTTTATAGCTAATATCAATATTACCTAATCATTTCATAGATATTGTTTAATCACTTCATACATAGCTAATATCAATTTTACTTGGCCAATAACCACAGGATCACTTTGTGTTCACTTTATCTCTCTCTCTCTTTTTTTTTTCTTCTTGATTCTCACTTCTTTTAATATTTCAATACGCTTATAATAGACTAATTAATAGCATCTTCGAGTGAAAATTAATTTATGTATTCTACTTTGAGCTGCATTAAAATTATTTAATGTATCTCATTATCTAATATCTATATATTCCATTCTTATTATTATTTTATATGAGAAAGATCTGGTCCAAGGAAGGTATAAAAATGAGAGAAATTAGCATAGTAATCAAAATCGGTTCAAACCGGCCGATTCGACCAAACAACTAGTGAACCGATCATAAAACCAGTTCAAGCTACTATTTGGACCGGTCCTACATTAAAACCAGTATAACTCAGTTCAACTCGGCTGAGTTTGTATTAAAATCGGTGACTCAGTCGACTGAACGGAACTTGACCGGGTCGAGTTTTTCTTTTTTAGGCTAAATGATGCATTTTTTTAAACCTTAAAAAAAATTGTAATCCAACTTATAGAAAAATGAAATACCGTTATTTGTATTGTCATGACTTATGAATTTGTTTGTGTAATTATGTTTTGAATTTATCAATTGTGATTCATGATTGCAAAATGTGAATAATATTTAGGAATTTATGTTATTTATTTATGTTTTTGTATTTGGACCCCTTAAACAGTGTCAAATTATTAATTAGTTATCATTTTATTGTATTTTATTTAAATTTTTATATATATATTTGTATAAAATTCAACTGATTCGATCAGTGATCCATCGGTTGAACCAATGACCCAGTGAACCGGTACCTCGACTGAGTCGATCACCTGTCTGAGTATGAAAACTATGGAAATTAGTGGGTTTAAGAAAAATGGGAGAATCAGGTTTTATAAAGCAAAAAAGGAGAAAATTAGGGATTTGGGGATTTTTTTACACAGTTTAGAAAATTTCAAGGACCAGTTTGACATATTTAGAAATTTCAAGACTAATCTAACCTCAATTTAAAATTTTGCGATGTAGGATTATAATACCCCAAGTACACTTGTCAATAGACTAGTTTCGTACAGTCTTAGGGTCCCCGGGACCCACTCATGTTGTCAAAAACGTCCCAGATATGTGAAAGGCCAAGGGATGGAGTTTGAGGTGCTATTGCTGCAAAATTCTGTAGAACAGCCTCACTATAGCGAGAATATCTCATTGCAACAAGCGGGTGAGCTAGAAGGCTTGCTAAAGTGAGTCCTATTTGCTGCAGCGAGTATGAGCCTTAGCAAGCTCGCTGCAGTGAGTAGGCGGGCTCGATATCAGAAAGTACCAGAAATGACGTAGTTTCGCTTAAAGAACCCTATATCCCTTTAAAACACCCCAACTAGGGCTGGCCACCCCCCAATCTGAAACCCTTCAACCCCAAACCCTCTCCCAACCTTTATCTCTCAATCCAACATCAAATCCTCTCCCTCCAAGATCCAAGGTAAGTGATTGCTGTTGGTTTATATTAGTTTCTTCCATGTTCTTCCTTCCCCATTAAATGGGTGTTGCTTGTCTTCCATTGTTGTCAAGTGGGGATGCTCCCTCAATATTGTTAAAGTTATATTAGAGTTGTCTAAAGGTTGTTAGAGATTAATCTAGAGTCTATGGTTACTCTATGGCAGTTGTTGGTGACATTCCAAACTCTCAAGATCAAGTTGGTGGTACTCACATACTCCCAGCCCCAAATGGTGAGTGGGTTCAAACACATGGCCTTACTTTTAAGCATTATGAGTATGTTTATATATGATGATTGTTGAATATGAAATCAAAGATGAAAGTATGATTATATATATGTATACACATATGATTTTACAAGTATGGCAAGCTAACTAAAGATTATCATTTTGAGCATAGTACGAAAATGTGTTTAGAAAACCATGAGACCATGATTGATGTATTGTATGTTATAGAAATGTTTTATGCGTAAGTCTAAGAGATTTGTTACAAGAATATATGATGTAATAAGTTGTTATTTTATCAAACATATTTTACAAGTTTATGATATCTTTATCAAGACTTGAGATTTCGAAATGTGATTTTAGAGTAACAGTTAAGGTATTTTGGCGAGAATGTCAAACAGAGATGTTATACTATAATATTAGAGATTTTATGATTTTGAACCTTTCCATTTCAGTATATGATAATAGAGTTATTAAGTTATAAAAATATGTTAGCTTGAGAAATGAGACTCTAGAGATTCAGTTTTTATGATACTCCGAAGTATGGAATTCAGTATGATTCATAGCTACTGCTAGATACATATTCTGTGAGCTTGAAATTGGAATGCCTACAAATAGATGATCCCTTGAGCATAATTTCACAATCTTTGTTATGCTAAAGTCAGATTGCTAGAGTTATAAGAGTCTAGAGCTTTTAAAGTTTCAAGGGTTTTTATATTTAAATAGTTTTATAAAGAGCTAGAGTATGAATATGATTGTATTTAGAGATTTTATGAATTATCTTGGTGATTTTAAGGAATAGAGTAATTATACATGAAAAAGTTTTGAACCTAGAGTAGTTAGATATCCAATTTAGATCATTGATGGATCATAGAGTAGAGAAATTGTTATGTCATGGTTGACATACATAGCCAAACAATGTATATTGTTATGCAATGCATAACTAGAGATCCATGTTTCTCTATCAGAGTACTGTTATTTAAGTTTTCAGAGATTATTGATACTTTCAGAGAATATTAATTTCAGAGCTATTATGTACATGTATGCAAAATGTTTTTTTCATTAGATGATGAAGTTAGAAATGCAGTCTATGAATATTATCAATTCAGAGACGTTTCTTTTCTATACAGTTATGCACATAAATATCAAATGGTTTATGATTACTGCATGTATACTACATTTTGTATATTCCTTGGTTGTTTCATGTGGGTGATAGGTGAGAGCTGACTCATTGAGTCCTTTGACTCACCCTTTTCATTTCCTCCTCATAGTTGCAGATATAGATATTGCTCAGCCTCCAATTTGGCAGACGCAATTGTTCTTAGTGGTGAGTCTTACTTTTGAGTAAGATTTATTTTAGAGTCTTGTTAGAGTAGAGTACTCCATTAGATGTGCAAGCAGGATCCGTGTCATGCATTATTTTCAGATTATATATTTAATTTCAGTATTTGGACAGTTATGTATACATTTTCAGTTCACAAGTATGGATTTGAAATTGTAGAGTTTGATTAGAGTTTATATAATAAGCTAGAGATGTAGTTATGATTCAGTTTTAAAGGTTTAAGTGGGTTTCATAAGATTTAAGATTTATATTACGTACGTGCTGAACATATATGAGTTCATGGTTAGTAGACTAGACCAAAATATTTTCAGAATCTGGATATTAATTACTTCTAGTTTTATGAAATTAAATATTATGCTTTAAATAAGAGTGTCGCAACCGGGATCGCGACGGGGACAGTGAATTTAAGAGAAGAGAATTTTTTTTTTTTTTGAAAATTAATGGAGTCGCCACCAAATTTATTAAATTGGGAAAACATTGGAAAAACCCATTTATTTTAAAAGATGATCTTTGAAACCAGATTATGAGTTCGGGAGTCACATGCATAGGGAAGGGCTGTGAATTTAATCGTGACGCACTCCTAAGACAATCTGCCCAAACGGTACCTTAGTGAATTGCGCAAATTAATTAATAGCCTACAAAATCCCTATTTAAATGAAGAAAAATTATGCAAAATATTTACAAATCAAATGAACAATTTATGAAAATTTAATTTTGGCTTGACAGGATCACTCCCTACGCATTCCCCTGCAATGCGGTGAACTCAAAGTCACGTAAGTTCGTAAAAATGCGTGGGTTGATAGACTTTTAATTATTAAGAAAAGAATTTGCAACAAAATACGAAAATCCATTATTGCACGGAACCCAAGTCGATTAACAGCCACTTAATGAATTCAAATAATGAAGGTAACATCCGATACTCAATCATCGTTATTGGACATTGCACGGATTAAAAAGATCCTTATGAATAAGCAATTCTTTTAGAAAAGCGAACTGCTTCTTCGCGACAGGATTTAACCTAGCATTTAGCTACTCAATAAACCCTTATGATCCAATAACAATAAAGATAACATTTGTTACTCAATTATCATCATTGATCATTGCATGATTAGAACAAATCTTGATACAAATCTATTTTGTGCAAGCAGACCAGTTTAAGACTAAGCTACTCCAATTAATCCTTATAATTCAAAAATAGTGAAGATAACATTTGCTATTCAATCACTATTGTCGAGATTGCACAAATATAAAAGGTTTTTAAAAAGAAAATTGATTATTAAAAGACATATTTTTGTTTTATTTCTCAATTTTAGACAAAATAAAATAAAAAATAATAGAACTGACAAGATTAATTCATAAACATGAATATACAAGTAATTTGAGCAAAATATATACAAGTAAAATTAAATCACACAATAACCTATAATTAATACCAAACGGAAACAAAATTAAATTATAAACATAAACAACTAACTAAATAAAACATATGAAATAATTAAACTAAAACAATAGTTCACAAATCATACGCTTAATTTAACCAAAACACCTAAACCTATGAAACAATTAAACGAAACACAAATACTTCAATTATGAACTGACAAAAATAATTCAGAGACAAAATTATTTATTTAAGTAAAAACACTAACAAAATATAATAATTAAAGACTAAAAACAAATCAAAGGTCCTAACTACCATTTTTTTTGTATTTTTATTTTAAACATAAAATTCACTAAAATGTTAAATAAATGATTACATCAATTCCTAAAAAAAATAAAAAAAATAATAAAAAAATAAAAAATAAAAATAAAAATAAAAAGAAACCAACTCTTTATTTTATTTTAAACTCAAACCTTACTAATTCTTAAATAGACAAATCTTAAAGTCGAAAATTAAACAAACAAACAAACTTGAGTTTAAACACATAAATTTAGAAATTTATTCTAAAAATAATACTAATCCAATCTAATAAATCTTAAAACTCTTTTTTTTATTTTATTAATTTAAATCTACCCCTAAAATAACTCTACCCACTCTCTACACACACTCACACACTCACGCACACATGCACACACGCTCACCCATTACCACTCTCACTCACACACACACATATACACACGTGTTCTCCTTCCTACTAACTCACGCTTGCACAGACACGAGGCACATACCCAGTTTAACACAATTTCATTCTTTCCCAAAACATGCTCGTAGACAGGGAAGCATTTTGAAAAAGAGAAGTTAAGAGAAAGAAAAGGAGATACAGAGGGTGAGTGGAATAGAGAGAGAAAAGGAGAAGGAGAGAGAGGATCGGCCATTGGGAAGGCCGTAGCGATCGCCTCGCGAGGGGAAGTGGATCGCACCATGCGATCGGGATGCGGGTGGAGCCCGCCACCGGGAGAAGAGGGGGGGGGGGGGGGAGAAGCCCGCCGGGGGGGGAAGGAAAGGGGCTGGCGCCGACGCGACCAAGAGATGCCGCAAGCGGTGGGGCTTCGCGACGGTGCAGATCGGCTCGGTCGAAGGAGCGCCGAGGTCGACTGCCGGCCGGGCGACGGAGGAAGGAGGTTGGCATGCTGGGAGGACGAAACCGAGGTTGACGGTGGGGGTGCTGGGCTTTGAGGCGGAGACCGATCAAGAGGCAGAACGGAGGGAGCTCGTGAGGAAGGAGCCTCAGCGGTGGTGGGTCGGGCGTGGAAGGGGGTAAGCCCGCGGTGGCTGCGCCGGCGAGGAAGGAGGTTAGTGATGGTTGGTGATGGTGGACATGGAGGTTGAGGGGCTGGAGGTTGATGATGGTGGAGTTGAGGGGAAGGGAGCGGCGGTAATGGTGGCTTATGAGGATGAAGGCCGCGGGTGAGGGAGTGTTTGAGTGGTGATGATGGTGGCCTTGCGGTGGAAGGGAAGGAAGTAGGAGTGGTGTCCGTGGATGGTGGAGATGAAGGTGAAACCGCGGCGGTGAGGGTTTTTGAGGCCGATCTGGAGGTGGCGCCCACAGAGAGTAAGACCGCGGACGAGGAGTCGACACGGCGGTTCTGGCGGAGTGATTGTCGCCGCTCTCTCTTCTTTTCCTTTCTTCCTTTTTTGATTCTCCTTTGATTCTTGGTTCAGGTGGTGGCAGGTTCAGGCAAGAGTGGCGAGCGGAGGAGAAGGGATGCGGGCATGGAGGTCACCCGTGGTGGAGGTTGATGGAAGGATGAGATGATGATGATGGTGACATGGAGGGGAGGCCGCGGCGGTGGTGGGAGAGGCCGAGGCCTCCCTGGCCTCCTTTCTAGTTTCCTTTTTTTGATTTCTGATGATGATGATGATATGTACTGCTCTTGTAATCAGCCAGACAAGGCTGATTCCTCCTTGTATCTGTTGGCTCTGCTTGAAATTTAGCTAAAATGCTGCTGATTTTTGTTTGGTTATTGTTCTCTGTTTGAGAGGGATCTTGATATCTGATGCTCAGTGTATGTGAGTGTTTGAATGGATGTGCCTGAAAACTTGCTGATACCTCCGAACCCCCTTCATTGTTGCTGTTGGTTCTCTTTTATCCTGAGTTTGCTCTAGTTAATTAATCCAAATTCCCATGCCAAGCCCATGCTTTCTGAATTGCAGGAACCCCAAACGGAATTGCTCCCCACGCCTTCAGCTTCACTCATGATTCCCATTTTAGTGGCTTGACAGAATGCCCATCATTTTGTGTTTTGCTCGTGGGTGTGCAGGATGCAGCACCGCACTGAAGGCTGAAGTAGGAGGCACGTGGGTGCTGAAGTGGGAGGCCAGAGCATGTGCTTCCTCGTTCCTGCTTCATTTATTTTTTATATTTTTTGTATTTTATTTTATTTATTTATTTTTTGACAGAAAACACAAGTGAACTACAAAAAGGAATTTGGGTATCAAATTAAAAGAAATGGGCCATAAAAGGAAATGGACTCTTTTTGTATTTTTTATTTTGATTTTTTTTGGGAATACAAATGACCAAAAACTTTTTCCATATTTTTCTCACGAAAATAATGGAGTAACTATAATCAAGAAATTGAAAATTAGATGCAAATTTTTTGAATTTTGTTTAATGGGCCGGATAAAATCGGGTGTTCACAAAGAGAAATGAATATTGGTTTAAAAGTAATTCATATTTTAAGTATTATTTTATGATAAATTATGCATATAGAGAGACTCCGAGGTTAAGAGGCTTATGTGGGGATGAGATTTCTCACGTGTCGGTCACGCTCCCAAATCAGGTCGTGACAGGGATTGATATGACACTTCAGTGACACGTGTCATGACACGTCACTTGGTTGACTAATGTTTATTTGACAACATACTAAAGAGACCAACGAAATGCAATTTCAAGGACTAAACACTTAATTTAAATATTTCAGGGACTAAAGTGAAGTATGTTTAAATTCAAGGACTAAAGTGAACTTTTACTCCATGATTACTTTGATGCTCGCCTAGCACTCCAACTGCAAAACTAATATCTAGTTTTGCACAGGTTTTCACATACATAAGATTGCCCACTACAGAAATGTATGGAATTGATTCCATTTGTTTCTGCTTTATATCATTCTTTGGGCATTACATAAGATTAAATTTGTCCCCTATCAGAATTGGTGCAATTCCTGTGAAACAATTTGCCATGTTAAATCTCTCTAGAATTCTATCAATATAGACCTTTTGAACAATCCTAACAATCCTTATGACTTATCACATAATATTTCAATTCCTATCATATAGTATGACTTTTCCATATATTTCATTTCAAAGTTCTTAGAGAGATACTACTTTATCTTACGTAACATACCCAATTCATTAGTCACAAGCAAGATATCATTAACATACAGAACCTGAAATATGAACTTACTGCCACTGACCTTTAGGGTATATGCATTTGTCAATGACATTTTCTTCAAAATCGAAAGGAGTAAGGTATCATTAAACTTAATGTACCACTTCTTTTGTAATAAAAAAAAAGACGGAAATGATTTTTGTATCAATTTATCTATATCCTTTCTTACATCTATATAACTGAAAAAAGAAAGTATGTATAAAATATATTTCTGCATATTCTCAAAGTATTTAACAGTTCATGTCATACATAATAAACATTTAAATTAATTTTTATTCAATTTACAAAAATATGTAATACATTTTTCATTTTAACACACACACACATATAGAATTAATTAGCATACACCATACTTTACACCATCAACAAACAAAAAATTGACAATTGATCCATTTTATACAATTTTTTAAAATTTAAATTAAACATTTTTTGATAACATATCACATGACAAATTGTTATTACTTTACAATATAAAAATAATTACTCTGTGAATGCACGGTCATTACACTCATAAAATTAAACCAATATTAAAAATAATGTATAATAGTCAAAATATATAGCACAGTCCAAAAATTGCACACATTAGTTTACGCGGCGCGTGAGTCCACATACTGACTCCACACTACTTAGAAATTGATGGCCTTTTAGTTTGTTTGCACTCTACGCAAGTAATCCCAGCCATTACTAGATTATCTTATTAAAATCTTATACTTCTTTTCATGAAAAAAAATATTTTGTTGTGCATAATCCATTTTTCCAGTAAGTGTTGGGACCCTGAACGTTGACAAACTAATTATTTAAACGAGTTAAAATAAATGATTTATATATATATCCTGATCATGAGATCAAACATCAAGTTGGATTCTCTTAACTGCACAAGTTTTAAACCACAAAACATCCAGTGGTGCGTCAATACTCAAAAGCATATTCATTTTTAAGTATTTACAACTACAAAGCAGCAGAGCAAGACATTAATGGCTGAAATCATAAAAATGGGAAAGATGGCTAAATTCTATATTCAAGTAAAAGCTGGTGCTATAGATATGTACAAAATCAAAATCAAAAGAAAATGTATGGGCCACCATCTCCCAAAACTTGGGGTATGCATCACCGGAAATTGACTGAACTAACTTGGCTGGGATCGATCACAACCCCACGAACTGATCCTGACCGGCGAAGATTCCGACGGTGTCTTCCCGGAGGGGATGATGATAGTTGAACACCAGGAGGAACTGGAGCTTTCTCAGAATGGCCAGAGATACATAAGGCACCAGTATCATCTTGCTCCCAATATACTTCTACCATGAACCCTGTTGGGTATTCTTCAGATTCTGTTCCTGGAATCCCCACAAATCTAGCTCCTATGGGTATCTGCACAATAATTTATTGCATTCATCAGCATGAAATGGCTAGTTGTCATAGCAGCAGCTCATATGACTACACCATAGGATGTGCACTTCAGCACTTGTTAAGGGTACTAGTGCATTAATGAACATGTTGATATGTTCACCTCACTATAGAATAACTGAAAGCAAAAGATGGCTCCGCTTACCTGTGCAGACTCTCCAGATGTTAAGGTCAAAGTGACTAGGCTCCCTTCAGCTGCAGCACTTTCTAGC
This sequence comes from Dalbergia cochinchinensis, assembly GCA_031216125.1. Classification (NCBI taxonomy): domain Eukaryota; kingdom Viridiplantae; phylum Streptophyta; class Magnoliopsida; order Fabales; family Fabaceae; genus Dalbergia; species Dalbergia cochinchinensis. The sequence continues at coordinate 49,928,270 of CM062373.1, read as the reverse complement.
TCTGCTTGTTTTGCAATACTCAGGAAGACTTCTTCAAGAGTTGTCAGACCAAGCTGGATGTCAGATATGCCAAATTCTTCTTCTCTGTCTTCGAGCTCAGCGAAAAAATTCTGGTCGGGAAGCAACAGGCAAAATAAGACAATATAATCCAAGTATTTAATCATAATTTCTATATCTTGACTCGTTTGAGGTGTGCTGTGTATAATTCTCACTGCATACTTAAGACATTTCATCCTGTTTTAGTGTTACAGTGTTACCTAATACCTTGTCTGTGTTCAGCTTTATATCAAATGCATGTAGCAGCAACTTGATTGCAATAATTAAGTCAGCTGGGTATGTTAATACAAGGGTTTTCCTTGATCTTAAACTGTGACATTACAGCATAGACCGGATTCATTTGAAAATATTTTCATTTTTTCGTGAAGAAAAGCAATACTGAACTAACCAAGCACACTCCCAAATTATAAAAAGAAAATGCACAGATGAAATGCTCGTTTTTTTTTTTTTTCCATTTGAAATTAAGCACAAGTGTTTTCATATAATACACATGATAGCATAACTACAGCCTAATACATGATCATCACAAGAAGTAACTATTGTGACTCAAAACTAAAAATTCTGCCAGTGGATCAACGTAAACAAGAAAATTCCAGTGAAGATCTGCTTTCATGCTGGTCAGTATTCGGCCAACAGTTAAGATTGAAAGCCTCATGTCAGAAAAGATCTAAAGTAAGTGGAAATGAAAACCATCAAAGAAAGCTTACCGTCAGGAACCCCTCTCTGTCATGAGGAATCACAAAAGTTAGAAAGTTGTTGTTTTCTTCCTTTGGCACTACATCTAAATGCTGTCAAAATAATTCAGGGAATAAAAAATCAATCCGTTTTGTCATGGAAGTACTTCAAAATCACCATATTTATCTAGCTTACATTCTTAAAGAATTGCTTCACAGCCTCGCGATGCACCGTAGCAACTGCATCCCCATCAGGAGGACTGCGTTCAACATTGCTCCCGTAGAAGCTGATATTAGCAATAAAACCAGTACCAAAGCGTGATTTCAATCTGATTGAGGTTCCAATGCAGCGAAGCCTTCCCTTCGCCATGATTCCTATGCGGTCACTTAGAATGTCAGCTTCTTCCATAGAGTGTGTTGTAAGAACAATCGCACGTCCTTTTTTAGCATTTTCAATTATGTCCCACACATGCCTCCTTGTTATTGGATCCATGCCAGTAGTCTAAGTAATAAAAATGAAACAAGATGAATATTGGAATCAATCCAATAGAATAAAATCATTAAAGGAATATCCAACTCTGCATACTGGCTCATCCAAAACAACTAATTTGGGGTCACCAATAAGGGCAATTGCTACACTGAGACGGCGTTTCATTCCTCCACTGTAACTTCCAGCTCTCACTTTGGCTGCATCAGTGAGTCTCACCTCTCCCAATGATGCCTGGATAATCTATATTTTCAGAAGAACTTGAATTAGAAGAAGCCATAAGAATAATTCATTTTCAAACATTACAACTTTTAAGGGGGAAAAAAAAGTTCTGATGGAGAAGCTATATGTATATGTGTGTGTGTGTGTGTGTGTGTGTGTGTTTGGTTGAGACTACAGAAGAAAAAGTGCAGGGCTGGGGAAGACAAAGACATACTGAGTTGATGGAACTTGGGGAAAGGCCTTTAATAGTAGCAAAGAGTTGAAGGTGCTCTTCACCAGACAGTGCATCCCATAGGATATCAAACTGCAAATGAGAAAAATTATTAAGGTCAGTTAGACTGCTAATGAGGAGAAAAGAGAGAGTAGTTCGGCTTGAAAATCATGTTTAGACATTCTTAATGAGGCAAGATATACCTCCATACATGAAAAACATATATAGTGACAGAGAGGGAGAGAGAAACACCTGGGGGCATACTCCTATAAGCTTTTGAATGTTTGACATGCCGGTGGAGCTCCGGATGGAGTATCCATAAATCAATGCTGTTAATTAAATATTTAAATTGGAAATGTTAATCTACTCTTCATGACTACTGAAAAATGTTTTTATTAACAAATGGTCAATGTATTAGATAGAAGAGAGAGAGAGAGAGAGTTAGTTTTCACCATCTCCATCAGTTACTGGAGTTATCCCTGTCAAACAATTAATAGCCGTAGTTTTTCCAGCTCCGTTGGGTCCTAAAAGACAAAATAGCTGATCCTTTTCGAAGTTCACCCATAAACCCTGAAAATAATTTGAGAATAGCACATTGTTCATCATCCAAATATGGGAAACTTACATCAGCAAGTAAATTACAAAACAATGTCTATGCAATATTTAAACATGAAACATGAGGGACATTGAGCTGAAAGAAAAAGAAATGGAGGAAAAGTTCAGACTTCCGAGAAATAGCTAATTGATGATCATGATCCAGAAAGAAATCAACTTAAAGAACATTTCTGCATGTTTCGTTTGTATGAACATCTAAGAGATGGATACTGAGATCCATCTCGTGATAGAATTGCATCCAAACCACTCAGGCAAAGACTTCAACCATGAAAAATATTGCAAGAAAATAGACAAAGGACTGAGAAGTCTTCTTTAGATCACCCAAAACTGCCAAGACCAAAATTTTATCAGGAAATGCTGTACCTTAACGGCATTGTAAGGAGTACTTCTTTTACATTTACAGCAGCAACCAATTTTACATGCACCAGGATATGTCTTTGTAAGGCCACGAATTTGAACAGCAACATTTTTGTCAACAACACCTTCTGTTATTTGTCGTTTTACAGTGTTTTCTTCTTCAAGCACATCTTCATCATCTGGTGCACTATGCTCTTGATGTGGGACTGAAACTATGCAGCAACTACAATTCCCACCCTCTACAAAAGCAAGATGAGGAAAAGGGGAAGAAGAGTTCAGCCATAAACAGCAGACAAGAGAAAATATAATGAAAGCAACATAAATCACAAAAAAAAAAAAAATCACCTTTCACTTTCTGGCCTCCTTTTCCCATCCAATAACTGGGATTAAGAAAGTATAACTTGGATTTCCTCACACCAGATGCATTTGGGATAATGTTGTCAAAGTAGAGAGCCAGAACAAACCACAGAAAGAATGTAGCCAGCAGCCACTTATAAATATCATTCTGTCAAAGAAAGAAGAAATACTAAGTCACTGTTGAAGAAGTGACACAATTGAGGATGAAAGGAAAGGAAAAGCCAAAGCAAGCATAGAACTATGGAAAAAAAAGTAAGAGGGAAAAGTAAGACAAAGGTTTCTTCTTAATTGAAACTGTTTGGGACGTTGGGATTCAGAGGTCCAATTATTACATACAATTGTGATCACACAGTTGTCGTCCTCACTAGGGCATTGTCCCCGTTTACTCCAGCTAATACCATGATCTTCAGGAGTTGCAACCTCATCTGAAAGCATCTGTAGAGCTTGAGCAAAAGGATTAGGCGGGAAGAATGACCAGATAGTTCGGAAAGTCTTGGAGATGCTTGTTGTATAAGGAAATCCTGCTTGTACAACGAGCTGCAATTAGAAACATCACAGACAAGGACAATATCAGCATCCTTTCTTTCTATCTGGGCAACAGACCTTGTCAACAAAGTTTGAAAAGGATTCATGCCTGAGTAACAAAGCCAACAATATATATGAAGAAGCCCAGCGTTGTTGCTGAAGATGACTTGCGAATGAAAGCAGATAACATGAAGGCTAAGCTAGTCTGAAATAAAAGAGAATTATTGTGGGTCAGAAGAAAAAAAAAATACCAACATATAAGTCCCAATGCACAAGCCGAAGCTATAAATGGTAAACTAAAAGAATTCCGAATATTCTTACCATATTGAGTTCAAACAGGAAGAACAGAATGAGTAGGACCAGAAAGCTGTTTTTCAAGAAGAAACGAAACTGAAACATCATTCCAAAGAGAACTATGAGAAGGGACGATAAGAAAGTAATAAATGCCTCCCATATAAGCCAGGATAACCAATAAGCAGAGTCATAAAGGCCCATCATAGTCATAGCCTGTGACAACAGAAAGAGCAAAGTTCCAATAAATACCACTGGAAGAAGATGGCATTTTCATAGGGCTGGAACTTTAACTTGTTCACAGCGTATATACCTGGCGAAGTTTAAGCTCTTTTTCTGCCACCAAAGAGCTCATCTGAAGAACAAAATTAAACATGGCAATTGCAAGGAAAAATGCTGGACCTATTGAACCCACTGCAGAGAAAGCTGACACGGCTGGGTGTGCATATTCCTTCAAAAAGACATTCCAACTGAAGTTTGGCTCTGAATTTTCACCAAGTCATTAATTAGATCATAGCTTTTTAAAGTGAAATATAGGGGTACTGAACAAAATAGATTTTATCATTCAAGGAAGATAGTTGATCACAGAAGTTCAATAATGAAAAACGTTTCTGCACCTCCAATCAGGTATCTGGCAATTTCTCGCTCTGCCGCAAGCTGAAGTGGGATTTGAAATGCATTAGTGGGGTCTTGATATTTCCCTCTCTTTTGAACAGCAGTTGAATTTGTCTGTACACCATAGCCGATGACGGTGTCACTTTTTTCCGTGAAATGTAAAGCCCCTGGACAGTGCATAGGATTATTAAAAAGCCAGTCATCCACTGCGGCTTTATCCTTAAAGGATTTAACCTGCAAAACAAAGAACAAAGCATGAGACCCTTTCTAATTTCATCCTTTTCTCTCCCCTTAAGTATGTCATCTGTTTGAACCATGAATTCAAATAACCAAACTCTTGTATGATGTGCTTTCACATCCACAATTACTCTTTTCACACAAGACAAATAGAAAACTATCTTTTTTAAGAAATGAATTGTGCAATTAAACAATGAGCCTTGAAACAAAAGAAAAATCAACCAATCCCAAAATCAACAAATTAATCAGGTATTGCTGTGAGAGACTAACCGAACTAACACTCCAGCACTGTCATGACAAACATTAGAACTTTTAGTTCTCTCCACAAGAATTCAGCTCACTTACTAATGCACCAAACCTTAATTGGTCCCAAAGTACGCCCAGATCTGATTAATTGTTTTTTTTTTTAATAAAAAATTTTTATTCAAAATCTGTCAAAGTAAGCTATTGAGCAATTATCATCATATGTCATCACTCTAAAAAACTTGCTGATCACATCTTTTCTTTTCAAGCTTGAAACATGAACAATTTATCATACCAAAAGATATCACGTATCGAACCCTGACCACTCGGTCACAGTCACTCTAATAACATGTCATGAGAATAATTCTGTATATAACAGGTATTACAAACACAAAACAAGCCGGCAAATCACAATTGAACTCTCAAAACCACGTGGATAATTTGATTACAAACACAAAAACAAGGCAATCCAAAATGAGGATCTCAAGTTTACCTTGGAGGTAGGTATCTCCCTGCCAGGGTTATTCTTCATGATACGGTCAACGATGGTGTGGAACGTTGGGTGGTCGTCACCGCTCCAGAGGAAGTCATAGCAAGGGAGCTTGACGAAGAACTTGGTCTCGCAGGGAGGGATGGGAGGGGAAGGGTGGAAGGGAGGGTCGGTGAGGCTCTTGTAGTAGGTGGTGTTCGAGTACTGCGCCTTGATGGCCTTGTCAATGGCGAATATCAGGAATATGAACAAAAGCGGCGACAGAACCTGCAACAGCGTCGCCTTCTTGTTCCGCCACGACAGCAACACGTTCTTCTTTAGGAGCGCGCTGAATTGTTGTGCCAGAAGCGGGAAACCGCTCCTGAGTTCCATGCTTCGTTGGTTCCTTGGTGTTACAATTTTTTTTTTTTTTTGGTTTTACAGTTTGTTGTTTGTGTGTGTGTGTGTGTGTTTTGAGTAACGAGGAATTTTGAGAAGGCAGAGAGGGAAGGTGAGCTGGTATTTATAGCAGGAAGCAACGTTGGTTCTTCTACTTGAACACTTTTACAGTGGTTTCTGTTCTTTGTTTTCTTGTCATGATAGAATCATTCTACCACTCCGTACATGAATAACTGTTTTGTAGGGGGAAAAAATTATTCACCATTATTTATTATTTCATGGTTTTAATGAAGTATTAATTATTTTCTTTCACTCTTATTTTCACACATATTCTCTTGCTATGTATATAAATTTCTCTGATAATAATCATTATACAATTTTCTACAATGGTAATTGTGTGATTATGAACTATTTTTTATGTGTATTTATATATATTGAATAATTTCTTAATCTACAAGTCAAAATCTTAAAAAGATATATATTTATAGAAGGAGATAGTAGCAAGAAGGAATGGAAAACCATCTATGTAATAATTTTATGGAATATTTTTTTTTGCCTCGCCCTCGTCAGTTTCCAAGTTGATAAATATGTAAATAAGTTCATTTTTTAAATGTCTTGTTGAGTTTAGATTTTTTGAGGGGTAAAAGCTAATTGTATGGCATATGTAGGTGTATCACACACAACATATTTCATCATATTTATAACGAGTGACTAAATTTATTTAAAATTATGGTAAATAAATTTAATCCACCTTATAAATGTGATTAAATATTTAATGTATAATACACTGTACTTTATTTGATGTACCTTAGACAAAATCTTTTGGGGTTAAGTTTTATATTATTGTCGTTAATTAAAATCAATTTAATCAATAATTTAAGTAAATTGGCATATAAAGATATGTCATGATTTCAATTTTTACCATGAAATGATTTGAATGAATAATATTATTATTGTATTAAATTAAATATAATGATTTTCTAAGGCTATGATTGAAAATTTTATAGATGATGAAAGAGGATAACTAATAACAGAATGAAAGAGAAAGATAGAAAGTGGCATGAAAAATACTATTACATTATTTCCTTATTTTGAAGTTACTTTTATTTTCAAAAATTTGATTTTGAGTGACAAAAGAGAAACATATTATCCCTTATTAGCTATATTACTCATTTACCTAAAATTATTTTCAAATAATGATCACTTAATTTTAGTCTTGTCATTTCTTATCTCTTCCTTTATTTTTATTCTCTGAATCATAGTCCAAGGATAATGTATGATATATTTATTTCACCTTAACATTTATCATGTTTCACTTATATTCTCACATTTTTTTAGCGTTTTTTCTTACTCAATACAGCATATTTATACCATATCTAAACATAACATTTACTTGAAATTTCCCATTTTCGATATGATAAATGATAATAGGGCGGGTTGTCCTTTTCAGTGTTCTCTAAGAACACAGTGTTGCCTTTCTGAATCTGATGCAATCATACTTCACACTTGACATTGCATTGGCTCAAATATACAACTCTTGGCCAGTAACTCTTTTTATTATTATTTGACATAGGCCATTAACTTCTTTAAAATGTTATTCTCTGACCAAAAGAAACAAAGAACAGAGCAATACGCAAAAACGCGTCTTTTTCTTAAATTAATTGAGAAAAAACAGGTGTGTAACTTACATCCTTTTTCTTCCTTTTGTAATATTTTTGTTGTCCTTATCTTGGGTATTTGATTTCTCTTATTATGGGTATCTCTGTTTCGATGGTCTTATAAATATGGAAATATTCAAATTTATATTGAAAGGACTTGTAATGCATTCTTTAAGATATAATGCTTTTATTTTTTCATGTTGGTATTGGATATCAAAGATTTTGTTTAAATAAAATTTATATTATTATCTAATTATAAATTTAATTTTTCTATAAGATATTAATAAATATAATCAACTTGTGTACCTAATTTTGAAAGACCATGCTAATAAAAATAAATTACTGATTAACGGTATCAAATTTTTTTAAGCGTAATAAAATTATTCTCTTTTGGCTTCTTGTTCTATACAAGGACGTTTGGGTCATTTTGGTAAAACACGGAGAAGGGCAAATTAGTCACTCGACAATTAACGGGATTGGTACACTCCTTCTGTAATAAGAAAATGACGGAAATGATTTTTATATCAATTTATCCATATCCTTTCTTACATCTATTTAATTGAAAAAAGAAAGTATGGAAAAAATATATTTCTGCATTTTCTGAAAGTATTTAAAAGTTCATGTCATGCATAATAAACATTTAAATTAATTTTTGTTCAATTTAAAAAAATATATCATACATTTTTTGTTTTAACACACACATAAATATATATATGAAATTAATTAGTTCGCACCAATAATGTAAAGTTTTACACCGTTAACTAATAAAAAGCTGGCAATTCATTCATTTTGTACCCTTTTTAAAAATTTGAATTAGACATTATTTGATGATGAATCACATAATAATTTTTCATTACTTTACAGTATAAAAATAATGACTCTGCTAATTACACTCATAAAATAAAACCAATATAAAAAATAATGCATAATAGTCAAAATATATAGTATAGTCTAAAAATTGCACACATTGGTTTACGCGTTGCGTGAGTCCACGTTCTGACTTCACACTACTTAGATCTTGATGGCCTGTTAGTTTACTTGCACTCTAAGCAAGTAATCTCAGCCATTACCAGAGATTATCTTATTAAAATCTCTTCTTTTTTTGTGAAAAAAATATTTGTTGTGCATAATCCATTTTTTTAGTAAGTGACCACAATGTGTTCCCTACATCACTTCCCCAGTGTTGGGATTTTGAACGTTGACAAACTAATTATTTAAATGAGTTAAAATAAATTATATATATATTTATATATCCTGATCATGAGATCAAACATGGAGTTGGATTCTCAACTGCATAAGTTTTAAACCATAAAAAATGTTTAATAAACTGCGGCTCGTGCAAGAAGAATTGAAGATTTTTGTGGTGCTGTTCAAAATATGAGCGGTGCTCATAAGCAGTGGGAATGAACCTTTGTTTCAATATATTTTATAGGGAATGATTTTATCAAAGTCAAACATAAACACTTCAAGTAAATTTGAATGAGATGCTTGAAATTACGTTCGAGTTTCCAATTAAAAAGGTATGGGGGTTCCAATTATTATTATATCATAATGTCATATATCATGGCACATAGAATAATTTATTTATGCTTTATCAGTCACATTGGTTAGTAACTAAGTTATGTATCGGTAAACGTCACGCACATTATCTACCAAAAAAAAAAAAACGTCACGCACATATATTAGTTGTCTTCTTCACGCATCTATTAGGGTTCATCGCCATTACACAATACCACTGAACAAGCATGTTCACATATCATAATCTTTACGACTTTCGTTTATGTTCGATTTAAAAATTGAGCGCTGCTACTTTCGGTTATGCCGGAAAATTTGTTAGACAGGGTCAATAAATTGTAGTTTTTTCTTTTTTTTTCATATAGTTATTCTAAGGTTAAGTTTGGAATGATGATAAATAGTGGAGTGAAATAAATTTGAGTAGAATGGAGTAGAGTTACATAATTATCTCACTTCATTATTTGGATACATCAATGAAATTTTTTATTCGTATAATACCTTTAAGCTAGAACATAGTAATATTAGTAATATAGATAGATTAATAATATTTATTTAAAAAAATCTTATTCCATCCAATTCCCCCCAATTGGGGAGGGGAAAAGAAAATAGAGAGGAATGGTATTGGTGGAATTAGATGGAATGAGCTCCATCATCTTCATTCCACTTCATCCAAATTTTACATATCCAAATAATAGAGTTAATTAAAATTTCACTTCATTCCCTCTCACTCCATTCAACTTCACTAATCCAAACATAACCTAAGAGTCAGTTTGAGTAAATAATTTATTTAAGTCTTTATATAAAAGTAACTTTTGAAAGGTATATGAGTAAGTTATTTTGTATTTAAATGCATAATAATGAAAACATTTATTTTAAGTAATTTGAAAAGTGATTTTAATAGTGGACCCTACTTGAATGGGTTCACATCCCACCCAATGATGAATAAAGTTTAAGTTAGCTTAGCTCCCACATGACCACATCTTATGAGTATAAATAATATAACTTTTAGGAAAGAGAGTATCCATGCTACCTCTCACATAGCTAGAAACCTAGATGAATAACAATTCCCTTAGTCTTGAACTGTTATGTTTGAATGGGACATTTTAAGAGTGTAACGTATATTTTAAGAGAATTTCAAATAACTTGATACAAAATTTCTTGTTTGATTACTAATATAGAAATTTCAAAATTCTAAGAATTTTTATGAGATATTTTCAAAACATGGAAAAAAAGTGAATTTCAAATTACCTCTCCATATAGAGAATTTTGAAATTTCCTTTTACCTTTGTACCATAATTATCAGTTTCGCTAAATCTATTATCATTTATCAATCATTATAGTTGCTCCACTTTTGTCGATTGTCGCCAATTGCTGCCAGTTACCATTTGCTGTTAATTGTTGCCTATAATTGACCTTTGCCTTTAGCTACCTGCCATGCACCATCTAATACCAGTTTTACACCTACTGTCCATGGCCATCAGTGCCCACCCTCTATTGCATGTCATTTGGTGCCCACCACCTACTCTAAATCTTTTTCTTAGATATTACACTATAATGACTTTTTCAACAAGTTTTAAAAGATAGACTTTAAAAACTTATTTTAATGGATACAAATGCAAGAGATATAAGAGTGTAATTATGTGTATGAACAAGATTAACAGGATAATGAAAAGTAAGTTTGCAATAAACCTAAAGAGATAAGGGAAGGGAGATTTCAAACTTGATTTATAGTGGTTCGGTCACCTCTTATGGCCTACATCTAGTTCTCTCAAACAACTCACTTGAGAGTTCCACTAACTTCAATTCCTTTACAATCAAAGACCATTCCTACACCTTAGGATCTCTCACCCTTGTGTTTGAGTCTCTAAGAACCAAGAGATGCCCCACTCTTGTTCTATCAAGGGATGCCTCACCCTTGTACACAAACTTGAAAGAGTATTACAAGAAATCACTCTCTGAATAGAGTAGATGTTACAAATTGAGGTTCTATAAGATTTCTCAATAGTAAGACAATTTTTGGCCAAATATTGATCAAGAGGATTGAATGAAAAGAGTGATTGTTCGAATGACCTTTGTAATGTGTTTTCTGTGTCTTAAAATCTATTAAACAGTGATATTTATAGAAAACAATTCATGTGGACCGTTGATGATTAACCCCAAGAGATGTATCTCTTCAAAACACACCTTCTGGTGCATTTTTTAAGTCTGGTAATCGATTACAATTACTGGTAATCGATTGCATAGTTCAAATTTTCGAACATAGGCAATGGCCACCTTCTAGTAATCGATTACAATTGATGTGTAATCGATTACACATGTGTAAATTTGGATTTTGGTCACATTAGCATTCTGGTAATCGATTACATAGTTATTGTAATCAATTACATGTGTGAAAGATTAGGTTCTGGGCTCAAGAACAGCATTGTAATCAATTGCATTATATTGTAATTGATCACTTCAATTCCAGAACTTGAAAAATAGAAGTTTAACACACTTTAAGTCATTCATCAACAATTTTTAAAACATCTTTGAGATATTTCCTTTCAAATCAAACTTGTATTTTGACAAATCAAAACACATTTCTTCATTAAGAACATTTGAAATGTTTCAAAACAAATTCTCCATAGATCAAAATATGATTAACTTTAAAAAGGCCAAATAAGCTTACTTAAAGAGAAACCTTTTGACAAAGATAATCTAAGTCCTAACTATATTCTAACCATTTGACTTGATCATCACTTGTGCATATTCAAGGAATTTCATGTCATTTTGTTTTCATGCTTTTTGTCTTTTGCATTGCGTACTGACATCATCAAAACCTACAAAATAGCATTTACACATTTTAAAAGTTGAAATTATTGAATAAAGAAAGAGAATAAATAGATAATTTTACTATATTATGGGTTATTTATAGGGATGACAATGAGTATTTATGAGAAAGGGAACATGTCCCACGTTTCTAGTCACTATTTCGAATTTTGTCTTTTATTTCCATCTCCATCCTCCTCATGGGTCCCCATTTCATATTTCCCGTTTCCTGTGGGAATTTTGAATCCCTATGATACTCAAAGGTTTATTAACAAATTTTAAAAAAAATAAAAAATTTAAAAATATTTTACAATTTGAAACATAAGTATACTATTAATATAACATAATTCAAATTAAAATTTAAAATATATACATAATGGAAATATAATAAAAATAATTAAAAAATAAAGATGTATTACCTCTATCCCTATCCCGTTTAACATATGAGGACTTAGTCCTCATAGATCATTCTTATGAAGGCGAAATATATGTCGATTTCTTTTCGCATTGGATAATTCCCATGTGTATCCATTTTTAATTTTTTTTTATCATTCCTAGCTCTTTAAATATTTTTCGTGAATTAAAATATTAAATTTTAAAATAAAAATATATTTTTAATTAATAAAAATAATACATGAATTTAATGTATATGATTTCAATTACATGTCCTTTTCTTATACATTTTTTTAATAAATTAAAATATCAATTTTAAAATATATGTTATAATTAATGTGCATTAATTAGTAAAAATTATTTATAATTCTAATTTATATAATCTCAATTATTAGAGTAATATATCAATTATAATTTTTTAATAAAAAATAATATAATTATTTAATTTTAAAAATTAATAAATATTTAATATCATTATCAAAGAAGTATAAATTATAGAATTGATTTTTTTAAATATTTTAGTGTTATAAAATTGAAGGTATTTTTTTTCAAAAAAATTAGTATGAAATTATAGAATTGATAGATTAGAATGTTTAGGTTGTAAAAAATTAAACAGTGATACATGTAGATAAATAATTTTTTTTATTATGATTTTTAAAAGTTCTACATTTGAAATTAGAAAATTTCCCCCAATCCCATCTTCATTTAGGATTTTGCCCCTATTCTCATGCACATCCTGGTCATGGGTCCCTATTTTTCATTTCACATGAAGATTTGAATCTCTATTAATATTTATAGGTTTATTAAAAAATTTTAAAAATACTTTAAACTTTAAAACATAAATATCTATAATAACAAATAATACTAATGCAACACAATTATAATAGGTTTGTTATCGTTAATACTATAATTATATATATATATATATAACTTTTATAGTATAATATATTGAATTATAATTTTTTTATGCTATTTTTTATTTTTTATATTAATTTTGTTAATAGTAAAGAGATATGAAGGTGTGATTGAAAAAAATAATTGATAATTAGAAAGTAAATTAAGTTAAAAAATTTACTTTAAGTGTTAAGATTATGAAAACGGTGAGGTATAATTTTTCTATAAATAACATATGGAAGACTTTTTATGTAATGAGTCTTAAATATTAGTATTACATCAATTATTATCATATTTGATTAAGGATAAATTATTATATTAGTATTATAATGTGTCTTAAATATTTGATTAAGAATAAAGTTGGTATACATTAAATTTTAAATTATTATCATATTAAAATTAATTAATTAGCAATTCATTAACAATTCGATCTACCCATTTTCTTTTAAAAAAATATGTTGATTTTAAACTTATTTATTTTTGAAAATATTTTCTTTATAATTTTTTATATTACCTTCATAATATGTGGCTATTAATGGTTCTTAATTTAATTGTGAATCATAATTTTATTAACATTGGTTCTCTCTTAGTGCAAATTATAATATTTTAATGATTGTAATATTTGATTCTTTAATGATTGTAATATGTAATTTTATTTCATATGAAAAATAATTAATAAGTAAATTATAAATTAAGTTCAAAAAAATCTTTAGATATAAAGATTAAGAAAAGTGGGACCTAAATCACTGTATGAATGACATGTGAAACTTAAATCACTATTTAAATGACATGTGTAATAGTTTTCATGAAATGAGTCTAAAATATTAGTATAGTAGATTTATACAATCAATAAATTTTATACTGAATCTTAATCATTAATAACTTCTAATTATAAATAAGATTTTGATAAATTTCTATCTTTTTTTCTTTTTAAAATCTTCTCTAATTTTTTTTAATTTTTTCAACACTAACTTTTTTTCTTCAAAATTCATTCAAATTTTTTAAAGTATAAAATTATCAAAATTGTCATGAATTGTATGATTGATTTTTTTTCAAAATTGATTCAAAACTTTTAAAATATAAAATTATCAAAATTATTTGCAAGAGCTCAGAGGTTATTGAAGGTATAATTTTATGGTCATTTTAGATGATCCCATGATTTTCATTTTCACCTGCGTACATATATAATTTTTGTTATTGAATTGACATATTCTTAGTCTTCAAATCATTAAATTAGTCTATATATATAAAATCAAATAATAACATCACTAATGACATAAAAAAGTATTCTACCTTTAAATAATTAAATTCATCATAATCTTATTGTTTATGAAAAAGGTAAATGATATAACCTAGTGTATATATTTTGGATCTTTCTTATAATTTATATACTTAATTTCATAAATTTAATATAATAGTATTCAAAAGAAAATCACCACCCGCTTCAAATATAAAAATTTTAGAAGTAAAATTAATACTAAAACTATGAAATTAATTTATCAATATAATTTATGATTTCAGCATTGTAATAATTAAAGATATTGAATTAATGTAATGCAATCCTATTATTAAATACGGATGGTTATCAATAATATGCTAATAATATGTAATAATTGTGATTTTATTTTTTTCAAAAAATTAATGAATAACTTCTTCAAATATGTGGGCCCTAAAACATTCTCATTACGACACGTGTAATACTTTCCCTCCAACGACTTTGAAATATTAGTATTATATATATATATATATTTACATCCTTAGTTATCTTAAATTATATTTTTATATATTTATTTAATTATACCTGGTTCAATCAATAATCCACTGTGGCTTGGCCGAATAACTCGGTGCCTTGACCAAGTCAATTATCAGTTCGATTTTGATAACTATGGCTAGAAATTTATCATCCTGTTAAAAAATAAGAAAGCTGATGATGCCATATATATTCAAATTAAGGTCAATTGAGAACTATCATAAGCAACCCTTCCTTAACTATTAAGTCAATTCCATAAGTTTAAGGATGTGGGTTACTTAGAGCTCACTAAAGCGGGAACTAAAATTGTGATTTCTCCAAGATTGTGATTTTCTTCTTTTTCTTTATTGATTGTTGATGCATGTTTAAATTAATTTATGGACATTTCAACTAAACAGCCTTTCAGTCCAATAAAAAAATTTATGTTAACATGTACACTAATGGGATTAAAAGATCCACAAATTATGATCTGATTCTTATGAAATGGATTCTCTTCTTTTTTATTTATTATTATTATTATTATTTTTATTTGTAATCCTAACTTCTATTAAGATTTAGCTGATGGTCCAAACGGCCATCGTTAATTGGAATATCAACCGCAATGAGTGCTTGTCTTCTTGTGGCTTTATTTTGTTAGGTGAATGTAGGATATCCACGGTTAAAGATCATGACTAATTCCCTTAAGGTATAGAACTCATACATTGGTTTTAGTTTTGAACATGAGACCCTCTTCATATATATTATTAAAAATTAAACCTTTGATTAGATACTTAAGGAACCCAGCTAATTACTAACCGTATCATGTCTCATGGTTCTTGTGGCTTTATTTTTATTTCTATAATTATGTTTTTCTCTTCGACCTCCTAGCTATTTATCGGCTTGCTTTCACAATGTAGTGGTATAGTATAAAAGAATAATGATGGCAATAAGGGTAGACACAGTTAATTAAGATTTGACTCATAGCCCATAAGGGCATAGGTTTGAATCCTTTGGTCGATGTTAAGACCTCATTGATAGAGCGATATGTAATCACTCTTGAAAATTCTCAAAAAGGTTAGGGATCTTCCTTGGCTGTAGTGGAACACTGACGCTTATCCCTATCCAAACATTCATGTAAAAATAAAAAAGAAAAAGAATATTACCATGATGACATTTATAAATGTTCTATATTAAATCAGTTAATAATGTTGATATTTCATATTAGTAATTGATTATAAATTTTATTAAATAATTTGGCAACATTTCATTGACAATCATTGCAATGTTTATGACTACATTACAAATTGATCGAATTCTTTATCGATAAAATTATATAAAAAAGAAAGAAATACAAAAAAACCTAGTGGAAAGCTGTATTCAACAAGGTAGCGTTTGATTTCTATACTAGGACAATCAAGACATAAATAGTAGAAACAATGGAGATAGAGACATAAAAATTATTGTCTTTGTATCGCATTTAGTTGTGGAGAATAAAATATATAACCATCTCTGATTTTTGTTTGGAAACACGATGATAAGACAATAAATATATGATAAAAGACATTATGTATCATGTCGGACTGTCACTGCTGGTCACCAGATCACCCAGGTAGTGTGGACAAATAGGAAAATATAAATATATATAGGAATATTATTAGAAGAAAAAATATTAAATTTCTATTTCTGTGTCTTTTTCCCACTATTCCTCCATTTTGGATGTACTGAAATTTTTTGTATTTTTGTATCCCGTGATAAACAATTTTTCTGTCTTCTATTCCTATCTTTACAACCAAATAATTTTGTATCTTTAGTGTCTTTGTATTTCTTATCTCGGTACAAAAACCAAACCCTATCCAAGAACTTATCTTTATAGACTATAAAGCCCTTCTTGTTCTAATCCAAAGGCTGAAACTAAGTAAGTGCAATTTCTAAAATTAAAAGATAATCCCAGAAATTTTCTTAAATCTCAGGAGATGTTAACAAATTAACATACTTTAGCATTAAAAAAATCATATAATATTGCTCTAAAGAACAAGGTAATGCAGAGAAGATATGAAATCTACTGAATAATCAATATAGTTTTTTCAAAAGTAAAAGAATTCAATTTCATTATTCATTTGATTACTAATTAAGTATAATTACTTCTATAACTAAGCATACAATCTAGTTGTAGACTCTTAAATATTTCAATAAGCTAAAAAAGATTGTGAATTTGACTGTTCTTTCCACCACTTATCCTCTAATATTTGAGCTAAAAAAATTATAATTATTTGTACTTCATATAGAACTAGCGAAAGAAGATAATTAGAATATCCCAATGTTAATGAATGATCTGAAACAGTTTATGATCAAACATGAGGTTTGTAATAAAATTATTTTCCATTGCGGCTTGATTAGTCGTTTCATTTTAATGGTATTCAATTGGTTGAATACATTGAGGCATATGTTGCGAAATTTCTGGCCCCATTGGAAAATTAAGAAAATTGTGGATGCTTTCTCATGGCAAAGAAGGGTCATTAGATGCCTGAAAGCGACTTCATAGTTAATAAGTTGCCCTAGGATATAAAATCACAGCTGACCTATATAGAGACAAATAACCAATCGACAGTGTTTGTTTCTTAATTTTTTTTATAAGTGGATAAAAATTAGGGACAAAAAGAGAACATTGGATTTCAATCATTTTAGATTATTTTATTAGGATCGCATTGGTTGTATGGTATGCATGAGACAAATTTAACTTATGTTCAGCTAACAGATTTCATTTTTCTTATTATGTTTCTGTTAATTATTGAAATAAAAATTTACAAGATTAAGGAAAACACGCGGCAAGTACAACACAATGAGTCAATTTTGATGCAAAGTGAAAAAGTCAATATTTTCTTGTTCTTGTCATTTCATGGAAACTTCTTAATGAACATTGTATTATATGGTTAATATATTGATCCAGCAGAAATAGAATATAAATGTACAAAAAATTACATTAATTACAATAGATAATAAAAAATGTGATAATATAAATTGATGGACTTAATGCCCATATGAACATGTGTATATTATAGCAATGATAATATGCAGTACTTTTAAATTTCCTTCCTCTGAAATAACGAGTCCAATAAGCCATAAATGAAAATGATTTGAGATTGGACTCGGTAATAAGTAATAACTAGTGCACTGTATGCAATGCACGAAAAATCACAGCAGTAGTGTTTATTTTAATTAAAGTTGATGGTGAGGAAAGACTAGTATTAATATTATTGCAATGTCAGGATATTCACACACAAAAATTGTTGAGATATACTTTCGAATTCATCAAAACATAGTGTTTAAGAGTATCAAAATAAAAAATTATATTCTAATTAAAATAAGTAAATATGATATTAATGAGCATATTATATATTGAGAATATTTAAAATTAAAATAGATTACTTATTTTTGCAGCCTTACTTGCTTTCATTTTTTTCTGACTCATATAAAAAAGAAGACTAAATTATAATTTTAATAAAGAAGATAGCGAAATACTCAAACATTACTTGATTGAAAATTTAATTCTAAAATATCCTCATATTGGATAAAAATAAAATTTGAAAAACATGATCCCCTTATTTTTTTTTAATATTTGAAGGTTCTAAAAATATATTTTTCATTTTACATATTATAAATTATAAATATACATTGAAATTTTTTTATTTACTTCATTAATATTTGAAATTTATTGAACCTCGATTAATCTGACTTGAGCCAACTTATTCTGAGGTAATTGATTTAATATTATTTAATCATACACTATTATATACAAATTTTAAAATAATTGTTATAAAACTCAACTAGTTTCATCAACATGACAATATATAAAATTTTGCAACAATAGATCAAAATTAATTTCATATAAATTATAGATTGCTCGACGCGAAAGGAAAATGTGGGCATTATAGTCATTGGATAAAGGGCATAATCGGTAGAGAAAAGTCCACTGCTAATCCAGTTAAGCCGAGTTCACACTGAGCCCACAGTGACATGAATGGCATTCTCGAAAATAAAGTGAAGTTGAGGGATGATTTGGCAGCACCCGAAGACGCGCCTATAAAACACAACACAGTTCAGTGTCTCACCAGAGAGAGGAAGGTTTATGTTCTGTTGACAATCTGGCTTAGGAAAAGGCAAAAAAAACGAACACTGTTCAAAAGTAAAAGGCCAAAAAGAAACACACACAACACAAGACATGATGGGAAATCCACCCAATGAACCTGCAAGTTTCTGGACTCAAGCAAACGCTCTTCTCAGGAAGAATTTAACCTTCCAGGTTTTAATAAGCAGCAAAGAAGAAACATGTTTCCCCTCATGTCATGCTTTACATGATATGATTGATATCTCATTGTATTTTCATAACACTAACATATGACATGTTATTATGCCATTGAATTTTGCAGAAGAGAAATGTTAGGACAACTGTTAGGCTCATCATGTACCCATTCTTGCTGTGTCTGTTGCTGCTTCTGCTCCAAAAGCTGTTGGACAACCAACTTGACAAGGCCAAGTACAAGTGTGGCTGCACATGTACCAAGACACAAGGTGACCAGTGCCTGGAGAAGGTGTGTGGGGCTCAGTACTCAGATTTTGACCAAGTTGGAGCATGTGCCATTCCCAGCCCTCCT
Organism: Dalbergia cochinchinensis; assembly: GCA_031216125.1. Lineage (NCBI taxonomy): Eukaryota > Viridiplantae > Streptophyta > Magnoliopsida > Fabales > Fabaceae > Dalbergia > Dalbergia cochinchinensis. Next base: position 49,908,862 of record CM062373.1, on the reverse strand, counting down.
GAATGGCCTCCTCTGATGCAAGTTCCTGCCCCTCAGTATAGAGCTGTGAGAACAGATTTGGTCCCTTCTTCTGATCTTCCAAACCAGTCCTGCAGGGAGAATGGCACATGTCCCATCACCATGCTCTTCACTGGCAGTAATCAGTCTTTTGGAGAAAGTACATATCACACACCCCCTTAAAATTAAATTGCTTCATTTTCATTTTTTTATACATGTAACCTTGGATTGTACTTGTTGTTATGATTTTTATTGATTAGCATGTTGTTTTGCACCTTGGTTCACCTGAATTGATGGCATGATGAGGTTTACAGCTTGTCTAGATGTCTTAACCATGTGTATTTCCTCTTCTTCAGTTTTGTATGGGAATATGTTCCCTGGTAACTTTACTGTAAATACTTCTGATCTTATGGCTAGCTTGGCAACAAATGTCCTGGTGAGTTAACATGCTTAATTTATAATTTTCTCTGTTCATTGGCTATATTGCTTGTCTTCTTGTGTAAATTTTGTTTTGATTTTCGTCTAGTCTGACTCCATTCTTTCTATGTGAACTGGGTGATGCTGGTGAAATCATCAAAATAGGGATCTGCATCAAAGACAGAAGACACCAATTTTCTTGAACCTGCTTTCTTTTCGGATCTTCCTGTTTATTATCTACAAAGACAGTGCACACAGAACCGCGCTTTCTCCTTTCCAATCCAGATAGCATCCTTTAGTAGACAGCAAGGTATGTGACATCATTGTGTTGATAAGGTTTCTATTAACTAGTAAGGTGTGATTACAGGAAAGTGAATCAATTGGCATGGCTGTGCTGTAGACAGGTGTTTGTAGTGAAAATTGACAATCCATTGAGAAATTCCTGTATATTAATTTACAAGGCAATGCGTGATTGGAATAGTCAGAAAATAAACTTGCAGGCTTTGGATTTTATTTTTCAATTTCTGTATAATTCAAGTTCTAGTTGTTTGGGTGGAATAAGTAATTCAACTAGTTTGAATTTATGACAACAGTATCAAAAGTGCAAGAAGTACAGGCAGTAAGTGGGAATTGACCTTTGCATAAAGTCAAACTGTCTTGGTGTGTGTATGGGGTGTGGGTGGATGTGTGTGTTAAGCTTGGTGCTTGCTTGATGATGACATGTTGAATGGTCACATTGATGTACTTTGTTAGTGAAGAAGTTTAGCTATAGGATCACTGTTCTGTTTTCAAAACTACGGAATGTGTATAAAGGAGTATACAAGATAAGGTAATACACAAGAATTTCTTGTTCACCTTGTCAAGATGCCATGATGGCAACCTTTTGGATGCATTTGAAACACTTTTCATGATAACAGTAATCTTGTGGCTAATCAGTGCTCCCACAAATTATTTTGAATATGTTTGCAAGGAGTATATATACCAGTCTCATTTTACACATTCGTGGAGTATACATTCGTTGTAAATATCTAGGTTGGTTATGTTCAGGGCTGGTACCTGATGTCTATGATTTTCTTTACTAATTAAAATTTTTGTTTTCCACTGGATCTAGAGGTAACATGTGCTCAGGTGTTACCTTTATGGCGCAACAGTTCTTCTGAAGTGAACAATGAGCTATTTGAAGGTTATCGAAGAAGTAACACCAAGAGACAGATCAATGAGATATCTGCAGGTAGATACTTATTACAATTTTATTTCTATTTGTATTAAGTGTGGAAGCCATACTTATTTTTATATTCTTTTGATAGGTTATGATTTTCTAAATACAAATCGGAGTATATTTAATGTCAGCATATGGTACAACTCAACAATACAAAATAACACTGGCTTTGATCCTATTGCATTGGCACGACTTCCTCGTTCTGTAAATCTGGTATGTATCTGAAACTTTTATTTCTGCATCCTCCTTGCTATTATTATGATAATTGATATAACATATGAGACAGAAAACTATATGTCTCAGTACATAAAATAACTACATGATGCTTGCTAGAGTGTTAGTAGATGCATTGAATCTATCATTTTTTTTTAATTGAATTGAAACATTAAGTTTGAAGTCAAAACAGGTACTTGATGATCATTGTTGGAATAGATTTGGATTAACTGGAAAACTATGTAATTTCTGGAGAAGAATCTTGATTAATCTTTACTAGTTCTGAAAATGCGTAGTTTGAGTGGAAGTTGTAAGTGGAATTATGATCATGATACATATCTAGCATTCAATTGCTTTTATTTTAAAATTGGAAACTAATCAGTCATTAAACTTGATCACTGTTATTAAGCTGATAAACAATACTAATATCCCTTTATATACATTTTCCTACTTTTCAGTTTAATAACATTTCTGCATCTAATTTTGTGCACTTGAGAGATTATGATGGGACTGACATCTAGTATCTATATGCTTGCAGGTATCAAATGCCTATCTTCAGTTTCTGAAGGGACCTAGTACCAAAATGTTGTTTGAGTTTGTGAAGGAAATGCCAAAACCTGAGACCCCACTCACGTTTGATTTGGCTTCTCTTCTAGGTGGTCTCTTTTTTACATGGGTCGTGTTGCAACTTTTCCCTGTAAGTACATAAACATGTGAACATATATGCTTGCAACGAACTAAGTTGTTTTTATTAATAGAAGTTAGCATAAATGAGAGGGAAGTACTGAAACTGATTGTAGAATAGGTTTCTACATTCTTCTCATCTTTATATGTGTGTATCACCATCTTTGTAGTTGAGGGTTCTTGCATACTGAACAGTACATGATTCAAAGTCAGTGTCAAAGTTTTTATCTAATATCTTGTGTTAACACGAGTTCATTTTCTAGTATGCTTAATTATTTGACATGTGTATTTATTGACGTAGGTTGTTCTGACGTCTCTAGTCTATGAGAAGCAACAAAAATTAAGAATCATGATGAAAATGCATGGTCTTAGTGATGGACCGTATTGGCTGATTTCATATGGTTATTTTCTTGCCATATCTGTGATCTACATGCTGTGTTTTGTGATATTTGGCTCAGTCATAGGTAGGGATGTAACCAGTGAACTGTTTCCTTTTTCTTTTTTGGCATTTACCATTTCTATTTAATGCAACTGACTTTTTAATTTCAGGGTTGAAATTCTTTACAACGAATGACTACAGCATCCAATTCGTATTTTACTTCATCTATATAAATTTACAAATTTCGTTGGCATTTCTTTTGGCTTCCATGTTTTCAGATGTTAAGACTGCCACAGGTTTGATGATAGCTGCTCCTTATTGTTCATAATAATGAGTTTATCTGCATTTTCTTTTCTCTGATCTGATTACTGACATGTGTTATTTATAATTGCAGTAACTGCATATATAGGGGTGTTTGGAACTGGGCTGTTGGGTGGCTCTCTTTTCCAATTTTTTCTTCAAAATACATCATTTCCAAGTAAGTTAATTTACCAATCTTTGTTCATTCATATGGTTCCCATATATAATTTGATTTGGTTATTTTCAAAGAGCCTTATTCGGATGGAGGCTTATGGTTTTGCCACAGAATTGATAGTTTTATGCATGTATAATGTTGTTGATTACTGCAGCAATATTCATTATAATAATTGTTTCTGTTCTCAATTATTTTTCTGGACAAATTGCAATAATGGTTAACAGGTTGGGTTCTTAATTGTACCTAAACTGAAACATTTTCACCACGGTTTTCTTTCAAGTGATTTTCCCTGAACTGTTACTAGTCTCCTTAAGAAGCATGGAAAAGAGAGATAAAACAATTGCTAAGTGTGACATAAACTGCCACTTAATGTCTTCCTTCCGTTTCCCAGCATGTTATTTTCCCGCTTTGTTCTAGTGGCTGGAATCCTGCTTCAGTTCAAAATTTGGGCTGAAGAACGGCTTTATCCTATGTCCCTTTATAAAATAGATCTTTGAAATTTCTTTGCTGTCTTGTCCATCTACTCCTGTTCAAGGGACCTATGTAGCAAGTCTGATCAAGTTCTTTCCAAATTTATTTGTAGTTCTTTGAGCTCCATCATTCAAACCAAGGGTAAGAATCCTTTAAAGTGACGATCTCATTTTAGAGAGTAAAGTAAGGAGGTTTTACCTTTGGATCAATAAAGTTAAAAGTGGGGCCTTCTTCACTCTATTAATCCAATGATGAAATTGCTCACTTTGCCCTCTAAAGTGAGACTCTCACTTTAGAGGATCCAAATCCTTCAAATACACAATAATAACAGAAATGTTTTGGTTTTGGTCATGATGAGCAGAGCTGGAGTGTTACTTTATTAGCAATGTGATGCTTCTCTAAATTGGTACATAATCATGAATGATATGGGTTGGCATTTAAGGTTGCATTGGTGGCAACTTTAGCAAGTATTTCTCTATTAACTGAACTGAATGGACCAATATGATCATTAGCATTTGAATTTATGTGTACTTTTATATCATGTCAGTTATGTGTCATGCACCATCATGTTGGCATTTACTAATTTTTCTTCTGGGCTGTGGCCTACTATTGGTTAACTATTCTATTTCTTCAGGAGGGTGGATCATTGTTCTGGAGTTGTATCCTGGGTTTTCTTTATATCGTGGGTTATATGAGTTTGCACAATCAGCCTTCAGTGGCGATGAATTAGGGACTCATGGTATGCGGTGGGGAGATCTAAGTAAAAGCACAAATGGCATGAAGGATGTCTTAATTATCATGTTTGTCGAATGGGTGTTGGTGCTTTTCGTTGCTTATTACGTCGATCAAGTTTTTTCATCAGGAAGTAGGAAAAGTCCTCTTTTTTTCTTGCAAGGATTTCAGAAAAAGCAACATTCATCTTTTCGGAAGCCTAGTATGGAAAAGCAGGGATCTAAAGTATTTGTTCAGATGGAGAAACCTGATGTCAGTCAAGAGGTGAATTTCGCTTGTCTTGAATACATATAATTCGTGTTCACTTACTGGTTTTAGAAAGTAAGAAACATGATGTCCTTCAATTAGTGGTGTTTGCCTGGTGGTTCTAGAAAATGAAGTGATGATGCTACCACAGTGAGTTGTGGTAGTTTGATACGCAATACTTGAATAACTTGGCATAACTAGGTGGTATTTTGATTAGGCATGGATTGCATTATTGAAAATGCACCCTTCCTCGGCCACAGTCTTTTAATTTTAAACAATATATTGATATATATTGTCTCTTGGGGGAAAACTATAAGATGAGGTAAACTAAAAGTTAGACTAGTTTGTACTGTAACATAAATCTAACGAATATTTTTAGTGGAAGAACTAGGAACTCTATGTTGCAATTCCCCACCCCGCAAACCAAAATGTAGTCATAGCTATTCAATATGATGTGTCTTGGTTACATATATAATATGTTTCTTTTTCTTTTTCTCTTCAGAGGGAGAAGGTGGAGCAGCTGCTACTTGAGCCAACTATTAGTCATGCAATTGTATGTGACAGCCTGAAAAAGGTCTATCCGGGGAGGGATGGTAACCCTGAGAAGTTTGCAGTGAGAGGCTTGTCCCTCGCTTTGCCTCAGGGGGAATGCTTCGGTATGCTTGGTCCCAATGGTGCTGGGAAGACCTCTTTTATCAATATGGTCAGTTAAAATTCCCGACCCTGCTTAAAGATATTTGAATTTACATAAGGATGTACTCAAGTCTGATTATTTGATTTCACATGTTATGATATTATGTTGTAATTCCTCGAAACTTGTGTTTCTCTAATTGGTTCTCCTCAGTTCAGAAATCTGACCAGCCTATGCATGCCTACAGATGATTGGTCTCACAAAGCCAACCTCTGGTACAGCATTTGTTCAAGGTCTGGACATAAGAACTCAGATGGATGGAATATATACTAGCATGGGTGTCTGCCCACAGCATGAGTAAGCTGGAGTTTCCTGGGATTTTTGTTTTTTCTTATGTAAAATTTAATTGATAATATTTGAGAAATTTATAAGATTTTTATCTCTTGATATTTTAGCTTGCTGTGGGGAACCCTGACAGGAAGAGAGCACCTACTCTTTTATGGCAGACTTAAAAATCTTAAAGGTTCAGCCTTAACACAAGTAAGACAATTTTAGATTATGATTTGAGAGAGATTCTCGCACAGTATAATGAAAGTAGATCATTGGCCCGTCTTATAGTTGTTATTTGTTTCAGCAATTTTTTCTCTTCCATGACAATTTGACGAAAGCATTGGACAGATTAAACTTTGATAATTACTATTTTAAAAATTGTCTAGTAATCTACAAATCTTTTGTAATATCTTAACATGTATGTGAAACACCATTGGTTATGAGGCTAGTTTATGGTCCCTTTAAGCTTAATTGTTTATCATTTAAGCCTTACATTTCTGATAAGAGGGTATGGATGACTGCAATGCATATGCAAGTTGAACAACCATCTGTTCAGAGTAATATTCAAGCTTGCAATCTAATGCTGCAGGCAGTGGAAGAATCTTTGAAACATGTAAGCCTTTTCCATGGAGGAGTAGCTGATAGACAAGCTGGAAAATACAGTGGAGGAATGAAGAGAAGGCTTAGTGTTGCAATTTCATTGATTGGGGATCCTAGAGTATGTTCTTTTCTTCTCAATTCAATCTGTTTTAACTAAAAGCATGTTTAGAAGTTTCATGTTAGGTCATCTTATTCTGTAAATGTTGAATCCATTTAAGGTTGTTTATATGGATGAGCCAAGTACTGGATTAGACCCTGCATCAAGAAACAACTTGTGGAATGTCGTTAAGCGGGCGAAACAGGATCGTGCTATCATCCTCACCAGTATGCTCTTACTCTCCTTTGGTTTTTGAAACACAGATACAAGTTGTTGCATTATTAAATCCGTTGTTCTGCTTGCTGTCTTTGATTTAGATTTATCAGCTTGTTTATTTATTTGGTTTCATAACAGCATGATTAAGATGTTCTTCCTCATCCTCTCTCTCTTTGTGAATCCAGAGATTGATAAATCTCATTTGCATGCTCTTTTCATCAGCACATTCCATGGAAGAGGCAGAGGTCCTATGTGATCGATTGGGAATATTTGTAGATGGTAGCTTACAGTGCATAGGAAATCCAAAGGAGGTACATTGCTTATTTATATAATTTTTTTTGGTCTCAATTTTAATTTTGGATACACTCTTTTATTTCATTATTTTTCAGGCATGTTTTGATGTAAACTTAATATTCAGGGAAGTCATAAAAAACACACACACACACACACTCTCGCTGCTTATTTTAGAAGATAAATAGAGCAAAACTATTGGTGGTTTTTAATGTTCATGAATAAAAATCATCTTTAGTTTTATATGAAATTAAATCTTTCATTCTTCTGTTTTTTTTGTATGAACTTTATTATAGTTCACCTTATCATTGAGCTCCTCTCCTATAAAATGTAATGTGGTTAATTTTCACCTAAACAAACTTAAAAACTGTTTTAACTTTTAACAAGTTTAGTTAAGCAATCTGATATTTTATTTTATTTTTTATCAAAATGAATTGCAAAATAAAGTTGTTCATGGATTTGGGTAGCCTATTGCTTACTAAGCCCTCAGCCTATGAATTAGGTCCTTGCAATTTAAGGGCTTGAGCCCATACATTGCAAAGGAGCTTCTACTTTTATTCTTCATTGTAAAGTTGATCGAGATAAACTTTTTGTTTAGTTTCTATATTCTTGTTTTTTAACTGGTTTATTGTTTTTAATGGTTTTATGGAGATTCATTTTTTTTTTCCCCACAAAATCCTTGTAAAACAGTAAAAGCATAGTAATGAAACTCAGATTAGACTGACTGGTTCAATCCGGAAACCAATGAACCTGTCACTGGTCTAGTTCGGTTCTCTAATTGGATCGAACTTGCAATCAACTCAGTCAAACTTGGTCAAATCCAGTGTAAATCGGGGGTGAACAGGTCAGGTCACTTTCGAACGACGCACAGTCGAACTAGACTGATAATTAAATTGCAAGTTATGGGGATCGAAACCAGCCTACCCTTACAATGACGAGCACCACTACTGCTAGGCTGAGTTGTTTTGTTGTTATAATATCTCATTAATTATGTATATATACTATATTTAGTTACACAAAATTGTTTTTTCATGTATTAATTTAATTAAATCCTACTCAACTGATTCAACTAGTTACTTATTGGTTGAACCAATGAAGCAATGGCCTGGTGCCTTGACCGGTCACTCATTGGTTGAACCAATGACTCAGTGAATTTCAAATAGGCCCTTAAGATCTTTACTGGTGGTGCAGTTCAAATGTTCATGGATTTGCTGTGAATTTCAAACATGTAGATGCTGAATTTTTCTTGTGTTCTTCTGTTTGTTTATCATAGTTGAAAGCCAGATATGGAGGAACTTATGTGTTCACAATGACAACATCTTTAGATCATGAAAAGGATGTAGAGAACTTGGTGCATCAACTCTCCCCAAGTGCTAAGAAGGTATACCATATCTCTGGCACTCAGAAGTTTGAGATCCCAAAAGATGAGGTTAGAATAGCTAATGTGTTCCGAGCTGTTGAAACCGCAAAGAGAAACTTCACAGTTTCTGCATGGGGCTTAGCTGACACCACATTGGAAGATGTCTTCATCAAGGTTGCACGTGAGGCTCAAGCATTCGAGAACTTGTCTTAGTATGGGACATTATACTTCTTTTTTGGGTGAAACCAGAATATCTACTGCCAAAAGCAATGACTCATCCAACATTATATTTTAGTGTACTAGTGTATGCCGGTTATGTAAAATATCTTTTTGATGTCATATATAGGTTATATTATCTCTATTATATGTGTAGATTCACAAGTGTGTTTATATAGCCACGATTTTTTTATTTAATATTCTTTCACAACTGTGTCCTAATCTTCTTGTTGTAATATTCTTTTTATCCCCTAGCTTTTCCATATTGTAAAATTACTCGTGCCTTATCAGGAAATACAATTGTTTTGAGTGATTTTCTTTTTACTCCGATAAATATTATTGAAGGCTCAACTCACAGAAAAAGAAGTGACGAGCAGGAAGAACAAAGCCTGAAAAATTAACAAAGAGCAAAAAAGGATGAGTTACATCACTCTGCAACAAATAAAAACTTATAAATGCCTTCACCACCTAGCATATGCAGATTTACACCATGAAATAAGCCTTGTCACTTGCCTAGGAGATTGACAATGTGTCAAACATTTGGCTTGTTTTTCCAAGCCTATGGACAAAATGTCCAAACTATTTTTGGTGCATTAGGAGCCGTATTCAAAGTGTGGCTTGACCTTTTTGCAATGTTCACCAAATTTCTTTTCAGTGACAGTAGCATTTCAAACATGCATGTGAAAGTTAGGAGCACACTTGACATTTTTGGCACCAAAAAGGCTCTATATATAGAGCATCATTTACAAGCTTCACAACATAGAATCGAGATCAACACATCTTCTCCTTTTATTAGTAAGAGTAAAATTGTTTGTTTCTTAGGAATTCTTCTTTTTTGTGATTTGAGAGTATATACTAGTGAGATAAATACTATGAGGTGCTCTGGGTGTATTGAGGATTTGGATTGAGTAGAGTGTGTCCACTTTTTATATTTCCATCATATTTCTATAGTGAAATATTTGGTTTTCGCGGGGACGTAGGCTTTAAAGCCAAACTACGTAAATTCCTAGTGTCATTTATTTTACGCTTTTACATATTTATTTTGCGCTATTCTGTTTTTGCATTTTGGGTCCACCATTTCACAACAAATTGATATCAGAACTCTTATAGAGTTCTGGGCTAATTTGTTTAAAAATGTCTCCTGCAAAATTTGATATTCAACAGTTTGATGGTTGCATTAATTTTGGAATGTGGAAGGTCTGTATGATGGCTGTTTTGTATAGCAAGGTGTACAAGTAGCACTTTCTGACAAGGAAAAGAGGCCCGAGACAATGAAGAAACATGAATGGGAAGATGCTAATCAAAATGTTCTTTCTATTATTCAATTATGCATTGCAGATGATGTGCTACAGGAGGTCCTTTTGGAGAAAATAACAAAATTGTTGTGGACCAAGTTGGAGTCATTATATATGACTAAGACGGTGGCCAACCGTCTCAGTGTGTTGCAATGTCCGTACTTGCTTCATATGGTAGAAGGGACATCAATTTGGCCTCACATAACTGAGTTCACATCACTCATTACATATTTGAAAAATATGGACGAGACATTTTCAAGTGAGCAATAGGCATTGCTGTTGCTTTGTTCCTTATCTCTTTCTTACAAGCACTTTCGTGAAACACTCATATATATATAGTCGTGAAAGTCTTAAAATTGATGAGGTTAAATCTGCACTTTTAAGTTGCGACAAAATGAAGCATGATACTGGCAGTCATGATGATACTGCATCTGGCTTGGTTGCCAGAGGGAGGTCAAAGGAAATAGGATCATTTAGTAGCAAAAGAAGGTTTAGATCTAAGTCTAGACATCGTAAAGACAGGTGTAGATATTGCAAGAAGAAAGGGCACTGGATAGTAGAATGTTTGAGGCTCAAAGATAAAAGGGACAAAAATTCAAGTGATACAGCCAGTGTAGCTGAAAGTACTGATAATGTTCTCACAATATCAACCAGTTCAATTAGTGATACTTGGAGACTTGATTCAAGTTGTTCTTACCACATGTGTCGAAACCAAGATTGGTTTACAACTTATCGGTCAATAAATGGTGGTGTTGTCCTTATGGGAAATGATATGCCCTGTAAGGTTATTGGCATTGGAACAATCGAAATCAAGATGCATGATGGGGTTGTGAGAACGCTGATTGATGTTTGGTACATACTAGACTTGAAGAAAAATCTTATATCCTTGGGTGTCTTCGATTCTCAAGGTTATAAATATTCTGCTGAAGGTGGAGTTTTGAAAATCTCCAAGGGTACTCTTATTGTGATAAAAGGCAAGTTGGTCAACGGTCTTTATTTACTTCAAGGAAGTACAATTATTAGCACTACCTTAGTGTCATCACCATTTGATTTAGATTCAGATACTACTCAATTGTGGCATATGCGCCTGGGGCATATGAGTAAAACAAGAATGCCAATTTTGAGCAAGCGCGGCTTGCTAGGTGATCACACAATTTGGAAGTTTGATTTTTGTGAACATTGTGTCTACGGAAAGCATACTAGAGTCAAGTCCAGTACTGCTATCCACAGTAGATTACATCCACTCTGACTTATGGAGCCCTATATCTGTTCCATCAAAAGGTGGTACTAGATACCTATTGATATTCATTGATGATTTCTCAAGAAAGATATGAGTTTATTTTCTGAAACACAAGATGATATGTTCCATACTTTCAAGAAATAGAAAGGGCTTATTGAGAACCAGACTGGCAAGAAAATCAAGTGCCTCTGAACAGATAATGGTTTGGAGTTTTGTGGAGGTCAGTTCAACGAGTTCTTTGAAAATGAACGCATAGTAAGACATCATATTGTGTAAAAGACTCCGTAACAAAATGGAGTAGCAGAACATATGAACAGAACTCATTTGGAGAAAGCTCGTTGTATGCTCTCTAATGCTAGTTTGTCTAAAGAATTTTGGGCTGAAGCTGTTAATATGGCTTGCTACTTGGTAAATCGGCCTCCATCAACTGCGATCGATTTGAAGACTCCTATAGAGGTATGGTTTGGTGCTACTGCTGATTATTCAAATATGAGAATTTTCGATTGTCCTGCATACGTTCATATTGATGATAGAAAGCTTGAACGAAGGGCACTGAAATGTATATTTATCAGATATCAAACTGGAGTCAAAGGTTATAGATTATGGTGCACTGAACCTAAATCATCCAAATTCATAATCAGCAGAGATGTCAAGTTCAATGAATCATCCATGAGTCATTCCAAAAAGAAGGTTGGTGATGCAGAAAAAGAATAAGATGCTAGCAAGCAGGTGAAGTTGAAGTTGAACCACCAAAGCAGATGGAAGAAGATGCCTCTGATCAGCCCATTCAAGAAGAAGAACAAGATATTGTTGATGTCGTAGATGCACAACAACAGTTGCAGCATTATAGCCTTACTAGAGATAGAGAAAAGAGGCAAATAAAACCACTAAAGAGGTATGGTCACGCAGACATAGTCTCTTATGCATTATCAGTGGCAAAGGATATGGAATCAGAAGATCCCATCACATACCATGAGGCTATCTCAAGTGAAAAATTTGCACAATGGATTGCTGCAATGAGTGAAGAGATGGAGTCTCTTTATAAGAATCAGACTTGAGAGTTGGTGAAACCATCTAAAGGACATAAAGTCGTTGGCTGCAAATGGATCTTCAAGAAAAAGGAAGGATTCCTTGGAGTTGAACCGAATCGGTACAAAGCACGCTTAGTTGCAAAAGGTTTAGTTAACGAAAGGAATAGATTTCAATGAAGTATTCTCTCCTGTTGTGAGACATAGCTTCATTTGTGTGTTGCTCGCTATGGTTGTACTGTTTGACTTAGAGCTTGAACAGCTCGATGTGAAGATAGCTTTTCTTCATGGTGAGCTTGAAGAACAGATTTATATGTAGCAACCAAAAGTTTTCATTGTTCAAGACAATGAGGACCATGTTTGTCTTTTAAAGAAGTCATTATATGGCTTAAAACAATCTCCTCGCCAGTGGTATAAGAAATTTGACACTTTCATGCTAGGTCATAGTTGCTCAATGAGTGACTATGACTTTGTGTTTACCACAGAAAACTCTCAGATGGTTCGTTTATCTATTTGTTGCTTTATGTTGATGACATGCTTATTTCTGCTAAGAGTATGTTCGAGATCAAGAAGCTGAAAGAGCAATTGAGTGGTGAATTTGAAATGAAAGATCTAGGTGCAGCTAATAAAATTTTGGCCATGGAAATTCATAAAGATCGGCGTGTTGGTAAATTATATTTGTCTTAGAAAAAGTATATTGAGAAAATACTTGAGCGCTTTGGAATGCAAAATGCAAAGCCCGTGAGTACTCTTTTAGCAGCACATTTTAGATTATTAGCCACACATTCACTACAGTCCGCTGAAGAGGAGGAACATATGTCACGTGTTCCCTATGCTAATGCAATTAGAAGCATAATGTATGCTATGGTATTCACTCATCCAGATATTTCACATGTTGTTAGTGTTGTTAGCAGATATATGGGGCATCCTGGCAAAATGCATTAGCAGGCAGTGAAATGGATACTCCGATATCTTCAAGGTACTATGGACATTGGCTTAATGGCTTAGTATATGACAGGAGTTCTAACACTAGTAGCAGTGTTACTAGTTATGTTGACTCAGATTATGCTAGAGATATTAACAAAAGGAGATCTCTAACAAAATATATCTTCATGCTCTCGGGTAGTGCAATTAGTTGCAAAGCGATTATACAGTCTACTATTGCAATATCCACCACAAAAGCCGAATACATGGCAGCAGCAGAAGCCGTGAAGGAAGCCATTTGGCTTAGAAGTTTGGTAGACAATTTGGATTTGGAACAAGATGTTATAACTATTTATTGTGATAGTAAAAGTATCATACATGTGACCAAAAATCAAATGTATCATGAAAGAATCAAACATATTGACGTCAGATATCATTTTATTCGGGGGATTATTTCTCAATGTGCCATTGCAATGAAGAATATTAGTAGATAATTCAGCTGATATATTGATAAAGTCAATCATTGTTGTTAAGTTTAAGCATTACTTGGACTTAGCTGGCATTTGCAATATAAGAAGTTTGCCCTTATGGGCACATTGGAGAAGAAGACTTTAAAAATTTAAAGATGGATAAAAAATCAAGCAAAGGTGGAGATTTGCTAAACACGTGGCTTGTTTTTTCAAGCCTATGGACAAAAAGTCCAAACTGTTTTCAGTGCATTAGAAGCCATATTCAAAGTGTGGCTTGACCTTTTGGCAATTTTCACCAAATTTCCTTTCGGTGGCAGTAACATTTCAAACATGCATGTGAAAGTTGGGAGCACACTTGACATTTTTGGCACCAAAAAGGCTCTAGCATCGTTCACAAGCTTCACAACACACAATCGAGATCAACACATCTTCTCCTTTTATTAGTAAGAGTAGAATTATTTGTTTCTTGGAAATTTTTCTCTTTTGTGAGTTGAGAGAGTATACACCAGTAAGAAAAATACTATGAGGTACTCATGATGTATTTGAGATTTGGGTTGAGTAGAGTGTGCCCACTTTTTGTATCTCCATCATATTTCTATAGTAAAATATTTGGTTGTTGCATTTGCCTATGGATATAGGCTTTAATGCCGAACCATGTAAATTCCTGGTGTCATTTATTTTACGCTTCCATATATTTATTTTGCGTCACTTTATTTTTGTCTTTGGGCCCACCATTTCACAACACAATGTGACCTTCAGAGCCTGCTTTTATATCAAAGAATCGTATTGTAACGAGCATTGATATCATATCATTGCTGATGACCAATGCGATCACCAATATTGGTATGAGGAGGAAAATTTCTTCAAAAGTGAATTTGTTTGTAAACTGAATAAAAGACTGCCAATTTTAAATTTTATCTATAGTGTATTACTGTCTCAATTCATGCAATAAGTTCCCAAAAAATATTCATAAAATAAGTTTATATATTCATTTTCTAAAAATACATTTTTATTTATTCTATATAAACTTTAATTTAAATTTTACATATTACATTATTTAAGAGTAGATACACTTTTTTTTATATGTTTTTTCTTTGGTACCCACGTGGTATTGGCATCTCGTGTAATTAATGATTGTGATTTGATTTATGATTTTATAGATTTCAAAAACTTGAGTTAGTGAGATACATGATTCATTCTTAACAATAAATAACTAAAAAGTACTAGTACTTTTAAATTTTATAGGGTATTGAAAAAATCCCTTTTATTTATCCATTTTCTAAGAAAACAAAATCTTATTCTTCTCAGTGCGGTCATATATATGTGTGTGTGTGGGGCACCTTTCCGAGGTGGATAGTTTTATAATGGCGATGAAGATAATTTCATCTGTGTCCAGAATTAGCAAAATAATTGGGTTCCAAGGTCTTTTATCCGCTTACTATTTCAGAAACTACTGGATAAGAGCCAGTAATACTATGATAACGATAAAAAAAAAAAAAAGAAGGCAAAAGCTAAACAGGGCAAGGATTCTATTTTCTACAAACTTCAATTTATGGTCAAATGAAACATCTGGTAAGCACCATAAAAAAAAAAGAAAGAACATATCTATTTACATTCAACCTCAGTATCCTTTTTTATCCATTTTTTCTCTCTATAAATATCTAATGGATTGGACTTCACGTTTCCGCAAGAACTCAATAGAAAGAAATTAAGAAAGTACCCCCCCCCCCCAATTGAAAATTTATTAGTTTTCCATGATGTTTAAGGGATACCTGGTTTTTTCCTCTCTCCTGGGGCTTCTGGTCCTCTCTCAGGCAAATAAAAATGACAAGAAGATTGGGTTTTATGAACTCAAGAAAGGAAATATGAGGATGAATTTGACAAACTATGGTGCAACAATTGTCTCGGTCATTGTCCCTGACAAACATGGTTGGTTTTGTTTTTATCTTATTCTTCTTAACTGTGTATGCATGCGTATATGTTGGTTTAGATTATTCTCTTTCAGAAGCAATCGCGTAAACTTTTTTTCTGTGGTGGTTGACTCTACAGGGAAATTAGATGACATTGTCCTCGGCTATGATTCCATTGATTCGTACAAGGTACGTACATATGATACTTAAATTCTTCAGAAATTCAATTAAAAAAAGGGGGAAACAATACTCCTTAACATGGCCATTGAAATTAGAGTAAAAAGAAAATATTTATTCCATTTCATTTATTAAATAATAAATTAGTTTAATGGACTATTATTATCTCACATTTTTTTTGCATTTTTAACGTAATAATTAATGTGTTAATTAATAAATGGAACAAAGTAAAAGATTTATTTTACTCTTAGAGCACCCCAAATAATACATTAGTTTAATGGTTATTGTCTCACTTTTTTTTATATTTTTAATATAATAATTGATGTGTTAATTAATAAATGGAATAAAGTAAAAGATTTATCTCGCTCTTAGAGCACTTTGTGATTGTGTACCACGATTAATATGCAATGCAATGTGCTATTCCAGAATAATAAAATATAACCAATATTTATTTTTCTCAAACTCAACAAGGCCTTGTAATTTGGTGCAGAATGATACCGTTTACTTCGGAGCCCTTGTTGGACGTGTTGCAAATAGAATTGGAAAAGCTCAGTTTACTCTTAACGGAAAGACCTACAAATTGCCTGCTAATGATCATGGGAACACCCTCCATGGTATATTAATCGTCCTCCTAATCCATGCAACTACGCACACTTCTCATTGTCAGATCAAATTATATATTCCCTCCATTCCATAATTGTAACTAGATATATTAATTTTTTAATGTATCAAAATTATATGAATTTTTGAGAATGACTATTAATATAAAATTGAGGAACTATTTATTGAATTAATGATAACTGTTTGAACATTTTGTACAAATGATATATCAGGTGGTTCCCGGGGATTCGGTGATGTTGTATGGACAGTAAAATCCTATAAGAAAGACAGTGAAATAACATTTAGTTATGACAGTCAAGATACAGAAGAAGGTACATATCTTTAATTGCTGGTTCTTAACTTGACATTTGTTTCTATCGAGAGTTACATTATATATACTCATACTGTGTGAGATATTGTGTTGACTCACATTCACATCTCAGTCAATAATAAAGGGATGAAATATGAGTCAATATTGTATCTTATAAAACATAAGTACAGATAATATTTATTAAATTGTTATTAAATATAAGTCAATACAATATCATATACACCATGTCCACTAATAAATAGACGACACTTCAATTAAAAGTTGATATTAAATGGGAGCTCCAGTTAAAATGTCACTTTATTATAGATATGAAACATTCCGCGATGTTCTTCTAAGAATTTTTTTTGTCGGCTACCCTCTTCCTCTCATATATTACATTTTAAGTATTTTTCTTTGAGTAATGATATTTTGACACTCAAGATATTTCAAAATTTCATAGGCTTTCCTGGAAAACTCAAGGTATCTGTGCAATACATGTTGACTGGATCAAACAAATTGAGTGTCAGGATGATTGCCAAACCTGTAGACAAAGCCACACCAGTGAACCTAGCCCAGCATTCATACTGGAACTTGAGGGGACACAACAATGGTGACATCCTCTCACACACAGTCCAGATTTTTGGGTCACAGATCACACCAGTGGATGACAAGCTCATCCCAACAGGTGCAATAACACCTGTTAAGGGCACCCCATATGACTTCCTTGAACCAAAAGAAGTCGGTAGCAGGATTCATGACCTCCCAGGCCTGTATGACATCAACTATGTCCTTGACAAAGGTAGCTCCTCTCGCAAATCCATGACCAAGGTGGCTATAGTCAAAGACAGTGTATCTGGGAGGACACTTGAGCTATCATCTAACCAGCCTGGTGTGCAGTACTACACTAGTGGCATGTTGACTGATACCAAAGGCAAGGATGGTGCCATATATCACAAGTATGGTGGTATTGCCTTGGAGACACAAGGCTTCCCAGATTCTGTGAACCATCCTAATTTCCCATCACAGATTGTGCGCCCTGGAGAGACATACAGGCACCAGATGCTTTACAAATTCACAGCCAGCTAAATGGATTTCTATGAATCCAATTGGATTTTGTAATTACCAGAAGGTTGATAAAAGTCTTCCCATGTCACTTTTTTTTTTTTTTAAACCCGGGGAATCTATTGCCAAAAGCAATGAATAATTCCCTCCAGGCATAAAAATAATTTATCAATTTAATTTTTATTCAATTTTCTCTTTTGCTCTACTCAACTATAGATTTTAACTCTTATTATTCGTAAGAGACACGTCTTTCTTATGTAGCAACTTAAATAAATTTTATTTTAAACCAGGTATAGATTTGAGGATATGAAACTTATGATTATAATTTTAAGAATTCGTTTAATTTAGAGACATCGAGTACATTTAAAAGATTCTTTCTATCTCATTAGTTTTTATTTTCTATTTTATTAATTTTTCTCTACTTGTTTATTTTGTTCTATTTTTACTTTTGTTTTCTGTAAAAAAGAGAGTTAAGAATCAAATTTTAAGAAAATAGGGTGGAGTATCATTTGAGTAAATTTTATGGGTAGCCATTGTTATTTACTCTTTTTGTACATGTAGATGAAACTAAGAAAGTATCTATTATGAACCCAAGTGGGAAAGCTCAAATTCCAATGTTATCATATTGAGGACCAGAAGTGTAGAGACCCAAAGTCCAACTTACTCAAAAGAAAAAGTTAATTCGGATAAAGAGGAAGTTGTGCAGTCTTCCTACCTAAGTTATGCTATCATTGATGGTATCCGTGCATCTCACATGCATTGCCCCTATGTTTGCCCATATTGGGAGTGGCCATATGTCTAATGCCATTCCCTCTTTATGGGTTGGATTAAGACATTTCCTAAATTGCCCCCTAAGCTAGAACCACCAACACCATGGCCTCCTCACAACCACTGCTTTCTCTTCCTCTCTTTCATCACTGCCCTTTCACCATCACTATCATCCTCTAAGAACCACCAACACCCCATCTCTCCTAATTCCTTTGCCCACACCTACACGCATACACATATACACATACCCACAAATACAAACATGAACACAAAGGAAGAGAGAGGGAGGAACAAACAGAGAGCACAGAGAGCAAGAAAGAGAGAGAAGTGGGTATAGCTCGTAAGGGAAGAGCACCACCGCGGTAGTGGGTGTGGAACATGAACTCGCGGAGGGGTTAAGAGGGAGTAGGGCAGCTAGAAGAGAACACAAAGGGAAAGGGAGATTGATATATATATATAATATATATAGAGAGAGAGAGAGAGACTGAGGAACAAAGGTGGAGAAGGGGACTAGGCAACGGCACTATCTGTGATCGCCATTGAGCGTGGAAGGCGAGGACCCGCGGCTCCGCCATCGAGGTGTGAGGGAGAGGATGCGGCGACGCTGGGATTCGTGGGTTGCTAGTGGTTGGCGGAGAAAGAAAGCCACGACAGCATGGTTCTTGGTGGAAGGAGGTCGCAGCGGTTAGGGGGTGTAGCTGAGGTTGCTGGTCGCGAGATGTAGGGCGGAGATAAGGAGTGCCGGTAGAGGCAGCTAGGGTGAGATTGAAGGCTAGCTTCTTAGTGGGCTTCAAAGGGTGATGATGGCAGCCGTGGCTAGAGCTCATGGTGGCCGCAACCCATTTTCTTTCCTTTTTTTATTTTTGGTTTGTTTTGGTTTGATATGTTGTTGGTTTTGTTTTGCTTCTTGATTTTATTGGGTTACTGATGATTATGATGATTTAGGTTGTGATGATAGCGGTTATGGGTGGTGGTAGTGGTTGTGATGATGATGGTAGTTTGGGTTCACAATGACGATGGATGAAGGAGATGATAATGCAAAAGGGGAGTGACAGTGTGGCTGTTGAATTGAAAGTTGTAGGATGGTGAAGGGTAAAGTGATGATTAAGGGTGAGAGTGGTGCTAGTGTGGGTGCGCGGTTGGTTTCGCGGCGATGGTGCTGATGGTGGTTTCACGGCTGTGAAGGTGGCTGATGGAGAATATGATGTTTGGTAGCGAAGATTTCTGGGTTAATGAGGATGAGTCTGAATGCAACCTTTAGCCACCTTCAGCTTACGGGCAACTTAGGAAATGTCTGAATGCAACCCATAAAGAGGGAGTGACATTAGACATATGGATATTGCCACTCCCATGTTTATATTATTTCTATCTTCATTCACTCTTAAATTGTTTTCTAGAATGTGAGTAAAAGCTTAATATATTAAAAATTCAATATATTTAGGTACAATTTATGTTGAGATAATTAAAAATATTTAGATACATTGAATTTTTAATATATTAAATTTTTATTAATTTTTTAAAATATAATTAAAAATGGATAAGGGGAGAATAAAGAACCTTTAACACCCACTTCAAGAAAAGTACTTAGATTGCTAAAAGATCAAATATAACACTTAGAATATAGTTTTAATTAATTGCTTCCTTCATTTTTTTTCACTTTTATTTTTTCTCCAATCTCTTCTTTGTTTAAACTCCTAAATTGAATATGTTATCTTCACTTGAATATTTTTTTTATTTGTTGTCTTTCATTATTTTGAAATTAAATATTTTATTTTGTAATTTTTTAATTATTTCTAAGGGTAGTAGATCATAGGA
The DNA here is from genome assembly GCA_031216125.1 of Dalbergia cochinchinensis. Classification (NCBI taxonomy): domain Eukaryota; kingdom Viridiplantae; phylum Streptophyta; class Magnoliopsida; order Fabales; family Fabaceae; genus Dalbergia; species Dalbergia cochinchinensis. The sequence goes on along the minus strand of CM062373.1, from coordinate 49,888,689 downwards.
GACATGGATTTATCAAGAAGAAGTGCAAGATATTGAAGTGATGGCTAGCTGACAGGTTACCATCATAAATAAACATTCCACAATGTGAAGAGATTTGTTGCACTTTAATTAGCAAGAGAGAAATGATACTAATACACCATCTATATCCACCTTGCTAAATGCCAAAATTGGAGTATAAAGGTAGTATAAATACAAAAGGGCATTGTGGGAAAAAAATGAAAAGGAAAAAAAAGAAAGAAATGTGCAATTCTCACCTACCCCATTTGAACAGCTTCCGTTCTTTGTGTTTTTCTTGGTCATCTCTCCCAACCCCTCATAGCTCTCATTCTTAGCATCACGCAGGGAGGAAGAAGAAGAGCATAAAACCAGCTGACAGTTGCAGTGGCTCATGGCTCATTTTATTCTCTCTCTCATTTATCAAAGCTTTTATTTTTTCTCTCTTTATAAAGTTCTCTTTCTCATTCTACAACATTCACAAGAAGAAGAAGAAGTAATGTTCTTTCTTTTTTTCAGAGAATGTTTACTCTCTTTTTCTTGTTTCTCTCTCTCACTCACCAAAGCCTTCATTTTTTTTCTCTCTCTTTATTAAGTTTTTTTTTTCTCTCTCTCTTGTTCTTCATCGTTCACAGAAGGAAGAAGAAGAAGAAGAATTTTCAGCAACAAAATGAATTGAGAATGGCTCTGCCAGAAGCTGAGATTTGCTGTTATTGTTCAAAATTGGAGTTGAAAAATTATAAATGCGTGTTATGAAAAGTTATAAACTAGTAGTAAAAAGTTATAAACTATTACACAAAATGTTGTAAACCAATTGAGGACACATACTAAAAAGGTTGCTAAAAATTAGAGTTAAAAAATTATAAATGTCTGTTACGAAATGTTATAAACCAATATGCAAAAAGTTGTAAACTATTGCACAAAATGTTGTAAACCAGTAGCAAAATGTTGTAAACCAATTGAGGACACATATTAAACAGGTTGCTGAAAACTGGAGTTGAAAAATTATAAATGCATGTTACGAAATGTTATAAACTAGCATATAAAAAGTTGTAAATTATTGTACAAAATGTTGTAAACCAGTAGCAAAATGTTGTAAACTAATTGAGAGCTTTATGTTTTCATAATTTTATAAATATAAAATAGACCTAAATATAATAATAAAATTAAATTTTAGTCATTAACAATATATTTATTAGTATTATTTGGTACTTAAACACAACAATCTCATTATTAAATTAATAAATATAATTATTTAGTTCTATTTTATATTCATATAATTATGAATTTTATTAATACAATATTATTAGTACAGTTTTAAAATTTTTAAATTTCCTATTTGATCTAATTTTAAAATCTTTAAACTTAGATTATATTTTTAATAATGACGTTATACGTACGTGTGAATATATATAAATGATCTTAATTTTTTTTTCTACAACAAATCAAATTAAGCACCAAATAAGACTAATAAACATATTGCTAATAACTAAAATTTAATTTTATTATTATATTTAGGTCTATTTATATTTATAAAATTATGAAAACATAGAGTCCTCAATTGGTTTACAACCTACTGGTTTACAATATTTTGTGCAATGGTTTACAACTTTTTACATATTGGTTTATAATATTTCATAACACGTATTTACAATTTTTCAACTACAATTTTCAGCAACTTGTTTAGTATGTGTCCTCAATTGGTTTACAATATTTTATGGAATGGTTTACAACTTTTTGTATACTGGCTTATAACTTTTTGTATACTGGCTTACAACATTTCGTAATAGGCATTTACAATTTTTTAACTCTAGTTTTCAGCAACCTGTTTAATATGTGTCCTCAATTGGTTTACAACATTTTGTGCAAATGGTTTATAACTTTTTGCATTATGGTTTACAACATTTCGTAATAAGCATTTATAATTTTTCAACTTCAGTTTTCAGTAACCTGTTTAGTATGTGTTCTCAATTGGTTTATAATATTTTGCTACTAGTTTATAACATTTTGTGCAATGGTTTCCAACTTTTTGCTACTAGTTTACAACTTTTTATAACACTCATTTATAGTTTCTCAACTCCAGTTTTCAACAATAATAACAAATCTCAGCTTCTAGCAGAACTATTCTTAATTCGTTTTGTTGTTGAAAGTTCTTCTTCTTCTTCTTTCTCCTGTGAATGATGAAGAACAAGAGAGAGAGAAAAAAAAAACGTGATAAAGAGAGAGAAAATGAAGACTTTGATAAGTGAGAGAGAGAAATAATAAAAAGAGAGTAAACAACCTCTGAAAGAAAGAAAGAACGTTGTTTCTTCTTCTTCCTCCTCTCGTGAATGATGAAGAATGAGAGAGAGAACTTGATAAAGAGAAAAAAATGAAAGCTTTGATAAATGAGAAAGAGAATGAAATGAGCCATGAGTCATTGTAAATGTCAGTTGGTTTTATGCTCTTCTTCTTCCTCCCTGCGTGATACCACGAATGAGAGCTATGAGGGAGTGAGAGAGATGAACAAGAAAAAACACAAATAATGGAAGCTGTTCAAATAGGGTAGATGAGAGTTGCACGTTCCTTTCTTTTTTTTCCTTTTTGTTTTTTTTCCACAATGCCCCTCCGTATTCATACTACTTTTATATGCCAATTTTGGCATTTAGCGAGGTAAATGTAGCTGGTGTAAGTACAATAGTGTATGAGTATCATTTCTCTTAGCAAGATACAAACTACTATAAATGGACCATTTAGTTGCCAACATACTTTTTTAATTTTTTTTAAAAATTACTTCTAGAATTTCTTAGCATGTCTGTTTGTGCTGCTCAAAAAAATAGAAGTAGAAAATAATAAGGGGCTGTTTGGCATTATATTTTAACAATTATTTTCAGTTTTTTAAAATAAAAATGGAAAAAATCTATTTGGTCATACAGTTTTTGTCAATGTGTTTTAAAAGTTGAAAAACAGAAGATGCATTTTAAAAACAATAAACAGGAAATAATTTTAACTTGTTTTCAACACTGTCATTTTTAAAAACAAGCAAAAACACGGTGGCAATTTTGTGATTAAGTGAAGTTTATGCTCTTGGCTTTTGGTCGATTCTCATCATCATCCGTTCTCTCCTTTTTTTTTTTCACTTTGTTGGGGCTTTTTTCTTTCAGCTTCTTCATGCCATTCACGCCCTCTTTCTCCTCTTCTTCCTCACCGTGCCGGCGAACAACCACGACTTGTGAGAAGCTTCAAGAACCAGCCCCCATTTCGGCGGGTGAACCCGCGATTAGCAAAGCTTCGCGAGCTAGCCCCTATTCCGATGCCGCGACCTGAGAAGCTGCAAGGGACAACACAACCAGAGTTCCGCTGCGACCTGAGCTACCAAGACCCGTGAGATCGGCCGGCCCCGCCACCAGCTTTGCCTCTGCCTCCGCACTGAGCAGTGAGTCCCTTCCTCTCTTTTTCTTTCTCTGGTTCTTTCTTTCTAAGTTGTAGATCTCCATCTGAAATGACCAACCCATTATTACTTGAGCTTCTAGGTGTTTTTTTCTTTGCTTTTTGAATTCTGGGTTTCTGCGATTTGGTTGATTAGAGTGGTGGTGGTGGTGTTAGTGATTGGTTCTGGTAGTGATTGAAATTTTCATGATCTAGTTCGGAGAATCCCAATTCGTGTTTGTTGAGGCTTTTTTGTGTAGAACAGGGTCATGGAAACCAGTAGATCAATGATGACAATGGTTATAAGATTGTTAAGTCTAAAATCTATTTGAACTAGACAATTTAATCATGTGTGTTTATGACAAATTTGGAGAGGATTTGATTGTGTTTACTCAGGAGGTTTATAGAAAATCATGACTTGCTTTATGGAAGTGCTGTGTTGGTGATTTATCAGAGAAGAATATGATTAACGCAATTGAATTGTTGAATGACTTGAGTTTCAGAAAAGAGTAGATTTTTAACTAGCTTATATACATGAGTGATCAACTTGTAACTAAGTGCTGATAATCCAATGATCGCTCCCAAAAGAGAGTGACACTAGCAAGTATACTAGGTCGTCAAGTAATAGAGTAAAATAGAGGGTTGTCACTACAGAGGATAATTCAAGTACCGATTCTAGTTAATTAGATAGCAAGTTGAACAATTGAAAAGAGATGATATTAAAAGGAATAATGCTAAAGTGCTAAAACAATATGAAAACAATATAAGAATAGATGAATTTAAATGCTAGGGTGATTTACTTCAACTGTGTGTTAACAAAATGCAACATAAATATCAATGTGCCTTATCCAAATTCAATAAAGTGATGATAGGAGTCATCATGTCATTAAAATCCTTTCTAACATGTTTGCCTAGGTTTTTGTGCCAATCATGGGCTGCCAGAGTCAGTACAGAGGCCCAGTCCACATGTCAAATTCGTGTACTCATGCTGTAGCGTGGCTGTGGCTATGCTGGAGCGTAGCTTAAGTGAAATTATAAGAATTTTGATAGCAACTCACACTAAAGCATGAATTCCCATGCTATAGCATGGATTCAGTTTCAGGACCCATGCTTTAACATGGATTTCTGACATCCCTTCAGCTCCAATTCTTGCTCCTTTGCACTCCTAGCTCAAATGCTTCCCCAATTCTACTTCTAAAAGGCTACAAAACCAATGGAAAATACAACTAGAATGCAAGGTTAAATATGAATGTAATCATGCAAAAATTTAAATCCAATGGTGTGGAAAAGGCAACTAAGAAAACTAAAATAAACTAAAAGTCTAAAGAAAACTAAGGGAAAACATAACTCCTAAGGGAGTTATCATCCAACTCAGAATATAACTACTTTCAAAACGGAAATAACAACTTACTAACTAGCTGCTCATTAAGCAGATAACAAACTAATCAGCTGAGAATTAATTAGCTCCTTCTTGATCTGGTAATAGCATGTGTTTTAAGATAAATTGGTTAAATGATATCATACCCTTTTTACATCATGAGTACAGAAAAGGAGATAATTGTTTATCTTTATCATATTTCTGAAAGAATTGGATGGAGGGAGGGAACGAGTGTTGTTTGAAGTGGAAAATGAAGGGTATCTATATGACACTATCTCTGTTGATATTATCGGAGTTTTATATCGATCTTCTGCTAGTTAATATTATTTGGAAACAAGAATAGGATGGGGTGAGGGGACATTTATGTTTTAGGTGGCTGATGGAGGGTATTCATGTGAATTACCGTTGTTGGTATTATCAGAATTTCATATGTATCTTCCATTGTTCAATTTTACTTGGAAACAAGTGATTCAAAAAGCACAGGGACACTGTAGAGAATCAATGCACAACTTTGAATTCTGTTATGCTTATGGATTTTTTGTTAGATATCTGCCAATTGTGTGCACAAGTATTATCTCTTGTGATTCTTCTCTACCTGAACCCTATACTTCCAGCATATCTCACTTTTTAGTCTCTTGTTGTTGTAGTCTCTTGTTCTTGGGCTTCAACTTTTAGAGGTTTGCAGAATCTTGTCAATGAGGAGATTAGAGTTAGATTTTCCAATGGGAAGTTTTCTGTGTTGACTGAGTTGGAATCAGTTGAAGCCTCTGTGAAGGAAATGTTCTGTTTGATTTGACTAGCTTGTAATGTTGGAGGAGTTGGAGTTGGAGGGAAAACTCCTCTTCGAAGATTAACAGTTGGCAATTCTGAGAGATTTTGTTGTTCAGTTGAACATTTAAGCCTTTTTTTTTTTAAATGCAGGTTGCTTGAACTTGAACATATGCTGCAAATCCCCACCGTGTTTTGGTTCCATTACCTACTTCAAATCAATGCTATTCTTAGTTTTTCCTTTAAGATTTTCCTTTCCTTGTATTTTTTGTGGCTCTAGACTGTATATATATGTAGAGATCAGTTTTGTTGGGAAATGGCTTCTCTATATTGAAATTGTCTCTACCCTTTAATTGATTAATGCAATAAAGAAGTATATTGCATTCTTAACCTACTAAATTATTCAAAGGATTGCTTGCTTACTTTAAAAAAAGCTTTGTGCAACTTAGAGAAGCTTTTTCCTCTTTTTTTTTTTATTCTGTAAAAGTGGGGTAGTTTGTTATTTCTTATGCATGACTTTCATTCTATATTGACAGACAGCTTGAACAAGAGATGGAAACTGTGTTTAAGGTGTCGCAGCTTGGACCCTTGGGAATCATAGAACATAAGTTTTCTGCTGAGGAAATTTGCAAGGCTAATGACACAGTCTCTAAAGCAGTAGCCAATTGGCGAACCAATGCAATCCCACAGGACAGAAATCATGTTTTGAAAGATTATATTCAGAAGCGAAGGAGTTCTGATTGCAACCGTATTTTTAGCCTTTAAAGGTTGCAACATCTTTGGCAAACTATTTGAGGGGAGCTTTTTTTAGATCCTCCAAAATTTAATCATAGGTGCAAATTCCTTTCTTTATTTGTTTTTGTTATGAGGTGTTGGGCCCATTTGTTCAGATGTGTTATCACTCAGATTTTCAATGTTGTAAAGTGATGATAAGTTTGTGATCATAAGTTAATAATATCTAAACTTTGGTAGAGAATCTCTTTTGTTGTTCAGGGTGATACATATTGTCTTCTGTATATCTCCTATTTGCTTAATCACTTTTTGTGTACTGAGTAATATTTTTGCCATAAGCCAATAAGAAAACGTAAATGAACAAAATTGTCAAATAAAAAATATACATGCATGAAGATATTTGAATAGTGGTCGTTGATGTTAGATATCCCACAATTCAAGGTAGCGAAGAAACTATGAAGACACAATTAATTCCAAAGAATGTTGAGGAATTAGGCCGTACTTCGGAGAAGCTTTCACAAGGATTAGATCTTCTTGCAAAGGAAGTGGATAGTTTTTTCGAAGTGGTTTTGACTAGCCATGATGCCTTGTTGTCAAATCTGAGCTGTTTTTGGGTTTCTAGGATTAATAAGGATTAATATAGAATATGATCTTGTTTGGTTATTATAGTCTAGGTAGCATAGGTTATAATTTATATCTGTGCTATTGAGATACTATGTAAATATGGGTTGTTCTATGTAATGTAATAGTTGTATATATATTGAAAGTTTTATTGCGTTTGAGGAAGTGAGTTAAGTAAACTCGTAAAATATTTTCATCTTGATTTGTTAACAGTTCAATAAGTTGAGCTCATGAGTTGAGTTTTAGTTAATGATTTGAGCTCATTTATTAAATGGGCCAAGCGTAAGCTTTATTATGTTTTGGAGTCTTGAGAGCAAGATTTCCCATTTTGAGATGAATATCACCATATAAGTCGTCTCGACAATGCCTTATTGTCATAGCACGTTGTGTAATTCATACCTATGTGCGTAAATGGGGAATGCGGGACATATTATTTAGAGAATGAGAGGATAAGGATTCGTCTGACGTTGAAACTATGAATGATAATGTAAATTTAGATGTGAATTTCAATCGGAATAACACAACAAGATTCACTGGTTAAGCTGCAAGGGAAATGACAAGACATCATGACCAAATTAAAAATTGGATGTGGGTACAAGAAAATCATGAATAGCTCATAAATAGATTATAAATGTAAATTGACATCAAGTTATATTAAGACTATTTTTAGAGTAAGAAGTTGTATTAAGACTTTGTTTATTAAGTATGTATGAAAAATATAATCTATAAAACATAATAGTAAAAATTTGTCATTTATAATAATGCAATTTGTCAAACAGTTTTTTATTTTATTAGTTTTAAAAGTTATTTTTTAAAAAAAAATTATCCAAATAAGTTTTCTTTTTTTACCATTATAAAACTGTTTTTGAAGTTAAATTGCCAAATAGGTTTTGTTTAAAAAAAAATTGAACTTAAATTTGTTTTTTAAAACAATTTTAAACAATTTAAGAATAAAAACACTTTTAAACAACTCCTAAGTTTTTCTGCATTTTTTGAAGCAAATCCTTATATACTTTTGGTAGAATCAGAAGCAGTGGAAGGGAGAGAGTATTCTTGGTTGATATTTAAAATTATTTAGATTTCATAATTTTTCTTATAAATTTTATAAAAAGGCAAAAAAATAACCTTCTATTAAATTACTCTCATGTATATTCAACTAAATAACCTTCTGTTAAACTTCTGTAGGCAAGGTAGGCATTAACCTATGCACCACAGCAAACACTATTATATCCTAGAATGCAGACTTTATTGACAAGTTTATTTGTTCATTTAATGTTGTGGACCAGCACTTTGCTGGAAGGTCACAATACTCAGGTAGTACCAACATATATGATCGACAAACTCAATGAAGGGTAATACTTTCATTGACAAGCCCAATAGGCACGGTACCAGCGCGTTACACATGCATTCCTTGTGTGTTTAACATAAGACCTTTAATATTTACTTAGAGCAAAATAATTAGAATGCTAAAAAAAGAAGTTTTACTACTAACGTCAAGTATAATATTTAGAAAATAGTTTTAGTTAACTGTTTTCTTAGTTTCTTTCGTTTTTAGTTTTACCTCTAATCTCTTTATTTTTTTCGTTTAATCTCACAAACTGAATATGTTATCGACGAGTTCCCAGGTGGATGCAGATGAACCATGGGTAACCATGACCACCGAGATGAAATGGCAAGGACTTTCTTCTTCCTTAACTACGTGTCAAGGGTTCAATCCTTACTTTGGAAATGAAACAACTTTAAAATCCATAGATAGTGTTTACCTATTTAAATAGGCTTACAATACGTGAAGAGATTAGTCACTACATCCGACAATTGATAAACTAAAAAGATGAACTATGGGTGAAGATGCTGTAGATTGTTGACTATCTAGTTGCTTGTTGACATGTGGATGAATTAAAAAAAGGAGCGTTCTCAAGTAAAGATGATATTGTTATTTTCATCTTATAGATCTTATATGATCTAATAATAGATTGACATGTGCAAGTGATAAAGTTGTTGATACAGCATGTTGAAGTTAATACACGTGAAACTTGAAACAAAAAATTACCACCCTAACATTTGCAGTTCGTGTAGCAAAATAGTTTACTTGTTCCTTTTTCTCTTGTTTCTCTCTCTCATCCAAGTTTACAACTTTTTACATATAAGTTTACAATTTTTTGTTTACAGATTTACAAATTTTTACATACTGATTTACAACTTTTCTACATATGGTTTTACATTTAATTCTAAACTTGTTTAATATGTGTCCTCAATTAGTTTATAATTTTTGCGTACTGATTTACAACTTTTTATTATTGGTTTACAACTTTTTGAGTATTGATTTACAACATTTTGTAACTTGCATTTACAATTTTTTAACTTCAGTTTCCAACAATAATAGTAAATCTCAACTTTTAGCAGAGTCATTTTCAGTTTCTTTTGTTGTTGAAAAAACTGAAAAAAAAAATAATCATCCATATCTTGAGACATAAACCATAAACACATGAAAAATCAAATTTCATGATTTTTATCAACTTATGTCTTTATAGTATTGATTAAAAAATTCATAAGAATACTTTATGAATTAGATTTATTTACTATTACTTTTAAAATTACTTCAATTTGAATTCTTTAATTAATGCTATTAAGAAATAAGTTGACAAAAATCATGAAATTTAATTTTTCATGTATTTATGATTTATGTCTCAAGACATAAGTTATTATTTTTTTTAGTTTTTTAGCAACAAAATAAACTGAAAATGATTCTGCTAGAAGTTGAGATTTGCTGTTATTGTTAGAAACAGGAGTTAAAAAATTGTAAATACGTGTTACGAAATATTGTAAACTAATTCCCAAAAGTTTGTAAATTAGTATGTAAAAAGTTGTAAACCAGTACACAAAAATTGTAAACCAATTGAGGACACATACTAAATAGGTCAAGGATTAAATGTGAAATCATATGTAGAAAAGTTTTAACTAGTATGCAAAGAGTTATAAATTTGTATGTAAAAAGTTGTATATTTGTACACAAAAAGTTGTAAACCAATTTACAATTAAATAAGATGCATGATAATAATATAAAATTGATTGTTCTAGATTTTATATGTATTGTAAGAATGTTTTATGAATTAAATTTATTTACTATTACTTTAAAAATTACTTCAATTTGAATTTTTTTAATCAATGCTATTAAGACATAAGTTGATAAAAATCATGAAATTTAATTTTTCATGTGTTTATGATTTATGTCTTAAGACATGAATGATTTTTTTTTTTAGTTTTTTAGCAACAAAATGAACTGAAAATGACTCTGCTAGAAGTTAAGATTTGTTGTTATTATTGGAAACTGGAGTTAAAAAATTGTAAATGCATGTTACAAAATATTGTAAACTAATGCCCAAAAAATTGTAAACTAGTATGTAAAAAGTTGTAAACCAATACATAAAAGTTGTGAACCAATTGAGGACACATACTAAATAGGTCAAGGATTAAATGTGAAACCATATTTAGAAAAGTTGTAAACCAGTATGCAAAAAGTTATAAACTTGTAAACAAAAAGTTATAAATTTGTACACAAAAAATTATAAACCGATTTACAATTAAACAAGATGTACGATAATAACATAAAATTGAATGTTCTGAATTTTATATGTATTGTAAGAATGCTTTATGAATTAAATTTATTTACTGTTACTTTAAAAATTACTTCAATTTGAATTCTTTAATCAATGCTATTAAGACATAAGTTGACAAAAATCGTGAAATTTGATTTTTCATATGTTTATGGTTTATGTCTCAAGACATGGATGATTATTCTTTTTCTTCAGTTTTTTCAACATTAAAACGAACTGAAAATGACTCTGCTAGAAGTTAAGATTTGCTATTATTGTTGGAAACTAAAGTTAAAAAATTGTAAATGCAAGTTACGAAATATTGTAAATCAATACTTAAAAGTTGTAAACCAATATGTAAAAAATTATAAATCAGTATGCAAAAGTTATAAGTCAATTGAGGACACATCCCAAAACAAGTTTAGGATTAAATTGAAACCATATATAGAAAAGTTTTAAATCAATATATAAAAAATTATAAACCTGTACACAAAGAGTTGTAAATCTATATGTAAAAGTTGTAAACCTGAGTGAAAGAGAAACAAGAGAAAGAGAAATAAGTAAACTATTTTGCTATAAATACTGTAAATGTCAGGACAATAACTTTTTGTTTCAAACTCCATACACATTAATTTCAACACATTGTATCAATAATTTTATCACTTATACATATCAATTTATTATTAGATCACATAAAATCTGTAAGATGAAGATAACAATGTCATTTTTACATTAGCAAGCACCTTAAACAAAATTATGAAAGGATTTTTCCAACATGCAGACACCCCTCTGTTCCTCCCATGTTAGGTCCTTTCTTCCTTCCATTTTCTCTTACTGCACTTCTCCGGTCACATTCCGACAACCTTAAAAAATGCATAACGCCATAACCTCCTCCAGTAGCCTTTCGCCATGAAAGGATGGACATAGCAAACACACTTGGGATAAGTAGGCAAATGTACATACAGATCCCCAAACAGAAGAAACATATGTAGACATACAAAAGCTCACAGTTGATCATCATGGTCGCAACGATGAAGGAAGATCACGTTTCAAGCCAAAGAGGGAGCACCAGCCAGTGTAGTTGAAAGGGAGCTTCCGCCGGAACTTTTGCATCGAGTAGCAGTTGAAAAGGTCATATGAGACTCTAACACCATATACAGGTCGCCAAAAGCACGAAGGGCGGCGTCAGTGGTAGTGGTGCACACCTTTGGTGACCAATGGGGATGGTGGTCTATCAGGATCAGACATTGGTGTATGTGGGTGTTTTCTTTTCTTTAATTTTTTTTAAAATATTGATGGATTCGCATGTCAATAACCCATTGATCCACATGAAATCTTTAATTACCTTGCAGTTCTTTTTTTTCTTCATCTTTACCTGAGAAAGCACCTGTTACCTCCATTTCAAGATTTTTTTTTATTTGTTGTCTTTCGTTATTTTGTAATCATATATATTATTTTGTAAAAATTTTTATTACTTATGCCATAAAAGTAATTCAATGAATATATATAGGTAACAATGGATCTCTACCAAAGAAAAAGGTAATAATGGATAAAACCAACATTCAAATTATATTTTGATAATTTTAAGTATTGCAGGGGTAACGGCATAAAAAAAATTAGAAAGATATAGATATGCACGGGTTTTCACCAAATATTGATAGACCTTCCAAGATAAAGATATGCAACAAAACCACGTGCCCATGAGATCCTCATGTATTTTTCAAGTAACTCCTTTTTTAGTTGCCTCCTATGGGGTTCTACTTCTATCATATGTTAGCAAGCATTCTCGGAGAATATGGCCCATATCAACTCCAAATAGAGATATAATTCCCCATATCATAACTGAAGTTTTCTACCAAAAAAATCAGCCCTTGATCTCCACTTCAACACCCTTTGAGATCGCATAGCAGAAACAAGTAACAGATGCAGCAAGCAGCCACTCACCACTTTTACGAATGCAATCAACATAAAAATCCCTGGTGGATTCTATGGTGGGGCATTTAGAGTCTCAGTCATTAAAATCCCATCCAAGGGTGGAAATTAAAATTTTTCATTATGAAAAAATAATTCTAAAATAAAATATATTGATATTTTAATATTTATTTAAACTATGTTACCTATTTTACCCCTGTTTTATCTCTTCCTCCAAAAACTATCTGGTGCATGAAACCTTCCCAGTTCCCAGCCCTCAGCAATGTCATCACCAACGCCAACCTCTCCTTCAATTGCCACCAAGTTTCTCGTCTCCATTACCCACAGCCTCTCACTTTCTCTCAACAAGGCCAAGACCTCCGTCGTGCTGCTGGCTTCAGGCAACTCCAAGAAGGTTGTTACAATGTTAGTTGCAGATGACTCCTCTGATGAGATAGCTAGGAGGATGTAATACCCGAGGTACACGTGTTCATGGGCAAATTCTGTACTGCCTTAGGATCCCCAGGAGCCCACTCGAGTAGCCGAACCGGCCCCAGAAGCCAGAACCAAGTTGCAAAACTAGGTTCTGCAGAATTATGCAAAATAGGTTCGCTGCAGTGAACTGGCGAGCCCACATGCTCGTTGCAATGAGTTATAGTTTTTTTTGGCTCGTTGTGGCAAGCAACCCGGGTCAGCATAGTATAAGTAAAACAATGTTGTTTCATTTTTAGCCAAAATGAAAGCCCGTCGGGCACCCGTTTCCCCCAGTCAAAAGTAGAAACGCAACCCACACACATATACACACCCTAAACCCTATTTTTTTCTCAAATCATCTCAAATCTATCATTCCCAAGCTTCAAGGTATGTTTATGTTGTTAGGTTTTCTTTCTATTCTCTCCATTCTTTCATATTCTTGGTATAGGTATTATTGTTTCTCCCATTTTTGTTAAATGGGAGTGTTTTCCCAAAGTTGTTGGCATATGTTTAGAGTAATCTAGAGTTTCCCATAGGTTGTTGATGAGTTTTATGATTTCAATGACAGACATTGGTGTCATTCCTCCTCCTCGGTGTCCCTGCGGTGTTGTCGATTCACAATCTACCCCTCCAGGTTAGTAAGTTTGATCTCATGACCTTAGTTTGATCATTACATAATTATTTGCTAGCATTGCGGAGTGTTTTGAGGATTTGAAAACGGATTTTTACATGATAATTGCTTCATATGATAATTATGTTTTACTAGAAATGCTTCGTTTGAACTTATGCATGAAAATTGTGATTTTAGAAATACATGGGACCATAGTTATTTCATAAAAAGCTTTGTATAATTTAATTCACAAATTAATTTGATTAGGACAAATTGGAATTTGTTATGATTTACTAAATGAGATTTAAGGATTTATGTTTGCTATAGTTGAGAAATGTTGAACTAGAAATATTGAACTTTCTATTATGATTTTAGTTGATTTTAGATTAGAGAGAGTTATTGAGGGAAACAGAATTGCGAATTAATGGTAGTCATTCCATTAACCTTGGTATACCATGGCCCGCCAGGGGCAAATCATCCTTGAGATAGATCACTCTGCCAAGGACACGGTTTTCCAAGGACTGTTGAGATCACACTAGTTAAGGGTTTTGTCCGCTAGGGACTAAGCACCCTTCCTACAATTGATGAATACTCTGTTCCCTTATGTAATTCTTGAGATTCTAAAGATTTTAATTATTATGTAAAGTAAATGGAAATGTTTTTGAATGTTGCATTGTTGTTATTATTATTTACAATGTTTTCTTGTCTCATGCATAGTTTTGAGTGAGGATCCACTCACTAAGTTTTGAATACAAAACTCACCCTTCTCTTCTTCATTTTCCTCACAGATTCAGGTGTAGCTCATGATCCTCCCCTTCCTCCCCTTCAGCAGTATCATTCTCCAGTTTGGATGAGCTTCACTTTGGCGTGAAGTCATAGTATTTTGCTCATGGTAGATGTGCTCTAGTGATGTGACGGGTAGGGTCCCAAACCGCATATAGTCATTTTTTTGCATTTTGTTCATACCATGATTCTTTTGTATTTAACAGTATATCCTTCATAATTATTTTGTGTTTGAGAAACCTAGTTGACACATGTTTTACAGCTACAGTTTCATAATTTATTTATGAAAAGAGGTTTATTTTACAAGTGTCGAGGATTATTAGTAATTTGAATTATGAACAAACCATGTTTTATGAATAAAGTAAGCATGTAGTACAATACAGAGATCACGAGGCTTACATGTGGATCGGATTTCCTCACGTGTCAATCACAATCCAAATCGGGTTGTGACAAAGGAGATCTCTATTCAGATCTAGATCAACTTCTTCTATGGCTGCTGGACAGATCTCACTTCTGTGAAGAACAGATGGCCTACTAAGCTGAGGCCACGAGTTCTGGAATGCCCCTTTTTTAATCCAAGTGAAAAAAAACTAGGTGCCATGTGTTGCTTTCATCAAATCACATTTGTGGGATAATCATTGTAAGAAGGAAGTGCAAACCAAGAAAGTATAACAAGTTTACTAGGCAAGAACATTACTCATTGACAATTTCTTTTTTTCTTTTTTAATTTTTAAGTACTCTTTTTCATTAAAGCTTTCTCTTTCTCTAAACTGATAATCTAACCTTTGCTAACTAAATTCACTTGTTATTTACTTTGGGACAATGCTCATTCATTTTGTTTGAATAATTTCACCTGCTAAACAATACAGTAGAGAAAGAGAGGGGGGTGGGAGAGGTGAAAAAAGTTATTTTATCCCTTTTTCATTATGAAACTCCTAGTGACCAATTTGGTCGACCACCACAGAATTTGCCAAAAAATCACACTCAGAGGGTGGACTCGTACTAGCACTCAAACTGCCTAAGTCATCACTTTTTGTATCTAGCATCTCACTAAGACCACCAAGCCTTAGGGAAAGTACTTAGGTAGCGTTTGGTTACTGTCTTGGGATAGAAATACAGGGACAGAGACAGAAGTACAGAGACAGTGGAGACAGAAACATAAAAAATATTGTTCCTGTATTGTGTTTGATTGACGAGGACAGTAGAGACAGTTGACTGTCATTGAATGGTGGTCGGTGGCCATTAATCGGCATTGATCGGTGGCCGGACCACCATCGGAGGTTGCTACCTAAGGGGTTAAATTTCTATTTCCATGTCTTGTTCTCACTTTTTGGAGGGACAGAAATACAAAAAAAATTTGTCTCTGAGACAGAAAATTTTTTCGTCACCGTACCCTATCTTTGCCACTAAACATAATACAGCGACAATCTGTCCCTCTATCTGTGTCTTGGGACACAAACCAAACGCAACCTTAGGGTGCTTATTATATGGATCTTGAAGTAGCTTTACTACTTGCGTCAAGCATAACATTTAGAAATTAATTTTAGTTAATTGTTTTCGTAGGTTTTTCATTTTAATTTTTCCTCTCTAATCTCTTTATTTTTTTTGTTTGATCTCACAAATTGAATATGTTATCTCCATTTTAAGATTTTTTTTATTTGTGGTCTTTCATTATTTTGTAATTATATATTTCATTTTGAAAACTTTTTTATTAGCCATAAAAGTAATTCAATAAATATTTGTAAGTAACAATAGATCTCTACCAAAGAAAAAGGTTATAATAGATAAAACTAACACTCAAATTATATTTTGATAATTTTAAATATCACACGGGTGATGCACAGGTGCCGTCTAGATTAAAAAAAAATAGAAAGATATAGATTAATGGAAAATTACAAAATTTTTGTTTATAAAAATAAAATGATTGTCAATAAATAGATGGAGAAGTCCAAAAAATTGATATGTTCAGCTACTTAATAAATGTTTAAAGAAAATAAAAATAAAAAATATTAAATTGAGAGCATTAAATTGAGACTTTCGTTATCCAGAATATGAAAAGTCACAGCCCTACTTTTATAAGATATATGATATGATATGATTTGAGTTGTAATGTATCTTCTTTTTCTTCTTAATTTTAAAATTCATTTGGAACGGTGAGCAGTTTGAGGATTTTTTTTTTTTCAATTTCTGTTGAAGGATGGTATGGTAGGGAACAGAAGACAACATCGACAGTCCAACTTAAAGCCTATGCTGTAGTTGGGCTTAAAGCTCATAATAACGGAGCACTTAAGTTGTAATTAGTCACTATTTTGCGGTACTATCTGCAGCATGTTAGGTTACAAACTTTTTCCATGTTGCTTTCTAAGAAAATTAAGTTGAGAGAAAGTGAAATCGTTTGTTTTGTATTTTTATTTTTGATAACAGTGACTAATTTTTATAAGAATTGATTATAGTGAAAGTGAAAAATTAGAGCTTATTTGATTTTAGTTTTCAGTTTTTTAGTTTTTAGGATTTTATGAAGAAAATACTGAAAACTATAAATGAAAACTGGAATTTGTTCATTTCCAGTTTCTTCCAGTTTCTAGTATTTCCTTTACAAAATCTAGAAAACTATAAAACTGAAAATTGAAACCAAACAGGCTTGTAGTTTTCAAAATTTTTCAGTATTTCCTTTACAAAATCTAAAAAATTAGAAAATTGGAAATAAAAATTGAAGTTTGGAAACTCAAACCGTCAAATTTGATGGTTGTATCTTTTCTAATTCAGTGGTTAGCATTTATCAAACTTGATGGTTTGAATTTTTCTAATTCAAACATTTAGGTGCAGTTAGGCAAAGTTAGGCGAAGTTAGGTAATGTAATGTGAAAAATAATTTAGCTCAAAGCTCCATAAATAGAGCTTCACTTTGTAGCACTTGGAGCATCAAAATAGAAACGGAGAAAAATCAAATCCTCTCCTCATTTTTGTAATAGAGTAGAATTATTTGTTTCGAGTAAGTTCTTTCTCTTTTATGAGTTGAGAGTATACACCAGTGAGAAAAATATTGCGAGATATTCTAAGTGTATTTGGGATTTAGGTTGAGTAGAGTGTATTCACCTTTTGTATCTCAATCACATTTTCATAGTGAGATATTTGGTTGTCGCCTTTGCCCGTTGACATAAATTTTTAAGTCGAATAATGTAAATTCCTAGTGTCAATTATTTTATGTTTCCGTGTATTTATTTTGCGCCACTCTATTTGTGTCTTTTGGCCTGCCATTTCACAATACAAACTAAACAGGCACTTAGCTTTTACATTTTCATCTCATCAATTTTTCTAAACCACTTTTTTAACATCTTTCCTAAACACAAATCAATTCTTTCAAAATTTATTCTTTTAAAATCAATTCTTTCATCATTAATTATTTCAAAAGCAATTCTACCAAAATTTAAACCAAAGGGACTCCCAGTAGTCAGTTATTAATTCCTTTATTAGATATAAATCATAGGTATTGGCACGAACACGGGACAAAACACGACATGGACACAAGGGAAGCATAAAAATTGAAAAATTATAGGACATGAACATGAAATATACAACTAAAAATTTAAAAAAAATAATTCATTATCCAAAAATTTAAAGAAAATAATTTATTATTCAAAATATTATTTATATAAACTTCATTTATATTTTATTTTTTTATAAACTCAAAAAGTTATGTATTATTTTATTTTTATAATCTTATTTATATTGTATTTTTCTATGCTAAAATAAGAAAAAAAATAAATTTTAAATTAAATATATATAAATATGTGTTATTAATGTGTCATGTAAGATTCAATATAAATACGTTTCTGACAATTAGATTCGACACCTAAATGGTACATATCTTGCTTCATAGGTTATGAGCATCACTGTATAGGAAGTGCTTATTGTGATCATGACCACGAGAGATGCAGCTACTCCCGTTTTCACACATAAATGTGAAAGTGACTCTGACAAACTACCAAATTCATCATAATCTACGCAATATCAAGAAAGAATGAAAAAAAAGACTTGAAAAAAAAGGAAAATGACTCATTAACAGAGATACACCATACTGGCTTTCAATATTGAATTAAGAAGAACAAAACTTTGTCGATAATTACAAAAATGATAGGAAAAAAAATCTACGAAATACTTTTATGTATCATAGCATGTAATTATCCCATAGATGAGAAATTAATCCATGGTTTTTTTAAATAATTTCGAAAATCCAATTTCAATAGATAAAAGCAAATCCTACACTAACAACTGTTGCTAACAGAATAGCTGAGATCTAGTATTCTATTATCCATAAAACTACAAATAATATATTTGTTAAGATTTTAAATTTTGATTTTATCTCTGATCTTTTCCCCCTATAAATATCTAATGATCGGGACTTCAATTCACATTAGAGGAAGAACTAGGTAGAAAGAAAGGAACTAGTTGTCAATTCAAATCTTCTTCTTTATTTCATTATGATTAAGATATACCTTGTTTCTTCTCTTCTATTGGGGCTTCTGGTCCTTGCTCAGGCGCATGATGAAAATGATAAGAAGATTGAGTTTTATGAACTCAAGAGAGGAAACATGAGGCTGAATTTTACAAACTATGGCGCAACAATAGTCTCAGTCATTGTCCCTGATAGACATGGTTTGTTTTTATCTTATTCTCATATTCTTCACTATGCATATATGTTAATGTTGGCTTAAATTATTCTCTTTCAAAAGCAATCACATAAACTGTCTCTTTCGTGTTTGACTCAACAGGAAATTTTGCTGATGTTGTGCTTGGCTATGATTCCATTGAATCGTACGAGGTACATACATTAATTCTTCCGTGATTCAATTAGCTAATTCAAAAGTAAAAATAAATTAATAATAAATAAATAAATAAAATTGCTTCTTAGATTTAATTCTCACCCTTGATTTGGCTCTATCTTTTTATTCGCTATATGTTTTATTTATTTATCCTATTGGTAGCATTTGAGCAACCTTAAAATCTTTAAGAAAGACACAATCATATCATTGATCAATTTTGAAACTAAATTGTGTTCTTGCTTCATATAATTGTGCTTTACAGTGTGGGATTAGTATTCGTATCTCCTAAAGCGTGTAAAACCATTCATTTTTGTGTACAAACGAATTTTTTTAAAAAAAAAATTATACCATGAGAATCTAGAAAAATTCTGGTTATGGGTAAAGATAATATAAGTATAATAAAAAATGGATTGGACTTTATATTGTTATTTTATCTAATCTAAAATTAATATGGGCTCAAATTTAATAAAACATTAGAGGCAAAAATATGTATATAATTACGTGATCGTGGGAGCTTTAGCCCCCACCTTAATGATCATGCATCCACCACTGAATACGAGACTAAAGAATCTTTCATCAAAGAGCACTGATATTTGAACGCATATTATATTAGCGACGCATGAAAAAGTATACATACACAGTGATCATATCGGCAGAAGAAATAGAGTTTCGGTACACATCCACCCCTTATATTTCACATGCGTCGAACCGTATGAGCCTTTCAAGTGTGTTCATATAACATTTTTTCAGCAAAACATGGTTGTGTAACAGGATTACTAAGCAATGCAGTATTAACTAGTAAACCACAACCCATAACAATTTCTCTGACTAAAGGTTTGTAATTTGCTGCAGAATGATACATGTTACTTCGGAGCTCTTATTGGACGTGTGGCAAATAGAATTGGACATGCTCAGTTCACTTTGGAGGGGAAAACCTACAAATTGCCTGCTAATGATCACGGGAACACACTCCATGGTATATTATATTAGTCAAATCATAGTTGAATTAACTAGTACCATTCTTCATACACATCTTATGCAATTATATATGCACAATTATTGATTTAGTTAATTATAATTGGTTTAAACAATTTGTACATGTGACATAAATATCAGGTGGTACTCCGGGGTTCAGTGATGTTGTATGGACATTAAAAAGCCACAAGGAAGATAGTGAAATAACATTCACCTATGACAGTTATGATAATGAACAAGGTACACACCTTAACTATATACTTTGGTTTATATATAACTTTGATATATTTGTTTCATTCTCTGCTGCCCTCTTCCTGTCACATTGACATTTTCTTCATTTCATTTTTACTAGTTCATATCTTGACATTATTTATTTTATTCTCTGGAGTTATATTAAGTTTACTCATATTAAATAGGATATTGTGCCAGCTCATATTCACATCATATTCAATGATGGGTGAATGAAATGTGAGCTAGCATGATGTTCTATGAAATATGAGTATAAATAATATTTTTTCATCCTCTCTACTATACTCTTCGTCTCATATTAACATTTTAAGTTTTTCTCTCTCCCTAAATCAAAATTTCCCAGGCTTTCCTGGGAAACTTGAAGTATCAGTGACATACATGTTCATTGGATCAAACGAATTGGGTGTGAAGATGATTGCCAAGCCAGTAGACAAAGCCACACCAGTGAACCTAGCCCAGCACACATACTGGAACTTGAGGGGACACAACAGTGGTGACATCCTCTCACACACAGTCCAGATTTTTGGGTCACAGATCACACCAGTGGATGCAAAGCTCATCCCAAAAGGTGAAATCACACCTGTTAAGGGAACCCCATATGACTTCCTTGAGCCAAAAGAAGTTGGTAGCCAGATTCATGACCTTCCTGGCCTGTATGACATGAACTATGTCCTTGACAAGAGTAGCCATGATCACTTCAGGAAAGTGGCTATAATAAAAGACAATGTATCTGGAAGGAAACTTGAGATATGGTCTAACCAACCTGGTGTTCAGTTCTATACTAGTGGCATGTTGAAGGATACCATAGGCAAAGGTGGTGCCATATATCACAAGTATGGTGGTATTGCCATGGAGACACAAGGCTTCCCAGATTCTGTGAACCATCCAAATTTCCCATCACAGATTGTGCGCCCTGGAGAGATATACAAGCATTACATGGTTTACAGATTCACAGCTAGCTGAAATGGATGCTGCTTGGAACTTGATGCAAGCTTAATTAGTGGAGTGTTTATAGAAATCTTTCTCTTACCATCACACATTTTTCTGTAGTTATGATATATGAATAAAATCTGAAGAAGAATAATGCTGTCTTCACAGTCATGAAAGTCCTTTTCATGCTTAGCTTTTAATTTCTCTGGATTTATAAATAACTGAAGTGAAAATAATGCAATAGCTATCTTTATTTCGTCTTCTTTTTTCAGTTAACTGTTGTATTTATTTATTTATGTTTATTATTATTGGGGTGGCAGCGGTACTCTTACTTATTTGATCATTTTAGAAGATGGTTTGTTATATATATATATATACCTGTTTACTCCATGAATAAGTCCTGACCTCCTTACTTCATCAAATAACTTTTTTTAGACATGACATTACATCAATCCAAATTGCATCAATCCAACTGTTGAATTTAAAGTTTCTATTGAGTAGATGAAGTATATAAAGTTTCATACAATTTGAAAATGATTTGATATTCATTGTTTCATTTTATTTTGATGAATAATATATTTTTACAAATACAAGTAAATATCAATTAATAGATTGATTACATTGCTATTGTTGTCCATTTTTTCTAAAATTTAACATGCATGATCATCAATATAATATAGCATAAATCAATGGCCGGATTGATTAAATTCAATATGAATGAAAAGTTATGAAATGAAATAAGTATGTAAGACTTACTCCTCCCCATATATATTTATAATACTAATATTCTAAACTCATTCTAAGGAAAGTTTCACAGGTGTCACTCATAGAGCAACTTATGACCCACGATTTCTATCACCTTGATTATTAATTATTTTGTTATAAAAATTATCTTAATATCTATTTCATTAATACAACATAAATATTTCGCATTAAATGTTAGATTTCAAACCATTGCAATTCTTAATTTAAATGATATAACTGATCAAAATATGTTAATCTAAATTATTTAACATTAAAAATGGATATTCACGTGATATATATCTTTTTCTATTTTTTTTAAAAATCTTTTTTATTTTCCAATTAAACACGTATTTTTCTATATTATTTACAAAATTTTAAATTTTAAATTCACCTTGAAGTTTTGAATTTTGGATTTAATAGACTACTTAATTTCTATTTTGACAACAAACTAGAATCCAATCAGATTAGTGCAAAAATAAAATTGAAAACAAAAACTATTGCTACCAAAAAAGGTCCACTGTAGTCAAAGTATAAACCCTTTAAATTACTCCTAGAATTTATAATATATTCATTACTACAAAAGATAACTACTTATACTAATCGAAATAAGACCATTAACATCTCTTAGAAGCTGCAATATCAGTTTGTTATTAGATTTCTACTGCCTAAAGCTTTAATTTGAAATGCTAATACTTCATTTTATTTCTCTTCTCTATTCTACAACTTTCTTTTCTCTTCTATTCTCCCACTTATATTTTCATGTTTTTCATTTCTCTTCGTTCATTATCTATTAGTTCTCGCAAAATACATTAATTTACTTCATATTTTAATTTTCTTCTTCATGGTTTATATTAAGGAATAAGAATTTATAGGTTAGAAAATTCAAATATTCTACCATTCTTTTTTGAAGCTCTTTTCTTTTTTATGAGACTTTTTTTTGTACAATATTTTTTTTATATTTTTTTAGTATTTTTAATTTGTATACATATTTTATTATATTATACATTTAAATGTTTCATTATTTATATCTAATTTATTTCTACCTTTCTTTTTTATGATTTTTTTTGTTTCATATAGAGGTTTTTCTATGTTTATTTAGTCTTTTACTCTGTGTGTATATCTTAATGGTCTTTTTCTATTTTTGTGCAACAAAGGCTATTGGCTCAATCACGTATTATTCAATCTTTTACAGCAAAGGTAATTGTATTTTTCATGAATAATTTAATAAACATTTTATTGAATTTGAGATGAATTTTATTGTTGTATAAATGAGTATTGATGATTTTATAATTTTTTTCTTTTCAGAATTTGAAGCCACAATTAAGTAAATGGGATGTTATTAATGGACTATCTCAACTGGTCGTTCCACTAAACTTAAGGTAGTAAAGATTAGGGACAAAGAATGATTGAATATTGTGTTTGGTTTTACTTCTATTTTTACCTTTGATTTTGTTTTGCTCATTTGTTTAGCAGAACATTTAAATGAGAGATAATTGTTGTTGTGTCGAGAATAACACTTTTCTGAGTCAGTTCAGTGTACAATCAAGCAAGCTAATGATTCTAATGGCAATATCAAACAAAATGCACAAGCTAATCACAATTGGAATTTGTTTATGCAGTTCCACCTTCCTCAATTTATTTTTTCTTCATTATTTTGTAAGGCTTAAAGATTGCTAAATTCAATATATACATAGCTATTGAATTATAATTTAATTCCATTTACAAACATTAATAATGGACGATGAATAATATTTTGGAACAAAATTATATTTTTTATTTAAAATTTCCATTGTGCATTAATATTATACAAATTAATTGTTAACTATTATTCTTTTTTATTTTGACGTGAATAGAATATACTGATATATGTATATCTATTGATTGATTTTTCTTCAAATATATGCATTTATTGATCCCTTTTCTTTTCTCATGCTAAAACTTTAAATTCATTGATAAAATTTAAAATATTATTTTTGTATCTATATACAATCGTATTTATTTATGTTTTACTTTTTGAAGCTATAATCATTATTAATATATTATTTTATTTATAAAAATATAATTATTGAGTGATTGTTGATTTTATTTTCCTAATCTCCACCTAATTATTTAAGTGACAAAAAGCTAATATCACACACACACACTGAAAAAATAGAAACACCACAAAAACTTATAATAAATTATATTATTACCTTTTTTTATATGCCTAATACTATAACCTTTAATTGATACTGATATCTATATCAATCAATAATGTATACATACTAACAGTATTATTATCCTTTTGTTATCATTTTTAAATTTTTTCTTTTCTTGAAATTTTTTTTAATAAATCCATGAATATATGTAGAGATTCAAATCTCTACAAGAAATGAGGATTAAAGACCCATGATGGGAATGAGGATGAGGATGAGAGGAAAATTCTAAATGAGAACAGGGTTGAGAGAAAAGTTTTTAACTTCAAATCTAGAGCTTTTGAAAATCATATATATATATATATATATATATATATATATATATATATATATATATATATATATATATATATATATATATATATATCACTATGCCATATTTAATTATTTGAAACTCAAACATTTCAATTTTTCAATTCCACAATTGTTTCATATTTTTTTTGAAAAAAAAAATCAATTTTTCAAAATTAAAATATTTTTAAAAAATAAATTTGACAATTTATACTTCTTTGATAATGATACTAATTATTTATAAATTTTTAAAAATTAAATAATTATAATAATTTTTTAATTGAAAATAATTATGTAATTGATATACTACTTCAATAATTGAGATGACATAAATTAGTATTATATATGATTTTTCTATATTTTAATTTACTAAAAAGATGTACAAGGAGAGAATGTGTAATTGAAATCATATAAATTAAACTTATTCATTTATTTTTTGTTCATTAGAAAATATATTTTTATATTTTTTATAAATTAAATATTTTAATTTATTAAAAAGATGTAAATGACTAGGGATGATGAAAAAACCTAATGAAAGTAGATACACACAGGGTTTATCCACAATAATAGGATAAGAATGAGAATATATTTTGTCTTCTTGGAGATGGCTAATGGGGAAAAATTCTTATTTGTTAAATAGAGCAGGGATAGAGATAACACACCCCCATTTTTTCAATTACCTTCGTTAGATTTGTATTACGTATGCAATTTTAATTTGAATTATGTTACATTAGTAATATTTGTTACTATGGGTATTTATGTTTTGAACTTTAAAATATTTTTAACTTTCCTCTTTTTCAAAATTTTTAATAAACTCGTAAATACATATAGGGTTTCAAATCCCGACTGGGATAGGGAAGGGGGACCCATGACAGGATTGAAGATCGGGATTGGAGCAAAATTTCAAATTGAAACGAGACATGAGATATGTCTATTTTCTCATGGATACTCATTGTCATTCATATAAATGGTTTATGATATAATTAAATTATCCACTTATTCTCTTTCAATTTTTTAACAATTTTAACTTTCAAAATGTATAAAATATTCATAAAACAGGCACTTTATTATTAGTTATAGATCATTTATTGAGATTTTTCAGTTTTATAAACATGATATTTGAAATAAGATATAAAATAGAATGACAGATTATATTTTTCTCCATTCATTTAATTATTAACTTATTTTTAAAATAAATTTATATATTTAAATAAATTATTATTTATTTTCTTTAATGACTAATAAATTATTTTTTATTATCACTTCGTATAATGTATGAGTCAAATAATTAGTGTGTATATATATATATATATATATATATATATATATATATATATATATATATATATATATATATATATATATATATATATATTGTTGCTTTTTTGGGGAGAATTTAACGGCAGGAATCTATTTACAATTCTGGCGATGTTGGTGGAAATTCAGTTTTGTGTTGTTAACAATCTTTTCTCATTAATTTTCCCCCTTTTCACGGTAACTTCTTTCAATTTAGATCTTTCTTAAAAAGTCGTTATCTGATTGAAATTTATTCCACACATCTCTCGATCTTAAAATTTAATATAAATATAATATTGTTTATACTGTATAGAAGGTCTTGAATTAATGTATGATAATATGTTTTTGGTACAATGTATAATAATATTTGTGAATACTGAAAGAAAACGTACAATAGTATTCATTTTAAATATGTGAAAATACGAATCCTTGTATGTCACTCTTTTTTTTTCTTTAATTTGCTATGCGTCGTTATTGAAATAACGAATAATAATTATAAATCAGCAACTAGATTAATCGATTTTTTTAATAAAAATTATTAAATAATATAAATTCTGTGTACTTTGGTTTGAGTTTAATTTTATTGTACGGACATTGTTAAACTCTCCTATAATAGGAGTGCATCTAAATTTCAAAATCTAAATCCATATGCTTTTGGGTATAGTGTTTATTAATTTTTAAAGTGAAATCTCAAATTGATTCTTAAAAGAGTTTTGGGATATCAATTTAGTTCTCAAAAGAGTTGTAATATCAATTTGTTCATTGAAAAATTTATGATATCAATTTAATTTTTAAAAATTAAAATTTATTTTAAGTTAATTCAAAAGATTTAAAAAGCTTGGACTAATTTGAAATGAATTTTAATCTTTTGAGAAATATATTGATGTCCCAAATTTTTTATGGACCAAATTGATGTTCCAACTTTTTCCATGACCAAATCAATATCACAAATTTTTCTATGGGTCAAAATGATGTCCTACAGTTCTTTTTAGTAACAACTCGAGGTTTTACTCCTAATAATAATGGTGCTCGTAGCAAGAATTAATGTTGCAATAATGGCAGAGACAAATTAATGTCTCCTGATTAAGAGAACATATATATGACAATGCACTTTCATTTGTGATGCTCATGATATCTCTCAATGACCAAATTTCTGCACCTACAGGTAAAAGTAAAAGTGCACAAAACTCCCCTAGTGGTGCTAGCACCAAACAGGATCCAGAACAAATGGGATATCTGCACACTAAAGTATCCACA
Organism: Dalbergia cochinchinensis; assembly: GCA_031216125.1. NCBI lineage: Eukaryota > Viridiplantae > Streptophyta > Magnoliopsida > Fabales > Fabaceae > Dalbergia > Dalbergia cochinchinensis. The sequence goes on along the minus strand of CM062373.1, from coordinate 49,861,658 downwards.
TCAAAAGTAAAAATACACACGTTACATTGGCCCCCTTGGTGATAGCATTATTGGAGATTTTATTGGGGATGCCAGTGGTGACCTAGCAGAAATGTCACTAATGTAACCAGAGACAGACTTCCTGTCTGCTGAATGATGATAACTATGTCTCATTGGGGATTTTGCTTTAGGACTAGTCACATACTTACTGTCCCTCATGGGGCTTGCTGAAATTGAATGTCTCATGGTTGGCAATTTTTCCAATGTAGCCAAAACCTCAGACATTTGTGGCCTGATTTTGGCCTCACTAGTGCATTGTAATGCAAGAATTGCAGCTGTATGAGCTGCCCTCTTGGGGTACTGACCCTCTAACTTGGTGTCCATAATCCTGAACAATCTCCTCCTATCACCCAGATAGGGTCTTGCCCAATCTACCAGGTTTTGTTCCACCCCAGGTTTTGTTTTGTCGACTGCCCGTCGGCCTGAGAGTAGTTCCAACAGCACAACGCCAAAGCTATAGACATCACACTTTGCAGTCAGCCTACCTGCTCATGTCAAAGATTATTTGGTTATCATATAAGCAATTCCATATAAACCTCTTAAGAGATATAATCAGGTCATATCATGTTCCTTCATCTGATAACATGAACTTTTGGTAAGGTTGGTTGATTCTAGATCGTGCTAGAGATATAACAAAGTCATTCATGTTCTTTCACCTAACAGCTTAAGATTTTGGGAAAGTCGGTTCTGGACAGAACCGATTGGTAAATTGATCTGATCATTTATGGCACAGAAACCATTATGGACGAATAGATGCTAATGTGTACATTGAAATTATTGAAGTTTAGATGTTAATCTTTAAGTTGCTTCGCCTGTTTTTGACATTCAGTCCACTTAAGTCTTGCTTAATTACCAAGATAAAACATAATAATAATTATATCCATGAATGCAATAGTTTGATTTTGAAATATCAATTTAATAATATCCAGCAAAAGAATCCAAAAGCATTGAACGGGAGGAAGCTGATAAAGCCACTAATTAAATTTTATGGAACAAGGATGATGATAATCATAAAACTTGAGCAAAAATCAAACCCGTAGCAATATATTCAGGAGCAGCGTAGCCTTGAGTACCCAGGACTTGGGTAGAAACATGAGTACGATCGCCAGTGGGCCCTGCTTTGGCTAAGCCAAAGTCTGATAACTTTGCATCAAACTCCTGAATGTATTGAAACACAAGTTGAAATGCTACCAGTATACTAGGACTACTGAAGTTGAAACAAAGAATTTTGACCAAACATATAAAATACAAGAGGAATGCTAATGATTAGCCAACTTACCGAATCTAGTAGAATATTAGAAGCCTTGAAATCACGGTAGATAACTGGTTGCTCAGACTCATGTAAGAAGGTGAGGCCTTGAGCAGCACCAATGGCAACTTTGATCCTTGTTGCCCAAGGAAGCGGTCTCGCGCCCCCTGCAAGTACCAGTTTCAGAGTTGATTAAGGCAGAGTTTTGTGGCAGGGTTAGCTGCAAACAATAGATGCAATGTAATGTTCAAATATATCTGAAAGCTTGATTTACAAACTGTTGAATCAAACTAAACTCAGGTTTAAATGTGTATTACTCGAAACTTGTGATACTAAAGGCATCAACATACTGCAAAATAGATGATTCTCCAAGCTGCCTTTGGGCATGTACTCATAGACTAGAAGCCGGTTATCCCCATCAAGGCAATATCCAATAAGCTTGACAAGGTTTGGATGATGAAGTTGGCCAAGATAATTGACTTCAGACTGTGGATACAGAAACATAATGAGGGAATTTGATTCATTTTAAGCTGAGTGGCAGAATCAAGTTTCAATGAATGCAACCTACCAGCCACTCTTTATGGCCTTGAAAGCCTTCAGGTTTAAGCTTCTTCACAGCTACAATCATTCCAAATCCAGGCTTTGCAGCACCAAGGGAATGCTCATCAATCCACCCTTTATAGACATGACCAAATCCCCCTTGGCCTAGTAGACTATTGGGGCGAAAGTTTCTTGTCGCGTTCTTTAGATCACTGAATGTGAAGGCTTTTAAATGCGGGGAGGAAAGTATGTCACCTTCAGATGCTGGAGTTGGGACTGGGAGAGCCTCAGGTTTACCTTCATGACTGTATCCATGCACCGTTGGACTTGGATGAGTTAAGGAATGGATACTTCTGCCTGGAACTTTTGTAACATCTGTTAAAAGACTGACAATTTTAATACAAGGAAAGACTTAATTTGAAGAAACATATAGAAAATCTCAGCATAAGGCACATTTGTTTTCTTGGAATAATTCATCAGGCAAAAATTACTAATGAGATGCATGACATAGATCATATATATTGAGACCAGAAAAAAAGACTTGAAAGACTGCATCAGAGAGATAGACACATAAGAAACTTGCATGAGTAAAAAGTACATACTCCCAATGATGATTAGTATGAATACTTGAATCCCTTATTAAATATCCTCAGGGACATTGCATACGGCACAGAAATTTAAAGTTATTACTCTCTCCATCCTCAAATATAAGCTCCATTTTGGACAAACTTCTATATTGAAAAGTGAATACATCTTATTACAATAAAAGCTTATATTTGGGAACGGCGAGAGTAATATATAAGACAATTGATGGCAAATATGTCAATGAAACAAATTTATTGATTTGAAGTGTGAAAGGGAAGGTGAAAAATGGAAGAATAAAAAAGGAGGGGTGATTCTACAAACGTTGAGCTGGTTCTAGTATTTTGACACTTGTTTTCCTTAAATACAGCCTTAGATGCTAGTTTTGTGAATAGAACAACAATTGTTGAAAGAGCTTTAGCCTACAATGACCGGGGTCTAGTGGACACAACAACACTGTAGTCCTCATTTTGGCTCCATCGTGCAAAGCACAGCGTAAACTTAAAAAACTTCAACCAAGGCTTGATGATATCATTATTTTCTAGGTTTTGTACCGAGAACACTCTGTTTCATTCCTCTGTAAAATCTAAACTCATAACATAAACATAAGCTAAGAACAATTCATAATTTTAGGGCAGGCCAACTCTTAGTTAGACCAGACCGACTTCAACTCTATTTAAATTTTATGTCCAAAATTAACAACATATCAATTTAAATCTTATACTATCACTGAAAAAAAAAAACAACGACAAATCAATTTAAATTTTTTATGACTAAAAATTAACAAAAGGAAAAAAAAAAACATCACACAATCTTTTCCATGCATGAAATGGTGTTAGCTAGCTACATTAATCAAAATCAGTTTACATTAATGCATTAATTCTATATCAAAACAAATTATAAAACAACGAAGAGGATGGAAAGTGATCGACGTGCCTGCAAAAGTGGGGTGAGAGCTCAAAGGGACATCAACCTCGTAAGGAGCTCCAAAGCAGTTTCCCATAATTAAGAGGAAGAAGAAGCCCTCTTCCAACAAAACAAAACAAAACCCCGAAAGCTTTCTTTCTTACAACGTTGTCATCAATCTCCAAACCCGTTTCTTCTTCTTCTTCTGTTCCTTGTTCTCCTCTTCCTGCATCCTGTGTCCTTCTCTTCCAGAGAGAAGAAACCAGATACAGATTATTATGGTCTTCTGTTATATGTTACCGTTATGTTTGTTTTTGTTCGAAACCATAAACATTTGAAAATGCAGATAAGGGAAGCACAGAATTGATGGTCCAACTGGCAAGGGAAGCACACGGCCTCGATGGTCGAAGGCACAGGGCTCAAACCAACGAACGTATACTTGTCTTTTGACGAAATTGACCTTGCTTTGTTGTGGTAATTACGGACTTGTTGGGCTTCTTTGGCGTGGTAATTGGGACGGTTTCGAAGGTTAAAATTCGCGAACGTGAGCGAATTTAATGAGGGACTTGATTTTTAAGGTTTCATTAATGAAGAGATCAGAATGGGGGATCATATGCATGCATGGCCCGTGGGGTATTGAATTTTCAGATGACATTGGGATACCCACTCATGTGCCTACTTTGCCCCCTAATAAAGATTTAATTTTGATCTTATCATACTTTAATGAAGTTAATCGCTCCGTAATTTTGTACTAGTTGCCTTTTAAAATTAGAATTTTGCTAATGAGTGTGCTGAAAAGCACTTATTAAGAAAATAAAAAGAAAACTATAAATTATACTCACATTCTTTGATATTTGTGAAAAAGTAACTCATATTTTCTCTAATTGTCCAGTCTATACTCTCATCCCCTCTAATTGTCCAGTCTATACTCACAACCTCTCTACTTATCAAATTTTACGTATTTATATTACACTCACACGCTTCACTAACAGAGTATCATTAGTAAACTTAACAGAATAATATTTTTATGATATTAATTATTCTTAATTAATAAAACTATAAAAATACCTTTAAACTTATCAGAGTGGGTAAAAATATTTTTATAATTTTACTAATTAAAAATAATTAATATCATAAAAATATCATTCTGTTAAGTTTACTAATAGTTTTCTGTGAATGAGGGGTGTGACTATAATATAAATATTTAAAATTTGACAAGCAGAGGGGTTATGAGTGTAGGTTAGATAACTAGAAGGGGTGTGAGTTGTATTTTCACAAACCTCAAAGGGGGTGAGTGAAATTTACCCAAAAGAAAAAGTTTAGTATTGAAAAGATAAGTTTTTAATAGTCCATAATAAAGCTTAAGCTTTGGAACTTGTTTCTTTTAGTATCCTTAAACATTATCTTAAGGGGGATTTTTAACCAGGGTTTTATGTGCAGTGGTTAAAGATTTTAAAGAAATAAGAGTCCGTTTGACACTATTGATAGCATAAGGGTTGATAAGTATAAAATCTAACAATATAAGGCCTAATAAACTTTTAATATTATATAGTGTTTGGTGTAATATAGTATAAGATATTATGTTTTATATTCTGTAATATCATATTTATTTACAAATAATCATAATAACTTAATTAAATATTAAATAAAATCAAATGATAATAAAATTTGAATTTTTATTATAATAATTTTTAAATATTATATTTATGTACATCTTTATAAATTAAAATTTATTTATATTAAATTTTATTATTTGTTTTAATATTTTATAATTATTTATTGTTTCAATGAATTAAATAAATAAAAAATACTATTTTATATATTTAATATTTAATATTTCTTATTATAATTATTTAAATTTAAATTATTAATCCTTACTTTTATATATTATATATTATTTATTATTTATTTATATATTTTATTGGTTAATACTTTATAATTTAATATTACATATTATATACTATTTATTTAAAATATTTATTTTTTATTAAATATTTATTATTTTATTTTATTTTTATTTTATCAATTATTTTTATTTTTATTTTTATCATATATAACTAACCTAATATTTTATATTATTCATATTTATTTATTATAAAATAATTTTATTAAAAATAATTTTCATTTTATAATCTTATTTTATTATTATTTATTTAAGAATTAATTTATTTTAGTTAAATATTTAAAAAATAAAAGTGATGTTAATGTTAAAAGTTAATCAGATCTAATACAGTCTCACTATGTTGTATTAACACTACTAGGAATTTGATTTTTACTAACATTTAATAAATGTTGTGAAATCATAAAAAAATGTTACTTATAAGTTATATAGTATTTTGACACATATGGAGGTTATGACGTATAAAGTTATACAATACATTATTTGTATCAAATAATGGATAAAGATATAAAGTATAATATTAGCACATACTATCATACCTATAATACATCATACCAAACACCCCCTAAGTTTTTTTATGAGGAAATCTGATGTTTTAGTGTAAGGTCCACCAAAAGGTTTATAAACTTACTTTTATTCGAATCCTTAATCAGAGTCCACTGGTTAGAGAAAATAACTAAGAAATTATTAAAAATGCACAAATACACAAAAAAAAGTCTATGTTTAGAAAATTGCTCTTTTAGAAATTTATGCAATAATTATTACATGAGAAGTTTGTGTCTGGAGAGAGAATATGTGCAAGGTAAAAGTAAAAATAATAATAATAATAATAATACTTCCTCTAAACTTTGAAATGAGAGATAATATTGAACAATTTTTTTTTAATTTGAAAGACGGATATAAAAAACGGGGGGGAGTACTTTTTGTGCACTGATGTTTTGATCTTTTGATATGAGGTTATGAACCATTTGATAAATTGTACGTTGTCCTTCGGTTTGATAAATTACTCATTTTTTACTCGTTTGCGTTTTCGTGATTCAAGGTTTCTCAAGTCTATCCTTCTTTAAAGGCTTCGAGTGCTGAGGAGAGTAACTTTGATGTGCTGAGAGCATCTCTGGAGGTATTAGTTAGATGTGTTGCAACACTGTGAAGTTCCTTTTGTTTATTATATCTTTTTTGCGCTTGCTATGTGTTGTTGTTGCCCTGCTCTTTGAGCAATGATTCGGTTTCTTTCGATTCTATTTCGGCTGAACTATATATGGAAATTGGAAAAAAGCGTATTCGAGTTAGAAGCAAGTAAAGAAGGCATTAGAAGTAGTTTATGCTTCTTGTGGCGCTTCTTTCAATTGTATTCGTAAAATTTTTTGTTCATGCTTTTATCATTTGCCTTACAGTTTCATGAGTTTTTATATTTTTGTTTGTATCATTTTGTTATAACCTACACTATGCTCTTGTTCGGATGTTTTGGGCCTCCATCCAATTTATCAAAATGAAAAAAACTAACTCTAACTATAGGTCGATAATAATTGCTCACAATTAACTAAAAACTTAGCGCCCCTAAGTTGGCCAACTTGAGATTGGTTATGGGGTGTTAATGTATAATTATATCTCAAGAAATACCCAATATTTTCGGAGGGTTAAGAAAGTAGTGAAATTAAATAATTTCGCATTGATGAATCTCAGAAGGTAATATAAATTTTGAACTATCTAATGACATGATGAATTATGATTCTTTAATGTATAATTAATATATATATATATATATATATATATATATATATATATGAGTGATTATTGCCAGTCACATCCTATTATCTATTGTCATACTCTATTAAATACACTTTATCTAATTGCCTTAACATATTCTTCTTAAAAGAGTTAAACTAATAATTTATTCTTATTTTAATATTATTCAGCCTCATTGATATTAATATTGTTAAGTAAGTCTTCTTTTGATATATGATGATTTGTGTTTCTTTATTTTTTTTATTTTGCAAAAAAGCTTCATAATAATTTTACGTGATTTTTATTAAATGATAATTAATTTTTTTTAAATGTTCAATATTGATTTTATTTTTTATTCCTATATGACCATATATTCTAAGTATTTTTAATTAATTTATCTAATATAACCATATAGACATAAACATTAAATTTAATTTTAAAACTTTTATTATGTAATAACTATCTACATGATAGTATATTACATTAGATATTAGATAACAAACAGATTAAAAAGTGAAAAATAAATTGTAATATACAACATACTTACTCAAAGATTTTTCCTCTTGTGTTTATATAATTTCATTTAGTATTAAAAACACATTATATTAACAATGTTAGTGTTGATCTTTCAATTTTTATTGTAGTTTTTATTTTCATTTTTATTCTTAAAAATTATGGTAATATAATACAATAAATTAGTTATCTGTTTGATAATTATATATAAACTATTCAGAATAAACATTTTATTCTTATATTTGACAATATATTTTTACATCATTTAAGGTGTTTTAATAATATATATGAGATTTTAAACTCACTAAATAAAATGACAAAATATTATTTAATGATAGTACAATTTTTTTACTTTGACAGTGAAAATTAAATTTAAAATTTTTTTAATTCAAATTTTATTACTAATATTATAATTCAGATTTCTTTATTCTTTCTATTACAATTCAAATTTTTACTACTACATTGATAGTGATATTTTATTTCATATCATATTTATAAAATATTAAAATAAAAAGTACTAAAATACTATTAAAATTAGAGAGAGTTATTTGAAGTGAAAACTTAATTCAATTTGAATATTTTTTAAGATTAAAAAAATAAATTTTTACCTTCATGTGAAAATATAAATTTGATATATTTCATCAGAAAAAGAGTAAAAATCAAAAAGATTTTCATAAAATTAAGGGGTAAATACATCTTACACCCTAAACTTCAGGACATGTGTTGTTTACATTGTTTAAAAAATTTAAGGTATCACGATTCACGTTTTGAAAAATATAGGTAAAAATTGCAGATGACTTAAAGTTCAGGGAGATAAAATGTATTTTACTCAAAAATAAAAGATTACATAAAAAATGAACAAAAATATTAATAATATTAATTATGAACTAAGTTTTTCCTTCGGTACCCATAAGGTATCAGTACCTTTTATTTTCAATGGTTGTGATTAAATCTTTAACTTTCTAGATCTTAATAAATTAGGTTAGTGAAACATTTGATACATTTTTAGCCATAGATAACTGTGAACACCATATTTTGTTCAATTTCTTTTATTTTTTTTATTTGCATAAAAGAGTTCAGCCCATATCATTGGTCCAAGCCCATTGCATTTTTTTTCCTCTCATTACAGGCCACACTTAGTTAATTAAAAAAAACAAAAATATTATTCAGAAAATTTCCCAAAATCAGCAAGAAAATTCAAAATCAAAAAAATAAAAAAAAAACACTTTCAGATACATCAACAAGCCAACGGGAATCCTGTAAAACAGAGAACAAGAAACCGGCAGCAATCCCAACACTATAGACCAGTACCAACAGAAAGGAAATAACAAGGTACATCCAGTAATAGTATCATTAGCATCATCAGAAATTAAAAACAAAAAAGAGGAAAAGAAGAGAGAGGTCGCGGCGGTTTCCTCTCCTATGTCGTGGCCTCCATGCCATCATCATTATCATTAAAGCCTCTTCCATAACCTCCATCTCCATGAAGCATCATCCTCAGAAGCCACCGCGGCGGCCTTCCCCTTTCACCGCCACAACTCGCGCCACCTCTATCACTGCTGCTGTCACCCCAAGTTGCAAACCACCCCTACCGCGGCAGTTTCCTCTCCCATGCCGTGGCCTCCATGCCATCATCATTATCATTAAAGCCTCTTCCGTAACCTCCATCTCCATGAAGCATCATCCTTAGAAGCCACCGCGGCGGCCTTCCCCTTTCACCGCCACAACCCGCTGTCACCCCAAGTCGCAAACCACCCCTTGAACGCCGGATCTTCTCCCTATGCTCCCTCTTCCCTGGTTCGCGAAGCTAGTCACTCCCATCACGCTAGATCGCGGCCAGTCGGCCTGCAATTGGCCTCCCCGCGGTACCCTCTCTTCCTCCTAAAGAACCCAATCGCAGCCACCGCCACTATCCATCTCGCCATCCTCTACCATCGCGACCTCACCCTCCTCTCCCTGCACCGTACCACCTTGCTCAGCCCTCTCAGCCGCTGACTTCGCTCCCCACTGTGGCGGATTTGTCACAAAGACGCCATGCACCACCACCATCGAGAGACCCACCCAAACCATCGAAGCCACCGCGAACCACCGCAGATCGGCCTCCTTTCCTTTCTTCCTTGCCCTTCCGTTGCTCATCCACAGCTCGCGGCGATGACCGCCACAAATCAGCATTCACGCCATGAAACCCAATGCTGGAAAGACTTCCGTCGGCGGGATTCCCTTCCTTTCCCCGTGGCGAAACTGGATTCCTTTTCATCTCTCATCTCTCGGCCTCAATCTCTCCTCTCCATGTTCCCATGTGTCTCTCTTTTCTTCTCTCTTCACGCTCCTTCTCTCTCTCTCTATGTCTCTGTTTTTTTTGGTCTAAAATTAGCATTTGTGTTAGTGAGTTGTGAGGTTGTGTGTGTATAAGTTAATGAGAGAGCCGCGTGTGTTCCCGTGTTTTGTATATGCGTGTGTTAGTGAACGAGAGGTCCATGTGTGCAGAGCACGTATGAGTGACAGACAGAGATTATATGTGTGTGTGAGAGGGTTAGCGCGTGTGTGTTAGGAAGAAAGGGTATAGGTTAGATTAATAAAATTAGAGAAATTTTTTATATTTTAAGTTAATGTTATGTTATCATTGTTGAATTAGTTTTTTCTATGTGAACTTAAGTTTACTTATTTGATTATTATTATTATTATTTTTTAAAAAAAGGCTTGCTTGTTTGAGTATATTTTAAGTTTTGTCTAAAATAAAATTAATGTTTTAGTTTACTTATATTTAAATTTAATGTTGTTTTATATTTTATTGGACTAGATTTTTGAATTTGTTTATTTGATTTAATTTTTTTAAAATTAATAGATATTCTAGAAAATAGAGATAATCTTTTAGCCGATTTAGTCTTTTTGTGTGTGTGTGTATTTTGTTTTTTTGGGAAAAAAAGAAAATAAATGAATTTATAATATTTTCTTCAGCATTTTGTTTTAATCATTTGGTGTTTAGTGATTTTAATAATTAGGTCCTTGATATCTTCTAATTTGTTTATTTTATTATACTTATTTGATATTTTGGACAAGTAAATGCATATTTGTTTTTGAGATTTTTGTTTTGTTTGTTGTATTTTAAGATTTCGATAAACTTTTCTTTAAATAATATATATATTTCAAAAATTATTATTACCTCATTCTAAAATCCACGTAATAATTTGTGATATTGATGTATAGCCTGCTATCCTCAAGTTTTATAAGAATGTAACGGTTTATTGTCTAGTTTATACTATCCTAAATCCTGTGCAAGAGTGGGTTTAGTTTCTTAAAAAGTTAATTTCTTTAATAAAATTAATTCAACACATGATCATTTTCTACAGAACGACGTGACTTTGAGTTTCTCATTGCACCAGAAGATACGTCGGCGTAGCCAACAACTATCAAGCCAAAATCCTTTTTCATAAAATGTGTCCTTTGTTTCTTGTTTTAATTTTAGCTTTGTTTCGTTGTAAATACGTAATTGTCATACTTTTTGGGGAAAAATAAATATTATAAAATTATAATCAATTTGCATAATAAGTTTTAGGGTAACCGTATTTATACAGATGTATTAGGAGTGCAGTGGAATTAAGTTTCCACCCTTCCCTAGTAATAATCAGACTCCCGAACTTCAAATCTCTTTCAAAAGACCAGTTTGCAAATTAAAAGGTTTTCCAGTTTTAACCAGAATTAAAATTCGTGGCGACTCCTGTTTTTATTTTAAAATCGGTTGTCATTCCCATCGCGGTGTCCTCCGGATACGTTGTGACAATAACTAAAAGGTATTAATACTCTTGAATTTTATAAAAATATCACAAAATCCCCATGAATTGAACATAGAATCATAACATTTATTAATTTAATTGTGAAAGATAAAAGGAGTTTTAGAACACTTAAATAGTAACTCATTAATCATGGATGGAAATAGATATAAAGATGTGGTAATAATCACTCCTAGATTTATAATGAAAATCATGTCAAGTATGTGAATATCTATTTTTTGTCCTATCAAGAAAGAGAATTTTATTCATATATAAGCTTAACAATATTGGCAAATCCAAAAATATATTGTAAATCTAGGTTGAATAAAAATATATATATTCCACATTCTAAACTAGTCAACGATCTATGGCTCTACCCCTTGCATGAAAACTATCGATGTCAAAACATCTTTTATAATGGAGATCCACATGAAAAGTGTTGTAGTCTGGAGAATGGTTTATTACATCTTCATTAAACCTAGATTGAATAAAAAACAGATGCATTCCACATTTTGAACTGATCAATGATTTGCGAATCTGCTCCTCACCTAAAGACTGTCAATGTCAAAGCATCTTTCACAATGACGACCCACATGAAAAGTGCTCTAGTCTAGGGAATGTATATGCCTTCATTAATTCAAAGTAGATCTAAACATTTTTGTATATATAATAAGACCGTTAAAAGAGAAATACTCAAAAGGGAAGACTAAACACTCACAAGGGGAACCAAACGCCCATAAAGGGGACAAATATCACCGAAAAACACCCACAATGTGGACAATGAAAACAAAATGAAAGACATGAATTTAAGACACAGAAAGAAGAAGAAAAACAGTAGGGCTGCCACCACAAATGAAAGGCGACAACATTCCTCAACAATACTCACTATAAGTGTTCATGAACCGACCCAGCCAGCTAGTCCGGCCTATCCCAAAACTTATTGGGCCTAGTTCATGTCCTTAAATTTGATCTATTGCATTGTTTGGGCTAGGTTTAGGCCTTGCTCCAAGTTGATCTGACCCGACCTAAAGTCAAAAATTCTTTTATAGTTATATTTTTTATATAATAATTAGTAATAAATTATTAAATTTTATACTTCAATTTATACATTTTAGGTAATTTGATATTATTTTTATAGCCACATGATTTTTTTTGAAATATGTATCTTAAAATATCTTTTAAATTTTATTTTTTACTTATAAAATTTTATAATTTTACTATGTAAAATGTCAAAAATATTTATAAGTTTTTCAAAAGTCAGATTAACCTAATTTGCCTAGTTATTTATCGGGTTGTAAGATTAAAAAAAAAGATCATGGTCTAAAAATCAAATCGGATTCAAATTTGGCTCAATCCATTCTTTGCATGCTCCGAATCCTCACACAAGGAAGACCACAGAAAAAGAGAGAAAAAGAATTAGGTGCAGGGTACGTATGCGAATATCTAGTAACTTGAATCCACGTTATCTTGATCGCACTACATATACGCTTGAATTTCAATTCATATAATTGATTAATTATCATAGTAGATATATCACAATCTCAATGCTCCTCTCGGCGGATATTGTTTTGATTTAGGCGGTGCGCGAGTCAGAACTTGTTCTCTGGCTAGTAATGATGCACCCATGCTCCCAGCAAAAGACGCTGAAGAAAATGTCTATTTCTTTTACGATGTGTGACGAAATTATTGGTGTTGTGTCAATCAGACAAAAGTTTATGAGTTTGATTCCCAAAGAGAAAGTGTATTTCCACTCTAAGATCTTTGATACCGCGTCGAGACACACTTTGGATTTGTTTAAAAAAATAAAAAATAAAAACACATATTTTTAACTTTTGAGATTAAAAGTGTTAACCAGACTTTTGAGTACAAATAAACAAATCTCTTCTGGAAATTAAGAAGGAATTGACCGGTCACAGGTGAAGAGAAGGGAATGTTAGCTCTAGGCTAACATTATGTGTTAGTTCTTAAGAATTAACTCCGCTAATTATTTTAGTTTCAACTAGAGATGTGATCTGGAGAGAATCTTTTATTATTATTATTATTATTATTATTATTATTATTATTATTATTCTAAGAAAATCTCAAATTGGTGCTTAACAATATTGTTGGTGGACAAATAGGCTACTGATAAAAAAATAATTAATCCTAAGACCCCATGATAATTACAAAAATAGGGCACAATAGTTTTTTCCCCCATAATTATAAAGTGCTAAACCCTCAAATCTCAACAAAGAGTAAAAAATGGTACATCAAGAGATGAAAAGTGAAATTAGAAAATGAAGCACTGCAACAAATCAAACAAAGATCCAAAAACACAAAAACAGAATCACAAAAAGGAAAACAATACGAACATGAAGACCCTTTGACAAGTTAACCACATACATCTCAATTTTCGGCATTTCACCAACGCATCAATAACACATCTTCATCCATAGACAAAAGATTCAGACTTTTTGTCAAATTTTATGTGCAGTAGCTTCGTCAAACCCATCAGGTTCCTAGCTCCCCATCACAAGACATCATCAAACCCGGAATCTTGGATAAAGAATCTATTTTGATGCTTGGATTCACCTTTTTTAGATGTTTCCTTGAAAGAGTGCTACCTTTCTTCATATTGTTTCTACCTTTTAGATACATCCCTTTATTTCTTTTCAACCTACGCCAAAACATGCTCCTCCTAAAAGTATTATTGTGTTAAATCAATAACCAGATCAAACCGATCATCAACCCCTTACAGCGTTTGCGAGTCACCACCACCCAAAAGCAGAGAACCTAGTCCAAAGAATGCATGTCCATCTTGTGTGGGACTCCACCATCCGGAAGCTAAAATGAAGGAACATGTTCTTCTATGGGTAGTCATAAAACATAGGGCACCTTGCCAGTCACAACCTCTTTGGAGGGCACCATAATTTTAATTTTTAATATATCACTGGAGTCGCAACCAATTTTATTTAAGAAACAATTAGAAAACATTTCAATTTGGCAAAACTGGTGTTTTTAAAAAATAATTAAGTTCGAGAGTCTTATTATAATTAGGGAATGATGGAAAAATTTAATTTCATTGCACTCTAATACATCCGTCTCATGACAGTACCTAGATTTCATTGTGCAAATTAAACAATAACTTTAACAATTTTATTTTTCCCTATAAAACAATTAAAACCAAAAAATATTATATTTACAGAATTTAATAAAAAAATTTAAAAAAGAAAAAAATTTAAGAAAATTTAATTTTGACTCGACAGAAAATTAAAATATCTTTTCCTACGTATCCTAGGTACAATGAAGAATTCAAAGTCACGTGGTTCTTCTAAAAAAATAATTATGTGTTAGGTTAATTTTATTTGCAAAAATTAAAACTCATTTAAAAGTAACAAAATTTAAAACTCGTTTCAAAAAGAAAGCAAAAGACTAACGATTTGCTAAAAAAAATAAAAAGAAAAAAGAAAAGAAAAAGAAAGACTAACAATAACCTAAAAAATTTGATGCTAAAAAGAAAAAGAACAAGCAACTACATATAAATAATCCGAACCACAAGGTATGTTACTTTAAGCAAATTAAAACAATGTTGAGAAAATAATAACAAGTTGACCAAATAAACCCTAGCCAATCTAAATGAATTGATTTAGATACGTTGAGAGCATGTGACAGCCAATGAGGGAGATGAGGAAACAGGCCACTGATCGCAGTGGTTTAAAGGCAAAAAATGGAGGATGGTGCATTCCACGGTGCTATGCCCCTCACCGAACTAAAAAACTAGACTTGGGGAACTTCTCCAAGTTGCAGCAATGGCACTAAAGATGAAACTAATGATTTTTTCGGTGCCTAGTGTCCTATCTCTCTTTTTTAATCTGCCTCCCAGGCTTCCTGCTTCTCTCTCTATTTTTTCCCTCTTTTGCCTAATTAACAAGGTGTCATGCTTTATAAATGCAAATAACATTTTTTCTTTCTATAACAAGCAACCTAACACTTCATGGATGGGACCCTCAAACCCGAACTCCAAATCCAAAGCCAAACTATGAGGGCAATCTTGGATAACAAGCTATTGATTGGGGCAGATCACTAAAGGGCTTTCAACATTAGGCCTACTCAAAACCCAAATTCTAAAGCAGCCATCTCCTTTCCTAGTCCAAACCTCTTTAAGGCCCAAACCCAACCTATTCTAATTACAGAATTGGGCCTCGTCAAAAAGTATGCTTTGAACCATAGTTATAAAACCCAGCTCGGATCGGCCGGTTGAACCGCTAAATTGGTGACCTGGACATGTGACCGATCCAAGCCACCCATTAGATCGGCCATGTCAATGAACCGAAATAAAGCGGTATAAATCGGCCGAATTTAATAAAACTCAGTGACTCAGTTGGCTCACTTGAACCGAACCGGGTTGTTGTGCATATCAAATTTTTCTCAACTAGATAAAACCTTTGCTTGCCCATTTAAAGCTGGGCCTGCGGTTTCAGTAGGTTGACCAAGTGGAGAAGGTCTATATTTATAGCACAATGACTAGGCTTCTCTTTAGCACTCTTCGATGTGGGACTTTGGCCACTAGGCTTGACTACCATTTTCTTTCGTTTCCTTGTGGGACTAATTGGCAGTAACCCCCGACAAATTCATCCCTCATTCGAGATAAGAAGATGAACATACATCAAGCTTCAACTCAACGCCAATGTGTATGTAAACCCATTCCAACCCTGGGAGCTTATCAAACATCTTTAAAGTCTCACTGAACACAAGCCCTGGCATTCTATGCATTGAATCTTATTTCACCACAACACGTAGTGTCTTTACCCCCATTTGTTGCAACTCATCTTTGAAGCAATGTTCCCAACTCTTGGTGCCCCAAAAGATATCACACTTATTCGAAGTTTAGGATTGTAGTCGCGGCTTCATATGCATTGAGCAATGCCAAAGCACCTCCTAGGCTGTGCCCCAAGAGCCTTTTAATTTTTATGCTAAAGTAGAAGGAAACAAAAAGAAAACTGAGATGAGATAAGATAAGAGACATTGACCATGGAGATTTTGAACAGGTGAAGGACTTTTTTCACTATTCCCTTTAACTTTGACAATTTTAAAGGGTGATATGATTGGTATTATAACTAGCTAGTCTTCCATTCTTATTCTATTAGAACAATGACACTCTCTAAAACTAATTAATGGAGTTCTTATATATTTTCAATGTATGAACAAAGATTTCCTTGCAATCTATAAAAAAACTAGAAGAGAGGATCTTTCTATTT
Source organism: Dalbergia cochinchinensis (assembly GCA_031216125.1). Lineage (NCBI taxonomy): Eukaryota > Viridiplantae > Streptophyta > Magnoliopsida > Fabales > Fabaceae > Dalbergia > Dalbergia cochinchinensis. The sequence continues at coordinate 49,845,197 of CM062373.1, read as the reverse complement.
AGCTATATAAAATTATAAGTCAAATACTCATGGTTTTTAAGCCCATAAGTTTTTTTAAGTGTGTTGAATTGTTCATCAGATAAGTTATTTTATTATATTTATTTATATTTTATATATTTTTTGTATTAAATCTGGTTTAACCGGTTCGACCAGTGACTCACCGGTTGAACCAATGACCCAATGGGCCAATGTTTTGACCGAGTCGATCACCGGTCTGGTTTTGAAAACTATGCTGTGAACTGAGTTCGTAGGGATTTGAAATGTTTCGCGTGAGTCTGCCCTAGAATAAGAAATGAAGAGCTTACCGCCCATCATCATGCTAATTCAAGAAACGAAGTAGCAACTCAAGCTCTTCAATTTGTAAATGTCACAATTGATGACAGAAATCGATAATTGTCCATCCTTTGAGGGTGATATATGGACCTCCTCCATGTGACAAGAGATATACATAGGATGGAGAGGAGGAGTTGGCAAGATGCTATACATTTGTAAGTCCACACCTCAACCGAAATAGTATCCACCTTATCACACAAAAGAAGGGTTGTTATCAAAGATAATATTCCTTCTAGGCAACACCCAAAATAGAGAAGGACTTTTACAACCCGCAATCATTCCCAAAAGATTATCTCCATCTACAAACTTAGAATCCACCCTCTGAGAATAGTTCTTTATTGGGGTTGATATGTATATGAGCCATGTTTACTACGATCTAATGGCTATCTTGAAAGAGGAAGGCAACAACAAAACCATCTACCACCTAGCACAGATAAACTAACCCACCAAAATGAAAGAAAAAATAATTCCATTCCCAAACATGAAAGCTTGGGAACCACTATTGACATTCACAGCTAGGGTTATGGCTCTATCGCAAAATGAAGAGGCAAGGGAAAGGAAACAAACTCGACAAGAGGTGGCTGAGAAAAGGTGAAGTTGAGGAGAGGAAGAAGGAAAGGGAAAGAGTATTGGAAGAAGGTGGCTAACTAGAGGAGAGCGGGTCAGCTCACTGCCTAAAGAAGGCAGCGGTTGCCACCAAAATAAAAGTCTTTAGGGTTCTCATATTTGAAGAGGTCCCTAACTCACTTGCAATCAGTTAGGAGTGTGACATAGAGGTTAAGTACCAATAATAATAATACTCCATTCTTTTCAAAATATTCATCAATGTAGGGCAATAACAGATATTAAGAAAGATAATAAATAGTATTGATAGAGATTCAGTTTGGAATCCTCTCAACGTTCTCTCTTTTCTGTCTTTCACCTTAGCTCATCTTCTTCCTTATTTCAAAGCCAAGTACTGATACCTTTCAATTTTCACTTTTGTTTTTCACAAATCTCAAACAAAAATGTATGTGAGCTTTTTCAAAAACTGGGGTCTTTACTCTTCTCAAATGGTGTGTTTTTGGGAAAGGGAATTGTGAAACTCACCAATACCACATAGGATCAAGTAAAGAGAATCTTAGTCGGCATTTAATTTCCACATCACACTTGTAATTGATCGTAAGATCCAAGGATCAATGTGTCATATTTTTGCAATTATCAAAGACTTCAAAACTAATTCTTTTTTTATTAGGGATGAATTTATCAATTGTCAATCATCAATTTGGATCTCTCTCTCTCTCTCTCTCTCTCTCTCTCTCTCTCTCTCTCTCTCTCTCTCTCTCTCTCTCTCTCTCTCTCTCTCTCTCTCTCTCTCTCTCTCTCTCTCTCTCTCTTAACTTATAACTTTGCCCAAATCATAAATTCAAAAGTTCAAACGAAAATCCAACCACACTTTTCATTACGAAATGCTGAAATGGGGCTTTTGTTTTGATCATCGCGAACAATTAAAAACATTAGTTCCAGACTTCAGGCATTGGTTATCTATGACTATGAACGTGCTTAGAAAGTGAAAATGTATTAATATATAGCAAAGCACGAACCCTGAAATTATTTTATTTAATATCTAAAGAAACTGAGCTTTGCAAAAAGATGTAATCATGCATATCTAGCGGAGGACAGACAATGCTAATAAACAAAAGGAGAAGAAATACAACTACTAATACTCGATCATCTCACAAGAGAACTATTGAAGTGCTAATAACTTATTCGATGAAGTACTGATCCATGGATCTATTGCATAAGTAAATTTCTTATTATTGCAGCTTGTGCAGTGTCAGTTGTAGCCAACAGCTCAGACAAGCGCTCGCTTAGGTCGTCCACTTCTCTGTGTAAGCTTCTGATATAGTTGCACGTCTCTTGCAACACCTTGGAAGCTGAAACCTGAGATGAACGCATTCAAAAACTCACTTCAGAAAAAGACTTGTAGACAATATATAGGATTTAATTTTAATATACTTACAAGTAAAAAAAGTTTTACATAATTGTCTAATTATATAATAGTATACTAGTAAATTTAATTAACTCAACTCTTTTTACTTGAAAAATCATATAAATTAAAAAGAAATATTTGATTGAAAGACACTATAAAATTCTTTTAGATTATCCATAAATCAAAATTAGACCCCCATATATATAAAGAATTGTGTCATTTAAATATAAATTTTCAACATCAAATATAATACCAAGTTTCTCCAATAAATATACACAATATACATATTTATCTTGATACATTTATATTTTGATACTTACCCTTACTCACGTTATGGACGGTTAAAACAATAGTTCTCATATATAAAATTCTCATCATCAATGTAAATAAGTTAAATTAGTTACATTTGTTGTGTTTTTGTTTTTCCACTTTAAGATAGATGAGATCTTACAAAATGCTCAGCAATTTTGCAAAGCAAGAAAAGCTAATTTCAAAGATTCACAACGTATAGTAGCCTTGAAAAGAGAAATATTTTTCAGAAGCTCCAAGAAAAAATTTCATTTTGTTATCATCTCAAGGTGTGTTTACTTTGGAGTAAAATTTTTATGGGTGAATTTTATGTATAATTTTATATATAAAACTCATTTAAAAATTTTTTACTCCAATTTCTTCCCCTTCAATCAAATACACTTTAATATTTTATTTTTCTCAAGAATCTCTGGGGAGTAAGATTTTGTTGGGGTTCACATTGAATTTCCAATACTGGTACATACTCAGCTCTTGGAAGTTGCAACACAAATGAAAATGAAAACCCAGCAATATAATAATAGATAGGGCTTAGTTAGTGGAAAACTGGCATCTAGGTAAGTGCAATCAAGCACAGAAACTAGAAAAGCAGAATTTCTAAGGTAAGAGGAACCTTGTCAGAGCGCCTATCACGAATCTCTGGAAGAAGCTGTTGCAACTTGGAGACAAGGTCATTGATCTGATCATCGGTGATATTCCTTGAACCACTAGTTTGCCTTGACCTTGACCTTCTGCTAGACATCTTCTATATATATATATAAACTCCTTTTAAAGTCCAATAACTAGAGAAACCAAGCTACCAATATATACCAATGCTATATCTATCAGTCACTAGGTAATGATTGGTTATAATAGCAAGTGATGAGGGTGAGGAATAACAGTAACTATATATGTAGGGATATATCTAGAAATGAAACTATGAAAGTGTTAAGAGACAATTTGAAATCGGTTAAAGAGATGGAAAAAACTTAGTATTTTTCGGTAGTTAAAAGGTGTTTAGCTCTCAGAAAAAAGGAAAAACAAAAAAAAAACTGAAGATAACAACGAGTGAAGGGCCAAAGGAGAAATTAAGAACAAGATGAGACGGGGTTGGGGTTTGTAATGTACTAGAAGAATAGTATGATATGGGTAGCGGTGTTTGGGAGGGAAGAGAAAGACAAGTAGTAATGCCTTGAGAGAAAGAAGAGGGGTTATGGTTGTATTTAAATAGGGCTTTGGAGAGAGAAAAAAGAGAATCAGCTTTATAGAGATATGCTACACTGTAGTCCCCAGCGTGTAGCCAGATTGGGGTAAGAGATTTCAGAGCACCGTGTGCATATTTCAAGTGAGAGAGAAGAAACAGATCAAAAAGAGTGTGAGCAAGGTTTGTGCTTCCTTTTTTTTATTTTTTTTCTCACCCTCTCTCAGTTATGTGTCAGCCCCTCCACGCAATACCATGTTATCTAAAAGATTTCCAACAATGCTAGAGTGCAAAAAATTGATATTATATTATCGGGATATTTATAATTATTGATTAACTTTTAAGGGTGTGGGTATAGTTTGATGATCTCTTGCAACCTTTCTAAGAAAAATCTTAAACGAGTCTTCTCAATAATACTAGCACATATTTGTGTGAGCTGCAAGAGCGGGCCATCACATGTGATTAAAATAACCAAATAATTATCAAGTATGAGTAGAGCACTATAACTATGAGAAAATTCATCTAAGATCTCTATTCATATAAACATACACTAAAGGGTGGCCAAAAAGAATAAAATTATATTGATAATGGTGATCATGAGAATAATAAAGAAATGGGTAAAATGGGGGAACATCAACATTGGGGTAACGTGACCGAGGGCATAAGTTGACTGGTCAACGCAAACACTCTTCATTCGTGTTCTTGCTCCAACAAGGACATGGTGCCGAATGGCATGCATTTCGCAGGTGTTCCCAGATAGAGAAGTTCTATTCCAATCTCCAAACACTATTACGAGATCAACCAATATTAATGCCCAAAATGAAGGAGAAACTGAAAAAACGCTGCAGCATTTCACAACGGACAAGCAGGCTTATTAGTTGCATGTAAGTTTCCCTTTCTTCTCTTTTGTTTTCAAACATCTAATTAAGAATAAAATGTCCATTAATTCAATTGTCCTTTTTTTTCCCTCTTTCCCTGCTCCTTTTAAATGTTCTTGAAGTTGTTTTAATAAAATGAATACAATTGAAGGCAATGAAATGAAAAAGGAAGATTATATAACTCTTTGTTTTCTGAGCGCATTATATATAATAACAATGGGCAAGATATTTTTCCTTAACTTTGTTCTTAATCCAAGGTGTGAATAGAAAGCAAGGCGGATACAAATAGTTTTGTACACTGACAATAAAAATACAAAGAAATTGGAAATAGTTAGCAAGTGATATAATAATAATGATCATATAAAAAAAATCACCGAGTTCTTCACCACTGAGGGAGCAATTCGTTACCCCTGCATTTAGTAATATAAGTCATTTTAGAGTTTTGTTTTCTTTGTCTATTTGAAAATATAAATCATTTTTATATGTGAGTTAATTAATTATTAATTATTTTATAATCATTAGAAGAGGATATAAAATTAGAGAGAATAAGTGGACATGAGTTATGATTATTTAATAAAAAGAGAATATATGATGAGTAATAAAATGACATTTCTATCTTTTGTTTTGATTTTTTTAGAAGATCAATGAGATCAACCATTATATTAATTCTTGTGCATAACCCAAAAATGACATTTTATCCATGCAAACCTATTGTGAGATTTTCTGGAATGTTTGCAAGAAAAAGGAATAAAACGAGAGTGAAAAAAAATGAACTAGAAAAAAGGGGTGAGAAGTAAATTGATGAGCCTCATTTCCATTGTTTACTAATTTAACTTAAAGAAGACTACACAAAACAACTGACTAGTCGCATTAATTATTGTGCCATATTGAAATCGGTTTAACCCAAAAGGATTTCAATTTGACTACAAAATCCATTGAAATTGTTAGAGCATGCAACAATTTCCTCTAAAAACAAGACATTCACATAAATAATGTTCAAAAGAGACATTTTCATAAATAATGGATTTTTTATTTTAAATATGTGTGAAAAATATGAACCTCAGTTGCCACTATCAAACCGCCGTTGTCACCATTGAACCACCACCTCACCATTATCATCATCGAACCATCCTACCACATATTTTTTGCATTGTCTCCTTGCTATTTTAGTTAGAGACCAAAAGGTAGATTTTTTCAACGAATTATTACGCTCCCATTGGCATAATGACCATGCACCGTAAGTTCATCTAAAGTAAAACAAATCAAAGAAAATTTTTACAACAAAATAAAGGGTAAATTACATTAACATCTTTTGAGATTACATGATTTTACACATACAAATCAATTTGTGTTGATAGTCATTCTCTCTAATCTTGGTAAAGAACACTAGCAAGCAGTGAAGTGGACTTTTAGGTATCTTAGAGGCATTTCTAGAGTTTGTTTTTGCTTTAGGAGTAGGCAACCTATATTAGATGGCTACGCAGATGAGAATATGGACGGTGATCTTGATTCTAGAAAATCTGCTTCTAGGTACTTATTGATTACCTTTCACGGGGACTTGTGTCATGGCAGTATCCAAAAATGTGTTGTCGTGGATCTTCCATTGAGGTTGAATATTGATGTTACTTAAGCTTCTAAAGAACTCTTGTGGATGCAAAAATTCCTACAGGAGTTGACCTCAATCAAGACAGCTAGAGTACTGTCCATCAATAAAGAACCCGACATTTTCCATATCAAAGCCCATAGATGTAAGGTATCATCGGATATATGAAGCGTTGGAGATGAAATTGCTTTCAATGGAGAAGATCTGCATTAATGATAATGTTTAGATATAATGACTAAAATTTTACTTGCGCGCTGTCAGTTTTTTTCTTGTAGGAAGAAAACAGGGTTAGTTAAGCAGCCCACTTGAGTTAGGATGGAGGAGATTTGTTGGTGGGCTTCGATTCCCTCCTTAGTGAGACTCACAAAATAAAAGAAAATGAACAAAAATGTTAGTTGTAAAAATTTTAATCTTGGATATGTACTTGTGGTGTGTCTATGCAAATAGATGGCTTGGGTAATTAGATCTATTAGGTGCTTTATCACCTAACACCTTGGGCCAACAGGATCGAGAGTTATTGATTGAACATTCATTTTGAAGAGCCACCTTTGGCAGAGCATTTAGAGTTGGTTAAACCCTGAGAATAAAATTGGAATTAAAGTGTGCTAGAACTATGTTATGCAAATTATTCTGACCCCATTGGCGAATTTATTTAATTTTGTATGCTAAATTGGTAAGTAATATGGAAGTCCATTTGGAAAATTGATTTGAACCTTGTTGCTTTTGATTAAATTGATTGGAGTTTGCAAGTGATTCATTAAGATTTGAAAATTGTTTACTTTGGCAAGTTAGTATTAAGGTTGACAACTATGTATCCGCTGCTATCCATGTTATGGCTAAATTGGAAATTCTTGTCTACTGGTTGGGGGTTATGAGACTGGCTATTCTTGGACATTATTCTCTTATTTTACTTAGGGACAAGGAAAATTCAAGTATGGCATTGTGATAACTTGGAAAAATCTCTTAATTTATTCAAGTTAATTGATCCCAATCACATTTGAATTGAGCTATCCTTGACTAATAACTATGTTGAGAAATTAATTTAAATTCTCAAGTTGATATATTTAGTGAGTTGTGATTTTATAAAGATTTATAAACAAAATATCCTCACTAAATTGATTTAGTTTGCAGAATGAGATAATGGATAAAAAATTCAAGATTAAAGAGATAACTAGAAAAGATTTCAGCATAATTTGAGGAAAGATAATTGAATATTTGGATAAGATTATTATCTTATTCAGTTTGATTTTCAAGGATAAATAGGTAGCTTTTAGTTTTTTCAAGACACATTTTTACTTTTGAGTTTTAGAGTTCTTTGGGTTTTGGCTTTGATTGTTTTTCCATGTCTTTCTAAACTCCCAAAGATGTTAGGGAGATGGATTTTTAGGAAACTATTTTGCACCCTTTTTGTTATTTGAATTTCCTTTTAATTTATTCTTTATTTTCTAGTAATCTTAATGATGTTCTTAGTTTGGCCATCCATTAACTAATGTATAGTTTTATACTGCCGAAAGAGATTTTACTTTATAAAATAATTCAAAGAAGAATTTAACAGAAGTTAAAATAGTTAGAGATAGAATTGTTTATCTATGCGTTCTTTATGTATTCTTGTTCTTTATCCTTAGGATAAACTTAAAATAGTACAAGAGATTGACTTTCTGGTTCATTCTAAGAGGGTTATAATAGTGAGATATCATGTTATAACTATTAGTAATTAGAAATTTGACTAGGAATCAAATTATTAGGAAAAGATCTTAACAATTGGGTAGTGCAAATCTAGGGAACTTAATTTGATGAAATCAACTCCTAACATTTGTCTTCATCGACATTTCTTCTATATTTTAGTCTTGACCATTTTTAGGTTTATTTTAATTGTTGGATTATTTTACTTACTCAATTTTCCTAAATAGTAAAGCACCCAATCAAATTGATACTTGACTTTTAAATTTTAATTCTCGTGAGCAAAATCTCTTTCCATTCTTATTACTTGAGACCCGGTGCACTTAGCTTGCCGAAATCCGATTTTTATAAATTGGACATCAATAATTTTCTAGAGAAGCTGTATCCGCTGTGCCCCAGTGTTAGCGATGTAGTACTCCATTTTGATGAGGACATTGGCCTCTAGGAATCATGGGAATCTGAAACGTTTATTTGTTGGGGCGGTTGAAGTGCCTTTTTAATTTGTGTGTGACGATCATGGTAGAGGTGGTGCTTGTTGTTAGCTCCAGAACCCTTCTAAAAGCATTAATATAACATGTTTTGAATGACAACAAAATTAATTTAAGGAAAATATTTTGAAGAATGACTAGTGTTTATATTGAGTTTCTTAAATAGCTAAACAGGTTCTATCGTTAGCATAACAAGGCTTCATTAAGAAAGAATAATTTACTTTACATGTGCAAAGATGCTTTATCTCGTTTTAAGAGATATGAACTAAATGGAAGTGATAATTATGTAAAAAAAAAAGCTTAAAATGTCTAAGATTTGGAGAAAAACAATCAAAACAAGAAATCAAGATTTGGGACTTCAGAAAGTAACACTAGACTTTATAAAGTACACCTGAAATGAAGATATTAATCAAATACTAAAGCCAAAGCATTCTACTATTTTCAATCATCACACCCATAATGCTTTGTTCATTAACAAGCTCTGATTGAAGACAAGAAGACCAAAGAATCATTAAGGAAATGATAGACATATCAAAAAGATCACTTACAGTGACACAGTGCGCTTTACAAGAAAAGAGAAGGAAATTTGAAATTCAAATTTGAATTTGAAAAATCAAAACCCAGTGTCAGAATTGGCATGATATCTCTTTTGTCAACTTGGTCAACTACTACGGCTTCTAAAAAAGAGAGTTTAGAAACCATGTCTAGAAAGTCAAAGTAGTTTCTGAAGAAATATTAGAAACCTCAACCTTGCAACAACTTTGACAAAAAGACAGGCTACTCTTCTAGACTATTTTTTCAAGACATAAATGAATAATCAACACGTGTCGCTTGGAGATCTAATTAAAAGCAACAGTCACAAGGAAGATCATCAAAGATGTTGCACTTTCAAAGAAAAAAAAGACAGACGCTACACAAAGAGCAAAAACTTTGTAAAAGTTTATCCTTATCTTATAAAACTCATTACATCTTGTAATCATTTTCCTTGCTTGTAAAAATATTCTTTCTATGTTCCTTTATTGTTCATACCTTCTTCTAAGAAAGAATCGCTAAAAAGAAGTCATTCAAGTTTTTCCTAGGTCTTTCACTATAAAAGACTACTTGCAATGCGACAATAAAAGTGTTTTACTAGTTACAATTTAGTTTGGAGAAACTAGTCAAAGACTACTCGATTTAGCTTTTAGAGGCTGGTCAAAGACTACTCGGTTCAGCTTGAAGAGGCTGGTGAATAACTTCTTAGTCTATGACACTAGGGGTTATCCACTGGTCATTAGTGAAAGCTTGGAAGGCTATTGTAAAGATTACTTTTGTTCTTTATCTGGTGAGAGAAGGGTTTAGTGGAACTCAACTATTATTGAGAACTGGACGTAGGTAGGTGGACCGAATCAGTATAAAAACTCTTAAGCAATATCTCTTTTCTCCTTCATCTCTTATTTTATTTCTGCATTTAGTTTATTTGCTATGTCTTTTTTGAAAAGCATTCTTTTATACGTTTAATTCACATTCTCAGAAAAGTTCACTTTCTAAAGTCACTAATGTTGTTTCTGCTGCACTTCAAGCTCATAGCTTGTTAATATCTTGGTTAGGTTTTTCAGAAGCTAAATAAGGAAAGAAAAAGCGAAACAGGATTCAACCCCCTCTTCTTGTGCACTTTCTTACCTATGCTTGTTTGGGTTCATATTTGTCCAAGCTTGCGACGTGGCTTCTCGAGTGTCAATAAGCAAATGTTTTTAGTTTGAGATGGTTATGATTTCTCTTAAGCTTTTTGAGAAAGAGAAGGTCTTGACTAGTTTTCTTCCTGGCCTACATCATTAGTTTTAGGTTTGGTGCATTAATGTTTTGTTTTGTTCTCTTGGCATTGTTTCTTTTCATATCAATGTGTTCTAACACATTACTAGAAATAAGCCTATTATTGGCAGATTTTTTGCAATTATTGATAAAAAAATTAATCAACGACGGATCTACCGGGAGAAAATACATGACAGAACAGTGTCTTGGTAACCCTTATAGGAGAAAATAAAATTCTCTTATAAAATACTGAGGGAATTACTAGTGAATTTTTTGTTAAATTTCCTTGGTAACTTATTAAAAAAAATCGTCTGGAGAAAAAATATTGCCAGTAGATTCATCCTCAGTAATACGCAGGGAAAGAATAAAATGAAAAATGATAAAAAAAAATATACCAGGGGATTTTCTATCAGTAATATTAATTAACATCTTATTTATTAATATGCTTATCAGTGGATTTTGCATCGGTAATGCATAAAAGAAACAAAATTTTTTGCATAAAATATTACCAGTGAATTCGCTGGTATATTTTAAATTTTAATTTTTTATATTATTTGGTTTTTAAATTTATAAAATCTAATTATTCCTAATTTGTAATTAATTATCGATATATGAATAAATTTGATAATAACAAAAAAATTAGAAAAGGATATTAACAAATATATCATAAACACTATAAATAAACATTTGAAAATAAAAATAAATGCAAATGTCATAAAAAGTTTACAAATACTATAACAATATTTATGTCATGACCCGATATAGGAACGTGACCAATACGTGAAAAATCTCACCCCCACATAAGTCTCGTAATCATTGAGTCATCCTACATGCATGATCAAATAAAATTTCCATTTTCAAATATAAATCAATAAGCCTCTTTCAAAATGTAATGAGCACGTATAATCCAAATCTGAATCTATAATCATTATTCAAAATATGCAGAGTTGCTCAATACATAAAACCATGAGAACTATATAACTTTGAATACATAACAAATATAAATCATAGTAACCAAAAGCAAAATCATGTATGGTTTGAGACCCTTCCTGCAAAACCACTAGAGCATACTTTATGACAAACCCAAAATACTTCATTGTGAAGTGAAGCTCACCAAGCTAAAAACACTAACGCTGCTAAAGAGGAGGTTGAGAAAGACTGGAGCAGCTACTGTATTTGTAAAAGAGAGAAAAGGAAAGGGGTGAGTTTCATCTAAAACTCAGTGAATAGATTCTTATCGACAACCCCCACATGGGACAACCAACAAAGATATACAATCATAATATCAAAATGCATCATCTATGAAACCATTTTCTTATTTATATACATATAATCTTAAAACTAATAATTTATGTAATCATGAGTAACAATAAATCTAATAGAAAAACAAGAATCTCTGGATACACACACACATAGTATAGCAATAATAATCTCTAATAATACTTTTATCTCTATGGGTACCTCATAAGAACCTGCATTGCACATCTAATTAGGTTTCATCTCTGATTTTTCTAATAGGGTGAGATTGTCCTCTGATGGTGGATAACTTGGTACCAAGGTTAACGATCTCTCATAATTGTTAACTCATTATCTGTTTCTCTATAGCTATCGTCTAATCTTAAAATCATGAAAGCAAGGAAATTTTACTCTAAAATTTCATAACTATAATCCAACTCTAAACTTGTAAGCAAAATCTCATAAATTTGTAACTCTTGAAAACATTGGGTAATCATGCCATCTCTAAATATTCATACTTATAGTCAAAATCATGTCATCTCTAAATATTCATACTCACAGTCAAACTATTCATAAAATCAATTTAATAGCAAGTGTGGTCTCATGGGTTTTCTAACATATTTTCATGATAAATTGATAAACATAAAAGGTCAAATATTGGTATAAGTTCATAATCTCGACAAAATCCTCTATAATTCCTACTTGTCTTGAGATAGTTTCTAAAATCATGCATTTACACCATAAGGCTAAGAAAGTATATATAATGACAAAAAAATATAGGTCATAGGATTGAACCCACTCACCTAAAGAGGAGGAACAAGTGGTGTCAACACCAATGGAGCTTTGTGGAGTGGGGATAGCACTAATGTATGCCATGGCAACAACAAAACCAATGAATAATCTATAACAACTCTCTGAACATTAGGAGAGTACTACCAAACTTGACATCATTAAGAAACAACAACACCTACAACATGGAGGAGGAAGGAAAGAGAAGAATTTAACATAAACCATAGCTAAATCATTACCTTGAAGGTTGGAAGAGGTAGGATTGAAAGAAGATCAGAGTGAGGGGAAGAAAAAAGGGTTAGGAATGTAGGGTTTCAAATTTTTTTGAGAGAAAACACATGGTTAAAGGGTATATATGGGGGTGAGGCTCTCACTTAACAAAACTACATCGTTTCTGACATTGGAGGCATCGTTATAGCGATCTCTAGAGACTACCCATCACCCAATGGACAACTTGTCTGCTATAACAGTTCTTAACCGCTATAGCAGTCTTAGATGATATGCCATTTTCTGCACTGTCATGACTTTATGATTCCATGGCCTTCCCAGCAACACGGGTGGGGACTCTAGTGGCATCATAGTTTACTAAAAAGAAATAAAATAACAGGAATAAGGAGATGTTGACATCATCATCATCAGACTCTAGTGGTGAAGAGTAGCTTGCCTGCATCTTCTACCACAAGGATATCATCTCCTTCCTGACTACTTTCCTAATGTCCTTTCTCATCTTCTCCTCTCTTTTTTTTGGCCTCCTCCTCCACAATCTTAATCTTGCTCTCTAGGAAAGCCTATTGCTTTGTTTCCTCCCGCATCTCGCACTAATGTTGCTTTGGTTGAGCTTGAAGTTCTACATTGAACAAGTGAACTTACTTACATACCTCACCATCGCTAGTGGCGGACCTAGCCTCATCACTTGTAGATGCCAAAATGACAGAGTTAGGGGACAAACTATTTGAATGGAATATACCTATGTACAAATGTAGTTCGTGTGAGGACCATCGACTAATTCTTATCACAATCGGTCCTTATCAATAGTGGGCAGTCCACAAGCTCGCTTCCTTCGATGCTCTGCTAGGTTTATTGTTGGGTCATCTCCGCCTCAAGGTGCGACATGAACTCATTTTAAAAAAATATGAAATTTATTACAATTTTATCACGCAAATGAAATACTAAATCAAATATATACAAACAAAATATACAAATATTTATTGTTCAGAACTTGCTCAGGTATGCTTGGAGCAAGCATTAACCCATACACACTTCTTCCCCTGTACGTGTGTGTCTTCCCAAATAGCTCACTTTGTGTAGGTAGCCTTTTCATGAGGCTGGTCTACAATTCAAGCAAAACACACAAAAAATTAATATATGTGAAAAATAAATTTTACAAAAGGAATTTATAAATGTTTGCCATAGTGACTAGCTATCTATAAATAGGTATACTCGAAAGCAGCATAAACATAATAGTGGACAAAGCCACCCTTCTGTGAGGCTTTGCTTACATTGGCTTTCAATGACTTCTTACCGAAGCAATCATTGCCCCATTATTACAACAAAAGCTCTAGGTTGGCCTCAATTGGCCAACTAGGATTTTTGTCTCAACGGTCCTGGATGTCAAGGTACCTGACCCAACACAAATAGTGTTTGCTAAATTGATTATTCAGAGTAAATCCATCTGCAGCTCTAGCCAAACATTTTGTGGATCAACATCAAACTAAGGATAAGTTTGATCAAAGCATTGTCAGGCTTCATCATGGAAAGGGTAGGTCATGACACAATTGTTTCTCCTATTCTCAAAATGCAACCTCATGTGAAGTGCTGAACTCATAGAAGCATACAAAAATTTTAGCCTTGGAATTAAGGGAAAATGGTGCATTCACAAATGCATTGGGTTAGGTCTATATCATCTTTATAATACAACATATATCCCTTCAAACAATAATCTATCTTTTTTGATTTCAACTTGAGTTTTGAAACTAATTTCTTGGCTGGATAATAATCCTTTCGAGTAGAACTAAGTTGTGGACTAATCTCGCTTATCAGTGTTGCTCATTGGTCAAAGAAATTTTGACTTTGCTTAGCTTCTAACTTCGTAGCTAATATCCTAACCACTAGATACAACTCTGAGTGTAAATACTTTTCCCATAAAGGTGCCTTTGCAGCCTCCAGTAGAGAGAAAAATCTCTTAGCTTCAAGATTAAGAACCTCAAAGGAAAGTTCATAATCTACATGAACTTAAGGACCAATCACGTTATAAATCATTTGCCCATATTGTCTAGAGTTATCCTCCCAATTAACATTCCATGTGTCATGCTCACCTAGATTAACCCTGCTTGAACTACCTCCAACATAGTTATTATCAACACCAATATATTCAAAGTCTTGCAAAGCAACTTCCCCATGATTAGTCTAAACCCAATAATTTGTCATACAATCATCCTTGTAGAGGCGATATCTAATGGTGTCAATATCAAAATATGTCCTATATTTGCACCTAGCGTAAGGACACTTAACTTTTTGTTCATTCATAAATCGTGGCGACTGATAAGCAACTTTTACAAACTCATCAACTCCCACATAAAATTTAGGTTTGATCATCTTCGACCAGGTGCAACCTATCATACATCCATAGTTTGTTCATGGGACACATAGTTCTTAAATGGGTAATTTAACCTAAGAAATTCATTAAAATGTATCAGAAATTACAATTTTATTTAATTATAATCTTCATTCAATAGTCACGCTTGAAAAATTAGGAATCTCTAGAATATTTTAATCATCTTAATTTTTAATTGAACAGAGCCTTCCCTTAAATAGAAGTTTTCTCTTTAATTAATAATATTTTAGCATAGCCTCCCTTTAAATTAAGAGTCTCCTCTTTACATTAAGAAAATCTTGAGAGAACCTCCCCTTAAACCAAGACATCCTACAAAATTAATTTCAAAATGCAAATTAATCGAATAAATCAAACAACACAATCAAGCCAAACAAACACTGCATAAGATCCTAAAACTATTATAGAGCACATTCCCTAATGCCAAAACAACATGAATGTCCTGTAATCTGCGCAAACACAATCAAACTTTCTACCATTCAATGGGAATGAACTCTTAGCCTTCCTCCCACCACATGCAATCTCCAAAGTCATAAATCTATCCTAACAAATTTAAGTCTCTAACCTAACAAAAAAACTCAATTAATAAAAGTGAAACAAATACTACCATCTAAGAAGATGGAAAAAATCAAATGGTCAAACTTAGAAATGCTCCAAGTGGATCCAAAGCTCACTGACAAAATCAATTTAGTAAATTAACAAATCAATATCTATAATAATTTATTTTTATTTTAGAAAAAATAAAATTGATTAATAGAAAATAAAATTTATTTAAGAAGAATTAGTATTGAAAAATTAGGAATTAGTATTACAAAAAAAAATGATAAATTTACTCTCAGCAATGGGAGCAACTGTGGCAATGGTAAAGGCCTAAAACAAAAAAAAAGAGCAATAAAATGGAAAAAAAGACATCAAATCAAAATACAAAATCGATTAAATTGTAGAAGACTTCGAGAAGATCACAAAGGTGGTCTCCTCCCTTTCAACAGTGGCATTGAAGCAGAGATATCGCTAGAAAACCAAGACTAGAATGAGAGAAAATAGAGAGCATAGAGAGAGAGAGAGAGAGAGCGAGTCGCACTGAGTAGGGGGAGAAGGATTGGCTATGATTATGTTTCAGAAAGACCGACAGATTTTTCTACCCGTAATGTTTTAAATAAATAAACAATGTTTCATTAAAGCACATTACTTGTGGATTTTCTATCGATAATGTGAAAAAAAAAAGTAGAGGCACGTTTCAGTCTATCCACGGGTAACATAGGAGCCAAGACGTTTCTTGCTTCAATGTTAAAAAATTCAAATTCCAACAGAGAATCCATCGATAATGTTAACCCAAAACGCCTCATCCCATTCTTTTAGTTACCTGTAGAATTCCCCCTAGTATATATTATATTAAATTCTCTGAAAAAATCATTTACCCTAATTTTGCTCGTGGATATCCCTACGAATTTGCCTATAATGTTGATGCCATTTGGCGTCAATATTGCTGCACCACTTACTGTGGGATATTCAACTGGTAATTGGTGGGCCAATTGAAAATATGAGGTGCGCCAAATTTACTAGTGAAATTATCAGCGAAAATGGGTACACTAATACCAAAAGGTGCGAATGTTACCGGTGGACAATTTGTTAATAATTCCAAATTTTGGACTTCAAAAATTCATCGATAACTCACATGTTTATTATAGTGACAGTTGATGTGCTTATGCTTCTATCTAAGAGGGTCAAACAATTTCTACTTATCAAATAAAAAAAAAATCATATGAGGTTATAAGGTATGCTTTGACAAATTGAGAGGTGGACGTCATATGTAATATGAGTCAACATCAAAAGAGAAATCTGTAATTTATCCTAAAATAAATGAAATCTAAAATCATTTTAATTTCCATGAACTGCTACTGATTTTCTTCCCTGCCTCTCTCGACCAAGGGAATCAATCTAATTAAAAGGAATCAAACAATCTCATTGGTACAAAAGCAGCATCACATGAGGTTAAATTCTTTTTAACATGCATACTATGTAATCATAGTTGCTATCAAATAATACATACCAACAAAAAATAGTCTTTTGGCATTAAAAAATACTATAAAAGTATCTACCCAGCATGATTTTTTTTTATTTTTCTGTTCCACTACACTTCTGTTTTGTACGATCACAAAAAATGGAATCTTAATTTCGAGTTCCTATTTATTCATATAACATAGAGCAAAATTATAACTGAAATTGATAAGTCGGTATATGAATACTTTGATAGAACATCTAGGATTTTAGATTTCCTTGATTTTATTATAATTAATTACTGGCAATCTTAACATCTTATTTCATAAACGTACATGTCCTCTTCCTCATCACATGGTGATTTGATTGACACTCAAACCAGTGTATTTTTTTTATGGTTATGGTGTTTGATTAGTAAGAAAAGGTTTGAAGTTTCCTATTGTGATTATTGCTATTGCAAACACATTAGCAACATTATATTGCACTTGTATTTGCCTGGGTCATGATTGTGCTTGAACTCTATTGATTATGGAAAGAATAGGGTTTCATCGATCTTCTATTTTTCCTTTTTGTGCATAACGACACACTTTGTTTGGAAGGTCTGCATTTTTTTCATGCTGTAAGCACTACAACAAAATTGCCATATATCCACAGTTATC
The DNA here is from genome assembly GCA_031216125.1 of Dalbergia cochinchinensis. Taxonomy (NCBI): domain Eukaryota; kingdom Viridiplantae; phylum Streptophyta; class Magnoliopsida; order Fabales; family Fabaceae; genus Dalbergia; species Dalbergia cochinchinensis. The sequence continues at coordinate 49,827,676 of CM062373.1, read as the reverse complement.
TCTAGTAACACATGTAAAAGCCATAGGTATAGGCAATAAATTCCCGCAGATGTATTTTAACGTTGGTAAAGTTCTTATGCTGGGCGCCAATCTTAAAAAATTTCTCCACTAAACTTTAGTTTCCCTTTATTCCTTTTACTCCTTCACACTAAAACTGTCTAGCTCCTCATTTTCCCTAATTTCCAAATCATCAAGTTAGCCTCCATGCTTCCTCGCCACCTTCACAGCACACAAACTGCCACCGTGGGCGCCACTCCTCGATAGTGAGCCTGTACCATCAGTAACCACGGGCCACCATGCCTCTCGAGCATTGACTCCGTTGGTTCACGCAAGCTGCCGTTAGTCACCTACATTCCTTCCCTGCAATGCTGCCAGAACTGTTGAGGTTTCAAAGCATTTGGGTTACACATTGAGGTGTTCATCGTTGGAGGAAGGTAGGCATGCAAGGGAAGAGGAAGGCCGCGGCGGTAAAGGCAGAGGCCAATCCGCCATGGCAAGCACGTGGCCCAGCAGAGAAGGAATGGATCGACTCGCGGCGGTGAAAGGATGATGATGGTGATGGAAGGGAGGTTCAGATCTGGCGACATGATGAAGAAAGGGATGCTGACTGAGCAGGCGCGACAGTGGAAAGAAAAGGGGAGCGCGTAGGATGCTGAGGGGGTAAGCTGGAGAGGAAAAGGAAAAGGGATGGGTGGCGGCCGAATCCCGGTAGACATGAAGTCAATTCGGCTACGATTTGTGTATGGCAGCCACAGAGGAGTGTGGCGGTGTGCATGGAACTTGTGAAGGGGCGCAAGAGGTTACAGCCACGATCTCGCTGCGAAGGGGTAAAGGCTAGCGGGCCGCGGTGTAGTGAACCACGATCTCGCGGTGGTGGTCACGCGGTGGGCGTTCATGAAGGTCTGCCTACTTTCCTTTTTATTTCAGCTTCCTTTTCCTTTTTTTTTTTTGAGAAATTCTAAATCTATGTTTGGTTATGATTTGGAATTGAGATTTCAGGTGGGTTGTAATAGTTCACGGAGATGTGGCTATAATGACGATGCTTGGTGACGATGGCAGAGGGGATGATGGTTTGCGTTGCTCTTATTCCCATTGGAGAGCCCTTCCGATCTGTATTACTACTAAATTTGCTTAGTACTTGCAATGATTATTTTCCCCCTCGTCATTCATGATAGTTGCAATGCACTTGCTTCAATTGTCTGTTTTGTTGTCACAATTAGGGACTTCCAAAAATTGCTTTGTCATTGTATAGTTGTCAATAGTCATAAAGGGTAGGCTTTCTATTTTTATGTGGTTCCCGATAGATGTTGACTTTCAAATAGGCTTATTCCATTGTTGATCCTTATGTGGTTCCATTGTTGACTTTCAAATAGATGTTGACTTTCATTTTTTAGTTCTCAGGTTTCTCGAATCTTGATGTAAAATGCTAGATTAGGAATGCTAGATTATTCCTTCCCTTAGAAGGAAGGGATGTTAGCAAAACTAATGGAAATAACATTGGATGAATTCCTCTACAATTAGCTTTCAAGTTCATTATCATATTCTTTCATTGATTTTTTCAGTGGTTGAACAATTGTGTTGGAAGGAAGAATTACATCACATTTGTGTGCCTTATGACAGTGAGCCTAGTTTGGGTAAGTTGACAAACAAAGGTTATCCTAAATGTAGTTCCTCACCTTTTTTCTTTCTCTGTTTTACATGAAAAGAACCTTCTTGATTAGAATTCTGTCATTGTCTTATTTTGTGTTCACGCATGTCATGAATCTTTATTTGTTCTTAGTTTTATTGAGAACATATATTTATACAGGTTGAAAAAAAGATTAGGGAGAAAAGAATTATATCTTTTCATGGGGTTGGTAATTGGTATATAATTACAGGTCTGTCAAGCACTCACAGCTTTGGTGAGAAATTTCCTGCATTAGTTACTGGTTTCTTTTTCTTTATGTGGTAAAAATTGCCCACTTTTTTCAAATTAATTTGTAGGTTAGTTAAGAAATCTGTATGAGACAGGGATAAGTGACTGGATGGTGCTAAATTACTGCTGCCACCTATGAAAAATACCCCATCTCTTATAAGCACAAAAGATAGAGCGAAAATGATCTAAAGTCCAGATGATGAACATTAAAGATAACTAGAGATAACTAGACTATGCATTTATATTGTACAGGCTTGATTATTGCAATTTGTTTTCTGACATTGTCCTTCTTCCTTGTAGGTACTTCTTAAATGTGATCTTCAACATACTAAACAAGAAAGTTTACAATTATTTTTCATATTCCTAGTATGTTTTCCCTCAGAGATGACTCTATTTCTTATTTATATGTGTGTTTTTATTGCTACATCTACAAAATTAGGCTAGGATAGCTTTATATCCAAAAATTAGGCATGCATAACTTTCTATCAGAAAATAAATAAAAAAATAAAAAATGGACCTAGATAACTATTCTTTCTAGTTTCTTGTTTAACTCAGTATTTGATTTTTTAAGCTTTTGAAAGATTCATTCCATCCATTGTAACATGAAGAAATCTGTTTGAAATCCTTTGCAGCTTTGTTTCTGTTGTGCATCTCCTTGTTGTTGTGGTATGTTGCCTTGTTTCCTAGGCTTTAGGTCTACCAAAATGTGCAGTGAGTGATAGTTTCTACACGTTATCTTTTATCCTCAAGGCATGTTTTGATATTGACTCCAGTTACTATTGTTTGTTCCTCTTATTAGCCAATTGATAAGGAGCTCTTGTCATGTCCTTGGTCATGTCATGTCCAATGTTTTATTTGCTGCTATTGTTGTGTCTTTTACACATACCATGAAAGGTGTCTTTTACACATTTCTTAGGTTGATTTCATTTGCACACTATATGTACCTATTGTTAATGGTTCAAGTCAATAGACACTATTTAACTGTCATTCTGTTAATTAACAACATTATTTACAAGTATTTATTTTCATTAATCAGTGCTCTGGTTAAGCATTCATAACATTTTTTTCTGTAGCACTGGATCCATTTTTTAATGCTGCACCTTCCCAATTTTGTCTTGGGCTAGCAGATTTCATTGTCTCTGTGGCTATCATTGGCCTCTGTTGTGATTAGTGAGCTTTTGTCTTTCATTATTTCCTTCTCTTTTGATGCATTTATGATTGGCTATTGGGTTTCTCTCTTGATGCATCACTTCTTGTTAGTAGTTTTTCCTGTTACCTTATTTTAAACATTAAAACACACACACATGCACAAGAACAAATTAATCTGGTAACAAAACCTAACCTGTCCTAAAATTTTCATTAAGTTTGATATTAGTTTTGTTAAATACATATGCTAATATTAAGGCTTCATTGTAATTTGCAGGTGATAACTAGAAGCAAAGGCACTCATCTTTGCTAATTATTGATGATTCATGCCTATCATATTTTGGAATTGTATTTTGTATTTATTGTATTTACCTTATAGGAGCATAACATATGACTTCTTTAGATTGATCTGATTCAATTTTTTTGTAATATTGATACCTATTGCTTTAGACTTATTTTGCTTTTAATACAAGTGGAATCTTTTTTTTAATATGATTGTTATTCTTATGTATATAAATTTAATTAAATACAAATTGAATTTCAAATTTTAATTTTTGTACCTACAAAAAAAAAATCATTATAAGCTATACCCATAGAAAAGTATGGCTATAATCTATATCCACAGACAAAAGACCTTTGTTTTAAAGTATATAGTGACAAAATTGTTTTCGTGGATAATTACCTGGTGATTATTTGTGATGGTTTTTAGTTTTGTCACTAAGACCTATAGTGACACAATAAAATCCGTAGGTATAAGTCAAAATATTTTCTAACGGTACTGAGTTCTGTCACTATATGTTATACCGACGGCAAAAAAATCGTGGGTAAAAGGTCATTAAAAACGACGGAAGTAGACGTCCATTGGTATAGGTTTTTGAGACTTATACCCACCGTTTTTATGCTTTTACCTACGGTGTTTTGCTGTGGGTATATGACAATTTTCTTGTAGTAAAGCTTTTTGCAAATATTTAGATAGTGAAATTGATCCAAACTGAGTATATAATGGAAGACTATTTATAGGATAAACTCTGATAATTCCTGCAGAGCAAGTTAATAACTTGTGTCTTTTTACTTCTACTGGATTGATGTATTGATGACTTTAGATGAAGCTTGTATATGCTTTAGCGCTTAGTAGAATATTATGTAATATGTTTGGCCATTGAGCCTTATTCAACTATCAGCTATCCTCCTAATAATTTGTAATCTTTTTCTGTGGCTAGTTGGCCTGCTAAGTAAATGAATATTATCTACTTTATCAAAAAAAATTAATGATGAATCTATTTTAAATGAAGAAAACTTGAGATGGATAATCTCAATACATAATTCAAATGACAATTATTCTCACAAAAAATATGAAGAAACCCCAATAATAATAACATGCCAACCACCCAACTTTAGTATTTAATATAAGCAAGTTAGGCAAAAAGTATTTTTCTAGTGATTTTAATTATGTAAATTTATCCCACCATGAACCAATTTTGACTAAAAAATACTATTCAAATATTCTTAAATGATATCCTTGTAAAGTGAGAAAATAGAAGATTATCCATCATTAAGTTATGCTATACTTTTTTCTTCTTGACTTGAATTAGTGTGAATAACACAATGATGCGGCTCATGAGCCAACTCGATACTATCCGCCACCAAAATGACTGAGATATGTAAATGGTTTTATACTCTATCATACTCTCATGTGAATGTCTCTTTTATATTTAAAGTGTAAATAATTTTTTATCATAAGAGAGGAAAATAATAATCAATCCCTTGACATCTTAGTTATAGTGACTCTGATATTATATCATAAAATTATCTTTCCTGAAAGACACATAGATAATTTTATACTCTAATTATATAATTAAAAGTGGGTTCGGGCCGAGTTAGAGGTGGGTTGTCTTGATTCCTTAACTCATAAGAAGAAAAAACTCTCTCTCACATAAGACGTGACACATATAATATATATATATATATATATATATATATATATATATGTGCGTTTTTGATTTGATTTGAACTTAAATTAATGTTTTTTTTCATTTTATTGGTTTATTTTTTAAAAATATTTTTCCCTTTTTAAGGATTTTTAAGTTTTTAAATTATTTAATTTTTATTATTGTTTTTGAGTCAAGCCTGTTTTGAAGAAAATGTGATTGATGGATTTACAATGGAGTACAGTATTCAGCTTTAAACTAGTGTCGCTGCAATTCAGCACTAACACACATTCATCTAGGGACTAGGATTGCTAGCAAAACACTCACTAACAAATTGTAACTACTCTGCAACAGCACTAACAGCCTAAACTAACACTTGAGCTGTCAACTGATCAGTTTGGCACAATGGGTTGAGCCGGGTTGATATTTTTCTGGCACCGTGGTGACAACTCTTAAATACCATCTATTATTCTTCAAGCTTTCAATATAACAAATTGAATAGATCTAGGAGCCACTGATGGGTAATGCCTTTCTATGACAAGTACTGAACTGTAGTGTATTTTATGAAAGTTTTTAACTGGGCAAGATAATTAAAGTAATATTTAGACTTTTTTTAATAGTGATGGCAATGTTATGCATATATCAGACCAGAAGAAGATTAAAGAAATCATCACTAGTATAGCAGTGAATAATCATGAGCTGCACATGCAGGGGCACAATTATCGTATAAGTCAAAGACGCATAAAGAAATTAAGAAGCTTTGGGGTAATTGTAATTTGCAAGGCTGGTCTTCTCAGAAAGGTAATTAAATATATTGGCCACTAAAAGTAAGTTGACGATGATGTAAAATAAGATACTTATTATTAGAACCCAAATAATATTTTGTAAGCCCACAACCTTTTTGATTGAATTATAAGACCATAAACTGATGGGACTAAATTATGTATTATTTCATTATGTTAAACGTCCTTAAATTAAGAAATTCTCGCATAAACACAAATTTAATACTTTATATTTATACATACTCACAATAAATGTGAGGTCCGCTAATTTTATTTAAGATTTACCTCTTGATTATGAGATTCACTGATTTTAGTGTGAGTGTGTGTAGGAATGAGGTGTAAAAATTGTGTTCATCACCCAAACAAATTTTCTGAATTAATCTTATAAATAATTTAATATTTACACACTCTAAGTTTGGTTGTTATTTCAGTGTGTAACAAATGAAATTTAAGATGGTCACAAAAATAATAAAAGTAGCTGATCAATATTCGTCACATTTTTGTTAAGCAAATAATCCTTTTTCTTATTTTATTGAACAAAATTTGTAAAATCATTAAATTTTAATGCTTACAAGCACTTTACATAAACTCTTCCTCATGCCTCCAACTAGTTAGGACTAGACTTCAACAGCATGAAGTTTGCATAACACATCTATGGAACGCCAATAACAATCACATTATTATAGGCTTTGATACCATTTGAAGAAAGAGAAACACTAAAACATACAAAGACGAAATTCATTGCTATATAAAATTGATCAGTTTTTGGCTATTCATATGTGTTTTGCGCCCCGACCCTATTTTTCTTTCTCCTGTTCTAGTTTGTGATTGTTCATTATCATTTTTCATTCAATTCTTATGGTGAATTCATTGAGGCAAATAGCAAAATTGTTTAAGAAATTGAGTGGGTTTTACTCAATTCCAAAATCTAATTCATGAGGAGGGTTGTGGAAGCTCTTATAAAGACTAGTTTGGCTAGCTGCTTCTAATAATAAATTGTCACATGATATGACCAAGAAAATTTATTTGAAGCCCAAAAAGTGGGACAAAAAGATCAATAAAATGTGTGAATATGCTGAATTGCTGATGACACAGGGAATTGATTTGAAGCTGATGAGAAGAAAAGGAACTCAAAAGAGGTGCATCATGCATAGATGAGATTGCTCAGCGTGCATCTCGGATCACATGACCTCGGATCCAATTAACAGCGAGGACTGTGCCATTGGTCACGAGCACCTCTCATTTCTTTATTTTGCTTCATTAAAAATGTATAAACCCCTGAGGGTCCAACAAAAGATGTATATCATGATCTGAGGCATATGCTCTCTGTACAATTTACCTATTACTATATTATTAGAATAATATTTGATATATAATAAAATCGTATAACAAATACAAATTATATATCTTATTGTTATTAAATATGATGTGTGGTCCCTACTTATTCCACTCACTTATCACATTCAATAATAATAAAATATATAATATGCATTTATTGTGTAATTTTATTATACACCAAACATTACTCATATTATTATATGTTCAACTTGTCTCTCTTCGTCTCAAAATAAATACCTTTTTCAGTTTTTAGGTTAATTCATAAAATAATATATCTGGAGTTCATTTTATCATTCGGCATTTCTTAATCAATTGATCTTCTCGAAATTGATGATATATTGATCTCTAGTCGGTGACTCGGTCTTATTATAAAGGACGTATAGTTGGGGTGCGTGCTTTTGTTAATTCTTGTAGTTGAGCTTTAATTAAGTTGAAAGCTCAAAGTATAACCGATTTAACTGGTTGGTTCAAGTAGTATAAACGCATTTTTTCTTAATTAAAGCAAGTTGAAACCTCGAAACATAACCGATACATCTGGTTGGTTCAACCGTTCAAGTAGAAAACTCATTTTTCTTAATTTAAGTTTTATTATTATTTTTTTTTCTTTTTATCTGGTATGTGGACGGCCCTGAATGGATAATAATACTGTTGGAGAAGTTATTCAAATCTCAGATTAATTAGTTCTGACGGAAAAAAAACAGATTAATCAGTGTGAGAAATACTCGTCCCATCATTAAATAATTATCTATTTTAAAATTTTACTTTATCTATAAATATATGTCTATTTTAAAAGTTTAGATAGTATTAATTATTTTTTCAATAATACCCTATTAAATATTATTGACTTATTAATAAAAGAAGAGAAAAGAAGTTGGAGTATTAAAAAGAAATAAGGATCATTTAATAAATTATTCATAATTTTTATTAACACTAATACTTTATCAATCATTTTCTTAATTTTAGTAAATATTTGTAACTGGATAATTATTTAAGAATTGAGAGAATATTAGATATAAAACTATTTATTTACCTCTACCCATTAACTTAAGGTTGTTTTTAGAGAAGGTTCATAATGTTTGACTTATGATATTCGAGCTTCTATAATTGAATAATTTAGAGTTTCATTTTTTTATTGAATATAAAATTATTCATATATCTTTTTTTATTAATTTAAATTCTTGAAAAATACGGTGGTTTATGACCAGAAGAATTCTTTACATGTTGATTTAGTTTCAATCAAATTAATTAAATTTAGGGTGTGTGTTTGGTTAGCTATGGGTAAAACTTAAGGTAAAATGTTCATGAATAAATTTCATATGGAATTTTTATACATGAAATTCAATTATAAAAATTTATTTTTTATTTTTACCCCAACCAAATACACCCTTAAAGTGAATTTGGTATGAAAATGAATATCAGTAAAGATCATTTTCATTTTTGTCAGGTACCAAACACATATTAATGGTTTAGGAAAAATAATATTAACAGGTATAGTCTCACTTTATTTATTTTACTTTTTTTTGTGAATACTTTATTTATTTTACTGTACGTGTGATTTGGAAGCACGCAGCATATGTTGAGCTCTTTGGTGTTTCGTAGATGAGTTCGGTCAAACGACAAGAACCGCCTCTCTATTATTTCATGATGATGTCAACTGTAGATAATTCTACACAAATATCCATACAAAAAAAAAAATCTAACCCCACTATAATATACAAGAGAAAGAAAAAGAATTAACAAAGAAAAAGGTTTTAATAATAATGTATGGTATGAGTAATATTATTTTAATACTTAGAAATGGATGTCCTAATGAGACACTCATTTTATTACTATTAAATGTGATAATACATTTCATCCACTCTCATCTATTCATCACATTCAACAATAATACAATAAGTGTCTTAATTAGACATCCATATCCATTTCTAGGAACATTTCTATGTATATATGGTATTCATATTCTATGCCAAGGAAACGCACCATAAGGGTGGTTGTTTAAAGTGTTGCAGGGAGAAAGCTAGTATAGCCAGTGTGAAGTATGAACAAAGCAAATGAACAAACAAAACAATAGTTAAAAGCGAGTGCACGTGTTGGGGACTTTGGAAGGAGCATCTTTTATCTTCACTCCATGCATTGAGGGAATAAAACAAATAGCCGATAGGAACAAGAAAAATCATAGAGACAAAGGGCTGGAATTGAAAACCCTTGTGATTATCCTTTTCAATTTTCAACCAAAGGTGAAATGTTCATTCATCAGTGATTCCTCCGAATAAAACGCAGAGAGCCTGAAACAAACAAAGAGTTTAATTCCCCATTTTTGTATTTGACGAGTTTCTAGGCTTAACTGAAGCCACTAACTTCGGTTAATTGGTGCTGTACTTTGTTTATGTTTCGGCATGCAAATCCCACTTTGGTTCATGTAAAACTGATGACCCCATATACAATGGGCGGGTTACCATTTCATCTGTATAATTGAATAAAGAGGAATGCTATTTAGATCGAATCACAGCAGTACGAAAAGCCACCAATTGAAATTAACCAATAAAATCAAAGTTTTTCTTAGAATTGAGTGGTCTAATTGAATCCCGAAAGGCCTTTTCTCTAGATGGAGTGGCCTTATTAGATAGAGTCTAATACCATTTTAAAATTAAGTGGGTCTAACTCAATTCCAAAAGTCAACTCAAAAGATAGGTTACCGAATATTTATAAACGCTATCTAATCAGATGAAGAGGAACTTTAAGGGGGTATTTGGTACAATATACTAGGTATGATAGTATAAGCTAATATTATACAATATATATTTATTTATTATTTGGTGCAGATAACAAATCATATAACCTTGTACGTCATAACTCCTTATACGTCAAAATGCTATATAACTCTATACAATATAGGGAGACTATATTAGGCTTGATCAGCTTTTAACTTATAAAATTATTTTTAAAAAATATTTTATTAAAATAAAATAGTTCTTAAATAAATAATAATAAAATAAATACAAACAATATATAATATCAGTTTAGTTATATATAATGAAAATAAAAATAGGTATAATTGATAAATAATAACTAAAATAAAATAATAATATTTAATAACAAAAAATATTTTAAATAAATAATATATAATATAAATTATAAATTATTAACTAATAAAATATATAAATAAATAATAAATAATATGTAATATATAAAAGTAGAAAAATATTCATTTTTCTCAATGTAGAACACCGTGCTGACTTACACCTCATCCACCATTGAATGGGATGTGGATTTTATTTGAACGAGGTTCACATTTCCTTCAATAGTGGATCAAGTATGATTCGACACGGTGTCCCACACTCCGTGAATACAAATAACACAACTCATAAAAGTAGACTTCAGTAACTTAAATTTAAATAATTATGACTAAAAATATAAAATATTAAAATATATAAAATAGTATTTTTTTTTATTTATATATATTATTGAAATAATAAGTAATTATAAAATATTGAAATAAATAATAACATTTAATACAAATTAAATTTTAATTAGTAAATATTTCCATAAATATATATTTGAAAATTATTATAATAAAAATTTCTATTTTACTATTATTTGATTTGATTTAATATTTAATCAAGATATTAGGATTATTTGTAAATAAACAATATGATATCACTGAATATAAAATCGAATATCTTATATAGTATTATACTAAATACTATATAGTATTAAAAATTTATTAGATCTTATATTATCAAATTTTATCCTATCAAATCTTATATTATCAGCCCTTATCCCATCATACGTATCAAATAACCACCCAAGATTTTGGCGGATAACATGGACGAAAGAGAAAGTAGCGGAGAAATTTATCTCTCATAGCCACTGTTCATCGAAATTGAACATTCAAATGTTCGAGCCACATAATATATCTCTTCAATCAATTTCAATAGAATTTTAATCTCATTAATTCGATCAGCTATTGAATTATGTGATAACACTGTGAAGAAAATGCATATCAAATTACCGAGTGGGGTTAATAAGTCTTGCACAAAAGGCTGCCTCTCGGGATACTTCTCTATACTTGATAAATCATGGTTTGAATTTCTGCTGGGAAGAGCCATGCCCACAACGACATTTGGTATATGAGAGTATCTCGAAAAAAGGAAAAAAAACTGTGGGAAACTGAAAAAATGTATACCAAATTGAAAATAAATATAAATCTAAAGGCTAATAAGAATCTAAGGTTGAATTAATCTATAGGCAATTAATGATAGTGTAATAACTGCAAGGCGGAAAAAACATCTACCCGTCGTGTTAAGAGAATGCTTATGAACCATTTTCAGGATGTATTATATTTATGAATATTTACCTGGGAGCTTCAATATTAAGGGTTAATACAGATAAAAATAGAGGTAAAATTTTATGAAGTAGATTTATTAAGGTGAAAAACTAATTTCAGATTTATCAGACTTACCCGATTAAATAGTTGGTAGGATTGTCGTTAGTAATCTAAGTGATCGAGTTTTAAATTATGGTTGTGGCTGTGGATGCTCGTAATTGTTGCATTGTGGATAATGCAGTCATCGCGACGCGTATTGCGCCCAATGCAATGTTATTTTGGCTTTCTATTTGCAACTTGAAATTGAACCCGTTGAGGCTTAATGCGGTCCCATGCACTTACATTGCAGTCGATTTATGCAATTTGGTGATACACTACAATTGCAAATGCTGTTGCAGCGACCACAATATTATGGCCGTATCAGGTGATGCGGTCCACAATTTGAACCCATTTAACAAATAAAGTCACATATAGGCCACGTAGCAAGAATGAATTAACTAATTAGGCTATCTGAAATGAAATGAAGGTTGATGGTGAAAATTCCAGCAAAACATTTGTTAAGTAGGTGCCCTCCTAACAGCGACCACAATATTGTGGCCGCATCAGGTGATGCGGTCCACAATTTGAACCCATTTAACAAATAAAGTCACATATAGGCCACGTAGCAAGAATGAATTAACTAATTAGGCTATTTGAAATGAAATGAAGGTTGATGGTGAAAATTCCAGCAAAATATTTGTTAAGTAGGTGCCCTCCTAACACTGTATAGCATGGATCTTATTATACATCTATATTCTTTTTCCAAGGAAACAAATAAAACGTGATACAACTTGCAGTTCATATAATGCAAGTTGATGATACATATATATGGGCTGTGACGTTCACTATCCCCATGCGATTGGTTGCTGTAAATCTGGGATTCGGTCCAAGACATCGGACTTTCTAGAGTGTGTTTACATCATAATATTGGAATGAGTTACAACTTGGAGACATCCAAATTTTCCCTCTGAAAAGGGCATGTGCTGTATCGTACATTTGGTTAAAAATTAAGATTATATATTGAAAGTGTGGACAAGTTAGAAGCAATTTTCTCTTTGATTCTTTCATATACTGACTCACTCGGTCTGATGTTAGCATAATGATTGAGGTCACTCGCGGACTTGCCACTGTATGCAATTATATATGCATTTATGTGCCCCAAACGCCAAAATTCAGTGATTTAAAAAGCATATGCATTATGACTATAAAATGATAGTAGTAAGGAATTCATCTAAGGATTCATTTGGTAGTGCTCTCCAAGAAGTGCTCATAATTTAAAAAATAATAATAATAAGTCAATTCTTTCTATTTAGAAAATAAAAAAATTGTGGTGCTTTTACGTTGTTTTAAAAGATGGGGGTGTTTTTGAGAACGAGTATTTTATGGAAGTGTTTTTCATATATGACTCATTTACTAGTATATATAACGTTTTTCTAACTAATGATAATAAAAGTAGAAAGTACTGTCTTTAATGTTTATATTCATTATAGTCATTTTGATTTATAAGAGTAATTTTATACTATGGTGATTTTTTTCCCTATTGCTAGCAACTTTTATAATACTTTATTATCAAACAACACTACTATAATTTATTTTAGAGAAATATTTAGTGTACAACATTTTTTTACAATAACTTTACATCTTTAGTGTATGTTGGTACTAGAAGACAACAATTATTAGGTTTATGTATCTATACCCTAGAGATGTAAAGTTATAATGAAGAAGTATTACCCAGTGTCTACCTAACATTTCTTTTTTGTTTAAAGTAATTTTTCGAAGTCAAAAGAGTTGCCGCAATGCCAAAAAGCCTAGGTTCCTAGTGTGGATCTTCAATTCTCATCAACTTTGTAACTATACGCGGTTACGCCAGTCACAAAATCTAATCTCAAAACATGGGAGTTGCAGCTTGCATGGAGACCTAAAATATTTATAGTAAAAGCCTAATTGATAAGGTTGTCACATGCACATATGATTGAGTTAGCTAGGCTGCTAGGCATAGTTAGGAATAATATCATCATTGATCCAACCATTTATAACAACTACTTAACTTGCATACCAAAAAAATAATAACTACTTAAACATAGAGCCCAAACATTTGTATTTTTAAGCTTTTTTTTCTTCTTGAAAAAAGAAAGATCTCTATCTCTTCCTCTTAGGAAATTCTGTACGCATCAAATACAAGTGTAATGACGATCAAAATTTGCTAGAGTAAATTAATTTTGTTGGGATCAAACTTTTGTAACCCGATAGTCTCTCAATTAGCTGTGTGTGGAAAATGTGAAATGCTATGAGTTTTTTTTTTTTTTACCCCTTTTTTGTCTTGAGATTTCTTTTTCTTGTCATGAGATTATTGACTTTTTGGTTCGGTCTGAGAGAATTTTTGAACTTTGAGTACGACTTTTTTCAGTCGTATGGTTTGGCAGGTGTTTTTTTTTTTAATCTCGAGGTCATATGGTTAGGCTAAGACTATGCATAATGTAAAATGGTATGAGATTCCTTAATTTTGTTTAATAAGGCCCAACCCAACTTCACTCCATGGGCCGATCCTACCTCTGACGTCAGAAATATTAATATAATAATTTAGTACGAAAAATATTAGAATGTACTATATTGATTAGTGAAAATCATGGTAGCAACAAATAATAGTCTTCACAAAAGATATCAAAAACCCAAGACACAATTAAGTGAAATCTCTTTGCGAAGCTACCAAAAGATGGTGGATTAGGCAGTGGCATAGTGGTGAAAGTGCTGCCTTGTTTCCCATCAAGAGCCAGGGTTCAATCCCTGAAATGGGGTGGGTGCATATGCACCCCCTTCCACCTCCACTTAGACCAAAAGAAAGAAAGAAAAATGAAAAAAACTACCAATAGATGAGAAGAGAAAGTCGCAAACACATCCATGTCTCCATTCCCACAATATCAATGAGAAATGTCTCGTTCATTACTGAAATGTCTGAGTGAAAAAGTAAAATTAAAAGGTCTGAGTAGTGGAAGAATCGAAACTTATTGGCAGCACCCTGTGACTAACACCACCAACGAGAAAGGGGAAGAGAATAAGGATTCTTTATTTTACTAAAGCGTTGGTAGTAATAAATTTCTTATGACTTGCTCAGCACTCTTCATAAATTAATATTCGATGTGGTAATGGATGTTGCCTTGGAAGTTTTAATGGTTCGTTTTAGGTGCGGCATTGGTCGGCTACTAAAAATTAATCCAACAAGTTCAAATGGCCCAATATGTCGATAGACGATATGGATCATATATACCTGAAAGATGATTGTGGGGGAAGTGAAAACTTTTTCAGTAAAATATAGCTTTATGAGTATGATGATCCAAGATTATTGGTATCTTTCTTACTTAATTACCCTTTATGTTGCACATTGAAAATGTAGTCAAGGTCCAATCAGCCAGCGCCGTAGGCAAAGGGTTACGTTTAAGTTAGTGAGACGGAATATGCCTTGGGTAACTCAAAAGGGGGAAAAAATCTTTTAGGTAGTGTTTGTTTATCGTCCTAGAATAGAAATATAGAGACAAGAATAGAAATATAGAAACAATAGAGACAGAGATATAAATAATAAATATGTATAGGGATATTATTGGAAGACAAGATATTAAATTTCTATTTCCATATTCTGTCTCCATTATCCCTACATTTTAGAGGTACAAAAATTTTATGTTTTTCTGTCCTATGTTCCTATTTTCACCACTAAACAGGTTCACGTCTCCGGTATCTCTATATTTCTGTTCCAAAAACAGTAAATAAACGCTACCTTAGGCATTCCTGTTATAAATGGGCGTGCAGCTAGCTAGTCATGCAAGACAGCAAAACAATTTGAACGATTAGTGATTCAATTCAGTGGCGGGGCTAGAAATTTTAGAGAAGGAGACTAAATTAGTTATCATATATAAGTAATATAAAATAAAATAAATTGTTATATAGAAAGTATAAAATGAGTCATTATATAATATTTTTCATACAAATTATTGGTGAATTTAGATTTATTTTATCATTTATTCTCTCTTTTCTCTTAACAAAAAAGTAAATAATTTTCTTCTTAAACATGCCCTAGACTCAACACAAAAAAAATATACCTACCATTGTATTATTTAACATCAAAATAGAGCATCATAAATAACAAACTAATAAGTAGAAACTCTACTAAGTGGATAAAATAAGTTAATAAGAGAAAAATCTTAAAAAATATATCCTAAAAATATTTATATATTTCATACTTTTATATCATACATGCTACTATATCAAAAGACTTTTATTATTTATTATGTATACTATATATAATGATCACTGAATTTTTCAGATGGTCATAATATAAAATATACATATAATTATACAACAAATATGTAGAATTTGGGGGGGCACCCGCTGCCCCCCCTCTACCTCTGATTCAATTGGTTAGCAATAATATTACACTATTAAGACAACTCATTATATTAAATCAAGCAACTCCAGGGATAAAAGGTTCCAATCATGTGTTAGGCGAGTATCCCATCGGTCCAAAATCGACACAATCCGTTATGGATTCAAGTATAAAGAAGAGCCCAACCTAAAATACTAATCTATCATGTGGAAGAATTCCTAGAATAAAATCTCATGTTTGTTGTGAAACTTTACTCTAAGCTAGGGTTTGAGATCAGAGATGGGAAGAAGAAGAAGATGAAACTCTGGAATTTCATTCAACTTTCAACTTAATAGCAATGATACAAACTGAATGATGAAGTCTACTACTAGGATTACACTGAATCTATATATATGATTACATTGGGAGGTTAGACTTGTAACTTACGATAACTAACTAATCTAAAGTTGACAGAAACATGATAAATATGTTGAAATTACTTGGATGAGATTGGTGAATCTATAGAGGATAACACCCCTTACAAGCTAGCCAATATAGGTCAAGGAGGGCTAGCTTGGAAACCATGTTGGTGGAGGGACCAATAGCTAATGCCTTGGTGAAAATATTAGCAACTTGGGCCTTGGTTGAGATGAATAGGAGATGAATTAGGCCTAGTCGGACCTTCTCCCGTACAATGTGAGAATCTATCTCTATGTGTTTAGTCTTCTCATGAAAAACTGGGTTTGTTGCTATGTGAAGTGCAGACTTGTTATCATGGTAGATGGATATAGGTGATGTGGGAGGAATGAAGAGATCATCAAGGAGGAGCTTTAACCATTGTGCCTCACAACTAACAAGAGCTAAGGCTCAGTGTTCTGCTTTAGACAAACTTTGAGCAATCACTCATTATTTCCTACATATTTCTCTGAAATTAAAGTATTTCCAAGAAAGAAACAAAACCCTGAAACTGATCTCCTTGTATTTATACAAGAACCCCAATTAGAATCAATGAAACCTTTGATAACGAGGTGTAAATTAGCAAGGAAAAATAAACCCTGTGCAAGTGAAGACTTCAAATATCTCAAAACTCGAAAGGCAACTTACTCATGCTCAATCATAAGAGTTGAGAGATACTGACTTAGCTAGTTGATAACAAAGGAAATGTCAGATCTAGTATTTGTGAAATAACCAATCTGCCAATGAGTCTTGATATGCTAAAAGGTCCTGAACAGCTTGAGTTCCTTCTTTGTGGAATTTGATGGAATAGTCAAGAAGAGTGGAGGCTAGTTTACTTACTAAAAAGCCAACATCCTGAATCAAGTAAAGGGCAAAAATAGCTATGCCTTTATGTGAATTTGCATCCTCTATGACAAACAAAAACTTTAAATCACCCAAATCTTTGATTTTGAATTTGTTATCCAAGGTCTTCTTGACTAGATTGATCTTAGCAATATCATTTCCTATAAGAATTAGATACTCACATACACAAGAATTGCTATGAATCTGCCATCAGAGTCTTTAACAAATAAAGAGTGATCAGACATAGATTGATGGTAGCCACATTGTGAAAGGATCTCAATAAGTTTATGGTTCCACTGCCTACTAGCTTGCTTCAGGCCATATAATGACTTCTGGAACTTGCAGACTTGACTTAGAGATACTATCTTGAGTCCAGGAGAAGGGGCCATATACACTGCATCTCCATGGAGAAATGCAGTGTTGACATCCAATTCCTTCAGATACCATCCTTTGGCAGGTGCTAATGCTAGGACCAAGTGGATAGTGTTCATTTTGGCAACTGGGATAAAGGTTTCAAAATAATCTAACCCTTTTGTTTGAGTGAACCTTATCATTTGATTTTGTACAAGTACTAAAACATCTGTAATTTTATGTATAAACAAATGGGCACACAAGCCATTTCAGTACATTCCATAATATATAGTTAGCCAGAGTATAGTACACAACACCCCAAAAGTCCATGCAAGGACCGCCAATGTACGTCAAAATATAAAAACATAATCCTACTCTATAGAAAAACCCATCAAAAAGCTATATATAAAAGGTTTCTATCTCAACCACGTATAATAGTGAGTGGGTATCCACTAGGCTACTACAAATTAATATGAGCAACCGGCATTCTCTGTAAGTCGCCACACTCTCTAGAGGAAGCCGTTTGCCACTAGAGTGATGGCGTTGCCTCCCGAAGTTAAGCTAGGGTTGGAAGCTGGAATGTCGTTAGAAGGGGATGATGATGCTAGCGTAAGGGCAAATCGTTTTCAATAATACCACAGGAGTGGGTATCGTTCCCACGAGGACCAGTGTAATTGAACAATAATTTGCAAGTTTGTTTCTAATTAGATAAACTTAAACAAAATGGTTTGGATTGAAGGTAGCTCTAATGATAAAGCTTTGACAACTTGTAAAAAAAAAAGTTATGACTTAAGCGACAAATTCTAACAAGTAACAATTATATGCAAAAGCATCACAGGTGAAGGATCCGTTGACTTTTGTGTCTCAAGTTTGTTAACCGGATTAACTCAAGTTGGAAAACTATAAGCATTAATGGAAAGATTATAAGTAATTCGCCCCTAATTTCTTAGCAAACCAATTCTCCTCTACTTATCAAACATGTTAATTCCATAACTATCTTTAACAAATAGTGGGTTTTAAGCATAAACTCTAATCCAATTTCCACACAACCACAAAAACTATTCCTAATTCTTGAAAGTTATGTCATTTAACCTTAGAGCAAGAACACCACCAAATTTCCCAATTTGGATATGAACCCTAATCGAAGTCCTATGAGAAGCCAACTCACAAACTTGCAATAACAATAAAGGTAAATGATTAATCCATAAGCAATCCAAACTCAAGTAAATTGATTTAAGAAAGAACACATAACAAGCAAAATTCACCTTTCCCCTAACTATGAGCTTAAACTACACGTTATTAAAGCAACAGAAAATTGCAAAATAGAAGAGAAAATCATGAAACCCAAGGTTAGTGATGATGGATTCCCCCAATCTTCTCCTCCTCGTCAAGTTTCCTCTTTTTCTTTTCATTTTTCCTCTCTGTTCTCGGTGTTTTTTCTCCACTTGGTACCCTAAAAGTTGCATCCTTCTGTTTATTTAAGTGAACTTTTGCGTACCAATTTCTATCCGCCACCGCCTAGGTGGTGTCATTTGAGCGCCCGTCCAACAGCAACTTTTTTCCACATTTGAGCGCCTGGGTAGTGAAATCAAAGCACCTAGGCATTTCCTAGAGGGCAGCAAAACATACAATTTTAATTAATCTAAGCTGCCTAAAAACATGTAAATATAATTAAAACTCAAATTAAAATGAAATTGAAGCCAAAATAAATTACTAAACATGCAAGACTCAAAATGAAAAAAATCCTAATAAAAAGTATCATCAAAGGTTCAATATATGATGATTTTTTATAACTTTTCTCATGTATAATTGCACATATAGATAGCACATCACTTTATCTAAGGTAGACTTCTTTATTTGATCATCATATTAAAATGCCTAATGCTAACTCAGCACATAAGTATTTTGATCTCAATTGGATAATAAAGCATCATTCATATAGCATATAGCATAAAAGTAACTTTAAACAATTGTTGTTTTAACTATCTTAGCCCTTGACTATGGTGGATTATTTCACTTCTGCTAATAGACTACTTTTCAAGACTGAGCTCATTTCTATACATGATCGTTAGATTTACTTTCTCCAATTCTCACACAAACCCATTCTTAGTCAGGTTTACTTTTATCGATCAATTCAACGGTAATTACGTTTACTTTCCTGACAGACCAAATTTACTTTCTCCAACCCAAGAAACATAATCTTATACTTTCTTTCACATGTAAGCAATTATAATAAGTATTCACATTTTAGCTAGTCTAGTGTGCTGTCCTGAGTTTTAGTCTTAAAGAAAATTATGGATCAACTTCTAAACCTCTTCAAAATAGAGCAAAACTATTTTTCATGTCTAGGAAATCCTATAAAAATTTCAAACCAAAATAAGGTCTCTAGCTATATTAACAAAATTCCCCAAATTTGGAGGTCATAAACTACTTAGTTTTAGCTAACAGCCAGAAGTTTCAATTTTTCTACCCTATCAAATGTATAGATAAAATCCTACAAAAATTCAGGGTTGGATTTCAAGATGTCCTTAACACCTGTAAAAATTTCAGCTAAAAATTTGATCATTAGATATGATAATAAAAATAGACAATTTTAGTGCTTCAGAATTGACTATTTAGGTAAAAACCCTAACAAGTTCAATTCTTAAATTTTTAAAAATAGAAAAAGTGTTTAAAATGACTCAAGAAAATTACTGGAAATATTTCCATATATTAGCTTCATCACATAAAATTTTTAACTCAAGATAAGTCTCTAATTAACCAGGTCAAAAAAATCGAATAAGTTTACTTGCTTGCTTAAAACCGGGATTTCCAGCAACATTACTCATAACATGTTTTGAGGAAAATGGTTTTCTAACATCATCTAATTAGTCCATCAAATTAAACACATCAATACGTATGTATTATCAACCAATAAACTAAAAATTCCAAGTTCAATTAATCAGAAAATTTCAGAGTAAATTTTGGAAGAAAAGAGAATAAATAAAGCCCTACTTGCTAGCTCTTATAAGTCTAACTTTTCTTCTTGGCTTCATTCAAAGCTTTTATGACCAATTCTTGATCTAACTCAAGTGAATCCTTCTTTAGATCCGCAAGAACAACAGCAATTTGATAACATGATGATATGAGGTTTTCTTCCAAAGGGTTGATTTAAGTTGTAAGAGTTAGTATATAAGATATGCTTTGGATGATGGAGTTCTTGTATGCCTACTAGGTTTTCAAGTTGTGGTTTGTTAATTTCTATGTGAAGAAGATGAAGTTGGCTGTCTCCTTGGTGGTTCGTCCAAGAACTCTTTGAAGAAAATGGTAAGTTGTTTCGTCTTGTGCATTTATAACAAGATACATGTTAATTTTACATTATAAAATAATTTTTCTTAAAGATAATTACATTAATTTTTTGTAACCATCTCATTCGCCTTTGAAAAAGGCAAGGATGTCTCTTTCTTTAGGCCATACACTTGTCACCTTAGGTGGTAAGTTACATTGCAAGTTTCAGACGGTGTAAAAACTACACATCGTAGTTTAACCAAACGGATAAAATACTATACATGTGAAATAGATATTATCCGAAATTAAATTTCGAGCCTAAAATTCTCATTTCCAACATTTTCTAACCTTAATCCTATATTTTCTCAATTTTAGGCACCTCCAAGTCCCAATTTCAGAGTTTCAGTAGTCTCAACAGGCTTGTGAGGCCCACAATACTACTATTCATTTATTTTTCCTCCTTCATCACACTATTTTTATCTTAACTAACCCTATGAGAATCATGAAATTTTGATTAATAAAGTCTAAGTACAAATTTTTAAAATAACCTCCGGTGTTACAAGATCAAGCCCCAACAATTGATTACTCTGAGATGTATGATCATCACTCTTTTTAGAGCGTCTTAGTCATATGGCTTTGGTTTGAGCTATTCAGCAGCTTCACAAACCCTTGTATAAAAACAAACTTTTTCGTCGCTACGTTTGAGTTGTAGAAAGATTAGCGCAAAGGAGAGGAAATGAACAAATAAGATTCGAACCTTTGGTCCAAATTATATCAGCCTTAGACACACAAAATAAAGATGCCAAATGGAGGAATGATCACGAAACTTTGTCTTTCTTTTTATTTATATATTTATTCATTTTTTAACTTCGCGAGACATAGGTCTTGGTGACGTTCAATAAAGGAATGAATGTGCTAAGGTGTCTGCCAAATGCTTGCGTGTAGGATTTTATTTTTTATTTTTTATTACTATTATACTCAACTGACGACTTGCATACGACTCTGTATTCCGACTACCGAGTGAATACTTGAGGATTGGCTCGGATTAAAATAATAAAAAATAAAGACACTCTCTCAATCTTAATGGACAAATTGGTACATTATAAGTTATTATATTTGACCTTTGGTAAGATCCATTGACACATCAACTTAATTTTGGAAAGGATTTTAACATCAAATGAATCTCTAGAAGTTAACATGTGACATTATATTATGAGAAAAATCAATTTATCTCCCTGAACTTTTGGTTATGTGTAATTTAGATCCTAAATTTTAAAATATTGTAACCCGACTTCCTATACTTACCAGATGTTGCAAAGAAGATCTTTTATGTAACAAATATTGAAAACCACCGTGAATGGATATGTGGTCCTCATATGCCTTAATAATTAGACAAAAATATCCCTTCAAAAAAAAATTCTGGGTGAAGAAGACACTTGTAGAGTTGAGAGTTAAGAGAGAAATGGGTATTTTTATCCAATTATTAAGTCAAAGGAGCATATGCCTATTAATGATGGTTTTTAATATTTGTTACACAGAAGATCTTCATTGCAATATCGAGTAAATACAAGGGGTCCGATTGTACTATTTTAAAACTTATGGTCTAAATTACACACGATCAAAAATTCATAGGGTAAATTACTTTTTTCCCTTATATTAATGTCATAAATTTGCTTGACATCAAATAAGTCATTAAAGTTACAATGCTATATCATTTTAATCCTTATATACATAAAAAAGATGTTTGATATTAAATATGTCCATAAAACTTATATTTTATGAGAAAAGAATGAGATAAAATGTTGTTCTAATAGTTAGGTGATATCAAAAAGGCCCGCAAAAGTTCATATCAAATCAAAGATGAGATCGAAAACTCCCTCGAAAGGGATTAAAGTGATGTTGAATTTCCAAAGATCAATTTGATATATATATACACACTAATATGATATCACATTCGATCTTTTAAGAATATATTTGACGTGAAAAATCTGTGTAAAATTAAAATGATGTCACATAAATATTTTAAGGCCTAAAATTCATATTTACTTAATAATTAGTTATCGTTATTATAAAAGATGCGCGGAGCTTGTCTCTTAATTTTTTTTTTCCTTAAAAAAATCGCACAGTTTAGTTTTTGTTTTTCATGTTAATTGATTATTACATGAGATCAATTTTAATATATTATCATTTGTAAAAAGAATTATATTATTATTTTCTTGTATATTATTATATAGGAGTATTACTATCCTAAAATCCAAAAGTAAATGTCCAATTATTCTATTACCTTTGAATATGATAGATGAGTAATAAAAATTTGGACTATCATTATATTTAATGGTGATGAAATGGGTATCCCAATTGAACATTCATTTTTATACTGGAATAGCATTTTTCGTTGTTTTTTAGCAGATGTGTACGCGTCGTGTCTTAGAAACGTAAAACTTTATTTACCAATAAGTCCCAGTTTAGCATCCTTGCTTTTCCGTCTTTCAAAATTTTATCGTATCAGTTAGTAATATCACATGACAATATGGTTGTACTTGTTCATGTGACAGTTATATATAAAACTGGTTAGTAACTTGGCTACTATAGAATTGTGAGTGTCACAATCATTGTCATCCGACTGGTATTATTTATATTCATGAAATTTAAGAAATTCACATTTTATTTATTATGAATAAAATATGAACTCTATTTAAGTGGGATTTATATCTCATTTAATGATAGATAAGATATAAGTTAATATGCTATTTTATATCTATTAGTATAAATAATATTTTTTTATTCATCCTTTCAATTACTAATTATATACTGCACATAACTATATATTTCATCGTGCTGGTATTCTACTTTTTGTTAACCTAAGCCGGTTGTTGGTCAGGAGAGGAACTTCAACAAATCTTAAAGATACAGATTTTATTTTATGTTAATACAAGCAGGAACCGTGCAAAAGGAGAAAGGTAGCCTTTCATAATGTAGTGAAGTGAAGCAAAAGTGTTAAGTTTGATCAAGCAGCTAATCAATATGTACGTGCGCTATAATTGTGATCAAAATGCTCAGACGGCAACCGTTTTAATCTGTTATGGAATTCCACGTGTCAACTTAATATGGGACTTTTAGGGTTTTTTTTTTAAACTCAACATGCATGCTTTTTTTGGTTTGGTGCATTTAAATAGTTGAAGACATAAGCAATAGGGAATTAAACTACTAGTGAAAGACTTGAATAATTTGTGAAGTCATATCTTCAAACATAAGCTATTTATCAAACGAGTGTGTGTGTATGTATATATATATATATATATATATCACATAAGAGAAATGATTTATTATGAGAGTGTGAGGTATAGTTATCAAAATCGGACCGATGATCGATTAGGTCAAAGCACTGGATTACTGGATCACTGGTTCAACAGGTTGAACTAAATTTAATAAAATAAATATATAAAATTATAGATTTAATGTAATTTAATATGTAATATATATATATATATATTTAATGATACATTACTAACCAACGAGGCATATGGCCTAGTGACAACCATGCTTGCTCAGCGCATCTTATAGTGCTTGTCCTTGGTTTGAGTCTTGCAAAGGGCTTATACCAATGAGATCTTCACATTGATACTTGTGGAGTACAAATTAACCCAATTCTTATCAATTGTGTCATTCCTCGCTCACGTTCACAAAAATGATATTTGATTGATCTTTATTTTTAAGAATCAAAATTACTTATAATCTCAATCAATTCTTTATATATAAATAAAGATTTATTTAAGATCTTATCAATATAAATATTTTTACATAAGCACCTAATCCAATATTTAACAAATCATTTTAAAACAATTGACTTTCACTATAATTACCCAAAAAATTACATATACATAAAAATGATTAATCAATAATATAAAATATTTTATACTAACTGTGCATCAAAATTAATATCTTATACATATCAGATAAATTTTTTACAAAAGTTAAAGATGATTTGATCCTTGTGCCGTTAGCTATTTATGAATTCAGGGAATAATTTTGCGTACGTGACCTGAGATTAACAAGTACTTTAAAAAGTGCGCCAAAAGGTGCGGCAATTTGTTTTTATATCTTTTTGAGTATAAATCTTAGTAATTTTATGTGATCCATGGTTTGATTTTGCCCACCTCCGAGCGGCCAAGCCCAAAACAAGAAAACACCTTCGCTAGTCAAGATTACGGATGGAATCCACTTCCTAATGCAAAGGGAAAGTTCCAAATTAGGGGATCGTTAATATTTGATGGCAAACGAATTAGGGGGCTAGCCATCCTCAACAGAATCTCACTGTATAATAACCGAGAGAGAGAGAGAGAGAGAGTTAATTAGTACTTCTTATTATTCTTATTTCGTATGTACTGTGCAGTGAATATTATTATTTGTACTTTTTTTTGAACTTTTTTTTTAAATATAGTGATATTCTTTAAACATTTGATTGAAAGAAAATGAAAACATGGACCATGATTTTATTATTTTTTTGTTGTTGCCAAAGAAAAGTGTTGTCTTAGGCCAAAAGGAAAACCTTTATTTTTTTTTATAAGAAATGATATATATATATATATATGTGCAAGGATATATGACACATGTAGAAGCTTTGCGATTTCTTTTTCTTTTTCTTCGGGAGAAAGGACAAGATGCTTTTATTCTTAAACGATAATAATTCCTCGATTTTATTTTATTTTTTTATCCCTTTTGGTTTTAATTTGCACTGATAGATCACAATAATTGTAGCTATATGTGTAGCTAGCTGGTATGTATCACTAGTGAACAGATTTGTTGGATTCTCACTGTTTCTCTCTATAGAGCAATGTCATTATCATGACTCTGTGGCGCATACGGAACCATATTCAAAATTGCAATATTATTCTTTTTGGTTAACAATGCCAATATATATCACATCATATGAATTCCCATGCATTGGAGTACTTTTCCTTTTCTGACTCACGAAAACTAAGTGTAGCATCATCGCCGTCACCATCTTCATTCAGCACACGGCTTCTTATTCCCATTATGCATGCATTTTAGATAATACAGAAGACATTGAACTTTTGCATTATCTGTTACATTATTTCAACCTCCAAGTTGGTATTACCAGAAAGAAAATTCCATTCACTTTGATCTCAATTTCTTCACAAATTCAGACACGTAAATGAGAACATTACTTAGTTGCTTCCTAGTTGGATGGTTTCCCATGTTCTTTGCAGATCCTCTCTCGTACATGCTTAAGTATATATGCTATGCTATGCTATGCTTCTTTTTTTTCCTAGCTTGTGACCTGAGCCGATTCTCTACTTATCATTATTGTCGTGTGAAAAACGCTCCACAAATATATATATATAGTTCCCGATTCCCTTCTTATAAAAGTCATGTATACCAACGGACAGTTTTTATTTTAGAAAAAAAAAAGCAAGTGAATAATCTCAATTATTTTAAAAAAGTTGAATTTTGATAGATAGTTATTTAAGAAATTTATTGTGTCTTCCACCCACACATTTTTTTATTCGCATATTCAACTAGTGGGTGTCATGATGAGGATCAATCATATTTGCTATTGTAATAATACATAAGAATTTAATTTTAATATACTAATATGTTATCCAATCAAATCATCTTATTTAGATATCTTTTTAAGTAATGAATATGAAACTTAACTACCTTTATAGATATAATAACATATAATTTGATGACAATATGAAAAGATTTTATATTATCAATGTATAAAAAATTAACCTTAATATATAATTGGAAGTTTATATATATTGTCAGCAGTTCCATGCATGCATCAAAATTAACTGTTGATATTACAATAAAATATCAAAATTAATTAATGTTTCACATTATAGTAAAATGTTTGAAAACACATGCTTGATTTATCCAAAAATTAGGAAGGGGCGTGCAAAAGTATTAAAGGTGGTTTTTTTTTTTTAAGGTTTTTCTAATAAGGGAGGCAATGCCCTTAGAATTCTGATAAGGTTACTAAAAAAGTTAAGTTTTAAAATTTTATTATAAGTTTCATGCTTTAAAAATATAAAACATTTTCTTTTCAGGGCAAATATTTCGTTTTTTAGCTTTCAAAACATTAATTAAATAAATTCTTATCTATTTATGTAGATCACTAACAAACAAAAAAGAAACTGAGATTTCAACGGAGAGATTCTTAGTTACTCTTTTAAATAATGAAACGTAAATAAGTGTGGACTAACTTTATCTCTTGGGTCATTAATATTTATTTATGTCTCAAACAATAAACAATTAAATACATTACATATTTTATATAGTAATAGTATAAAATTTTTTATTATATAATTATTTAATTATATATTATCCCATTAAAGTAATTAAATATCACATCTAATACATAAAATATTATGTAAAAATAATAATTTAATTAGATAATAATATAAAAATTTTACACTAGATCAACTAAGGATATCTGTGCTTTAACGTCCTATTCCTCCTCCCTCAAAGTCTAAAGTCAAGGCACGCAAATTAAAGATAGAATTGATGAAGGCATCGAAACCCCAAATCACGCTATGATGAAAAGTCGAAGACGCAAGTAAAATTAGATAGAGGATTGATGGTTTAAATTTTCTGATTGATCATTTGTTTTGATAGGTTTTCTAGCGTTGAAAGCAATTAATATATATTTATAGATTTTAATTTTAATACATAGATATTATAATATATATTTATATATGATATTATCTAATTAAATAATTATATTTATATGACTTTTTAAATAGCTATGTTAGACTCAATTACTTTCACTGATATATTACTATATAACTAGATGACTATATAAACAAATGTTATACTGTTGATATTTAAAAATTAAACTTTACTTATATATCACCATTTGCCCATCGTGCCTGATTATCTTTGGAAATTGAAAAAAAAATTCAGTCATGTCAAAATGCATATTCAGAGTTATCGTGTCTGCTTGCTTAGTCTTCTTTAGGTTTTTTTCTTAAATGTTAAAAATGACCTTGCAATGCTCATAAAATATTTTATTTGATAGGTCAATTCCATCAGAAAAAAATGCGAATTATGAATTTACTTTATTAATTTGTATTTTGTGTTGTCTTGTTTAATAATAGATAGATTTTAGGGTTAGCAATGCAGTATTCAACTAATTTATTTACACGTGCTATTGATTTTTAAATTTAATATCAAAGCATGTATTATTGTGTACATTATCCAATGAAAATCTTAGCCAAGTTGGAAACACATGCATAATATTATATCAACACCTAAAAGTAGACGTCCAATTGAGATATCCATTTTTCTACCATTAAATGTAATGGGTTAATGGATGAGTGGAGATTATAATGGTGATAAAATGAATGACCGAATGAGATATTCACTTTTAGGTATTAAAATTATAACATTTTTTATAATATATTTGACAAAAAAAATAACAAGCTTGAACCACAAGGCCAAAGACAGTCAATAGCTAGTTAGCTCGGCTCCTTAAAAGTATCTAGTCAGAGGTTCGATTCTTGATAGTGTGTAATTAAGGAAAGGGTAGGTGGGAAGGCGGATCTTGGAGGTGGGGTTTGGAATGGAGGAGGGGTTTGTTCTCTTGGGAGGAACCATTGTTTGCTGATTTTCTCCTAGCCTTGAATCAACAATGTTTAACAAAGAGTGTGAGTGATGAGTGCTTTTGGGCACATACCACTTCTGACTCTTTTTCTGCCTCTTCTTTTACTTTACAGGTATTCAAGGATGTTATTTCTCCCTCTTCTGAATGGCTAGTGGGGAAGAAGGCATGGAAAGGTTTAGCTCCCTCTAAAGCTGAACTGCTTATGTGGTTTATACTTAAGCAAAGACTCAACATAAAAGGAAGGCTTCATAGAATTAATTGTCTTCCAGTGGATGACTCAACTTGCTCCTTTTGTCGTAATGGTGAGAAAACACTTAAACATCTTTTCTTCTCTTGTTAGAGGTCAGTTTATATCTGGAACTGTTGCTCTTAGTGGTGACATAACTCTTGATGCTTATCATAAGATCCAATTTTATTTTTTAATGCTTGGCTTGGTATCCCCTTTCGGGGCTTCGATAAAAAACTGTGGATCTCTTTATTGTAAGTGGTTTGTTGGTCTATTTGGTGGATTCATAATCGTATTTTTTTGAGAATTTCAAACCAAATTGGGAACTGGAAAGCAGGAACATCTTGCACAGGTTGGGCTATTGGACACAAGCTTGGTGTGATACATTACTTTTTTGTCCATAATTCTTCATTACAAATATTGAGGTGATTCGCTATTGAAAAAGGTGACAATGATGTCATCTTTAATTGAATACAGAAGGTTGTGTGTTCACCTTATTGTGTTGAAGTCTATGCTTCTACCCACTTTGATTGTTGTAGATTGCTTACTCAAATTTCCGTCATCTGTTTTTTGTGTTTTGTTTTGGATTTTTTTCCTTAAGCTTCCTTTTATTTTGGTGTAGTTTGTGCTACTGTCATATAAATATTGAACAGAAGTATCTCCTTAGTTTGGTGATTATGTATTTATTTTATGTACTTTTTTGCTTCCCTTCCACAAGAAGTGGTTGAGCAGTTTCTATTTATCAAAAAAAATTAAGGAAAGGGTCTCGTGGACAGGTACTCCTTTAGGGGAGCTCCCACCTCGAATGGGATTAGACGTGATTGTCGAGAGTGGATATCATGGAAAAAAATAACGAGCTTGATGAAAATTCACTTATAAATAAATATTCAATTTGAAGTTTTATTCAAAATTAAGTTCTTCGACAATTACCATTTGTTCTTGCCTGGAAAACTCGATTAATGTATGCTGATTTCTTCAAGACAGAAATATCGACAGTGAAGACCTGTAAAAATATTCTAGCGATTAAGGTACATATAGGCAAGTAGTTTTTTTTCTTCGATAAGTTGATATTGCTTAACTCTCAGAAGAAAAGAGAAATTAAGATTGGCAAAAAGGCTTTCAATTAAAGAACATCACTGCTATATATATGTATAAAGAAAAACGAAAAACTGAAGCAACAAGCATGCTAGCAACCTTCACGAATCCCCAATAAGATCCAAAAGCTCTTGAGATTCGCTTAAGGTATAGGCAAGTAGAATTAAGGACAAAATCAATGAAATGATCATATATACCATAGTGTATAGCTCTTATATATGGCAGTGAATATAATGTAGTAAGACATTCTTGAATAGTACTTTTTCTTAGTTTCCAAGAACAAGAAGATTTTCTTGACTTAGTTTCCAAGAACAAGAAGCTTTTCTTGAGTTTCCTTCAATTGCATCAGTGATAATTATAGATAGAATATTCTACCATCACTAGTGAGATCCTCTTTAGATTTGTTCCCCTGGTTGTGAGATTGATGTTCCTGTATGGATACTTAACTATTTATGATGCAGGTCTGAGTATCATATGATTGTGATAATTTCAATTTATGTGTGGCTATTAGAATGTGAACTTATGGGTTTGATGCCGACTTTGTGGCTATTAAGCCGATTAACTATTATAGGGTAAAATACATTTTATCCTATAAACTTTAACTCATTTGCAATTTATCTTTGATTTTTCAAAACATGTATCTCGATACTCACTTTTCAAACGATGCAAAATACATCTTTTAGTTAAGTTGATATCTATGTCCATAATTAAATAATCATGTACCTATCATGTGCATAATTAAAAAGACAAAAATACTCTTCCTTTTAATTAAATTTATAAACCCTAAACCCTCTCCTATTTAGAAATGGACAAAAATATCCTTCCGATGCTAGAGTTTGATTGTAACAAAAATGTATTTTTGTCCATTTTTTAGTGGAAGAGGGTTTAGGGTTTTTAAATTTGATTAAAAGTAAAGATATTTTTATCTATTTAATTATGCACGTAACATGTACATAACTATTTAATGATGGAAATAAATATCAACTTAATCGAATGAGGTATTTTACACAATTTAAAAAGTCTATGATGTCATGATGTATGTTTTAAAATATCAGAATATAAATTATATATGACCTAAAGTTTAAGGGGGTAAAATATATTTTATCCTTAATTATATAAGGATGATGGCTTGATTATTATGAAAAATTCAATATAATGTTCCTGGCAACCCAAGCCTCAGTTAATGTCGATGTAAAAAATTTTAAGGCAACATATTTGAGAAATTATTGCCATTCTCCTGCTTAATGCATGATGTAGAAACAATTTGTATTATAAATTTTTAGACGAACTTAAATAAAATTTAAGTTATTAAGTTAAAATTAGCAGTACAATTTTTTTTTAAATATGCATTAAATGTATTTTAAATGTATTTCAAAATTTATAACCAAATATTTAGTAAGCCCTGAACATGAAAATGAACTTTGTTTCTTCGGTAATTTATTAAAATAACTAGACACTCGGGAGGCCAAGAGGAGTAGAAGAGACGTAAAATGAACTACATATATAGAGGAGGGGAGTAAATTTGCTATACGTAATCCATTAAATATCTTTTTATTAAAAATATATTTCATCAATCCAACAGTTAAATCATGTGATATTATTTTGAGAATCAAACATATCAAATTTCAGAAAACTGAACAGTGATAAATATATTATCTAATACTCAATATTTATATATATTTTTAAAATTATATATGTTCAAATAAAAATGGATGATGAAGTATCAAACTGTTTTAAAATTTGATGAAATTTAATACATTTAATTTATGTAGTGAAAACTTATAATTTAACAGTTAAATTGATGAAATTTAATGTTCATAAAAAATTATTGAATGAAATAAGTAAAACAAGACTTATTCTTAAAATGAATAGACCTCCCGTTATATTTATAGTCTGATTCCAAAAAAGGAAAGAATGAATATTCTGATCTTTGTGAGCAAATTAGGCCATTTAATAATACTTGATAAATATTTGATTCACATATTTTTATTTATTCAAATTATAAAACACAAACCTTCAAAATTTAACTTTTAATAAATGAATTGATATTTGTTGGAAGAAGGAAAGAGAAAACCGAAAAAGGACGCAACGGAACAGCTAATGCAACCAATTTGCAAGAAAACCAAATTTGTTTTGCAGCATGTGCAGCAAAACCCTGAAAACGGCCGTTAGCTTAGCGGTTTTACTGTTTTAGCCCTCCAGCCAGCCCACCCGCGCCGCAATTCCAAGCGGTGTGGTCCAACCACATACTGGCTAGCGAAATTCGTAATGCCTTTCTCCAACAGACTTTTTTACAATATGTTCACAAAAATATTGCTTGTAATTCAAGAGTAGAAGCCGCAATGAGATGCCCATCGTATTACCATTCTATCACCATCAGATCTGATAGATGAATCAGGTGAGTAAGGGTTACAATTATATTCACTAGGGATAGAATGTGTATCAATGAGACATCTCCTCTTGAATATATAAATAAGATTGCCATGAGATAAATTAATACTCACTTTTCTTTATGTTAATTAGGTGGTGTTATATATTAGAATTCATGAAGGTAGTGGGAAGGTTATAATTGAGAGTAGAAGGAGTAAATTTGGACCATTAAGTTTTTCATGAAAAATCAAAATTAAAAATATAATATCATGTAACCTTTTAAAATAAGCATGTGAACAATAATTATGATTAATTAATTTTTAATTTTCATCACACTCATATATGATTATATAACTTAGATTTAATCATCTTACTCTTATAATAGATTATATTTCTCATGTTATATGCCCATATCTAATTACGTATTATTATATTAATAAAAGTGTCCGACTTAATTGCCTATAATCTTAAAAGTATTATTAATATAAATATATGATTTAATGATAGCATGAAAATCTATCACATTAACGGCACATTAAAACTAATCTTTACATATTATACCTTTGGATTTTTCTAACCAGCGCATTTAGGGCATGACATTGGTTAATGAAAAAAAGAAAGAAAAACAAATTTTAAAAATTTTTAGTAGATCTTATACATTAAAACCAAAAAAACTCATATTCTTAATGCAAAACTCTCTTTTTTAAGTCCTTATCAAGTGCATCGATTATGCAAAAAGCTTTATATCTTTTCATTTAATTGTGTCTACATTGATTCTTTTAGAGGGTAGTTATTGTCATGTTTACCTATAGTCATTAAAATTTGGTTAATAGTAAAGCATTTGTGTGTTGAATATATTCAAATTTTATTATTTTTGAAATTTTGATTTGGATATATAAAAACAAATGTGTGCAAAATGATATTATGTTTACGTAATGTTTAGTATTACATATTATAAAATATAAAAAGAATATTATTTGTATTCATAAAATATAGGATATCTTATCAACTCATCTATTATTGGAGATTGTGTGAATCTTACTTAAATGGAGTCTACACCATATCTAATGATAGATGAGGTGTAAATTAACATAGTATTTCATGCTTTATGAGTATAAATAATACAACACTAAAATATAAGGATATTAGGTATAGTATTACCAAAGTCTCAAGAGAAATTAATGTAATTTAATATATTTATAATTATTTAATGTATGATGTTCAAGAAAAATTTAATTATTTTCAAATGAAAAGTTATAGGAAATATTAGTATTAAAATTTTAATAATTATATTTAAAATATAATTATTAAAATACTTTGAAATAAAAACATTAAGTGCTATTATGTTAGACCTTCTTAAAAAATATTATTTCCCTTAGATAATGCGATGCTTCATTACTATTTTTAGCATGAAATTATGTGAACAATTTGTTTAATAAAAAATATTAAATATTAAAATACTTCTCTTATACGTTAATGAAAAAACAAATAAATAACTATTAAATATAACACATAGTTAAGTGAACTAAACGTACAAAGAGCAATATACAACTATTTTGATAAAAAAAAATTAACTTTCAATTTGATTATACAAGTAAAAAATTAAAGCATCAAGTAATACAAAAGAATAATATTTTTTAGGATTAATTTAGTATATTATTATCATTTAATTATATATTGTTATATCAGTAAATATAATTAATTTTAATATTTACAATTTAAAAACTCGAATGAACAAAAAATATTTGATTAAATGAAAATGTTCAACTTTCAGGAATTTAATTTTAGATTACTTAATATTAGGCACATTCTCAGGGAAAGTAATAGACGTGTAGAGAGTCTGAATCAAAGTTGGGCACACTTAGGATGCTATGGTATACTTCTTAGTTCTTGGACAGGATTCCAGCTTGTAATTTTCTTGTATATTTTATTGATAGTTCTGGTAAAAACTGACTCTGATTAGCATCTGAATAATTTTTCTTTTAGGTGGTAAATTTCCATGTATATAAAAAAAATTGCACAAATAATTCTATTTCGTAAAGATTTTTTTAATAAGCGTACTTAAAAGACCCGTTAAGGAATCAGAGACAATAATTAAGATAATAATTATTAGTAGTATATCGAAGAATGAGTTAAATTTTCAAGACGGTGAACGTATTGGAAAGTTTAAACAGTTATGGCACATATTTAATAAAAATTTCACCAATGACATGTTTATCAGAGTAAATGGGACTTGAATCTCTTGAGGTCCTAAATTTAATCATGACATTTATATGTATAAAAAAATATTTTTAAAAGAGATATTTATTTAGGAATCTGACTATATCTCAAGAAATTAGCTCTTAATTATGAGGTGAAGAGATACTTTAGAAAAAATAATAATAAAAATTTCTTCCTAATGTGGCCGTAAGCTCCACCTGTCACTCTCTCTCTCTCTTCCGTTTATTTTTTTAATTTATGTTTTTTTTTATTTTTTTCAATTTATAAATACATAAATCCGAGCAGTGGCATGAGTATTCTATTGCCACAACACAAAACACACACACATGACCCAACACCCCACACAACAAGAACAACAACAACACAACCCAACACAACATAAACAAACCGCAACCAAATGACAAACACGCACACACACGGAGAAGAAAGGGAGAGAAAGAGAAAGGGAGCACGCTGTTTGGTCTGCTTGTGATTCGCAGAAAGAATCGAAACCTGGTGGAGGAACCGCGAAATACCCATTAGCACTTCGCTTCTGTTTTATCTAAATTCGTAAGCTTTTCTATTTCTGCGTCTATCTTTTTTTTTTTCAGTCATCATCATTATTATTATTATTATTTGTATCCCTTTTGAGCTTTTTTCTTGGGAAGCCTTTGCTTTTCTGAATCTCTGGGTGGGAAAAAAAAGGGTGGGGGGTGTCCGGGGTTGCCTTAAATGCAAATTATTATTGATGTCCTTTCTATTTTTTTGATAAAAAAAGAAAGTTTTATTTTTTCTGTTGAATTGATTTGTTGGAGGATGAAAAGCAAAAGCTGCAGGCTTTGAATTTGGTCATGCATGCTGTCATTTTGATTCTAATTTTTTCATTTTATTGATTCTCAAAATTCTACCCCCTTATTTTAATTGGATTCTTATGTTGAGTCACCCCCTGAGATCTGTTTTTTGGATATCTGCATTCTCTAGGGCTATATATCTCGGTTTTAATTTTATTTTGAAGCATGATTATCACCACTTTGATGTTCATTGATGTGTTTCTGATCTCTTGTGTGCATGAGCTGAATTCTGTGTGCCAAATCAATGATCGGATAGGAGAGTGGATGAGATTCTGTGTGCATTTTCAATTAATTGGTGAAGATTGTTTTGAGTTTATTATTTATTTGTTGTCTAGTTGGTATGATATTTGCATGTTTCGTTTATGGGTATTCTGCTATTCTTTGTGGCCTAAGTAAAATTCATGCCTGAGGTTTCATGTTTTTTAGCTTTAAACTGGTATGTGTTTGTTGTAAGTGACTAAACATTTTGGTCTTAGATATAGCAAGAGTTGTCTTACTGACTGATTGATGTTTTGTTTTGATACTGACTGATTGATGTTTTGTTTTGATTTTGATGGATAAGAAACAAAGGATTTTGTATGTAATCAGATCAATTCTTTCTGCCGATATGTTGGAGGGTCCATCCTTTCTCATTTCGAGGGATTTACCAGGCTCCTGTGAGCAAGAGAGCGAGTGGATTTACAATACTTTCCATGTGATGGAGCTTTCAAACAAAAAGCGCCGATTGGAACTAGAGGAAGAAGCTGTGTTGAGAAAGTCAAGCAAGTTTTCGGATGCTCCTGAGGAAGGGGAGACACAGATGAATTCTCTTGATCAGGTTCCTGAGGAAGGGGAAACACAGATGAATACACTTGATCTTTCCCTTTCCTTTAACCAATCGAATGAACAAGATCATGCAGGTGATCAATCAGACTCAAGTTCTCTTATCCACCAACTCGGCAGGGACATCTCAATTAATTGTCTCCTACGATGCTCAAGGTCTGACTATGGCTCTATTGCATCAATGAATCAGAGTTTTCGATCTCTAATTCGCACTGGAGAGCTTTATAGGCTTAGGCGGCAGATGGGTATCATAGAACATTGGGTTTACTTCTCTTGTAATCTCCCTGAATGGGAGGCATTTGATCCAAACCGTGGTCGATGGATGCGATTGCCTAGAATGCCTTCTAATGAATGCTTTATCTGTTCAGATAAGGAGTCATTGGCTGTTGGTACGGAGCTTCTTGTTTTTGGAAAGGAAATAATTTCTCCTGTCATCTACAGATATAGTATTTTGACGAACTCTTGGTCGTCTGGTATGGAAATGAATGTCCCCAGATGCTTGTTTGGTTCTGCCAGCCTTGGAGAAGTTGCCATATTAGCTGGTGGTTGTGATCCTCGTGGTAACATCTTGAGCTCAGCTGAGCTTTATAACTCAGAAACAGGAACCTGGGAGATTCTTCCAAACATGATTAAAGCAAGAAAAATGTGTTCTGGTGTGTTTTTAGATGGGAACTTTTATATCATTGGCGGGATTGGAGTTGGCAACTCAAAGCAGCTAACATCTGGCGAGGAGTTTGATCTGCAGACAAGAAAATGGCGTGAAATACCTAACATGTTCCCTGGACGAAATGGAGGGTCTGGGGTGACTGAAGTGCGAGCTGCTGCTGAGGCTCCTCCTTTGGTTGCAGTTGTAAATAATGTATTATATGCTGCAGATTATGCACAGCAGGAGGTAAGGAGATATTATAAAGACAGTAACACATGGGTCACTATTGGTAGATTGCCTGAGCGAGTAGTCTCCATGAATGGCTGGGGATTAGCCTTTCGAGCATGTGGAAATATGCTAATTGTTATTGGCGGTCCCAGGGCTTTGGATGGAAGAGTGATTGAGGTTAATGCTTGTGTCCCAGGCGAAGGCGAACCACAGTGGAACCTGCTAGCCAGCAGGCAATCAGGGAGCTTTGTGTATAATTGCGCAGTGATGGGATGCTGACATGTTTGTCTCTGGAGGATAGTGCTTTAAGGATTTCATCTGAACGAAATTAACAATCTTTGCATTTCAAAGACAGCGAATTCTTGGCTCAAGGGGTAATCTCTGCCCACTTTTTTGGAGTAAATTTCTGGTCGTGTTAGGGTCAAAGATACAGTTTTAGAAGGTTCACAGATCTGAGTCTTTCCTTTTAAATTGCCATGCTGGCTTTTCAAATGTTGGCACCATGACAGGCGAATAATTTTAGCTCTTGGGGGTACATGTTTTGTTGCAATGACCATTTTCATAAGTTCAATTGAAGCATTGCAGAATTGTCATTGATCTCAGTTTTCATCTTCTTTACTTTCTCTTTATTTTAATATAATCTTCTTCTGATCTTCCCAAAACTTGTTTGCATTTTCCATTATCATGCTGCGTCACCTTCTCCTCCCTAACCTGCAGAGAGAAAAAAAATTAAAAATGAGCAAGTTAGAAAAGAAATCAGTAATAATCTTTTTCTCCTCCTCTATTTACTTTTATTTTATCTGGCCATCATGTTTCAGATAGAAATATTTGGTTGCATCAAGCTGTATTAATCCGTTTGTCTAGCTCCATCAAGGCTGTGTGTGTGCTTCTGTTCTGGTGAATCTAAGTAAATCAATGATAATGTTTTCAATCTAATTAACCATAGAGAGCACAAATATTGTGAGTTTTCTTATTGGATATGCTTTTATAGAGAGAAATATGGGGAATTGAGAATTTGATTCTTTTTTATTTTGTACATTAATTACCAAGATGTGGGCTGATATAGTTAGCATTCAGAGATTACAGTTTTCCAAGGCATAAGAGACAGAAGAAGGTGTCTATTTTGGAATGGGAATAGATTGAAATTATATATTTGATTCTATAATTTGTATACATTATCATAGATTTATTTGGTGTTATTATTATGTCTTAGAACTTATGTTTGATGTTTCTCAATGGAGTTAGAGCTGATAGGTAATAGGCTGAATTTCAATAACTAATATATTGTACTAGCTGGATTATCTGCCAAACTAGTAGATTTTGTTTCTTGATTTGTCAATGATAATAGTGGTTTCTGTGGCCTTCTTAGAAATCATTCCTTTAATATTATTACAATAATGCAATTGCAACATTGCAATTCTCTTGGCAGAGCCGGCTGTGTTGGTACTCACAAGTTTTGTGGTCCTTGAAAAAGTTTCAAAACCTTTTCACTTCACCATCATGGCTTGCTGCCATAGGCTTCAGATTCTGCAGAATTTCTAATCTATTGCTCCACTTGACAGTTCTTAATCTGCCGAGTTGACCTAGCAATTTGGCCTTTCCTTCAAATATATAAATTGTTAGTTAATTCTTGGAGCACCTCAACCCCACGCATCAGAATTCAAAAACACAGATTCTCAGCAAGTTGGCAAGTGGTTAGAGCCTTGTGAGGTTCATTATACAAAGGTCACGAGTTAATAGTTTTACTGGCATCAGTTTCATTATGTATAGATTTAGACACCTAAAATGACATGTAATAATCATTATAAAAAAACAGCTCAATACATTAGGCTTTCACCTTGTGAAATTTAAAGATGATAGATGTGTAATTTTATCTCTATTTTGTACTGAGGCAATTTTTAGGATTTGAATCCCATGATTTCCAGGTCAGTACTATGTAAGAATCTTATCATTGTGTCGAGACTCACCTTTAAAATGACATGTAATAATCATAATTCAAATAACTTATATTTTAATTTTGTAAGTGTCCACTCAACATATTATCTTTATTAGTAGTATAGCTATATTCAGTTTTAGTCAACATCTTGTTTAACACTTACATAATTAAAATTCATATTTATTTTAACCAACCACTACGTGTTGATTTGAATATTTATATATTAGGTAAAATAAAAAGCTTTTCTCTACTAGCAAAGACAACTACCTTTCTTTTTAACTAATTTATTTAATTTCGCCTTTTGGCTGGGTAATGTGTGGACTGAGCAGTGCCTGTGCTCATTTACTTGATAACGAAGATATCTTGGTTGCAGACAACATGGGAAGTACAAATTGTACAGTTTAAGTAAAAGAAACAGATGGTGATGTGTGCCCCATCTACTTGTGGCACTGACCCATAAGAGAAACTGTTAACAGTGCTCACGTGGTTGGGTGATTAGTATCATTCTAACCCTTTGGTATGTGAGGACTGTTTACTTTAAGAATATTATTTGTATGAACCATATATAAGATATAGTGTTTGATATATTTTTATTTATTATTGAATAAAATATAAACTCTATTCAACTCAAATCACATATTTTATTCAGTGATGGAGTAAATGTATTAGTACAGTATCTCATAAATTATATATAAAAATAATAGGATTACTTTTTTTATCCCACGCGTTGTACTTGCCTTTGTATTTTTGTACTTTTCAATTGTGGGGAGGGCGTGTCGTTTTAGATTTTGTCTAAAAGCTGATTGAAATTTATAACATCAGGGAAAGAAAGCGATAAAAAGACTAAATAAAAAAAATGAAAAATAAAAATGAAAATAAAGGGTGAAATGAAGAAAAAAAGGATATCAAAACCAACAAGAAAATTGCCAATTGCTTTCTCTGCCGAAAAAGAGTTTTGGACGTAGATTGGTTGCTGGCCTTCTTCATTGCTCGTCACATCAAAGCTTTAAGGTCTGAAAGTGAAAAGGACATTGAAAACAAAAGAAACGGAACGAGAATGTGTTCTTGTTGATTTATGAAAGCAGTATTTGATGAAACTAATCATAACCAAGTTGATTTTTATTCAGCACAGAAACCGAATTTGATCACTGTGTCTCACTATTTTTTTCACATGACTGTGATTTTGTATCGACAAAAGAATAACTCAAATGATTTTGCTTGTTCTTCTCTGCATAGTCACTTGCTTCTTTTTTTTCTTTTTGCCGACAATTTGGAATGGCTCAAACTCTCACACAGAGAGGATCACAAAACAAAAAAGTGAGCACACAGGCTCACAAAAAATTCACACGTCCACAAAACCACCACCGCAAATAACACACAGGACATAGAAGTCAAGACGGACAACGAGAAACCACAAGCACACACAAAACGCACTACACTAGGATCACAACACAAGCCAGCCAAAACAACACAAGATTCATTTCTTAGACTTTCTTTTATGTTTCTTTTTTATAGAGAACTGATATATATATACGCACCTGGGGGACGAGACTCGGCTTGACGCACCGCGAGACAGGATTTTGGGTTCCACATCTCAGCGGCCTGCCCGCCTTCTCTCCCTCCCCTGCTTTCTTGCCTTCGGCCTTGTGAGTCGATGGGATGTATCCAGTGAGACGAGTAGTTTTATACGATAATTGAAGAATTAAATCTAAATCATATAATCATACATCGATTATCATGGTTAAGAGTTATAAAAAGATATCTGAAAAAAGTTATAAAGTTTTATGTTTTAATCCTGACCATTAATACAAAATCTGATAATCTATATTTACTCCTCTTACTCTCATTTAAAATTGCTTATCTCACTTTATCCTCTCCCTGTATATGTTTTCTTTCTCTTGCCAATGCTAAAATTGTGATTGCATGAGATTTTGCGAGCTGGTGGTTTTAACGTATCTGAATAATGCTGGCATTAATCAATTATTCAGGCGCTAAAGTTGATTTTTCCGTGATGTTCCAATGTTAATTAATTAATAATCAAAGCGAACGTTGGCCATTAACTTTCAATCACCCTTTATTATCAATCTCCTGTGCTTTATAAACTCTAATAGATTGGATGGGATTTTGACCGGCCAACCAACACGTGCTCCATAACGAAGAAAATTACACATTACGGCGAATGAAACGAGTGAACTGAAAAGAACGCAGAGAAGGCGATGAGAGGTGACACACATCGAATGAAATGTGCGGCCAACATTAATCTTCAAAGCAAAATATATATTAAGCAGATACATGTATATCAGAAATAAATAAATTAAGCTCGTGTCGTGGCGTATTATGATTCGGATCATGTTAGGCATTTTAATAGGCAAGGACTATAGTAATTACTGCATATTTGTGTGCCCATTAGTGGCGGCCCATCCAACAGGAGGAGCAAACTATACTAAAGGGCGATCACCTCACGTTACCTCACCTTGCCCCACAGGATCAGGCACATTTTGAAGAATCCTTGAAGCTAACAGATCAGCTAAATGGTTGGCCAATTTTGGTGTTCAGCGCAATCTTGATGAAAAATGTTATTTGTACGTATTGTATATGGGACATTGTGTCGACTCACGCTTTATCCACGATTGAATGAGATGTGGACGATAGTTGAATGGGATCCACACCTCATCCAATGGCAGATAGAGTGTGTATTGGCACGGTACACCGTGTCGACTCACGTTTTATCCACCATTGAATGAGGTGTGGACGATAGTTGTATGAGATCCAAACCCCATCCAATGGTAGATAGAGTATGTGTTGACATGGTATCGCACACACAATGGGAACAAATAACACAACTCAATCTTGATACTTTGATTTGGAACTCTCCCCCACCTCTGATGAGGGAAGTTCTCCGCAGTGATGCCAATGGGGCTCCTTTGGCCCGTGTAATTCGCTATACTTGTTTTCTTTCTTGGGCTTCGGCCCTCATGCAAATCAAAAACTTAAAAAAGAAAGGGAGAATGGGCTGAGAGAGGGCTTATGGATGGACTCTTTGAACTCCCTCTTCTATGATATTATGCTTCTCAATTCTCACCCCTTAGTTCTTAACTCTTTCCTCTAATTTCATGAGACCACCTTCTGCTGCAGGAGGGGCATCATTTTGAATATGGGTGTAGAGCATAGTTATCAGACTTGACCCGGTGATCAACTCGGTCAAGGCACCGGGTTACTGTGTCACTGATTCAACCGATTGAATCGGATTTAATTAATCTATAAAATTATAATTTATATGTAATATATATATATATATATATATATATATATATATATATATATATATTCAATGATACATTAATGAACAATCAGTCATATGGCCCGGTGGCAGCCTTGGTCATCCATTACATGTTATTATAAGAATTTTGGTTCGAATCCCTTGGTTGGTGATTTTGATCAATGCATTTAAAAAATTTAAGCATCCAAATATACTACATATATAGTCAATTGCATAATATATAACAAAGACAACATTGGTTTAGTGGTGGTGCAATGCTTACCTTCCTTTGTTGTTGCAAGTTCGAATTGGTTCGGCTGGGCATGGTTCAGAGGTGGCTCGGTCGGTTCTACCCCGGTTTGACCAACTTTGACCGAGTCAATGACTTGACCGATCCAATGAGAGAACCAGACCGGTTCACCATTTCCAGTTCGAATCAGCTAGTCCGGTCCAGTTTTAATAACTATGGTACTGTAGAGTAGTGTTTTATGTAATATTGGAATTTATAGAGTTTATATGGAATATATGGAATATGTGTGATAAAATAATATTTTAAATTTTTAGTTTTTCCACATTTCATATACACACAAATCACTACGTAGCAAAGAAGAGAAAACCAGACCAGGTATTAAACCAATCAAGGTACTAGTTCAAAGGCTTAGAGGTGCAACTGGGGTTCAACCGAAATAAGATAAAATGAATATTTATATGTATATATAATTATTTGGTAAAATCTAAACCTTTTTTTTAACAATGATAAAATATATTGTATTAAAATAAAATGAACATTTATACGTATATATAATATGTCACGAATCCTCCTTTCTTTTAATTTTTTTTTAAATTTTTCTTTTGGTCCAAAAACTCTTTTTCTTTTAAAAAGACTATTTTTTGTGTTGTGCCAATATTAAGCCCATAAACATAATGTACTAAACAACTACTACAAGTGTACTAGGCCTAAAACAGATGAAACCCAATAACTAGAAAACCCTAGCATATATATATGTAACTTCTCTTTTGCCTAAGACAGCAAGATGTTGTCGTCCCCTCTCTTTCATTCTCATCACAAGTCACAAACTCACACTAGTGGAATAGCCACGATAGTGGGAGCATCTTGAGGTCCACATCCAAACCAGCAACAAGAGGACAATAACTCACCTAAGGTGGAAGGCGGCAACGCAACGAGGAGCAAAGTAGCTTCCTGGATGAAAGGGTGCAATAGATCTTGCGACGTTGCAGATGGGATAGCGGCAGCGAAGCGGAGTAGAAGGAAGCACAAGGCAGAGGTGGACGAAGGTGAAGCACAGGCGGACGATAGTGGTACAAACCTTCTTCCCTTGACTAATCGCCGTCAACCTTTATGCAAGAAGAAGATGAGATGAGGGTGAAGAGAACCAGCAACATCTGAAAATCGGGCCGGTCCACCGATTTTTCGATTTTGTCCGGTTCTTGACCGGTTTTGGACTCTCCCGATTTTAAGCTCTCAACTGGACCGACAAAGGAAGCGGTTTCCGATTAACACGGTCCGACCGGCCGGTCTGGTCCAGTCCGGTCCGGTTTTCTCTACTATGCTACGTAGTGATTTGTGTTTATGGTCTATTAAAAAAATAATTTTGTTTCCTCATATAAACTCTCCTCTATGCAGCTCACTTCACACAGTAGTTGTATTGTTAAGGGAAAGTATATGGAAAAAAAAGGTAGTGCATTAAAAAGAGAAAAAATAAATAAATAGTACTATAAATATAGTAGTTTATTTTGATGGTAATATGTTCACAAATATAAGTGAAGGTGTCACGTTTGTGTGTGAGACCAGTATGTTTCATATTCCCTGTACTTTTTTATATGTGCAGTTAGAAGATGCACTTTATCACTCCATCAATAGTGACCTCTAAAAACATTGTAGCAATTAGATTTTAGTTCAACCAGATTCCCATTGAGACTCGTCAATTCCTATCAGAGTTGGTCTATCTCACAAATCCCTACCTAGCGATTTGAGTGTATCAGAGATTCCCACTTTATATTGTATCACAAAACACTATTGAGCAATTTATATGTAAAAAACACCATATTAGTCTAAATATCTCCATAAACCCATTTC
Source organism: Dalbergia cochinchinensis (assembly GCA_031216125.1). Taxonomy (NCBI): domain Eukaryota; kingdom Viridiplantae; phylum Streptophyta; class Magnoliopsida; order Fabales; family Fabaceae; genus Dalbergia; species Dalbergia cochinchinensis. Next base: position 49,783,570 of record CM062373.1, on the reverse strand, counting down.
ATACACTGATATCCAAACATCATTATAAAAAAAATTTCCCTCTGCAGAAAGCTCGAGCAATGACCATGAAGAGTGAAAACTCATTATATGCTACTACATCAATCTAGTGTGGCTGCACTGAGTCCTTCCTCTTGTTTTGCTGTTGAATTGGCCTCCGTTAGTTTTATATTGCTATTGATATTTCGAGATCAATAGCAGCAATCGGATTGTAATATTGTCTTTGTGAATTTGTCATCACTCTGATCGAAAACTTTCACATTACGTGATATATGATGAGATTAAAGAGGGAAAAAAAAGTGCTCCTTTGATTTCCTTCGTTTCCATTCAAGAGATGAAAAAAACGAGTTATTTGAGTTTTATCCAATAAATTCTAAAATGCTAATAGACCAACACTTAATTTTATAGGTTATTACTATTTTCTATTTTTATTGATAATAGTTAATGTATTAAACTGTAAATGACAGAATGGTTGATGTATTACACCCAAATGATACAAAATAACACCTTTTTCTTGCTTAACATGTTTTTCTCATTCTATCTTTGCCTATGCTCTCCCTTTTCCACTTATGTTAATACCAATTAAGGGATAAGTGCTTTCCTTTCAACACAAGTGTCGCAAATTCCACAACTTGTGTAAGCAAATGTAAAGGTGTGAGCACAAACATTCAGTAATGTCTGGCCAAAGAAGCTCCAATGCTTCAAAATTCACACAGAATGAGATTAATAATCTGGTATCGAGGTTACACGTAGTCCTCCCACAACTGAACCAAACAATCAACTCAAAGGGTATGACATTACCAAGCAATGTAGTGTAAAACATTTAAAGTTTTGAACATTATCTTCTGCATTCTCTGCAAAATACAATGTTGCCAATAGTTCATAATCAATACTTAATACCATAAATTGCATTTTATACCACACCTGATTCCTGGTTTGTTTTCCAAAAAGGAAATATTTGATATTATTATCAACAAACAAGCAAGAGTTTTCCTCCCCCATGCAGAAAAAGGGGATTCTAGTCCCTCTCTTCTGAGCAACCCTTTTCTTCTCTTTGGCTCTCCATGAATGAACCACCTGTGGGCATGAGAAGGGCTTTGACATCACCCTCCGGGCTTTGACATCACCCTCCTATATGCCACATCCCAATCTCTTTCCATTCATTCCAATTTCATCTCCTCACACCATAATAGTCATTTAGACTTTCACTCCTCAATCCACCCACCCTACCATTTTTCACACTCATCACAGTATTATCAACTCACCAAATAAAGCTACGCTGCCTAAACACATTCAGATGCAAATGCAATTTACAAACTTCCATGTCCACTGCTCAAAATTCCAAAACATTAGGATATGATTGGGAGTTTTATAAACGATGGAAGTGAGTGACTAATAATAGAATGGAAGAGAAAGGTAAGGAGTAAAATGAAAGAGATTATGTCACTCTCTTGTTTGGAAGTTGCTTTCATCCCCTCCTTGACCCCTCAATCTGGAGGGACAAAAAAGCTTGATTTTGAGTGACAAAAGAGGAACACATTGTTTCTTACTAGCCATGTCACTCCCTCCCCTAAAATTACTTCTAAATAATGGTCACTTAACCTTAGTCTTGTCATTTCTTGCCAGTCCCTTTATTTTCATTCTTCCAATCATAGTCTTAGGGGCAAAAGAGGAAAGACAGGAGATCCCCTCCCATTTTCACAGCCATCAAAGAATCATCAGTTTTAAATACAGCAAGACACAAAAACAAAAGGCCACACATCACAACATTCACTGCTCAACCTTCCCATCCCATCAGCACAAGTTCAATTCATATATACACTTCTTTTTCCACCGACATTCACTTCAGCGATCCTAACTCATTCAATGAATCCAACATTCTATAACATCATTAAATTCACCAAATGACATACAAATGAGAAATTCACAACTCCACACATCATCAACTTTAGCTGTGATCATTGTGTCTCACTTAACTATAATTTTAGTACAACACTTGATAAGCTGAGACGTAAACACTCTCACCATCACTTTCATTTTTTTTGCACTTGTTGTCTGAACATATACATCACTAATTACAACGCAGTACTATTAATTAAGCTTACAACAACAACAAAAAAAAACCAAACAATTAAATTTTGATGCACTTACGATATAAAAGAGTTTTATACTTTTGTCCAATCATATATTCCCACGTCAGCAGATATCTAACTTGAACAACTGTATAAAAAGAGTTCTACATTATAAATGCATCAAAACTAAATCCTCAAAATATGAGAGAGAGAGAGAAACAGCTCAGCAGCATGTTTGGGTATCCTTTTTTGAAATCTCCAAATCATAATTTGCTTAAAGACTTCTCTCTAGCAATCTTACGGGCACATTTGATCTCAGAAAACAACTTTCTTTTTCTGTTTCCAATTTGTTTTTTGCTTTCAGGATTTTGTGAAGGAAACAGAGTGGAAATTGGAAACCAAAATTGAAAACTGAAACTTGTGACTTTTGCTGTATCCTTCACAAGGTTCTGAAAAAAACGGGGAACTATCTGAAGATAGGAAACGAAAAAACGAAAACTATTTCCTGAAATCAAAAAACACCCTTAATTAACCCAAATAATGATTTTGAAGTTACCAACTGAAATCCAAACACACAATGTAGAGCCACGACATAATCAAACAATCAATGAATTGGCATATGGAACCGCTCGACCAAGGCTTTCATGTTGGCAACAATGGCCAAGCTATTGCTGGTGTACTCCCCGCACCTCTCCATCTTCTTCTTCACCTCCGCCGCCGACGACGATCCCATCTCCTCCAGTCCGTCAAGGCAGGTCTGCTGGTCCGTAACCGCCGCACTCACCCACGTCCTCACGTCCGCAACCTCCGCCTCCGTCATCACCGATCCCTTTCCCCTTCCGACCGCCGCCTCCACCGCCGACATCGAGTCGTTGAGCCGACTCACCGCGTCGTCCACCTGCTCCCTGCAGTCCGCAACGGCGGGTCCGCCGCCGAGGGAGGAACGGAGCCTGACGAGCTCGTCGATGGAGACTCGGAGCGAGAGCGTCAGGATGGTTTGGGGATCGATGACGGCGGCGGTTCTGGTGGTGTTGAGGGAGGAGGAGAGGGAGGAGAAGCAGGAGTCGGGGAAGCGAGTGAGGGAGCAGGCGGCTCGGATGGACTCGGCAGGGGAGTCAGGGGGCTCGGTGTTGGTGTGGTGGATGAGGGCGGCGAGGGCGACGGCGAGGGTTAGAGTGAGGAAGAATATGGCGAAGATGGAGATTGCGAGGGTTAAGAGTTTCAAGGGTTTGTGTCGCTGAGGTGGTGGTTGTTGTTGTTGTTGTCGTTGATCTTCGAGGTCGTTGGGATTGTGTTCTTCTACTTTGCCATAATAGCCTTTGCCGTTGAAGATCTTCAGAGAATCCATCTCTTGTTTACTGCTATCACTTGTTTCAGAAAAAAGTCTTTTGGGGAGTTAGGGGGGTGGGTTGTTCTCTATTTGCACTTTGTTAATGCCTTCTTAATTTCGATTGAACCGTATAAATAAAGTTCGGTTATTTAATAAGATAAAATTATTTAATTAATGAAGATTTTGAAAGAGAGAAGAAAAAAAAGTGTTGCCGGATCCATGTAATGAAAGAAAGCGTGTTTTTTGAGTGGGGATTTCAAAATCTGGTGGTGTTCCGGGTCAAGGATTCTGATTGCTGCTCTGAAGTGGCACAATTTAATATTATTATGACCAAATCAATATGATTTGCGGACTTAATACCAGGATAAGCAAAACAAAATCATTCAACGGTTAATTTCAAATTGTTCAGTTTCTTGTTTTTGTAGGGAAGTGGAAACAAGAGAAGTTAATTTTCCAAAAACAGGGACTTGATTTTATATTTCCTCCCCCTGCTTATGATGAGGATGGATATTTCAAAAAATTGTTTTCCAGAAAAAAGTAGATTTTTTTATTTCTTAACTTAATCGACTCTGTTGTGCACCCATATGACACAGACAACCTTCAAAGTTTAAACATACGGTGACGAAATAGAAAAAGGGCAGCTAAAAATTATTATTTAAAAGAATTACGCTATTTATATAATATATAAAATATTAACTTACATCTAAGATCTTAGATGAAGTATAGACCTCCTTCAAGTGGTATTTACATGTTTCATAACAAATAACATTTTTCTTAAAGAAATACTTATATAGATAGAGTGTGCCAAGAACAAAACACTATTTTGTTGACAAACTTTAATGAATAATACTATTTTGACAACAAAAGAATAAATATCTATTCAGACACTCACTTTATAACCATTGAATATAATTGATGCTAAATATAAGTTGAAACCACCATCACATCTTGTAATTATAAAATAAATGTCTGAATAGACACTTATTTTTTAAGTGTCAAAATATACTTACCAAACTTTAATTCGGGAGTATGTTCGAGAAATTCATAAAATATTCAGTTTTGCAAATTGTTAATGACATTTGTACATAGTTCCATATTTCAGCAGATCAGACTAGAGGCAAGAATTGGCCCTCGTGCATACTCCCTTTCAATAAAACACTGGTAGGTATTTAAAATGGTCTAAAACAAACATACGGATACTAGCTATGGTTTAGAAAAGTAACACCATCTACATATCATTGTAGATATTAACCATGGCCTCCTAATCAGCTTATCTTTCACCCGATGAAATAATGTGGATCGTAAATTGGTAGGAAATTACAGCCTTTGCAAAACTTTCTCCTTCTATGGCGAAATATTCACCAAGATAATTCATTCAAACTCCTATACGATGATGATATTCTTCAGAGAAAATGAAGCTCAGAAACTGCAAACACAGTAGGATTAGAGGCCTTTGAACAAATCAATGCCACCAGAGTTATTGGGGGGGAAAAACTTGATACCTTAAAGATAACTCTTAAAGTTCAAAACAACATATCTCAGGCAACAATAGTATGGTTCTCAAAGTGCTCAATGATGATAGACTAGAAGAAAAGCCAGCGCAAGATCTAAAGGCACTAGCTTTTAGAAACATTTATGATTTAATCCTCATCCTCCTCATCTCCATCACCACCAGCAGCCTTCTTAGCGGCGGCCCTGAGGTTCTTTCTCTTCACCCTTCCAGGACGTCCACCACCAAGGGGGCTTGTGAGAGAGAAGTCAATGTGCTTCTGTGAATCAACCCTCACCATGAAAGACGGGATGTTCACCACCTGTCTACCAACCCTGCCAAGCCACAACAAAAAAGTCAACGTTTTAACAAACTATAATATAAAACAATAGCAACCATGATGTTCCCTGAAAAAGGCCACATATGGATGATACTTAATAGTCCTTCATCTTGAACAACATGGAATTTATAAAGTGAAAAAGAATGCTCTATTAACAGTTGCTAGAAAAATTGAAGACAAAGGAGCCAACAGGTGAAATTTGCACCAAGTCAATTGCCCAAAATCCTAGAGAGCAAATGAATAAAAAACCATAAAAAAAAAATCAACTGGCCACACATGAATAATGTAAATTGTTCAAAATAATAGAACATCTAATGAACATGAAACATAAATTAGGGCCTGTTTGGTTTCTGTTTTCATTCATTTTACTTTCTGTTTTCAGAATTTGAGGAAAACAGTATTTCTTTCACAAAATTCCAAAAACAGAAAAATGGAAACAACAACCAACCAGGCCCTTGGTTTGCAAATTTCAATCACAAAATGAAAAATGTCCAAGTCACAAGGAACTAACAACACAACACGCAGCTAAAATGTGAAGAGAGTGCATATTACGCTATATCAGAGTACACGCATGCTTTGTAGTTTGTACAACAATATAGTCTCCCACATACCTGATCGGATTTTATTAATTTTATTCAAAAATTACATTTTCCTTCTGGAAAAATCAAACACCTTTCTCGTAATCAGGTGTAACCACACTAATAAACTCAGTATCAGACAGTGCGACAAAGACAACAAACACACACACACACACACAATTAGGTAGCACAAGTAAATCCCATTATGACACACACAATAAGACACACAGTTCATACAAATACATAGAACACACAATGTCTAAAACAAAGAAAACAATGTCCACCCAATTTCAAGATCCGAAAGAAAGCACCTGATATGCCTCTGTCTGATGAGGACCCTAGCATGGTGAATGGACTTGGCCATGCCAGACTTGAAGACAAGGGTCTGGAGCCTGCGTTCTAGAAAGTTCTCGACGGTGAGGGCCAAGACATAATCGAGCTTGTTCTGAGTCTCGTCGAGGAGCCCGTAACGGAACATCCTGCGGAGGAGGGCCTCCCCCTCGAAGATCCGGCGCGGGTTCTTCTCATCGAGCGTCAGCAGGTTCCTCGCGTTGTTGCGGATCCTGCTGAGGGCGTACTGTACTCTCCACAGCTCCCTCTTGCACCGTAGGCCGTACTCCCCAACCAGCTTCAGCTCTGCGTCCAACCGCTCCTTCTCGTACGGACGGCGCGGCTTCTTGAACGTCTTCCCATCTATTATCATTAATCAAACCAAAAAAGAAGCATTGTTTCATGTTATGATTTAAGATGCGTAATAACAAGAAGGGAAAGAGAGCATTAGGGAGAGGGACTCACAATTGCGGTAGAAGGAGACGTGCACCATCGCTTCTGCTTCTGTGGCGCTTCTTCTTGTTCCGTTTACGGTCAGAGTGAGGTTCGGCTTCTGTTTTCCCCTTTTAAGGGACCCAAACACAAAAAAACCCTAGTTGCTTTGTGATGACAGTGGGAATTGGGCTTTTTTTTGGTCTTGTGAGATATGGGCTTTCGGGTTTTCACTAAAGCCCATTTTTTCAAGCTTGAGCGATCCGTTTCTTTGGGAATAGTGAGGTCGAAATTACTCTGCCAGGGGGAAAATTGAAGTTCCAAAGTCCTGGTTGGACAAAAAGTGAAAAAGAAGAAATGGACTCTGACCAAAATATCAAAGGCCAGGTTTTTTTTATCATCTCCCACAATTGTAGTTGTCCTTTCACGTGCAACAAAATTTCTTCCATGGCCCAAAACAACTTTGTCCCAAAAACAAAAACCTGGTTTTCGCTGATCAGATTATTTGTTGAGAGTTTGAAAAATAAGTAAATAACACTGACCAAGATATACAGCAAAAACAAAATGAAACACAGAAGTAGTGACGGTTTGAAAAATAACCACAAAAAAGACAAAAAAAAAAAAAGAAATGATAACAACCAGTGCTCAAGCTCTGGGAATGGAAAAAATGGAGACCCATACTGCTTCATACAACTCAGTTGGATTGGACCGAATTAGTTGCGCTTCTGATAATAGATCTGCCATGCCGATGGTTTCAACTACTCCATGCATACTTTCAAAACAACCTATTTGAACTCGCATGGTGCGTTTGGTTTATGAAAATATTTCCTATTTTTATTTTCTGTTTTCATTTCTTGAAAAAGGATTTTCATTTTTAGATTTTTAAAATTAGAAAATGTGTTTAGTTTATAAAGGTAGATCCTATTTTTAGAAAGTGAAAACAATAAAAATATGTTTGGTTTGTCTGTTTTTAAAATGTATTTCTAAAAATCAAATTTAAGATAATAAAATTATATTTAGTATTAAATAATTAAAATTACACACACACATATATATATATATATTTATTTGATTTGCATTTGTTCAAATTATACTTAGTATTAAATAATTAAAATTATATTAAGTATTAAATAATTAAAATGATATATGCAAGGGAGTGCCCTTGTTGTGTACAAAAAAAAAAAAGGAGAGAAGGGGAGTTGCCACCACACTCTCTCGCTCTTGGTCAGTGGCCACCACACTTGCTTCATTGGTCTCCATCCGCCGGCCTTTCACACAACCACCATCCCCCCGGTGGTTTTTGGTGTTCCACTGCATCTCACCGTGGTCAAACTTGTCGGGGTTGCGCTTCAACTTTACAGCTCACAACCTAATGGTGGTTCAACCCTTCCAACTTGTGCTTCGGCTTCGCAGGTGCTCCACAAATCTGTGTCTTTTCACTGCCGCCTTGCATCCTAGTCCCAGATCCAACATCCAAGCGCAACAGATTCTTCCGAGGAGGGAAGGAAAAGGAGCGCACCGTTGCTGCCTTGCTGGAGAAGCAGTAGCCCACAGGAGGGAGACCACCGTCTGTGTCTTTTCACTGCCACCGTGTTCCTTCAACGATGAATAGAGGCATGCACGAACATGATTGGATTCTTTTATAATTTACAAAACTGCCACTGCGTTTTCAATATTTCCATTTTCAAAATTTTGCACTGGAAAGACAAGAAACGAGAATTCATCGTTTCCAAATTTTCACTCTTTCCACGAAATATTTTCTGAAAATATTTTCAGAAATGTAAACCAAACGTATTTTGAAGCCTGATTCTTGTTTTTGTTGAAAATGACAATGGAAAATATGCAAACCAAACACCCTCTTAAGCTTTGTTATGTTATTTTTTGATAGAATCATACTAGTGTAATAGCGTGTGTATAATATGTAATTAAGTAGATCCGTAGATGGAATAAAGGTTCATTTTTTTTATTTTTTAAATTGTATGTATGCTTCATTTTAATTACCAAATTAAGAAATTAACAATTTAACTTTTAAAATTAGAAAAAAATTATTCAAATTTATTCTTTTGGTTATTCAAATCAGTCCCTGCAAACATTACTTTAGAGAGTAACTTAAATAAATTTTTACAATTTTAATAACTAAATTGCTAATTTTTTAATTTTAGAGACTAATTAAAGTGAAGCTCATATACAATTTTAATAACTAAAATGAACATTTATGGTTCGTAGTTTGATAAGTAATTTTAATTTTATGGGTGAGAATTGAAGTTTGAATTATAAGTATTAAAAAAAAGAATTATAAGAAAGTAATCCTTGTAAGAATTAATTATTATAAAGGGATTTATAACTCTAGTACTCTTATAATAATCAAAATAAAGATTAAGTGGAGGGAAGAATATAAGTCAGACTACAATATCGAAACAAATTCTCGTTTTACAGCACATATACAACACATCTCACTGAATAGGAAACACAAAACACTAAGCGAAAGAAAAATATTATTTCAATATTTAAAAATAAGTATTCTATTAGAATATCACTTTTCATTATTAGATATGATGTGTCCCTCACTCACCTACTCATCCATGATTGATAATATTATATTTTATGAATACTTACTCAAATCTCTAATATTGTATCACAGGATTTCTTATCTCTACCGAACTTAAAATGACATAAGCCGGTTATTATTAAAAAAATGTCAATTGTCAAGCAATTGATTAATTCATAACATTTTTCCAAATCTCAGTGCCGGATTACGCTGTCCACCAACGTTCCTGGATTCGCTTTTCAATGCTAGCTATTTTTTAATGAAAACAAAAATTACCTCACAACTGAAATTATAACGCACGATGAGTAGTAAATGTCTTAGGACCTTTATTTTAGCAAGTGCCTTCTAATCAATGATTTTCTTTCCTTAAACCCACAAAAAACATTGAAAAAGAAAGGCATAAATAAAGCTTTACGGCAAAAGATCTTCAGTTTCACTACAGACTCAATTTACGTTTTGTGTGACTTATTTGTTTTCATCTATTTTGTTGAGAGCCTTGCCTTGTCTACACCTACATCATTGATAGGATCGAAAGCTAATATCTAAGGATGTGACATTAACCATGAGATGTAATATAGATTTGGAGCATGACTAAATGGTAGTGGCTGATTGAAAATCAGGTAGAATTCAATGCTATGGAAAGGGTTGAGAGGATATGATAAAGTGAGAAACTACAAAGACAAAACTGTTCTTATACATTTACGAATCTCTTTATCTTTTTCTCATTTGTATATCACAACACATTACTAAGCTTTTTGTATGACGAAAAGTAAGCACTCAATAATATCAATATGTGACAAGCTGTATGTATTCCATTTAACCGATGGGCCACCCTGTTACAATGCAATGAACGTTGGGAGTCTAAAATGAGCAAACGTTTTTGGTGGACTAATCTAATATGTTGGCGAACTTTTTTCAGGGACTGAATTGTTAGCATTTTTTGTTTTTTATTTTTTGTTAGGGAACTAAGGTGTTATGCTGCAACTCATTCACGGACCAAAATATATATTTGCTAAAGATGTGTATGGTTATGGGATAAATTCAGGATTAAATTTTTATAAATGAACTTCATATATAATTTTATATATGATATTCATCCATAGAAGATTTTCCTACAATTTTACCTCTAAGTCAAACATACCCTTAAAGTGAAATATTCATAGATGAAAAAACATATGCAACTGAAAGGAAGCAAAATATGCATGACATGATTGTTTATGACGATGCCAAGCAAGAAGAATACATGGAAGGCATGATGCATAGTAGGACACAATCGGAGTTAGTTACAAAGGAGGGATAGGTGGCAATTGATCCACCAATCAAGGAGCCAAGGAGAAGCAGCAGAAAGAGGACCACAAATACTCTGCTGCGTGAATGTTTCTGTTAGGCAAATTGTGGTAACATTCCCCACTCTATGTTCATATCTCTAATTCCCTCTCTTCTGAATTCATACTGATATCATCTCCTTTCCTTAGGTATTGAAGCATCCGTGTGAAGACTACTCTAAGGGCTATTGACAACCTTTACTTCCATTTACTTTCCTTGCATTTTGTCTTTCCTTTTTTATTCAGAAACTACAAAAATACTTGTCTTTGTTAATTTCCTAGTTGCATAATACATTGTTTCATTAATTTCATCCCGGATTAATACAAACCATGGGTTCACCCTTTTTTCTCAATAGTGCTTGGATTTAATTCCCTGCATTTGATGCTTTCATTGGTCATGGTTGCAGTAACTAATAACATCAAGATGAAGACAATGAAGGTGGAGATTAAGAAACTATATCAGGTGATGGAAGCTAGTGAAGAAGCAAATCGAGTTGAAATTGCTCAATTAAATGAAGCCAATCAGTGTAGAATGGAAGCAATTCAACAATCCTTAACTTAGGTCCTACTTAACTAGCATAGTAATTCCAATCACGAATCTTCATCCAAGTAGGAAAACATCCATGGCGCGAACTCACAACAGGACAATGAATTCCAGCATTGCCAACCATTTCCAACAAGAAAAATGAATTTCGATCTTGGAGGCTAGAAGACTATGTGTCCATTTTTACGTAGAAATTAGTGGATTATCATGAGTTTAAATTGGTTCGTAGTAGTTGAGATCATTGAGCCAATTCAAGTAAAACTTAGCTTGACAAAACTTGATAGTTAGTTTGTATCGTTAAGTGTGATTTTTAACTCATATATTTGAAATCTGAGCCATATAATTTAATCTGATCGTTAAAACGCTTGTTCTCTCGCTTCTTACATAATAGATTCAATTCTCACTTGATATATGTACATCCTATAATCACTAACCATCTTTACCTTGTAAGATTTTTTTATTTTTAATTTTATTGTTATGAGTATCAAAAATAGTGTATTGATGATTGGTTGTCAGGCATTCCATAAAAGTGTAAATAGATAAATGCCTTAAAATATAAACAAAAAGATTTAAAAAAAGTGACTTAATTAATTATTAAAATTTAACTACAAAACCTTGTAAATTCAAAAATAATTATTTTGTATTGAAAAATTACAAGTTTGAGAATCGAACTAATATATATTTACTAAGAAAGCCAACAATCTAGTGGTAGATTCATGCATATCTCAATAGGCTATGAATGGTTACAAGTTCACATTTGTCCCCACCCCTTATTCCCTACTATCTTAACTACTAATACTACTACTACTAATAATAATAATAAACTTTATTATTATTATTATTATTATTATTATTATTATTGTTAATAATTTATGGTTTATTGGGTCAATTTTACATTCTTATCTAATGAACATGCTAAGAGCAGTGGGGAAGAATAAGATTTTATCAAAAAGAAAAGGGGAATAATTAGACCATTAGACCATGACTTGGCATATGTTTGATATGCACGATTACTCATGATAAGATAAATTAATATTATACATTTTGTCTTTATCTGTTATTTAGTGTAGATAGGTATCATATTGTATAAGTTTATACATTATAAATTTTTTATATGTTAAAATACTGCATAATTTAATCAATCATGGGAGGGCAGATTATGCCTGATTAACTGTTAATTTACAAAGTCACTTTTATCTTTTAATAAAATAATTCTTAAATAAATTATAAATAATAATAAGTAAAAAAACATATGAATAAAAATAATTCTTAATAAAAAATTTCATAATAAATAAATACCATTAAAAATAATATATGATATCAATTTAGTTAAATATAGTAAAAATGAAATAATCATAATCAATAAAATAAAATAATAGATATTTAGGAAAAAATAAATATTTGAAATAAATAATAAATAATATGCAATATATAAAAGTAAAGAATAATAATAAAAACGTTTTGGTCTAGTTTTTATTTTAAAAATAAAATTTGAATAGTTACTATTAAAAATAGAAAATATTAAAATATTTAAAAGAGTATATTTTATATTTATATAATCGATGGGAATAATAAATAGTTATAAAATATTGAAATAAATAATAAGATTTAATATAATTTAAATTTTAATTAATAATTGTTTACATAAATATAATATTTAAACAGTACATCGAAATAATCAATAATTTTTTTTATTATTTTATTTTATTTTATGTTTACTTAGAATATTATAATTATATATAAATAAATTATAATTTTCTATAATATAATTAAATATAATATATTATATAGTTCAATATCAAACACTGTATAATATTAAAAGTTTATTAGGATTTATATTATCATACCTTATTTTATTATATCTTATATTATCGATCTTTATCCTTTTAAGTGTGCCAAACAAGCCTTGATACCAAAAGAACTAGTGGTAAATCATTGCTAATCTACAACGGGGGGAGCATATATAGATGAAAGGCAAATGATAAAGAGTACACCGACAAGATAAAGGCCAACATACATCCAAAATCATTTGCGATCTATGTCATCTAAACTATGTTGGATTGGGATAATAGGGTGGATTGTAATGAAAGGAATGAAATTATAACAAATTCTATTATTTGTATACAACAAAATTGGATGGTGTGGAATGAAGATCGATAAAATCCATTCCATCCAATATAACTATATTTTTCTGTCTTTCTTTTTCAAATTGAGAGGAATGAGATGAAATGTAAGCTATTCTAAATAATATGTAGCAATAATTGTGTCACTTCATCGCACTCCTCCCTACTTCATTTTATTCAACTCCTTGTCATTCCATTACCTATCACTGATACAAACATAGCCCTAATAAGAGGGCAAACCTTTCGTCACCAAAGTTGTTTATCATAAGGATAGTGATAGTGATGGCAAAAGATGCAACGATCACCAAAGATCCACTAACAAACAAATAGTAGAGCTGGATGCACAAACAAGAAGCAAGAAAAAAAAGTTGAATAAGAGATGGCAGCAAGAATAAGAGATCACTAGCATTAAAGAACGAGAAGAAACACTTGAAACACTTAATTAGTAAAGGAACAAGAAAATATGTTGATTTGTGTATTGAAGATGTGATAAAGTTGAATCTAAATCTAGAAAGTGTGAGGAATAAAACTGAAATACAGAGCTGAACATCAAGATAATGGAAGGGAAAATAAACAAAAATGAATCTATTTAACTTTATTTTCCAAAAAAGCAGTGATAAAGAAAAAGAAATAGCAATGTAAAAAGAGATCAATGAACTCACTGTACAATATAATAGAATATAATAGAAGCAAAGCTCCTCATGATGGATACTTTGAGAGTTACCGTGTTGAAAAACATGGCCTAGGTAGTTGGGAGAACAATATAAAGTTTACTAAATAATTAAAAATTGTTTCATACAAGAGTAATACAAGCTCATATAGAGTAACTATTAGTTAATCTTTAACCAATTTAATAAGTAACTTGTTTCTAATCTCAATTATATTGTAACAACCACGATTACTTTAGACAAAGACATGAAAATTTAAACAGTAAGAAAAAAAAACTTGTGTTCCTAAATTTGAAGTTGGAAAGAAAACAATCCGTTTGGATTGGCTTTCGTTTTTAGTAAAGTTTTTTTTTTAGGAAAAGTTATTTTATGTTTGGATAGACAATCTAGCTAGTCCTTTTAATTATTAAAAATACTTATAAATTTGTTTAGATAAACAAAAAAAAAACACTTTTTAGACCAAGTTACATAAAAAGACAAGAATAAAAATTCAACAATTTTGGTCTTGGTAGTGCTTCCGTAAAAATTCTAATATCATAGGAAGCACCTTTCCAACCAAACCATGCAAATGTAGAGCACATATCAAAATCATACATAGCCTGAAAGGTGTCTGTGTATAGTCTAGCATAATCCATGGTCTAAAAATCATACACAGCCTGAAAGGAGTTTAAGGGTTTGGCAATGGATACGGTTATAATCATAAATAATAGTAAGGGATAGTTTTTGTGATGCCTCAAGTCCACATGTCCTTAGATAAGTCTAATACAGCTTTGAGTTTTCCTAGAACCCATTCATATTGTTAGGAAGGCTTCAGATACATGAAAAACCCAAAAAACATAGAACTTGCATTCTTGTGACTGCTATAGTGTTGTATCTTTTATTATTATTATTATTATTATTATTATTATTATTATTATTATTATATATTCTTGTTGATTATCCCATATGGATGTCACAGGTTAGAATCTACTCATTGAGTTTTAAATAAAAATCACTATTCTCTTTTCCTTTTCCCCTTTTAGATACAGCTACTACTTCAGATCCTTCCCAACCTCCTCCTTAACAGTAGTAGTACTTAAGTTTGAGTGAGTTTCGCTTTGTAGTTATGTGATTCCCGGTATATAGGTGGCAGCGGATAAGTTTCGTAATGCCTTAGGGTCCCCTGGAAACCACTCATGCTGCCGAAAAAGTCCCGGATGGACCGAGAGTCATGGAATGCAGGTTGGGTACTGTTGCTGTAGAATTCTACATAACAGACTCGCTGCAGCGAGCAGGCAGGCCAGAAGGCGGTTTCTTCCAACTCGCTACAGTGAGTGGCAGTTTCTTTTGGCTCGTTGTAGTGAGCAGGCCCAATGACAGCACAGTACAAAACAACGCAGTTTCGTTAAATTCTTTCCCCAAAACCAAAACCCCCATCTCCCCACTCATTTCCTCTCCTCCCCACACAATCTAACCCCCATTCTTTTTTCCTTCCAAGTGATCAAAGGTAAGATTTCATGGGTTTTGTTGTTCCTTTCCTTCCCATTTTATATCTTGGTGATTGAGTTGTTTGTCTCCATTGTTGTTAAGTAGGGGTGCTCTCCCAATGTTGTTAGAGTTATATTTGAGTAATCTAGAGGTTGTCGAGGACTAACTTAGAGTTTTTGTGACTTCAATGGCAGACATTGGTGCCATTTCTTCTCTCCAAAACTCTGTTGCTGTTGACGCCATCACTCCCTTCCCTCCAGATGAGTGGGTTCGGAACCTATGGCTGTTATGTTAGTCATTAGAGTTAATTTCCTTAAGAGATAACACGATTGCATGATTTTTTAGAAAATATTTTGAAGAGATTAGAGATTCTGAATGGTTGATATGTTTACTGAAAAGATGATTTTCAATTAGAGCATAAAATATTTGTTCTAATGCAAACTCATGGGACCATTATTATCAAATGATATTTATCAAAGAGCTAGAGTATCATTATGATTTGAATAGAGATTTTATAAAATTACTATAATGATTTTAAGAGACGAACAATTATGAATTATAGAGTTTTATGCCTAGAGAAATGCTAAATCAGAGCTTTAGAGAACACAATATGTTTTATGAATTAGAGGCTAGACGATAACTATAGAGAAACAGACAGTGAGTTAACGGCTGGACCCCAATTATTAACCTTGGTACCAAATTGTCCTGAGAAGGCAATCTCATAGAGCAGATAAACGAACCTATTTAGGTATCCGCATTAGATCCCTGATGGATTATAGAGTATAATATTTTTGGTTCTTGAAGGACCATAGAGTAAAAATCCCTATTTCTCTCATAAAGAACTGTTATTGTATTTTCCAGAGGAATATCGTTTAGAGACATTATATATATATATATATACACACACACACACACACACACACACACACATGTATGTGAACATGAATTTAAAGAGTTATTACATTAACTGGTTTTGATTATTTTTATATTATATATTGTATTTTCTCTTGGTTGTCCCATGAGAGGGTTATGGGTGAAAATTTACTTACTGAGTTTTAGATGAAACTCAACCCTCTCCTTTTCTCCATTACAGGTGAAGTAGATGTTGCAAGTTATTCTCTTCCACCTCCTCCCCCACAGTAGAGATGTTTCAGTTGATGAGTTTCACTTTGAAGTGAAGTACTTTTGAGTTTTGTTAGAGATAGAGTGATCCAGTTACATTATGGGCAAGGTCTCGGACCATAGAGATGGATTGCATTGTTTTATCAAGATTATTTTGTATTTACATGATTATAGATTTCATGTATATTTTGTATAGAGAGCAACTAATATATTTTGAATCTCAGAGATATGTTTAGAGTTTAAAATTGAAATGATTGATTTTGTCACTTTAGAGATTTATGTCAAAGTTTGATGATGATTATGTTTTCAAGAGCCAAGAGTTAGTTAGAGATGAAATGATGTTTTATAAACAGATTTATATTAAAATATATATAGAGAGGAACTCAGAGGTCACAAAGCTTACGTGGAAATGAGGATTCCTCATGTGCCGGTCATGTACCAAATCCAGTGACTTTGCGAGCAGGGTCTCGGACCATGTATGAGTATATTATTTTGTTATCATGATTCAGATTTGACATGTATTTAAATTTATATTGTTTCATTATATTGTATAGAGCAACCCAGTTATACTCTATTTTATGGCTAAGGATTTCAAATTTGACTTATGAAATTGAAGAATTTATATATTGATTATGTTTTGGACTTTAAAATGGTATTTAAATTATACATATAACATGATTTAGTGGCCATGAGACTTATGTGATAAGGAGATTTCTCACATGTCAGTAACGATCCAAGTTGGGTTGTGAAAATTTTGGAATTTGATTTTATTAACAAGCCATGTCTACTTCCACTTTTTTTAGAAGTTGGACATTACTAACTTGAAAATAATAAGTGGTGAAACCACTTTTTAAATTTAAAGTGTTTTATTTAAAGCCAATCCATACACCTGGGCTGGTTTGGATATTTTTTAGAAAATGATCTTTTTTAGTATTTTTAATTAAAATCTTTTGAAAGAGTAAAATTTGATTTAAATTTGGATGTAATGTCAATTATGTTTGGATGTAATATTAAAATATCTTTACTTATTTCTAAACATATTTTTTATTCTATAAAAAATATCTTTTTAGAATATAAAAATTTTAACTTTTAAAAAAATATTTTTTATTAGTTTTTCTAGTTATTTTTCTTTTACTTAAAAATTTATTTTATCTAAACATATCAAAAAAATTTTTTATTAAAAATGACTTTTTTTTGGTAAAATTTTTCAAAAAAAGTGCTTTTCCTAATCCAAATGCATTCAAAAATAAAAAGCATATTCTGCATCGTTTCTACATATAACCACATTATAAAATGTGGCTAATTGCACGTAAAATGTAGCTAAATATTATAAAAGTTTGGCTAAATGATTGTTTAGCCACACTTTTCAAGTGTCATTAAGCAAAGGTACATTACAGACCCAAACATACAAAGTGCATAGTAGAATTCTCCAAATAAAAATAAATTAAAGCGAGGAAACAAAGACATACATGATTATCCCCTCTAAGTGTGAGTATAGTATTAACAGAATGAATATTAAATTTATTTTCTTAAAAAAATTATAATTAAGAATAGCAATGATCGAGTCAAGCTCATTTCACATTAAAAGCCAATTTGTCCTCAATAGTAAATGCCTAAATAATGACACAACTTGAACGAAAGAAACAAAGCAAGATATAAAACACATTTACAAGCCAATATATATGAGACTTTGTGGTGGTTACCCCTTCTTTTCGATGTCAATTTTCCTCTTGATCATAATTTTGTCTTGTAAGTCAAAAAAAAAAAAAAATACCATCTTATTATTCTTCCACGCTGTAATTTAAAACTTGTAAGCTTCGTCACAATGACAATACCGGAATAACCAAAGGCATTTCCAAGATTAGGTGAGCTGACAAAAATCATATTCATGTAGAAACAAAAATCTTGAAGTATGTTGATTTTGAGATCTAAGAATGCAACTAATGACACGTTATTTTGGAACGAGCAACACTAAGATTTGTCGCAACAAATTTATGAAGGAAGTGATTACTTCATCCAAAATTAATCTCAAGCATATTCATTTACTTATAAAATTTAAGTTAAGTTTTCGCAATTTTTTATTTTGGGTTTTGGTATTTTTGAATTATCAATTGGAAAGACAGATATTTTTTGACCAATTAAGTTACGAATCATCCATTCTGCCTAAAAAAATAAGAGTGACGAATAATCCATCAGAAACTGTTCACTTTTTTTTTAATAGTTTCAAAGCTGTTTACTTTTTCTTATAAAAAACTGTTTACTTTTTTAGTGGCTACAACTGTTCACTTTGCATTAAGCCATTAACTATATAAAGGGGGAAAATCAGAAAAAGCATATTGGTTTATATTATTAAATTCAGCGGAGTCACAAGTGTATTATAATTGATAATTGATAGTAAATTGAATTTTTTAAATATTTAATTAAAAGTTGTGTGAAAAGGGTTTTATAGCTATAAACAAAACTCGCATCTGTTTTGAGAGATTAATTACTATTTTTAATATGAAATATGAAAGTTATAAAAAAAAAATGATTAGCCGCTTTTCTATGGCTGGCTGGTGATAAGTGTCCAGGTTGAGATAGAAGTCGTTTTACCTTTTAGCCATAAAAGAGTACTTAGAATAGCATTTGACACAACAAAAGCAAATTAGTGAATTACTATTATTATCACAAGTCCTTGCCCCTTTGGTAGAACCATTTGTCGAATTCAAGATTTTCTTAGTGAGGGCCAGCTTCTTCTTTACCCTATTTCGAATAAGACAAACACATCGAAGGATTCCACTTCCTCAACCTCCTTTTACGAAAATAGTATTAGATTAGATAGTATATTATACTAATATACAAACTAAACAATTAACAATGACAGAAAGTAATCCTTCCATTTGGCACCGAATCTCAGCATGACGTTATCATAACAACCAAACTAATTTGATTAATCAAAATAAACGATGTATGTATATAAGATTAAATTAAATGCCTTTTTACATTATTTATTTATTTAAATCATTTACAAAAGTAATTTGCAACAATATAGAATTTTTTCTTTTGGTAAGGGGCAACAATATAGAGGTTACGTAAAAATTATTTATCTAATATTCAAGTTTTCATTTTTGTTTTAAGAAGCTAGTGTTATTAGTTACCTCAATCTATTGTTTGTAAATAACAAAATATAAGTTTTCCAATGTAATCAATAATAAATATAAAACTAATTTTAGTAAACTATCAATTTATTTTTTAATCTTACCAATTAATTGTGAACTGTTAAATGTATAAATTTTAGAATAGCTATTGAAAAAAATCAAATATTTGAATAACACAATAACATATAATAAAGAATAATATTAGTGTATTAAATTTTATATTATTATTCAATCATATGTTATCAAATGAGTAAATTTGTAGAAAATATTGAATCTCACACTTATAATTTTAAAAATCTCATAAATAATAGTACATAATTAGATGAAACGTAAAATTTATATTGATAATATATCAAAAAATAAGGATTTAATTTTGATACATTGACTATATAAATCATCTTTATATGATCATCCAATCAAATCCTCTAATATTTATATGACTTTTGAGGTAATGAGATCGGAGTTAAACAAGTTTTGTTTAAATGAGAGTATATAATTGGATGACAATATAAAAAGTTTTATACTGTTAGTATATTAAAATTAAATTATAAAAATAAAAAATTTAATTTCTATATGCCGATAGTCTAAAATTTTGTATACAAAGCATCAAAATCAAACTCAACAATAAATTCATAAAATATTTAAATAGTAGGATTTTATTCGGTGTCCATAGGGCTCTAATATCATTTTATTTTTAACGGTTATAATTGAATTTTTAATTTTATATATTTTAATAAATTAAATTAATGAAATATGTAATACATTTTTAGCCCTATATAACTAAAAATCATCAATATTTTTAAATTTTATAAGGGTAAAAAAAATTCCTAATTAATAATATAAAAACTTTATACTCATAAGATATTAAAATCAACTTGAGAAAAAGCCAAGCGCCAAGTTTTTATATGTGTTGCACTTGGAAGGAAGAGTGACTCAATAGCATTGCAATATTCTTAAGAACCCCTCTCTCTCTCTCTCTCCCTCTCCCCTTCACACACACAGGGTCTCTCTCTCTCTTTGTACGGCTTGGTTGAGTCCCTCTTTTCCTGTTTCCGTCTCTTTTCTTTTCTTTTCTATCTGTTTTCTTTGCAGAATCAAAACCAATCCTTCACCACTCATCCAATTCATCCCCATTCAATGCCAATTCCTTCCGTTTCAACATTCACCCAAAATTAAATAACCATAAAAACATAAATAAAAACCACAAAACAAAACTTTGTTTAAATTTTTTTTTTAAAACCCCTCGCTAACATTCCTACCTTCAAAATCTTGATCCCTCTATTCACATAAAATATTAGAAATACACCTTTGTTCTTATTTTCTCTGCTTCTTCCATTTTTCATCTCTCATTTTCTCTTTGGTGTGTGGTTCTTTGTTCTTGTTCCTTTTTTTTCTTTTGTGGGGTGTAAGAATGGCGACGAGTATAGGCATTATGGACAGTGCTTACTTTGTCGGCAGGAACGAGATTCTCACTTGGATCAACAACCGTCTTCAACTCAATCTCTCTCGCATTGAGGAGGTAAACCCCCCCTTTTTTCCTTTCCATTGTTCTAGGCATTGTTTGGTTCAAAGATGGTTTTTTGAGAAATGGGTTTTCGTTTTTTTATGCCAAAATCTCAACGCCATTTGCTTTTTTCTTCATGGGGTGTGTTTGTTTTTGCGATACAGTTGCTAAGCTTTTTCATGCATGAAAGGATTCTTAGATTCCTTTACGTATTTGGGAATTTTTTGCGTTTTTTATTGAACCAGATTGGGTCATTGTGGGAATTAGAATTTGGCTTTTTTCGGTTGAAGAACCCCTCAAAGGTAGAGTTTTTTTTTAAAAATTTTTTTATTTTTCTTCAGATGGGTTCCGCTGGATGAGGTGGAATGAGTGAACCTTGAAGAGGATTTTGGTGCCTGGAATCTTGAAATATTGAATGTGGATCAGTTGATTTGTTATTATTTTGATTTGCCTGTCTTAACTGATGTCCTGCTCTAGAGCAATGTTACGGCATCAGAAAAATATTGTCAGAATCTTTGATAAAGATGATAGTGATCCTTTGATGAAATAAAGTGGCACGTCATATCATTTTGGAAGCTAAATTCTGGCAAAGTTGCTAGCTAGCTGCCATTTTTCAAATAATTACACTTTGTGGAGTTGGCTCTTGGTTGTTCACATTGCATTTTTTTTTTTCAAAGATGATATTCAATGATATTGTTTTAGTGTTTCTGAAGTTTAGCTGGTATGACATGTTTATTGCTGTAGTTGTGTGCTTACATAGTTAGCACCACTTGGGTATGGGCTTCAAAAGAATTTGGACAACTAACAATGTTTATATATTTACATTTACCAACTGTTAAATGGTGCCTTCAAGTGTGGACAGCAATGCAGCTGCAGAGCTGCTGTTGTTTTTTTTTTTTTTTTCATCACAGCTTGTATTTTCTTTTTTCATTTCCTCCTTTTTTGTGTGTAAAGCTATTTGGGGTAAGGATTCTGTTTAACCATTAGAGAAAAGGCATATTAATAACAGAAAAGCTTTTAAGTTAATGTTAAAGTTAATAAAGCTTCATTATCTATCATGAAAATATACTCTTTGGTGCTGATCCTGGTTATGGCATATGCTCTTGGCTAGGCTGCATCTGGCGCTGTTCAATGCCAGATGATGGACATGACTTATCCAGGGGTTGTTCCAATGCACAAGGTCGCTATATGAGTTTGCTTTATTTTTCTTTTATGCTATTCTGATATTTAATTTCCATGAAGAGTAATTTTTGAAATCTGGGCTTTATTCTAGGTGAACTTTGATGCAAAGACGGAGTATGATATGATCCAGAATTACAAAATTCTGCAGGAAGTGTTCAATAAGCTGAAAATTGAAAAGGTATCTGTTTCTTCCTCCCCCATTGTTAAGCATGGTGCTTGTAAAATGTTTGCCATACCCATATATATACATGGAAAAGAGCTTTGCTTTAGTAGATGTGAATGAAAGAAATAAAGCTGGGATGGCTAATTATAACTTTAGGTGCAGTGTCAAAATCAAAGTTTCTTTCTTCAAGTTTTCAAACTTTCAGTGGAGTGATGTACCACTAACAAAATTTTAGCATGAGTAAAGAGTGTGCTTATGAAGGCCTGGAAGTTCTAATGTGGGTAAAGCTTGATGGTGTGCTTGCATTCCAATTCCATATTAGTGGGAATCCCTTTCTTTATTTTTTTTTCCTTCCCTCTTGCCTTCCTCTCTACCTCAGTTTACATGCTTATGCTTACATCACTGGTGATTTGGAATTTTGGGGTATTATCTTGGTTGGCTAAACCTACGTGAGAGATTTGATGAAGGACAAGTTAGGTGTGCTTTCTGGCTTTGATGTTCAATAACAGTTTCATTGATTGCATTCAAGATGTATGCCAGGGTGCAAATGTTTTCCTGGATTTAAAACTGAATGTATTTTCAGATGATTACTTTATTTCAGATTGAAAACTAGTAGTAGGAAATACTTTGGCATGATCAGTTGTTCATGTTTGCATTTAATGGGCTAACTTGACTACCCTGTGGCAGCATATTGAAGTTAACAGACTAGTGAAAGGCCGACCTCTGGACAACTTGGAGTTTCTACAATGGCTCAAACGTTACTGCGATTCTGTGAATGGTGGCATTATGAATGAGTATGCTACTTGCTCCGAGATCCTTGCCATTCTTTTAACATCTTCGGTTGTCAATGTTTCTATGTTATTTGCAGGAATACTTAAAATTGTACCATTACCTGTATAGTACTCGTCCAATGCATATTGTTACTAATATTTGGATATGCAATAGTATGCCATGCATATATTTTCTTGTTCCATGTTGTATATGGTTGACCGTATTTTTTTTTTCTTCTTTTTTTCCTGTAGGAACTATAATCCCGTGGAGCGTAGGTGTAAGGGTGGAAAGGACCGAAATCTTAAGAGTCTGAAGAGCTCAAAATCTCTACAAACAAGTGCTACGAATAATTCTGGCCCAGGCGACACACTAGGTTCTAATAGAATCTCTGGTTGGCTTCTTGGTGGCTAAATTTTTCGTGATGTTTTGAATGTCACTCTATTTTTCTTTTCATCATTTTCTGTCCTCCTTTTTGGGTTATGTCTGTTTGAGTGCAGGGCCGAAACAATTGAGGTCAAGTGGAGGAGCAGGTGGGCTTAATTCTTCAGCAGAGATTCAGGCTTTGTCCAAGCAGGTGTGAACATTAGGTTCTCTGTGCCTGTGATAGTTAATCAATTATAGAAATGACATATAACAAAATTCTCCTTTAAGGGACATAACTGGATCCGTATTACATAGCTGAAGAAGTAGTCCTTGGACTTGGTCTTATAATTTAATTCTATACCAAGGAACTGCTGTGTGTGTATACTATGTAGACTCGGTGGTATCTAATATGTCTATGCTTCCACAGTTTTAGTCAACTATCAATCCATTAGTTCTTATATGGGCATTGCCATTGAAAACTTGTCGCTTGTTAGTTCATCATTCACTATATTTTGGTTCTTATTGTTCATTTTATTCTTCTGTTTTCTGTTTCAGGTTACTGATCTCAAACTCTCAGTGGATCTCTTGGAAAAAGAAAGGGACTTTTACTTCGCAAAACTAAGGGATATAGAAATTCTTTGTCAAGCTGCAGAAGTGGAGAATGATCCTGTAAGGATTCTGATGAACGCTTGCATTGCAGTTTTAGTTATTTTTATTCACAATTGATCGAGAGATCTTTTTTTCATTTTCGGTGTGCTTTTGATCATGTGTGCGCTTCAGCGAATATATCATACTCTACTATCATGATTCAGTCAATCATTTTCTTTTACCCAGATTTCTGCGATAAATATTTGCGGAAGTGCTTGTTCAAAAATTTCTGTTAGTTTGATTGAGTGGATGGGATAAGGTATGGTCACCAGTGAGTTATAAATTCACATTTCTTTAGTTAAAGCGAGTTCTTATTATGGTCCATGTAGTGACATCATCTTTTGCCCCCACACTTTCTCTCTACCACTCTTCCCTTCTCTCTTACCCGTTCACCCTCCCTTTTTGTATCTCTGTGATCTGCTTCTTCCTCAGCCACATGACCTGCCTCGTTTGTCAGCTGCCTGATCTGCCTTCTCACAACGTTCCTCTACAATTCACTTATCGCCGCCAATGCCACCTCAAGCTGCTGCAACATGGAGTTTTGGTCAAAACCAGTTGTCATTACCTGAAAAGCGAAGGTGGCGAAGTGGAAGCAAATCGACGACAAGAAGGAATAGCTCTGGCAGCTGGTGCGGAACCACTACCAAGATTTGTTGCTGGCAGTGGAGGTGTAGATCGTGGTTCTAGGATGTTTTCTAAATTTTGTTCTTTTTTCATTTTTCACATTGGCTCTGTTCAAATGAGTTGCTCTTTTTGGGATGAAATAATGGCAAAAATAAAGAATCTTTCTGTAATGATGGTAAAATCTAAGACTTTTGTTCATTTATTCTCATTGATCTCCTCTAGTTCATGAGGAAATATGCCCCTTGTTGGAGTTTTGGCCTTTGCTTGTGTTTAGATCTTTTTGGGGAAGATGTCTCTGGGTTGAAAGGGTGCCGGGGAGATCACCGGCTGTGGCAGAGAAGATTGCCAGCAGTGGCAGTGGGGGTCGCCGGTGGTGGTGGTGGAGGTGTAGTAATAGTGCTCACAATGGTGACGAGTGGTGGCAGTACAAGAAATTGAAAAAATAGGAAGGATAAAAATAGACAGAGTACATAAAATTAATTTTTAAAAATCTTGTAATATTATAATATAAATTATTATTGAATTATTGTTTATGATAGATTTTAATCTCACCTGTTAATTTTAATTTCAATGGTTAAGGTTCGAGGAGCATCATAGTCACTAACTCAACAGGTACTGCATTAGAATTCGTCCTTTAGTCAAATAGTAATGCTTTTTTGTGGGGTTTGGAACTCTAATAACATTTTCATTTTTTAACCTGTGCGCGCTAACATGTGTTTGTCTCTGACAATGTGGTGGGCTGGTAGCCCCTCCCTACCTTTCCCTTGCTGTAGTTTTTGCTTTGGTATGATATTGTTCGATGATGGCATGTAAATTGGCATTTGAAATTGCTTACGGTTTCTTTTATATATACCCTTTAAAATAACCCATACGTAAACCTTGTGTTGATTAGTAATCCCAAATAGCTCAAGATCATGGCCAATCAATCATGAAGTTTTTTATCATCAAGGGTTAAAAGTAATCTAACAACTCACTCAAAATGAATTAAATAAATCTAGACATTAGCTTTATGTTATTCTATGCAGATGTCTGTTGCAATTAAGAAGATTCTGTATGCTGCTGATGCAAAGGAATCGGCATTAGATGAAGCTCAGGATTATCTTCACCAAACCTTGAATGCTGCTGAAGATGAAGCTGAAGCCGAATGCGAAGGCAATGCCGAAGCTGAAGAAAAAACTGAAGCCTGATTGCTGCCAAAAATAGCTCCTTGCTGGTATGCACAACTGATTGCCATCTGTGATGACGACGGATCAATAATCCTTCCGAGTGTCATGGCCATAAAGGGCCCGCTATTTAATGACATAGTTGTAGCTGTATGGATAATCAGAGGATAATGTGACTGATCTTTCCAATAGGTGGAGCTCATGTCACCACCCTTTTCATCCTTTTTCAGATGAACTGAACTTTGCTTTTGAAATTTAATGGAAGTGGGGTGTAACCATAGTTTTTACTTTTTAAGTATGTGGTGGAGCCTCTCCACTGTGTGAATTTAGCTGCCAAGGCTTCTTATGAATACTTTTAAGTGATGTCTGAAATGATTCTTGTTCAGAATGTCTCAATTGGTTTGCTTTGTCCCGTCTGAAATAATCCTTGATTGAATTCTTCTATAGAGCTGCCAAAACTTAATCAGTCTTTGAAGTTTGATGGATAATGTAGATGGCGATTAGATCATTTGGGGGTTACTAAAATCTGATTCTCCCCTTGATTCTGTATTTTTTTTTATTCCATTCAAATTACTATGTCTTTTACTTTGTTTAACCTGGGAAAAATAAAATATTTTAACGATCTATTTTTCATTTTTATTCAGACAATAAAAATTATTAAAATAACTTTTCCTTGAATAGTTATCGATTTTGAATTCTTTTTATATATGTCTTCTATTATTATTATTATTTGGGAAAAATAGCTCCTCGTCACTCTCCTTGCCTTTTATCACGTGCTCAGCCCTCTTTTTATATTTGTTTAACATTAGTGCAATTAGATGATGCCATTCACATATTTATGTGATTTTTTTATAAAATCCATTCCCTATCGTGTAATTTTGTGTATAACCAATCTTGTTTAACTTGATTGCAATTAGATGATACCACATACGAATTCATGCAATTTTGTACAAAACCCATTTGTAAATATTTTTCTTAGCTCCGTGGCTGGCTGTAATTTACCATGTACTTTGCATACATAAAAGTGATTTTCCTTAGTATTTGCATCCCAATATTCTTACATGCAGGTCAATATATGCATCAGATGATATATTCTTCAGAGCGTAAATTGTAAGTGTTTATATTAACTTATTTCATATTTAAAGTAACCAATGACAAAAAATTTCCTCGAAGCAGTTTTAGAGAAAATAATGATATTCTAGCAAAGGATTCAAAGATGAAATCACTTTATTAGAATCAGTGAATCTCAATATAAATACATTAACCACAATTGGAAATTAATTATGATATCTTCAATACAACTCACCCTGTTTGATCTCTATTTTTATGTCTTCTTTTTATTTTATATTTTCAGACTGTTTCTTGTTAGGATTTTACAGAAAAAAATAGTAAAAATATAAAATAAGAAAAGAAAGGCTTTTAGATCGGTGTCCATTGTGTATTCACATTCCTGAGTCGAGAACTAAAATATATATGAATCTATAACCTCTTGATTTCATCGCAATTTCACCCTCTTTCTGCAGTTTACCATAACATCAAACAAAATAACGTGTCGATTGGAGTTACATAATGTAGATCCTCTTACGGGATTGGGGTTCTGACTTCTGAGTAGCGAAATAAAAAATGGATCTACAAGTTGATTTGTTCTTCTATTATCTACATAGTATAGCTGTCATCGCCTTTAGACAACACATAGATGACTAAGCCTGAGAGAGTTACACACTTAACAATTACTTCAATAAAAGGTAATCCAAGTCAGGAGAAGCAAAAAGACCCAAGTATCTTCTCTGGTAAGAAAAGAAGTATGTCAGCACCAGGGAAAAATGTACATCCACACAAGAAAGCTACAAGATTGGATTCATCAATAGCTCCTCTTTGATTTATCAGCCTGCACGGTGACAATATGTCAGATATAAAAGATGGCATAGTAGTTCTGAAATAACGAATTTTCACGTGGAAAGTTACCTTGTTGATCAAATTCTCGAATGCTTCAGTTCCATTCTCTTGAATGTACTTCTCTGCGGCAGTTAGAATGCCATCCGGCTTACCGGAGGAGTCCTTTTTGCTTGGAACATACCAGATGTTAATTTTCTCAGGATTGACGAAGAAAGGTCTCACATAATGCTCATAAACATAGGCAGCACCACTGAAGTAAGGAAGGACTAGCCAGCAGGTTAGGATCAGCTTTGCATATGGCCAGATTGGGATCCTGTAATGTTGAATGAGAATTATGTGCTTTTGTTAGAATATTGGAAGGCGAAAATTCAACCAATCCAATCATGATTTATAACAGGGCACAATGACACCAATTGATTTATACTGTTGACTCCACCCAATGATAAAAGACCAGTTGTTCTTCTATCAAACCAAAAAAATTTAAACACAAGGTTTACACCCCTCCCCCTCAAACTTCTCTCTAAATGTACTCAACACAACATAAATAAAAAGCTTGATACCATGCAGATGATGTACAGCAGGAATTCAACATTGTTATGTATATACTATGAAGTATATTCGCATTTATGCGTACTTATGCTGACTACCAGTGTAACCCCTTTAAATCTTTAAGATAATACAGTTAACGATATCATTTTCTAAAACCACCCAATTGGACGCCATGAGGTATAGATTGTGAAGCTCAAATCATCTCCATGTAAAAACGAAAACGATAACCGATGAATCTGCAACTGGAAATTGACACAATACTTCTACTAACACCAGAAAACTGTGGTCAAGTAGGAATTTACTGCTGGTAAAGCTTAAATACGTACCATGACCCCTATGTAAACACTGGATAGATTATTTTATCCCCCCCCCCCCCCCCCCCCCCAAAAAAAAAAAACACTAGATAGATAATTCTATCAGATATTGAATCATTCATAAGCCTTTACCTGGCATCATCAGCATATGCAGGAGTTGGTCATTGACATAATATCATAACATCTATGACCGAATAGTTAAGAGTTAGATTGTTGTCACTTCATTCTCCTAAATAAAAGTGAATTTCAGCATAACATGGACCTGTGTATTATCCAAACTTCAAGACAATGGATCTTGTATGAGAAGACATGTTAGGTGTCTCCACCAAACAACTCAAGCTTCTACGAGAACTGATTATTGATATTTGCTGTAAATTACTTCCAAATTGACTACTACATCCGAAATAAGTTACAACCCACAAAACAGTTAACCTAAGTAAAAAATTCTCAAGTTATCATGAAATTTACAGAGCAATCAAACTACGCCAAATAAACAAGAAAAATCATAACAGTAACAACAATCAAGCCTTGTCTCAGTGAAGTAGGCGACATGCCGACATCAATTAGATGACGCCATAATGGTATGTTATAAAATAAAAAAAAAAAAATCAAAGGAAGACAAAAAGTATACCATTCAAGAACTTTTGCAAAAGTGAGTTCAAAGAGGGTGATCATGGAATAGAGAACCCAATAAGTGAGCCATTGCTGGTCATCAACGGGAGACTTGCTCTCAATTGCCCTAACTGATGCATATCTGTGCCATTGTACCCAAAAAAACCACAATAAGTCATGATCCAATTTCTTTTCTCAATCAACAGCAATACCCCATCACAGGACAGTGAAATAAATGTAAATTTACAACACAACTTTTTTTCCCCCCGTAAAAATAAATAAAGCTTGTAAAGATATTGCCCTGTGTGCACTTACAGAGGATACACAAGACTAAGCACAGGCCTGCAAGAGAAACCCCAGAGTCATAGGAATCAGTTCAAAAGACAGAAAACAAAGAGAACAAAAAATAAATAAATAAACTCAAAAAATAAAGTTTATTTTAGGAACCTATTCCATTCCATAATTCCAAGAGAAAGAAGTGAGTTTTAAAGTGGGTGGTTGAGGTAAGAACAAAAGGAGGGTACTTTTTCCGAGAAAAGAGGGAAAAGGGTGAATCAAAAGTGCACAAGACATACCAAGCAAGGACATCAAAATTTTTGAGAACCACGTTCAGCAAACTTCCAGCTCCCATCTTTGATGAAGGGATTGTGTCTGTGTCTGAACTGAAACTCAGGTTTGTTTTGATTTGACAGTGTACCTAGGATTTGCCGCTAGTTGCGTCTGTAACAAGAAAGCAAGCAAACTGTACAAGCGCAGGTGTGTGTGTGTGTGTGTGTGAGAGAGAGAGAGAGAGAGAGAAGAGAGTTGTAATGATGTTGGTGTGGCATCGTGGTAGATATTTCTACGTGTTTCAGGTAACTCTAATCGGACCGTTGGATTAAAATCGATCAGGTGTTTATTATTTTATTTCACCTAGAATGCGGGACCAGTGTGGATCCTCACGCACTGAATCTTTCAATGGGTTAGTACTTGCAATGTTTATCATGTTAAGGGTTACCTACTTAATTTGGACTAACTTGACATTAGTGCCTGCTCTTTTTTTCATTCACTATTAAATGGAACGAGGACCTCATTTAATTACATTACATATTTTATTTAATAATACATAAAAAATGAATCAATACAGTATTCTATATCAAATGAGTATATGTAACTTTTTTACTAGTCAATTATATCAATATTTCCGGCATAAGTAACCAATATTAGATGAAAGTTACCAATAAACTCATCATTATTTTTTAAAAATTTTTCACAAACACCATAAAAATGACCTAGAATTCTCCGGTCTCAATCATCAATAAAGTCCGTACAATTTTTTTTTTAAGATAAGTACAATGATCGCCTTAAGAAGAGGAGGATCTAAAAAAGACAAGCTCTGAAATGCAAATACATCAAAGAAATGCACCCATCCTAAACCATGTTTTACACCTACAAACAACATATTGGATACCCTGCACCTTGCAAGTCCCATATTAAGACATCCTAGCATCTTATATACTAACATAATCACCCATGGAAGACTCTCCTTCTTGGCATTCCATCATAACCGCACCAATAATAGGCCCAATTGACAACATTCAAACACTATAGATGCCAAAAAAATTTTTATAGATCCTTTTCCATTGTTGAAATATATCCGGAATTACCTATCATCTAGTTAGGCTTCATTTGTTCCTCCATCTGGACATAACAATACTAATCCAACCCGTTCGGCATAGCCTTCAAGGTTTTCATAGTATATGTAACGTAAAGTTGCACTGGGTTTGCTTTCTGGTGTACGGATGGTGGTTTTCCATGAAAATTCCTTCTTTCCTAACAGTGGCCGGAGTGCAAAAGGTGGGTAATAAGGGTGGCAAATGGGGCAGGGCAAGGCGGATAAGCTTTGTAGCCAGTTGGCCATAAAACAGGGTGGGGCAGGTTGACCCGTTTTGGTTACTTGGGTTAAAAGTATCAATTTTTCTTGTAAAAAAAGGCTAGCTAGTGAGTCAACCCGGCGGGCCAACCCATTTTTGGCTATATTTTTAGCTTTTATGCCAAGCTAACCCGCCCCGCCGAAAGTTGGCCATAAAATGGGATGGGGCGAGTTGAACCACCATAATTATTTGGGTTAAAAATGCCAACTCGCCCCATCAAAAAATGATGGGTTGGTGGGCCAACCTGGCTTGTCAAACTTATTTTGCCACCCCTAGTAGGTACCTGTAAAGGGACTTTAATGCCTAAGTTAATGTATGCATGGTAAAAAGGATAGGAATAATTAGAATGAATAGCTTATCTAGAGGGAAATTTTCCTCTCTTATTTATACACTTTGAACATGGCCACTGGACAAAATACCTTTAGAGGTGGCAGAGATCATGGGCATCTTTCATTTTGTGGTGTCCTTTTTGTGTGATGCCTCAAGTCCACTTATCCTCAACTAAGCTTAACATGGCTTTTAAGTACCCCAAAAACCCCTAGTTCGCTGAAAACCATAATATTGTTGGAGTTTGCATTTTTATGCAGAGCAAGTTCACTCTAGTTAGAAATCCTTACTGCAATGAGCAGACAAGTCAGTCAGGCTCGCTACAGTAAGAAGGGGAGTAGGCAGGCTCACTGCAATGGGAAGGTAGGTTGGCAGGTTCACTGCACTGAAGACCCCCAACGTTAACAGATGCCCAAAACGACACAGTTTTATTAAAATGCCCTTTCCCTATATAAACTTTTCTCATGCGTGTTTTCACTCCTAAAAATGCACAACCCTAACTTCTCTTCATTCCACCTCTTTTATCTCATTGTCTTCCATTCTTACCTCCTCTAAGCTTTAAGGTAAGGATTTGACTATAGTTTATGGTAGAGTTCCTCCCTTTTCTTTTGTTTAGGCATTTTTGGGTAATGTTATTCACGATTGTTGTCAAGTTTAGGTACTCCCCCAATATTCATAGAGTTTTTTTTAGAGGGCTTGTGGTTTATTCCTTGGTTTTTGTTACCTCTATAGCAGATATTGATGTCATTCCTACTTAAAGAGCTCTCATAGTGCTGGTACTTCACGTTTCACCCCTCCAGATGAGTGAATTCAATTATGTGACCTCTATTTTCGTCATCAAAGTTATTTTCTTAGCCTTATGGCATAGAGATAAGAATTTAGAAATTATTTCAAGACAAATATGAATTATTGAGAAGTTTTGTCAAGTTTATGGATTTTATGCTTTTCAAGAAATCATGAAAGTTGTGTTATAAAACTCATGGGACTATGTTTGTTGCTCAATTGATTTTATGAATAAGTGATGATTGTTAATATGAATATTTTGGAATGCTATATTTAGCCCAATGCTTTAAGAATTATATGTTTGCGAAATAATGCTTTCCAAAAATCAGAGTTGGTGCCTAAATATAGAGATCGAGGAGGTAGACGTACTGGAGGTAGACACCTTGGCTGCAGAGGTTAGGGTGGCGGAGGGCATCCTTTTATGTTTGCTTTGAACGTTGGGATGCACAGACGTCTAATGTCATGGTAGCAAGTATAACCAAAGTTTACTCATATGATAGTTTCGTGTTGATCGACCTTAGGTCTACACATTCTTTTTTATCCCTGCTCTTTGCCATATGGCTCGAGAGACCACCTTCCAATCTTAAGGGGCCAATTTTAGTGGGGATACCTTTGGGAGAGCCCCATCTTGTCCATTTGATTTATAGATCATGCGAGGTCAAGGTTGGTGATATGAAGACACTAGTAGATTTAAATGTGTTGGACGTGTCCGATTTTGATGTTACCTTGGGTAAGGACTAGTTAGCTTCATACCATGTGATGGTGGACTATCACAGTAAGACAATGAGGTTTGATGTTTTGGGAGGTAAGCTACAAGAGTTTCAAGCATAACTTGTCCGGCTCTGGCTAGTTTAGTCTCATCTATGAGTACTTTATGGCTTTTGGATAAAGGAAGTCGTAGGTTAGATATGGATGCCGAATTGCCAAATTTGGATTTGGTCTCCGTGGTTTGTGAGTTCTCGAATGTCTCTTTGGAGGACTTGTCAGGGATGCCACATGAGAGGGAAGTTGATAGAGCTTGAGCCTGGAGTGAGACCCATCTCTATACCTTCGTATTGAATGACTCTAGAAGAGTTGGAGGAATTGAAGGATTAGTTGCAAGAGTTGCTTGACAAAGGGTTTATTCGGCTGAATACCTTACCTTTGGGTGCTTTGGATTTGTTTTGAAGAAGAAAGACAGATCAATGAGGATGTGTATATACTATAGGCAGCTAAACAAGGTTATATTTAAGAACTGATACTCCTTGCCATGCATTAATGACCTGTTTGATCAGCTCCAAGAGGCAAGGCGTTTCTCCAAGATTGAATTTCAATGGAGTTATCATTAATTGAAGATTAAACATGAGGAAGTACCCAGGATGACCTTTAGGACTCGATATAGGCACTATGAGTTTCTTGTGATGTCCTCTAGGTTGATCAATGTCCCTGCAACTTTTATGGATCTAATGAACAGAGCTTTCAAGTAGTTCCTAGATCACTTTGTGATTGTCTTCATCGATTACATCCTGGTGTTTTCTAGGAGCAAGGAGGAGCATGAGCAGCATTTGAGGATCATTCTGTAGAAGTTAGGGGAGAATCCGTTATATGCCAAATTCTCTAGGTGTGAGTTTTGACTTGATCAAGTGATATTTTTTGGGCATATAGTGTCTAAAAATGGTATCTTGGTGGATCCATAAAAGGTTGAGGCAGTACAGTAGTGACTGAGGCCTGCAACAATTTCAGAAATTCGTAGTGTTCTAGGTTTGGCTGGATACTATCAGAGGTTTGTCAAAGATTTCTCTAGGCTCAACGCCATTGACAAGATTCACACGGAAGAGTGTCAAGTGCCATTGGTCAAATGCATATGAAGAGAGTTTTCAAAAGCTTAAGACTAGCTTGACCATGGCTCCAATGTTGGTGTTACCTTTAGGAACAGATGGTTTTTCTGTATTCTGTGATAGCTTGAGAGTTTGACTTGGTTATGTCCTTACATAGCATGGCCAAGTTGTGGCTTATGCATATAGGCAGCTCAAGAGGCATAAGTAAAATTACCCAACACATGATTTAGAGATGACAACAATAGTCTTTGTCTTAAAAATTTGGTGGCATTGCTTGTACGGAGAAACTTGTAACATCTTCACCGATCAGAAGAGGTTGAAGTACATCTTTCAGCAGAGGGATTTGAACCTCATGCAGCGCCAATGGTTAAAGTTGCTAAAGGACAATGATTGCATGATCTCTTATCATCCAAGCAAGGCAAATGCGATGGCAGACCTTTTGAGCAGGAAGTCTATGGGCAGTTTGACCCACATAGCACCTTTGAGGTAACCGTTGATAAAGGATATCTACAAGTTGAAAGCAGAGGGAGTCCAGTTTGGTCTCAGTGATTCAAGAGCCTTTCTTGCTCACTCTAAAGCCTAGTCAACCTTAGTGGAGTAGATTAAGGCACACCAAAGGATGACCCCAAATTGGTCAAACTTATGGAGGATGTTCAAAAGGGGAGAACACAGAGTTCTCAGTTGATGTGAAGGGTGTATTGCATTTTGGTGACGTTTATGTGTACCTGATGTGGGTGAGCTGAAGAGAAAGGTGATGAAAGAGTCCCATAGTGCAGCATACTCTATTCATCCAGATTCAGCCAAGATGTATCAAGACCTAAAGCAGTTGTATTGGTGGGAAGGCATGAAAAGGTATGTTGGTGACTTCATGATACAATGTTTGGTGTATTAACAAGTCAAGGTCAAGCACTAAAAGCCCGCAAGGTTGCTTCAATAGATAGAGATCCCAGAGTGGAAGTGGGAAAGGATAACCATGAAATTTGTAGTCTGGTTACCTTGGACCACTAAAGGGTTTGATTCCATATAGGTTATCGTGGACAGGATGACCAAATCAGCACACTTCTTGCCCGTGAAGACTATCTTCAGTGCAGCTCAGTATGTCCAGCTCTACATTGATAAGATTGTTAGACTCCATGACGTGCCAATGTCCATTATATCAAATGGAGGGTCCTAGTTTACTTTGCAATTCTAGAGAGCATTCCAAGAAGCTCTTGGAATACGTGTGTACTTGATCACAACTTTTCATCTGTAGACACATAGCTAGTCAGAGAGGACAATTCAAACTTTAGAGGACATGCTCAAAGTTAGTGTTTTGGATTTCGGTTAGTGTAACCACTTGTTATTGATAGAGTTCTGATACAACAAGAGTTACCAGACGAGCATCCAGATGGCACCATTTGAAGCCTTGTATAGGAGACACTGTAGATCTCCCATTGAATGGTTTGAGCTTAGGGAAGCTAAGACCCTACACCTAGAATTGGTTCAAGAGACCTTAGAGAAGGTTCAATTGATCAGAGGATGGTTGTTGGCAGCCCTGTCTAGATAATAATCCTATGCAGATAACTAACATTGAGACTTGAAGTTTGCGGTGGATGATCATGTCTTTCTATGGGTATCTCTTATGAAGAGATTGGTAATGTTTGATAAGCGGGGAAAATTGAATCCTAGCTATATTGGTGACCCCATAGCGAGTCTGGACCTGCTAAAAAATCCTCAAGGAGGAGTTTGGAACCTAAGCAGTATCGGGATGTCCACCTGTTGCCTCCTGATCTGATCCTACTCTGATGATCCGAGACCCTGAGTCGTAATAGTATATATAGCCTAGAGTAATTCTTCAAGCATAGTCCACCCTATTCACTTGCAATATCAAGATTGCTATGGCAAATATGAATAATTCACCAATGGATCGCAATACTTCCACTCCATGAATACGCACAAACACAACACACTACCTAATCACACCACATAACACACACACACACACACACACACACACACACACACACACACACACGTGTAAGATACACAGCACACATCATGGAACACCAAACATGGAAGCTATATGAAACTACTTATACAATGAGAAATCTGATGGCTTTAAAGCAAGATAAGAAAAGTGAGTTTTCCTTTTCTCAGTTTCTACTCATTATTTTAATTTAATCTCCTGTGTTTTTCCTTTTTAAGAATTTAATTTTAATACATAGACAATATAACCCTGTGCTACGCATGGGAACAAAGTAACTAATTTATTTTTATTTATATAATTAAATCAATTAAAATATTACAATTGGTACAAATATTTTGTTACAATGTGAGTAGAATAGGGCTAACAACAAAGTAGATAGCACATGGATTTCACTATGCCTCGGTATCTTTTCGAAAGTAGTGGGTTGCCCACCTAATCAGTCATCACTTGAGCTTGCAAGAATGTGTTATACGGCAATGCTAAGATAACAAACAGAATTGAATTCGTTGTGATTAGATTTGCATGACTGCTGGGAAGAAAGAGCACTAAATTTGCCATTCATCATGTTTGGATACTAAAAAGAAAAATGCTACTTATACTCATAGGATGTGGGACACTGTCGACTCATATATCATCTATTATTGGATGGGATGTGGATTCCATTCAACTTATACTAAAATTCTAACCTCTTGAAAAAGATCTTGCCTCATCCCCCTTTTCCTGATTAAAGTTGAAGTTGTGACCGACAAGCTAGAGCAATCATGAGTTTGTTAGCTCCTACACCGGCTCAAAAGTTGGGCATTACAGTACAGGATGTTCTGTGGTAGCAAAGGAATAGCCGGTGGTTTCACCATAATAGGGAAAAAAAATAGAAGACATATAAAAGTATTAGCTTTTAGGTTCTTTAAAAACCATTTATATATAAGTTGAAAAAAGAATGATAATTAACATATAGATTTATAGCAATTATTTTTAAATATTTTTAATCTTATTACATATAATTATATCATACTAAATATTATTTATCATAATTTACTTATTTTTAACAATTAATTAGTCTTTATTTATATAACATTTCATTATTAAATTTCTAAAATTATTAATATAAATTGAAATGTTATTTATTAGTTTAGTTTTTATACACTTGACCTTGTAAGATGATTTTCTAATATCAACCAATAAAAATTCAAGAAGTTACAAATCATAGGAAGAAGTCATCGATCAATATTTATTTTATATTGCTGATGTAATTCAAGAGTGGCTTTGAACTTATGATGTATAAAGCTATATGATTCTACAATATATTGTATCTACCAAACATTAAAGTAAGAGCATAATATATAGTATTAGTAATTTATCTTATCATGTGATATAATACAATATCCAAATACAATCTTAGTGAAATGGGGGCATAGAATGGGATTTGTAAACTAATGGGGATGGAGTGTTATTTATTGATATTTCAAGAGAATTAAGTGTATTTTGTTAAAAAAAAATCAAAACTTTGCATGATAAGTGAAAAACAATTGAAAGATCGTATAACCATGACCCACCTAGTATTTTGCAACAAGTAACATGTAAGGAAAACTATGTAAAAAATTATGAAAAATTGTTTGATAAAATATAGCACTCTCTTTCTCTTACATATTTTAATAGTTTCTATTTATACTATTCATCATAATATGTAAAATTTAAAATTAAACACATAAACTAGTATTTACAAAGAAATTTTAATAATGTGATAATTAAAATATTGATCTATAACATTTTTTATTGTATTATATAGATATTTTTTACTTGTCAACATTATTTAGCATGAATTAGTTTTTAATAATTTTTGTTTATTTATATATTTTTTTATTATATTATATATATATATATATATATATATGAAAATAGTAAAAACTAAGAAAGAAACGGTTAAAAATTATCATTGTGATGCGTGTCGGTATTAAAGTTGGAAACAATAGATAAAGTTAAACAAAATTAAAAGATGAAAACGTAACAGTGCTATAAACAGTAAGTAGCACTTTGTTTTATTATACGCATGTATAGATGCATGTGACCAGAGGAAGGACCATATTGACAAGCGTTAAGTAATATTTAAAACCAAATAAAAAAAATAAAAGTAAAAATTCACATGAAAGAGGGGTTTGGTTTGGATAAAAATAGAGAAAGGGTAAGGGAAAATATTTTGCGGATAGACTCCATATGTTGACCCTTAAAAAAAGGAACTCCATATGTAAAGAGAGAGAATTGTGAACAGAAGCATAGCTAAACTAATTTTTTAAGGAGAGATCGATACTTAAAAGTTGATTTTACATTAATATATATATATATATATTAGTAATTCTTAATGTTATTTAAAAATTAAACAAAAATCATCATATCAAAAAAATACATTTTACGATCAAATTTCAAGGGAAACATACATATTTTACGGAGAATATTATTTATTACAATATTTAAATTAAAAAATTGATAGAAATTAAATAAATAGTTATTTTTGGGGCCAAATTTTATAAAAATGACCATCTTATAAAAGAAATTGAGAATTTCCGCCGGGTGGTTGGGGGGCATTGCCCCTTCCATACACTAGAAGCCCCCCAGATTTTGCAGATAAATTACATGTATAATTTTCTTCTATTTTTGTTCTCTAACAAAGCACACCTTAAAAAAATAATAAATAAAGATAAAATATGTTGAAATGTCAAGTCCTTTCGTTCAACATTTTCCTCAGTAACCTAGTTAAGCTGCTATTTTTTCCTTTGTCTTTTTGAATGGTTATATTTTTAAATTTTTTTTTCGTTGTAGTAAAAGGTTTCTTTGTAAATTCTTAAAAATTCAACTATAATTAGTAATGATATATGCACAACACTTCACAAACACACACACACAGGTTTATGCACATAATTCTTCATTATACCTCTTCAATGTTACATCAACATTTTCCATACAAATTCACATCTAATCCAATGACTGCACGATTATTAATTCTGTCTATCTTTTTCAAATGGAATTATTTTTCTGAATTGTGACCATAGTTTTCAACTTGTCCCTCAAAAAGTATAATATCCAATTTATTTCCCAACTTTTACATTGAAAACCAAATACTTACAAGAAAAAAAAAAAAGAAAAAGAATATCTCTTACTACTTCTTCCTAATGTCCAAGTTCAGAATTTCTTTTTCTCTTGGCAGAAAGGAGCTGTGATGGCCATGAATCCGCAGGGGTCGGATACCTGGCTTCCGGTTTACTGACAGTTGAGGTGGCTTTTGGTATAAGCTCAGCAACATCAGGAGCTGACAAAGCGGTTTGATGATGGGGATGGAAGGGGACAACCAAAACTGCAGGTCCTTGTCCTTGTCCCTGCTGCAATGAAGGTTCCATGGTAGACAACCGGAGACTCTCTCCCGGAAAATTTATCGTCTGCTCCGGCGGATGAAGTTTGAAATGAGGAGGTACACTCAGGTCTGGTCTAGACTGGGCTGCTCTTGCTTCTATCTCACCTTGAAGTTTCTCAATTTGAGCTTCTAGAGCAGAATTCTCCTCCTCCACCTCATTTTTCTCCAAAGTCACCTACTCAATGAAGGCAATTGCATGAAATATAACCAAACACAAGCATACAATGATAGTGACATCAAAGTGTTTCACTTTAACCCCTAACTATAGGCCATGTGCACTTTAGTCCCTAAATTTTAAAAATGTGCAAATCAACTCCCTAAGCTTTTATTTATATGCATTTTAGCCAAAGTAAGTATACTATATCCCCTCTAAATTTTGGAATATGTATAAATTGACCCCCCAAACTTTTCTAAATATGTAACTTAGTACCCTAAAATTTCTTAAATTTGTGATATTTTTCCTAACAATTGATGGAAAAATTAACGGAAGGGTCAATGCATATTCAAGAAAGTTCAGGGTCATACTACACATGTTTTAAATTTAAGGTACAAAGTGCATATCACCTATAGTTTAAGGGGCTGAAGTGCAATTTTCCCAAATACTTGTTTCAAGAGATTGGTGAAATGATAATAAGATGAAGTTTACCCATCAAATGATACAAATACTTCTCAATAGCTAACAGCACACTACACATACCATCATTCTCCATAGGGAAAAACAGAAGGAAAAAGGAGGAGGAAACTCGTGAGGCACTTACATAATGAGTTTCAGACAATAAAGATGCATTCTCCTTCTGCAGGGACTCAATCTGACTGAAAAAGTCTTTTAAGAGTCTGGAGGTTTCGCGCAATATAGAAGCTTTTCCATTGTTCTGCTCACCAAGATCTGTTACCCCCACAAGAGAGAAAAAGGATATCATATCTTGCAACATGTCAAAGATGACTTAATCTACAAGATAAAAACCAGACATAGTTGTGATGTTTAATATGGAGC
Organism: Dalbergia cochinchinensis; assembly: GCA_031216125.1. Classification (NCBI taxonomy): domain Eukaryota; kingdom Viridiplantae; phylum Streptophyta; class Magnoliopsida; order Fabales; family Fabaceae; genus Dalbergia; species Dalbergia cochinchinensis. Next base: position 49,743,076 of record CM062373.1, on the reverse strand, counting down.
AAACAAGGTTAGAGTCAAATTCCAATGAACTAAAAACTTCGACATGGCGGCGGCATAAGAAGTTACCGAGTGCATTGGCAAGATCAAGAAAGAGTTCATTCAACTGTTCGCGCTTCATTTTCTCCCTTTCAGCCTTGCGAGCTCTCTTGGGGACTTTCCCACGGTTCTTTTTACCAGGAGAGGACCTGTCATATATCAAGATAACAGAAACTGAAACCAGATATTGAAGCTATTTCTGCACATTAACTAATTATGCAAGAGACACCTAGCATATAGTGCTGAAATTGCCTTTACCCCTACTACAACTTTTAATTAGTAATTCAGATTATATTTAAATTTGTAGTAAGAAGTGCAGTTGGGTCCAATAACCAAGCTTTAAATTCACAGAACTGGGGAAGTTGCGTCTGTAGACACCTAGTATGCAATTGCTGCTAGTATTACTACTAATTCTACTTTTAACTGAAGTTCAGGCTATACTAAAGCAGAAATGATGAAGCATACAAAAATGTAAAACATAACACATGCAGACCGCATCTTGATAACTACCAAACTGTCTCCCCCTTTATTATTCAAAACCTCCCATGATTGGTTATTTCACCTTTTGTCGTTTTTCATGTTATTGGCTTTCGAGCCATCTAGCATTGCTGATACTAAAATTCATGGTAACGAAAAATACGCCTAGACCAAATAACCACGAGAAGAGAGCCTTTAAATGCAATGAACCACGAAAATTTATGCTAGTTGCACCAGGTCAATGCATCAAGTGCCTTGAACGGTTGAACCCAACAACAGCCAATGAGGCTTTTCCCATTAGCCGGAGTCAGCTACATACATAAATCAAACAATGACATATTTTAACATATTGTCCCAAACAAAACAATGGAACTATGGAAGTAAGCCCATTTAATCTTGTGTGTTAACAACAATGATTCAGTAACAACGGAATCAAATCAAAGTTTTATTAGTAGTAAGCTACAAAATTTCCTGTAAACGAGCCTTTTTCATGTGTCATATATCATCATCAAAAAGAGCAATGAATCCACCACATCTATATATGAATCAAATATCTCATTACCTCTTTCTTGATGTCTCTTCCACCGTGTTGACCTGGTCAACCACAGAAGCCACACCCTCGGATTCCATATTAGACAACACAATCAAGCCGGCGATGCCCTCGATAGAATCCTCCTTGCAGAACAACAAAAACAACCTCAATTTCAGAAAAAAATAAAGAAAAATAAACAGTGAGAGAGTCAGTTTGCATATAACAACAGGCACAGCCCATTGTTTCTTATGTTCCAAGTGTATTTAATTCATAGAAGTAAGAAGTTACAAATAATGAATTCTTAAATTTCAATAGCTGACTTAGCAAACTATCCTACTGGCAGCCACATTCAATTTCAATCCCCCATGTACAGCAGTAACTCCTTTAGAAAAGGGGCACCAAATCTTTCAACCCCATAACAGGATGAAGCATTTTAGCTCACCTGAAAAAAAGATAAAAATTGCAATTGCATAGGGAAGAGGAGAGTATTCAAATGGAAGAGGTTGACTTGGCTGGTTGGTGGGAAATATAACAAGGGAAGGGAGTATGTAAGTGTAGAGGTTGCAAGAGAAGAGAGTGTGGCAAGAGGGCAGCCTTCACTGGAGGGCGCGTGGCTGCCTCATGTAACTTTGCTGCCATCACCCAACACAAACGAGTTCTCCACGTGATGTTCTCTCTCTACCCCTTCCTTTTAGTTTCTTCGTATGATCATTATAAGTAATTGGATAAACTACACTCAAATTTTCTGAGGTTTCTAAAAATATAATTCATAATTTTTTTAGTTATTTAACTTACACTCACACTTCTTTTATTTGTCAAATTTTAAGTATTTATATTATAGTCACACTCCTCATTCTAAGAACATCGTTAGTAAACTTAACAGAATGATATTTTTGTAATATTAACTATTTTTAATTAATAAAATTATAAAAATAATTTTATCCAAATTTAAGGATATTTTTATAATTTTATTAATTAGGAACAGTTAATATTATAAAAATATCATCCTGTTAAGTTTAATAATGGTATTCTGTAAATAAGAAGTGTGACTGTAATATAAATACTTAAAATTTGACAAATAGAAATGGTGTGGTGTAAGTGTAAACTGGATAACTAGAAGAGGTGCGGATTATATTTTCACAGATCTCAAAAGAAGTGAGTGTAATTTACCCTAAGTAATTTGGAGCTATTAAGTCGAGAATTTTTTTAAGTAATTTGCTCTTATAAAATGTTAGTTTGAGAGAATGACGCCCTAATACAAGGTGGGAAAGTCTATGTAAGTAGTCTGCGAAAAATCTTTGGACTCGGACTAACTACCATTTATCTTCATTCAAGCAGAAAAATAGGGATTTAAATTTGTGACCTACATACAAGACATTGTATTGGTCCACTTGACCAACCCCCTTCTCACTAAATAATTGGACATTCGTTATTTTTAAACAAAGTTTCATATTTGAGTAATGTGGATGAAAAAACTCATGTTTAAAGGGTTTTATCCATTGTGAGTAACTGAAATTAGTTAGAATATAATAAACTTTAGATTCAAATAATTTCGAGAAAAAAAATAGTTATTTCGATCTAAATTATTATCATTAATAATTATAATCATTGCAGGTCCTATAGGTTTTAATCCAAGTAAGCATTTTAACACGACTTTTATTTATGAATTTTAGGGCACCAGTCAGGAAAACATGTTATTTATATATTTTCCCCTTTTCTTTGAAAACATGATTTAAAACATTAGTTATTATGATTAAGAACCTTAGCCATGGAGGATTAGCATGGCTGATAAAATGATTAAGAGCCTTGACTCAATTTCAAAATTACTTCTAATTTAGTTACAAGGCCATTGCTTGCCTTATTTCTCGTAAGAGAATTTTGTATGCATCTAATGGCTCTGCCTATTACAAATTCGATTTTTTTTGTAAAGAGATATATAATCTACATACAAGAGTCTTTTATGATTATACATACACATACTAGTAAATCTAACTATGATATAATTTATACTCGATTATATCACGTGGTCTTCTGTGTTGGTTCTTGTACGTACGTGTTAATTTGTGCTTGTCTAAACTTCATGCTCTTGTGCACCCAAGTTTGAATTTACGAATTTTCATTCTTCCATTTAGTGCAAGAGCAAGCACATCATATTCCTCCACGTACCAGAGTTCAGACACCACTGCCTGAACACAAGTTTGAATCAAAGTCAAAGAATTAACGTAAAATAAAAGTTAAGAGTGCTAATAGATAATATGAAAAGTTCTAACAACTCATATTTTCACAATACCATAAAACTGATAGGGTCAAAAATCAAGGGAGTGTATCTGGAATAAAATTGGTGAAGTTTAGTTTGATTAGGATTGCGACTAAATATAATGAATTAGATTCCCCCTTTACATGCTGCTAATAGGAAAAAAATAAATCTTAAATTTTACGTCGAACAAATTGATCCCTCTAGAAAAGAAAAAAAAAAGAAAAGGACAAATTAGTCCCTACAACATCCCTATATAAGTCACTGCCAATTAAAAATATCAAATAAATTAAGATATGTTAGGATTGGTGGAACATGATGAGTGGAATAGAATGAAGCCAAGTGAAGCTGTTCCATTGTTGGGATATATTTTATTCAATCTCATTTTTCTCAATTTAGGGGAGAAGAAAATTAAAAATAATTAGATAGAATGGGGTGCATCCGCGTTTGGCAAATTTGAACAATGGAACCAAAAAAAAAACATACTCCATTCCCCCCCCCCCCACCCCAATTCCATCTAATTCCACCAATCCAAACATATCCTTTGTACATGGATCAATTTAACCATTTCCATGATTCTTGATGGACCAATTTGATCAATTTTTTTAAAAGGGACCAATTTATCTAACATTTTAAATTGACATAATCTTTTTTGAGTATTTTTTTGACCATTTGTCCTACGCAAAATTTAAGAGGAGCCAATTTGGAGTTTTGTCAAGAAAATATCATCCCTTCTATCCCACGTCCCTTTTTCATTCTCTCTCAATTCAAATTTTAACTGCTAAGAAAACACACTCATATTTCAACTTTGAAATGCAATTTTTATCCTTACTGCCCCTCAAAAATTAGAAATCACATAACAACAAACCTTGAATCCATGGATCTGACTGTTAAGTCGATGAACTAGCTCATGCAAAAATTGGACATCATCTGACGTTTCAGGAAGTTCCTGCACATAACAAGAATTGAGAGTAAGTGATAGAATAGAGTGGAAAAATGGGATCAACATGATACTGCTATCCATTAAGGGTGCATTTGTTTTGGATTTTTTTTTTTCGACAGAAAAGTGGTGTGTTTTTCAAATAAAAAAGTCACTTTTCATAGAAGCTATTCATATCAACTTTTACTCAAAAGGTGAAACCAGATTATTTTAAGTAGTTTTTAACTTTTGAGTGGAAGCTCATCTGAAGAACTTCTATGAAAAGTGATTTTTTCAGCTAAGAATAATCACTTTTTTGTTAAAAAAATACAAACAAACACACCCTAAATCCATCGTATTAGAAATCAGAGATGTTCCCTCAACACTTGATCAGCAATGAGGAAAACCAAAAGGCATAAATATTTGGGATGGAGACAATTCTCATTTGGAGCATCATAAAGGCAACCAACTAGTGACTAGTACACCCCATTTCAAAATGTTATGTTACTCCTTGCTATATTTGCTGTCCTCTTGCAAGTTCAATTCATTCTATGCTATAAAGCATGGGTACTCCATTTTTGCTGGGTACTTTTTGGATATAGTTACACCTACATATGTCTGGGTATGTACCCGATGACTTCATTTAAAAAAGAAAAAAGAAAAAAAATTGGTATGGCAGGGTACTGCTGCGTATGCCCTTAGTGAATTGTTGTTTTTTTTTTTTTTCATTCTTTCTTTTCTTTCCTTCTTTTTCCAATTCTATTGAGCCCTAACCTTTCCCCTACCCAAATTTCTTTTTATTTTTCATATTTTTGAAATGTAATGTTGAATAATTTATACCTATTTTTTTATGTTAAAATTTTAATTTTCAATGCATGAAATTTGTAAAATTTCAATATTTTTTTTATACATATAGACGTCCCCGTACTCCACTTTTTTCAAAATTTTTGTATCCAGTACCCATATACATGCAACACAAATTCTATGTCAAATCCCTTGACACTTCACATGCTTCAAATCAATTGCCAAATAAAAAAAAAGCTGAGTCACATCACAAATGAATTCTAAAATTTTATAAAGTGCAACTAAATTTGCATGTAGAGCGAAACAAATTGATGTCAATTTGAATTTATAGGCATCCAACATGTTAAAAATTGGTACTTCTTAACCATAGGGAAGGTCCAGGTCAGTTCTCAATTCGCAGTGGCAAATGCAATTCAAAACTGGCAATGGTGTCACTTTAGCAGTTAACTCTAAAAAATTTGAGGAAATACTGAAGATGCATATTACCGTAGATGATGCTTTAGGTGGGCCCATGAGCCTTGCAAATGACGTGTGAAGAATTGCAGCATCATACTGCAGACGAAAATAATGATGGAAGAGCATCAAACATCATAAAGTTGTGAAATTTTAGTTCCTAATAACCAAGCAAAACCAAAAGATTGGATCCCATAGAATTTATAATATCATAAAAGAATTCTAAAGAAGGCATCTCAAATTAATGCAGCCATTCAGGACAGAGATTTCAGACTAATGGAAAGCAAGGGAGCCCCTTTTAATTCCCAAAGCCATTTAGTTTATATATGGAGGGAAAAGAAAAACTTCTAATTACATCTCACAACATCTAAAGGTATCTTTGCGTCAAGCCGTAGTGAATTCATCTTTCGTGCACTGAAATTATTGCAAAACTGAGAATTCAAATGATGCTTACAAGTTGCTTCTCTGGTGCATGTGGAAGCACATCCTTCAACTTAGCGCGAATGGTTATAGGATCTGTCCCTGAGGTGACCTACAGAATAAGTATAAAATCATTAGCCTTGGTTTGTGAGTTGTAAATGTTGTTTGAAATACTAATACAGAGACAATTCAACCTACTGATTCAATTATAGAGAAAGTTTCATTTTCTGTTATTGGTTTCAAATTTATTATGTATCTGATTGATGCACATGTTGAAAGTCTTCGCAATTACATGAGGTGCTAAGAAATTAACCAAGCAAATATGAAAATAAACAGTCATCAAGTTACAAGAAGATAAAAGAATTATCACAAAAGCTGGAAAAGGATTTATTTAAAGGTATGAATGACAAACAAAGCTTTGCTGTTTCCTTTTCATGGTGAAAAAAAAAAAATTGTGCCAAAAGATTTCCAGAATCTGTAAACCAGACACCAAATGAATCATACAAATACAGGTAAAATGCTACAGATATATATATCTTCACCTTTTGTTGTAAAATTGGAAAATTTAGAATAATGAACCACTTAAGGCCAAAAGCCAATAACTTCAGAAAAAGCTTCTCTGAAGTGGGCTTCTCTCTAAAATGAGAAAGTAAAGGGGTATTTACCTTAAGATCATTTAGTGAGTTATGAATTACGATTACAATGAACTTTGTTGATCTAAGAGTGTGTACCCCTCACTTTCTATCTTTAGAAACAAGCTCAATTTAGTTGAGTCTTTATGTTTGTCAAGCTTCAACATTCTAAATTTTCACTGGATAGGATTCAGTCTATCGCACTGCTTTATTTGTGTATGAGAGAGAGAAGGGGGAGGTGCAGCTAGAGACTAGTCTCAAGGAATCATGTCCATATGTGCGATTCACAGTCTATAGTGCATTGGTTGTCAAGGACAAGGAAACAAAATACATGATCCTTTTAGATTATGGAAAGTAACCTGCCAGCAACCCAAGAGCACCCCAGTTGAAGTCAAAACCACCCTATCCAAAACAATATTCAAAGGGCAGAGTGTCCTTGCAACAGCTTGAACAGAAGATGCTTCAGCTTTTATCTGAAACAAGAATGATCCTAACAAGTTAGGTTAGCACACCACCAAGATGAAAAGGAAATATTCAAAATGAAAGTATACCTCTTCTTCAGTGGCAGGTACAGGTACAATATGGTGGGAGGCATGAAACATGCTAAAATGGTACAGACTGGAGTTCTGAAACCAGATTGCTAATTTACACACACGTCAGAATGCCAATAAAATAAAAAAAGATAGAGGAAACGTTGAAGCGATTATATTTAAACATATAGACAATGATTGAATCTAAATTGTGAATTCTGTTGTTGTCTTTGTCTAGCTATAGGTAATAGGTTGGTCCAAACTACAGCTTACCTTTATCGAAGTATGGATTAAATATATTTTTGACAGCCTCCCTGTATCATGCAAGCCACACAAGTCTATATGAATATCAAATCACTTGATTTAAAGTAATAGAAAAAATTAAATCAATGAAGATAAATGCAATGATAAAGAAGGATATGTGAAGGTGAAGATATTATGATCATAGTGATTTATAAAAGTGGTATGCTATTCTCCTTTTAGCATGAAAGCAAAAGAAAAAACAAAGGTACAATCAAACCATACCCCCTTAAAGTTTTTTGCATCAGTTTTAAAGCACTAATCTACAATATCATACAATTTACACCCATCAATGATACGAGCACCAAAGGGTAAATTGGACTTATCAGCATCTTGCAATAGAATCCAAAATATTTAGGTGGATATTCAAAAACATTATTACTTATTTTGATATTTTGGAATTTGATTTGCTTTATTTGTATTTAATTAGGATTAGTAAATCGCAATTTGTTCAAGATTTGTTTATGATTTGTTTAGGATTTTATACCTTAGGATATTTATCTAGGATCAAATATTTAGATAGGATTAAATCTTTTAGGCTTTTGTTAATTTTTAGTATTTATTTATAAATAGGCAATTTGGCCTATAGACAGTTTTTTATGATGAATACAAATTGAAGGTTTCTTTCAAAATGTGAGAATGGAAATTCTCATTTTGGTTCTGTGTGATGCAGAGCTTTCTATCCTCCCTTTGATCTAGGTTGCCAAGAACAAGTTCTTTGGAGGTCTAGTAGGGAAAATCCCTTTCCAGTGACCAAGGTTACTAAGAACAAGTTTTTTAGAGGTCTAGCAGGAAAAACCTTATCTTTTTTCCTGTTATCTAAGTTTTCAAGAACATGTTTCTTGAGGGTTTAGTAGGGATGATTTTATCCTAAATCTTGTTAATTATGAAAGTGTGTGCCTAGAAAGATCTTTATATCCATGGGGTTCCACATCAATCGAGTCTCAAAATGATACATTACACCCCCTTGAATATTTAAAAACACTGCAAGTGATTATTCATGCCTAAAGAGGTCAGTATTCATCAAGATGCATTGATATTTTCTTTTAAGCATACTGATGGAGGAGACTGTGTACTCTCTGGTTAAATTATAGAAAATGGAGTAGTGGAAACAATATAAATCCTGGGCCTAAACAGCAAAATACAGAAAATATAGGAAAGGCGGTGAGCACCGTTCATGGAGTTTTGGCAAAGCAAAGAAAATCATTATAGAGGTGGGAGATGGCCTCTCTATTTTCAGTTCCTAACTAAGGTATTCATGATTGTAGATTCCAAAATTTTCAAGGAAGTTCAAATTAAGGAGGCAAAATAAACATCTCTAAAACATGAAGGGGGTTTAGTTTTGTGCTTTGGGGTACTGAAGAAGAATTGGCCCACTACTTGAGATGATGAAATTTACCCAAGCAGAAAAGGGACCAAAATGTACAATATAAGGAGAGTAAGTACCGTAACACAAAAAAAAAATGGTAATTTTATTCCTAATAAAGTACAAAGTATTTTACGAAACAACATTTATTTGTAAATAATATATAACTATCAGTTAATGCAAATATGAATCTAATGATGAAACAGCAAAGCTCCGAATGGTAACAGAAATTTGCAAATAAATAAACCTTGCAGCTAAAATAATAAAAAGAAAAGAACAAAAACTATAAGGATAAACGATCAAGCAACAAGCATCTTATTGCTGTGGTACCATGAAATGCTATAAATTTAGGGTATAAGAATGCATCATAATACCATATCTTGTCGCCAGAATCTACCTAGAAAAGTTCTGCAATAGTTTAAAGGATTTTGCTAACTAGTACCCTAACGACGATAGTTAAGGAATCGAAAAAAGGAAAGTTTTGATTAAAAAAGTAAAATGTTTGTTTCCAATGCATTGAATAGTGAATACATTGGAAATTTCATAGATTTCTATTTTTCATTCCTTAATTAGTGCCCTTAGGCCAATCATTAGCCAGATCACTAGTTTAAAAATTTGATTTCACATCTCCACTTCCTTTGAAATTTACCATGAGCATGAATCTCTAGCATGACCCACTTCTCCACTCATTAACAATATCCCATGAATCCAGTGAACGGTTTATCATTAGTATGCAAGCTTCAAATCAAAGCAAAAGAACTTTCTAGAAACAAATAGTTTTTCAGCTCATATTAGATAAAGGAAAGAGCATCCTTAAATGACAGTCGCATCTAAATATAATCATTCAATTCAAAACCATGATCAAATTCGGAAAAAAATTTATGACATTGTAAAGCATAGATGCAAACAATGATCATTAATAACATCCACTAATGCTTACGCGACATGGATGGAGAATTCAGTGCTCATGTACAACACATTAGCTCTCACTGGAGGATTCGCAGGCTGCATATATGGAAACTAATCATCAGTTGCTGCACAAGCAACTCCACGAAACACATCTTAAACTGTAATAACAACCTTCAGTACAGGTGTTACAGATCCATCCTTCAGAGTAAAGATATCTGAAAGAGACAATGACTGAGAGGTTTCACCATGTTGCAGGAAAGAAGCTCCATGCTCATCAAGATCTCTCGCCATCTTCTCATATAACTTGGATCTTCTCTCCCAGTTTATGTTTGAAGAATCTGAGACAGACCCTTTTTAACTTAGTAACACAATCACAGATTTCTCTACCCAAAATAAAATTTTTGAATAAAAACCTCAACAAATAAATAATAAAAAATCTTTACACAAAAATTAGTAAGTTAAGCCCAAACAAAGAAGTTAAATAAATACACAGTAGAAAAGCCAAATTTGTCTTGAGAGAGCCAAATTATCATCAGTTTGACAAATTGTAATGACCCAAGTTGAAGAAATTCTCACCAATTGTTACAATACAGAAATCTACCTTACTAGGAAACATCATACGCACACAAACAAAAGGAAACAAATAGATCATGAAAGCAAAGTTTGAAAAGGGTGTGTGATGAGAAATTTACCTGAAGAAGAAGAAGATGATGAAAGGGTGTCTGAAGAGTTGTGGAGGAGCATCTGGAACAAGGTGAAGAAGAAGAAGGCAGAGACGAGCCAGATTAAAGCAACAGTTTTGGAGTGAGTCCACCAACTCCAGCTTCCACTCCTGACCATCACAAAAGCTAGCTGTACAACACAACACAAGCAGTGACAGAATGAGTGGAGAGTTCCAAATGAAGCTTAGTGTCACTCACAACTCACAAGTACCCCATTTTTGCTGACTCCTTCTCAGTTCTCTTAATTAGCTAACTAGCGTGATACGTGGGCACGCACAAAACTCAACCTGCCCTTGAAAAAAAAAAACAATGAAAATTAAGGCCAACCAAGATTTGAAAATCACACCTAACTTTATATTTTAATCTTAATTATTGATATAAAATTTAATAACATAAATTTACTCTTCTTACTCATATAAAATTATTCCTTTCACTTTATCCTTTTTCTATATTTAACGAGTAAATTATGATATGCTTACTCTATCTGATAACTTCTTTTCAACATAAAATCTGATTAATCTAACAGTTAAGTTTAAAGTTCTTACTAAGTAGATCAAGTTAAAAATTCCACAAAATTTAAAATAATTTGATAGTGTATTATTTTATTTTATGTTGACAGATAATATATTTTAAAAAATATAAGTAAATATTGATTATTAGATAACACGTCTATTGCAATTCAATATTTCTAAAATTTAGCATGCTTAATTATCAAAATAATAACACATAAATCAATCATCAAATCAATTAAATTCAATGTGCATAAAAAGTTATTAAATGGATGACTAAGTATACAAGACTTATTAAATATAATATTTTTTATCTCTAAAAACTGAATGGGTTTTGGTTTGGGTTCTTGAAATAAAAATGGTTTTGATCCAAATGTTTCTAAAATATTTTCATTTTAGCCCCTACAATTAGGGGTGACAAACGAGTTGGGTCAATGCGCTCAACCTCACCACAGGTTGGTCATAAAATATGGCAGAAAGGGTTTATCTATTTTGGTTATTTGGATTAAAAGTGTTAATCTGTCTCGTCAAAAAATGGTGGGTTGGCGAGCCAACTTGACAAATCCACCTGTTTTTTGTTATTTTTCTAGTTATGTAGGCAACCAACCTCGACCCATTGTGGGTTTGGCATAAAATGGAGTTGGAACGTTTGACTTATTTAAGTTATTTGAGTTGGAAATATCAACTAACTCGTCAAGATATGACAGATTGACACGCCAACCTAATAGGCCTAACCCATTTGTCTACCTCTGCCTGCAATTAGTCTACCTATATTAAATGCTTTGCTGGCTAATAGAAAGTCACATTATCTAATCTTTTATGATATCAATACTCATATATGGCATATTATAATCCTATGTGTCAAAATTCTTATTTAATAATCTATTAGACCCAATTCATTAACCTATCTTACTAGATCTAATAACTCATTTTATAATAAGATTGTGACACATATGATTATAATATACCACATATCATATAGGATTGGACAGTATGATTTTTTATCTGCTAACTCAGCATTTAATAGAGACAAATTAACTGTAGCGACTAAAACCAAATCGTTTTGTAAATGTTTGGATAAAAATAAAAATTAAAGTCAAAACCAAACGTCGCATTTTTTTAGGACCAAAAATATATTCAAACATTTGAATTGTTTAAAATTTTCTTTAGCTAATAGTTCCTTAACCAACATTTTTATTTATAGAATCAAATGTATTATCTTGACCATCTCCACAAAGCACTATTATCACTAAGACTATTTTTTGAGATGTTGTTGCATAGTCATAAGCTGTGTCATGTGATTAACATATTATGGTGGATTCAATAGGAGGAAGAAACAATAATGAAGACTTCCTGAGCTTAGTTCTTTGAGCAAATTAATGAAAACTCTCTTTGAAAACTTCATAGATGGAGACCATATCTGAAGAGGCTGAGGAAAGGATAAGAAGTGCACTTCACTCAGTTAATGTTTCCCAACAATTAAGCTCAATTGGAAAAAGAGAGGAATGAGAGAGAAGAAACGAAGAAGGAGTTTTGTGAAATAAGGAAACACATTAAATATATTGATGGAGAAGTTATGCATTAAACCAAGATCTTGACATTCAATTCCTATACCCCAAGATGAAAATGATTCAAGTGATGAAGAAGATAAAGAGAGTGCATCTGAAGACTGTGATGCGTAGTTATTGCTTAGAACTATTAGTTTGTTTTTTGCTTATCTTAGTACTTACATATGACTTATAAATTTTGATTCTCATCACCCATGGATTTTGCTGTGAAAATTACATGTGGAATTACTTGCAAAATTGAATTATGAGTGGGAAGTTTTGGTCCTCATTACCTGTGGATTTTACTGCTTTGAATTGCCTATGGATTATGCTATGAAATTATCCTGGGGATTTTGTTTCAAAAATTACCTATAAAATTACTTGTAAAATCAAATCATAAAAAGTTCTAATTACCTGTGGATTTTGCTACAAATTGAATTGCCTGTAAATTTTGCTGTGAAAATTACTTGAGGAATTATTTGCAAAATAATCGAATTATGGATGATTTTGATTACCTTTATGGATTTTGCTTCGGATTAAAGTACTCGTGAATTTTCTATGAAAATCACCTGCAAAAATTTTGTCCCTTAAAATTAAATCAGTAACAATTTGCAAAAAAAAAAAAAAAAGGAAATCCTTCAAAGCACCCACTCTGCCACGGAAATAGCTATGAATTTTTTTGGTTTCTTTTGAAAAATCACTGCAATATAATTGAGTTTTACTAAATCATACAATAATCCAATCTAATCTAATCTATAAAAGGGAGAGTTTGGTTGAATTTTTGCCATATGGATTTTGCATTTGACATTTGGAAAAAGAATTTGCCATTTGGCGCAACAACAATTACTTACATGGCAACATTAAACAATAATATCTATTGAGTTTTAAATAAGAAGTCTCCACTTATCAACTTGAAAGCATTATTAATAGTAGTATTACTTTTATTTATTAGGCAAACCAATCACATTTAGATCACACTTTCACCTTAAATACAAAAAAGAACTCAAAACTTAAAAGATAAAACTCTCATTTTAATCTCTTTAAAATTTCAATTTGAACAAATTGGTCACTGTAAAGACCAATTTATTCAATAATTCAATTTTATATGGATAAATTTGGGATTTTTTTTTGTAAGGGTCAATTTATCCAACTTAAAATTCTAAAGGGACTAAAATGTGGGATTTGTCAAACTTAACAGAATAATTTCATACTCTTATAAGTAATTTAAATAATATTAGATATTAGATTGATTTATATTATATAAAAATTATATCTTTTGGTGTATTTATAATAATTTAACGTATCTAATATAAAAGGAAGGCCTCGGTTGAATTTTGCTATTTGGACTTTGCATTTGACATTTGGGAAAAAAAGAATTCGTCATTTGGCACAATAACAATCGCTTACATGGTAACATTGAACAATAATATTTATTGAGTTTCAAATGAAAAGTAAAATAATTCTAAAAATAAATTATTTATTTAGCATCTTCATTTGATTTTTATTTTATCAAATAATCAAGTTTATTTTTTTCCTGCCTCAAATAATAATAAATACTAAAAATGATGATAAAATTTGTCTTGAGATGATCGTCATTGCGTTTTTTTATAGTTATCTTATGTACTTTTTCTTTCTATATTTATATTTAATCGAGAAATTAATTGGATCCTATCGTCCATATAATTTTGTTAAGGTGACTATACATTAACTTTGATTCCTACATGTTCATATATTTGTTAATTTTAATGATATGCAAATATAGTATCAGTTAAAATATATGCAAAAATACTACAAATAATATTTATTTTTAAACTAATTTTTATCTATTATTTTTATAAGACTTTGGAATGAGCATATTCTATAAATATTATTAATCATGTCGATCAATAGTGTCATTCATCTTTATTATTTTGCCCTATATATATATGTTTGACGTGACTTCTAATAATTTGTGAATTGACGACGATAATACATAGGTTATACAAATTGAAAATTACTTACTAAAGAAAATAACTAGGAATGCAAACATCCTTAACTCATCACTTTTTTATTGCGAGTTGAGTTTGCTTTACTTCACTTCATGGAAAAAAAAAAACTTCATGAAAAAAATCATAAGGAATAATATAACGTTTGGCTTTATATTTTATTCTTTCGTGCAATGCACGGGTGATGATGCAATGTGCTAGCAAGACCTTTTAGTAACTTAAAAAAATGTTAATAAAGAATAACCAATGGGCTTATACAAAGTTTAGGCTATTTCACGTAAGAAGGAGTCCAACCCAATAGAAATAAGGAAGAGCTTAATTTTGATGTATTAGCAGTATAAAGCTCTTATATGTTGTTTTTTTTTATAATTATGAAGGAATGCTTAACCCACGAGGGGAAGTAAAGTATAAATGCAAGTATGCCATAACAATTCATGGAAAAAAACAAAAACATAAAGACATTACACTTCGAAGCTTTGCAGTAAAATTGCTATTAGCAGTAGCAGCACATCCGTAACACACCTTTAATAACTAAAATATACTTTCACTCAATACTCCAGATGTCAAAGCAGAATCACCACAGCCTTGATAACTAAGAAGGAAAGCTTCACCTCATCAAATAGGAAGCAAGAAAACATGAGTAAAAACACAGAGTTGCTATGAAATTCCAAAAAATTCAATTCATCCCCCAAACCCCAATAATTCCATCACTAAATGAATTCCACCAAAACCCAAGATAGTGCCGTTCTGAAGTGGCGAGGCCAAGCAACTAACCAACATACTAATACAGCTCTTTAGGAAGCACGAATAGCACACCAATGTACCAACGCAACATTTGTCGTTACTGAAGGATGGCAAATGTCAGCAGCAACCATAATGTGACTAAAATCCTTTGATGAAAGTAAAATTGTAGCAGACTTCAACTTGCTACCACCTTCCATATCAGTGACGATACCTTTTCACTTATCCTCCAAACCTAATAACCTTGATACACGGACCTAGAACTCAAATCCTCACTAGTGTATCACTCAAACATGCCTTAATCAGCACGTTGCTCCTCATATTTCAAAAAAAGAAAGGAAAAGCAGCCTCAACTCCTATGTCAATTCCCCTCACGTACTAAACAAATCCTCACTGTATATCACTCCACTCACCACCACCAAACCACCTTACAACCATTTCCTCGGAATATTAAGAAATAAATCTGCCAACAAGATAAATGTTAGACAAAACCAAACATGCACTTCCTCACAATTATCTGTCCCTCCAAAAAAATTGTTCTCCCTCTAGCGTCCCCCACTCTAAAAGATTATCTCACAGTGTTTCTCTTCATACCACCACATCATTCCCAACTAAACTCCATAGGTTGTTACAAATATCCTTTTCAAAAAAGGACTAACATTCCATCCATAGAGAGAGTATACATGCAAGAGGCAACAAAACTCGAACAACACATTATGTCAATATTAAAAAAAAAAACTAGGATTTGCATCTTTGCATAAGATTAGCCATGAAACTATGCTAGTTAATTTGTTCATTATGGAAAATAACTCTATTCCTTAATCCTCAAATTGATAGCAAAATAGTATAAAAGCAAATATTTCAACCTCTCCGCTGTCTATCTTTAAAATTCACCTCTTTCCACATTTCAAAATTTATTTGTGGGTCTTCGACTATCACCCATTTAATACCCCACCAATTATAGCAAAAAGCCCAAACTTTCCAAGTATGGTGAGAAGTAAAAAACAAGTGTGAAAGAGTTTCCTCAGAAATATTGCAAAGCACACACTCAACTTCACCAACTCGTATATATTATCACTCAAATAAATTCTCCTATTTCCATGACTTTTCAAGTAATAAATATAAGAGTAAAATACACTTATCCTCTTTGAGGTATTAGGAAATGACACTCCACCATATTTGTTTGAAAAATTTACACTCTATCCTATTTCACTAAAAGAATGTTTGGTGCATTCTCTTTTTATGATTTTATTTTTAATAAATTATATACTAAATAGTAAAAATAATTACAAAATAAGTAATGAATTTAATTTCTATACATAGTAGCATAAAAAAAATTGTCATGAAACTGTTTCTTCCAAAAGCTTAAATTATTAAGTTGAGACAAATGAATAATTTTCTATCTAATACGCTTCCTCAAGCAAATGCCTCTTTTTGGGCTTGAAGCATGGACAACACACATGCCTGTTTTACTTTATGCTAAAATTTAATTATTTTGTTTTGAAGTAGGAGTAACAAGTATCAAACTCTAGACCATTTGAGCATAGAAGGGTTAATACCACGTCATGAAACTATTTATTCTAAAAGCTAATTAAACTGTTAGGTTGAAACACATGAATAGATTTATATATGATAAAAATATTGGTATATCACTTTCATAAATAATATTACTTTTGTATGTTTTCTACGTTCACTACATATATTATGACAAAAATATAGAAGCTGGAAATATTATTAGAAAAAGAAAATAAGATATTATATTTGATATTATATGAAAATAAATATTATAAAAAATTAATGATTTAATTTTAATATATTGATAGCATAAAAGTGTTTTATATTACTATCCAATTAATAGTTCCATATAAATGACTTTTTAAGTAGTGGATATAAGGGCAAATCACTTTGACTACATGAAAATATATGCTTGAATACATTATAAAACTCATTTATACTGTTAGTATATAAAAAATAAACTCGTAAAATAATAATTGTAAAATAAATCAATTAATAGAAATTCAAAAAATATGAAATTATGCTGGGTAATTGACGACTATGATAACTAGCAACCATGGTTTGAGATTTTTTTAAATTTTTATTAGTTGACACTGTAAAATCAATTTTAAATTGTAAATTAATAAAAATTCAAAATAGTATCAAATCATACTAGATAACTAACTATTAACTATGATAATTAAACTATTTATTAATAACAATTATTTTTAATATTTTGAGTCTCATTCATATAAATATATTTTATATTAATATTATTTATTAGTAGTATTATTTATCTTGTATTCTTTTTTTAAAAAATAAATAATATTTATTTATATATTTTAATATCATTCTAAATATTTATTTAATTTTTATATCTTCTTTATTTAAATTCTTGTTATTAATTTTTTAATTGAAATAATTATTGTTAACTTAATTTTTTTATAATTTTTAATATTATTTATGAATTTAGTTTCAATAAATAGAGAGTATAAAATAATTTTAATCGTAAACCGATAAAAATTCAAGAAAGTGTCAAATTCAGTAAAAGTTATTTACCAATATTTTATTTTGTGCTTCTATGTAGACAACTTAAATTCATTGCTTATTTTATAATTATTTTTATTATTTAGCATATAATTTATAAAAAAACATATCATAAAAGAGAATACACCAAACAAACCCTTAGTAAAATGGGACGAAATGTAGGTTTTTCAAACAAATAGAGTGAAGTATCATTTTTTGATATCTCAAGAGGGCAAGTACAACATTTTACTCTAAATATAAAAGTAAACTTTATTGATGTACCAATTCAATACATGATTAAATGACAATAAAATTTTTGTTTACATTATTAACGCATCAAAACTAAATCCAATAATAAATACCCTTAGTTTTGCTCTTCAAGGACTAATTTGATAGCCTACAAAGAATTTTATATATATATATATATATATATATATTGACTGAAAAAAGGTGTGATATTGAATAATTGATTTGATGGAGCAGATATACTTTAAAATTATTGTTACGGGCCAATTCTCAGCCCAATTACAAGGCCAATAGGGCCATGACGAGATAGTCAAACCAATTCAATTTGAATTCAACCATGAAACACATAGCTAATGGAATGCTATAAACACAGGAAACCAGTACGCGGAATGCTATATTTGATATGTGAACTATCCACCAACTCGGAACTGTCACTCCATGTTCCAAGATGCGCAGGTAGCCGTTGCAAAGAGCAATTTCTTTATAAGGGAAAAAGGAAACGAGCAAGTAAGTGTTCTTGCCATATACTAAAACCTGTTAGCTTCACAAACGATCATACAGTTAAGTAGAGTCCTTCCAAGCACCCCCACCATTTGTTTACAAGGAAGGGAAGTCAGCACTCCCTTACGCTTGAGTTTGAGAAGCAACTAGCCATCCCGTAACATTGGCGCAGTTGCCAAGGATGGAATTGGTTATTTCTCCCTTCCTTTTGCACTATTTGAGAAGAATCATGGCTTGGACCAAATAAACGATAGGAGTCATACCCTCCGAAGCAGAAAGGGGCACCAACCATGTAATGTAATGGGTTGATGGCTTCAGACACTGCCTACGTAACAATAGATGGGGATCCAAGGAGGTTCAGGTGAATCAAGTTGTTGTCCAATTACAAAACCCACTGGTTGCTAACTTTCTATACACAACTAGAGTGGCCGACAACCATTGTATCCCTGCTTCTCGGGTGGAAGTGCCCTAAATTCTACCATACCCTACACTTGTTGCTACATCTAGTACTAGATCAGGCCTTACATCTATAGGCCCTAGAGAGAGAAATGGCAGATGAAACCAAGAAGCAGAGTGCCTTCAAAAAGAGAAAAGCCGACAAGGAGAATGGAAGCCGAGGTTTGGACCTAGGAAGACCGGGCCCGAGATTTGGAGATACAACTTCAAGCGTTAACAAGATGCCGAAGTCCAAGCCTAAGGAACATCAAAAGGCATACTCCAAGCCTCAGGCTCTGGCGGAATAGAAGGCAAAGCATAGTGCGCAGCCCCAGTCCACAAGGAGAAGCAGGAGACGGAGCCTAAGCCTGTTAAAAAGACCCCATCATGATTCCCTAGTACACTCTCATAGAAGTCAGAGTAAGAACACTCGGCATCCCGAGGAACCAGAGTCTCGCTTTCAGGAGCATACCGAAAATTATGTGTTGCCCAAGGATATAAGCCCTTGACCCATATAAAGTTATAGGATGGGACCATGGATGCACAAAACCGCCTAGACATTTTTCAATCTAGGATGTATCTTGATAGAGCACCAAATCCAATTGAGTATAGGACATTCCCAGTCACCCTAATGAAAACAGCATTGCAGTGGTTAAACCGACTACCACCAAGATCGGTTGGGAGCTTTGTGGATCTGAGTAGCCGGTTCCTAGCCCAGTTCACTGTAAGTTGGAGTAAGCCTAAGTCAGCTACTAGCCTTCTAAGATTCAAGCAAAAGGAACAAGAATCGCTATAGGAGTGTATTGATGATTTTAACGCAGCAACTCCACAAATCAATGTATTAGAGCCACAAACTGCTTTGGCTCATCAACGGGCTTAAGGCAGGTGAATTTGCTAGATCCTTGAAAATAGGTAGCCCAAAATGTTAGAAGAATTGCAGCACAAGTCCAAGAAATATATGAATATGGAACAGGCAATGCAAGTTAAAGTGGAGGCTCTAAAACAGCAAAAGCGAAAAGCAAGCCTGAGGAGAGAAGATTGGCCCTCAAAGGAAGCCCCGGCTTCTAAGGGGTTAAGTACCCTGATTACACCCGCTTTTCTTGTGTCCCTCGCTGAAATTTACAAGAAGATCTAAGTCACGGAATGACTATAGAAACCAAGGCCAATAAAGCCCTAAGCCAATACCGATAGGTCAGTACAATGCAAGTTTCATAGCAGATATGGCTCCAAAATGGAGAATTGTAATGATATCCATGATGCAATTGAAGATCTTATCCATGCTAGGAAAATAGCTAAGTACGTGGCTTTACAAAGAAGTACTCGGCGTAAAAGGCAATCCCTAACACAGGAGGGAAAAAAGTCTACAATGAGGAAAGAGGAAAATAGGCCACAAGACGGTGAAAGGCTCAAGAAAGGAGTCACTAGCACCATCAGCAATATTGTGGGAGGGAGGAGGAATGTCCAAGTTGGCTAGAAAAAAGAGGTTTAAAAGAAGTCCTTAGAACCGAGGACGCCAACTCATCAAAGATTGCAGTTGTTAGCGGGTGACGAGGAAAATTTTTTATTGGAAAAAAGAGTCCAAAGTGGCATAATTCTAGAAACTTTAGGGTGCACTTTTTTGGTGTGAATGAATTCTAAAAGGCAACACTTATAAAGTGTGGGATATATATTATCTAAATTATTATTGCCTATTTACGAACGATATAGTTACCTATTCTATTAAAGACTACCATTTTCAAGTGTGCCATGGAAAGTGTTGCTAATAGCCTGCACAAATGTTACCCCCTACGAAAGGGTTGCCTATTTATATTTTAAGCAACATTTTCAGTTCTCAAAGTTAAGTGTTGCCACAAGCAAAAATTGTTGTAGTCTAGACATTAACTTGTTTAATTTGCAGATATATATATATATATAGAAAGGGTTGAAATGAAATTTTAAGAAATTTGGATTGATTAGATGGCTGATGGGCATTAGAATTGAAATGATTATTGCTTTTTTGAATCAATATGTTACTATAGTTTAGTTAGTGGTTGAAGGAGGTCACTTCTGCGACTACACCCAAAAATCGCATCCTCAAGCCTATTTATAGGAAGTCTTTGACCGCCTCATCTTATTGGCGGTTACCATATTAGTATTATTTTAAGAGATTTCTAGACTAGTCTGGTTTTGCTTCACATATATCAAGCCTCAAGTGTTTGTTAGTTTACTTCCATTAATTGATGCTTCTAGACTTTTCCTTCTGCCAATGTGCAGCACTTTATTTTAACACTCCTTGTCGCAACCGGGATCGCGACGGGGACGGCGAAAGAGAAAAAATTTTTGTTTGAAAATTATGGAGTCGCCACCAAGTTTATTTAAAATCGGAGAAACATTGGAAAACCCATCTTAAAAAAAAAATGATCTTTGAAACCAGTTTGAGTTCGGGAGTCGGTTATGTATAGGAAGAGTGAATTTAATCCCACGCACTCTAAGACATGCCCTGATCAGACTTTAATTAACTGTGCAAACTAAATAAATAACCTTTTTCAAACATTCATTTTCTATTTCGAGACAATTAAAACAAATGAGCAAGTTTAAATCGAAAATAAGTATATAAATTACAAATATTTACAAATAAGAGAAAAGGAGAAAATTGATTTTTATTTTTTTATAAAGAACATAAAAGAAAAACAAATATTTTTGAGAGAATTTTCGAGTCATTGTCACAACTCAAATGACCGAAATATCGAGTTAACAAGCCGTCACGGATAAATTAACTCTTTATCTATAATAACAAGAGCTAAATAAAATATTTTGAAATAAAATTTAAGAAAAAGAAATTTATAAATGAAACGGAATACATGACTAACATAGAAAAAAATTAGGACAATTATTTACAAATAAATTACATGATGAAAAGTTAATTTTTAAGATAATTTTAGAATATTAAGCTGTTATAGCTAAAATATTCTAAAACATAAAGTTAACAAACCGTCGCGGTCAAATTAACTCTATTTTTGAAAAGAGACCTTGAATATCAAGTTGTCACAACTAAAATATTCCAGGACATATGATTAACAAGCCGTCGCGGCTCAGTTAGTTCAATTTATTAAAAAAAAAAAAAAAAACTAAGTAAATTTTTGAGTAAAAAGTATATATTATATTGAGCTAAAAAGTAAAACTTATCTATAAACACAAAAACAATTAATCTAAATAAAACATATGAAATATAAAGCAATTAGACTAAAAAACGTAAACACAGGATCATTAAACTAAAAATCAAATTATCCAAAAAAAAACATAAGTTAATTAAACATAACGCATAAATACATAAAACAGTTAAGTCGAATAAAATAAAATTACACAATTAATTTTATTCAAAACACATAAACACGAAAAATAATTAAACTAAAAAATAAAACACAAACACTCTTAATTGAAGCAAGACACACCAAACATTTATGAATACTATTATATAATTAACCTAAATAAAATGCATAAACACATAAAATAATTAAACTAAAAAGTTACGCAATAGAAATTAAGCAAAATCTATAACCCTAAAATAATTAAACTATAAATATAGACATTATTAATTTAAGTAAAACACTTAAAATAATTTAACTAAAGAAAGATCCTAATTTTATTTTTCATTCTTTTCCAATTAACAGAAACGTTAACATTAAATTCACCCAGAATAATAAAATGTGATGAAATTAAATTGAATAACTTGTTTTTGTTTTTGTTTTTTAATTTCGTTCGAATAATAAAAAAAAGAACACATATTATAAACTCTCTTCTCTCTCTTTTTTTTTCAAAAAAGTCGAAATATTTATTACAAAACTAAAAAAAATAAATAAATAAAAATTATTTAAGCCTAAACTAAATCAAAACCAAAGACTAAAGAAAACTTAATTAAACAATCAAAATCTCAAATCAAGCAAATCTATTATTAGATCTCGCAAAACTAAATAAAATTAACTCAAAATATAAATAAATAATTATAAAACAACACTTTTAATATTTTAATCTACCCTTACTTACATACACTATCACCCAACACACACACATAATACTCTCTTTCTCACACGTACATACCCATACACACGCACACACTCACGGACTCCTTACTATACTCTCTTTTTCTTTTTCCATTCAAGCGCAATTCTTTCTCTCTCTCCTCACATGCACACACTCAGTCACAGACAGGGAAATGAAACTTTGAGTGAGAGAAGGGTAGAATGGGAGAAATAGAGAGAGAATGAAAGAGAGAAGTCGAGAGGATAGGACAGGAGTGGTTCGGTGGAGGCTGAGGAAAGAGGAGCGGCGGTGGTGGAAGTGGAAGGTCTATGTTTGGTGCGTATGAAGGAGGGAGGGCCGAGCTTGATGAAGCTTCACGAAGCCGGCCGAAGGCTGAGCCGCGAGTGAAGCCGATCTCTAGGCCGCCGCGTGAGAGGAGAAAAGGCGATGGCTTTGCGATTTCTGTGAGGGGGATTGGTTTTCCTTGGGCGCAAGAGATCGGTGGAGGGCTGTGTGAGGTGGCGCGAGGCAGCGCGAGTGAGGCCACAGACGGGTGGTGGTCGGGGTGGTGCCACGAATGGGTGAGTGGGTGTGGAGGCTTGAGTGGCGGCTAGCACGTGTCTTGCAGATCTATGGCTAACTCAACGGTTGGAGGCTTGTGGTGGCTGGTGGTACGCGCGGATGGGTGAGTCACGGTAAGGAAGCTAAGGAAAGAGGAGGAGCGGCCATGATGGTGAGAGCTACTGCTTCTAATTTTTGAACCTTTGCTTCTCATTTTGTTTTAAGAACAAAATTTCTGAATGTGTTTGGTTGTGGAACTTGGATTTTTAGGTGATTTGATGAAGATGGTGGAGATGGCTTTTGGCTTGCGGTTGAGAGATCGAAGATACTGGCGGTGTATGGTAGATGGCGCGGCTATGGGGTGTTTGTGGTGGTGTTTTGATGATTCATGAGTTGAAGGAGATGATGAGACATGGAGGAAGGGGAAGCATGGTGATCTTTGCCGAGAGAGAGACCGTGATGGAAGGGGATGATGAGATATGAAAATCTTTGCTGGAGGAGTGGTGAAGTTGAAAGGGGAAGGAAGGCTGGGAGGCCGCGGCGGTGGAGGGAGAGGCCGCGGCCTCCCTTTGTGTTATTTTCCTCTTTTTTTTTTTAAAAAAAAAGATAATTCTGCTCCTCCAATTACCTTGATCTTTTTTCTTTGATGGATTGTCTCCTGGAATTATTGCTGGATCCCTCTTTTCAGGTTCTCAAGATTGGTATTTTTTTTGGTCTTTTTGATGATAGTCCAATCCCGAATTCTCCCCCCGTGTTTATGATCTGTGTTAACATGTATTCGTTTTTTTTGGATTCCACCGAAAGAGGGATCAAAGTTCAAAAACATCATCATGGCTTCTATTTGATTTTTATGCTTTTCCTCTCCCGTGTTCACATGCTTTTTTTCAAAGAAAGGAAAGAAAACAAACACCCGTGACCCTTTTCCTTTTCTATTTATTTTTATTTTATTTTGAAATAAATAAATAAAAAGGTTAGAAAGAGTTGGGCCCTTTTATTTTTGTACGAACTGAACATTGAACCCAAAGCAAGAAAAATGTAAAAAGAATGAGCTGAACAGGATTTTTTTTATTGGGCCGAATAAAATCGGGTATTCACACTCCTCCTTTAACTGGTTTCTCCTGTTTGATGCTTGATGTAGTTGTGCTCCTTTGCCATGGTGGCATAATTATTGAGAATGTTCTATTGTGGGTCATTTTTGTTGTAGCAATTGGTTGACCCTCTTTTTCCATGATTGTGCACTTCCCCGCATTGAAGATCACCTTGTAGCCTTTATCAAGTAGTCGACCAATGCTTAATATATAGATTTTGTGCTATGCTAGCCATGTAGAGCACATCGTCGATGAATCTTTATTGACCATCTTTATTCTTGCCACTGAAATAGTGCATCTTCCTTCAACTCTCTGAACTTTGCCATCTCCAAGAGCAACTTCAGAATTTATATTTTCTTCCATCAAGTAACTTTTGTTACTTGTTATATGATTAGAACATCCACTATCTATGTACCAAATTTCTTTGGCTTCTAGATCAGCATGCAGAATATGCCGAATAGAATAATTCATATGATTCAGTGCTTTCAGTGAAATTTGCCTTTTCTTGTTGTCGATATCTGCAGTCATTCTTGAAATGTGAACGTCTTCTGCATCTCTAACATTTGGACCGGCACTCCTCTATACTGTGATTATTCTTTTTGCATAGATGACAATATTTTTCTTGATTATAATAATTTCCCCCTCCTCTATTTAGTTGCTAAGACTTTATATTGATCGTATACCGGAAAGCATTTTCTATGGAATCTTCTTCACGACTTGCCAGTCTTTGCTCAAAAGTATGTAATGAGCTTATTACTTCTGTTGTCGTTAGGTTTGATAAATCATTCATGTCTTCTATTGTTGACACTTTAGGATCAAACTTAGCTGGCAAACTAATTAATATCTTTTCCACTATTTTATTATCTAGCAAATCTTCTCCATAAACTTTAATTTCACTTACTAAACTCATTAATCTTGTATAGAAATTTTTTGTATCGTCTCATAATCTTTCATTCTCATATTTGCATATTGTTTTTCTCAAAGATTGTAGGAGGATTGTATATACCTTCTTATCACCTCTAAACTTTTTCTCCAAATTGTCTCCTACTTCCTTCGCTGATGATATTCCTATTTTTGAGGAAATTGTCTTTGTGGACTGCTTGTTGTAGGAAGCATCAGGCAACATAATTTTTCTGCTGATATTCCTTCAACTTCTCTTCTGCAGCGGAAAGTGTTGCTTGATTCTTTGGCATGGTGAAGCCATCTTGGACAACATCCCACAAATCTTGTGCTTGAATTAGGAATGTCTTTTTTTGACTCTGCCAATCCTCAAAAGTTCCTTTTGACAAAATGGGGACCGGGAGATTGATAGTTGAAATTGTCATAGTTATACATAAGGATTTAGTGATATGGATTTGGTTTTAATGTGTTTAGTTGGATGGCTGGAAAAAAAAAAAAATACTACGCCCAATATATATGACCGAACGTAGCTCTGATACCACTGTGAATTGGTTTTTATAGAATGGGATGAAATGAAATTGAAGAAATTTGGATTGATGAGATGGTTCGTGGGTGTTAAATTTGAAACGAGGTA
Source organism: Dalbergia cochinchinensis (assembly GCA_031216125.1). NCBI lineage: Eukaryota > Viridiplantae > Streptophyta > Magnoliopsida > Fabales > Fabaceae > Dalbergia > Dalbergia cochinchinensis. The sequence goes on along the minus strand of CM062373.1, from coordinate 49,717,056 downwards.
GCTTCGTCTTTCTTTTTTTCACTAGTGTGAAGGAGGTAGCTAATGTGACAACCAAGAGAAAATCGGACCGAATATCGAATCAGTTAAGGTACTGGTTTAAAAGTTTAGAGGTCCAATCGGTTCAACCGGAGTTTAACCGGAATGTAATAAATATATATAAATATATACATATGATTAATTAGAATATAAATAAATATATTAAATCATTAATATTAACATAATCAATAAAAAAATATTCATAGATATATAAAAATAAACATAATCCATATTAAATTTCTTTCCTCAACTCACATTTGATCACAAAGCATTTGAAAACAATATTTGTTAGTAACCAATGAGGTTTATGGTGAGTAGTTTATAAATAATGGAGAGACGAGAATAACAACCCAATAATTTTTATTAATGTCCTTCTTTAGTTCCATTTTTTTTTTGTTTTTGCTCTATAACTATCATAAGATATTAATATTTAAGTTTTAGAAAAAAAATTTCGCAAAAAAAAAATCGGTCCGACCGGTCCGGTTTTCCCCGATTTTCCCAGTTTTGACTGGTTTTGACTTCTCTCGATTTTTTTATTCTAACCGGCCCGGTTCCTGGTTAATCCGGTCGGACCGACCGATCCGGTCCGATTTTCTTAACTATGGTGACAACACCCAGGGATGTCAAAGTAGCCGGGTTGCCCTATCCTGCAAAAAGCCTGTAAAAAACAGGGCAAGGTGAGTCAACTTGTCAAAGTTAAATGAGTTGAAATAGTTACTCCAGTTCAGTTTAGGGTAGGTTGGCGAGTCAGCTTGTCAAATACAAAAGAAATTACCAAAAAAAACTCATTAACGGTTTAATGATTTTTTTTAAAAAAATCCTTTTTAAAAAACTTAATTTTTAATTAATGCGTACCCAATTTTTCTATTTATGTTTTAACTTTTAACGTTTTCAACTAGTACTGTGTCATTTTTAAATTTGGGCTTGAACACCTCTCATTTCCAATTTATGGGCTTGGTGTTTATTGTTAGGTTATCCCTTTGGGACCTGTTTTAGTGAGACCAAGAAGAGCCAGTGAATACGTCCGTTTGAGGGCTATCTACGAGCCAAACCCACCTCAACTCATTTAAATCCGTGGGTTAAGAGGGTTGTATGGGCTCCAATTTTTTGATGGTTTCAAAAATTTAGCACAGCCCACTAAAAAAAGGGTGGGCAGTTGAAGCCCACTTGGACATATCTAACTACACCCTAAAATCCTATCCGCAAAATAGGATATCCAGCCTAGCGTGAATGTTAATTTACTTCGATTAATCTCGATGCTTGTAGACTTTAACTTGGAGTAATACTATTTTGACACTTAAAGAATGAGTGTCTGCTAAAAAGTGGGTGTCTATTCAGACATCCACTTTATAATCACTGGATGTGATGAATGTTAAGCATAAGTAGGAACCACCATCACATCCAATGGTTATAAAGTAGGTGTTTAAATAAACACCCATTTTTTAAGTGTTAAAATATCCTTACCCTTTTCCCTGTGCTAATGTGCATGCAGCACTTTATTTTAACAATACAAAATGAAAGACAAGGGGAGGAAATGGGAAAAAGAGATGATATTACTAAAAACCCCGGTATGTCTGCGGGCCATGCATATAAGCACTTAATCAAAATCAAAACATCAAACAAACTACTTCGACATAATCATATATATATATATATATATATATATATATATATATATATATATATATATATATATATATATATATATATATATATATATAATGAATTTTCTGATATTTTCTAAGTTTTAGGACATAAGAGTATGGTACCACATATAGAATTGTTTTCCCTGGTGGTCCACCTTTTACCCCACAGTATATAGTTGGAGCTAGCTAGCTATAAGTGAAAATTTATGCAGCATCTATGGAGACATACCCATACTCCTCATATGTTTGGGCAGTTTAGAATCCACATGCTACCTGCAGCAAGTCACCAGTTAGGACAAATCCTTAATAACTGATCATCCAACACTACACGTGAGGGATGTGCCACTGCTTGTTATTGTGCAACTGCACCTTTTGCATTATTGTACCTCCCTGACTATCTGTTGTCACTATGTAGTGTGTACCGATTCAAGATATATAACTAGTTTGGGAAAAAAAAACGTCTGTTATTACCACCTGATTACTTGTTCAACTACCTCCTTAATGACCACAAAGAGTACACAGCTGACTCAAATCTATCACATGTACATCTATCTATGTATGCTAATGTAGTTACTTAATTATGTGATATATCTATTTGTTAGCTAGCCTAGTTTACCTTATTTTGTAATTTTGTTTTGCTTGATTAGAGTAGACTCTATATATTTGTATATATCATAAACCATGTCTTTCAAAAATTTAAGTTGTTGAGTAGAAATATATAAACAATATTTTATCTTACTGCTACTCTTCTCACACTAGAACATCCATGGAGGACTTTGAAGCATAAGTAATTAGTTATAGAACCTTTGATTCTACGTCCAACAATCTTTCTCAAAAGGTTAAAGAGTTAACTAGAGGTACATAATGTTAGCGACACCACCTAGAATATTAAGCTTTCCTCGGAATTCTTGGTTTCACATACTCTTGGATTTGATAAGAAAGCTGCAGCTTTTGCAAATCAACTTTAGAATGAAGTAATTTTCATTTTGGGGTACAGCAGTATAAAATGTTGCTGATTTAAATATGGAAGTTGTCTCAATTTTCTTTTTTTCATTTTTTCTAAATGCACTTAAATGGAATGTCAAATTGTCAATTGGTTGGCTTAATTATCTCTCCCTACCAAGATTCTTCTAGTTGGCACCAACATCTCCATACAAAGTGCAAACATAGCAGGTCAGTGCACAGAGATTTTGAGTGGATGTATCTCTAATTTCTTATTTGTCATGATAAACAAGTAACCCCCAAGTTGTAGGCTAAACACCAGTATGGAGGCACATGCTGGTTCATCAATACCTATCATATTTCCTTATCAGAAACCATGGCATGATTAAGAGATTTCCTGGGCCCAAAACCAAGGAGTTAAGGGAGGTATTATTATATGGACCAAATTAATAGAATCTGTTGCCTCTTAGTAGGTGAATTTGCAGCCCCTTTTGTGCCCAAAATCTAGCCGACTTGTTCACCCTTTAAGAGAGAGAGAGAGAGAGATTGGTGTCTATAAAATTTTGGGATACAAGATTGTCTTAGGGGGACCGCATTCCTGTGGCTATGTCAGTTTTCAGATCCATGTGAACAATTGCTAGTACGATCCATTAGACCTTATTCTCCACTTCACAAGTGGTGGTAATGCTGCACACTGCTGTGTGCATATATGTTAATTGTTTTTGTCATAATTATAATAATAATAAATGACCAGTAACCACCAAAAAAATAATAAATGACCAATAAAACACTTCCTAATAATCAGACAAATCATTGATGAAAGATGACAAACATGAATTTTACCGACTGGCAGATGGTGACATCACCTCACCATGCAAATGAACCAAGTAAATCCACAACGGCACGTTTGTTTACTATCCTGGACAGGAAATGATAGAGTATAAGGATAGAAAATTTTTCCCAGAGACAAATTTTTTTATATTTTTGTCCCTTCAAAAAGTGCAGATAGTAGGGACATAATACGGAGATAGAAATTTTATTTTATTTTCCAATAATACCCCTTATGTAATAATATTTTTTATGTCTCCATCTCCACTGTTTTTACTGTTCTGTTTCTACTATCTAGAGATAGTTACTAAACGCTACCTAAAACACATTTATATTCAAATAAAAAGTTATTTATTTATTTTTTTACCAATGCATGTTGGCACATATAGACGAGGGTATGTATCCTTTAACCATCTCTCCTCGATCCCACTGGAGGATGGGAATGGAGTTGGCAAGTTTGGAAGGATAGCCTCCATAACTGGGCCTCTGCAAACCCCGACGGGATTACTCACTGGACTAATCCGATAGATACCAGGTGATGGATAAAAAAAAGGAAGAAGCTAATTTTATGCTTGTAAATTCACTGTGATTGCTGAATAATTGTGCCCTTCAACATATAAAGCATTTTTTTTAACATTATGACGTTATCTCTAAAACTCAAATAGCATAATTTTAGTTATCATCAGTAATTAATTAAATATCGATCTTGTGATCAAGTAATGCAGTTTGGTAGAGGTGAATCAGCCAGATTTTATAATCAATTATTATATGATACAAATATTCATTAAAAAGAATAAACATATGAAAAAGAAATGTTTGTTGTATGGTGTAATTGAACACCACCTTAAACATCATCATGAGCGATGTGGAAAACAGATAAAATAAAAATTTAAAAGAGAAAAGTTATGAAATTTTTTTTAGCATACAAGTGTCCCGCATTATGCCCAATCAATATGTTAAATATAATAACAAATAAAAAAAAAATGGCACATCCCTATGATCATTCATATCCATTGCTTATGCTACTTTATATATAATTGAGATGAACAGTTGATGTGTCTAGCGAACATAAAAAGATGGAAATGGACAAGAAATCTTCTGCCAGATATTTATTAAAATATGTTTACATTAAAAAGGTATTAGCGTCGGTTTCCAAACTTGGAGCAATTACCCAAATTTAGAATTCAGTATATTTTCTATACACCAATTTCAAACTATTATCAAATGTTGTGTTTTCTTGTCAAAGATAATTAAATCTCAAATTCATTACTTAAAAAATTATGTAAATATAATAATTTAATTAAATAATAGCGTAAAAAATAATGTATGAAAATTGAGCTCTTTATGATTCTATTTAAACAAAATAAATAAATGAATTTGCAACTTTGGACAATGCTTCTTTCCAAATGCAGTAATAAATTGTTCTCTCCCCCGAAAAGGGCATATTTGCACTGCCGATTTTCACTCATAAATACGGATACTGTAATACACAGGTAGTATGATAAGGTCATTACGTAAAAAGCCTGAAAAACCACACTTGTCTGTTGCACTTGTGCACTGCAAACTCCAAAGGATGACCAACGTTGAAGGACCCATCTAACTTGTATTACGCGCGATTGTAACTTAACAACAGAATGTTCAAGATGTATCTGCACATATGACGCATCATATGAATGAAACAACATTGTCTTCTACTTGAGTACAAGACACATCAATCTTCTGCCGCGGTGAGCAGTAGTACATATCAGAAAATTTTACCACGAAATGTCATCTCATTGATATCAGCAAAACACAATCATTAACTGGTTATTTTTTTTATTTTTTAACTTATAATCTCTTTTTTATTTTAAATTGTGATCTGTATCCGTAACTGTAATATATTGTAACGTCTTCTGCAATCGCATCGCAACGGCAATCATAAATGGAATTTGTTTGTAGTTTTTTATATCGCAATACAACAACATGATCAACCACAATTTAAATTATGATCTCTCAAGTGTCAATATATACAATGATGTGTATATGTGATTAATTGTATAAGCTCATAGGCCTAACTGGCCATACAAGAAACGCTGGGAAATAACATTTCTCAATTCAACTATGCTTTCTTGATTCGCCTTTTGCAGCAGCACAAGGTGGGAGCGCCTATATCTTAAAGCAATGCCATTATCAGCGCCCATAATTATATTCGAACCTCTCACCAAGGTACCTTATTCCATCGACCATGCATATTTCATCAAGCAACAGATTATATTAATCAGATATGTCAACTTTTGATTATGAGTTAACAAGATTATGTGCTATTTAATTTTCTTGGTTTGCTTTACACTCGTGTAATAAATGAAATAGACACTATCCCCATAAAGAAAGCTAAACTTTCAATCATATTGCGCATAACAAAAATTAAACTATAGTGGAGGGAATATCCTAAACCTGCTTTCCCCCTTCCATACTAATTTTCAATTTCGCCAACGATAGATGTTGCTTGTTCTTTTGGTGAGGACGGGATATTATTAGATTCCAATAACATAATACAAATTTATAAACTTAATTAAGGAATTTGGTGGCAAGGCAAGTGAACAGCAATAAAAGAGACCATGACCACCAAATCATAAAATAGCAGTTTTACCATTGTGTTTAGGGAAGAGAACTGCAATCTTAGGAAAAATGGAAATTACCTTCAATATGAAGCACTCAAATTGTGGAGTTGTTATTTTGGAGAGAACCTGATTTAATCATGACTCTAGTTTTAAGGGTTAACCTCACAAGAGTACTAACTATGGTACCTTGATGGAGGACCTAATTAAACACACACTGCATATCTCTTGTGTTTTTGCCTAATTAAAGAGTGGACGGAGGAAGACTAAGATTGAATTAGTGGTAAGGGATTCTGCAGTTTATCATGAGTTCATAAATTCAAATCTTATTATCATTCCAATGTACCAAAAATAAAATGGATGGAGGAATTCAAAACGTGATTGAAGGGAAACAAGGGAAGGGTGATCAGTGTATGACCCTGAAACACCAAGTTCCACATTTTCCACTTAGCTGAGCTCAGACCCAATCATTCAATGCGTCCATAAAAAAAAAAATGATGGCCCGCCAAATGAACGATCCTGATTGATGGAATAGTGGGCCATATCCCAGTAGGGTCATTAAGACTCTGATGCCAGTAACTGCTCCATAAAAATGATCCCCCAAAAAAATAAATAAAAGAAAAAAATAAAAATAAAAAAAGATGAGGAATGATCCACCTGTTTGTCAGTGACATTGTACATTGGTTTGGGCAATGACCAGCATATGGATCCCACCACCGGAGCCAACACCTGGAACCGATAAGGTCTTGACCCCACCATCCCTATTACCTCTCTCCATGACTCTTTCTCTCTGAAAAATCTTAATCATATATCTATGCACTGTGAACCTCGAGATTCATGGCCTTGACTCGGAATCAGAATGATCGAAAAGCATAGTGTAAAAATTAACATGTATATATACACCATACGGATATATACATTTTACATTGGTCTTGCAGTGGCACTGTTTCATCCCTTTTACTGCACTAAAACTTTAAGACCAAGAATCAAAGGTGAAAAAGGAAAAAAGAGAAATCAAAATGTAGCAAACACAAATGCCAGTTAGTAGTTAGGAAGGACCATGGAGACTTACCTTAAGGTTATGGGAGTAAGATATGAAAAGCATAAAATTACAAATTAAAAGTCTTTCAGGGGAAAAAGATCTAGAGAAGAAAAGAAAAGTGAATTGCACAAACAATGATGATAACATATTGTGTCGTGAAATATAAATCAAAAGAGAGACAGTTTTCTTTTTTACCAGAAAATTAAGAAAGCCAGCCAAATAATCAGCCGTTAAATAGTGTCATCTCTCAAACCCTAAAAAACCCTCTTCTTCTCTCCTCCATCACCCAAGCCCCAACTCCCTTTCCAAAATATTAATCACACCCAAAAAAAAAGGAACAAAATTAATCTATTGGATTAAACAAACTAAAGCTCAATTCTATAGGGCAATCAAACCTCACGTCACGTTTGTGTTAACACATATCAAACTACTAACACATGTAGGTAAAAAAGAAAGCAAGAAGATCAGATCATGGATCCCTTTCTATGAGTGATGACTAGTGTTATCATGCCGGTCATCGCTGCCACCACCATGATGTGATTGTTGTGAGCCACTTGCCTGAGACTCCGAACCGCCGATCGAGCGATAAGAGCTAAGCCCGGCGAGCATACTCAAATGCCCTTCATTTAAATTCGCACCACCGCTGCCGGCACCACCGCCGCCGATTCCAGAAGGCCCTAATTGTTGTCCAGGCAACAAGGCCATAGGGGTAGGAAAATTCATGAAGTGCAATCCACTAGACATAGTGCCTCTATACAAAGAACTGTTGTTCACCCCTGGGAACGTCCACACAGGATCACCACTCATCACCTGGCTATTCGAATTCGCCACCATCCATATATTAGCCGGAATCTGAGCATGGCTCGCTGGAATCGAACCGGCGGTACTTGATTGCAACAAATAGCCCCCAACTTGCTGCTGTGCCGCCGAAGCCGACAAGTCTTGCTCGGTGGGGCTTCTCCGTTTCCTTCCCAAAATCTCTTCTGCGGACAAGTCCAGGGTGGTTGGTGCGTCACTGGTATCGCGCAATTCGTGCTTGGCTTGCAGCATGCCTGCGCTAATTAGGTTATTGGACTGAAAATTGAACATGTTGGTGGTGGTGGAAGTGTTGGAATTCTCTGAAGACAAGGAAATTCCGGGGAAGAAGCTTCTCCTTGTTTGGAATGAGAAATTAGGGTTGAAGTAGGAAGACCTTAGCTGAGATGGAACCGACATAGATGAACCTGAACTTCTTAATGATATGTTAAGGGACGTGAAGTTGGCGGGGATGGTGCCTGTTCCAGTAGCAGCGATGACGGCTGGCTCCGCTTGCTGAAGGAGCCACTCTATGGTTTCGCCATCGGATTTGTGTCCCAGCTCACGCGTGAGTTGGAACACTCTGGCAGCACATAGGGCCGGCATACGAATGCGGCGGCCTCGGCCATCCACCTTGGTGTGCCGGTCCTTTGTGGAGGTTCGTTTTGGTGGCGGTTTTTTGTCGGAGGAGGGTGGAGGAAGGAGCTGGTTGTTGTTGTTGGAACGGGTTGAGTTGGAGGTGCTTGGTTCTGCGGAGATGGCCAGGGATGGGTATGGTGATGAGGTTGAGCATGAAGCTGCTTCTTGTTGATCTTCTTTCTTCTCGAGGAGTTGGAATGGGAAGTTTTGTTTATGTTGATGGTGATGTTGGTGGTGATGGTGATGTTGGTGGAGATCATCACCTCCCTCCATGACCATGGATGGATTTGAAGAAGTTGATAGTTGGTTTCTATATGTGCGTCTTTGTGTTTTGTGCCGTGTGCTGATTTTGTGTATGGGCGTGAGCTTGAAATGGTTGCTGTTATGAGACAGGTTTTGATCAGTGAGTTTATGGGGCTTAATCTCTGTGGTGGGTCTTTCTCTTGGTATGTGCCTATATTTGGAGGAGGGGATGTGTGTCTAGGCTATTTAGGTTTCTTTCTTTGTAGAAGGGAAGGAATTTGCTTTGAGAATTATATTGATGTGGTTTAGGAGAGAGAAAGAGAAGGACTAGGGTAAGAGCTTTAAGCAACAAAGATAGTTATAAGTGGGAATTATATGGGTGAGCTTTAAAAAGCATGATTTATTTTTTCAGAAAAGAAATTTGCTTTGTTGCTGTGTGTGTTAAGCTTTTGAATTATAATAATAACATGTACAAATTTTTCTATTCTTTCAAATTTCAATCGTATGGAGGGGTAGGTTTGTATTTCAATAGGAGGAAACTGAGAGTGGAAAAATCTTTGAATTTTATTTATTTTGTTTTATTTTATGGAATTGAAGGGAGGAGTTGCTCCTTTTATTGTGGATGGACAGCCTCTTTGGTTCAGACTCCACGTGAGGTGCTCTTTTTTATCATTCAATCCATAAAGACAATGGTGGCCGAGGTGGGTCCCGATCTCAAGTCAAAAAATTGAAGGACCTGTAAAGGAAAGACTATCATGTGGGTCCCTTCTCATTCAAGTAATCATTTCGTCTTGCCTTTGGCCTTTGCCTTTTGTTCTGCAACTTTGCTGGGGAACTTTGGGATTCCTCTGGTGGCCATTGCCTTTCCTTTGAGCCTAATAATAATATTAATAAGGGTGTGTCTGCGATTTGTGAATTGAATTCACATAGTTAGCAGCAGAGTTTAATATCAATTAGAAGCTACTAGCATTTGTGAATTAACATTAACACGCCCTTGCAAGTAGCTTGATCATCACTACTACTCCACTAGCTAGCTAGGGCAACTCAATTTGGATGGCTCTAATTGATTATCCATGATATGATTAGCTTCATGTTCATCACTTTATTTTTATTTTTATTTTCCTAAAAAACTATTATAGGCTAGTCATGTGTGAAGTTATTTACAACTAATAGTGATGAGATTTGACATGATTGTTGATTTCTAAATAGATAAGTATGTATGTCATATCATTTTATTTCATATAATATAATTACTATGATTTCTATCAAAACTTCTATGCATATTTTTATGACTATATAACATTACCCTTAATTTAAATAGCTTAATATAAACCTAGTTTAGCTTTATGATCAAATAACTTAGTCACATGTTTACAAGTGTAGATATTAGATCTGCATTTCTCAAACGCTTTCTTTCTATGATGAAATCAAACAAATGACATTGCCAACATGCAGTAATTACAAATATCACAGTGCTTAAACAGGAAAAAAGACAATACATACGCATAAAGAAAACTAAAAGGTAGTCATCGACATATATATGCTATTACCTTCTTCAGCCTAAGGACCACTAGCAATTTCGTTTTCTTTGCATTTATGAACAGGCTCTAGTTTCTTGTATGGAACTTGGAATTGACCGCAAAACACGAAAAAGAAAATATAAATAAAGTGACCCTTTGAGTTCATGAACAAATGGGGCTAACCAAACGCTAACTTACTTTCCTTACTGAAGACGACAGCGAACTATATGAATTCTCGTTCTCCTCCTCCGAATATATCCCAATTTTTTTTTTTCCATTTCATTTTCGCTGCTATTCTTATAGCTACATGCATTTGAATCAAACAGTTTTAGCTTCCAATAGGTGAGAGTAAAATTTTGAGATATTGTACTTATTAATCTTAGTGAGTCTTATATCAGGTAAAGGCACATCATGTATAACGACAAATAACGCTAGCCCCGATAGAGATTAGGTTAATTTTGGATTGCATATAATAATCAATGATTAGTTTATTGCGATATAAAACTGCAAAAAGTAAATAAGCATGATAATTCAACGAAAAAATCCAATTAACCGGTGTGTATGCTCTACTTTTTACTGTAATTTGTCATTATGTAATCCACTTTGTTTGACGCAGATCAATTAGTGATTATAATAATATTGGAATTGAAGCATCCTATTAATAACACATTATGAGCTGATTGCAACGCGTTGCTACATGAAGAAGCAGCCAAAAACAATCCACTAAGGAAGCTTGTGTGTGGTTCGCGAAATGTTTTTAGAAATTTAAAGATAGGAATGAAAAATTCTCATATTTAGTTCATGTATAGAAAAAAATATTTTAAAAAATGTTATATTTTCAGCAATGAAAATGAGCTCATTTTTATTTTTTAATATCAAATTTTCATGAGAATGAAATATTTTAAAAAATGAAAGATGAATTATCCATAAATCCTAAACCGTGAATATAACTATCACAACTGTCGGGCCACCATCGGCCAGCGCTGGATCATCACTAGCCACTATCGGATCACCGCCACTTGGTGTTGGAACATTGCCAACCAGACTGCCACTGATCAGCACCATAACATTGATAATTAAGACTAGAGCACTATCAATCGAGACTGGACCATCACCACCCATGGATATTATTTTGTCATGGTATTTTTGAAAAAATAAACTGTATTCCTAGTAATATCACTTAGTATTCAATTTGCATACCAAACATCTTTGTTCCCAAAAATAGCATTCACATGAATGAAAAATCTCTTCGGGAACCACACGCAACCTAAACAGGCATAGCAAGGGTTAGAATTAGGCCTTTTTAATTAAGATTTTAGGGGTGCTTTTTAAGTTTTGCCCGTGAATGTAATTGTATAGTTAAATACTTCTATTAAAATTAGGAATTGTTTGATTATTGGATGTGATAAGTTTAAAAGTAATTTTGTTACAAAAATACATTAATTAGGAACATAAAGAAAGAGAATGAGAGAGAGAAGAGAGTAATATTTTTTTTCACAAAAATTTAAGGATAAAATCATAATTAGATGAGAAGAGAGTGATTTCTAAATTTAAGGATCAAAATTCTCTTTCCCTATAAGAGAATCAACTATATATACAGAAAAATGTTAGATAATTGGAAAAATTAATATAATTATATATTATAATTGTTAGTCTTTAGATAAATTAGTAGGTCATACTATGATTTCATCCAATAATTATCATGATTCTATAAAAAAGTTTGTATATATATTTTTTATGAATGTACAGTATTACTCTTTTCAAAAAAGTAAAACAATGAATTATTTTCTGTTTTTTAAAGCATAAATAACCCTTAGTAGTTAACAGTTTTGAGAATTGTATTTTGTATTTAACAGTTTATAAGTAAAACTTGTTTTAAGAAAAAAATTGAAAAAAAAGTGATTTCTTGAAATAATTTTTAATCTACTCCTGTCAATAACACATTGCTTAGTGGCTTCTTTCAACAAGTGAAAGCCTAATTCGTTATTTTTTTCTTACAATTTTTAATTTTGGGCATGAAATTGATATTTCAAATTAGTTCCCAACAAACCCAAACAATTTTAGGGCATAATGCCAAGTGTCCACTTGAGATTCCTCAGCTTTTTAGATTTTACACCACATACGTAAAAGTTATTGTCCCAAAATTACATGCCAAGAATTGCATATAGACTAACATACCGACAATTGACCAAAAAAAATAAACGCTCTCTCGAATCCTTGATAACGACTCGATATATAGCAATTTCATGTTCAAAATGAAAAATAGAATTTTTTGTTTTGTATTGGTTTCTAAACTTGAAATGCTTTCAAGTTTTGATGGAAAGAAAGGGCATGCTCTGGACAAATAAAATTAATACATCTCAATTATCTATAGAACTTTTTTTTTGTCTAAAAGCACAAAGCTCACTTTGCAACAAGCTATGGTATTTATCTTCTTCCCTAATCATTATTATTATTCTTCTTATTTAGAATACATTCCTGTCTAACTTGTTTGTCAAGCATCCAGGAAAAGGCGTTATATTTATTTATTTTCCTATGACCTTCATCATTAGATGGAGATATTTATATATATTGCCCCGTTGCGAAAAGCATTGTTAGTTGTAAAAACCAAAAAGATAATTTTAACTATAGCTATTGCGTTATATATTAATAAATCTTCAATTGATTGAGTTTAGATGGAGTAATAAAGGCTAACTAATTAATTAAGGATATATATAAGCCATAAAATTGAGATAGATGAAATTAAAATGGGTATTGGTATGATGTAAAATGATGGAGTTCAATGTTACCCTCTTGAGTCTTGTGTCCTGTCCACGAGGGCATTGTGGACCTGCATTGGTAAGCAGAGAAGTGGACCAGGTAGATATTAACCATTGCTGCCTTTTCTGAGACCACATGCCTTGCTACTTATGCATGTCATATTGAAGAAGACAGCCTACCCTCTGCAATATCTATACTTATGCATGTCTACTTTTTTTTCTTTTTTTTTTTACATATTTATCCAATTATATATTATCATATCAACTATAATAGTTAATTATCTTATCCACTACTTGAAAAGTCATATAAATAAAATATTTTAATTAGATGATAGTGTAAACACTATAAAAAAAATTAATATTTTGAACAATTAAAATGACAATAAAAGTATATTATCAAGAAAAATAATCTTGACATAAAATAGCTGTTAAATATATTCATTTTTCTTATAGTGAAAATATTTTTACATTGACAATGCATCAAAATTAAAATATATAATTATTTATCTATTTTTCTAGTTAGTATATATTTGTTGAATGTAATTTAATTTAAATATGTTAATAGTATAAGAAAATAATATTATAAAATCAAATTCTTTCATTTATATTATTTATTAAAGATTATTAAATGTAAGAGTTAATGATATTTACTAATTAAATGATAGTATACATTTTTATATATAAATTTTATTTAATTAACGCTTAGCCTTCCTTTAGATTGTGTTTGGTATCTATCCCAGGACGAAAAAAAGAAGACAGTAAGATAGTAGAGCTAGAGACAATATGAAGACGAAGATGAAATTATATTTGATAATAGTGTACAAGATATAATGGTCGATAAAAAGATGAACTATAGTTGATTATAATTTGATAAAAAACTGAAACATGAGAAAGGGTAAAAATAAAATATGAAATATTTAAAGAGATATTATGAAAAAAAAGAATTTCTATATTTGTGCCCCAGAGACATGTCTCTAGCGTTTCTCTTTTTTGGAGGAACATAAATTGACTCAAAAATTATCTTGAGATGAAGAGAATTTTAGAATTTTTATGACTTTTTATTTTTTCTCCGAACACATTTCTATTCTCAATATCTCTATATTTTATATTATAGGACATTTACCACATGTTAGCTTAAAGAAGGAGACAGGAGGGAGTAACACATTCATATCCAAATTTCCGTCAACCATAACAAACCACTAAAATAAATAATCGCATCTCTTAATACGATCAAATCCCCATAATGGCTACTAATTTATAGAGATGGTAAAATGAGCTTCGTCCACCTGACTGACCTGCCGAATTCATTATTTTTTATGGGTTGGGTTGGACTTTTTTTTTGGTATACTATTGGGTTAGACTTTTTAAAGCCGCAACAAAATTCAACCCATCACTTGAGAAGGACTTAGCTTTTGTTACAGGGGAATTAGATATTTTAAAGTGAGAAGTTTTATTATTAGATTAATAAAGTAAAAATGACCACACTTCTAATTTTATTGATCAAATGATAAAATCTTTTTATTTTACTCTATAAAGTAAGATATTCACTTTAGAGGGTCCAAACTCTCGTTCTAGACTATGTTGTTATAATATATATATATATATATATATATAGTTTTTTATGATTGTGGACTTCGTAGTGTTAATTTGTACACTTTTATAAGCCTATTATAGACTTATGATCAAATTTTATAAGGATTTTTCATTTTTTATAGTCTATCATGATGTAATTTATGAAATGTAATTTAAAATGTGTACAAACTATAAAACACATAATTTAAATTTGTTTAAGTTTACACGCATATTATCCCATTGTTATATCTAAGTAAAACTTTTATTAATATTTTTATTACATAAAATCAGGATGAGTTGATTGTTTCAACACGTTTTACTTTGGTGGGCTTAGCTACCCTACCCCATTTTAGATAGACCATTGGCGGGGCTTGTTGAATTAAGATAGACCGACTTATTTTGCCATCTCTACATTGTAGACTGTAGTAACTTACCACCCTTTAATTGAGAATTTAACTTCCAAATTTAAATAAAATGTGCATGCACTAGTCCACGACCCAGGACACTACCACTTCTTCTATTAGTGCTGTCATCCACGCCTTTCTATTGTGGCTCTTCCATGCCTTTCTATTGTGGGTTTTTTTTTTCAAAAATAAAAAAAATATTATTTCATTTATTATAAATTAGAGTGAATTTTAATTACAGAATACAGTGAGTTATAATTGCAAGATATAGTGAATGCATGAGTCATTAATGACTATGACGAGTAAATTTTACTCATATATATATATATATATAATATAGATATAGATATATAGATAGATTAAAAAACAAATATTGTTTTTAACCTTAACATTTTAAAGTTAAAATTAATTTAATTTCAGAAAAATTAATATCAATTTAGCTCTAACACTTTGGAATTTGATATTAATTTCATATTTTATCAAATTATCAATAACTTTTGATGCACATATTTATTTATATTTCAATTGATGAGGTGAAAATTGCCTCCCTAATTAGTCAAGAAAGATACACAAGCATACAAATTACTAACAATTTGATAGAATGATGAAATTGATGTCAAATTTAAAAATATTAGTACTAAATTGATATTAAAAATTTTCCAAGACCAAACTGAAGTCAACTGTCAAATATTAAGACTAAAATGGAAAATTTCTTTTCCGATAATTAGATTACTAAAGTGGATATTTACTATTAAAAAAAAGCTTAAAAAGAAATGAACTGGTGGGTGAATATTAATGAGACTTCGTTTTCCTTTGTTGAACTGGCTCCTCTTTGGCATAGATAAAGATTTTATAAGAGGGTATTGGAATTGAGCTTTCAGCGGCCACTTGATCGTTTCGTTGAGCGAAAAAGAATCTTTCACCAACCTAAATTTTAGGGATTTTGTCTCCCCGATACTTTAAATAAACAATTAGCCTAGTTATTCTATCGAAAAAATAATTAGCCTAGTTACTGTCTAATATATCATATTTTGAAAAGTAGGCTCTTAAATTGAAAAAAATAATAATGATAACGGAAAGCTTGTAATCAACATGTTGGAGATCGATTCCTTGATTCGGAAACATGAAATTACCTAAAAGAAGGGAGAAATTCGAAACAAGGAAAATTAATTGCACATTATGTAGCTGTTTTTAATTTGTAGCGATCGATGTTGACGTCAAGTTTAGCTTGGCATTGTTGTAGTATATTTTTCACTCCACAACCACATCATGTTCCATTCGCAAATGCTACTGAGAAAACTCCACTATTTGATTTGATGCTGCTTGCAATATTGTGGTCATTGTTATCCCCAAATACAAAACATGGCCCTTTCAATTATGTATATGTCTCTACTTATTTATTTTAAAAACTTAAACTTGAATAGCCGAAATATTAAACTAATAAAATTTTAAGAGTTACAATAAATAATAAAATACTAACAGCCTTAACATCAACATGTTACTACACATTCATGCTAAGCTACGCCCTCGCGAGCACATCAACCTCATGGCCCACGTCTCCGAAATGTGGCAGCTGCCGGTTATATATATATATAGAGAGAGAGAGAGAGTTTAATGGTCATCCACTTATAGTTTAAAGATATTTTAAATATCTTTATACTGTCAGTCAATAAATAAACGATAAGTAATTCATCATGGGTAGTTTTTTGAAATTTAAATTTGAATTGGTTATAAAATAACTTATTATTTGACAGTATAAAGATATTTTAATTACAAGACATACTAATTAAACTCATATATATATATATATATATATAGTGGCATGTGCATTATAGAGTTTATTATCAGAATATAAACTATAGATTAATTCAAATAATAGTAAACAAAAGTTAAATAATTATTTCTCTAATAATTATATTTAATTTACATATCATTCATGAAGCTATTAGTTAGGAAATGCAAATAGAAAGAGCAATATTATATTAAAATACATAAAAAAGAGCTAAATAATATTTAGTTCAAAAGTTAATTTTTTTTTTTGCCTATTACTAAATTTAAATTCATTTGATAAATTTTAAGTTTTTAGAATTTGAATTTGTGACTTCTTCTAGAAGACTATAAAAAATGTAATCAATTAAAAGAGCTTATTTGGATAAGCTTCTATTAGGGAAAAAAAAGTACTTCTAGAATTTTTTAACATATTTATTTGTGATTCTCAAGAAAAGTAGAAGTAGAGTAGAAAATAACAAGTTTTTCTACTTTTTTTTTAAAACAGGTCCCTATATGTTTCTAGGAGAAGCAAAAAAGTAGAAAAGATAGAGTATTTTTGGTTAATTTTTGAAATTATTTATCCTCATAAATTTTATGAAAAGGCAAGAAATAACCCTTCACTAATTCACTTTCACCCTTCATCCTATTTTCACTGTCATAGCCACAATAACTTAATTGTTCTATGTTATATTTTATTTTGTACGTGTATTATTTTATAATTTAATAAAACATAATTCAATAATAATAAATATTTATAAAATTAGTTTAATAAGCCCAATCAATGAATATTACATAACATAAACAAATATAAAATATTAAATAATAAATTTTATTTTATTTAAATATTTTATTAATTATATTTAGTTAAAAATAAATAAGAAATAAAAAATAGTTTTATATAAACAAAATTTCTTGTACAAAAAATATTAGAAAATTCAAACATCTTTTATAGGTAGTAATTTTTCACACCCTTAACTGTAATTTTACTCAAAAATAAGTATTTCTATGTTTTCTCTATTTAAATAATTTAACAACTTCTGATTTTAATAAAAAGTATTTTTACAATTACATCCAAACATATAAAAATTTTCTACTTATGCTTTTGATTTTACTTCTACTTTTACTTCTAAAGAATATAAAGAAGTACTTCTTTCATAATTTTAACCAAACAAGCTCAATAAACTTTATGAAATATTGGTAAATACAATAAATATCTTTTAGTTTTTGGCAAAATATACTTTTTGGTCCCCAATCAACTAGAGAGGGTTATGGGCGGAGGGTTTGATTGGGACCGAGTGAAGCGTCGCAAGTGTGCGGAGGGTTCTAACCGATAGAGGGGTTGACCGTTGTTAGATTTAACCTAAAGTCTCATATCGAGAAAAAATGGAAGTTTTACAAGAGTGTTGGACTATAAAAATGCTTTAGTTGTTTGATTTAGTCATCCTCAAAAGTGGGAGTAATCCATATAATTAGTCCTTGGGAGTTACCTTAGGAGGTATCCATGTTAAAAGATTTGTAACGATAATTTATAACTTTAACGTTTAAAAGATGCTAACGTCATGGATGTAAATCATTAAAATTGAACTACGTTAAATTTGTGTTTGTATTTCTTTTACTTTCATTGTCTACCAATCGTGATTCAAGTGAAGTGTTACACAATCATCAGGACATTGGTTTTCGAAGGCGATGACAATCTAATGAGTCTCACATAGGGGAACTACCTTGATAGAGAGGCCTTAGAAGAACTTATGGTCCAAGCTTTACAGGTATAATAACATTTACCTTATGGGACACTTTCTCCATTTCAATATATCAATCAAGAACAATTTTGTAGATAGAGACAGTTTTGTGCGCTTACACAATTATCAATATCAATTTTATTC
The DNA here is from genome assembly GCA_031216125.1 of Dalbergia cochinchinensis. Classification (NCBI taxonomy): domain Eukaryota; kingdom Viridiplantae; phylum Streptophyta; class Magnoliopsida; order Fabales; family Fabaceae; genus Dalbergia; species Dalbergia cochinchinensis. Next base: position 49,698,380 of record CM062373.1, on the reverse strand, counting down.
TTTTTCTTAATCTATGTGTTTTTGGTATCTTTTGACAGATATATTGTATTTTGTCTTCGTTTGAACAGATATTTTCTGTTTTTTTGGGGTCAAAATAGATATATTGAGAATTTTTGGTTCTAGAGGAAAAGAACGCAAGAAGCAAAAATGGCCCAACACCACAACAGAGCCCGAAGGTAGACACACACAGCCGACTCATAATGCGGGCAACACAAGCAAGAAGGACAATCACAGTAAAGCCCCGTGACCAAAACAAATGATAGGAAAGCCCAAGATTGACCCTTTCCTTAGATCTCGGTGTTTTTATTCAACTGGGTCATGGTGCATTCAAGCGGGCATCATTTGTGACCACAAAAAACAAAAAAAAATCAGGTATCATTTAATGTACAACACAAGCAGCAAAATTTTCACCCATTGGAGTATTAGCCAAGGAGATATTCTCGTATGAATATAAGTTTTTTCAACCAAAGGTAGAGAAAATTTTATTGATGAAAAATCAAATTTTTGGTCCCATAGGACACTAGTAAAATACAGACACGAGAAAAACCACCCAATATCACAACTCAAAGAGTAGGAAAACGTATTGAAATAATCTAAGAAGAAGGAATAACTAATATGGATTGTATCTCATTTAACATATGGAGGGCATGTTGCATAGACTTTTGGGCATCTGGTTCTTTGTTTTCAAAAGTCTTCTTGTTCCTTGCTTTCCACATAGTCCAACAGGTAATGGCCAAAAGGTTAGTTGTTCTCCACTTGTTTGGCTGATTCTAGATGTCAGTCATTGCTTGAAGCCACCGGTCTCCAAATTGAAAATGGCTATGGTTCACACTAATATGGTCCAGTAATAGCTTGTTCCAGACTTCTGTAGCTTGACTGCACTTCAAAAGATAGTGAACCACAGCTTCAAGTGATGTGTTGCACTTGGGATACTCAGTTGAAACATGAGGCATTCTTCTTCTAATCACCTCTTAAACTGGGATGCCATCATGGATTGCTTTCCAGATAAATATTTTGACTTTGTGTGGCACCTTTAATGACCAAATACTTTTTCATAGTCCTTTTATTCTCATATGGACTGGATATGCCTTTAAAGGAGGATGGAAAAAATTATAGGCTATTTTATAGCCAGAGGCTACAGTGAATTTATCTTCTTTGTTATGATTCCAATAAGGATTATTAGTTGGTCTTGTTGGAGTTATAGCCAATATTTCTTTGGCTACATGGTCTGGGAATTTGCTCTCAATTAGTTGGACATTCCAACCTTGATTTGGAAGAAGCAGGTTTCTTATCAAATAGACTTGGCCATCATTTGGAATATCTTTTGGTACCTTGAATGGATAAGTTTTTGAGAGTCAAGGGTCTGTAATGACTTTGATGATAGAGCCATCACCTACCTGCCATCGAAATCCCTTTTTCCAGCACTTTTCTGCCTGCTATTAGGCTGCGCCATGCCCATGACGGGTTAGCACTATGTTCTGCATTCATGAAGTCTCCCAGCCTAAAATATTTTCCTTTGAACACCTTATAGAAAAGAGAGGAGGGGGCATTCATCAGTCTCTAGCCCTGCTTTGCTAATAATGATAAATTCACCACCCTTAGATCTTTAAGGCCCAAGCCTCCTTCATTCTTGGCCTTACTCATTTTGTCCTAGCTGATCCAGACTTGCTTTCTTTCATTTTCCTTTTGTCCCCTCTAGAATCTGGTCATCATTTTGTGTAAATCTGATAACAAAGTTTCAGGCAATTTGAAGCATGCAAAGGAATATATTGGGATCACTTCTCCAACTGCCTTTAACAGAACTTGTCTTCGACATGATGATAGAATGTTTCTCTTCCAATGCATCAGTTTGTTTCCAACTTTCTCTTTGATGAACGTGAAAGTTGCCTTCTTGGACCTTTGAACAATAGAAGGAAGCCCCAAGTATTTATCTTGAGCGCCTGCATGATGAATATTCAGGTGATTTGCTAGCTGAGTCCTCAGTCTATGGGGTGTGTTACAGCTGAAAAATGCTGCTGACTTGTGTAGATTAACTTGTTATCCGCTATACAGCTCATAATCATGAAGCACTTCTAAAATATTGTCACATTGTTCCATAGATGCTTTATTGAATAAAAGAGAATCATCAGCAAATAATAAGTGGGTGATTGGTGAACAATGGCTGCTAACTTTGACACCTTGTAACCTTCTATTTTCCTCTGCTTTGCGGAGTAAGAAGGAGAAGCCTTTTGCACATAGTAGGAAAAGATATGGAGATAAAGGGTCTCCTTGCCGAATTCCTCTATTAGGTTTAAAGAACCCATATGGTTGCCCTTCCACAATTACAGAGTAAGAAATAGTGGTCATACGCTCCTTAACCTAAGCAATCCACTTTCTGTCAAATCCCATTTTCTACATAATGAACCATAAGAAGCTCCACTCCACCTTATCATATGCTTTGTTCATATCCAACTTAAGTTCCATTTCAAAGGATGTCCCTTGCATTTTATTTTTTAGATAGTGCATACATTCATGGGCAACAAGAATATTATTAGAAATTAGCCTACCTTTTACAAAGGCACTCTGATTTGCACCAACAATTTTGTTCATATATTTCTGGAGCCTGTGGACCAAAATCTTAGACAAAAGTTTGTAGAACACTGTGCACAAGCTAATTGGCCTGATATGGCTCATGTTTTGTGTCTTAATAACTTTTTGGAATAAGACATATTTGCGTATGATTGAAACTCTTGAGCATTCTGCTTCCTATGAAGAAGCTCCGTGTTGCTACCACCACATCCTCCTTTATTATATCCCAGAAATGCTGAAAAGATTTGGCACTAAATCCATCATCTCCTGGGGAACTATCTGGATCTATAGAAAAGATGGGCCAGTTGACTTCTTGGTTCAAGACTGGCCTTGTGAGTCCCCTATTCATTGCTAGTGTGACTTTTGTTCTCATATGTTCAAAACATTCTGCTGGATCAGCAGGCATACTTGAGGTGAAGAGCTCCTGGAAATAACTTTGTGCCACATCTGCTATTTCTTCTGGGAGGTAAGCACAATCCCCATTTTCCTTTAACAACCCACAAATTGTATTCTTCTTATTCCTTATTTGGCATTTGGAATAGAAAAATCTTGTGTTTTAATCTCCCCATTTGAGCCACTTCACTCTAGATTTTTCTTTCCAAAATCTTTCCTCTTGAATATAAGCCTCATGAAACTCTCTTTCTAGTCTTCTAATTATCTCACTATCTACATTTCTTCCCCGAATTTTTTGACTTTCTAACTCTTGTTTGAATTGATCAATATTTCTTCTAGTGTTAGATTGCCAGCTTTGTTGCCATTGCACAAAGGCATGTCTGCATCTTTTCAGTTTATGGAATAGTTTGAACATGGGGGAGCCAATCACTTCTATATTCCTTGCTTCGGTGATGACTTCCTTTACCTCATCTGAGTTGCACCATCTTTCTTGAAAATGAAACCTTCTCTTCGTACAATTTTGGGCTGTTGGTGACGTATCTAGAATTAAAGGAGCATGATCTGACCCTATGTCTGCTATCTGAATCACCTGAGCATGTGGATATTCTAATCTCCAGGAACCAGAAGTCAGAAACCTATCCAGCCTTTCTCGAATAAAATTCGCTCCAAACCTCTTGTTATTCCATGTGAAGCCATTGCCTACTATACCCAAATCAACTAGCTCTCCACTGTTGATGAAATTCACAAAGTCATCTATAGAAGGTTGGGTTTTTTCACTCCCCCTCCTTCTCATTAAAGCTTTTGATTGCATTAAGCAAATTATTTTCATACCTTCTGATTCATTCATCTGTTCCATGATCTCTTGAAACTGTCCTATCCTAAAATGTTCATTGCTATCAAAATGCACACCCTAAACTTGCCATGTTCTCTGTAATGCTGGCTCTTTGATGGTTGCAGAGATGAAGTATCTTCCAGCACAAAACTAATCCACATGCTCTTCCCATAGGAGCAATACATTTCCAGTTATTGAATCCACACTTCTTGAGTTGCTCACCTACATATGATGATTGGTTCTTTGTTTCACAGAGAAAACCAACATCGGGGGAACAGGACTTGCAAATCCCTTGAAGGCTATGGACTGTCAGGGGTCTCTCCAAACCCCGACAGTTCCATGAGAGGAGCTTCATGTGACTTTAGGTGCCATTTGAAGGCTGGCACCCTCTGCCTCAGCTTCATTCATCATATTTCCTATTATGCAAATTTTTTTCTGGCTATCTGCTTCCATATCTGTCGTCATTCTCTTTCTAGCTCCTTTTGTCACCGCTTTGGATTTCTCTGTTTTCCTTGCTAAATTCTTTAGCTTCACTTTCCTTGGCTGATTAACTTGTTTCACTAGAAGGCAATTAAAAATCATCCCCTCTACTCCTTTCTCCTTTTCTCCTAAGGGTTGCTCCTGGTTTGCATGTGAAATTGTGCTCCCACTTAGTTTACTAGCTCTTCCTTCAAAAATCTTCCCGTTGTAAGTGATGGAAAGTATATCATCATCCGCTATATCGATCAACTCTTCTCCTCTTGTCCTTCTATCTTCCCCTCCATTTGGCAGCTCCTTCCCTTCAGGACTTCGGGTGCCAGTAGTATGTTCCCCGTTACCCATTTTTGGGTTTTTCCTTATAATACTTTGTTCTTGCACTGAGAGATTGGAAAAACTCCTTAATAAGCTGATAGGGGTTGGTCTTTTCTACTTCCCTTCATAATTCCTCATGGCTTCTTGGCCATTTGGGTTTTTGTTTTCTTTATTGTCTTCAATCCTCTTGCCCACTTGCTCTGCCCTAATGTTGGTGTCAATTTTGTATTCCCTTGTTATTCCCCCCACTTTATCCTCCAGGAGTTCTGGACAAACTCGTGATTCGTGGCCAATGTAACCATAGTAGTTGCAGTGACAACCCAGTCTCTCATATCTAAATAAGATTCCCATGATTTTCTTATCTAGGTCAGCAATCTTGAGTCTATTTTTGATCACCTTCGATACATCCAGCTCCACTTACGCCTTAATGATCCTACTTTCCTTTCCTCGAACATTGAAAAAATTAGATTCCATCACTCTCCCAACCTTGCTAGCTATTTTCTCCCCAAGTTGCTTGGTTTTGCAGGGTTCAGGGAATCCCCATATTTGCATCCAAACAGGCAAAATTTTTCCTCCTTTATGATATTCTCCTCTTGTCATTGTTTGACGTGTAGCATATAGTTCTTAAAGAGCCATGGCAATCCTATCTCCACTCACAATGCATCTGCTTTGTTCGGAAAGAAAAATTGGAAGATGTTATCTCTATACTCCATTACCCTAAATCCCTCCGGATGCCCCATATGGCTTCAAGGGCATTCTCCACAGTACATAGTGAGAAAGTTCTGTCAACCATCACTCTTCCCACCACACTTCATTGACAGTTTTCTACTCCATGTTGAATGTCCTCTTGTTCGAAATGCAAAATCTCTTCCTCCTTTGATTCATTTCTGCCTCCATCATTAAACATACGTAGGTCTACCTCTGGTGCATCCATGTAAGGCAAATGTTGATTAACACCAGCTAGTTTGGCACTAAGATTCACCAGATTTTGGTGGCGCACACACCTTTCTAGGAAACCCTAGCAGAGCACTTGTCAAACCCTAGCAGGGCACAGTTTTTTAGACATGTTCATAGTAAAAATGGATTTATTAACACCCTTCTCGTATGAATATAAGTTAACACATCATATTTAGACACATTCATAGTGAAAATGGACTTTATTAATTTCATTCAACATATATTCATTCTTCTTTGAGTCTCACTTACTTTTTTTTGAGTTTATCCAAGAATTGATTCTTAGAATTGTGCCTATACCAAAAATTTTCTTGATGAAGTGACATGAAGTCTCTTGATATCAGTTGCACTTGAGAATATGAAAATTATTTATTAGGATTTGTTTGGTATGAAGGTAAAAATATGGATTATTAGATCAAGTACTTATAATTAAGGAGTAAAGTTTCACTTTGATTCTTGAAATTATATACATGATTCACTCTAGTCTCTAAAATTAAGAAAGTATGACTTTAGTCCCTAAAATTTCAAAAAGTGATTTAACTTAGTCCTTTTGATGATGCAATTTAGTCCTCAGAAACAATAGTAGAAGGACCAATTTGAATCACATTTTCAAATTTTAGGGACTAAAGTTATACTTTCTTAATTTTAGCTACTAAAGTGAATCACGCATATAATTTTAAGGACCAAAGTGAACCTTTATTCTATAATTAAGTAAAAAAAAACTAGAACCATTAATCAAGGCACACATCTTATTATTTAGAGCAAATTACATCTACCTCTCTTGATGTCTATAAGAAATACACTTATCTTCTTTTAGATTTTAAAATTGTACTCATCTTCCTTAATTTTTAACACTCATTATAATGACACCCCTTATCTTTTAGGGCACATGGGTTACACATGTCTAAAACATACCAAAAGACATTCATATCCTTGATTATGTTTTAAATTTTCTAACAAATGCCACTCTTCACTACTATTACTATCTTCTTCCTCTTCAAGACTATTCTCGACTCTTTCTCCTCTGTCTTTTGCGCCTCTAACCTAACTCCAATCCTAATGCCCAACCCTACAAGTTCGACACCAAGCCATCCAAAAACCGATTCGCATAATATATATGATGAAGCTGCTTTCGATGCTAATTAAATAATTAAATGTGAAAATTGAAACAAAAGGGCGCATATCTTCTAATTATTATTAGAAATCATGCCAAAACAACTCCAATCAATATCCTAGTTGAAATGCATGGAACCTATAGGGTTTTCCCTATTTTTATATAGCAAGATGTATTACATGCATCCATGTTACCAGTCTCAATGGAATAATAAGAGTTCCATTTTAATATGCTAGAAAGATGCGTATTTGATTATAGGTTTTCTTTTCTTTTCTTTTTTTTCATGGTTTTTCTTTTCAATTTCTAGAAATTAGTCCGATAAAAACAAGATGGAGGGGACAACCAATATATCTTGTGGAAGGCTAGTTTCCTTTCTGTGATAACTCCATTTTCTTGGCTGGTGTGGTGTGTTTGAGACTTGGAGTAGTTTAATTGAAGTTTAGGTTTTGGGTAAATTACATTGACTTCCCTTAATATTTATGGAAATGCAACTCATACCCCCTCTAGTTGTCAACTTACACTCACACCCCCTGCTTGTCAAATTTTAAATATTTATATTACAATCACACTCTTCATTCACAGTATATCATTAGTATACTTAACAAAATGATATTTTTATGATATTAACTGTTCCTAATTAATAAAATTATAAAAATACCCTTAAACTTAATAGAGTGGGTAAAGGTATTTTTATAATTTTATCAATTAAAAGTAGTTAATATCATAAAAATATCATTATGTTAAGTTTACTAATGGTGTTCTGGGAATAAGGAGTGTGACTGTAATATAAATACTCAAAATTTGACAAGTAGAGATTGTGTGAATTGCATTTTCAAAAATCTTGGGAGAGGTGAGTGTAATTTACCATTAGTTTTTGGAGGTGGGTGAAGGTTGACGAAAGATGGGTTGTTAGTTTTTGCTAGGGGTAATTTTGGGATGGTAAGGGAAATAGGTGTAATTTTAGAATCTAAGAAAGAGTAAGTGTATTTTTTATAGACCTTAAGGGAGGTTGATGTAGTTTACCCTATTATTTAAGTCTATTTGGTCATTATTAAGTGTCATTGTTGGAATTGACTCCGAACCCCAACCAGGGCTTGTCAAAACAAATTGCTAGCGCTATAGCCCATGTCCAAGATTCGTGAAAATTTCATAGATTAGATTTGCTGGTAAAATTATATGAAAAACTAGTTCAGAGATCATTTTAGCCTCATGATAAACTGTCCTAAATGAGTAAATGGAATGGAAATGATGCAAAAGCTTCCAGTTTTGAACTTAGTTGCTAGCCACCTCAACTATCATTTGTTAAGTTTATCTACAACACCACAAGTTCAAGAATCCAAGGAAATGCTTAGGTTAAAAACAAAAGCACCATATGACTTGCATTTCTTTTTCCTGAAGCTATTGCAAATCCCAAACTTTTATTTATTGATGGTTTCAAAATGTGGGAGCAACATTAACATATAAAAGTTCACAAACAAACCAAAACTATGAAATGTCAAGAGGGCAGACACAAGAGTAGTCTGGTCTAGGCATTAATTAATTTCATAATGAGTAATGTGGATCACATCCTCAGGATGAGAAGGTGGATGGGTCTTGTTTCTCATCCTCAGTGCTTGATACTCCTCAAATCGGAATCCTCTGTACTTTGGTGGCTCCCCAATCTCTTTGGTGAACTGTGGCAATGGCTCAACCCACTTCTCCCCATTTAAGTTGTGAAAGAAGACATAAGAGTACCGGTTTCGTGTTGCTCTCACCACTCGGTGAGTTGCACTCTTGAACCTCTTGTTGCTCAAGACCTTAGATCACAATCTCAGCAAAACTAGTTAGATATATCCAAAGATCACATATAAAGAGCAGGCAATTCAAGACATGTAATCAAATCAATTGCTTCCTTTTTCCATGTTTCTAACTTTTTTGTGACTAAGGAAACGCAGAATAAAAGCAATCAACCATTGTAGCAATTAGCACCATTACATTGATGTCAAAGCATATCTAGCCTTTGGGTAATATCTATGTAGCCCAACTCACAATGAGAAAACCAATTTAAATGCATAGGAAGATCACAATTCAAAAGACCAATCTGTTAAATGAGAGCTTTCTCAATATACTAAACTAATTTTATTTCTGATTTATTTAAGGGTGTTACTAACCATTGCTAATGCCATTGCTTACGAAATTAAAAGTAGAAGTTTTTTTATTAAGGTTGTGCTTGGATGAAGAGTAAAAATCGGGTGGAAATTTATAGGATGAGCATTAAGTATAAAATTAATTACACATAGAACTACTCATTCATACAATTTTTATCCTCATTTTTACTTATCAGCCAAACACAATCTAAAAGTAAAGTTTTGAAGTTTTTAATGAATTGAATATCGTAAAAAAGTTAAAATGTTTCTATTTTTGGTTCATTAAAGAATGTTATTAAGACACTAAATTGACAAAAATTCTTTATTTAATTAATATGAGACTTGTAACACTGTGCCATCATGTTTTGACAACGCAAAGGGGGTGTTTGGTGCGATGTATTAGACATAATAGTATAAGCTAATACTATACGTTATACCTACCAAACAATGTATTATATATAACCTTATACGTTATAATCCCTTTATACGTCAAAATGTTATATAACTCAATACAGCATGGGGAGGTTGCATTAGGCTTGATTAACTTTTAATGTATAAAATTATTTTTTTAAATATTTTATTAAAATAAAATAATTCTTAAATAAATAATAAAAATAAGTAAAAAATATAATATCAGTTTAGTTATATATAATAAAAATAAAAATAAATATAATTGATAAACAATAAGTATGATAAACAAATAAATATTTTAAATAAATAATATGTAACATATAAAAGTAAGGATTAATAACTTAAATTTAAATAATTATGATTAAATTATAAAATATTGAAATAAATAATAACATTTAATATAAATTAAATTTTAATTAGTAAATATGTAGATATGATATTTGAAAATTATTATAATAAAAATTCCTATTTTACTATTATTTGACTTTATTTAATATTTAATTAAGATATTAGAATTATTTATAAATAAATAATATGATATTATTGAACATAAGATCGAATATCTAATTCATTGTTACACCAAACATGATATATGATTAAAAATTTATCAGGTCTTATATTATCGGTTCTTATCTTGCCTGCATCCCAAGGAGGTACAAAAATATGATGGTTAAGGTACTACTCTCGGAGGATTTGCTTCAAATTTTGTTGAGCACAAGGGGTTGAAGAGAAAGAGGAAGAATAACTAGAACTACCCCAGTTGTAAGGGAATTGAAGGTAAAACAAATGGTCCAATTACCTGAATAACATCCCCAATATTGACGACAATGGTGCCCTCAGCAGGAACAACAGGGAACCACTCTCCATTCTTGCGGACTTGGAGGCCTCCAACATCATCCTGGACCACCAAGGTGATGCAGTTGCCATCTTCATGCTCTGTGATTCCATTGTTGTCGTCGCCCGAAGCTGGGAAGTAATGCAGTGCCGCCATGAAATCCCAGCTCCTATCATGATTGAACTCCTTCAGGAAGTTTGGAGAGAGCCCCAGACACTCATTTACAATGCTCTCCAATAGCAAGCTCGTCTTGCTCAGCTGCACAAACATTTCTTCAAGCACTTCCCTGTCACGTTTGACATATTCATGTTAACATACATTCATTAATTATAATGTGAAACATATAGAATATTCAAAGATACTTTTTTAAAATTTCGCAGCTCTTATTCTTGAGTTAGTTGAACGATAGTATCGACTTTTCAAATCAGAATTTCGAGTGAAGATCGATGATTCTTACTGTTCCAGTATTCATTTTTTAGCACAATAATTTCATTTGAACACTTTTAAAGTGGGTACATACAAGATTTTTTTTTTATTATTATTTTGTGAAAGTGTACATACAAGTTTTAATTGACAATGTAATTTGAAGTAAAGTGCATATTTTAGAAATAAATAATAAATTTGTGTAATAAGGTTATTTTTTGGAGGAGGGCATCCGGTTTCGATTCTCACATTACATGTTATAATAGCTAGGTTTTTTTACAAATTTTCAAACTTGGAGGCTTCTAGTATGATGGCTTCAAACATGGAGGCTTCAAGATTGGTGACTTCAAACATGGAGGCTTTCACACATGGAGGCATTCACACATGGTGGCTTTCACACATGGTGACTTCAATTTTCAACCATGGTGTGCAATCCAAGCTCTATAAATAGAGCTTCATTCATCAAACTTGAGACACCACCAACAATCCATTCTTCTCTTCCTCTATTCTAAGAATTTAGAGAGTGTTTTGTTTTCTTTGTTTTCTCTCTATATAGAGGGTTGAGAGTATACATTTGGAGAGAAATAATCGTAAGGTATTACGAGTGTATTTGGGATTAGGGTGTAAGCGGAGTGTATTCACCTTTTGTATGTCCATAATATTTACAATATTTGATTGTCGACTTTGCGCGTGGACGTAGGCTTTAAGCCGAACCACGTGAAATTCCCGATGTCATTTATTTTACGCTTCCACATATTTTATTTTCTTCGCTACTGATCCCGTCTATTACACAACAAGCTGAGTAGAGCTCTTATAGAGTTCTGGGCTAATCTGTTCAAATTGTCTTTACCGCCAAATTTGATATTATTGATTTGATAGCATTAATTTTGAATGTGGAAGGTTCGCATGATGGTCGTTCTTATCTGACAAGGTGTAAAAGTAGCACTTTTCGACAGGAAAAGAGCCCCGAGACAATGAAGGAATTTGAATGGGAAGATGCCGATCACAAGGCTCTTTCTATTATTCAGTTGTCCATTACGAGCGATGTACTACGTGAGGTCCTTTTTCGGAGAAAAACAAAGAAACGCGTCAGACCAAGTTGAGTCATTATATATGACTAAGACGGTGTGCCAACCGTCTCGGTGTGTGCAACGTCCAGACATGCTTCGTATGGCGAAGGACATCAATCCGATCTCACATAGCCGAGTTCACATCACTCCGTCAGATTTGAAAAATATGGATGAGACATTTTCAAGCGAGCAGCAGGCAATGATGTTACTTTGTTCCTTACCTCCTTCATACAAGCACTTTCGTGAGACGCTCATATATGGTCGTGAAAACCTCAAAATTGATGAGGTAAAATCTGCACTTTTAAGTCGCGACAAAATGGAGCATGATACTAGCAGTCGTGATGATACTGCATCTGGCTTGGTTGCTTAGAGGAAGGTCAAAGGAGATTGGATCGAGTAGCAAAGAAAGATCTAGATCTAAGTCTAGATATCGTAAAGGCAAGTGTCGATATTGCAAGAAGGAAGGGCACTGGAAAGCAGAATGTCCGAGACTCAAAGACAAAAGGGGCCAAGATTCAAGTGATGCTGAAAGTGTAGGCCGAAAGTAGCACCGATAATGTTCTCACGGTATCAACCAGTTCAATTGGTGATAATTGGATTCTTGATTCAGGTTGTTCCTACCACATGTGTCGGAACCGGGATTGGTTTACATCTTACCAGTCAATTGATGGCGGTGTTGTCCTTATGGGAAATGATATGCCCTGTAAGGTCATTGGCATTGGTACAGTCCAAATCAAGATGCATGATGGAATTGTGAGAACGCTGACTAATGTTCGGTACATACCAGACTTGAAGAAAAATCTTATATCCTTCGGCACCTTGATTCTCAAGGTTATAAGTATTCTGCTGAAGGTGGAGTTTTAAAAATCTCTAAGGGTGCTCTTATTGTGATTAGAGGCAAGTTGGTCAACGGTCTTTATTTACTTCAAGGAAGTACAGTTGTTGGTCTTTGCGCAGGCAGATCATCTTCCATTGATTCTGATTCAGAAACTACTCGTTTGTGGCATATGCGTCTAGGGCATATGAGTGAAACAGGAATGTCAATTTTGAGCAAGCGCGGCTTGCTGGGTGATCACAAAATTGGAAAAATTGACTTTTGTGAACACTGTGTCTACGGGAAGGACTGCAGTCCAGTTGATCTTTGCAATCCACAGGACTGAGGCACAGGTGGATTACATCCACTCATTTGTGAGGCCCTCAGACCTATTTCACAAAAAGGTGGTGCTAGATACCTATTGACATTCATTGATGATTTCTCGAAAGGTATGGGTTTATTTCTGAAACACAAGAATGATGTGTTCCATACTTTCAAGAAATGGAAAGCACTTATTGAGAATCGACCAAGAAAGTCAAAGCTGCCTCGAACCGACAATGGTTTGGAGTTTTGTGGAGGTTGGTTCAACGAGTTGAAAATGAAGGCATAGTAAGACATAAATGTCGCGCGAAAGACTCCCCCAACAAAATGGAGTAGCAGAACGTATGAGCGTAACTCTTGGAGAGGGCTACATTTGTATGCTCTCTAATCTTTGGTTTGCCTAAAGAATTTTGGGCTGAATCAATATGGCTTGGTATTTGGTGAATCAGTCTCCGTCAATTGCGATCGATTTGGAGACTCTTATTGAGGTATGGTCCTAGATTTCGGCTTTGAATATTCAAATATCCGAATTTTCGGTTGTCCTGCATATGCTCATATTGATGATGGAAAGCTTGAGCGAAGGGCACTAAAATGCATATTTCTCGGATATGAAACTGGGGTGAAAGGTTATAGATTATGGTGCACAGAACCTAAGTCATCCAAATTCATAATCAGCAGAGATGTAAGGTTCAATGAATCATCCATGCTTCATCCAAAAACGAAGGTTGACGATGGAACAAAAAACCAAGATGCTAGCAAGCAGGTGGAGTTTGAAGCTGAACCACCAAAGCAGATGGAAGAAGAAGCACCTGATCAACCCATTCAAGAAGAAGAACAAGATATTGTTGATGCTGTAGATGCAAGACAACAGTTGCAGCATTATAGCCTCACTAGAGACAGAGAAAAGAGGCAAATAAAACCACCACAGAGGTATGGTCATGCAGACATAGTCTCTTTTGCATTATCAGTGGCAGAGGATATGGAATCAGAAGATCCCACCACATACCATGAGGCTATCTCGGGTAAAGAGTCTGCACAATGGATTGCTGCAATGAGTGAAGAGATGGAGTCTCTTTATAAGAGCAGAACTTTGGGAATTGGTGAAACCACCTAAAGAACATAAAGTTGTTGGCTGCAAATGGATCTTTAAGAAAAAGGAAGGATCCCCTGGAGTTGAACCAGCTCGGTACAAAGCACGCTTAGTTGCAAAAGGTTTCAGCCAACGGGAAGGAATAGACTTCAATGAAGTATTCTCTCCCGTTGTAAGACATAGCTCCATTCGTGTGTTGCTCGCTATGGTTACACTGTTTGATTTAGAGCTTGAACAGCTCGATGTCAAGACAGCTTTTCTTCATGGTGAGCTTGAAGAACAGATCTACATGCAAAGAACCTGGAAGGTTTCATTATTCAAGGCAAGGAGGATAATGTATGCTATTAAAGAAGTCGTTATATATGGCTTAAAAGCAATCTCGCCATGATGGTATAAAAGATTTGACACTTTCATGTTAAGTTATGGTTACTCAAGGAGTGACTATGACTGTTGTGTTTACCACAGAAGGCTCTCAGATGGTTCGTTTATCTATTTGTTGCTTTATGTTGATGACATGCTCATTGCTGCTAAGAGTATGTTTGAGATCAAGAAGCTGAAGGAGCAACTAAGTGGTGAATTTGAAATGAAAGACTTGGGTGCAGCTAAGAAGATTTTGGGCATGGAAATTCACAGGGATTGGCGTGCTGGCAAATTATATTTATCTCAGAAGAAATATATTGAAAAGGTACTTGAACGCTTTGGGATACAAAATGCAAAGCCTGTGAGTACTCCGTTGGCAGCTCATTTCAAATTATCAGCCGCACATTCACCACAGTCCGTTGAAGAGGAGGAACAGATGTCACATGTTCCTTATGCTAGTGCAGTTGGAAGCATAATGTATGCTATGATATGCACTCGTCCAGATATTTCACAGATTAGGTGTTGTTAGCAGATATATGGGGCATCTGGCAAGATGCATTGGCGTGCGTGAAATGAATACTCGATATCTTGAGGAATGCAGATGTTGGCTTGGTATATGACAAGAGTTCTAACACTAGTGCTAGTGTTACAGGTTATGTTGACTCAGATTATGCCGGAGATGTTGATAAAAGGAGATCTCGACAGATATGTCTTCACGCTTTCGGGTAGTGCAATTAGTTGGAAGCGACTTCACAGTCTACTATTGCACTATCCACTACTGGGTTTAATACATGGCGTGAAGCGATGAAGGAAGCCATTTGGCTAAGAAGTTTGGTAGGCAATTTGGGCTTGGAACAAGATGTTACAACTATTTATCAGACTGACCAAAGTGTCATACATTTGACTAAAAATCAAATGTATCATGAGAGAACCAAACACATCGATGTCGATATCACTTTATTCTAGGAGATTATTTCTCAAGGTGCCATTGCAATGAAGAAGATTGGTACCTCCGGATAATCCGGCGGAACATGTTGACAAAGTCAATCACATTTGCTAAGTTCAAGCATTGCTTGGACTTAGTTGGTATTCACAATATGTGAGTCTCCTCTATGGGCACATTACTGGAAAAAGCGACTTGAGAATTTGAAACTTGATAAAAATCAAGCCAAGGTGGAGATTTGTTATAATAGGCCAGGTTTTTTTACAAATTTTCAAACTTGGAGGCTTCTAGTATGATGGCTTCAAACATGGAGGCTTCAAGATTGGTGACTTCAAACATGGAGGCTTTCACACATGGAGGCTTTCACACATGGTGGCTTTCACACATGGTGACTTCAATTTTCAACCATGGTGTGCAATCCAAGCTCTATAAATAGAGCTTCATTCATCAAACTTGAGACACCACCAACAATCCATTCTTCTTCTCTTCTCTATTCTAAGAATTTAGAGAGTGTTTTGTTTTCTTTGTTTTCTCTCTATATAGAGGTTGAGAGTATCTGTTGAGAGAAATGTAAGGTATTCCGAGTGTATTTGGGATTAGGGCAAAATGTGAGTGTATTCACTTTGTATCTCCATCATATTTCCAATATTTGATTGTCGTCTTTGCCCGTGGACGTAGGCTTTAAGCCGAACCACGTAAATTCCCAGTGTCATTTATTTTACACTTCCACATATTTTATTTTGCGCTACTCTGATCCCGTCATTACACAACATTACATTTAGTCTTCTTCTGCTTAACTTTATTTATTTTTTGGTCTTGGGAGAGGGGATGGGAATAGATCCCCACACCATTTACGAGCCTACGCACATGCCAATTGTCCCTCAGCTTCAGCTGTAGCTTAACCATTATTTTTTTTTTTATCGGAATGCTATATGTTTAAGAGTTTAATTTTTCATACACAGAATCTGAATTTTATATTATCATTTAATTAAATTATTGCATTCAGATAACTCTTTAAGTAATAAGTGTGAAACTCAATTATCTTTACTAATAACTGATGTGACAATACATAATTAGATGACAAATTGTATATCTATATTTAAATGGTTAAACATAGGTATTTGCGTAACCCATATTTGGCAGCTTAAAAACTTTTATTAGGGTGCCTTCGGATAACAACTTTTGTTTTGGTAAAAATAATTTTTTATTCAAAATTACTTTTTTATAATTTGATATTTTTTTAAAAAAAAATTAGAATCTCAAGAAAAAAAATTTCAATTTTTTTAAAAAAATCTATTTTTAATTTTTTAAAAAAATCTATTTTTAATTTTTTTATTACATATAAAATTTAAGTAAATTATTTTTTATTAGGCGAAAGAAACACACCCTATGCCCTTCCATATTACAAGTCACTTCTCTATCGTTCTCTCAGTATGTATTTAAAATAACATGTAAAAAATGTAATTAATAAAAATACAATCAATTCTATAAAAACATAACAAGTTCAATACATTATACAATTATTTAAAATCTGACAAAATTGTAATAAATCAAAAATCAAATATCTTGGCACCTACTTATTCTACACTTTTGGACCTCCCAAAGCGTTGAGTAAATTTTTTATTCCACTAAAAATACTTTTCAAACAAGTGAAATTATTTTTGAGAAAAATATTGTTAAAGATACTTGTCAATCTAAAAAAACTATTTTTGAGATAAAATTTTATTATTATTCTTACATTAATAATTAAAAGTAATTTTACTTTATCTTATTCCAAACAAAAATGAAACTCTTAAACTTACCTTTTCATGTACTCAAATAAACACAATTTAATTTTTTTAAAAATAATTCTACTAAAAAATAATCAAATGGACCCGAATTCTTTTTTTCTATCAAAAGTAACTTCTCATCATGTCATCTATTATACATATAAGAAAAAATGAATATTTACATTGAGAAGTGGTCCTGTATCACGGGTGTTAATGTGTTAAGCCAGGCTTGATTTGGGGGATTGTGATCATATTTGGACACAGCTCTTCTATCATATGCTCTATGCTTACGTTTTCCTCTTGGCAGGTGGATATTGCTGGCAGATGGTTGTGTTTCTCTGTCTGCATGGTGTTCTTTTCTTGATAACCGTATTTTAATAGAAAAAGTTTCGAGAATGACAAAATGACAATAAATAAAATTAACAGTTTATGGAAGACAGCCTCCAAATACCCACCGTAGCTTTCTTCCCACCCCTTTCAAGAAATATAATTAAATTAATGTTACTTTGACAATAAAAGACAACAGCATATCTACACCATTCAAATTATCGTTACTGGATATAATGAGTAACATTTCTCCTATAAGTAATTGAAGAAGACAAGAAAATTTGAACAGCAACACACTCATCTTTTTCAAAGGAGTTCGAGTCCTAGGAACAGATTCAGTTCAGTTCGTTATATATTTTATTCCATACACAAAATCAATATAATATAATGTTAAGAAGAAAACAAAAGTAATCAGTTTGACACTATTATTTGTCGGAAATTTCGAGAGATTTTTATATGAATTTATTACTCAAAACGAGGAGACATATATGTCAATTTTAAATGTTTACATCATATCACCTTATTTCATATATAATAATTACCTTTATTTGTTTTTTTTTTAATCTTCTTTTTAAGTTTTGACAATTTTTTTCCTTAACAATACAGATTTACTCTTATTTGTCACTTAAATTAGATTTACTATCTACCACGCTCCCTCATACGAATACAATATTTTTAAACTTGAAGTGCGAATAATTTATGATAACAGAAACTATAAAGATCAAACTCCTCACCACTTGGTAAGGTTCGATTTCATGTCATGAATATACTCTAGCTAGCACCACACTCAATATGCATATAAAATCTAATAATGGGAAATTAACTAGAGGATGTTGTTGAGTTAGTTACCTGAGCTCAGGAGGGTTTTGAGGATAGACATTGAAGGTGGATCGTGGAGGAAAAACAAGCAAGTACTCATTCTTGTCGAGTGAGTTAGGAGGCTGCCTATTGTAGCCAGCAGGAAGGGGTGCATTGGTGGAAGGGCTGCTCCTGGCCTTCTCTTCATCTGGGTAGTCGAAGAATGTCTTGGACTGCTCCCTGGCTCTCCTTATCAGATCAAGGGACACCCCATGGTTCACGATTTGGAAGAAGCCATACTCAGAGCATGCTTTCGAGATGGTTTCCATGGCTTTCCTCTTACCATCCTCATCATCTTCCCTCAGGAAAGGAGAGAGGTCAACTGTGGGAATACAAGGCTCTGCCATCCCTTTGCTTAATTGCTTCTCAGATTATGCGGTCTCTTTTCTTGTCTCCTTTTTCTCTTTTTTTTGAGTAATGGTTTCTTATATAACAAGTGAACATGTAAAATCTCGGTCCTCCTATCACCACAGGATTGTTTTATGATTTTTTTATTTCAGGTGTCAGTCTTCTATGAATTAAATGAGTTCATGAATGATGAATACCTTGTTGAGGTGCTAGAATTGTGAAAGTAATTTATTAATTTTATTTTTTTTAAGAAGGGTATATAAAAGACCTAATTATTGTTTTTCTTAGTGAAGAGTTACACTATTCAACTTAGTGATTTAAAAATTATGAGAAGCCAACAAAGATAATAATGAGTGATGAGAGGGAGAGAGAGAGAGTTGCAATATATATTAAATACCATTGACCAATCAAATATATGAGCTAGATTAAATTTATTTGATGCATCGGTTATGTAAAATAACTTTATATTATTTTTTAATTATATATTATCTTAGTAATAAAAGTTTAATTTTAATATATAGATATTATTATTCAATCATATATTATCATATTAGCAAATATGCTTAACTTTTACCATCACTATTTTAAAAGCCATGCATATAAGATAACTTGATTAAATGATAATGTAAAAGATTTTGCATTGTGAGTGTATTTAAAATTATGAGAAGTCAACAAAGATAATAATGAGTGATGAGAGAGAG
Organism: Dalbergia cochinchinensis; assembly: GCA_031216125.1. Taxonomy (NCBI): domain Eukaryota; kingdom Viridiplantae; phylum Streptophyta; class Magnoliopsida; order Fabales; family Fabaceae; genus Dalbergia; species Dalbergia cochinchinensis. The sequence goes on along the minus strand of CM062373.1, from coordinate 49,679,331 downwards.
AGAGAGAGATTGCAATATATATTACATACCATTGACCAATCAAATATATGAGCTAGGGTTAAATTTATTTGATGCATCGGTTATGTAAAATAACTTTATACTATTGTTTAATTATATATTGTCTTAGCAATAAAAGTGGTCTACTCTTACATTTACAACTTTAAAAATCTCATAAATAATAGTTTTTTAATTAGATGACAATGTAAAACTCTTTTACATTAAAAGTCTATCAAAATTAAATTAAATTCTTCATATATGTTCTTTTGTATTATTGAGGGATTTTTCTCAGAGTTAATAATACAAGTTTAATTTTAATATATAAATATTATCATATTAGCAAATATGCTTAACTTTCACCATCACTATTTTAAAAGCCATGCATACAAGATAACTTGATTAAATGATAATGTAAAAGATTTTACATTGTGAGTGTATTTAAAATTATGAGAAGTCAACAAAGATAATAATGAGTGATGAGAGAGAGAGAGAGATTGCAATATATATTAAATACCATTGACCAATCAAATATATGAGCTAGATTAAATTTATTTGATGCATCAATTATGTAAAATAACTTTATACTATTATTTAATTATATATTGTCTTAGTAATAAAAGTGGTCTACTCGTACATTTACAACTTTAAAAATCTCATAAATAATAGTTTTTAATTAAATGATAATGTAAAACTCTTTTATATTAAAAGTTCATCAAAATTAAATTAAATTCTTCATATATGTTCTTTTGTATTATTGAGGGATTTTTCTCAGAGTTAATAATACAAGTTTGATTTTAATATATAGATATTATCATTCAATCATGTATTATCATATTAGCAAATATACTTAACTCTCACTATCACTATTTTAAAAGCCATGCATACAAGATAACTTGATTAAATGATAATGTAAAAGATTTTGCATTGTGAGTGTATTTAAAATTATGAGAAGTCAACAAAGATAATAATGAGTGATGAGAGAGAGAGAGAGAGATTGCAATATATATTACATACCATTGACCAATCAAATATATGAGCTAGATTAAATTTATTTGATACATCAGTTATGTAAAATAACTTTATACTATTATTTAATTATATATTGTCTTAGTAATAAAAGTAGTCTACTCTTACATTTACAACTTTAAAAATCTCATAAATAATAGTTTTTAATTAGATGACAATGTAAAATTCTTTTATATTAAAAGTTCATCAAAATTAAATTAAATTCTTCGTATATGTTCTTTTGTATTGTTGAGGGATTTTTCTCAGAGTTAATAATACAAGTTTAATTTTAATATATAGATATTATCATTCAATCATGTACTATCATATTAGCAAATATGTTTAACTCTCACCATCACTATTTTAAAAGCCATGCATATAAGATAACTTGATTAAATGATAATGTAAAAGATATTACATTGTGAGTGTATTGAAAAAAATTCTTTTTTGTTATATGATACATCAAAATTAAATTATAATATTATCAGTTAGCGACAACTCATCACTAAATAACAATGCAAAAACTTAAACTAAAACTATGCTAAAATTAAAATATTAAAAGTGTTAATATGACAATCGTTGTATTTCTTCTATCTCTATGTATTTATTCATACATTTTTAAAAAAAGTTGTTTCAAATTATATGTATCATGTAAGATTATTAAGAAAACATTAACTAGTTTTTTTATCTTTTAATTCTATCATCATTATTTATTGTAAGTCATGGAATGAGACAAGAGATAAGAATCAAAAAGAGACAAAGCACTTGGACGCTTGCACAAATGGTAAATGGCTTTGCCTATGGAATCTAAGACTCCACGTTCCCCCAACTGGGGTCACCCCCACCCTCTATGTCGATGAAATTTCATGGCATGTGATGTCACATGTCGCTTAATGTGCCAAATCAACAAAATGTAATGATTGACTGATGGTTATTTGAACAAGGACTAAAATAATATACGGAATGCAATTTCAAGAATTAAAGGGTTACTTTTGAAATTTCAAAAGACTAAAGTAAAACACACTTACAATTTCAGGAACTAAAGTGATATTTTACTCGTTACTTCATATATTCAATTTTTTTTTTTTTAGACATCAAGGAAGACAAGAGAAAAATGCGAAACTCATAGGGAAGGGAACCTCTAACTAGGGATACAGAGCAACAGGGGATATTGAGTCCAAATCTTCATGCAATGCATGAGTCACCCTGTGGGCTTGGGCAATCATATTTAATTCATTCATTATTAAATTTTATTAAATTCTTTAAAAATATAAAAGTGTTATTGATTATTGTCCTGCACTTAAAGAGGTTTTTGATTAAAAATTAATACTTTCAAATTTTTGATACAGTAAATATATTAAAAGTTTCAAAAGTTTTTCATTGTGTTTCTTAACCAATACCCTTGATCAATTGAGCATTGATTAGCAAGAGAATAAAGAAAATAAACATAAGTGGACAAAAATAACATTTAAAAATGTAAGTTGACAACTAAACCCCAGCATAGCACAGTAGCGGTGCATCCCCCACCCTAACAACAAACTAGCAACCCGCATCTCTTCTCTGTTCCGAAGGGGATGCTGGTTCCATGAAGGTGCTTAGCTCTTTCATGGTGGTTTTGGCAACTCACTTCATGTAGTTTGTCCCATTTTTTATTTTTTTCTTTTGTTTTTTTGTCTTTCCACCTCTTCCATTACATGAGAGTTTGAGTCATTTTCCATCCACTATATTCTCCGAAATACCGAGTTTGGACTCGTTTGAGATGGTGTGGAATAGCTCATTCATTTGGAGATCTCACGATTATTTAAATATCAAGTTGTATTCGAGGGTTGTGCTTGTGATAGGTGATAATCTATGCCTCTATTGACGGTTTTGGTTGGGGTTTATCTTATTATGTATAGGTCAGAGGTAGTTGGCCTCTTTTCTATGTTTTGTTCTGGGTTTTTTTTTTGTGTAGGTTAGTTTTTGTGTTGTTCTTTTTTTTATACTTGATTGCCTTTAATTTTTTTTGTTGCCTTTGTTCTTTTTATATCAGCCATGTTGTGTTGTTCTTTTTCCTCTATTCTTTAGGTCTTTTTCTTATGTGTTGTTCTTTTTCTTCAATTTTTTCGCCTATTGGACAAATTAGTTTTGTGTTATTAATGTATATTGTCAAGCTTCTTGCAAGTTAGAAGAAAAAAATTTGATTCAATCCTGGTTTATAAAAGAAGGTTAAAGAAAAACACTCAGAGAATTACTATAGAGCAGGTTAATTTGTGTGCATCCTTCCACCTAATAGATTAATGTTGTTAGAAGAAGCTTGCAAGGTGCTTTTGTATCTTCTCCAAGAGAAGCCAATAGTCCACCATGGAACACCCTCTCTTTCTTTTATTTGTGTAGTGTTTCTTTCACTTAGCATGGGGAGTGATTTTTGTTTGGCCCAATGGGCTTGTGCCAACTGTGGGCAAACCTTAAACGTGTAATATTTTATCTTGTGAGTAATTAGTCTGCTAAGTGAATGAATGTTATCAACTTTTTCAACCAAAAAAAAAGTAAGTTGGCCATTTATTTATTACATCTTATTTCTATGCCAAAACTAATGGACAAACTACGGCTTATTTTATATTAAAAATATTCCCACAATTATATAAAACCATCATTTATCCTAAAATTAAGAAAATAATTGGATGGTTAAGATTTTTTTTTCCAAAACAACTATGAAATATTAAATAACCCTTTAACTAATTGAAAAAACTTATTAATTATGTTATATATAAATATATAGGTCAACAAAAGAAATGATTAAAAAAAGAAAAAAGAAGTTACAATTAATAGAAATAAGGGTAAATTAATATAAAATGATTAATTTTATATCAGAACTTTAGAAGACAATTAATATGCAATAATGTTTTTTTATTAAATGATTACTATAGTAGGATGAAACAGGTACATTTTATATCTTCAATAAAAATAGAGTTTAATTGTAATGTCTAAAGATATAAATTTAATATTGCAATTCATTACTGCCAATATACTTTTGACAAATCATAACACAATATTATTTGTGGTAAAAAAACGCAGAAGTCCCTAAATGATATTGGTTGAAAGTGAAATCTTTTACTTTTAAAGTAAAATTTTATTCGTTCATTCAAATATTGTAATTTAAGAGTAAATGATAATAAAAGATATTTAACTTGTAATTCGCTCATTTCTTAGCATCATCTCTGAACGCGTTTCACTAATTTCATTCATATCACCTTTAACAACCAATCAACATTAATTTAAAAATAATAATAAATAATGTTTATCTTTTAATTTTCTCATTTCCTAATATTATCTCTTATTCCTTTCATTATAAAATAATAGCCATTTTATACAAAAATATTTTGTAGTCATTTGCCATTTTATAATTTTAGTAAAAAATATTTATACTAATTTTTATTAATTGTAATTATTTTACTTTCTTTCATCACCTCTTCAAATTATCATGATTTTTAAGTCAATGTAACTTTTTAAGTCAACCACGTAATAATTTTGTCTTTTATATTTTTAAAATTAAAGTTACTACATTGTTTATCAATTTTTGTGTTTATTACTTTAAACGATTATTGGTGTAGAATGAAGAAAGAAAAACTTGTTATCAATTTCAAGGAATGAGCACTTCCTCTCATAGCCATTCAACCATGCATGCCACAACCCCCGCGACACCTATCAAATTCTGGCCTTTTCTCTCTTTTTTTACATTGAGGGAATGTTTGATTGGGGAATAAAAGTGGATGGTAAATTTTTCCTAAATAAGTTTCATATATAAAATTACATATGATATTTATTTGAGAAATTTTTACCCACATTTTCATTCTCTAACCAAACACACCCTAAGTCTTAATAGAATTGTTCTAAAATGTCCTTTCAATCTAATCTTATTTCTAATTTTATTTATATTTAATATAATTAATTAATATTTTTGTTTAAAAATTTTTCTCTTGTAATATTTTATTTTATGAGATTACATTTTTTATTTTTGATTAATTTTTTGATGAAATATATTAAATTTATATTTTTACGTAGTGAACGAAAAAAGTAACAAATTGATTTTGTTAGCTCCAAATATAGTTTTCAAATTTAGTTAAGTCTTTGTTTTTTGTCATGGACATAATTTAAAATTTTTTTTATTTATGGTTGTATCGTTCCACAATCTATAAAAATATATTTATATTTGTTTGTTGATAAGTTAGGTATGCATCATTCACAATATAATTTCAAAAACTCGCATCTACGGTGACAATCAGTATGAAGATACTCATATGACACAAGATCACTAAACACACAGCATAGATAAATAACTATATGCATACAGCATCATCATATATAATTATATACTCCACACGAGCTTGGTGGAGTGGAAAGTACTCATGAGAATTCTGGAGAAGTCCTTCACGAATTTGGTTTGCTACATCGCGAACAGTACCGAGTCCATGTGGAATGTATACAGCAGAGGACTTGGAGGCAGCACCAATTTCTTTCATGGTGTCAAAATATGAAAATACTGACTCAAAAGCACCTTGTCGATGAACCCAAATAAAAAAAAAATACTTAATTCAATTTGAAGATTATACATAAAATTAATTTGTTACATTTTTTCGTTCATTATGTAAAAATGTAAATCTAATATATTTCTGTTGGCATCAGATTTTACCAAGTGTCAAGTTGTTAATCGGTATTTGACTGTGACAAGTTGAAAAGCAGTCCAAAGCTTAGCATATGAAGAACTGACAAAATTACATGAATTTGACAAAGTTTCTGATTTGTCAGATAACATGTCGAAACCCAAAAGAAGGTCAAGTTTGAATTTCTGAGTGGACAAGTCGACATTGACAGAGTTCGACATTTGACAAGTCAAGGTTGAAGTTTGTCACTTGGGACATAAAATATTTCAAGATCAACTGAAGGCTAAGAATGACCAATCTTCATGTTCGAGGATCGACAAGTCAAAGAGATGGTTTATTAGTCGAAGTGGGAGTTCGTCAATCAAAGCTAGAGTTCGACATGTCGAGGTCAAAGTTCGCCATTTGGGACTTAGAAAATTTTGAAACCAAAAGAGATTGATAGAACAATCAGAAGCTCAAGATAACTAATTATCGTATCCAAAGTTCAATAATTCAAAGTGGTGATTTATCACTTGAAGGCTTAGAAAATTTTGAAGATGTTGAAGATACTGTCAAAATAACTCCATGGCATGAGTTCGTCAAATAGCAGTTATTGACGGTTTCTGATGGTTATTTGACAGAAGCTTGACAAAGACGTGACAAAGCAGTGATCAAAGAGTGAATGACAAAGAAAATAACTGTCAAAACCATATGGACAACATCAGGAGACATCCAAAGACAATTGTCAAAATTTTAGAGACTTAGATTGTCTATAAATAATAGTTCTGTATAGATTGTAAGATGTTGGAATTTTTACTCATACACTCTCTAAAAATGCCTCCAATGGCTATAAAGAGTCCAGAGTTAATTGAGTATTGTTCTCAACCCTCTCTTTTGCTTTCCTAGGATTAGATTTACTTTAAGTTCTTTACATTTCTTTACAATTTCTGTACTTTATCTTCAGTTTGTCAATTAATTTGCATTTCTTCTTCTTCTTCTTCTTCTTCTTCTTCTTCTTCTAATCTGTCTCTTTTACATTGCATCCACAACACACACAAATTACATTGCAATCACTCTACATTCTATCCTCATTCCATAAAAAAACAAATTTGACACTCAATTTCTTTGGTGAAGAACCCAAGAAGAGTAGTTTTTCTCTCCCCAAATCGAGATCGTGAAAAGTAAAGGCTATCATCCAAACTCCTGAAGTTTGTCGATATGTGCTTGGTTTAGAGCAGTTTGACCTCTCGCACAAGGAGTTTATCAATTATTTATTATTGACAAATAAGTGCTCAAATTTGCCATAAACAATTTCATAGGAAAATTAGCCAAAAATAAAATATTACAAGAGAAACACTTTTGAACAAAAATATTAATTATATTAAATATGAATAAAATTAGAAATAAGATTAGATTTTTTCGTTAAGGGAAATAAGATTAGATTGAAAGGACACTTTAGAACAATTATAATAAGACTTAATAAATAAAGAGTAATAATAGGCAAATTGTAGTGGTAACCACTTCCCTTGCCACTCAACTTTTTCTTCTTTTACTTGGTTACTTTACGCCATTTCTTACTTTATATTTTTTCAATAAAATTCTTAAATTTGTTAATTGATGCAATAGTTTTATTTTACAATAATCAATTTAATTCTATTTTGGTATGCCCACCTAATAAGATAAAGTCTACTAATATAAGATATAATAGTATAAAACATAGTTGTGTTAGGCATGTTAAAATTTTAATTTTAATATTATATAATTTTAGTGTGATATTTATAAAATGTTACATTATACGATATCCAATTATTTTGTTATTATTATAAATAATTATAATTTTAAATAAATATTTGGTAAAGAAATAAAATAAAATAAAAATTTTGTTGATTATTTATTTATTTATTTAAAAATAAATAATATTATTTATATTTGCAATTATTATAAACATTAATTTTAATTATTTAAAATTAGAATGTGTTAATGTAATTTATTATTTACTTTAAATTAAAATAATTATTAGTAATTCATTCAACTATAAAACTTAAAAATATAATAATCCATTTCTTTTAAATATTTTAATAATTTTTACTTTAACTTTTCATCATATGCTATATAAAAACAAGAAAATTATTTTCAACTAATATTTTTTATTAGCTAGTTAAATTTAATGTGATGGAATTAGTACAATTTAATCAAATTTGAAAGGTGACTTGTACTGTTTACCCTCAACTAGAAGATGGAAAAATAACCAATAAACAAGCATCGGTAAAACAGATGAATAGCATTGAAATGACATTGAACATCGGCTTCGGGGAACATCACTCACTTGTATAATTTGCTTTCAGCGGTCATCCAGCATGCTAGGAAACATTAAACAGCTACACTAGATACTGCAATATTTTTTTTCCAAACAAAACTAAATACCTCAATTTTACTACGTAGTTTCACAACAAAATGCCGAGAAATAAAGCCGATGTACCATTAGTATCTGGAAAAGTCCACGAGGGACAAAACCAGAAATAACTTCACAGGACAATGAATACATTATGGTCATAAACAGAACCACTAACTGGCCTTGGTAGCTGCCCTTGCTGACACGAGTTAACCAGAGAGTGCCCATGATCATCATTCCCTAAAAGCCACTTACATACTCCTATATCCAGATAAAGCCAAACAGGTAATATCAGCATAATGCAATTTTCACTTGCCATCATCCTCCTCACCTTCATCCTCACCATCCTCTTGATCATCATCATCATCTTCAGAGTCATCATCGTCCTTTTCCTGCAAATGAGGAAAATTTTGCACTTTATAAATGGTACCATAATATCTATATTCTATACATATAAATGGAATAATATAACTAGTATCAAATGCAAGGCCTGAAAGACCTGAGTTCATTAAAATAAACAACAATTTGTATGTTTAGTTAACTACTTATTTCTTAGCAAAGGGTTTCGTTGTATGTTCATTTCACTTTGAGACATGAGAGCGGTGGAGAAGTACGAGGAGGAGGAGAGAAGCCAGAGAGTTGTTATGAGAGCTAGGGTTTAAAAAAAAAATTAAAAAAAACCTGTTCTTGTCATAGTGGCCCTCTTTTAGGAGTTGCGCACTTTTCATAATAGGGGCCTTTTTGTCATACCGTTGTCCAAGTACATATATTATGTACAAAAATACATAAATAAAAAGACAACAAAATATGTTAATATATATTTACTCTAAAACATTAGCTCCCTGCTCAACTGCTCAACTAAGAGGTGTGGCTCTTTGTTGAGCACTCACTCGACTACAAAATATAGCCCATAGAATAGTTAGTGGAACAAAAGATATTATAAGCAGTCAAAAGACTTCAACATGATTTGAAAATTCCCACCAGTTGTACATATTGACCTCAAGAACTTTCAAAAACGCTAATGTTCTGACTTAGACGTGAAAACTAGTGTTGAGCATGTTTGAAACAAATTTAACGCCATGGTTTCAAGTTCTATTTCTCAGCATACACTCAAAACGGTAGATGCCAAGATAATGCAAATTGTGAAAATGGCAAAAATTGAGCTAAAACTTGATAGTTGTGGACCTGACTGCATGAAAGTGTCTTATCATGTAGTGAAAGCACACAGATAGAACCAAAAAACTCTACCACACTCATATGCTTGAGCAGTAAGTCCACAAAGCTAGATGATCAGGATTTATCATAAAGAAGCATGAGAACAAGATAACAACCAGTTTAGGCATCAAACAGTTTATGAACCAGCCATCAATTGGAGCCTTTTATCATTTCTATATTTTTTTTATTTTTCTCGTAGGATGCCCCTTCTTTTCTAATGGGTTTCAAATATCAAAATCATTTACTGCTCTATTGATACCTAGGTCAAATCCATGAACTGAATTCAATCCGGCTATTCCTTTCTATTTGTACGTGCTACCCCTAACTCAGGCCATACATAATCATGAATTTAATCACAAAATCAGGATGGAATGAGAACACACACACCCAAATTATTGTCATTATACCATGAAAATCTCTAAAAAGGCATATAATCTCAAGATTTCCACACAAAAGCAAAGAAAAGTGTGTTTTCAAACGATTGTGCACGAAAATCAAGTTTTACATTAAATGTTCCTCCGTTTACCATTATTACTGTTTTGTTCTTATGATTGTAATACTATGCCTATGCAGTTTATTTACAACTGTGAGAAGGCTTTAGCCCCCTTTCATTTGGGAATCATACTTTGCTTGCTTTCTTGGAAATCCAATTTCTTGAATTCTTTGGATGGCCTCTAATAACAGCGGTTTTCCCAATACTTGATGAGCCCAGCACAGCAATATTTCACCTAGCTGTGATCCCATCCAATGTGGTCTTCTCTTTGCAAAGGAAATAGAGTAATAGGAGAACTATTTTTTTTTTCTGATATTAGGAAGCAAGATTTATAGGCCCTCTTATATTCTTTCGCCGATTTAAATTGGCTTTGCCCCAGAAATAAGTTAGTATATAGGCTCTCCCTCTCCCTCTCCCTCTGTCTCTGCCTATGGCAACCATAATGGGAGTATTTTGTAGCATTTATGTCTATGCATAAGCCCATAAGTCATGAAGAGAGTGGGTCTCCGATGCTTAGTGTTAATGCACTTGGGACTTTAAGCTATTGGATATACTCTGTCCATTCTGTGTTTCCCCTTTTGATTTTAAAGCTGTGGTCTGAAGAATTTATGTGTGTGTGTGTATACCCTGGTTGTAGGCATGTGAAAACATAAAGCATTGAATATTAAAAGCAATGATGATTCTTCCATCATTTTACAATGTGACACAATCTACACAAATAAAGAACAATAAGCCACGTATGTAATCCTGCTAGATAGACTTTATACATACGTGGCATTTCTTATTATCTTTCTCTGTTCAGCTATTCATGGCAATCTTGTCCCCTTCGCTTTTGAAGTCGGGGAAGCTGCCAAATGCTCTAATCAATTTAGTAATCCTCTCAATGCAATAAGAATGTGTACTAGATCTTGGTGGCCCCTCCAATTTTGGAGATTGTATATGATCATTTCATGCATTCATTTTTTTTTTTTTAATGGATATATGCTTCATGAGGAAGTATAATAAATTTCTTCATCATTTTTTTATCATGATGGGGTGGTGTGTCATTGAGCATGTTTAGAGTTTTTTTTTAAACCTTGATATAATGTTTACTTTGAGTGAATTCCTGATGATATTCTAACCTTGGGCCATTTGTTCACCTACATTACCACAATGAGGCCGTAATTTTATTTTTATTTTTATTTTTTTGGCCCACTTAGTTGAGTACTTGCTTTTGTCATATTGGGTGATGATCTCACAATAGCCCCTTTCAGCCGCCTAAGGCAAGGGCCTCCACTCCCATTTCAGTGAGTGGGCGGTACTCTTGTTCTAGCCCCTTTCAGTCACTTTGGGTAAAGGCCTCACACCTATTTCTGAAAGTGACTACTAGTATTGTTTCTAGCCCCTTTCTGCCACTCAAAGCAAGGACCTACACACCCATTTCAGTGAGTGGGTGTTAATTTTGTTCTACTCCCTTTCAGGCACTTAAGGCAAGGAGCCAAGGACTTCCATTCTCATTACGATGAATGGGAGTTGATTCTGTTCTAAGCCCCTTCAGCCACATAAGGCAAGGGTCCCTACTCTCATTTCGGTGAGTGCGTGTTGGTCATTTCTAGCCCCTTTCAGCTACTTCAAGCAAGTGCCTCCACTCCCATTTCGATGAGTGGGTGCTGGTTATTTCTAGCATCTTTCAGCCACTTAAGACAAGGGCTTCCACTGATGTTTCAGTGAGTGGGTGCTAATTTTATTCTAACCCCTTTAAGCGACTTAAGGCAAGGGCTTCCACTCACGTTTGAATGAGTGAAGATTCCGAGTTAGCCTCCTTCCATGCCGCTTTGAGCTAGGGCCTCCACTCACGTTTGAGTGGACAAAGGTCTTGAGTTAGCCCTCTTTCATGCAGCTTTCGGCTAGAGCTTCCACTCATTTTTCAGTAGGTGAAGATTCCCCAAGTTAACCCCCTCCCATGCCGCTTTGGGCTAGGGCCCCCACTCACGTCTAAGTAGGCGAAGATCTCGAGTTAGCCCATTTCCATGTTGTTTTGGGCTAGGGCCCCCACTTACATTTGAGTGGGCAAAGATCTCAAGATAGTGCCCTCCATGCCACTTTGGGCTAGGGCCTCCACTCACGTTTGAGTAGGTGAAGATCTCAAGTTAGCCCCCTTCCTTGCCGCTTTAGGCTAGGGCCTCCACTCACGTTTGAGTGAGTGCAAATTCCGAGTTAGCTTCCTTCTTGCTGCTTTGGGCTAGGGCCTCCACTCAAGTTTGAGTGGGCGAAGATTCCGAGTTATCCCCCTTCCTTGCCGCTTTGGGCTAAGGCCTCCACTCATGTTTGAGTGGGCAAAGATTCCAAGTTAGCCCACTTACGTGCTGCTTTGGACTAGGGCCTAGGCGAAGATTTTGAGTTAAACCCTTTCCTTGCCGCTTTGGATTAGGGCCTCCACTCACGTTTGAGTGGGCGAAGATTCCGAGTTCTTGTCTTGGATAACTTGGTCATTGTTAATCCAATTTAATAACAAATGCTCATAAATAACATCAACAACATCAACCTTATCAAATTCCTCATGATATTTGTGCTTATACTTTGTAATTTGCTAAGTATGATAACTTTCATAAGCTGGAAAATTATAGGCAATAGTTATAGTTTCATTATTTGGCAAACATAAGCGATGATCTTTTAATCAACAATTTCCATTCATGATCTAGCTCAATCATTCAATTATTTTCAATATGGCATTATCAATTCAAAGAATGATGCATGTAAACAAGTATGACATTTACAAGAAAGAAATTGTATTCTTGAAAGCCAAGCCGATAGGCAGTAATAGATTTTTGTGCAGTAATAGATTTTCACCATGTTAGTCTGCAAAATATGACAAAGTTGCATTTTAGGATTGGGAAAGACCAGCCTAGACAATGTGAATGACTACAAATTTCCAGCGAATTCTTGCATTCAGTCAACATATGTCACAAATCAAGATATCCACGTGTGCATAAAATCATGTATATGGTATGTGTCACCTGTAGACTAATCAGTATACCCATGATTAGCAAACCTATAAGCTAATGGAATGTTACTCTCCCAACTTGAGTCAAATAAAGACATTGAACAGCAAATAACAATCCTCAAAATAATTAAAGCAAGAAAGGCCACCCAAGCAGTAAATTACAGCTCATAAGAGATAAGCAATATAGTGAACACTGACCTCAATAATGCTAGCCCACATCCTAACGGAACAAGTATGATACACTTTTAAGCCCAAGCATAAGTATACTGGGTGGCACAAGCTAGTAGTACAGGTTATGCGTAGACAAAGAAACTCAAACCATGCTCACCATGAATTTGGTTTTTTTTTTTTCCTCACAGACAATACTAACTAGAGTCCACTCTCTATTCCTTTTTGTGTGTGTGTGTGTGTGGATAAAAGAAGAAATTTTATTAACAAGAAGAGAAGAGAAGAATACTCTTTGTACTCTTAGCACTTGAAGTTAATATGGACTTCTAAGAAATAACTTAATAAAAACAAACAGCACAGTAGCATCTCGACACCTTCAACCTCAGCTATTTGAACACATCCAGAACTCATGCATTCTAATTCATATAATTCTTTTTATCACACAGTGAAATTATGAGAAACCTCAATGTACAAGATATGGCATTAAGTCACATTTAAAACAACCGTAGTAGATTAAAAGGAACTAGACACTTGAGTTCAGAATAGAAATTCATAGAAGCTTAACTCATCCTAAAGAATGCAAACTATCAAATAAAAAAAAAAAGATGCATTTTTCATCTTTTTTTTTTTTTGTCAAAGAAAAGATACTCCCTGATCTTAACATTTCTATGCTCAAAACACGTGTCTTGTCACATTGGTCTTTAAACTAATGCCCCTAAAACTTATGCAGCTATATATCAAATATGTTCATTAACTATCAGCATATTTACTGAAATATAATGCTTCTAACATTAATAAAACCTGTAATATCATGCAAGTGCTAACCTTGAAATGAAAGTTTAGTAGTGGGCTTGGGGTATTATACATTATACATAAGTAACAATTAGAGAAAAAAGGCCAAAAACCGTTGGCTTCAAAGAAAAAAGAATATGCTTGAATGAAATGCTACCCAACCAACATGTGTAATTAACTTTAGTGAGGCTTACATTTCCACTTGAGTTATATTTAATGTGAGTTCCTCTTCCACTTCAAAAACTTTAATTATATCATAGTCAATAAGAATTGGGTGTAGTAATGAATGAGATACGCTCAAATTGTATACATGACCCTCCTTATGTTAAAGTTTAAAATTCTAAAATTATAGTTACCAATAGGTCAAATGCATAACCTGATATGCCTGTATGCAAGGTTGTCAATGGTGGATGGCAGTTTATGGTGGTGAGCCCAAAAACTGCCATAAAAATATGGCAGACGGCGTTGTGGGTTATGGAAGACTAAAAAATATATAAATATACATATAAAAAAAAAACAAAATACAAAGACATAATGCATAATCAAAGCCTCAAAGACATAATCAAAGCCACAAATACACAATCAAAATCACAAACATAGTAATTCATTCATTAGCTCCTCCCCTTTGACATATTTTTTTCTCTCAAATAATACCGAATAAAAAATAAGCAAAAATATGTGGAAGTTTTTATTTTTTTATTTTTTAGGTCTCAGAAGTTCTTAATGAAACACAATCAATATACTACCAAAAAACAAAAAAAAGAAACACTAGCACAAGACCACAAGGCCACACCCAAAAATAAAAATGAAAACCCAAGAAAATCCACGCAACCTAAACCACGCCCATGACCATTACTGAAAAAATAACCCACCAGCACATGACTAAAAGGCTAAACCACACTCCACACTCAAAATAATAACCCACATGTGTCAAAGATCCACTTACCAATATATGCAAAACCCAAAGAGAGAGAAATAAAACCAGATTTGAATATCTGACCTGCAAAAAATAAAAAAGAAAGAAGCAGAGACAGCGAAGAGCAAACACGCGGGATAATTTGCAAAGCAGACGCAAACAGTGTAGACCAGCTGCCGAAGGTTGTGCAACGGCCAGCGGAACAGAGGCAAAATCGGTGACGCACTCCTGACAACCTCGAGAAGAAGAGAACAGAACAGAGAAGACAACGACAAACAAAAAGGACCTCGATGGAGTGGGAGTACTCAATCCTGCTAGCCGCCGCTGCTAGTGTGGACAGTGGCGAGTCACCGCTGCCGGAGTGGTGCGCGGCCCCGCCACCCCAGCGAAGAGCAGAGAGAGACTTCGCAAGAGGCGGCAGTTCTACGTCACGGTTATGGGTCATTGGACAGAAGGTAGCGTCGCGGCTCCCTGCTGGTCGTGGTGACGCTACTCATGGTCGTTAGAACACCAACGTCATGCCTCTATGCCTCAGTTTCCTCTAGTGTTCCAGTCGCAACGGAAAAATGAAAAGACGAAGCTCATGATTTGGGGGTTAGTGATTGTGGCTAGAAAATTGCGGGTTTCGATTCTCCCTTCTTCCATATGCTAATAGTGATCTCATGCCTCCCTAGTGGAGTCGCCAAATGTTTTAGTGTAGGTTCATGTCACCACAAGACAATAGATTCCTGAGAGCAGTGGAGAAGAAGTAAAAGGAGAACGAGGGTGGTTATGAGAGCTAGGGTTAAAAAAACAAAAAAAACCCTGTTCTTGTCATAGTGCCCCTCTTTAAGAGCTGGGTACTTTTTTTATATTAGGCATACAATAGGGGTCTTTTTGTCATACCATTGTCCAAATACATATATTATGTACAAATAAAAATAAAAGACAACAAAACATGTCAACATATATTTACTCCAAAACACAAAGCAACTGCTTAATTTTGGCTTTAAAAGCATTTCAAGATAGCTACAAATTTTAGGACTGATGTCTGCATCTCTGACAAGCTTTCACAGAAATTAACAGTAAGAAATGATAAATCACAAGCAGCACTGAACAAAATGTGATCCCTCAAACCATCTCCAGTTCCTCCATAGCAATAAAGCCAACAGCTCCTTAACATTGAGGGCAACCGGGGGAAGGAATGTTGAAAAGAAAGAAAAAGATAGAGGAAAGATATACTACAGGAGACGTGTCAATCTGCACATTGACCATTCAAATAACTAATGGAAGTTATAAAGCCCAATAGAGATTGTTTTCGAAGTTCAAGCTGGCTTGATAACAAAGCGGTTAGTGGTTATCTGTGACAGATACACACACAATCATGGAGTCTGGACTCTGGAAACAGATGCAAAGATTTGACAAATCAAATCTATAAGTTAAATCTGTGCTAGATGACAATCACCCAATCAGTGGGTAACTATATATTATTTTTCCATCTTTAAATGCGTCAAAATTCTTTGCTATTTTTCTTTCCATGATTATAATTAGAACTTTCGGCATTCTTCTGTGTCTTCCTTACTGAAAATCTCTATAATGGTAGAATTATTAAATGTAATTCACATCTCATTTGTGATTAGGCAGTTAACATAGTCTGACTCCTAGTTGTAGTTGATGCGTCCAGACAAGCATTAAATTCCAAAACTAGAGTTGCTGAGAGAAGTTTTGAGAGCCCAATGATGTCAATTGATTCTTGTACCAAAACCACCAGGGATGAGACTTGGTGGAAAAGGGGAACAGAAAAAACCAATACGTTCAGTACAGCATTCCTCCACTAAATTTTGCCTCGATATTTTGTTCAATTTCTTTGCCTCTTTTAATGGAGTCTTAGATCAGACAATCTTATATCACTCCCAAAAAAAAAAAAAATCATTCAAGCATTCTCAGTACTCTAGCATTTTCAAAATCACTAAAGCTTTGTCTAGGAAAAGAAAATGGAGTGTCAATTACCTCATCGTCACCTTCATCGTCATCACCATCCTCTTCGTCAGGCTCCTCCTGTTCCATTATAATCAAGTAACGTTCAAAACACAAGGAAAGAGACAATGGCAGAGAATAAAACAAATGACAAAGTGAAACTTAAGAG
The DNA here is from genome assembly GCA_031216125.1 of Dalbergia cochinchinensis. NCBI lineage: Eukaryota > Viridiplantae > Streptophyta > Magnoliopsida > Fabales > Fabaceae > Dalbergia > Dalbergia cochinchinensis. The sequence continues at coordinate 49,662,623 of CM062373.1, read as the reverse complement.
CATGATTGTCATTCAAGGAAGAGGTAAAGATACAAGTATTGAATGTAACTTACATTGTTAAAGTAAGTGAGAGGATTTGGCCATAAATCATCCTTGATTATTTCTGCAACCTGCAATTTAGAGGGATATATTACACTGGGAGTTATGTGACAAAGAAAGACAAACTAAAGAAAGTCAATGATTGTAATTTGTAAACTGTAGGGTAATAGAGAACCAATTGCAGGGATGCACAACTCTAGAAAGAATTATACAAAACCAGAAAATATATACCTCATCATGAATGTCATCCATATCATCTTTCTGCTCAGTGTCACTAAACCAACTAAAGAAACTGCATTCACAGCACCAAAAATATATATATATATATATATATATATATATATATATATATATATATTAACTATCTGTTCCATGCATCGTTCGTCAACAGCACTATGAGAATAATTTCTCCACAGAAAATATTGCTTGATAATTGGTTGACGAGACAGAAGAGAAGAAAAAATTTCATTCTAATTTACTCCCCCATCACTGAATAAAAATTTACATATTTGGAATATTCTCTTGTTAATAGAATTTCTTCTTTTATCAAATAAAAAATATTTGGAACAAGCCAACATAAAGGAAGAATAATACATCTGGGTACAACTATTCAGGCAGCAATTCCCATGAAGCCTTCCATGGGATGGAGATATGCTTTACAAGTGGGAGAACATAATTTGGGTAAGTAATGTCTGCTACTCGACACGGTGTTAAAATTTGGTCCAAGGTTTCCTACTGAATGAATATTATGGTTCTCCAAAACCAGCTTCACTACAACACCCCCACACCTCTTCAGAATAACCCTCGAGATTACACGACACTGGTTTGAGAGCACCTTGATTTGGCCTTATCATAGATCGGGCTACAGGGAAACATATCCTGAACTATAAGTATCAGAGAAAAAAGCCAGTCTGCAGGATAAACTAACAGCTCCCTTGCATATATGCCTATAGCAATTTCTCTTGGATTGAAGTCTAACATTCTTTATAGAACACATAAACCTAAGCCATGTATATGGAGTTGTTTAATAAAGTTAACAGATTTCTGGCTGTAGAAAAAAGCTTCTGTCTTAAGCAAGCAAGGAAGTTTTATGTCTGTGATTCCTCTTTTTCCTACATATATTATGTCTTGTTGATGTTGCTTGTTCATCCACAGTGATAAGCAAAGGTTTTAGTGGAGTGATGCCTAGCAAGGAGAAGGCATTCATTGGAAAAGCTGGTTGCAACATTGAAATCCAAACAATGAGGATGGTCTGCACATCAGGGATTCACATGCATTCAAATTTGCTGTCACTGCAAAGCAAGGTTGTATTCTGGGAGGGAAAAAAAACTCACTTCACTAACTCTAGAAATCTACATTATCAATGCAGATTGAGGCTGGACACTTGGTGCCAAAATACACTTCTCTCCCAAATCAAAATACACTGCTATTATGCATGGAGAAGTGTGCTACAAGGTATACTGAAAGCAGACTTCAAAAAATGGTATTGGATTATACGTGTACATTATCCATGTCAAGGTTTCCTAACCCTCAATAAAAAACTACTGCTTCCCATGTTCTCTCTTGGTCACTTGAGAGAAATCTTGGTGAGGCCTCGCTTATTTACAAAACATGTACACTTGAAAATGCCTGAGGGGATCTTTGATTTGTTAGATTCATGAAGGAGAGGTAAAAATCAGTTCAATTTTGAATTGGGGAGTCAGATACTGTATTATCTGGTTATAAGGTTGTCTCAGGGTGGACAGATGAAATTGATGAGTGCTTCACGTGTAATTTGTAGTTATAAAAAAAATACCATTCAAACTTGAGAAAAAATTTTGCTGCAAAACATAAGACTTGCAACATCATAGAGCATGATAGAATCTTCCCTGCGTGTGAATATATTGTCCTCTTGTTCAACTAATAGGACCTTGTGTAGCCATTAAAAATGACTTGGATTTTAACAGCTTGTCTATAAACAAGGTTGATGGAAGGGCACAATGGAGCCATTTGATCTATATAACTGACCCCACCTAGTGGAAAACAGCTCAGTTGTTATCGTCATGTTTGAGCTGATCTTTCCCGCCCAACTTGCCATTGCGTTGTCCTCATGAACAGATAGGAACTTGTGCTTGTGCAAGGATATGTGGAGCCTAAAGTTCCAAGATATCATGTTGTCATGTGAAAAGACCTCTCATATTTCTGGTCAGCTCAAATAGAAAATGGTGCAAAGACATCTAACATGATTAATGCCTTAATGGGATGGATGGTGAACAAGGAGAGCAGGTAGTTATGGCTACTACTATATTATACATATGTAGGAATTAGAATAAGTTTCCCAAGATGAGATCCAAGATGAGATCTTGGATGATCAACAACTGGCCTCCATTATGACCAACCTCTAGCATGTAGAGGCGATATGTAGTTGGGTGGGAATTCATCTTGTTTAGCTTCAGCCATAGGCCAAATGTGGAATAAAACTCTCTTTTGCCAAAGAAGAATACAGATAGAGGAATTTGATGTAGTAACCCCATGCAGACATCACTAATCAGGCGCCCCTTCATGAATGTACTGATTGATTAGCTTGAATATAACTGTGTGTGGGATAAATAACTCAAAATACTAGTTTAGCAGACAAAATTTGGACAGAAAGTTATTATCAAAAATAGATTTGGAGACCAGGCTAAACTCCAGAAGCTCATTTTGCATTCCAAGAAAGAAAAGGCATAGCTAACTGGTCCAAGAAGAATGAGTGACCTTATACACAAAGCCAATAAGTAATATTTCATTATAATTTAAATTTTCACTTAAACAGAGTATACAATGGAAAATGGCTGGCTTTCTTTGCCTTCAATATTATTTGTAAATGTAAAACCCTTAACAAATATGTAGCCACAAACCTGACATCAGTAGGAGCCCGCTTGTTCCCTTTCTTCTCATGATTAACTCCGTTGGGGATGCCCTTCATGTTTAAGGATTATTTTTGAAGTAAAGTTGTAAAACATACAAAAGAAAGATGGAAGAAGCTTAAAGCAGAAAAACCAAGTGAAACAAAAATCCTTACCTTTCCCTCTTTCCATTTTATGGGTGTAGCAGTAACCTTTGTTGTTCCTTCTTCAAGGAAGGTAAAAGTCTTTACAAGCTTTGCATCCTCAAAGTAAGGATTGGGATTGAAATTCTGAACAAGAAATTATTAAAATGCACTTTTTCAGTTGATGTGAACATTTCAAGCAGAAGATAAATTTCCAAAACCTACAGGTGATTTGATTATCATTTATATGAAATATGCACCAACAGGCAGAAAGGGGGAGAGGAGGAAAGGGGGGAAAGGAACTTACGAAGGTGATTGAGTAACCTGATTTGACATCTTTACAATCCTCAACCTCAAGAGAACTCAAATACTTAAATATCTATAAAACAAAGATTTAGTAATGAATTAGAGTTATACATCAGGTATCTAAAACCAAAGGAAATACAATATTGTAAGTATTTCCATGGAACTTTCAAAACAACACCCTGAGTAATTTACATAAAAATGCAGAATGTAAGATTTAGACAAAATTTGGGTAAAATGGCTCAAGCATGTACTTATATAGCAACTGTCACAGGTTCAGTCTAAATCCAAATAGTGTTTGTAAAGACACTTCAGCAAGTACTTACATGAGAGTGAAATTTGATAATTTACTAAGGTTAATTTAGTCAGAAATTATGAAAACAGCTCAACTGCTGCCACAATATTGCAGTTTTGGATGTTTCGCAATTGTGGCCACATCAGCTACATGTTTTACAATTTTCTGCAATTACAGTAATTGCAACGCAACTGCATTATAAAACCATTGTTTGCCGTTTTCAGCTTTCTCCAAGGCTTACTTTTATAAGTTTCAATTTCCAGCATATGAAAAGAGGATCAAAACAGCTTAAATGAGATTAAAAAGCTGCTTTATTAAGATCATCCCATAAAAGGACCAAAATGCTTCATAATTGCTGATTGCTGTGGATAAGCTCAAATGGAGATGTCATAACAGAAAAGAAAGAAAGGGGGGGGGGGGGGGAACCTTTTGATCTTCATCATTCAGGAGAATAACAGAAAAGAAAGAAAGGGGGGGGGGCAACCTTTTGATCTTCATCATTCAGGAGATCACCAAGAGCAGGATGACTCAAAAACTGCACCACAAGGAGAACAAATAAATGTAAACACAGCATTCCTAACATTGTAATGTCAACAATTTCACAATCCCAACATATAATTAACAAAATATATTTAAAAAAGAGAAAACTCACAGCAGTCAACCAGAAGTCAGGAATAGATTTGATAATCTCGTTGCGCTCATCGTAGACTGGCTTCCTAATCTCGTTGTACTTCTGCTCTATCTCAAGTACTTTATCACTGGCCTCCTCATTGATCTACATTAAAGCAAGCATTATTAATTACAGGATAAACAAAGAGCTTATTTTTAATACATTGTCAATGAAAATCATTCAATCATAAATTGACACGTCCAACATCAGCATTCAGCAGAACAGGATTTGATTGGATACACACTGTATGTGCATTAAAATTAAACTAAACAAGAGACTTGAAACAAACAATGCATAACAAACATAATTACATTGCATGATACGCAATTAGGAGGCTCCACAACCATTACCTAAATCAAAGCGATATGGTGATGATACAAACCCGGATTTATATGTGCCATAACACATGACAACATATTAATTATCGATTTTCATAGTATCTACATATTACTCTCTCTGTTTCATAATAATTGTTGATTTTTTATTTTTTTTTTCATGTTTCAGAATATCTATCCATGTACAATATCTAAGTAACATTGATTTTTTTTCTTCAATTTATACTCTTAGTATAAATATGTTAATTAACTAATCAATATATTTTCCAAAATGAAATAACAATAACAACTGCAGAAGGATAGTTTTGTTGACTCATATCTTTTCTACATTTACCAAGATATCCTTTTGTTTTATTTAATATGTGAATTGTTTGGTTTATGAAAGTTATTCAGAAACAGTAGGAGTATAATATTAAATTATATTTGGAACAGCTGAAATGTTGTCACGTGCGGGGACTCAAGAGTGTATACTAACATTTCTCAAATTCCAAGCTATCTTAATTCTTAGCACTAGCATTTAAGGTTTCAACGTGAACCAGGAGTCACAGATTTGATTAACACAAAAAAAAAAAAACCAATTCGCGAATTTGAGAGTAAAGGGTTTTTGTGGATACCTTTTCGAGCTCGTCTTGGATCTCTTGCAACTTCTCGACGGAGAGGACGAGCTCTCCGTCCATTTCCTCCAAATTCTCGCCCTTCTCCGACGCTTTCAGCTTCTTCGACTTGTCGCCCACCATCTTCGTCCTTTCCCCTCTCTCTCTCTCTCTCTCTCACGCAAACCCTAATTCGTTGATTGCACAGTTTCTCTTTTTCGGTTCGGTTAGTTTAGTTACGAAGAGTGAGAGAGAGTGAGAACGAGGGTGGGTCACTTCGTTTGGTTGGAGGTAGTACAAGTGAAAACGAACGAGAAAAGGGTGTTGTTTTAGGGTTTTGCGGGGTTTTATTAGAGCGCATGCTAATGGGAAACACCGGTATCTGCGGGCTCACGAAATAAATCATCTGGCGCCTGACATCTGTCAACATTTGGGGGGTAAATTCGTCGTTTCGCTTAATGGGACAGGGGTCTTTTGGGGATATGACGTATTTGTTGGATTTTTTCCTTTTTTGTTCTGAATATTTTATTTGTTGGATGAGTTATATTATATTATTTATACTCATTTGTTATTAGATTTCATATCAACTTGCTTTTTATTTACTATTAGATGATAAAATATAGACTAATTCAAGTAAAATTCATATTATATTCAATAGTCAATGAGAAATAAGTCAGTATGATGTCCCTTATTAAATTTATTATATATTATATATTAATTATTCGAACTCATTTCAAGGAAACTTTTACACATATCTTTTTCAAAGTAATTTAGAGTCTATAAATTTCATAACTCTAATTATTAATTATTTTTAAAAAAATCTCCATATATCTCTTTTATTATCACAATATAAATATTCTACATTAAATATTGAATTTCAAACTATTATAAGTCTTAATTTAAATCAAAAGGCTCATCAATATGCCAATTAAAATTATTTAATATTAAAATATTAACAAATTATGTAAATGAAACATAAATCAATGTATTATATGTCATTAAAATATTAAATTATCAAAATATTAAAATATTATAGACAAATGAGTTTTCAGCTATAACCATTTTGATAAACTACGGGTTTTTTAAAGCTACTTTAAAAAAGAAAAAAATTGGGTTTTGGTCATGAAATGATAACGGATCCGGAGAATTTAGTGTGAATGAAATCTAAATTAGAAATTTTGTTATTATACTGTCCGTCACTTTTTCTTTGGAAAAATGAATGGGACATTGAGGTAAATATTGGAAATTTTATCAATGTAGTAAATGAATCTTAAATCTCAAATATGAGAACACTAACCTAAACCAAAAATGAATAATGAAATTTTTAGTTTGGATTCAGGTTTCTCTATTTTCGTTGTTCAAAATAAAGGAATAGTTTTTTTACCTAGGAAATGAAAATAGGGATTTTAATAAATATATTGACTTACTATACTTTCTATCTCTCGAATGAGCCTCTCTATCTCCTGGATAAACCCAATGGCCTTGGGTTAGCCACTTTTTTTTTTCATTTAACCATATTTTCAAAATATGGCTAATACTAACCTCATCATAGGTATTGACCAATAACATTACCAAAGAAATCACCATCGAAATTAATATTGAAGCTGACCATAAAAGTTATTTTGAAGATCTAAGGGCTTATTTGTTTTCAATTTTCAGGAATTTATGAAAGAAATACTAAAAGAAAAACTAAAAACAGAAATTTGTAAGGCCTGTTTAACAACTGATTTACAAAACAATTTTTTATTTTAAAAAACAAAAGAGTAAAATAATTTGTTTAGCAAATTACTTTTTTCATGTTAGTTTTAAAAATTGAAAAACACAAAATGAGTTTTTAAAACAGAAAACCAAAAACAAATTTGGGCAATTTTCAGAACTTCTGTTTTTTAAAAAGAAGGAAAATGCAATGGCAACTTAATACTATTTCAGTTTTATTGATTTGGACTTCTAATCTCATCACACAAATAACAAACCATCCAAATCACATTGCCTTTATTCACGCCTTCCACACAGTTCAGACTCCTCCTAGCTTTGCTGACCCACTCCACCCAACTCCGCCAACACTCATAACCCAGCTTGGCCGGCGCACGCGACCTAACTTCGGCCTTGCACAAGACCGCTTCGTTGGCACACGCGACCCAGCTTTGGTCTTGCATGAGATCTCTTCGCCGGCATACGTGATCGAGATCTGCTGCACACGTTACCCAGATCTGCCGCCGCACGCGACCTTCCCTCTCTCTCTTTCTCTTTCTCTGCTTCTCTCTTTCTCTCTCTACATCTCCCTTGCTCTCACTTTTGTGGTTGTCACGGCATGTTGATTTTTACTTTTATGATTAAGTGGGGTCTTATGATTTTTGTAAATTGATACCAAGTTGTATTAAGACTATTTTAAAAATGGGAAGTTATATTATGACTTTATTTATTAAGCATATACGAAAATATCATCTATAAGACATAATATATTATGTTAAAATTTATCATTTGTAGAAATGTAATTTGCCAAACAATTTTTTGTTTTATTAATTTAAAAATTGTTATTTCAAAAAAATTATCCAAATAATTTTTCTATTTTTCACCATTATAAAACTATTTTTGAAGTTAAATTGCCAAACAGATTTTTTTGTATTTTTATGTTTTAAAAATGAACTCAAACTTATTTTCTAAAACAATTTTAAGAAATTTAAGAATAAAAACACTTCTAAACAAGCATATAGTTTTCAATATTTCCTTTGTAAAATCTAAAAAATCAAAAAAATTAAAAACTCAATCCAAACGTGCCTCCAAGTTTATCTGTTGTCACGAGCCATTGGGACATTCCTTGGGTGGTTGCCATCACCTAGGGAGACTCAATCTCTGAGCCGTACCCTCCCGTGCTTAAGTCTTAACACCATCCCCTTTCTCGAATTCCACTGTACCGCCTTCAAGAAAATCTGATCGTATCCGTAGGCCCCCAAGCTACCTACAAGATTACCATTGCACCCTCAACTCAATAGCTCAGCAACCCATCCCTTCAAAGGCAGAACACTCCATTATTCAGATACTAACCTATGATAATATCACACCACATTTAAAATCATTTTCTTTAGCCATTTCCTCCCAAATTGAACCACAAACCTATAAACAAGCTGTGACTAATGAAAACTGGTGTAAAGCAATGAAGGAGGAGTTGCATGCTTTGGAAGAAAACAACTTGGGTTTTGACTAATTTACTTGAAAGAAAAAGAGCTATTGGGTGTAAATGGATTTAGATAATCAAGCACAAAGCTGATGGTTCCATAGATAGATATAAGGCACACCTGGTTGCTAAAGGTTTCATACAAATTAAAGGTTTGGACTACTTTGAAACATTCAGCCCCGTAGCTAAGATGACCACCATTTGAATGGTTTTGGCTTTAGCTACAGCCAAAGGATGGTTTCTTAAGCAACTGGATGTAAACATAGCTTTCCCTCATGGAGACCTACATGAAGAGGTCTACATGGTTCCCCCTCCAGGCCTTCATTCTATCCAACCAAATCAAAGTTTAAAAGCTACAAAGGTCCCTTTATGGACTAAAGCAAGCCAGCAGACAATGGAACCATATGCTCACTGAAGCACTTCTTTAATGTGGGTATACACAATCCAAGGCTGATTATTCCATGTTTGTTAAGTCAACTAACCATAAATTCACTGTCATTCTGGTTTATGTTGATGACTTATTATTGACAGGTGATGATATCAATGAAATCAACCTTGTGAAGAAGACTTTGGATGATAAATTCAAGATAAAAGACTTGGGAGACTTGAAATTCTTCCTTGGAATGGAAGTGGCAAGATCTACCAAGGGCATTGCTTTGTTTCAAAGGAAATATGCACTTAAGCTGATTCAAGATGTTGGTTTGTTAGCATGTAAACCAGTTTCAACCCCTCTTGACCCCTCCATGAAACTAAAAAAGACTGGTACCCAACCTGTAGCTGATCCAACCATATATAGGAGGTTAATTGGTAGACTTGTGTATCTCACAAACACAAGACTTGACATTTCCTTCTTCATGAGTCAATTGAGTCGGTATCTAGCAACACCAATGGTGGAGCACAAGCAAGCAGCCTACAGAGTCCTCAAATATTCAAGTCTGCCCTAGCTCAAGGACTATTCTTCCTATCTGATTCTGATCTCAGAATTTCTGGTTTCAGTGATTTGAACTGGGGCTCTTGCCTGGACACATGGAGATCAATTTCTGGTTCTTATTTCTTCCTAGGACAAGCTTTGATTTCATGGAAATGCAAGAAATAGCAGGTAGTGGCTCGAAGTTCTACTAAGGCTGAATATAGAGCACTGGCATTAGCTGCTTGTGAAGCCCAATGGTTAAAGTTTCTTATGACTGATCTACACATACGCATAGCAGCTCAAATTTCCCTGTTCTGTGACAACAAATCTGCACTACATATAGCAGCCAATCCTGTGTTTCATGAAAGAATGAAACATATTGAAATGGATTGCCACACTGTGCGAGAGAAACTACAATCGGGCCTCATTCACCTCCTGTTTATCTCAACTAAAAGTCAACTTGCTGACATTTTTGCTAAAAGCCTTGCTCCTTGACCCTTCTCCACTATGGTGTCCAAGCTAGGCCTCATTGACCTATACAGGCCTACTTGCAGGGGGTGTCATCATCCACAGAAGAAAAGCCTCAACACAGCCCTTAGACTAGTCAATTACTAATTAGTTAGTAAGAGTAAGTTGTTAGGCTTCTGTTAAGTAATTCTGGTAGGAAAATAACAGTTAGCTAGTTCAGTTTAAATTCAATGAATTGTATAAGATGAAAGACTTAGTCCAAAAAGCTAAGTCATTACATTGTATCATATTACAACACGTTTCCACATACAACACACTACATTTCCTCCTCCTTCGGCATGAGTTTTTCTTCTCTACTTACCCAAGAAAGAGAAATTTAACACACCGTGAGCGACCACTGCTACGGGAGCATTGCACAACCTCAAGTCTGTAGAACCTTGGACCATGAATCTCCCTTTCCACCGCCATTCATGGTCATCGTGCAACCATAGCCGCATGAGAATGAGAGAAGGGAGGATGAGATCAGAAAGTGAAGGGCAGGGAAGGGGAGGAGGTAAGTGAAAGGGAAAAGGCCATGAATAAGAGAAAATGGTTTAGAAAAAATTAATAGAGAGTAAAAGTTGAAGGAAAAATGAGATGGGGAAATAAAAATTTGTGTGAGAAGCATTTTCTAAGAGATATTGTATTTGTGTTTTTTTTTCTCTCTATTTCAGCAACTCTTGATGGAGAGAAAGGACGGGGTTGAGAAGGAATAAATGAGAACCTTCTCACAATTTTTGAAACTTGAATTCCAATGTAAAGCATCGTGGAAAATGAAAATGAATGTAGAATAATACTGAGAAATAAATGAGAATATAGAAGTGTTAGTGATAGTTTGTACTGGAATATGTTGATGAAGGGTTTCGGCAATTTGTGGAAGGCATTGTGATTGCCGATTAATAAAGGAAGGCAGTTTGAAACCTTTTGCAGAATCCTTAATGTGGAATGGATTTTTGGGTGACACCTGGTGTGCACCAATTGCTTGAATCCTTATTTCAAAAAAGCATTAAAGATATATGTAGCCATGGTTTTACCCAAGGTGTGTGTAGGATACTCCCTACAAAGTAATGAACACCATAGCATTCACCATAAAATAGATTATATAGTAAATGTCTTTAAGAAAATAGTTATAAGCATACAACTAAGATTACTCAAGCCATGACAACGCCATTAGTGAATGTGAATAAACAGTGAACCGCAATGCCAAAACTTTCTCAACTGACAAGCCTTTAAGCCTTTAACCATCCACAAAACATGTTTTACTCACACACCTTTCAGGCAGGAACCACTTCTATTGGAACTGATTAAAGTTATACGATGTTACACATAAAAGACCTGAAAATCCACCCAATGCAGGAGACAGTGTCTGACCAAAAAAGCAGCAGAAAATGCGAAGCCAAAACCCAGCTCTACTAAGACCTGAGTTTCAAGATCTTAATTAACATCAGCATGATCTCAAGAGAGTATATCTTTATCCCAAAAAAAGAAAAATAAAAAACAGATAAAAAAAAAAAAAACTGTTAGGGGAAGCCAAATGAAGAAATCTGATGACTATAATTGATGAACCCTAAAAAAATAGGACATCTATTGACTGCCCACTGATGTGTTAGGCACAAGACAATGTTATGTCCCCAAGCTCTCTTTCTCAGCTAGAAATATGTTTGATTCCAAAAAGCACAAGTAGAAGCATTTTGTAAGCTGTCATCTTGGAACAATTCTTCCATTCCAATAATGTGTTGTTACTCTGATCTTGTGGTGTTGTCACCTGCAACCCAATACTTCTTGACAGCATACAGCACCTTCTCTGAAACCAGGGGACCATCCTCATGATCCACCATTTTGGTATTCCATCTCATTCCTCTCGCGATTTTTTTCACCTTCGTTAGCACATCCACTTGATCCCGGAAAATTACTGCTCCTTCAGGTCGTAAGATACGATCCATCTCCAGCAGAATGTCTTCTGCGCTACACCTGTGTTTCATCATTTGAATCAGGGAAAACCTCAAGTAGTTTGTTTACCTTCCAACAAGTCTCCAAGGTGGTTTCCACCACAAGGTGTGTATAGTATAAACTTTGGCATCTTTACCAATTTGCAATTATATTTATGGTTATGGAACTATCATTTAGTCTATCCAGGTGTCTAGACAAGTACAACTGGCGATTAAAACCACAACTCATCTGAATAAAGGTTAAATTATAAAACGAACGATAAAAAAAATCAACTTACTCATTCTTGTACAGGCTGAAAACACCATTTGCATGGATTAGGTCATAGGTCCTTGGATATGTGGAGAAGGCCTCACACCTGGTAGGAAAAGAGAAATTTTTTAAATGAACAAGGATCTCTATTACCCCCTCCACCAAATTTGCACAGTATGAAAATCTAACTACTGATAAGCCAACAAAACTCAACATAGATCATATGCAAGCCAATCATTGAAAGCATAATTAAGAATTTATTTCTTAAACAAGAATTTATAAATGTCATCCTAGTACAGAAAGTTCAGCAGTACATAAACCTATTTTTCATCAAATGTTTATGTTTCTCAGAATGATCCTTGCAAGTGCCAACAAGAAACTATAGAACAAGTGGTTCAACAAGATGACTTTTCCAGCCACACAGGTTCAGTTTTGAACTAAGAATGAAATAATGAGGGTCAAAGAAAAGTAGAGAAGTCTGGATATCGAAACCAAATTGGGTGCAATAACACAAATTCTATTGTGGACAAAGACAATGGTTTATCTAATCTATTGATTTTAATGCTTTGTCTCTTTTTCACTTCATTATTCTTTTTCCTTTTTTCTTTCTCCCTCGTTGTTTTATAATACACAGTCACAAATACTGACTGTCCACATGGCAAGCATATTTCAAACAGTGGATGCAAATTTTTGCAACTTAGACTGTCTGACATGTAGTTTAGCAAAATAGACACCCAATAGCTTTTTATATGTTAAGAAAACATATGGACTTCCAACATTTTGAATAAATAACCAAAACATTCTTATTCTATTGGTTTATAAAATTTCAATGTACAAATTCTCTATGTATGAAGTTTAACGCTACTCCAATCCTGGACTTAACATCTTAGCTTATAAGAAGGACAAACCTCTAGAAACATATAACCATCTCAATGAAAAATGAAATTTGCTGGGAGACCAAAAAGAAAAAAAGAAAACCAGGCCACAGAAGTTACCAATCATGATAAATGCCAATCAATCCACGCTCAAATATAACGCCCAGGTTAGCTTTCTCGGCAATTGTAGGCACAACATTCATAACCCATAATTTGGGAGAATCCAGGGCGGCAGCAAAACCTCCCAGACCAGCACTCATGTCCATGATGTTGCGATACCTCCCTGAGTCAATGATTTTGTTGATCCGCTTGTAAGCATTCACATGCTTCTTCCATAACCGTTTATCCTCTTCAAATACCTCCACAGATGCACCAGGAATGGATCCAGTGGTTATTCTGGAAGGAATAGCATTGAGCCTCTCTGGGAATGGCTTCCATGTCCCGCTTGCTTTAGCAGGGCTTATACAGTTTTCCATCTTCTTGTACCTAGACAGTGTCAGAGCCTTCAGACAAAAATTCAAACCATAGTCCTATAATCCACATGTTAACGACTAGTACTACACTAGTACTTTACATCTAAAGGACTGAAAAAATCTGACCTCTTGAAACTTCTCAACTACTCAAACAATCTTGAAAGACAACTCATTACCAGCCAAGAAATAACTCTGACATAATGAATATAGAATAAATTCCAAACTTCTTTAATAAAAGAAAAAAGATCCGAACCCATTGTATCCTTCCAAAGACAAAACCTAAGAAATATGTCTGGGACTAGCATCTAACAGTGGCAACTAAAGGCAGGAAAACAGTTGTAAATATTTCAATAATGTTGCACTATTGTTTTTCATAAGAGTTTAATTTCTGTGCAATGACAATGTACAATTTTTTTATATTGTCATCTAACCATGTATTACCACATCAGCACGGATAGGTAAATCTCACACCCACTATTTGAAAAATCATGTGAATGAGAGGAACTAAACTCTATTCTAAAAGTACAGATTGAGAAAAAAATAAAATAAAATTAGGCAGTTATTTAAAACTGAAATTCATATTGTCCTTCCAAGTTAACACAGTATCTGGTGCTACAGTAATAATAGGTATCTTTCTGAGTATAGATCACGAACTTGGCAATAAGTAATCAATAAAACCAAAAGAGAATGGTCGAAAAGATGAAATGAAAAAAATCTACCAGACATCATTGGCATTTGTGGTATCACATGTTGATGATCGAGTATCTTGTTCACTGCATTCATCATAACTTAATCTTTTTCTCCAGATCGCAATTTCACCCTTCTCATGTTTCTTTTCCCAGCAAAGAAGTTTAGCGACATCCTCAATCTGCTTTTGCTCCTCCTCAAGCTCATCTTCAGGACGCTGCCATGCTTGGTAGTTAGTCCTCCAGTTGATAGGAGGACCAGAAAGGATCCAGTAACCACCAGGTCTAAGAACTCGGTCAACTTCCTTCATATACATTCCATCTGAGGAAAAAATTCCAACAATTACAGGTCAAACTATTTTTAACAACCTAAAAGCTAAAGTATTGCTTTTGTTAGTAAACCATTCAACAGAATATAAGAAAACAAGAAACAAGATGAATTAGAAGGAAATAAATCAAAGATTAATCAATTAAAGAAAAAAAATTTGAAAATCATTATAAATCGGTAGGCCATAGTTTTGGCACTTGAAATTATTTTAGGATTTAGGTAGACTATGGCCAGTGGGAGAAAAAAAATACAAGTAGCTAACAAGCCAACCTTTAAGGGTGGGGGTGTTTCTGAATTTGATTTTAAAGGGGAAGGGAGAAAAGGAAAGGGTTTGTAGTGTAAAATTTAAAGTTTTACTTTAAAAATCCCTTAGAAGTCAAACTTACAAACACATCCTAAGCTTTCAATCTTAATTTCAACAGAAGCCACAGAAAAATCAAAGTAATCCATCTGGATCAGGCTTTGAATCATTGTACTACATGCATATATCATAAAAATCTTTTTTTCTTTTTTTTATCCATATAAGGCTTAATAACCTATTTGATCATTTCCTAAAGTGATACCAAGAATTTTATTAGTTGAACCAAAGGAAATGTTTAATTGCCCCAGTCCAGGAACATCATAATCATTCTCACCATTTGCACCCCATGGAATCAAACACCGAGAACAATGTGCCATGTCAAAAGATCCTGAAGGGAAAGGCAGCATTATGGTTCCAAGAACACCAATAATTGCTGGAACACCTCTTTCCAAAGCAAATTGAACTTGAGCTTCATGAGAGTCCCTTGGTGCAATTGACATTGTAACAACATTTTTCTTAAACAGGTAGGCGCCCCAACTAGCAACCTAGCACCATCAATAATAAAAAAATGAGCTAGAACATAGATAAATGGAAGCTACACCTACATGTACAAATGCGATCTCAAACTTTTAAAAGGAAACAAGAAAGAAACAAATGTGTTTCAACAAATGAGAAAATATTGAATCAATTAACCATTCAGAAGCAGAAGGACCCACTAGGAAAGCTTATAATTATTCACCCCAAATGGTGTCCCATTATGTGCAAGAATTTCTTTATGCAAAAATTATGTAGATCAGTAGATGACAAACAAAAGCTTCAACCCAAACAAAAATGTCTTTTCTATTTTGACTTACCCCACAACCAGTATCTAATGCAGTTCTAACCATGCCGTTGTCCAATGGAATAACAGATGCAAGTTCATCAATATAAGCATCAGCTCCATGGGGAAACTGTGTGCCTCCACCGGGGAACCTGAAAACATTCCCTTCGTACTGTATCCAATTCTGTACAGCCTTCTCAACTGTCAGGCTCTTGTAAGGTGCATTTGCATATGGTACATAATCACGGCTCTTGGGCCACGGAAATGGGGTTGCATATCCTTTCGGTGCGGGTATGAGACAATACATTTTTTCCTCTTGAGGAGGACAGTGCCTTTCTCTATACACCATATTCTCCCGGGGGAATGTCATTGCTCGTCTTTGATCGTGACAAGGAGTGTAATCAATATATTGGTCCTCACATGGCTTGAATTTGCTAACTTCTGCTTCGGAACCATCAATCGTTCCAGCATCACCATCATGGTGGGTCTCATAGTTTAGATCAGAGAGAACACTGCAATCTGTCTGTCTAGTAATCTGAACGGCTATGCTGTCTCCCTTTCCAAAACCACTCCGTTGCCATAAACCTATTATGTAGAAGAAAGCACACAAGCCAACTATGATGAAAACAGACGATGAACTCCTATTATTTCTGTTGTCTCCAGGGTTCCCCTTGGTAACCATGATGAATAGTTATTTCCTTCAAACTGCTTTGGACTGCTACATGGTTGGAGTGAAATACATTAATACGTATAAACATGACATGCACTAAATGGCAAGATGGCCAGTAAGACCTATGGCCAAAACAATCAACAGTACAATAGCATATTTAGTCAGGATTGTTGTGTGAAAAATACTACATAGCCAGAATTTTGTCATACCACTTTATTTCAGCCAACCATCACCATTGTAATCTATCCAAATTGTGGCCATTTTTTTGTTTTTTCCTTTTTTTTGTGGTCTGAATGCATGGCAATGCTCTACTTTTGGGGAAATAATAGCTTTTTGTTTCTTTTCAAAAGCTCTCTTAGTCGGATTTCAGTTATAAGCTATAAGCTATTTTCAATACAAAACATATTAATCCAAACACAAACCAAGTGCTTATTGCTTTCAAAGAGAATGATGATGTAACAGAAACAATCATCATCATCATATAATAAATCAGATAGCTATGACTGCACAACGAAACAAGGGATCACTTAGCAGCAAAACGATTCACATAAATTTCAAGTTATTATAAATCAGTCCCCGGGACATTCTCAATTCAAGAATCAAGCAACCGTGTAAATTTCAGGGTAAAAGAATAATAATAATAATAATAATAATAATAATAATAATAATAATAACAGCAACAACAACAATAAAAGGGGGTAGAACCCGGGATTCAATTAATGAAACAGTTTCCTTAGCCAAATCCCCCCCTCCCTATTTATTATTAATTAAAAGACAAAAAGGTTAGAAAATCTGTTACAGCGGTTAATAAAAATGGTTATAAAAGGAGAAGACGCAAATGGAAGGAGTGGGGAAAGAGTCCTTACTTGCAAGTGTGCGAAGATGAAAATGAATCCTGAGTGGTGTTGGTGGTGGGGCTCCTATGAAAATCAACTTTGAATCTTCTTCATGATTGAGCAATTCGTGGAAGATGAGGAAGGAACGAACGATCTCTCTGCAAACGAAAATGTGGGAAGATTTGGAACAACGAAGATTGTAGTTTTCTTTTATTTATTTATTTATTTATTTATTTTTGTTTGGATTGCAGAAGCAGAAGGGAGGGGCGTTGCGTTCTGCTTTGTCTCGTGTGTTTGTTTTGTGTGTCTCTGGTCTTGTGCTGGTAATGGTGTTCGCTTTGTGTTTCGTGTGTGTCTGTGTCTGTGTCCGTCAAAAGTTCATATGTGGGTTCCGGAAAATACGAGGCTAGCGCAAATGTCTCATGGCCAGGTGCTTTGTTCCTTCCTCACTCTTTCGTAGGAAAGTTTCATTGGCTGGTTGGGTTAGTTAACACACACTTGAGCTTTTTTGGTTTGGATACGATGATTGAATTGAATGAATGGATTCAATCTAAGAATGGTTTTTTTTTTTTGACCTTTTCGATTCAATCTAAGCCTTTTGTTGCGAAGCCATGAGAGTGGGCCCTTCAGGTTAGCCAATCAGGGCCCTCACTCCACATCCGTTGGTAATCCAACCGTTGTTTTATCATGATCAGCAAGTCCGAATCTCAATTGGGGATGATCGATTTTGTTTTGTTTTTTTCAATTGGAATGAAAATAATTATTTTCCGAATTTAAAATAGGATTTTTGTTTTGGTGTCCCAATGTTATAAGTATCCTTTTAAATCCAAAAATTATAATTTAATCATGAATATTTAAAATCTTAATTAATTTAGTTAGTAGAACACATGATAAAATTTCAGTTACAAATTATATAAAAGATACAAGTATCTATGAATTTTATAGAATATCAGAAAAATTTCCTTAAAATAGATATAATTCTAATTTTAACACAATAGATATTATTTTCGGAGTTTAGTTTTTAGGGGTTGAGTCCTTTAAAGTGAGGTGATTGATAAAGTGATTTATTCATCCAAGGATTGTTAATATGAAAGTTATTCATCCAAGAATAATTAACTTCACTTTTACACTTTAACAATCATCTCACTTGCCAAATCCTAATTTCTATGTAGTTACAAGTGTCTAATACAATTTTATACCATCATCCAATATAGATTCAAGAAAGTAGCAAATCGTGGTGGATAATTATCTACTATGATTTCATATTTTCTTGAGTTTTTATTCGATGCATAAAAATTAAACTCTTATTTTGAACAATTATCTGATTATATATTCTTCACCTAAAAAACATTATATTCTTACATTTTCGTGTTGAGTTTAATTTCTTTATATTATCAACCAATCATACATTGCCACAAGAGAAATGGGGTTGAATTTCATACATGCTATTTATCAAGTTTAACATGGTTAGCACAACAAAATTAAACTCTAAAATTAATCTATTTAAAAACTTTCAAGATTTATTTTCTATGTACTAATAGTATAAAAGAATTTTAAATAGGTATCAAATTATATATTGACACGTCAACTATGATAGTTGATTTTCTCATGTATTCAAATAAAATTTTTTTATCAGATGATTGTATAAAAGTATTTAAATTAAACCTAATTTGTAATGACTTGGAATTATTTGCCAACCCCATATTCATGTCCTTAATTGCCATCCTCATTGAATGAACATTTCTAAAATGGAAGCCAGAGTACAAAAATTTTAGATATATGCCTCTTTTCTCGTAAATTTTAAGTCGAATAAATTCGTCCCTCTGAAAAAATGAATAAATTGGTCATTTTAAAAAAAAAATCTCAGTCAATTTTAAAAATTGGACAAATTAATTTCTTGACCAATCTAATCGTTTTCATGATTTTTGGGAAACTAATTTATCTTATATTTTTTAGAGGGATGAATTTATCTAATATTTTTAATGGATAGAAACTTTTTTTTTCTTTAGAGGGATCAATTTGTACCTTTGGAGGTTTTGTGAAAATTTTATTTGCCAATCCCTTTCAATGGTCAAGTTGGCCATTGCGCATAACATTGTTAAAACTCGTAAAATTTAAATTAATGGACGGGAAAAATAAAAAATTTCACTCATCGTTTCCCATATAGAATAATAGACCAAGCAAATTAAAGCCAATCGTACGCGCTTTTGTGAGGCCCCATACTAATAAATAATTGTGTGTTTTATCTTGTCCTAAAGTCAATGCTCATGATTCAAAAATGTTTATAGATGTTTTTGTTATTATTTTAGCATCAATTTGAGATGCGTGTGGATATTAAATATACAAGCTGAGCTCAAAGCAAAGGTTCTTGGGGAAGAAGAAATCAATCCACAGTGGTCAACTGAAGGATACACCTTCTAGTATAAATAGGGGAACAAGTTCAAGGCAAAATTGGAATCCTTTGTAATTCATATTCATGCATAGGACAACTACCCAGATATATTAGAGTTCCACTATTTAGAAATTAATCTAGATCCAAGACTAGAGAGTGATGGCAGAGCAGAACAGTGTGATCCTATACGGTTTCTGGGCCAGCCCATTTGCCAAGAGGGTGGAACTGGCCCTTAAACTGAAGGGCATACCTTATGAGTATGTGGAAGAAGATCTAGCAAACAAAAGTGACTTGCTCCTCAAGTACAATCCTGTTTACAAGAAGGTTCCTGTGCTTGTTCACAATGGAAAGGCCATATCTGAATCTCTAGTGATCCTTGAGTATATTGATGAAACCTGGAAACATGGTCCTAAACTGCTCCCTGATGATCCCTACAAAAGGGCCCAAGCCCGTTTCTGGTACCAATTCATCCAGGAACAGGTACTTTTTGGTTGTGATTAATTTTTCTTTTTCATATAATATATATGCACCGTGTTTTGTACGGCAGTGAAATAAAGTTAATTTCTTTTTAGTCAATGACATTTAGTTTTGGACCCTCTATTTAAGTTAAATTTCTCGCTCTATCCGGTATGAATAAATATCCTTCTATAAAATTTTCATGTAACTTATAAGGAATTTACTTGATTGTATTCATCCATGTCTGAGCCTCAGTTTCCTAGATAATAGATTACTGAATAGACTAAAACAAAGACGCTGAGCCTATGTGAATTTCTTTAATTAAAAGAAATCTTGGTATCACAGTTTGAACTGCACACTCCATGTTTGACAGGAAGTTCCAGAGAATTATCAAAAACCAGTGCATCTGGTTTCAGAAAAAATTCGGCTCTCTACTTCTTATTTTCGATTAATTTTCTGTTTTTCAGGATTTTACAGAAAAAAATAATGCAAAAAGTATAATTCAATTTTTATTTTTGAATATTTTTTTCATCAGATCATGAAAATAGAATATCAATACTGTTTTTCTAAAACTAAACAGAACTTTTTTCTACTTCACAGCCTTTTGTTTGTTAACCAAATTGTGTACAGTACCAAACTGAAATTTTTTTGAAATTTTGCTTAAACCAAAAATTTAAGTGCACACGTTCCTTAAGATGCCATAGTGCTGAATGAGATGCTAATTATACGAATAGTGGAGAAATCAAAAGATTAAATTGCTAATTAGCTGAGTTATTAGGATCAACTTCACAAGAAGTCAGTTTTATATTAAGCTAAAATTTCTCGTACTATTTTACTCTAATGCTTGTACTCCTGTTTTTTTTTTTTCTTTTTTTTCTTTTCACTATCTACAGCTATTTGAGACCACTTTTCTCGTATTCAAAACTGAAGGAGAAGCGCAACAAAAAGCCATTAGCGAAGTCTATGAGAAACTGAGTCTACTTGAGAATGAAATGAAGAATTTTTTAGCAGATGGCAATCCTTGTGTTGGCAAAATCAACACTGGAATTTTAGACATCATCTTTTGTTCATTATTTGGTGCTTACGAGGCACAGGAAGAAGTTCTTGGCATCAAGTTCATAGTGCCAGAGAAGTTTCCTGTCTTGTTTTCTTGGCTGATGGCTATAGCTGAAATCCCTGCAGTGAAAGAAGCAACCCCTCCGTATGATAAAACAGTGGCACTTCTTCAGCATGTTAGGCAGTATGCACTGAAATCTTCTGCCACTGCTTGACATAATGGACTGTCCCTTTGCCTCTTCATAAGCATGCTTTCCTTATAATAGGATTGGCAGCATATCTTAGAATCTGTATTTGGCTTGGTTTGTTTTCTCTGATCAGTTTTTTTTTTTTTTTTTTATAATATATAAAGGTTGGTGTCGTATCATTGTAAAAGATTTTTATATAATCATCTAATTGCATATTTCTATTGTAAGAATTTTAAGGTGATCAATGGTTGAATCAAACACTTTTACTATTGTAGTGATACATACTTGATTGTTAGTGTAAAGTTTTTTTAGACCGGCATCATATACAAACCAAATTCTAATACATAATAGACAATTACCATTTATATGCTTTTTTGGTAGGGTCCCCTTCCATGATTGTATGTGGTCTAATCCAGGCAAGGAGACAGATTACTAGAAGAGTTATAAGGGCGATGTTCAGTCCCTCGCGAGAAAAAGTACCTAGCTAAGATTTTTAACAATTCTTTATGAACTGCATCCCTCATGAACCAATCTAAGTGTAGAGTAATTGTCCCTTGTGGGCGTCATGATATATCATGGTTAACAAATTTACTATCATTAACTCACAGCTTTGTTTCTCTTTAATTCTTATCCAAATATCACTCACAGTCAATATGTTAAAATTTCAAAGCTAGAGTTGTCAACTTAATGCTTTCCATCACTTCTACAGTTCACTTTTGAATCTTCCCTTTTCATAATTTACTAGGAGTAGTTAAAAACATGATAACATAGATAGCATACAAGCATCAACAATGGTCCCATATATTTTTCTAAAAGTCATGCATTTTCAAAGAAGGTTGTAAAATCACAATTTTTCCAACTTGGTGCAATTTTAAAAGAATGTTTATAGCATAGCTAAATTTCTAAATTCATAAAGGGTTCAAATGTCATGTAAAAACTACTTTAATGGCAAAAAATAAAGCCGTGAGCTTAAACTCACTCACCTAGAAGGGTTAGAAAAGAGGGGTTAACATCAATAGAGCTTTGGAAGCGAGAATGGCACCGACCAATGTTTGTCATGAAGTAACAAAACTCATGAATGAATTATAGCCATACTAGAACAACCTTATGAATATTGGGAGAGTACCCGAACTTAACAACAACAAAGAACATAAATACTCAACCACATAAGAAGGGAAAAAAAGAAAGAAGCTTGGCATAAGCCATTAACAAATTCTTACCTTGAAGCTTGGGGGAGGTAGGATTGAAAAAGGAAGAGAGTGAAAGGTGGAAGAGAAGTTAAGGATGATAGAGTTTGTGTTTCTAGGGTCCAAAACACGTGGGGGAGGGGTTTATATAGGGAAATTGGGTGTTTTAATGAAACTGTATCGTTTTCGGGGTTTTTGGTTACGAAGGACTGGCCATGGCGAGGGGAAGGCTAGCTATGGCGAGTTTGTCTGAACGTATCCCATTGAGGGACTGAATAGCATGCTCATTATAGCGAAGGGGTACTTTGCTATTGCGAGTTTCTCGACATTGCCTCATATAGGTGCTAGCCCAAAAGCTCGCCACAACGATGGGGTACCTTACTCTGGCGAGTCCCTCGCTACAACAAAGGGTGGCTCACCGTGGCAAGGGCATCCACACAAGAGTTTGCTATTTCTGTACTTTAATGTGTTCGGGGCCTTTCTAGCGACGCAAGTAGGTCTCGATGGACTCTAAGGCCATACTAGGCTTATTTAGAGGCACGTAGACCTGAGGCATCACATATTCTCCCCTAAAAGAGATTTGATCCCCAAATCTTAAACTAGCACACCTTGAGGCGGGAAAGAAGGGGATACTTGTTCTTCATGACTTCTTCGAGTTCCCAAGTCATTTCCTCACTAGAATGGTTCCTCTAGATGACTTTTACTAAGGCTGCTTTCTTCAAGTGAAGTTTCTTGATCTGCCTATCCACATGGCAACTGGTTCTTCCTGATATGACAACTCTCGTAAACCTAAACCACCTACGGTGTGCGCACATGAAACTAATCGGGCATATATTTCCTGAGCATGCTAACATGGAAATAACTGATAAACTAGGAGGCTGTATGACCTCATTTGTCATGTGTCGATCACATTCTTAGATCGGGTCGTGAGAGAGGCAATGCCAATCTGTAGGCCACTCTCCAACTCTCTCTAGAATCTCAAAAGGGCCAATATAGCTAGGATTTAATTTTTCCCGCTTACCTAATCTCACCATTTTCTT
Organism: Dalbergia cochinchinensis; assembly: GCA_031216125.1. Lineage (NCBI taxonomy): Eukaryota > Viridiplantae > Streptophyta > Magnoliopsida > Fabales > Fabaceae > Dalbergia > Dalbergia cochinchinensis. Next base: position 49,639,279 of record CM062373.1, on the reverse strand, counting down.
CATAGGAGATCTCTACAGAAACACATGATCACCTATCGCAAACTCCACGTCTTGACGCTGGTTATTAGCATAGGATTTCTATCTTGACTAAGCTTCCAACAACTCTCTGATTAGCTGAACTTTCTCTAAGGTTTCTTAAACTAGTCTGGGCCTAGGGTCTTAGCTTCCCCTAGCTTATACCATCTAATAGGAGATCTACAATGCCTCCTATATAAAGCTTTGAATGGTGCCATATGGATATTCGCTTGATAATTGTTGTTGTATGAGAACTTTATCAATAGCAAGTGGCCACACTAACTCCCACTAAAATCTAAAGCATAAGCTATGAGCATGTCCTCTATGCTCTGAATCATTCTCTCTGACTGGTCATCAGTTTGTAGATGAAAAGTTATGGTTAAGTCCACGTGTATGCTAAGGGCTTCCTGAAATGCCTTCCAAAATCACAAAGTGAACTTAGACCCTCTGTTCAAGATGATGGATGCTAGCACTCCATGTGCCGCACTGAAGGCGATCTTCACCAGTAGAAAGTATGCCAACTTGGTCATTCTATTCACTATCACCCAAAACCCTTAGTGGTCTGAGTTAACTTGACTATGAAGTCCATGGTTATTCTTTCCCACTTCCACTCTGGAATCTCCATTTGCTATAACAACCCTGCAGGTCTTTTGTGCTTAGCTTTGCCTTGCTGACACCCTAAACACCGTGACACAAAGTCGCCAACATCCTTCTGCATGCCTTCCAACCAAAACAACTTCTTGAAGGCTTGATACATCTTTGTTGAACCTAGATGAATTTAGTACCCTATGCTATGGGACTCCTCTATTACTTCCTTTTTTAGTACTCCCATATCGGTACATGCAAATGGTTCCTAAAACACAACACGCCCTCATAATCAATGGTAAACTACGAGTTCTCTCCCTTACCAACGTCATTTATAAGCTTGACTGGCCTAGGTCTTCACTCTGCTAAGCCTTTATCCACTCTACAAAGGTTGATTAAGCCTTCATAAGCCAATAAAACTCCATCACCACTCAAATTGAACTGAACTCCCTTGGCTTCCAACTTGTGGATATCCTCTACTAACAAACATCTAGCTAGTATTATATAGGCCAAACTGCCTACATACTTCCTACTAAGTGCATTTACTACAACATTAGCCATGCCTAGATGGCAAGAAATTGCGCAATCGCAATCCTTTTACAACTCTAGTCATCAGTGCTATTTGAAGTTCAGATCCTTCTACTGGAAGATGTACTTCAAGCTCTTGTGGTCTGTGAAGATCTCACAAGTCTCTTGGTAAAGGTAGTGCCTCCAAATCTTCAAGGCAAAAACCACAACCTCCATCTCAAGATCATGTGTAAGGTAGTTTTGCTCGTGCTTCTTAAGCTACCAAAATACATAAGCCATGACTCGGCTGTGCTACATAAAACATAACTGAACCCAACTCTCGAAGCATCACAATATTTTGAGAAATTACTTGTCACTAAAGGTAACACCAACATTGACACTGTGGTCAAACAAGTCTGGAGTTTCTAGAAACTCTCCTTACACTTAACTGTCCATAAGAACCTGACACTCTTTTGGGTTGATATAGTCAATATGCTGCTATTTAGAGAAGTCCTTGACAAACCTCCTGTAATATCCTACTAAGCCTAAGAAATTACAAATCTCATAAATTAAGAAGGCCTTGGCCATTACTGTACGTCCTCAACCTTCTTCAAGTCCACCAAGATGCTATCCTTAGAAACTACATGCCTAAGAAATGCCACTTAATCAAGTTAAAACTCACATTGAGAAAATTTGGCTTATAATTGGTTATCCCTTGAAGTCTGGAACACTATCATCAAATGCTGCTCATGCTCCTCTCTGCTCCTAGAATACACTAAGATGTCATCAATCACAAAGTAATCTAAGAACTATTTGAACATCCTATTCATCAAATCCATGAAAGTTAAAGGGGTATTAACCTAAAGGACATTATGAGGAATTTATTGTGTCCTTATCGAGTCCTGAAGGCTAGGCTGGGTACATCTTCGCCCTTACTCTTCAGTTGATGGTAACTAGATGAAAGATCCATGTTGGAGAAACACACTACCTCCTGGAGATAATCAAATATGTCATCAATGTGAGGCAAGAAGTACAGATTCTTCACTGTCACCTTGTTCAATTACCTATAATCTATACACATCCTCATTGACCTATCCTTATTATTCACAAACAACACCGAAGTATCCCAGGGCTAGGTACTCGGCCTTATAAACCCCTTGTCAAGCAACTTTTGTAACGGGTTCTTCAACTCTCTCAATTCTATTGGTGTCACTTGTCATTTGAAAAACATCTGGAAACTCATAAACTATTGGGACCAAAATCAAACTTGGTGCCGCTGCCTCCATATCTTTAACTAAAGCTAAAAACCCATGACTCCCTTTATCCATAAGACATAGGGTAATCAAAGTCGAAATCTAACTCGTAGGAACTGATCCACTTGTACCTTGGAACTCTGGTGGTGTACCTTCTTAAACCTCAAACCTTATTATCTTACTGTAACAATCCACCATTGCATGACATGAAGCTGACTAGTCTATGCCCAAGATAATATCAAAATCGGTCGAACACTATAAGATCTACTAGTGTCTCCATGTCACAAACCTTGACCTTGCATGATTTATTCAATAAATGAACATAGAAGGACTTTCACGAAGGTACCCCAATGAAAAAAGGCTCATCTAAGTTGGAAGGGGATCTCCTAAACCATACGGAATAGAATGGGGACACATAAGAATGAGTGGACCCTGGGTCGATCAAACACATAGCTTCAAAGGAGCAAATTATCATAATATTTATCTCAATTGCAATGGATGCCTATGCATCCTAGCATGTCAAAGAAAACAAACGAGGTTGTCTGCTGCCACCTGGTCCTTTGTTTCCCAAAACTCTATCAGTAAAGCCCCTACCCTAGCTCTTCTCCTTGATAGAGCAACAGAACCCTCTCAGGTTACTTACAGATAAGATGGTACTAGTGTTGTGGGGTTTACCAACCCCTGACTTGAAGCTCTCCTTAGCATGGGATTCCCTCATCATGTAGTCCTGCTAGTCATAACCATAACAGGCTATAGAACCTCTTATGTAGTGGCTCAAATGCCTTTTCCTACGTGTTTGGCAGTCCAGGTAAGACCAACCTAAACTCTTCCAATCGGACTGAATGCCTCCCCTACTCTATGTCCGTGAGGTAGTAGTGCGTGCCAGGTAGGATTCGAGCTAAGGCTGCCTTGCTTGACTAGCCTTGCTGCTAACCCTACTGATGGTTACTCTTACTTGAGGCAGCTCTACTTAAAAAGGAGACTTGGCCTTCTTTTTGGCCTCAGACAATGATATGTGCTTTGCCAAATCACTCTACAGACCAATCATTGTGTCCACTATCTGGCATAATCCATGATCCCAATATGAGGCTGCAAACCGACAAACATATCCTTTGGCAGCTTCTGAATGAACCACCTCACTCTGTCAGTCCTCATAGATAGCATGTTTGAAGCCTCCTGAGCCAAGTAAGTAAGCTACTCATCATACTCTGCCATGGACATCTCTAGGTTCATCCTAAGCTTTCATAACTTATCTGTAATCTGGGGTCTTTGACTTTCTGAAAGAAATCTTCTTAAGAAGGCTGCCTTAAACTCTGCCTAAGAAGGTGGGTTTGAGTCACCATGCCCCTGAAGGAATTGCTTGCACATAAACTCACCTAGCCTCCCAAATAGAAGCCAGCCAACTTCGCTATTCTCTCAGGTAAACAGCAAATAACTCTAGTAATTTTCTCAATCTCCCTCAAGAACTCCTAAGGGTCCTCTATTATGAGTTACCTATGGAAAGTGGGCAGATCCATCATCTTGACCTGCTCCAAGGCCGAGTCATGTAAGTCTCAAACTGGCTGTTGAACCAAATACAGAAATGGAGGTTGCTGTATTGCAGCCTCGGCCTGCCTAACGGACATTGTAGAAAGGTTAGCCATCATTTGCTTTAGAACCTTGAAGGGAGCACTAGCGCTGGAAGAACCACTGCTACGGCAATGAGGTAAAGGGTACGTTTCACAGGTGGCATGAATAACTCATGAGGAAGGTATTTATATAGGGTAAGATAAAGAGCATGAAAAAAAAGACATGACTCAACTGAACCTAGACATAACTGACTCTTGCTAAAGGTCTCAAAAAAATTGCGTTAATGTAAATGGGTGCGCTTCAATTCACATAAATATCATGCTATTTGTAGACACTTGTTCCTATATTATGCAAGGAAGCCTAAGGCTTCAATACCACTTTGTAATGACCTAATTTGGAAAAGTGACTGGCACATGCATAACCGACCCCATGGAAGCCTTTCTATAACATGACATGGATAAAACTTTATAATTTCAAGATAAACATGCTTTAAATAAAAATTGGGTGAATAATTTTTTCGTATAAGTGATAAACAATCCATATACATTACCCAAATGACAAAATAATTGTTCTAAAGAAATCATAAAGTTTTCTCTTGTAATTACATAAATCTTCAAAATAACATAATTAGGTATAAATATGTATGGTCCATGAATCCTGCCTGCAATGTAAAAGAGCACTACTAACATAATTGAAACATCTCACTTCACTCTAAAGTGAAGCCCACCCAAAAACAAAACTAACAGCTATTAAGGATGAGGTATATGGGAAAACTCTGAACCAGTAACTGTATCTGTAAGAGAAAAGAGATGAGTGAGTTTCATCTAAAACTCAATGAGTAGATTCTCACCCACAGGGACAACAAGAATGGTACATAGAGAATAATGCAGCAATGAAAGTAATTTCTACTCCTAATAGTAGTAATAACTTCAGTTTCATGTAATTCTTTAGAAAGCATAATAATTTCTTGAAGGAGTTAAAAAAGGCAGATTATTAAAAGAGTTATAAAGGCGATGCTCAGTACCTTGTGAGCAAGAGCATATAGTTAAGATTTTTAACTATTCCTCATGATCTATGTCTCTCGTGGACTAATTTAAATGTAGAGTAATTGCCCTTTGTGACTGTCATGGAAACTGTCATTAATTCACAGCTTTGTCTCTCTCTAATTCCTATCCAAACATCACTCATAATCAATATGCTAAAATCTCAAAGCTAGAGTTATCGACTTAATGCTTTCCATCGCTTCTACAATTCACATTTGAATCTCTAGAACAAATACTCTTTTTTCATAATTTACTAGGAGTAGTTAAAACACGATACATAGATAGCATACAAGGATCAACAACGGTCTCATGTCCTTACTAAAAGTCATGCATTTTCACGGAATGCTGTAAAATCACAATTTTCCAACTTGACATAATTTTAAAAGCGTGTTAATAGCATAGCTAAATTTCTAAATTCACGAAAGGTTCAAACATCATATTGAAACTACTTGCAATGGTAAAACTCATGAAAAAACTATAGTCATACTACAACAATCCTATGAATATTGGAAGAGCACCCAAACTTGACAACAACTAAGAACATAAACACCCAACCATATGAGAAGGGAAGAAAAAAGACAAACTTGGCATAAACTATTAACAAATCTTTATCTTGAAGCTTAGGGGATGTGGGATTGAAGGAGGAAGAGAGTGGAGAATGGAGTAGAAGTTAGGGATAATACGGTTTGTGTTTTTGAGTCCAAAACAAGTGGGGATAAGTTTATATAGGGAGATAGGGTGTTTTAATGAAATCGCATTATTTTGGGGAAGGGGGTTTGCATCATTGGGTTAATGAAACTGCGTACTTGCCATAGCGAGGGGGTACCTCACTTTGGCGAGTTTTCCTACATCACTTCATACAGGTGCTAGCCCACGAGCTCACCATGGTGAAGGGGTACCTCGCTATTGCTGGTCCTTTATTATAGTGTTGGGGCAACTTGCCATGGTGAGGGTACTTGCATAAGTGGTTGCTGTTTCTACACTTTGATATGTCTAGGGCCTTCCTGGCAACATAGGTAGGTCTCGAGGGACCTAAGGCCGTACTGGACTTATCTAGAGACACGTGGATCTGAGGCAAAGACTTCCCCTCAAAGTAAAGTGCCTCTCTGTGTTTCTTTCCATACACCACTTCCAACACACCAAAAACCTATCTACAATCAATTAAGAGACCTACATGGCATCAATGGATTAAAACATACAGTACCAAAATTAGCTTACCAAACAATTCCTCATTCTTTCAAGCCACTCAATATGGCCCATGGGGTAATTTTCTAATGAGAAACCTGAGATTTAAGGCTTTCTAGGTCCCTATTCAAAGGAAAACACCCACAGACACCACCTGCAAGCCAAGCCAAACTCCATGCGAAAGGATCATTTAGAGCTCACTAGACAACTAAGACTTATACCTATACATGATATTATTCAAAACAAAAAACTTTTCAATAATCTTTTCCTTTTGAAAATTAACCTTGTTCGTTAGTTCCCAAACAGAGAGTAAAATGGCATAAAAGCATACATTTCATTATCTTCACTTTCTACCTATCAATACACTACCTATCGAGGATGCAAAATTTATCTTCGGATCCTCAGCCACCACCCATTTAACTCTCTACTAATTACACTAATAGACTCAAATTTTCCAAAAATGATTACAAATAAAGAAAAGATGTGACAGTATTTTATCAAAAGCATTGCAAAAAGCACACTTATCATCATCATTTCTAGTGATAGTAAATGAGACAAATGAGTTTTGGTATTAACCCTCCCAAGGGGGATAAACTACACAAATAGTTTAGCTCTTGGCGGAGCACAACCATGCCACACTATATAGACAACAGGATTTGCTTGAGAACTAGAACAACTTTCTTGAAAATATTTGGCAATCAACAAAGGAGTGGACAATAATTCTATGGAAAGAATGGAGGCCCCAAACAACACCATCAAAACATTAATGCTTTCTAGGTCAGCCAGCAGTGGTAATTCCCATTGGGAAAAGGTTCCCATTGGAAAATTCTTTCAATGCTTCAACGCTTAGTTGATTCAAATTGTTTGCTATTTATTTCTTTTAGGCATAATCATAAATCTTACGAATAATATATACAATAATTTACTCTAGAAAAACAATGTTTATATAGTAGGTCAACTTGATTTGTGCTAAATTTATTAGGGTCTAATAAATTTTTAATATTAATAATTCAAAAATAAATGACTGGATTGAATCACATCACATTCTAAAAAATTGCGATACTTTGTTTGTTAATACCACTTCATAGACAAACATATTTAAATTCATGGTCTAAGAGTAAAGTCCAATAGCTGCCATTGGGATAAAGAAATCAATCCCTACCAGTTTAAAAAGAACGTAGATTCTCTAAAGTGGAAGACCATCTAAAGTGAGAAAATGAAAGGATTCTCGCCAGTGGATCAATTCATGGATCCCATGTACCATGCACTTTTTTAATCCAAAGGTGGGAACACCTTTTCTTTATCACTTTAGAGAATTTAAATCCATTTGAAAAATAATACAATCTATTTTGAACCGTTATGCTTATGATTTTTGGAGAGTTTGAAACTTGAACTGAATGAACATGATTCATATTTAGCACATAGTTCTTTTTTTATAGACAAAACTACCAAATTAGTCCCTTTAACATTTCGCGTTGACCAAATTGGTCACTGTAAAATTGAATAGTCGAACAAATTAGTTCCTACGAAAGAAATCTCTCAAATTGGTCACTGTAACTTTTTAGATGGACTAATTTGACAGATTATTTAATTTTGTAGAGACAAATTTGTCCGATTTGAAATTTTTACACAAATTTGTCCGATTTGAAATTTTTACATCGGCCAATTTATCCGACTATTCAATTTTATAGGGACCATTTCAAGAATTTTTTTTTACAGGAACTAATTTGGTCGATGCAAAATTTTAGAGAGACGAATCTGATAATTTCATCTTTTTTTATTATAATTTTATTTTATTAAACTTGTGTGTACTAGCTTAGGAAACAAGTTTTCAACAAATTGGACTTCATATAAAACTTCCCATTGGCCTAGAATAGATCGAACTACATCATCATACAATGATTTCGCATGTTAGAAATATAAAGTGATGGCAGAGCAAAACAGGGTAATCCTACACGGTTTATGGAGTAGTTCTTTGTCAAGAGCATATAATTTGCCCTTAAACTCAAGGGTGTAGCTTAGGAGAATGTGGAAGGAAACCTAGGGTCTATTTGGTTTTAGTTTTTAGTTTTAGATTTTAGTTTTTGTTTCCAGTTTTTTCAATTTTCCTAATTTTGTTAAGAAAATATCGAAAACTGTGAAAACTACAAAATCCAGTTTTCAGTTTTCATTTCTAGTTTTCATTATTTTCTTTAAAAATCTTGAAAATTGAAAAACTAAAAAAAAATCCAAAATTGAAAACTGAAGCCAAACATGTCCTTAGCAAATAAGAGCGAGTTGCTCTTTAAGTACAATCATGTGTACAAGAAGGTTCCTATATTTGTTCATAATGGAGAGGGCATACGTGAGTCAGTTGTGATACTTGAGTATATTGATGAAACCTGGAAAAATGGTCCTAAATTACTCCTTGATCCCTTTAAATAAGGTTTAACGCACTTCTGGTCTAAATTCATTGAGGAACAGGTAATTACTAGTTGTGGTTCCTTATTTTACTCAAGTCATAATAGTGAGTTTGTAGTATAAATAAATGATCGTTAGTATGAAGAGAATTTCCACTATACTTTCCTATTTTCTTGTAAAATTTTTTTGGACATATCTAATGAATGTTCTTACTAATATTCTAAGAGCGCTAGTTGAGACAGTGAAAAAATATTGAAAAGATGAATTCTGATGCTTTCAATATATAAGACTCACTAAAAATTTTCAAACCTTTTTTTGTTTCCTTAAGCAGTTCTAATTAGAATAAACCAAACTTTATTTGTATTTCACTTTGAGTAATGCTACAATTTTACAGAAATATGTACAAAATCTTTTAACAAAAATCATGGTGATTGTCGGATGATAAAAAGTGGTACAACCTATAATTCATCTAAAGGCTAATAGTTATGTCATATCATTCTGGATACAAAATTCTAAATAAGTTTACAGGTGATTGTTGTAACACCCTAACTCTTAACCTAATACGCTCGAGTCGTATTTTCGGTTAATTATCAGTTGCTACGCCTTTGTTTCAGAAATTGACTTATTCATCTTTAAAACACGAGTAATAAAAATACGACTAATTTTTTTTGAACTTTAAAACCAAAATGCAAGCCACGTGGGTATATAGATACCGATTAATACTTGCATAATAATAGCAAATCACATAAACCTCATCACCATATATAAAAGCCATAGCATAATAAGTCACATACCAAATTATCGTATCATTTCTATAACATAATAATGACGTCCTCTATACATAAAGGACATCCAAAGACATTAAATCCACTAATAAATTTGCACATACACTAAACCAAAGCTAAACAGGGCTATCACCAAACTAGCCTAGTCTCAACTATAGGTCTATTGAGGGACTAGGCTACACAAAAGTATAAGAGGATGACAAAGAAAAGCTGTAACATCCCCTGCTGCTTTATGGATTGACGGCTGTCCCCACAAACCAACACAGGTCTTTTCAGCATGCTTTGTCCTCACTTACACGTTTCCTGGGAAAACTTCCCAGGAGGTCACTCATCCCAAAATTGCTCCAAGTCAAGCACGCTTAACTGTGGAGTTCTTTCAGTTTGGGCTACCGAAAAAAAGATGCATATTGTTGATATAGGTAGTACAAATCAATTCATATAAGCCTTCCTTAACTGTATAGTCCTATACCTACACAGTCTCCAGATCCCTCTCATTCAGGTGTGTAATCGGTTCATTCATGTACCTCTCTGCTTTCGAAGCCTGCCAGGAGCCGCTCCTTGTCCATGCCTCCTTGTATTGGTGATTACTCCCCGACTTCGCAATCCCCGGGCATTACAAAAGCTATCTTCATGCTTCCGCTGCAACCCTCTGATCCTGTTCATAGTGTATCTCTCACGTCCCTGCCTCATGGAAGATCACGAGCAACGCCATTACCCTTGTCTGGAGACGACACAGAAGAAAAGATAGGGATGAGAAACTTATTCAAGATTCTTAGTAGGGCTTCCCGACTCTAACATAAGTGTCATCGTCATCGTCCCCAGCCACTTTGGTTTTCATTATGAAAAGGGTGTGTATGCATAAGGTTCAGTTTTAAACTTCTCAAACCTATTTGTCCGAAGTGGGTGTCTTTTAGCATGGGGTTTAATGTCATGAATGTAACAATTATCTCATGTATGCATGACAATACCTTAGGGGCATAAGTAACACAAGCAATTAACACAAGCAAACAAATTTATAACTCAACATAATGCTAAATATATAAGCATGGGAAAAGTTAGAAGACTAGAGTCACTTAGCACATATCACATGATTAAATGCACTAATGGGAGAATAAGATAAAATATGCATATGCACCTTTGCTTTACTTTCTCATAACTGAACTCTTAAGTTCTTTTTCATAATAACCACCCTCTTAAGTAACCATCCTAAGCCAACCATCTCATATTCCCCAGCGATTTTATAATAGCCACCAAAACACCACTTCACCAATCCCCTAGGATGAGCTCAACCTAACTAGCCGTCGTTAGATTTAATATGGGGTAATAGAGGGGGTAACACATCACTTCCTTATTGGATCATTTCTTCTTCGAAACGCATCTCTGTGCATCGATTGACCTTGTAATATTGTTCACTTAATAAGCTCGATATCCATACCTCCCACGGTTTTGTTTTCTCCTCACCATAGCAGGAGAAATGCGTCTCAGCATGCTATGCATGAATGCAACATAAACATATGTTCTTAAGTATCAACATGATATATCACTCAATACTTCATGCTTATCAATTCATTATCATCATAGCATGCCACAATTTACACAGTACTCATGTCTCAGATTCATATAATTTTTATGCACACATCATCAGCACTTTTATAAAGCGATAAACATGCTCCTACCTAGAATGTCGAAGGGACCGAGCTCAGCTAATGCAAATGCTATGCTTAGCAAGTCATATAAATAAACAATCATACACTTGAAATACTAACTCTCATTGCCTCCCCTATCTTACAGTATTTTATGCTTTTGATCCTTACGAGTTTTAAACTTACGATCTAATTAACCTAGCATCCAAGTTAGTTCTTTTATGCACCTAAGGGGTCATAACTAATAATTTTCACTAATTTTTATGCTCATGAACAGTACCAAACAGCATCACATAGTTTGGACAGAAATATTAAACTTCAATTGCGTGGTTCTAGAAGTCACGTCTTTGACCTTTTTTAAGTTTCGACTTTTCCTAAGGTGCTAAGACTAATTGTTACTACTTTTAGGAATTAATCCTACACTTCTAAACACTTCTAAAATAATTTTATCTCTAATCTTACTCATCCTAAAATAGTAGTTATGTCTTATATTCTAAGGGATCTAAAACTCACATTTTACATCCTATCCACTTACTAGTTGTTCCTAACACTCACCAAATAATTTTTCCTTCACTCAAACATAATTTTTACACATTCTAACACATTAAAATAGCATCATATAGTGGTCATAAATCCAAGGCAGTGGCCGAAACATATATCTCACATAATCACATAAAATCACATTTCAAGTGCATATAAGTTACTAGTTTCCCTTGGAATCATTTTAGAGCCTCAAAACTCTTTTAGAAACTAATTTATTTCATTAAAATCATAAAAATATAAGGCTAGGGCAGTAGCTATTTTAAATCACTCTTAAATGGTTTTAAAACGTAAAATCACACTCAATGTATTCTTTGAGCTTTTCTATACTTAAGAAAATCTTAAGACATAGTTTGTTGGTCCTTGTGACTAGATAAAGCTTATGCAAAGCCCATCCTCATCATATGGCCGAAAATAGCATTCTTAGAATGCTTCCATTTTCCAAACTTTACTTGAGATAAAAAGGGCAAATCTTTGAGTTTTAGGATCTTTAGATGATGACATAAACTTAAACATACTATACACTTTGTTTTTACTCTTCATTATAAAAGTAAAGTAAGAGCATGAAAATAAATATGAGATGCAAGCTCATTATTATCTTTAAAGTTTAGGTGATGACTTGAAATACAAACATGAAATGCAAAGCTTGGAATATAAACATGAAAATGCAAGTTCATTTCTTTATTCGTGAGATCTTAGTGATGACAAGGAAAATTAAACATGATATGCATAGCATATACTTAAACATGGATGCAAGTTTATTTTATTCTTTACTAGAGCTTATACAAGACTTTAAGAGAATATAAACCTCAACCCAACACATATCTTAACAAGACAAAGTGAGGTTTAGAGTCCTTTGTACCAAGGTTTCAAAGAAACCTTATGGTTTGAACATCTTCATCAAGCTCAAGGAAATAGATCAAGAGATCAAAATAAATAACAACCTTTCTTGAGAATCAAAAGAAAAGTAAGGAAAAAGGAACCGAAATCTATTCAAAGGAAAAAGGAAAGGAAATCGAAACCATGATCAAAAGAAAAAGGAAAGGAAAAATCGAAATGTGTTAAGATCAAAACTAAGTTTCAAGCTTTAGAGGTTTCTCAAATGATAACCATAAGACCATTATCTTGAGACCTCATCATCAAGCTAAAAATTTTGCTTTCAAACCAAGTTTCATAGCCAAAAATAAAAAGATAGAAAAAGAGTTTGAACCAAGAGAAACTAGAACTTTTCATATCAAAACATTAACATAAAAGTTAAAGCTTTTGAAAAACAAAACCCCTACCAAGGATTTAGTCTTTGATGGAAGGAAGAAAGCTTGGTTCTTGGAGCTAAAATGAGAAGACAAAATCTTCTCTTGGTGGTTAGAGGGGTTTCGGCCAAGGGGGAAAGAAAGGAAGGAAATGGTTTTCTTGTGAGGCTAGGCTTAGGGGTGGAAATGTTGTGCATTTAGGAGGTGGTTTGAGGTGGTGGTGTGGTGGTTCAAGGTGGTGGAAGAAGTTTCTTGAGGTTGGAAGAGTAGAAAGAAAGCTTTGAAGTCGATAGAGTTTATGATCACTTTTTTGGACACAAGTGTTTCTCCAAAAAAAGTGAATAGTAAAGAATGAAGTTTTTGGGTTGGAAATAAAATAAATATGATGGTAATTTTGGGGGGAGGAAAAATATCTCTTCTAAGTGCATCATCACATGGAATGGTGTAGGAATGGCTAGGTATAGGCTTGGGTATGGTGTAGGAATGGCTAGGTATGGGCATGGGTATGGTGTTTCTTTGAGTTTCTCTAAGCAATCTTAGGTCTTAATTATTCTCAATTAATTATTTTGACTCTAAATTTATTACTAAAATTAAATTACTTTTAATTAGAGCCTAATATCACTTATGTTTCCTTAATCGTTTAATTAAGCTCATTATGCACTAATCTAGCTGTAAAAAGGTCATTTCACACCAAAACTCTCCGGGACCATCCGAATTCATCCAAACATCAAGAATTTCGTAAAAGAAACATTTTAAACTCTCGGGAAATCTTTCCAGCTCAGTCGGCACTAAATCTCGCGTAAAAACGCCTCAGGGGCATTTTCATCATTTTGTGTCAAAAGTCCAAAAAGCAAGATTTTCACCTCTGTTACTATTTCTAAGGCATTTAATCCCCTTCAATCAACAAACCAACCCCTCGAGGATGGCCCGGGTCAGCCGTCTTCAAATCCCAGGCAAAAATGACTTAAGGGGCATTTTGATCATTTTTACATGGAAAAATCGCGGATCGCGATTTTTGCACGAATCGCTTTCTAATCCTCATGTAATTTATTCCTATTGTAGAAATAGACCTTTGAGGGTGGCTGGGGTTGGCTGGCCTTGGTTTTCGCACAAAAATGACCTAGGGGTATTTTGGTCATTTTTGCTAAGCAGGAAAAATTGGGGCGTTACAATTGTTAGGTGAAATAAAATGGTATGACCCACCAATTCATCTAAAGACTAATAATTATGTCACATTATTCTGGATGCAACATTCTAGATAAGTTTCTGATTGTCTAGCGTTTTCTTTTTAGGCTCGGTTTGGTGCATCGTATAAGATAAGACATAATAATATTAGACATGATAGTATAAGATTGATAGTATAGTATAAGTTATCTATTGGATAAGTTTTTATACTTATTGTTTGGTATGCCACATGACTAACGGTGGATGAGCAAGTGGGCGGTGACCAATGAGTGGCGGGTGGCGACCAAGGGATAATGGGCGACGACCGATGATTGACAAGTGGTAGGTAGTAACTGGTGACCAGCAAGTACAAGCGACAATCAGTGGCAGAGCAGGCAGAAGTGGGTGGGGGTGTGGGGTCGACGTAGAATAGTAAGTTATAGTTAATTTGAATTTGGCTAGTAACAATATACTATTGGATGTTATCAGATCTCTTGGGACCTGATAACTTAATATTATAGTCATAGGTTAAAAATGGTTTGACTGTATGACATTATACTGTCATATTTGACATCAAACATATGACAAAAATTGACTTTATACTTTTACATAATACTATCAGGCCTTACATTATGTATCAAACAGGCTTTCCAATATATTTTAACTAAGATGCGATCATTTAAAGCGACAAAAAATTTATGGATTTTTGTATTTAACCAATTTAGACCATATACAGTTGGTCTTTAGTATATAGAAGGATAACAAATAATAGAATGATAAAATAAAAAATGACCTATTTAATTAAAAGTGTGCTTGAAAATTATGGATTGTGGGTTGGCATCTTTTCTTACAAAGTTTGGATGGAATCGAAGTCAAATAAACGATCAATTCAAGAGTAGTATTAAAGCCACAGTTATGGGTATGATTCCCCAAAAAGGTATAGACTGCTGGAAGGTGTTGGAAAAGGGTAGGATCAGCTTAGAGGCCTGATTCTTGAAAAAGCATGGACTGCATACGACAGTTGCTACTAGAGGGATTGTTGGTTGTGAGTCAACATCTTACCTTAGCAAGTCCCAAATGAGGGCAGAGTCAATTAGACCATAACACTAGGCTTCCTTATTTAATGCAAGCATCCATAGCAACATTAGCTAAAGATTAGAAGATTAAGCTGCTAGCTATCTGTGAACTTGTGAAATATAGAACTAATTAACTTACATGGATAGTTTTCTTAACAAATTATCAACGCTAAATTGGTTAAGTTGGTAGATATCTTGGTCCTTTAATCACAATTCTCGACTTCAAGCTTAAAAATGAAAACAATCCTTGTTATGAAACCCTTATCCCTTTAAAAGAACTTGACAGGGTAAGGCTTAGCCGAGTTGGGCCAGGCCTCGTTAATCAGTTCCTAATAATAAAACTGGGATATGAATAATTCCATTGAGGTAAAAAAAAATGGCTTCACAACTTGAAGTTTCTTATGCTCATTCGGCTATAATTGGTGATGGTTATCTATAATATGCAGCAAAAAATGGGAAAACAAAGTTCAAATCGTCTGTTTTCTTTTTATGCTCGTTGTCTGTCTTCAATTAGATTGTGTCAATTAATTAAAAAAATGATAATTGAGAGACATAATTTTTTCTGAATTATTTTATTTCCATCCAATATAAAGGAGACAGAAATTTCTGTCTAGAAAACTCATGGCAAAACCTCTTTGTACTAATGGTTGTGTTTTCTTTATTACACAGTTATTTCAGACCGTCACAGTAGTTTTCAAAACTGAAGGAGAAGCACAAGAATAGGCCATTAAGGTAGTGTTTGAGAAGTTGAATCTGCTTGAAAATGGAATGAAGACTTTTTCGCTGAAGGCAATCCTTGTGTTGACATAAGCAACGCTGAGCAACTTGACATGATCTTTTGCTCATTGTTTGGCTCTTATAAGTTTCATGATCATGAAGTTCCAATAGAAATTAGTTACCAATATAAACAAACTACAGCATGCGAACCCAAATCATGAATCAAATTATTTCCAACCAACATCTACAAAAATTTGCACCTTTTTTTCGAAAAACAAAAGACACACTAAACATGTTAAAATCTAAGAATCCTGGCATGGGGGTTAGAATTACCAATTAATTATCATCATTATGTGGCAATAAGAGACAAGATGGTTATTGAGAACAATAAAGAACAGAGAAGGAGGAACCTGGTGGAAAGGGAATGACGATATGGAGGTTGCAGCGAAGAGTCAAAGATGGCAACTGACGGAGGATGGCACCCTGAGGTGAGGCGGTGCTGGAGTATGAAGCACGACATTGAGACCGAGTTGAAGCACGTCACTGAGATGATGAGAGTCATCAGAACTGATGAGCTCCGTTGAAGCATGTCACTTAGCAGCGACGCTAAGTGAGGCAGTGAGACACTACGACGAAAGCAACACAGGAAGCGGTGAGGCGGTAAGAGGCGATGAAGAGGTGGTGAGGCGAATCACGCATACTAACATTAGAGCCCTTATTCCTCGTCACCCACCACAAGGCACCCCTCGTAGAAGCATAGAGCAGAAACAAAAACGGAACAAAGAAGAGAAGAACCAGGTTACAAAATACAGCAGCGGGGGTCAAAACGATAGCGTAATTGGAAGCGAGGTGGAAGGTCAAGGGGAGGAAGAGAAGGTAGAGAGTGTAGACGCAGCTTTCGAGTGGTCCAAAGATGCAGCTCTCTTGTAGGACTTCACCTCCGTGGAACCTTCCATGGTTGTGGTGGTTGGATTTGACGGAGGAGATTCTAGGGATTAAGAAGAGGATGTTAAATTCGGTGAGGTAGTAGTCGGCGTTGTGGATCCCGTCGATGGAGATGGCAGCCCAGGTGAAGAGCGAGGAGGCGCTCGTGGGAGATGGCGATGGAAGGGCTTTCAAGGTGGAGGAAGCGGAAGTTGAGGGAGGAGCAGGCACCGATGAGGAAGTAGTTGAAGGTTTGGAAGAGGGAAGGTCTTGCAATGAGGAAGAAGGTGAGCTGGGAGAACATGAGGATGAGCCAGAGGCGGCTTATAGGATGTATAGGGCAACTTCTAATCTTGTTAAACAGAGAAAGAGAGGATTAGTTTTAGGTTTTCTAAAATTTTATTTCATTCAATTTCTTTTCAATTTAGTGGCGCTTACATTAAGATAACACTGCTAGGATCTACTCTCTGTCACTGATCCAATGTTGAACCGCCGCAATTGACTTTGATTTGTAGCGGGAAGCACAGACTGTCGGAAAACAAAAATATAGCGGCGGTTAGGAAAACCGCCGCTAAGTAGCGTTTTTCTTCCCTCCTCAAGATAAATCAATAGGACTTCTTATGTGTTTCTATATTGCAAAAAAATCATTGTTACATTTTAATAAAAAGATGTGGCATCATCAACCACTCTCATGTTATGGCCATCACATTCTTGCCTTGACCCTCGTGAAAACAAGTTAGGTTATCAAGCTAGTTATATATTTTATTTTGATTCATAACAGTTGGATCATGTAAAATAGATGATCTCAAGCTTGGAATGTTTTCGGCATGAAATTGCAGAAGGACTTAACACTCAAGTCGTTGAGTAATGTTATGGGAACAAAACAATTGCACAACAAATATATACTACATACCTTATCACCATTGGATATGATAAGTGAGTGGATGAGTTTAGGGGATCACTCATCACATCCAATGGTGATAAGGTATGTGATATGCATTAATTATGTAATTTTATTTTTTCCGTAACATTTTTGTTTTCATATCGTGTAAGAGACAGTTTTACTGAACATGTTTCTTAGAGATCGATGAAATTTTAAATTAGAAATGAAGCAATTTATGCAGCTCTCGAAGATTTTCTTGAGATCCTCAAAATGTTCCTAGCATGGGGGAAGTTCAAATCCCCACGGTTCTATTGGAAAAGGCAGGTTCGAATTTAAGGGCCGTCAAAACAACTTGAAGGTGCGCGTATGGGCTCACCAAGAAAGGTTCATGTAGATGGTTTATACGTCGAGCCATAGGCCCATAAAATTCATTGATCCAGATGAATTTGCCTGAAGGAATACCGGTGGTGGTTGCAGCACCCTTTCTAGCCGGCACAGGATGACTTGAAGATTTGCTTGGAATCCTTTCTGTGGTAAAGTTATGGTAAAAAATAAAAATCGATAAAATAAAATAAAAGGTTGACTTGATCAAACTCGATTTCTATCATAAAAAATAAAACAAGTAAAAAAAAGAAATCTCAATTTCTATCGACTGTGCTGTGGTAACTTGTTGCAGGTTTTTTACTTTAAAATATTTAATTAGAATAAATTAATTTCAATGCATGTTAACACAAAATTTTATTATATTATTATCTAATATTTTTTGAAAAATATCGTTTAATAAATATGCTTACACTACTTCTCTATTATTTTAAATAATCATTTCAGAGTATCTTCTTGATTGATGTTTTGTTATTGCAACAAATCATCAGCGAAATATTTCCTATTTTTACTAAATTTATCTATGGCAAGTGAGAGATAATATATAAATATTTTGAGTCATTCAATAAAAAATAAATTAAATGAATTTATGTTTTCCTTGTCATCAAATGTTTTGATTTTTTTTTTGTAATTCTTATCCAACAAGTTCAAAAAATAAATAAAAATATGCAAAAAGAATAACAAATATATGAAGTATTGAATTCATATTTAAATAACATAATGGTACATCTAAATATAAATAAAAATTCTTATAGTCAAATTGAGTTTAAAAATTATATTAATTATTTTAAAATACCTTATTAATTTAATCAACAAGTTGCCTCGATCGGAACCGACTACATGGCAAATCCAAAAAATTTTGATATTAGAGGCAAAACTAATTCACAACAGACTTACTAAAATCTTTTAAATAATCTTTATTTTAATATGAGATCAAACTTAATAAAATGGTAGAACCAAAATATACATATAATTATATATTTCTAAACAAATTTCAAAATTTTGGTGGTAAATCTGCCCATACCTATATATGTCAAGTTCAATATTAATGTTGATGCCACTTCTCATAGTGGTGGCTGTGGCCTGTGGGGATAGTAGGATCTGTGATCTTCAGGGATGAAGAGCGTTGTGCCCGGGCCTGGACGTGAGAGAAAATGAAGCGTTGGGTTGCATCTTGGGCCTCGGTTTTGCTCTTCGAGTCTTGATTGATGCGTATTGGATGTAATTATGGAGAGTCATAACAGAGAAATTTTTTGCGCCCTCTTTCGACCCACTGCCGACGGCAACTGTTTTAGTCAAATAATCTGAAACGGCCTATCTTTGGTTAGTCATTTCATGCTTGTTCATTTTTCTCATGTGAAGAGGGATGAGAATTGTAGCCTGTGAACTTGCTCGCTCAGCTAGCTCTCACCGGTCCAAACTCAACGTTAATGCCCGCAACCATGATATTTGTCTGAATAAACATCTAAATTGATCTCTTATAATTTTATTAATAGATAAATTAATTCTTAATAAAAAAATTATTAATATTGAAATCATTCACAATTATAAAGATAGAACACTGTATATTCCCGATAATTTTATTGGTGGATAAATTGGTCTTTGATAATAATAAAAAATTAGTGTTTAGATTCTCACAATTATAGAAATAGGACATATGAGTCCTCGACTCACCTTCAAAATATTAAATACAGAAGTGAACTTTAATTATTGATTTATATGATACTCATTATTTCTAATCAATACTAACTAAAATATACCCTTTTATTTTTATTTTTTATTTTTTCTTTGCAAATTCTTCTCCAAAACGTGATAATATTTCACCATACCCATTATCAAGAAAGAAACCCTTGGCCCACAACTTACCATTCTAAGAAAAAAATATGATTTGGAATTGAATTTCTTATACTATATCACTACCTTATTCTGAAACACTATGATACTAATATCATAAATCCATAATCATTTCCCAAATAGAGCATAATAATTGTATATTACAAAATAACACAATAGGGTCTTATTTTGAGTAAGGGATCTCAATATTATTTTTTTTTGTCAAGGACTTATTTATCTACTAAAATGAAAACGTTAAGGGTCTATTGTGCCTTATTTTTATAATTATAAAAGATCTCAATACTAATATTTTTTATCAGAGACTTACAATATCCTATTTATATAATTGTGAGGGATCTCAACACTAATTTTTTTTTGTTAAAAATCAAATTGTCCAACAATAAAATTGTCAATAATCAATTTAGATGTTTACTCTATTTATAATAATGCTCTCATATGTATTTTGATTCCCATGAACAATACCTCAAGGCCATTTCCATATTAAAATGAAAATTAGTGTTATTTTAATAACAAAAAATAGATGTTGTTTTAGATTATTCTCTTCATTATTCTTGAATATTACGGAAAAAAAGGGTGAGAGAAAATTACTTTCAAATTCAAAAACAAAAACAATAAAGTGATGCACGTGGTAAAATAATAGTTTTGTGAAGAAGGAAATTAGTTGGAAGTCGGAAGGTTTGACTTGTGAACATAGGGAAGGTGACAGCAAAGTGGAACTGAGTCGCAGGATTGCGCCTCCAAGATCACGCCACATTGAATCCTTTTGTCGGACGCGGTACCCCACCATAGAAACTAGCTACGTTTGGCAACAGTATCATGACAACGCTTTGAAATTCTCTTCCACACTCTGAGAGCGACACCTGGCAATGAAACCTCGGTAACATATCTTAACAGCGATGGCGTCATCATAAGACACATGTCACTTGCTCATTGGTTTTTGTAGAGGGCCCAGACCCACCCATAAATTGATACCTTCATCTTGTTTGTGGACACGTGCCATGAATCTAACATAACTGAACGATATTTCTCCCGATCATCGTGGGTGGGTGCCCTGAGTGGTGTCAGAGCAAGTTGGCCCTTCTCATTTAAGAATTACTGCATGATTATAGAGCATTAAAATGAATCATGCACTACTAAAAAATATAGGGATTTTTTTTTATGCACTACTCATGATTCAATTGAAAAAAGAGTAGGCCCGGAAGTTTTTTAATAGATATTGTATATTGAGAGCTTGGAAAATCAAATTTTTAATGAAAAAATATCCTTTAATAAAGTTTTAGTCAATATCTTTAGGACATTTATTAAAAAATCCCATAACACAACAATATTTTATTTTATAGATTTTTCTAAGAAGTCGAGAATAATACTTTTTATATCGAATCATGAGTTTTTGAAGTTTTCAAGATAGAGTAAGTATTACAAACTTTTAAAATGTTACTATTACTAATTCCTTAATGAGTGTTCTTGGGACATATGTTAAAGGAACCATTTACATTAAATTAGTGATTGGATCGTATTTTGAATTAAAATATCATTTTACTTTGACAATACAATTTTGAGCTTTATAACCATATATAATTATTTATACATCCTTTCTTTTCTCCTCCTAGCTTTTCTCCATAGTCACAGGTCCTTATTTCCTATTCTCATGAGAATTTGAATTTCCATGATTATTTTAGGGTTTATTAAAAAAAATTAAAATTCACAAAAGAGAAAAATCTTTAAAATTTTTTAAAATTCAAAACATAAATATCCACAATAACAAATACTATTAATGTAACATAATCTAAATTAAAAATGAAAATATATACATATATAATGCAAATCCATTAAATCATTTAGTGAGACCCATATATGATGAAAGTTATTCATCCAAGGGTGATTAACCATCACTTTTATACTTTACTAACCTCCTCACTTTAGAAGACCCATATGTATATATATTGTATTGTATTGTATTGGGCTAAAAATTTAGGCCCAAGATCTCGGCCCAGTCTCGAAGAATGCGGACAAAGGCTCCACAAGATCCCCGATAAATATTGAATATATATAATATCTACTAAATACCTAGAGTATCTATTCTATTCAGGAAGATTATCTCCTGATTTATCACAGGATAACCTCACTCTATAAAAAAGGGCTTACTGCTCCAGGTATCATATTACAATTCTATCACTCATTACAATTTAAACCCATACACCTTATTCATCCAGTGACTTGAGCATCAGAATGTTACCTCATCCCTACTCATACGTATGTTGGAGACATCTACACTATGTGTGTGTGTGTGTGTGTATATATATATATATATATATATGTAGTTGGTAAGTCTTTATGATGTGAAAACCTTACTCCCCTTCCCAATCCCATTTAGTAAATGGGATTGCACCCTGTCCCTATAAGATTAAACTTACCCTTATCTCTGCCTTCATTGTGACTAATTTCCACGGGTACTTGCTTTAGGGATTTTTTTTGTATCCCCTAGTACAATTGGCCATGTCCTAGGAGTAAGGAGCATCAACCATCCCAATAAACGTAGCTATCCATGTTTACTTTCCTACTACAATCCATATACACACCATACATGATAAGATGTGAACTTCTAGTCCCTATCCATTAAATTCTGAAAGAATAGCTAGTTGTAATATGTTGAAAACTTTAATCTACAAAAAGAAATATAAATGTTACATTTTTGTTGTCGATTATTGTTAAAGAATTATGATCAAGACGTACTAGAATAACTTTAAGTATAGTTTATTAATCTAATTATTAAATTACACGTATCCATTATCAAGATTGTTTGTGTCAAATTTCATAAAAATTAAGCACATTAAAAAAATCATATAGCTCTTATTCTTATTATTTTAAGCATGTATTTTATATTGATTTTAATGTACATAAAAACTATATCAAATAATTTCAGATTAATTTAAAGTTTTATGGATATGATCTATATGATGTGAACTTCTAATCTAATCCAATAAGAAGCTATTCAATATTGTAACAATTATTTAAAATTGTACCAGTATTATAATTATAATATAATATAGATTTGGTTTAATTTATCGTCACAATAGCCAATTTGACCAATTCATCTTATGCATAATCTCAATATTTAATTTTAGAGAAGACTTCTAAATTGATTCTTGATAACTTCTAAATTACAAAGATGATTTTTCATTGGCCGAGTATAAGTTATGCCAAGAGTCTTGGATTAAACTCAAGAGACGTGGAAGTGGGAGATAAAGGATGTCCTTCATAAGAGAATGCACTATCTCCCCTTAATCTCTATGCTCAAGGGACTCTATGCATCAATGAGCTCGGCTTCTCATATGAAGTGGCACAGTGAAAATTAGATAGATGATGGTGTGATGACTCATCCATCACATGGTGAACCATGGAAACATTTTGATTGAATATATACTGAGTTTGGCTTTGACCCTCAAAATGTTAGATTATGACTCTATTTAGATATATTTATCTCGAATAATCAATTTAGCAAACCCCATTCATGTTGGCCGTAGTTGTTATTCCATACAATCTCCTTCCTGAAATATGTATGAAAGATCCTTTGTTTTAACATATATAATCCCTGGGTCTGGCAATTCAAAAGCTAAGATTGATGCGTATCTTCAACCCTTGATTGATGAAATAAATGAGTTGTGGTGCGAGGGTTTTCTCACTTACGACGTTTTAACAAACCAGAATTTCATAATGAGGACAACATTAATATCGAGCATCAATTACTTTCCAACTTACAGAATATTGTCTATATGGATTAGATAAGATAAATTAACATGCCTAATTTGCATAGAGGATACTAAGGCATTCACTTTGAAATACAGAGGAGTGAACTCTTGGTTTGATTGTCATAAGAGATTCTTAGATGTTGATAATCCATATAGGTTAAGTAGATATCACTTTAAAAGTAATTGTGTTGAATATGATGAGCCTCCAGTTAGACTAAATGATCGTCAATTGTAGGATCGAGTTAAGGATTTCCCAAAAATAACAGAAGTCAAAGAGGTGGTGCACTGGAAAGGCTATGGGGTATACCATAATTGGACCAAGCAAAGTATCTTCTAGGAGTTACCATATTGGAAGAATAATTTGGCGCATCATTATTTTGTCACAACCCAAAACCTTGACTAGCACATAAGGAATATTACCCCTTATGGAAGTCTTATGAAGTTAATTTCATGCAATCATGGGTAGTAAATTACTAATTTAACGCTCATAATAAATCATAAAAATAAATAAATTAAATAAATAAATTCCTTAAAACTTCTTGAAAACTTTATTCATGAAATATATAAAATATTTAATTATTCCAAATTATTCCAACATCCATAACTTAAATAAACAATCATAAATTATGCTCTGGAAAGAATTACAAAAAATATCTTTATGACAAAATAACATAGCTTTAAAATAATCATGCATCTAAATGATGTCCGACGATCCTGCCCGCACACCACTAGAGCACTATATTCTACTATTGTCTTAATCTAAACTTCACTACAAAGTAAAGCTCATTACTGGAATAGCTATAAGACTACTTAGGCTGAGGTTGAACAATAACTAGATCTGCAACCGTAACTATAAGGGGGAGGAAAAGGAGGGATGAGTTTGTCAAAACTCATTGAACGGATTTCCACTCACAACATACTTGGGACAAAATGGAGTACATAATATATACATACAATTAGCACAAAACATTTTTAATATTTATATATATAGCTATTTTGAAAACAATATTTTTTCTGAATTTGTAAATAGTAACTAAGGGAGAAACAGGAGCTAAACTGAATTAATTACTATACTGAGTGTATAACTGAAATTGAAGGGTACCTAAGTAGGTCCCATAATGCGGACACTATACTGGGTTCCCTACTGAAACTGGGGTTGAGCTAGTCCTCTAATAGACCACTTGGAATCAAGGTTAACAATCCTGCAACCGTTAACTTACTATTCTATTTTTCACTAATTACTATTAAACTAACTTGAAATTTAACTGATTAAGTCTGAAAGAATTGAATTCATATAATTCTAACAATATAATTGTCAAGCATAACTAGGGTTCTAAAATCAAGTCCAAGGGATTACCAACTTGTATATGTGGTAATTTTCAAAAACCCACAGAGTATATATCTGGTCATTATTATGAATCATATTTAGTTCAACTATTTCAATAATACATAATTGAGATTCCAAAATTATGATAAAAATCTCCATAATCTGAAAATATGATAATCTCATCAAAATCCATAAAACATGTCTAACAATTTTATCAAATCAAGCTTAGCTTAAAATTTTTTAAATAATTCTTTTCTTGAAAAGGTAAAATATTAGTTTCATAACATAAAAGCATATCAATAATTTACCATGGTTTTCCAAAATATATTTTTCATGATGACCGTAAAAATAATGATTTTTCCAAACTTGTCTTAAACTATAAAAGTTTGTACATGGTGTAAATCAATTTCAATATTTCATGAAAAGTGCATATGATGCTTGGAAGATATTTACAATAACAAAAACTATGGCCATGAGCTTAAACCCACTCACTGTCATTGTCAGGAGTGCCTAACCATTGCTTACATGATATTAGGAAACTGGAATGACATTCTCAAATGCCATGGAATTATAGACAAGAATCAAGAATGATTTGGAATTGAATGAGATAGAAAATTATATCACAATAGCCTAAAAATTGGCGAAACTCATAATCCATATATGGATATGATTGAGAGCATCTATTGGAAGAAATTAATCGAAGAGGGTTGACAAAAATCATGTTTTTCTCTTTAAAGAAAAATTCTTGGGTGGCTAGTTAGAAGAGTATTTAAAAGTATTATAATGTGCGAAATATATTCTAACGGACAAAACAATATCAAAGTGCTTTCATTTGAACTTGTTTGAATTACTCAACTCCTATCAATTTTTTGTTTATCTTCATATATCTTTATAAATCTGTTATTCCATATTTAAATTGCATATATGCATCCTTAATCATCATAGACTTAGCTTTCTTATTTTTGGGATATGATGTAATTGCACCTACCATATATATGTACCCAAAATTTCAATCTCTAATGTGATTCCCATCTATTCCCTTATAACACTTACGTTCCAAAACAATTAGAGATCTAAAATAATTACAAAAGCTAAGAAAAGCTTATGACATTAGCCATTTGAACAACCAATAACACTAGCCATGATGATGCTCTATCTTTAATATCAACATTGGATTTGAAATCATAATCAAATTGTGAACACCCAATTTTGTCCGATTCATTGAACAAAAATAAAATTTGCATCTAATTTGTATTTCTTCATTATAGTTCTTCATTCATTTCTTTTAAGAAAAATGAAAAAAGAAAAAAATAAATTTTCTGTTTGTTTTTATTGTATCCCCAAAATCAAAACAAGAATACAAAAAGAGTCCATTTTCTTTTATGGCCCATTTCTTTTAATTTGATTTCCTTTTAGTAGTTCACTTGTGTTTCAACCCAATACAAGTACCTTTTTGTTACAAGCCCAATTGGTCTTTACATTTCTGTTCATAAAAAAAAAACAATAAAAAAAATACAAAATACAAAATACAAAAAATAAAAATGAAAGGTGCTGAGCTGAAACGAGGAAGGATGTGCATATGACACCCCACTTCATGCCTCCCACTTCGGTCTCCTAGCGCTATGTCATACCCTGCAACTCCACGAACCAAACATGAAACAATGGGCAAGCAATCAGTGGCATGTCATTTACAATTAAAAAAATAACAAAAGGAATGAAAGGGGCCGACCAAAGCGTGGGGTGCATGCTTCAGCTATCCCATTTCAGCGGCACAGGGGGATGGGCTGATGGAGTGCTCAGTAGCCGCAAAAGCATGGCGAACAGATCCCTTTGGAGCTCCTGCAATTCAGAAGGTATGGGTTTAGCATGGGAATATTGATTAACTAATTAGAGCAAACTCAGCATAAAAGGGAATCAACAGCAGCAATGAAGGGGGTAGAGGGGGAACTATTGGCAATACCATCGCCCAAAGAGAATTTTCAATAACACCAAAAAACTCAAGCAATATTACTTTGATAAGAAAATCCCAAACAAGGAGAGAATGGCACTAGAGAGATAGGGTAATAATAATAAAAAAAAATGAGAGATAGGGTAGAGGCCGCGGCCACCCTCACCACTGCCGCGGCCTCCTCGCGGCTTTCATCCTCTTCTTCCTCAGACTTCATCATCATCATCCTAAACGCCTCTTCCTCTATTGTTCTCAGCCACCCTAACCGCGAAGCCCGCCAAAAACCAAATCCGCAGCACGCCATAGCCAGCTCCTCTGCCGTCAGCCACCCATCATCGTGCCGGCAACATCCGCGAACCTCGGTTCCCCACATGTAGCGCGATGGGCCGCCAATCCTCGTGCTTCGCCAGATGCATCCTTCGATGCGATGAATCGACGACCACGATCGCGATCTCACCACCGTGATGGGTGCTGCTCGCGTCTCTACCTACTGCAGTAATATACATGCCGCCAAAGCCCTTCTCTTTCCACGGTGATGAAACCCACCGTCGGAAAACCAGCGGCGCGGCTCCCCTTCTTCCCCGCTTCCCCTTGCGGCCTCACTCTCTCTGTGCCACCTGGTCTACGCTCGCCAATACCACCGCGAGATTAGAAGCCTGCGCGACCCCCGAGCTCGGCACGGCCTCCACGACGGCCCGCCTCCGCCGGACTCAGCTGCGCCGACTCTCCCTCTCTGTTCCTCTTTTTTTCTCAGTCTCTCTTTGATTCTCAGTTTCTCTCTTCGTCTGTGAAGTGAATGTGTGTGTGAGTGAATTAGTGTCTGTAAGATAGAGAAAGTTCTTTGTATTGTGTGTGTGTGTGAGTAACCTTAGGATTAGTCTTTTAATTTCAGGGTTTGTTGTGTTTTTTTTTTAAAGGCATAAAAAAGGTAAAAAAGAAAAACAGTAATTCAATTTTTTTTTTAAAAAAGGTTTTTTTATATGTTTTGTTTAAATTAATCGTGTTTGTCACATGTGTGTACATTAATTTTGTATTAAAGTTAGTGCTTGTCTAAATGTTGTCCTTCCATAATAAAAATCCATTTCCAAAACAAAAAAAAAAACTTAAATCAAAATCGATCAACACTCTTTTTAATTAAAATCAATCAATACATTGTTATTATGTTTCTTAATTAAAATCTATCAAACACAGAATCATTTTCTACAGAACGACGTGACTTTGAGTTCCTCATTGCACCAGAGGATACGTCGGCGTAGCCAACAACTATCAAGTCAAAATTAATTCTTCATTAAGTTGTGTTCTCTTTTAATTTAATTTTCTTTTCTTCAATTTTATTTATTTATTTTTCATAACTGTTGGGAAAAAATAAATATTATTAAAATTATAATTAATTTGCATGATGAGCTCTAGGGTAACCATATTTATACGGATGCATTAGGGGCGCAGTGGGATTAAGTTTCCACCCTTCCCTAATCATAATCAGACTCCCGAACCTTTGACTTCTTTTAAAAAGACCAGTTTACAAATTAAAAGGTTTTCCAATTTTAACCAAAATTAAAATTGGTGGCGACTCCCATTTTTACAAGTTTATTTTTGAAATCAGTCGTCATTTCCCTAGTCGCAGCGCCCTCGGGGCACATTGTGACAGCTTGGCGACTCCACTGGGGATTCACTTGAGAGTCAAGCCTATTAGAGTAAATTACGTAAATATTTATAATTTTATTATATTTATTTTTTCCCATAATAACTCTTTTTTTTATTGTCTTCCTTTTGTAAATATTTGCTTATTTTATTTGTTAATATTTGTTATTCAAATCTTAGGATAGTTTGTTTTATTTCTGTAAATACTTGTTATTTTAGGATAGAGATTTTATTTTTGTATACATTTGGAACCTTAGGGTAGAAGACTTTTTGTATATATATGTGCTTCTTTGATTTGTTTTGCAGGGTTGTATATAGTGTTTAGGATTATAAGGTTTGTATGCTCCATGCACACACTCTCATTATCACTATCCTCCCACACAATTTGGGCTCTATACCCGAGCCTTGGAAAGCCATAGGGCAAGAAGGGGTTTCGACGTTGTTATTGTGAGGCTTATGCTTCCTTGACAGTCGTTGACTCATCCGCTCAGGTTGTTACTGGAACTATGGGTTGCCATATTGTGACTTTCATGTCCCTATGGTTTAACTCATGGAACTGGGTCTTTATGCTATTGGTAAAGACAGCCTGGGGACCACAATCTTTCAGGGATCTATATCCACCCAAAAGCTGTGCACTAATAGAATGAAGCTAAATGCCTACCTCAAATAGGGTTGACCATAGAACCAAGCATTAGACTCCACCCTGTTAGGACACAAGGGAGCATACTTCTTTTTTTTTTCGTCTTTTATACATCATGCATTTGTGGTATCATATAACATTCATCATGGACATTACATTATCAGTTTGTGTATAAATAATTCATATTTCAATCATGCATGGCCTTCATATTTTCCCATTTAGCATGTTCATTTTAAGCATGAAAAAAAAGGAAAAAGATCCATTTTCAGGTATTCACTTCATGCCCACGCATATTTATTTTATTCATAACACGCATCTCATTCATTTTCTCTTCTTTTGAAGGATCCATTGGTGGCAAAAGAACAACATCATATTAGACAGTGAATGATGGAAAGAGCACAATATACTAGCAATGTATCCAACTTGAAGAAGCATTTCAATGTGATGGGAAACACCAGTTCTCTGGGAAATTTACGTCAGTTAAGCCAGTTGCTGCCCAATGAAAATAGAAAAGCTTTTTCAAATAAATATGGATCAATTCCAGATCTGTTATTCATATCAGTGGAAACTTCCGCCCTCAATGTGCTTGCTCAGTATTGGAACCCCACCTTGAGATGTTTTAAGCTGCCAAACATGGATATCATTCTTACAATTGAAGAATACGCCTGCATGTTAAAATTACCAGTGAGAAAAAACACCTCTATTTATTTTCATCTGGAACAACCTATTTCAGGTGGAAAGATGGTAGAGCAATTCAGTGAATTATTGGGTGTGCCAGTGGTTCAAGTGAAGTTGATAGGACATTCAGAATCAAAAGGGGTGACAAAAATCTTCATAGAAGAACATTTGAAAGACTTGGGGCATCGAAAAGAGTGGACTACTTTGCAAGAGTGCTGGCTTTTGCTATCTATGGGCTAGTATTGTTTCCTTCTGCACCGGACATAGTTGATCAAGCTGCCATGGATGTTTTCTTTGCTGTTGAAAATAAGCAAAGAAATCCAGTTCCTGCTGTGTTGGCTGAAACGTTTCTGACTTTGAATTTCTGCCATCAGAAATAAAAAAGAAAGCTTTGATGTTGCCTACACCTCTTGTACGTGTGGATCATCACACATATGTATGCAGGGAACCACATCAGAAGTGTCTCAGACCCACTAAAAAGCTTTCATCGTATCCCAACAAAGCCAAGAGAAGACCATGAGTGGAAGGCTGAATTTGATAATGTAAAAGAACAGTCATTCAAGTGGGTTTGTCCATGGTATGAACATGAAAGAAGTGACATCATTCTCGGCTGTGGAAATTATCATAGCATACCATTGATGGGTCCAAGAGGTTGCATATCATACACGCCAGCAATAGTACTCAGACAGCTTTGTTGGACACAAAAGAAGCCGCGAGATGAGCAATTGAGCGGACTTTACTTCTGGTACAAGGAAGGTGAACACACTAAGAAGTTATCACGAGAAGTTAAAGAAGCATGAAGAGATATTCATATGGCTGGAAGAAATGAGTTAGGTAAACCACTTGTGATTAGTACCCGCGAGTATGTCACATGGAGAAAATCAAGAAAAGTACCTCAAGTTGTCCCTAACTCTCTTCATGAAAAAAGGAATGGTCCTCAGTTGGCTGAACAATTGGAGGTCATGAAAGCACAAATGAAGCTCTTGGAACAACAAAAGCAGGCAGCAGAACTAGAAGTTGTCATTACTCGAAGCCAATGTGAGAAAAGAGATAAGTTGATTGAACACCTGAAAGATGAGCTTGCTGATGTCTTTAACCAAGAGAAGCAAAGACAGGAGATCCAGAACCTTGAAAAGCAAGTCCAAGTGATGGCTAATGAGAGGAATAAGTTTATGAAGCGTATTAGCCAGCTAAACAAAGAAAACAAAGAGTTGAAAATGAAGATTGGTGAGCAAGAACAAATGAAAGAAGAGCTGAAAGTTAAAATGCAAGGACAAAATGAAGAATTGGAGTTAAAGATAGAAAAGTTAAATGCATCCTTAGCACAGGCCAAAGAAGAATGTGATCAAGAATGGGCCCGTTTCATGAAATGTCGAAACCAACTTCTGAATACAGAAGATGCGGGAAGATTCTGGAAGAAACAAGCTGGTGATTGGGCAATGAAAGCTGAGGAATGGAAAGGAAAGTACACAAAGCTAACTGAGGAATTTGATCATCATATTCCGAAGTTCATTTACCATTTCGAAAAAGCAGAGAAAAAAGTTCAAAGGAATTTCAAGCTTCATTTGCCAAATGAAATGAGTGATTTCATGAACCTGAGTAAAGGCATTGCTAGAGGTCTTAAGAGAAAGAGAATGGCCATTGTTGACTCAACTATGATGTAACTGTACTCTTTTGAACTGATGAAATAAATTTGACTTTCCCGATTCCTCTTCAAGTAAACATGGAAGACTATATTCATCGTGGAGCGAAATCTCCCTTGGATGTATTGTCAATTACATTTCTAGCTTATAGAATTCTTTTCTTCTGTGTAGAATGTAAGAAAGAAGATCAAGTTTTACATTGCTAGTGTGCTTCTAATAAAGTATATTGTGGAATGATAATCCCCTATACTTAAATCCATCACTTATCCTGTCTTATGGACATTAAGTCCTCTGAATAGGATATGAATCAATTCGACACTGTCAAAATAAATGTGATTCTTTGCCATCAAAGGATCTTTAAGTTTTTACCATTTGTTTATCTTTTTTTTTTTTTTACTTTTTGTGAAGGTTATCCAACATTGCTCCTTCAAAGAAAGCTTCGTCAAATACCAGTGCATCGGCTAGAGAGCCGTACGAATTACGATCCAGAGTTGAGAGAGAGAAAGCTACCAAGGATAAAGGCAAAGAAAAAGCTATGGCAGCAGACAGCGTTACCGGGGGAAGAAACTTAAGTCAAGAAATTGATGACCTCAAGGAAATGATGATGTCCATGTTCAGACCGAAATTCAAGAAGTTCATTGTTGACACAGTGAATATGGCCAAGGTGAATGCTGAAAATGCTGAGCATGAGGAACATGCGGGGTATGAGAATGATGAAGGAGCTGGATCCGCAAGTGAAACTGTGAGGGAGTTGGAGCGACTAAAGCTAAAACAAGAGCTACAAGAAAGCATGCAGGAGCAGATCCGAATGCTACGTGGGCCTAACCCCTATGGCTCAATGAGTATTAGTGATCTGTGCTTGACTCCCAATGTGGTTATTCCCAAAGACTTCAAGATGCCTAAACTCGTCAAGTTCGACGGTAGCACCAATCCTATTATGCATCTGTGAATGTATTGTACGAAGATGGGAATGTGGTCAAAAGATGAAAACTTCTTGATAAGCTTTTTTCCTGAGAGTTTAGAAGGCGCCGCATGGGAATGGTATATGCAGATGGACCGAGCACAGATCAGGTATTGGGAAGATCTGGCTCAGGATTTCACAAACCAATACAAGTTCAACTTGAACGTTGCACTTACTAGAGATCACCTGAAAGGGATAAGGAAGAAGGAAAATGAGTCTTTCAAAGAATATGCCCAGAGATGGAGGGCCATGGCTGGGAGGGTTGTTCCACCAATGTTAGAGCAAGAAATGTGATCTTATTTCATTCGTACACTGGAAGGACCTTTTTTCAGGAATATGTTGGGGACCTATGTCAAAGAGTTTGTCGATTTAGTCGAAATCAGAGAAAGGATTGAGACTAACATCCAAGAAGGGAAGATAGAGATAGAAGCAAGTGAGTCTCATTTTAAGAAGAGTTTCCATTTTAAGAAAAAGGAGAATGCCGTTAACTACATCCACTCTCAATAACCCACTCCCCGACCAAGCCATCATCCCACTTATCTACACACACAACACCCATCTTACCAACAATATCCATTCCCAAGAGCCATTTCACCACAAATACCATATACACCACAATCCCCCCAAATCAACCACGTCTCCTATCCACGACCTTATACACCAACGACGCCTAGACCTCACCAAACACCACCCCAGACCCACCAGACAAGTAATCCCATTATAACTCCTTCACTATCCAATACCAACAACACACATAGACCTCCAATGGAGAATCGACCCTTACCCAATTTCCACATGGGCCATGCCGAGTTGTTTAAACACTTGTGTAGAGACAACTTGCTAGGCCCACGTCCAGGGAAGACCTTCATGCCACCATATCGTAGGTGGTACAATCCAAATCAGACATGTGATTACCATTCAAATTCCCTGGGACACTCAGTTGAAGATTGTTATGGGTTCAGAAGCGCAGTATGGCGTTTAATTGACTGTGGTGCCATTAAGTTGGAAGAAGAATCAAGACCACACATAAGGAATAACCCGTTCCCCAATCATGGTGGAGGACAGGTAAATTCTATCTGCAAAGAGGAGATTACAAGTCAAGGTGTGGAGAATGCCAAGCTCTCGATGAAGGAGATCTTGGAAGCACTGAAGAGGGCAGGTTATGAGATGGAAGTTGAAGGAGAGAAAAGTAAGAGGATGGTGAAAGGTGGCGAAGTTGATCTATTCTGTGAGTGTTCTGGAACAAAGCACCACATAGAGGAATGTCCAAAGTTGAAGCTCTATATGGACAAGATGATCAAGCTACGAGTGCTTGGTGTATCACAGAAAGTCAAACAAAGTATCAATATGATCCATCATGCACCCCTCATTTTTAAAGTCTACAACCAAGAGCCAGCACTTGTTTTTAAAGTGCCCAAGCCATTTATTTATGAAAGCGATCATGCGGTTCCATGGAGGTACAAAACAGTTGTGGAGCCTCATTCAACAACATCCCAAGTAACATCTCCTATTCAAAGACTAGTACCTGTCTTCAAGGTATCTGGTTTGCCTTCTTATCCTATCACAATCGCAATGTTCGATAAGTCAGAGGTAATTGAAGAACTTGGCAATGGAGCTTGCTCGGAACCCTCTGCAACAAAGTCAATAACAAATGTTGCAGGAATAGGAGGAATGACTCGGAGTGGCAGGTGTTATACTCCTGAGAAGTTATTAAAGGATTCCCAA
The DNA here is from genome assembly GCA_031216125.1 of Dalbergia cochinchinensis. Taxonomy (NCBI): domain Eukaryota; kingdom Viridiplantae; phylum Streptophyta; class Magnoliopsida; order Fabales; family Fabaceae; genus Dalbergia; species Dalbergia cochinchinensis. Next base: position 49,605,193 of record CM062373.1, on the reverse strand, counting down.
GTAGCGCCTGTAAAGGAAAACAGAGAAAAGACTCAAGAAGATGAAGAAGAGGAGTTCTTGAAGATAATGAAACAGAGTGAGTATGATGTGGTGGATCAATTGAAGAAAACACCGGCAAAGATCTCACTTTATTCCTTAATCTTATCTTCGAAAGCCCATCGCAATGCAATCAAAAAGGTGTTGGATCAGGCATACGTGTCCAAAGACATAACCCCTGATAGGTTTGAAGGAATTGTAGGTGCTATCAGAACAGCTAATGCCATCAGCTTCACAGAAAATGAAGTTTTCCCTCATCCAGCAGGGCGCCCGAAGGCGCTCCATATCACCCTGAAATGCCAGGGTTGTAACATTGCAAAAGTATTGATTGATGGAGGGTCGGCCTTCAATGTGCTCCCTTACTCCACTTTGCAACAACTCCCAATTGATCCCTCTGCTATGGAACCAAGTAGAACCATTGTTAAGGCGTTCGATGGGTCCTTAAGGGAGATCATGGGAGCCATGGATCTTCAGCTGCAGATTGGGCCAACTACCTTCATGACCAGATTCCAAGTAATGGATATTGATCCAGGGTACACGATGCTGTTAGGAAGACCCTGGATTCATGAGGCAGGTGTTGTTCCCTCTACACTTCATCAGAGGGTAAAGTTCATAGATAATGGGAAACTAATCACTGTCAAAGGGGAAAAAGAATTATTGGTGACTAAACTAGTGTCAGTGCCATATGTTGATTGTGCCGAAGACACTCTCGAGGTATCATTCCAAAACCTTGAGATAGTAGAGCCAGTGAAATCAAAATGTGATGTGCATCAAGTAGCTGCTCGAATAATGCGCAAAAGTGGATTTGAAGAAGGAAGAGGATTAGGGAGTCAGCTGCAAGGAATCAAGAACCCAATCTCAATTCCTGATAATCCTGGGAAGTTTGGTCTCGGGCATGAAGCTGCAAATGATCAACAGTCTTTTGAATTTGCTAAGGGAAATATCCCACATATTAGGGATACATTTCCTGCACCTGCAGAAGTGACGGTGATAGAAGCAGATGAAGTTGTCAGCACCCTTAGAAGAACCAGGGAGACACCTCGGTTAATCTACCCTAGTCTGGAGTCGTTAAACAATTGGGATTCTGTGCCCTTAGATGATTTGTTGTATCTTGAGTAATGGATGCTTTAGTTGCTTTGTTGTTTTTCAATTTCAATTGAATAAGATGATTATGCATGGTTTTCTTTCTTTTCTATTCTCTTTTGTTTTTCTTTTATTTATTTCGAGTCTCATTTTAATTCCAGGGACTCATCTCCTTCAGATTCGCTATCCTGTGCAAATGATTGTGAAAACCCACTAACTGATTATTGTGTTACAATAGACTTGAATGAAAATGAACAAGATGAAGATCCCGAGTTGTGCCAACAATTTGCCAAAATCATAGATTCAATGGAGAAAGGGATAAATCGACATGATGAGGTTGTTGAAATTGTGAATTTGGGAACTGATGAGGATAAGAAAGAAGTGAAAATAGTTGATAACCCAGAAAGAGAAGAAATGATTGCACTATTCCGTGAATTCCTGGATGTTTTTGCTTGGTCCTACAAAGATATGCCCGGTTTGGACCCAGGGATAGTAGCTCACAGCATCCCATTGATTGAAGGAATGGAACCTAAGCGACAAAAGTTACGGAGGATGAGTCCAGAAATGTCGCTCAAAATCAAAGAAAAAGTCAAAAAGCAACTTGATGTTGGTTTCTTAGAGGCTCCACTCTACCCGAAATGGATAACCAATATAGTACCTATGCCGAAGAAGGATGGAAAGGTCTGAATATGCGTGGATTATCGAGACCTGAATAAAGCAAGCCCAAAAGATAATTTTTCCCTCCCACATATAGATGTTCTGGTTGATAACACAGCTAGAGGTCATCAATTCTCTTTCATGGATGGTTATTCAGGTCACAATCAGATCTTGATGGCAGAAGAAGACAAGAAGAAGACATCATTTGTTACTCAGTGGGGAGTGTTTTGCTATAGGGTTATGCCGTTTGGAGTAAAGAATGCTGGGGCGACCTACCAACGAGCGATGGTAACTCTTTTCCATGACATGATTCATAAGGAGCTAGAGGTGTATGTGGATGACATGGTAGGAAAGTCACAAGAAGGAGAAAGTCACGTTACGGTGCTCAGAAAACTATTTGAACGGTTGAGCACTTACAAGCTTTGGCTGAATCCAGCAAAATGTACCTTTGGAGCGTCCACAGGAAAATTGTTAGGGTTTATTGTCAGCAAGAAGGGTATTGAAGTGGACCCAGACAAAATCAAAGCTATCCAGAACATGCCAGCACCCAAGACAGAGAAAGAAGTCTGAGGTTTCTTAGGCCGACTGAATTACATAGCAAGATTCATCTCCAATTTGACTCACACTTGCGAGCTGATATTCAAGCTATTGAAGAAGAATCATTCGAGCAAATGGGATGACAAGTGTCAAGAGGCTTTTGACAGGATCAAGGATTACCTTTCAAATCCACCTATTTTATTTCCACCAACACCAGGGCGACCACTCATACTATACCTCACAGTATTGCATGGGTCTATGGGGGCAGTATTGGGTCAGCATGACGAGTTTGGTCGAAAGGAGCAAGCCATTTACTACTTGAGCAAGAATTTCAATGACTGCGAGTCTAGATACTTGGCTATTGAGAAGACTTGTTGCGCACTAGCATGGACGGCAAAGAAGTTACGACAGTACATGCTCTATTATACGACTTTGCTCATATCTCGGATAGACCTCATGAAGTGCATCTTTGAAAGCCCGCATATTTCCCTGAGAATGTCCAAATGGCAAATAGCTATAGCAGAATTTGACATCAAGTATGATAGCTGATCACTTGGCGGAAAACCCGCTTGAAGAATATCAGTCGATGGAGCTTGAATTTCCTGATGAAGATTTCCTAGCAGTTGTAGAAGAGAATAGCGAGAATAAAAAAGAAGATGATTTAGTGTGGAAGATGTATTTCGATGGTGCAGTCAATATCCGAGGGAATGGGGTTGGAGCAGTCTTAATATCCCCGGATGGAAAACAGTTCCCAATTGATGTGAAATTGACATTTGATTGTACCAACAACATGGCCGAGTATGAAGCATGCATAACAGGTCTGAAGGCAGCGATATCCCTTGGTGTGCAATTCCTGGAGGTCTATGGAGGTTCAGCCTTGATCATTTTTCAAGTCAATGGAGAATGGCGAGTCAAAGAACATAGGTTACTGTCATACTTTGAGCATCTTATGAGCTTAAAAGATGAGTTCAAGGATGTCAGTTTCCATTACTTGCCTCGCGATCAAAATCAGTTTGCAGATGCTTTAGCTACCTTGGCTGTGATGACCAAGCTCAATCTGGAAGTAGAAGTGCGACCCTTGCAAGTGACAGTTAGAAGAGAGCCAGCATACTGTTCCAACATTGAAGACGAGCCAGACGGCTGACCATGGTTCTACGATGTCAAGAAGTTAATCAAGGAAAAAGAATACCCTGCAACCGCAAATGAGAATGACAGGAAGACACTCAGGTGACTATCCATGTCATTCTTCTTATCAAGGGACGTATTGTATAAAAGGAGTTACAACGGAGTTTTGTTAAGGTGTGTCGATGCTAGGGAAGCGAACTCCATCTTATCTGAAGTCCATGAGGGTATTTGTGGTACTCATGCTAACGAACACATGTTATCCCGACAGATTCTCAGACAAGGATACTATTGGCTAACAATGGAAAAAGACTGCATATAATTTGTCAGAAAATGTCACAAATGCCAAATTTATGCTAATCGAATTCATTCTCCTCCTGTGCCATTGCATACGCTTACATCGCCTTGGCCGTTTGCAATGTGGGGCACGGATGTCATAGGGCCAATTAACCCCAAAGCCTCCAATGGGCATCGATTCATTCTGGTAGCTATTGATTATTTCACCAAATGGGTAGAGGCCGCTTCCTATGCCAATGTGACACGGAAGGTGGTAGTGAAGTTTCTGAAGAATAACATCATTTGTAGATACGGGTTGCCGGAGAAGCTCATCACAGATAATGCCACAAATTTCAACAATGCAGATGTACAGAAACTGTGTGAGCAATTCAAGATTAAGTATCATAACTCTGCTCCTTATCGACCAAAGATGAATGGGGCTGTGGAGGCAGCAAACAAGAACATCAAGAAGATCCTAGGGAAGATGGTGGTCACATACAAGGATTGGAGTGATATGTTGCCTTATGCATTACACGCCTATTGAACTTCTGTCAGATATTCAACTGGGGCAACTTCGTACTCGCTGGTGTATGGGATGGAGGCAGTAACACCCATAGAGGTGGAAATACCATCTTTAAGAGTCTTGGTGGAAGCTGAATTGGAAGAAGCCAAGTGGGTCAAAACGAGATATGAGCAATTGAACATGCTTGAAGAAAAACGGATGAATGCAGTCTGCCATGGTCAGTTATATCAGAAAAGGATGGCTAAAGCGTTTAATAAGAACATTCGCCCTCAAACATTCCAATCCGGTGACCTTGTTCTAAAGAAAATTTTACCAAATTAGGAGGATAACAGAGGCAAGTGGGCCCCCACACATGAAGGTCCTTACATCGTAAAAAATGCATTTTCTGGAGGAGCATTGATCTTGACTGACATGGAAGGCAATGTACTTGCAAAACCGATCAATTCAGATGCCGTGAAGAGATATTGTGCTTAAAAAACTGAAAAAAAAAAAAAAAAAAGAGAAAAAGAAAAGAACAGCTCGCTAGGTTGAAAACCCGAAAGGGCGGCCTAGGGAAAAATTAGAGCATAAAAAGCAAATGAAAATGCTAGGTCGAATACCTGAAAAGGTGGCCTATGTAATGATGAAAGTTGAGTCAATGATCAAGAAGCTATGTGGAGTATGGAAACTGGGGAAATTTGATTGTGATATTGTCGGAAGCACAATAAAGGATTGCATTCGTCATCATGGATTTTGAGTCTGGTGTAGCTAATGAATCAGTGAAATGGGTTGATCACATGAAAGCAACACTACCAGTTTCTTCTTTCTTTATTCCCTACCTCTTAACAGTTGTTGAAATCCTGTAAATACTTTCCAGTTTGAAATCCAATAAAATAACTCTCTTCACCTCTGTGTCCCTGTTTATCTTTTATTTCTACCAAGATCTTTATCTCTATGTTCTCTTTGAAAAACCGTGCATAATCATGATATTATAATTGAAGCATAACCAAAGGACTAATTGACTAACAAAGCTCATGATAGATAAATCAGACAGGGGGTTTGAAGACCAAGATTGACTCGCAAAGAGATGAAACGACTTGTCTAGCCTAGACTTAAAGAGAACAACTCAAATGTGAGTCTTGATGGACTCAAAGTGATATTTGTTCGATCAAAAATCCAAATGGGTGATCAAGACATAAAGTGAGAACACGATCAAAGAACTGGGGCAAAAAGAAGAAGATACACTTAAGGCCTACAACAGAAAGCTCACAGAATTACTTATCTAGAGAGACGGATAGTTTTGGGGTAGACAAATGCTTTCTTGAAGGACAATGCGAAGATACTTCAAACTGAGGCAATTTTAATTTTGAGAACTATTACCATCATTTTGTCACAGGGTACATCATCTCTACATCAGTCTTGCATCATTCATACATTTAATCATACCATCATTCATCATACTATCATCACGTCACACCACTAGCTTTGCATCATTCATTATACCATCATCACATTAATCTCGCATCGTTTCATCCATACATTTAATTTTCACACACTTTCACAAGATTTTCATAATCTACAACTTTCACATTTACAGCTTTCATAACTTACTGCTTTCACAATTTATTGCTTTCACATTTACCAGCTTCCACAATTTATTGCTTTCACGTTTATTTCCAAAAGTTTTCACAATTTTTTAGTGCTTTCACGTTTACTTTCATAGACTTTTACTACTTTTACGTTTACTTTCACAAACTTTTACTGCTTTCACGTTTATTTTCACGCCTTTACTGCTTTCACGTTTACTTTCACAAGCCTTTACTGCTTTCGCGTTTATTTTTGCAAGCTTTTACTGCTTTCACGATTACTTTCACAAGTTTTTAGTGCTTTCACATTTACTTTCGCAAGCCTTCACTGCTTTTGCGTTTACTTTCGCAAGCTTTACTGCTTTCACGTTTACTTTCGTATGCTTTTATTCCCTTCGCGTTTATTTTCACAAGCTTTTACTGCTTTCACGTGTACTTTCACAAGCCTTTACCGCTTTCGTGTTTATTTTCACATGTATCTACTTTAGGTTTCACATGCATTGCTTCCGTAGATTTCACATTCACATTTCACCTGCGTTTCCTTTCACAGTTTCCGGTCTCATATGCTCCATTCAAATTTCACATACATTTCCTCTCACAGATCTCATTCTCATGTGCTCTACGCAGGCTTTCATAAATACTTTTGAATTTTCACATGCATTTTCAGTATGCATTCATCATTTAACATCAATCATCATATCCTTTCACATTGTCATCATGCATTCACTTTGCATTGGATCTCTAGCAGCGTCCAATAGAACTTTTTGTATTTTCATTATGCATCCGCATCGCTAATATCATCACCACGCATCATAAGTTTGGACAAAATCTGTGTTCATATCTTTACTTGTCTCTTACAGTAAAATATCAAAGTTGCAAGCTTTATATTTTTCAATAAGAAACAAGTAAAGAGGGGCAACTGTGAACACTCAATTTTGTCCGATCCATTGAACAAAAATAAAATTTGCATCTAATTTGTATTTCTTCATTATAGTTCTTCATTCATTTCTTTTAAGAAAAATGAAAAAAGAAAAAAAGAAATTTTCTGTTTGTTTTTATTGTATCCCCAAAATCAAAACAAAAATACAAAAAGAGTCCATTTTCTTTTATGGCCCATTTCTTTTAATTTGATTTCCTTTTAGTAGTTCACTTGTATTTCAACCCAATACAAGTACCTTTTTGTTACAAGCCCAATTGGTGTTTACATTTCTGTTCATAAAAAAAACAATAAAAAAATACAAAATACAAAATAAAAAAAATAAAAATGAAAGGTGCTGAGCTGAAATGAGAAAGGATGTGCATATGACACCCCACTTCATGCCTCCCACTTCGGTCTCCTAGCACTATGTCATACCCTGCAACTCCACGAGCCAAACATGAAACAATGGGCAAGCAATCAGTAGCATGTCATTTACAATTAAAAAAATAACAAAAGGAATGAAAGGGGCCGACCGAAGCGTGGGGTGCATGCTTCAGCTATCCCATTTCAGCGGCATAGGGGGATGGGCTGATGAAGTGCTCAGTAGTCGCAAAAGCATGGCGAATAGATCCCTTTGGAGCTCCTGCAATTCAGAAGGTATGGGTTTAGCATGGGAATATTGATTAACTAATTAGAGTAAACTCAGCGTAAAAAGGAATCAACAGCAGCAATGAAGGGGGTAGAGGGGGAACTATTGGCAATACCATCGCCCAAAGAGAATTTTCAATAACACCAAAAAACTCAAGCAATATTACTTTGATCAGAAAATCCTAAACAAGGAGAGAATAGCACTAGAGAGTTTGATCAACAAGGAGTTTCAGTTTAGTTCAGCAACATCAATTAAAGAAGGTAATACTAATAATAAAAAAAAATGAAGTGATGGGGTAGAGGCCGCGGCCACCCTCACCACTGTCACATCCTCCTCGCGGCTTTCATCCTCTTCTTCCTCAACCTTCATCATCATCATCCTAAACGCCTCCTCCTCCATTGTTCTCAGCCACCCCAACCACGAAGCCCGCCAGAAACCAAATCCGCAGCACGCCACAGCCAGCTCCTCTGCCGTCAGCCACCCATCATCGTGCTGGCAACATTCGCGAACCTCGGTTCCCCACATGCATCAGTGACAGCGGCTAGTCCCTGCGCTTCTCGCCAGCATGCATCCTTCGATGCAGTAACTGGGATAGCCACGATTGCGATCTCACCACCGTGATGGGTGCCGCTCGCGTCTCTACCTACTGTAGTAATATACATGCCGCCAAAGCCCTTCTCTCTCCACGGTGATGAAACCCACCGCCGAAAAGCCAGCTGCGCGGCTCCCCTTCTTCCCTGCTCCTCCTTGCGGCCTCACTCTCTCTGTGCCACCTGGTCTCCGCTCGCCAATACCACAGCGAGATTAGAAGCCTGCGCGACCCCCGAGCTCGGCACGGCCTCCACGACGGCCCGCACGCGAACTCATTGCTTGGCTCTCCCTCTCTGTTCCTCTTTTTTTCTCAATCTCTCTTTGATTCTCAGTTTCTCTCTCCGTCTTTGAAGTGAATGTGTGTGTGAGTGAATTAGTGTCTGTAAGATAGAGAAAGTTGTTTGTATTGTGTGTGTGTGTGAGTAACCTTAGGATTAGTCTTTTAATTTCAGGCTTTGTTGTGTGTGTGTGTGTTTTTTTTATAGGGATAAAAAAGGTAAAAAAGAAAAATAGTAATTCAAATTTGTTTTTTTTTTTTAAAAAAAGGTTTTTTTATATGTTTTGTTTAAATTAATTGTGTTTGTCACATGTGTGTACATTAATTTTGTATTAAAGTTAGTGCTTGTCTAAATGTTGTCCTTCCATAATAAAAATCCATTTCCAAACAAAAAAAAAACTTAAATCAAAATCGATCAACACTCTTTTTAATAAAAATCAATCAATACATTGTTATTTTGTTTCTTAATTAAAATCTATCAAACACAGAATCATTTTCTACAGAACGACGTGACTTTGAGTTCCTCATTGCACCAGAGGATACGTCGGCGTAGCCAACAACTATCAAGTCAAAATTAATTCTTCATTAAGTTGTGTTCTCTTTTAATTTAATTTTCTTTTCTTCAATTTTATTTCTTTTTTTCATAACTGTTGGGAAAAAATAAATATTATTAAAATTATAATTAATTTGCATGATGAGCTCTAGGGTAACCGTATTTATATGGATGCATTAGGGGAGCAGTGGGATTAAGTTTCCACCATTCCCTAATCATAATCAGACTGCCGAACCCTTGATTTCTTTTAAAAAGACCAGTTTACAAATTAAAAGGTTTTCCAATTTTAACCAAAATTAAAATTGGTGGCGACTCCCGTTTTTACAAGTTTATTTTTGAAATCAGTCGTCATTTCCCTAGTCGCGGCGCTCTCCGGGCACGTTGTGATACAAATCACTTAAACTAAACGGTAGTTTTGGGAATAATAATAATTTACATTATCAACAAATTTTGCACTGAATTTTAAACATTAATAACTTCTTAAATGATATCTAATAATTCATTATAAAAGTAATATCCAACAAATCATCTTCGTAATGCATGTTAAATATAAATAACATTTAAAATCATAAAATAAATATACTTTGCATTCCATTTAGAAACAAGCTGGTTGTTGATGGCTTCAAGAGTTAAGAATGCCCAATGATTATGCTTCTAACATAGGTAGGTGCATCAATGTTGCACAAAGTAAGCTTGTTAGCATGAAAAGCCATGATTGTCACTTCTTCATGGAGTGTTTGCTTTCCGTTGCATTCAAAGAGCTACCTGATATTGTCTGAAAGCCCTTAACCGAGCTAAGTCAGCGTTTCAGAGATTTATGCTCTTCTACTTTTAGGATTGATGATCTATTTGTCATGGAAAAAAAACATTTCCTTTAATCTATGCAAATCAGAGAGAATATTCCCTCTCAAGTTTCTTGACTCAATAGAACACTTGCCTATACATTTGGCATATGAAGCATGAGTGTGTGGATCGGCTCAATATAGGTGGATGTATCTATTTGAAAGAGAAATAGGAGGGTTTAAAAAAACCATGAAGAATTCATCTCAAGTGAAAGGATCAATATATCATGCATATCTGTAAAAAGAGACTTCAAATTTTGGCTCTTTTTACGTTTAGATACATATTCAATCTAGGAGAACTCAAGGTGATTGTAATGATGATGGAGGGGAGTGCTCTACTCCACCAACATTGTTCATCTTCAACCAACCTAGTCATTCAACTGGAAAGAGCCAGCTCCGATCATTGACTTCTGAGGAGTGGAATTCTACACACTTGCATATTTTGATAAATTGTGATGAAGTGTAATAATTCAAAATGTAAGTCAATAACCTTTTTTCTAAGTGAAAAATTGTGATGTTATGCATCTTTAAAATGATCTAAAAGATATTTTCAATAATCATTACTTTAAACAACTGCATGGTAAGATTCTCTTCAACAATTCCTAGATTGGTTTAGATTATATGTAAGTCCATTTTGTTAAACTATATAGCCTAATACATTGTTGTCAGTTAATTTTGTTTGATAAAAGTCAATTTGATATTTGAAACTTAGTCAATGTATGTGCATGATAGAAATAATCGTGTGACATATCCCTATTCATTTAGTTTAGCTCGGGGGCTTAAAAATAATGTTGTAAGTTGGCCAATGAACTATGTTAATAAGTTCAAGTTCTACACAGTCAATGGGGTATAGGAAAAAAAACTGACAATACTGGTATTTGTGTTGAAGGTGATATCAGGGACAGTGAATGTGATTGGTATGATGTAGTTAAGAAAATTCTTGAGGTAGAGTACATTGATGCACCTACAAAAAGATGTTCACTATTCAAATGTGAATGGTGTAATTTTACGCAACTAACTAGGACATGACAACACAACAATTAAAAATCTTTGAAATCAATCACACTAAAAAACATGCAAGTTATGATCCATTTATTATTGCCCAAAATGATAGACAAATTTATTATATGTCTTATCCTGGGAAAAGTATATTAAACTTGAGGGTTGTAGACAAGACAAAAGCAAGAGGTAGGATTCAAGCAGATAAAAGTACTATTGAAGATGCTTATTAAGTAGACGATCTAGCCCCTTCAAGGTAATGGATACAAACAATCCTTAAAATCCTCTAAGGTGTTAAATCCTTAATGGAAAATACTGGAAAAGTTGATATAATTACATGCACAAGTCATCACCCAATGAGAAATCACAAAGATGAAATAAATGATAGTAGTGCTGATGATGCAGATAATGATCAACAACAAAGTGATTATGAAAATAGTCCTAAACTTTCAGATCAACTAGGGTGTTAAATATTATATGCAACAATGTTTTGAAATAATTCTAAATTTACAAATGTAATTATATCTTTTTGTGGATTGTGTAATTATTTTAGTACGATTGGTAGAGGCACAAGCCAACTTAGGAAGGTTTGTATATCTACCACCACCACCCTTCCTTCTGGATGATGCTCACTCTCGAGCACGTTAGCCTTACACCTTTGTCCTATTCTTAGTCATAGCCCAAACTTTGCAGTGACCCCAACCCTAGCCCTACCACTGGCCCGACTGCTACTCTCGCATTTGATCAGAGCCCTATTTCTTCAGGTGAGTCATAGACATGGAACCCGGTAGGCATTGGGACCCGATAGTAGGTCACTCTGCTAGATTAGGCTGGATGGTAAAAACATGTAAGGTTAAACATGTTTTCTATTACATATTTAATTTCATATTATGTGTGATGTTTAAAATATTGTTATTGTATTTAATTTGGTTCATCTATGCAACAATTTCATCCTTTTGCTGACGATCACCACAAGATTACAAAGGTTATACAGGCAGGCATAACCATCTGTGGCCCACTTGGGCTAACATTCTGAAATATTTCAAGGAGATGTGGTGGCAAGAGTGGAAAGTAATGCTATAATTTACACAATTATGTTAAAATCACATTTATATTATCTATATGCTTATGATTATTTATATGTTGTGAGTTTTGTATATGTAGATGTTTTTACATCTTGCCAAAGCATGAGGCTACCATCAAGAAGGCTTGGAAGATTAGGTCTTCCAAGTGCTTGTGGGATATGTTCCACGATATCCACAAAAGGCACATAAGCAGCTCTTGGTTGAATATGCCACCCTTCACAAGTTACAACACCATTGGGCATCTGACCCGACCTTCAAGGATAGGTCCCAGAAGGGCAAGACAAATCGGGTCTCAATGAAAGGCAGGTCATTATACACTGGTGGGTCAAGCACCTAAAAGGGGACTTGAAAATGGCTGATAACTTAAATATTTTTATATTTAATATATTATTAACTTATTACATTCAAATTGTATCAAATAGTATGTTATGATGACTTAATGTACATTTCCATAGAGACTAGGGAGTTAAACCGCCCCCCGAACCAGGGGGAGTTGTTCTGAGAGACCTACACTAGAAAGGGAGGGAGTTGGGAGACAGGAGAAGTGTAGGCCAACCCTCACTTTGAGGTGACATACGTAAGCCCAAAATTGAATCTCTTAGTATTTAATTTTTATTAATACTTCATTTATATCTTAATTATTACTTATAATGTTTCTTTTACCCTTTGTAGCATGAATATACAGAGTTGTGGGAGTAGACACAGACCTAGTACCAGACCCAGTTGGCAAAGGCTAGGCCAGATAGTAACATCCCTCCTACAAATGAGGAGGATATTTGAGCTCAGGTGGTTGGCGGCCCTTACAAGGAACATATTTATAAGATAGGGTACTACCCTCATAGTATTGCCATTGGGTCAGTTGCTAGGGATGATGCCTTATGGGAGCATGTGCATGCCCTAAATTAAGACCTGCAACAACGAGCACAATTTATCTAGTAGCAATAAGAGCATCAGGCACAACTTTTCCAGTAGCTCTAAGAGCAGGTTGTGGGCCGAACAGCAGTGGAAGAGGAACTTAGAGAGATCCAACAGCTGAAGTTGTCTATAGAGCAGCAACAGCAATAGAAGGCCATGATAGGAAAAATTAAATTGAAGAGGATGTAGAAGAAGATTACGACCGATGTGATAAGGTTCTTCAACAACATGAAGGCCTCAGGAACGTCTAGCAAGAAGCTTCCCACAGTGCCATTCCTATCCATTGCTAAGTGCTCCTCGTCTGATGGTGGCAACGACTCAATGGGTCAGATGATTCAGATGTCAACAAAGAGGAGGCGAACTTCAAGTAGTCTTAATTTTCTAGCTATTTCTATTACATTTAGGATTTTTTATATTTATTGCAATTTGTATTTATTTTATTTGATACTATTCTATTTACTCCATTATTTTGTTTAATTTAATTTTATCATTTCATTACTTCCTTATTTCATATCATTTTAATTGATAATTAAATTATTACATAAAAAATAAATGAATAAATATCAAACAATTAGATAGTTTATATAAACTTTTCACATACGGCAATATAATTAGCCTCCACCAAAAAAGTTTTTTGATGGTTGTACCCGTCATACGTAAATGTATTTTTAAAAAAAAAAAATTGGACAACCGTCCATAAACCCATCGGTACTAAATCAATGAACAAATTTTTTTATTCCTAAAACCATTGGTACGAATAAAATGTCCATTGGTAAAAAACAAATAATTTTTTTATTTATTTCCAAAACCCATCAGTAATGGATAAAACACTTGTTGGTAGTATTATTTCCTTGACGATCTCAATGATGCCTTTAATACACTTGTACCAACTGGTTTTTAATTTTTTCTATCCATTGGCAATACCCATTAAGACTTTCCAACAGGTGGTGTTACTAGTTGATAATATCCTACCGAAAAACCAAAAGTCGATGATTCGTACATATCAGTAAGCCCGCCAGTAAAATTCGAATCCATTGATAAACCCATTGATATCTCACGTAAATCTTGTAGTGAAACCACATAAATATCTCTACTCTTGATGATAGCACACCCTTCCAAACAACTTTACTAAAGTGGTAGCTGTTAACACCTTCCACTTCCACCTTCGCTGCACTAACGACTTTAGAGGCTGATTTTGTTGAGAACATACCATTCTTTTCAAACTTCCATATCAATCTATCATGGACATGTATCTTTAGCATGGTTATAGCTAGCACATTATGAAGTTCTTGCAGGAGGTCTAATTCCCTTTGGTATAATTGCCTTCACCAATGAAAAGTCCAAATCCATTTCAGGCTATTCCAAAAACCACAATCACTCTTACTACACTTTTTTTGCCCCGATAAAGAGAAAAGTCTTGGCAATGTTTCTGTATGTCTAACATCTAGCACCCAAATGTCGTTCCAAAACTTACATCATATCCACCAATAATCTCAATAGCTCTTTATTCACAATACAAATTTCAACTCATACCCCACCTCCATTTTTAGCCCTTTGGAGATCTAAGGGTTGTTTCCACGTAATTTATTGCAAGACACTACCATCCTCTTCTACCACCCTCTTCTAAAGGGGGCATTCTTCCTTAGAAAATCTCTAACGTCATTTCCTTTTGGTACATAAGACTTGTTTTTAAGCCAAAAAAGTTGCGACCCTACCCATGGACCCTAATAGCAAGCTTAGCCAATTTCACGGTGAACCTCTTTTAGATATCACTTAGTACGAAAGATTAATTTGCCAGTTGTCTTATGTCACCGACATTGACCAAGCCTAACATAGTTTTCATAGTGAACAGACTCATCTAATCTAATATATCTCTAAAGCACACTCTTCTCATGTAGTTGTTGTGCATCATTTCTTGTTATACTCCCCCCATTTTAATATATTTGTCTCTTTTTTTGCTTTTTAATATTTTAAAATTTCTATCCATGTACATTATCTGCATAATGTTAACTTTTTTGTTCCATTTATAACATTAATTTGAATGTGTTGATACATTTATCCAAATGAGTAATGATGACCATATAGAGATAATTTTGCCAACTCATAATTTTATACATTCACCAATATTTTTTTTGCCTTCATATATGTATTATTTGGTTTTTGACAAATATACTGAATTAGAGGGAGTATTTAAAATCCTCTCTTGATGTCTACTAGGACAATTATTTGAACACTAGAAAATTAACACCTCATTAGTGTGTTAATTGGAGAAATTTGGTGTCTTGAAAGTCTTAAAAAAAAGCCATACTAGTGTTTGATATAGTAATGCTACGTGGAGGTAAAAGACCTACCGGTGGTGAAATTTTTTTGGGAGAAGGAGCAATGATAGTTTCGGGGGAATAAACATCAGGTAACTCTGTGCCAGTAGTCGCGACAAGATTGACGATGCAAATGTTATCCATAATGATTAGGTGCAAAGGGTGGAAAGCGTATGTAGGTGCCTTGTGAACCCAGTTGTCTCAAGCAAAGAATAATATTTAAAAAAATAAACAATCAATAAGAACAACAACAACAACAACAACAAAAAAGTCTACTTAAAAGGAAGAATACAAAAAAGCCTTTCTCTGATTCCTCTTAAACACATTCACATCCTGCTGTCAATTATTTACAGGGTAGATAGATCGATCAGTTTCGTGTCATTCAATTCAGTCTCATCAATAGTTCACATATTACAAAATTGCACGTCATCAACCAAAAATTAAAATTTAATTTATGTAAGAAACAGTATACGTGCACACCCTCGGTGAGACAATGCGAGGAGGACTATCGATCTATCCCATTCCGCACACACCTAACTCTTAAATGCAACTTTATCTTAGCATTCAAATTCAATACCTCTCTTCCACGTACCCTGTGATGATATTAAACGCGCCCTTTTTTCCGTCTATCAATCAGATCACATCTACCACAACGTCAACTCTACATATAAGAAGCTAAAGATTGTGAGCGTGAGAAAATGAGGTGGGAATATCAAGTATGTTAAAAAGTCAACTATTTAATCCCAGAGAGACCTTTTATGATTATCACTATATGTTTGATCGAAGAAAACAACATTATATTGATGTACGAAATGTGTCCCTATACCATTTGAACAAGGAAGTGCAACTTTTCGGCCACATAAGGCAAACGAATAATTCAGCAAACAATTTGTTTGCTAGTGCATGCTGCAATTAACATTGGATTGGGGTGGAACATTGCGACGCGTCTGCATTTGCTTTCTCCGCCCAATAAATAGCCTCTTTGGCTCTGCGAATTAGTCAAAAACACTTCTGATCGAACGTCTAACTCATTAATAGTTCACACTTAATCTTTTATTGAGGGCAAAATAAAAGGAACCAATTTGATTCGAAGTTCGTCAGCGCAGGAATTTTTTATATATATCTTGAGAATTTTCAACATTATTTATATCGAATTGTGCATATTTATCTCTCAGAAAGGAACATTTTGAATTGCATGAGAATTATTTATATATTAATATATATTTACCCCATTTAATTAATTTAAGATGTCTTGTTACTGAATTCTAAACTATAAGTTTTATTATGGTAGATTTTAATTTTAATGTAACTTTACTGCGGAAATTTTTCGGGAAAAAACTACATGTTCGTCTCTGAAAAATTCGCATTGTAGAATATTTGTCTCTGAAATAAAAGAAATAGCAATTTGATTGTTGAATTCAATGAAGTTATAACAAAAATAGCATATTCGTTTAATAGATTTAATTTTCATATACTATAAATATTATAGTATGTTCATCTCTAGAAATTCACTTTTTTCTTTACATATTTGTTTAATAGATTTAATTTTGATATACTATAGATATTATAGATTTTTTAAGCAGTACTCAGTCAATCATATGTAACTATGTCATTAAATGTATATAACTCTAGCACCAAAAAATGTATTTAAATCTTTTGTTTTTTTGGTTAAAAAATGTGTTTAACTCTTACTATAATTATTTTGAAACTCATAAAAGACTAAGATTTTACTATCGTCAAAATTAATCTCATCATTGACAACAAAAAAGATTAATCCCATCATCAAATTAGATATTATCATATTGCTAAAAATATTTAACTCTTGATAATTATATCAAAAGTCACTTGTATACTGATATATAATTAATTAATAACATAAAATATTTTATAGCAATATATCAAATATATAAGACTAATTTTAAAGGTTAATTCAGCTAATTGTTTTTTTTCTTCATGTATTGCTATGATTTATGTTCATTCTTAGTTTTTGTCTTTGATTAGAATGAGTTTTCTCACCAATCTAAATTTTTTATTAAAAAAATGAAGATCATTTTTTTATCAATATTTTTTTGTTACACTTTTCATCATTGAATAGTTATCCTTTTCAATTTTTTTTATCTATAATTATAATTATTCATTTCAAAAACTTAAATAATATTAATTATTTATTTTTAATAATATTTTTATTAAATATTATTAGAGAAAGAAAGAGATATAATAAAATATGAGAAAAAATTAAATTGTTAAAAAATAATAATTTAATAAATTATTTTTAAATAATTTTAATTTTAATTATTTTCTAAATATTTTTTTTATTTAAGTACGTATTTAAAATTAAATAATTATTCCATGAGTAAATTTTAACCCATCTTAATCTTGGGCTTTCAATTTGTCATTATTCTTGAGCTGACTTGGCATCGATGAGCGGGATGATCATGGCATACGACTTCCTCGTGATGTGTTTCAACTCCTACTAGGGTTTTTTTTTTTTCTTTTCTTTTTTCCATCTTTATTCTTAAAACAACAAAACAATTCTCAATTCATGCATTAGTTTTAAAGGGTTATCTGGCATCAAGAATAGGATATAATCCCCTTTTAAAATATTTGGCAATTTTAATTTGATCAAATATAAATATTAACAAAGATAATAAATAATATTAGTAATAAAGTAAAATATACTTAATAGACTAATATATCATATATATTAATTAATACAGTACAATATTAAAAATTAATATTAGGTGAAATATTTTGAAGATATAAGGATAAATTATACTCACATCTCTTGAAGTTTATAAAAATGTAATTCACATCCTTCTAGTTGTCCAGTTTATACTCACATTCTGTTGGTTTGTCAAATTTTAAATATTTATATTACACCCATATCCCTCACTAACAGAGTACTGTTAGTAAACTTAACAAAATGATATTTTTGTGATATTAACTTTTCTTGATTAATAAAATTATAAAAAAATACCCTTGAACATAACAAAGTGAATAAAGTTATTTTTATAATTTTATTAATTAAAAATAGTTAATATCACAAAAATATCATTCTGTTAATTTTACTAACAATATTATGTGAATAAAGAGTGTGACTATAATATAAATATTTTAAATTTGACAAGCAGAGGAGGTGTGAACGTAGGCTAAACAACTAAAAAAGGTGTGAGTTGTATTTTCACAAATATCAGGGGATGAATATAATCTACCCAAATTATAAAATTCATTAGGGGTGTATTGGAAGAATAAAATTAATACTTCATTGCAATGTAAAATTAAAAGATATTTTAAAATATAAAGTTATCTGAAAGTGGATAAATATTCTAAAAATGAAGGAATATATGATTGGATTTTGGGAGGAAATATCACAAATACTCCAAAAAGCAAATATAAGGCTATTTCATTTTAATTTGTCAAGTGTCCATTATTCCGAAAGAAGGTAGAACTATATATATAGCTAATTGAGTAAATATTCATTTTGGTTCCTGAAATTATATGCATAATTTACTTTCATCTCTAAAATTAAGAACCTATCACTTTAATTCCTAAAATTTTAAAAAGTAATTCAACTTAATCCTTTTGATGATTCAAGTTATTCCTTAGGAACAGTGATATAAGGACTAATTTGAATCATTTTTTAAAATTTTAGGGACTAAAGTGAGACTTTCTTAATTTTGGGGATTAAAATAAATCACGCATATAATTTCAATGACCAAAGTGAACATTTGCTTTTAAAACACTTCTTTCCCTTTAATTTGTAAGTATTGTTGTTGCACAAACTTTAATGCAATTACAAGCACATGCACACATTTTTTTTCCAACTATACTCTCTTCATTCCTTATTAATAGTCACTCTTCAAAGATATTTTTTTTGAGAATATTTTTTAACCAATATACAAAGTAACATAAATTAATACGAAAATTATTTAAACATATTATTATTGATTTAATCAATAATCATTTCAAAATCTAAAAAATTATTTAATGTTAGCATCATAATATTTATTACTAAATATTGTAAGTAGTTATAATTAACTTATTTCATGTCATTATTTATATTTATAAATAAAATATTTTTTTTAAAATTTTTTGATACAATAATACATGAACAA
Source organism: Dalbergia cochinchinensis (assembly GCA_031216125.1). Lineage (NCBI taxonomy): Eukaryota > Viridiplantae > Streptophyta > Magnoliopsida > Fabales > Fabaceae > Dalbergia > Dalbergia cochinchinensis. Next base: position 49,586,131 of record CM062373.1, on the reverse strand, counting down.
TATAATAGTGAATTTTTTAAAATCATAATAACTAAAAATAAATAATAATAAAGATAATTACTAAAACGTGAATGTATCATATGTATGAGAAAAAAGTAATAAAAATTAATTTAATGTAACTAATTCAACGTATTGAGTTATCTTATGTTTAAGAGTAAAGAACCTTTTTGATCCTTACATTTTCAATTTGACATCAATTTGATCTTTAAAAAAAAATTATATCAATTAGTCCTAACTTTTTAAATTTTGACATCAATTTAGTCATTTTGTTAGATTTCAAATAAAAATTATTAGGACTAAATTGATATCAAAACTAAAAATATTAAGACCAAATTGATGTAAAATATTTTGTTATAATCAAAGTGATGTAAAAAATAAAAAGGTTAGGACTAAATTGATGTTAGATATTTGTTTAGGACTAAATTGATGTCAATTTGAAAATTCTTGGATTAAAAAGGTTGTTTACTCTAATTTTTAAAAATAAAAAATAACAAAAATATAGTAAAAATTAATTGATCACTAAAATAAACTTTGGTAACTAATTTCTAATATTTTATCTATCTATTAAAACAATAATTTTAGGAAGATATCCAATTTTTTACGGATAAGTACCAAGGCCTTTAAATAATTTGATTACTTTTAAGTAAACTAACAACAATTATGATTAATTATAAACAATTAATGTTAAATCATTATTTTGATTAAAATATGGGAAGAACATTTTAAACAAAGCAACTAAAAGCTATTAATAGTGGAAATAGCAATAGACATTTGGGAGTAATAATAATCATTCCCAGGTAATCCTAATATCCTAACTAAATCTACATTAACATGTGATGAAAGTTTGTACTTTATTAACATGATATATATACATCCAATAAGGTTAACTATTTTATGGGCCAATCTATTAATTACTAATTTGCATCCAGTAGGATTTGATTCTATTTAATTGTGAAATAGCATTTACCTTTATACCTTAGTTATTCGATGAAATATAGACCCTATTTAAATGGAGTCCATATCTCATTTGATGATAGATGAAATATGAGTCAGTATAGTATCTCACACCCCATAAATATAAATAACACATTTCATATATGTATAGTTATCGTTTAATGGTGGCATTCATTGAGTATCTAGGCTTGCAAAGTGATTTAACCAAAGGACCCACTCTTGCCCCTTTCCCAATGGCATATACAACAAACGCATTATCTTGATGGGTTATTTTCCTTTTCTTCCTTTCGCTTTCCAAATTATGTTTTAATTTTTTTTCAAAGCCGCTTCATGTATATAGAAAGTTGTGCTTCAATTGTAATGAAATAGATAGTATAAGGAAATCATGAATTGAGTGTTTGGATTTCTTTTATTCTTTTTAAAACTATTGGCAGAGAGCACAGGAAAGAGTGGTTTCAATGAATTAGATGGCGACTTATGGTGAAAAGAAAATATGATTATATGGTTTCAGTTTGGGTGCATTCTCAGATGCAGAAGAAAGAGTTTTTGCACCTGTAGAAATGAGATTTATAACATTTTACTCAGTGATTTACAATATTTTACTCAGTAATTTATAACTTTCTCATGCAAGGTTTACAACTTTTTTTTTGTAATCATCTTTAGGAATGTTTCTATTATTCACATAGGTTTATATAGGTTTACAATATTAACGTATAGATTTACAACATTTTACACATAAGTTTATAACTTTTGCACCGTACAGAAAACTCTTTCTTCTGCACCTGAGAATTTTCCCTCAATTTGTTAGGACAACGTGGATTTTGTTCTACAATTGTGATTAACCCACATTCATTTCACACTAATGCACATGAATACATGGAATGCGACTTATATGTAAGACTCTAATTTTAATATATAGACAGTATAAAATAGTTTTACACTGTCATCCAATCAAATATCTACTTATGTCTTTTTAAGTAGTGAAGGTTGAAAGTTATCATATTTATTAATGTGTTATTATATGATTAAATAAATGTGTAAATTTTTTTTATACTATTAATGCATTCCAATTAAAACCTATATATAATAGAAAGATAGAAAGATTATATAAGGAAAAAAAAGTATATATTATGGGATTTAATTTATGAGTTTAATTTTGATGCACTGACAGTGTAAAACAGTTTTACACTGTCATCCAAACAGAACATTTCGTTTGGATGACTTTTTAGGTAGTAAATATAAAAGTCAACTACCATGGCTTATGTGACAATACATGATTAGATGACTGTGTAAAAAGTATTTTACACTATCAGTGCATAGCAATCAAATCCTTAATTTATATATACTAATAATGTAAAAAAATTTTACATAGTTATCCAATCATATATTGTCACATTATTAAGCATGATAGTTGACTTTTATACTCATTACTTGAAAGATTATCTAAATAAAAGATTTTGATTGTATAACAATGTAAAGTTATTTTATAATGTCAGTGTATCAAATTAAACTCTATATTATTTATAAGTAAAGTACAATCTCCTAAGAGATGTAACTATTATACTATTTATTTCTAAAATATATTGTTATTTTGCATTTCAAAAAATGTGGCTTGATAGCAAGTCGCTCGTACTAATTATCTCTCTTATACTATTTTTTCTCATTTATTCTCTTTTTTATTTTTTGTTTATCCGACTATTCACCGTTAAACGCATTGATTAATCCATTCGCGTATTTTAGGCCTATTTAAGGGATTAGACGTTTGCCACTAATTTTAAAATTGCTTTACTCCTAATTAGGTGAGAATCAAACTTTCAATTCTTGATTAAGGAAAAAGATAGCCTTACCATCTTTCCTCGACCTCGTGGTTATTTTCTCTCTTCTTTAATAAAGGGCATAAACGGAAAAAACAAGGGCAAGTTACTTTGGAGCTTCCTTTAGGTTTATCAATATTACATTTACACCATTCTATATTTACAATTGACACTTGTATACCCTTTCTTCACAAAACTTTTAAAATCCCAATTTTAACCATCTTCTTTAACCTCTTGTCACATCCAACAACAACTTCTTTTTTTTTTTCATCATTCTCGTCATCATCAATCCCATCTTCCATCATACATATCCTGCATAAATTTCAAACGCCTGAAGTAAAGGACTTCCACTATTTTTTTTTTTCAAAGAATTTAAACACACAGAAATTAATTAAATTGCAGCGTCTCGATTTCTCATATCTATGTTTCGAAAGGAATATTGTTAAAAGATAGACGCTGAAGGGATTTGTTAAAAATGCATCATTCAAACACAAGAAATGGTAAATGGCGTTAAGTGGGTGTTGGGGACTGTTTCCCTCGCCGGAAGTTGATCGGAAGAGGGTCGGAATTGGGGTCACCGTTGTGCTGGAGAGGATGGTCACCGCCGCGAAATTGGAAGAGGGAAGTCGTCGGGATGGGTTGTAATTGCCGCAGTGAGGGTGCTTCCAATGTTGATGTTGATGCTGATGAGTCATGGGCAGCAGTGCCAAGTGGGTGGAGAATGGAGAAAGGTTAGGGAGAGCCATGGAGGCAATGGGCTCAGGGTGTGGAGAAAGGTTAGGGCTGAGGGTAAAATAGTCATCTTGTATATGTTTTTAAAGTTTTAGAAATTTAAAATTTAAGATAAGGAGAGGTTATTGTAATAGAATTAAATAAATAAATGGAGTTCTTTGTTATTTTAAAATCTAAGAGAATTTAATTGTAATATTGATGGACCTCAAGAAGGTCCTTGTGTATCCAAAAAATAATATTATCTAAATTTCTTGAATGAATTGTTATTTGTAAAAAAAAAAAATTGAAATTGGATAATTTTTTTCAAGCGAATGAAGTACAAAACTTCTCTATATATAAGTTAATTTTTTCAAAAAAAGGTTTGGCCCCACATTGTTCATGATAAGCTTCGCCAATAATGTGGCACACTTTTAGGAACGCACCTCACCCTCTATTAAAGAGAAATACTTGTATAGTTATGGAGTGTCGGGTAGATTGTATTTTATTCAATAATAAAGTAATATTTTAGATTAAAATGTGGGTCTTATTCCTAACTAAAATTTAAATGTCACACTATTGTTGGATAAAGCATAATCCACCGTGATAAATTCATGCAAGAATTTCTCCTCCATTAAAACCTAGCCGCCTCCAATTCCTCTGTTTCATAACACATTTGTGTGATTTTCAATGCTTCGCATTCATTACCATATTTCACTGGTAGCACAAAACAATCCACTCAACTCCACTTTAACTACTCATCAAATTAGGTTTTGAAAAGATATAGTTTCATAACATGATATCAGAGTAAAGTGGTCAAAATTTCGATTATTGTTATTCCTATGTATAATAAATTGTTCACGTTTTAAATAAAAAAAGAGATATTTTAGTAAAGAGATATTTTAGATATAAAATTATTCATGAGTCTTAACTCATCAATTTAAAATTTTGGGAAAGATGGTTTAACAACAAAAACCATATACTCATGTTAATAATTCCTCCTGCATCATTCATGAAATAATGACTATGCCCTTTTATCACAAAACTTCCAAATGGAAACCCTTTTGTTAATAACTTCACCTGCATCATTCGTGAAAAATTGACTATTCCCTTTTATTACAAAACTTCCAAATGGAAACCCTCTTGCCTAAAGGCGCATCCAGCCCACCAACTCAATTTCCTAAAAAATTATATGACTCCTATTACATTTCATGTGCATGACACATTAAAGCCGTAAGAATTGACCATTGTCTCTCTTGACCGAGCTCGTAAGTCATCATGCCCAAATGCTCCAAAAGCCCAGATCCATTCCTTCCTCCCGTAATCAAATTCTCTCGCCTCAACATGTTGGAGTAGCTAGTTTTGAGCCATATCCCTTAATTATTAGGAAAAAAAAAATCTTGGGCTGCACCTTTTTCTTGAACGCAGATGCACCCTTTTATTTTCTTGTATCTTGCTTATTTTTCCCTTTTAAATAACCGAAGACAAAATAACTAGCCCCCTCGCCTAATTATTGCTGTATGCTTGTATATATGTGATAAAAAATTAAATATCTGTACAATTATAATTACACAATAATATGTATTCAAGTACATGACGAAATTTATAATTAAATGAAATACCAATTGTTATCTTATTATATTTTTAATATGAGGTAAAAACAAAAAATATATCAAAATATATAGTGAAAATGGAATGTTAAATATATATTGGTTTTTAAATTTTATTAAAATAAAATATATTAAAATATAAAAATAAATAATAAATTTTTAGGATTTAATTTAAATACACTTAATGTGTAAGACTTTTTTATACTGTCCTCTAATCAAAATTTTCCTTATGCATGACTTTTAAAATAGTTGGGTAAAAGCCAAACTTGTGCCAATGCTGTAATATGTGATTAGAAAATAACATAAATTTTTTTATACCGATATCAAAATTAAGCTCAAATGTTCTATATAAATTACACTTGTACGCAATAAAAGTCTAAGATTATTTAAAATGAGTACATAACCAAAACAATGAAGACTATATATGTAGTTAATAAAATGTATTTTCTTTAAATATATAAGTAAATAATTAATAAAAGTCTACTATTATAATTTTATTCTTGCATGTTGGTTATTCTTTGTCATTGAAATTATTTGTGATAGTGAATGTACTAAAACACTGAATGATATTAAAATAAAAATTTTGTAATAAGTCTTATACTATCAATCGTATCATATCTTATACTATTAGATCTTAAACTATTAATAAATTATTCTTGGTGTTTTAACTAAAATTATTTGTTCAAGAACAAAAAGTTATTATTACTTAAATAATAAGTTATGGAAAAGATTTATTTTTATTTAATAATGATTAAATTTTATTTTTTTACAAAAAAAAATCCATGAAAATAGTTGTTTTACTTTCTTATTATATTCATTTAGAAAATTTTAATTTTTATAATGTTAAAGATATTCAATACTTTAAATTTTCTTCAATAATTTATATTTTGTAGAGGTGACAAACGGATCAACCCTCTTTGTATTCTTTAGTCCAAAAATGGGGCGAGGCAGGGTGAACCAATTTTATTAATATGGGTTGGGGGGTGTTTTACCTTGGGTCACAAAAAAAAAAAAGAAAAACTTGTTTTAAATAAATGTTTTCACAAAAAAATAAAACTAAATAAAAATTATTAAAAAATATATCTAAAAATAATAAAATGTTGTCAATGCAAACTAAAAAGAAATTGTTGATTGTAAAATGAAAAAATCATGTAGCCAAATAAAAACACCAAAATATACATGAAACGGATATGAAAGGATGAACCAAAGGCCTTAAATATTAACAACATGAAAATACAGAAAAATAGAGGAATACATGAATACGAAGATACAAGTTTCCAGTGAAAAAAAGAAATACAATTTCAACTTAAGAATGTTCCAAAAAAAAAATTTTGGCTATGGCACAACGCCAAAAAACTAAAGGAAGAGGCAATGTGACGTGCCAACCTGTCCCAACCACCCGCCTCAACACGCGAGTCAAGTGCGGCGTGGGTCAAAATATCACCCTGCCCGATCAAAAGATTACAGATTGACAATTAAGCTCATCATATTCATCCCATTTTTCCATTATACTATTTTATCATCCTTAAAAGTATCAACCTTAGACTTATTATTATTATTATTAACGTAAATTACACTGATCTCTCATAAGATTTGAAGTATTTACATTCATTATCATTTTACTTTGTAAAAGTATACTGATCTCTTTTACAGATGTTAATTCATTAATTTAAATAGTGAAAAAAATAACATGTGGAATGTACGTAATTATTAGTGAGAAAAGTATAATATTTTGATAATATTTGACGTATGTAATGACTAAAATATCTATTTTTATCATAAGTTATCATTATAAGTTTTATCTACGTCATGTGATATAAAAAATATTTTATTCAATCAATATATTTAATATTATTAAATATTATAATTTTTAAGGGATTACTCCGGTATCCTATAAAATTCATGGGTATTGATACTTTTTAGATAATTTATGGCTAAAAGTTTGCATGTGTCCCACTAAATAAATTAATTAATATTTTAAATGCTCATGATTACATCACAACCCTTGAATTTAAAAGGGTACTAGTGCCCTTGGGGTACCAAAGCAAAAATCTATTTTTTATTATTAATAATTATATATATATATATATATATATATATATATATATATATATATTATATGTTATCTTTTTTATCACTTAAATTAATGAATTGATATCTATAGGAGATGTCAATGTAATTTTAGTAAACATCATAGATGTTCAATAATAATTTTATAAAATAAAAAATTACTGAGTGGAATTATATTATATTGAATCTCAACATATTTAGTGTAAGTTTCTCTTATCATTATTGTCCTTTTTTATATAGATTATTGTCATTATTATGCCAAGCAAATATCTTAAATGAGCACAATCCGCAATGATCAAAATGGTTGAAAAACATTCAATTACAAATATGTTTGTTTAAAAGTTTTTAGTAAAAGCAATTACTAGAAAAAGTATAAAAAGATCTTTTTTTGAAAGCTATATTTTTATGTTTTGGTAAAAGATCTTTTTTATATATAATATAAAAAAGAAATTTAATAATAAATAAAAATCTTTTAATATTATATACAAATATATATTGTTGTTGTATCCAAACATAAAATCACTTTTACATTTTCAAAATATCTTATTTAAAAAGACTAATTAAATTTTATTTTTTTGAAAGATCATCCAAATTAAACTAGCCTAAAATGACCATATGATGAGGAACATTATATTACTTAGGTAGCGACGTAGTTGCTCTGTTACCACTCACATTATTTAACTATCACTTTTTAATTTCTCTATAATACCCTTTCTTTTATTTGTCATAATTAAAGCAATAATCTATTATTAAATACTTATTGCAATTTATAAGTTTATTTGAATTGTTCAAGATAATTTATTTTCATCATTTATTTCATTAATTTGTAATTTCTATATGAAATTAACGTACTTGGCACAATTATGTGGATTTAAATATTGAGTTATCTCTTCAAATTTTTACCAATATAATAATCATCTATATAAGATAATAGAAAAATGTTGAGTTCAAGTTAACAATATATATATATTATATAAAAGATAACACATATATTGTCACAACCCGACTTGAATAGTGACCGGCACATGAAAAATCCTATCCTCACGTAACCCTCATGGCCGTTGAGTCGTGCTATATGCATAGTTAAATATTATTTCCATTTTCAAAACATAATAAATCTCATATTTACAAAACATGATTAGCACATATAATTTTATTTCATAAACCAAATCCATAATCATAGAATAAAATGTAAACTAAGTTACTCTATACAAAACCATGAAAACTGTAAGATCATAAATGCATGTCCAACTGAATCATGATATATCTAAAATAATGTATATGCATTCCGGGACCCTACCTACATGTCATTGGAGCACTCTACTAAAACATAATAAAACACTTCACTGCAAAGTGAAACTTGCCCAAAGTAAAGCATTACGGCTACTGAAGAGGGGGCTGAGATGGATTTGAGATAGCAATTATATCTGTAAAGGAAGGGAAAAAGGAGGGATGTGTTTCATCTAAAATTTAGTGAGCAGACTCTCACCCATAACGTCAACATGGTATAAACAACAGAAAATACATAATAATAATCTTGCAGTAGTCATAAAAAAATTTCATATTCAAATACATAATAACAACTTAATTACCAATAATTATGGTAAACAACAACTAATAGAGAAACAACAATTTTTGATAATACAGCATACTAGGTAATATATATTTACATATATAAATATACTCTGAACTCTAAAAAAGACACCAAACGAGGTCTCGTAATGGACACCAAACTAGGGTCCATTCTTTGAATACTTTGATTAGGGTGAGCTTGTTATCTAATAGACACTTTGGTACCAAGGCTAACAATCTTATAGCTGTTAACTTACTATCTGTTTCTCTATAACTATTGTATATTTATAAATCGTGAAAATTAAATAATTTCTTTGAATTTATATAGCTAAAGCTATAAACATAATTCTTGGAGCACGATATTTATCATGAACATGAAATTTCAATAAATATTTAGCCATACCTAGCATTCAAATAAATCATGTAAGTATACGTTCGACAATATTACCATGGAATGCATTTAAAATAAGCAAACCTAGTCCCATGAGCTTTTCTAACACATTTTCATGGTACTTGGAAAGCACTAATTTTCTAAACATAGCATAGTTTTACAAAAGCTCATACTTGGCACTATAAGACTTTCCAAAATTATTTACAAAGCACAACAAAGAAATCACAAATCAACCCCGTCCACCCCAAAATTACTCAACATTTTACACAACAGTATCCACCCAATCAGTAGATCCAAAATCCACAAGCACGACAGCAACAATGTAGAAAAAGAAAGACAACACCCAGAAGAAGAAGCATAAATCACAAACCCTTCCCCAATGACCTACAATTGAACAAAATCATCCATTTCAACCCCTATACTGGAAAAGCCTCAACCAAGCAATTGTGGATGCATCTTTGCGCTCTGATGTCAGTGCTGCCGATGGTGTCAGAGATGGGTGAGGGTAGAAAAAAGGGTGACGGTCTTCAGTAGTGCCATGACGGATTGTACCTCACTCTACCACCTCCATCCATCTCACCATAGTAAGTAGTGCCTTGCTAGCCAAAGTCACCACAACTCTAGGGCCATCGTGAGCCATACGTTTCTGACATCAAAGGGATGGAAGCTATCATACTACTGCGTCCATAATAGCACCACCATGGCCTCGTCGCCATTTACGCTCCTCCACCACCGATAGAGGTGGCACCTATGGGTGGCGAGTACCTTTCCTCGGCGTGTTCCCCATCCTTGCTACCACATATACTCCCCGTTCCCCATCTCCTTGTGGGTGCCCATGGGGTTCCTTGAAAAAGGTGAAAAAATTAAGAAAAATACAGAAAAAGCATTAATAGAAAATAATAACAAAAGGCATTCAAAACATAAACAAATGTTATTAATAAAAAACATTGGATTTAAAAAAAAAGCGTAAACTAGAAAATTAGCATGTGGGTTGATATTTTCTCATATCATTAAATGACTTCCAAGCAAATCAGACAAAGCATTAATGTCTGAACTTGATCTAGACATCTAGTGAAAAAAACAAACAAGAAGCACAAGCTTGATGGAAAGCGGAGGAGGGGCACGACAGTGCTACGGAGCAATAAAGTAGAGGTGAACCATGACGAAGAAGGTCTCTGCAAGACACGAGCTTTGAAGCTTGATGGGGTGGTGTGAGTGCAATGGCGAGGTAGATCATGGATGGGCTATGATAGTGATACTAGTGAACGTACTAGTGGTAAATGGCAGCAATAGAATGATCGATAAGTGCAGAGAAAGAAAGGAATTATGGTTAGGGAGTTAGGGTTTCACTTTTACTCTTTAAGAATGATTTGGGGCTTGCAAGATTCAATTTAGATGACAGCAATGGAGTGATCGATAAGTGAAGAGGAAAAGAGGAATTAGGGTTAGGGAGTTAAGGTTTCACTTTTACTCTTTCAGATTGATTTTAGTATTGGGGGTTGCAAGATTCAGTTTCAATAAGTCATTCACTCATTTTGTCATTAGAATTTAGGAATTACTAAACTGAAAGAGGAGCTTTTTAAAAAAATTAAAATTATTATGAATATAAAGTAAAACATAAATAAAGGTAGTGTTTTAAGCATGAGGGTAATATAATAAATTTCTATGAATAAGGTCCCCACTGGACTGGGGAATAGATCCCTGTCCTCGTCCCTGAATCTACCTCGAGGAGGGGGGGTTTTGGCTCCCATCCCCATTCCCACAGGAAAAATCCCAAAACACGGGGCCCTGAATAGGGTAGTCCTCAAGGGGATCCCTGTTTGATGGGGATTTTTGCCACCCCTAACCGCTAATATTCACTAACACCACCATGGTCAGGCAAGGTTCTGGTTCGAGGCACCCATGGTCACTATCATCAGCAATGGTGTAGGCACGAGTAGTAGCTTACTAGGGCAACTAAAGTGGGGAACCAATTTTTAATGATATGTAACACCCCTAATTTTCTTTATATTAATTACCTTATTTTTTATGAGTTACTAGAATAAATAAATAATTAATTAATCAAGTGTTAATTAATAAATGAGCCATAGCTTAATTAATTAGTAAAAGTCAATAGCAAAGTCAATCAATTAAATGAAGGACAAAAAGGTAATTTTAAATATTTAATAAATTTATTAATTTTAAGAATTAAAATTAAAAATTGGATTCTAGAAGATAAATAGTATCCCACAACTAATTAATATTTAAATTAGGAGAGAGTGAACAAATTATAAAAGATTGATATTTTAGTTTTAAATTTTAAATTTTAAATAATAATTTCTCATTAAATCTCTACAAATAATGATCACCCTAACTAAAAGATATAATCTCTTTTCAAATCTCTACATTTTAGCAACATACAAATAAGGGATAAATTTTTTTAACAAATCTATCTTTTATACACACACACACGTAATATCTACATAATTATATAGATGCTACATATTAAAATATCATATATGTAATTGTATATAATATGTGATATGTAATTATATATACATAATTATATATATGATTATATATATGTAATAATATATTGATACGTTACTATTATAATATATTGTAATAAATAAATTATATGTATATATAGAAAGTATAATAATAAATAGTAAATAGTCAGGAATAGAAATAATAACAAAAAGGCAGAGAGATGGAAGACACGCGCTAACCCTAATCACATCCACTATATAAGGAAAAGCTAGCACACTTACTCCTATTTACTATTGCAATTTCAACCTCCCAATCATTCTCATCCTCTCCAAGCTCTAATCTTGTACATCATTTTTCACGTTTTCCCCATCCTTCGTCAAGCCAATCTTCATCATGAACGCCATCTTTGTTCAAAGTTATCCTTAAACATAACCCCAAGCATTTTGGAGCTAAAATCTTTCCATATTCTTTGTGGCAATTTCAATTTTGTAAAATGAGGGACCAAGAAGGAGGATTTTTGCTTGATTTCAACCCCTTGGAGTCTCTAAAAATCCTACTCTCATATAGTTCATCACTTGAGGCAGGGCTTTATACTTGCATTCTTGAATTTCTTGCCCATTTAATCGATACAATTTAGTTTTCTAAGTTGTTGAAATTCTTGGTTTATGACATTTCTGTTTTGGAATGAGAAATTTATAGTTTTAGAATGAAGTATGGCTGGAAATTCTGTGTTGGAAGGAAATCAATTAGCGTTTTTTGAGTTATAATTAATTTAATTTGGAGTTGAATTGTGTTGGTTAAGAAGCCCTTAAGATCACTTTGCTAAATGTTATTACTTGCTGAAATTTGATTTTATGCCCTAACAGCAAATTTACATAAATTTTAAAATTTATCTAGACATAGAATTTTAAGCTGAAATTTTTATGAGATATAGTTAACATGTGAAACTACTCCTATCAATTTTTTTGAGAACAGATATAATCACTCACTCTCCTTAAAAATTGCAAAATTGAGACTGCCCCTATTAGCACTCTACACTTGTTTCAGTAAGCTGTAAATTTTTCTATTTTTGTTACCCTGACAAACGAAGGAATTTTAATCTGAAAATTTTACACAATGTTGTAACATCTAGAGGATTTCTTTTGAATTTTTGTGAAAAATTCTAGGGTGGTTTACTATGGTCTAAAATTTGTGAAAATTTATTTTGTGGTGCTGAAAAATATGTGTTGAGCGTCAAATTTGTACCATTTTGAATCCCCATCTAAGATCTCATTTTTGACCTAAATTTTCTACACATTAATTCGAATATGTTGTAGGTACATCCCTGATTTTTTCAAAAAACTTATCATGTCATTTACTAAAATTTTTAGATTTATTTTTTAGACCAATTTTTTGTAAAGTTGCTGTCTTTATTATGTCAAAGAAGTAAATGAAATACAAGTGATGTTAGGAGTTGTGTGTTTTATATAATCAAGCCTATGAAAGTGTGATTGGCACGAAACAACGATGATTATGATGACTGTGATTATTTGTGATTAAGAAAAATGATCGGATGATATGAAATCTATGGAAGGGATATTATGTTACTTATGATATGCATAAACATGTAATTAAATATTTGGTGCTGGATTGTACGCATAGTAATTTGGCCTTATTTGTGTATTGAGAATCTACATGGTTCTGATATTTTATGGATTTTTGTATGATGCTATTATATGACATAACAAAAATGCGCATATGTTATAAGTCAAATGTTGCATGTTGTGTATTATTTCATTATGCATACCTATGTTAAAAGAAAGTGTGTGTGTGTATATATATATATAAAAGACATTAGACATGGTTTTCACTGATAAAGTATTAATGTGATAAACAAAAAATGTTAAAGATGTTTGACTTAGTGCCCATTGAAGAAGTATTACTGTGATATGAAAAGATATTACACATGGTCCCCACTAATAAAGTATTAATCTTATATAACATATTAAAGATGTTGGACTTCGTCCCCACTAATTTGCAAATAATCCTCAATAGAAAGAGGTAATTCCTACTATTCTAACACATTGTTTATTCCCACTACTGTATTTAATTTGTCAATGATGATTGGTTTTTGGTATGATGAGCTCATTACCCCACCAATTGGTTAAACTAGGTGGATAAGAAAAGATATATATAAAGAAAGACATGTATAAAGGAAAAGATGTATAAAGAAAGATATAAGTATAAAGGAAGAGATGTATAAGAAGAAGACAATAAATGAAAAGACAAAACTACATACTTTATGTGATTGAATGTAATCTTATATGTATGTGTGTGTTCATTTATATTGTCATGCATACATGAAAGGTGGCTGAAGATGATTTAGATAACATCTTAGTATATGCATTTTACTGGGAACTTTCTAGTTCTCATCCCATTTTATTTCAGTATTTTCTCTAGACGAGAAGCAAATAACTAAGGATCATTTGGAGGAACATGTTTAAGGAAAGTAGTTAGGATTTTATCTTAGATAATGAGAATAGGTATGATTTTATTCTAGTTCAAGAGACTTATTTAGTATTTACAACATTCTATTTGGATTTATTTATGTATTTATAATACATATCTATTATTCATAGATTGGATGATTCATATGCATATATCTGTGGATGTATTAGTTAGCTTCCACAAAATAAATATTGTACACGATTTGTCTATATGCAAGGCTTCTAGTTTGATTTATATAAAAAAAATATTACCACTATTTTTCTTATATCTTATTTTGTCAAAACAAATAAAATTATAAGACCAAAATATAATAACTAAAAGTTAACCTTAATACGACTTGAGTATCAAGAGGTTAAAATTTAGTGTTACATGATGGATCAAACCTGACACACACAATTTCTTGGGCCCAAAATTGACAATGGACTAGGAACTTTGTTGCCCATATTGGGGAGGCATACTACTTTACTAAATATTAGTAGGTCAAATTTATGTTATTTTAGGTTTTCTATATAGGATCCTGTTGGGAATTTGTCTTTTTCATGTACTTCTTGGTACACAAAAAAAAAAAGTGTTTAGGATTTATAATTTTTAGACAAACTATTTTGTTTTTGTTTAACAACCTTAAGGACAAGATTGATGCAAGGGGATGTTAATGTTATGATATAATATTAGGAGAAATATCCAATAGGGACAATCTAGAATTAAGATAAAAATTGTTAAAGATAGGAAATAATATTTAGTAAGAATATTCTATAGTTTATGATGAAATGTCATAGTTTGATAAGGTTCTAGAATACTTTCTAGTATTATAAATATAGTCATTTGTAATTAATAAGAAAAAGAAAGAAAAATATTAGTATTAATTTTTAACCTTAGTTTTTAGATTAGCTAGTTTCTTTTAATTTTCCTTAGCATTAACTTTGCTTGGTCACCTTAACTTCTACCAATATGGCTTCAAATCTGTCGTCAAGGACTCAGATTCTTGTTGACGTGATTGGCAAAGGGAAGTATGAACCTATGGCTCAGTTTGATCTAAGCTACGCATTCGTTTAGGGGGCCTGGTTTATGATGTCAATGAAGGAGCTGAAAGATCTTTAATGGTTGGTTTATCTTGAGGCAGAAATTTTGAGCCCTTGATATTCCATATTTTTTCGAATAAATGTACTTAATAGCATGTGGGCCCAACTTTAATACATTGATCCTACCAAACAGCCCACAATCCGCCTCTCGCGTGCACACATATATATACACGTATACGCACTCGCATTCATTGGCTATCCAATTTTCAAAACCCTGTCAGGCTGTTTGGAATTTGGATTAGATTAATTTTTGAAAAATGTTTTGGATAATCTGTGGTGGTAGTAATATATAATTACTTTAATTTAAGAAAGTACGTACTATTTTATTATTTCCACTTAGTTTTAATCACAGCTAGCTGGGCATTCAACATGCAACGACAACGTCATGTCTATCAAGATCAGCTGACAGCAATCGCTGGTGGATAGGTTCTGTGACTTTCTAGAACTTTGAGGAAAGATTCTCACCGGTAGAGGCGGTCATTTTACTGAAAACGTTTACGTGTATATGTGTCTAGGTTTAAATGCATAAATAAATTAAAAAAATTGATATAATCTTAATATTAAGATAATTAAATTATTTTCACTATTTTCATTTCTTTTTCTTAATTAATCTCTCATGCCCACTGCTTTTTCTCTTCCCCTTATCTTCTCCCTTTCTCTTAGTGAGGGTATACTACCTTTAAAATAAATATCTTTTACATTTTTCATATTCATTCATAAAGTGATGTATCTAAATATATATGAATCTAAAAGGTGAAAAGTATATTTATTTTAAAACAGAGAGAATAGTTTGAAAAAATAATTAGTATTGCCTAAATTTTTAAAATGGACACTTATTTGAAAAATGAAAGTAATATTGTTATGGGTGCATTTGTGTTAATTTTTTTTTCACAAAAAATATTTGCATGTTGAATTTTTTTAATTTTTAAAGTTATGATTTTAGTTTTATATAATACTAAAATAATACTTAAAATTGTTTAAAATTAGAGTTTACTTTTGATATACTAATAATATAATAAAAAAATCGATACTATAATCAAATTAAGGGTGATTTTGGTAATACACTTCGAAAAAAGTGTTCTGACTTATGAAAAGTATAATCCAATTTTTTCTATTTGATAAACTAAAAAGGTGATATGCTTTTGCTTCTAGCTTTTAAAAGCCAGTGGTGCTTTTGAGGGCACCTCAATGAGATGTTTTTTAGAGCTAACTTTATAATTTCTAAAATTCAAAAGATTAATATGATTTTACTATAATTAATAATAATAAATATAGAAATTATATTATTTAATATCTATATTTATTATTGTTATTTTGGATATTTAGAGCATATTTATCAAACATTGTTACCAAATACTATGGCTTTGTAAAGCAGTGTTTTGAAAGGTCAAAGAGCTCTGCAACTTTTTGAGAACCACATTAATACCAAACTAAGCCTAAATCTCTCAATTTGCATTAGTTTGAAGTATTAGGATGTGAGTTAGCTATATTTACCGACGTGAAATTATATGATTAAATAATTGTATAAAATTCATACTATCAACGTAACAAAATTAAATGCCCGAATTTATATAAATAAAAAATACTTTTTCTTTGAAAAATGCATGCTCATAATCATTATCAACTGCTCCATTCGTTCACAAATAAGTGTCTACTTGTAAATGTGCACATGGATTAAGAAAATGATTAGCACAATCTTGATGTTAAAATAATTTAAGTTTATTTTATTGAATTGCACTCACTATTTTCCTCTTTTTTTCTTAGTTACTCTCTCACCTCCACTTCTCTTTCTCTTTCTCTTTCATTAATAGGGATAGTTGGAAGAAATTAATTAATATTACCTTGAATTGAAAATAAAACAAGGAGCCTGTATACATGCACTGCACGGTGGTGCTGCGCTGCTTATCCCTATATTGATGAAATACTGCATGCTCAGTCGGCCACTACTTATGATCAGCCCCGTGCTCGCCCTTGCCATGCAACCTATCAATGTTCACTGGAGTTAGGAGGATATGCCGTGTCCCCCAAAGGAGCAAACAAATCCACTTGGTGCCACTCCACTATCTCGAAGCACAGGAACAAATTGATCTCCAAACCTCAACTAAGGCTATCACCCAATCCGACGTGACGACCATGATGTTGGGGTCCTCAGATAGCATCCATACGAACTGCATTGATTTTAACAGATATGTCAACCAACTTTGAAATAATATTTAAATTCACAACACAATATTTAAATTCCTTAATGTAATAATACCCTATCAATAGGCATGACATCAATAAGTCTCCTCAACTATACCAATTGAGCCCTATCAGGGTCCGATCTCAAAGGTAGTAGTCCGACCTACCTTAAAAAATAATATTTCCAAACTTCGAGAAATTTAAACATATACAAGTACAAAGAGAAAACAAAATAATCTTTGGAGTTTTATATCTATTAGCAAATGGAAACCGAATCTCAAACCTTGCAAGGCACAGTGACAGGATTTGATAGTATGCCCATGACAATAGTAGCAACCCACATCCTCCTATGTCAGTCACTCGATAATTGTTTGCTAAACATAGAGCACAGTATAGCATTGCAAGCACAATAGATCCCTAACTTAAAGTCCCATACAAATCAAAGTTCGCCATTAAATGCAACTACTTCAGATGAAGCAGGAAACTCGACTTATTTGGTGTTAGAAATTGACCAATCAACTGTATAATATAAGCTTGAGTGTGGTCCTATACCTTTATCTCTAATGCACTCTCATGCAGTTGCTAGAACTCAAACCATGAAAGCTTCACGAATGATCCTAGCCTTTGCCTAACATCCGGCATCGTACCCAAAAGCTACTCACACATGGTGTAAATGTCTCGACCAAGATATCTCTGGAATGCACCAATGCACTTGTGTAACATCCCTTTTTTTAAAATAATAATAATAATGATAAAAATAAAATAGTTTATGTGTAATAATTTTAAGTTATGCTCTTACTTAGTAATTTTATATATCAACAATTATTTTAAATATTAGACCAAAACTTTAAACTACAAATATTAACTGTATAAAATAAGATAATAAACTAGTGACAATAAACTCATAGTACATTGTACTAAATTAAGAATAAGATTTATTAAGTGTAATAAATAATAATATGTTAAGTATTAATAATTAGGTGTATAATTTTTATACAAAAAAAATAAAGATAGTACATAAAAAAAAGAAAAAAAGAAAAGGGGGGGCGGCGTACACGGCACCGCCACTCACCCATAACATTTCAGCCACAGAAACTTCATTTCTGTGAGCTGTGCATCCATATATATATATGTGGGTGTGTGTGTGTGTGACGGAGTGACAGTGAGAGAGAACGTGAGGAAGAGAAAAAGAGAGGAGAGAGGAGAAAGAAGAGAAAAGAACGAGAGAAAGAAAGAAAAGGGAAAAGAGAGAAAGAATTAAAAAAAAGGAGATAGTAAGGTTAGTATACTATAAAGTTCAATAGGTGTACGCAATTTTCATCTTCCGACAGAATTTAAGGTAGGAAATAAATTTATTTTTATGCCAAATAAAACCATGACTACAGTTATTATTATTACTATTTATTTTATGCACTATCATTTTTATCACAGATGCTCATAGTCAATTGTTTTTATACTATTAATGATCATGAACCTGAATAGTAAAATAATACTAATAAAAAATAATCCTCTTCTCTCCCTACCGGTCCCGTCGGTTTACCGTGCTCCGGTTTCTTTTATCACTTAATTATAATGATTCTCTCTCCCTTTACTCGTCCAGTCAGAATCTGCCGTTCAGCTTTCTTTTATTATTTAATTATAAGTATTCTCTTCTCCCTCTACTGGTTCAGTGTGGAGTACCGCCGCTCCAGTTTCTTATTTATATTAATATTTATATTTATGCGATTTAAAGTTTAATTCAAATTAATTAAATATTCCTTCTTATTTATGTTGTTATCTGTTGTACATTAATTTATTAGATCTAACTTCTATTCTTTTGGTCCAATTTATTTATGCATGAATTTATAAATTTATGTATTTATGTTTCACTATTTAAATTGTTGAGTAACAATATTTATTTAAGTTTCATTTATTGATTTATTATATGAAATTCTTTATTGTGAAATTATGCATAATAACTTTTAAAAGAACATAATTAATTAAGATGTGCCGCTAACCACAGATAGGGCAGAGGGATAAATGTAAGATCCTTTTATGTTACCTGCCTTGGTTAGAATGACATAAGTGTCTTGCTTTGTCATCATGATGTTAAGGACAATATGAAAGAATGTGAATTCCCTAAGATAAGGCCTTCGACTATGTGTGAGACAAGCAGACAAATGAAAGAGAAACTAAAGTAAAGCAAATCATAATTTTGATAAGATATGCATGACATATTCTATGCATAACAGGTTCTACATGACATATTTTATGATAACTGATTATATTCATATAACGTTACTGTAGTCATGTGTATGTCCCGTGCAGACACGGCTGGAACCAACCATAGTTCAAATATTTTTAAAACCATTCATTCTCTACTGGAAATTTTTATAAATTCTCATTTCCCTTTATTTTTATTTCTGGTGGTTTCAGATTAGTCAAGTAACACTGAATGGATGACAGCTGCTAGAAACTCATGGCTTATGTTTAATTAATGTGTGATTTTATGTTACAAATTATAGAAATATTCGGTTTGTACTTAATGATATTAAGTTGTCATTGCTAGAACCTTATACTTGTAATCCCTCTATTTAATGTTAATCATTGTGCTTCATGTGTAAATTCATATTATTAGTTATTTTATGAGAGGGTGTTACAACTTGCTCAATGCGACTCCATCAATGCATAACAACGTCATGGAGGGTGATTGTGCACTTTCCATATGGAAGGTGGAATGTATGACTCTTCGGTCGTCACCTCTCCAAAAGAGTGCAAAATAGGCACCTAGGTCATATCTTGCATGCTTGGGTTGCAGGATATGATCAAGCTACATGAATAAAACAAATAATCACTCACTAAATTCTATGAAATATTTATTTGTTATATAAATTAAATACTAACATAAAATCCTATTTATTAACCACGATCCCTAAACCCTAACTTTTATTGATATTTTAACTACTAATAAATTATTATAACAAATAATTATCCACGATGGAAATATTTTAAAATAATTAAAAAAATCCATGAACCTAATTGGTTAATGTGCATTCACTAAGTATTAACTAACAATAATCATCAAAATAAATTAAACTAGCAATTATCTATTTATCCTAATAACAAATAAGTATCAAAACTAATTTAATTCCTATACCCTAATAGGTAACATTAACTACTAAATAATTAAATAAATACTTAATTAAATAAATTTAAATATCATTTGATCCAATTGTCCTGCAATGTGTGGATACTCGCATTGAATCGGTAAAGATTTTCTTGCACCATTTCTTTAAGATTTTACTCTTTCAACTTGAGCCAATATAGTAAAAAGTGAAAAGTGAAACTAGTGGGGGACCATCAGTAAGAAATACTTTATATAAGTAACCAACTTGTTTTTATAGAAGGCTTCTATGAAAATGATTTGCATGTGTTTTCATAGAAAACTTCTACAAAGACATACATGAAATTAATTGTTTGTTTTCGTATAAGGCTTTTACAAAAATACATGCAAATTATTTTCGAAGGAGCGTTCTATGAAAAGCACTTAGCAAGACAAAATGATTCATTCCTTGTAATTAATTCTTGTATTTTTTTTATTTTTTTTGGGGGGTCTATTTTGATGAAAGAAAAAAAAAACCCCCTAAGAGTCGTCCTTCAATAACTCTCACGGAGGGCAGACCTACCTTAAGAAATCACAAGAGGGGGGTGCTTGCACCCCATATGAATGGAAATTTATTTTATAATTTTCACTTATATCTACGATAACGCGTTTATAAAATTTTGATATGCACACCGTCATATAAGTGTTGCTGGTTCTATACCTGACCTAAGAACTTGGTGCTAATAAAAACGAATGTAGAGTCAATAAAAAAAACAAAAAAACAAAAAAGAAAACGAGTGGTGAGAGCGCAGAGAGATAGGCCACGTTGATATTAAATGGTGAAGTGATAATTGAAATGAAACGAACGAAATATAATATCATACTACATGCAGGTTTATACTTTATGGCTATTCGGCAACAAATTAAAAGCAATTATAATGTAACCGCCACTATCAATAGCCATTTGCCACTTGCCACGGTTGTGTGAGTATCAGTACTTGAACATTTCATGTCCACGAATCATGATTCAGATCCTGCTGTATATAACAGTTCAAAGAATCTAACTCTACCCGGGATATGGCTAACATACATTTTACGGGAACTAGATGGGAAAGACAACGGAGAAAGTAGTGGGAGATTTAGTAATGAATTATTTAAAAAATCATAAGAGCTCTACAACTTTTTTACCATTAAAGGATTTAATTTCTATATATTACTGGTATAAAATTTTTCCAGACAATTATTTATTTGTGAATTGTCATATTCATCGTGATAATTAATTCTCTTATTTATTATTTAAAAAGTTATAATAATAAAATATTCTAATTAGATCATAGTGTAAGTGTATCAAATCTAAACACATTATTTATCCTAATAGTACTTATGGGTTATCCTTATCATTTAATTTAATGATTTTTTAATACCATAATTAAGTTGTTAAATATTGATTGTTTGCTACACGGATGTCGAAGATTTTTCTTTAAAAAAGTTCTACTCTTCTTTAAGATTATTTAATTTGCATGAACTTGATTATAGATGTAGAGTGAAAGAAAGAGACGGCATTAATCGGGTGCGGTGGAATAGTAAGGGCTTATTCTTTTTTAATTAAATGTCAGAAGTTCAATCTCTAGTTTTGAGTATAAAAAGCCAATTAAAAAAATTTAGGACCAGCTCTCTCACTCTAAAAGATGCCTACTATAGATAAGGGATTAGTCTCACAGTTTTTGACTATAGGATACCATAATTTCAATAAAAAAAAAAAGAAAAGAAAGAGACGGCATTAAATGGCGCTTTGCTGGCCCCCTTTTTCATTCTCATTAGTCATTTTTTTTCATAGTCGATGGTCCACAAGTCCAAAAAATGAACACATATTTGTCTACGTTCTCAAACTGAAGCAATAAACCCCTTCCCTACCATTGTCATGCGAATGCAATCATATCATATATGATACTGGTCCTGAATCCACAGCCCCGCATCACCGTTGATTAAATGTAATTTATCTCTTCTTATTTAATTTTCTCATATCTCTTTGCATGAAAGAAAAATTTAAAGGCGTGTATGATTGGTTATGATTAGAGTTTTTTTCTTTCCTTTTTTAGTAAATTGTATTGCAGTGGACCTCCTAAAGTACGATGGAACATTGAATTATAATTTGATAATGTGTTGCAACAAGATAGGTCTCTTAAAACTATTGGTTGGGTGTCTCGATTATTGATTACCTAACTAATTTCTTTTGCACTTTCGGCCGAAGAGGGTGTATGATTTTGCAGTGAGCCGTGCTCGTAAAATCATGCGTTTGTTATATCTACAAATCGGTTTCATTTACCTGACGGTAGTGCCGAGCTAGTCAATTTTTTTTTTCTTTTTGTCTTTATCCTTCTTATTAATTTTTCAAAACTTTAATGTGAAACAAAATCAAAGTTAAACAAATTAATTATTTCGAAACAAATAAAATAAATATTTTTTTATTGAACAAAAGTTAAGTTTTGTAGTAATGAATAAAATCCAAACAAAAAATATTATTAACATAGTCCTATGGAGCATGTTCTGCCCTTTTGATTTTTTGGTGTCACTTGGGATGAATTGCAATTTACCCTCTAAACTATCGGTCATGTACACTTTAAATCTTAAACTTTAATAATCTGTAGTTTGACACCCTAAATTTTCTTAAATATGTAAATTGACGATTTTCAATAATTTTTTCATCAATTATTAATAAAAAAAATCATAAATTTAAGAAAATTTTGGTATCAACTTACATATTTAATAAAATTTAAGAGTCAATTTGCACATGTTGCAATGTTCAAAGGTATGATATGCTTACTTTAGCTAATATACATACTTATAAAAAGTTTAGGGGATCAATTTACACATTTTTAAAGTTTATGGACTATTACTTACCTATAATTTGGGACAAAGACAAATTTTCCTAAATTTGTAATTTCAATTTAAAAATAATTTTGTGTAGTTAATTTGACTATAATTTATTATCAAGATCATTTAATCAATTTTTTAATGTGTATATTAATCCTAATGGTCAAAGGAAAGGAGTATCTTCTAAGATTATCTCACAATAATTAAAGTCAATGCATGATTAATGAATTTAATTTTTTATATGATATATATATATATATATAGGGAATGTACAATATAAAAAAATGATTTATTGTGAGGGTAAGAGGAGTAAATCTTGACTGTTGGATTTTACATGAATGGTCAATATCAAAACATAAAGTCATGTGACTTTTTTAAATAGGTATGTGATTATTAATTATCATTAATCAACTTTCAATTTTAACCATCCATGTATAGTTATAAGGTCCATATTTACTCCACTCACTCTTATAATAAATATGAAAGGACTTCAATCTGAAAATGGGATTTAAGTTCAAGAGATTTATGTATTTCTTTTTTCTCAAAAAAGAAAACACAAGTTCGTTTGGTTAAAATTATGAAAGAAGTACTTCTTTATATTCTTTAGAAGCAGAAGCAAAATCAGAAGCAAAAGTTGAAAATTTTTATATGTTTGGATGTAATTATAAAAGTACTTATTTTTTTAAGTAAAATTACAATTAAGGGTGCATTTGGCATGGCATATCAGGCATGATAGGATAAGCTAATACTATATGTTATAATCTTATCCGTTGTTTGATACAAACAACATAGTGTATAAGCTTATCCATCACGATCCCTTTATACCTTAAAATGACGTATAACTTAATCATCACTACAAAAAAATGGTATATTATGGCGGTTGTTTTTGCAAATTAGGGTGGTTATAACTGCCGTAATTACCAACACCATTGGGTAAATTACAGCGATTATAAAAAAATCACCACAATCAGCCTATATAATAGCCATAATTTACAGTGAATAATGGCAGTTTGAAACTGCCTTTTATGGTGGTTTGAAACTGCCATAATTTGCAACATTTGTTTTAAAAAAATATTCATGGCGATTTGGAATCGCTGCAATTTTTTGTGAAATATTTTGAAAAAATAATTATGGTGGTTTGAAACCGCCACAATTTTTCACATTTAAAAAAAAATTAATTATCAATTTTCAGTGAAATATTTTAGAAAAATTGTTTAGGGAAATGGCCCCTAAAAAGCAATTCAATTCATGCCCTCCAAGAAATGTTTAACACAATTAACATTAGCAAAATAATGCATGTCTCCTAATCTATTTTTCAAAAGAATTACACTGATCTATCTAAATGATATGCAACACAATAAAATCTTGACAATATTTTTGGCATTTCATAGCCAATAAATTAATCAAAAATAATATTAAGACAATAAAATTAGCCATAAAACAGGGATCAAAGGCTAGGTTATGGATACTAACAACCAAAAAAGAAAACAAGAGAAAAAAATTCCTCCAGTGTAGCAAGGCTTGAAAACAAAAGATATTATTCAGAATTTTACATGAAAACATTAATTTAAGTCATTTTATGGATAGCACTACCTTCGAATAACAAGCGAGAAGTATGAAGGTATTCTAAATTTGAATTTATACCTGAAAAAAAAGATTCAGATTATGTCAAAGAGAAATAAAAACAAGTAGCCAACTAACACCAAGGAGACAAAAAAAATAGAGAATAAAGAATATGCTATGATAAAGACATTCTCACTTTGACTTCAGAAACATCAATTATAATTTAGAACATTAAATTCAGTTACCCTGACCTTGGCTAATCAAGATTACACTTCAACTAACTCAGTTAGGAGTTGTAAGGTAAATATATAACTATGGCCACTGACTAATCAGGTGGCTTTATTGAGAAGATGAATTAAGCCAAAAGGTGCGGCATAATAATAATCGATGCCCAACATGTTATCATCATGTAGTATTTACTTTTGCCTTAAGCTTTTAAACAACTTCATATATAAATAATCTTATCAAGAGAATAAATATAATGATTACAAACATGCAAATTGTATATCTTGATTTTAAAATGTACACACACATGTAAGATGTATTAATAATCAAAGCCATTGAATAGTTGAAAGAGCAAAATGACTAAATTGTATGGCTTCTTAATAGCATGCCCATTATCCTCTTGCTAGTTTACAGTTTACAGTGGTACTTGCCTAGTGACTGGTTAATAACCGATATGCATATGAACTATCTATCCCCATAAGTATGAAGGGGTAGCCTATTAAGCATATGGACTATCACAGATGGGATCAAAACCAAAACTAGAAAGTTAGGTAATTTTTTTTAGTAAGTTTATATTTCCTTTCCTTTTGCTGCCTGCAACAAAGGGACTAAGGTATATTTTTTTTTCAAAAAAAGTTAAGAACTTATTCACAAAGAGAGAGAGAGAGAGATAGACAGAGACAATGTTACAAAAAAGATCAAAGTATTTCAAGAGTTTAACTTATCCTAATCACTAATCCTCAAAACAAGAAAAAATTGTGTAATAATCAACCAAGAAGACAGAGGAATACAGGCCAAAGAGTAGAGTATGCAATATCCATTAAGAAACACATAGGATTTGAAATATTAAATTTTTGATCTTTAATTACCTATATAAGCTAATTTGCCATTATATGTTCGAAGAAGATTTCCAAGGTGGGATTTGCATGATAGAATCCACACTCAAGAAGTTGATTGAATGAGCAGTAAACTCCTACCTAATTGGCATAAGGGAAAATGAACTGTGCTTAGTATGCAAAAACTAAGAGCTGGACAGATTTGAAATTAGAATAATTTTTTTGCAGCCAGTTTCATGATATGACCTCAATCAAGTATAGATCCTTCACTTCCGACAACTTTTTCCCCTACAATACCTATAGAAAGATAATTCATTAGCATAAGTGTCAATTTTTCTAGCAGGCATAAAGAAAAAATCCAAAAGAGAAGATGGCTCAGTATACTTTAACTTATCTTCAAGAGAGGGGGTAACTTTAAACACGTTTAGGAAATATGCCCTAGATGCCAAAATTAATTAGGGAGACTATTTCCTACTGCTATATATAATACATCCAAATCTTCAGGGTCATCTTTATTGGAATTATTTAAAATATATTTAAGTTCTAACTGATGGGTACTCCATTTGATAGATACATGATGCAAGCAGTCTGAAACCTAGATGGTCAAGTAAGGTTTGGATGACTAAACATAATTTTAAATTGTTCAATTTAAAATCTAGATCTTCAGATGGACCTATGGTGCTTTAACTCAGATTTTTCTCTTTATTTGTTCAATTTGAGTACATGTCACTTACATAGGTTTGTCTTGAATCATCTGAAATTAAACATTTTTCCTTTGCCTTTAAAAATGTAATAGTTCTGTTGGCCATTAAGATAAACACCATAACATTAAATAGTGAATCCATTTCAATAATGATTCCTTCAAAAAGGAAAAGGCTTGTCTTAATTGTTTACCATCAGTCGGTTTAGACTCAATAATAGGCACAACATCCCCATCATTTGCACAATCATACCCATATCTACGTTTCCATGTTCGAAATTGCTCATCATATATGATCTTGTCTTTCTTCTATTTTTGTATGCCTGAAAAAACAAAAATGAACCAACACACAACATAACAGTCAGCTGGTAAAAAATAAACAATTAGACAAAAAACCCCTAAGCCCCAAATAGGATTACATAAACAACAAGTAACATGAAATAAATTCAATTTAGAGAATAGCAGAGACTAACTAACTAACTAACTAACTAGCCAACCGTTCAATTCAAATGGGTTTGCTTCATCTTTTACTTTTTTATTTTTGGTTTAATTTCCTTATAGAAAATGTTCTAAATGTAGAAACAGTCTTCTTAGAAGAAAAGGAAGAACCTTTTCCCTTGTCCTTATCAATCTTTCAATAGAAGACAATACGAAAATGTAGGCATTAAATTAATTCGTATATTATACGATAATAGATTCAACTACAGCACAACTCGGTGCTTGTTCAAACAAGAACTTTTGAGCATGTATGTGTGATTATGAAGAACACAAAGAGACATTAAGGGAGATAGAGAGTAATCTTATTTGGAGGAACTACATAACAAAGCGGATATGCTGCAAAGTGCTTTTCTAGATTTTTATTCTCTTTCTTATCACCAAATGACAGTTTCCCATATGATATTGTCCTTAACAATACAGATCCTTGTGTAGAATTTTTAAAAAATATTACAAACGATATTACATACAGCTAGTGGCAATATCCAAAAGGTTAACAAAGGAGAATATATCTTGGGAAGCTTATCTTTTGGTGGTGGACCCAAATAAAACCCTTCTTTTACATTATCAAAAAGCAAAGAGTCAACACAAATAGATATGTTATATAGTACACACATCATTATCAGTTACCAGAATCACAAAATAAGTCAAAAGCAAGTTCAAACTAGAGAACTGCTATGCATTGGCTACAGATGATTAATCCTTAAGCATTGACTAAGTAGTAGACTTTATTGTCACGACCACCACTACTGCTAATATAATATCTAGAGTTAAGAACTTTTGGAAAGTTATGTGTACATAACTGATAAAATTACCTTCACAAAAATTAGCTCTTGGTAATCAAATCTTCTACACTTAGTCACTAATATAAAAAATAAAAAGCTGATTAACTTGCTTCGACATCTCAAGTGCTATTAGCTTTGCTATACCAGTTCCTGCTTGAAATCATGACAAAGAAGAAGTTGGACAAACTAACTTGTTAAGCACAAAGTAGGACTGAGTTGTTAACATATATGAAAATTACACAACTCTTTAGGTAAATTTGACTTAGATAACCATATTTTAACATAAGTAAAATACCATTTATAGATCCCTGATGCAAAAACTAAGAGGCATAGCCATGCACAGGCATGGGAAATCAAGTACACACTTTGGAAAGCAAGAATAAATACTTTGCTCAAGTGAAATGATTCAAGCCACCGCTCCACTAGATATTGACTTCTAATTTTCTACAACTTGGCGCCTTTCTTGGATAGCAATGTTAAAGTCCTAACAAACTGAACTCTAAAACTATACATATCGGCTAAAGACCAAAGTGGCAAAATTTATGTCACCGGATAAAACTATACAAAATTCAACTATTTTTGAGAGCAATGGCAAAATTTATGTCACCAAATAAACATAGCTCAAAAAATGCACAAAATAAGTGAGACTTTTCATCAAACACATTGTAAGCTCAAATAATCCAACTTGTATTTGGAAACAAAGAAATGTTTCCTCTAAATATCAAATCCTCAATCTAGATCTAAAACTCACAGTGACCATATTAAAAAAAAAGAACGCAAATGTTAAGGAAATTGAATAGGGAAAAAACTAGAAATAGATAACAAATTGGGCAAAACAAGCATCAGTGAAAAGATTAAAAGGAAAAAAAAAAGAAAGGAATCGAAGGAAGGTAACAGACACCAGAGGCGTTACTGATGAGTTCGCGAAGAAAGATCTCCTTGTTGGAGTAAAAGGTGTTGATGATGAGGCTAAGCAGCTGGTTGATCTCTGCCTGGAAAGTGAACGTCTCAGTTTCCGCCATTCTGTGTCGATCTAGAGAAAGAAGAACACATAAATGGAGAGGGAGGGAGACGGGGAGAAAGAGAAAGAGAGAGAGAAGGAGAGAGAGAGAGAGAGAGAGAGAGAGAGAGAGAATACACACGTCACAGGAGATGTTTGTGCAACTCACGAAGGACCACGCGCACGGTGTTAAGTCACCATCCTTCTAGTCGAAGAGTGTGGCGGTGCTCGCGAAATGCGTGCCATGGAGTGGAGGAGGACATGGATGCGGATGGAATAAGAAGACGAGCATGCGCCGGCTAGGTAGGGGGTAGCAAGGACGAGTGGCAGCAGCGGTTGGGGGCCGGTGGCGTTGTGGCTGGATGGAGAAGGAAAGAGGTTAGGTGGAGGGAGGGTTGTCTTATAAGAGTTGTATGAATGGGGGAGAATGAAACCCTTTCTTTTGAGTGAATGGAGGAGAATGGGTGGTAGCACACTACGGTGATTTTAAAGAACCGCCTTAATTCAACCGCTGCAATACATACAATTTTTTGTAATGTATGCCTAAAGAGGCCGTATTAGGCTCGATTAGCCTTTAAGGTATAAAGACTCTTTTATTTTTAAATGATAATAATAATATAATAAAAAGGAATTATATAATAAATAATAATAAATAAAATAATAAGTATTTAACAAAAATTAACTATTTTAAATAAATAATATATAGTATAAAAGTCAATTCTAAATTATAAGTTATAAACTAGTAAACTAAATCATAAATAAGTAATAAATAATATGTAATATGTAAAAATAAAGATTAGTAATCAAAATATTTTAATTTAATATTAATTTTAAACTTAAATAAAAAATATAAATAAAATATTAAAAATATTAAAATATATAAAAGAGAGTTTTTTATATTTTATACTTAATGAAATAACAAATAGTTATAAAATATTGAAATAGATAATAACATTTAATATAAATTAAATTTTCAATAATAAATATTTTAATAATTAATAAAAATTATTTCATTATTATTTTTATATATTATTTAATTATAATTAAAATTATTGGTAAATAAATGATAATATTATAGAATATAAAATGTAATATCTTATACAATACTACATTAAATATTATATAGTATATTAAAAGTTTATCAGACCCTATACTATCACACTTTATTTTATCAAGTCTTATACTATCAGGTCTTATCCTATCAAACCTTATACTATCAATCCTTATTTTATCAGGTGTGACAAATAGATCCTAAGGGTATAAAAAGTTACTTTAATTTCTAAGAAAGATGCTTTGATTTCCCATATTTTTTGCACATGAAATTTTTTTATACAAAATTATAATTAATAAAAAATATTTAAATAAAAAATATTTAATATTTAATATTTGTTTATTTTATGTAATATTTACTGGGCTTATTAAACTAATTATGTATATATATGTTTATTATCGTTGAGTTATATTTTATTGAATTATAAATTAATACATGCAAAAAATAAAACATAACGAAACAATTAAATTATTGCAAATGTGACAGTGAAAATAAGATGAAGGGATGAGAGTGATTTTGTGGAAAGTTATTTTTTATATTTTCATAAAATTTGTGAAGATAATTTGAAATCTAAATAATTTTAAAAATCAATCAAGAACACTTTCTCTCTTCTACTGCTTTTGCTTATACTAGAAATATGTCACTACACCAAAAAAGGTGTTTTGCGGTGGTTCATATCAAGTTCTGCGGCGGTTAACAATTTGCAATGATTCGACAACCGTCGTTATCTCAAGTGTCACCAGCCATCTTGCGGCGATTTTGAGCAACTGCTGGAACAACCGCAACAAGTTATTTTGCGACGGTTTTGACCACCGCAAACTACTTTTTAAAAAAACTAGTTAAAACATTAGCTGCGGTTTTCAAACAAAATCACCGCCACTCATTGCCACTATTTTTTAACATTATTGTGCAACGGTTTCAACCATCACAATTTTCATTCTTAAAATCTAATTGAAGTTATCGTGACGTTTTGTGAAATTGCCACTATTGGCTGACATTTTGCTGAACCAATGTTGCTACGGTTTAGAATCGCCGCGATTTGTTTTTCTTTCAGTTTTGATCATCCCAGTAACATTTTCAAACTACCTCTATTTGTGTAATCTTTCTTTAAGTCCATTTATTTATAACTAGAAATCAAATTCATTAATGTACTGAAAAAAATATTCAATCAAATTGTTCGAAGTATATAATTCAAAAGAAATTAAATTCAAACCAATACATAAAATGCAAGTTTATCTTGCTAAAGGTGCTAAAGTAAACACAAATTCTTAACATAAAAATAAATTCTTAAACATCAACACACTTATATCTTAAGGAAAAAAAACTAAGGATTAGAAGATGATAATGATCCTTCATTTTGGGCTTCATGACTAGTCTTCGAAGAGCGCCTTACTTCCAATGGTGAGCCTATGTCTATTGCCTGAAATTAGAAAAGCTCAATATTAGACCCATGATCATGATCCACACAAACTTCAGCTTTACATATCTAGAATATCAAGTATTCTAATAAACTTCAAAAGGGAAAAGCTACAAGAGTTAACTTGTCTGTGATGGAAATTTCTATGTACCTGTTTAACCCCCATTTACTTGGCAGTAATTATGATTTAGTGTTTAGAAGTATCTTGAAGTTGAGGAGTAGCATGTACATGTCCTGGAAAAGCAACACTAGCAGGCGATGAAATTAAAAAGAATCAAACAATAAAAAAGGAACAATTGAAAATGAAGGGAAAAAAAACATAATCACAAAAGATGACATTTCACATAATAAAAGCTCTATTTACTTGGCAACAAGTATGATTTACAGTGTTTAGAATTACCTTGAGGTTGAGGAGCAACATGTTCATATCCTGGAAAAGCATAACCAGCAACCATGAAATGCAAAAGCATTAAACGATAAGAAAGGAACAATAGAAAAGGAAGGAAAAAAAATCACAAAAGATAGCGTTTAACATAATAAAAGCCCCATTTGTTTCACAGTAATTATGATTTACAGTTCTACCTGCTGCTTGTGCTCCAAGTGACAATTTGGTGATTACATGACTTGCTTGCCAACATAGTCAGAGAAGACAAACACAAACTAGTGATATCCAAGTTCACACAATAATGTATCACTATCATACATGAGGAATAGAAGTAATAATTTTTTCCCTGTATAGTGACTTGGAGGAACTACTTGTCTGTGCATGCTCTACAAATACCACCAATAATATCCATTTAGAAAAAAGGTACATGAATGTGGCTTTAGTAAATTACACCTTAGTATCTATTTTATGCTATGCCACTATATATGTGTATAATGAACAAAAAACCTAGCACAGTTTGAGAAAAACCAGATCAAGATCATCACCAGAATAGTAAACAACATGCAATTCCAAATCACAAGGACACTCACATATTTCTTCAACAACAATCATCAATCTCTACTACCATTTTACACCTTCACCTCCAACCCCAAAGAGGCACAAGAGTCGCAATGACAAGAAATCTCATGCAACCAATTAAGTATTACCACTCTTCATGTAGACTAAAAAAGAATCTAAAATTGATCTACCCTACTTCAAGATTGTGCAAACAATTGGCAACTAGATCAATATCTAAACCCTACATAAATAAAAGCTATTTCGGAAAACCTAATTCGGCAAATCAACAGTTAAACACTATTCATAGGCCTAAAAAGTTGAAGGCACTAGAAATCGAAACTCTATCCTTCCAGAAATCAATATCGAAACTAGAGTTTTTCAGAACATTATCGGAAAACATGTCACTCAATGGCCTATCCAGATTCTTCAGAACCCAATTCAAGGACCACTAGAATCCAAAGAATTAGGGATCACAGAAATCAACAAGAACCCTAAAACAAACATCATCATTGACCACCGAAGCATCACAAAGAGATAGTTTTCTTGAAACCCATCAAAATCGAAAACCAAAAGACAAAAAAGAAGATAAAAACAAAGAATTAAAATAATAATAATAATAATAATAATAATAATAATAATAATAATAATAATAATAATAATAATAATAATAATAAATGAAATTAAAAAAGGGGGTAGTTACCTTCGGATCTTGTTACCCTGGCCGACCTGGTACATGCCCTAGGAGAAGGCGCCGAAGGCAGTAAGAAAGATGGCGATGGCACTGGGGCCTTTGTTTGGGATGTGGTGGGCAAACTGGATAGGGGCGAACCCGCCAAGAGGTGGACTATCCTAGAGGACCAGCATGTCCTTCACGCTCACCATCCTTGGCTTCTTCCTAATCGTGGCCTCCGTCATATTTGCTTAATCTATTATTGGTGATTGCTGCTCATGGTGGTGATGGAGGGTGGTGGCAAAGAACGATGATGAAGAAGGAAAACGGTGAGGGTTGTGCGGTGAAAGCTGAGAGTGAGTAAGGGTCTGAGAGGGTTTAGTGAGAACATAACTTTCACCTTCTTTACGCTATTGCAATGTTTTGCCAAGTCTTTATCTTCATTTTTGAAAAAAAAAAGAAGAAAAAGGGTGAAAATAAAGAATTATAATTTAAATTTAATGGTTATACTAAAAAAAAAGAAGTTTATTTCCTTGTTTGCATTTCAAAAAAATAATTCGTTTATAGCCCTGATTCATAATTTATCTTAGTCTATTAATTTAAAAAATAAAAATAAAAAGAAATTGGAATTGAGTCTCAATTTTGTCAATCAAATCTTTTTATAATTTTTTTAGATAAAATTTTTAATTTTTTTTAATCTCATCTTCTTCAAATTGTTTTTTTTTTCATTTAATGTCAATCAAATCATTTTTAATTGTTTTCTTATTTTGTTAATCAAATCTTTTTTAGTTATTTTTAATTCAAATCATTTTCATATTTTCTCAATCAAATATTTTTCTAATTATTTTTTAAATCAAATCTTTTTTTCTCATATTCTTAAGGGTGTAGTGGGTCTAGCGGTGAGGGGTTTAAATAGTATGCATGAGATCTTAGATTTAAGTATCATTATGCATGATCAATGTAATTTACATAAAAAAAAACTTGGTGACTTGAAAATCTCTTAACTACTAATTTAAACTTTGTTTCAATAAGTTTTTCTTCTTCTTTTAACTAAAGAATTGTAATTTAAATTTAACTATTGGTATTAAAAATAAAAAACCTAGGGCATGTTTGGTTTCAATTTCTAATTTCCAATTTTTAGTTTTTATTTTAGATTTTTTAATTTTCAAATTTTTGTGAATGAAAAACTAAAAACTAAAAATGAAAACTAAAAATTGGATTTTGTAGTTTTCATAATCTTCAATATTTCTTTTACAAAATTTGAAAATTTTAAAAACTGAAAATGAAAACTGAAAACTTAAATAATATAGTGCACTAAGGCTTCTCTCAAATTAGTTAAAGAATGTTTCTCCCTTTTTATTAAAAAAATAGGGTGAAAATTAAAAATGTATTTAAGATTTCACTCTTAGTACTAAAAAATTCCCAATTTGTCGACAAAACTAGATTAAGTTCCCTACCACATTTCAAATAATTTACAAAGCAATTTTTTATGTACGTTGTTTCTTTTTTTTAATGATATAAGTTTTAAGATTTTATAAATTTTTAAGTAACCAAAATAATATATAAAATATTCATAATTTGATCATTTAAGTATTTTAGTAGTTTTTTAAATACTAATAATCGATAATATTAGTAAATTTAATTTTTTATATGAAAATTATATTGGGATTGAGCCTTACAATTCCAAAATTTAATTCTATGTTTAATTCGATATGCTAAGCGAAACGTAATATTAACTAATAGTAAAATATGAAAATATATATTTATAAAAAAAAAATTAATTATGTAAATATAAAAAAATATGACTTGACAAGCATGATGCTAATAATAATAATAATAATTATACCAGGAAAAATACAATTTAAAAATAAGCTAAGCATTTTAAAAATCTTAAATTAATGTTTTGCGGTTTTGCGGCGGTTCCAAACCGCCGCTATATCATGATTCAAACTGAAACCACCACTTTAACTGCCGCAGAATACAAGTATTTTGTGACAATTCTACAAAACTACTGCCAACTGTTGACATGTAACAAAACCGCCGCGTAAATTGCTGCTAAGTTCAAGAATTTGCAGCGGTTGAAGAACTGTCGCAACAACTGCCGCAAAGCACTTATTCTGTGATGATTTTGGGCAACCGCCAAAAATCAAGCGCCGCTAAACCTCCATTTTGGCGTAGTGTGTAGAGACCTATTTCTTCTTTTTCTGAGAAGTATTAATAAACATACTAAAAAAATTTAGAAGTATTTTTTGAAAAAAAATTGAAAAGTACTTTTATTTATTGCAAAAACTTATCTAAACGAGCTTCATATGACTAATACGTGTTATTGGATTAGCTAGTAATGCATTTGTTTTGTTGTTATATCTACACAAAATTTATTTGTAGGTCCACTAATGGTTGTTTTATCGAGATAATCATTTTATTATTATTGAATGTAATCGCGTTCATCTTTAATCATCAAATACATTTAATGGTGGTAGGATAAATGTTTCGTGAAACACTCATAGCTAAATATACCAATTACATCATCATCAATTGAACGTCAAATCTCAAATCAGGTACAGGTGTATATCTGTACTAGCTGAAAATTCAAAATTCCGTAACCATTACCCTCAACAGTCTCTAATTTCACAGGTATGGCCGACAACGGGGAGGGAAGGTTGTATTCTTGATCGAGCAGCACTTGTGATAGATACCATACATCTCTAAATATGGTGAAGTGGAAAAAATTGTGAGCCCCATCATGATCAAGCAATATAATCCAGCACACATCACAAGGTCTGGGGTTTAAGCCTGATATTTTATTATATTTTAAAAGATAAATAAATACGTTATCACGAATCAAAGTCGATGCTAATTTTACTCGAGCTTTAAACATTGATAACCACTTACGTAAGACACTAAACAGCGACCGCTGTATTTCGGGTGGAAAAGAGCTGATCGTCGGTCTATATGTTCACACAACGTGAGCGAAAATTTGGAAACAACAATACAATTTAGGAGTAGCCACTAATTTTTCCATTCTTTCTTTGGCTATAATTATATGTTTTTCAGAACATCATATATTTAGGAGATCTCCGATATCTCTATAAAAATTTAAGAGTATTAATACTTTTCAGTTATTTATAATTAAGAAAGAATTATATGTCTTTTTAATCCAAATTTTATAAATATATCAAATTACAATTATTAATTATATAAAGGATATCAATATCCTATAGATATTGAAACAAAAATTATAATTTGATTTAATTTAACAAAAATATAGTACTTCATCCTATTCAAAATAACTATTAATTTAGAAATTTTAGATAATTATTTTTATTTTTCTCAGCTATATCTTTTATTAAAGAAGAGAGAGAAAGTAGGAAAAAATAATTAAAGAAAAGAGATAATTAATATTATTGATAGTATTGTAAAATACATTAAAAGAAATTAACATGGAGACATGAATGAAAGAATTTAATTGAGTTACAATAAATCTGAACGTTTCACAGCAGGGGGAAAAAAAAGAATTTAAATGGTCAGAATGAAATTACCTAAAACCAGGAGGGATTTTAAATACTTTCCTTTGTTTCTGGGTGTTTCCACTGCTGCCATATTGAATGCCCACGGATTCGTGTGCAGCGTTCATTAGAGAGAGAGAGAGAGAGAGACACACACACACACACACACACACACAAAGCTGACTTTTTGCAAGGCATGAGTAAATGGTGGTCTTGCTGTCCGTTTTGACCTCTGTTTAACTTTTTACCTCATCTTTTCCCCCTTCGGTCAAACGTGGAGCTTTGTGGTTCTTATTCTGTTATTGTTCTCTTGGGTCTATATATATGTGCCTACCATTGTAGACAGGGCAAGCCCCATTCGTAAAACGATTGTCCCTCCATTTCCAAGAGAGAAAGGGAGAGATATAGACAGAGAACAACGAGTCTCATTCTGAGCATCGAGTTTCTCTCTCTATATACATGTATATGAAGCAGAAATTGACACTTTTTCCTCAGAAACTTTGATCACAGCTCAGAATAAGGAGAAAAGAAGAGTATACAGTAGCTATATACAGCACTAGCTATATAGATAAGATGGGAAGACCACCTTGCTGTGACAAAATTGAGATTAAGAAAGGGCCTTGGACTCCGGAGGAGGACATCATCTTGGTCTCGTACATTCAAGAACATGGTCCTGGGAATTGGAGATCAGTTCCCACCAACACAGGTAAAAGAAAATAATACTCCGTTTTAATTATAATTTATTAAGCCTTTTGATTTCGGTGATTCTGGCTTTCCTTTTTATTTTTTCCTGAACTGGGTATGCTGTTTGATTTAATAAAATTGGTCTAAAAATAAATATATCCCTGCAGTGGTGGTGCTTCTCTCTCTTTCTGTTTTTTGCTTTTATTGGGAAGGGGAATGATTTTTATGTGCCATTAATTTTGCCTTTTTTTTTTTTCAGGTTTGATGAGGTGCAGTAAAAGCTGCAGGCTTAGATGGACCAACTATCTTCGACCTGGTATCAAAAGAGGCAACTTCACTGATCATGAAGAGAAAATGATAATCCACCTCCAAGCGCTTTTGGGGAACAGGTATACTGCTGCTAGCTAGCCACTCTCATCTTTTGCTATATCTTTTTTAAAGCTTGAATAATCAATTTTATAAGATTTTCAAATTTGGGTATATGAATATGATGAATTAGGACCATCCAAATTAAGGGGAAAAGAAAACTGGCGGTAAGTTTAATTGTTTTAATTTGCTTCTGACATGATTTATGTATATTATTGCAGATGGGCTGCTATAGCTTCTTATCTTCCACAGAGGACAGACAATGACATAAAGAACTATTGGAACACCCATTTGAAGAAAAAGCTGAAAAAGGCTCAAACTGGGACTGAAGATGAAGAGCATAAGAAAGAAGGACACACTTCATCATCACAACGAAAGGGTCAGTGGGAGAGAAGGCTCCAAACAGATATCCAAATGGCCAAACAAGCCTTGTGTGAGGCACTGTCCCTTGACAAGCCACCCCTTCATCATGTAAATGTTTTCCCTGACACCAAGCCCTCATCAACAACTACTACTACTACTAATTCAATTCTCAACCAAGAAACACCACCCTTTGCCTCAACAACACAAAACCAATATTCACCATCATCCACAACATACGCATCAAGTGCTGAGAACATAGCAAGGCTGCTAGAAAACTGGGTGAAGAAGTCCCCAAAATCATCTGGAACAAACTCAGGTAATAACTCATTCAGCAACATGGTGACCACCACAGGGTCAAGTTCAAGTGAAGGGGCACAGAGTAACATCACTTGCACACCACCCGAGAATGCATCATCATTTGATTTCATGAGCTTCAACTCATCATTCAACTCATCTGATGGTGGTGGCTCTCATCAATCTGTGTCGGTCGAAGAGAGCAAGCCGAACTTAGAGGAAGAACAAGTAGTCCCTCTCACCATGCTGGAGAATTGGCTCTTTGATGATGGAACAGCAGCACAATGCCATGAAGATCTAATTAACATGTCACTGGAGGAAAGTACAGTGGGGTTGTTCTAGCTTTTGAGGGAGGTTGATCAAATGGTCCATAGTTTTTTTTTTTTTTCCTTTTTGTCTTTTAGTTTCTTCTTTTGTGAATCAGACTTTATTGTTAGAGCTCGTGCAAACCTTTCTAAATTAAAAGCCTGAGTAGGATCGGAAGATAACACCACCTTACTCTCTGCATAAGGAAAAAAAAGTGTACATTGCAAGAAGTACTTTATTCTATATTACCGTTAATGTTAATGCTATGATATCTACCAGTTAAGCTTAGTTGAATATTTGAATCTTATGCAGATTATTTATTTATTTTTTTTTAGAATTAAATGTTTTTTACCTAAACTTTAGATTATATGTAATTTACATAATAATTTTTTTAAAATGTGCATTATGAAATCCTAAACTTTTTAAATTGTGCAAAAACCTATACTTTTCAAATCGTGCAAAACTTTAAGTCATGGTAGAGTGTAGAGTTGCACACAATAAAAATATAGGGAGTTAATTATACATAGTATTTATATATAAGGTATTAAAAATATAAGGGGAATTAAGTGCATAAAAATCTTACCTTTATTTATTATCAAAATTATACTTAAGGATATTTTGCACAATTTAAAAAATTCAGGTATTGCGATAAAATACATTTATCATTTTTTTTATTTTGGTTTTATGTGGATGAATCTTAAGATTAAGCAGGTATTATTTGAAAATTAACGACGTTAATAGTAGCTACTAGCTAGTCCAAGCCGAAAAGTCTATCGCTTCTTCTCCCTTTTACCTAGTCTTTTTTCGCTTCCCTATTATAGGCACTTTTGTTCCACCGTCTCAAGGCCCGTTTGTCTTCTGACGGTCTTCTTTCTTTTTTCTTTAAAAACATTTGTTAATAAATTAAAAATAGTAGCATTTATGATTTATTTAATTACTTAAATAAAATATTCCCTTCGTTCATTTATAATTATTTAAAAATATCTTAAATTATTTATCATTTAACTATATTAAATCAATATTAATTTTTTAGTTATTAATTATTTTTTCTATTTTTACCTTTGCCTAACATATTACTTTTATGGTTTAAATATGTTTTTTATCCACATAATATAAGTGATTTTTTATTTTGATTCCCCTATTTCTTTTTTTTTTTGGGATTTTTGGTCCATCGCTCTGAATTTAGGTCATTATAAGTAGTTTAAAATATGCATTTTAAAAGTCTTTCTTTGGTCCTTATAAATATTTTTTGTTTAATATGGTTCAAACTAATGGTAGGGACCAAAACATAATATCAGAAAAATGAGAGATTAAAAGTTAAAATAATAATTTTAAAGGAATTAAAATCAAAATAATTTATATTTATAGGGACCAAAAACAAAAAAAAATACTTTTATTCTAATAACTATTTACTTTTGAAATTATTTTCACAAATATAATAGTTCCCTTTAAAAAATTAAACAATATTTTCCCTCTTTTCAAATATTCGTCAATTTAAAACAAACACAAATATTAAGAAAGATAATAAATAATATTGACAATTGAGTAAAATATAGTGAATGAACTAATATATCCCTATATATTAATTAATATAGCATAATGTTCAAGACTAACATTAAATTGAATGCTTTGAAAATATGAAATTAACTAGGGATAATATTGAAAGTAAAAAATTAATATTTTATTAAAATATGAAATTGACAGATATTTTAAAATATAAAATTTTTTAAAAGTGGATAAATATTCTAAAGAGGAAGTATTAATTATTTTTTAGTTATATCATATTAAATTTGATTGAAATAAGTGAGGAAGAGAGTAACAGAAAAGAAGAGAGGAAGAGAGTAATGGAGGTGAGAAAGTAACAACTCAAAGCAGCACTTGTATTAAAGTATGAGAGATAGTATAATTAAGGAAGATAATTTTTTTTTTAGTAAAATGTTTAGGTTTAGCAAAAAAATAGCCCAAACTAGGGCCAAGGCATATTTGGGCTCATTGGGCATTACAGATATAATTACACATTACCCACCAATATGAAAAATTTGATAATCGAACTTAAATTATACCGATGTATAAGTAGAAGATCAATTAAGTAAACTAATTTATATTGGTTATTAAAGAAGATAAAAGACTGAGTAATAAAGATAATTTTATAGGTACTAAAAAAATAATACTAGTTTTAAAATACTTGTATCGTTTACTCAATAGTTGTATTTAATATTTCATCTTATTTAAATAAGTGTCCATTTTTTAATGTACATATGAATTAAAAAAAAAACTATCGAATAAGTCTCAATATAACAAGTAATTTAAGTATATTTTTGAAAAGCCATAATCATCTCTTAAATACATTTCTCTCTCTTCTACTTTTTTTTTTTAATAAATAAAAGTTTAGGTAGGTTAAGTGTGAGAAATGTGGATCCGATATCATTTTAGAGGATAAAATGAACAATTTTACTTTTAGATTAATAAAATAAAGAGAATCCTACTTTTAATTTTATTAATCTAAAGATAAAATCTTACTATTTTAATTTATTTTTTAATGTGAAATTCTCATCTCGGAGGATCATCACCCAAGTGTGAGTGTCATCTCACTAGAATTAGAAAAGACTCTCCAACCACTTTTCAGGATTTTCAGGAAGAACTACATATAACTCCTCCAGCGAAGTCCTCATCTCTCTTTTACTTGACTATTCTTCCTGTTTATTTATTTAAAAAGGATAGAGCACAAAATAATTAATACTCTTTTTTTTTTCAAAGACAAATAAACGTGGAAAAGTCAAGTTATAGATATAGACATTTATTTTTGAATGGATGGAGTAATTTTGATTCTTTAAACACTGGAACATACGTTTA
Source organism: Dalbergia cochinchinensis (assembly GCA_031216125.1). Lineage (NCBI taxonomy): Eukaryota > Viridiplantae > Streptophyta > Magnoliopsida > Fabales > Fabaceae > Dalbergia > Dalbergia cochinchinensis. The sequence continues at coordinate 49,544,783 of CM062373.1, read as the reverse complement.
CAATTTTGTTTCTTTCTCTACTAATTTCTTTAGACTAACCTCTGTTGGTGGTAGATAAGTTTGCCTTTTTTTAAAAAAAAGGAAAAATGGTCGTCCTTCAAGGTGGGTGCTGCATTTGGTTATGTTTTTCTGGGTGTTATTGTGTTCTCCTACATGCCAGTAATTTTATCTTCCCTTTCGGGTTAGTTATCCATTGGAGCTTCATTTCTGGTTAAAGAAATGTTTCACGCTACCAACCATAAACCAATATCCGTTGCCGCACGTATATTGTTGCCCCTCTATCTATAGAAATGCTTGGTCGTTATGCTGACACCTACTCGTTCAATAAAAGGTTTGTAAAAGGCACGCTATAATACGCTTGTATGCATTTTCCTCTCTCTGAACGTAAGTGCCAATAGACCCTTTTCACTATGGATATATTATTTTTCCAATCATATGATATAAAGTTGTATTTTGTGACATTTCTAAGGGTATTTATAGCTAATATCCTAGTTTTACTAATGCCACATTATATAAATTATTGATACAAATATTTTGAAAAAAATTATATAGTACGTTAATATGAAGCTTATCTAATATTATATTATATTAAGTGAATGAAGCTTTTTTTTTGAAAAAAACGAAACATATTAAGAAATTCTTGACTATCAACATATGGGACCTATTTCGGTATAAATTTTTTAACAATAGTATTATTTGAACCGCCACAAAATCCAAAACACTCATTACCAAACCTAAGACATAAAAACATATAAGACCCGCTACCTCATTTTTTTCCTCAATTTCTCTCTCCAATGCTCATCTTTTCTCTCTTGAATATCTAGGATGTCCCAAAAATTCATCTAATAAAAGTCTCGAATGAAATCAAAGTCATCCAATGTTATATTTTTTGAAAATTATGCTGGTCTAAAAAAGAAAAAAGAGATTTGGTTCATTTAAAGTGAGGGGTTGATAAAGTATAAAAGTGAATGGTTAACTATCATTGACTACTTATTGATCCAAGGATAGTTAATTTCTTATTTTTACATTTTACTAATTTTCTCACCTAAATACCAAAAGAAAAGCATCCAATTGTAAAATTGAAAGTTACGATATTGCGGGTATTGCTTACATCATGTACATCTTGTCCATTGTAATGCATCACCTTATCATCGTCTTATAATGTGAGTGACAAAAAAAAAAAAACAGTTACAATATGTAAGAGGATTTAATAATATGGATATATATACTAAATACTTTTAATATCATAATTTTAATACACAATCAATAACTCTTTTATTCTAATTAAACTATAATTTTTAAATGAAGTAGCATGATACAACCTAAAAAAGAAAACATTGTACTGGAAATCCATAAAAGGATATACAATAAAATAATGCATGTAAATGGTAAAATTATTTTAAACTAATTAAGAAATAATTACTGTAAAATAATCATTTTTATAATTTTAGAAGTGAAATATATTATATAGATATTCATCTAAACCATTAGTATTCAAAATTTATTAGAGAAGACAAATTTTATTTGACTAATAAAAAACAAAATTTCTCCACAGGGCACGTACTCGCACACGCATGCACGTGCACACGCGGACACTTTATCGGTTGGAGTTACAGAGTTACCGATAAATTCACGCGGCAAATTCTGTGGTGGTCTCTTATGTCTTAGTGACCAACTTGGTCATCGAGAAATTTATCGATAAATTCACATACCATGCTTTCTTTAGCAATCGGAGTTACTGATAGAATTTATATCGATAAATGTTTTGCGTGGATATCATTGCAGAATTTATCGATGAATTAGACAATTATCAAGAAAATTGAAAGAATCATCTATGAGCCAAATTAGGAATTAGTGATCACATCAATTAGATAATTATCTGAGAATGAAAGTAGTTTAACATATTCTTAATTAGTAATCATAATATACTGATTAGCAAAAGTCAAATTATTTTTTAGTAATAATAGTGTAGCCTCAAATTTACTGTGAATTGGATAGGTGGTAATATATTAACAATTTAAAGCATATTTAAAGTTAAAAATATATAAATATTATAAAAATAATTATTAAAATTGTGCCCTACACGCGCGTAGAATTCATACCTTGGGAATATGACCAATCGAAGCTACCTGAATGGACCAATTCTTACATGATCCATGAAGTAAGAGTGTTTATTCGTCCACACTAACTTAACACCTCTAAAATATCATATGGGACTCACTGCTTATTATAATAGAGAAGTGTTGTTTTAATATCTAAAAAGTAAAGTTCTATTAAGACACTTATTCTTTAATTATTAGATGTGATAGATAGATAAAATGAGTGAGAATTACCATTATATTTAATAGTTAAAAAATAAATATTTTAATAGATACTTAATTTTTATATATTAAAATAATATTTTTGGGATAACGCTAACACATTGTGGTTAAAAAGCTTGTGGAGGATGAATTTTCTTTCCTCCACGGGTGTAAGGTTGAATTCATTCCACTTAAACGCCTTGAATGTAAAGGGTTTGACTTTGCCTTGTGTTTCAGCCAATTGGTGAATGGTGAATGGACCCATTTTTAATGACTCAAAAGTGAAAACAGTAAGGGTTTGTTGGGCTGAAAGGAAATTGGAATGAAAGAGCAGGAAAGGAAGGAAATAGGGAGAAATGATGCAAATTTCCCTTGTTTAAAGAAAAATATGACAGGAAAGAAAAAACAGTAAAAATAAAGGTGTGAGACCCACCATTTTTCTTTCATTCCATCAATGGGTGGAAAAGGAATGGAAGAACTGCACAATATTTTTGCATTCTAAGGATACCCTTATGTTAACAAATGACATCCAGTACAATCACAATGTAGCCAATGGTCCAATGCATGAGTATGAGTGCTGAAGCCTTAGCTTGTTAGTATATAGTATAATAAATCATATTGAACTTTTTTTTTTTTAATGCCAAAAGCAAAGATACATACTCCTATACATTTTAATAAATCACAATGATCTTCCATTTTTTATGCCAAAATCGAATATATATACTCCTATATATTTAATTGCACTAACGTGAATTATAGTTAGAGCTTAAATTATATTAAAATTTTCATATATTAAACACTAATGTTTTGATTATAAAAAAAGTTTAAAAATGGGTATATAACAAATTATTGGATAGGGTTATTTTTTTGTAAATTAATAAACAATAAAAGTAGATAATTAACAACAATGTTATGACTAAAAGTAAATACTCTACATGATCATTGTAGGAAAAAAGGATTATAAATGATTAATTGCATAGGAATTTTATTTCGTGTTTTGATCTTCATATACCACTCTACATAATATAATGAAAAAATATATTAGTAAATAAATATATAAAGACTTGATTACAAATGCATTGAATGTTTTGTTCAATAAAATAAATAAAGAGTATAAAATGCAGATCCAAACCTGAACTTCAAATATTTTAGAACACCTTTGGATAGACAACGTTTTTAGTTGTGTTGCAAGGTTTCTCATTATCGTCCAATATCAATATTTTCAAACCACTCCTCAATTTTATTCTAGAGATAGCCATATAAAGTTACCCATGAGTGAAGACAGATTTAGGTAAAAACAACCCAACAAATGATAGAGATTGACCTTGGCTTTTATTAATGGTCATAGCAAAGCAAAGAGTAACTAAGAATTGTCTTCTTTGAAACTTGAGAGGCGTGCCTGGATCAAAAGGTATTAAATTCATCCGAGATATGTAAACCTTTTCTCCAATTTTATTGCCAGTTACAACGATTGCTCCAATGACGTTGTTTCCGAATTCTTCAACAATCAACCTTGTTCCATTACATAAACTGGAAGATTGATCAATGTTTCTTAGCAGCATAATTGGGACTCCCTTTTTCAAAATTAATTTATGATTTGGAATGCCAAAACACTTTATTTCATTTAAAAACTTGGCAGTTATCCAGTCACCTTCAATGTCAACATCTTCATCGGCTATGCAATATGAATCAGTGCTCAGATACTCCTTTTCCTCATCAGCAAAAGACTAAACATACATTAACCAAAGAAAAACAAAGCTCCAAAATACATAGTCTATGCTCAAGAAGTGTGGTGACATCCTCCATCAGGATATGTATGCAACTCATTGCCAAATGAAGGAAACTATTATGACTGTGTATTTTAATCATGGTCTGATTCCATTTAGATCTCAATTAAGATTTCCTCCACACCTTCATGTTCATCAAGAAATAGTTGGCCAAATGGGGTAGATTGAGATTTGGGTAAGTTTTGAGATTTAGTAGAGATTGATGAAGATATTATGAAGAGGGATAAAAAAGTGGCTGAATGAATATGCCACCTATGAATGTGGATTCAAAAAGTTATATAATAATAATTAACAATAATAAAATTGTAGTGTGATAATAGGTAACTGTTTGAATTTCAAATATACTACCTATTCCATGTATGTATAATGGGCATTGCTTGTAACTATTCATCAACACATATATATATATATATATATATGTGTATATAAAATTTAAATTTAATTTAATTTGACACTGATTAATTTATTAGATTGTGAATGCTTGATCTTTTTATGAGTAAATTGATTATATTTATTAATTATGATAATATTATGTGATAATAAAATGATTTGATTAAATATTGTAATAAATTGACTTAAATGTGCATAAATGATATATGTACAATATATATATATATGTATAGGATACAAATGTTTGTTTTTTTTTTCAGAAAAAATTTTCACATATTAAATTATTGTTGAAAGAAAACTTGCTATGTGGCAAAGTTTTTCGTAGAATAGATTTTTAATTGTATTATTATTATTATATGATATGATTATAGGGTATGAAAATACTAAATTGTGACTACTAAATTAAAATTCAGAGTATTCAAAATATGAAAATAACATTGATTTCACTTAATTCAAAATTTAAAATTTGACTTGGAAATGAAAATTTACACTTTTGTAATTTTTTTTGAAATATTTTGTAATAAGGCTTTAAAATAATCTTTTGAAGAATATAAATTTTAAGAAAATGACATGTGACAAAGTATTTATTGTCATTTCTTCTTAAATATGATTTAATCACTTTTTTATGCACAAAAAATTTAAAAATTTACTTATTTATCATTGATGATGATATAATTTATATCTAATAATTAATTATGTTTTTTTCTCATATATCTAAAATTGATTTTTGCACATAAAAGTTTAAATTACATACCAAAACTAATTGAAACTAATTTATGCACACAAAAAATTGATCCACCCTTGGATGATAAATAAGTAACATATTTTGGGGTCAAAACATATATTTATTAAGCACTTAATCCTTTCACTTTCTCTTTTGGTCTGATTTTTGGTGGGCCATGACACTAAATTTTAAACATTAAGCACTTAATAAAACAGCTAATGGGGCAAGCTCATTCCTTATGCCATTTCCCATAATATGGTCGAGTAACATATTCTATTATAGAATATATATATATATATATATATATATATATATATATACAATTAATTAAAATAATTCATGAAATAATTACCATTATGCATTCAATAGCTTTTTGACTATTTTCTCTTTTGTACTGTACTTTATTTTCATTTGTTAATTTATAAATCAAAGCATTTACAATTTTTACCTAATCATAGCATTAGAAAATAGGAAAAATGCACAACATAACACTGATATATAATACCATAACATTGTGTTCAAAAGACACTTATCATGTAATAGTATCTCACTAAACCCAACGGCTAACAGAAACAACTTATTGCAAAGCAGAAATACTTCAAAAGCAAAACCAAATCTAAACAAAATACTTATAAACTCAAATATGATTGTTCTAGTAGACGACAAATTTAAAATTTTAAAGGCGAAAAACAAATAATAGAAGATGAGCTGACAAAGAAAGAGAATTAGTCCTTCTCAACTTTAACGGCCTTCATCTTCATCTTTGTAGAGGACATGTCACCTTCCTTAGTCTTTTCTTCAAAGCTCCTCTTTGCAGGTGTGAAGGGCCAACATTGTTGAACCCCATGCTCAATGAGTTTTCGCTAGGTGAAAGTCGAACACTCATATCAGCCTATAAAAAAACGAAAGTTACTAGAAAAAGTCATAACCAACCAACCAAACAAACCAATTAAATAACTAAATGAGCAAATCATTGGGTTATCACGTTTCATACATACCTGAACAGAAATGAAGTCGGGATTTAGATCCTTGAACTTTGATATTATTGAGACATCATTGCAAATGTTAGTAACATTAAAAGATTCAAAACCATTATTTGCAACATTTCTCAACTCAACTTTGAACACCATTTGCTTTCCATTAAGCAACTCATCAAATTCTTTTGGATGAGATAGTGATCCTCCAATCTGAAGAATAAAACCAAAAAGTAACTATATTAATAACCTTTAGTTTAATTCTATACCTACCCCATATTGAAAAGTCCAAAGTTTAGTTTAGAGCAAAGAAAATAATTTTACAGTAGGTAACTATATTAATATGCGTAACTATTGTCCCAACTATATTTTACAGCAGGTAACCATATTTTACAGATCCTATTGCGATGCTGCGATGCTGTTACAAAGATCAACCAATTGTTCTACCTATAATAAGATTTGTTCAAAACCCCTGATAATATCCAAGCTTGGAGATCCTATTACATTGCACTAACCTTGGGACAATATTGACCACATGGCGATCACAGTTGGAATAGTAGTAAAGACCAGAATCAGGGGTCACTGCCCCACCACATATGCGGGATGCAAACCACCAATCTGGACCATTGTTCACCCTTTGGAGAGAAGCCAACACAGCATATATATAATCCATCCTTAAAAAAAATACTTAATGGAATAAAGAAACAAAAACAGTTGATAAATGTAATAGAAAGTATATTATATCTTGAAAAACTGAGTAGGCTCACTTTTGTGCAATCTTTAAGCTGCTCAATTGACTTTGGAGGACTGACCTTCAAGAAGTCATCTTCAGCAGTGCAATTCTTTGACTCAGTTTTATTCGTACTCGATTTTCAACAATAGATCGCCCTTTTTTCTCAATACTCAACTTTACAACAGCAATAGGATCTCCAAACTTGAATATTATGACAACATCTGAACAAATCTTACAAACCTTGAATGTAGATTCAAGGTGACTACTATGAGCAGCTTTCACCTCAATTTTAAAGAGAAATGAGCGACCAATCAGCATCTCTTCAAACTCCAAAGGATGGGCCACATCTCCTCTCTAGTTAATGTTGAATTCAAAGAACAAACAATAATTACAGCAACATCATATAAAAAAACAAAGCAAAAGCTCATAATAGAATTGGATATTAAGAAATTAAAACAAAATCTGTTGTTTTGAGTCGTTTCAATCAAATAGGAACAAGATTTTTTCAGGATGGAGCATCCATCACGATCAAAAACAATAAATGTTGCACTGTCAATATCGTCCTCAACTATAAGCTTAAGCTTATACCTGCAAAATGAAATTGAATTTTTATTAAAAAAAAAAGCTGACACGAGTTTTAAATGGCTTCAAAGATTTTAATTAATATTGAAAACAAATGTTAAAATAAGCAACTTTAACCTTGGGATAACATTAACAAAACCATATTTCACAATAGTACATGTCAGAATCTAGTCTAACCGTCTTGTTGCACTTACAGGCTACATAACACCACTCATTGCCATTTGCAATGGTAGCAACAGTGCCAAAGACAACAAAGGTTCCATCGTTACAAAGTTAAAACACAATATCAGAAGATTTATTTAATTAAAAAAATTAACAAATAACCATATATATAAATTAATTTGTAGTGTAAAACCTCTTTAGGCTCCTTCAAATCTTTAATCATACATCTCAGAGTGGAAAATAAGAAGTCTCCCTCAAGAGAGTAAGATTGAGGCTCATAAAGTAGAGAAACACTTTGGGATGATTCATCATTAACAGGTGAAATGCTATAGAAATTAAGATTTCAGTACACATACCATTGAAGAAAATATTGCAAATATGGAATTAAAGGGATCTTTTAAAGACAAAGAATAGAATTTATCATAGTAGTTAAATACCTATTTTTGAAAGCCATAACCTCAAGTATTTTAAGATTAAACAATATACGGGTTCCATGCATAATATTTTGAAGCACAAGCTTTCCTATAGCATGTACATGAACATATAAGAAAGTAAAGACCAAATATGGGAGCATAAGAATCAATATAGAATAGATTGTAATTCATCAAATTAGACAATAAATGCAAAGTGACAAAGAGAAAAGAACCTTTGAAAGTTTTAATCTTTGCAAATTGCAAAACCACTATTGGTTATTGACCATCGTTGTTTGCAATGAAATTCTGAACTTGATCAACATATTAGCTAGACAAGGCTACTTCTAGTTTCACACTAAATATCAAACATGAACACCAAAAAAAAGCATGATGAATTTTTGAACTTTGAAAAATAAAATAAATTTGGCAATAACAAAATAATGAACAAAAAATTTAGAAATAATTACTTTTCAGCCTTAAGCTGAATGACTATCATCCTCGTCTTCCTTCCATCTCTATCATACTCTTTTTCTATGCTAACAATAGTCATAATCCTAATTGTATCTGTAATATTTCAAAAATGATCAATAACAAAACATGACATGAAGTGTGCCTTTATGTTGTGCAAAAAATTAAAAAAGGTTAATCGAAAAAGAGAAATTTCCAACTAAATATGGTGATTCAAAATCCCTCTGAAGAATTTCACCAAATGAAACCACTTTTAGTCCATAAAGTGGTATACTAACACCAGCAATAGGTTTCCCAGAGGTTCTTAGCTGAAAATTCAGTCGAAATTCATGCTTTGTTGTTCAAAAGAAGCTAGTGTTTTCGCCTACTCCAAAATAGGCAAACTGATAAACCTCCCCCTCGGATAACATTGGCTTGTATTTGTATACCAACGTTTTCCTCACAGATGCATGTATGGTGGGACCCTTCAATAATTTTATAACACAAATAAAAACATGAGAAACTGACAATAAAAGAGTTGCAGCTAAAAAAAGATATGCAAAATCGACAAGAGTAAATAGAACCTATAGATTCATCCGCAATCACCATCTCAATACTGTTCATAGTTTTGGGGTCATTGAAACTTGGTAAGTACCACATTCATGCAATATGAACCCTCAGCCTCTAACACTCTGTGACAGGAGAGATTTTCTCAATGAAAACAATTCGGGCTATAGCAAAACAAAGAGGAAGAACACACAATGGATAAGCAGTGTAGAAGACACGATAGAAAAGCAGAGCAGAGTGTACAAAGCTCTTCACTGATACGATTTATAAATAGACACGAGTAGTACATTTGATTTGTGTATCAATTTCTATATTAACTTTAAATTCAGATTTAGTTTCAATTGGATATAGATTTGATCACATTATGTCAAAGTATCCCTTATTTTTTCAATTAGACCAGATTACCATAAATTAGGATTAGATCTTGTATCAATTTATTATTTATAATTAGCCCTTATTATCTTATTAGACTGGATTAACGAAATTAGCATCAATGCACGGGTGATCATGCAGATATTATTAAAATAGAGTATCGAAATTGGCATCAAGTATAGATCAAATTAAAAATTAAAATTTAAAAATACAATAAATGCATATCTTGTATCAGTTTACCAAAATTGGCATCAATTTAGAATCAGCATGTAGATTTTATAATAGTTAGCATATCTTTCAACCTACACTGATTCGAAATGGACTTTCTATTTATTAATAGCATTCCAACACATCAGCATGTAAAGCATCAAAATCAAATCAAAATCGAAATATCAAAATATTATATCAAATATTATGAAATATTTATTTAGTTACATTGAAAAAAAAATCAAATCAAAATATGATTAGGTGTAGCGTATCAATCTTAATCAATTTTTGATTTTTGTTTCAATTACAAAGGAAAACAAACAATGAAGAACAGAGTTAGGGATTAGGTTTTGGAAAGTTTCTACCTTTGGATGAAGCAACCGCCCGCCTCTAGGAACGCACAATAGCAGCCTTCGGGAAGCCAGTCGTCTGCCTCCAGGAACACTCCAGGAATGTCATCCTCCATGAACGAAGCCAACCGTGGCTTCTTCATCATCGGGAAGCTAGTTGTGCCTTCCTCATCATCCGGGAAGCCAGCCGTCCACCTCCAACAAAAACGAAGCCAGTCGTGCCTTCCTCATAGGATGCCGCTGCACAGCATCCGTGACAAGCACCTTCACTGCCGTGGGTATGCAAAGGTAGCCACAACGCCAACTTCTATCCCACTGGAGCGTTGCCATGCAGCCCTCCATGTCTGCCGCCGCTGCATCCCTCTGCTTCTAATTGTTATGTTACAATGCATTAGGTTTAGTGGATTAGGGTTATGAATGTGTTTTTTTTTTGCTCTCTTTGTTATGTCTTTTTGTTTGGGTCAACTTGCCACACAGGTTAGACAAATTTTTTTTTTCATGTTTGCTAGGTAAGGCCCAACAGGGCTTGTTTTTGCCAATCTCTCATAAGAGCCCAATATTTAGTTGTTTAACATATTTTTCATCAATAATAGTTAAAAGATTTAGAGATATTTAATTAATGTAATGCAATTCTATTATTGAATACAGATGATTAGCAATGATCTGCTAATAATATGTAATAATTGTAGTTTGATTTTTTTCAAAAAAATTATTGAAAAGCTTCTTAAAAGATGTGGGCCCTAAAACATTCTGAATGTGACACGTGTAAAACTTTCCCTCAAACAAATTTGGAATATTAGTATTATAGGTGTACTAATAATAGTGCATAATATATTTTCTGCATGACTCCATATTTTTGTTGAAAAAAGCTCTTAAAATAATACTTGTAAAACATACTTGAAAAAGCTCTTAAAACATACTTGTAAAAAATAAAATTTCACTCAATGTGTTTCCTCTTATTTCCTTTCCCTTCAATTTCTTTCCTTTGCCAAACATAGTGTAAAGGATAGTGAAAAAACTAGGGGGCGGTTGCATCGAAAGCCAGGGAGAGGAAGAGGAAAAACTGTGCCATTACACTCAATAGGGCAGAGGAAGATAATGGGTTTAAAAAAAGGCAAAAAGATGTACTAAAGTTGATTATAATTATAATTTATTAATAATTTAAAAATAAATAGTGTGCCTTAGCATTACACGTTAAGAAATAAAAAAATATAAATTTTGCCTTGAAAAGTGAATATTTTAGGGTCTATTTATTTTTAGAAAATAATTTTCAATTTTAAGTTGGTTTCTTATTTTAGAAATTTTGTACAAAAAATAGTTAAAGTTGAAAATGAAAACTGAAAAATTGAATTTTGTCATTTTCACTGTTTTTTCACAAAATATTGAAAACAAGAAACAATCTGAAATAAAAAATAAATATTAATTTTTTTAAAACTAGACATATCCTATAAGTTTTTAATACATAAAACCTACTAAATTTTTTTCAAAAATTGTCTTTTTTTATTCTTTAACTAGTGCATTTAGAGCATTGGTTTTTAAAAAAACCATGAATAAATGAGTAATGCTATACAATTAGAATAAATTAACCAAAATTTTGTGCATAATATATGAAGGTGGTTAGATTAAATGTTGTGATAGAATTCACTTATTCATCTAAAGGTTATTACTTATGCCATGTTATTCTGACATTTGTTTTTTGAAGAATTTTTTTTTTGAATGTCTTGCTTTTTGCTAAATAATATGTTCTTATTTCATTAATTTAAAAATAATTCTGTTTTATCTTTAATTTTTCCATCCACACAAGCCAAAATTTAGTGAAATCCGAAACCTTCCATTAAATTTTGTTAGGTAAAGTTATTATAATTATAATTTTTAAAAATCTTTACCAAAACAGTGACTCTAAGATTTAAACTCTTAACATCACGTGTAAAATTTGTCTTAAATCAAAGTTAACGTTTAGTTAACTCGATCACTTTTAGTTTTTACTTACGATTAAAATTTCTCAAAGATCATAGCAAGGTTCTATAACCTGAGAAGAAATTTGGGAATGTGTCAATGTCTCATATTATTATATACTTTAGAGGCATGGCTGGTTTGTGGCTTACGGGGCTTTCAAAATTAAGTGTGGTGTATCTTGTTCTAAGTTCGCCCGCGGGCTTCGTGGGAATGTAAAATCAGTATGGTTTCTTATTGACCAATGTAAAGTGATTTGGGAGACTTTTATAGTTTTATTCAAGCATAGTGTTAAGGGAATCAAGGTTGGTGCGATGATGTCTTATTTTCAGCTGGTTTTCCAATTAAAAAGGAACAACTGTAAAGGGTTGCTTAACGTGGTGGCTATTTCCTGAATTCATAAATGAGATAGGGAAATTTGATTTGGATTGGATTTCGGTTCACCAGGCCAGCAAAATCAAGTGTCTAGAAGTATGAGGTGGAATAATTAATTCTTAGATGCAACTGAAATTTTGATCTGCTGTGTTGTCGTGTAGTATGGTTAGATGGGTGTCTCGTTGACTTTCACTAGATGATGCAAATCAGCTTCCTTCTACTGGTTTTTTTTGGATGGGTGGAAACACAAATTTGAGATTGGAGAGGAATAAATTTCAGTCATTACGGACTTGGTTCTGAAACATCACCTATGTGCAATGGAGGGGGGAAAAGCAAAACTATGCAGGAAATTGAGAAATCTGCTAGAAGCAAATTATGATCCAAAATCTCCAAAAAAGAAAATAATGGTATATAATTCGTTGGTAGAAGATTCTGTTCTGTCCGAAAGTGAGCGAGAACAACTGGGATACATAGAGGAGGGTGATCTTTCTGTCTCATCTCCGTATATATTTATATAGATAGAATGAATTATTATTCATTTCTTCGTGAGGAATATGTGGAGCAAACTTGCACCAAACAAATAATGTAACATTAATTTTTCAACTTTTATACTTCATAAACTGCGGTATCGAATTATTTGTTGAAAAGTTAAGTACATAATTCGCTACCAATAGATTATGTTCCCTCAATTTTTGTTTTGTTTTGCACTTAACTCGCCCCTAGTCCCCCGGCACACATACACATACAATATGATTGTTAATGCATCACTCAAAGGTCATATGCAAACTTGCAAATCCATCATATGCAAATGATGAGCTAATCCTAAATTTCACTACTCCATCCGTCCAAAAATATGAGTCACTTAGTGTACATTTAGATGGAGCAATTATACAGGGAGTGTAATTTTTGAAAGGATTTAAAATTCATCATAATAAAATATTCTGTTTAGATATTCATAATTCGAAGAAATTGTAGAATTCAAGGGATTTAAAAAGAAATTTTATCTATCTAAAATAGAGGATTTTAATTTCCACTTATAGAAAGGGAATTTTGAAAATCCCTATATGTATAAATATATGCTTTTCTCATTTTGGTAACTCTTACTTTTATTATATTCCATTACAATTTCTTTATATTTATGAGATTTTTGTTTAATGCTATTTTTAATTCTTTTAGTTGTATTTTAGATTTTTTTAATATTCAATTTATATTATTTGATATTATATTTATGTATCATTCCATTTTATTTATATAACCATTAAATTTTATAATTTAAATTTAAAATATTGTGTGAATAAAATTTAAGATAATTTATGAAATATGAACTCATTATAATTGATTTTAAAAATGTTAAATTTTGATTTTTAACAAAAAAAACTTATTTTTTCAAAAAATACATTATTATTTTAAATAAAATATATTAAAATCAAGGTGATATAACTATCTCATTTAAATAAAGTATTTTATAAATGAAGGAAATATAATTATCTATCCAAGCAAAAAATTTAAAAATTGAAGAGAATTTAATTGAAGTATTTTAATTTCCTTCCTTTATATTTTGGAAATATCCCATCCAAACGCACACTTAGGGAAATTGAGAGAAATTCCAATCTACTTGGCTACAAGATTGTATTGCCTTCATTGGATCTCAACTGTCCAAAACAAAAAAAAAATATATTAAAAAAGTAATGAATAAATATTGTTAATATGTGTCAAAATGTATTAATTGACAAGATTCCCCTATTTGTCACAGTCTTCAAGTATGATTATGCTCTTGAAAAAATAAAAATAGATAAGGTATAATGAATTATAATAAAGGTGTAACTAGTAAACAAAACTTAATACTTCTTAATTTAATAAATGAACAGATAAAGTGAAATAAAAATTAAAAATAAAATGGACGGGTGAGATGCGATAGAGGAAGTTCAAATCTGTAGAGAGTACAAATTAATAGTGGACTTTTACGACTAGTCATAATTGATCTATAACCCTCTCCTTCAAACTAGGGAAGCTTCCTTTTTTTATTTTGACTAAAATCCAATTAACCTCTTATATTTATAATGTTAAATAAATTAGTTTATCAGATTTAAAAAATCTCATCATGATCCCTTAAATTTTTGAAATCGAAATAAATTAATTCTTTAGATATGAAAAGTGTCATTGTAGTTTCTTAAATTTCACAAATAAAAATAAATTAGTGGGACTAACTTATCCTTATTTCTAAAAATTGAGGGACCATAATAAAATTTTTAAAATTTAAAGAATTAACTTATCACTTGCTATAAATCTAAGATAATAAATCGAGATTTTAGAGTTTTATTTTTTTGGTCGAAGCCTCGAAGGGAAGCCTCCTTTTCAGACGACTATTCAAAGGGCGCATTGGCATATGAACGGTTGGGACAAATGAGGGGACAAATGAGGTACTTAAGTCGACCCACGATCACGTTCTCCTCCGCAAAATGGCAGACTTCTACGTAATAATTTCTCCGTAATAAAGCTCTGATAGACAGTCCTTTTTTCTTTTTCCATTTTTTGTCCTTTCAAAATTTATTTTCCTTATTAATGGCACGGGCTTATTTCCAAATGAAGTCCTCACAGATTGTACAGTTAATGTCATCTCTCTAAATTTCCCTGTCAATCCAGCCCTCAAAAGAAACAAGATCGGAGAATCCATCTAGCATGACTCATACAATACCTGATTAGTTGGACAGAATCATGTGTGGATCTAGGACATTAAGCCTATTTCCTTCTAACCAGGCAATGAATTAAGTAAAGAGAAATGATATTTTGACATTCACATGTGTGTAGACACCCATGTGAATCTCATGTAATGTGAGATGAATGATGGAGAGAGAATAAGTTAAAAAAAAAAATGTAAGTGGTGGGACTCATGTATATTATGAGTGGGGTGTTTGGGTATTTGAGAAAATTGGATATTGAAATAGCAAAATCTTAAGTAAACATTGTGGCACAAGACCCCGCAAAAATAAAGGCTTGCCTTGTGGCATGTAGGAGCCAACCACTATACATCATAGTTTTTTCGTGTGTAAATTAGTATATGGTATTGGTAGTGTATCGTAAGCTTTGAATTGAAATTGTTGTTCCTGCAACCACTGCAATATATGGCAGCAAATCTTGTATATTATATTTCATTAATTTAGCATGTAGAGAAGATCTTAGTGGCCAACACATATGTACTGTTGTCTTCAATCTCAATAAAGGGCAATAAGTATTATGTTGGACCCTATGAATGGAATGTTATCCATTTTAGTTCACAGGAGAGAGTGAAATCGACCCCAAGTTCTATCCATGGCTATGATCTTTCAGCATTCATGCTTGAATGAATGCTAGGCCCAATATTAATTCTCACATTATGCTGTTACAATGAGAGTTTGAGTCACCTATAACTGCTTATTCTGCACAAATATAGATCGTACCTTAGCCTGCAAGCTCAAATAATTGAGATATCGCTTGGACATAAATAAATGGTCCTCGACGGTCAGTTTCTTTGGCTCCATGGTCGACCCCTTAGTCCATAGCTGGCGACTAATTCATTCAAATATAGTACGAATAGTAATATTTTCAGACCAAAAGAAGAGAGAGAGAGAGAATAGTGGTATTTTTACTTAGTTTACGGATCCATTCTATAATCACAGACAAAGAAAGACCATCAAAATCCAACAGGATTACCTCAATGAAAATTGGTTGAGTTCTCCACAAGTTTTATTACAAGCTTTCAAATCCTAATAAATTCTTTTGAAGAGAGATTGTACTGTTCATCACTCCAGGTTAAGGCCCTAATTAGCATTCTCGCCTAACTTTTTGCATAAAGAAGAGAGAGAGAAAGACTCACCAAAGATGCTAGACCCATTACTTTAGGGTCAATTTAGTTTCAATTTTCTGATTCTTCAGATTTTATAAAGAAAATACTAAAAATTATAAAAACTGTAAAATTCACTTTTTAATTTTTATTTCTATTTTTCAGTATTTACTTCACAAAATTTAAAAAAAAAACTGAAACCAAATAATCTCTAATACTTTTTCAACACCCACTAGTTGGTTTCTTTTTTCTCTCCATACGAATCTAAAATGAGTCCATAAAATGAATGCAAACATATAAAAAAATTTCAAATATAATCGTCTATCTCAATTTAGGAAGATTTCAAATATTATATAATATATATTAAACATAATTGGTAAATTGCAGGTAAAATAAGCAGTTTGTTTTTGTTTTAGCTCAATTAATCAGGTTATTTATATTTTAAAACATTTAGCAATTTAGTCTTCAGTTACGATTTGATATAAACTTTAATGTAAGTAATATAATGAAATGATGTAGGAGTAATGTGACTACGATATGATAACAAGTTAATGATAATATGATATGACATCACGAGTTAACAACACATTATTATTAGTGTGATTAACAGATGTATCAAAATTAGATTGATTAAATGATTTGAAACATAAGGATTTTTATTTAAAAGGATTATTACTAAACTAAAAACAAAGATAAGAAAGTCAAACAACAAGCTAAGTCAACTGTTACATTTCTGTATTTACCTTCAAAAAAAAAAAAAACTACGGTCAGACTATGAAGCTTGAAATAATATGATGGCACATAATAAGAAAAATGAGTATTTTGAATAATTAAGTATTAATAAAAATATTATCAAGAAAAATAATTTTAACATTATGTGACAATTAAAAATATTTATAAAATTTTCTTAATAATATTTTTATTGACTCTTTTAATATTAAAATTGTTGAAAATACACATATTTCCTGTAGTGACAAACCAATTTAAACTAGCAATTGATAAATGCTTGTTTTAGTAGAAATTTATGGTGAGATAAGAAAATATTTATGAGTGGTAGTAATAAAGTTATTTAAGTACTTTTGGGAGACATAGTTCATACCATAATATTAAAGCTTCTCTAATAAAGTAGTCTATTTGATCATTGTTATTCATCATTTTTTTAAAATTACTTATATTTCAAGTCCAAAAAAGATTCTTGTGCGAGGGACATATTAGATATAAAATTATTCATGTGTTTGACTATGGAAAGGAACATCTTCAGAGTTTTAATAGATTTATTTAAAAGGAAAAAAAGGTCCTTAGTCCATAGAAAATGTACCTATTGTTATTAGCTCTTCCATGGAGTCTAATATGAGAAATGTTATTTTGACTCACACTTTATGAGATACCATACTGACACACTCATATTCACCATTAGATGGGGTGTGGGATCTAAATTAAGTGGAGTCCATATCCAATTCAATAGTGAATGTGAATGTGTCGACACGGTGTCCCATAAAATGTGAGTTAAAATAATATTACTCGTCATATATATGTTAAGAGGTATAATCAAATTTTATTTTCGAAAAGACAAATCACATATTTTAAGCAAGGATGCACAAAGTTTAAGATAGTATCTATAGTCAGTGATGGAGAATAAACTAAGATAGGAATTTTATTGCACTACAAAAATTGCAAGAATTTTCCCTTTTTTTTATGGTCATCTTTCTCAACTGAGAAAGGGAGAGAAAGAAAGAGTTTATTGAATAAGGTCTCTCTCTCTCTCTCTCTCTCTCTTTCTCTCTCTCTTGTTTTTGGGTCAAATAGAATAAGGGGTGTGTTTATTTTAAATTTTGAAAAAAGTGATTATAAAACCAAATTTTATATATAGCTGAAAAAGTTGAAAACTGATTGTTTTAGAAGTTACTAATTTTAGCTTCTATAAAAAAAATTGAAAACTGATTTTTTTTAAATTTTGATTACTTTTAAAAATTATCCAAATATACGAAAAGTGATAACTTGGGTGAAAAAAATGATTATTCGCCAAAATAATTACAAACAAACGCATTCAAGATCTCTAATCACCAATTTTTCCTCTTGATTTCTGATCCATTATCTTTTCTTTTTTTTTTAAAAAAAAATTTTCCAAATATGTGTGATCCATTGCCTTAACTAGTTTTTTTGGAGTCACCTTTTTCTTTTTTTTGTCCAAGGGTCAAATTGCCTTAAATAGTTGGAGTCGCCTTAAATTTTATACTTTTTGGGTCAAACTTGAATTTTATTTTTAAACTTTGGATGTTCAAGATTGAGTCGTGTGGTCTAATTCGATCCAGTACGTATATTTTGGGTCAAGAATCCATTACTTAACAACATCGAAGAACTATTGACCAAAAAAGAGAAAATATGAAAGATGCCTGCTGTCGGCCCACACCAAAAAGAATAAATGGTTCTGTTGTACCGTTAATTTTTGTTGTCCATAAATTGCAAGTATTGTTTTGGCCCAAAAAAGGAGAACAATTATTGTCAAGACAAAAGAATGTACATGTATTGTTACAAAAATTGTGGAACTTAGCTTGTTTGGTCTTTGTAGTCCTAAAACAAAAGCTTGTTGGGTGTTTAGCGATTTTAGCGATAAGACATATATGTTAGGTGTTAATTAGAGATGTCAAAGGAAAACAAAGGGCCAGCCCTAAAAAATAAAATAATAGATGTCAAAGCAAACCAACTTGTCCCTCTGTGATAACATAATTTATCCTTTTTTTAAAAAAATGATGATTAGGCTCACCCCAACCTTCCTAAACCCGTGAATTAGGTGAGCTGAAATTTATAAGCATATTCAAAATTTCAGCCTAACCCACCAAAAAAACATTTTTGCTAGGCTAGCATGACGGTCCTAGTCTGTTTTGACATCTCTAGTGTCAACATAGGTTAGGATTTTGACCCTAAAAAATTGGGTTGGGCTAAGTATATTCACATCAGTTCATGCCTCTGGCTATAGCCATGAACTTTTTTTGCTTTCACAATGCAGTCATTCACTTCTAACTTGACCTTCACTTGTGGTAGGGGATTATTGCATGTTTTACTTCATTAGAATGATTTAATTGTAACCCTAGACTAAGGTTTGAAGTGTCTTTCTTTTTGTTGGAAAGATTTGTGAAAATTGGTTCATTCTAAATCTTTAATCAATGTTCATTAAATTGTTATGCTGGAAATTAAAATTGTTTTGATGCCTCATTTTCTCTATATGGCCGACAATTTTTGGGATTCATTGAGGGGGAAGTTGGGGTTTTAGTTTTAGTTTTTAATGAGAGATTGTGTCAAAAATGGATTCATTGTGAGATTATATTTCATGTTTGAAAGATGAGAATATTTTGGAAAATCATTTTGGAACTCCCTTTCTATATTTTTGGGTTTGACCAAGATGTGTTTTACGAGTATTGAGGATGTGTTTTTATGTTTATGACAAATTGGTAGTTATTAGTAGGCTAGAATGATAATTTTTGAAGTGAAAAACCTAGTTTTTTGTAAGTCTTTGAGAATTATAATTGGTTATCTAATTTTTGGCCTAAATGGAGACTTTGGGGTGTTTGGTTGAAATTTGGTTTTTATTTGAAAGAAAGTATTGGAAATGGGTTTGTTTTGCGATTTTATAGTAGGTATGTGTATTTATGTGAAGTAAAGATCAATTTGAAACTCCATCTTTGCTTACATCGGGGGCGACTTCTCATGGATTTTAAGGTTTGGATTCAAGTTTTGTGTTTTGCTTGATTTTGTAGTTGTTGAGTTGAAATGAGAATTTTGAAAGTATGGAATCTATTTTTTTAGGAAACTTATATCAATTATGTGGTTATATGTGTTCTGGCCTTGGGCTTCCTTAGTGAGCTCGATTTTTTGACTAATTAATAGTTGAGAAGTTTGGAAATGATCTCTAAAAGGTTTGGTGCTTTTATGTAAAAGAATGCTCCATAATGATGATTTATTAGGAATTTGCATTGTTTTTGTGATTCTTGGATTGATACTTGATGGAATGTATGGGATTATGTGATATGAAAATGCAGTGTTTAGGAAGTGCAATGAGGATTATAAAATATAGCTTAGCTTAATCCATTATGAAGTAAGGATTGGAGTAGTAGAGTGGGGCTAAGAATATATATGTTTCATAAGCCTTAGCACGAACCATGAATAATTAAGGAGGCATGTGAAACCCTAGTTTTGGCTTTTTGAACTTGAAATGTGCATGTTTTATGTCTCATACGCATGAACAAGAAGTCATTTATGTTCAGTGTTCATGGCATGATAATTATGAAAGGAATGTCATGTTACTAATTGTGATGAGCATATGCATGTGTTGGTAGAATAAAACCTTTATAGCTTGAGAGAACCTGCAATAAGTGTAATATATGACAAGTCAAAAATATACGATGAACAAATAATATCTTCAAAGTGTGAAAAATAAATTGACAAAGGCAAGGAAAAACACACAAGAATTTTTAATATGGAAACCTCCAGTGAGAGAGATAAAAACCACACAACCTAGTGTAGAAAAATTTCACTATGAAAAATATCACAAAGTACAGCCAACGAGTTCTACCAAAAAAATTCAAACATAAACACCATGTAGGTAGAAAAGCACACGAGAATGGGGTTGAATTGTGTTTTGCTTTTTCTTTCCTTTTTCGCTTCTGAAAACTTAAGCAAAATACTATCAAGCTATGAACTTGAAGTGCAACAGAAACAGTGGTAGTAACTTCAGAAGGCTACTTTCTAGGCTACAACTAAAAAATAAAATGTGTGAAAGATGGTTGTTCAGAAAATACAGTTTAATACATTCAGATACAAGAAATATAAAGGAGTTAAAGGATAGAGAGATACTGCATAAAGGTTTTTATACTGGTTCAGACAACCTGCCTACGTCCAGTTCTCAACAATAATTGATTTCCACTAAAATCTTTTCTCAGCCCGAGAAAGTTGAAGGATAGGATTTGCAGTAGCATTCCAAGATTTTACCTGTGATCAGTAGAAACCTTTACTATTACAAACCAATTAGCCTTTGACTAGCCTCTCCTAGCTGAACCAATGACTAGCAGCAACCTCTGCTATCACAATTTGAGTAGTCTTGAACTAGTCTCTCCAAGTTAAACCTGAATAGTTTTGAATTAGCCTCTCCAAGCTAAAACTGTGACCAGTAGCTAACTCTACTGTCATGCTACAAATAGTCTTTGAACAGTCTCTCCAAGCTAACTCACTCCGATCACTACTGGATCGATGATACAAAGGTTTGTGTTTGGGTTTTCCACTCAAACTAACCTATACTTAAGTTTTCTTAAGATTTATAATAACAAATTTGGGAAAAACTTGAATGACTTTTTTCTATGATTCTTCCTTGGAAGAACGTATGATCTACTAAGAATGTAGAAAGAAGATTTTTACAGACATGAAAACTGATTACAAGATGTAATGAACTTTACAAGAGATAAGGAGAAATTTGCACATTATTTTACCTCTTATGCAATGCCAGCATCCCTATATTTAAAACCACAACATCTCTATTTATAGATGATTTTCATGTTTTACCATTGCCATTGGTTAGTTGTCCAAGTGACACATGTTGATTATCTGTTTGTATCTTAGAAAGCAATCTAGAAGAGTAGCTTGTTGTCTGTCAAATAAAGCTGTTTCAAAAGCCGCTGTGAGATAGAGGTTTCTGATGATACCTTTAAAAACTATTTTTTACTTTCTGAACAAATTTTCTAAACTTTTTCTTCTAAAAGCTAAAGTGGCTGACCAATTTGGCAGAAAGGAAAACATGTTAGTCTATAACTGGATTTGACTTTAGATTTGAATTTGAATTTCCCTCCTTTTTCTCATATAGTGCACTGTTTCACTGTGAAGTGAACTTTCTGAAGTATGGCATCAATTCCACGATATATATTTGATCTTCCAGTTTTCAATCAATGCTTGTAGATGATAAAATGATAATGATCATGATAATTGAAGGTTGCAGAAGAAATTTGCTTCAGAGCTGTTTTGATTTCTTCATATGAAGTGTACTTTCTGAAGTCACGTCCTACTTTCTGAAGATCTATTCCTTGATTTCTTGTATATAATGATTTTCTCCAATCCGTTAAGCATGTATACATTTAATTCACGATACAAATCTCACTTTTATTGAGTTCCTATATCTTCAAATGAGATTAATCATGTTTACACATGTAAAGTGAAATCATTTTCACTTTAAGAAACGTGTTATGACAATTGAAGAACCTATTTCCTATTTCAAGAAAACTCAAGGAAAACATTAGTCATTCTTCAAAATATTTTCTTTAAATTGGTTGTGTTATCACTCAAAACATTTTATAATAACGCTTTCTAAAGGGTTCTAGAGGTAACACACCCTACTCATAATCAAAATAGTGCAAATAATATCCAAACATGTACAAATTGTCACAAGAAAATGAAGAGAGAATAAAGTTGTGAGTATACTAGAAAAATGCCCAATGCCAGGAGTAACTAGCTGAAATTTCATTTAAAAGGAGCACAAATGAGTACCCAATGAATAGTAGTGTTATATGGTGAACGAAGAAACAAGGACGAGGCAACAATAACCCTTTCAAATGGATTTTATATGGTACTCTATGTGTCACTAATATTCACATCATGTGACTTAAAAGCAAAGAACTAAAATAATTTTTTTTTAAAACAAATTTTGGGCACAGTCAGGAAGACCCATACAATAGTAAATAAAAGAATAAAATGTGAGCCTTGGTCCCGAGTCACATGTGGGGATTGAAAAAGGGAAGGCAATTATACCCCCTCTACCCTATTATTTTATCTATTGATAGCTAGTAGGTGTGAGCACATAACTTGGAGATTTTGTGATGCAGAGTTGATTTGGAGCCATGTGAGAAAGGGAGGGTGGTGAGCCAAAATAAAACATTAAGTCACCTAAAATATGAGAAAAAGTAAAGAGAAATGAACATTATGTCTACATGAATGTTTATGTCTTATGCTCTAATTATTCATCCCTTTGAGATTATAATTTAAAATGAATTGTCATTTCAGAACATATAAAATGAATGATGGTATGTCCACTTTGCTTTTATAATATACTAAAATGAATGGAGACAACTACGATGACAATGATTATGTTTTCTAAACTCCTATTGAGCTACTTTTGAGTTACCTCCTTTGTTTTTGTATCATCTTTAGAAGAGCCTGTGGGCTTGGCGGCGAGAACTCCATGAGACTTATGATCCTTGAAGATAGTGAATGCATTCGATACTTATTTTATATGCTTACTTGCCCGTTCATTTGTGTTTTATTAATTTCTATTTTATTAATCCCTAACATGTACACTATTTATTTATGCTTGAATTATGACTTCTCTATGTACAATTTAATTCATTTGAAGATTACTGTATCTAAGTCTGGACTTTTGTTGGCCGGCACTCATCTATGTTTCTTTTTTTGTGTGTTTAGCATTGGTTGTGATTATGTGTGGAAGTCTTTTCATAGGTCGATGTTACTTATAACATATTTTATGTTATAGAGATGTATTAATACACATATATTATGCTTATGTTTATGATTATGAGATTGCTATAAGAATGAATGTTATGTCCATGAACTGTCTTTTTATTTGATTTGAGATGATGCTTGATGGATCCGCATATGATATATTCTTTTGCCTTGAGATGTTATTTGAGATTCATGCTAGATAGGTGTGATAAGGGGCATTTATGCCACTTATCTTCCTTTAAAACCTTAGCTTTTTACATGAGTTTTATTGTATTGTTGATGCAATTAATAAGGATTTTAATTTATTCCTCATTGTGTGATTTTGATAGAACCATTGACTATTACATTGAATTTTGGGAATAATTTGTAATTACACTTTGTTGTATTTGACTTATCTCTTTGAGTATGATTCTAAGCACAGGAGCTTTGGATCAAGCGAAAAATGTTAAAAGAAAGGCTAGAAACTCTTTGGAAGAAGCCTAGAGCAAAAAGAAAGAAAAAGTATGGAAGTTTACTCTCGGGTATGCACTGCAGCACTCGTTTAGTGCTACAGCACTCGGCAGAGTAACAACTATCAATTTTTGGGACTCAGTATTTTGTTGAGCGCTATAACATTGTGCAAAAGTGGGATTGCAGTTCACTTATTTGTTTTTGGCCCTATTTTGGGCTATTTTAGAGAGTAGTATATAAAGGATTGACACAATTGTCTACCCTAGTTTTTGACTCAGTTTTAGATATACAATTAGGTTACTATTATTCTCTCTCTACATTTCCCTCTCTCTCTCTCTCCATCTTTTCCCTACATCTTCTTATCCATTCTTCTCTCTCTTAGGGATTTCATTAGTGAAGATGCTTTGTTTTGGAGATTGTGGCAATGATTGTTGCTATTATTTTCAAGTTTAATTTATTTTCACTATTGTAATTCTCTAGAGATGGACGAGTAGATTTCTTTACTAATGTAAGGATTTTTGGATGGATTGGATGACATTTGAGACCCTCTGTTTATATTGAATGCATTGATTTTCTTAATATTTTGCAGTTTCTATTCCTATAATTATTATGGTAATTGCTATAATCTTTATTGGGATAACTAATTTGGCAATCGTCGTTTAGGGAAACTCTTTGGGCATAAATTGATAGATCTATTAGTTTATGTTTGAGGGAAACATTAGAGTTAACTTTTCAATTGGCGATTCGACTATAACAATTGGTTCACTAAATTAATGTGATTTCTAAATAAATTGAGATCTTATTAATTAGTTTTTGCATTGATCAAATTCTAGAGGTCGATTGATCACTAGTAGAATTACCAGTAATTTATTACTAATAACCACTAATAGGTTTAATATTTGGTCAATGATAATTAATTTCCAATCCTAGGAATATCTTGCACTAGTGCCTTCTTCACTATTACTATTATCTTGTTGCTATTAACCTTTAATTTCAATTTCTTTAATTTTACTCTTCAAAACCCGTAATTTTCCAACTAAGTAATAAAGCCTTGTTGAAAGACGACCTAGATTGTACCAAGTACTACATTTTTCGTGTAACTTAACATTGAGATAATTTTTTATTTGAGGAGGTAGGCGACAGCCTCCGTCAAGGTGTAAGTAGCATCTTATGCCGAAACATACAAAGGCTTATGTTTTTGGTTACAAGGTTTTCAAAAATATTTTAAAAAATGCTATTTTCCACTTATTTTAAGTGAAAAGGATATTTATGGGACGAAAGCATAATGATATAAACTTTAGCCTAACTATGGCTTAAGCATAAAGAGTTAAATATTAGGGTGTTATATTTTGCAAAGAATAACAATAAAATAAGTATAGAGTGTAGAGTAGACACAAATTGACTAATCAAATGAACAACATAAGAAATGCTAGGTTGTATAATAGTCAGATAATTATATTTTGTCATTTTTAATTTTTTTATTATATTCAAAATAAATGGGACAAAATATGGTGTTCACAGCAAACTTGTAAATTCAGTAAATTACAGGCTATAAAAAATATACACAGGTAAACAAACTGCCCATTTGCCCATACGTGTTGGCCCGTTTAACTCGTCGATTAAGTGGGCAGGCTACAAGTAGGTTTTTGCTACAGAAATCAAAATTTGCAGGCCAGACCCACTTATATTTTGCGAATAAACAAGCTGGTCTGGTAGGCTTGGCTCATTTTATTGGCCCTACTTTCGGGTGTGGTCCCTTGAAACAACTCTTTCTAGGTCAGGTGCCGGTTTAATTGCTTATCCTCTACGGAAATGTACATCAAAATCATAATAACATAACATAAAATATAATTCAAATGTAATAAATTAATAATATATTGAATCAATAAATATTAAAGTTACCATCGATTTTTGGGCCCCTCGTGGGTGCTCAACCTACCAGTGTAGAGTGACTCGCACTTCAATGAGATCTAGTTTGCCTTAGCCTTTTAGGATCTTTCCTTGAAGCTCGGGTCCGATGCCTAGTGGGCCAACAACTCACAAAGGGTAGGATCATTCATTTAGAGGCTGCTCATATGCCCCTGTGAACGCCATGGAACATATATCATAAGCGCTTGGAAGGCCTAATCCTCCAAGTTTTTTTGGCACAACCTCATCCCTTGGCAGGATGTCAAAGGACTTGTGCATATACAAAACTCACAACATATATTTAAGAGTTAAATGAATTTTACCCCTCCAAAATTCTTCCCATTATACTTTGTCTTTTCAAAATATGTATTATGACACCCTGAACTTTCCAAATTATGTAAAAAATCATACTTTTCAAACAGTGAAAAGTTTTAAGTCATAGCAGAGTATCGTGTTGCATACAATTAAAAAATCAATGGGTTAATTGCGCATAGTATTCACAGACAAGGTGTCAGCTTGCATAAATTAGAAACATTAGGGGGTTAAGTGCACATAAATCTTACTACCTTCATTAGTTACCAAGATTATACTGAGGGATGGTTTGCACAGTTTGAAAAGCTCAGGGTGTTGCAATGTATATTTTGAAAATTCAGGATTTAAATTGCACAGGACCTAAAGTTCAAGGGGTAAAATGCATTTATCCACATATTTAATTAGAAGCATACAAATAATATAAACATGATTTTAAGATAATCATCTTTCAGGATGTAATTCCAAGTGGGCCATGGGTAGCTATACCTGCTCTATAAAATCTTTGTGAGCTGGTGAAGGTCCTCAGAAAAAATATCAAAGTTACTATATCAATTAATTAAATTAAATACATTGAAAATATTTTAAACATCATACACAATCCAAGATTAAAACATGTAATAGGAAATATGTTTCAACTTAGCAGTCTGTACCGTCAGGTCTAAGTCGGCCATATAATTCATGTCCCTTATCATGCAGTCTGAACGACCTACCGTCTAGTCCTGGTTCCTGTAACCTATTAGAGGAAGTAAGAGTTTGATGAGATATGGGGCTGAGAGTCAGGCTAATGGTAAGACTGGGACATGAGTCACTACTATGGATAAGATGTAACAGAGAATAGAGCAGAAGGTCAACCTGCCCAGGAGTAGCATCACCCAAAAAAGAAGGGGTGGTGGTGGCAGGTGTAGTGGTAGAGGTGGTGAAGGTGATGGCCCTAATAGTGGAGGTGATGGTGGGTAGACCGACCTTCTTAGATCGGCCTCTGCTTCTACTAGTCATACTGAAACAATTACACAATCTACAAAAAGATATCATTACATATTTAAACTTAGAGTTAGTTCAAAACATTATTACACATAATATTCATCACCTCAGTTAATCTGAGAGTTAAGGGTGATAGGTTGCATCTATGCACTCATTTTCCATCCTAACTTTGAATACTTTCCAATTGAATTGTGCTTAATTAATGGTTAATTGGTGAATTTGTAGTTTATCCTCATTATGCATCATTGAATGATTTCATGGCTTTTAGCACCATTTTCAATAAACAATTGTATTTGGAAGTTACCTATGCTTTTAATCTTTTGTGTAAGCATTGTTTGATGATAAGAACTTCTCAAATTGGTGTGTCAAAGCAAAGAAAAGGGACTCAGAGGCCTTTGACAGATGAAAGCAGCATGGAATGACCTGAACAAGACCACTAGGTTTACAGCTGTTGTAGTGGTTGATAGAAAATGGACACTTGAAGTTTGAAGGCCAGGATCATTATAGCGGTTGATAGAGTGAGCTATTTCATCATTTTGGGCACGACAATGGCAGAACCGCTATAGCAGTGTCATATCGCTATAGTGGTTTCATACCACTATAGTGGTCATAAGTGACCTGTGCAGTGTTGTGTCTGCAAGCTTCTCAATTTTTTAGCTAATAAACCTACTTAAATGTATTTTTCTACTACATTACAAATAGTTTAGTTCTGATATTGTAGGATACTTTTGGAACTTATTATTTTATTTTATCCATTGAGCACTTTCTTTCTCTACTCTCTCTCCCTTCTGTATCTATTTTCTCTCTAAGTTTTTAGAGCTTCCAATATTTGTTTTGACTCCTGTTTGGGAACGCAATTCATACTCCCCGTTAACAACGATTGTGATCCCCCCTATGGACGAGTAATTCTTTTACCGTGTGCAAGGATAATTGGAGATTAAAATTATTCTTGAGATTCCCAATTTTAATTTCAATTCATGGTTGGTTTTCATTTTTCTCTTCTCTCTTTAATTTTAGTTGTGAAAATAATTGCACCTATATTTTTGAGAGTTACCTGATTGTGTGTTCATTCGCATGCATAATTGGGATTCCATTAGGGTATATGATTAGTTTATTAAATTACATCCATTTGGTAAGGGATTGCAATTAACTCCGTTTTGGTATTAGGTTGCTGCAATTCAAAATTAAACTGGGATAGGTTTATAGAATCACGATTGTGGATCACTAGTTCATGTGTTGGTCAAATCCTTAGTGGGAGTATGTTTGTGTGACCATTAAGGAGTATCATTGTTATATGAAAGCATTATCAATGAAAGTGACCACTGCCATAAATTTATCTTTTGAATCGATGATTGAACAGCTCTTAATCTGAGGAAATCCTTGTGCAAGCAATTCTTCCCATTATATTTTCCCATATTTAATTTTGTCCTCGAACTTAAAAAATGCTCCTAATCCTTTGAATTAATTAGAACACTTCCTTGTGAGTCGACCTAGATTGCACCTTAACTGTATTTTTGGTATAATTTAGTTACTAAAATATTTTTAATTTATTGTAAGTAGCGACAACTTGCATCAAAGGGCTATTTTCATCATCACTGTTGTTGATCATGATTATCATAAAGAAGTTCATTATTTACATTAGCATCACTACTATAATTTATTTCATCTTTTTGATTTCTCATTGAGTAGTAACATGTGTATTTGATTATGTCAACTTTTCCAGTAGTTAAAGGAAGAGGATTTTCGGGCTTGTTAGTATCCATTAGTGCCTTGAAGGGGCTAAATGGTCCACTTGATAAATTTTTTTCAATAGTATCTTCCTTAAATTCAACCCTGCCTCTTCCTTTTGTATTGTTTACAACCCTCTAGTTTGATATATCTTTCCTAGGATAAGACATATAATAAAATTGTCTAACATTTTGGGCAACAATAAATGGATCATAACTTGCATATCTTTTAATGTGATTAATCTTAATGATTTTGTAGTTGTTGTGTTGCTGTATATGCCCCAGTTAGTCGTGTTGGATTATACCATTCACATTTGAATAAAAAACATCTTTTTGTAAGTTTACCATTGTACTCAAAGACTAGTGTTATCTGGTTTTTCCTGCACTTGATTTGGCAGTGTTGTCACAACTCGACTTGGGAAAATGATCGGTATGTGAGGAATCTCATCCCCACATAAGTCTCATGACCTCTGAGTTTCTCTATATACAAAGCTTAAATCATAAAATCCATTTTCAAACATAATTTCATATCTAACATAAATCATTTTCTCTTTGAAATCTAAATCATCATAATTAGTTTCATAATCAAACTCTGAATCTACAGTCATAATATAACATATATTGAATTGTTCTTTATACAGATTTTAAAAACCATGAAAGCTATAATCATGCAAATACAATATAATCTAATTCATGGTAAAACAAAATGTAAAACATCTCTATAGTTTGAGACCCTACCAGCAATAACACTGGTGCACTCTAAAAAATAACAAAATGACACTTCACTCCAAAATAAAGCTCACCAACTAATATCTCTACTAGTAGATAGGAGGTGACTAGGAATGACCCATAACAGCTACTATATTTGTAATGAGAGAAATGAGAGGGTGAGTTTCATCTAAAACTCAATGAAAGGAGGGGGTGAGTTTCATCTAAACCTGAATGAGTGAACTTCATGAGACAACAATAACAAGAAGTATGAAATCATATGAACAACAATAGTAAAAACATGATAATAATAATACTAATGAAAAAAATAAATAAACTCTAAAGCATTCTTGATATCTACTTATATATGTAGATATAATAATTGTGTCTATCAATTGAAGAGTAATGCTTAGTCCTTGATGATCATGAGTTTCTATCTATAATCTTACGGTCCCTAGTGAACTATGTCCCTGGCGGATAAGCTGTGGGTACCTAACTAGGTCCCATTTCCTAGATTTGCCACCATGGCTATTTAAGGGGGTTGCTAGCGTGGCTATTTACTATGTTTGCCTCCATGGCTATTTACTATTGCTGTCTCCATGGCTGTTTACTACTAACTCACCTGAAAATAAATAAAATCAACAAAATTGAAATTTTATAACTAAAGAGTAGGAGTTCTGTCTTTGGTGAACAACAACCCCTATACTCTTAGTACTCTAAGAGTTCTTGACTATTATAATTCTAACAATCTGACTTTAACATAACTGTGGCTGTGAGAATCGTATCTAAGAGAGCACCCACTTGTACGCATTCTGACTTCAAGCCCGCAGAATATGTATCTGGTAGTTACTATGAATCAGACTGAATTCCATACCTCTTGGTACCATAAAGTTTAAATTCCAAATCCATATCTTACATTAAAATATTCTCATATACTTGATATTCTAAAATCATAGCTTAAAACACTGGCATTTATAATCATGCTGCTCAAAAACCATATAACATATTTATTCAAAAGCTAAATCATACCTTGCTCTATATATTTATTTTCACTAAAACTCTGTACTAAGCTCTTCTCTGGTTAAACTCTGTTATATAATTATCCTACTCTTAAAAATCATTTTAGCAACAATGGTCCCATGAGTTCTTAATATAGTTTCATGCTCTTTGAAAACCATAATTTTATAAACTTAACAAAATCATTACTAACCTCTAATCCTTAATAAAATAGTCTCAAATAATACATTTCATGATAACTGAAAACCATGATTTCTTAAACTTGACATAATTAACATTTATCTAAAATCTCTTTGAAATATACTCTAACATTATACATTATGCCACAATATAAGGAAAATAACTCGAACTACCAAAATAAAGATAACAGGATTAAACCTACTCACCTTGAGGGGTAGAGCGTATGGAAACAACTCCAGTAAAGCTCCAAGGAGGAAAGAAGACACCAATATTTGTCATTTCAACCATAAAACTCTAGATTAATCTCTAATACTCTCTTGATAGCTCTACATTACTCTAACAACATTGGGGGAGCACCCCCACATGAACACAACGAGAGAAAATAATAACATATACTAAGAACATGAAAGATGGGAAGAATGGAGATAAAATCTATCAACATAAACATACCTTGATGATTTAGGGAAGTTAGACTTGAATGGGATAAAGCGAGAAGTGAGAAAATGTGGTTGGGAGAGAAGGTTTGGGGTTCTGATAAAAAAAAAATAGGGGAAGAAAGAGTGGGAAAAGGTTTTATAAAATAAAGGAGGTATTAGCAAGTGGAATGACACCGTTTGACATTGTTCACGCTCCAGGGAGACCGCCATAGCAGTCAGGGCTATTGTGCCCTCCATACTGACCACTTATGACCGCTATAGCGGTCCTCAAAACACAAAAGTCCTTAAACTCACAGACTGTGATTGTTGTAATGGTCCTAGACCGGTATAGTGGTAATAGTTCACCCAGATTCTATATTTTTCTATTATTTTGGCATCTGGGTTATCTCAGCACTCACTTATTTATATTAAGTTAATGTTCTCATTTATTTTACTCTCCATTAACTTTAAAACATAAATATAAATAAAGAAATACCCTTTATTTGGATTTAAATAAAGTATCATAAAAATCAAAATCCCAACAGATCAAAATCCAACTTTTGATTTTTATTTTAAATCCAGGAATTTTGAAGATTTTCTAAACTTTTGGGCTAAAAATGAAACATTTAAAGGTTTATTAAAATCCATTAAAATTTGCTTTTTAACTTATTTTCCTTTTGGGAACCAATACCAGGACTTTTGATCCCAAGAATATGGCTTTATCATATAGCCCTCCAAGGACGTGTAGGATCCAGACTTAGTGAAATTCAGGATCCGACAACATAGATGGGTCCTAGGGGACTTTAGGGTTATATATATAGAACTTGTACACCGAGTATTATATGTATAGAACTTGTACCTACTTACATCGTACATATGCCAACTTATAGCTTTATTTTTGGGCCCCAAGCTAAATTAAGCATATGTAGACATATTACTCAATTATTTTTTCATGCACCTATGTAGATATAGTTTGAAATATTAAATTAACTAGTATTAAATACAATTAACTAAACCAATACAAGGCTAGATAATTTAAAAAAATTGACTTACATGTAATCTGCGCTAATCCAAAAATTGTTGAAGAGAATCTGGACCATGTAGATGTTCAAAATATTTGTTGTTCAAAACTTCTTTCAGATCATTTTAAGGATGCATAACATCACAATTTATCACATGAAAAAGGGGTTAAAGACTTACATTATGAATGGTTATGCTTCATCATAATTTATCAAAATTAGTAAGTTTGTGCAAATTTTCACTCCTCAGAAGTCAACCATTGGGGCTTGCACTTTTTAGTAGCATGGCCAGGTCAGTTGAAGACAGACAATGTTAGCTCAATTGAGCTTTCCCTTTCACTATCATTACGACTAACCTGAGTTCTCGTAGATTGAATTTATGGCTAAAAGTAAAATGAGCAAAAATATAAAGTCCCTTGCAACATATATGCCTGACTTATTGGTCCTTCCACTTGAGATCTCTTCTTCCCTATTCTTTTAAACCCTCTACTTTTCCTTTCAAATGGATATATCTACTTGAATTAAACTAGTTCACATACTCATGCCTCATATGCCATATGTACAAGTAAGTGCTCTATTGAGTCAAAGAACCAAGTGGAAAATATTCTCTCTAATTTGCACAAAGTAAGGAAAAAATCTTTCCTTAATAAACAGATCATCAACCTAAAGAGTTGAAGAATATAAATCCCTGAAATACTAACTCAACTTAGTTAGGGGCTTCTAAACAATATTAGGTATCTCCGTGAATACAACGGGAAGCAAACAGACTATGAAGATATGACAATCGTGACTTTTCATGTCAATATAGCTTACCTTGTGTAACATTGATGCACCTACCCAAGTTAGAAGGATAACCATTGAGCATTCTTAACTTTTGAAGCCAGTAAAAAACAAATTGTTTTTTAGTTGAATTGAAAGCATATTTGGCATTTGGTTTATAGAAATGACAATCTTTTAATTCTTACAAATGCGAATCAGTCCTGTGTAATACTTAGCCAGATCATGCCTCACCTTATCCTTGTTTTGGGTTCGATTTATATCCATTACATTGTTCATCATATTGTCAAACACATTTTTCCCAATATGCATGACATCTAAACAATGACGCACTAAATTATCCTTCCAATACGACACCTCCCAAAAGATACTTTGCTTAGTCCTGTTATGCACAACCCTATAGACTGGCAATTACATTGCCTTTCTGACTTCTATTACTATTGGGAAATCCTTAACTCAATCCCACATTTGGTGACCACTTAGTCTAACTAGCGGCCTATCATATTCAACATAATTACTTTTAAAGCTATATCTACTTTGCCTGTTAAGAGGATCAACATATAAGAACCTCCATTGAAACCAAGAGTTTTTTTCCTCCATGCTTCAAATTTAATGCCTTACTATTCTCCATACGAATTGGGCATGCTAATTTGCCTTGTGTCATCCACCCAGAAAGTAATCCATAAGCTAAAAAGTCATTGATGGTCCACATTAGTGCAGCCCTCATGATGAAATTAAGCTTTATTGAAATATCACAAGTAAGAACACCCTCGCATAACAACTCATTCAATCCATCAATTAAGGGTTAAAGATACATATCAATCTTAGCTTTTTGATTATCCAAGCTGAGGATTACACATGTTAAGAACTAGTAAGGATCTTTCATGTATATTTTAGAAGGGAGATTGTCGGTATAACAACTATAGGCTAACACAAGTAGGGTTTGCTAAATTGTTTATTCAGGGTAAATCTATCTAAATAGAGTCCCAATCTAACATTCATGGGGTTAAAGCAAAGTCAGAATATGTTCAATCAAAATATTTCCATGCTTCACTATGTAATGGATGAGTCATCACACTGTTACTCCTCATATTTTCACTATGCCACCTCATATGATAAGTTGAGCTCATTAATGCATACAGTCTCTTAAGTCTAGGGATTAAGGGCAAATAGTGCCTTTTTTTAGGAACATCCTTATACTCCCTACTTCCCCATATCTTGGGTTTAAACCTAAACTCTTGGTAGAACTTACACTTGGTCAATGAAACATCATCTTTGTAATAAAGAATGCGACCTTTCAAATAGCAGTCAATCTTTATTTCCTTGAATCAAAGTTTAGAAACTATTTTTTTTAGTTTGATAAAAATCTTTTGGAATTACCTTGGGATTTGAACTTAGCTCATTGATTAGTGCAGCCTACTAATCAAAAGAATTTTAGTTTTGGTTCCCTTTATACTTAATACTCAACATCTAAACTACTAATAACAATTCAGAGTGCACACAATCCTCCCATAAAGATTGATTTGCAACCTCTAATAGGCTATAAAATCCAGAAGCATCTTGGTTGGGCTCCTCAACTGACGATTTAGAATAATGCGCCATAAAATAGGACTAGTGGCATTAAAAACCATTTCATGATGTCTAAACAGTTGTCCTCCCATGACACATTACCCATACCTTGCTAATCTACGTGGACCTCACAAGAACTATTTCCCACCTGAAATATACCCACTTGATTCCTTGCATTAACTATTTCCCTTATGCTCAATCCAAATCCAATAGTCGGGCATGAATCCCACATGTATGAATAAACCTTTATGGTTTTGACATCTAAATACTTCCTATATTTATACTTATTATATGGATATCTAACTTTTGTCTTATCAATGAACTGTTGTTTTTTACATGATACCTTTGTAAATTCTTCATCACCATCATAGAATTCCATATTAATCCCCTCTTTATTAGGGTAAAACTTATCATACATCCCTGATCGATTTGAAAGAAACATTGGATGTAACCCTAAGCCCTATAATTTTTTAGCAACGACACATTACTAATTAATTTGTCACACAATTTTTCCTTAAATTATATTAGGCTTGTCTCATTACTCTTAAACACATTCTATTTGTCTTTAAATGGATTTAATTCAATTACTCATTACTTTTAATTATATTTGCCTAGAAAAATGTTCACAAAATTTTGGCAACATCATGGCTTAAATTAGGAGTTTCCATCATCAATTAATTAATGTTTTCAACAATCAAAAACATTGTTAAAAAATAATAACATAATAGACATATTTAAATAACTTAACAATTATATACAATTAACATAATCCTAAAAATCATTATAGAGTACATCCCTTTATAACTTCACAACATATGTGTACTACAATTTCCATAATATAGTGAAACTCCACAACAAACAATATAAATAAGTCAGGGAAGGGCCTCTACACCTTTTCCCTAGTCATGCAATCCCCATTTGCTACATATTTATTAAAGCATATAAATAACAAACATCTAAACATGCAAGTAAACAAATACTAAAAATCTAAAATGAACAAACACATTTAATTTTACATGGTTGTAAAAATTGAAAAACAAAATGCACAATAAAAATTAAAAAAAATTGAAGCTCCCACTTGAAACATTGTCAGTGCTCCCTCTAATAGGAGTGTTACATTAACAAAATAACAACAACAATCATTCTCCACTATATTGAAACTCAACACTTTAAGCAACAAAAATGAATAGAAAAACTAAGCCACATTTAAAAACTAAATCGATTAAAATACTTAAAAACGTACTTAGATCGCAATGGTGGACTTAATTTCGGAAATAGAGGCTCCATCAGCAGCAAAGCAATGGTGGCAACAGAGAGAGAGGGGGAAGAGAGAGGGATTACAGAATAATGAAGAAGAAGGGTTCTATCAATGTCATATATGCAGCTTATCAATAGGACCCGTCGGTAATTAGTTAATAAAACAGTGCTTTTATGTTGTCACTAATTACCAACAGGTTTTGGGAATCCCATGATTTGTGCACCAACATGCTAAAAGTTCAAATTGCTATCAAAAAACCCATCAGTAATAAGTAATTAAATAGATAATAAATAACCCGTTGGTACATTATTTTAGAAAAAGAATAAATAAATTGATTATACTTATTAGTAAACCTGTTGATATAATAAATATTTTAAAAAAAACTTAAAAACAAAAAAAAATTGTTGTCAATAACCATTTTTGTGCCATGTGGTGCATTACATTTTTCAACAAGTTTACCATCAAGCTCTAATAAATATCCATGTAGTCAGAAAACCTGTCAGTGTGTGTTGCACTCAGTATGGCGCATAATGGAACCAAATACTACTGACAGGCCTATCAATGGGTTGTTGACAAATTTGTTTTAAAAAATCTCATGCAACTAAATTCATCATCCCATTGGTACACTCGTTAGTAACTCTCATTGGTATGCTGTGAATGTCTAATAGTGTAACCCAAAGGTTGTTGCATATATTGAATTCCTCTTACAAATCACAATCGAAGAAAACATTTTTCATGTCCATTCAACTGAGTTTCCACTTTTGAGTGGCTGCAATAGCAAAGAGAGCACAAATAGAGGTAGTGCGAGTAACGAGAGCAAAAGTCTTCTTATAGTCAAATGCTATACTCTTGAGCAAAGCCCTTAGCAACTGGATAAGCCTTATATTGTTCAATAGAACTATCTAAATAAGTCTTGATCTTATATACCCGCTTACATCCCACAAATGTCCTATTAGAAGGAGGATCAATTATAAATCCCAAGTGTGAGCGTTCCCATTACATGTAACTCTTCTTGCATAGTCAAGTGCCTATGAGGATTTGTGAAGGCTTTTTTATAAGACTGACGTTCGTGGGAGTGAAGTATGAAAAAAAAAAAGAGGATAATCATATAGATAGGGTAGTGGATTCCTTACCCTAATTGGACGATCAAGAGGAAGGGTAGTAATAGGTGCAGGATTTATGGTCAAAATTAGGTCATCAAGAGCAGTTGAAGCATTGGAAAGAGGCTATGAACTCACAAGAATAAAAAATAGGAACACAAAGATAAGGCTGAATATTTCTTTAAGTGTTATATGTCTATATTATTTACAATAAGATCTGACATATTTATAGATCTGTAGCAATAAACTGAATTACAAATCAAATACATTACAATTTAATTTATAAACAATCTAATTTATTTACATATTCGCATATTATGCTAACAATTAAACATTAATACTTTATTTTTTCTTGAGCTAGCTTGCTCTTCTCCTCCCTCTAGATCTCCATATAACTAGTGTGTAACCCATGCGATGCACTAGCATTTAAACGTTTGTCGATATATAAGATTACACACATATAAACAATAAAACTAACAAATAAATAGTATTATTAAAATGCATTGATAAAAAATGATAAAATTTGCTACTAAAGCATATTTATGAGTAACAAATAATAATAATAAAAAAAAGATCATCATTCTCTTGTCCATGTTGATCCCTTCTTTTCGAGTAAAGAATAAGATAGAAAAAAAATATTAAATAGCTTTTAAGTGAAATGTTCCAAAAATTTTGAATAATAGGATGATGGATTGTTTGCTTATAAATAATGTTTTGGGTCTAGAGCCCTATTGGGAAAAAATATTTGTACAATAATATATATGTCTAAGATCACTTGTCATGCATCAATATTAATAAAAAAAATATTTTATGACTAATTTCTTTGGTCATATAAAAAAAATGTTAATATGTTTTTGAGATAAAGCCCGATTGGAAAAAAAAAAATTGTGCAACATATATGCCTAAGATATCTTATAATGTACCAATGTTAACTAAAAAAGTCACTATTAAATAAAAGCATTAATAAAAATTATTTTATGACTAAATTCTTTTTTATAGAAAATAATGTTAGCTGATCTGGGGCTAGGCCTCTGTTGTAAAAAAAATTTTGTGCAATGTATATGTCTAATGTCACTTGTTAAGTATGAATATTAATACAAAATAAATTTATGACTAATTTATTTTGTTGTTTGAAAAATGTAAAGCTGTTTTGGGGCTAAAGCATCATTGTGAAAAAAAATTTGTTCAATTTAATATCACTCATTAGGTATCAATATTGATAAAAAAAAAAATATTTTATTATTAATTTCTTTTATCATATAAAAAATGTTAACTTGTTTTTAGGGGTAAAGTCTCAATGCGCGAAAAATGTTTATGCAATATATATGTTTAACATCTTTTATTTGGTACCAATATTAATAAAAAAGTCACAATCAAATAAAAATATTAATAAAAATTTGACGAAATTTTTTCATCATATAAACATTTTTAACCTGATTTGGGGTTAGAGCCCCATTGTAAAAAAAAAATGTTTTATGGCTAGTTTCTTTTATCATGTAAATGTTGTATAATATGAACTTGTAATATAAGATTCAAAGCCTAATAAGACTCATGATTTACTTATACTTCTTCAAGTCATTAAATATACTGTATTTTTTTTACGGGAATAAATTGTATTTTTATAAATAAAAAGGTAAGTGAATAAAATTGGTTGAAAATGGCGATTGTAATTATTTAAATGATTAATTGATAAATTAACATTGAATTATTAGATATTAATCCAAAGAGCAAAAGAATATCTATAACTCATATAATAGTATTTTGTATACATAAAAATAATATTTGGCGATCCCCAGAAAATAGCAGTTAAAATCGGAACAACCTGTAAATATAAATTTTAAATTTTAAAAAATATAAAAATATCGTATAAATAAGGTTTAATTTTAAATTAGTTAAAGCTTAAAGCAATGAAATATGTATTATATCTATTATCTATCATTATGTTAATAGAATAAATGTCACTTCAGATATAAAAGATTAAGGTTTTTATACTGAACAAAATAGTTGTGATAATTGAAGGGCAAATAGGTCAGCAAGATAACATCACATGATCTACGAAGAAAAAAAGGGACAATATGACAGGGAAACAATATTGCACACTAAAATGCTGTGTCCGTCATTTTAAAATTTACCTTTTAATATTGGAAATTGTGTTTTGCTTATATGATTTGAATATGAAAAATAACATTACAAAAAGCTTAAGGTCTTGGCCTTTTTTTTAACTTGAATTTATACACCGAAAAGTAAATAATGTGGATATA
The DNA here is from genome assembly GCA_031216125.1 of Dalbergia cochinchinensis. Lineage (NCBI taxonomy): Eukaryota > Viridiplantae > Streptophyta > Magnoliopsida > Fabales > Fabaceae > Dalbergia > Dalbergia cochinchinensis. Next base: position 49,505,447 of record CM062373.1, on the reverse strand, counting down.
GCATAATCATTGTAAATATGTGTTATTGTCTAATAACAGCTCTCCAAACTTTCCATAATAGTATGAAGGAGAAATCACGGTGCAAAAATATGGGGCAATGACTACGGAAAAAAAAAAAAAACCACCCTTATTGCCATTGATTTTGTGCCTAGGCACAATGCATTCAAAATAAATCTCTACGAATTTAACCACTGATCATACCAAAATCTGCTCAATCACGGCTTCATCCGTATTGCAAATTTTCTCCTCAAAGAGTATTACTTTGTGTAGTAACCACCTAAATGTGATAATTAAATTAAATAATAAATAATATAATAATTGAGTAAGATAATTGAGGGTACCTTTGTTTCATTTTTAAAAATGTAGTGTGAAACACACGTCTACACACAATATGAACACTATTTTTTGTCCACACCTTTTTGTTTTCTTCCGTATAAAAAAAAGAAGTGTGTCGGCTCAATCCAATTCCCTTAATTCAGGTGTCCAGCCCAGTAGTCCTTGTCCAGGTCTTTTGTTTTATTTATTTATCTTTTCGGTAAATAAATAAATAAAAAAGAGAGAGGCAAGGAAAGAAGAAGAAGAAGAAGAAACGAGAGACAGCAACAACATTGCAACAGCCCATCCTCTTAGTCATCATCCAGCACCACCACCGCAGCTACCACCCTTTCAGCCACCACCGCGGAGCACCACCAAGTCGGAGCTCACCGGCCGCTGCCGCAAATTCTTCCTTCTCTGCATGCTGCTGCCGCCTCACTCTCCCTTTCACTGCGTTTCTGTTAGTGTGAATTAGGATTAGGGAAATGGGTTTGGGGCATTGGTTTTTTCTGGTTAGCTTTTGTGAGTCTGAGGCTGTTTGGGCTGAGTTTGGATTTAAATTTTATTTTGAATAAAAGTTTCTGAATTCCTTTTTGTTGAGTCATTAAGTGGGCTTGTTGGGCTAGCTTGGCTTTTGGGTCAAAATTCATCCCTTTTTTGTCGTTTGTTTTTCCTTTAAACTTCGTTTTTTGGGTAGGTTTTGGGCTATTGTTTTTTAGGGCTTTGTGTGTTTGGTAAAAAAGAAAAAAGGAAATCTTCTATTTTGTATAGATTTGAGGATTTTGAAACAAAATAAAAGGTGATTTTTTATTATCTGGGCAACAGTGGTCATGATTGAGAGGTAGATTCATCCTTCATGTACCGTTAAATCGTCATAATTTATTGAGTAGTTTAGTACTAACTAAAAATTTATTGAGTAGTCTAGTGTTAATTTAGATATCGTGTAAGAGCGGACTTTATCAAAAATCTCTTTTTGGTCAAATCTTTTCAAAGAATTAAAAAAAAAACTATAAAACATCAGGTAATTTAAAGTTACATATCATATGTGTTTTAATAAAACATATTGTTACGGATGCAGTGGGGTTTGTTATTCTATCAATAGACTCCAAGATTGCTCGTGAAAGCTGAATCTTTGTATGGCCAAGATTAGGTCCCACAATTGGAAAGCTGTGCACACACAAACAGGGTAAGAATAAAGGAAGCGATTCAAAACTAGAATAGTATATAAAATTCGATACGAAATTAGACACTACTAGAAATCCGTGGATGGACGGACGGACCCATTGGTAACTACCGACTGGCTTTTCGTTGGACTCAGAAGCGGAACCAAGGGGGCACTTGGGGTTGCCATGGTCCCCCAAAATTTTCAATTTTATTATTATTATTATAATATATATATATATATATAGTTGTGGTCCCCATCAATTACACAAAGTGCATTGAGCAGATCAGCAAGAGACAGTGATAGATAGCTGTGCAAGTGTGCAATGGTTGCCAACAAAAAAAAAGTTAAGTAAAGCTTTTAAATATAATAAAAAAAATCTCAAAAAATGATTAAAAAATAAATAAAGCTCGTATTTACCACTCCTTTCTCTCACTTGGATCAGATCAGACAATAGAGGCACAACACAGAGCAATGAGCATAACGCAATCTCTTCGATTTTTTCACATTGATAAGCTACTGAGCTAGCTTTTTTTCATATTTTTTAATTAAGTTAAGCACATATGCACACAAGAAGATCATTGAAGGAGACATGGAGTATTAGAAGCTAAAAGACAACAAGCCCAAAAAATCAAAGACAAAGGAGACGCTCAGACACCCATGGCATTTTCTGGTAGTGAAAAAACAAAGAAAATTTCTTTCTTCATTATTTTTGTTCACTATTATAGCATGTGTAGTATAGAAATAATGAAATATGAAATATAGATATAATTTTTTTATTTGCTATCAGCCTATCAATTAGTTAGTTGTTTTAATGTTTTATAATACTCTATCTTGATATTAAATATGTAATTTTTTTTAGGTTGAGCTTTAGAGATGTCTAAGAAAAAAACTATAGACTCATTTTTCAAGAGAAAAGAGAAGATAGATGATGAAATAAATTCCAGTCTACTAAATTTAAATTTAGTGAGTAATGTTGAAAATGTTGTTGAGCAACATACAATGCAAACCATTGATCAACCTATTCAACAACCTCTTTCCAAAATTATGAGGATTGAACAAGAAAAAAATTAATATTGATACTTTGATACGTGATCCCGGAAAGTGTCCACAAATTTGGGATTATCCTATCAATCAGCAAGATGAAATTCATAGGGCATATATGAAGTTTGGACCATATTTTTTTATGGATGTGTATCCCTTTTCCGGTATAGACAGTCATCCTCGTTAATTTCAAGCTAACTGGTTCAAAAGTTTTCCTTAGTTAGAGTATTCACCATAAGTAGATGCTGTATTTTGTCTTCCATGCTATTTATTTTCTAGAAATCTACTCCATTCACCATCGGAGGATTTAGAAACTGGAAAAAAGAGAATAATGGAAAAGATTGTGCCTTTTTATCTCATATGGGAAGATTTCCTAATTCTCCTCACAATGTTGCTGTCAAATGCTGTGAAGACTTGAAGAATCAATCATGTCATATTGACAAAGTGCTATCTACACAGACTTCACAACTAATTTTAGCTAATTAGTTGCATCTTAAAGTTTCTATTAATGCTATCAAGTGGTTAACATTTCAATCTTGTGCTTTTAGAGGACATGATGAAAGTTTGGAATCTAAGAATCGAGGCAATTTTCTCGAAATGTTGAAACTTTTGGCTTTTTATAATAAAGAAGTGGTTGCAGTTGTTTTGGAGAATGCCCCTCAAAATGCAAGATACACATCACCTACTATTCAAAAGGAAATCTTACATATCTTTGCTAGAAGGGTTCAAAATGAAATTTGTGATGAGAATGATAATGCAAAATTTTGGTTTGCTAGTTGATGAGGCTCGAGATGAATCTAAAAGAGAACAAATGGCCCTTGTTCTTAGATTTATTGATAAACAAGGATATGTTAAGGAGCGCCTAATAGATGTAGTACATGTAAAAGATACTACTACAGTCACTCTTAAATAAGAGATTTTTTTGGTATTGTCTCATCATAATCTCAACAATCAAAATGTTCGAGGCCAAGGATATGATGGTGCTAGTAATATGCGTGGAGAGTGGAAGAGGTTACAAGCTTAAGTTATTCAAGATTGCCCTTATACATATTATGTACATTGTTTTGCTCATCAATTACAATTAGCTCTTGTTGCTGCAGCTAAAGAAGTTGTAAATGTTCATGCTTTTTTTTCAAAACTTGACTAATATTGTCAATGTTGTGTGTTCTTCTTGCAAACGCAATGATGAGTTACAAGCTGCTTATGCAAATGAAATAGCTCAATTAGTTATAAATAATGAGATTGAGACAGGGAGGGGAGCTAATCAAATTGGCACCTTGCAGAGGCCTGGGGACATTAGATGGAGTTCTCATTTCAATTCGATGTGTAGCCTTTTACACATGTTTAGTGCAACAAATTCAGTTCTTGAAGATTTAGCTATTAAAGGATCTATATACTCTCAAAGAGGTGATGCTACTTATGCTCTTAAATCCTTGATGTCATTTGATTTTGTTTTCATTTTACATGTGATGAGAGAAATTATGGGAATCACTGACAAGCTTTGTCAAGCATTGCAACAAAAATCTCAAGACATTTTGAATGCTATGCATTTGGTTTCTAGCACAAAATCATTCATTCAGAAGTTAAGAGATTGTGGTTAGGAAACACTTTTTGAGAAAGTTGGCATTTTTTGTGGCAAACAAGCAATTGAAGTTCCAAATATGAGCAATTCTTTCTCTGGCACCACTATCATGTTGATATATTTACTACTATAATAGATTATCAGTTGAAAGAGTTGAATAATAGATTCAGTGAATAGATAACCGAGCTTCTCATAGTGAGCACTACTTTAGATCCTAAAGATGGTTACAAAAGATTTAATGCCTGTAACATCTGTAAGCTAGTTGAGAAATTCTATTCTTCGGATTTTTCTGAGCAAGAGGAGATCCAATTGGCATATGAATTACAACATTATGAATTGGATGTGCCTAAAGCTCCAGATTTTCAGAATTTGTCTGCTACTGCTGAGTTGTGTTAGAAATTAATGGAGATTGGCAAATTAGATATATATCCTTTGATTGATAAATTAATTCGACTTATTTTGACTCTTCCTGTTTCCCCAGCAACAAAAGAATGAGCATTTTCAGCTATGAAGATTATTAAAACAAGGCTTCGAAATAAGATGGAAGATGATTTTCTTGCAGATTACATGATTATTTACATTGAAAAGGAGATTACTGCAAAGTTTAGTTCAGATGTGATAATTGATGATTTTCATACCATGAAGCATCGTCGAGCACAATTAAAAAAATAAATATATTAGGTACGTACTTGACCTCATATGTATATAACTATTTATGTTGACCTTAAATATATGTGGATAACTTATAATTTGTTAATGGTTTCATATATTATATTTGTTTCTATATGATAATTAATTTTAATTTTAGTTTATGTTATATATGTTAATTAGTTTGGCCCCCATCTTTTAAAATTCCTAGCTCCGCGCCTGGTTGGACTTGGACTGACACATTTTTTTTTTATTTAATATTTCATAACAATAATAGATAACACTCATTGGTACACCCATAGTGGATAACGCCAGTTCACGCCATATGGCATCCACAATTTTTTATGGGTTTATTGATTGGTTGGTAGAGCCTGTCAAAAGCCCTTCAATGCATGCAAGCACACCACGTAGCGTGCTTGTTATTATCAATGGGTTAACCGAAGAGTAAAGTTAAATATAATTTTAATTTTTTTTACCCTAGTTTACTGGCGAGCAAGAATTAAACTTGATACTTATTTTTTAAAATTCTTTCCCTTACTGGCAGGTTTTTTTATTATATTTTACTTATTTTTTATTACAATTACGTCAGGTTTATTTAACTATTTAACTATTTTTTATTTTTAAATAAACTATTTCTTTTTTTACTATTACTATTAGGTATATCAACGGGGTTATGTTAAATTAATATTTATTTTTAATTATTTTAAAAATTTTTATTTTAATTATTGATGGGTTTACTGATGGATTTTTAAATTATTAGGACATTGACACTCGTCTATTAGGATTCTTCATACCTGTCGGTAATTATTGAAATGTGAAATGCACCATTTCATTTAACGATTACCAACGGGTTAATCGTTGGTAACCCACAAATATTTGAAACTAGCGTCCTTTTCCTTCCCAATTTCTGCAAGTTCTCTCTCATTTCCTTCCCCCCTCCCCTGCAACACTGCCTACTGCCGCCACCCTTCTTTGCCACCATTCGTCATCACCAGAGCACCATTCATGAAACCAAGGCCACCATTGCAATACCGAATTAGTTTTTTGATTTGGCTTAGTTTTTCTGTTCTAGTTTTTTCGTTCATTTCTATTGCCCAAACTTTTGTTTTTAAATGCATTGGAGAGTAGTTATTGTTGTTATTTTGTTAATGTAGGAGTTGTATCAGAAGATGTTGTTGATAGTGTTGACATTAAGAGCTTTAGTTTGCCTTTTTTTCTAATTATATTACGTGTTTTCTATGCATCAATGCTTATAAGCATGGAAAATTAAATATTTGCTCATATTGGATTTTCAGGATTTGATTTGGTTGCGTGTAGGGAGCTTTCATTCTTTGTTTCTTGCACTGCACTATAGGTTAGTAATGAAATCTTTGTTAGTTATATTCTTTAATATTTATGTAGAATAGAGACTTATTACTTTTAGGATAGAATTGTAGAAAAATGGGAATTGCATAACTAAAAGGGAGGGCATAAAGGTCCTTTCCTGACTTGTTTGTATTATTTGCTGTGAGATTCTTTGTGTTTACAAAGAATGCATAATATGCATGTTGTGGAGTTATAAGAGAATGCGCTCTAGAATGATTTTTAGGATTATGTGAATTGTATGTAATTGTCTATGATTGTTGAATGCACTAAATTATTTGATGATAGAGACTCCTAATTTAAGCAAAGATGTTGTTGAAATTTTGTGAAATTTTTGTTAGGCAAATAAAATTAAAAACAATCGAGTTAAAAAAATTTAAAGAAAAATTGAATATGTTTGAAAGTGATAAGATGGCGTCTTTGAAAAGTTATAGGGTTTATGATTACTTACATGCGCAATAATTTCTTCAAATTGGTCATGGATGTATGATAAATTGCATCCTAATAAAAAAGGGATTAAACTGAAATTTATTGATGAGGCAAAAGTTAGGTGTCCATATAATAAGTGCCTATGTAGGAAGTGTTTAGATGATGACACCATGAAGCTTCATTTGTACAAGTGAAGGTTCATAACTGACTATTGGATTTGCACTAAGCATGGTAAGGTAGTTAATGTAGGGAATCAAGTAGGAATGTTTTAGACTGAAAGCGATTCTGATGGGGTCTACATGCTCAGCACAATGTGGGTAAAATGTTGTTGGATGATAAGTTGTGTAGACATGAAAAGATGGTATTTTATGTTGTTGGTCCTGAATTTGCTTCTCATTATTCTAAACCTTTAGTTGAGTAGCCCAACCAAGATGCTGCTAGGTTTTAGAGTCTGTTGGAGGCTACAAATCAACCTTTATGGGAGGATTGTGTGCACTTCGAGTTGTCACTAGCAATTCGGTTATTAAGTATTAATTTTGAAGGGAACCAATCAAAGTTTTTCTGGTCAATGGATTGCACTGATCAATGAGCTAAGTCTGAATTTCGACATAATTTCAAAAAAAATTTATCAAGCTAAAAATTAGTTTCTAAACTTGGGTTGAAGAAAATAAAGATTGACTGGTATTCAAAAGACTGCATGCTTTATTATAAAGATGATATTGCATTGACCGAGTCTAAGTTCTGCCAAGAGTTTAGATTTAAACCCAAGAGACATAGAAGTAGGAGGTATATGGATGTTCCCCAAAAAGGAATGCATTATTTGCCCTTAATCCCTAGGCTTAAGAAACTCTATGTATCAATGAGCTTGGCTTCTCATGTAAAGTGGTACAATGAAAATCATAAGGATGACGGTGTTATGACTTATCCATCGCATAGTGAAGCATAGAAACATTTCGATTGAGTAAATCCTGAGTTTGCCTCTTACTCTCGAAATATTAGATTGAGACTCTGTTCAGATGGATTTACCCTGAATAACCAATTTAGCAAACCTTGTTCTTGCTGTCCTATAGTTGTTATGTTATACAATTTCCCTCTTGAAATATGCATGAAAGATTCTTACCTGTTCTTAACATGTATAATCTTTGGCCTTGATTATCCAAAAGCTAAGATTTATTTGTATCTTTGATCCCTTTATGATGAATTGAATGAGTCATGGGGTGAGGGTGTTCTTACTAATGACAGTTTAACAAAGCAGAATTTCATGATGAAGACAACATTAACATGGACCATCATTGACTTTTTCGCTTATGAAATTTTATTAGGATGGCTAATAGAAGGAAAATTAGCATGCCCGATTTGCATAGAGGACAATAAGGCATTCACTTTGAAGCATGGAAGAAAAAACTCATGGTTTGATTCTCATAGGAGTTCTTAAATATTGATCATTTATATAGGCGAAGTAGATATCGCTTTAAAAGTAATTGTAGTGAATATGATTAGCCTCTAGTTAGACTAAGTGGTCGTTAAATATGGGATCGAATTAAGGATTTTCCAAAAATAAAAGAAGTTGAAAAGATAGTGCGATTACTAGGCTATGGGGTATACCATAATTGGATCAAGCAAAGTATCTTCTGGGAATTGCTGTATTGGAATTATAATTTAGTGTATCATTGTTTAGATATCATGCATATTTAGAAAAATGTGTTCAACAATATTATGAATGTTGTAATGGATACTAATAGAACTAAAGACAATAATAAGGCAAGGCATAATTTGGCTGAGTATTGCATACAACCTGATTTGTATTTAGAAGAATTAAGAGATGATTGATTCTACGAACCAAAGGCCAAATATGCTCTGAGTTCTATTAAGAAACAAGTTGTTTGTCAGTGGCTTAAGGAGTTGAGAATTCCTGATAATTTTACTTCTAACTTAGGTAAGTGCATCAAAATTGCACTAGGTAAGCTTGGTGGCATGAAAATTGACGATTGTCATGTCTTCATGGAGTATTTGCTTCATATTGCATTTAGAGGACTACTTGAAATTGTCTAGCAACCCCTAATCGAGCTAAGTTAGTGTTTTAGGGTTAATGATTTACTTGTCATGGAAAAAATATTCCCCTAGTTCTATGGAAATTAGTGAGACTATTTCCTCTCAAATTCTTTGACTCAATGAAACACTTGTCCATACATTTGGCATATAAAGCACATGTGTGTGGACCAGATCAATATAGGTAGATGTATCTATTTGAAAGGGAAATAGGAAGGTTTAAAAGAACTGTGAAGAATAACTTTCAAGTGGAGGATAAATCTATTAGACATATCAGTTGAAAGAGACTTCAAATTTTTACTCATTTTACTTTTAGCCACATGTTCAATCTAGGAGAACTCAGGTTGGTCGTAATGATAATGGAGGGGAATGCCCTATTCCACCAATATTTTTCATGTTCAATCAACCTGGTCATATTGCTGGAAAAGCAAGCCTCGATGGTTGACTTCTAACGAGTGGAATTCTGGACATTTACATGTTTTTATAAATTGTGATTAAGTGCAACCATTCAAGTTGTAAGTCAATAACCCTTTTTCTACATTAAAAAATGTCATGTTATACATCCTTAAAATGATCTAAAAGGTATTTTCAATAACAGATACTTTGAACAATTACGTGATCAAGATTCTCTTCAATAATTTTTGAACTGGTTCAAATTATATGTAGGTCCATTTAATTATATAGCCTAACACATTGTTGCTAGTTAAAATTGTTTGATACAAGTCAATTTGATATTTCAAAATTCATTTACGCAGGTGTAAAACAAAAATAATCTTGTAACAAGTCCCTATTTGTTTAATTTAGCTTGAGGCCCAAAAAGTAAAGCTGCAAGTTGGCCTATGTACTTTGTTAATGGGTGCAAGTTTTGCACAGTCAATTGGGGTGTGGGACAAAAAATCAACAACACTAGTATTTGTGTTGAAGGTGATGATGGGGATAGAGAATGTGATTGGTATATATGGTGTTGTTAAGGAAATCATTGAGTTTGAGTATGTTGGTGAACCCAAAAAAAAATGTGTTATTCAAATGTAAATGGTATAATCCTACATGACTTATTGAGACATAATAACACAATTACAAAATCACTAAAATCAATCGCACCTGAAGATATGAAAGTTATAATCCATTGTTATAGCCCAAAATACCAAAAAGTTTATCATATATCTTATCCTGGGAAAAGTAGATCAAACTGGAGGGTTGTAAACAAGATAAAAGCAAGAGCTAGAACTGAAATAAAGGAAGATACTATTGAAGATGATCAAGTGGATGATCCACTGCCTTCAAGGATAATTATCGATACAAACAATCCTGAAAATTCTCTTCCATTGACTATTAGGAAGTTGACAAAATTAATTGCACAAGTAAGCACCCAATAAGAAATCACGAAGAAATAAGTGATAGTAGTGATGATGATGCAGATAATGATCAACAACAAACTGATAGTGAAAATAGCCCCGAACTTTTAGATTAACTAAGGTGTTAAATATTATATACAATAATGTTTTGAAATTACTCTAAATTTCCTAATGTAATTATATTTGTTTGTGGATTGTTTAATTGTTTCAGTGTGGCTAGTAGAGGCAGAGGCCGAACTAGGAAGGTCGGTTTACCCACCACCACCTCCTCCACCCTCATTCCATTACCATTACCATTGTCCCTACTACCACCACCACCCCTCCCTTTCAGATGATGCCCACTCTTCGGTATGCTAACCTTCCGTCTCCGCCTTATTCCTAGTCACAGCACACCTAAAGTAGTAACCCAGCCCCAACCCTACCACTGGCCTAACTCCTAGCCATACATCTCATAAAACCCCTGCTTCCTCGGGTGGGTCACAGACACGGGATCTAGATGGGAGGCTGCTCGACCCAAATAATAGGCTACTTGGACCTGATGGTAAACCATTTCACCAAATTAGATTGGTTGGTAACGACAGTTAAGTTTTAAATGTTTTCTATGACATTTTAATTTTTGATTGTATTTAATGTTTCAAATATTTTCATTGTTTTTAATTTAGTTCATCTATTTAACATCTTTGATCCTTTTGCTGAGGGTTGCCACCGAATTACGAAGGTTATACAAAGTAGGTATAATCACCCGTGGCCTACTTAGACCGACATCCCAAGAGATGTCAAGGAGATGTGGTGGCAAGAGCAGAAGTTAATAGCATAATTTATTTGCTTATGTTAAAATATGTTTATACTATCTATTTGTTTATGATTATTTATATATTGTGAGTTTTGTATATGCAGAGATCCTTTTACATTCTGCTAGAGTATAAGGCCACTATCAAGAAGGCTTAAAAGATTAGGTCTTTCAAGCAATTGTAGGACATGGTCCACAATACTCACAAGGGATCATGAGCAGCTCTTGGTTGAATGATGCCAACCTCAACGAGCTACATTGCTGTTGGGCATCCAACCTGACCTTCAAGGACAAGTTCAAGAAGGGCAAGACAAACTGGGCCTCACTGAAAGGCAGGTCATTACACACCAGTAGGTCGAGCACCTAGGAGGGGACTCAAAAGCATATGCTAAAACTTTATTCTTTAATCTTTTTACATTTAATATATTATTATTATTAATTTACTTCATTTGAATTGTATTAAATATTATGTTTTTATATTTCTGTACAGGTTAGGGAGTTAAATTGTCCCCTGAACCAAGGGGAGCTGTTCCGAGAGACCCAAACCCGTATGGGTAAGAGGGGGAGACAAGAGAGCTATGGGTCGACCCTTGCTTTGAGACGATATAAGTTTGAATTTGGACTTCTTAGTATTTAATTTTTATTACTTTTTCATTTATGTCATAATTATTACATACAATGTCTTTTATATATTTTTCTTTATAGTGTGAATATACAGAGCTTTGGGAGTAAGCGTAGACCTAGGTGGCGAAGGTTGGGCCTGATGTTGACATCCCTCTTCCAAACAAGGAAGATATTTGGGCTCAGGTGATTGGCAGCCTTTATAAGGGTCGCACATATAGGATAGAGTATTACCTTAATAGTAGGTCCCCATCCTCCACCACTGGGTCAGTCCCTGAGGATGATGTCTTGAGGAATTGTGTGCATGCCCTTAATCAGGAGTTGCAGCAGCAGGCACAGCTTTTCCAACAGCTCTGAAAGTAGGTAGCGATGGAAGTAGTAATGGAGGAGGAGCTTAGAAAGATCTGACAACTAAAGCTATCAATAAAGCAGCAACAACAAGAGAAGATTGAGAAAGAAAAAGGTAAATTCAAGATAGAGGATGTAGAAGAAGATCACAGCCGATGTGATGAGCTTCTTTGGGAACATGCAGACCTCAGGATCATCTGGCAAGAAGAAGCTCCCCCGGATGCCACTCCTCTCCATTACTAAGGCCTTCTCACCATTTAACGATAGCTACGGCTCTGATAGGTCCGACACCAAAGGCGTCGACGAGGAGGAGGAGCTTACCTAGTCTTTCTCTATCTTCTTTTATTTGATTTTGGATTTTTTTTATGTTTATCACACTTTGCATTTATTTTATTGTGATACTTTGTTTATTTTATTTTTATTTCATCATTTCCTTATTTAATATGATTTTAATTGATAATTAAATTATTATATAAAGAAAAAATAAGTGAATAAATACCAAACTATTGGATAGTTTATATAAATGAATCACAATGAATCACACGCGGCAATGTAATCGACTTTAGAAAAAACATAAAAATGTTACTAACAGGCAAACCCATCTGTAATAAATAACTTACTTTCAAAAAAATAAAATAAATATCATAAAACCATCGAAAAAAATTAATAAAATATTTTTTATTTTTAACACCCATTGGTAAAATTAAAAAAATCTCATCAGTAATATTATTTCCCTAATGACCGTAGTGATGCCTTTAATATAATTGTACCAATTAATTTTTACTTTTACACCCATCGGTATGCCTAACAGCACTTACTAATGGGCGAGAATATCTATCGGTAATATTACACTGACAAACCAAAAATCGATAACTAGTACCCATTAGTAAGTTTGTCAGTAATAATCGAATCTGTCGGTAAATCCATCAGTATCCTGCGCATTTCTTGTCGCGAGAACCAAAAGATAGCACATAAAAGTAACAGTGATAACCAAATAGTAACGTACTCCTTGAAAGTAGATAAGCAATGAACATGAGCATACAAAAGAAAACCTTATGATAGTGTATCAAATAAAGCCAATAATTTGAAAATGAAACCAACAAAAATGTGGAAAACACCAAATAGTTCATCATTCAGTAAAAACAATGTAATTTAATTTCCACAAAATTTGAAAGTAAGATGAAATAAAAGTCAGGATATTGTAAGTGAATCACCACGCCACATGTAACCATAACCCATGTTTAATATTAGAAATGCTAACAAAAAACACAAAGGTGCACATTAATGCCTTGTATTTTAGCTTCAATATCTTCTTTATTCACAAACAAATTTGCAGTAACAAAAAATATCCTCTTGTTTGCATGACAATCACTTGAATATAGGCTAAGAATATAGGTGACAACCATTTACGATCATTTAGACTCTTAAATCATTCATAACTTCATAAACAAATTTAAAAGTGAGAGATTTACAACAATATATGGGTTGCAATCAGCACTTTCATATCCCAGCAAATGGTCCAAACATGCATTTGTCTTGTGCACCATGACAAAGGTGACTGAAATTAATTGTAGTTTAATTGTGAGTGTGAGCTGAGCTGAATACCTCCTCAATGTCACAGCCTGCATAAATCATAACAAAGACCTTTCAATCTTTAATCAACCAAGACTCATTTGTTTCATGAATTTATTCATTGTTATTTCCGGCAACAGGTAAGAAAAAATAAAAAGAACCTAATTATGAAATTCTAATATGGTGGATAGGTTTCTATGTGCAAATAATTAGAACATTCCTATTAATGCACACTTTAGGAGTTAGGAAAAATATATAATGCAAGGAGCTAGGCAATATAGACATAAAGAAAAACCAATATATACCTTTGCAACAAATAGAATGGTCTTGACCTGAGTATCCGGAATTGTTTATGAAATTTCTTTGCTTATTCCTGCCATTAGTGAGAACAAAAACAGTAAACAACTTATTTTGAGACAACTATACTAAAATGGAAGATTGAATCATGAAAATATATACCTTCATTCCCATCAATGGCTGTTCCTAAGAATGCATAGATAGCCAAGAGCAGAACTTAAGTAGAGCAAATAAACTTTTTGTGCATCTCTCTTCAGAAACACAAAAAAAAAAGGCCTCTTCGGCCTCATTGTTTACGCCACATAATATGTCCAACGTCAAGTTTTATCTAAAACAACCACAATTTGCCCGTACGTAAGCCCAAAAATTATAAAAACTGAAACTTTATCATATGGGGATGAAAACCAACTTAGAAACATGGTTGAAAGGCTTAGAAAACACAAGGAAAAAAAAATTCATTCATGAGAAGAAGAAAATCGTACATTGGATTAAAAAAATAGTAAAGAGAAGAAGAGAATTGTATCGCCTTTGCCGCGCAATCATTCGCGATTGCATTGTCAACCTCATCTCATTCTCAACTCTTCTTCCTGCTCACTTGATCTCCTTGATAGCTCAAAAGGTCGATTTGAAATCATATAAGAGAGAGATTAAAATATTTGTAGAAGAGGTAAAGGAAAGAAGAAGAAAAATCCAATTGGATAGATGAAACATTTTTGAAAAAAAAATAGAGATAAGCAAGTTTTGTATTTATGAGTGATATGAGAATATTTTCTTTGGGTAAATTAGGAAAAAAATAATATTTCAATATCAATAGATAACTTTTTATTCAATTTGCCCATACCATAATAGTAATAATAATAAATATAATATATAGAAAACATATCAATTAAAAGAAAATTGTGGTCTTCAATTTGACCATAACAACTTAGAGGAGTTTGTAATTATTTGTAAATTGATTCTCATGCAATTTGACTGCATCATAATTTATTTATCCTTTTACAGCTGATTGCATGATAAATTTGGTATAAAATTTGAAATTGATTAAGAGAAGATTGTGCTCTTCAATTTAATTACAGTTGATTACGGTATCTATATTACAATATACAAGATCTGACATATTTGTAGATCTGGAGCAATATACTTAGTTACAAATAAAATCAATTACAAATTAATTTGCAGTCAATCTAATTTATTTACATATTCGCATATTATGCTAACAATGAAACATTAATTCTTCTCTATTTTTCTCTTGAGCTTGCTCTCTCTCCTTCCTCTAGATCTCTATATAATTTGATAGTCTACAATGCTATACCAAAAGGAAATATAGTTCGTCATTTCTGAAGGAAAAATGGGCACGAATTTGACAAAACATGGATATATAAAGGATGATGTAGAATAGTAACTCATCGTGGGGTTGAAGCACATGCTTGCCCTAACATGGAGAAAGGAACGCCCTAACATGGAGAAAGGAACGTTTCTCTAGGATCTAGGATTGTGGATGCGCCACATTCAAAGATAGCTTAATTTACCCTGACCTACATGCTTTATATCCAGAATAGTCCATTCATAAATAATCTATATCCAAATCTATTATAACTAATCATTATAATTAACTAATTTACCCTGGCCTTCCGTTGTTCCTCACCTTATTGTTAAAAATTTAAGAGAAAAGAAAAAGATATTAGAATGCAATCTCAGATATTTTTGAATCATGTAAATAAAATATGTTAAAAGGAAAAATAAAAGAACCAAACACCATATTAGTTTGACATTAATTTTGATACATGATCAATATAAAATAATTTCACACCATCATTTCACATACTTTTATTTGTAAGACTTTTAATTTGAGACATCTATTTTGCTAATATAATAATACATATTTAAATATTTATATAAAAGTTTTTTATATTGAAAATATATAAAAATTAAATTATATTAGTTATAAAATATAAAATGAAAAGTAACATTGTTTAATATTTTAAAAATTTTAAAAATTATTAATATATTTTTGAGTAAATAAGCATTTTAGTCTCTGATAGATTTTCATAACATCAATCTAGTTTCTGAAAGATTTTTAACATTAAATAGGTCCTAAAAATTCGAAGATAACATCAAATTAGTTTGTGAATGTTAAAATGTAACATTATTTTAATCATTCTATAAGATTATTTGATCCCATTTTTCGGTGAAGTGTAGATTTTTAGAAAACTATTTTATGTCTAAATAAATTTTAGAAAATTAAAGTACTATTTAATCCCCTTTTTTTTGATAAAATAAGTGTTTTCACGAACCTATTTAATGTCAAATAGCTTTTTGAATGGCTAATTTAATATTATATTTTAACTTTTAGGGACCTATTAGACAATAAATAACTTTTTAAATGATATCACATTTTACCTTTAATGAACTTATTTGATATAAAAAAATATTTTAAAGAATAAATTGATATCACATGAGTCTTTTAGGTACTAAACTACATGTTTACTCTATAATTTTAAGCAATCAAAACATTTTAATGAAAACCATTTATATGTATACAACCACAGGTACTTTTCTCTTCAAACAGGCCCTAATTCTTATTTTTCACTTTTCTTCTTTAGTTCCAGGTGTAAGTATTATTGAGGGGATGTCAACATGTTTCTTTGTTTGGTAGTAGTCCCACTGTTTTTATTTTTCTTTTTATTGCTTAGATTTTTGTGTTTTTTGTTTTGTTTTCCTTGTCTGCTTTGTACAGGCTTTTCTCTCCTTTATTGGGTGCCTTTGCGTGTTAGGTGTTATTGTTTTTAATTGTGAGTATTTTTATCTTGATAGTGCTACAGATAGAGAGATATTTAGATATTTAGAAGGGAAAATAATACACTTTTTAAGATGCAACACTTTTCATTTTAGTCTCTCATGTAAAAGATAATTTCATATTGATAATCTTTGAGAAAAAAGTCGAGCCACATATTCTTGATTAGTTTTTTTTTTTTTGGTGACATATTGCTGATTAGTTTACTTAGAGGGTGAAAAATATTTGTTTTTTATTCAATTTAGATTTGGAGATATTTTCTATTTGTAAGTACAATCAAACTTATTTATAAATATTTTTAGTTTACTTAAAAAATAAATATGAAGAACATTTAATATTTTCCTATTATTTCCAATTAAACATTCACTAATAAATATTAGATTTAATTGTCATGCACTGATAATATAAAAAAAATTATATAGTCATATAATCATGTATTGTCACATAATAGTTGACTTGTATTTTCACTCCTTAAAGGGTCATCTAAATAAAATATTCCAATTGAATGACAGTATAAAATAATATTATACTATTAATGTATTATAATTAAATTTATAAATATTTAGTATAGAATTCTGTCTACTACAACTGATGAATTATAGGATTGAAAACTAATAGGGATGATTCACATTATTGACTTTCAACTCATTATGACAATAATATGACTTGGATTTAAATTCAGGGTTTTTCTAATGTTAGGTGACCTGCAATCTTACTGTAAATGTTCATTGAGGTTTTGTTCTGATTTTAGAGGGAGATAAACCTCCCTCCATCCTAAACTTTTTTACTTAAAAATATGAACTATAGGAGTGTTGACAGCTTTCAAGCATGTTCGATCAGATTCAAATTTGAAAGCTCCAAAGTTCAAACTATGATTTAGGAAAAAATTATCTTCTATAACTTTTTTCTTAAACTATGACTTTAAGAGTTTAAAAAGAAAATCCAAACACACTGTTCTAGCGTTCTATTTCTAGGGATTCATTTTAATTAGTCATTGTCTAAAAAGCAAGTCAAAAGAAGACTCACTCAGGTAGCATACATTTCTTACCAGATAGACTCATAAATTTGGGTACGGTTGGTAAGAAGCAAAGGGTCTCATCGCATTATCTCGCATATGAAAATCATTGGTGCTTTGTAAAGTTGAAATCAATTGTGATATTCTCCTAATTGCGTTTCTTAACTCGCTTACATTCAGAAGTTCATTATTCTCCATGATCATAGCACTTTAATTTTATATATTGATTATAAAGTGTAAAATAAGTTTCACGTTTTACCAATTATATATATTTTTTATATAACTTTTAAAGTAATTATCAATCATCCCCTCTAGACGTAAAGTTTATTGTAGATATATATTTTGTCTCTAGTTACAAAACCCTCTTTATACACACTACTAGAAATTAAATCCCTAACTAGATACTCTAGAAGACTAACTAACTATCAACTATATTAGGTTTCATAGTTATTATTTCTTTCAATAATATAAGTATCTATAATGGGATGATTATATAAAATAATGTTATAATGCAATGTTTTAAAATCAATAGTTCATTATATATTGGGGGGGGGGGAGGGGGAGGTGAAAAATTTACAAGATAACATGATGTGATTTCTCATCATTGGAAAAAATTAGCATAAGGCCATATGAAATGAGATGAGTAGTTGTGAGAGTGATGAAAGTAATCTTGACTATTAAATATAATATGAATAGTCAACATTAAAATACAGTCATATAATATTTTGAGGTGGTTCTATTAACTTTTGAAAACCTTTAAATCTTTCCTATCCATGTAATTAAGAGTTTCTTCTCCTTACATGTATACCACTTCTATAATATACTTTTACATATATAGTAGTATGTAACACCCTAGTAGAACCCAACTACGCTTAAGTTCGCATTTGGATTCCAGTAGTTGTCACTTATGCCTTGCGTTCATTTTCTTTTGAAATTAATTAAAGAAAATAGTGGATATTTTTTTTTTGTACAGCATACTTTTTAAAAGCTTAAGCCTGTGGCAAGAATTGAAATATATAGCATTTACGTAGATGATAATCAAAATTACTTTGCGCGCTTATTTAATTTAATAAGGCGAAATAAGGAAATAGATATAAAATTACTATCACATAAACTGAAATATAACTACTTGATACATGAGTCATACTAGGATATATATCATAGTGATCAGTTCTTACAAATAACAATATAAATTCTACTACTACTGGTCTATTCTTCGCAACCTATAACATAGCTAAAATCGGAGTGCTAATTCTTAGAAGTTCTGAAATCTTCACATGTTTCCTTCTTCCTTAACTATAGCTTCGTTGCTTCAAGTGGACTCGCCTGTCTCTGGTGATGACAACAAAAAGAGAAACATGGGAGTGAGAAATACAAGATTTCTCAGTAGAAGTTCCTATTTGCACTAATTGTGTCATCGTTGTCATCCCAGTCATTTCGGGTTTATTATAAAAGGGTAGAAATACAAATAGTTCAATTACTAGATTTTTTGCAAATATAATTAGCCGAAGTGCAATTGCTTTTAAACTATTCTTATAACATTAACAAAAATATCCATTCAATCATTCATTAATCATACATATCATGTGAATCGCTAATGAACAATAAATAACTTAGGAAATGCATGCATTTCATGATTACTCATCCTCAACATTTACTTGAGTTGTAATCATTATCCCATTTTTCATTAACATATCTTTCAGTTACTCAAGCAAAGCAAGTAATCAAAGTAAGATAGGTTCACCATAATCGTATGTATGCACTTAACATTTTATACATCTTTAACTTGGTTCGGTCCTTCACTCACTGAGTGCACTAACACCAATGTCTTAAATCACCTCTATGGGTAATGGGCTCATACCGTGGCCGTCACCACAACTTGTTCCGTGAGAGAATCTCAACGGATGGGGTGAGGGGTTAAGCAGTGAGCTTCTCCCATTACTTTTCATGGTTTGACTCAAGTTCACTTTTCCAGACTTTCATGGTTTGGCTCAAGTCCACTTTTCTAGACTTTTATTGCCTAGCTCAAGTCCACTTTTCCAGATTTGTTTGCTAATTTTATCAGTGCCATATATCATATTTCATATGCATTTCTTTTTGACATTTAATATTTCTCATATGAATCACTATGGTAATGTATTATCATTCAATTCAATGCATACTATGTGATCAATACTCAAGTCATAAAAAGCATAACGTTTGCATCATAGCAGATATAACCCTTTGAAGCATTTATACATATAATAAACCATTCATGATCGTTCATAACACTTCATACATAATCAAGATCATAGGTCAAGGTCATACATTATGTGTGTCTCAAGGTCATTAAGTTTTGTTTAATTAGAACATAAGCTTATAGGTCAAGGGTTAAGTTCTCTTAGTCATTTACAAGTGCAAATCCTTAATTATATGTAATTATGGACTATATACCTTTATTATATTTATATTAAAAGTAGTAATTACAGATTTACCCTTAAAAGTACTATTTTTGCCTATTAGAGTTTTACAGCTTATTACTAATTCTAATATGTTTGCATGGAAAATTAATTTCTCTCACTACACTTACTCTCTCAAGAAAATAAAAGTATGCTCAGATTCTTGACTCAAATAACTTTCTTTGAAAGTGAATTTCACAAAAATATTCCAAGTGAAATTACTTTTATAGCTTTACAAATTTACTCTATTCCAGCAGTGTCTAGAAAACACAATCCGTGGCTTATCTTGTGGTTTTGGAATCACTTGCGCATTTTTAGCAAGTGTATTTTACATATTTGTGTTCCTTAATATCTTAGCTTTCCAACAACATCAATTTTACATGTTTTGTATCTTTATAGAAAAAGATGAGCTTAGTTTAGTACTCAGAGGTCAAACAGTATTTCTAGTAAAAAGGATAAACTTTAGAAAATTATATCTTTGTCTAGGAAATGTATTTTTCTATGCTTTCTTTTGGAGGATATTCTTTGAGAAGTCATTTTCCGTATATAATTTTGTTTTCAGAGGCTAAAACGATACGATTTGCAAATGAGACATGTTTTTGTGCTCCTAATCCCGTCAGAAACATTTTCTGGCACTAATGCAATGTGTATACTTGTTTTCTTTTCAACTCAAGACATAGATTTTCATTATTTTCTAGCATGGCCAGCACATATACATCTATTAATGCAGAGACATGGAACAAACTAACACATATCTAAAAGCATGTTCATCATAAGAGGAAATAACACAACACGTAGAGAAGATATATGTGCAAGCTTTTAAGCCTATAGGTCTAAAATGAGCTAAGGCTTAAAACTCTTACATTCTCAAGATAAAAACCACCTACCAAGCAATGTAGAGGTTATATGAGTCCTTCAATCCCTTGAGAGGGCTCATGAACAAACAACAAAGAAAGGTAGAAAAAAAAATCCTTCCTTGCTCCTAGCTCAAACTTGAAGATCTTGGTGACAATGGAAGCTAGTGTGTGTGTGTATGTGTGTGTGTGTGTGTTATAGGTAAGTTTACAAAGGTTAAGAGTAGTAACTGTTATAAAATAGAATGAGGTCTTAGAACTGGAAATGTGAGAGTATAAGGAAGAGGTTTGAGAGGAAAAACACAAAAGAGTACAGGACTTGAAACTTAGGAGTGATTAAGGAATTTGCAACGAACAAAATGAAGCCATCTTATACCCTTTTATAGACCTCCTTGGCTATGGGGCTTTAGGACCTATTTAGGATATTTTTAAATTCTTATGTAATTCATTTATTTGGACACTTGGTTAGGGTAATGGAAAATTAAAACTTAGCTAGGTTAGCAAGTTAGTTTCTGTACTAAAAAGATACTACCTATAGCTAGTTTTTCATGCCTAAAGACAATCTTGTCATAATTGACACCTATCACCTTTTCACTTAGACCTTCAAGTAGGCTTCACATCAAGTTCACATCACATTAAATGGTGGCTAAAAAATTTGACCAATGCAGAGAAAATAATGAAGATCTTGTGCTTTTGATTTGATGTAGAATCTTGGTGTGATCTTGTAATTAGACTAGGTCTATTGTAGGTTATTTTGAATAGACTTGTGTAGGTGTTTTTCCTTTCCACAATAATGATGCAACCATAGGTAGCATGGATATTATGGGATATTTTTCATTCTTTCATGCATGCATGCATGTATCATATATTTCATGCCATGAGACTCTAGGATTACTTCATGATTTAATTTCCAAGCTTATGTGTGTATATAAATGCATGTATATATGGCTGACAATATGCATGTAATGTATTTTCTTGTCTTGTCATAGCATTTAAATTAGTTACTTTGTTAGTATTTCAATCATACTATTAAATAAGTTGTCTATAGAAACTTATACTGATAAATTAATATTCTAAGCTAGAGATTTGCTATTTTAGGTTAGTTTAGCTTTTAACCATTCATATTATTAATCCAATGGCTTATATTCATTCTTTCTTAAGACAAGTTTAGGGATTTGTGTAATGGCATTGTAGTAATTCTATTTATAAAATAAGGGTATCTTTGTCATTTATTTAAAAGTCAAGGGTACACTTGTAATTTCAATTTCATAGTAAGGGTATATTTGTAATTTCACTAGGTATTGGCAATCTTGTAATTCTTTGCATCTTTCTCTAAACACACTTGATTATTCTAACATTATTTGTTATATTTCAAGACACTTGTCCAATTTCTATTGATTCTATTCTTTTGTGTCTTCTAACTATGACATACATCAACAATAAATCATCAATGTTGACCTTTCCCGCTATGGGGCCAAGATCAACTGTCTAGTCGGTAGATTGCTCGGTGTACATCGAGTCAATTAGCCTAAAAGAAATTTAGGATGTTACACGGTACATGTTTATTATATATATTCTAACCTACTCTTTTGTGTTTTTAGTACCCCCAATATTGTGATAGAAAATATGATCTATTTAATTGAATAAGAATTCGATGTATTGACATTATAAAAATTTTATATTATCATCTAATTATATATTGTTATATTAATAAATATGATAGACTCTTACATCAATAATTTAAAAGGTCTACAAATAAAAAGAATTAACTGAATAACATTGTAAAAATGGGTTATACTGTCAATGGTGTAAACTTTATATTGACACTATATTAAACTTAAACTATTTAGATCTATTAGAAATTCATGTGCATCTCAGTTCATTAGGTAGCTTAAATTTTTAGGATAAATGATTTATGACATAATGTCAAAGTTTCTATTATCAACGGATTTAAAGTTCAATTGTTGCGATCCCTCACTCTTCTAACTAAAAATTGTTTAGGAGCACAAGATTGTAATCAAGTTACATTTGTATAACTTTAGGCACAATTTTATCACTTAATAATCTTTTGTAAAATATTATTTTATCAATTTGATTGTTGAATAATAAGTACTTATTGTAAAGATTATTTGTATCAAATTTTATAAAAATTGAACGTTAATAAAAATATAATCACGTAGCTTTTATTCCTGTTCATTTTGGGCACACATACTATTTTGATTTTTATGTACATAAAAATTATGCACATAGTTTTAGATTAATTTAAATTTGATAAACATGATATATATGACATGGGTTTCAAATTTGACGGTAGCTTTTGGTAAAATAAATTCATTAATTACAACCATAAAAAAATTATTTAGTAGTGCAACAGTTACTTAAAGTTATACCGTATGTAACTTAATCTTAACCCAATAATATAATAGAGATAAAATTATTCATATATCACATATGTCTATCGGTCAACTTAATTTCTAGAAAATATAATTCATAATAAGATCAATTGTATCAACTTTTGAAAAAAGAGTGGGCTATCCATCCGTGATATATGAATGAAGAGCTATGTTATGTGAACATAGCAACCCAACATTCTTTACCCGACACCCATTTAATCTGCCGTGAAAAATATTCAAGATTTTTCAATTTTTGTTGAAATATATACTTCTTATCCTATCGCGGGGGGCGTTGTCTTCTATGTCTAAGCAGAATATACAATTAACGTTTCTGATGAATAAATGGTCAATTCCGTTTGATAGTTAATCACGTTTGTGTATCCTTCCCTTACCAGTAGGGCAGCCCAACTCTTTATCTTTTCTGTTGATGTGATTTAAGCAAATTAGCTACAATCTGATCAAGACATATATGGAAGCACTTGCATTAACTTTTTGTCTAAACTGGAAATTATAATTGAAATCTAACTATCCCTTTAACTTTTTTGGTAAATAACGAT
This sequence comes from Dalbergia cochinchinensis, assembly GCA_031216125.1. Classification (NCBI taxonomy): domain Eukaryota; kingdom Viridiplantae; phylum Streptophyta; class Magnoliopsida; order Fabales; family Fabaceae; genus Dalbergia; species Dalbergia cochinchinensis. The sequence continues at coordinate 49,481,822 of CM062373.1, read as the reverse complement.
TCCATTAACTAGTATTAAATCAAAGAATTTAGACGAGGGGCAAAAGGGTCTTTTCATTGTAATGACCAATCCTTATATTTTCCTACAAATTTTATGGTATACTACAGCGTCCCCCCCCCCCCTCTCTTTTTTCCCTCTATTTGTAGACAGATCCATTTTATTTGACATTGTAGAGAATTTTTTATTTATAATATTTATCATTCTCATGTATTAATAAAAAATGTTTTGATTAATTTTTCAATCCCACTCTTTCAATTTTAATGTTCATTTAGAAAAGTATAATGTGGTATTGATAATGTATATGTGATTAGATGTCAAAAATTGAGTTAGAGTTATTTTGGTGGAATAATTTTATAAAAACAACCAGGATTTCGTAATTCCCGTGTATTGTTCTACTAGAGCAGCAAATAAAATAAACGAGAGGTAGTCAAAAGTAGTTGGTTGCGAACTTACGATGGACACATGCAGTGAGATATCTAAAAATTTTGATAACGGTGCAAAGATGATACACATGTGTTAAAAAAAAAAATAGTAGGATATACTGTATCTTAATTATTTTATCTCATTTAAAGTTAATATGAGATCAAATTTAATATTATAAAGAGACAATAATACATATACTTACATAATTATTAAAAATATTTCAAAAATTTTGTGGGGGCCTAAGCCCCACATCACTAAATGTAAATCCATCCCTGCCATTCATGTTTGGTTTTGCGTTTTTGGACCCCGGACCAGGAAATTGATTCCTCCGTACCAGGAAATCAATTCTAGTTGACTTTTAACATGTTTGATTTCTCTTCACTAAATTCAATTCATACCTCTAGAATTAATTTTAGAAGTGATTTTCCATCAAAATTATTTTTGAAAGAGCTACCAAATATATATTATTTTACTTTAAATATCAATTCTAACTAAATTAATTCTATAAAAGTATAAACAAACACATTAATAGATGTTTGGTAATGGAGTAAAATAGGATAGAAAATTTTATAAATGAGTTTCATATGTAAATATATGCACAAAGGTCATCCATAAAATTTTCAACTCATTTTACCCCTAACCATACACACTTTAATTTAATGATTAACTTTAATATATTAATAATGTGAAAAAAAAAATTTATACAGTTATCTAATTTATTATGTAATATTATCTCAATAAATATGGTAAATGTAATTTTCATACCCAATACTTAAAAAGTCATATATACAAAAAAAAGAAGAGATTGGATTGGAAGCATGACAATGTCAGAGTATCAAAATTAAACTCTTAATCTAAAGAGAAACGTTTGAGTCAAAAAAATCACTTATACATGAAGTTCATTCGTAGAATTTTACACAGTTTATACATAAAAAGTCCTCTCCCATTTTTAGCCTTATATCAAACACACAAAATATATGTATGGGTGTGAGAGGACGGAATCCATTAAGTTCCCATTTGGACGTACAATGTAGTTTTGAAAATACATATAAACTTTGAGTATTAGATAATATACCTATCAATGTCAAATTCTTCTAAAATTTGGTATGCTGAATCATCAAGAAAATATCGCATGATTCAACAATTAGACCCAAGAAATATATTATTAATAAGAAAATATTCAATGGAATAAGTGTAGCATACTCACTCTTGAAGTAAATGGATCCCTTCTCTCTCTCTCTCTCTCTCTCTATATATATATATATATATATATTTGTGATGAAAAAAGTTAGAGTTATTTATTATGAAAGTAAAATGAGTAAATCTATATCATATAATTATATATAAATGATCATAATTAAAATTTAATTAATATAATTAGCAATCATATGAAAGCCACATGCCTAATGTTTAAATCTTAATTATATTTTTTAATTTTATCATTTACGTAAGATTCACCTCTCATTCTTATAATAAATCATACATCTCACTTGATTCACACCCATATATATATATATATATATATATATATATATATATATTATCTACACTTAATTATATTATTAAAACTATTTATATGCATCTACCCATTATCTTAAGGTTTTTTTTGGAGAAATATATGATTTCATAATATAGAATAATAGCCTCCATAATTAAGTGTTCCTAGGCTGAATACTTAATTGTCCCATTATGAATAAAAGTTGACAGCTAGGGCGTGTTATATATAAATCACTGGCGTACCTCTAACTCATCAGTTTAGAGAAATGTTAAAAAAATGTTTACATATAACGAATATATCCAAGATTGATGAAGGACCTCCTTCAGAGAATTCAACAGGAACAAAGCGACCCAAGGATCCGGTAACATCCGCAAGTACGTACAATCACAAAATGGCTTCTGCAGGACACGTAGATGGGCTAGTTGTTCACACGTGACACTGAATAAGATAATCTTCATTATGAGTTTGATTACACAATTGATGGGAAAGAGAAACTTTTTAATCCAACAATAATATCATATGGACAAACAAAATGGTAGCAGTAGTGACCCCAACTTATGATCTCCAACACAACAGAACAGAACCACCACACACTTCCATCATCAGCACTACTTGACCTTAGCCAAAAGACACAATGGTTTACAGCCAAGCAACATGGCACATTGTTTCAACACTTCCATAAATTCTGCTAATAGAAAACTGCCCACAATTCACGCCTCAACTCTGGCAAACTTGTGCCATTGTCTTCTGTGTTTATGAATTAATATTGAAGCAATTGTAACACTCAGCACAAATTAAAGACATTAATTATACTTCAATATTTAAAGTTGTTTCAATTATTTTTTTAGCTATTCACAAATCTATTAATCTTCCAGCTTCTGTTTTTTTTTTTTTTTCCTCCTCACAAGAAATAAAACCAAATTCAGAGTTATGCTTTTCCCAATGGGGATCAGCCAAAGAAGAATTTTTTTTAATTTATATTTCAGAATTTGTAAGTACGTAAACTACGTGCAAGCTTCTGATTGACAAGCACGTGTCCTTGTCCTTTGTCACTTTCTCCAATGTGCACATGTTACTGCCCCCATTGTGTGCTTTGTCCCTTTCTAGTTCTTCACTTTGATATGGCGTTGGTGGAGAGGCTCCTCATGCCAGCTTCTGCATGTATTACTCAAGGCTAAAGCGAAGAATCTAATAAGCCTTTCAACATCAAATTTGTCCAATGGCATTTCTATTCTTCTTCACCCCACCATTCCCTTTGGCCAATAATAAGAACTTTTCAAAACAATGTGCTGCTGATGTCTCGTGTTAAAAACGGCTGCTTTTCTTTTCTTTACTATATATGATCTGTACTCTTATCTTATCTATTCTGTTGTTTTGTCCTTTGTTGGCAAACCCTTGCTGTGAAAACTATATATGTATGAGGTTCAATTCTATGCAGATCGAGAGTACACGTCTTTCACATTTTCTGTGAGTGGGAAGTCGGGAGTTTTATGAGCTATTTTCTTCTTTTCTCGGAATTACTTATTATTGCAAAAGAAAAAAGGAATCATATATATAATATGTAAATGTGAAAATGGTTGCAGATAGTTCAAGAGCATTTTAATGATGTTGAAATTTTGAAAAGTTATGATTGTCCCGGATTTGATCCAAAGGAGAGGAGAAAAGGGTCCTCATTCATATGAGTGTGGGCAATGGTCTTATAATTATTAGAATCTTAGGTAATTAATTAGACAAGAGTTGTTGCCACAGTTGCAAGGGCCACAGCAACCTGCCTTTTGAGTGTCAAATTGGACCCATTTGCAGATATCAAATTAGCATCTACCCTTTGGTTGGTAACTGTGTTTAAATATTTTAATCAATGACTTTGACCAAAAAGCTAAGCAATTCCCTTCACTCTCATCTTATCACTTGATTTGCATATTATAATAACTGCCCCGTGTGCCTACATATATAGCTAAGCTTCTCTGTTTTCATTTTTAATCCAATTTTCCTTTCCAATTTCTGTCAAGTCTTTCTTTTTGATACAGGTGAGCTATCAATTTCTGAAAGACAATTCCAGGGTTTTATGGTTAGTGTAAGGACAAGTATCTCCTCCTTTAGTTCCCATTTTAAGTTTTGTCCGGTTCTTGATGAGGGGCGCCACATTGCGGTATGGAGACTTTCCTTTACTTATACTTCCAAAAGAAAGGGGGCGATCATGGTGTAAACCTACTTCTTCCTTTCTCTAGCATCATAACCAATCAAGAACCCCACCACTCCAACTTGTTGACGCGTTCTGCCTTCATTGGCTTATAAAACAATAATACTTTGAGGGACTAATTGTTCCTATGTGTGTGTCCTCACTCATTGGTTGAAGTGTTGAACTATATGACCACCAAAAAGTAGGTAAAATAAGGCTGCTCATATACCCAAGAAACCAATATCTTAATTTCCATCCCTTGCTCCTAGCTATAAGTCCTTTAACCCCAAATAAGCCATTTTATAAATTTACACACTAGGGTTAGGGTTAGTCCACCACCAAGCACTGACCTATATAAATAGGCATAGACCTAGACCTATGCCTATAGTCATCACTCATCATCCATCATCATCTACCTCTATATATCTGATTTCCTAGGGATTTTTGGGGTAAAATGGAAAACTGATTGGATCCCAAATTAGGTGTTACCCGTACACATACCAGTCAAATATACAGTATTTGAGTGGGGGAGGGGGGATGAGATTAGGGTTTTTGTAAGCATGAAGAAGAGACAGGTGGTGCTGAAAAGAGATGTGGCTAAAACTTCATCAACGGTGGTCAGGAACATAAGATATGGGGAGTGCCAGAAGAATCATGCGGCTAATATTGGAGGGTATGCTGTGGATGGCTGCAGGGAGTTCATGGCTAGTTCAGGGGAGGGAACTAGTGGGGCTCTTACATGTGCAGCTTGTGGATGCCACAGGAACTTTCACAGAAGGGAAGTGCAAACTGAGGTTGTTTGTGAGTACTCTCCTCCTAATTCTGCTCGTTGATGATCCCTTACAAAGACAGGAAAAAAAAAAATAGAGTGAAGGGTTTGTGTGCCAAATTAACTGATTGAAATTTTTTCTATCATCTATCTTTCTTTCTTTGATTTCTTGTAAGCTTGGACTACCAAAAGAGAGATATAATCTATTCTTAAAAGAAGATTATGAAATTCAGGGTTTATGTTTGAGGATATGTCATAAATCCTTGTGTTCTCTTCTCTTGTTCTTCTTCTGTTCATTTTTTTTTTAGCACATCTCCTTTGTTACTTTCAATAATCTAATTCGACTTTCTTCCTAGGGTAGGCCAGGGGATATAAGACAATTAAGCCGAGATCGATGGTGAAATAGTAATTAATTGATCTGGTAAGGAAATGAAAATTGGAAACCATTTTTGGCTTTTTATTAACATACTAGTATATAGAACTTCTAAACTAGCTATATGATCTTTCATATGAATTTGTTGCAGTGATTTTTGTATCTTGATTATATATTTTGAGTTGGGGAAAGGCTCTCCGGTTTTGTATGTTGAATTGTACTTAATGAGTGAGCTGTCCAATTTTGCTTCTGATGGTGAATTATATATTTTTCTTTATTAATAGTGAATTATATATGCCACGCTAACTGCGCAATCAAACTTTGATAAATCTTTGAATAGATTGACGTACACTAAAGCAAAACATCCAGTATATAAACTGATTCTTGCCTGGTTTGATTAGTACAAATTGGGTTAACTAGTTTATCCTATTACCGTTATATAAGGAGATTAGTACTCGTTCACTTAGCTAGCTAGTGCTTAACCAATTCAAATATTCTAGTTTCTTTTAGATATAAAATAATTCATGTACTTCTCTTTATTCATCAACTTTATTTTTCTAAAAAGATGGTTCATGACATGATATCAATATTTCAATTACTATAGTCAAAATTTTGAATTTGTGATAGATTGTTCACACTTTAAACCAAAAAAGTGGTGTATGGGTCATATTAGATATAAAATCATTCATACATATCTATCCACCAATTTTTTTAAGAGAGTTGATTCATGACACTCTCCATTATGCTTCATCTCCCATTGGCAAGTGAAACAACTAAAAACATTTACTTAGCATTTAGAGGCATAGCAAATTGTGAAAAAGAATGTCAGATCAGAAGATCACATCTCATCAATCACACTGTGATATATCAGGCTTGGTTGAGTAAAGTTGCAGATCCTGCTCGGAAAGCCAAAAGATGTAAACAACGACATATTTAACCTTGTCATGTCCTCAAGGCAAGAAAACAGGCTATTGTCTATGTGATGAAAATAAATTATCTTTGTCCAATCATATAGCATTTGGAATATCATATCCTTAAGGCCCACTTATATTCAATCATGTCGATGAGGATACGCCTTTAAATATTTTCTTTGATATTATGATTTATTAATTAAAGTTGACTAAAGGTTAAGCTGCACAATTATATTCTGTAATTGTGGAGAAGCGACAACTCTCTTTTGGGCATAGAGTCAGTGGAATTGGTCATAAACCATAAGCAACTTGTTTCAATAAAGGTAGAAAATTAAAGAAAGCAAAAAATGTAGCTTTAATAAGTTGGAAGTGGCAGCTGGACTTGCTATCTTTCGCCTTGTAATTTGTATGGGGTCTTCAGCAATGAACGAAGTATACATATGCTTTCTTGTCTTTGAATATGCCTGACTTATCACTTGACATGAGTGTAAATAAATGACAATGCATCTCTGCCCTTAAGTTATGAAATGCTTATTATAATTGTTTTGACATGATTTTAAATTGCGATTGTATAGTTACAGCTATAATGTGATATAGAAAATTACGGAAAAATATTAGTGTAACAGTCATAATTGCTGCTACAATATGGTTGCTGAGAGCACCGCAACAATAATGGATCACAATTTAAAATCATGTTTTGACCAATAAGTTGCTCAGACCAAAGAGGAATTGAGAAAAAATACATTAATAAGAATAAAAAAAATACAAGTGGTCAGGAAATTTCTATAATCAAAAGGCAATAGGCTTTGATTTGATGCGTCAAGATTTCAAGTGCATCCTACTATTATAGGTCGATCAAATGCCTATAGCCAAAGCACCGCTGCATAGAGAATTAACGAAAGACCAATAAAAACTACTCAATGTGGTGTAGGATATTGTTTCTTATTCACTTGGGATTTACGATGAGTACTTTAGAAGGCCATCATAAACTCACTATATTAAAATTTCCCTATTTGGAAAGACCAATTTAAATGGCAGACATGGCCAGTCACAGATGAGGTATATATACCCACATAAGCTTCGTAAGGGTATTGTAAAGGATCGTCAAATTTGCATAAGAGTAAAGATTAAATCATGCATGTGAGCCCCAAATTAGGTACGGATGGACGGTTGGCCTTAAAATGTATGTCTATGCTCTGTCGAGGATGGATGAGAGTGCATGTCCTTGCATGTTTTGCTTGCACATTCTTACTTTTTGTTATTAGTTTGGCAAATATTCTGCAACACACAAGCTCGTGAAAAGCATAAAATTCTCTTTATGAAATTTACCACCAACAATAAAAACCTACCACTCCCACTCTTAATGCATGTCCAATCATTCGCATAATCTTGCTACACTAGCTTGAAAAAATTAAAGTGATGCATGAGAGCTTAATTTGATGCTATCCTCAAATTGGTACCACAAATTGAAAGACCTTCAAATATAACAAACTTTATGAGATACATGATGGTAAGGAAAACCCATTGTCAAGAAATTTGACAACAATATAGCTATTTTCAGGGGGCCAAAAATCTAATATTATAACCACCCATATGTCTCAGACAATAGTAAATATGACGATGATTACTATCATGGGGCTTGCTTTCTTTTTTTTTTTTGTCGTCGAAAGTTACTTTCGTTGAAGAGAGCAAAGCTTTGCTTTCCTTCTACGTTTCATACCGTGCAAATACTACCAGGAAAAATACAAGGAAAACACGATCTGTTGAAGGATGGGGCCTGGTAATGTTGACCGCACCTATATATAGTAGGACCTATGTAAAAGATGCATCTTTCCATAATAGTTGGACTATTTCAAGCCAAATTTGTTTGATTCTCGCGTTGGTTGCCGCTGTAGGGAGATCCCAAAACACCATATAACGGCAACTAGCCCTTCCTGACTGCAGGCTTTAGTAGCATCGAATCTAGCTAAAAGGGAAAAAATAATAAAAAATAACCAAAGCACCAAACATACGATTCATATGTGTCATGAAGCTTAAGAGTGAAGCCGAACCCAAAAAATTGGTCTACTATTAGATAGGGAGATGGTCTGAACCTATGGTTGAATGACATGATTCTCCGACGGACTTTAACATTGTCACCCTCGTCAAAAAGTGGAAGCCAACAACAACCCACTTTGAAATCCTTCACTCTAACCTAGAGCTATTGAAATGGGTCAAGTCCGATAACCGATAGCCCAATTCAAATAGTCCAAAAAAAGTATAGGTTGGGCTAGATAGTTGCAAAGAAAAAAAAATTATAGCCTAATTTAACCCGGCTCAAATTAAGTTAGATTAGGCCGATCCAATGACCCGAATATTTTTTTATTTTTTTCACAATTTTTTAAATAATTGATTACAATTTTATAATGCAAGTGCTGTAACAATTTTTTTGGCCAGTTTCTCCATTTCCTTAAAAACTAATAAGGGTGCATTTCTTTGGGATTTTTTAGTTCAAAATCACCTTTTTTACTAAAAAAATCATTTTTCATATATTTGAATAGCTTTAAAAAAAATAGAATCCGAAAGAAAATCAGGTTTTAGATTTTTTAATTAAATATAAAATTTAACTTTCATAATCACTTTTTTCAAAATTGAAAACAAACACATCCTAAAGTGGCCCACTAACTGCCCTAAAGACCAAAGTGACTCATTTTCTTTTATATTAAAAATAGCATTCATCCAAATCCCAACGCCTAAGATAAGTGACTATTTCTCCTCAAAGACCAAAGTTATATAACTTTTAAAAGAACTAGGGCGTAATTGATAAAAATAAACAAATGTTTGACCAAAAAACAAACATTGTCCAATTCCCAAATTATATTTATTTATTTGAAAAATTATAAGGTTGGCCCAATATTTGGCTCATGGTCCACAAAGGATTGGGCTGGGCTAGCCAAATGCTAGTCCAAAACTAACATAACTGAATCAAACCTACCCTAAGAGCAACCTAGCTCAAAGTGGCCTGGCTTGAATGGGCTAGATCGAGCCATTCTGACACCTATAACATTTAATGTAACCTTTCTCAAGTCACTTTTTTTTTTAGGTCCCTCCATGTGTTGACCTCTCAATGAATGTTACCTAAGAGAGATGAACCCAAAAGACTAGCCTATTGGGTAAGAAGACCCTTAAACTCAAGTGCCATACTTAGATAGCGAGACACCTAAATGTAGAACTTATTATACGATAATATTGTGTCACGGGGGTCGACCGTTGGGTTTTATTTACATTTAATTTCCTTTTATGTTACTTATTCTATTTACATCATTTAGTAGTATCAATATCCATCTCACGTTGCCTCTTTTATTTACCTAATCTAGCATTATCAATATCCCCTCGTTCATTTATTAAATATTCCTTCAATATTATATAATACCTTATGTAATTACAAATGAGATGTTAAAATATGCTGATTATAAGGATTAGAGAACATAACACTCTATAGCAAAAATAATTTCTTGAAAAATTTATCTAAGATCCAGTTTTATGTGTTTTTATGTTAAAAAAAATTGAAATAGAGATTCAAATACAAGGCTCTTATATATGAGGGGCTACGTTTTGGATAGAAATCACCAGTCCTCAAATTATGTCTCATTTCATATCATATCAATCACTTCTTGCCACATGAAATATGTGCATTTAATAGCATTCAAAAGTTTGAAATAGTTACTAAATAAATATTACTCATGGTAAGAAATGATTGATATAGGATAGAAAATAATATATAATTTGGGACAAATGGTTTCCTCTGTAACACTTTTACAACTAAACTATAACAACTTCTTTAGTTTTATTGAATTTGAGATTGACCAATTGTATTGAATGGAGATACATAAGGTAACTTTAGTTTATTCTTTATTTAAGAGAAATATATGCCTTTATATATTAAATTATTTATCAAAGTATTCTCTCATTTGATAAGTGATGAGAAGCTAGTTTTTTCAAAATAGTTAGACACTATTTAAATGGAAGCCTCTTTCAATACTTTTTTTTTTAGGGTCATAAATCCCAAAATAGTTTATCAATTTTGTTGTGAAAAATAATAATGGAGAAAATAAATAATGGAGAAGAAAAGATAATAATAACATTGATAGTATCAAAGGTTATCTACATAGAGCACACAAAGGGTTATTTATAGCCAAAAGGTAATATATATATATATATATATATATATATTATTCATATTCAAATAATATTTCATAACACTCCTGTGAATATCCATCATGGATATGTCTTGATAAAATTTTATTTTAAAAACACATTGAGAAAAAATTCTTAGTGGAAGAAAAATAATATAATATTCACATGATGGATTGCTTTTACATACACCCTAAATTTTCAAAGCGTGCATTACAATACCCTAGATTTTTCAAATAGTACAAAACACCCCTTTTGATTAAGTTGACATCTATTTTCATGATTAAGTAGTCATATGCATGTTATGTGTACAATTAAATGGACAAAAAAGTCTTTCCTTTTAATCAAATTTCTAACCCTAAACTCTCCCTCACTCATCAATGGACAAAAATATCTTTCCTTTTAATCAAATTTCTAACCCTAAACTCTCCTTCACTCATAAATGGATAAAAATACCCTTTGGATGCTAAGGTTTGATTATAACAAAAGACATTTTTGTCCCTTTCTAAGTGGATGAGGATTTAGGGTTAGGAATTTGATTAAAAGGAATGATATTTTTGTCCATTTAATTATGCACATGACATCACATGACTATTTAATGGTGAAAATAAATATCAACTTAACAAAACGGAGTGTTTTGCACTATTTGGAAAGTCTAAGGTGTCGAGATATATATTTTGAAAACTCAAGATGTAAACTGCACATGACCTAAAGTTTAAGGAGATAAAATGCATTTTACCCAATCTAATTTTGTGCAACAATTTCTCCAAAGAATTAGGCAGTGACTTGATCATTTAAACATCTAGTTGCTCATGTTCCTATACAGAAAGAGTGGCGTACCATAATCATCTAATAAAAAGCCTCCAGTTGATTGCTAGAATATTTGTCACGACCCAACTTGAGCACATGATCGGCACGTGAGAAATCCTCATTCCCACGTAAGCCTCGTGATCTCTGAGTCCCTCTATATGCATAATTTAATATAAAATTCTTTTCCAAAATATAAATATGTCTCTGACACAAATCACTTGAGTTGCTCTTAATACAAAATAAACCATAGAACTCGTAACCATGAAAATACAAAATATTCATGATAAAAATATGCCAGTCTATCTCTATGGTCCGGGACCCTGCCCATCATGCACACTGGAGCACTCTATCTGTAAACAAAATACCAAAAGTACTTCACTCACAAAGTGAAGCTCACCAACTGGAAAATCTCTCATGAGTCTATCTTGACTCAGTATGGAGGAAGGGAGAGGGGTGAGTTTCATCTAAAACTCAGTGAGTAAGTCCTCATCCACAACCCTCTCATGGGACAGTCAAGGGAAATAAATAATAATACATATATATTCATCAAACCAGTTAATGCAATAACTCTCAAGTTCATATTCATAGGAACAACAAATAGTTCTAAAATCATTACTCTGTAGAAATCATAAATCATAGTATGCTAATAAAGAAATAGGAATCTCTGGTTATGCCCAATTCATGTGACATAACAAATCTCTGGTTATGCATAGCATAACAAAGTCTCTAATCTCTGGGGCACCTAAACAGGTCCCGTTTGTTATTTCTCTAGCCCTAAGGCGATTTGGTATACCAAGGTTAACGACATAACTGCCGTTAACTCATAGTCTGTTTCTCTATAGCTACTGTCCAGTTCAATTAGAAATCTAATCTTTTCTCTATATCTCATAAGTCTTCTACCCTAGAGTTTACAAGCTCTAGCATATAAATCAACAGTTCTGAAATTCATAAAATTATTTAAATATGAACACTCTTGAAACTTGAAAAGTTCTGGTCTCATATAACTCTAACAATTTGACTTTAGCATAACTGTGACTGTGAAATCATGCCCAAGGGATCACCCATTTGTAGGCATTCTGATTTCAAGCCTACAGAATATGTATCTGGCAGTTGTTACAAATCATATTGAATTCCATACTTCTGAGAATCATAAAAACACTTATTTTCTCTAAAACTCTATCATATACATATTCTCTACCATGGAAATCATCATAATGTTCCATAAATCTTTAAATATATACTTTAGCTCTTTGATAAAAATCACTTTAACAATATTGGTCCCATGAGTTTTCAGAAAAACATATATCTCTCATGCTATAATTTACTGAAATTAACTCTAATGATCAACATAAGGATCATAGGATCTGAACCCACTCATCGTTTAAAGCCGGGAGTATGTGGGCCCCACCAACTTGACCTGAAGAGCTTGGAATGGCACCAACAACTGCCATGGAGCAACCATAACTCTAGATTAACATCTAAAAATCTCTAGAGAGCTCTATTCTAACTCTACTAAAATTGGGGAAACACTCCCACTTGACAAAAATGAGAAAAATAATCGATCCACATCCAAGATCATGGAGAAATAAAGACATAATCTAATAACATGAACTTACCTTGAAGTTTGGAATGATGGATTGGAGAGAATTTAAGAGAAAGAGAAAAAAAATGGAGGAGAAGGGAGAGAATCGCATTTTTGCGTTCTTCTGCACGATTTGGGGTTTTAAATCCCTCACTGACACCGCTATAGCGGTATATGACCGCTATAGCGGTCTAACAGTGTCTGACGGTCACTTATGACCACTATAGCAGTCTTGGACCGCTATAGCGGTACCTCAGTCCGCTGCACCGCTTGAACAAGTGCTGGTGACCGCTATAGCGGTCCTGGACGGCTATAGCGGTGATAGCAACTCTCAACTTCTGTGTTTTCAGTCATTCCAACATCTGGGTTGTTCCAACACTCACTTATTTATTTTAAGTTAATGTCCATTAACTTTAAAACATAAATGTAAATAAAGAAATACCCCCCATTTGGATTCAAATAAAATATCACAAAAATCAAAACACCATCAATTCAGAATCCAAATTTTAGGTTTTAGTTCAAATCCGAGAATTTCCGAGATTTTCTAAACTTGTGGGCTAACAACGAAACATTTGCAGGTTTCATAAAATTTCTTAAAAATCACTCTTCAGCTTGTTTTCCCTCAAGGAACAATTACCGGGACTTTTGATCCCAAGAATATGGTTTTATCATATAGCCCTCCAAGGAGGTGTAGGATCCAGACTTAGTAAAATTCAGGACTCGACGGTGGTTTCCAGGGAATCCTTGAGGTTATACAGAACCTTACTGCTGATCCGTGTACTTCGGGTATCACAATATTGTTGCTCATGAGAACAAATCTCCCAATTTCAAGTTGGGAGCACACTATTTCAAATGTTGCAGTTCTTATTTATACAATGTCAATGAGTTATCATCAATTATCTATTGGCTAGCATCCAAATGTTTCCCATTCAAGAATTTTGGATATGCAATATAATTTTTAATTTCCCTATCTTATCTCACCAAAATAGTGCCCTTGAGAAAACTAAGGATATATGTTAAATAGGACCCTCTTTTTGTAGGTATTAGAGGCAAAAACCAAAAGAAAGAAAAAGATAGTAAGGTAGAGAGAAAAAAGGAAGGTGAATGTACTTTTGTTATTCATTTATATTGATACAATACAAGTGATGAGGAATAAATACATATATATATATATATATATTGTGAACACCATATTTTGTTCATTTGTTTTCCTAATAGTTATTTTTGTTTGCATAATAAAAGAGTTAGCCTATTTTTATTTTATTATGGCCCATTCTATTTTCTTGTTTTTAGCCCATATTTCAATAGCCCATTTTAGTTTCTTTTTAGAATGACCAAAAAATAAAAAAAAGGAACATTGGATTCCTGGGATCCCCGTTCCTTAAAAAAAAAAAAATAGGAAGGGAATGATGGACACATGATAGCCGTTCCTCCCCCACTCCATGATTTCTTCTCCCTTTTATGATGGCAGACAAGCAGGAGATCCCTACCAGCCAACTGTAAAATGGGATCATCAATAATTTTGTTTGACTACAATATCATATATATACATTCATCATCAACTGAAAAAAAAAGGGGATCGCCGAGAAATTTTCAATCAGCAAGAATTACAATCATTCAGCAAAAACTCAACCACCAAAAAATAAAAATAAAAAGTTACACACTGATACATCGGATCAAGAATCCAGCAAAAATAGAAAGGAGAAACCAGCAAAAATCCTAGCAATACAACCAGTAGCAGCAAAAAAGGAAAGAACAAGGTAAATCCAGCAGCAACAATAATATCATCATCATCAAAAATTGAACAAAAAGAGAAAACTAAAAAGAAAAGGGGAAGAGGCCGCGGCGGTGCTCCTTCCCTGCCACTAGCCGCAGCCTTTCTATCTTTATCATCATCAGCAGCTACCATCACCATGACCTCCTCCTCCATGCAAGCATCTACTGCCACCATTTTTAGATCAGCCCTCCATCCTCAAGCCTCATCATCGCCATCCATAACCACCGATCCACCACCATAACCACCAATGAAGCCACCACCGTGGCCTCACCATCATCACTGTGGAACCACTATCACCCTCCATCTTCACCCACTGCCACCACATCAAACCACCATGACTTTCAACCAGCCTCCATTATCCGCGACCATTACTGCCCTCCATCTCCACCATTCTCATCTCTCTACCTTCAAAACCGCTGCCATCACTACCCTTCGCCGTCTAATCGCTGGATCTGCCACCTCATCCCCTAACTACCGTAACTGCTGCCTTCTAGCCACCATCGCCGTGCAATTGGCTTCACCACGACACCCTCTCTTCCTCCTGAAGAACCCAGTCGTGGCCACCGCCGCAATCCACAACGAGCTCCTACCAGATTTGAAGCTCTACAGCAGCGAGTCCACCTTCATGCCTTTGCCATCGTACTTCCACCGTGTACCTCCTTCATCACACCTCCTGCGAAACTAGCGCGACCTCCAGTCTCCGCCGCATGCCCCTCTACCTTTTCGCGTGCCACCAGACGCCGCACGCTGCACCGCGGCTACAAGCGCGAATCCGCGCCGGCTTTCACTTCCCCCAGCCACGATCTCCGATTTGCCACGACCTCCCTTCCCTTCCGATCTGAAGCCCAACCGCGAATATACCCTTTGCCTTAGCTGCATGCGCCACGCACATCCTCAGCTAGCCGTACCAACTGCCACGCGCAGCTCACAGCCTATTTCCCTCCACCACCGTGCACGGCTCACCTTCATTTCCCTTTTAATCTCTCAAATTCTCTATCTCTCTTTCTTTCTCTCTTTGTGTATGTATGTGATAGTATAAGTGTGTGCATGTGTTTTGTTTTGCCATGTGACTGTATGCATGTGTTTGGTTTTGTTTGTGTGTGCGCACATGTGTTTGCATGTGCACGCGTGTGTGTAAGTGTGGGGGTAGATTAGGAAAATTAAGGGTTTTGTTTTATATTTTTATTTATTTATATTTTGGGTTAATGTTATTTAGTTTTGTTAGATCTGATTGCAGGTTCATGTGATTTGGGTTTGATCGTTTAATTAGTGTTTGTTTTATTATTAGTCTTTGAGTTTGATTTAGTTTAGGTCCAAATGAAAAGGTTTTATTCACTTTGAGTTTATAATAAATATTTGAGTATTTTGGTTTCCTTAAAAATAGTTTGTAATATGTTTTTTAGCAATCATCTTAAATTATTTGAATGAAATTGTTTCTTCGATTTTGAATGAATCTTTTTTTTTTAAATTAAAAAAGGTTAAAAAATAAAAAAGATAAAAAATAATTAGGACCTTTATTAATTATTTTACATGTTTATGTGTTTGCTTAAATTAATTGTGTAATTATGTTTATGAATTAATTTTGTTTCTTTTAGTTTAATTATTTTATATGTTTAAGTGTTTTGCTCAAATTAATTGTGTATTTGTATTTATGAATTAATTTTGGAGGTTCCTGATGAAATTAGAGCTTGTCAAAAACAAAAAAATGTTTTCCTTCCATTTAATAATAAAAATTCTTTTCAAAAATTAAAATCAATCAACAAATTGTTGTTTTTGTTTCTTAATTAAAATCAATCAACACACAATCATTTTCTACAAGAACAACATGGTTTTGATTTCTCATTGCACCAGAGGATACGTCGGCGTAGCAAACAACTATCAAGCCAAAATCCTTTTTCATAAAATGTGTCCTTTATTCCCTGTTTTAATTTTAGCTTTATTTCTTTGTAAATATGTAATTGTTATAATTCTTGGGAAAAATAAATATTTTTAAGTTATAAATAAATTTGCATAATAAGCTCTAGGGTAACCATATTTATTACGAATGTATTAGGGGTGCAGTGGGATTAAGTTTCCACCCCTCCCTAATCATAATCAAACTCCCAAATCTCAAATCTCTTTTAAAAGACCAGTTTTGCAAATCAAAGGTTTTCTAATTTTAGCCAGAATTAAAATTGGTAGTGACTCCCATTTTCATTTAAAATTGGTTATCATTCTCATCACAGCGCCCTCCGAGTACGTTGTGACACACACACACACACATATACATGAATTGTAGATTACAATACAAGCTTTCTAATGTAACAAACTCGCACTAATAGAAAGGCAACTGGGTTAACAAACTAAAGCCAAGCTAACTAATTTCACTAGATTTAATACTGCTATCATTCCTTTTCATGTTCTGAAACCCTTAGCTTGTCTATATGAGACATGTACTTGCTTCTAGACCACTTTATCTCTTACAAAGTATAAGCCTAGTTTGAAGTGCTTGGTTTTGCTATGGAGAATGAGATTTACTACAAGGAGGATAGCACTTTGGTTGTAACAAAAGATGGATGGAGGGATAGTACATGAGATATGCAATTCAAACAACAATGACTATAGCCTCATTACATCAATAAGAATAACAAAAGACTGAAATTTAGCCTCAATGCTTGATCTTGAAACAATGGGCTACTTTCGACTTGACCAAGAGATGAGATTTGAATCAAAATAGACTCAGTAGTTATAGGTGCTTTTTCTGTCATCAACATCTGATGATTCTCAATTGGAATCACAAAAAACGAGCAACAAAAATTAGGGGACTTGTGAAAATTGAAGCCATGATCGATAATACCACCTAAGTATTAAAGTAGTCTTTTTACCACTTTTAAATTGTCTTCAAGAGGAGATTGCATAAATTGACTAACCTTGTTAACTATGTAAGCTATGTCAGGGCACGTGATTGTGGCATATTGTAAGCCACATACAATAAAATGATAGAGAAAAGGATCAAAAAAAGGAGTGCCAATAGAAGTTGAGAGTTTCTGGCTTAAGAGCTTACGTGTAGGCATGGATGTGATTTTGCACCATCCATACTAGCTTTCTTAAGAAGATCATATACTCAAACTGATGAAGAGAAATCTGTTGAGACCCCTGATATCTAATTTCAATTCCTTGGAAATAACTCATTTCCCCAAATCTTTTTGTGCAAGAATGTTGTGTAACTGAGTAATCAAGGCAACAACCTCTTTATTGTTATCTCAATGAGGATATCACTTACATAAATCAAAATGTAGATAGTGGAAGAGTTAGTGAACCAGGTAAAAAGTGAGGAATCTAAATTTGTGTTGGAAAAGCTAATTCTCGCATAGTTGAGCTGAGAGTGAAAATTCAAGCTTTTGCAAGGGCTTGCTTCAAGCCCTATAAGGCTTTCTTAAGCTTGCATACAAGCTGAGTTATTCAAGGATTGAAACCTTCAAGTTGTTGCATGTAAACAAGCATGGTGAGGTCTCTATTAAGAAAAGCATTGATAAAGTCAAATAGCCTAATCTTTCAACCCTTGGAGAAAGTAGTAACAGCGCTAGGTTAACAACAAGGCTAAGGATTTCCTCATAGGTCCTTCCTTTTAATGAAAGCCCTTAGCAAGTAGCCTTGCTTTATATTTTTGAATGCTTTCGTCTGGATTCTTCTCTACCTAGAATAACCATTTGCAACCAATTAGCTTTGCACCAATTAGGATGGAAGTCAACTCTCAAGTATTGTTTTTCATAAAGGTTGTATACTTCCCCAATCATGGATTTCATCTAGTAAGTACTCTGCAAGGCCTCAAAGACACTAGCAGATTCAGCTCAATAGCTTGTCAAGAAAAGGTTCTAATAGGCAAGCAGCTATGTGGATCTTAGGTTTGAAAATTCCATTCTTGGACCTAGTGAACATTAGCTCAATATTATTTGGTGCAACTGTTAAGGGATCAGAGAGAGCAATAACAAGTATAGGCAATTGAAATGACTTCCACTTGAGAATTAGAGCCAACAATAGTAGATAGAACAACTATAAGGCAATTTACAGCTGAAGGAATTGCAACCGATACACTTGCACTTACAAAGCTAGTTAGAGAATCAGAAACTGATAGAATATTATTTGAAGGAATGAACAAGGATGTATGCGAAGAAAATTGGGTATGCTTAGAATTTAGAGGGGAAATGAGGGGAATTAAAGGAGACAAGGATGTAGATGAGTTATTCATGGGCTAAGCAGTATTAAACATGGTATCTTTATCAGAGAATATCAAAATAGTGAAAGGATGTTTCATCAAATAGAATGCTTATATATATATATATATATATATATATGTTGAGGATAAGTATTTATAGCCTTTTGCCTATGACTCATAGCCTAGGAATATGCAGGGTTGTGATTTGTAGTCAAATTTGTTTTTGTTATTGGGTTTTAGGAAGGGATAGCAAAGACAACCAAAAGCTTTTAGGAATGCGTAATTAGGCTGAGTTTTGAAAATTAGTTTTAGGGGTGATTTGTTGGCAGTGTATGGAGATAGGAGTCAATTTATGAATACATAATAGTAATGAAAAGTTGATCCTATTATGTGAATGGTAGAGAAGTTGAAGACAGTAAGGTAAGGTCATTTTAATGATATGCATGTGCTTTCTTTCAACACAACCATTTTGTTGATATATGTAAGGACGTGTAAACCTATATGAGATACCACAAGAATATAGAAACTTAGCAAAGGTGTGGAAAGCATATTCTTCACCATTGTCTGTTTGAAATTCCTTAATTTCAAGGCCAAATTACAATTCAATCACATTCATGAATTATATAGAAGCATGAAAAACTTGTGCATTTGTACTGTACAGGTAAACACATGTTTCTAGAGAATGGTCAATGAAACATACATAGTATATATGATGGATTTTGTGCATATGGGTGTTGTACCCCAAACATCAGAAAAAAAATTAAGTGTAATGGTGCAATGTAATTTGCAGAAGAAGTAGAGAATGGCAACTGATAGATTGTTCCAAAACAACAGCATTTACTTAAAAGCAAACTTTTATTCATATCATTATAAATGCTACATAGCAAAAGAACAGGTGATACAATTTTATCAGAGGGATTAATCTTTTATGGCAAAGATAAAATATAGAGAGAGTTTTACAAATGGTTAATGCTAAGCTATCTACAAAGGCAAGTAACGACATAGCATACTAGTTCAATGAAATAGCATTAGGAACACATGCATTGTTAAAGGTGTAAAGTCCTTTCTTAAGTGTGCCTTAAAGCAAGATCCTCTTTGACACCTAAGACTTGATAGGGTGGTGGTAATAGTGAAATTCAAAAAATACTCCATTATCGTGGGCAAACTCAAAAACATTGATCAAGTTCTTTGTAATAGTAGAAATATGCATCAAATGATTAATGTGAAATAAAGTATGAGTAGTATATGAGTGAAGAATTGAATGCCCATTGTGCTTAATATCCATACCTTGGCCACGAGGAGTTAGGAATGGTTGAAGAAGTAGCCAAATAGGCTTAAGGAGGGGCATGAGTAGCAGAAGAAAGAGGAGAGTAAGGAATAGTGCAAAACCTATTTGGATTTTGAAACCCTTATTCAAACCGATAGTAGCATTGCCAAACCGTGTGGCCCATGTAGTTGCATAGCTAGCATTATACCCTATTTCCTCTATTGTTCTAATTTTACATCATCCTCTAATAAATCTTACCTTACCTCTTGGACCTTTATTGAAGTGTGCGCCTACAAACTCCATGACCTGAACTAATCCTCTTGAACTTATTGAGGATTTAGTAAGATTTATGTCGCAAATTCCAATTCTAACCTTTTAATCCTCTTTATCATCTTTTTCTGTGCCATTATAGTTGAGCTTCTTCAATCTCAGGAATAGTGAAGGGATCCGATCGCGACATGATAAAAGTAATAAATGCACTATACCCCTCATTAAGACCTTCCATAATTGCATCATATGCTCTTCTATTGTCAAAGGCACACCAACCACAACTAAAGTATCAAATACTTTCTTGATTTCAAGGAAATATTATGATGCAACAATGCTTTTCTTGGGTTGCTTGATTGTTGCTATAGTTTGAGATGCGAAATACATGTCAATTCTTTTGTGGATTTTATAAGTGAACTTACAACCAACCATTCTGTTTGCTAAGGCTTTCTCCTCAAAAATCAAGAAACTACCAACTGATCTTCTTTAATCTATTTATTGTATTTAGTTGACCCATTTTGCTAAATGTAATCTTGATTAGTGTTGAACCTTTTCAAGTATCCTTTTCAACATGGTCTTCAAGATTATGACCACCAATATAGTAGCTAAAGCTTGTTGTTGCCACAACAAATAATAGTCTTTACCAAGCTTGAAAGACACTAATGGTAAAGTATGAAGCGTAGATTTTGCAGATTCATTCTTAGCAGGCATGTTGAGCTTAGAATAATCATCCATTCCTTTGGATCTCTTGAGCTTTGATATCATGTATGTAAGTATCAGACCACTTTTTGAGGATATCTAAACTAAACAATCAAAAACTTTATTTATATCCCAAACCCCACATAAGACTTCAACACTTTTCTAGTGTGAAACTTTAGGTTAAATCCCAACAAATCATTTTCTTAATCTAAAGCCCTACCAAAAGTTGTATGCTACAATTGTATCCACAAATATTTTTCTTGCAAAAGCTTGTGTTTCCCAAGTATTAAATAGTGTAAATAAGAGTTATATCTGCTCTATTCACTTATACTGCCATTGGACACGAAACACACCGCTTAGACTCCATATTGCCAAAAATATTTTCAGCATAAGCTTTTTTCACTTGCACCGTTACTACTCCACGGGATAGGCCGTCTAGCGTCCACATTGTCAAGAAGGCTTTTGATACAAGGGACCCATGGATCCAGAAACTGCCATTTCCTCCAATACTCGACTACATCTAACTTATTCTAACCATTGGCTCTTATACCACTTGTTGTGTAGTGGAAGTAAAAGAAATACAAAAACAAACTCTCTTTCACCAGAAGAAACAACACAAAAAGAAAAATGATATAAAATAAATAAAATTTAATATGGTTCAGCTTTAACTGCCTACATCCACAACTCCTATAAAGAGTTTCAAATCTTTCATTATCTGTAATTTTTAAATGGATGAAGTTGTAAACCATTCTTACAAATATTTTATCACATATACAACTTCTTAAGGCTACCTATATAGGTCACCTCAACTTTTAGAGGACATCTAAACCAAGTAACCAAAGGCTCTATTTATAGCTCAAATCTCACACAAGACTTCAACTCTTTTTCAATATGTGACTTTAGGTTAAATCCTAATAAATGTTGAATAATTCATCACCTCATTTAGAATATAGACATCATACAAAGATGAAAAGGCAGTCGCTGAGAATTATTGCATGTAACACTATTTATCTAGCATGAGATTTTATTAGAAAAATTGTGAAGTTCAACCTTTTAATAATCTAATTGTAAAAGGCAAAGAAATTATATCTTTAAGAAAGCGAAATAAAATTAATTAAATGGAGTACTGATAGACATTTCATAATGTTGTACGCTACAAATACTTTTATTAGAAAATTATTTGAGGTATAACATGAGGTGTGAAATTGATATGTTTGATGGATATGGAGGGTAAAAGGTGTTGAGAAGATCGAGACGTCCATAAACATTATCCAGTATTTTCTTAAGAAAAATGATATACGGCCATCACTAAACTTACACCAAATACTTATACCTTACAAGATGATAAAATTAAAGTGTGGAGACTATATAACTACGGAGAGACATAGTGGAAAGAGGAAAGAAAAAGCAACGTTCCTTCTTTCTCTTTGTATTCTCTCTCTCTCTTTCTCACCCACCATCCCTTCAAAAGCTTCCATTCTTTCTCTCTCTCTCTTTGTGATGTTTCTTTCTCTAGTTTTTCATCGTTTACAAGAAGAAGAAGAAGAAGACGAAGGAGGAGGAAGAGGAGAATCAAGATCTGTAGGTAGTGCACAAAACTAATCCTTACGCATGAAGGTAGTTTAGTTCATTTCATTTGATTTTTCATATGTTTGTAGTTTATGTCCCAAGATATGGATTATTATTTTTTTCAGTTTTTCAGCAATAAAACAAACTGAGAAACACTCTGTTAGAAGCCGAGATTTGTTGTTATTGTTGAAAATAGAGTTAAAAAATTATAAATGTGTGTTACAAAAAGTTGTAAACTAATACATAAAAAGTTGTAAACTAGTGGATAAAAGTTCTAAATCAGTACGTAAAAAGTTATAAATCAATTGAGGACACATACTAAATAGGTTCAGGTTTAAGTGTTAAACCATATGCAGAAAAGTTGTAAACCAATAAACGATAAGTACAAATAACATTTATTAGTAGAACAATAATAACTCAACGGGAAAACAAAGAAATTTGTTTGTATTAGGGAAAATGTGTTCAAAGAAAAGGTTACGTTTAAGTTAGCTACAAAAATTTATTGGGGAAAATCTTTTCAAGCATGATTGAAAAATCATCTTAATGTGCTATCAAATATAGTTTGGTATAATAACAATAACGCTTGGAATAAAGGAATGCATTGATCCTACATTAGTTAACGAGATATCTAATGTTCATCTTGAACAGATGCATGTGGTTGTAAACCATATGCAGAAAAATTGTAAACCAATAGGTAAAAAATTATAAACCAGAACAAAAAAAGTTATAAACCAGTATGCAAAAAGTTGTAAACTAATTAGTGACACATACTAAATAGGTTCATGATTAAATATAAAACTATATACAGACAAAATTATAAACCTGTATGTAAAAAGTTATAAATCAGTACGTAAAAAGTTATAAGCTGATTTACAATTAATTCTAAATAAAAGTTGTCCATAATTTACAGTTGCTAATCTTTGAAGTTCTTTTTTCCACCACATTCTTTTAATAAAATTACACTTATTTTTAACTTTATTAATTATAGGAAAAATATATTTATACACAAATATATATATTTAAAACAAATATATATTTAAATTTTTGTTTTATACACAATTCTTATATTGATATCAGATTTATTTTATTGTTTTATGTTTTTTATGTTATTTTTACTATAATTAATAAAATGAAAAATAAGTGTAATTTTATTAAAAGAACGTGGTGGAAAAAAGAACTTCAAAGATTAGCAAATGTAAATTATGGACAACTTTTGTCTAGAATTAATTGTAACTTGGTTTACAACTTTTTGCATACTAGTTTATAATTTTTTACATACAAATTTATAACTTTTTGTATACTTGTGTGAACACCATATTTTGTCCAAATATTTTCTTTTTTTATTTATTTTCATGTTTTTTTTTATTATTTGCAAAAAAAAAAAATCAGCAATCAACCCATTTTATTTTTGTTGTAGCCCATTTCATGTTCTCTTTTTAGCCCACTTTATCCAGCCCGTTTTATTCCTTTGAAGCCCACGTTTTTTTTTTGTCCGTCCGGCCTGTTCATTCATCAACAGGGAACATTAGATTCCCATTTCCAATCCTAAAAAAAAATAAATAAAATAAAATAAAAAAGAAAAAGGAAAGGGCCGTTGGATTCTGGCCATTTCCCACAGAATGTAAGAGCGATGGCAAACACCATCATAAACAATCCTCCCCACTCCATGATTCCTTCTTTTTTCATGCTGGCAGCCAACCTGTGCAAAATGATGACAATAATTCTGTTTGACTGGAGAACATCATATAGTCATCCATCAACAACCGGGGAAGGGGGGTAATGATCAGAGGCAGCAAGAATTACAATCACTAACTAGAAAGAAAAATTCAGAAAAAATCAAACCAAAAAAACAAACAAAACACTTCTGGATACATCAACAGGAGAAACCAAGCCAACCTACAGAAATTTTAGCAAGACAATTCCAGCAACATCAAAAGGAAAGAACAAGGTAAATTCAACAACAACAACAACAATAGCAGTAGCATCATCATCATCATTTTAAAAAAATTAACAAAAAATTTAAAAGAGGAAATAGGGAAGAGGCCGCGGCGGTGCTCCTCCCCATCATCAGCCGCAGCCTCCCTTCATGCTATCATCATCATCTTCAACCTCCAACCATCCTTCTTAAGCTCAGATCTCCTCCTCTGACCGAACCACCGCGGCCTCCCATCATCACATCACTACCATCCTCAGCCTCCTCCTTCTCCAGAAGCCATCATCATCACGCCCATTTGCCAGACCACCGCGAAAATCATGATCTCATCCACGGATGCCGCGAGTCCAGCCTCAACCTCTCCTCTTCTCCGATCCACCGTGTATCATCGCCACAGAACCGCGAAGCTCGCTGGAAGCTCCGCCGTCCAGATCGCGAAGCCAGTAGCAGCTCCATCTTTCGTGCACGGCCCTCCTTCACGAATCGCTTCGGCTGTGTCTT
The DNA here is from genome assembly GCA_031216125.1 of Dalbergia cochinchinensis. NCBI lineage: Eukaryota > Viridiplantae > Streptophyta > Magnoliopsida > Fabales > Fabaceae > Dalbergia > Dalbergia cochinchinensis. The sequence continues at coordinate 49,456,896 of CM062373.1, read as the reverse complement.
CCTTTGCCCAAATCGGCCACCGCGCCTCCACTAACACCACCTCAGCCATTAGCCACTGAACCCAGTCGCTACCCAAGCTTCCCGATTTGCTTTCTTCCAAGTGCGCAGTGGATCCATCTCTAGCGCTTTAGTCGCGTCGAGGTTTCAGCGTGTTAGAGACGCCGCCAAGCTCCTCCGCCGGTGCCTAGGCACAAATCGCGGCCGATCTTCCCTCCCTCCTTTTCCACCTCCACACAGTAGCCGCTCGACCCGCCTTTCACCGCCGCGCTGCAAGGTTCGTGACTCGCCAATCTCGGCCTCGCGAAGCTCCGCCGCCATGAGTGCGAGGTGCACAACCGGGGAAGCTCCCTTTTCGCGCCACCATGAGCTTGACATCGCCGGCACCCCTTCTGTCTCCCCTTATTCGCTGACCCCTATTTCCTTTCCTCTTTTTCTCTTCTTTCTGTTTCTCTCACATTCGCTATCTCTCTCTGCCTTTTCTTTTTTGTTTCGTGAATGTGTGTATGTGAGAAAAGAGAGGAGAATCTGTGTGTGTGTGTGTCGGTGAGAGAGAGTTGTATAAGTGTGGGTATGTATGTGTGTGTGTGTTTTTTTTTTAAGTTCTTTTTTGTTTTTGTTTGGGTTGGTTTGTTTTGGGTCTATGGGCTGGTTGGGTTTAGAGTTAGAGATCTTATTTTCTTTTTTTTTATGTTTTTGTTTGGGACTGGTTTTATTTTTTTTTTCCTCGCAAAAAATATGGGCTAATATTTTTAGAATCTTAGGTTTTGATCTGTAAAAAATACATGTGATAGCAAAAAAAAAAACAAAAAAAAACCAAAAATACAAAAAAATGAATTTCCTTTTAATGTGTTAAGTCTTTTTTAAAAATTAAAATCAATCAACACATGTTTTCAAAATTCTTTTGAAAATTAAAATCAATTAACTTTTTTTTTCTTTCTCTAATTAAAATCAATCAACACACACTTATTTTCTACAGAACTACGTGGCTTTGAGTTCCTCATTGCACCAGAGGATACGTAGGCGTAGCCAACAACTATCAAGCCAAAATCCTTTTTCATAAAATTTATTCTTTATTTATTGTTTTAATATTAGCTTTATTTCTTTGTAAGTATGCAATTGTCATAAGTTTCGGGGAAAATAAGTATTGTAAAATTATAATCAATTTGCATAATAAGCTCTAGGGTAACCGTATTTACACGGATGTATTAGGGGTGCAGTGGGATTAAGTTTCCACCCTTCCCTAATCATAATCAGACTCCCGAATTCGAATCTCATTTAAAAGACCAGTTTGCAAATCAAAAGGTTTTCCAATTTTAACCAGAATTAAAATTGGTGGCGACTCCTGTTTTTATTTTAAAAATCGGTTGTCATTTCCCTAGTCGCGGTGCCCTGCGGGCACGTTGTGACAACTGGTTTCCAACTTTTTCTGTATATGGTTTTACATTTAATCCCGAACCTGTTTAGTATGTATAACCAAGTGGTTTACAACTTTTTACATGGTTTCACACCTATTTAGTATATGACATCAATTGATTTACAACTTTTTGCGTACTGGTTTATAACTTTTTGTCTACTACTTTATAACTTTTTTACAAAAGTTTATAACTTTTCTACATCTTGTTTACAACCACGTGCATCTTTTCAAGATGAACATTACACATCTTATTAACTAATGTAGGATTAATGCATTCCTTTATTCCAAGCGTTATTGTTATTATACTAAAACTATAATCTTTGAAATTGAAATATGTTTAATAGCACATTAAGATGATTTTTCAATCATGCTTTAAAAGATTTTCCCCGATAAATTTTTATAGCCAACTTAAACGTAACTTTTTCTTTGAACACATTTTCCTCAATATAAACAAGTTTATTTGTTTTCTCATTGAATTATTATTTTTCTACTGAGAAATGTTATTTGTACTCATCATTTACTGGTTAACAACTTTTTTGCATATAGTTTCACATTTAATCATGAACTTATTTAGTATGTGTCCTCAATTGGTTTATAACTTTTTATGTACTAGTTTATAACTTTTTATATACTGATTTATAACTTTTCATAACATATATTTATAATCTTTTAACTCCAGATTTCAACAATAACAGCAAATCTCAACTTCTAACAAAGTCATTCTCAGTTTGTTTTATTGCTGAAGAAACTGTAATAAAAAATAATCATCTATATCTTGGGATATAAATCACAAACACATGAAAAATCAAAGGAAACGAGCTAAGCCTTCATGCATAAGGATTAGTTTTATGCGCTATCCACAAATCTTGATTCTACTTCTTCTTTGTCCTCCTCTAAACGATGAAGAACTAGAGAGAGAAACATTACAGAGAGAGAGAGAATAGAAGTTTTTGGAAGGATAGTGGGTGAGAGAGAATAACAATACAAAGTGAGAGAATGAACATTGCTTTTTCTTTTTTTTTCTCTTTCCACTTTGTCCCTCCATAATTATACAATATCCATACTCTAATTTTGTCATCTAGTTAAGTGTAAATATTTGGTATAAGTATTTTGATGACCGTGTATCATTTCTCTTTTCTAAAGATTTAGTTATTTTAAAAGTCCATATAGTTTCTCTCAATTTTTAATTAAATCGCTATATATAGTTTAAAATTTTTTAAGCAAATCCGTATAGTATATGAGATTTTTTATTCAGGTCACTGTCGTTATAAAAAATGAAATATTACAGGAAAAATCTTATATATTATAAGAACCTAATTAAAAATTTAGTAAAACTATAAGGATCTCCAAAATAATTAAAACTTTTTTTAATATATTGTAGACTTTCTTCTTGTTCATAGATACAGGCATATTTGAAAAGAACCATTAAATTGTGTGTAATTTAATTTTTTTGGTGCTTTTTTATATTTGTTTTTATGTCAATATGTTTAAATATGTTTAGAGATGAGATTCAAAGTGCTACGTGATAATATTCTGTGTTGAAGGTCCATTTTTGTTTTATTATGACAGCGGCAGAGATGTGTTTTTAATAATAGCGGTGTAGTTTGTCAATATCTATGAAGTTGGAGGATTAATGGGGTTTTTAGTAGAGTTGGAGATGATGAATGCTGTTAGTAAACATTGTTTAATTTGAATTAAGGTGAATAGCGTAATTAGGATTGATTCAATTTTTTTTATAAATATTGATAATTTTTCATTTTATTTTATTGATATTCAAATTTAAAATTTAATTATCACAAAAACATTTGATAACTATAAGAAAATATGTATTAAATCCTATAAAATAGAAAAATGTGAAGTCTTTAATAAATTAAAATTGAAGTGTGAAAATAGTTAATAGATATATAAATTATTTTAAATTGTAAATAATTTTATTAAAAATTATGGAGGAATTTATGTGAAATCAAGATGTTTAATAGAGATTACCATAGTTATAAAACTCAAATCAAATTGATTAGTTCGACCGGTGAACCAAGTGAATTGTACATAAAATTGGACTTGCTCCAGATTTGATATGGACCAATTTGACTCGGACACATTTCAAAGCATTGGTGACCCAACTAGGTTTAATTAGATCAAAGGGTTTTAAAAACAATAATGAAGTTTGTTTTTTTATAAAAATAAATGACTTTATAATACTTTTACTTTTTTCAAAAAATAATTAATGAATTTCCTTCGTCGTTATTCAACCACTTGAGTCTGGGGTGAGAGTAACATCAAAGAAAAAGCCTTTTCATTACATGTGGCTAATTATTCATGCATTATTAAATGTCGGACAAAAATAATGAGAAGTAAGCTACATAAATACAATATAGTTCGTTTTCTGCATCGGCTTTTTAATGCAAATGACGTGTGCTGAGATGCTTACCAACCTATAAAGAAGGAAATGACTATTACACTCCTAAAATGACACTCCCTAATAAATAAAATTTTATTCAATTATCCTAAAATGTCTTTCATTATTTTACTAGAAATAATAAATAATTATTATCAAATTTATATTATACACTTACATTAAGTTAAAAATTATAAATTAGTATATAAAAAACTTTTGTATACTAATTTACAATATTTTATATACTAGTTTATAACTTTTTATACACTGATTTATAACATTTAACTTAATATAAGTGTATAGTATAAGTTTGGTGATACTTGTGTATCACTCCTCTTACTTTATTGTTATTTCTTTTTATTTTTGCCATCTTTTATTTTATTAAAATTCTTTCATTCTTCCCTTGACTACGTTTAATGCTTTGATTCATTTAGTTATTAGATTATATGATTTTGTATTCTTATACGATTGGTCCAATTCATGGTTTTACTTTTCCTGTCTGTTCCAGTTTAGTTTAAGGAAATAATTTAACAAAATTGTGAAATTATGAAGAGGTTTGGTTTAAAAAAAGATTATAAGAGGGTAAATGACCATAATATTTTTAAATCAAATGATTTTTTATTTTGGACTCTTTTTTTGAATGATCAAGTATATTAAATTTATATTTTCACATGAATAAGTAAACCATTTCGTTAATCTTAATATCTTATACATTGTTAAAACATCTTAAATGTTATGGGAAAATATATCATCAAATATCAGTATAACATTTTTATCCCAAAAATATTATAATTATCAAGTAAACAACAAATTTAATGTATTACATTAGCTTGCTTTTTAAAAACAATTTGGGTAAATAAATCCCCTTTAATATATAACGATTCGTTTTTTGTATTTATTTACTTATTGCAAAAAGAATTTCATAATAATTTTATATGAATTTTATTAAGTGATAATTAATGTAATATCAAAATGTTTAATACGGATTATATTGTTATTCTTATATGATCACTAAATATTATAAGTATATATCTTAATTAATTCATTTAATATAACTATTTATATAACATTAAATTACTTTGAAATTTTGATAATGTAATAATTATCTACCAGTCTGCAGAACATAGTAGTAATTAGGTAAAACAATAAAAACAATGTGAATAAACAAATTGTAGTATACAATATTCATAATACCCAATAAAAAAATTTCATCTTGTGTTTATATAATTCAATCTAGTATTAAATAAAATTAATATGTTAATGTTTGTCTTGTTGATCTCTCAATTTTTATTTTTATTTTTATTCTTAAAAAGTAAGGAAACATATATATATATAATATTAAATTAGTTATTTACATATATAATATATTACTTAATTATTTTCTTCAACTAAATTGAAAAAAGGACAAAAGAAAATAAAACTATGAATTGGACTGATTGCATAAAAATTCAAAATCACAAAATCCAATATCCAAATAGAACAAAACATTAAACTTAGTCAACGAAAAAAATCAAAGAACTGTAATAAAATAAAAGATGACAAAAACAAAAGAAATAACAATAAAATAATGAAGGGTATTTCAGGACAATTGAATAAAAACTCATTTAAAAGGGAGTGACATTAGACAATAAGGAGTGTCTATTGTAATCCCCTTTCGTTTTATAATCTATGTATTTTTATATGTTTAATTATATATGGTTTAACTAATTCAACTAGTGACAAATGACTCAATAATTTGGTCGAATCAGTAACCGAAACAAGTTTTATAATCACGAAAAAAATTGGTTAAAAAATTATAGAATAAAAAGGCTTGAGACTGCCCGCAGACTATCCCATAATATGTTTTGATAGTAAAGTTCTTTTTATTAGTAGATGTAAGCTAGTTTTTTTTTTTTTTGGTGGTGTACAGATGTAAGCTGGTTTGACTTGTGTGTAATTTGCATAATACTTTTTTTATATTTGTATTTAGGGGTATTTAGGGAGACATGCCATTTTAACCCTTAAAATATTATATTACTGATAAAATAATTTATAAAAGAATCTCTATTCGCTCCTGACCCTCCAAAGATTCAATTCATTCGACAAATTCACTCAAACATCAGTTGAACTCCATTTTCATTAATAAAAGTTATTCTTTCAAGAGTTATATTGTCAAAAATATATATATATATATATATATGATTTTAGAAGATTAAAGTGGTCATTTTACAATTCCAACTTTGTATAAAAAGTGTTATTTGTCAAAAATATGATCTTTTGATACTAAAGTGATGATTCTATGGTGTAAATTAACTTAACATAAAATCAAGGAAGAGAAAATCGGACCAGACATCAAACCAAACAAGCCACTAGTTCAAAGGTTTCACATGGTCCAATAGGTTTAACCAAAGTTTAACCAAAATATAAAAAATACTAACCATATATAATATGAACTATTAAATAATTTCAATGAATAATAAATATCTATTGGTTATTATTTTTTATTCCAATAATTAATTAACTTTTTTTTGTTTAGTGTGAGCAATTAATTAACTTTTAATATAACTCAAGTAGTTTGTCCTATATTAGTTTTTGTTTTAGACTTGTCATTCAATATATTGGTTTTCCTATGACCCATTAACATGAAAATATGGGCTAAGATGGTTTGGCTGGCCCATAACCCATTATCTGTCAAAAGAAAAAACCCTAGTTTTAGAGTAAATAATTCATATAATCCCTCAAAAAGCTTCACAAGACTATTTAGTTTCTAAAAACTGAAATTAAATCCATGGTGCCTGAAGATTTTAATAATAGGACACATTAGTCCCTCTGTATGTATTTGATTCTTTAAACATTAATATAATTGTATATTAACTTGCCAATATGATGTTAAGTGATGTATATGTCATTTGAAGTAGAATAGAGTTTAAAATAACTAATTTTGCTGATTGAAATTCACAAAATGCGTCATTTAAATATCTATTATAAGTCATAAAGTGACCCATTATATGCAATTTTAGACACTAAAATGAGCATAATATGTTCTAAGATAGCTTCATTTAGCTTGAATCTAACATTTTAATGGCACCACATCATTATACTATGCCACATGTGTAAATCTACTAATGAAAAACTAACAGAGAGACTAATATGTCCGTCATTTCAATCTTAAGGGACCACGAGATTAATTTCTTTTCTTAAAGAATAAAATATTTATAGTCCGACATAAAAATCTTGAGGGACTAAATTGGGTAGTCACTCCTAGTTTTAAATACAAAAAGAAGTGCAGCAGCCACAACAAACACATTCCCTTTGAGCCATGTTCACATTCTCTTGTCTTAGTATCCTTTTTTCTTCTGTTTTTGTGTCTATTGTGCTTGCACTTCTCGTACTTGAATGAAGGATGCTATGTTCCTCATAGAACAACAATGAAGGTCAATATGTGTTGTAGCCATAGAAATCACTAACTGCAAAGCTTTCCTTTCCTGGTGCTGGCTTTGGAATCAATGTCACCACCATCATGAAAGACTGCTTATCTTCTAACTTTGGTGGCGATGAACAGCCCTGATAAGTGAAGGCACTATGCTTGAAAGAAAGAAAGTTTTTTTTCTCAAAAATTTTAGACTACTGGACGCTTTACCTACCACCGGTTCAATGATTTTTTATCGGTTCATACGATTATTGACCAGTTTTCTTAGCATTCTGTTCTCAGGTGACAACCGGACCAAGAAGGTGTCTAGTTTCCGATTAACTCGGCCAGTCCGGTCTAGTTTTCTATTCCTTACATAAAACATGAAACGTAATCACTTCAGTTAACAAAACTTAAGGTCGATTGACATTTGATTAAATTTGTCAAACATCTCTAGAGACTCATACACAAACATAATTTCTTTTAAGAACTATTTTATTAATGACATAATCTTTTGGAGTTAAAATGGTAGTTATCTCATATATTTAAGTCCACATCTTACGAGGGAAATAGGGTATTTTTCTTAGATTACATACCTTGCTCTAACTTATCCATTTCTCTCAACGGTACCTTGGCACATGACCTTTCCCTCCAAGTCACATGGGTCTGCTCATAGAAGCAACAAGAGCATAAAGGGTCGTGCGTTTGATAAATAAAGGAAATCACTTTGTCCCACATCTGTTTTTCTATATTCTATTAGTATGGGATATAAGAAATATATATTTAATTAGTAAAAATTATAATCCTCAAATATTTTAAATATTTATCTTCCGCATAATAATAAATAATTGATGAATAATAATATTTCGACACTTAAAAAGTTGGTGTCTAAAATCTCACTTTTTAGGTGTGAAAATATCATTAGCAATAATTGATAGGTTTTGGGATGTCTGATTTACGTGGTATACGATATGATGGTTGCATACAGTAGGCAACGCATGAAGTACACGTCAACGCTGGATGTGTCTTGTTTCCATTTCGACAAAAGAAGACAAAACCACCGCTGGCCTCCATAGAAACCCCACTTCCCCCTAACACATGGTGAATCAAGATCCCCGAGAAATTGGGTCTGCTGGACCTGTCCCTCAGATGTGGCCAATGTGTTTTTTACCATGAGATAAAACATTCACTAGTCAAGTCAGTGGTTAGAACAGGAGTTACCATGAGAAATCGTCGTCTTCATCAAATGTTGCAGCTGGTTCAGTTACTACTACTAGAGATGATAAACTAAACTATTGATCCAGACCAAAAAAAAAAGAAAAAGCTATAAATCACTGGATCATACTTCTCGATCTCATGTGCGCATTTATGATTGCGTAACTATTGCCTTTATCGATGCACATAATTGTATTGTATGAGTATTTTATTAGAAGTTTGTATTTTAGCCCGAGTCCATAATACAAGTGGTTTAGGTCTCGTTTAATGTATAGTATAAGATTTGATAGAATTAGTTAATATTATAAAATCAATTTTTATCATATATTTGATATCATATATAATAGTATAATATTATACGATCAAATCATTTTTATCTTATAACTATAAGATTAAGTTATTAGGTCCCAAAAGACCTGATAACACCTATATTATTAGTTGTATTAGTCAATTCTAAATTTTGACCATGGCTTTCTCTCTTCTACATCAATGTCCTACTCCCACCCACTGCTGGTAGTAGCCCGCCACCCATTGATCATCGCTCGTCCACCACCGATCACCGCTCGTCATCAACCGATCACCATCCATCATCCCTCAACCACTGCTCACCACCCGTCGGTTGCCCTTGCTACTCATTGATCACCCTAGCCATTCGTTAGTCACCTCTATCCTTGGCCCTCACCGGTCACCACCCATCTACTTGTGCACTGCTAATCATGTGGTGCACAAAATAATTGATAATATAAAAACTTATATAATAGATTCTTTATACTATATTATCAAATCTTATACTATCATATCTAATATTATCAAGCCTTATCTTGTACAATATACCAAATAGGGCCTTAACGTTATGCACGAAAATTAAGATGACGATTGAATTTTATTGATCTTTAAAGAAAAAGTAAAAGAGGAAAATACCCTAATCATTTATCGTAAGTTATCTCCGCATTTAATAATCATACAGAAATCCATTTATTCTCACTCATCATAAATATAAAGTAAAATGAATAAAAAGTGATTAACATTTCTTTTGAAATGTGAAAATGATTTATATTTTAGACTAGATAAAAAATCCAAAAATAACTTATATATTACGGACTGAAAGGGTTATTGTTCAACGTATTGGTTATTTGATGGTTGCTGATATAAAGATTGAGTTTGAAATCAACATGTTTGCGAACATAGAAGAAACAATTTTTTTTTCCTAAGGAAAAAAATTTTGATAAAATTTACTATATTTGGTAAAAGCATGAAAATATATTATAGTCAAAGGTTGGTAAATTTAAGTTGAAAAATAACTTATTATAAGTAGTTTTTTGAAATGTTTTATTAATTTTTTGAAACATTTTATTATAAGAAGAAGCTGATTATTTTAGAATCATGATAACTTAGATACCAAATATTATATATATAATATAAATAAATCATTTAATAACCTTTTTCATATCATCCAAACAAAACTGATTGCATTAAAACCACGTTTTAGTTAAAATATCTAAATATAAATTGATTTTCATGGTTGATTATATATATATAAAAGATTATACAAATAACTGATTCTTGAAATAATTTTAATTTACAGCTTTCTCAAACACACAATTAGCTTCGAATCTCATTAGTGATTATTCTTTTTTCCATATGAAATTGAGATAATTATGCTAGTTAGTTGTGATTAATTAAGATATAATTAGTAACAAATATATGATTAATTATTTATTGATAACTCTCACATTTTGTATATAAGCCACTCACTTTTTATATCATTGGTAAGTTTCATTCTCTCACCTCTCTCTATTCTGCCATGATTTTCAACCGTATGCAAGCACTATTGTAAGATATCCATCGATAAGACTTGTAAATTATAATGTATCTTACCTGATTGTGGATGCCTCTTTACTCCCTCAACTTGATAGTGTTTGTGGGTGTGTGGGTGTGGAAGGAGATAGGGTTTTTAGTTTAAAGGGTAATGCTAGAATTTTATAAATTATTTAAAAGCAAGGAGGTGAATGTAATCCTAAAAAAATGAGGGGATTATGTGTAATATTGACTGGTCTTAAAGAAGGTCATTGTAATTATCCCTATAAATTTTGGTCTAAATCACCTTGATCTAGAGTCCATTCTAACGAATTTATCTTGAGATTGCACAACTTATTATAAGATAAAGTTCTCTCAATAGTAGTTTTTTTTTTCTCTTATAGTATTAGAACCCAAGACCTAATTTGAAGAGAAGAATAATTAATCAAATCACTTAAACTAACTAAACATTAAATTAGGTCAAATATTCAAATGGTTTAACATTTATTTCTCTTAAACAAGATTTTGAATTTGCATTATGAACATAAAAAATAATTAATAGAGAGCTTTGCATTGATAATGAGTCAATCCGATTGGCTAGAGCTGATTCAAAAAATTCGAATACCAGTGACCAAAATATAAAAGAGTGTCTATTTTTTGTGATATAAAATTTAGGAAGTCAAGAAGTTGTTCACAATTGAAGGAGCATGCAATTATATATTTCTCACGCAGGGACAAAGCATGTAGTCATGGAAAAATACAGCCAGCCACCATTTGCAAACTTTATCAAATTAGTTATTTGATAGTTGGGATCGCTCTATCTTTTAGGTGGTTTTGACTCAACATTTTGTTTATTATCGTTTCTTAATTTTGCTTGGGATTAGCCACCAAAGAATAAACTGCAAAAGAAAATTGACGATATTGCTGTTGGCTTTGTGCTGTGTCTGTGTCAAATCACAAGCGGAAGTTCCGGTGGATTGTTGTTTAAGCTAGGGACGAAAGTAAAAACGAATGTCGTTTGAGTCAAGTAAAGCTTACACATTTTTCTGGCCCCATCTTAGAGCACCAACGGGCCACAACATATGATTGTTGGCCTATAGCATTACCTACAGGGCCTAGCGTGGAGGTAGCCCAACCCAAAAGTTGATGAGAGGCTTGAAAGGGATTGCACCTTTGTTCAGCCAAAAGTACTAAACAGCTCAAGATAGATTCAGCTGCACTGCTAGAAGTGGTGTTTGTCAACGTCATGGTCATGGCCATAGGCATTACTCAAAATCTATCATTGTCCAAAATCTTTCGGCCACTTTCGATATTGGCCTCAATTAAGTGTATTATATCTCTAGTTACTATAGCTGATTCAACTTACGGACTATAAGATTGTTGGTTATATTTGTTCTTCTTATTGTCAAGTTGGGTCTGAACTATTTTCTTACTATGAATTTACTATTCAAAACAAAAAAATGGTGAATTTTGATGAGTTTAAAATAATAGTAATGAAAAACCAACTACACAGGAGACTCAACACAAGTAGCTTTATTGCCACTTACAAAAATGGGCCCTCTTCCCACCTTCTTAAACAAAATAAAAAAATAAAACAATTAATGTTAGGTTGGAATAAGTGGTGCAGAATCTCCTCCTTTTTTTTTTAAGGGGTGGGGACCAACCCCAACTTGTGGGGGAAGGGGGAGGGACAAGAGAGCCCTGTTGCTTGAGAATTGGACTGATTCCCTCTTGGTTTGGATATATCTACTAAGGCACGATTGTTGACCGTTTGAGTTGCGCCTCACTTGCATATGATCTCCTCGCAAGGGTTTGAGTTACATGTAAGGTGTTAGCTGAATGATATCTATAGCTTATGCAAAGTGCACTGGGGCAATGAGTCGTGAGTTCGACTCAAGGTCAAAGATCATCGCCCCTTGCCCCCCTCTTTTGGGTGTGTGTTCACCCCTAGGAAAAGGAGGAAAAAAAAAAGAAAACAAGGGTTTGAGTTCATATATTGAGTATGAAAAAAATGGTGTTGAAATTTTTGCAAACTCTATAATGAATAATCAACTCAACTTGAATCAAATGTTATCGTACTCATAATTAGAGAGAGAATTGATAGCAATTCCAGTAGTTTATTTATATCCACTTTATGTTTTGTCAAGAATAAATGATATCTTCTTAATATCTTAGATTGATTTAGATTGGTTTGTATTGATATCAGATTGATTTTGTTATTATGTTTTGAGCTTATTTTTTTCTTATAAATAGGCTTATCTTGTTATATAAAGAACACCTACAAAATACATCTTACTATTTTTTATACTTTATCATGGTATTGGGGCCACAGTATCCACCCTAAATTTTTCTTTTTCTAGTTCTTGAAACTCACTTTTCTTGATTTTCCTAAGATAGCAAATATCTCTTTTCTTCATGGTTTTCTCTACTTACCTTTCTTATTTTCTCCATTTCTCTGCCTCCATACAAACCCATTTCCTTCTCTACCTTTGCACAGACTCATTCCCTTCTCTGCGTTCGCACAATCCGCTCAATAACATTATAATTTTCCTGCCTTCGCGTAGAGTCTCCATTTCCTACCTTTGCACAATTCCCATCTCCGTTTTTTGCTTCCATGGTAAGCATGTCTTCGTTTTATGCCTTCGCACAGACCCATTGCAACTCTTGTCTCCCCTCACAATCTTCGCTTAATTGTAACAAGCTTAGAGCTCGGTTAGCTTTAACTTGAGGGGAATTGAATTGTTAAGAATAAATAATGATATGTGTACACAAGAAGAGGATCAAGCGAGATGAGTATTTTGACCGTCGAATCTTGCATTAATGTTTAAAATTAAAACAAAAAGTCATGTCAACTTTTTAAGTGATTAAGTGATCTTTTAATAACTTTTAATCCTGATCATCTGTGTATGGTTATATGTCTCAGATTTGATCATCTTACTCTCATATAAAAGCATTCCTCTCACTAGAAACATCTTTTGTGTACACCTATCATTGTATAAATTAAAATGCTATACACATATCATTTTGCATAAATAATATCTTATTATATCTTAGATTGATTTATGTTGATATTAGTTTCTTCATTTTGTCATTATGTTTTGATCTTAGTTTTGACTTATAAATAGGCTTACATCATTGTACAAGAACATCTAAGAAATTCATCTTATTATTTTCTCTATTTTATCATCTGATTATTTTTTCCATGCTTTGCCATGGATCTTAATATACTTAATATGATAGTCTTCACGATCAAATGCAGTTAGCTACCATAATCTCGTAGTTATGTTATACCTTTTACTTTCTAATTTGTTTTACTGTGCCAATTTGCTTTAATTTAATGCATGAATTTTAAAAATATGTGATAAAAATAATTAATTAAATAAATTTGGATTAAAATATTTGCAAATTTGTTATCATGATCCATATCATAATGATAATAAGTATTGAATTTTAATCGAGGACATTACCATATTAATTAAATAATCAAATAATAAATAAAGAATGTCAAAAACTTCTTGAAGTCATCAAAAAATAGTCAGTTGGAGTGGTTAGATGCTCCTTCCCTTTAACCAATGATCTTGGGTTCCAGCCCTAGACATGAAAAAATCAATATCAAGATAATCATGCCCCCTACACGATCCCAAATGCTTGAACAGAAATGTCTTCGATGGTAGGAGACCCGTGAGAAACAAAATAAAAAAAAAAGACTTTTTTGAGTCATGCACTTTGCCCATTACTAATAGTGATTTTCTTAATAATTTATGTGATCAATATTGTTTTTTTCCATTGTTGATCATTTCTATAACAACATAGATCTCAATTGGGAATGCTAGAAAACTTCTTTGAGCCTGTGTTGTGTGCCCAAGGGAGAGTATTACATTATTTTGAAGTTTGTCAGACGAATTTTGTGATTATGATTTCTGAATTCTCTATTATGTAATTCACATTATGGGCTCATTTGATTATCAAATTTTGGGAGAAGTACTTGTTCACAAACAGAAGCATAATCAAAAGAAGAAGCACAAAATGTTTATACATTTTGATATAATTATAGAGAAATACATTTTGGGGTAAAGTTACAATCAAGAATATGATTTGTAATTTAAATAGGGCAAAGAGTAAGAGTAATTTAATAAAATTTTATTTTTTGTCCTTTTATAAAATTTATGAGAATAAATTTGTAATTTAAATAATTTCAAAACATATCCAACAACATTCTCTCTTTTCTATTACTCCTACTTCTACCTTCTAAAAAGAAGCAAAAAAACTAATTATTTTCTACTTTTGCTTTTTTGAAAAAGCACAAACATATATACAATAAAATCCTAAAAGAACTTTCTTTTGGAAAAGAAAATGAAAAAAATAATACTTTTTTCCTCCCAAAAATATATATCCAACCAAACTTTATAGCTCAAGGTAACTATCTCTTTCTTCATTTTCTCATATTAAAAAAAATTTCTTTCTTATCTCTCCATTTTCTCTCACTCTCTTGGCTCTATACATGTTTTTCAACAAAATGAGGAAGTTGACTCTATTCTCTTTTTTTCATTCAATGATTATTTTACTTTAATTAGATTCTAAATTATTTTTTGTGCTTACATAGTATTTTTTCAAATGATCTATTACTTTTTAATTTTATTAATTATAATAATTTCTTTGCCATATTTATATAAGGGATGACAATTGTTCGAGACAAGAGCATGGGATAGTCTCTCATCCCGCTCCACACTTCAAAATTTTTTCCCATTTCATCCATATTCCTTGTGATGAGGAAAATTTTCCCACATCTTCAATTTTTTTGGATCTCTATCCCCCTCATGGAAATCCACAAATATGTAAAAATATTTAAAAAATAAAAAATTATACAAAAATTTAATTAGTGCACTTTTTGAAAAAAAGGATAAAACTTAAAAAATAATATAACAAGGTGAATTCAAGTCCTGGACTCTAATTAGCATTATATAACATCATAATTTTTACACTTGATCCTCGAATGTTAAACAAGTCTATCATATAAATTTTTTTAACGTAGTACAATATTATCACAAAATTATTAAATGCACTCGTGATGAGGATCTCCATGAGGCAAGGGACATAATCCCCATCCCCATCTTCGTACTAATCGCAGGGAGACTTTTGTCCTCATCCCTACCTCCATGAAGAAAAAAAATCCCTAGAGATAGGGATCTAAATGTAGGGATTCCCACATATATATTTGTGAATAGTTTCCCATTGTGATCTCTAGTCTGTCCTCAACCTTAATGAAGCTTAAAAATTGGTGGGAGCATAATTATTATTAACTATACTTTCTCTATTTCTTATTAATAGTTATAGTGCAAAACCATGCTAATTTTGTAAAGAAAAATATTATTTAACTCATTATGTGTATGACACCGTGTCGTGGGGTGTGAACCCTTCTTGAATGGATTTCATACCCTATCCAGTAGTAGATGGAGTATGAGTTAGTATGGTACCTCACACATACTAAGTATAAATACTACAACTCTCTAATAAATTAAAAAGTTAATCTATCTAACTATAAATTGTGTTCAGATATATTAATTTTTTAATATATCAAATTGATACGATTTTTTAACACAAATATTAATAAAGAATGGAATGAGCAGCCTATTATAACAATCACCTAATAGTAATAATTGATGACACTGGAAAGTGTGAATCAAATCCAAATATTAGTAAATATTTAGTGCAAAGCATGCTGTGAAGCTAATCCTTCTTTCTTGTATTTTGTTGCTCTAACATTAATTTTCTTTGTTCTCAATTATTGAAAAGGAATAAAGAGAATGTATGGCTATGCGGCAGTGGGCAAAGAAACCGGAACACTTAGCGAGAAAGCCCATGGGAATGATAAGAGAGGCTAAGAAGGGCCACGAATACTGCTGTGTTGTGCATTGAATAAGCCCAACGGAAGATGATCGGGTGCAGGCATAGGGGTACAGGGCCTCGTCCTTCAACACAGCCATTACTAGCGAAGGGACATTGGAAATTGGGTGCGTGGCGGTGACAGCGCATCGTGCGCATTGCTGTCACATTTTTGGCCTGTCTTTTGAGGTCATGTGCAAGTTCACTAGGGCACATGGGTTACCCTTCTTTCCCTTTCAATTATATATGCATTGATTTATGTGCCTCATGCCTTTGGGGTCCCAGTGCTAACTACCTACCCATGTGATCGGCTTCCCAAGTACCCCCACTTTCAAATGATAACATGACGTCGGTCTGTTAGTTGGTTCGGTCTATAGTTTATCTTTTCATAAAGATATTCACCAGTATTCCTTTGAGTATCTCTACTCACGTGTAAAAACAAGTATTTCTTTGGAAAATAATTTTATTATCATCCAATCATATATTACTTTTTTCTTCTCACGACTATCCTTTTAATAGAATAGAAAAAAACTATTCTCTCAACACTAAATCACTAGTTAAAGAGAGAGAATATCTGTTGCTCTACACAACTATATATTTATATACTTGTGACTTTTGAAATTATTATGATAAAAATTAATCATTTTTACTTGTATAATAATAGATTATTAGATGAATGTATAAAATTAATCTTTTATGATATTGTATTAAAATGGATTTTTTAAATTTTAACAAAAAAAGACTCTATGCCACAATATATATACACATATATTATAATAATTTCTTATTATTTAAGTAATAATAAAATTTGATTTTAACACAATTTCAATATACAATTTTTAAAAAGGATTATTGAATACTAGATCATCTTTTGCAACAGAGTTGTATAGTCTTGCAATTTTTCTTTTAATTTTTCAAATTAAAAATGAATGCAAATGCCTTTTAATATGTCTTTAAATCAATCAAAATAGTGGTCCACATAAGCGCTTAAGAGTTCTATAATATTATCTAAAATTTTTTATGTAATTATTTAATTATGTATATTATTATATAAAAAATATATAATATGTATAATAATTATCATAACTATAATACATATGATTATTTGATGGCAGAAAAATTAATTTCTACAATACTAATAATATATTAAAATTTAACTCTTAATGATATAAAAACGGTACTTTATTATTTGAGAGATAGGTCTTAGGACTATTACTAAAATTTATTTTAAATACTTACAAAGTTTAAGTGTAATGTATTGTTGATATAAATTTTTAAATATTATTGATGAATCATATATCATTAAAAATTTATAATTTTTATTAAAATAAAAGATTACTAGTAGCGATTATGAAGAAAAATTAAATCATAGTTACTACAGTGGGAGGGAAAAGTTGTTTTTACTTTTTTTTTTGGGGGGTTTTGAAATATAAGGCAACAGACGCTTTCCCTTATGACATTGTTAAGTTGATTGATAGACACTTCCAAGTTGGCAAGTTGCAATGGAATTTATACATATATATTTGTTTTACTTTATTTTTATTAATTAAAAAAATTCCATATAACTAATACTTAAAGTAGCATTTGGTTTCTGTCCTGGATAAACAATATAGAGGCATAAGAGACACAAAATTATTTAGTTGTGAAGATACTTAAAATATAAAAAACTTATGTACCCCCAAAATAGAGAGGCAATGGAGATAGAATGCAGAGATAGAAATTTAATATCTTTTCTTCCATTAATATTTCTTTATATATTTAATATTCCTATACTAGACTAGAAATATGGACCAGACACCTCAACCCGAACCACAAGAGCTTGGACACGGGTCCCAGAGATCGATCGCGTGGGGCCCAAGTCTCTCACATATTTACTCCAGATTGAGTTGAGGATATCTCCTAAATCCAATACAGGATCTTTCTATATCTCTCATTATCTCTTGTTATTATTATATTGTATCTCATATATTATATTATATCTCCTGTAAATACGAAATATATCTAATATCTACTAAATCCTAGGAATATCTCCTCCATTCAGGATATATTAACTCCTAACTTCTCACAAGGTCATCTCACACTATATAAGGGACACAACGCCAATAGGTATCACAAGCTTATCACATGTTATTGTTTTACCACTCTATGCCTTATTCATCCACAGACTTGAGCACCGAAATATCTTTGTAGATACCCCACCTTTGCTTACACGGACGTTAGAGCTACTTGCACCCTTACCATATTTCTAGGAAAGAACAATTTCGCTATTTGTCCTCATTATCATGGGCACTCTGAC
Organism: Dalbergia cochinchinensis; assembly: GCA_031216125.1. NCBI lineage: Eukaryota > Viridiplantae > Streptophyta > Magnoliopsida > Fabales > Fabaceae > Dalbergia > Dalbergia cochinchinensis. The sequence goes on along the minus strand of CM062373.1, from coordinate 49,438,508 downwards.
GATAGTCCAACGAGGGTAAATAATGCCTTTATCATGTATTTATTTTTTATTTTGCTCTCATATTTTCAAATAAGAAACAAAGACAATAACTATGTCTTGTACTCATTATCAAATATGGTATAGAGATAATATTTTTCATATCTTTGTCTTGACTATCTCTGTCTCCACCAATTTGTACAAACCAAATGTTATCTAAATTTATACATGAATTTTATACATTTTTGCATTATTAAACTTGCCATGTCAAAACTTTTTTTTTTTTGTATCTGGGATTATTTGAAATTAATTTCTTAATTTTACCCTCAATAAATTGTTTAACTTGAGTGACCATAACATCTTAAAAAAACTATGATGTAAGATCACAATTTTCAATACATGTATAATCTAATAATTTTATATATTTAATTTTATTAGTATATTAAGAGCTATTAATTTATTATTATAGAGATTTATTTTGATATACTAAAATTGTATGAGTCATCCCCTCATGTGCCACTAATATGTGATGGCTTTGTGTGAGAATCATATTTATTAATTGATATGATAATATGTGATTGAAACTTTATATAAAATATTTTTACATTTATAATATATTATATTATATTATATATATTAAGTATATGTCCCAATGTATGCAACTATATTAACGGCCGGAAAATCATAAAAAAACAAGTAATGAATGGTGGACAAATTTTGGATAAGAAAGTAGCAAGTAGCAATATGTAGGTACAGCACTGAATAATCTCACGTTATCATGAAAAAAAGGTCCATACACAATAAGAATGATAATAATGACAATAATAATAAGAGATTTCTATTGGACTCTATAAAATTTATAGATATTGATATCTTTTAGATAATTTATAATTAAAAATTTATTACGTATTTCATTAACTAAATTTATTAATATTTTAAATATCAATAATTAAATTATAATCTTTAAATTTAAAAGCACATCAATAGCCAGGTACCAAAACAAAAGCCCAGCAATAAATACTACGTTACGGAATCCAAAACTCCAATCATCCAATCTGCTGGCTTCAAACTTTACCGCATCCCTATTTATAGCCCTTACAAGCCTTCGCATCTGAATCAAACCAAACGCACCAAACCATTAAGGCCTCTTAAAGCCACCGGAGGCCCCTCGCCCACTTTCCCCACTTCACTGTTTCTTTTCTCTCCTTTTCTCCACAAAGTGGTCTTTGTACTCTCTTTTGTCTTGTGCAATGGCCATGGCTAAGCTTGTCCCCGTTCTGCTTCTGGCACTCCTTGCCATTTCCATGATCTCAACTCAGGTTAGTCCCCTCCTAAAATATACTCCATCACACACCAATATCTTACATGTATATGGACAAATATTAATGAATGTTTTTATTATTATTATTATTATTATTATATCTCTAGTAGCTAAATTAATGCCACTGTTGTACTTGTGTACTATGCTTGAAAGTATGCTGAAAAATAACCTTGCTTCAAATCTCTACTATCCTTGCAGGTTATGGCAAAAGATGCTGCTCAGTATCACTTGGATGGTGTGAGTATCTCTTCTCTTAGTTTTTAGCATTTGATTTCCACCTCCTTCTCCCTTTGGGAGGCATTTTGCTGTTGAAAGGGTAATGATGCTGAAAATTCACATCTTGACATTTTTTTTCCCCTTTAATTTTCAGGGGAATTATGGCCCTGGGAGTCTGAAGAGTTACCGTGAGTAATCAATTATAATCATATTCATACGCCATTTGGCTCAATTGCTTTCACTATGAACATTGACAGTTGCTGCAGATTTACCAAATCATCAATTTATTTCAAGACATTAGTTTTAAGAGTTTAATTTTAATTAATTGAAACAATAATTTTTTTTTTACCCTACCATTTAATTAAATCTTTTCGCATTACCTTAAAGTAATAAATAGGCTAAGACAAATCATTTTTGGTATGAATACGAATTGGTAACTTGTCTTTTTCTATGTTTTCCGCCAAGTTCCAACTGCCACTTCTGCTTTTGCAATATACTTTTTTGTCTTAGTGAGATAAAATCATGTGTTGTCACGTAACTTTGGTATTTTTTTTTTTTCTTCTTGCGAAGGTGGTTCTATATATATAGCATTTTCTATAGGTTAAAAATCAACCATATGACAATATATAATGAGAGACGATAGCATGAAACTCTTCAATATTAAATCATAACCTGAATTGTGTGAATTAAACGTAATCTAATTGGGGTTTTGTTTCTGAATTTGATTTGATCAGAGTGCCCATCCCAATGCGCTAGAAGATGTAGCCAGACACAGTACCACAAGCCTTGCATGTTCTTCTGCCAAAAATGTTGTAACAAGTGCCTTTGTGTTCCTCCTGGCTACTATGGGAACAAGGCTGTGTGCCCCTGCTACAACAACTGGAAGACCAAGCGTGGAGGACCAAAATGCCCTTGAAAATTCATCAACGTGATTTCTCTTACAACGTGATTTTTATTATATTACTTCTACTAAAGAAGTGCAATTATGGCCACCTGCTATTTTTGTGGTAGCACCTACTACCCTCCAATTGGATCATCGCTAGGGCTATAACCATCTTGTTCCCTGCAAAATGCACCGAAATTAATTAAATAGTTAATTTCATGCATGGTGAAACCTTATCACTAAGGCCTCTTATGGGACCCCCCTCTCCCAAAGCTAGTATAAGAAGCCTATTCATCTAATCAATTGTCGTTGTCTTTGTCCTATTCTTGTGTTAAATATTAATGAAATTTACTTAATGATATTAGTTTGATATCATGAACTGCGAGGCATCTCATGTGGTTAAGAGGACTTGTATGTAGATCCGACCTTATTTTAATGTTTTTTTTTTCCTCTTCATTTCTCAATATGTACACATAGAATCTGGCATCTGTCTCAGAAGCAGTGCCAATGTGCTATCTTCAAGATCGGTTAGATCGACATTTATGAATACTAATATTCTACGTACGAAATATTAAAAAGGAAAACATAGACAGATGAGCAAATAAAATAATCGTATAAGGCATCAAATTTATCACCTGATTGGCAATAGTCCTTCAAGACCAAGTTAGTCATATTTCGATGACTACTTATTTTAGATAGACCATAGGTTTTTTTTTTTTGGTGGGGTATTCAACCTTCAACTTTGGAAATCTTTTTTTCTTTTTTGCCTGAATTCTTTTTTCTATTTTTATCAATATCCTTAAATTTTATAAGGCTATTGAAAAAAATTTATTTTATTTTTTTTGTCTCACACGCTTTTGAGGGATGAGGGCAAGTGATATCATTCTACATGAAAGTATGCAAATTTTAAGCAATTTTCGGAACGCATTTGTTTTAATTTTGGTCGAACGAACGGATATTTTTGGTTAGATTTCTGAACGCTTTTATAAATGGGCTTTTAGGACTTAAGAAAACTGTAATTGGGCCTAAATACCAATAACTACAGTACTCTGTTGAAAGAATCTGCTCATCCTGCTATCACTTCCGGGCTCAACGCTTTCAGTGGGGAAAAGCCCCGAAAGAGAGTAAACTTACTTGGGTTATGGAAAATAATAGTCCAGACCAAAAATGTTAAAATTGGCAAAGAATAGTGAATCATTTGGCCTAAAAAAAATAGCGAATCTGACCAACAAGGAAATATGGAAAGATAAGGAATAAGCTTGACAAAAAAAAAGAGAGAGCAAATTATACTAACTTTCTCTAAGATGTGGTAAAATTCAACCACCTCTCGTCCATTTATAAAATTTGCTTATAATACTCTAAATTTATGAAATCATTACACTGACCTTGCTTGAACTTCTAAAATAATTAGATCGTCTTCCCGCTATTGAATAATGAATAATGCATTCACAGGAAATCAGTGTAATCTGAACAAACAAAAAGGAGCTAATGTGAAAAAGAAAATAATTTAATTTCTATATATTGATAGAGCAATATAATTTTAGATTGTCAGTCAATAAAATTTAATCAAAGTGACAAACCATAGAAAATAATTACCTACTATCCCCCATAAAAAAAAACCTACTGTCATTTTTGCTTGTCATAATTTGTTATTTTAGTAAAATTTTATTAGTTAACACTTTAATTAAATTCATAAAAAAATACATTGTTTATTATCATGATTTAGAGACCACACTTTTCTTACAAACCAAGAGAATGAAAATTTGCCATGATGAAGATTTTGAGGCCAATAATTAAATTAAGACAATGTGATTTTTTGGTAATGAATTCAGACAATGTGATTAAGTTGTCATTTCAACTTTCATGACCGAAAAAGAAAAGATAACAAATTCCCATCAAGAATAGTTTCTTGGCATCATGTGGGATAAGATCAACTTATCAGTCTGGGAGTTTGGACAAAAGAAAGTTTGTTAAGATGCGTCTTTTGTTTTGCATTAGAAAACTTCTAAATAGCAGAACACTGTAAAAGGAAGTGGTCCATCAATTTCTTGTTGAGATGATATATGGAATTATGGAAATGAAAACGAAATAAGAGCTCTTCATATTCTTTAATTTTATGGTGCCTTCTATTTTTCTTTTCACCTAAAGAAAACAGAGAAAACGATATAAGCATAAAGCGCAAGCATACATTATATAATTAGTATTATATATGTTGATGTCTAAAGCAAAAAAGAAAATGTTCTTTCCCTTCCTTTCTCTATGTGCTTACTTTACAGGTGTCTCGTCCATTTTCTGCATGAACCACAGCTTTAGACACCTAAGGTTATTATTATTTTCAGCATTTCTTCAAACCTTTTTGGTTTGCTAGTTCTTCTTTTTGGAGTAATACCTGCCCTATTTATTTCACAGTGCAATGTTAACCTATTTTGTTTTTTTATTTTAGAATAATATTATTTCAATACTTAAGAGTGAGCATTTTAATTAGACATTCACTTTTAGATATTAAAAATAATATTTCTATTTATATTGTATATAAGGTTTGTATAAATTTTATTTAAAATATGAGATTTTAGAAGAATTTACAGAAATATGATATTTTTAGTTAAACATATCATTAACAAATTTATTATTATATCATTTTCTGTAAAATTTGTTATTGATGAATTTATTGTCATATTGTTTTTTTATTAAATTTGTCTGACAAATTCTTTTTAAAATTATTATTTTAGTTAAAACTTATCATTGACAAGTTCTCAACCCCATAATTAGTAACTTTTTTTAAAACATTACAGTTTGGTACACAGGGGAGATTGCAAATCCCATAAGGAAGAAAAAAAATATATCTATTTTTTTTAATAAGAAAAATCCTATCTATTTGAAGCATAAAAATCTCGTTTCCGTTGGCGATTTGCCATCTCGCACCATCAATTGCTTCAGACGAATTGGATGAATTCATATTTGTTCCCTAGTCTGATTAGTCAGTGGAAATAGAATTGAAGTTTATAATTTTAAGAATTGGAATTAGTTCATAATCTTATATTTGACTCTTACAAAGAATTAGAATTCATAACTTAAATTCTAAATTTAATCTTATTTTTATTGTTTAGGTGTGTGATCTATAACTTGAAAATATTTTCTCTATATTAAGTTTGTGGTAAGCAAACAAATTGTGGCAAGCTGGCTATAAGCAAGTGATGAAAGGTAGTTATAGTTGAAAAATGATAAAAATGATAAAATATAAAATTGATAATTTTTAAGATATAAATTAAGAACAGAAAAAAAAAGACTTGGGCTAATTATTTTTTAGTTTCATAGATTTGTTACGTGGAATTTTTGCTCTAATTCTAAGAAAACTATTAAATATAAAATTTAGAATTGGAATGTTTAATTCTAATTCCAAACTCGAATTTCATATATAATTCCAATGCTAAACTAGCACCAAAGTGAAATCCTTTTAAAATCTTGTGAGCTCAATTTAAACGTTTATGTGAATCTCTTTGTTAAGGCAAGGTCAAAGTAAACACGAGGTTGATCCTAATCCTTCTTCTGAGGTTGGGTTATCTTCCAAAATCTATACAAAATCAAGATTTTGACTTTTGCCCAGAAAATAATGGATGCATAACCGTCTTCACTCGACTTTCAAACTTGTCTTCACATCCCTAATTGATGGAAGAAAACCCAATTACCTTTATCTTCCCCCAAAGTTTTCATACAATTCTTTAATTCATATATTTCGTTCATTATTAACGGAATAATTTTAAATTCTCCTTACACATTTTTCTCTAATGATAAATATAATTATTAGAAATTAGTGAATTTTAGTTTTATTTTTTATTTTAAAATTTAATTTGATTTTAGTTTTTATCGTGAAACTATCTATATTAAATGTTGAATTTAATAAAAAAATAATTAAGTCATTCAATCTTATATGATAACCCGTAATAATACGTGATAAGAACCGGAATCAAGTAGTTTTAAAAATAATTGGATCAAAATCAAACAAAATCTTTTTAAAATGACCAAACCTAGAACTCACTTCATTTTTAGGACAAAAACATTATTAAGCCTAACAATTCTTTATATTCTCAAAATATTTTCTGTGTTTAACTTTTCAATCAAGCAATAAGGAAACCATTAAAGGACCATTTACCAAAACCCATATTGCAATAATAAATGTATCCACAAACTGACAGCGAGTGAGCGTTTCCCCTTTGATGTCTCATTACTGCCAAAAAAGAGAACGCAAATAAACCATGAACCAGTAAACGACAGTCCATAATAGTCCATAGCACCATTTATTTATGTATTATTTTAATGGGTAGTTGAATTCCGCAAGAAAGCTGAAAAATACAAACAATATAATGAATGTTGATGGCATTCGCATTTCGCACACATTGGCCCTCCATCGCCAACACGAGAACAAAAGGAGAAAAAAAAAAAAAAAGAGCCTTTGTCCACAAAAGTCCCTTCCTTTTGCTTTCTCCTTATCAGGTACACTTTTTTCTTGAATACCCAGATGCAAAATTGTTCTTGGTTTCTTTAGTCCAAACATTTTCTTGTTTTTTTTTAATTATTATTATTTAAATTCCATAGCTTATTATCTGAAAAAAAAAAGAAGCTTACTTATCGACTTCTATATGCTGAAAGCTGAGACTTTTTTTTTTGCCCCCCTCCAATGTGTTTTGCTTATAGATTTGTCTATGACTAAATTTGACTAGGGGCTGTTTTAATGGTATCACGTCAATCAATGTGTTGTATAAGAAGTGGAGATCTTTCCATTGCTTTGTATGTGGAATTTCACTATACATGATGGAACTGTTGGGATCTTATACATCAGCATTTAGAAGGTTGAGAAGCCATTAAATAGGTGAGAGTGGTCTTTTGTGCTTGTGGGAGAGATGAGGTGTGGATGCAGGTAGGGTGGTGAATGGTAGAAGGGTTTGTATTGTTAAAGCTATAATTGACCCTGATCATCGTCTTTGCTTTGTGAGTTTGGGGGGTACATGCCCTTTAATCAGCTCTGTCTGTTTGCCTGTGTTGCCTGTGAGAATTGCTTAAATTGGACCCTGATATTCAACAATGTCAGATAAGGGAATGCTTCACTCGAGGTTTATATTTTTCGTGATGCTCGTTTCGATGTTCCTTTTGGTCATTTCTTCCCTTTTCCTGTTCCAGTATAGCAGCCATTCTTTGATACCTAGATCAGTGTTAGAGCTTATTCTTGTCAATAACACATCACTTTACTTCATGCCCAATTTCAAGAGGGAACAAATTGTGCACCCTCAGTACCCTTCTGGGGACTCAAAATTCCAATCGCGAAGATATGGAGAATCTGATTGTCAAGTTTCAAATTCGAGCCTGACAACAAGTTCTGTAGGACAGCAGATGAGTATGGCATCTGACCCAACTCGGGCACCATTGAGGGTATTCATGTATGACTTGCCTCCAGAGTTTCACTTTGGGTTATTAGGTTGGAAGGGAAGTGTAAATCAAACATGGCCAGAGGTGGATAACCCCAAACATATCCCGCGCTATCCTGGTGGACTTAACTTGCAGCACAGTGTGGAATACTGGCTCACCCTTGATCTTCTGTCATCAAACACTGCAAAAATTGGCCATCTGCGCACTGCAATTAGAGTGCAGGATTCAAGTCAAGCAGATGTAATTTTTGTGCCATTTTTCGCGTCTTTGAGTTACAATCGGCATTCCAAGCTTCAAGGAGAGGAAAAAGTTAGTGTTAACAAAATGTTGCAAGACAAGTTGGTACGGTTTCTAATGGGCCAGAAAGAATGGAAATGGTCAGGGGGGAAGGATCATCTAATTGTAGCCCACCATCCTAACAGCCTGCTGGATGCGAGGAAAAAGTTGGGTTCTGCTGTGCTTGTTCTTGCTGATTTTGGAAGGTACCCTGATGAATTAGCAAATATCAAGAAAGACATAATAGCTCCCTATAGGCATCTAGTGGGCACCGTACCAAGAGCTAAATCAGCTTCATATGATGAACGTTCCACAATGGTGTATTTCCAGGGGGCAATATACAGGAAAGATGTGAGTTTCTCCCATATTCATGTTATCTGTTTAATACATTATTGGTTTATTATGAAAAGATTTGAGCATTGGCTTGTGATATAATTTGGTTCCCTGCTTTTATTGGTGACTTCATGTATGACATAATTGGTAGTTGATCATGCTCATTTATGGTTGGCAAAATGCCTATCTTCTATTTTATTTAGTATTGGCATGATGTCAAGGTGCTTTAGCTTCTTAGTGTTTGTTTGGGAGTTCTGAGAGAAAGGAAAGGGATGTAGGAAGGAAGGGTAAGGGAGGAAGGGATGTTGGAGGGTTTAACCTTGCCCTTCTTTAGGAGTTTAAAGTAGACAGGGGAACTGAAATGGAGGGTTTATGAAATCCCCCATTTTTGGGAGAACTCTAAAAATCAACTAAGGAGGGTTTTTGAGGACTTATGAAAAACCTTCCCTTTATTTTCGCTCCTTTTACAGAACTCCCAAAGAAGGGGAAGGGTATATAGTGAACCTTCCTCTTCCCTCCCTTCCCCTCCTAAATCAATAGATCTAACTCACAAACACATCCTTAAGTGAGCAGTGGGAATAATTTGGAATTAACAAATCCTTGCTGGTTGCAACAGATTTGATAGAGAACTGATGCATGAAAAGTATTATACTGTTCATTCTCTGCCTCTTTTTGCAACAATTTGCATGTCCTTGTCTCCCCATGTTTTAAAATTTATAGGCTTATTGAGAACCGAATAAAATTTAACTCTCCATATTCTTTGGCACTATTTGCACTGCACTTCATAATCGAATACTCTCAAGATATAGATCGTAGACCATATTATTACCCATTGAATATGCAATTATGCACTGTGGTCTATCAGTAATTTAATTTTATTGGACTTAAGAAAGCAATCAAAAAGTTAATAGTAGTGTCATTGAGCTGACTCCAACGGACGTGAAATGCACTAGTGGAATATACAGTCATGTTGAGCTTGAAGCAGAACAGTTAGGAGCAGCATTGCATGAATAAAAGCCTTCACTTTTGTGTTGATGGATGAGATTATTACATTTTCATGTTGCTGATGTCAGAAAGTGCTTCAATGGTTTTTGTGGGGATGATTTTAATCGAGTTATTTTTCTTTGGCATCTATAGGCATGGATTAGGCACATTTTTTAGGATCAATTTGTTGGAATATTAACACACATCCTGATAAGGTTGCTCTTTTGAGAATCATTGTAGTGACATGATTTCTGGTGCCTTTTTGCCAATCTTATAACATTATTAACAACAACTAAGCCCTTTCCATCAATATTACTTATCAATTTTATGGTACTAATTCTAAGAGCCAGTCTTCATGTTAATTGATTAAATTATCGTGTTTTGAAATTCTAGGGAGGAGCTATTCGCCAAGAGCTGTATTACCTCCTCAAAGATGAGACAGATGTACATTTCACATTTGGGAGCATAGGAGGAAATGGAATCAGTCGGGCAAGCCAAGGCATGGCCTTATCCAAATTCTGCCTGAACATTGCTGGAGATACCCCATCCTCCAACCGCCTCTTTGATGCCATAGTAAGCCACTGTGTTCCTGTGATCATTAGTGATAAAATTGAACTACCATTCGAAGATGTCTTGGATTACTCAAAATTTTCCTTATTTGTCCGCGCATCTGATGCTGTAAAGAAAGGCTTCCTGCTAAATCTCCTTCGTTCGATCAAGAAGGAGGAGTGGACCAAGATGTGGGAAAGATTGAAGGAGATTACGCATCACTTCGAGTATCAGTATCCATCCCAGCCTGGGGATGCAGTGAGCATGATTTGGCAGGAAGTTGCACATAAGATATCTTCAGTGCAGTTCAATTTGCACAGGAATAACAGATACCAGAGATCTCAGCTTCCTGCTAAGACTGGCTGAAATAATGAGGTTTCGTCACATTGTAAGCTGTTGACCTTGGTCATACTCAACATACCGTTGGGAGAGAAACAGGCCTAGTTTCATTTAGTTGCAAGAGGCAAGCTTCCTACTCTCTCTTTTCACTCTTTTTCACAGAATAGCCCTTCTTGTTGATTGGAAAAATCTCTTTTCTTCTTTCCTTTTTTCTTTTTAATTAAGTGTACAAGTATATAACATTTTATCCTTCTCTTCTTGCCATCTGAGTAAGGCAATATTACAAAGAAAAATCCTTTATTTATATTTACAAATTCTTGGTACTTTCTATTCCTTTCCTAGAACCAGCATGAGTCATGATATTGATGATCTAGATATGCATTGTCCATGTGTGGTGTGGTGTTCTACTACCATTGATGTGCTAAGAGGCAAGTCCCCAGGGTAGAAGAGACTGAAAAATCTAGAGACGCTGTTTTTCACATAGGAATTGCTTCTTAGTTTTATTAAATTCAAGGATGAAATAGGTGGAGGAGTAAAATGCAATTAAACAATTCAGATGATTTTATTTCCATTATCGGTTAGCAACTGTATTATGCAGGAACAAGAGTCAGCATATTAGTGGGGAACAGGCAAGTGGAGGCATAACCAGAGCAAAAGTCACATATATATATAATCTTCCCTTGATATTAAAAAAAAAAAGACAGAGAAGAAAAAAAGAAGAAAATGCGCTATATTCTGTATTTGAGGGCTAACAATATCATTAAACTATCCAGCTACTATTGGTCACTACCTATAATTTCTCTAAACTAATCAGAAATGATGCTGGCTCAAAGTTGAGCTTCCGAATGTAGTTCTTCACCTGACAGATAACTCAATAGAAGTAAAAACAAATGGAAAGAAAAACGTACAAAACCAATCAACCTCTTCTAGAAATGGTTAACGAAGCAAAGAACAAGTTGCCTCTGTCTTTGCATTAGGGAACTCACTTGCCATTCCTCAGCATAGTAAAGAGCATCAACATCTGTTGTGAATGGGATCTGACCCTTTATGAACTGACCTTTTGTTTGATTGATTGGGATCAAAGGTCACTGAAGGTGCAGGTGCCAAGTCCAACTTTGATTGCAAATCCTCCACTGTAACAGCCCTTAGGATGCGTGATATTTGAACAAATGGTAACTGCCCTTTACCCCATTTCAGAGCAAGGTCTTGACTTCTCAGGCCAGAAACCATGCATGGTCGAGAAGCTAAAACCCCAACACACACTAAAATAAAGAATCCTCTGAAAGTCAAGAGGCTCATGTTTTTGGAGAATTTGGAGGAAGAAAAGCTTGTTTGTTTTGAGGCTTAGACGAAGAGGAGTAGTAGGTAATGTGTATGAGACTAAGTTGGCTATTTCCTATTGCTCATGCTTGCAAGAATAAACCTGCAGTTTTATCTTCTATGGGATTTGGAGCTTGGAAGAATAAAAGCATAAAGCACAAGAACCCCAGAAGATGTAGGGAAGGTTTTAGATTCACCTCAATCATAAGCATGCTATAGAAGCAAATATATAAGGCTGTTTTAGAAGACTCTGACAGGTTTGAACAAAAGTTAATTGGAACATTGTCCTTGGGAAGCCAAGTATCTTTTCATTTCAGTTTCCCTACATCCCTATCATTTGCCCTTGCTCTTTTTTACCAAACAAAGACCGGACCCTGTGCCTTGAATACTTTATCTGCCACGTCATCTGGCATTGCTTATGTGTCCTTGTATCATATCTTGAAGACATATATGCCAATGAGATGTTGATTCTCTGCATATTGCTTAATTGAACCAGCAGCCTTCTGGATTTAGTTTATTTTATTGGGAAAACTTGTTATTCTGAGAGATTTCATGAAACATTAGAAGAGGGGAAATTCCCCACCCATTATAATTTACCCTGAAGTGATGAAAACATGGAGCGATATAGACTTACAAAAAATAAACCTTAAAGTTTGTCCTAAGAATAGGTAAAATAGGCTATTTTGTCACTTATCTTTACTCAATTTTTTCATTTGATTTCTTACTTTTCATTTGGCTCAATTTGGTCCCTTATATTTCATATCATTTTCAATTTGATTCCAAATCACTCTTTCGTTATATAATTGAAGAAAAATGCTAAGGTAGTTCAAACGTGGCATGAACTGTGCCCCATGAGCATTTTCTATCGGTTCTATGACAAAATAATGATTTGGGATCAATTGAAAACAACTTGTAACATAAAGGACTAAATTCAGAAAAATAAAAGGTAAGATATCACAATGAAAAATGGAGTAAAGAAAAGAGATCAAAATGCTTATTTTGCCTTAAAAAAAATTATTGAGCGCATTAGTTAAAAATAAAACCACAATACCAACAGAGATTGAGTTTAGCAGACAAATTTAGTGAACGAGAGTTTGAAGTCCAATTGCGAGAAGTGCTTACATTTTAGTGTACAACCATGCCTCGCTTAGTATTGTTACCGCTTGTGGAGGACATTCGTGACAAATCGGGGGGAAAAAAATTCATAATATGATCCTTAACTTCAATACATTTCAAAACTATTTATCGAAAATTCCAAAAATCCTTTATATTAGTCATTGATAATTAAATATGTCAATTCCTCAAAAGAAGCAATATGTTGGTAACTACGAAAATGAGAATTATCTAAAGACATTTACTACAGCAGTTAATCCAATGTATACCTCCAGCTGATTTTGGTAAAATAAATAAACTTATTCTTAAGAATGAGTGGTTAAACTCAATCTCAAAAGCTAGTTTATGAGGAGAGTTGGCCAAGCTTTTATAAAGATTATCTGGGCTATATACTCTAACACACACCCCCTCATGTCTAAGATTGGATATTTGGAGTGTGAAGTTTATACGATAGTGGGTCTAACTCAACTTCAAAAGAGCTCATGGGAAAAAGGGTTGTCCAAAAACTTTTATATCTAGGCCATCTTCTTAAACAATATAGGATTCTAACACATAAAAATTGATAGCATTTACCTTTTAGTAAGGCATAAATTCTTCCCCTAGAGTCTTGTAAAAGAATCTTCTAGAGGCTCATAGGGAGTATCTTGATGGAAAATGAGAGAAAGAGTAAGAATAAGGATAGAAAATTTTGAATAGAGAGCATAGGCAAAATTAAAACCCGCCAATTGTCTGTAACTCTTACCAAGTTACCAATTAGACACATTTACAGGATCTCACCCAAATTACATTAGTGACATGACAAACAAAATTAAAAGGTAGAACCGTAGAAGTCAGTGATTCGTCTAGAATGCTAATGCAACAGAGATAAGAAAGCCATTAAAAGTAGAGAATTTTGGAAGAATGTGGGGAAGAGCAACCACTCCCGAAAAAAACAAACCAACCAATAACAGGCTTTTATGTTCCAGCACTTTCTTTATGTTAATCCTCTTTAGAAGTCCAAGCTCTTCACTCCATGCAATGAAATCGTGGTCTTGGTTTCTTGTGCTCAATGGAACTCCTTTATGCTTTTCTTACCTCAATTTGTATTGCCGATCCCCCCAGTCCTCTGTTCAAAGTTCTAAAGAAAACGTTTATTTATTTGATTGTGCAAAAAAAAATTTATATAGATATCTAATCACATATTACCACACCAGCAAGAGAGTTAAATTTAACTACCTATAATTTTTAAAGTCTTTTAACTAGAAACATATGATTAAAGGTATATCAAAATTAAATTCTTAATTTATTTGTCTTTAAAAATGTTTTCAATCTGGACACCATTGTAATTAAGAGACCCTTTTAACAATCTTCTTCTTTAAATTTAAATTTTGATCCTCCATGCAGCTTACTTACCACTGTCCTGGTACAATTTGGTCACCACTGCATCGAACCCTGTTGGTTAAGAAAACGTTTATCCACGAAGGCCACACGCAATTATCTTCTAGTAGCTTGTATTCTCTTAGCCCGTTTTCTTTTTCTAGTTTATAAATCAAGGTTTTTCTAACCTATATCCCAATGACATTGGTTAAGGATTCTATAAATAGTAAGTTTGTATACTTTTTAATGGATTCCATATCTTGAAAACACGTAAAACACACATTATAATGTAAGTCTTATCTTTTTTTAATATTTAACCAGTACCCTAAGGATACCGATTAAGCAAACCCTATAAATTAATCAGGTACCAACAAATAAGTCAGTTCATATGTTTCAAACTTTCAAGGTTTCATGACGTTACAAACATAAAAGAGGAAAGAGATTTTAGGGGGGTGAATTAAGGAGAATGAGACAAATCTTGCTCTAAGAGCATAGCCAGCACTGTGGTATACTCTTTCTGACCCACCACTTTAGAGCTGTATTAAAGTAAAAGAACTATCTGACCGTTTTTTCAAGGGAAGAAACAAAAAAAGCAAAAGAAATAACTGAACTGTTGCTTTCCGAAATAATCCTTCAGCATCGTTTTCAGCTTTAAGATCCATCAATGGCAATGTAATTACTTAAGCATCCGTGTCAGTTCAAATGATTCCGGCTTATCAAATAGAAATTGAAAGCTTAATCTGGGATGCTAATTGTTGGGATTTAACCCAAAGTCCTGTATCGGTAAGAAATAAAAATATTATTAGTATTTTGGCTTATAAATATGGCTTTGATTATTTGAGTTTTGTCATTTTTCAAAAATGGGAGTAATCGATATGGGTAGATTTTAGGAGTTGTCCATATGATAAAATATTTGGAAGGATAGTTTGCAACTTCAGCCACTCAAAAGCGCAGATAGTGAAAGATTTAGAACTCCTTATAGAGGTCATGAATATAGACAGTTAAGGTTGAACCACGTTAAATTTTGTCTTTTTATATTGTTTTTCTTCTTGTATTGTTTCCTTTATTAAGAGAGAGTTTATTCTCGTATTTGTTTGCTTCCGCTGCCCAACAAGTGGTATCAGAGCCTATGGTTCGGGTCAGTTGGGCTTGATTGAGTGTTGGTTAAAATGGTAGTTTTTGGATCTATGAGATCCCTTGCATCGAAAGTCTCTTTGGCAATACAGAGGTCAGGCAGCGTGTCCCATGGAGCAGCGACGGTGCAAGTGAAGAGAACTTGCGTCGAAAGTCTTCTTGGCAATGTAGAAGCCAGGGGGCGTGTTTCGTGTGCAGCGGCAGTACAAGTTAATAGAGCAGGTATAACTCTTGTTTATATCATTGAATACTCGTAAAATACAAGTTTTGCAAGAAGAATGTTTATGGAGGCAGTTGTTGTAGCTAGCTTTTTGGCAGGACTTTGGATTAAGGGGAGAATTTGTTGGGATTTAACCTAAAGTCCCACATCAGTAAGAAATAGAAGTATTGCTAATATTTTGACCTATAAATATGGCTTTAGTTATTTGAGTCTTGTCATCCTCCAAAAGTGGGAGTGATCCATATGGGAAGCTTTTAGGAGTTGTCTATATGATGAAATATTTGGAAGGATGATTTGCAACTTCAGTCGTTCAAAAGGGTCGTGGATGTAGGCAGTTAAGGCCGAACCACGTTAAATTTTGTCTCTTGATATTATTTTTTTCTTGTGTTGTTTCCTCTATTGAGAGAGAATTTATTCTTGTATTTATTTGTTTTCGTTGCCCAACACTAATAGTACCCTTCATGTTGCACGAGGAAATCAATTATTTTATGGTTATCTTATTACCCTATGATATTAAGAATATGCCATGACCAATATTTCTGCTTTAAGAAGCCATTAATTTTGAAATAAAAAACAATGTTAGTCCATCAAAATCATTTTACGATGATATTTAATGTGTGGTGTTAATTTAATCAGTGGTATTGTTCGTATTCAATGCTTCGACTCACAAACAGACCTCTGTTTGTATTCACCATTCAACTGATGCCATTTTTATTTTAAAATTTTTTTAATTCCTTTTTGTCACCAGATCCAAAAGTATGTCAAATGAATGTGTTGATTCTATGAGGCCTTGTTTAATGCATCGTATAAGATAAGGCATAACAGTATTAGATTTGATAATGTAAGGTTAGATAGTATATTATAAGGAATACATTGTATAAATTTTTATAATATCCATTGTTTGGTGGGCCACATGACCGGCCATGAATGAGTGGGCAAGCGACGACCGGCGGATGGCTGGCTACTAGCAATAATAGGTGGGGGTGGGGTGTTAATGGAGAACAATAAGTTAAGGTTAATTTGGGATTGACTAGTAAAACTAATACTATCAAGTGTTATCAAACCTCTTAAGACCTAATAACTTAATCTTGTACTTATAGGATAAAAATAGTTTTACCGTATAACATTATACTATCATATGTGACACTAAACATATGATAAAAATTGACTTATAGTATTAGTTAATACTATCAGGCCTTATACTATGCATTAAACGAGGCCTAAGTACATCAATCATTACTCCTATTTAATCTAGTATTGATTTATCAAGTGCAAATGTTCATTAATTTGATTTTTATAGACATATCAAATCATATATTGATACATTAGCCATGATAGTTGAGTATTTCATTCACTACTTGCACAAAATCATATATTGATATATCAGTCATGTTACTACCTTGATGACATAATCAAAAGAAAGTCCACATTTGGCAGGAGACAGAGAAACTTTGGTCTCGGATGGCCTCAAAACTTCAAAATGGTGTTCTTTGATTTGGGCAACTCCTCCTCAAGATACAATATGGTACTACAATGATACTAGCTAAACGTAAATATAAGTTGTGAGGAAATGCCATAACTATCTAATCAAGTTGGCCATATATATATATATATATATATATATATATATATATATATATATATATATATATATTATAGGAGTTGTTTTATATATTTGTATTCATAGTAGATGGTTTCATCATCTTAGTATTTTTATTGATTATGTGTTGAAAAAGTGATTATGTTCCAAGTTCAAGGCGATTCATAATGTAACGGACTAAATTAAAGTAAATTAAAGATAAAAGACCAAATTAAAAATGAAGGGTAAGTTGCATCAACGTCCCTTAAGGTTTTGTGAAATTCAACTCAGCCCCCACTATTTATCCAACATATAGTGACCTCCATGTGCTAACAAAAATCAAGTACTATTAAGTTACTTTGCCCAAACTACCCTTACATTCTCTTACTCACACTTAACCCTTTTTCTCTTCTTCTTCCCCTTCCCAAATTAGGCATACACTGTAAGAACATACTTTTGCAGAGAAGAAAATGAAGAACGAAAACTCTTGCTAAATCTTGATCCAAAAATCAAATTCTAAACACAACACAAAATTTGACTAAAAAAATAAAAACACGTCCCAACTTTAATCTAAACTCTAGCTTCATGGTTGATGGGGGACATAGAGAGACATTGGCTGCAAGGCAATTTTTCTTTGCTTCTTTGGGCAAACCTATGGAGCATGTAAGGACCGTTACCCAATCCTCAAGTTCTGGGGTTGGCGAGAAAGGAAAAGAACCAGACAACGGTTGGAACTCCTATCTATTTAGATACAAAAATCCTCAACCTCCATAGAAGTGGCTCAAATTTGTGCTTTCGCCTTTTCTATTCTATTCATAATAGATATAGTTTGCCATCAACTAATGCTTATTTTACCTAAAATGATCTTTAAGAGCAAGCCACTCCATTGGAATCCTTTAACAAGAGAAGAACTTGAAATCAATAAAAGCTAGAGCACAACTTACGTAAGGGAATAATCCCCAAAAAGGCCATAATGTGATAAAGGGAATAATTCACGATTACGTGAAAAAAAAATCCCAAAAATCATATGATTATGGAACTATGATTCAGTGAATTTAAGCAAGAAAAAAAATGATTGAATTGAATTAAACCCTATGTTATATTATAAAGAGGGAATATGAAGAAGTAATAGTAGCGGCAGAGTTACGATTTAGCAGGGGGCACAAAGCTATGGTAAATGAGAGAAGAGTTGAAGGGATAAGTATGGAGATAGATAGAAGAAAGAGTGAAGGATGGGAATGAAAGAAGGGACAAATGGTAGATTGTAGAGTCCAAATGCCATCATTTCTTCACACAAATTGATTTAGGAAGAGTGAAGGAGAGAGAAAAGAGAAGAGGAGAGTCAAAGTGAGAAAGGCTGAGGATAATTTAGAAAAAGTGATTTAATAGTTTTTGTCTTTTGTTTGCACAAGGGAGGCCAATGTATATTGGACAAATAGAGGAGAGTCGAATTGAATTTCATATATAATTTTAGGGCAGATCAGTGTAATCAGCCCAAAAGCAAAATACAAATAATAGGCCAAATTTGAAAAATTAAGGTAATGTGAATAAAAAAACTTATTTTGATAATTAAATTCATAATAAATTATATATTAACATATGTATCAATTTTATTAAAATGAAATCAATTTGTTGCCAATTACATCCTAAATGTTTAACCAATGTAATAAGACTTGTGTACAACTTCACACAAATTTGTAATTTAAAAAGGAATAAATTACATCCATATTTTTCATATATGATTTCAGAAAAACCATTAATATCAACTTTCTTGTTTTTGCAAAAATCAAAATCCCATATATGTTACTATTATTTGCAATCCATGTCTTAATTCTATTATACAATAATCAATTAAGTGGCTATATTTTTTTATTTTTTTCCATATTATTTCTCCTGTTTATTTCTCTTTTGTGTTCACTTTAGCGTAAAAAAGTAAAAATAAAAAGACCAATGCAAATAAAAGGAGATCAAGTAGACGAGATTAGAAGAAGAAAGGCAGGACAAAATTACCTATCAAAATATCTTTTTTTTAATTATTTTTTCTTACCATCTAGATCTTTTCTACTATTTATATTTATTGCCAGTTGTCTTAAGTTGAGAGTAAAGAATGGAGAAGAAAGAACCATAGCAAAGAATTTACAACCATGACCAAGAAGAAGGAGACTAAAAAATCGACACAGAAAAAAACTTCAAGAGTAACCCGCTTCAAAAAACTACGATCAGAGTTGATAAACATGGTGTAGGAGCTTACCACCCTTTGTGGCATCAATGTATGTGTAACCATTCGTGGTCCAGGGGATGAACGTCCTATGATTTGGGCACCTTCTATAGTAGCTAAAAATCGATTGCTACGATTTCAAAAGATGCAAAGACTTCAACATCAACTTGCCAAACTGAAGGAGGAGAATGAGCAAATGGAAATGTCAATCTTCATGCACCAGATCCATAATGAAGGTAAACCTTTATCTGATTTTGCAATGAGTGATTTGAGACGTTTACTTTCTTATGTTGAGGAGAAACTAAAGATAAAGAGAATACGTCATTTTGAACAATTGAGGCTAATCCACCACTATCAAGTTCTCATTCTACAGAAAACATATTGCTAAGTGAAATATATTCTTAGATCCACATAAATAAAAAAAATTTGGAACAAAAATCGGCCACTGATTTGGTGAAAGATGATGATCAGATGAATAATAGTATTAAATACAATATAGTGAACAACATGGGGCTAAATCCACCACACACATATCTTGGTGATAAAGATTTGGTGTTGGTTCAAGACAACTATAGATGTTTTACTGGTGAAAGCAAGTCAAGGGTGTTGCCTTTAGGCAATGTTGGAGGACTCATTAGTGAAAGTGAATCAAGGGTGTTGTCCCATGTCAATTTTGGAGGTGTCGATGATAAATCTGGCTATGAGATTTTTATTGAAGACCATTTTAGAAGACTTAAGGTTAAGAATGACATGGGGATGTCAGAGCTCTTGACATTGAAATTGAGAATTCAGTGGTGTTGCCTTAAGGAAATTCTCTTGGTTTCAGTGCTGAAAGTAACTCAAGCACATTGTGTCAAGGAAATTTCACAAGTGTCACTATTGAAAGTAACTGGGGACTTATGTATGGAAGCTTTGCTAACAAAATTGGAGGTAATGACATCTCACAACCATATGGACATTTAGGAAGCAACAATTGTTGGAAATGATATGAGAATTGTGAAGAATTATCAAAATCATAGAGGGCCCATAAGTAATATACGATTATGGTGTCAAGGAAGCAGTTTTGGAGACAACAATGATGAAGATACAATGGGTAAGTTTGATGCTAAATTTGTTTGCTCTAACATTGGAAGGAATGTGAATGTTGGCTTATATGTTCACGAAAATTTTATTAATAGTAGAGAATGAATTAATGTTGGATTATCTATATCATTTGAAAACTAATTTCTCAGAAATTGTTTATGAACTTCCAAGGTATTATGATACCAAGACATGACTAAATGGGTTCTCTGCTTTAAGTTACTTTTTGCTATTATTTAGCAATATCTTGCATATTTGATTTCTACAAAAGTATTAGAGAAATTTCTTTTTATAAGGTACATGATTAGGTTTTAGAGTTAAGTCGAATTTTTCATTTATGATGAATTTGGGGTAAAGGCCTAAAAGTTAAGCTTTGAAATTTAAAATTTTTGTCATGAAGGAAGTCTAAGTAAATCCTTAGGGCTAGAAGCTAATTTACGTCTTGTTGATTATCTTCATGGTGTTAGGTACTCTTGAGGATCAAATCATTGGCTCTATGATATTGTAGGATTAAACCATCGTCACTTGAATTATATAATGAATAGATGGTATATCTACAACATATCTTTTAATTATATGTTCTGCATTCATATATGAATATGCGTTGTTTGACAAATGATTTACATATCTATTGCTGTGAACATATTGGAATTTTAAGGAAAGTGATGATTTTACTTATGCAATACTATGGGACAGATAAACATGTCAAAACAAGCTAACCCGCTTCGTTTAGGCCTACCCCCGCCAAAAGCTTGCTTAAAATAGGGCGGCGGACTAGCCAGCCAAAATAAAGTAAGCCCAGTCCATTTTGGGGCGGGTCCACCAATCTACCAAAAATTTAAAAAATTGCAAAATAATTTTTTTAATGGTTTATTTTTTTGTGTGAAAATTGAAATGTGACTTAAGTTTTAACTTTTTGCTCACTGGATTGATATAGTGTAGTGAAAATGTCTAAGTGTTATGTTGTGTTACTGAACTAATACTAGTAACGTGTTTTCCTTTTTTTTTGTTTTTTTTTTCAAAAAATAAGTCTCTTTTTGGGCTTCTTGAATTTTGTTTTGGACTTGTAACAAAAACAAGTCTTTCTTAATAGTTTGGGTTTTATTTTTCGCATACTCTTTGGCCTTTGGGTTTGGATAATAAAGGATTAGTATAACCAATAAATTTTGAATTTTCAAAAAATAAAAGGCTTGTCCTGCGGGCCAGGCCTGTCCTAACCCTCGAGTTAAGCAGAGCAGATTAGATAGGTTGGAATTTTTTGATGAGCTCAAAAAATTAGCCTAGCTCGCTAAAAATGGCAATTTTGGCCAACTTAACGTGTCAGACCCATTTTGATATGTCTAAGGACAAGCTCTTTAGAGTGATGCTTTATGATGCCAAGACATAGCTAAATTGTTTCTCCCCCTAAGTAACTTGTTTTTAATTAAGCAATATCTTGCATGCTAGGTTTGTACAATATATTAGATAAGTTTCATTTCTTTATGTACATGATTAAGTTCAATTTTATTTTAGTTGAAAGAAAATATTCCTCTATTTTATGCATCAATTACTTGGCATATATGACATTCTTTTTTAAGGGTATAAGCAATTTTTAAGAATATATCATTTGTTAATCTAACAATAATAGAACTCTAATATATTGTCAAATGCTTGCTTAGTAGACCATCATATAACCTATATCTATTAGGAGTTTAATTGATTTATGGTTATTGATTGGTAATTAAATGCTCAATGAGACCAAAATACATATTTTATTGATATTGCCTAGGTTCTAGTTAAACTATTGTTGTCAATTGTTATGACACCTAGGCTCCCAATGCCTAGCACCTAGGCACATATGGTAGTGAAAAGTTCAAAACATATGATTTTCACCTCAATTCTCTTTCTTATTCCTACTCTTTTTACCACCACTCCCCAAACCCTAAACACTTTTTTTCCCACCCTGTTCTCCTTCATTTTGGCCCTAAGTATCACAAAACCTCTATATCCAAGTAATCATGAAGCTTAGAAAGCTTAGCTTTTGTGTCAAGAAGCTGGGGTTAAGCTTAGGAAGGAGACAACCCAACATTTTATGTTGTTCTTTCAATTATATTTGGCACTTAAAAGTAAATTTTGAGCTCGTATATTCTTCATTGTGAAGAGATAAGTTGGGTTTCTTCATATATGATGAATTTGGAGAAAAGGATTAAAACTTAGGCTTTGAAATTGAAGGTTTTTGTAATTGATAAAAGTCTATGTAAATCCTTGGTTTTAGAAGCTAATTTATGTCTTATTAATAATCTTTGGAGTGTTTGACACCCTTGAGGATCAACCCATTATCTTTGTGACATTGTATAATCAAACTATCATCACTTGAATTTTACAATAAATGGATGGTGTATCTCAGGGATGTCTTTTAATTATATGTTTCTGTATTTATATATGACTATATTAATAAATGATTTGGATATTTATTTCTATTAAAATGTTATTGGAATTTCAAGGAAAATGATCATTTTATCTATGCAACATTATGTAAAGGAAAAAGCTCCTTAGAATGATTATACTCTTATCCATGTTTCAGATCTTAATGCCAAGTCGAGTCTACCCTTCCAGCTCTGTAAAGCCACTATTTATCTTTGATGAGGCCAACACTTAATTTTTGTGTGGTCTTCTCGAATATTATAATTATGTTATGTATTTGAATTTGAAGTTTGTAATCTTTAGATTTATCTATTAGCCCACAAGCAAGATATTGTTTCTGCTATGTTATTTACCGGTATTAAATACTTATGCAGGTATGACTATACACATATATTTATTATCTTGATTCTGGGTGCATTTGGTGAATGCCATGAATATTATGTTAGTTATGTATGAATTTACCAAAGCTATTTGTATTTGGAAAATTATTAGTTTTAAGGAGAAATTTTGTTTTTGTTGTAAAATTCCATTTAAGGTTGATAGGCACTAATTCTCCCATGCCTCGACCATAGTCCCATTTGGATTTTGACAATCAACAAGCATGATGTTGTTCATGTAAGCAACAAATTTTTGTATCCACAACATCCAATAATGTTGTCATACCAAGACTTTACTACAACATCAATGTCTATCAAAACCTCTATTGTAATACACAAGATAGAGTTCACTTGGTATTGATGATATTACCAAAAACTCAACTAGTTGTCAGCCTTCATTGATGTATATAACAT
Source organism: Dalbergia cochinchinensis (assembly GCA_031216125.1). Lineage (NCBI taxonomy): Eukaryota > Viridiplantae > Streptophyta > Magnoliopsida > Fabales > Fabaceae > Dalbergia > Dalbergia cochinchinensis. The sequence continues at coordinate 49,414,996 of CM062373.1, read as the reverse complement.
TGTTGATCTTAGAGTTCTTCGATACATACAGAATTCTCCTGGCATGACTTGTTTTCTCTGTTTAATCTAACCTCAAACTCAAAGCCTTTCATAATAGTGACTGAGCTGGACATCCTAATACAATGAGGAGTGTTATTGGTTTTTGCATTTATATAGGGGAGTCCCTTATGTCTTGGAAATATAGGAAGCAGACAATAGCTTTTGGATTCTCTGTCGAGGTTGAACATTGTGTCTTTGCCTATACAATTTGTAAAGTTTAGTGGCTCTCATATCTATTAAATGACATTTCCTTTCCTACACCACTTCTCATCCCTCTATAAAGTGATAACCACTCAGCTATACACCTTGCCCATAAGACATCATTCCATGAAAAGACCAAATACAGAGAACTTGACTATCACCTTTTTCGTTAAAAATTCAATGCTAGCCTAGTCTATACCCTCCTTCTTTTAGCTAGCCAATATCCAAACTAAGGCCCTTCAACCTTCCCTTTTTACAATCCTTGTTCAAAAGTTAGGAAGCTCAACTTGCATTCCAGCAAAGGATATGTGTGACTTGATAGTTCAATTTTATAGTTAACTAATAACTCATCAATAGTTCAATTTCTTCAAAATAATTTTATGTTTACAACAATCATTTAAGAAACACCCCTAAAAGTTAGAATGATGTGAATATAGTAAAATATAAACACGAGTTTGGTTTTCTACAATCATACATCACCAATGAAATATAAAAGTTAGGGGTGTTTATTTCAAGTTTTACAAGTTTATTCCAAGGAATAATCACTTGGAAAATATTTACTTTTCTGTTTGCTACAAGATTTATAGAATTATTCCCAGGTATAAATTATTCATAGGAAATAAATATTCTTACATTTTGAACATATTTCATTCTCATGATAAAGAGTGGGAATAAAAGATCCATGGCTTGAGATTAATAATTAGAGGAATGATGCACAACCATCACCACACTCACACCACACACTTACACCAAGTTAAAAGTTGTAAACTAATATATAAAAAAGTTGTAAACTAATATGCAAAAAGTTATAAATAAGTATGCAAAAACTTTTACCATATTAGTTTATAACTTTTTATATCTTGATTTACAATTTTTTGCATGTTGGTTTATAACTTTTAACTTGGTATAAGTGTATAGTGTAAGTGTAGTGGTGGACATTTATCATTTCTATAATAATTATCAAGCAAAAATACTAAAATATCTCTCATTTATTTCACTTCTTTCCACAATTTTGATTTCAATCTTGAAACAAGCGCCCCTTAAGAATCAAGTTATTGTCAACTAATCTAATTTTTGGGGACAAAATGATGATTGCTATATTTAAAAAAATTATTTATTTTAAATGGTCTTTTAGTTTTTCAATTTTATTTGTTACTAATTTTTAAAAAAATAGAAAATGAGAATTCACATCACAATTAAAGGTCTTTATCAATAAATAAAAGAATAATGTGAAGAAAAATATTTTGAAGCAAACCTCATCATAATATTAGATTAATATACTTGAAGTATAACTAGCATAAAAAATCTATTAAAAAAATAGTTACTATTATCCGTGATTTTCTATACATATTTCAGATTTTAATAAGAAAAATATAAATGTATAAATTGCTTACACAGTATCGAATTAAATTTTGATACACTAACAATTAAAAATAGTTTTACACTAACATCCAATCATATATTATCATATCACATGAACAATTATGGTTGATTCGCACGCCCATCACTTGAAAAGCCATGTATATGGTAAGATTTGAATTGAAGATATGGTGAAAATATTTTACAATTTTACTACATTAAAATTAAACTGATAATTTGATCATAATGTGCTCATATTTTGATTCAAAATAAAATTATTTCCGTACACTTCAAAATGATTTAAATAATAGATAATTTTTACACAATATAAAATAATTTTTGTTATTAACTGGTGCTCATTGGTATGAATGAAACATATAAGAAGATAATACAAATTGAGTTACAAAATTTAAAAGTGCCAATAAAAATTATTTTACATTTTTTAAGAATATAAAACAACTATTGCAGTTTTATTTGGTTGTCAGAAGAAAATAAAAATAAAAATAAATAATTTATATTAAAATATTTATATTGAGTAATGAAAAAATTTGCGATTAAAGTGAAAAATATGATAAAAGGCATACATATCCAGAAAAAATAAATCATGTTTTCAATATACAATGTTGCCATGTGTAGGCAAAGAGTTGGTTAACAAACCAAGTCCATAAATAGAACTATAACTATGATGAAAGAACATTATCTCATCTCAATATTCTATATCTTGTGTATTCTATGACTATGATCCAAGCAGTGAGGGACGGATCTCTGTGTTTATTGTCTAGTAGTGAGGTCCTATGCCCCCTACAAAGTTTTGATAATTTTACTCGTAGTATGTAGGCATATGGATATTTTGCTCCCTTTATTTCACTAAATTTGGCATCAAATTAGGATAAAAATTATGTAAAACCTATTATTATATTTATACATTATTTTTGCCCTTCATTATGTAAATTTTTTTGGATCTATCATTGCTTGTAACCCTAAACTCTAAAGGGATATACTATTATAAGCTTGACTTGAGATTGTTGGGCTAACCTATTTAAGCGTGAGGGTACTTAAATGGATTAGACCAACATTATATAATTGATAACTCTAAGATTTTTTTTAAAATTTTTCTTCTTTTTCATTATTTAATTTAGTCGTTATCTTGTTAATTTGTTATCAACCTAGATGAATAAGTCAATTTCAATGCCTTGTGCTTGTGGAATCAATATTTTGAAATTTGGACACTTATTTGATGTATTTATTGTGTTTTTCAGGGTCTAGGAGCTAACGGGAAATGATGAAACCTGAAAAGCACAGGTGTTGTCCCCATGAAGTTGCGCTGGAGTGCAACCACCTGTGCTAGAGCGCGACGTGCTATGAAAAACAGGAAAGTTTCCCCAATTCGATAAGTTGGGGAACTACGGTAACATCCTCCTTTTCATGAAATATCTTATCGCCTGATAAAAATTATTAAAGAATAAATAGGGCTATATCTAACTTATAAAAAATAAATTAGTTTTATCAGAATACATATTTATGTTTTATATGTGTGTGTGTACACGTAATTTATAGAACAAGTATTACATGTCTATAAAAAAAATGAAACATAGAATAATATAATAATAAAACATATAAACATATCTTACCTTTGCACCATCAAAAGGGTTGCTTAGTAAGTTACTTAGGAAGTTACTCAGTAAGAAAATTGATGCATTGCATCATGTGTTGTGCGTCATCAGCACATGTAAAGCTTGACATGTTGTTAATTTTAGGCTTTAACCATATGCGTTTTGTTGCTATAAATACGAAGTGGGTATGATTATTTTTATCACAAGTAAGAGAGTTATGAGACTATCATAATTCCAATAACTAGAGAGAAAAATATATATTGATAGTTCACATAAAAGAAAAAAGAAAAAGAAGTTATACGACATAAATAAATATTATATATATATATATATATATATATATATATATATATATATATATATGACGCATACATATCATATATGTACCTAAGAAAATATAAATCATATATAGAATGAAAAATAGTATACAATGTACCTATAATATAATGTAATATACAATTAACATATGTGTGTGAGTGAAAATGTGGATAGAAGTCTAAAACAATTTTCATCATTTGATACGCAAGCACTATTGACTTAAAGCCTTAACGGACTTGAAGTCTTAAGCTTGCTCATGAAACTAAGTTATGCTTGCATTATAAATAGTTTGTTGCTGTTTTTAATCTCCATCACAAAAATACCCAAGAAAAATTAGAGTCAGAGTGATGTGAAATTGTCATAGTAATGGGAGCAAGGAAAGATGAAAAGAAAAGTGACGTCGGTGAATGAATAGGAGAGAATTAGTAGAATGTTTACAAAATATTTTCATCTCTACAATAATTTTAAAAGTAGGGATTGAATTTATCTATGAACTAAAAATCATGGCTACATCTGGTTATTATTAGTTATCTTCTATATTGTTTATTTATCTTAAATTCATTCCATTTTTCTTTACGTTCTTTATATTCATGATGCCCATTATTTACTTTAAGTCACTATATTATTCCTTTACATTAAGGTACTCAATTATCTATTACAATCACTTTATTTTATTGTTCTTTTATATTCATGTTCTTTATTATTAATTAATTCAAGTTATTTCTATAATAATGATATGTTATTTTGAGTTGTCAGTATTTATAGTAATTTCTGTAAGGGACCCATGTTAAGAGTAAAGCATAAAATTTACATATTACAAATGAAGATAATTATACATGGAATTAGACTATTGAGTTAATTATAATATCAAATATTACACCTTAACTGATGGAGAATATTATGGTTTTATGATGGCAAAAAGCAATTCACGTACCGTATATGCTGAGAAGTTTAAAATGAAATTAACTAGAAATAAACTTAATTTTGATCCCTTTAGAAATTAATATTTAGATTGATAACTCTATGCTTTAAGAAATTGTTAAGATATTACTATATTCATCTTTGTCAAGCTTATACTATTTAAATTCTTATGAAATTTATTTTTAAGTTGTGCTCTAATTTATATTTCATGCATTTTATTCAATTTAATCATTAATTGCTCGAGTTTATATTTTACCAAATATGATTCAAGTTTGATGCTTATTTCATATGCCTTTTCTAAAGTTCTAATTATTTATTGAGTTTATGCATTTTATATTTATTATGAATTTATGCAATTTTTATGTGAAACATTGCATACTAATAAGAGAATAATGAACAAGAAGACATAACAAAGATTTGCACTTAACCACTAAGAAGGTAGAGGGACAAAGATGTAAAGTCTTTTTTATGATACCTGCCTTGGTTAGTGTGATATAAAAGTCTAACTTTGTCACCAAAATGAGAATTCTTTAAGAAAAGCCTTCAACTATGTGTGAAACAAGCAGACCAAGGAAAGTGAAAGATTAAAGTAAAGAAATTAGATTCATAAAAAAACTTGCATAGCATATCCTCTACTGATGATATTATGAATTTATGATGTCCGATTATGTTTCTATAAAAGATATGTAACTATGTGTATTTTCCATGTAGATGAGGATGGAACCACCATAGCTCAACAATTTTAGAATTATCCATTCTGAACTGAGAATTATCATATATAATTCTCATCCCTATTTTCTAGTGGTTTCAAATTAGCTAAGTAAAGCTAGCAGAAGACAAAATCTTACAACTGGTGTGAATTTATGGACTCATGATTGGGTTTTCTATCATAAGTTTTAAAATATTTGGTTAGTTGCAATAGTACTTTTAAGTACTCACGCTAAAATACTCCAACTGTATTGTTGGGAATGTTATAATTCCCTATGTAAATTTATGCCATCTATCTTAATCTAAAAAGGATATTACTACCACTCAATCCTGACCATATTTTAGTACTCTGGCACGATTTGGAGCAGTTTTTACACCTTAAGGCATTATTGGAGTACAAGGGCAATCCAAGTGTTTCGAATCTTTTCTCCATGGCCTTTTATTTGTGTTTCTTGTTCTTTTCTTCATTTTCTTGTATATTTTCATCCGTCATGAACTAAATCCCCTTTGCTTGGGCATTGATGTTATCTTTATTTTCATTCTAACGATTTAGTGTTTGTGATTGTTCCTTATGCCTTTGAATGCTTGATCACCATTTAATTTCTTTGTTGATTTACAATAACTAGAGAGTTGGTTTGAAAACAAAGCTTCTTATAAAATCACTATAAATTGAGTGAAATCTAGGGATAGACAAATATGATTTGTGTGGTCTTTGTTAGATATCAATATAGCTTCATCCTTTTCCTAAATTAGTTTGTGCTAAGAGATTAGGAAATTAATCTTTGTGAAAAAGAATTGCATAATCATGAGAAAGGCTTAAAATTATTTTAGGGAGATTGATCATTAATCAATTAAAATAAAGGCAAAGTAATAGAAATCCATCGTAATTGAATCGACAAATTGGTTAAATCAATAGCCCTAGTGCTCATATCATAGCATATTTTCTATTCATAAATTATTCATCAATCTTTTTCTCGCTGGCATTACTTTCTTGCAACTTTATTTTATTAAAAATTTCATAAATTGATTCATTATATATTTTTAATCCAAGCAGTCGTCTATGTTAGTTACACCAATAATTAACCAATCATCGTGGGAATAATACTCTACTCGATACGTTATTACTTGCACATGATCTAGTATACTTGCTAGAATAGCATCAATCATGTATTGAAATTGAAGTTTATAATTAAGTTTGATTTTACTTTGGTATACACAGCATTAAAAAATTCGAATTTTTGAAAAAAAATAAAAAAAAAGCCCATTTTAGACCACCAACTAGCTCAAACAGGCTAGACAACACATGCTAAAGGTTGATTGGTCTCATTTTACTTATAGGTCTAAATGGACCTGATGAACCAGGCCTAAATAGGCTAGATTGACCTATTTAAGCCTATGAGCTAGCCTTAAATGGGTTGGGCAACATTATGTAGGCTTGTTAATATTTGTTATTAGGCATACTTTCTCGTTTAACTCATGGGCCTAGCAAAAATGGACTAAACTGGTTAGGCTAATCTTTTAAGAATGCAGATAACCTTAAACAGGTGAAGCGAACATTATGTGCATTGAAATTGAAGACTGAATTTAATTTTAATTCTATCTGGGTGTAATAATGTTTAAAAATAATAATTTGAAAATCCTAGAAATATTTGTCTGTTAAAACCCACATGCTAGCCTTAAATAAGTTAGGATGACACTATGCTGGCTCGTTAACACTTGCTATAGCTTTGTCTAACTCATTTAACTCACAAATGTAAATGGGTCTAAAAGGTCGGGCTAGTTTGTTTAAGCATGTTGGCTAACCTTAAATAGATCATGTCAATATCATGCTAGTTGCTGAACACTTACCATAGGTTGTCCTAATTTTTTAAGCCTATGGGTGGTCTTAAATAGGCCAGCCCAGTGTTATGTAATGTATTGATTTATTTGAGGTTATTGATTTATTTGAGAGGTAATAGTGTTTAAAAATTCTTCTTTGACAAAGTTGGCCTATTTAAGCCAAGGGGCTAGCCTTGAATGCGTTAACCTATTGGTATACTATCTTTTTTTTCTTTTGGGTCAAGGACTAATTCTATACTAGCTTGTTAACACTTTTACAGGTTGACGTTACCTCATTCAACTTGCAATCCTAAATGGGCCAGGCTTAAACAGATTGAGCCAACCTCTTCAAGTCTTGTGTACTACTTTTAAATGGGTCGGGGCAATATTACTTCGGCTTGTTAGCTTTTTCATATGTTGGAATGATTCATTTAACTAGTGGGCCTAAATACATTGGGCCAAATCAAGTTGGTCATGCCCATTGTCCATTATAAGTCTATTTGGATATATTGCTATCCTTATTGGCAACCCTAATCTAGCCATAATATTTTTATAAAAATAAAATTTTACCTTTTGTAACCTTGAAAATATAACAAATTCTAGTTTTGTTTCTTATATTTTTCTTATTTTGATCTAATTTTTTTTTAAAAAAATGGCTATGATCTTGATTGTTTTAATTTTGATCCCTTCAAATATTTAAAAATATGCATTCAGTAGTGAGAAATATTCAAAATTTTGGATTTCATCCTTGTAAATATTTTAAGAATATGTTTTTGATCGTATAAATATAATCGGTCAACAATTGGGTTAATGCAATAAGAATAAAAACCACATACTCTTAAAAAATTTGGAAAAAAAAACTAAAAAATGGGGACCATAGAAAAAAGATAAGACTCAAATTGTTCCTTTTTAAATTTACATAGGATAAATTGGTCTTTCTAGAAAAAAAAATCAGACAAATTGGTCCCTTAAACAAAAACCAAAGAAGTTTCTGTCAATTAAAAATATCAAACAAATTAGTCTATTTGTACAAGGAAAATTTGACTTTTTTTTTTAATGATTCTTAAGGGATTAATTTCTCTATTTTTTTAGAGGGATTAACTTGTTTATTATTTTAAATTATTAGGGACTTCTTTAGGTATTTTTTTTTAAAGAGAGACCAATTTATTTGATGCAAACTTCAAGATAGACTAATTTGTTAGAATGTGAAGTGAACACACCTGTAGACCACAGAAGAGCACAACAATGAACAACATGTTAACACAGAGAGAAAATAAGAGAATAGAGAAGAACCATATATCAAGAAGAAGAAGAAAGGAGGCTAGGGTTTTTGGAGAGTTACAATGAAAATATATACTTAATAGCAAAATAACAAAGCTATCCCTAACTATATCTAATATTATCTAACATCCCCCCTCAAACTCACGACGCATTAACAGGAAGCATTGAGAGTTTGTCAGTTAGAAAATGAAAATGTTTAATAGAATGTGATTTGCTGAACAAGTCTGCAATCTGCATAGAGGAAGAAACAAAGGGCAAAGTAATAGTGCCATGTTGAAAATGATGGTGTATGAGATGACAATCAATCTCAATATGCTTTGTGCACTCATTAAAGACCGAGTTGTAGGCAATTTGAATGGCACTCTTGTTATCCCAGTGCATAGGAGTGGGTCCAGAGAGAAAAACACCCATATCAACATGTAGCCAACGTAACCAGACTATCTCGGCAGTGGTAGAAGCCATGGCACAATATTCAGCTTCTGCAGAAGAGCAGGAAACAATGTCTTGCTTCTTGCTCTTCCAAGAGATAACAGAGTCTCTTAGGAAAATGCAAAACCCTGTGGTAGACTTTCGATCAATAGGGTCACCAGCCCAATCAGCATCAGAGTAAGCACGCAACTTCAAGGAAGAGGATGAGGGAAAGAGAAGACTCTGAAATTAAGTGCCTTGAATATATCGAAGAATGTGAAGAACAGCTGCCCAATGCACTGTAGTAGGAGAAACAACAAACTAACTGACAACATGCACAACATAAGCAATATCAGATCTAGTAATAGTGAGATAAACCAAGTTGCCAACGAACGTACGATATAAAGTGGGATAAGATAAAGAAACACCATCAGAAGAGACATGTTTTGCATTAAGCTCAAGAATGTTGTCAACTGTCTGAGTATTAGAGAGATTAGCTTGCTCAAGAATGGTGGCAATATACTTAGATTGAGAAATAAGATAACCTCTAGGAGAATAAGTAACTTTAATCCCTAAGAAATAGCAGAGAGAACCTAAATCCTTCATCTTAAACTGTTGTGCTAGCTGTAGTTTAACCTCCGCAATCCCATCAACATCATCCCCTGTAATAATCATATAATCAACATATAAAGAGAGTATAATACAACCATGAGAGGTGATCTTCAGAAACAAAGCAGAATCATGATTACTAGAATGGAAGCTAAGAGATGCAATCACATTGGAAAACTTCTCAAACCAAGCCCGTGGAGCTTGTTTGAGACCATAGAGAGACTTCTTTAACTTGCACACCTCCCCCGGATTATGAGAAACACTTGATGGAGGGACCATGTAAGCCTTCTCTTGAAGATCACTATTTAAGAATGTATTTTTGACATCCATCTAAAAAATATCCCACTGACGAATAGATGCAGCTGCAATAAGAGTACAAATGGTAGTCATCTTGGCAACTAGAGCAAAAGTTTCTTCATAATCCATGCCATATTATTGTGAGAATTCTTTAGCAACAAGACGAGCTTTATAACGCTCAACCAACCTATCAGATTTGGTTTTGATCTTATATACCCATCAAGACCCAATAGCATGTTTTCTTGGTGGAAGAGGTACCAGGTCCCAAGTATCTATTTTGTGCAAGGCAGAAAGTTCTTCAACATGGCCTGCTGCCAAAGAGGATCAAGAATAGCATCTTTATAGGAAGAGGGCTCAGACAAATTGTGAATGAAAGTCAGAAAAGAAACAAAGGAAGTGGAATAAGTGGAGTAAACAAAATCTGGTAATTGAGTGGACTTACGAATACATGGAGGATAACGGGGAGGAAGAGGAGGAGGAGGAGGGGAAAAGCAATCAACAACCACAGGAGGTTCTTGATAGGCCATGGGGACATTTAGACCTATAGGAGTATCGGTGTCAACCCTGTAAGTCTGAATATCAGAGTCATTGGGATTATCATTATCCATGGAAAAAGAATCAATACAAGTGAAATCAGACCTTGCAAGACTATGAGAATTAGAAGAGAGTGAGAAAAATAGTATGTGTTTAGGAAAAACAACATGACGAGAAACATAAAGTTTTTTACTTACAGGATCATAACAACGATAACCTTTTTGACCATCCCCATGACCAAGAAAAACACATATTGCGGAATGAGGAAACAATTTCCTACATTCTACTTATGGATGAAGAACAAAGCAAGTAGAACCATACAACTTTTCAAAGGGAGCCAAACTTGAGATAATAGAGGATGGGATTCTATTAATAACATGGACAACAGTAAGAAAAGCTTCACCCCAAAACTCACTTGGAGCCGAAACAGACAATAGAAGGGAACGAGCAGTTTCAATAATATGACGATGTTTTCTTTCAGCAATGCCATTCTGTTGAGGAGTGTCAGTACAAGAAGTTTGATGAAGAGTATCATCAAAAGCAAATAACTCCGAAAATTTATTAGAAGTGTATTGACCACCCAAATCACATCGAAAACATTTAATAATTGCATTATGTTGAGTTTTAACCAAAGCACGAAACATGTGATAAATGTCAAAAAATTCAAAACAATGTTTCATAAGATAAACCCAACAATAACGAGTATGATCATCAATAAACGATACATAATATCAAGATCCACCTTTGGTAAGAACAGGTGATGAACCCCACACATCATAATGAACTAAGTCAAAAGGGGCATTAGAACTTGAAACACTCTTACTAAAAGGCAAAGCAGAAAATTTAGTAAGTTTACAACCACAACAATCAGAAATATTACAACTAGGCTAGACAGAGGAATACAATAAGCAGGAATATTTGCAACTAGAAAAACACAAAACGGAGTAATACAACAAGCAGGAATATGTTGCAACCCAAAAAATACAGAATAGATTACCAAAACCACCACATCGGAAATAAAGCTGCGAACTGGGTTGCTGGAAAAACAAAGGAACAGACCTGCGAATAGACTCACAAACCGGGTCACAAACCCCGAACCCCACAAAGGCTATGGATAATGCTACAGTAATTCCCAAAATCCAACCAAGCTTTATGATACCATGTTAACATAGAGAGAAAAATAAAAGAAGAGACAAGAACCATACATCAAGAAGAAGAAGCAAGGAGGCTAGGGTTCTTGGAGAGTTACAGCGGAAATATATACCTAATAGCAAAATGACAAAACTACCCCTAACTATATCTAATATTATCTAACACAACATACCTCTTTTTAGGGGCGTTCATGGGTTAGCTTAGTCTGCTAACTTGAAGTTAAACAATTTTATTAATGTTATAATTTTTTTATAAGAATTAGTGATAAATTATAAGATTTCATATTTCAATTAATATATCTCAGATAACTTGATATTGTTTTTATGGTCATATAGATTGTTTTGAAATATATATTACAAAATATCTCTTGACTTTTATTTCTGATTCGCAAAATTTTATAATTTTACTATATACATATATATACTAGCGACTTGTCAGGCACTGTTGTGCCCATCAAGCCACAATTTTTTATTTTTTTGGTATTAACATATTCTTCATTCCCTTAAAAAAATATATATTTTACTCTCTTTATTTCTAAGATATCAAGTTGTACTTATTAACCCATAGTTTATTTAGAGCAATAAAACTATTGGAAAAAAAATGATAAAAGTGACTATGATAACCTTATCAAAGTAAACATATGTATACAAACTATTCACATTTCAAATATAAATAATATAGCTATTGATATTGAATTAAAGATGGCCATGTGGAGAAGAGACTATTGAAATTGTGAATGATACTAACTAAGCACATCAAAGTAATCATCAATGTTAATAAATTAATTTCTTGAATAAAAATACGCTCACTGGAAGCAATGCATGGTTTCTTTCTAGTCTCATTTCTTGTTGAATTGTGGAGTAGCAATGACGACCAGATTTTCATTCATTTTATTATCTTCTAAGGCATTTTCAAACTTTGAAGGTAGAAAAGACGAACGATGTCATTTATCAATGAATCATGTAATAAATATCAATGAAAATAAATAAATTTTTGTTAAAAAACAAAAAAGAGGAACCTTTGTGCTAGCCAGAGATGTCACTTTTTCGCACATGTTATGAGGTTATTTGTTCACATATATGCTTTGCATATGTAATTTCCTTCTGAAATCAAAAGATATTTGATCAGTACAATATCAGTTTACCTTTAACTTCATTAATCCATTAGAATATTACTACACTTAGCCAAATTTCTGGCGATCTAGTGGTGGTTACTATCATACCATATCCTTTGGCATAATTGTATCTTTAAATTCAAGTTGCAGAACAGGAAGAGTGAGAAAGAGAGATATAGCAACAGTGACCGACATGAAGGAAGTAGAGGACAATTGCATTGCTTGGAATAATGAATTGATGTTAAAATTTTGATAAGAGGAAAGATGAAGAAGAAAGGTTTTGGCCTTTGAGAAATCATGGAAAGTGAGAGGAATGAGAGCAAATTGCAAGCAGTTTCTAAAATTGAGATATGAATAAGAATAGATAAAATTTTAAAATTGAGAGTAAATGGGTTTTGAAGATGGATTATAAACTATCATGAGGTCATTGGCAAACGAGAGACAATTAACAACCTGAAATTACAATTTTAGTTTTTAAAGTATTGTTAAATAACTATTCACAAGGATAAAAGTGGTAGAAAAAGTTGGATAACAAATCAGGGACAATTCCCTTTATTATATTGTATAGATTGTATAGAAAAGGATGAAAATGGTAGAAATATTTGGATACCAAATCAGGGAAAATTGTCATTATTATATTATATAGATGTATAGATAAATAATATCAAAATCTTTCTAAGTAGTTTAATAGTCAGGTTGACCCGATCCCCCGATTTAAAATTCGGGCCAAGTTTGAGTCGATCCGGACCTGGGCCATCATTTTTACACCCTTACCTCTTTCACAAAACCTAGTTAATGGGCATATAAAAACCCTCTGCTGAGTGCGTCGTCCAGTTGTATGCCACTTCCCACGCACAATCCCAATCTCAGTGTGGGGTTTTAGTTACGACTTTGAATCCACCAAAAGCCCTAATCCCTCTCGCTCCCTCCCATGGCAGAAGGCAGCGCACCGGAGACCGTTGATCCCAACACCGCCGCCGCCGCTGCCGTCGACATGGACGTCGAGAAGCCCGAGTCCGGCGAAAGTGGCGGCGAGCCCAAGCAGAAGAGGGCGAGGGAGGAGGACGAACCCAAAGAAGAAGAAGAAGGAGAGAAGGACGACGTCGATTCGAAGAAGCAGAAGGTGGAGGAAGAGAAGGAGAAGTCGGTGGAGGAACAACGCTTGGAGAAGCTGGAGGAACCACAAGAAGAAAAAGGAGAAGAAGACAAGAATGAAGCAGGTGAGCCAGTGAAGTTGGGGCCCAAGAGCTTCTTGTCTTCGTTGGAGATGTTCAATTACTTCTTCAATTTTCTCAATGCCTGGCCTCACTATCTCAACATCAACAAGGTATTATATTATTATTATTATTATTATTTGGATAAAATCAAGGTATTATTACTAGTATTGTTGTTGTTGTTGTTGTTGTTTCCCCATCACACTCTCTCTCTCTCTCTCTCTCTGTTTATTATTATAGCTTAATTGATCTTGATGATTGATTGCATTTGTGATGTTTTATTTCCTCTGCCTGATCTACATACGTTATGTTGTTGATTTCCAGGCATCACATGGATTGATTTTCTGTTATTAGGATTTAATAAAGAAACATGCATAGAATAAAAGCCATTGTTTTTTCTTTTTTGACCAAGTTTAGCCAAAGTTCTGCGGGTGAGTAAAATGGGGGATGATGATGAACTAGTTAAAATTAAAATAGGATACATGTTAGCATAAACACCAAAAGAACTTTACGAATATAATTCTTTCTGGGGTGTTTAAAAAAGGTCCTTTTTCTTGTAAATGTTTCTTTTGTTGCTGTTGGCACTGATTGATTAAGATACATTGGTACTATTTTTTTATATGGAACTCTAATATAAGAGAATGAGATAGTTAAAAAGAATATTGATTTAATTCTGATGCATTGATAATACAAAATTTTTTTATATTGTTATTCAACTAAAGTCCCCATATGCATTACTTTTGAAGTAGTGGAGCGAGAGTCGAACTTGTTTTGCTGATGTGATAATATATAATTAGCTAATATTGTGGAAAAAAAAATTACATTGTTAAAAGTTAATCTCAAAATATATCACACTTGCTTATTGGTTAATTGTGTCATGCAGCTAGCTTTTCTCATTCAGCCGCCTTAATTCATAGTAAATTCTGGCAGCAATCCTTATCTGGCTATGTGGCATTAATATTTATATCCCAGCTGGATTTTCCATTGTTTTTCTTATAAAAAGGAAGGATTCAGTTGAGGAACAACTATCTGTTCTTCTGTATAGCATTTTCTGATGTTTTGTGGCTATATTCGTTTTTATTGATTTGACTGAGGGTATGTTTGGTTAGGGGGTAAAAATAGAGTGTAAATTTTCATGGATGAGCTTCATGTGTAAAATTACATATAAATCTCATTCATGGAAAATTTACACTCATTTTTATAAGAAAAACGAATATTAATTTGAGTATTCCCTGCACTAGTTTACTCTGAAGGCTGGTGCCTCATAAGTTGATTCTTCTTAGGAGTCTCGGCTTCCAGAAACTTGAGCAAATTTGTGTGCAGTGCTTTTCACTTGTTGTCCTATGACTTCGTAATATTAGTGATTGAATCTTCTAGAGTGTTCAATTTCAGCTTTTATAGCTATATATATGTGTGTGTGTGTGTGTGTGTGTGTGTGTCTTTCTGCAAACAGATCATTTGCTGGCCACCTCTTGTTGCAAACAGTTTCCTTGAAAAGGGTTCCATAACTGCATTAGAATCAGCTGTTTCAGTGCATGAATTTTTGAATTGCTTTTCAGTGCCATCAAGTATGATATGGAAACTCAGTTTCACTGCATATTTACACGTCAGAGTTGAAGTATTGGACTTCATGAAGACTTATTGCCACTAGATGTTTAGATTGGGATTTTACACAGTTCTATAATAGTATTTTGTTGTTAATTTTCTTTAATTTATCATGATATTGCAATAGCTGCAACCTGAAACCCTGAATTTACTTCTTACTGAATCCGGCATGATTTGGTTTGTGTGTCAGTATGAGCATTTGGTGTTGTTGGAACTGCTCAAGAAAGGCCATGCAGAGCCTGATAAGAAGATTGGTGTAGGCATTCGTGCTTTCCAAGTCCGCAAGCATCCTACCTTCAAGAGTAAGTGCTTCTTCCTCATCAGGGAGGATGACTCTGTCGATGATTTTAGCTTCCGGAAGTGTGTCGATCATATCCTTCCCTTGCCAGAAGAGATGCATTCGAAGTCTGAGCAGAACAAGGCATTTGGTAGTGGTGGTGACGGAGGAAGGTATCATGGAGGAAAGGGTGGCAGAGGTAGGGGTGGAAAAGGTAGGCATAGCTATGGGAGAGGAGGAAGGAGGCATTGAGTAAGTACTGGTCTGAGTGGTTTTTGGTATCTATAATATTTTACTACCTGCACTTGACCAGCGTATTTCATGTTTCCTGCTATTTATTAGTGTATAATTTTGATTTAGAAATTTTATTACGAACGGTATTTAACTATTTATAAGTTTTGCAGTCTTCGGGCTAAAATGACTTGGATTTTGATAATGGTGGGATTTAGATTTCAGCCAGGATAATGATCAGTCTAACGAAACGAAAGGGATTTCGAATATTGTGGACAAGTAGTGTTATTTTTACCAAGTTCTTTGCTCTGTCCACTTTCCTGTTTTTTGGGCACTCTTTTTTCATTTCACCTCCAATGCGATGTGGTCATCTGTATTCGCGAAATCCTCCATAAAAATTCAGAGAAAATCTTATATGCATCCCCTGTACTTATAAGAATTTTTCATATTTCGTTTTATTTTTGGTCGAAGCATATTTCAGTGCTTATTTTTGGGATTCTGGATTTTAGTGGGTGGTGTTGTGAAATTGTAGTACAATTTATTGGATAAAGTATCTTGAGTCAAGGTGCGCTTGGCATGCAGTTTTCTCTTTAAAATGTTTAGAGTTTGTTTAGTTTGAGTTTTGAGTTTTATAGATTTTGTGAAGGAAATAGGTGAATTCTATGGTGGGGAAGAATGAGGTTAGGAGTATGTGGTTCTTGACATTGTTATAATAAAAATTAAATTGTTAAAATTACATATATATCATTTTCTTCAACCTTCTACTCCTCCTCTATCCACTGCGCCCTATTTCCAGATTTTCCCACCCTATCTATTTTCCCTGTGCCCCTCTGCCTTCCCACCGTACCAGTCTTTATTTTTTTTTAACTCCTCTTTTTTTCCTTCTTCAATCTTCCCCTTTGTCACTGCTGTCTATTTGTGAATCCAGTCGCAGCCCACCTATTATTCGCACAAGTATATATTGTTTATAATATAGTTCTTGAGGATTCCCATTTTCACCGCGGTCAAATACATCTCGATAGTGTAGAAGATTTCTTTCTTTGTCCATTCCAATTAACCCAGCAAAGTCCTTGTGGCATGTGGCATATGTATTTTAACTTTTTGAACTGGTGTTGTTATCTCCTGTTTTGATTAACGTTTTCGATGATGTTGGTTGGCGACTTTTAAAGTCATCTATGTGTCCTATCACATTCCACATATGCAAGTCCTGAACAAGTTAGTGAGTTGTTAGGGAACATTGTGACCGTAAATTTGTTCTTTGTTCTTGCCTGTGCTACTAATAGGTGGGGACTGAGAAGGGGAAGCTAGGAGCAAGAGGAAAGAGAAGGGCAAAATGGAAACAACACTTTTGACAAGAATTATTTTAATAGTTAAATATAAATATTAGTTTATCATAGGATTATTTTTATTGTAAAATAAAATTTAATTTCAATCAATTGCAACCATTAAATTGTAATTTTAATGATTCATATTTAAGGAGCATGTGCTCCTAAACTCTTCCTTCCCTACCAAAGAACTTGTCAATGAAATATTGAAAATTTTGAAAACTGCAAAGTGTAATTTTCAGTATTTTTTATATAAAATCTAGGTAACTGAAAAATTGAAACTTAAAACTGGAAATTGAAACCAAACATATGATATTCTCATGATCATATTTTTCAAAGTTTGGATTGCCTCAGTTCAGTAATTTTTCCTTTGATCAAGTGGTTTTTGAAGCATTGCCATTTGGCAATGAAGCATCTAATGGATTCTCTTTCCCTTATCAATATCTGTAACTAT
This sequence comes from Dalbergia cochinchinensis, assembly GCA_031216125.1. Lineage (NCBI taxonomy): Eukaryota > Viridiplantae > Streptophyta > Magnoliopsida > Fabales > Fabaceae > Dalbergia > Dalbergia cochinchinensis. The sequence continues at coordinate 49,397,518 of CM062373.1, read as the reverse complement.
ACATCAGTGTTTTGTTATGCCTTAAGCTTATGAGGAGAGTATTTTGGGACGTATGTTTTAAAAGGTTTGATTTTATTGTTTGATTTTATTCCTTGCTGTATTAGTCCAATGATTAAGTGGTGGTTATATTGACAAGAACCAAAAGATAATTTTTAAAATTATTTGTAAGGTTCGAAAAATAAAATTTTTAATATTTGTAAGGACTAAATACATACTCTTAAACCGTTATAGGAGTTAAAATTTAGAACAACATAGACCACAGTCGAACATTTAAAAGAAATTGGATTAAAACCAAACTTATGTGCTATATTTTCAGGAACAAAAACATACTTGAACCTATAAAGAAAAGGTACGTTTTAATGAGAAAGCCCGTAGAAATAATCTTTCTTATTTGCTTGAAATGAGACTTACCATATTATCACTCTTTTCAATGATCTATGAATAGGTATATACTTATATTTAAAATAATAAATAATAATACATTTTCTTTCAATAGAACTTAAGTTGGTGGATTATAACCATGTAATAATAGGGTGGTCACTGCAGCGGTAATGGGAGGATACAAGCAATGGGGGACAATAATAATCCCTGTGCTTGGAATAGGCGGGCAACTTTCTGCAAAGAATTTGCTTGTCACATCCTCTACAAACAATATCGATAAGCATACACAAATTGCTAACAACATCGACAAATCATTGGTCACTAAAGTTGGCATTGGTTTCCACTTTCGAGTTCTTTAAGATGGCTTATACTCCCATAGCAAAGGGAAAGATGGATGTTTTTATAATTTTGCATAATATGCGGACGAGTTCAAGTGGGAGGACAGGTTGCTTCTTAAAATCTTCGCTGGAATTCGATCCCATATGATCTCTTCCTCTCTCAAAATCCCCCTTCTCCCGACCAAATATGAAAACATAATTAAAGAATTTAATTTCTATGAGCTTATAATAATTAAATTAAATCACCCTATTTGTATGGCTTTTTAAGTAATGAGTGTAAAATTTAATTATTTTTGTTCATGTGGCAATACATGATTTGATGATAGTATAAAAAATTATACATTATCAATGTATAAAAATTAAACTCTAATATAAAAATAGTCGGCGAATGATTTCCTTGATAGATAAATATATACGACATGAGTATATATGAAATAGATAGATATGTCGAAAAGAAGAAAGTCTCAAATTAGTAGATGGATGGAATATCGAAATTGATTTACTCTGCATTTGGGTAGAGTCTGAGAACTTATAGGTTTAGCCTATTTAGCTTTTGGGTTGAGTGAAGTGGATTGAGAATGCTGTAAATTAATGGGTTTAGGAAATTATTTGGTCCAAATCCAAGTGAATTATGGGTTAAACAAACCGGCTCGGGAATCATCATCCATATATCTAGCTCTAATTAACAGGTTTTAAAAACCAGATCAAATCCTTCAATTGAGTGAATCATTCATATATTTGGCTCCAGCATTTTATTTTATTTTTTTCTGGGTTTAATTATGGTACAATCACGGTTCAACTAGAAATTTAATTAGTTGAACCAATACATTGAACTATAAACTGGAGCCCTTGTCATTAAAGAGACATAATTATTCAATAATTCTATTGTAATGTAAAACAACAAATATGAACAATTGAACCGGGTGTTTCACATCACCCTTCGTAACATTAAGCAACATTAATTAGAGAATTTGATGAGGTCCGCTACGCTACAAGTCCACGATAGTTGAAGCTAAGTCTCAGAAATCAATCAAATAAAGGAACAACAATTGAAAAAGAAGAAGAAGAAGAAGAAGAAGAAGAAAGTCGCCTCCCTTCTTTTCTCTCATAGCCATGGAATTATTAGGGAGTGAGTTTTTCTTAAAGGTTAATGACCGTGAGTAGTGATTCAGTACACTAATTTGTAGCAAGATTAATGTATTGTAGCTAGCGGATGTCAGTCATTCGCAACCATATCAGATATGAAGCAGATTGTGAACTGCTAACTGATTGGAGCTTTTTTTTTTTTTTTTTTTTTGGTTTTAACATTATTTCATACTATTAATTCATTTATGGAAATGAAAATAAAAAACATTTGATAAAATGTTTTCATACTATTAATTCTTTTTACTATCACTTAATTATGCACAAATTCAATATTAAAAAATTAACTGTCCTACTTGTAACATCGCCAAATTCATAACTAGATTAAATTAATTATTAAGATGAAAAAGAGAAAAATCAATAAAAAATGGACAAATAACAAATAATATTAGAAGTGTGTTTAGAGAAAAATACAAAGAATTACAAAAATGCTATTACTTAGTGGAAATTATAAAAATACATTTACTATATAGAAAAAATTTCAAAATTAATCTCATCTTATTAATAAATGACAAAGATAACTATTATTTTATAAATGGAATTAGAAAAATACCACTATCATTGTCTAATTATAAAAATATCATTGTCTTGAATGAAGAAATTACTACATATTCCACTACTTTCATAATTATAAATGCCATTATACTTATCACTAAACAAAAATGAATCTAAGCCATTGAATTAATGCTAAATAATGGAGTTAGTGGTTGATTATGTTAAAATAATTAACATGGGATTCCAATTATAAGAATAAAATATAATAGATTTTCCATGATTTGGTCAAACTAAAATATCTTATAATATCATTTATTAAATAAATTATGGTAAAATAAAATACAACACACATACATATCATACCATACATGACCAAGTATGTGAAACAAAACAAGACTCAATGAAATTCTATATTACAATTTCTTCATGTATGTATGAGCCAAAAATTAGCATCATTATGATAGGAAACAAAATTGATTTGATGAATAATTTGCGTCGTAAAGAGTTCATGATTTCCCACTAAAATTGGCACTACACTAACCACTAATTCTAGCATGATGATTATGCCTAGCACTTAGTAATCTAAAACAATTTTTACTCCTCTTACAAGAGCACCCAAGAATAACAAATTGAAGTACTAAAACCTCTCCAATACACAAGTCATGGGCTCTTGGCCTATAAAAGGGAGGGAAATGTGTGAACTCATTGCTCATAATACACTCTTACTAGTCTTCAAGACTTAGAAACTCTCTAAGTGTTATTTCTCTCTTATTCTTTCTCTATCATTTCTTCTTATATTCTTCTCTTCAAAGAGTTCTCTTCACCCTTTAAACCTCATCTAAACACTTAAATCCTAAGCCTAAACCTTCATTAGCCCTCATAAGAGTTACAATATTTAACTCCAGTGAGAAATATCTTTCTTAAGCATTCAAGTTCTAGAGTCAAGATTCAAGGAGGGTCATCTACTCCAAGGACTCTTGCTCAAGTTCAAGAAAGAAGAGAAGGACTCTTTTTAAACCCTACATAAGAGGTAGGAGTTTCATCTTTAATTGTCCAAGCATTGTTGGCTTTTAACAATAGAATGCCTCAAGTTTGAGTTATTGTCAAAAGTTTTGAATGATTGCTTGTATAATATATTTTTAGATAGCGTAACATGTTCTATTTTGTTATGAGTAATTTTATGATTTTATCACACTCAAATATAGCTTAAAAAGATAGTATGTGAAACTTGATTTAATAAAAGTGACTTAAGATATGAAAATACTAGGTGCTGGAATTTATAGTTATTTCTAGCAATAGGCACTTCGAAAATCAATGTTTATAATATATGAAGTATCTCGAAATGAAAATATTTTTATCATAAACTAGACACATTATAGAACACTCTCTAAAAAGAATCACCCAAAACGGAGTTTTCTAGCCCAAGATATGAATTTTCAAAATTAAGCCTGAGACTGAAACTTTGAATCTGACCTTTTAGTAGTAAAATAGGTGTAACTCACTCTAGAAAAATGCAAACAGCCTCATTTCAACTTTGTTAGAAAGCTAATACATAGAGCAACACATCCATGTATGCCATGTATAAATATTTTAACCATGGAAATACAGAATAAGAAACAAAGTTGTAGGACAGTGTGCTGAGAGGCTTTGGAAAGAGTCTGGAAATGGGTAACTTTGTAAAGATACTGTGGCAAAACCATAAACATGTTTTTAATGAAATTACCCTTAATGGGGGGTCTAGAACTACTTTTATGAGGCTGAGAAACCAAGTATACAGAAAGTTATGAATTTTCTTGTAAAGTATGTCAGAACTATAAATAGAAGATTCAAGTCTTGTAAATAAAGAGTTGTAAGGATTTAAGTTACAATAAAACTTCAAGAGGAAAAATATATATCGAATACTCACGAGGAAGTTTGAAAATATATAAAGAGCCTCTAACTACCCAAGGATAATATTTTAAAGTGCATTAATTTATTAATGTGTAAATGCTAAGACTTCCATAACCTTTTAAAAACCTTATGGTACATGATTTATTGGCTTCAAATGATGAAATATGACATGTGATTTAGCATAAAAAGCCTACTATTTGATATAAGGATGTTTATGAGATATTGTCTATGTGAATGATGATGATGAGTTATGAAATATTGAGGATGAAGGATTGATTGTTCATGATTTATTTATGATTATGTGATGACATGCATACACTCATTTCAAGTAAAATAATAAAAGTAAAGCCTGGGAAAATAGCAATGAAAATCTGGAAAAGTGGACTTGAGCTAAGCTCATGGCTTAACCATTGAGATTACGGCAATGGAAAGATAATAAAAGTAAAGCCTAGGGAAGTAGCAATGAAAGTCTGGAAAAGTGGACTTGAGCTAAGCTCACAGTATAACCATTGAGATTACGGCAACAGAAAGAAAATAAAAGTAAAGTATGAAAAAGTGGACTTAAGCTCACAGCTTAACCCCCTAAACCGCTGAGATTACAGCAACGAAAAGAAAACCAAAAGGTTGTGGCGACAGCCACGATATGAGTCCATTATCCTTTTAGGGTGGTCTAAGGTATTGATGCATTTATCTCATGAGTGATTGAGAAAAACATTAATGAAAGAAAGTAAAATGTCATGTATGAATCTCATGAATGAAAATGTTTATGTGATTATGAAGTTTGCAAGAGATTATTAATTGATGAGTTATTTTATATATGCCTCTGCTAATATCCAAGAATAGTTTAAAAGCAACTTCACTTCAGCTAATCACGTTTGCGAAAAATTTGATAATTAAATCCTTACTTGTTCACCATTTTATGATAAACCCAAAGTGAATGAGACGACAACGATGACACTTTTAGTACAAGTAGAAACTTCTATTGAGAAATCTTGTATTTCTCACTCCTATATATATATATATTTTTTTTTTTCCGTTGTCGTTACTAGAGGTAGACGAATCCACTTAAAGTAACGGAGCTACAGCTAAGGAAGGAGGCAACACGTGAAGAATTCAGAACTTTCAAGAATTAGCACTCCGATATTTAGTATGTTTTAGTCGCGAGGAACAAATCAGTAATAGTAGAATTTATACTGTTATTTGTAATAACTTATGACTATGATATATGCTCTATTATGACTCAATGTATTAAGTATTTATATTTTAGTTTATGTGATGATAATTCTATAATTAGATCCTTATTTCACTGATTTAACTTAAGTAAGCAAAGTAACTTTAATTACCATCTACACAGCGTTATGCATTTCACTTCTCGTTACAGGCTTAAGTTTTTGAAAAGTAATTTATGTATACTTAAAAAAAATTATCCTATATTTATCTAAGTTAATTTCAAAAGAAAATGTACGCAAGGCATAAGTGACAACTAATAGAATTCAAATACAAACTTAAGTGTAGTTGGGTTCTACTAGAGTGTTATAGTACTAATATTTCAAAAGTCTCATTATTTTAATACTAGTTTATTTAATTAAGTAAAAATATGTTTTAAAAAAATCATTGAAGCTGGACTAAAATTTAAAATAATGAAAACAACGGTACGTAACTAAGCATAGATAATTGAATTCCATGTGAGGCGTATCAACTATCAAGTGAGGGGCAGGGGTGGATTGTTAATTTGTTATGAGAATGAGATGGGTAAATAAAATCTGTATGCACTATAAGAAAAATGAATATTTTTAACAATTATTGATATTGAAAGTGTCAATAAAAATATTGTCAAGAAAAATAATTTTTACATAAAATGATTATTAAAAATATTTATGAGATTTTATTGATAATTATTAAATGTTAAAAATACTTATGTGTACTTTGACATTTAATAATTGTTAAAAAAACTTATAAATATTTTTAATGAACACTTCATGTCAAATTTACTTTTTTTGATAATATTTTTTTTGACACCTTTAATATCATTAATTGTTAAAAATACTTATTTTTCTTGTAACAATAATTATACATAGATGATCAAAATTAAAAGTTAACTAATAGTCATATAATTATTTAAAAAGTTATATAACTTTATGTTTTAATCTTGATAATTCATAGATGTAATATTCAACGATTAATATTTACCACTCTTATCTTCACCATTAATCACTCCCCTGAATTAGTCCTCTCCCCAAACTCCATAAAACATACACGTCGAATAAATAGAGGTTATCCTGGCAATTAATTGATCTAGTAACTCTAAGTAACGCACATGTTAAGTAATAAAACAAGCAGCACGCATTTTCTCCAAAAAGGAATTACTAATTACCTCTCTAGTTAGATAGATTCATTATTATCCGGTATCATCATCGAATTAATTTCTTACTTACCACTACTATATAATGTGAACTTCTTTGTTCATTCACTACTAAGTTTTCAACTTGGACATGGAGAGTCAGCAACTCATCCGTTGGACTTGGAACACTAACAGTGAACCAGCACAAGGAAATAATCCACTTCTACTTATGTGCCAATTCTCTTCATATGATCAATGGCAATGCAAGTAAATTAATGAAGCTTTTTATACTATTAATACACACTTGCAGTACACTACATCCATTTCTCACAAACACCAGACTTATCAACTCCTTGTGATATATCTTCAATGTCTCTTGCAGGGGTAATGCTAATAGTGGGTATCATGCAGTTGATAATTGGCCATATGAATTTCCCATGCAAGATAGCAATAATATTGATGCCATCCCTTTTATGGAGTCTCATTATCCTGACATTTTTTATGAAATTCTTCCCATATAATGTATACCAATAAGCATACAAGGTGAATTAATGTATTAGTATGTGAGTTTTTCCAATTCTAATTCATGCTATATATATATATATTATTGTACTTGTCCTTATTTTTATTTTTTTCCCCTTAATGCTATTATTGGCTATGACTTTGATGATGTTAAGAAAGTGCATTCTGTTTGGAATGAAATTAATGCTGGAAATGATTCAGATAAACCTGTGTTTTTATCATGCAACAATAATGGAGAAAGTGGCAAGGGAATTTGGAAATTAGAGTTGAAAGAAAAGACAAGTGGAGGAGAGAAAAGTGGCAGTGGCAAAACCTTGTCAAGGAAGACTATTTCTTAGTGCTTCGATATGCCCATAGCAAAAGCAGCCAGAAAGCTTAATGTAGGCCCGACACATTTGAAGAGAAGGTGTAAGGAGTTAGGGATTCAGAGGTGGCCACACAGGAAGCTAATGAGCCTCCAAGCCTTGATAAAAAAATGTTCAGGTATTTCAATTGATTTTGTAAAGTGCCAACAAATATAGTGCATAATTTTGAGAAGATGAAATTTGTATAAAGTTTAAACTCAATAGAACATTCTTTCACAAAAATATGCAGTACATTCTTATATTTCTTATCTCCATATACTAAATATAAATATATTATATTCACCCTATATGATTTTGGTAGCGGTTATGTTGCAACCATAAAAAATTGGAGGAAAATGCACCTAATGTGACGGTAATGTGATTGTGGAGAGCATCTCATTAGCAACATTTATATATCTACTTTAAAAATATATTTATTTTTTTGTGTATTTTTTTTAAAAAAATCATATCCATACATGTTTATCACAAAATTGAAGCATTTTCTATATTATGTGTACTTTTAATTGGGTAGATGGTGCATGATCAAGGACAAGAAGGCCAAGCAAATGATGAAAAAATAAGGAATGCAATCGAGATATTGCAGAAAAGCTGTTGGAGGAAATGCCGGACTTGCAACTTGAGGATAATACAAAAAGGTTAAGATAAGCATGCTTCAAGGCCAACTACAAGAAGAGGAAGCTCATGGTCATGAAGTTGGTGGAACCAGAGTCATCTTCTTCTTCCCTCCTCATTGATGATGCAAGGAGTAATGACACATGGTTTGAAGAGCAAAAACATGACCTTAAATATCTGTTGCCTGATCCTGATTCTCCTTTTAACATAATGTTCTAGGATTCTAGCTAGATTTTGATGCTATCACTATTCGTTGTGGCTATATGATTATATCCTGAACAAGGTTTAGATAAGTTATAAGCATATTCCTAAGAAGACTATGTATTTGCTTTTTAAATCAAAGCAAAGCTACTTTCAGAAAGATCCAGTGGAAAGGCAATCCACAAAGAAAAATTATCTAATTAAAAAGAACTAAAAATGATATATACAAAAAATTAGAAATTTGTTTAGCCTACCTTCCTCATATTATATGCAGCTCCGGTCCTGCTTATGCAATCTATAAATGAGAATTTGTTTGTATGTTCAACAATACCCCATATTTTACTAATTGGTTATAAAGACTAGTTTAGAAACTTATTTTTTTTAATTTCCTTAAACCTCAAGGAAGTTTCAGAATTGGATGGCTCTAAATTAAAGCACCAATAATCGACTAGTTCAAGTCAAATCAAAAGAGTACCCACCTTCCCTTGGCTGAGTAAATGTTCAGTAATAAAGTGCTACTATACATATGTTCAAAATTAGCTCTATTAAATTTTTGTTTTTTTATAGGACTCAATTCATAGCCCCTTCTCTGCTTCTGTAATACCAAAAGCAAATGCTGTTATTGCACATAGCAGCTAGCATGATAGGATTAGAATAAATAAATTAGTTGAATATTTAGTAGTGGTTAATGGGCTATTGAGAAAAAAATCTTAAAGAAAGTAGCTGTGGTGGCAATTTGGAAGAGGAACTATTTTATTAGATGAAGAGAGGGTACAAGTACAACTATTCAATAATAAGTACTCTGTCAGCTTATAGCTTATTAACAACGCCTGAGCCCTGAAGAAGTGTAGAAATGAGTAACAAAACGAAAGTGCAAGTTGGTGGAATTGAGGCAGAAAGATTTATCTTACATTTTTTTGGATATTTAGGCCAATCCTTCTAACATTCGAGTAAAGTATCACTTTCATCCCTAAAATTGTATGCATGAGTCACTTTCATCCCTGAAATTTGGAAATTAACTCTTTACTCCGTGAAATTGTATTTTATAGGTCACATTAGTCCGTGAAATTTGAAAAGCATCACTTTAGTCCCTGAAATTGTATTTCGTAGGTCACATTAGTCCCTAAAAAGTTAATTTGACTAAGGACTAATGTGACCTATGAAATGCAATTTCAGGGACTAAAGAGTTAATTTTTCAAATTTCAGGGACTAATGTGACCTATGAAATGCAATTTTAGGGATTAAAGAGTTAATTTCTAAATTTTAGAGACGAAAGTGACTCACGCGTGCAATTTCAGGGACGAAAGTGGCTCACGCGTGCAATTTCAGGGACGAAAGTGATACTTTACTCCATTATATTCCACATGTTGTTCGTTATAGCATGGCTCACCATATTTAAGAAATCAAGAAGAGATTGCAATGCTGTAGTTGATAGGCATAGAAAGGCCTTGAAATAATTGATATGATAAGTTTGTTTTGCATAAAGAGTTAAGAAAGAAAGTAAACGATCTATTCCCATAAAGGAGTAATAAATATCTCTGAATGATAGCAAAATGAAACTTTATTATTGATGTAAGGAGAAGCACATATACATCATGGATGAAAACTAGCCATCCTAAATTTCATAATGAGTGAAGCAGTTGTTAAGTATGTAAGGTTGTTAATACTCAAAAAAAAAAAAAAATCAAGATGACATTTCCGGCTTGTGAACAAAGATAGTAAAAGGAAGAGAGCAGGAGATAGATTAGGCCAACATTGAGTTTTTCACGAATAAGGTGGCAACTAAGTTCTAGATATTTGGTTCCTTCATTGAATGATCAGTTATGGGCAAGGTGTATGGTTGATTGGTTATCACAATATACAGAGAAGGGATGTGGTGTGGGAAAGACAAGTTCACATAAACTATAGTGGCAATGGCTTCCCCGAATAGATGCAAAAGCTAGTAATACTCCTCCTTGTGTTAGGACATCCAACCTAGTCACCGCCACTAATAGGTTTGAGTTTGATGTCAAATTCAATAGAAAAAAACAAGCCATAAGTAGAAGCATTCTTTATGTACAACAGTCCAAGCTAACATAGATTGACCGAGCTTTTGGTAACTTCAACAATACCTTAGGTAGTGTTTGGTAGCTGATATAGGACAGTGGAGACAGAGACAGTAGAGATAATGGAAATAGAGACATAAAAAATAGTGTTTTTGTATCTTGTTTGGTTGTAGAGTACAAGACAAGATAATTATCTCCGTATTTTATTTGGAAACACGGGGACAGAATAACAAATATATGATAAAAGATATTATAGACCACATCAGATCGCCACCCACCTCCACCGATTGGTAGCCGAACCATCGCTACACCACCCATAATTGAGAGAACACATAGCCAACTTTTTGGAGGTAAAGAAATTTTCTGTATTTCTGTCCTGAGGATAGAAAAGTTTTCTATCCCCTATTTTTGTGTCTAACACCAAATAGATTTGTGTCTCTAATATCTTTATATTTCCTTCTCTGTATCAACTACCAAACACTACCTTAGTGAACTCTACATTGCATATGCAGTAGAGGTTTTGATAGGCAATGTTGTATACAACCTAATAAAGTTTTTTTTTTAATTTATTACAACATCATGTTGTAGGTGCCAAACATTTGTTGCTTGGAGGAAAAAATCAAGCTAGTTGATTGTCATGATCCAAACTAGACTATAACCATTGCATACAAATAATCAGTCCCCTAGCAAATTTAACTAGAATTTTACAAAAAGAATAAATAAATAAGAAAACTAATAATTTCCTGAATACATAACCCAGGTAACTTCACAGATAACGAACATAATATTCATGGCATACTTCACATGCACCCAGAGTCAAAATAATAAAGAAATATGTATGGCGATACATGCATAAGTATTAATACTACTGAATAACATAGCCAAACAAGATCACGTCTATGGGTTAATGGAGAAATCTAAAGATTACAATGTTCAAATTCAAATACATAACATAATTATAATAATTGAGATGGCTCACATAAGGCATGCCAATCATAAATAATGGCTTTATGGAGCTAGAGGGGCAGAACTTATTAGGTCGACATTGGGATATGAAACATGAGAAAAGAAGGATGAGTCCAACTGAACAAGGAAAGGACAACATATTTATGGAACAAGTTCAAAATAAAGGAATTCCCACCACAGTATCATATGTTTATACATAAAAGTACTTTGAAAGCAATTTACATAAATACCATATTCATCACAAATTGGAAATAAAATAATACTCGAGTGGAGAGACCTCAAATCTAGACTAAAAATTATAATCAAGATCCATACAATGTTTGGTCTCCCTATCACTTGTCGCTAGTGTGACCAAATTAATTTGGACATGTTAGCCAAATGCGTAGGCTTAGCAATATCCCTACTAACTAGAGCTCGAACCGAGGTGCAACATAATGGCAACGTCTATTGTCGTTAGCTACAATTTCCATGAATCATTCCTTCCAAGAAAATTGTTTTTTGGTTGTCAATGAAAATAATATCACCAATCCTTATATTTAATTTGACATGGTTCAATTCATTAGATTGCAATAATCAAGGTTATCATCACATCAATCATGGTTCAACTAATCAGAAATTGAAATACTCTTATATCAATCAAATGGTACAAAACCATAAGGCTATGCTTAGGAGTTTTTTTACAGAATATGGAAGGGAACAGATGTTAATGGAATGGAAAAGAAAGGTGAGGAGTAAAGTGGAAGATGTTATGTCATTCCTTATTTAGTTATTTAACAATGTTAATGAGAGAATGGAAGGGAAATTACACTCATTCCCTCTGTGATTCCCTAGTTTGGAGGTGAAAAAACATGGCTTTTAGTGACAAGAGAGGGAGACATTCCTTACTAGGCATCCCCCGCCATCTCTCTTAAAATTACTTCCAAAAAATTGATCACTTAATTGTAGCGTTGTCACTCCTTGTTCCATAGTGTTGCATAGGTAAAATCATCACTTTCCTTGAAATCTCAATAACATTTTCACAGCAATAGATATGCAAATCATTTGTTAAACAACCCAAACAATATATATTCATATATAAATGCAAAACATATAATTAAAAGATATGTCATAGTACACAATCCATTCATTATATAATTCAAGTGATAATGGTTCAATCCTACAATGTCATATAACTCATGGTTTCATCCTCAAGAGTATCTAACAGCACATAAATCATCCACAAGATATTAGTTTGTAGCTCTAAGGACTTACTTAGACTTCCTCCGTCACAAAAATTGCAAATTCTAAAGCCTAACTTTTAGCCCTTTTCTCCAAATTCATCATATATGATGAAATCCAACTTAACTTTTGAACCTAATCATGTACCTAAAGAAATGAAACTTCTCTAATACTTTTGTACAAATCAAGGATGCAAAATATTGCTCAAAGACAACAAGAAGTAACTTAAAAGGGTGAGCCAATTTAGCTGTATCTCGCTATCATAAAACCTTGGCAATTCCTAAACAATTTCTGAGAAATTTGTTTTCAAATGATATAGGTACTCCAATATTAATTCATTCTTTACTACTATTGAAAATTCCATGAATAGGTAACCTAACATTTACATTCCTTCCAATGTTAGAGCAAACAAAATTGGCATCAAACTTACCCATTTTATCTTCATCATTGTTGTCTCTAAAGTTGTTTCGTTGACACCATAATCCTGTATTACCTATAGGCCCTCCATGATTTTGTTAATTCTTCACAATTCTTATATCACTTCCAACAACTATACTTCTTAAATGTCCATATGGTTGTGAAATGTCATTACCTCCAACTTGTTAGCAGAGCTTCCATACAGAAGTCCCCAATCACTTTCAATAGTGACACCTGTGAAATTTCCTTGACACAATGTGCTTGAGTTATTTTTAGTATTGAGACCAATAGAATTGCTTTCAAGCAACACCACTGAATGCTTAATTTCAACGTCAAGAGCTTTGAAATTGTCTTGAAAAAAATATCCCCATGTCATTTTTAACACTGAGGCTTCTAAAATGGTCTTCAAGAAAAATCCTAGAGCCAGAGTTACCATTGAAACCTCCAAAATTGAAATAGGACAACACCCCTGATTCGCTTTGGCCAATAAGACTTCCAAAATTACTTGAAGGCAACACCCTTGAGTTGCTTTCAACAATATAACATTTACAATTGTCTTGGATCAACACCATATCTTTATCACCAACATACGTATGTATTGGATTTAGCCTCATGTTGTTCAATATATTGTAAATAACCACTATTCATCTTATCATCATCTTTCACCAAATCATTAGCCGATTTTTATTCTAAAACTTTTTCATCTATATGGATCTGAGAATCTATATCACCTTGTAACTTATTATCTATATAACAAGAATTTGGTGGTGGTGGATTAGGAGGCCTTAATTGTTCAAAATGACTAATTCTCTTTCCAACAATCTTCAATTTCTCCTCTACATAAGAAAGTAAACGCCTCAAATCACTCACCACAAAATCAGATAAAGGTTTACCTTCATTATAGATTTGGTGCATAAAGATCGACATTTCCATTTGATCATTACCCTCCTTCAACTTGGCAAGTTTGACGTTGAAGCCTTTTCATCTTCTGAAATCATAGCAATCAATTTTTAGCCACTATAGAAGGTGCCCAAATTATAGGGCGCTTATCCCTTGGTCTACAAATGGTTACACATGCATTGATACCACAAAGGGTGGTAAGCTCTTGTATCATCTTTATCATCTAGGTTGGTGAATTTTTTACTCCCAACCTAAAACAACTAGGGAATAGATATAAATAGTAGAAAAAATCTAGATGGTGAAGGAAAAAGAAAAGACATTTTGGTGGGTGATTTTTTCCCTTCTTTCTTCTTCTAATTTTACCTACTTGATCTCCTTTTATTCATACTTGTCTTTTTATTTTTATTTTTTTACTCAAAAGTGAATACAAAAGAGAAATAAATAGGAGAAATAATGTGGAAAAAAATGAAAAATTAAAGAAATATAGCCACTTTAATTGATTATTGTATAATAGAATTAAGACATGAATTACAAATAATAGTAAGATACATGGGATTTTGATTTTTGCAAAAATAAGAAATTTGATATTAATGGTTTTTCTGAAACCATATATGAAAAATATGGATATTATTTATTCCTTTTTAAATTATGAATTTGTGTGAAGTTGTACACAAGTCTTATTACATTGGTTGAACATTTGGGATGTAATTAGCAACAAATTAATTTCATTTTAATTAAATTTATACATATGTTAATATATAATTTATGGATTAAATTTGTTTTTGGACCCTAAAGCAAGCAAATCTTGGCTTTAGTTCTTGAAAAAAAAATCATTTGGTTTCAATCCAAACATTTCTAAAAGTACTTATGACAACTAGTAATCATCCATGACAGACACCAAAATCAACTAATTTTAGAAATATTTGAACCAAAACTAAATAAAAATATTTTAGTGACTAAAATCAAAATTTACATATTTTTCAAGAACCAATAGTATATTTAAGCCTTCATTATGAATTTAACTAGAAAAAATGAGCTTTTTTATTCCCATTACTTTATTTTTTAAAATGAAATTTTTTAATTGGAAAAGTATCTACATTTCATTTTTTAATCTAGTTCTTTTATCTATAATTTACTCTAATTTAGCTGCTTACATTACGAATTGCCTTGAATTTAGTACATAATTACTTTTCCATCACATAATTGACAAAAATGCTAACATGACACCATCTACATCATGTTACATCCATTTGTATGTCATGTTACCATCATTTGTGTTGCGATAACATTTTTCATTGTTCATATGAAAAAAAAGTGATTATGAACTAAATAGAAGACAAATTGTAATTAAAAGGACTAGATTGGAAAAAAAAAACTTAAATACAAGGGACATAACGTTGAAAAAAACAAATTTTGAGTAAATCACTTGCATTATCTAGTATTCTTAATGTTGGATGAAATCACTTGCTTTCTCTAATACTACAAGTTTTGAAAGTCTTGCTTTGGAAAAATTTTGCTAGAAACAAGGCTCATGCTTCACCTGTATCAACCAACAAAGCAATGGATATTTTTATTTTTTGTTCAAAAGTAAATGGGTGTGTTAAAAAGGGGTGACGATCCTCAAATGTCAATTTTTTACATGATGTGGTCATGTGTTGATCCTCACCCTTGATTGAGTTAAAAAAAATAGTTAATTATGTCAAAAGAGGGTTTGACCAATAGTGAAGATTTAACATAATAAGGTCATGTTGAAGATGCGCTTGAGAGGATTCATACCCGTTGAAAATATTGCCTCCCTTGTTTTCATGTTTTGGTCTGCTGAAGATTGCAAAAAGCCAAAAGCCTAACTCAAACAATAGGCCCCAAATTATCAATACAAAAACACGGCCCACATGTTAGGAAAGACAAACAACTAAGATATATAATCTAATAAGGACCGTTAACCAAAAATTGAAAAGGTCAGGGCAATCTGGTACACCAATCAGAAGCGATATTGTTAAAGAAATAATCATTCCTTTCCTTCTAGATCATTCATGCTCTGTTTGACAAACTCTTTGTTCTTACACAGGTGATCGCCTTTTTGTTGGATTTCAACAAAGCTAGAGCCGTCAAAATATGTCTACTCATGGGCAGGTTAGAACAACTTGAAAAAAATAAAGCATGTACTAGGCTACAAAAGGAAAGAAAAAATGTTAGCTCAACTTAGTCCAACCCAATTTGGCCCAGCTTGAAATTGAGTAGTGTGCTTCAAGTGAGCTAGCTCAACATTTCATACCTGTAAATTTGGACCCAATATTATCATTATTATTTTTCACTAAGAGAGTGTTTTAAGGATTGTTAATATATTCTCAAAAATAATCACTTGGGAATAATAATATATTCCCATGTTCTTACAAGTTTTTATAAAAAATATTCGCATGTATCGTTCATCCCAAGAAAACTATATTCTTATGTTTTAATATAATTTGATTCCCATGATAGGGGTGTGAATGAAAGATTCTCACGACATGAGAATAAAATTATTGAACGAATTCCCTAAACCCTACGATATATAATCTGGCAAGGACCGTTAACTTAAAAAAGAAAAAGTCAAGGCAAGGATAAGAGCACTCTAGTACACCAATTAGAACCGATATTGTTGACAAAATAATCATTCCTTTCCTTCTAGATCATTCATAGGTTGTGACTTGTGAGCTAATAAAGCCATGCTTTGTTTGACAAACTCTTTGTTCTTACTCAAGGGATACCTTTTCTATTGGATTTCAACAAAGATAGAGCCATTAAAATCTGCTCAACCATGAGCAGTCAGAACAACTCGAAAAAAAAAAAGAGAGCATGTGCTAGGCTACAAAAGGAATGAAAAAATGTTAGCTTAAATTAGTCCAACCTAATTTGGTCCAGGTTGAAATTGAGCAGTGAGCTTCAAGTCGGGCAAGCTCGACATCCTAACATGTAAATCTGGGCCCAATATTATCATGATTTTTTTCCACAAAGAGAGCGTTTGTTCTAAGGATTGTCAATATATTCTTGGAAATAATTACTTGGGAATAATAATATATTCCCATGTACTTACAAGTTTTTGTAAAAATATTCGTAGGTATCATTCATCCCAAGAAAATTATATTCTTATGTTTTAATAAAATTTAATTCCCATGATAGGGGTTGTGAATAAAAGATTCTCATGACATGAGAATAAAAATTATTGAACAAAAATATTAAAATATCCATCAATTATCTTGTTTTTTGGCTCACATTAAATTTAGAGATTTTTTTTTAGAATTATCACATATATTCCCAAAATTATGGGTTATAAAGAAAATACATACACTTTAAATTTATGCGTGAGACTAAAATTGATTTTCAGGAATTTATAATACAAAACAAATGAAAATTTTATAATACATGAATGATATTTCTAGAGATAATATTTTCAGACATGTGATTCCTATGAATGTAATTTTCTAGTAAAAACACTAATAGAACCAATAAATTTATTGAAATGTTGATGAGAGGCTAACTCTTGTCCTATATTTTAATTTGTATGGGATTAAGTTTTTTTTTTTTGTGAGTGGCACCAATTCGTCCAGAAATACTTTTGATAGTGATTGAATTGAGAGTTTACTATTAATTTATAATACATCAAGTTGAGATTACAAGGCCTAACACAATTGATAACTAGTTTAGTTCTCTAAGCATCTAATTAGCAGTTCAATTCCTAACAGTGTATGAGAGGGTCTCATGGCTAAAGACAAAATGCGCGTTTATGAGCTTTGTGCCTTGAGGGGATCAATTATTATTTCTGGAGATGGATACCTTAACTTTTTTTTCAAAAAAAAAAACTTTGCTCACCTCCCCTTTCTAGTGTTTTGAAGCTTTGAGCTCTTGTTATTATTTATAATATTAAAAAAAAATCAAGTTATCTTATTTTTTACTAATGGAGGAGATGAAGAAAAAAATCATTAAAATTATGAAATCGATCAATTGTCACTTCATCACTATCAAAATTTGTTTTAAGATATAAGCCATTGGGATTGGTCTAGTAATAAGTGGTTTGAGTAATATGCATGAGACTCCAGGTTCAAACCTCGTTGTGATCAATGTAATTTCTGAAATATAAAAAAATATATTTTTAGATCATAGTCTACATATGAATATATCAATTATATATTGTTACATCAATAAATATAGTTGACTTTCACATCTATTATTAGAATAATTATGCAAATGGAAGCATTTGATTCAATGATAATGTAACAAAAAGTTCTACATTGTTCTTACATTAAAATTAAGCATTGAAAGTATATTTGGTTGCAAAGTAAAAATAAGGACAAAAATTATTTAAATGAGTTTTAAGTGTAAAATTATATGTGAAATTCATCCATAAAACTTTTATCTCTAATTTCATCCCTCAATCGAAGATACCCTAAATAAATAATGTAAACCTTTATTTATATCGCTTACGTTTTACAAAGGTTTCAACGTCATTGGAATATATATTAAGAATTGGCGTTTTCAAAATGTTCCTACCTTGAACTTTCGATGGACACCATAATCTAAATCATAAATGGAAAAAATTGATGTAGATCAAATTCCAATGCTAAGAAACCACAACATACAATATTAGAAATCACAATAAAATATAAAATATCAAGTTTTCAGTCATAATTTGAATGTCATTTATATTTTGAAAATGGTATTAGTACGTAAATAGAATAAAAGAAAAACTTTTGAAACTAAATTGAAATCTTGATATAATTTAAGAGATATAAATAATATTTTAACCTAAACTAAATCATACTTCTATATTTCATCGACTTATTCTGATTCTTAAATCATTTTTTTCTTCTTTTGGCTTTTTTTTTTTTTGCGTTAACTTTATATAAAGACCAGAGCGCGACTTAGCAATTTATCAATGGCGCATCTTTAAAACTAGGAGTCATGGCCCTAAATATACTACTGTGCATAAATGATATCACTCTATATAAACTAGGAGTTTAATTTTGATGTATTGACTGTGTAAAACAGTTTTGTATTATCATCCAATTAAAATATTTAGTTTGGATGACTTTTCAGGTAGTGTATATAAAACTCAACTATCATGACTTATATGATAATATATGATTGGATGAATGTGTAAAAAAATTTTACACTGTCAGTACATAGCAATTAAATCCATAAACTAATTCTTTAACTCAAAAGTTTATTAGCTTATATTTTAAATTAAAAAATAAAACTGAAAATATTACGTTACAATTCAGCATCATTTTATAGTAAAATATTTTTGTTTTGTTACGATAGACAAGAAACTACAAGAGTTGAATCATCGATTTAATAATCAATCAATAAATTTGCTAAGTCTAAGCTCTACTTTGATTTCTAATGATAACAAAAGAATTTTACATTATTTGGTGTATGTTTGGGAACGAGAGAAAACAATTTTTTTTTTTTAAGTACAAGCTATTTTGAAATAATTTCCCGCGTGTTTAGGTTAAAAAAATTGAATGAATTAGACGAAAAAAATTAATTTTAAGCTTTAAACCCACTTATATAGATTTTTAAAACTTCTTTTTGGTTCTGATTACAAGTAAAACTACCACTTATGCAAAATATATGTATTGGGAACCACTGAAATGAGAGCAGTGGTTTAGAATACATGATTAACCTGAATTTGATTATCATAATATATACTTTACGGATCAAAATTATTTGTCCCCAAACAAAATTTCCAACCTCTGCCATTGGCAATAGTTGACCGATATGGCCCCAAGTACAATTTTGCAAGCAATGGCATAATTAGGTGCACTAACCATAACAATTCACCCGAAGAGTATCCAATCCGGTTACCTTATTCTACCATTTAGCACTTTCCAATGCTTAACCTTTATTCCTTGTAATGGGAGTGTGTTCCGAACCAATTCATTTCAATTTTCAAGTGGTAACATTGACAAAATCATGACTCCACCACCCATAAAGAAAAGCTAAAAAATAATAAAATCATGACTTGAGCATACATATTTATAGTCTTCAGGAGTTATGCATTCACAAATAAAAGTTGTAACAGAACACAAGGGTGGTTGAAGTAGGTTTGAATCAGTACTAGTTGGTTTAGCAAACAATCTACTTCTCCCTCTACTTGCAATGACACACTTTTTTCCCTTTGTTGCTAGCAAACATAGTACAATCTCACTATTATATGCTTAAAAAATTCCAAAACTGCTATAAAATAAAGCAACCCAATTGCTTTCAACCTTAGCTTAGACCCTTTATGCTTGAGGAATAATATAACTTGTGAAGATCCTTGAAGAGACCACCACTATACAAACATGAAGTTCAACCTTGTGCTAGTTGTTACAGTGGCCACCATTTTTGGAATTGGGCTTGAAGGATGCCATTGCAAGGTTGTGCAGTTCATCTTTGGAGACTCACTCTCGGATGTTGGAAACAACAAGTACCTCTCCAAAAGCCTTGCTCAGGCAAGCTTGCCTTGGTATGGTATTGACTTGGACACTGGGCTCCCCAATGGGAGGTTCTGTAATGGCCGCACAGTTGCCGATATAATAGGTAAGTCTTTTTCACTTAAGGTTATGTTTGATTGAGGGACAAAAATGAGTTATAAATTTTCATGATTGGATTTTATATGTAAAATTTTACATGAACCTTATCCATGAAAAATTTACCCCCCATTTTCAAGGCCCAGCCACATGTAAATACTTTGCCAATACAAGAAATTAACTCAATTATTTTAACATGTAGGTTGAACTTTCAAGAAGCCCCTAGATGGCTTCTTGTTTTTCTTTAACTTTAACCTGCTTTAAACGTGAAAATTTTGATCTTTTATTTTTGTGTCTAAGGGCATTACAAACCCCTGATTATTTGGTTGTGGTTGTCGAGGTGTTTCATATTGTGTAAATTTGGAATGAGTTGTGCTATTTGTATTCATTGTATATGCGACACCGTATCGACTCACACCGCATTTATCATTGGATGGGGTGTGAGTCTTATTTGAATGGGATCCGCACCTCATCCAATAGTTGATGAAATATGAGTCGGCATGATATTCCATATTCAATGAATACAAATAACATTTTTCATTCTGAATTAGAATTTTGTTCGGCAGTTTAGAAATAAAAGCAATTTTCTAATTGTAACCATAGCTGATATTTTACAATGTTCAGGTGATAAAATGGGCCTTCCTAGGCCTCCAGCATTTCTGGACCCATCATTAACTGAAGATGATATATTGGAAAATGGGGTCAATTTTGCTTCTGGGGGTGGTGGCATATTGAATGACACTGGCAGCTATTTTGTAAGTTACTACTGTAAACTCTTTTTTTTTATTTAATTACTACTGTAAACTCTTATAATGTTTTTGTTGTCAAATTATAGCCATTTAGTAAGAGTAGCAAGATACTGATATATAGTTTTGAATTAAACACCATTCTTCCTGCAGATTCAAAGGTTTTCTCTCTACAAACAAATTGAACTATTTCAGGGAACACAAGAACTAGTTAGAGGCAAAATTGGGAAAGAGGAGGCAGACAAGTTTTTCCGGGAAGCTCGTTATGTTGTTGCTTTAGGCAGCAATGACTTCATTAACAATTACTTGGTGCCTGTTTACAGTGACTCGTGGACATACAATGATCAAACCTTCATTGACTACTTAATAGGAACACTAGAACAACAACTGAAGGTTTATTTTCTCTACACTAACACAAGCTACCATTCCTTTGTATCTCATTTTTTATTTTTAATACTAATAGTAATGTGTTTTTTCTTTACAACTATGCTTTTTTTTTTTTTGGGTCAGCTATTGCACAGTTTAGGAGCAAGGAAGCTGATGGTGTTTGGGCTGGGCCCAATGGGCTGCATTCCCCTTCAAAGGGTGCTTAGTACTTCTGGGCATTGTCAAGATAGAACCAACAAGCTGGCCCTTGGCTTTAACAAAGCTGGAAGCAAGTTAATGAATGACTTGGGGAAACAACTTCCCAATTCGAGCTACAGATTTGGAGATGCATATGATGTTGTTAATGATGTGATTACCAACCCAAAAAAGTATGGTAAGTACATATATTACAGAGTTATATTATTTGTACACGTTATTTACATCAATGAAAAGGAAACCACAGTGACTATAACGGTAAGTTATAACGTCACTCGATCGAAAATTCATATACAAATGATAAGGACTTTACTAATATGACTAGGGACAACATTATGACTTATCACTACGGTCACTGTTAGTTCCATGAATTCCCTATTTTGAACGCGTGTGCTTTCTAGTGTTCGATGGACATATTGATTATGTACAGATGATACTTTTCTGTATTACTTTCCTTAACAACTTGGTGCAAAGACCAATATCTTAAGAAGTTCAAAGGATTTCTCAATGTCATTGCATTTTGGATTCTAGGCAATAATTCATACATGATCATAAAATTGTGAAAAAAGAATGAGATGTGTTAGCTAGCTTGTGTGCTGAGAATGACTTCCAATGAAATCATGGTTGCAATGTAGGATTCCAAAATTCAGACTCACCCTGTTGCTCCTTTGGGAAGATTAGACCCGCTCTTACATGTTTACCTGCATCAACACTTTGCAAAGACAGAAGCAAGTACGTTTTTTGGGATGAGTACCACCCCACGGACAGTGCTAATGAGCTCATAGCCAATGAGCTCATCAAGAAATTTGGATTTTTGCGTGTTGATCAGACAGGTGCTCCTTCACCATCACCTGCTGCTGCTCCCTCTGCAGATGACTAGTGCATACAACAAGGTTTTCTTGCCCAATGATGTAATATTGCTTTTATCATCTGTAGTGAAACCAAGTTTCTTTTGTACTAGATTTGTTGTCACGCCTTCAGTGATACAAAATTTATTGTTATTATTACACAGAAACTAATACTACTTCATTGGATTCTCCAATCACAAGTTGAACCCTGGTAAATGTGTAATAATCTCTTGTTACCACTAATTGTTTTGGAGTAGAAATATATACACAGTTAATAAATAGTATTTCTTTGACTTTGTGAGGCCAAGGGAAGGCAGCAAGGCTAAAGAAATATGAAGAAACTTATGACATTTCCTTTGATTCACCAATCACATGTTTAATTAACCCAGTTAAATGTGTAACATGGATCACGGCATTTGTTCTTGTTCAACTATGCGTGCAACATTACCAAATCCTCTTAAATTTTTATTCCCAATTGTGGACCTTAACTTCCGAAGCCTAAGAACCACAGGCGACATCAACTCCTACAATAGTGGCCACTATAGTGGGCAACATTGCAGTATGACAGTAATTGTTGTGTATTGGACCGATTTGTTTTATTAACCAAATGAACTAGTAAACATGGTAACCACAGTAAACTGGGGCACATGAAGATTCAAAAACTTTTGTCACGCATCTGACTTGGATATCAAGCCCTTGACTAGTAGAAACAGACCAATAGCATATTAAGTATATACACAATTGATTACCCACTGCTTAGGTCTGCTCTGCTCTTGAAGGGACACTACACATAAGGAATATTTTTTCAAATGGATCAGATTAGCGTTGATAGGGATGCAATTGTTCTGATGTTCAGCCATCACTTTTTCTAGCTACACCCTTGTGACATTCAGTCAATCATGTATACTTTTTTTTTAAAAAATCAAATGTGTTTTATTGTTAATGCGGTAATTTTCATTTTTGTCACATTAATTACAAATTAAGTGATTAATAGAAAATACTGCACGGATTCATTGAGAAGTTTTAGTGTAAGATGTACACTGTACATAAATTTTTCTCTTTGGTATTAGAATTATAAAAGTGATGAGGTTTAAACTAAGACCTCATGCGTATTATCTAATCGCTCACCATCAACCGATTTCTAATAGCTTGGTACATCGTACATATATTTATAGATTAAAAGCAAACTTATTATTTGAACTTTCATATAATTAATTTATTGGAAAAAGACTTTTCACATTATATTTATATCAGTGATAATATTTTACATAATCAATTATTAAAAAAGTGATTATACTTATAATTAATTATTGAAATAATTTTAATCTCATGACTAATCTAAACACACCATAATGTGCAAAATATTATATTAGCATAGAATCTGAATCCTTTAAAATGATAAAAAATTCTTAAATGCTATTAAAGCAAGAAAAATTTGTTGCTCTTTATTAGTTATCATTTGACACATCAACAATTATATTAGAAACATTAGAAGACAATGACCCGTAAGACTGAAGTGTTGGATAGTAAATAATATTTACTTTTTTATTTTTTCTTAGAACTCAAAATCTCAAGCTGGCCAAGTATGCGGCGGCGAGCAAAACAACAATAGAAGAGAAGAACATAAAGAAAAAATCATAGCTAAAAAGACAACACCAAAGCAAAACAATGTGCCCTAAAGGTCTTAGAAAACATGAAAACATTAGTAATAAAAAAAAAATGAGCGGAAGACAAAAACAATATCACTCACTAGCTCTTTTGGTATTGGCATCAAGGTTAGAAATAGAGATTGTAAGTAGGCTTGATCCGTATGCATATTAAGTCCCCATTGTTGCCGGTCATGGAATTTGGTTGTCCACACTTGTCTTTGTTTTCTGAATTGTTAATTCAATTAATTATATTTTGTAACTGCAACCTAGCATGTGATCATATCAGCATTCTATTCGTTGTGAACTTGTGATACCCCACTACCTAGTTGTTGGGCCACCTAGCATTTTATATCAGCATTCTACTAAACTAAAGGAGAATAGCCAAATAAATTATTGTTATTGATTGTAGAAAAACTACAAAAGCTAGAAGGGTTAAACGAAGAAGTTTCTCAGAGCAAGCAAGCCATCTGCTGTAAGCTTTACAAAAAATGCAAAGAAATCATGGGGTGCAAAAGATGTGTCGGTCCTATTGGATGAGAAATAATAGCGCGTGATTCCAAAAGTGTGTGTTGATATTGTTTTAGGACCAGAGAGGCATGAAAAATTTGTTCTTTTTCCCTTGGAGGTTTCTAAGAACAGATTGTTCTTACATGAGCTTTTGTACATGCACCTCCAATGATCACTAATATATAGAAGATAAAGAAATATTTAAAACATGTTTCTGCGTGAACCTTCTGTCAAATATATAATTTATAAAGATCCCTAGGTGCATCACTAGCATATCTGCCATGCATTTGCCATTTAATTTGTTCCTTAGTTCTTAAGGCTGCCTTCTTAAACAAAAGAACTTAATTATAATAATGAAATCATGCAAACGTACGTAAGGGGAGCATCTCTTGTAAGGACAAGATGTTCTAAGCGCAATCCCTCATCATTAGCAAGTTTTTAATTCTTCAGAATATGCCAAGTTGCAAGGAAATTGATCTTGCTTTTTGTTTCGGATACCACCTAGACATATCTGGCACTTAAAAAATGCAACACTCCAGTGCTTAGTTATATAAATCAATAGACAAGTGTAATGTGGATCTCTTTAATAATTTCCCATACAGCATGATTGATTGCAGAGAGATAATGAGAACCTAGATTATGATCTTGTTTCTGGAGGAGGTGTTGTAACGGGCTTACAAGTGTTGTGCTCATGGCTATTAAATTTTTATGCATGCGTCACTTTGTGTTCTTCATTTTTGGCCTTTTCATAAATCCACCTTTCCATATAGTTTCATGCAATATCCAAATTCATTAATTATGAGTTTCTGATCTTGCATATTTGCTATAATATGAGAATCCCACTAACTTCATAAGCTGGAATGAATACTTTTAGGCCTCTAATTTTCCAAGATTTGGAAAAGGCCGTAGTATTAGGGAAAGCAGTGGACAGAAGTCTATTCTAACCACAACTTTATGGATCGCTTTAACACGAAAGCAAATTAGTGTTGAATAAGCTGTACATAAGATATTTCCCCAAGGCTTCTAGGTGGCTAGCTAACTGACATGATTGCACAAAATAAACATAAACAATTTGGTTTAGTTATTCATTATTATAGTTCTAAGAATTTGCTTCTATTCTACATAAGCACGAAGCACCCTGCTGTGGGTAAACAAATGGTTTTTCATATTTATATTGCCATATCTTTTTCTTGCAAAAGAAGGGCTATAAACAAAAGGCTACTTGTCGGTTTAATGCCACACCTATCTCTAGCAAGCAACTTTAATTTATACGCGTTAATGTGTTCGGAGACTAATTATATAGGGGGTGGAAGATTGTGACCGAAAAGGTAATGCTCATAGAAATTTTTTATTTTTTACATATCTTGGTAGCACTTGATGAACATGTGAAATTTCAATTAAAAATAAATATTAAAATGGGTCCTAACTAAAATATTATCCAACACTTGTCATTCCAGAGCATTGAAGAATTTCTCGTAGGCGCAATAGTTTTGCCTACATGAATGACACATGTTCTCATAATTGAGAATTTCATTTGCAACTGCTGATTGTGATTATTCGTGCGTTCACACTATGTTAAGGGGAATTATTTTCACACTGCTTTAATTCTCCACGCGATGTACAGTAATTGTACCCTCACACATGAGAATGTTACCATGTTTTCCACTCTCCAGGTATTGGAATAGAAATAGAGTAATTTTATAAAAATAATAAAATTATATAATAAACATATAATATATATTTTATTACAATTAAATTTAATCATCTCAATTATTTATTTCATATAATAATAATAAAATATATAATATATACTTATTATATAATTTTATTATTCTCGTTCCATTACAACAACGCTGGATTCGTGCTGTTGACGCAACATGGAGAAGAAAACAGTGGGGACTAGTAAATTGAATGTCTTCTTGAAGTGTCAAAACTCAAAAGCCATTGCAGGATCTAGTTACCTGCAGGATATTATTGAGCTTCATTTTGTTGGGTATACTTCACAAGGGCGTGAATTTCTTAAACTAGTTTTACCTCAACCAATTAATATTAGTTCTATTTTTCATTTTTTTACGGCAGTTCTATTTTCCTATATAAATAAAAAGATCAGAAAATTTTCTATCCAAATACTGTACATTTTGGGTGGTGTTTGCTAAATTTCCTTAGAAAGAAAATGTGGAGATACTGAGAATAGAAATATGTTTGGAAGAGAATAGAAATAAATATCTTAAAATTGTCTCTATCTTAGGACAATTTTTAAGCCAAATTTTATAATTAAAAAAGGGGAACATTGGACACGTATCTTCGAAATATAAATTTAAAATATTATATTTTCAAGAATTTATCCCTTTAAATATTTTATATTTTATATTTAT
Organism: Dalbergia cochinchinensis; assembly: GCA_031216125.1. NCBI lineage: Eukaryota > Viridiplantae > Streptophyta > Magnoliopsida > Fabales > Fabaceae > Dalbergia > Dalbergia cochinchinensis. The sequence continues at coordinate 49,370,426 of CM062373.1, read as the reverse complement.
CCTTTTCACTTTTCAAATTTTCATTAAATTACTTCTTTGTCTTTTCATCGATTACTATATGTCCTATACATCATTACTACAATTATTTCTCCATCTCTGGTATCTTCTCTGTCCTATTGTATGACTCTCTCCATCATTTTTTATTCTTGGACAGATACCAAACGTTTTATAGAATAAAATATTCTTTGATTTTTTTTATGACTAATTAATTAAAACACAAAATTATTATAATGATCAATATTAAGGTTAGTAATCTAGAGTCTGGCTAGGTTAATTACAACAAAACTTTTACTTGAAACAGTTATGTGTAACATAAACAAAAAAAAAAAAAAGAGAGAATTGAACTACAAGCTTTCTTAAAGAAATTATATTTGCATTCAAGTATTCATTAGGTTTGACAAATCTACTCCAGTGTTAACTGCCATGGGCAAGCATAGTTTGTGTTATAACCATTTTGTCGGTGGTATGATCTTTTTGAGACCTAAAATGGTTGTTTGCCAAAATTTAATTGTAGCTAAACATTTTCGGAGTTAAATCCGTTTTGAATTTGATAAATGCACTGATAGTGAAATATGTGTTCGCATATGTCCTGTTGATCTACTCCCACTGGTTGTTGTCTTGTTGATCGAAAACAGGAAACGGATATAAAAAAAAAATGATTGTTTAATTGGTGCATTAATTTCAAAATTTGTATTTTGTTCCAATTTTATAGGAAAACTCTTTTTTCAGCTTTTTGCAGTTAAAATAAGGATAATGCTTTTTAAAAATTGTAATGTATAGATATATCATATGAAATATTTTACAATAATGTGAATATGATAAGTTAGAGATGTGTGTGTATCAAGATAAGATAAATAATAAAAAAATGATATGTGCATAATATTTTTGTGAAATATACTTATAACATTGGCCAAAAAAAAACAAATAAGGTGGTGGATCCATTTCAACTTTTTATTTTCTTGAACCCAGCACCTTATTTATTTTTTGGTGATTTCTAGAGTACCATCTCTCTTTGGAGGAATTTGTAGCCCTTTTTAGATGATTCAATGAATGCTTACCATATGTCTAGCCTAGCTATCCAACTTAATTGGTATGTGTCAACTTTATTTTATTTTTAAAGTAGCACATCAAACCTTTTTTATAATAGAACTAATCTAGGCATTTTTCTAAAAGAATTATAAAAAATAATTTGACTCGACACTTATGCTAACCTCTCTTTTCCTTATTGTCAAGGGCCCTAACCCCCAGACAACACTCCTTCAGAGAACAAAATTAAAATCAATTTTCTAGAATACACACTCCACCCAGTTCCCAACTATAGGAAACCATTCTCAGCTTTTTTCTTTTTTTTTTCAAGAAAAAGAAATTAAAATAACGACAAATTAATTAGATGTGAACGAATCCTGCTTCACATACATTTTTTTTTTTCACAAACAGAGTTGACTTTCAAATTCGAATTCAAATGTGAGCTCAAATGCAAATTCCAATGGTGAATTAGGGGAAAAAATTGAAAAGTCAAGAAACTGAGATCATAGCCATCATAACTTGCTTGTGATCTTGTACACCCCAAAAGAAAAATATTTAATTTTAACCATGTGGTAATGTCGATGGTGGGCAACATCACCTAGCTGGTGGGCAGCGACGTAGACCAGTGGGTGGCAGTAGGTGTTGAAGATGAAGGCTAGGGTTCTTGACAATAAGAAGACAGACAATGTGGAAATGATTAAGAATTTTGATTCTAAATTTTTCAAAAGAGTCCCTAGACTAATTCTACGATTAAAAAAGGTTTAATTTGCAAAAATTAAAAATAAAATATAAAATTGACACTTAGTAATGAGTTGGACAATTAGGCTTGACATGTAGCAAATGTTTATTGGACAACTTAGGAAGAGCTCTAAATCCCTCTAAAGAGAAAGGGTTCAGTAAAAACCATCTTATTCTTTCATTTATATTATAAATATATTGTACACATATCATTTCTCTGAATAATAAGATCCTAGAATCGAGTCTGTTGAAACATGTTAAAAGATTTTCATCATATGTTCAAGTGCACGTAGGCAGCTAGTGCACTTAATTAGTTACCCTATTGGTCAAAGGTCTCCCAACGACTCCAAAATATAAACTCCAGGTTTCGAGCCTTAATTAAAGATTTAAGTTAAAGTGTGAATAAATAATTAATAACCTGTTATTGTGGTGTCAGGGTCCAAGGCATAGGTACAGTGTCTTATGCTCTATATAAGTATAAATAACACGATTTTCATATCTCGAATTAGAGGCATTTCTAAGCAAACCAAACCTCTTCCATTAACAAATAATCAACTTAATTCGATTATTCAATAAACGACATTTTAGAAATGAAAAGTTAGCCGAAATGAAACAGAAATAGATAAATTGAGTATGAGTCGCCTGAGTTTGATGGATCATTTGATTTTATTTTCACATAAGTACTCATTACATTGTTTAATATTGCTTGTTTTTCCACACATTGTATTTCTCGAGTTGTTTGTGCAAAATAACCCAAAAAGTTTTTCTTTGATTCTGGCAATTGGGTTTTGCAGGTTGAAGCAGTAGTGGCACTATTCCGTCAATATTCAAAAATCTACTTCTCATGAACAAAGAGCAGAGATTTAACTAACAAACACAGGGGTCTGAGTTCCCACAGTAATCATACTAAACACTTTGGATTCACAGCACCTGTCATGTCTACTTAAGCAAGTTAATTATTGAGAAACTTGTTACGTACTAATTAATCACTGAGCTTAGCTAACACATGATCATAAGATTGTATTAGGTAGAGCATGCCTTCTAGCTTCATAGAGGAATTACTATAGTAACAATCTTCACACCATTAATTAATTTAACATGTTAGGGATATGGCGGTCTTGGAGTGTGACGGTTATTAGCCCCAGATGGTGGGTAGTCATGAAGCTCCAAGTCCATCCTCTCACTAATTGTTGGCTCTTCCCAGCTTTTTTCAGAAATAACCTGTATTAATTATTTGAAAAATCATGCAACATATATAAGCTTCTTCATATATATCTAATAAACAATGCATACTACATGCATGTCTTAATTAAGCGACTTAGCATAATAATAGTCTTAGGCCATCAAAATTGTACCTTGTGGTCGTGGATATTCTCTAGTGCAAGATGAACTTGGGGACCTTGCATGAGGCTTTCAGTTCCTGTTCATAGCATTAAGTTCATGCATATTGGGAGAATTAGAAGATGAATATAATAAGCATAAGAATAACTATATATCTCTACTAGAATGAAACTGGAAATATGGTAAGTAGAAATTACTTGTGATTGGGACTGCTTCCAAGCATATAAGATGGGAGAGACCTAGAAGAATCACAAACAAGGGAATGAGAGTAGGGCCTTTCATTATTGCAAATAGACTTCTCAAGGACAATATTAAGACTCTAGGTTGTGTGTTGCATCACATATGCTAGGTCATATTTATACCTGTAGACTTCAGATTTTTCTAGATTCTTTATTGGCAAAACTATCAAATTCGTTGCTCTAAAATTTCAAATTGACCAAATTTATCCCTGTTAAAAAAAATTGCTATTTAAACACCTAAAAGTGAGTATCCAAGTGAGAACCCACTTTAACATTATTGAATATAATGAACAAGTAAAAATAGTGGGGACAATCATCTCATCCAATGATGATAGAGTGATTGTCTCATTTAGACATCTAGTTTTAAGTATTAAAATAACATTAATGAAAAAACTCTCAAATTGACCCGTACAAAATTGAATAGTTAAACAAATTGGCCCCTAAAAAAAATCTCTCAAATTGGTCTATGTAAAAACTTCAAATCGAACAAATTGGTCCTTACAAAATTAAATAATTTATCAAATTAGTCCCTCTGATAAGTTAGACAAGAAAGACTAATTAGTCTAATAATTCACCTTTGCAGGGACTAATTTGTCCTATATTCAATTTTTTAGGAACCAATTTGAGAATTTTTTTTATAGGAATCAATTTGATTGACATGAAATTTTAGTCAGACAAATTTGGTAGTTGTGTCTTCTCTATTTAATGGAGTGGAGGATGGAGGAGCAATATATATATTCATATTGCCAAATTCAAAAAGGTGAAAGCAACCCATCATTTTTTGGAGGATCAACGCGTTTCCACTCTTTGGAAAGCTCTCAGCAGCAGCTATTGTGGCCTTGAGGATGGGAAAAAAACCCAAAGCTAATTGATTGGCGAGCAAGGTTTGTTAGGTGAACGGACATATGAAAGACATATTTTAAGTCAATGTGGCAACAAAAGATGGAGCAACACCACACAATGAAAGTGGAAGGTGACATAAAAATGTTGGGGGTGATAAAAACCAAGCTGGTACACTAATATCCAAGTCAAGTTCTAGTGGAAATAGCCATGAACCTAAAGGATATATATTCCTTGTGTGAATAGTGTTGGAACAGTAAAGATAGGTACACCACAAGAAACTCACTAAAGGTTCAGAGATAGTAGGCACGAAATGAGGTAGTGATCATGCCATGTTCAGCAGGGTTGAATTGCTTTATCAAGTGCAGTTTTTTTTTTTTTCCAAATGATGGGGTATTTTCCCGGTCATTGTGATTGCATGATAAGTGGTGTCTAATGTTTTTCCCTTTTGTGTGGTCTTAGTCCGTTAACAGTAGTGTGAGAGTAAAAGAATGTGTTAGTTGTTCTGCCTCTGGTGCATGCACATTAATTTTCAGGTGGTGGAAATCATAGTCAACAATAGAAATGTTATCTCTACATAACCTTTCGGAGATACTGCTCACGTACTTCTATTTATTATTAGATGAGTTCTGATCTGATATCTCATTTAATAATTAATAAAAATATGTCAATACAATATTCCTATAAAAGTTACTTTTTTTTTTATGAGTAAAGTATAGCTCAACTACCCTAAGTTAGAGAGAAGCATAAATTTAAAGTACACATAAAGATCCATCGAATATCAAAAATAGAAAATCTCTACTAGTCATATCTCAACAAAATTCTCCAGTATCAAAAGGAATAAGAGACAAAAGACAAAAACCAAAATGGAAACAAAGAAATACTGAGTTTGAGACTTACAATTAGCAATAGCCATATATATAAAAAGACCACATTTATTTCATCACAGCAGTAAAAAAAGTATGGATGATTTGGCTTGACATTATAACAGAAAGTCGCTATCATATTAGGATATCCTTAACAGCATATATCACATTTAATGAAATCAAATTGAAAGTATAAACACGAGAATAAAAAAGTATTGTCCTTTAACGCTCCAAAAAGAAAATCAGAACATATTACCCTCTCTAATTGAGAACCTGTTCAATGTTTGTAGTAAAGAAATCAAAAAAAATTTACTTAATTACAAATAACATTTCTGGTTCAACAATAGTAAAAAAACTTCAATATTCAAGTTTCAGCGGTCATGCAGATTATTGCTATTGCTAGTGGGAACAACACTTTTCTCCACTAGCACACATAGGACAACCTAGCACTCTGATTGCATAAAACTGAAAGCAGTTTGACATAGAGTGATTGTGGTTAAATCTAAAATGTGCTAGTAATTCAAATTGGTCACAGTCACAAAGGTCCTGATCTTGCTAGTGTGTGTTAAAATAAAATAAAAATGGCCGATAGGCTTGTGCCATTTTGGTGATTGAGCAAAGATAGAAAAGGCCAGGAAAACATCAATTTGCTAAATTTCAACTATAAGTCTCCGTCTGACTTTAAATGTAATACAATTTCCCCTGCTTTTTCCTCCAAGTGCTCTTTGGCTGTCTATTCAAGAAGTAGACGCATTTGGCAGTAAACATCCTATATTATAAAATTTTATGTGTTTGACTTCAATAGAAACTAAGGTTCCATCGCATGGTGGATCGTTTCATTTCTTTTATATAAACCTGCATTTGGATGGTGAATACTTTAATTCAGTTAACCAGAAGAATATATATTCTTTAAAGTCAGTGGAAAAAAAAATTAGATAGTCGAAAATCTATCAAAATAATGTGGCACAGTTATTAATTTTTAGATGAATGAATGACTAATTTCACTTTATTTTATTTAATAATTATTACTTTTCCAATTAAAGATCCTGATAGTGCTTTTGTAATTAGATAATATTGCTCTTGAAAACACAACATAACCCAACGACCACGGAGATGAAATTAATATAAACGTGTGCGGGGGGATGAAAATTGAAAGCCAAATGCTTTCAATTGGCTAAAAGAAAGTTAATAGCACATGCAAGAAAAGAAAAGCCTAAACTCTAGCCCCATTTTCCAATGCTTTAATTCTTCTAGCCTTTGGAAATAAACATAATAGTCATCTTTCTGAGAAATTCTCGGGGCAAACATTTAGTAGAGGACAAGTGTTTTCACGCTAGCTTTCGGAGATAAAAGTGTGGAAAAACGCATCAAACAAAGCTGCAAACTATACGAAATGCTTTATGTCTGCTCACCTTTAGAAAGCAAGAAAAACAAAAACAAAACAAAAAATAGTGAACTTCCGGCAAATTCTTGATTAACACTGAGGAGAGATCAAATGGAATTTGATAATGCACACCCCTGCTTTTATAAAAGGGAGGTTAAAAAGGATCAAACATATAGCGACAAATTACATTGCATACTTATTACCCAGAAGCGTGCGGGTCTACTTCTATATGACAAGAAGGGATGGAAAAAGACCAAGTGAGACTCAGCTATACTCCTAATAGGTCTGTCCTATATTACAAATATTTGGGCTGTCTGACCCATAGTAAGTTATAGACTATTTTTGAGGCCTAGTTCTGACTTGTTAATTAGTATGGTTGACCTAAAACCTATTTAGAAAGCTTGAAATTCTAAAAAAATCAAATACATATATAAATACAAACACAAGTATTGCAGATTACATATTTGCAGTGCAAGCACATAATAAACATTTAAACTTGCAGTAAAAATGCTAAAATATTGTCCGATTTAGTGATAGCTTTTAGGAGGGATAGTGAAGCTAATCAAGTTAGAATTCAATCACATGTGTAATAAAACTCTTACTGAATTGGTTACAATTGGCTATCGATTATAGTTTGTTATCAGTATTGTAGCTGAGCTAACATCATGTATATAAACTCTGTAAATTCGATCTTTTATCAACAAGTGAATACAATCATTCAAAGAACAACTCTATTCTTTTCTTCTTCATTCTCTCAAATCCCTTCTTCTTCTAGCCTTGGCTCTGGTACCTTCATGATATCAAAGCTACAATGCTATAATGGCTACCTCAAATTCTTCTCAAACCTCACAATCCTCCATTTCTACAAATCAAGCTCCAATGTAGAACTTATCGGTTCCAATTGCATTGAAGCTGGATGATGATAACTTTCTACCATGGAAGCAGCAAGCTGAAGCAACAATTGAAAGCTATGATCTCCTCAAACATATCTTAGGAGAAGAAATCCTGAAGAAATTTTCAACTAATGAATATTGTGCAAGCAATGTAATCAATAATGAGTACTGTTACGACGTACCCAGAGAACGCTGTGATGAGAAATGACAACCGATTAAAACAATGAAAATAATGTGAGTCGCCACCAACTTTAATTATAGCTAAAATTGCAAAACTTTTTTTATTTGCAAACTGGTCTTTTTATAAGAGATTTAAGATTCGGGAGTCTAATTATAATTAGAGAAGGGTGGAAACTTAATTCCACTGCATCCGTAATACATCCTTATAAATACGGTTACTCTAAAATTCATTATGCAAATTTATTTATAACTTTAAAATATTTATTTTTCCCCAACAATTGTAATAATTATATTTACATAGAAATAAAGCTAGAATTAGAACAAAATTTAAAGAACAAATTTTATAAAAAAGTATTTTGGCTTAATAGTTATTGGCTACACTGATGTATTTTCTAATTCAATGAGGAACTTAAAGCCGCGTCATTCTTATATAAAATAATTGTGCATTGACGGATTTTAATTAAAAGAAAAGTAAAGACATGTGTTGGTTGATTTTATTTTTTGTGAAACGAATTTTGTGGACCAATTATTAGAAAAAAAGGAAATCTGCTTATATACAAGATTCAAGTTAGCAATAAGCTACTCAACAAATCCTTCCTATTCAATAGTACAAAATAAAAATGAACGCTATGCAAGACCTAAAGTTGTAAGAGAAAGAGGAAAAAAAAAAGGATAGCCCAAAACCTTTTGAGACCAAAAATTATAGACTGAAAAAAATTGGACTGAGCGAAAAAACGAGAAAAATGGACTAACCCAATAAACAAACCAAAAAACAAGGAATTGAAAATCCAAGCGGCCCAGTAGCAAGCACAACACCCCTAAAATATTTTGAACAACGAGATAGAGCTTCCTCCCCTCTCACCAACACACACACACACACACAAAAACAGAAGCAAAGCAAAGGGGAAGCGGACAGCAGGCACATGGGGGCCATCGCGGCGGATCCAAGGTGACCCTCGTGGTGGTTGCGCGCGGTGCGTGGCTTCGTGGAGGCGCTGCTGCTACAGCTGACTCCGCCACTAGACTCCGCGGTTGGCCATGATGCTGGCTTCAGGTGGTTGTGCGCGGCGGATTCGCGGACAGAGGCAAGGGTAGATTTGCGACTGAGGCGGAGGTTGAAAGGTTGGTTTCACGCGGTTCATGGTGGCGGTGGGAGAGAGAGGAGCGGAGGTGTTGCGGTGGTTTTCAGACCCAGTAGATAGCTGCGCGGTGGAGGTCCGGGGGTGAAGCTTCGCGAGATTCTTTTGGCGCGATGGAGGGTGACGGAGGAAGGCGGTGTTGTGCGCGACCTTGGCTGCATCGTTGATGGGGGGCCGTGCTGCATGTAGCAGATCATGGGGGTGGGGAGATCCCGGCTGTGCATAGCGCGGAGGCTCTTCGCGACTGGGCCAGGTGTGGAGCGCAGTGGAGACGAGAGCGGCCGTGGCTCAACGCGAGGCTTCCCATAGCGGTGGTGAACTTCGCGGTTGAGAGTGGCGGAGGCCGCCGCAGCTTCTCCTGCCCTTTTTCTTTTTTATTTTTATTTTTTTGATCTTGGATTTGTTTTGGTTTTGATGTGTTGCCTGATTTTGATTGGATTACAGGTGGTTGTGGTGACTAGTGGATGAACTACATGTTTATGCAATTACAAATGGAACAACAAAATGTAAAAATGCATGATGCCCTTGAGAATGCCCAGATCCGAAGAACAAAATTTGTACCTTTCTGATGAGTTCTGATTTTTTTTTTTCTTTTCGTATTATCCTTTTTTTTTCAGTTGATGATGGATGTATATATGGTGTTGTAGTCAAACAAAATTATTGAAGATCCCATTTTACAGTTGGCTGGTAGGGATCCAGCTCACTGCAATAAAAAAAAAAAAAAAAGAGAGAGAGAAAGAAGTTCATCATTGCAGGGAGTGGGAGGAGCGCATGTTGATGGTGTCACCTTTAAGGAACGGCTAAAAGACGGATCCAACGCTTTGTTTTCTGTTTTTTTTTTTTTTGGTCTTCTCAGGAACGGGCTGAAAGAGACTGAAGAATGGGCAGACAATAAAATGGGTTATTTTTTGGACTTTTTTTTTGCAAATAAAAAATAAAAATGAAAACAAAAATAAAAATAAAATTAAAAAAAGATTAGATAAAATATGGTGTTCACAAATATCAACAATGGAAAAAATAAGATTCGCTACTGAAATCTTGGTTATTAGCATTTGTATCTAAGTCATTCACTACAAGACTTATAGGACGCGATTTTGTATACCAAATTTGGAATTGTTTGGAAACCTACTTTGCTTCAAACACAAAAGCAAAGATAAGACAGCTCAAGAACAAGCTTGAGAATACAAAAATGGAAGATTCTATAAGTGACTACTTAATTACTAAAAATCAATAAATTAGTTGATTCTTTGATTGTAATAGGTGTTGCTATGAATGATTCTTTGATTATATTAGGGGGATTACTTGAGAAATATGCTCTTTTCATTACTACAATTATGCTAGATTTGACCCCTTTTCTATAGGGGAGCTTGAGGCATTGCTTATGACTCAAGAAGAGTTGCTGAAAAAAATATAAAAAGAATGATGGGATAGTTCAAGCAAATCTTGCATTACATGCTTTTTTTCAATAGAGATCATACACCAGAAGTTCTCATGATACAAGAGGTTGGTTTGGAGCAAATGTTAGATCTCAATAGTTTAGAGGAAGAGGAAATGGCAGGTTTGGAAAAGGAAATGACAGATTTATTCAATAAATAGGCCAAGTTGTTAAGTGTGTGGCTATTGGTATAGGTATGATCCCACTTACAACAATAATCAAGGTTCTAATGGAAACTTTCACTATCAGGTTGCTAAACCTCAAGCTAATATGGGACAAAGGAATGTTTTGGCCACTCCAGCAATTGTACATGATTCAATCTAGTATCTGGATTCTAGAGCTAATTATCACATGACACCAGATCTATCAAATCTCACAGAGAGGACAGAGTTCACTAGTTCAAAAAGAGTAATTGTAGGCAATAGTACAAGTTTATAAATTCAACATGTTGGAAATTTAGTTTTCAGGCATTCTTCTAACTCTCATACATTTAATCTCACTAATCTTCTTCATGTTCCTCATATTATTAAGAATCTTTTGACTGTTCTTCAATTCTGCAAAGATAATCATGCTTACTTCGAATTTCATGCTAATTCTTACTTTGTCAAATGTCAAAAAACCAACGAGACTCTTCTCCAAGGTACCCCTAAAAATGGCCTTTACAAATTCACAAGTCTAACACCTGCTGCTCAGGACAGGACTGCTAAAGCTACTGCATTTCTATGCTCAGCCAAGCTTCATGGTTCCTTTGCTTTGTGGCACTCAAGACTTGGTCACCCTTCATCTTCTATTGTTTCTAGAGTTCTTAAAGATTGTATATTTCATTTTTTTGAAAGTAACAAACTATGCAAGTCTTGTTGTATAGCAAAGTTTCATCAATTTCCCTTTGTTCCTTTTACTACACAATATAATAAACTACTTCAATTGGTGTATAGTAATATTTGGGGACTTACCCCTGTTCCTTCCACAAATGGAGTCAGATATTTTGTTCATTTTATTGATGCATTTTCCAAATACACTTGGTTATATATTTTGCAATCTAGATCTCAACTGTACAATGCTTTTTTACATTTCCAACATCATGTTGAATTATAACTTGATACTAGCTAATAATATTTCAAAATTACAATGCTAAAGAATATCTTAGTTTATCTAAGAATTTGCAGGCTCAAGGCATCACACACAAGTTTTCTTGTCCATATACACTCCAACAGAATAGTGTTGCTGAGAGAAAGAATAAATATATAGTGGAAATGAGGTTGGCCTTTTTGGCCGCTGTATCCTTACTACTTTCATTTTGGGGACAGGCTTTCACAACTGTTGTTCAACTTATAAACTCAATTCCTACACCTATCCTTGAGCATCACTCACCAATTGAAAGTTTATTTCACAAGAAACTCTCCTATACTCTCTTAAAGGTTTTGGCTATTTGTGTTTTCCATTTACTAGACCATTTAACAAACACAAATTAGATTTCAAATCTAAACCTTGTGTCTTTCTTAGTTATTGTACACAACACAAAGGTTATATATGTCTAACACTAACCGGGAAAGTCATTATTAGCAAGCATGTCATGTCCAAGTTTCTTTTTAAGGATAATCCCTCTTTGTACTCTTTCAATAAAACACCTTCAGAAGCTGCTGTGACTTCTTTAGTGCCTTGTATTTACTCACTTCTTAAGCCCTCTTATCAAATTGTCAAGCCAAATCACAATGCACAGCCTCTACTATATCCTACACCTGAATTCAAATTGAGTTACCCTCTCTGCCTGCCACAATGACAAAATTTTTCTCAGTCCCTACAAAGTCTACAGTTCCTAGGTACACAATATGAAGACTAGAGCTAAGGCTAGAGTTTTCAGACTAAAAATATTTCAAGTTGCTTTAGAACCGACCTCAGCAAAACTAGCTTTAACCATACCCTATTAGAAGCAAGCAATGAATGAAGAATATGTTGCCTTAATGAAGAACAATACCTGGAAACTAAGTTACCACTAGGTAGATCTGCCATAGGCTCCAAATTGATATTTCGAGTCAAGTATAAAGCAAATGGCTCTCTTCGAAAGTATAAAGGTAGGTTGGTAACTCAAAGCTTCAATCAAAGACTTGATTTTGTCTTGTAGTTTTGTAGTCATAGAGACATTTAGTCTTGTAATCAAACCAACTTCTATCAGGGTCATTTTGTCCTTGGCACGATCCAAGTCTTGGTGCATTAGACAACTGGGTGTCAATAATTCCTTCTTGAAGGGAGAACTTGAGGAAGAAGTTTTCCATAAAGCAACCTCAAGGATTTGAAGTGGGAGGATCAAACATGGTTTGCAAATCGACCAAATCATTATATGGCCTAAAACAAGCCCCTAGAGCTTTGTTTCAAAAGCTCTCCACAGCTCTTAAGACACTTGGCTTTACCTCCACCAAGTCTGATGCATCACTGTTTACCGAATTATAGAATCCTCTGTTACCTACATTCTTTGCTATGTAGATGATGTCATAATTATAGGAAATTCTTCTACATATATCTTAGCCTTGATTCAGCAACTCAATTCAATATTTGCCTTGAAAGGCATAGGCAATCTCCATTACTTCTTAGGGATTGAAGTCAATCATACCTCTATTGGAGGTCTCATTTTGTCTCAATCCAAATATGTGAATGATCTTCTTCAAAAAGCTAGTATGGAAACCTGTAACTCTTATCCTACTCCCTTCTCTTCAACCCTCAAATTATTAGCAAATGAGGGTGCTGAATATGACAATTCAAGTCTCTACAGATCTATTGTTGGTAGCTTACAGTATAATACTGTTACAAGACCTTAGCTGTCCTTTACTGTGAATAGGGTATGTTAGTTCATGCAATGTCCAAGAGAACCTCATTGGAAAGTGGTGAAGAGGATTCTTCACTATCTTAGGGATACAAGTCACTATGGTTTATCTCTGCAGAAATGTTTAGATCTATCTCTGACTGGTTTCAGTGATCAGTCGCTACTATGTATTCCTTGTTCCTAATTTAGTATTCTGGTACTTAAAAAGCAACATGTTGTATCCCGTTCAAGCACATAAGTTGAATACAGGAGCCTAGCTTCTATGGTAGCTAAATTATTTTAGATTCACACTCTTCTTGATGAGCTATAAGTCCCAATCACCACCACACCAAGGGTGTACTTTGATAATTTAAGTGTCGTGTTGCTTACTGTAAATCTCATTCTCCACTGTAAGTTAAAGCACTTTGAACAAGACTTGCACTTTGTTTGTGATCATGTGGCCAAAGGTAGAGTTCACATAAGCCATATCCCTAGACATGCTCAGATTACAGATATCCTCACGAAAGTAGTGTCATCCTCAGTTTTCACTTCCTTTAGGTCCAAAATCAGAATTGAGGATGCTCAATCCTTGACTTTGAGGAGGTGTAAAGGATAGTGAAGCTAATCTAGCTGGAATTCAATCACATGTGTAATAGAAATCTAACTAAATTAGTTACAAGTTGTTATCAGTTATAATTTGTTATCAGTATTGTAACTGAGCTAACAGCATCTATATAAACTCTGTAAACTCCATCATTGATCAACAAATGGAAATAATCATTTAGAGAATGACTATCTTCTTTTCTTTTTCATTTTGTCAAATCCCTTCTTCTTCCAGCCTTGGCTATGGTACCTGCAGTTTTGTAGTAAGAATGCTAAATAGTGTCCAATTTACTAGTAGATTGGTGTGACAACTTGGTGAGAGGACCTTGGGTTCCCACTATGTGACACTCTATTTACAATTGAACATTTATAGCTTGACAGGTCTAGGTTGGCCTGACAATAAGTCTAAGCATATCCTATTAAGATAAGTAGGCTTTTAAAATGGCCTAAGCCTAGCCTTAACCTTTGGTAGGCCATGCCAGGTCAAGCTAAACACAAGCCAAATTGCAGGCCCTTGACAGGCTGCCTAGCCCATTTCCACTTGTAATGACTAGTTTTACTTATAATATCAAAGATTCAACTAGTGCTGAAATTATTTTAGAGTTAACTCATAAAATATTATGAGTTTAGTAGTTTAGATCCCCAAATCAAGTTAAATCGATATAAAACTTGAACTTAAATAAATCCAGATATAATTAGGTGAACTCAATAAATTTGCACAATAAGTACTCATAATTGGACATTTCAAAATTGAAGTTAAGATGTTTCACTCTAAGTTCTTTTGAATTTTTGACATCTTAATTAAAGTTTGATTTGTTACATTTATTGTGATTTCAATTAGTATTTCATATTTTATGAGACTTATATGTACTTCATTATGAGACTTGTATTTTATATCAGTTCAACTAAACACTACCTACATCTAGTTCTCAACAAATATCTATTGAGTTCTATTATCAAGTACTTTCTCAACTCAAGAAAGTTATATATTCTTTTCACAAGCTTTCTCAAGCTATTTCCAGTGAATAGTTTATACAGTCAACCCTTATTCACAAGTAGTTTTGATCCTAGCTCTTCCAAGCTAATCTCACATTGATCACTGATGGATCAAGATACAAAAGATATGAAAGTTGAAAACTTCAACAGTACATAACCAAAATGGATATGGACCACTCAGTATCAAATCATGCAATCATACATAACACAATATCCACGAGTATAGTAACGCTATGCCTACCAATGATGGTGGTCAATTTTTTTTTATGAAACACAGACACTGACATTGAAATACATCAAACTCAAAAAATTAAAAGACACGAACATGACATATATATGTATATAATTTTTTTTTTTGTTTTGTTGTATAATTTTTTTGTATTTTTTTTTTTGAATTTCTTTTGTCGTGTTTGGTAAATATTTTTTTATCTAATTAATTCTTCTTTTTGTTTTTTGTGATGAACTGAAAAAATTTCAAAATAAAATGATCCAACAGCACAGGTTTAACTAAATAATTAGGGTTGATTTTTGGCTCATGTTGGTATTAAAATTTGAAAAAAAAATAAAGAAACCAACTCAGACTTGTCTGTGGGGCGTTTAAGCCGCGTCCACAGTAAATTAGAGTAGTGTCCAACTGTGTTTGGTGTGTGTCCATGCTCAAAAAAGTTATTTTTTTAATTGGATGCATACGGACGTGTATCCAACATGTGTCGTGTGGGTATTGAATACTGATACGTGTCTGACACACAGACACGCCACTAAATCGGTATGTTCGTGCTTCTTAGGTTTCTTTATTTTGGTCAGAACCTTGTCGGTTGATGATTAGGGAGGTGACAAACAAGCGGCCCAACTATTAGCCTCGTTGCAGTTGAGTTCATTTTTGGCCCATAACAGTAAAGGGTTGGGTCGAAGCCTACCAAACCACCATGTGGGCTTTTAGCAGTGGCCAATAACAATGAGTGACATTGGAAAAAAAAAACATCTGCTTGTTCAGTTGTTTGCACTATTAGCCAGTGTCGCTGGAACTGAAAACTTAGGAGACTAATTATTAGAGATGTTTGCACAATAATAGTGCAGTAACTGTCAACAATGCATTTATATAGAGAGATTAAGTTTGATATATTTTGATTGTAAAAATAGTTTTGCAATATTATTCAATTATACATGAGACTTTTGAAATAGTAAATGTAATAATTAAACACTTCTATTAATGTTACAATACATAATTAGATTTACACCGACAATTTGTTAAAATTAAATTCTTATATATTTTAATTGTTGAACAAAATGTGTAATAGATAATTACGAGGTCGAAGTCAGATGGTAAAAGTCATCTCCTTCCTTAATTAAGTGTCGATGTTCGATTCTCATTTGGGAAATGAAACAATTTTATAACATGTGGTCAACATCTACCCATTAAATGGGTCTATAGTACATGAATGAATAAATTATTGTGTTCAACAGTAGATATCTAACAAAAAAAAAAAAAAAAAGAGCAAAAAGTGTAATAGACAATGCAGCATAAAGCATTGTCTACTTAAGAACTTTTAAGTTGGATAAATACGTTTAGTATTGTTATTCCCATAAAAGGCCTAGGCAGGATTGTTTATAAGCTTCATGAAGCAGCTGGGCGATAAGAGAAAAAAAAAATTAAGAAAACGAACATTGAAGAAAATCAAACTGCACGTACTTACTAGTAATTACTACAATTCTACAACATTACCAAAAAAAAAAAAATTACTACAATTCTACAAGGCTCCTGTCTCTAAGGCTACTCGATATGGCATAGGAAGGTGGAAATGAAAGGAATGGAATTCCTACCATGATTTGATGTCAATTTAAGGGATAAAAGGAAGAGAATTTTCTTCCATTTCATCCCAGGACTCACATTTTTCTAATTTTATTTGTCTTATCAACTTTATTTTTAATTTATATTAAATAAAAGATAATAAAATAATTTATTAGCCTTAGAAATTGTTCATATCTTTTTTTAATAAGGTGGTCAACTTGATAAAATGCTACTTAAAATAGTGAATTTAGAACTCCATCTAGTTATTGATCTTATAAATAAAGATCACTTAAAATTACAATTCACTTCTATCTTAAATAAAATAATTTAAGATTTATTCTGTATAAATGTGTTCATCACTCAGTATGGGGATAACACGGTAACTCATTCATCTCTTCCCTTCTTTTCTATTATTTTCCTTTCTATCTCATTTTTATCTTTTTTTTTTCTTTATTCTCCTCTATCATCAAATATGACTAACATATAAGCCATTAGGATTGAGCTAATGGTGAAAGATTCAAATAATTTATCATGAGATCATGGACTCAAACCTCATTTTCAATATATATAAAAAAATTACAGCTAAGATGTATTCATATAGTTACTCATGGTAATGTGAATTATGTGATTTTTTTTTCCGAACAAATTGTTGGACGAAGAATAACTGAATAAGTAGTTTAATCCTCCACAAGATTGAAAATACAAGTTCGATTCTCTAAAATAATACTAATTGGGAGAAGAAATATAAAGTTTTCTGAACTGCTCCACCGATCCATAATTATAGGAGTAATGTCCTTTCACGATTTTTATTATGAAAAAAGAATATTTTTTTCCCATTATATAAAGTAGGGGGGGGGGGGGGGGTTGTCACAGTGAGAAGAGATTTGTTTTTGGAAGAAACAAAATTAGGGTTGAGTAAGGCATAAGATGTGCAGATGTACTGCAAATTTGCAGCTATTCAAATTATTAAACGCAAGTGATTAATAAACTCCCCTGACTCTGACACCTCTTTTCTGCTCTTCTTTATGGGCTTTTTATGGCGAAGTTATACATGCAATAATATTAAACTGCACCTTTTAGGGGTTCCCGTGCATGAGAAGCAACGAAAAGGGGAGAATGAGTCAATCAATGGGCTATGGGTATGATAATTGGTGTTGAATTGTACTCTCGCCCCTGAAGTTGCACAGTTTGAATATCTATTGTGAATGCTAATTATCTGCAATGAAGGGCATATAAATAATAATAAAAAGTTGAATGTGTCCATCCACATCAAAATTTTTGTCATATCCATAATATTAAATTGGAATTAAGTAACCCTCGACCGACCACGCGGCCGCCCCAAGCATTATGAAAAGCAACTTTAATCACACAAAGTTACCACTGACTTGGACATTTTAGTGTTATTCCGAGTTTAATTAAATTAAATTCTCCCTCACTTTAATTTCGCTTAAATTAAAAACTACTATACGAAACTGGTTGACCATTTGCACCGAAAGATTCCAAACTTTATGCTCCTGTGAGCACCTTTTTCCTTCCTTACGTGCACCATTACCCCCATTTTTCTTCATATTATAATTTCCCACTATGCGGGACACGTGTCCCCTCTCGGCATGCAGTTTGTTAAAGCGACTCAGCTGTTACGGGAGAGCTACATCGATGACGAACACGTGTCCCAATGTGGACACGTGTCACCAGAGCTTTTATGCTTTCACCAAGCCGATAACATACAAAATTGGACCAAATTGGAAAATGTTGGAGCTGATGTGGCACGAAGAGAAAGACACATCAATCTTTTTCCTTTTTGGTCCTTTCTTTTCGGATTAGCATTAGCTGATTAGTCTTTAATCTAGTCACGTTTCGGCAATTTCCCTCTCTGCTTTCTTTTTATTTATTTTTTATTCTTCTTTTGTGTATCTGATCTAACTTTCCTTTTCTCTTTTTTCTTCTGCTCCCGAGACAAACCCATTTGCTTCCAAAACACTTGTCTGTGAGTTGTTGAGACTTGAGAGTCAATTTGAGCTTTTATTCAACATACAAGTTTGGTTGAAAGAGGACGCAGATTTGTTAAAGATTAAAAAAAAAAAAGTCCCTTTAAGGCCACTTGTCATGAATTATACAAGTAAAACAGGGGAATTTGAATTAAGAAAATATTTAATTTTTTGTATTAATTATATAAAAAAAGTTAACGCTATTATTTAATTATGTTTTGTTATATTAATAAGTATAATTAACTTTTATATTTATACTATTTAATATTTTTTCACTTTGATAAAACTATTTAATGATCATATATATAAATAAATTTGATTGAATGACATAACGATTCAAACGAGAGGGTTTATAGAGAGTGAGATGAGCAAATACAAATTATTAGATTTCACATAAATAGTTAAGATTAAAATATAAAATTATATGACATTTTTAAATGATCATGTAATTATTAATTACTATTAATAACTTTTAATTATGATCATTAATATATAGTTATACTATTTAAATTTATTCCTTTAACTCTAATGATAAATCATTTTTTCACTAGAGTCTCCCTCTTATATAAAAGATTTGCATGATGTGGTTATCTCAAAATTAAACCCTTTAAGAGAGAGAAATTAAGGAAGCATTTGTTTCAAGTTTTGAAATTATACTCCTAGGAATCACATTCCCTGGGTATAATATTCCTAGAAATTTTATTCCTAGATATTTTAAATAAATTATTTGTTTAGTATTAAACATTTTTAGGATTATTTGCTAACATTCCCATATATAAATTTAAAATTTTTATTTTGTAAATATAATCCTGGGAATATATGTCATAAGTTCTAAAATACCCATGACACATTTATTATTATTATAATCCAAAATAAAAATTACACTTTCCAAAAAAATATGAAATTAACAACTAATTTTTAAAATTTGTTTATCTCGATCAATATAAAAGTTAGCAATTTTTTTAAAAATTGAGAGCGTAATTGATTTATAAAGTCAGATAAGTATGGGTAAATGAAAATTGTAGGGGACAATCAAATAAATGAGGGAAATTTTTATATTTGTGCTTAATAACTACCATTCCCAAGTCATGGAAACTTTTTATTCCTATATTTTATTGTGGGAATGAGACATCACCAAATCATGAGAAAATCTTTTTTTCGGGGAATAATTGATACTCATGAATAATTTTATATAACTTATAACAAATATGGAAACCCATCATTCCCAAATAGTTATTCCCACTAATAACTAAATATACTTTGAAACAATCACCACCTAAAGAAATTGTGTGATCAATTAATACATATCAATCAATTAATAAAATCATTGTCAATATTATTATATATATGCTTCACTAAATATAGTATTTATTACAGTAACATTTATATTACATAATATTGATATCACTATTCTACATCCATGGTCAACACACTCACAATAGAAAAAGAAAAAAATTATTAAAAAAACTGACAAGTGAGTGCTTACTCTAAAAAAAAAACTATTGAAGTTAAATGTGTTGTAATATAGTTAATTAATTTATATTACTTTTCTCAAAGCTAAATAAATTATTAATTATTGTAAATTAATCGAGATAGCATTGACATGTACTATACAGCAATTGTTACGTTTTCAGTAAATTTCTTTCAATTATTGTTGGATTTTTTTTATTGCACTTAATTGATAATTTATGATCACTTTTAAAATCTAAAATAGTACATTGGCATCCATTTGTTTAGTAACAATTTACATTTCCGTAAAATATATTTGGTTAGTTTAAGATTTATTAATTTCAATTAATTTTCTAATTTTAAAAATTTTGTTAAGATATTTTGTTTACTTTTCAAATTATTTATTTCTATATTATCAATATATATATATATATATATATATATATTATTTATTAGTTTTCAAAGTACAATTGTTACTTGTAACAATCATCAAATTCTATACAGATAAATACAAAGAACAAATGTTTCAAATTCTACGGAGGAATACAAAGAAGAAATATTATTAGAGTAATTTATTAGTTTTAAAAATGAAATATAATAAATAAGCAGTTTCATATCATAGCAACCTATTAGTTATGTCTTCATCTCTATATATGCTTGGAAAAGTTGGGGTGTGGAACATGACTAAACCTTCACATATAGCTTGGGTGGATAGATGTGGGACTAAGATGAAGCTATAATGATAACCCCAAATTAAAATAACAATAATATAGTGATCTAATTTGAATATTTGAGCTCTTTATAGCCTTCTTTATTTTTCTTTTATTCTAGCTATTGTAGGTTTAAAGGATCCTGAAAATCCAATTGTTGCCTCTATATATGAGACATGGCATTATCATTCTTTTTGTGTCATTCTTTCATGGACAAAGGTCCAAACCCACTACAAAGAAAGGCAGTAGGCCAAGATGCAGAAAGGAGTAGTGCAAGTGGCAGTGGAAACAAAAGATATAGGTAATGCTAACTGATTGTAGATATATGAAATTTATGGAAATATTTATAGAAAAGAAGCATTTTGTAACAATATTGTTATTGTGCTCTGATCATCAACAAAAAAAAAAATTATTGCTAGTGTTCCACTTCCTTTTTTTCTTTTTACATACTCTATTTCCCATGTTATTGTCTTTGAATAACACTAATGCAGCTGCCCATGTGTTAGTTTACATTGTATCGCAAATAAAATTGTTTAAATATAAATACTCAATTAGCCTTTGAAAAAAAAATAAATTGCATTAACAGACATGATTTGTCTATCAAATTAGTGTTATAAATAGAATGCATTAAAAATAGAATATTTAATTTATTTTAAAAAATAGCATTAATTCATTAAAATAAATCAAATGCATTAATTGGCCGTTACCTTCTTTCTTTACCGGACATTCCCAAAACGTGTTTGATATTGCCATTAATATTAAATATTCAAAAAAGATATGATATAACAATAGCAAATTTCATGTAAAAGCATGCTATTAAAAAAAATCATATAAAAGTTTTATGCATCAATAATAATTTTGGATCGCAGACTGTGAATGAAGAATGAGTATTTATGTTTTGTCACAATTTAGTTTGAGCTTAAGTTTTAATCAATTAGCTATAATTACTACTATAAATTCTTGAGATCATTGCCATTCAAATATAGTTTCGGTTTCAAATTGATTAATTCATTTTAGTACTATATTGAGTACTCATTGTATTATAATTTGTTAAATTAAAATTAATTTTCAATTATTTTCAATTATCAATATATATATATATATATATATATATATATATTGACTCTACTATGCAATTATTACACATATAGAAGATTGTTAGCAGTCTATAAATAATTTATTTTGTCACATTTATTAAATTAATTATGGAGTTAAATATAACAATAATCAAATCCTACTAATGCCCAGTGGAGTTAAATTCTACCAATCCAGTATGTGAAAAACAATGTTATTATTGTGAGTTAATTTATTAGTTTTGAAATGAAATGTATAATAAATAAATAGTTTCAATGTAAAGTGCATGGATTATGCCTTCATTTCCATTATTCTATATATGCTTCAAATGGTTGGGGTCTCGATCATGATCAAACCTTCACATTCTGGTAAAATTTTATATTGTCATGTGATAGGTCTTTGGTTTTTCTGCTATAATGATTGAGCGCATGACTATTGTAATAAATATTTGTAAGTTTATGAGAATAATAGTATATTTCATTTAAGTTAGTATTACTTTTTTCATATTATGCATTATTTTTTAAATTTGTTTTCTAAAACAGTATTTATATTAATTTATAAATTTTTAAAAAATTTATTTGATTATGTACACTGAACTAAATTTAGTAAACACAACAATGACAATCTCATTATTAAAAATATAAATAATTATCACTAGAAGACTAATTAACAAAACACTAATGATTGAAATCAAAATTCATTATTATATTTAGTTCTATTTTATATTCATGAAATTATAAATTTATTAATACAATATTATTAGTATAGTGTTAAAAAAAAATTAATTTACTATTTCATCTAATTTTAAATATTTTAATTTAGATTATGTTTTAAAGTTAACGTTATATACATATTATTTTTGTTAATTAAATGATCTTATTTTATTTTTGTTAATTAAATTATAGTATTTTATTTTAATTTTATGATAAAAAAATATAGTCCGTGAGCAAATCAAAATTTAGTATCACAATATAAGACTAAAGAATATAATATTAATTATTATAATTTAATATATTCTAATATTTAGTTCTATTTTATATTTATAAAATTATGTTTTTTATTGATACCTATTATTGGTATACTATTTTAAATTTTATATTTCCCTATATATTTTTGATCTAGTCTAAAGGTGTTTTCATCGAGATTATATATTAAAGTTTTGTAGTTCTAATTTTAAGAATATTTTTAAATTAAATAAACTTATTTTATTTCTTATTCTCTAAAGTACGGATGAATTATGAAAATGAAAATTAAACATGAAATTATAATAAAATCAATAAATTTAATTATATAAGAGTGATAATGGAGTCATAATGAATCATAAGAAAAATTTTATAATTAATTGAAATTATAAAAAATAAATAACATAATTGTGCTCAAACTGAAGCATTTATTCATTTGAATGAATTCAAAGTACCAGGTAAATGATACTAATTTATTGTGATGAATGCAATTAAAATATGCAAAAGTATTAATTTAAATCAATATAACTAAGGCTTTATAATGATGAGAGATGTTATAATAAACCTTTCATTTTATCAAATTCATAAAACTTTTGTCAACTTGAATTGTTGCAATAGAGATTATTAGTTTATATTAACTTTGTTGGAATCAACTAGTGTGAGTTTGACACACACACACACACACACACATATATATATATGAAAATTAACCATACTAAGCATTTACTGCTTATAAAAACATAAGCTATTAAATATCTCATTATTTTTTGTAATTAAAATTCACTTTTATTTACACTTATTATATAATTTAAAAAGTAATATAATTTAATTGTTAAAGTATTATGCAGAATGATAATTTTTTTTTTCACTTGAAGGAATGATAAAAGTATTTAATTACCAATAAAAAAACACCCTCATAATAAATACATTAAAGCAAGTCCATTCAACTGGAATCTTCATTCCTCATATTCCCGGATTCACACTCATACTCATAGACTTACAAACATTAATGCAAACTGTAATGCCAGATGACGAGAGTGAGGAGTGATTGTCAGTGCAGAAAGCACAGACAATGAGTCGCTCCTGACAGCTTTTAAGCGGAGGGGTATATGAATGAACTGATTACATACCAAAATGAGAGAGATCCTAAGGCTGTATAGGTATGAGACTATATAGTTGAGGATGACTTATATGAATTGATTCGTACTATCTATACCAACAAGATGCATCTTCTTTTCAATAGCTCATCACTAAAAAGCTCCACAGTTAAGCGTCCTTGACTTAAAGTAATTTTGGGATGAGTGACCTCCTGAGAAGTTTTCCTAGAAAGTGTACAAATAAGGACAAAGTATGCTAAAAAGACCCATGTTGGTTTGTGTGGATAGTTGTCAATCCAAAAAGTCGCAGGAGATGTTACACAGACACTTAGCTTGCAAGCAATATGAGTCATTATCATATACCTACACCACAAATATAGCAAAGAGGGGAAATGAGAAAATCACAGCATACAATTAAATATAATTAATGTGAGGTTAGGCCTAAACCCCAATTTTTCCCAATTCCCATGAAAATCAAACACGTGTCAATATCCCAATCAACACATATTTAACCTAACCCAATCACAAATACACATCTCCATACCATTATAATACATAGTCATAATACGAAAGACCGAAAATAGCAAGAAGCATGAATTGCATTACCAAATTGGATAACAACATCTTGAGAGCAACTCCAAAATTCAAGGTTCCTCAAGGTAGTTTAAAAACTCACTCCTCCATTAATGGAAGTTACAAGAGGAAAATAAACTAAACCTAAGAGAGAAGAAGAGATGAGAAGAGAAGAGAATTGATGAAGAGGAAGAGGATGGAGGAGATAATGTGAGGAAGAAGTAAGAGAGAAATAGAGAAAAAATCCTAAAAATAAATCTTACCTAACTTAAAATTGAGCTAAAGGGTCGTGTTTTGTATGTTTTGGAGGGCAGAAATTGCATTTATAAGCCAAAAACTTGATAAAAATGGGTCAAAATGCATTTTGTAGCATTTTATGACTGATGCACTTGCTTTAGTGACGATTCTAGTCATTTTAGTGACAGTCTCGCTATAGCAACAGTTTGAGTCACCATAGCAACAGTTTCTAATAGCATAGTTTATCAAAATTTGTCTATTAACTCACTTCCAAGTCCCATTTGACCCCTTAAATCTTCAAATTAACTTTTGGTATCTTCATGAAAGTGGTAGATTTTTTTTCTTCTTATCTTTAATATAGATATCTTATTTTTCTCATTTGGATTTGGGATGGGAAAAAAAAAATGGAAGTGTGTTATCTCTTCTCTTACTTGCATGAAAGTATAAAAACAAACATATATTCCTTTTAAATGTTAAAATATGAAAAAAAGAATAGGGGTTGATTTTATTTTAAAATTGATAAATGAAAAATATTTAATTTCTATGTGCAATATTAATTCGTGTAATTACTAAATATAATTTGAAATATAAAAGCAGTAATAGAAAAGGAATTTAACACAATGTTTATATAAGGACACTCTAGGAATGTTAAATTAAAAATATTAAGAAAGGGTGTGATAATAGGTGAAAAGGAGTGATAATTTAAATGATAGAGTAAATTTAAATGCCGTTCGGAGCCAACATGTTTTGTCGGAATCATTCGATAGTTAACGATTGCTCTAATACTTTGTGTATAAAACCCGAAACACAGCACTGGGCAATTTATTTATAAATATTTAACAATTGGGTTAATATAGTTATAATTAATGTATCCATTCTTTTTAGCATAAAGTATTGAATTTAAATTTGATGGGCTTGGATTCTTATTCGGCTTTGGTGACATTATCATTTCAATTACAAAATATTGGATTAAAAAGTGGCAAGTAATGGCATACGCTACTTTTATTCATGGGCAAATAAAGGCTGGAGTGACAGAAAGAGACAGGGGTAATGGTATTATCTTTTAAGAAGACATATTTTTTTTGAGTTTATACTTAATTTAGTCAATAACTTTATATTTATAAGTCATTTTATATTTATAAGTTACTTTAATCTCTAATAATTAAAATGAATTAAATTAGTTTCTGACATTATAAAATATGAGCTAAATTAATTTTTTATTTTATTTTTATTTAATATTTTATTAATTAAATGATTATGTATAACGTTAAATAATAATATTAACATATCATGTGCTTTATGAAATATAATAAAATTTAAAATGATTTATTTAATATCTAAAATTATATAAAATAAGTCATTTTATAATTTAAAAAGTATATTTTATGTAATTTTAAATATTAAAATTAGTCATTTTAAATTTAATTATATTCCAGATGATATAAAGTATGTCAAAGTATTACTTAATTTTACAAATTATCATGAAAATATTAAATAAAATAGGCTAAGAGACTAATATAAATCATATTTTATAATATTAAATATTAATTTGACTCTTTTGAAAATTAAGGACTAAAGTAATTTGTGGGTATAAAGTCAGATGAAAATGAATATTAACTTTATTATTTCATGGATGAATTATTACGATCTTCCTTTGTTTCCATGCAAAAGATAATGAACGATACAAAACTTGATTACACTTCAGAATCGGGGAACAAAATTATGCGATTCCTTCTTAACCGAGTGATAATGGAAAGGCCTAGGCTTTTTGACTTTTTTCTGGTTCTCTTCCCACAGTCGATGTTCCTTAAGGCAGCGTTTGTTTGTTGGGGTAGAAATATAGAAATACTAGAAACACAAATTTATTTAGTGGTAGAGACAGAAATGGGGAATAAAAAAGTTTTTTGTCCTCGGAACAGACAAATATAAAATTTCTGTACTTCTAAAATGTGGAGACAGTGAAGATAAAATACAGAGATAAAAATTTAATATTTTTATCTTTTAGTAATATCTCTATATATATTTATTATTTATGTCTCTATTTCCATTGTCCCTATATTTTTGTCCCTGTCTCTATATTTCTGTCTTAGGACAGTAAATAAATACTACCTAAGTGATTAATTTTCAATAAACTATCACGTTGAGAATAATTATTAGTTAAATAAAAAAATTTAATTATTGTGAACACCATATTTTATCCAAACTTTTATTTATTTTCATATTCATTGTTATTTATAAAAATTTCAGTCCATTCTCTTTTATTGCAGCCCATTCCTATTGCCCTTTCTTAGCCCATTACCTTTTTTATTTTTTATTTTTTTTAGCCCGTTCCCATTGCAACCCGTTTTCAAAAAGAGAGAGAGAGAGAGAGAGAGAGAGAGAATGAGAACGTTGGATTCCCATCCCCAAAAATAATAATAATAATAATAATAAATAAATAAAAAGACAAAAAGACAAAAGGAAGCATCGGATCCTTCTCTTTCCTTTTTGACCGTTTCTCAAACGGGGAGAGGAAACAGACACCATCATAGCCTCTCCCCCAGCAGCATCATTCCTTCCCTTGTTAATGATTCCAGGTTTACTGGCTAGCTGTAAAACGAACAAGAACAATAATTTCATTTGACCGATAACATGATAAATCATCCAGAATCAACAACCGGGGGGGGATCGAAATTTTTTTTTGAATCAACCTGCAAGGAAATTCGAAACACAGTGACAATCCAACAACAATTCAGTTCAATCAATCCAGCAACCATCCCAGTATTACAGTCCAGTAACAACAATAGAAAAGACAAGGTAAAATCCAACATCAACAGCACCAATTTTGCATCAGAAATAAAAAAAATGTAAAAAAAAAAGAAGAAGAAAACTGGAGAGGCCGTGGCCTCCCCCAGGGGCACCAAGCATGGTCGCGGCCTCCCTTTATCATCATCCTCCTTCCACCGTGCCACCATCCTCAATCTCTGTTCCTTCACCATCACTATCGGATCCGCCGCCATGTCCGGTTGCTACGGTCGCGAGGTCCACCACCATCGCGGTTGCTCAGGCGCCACATCCCTTCGAGCTCTCTCTCCCTCTCCATGTAGCCTCCATTCCATCATCTTCATCGCGCCATCACCGGTAGCCACCACGACGACCCTGCAACGCCGCGACCAGTCACCGCCGCGCACCTCCTCCTCCCTGCCATGACTGCCAGTGTCTTCTTTTTCCAGATCGCGACCAGAGCCACCACCACCGGTAGCCACCACGACGACCCTGCAACGCCGCGATCCACCGCAAGACCTCCTCCTCCTGCCATGATCGGTGTCTTCTTTTTCCAGATCGCGACCAGAGCCACCACCACCGGTAGCCTCCTCCTACTGTCATCATCATAAAATCGCCAAAGCTCAGCTATCCCTTCAGGCTAGTACCCATCATCATCTTCAACCTCCAAAGTTACCACTGTACACCACCACTTGCCCCAAAACCGCCACTCCCCACCCATGCTCGCGTCATCATCGGCGTCGTCTCGCCGCTACACCTGATCGCGTTTCCTTCCCCCAACCACCAGATCCATGACTTCCGCGCTAACAGCTACCAGATCGAGCCCGAACCACCGCGGATTTCTCACGCGAACCAGGCCGCCGTTCCACCTCCGCCTCTGGTCCTCTCCGCGCCTCGCTAGCCACTGCGTCCCGCAAGTCGGTGCCGCCCCAACCATCCTCATCTCCACGCACTCGCGGATATCCCACCATGGTCTCGGTTCTCGACGTGGTGCCGATGGCTTCCTTTGTTCTCTCTTCCCCTCGATCTCTCCTCTCTTCCTTTCTGTCTTCTTCTCTCTCCACGTGAGTGTTAAAATGTGTGTGTCTGTGTGCAGCGTGAGTGAGAGAGTGAAGATGTGTGTGTCGGTGAGAGAGAGACGTGAGTGTGTGAGCGTGTGCAGCGTGAGTGAGAGAGTGAAGATGTGTGTCGGTGAGAGAGAGATGTGAGTGTGTGAGCGTGTGCCGCGTGGGGAGAGAGAGAGATAATTTTTTTTTTAAGTTCTTTTTTATTTTTGTTGTGATTAGTTTGTATTGGGTCTATAGGCTAGCTGGACTTAGAATTAAAAATCTTTTTTTGTAACTGTTTTTGTTTACAAAATAACTATCTGATAATAATTAAAAATCTATTTTATATGCTTGTATGTTTTGTATATTTATGTTTTGTGTTTATTTTTAGTTAATTATTTCTTGTGTTTATGTCCTTGTTAATTATTTATATTTTGTTTAATTATGATTCACTTTAATTTTTATATATGTTTATGTGCTTTGCTTAAATTGTTTATGTGATTGTGTTTATTTTGTTTTCTTTTAATTTAATTATTTTATGTTTGTGCGTTTTTGTTAAATTAATTGTATATGTGGTGTCTATGAATTTTTTTTTAGTTAAATTATTTTATATGTTTATATGTTTTGTTTGAATTAATTGTGAGTTTATGTTTATGATTTAATTTTGTTATTTCTAGCTGAAATTAAAACTTGTCAAAATATGTCCCTTCCATTTAATAATCGATAACCCTCTTCAAAAAAATTAAAATCAATCATCATATTTCTGTTTTAAAACTCTTGTTTCATTTTAAAATCCATGTAACAACTTGTGATATTGATGTATAGCTTGCTATCCTCAAGTTTCATGAGAATGTAAAGATTTATTGTATAGTTCATATTATCCTAAATCCTGTGCAAGAGTGGGTTTTAGTTTTTTGAAAAATTAGTTTCTTTAATAATAAATCAATTCAATACACACTTATTTTCTACAGAACTACGTGGCTTTGAGTTCGTCATTCTGTGAGAGGATACGTGGCGTAATGACAACTATCAAGCCAAAATCCCTTTTTCATAAAATTTATTCTTTATTTCTTGTTTTAATTTTAATTTTATTCCTTTGTAAATATGCAATTGTTATAAGTTTTGGGGAAAATAAATATTACAAAATTATAATTATTTTACATAATAAGCTCTAGGGTAACCGTATTTATACGGATATATTAGGGGTGCAGTGAGATTAAGTTTCCACCATTTTCTAATCATAATCAGACTCCCGAACCTCAAATCTCTTTTAAAAGACCAGGTTTGAATCAAAGGTTTAATTTTAACCAGAATTAAAATTGGTGGCGACTCCTGTTTTTATTTTAAAAATCGGTTGTTATTAAAATCGCGGTCTTGCTCAAGACGCGTTGTGACAATTATCATACGTTAGCGATGTAAAATTTTTTTTACACATTTATTTAGCCATATATGACTACACAAACCGTGATAATTGATTTTTATATTCACTGCATAAAAAATCATCCAAATGAAATATTTTGATTGGCTGATGATGTAAATGAGTTTTACATTGTCAATGTATCAAAATTAAACTCTAAATGAAATATTTTCTTAATTAATGAATCTAAAATTTAAAATAATATAATTTATATGCACTGATAATATAAAATAATTTGACACTATTAATCAATAGAAATATAAGAAAATGACAAATCATATCCACAATTACAACTCCCCACTATCATTTGGACACTTTTTTTAAAATTTTTATTGGTTGTTAATATAAAATAATTTTAAATATTTTTTTTATGAACTAGGGTTAGATAGGAAAGTTTAAGCCTTTTGGAGTGGTTAAATAGTATGATGCCTTCCTAAGAGAATTTTCTAGAATTTGAACCTCACCTTGCAGGTAAAGTTTATGTCGGACCCAACTCACTTAAGTTGAATTAAAGCCTGTTAGGTAATATTATTATACTATTAATACATAAAAATTGAACTCAATTTAAAATAACACTTGATCGAGCTAACACCCGAGCAACCAACGATGTACCAAACATTTTAATTAGTTGTATTGATTAAGCATATTATCACTAATATATGCCACTATTTTCTTCATCTTCTTCGGTTCTGGTGCATGAGCTAACGATTCATCTTCACGCTCAACCCCTTCATTTAAACATTAGTTAATATACAAAAAAAATTAATTTCTACATACTAATGATATAAAAATATTGCATTGTCAACCAATAGAATTATACTAAAGTGACAGATCATAAAATAACGGTTAAATGCATTTTACCTCCCAAATTTTAGGTTATATATAATTTATATCCTGACTTTACAAAATATACATAGTGACACCTTGAACTCTATAAACTGTGTAAAACACCTTTTAGTATAAGTTTGACAACTATTGAAGGTAAAATTTATATGCATTTAACCCCCTAATATTTTTAATTTGTATAGCTCGACACTTTGTCTATTCTATAAATTCTCATATGCAATTAACTCTTCTGATTTTTTTTATTATGTGCAACCATCATCCTACTATGACTTAAAGTTTTGCACTGTTTAAAAAGTAGGAATTTTTTATGCGGTTTGAAATGTAGGAATTTTTTGTATAGTTTAAAAAGTTCGGGATGTTGTGATGCGTGTTTTGAAAAATTAGAGTGCAAATTGCACATGACATAAAATTTAAAAAGATAAAATAAATTTAACCCTAAAAATAACTATATATATCCACCATATATCACATATACCTTCCATAATTTGTCATTTTGATAACGTTATATTGGTTAACAAAGTAAAACTATTTTAATTTGTCAATCGATAGAAATTAAATTAAAAAAAATATTTTAACATTTGATTGGCCTATGTAATTCGATATTTTTTCAGTAAAGTCTCACACTCAAATTTTATGAATAAAGTAATTGATTATTTTAGAAAAGCACTTTATAATGTGCCGATCAAACTTGAACTAAATCAATTTTCATATATCAAATTATAGATATCATCAGTCGAGAGCAAAAAAAAAAAAATCAAAAGAGAAAAAACAATAAAATAACAGCTAGCAACCTTTGAAATTTCTTTCCTTTGCTCCTTTGTCTGTGTAGCAATGTGGCCAGGCTTCGTTGGACAATATTTATCTCCACTCCAACCAATCACACTCTTCCACGTTACGCATAAATTTCGGCACCATCGATGAACTCGAAGAGAAAGTTTGAATGAGAACGAAAAAAAAAAAGGCACATGCTGACATGGCCACAACCTGGGTGCACGGAAGGGAGTGTGCAACAACCAACCACAGAAGAATCAACATCAAAGGCGCATTGAAAAGAAAATCTATTACAGGCCACAAGAACTTGTGGCCAAGAATCGAGACCCAACGGTGACGTGGCACCCTACTCTCGTTTAAACGGATCAAAATCCAACTCGTCGTGCTTCCATTGCCAACAACACTGATCAAAACCCTCTCTCTTTTCTCTCTCTCTCTCTTATTCCCAAACCCCAAAAAAACCAACTCAATCGCACACTTTGTTAACGAACCAAACTGTTGCAACTGAAACCCCTGAAACCGCTCTTTCCTTATTTTTCTCTTTTTCAGTTACAGCAACCTCTTACTGTTGCTACTCTGTGTTTCGGAATCCTACTTTGTAAAGAAAACACAGAGAAATGCTGCAAAACAAAGACCCTGCGATCAAGCTCTTTGGCCAGAAGATTCCCTTTCCCGGGGATGCTTTGGCTTCCGCCATTGCCGCTGATGCGTCGTCGCCAGCGGCGATGGACGTTGACCGAAAGGAACAAGGAGAGGAAAATCAACAACAACATGACAGAGAGGTTGGTGGTGAATTGAAGGATGAAGAGGAGACAGAACAAGGAGACAACAAGGTACAGTTCATAATGAGATGACTAAGGAGACAAGGAGTGTTTTATTAGTGATATACATCATAGGTTGTGGTTTTGTGAAATTAATTATGGTAAAACAACTCATGGTCGTTTTTTTTATTAACCTATTTTTTTCTTTTTTCTCTTTTTTGTTAACTTTCCTGTTATTGCATGTATGGTTGGTTCAAACTTTTCTTCCCTTTTTGAAGTTCTTTTTTTCCCCTTATTCAAGTTGTTTTTGGAATTTGTAATGCCTATCTAACTTTCCATTTTTAGCTATTCAAAATTGGTTGTTTCCCGTGTTTTCCGATTGCAAAATTTAGGATCCTTGTTTTGGTGTCTGGAACTTGAGAAACAGAGCGTTGGAAGCAGAATTGATCATTTTTCTCAAAAATACTTTTTAAAATTTTTGCTTTAAACTGCGAAAAGTAATTACTTTCAGGTTTTGTTAACTCCTTGCCCTGTTTATGATTGGAATTGGAGTTTTTTCTTCTTTCTTTTTTTGGAAGCTTTAGTGATCAATTTTTCATTTAAGTATTGATCGAAGCAATCTACTGAAACAATTTCACCCAAATATGCCAGAGGAACCTGAGTATTTGTTTTTACATAAACCAGTTTTTGTTGTTTCAATAATCTGATTGGTTCTTTTTTTCTCCCAAATCCTTCTGTTTATGATCTATTTTTTGACTCTATAAAGGCCTAATTTTCCATTTGATACCTTCATTAAAGATGTAACATAAAAAAATATTTTTCAATTGGAATATTCAGCTCACAGCTAATTTATTAACTTAGTTCCATGAGTTCCTAATCTAAAATTTTCTTAACCCTTTGTTTGTTGCTTTCTACTAGTAATTTGGGCTGTATTTGTATTGTGGAACAACGACAGGGTAAAAAGTTTTAGCTGGCATACAGCCTGCACATAGATACTAATATAACAAGTATCAATTTTCCTTGTTTCCATTTACAAATAAAAGTGGAGGAAGATATTTTTAACTTTCTTAAACCTTGTTGATTTTCCCTTGATCTTGTTGGTGCTTTAATGCCATTTCTATCCATGAAATGGTGAATCTTTATGATATATCTTGGTGGTATTTCTGTGGTATGCATTTCAATAATTAAGAAAAAATCATTTTGTCAAAATATTAGGATCCTCCAGCTGATGAAGTTACTGAGAAAAAGAAAGAGGCTGATTCTCCTCCAAATGCTGCAGAGACTAATAATAACAAAAAGGATTCAGTTGCATTGCCTGAGGCTATTCAGAACCCAAAGACGCCTTCCATAAACGAAGAAACTGCAAAAACAAAGAATGGCAAGTCAGAGAATGAGCAAAGTGATGCAACCGACAACAGCTCGCAGCAAGAAAAGACACTGAAGAAGCCAGATAAACTGCTTCCATGCCCACGCTGCAATAGCATGGACACCAAGTTCTGTTACTACAACAACTACAACGTCAACCAGCCGCGGTATTTCTGCAAAGCTTGTCAAAGATACTGGACTGCTGGTGGCACCATGAGGAATGTGCCAGTTGGGGCAGGGAGAAGGAAGAACAAGAACAGTGCCTCGCACTATCGCCATATCACCATCTCTGAGGCTCTTCAAGCTGCTAGAATTGATGCTCCTAATGGAACTCATCTCCCAACTTTGAAAACCAATGGTAGAGTCCTAAGCTTTGGATTGGATCCACCAATTTGTGATTCCATGGCATCTGTCCTTAATCTTGGAGAGAAAAAGGTTCTTACTAATGGCACACGAAACGGGTTTCATGGCAGTGAGGATCAGAGGGTTTCCATCCCTTGCAAAAGTGGGGAAAATGGTGATGACTGCTCAAGTGGATCTTCCATTACGGTTTCAAATTCTATGGAGGAAACTGGCAAAACCACACCCCAAGAACCTTTAGTACAAACCGTACAAAGCAATGGTTTCCTTGCTCCTCAAATTCCATGCATCCCTACTGTTCCTTGGCCTTATCCATGGAATTCTGCAGTTCCGTCACCTGCTCTGTGTCCTCCAGGATTTCCCATTTCATTCTATCCTGCAGCTTTTTGGAATTGCAGTGTGCCAGGGAATTGGAACGTTCCCGGGTTTTCCTCACATCCGTCTGCACCAAATTCAAAGTCTCTGAACTCCAATCCGAATTCTCCAACTCTTGGGAAGCACTCCAGGGACGATGACATGGTTAAACAAGAATATCAGCAAAAGGAAGAACCTTCAAGGCAGAGAAATGGGTGTGTCTTGATTCCCAAAACTTTGAGAATTGATGACCCTAGTGAAGCTGCAAAGAGTTCCATATGGGCAACTCTAGGAATCAAGAATGAATGTATCAGTGGGGGAGGTATGTTCAAGGCCTTCCAATCGAAGAAGAAGGAAGAGAAGAATCATGTTATTGAAACCTCTCCAGTGTTGCTAGCAAATCCTGCAGCTTTGTCTAGATCACTTAATTTTCATGAGAACACCTGAATTTAGTGATCCTCTGGGACACTTGTCTTGTACGGTGTCTGAGGATTGAGGTTAAGTTACTTCTTCTGGAGTGAGCATGAGACGGTGACCATCTTTCAGCAATGAGCATTGGATTAGCCTCATTGACCTTGGAATGAAGCGAAGGTTGGTAGTCTATGACGACCTCAACACAAGTGGTGGGAACTAATCTACAAAGTGTTTAAGTAGGATGGAACTAATTTTGTCTTCCTTTTTTTTCATGTGGCACTGTGAACAAGTGCCTCTCTTTTTTTATGTGCTTAGTTTGCAGAGTTTGAGTTGTTGTACATATAAATATTTGTGAACTTACTGGAAAGAGATAGAAAATATCTTTACTATGTATAAAAATCCAGAGGTAGTGTATTTTCTTATGAAAAAGAGAAATGGGGTCTTCCATTGTTACATGTTTTTGGTTCGTTGAAGAAAAAGTCAGTATATTTTGTGACTAGTTCTCAATATTTCTGCGCCTCAACATCAGAAGAGGTATCTGCTTTTTCAAAAGATGAGATAAGAAATACAGTCCAGAACTAGAATATAGCCACATAAAATACGATGCAAGAGTAGTGGATGATACTCTTGTCATAGTCATACCTCTTGTGCTTTGTTACAATGCTATATAATCATTAAATTTCTGAATTTAATACAACAAAACAAAAGCATTATTACTTTTATTGCTTGTTTTATGCTTGGAAGTTATTCCCACATATGCAGAGTTTACAGAGGGGGTGGAATTGTGGGGCTATAGTGGAACTTCATATCTTTCACTCAGGTACTCTTTTCGGACTCAGGAGGATAAGCTTGCATCTAAACCATGCCAGCTAGGTCTCCTCTTTCTGCACCAAAGGGTCTAAACTCTAAACAACTAACATGAAAGCTGGACCGCTAGAATAAATTTTGTTGATGTTCCCCGTTTCAACCTTTTCACTACTTCGTTCTATCTTTTAAATTTGATAAGTTATTCATGCATATACATTCGAATTACCAGATAATACTTAAAGTTTGTTTTCAATAGTTAAAGTACATCTTAAAACTTACAGCAATATTAACCCATGCAAAGATTCTGAAAGAAAAAAAAAAATTCTAATATTTTTCTTAATTTTTAAAGATTAATACTGACAAAAACCTGGACTGTTCTCGTTTCTCTGATAAATTTCTCTGCAGATATTTGGGGTCCTCTTTTATAAGGTAAACAATCTTTATATAGAGTTTAATACTACATTTTTATATCGCCTTTTTAACCTAAAAATTAGTTTTTCTTTTCTACTTACATTGTCTGACATGATAAGTTTATGCAAAGAATTGTATTAATTGGTACATAACTATTACAAATTGAAATAATTAAATGTTCTGAACTATGTGCTCTCTCGTCAGTAGAAATTATATTAAAATATGTTAGATATTAGTTCTGAAAATACCTTATATAGCACTTTGTTGGTGGATAATTGGATATACACACCAAATTCAACCCAACATGTGTCCTTAACCAATCACGCACAAGAAAACATTTAGATATTTTCTCAGCTTCAATCTAATACTAGCCACACTTTGTGAATAAGATGAGTTGGGATGGGACCCTTAAATGCGAAAAAATGACACATTGAAGATATCCTTTTCCTCTTGGCACATTGCACTCTTTGAGTCTTTGTTACCTTTTGGCTTTTCCACCCATTTCCTTTTTCCTGACCTTTCCCTTTTCTCAAAGAAAGCAACCCTTGTTTTCTTTTCCTCCATATGTCCATATGCCAAATTTCAATTATTAGGTGAACTAAAACCATAAAGACTGTTCGTTGGTAGTAAGCATCATCATCAATTTTTAGCCATAACTAATTAAAATAGCTTATTGCTAATTTTATAATCTATATACCCTTCGTTGCAAATTACTATTTGCACATATTTAGGATATTTGTTTTGGATTCTTTGCTGATTTGCTCCGCTTTTTCCTATGAGAGTGTTGAGCTTTATCGATAAAATAATCGAAGAAAATAACATATTTAAAATATTTTTTAATTTCATTTCCCAAGTCTCATTGACTCTTAATTTCTTGATATTTCCTCGGTTACCTAACATTTTGGCAGCCAATAGCTTCACAAATACACATCTATTTATGCAAAATATTTGCATCATCATACCGTAGAACTTCAGGTAGATTGTACTTTACTCACTGATGAAGTTTCATTTCAGATAAAAAAAAGTTAGTCATGCCACTAATTAAAACCGGCACTCTATTATTAGGTGGAGCATAATCTACCTTGATGCTCCAGGATCTTGTGAGAATTTCTCTACGTTTATTATCCTATAACAAAAGGAGTCCTGACCAAAACTAGCAGCAAAGCCACAAAGATTTGAGATAAGACCAAATATCATCACCCACCTATTACCAACAATAGGCTTTCCCAGTGTAACACGCCAAAGCGAGCTTCAGTTCATAAAGAAAACAGTAAAGGGAATTCGAGCATGGAAAAGCTATGCCTTAAATCACTCAGAGTTTGAGCATGAAAGACTGTGGCAACATTGATTACCATGGAGAAAATGCTTCATATGCTTCAGACCACCCATTTGCAAAATGACTCAATGCATTTGGTCCCACGAGATTTCTTCTATTCCCTTAATGTGCTTAACACTCTTTATTATGAGGTCTTGAAAAAATGCAACTGATAAGCCATTTCACCTCACTTTCCATCATCTGAGTTGTAATTCACAGTGAAAAGAGTAAAGCAAAATCACTTAGACCAAGGAACACGGTTTAGGAAGTATAGCCACTTATGAAGCTGACTTACTAGAAAAGCAATTCTAAAATCATTGCTTGCTGCTTCTATTCCTCCTTTTAATTTTTAAATCCATTGTCAACTTCAATGGACTCGGAGTCAGCTTCCCACTAAAGGCAACACTTAATCTCAATCTTAAACTGATAGGAATATATAATATAACATATATATAGTGGACGAACCACAAAAATTGATTACATATTGAAAAAGTTTGGTGCCTATGCATCAACTTGTTATTGGATGCAAATTGACTTCATCTCTCCATCTTATTTTGCAGGGAAACTCAGTGACACTTGAAGTCAATCATTAAACAATATTTCCAGTTTCAATGAAACATCTCTCTCCCATCAATGCCCTTGTGATTTACTTGCGTACTAGGTTACAAAAATATTAACACCTGTTTGGTTACTATTTCTATTTCTTGTATTTTCTAATTTTAGAGTTTAGTAAATGAAATAATCAACATAATGGAGACGATAAAATCTTGTTTTCTATTTTTATTTTTTATTTTCACTGTTTTCTTTGTAAAATTCTAAAAATAAAAAACACAATGAACGAAAACTGTAAATGAAAACGAAACCATACACACCCTGGTTTCTCTCCCCTTGATATTGAATTACTATTTAATATTTATTCAACTAAGAAAGTCAAAAGCTTACTTTTAGTTTTTATAGTGCATAGAATTAATTGAGTCAAACGTATGTTGGATGCTTTTTACCTAAGAGATGGCACGAGCTTGCATTCTTCCACTGATATGTGTTGCCATAGTGTGAAAAAAAAGGTAATAAGGCTTATTACAAAAAAAAAAAAAAAAGCGCGTCAAAAAAAAGAAAAAAGGCAAGTCTACAGAGAAATATCGGGTAGGTAGATTGATTTTGTTTAACTCGGACAAGAATGGCAGATTCACATTGATGTAAAATAGTCAAAGGTTCAACACAATGAATAACGGTAAAGCATAGTAAAATGAAAGAGAAATTAAGGGTAAAAGGTGAATATTAAATTTAGTATCTGAAATTTTATGCGTAATTCACCGTAGAGTTTAGATATTCAAAAGAAAATGTAACCCTCCTCAAACAATTACAAAATATAAGGTTTGGCTAGTAGCTAAAGATTTTAGTTGGAATAGATGTGATTTCAATTTCAGAAATGTGTAAGAGGCTTCCCTGAATCTTGTGTAACTTCAGGAGATAATGTGAAATTCATCTATGAAGTGTTTAGTTCAAAAGAAAAGATGAAAGCCCTGCCAGGTTTATAATAGTTCATATTGGTTACTGTTGTCAGTAATTTTGAGGAGGTGATTGCAAAGTTTTCTCAACTTAGCCCACAAGAAAAGGGCAAAAAGGTTGGTCAGAAACTAAAAATTTCTGCTGATTTTTATGGTTTTTTGTTTTTGGTTTGTTGATGATAGAAGAGCTCACAGGTTTCTCATTTTAATTCATTAGGAAATTGGGAAGCCTTGAACTGTAAGATGAATTTATTCGTCTCATATGCCTTTTGCATGTACTTATTTTGTTACATCAAGTGAATAATGGAAGTTGTCTCTCAAGTTCAGGTGATGCCTAAACTTCTGGTTTTGATGCTTTGTAACTCGTCATATGTACCTTCTCCTTGTACAATTTGGATTTGCTCATATCCCTTTGTGCAATAGCATGAATACTACATAATCTTATTCACATGTTATCAAATTCTAAATGGCCATCATGGAGTAACCTTCTGCTATGTTTTCATTTTTATTTCAGCCATTGGAATAAGCTGGAAAATATCAACAATGGAAGACTCTTGAAAATCAATTGAACGAGTGCATCTACAGAAGGTATGATTTTGTTTCATCTCAAGTAAATATAATTCTGTCTTACTCAAACAACTGATATACCTGTTCATTAAATAACTTCTATAATATTTGGCTGGTATTTTAGGTTGTCTGCATGCCACAGAGGGATCATTGCCAACACTAGAGTTATGAATCAGTGTATCTTGATGCTAATAAATTGTTTTCATTGACGGGAAAAATATAAGAACGCACCAAATGATTTCAATTGAATGTGCTGGATAGACAGTAAGTGTTGTGTACACCAATGATAGGAATTGCAGACTGCATCACATGATAAGGCGGCAACATTGTGGTTGCGGTAGTCCCGGCAATGGCATCAGACCACAATTGCGGTGTGAGCTCTAATCACACAAAAAACTGCAACGGAACGGTGTTGCAGCCGCAATGAAATGCAATGGAGCAGAACTTCCTTTGGTCTGTTTATTCTTCCATTAGTTAGATTTTTTTTTTTTTTTTGTTTCAAACAAAAGATTCTTCCTTCAATCACATATCAAAAGAAAAGAAAGATGAACCTCCCATCAAATATCGATAAATCAGGACAAAACTCCTTTTTTTTTTCTGAGATATAAAATTTAACATCTACATTCTGAGACTCGCACTACCTCAACAACACATCGGCTTGCTTTCTTCATCTTCTCGTCCATGGCTCTACTCTCAAAGAAGACTTGAGACGCTGCACACCTTGAATCACCAGCCGGCGCCACTACACACATGCTCTCTCTCAACATATATTTACATTTTCTTCAGGATAAAATCTTACTTGGGATAGTTGTTTCATCATATTTACAGGAATGGATGACTTTTGAATAATGATAAGCATCCGTTGATGTTGCCAAATGGCGATGAACCAAAATTTCCAC
Organism: Dalbergia cochinchinensis; assembly: GCA_031216125.1. NCBI lineage: Eukaryota > Viridiplantae > Streptophyta > Magnoliopsida > Fabales > Fabaceae > Dalbergia > Dalbergia cochinchinensis. Next base: position 49,330,466 of record CM062373.1, on the reverse strand, counting down.
CATTTTGGTGCGTTAACTGCTATTATGCGTCTTGCATTCTCAATTTTGGAGAGTTTTTTTAGTTGTAGTACTTTAGTGGGAAGCTGAATCACATTCTTCACATGAAGACTGCACCCCTTGTTAATAGCTATAAGCTATGCATTCTAAGTAGAATGAATACCTTTCATTATACTAATTATTTATCACTTTCTGTTTTTTCTCAAAACTGATATGCAGTTTCAATTCATTGTTATCTAACATACAGTGATAATCACAATGGAGATGCTGAGTGCTCTACCAATGTTTCACTGCCTGGCTATTCTGATCATATTGGCAGTACTAAACTTGGGGTTGTGTCAGGGCAGTGATGCATTGGACGAGTTAAATGGAACTTCTTGCTTAAATGTACAACTCTGTGATCACTTTGCATGCCCACCTCCACGAGATAAGAGTTAAATGGATTTTAGTCTATTTATATATCTAGCTAATTACATTTACTTTGCAGTTACTAATTGACTTTCACCAACCATGAATAGTTTTTGCAATCGGGAAGTATGTTTAACATAAAGAAAAAAAAAATGTTGGAGTCACACCCCTACCGATTACATTGTCAACCCGGTATCCTATGAATTGTATGTACAAATAATATTAGTCTAACCGAAAGCCATGTGATCGGTGTTTGTGAATGAGCTTCTGACATAAAACCCAGAAGCAGCTTCCCCACCTATGGTTTAATTGAGCTCATATGGTTGGGATTTAGCGCCATATGTGTTAGCTGTATCATGTATGTATTGTACAAGACTGGTAGAATTGCAGTTTGTCTACAACCCCCATATTATAGTCTTAGTTATCTTAACTCATTTTATTAGTGGTAGATTTTAGAAATTTGATTCACTGATCCAAGCTGTAAATTTGAATTTTGTGGCAAATGGAAGTGCATTTACGTAACCTGGGAGTGTTGTTGTATTATTAGAAACTTGATTCTTGAAGTATCAGGTTTCAATTGCTAATAAATGGGCTTGACTGTAAATATAAATAACAATATAAAGCCATCTTAGATCCTCTGTACATGAAAAGTAGATGGATGTTTTACAATCATGCCCAAATCTCTCTCAAAATTCATCCACTTTAGGATTAGATTACACGATAATGACACAGGCTTTCAATGTCATTTTGGATACAAACTTAGTTGCCACCCAGTGTTTGGACAATGGTGTTGTGCCATGGGTCTGAGAGGTGCTGCAAGAGGTTGTCAAATGGACCTTTGCCTGTCACGTTGTGTTGAACTATAAATCCCAAGAATGCCAACATTGCCAATCTCCCTGCATACATTAATTACAAACACACAAGGTTAGCTCAAAAATTAGGCAAAAGAATTAAAACAAGAGTGTATTGTGCCCAGATAATAAAGCAAGAGAAATGTTATCTGTACCCTTTTCGAGGATATCTTTGAAGGGCATTTGAGTTGTCCTTTAAACATTGGTTCAAAGTTGAAGTCAGCTTTTCACTCGAGCAATGTTTAAAGAACACCTCAAGATGCTCTTTCAAAAGATGTCCCAAGAAGTGATACAAATAACATTACTCGGACAAACAATTACCGTTGGCAAGTTCCTTCTCCTTGGCCTCCAGAGTTGGTGCAAAGTTCAAGGGGTTGAAGATGCTACCAGGGTATCCACACTCATGAGGGGGCAAGCTGTATTGCTTGAAGATGGGGTCTTGGTTGACACATCCAGGGTTCTTAATGTCCTGCCATCTTCTGATCTCGACGTAATGGAACAAGATGAACTCAATCACAAAGAGTGTTGAGGATGATGCAAAGTACTCGGCTTTCCCAGCATCATACCATTTAGGGGCATTGATGATCCCAAAACTGGTGAAGACCTCAGGGAGAAGCATCCCTACAACACCCAACATGGCCCAGCGTCCATTCACAAGCTCAGCCTGAACATACCACCTCAAGTTCTCTGGGTCCTCAGCAAGCCCCAAAGGATCAAAACCATTGTCACCAGGAAGACTAATATGTAGCAGCCACCATAATACAAACACACATATTAATTAGTTAATGATAGTAATGAATGCAAATGGACACATAATTAATTAAACACATATAAGAAAAGATGGCTACACAAATAACTATACTCAAACTAAGGTGCTATCGAACAAGGAGATTGTGGGAAGAGAGTGAACTAATTTTCAGTGAAAGCGCCATCATAACTCAAGGCATCATAAGGCTATATTATGAAAAATGATTTTTGGAGATCTATAAGAAACAAATTACCTCATATGCAGCAGTGTGTGTGTATATAGAAAATGAGATGAATTAATTATACTCATACAATGAAAAATGGGTAAATAAAAGTGTTATTTTCTAAGAGAGTAGTAAGACCCACTAATAATTAGTAGCTACTAGCTAATTCCAAGTAGTGTTCGTGTTACTCAAGCAGTATGCTTCATTTTTAAAAAAAGTAAAAATATATATTTCACATTAAAAAATTCATGAACAATTAATAGAGCACCTAATAAAAGTTACTAACATAACTATAATTAAGATAATATTTGAGTAAATGCTGGTGATATAATATACCTGCCATTGAGGTAAGCTGGGGAGGGCAAGCCTGGCAACCACTCTCCTTTCTTGGCTTCAACCTTAAAAGAGGCAGATGGAAGAGACCCCATTGGCCTAATAGCCACTTCCCTGTTTAGTTTACCGGAAGAGCCAGTGAGGAACCTTGATTTTGAAGGGCATGGCCTGAAAATGGTGGCTGAGGCCTGTGTGGTAACGGTGGCCATGTTGAGGACCTAACTAAGCTTGGGGGATTAGAACCTAAGAAGGGGTGGTGCGGTGAAAGACGAAAAAGATATGCTTTGGATTTTGTTTTAGTGCATGGCTCTCTCTCAGTTTCATTTCATTTGTATTTCCTCCCTGATGCATTCATGTGGTTCGTGTTCCTCGTGCGTGTTCCACCGTTGGCTTAGGGGATATTTGGATCCGACGGTCCACGTGCGTCATGGCTTATCCTTTTATCTTTGCTCTTGTATCCGCAAATCCATTCCTTCGTTGTTGTTGGTTGGGACAGGATTCCCGTGGGGCGACCAAGTGCCACCTTGCATGATCGATGACACAGCTTGAAATATCATCACCAGCCAATCCTTCCTAGACACGTGGCCAGCTCACAGTTACATTGTAGCTAAGATATCTACTTTTACATCCAAGGGCCAAAGTTAAAAGAGCGTTTATATTTTAAAGTGGGTGTCTAATTGAAACATTTATTTTACTATTATTAGATGTGATAAGTTAATAAAAAAGTGAGAGTCACTATCATATTTAATAGTAACAAAATGAATATTTCAATTAGATACCTAATTTTAGATATTCAAATAATATTTCTTAAATTAAAACATAATAAGATGATCTTCACGAAATTAAGACATTGTTGTTCTTTTAGGAAAATGCTATTTGGTAATAATTGTCTTGTAGGGAGGATTTTATTGTCTTGCTCTTGCTTTCTCAAATTCATGTCAATTCTGTTTGAATTCTTGACATTTTAGAGGAGCTTTTATCAATTGGGATGTGCTTAGTAAAGAGATAAAAAAATGAGTAAAAATTTTCATGAATAAATTTTATATCTAATTTTAAAAATAAAGTTCATTCATGTAAATTTTCATCTTATTTTTATTTCCAATCAAATATATCATTGAGCTTAACTTATTTGTCACTTCAACTACTAAACTACTCCTTTTTAGTCTCTTCGTAAATTTTCATGACATAAATATTTGAACAAATTATCTCTTTTTATTTTGGCAGGTTGAATGAATTATCCCTCAATAGAATGCTCTCTTTTTTTTTTTCTTTTTTTACACTACGGACATAATTTAACATACAAATAAAAACTATAAAATAGCTCTTATATTTTTTATTTTCATCATTATTATTTGTATACAATGATAGTTTACACTCCTTTTAACATATATATAGAATCATGTATAAATAAATTGAGATTTTAGTTATATAAGTGATAAATTTCTTTGTACGAAAAATTTGGGAAATCACGCTAATAAATTTTTTATTTCAAATATATAAGTGATGATTGGTGAATATAATAAAATGGTTTCTGAAACATTATTAATTATCTCATCATATTCATAAAAAAATAAATAAATCTTATGTTTCTTACACATTAATCTCCTATATTTAAAGAAGTGTTTAAAACAATATATAAAAAGAGTTAATAGTTTTTTTTTTTTTTGATTCAGAAGACAGCTTTAGTGGGAAAAGCTGGCACTGTTCAAAATTCACCAAACAAAAGGAGAAGATTGTTTAAAATGACATCAGAATCAGTAAAGTAGTAACAGTAACAGAGAAGCATGCATATGAGATGAGAGCTGTGAAACAAATGCATTCAGGCCACCTATAAAGCTCTGAAATTCTGAAATCATACAACTCTAACAATTTGACTTTAGTATAACTATAGTTATAAAATCATGTCTAAGAGATCACTACTTATAGGCATCATGATTTCAAGAGCTCACAGAATATATATCTGACAGTTACTATGAATCATACTGAATTCTATATTTCTGAGCATCATAAAAATATAACTCTAACTTTTCTCTTCAGGTAGTGGATTAGAAAGTCAACTATCACAATTGATATAGCAATAAATGATTAACTGATTATGTAAAATGTTTACATTATCATTGCATATAAATTAAAACATATAAAAAACATATACTTGATAATAATAATAATAATAATAATAATAACAACAACAATAAGAAGAATTATACAAAAAAAACAATCTTTTCCTTTGGGCCATAAAAAACGAATCCTTTTTTTTTGGTCGAATATGTCTATGTTTTTGGTCAGAAAACAATTGGAGCAGTGGCCTAATCATTTCCGTCTTGCTCCCTTTCATCCTTCGTTGGTGGAAAAGTTCATCACAGCCAATGATCCACATGTGCTGACCCCATATTCTGACCCAAAAATTGACCCAGATACTGTTTCTTCGACCCAAACATTATTTCTTCTCAGACCCAAAAAATAAAAAGGTTATTTCTTCTGGTTTATTATGCTGATTTTTACATTGTTAGTGAATAAAAAGTAAACTCAATTAAATTAGTTTGCTCTGGTACAGCCGTACTACATCAAAATTAATAACAGTATTATGTTAATTGGAGTGAATAAATATTGAATACGTTAAATTTTGTGTCTGCAACAACGGCATTGACAGTTTCCCACCCAGAACCAAAAAAAAAAAAAAAAAGAGAAGTAAATAATCACATAATAACTAAGAGAGTAAGAGCTGGGGCAGGTGGCTGAGGTAGACACTTTGAACCTACAAAAGCAATTTTATTCATTCATGTTTTACATTCACTCTCACAACACACAAATACATAAAGTTGAAGACAATGACTTCATATGGAAGCAAACATGCTTCTTTCTTTCCTCTCTTTACTCGCTTTTGCTAAGCTGGCAATTATCATGTTTCTCATTTTCCATTTGTGGATGGTACATGACACGAACCACGCATACAATTGACAAATAAAAAAGGAAAAACAAAAAAATACTGCCTGATGGTGAACCCTAAACATCCACCACTGCCACCTAATCTCTGCCTTTTTCAAATATAGACCAGAACATGATTCCTCACAACACAATTCAAATGACTAGGACTATCCTAAAATAAGCCCCTTTTTTTTTTCATTTGCTCCTAAAACTCACTAATCACTCACTCCTATGCCATAATACTTTCCTATTATACTACACTTGTATTACACTACTAAGTATGACAAAATACAATTGTAACTTCACGAACCACCAATTCCAATGACTAGGGTTTATGTTGTTCTAGTTGAATTGTTGGCCTGTGAAGGTTTGGCCAAAGGACCAGCCAGCAGGTGCCACATTGTAAGAGACCACTGTGCGGCCATCACTAGTGGTAATCTTGAAGGAGAGGCTTTGTCCATTGAGGTATGAGTTGCTTTGCCAGTTCTGACCCCAGTTCCTTGACATTGGTTGCCAATTGGTTCTTGAACCTTTGATGGAAACCGCATGAACATCACCAGCACCACCAACGTTGGTGATTAGGACTAGGTTGAAGTAAGAGTGGCCATTGATGGTGAACCTGATGCCCCCTCTCTTTCGGCAAGGTACCCTATACGTTATCAACATTGAAATGAGGCGAATCAAATGCCTGGTAAATACTAAGGACAACAAATTGGTAAACAAAGGTTGTTGTTTGACTCTTTTTTTTTTTGTTCCGATCCTGATTATTGTTTTCAGTTATTTGAATGTCATTTTTTGCCTGATTGTTGTGGCCTTTGTTAGTGTACGGGTGATGTTAACTATTGAACTCGTTTTGTTGGCTCGTGTCTATTGTTAGATTGCAACAAAAAAACAAAAATGGAAAACCAAGCAATAAGATAAAAAGGGGTTTTGGACTTTTGGTTAACTTGCCAGTGGAATATATTCCTTACAAGTCACCAAAACATGAACATAGTCTATTAGTATTTATCTAGAAATTCAAGATTCTTTAAGACCCAACAACTTGAAACTTTGCTCTAGAAATTCCTACCAACTCTCCTTCAGCACTTCACCTATCCAATTTTCGAAAAATCTTTTGACAGGAAACACTTAACTCTTTGCCTTATAATAGGATACAAGAGAGTTCTATTCTGTATTTTATGGTCATGAGGCATTTACTTGTGCAAGGAAAATCTTTTTCACAAGGCAAAAAGAACAATATAAACAACGCTATAGTCAAAATTATGGAAAGAAAAATTAAAACAATAATGTGTAAGATTTAATTTTGATATGTACCAGCATAAAATTCTTTTATATAATTATTTAATCATGCATTATCATATAATTATAAAAATATTTAATGGTTATAATAATTATTTTAGCTATTATTTTAAAATTAAGTCATATAAAAGATAATTTATAATAAATCGAAATTATACAAAAAAAAAAGTTTATTTTTATGCCTCAGCCGGGAGAACAACGCTTAGATATCACGCGTCAAAAACGACAATTACAACTAACAAGAATTAAAGAATTATTATTTTCTATTTTGGTATATACCAGATTTTGTTTTATTGGGGATTCCATGACTACTTGACTGGAGTAGTGCAGGCATTATTAATTATGATAAGAGAAATGATATTTTTGACATTCTAGACATCCATGTGGGTTCCATGTAATATAAGAGTAATGATGGAGAGAGAATAAGTTGAGAAAAAAGTAAGTAGTTGGATCCATGTATATTATGAGTGAGGTATTTAGGTATTTGAGAAAATTGGGTATTAAAATAATAAAAAATAATGGTTCCAAAATATTAAAGGACCCTGATGATGATGAGAATAAGAAATTAAAAGTTTAAAACAGAGACAAAAAATAAGTGAAAATCAACTAGTGCTACCTTCTGTAAGCAATAGGCACTATGCCTGCACTGTACTGAGCTATTTGTTGGAAGACAGGCTGAGAAAGATCAAAGTGGTGAAGGGGAGGGTTGCACCATCCACCAGCATTATTTGGGAGTGCATTGTTTGGTGGGCAGAAATTGGTGGCAGTGACCACAATTGACCTTGGGAGGCACCACCTATTGTCATTAACACACCTTATCTCGAAACAAGCCCCACAGCTCAAGCCATTGTTGAACAAGGCTGTGCTTAGAGCAGCTGTGTTAGCCCCATAGCCTTGGCTATACAGGTTCCCATATCCACAAGCTCCACCTACAACAAATCAAAGCCCAAAATCACACTACATAATTTATGTACATGAATAATATATATGCTATGATATGATATGTCATTTCAATCCCTGAACATATGTGAAGAAGTCATGGCAAGGGAATAATTCGTGTGCATAAATAGCTGTGGAAGTTTACATAAAAGCCTAAAAGAGAAAGAAAATAGCGGAGAATTAGATTATTCGTTTGAATTTATTTATCAGAAGACATACATGTTAATTAGTTCTTAGATGTATATATAAGTGAATTAGAAGACTTTTAATTGATCTGAATTTTTCTTTGTTTGCAATTCTCTCTCTCTTTCTTTTTTTGGGGTAGCATTAGTCCAATAAAAAGAAGAGTCTGAACTATGAGATGTCTTTTCTTTCATTCAATGTGTAGCTCACTCAACTATGTAGACCATCATTTAATTTTTCATTAATGACATTTTTAATCCATATTACCAAAAAGAACAAAATAAGATATTTTCTTTTGCTAGAAGAGAATGAGTATCTAAGAATCTCTTAGAAAAAGGGATTACTATTTTTACTTAGCAAAATGGACATTGTGTATATATATATTGTGCGTGGCATAACAGTAAATGTCTTACTTACCCATTGTGCCAGAGGCATCACCCCCTCCATAAAAGGTTGCATGAGCATTCATCCAACCACCACCACCTGAATAAGCAGAAACAGAAGATCCCAGCTGGGAGAGAAATCCCACCAAGAGAAGCCCCAAAAGCGCCATCTTTTCCCCTTAGAAAGTAATGAGCCTTCAGAAAATATCTCAACGTGAAACAGAACAACACACCTTATAATGGGGTGAGAAAGAGAGAGCAGAGAAGCTATAATGACCCTGTGAGGAAAAGCAAACGGCATGTGTTGGGGTTGTGGATAAATAGATGTTGCGAGAGAGCTAGCGAAGAGGTATCTTTTTCCTACACCTAAAAATAAATATTTTAATTAAATATTTATTTTATTATTATTAAATATAATAATATTTTTAATTTTTTATTAATTTATTATATCTAATAATAATAAGGTAGGTGTGATTACTTACTCAAGATCATTTTACCAACCAACTGACACTCTTGTGATGTGTGGGGACCCAGGACTGGCAAGCGATGCTATTTCATTTTTATTCTTTTTTAATGCAGGGGATTCCTCAAACCACGTGGTTGTGACTTCCTCTTTTGTGCAGGTTGGTACTTGCTATTTGTATTTATTTTTGCCTTCAGAAAACTCAAATTATGATTCAAAAGGAATAAATTAAATTTTAACTTATTTAATTAATGTGTTTAATTCTATGTTGCGGGAACACATTACACGGAATAACATTAGGAACTAAAACATTTAAGAGAAAGTTGGAATAACATCCATGTTACAAATGCTAAAATCTCGTTTTGAACGGGCACTTGGACATGTGTAAAATAGATACATAAAAGCTCCAGTTTAAACAGTAAATAAGATAAACAATAGTGTCACGGTTACCGGTAGACAAAGAGCTTAAAGAAAGACTTAACATTTAACACCTTATTCAATCCCTGAAGATTTTTAAGTGGACTATTTTATTTTTTGAAAAAAATTAATTGTTTAGCTTTTTAAGATTAAAAATGATGAACATAATAATTCTTTTATTAATTTTTCATAAGTGAGTTTATACACATGACATGTTATAATAATAAAATACCATTAAAACATTAGATACATTATATGCAAGTAAAATGATATTATTTTTAGAATATATTACACTCATTTAAGTGTTAAAAATTAAATAAAATAAGTCATTTTATAATTTATAATGAGATTTAAATAACTTATTTTGTGAATTTTAACCTCTAAAATGAATTATATTAAACTTCATTATATTTAGATAATATCCCTATCACTAAATATTATGTTAATAGGTCAATGTGCTATTTTATTAATGTTTAAAAAATTAAATACACACAGAAAAACTAATATATTTTATTATTAAAATCTATAGAGACTATGAGTTTGGTTTCACTTTTTAAAAGCTAAATAGACTTGTGAAATTTTCTTGAGAAACTATATGGGTTATTTGCTCCCTAAAAAAAATAGTAGATAAAACTATCAAAAGAGATTTTGATGTTAAAGGGCAAGATGTGAATATGATATTTAGCGCTCTTTGATATATGTAGCCAATTGCAGCGTGTAAAAAAAAAAGTTTAGCGGTTGTTATTGTTATATTTTAATATAATTTTTACCTTCAAATCATAGTTCAAACAACCGTGAAAAAACTTAACTTTCTATTTAACTAGACTATGAGTTATTATAATAAACCAAACACATCCTAAGACTTAAATTGAGTTAGAACATTTATATGCTTTCAAAATAAGAAAATTTCTCATTTTGAAATACCCTAAATTGTGTTTGAAATAATTAACAAAGAAAATAAATTAATTTAATTTGTGTTTAAATTTTAAGATCGATTTATTTTCATCCAAATTCTATAAAAAATGAAAGGAATTCAAAATCAATTAAAAGATAAAATTTCATGTAAATACAATTCAATACATTTTTTTAAAATTTTTTCAATTTCAAACCCAAGTCAAATCATTTCTACTTTTTTATGATTTCAAACACACTTATATATTAAAAAAAATCGTATTTCGAAAACATGTATAAATTTCTGTGGCTTGAGTTTGATTACTTGATATTAAAAACTGTCCTTGCAACTTGTAGGCAACGAGCCAAAGACAGTTCCCTATGCAGCCTACACAGGTCACAAGTTACCATATCTAGTTCTGCCACCAACTGGCACTGTTGTCGTCGTAGTTCTGTTTTCTCACTAGCTGAATTTGGTCAATTGATAACCTCTTTGTGTGAATTTAGACTCATTTCACTCTGAAACATTTTAGAGGAGTGAGATATTATTTGTACAATATAATTATGGCAACAAATTTATAAGATAGTTATAGATACAGAAGAATATAAAATAAGGGAATGAGGTCAACAACATTAAAATATTAGAATAGATAAGAAAAATAATAATGACATAAGTTTGCTGTCAAATTTTACTGTACATCAAATATTTTTATTTTAGACTAGATATATGAACAACCACACACGCATGTCACTGTGTCAGAGCATGTGGCAAATATAAAATGTTACATATTGTGTATATTGTATATTTTTTAATGAGTAATATTAATTTGACATTCAAAAAATAGTATTTATTCAGATACTCACTTTATAATTATTGGATGTGATGAATATTAAGAATAAATGAGAATAACTATCACATTCAATAATTATAAAATAAGTATCTAAATAGATACTCACCTTTTAGCCTTCAAAAATCAATGAAACCAAAGATTCCAAGTTAACGGTTTAAATTAAATTACTAGACGCGAGAAAACGGACACACCTTTTTTTCTTATTCTAAGCGAAAATATTTAATTAGCAAGACCGACCGAAAGTGCACTTAAAACAGACTTTATCAATGCATGAGAGCCGATGTTGTACACGTAATGTGTGTTATTATGGAATTATTATTCCCATATATTTTCAGAGAGCTTTTTACCGGAAGCTAGGGACGAAGTAAAGTACTCCAGGCATTGCTTTCAACAATTAATAAACTAATTAATTAAAAACAACAATTAATACCTCTCACCAAACATTGCTCCGTCCATCCATTGAAAGTTAAATCTAGCCAACTCATGGATCTTGCACGTTTACATTCACATTGTGTCACTAGCAAAGTTTGAATTTCAGTCATATTTGTGGCACAGAGAAAGCCGCAACAACCTCCTCTCAACTCAATCAATGTTGTAACATGGTGGGTTCACCGGGCTGGCAACTTAATTTGAGAAATTCTGAGCCACTCTTCACTGTTTTTCAATTATCTGAAAAATGTTAAATAGGAGTACATAGATAGCAACAACTTCTTTCTGCTCAAGAACTTGCAGAATCACATAAAATTTTCTTCATTTAATATTCTCAATTTAATTTCTTGAGACAGCACTTTATTTTAATTGCATTTTGATAATATAATTAAAATGTTGAATATTAAATAATATGCAATAAAAATGTATTCCGTACTTTTAGAATATCTGAAAACCTGTTTACACTCAAACAAATTCCTCTCCCAAACATTTAATTAAAATCAGATGAAAATGGAAGAGAATTGGAGAACATGGGACAGGGCAACGCAACACGTGGGTGATGGCGATGATGGTTTTCGTTCGGTCATGTAGTGAAGTTACATATTCGGAGAAGCAAAAACACACCCCCCCTATGACTCGTTTATTCATTCATTGCCATTGGTTCTTTGAAAAGCTGAATTCACAGCCCCCGGATTTAAAGTTGCTATGGCATGTGTAAAATATTCCTAAGTAATATGAATTTTAAAAGAAGCAAAAACAGTTCCTTAGCCATGTGTGAGCGGCATTTTCTTGCTATACTTTATATGTACTCCATACCCTCTGGTCTTTTGTAGCCCCCCATTAAGTCATTTTCTTGATTTTTAGGATTCTCTGCCAGATGAGTTCAGCGGCACTGCATTTACGGCCATTCTTGTTTGTTATGTGCCATTCAATTGACCAATATTAACTGCTCTCCTTAAATAGTTTGGTTGCTAATCTTCCATATGTAGACAAAAAATGGCATGGTTAAGGTCATATATATACAACTTGAAATTTAATTTATAGATAAAGAAAAGTAGAGTATTTTGCGTAAAGTCCCTATTTATTTATAGTATGCACTGTTAACTAAAGTAATTTTTCTAATTAGACTATATAATCAGAGCCCACTCATACATGTTACAATTTGTTACACTCTATAAAATTACTTTCTTTCTTTGATTTTTTTTTCTGTTTATTATTATTGTGCATAATGGATGTTGAAACGTTAAAGAAGTTAACTGATATTTAAGGCATGTTTATATTGGGAAAGCTATATATGTAAGAGAGTTTAAATTACGGTTTAGTGCTTTTCTAGATGAAAAAGCACATACTATTATTACTATAGTTGTTATGAAGTTGTATTAATTAGCTCTTTTTCTCTATTTTCTTCCCTAGTAAGATATGAGATGGTATGAAGCCGACAGGTATGAAAAGCGAACAAGAAACAAGAATGGGGACGTGAAATGGGCATCTTGAGAGCTGATATAGCAAAGATGCATGATGTGGCAGAATAAAAAGGTGTAAGATAGGGAGAGAAGCACAATGGCCATGTTGATGAACGTGTTAAGCTCTAGAGGAACAAAGGAAGCTAAAGGGTGGTCTATGGCAATGCACGTAGCAGCTAGCACACATTGGTCGCTCTCTATAGTTGGTTCAAATTCAAATGAAGAAAAGCATTTTTGTTGCAAGTGCTTTTTCTAGGTGGATTGCACGTATCAGATGCCTCTGTTGTATGAGCTTGGCAATTGGCTGTTTCCAATAGGCCCAGAACATTCCCCGAAGAAGGAAAAAAATAAAAGATAAAAATAAAAATAAAAAAGGACAATTGGGATGATGCTGGAAAGAAAAAAATAATAGAAAAGAAAAGGATAATATTATTTTGATACTCAAAAAATAGATGCTTATTCAGACACCCATTTTATAGCTATTGAATATGATGGTGATTCTCACTTATCCTTAAAATCTATCATATCTAATAATTATAAAATAGATATTTAATTGAGAGTCAAAATACTATTATTCAGATGAAAATCACAAGAAAACACTTGGCTTTGAAAAGTGGAGATGCGGGGTATCAATCGCTCTACCATCTGAGGAGCTACATCCCCAGCTTTTGTAAGCGGTTGTCATAAACTAAAATTCAAAGGATAAGTAAGAAATCTATGTACCTGTGCAAGGGAGTTAGACGTGATTGACAACATGGAGATGACAATTAGACCAAGTCCATTAGATGTTTGTAACTTTTGTCGGCACTATTAATGTGAGTTTAAGATTTTCTTCACTCCCTTGAGCATTTGCATTTCACCTTTTTTTTTTTCCTGTGTAGCAGAGTAAGTTATTCAATTCACACTTGTAGTGTGACTATCTGCTTTTATACGTAGTTTCTACTTTTTACTTTTTTTTTGGTCGCCATTTAGGATATCCTATACATATATTAGGTTTGCTCATATTGGTGCAAATATAGAAAGCAGTGAAAATCAAATTTTATATATATATATATATATATATATAATGCACTATAATTAGAAAAGTGCCATAAGACTCAAAACATGAACATAATATATATTAATAGTATATTAGTAACATAATATATATTAATATATAATGCTTTTATTTAGTATTTTAAACTATTACTAGTTTTATTAGAAATTAATTAACTAATAATTTATTTAACTATCATTAAATTATTATTATCTTTTTCTTTGATAGCCCATATGTATGAATCTTATCTCTAATAAAATTGTAAAGGTTGGCAAGTTGTCTTGAATGATTAATATATGAAAATGACAAATTTTACATTTTTTTTATCTTAAAGTTATATATACTAAATAATTCATAAAATAATCATGAAAATTATTTTTTTCTAATATATTATCAAGAACATATATTTACCTTATTTATACATTATCTATAATTTTTATAAATTTTTTGTATAATTTTTTAATATTTTTTATGTATTTTTACCTTAGTTTAGTCCATTTTTAAATTAATTAATATCTAATTATCTCTAAATAAAATATGTAAAAAAAATTTTACAACCTTCTAAGTGGGTTTTGATCTGTCCAATGTGATAAGGGAACAAGCTCACCATTTTTGAGAGTCTTAGTCAAAAATAGTTAGCTTTGGAAATATCTTTCACTTTCAAATATATATTATTATAAATATTTTTTTTTTATAAGACTGATTTCTAGACAATTCTAGGTGTCATGTAAGAATATTATTGAGATTAATCAAAATTTATAAAAATTATCTTAAAGCTTTAAGTAGTTAATTAGATATTTTAAGCTTTATTTAAATCAAAATTAGTTAAATAAATATTAAAGTGATTTTTAATACTATCTATGGTCTAATGAAAAATCCCATTTCGTGGTCCTCTTTATCTAATATCATAAATTAGTTAAAAAAAAAATTTATCAGACTTAGAATTTTTTTCTAGGATTTTTCGGAGCTTGTTTTACATCCTAAATTAAGTTATTTTTGTGTAATAATACTAATATTATACAAATTTATCAAATATTGATATTTATCATCAAAATTATTTTTAGAAATATATTTATAATTTTTTCTTTAATTTTTTTTTATACTTTCTAAACTTTTCTAAGGTTCTTGTTAGCTTTATCATCAATGACATTTTTTGTAATTTTATAATAAGAAGTTACATTCTTTCTATAATCTATGATTACCCCTGAATATTTCTTGCTAAAAATAGATCCTCAAGCTATTTAATAAAAAGTTATAATAATGTAATGCTATATTAAGAAAAATTGATAATGTTACAATTCTCCCCTCCTTCAAGAAATTTCGTCCTCGAAATTGATTACCTTAATTAAAAATCTCTGGATAGTTTCTCTGAAGATCCTTTTCCTTTTCCCATGTTGCTTCTTCGGGAGTCGATCCTTCCCATAGGACTTTTACCAAAGAAATCGTCTTACCACCTCTGAGTTCCTTCAGGCTTTTATCCAAAATTTTAACAGGTTTAACCTCATATGTTAAATCATCTCTTAATTGAACACAGTCATTCTGGAGTACATGTGAAGGATCAGGGGAATATTTCTTTAATTTAGACACGTGGAAGACATCATGAAGGTTTGATACGTTTGGGGGAAGAGCAAGGCGATAGGCAACAGAACCAATTCGATTCAAAATTTGATATGGACCAAGAAAATGAGGACTCAACTTCCTAGTTTTTAGAGCTTTGCCTGGCCCTGTCATAGGAGAAACCCTTAGAAATACGTGTTCACTCTCTTGGAATTCTAGAGGCTTCCTCCTTTTATCAGCATAACTCTTTTGCCGACTTTGTGCAGCCTGCAATTTATCCCTGATGAGCTTGATCTGGTCAGTGGTTCTTTGGACTATTTCAGGTCCTAGCATCTTCCTTTCACCAACCTCATACCAACACAATGGGGATCTACACTTCCTACCATATAAAGCCTCATATGGTGCCATTCCAATACTAGAATGATAACTGTTGTTATATGAAAACTCTACTAATGGTAGGTAACGGTCCCAATTTCCTTGTTGTTCCAAGACACAAGCTCTCAACATGTCCTCTAAGGTCTGTATGGTTCTCTCAAATTGCCCATCAGTCTGAGGATGATAAGCAGTATTGAGTCTTAATCTAGTACCAAAGGCTCTCTGTAATGTTCCCCAAAACCTAGAGGTGAACCTAGGATCTCTGTCAGAGACAATACTAGAGGGTACACCATGGAGTCTAACAATCTCATTAATGTACAATTGAGCTAGTTTATCTAGTGAATAGGTAGCTCTAATGGCTAAGAAATGAGCAGATTTAGTCAATTTATCCACTATAACCCAAATTCCATCATGTCCCAAAGATGTCTTAGGCAATCCCATCACAAAATCCATGGTTATGTTGTCCCACTTCCATTCAGGGATATCTACGGGTTGGAGTAAACCTGAGGGTTTCTGATGTTCAATTTTGACTTTCTGACAAACCAGGCACATTGCCACAAATTCTGCTATATCCCTCTTCATTCTTGGCCACCAAAAGAATTGTTTAATTTCTTGATACATTTTGGTAGCTCTAGGGTGTATGGTATACCTACTATTGTGTGCTTCATCTAAGATTAATTTCCTTAGATTTCCCACACTAGGTACACATAACCTATCATGATATAACAGTGCTCCATCCTCAGCAATACAAAAGTCCTTTTGTTCCCCCTTAATTACTAACTCTTTGTAGGTTTGTAAAAGTTTATCCTCCTTTTGACCTTCAATGATCTGTTTCCTAAGGTTATTTTCTATCTTCAAATGATTCAAATTAAAATGGTCCTCCTCTATGGTTACTTCAAGGTTCATGTCTCTAAATTTTTCTAATAATTCCCATTCTTTGACCATCAAACTTGCCACATGTAGAGATTTTCTATTAAGTGCATCGGCAACCACATTGGCTTTCCCTGGGTGGTATTTAACTTCAAAATCATAATCCTTTAAAAATTCTAACCACCTTCTTTGTCTCAAATTCAACTCTTTTTGATCAAACAAATACTTTAGACTCTTATGATCAGTGAAAGCCTCAAACTTAACGCCATGTAGGTAATGCCTCCATATCCTAAGAGCAAAAACTATAGCTGCTAACTCCAAGTCATGGGTAGAGTAGTTCTCCTCATGTGGTCTTAATTGTCTAGAAGCATAAGCTACTACTTTTCCTTCTTGCATTAAGACACAACCCAAGCCTTTTCTAGAGGCATCAATATATACTACAAAATTCTTTTCTGGGTTAGGAATGACTAATACTGGAGCAGATGTGAGCCTACGTTTTAACTCTAGAAAAATAGTTTCACACTCAGGTGTCCATACAAATGGTTTTCCTTTTCGGATCAACCTAGTCAAAGGTAAAGCTAACTATGAGAATCCTTGGATAAACTTCCTGTAATATCCTGCAAGTCCTAAGAAACTCCTAATCTCAGTTGCTGTCTTAGGTTTCTCCTAAGATGACACAGCTTCTACCTTACTAGGGTCCACAGACACACCATTCTCATTGATCACATGACCTAAGAATTTTACTTCTTTTAGCCAAAAATCACACTTCTCTAGTTTTGCATACAATTGATTCTCCTTCAATATCTGGAAAACTATTCTCAAATGCTCCTCATGTTCTTTCTTAGCCTTGGAATAAATTAAAATATCATCAATAAACACCACCACAAATTTGTCTAAGAAAGGTCTAAAAATCCTATTCATATAATCCATGAAAATAGCTGGAGCATTTGTTAATCCAAAAGGCATCACCAAAAATTCATAATGTCCATACCTAGTTCTAAAAGCAGTCTTAGGTATATCTTCTTCCTTAATCCTAATTTGGTGATATCCTGACCTTAAATCTATCTTAGAGAACACTTTGGCTCCTTTCAGTTGATCAAAAAGGTCCTCAATCTGAGGAAGGGGATACTTATTCTTAATGGTAACTTTATTCAGTTGACGATAATCTATGCACAATCTTAAGCTACCATCCTTTTTATTTACGAACAATACTGGTGCTCCCCAGGGTGAGACACTAGGTCTAATGAATCCTTTCCCTAATAGATCCTCTATCTGTTTCTTCAATTCGCTCAACTCAGGAAGTGACATCCTATAGGGTGCTATGGATATGGAACTAGTACCAGGCAAGAGGTCAATAGAAAACTCTATCTCTCTCTTAGGAGGTAAATTCTCAATATCAGGTGGAAATACCTCAAGATATTCTTTCACTACAGGAATATCTTCAATCTTTAGTTGATCATTTGCCTCAAATTCCAATGAGCATAGTAAAACACATCCTAAGGATTGTTTAGTTAAACATTCTTTCTATAATCTATGAATGTTTATTATTTATGGTCGTATACCAGAGTAATGTATATCAACTGTAATTCATGTACCTGGTAGGCTCCCAGGAAAGAGAGGTGGGTCACAATGGACACGCTTAAATACCAAGTCTTTCCTTAGCCAGAACCTTTCCAAACTACACATTCATAGTGATACACTTACATCCAGTGACCTAAGGATGATTTTTAAAAGACAAAGAATCTATCTTAATACTATTATTTATTAATCACTAATTCTCACAGTTTAGACAACTATCATCTATAGAAAATATACTTAATTGCCAACATCAATTCATAGGGTACAGTACACATTAAATATTCAAGATACATAAAGAAAACTTCAATACAACAATATGACATATTCCAAGTCTGGTAACATATAGTAAATATTCTATCTAACACACATGATAGAATCTGATTATTTAGAAGTTAAGTCCAAGGCTACATCCATTTCATTGCTGATGACTATCTATGCTATCTGGAAACATCAAAGAAAAGGGGTGAGAGAAGTCTCCCAGTAGGGTGATGTTTCCAGGGGAGTTCTACTTCATCCCAAAAAGGCTAAGAATAATGCATTAGTGCAGCAAAATGCAATCTTTCATATTAATTCAAATTATATTTTACTATTGTCAAGTAAGATGGAAGTGCATAATATCAATCATAATAAAATATAGTAGAAGAAGTGTAAGTGTAAAACTCCTTTTTTTTTTTTAATATCACGTTTCCTTTTAATGATTATAGTCTGCAAGGTTTGCTTCATATTGGATCTGTGAGAGCTCTCATTACTAGGGCGTCCCCTAGTCAGATCAGTGAATGCCAAGTCCTTGTCCGCTAACATGGCGGGGCCCGAGACATCACTGCAATATACACCAAGTCCTTGTCCGCTAACATGGCGGGGCCCGAGGTGTCATTTAACAACTGCAAGACTTAGTGTTTACTAAGTCCTTATCCGCTACCAGGCGGGGCCCGAAGTATCACTTATTCATGTATCCCTTTTACATAGTGCGTATAGAATTCATAAACTATGAAAATTACATGAAGTTTTCACAATTTCTTTAATATTAACATACAAACCATAAGATTTTCCATATTTTCACATAAATCCAAACAACATAGGATTCTTAAAATATTAATAAAACTCATTTTTCTCTGTAATTATCAATGAAGCACCAAATCACACTATTATAATAAACTTACTTTCTTTATAATAAAATATGCTTATCTTAGTTTTAATCATGCAATAATTCAATTTCAAATATTCATATAATAACTTTACTAATTCCATAGGTCTATGTACATACAAAAATTATTTTAAATCTATCTTTAGAAAAAATATATATGGTAAAAATATTTTTCATTTATATAAAAATATGATCATAGAGCAAAGTAAAAGAGTAATCGAATCTTTCAAGAAATATTAAAATAAAATATAAACAAAATTATACCCATTAGAAAAATCACTTCAAGCAAGAAACTAGCTAATTTACATGCTATATTCCTAATGGGACCATAACTTAAAATCTTTGTAAATAATATTTCCTAATGGTATCTGAGCCTGCACCTCTTCTAGTACGATGTGGTTCGGGGACGAACCAGGCCGAAGTTGGTGGGCATGTAACGCCTGGGGATTGCGAAGTCGGGGAGTGATCACCAGTGCAAGGAGACACGGACAAGGAGCGGCTCCTAGCAGACTTCGAAAGCGGAGGGGTACATGAATGAACCGATTACACACCCAAATGAGAGGGATTCTAAGACTGTATAGGTATGGGATTATACAGTTGATGATGACTTATATGAATTGATTTGTACTACCTATACCAACAAGATGCATCTTCTTTTCGATAGCCTAAATTGAAAGAACTCCACAGTTAAGCGTGTTTGACTTGGAGCAATTTTGGAATGGGTGACCTCCTGGGAAGTTTTCCAAGGAAGTGTGCGAGTGAGGACAAAGCATGCTGAAAAGACTCGTATTGGTTTGTGGGGACAGTCGTTAATCCATAAAGCAGCAGGGGATATTACAGTGCACATAACAATGGCGCACAACATACAGCACGCATCATGCACACACTCATTCTCTGCACAACACAGCAAAATCATCCATTTTCAGAAAAGATAGCAGAGCAAAACATAGAAGAACAAGAGAAAAAAAAACCTTGGCGTGGTTGTCTGGTCGGCGGCGTCATCGGAACCGAGTAGAGGGCTAGCAGAGGAGGAGGCGGTGGCACGACAGCAGGAGGTAGGTGGCAGTGGCTCTACAGCGATGAGAAGGCCTACGCATACATGTCATTCTAATTTGGAGATTAGGTGTTTTGGGTTTTATTTAAGGGAGGGTAATTTGATAATTTCAATTTTTATGGTCAATTCCATCACCAAATCACACCCCTTTGGGTCTGATTTCAATTTCGTCACTTAAATTGGTTTCAAACACTGAAATTCAATTCAATTCCTTAATAGAATTAAATTTCGGGGGTTTTCAAATGCCTTGTTAGCGAATTAGCGTGGTCACATAGGATTGGATTCTTAACAAATCACATAAACAGGGGACTCTCTCAGGGAATTTCTCTGATGCGTCTTCGCACTCTCTCAGTCTATTTTATTTATTTTCTTGTACCTTGGATTATTTTTGTTCCTACTATATGTTCCTTAGTTTTAAACATATTTAGTTTATATGTCGTTACTCTCTACTCCATTCTTGGCTGGAATGGTAATTTTGCAATTGATGATTCACAAAACCAGGAGCACCTACCCTTTGTGGCAGGTTTGATAATATCCTCTATTTGTTTATAGCATTTGTATTTTGAAGCTTTGATCAGAATTTCGTGATGTTCTCAAGGCATAGCGACATGGGTTACTGCTAACCATACAACATGGCATTTATTTCTGGGAAATTCCTATGTGGAGACAGAATGGTGGGCTACTTGTTAATTTTTTGGATGAGTAATAGAGTGTATTTTCAATTTGAACACCAAACCATGATTTGAATAATGAAGATTAAGTTTTAACTTAGGTCAGCATGTTTGGGAAAATTCATGTTAGTTACATATGAACATCATTAAGTCTCAAACCATGGTTTGAGAAGTAAAATGAAACCTGATCAAATTATATACCAAACATGCATGATCCAATAACAATCTTTGTTTAAATTTCAATACAGGCACCAAAAGCAAGAGATAATATTTACTGTGATTCATTTATTAATTAATACATAAGTTTTACGGGATATTATTATCTCCCACATCCCTTATATTCTCAATGCAATAGCTGATTTGTCAATCACCAAATGAAATAAAGCAAATATTTTGTCTTATTCTAAGAGCACCTAAGAATTTTTCAATTTTTTTTTATCAACTTTTATAACATAATAACAAATTGTTATTGAGAATGTGTCTGATGCATAGTTTTATTTTCTAACATTTTTATGTGCTTTGAAACCGGGATGATCTAGTTATCTTGATGTCTTGTTATTTGTGAAAACAATAAATATTTATTTTACCTTTCAATTTCTTTTTTTTTCCTCCATATTATTATGACATAATGTTATAAAGCAAATTACCTAACAGTAATCCACTATTTGTTAAGGCACTTCAGCAATCTTTTGGCCAATGATCACTAAAATTGCACGTATTATCAGATGTGCATATGATGATATCTAATTTGTCACAACCTCCGAGGCCATATGTTATCAGTCAGAGTAAATAACATTCTTGGTCGCAACATTTTTAATTTAATATCAATTAAGTTGTAACAATATTTTTGATATTAATTTAACCCTAACATTTTTAGGTTTGATATCAATGTGATCTTAACAAAATTTTGAACATCAATTTAGTCATAGTACTTTTAATTTTAGTATCAATTTTTCATAATATTTTTTATTTGACATAATTTAGTGATTCATTTAAAGTTGAAATAAACAAAAATGAATAAATTAATGTCAAAATTAAAAAAATATTAGGACTAGATTAACATTAAAAGCTTTATTAGGACTAAATTGATGTGAAATTGAAAATATAAGTACGAAAGAGGTTGTTTACTCTATTAGTTACTTCTGAATATCTCTGTTATGTTTTAACATTTCATCCTCCTGCCTGTTATTTCTGTTTGCAGCACTTTTTTGTATTTTGTTTCAGAGCATGAGAGTCATGTTCTCATAAAAAATCGAGACTATTTATTTCACCTGTTCATTTTATTTTTGGCTGTATGATATTTTTCATTTCCATCCCCCTAAGTCCCTAACTTTGTACTTGTTAGCTTGTTTTGTTCTGCTTTTATAGAATTGATTATAGATAAAAATTAATAAGGGTATGTTTGTTTTAGATTTTGAAAAAAAAGTGATTATAAGGCTTAAATTTTATATTTAATTAAAAAATTAAAAACTGATTTTTTTCAGAAATTACTATTTTTGGTTTCTATCAAAAAAATTAAAAACTGATTTTTTTTCTTTAGATTTTGATTATTTTTTAAAATTATTCAAATATATGAAAAGTGATTTTTGAAGTGAAAAAAGTGATTTTAAACTGAAAAAATAAACAAACACACCATTAGTTCTGTTAGAAAGTAAAAAAAAACAAAAATTCACTTCTCCTGTAATCAATTCCTAAGTAAAGGTAAGAATTGATTTTAGTGAAGAGAGACCAAACATGTTAAAAAGTAAAAACAAGCCAAAATTGATTTTGGCCTCCTATGTGAGGCTCTAACGGAAACCAAACATGCTAAAAGTCGACTTTTGGCAATGGCATCTGGGCTTGAAAAAATAATTTGAAAAGGAGATAAGAATACTGGGAGATGGTCTGATTTGAAAAGTAGTGCTTCACACTACACAGCCCAAAAAAAAAAAAAACAGTTAGAGTTTCTAATTTACTTCAGGTAGAGTTTACGAAGATCTGTCGATGAAATTATTTATGGTTTTAGCTAATTCTGTGTTTCGGGACATATACTCCTGCTACTTATTATAAACGATGAAAATTTAGGGGAGTTTGTGGATTGGAATATTGGGCTCAGAGTTGAAAGACATTGCAGATAAATTCGAAGGCAGATGGAGTTTGGGCTCTACACGCTTTGTTTTTGCTCCATTGCAAACTGTCGTTAACTGAAATGAAATATTAAGTCGCAAAGACAAACTTCTCCTGTCCAAAAATGAAAAAGATACTAACCATTTGATGATGAAGCCTAATATAACCATATTGCTAAGCACAATTTTGGTTGCATAGTCAAACACATTCAACACATCCTCAAGGGATTTTTTTTTTTTTGGGTTATACTCGGCTTTATCTTCTTCAGCCCCATGAAGCCGAAGTCCATGCCTATTTCTCGGGCCTCCTATTTGCGAAATATTGCTTCCTGACCTGATCATGAAATGTGATAATCTTTAGGTAATTTAGGCCTTGCTCAAAAGACATTTCTCTGATAACACCTTTTGGGCTTTTTATCCATAATTGGGTACACCTGTTGTGTTGTTTCATATCATTAATTTTTCCCACGTGAACCTGAAAAGAGATGGTAATTGTATTCCTCATGAGCTTCCCATGTGGATGGAACGTTCTCCACTTGCATTTGTAAATTTAGCCTCTTTTGGCCTGTTTTGAATAATCCTAGAATATATGCCCCATGCTATGCCAGGAAAGAAAGTTATTAACTTTATTTGTCACGAGATAATATTATATCGACTTTTGTTGCAAACATAAATAATTGGATTTAATTTAGTTGCATCATTAATTTAGAAGTTTTACATTGTTATGCATTATATCAATAATTATGTTTAACTTTCACACTCATTGCATACAAAGGTGGAGCTAGATAATTTTATCAGTAAGGGTCAATATTTAATAGTTAATTTTATATTAAAAATATATATCTCATAATATTACTACATGCTTTTCCCATATGAAAAGAACACATTTAACATGTACTCGTTCTATGAAAGATGCCTAGTACAGCAAATTACTTGTGGGGAGAAAGGCAAATGACTCACTAACTGTTGGGATGGCGCAGCAGAATGAGTCCCACAAGCATACTCAAATGAATCCAATAAACAAAATGGACGCATAACAAAACAAAGAAATAAAATAAACAAGATGATAATGAGTGTAGAGACACAAGAATTTAATGTGGTTTGGCCAATCACATGCCTGCATCCACCACAGAAAACAAGCACCTTCATTATGAGAAGAAAAATAGTACAAGAATCTCACTTTGTTTCCACTCTCAAAGCCCCTTGTATATCATCTATCTTAACAGAGTCCACATCTCTCATTTGCTCTTTTACACTACCATGCACCTAAGGCATTAATCTTATTTATAATTAAAGGTCTTATCTTCAAGACTCCTTCCAAATCCTAACAGATTCTTCAAATCAAATCTTAACTGATTTTTCAAATCTAAAAGGATTTGCCATATCATAACAGACTTCGCATATCCTATTAGATTTCATATATCCTATTAGATTTATCATATCCTACCAGATTTGACATATCTTTAATTTAAATATTCCTAAATCTAATGATACATATATCAGGATATACATCTGAAGAGTTAAGATACACATCTCAGCATACATATACAAAGGATATACATAACTAAAATCAATCGTTATCCCATCAAAATATACATGAGCCAACTTTGCCAATAAATCTCTACTTTGGTGAATGTCTCACTATCATGGAAATCGTTAACAACTCCACCTTGATCCAAGCCACCTAGTCACGCGCAAAGTGCAAGCCATTGGCCTCAATGCTCTGACACCTCCGATACACGTATCACTAGACAAGTCTAATACAGTCTTAGGATCCCATAGGACCCACCTGTGTTACCAAAAAAGCCCCAAAACCATCAAAATCTTATGGATTAAGGAAATGATGGCAAAAATTTGATATTAGGAAGATTTAGGTGTGTTTAACTGAATTACCCTCATTATTTATCTTTCCTTTTCTTAATTACTCTCTCTCCTCCATTTATCATCTAATTGACGTATAGTTGAAAAAAAAATAATATTGTCGATATTTCTAAAATGGATAGTTATTGTGTAAAAGCAAAAAATTTTAAAATTGACACCTATTTGAGAATAGAGGTAGTATACATGAAGGGTAGAACACCAAAACTTCATCTCAAGCAACTTCCAATAATTTTAATTGATGCATAAAAATAGTAAACATACTAATAAATGTAATTCCAACCAGAAATCAAAATCATAGAGCCTATTACTTTATTTAATTGAATAAAAAAGGAGTGCCTACATTATGTCTTTCCTTCTTTATGATAATTATCTTTCCATTTTTATTATAAAAATAATGGAAGTTTGAATCAACCGTATAATATGGCTCTAACCATAATACGAAAAGGAAAAGAACATTAAAAATGAACTTATCGCCTCATTAGGCAGTTTTATATTTAGGGATGGGATAAAGCGTGATAGTATTTATCATGACCTAGGAAGGAAACCTTTCCAAGCAAGATTCCTACTTCCATAGATTAGACATAGTTCACCTTCCTTGTTGACCTT
Source organism: Dalbergia cochinchinensis (assembly GCA_031216125.1). NCBI lineage: Eukaryota > Viridiplantae > Streptophyta > Magnoliopsida > Fabales > Fabaceae > Dalbergia > Dalbergia cochinchinensis. Next base: position 49,304,786 of record CM062373.1, on the reverse strand, counting down.
TCCAACCCAATTATCGTGCCATAAAAGAGTTGTGAATCGATTAGCCACTTTTTATAACATCATCATCAAAACTGTTAAGATTAGAAATTTGGTCCATAGGCTGCCCTTAATTGCAACATCACTAACCTGTAACTTTGTATTGGAGAGCAAACCATACTTAGAACATACCACCTTCTTCCATAAAGGTTCAGCCACCACCACCTAAATAGTAAAGCTGCATTCTGAATAGTTAAGTCCCTTGCTCCCAATCTACCCATGTTTTTGGGATTTTGTGTTATATCCCATGCAATTGGGATCCTCATCTTTGGAAAACTAAGAGCATATTTGGTTTGCCATTTTCCATTTTCATTTTCATTGAAAACATAAAACGACATCAAAAATGTGTTTGGTTTGATTATATTGAAAACATTCTTAGAAAATATTTTCTGGATTCACTGAAAATTTGAAAATGGCATTTTCACGTTTTCAATCTTCCCAATAGAATATTTCATACAAGGTTGAAAACTTTTTCATTATGAAAACGCGGTGGCTTGTTGGTAATTATAAAGAACTTGTTCTTCTTTCCCCCAACAATCACCTATCTCACACCACCAACTAGCTAGAAACTTCCCTCTCAGATCTGTCTTTCCTTGTCCAAGACAGCCACCCCTCTTTTGCTCATCTTCACTCAATAACACCTATTTGTGTCTGTGGCACGATGTAGATTGGCGACGGAGCTAGCTATGCGAGCAGCCACCGGTGGTGTTGGGCAACACCGCAATGACAGTGTTGCAGGCGGTGGAGCAAATCATGATGTTACTGAACAACTACGCAGTGATGCATTAGAGATCTACGACAGAGCAAGCAGCTTGAGTGGTGTCTGACAGTGTTGTGGGCAGCATAGAGAAGTTTTTTTTTTCTTTTCTTTTTTTTTGGGCCAAAGAAAAGTTTGAAGAAGATTGAAATGGGTAGTGACTTTTCTTTTCGGTAGAGAGTAGGGAGAGGGTAATGATTTTTATTATTATTAAAAGCGAGTGGATTGATGAAAATTGGTTTATTAATTTTACATTTTAATATAAAAATAATTGTTCATAACAATATATAGAAATCCATAAATTGATAAATATATAATCAACATATCTTTGTACAATAAAATAAATAAGATTCAACATAAATTATAATTATACAACCACAATAATAAATATTTAAAATTTAATACATATAGTTTAAATAAATTTTATTATATTAAATAATTTTTCAGTAGATGAACCAACACAAATAATATATATATATCTTTTATTATTTAATAATAAATATAATATTGTTATCTCAAATTTGATTTTGAAAATATATTTTGAAAACGGATAAACTAAACATATTATCATTGTTTTCACTTTCTGAAAACAGAATTTACCCTTATAAATCAAATGCATTTCTTGATTTTGAAAATCTGAAAATGAAAATCCTTAATTTTCAGGGAATGAAAACAAGAAATGAAAATAGGAAATATTTTCACAAATCAAACGCACCCTAAAACTCAGCTGCAAAAGAATCTTTTTTGTAAGCTAATAATTGTAGCTCTCATTGTTTTGTGAATTTAAAAAATGATTAGGCAATGAAGATGGGGGCTATTAACAATAGACTTAATCAGCACAAAATGACCAACTTTTGACATTAGATTTGCTTTCCATAGAGCCAATATTTTTTCAATTTCCTCTATGACTATTGTTGGTTTAATTTGTCTAATGCCACCCTTAGGATTTGAAGGGCACAACAACTCGGCCCATGACACCTATAATGAGTGTAGCTTCTCAAACTAAATGCGGTTCTCCAAAACTTTAAGAAGATAAGATTGTGCCCTTGCTAATAGTTATAATTTTTGGCGTAGTGGCAAACACTAGATCCAATAAGTGGTATCAGAGTAAAATCATGAATTTGAATCCTTGACTAGCAAGATGGGGGAGATTGTTGGCTTAATTTATCCAACATCACCTTTAGGATTCAATGGGTTAACATGTTAGCCCATAGCGTTTGTAATGGGTGAAACCCAAAGTTAGATGCAATTTTGAGAAACTTTAAGGAAATAAAATTGTGTCCTTACTTATAACTATAGCTTTTAGCTAGTGATAAATGCTTGATCCAACATTCCTTTTTGGTTTTAGAAAGTGAAAACTTTAATCATAAGAAGGAAAACCAACAAATGTTATGTCAATCAATAAAAATTTGAGTTTTGCAAAAACTATGGATAGGAGTAAAAGAAAGCGGAGAAATTTTAAGGTACTCTTAGAGTAAAACAAAATATTTACTCTACTCCATTTATTGATTGACAAATCACCTATTACATTAAGAATGTAGAGACAATATGAGACAATAATGACCCATAAAACTTATGTGTCAATAAATAAATGAATCACAGCAAATATTTTCTCTTACTCTCGGTGCACCTAAGTATTTTCTCAAAAAAGAGATAAATCGATCATCATCAAAAAACATATAACAAGACAACTTTTTCTTAAAAAGCATCCAGTGTTTGAATGATTTTTAATTTAATTATGATGCAATAAATACTCTTCAAGCGACATTTTTTTCCTTTTTTTTAATTGAAAAACAATAATTTTTTTAGTAAAATGCACTTAGTGCTCTTGAGGTATCAAGAAATGATACTCCATCCTATTAGTTTCAAAAACCTACACTTCATCTTATTTCATTAAGGGTGTGTTTAATTTTTTTTTTCATGATTTGATTTTTTATAAATTATATATTAAATAATAAAACTAATTATAAACTAAATAATGAGTTAATTTTTCAGCACTGGTCGCCTAACATTAAATATTGGTTTTTTTCACTTAATTTGGCACTCTCTTGAGTTTTTATTGATTGACACCATAAAATTGCTTTATATTATCAGTGTATAAAAATTAAATTTATAAATAATATTGAAATTATAATAATTATTTTAAAATTATGTTAAAAGGTTATAGTAATTACAATAAAAAATATTAAAGTTATATCAAGAGTTAATAATAATTATTTTAATTAAAAAGATTAATAATAATTATTTTACTTAAAAGAGATGTAAAAATTAAATAAACATTTTATAGTTGCCTGGTTGGTAATGTGAAATGCTAAAATCAAGTTAACATTGTCAACTAATATATTTTTTTTAAAGTCAAATTATATTAGATAACTATCAATTATGATAATAAAATATTAATTTATCACAATTATTTTTAATATTTTTAATCTCATTCTATATAATTATATTTTATATTAATATTATTTGTTAGTTAATATTATTTATCATGTATTGCATTTTTTTAAAAATAATTAATATTTCTTTATATATTTTAATACTATTCTAAATTTTTATTTAATTTTTACATTTTATTTGTTTAAAATAATTATTGTTAACTCTTAGTATAATTTTTAGGGTAAATAATGCTAAACACTATTGAGGTTTGAAGATATTGCAGTTCACTCAATTATTCTACAAATTATTCTACAAATATGGCACTCCATCCCATTTTTATCATTAAACTTATCTTATATATATATAATAAACTCATTTTTTCTCTAATATATATAATGAAAATTATAAAGTAAATCTAAAAATTTATTATTTAATGAAATATTACAACTTCAAATTTTTGAAACATAATAATTTTAGAGTTTAAAAAATTATATCATATTTTTAAATTTTTCTTTCAAAATATATGCTACTACTTTAATAATATATTGAGTATGATTTATAATTAAATTAATATTATTTCATACAATAAGTTAATATTTAATATCAAAATTTTAGCTTATATCTATTTAATAGTTATGGTTATCAATATTTTGATTAACATATATATCTTGGTAAAATAACAAACTTACTTTTCTAACAATGACTCTCGAAATTATTTCAGACCTTTGGTAAAATTAAAATTTGTTTTGTATTTTTTTTAAAAAGCTATTAATTCTATAAGTTCTTTATTTCTTATTTCAGCTTAAGAGATTTCTAACGCAATTTTAGGTTGTAAATATTGGAACCCTTAATATTGCAGATAGAATTTGCTGAAAGTAACATTCTATTTTTACTACATTTAACTATTTTTAAGTTGATTTTTTTTTATTTGTGGATTAATTCTTAACTTTGATTAAATATAAAGGGGATATTCGAACAAATAACATTAAATAATGGGAAAATATATTAATTTTTAAATTAGGATGAAAAATAAAATGAAACACTATAAATTAGGATTACAATGTACAATTAAAAAAATCCTACCTTTTTCTTTGTTAGAACTAAAAAATGTAAATAATATTAAGTACCCTAATCAAGATTTAGAGTTGTTATACTCCATCCTATTCGTAAGAAAAAATGACCCTCCATTCCCCCCAATGAGTTAATCTCACTAGTAGTTCCTCACTTAACCCATGATTTAGTTTAATTTACACATGCTATTGAAAAAAAAAACTTTGAAGATAATATTGTTGAAGCCATCTACAGTCATCAATTGGTTATTCATTTCATTTCTTTGTCAATTTCATTGTAATATAAGTATTGTTTTCCTTCTTCCTTTTCCAGCTTTGGAATTTATTGAGCATTTGTTTTCATTGTGTGGATTAGATTTATCTCACAAGTAAGTTTACGCATATATGAAATGAATTAATTGCTTCTTCTCCAGCTTGTAAATTGTACCGACATATTTTGAAAACCATATAAAATTTTGTAAATACTGATAATGATAACTACTAAATATATGTATGCTAAATTCTGATATTAAAATATTATCTTATTGTATAAAATAATATTTATTTAATTATAAACCATACTCAATTTTGTTAAAGTAATTATATATACTGTGAAAGAAAAAGTTAAAAACATAATTTTATCTTTTGAACTCTAAAATATCATGTTTTTAAAATTTAAAGTTGTAATATTTCATCAAATAATAAAATTTCAGTTTCATTTTATAATTTTTATTATACATATTAAATATAAATAAACTTAAATTAAATTGAAAATTATAATATTTTCAGATAAAATTCCAATGGGATAAATGGCTAGAGAAATGTTTAATAATAAAAATAATAGCGCCTTTAAAATATATATGGGGTGAAGTATCATATTCATAGAAGGATGTGGTAGAGTCCAAAAAATCTCAAGGATAATTAGTGTTATTTACTCTATTTTCTATTATGAGTTTAATTTCTATTCATTGATAACATAAAGTGATTTTACGTTCTTAACTAATATAATTTAACAGTGTCAAATTAGATGAAAAATTATTAACCAATATTTCATTTTATGCTCAATGTATGGAAATTAAATACATTATTTATCTTGTAAATTCTTTTATTATTTAATATATAATTTATTAAAAAAATAAATCATAAAAGTTAATACACCAGACATATTGTACGACCTAAAAAACAAAGTACCGAAGCATGTTTCCATTTAAGTATATTTTTCGCACATTTTATAATTAACATGCAACAGCAACTCAATTTCAATGTTGATCCACCTCCGTTAATATTCAATAAAGTTTTACGCCATTTTTTTTTATTTATTAACACAACTCTCTTTATAATCTCTTTTTGGTGCGAAATACTTGGAGGTAAAGATCTGCAATAAACTCAGCCAATACAAAGTTATATTTTATAATCTGTAATGACAACATACTGAATTATCATTTGAATAATTATAAAATACAAATAAATTTGAAATTAATACATTGTTTTCTTATGTGAAAAATCAATACGTTCTGAATTATAAATAACTGATAAAATTTTAGTATGAGAAAATAAACACTCTCATTATAGTGGAAGGGTGCTGTGGTAATTTGCAGCAGTTGTGGATCTGGTGTGGCTATTCAATGAGGAAAAAAGATAAGGATGGGGCAGACAAGTGACTCAGCGCTTGCTAGATTATAGTACTGTTGCGGCCACTTGAAGCCGCGGCGCTGTTCTGTATTGGGGTATTTGCTTCACGAGACAGACAATGAAAGCAACTTCTGACTGCAGATCCAGATTTGACACTGAACTTGTAATTCGTCACCAGCTTGCCTTATCCATAGCCTCATCCTTACAACGATAGGTGGGCGAGGGAGGACAAGGATTAATTTATCATAAAAAATGAGAAATAAAGTAAGGTTGAACTGTATAATTACACCGAAGTTTTTTTTTTTCAACCACCTATAACTTAGATACCGTATCAATACTCAATCTATTACTTTTAAATTTTATGTAATCTTTATTTAAAAACATAAACTTTAATTTTTCATATATAGATTTGATTGGGGGTCATAGATACCACTTTTTAAATGTTAAAATAATATTATCTGTATATATTGGTGATGGTTAACTTATATCAAAATAACTTTAAGTAACTGTTGAATAAATTTTTATTAATGTAATTTTTTAAAAAATCCATAATTGGATTAAAAGTACACATCTTATAGATTAGGCCTATAAAATTTTAAACTAATCTAATAATTTTATATAATTTTTATGTATATCAAAATTAATATAACGTTCACATAGGTATATATTTATAATTAGCCGGAATAAGAAGTATATGACAATTTGTTATGAAATTCTGTATTAATAGTCTTTGCGATAAATGATTGTTAGGTGGATAAAAGGTATATCTCATATAAAATTACTAAATAATATAATTTTACTTTTACATATATTCACTGTGCCAGAGTCCGCAGTTGGCAATTGCACATGGCTTGCGCTATTTGTATGGCTGGATTGGGAAATGTAAACTGGATCTATCAGTTTTTTTTTTTTTTTTGTATCCAGTAGATATTAAGGTTTTAAAATTCGAATTTGTCACTTATTGACAAATTGAACGTTAGCTTTATAGTGTCGGCTGCAAATGATAGAGCATAGACATAAATAAAGGTTTTTGTTTCCAATTAGTATCTTATGGGTAAGATTAAAAATATTAAAAGAAGCAAGTTTTAATTTATTTTGTAATTTCATTCTTTAAAAATATAAAAATTAATTTTACTAATATCAAATATTTTATTTTTATTCTTAAATCAATGCCATTAAGACATTTATTAGATAAATTTTTATAATGAAATAGACCTAATTCTTACAATAGAAACAAAGAATTGATGATTATGAGCTGCATGCAGTTCGGGGCGGCTCTGTCTATTCTTGATATTATCATTATATTCATTCATGTGGACCACGCTGAGCAGGATCCACGTCAATGCCACGGGTGAGAGGGCTTACCGAGGTACATTGTGGGATACATGTTATTTTTAGCGTTAGGAAATTCTCATATCTGATTTGTGAAATATTTTTATATCATCTATATACGCAAGTAATTTAATAACAGTATAATTATACTCATCAATTATATGTTTAGGTTTGGTTTGGTATTGTTATGATTTTTTTGGTTGTTAAGCTTTTTGGGCTCTAAAAATTGCTCTTAGAAAGTGATAATTTTTTTATTTTCTAAAGTATTCATTGCTGGATATATAGTGATTAATCTATTTGTATACTGTGAATTCATTTAAGAGGTTAAACATTGACTATAGGTTTTAAAAAGTTATAATAGTATTATTTGGTAAAATAATGTAAGAATTATTTTCAACAAGAAGAAACAATCTGGTGCTGTTTGGTTAATATATTATAAAATTATTTTTAAAATCTAAAATAATTATAATAGATATAGATATTTAAAAAGTTAATTTTTATTTTTATTATCATTAATTAGAATAGATTATATTGGTCTTTAAAGTTTTTGAGAGCTTAATCCAGCTTTGAAAAAATATCTCATGGGGCCCTCTCAAGAGCATTATTGGCTTTTTTATTTACCAAACAAAAAAATTAGTTTATGCTTTTCAAAGATATATATGTGGGATTAGTTTTATTTCTAAAATATATTTTATACTAATTTATTTCCTGAAAATACATATTATATCAATTTAATAATTAAAATTGTCTTCTATGAATTCAGTCCCTAAAAAATATATGTAATAACACTAGTATTAAAAATGTGCGTGTAACATCAAACAGGCTCATGAATTTATAAATAAGTGGACTAAATAAATATCACATGTATGTTGTAGGTACTAGAATAATGTTATATGTATCTTTTAAAGATTAAACATTAGACATAGAAATTCCTATAGAGATTAAATTGATATCCTGTGCATTTTTTAGGAACTAATAATTTGATATAAAAAAATTTTTAGTGATTAAATTGATGTCACATAAATTGTCTGTATACCTCCTTCGAGATTATAATTTGCTTGCTTCTATATCTAATCATTGTTAATATTTAATTTATATTTATTGTAACTTTGATGATGTGTTTGGATGACATCTAAAAGAAGAAACGAATGTAATTGGTGGGAAAGGAAACTTCTCATATTTGCAGAGTTTGATAATAGATAAGAAAGGTAAGAACAAAAAATTCATAGAAAATAATCTTATCTCTTTTTCTCACAAAACTCAATTACTTTTCCCTTCATTCAGGCTAGAATTATGGAAATTGAAAATTTGAATAAATTTATAACTAAATGTTCTGTTCAATTCCTTTGCATACTCTCATTTGTTTACTGTCACTATATCTTTATTGTCTTTAGTTGCACGGTTTCTAAAATATCCTTAAGCATGCTTTAATAATTAGCCTTTTATTTTTAAAATTAAATTAAGAATTGTATATTAGAATCTCAAATATCTATTATTTCTTTTTATTTATTATTTTTATTTTATTTGATATTTATAATATATTATTATTATGATATTTTAAATTTATATTATTTAGTAATATTTAAGAATTGTCCTTATTTAAGGAAAATAACATACACACAAGAAGCTCCTGTAGTGTCACGATGCTTAGGCCAAAAATGGTGAGAAAAGGGGCAATTGCCCAAGGCACAAATTTTGTGAGTTACTATATACGTGTTTGTGGTTGAATCTATAGTCTACTAGTTATATTTATTTTATATATTTTTTAAGTGGAAGATTTCATATTCAAATTTCACTATCCCCTTTTCTCAATTCCCAAGAAAAATTCCTAACTACAATACCTTTATACCTTCGTTAAAAAGAAAAAAAGAAGATGAAGAAAAAACAAGGGTTAACACATTTTGATAGATTGGTTGGAGCTGGCAATTTGTTCCAAGTTATTGCATTTGTTGACCGAGAGAAAGCGAAATTTCTATGGCGCTTAATGTAATTTTTTTTAATTAATATCGAGGCTTAAAGCCCAAAAGAATAATTACATAATGACAACCAATTATTAATAATACTAACAATATCAACCAAAAACTCAACAGATATTATAAGAAAAAGCCTATTAAAAAAGGCGATCCATGCTCTTTTTTATCTAATTTATCAGCACAACGATTGGCCTCACAGAACAGATATAAATTTTTGTTTTCAAGAGTCATTTATTTTTTGCAAAGTTATGTATCTATTTGGTGTGTTTCATAATATTTAATAATTGCGTCTTAGTACAATTATTAAATAGTATAAATATTAAATATAAATTTAAAATATTATAATAGCAATATATTATGAATATAAAATAAATTTTTAATTTATGATATTTAGAAATTTCACAAATAAAATAATAAATAAAAAATGACAATAAATTATTGAAATTTTAATCCACAATTCTTATTTTAGTTTTGTCACTTTCTTTTTTTTTTTCTTGTTTGTTCTTACTAATTCTGATTCTTTACCTTATCTAAAAGAAAAACAATCCAAAGTTGTAACGCCCCAATTTCTATGCATTGATTATTTTAGTTAGCTAATGAATAATTAGTCATTCATAATTAATTTAGCATATTAGTAAAATTGGACTCCTTCTATGTATTTCCTTTTGAAATTTAAACTTCAAAATAGATAAATTAAATAATTTTTATTTGAAATTACGGGTATGTGAAAATAATATTTTAATAAATATTTCATATTTATTTTAGTGATTTTATGGATGAAACCCCTAAGACATCCTTATTTACATACACCTAATTACCAAACTACCATTCACACATATACCCATACTCCCACAAAAGAAAAAAGAAAGGGAAAAAAAAACCCAAACCCCATTATTTCCCTTCCGACTTACGGTGCACACACACACAGTTCTCTCCTTCTTCTTTTTCTTTTTTTTTTTGGTCCCATTCTTCCATCTCTTTATTTATTTTAATGAAAGAAATCTATACTTTACTTATATAATTGTTTAACCTATCATAAGGCAATAATTCAATACCAACCTTATCACTCCAAAGCCTTCATGTTCGGCAATCATTGGGGACCAAACAGCCACCATTGTTATCTCTCCAAGAGCTTAAAGTTTTGATTTCAATTCGCCAAAACACTTATCAAAAGTTGCTAAAACCACAAACTCCATTCACAAAACTTACTCTACTCATCACCACCTACAAAATTAACCGATTAAAATTTCAATTCATCATCATTTCTCACCTTCAGCAATAAAGAAGGTCTTGAAGCTATTTTGAAAGCTTTTAAGTGAAGGAAATTATTATTGGAGCATCATTTGGAGCTAAGATCTCTAAAACTTCAAAGAGTAGGGATTTTGAACCTCTTTTTGTTCCAAATTAGTTTTTCTATTTTAATCCCTGATTTAATTTGATATTTTTAGTTGTATTGGTTGATAATATATATATATATTGATGTGTTTATTTTGGTGAAGTGTTTAATTGATATTAGAAAACCCATTTTGACAAAACAAGTTTTGAATCATGTTGCTGGAATTCTAGGATTTGTACTAATAGGTTATGATTTATGAATTTTTTGATGTACATGTAGATGTTTTTATGAGTTATAAAAATTATATGTTGAAGGTAATATCCCCTAGGCAACTCTATGATTTTTCTTAGGTCTTAAAAATGATTTTTACTATTTTCTAAAAATTAGAAACCGAGATTGTTGTTGAGTTGTCTGGACAGCAAATTCTGAAGCTCTGAGTTTGTCTAATTTTATTACCCAATCAAATGATCATATCGAATTATATAAAATTTCAGACTTGGACTTCAATATGTCCTCAATACTCTATAAAAATTTCACCCGAAAAATCAATCATTTGCTATAGTAACAAAATTAGACAAACTCAGAGCTTCAGAATTTACTGTCCAGATAACTCAACAACAATCGCGGTTTCTAATTTTTAGAAAAAGTAAAAATCATTTTTAAGACCTAAGAAAAATCATAGAGTTGCCTTAGAATATTATCTTTGACATATAATTTTTATAACTCATAAAACATCTACATGTACATCAGAAAATTCATGAACCATAACCTGTTAGTACAAATCCGAGAATTCCAGCAACATGATTCAAAACTTGTTTTGTCAAAATGGGTTTTCTAACATCAATCAAACACTTCATTAAAATTAATACATCAATATCTGTATGTTATCAATCAATACAATCAAAAATATCAAATTAAATTAGGGATTAAAACAGAAAAACTGATTTGGAATAAAAGAGGTTCAAAATCCCTACTCTTTGAAGGTTTAGGGATCTTGGCTCTAAATGAAGCTCTAATAATGATTTCCTTCACTTCAAAGCTTTCAAAATTGCTCCAAGACCTTCTTTAAACAGTAGAGAATGATTGCTCAAGGTGAGAAATGATGATGAATTGAAATTTCAATCGGTTAGTTTTGTAGGTGGTGATGAGTATAGTAAGTTTTGTGAAGGAAGTTTGTGGTTTTAGCAACTTTTGACACGTGTTCTGGTGAATTGAAATCAAAACTTTGAGCTCTTGGAGAAACAACAATGGAGTGATAAGGTTGGTATTGAATTGTTGCCTTATGATAGGTTAAACAATTATATAAGTAAAGTATAGATTTCTTTCATTAAAATAAATAAAGAGATGGAAGAATGGGACAAAAAAAAAAGGAAAAAGAAAACCCAAACCCCATTATTTCCCTTCTCACTTTTGTCCCACTCTTCCATCTCTTTATTTATTTTAATGAAAGAAAATCTATACTTTACTTATATAATTGTTTAACCTATCATAAGACAATAATTCAATACCAATCTTATCACTCCAAAGCCTTCATGTTTGGCAATCATAGAGGACCAAATAGCTACCATTGTTGTCTCTCCAAGAGCTCAAAGTTTTGATTTCAATTCACCAAAACACTTGCTAAAACCATAAACTCCCTTCACAAAACTTACTCTACTCATCACCACCTACAAAATTAACTGATTGAAATTTCAATTCATCATCATTTCTCACCTTGAGCAATCATTCTCTACTGTTTAAAGATGGTCTTGGAGCTATTTTGAAAGCTTTGAAGTGAAGGAAATCATTATTGGAGCATCATTTGGAGCCAAGATCCCTAAACCTTCAAAGAGTAGGGATTTTGAACCTCTTTTTGCTCCAAATCAGTTTTTTTGTTTTAATCCTTGATTTAATTTGATATTTTTGGTTATATTAATTGATAATATATAAATATTGATGTGTTAATTTTGGTGAAGTGTTTGATTGATATTAGAAAACCCATTTTGACAAAACAAGTTTTGAATCATGTTGCTGGAATTTTTGGATTTGTACATGTAGATGTTCTAATGAGTTATAAAAATTATATGTTGAAGGTAATATCCTAAGGCAACTCTATCATTTTTCTTGGATCTTAAAAATGACTTTTACTATTTTCTAAAAATCAGGAACCAAGATTGTTGTTGAGTTGTCTAGATAGCAAATTCTGAAGCTCTGAGTTTGTCTAATTTTGTTACCATAGCAAATGATTGATTTTTCCTCTGAAATTTTTATAGTGTTGAGGACATATCGAAGTCCAAGTCTGAAATTTTGTATGATTTAATATGATCATTTGATAGGATAATAAAATTGGAAACTATGGCTGTTGGTTATAAATAGGGAGTTTCTAAACTCCGAATTTGTATAATTTTTTTAATATAGCAAGAGATCTTTCTATACTTTGGAATTTTTACAGGATCTCATGGACATATTGAATTATCTCTGAAAAATGATTTTGCTCTGTTTTCATAATGTTTAGTAATTTAATTGTATTTTTCTTTCAGACTGAAATTTATGGATAGTATGATATTATGTTTCAAAGTTTTACAAAAGTTTCGATTTTAGGATATATGGGTTCAGCCAAGGCAAGTTCTCCCACAAGGAAAATGTTTATTTTAAAACTAACCGAATATTTGGAATCTACATGAAAAATGGAGTGGGTATATGTGATTTGAGTATTTTTGTAATTATATATAAAAATTTGGGATCAAAATGTAATTTTAGGAAGTTTAGGCATTTTTTTTTATAAAAAAATCAAATATTTTGGGAATAAAACTGTACGAATATGTTTTGGAGCAGTAAGGTATATGTTTAGTAAAAAAAAAGAGTTTTTTGGTCATTTTATAATTTTAGTAAAGTTGAGAGGTCAAATTGCAATTTCTAAAAAATTTGGGCTTTTTATGTAAATTCTAAAAATTTAAATAGTAGAACTGTGTTTAAATGAAATTAGGATGAAAAATCTGTTTTGGATGAATGGTGACAATTTATTATACTTAAATACCATACTTGACTGAATTATGATCTTTCTTATTTTAAAGAAAGGGTTTTAGAATTTATTGTTGAAACGTATGCTTGCATTGCTTATGAGGAAAAGAATGACTTTGAGAAAAGAGGAAAAAGAGGAAAAATTAAGGAATAAGAAATCAAAATTTAGACATAAAGATTAAGGGTTGACTTAGGTCGACAAAAAGGGTTCCAACACTGAATCGTTTTAAGGACTAGTGACGACTGGGCATTGACTTTCTTTATTGTGCAAATGAGGGTTTCGGTGTCGGTTCGCATTAAGGAACTGGTGACAACTGGTTAAGCGTGAGCTCATAGCTTTTAAAGTATCTAAACCAAGATCAAGCGAGAGGAAAGAACGATGAGGTCAATAGGAACAGATAGAAACACAAAGGTTACAAAGTAGATAAGACTAAAGAAAAGACCTTAACTATGATGTACTTGATGATTTGCATTAGGATAGCCATTGTCCTTTTTCCATGCATGCATGTCTCTTTAAAATTACTAGCAAAGTTCTTTCATGCATGTATGTACATCCCATGCCAAAACCATGCTAAAAGACACCTCTACCTTGGAAAAGAACGGTTGTGAAATCTTAAATTTGAATCTCATGATTATATACTAATGATTTCAAATGAAACCAAGACAGACTAGAGATGATTATGATGTCACGTTAATTGCATATGCTCTATTGAGATTTCAATTGATTTCTCACCCCTTTCCCTTTTTCCGTATCATCTCTAGATGAGCAGGTAGATCCTGATACAGAAACTTAGCTGCTGGAGTATTGTTGTTTTTGCCTTATTTGGAGATTGAGCTATAACACCGGATCTTTTTATGTATTTGGGTCATGACATCCCTTATTTCTTCTATCTCTTGTATTTTGTGGCCTGAGGCCATTTATCTCTTGATATTAGTAATGTTTATGTTGTGGACTGAGTGACACTGTGTGTATTATGATGATGATATGTGAGATACTAGAATGTCATATTTTAAACAACAGATTGAACTATGGATGACTGGTTATTCTGTGTTTATGATTTCTTTCTTCAGGAGGGATGGTATCTATGCCATTACCATGCCGAAATTTTGTTAGAAATCTTTAGCAACATTATGTTTAATATTGAAAAGCTCATGAAATAGGAAGTGATTCCTTGGTATTAATTTCTATGTGACTTGAGTACATAGAAATAAGTACTAGGGAGTTACAAAAGTCACGATTATGAAACATTAGATCATCATTTGAACAAAATTTTATCTTACACACACACACACACACACACACACATACACACATAAAAGAAACAAATCACAATGACTAGTATGGTTGGTAGCTAATCGATCTCCTTTAGTAGAGGTTCTATCCCTAAGGCTACTTTTGGTTTGTGTCATAGGACACAAATACAAGGATAAACTGTCCCTGTATCATATTTGGTGGCAGAGACGGGTACGGGGACAGAAAAAGTCTCAGAGACAAAAATTTTCTGTATTTCTGTCCCTCCAAAAAGTGGGGACAAGACACAGAGACAGAAATTTAACCCCTTAGGTAGCAATCTCCGATGGTGGTCTGGCCACCGATCAATGCGATCTACGGCCACTGGCCACGATCAACACCGGTCAACTGTCTCATCAAGCTCACAACCAAATACGATATGAGGACAATATTTTTTATGCCTTCATCTTCACTATCCCTGTATTTCTGTCTCTATCCTGTATTTCTGTCCCAGGACAGTAACCAAACGCTACCTAATAGTGTGTGCGGAAAGGGCCAATGACGAAACTTGGTTATGCGAATGCCCCAACCCCCCTCCCCCGGCCCCAAATTTTTTTTTTTCAAAATGTTATGTATAGTTGGTAAACGAGTTTAATTATAAATATGAGAATATTAGTTTTGATACACTACTATAATAAGATTTTTAAAGTACTGAGTGATTGAATCAAACAATTCTGTTGATGTACCAATATATGGGTTTAGGATAAAAATTACAAGATATATCAAATGAGATGAATAATTAATTATGAGAGTTAGATGAGTAAATCTTAGTCACTAGATATTACATGAATAATTAAAATTAAAATATAAAATTATATCATTTTTATATAATTAATCTGATTTGTAAATAATTTTTAATTTTTATCATTCATATAATATTTAATGAATAAGATTTGCTGTTTTCATCTCTTATAAAAAAATACTTTTCTTATTATATATAGTTAAATTTAATATGGTTTTCCTTATCTAATTTATTTATTATACTATTTGGCCCCTTTAAGATTTTTTGTGAAGTTTTACCATTGGAAAATGCCTCTCGTGGCCAAATATTTATCCACCTCCCCGTAGAAGAGGGTTAGTTACTGTTACTGGATAATTGAAAATCAAATAATACACTGACATAAACATGCTATATTAATTGCCATCCCATTGGTAGATTAGAGTCATGTCTCATTTAATAGCGAAAGATATCATGATGCTGATGTACATACTGAGAGACAGACCCACATGAATCAACCTTTTGTTAAAACAACATACACGTTTATCACAAATTTTATACGATCTTTTCCCGATTATTATTATTATTTACTTTTTTGTTTTTGTTTTTTTTACATCAAAGACTCACATGTGGCCTGTGAGATTTTTGTGCCAAAAGTTATATATGAACCTTAGCAATTTATGTTCATATTACAGTAATGTTATGTATGTATGTATATAAATAAAGTTCTTTCTATACATATATAATCTCATTACGATGTTCTTTTCTTGTTTTCTCTCCTCGTACAAAGACTAACATGTAACATTCTTGAACAGAATATTATGTATAAGCGTCATTCTTATTTATGTTACGATGGTGCTAGATATACAAATAAAATGCCTTTCAAATATCAGCACAAATTTTGTGTTGTCGGGCAATCGGGTCGGAGAATAAATTAGGAGAAAGCTAAATACAAGCACAAATTAATTTATCACTTTGCCGATGAGCTTTGGCACAGTTGGTAAAGAATGAACTCGTATCTCGCAGGAATGCGAATTTGATTTCCGCAGCTAATGTAAGAACTTTATTGGGAGGTAATCTCGTAAAGTGTTCTCCGAGCATAGGGTTGTACCTTAACCTTAGTGGAATGAGTAGTGCTGGATTCATGTAAACTTATCTATAAAAGAGAAAATTAAAATTGTGTTTTCAAAATTATCTGCATAATTTGGGTCACAGTAATATTTAGGATGCATTTATTTTAGATTATTCTGATAAAAGAATCACTTCTGAAAGAACTTATTTGCATCAGTTTCTACTAAAAAGACTAAAAACAATTTAAAATAAACTATTTTGGCAAGAGAGCTGGAAATTTTGGTTTGATGATTTGTCACATGTGAGTGAAAAACTATAAAATACTATTAGCACAAAATTGACAAATTTCAGTTCGTACTAAGTATCAGCACTCATCCAGCATACAGTTGCAAATAATATCACTCAAGAGAAGGAAATCGTTCGGATCCACTTGACTTGAAATTACAAAATTTCATTGAGTAATGTAAATTGCAAATAATATTATGTTGTTGTAAAATTTTCACACCAATTTGATATCACAGACTCACTAAATATTTTGTCCTGGATTTCTCAAATACACTAACCCACTTTCCAATCATAACTCTCAAAATAGTTTTCTCCCATCACTTATATATAATAAAGAGTAAAATTTCAATTTAATCTTGAGAGATAAATTAATTCTTTAGATTTAACAATTTTCATATTAGTTCCTCAAATTTTATAAATGCGAATAAATTAGTCCCTTTGTAAAATTGTCATATGAGTTGTGTTTTATTAATTTACTTCTATGTACAGTTAACTTATTTATGTATATTATTAATTTTCATGGTGATTCTAATTTGTCTCATTCTTCTAAACGAAGTCATTTAGACTTTTTTCTTTATCGTCTTTCTCACCATAACTCTATGCTCAGAAGAAAAATTTTGACTTTAAATTGTCATTTATTCCGCTGAGAACATAGAAATGAGACAAGTTACGATCCACCATGAAAATTAACAGTACACATAAATAAATTAACAGAAAGCATAAATATTTCTATTAACAATTCAGGTAACAATTTGATGAAAAAACTAATTTATCTCCATTTATAAAATTTAAATGATTAATATTAGAATTTTCAAATTTGAAGGATAAATTTATCTTCCATTATAAATCTAAAAGACTGCATTAAGTATTTAGTCTATATATAATAATCCTAACAAGTGATAAGACAAAGAGAATTGTTTCTTGCTCTAAGCTCATTGTTATCATTAACTTCTCTTAAGAAATACATGATTTGATATAGCCTTTCATAGGCAACATACATGATACAAAATGACAAAACAAATCTTACATATCTAATACATTAAATTCTAGCATGGGATATGTGCAGTGATTGATGTCAAATATGTGAGTTACATGTTGGACTACACAACTATACACAACAATAGGTGGCTACATTTTCAACTGTAGCATGCTTTAGCATTTATTCCATTATCACATAAAGGAAAAGTCTTGGTTTAATTTAATTTCTCACATATTATCTCAGAAATACAAGTTAAATTACAGGGGCTCAATTTCAACAAAAATAAAAAAAAATGCCCCCAACAAACCCCTCCACAAAAATACAGATTTACAGCCCAAAAAATAAATCAGAAAACATCATAGGAGAAATTTTTTTTTTTGACAATAAAAAAAAAGAATTTGGAATGGAGGAGTTTCTTTACTCTCAATTATAATCTTCATTCTCTGATATAGCAAGAAAAATGTCCTAGTTGCTGGTATAAACTATTAGTATCAGGCTATTGCATCCTGCATAAGGTTACTATTGTTATCTGCCGTGCTCCAAACGCCAGAATAATCATGTCTTTGTACAACCAAGTCCTCCAATTTCCCTTCCTTGGGATATAGCCACGGCAAATCAACTGAAATTTCACCAATTGACACCAATTTTTGCAACTCGGATTCATCCAAGCCTTTTGCTGGGCCTAAACTGCATCTTTCATTCCCATGCTTTGTTAAGGCATCCTTAAACTTCTTGATCTGTAGCACAACAACACATCCACAACATAAAGTTATAATTTGAGAAAAACATAACAAATTAGCAAGCCAATGTATGCAACTAATAGCAGTAGGATTTGCCTATCAGTCAGAACCAGAATCTTACAGTTGCAATGGTACAGCTGAAGCTGCTAACTCTACCCTCAGCACCTCTATAGACCCTGAAAAATGGTAACACATGAATGTGCAGAGCATGACACATGGTTTTCGGCTCCTCATAATTGACTTGCAGAAAAATTGCATTTGGGTACATTTCAGCAATTTGGCAGATCTGAACAAATTTTTTCAGGTTGAAGATTAATCAGTTCAATATACAGAATTGTATTTTTTTTGTTGGGGGGGTGGTAATAAGGCACTTATAATTTGTAAATTTTAATTCCAAACAACATAGTGCATGAATAAAATTACCTTTGGATGGAGGGCTTTGCAGCCTCCACAACCAGGTGAATAAAAGTCCACCACAACCAGTGAATCTCCAGCGCTGAGCAAAGAATTGACAAGTTCTTGTGCTGAATGGATCTCAATCATGTTATGCTTCAGGTTCTTCTTCCACCACTGCAAAGCTTTGCTAATGCATATAGTTGCTTGTGCCTGAAACAAATAAATTGAATGCTAAGAAAAAACGGAAAAAAAAAAGAATATAGTTGGAAAGCTAAAGGGTAAAAAGAAAAAACCAAGAAAGAAAAGAAAACTTCACAATACATACATGAATTGAGGCATTGGTGGAGGTTTTGGAACTGCAACACCGAGAACTTTTTTTCTCCTGAAGATTGATGGGTTGTCCCATGAATTCAGCACTCAGAACAGAACATGCCCTTGATTTTGCTTTACCAGGTCTTGAGAAAGCAATTGAAGGACAAGGCCCCAAAACCCCTTTGGTTTGTTCAGGGCCAAGCAAATTCTCAGGAGCACAAAAAACACTCTTCAAGGAACAAGCCATTAATCCAATATCAGAGATCTTGTCAAGGATCAGATCATGAAAATGAAAATGGGATACTTTCAATGAAACTTGTTTCAGCTTTAGGACCAAAACCCAGTTTTCTTTTTCTTTATTCTTTTCTTCTGAGATTCTAAGCCCTGGGCTGTGGAGCAAAAATTCCAGCTTTGTATGTATGACGGCAAGAATGTTGAGGCTTCTGAAACAAAAAGGCACGGGACAACAATAACACTTTCCTTGCTATTCAATGGATAAAAACTAAAAAGTGCAAACTTAAAACAGACAAATAAAATGTCTTTTTTCTTCCTTGTGAATGTTTGGTGAGAGAGATGGAGATGGTGGCTTTTAAACTCAACATTGTTGGTGCACAAGCTGTGGGGTTGTGGGTGTGGAAGAATATTTTTTTATGTAAAATTGTTGTATAATAATATTATAATATTATTGTATAGTTTTGTCATACATATAACACTACGCGATGTGGAAATGTGGCTGGTGATGGGTCTCCATAAAGATCGGTTTAAATGGCGTTGTCCATTTTCCTGTAAAAAGCAACGCGAGAAAATAAATGAATAACCTTTATCCATTTTCAATTGTAGTGTGAAACGATATTACTAAAAAACCATGAACGTTATCCATATCCACGTCATCTTTTGCACTTACCAAGGATACACCGAAGCTGAGCAGTACCTACATGCTGCTTGTTGTTGTCCAATGTCATGTCACACGGGTGTGAGTCTCTTGGGGCATCTTTAATGTTGTTTCTCGCTTAATTCTATTTATAACGCTACTTATTATCCTATTATTGCTATATAATTAATTTATTATAAAAAATAAAAATATTTTAAAAATGTCCACTTCTATTCCAATAAAAATGATCAATTTTAGTTCCTATATAATTTTTTAAATTAAAAATAAATTAATATATTTATGAAATATTTTATTCTAACATCTTATATTATGTAATTTATTTTCAATTTGGATAAAAATGATAAATTTTTTTGCTCAAGATTAATTTTAATAAATAAAATTGACTTGGATTATTGTTTGTGAGAGTAAGAGAGTAGACTAGTAAAAAAATTAGAAAGTATTAGAAATGATTAAGAAGATATGTGAAAAATAATGTTGGAAAGGAGTAGGAAGAAATGGAAAAATAAAATTGAAAAAGATTTATATTTATAGAGTGAAATGTAAAATAAAATATATTTTTTAAAAAATTAATCATTTGTAAAATAGTAAAAAAATACAAATTGAACTCAACTTTTGAGTTGAACAATCTCAACATGGTGAGACTGTGCACTCTCTCTCTACACCCTGGATAGTTGCTCCAACAGTGTCCTAGTGCTGTCCCTGACAAAGCACAATAAGTGGGGTTGAAATTTGCTCCCGTTAGAGTGGCTCTTATAATTGGATAATTTTATTTGTGTATCTGATTAATTGATTTGATAGCATATCTAGGTTAATACTCTATCCATTGTAAAATATTTATAAAATTTAAACAAATGTGAATATTAAAAACTAATAAATAATATGGTAATAGAATATTTTATATAAAATTATGATATATGGACTAATATATTCTAATGGTCATTAATTACAAAGCACATCAAATGATTGACAATGAAGTGTTATAGTAATGATCATTAATAGGGTCGTCAAAATGGGTTAAATTTGTTGGGCCAACTTGTTTACTTGTAAAAAATAGGTGCATCGGGCCTAAAAATTTTGATCCATTTAGCAAAAACGAATTTACAGTCTACCTACTTAACCCATGGGTTAAATGAGCCGGCCTATGTAGGTAAACACATGACCTGTTTACCTTTTTTTTTTTTTTTCAACTTCCAATTTAGTAAAGTTGCAAGGTTATAACTACTAGTCTATTTAGAGGCCTAAATCCACAAAGGCACAAATCAACCCCAAAACTTTATATTTGAATTTCAACTTCATATTTTTAACTTATTCTTAACTTGAATTTGCATTTAAATTGTGAAATTTGTTATTGTGTGAACTTGGTTATTTTAATTAAATTTGTTTGTCCATATAAATTTAGATTGTGAAATTTGTTGTGTGAAATTTATTTGGATTTTTCCATATGAAAAATACACAATATCTATGGCATTATAATATAATTGTCTAAATTGAGTGCTTTGTCTAACTACAAGATTAGGAAATTCCTTTAGTTTATTTTATTGGGTTGTTTATAGGTGCATAAGGAATAAGCAATATATGCTCAATTTTTAAAAGAAAAAAAAAGAGCAGGTTGGGTTGGGGATTTTCACTCTATGGGTGAACGGGCTCGGCTTAAATAGGTAGACCCCGCTTGTTTGACACCCTTAGTCATTAATTACTCAAACGTAATATTGGAACACAAAAAATCTATTTTATTGGAATATGAAATTGACAAATATTTTTAAAATAACCTTATCTGAAAGTGGACATATATTTTAAAAAGGATGGAGTAAATAACAAAGATTGTCTAAAAGATTTTCT
The DNA here is from genome assembly GCA_031216125.1 of Dalbergia cochinchinensis. Lineage (NCBI taxonomy): Eukaryota > Viridiplantae > Streptophyta > Magnoliopsida > Fabales > Fabaceae > Dalbergia > Dalbergia cochinchinensis. The sequence goes on along the minus strand of CM062373.1, from coordinate 49,282,772 downwards.
TAAATTACACTCCATCCTACTTTGTTGTAAGAAAAAAATGAATAGAGAATAAATAAATAAAATAAAAAATAAAAGTTACTATGAGAGAGAGAATAAATTTTATAAATATAACTTTAAGTCAACAATTTTCTTAACTCTTAAAATTTAAATCCTAAATTTCATATGTTCAAATATTTACCTAGTTTAAAACAAAATTAAATTATTCATTTATTTGGTTGTTACGTAAGAACAACGTAAATATATTAAAAGAAAGAGTAAATTGTTATGTTGACCCTAGATAAAAGTAGCATAGATAAATTAGTCCCTCAATGAAAAAATATATTTATGATCCCACATAATTAAAAATATAGGACAAACTAATCATTTTTAAGTATTTTAATGAATTTATTTATTCTATTTATTTTTTTATTAGAGCCTAATTTGAATAGTTTTATAAATAATTAGAGATCAATTTGTTATATAAATCCTTCAAAAATATTAAAGATAGATTAACTTATTTTATATTTCTTAGTACTTTTCAATCGCAAAGTTTATATATCATTTTTATGTAGAAACTCAACTAATTTAATATTATTTTTAGTTAGATATAGATTTGAGAATATAAAATTTATTATTTTAATTTTAAGAATTAGTTTAATATAAGTGAAATACGAGTTGAAATCACGTTTATAAAATTCGTTAATTTTCTAGTGTTTATTTTCTTTATTATTTTGTTCTTTATTTTTCTTTTGTTGTATAGAATGGGATGAAGTGTCAAAATTTGAGAAGAATGATATGGAGTGTTATTTGAGTAAAACTTTCAGGATAATCTTTGTTATTTATCCTTTTAAAAACGGCAATTAAGTTTTAGGAAATATAAACAAACAGTAATAAGTAATATAAAATGTATTGTATATTTGTATGAAATAAAAATTATATGTGAAATAACTATAACCAAAAAGCAAAAGTTGTGCGTGGCTTAAAAGCATCCATACGAATTGATGTGCAAAACATCATACCATTATTTTCATTTCTAAATTTTACCTATCAGTTTTTATTTTTCAAAGCATCAAATGCTCATCGCAGGAGTGGTATTCTTGTGTTTTTAGACGAAATTTTTTTTGTAACGCCTAGCACTGCTCTAATGAAAAATAGAAATATTTGAATAAAAATATTTATTTCTAGATTCATAACTAAATAATTATTGAAAAATCATTTTACTATAATTTTCTTCTTTCTTTTGAGGTGAATTTTCTTTTTTCTTCTCATATCTTATGATAAGAAACACGAACAAAAATATTATAATCTATAAGGAAAATTACTAAATGTTTTCTAACTTTCATATTCTATTAAAATAATAATATTATTAAAATTATATAAATTATAAGTAAATATTATTTAACGTAAATTAAAATTTTCTTTTTCTTTTTCATTTGTTATTGTGTAAATTGTTTGTAAGGTAACATCTTATACGTATTAATTTGGATTCTTTCTAGAGTTATTTCTTTTTCCATGTTTGTTTCGAGTGTATGAAGTTAAAAGATATGGATTTAAGGTAAAAATTACAAGTAAATAGGGTAGTAGAAATCTCACCTAAAACGTTATTTTGAAAAGTGAATAAAATAATAATTTTTCCATTAGAAATCTTGCAAGAATCGTGATTTTGGAAAAATTTGATATTTTAAAAATAAAACTTGCCTGTGGCGAGATTTTGCTCAAAAAAAATTAAAATGTTGAAACTCAATGATAGATATTGCAAGATTTTACTTAATATCACCCAATGCAAGATTTTTTAAAAATATTAAAATATTATACCCTCTCTAAATAAACCTCATCTATCTCTTCTTTCATTCGATCAGTTTCCTTTCGTTGGTTCTCAATGATGGTAGTCTGATAAAAATAGTGGAGTGTGTCAAAGAATAGAGGCTTGAGTAGGGAAAAAGGGGATAGAATAGGAGAAAAATAGGCACCTTCTCCTTCTTTTTCCTTCACATTCTGTCGATTTATTTTCTGTTTCCAATACTATAAAAAAGGATGTGTCAAAAAAGAGTATTATGTGTCTCCAAAAAGGAGAGTAGAGTAAGAAAAGAAGCTCATTCTTCTTTTCCTTCTCATCTTATCTGTTTGTTTTATGTTCCAAGTCCTTAAAAAATAAAAGAAATAGAGTGTGATCTTAATGTGAAAAAAAGAGTAATGTGCAAAAAAAAAAATGAGAGAGTAGAGTAGGAAAATATAGAGATAAAAATAAATAGCACAACAAATATAATAGTATATTCTAGAGGCAATATTGTTAATACGAAAAAATTATTATTATTTTTGGAAAATCAGGGAGTATAATAACCCACACACTTGCATTAGTGAAAAATTCACCAAGGATCACACAAAATTAGATTCAGATAAAATTGCATAACTTATAAAGCCTAAATCTAACCTATCTTTCACGATTAAATTTGTGATTGCAAAGATTAAATCTTGACACAGTTGCACAGTGACATACTGGAAAGCATTGTTGGCAAAAAAAAGGAAATTGAAAAGGTTTTTGGTCAATACGAAGTGTAATGCCCCAAAAGTATATGCCTTTAGGAAGGTCATGCCTAAACTCAGGAAGATGTTAGATATTATTTATATTACATAAACAATTTGTTAAATATTATTTTATATAGAATTATCAGATATTATTTAAGAAATTGTTAATGATTACAATTTGAGTGCAAAATTTACTAATCATACTTATTATTATTATTATTATTTTGGGTTCACATTAACTTTGACTGGTTTTGGTTTGTTTCAAAAAATAAAGATAATGAAATCTTGGTGGTCAAAGATATGTAGGTTAATTGGCTTTTAAAAATAGTTAATACTCATTTTAGTCCCTAACATTTCGTGCATGAGTTATTTTAATTCCTCATTTTTAAAATAAATCAATTTGGTCTGCCACATTTACAACTATGAATCAATTTAGTCCTTCTATTAACATTTGTTAAATCACTGTTAATTAAGCGGAGTTACTAGTAGTGATGGAGCTTATTTGAGAGGAAATATATCTCGGCCAATGTGAAATAGAACTATGTCAATAGGAAATAGAGCTCGGTCATTAGGAATTAGAGCTCTATCTTCTTCTAACCATATCATTTTTCATCTCTACCACCCGAGCCTTGGCACAGGCCGGTCGGGCTCTATCTTCCTCAAGACAATTTCTATCCCCACCAGGCACTCCATTTAACTAACAGTGATTTAACAAATATTAACAAAGGGACTAAATAGATTCACGTTTGTAAATATGATGGACCAAATTGATTCATTTTAAAAGTGAGGGACTAAAATGACTTATGCATGAAATGTCAATGACTAAAGTGAGCATTAACTCTTTTAAAAGTTATGAAGTATTGAAACAGTGAAGTTGTCTTGTGCAGCGTGCTTCCTGACACGAAAACATTTGGTTTTGGGGTTATATTTTGTACCACTAGCATATATTTGGCACATCATAGTACCCTTAAACAATTTTCCAAGAACCCTAACTGCCTAAGAATTTTTCCCTAGAGAGAGAAATGTGATCCATTTTAATTTTCTTCGATTAATCTCTTTCGATAAGTGAGCATCATGGAATTTAGCCAGTTCCTCCCCTTTTATCTAGTCTGTGAGTTTGGGTACTTTTAGGCATAATTTTCTCAAAACATTTTTCCCCCTACCATCCCAAATTCAATTTGAGTGATAGAATCAAATTGTTCATGTTTTCATTATATTGTTTGACAGTTGCTGGTGCCATTCCTACTCCCCAAGGTCAAGTTCTCAATTGAAATGCACTCTCGGCTACCAACAGTGAGTGGATAGTTGCTCATGGCTATATTTTAGCAATTAAAAATATTTTATAAATTGATTATTATCGCTATTATCATGAAAATCATATTTTGGAAAACTCATGAGACCATTGTTTGATGCATGACTGCCAAACGATGTCAATAATTGTAGTTATATTATATTAAAAAATATGTGACTTTATTTGGCCTGTTGAGAATCTTATCACTAGAAAATAGGTTGACAATTATCATTATTTAATACCTAAAAGTATTATTTAATTATTGTGAACACCATATTTGTCCAAACTTTTATTTATTTTCATACTTATTGTTTTTACATATAAAAAAAATCAATCCATTTTCTTTTATTATAACCCATTCCATCTTTATCTTTTTTTTAGCCCACATTGCATTAGCCCATTTTAACTTCTTCTTTTTAGTCTGATTCAAAAAGTGTTGAGAAGGAACATTGGATTCTTTTGACCGTTCCTTGGAAAAAAAAGAAGAGAAATATTGGATTCTTTTTTTTCTTGGCAACGGTTCTTCAACAGAAAAGAAGGGAATGTTGGCGGACACCATCATCATCCTTCCTCCCCAATAACATAATCCCTTCCCCTTTCATCATTACTTCTTGACCAGCCAACCTGTAATTTTATTGAGCAATAAGTTCATTTGACCGGGTGTGATATATAGATTCATCAACAACCGTGAAAAGGGGGGAGAGGAACTTCTTTCGATCAACAAAAAAAATCAAACCAAAAAAATAAAATAAAAAACACCTCGAGATACATCATAAGCCAACGAGAATCCTGAATCTAAAAAAAAAACAGAGAACAAAGAACCAGCAACAATTCCAGTACTACAACCCAGGAGCAACAAAAGAGAAAAACAAGGTAACAACTACAGCTACAGCAACATCAGAATCATCAAAATGAAAATGTAAAACAAAAAAAAAAAGAGAAAACTGGAGAGGCCGCGGCCTCCCCTAAGCACACCAAGCATGGCCGCGGCCTCCATAGCTCATCTCATCATCAACAATCATGTCAGTGCCGCGCCCTCCCATGGTTTCCATCATCATCTTCAAACTCCAAAGCCACCAACAACCACCACAAACCCCTCTCCTTTACAGCCATCATCATCATCTTCAATCTTCTCTCTGGTGGCCTCCATGTCATCATCATCACAAGCTCCTCCATGACTACCCTCCTCGGCCTCATCATATTCCGCGGCCTTCCCCTATGTCACCGCCACGAACCAGTCCACCATCTCTCATCCCTTGCGCGGCCTCCTTCTCATGCATCAGCACCAAACCTAGCCAACATGCCCTCTCCCTTTCCTCCCCAATCGCGACGAACACAGCCCAACCACATATGCACCGGCCGGCTCCACCTCCTTCTCTGCGAAGGCCAACCGGAACCGATCTCGCCCCCCACTGGCACCGATCTCCGCTGCCCGCTGCCTTCGAACCGCGGTCTTGAGCTGTCCGCCTCTCTCCATTCGCGATCAGCCACTGTTTGCTCCCTCTTTCCTTGCCTCTGCACGTCGCCGGTGTTAACCTTCCAGGCAGCCCCTTAGTGCACCGCCGTGATGGCCGCGCTCGCTGGTGCTTGAGCCGCCTCCCTTGCCGCCTTCTCTCTCCGTGCACCCCCGTTTCCCGTTTCTCCCATTTCCTTATCTGTGTGTCTTTCTTTCTTTCCTTTTTAGTGAGTGTGTGTGCAAGTGAGAGAAGAGAGAGAGAAGCCAAAAAGTGTGTGTGTGTGTGTCGGTGAGAGAGAGAACCGTAAAACAAGTGTGTATGTGCGTGGGGGGATGGGGCGAAGACACAACCCCATTTCTTCTTCCTTTTTTTTTTAAGTTATTTTTTGTTTTTGTTGGAGTTAGTTCGTTTTGGGTCTATAGGCTGGTTGGGCTTAGAATTATTATTTTTTTAATCATCTTATATTACTTTGGTAGAAAAAAAAAACACAAAAATAAAAGTGTGATTTTAATTGTTTATTTGTTTTGGTTGAATCTTGTGTTAATGTTTTTGAAATTAAAAAATAAAAAATAATTAGTAGAATGTTTTAGTTTTATTTTATATTTTAAGTTAGTTTTATTTTATTTTGTTAGATTAGATTGTGAACTTATTTATTTGGATTGAAATGTGTTTGTTTGGTTAGTGTTTATGTTATTTTTAGTTTCAGATTCTTAATTGAGATTTGAGTTATTGTGGTTTCGATGAATAAAAGTTTTTAGTTCAAAATGAATATTTGAATAGTTTGATTTATTAAGAAGAAGTTTGAATTATTTTGATCTCAGTTTATTTGAGTAAAATTAAAACCAAAAATAAAAAGTGTTTATTTATTTATTTATTTATTTGTTTTGGTTGAATCTTGTGTTAATAGTTTTGAAATTGAAATAAAAAATAATTAGTACCCTTTTTAGCTTAATTATTTTATGTGCGTTGTTCAAGTTAATTGTGTGTTTATGTTTGCATTTTTTTTTCATTTAATTGTGTGTTTATATGTTTATATTCAAATTAATTGTGTGTTTATGTTTGTGAATTTTTTTTTTATCTTTCCATTTAACAATCAAAAAATCATTTTCAAAAATTAAAATCAATCAGTCCATGTTTTCATTCATTTTCAAAAAATTAAAGTCGATCAGCATATTTCTGTTTTAAAATTCTAGTTTCAATGATAAAATCCACGTGACAACTCGTGATATTGATGTATAGCTTGCTATCCTCAAGTTTCATGAGAGTGTAAGGGTTTCTTGTATGGTTCATACTATTCTGAATCCTGTGCAAGAGTGGGTTTTAACTTCTTCAAAATTAGTTTCTTTAATAAAATCAACTCAACACACTTATTTTCTACAAAACTACGTGGCTTTGAGTTCCTCATTGCACCAGAGGATACGTAGGCATAACCGACAACTATCAAGCCAAAATCCCTTTTTCATAAAATTTATTCTTTATTTCTTGTTTTAATTTTAACTTCATTTCTTTGTAAATATGCAATTGTTATAAATTTTGGGGAAAATAAATATTATAAAATTATAATCATTTTGCATAATAAGCTCTAGGGTAACCGTATTTATACGGATGTATTAGGGGTGCAGTGAGATTAAGTTTCCACCCTTCTCTAATCATAATCAGACTCCCGAACCTCAAATCTCTTTTAAAAGACCAGTTTGCAAATCAAAAGGTTTTCTACTTTTAACCAGAATTAAAATTGGTGGCGACTCCTGTTTTTACTTTAAAAATCGGCTGTCATTCCCATCGCGGGGCCCTCCGGGCACGTTGTGACAATTATCATATATGAACAACAAGCAAGACATCATAGAATAATTTATATGAATATTATAAATTATTATTTATCTCTTAGTATAATATGACCCATCTAGTTACTATAAAATAGTTAAGGAGATAAAATAATTCATAACTATTTTATAGTTACTGTATGAATAGTAATTAGAATAGTAAGAATAGATATAATGTTGTGTAAATTTTAATTATATATATAAAGCTCGGCCAAATATTAGAACTCAGTTGAACAATTAGTACAATGCCCAATTAAAATAAGAAATAATAATTTTAGCATGATAAGAATTAGCCAGTTGATAGAGAGTACCCACCAGCTAAATTATACAAATAGATTAGTACATACTTATTATATATTGTGGGAATAACTGTCAGAATAATAAGATTGACCTAAGCAACAATTAAAGTTTTATTGATAGTTGTTAGGTAACATGATAGGACTCAGTCAGTTGATAGAAATTAACTAATAGCTTTTCCAATCTCTGCGATTAATTTATGAATTAATTATTAAAGTATAAGAAGTGTTCAGTATAGAAAGATTAGCTCTAGTTTTATGAATATTGGTTAAATATTATTAGTTTCTAAGGTTAATTTATTTATATAGTATGAGAGAACTCAATATTTTCTTGACAATAAATAACTAGATGAATGATAATTAATAGGTAACCAATAATTAAAGGTTCATAGTTAATTGTTATTACTATTGCTATTATTACTGCAAGTGGATTAGTGTATAGTATGCCACAAACAGTTTCTATAACGTAATACTTAATATCTAAATTATTATTTCATTAGTAGCAAGCATAATACAAGGAATAAGTTGTAGTGTTTGAATTTATTATTGATTCAATTAGTTTATGTATGTTGAGATCACCATAGTAGAATTACAATATGTTTTGGAAAATTCGTTAACCTTGGTACACCTAGCTGCCAAGGAAGTGGTATACCAAGTGGCCATGGAGGCAGTTTTATGAGATGTTAACCTTGGTATGTTTATCTGCCAAGGAGGCAGTATATCAAGTGGTCATGGAGGCAATCCTATAAGACTTTAACCTTGGCATACCTGGCTGCCATGGAGGCAATATGTCAAGCGCCATGGAAGTAGACTTTTCAAACACTAGAGAAGTTCGGGACCTAGTAAGGTGTCTAAAGCGAACAGAGGTATGTACAGACAGCTATTATCATTCTTATGTGTATGTATATATTCATCATGTTTAGAGTACTATTATTTATGATTTAGATATACCACATGATATGATCCTTAAGAGGAGAAACCCATCGGTAAATATTTATGATGCAAGTGAATGTTTATTGAATATGAATTTAGTTTTAAGTTAATTTCCTTTAATTTGGATTTTACTTAGTTAAGACAAGGATCGAACAAAATATCTATAAATATTATTATTATATAATTATTTGCATGTCCATATTGTATGTATTATTATTCTGTAGTTCCTTGTTATCTCATGTGAGCTATGAGTGGCTATCTGCTAATTGAGTTTTGATGAACCCACCCCCCCTCTTCCCCCCTCCCCTACAGATACAACTATAGGCTCAATTGCACCACAAAATCCACTTCAATAGTGTTGCAGTATCTTTGGTGAGCTTCGCTTTGAAGTGAAACTTATTATAGGTTATGTTAGTTAAGTAGTGCTCCAGTAATTGTGTGGGCAGGATCTTAGACATGCATAGTTTTTATGATTATTTATATAATCTCTAGTTACTTAATTAATTATGTTTGTCTTTGGTCCAAATTATGGTTGTTATGCAATTTTATATTCAGGATTTAAGTTTTGGAACATTTTCAGAATTATGGAATTTAACAAAATTTGAGATATCTGGAATATATTCTTATTATTTATGCATATTAGTCAATCATGTTACCAGAGGCTTCCATGGGGACCCAATCCCTTATGTGCTGGTCATATTCCCAAGATGGGTGGTGACACGAAGCCTCCTACGAAGCTTTGTCCCAATGGTGTATAGCAATGTGTGATGTTGTTCGAGGATCAATGGCTCAAATGGATATTGTGAAGGCCATCCATAGCGATAACTAGTTCTGGACATTGGAATTTTTTGTCATGTGTTTTGGAGTTTTGGCCATTGCATTAAAGCATTCAGGCACTGCAAACCACTTGTTTAGGTTGATGGGACATATTTGTTTGGAAAATGCAGAGGGATTTTGTTAGTGGCAGCAGCACAAGATGGCAATCAGAACATATTGCCAGTTGCTTTTGCTATTGTCAAAGGAGAGAATACAGATGATTGGCATTTTTTCCTCGATAATCTATGCAGAAATGTTGTGACCCGAGATAGATTTGGCATTATTTCTTACCGTCATGAGTCAATTAATGCAACAATAAGGAGAAGCAATGGTCAGTGGGAACTTCTGAGAGCACTTCACATGTATTACATAAGGCACATCAACGCCAATTTCCTGTGAAGATTCAAGGCGCCTTACTTGCACAAATTGGTCATGAACATGTATAATTTACATTTTGGTCTTAATATTGAATTAATGGATTTGTGACTATGATTTTAAAAAAAATAATATATTGGACATATTGCATTTAGCATGGTACTCAAGAAAAGAGCATCAATTCAATATTAATTATATGAGCAGGTGTGATATATATATACTGGCTTGATGAAATCCCATGAGAAAAATGGGTTTTAGCATATGATAGTGGCCATTTGTCATGACCCGTCTAAGGAATGTGACCAGCACTTGAGGAATTGGATCCCCACGAAAGTCTCTGGTAATGTGACTGGCTAATATGCATAAATAATAAGAATATATTCCAAATATCTCAAATTATTCTAAATTCCATAATTCTAAAAAAATTTTCAAAACATAAATCGTGAAAAATAAAACTACATGATAACCATAATCTAGGCTGAAGCTAAACATAATTAATAAAATAACTAGAAGTCATATAAATAATCATAAAAAACTATGCATGTTCGGGATCCTGATTACACAATCACTAGAGCACTACTATAATTATATGAACCTATAACAAGCTTTACTCCAAAGTGAAGCTTACCAAAAAAATGCTGCAACACTATGAAGGGGTCTTGTAATGCAACTGAACGTGTAGCTGAATTTGCAAGGGAGGAAAAGAGAGGAGTGAGTTCATCAAAACTCAGTGAGTGAACCTCTGCTTACAATTCACATGGGATAATAACAAAAATACATAATATATATATATATATATATATATATATATATATATATATATATATATATATATGCAGTTGATATAAAACATTTTTATATTTAAATATATATAACTATACTGAAATAACAATTCAACTGAAACCATAACAATAACAAATAGAGAAACAGGAGTTATACTATATATAAATAACTGAGTTGATAGTCGAAACTGAGCCAATGGCCAAACTGATGGGCACCTAACTAGATCCCATAAATGGACACCACACTTACTTCCTTACTGTGGGTTAGCTAGTCTTCTAGCAGAACACTGTTTTTAGTTTCTCACTAATTATTGGCTAAAAGCTAATGACAAAATTTAATGGTCTTACTGTTCATACTATACCTGGGGTTCATGAAATTTTCCTGACTGATAAAATAAATCTAAATCATACATATAATGAGTATGGTCCTATAAGCTTTCTAAAATAATAATTTTTCATGATAACTACAAAACAATAATTTTATAAGATTACTATAATCTATAAAAGTGTGCTTCTTGGCATAAATTATTCTAAAAATTCATAAACAATTTATATAATGCTAGGAAAATACTAATAATGATTAAAAGTATATTCATGAGCTTAAACTCACTCACCGTTAGTAGTTGGAGTGTGCTTCCACTGGAAATTTGACTCTAGGGAGTAGGATTGGTACTAGCAACTGCCAAACATTATAATAAAAATATAAACAATTTGATATTGTACCAAGAACTGAATTTGGAATGTTAGGGAGCAAGAATGTTGTGAGAAAACATGTCTGATGTTGTCCAAACTCAAAAACTAGACAAAAAAGGGAAGAAACTAACTAAATTCCATGAAAGTCACTTATCGGAAGAGATTAATCCAAGAAAATTGAGAGAGATCACATTTGCCTTTCTAAGGAAAAATCCTTGGACGGCTAGGGTTCTTAGAAGTTTAAGAATATTATAATGTGTTAAAAATATACTAGGAGTATAAAAATATAACCCTCCACGGCCTTGTTCCGTGTCCACCCCACGCTAAAGTTGGACAACCATTCCTGGCTTGGCTATAAGGTGTGTGAGATTTTAAAACAAGCCCACAAGCCACAGGTAGGTGTCATCACGTTGATAACATCTTGGTAATAATAATAATAACAACAAAGTTAGCTTTTGAATTCATACTTAGCACAAAGTTAGCTTTTGGAATAATAATAATAATTCACATACCAATAAATTTCATATTTGGGATATCACAACATTGGTAAAGTCAAATGACAATGAACTTAGTCGAGTGCATAAACTCAGTATTAAAAAGGCTTGCAATCTTCCCTTCTCGTCTTTGGTTAGAGCAACTTACTTTCTATGGGCTGATTTATTTACAAGTAAAAGTAAGGAGGCATGTGCTCGAAAAAATACAGGACAAATTTGTAAGTGAAGATGTGGCACGAGAAGGGGGTTAAATCATGCTTTCAAAACTTTTTACATTTTGAAAATCAAACAAAGTCTATCAAGCATTTAAACTTGAAGGTAGTAGAACACAAAAGTTAATAAGCTTTAGAAAGTTACTTTTTGAAGTGTTCAGAAACTTAATAAAACCTCAGAATATGTTTTAAACAAAAAATGAACTTTCACAACAAAAAAAAATAACAAACAATAAATTAAGGAGATAAGAAGAGAGAGTATCACTCATATGATTTTTATATTAGTTTGGCCAACACTGCCTACATCCAATTCTTAACAAATCTATTAAGTTCCATTATCAACTGCTTTCTCAACCTAAGAAAGTAAGATATTTCTTTTAATAGCCTTCTCAAGAAATCTCCAGTGAGCAGTCGCATAATCAACTCTCACTCATAAGTAGTTTTGTTCTTAGTCTCTCCAAACTAATCTCATACTGATCACTAACGAATTAAGGTACAAAGAGTATAAGGTTTTTGGTGCTTACACTCCAAGAAAAACACTCAAGTTTCATAAGGTAATACAATGATTAAGGAAATAACTTGAGAGTTCTTCCTAATCTTCTTAAAAACTAATGTTTACAAGAAAGAATATTTTCTTTTTAGAGACTAAATTCAAAGGTATGGATGAACTTCAAAAAGTATAAGAACTGCTTAAGCGTTGAGTATGTAAAAGTTCCTTTAAGTTTGAAAGCTTCATCCTTTTATACTTGGATTTGAATTGGATTATTGCCCTATTAATCTTTTTCTTTTCTTGACACATATAAATCAATCTTTGTGTGTCCTACGATCTGTCTTCTAGAAGTGTAGGCTGAGTTGTGTTAGTACTGGCTTTGTTAGCATAGAATCTATTGACAACGGTTTCTGAATAATAATTCAAAAACTAAATCTTCATTTTGAACATGGTTTTTGAACGTCTTTTCTTTCAAAGGCCAAGGTGGTAAATATCCAAGCATAAAGATGATGTGTCACTGTCATTACTTTCTGAGTTGTTGACTTCATTTGAAATTCAAATGTCTTTCAGTTCCTATTGACCCAGTGTAATTTCTGATGTACATGTGCTTTCTGAAAAGTTGATAACTTTCTGAACCTTTTATGTTCCTTTTGAACTTCTTTTTTAGGTGGATTGTGATCTTCAAATAACGTTGATATTCTTTAAAGATGATGGCAAGTAGGACTGATGATTATGTATTTGATTTGACTATGAAAGAGTATTTTCTCATATTGACATGTCAATCACTTTCTAAAGGCTCAAGACTTCCTTTCTGTTACCCTAGTTTCTTTTTTAAGTTTCTTATATACTTTAATTCACTTTCTGAACAATTTTTCCCATTCTTAGGTAGTTGAATCTCTTTGAGTGAGCTTAATCATGTTAGATTATAATGATGTGAAAATATGTCATGAATTGGATTATATATATATGAGAATGAACATGTTAAGTGCTACAGAAACTCAAACAAACCATTATCTCTATCCTTAAAATATTTTAACAAAGTTTGCTTTGTTGTCATTTAAAACATAAGTTATAATTGCTTTCTCAAGGATTTTGGAGTTGACAAGATTTTCTCCAACACAATGATGCCTTGACTTCGAGCAAACAAAGCAGGCTTCCAAAACCCTTTGCATCAGTTAGCAAATAGGAAACATTAGATTTTCCAAGTTTAAGGTACATTTAGCAGACAAGCATATAGAGTTGATCTGAGGCACAAGAATTGTGATTGTGGTGACTTCCAGATAGATCGATATCCATGTTATTATATGATGGCATGTTGCTCATATATACGTGATTTTGACCCTGTATGACTTTAATTGAAGCTCTAAACTCATATTAGTGATAATGAATCACTCAAAACCCATAAAAAAATACTTTCCCTACTTACTAACCTTATCCTTTCATGTAAACCGAACAAGTTAGGGAGTTTTAATAGGAATTGTTTGATTTGTAAATCAAATATTGTCTTTAAATATTTAAAAGATAAACAATGATTTTATTTGTTAAAATATCAGGGAATTTGATTGCTTTGTTCTTTTAAAATTCAATCAAATTTTATAGAGTTTGATGGGGAATTGTGGGGGTTGATTTGATTTTAAAATTAAATACAAATCAAATAAATTTAAATCATATTTTATGTATTCATTCCAAAAATAATATTTAACATTAATTAAATCAAATCAAATTAGCTCATAATTTTAATAATTTCAAGTGAAATTATATAGAACCTAAGCCAAATCTTGGGTTTTTAAACCTTGTCTATATGGACTAATAAAAAATCTCCATATAGATTTGTAATAAATATAAATATATATATATATATAAATATTTTTTCCATCAAAATTTCAAATATTATTTCAAGGTCACTTGATAAATGAAATGATACCATTATCTCTTATAATAAATTACATATATTAAAAACCAAATAAAATCTAAATTATATTTTATAATTGTATTTCATCTTTGGTTTTTTTCTCTCCTTCTACTTTTATCTATTAGGTTAGATTTTAACTGATTTACTCTGCTTATTATAAATTTTATTTCTTTCACTGAATTTTATATGTTTTAATATCACATGATTAATTTTATCAACAAAGAAAAAACTTACATGATTAAAAATTACTTAAAGGAAAAATATACTATTGTTTACAATAGGGCTTTTTTACCAAAGAAAAACAAAAAAAATCATCATTTACAGATATGCACGACTGTTCACATTATTGACGAATATACATTTGTTTTGGAATAAAAGCAAGACGTGATACAATTTCACGTATTTAATGATCGTCTCGTACACAGAATACGTGACATAATTTCCTGTAAAAACAAAACGTGATACTATGTCATGTATTATTAGTGAGTGAAACACATAATATGTGGGAGTGTCTTACGTATTATGCTTATAATACGTTTCACTCTTTCACGTATTCTTACTTTTGTGGCATTTGTTTTTTGCATACCCTAACAAATTGTTGATCTACTGAGTTATTATCTGAGCACATGAAGATGTAGTTTAGTTTCAAATTCAAAGTACTAGGCTTTGGTTTTTCTTTTTTTTTTTCCCCCTTATGCATATGCAGTCAATTCTTAGTTAATCAGCCCCATGAAATTGAGCACTACATTTATATATAATATAAATACAGTTTGGATTAATGATATATATATATATAATTCCAAAGACATGTAGATTTAAAATTATCTCTACAATTCTCATTGCAAATCACGATATGATTTGCATTATTTTATGCATTTTATCATGGCCATTTTTCTTTGTATACTTTATACTCAAGTTGAAATAATATCTTATGAAATGACTCTTATGAGATAATTGATTTATTATAAGAGTTATAGGTAGTCGCGGAGCTTCAACAAAATTTTTCGGGGGGCCATTAATTGAGCCAACAACTTTGATATGTAATTTAGATGATGATAATTAAATTAATATTAATTATATATTATATATATATTTTAAAGTAAATAACTAACAAGAAAAATGTTAATACGTACTTGGATTAGAGGAGCTTAATCCAAATTTTTTTCAATGATTGAGTGTAAGTAAAATTGATTTTTAATAATTAATTATTTAAAAATTAATTTTATGTTTTGAGACATTAAGTTAAAAGAGCATTGTGTTATGTGTAGATTATACGAAAATAATTGATTTTGTGTGATAAATTATTAAAAAATTATATTAAATAATTTATTTGTATTTTGACAAAAAAATTATAATTCTAAAATAATTAACTTTTGTCTATAATTAAGAATTTTAAAAAAAGCATTCACTTTCATTATAAGTGAGTTTTACACTTAAAATTCTAATTTTTCAAATCTAACCTATTCAAACTTTTGACATAAACACATGAAATTATGTTAAAATAGCTTAAATTGGGGAATTTTTTGGCATTTTAGAACATATGCCAAATTATGTTAAATTTTTTCTAATCATTATTAGTCATTAAAATAGAGTTGAGAGTTAATAAATTCATTATTTAATTATTAAATTTATTGCTATTAAAATCTTATAATTGCTTATCTATTGTAATAAAAAATATTTATCTCTAAAATGAGGTTCAATTGTGAGATGATTTTTTATTTCTATTTTTAAATTGAAAAATATCTTAATAGACTTTTTAAGTTAGAGAAGTCCATTTATATCGAGTAGCATTATTTATACAATGTAGTGTACTTGGACTTTAAATCTATTTATTATACAAAACTTATCTCTATGGTGTGTTTATTTTATACTTTTTTATAGAAAAGAATTTTTAAGTAAAAAAATATTAAATAATTACTTTTTATAGAAGCTATTCATGTAATTTTATATTTAAAAATTAAAAATAGATTATAAGGCTTTTAAAATAGTGAGTAGCTGAATCAAGATATAACAATACATAATTAAATATTTGTGTAAAAAAATTACACTGAAAATTCATTAATCCAAACTATATATATATAGTGCTCAATTTCTTGGGATTGATTAACTAAGAATTGGTTGCATATGCATGAGGAAAAAAAAAAAAGAAAAACCAAAGCCTAGTACTTTGAATTTGAAACTGAACTACATCTCCATGTGCTCAGATAATAACACAGTGGATCAAAAGGAATTTGTTGGGGTATGTAAAAAACAAATGCCACAAAAGCAAGAATAAGTGAACGAGTGAAACGTATTATAAGCATAATACGTGAGATATTATGTGTTTCGCTCACTAATAATATGCGACATAGTGTCACGTTTTGTTTTTACCTAAAATTGTGTCACATATTTTGTGTACGAGACCATTATTAAATGCGTAACATTGTGTCACGTATTACTTTTATTCCAAAATGAGTGTATATTCGTCAATAATATGAACAGTTGTGCATATCTGTAAATAATGATTTTTTTTTGTTTTTCTTTGGTAAAAAATCCTTTACAATAAATTCTATTTTCATTTTATCTATAATAAATTTATTTCTAATCTTACTTATTTGTTGGAATGTTTATTCATGCATTATAACATTCTAATTTTTTCAATATTAAACTTATTTTATTGTTAATTTTTTATTGCTTAACATTTAGTTATATTTAGAACCGTGGACGGAAAAAATAAGTGAGCGAAAAAATTCTGAAAATAAAGGAAATAGAAATTTTTTTACTCATATAGCTTAATTTTTATATTAAATATTAGTTCTTAAATTAAAGATTCTACAAAATTCTTATTTTTCTGACACTTTTCTTTTTTATTCCTTGATAAGTGAAAGATGTTTATTGGTAATATATAGTACATTTTTATTTTGATTTGTAACTATTATTATTATTATTATTTTGGTATTTCTTGAAATGTAATGATCACAATGAGGTTTGAACTTATGATCTCATGCATATTATTATATTATGATACAAAATAATGTAATATATATATATTATTTGTAACCTTTGTTGTATATCTTATTATAACCTTTTAATATTATATTTTTAAAAACAATTATGAAAATGAAAAAAACAAATAAAAGGTGTATGTCTTAATATTTTGTAGAAAAGGTATGGGTATTTATTTTTAGGATCTACTAAGTGGCTTAAAGAAAAATTAATATTTAATTCAAACAATAATAAGGTCGAATTAGCCTAATTTGTTAAGAATTAATCGGGTTGAAGCTATAGCACATCATCATTAATTGGAATAAAAATATCCACCAGACTCATGTTCAATTTGTATCAGTTAAACAAATCATTAGAATTTTCAAAGTAATACATTATCTAACAGCGATAAATTCCTCTTATTGATCAATGATTATCACAACTTGTGTTGTTAAATCAACTGCTTTATTTTCTTGTGCCAACAATTAAGAATTTTTTCCCTTACTAGCTACATCAAAAGCTAAATCATAAGCTTATGATAAAAGTGAGCAGTTCTAGTGAGATTTATAATATGAATACCTTTCCATTTTGTGGATATATAAGGTGGCATTCTAGCATTTCATTTCGACATTTTATTCCATTTAGAATACCTTGACCGTACGCTATCAAAATTCTATCCCACCTCACATTCATGGAGAGATGACTCACAAAAATGAAAGACGATCTAATTATATATTAACCCGATAGCTTTCTTCCTATTTTTTTTTCGCTCTAGAAAGCGTTAACATTAGCCACTCTCTTTTTCTCTAAACTGTCGCTCCAAGTCCATTTGCTCGAAGTAGAGCTGCATAGGGAGAAGATCATCCTCTATGGTTCAAAGGCATTTTTTTTTTCCATTTTCCATTTTTTGTATTGTTATTTTTTTTCCTCTAACTATTGAAATTTATGGTATAATGTGATAGAAAAGTAATGTATAATGTGATGTGAGCCTTGTGTAGACTCATGAGGATAACTATCTACCAACTAATTTCTAACCAAATAATAGCAACTCTAACCAATTTTCCAGTCTCTAATCACATACTGTAACACTAAACTTTTCCTCGATGGCAATTGTTCTTGCATATGCATGTGCTAATTTTGATTAGAGTAAAATATCTTGGAAGAACTCCCACATTGCCCAAGAATGCAAGGGGAGATAGAAGCTTCTTAAAACAAGTCTCACATCACCTATGATTGCAAGTGAAGAAGGAACCCAATGCTATATATATAGACCCAATTCTATTGTTTCAACTCATACCAGTCGGAAACACTTTAAGCTTATATCTGACTTTCTTTTTTTCTTTGTACTCTTGTCTTAGAGTATTGTTGTGGCTTAGGTACTTGCTTTGGAAACTGTGGGTGTACTTGGGCCATGGGTATGTGAGAGAGAAATCTATACGTTGTAAAAATTTTCACATAGTATTATTCTCTAGTTGTTATTTGGCAGTAGTCATAATTTTTCTTCAATTTTGAAGTTTTTTAAGTTAATTATTGTGTTACGATTTTGTTCCTATTTTTATTTCTCTATATTCAATGGTGGTTCTCAATGGGGGTATGAAGCTTTTTCCCAACTAGTGGTTCAAAGCAAAGGTCATGGGTTTGATTCATGGGAAGGCATGGAATACTAGCAGGTGCTGGGAGGGAATGTTGGTTGGAGGCTAACATTCCGTCTTGACAGGGCCATCTGGGTTGGAGTCAGATCGGGTTGGAAGCCCACCAATTCCTTGAAATTCATGGATTGTGGACAACAGGTAGAGGGAGGGGGATTGTTGGTTGTGGGTCAACATTTTGCCTTGATAAAGCTTAGATGGGATCAGAGTCAGATTGAACTCTAGCATTTGGTTATGGGCTTAAGTAAAATGAGTTGCACCATGACTAATAGCCATAGCTTTTAGTCTAATAGTAAGCACTCAATCTAACAACATGTTTACCACTCTAGTTTAAGATAGTCAAGCTTTTGTACAAATTGAGAAATTTGGATTTGCTATAATCCTAAATTCCATAAATAATGGAGAATTAATTAAAAAAAAACTCATAGTTATATTGCAGAGCAGGACTTTTTTTAAATTATTTTTTAATGAATTGTTCGTATTAGAGAAGTTCACAAATCTCCAAGAAAAGTCAATAGGACAATATATTAAGTAACAATGCTCTTACCGAATGGTCATCTTCAAGTTGTTTAGTGTGTTACTAGGACTATAACTTTGATCTTTTTTCTTTAAAATGAGAGCATGAAATAAATCTATCATAAATTATTTACACATTGAACTCATCCATAAAAATTTAGACTTCATTTATATCCTCAACCAAATATAACCTACAATAAATTTATTAGCATGAAATATATCTATCATAAGATCATATAGTTGGTTATTATGATCGTGGTTATTAAACTCTCGAGTTGACTCTTAAATTCTTATGAATTTACTCTTAAACTCATACATGTTTACCATCTTACCATATAAAATTGAGTTAACTCGTGAATATATATAAACTCTCTTTTTGTTAAACTCGTATGAGTTTAAGTAAACTTTAACAAATTGATAAACTCTTGATTCTACTAATGGGTTTATATTTATGGTTGATTTTACTATGCAAATGTAAATTATTTGTCACTTTTATTTATTTTGTGCAACATTATTGATTTTATTTGGCTTATTTTGTCTATTTGTTACTATTTGATGATGCTTTATTTACTACAAAATAATACACGTGTATGAAGTAAAGTATATTATAAAAATGAAGACATGTATTGTGCTATAGTTTATGACATTTACCTCATTTATGTTGTGATAAGATTAAATTTATTCAATATTAATAAAAAATTATTTAATTATACTTAAATTCCTAAGATATATATTTTAAGTAATATTTTCTAAATGGTAAGAGTTTACGAATTGAGTTAATGATTTGAGTTTGTCATGATTTAACAAATTTACTGGAACTCCCGAGTTTGATATACATAAAACTGCAGGCACTTCTAACATCATCCCATGTCTACTTTGGTCTTTTTCAGCCAAAGAGCATAAGCATGGATTTGGCTTCGAAATCACAATTGAGTGCACAAGTGGGACATTGCCCCGTACATATTTTACAGGGTGGAATGGTCTAAACTATGATGCAAAAGAGTGTGTCAGAGCACCTGAGGCTGAAGGCGTTTTCTAAGGTGTAGAGCATCTCCTCGCGTCAATTCATTTATGGTATCAATTGCTCTGCTCTGATCTGTATTGGGATAAGATAAGATATTCATTATTCATTTTTCATGTTAGGATTCGTGCGGCGAGTGCAGAAGCTTCAGTTTTAGCTTTTAGCCCACTGGATTGGAAATATACATATAACATAGAAAACCTATTTGGTTAACAAATATATAATGGATAAAATCTAATATATATATATATATATATAATGGATAACAGGATAAGTGGTATGGTGGTATCCCACATTATGCCTAGTAGGCAATGACAATGAGAGAATTTTTTTTTTTCCAAAGACTTCTTTTTTATTTTTTTTCCTCTTCACGAAATATTATATCCATCCACCTCTTAAGGGTTTTATCATTTTGGCAACTCCCACGATATTTTAATGGTGTAAGATTTAATCTATGGACGGAAATCCTTCGGAACAGAAGAATTTTAAATCAGAAAATTGTACTACCATCCAAAGACTCGGATTCAGACTTCTTTTTTTTTTTCTTCTTCTTATGATTATGATTATTATTATTATTATTACAACATAGCTTATATATTGTGAGACTAAATTTCGGAAAATTGTAAGTTCATAACAGAATAACAGTCACAGATTTACAATTTCCTACTCTTGAAACAAGTGTTTGTCTACATAATCTACAATATGTTATTTTTTTTTTCTAAAAATACTAAAGTATAGTTAAGAGAGATTTGTTTAATAATAAAAATTAACCTGATATCCACCGGAAAAAAAAAATTTACCCTGAAATGTAAAGTTTGTATTTGGTGCCCTACTAAGATATGTAATGCCCTTTCATTTGGTCGCTTTTCAATTTTTCATCATAGAAATCACGTCAGAACGTCACGATTAATATATTAATTTTAGCAATCAATTCATTTTAGGAATTGAACCCTTTCAAAGACACATATATGTTAATATGATATTTTTTATTAATTTTAAAAGATGATATATTAATTTTAAATTTTTTACTCCCTATTGTATAAATTTAGGTTTAGTTTTTTTGGTCTGCTGTATAAATATAGGTTCTTTTTTTTTTGGGGGGTCAAGAAATATAGGTTAAGATGCTGATAAGTGCAAGGTAGGATGGAAGGAAGCAGGTGCACGTTTTTCAATTGAAGCAAGTGCAAATACATGGGTTTGGGCTGTGTGGGCTATTTTTCTTTTTTTTGGAAAAAAAAATCACTGCGACATTTTCTATTTGGTAAATGGGTAAACAGACAAAGCAACACAAGAAAATCACTCAAGCACACATGAAAGCCCAAATCACCGTTAGCCCTCCACTTGGCCAGGAAATCTGCACACGTGTTGGCCGTTCGCAGGACCAGCACAACCTCACGTCCCATTGCCGCACTGCCACGGCTAAAAATTTCCAATTGAATCAGACCAAAAAATGAAGAAACATGAATTTAGATCTTAAAGACCCAAAAATGAGAAATGCAAAGGAACAACCGCACGGGACAGCTTTTACACACTGGTGTTAAAAGACAAACAAGTAAGTGGGGTCTAAGGGATTGCATACATTGATGGGCATAAAAAAAAAGAGTCTACCATATAATTTCTCTAAAATTAAACCCGACTCAGCCTCTCTCTGATCCTCCTGGGCCTAAATCATTAGCCACATAGCATAGCTCATCTCTCCTTGAAGTAAAAGAGGTCCTGAGGACCAACAACTTCTCATCTACACTTCGAGCCAGATTCAGTTCTTGCTTAGCTCCTTGATTGAAGTCAAATTTGACTTATGTTCTTCATTAACTCTGCTCGGTACTCTCTTCTCATTTCCCATCTATTAATTCTTCTTCGCTTTTCATTTGCACTTCATATCTAGGTTTGTCTAATTGGAAAAGTTTCTTGCTTTTTGATGTGGGCCTGTGATAAAAGTAAAAGTAAAAATGAATTTTGGCCATTTCGTTTACTATGTTGGTATCATATTTTTTTATCTTTTAAATTTGACGTTGTGCTTTAATTTTTTGCCCATTTTGAGTTACTCATTAAGTTTTTTTCTTTTTTAAGTGGGGTTGTGAAAAATTAGGATTTCAATCTTTGGGGATCTATTGTATGTTCGTTATAGAATATTAGATTCTAAGGCAGAATGCTGTGTTTGTTGCAATTAAATATACTTTACATGAAATTATTTAGCTGGATGATTTTGGGGTTTGTGTTGGTCTTTATTTTTCTGCATAAACTTTCTTTGTAAATGTAATATATAATGTTTTCAGGGGATTCAAGGCATGTCTTTAAGATTGATTTGGTCAGTAAGAAGCCTTTATCTCCTCCAGTAATTGATGAAAATACAAGAAGTAAAGTTGATAGCTTGGAAATGTTGTTTAATGTCATCACATGAGGTATATGATTGATCAATGGTTTGCAAGTGAAAAATGACATGTATATCCAATTAGCTTTGTACACAATGGTCCTCCTCACATATATTTAGTCAGTTACCAATCATATCGGCTATGTTCTATTAGACTGGAAAATATCAAAATGAAATGAGTTAGTATGACTTTTTAGTGATGTTAGGCTCAAGTGTTTTATTCTTATGTCATGATACAGCATATAAGGTAATGTAATCACTATAGTTCCTTGTCATTTTTTCGCTTTTTCTTTTTTAGCTTTCTATCTTTAGCTATTGCATTAGTTATATATGTAGTGTGTATGTCTCCATTTTAAATGTGTTATAAATCTTAAGCTTTATGTACTTGGTTTATTTTATTATTGGACCTATACGTAACAAAAATTTTAATTGAACAATGAACTTTATGAAAGGCATAGACATTATTTGTCCAAACTAGGTATGAGATTGAATAAAATCATAAAATACATGTGTTTGTTTTGGAGTTCGGTTAACATGAGCATTGGGTTTTAAAAGAATAGAAAGATAGTGTAGTTTTTCAGTGAAAAAAAAAGTTTGTTCAAATATTAAATTTGAAGATATTCATCCTCAATACAAAAACTATACATCTCTCAATGCCATAAATTGCTCAAAGTTGCTTAAGTCACAAAAATGATGATATTTTGAACTCATTGAAATGGCCCATAAATAAGTTTTTTCTTTTTTTATTATTAACCTCCATGCTTGTGTTGAGTAGATTTGGCAACTCTATTATTTTCCATAGGTACTATTGAGCAGCATAATGTTGAATACAAAAACAAAAGAAAAGAAAATGTCTTTAACTATGTAGCATGTATTGTAACTTTGGGTTCACATAGTTACAGTTAAAGGATTGCACCACTGAAGGGACCTATGAAGCAGGGGTTACAATTTTTGTGGGTGTTAATTTGCCCAAGACATATGTTATGAGTTTACTAAGAAGATCATCTTTGACATATGTTATGAATTAAATATGAACATTATCTTTTTTTTACCTCAGCACAAGATAATGCATAAACAAAGACATTAACCATTTTTGTGGAGGCTTTCAATCACCTCATGCTGAAATTTCTTGGGGATTTACAAGATGGTGGCCAAAGTTAACATTCCTGCAGTCTTTATGTTTCTTGCATCTTTTTATATGTTTGTTCCTTTTGTTTCATTGTCTTGATCTGTGCTTTGGGTTTTGTTTTTTGTATGTTCTGTATGTTTCCTGCAACTTATTTAAAATCAATTAAGAGAGGATGGTTCAAAATAAGACCATGGGATAGAAAAGAGAAATTTGTGTGTCATAAAAAGTAAGAACTATTTGGTATATTAGGAGTATACGAACTCTCTTTTCATTGAACTTGTACGAATTTTGATACATATTTAGCATAAAATAATTTGACACTAATTAATGACTTTCACAATTTGTTTAATCTACATTGAACTTGATTGATTGTAGGTGTAGCTGATATACTTGGCAAAATATTTGGCTCCATCAAGGTTCCTTACAATTAAAAAAAGAGTTAGGCTGCTAGCATATCCATACTTGTGTTTGTAATCTTAGTTTAAATAGAGTGATGAACTTCAAAACAGAAAAAGACTTTTCCCTTTATTTTTGTTGATAGGTATTTTGTAAAACTTATCGTGAAGATTGTAAAGAAATTGAATCATTTTTTATAGGCACATTTTGTGCCCTCCAAAGATATGATTCCTTCTCTCTTGAATTATGAAAAGTAATAGACATTTGTAACATGTGTATGCATTAGTGTAGATATTTGCAATTCAAATGATTTCTAGCAGAAAACCAACATGTAAGCATGTTATAGCCATATTTCTACCCACACTTGTAAGAATATCAAATATGCTGATAAGTCCATTTATAAATGCAAGTAAGTCAATTAGCTAGTCATTTTGTAGTTTTTTTTTTTTGCTTTCTTTTTTTTTCTCTTTTTTTGATACAGTTATGAATGTTTCTAAAATTATTTTGGAAAAGTATTGTTAGCTACTGTTATTTTTTATTATATTTCTAAAAACTATGGAATGACCAACAAAGTGACTTAATTATGTGCATTTTTCATGAGACTTATCAGTATATTTGGCATTTTTACATGCTTAGACATAATATGGCTATAGCATTAGTTCCTTGTTTTGTTTAGGTGAAAGACAATTGTTTATGAGGTGTCTTTCTTAGACATTTTTTCCACACCTTATAAATTATATACTTATCTTACTAACTATTACTGAGTCTAAAATATATCGAACATCATTGAAATTCATTTTTCTCTGGCTTATGCTTAGCAATTGGTTATGAAGATAACACAATAGCCTTCTTGGTTGAATAGTCTAAACTATTCATTTAGCATTTGTATTTCGTTCACATTTAACCAAATTTTTACTGTTTGAATTTTGAAATTGAGTTGCTTGGATACTTCGTTGCATGTCAATAATAGCCATGGTTATCTAATCAACTGTAAGATGATTTTGAGATTCAGTAATATAAATAGAAAATGATATAATATGTTTAGTCATTTTTTTTTAATAGCAAAATAAGATTACATTTCAAATCTAATTTTCAGTTGTTGCAGGATGAACATAAACAATTATGCAAAGTGGCTTACTTTGACAAGGAGCTTCTTTTACCGAAATCAGAGCTTTGGAAGGACATGGGATGATAGGACTTTCAACAGATTTAATTGTGTGATAAACTTCAAAGAGAGAGGATGAGGCATAAGCATGGAAGGGATTGGATAATGGAAGATTTAGACCTCGTTCGTGTAATAATTAAAGATGACTGAGAATATCCTCCAATATTCATACCTTCATTTTGTTGATCGTCACAAACACAGATGTCACAACGTGCCCAGAGGGTAAAAGAGTTTATTTTTATTATTATTATTATTATTTTGTTAGTCTTTGTTATTCTGTTAGATCATATTTTAAAATTATTTGTTTGAATTTTAATTTATTTGATTTGGTTAGTATTTGTTTTGTTTGAGTCTTTACATTTTACTTGTTGGACTTGAGTTTGTTGGGGTAAAAAAAAAAGATTTTATTTAATTTAGTTCAAAATTAATATTTGATCATTTAAATTTATACAAAAAAGAAAAGAGTTTATGAGGTGTCTTTCTCAGCTTTTATTTTTTTGTCATTTGAGTGAAGTTAAATAAATTAGTTTCAAAGTAATTTAATTATACAAAGCAAAACAAAAAAAAAAGTGATTTAGTTATTTCTTTGATTTTGAGTGAAATTATTTTTTTTTTACTTTAAAAAGGATAAAAAATAGTAATTAGAATTTTTTTTATTTAATTATGTTTTTTTAATTGTGTACTTGTGTTTATAAATTAATTCTCCTTTTTTATTATTATTATTTTATATGTCTATGTGCTCTGCTTAAATTAATTATGTAATTGTGTTTGTAAATTAATTTTGCTTTTAGTTTAATTATCTTACATATTCATGTATTTGCTTAAATTAATTGTGTAATTGTGTTTATGATTTTTTTTTTTGTCAATTCTCATTAAAATTAGAACTTGCCAAAATATTTTCATTCTATTTAATAATAAAAAATATCTTCTTTTTAAAAATTAAAATCAATCAAAACATTTCTCATTTCATTTTAAAATCGACACAACAACTTGTGATATTGATGTATAGCTCGATATCCTCAAGTTTCATGAGAATGTAAAGGTTTATTATATAGTTTATACTATCCTAAATCTTGTGCAAGAGTGGGTTTTAGCTTCTTTAAAATTGGTTTCTTTAACTAGAGGATACGTCGCGTAGCCAATAACTATCAAGCCAAAATCCTTTTTCATAAAATTTGTTCTTATTTCTTGTTTTAATTTTAGCTTTATTTCTTTGTAAATATGCAATTGTCACAAGTTTTGGGGAAAATAAATATTATCAAATTATAATCAATTTGCATAATAAGCTCTGGAGTAACCGTATTTATACGGATGTATTAGGGGTACAGTGGGATTAAGTTTCCACCATTCCCTAATCATAATCAGACTTTCGAACCTCAAATCTCTTTTAAAAGACCAATTTGCAAATCAAAAGGTTTTCCAGTTTTAACCATAATTAAAATTGGTGGTGACTCCCTGTTTTTATTTTAAAATCGGTTGTCATTCCCTTCGCGGTGCCCTCTGGGCACGTTGTGATAATGAACAACTTACCTGCATTATAAGAAAATTACTAGCAAATTACGAACAACTTATCAGCAAAAGTTCCCTACTTAACAGCTAAAGTAGTATCTACATGTGTCATTCCAATTTGTCAAATACATTGAAAATAGTTTCCTAATGCATTATGAGGATAACGGTCCCTAAATTTTTAATTTTGTTGCTTTACCTATCACCATCAAATTCAAACATTTTCTATTACCAATAGGTTTTCTTTTCTTTTTTTTTTCATAAATCTAATAGATTTTATTTCAAAGGAGTGATAATGTAGTTTGAAATGCTTTAACACCCTTTCATATGAGATTACTGTATACTTTGACATACTTCAACACGTTTGCACATGGATTTACGATCCATTCACATGTTTTGAGAAGCTATTGGCTGAGATGCAGCAAACTTATAAGCTCTGAAGCAAAATCAAAAGCTCAAACCCCTAGAGAGGTCATTTCACACGCTATACAACTGTGTCAAAATGGCAATTAAGAACTCTATTTTTGCATATAGGTCTTGAAACTTATGCATATAAGTTTTGCTCACAGCCTATAAGTTTTGCTCATAGCCTATAAGTTTTCTTCGGGTCAGTAAAGAGCTTACGCAGGAATGTAAGTATACAGTAAATCCATGTGCAAGCGTGTTTAACCAATTTAGAGTGCATTTTAGTACCTTTTCAGACAAACTTATAGGCTATGAGCAAAACTTATATGTATAAGTTTAAAGACTTATATGTAAAAATGGAATTCTTAACTATCATTTTAACATAGTTGTATAGCATGTAAAATAACCTCCTGGACATGTAAATTTGAATGAAAAGATGCTGAAGTGCACTTTGACATGGTTCGACATTTTGCACATGGATTTACTACACAGTCACATTCTTGGGAAGCTCTTTATTGACCCGTAGAAAACTTATAGGCTGTAAGTAAAACTTATATGCAAAAGTTTCAAGACTTACATGCAAAAATGAAGTTCTTAACTGCCATTTTAACACAATTGTATAGCATGTGAAATAACCTCCTAGACATGTAAATTTGTCTGAAAAGATGCTGAGTACACTCTGACATGTACAAGCATGTTTAACCAATTGAAAGTGTATTTCAGTACCTTTTCAGACAAACTTATAGACTATGAGAAAAACTTACATGCATAAGTTTAAAGACTTATATGCAAAAATAGAATTCTTAACTGTCATTTTAACACATGTGTATAAAATGTAAAATGACCTCTTGGACATGTAAATTTATCTGAAAAGATGCTGAAGTGCACTTTGACATGCTTGCACATGGATTTACTGTATACTCACATTCTTGGAAAAGCTATTTACTGACCCGTAACAAACTTAAAGGCTGTGACCAAAACTTATATGTAAAAATGGAGTTCATAATTTCCATTTTAACATAGTTGTAGAGCGTGTGAAATAACCTCCTGGACATGTAAATTTGTCTGAAAAGGTACTGAAATGCACTTTGTAAATGTAATATAATCCCATTTTGTAGTATGCTTCGAAATACATTAGTACGTTTTTGTACACTTTATGCTACTAACAAATTGAAGTCATTTTCTATGATTAATAGATTTTATCACAAGGAAGTAATAATGCACTCTAAAATGCTGCAGCACACTTCTACATGGGAGTATTATACATTCACATGAAAAGTAAAGGTTCTTATTAGAAAATGAATCACTTAACAACTTATCATCCAAAGTCTATTTCTTACCCGCATTACTTTTATGCAAATTTTGATTAATCACTTGCAAATTTGTTCAAAACAAAATGTAAATTTAAACTCCTAAAATCAGTAGTAGAATCAAGAGTTCACAAATTTATTAGAGTTATATGTAAATTCGTACAAGTTCAATGAAAAGAGGGTTTGTATACTCCTAATATATCAAATAGTTATTGCTTCCTATGACACGCAAATTTCTCTTTTCTATCTTATGGTCTTGTTTTCAACCATTCTTTTCTTAATCAATATTAAATAAAATATTGATATCTTATCAAAAATGAAATTCTCATAAAAAAAAGCTAAAAAATAATTGTGAGAATACCATGTCACACATCAAACTTGGCTATATAGAAAGAATGATATTAACTTATGTTGGAGGCGACAAGCAATTAATTTTCTAGAAAACTCAAACTCTTGTCCCACTTAAAGGAAAAATAAGAAAAGCAAAAACAGTACTGCTCCCCAAAATCAAACCATAACCAAAAGATCATAACAAAAATTATCTCTATAAAAGGCATCCGTAGTTTATATATATAAGTCATCACCAAGATTTGTATATGGGTAAATACAATCATCCAAAAATAATTTTAATAAAAATCCTTGACTCTAGTTGTCCAAGATTGTGCTAGCAAATTCTTTGCTGGATAAGTAGAGCAACTGCTTTGCAATTTATACCGTAGAATTTCTTGTAAATTGTCCTAAGCTTATTCTCTAGAGCAGCAACGTGAAAGTTGGCCATGAGTTTGGCACAATCCCTACACCATTAGAAGAAAAAATGAAGAAGATAAGTTCCTACATTGTGCATCATATACCACTTTGTTGACCATTTTTATGGAATAGTCAAATAAAATATCAATATTACCTTAATTGTCCTCAGAGAAGCCTGTGTAGTGCTCAAGAGTTTTAGTCCAAAAAAGGCCCTTTCAAGGGTACATCTTACCACAAACAAAATAGTTCAGTCAATTTGAAGAGTTGCCATGATCTATACTTTATATAGCCATCACCCACGAGGCTAGGACAAAAACCAAGGAAAACCACGTCCAAAAGAGTAAGCCAACCCAAACTACATCATACATCAATACCATAGCAAATATACTAAATAGAATAAGGAACTAACATTATAGTCATTTCTATCCAACCATGTAATAATATAAAATAAAGTGATAACCACATATGTCTCAACTTACAATTGCAGTTTTAACGCATCATTTCACATTTCTAGCATTTCTCTATATAAACTTCTCAATCATTATAATATTTTATATGATGATCAGTAGTAGATAAAGAAATCAACGCTTAATCTTTCTTCAAATTAAGTGGACATTGAACTGAATTGAAGTCAAGAGCTCATGACACATATTGAATTGACAAAGCATCATTATAAAGCACTAGTCTTAAGAAATATCTCTCTATCCTTGGCTATTCTTCCCGAATATTAAACCAGTAAGTTCTCATCATATCCCTGGCTTGGTAGTAGTGCAAAACAACTGCTTGCTTCGAAAGTATGTCAGATATTTTTAAAAAATTCAATTTTAAACATCAAGTGTTAATATATGGAAAAAAAAATCAACATCGCCAAAAGTGTAGTAACTAGAGTGAAAACAATTGGGAGCCCAAGCTAATCCAATAATCTCATGTTTATTTTGTTTATACCAAAAACCAAAATAAATAAATAAAAAAATAAAAGCTATGCAACACTTTCTAGCACTATGTTACCTTATGTACGTTTTCAAAAAAAATGTGAACATTGTAACGACACTTTTAAATGATGTTGAAGAGAGGATGTCGACAATATCCAATATCATAAACATTATAGAATAACTAATAAGAAAATGCAAATTTGAGTAATTAAACATATGGAAACTTTCCATAAATTGTTTTTCTATTCTCTCTAATGCATCAATATAGCTGAAAACTTTGCTCTTTGTGCTGCTATAGTAATGAAATCAAATGGAAAACATTATCATTGATATCAAGAAGGAAACTTTACTAACTTTAGCCTAAATTTTCACACAATCAACTTCAAAAAATTTTATTAAGCTTTGAAACAACCAAATAATGGAGTCATTATTACTATAACATCTAAAGCATCATTACGGTAACATCTTAATATCATCACTTTACTATGCATCTCCTTCTATTCAACCAAACAGATAATTCACAACAAATTGTCCAACATTTTTTAGCATTTAAAGAGCATCATACTGAAGCAAGAAGCTAACATGGATCACTATGTACACAAACTCTCAGGTCATAACACACAACTGTAAACCCAAACTTAGATAAGTCCCAACTTCAGAACCAATCTCACACAAGAACAAATATCCATAGCAAAATTATGGAAAACCTACAACTGAAGGGGGAAAAATAGGGAAATGAAATTAGAAGCTAGTGCCATAACCAACAGCAAGCTTGCTAATGCGACCCAAGCATAGATCAACAACCCCTTTCTCTGAAAACCATAGAACCATGAAATTAGAGGCGATAAGGGGGAAAACACAGCCTTATCCCTTGAACCTTCGATTAGCTCCAGTCTGGAAAAAAAATGCAACTCATATTGGATCCAATGTTGTTGTTCCATGAGAAATCACCATCATCATTGAATAAATCACACGTAATTTGATCAGTTGTCAAATATGCAAATCAAACAAGACCAAAAATAGGAAAATCAAAGAACCTAGCTTGTAAAAGCGAACATGGTACAAGATTGATGGTAGAAGATTGAAAGAAAAAAAAAACCAGAATAGTGTTTTGTAGGAAACAAAGAATGACATGGGAAAGGAAGAAGGTCAAAGAAAAACTTCAAGAATTGAAATTGTAATGGTGTTTGGAAAGAGAAAAAATGAAAGAAAAAATAATTCTAAACAAAAAAGCTAAAATCAATGAAAGAATCATTTATGGTGGAACAAGTTAGGGGATGAGGATGAGGTAAGTTGGTGGAGGAGAAGGGTGAGAGGAGAGGTTACAGATAGAGTGAGTTTGACAATGGGAGCGAAAATGAATGGAGGATTTAGAGAGAAGGAAGCAACGAAGTTTTGTTTCAAAGATAATGAGAAATAAGGGTAGACACTAATGTGCTTCACTTTTTTTATTCCCCATCGTGTGCCCTCTTTTTCCCCTTATATTTTTTTTGTCATTTTGTGCCTAAACAATGAACGATGTGCATAAGTTGTGCATTTGAGTTGTGCACGTGACAGCATGCCCGAAAAATATGCCTCTTGATTACTTCAACTGAATTTTACTTGATCCACTTTAATTCGCATGAACAAGGGAACTAGGACTCCTTTGTCATAGTGCCATTAACTCTTTTTAGAGAAATGCAAATATGACCTTGCTTATATGGTATGGTGTTAGTGTTTGATTGAAATTGTGTTCGGAAGGAAGTTCCACATTACTAAGAATTAGGATGGAAGGTGGTTGTCAAGGCTATATATATGAGTCTAAGTTCTCAATTTCAATTTGCACCAGTTGGAAACATTTCAATCTTGTATTTAACTTTTCTTTCTCTGTACTCTTATTTTAGAGTGTTGTGAGATGTAGTTTAAATATTTGCTTTAGAGAGTGTGGGTGTATTGGGGGCCAATGGGGTGTTTGAGAGTGAAGTTTGTGTTGTAAAATTTTCACATAGTGTTATTCTCTCGTTATTGTTTGACAGCGGCCATGGTTTTTCTTCGGTTTTCAAGTTTTCCACGTTAAGTTCTTGTATTGTGGTTATGTTCATATTTTATTTCTCTGTTTAGGATGGTTCTCAAGAAAAATAAGTGGCTTATTTTCCCAACATATAGGACGAAGTTTGTGCTAGAAAGCTCACTCAAGCATAAGACAAGATAGTTTGCTATTGCTGCATAATTCATATTAGGGTCTATGAGTGATTTCCAAGTGATATTCTGGGAATTTTTGTTGTGGTCTCATGGAGGTCTGTTTGATAATGCTCTGAGGATTTTGGCAGTTCAAAATACTGGGTGATTAGTTATTACACAACTTGCATGGAATGTAGAAGTTAGATTTCACAAATCTGATTCAAATTAGATCAAACACACTATCTTCGGTCAGTTTTGAATAAAATCGTTTATTGAAATAAAAAATGCTTACTAGTATAGAAGATTTTTCCTGAAATGCATGTGAAAACCAAAACTCAGTGCAATTCATGTGCCTTATGCACTTTGTTTCATGGATACAAATATGATACCCGCACCCAATATGAATACTGTAACACGATAATATTTAATCTAACACGCCTAGGACGCATTTAAGTTAAATATTAGTCATTATTATTTTGTTCCAGGTTTTAACTTCAACTCTTAAAAAAAATATCTTAGTGAAAATATGGGAAAAATTTTTTTGTTGTTGTTTCAAATACAAAATATGAGCTGCGCATACTAAGTAACTAACGCCGTTCGTCTTACCTATAAATAAGAAAGGATAAAGACAAGTCACAGATACATACAACATCACAATATATATATATCTATAAACCATGGAATATTATGACATTAACAATATTAACACATCAGAATTATATCATAATAGTGACGTCCTCTAAACATAGAGGGTATTAGTACACATCCATCAAGAGACTAAAACACAAGCAAATAAAAAAGGCATGATCACCCTAAAGCCAATATCCAAGGGAAACTATCTCCATACTCCTATTGTGACCTTTTTAAGCCCTTTTGAAACGCAACTCCCCGGTCCGCATCTTAGAGAAATTCACGAGCTACGCCATCATCCTTGTCTAGAGAGGACACAGAAGAAAGAAAAAGGAATGAGAAACTTATACAAGATTCTCAGTAGGGCTTCCCTATTCTAATGTAAGTTTCATCGTAATCATCCCGAGGAACCTCGGGTTTCATTATGAAAAGGGTGAGCATATATAGAGTTCATTTATTAAGTTCCAAATACCATTAGTCAAGGCCTGTATCTTTTAGCATGAGTTTTAATGTCATGAATGCAATAGATATCTCATTTATGCATGGCAGTACCTCTAGTTCATGAGTAACACATGCAATTTAGCATAAGTATACTCGTAATCATGAATTTCTAACATACAAAACCAAAACATGAGACAAGGCTAGTTATATAAACATAAGTTAAACTGAGGAACTAAACCACATCACATGAGTAAGCACACCAAATATACATATTTACTTTACTCTCTTAGGTGACTTAGTATTCGAATTATGTGATTGAGTAACAAGTAAATGAATACATGATATAACAAACCTGATGAGTCGTATAACATTTAGCATGCATGGGAAAGGTAAGAGAACCCATGATAATTTACTTTCTCATAGTAGAACTCTCAAGTTCCTCTCTTAACAACCATCATCTTACGTAACCACCTCAAACCAACCATCTCACTTTTCCTAGCAATTTTACATTCACCATCAAAACTCCACCTCACCAATCACCTAGGATGAGCTCAACCTAACTAGCCGTCACTAGATTTAATATGGGGTAATAGAGGAGGAAAATACATCACTTTCTTGCCTTTATTCAACTTTCTCATCATAAGTATGCGGCTTCCTTGGATCACCTCTCATAACCTTTAATTCGGGGAGTCTAGAGGATCATTTCCATGTGTCTTATGTCACCTTTAATCTTGACTTATTATATAGATATGCAAACATGAATAGCACAACTATAACTCATTATTTCAACATTTCATGTTCATAAACTACATGAATCGTGCATCTCAATGAATCAAACATAACTATAACATGTCATAATTCAAATTACATAAACATGCATCTAAGCCATATAAATGTCAATATATGAACATAGCTTTCACAAGACATCAATCACATTCATCTCATCAAATTACCAATATTTACGCTTAAGCCTTAAAGAGGTCAAATCGTAATTTCTTAAAGGTTATGGGTCGAAATGTAAATATCCCTTTTAAACACATTTTCACAAACTAAAGATCTTTAATATCAACCAATACTTTCAAGAGACATATAACTATTAGAAACCATTTAAACTCTTCATAAAAACCTTTTAGGATCATAGACTAAATTTTAACACACTTTAGGGGTCAAAGTGCAAAATTGCTTATTTTTTACACTTATCAAAAACCAATACTTCTAAAAAAATTTCTAAACATTATAAATGGTATTTTAAACATATAGACACATCAGATATCATTACCAACTCTAATTAAAATCCTTTGACCAAAATTACATAATTGATAGTTTAGAACACAACTTTTCGCATTTTGTAAAATGGTCAAAACTAACACTTGTAATTATTCTTTTTATCCTCTAAGATACCAAAAAGAATTTTCACTTCAAATACTAATAATTCTTATGTATACAAACAATATGATCAGTATCAAATCAGTAAGGAATTAATCCAGAAAATTCATTCTTTAAAGCTTTATAAAATTACGATTTTGATCATTTCTAGTTACTAGTTTATCTCAAAAATGCTAAAAACAAACTTACATCAATTATAAGTAATTTATACATATCCAAACATTTTGAATTGGCATCCTAATCATTTTATTTAAATCAGGTCAGTAACCTAATTCTTTTAATCAAAAAGGTTGAGAAAAGCACAATCTTTAACATCTTTAAATTTTTAATTCTAACAAAAGTCATTTGAGTAATTTAAAGACAAGATCAAAGTCTTAAAAATAAAATAAACCAACTTCAATACCAAGAACATCAAGAGGCTAAAATTAACTTAATTTAAATATAAGAATTCCTATTTAAGATTAAAGAGGTAAGTTTTAAGCTTTAGAGATTTAGGTGATAACAAGAATCATAAACATGCTATGCAATCCATTTTAAATCTTTATCATTATAAGGTAATAACTTGAAAATATAAACATGATATGCAATACTTGAAATATAAATATGAAGATGCAAGTTCATTTTTAGATCTTCAAAGTTTAGGTGATAACTTGAAATATAAACATGGAATGCATTACTTGGAATTTAAACATGAAGATGCAAATTCATATTATTATTTCAAGAATTAAGGTGATGACTTGAATTTAAACATGATTATGCAAGGCTTGAAATTTAAACATGATATGCAAGGGCTTGAAACATAAACATAGATGCAAGTTCATTTATTATCTTGTTAAGCTCAAAACTTTTAGAGAATTAAACTCTTTAACCTCAATTAACCTTAACAAAGGAAGTGAGCTTTACAATCCTTGATTATCATGGTTCCAAGAACCTTATTTCATGGCCTCATCATCAAGCCATAAATCAGAAATTATTAGGAAGAATTAGAGAAAAGAACATGAAATAAAATCTCTACCAAGTTGTTTCTTGTTAACAAAAGATAATACTTGATCTTTAGAGAAGTTAGAAGAAGAAAATATGTCCTTGATGAGTCCTTCAATTTCGGCCAAGATGAGAACTAATGGAGGAAGGATTTTTCTTGTGATTTTGTCTTTAATAATGGAAAGGTTATGTGTTTAGGAGTTGATTTATGGTCGAAAAGTGTATGCTTGAGGTTTAGAGCTTGGTTAGAGGTTGGAAATGGAGTCTATTGAATGTGAATGAGGAGGAAGAAGAAAGCTTGAAGTATTGAGAGAATTAGAGAATTTTGAACAAATTTCGAGTAAGGAAACTATTAAGTAAGCAAGTTCTAAGGCTATGAGTGTTTGTGTGAACATTTTGGCATGAAAGAAACACATATTTATAGGAGTTTGGGGCTATATGGCCGCTGCCTTCATGGCTGGAAAATGGAGATTTTATTTCATTTTTTTATTAAAGAAAACTTAGAAAAAGAATGCTTTTATTGTTGTAATAATTTTATTCATGCATAATGGATGAAAATACTAAAATATGATGCTAATAGGAGACATTGTGGCTGATCACATCATGGCAGAATTGGGTGGATTTTCTTTTGATTAAACATAACTAAAAATAATGCAAAAGAAAGCTAAAGAAATGGTGATAAGGTTGGATATGATTCTTTGTTGGAAAATCAATAAAATATGGTGAAAATAAAGCAACATGGCCGCTGGTTTCCGATTACATTAGGATTAGATTGGTGTTATTTTACAAATGGTAAATCATGTATTAGATGTGTACTTACTTAGGTAAAAGATTAGGAATTGATAGATTAGTGAAAATGGTAAAAGGTTAAGTGTTTAGGACAAATCAAGGCAAGGTAAAAAGAGAAATCTTACACTAGTAAATGAAGTTAATTTCAAATGAGTTAAAATCAATTTGTAACATAAGTTCTAAACTTAGGATAAGGAAATGTAAATGTACTAGATTTTTACCTAAACCAAAATCTTAACTTTAATCTCAACATCACTAATTTTATGAGCTCTTGTAATTAAGAAAAGGTAATTTAATTTTACCTTAGGTAATCTTAAACTCTAATTACCTCAAGTAATTATTTTTAACCTTAGGTAATTAATTTTTGACTCAAGGTTAGTGAATGAAATCAATTTGAGTTCAAATAGAGCTTTAACATTATCTTAATTACACAAATAAACTTATTTAGCACAACTAGGAGTAAAAAGATAATTTCACATAAAAACTCTCTGTAATTACTAGACATTCTCAAATTATATTTGAAATAGTTATTTTGAACCTTTGGGTGAAAATCAAATTCAAATAGTATATAATTTCATGTAAAATTACTGCAGAGGTAAACCGATAATTTTACGTACGGTAAAAATTGAGAATTGAGATTTTTATCTTTAAGGCACATATAATCCCTATCAAGCATAAAACTAACCCCTCAAAGATAATCTAGATTGATTATTCTTGATTTCTAGGTAAAAATGATCTGAGGAGCATTTTGGTCATTTTACACGTACAAAAAAATCGGAATTTGCGACTTTCACACGAATCGGTAATCAAGTCTGTCATAATATTTCTTTAATGTTATATTCCTTTATTGAGGATTATTCGGTTTCGAATTATGTGTAAAAATTACTTACGGGCATTTTGATAATTTTTACACAGCAGTAAAAGTTGGGGCGTTATAAATACAAGTATGGGTATGCAAATTTTGGAAAAATTAGAATACAGATACATCTATATATCTAAAATTAAATATTAAAATTTTATAAATTTCTGCAACAA
This sequence comes from Dalbergia cochinchinensis, assembly GCA_031216125.1. Taxonomy (NCBI): domain Eukaryota; kingdom Viridiplantae; phylum Streptophyta; class Magnoliopsida; order Fabales; family Fabaceae; genus Dalbergia; species Dalbergia cochinchinensis. The sequence goes on along the minus strand of CM062373.1, from coordinate 49,245,160 downwards.
ATGTTAAAATTTTAATATAAAACTGATAAAAAATGGATAACCCTTCTTTCTTCTCACCTAATTATCGTTACTCTATCCTAATTGACCCGCTTTCTCTTTGTAACATTCCACAAAAATTAATTCGTCACATATACAGCAGTGCTAATAAGACTCTTCGCAACATTTCAACGAAAATGTCTTCATACAAACCAACATGGTTGTTTAATAATAGAATTAAAAATCCTTCCCGCTGGTCAATTTATATGGCGACCCCCCTATTCAAAATAATAATCTGTCGATTAATAGTACATTTGAAGCATAAGAGTTCATTCTTAATGGTGAACCTATAATCCTGTATATACAATAATGAAGGATCGCTTGGTTCCAAATGAGGGAAGCAAAATGCGAGTCATGACTGCAGAAAAATCACTTGACGAGTTCTTCCTCTTTGCCTGCTTCTTCAAGTTCTTTCAACCCTCCAACCTTTTGTTCTATCTCCTCTATCAGCTCCTCGCGCCACAGAGCTTCTCTGGCTTCTGCTTCCATAATTTCTTGCTGCATATTCATAATAATACTCACAGTCATAGATGTTCCTTCTTTGGAGTTTTGATTATAGCTGATTTCGAATAAAATTTCATATTGTAAATGATATATTTCCCAGGGAAAAAAACCGGACCAGGCATTAAATCCGCCAAGGTATTGATTCAAAGATTTAGAGGTCCAACCAGTTTAATCGGGATTCAATCGAAATATAATAAAATATATACAAATGATTAATTAGAATGTAAAAAATATTAAATCATTATTATTAATATAATCAACAAAAAAAAATATTCATAGGTCTATAAAAATAAACATAATCCATATAAAATTTCAATACTCTCAGCCTCACCACACAATCTCAAAGTATTTGAAAATAATATTTGTTAGTAACTGATGAGGTTTATGGTAAACACCTTGCGAATGATGGAGACAGAAGAAGAACAATCCAGTAATTTTTGTTAGTGTCATTTTTTTGTTCCTTTTTTTCATTTTTGTTCTGTGACTGCCACAAGATATCAATATTTAATCCTTCAAAAAAAAAAAAGTTCCTAACCGGTCAAATCAGTCCGATTCATTAGGTTTTCCCTAGTTTTGATCAATTTTTGACCAGTTTTGAACTCCCTCAATTTAGGAGCTTAACGGGACAGGCTAGGTGACCGATTCCCGGTTAACCCAATCGGATCGGTCGATTCGATTTTCTCTTCCACGATGTTCCCTCCTATTGTTAGATTTTAAAATTGAACTTGAATTGGTCTCATATTTTCCCCTTATTGACTAAGTCAAATTTGCTTACTCATTTAGAAAAGGGTGTGGCCAACTCTCTGCTAGCTATCTATCGAGTAAATATAACCACAAGGCCTAGCATAGTTGATAGCTAACTGGACTCCATAAGTATCTAGTATGGGTTCGATTCCTAGCAGTGTATAGAGAGAGTATCTTGTGACTAGAGACAATACCCATGTTTGTGAGCTGTATACCTTGAAAGGATTAATCACTACTTCCAATGGACTAAAAATAAAGAAGGGGGGGTCAGAATATCCATTAAGCTGAGAATCTGGGATCAATTTCTATGATGGAGTGAAACTGGTTCTATATTTAAACCCCAGTGAATCCCTAATCTTGAGTATGTAATCGAGTAACACTCATTCCATCTAAAATATACTACTGTAGGTTCTCTGTTGCCCAAAGGGTACGTGAGTTTTTGTTGGTGTTGCTATGCACGGAAAGAAATCAGAGCAATTATTCAATGGCTATAGGTGGAGGTTAGCTTTCAATTCCTTAATAAAAACATGCTGTTGATACATAATGTGGATAACATAATGTTTCATTCATCAGCTAACTGAAACTTAATAGTTGACCCCTATAGCAGGTAGCTTGGCTTCTGCTGATGTTGATACATGATGTGGATACTATAATGTTTCATTCACCAGCTAACTGTAATTAATGGTTTGTGACCAAAAGCACTTAAACTTGTTAGCAATAGGATTTGTTAGACATGTTTTGATTGGCCCTCCACAATTTGGGGCCCTCTACTAAGATAATAACAAAGTCATACCTTCTCATAGATCCAGTTTCCAGTACCATCTCCTCCATCTCCCCTATATGTTTCTGAGTCGTAATATGGGTCCTAAATCACATCAGAGGATACAAATTAAAGCCAAATTTGAAGTGAAATTATAAATTTTCGTACACAACTTGAATGTAAGAAGGTAATTAAGTGACCTTCATGGAACCAAAGAATAAGCATCCCCAAACCGTGAACATTATGTACCAGGAGTCTGTAATCAATAAATAATTCAAATTGAAATTCCCGGGGGTAGAAAAAAAAAATTTAAGAACAAGGTTTGGAGGAAAAAGATCTCAAACAAGGGCTAAGGAGGAGTTATTATGAGACTCACAAACATTTTTTATTGCATCATCACTAAGATGCACAATTGATTTTATGGTCAAAAGATCTCTCTGGCCTTCCATTTGCTCTACTATAACTGCCATCAAGGGCAAATCTGGCAAACCATTCACTTTACACAAAGAAGCTCTTTTGCTCTTACCCTCTACAACCTTGTATACAAACAAATACACAAGGTACAATATATTATCAAGGTTTAACTGAACCTGGTTTCCATCATTCTTTTTTAACATTTACTACTTACCTGCCATGATCGGTTGAAAAGGGTGGAGGTTGAATGCTGCTTAGGCTGCAAAAACAAAGACACCGTCATTTTTTCACCTTTGAAATTAAACCAGAAAGACGTGTTCATTTTTTTCATATTAAGAGATGAAAATGGACCAGGGTCTCTTTACCAATCTTGAAGACGGGTTCACTTCAAATCTCCTTGTTTGTAGACATGAGCTATGAATATATGACTTGAAAACAGTGAAACCCATGATAGCTTCAGCCATGGTTTTGAAAGATAAGTGCAGCTAGAACAAGAAATTGGTTGGTATGCTGGTCCTTACGTGGGATAGAGTGGATAAGAGTAAAATGAAGAACCACGCTTCAAGGTACATACTTCCAACAAAATTGATTAATCAGAATGACCCCTATATCCTCATTTGTAAACATTTCATCAATTTCCATCAACTGTGACTCTTTTTTATTGGTAATTTGGTATCATAACGGAGCTAAGCCCGTATCAGCCCTACATTTTTATCAGCTTGTTCTACGTAGAAGTTCTGTTTGCTCAATTCATATTTTATTATTTTAGATTAATATATTTTTATTAATAATTACAACATGTTATATTGTTTTTTATGTTTTAGTTTATAATAATAAAAAATGATAAAACTTTTTAAAATCACGAGACCTAATACAATGGCATCTAGCTAAGTTTTTTAAGCATGTAGTAGAGGTCGATTTCTGATATATATGTGGAAAGGAATTCGCAACCATAGCTTCATGCCTCAAAGGCATTATTAGTCTCGGAAACAATGAAATATATAAAAATAATAAAAAAAAACAACAGTTATGTGCTCCTCAGTTTCTTAATTCTATCCATTTTGCCAAATAGTCATTACTTTCTATAGTTTCACAATATGGCCTATTAACACAGCATAATTTCCGCTTTTTATTTACAGAAAAAAAAAAACAGTTGGCCGTAATGACATATGTGCGCATGTCAGCATACACGCTCTCTCTTGCCTTCGACGAAACCACGTCCGAAGCCGCTACTTCCAATGTGCTGCTCCTCAATCATCAATACTCTACAATTCAATAATTTCAATTCTGTTATCAAAATAGAATATTATTCAATTCAACCACCATCATCTTCCACATTAACCCCGAGAAAAACAAAAAACAACCCCAAATTCCTATTCCATTCCCGAAACCACCAACAACCGCAGAACAATTGAATCTTTTTGTGAGACGGAGTTCGTGGGAGAATCCGTAAGAAATGGGTGTCCTGGACCTGGAGAAGCACTTCGCGTTCTACGGGGCGTACCATAGCAACCCAATCAACGTGTTCATCCACATCCTGTTCGTGTGGCCGATCCTCTTCACCGCCCTCATCCTCCTCTACTTCACCCCACCCCTCTTCTCCTCCCCCTCACTCCTCCCTTCCGTTCTGACCCTCAACTACGGTTTCTTGTCCACCGTCATCTACGCACTCTTCTACGCCGCCCTCGACATCAAAGCCGGCTCCCTCGCCGCGCTCCTCACTTTCCTCTGTTGGCTCGGCTCCAGTTTTGTCGCCAACAACCTCGGATTCTCACTCGCTTGGAAAGTATGTCCGCTCTTTCTCCTTGTTTCTTTCTACATGTCGATTTTGGTCCTTGAAATCGAATGCATGCTTCCCTTTATTTCCTAAAATTAAGAAATTATTAATTTAATTTCTGAATTTTCAAAAAAAGAAAAAAAAATTCAAATCGATCGTTTTATTGATTCAAATTAGTCGCTGCAAAGCGACGTGAGCATGGATTAACTGGGTCTTGAGTTCGAGTCCAAGTATGCAGCCGAGTTAAAACTCTGGAGGGAAAGCTTTGCCGTCTTAGTACTCCTATCTGACTTGGGCAGGACTGTCTCAAGCAGGAGGATACCTGCGGTTTTGACAAATAATAATTAAAAAAATTCCCTGCAAACATTACTCTAGGACTAATTTGAATATTTTTCATTTTGTGCTATTTCAGTACCAAATTAATAATTTCTTAATTTTAGGGGTTAAAAAGAATCACGCCACGCGTATAATTTCAAGCACCCTACTGGATCTTTACTCTTATTAGTTAATTCATGTGCTTGTTTTGTTCTGGTTGCCTGTAATTGAGGTGGAATTTGTGTCTACCTCAGTCTATTCGTACAATATATTATTGTGTTGAATTTAACTTAGTTCCTAGTACTAATTTGACAGTTGACACCACATTATATAGGAGTTAATATAATATATTTGTTTCAATTATATGTACTTTTTTCATGTGTTGAAATGTTGCACCGATCAGCAAAAGCCTATTTAATTTGCTTGTTTGCCCCAGTTTTGTTTGTACAAGGTGATGGTGAATTAATGTCGAGGGCCTCCAGAAGGAGATGCTAATAATTATGATCTGTGTTGGGAACCTCTGAATGTTTTGACTTTCGCCCTTGGGGTGGAGTTTCTCTCATTCTTTCAACCTGATTTTAACACGGGCCCTCTTTGTTTTTGTCCACAATAACTTCATAATTTGTTTGTACTCTTGTTTTTTTGTTCCGTTTTTGAACAGATCAAACTGGAAGGTGAGTCTTATCTGGGTCTGATTTATGGTTGGATGAATTATTTGGACAAATTTAATTTGTTGTAGTTGCATAATAAAAGACTTGTCAGTTATGTCTGATATCTTCATATTACATTCTTTCCCTTGACCCCCCTAAATGGGCATCTGTTGCTATTTGCTTAAATAAGAAATTTCAAAACTAGCAAGTAGTAACCGGAAGCACACAATCATATATACAATTTCAAAGTCATACTGATGTCTAACTTGCTAATCTATTCTGTTTAAAATGAATGTCTCACATTAAAAACAGTGGGCTAGGGAACAAGGCTCTTGCCTTGTGGGGTTTGGGAGGGGTAGATGTACACAGGCTTATGGCCTTATCCTTGCAAGCAAATGGGCCGTTTCCTAATTTGAACCCATAACCTCCAGGTCACAAGACAACAACCATATTGCCTGCTAACCATGTTTTGTAGGAGTAGATGGGGTTTATGTCAAAAGCTTTGGCTGTTAGTTGCTCTACAGAACTTTTATCATCTCTTTGCATCTATTATGGATTGTGGCATGATGGCGTCTTATTTGCATAATTGGGAAGTATGCAAGGCATAAAAAAGTTTTTCCGGTGCTTCATACCTGCATTAGAGAGCAAAACACACTAATCAGTTGGTTCTTCTCTTGCTTTAACCTTTTAAACTATATGACAAAGCTGTGAGGCATACTGAAAGCTATTTTGTTGTGTTGTGAACAAAATGATAACTCGTTTATGATGACTATCTTTTCAGGTTGTGTTGGCTGCTCAGTTGTTTTGTTGGACTGGACAGTTCATTGGTCATGGCGTGTTCGAGGTAAATGATTTAATTCCATAACTAATAATGAGCATGATGCAGCATGGGTTGTGCATTTCAGTTATGTTAATGACCTTTTTTCTCCTCCATTAGAAACGTGCACCAGCTCTCTTAGACAACCTTGTTCAAGCTTTTCTAATGGCTCCTTTCTTCGTGTTGCTTGAGGTAAGTGCTTGTCATATTCATTTGGACTGGTCTCTTTGATGATTGAAACAAGGTGAATTTGACATCATGGTTTTTTGTTTAGGTCCTCCAATCATCTTTTGGATATGAACCATATCCAGGGTTTCAGTCAAGGGTGAACGCAAAGATAGAAGCAGATATCAAGCAATGGCAGGACAAGAAACAAAAGAAACTTTCTTAGCTTGAACAAGTTGTATACAAATGTGGTTTGTTGTATATCACTCCCCGGGAAACGAAGAAAACATGGTCTGTATTATACAAACACGTCAAATCTCATTGAAGTGTCAAAGGAATCAGTACTGAGTTAATGAAATTCTTCTTCCCCACTAACTACTCCCTCTGTTAATAAGATGAGACTCGGTCTTTCGTCTTTGCGCATAGAGTTTTTATGTGACTATAAAGTACTTAACCAATTGAGGAGTTAAGCTTGAAGGATTATTAGTATGATGACAATATCCAAATAGGTTCATTGAAATGTTTGTGTGACCTATAATTTTAGTAATGCCCCTTGTTCTTTTGCCCTCTTCCTTCATGGTTGAGTGTGCATCGCCGTGACAACTGCAAAAACTGGTGAAAGATTGCAATAACTTATTTATATCGAACCTTGGTGAAGAAGTAATTGACAATTAAATACATCAAAGTAGCATATTTCCTAGAATGTCATGTCGTTTTCCATAAACCATTGTGAAAATCACAGATGCTGATGCATTTTCGTTTGCCTAGACCACGCATGGGCCGTACCGAAAATATTTTTTGTCCCAATTCTGCAGATTTTGTTATCTTCCTATCGCTCAAACTAATCGTTAAAGGATTTGATAAAGATCTTTAATTGGATATTAAATTTTAGGATTTTTCTAATCAATGTCATGATTAATGATACTATAATTACTCCCTCTAATTCTCAATATAAATTATTTTATTTTTTTATTCAAAATATAAGTTACTATTACATTTTAATGAGGCATTAATTATTTTATATTTGATTTATCTCTCTATTTAATTGGAGAGAGAACAAGTGCATGTAAGTTTATTGAAATATTTAATTAGAGAGATAATAAATTTCCCATCCATAATAAAAAAGTGAATTATATTAAGAATAAGAGGGATTAAAAACTTTTGAACAAGTCTCATACTTCTAAAACTAAAAACTTCTCTTCCCAATGTGAAAATTACCTTTTTAAACTCATCCACCAGGACAAGGCACTGATTAAAAAAATTCTAAATTTTATACTGGTGTTGAAAATTTAATTCGGGCCAACCTGTGCTTATGCGTTTTGAAATTTTTACCACAAAACTTGTCGACCACAATTACTCATGCGGCTACGTCAGCACAGGCCTCACGAAGTTCAAGAAGCAATCCACCCATTGTTATTGTGCAACCAATACTAAATGTCTAATTTCCTCCCACAATTCCATCCTACATAATCTTCTCATCGTTCTTCACACTGTACATTAACATTTACTCCCTCCATTTCTTTTTCATTGTGTTTTTGGAAAAAAAAATTCCTAGTTATGCTATTTTATACCCATTTCACCTTTTTTTCTTTTCAATTCAGGAGAGAGATTCAATGGACGTGACTTAATTGGGAGACAGAGGAAAAGAAATAAGGAGTTTTATTGTTTTTTCTTAAATTAATAAAATCTAATCGTTATTCCCTCTATTCCAAAATAATACTCCCTCTTGTCTATAAATATTAATTGCTACGAGAAATGGAGATAATCTGATACATTAAAAAATTAATATATCTATATACAATTTATAAATAAAGAGAGTAGTCATATTAATAAATTAAAAGAAATTGATATATTAAAAAATTAATATGTCTGACCAACTTGACTATTATCTTGAAATAAAGGGCACCTTAATCTTAATATAAAAGCAACATTTAATATAAAATAATAGAGTACTTATGTAAGCGCGCCAAATTCCACGTTTCACCCAGATATATTGCCCAGTGGCCAAAACAAACACGAACACAACAACGCTAAACCAAAACATTTCAATTAATTTTCGTGTAAACTCGGAAAATAAAATAAAAATAAAGAAATTCCCCACCCAATGCTTTGCTGGGTAGGTTCCAGATTTGTTGGGCATAGCCTCGGCTTTATACTCGCACCGCATGGAAGGTATATGTGGTCGTTGTCGTTTTTTCTCTTTCAATATACAATACATATTAATTATTAAACTTAAAAAAAAAATACAAATACTTGTTTCCATTATACTCTTGATCCAACACTAGCAACCCTTGACACAATAACTAATTAAGGAGTGTTACTTGGGTTAAAGTTCATTGACCGGATCTTGGTCTCAGATTAGCACAAGAGCAGGGAGTCGAGAAGTCTATGTGGGGATTTAATCCAAAGTCATAGTATCGAGAAATAATAGAAGCTTTACAAGAATGTTGACTTATAAATATGCCTTTGATTATTTAGGTTAGGTATCCTCTAAGATGTTGGAAAAAAATGTCATTCCCCCATAGAACCACCCTTAAACATAAAAATAAAACATGAATACAATCACAACACAAGAATTCAACGTGAAAAACTCTAAAATCAGGAAAAAAAAAAACCACGATCGCTGTCAAATAATAACCAGAGAATAACACTATGTGAAAATTTTTACAACACAGACTTCACTCTCAAACACTCCATCAGCCCCTAGTACACCCACACTCTTCAAAGCAAATATTTAAAGTACATCTCACAACACTATAAAACAAGAGTATAAAGAAAGAAAAATCAGATAGAAACTTAAAGTATTTCTGACTGGTGCAAATTGAAATAGAAAACTTAGGCTCAGATATATAGCCTTGACAACTCCCTTCCATCTCAATTCTTAGCAATGTGGGACTTCTTTCCCAAACCTATTTTAATAAAAAAAAACTAACAATCTCCATCTTGATCGAAATAAACACATTTTTAGCTTCTGTTGTCAATATCAACAATCTATTGCTGTCATTGTCTATATCAACAATCATAATTTAAAGAACTATCATACTCCACCATAAAAATATACTCTCTTGGAATGGAATAATTCCAAGAATTTCACCATGGCACATGTCAAAACCTTACTGAAAAGACATGGTGCAACTTTCACGTTGGCTTTTCCTGGAAATTTTTCAGCCACCGACATGACCCCACCACACATCCTACATTTCAACACCAACCAATGCCTGTGTGCAATTGTGGATCCGCTAGCCATACCTTCATAATCCCACCACACACCTTACATAAATACCAATGTCTGTGTACAATTGTGGACCTGCTAACAACACTTTTTTTTTCCTTGTGTAATCATGATTGTATCACGATATCCTTATTTTGTATTTGCCACAAGTCAAAATTAATCCTTCCATTAATTTCTCTATCCAACCATATACTGGAACAGTGTATGCCAACTGTAAAACCGTACACCAGGAGGGTTTCCAGGAAAAAGAGGTGGGTCATAATAAACACGTTTAAATACCAAGTCTTTCCTTAGCCAGAACATTTCTGAATCGCACCCTCACAGTATCACACTACCTTTCAGCAATAACAACCAAGGATAATCTTCAAGCACCAAGGAGAAATTCTTTTCTGATGTGGAAGATCAGACTAAGCTGTAACCACAAAACCTACTAAGAATAAATCTCACCAAATCAAAGCTCTTGATACCACTTGTTGGGAAAAAATGCCAGTCCCCCAGAGAAGCACCCTTAAATATAAAAATAAAATAGGAACACAACCACAACATAGGAATTTAATGTGGAAAACTCCAAAACTAGAGAAAAATCACAGTCGCTATCAAACGACACCCAGAGAATAATCATAGACTTCACTCTCAAACACCACATTAGCTCTCAGTACATTCATACTCTCCAAAATAAATATTTAAACTACATCTCATGATACTTTAAAATAAGAGTATAGAGAAAAAAAAAAAGTTAAATATAAGCTTAAAATATTTTCGACCGGTACAAATTAAATGGAAAATTTAGGCTCATATATATAGTCTTAGCAACTCCCTTCCATTCCAATTCCTAGTAATGTGGGATTTTTTTCTCAAACCTATTTCAATAAAAAAAAACTAACATAAGAGTGGGAGTAATCCATTGTACATGTAGTTTTAGGAACTATCCATGTGATGAAATATTTTGTAAAAATGGTTTGCAACTTCAGCCATTCAAAAGTTATGAATAGTAAAAGATTTATGAAATCATGGATGTAGGTTAGAGAGACTAAACCATGTTAATTGTGTTTGTTTTTCTATTCCACTATTTCTTTTACTTCCACTTCCCAACATCTTGCTATATAAGTTGCTATATAAGGAGATTCTCAATTTGTGACAGAACAAGTGGATGGAGAGTTTGAGGCAAAGGAGCACTAGTTAGTGAAGTAGATTGAAGAAGTCCAGGAACTTATCAAGAAATTTGATGAGTGCTATGTGGAATACATCCTCCGAGAACATAATTTTAGGGTCGACCCCGTTATCAAAGCTAGCTAGTACCAAGTCAGTAGCGAAAAATACGTCAGTGATTCAAGTAGAAGTTGCACAAAGGAGTAATTGTTTTATGAGCTCTGCAGAACAAGAGCTCAGATGGAAGGAAGCAATCTGGAGATACTTAAAATAAAAGAAGCTAAGAAACTGAACAGGGATGCAAGGCTTTATACTTGGTAACAGGAGAATTATATTGCCGAGAATATACACAGCCCCTATGTTGAAGTGCATCAACTAGAATTGTACCTGACTGATCATAGAGGAAATGCATGCAGGAATATGCCGCAATAACCATGCTGGAAGTGCTAGATGTTAGGAGATTTTAAGCATATTGCCAACAAGAAATTACAATGCTTGAAGGTTAGTTGGCCCTTTTACAAATGGGGAATATATGCTCTCGCGACCCTTTCCCACTCATCCCAGGACAATTGAATTATTTGGTGGTAGCGGTAGAATATTTCACAAGGTGGATCGAGATTGAACCTTTTCCTTGAATCACACTACTAAGAAGAAATTTGTAGCCATTTATTTTTTTCGAGCTAACTGTATGATTTTTACTGTAAGGAGAATGTGATGGTAGTTTTTGTTTTTTTGATAAATTTTGACTAAAATCATTTGTGTTTGTCTCGCTAAGTTGATTACGCTCTAAATTCATATTTTTCTATATTTTACATTTTTATTTTATTTAATATGAATTGTAGAGCACATTTCCTTACTCAAGAAAAGAAGGGGGAGAGCAAGGATAAGGATGACGAGTTTTTTATATTTATGGAAAACATTTCAAAATATTCACCTGAATGGATTATATGCTTATAAATCTATTCTATTTAATACAAACTTTTAGTTATTTTTTACTCAAGACGAAAGAATAGTAAGGGAATCAGATGATGAAGTTTTTTTAATCAAATTGTCATAAATATTTGTTACTCGTAATATCTATCTTAATAATACATTTCATAATTTCTTATGGATGCATTTTGGTAATATTGATATTATAAATGTTTACGTAAAATTTATGATATATATAACCTTATATATAGACAAATGACTAAATTTCACGTGCATCACACGAGCTCCACACTAGAGGAAATGTTGGCTTAATTTTGAAAATGTCATTTTTAGTCATAGTCAATTGTATGTTGCAATTTCTATAGTAACCAATTTAAGATGATTGGAGATTTTTATATGTCATGATGATTTAGAGAACACTAATGAAATGTGAGTTTGGGGAACACTAAAGAAATTTTGTGTCTAGACACGGGACTAAATTTCATGTGCATCACACATTCCACACTGGAGGAAATGTTGGTCTAATTTTGAAAAAGTCTTTTTTTAGTAATGGTCTATGGTATGTTGCAATTTCTATAGTTAACAATGGGAGAGTGTTGGAGATTTTGGTATGTCAAGATGATTTAGAGAATAATAATGAAACCAATACCATTGTGTATTTAGAAATGTAGATTATTGAATGCTATCATAAATTAATCGATAATTCATATACAATTTAGGAACAATTTGTTTCACAATCTAAACTATTTTGTTATAACACATGTTTATTTCAGAATTCTATATTTATTTAAATAGAATTTACTCCCTCTCTTGTAAAATATCTATTAAATTTGAATAAACACAGGTATTAAGGAAAATAATAAATAATATAGTAATAAGGTATTCTTATACAAAATAATGATATATAAACTAATATATCTTAATAGTCATTAATTGTGAAGCACATCAAATATTAAAAATAAAAAACTATATTAATAATCATTAATTACTCATGGCCACTATTAAAATAAAAAAAAATTACTTTATTAAAATATAAAATTGATTGATATTTTAAAAGGTGATTTACCTAAAACTATACAAATATTCTAAAATAGCAGAGTAAAAGTAAAAGGGATGGATGTTACCCTCATGGCTCAAGGCGGGTTAACAACTAGTTACCTTTTTATCGTATGTAATAAGGCAAACCATATGAATGTGTCGATCGACAGTATGTCAGATTCTGTCATGATTTAACTTCAGGGTTTAGTGACTTGTCCAAAATGCTCCTAAAAAGGGGAGAGCATTCAAAGCATAGTCAATTTTAACCATTGATAAAATATGATTTTGTTAGTAGCTGAAATTTGTCATTTCTTCCTCTATCTATATTTTTAGGAGTATCTTAGAATGATGGGTGTGTTTGCTTTGGTGTTTGCATTGTCAAATGCTGGTTGAAATTTCTTGAACGAAGTGAAATTTTGTTTGGATGATTTTTGTGTGGCTTAAACAACTCCAACGGAAGCATTTCCTAGTCCTATTTACTGTTGAGAGGTAGGGACGATTCGTGGATAATATTGGAGCAACAAAATGGGACGAAGAGAGAGAGGATGCGAGGACACTAAATAAGGATGTCCCAATTCAAATTTTTCAACTTTTGATCAATTTTTTATTATTTTATAAACGGTTATATTTTTTAAAAATATTATTTTATTTCATACTATGGACCAAAATTGGTCCTTTCTATTGAAGTAAAGGGACACTTTTGGAATACTTTTTTTTTATAATAAATTAATTATGTGATAATAAATGGGATTACAAATAGAATTAAATGAGGAGATATTATTGGAGATGCTCGAAATGTTAAGATGATCTTACTCCAAATCTTGGTTGAGACAGAAGTGATATGTTTTTGTTTTTAGGTTGAACTTTTCCCGTTGCATCTTAAAAATAATAGCCAATTTTTTTAAAATTGCCACCTTTTAGCCTTGTAATGAATATTGAAGATAAACCTGTCATAGTTTTTTTATGCAGCAATACATACTTTGTTCATTGTGCAAAACATCTTGCACTAATATTACATCAAAACTATGCTCTTGATTACAATTTTAACTTAATTTTTTTACGCCGCTGTTTTATTTAATTTGTTATTTTTAGTTGTAATTTAATATTAACACCCGTAGCTATTTCAGTATCTTTAAAATAATATTTTTATAATATCTTAAAATATTATTTATAAAATTCTTTATTTGATCAGTAAATATAATTTTCATTATAATAATATTAAAATATGTTTAAAATTAAAATAAAATAAAAGGACAATATTATAGTGTAAACTCATGTACTTTTCAATAATTATTCATCTAAATGTGATTTTGATCAATATCATCCAAATGATATTCACTCTATTATAATCAATTTTGATATTAAAGTTACCAAATATAAATTATATTGGCACCAACTCTGTTTTAACCAAAATCAATTTCATAAAATATAGATAATGTAAACTTCCATTTACAAACTCTAATCAAAACACATCCAGAATCTCCATTGAGTCCACCGGGCCTCGTGAGAGTTTTTTCTTTTGCCACTCTCCGCAGGCTTGTCCAATGCAGCATTTGTTAGGTTTTTGGCCACTGACTCAGCATCGAATGAAGGAATCAAAAAACGCCTAAACAAGATTTGGTCACATTTGGATTTAGCATTCCCTAGCCTACCCAAAATTTGGTTGTGGGAAATTTCGGCTGGAGCAGACTAGAAGGGTTGGCCCTTGCGAAAGTTAATGTGGGCTTTCACCTTTCTTCTTCTTAAGAGCAAAACAATTAAAACCTATGTCATGTTATAAAAAATAAATTTCACCAAAGCTTAACCAAAATAAACCATTTAAGTAAACATAAATATCTTTACTCCAACTTTTGTGGTTACATCTTTACTTTTCTTTCTGAGTAATTTGCACTCGACATCCCTTTATTTTGCAAAATTACACTCCATCATCTACAAATGTTCATTCATTAATTTAAATGATAAAAAAGGTAAAATGTAACATATAAATATGATTATCAGTGACAGAATTAGAATATTTTGACAATATTTGATATAAACTAACTAAAAATCCCTTTTATCATAAGATAATTATAAGTTTTATTTTCATGTAATAAAAAAGCATTTTATTCAATTAATATATTTAATATTAGCAAAGTATCATAATTTTACCATTAATAATCATGTGTATATGTTTTATGCTATCTTTTTTTGCTACTTCAATTAATGAATCAATATCTGCATGAAAGACCATTATAATTTTAGTAAATCTAAGGGAGGTCAATGATAATTTTACAAAATATAGGAAAATCAAGTGTAATTATACTAAATCTCTAGGGAGATTAGTATAATTTTATCTTAGTCATCAAAATGAGTCGAATTTGATGGGCTAGCCCAAAATACAGGATGGACTAGGCTGAAAAAATTTGGATAAAAATAAAGTTTGCCCAACTTAATCCGATTGATTTGGGCCGACTTGAATGGGCCAAGCCTGCTATGGGTTGGGCTGGCCCAATGGTCCGAAGACTATTTTTTAGTTAAATAATCAACTATATATATGAAGTTGACTTTCTTTTACTCATAACAAAAATTAACTATATATATCATACTATTACTATTTGAATTTAGGTTGTTTGGCGATTTTTCACTTGAAAATGTTCAAACAAAAAAAAATGATAATATTTTTTTAAGTCACTTCACTTTTGTATCAAATTAAGTTGATAAAATTTAATTATTGAAAAAAAAATCAAATTTCATTTCTCATTCTCGCATAAACTAAGAATACAATCCTCATAATTGATATTTTTATCCACAAGTATTTATATGAGCTATGAAGTTTTTTTCAAGAAAACAAATTATGGGCTCATGGAGCTTGTGGCCTGAATAAATTGGGCTGGGCCAATATTTTTTGACCCAAAACTAACATAGCCTGAAGTGGTTTAACCCAAAAATGGCCCAACCCAATAATACCTATGATGATAACATTCATTTAGAGCTACTTTGAGATCCAATGGTTAAGAAATCTATTAGGTTTGTTTGGATATTAGAATTGAAATTGAAATTGTAATGTGGAATTTTAATTTCAACTCTAATTTTATAATAATTGGAATTGATTTAGAATTTTAAATTTTATGTTTGGGTTTTATAAAGAATTGTAATATAGTTATTGGAAAATAAATGAGAAAGAGAAAATACTTATATAAACTTTAATGGGGAGAGACATAATTAAAATACGTTTTGTAATTGACAATTCTTAGGGTAGGGTTATGAATTAAGAATGATCAATTTTAGTTGTTTATAAATTTTATAGAATTGGATTATGGAATTATATTTTTAATTATATGTGTTACTTCAAACATGAAAATTGAAATGAATTAGGTGTCCAATTCCAATTTCATAATTCAATTACATGCTCAATTTCAAATGCCAAACGTGCTGTCAGTTAAACTTAAAAGTGATTTAAGACAATGTGGAATATTTCTATTATTTTAAAAAAATTTATGAGGTTAGGGCAACAAAGTTAACACATCAATTTTATCTATTTTCCTTAATTATTTTTTTTTTGCATACCAAATAAAAGTATTGTAATAAACAAGTTAAAGACTTTTGTTGTGTTGTACTACGCTTTTAAAATTCGCAAGTTGTTTACCTGATCCACTAGATGCTCTAGCATATATACTTTTCCCTACTTAACAAAGAAAGGAAGGAAAAAAAACAGAAAGGATATGTTAGTGTCTGTTAATGGCGATCAGATATCAGCAAGAACTAGAGTTGGACCACTCTATTCATGTGTTCTTCGTTATGGAAATGTTAATTATGCCAATAATGGCTATTGAGAACTTGATTTCGATGACATATGAATTATCCCTAATCTCCAATGTGTTAATGTTAGGTGTTAATCATAACATTACCGATTTTTATATAATAACTTTTGGTCAGTCTCTTTCATGTTTGCAAGTCGTGCATTTACCAGCCCTTACCAATTATTAACGAATCTTACCTTTAATTGTTTTTAGGGTTTATTTAATTAGAAGGGCATTGGTTATGGTTTTAAAAAGAAAAAATTTATATAAAAAAGAAGAGCTTTTATAATTCCCAAATTCCAATACATTAAATATATCAAATATTTTTAAAAAATTATTATCTGTATTCTTAATCAGTATCCTAAAGTTAATTACTGATTAGCAAAACCTAATTAACTGGTATCTATGTCCATAATTTCATCACATGTTCACTTTGAATTATTTATAAAAGGTGTTACGTGCCACTTAATGGAAACTTATTTAATTATATATAA
The DNA here is from genome assembly GCA_031216125.1 of Dalbergia cochinchinensis. Classification (NCBI taxonomy): domain Eukaryota; kingdom Viridiplantae; phylum Streptophyta; class Magnoliopsida; order Fabales; family Fabaceae; genus Dalbergia; species Dalbergia cochinchinensis. Next base: position 49,228,356 of record CM062373.1, on the reverse strand, counting down.
TGGATTTAATTTATAGATCACTAAGAAGGATTATAAAAAGCTATTAGCCCAAATGCGCCGAAGCCAGGGTAGATAAAGATTTCCTCAGTTAATAATATCGACTTTGTTTAATCGTCAGGCAACATGAATCAAGCAATTACTTCTGTTCATATATATAGAATGTGAAAGGTTGTCAAATATAAAATAAAATAATAATTGGTATAAATGGCTGGTGAAGTGTGGCATCTTCTGCATGCATGTTACTTTGGGAAATGCAGACAATTAGCATAAGTGCGAATCTAATTATAAAAGTAGTATATGCACATCAGTCTATACCTAAGCCTTTAAACCAATCAATTTGCCGTTGAGATATCCTCCGTTGGGTGAAAATGTGATGGAAGTTTCAAATATAAAATCATTCATATATCTCTGTCTATAAGTTATTTGAGCCTTGTTAACCTCATTAACCATTATGATAAATAATTCAAACTATAAGACCAAAAGAGATATTCACGTAAAGAAATATATTATATACAAAACAATTATATTTATGTACAGTGATGGATCCAGGGATTTTAAATAGTGGGGACAAAAATAATATATAAGTTTAATAAAATATTTTACATAATTTTTTCTATTAGTATGGGGTCAACCTAATAATATAATAGGGGCAAAATAATATATACTCATATATTTATACATAAACTTTAAAATTTTTGTAGCCTCTAACAAATGGATCCGTCCCTGTTCATGTACCTCTACTGATAGAGCGGTGCAAAATACATACATTCACAATGGCTTTGATGTCCCAATTTTTCTATTGCTTTTACTTCTTTTTATCTTAAAATATTCTATTGTTTTTCCTAACACGCTCTATTATTGTTAGGGATGAAAATAGGACAAACAGCTAGCATGTCAGCAAATCTTTGCTTTTTATATATATGCATGATATTTGTGTAAAACTAGAAATATTGAAGAAGAGGCTTAAAAATAAGAGTTAGTATATTGTATAAAAAAACCATTTCACCACTAAATTATAACAACCTTTTGTTATTTTCTTATTCAAAAAAAAATTAAGTTGGGTAAGTATCAATTCCTCAACTACAAAATTAGGGAATACCTCCCAACCGCTTTTAGGATTTTCAATTACGGATTAGATATCGCTCAACGAATGAGGTCCTCGTATCGGTCAACAAATTAAAGCTCAAACTCTTGTGGGGCATGAGTTAAACCTTAAACATACAAATACACCCACTCTCATTGGCAACTACTTGTTGTTTTGATACATATATAATTTATATTTTAAAAAGTATTAAATAATACAAGTGAGAAGTGGATGCTCAAATTTCCAAATAGCTTTAACTAAACACTGGTATTCGCAACATCCGAAAATTAATTAGATTCCATAATTTACAAATTCGTAGAAAGTAAATTGAGAAAACATGTGAAAAATATATATATAAGTTTTTTTTTTTTTGAAAAAAAAGACTTGCATTGTGTAAAAAGAAGGTGTTCTTGAGAGGAGGCAGATTGACACTAATAAAGGTAGTACTCAAAACTTATCAGCTTTGTGATTTTTAAGCATCTTTAAAATCATAAAAGGTGGCTAAAATAAATTATCAAATTGAATTGCACAGAGAGTCGTTCTGGTTTTCACAGGAAAAGAGAATGGTCATTTCTTTAGAGGAGATATTTGCATTGGTGGAGTTATATGGAGTGGGAAGAAAAGGGTGTGAAATTTTATTTAACTATATTATTTAAATGTGTCAAAATTGGATGGAATGGATAGGGGTTGAATACAGTTTATTTCACCTGAGTCTAAAAGAGAAAGGCCTACGGAGTCAAATATCGAATTTGGGGTCTAAAATTTTTGTTGCTAGTATAAGCATGTCGAAAAATTAAAGGATGAATGTGGCAGCTCTACCAATTTTTTGGACTGAACCTTAGGCTGGGGATATGAATGCTTAAAAATTAAATTCCCTATACTATATTCGATCTCTGTTTTTTTTTTTTATTTAAAAAAAAGTTGTCTAGTTGCAGAAGTGGGATATATTGGGATGGAGTATTATACTATGGCACTGGAATATGATATGGGGACGTCTAACGTAACTCATTGCATGGGAATAATTAAAATTCGCTCACTAACTAATTCAGGAATAATATAATACAGTGAAGGTGGTCGAGGATTCCATATGTTGGAAACGTACAATAATAATAATACATTCAAAAGTTTATTATTAAGACCTTTCTACATGCATGTTTTAAAGATGTGCATGCAGGTCCTATTTCGTCATATCAGTCTCATTTTAGAAGTGTTTGTTCCACCTAAACCTGATGAGCTTCTAATCATGGTTCGTCAATACCAATGACACATTATGTTAAGCTAAGCATTATTTGTATTGATGATACAAAGTTATTGTTTTATGAAAAACAAAAAATGAAATTCACTACTAGAAAAATGATTATTTTCAACAATTTAAATATCAATAATATTATTATCAAAAATATAATTTTAACATAAAGTGAATGTTAAAAATACTTATAAACTTTTCTGGATAATAAAAGCTTATATAAGTATGTTTTCAACAATAACTTTTTTGTTAACTTTATTTTTCTCGACAATATCTTTATTGATATTTTCAATGGTTGAATTGTTGAAAATACTATTTTTTTTCTTGTAGTGATTTGTCTATTGATCATTTAATATTCTTCTCATGTTATAAATTTGGGAGATTAAGGTCTATTTATTTGAAGTGATGGAACACATGGATATTCTTTGAAGGCTGGTTGGGAACTCTGTTTTTTAGTCCGAAGTTAAAAAAAAAATGTTGATCTTGCTATTTTATGTGGTTATGTAATTAATATGGAAGATTAGAGATTCAATGGTAATGGTATTATATTGGAAAACTTTACCTCGGACTGGAATGTGGAAATGCTAAAAAAATAAAATTAAGACCAAGCTAATGGGTTAAAGGAGATGGTGCGATAACTCTCATCCTCACCGAAAACTTTGGTATAAAATCTTATTGTTGTAGGGACTTGGGATAGAGCAAAATCCGAAAAGAGATGCAACATACAAGGAAAGGGAAAGAATTAATTTATGAGTAATCTCAACAAGGAAAGGGAAAGAATTAATTTATGAGTAATCTCAACAAGAGCCTCTGCTGGTTTGGTTATAGCTAGCGTCTAGTTCTTACTTCTCAGTCATGAATCATGATATTGTGTTTTTCTTATTCATGATTTTGTGTTTATATGCTGTTAGTGTGTCTAGTTTTGATGAATGTAATATTTAATCTGGTCTGGTCCTTTTTTTTTTTTTTTTGAGGTTTGAACTTCGAAACTTTTGATATGTAATATAGTTGGCTTCTTCCCAGCTGGAAGAGTGTATGCATGTTTTAACTGGACCGGATCAATCAGTCGAATCGGTTGAATCGAGAATCGGCCTGCTATTCGGTCCAGATTATACCTAAAAATTACCCTAAAAAAATGGTCAAAAATTGCTTTGAACCTCTCGAGAATCAGTAAATCAGGCAACCCGACCCGACCAAAAAGTCGATTCGGCCTTCTTCTTTTTTTGTAAAAAAGATGCAAAATGCCATCACTTTGGGTTTTTTTTTTTAAAAAAAAAGGCCTCAAATTTCATATTTCCTAATTGTTTCTTTTTCTAATATAGGAAGCAGTAACTTGAGAGATTTGATCCATATGAATATGTTTATTTTTATTAAGAGATGAATTATGTTATATTTCATGGGTTTTATTAATGTCTAATTTAATTTTTAGTTATTTTATGACATATATTTTATTTTTTATTTTTATATATTTATATAAATATATTATTTTATTATATACCGGTTATATTCTGATTGGATCCTCAATTGAACCGATTAAATCTCTGAACCCTTTCTCAGACCGGTTTGATGTCCGGTCCAGTTTTCAGAACCTTAGTTTTAACCATTAAAAGAAAAGTAAATTATAGTGGCCTCCTTTGAAATTTGACCGAATCTACCCCAACTCGCTTTTATTTGTTTAAATGACACTAATTTTTCCTAGATATATTGTTCATTGTGTGATAAAGTGAAGATCGGTATAATAATTTTATAAATTCAGGGGAAATTAGTTTAGTAATTTTACAAACTTATAGGCCTCCTGAGTAAATTTTGCAAATAGAGAGGGATGAGGTAAATTTTACTAAATTTCAAGAAAAGTAAATATAATTTACCTAAAAAAGAATACATACATAACACCATAAACAGTAAAAAGGTTATTATTGTATATAATATTAAATACCAAACCCTTACTTTGTGCAGATTAATTTCGCACATCTAGTCTTTTTTTATATAGACAAAATCGATTAAATGTGATTAGATTCCTAAGCACCAAAATATAAAGAAATTGGTCAATAATACCTAAATTTTTCTTTTTACTTTCCTTGCGGAGAGTTCCCGAATTTGAATACATTAATGTATCAAACTCTTTGAAATTTTTTATTTTCGGTATTCTTAATTAGTGTTCCGTGGGCATGTATTAGCAAAACCTTAATTATTAATTAGTATATAAGTTCGTAATTTCAACACATCTTCATTTTGATTTATTTATAGGAGGTGTTACGTGCCAGTTAATTGAAGCTTATTTAATTACATATAATGGATTTATAGATCAATAAGAAGGGTTTTAGAAAGCTATTAGCACAAAGGCACCGAAGCAAGGGTAGATAAAGATTTCCTCAATTAATAATGTTGGCTATGTTCAATCGTAAGGCAACACGAATAAAGCATATATATATATATATATATATATATATATATATATATATATATATATATATATATATATATATATATATATATATATATAAAAGGTTGTAAAATATAAAATTAAATAATTGGTATAAGTGGCTGGTGAATTGTGGCATCTTCTGCATGCATGTTGCTTTAGAAAATGCAGACAATTAGCTTAAGTTCGAATCTAATTATAAAAGTAGTATATGCAAATCAGTCTATACCTAAACCTTTAGCAATTTGCTGTTGAGATATCCAACTTTTGGGTGAAAATGAGATGGGAGTTTTAAATATCTAAACCTTTAGCAATTTGCTGTTGAGATATCCTCCTTTTGAGTGAAAATGAGATGAAAGTTTTAAATATAAAATTATTCATATGTCTTTATTTATCAATTATTTGAAACTTATTAACCCTATTATGATAAATAGTTCATACTTGAAAGTTCAAAAAGACATTCACATGAGAAAATATATTAGATATAAAATAATTCATGTATTTTTACTCATTAGTCATTAGCTTAAGTTTTTGGGAGGTTTATTTCATGATAGAGAAGCAAAATACATATATACATTCACAAACGGCTTCGATGTCCCAATTTTCCTATTGCTTTTACTTCTTTTTCTCTTAAAAAAATTCTATTGCTTTTTCTAACATGGTACATTATTATGAGGATTGAAAATAGGACAAATAGCTAGCATGTCGATGGGTCTAGACTTTTTATATACGTATGATATTTGTGTAAAACTAGAAAATATTGAGGTAGAGACTAAAAAATAGGACTTGTTATATTGTATAAAAATAACCATTTCACCACTAAATCATAACTTTTTTTTAATGCAAGAGGGTTTAAGTAAGGATAAGAACTGGTATCCCACACCTGCAGGATTAGGGAAGACCTACTACTTTGAGTATTAATTCTGTAAGAGATTAGATATTGCTCCATCAATAATGTGCCTAAATTGATCAGCAAATTTGAACCTACACTCTTGAGGGGTATGAGTGAAACCTTAGCCAAATACATGCACTCTGGTTGACAACTACTTGTTAATTTAATACATATATAATTCATATTTTAAAAAGTATTAAATAATACAAATGAAGAGCGCATGCTCAATTTCCATTTGGCTTAACTAAACAGTAGTATTCGAGACATTCGATATTTAATTAGATTCCATAATTAACAAATTAGTAGAAAGTAAATCAAGAAAACATGTTGAACAAAATTTGAACAAATTAAAGAATACACATATATATTTGTTTTGAGAAAAAAATACTAGCATTGTGGAAAGAGAAGGTGTTGTTTAGAGGAGGTAGATTGACATTAATTAATCAAGGTAGTACTCAAAACTTACCTTTGTGATTTCCAACCATCTTTAAAATCATAAAGAGTGGTGTTATTTGTACTAATAGATTATGAGATATTATTTTGACTCATAACTTATCCACTATTAAATGAGATATGAACCCCATTCAAATATACGGTCCACATTTCATTCAATGGTAAATGAAATGTGAGTTAGCACGATGTCTCATATCCCATGAGTATAAATAACATATTTCTAAAAAGGTAGCTAAATAAATTAAATTAAACCACTGAGTGGGTCGTTTTAGTTTACACAGGAAAAGAGAAGGAATGTTCTTTTAGGGTATGTTTGGATTGGTAGATCGAGTTGGGTGGAGTGGGAGAAAATGGAGTGAAATTTTAATTAATTTTATTGTTTGGTTACGTTAAAGTTGGATGGAGTGGAGAGAATGAATAGAGTTTATTCCGCATGATTCCACACCTCCTTCTTTACTCCCACCCCCTTCAAGAAATGAGATGAAATAAGTTGTTAGACTTAGGGTGCGTTTGGTAATGCTTCTCAGTTGGGTGCTCTGGCTTATGAAGATATATACTAATTTTTTTTGTTTTGTTATATAAACCATAAAACTGTGATGTTTTGAAAGCAGCTCATGTGATACTTTTCTAAGCTAGCTTTTACTTTATTTGAAATTGAAAAAAAATAAAAAAATAATATAACCATTGAATTTTAATAAAAATCCAACTTTATCCTTCAATTAATTTAGGATTTTAATTTTTTTTACAGATATTTATATCTATTATATTCATTTTATATTTTGAGAGCATCTTTATAATATATTTACCAAATATCACTTTGATGGCTCCAACTTATTGAGATCAGTTTTTGCATTATTTTATCAAATAGTGCTTTATAACTTTTTGAGAGTAGCTTTTTCATAGATGAAAGAGCTTAACAGCTTTTTAAAAGTCGAAAGAACTTAGCAGCTTTTTAAAAGTCATAACAATACCAAACAAGCCTTAACAAAATTATTTCTCTATCACTATTACTAATAATATTACTTTATTCTATCTTTAAGACATTATTGAAATAAAAGCTTATAATTTATAACAATTACTTTCCATTCCCCTAGTATATCTAAACAATGGGATGAAATATTTCTCCTTTCCACTATTAAAACATCCAAATAATGGAGTAAAATAATTATATTACTCCACTCTTGCTACTCTTCACTCCATTTTAATAATCCGTATATACTTTACTCTACTACTTACCATCTATCCAAACATACTTTATTAATAATGTGGTTTTGGTGTTCAAGTGATGCTGGTGATGATTTTCGGATAAGAGTAACTCACTGTAATAGGGAATTCTTTGCTTACATAATGGTATAGATTCGATTAAGAGTATAATCGTGAAGAAATCAGAAGTATATGAAGGCCTGCGGAGCCACATATCGAGCATTCCTAATTTGGAGCCTAAAATTTTTATTGTTGTTAGTATAGGCACGTGGAAAAAGGATCAATGTGGCAGCTCTACCTTTTTTTTTGACTGAACCTTAGGCTGGGGATGATGGATGAGTGCTTAAAAATTAAATTCCCTAAACCGTATTCGATCTCTGTTAAAATAAGTTGTCTAATTGCACTGGAATATGATATGATATGATATATATATATATATATATATATATATATATATATATATATATATATATATATATATATATATATTGACGTCAGCGTAACTCATTGCATGGGAATAAATAAGAGTAGCTCCCTAACTAATTCAGGAATAATATAATACAGTGAAGGTGGTCGAGGATTCCGTATGTTGGGAACATATAATAATACATTCGAAAGTTTATTATTAAGACCTTTTTACATGCATGTTTTTAGATGTGCATGTAGGTTTCGTCATATTAGTCTCATTTTAGAAGAGTTTGTTCCACCTAAACCTGATGAGCTTCTAATCATGGTTCGTCGATACCAATGACAGACTATGTAAGTTAAGCATTATTTGCATTGATGATGCAAAGTTCTTGTTTTATGCAACAAAAATTAATTTAAAAAAATGATTTTATTTTCAACAATTTAAATTACATAAAAATATTATCAAAAAAGTAATTTTAATATGAGTGATCATTAAAAATACTTATAAACTTTCTTGACAATGAAAACTTATAAGTATTTTCAAAAATTATATATATCTGTCAAAATTACTTTTTTAAGATCAAAGTTATGAGGATTCTCAAGAGCCTCTGCGCTGGTTTGGTTATAACGTCTAGTTCTTAGTCATGAATTATGATATTGTGTTTATCTTAGTCATGATTTTGTGTTTATCTAGTTTTGATGAATGTGATATTTAATCTGGTCTGTTCTTTTGTTTGAGCTTTGAACGTTGAAACTATTGATATGTAAAATAGCTGGCTCCTTCCCAGCTGGAAGAGACTATGCTTGTTTTAACCATGAAAAGAATGCATATATATATATATATATATATATATATATATATATATATATATATATATATATATATATATATATATATATATATATATATATATATATATATATATATATATATATATATATATATACCACATAACAGTAAAAGGGTAATTAGTGTATACAAAAATATTATTTGTAGATGACATTAATGTTAGGGAAAATCTAACAAAATAGATTGACATGATTCAGTGTCAAAGACAACGCAAAAAAACGAATGACAGACATTTCGTGTTATTCTACACATATTCTGAAAAAAAAAAGGAAAAACGAAAAGTTTAGTTCTTCATGATCCAGTATCGTCATCTCAAGATTTAATTGGGATCGTTTTGTCTTTTTTTTTTTCCAAACAAATTTCTATACTTGTCTGCGCCGTCAGCACCATTCAGAGGCATCAATTTTCAAGTAATTATTAATATTCCTAAGCAAAGAGTATTCTATAATATTATTAGGATAACATAATATTTCGAATCTATAAATTCTAATATTTCAATATATTATTATTCATTATTTATTTTCTCTGAAAAATTCTTTTTTGTTACAGGATATTACATAAAATTGCCTTTCATAATTAAATTCAAAAAATATTTTTGTTAATATATATCAAGGCAAAGCCCGTAAAATCAAGCATCTACAATACGTGGAAAACAGACACCAAGCAACAAATATCTCAAATGCTTGTACCAAAAAAAGACTCAATACTACTACTACTAAACTGCAATAATTTTTTTTTTTAAAAAAAAGAGGCCGTGCATGCTTAATTCAATTTTATTTGTGTAGCATGTGTAGTGCTACTGATGTTTTTCTACAGCCGCAAGCAAGCCAAGCAAGAACTAGCCATAACTTGATCAGAGGTCACCCATGACATCAAATAGGAATATATATTCCTTTTCTCCAAGTTACCTGGGTGGAAGTCATCACTCACTGTTCATTATTTATATATGCATAATCATAGATAATAAAATATATTTAATTATGAAATATTTTCAACGTTTGCATGGTGTATTTAAATGAATTAAATAATTATGTGTGCAGCCTTGTGTTTGGATGCTTCTAGAAGTGCTAACAAGAAAAAGCTTCAAAACTTTGAAACGATACTTTGACAATCCACAATATTTGATATCCTAGGTATATTTAATGATGTTATTGTGGCCGGCCGAGAAGAGAAATGTATCCTCTTAAGCCTAAATTTTATATGACTTGATTATATTTAAATTTTCACCATTAATAAAAAAAAATATAGGTGGAACAGGAGCGTATAATTCAGAGAATTTGATCAACAATAGGCTGCGTTTGAATGGAGCAATTATAGGAAGAAATATAATTTTTTTAAAAAATTTAAAATTTATCATGAGAAAATATTTTATTTAAATATTAATTTAGAAGAAATTATATCATTCAAAATATTTTAAAAGAATATTTTTCTATCTAAAATAGAAAATTTTAATTTTCATCTATAGAGAGAAAATTTTGGAAATCCCTATATGCACAAATATATATTTTTTATTTTTGTAAGTCTTATTTTTATTATATTACATTAAAATTTTCTTTATATTAATAAGATTTTTGTTTAATATTATTTTTAATTCATTTTATTATATTTTAAATTTTTTAATATTCAGTTTATATTATATGATGTTATATTTACATATAATTTCATTTTGTTTATATAATAATTAAATTTTATAATTCAAATTTAAAATATTTTATGAATGAAATTTAAGATAATTTATGAAATATAAACTTATTATAATTGATTTTAAATCTAGTGAATTTTGATTATTAATAAAAAATCTTTTTTTAAAAAAATTATATTATGTTTTTCAAATAATATATATTAAAATCAAAGTAACATAATTATCTCATCCAAACAAAGTATTTTATAAATGAAGAAAATATAATTATTTATCTAAATATAGAAAATTTAAAATTTGAAAAAAATTTAATTGAAATATTTTAATTTTTAGTATTTTAAATTCGTATATTTTGTAAATATTCCATCCAAACACGTACTAAAGGAGGGGGAAAAACAGTCACATAAAAGTGTCATGCAGGGTCTACTTCTTTCTAGAAGCTGAACAAATTCGAGCTCCTAGGTAAAATGACACATTTCTAGAAAAAATTAATACCTCTCCGGATATATAACAGTGCTTCAATTCTCGTCTCCACATTTGGATTACCCTTGCAGCGTGCAGACGGCACTGGACTGGCTTCGCTATTATCTCTATTCCTATGTATCTTCATCTTGCGTACTAAATTGGATGAAAGGCAACTTTCGCTGAGCTTAAGGTTCGGTGAACTTCATCAAACTCATTTTTATTTATCCAGGTGACTTTAATCTTTAAAATACACATTATAGAATGCGCAATAGAAAAGAGGGCAATATGATCATCTTCACAAGTTCAGATAAGATTGACACAGTAATTTCAGAGACCTCAAAAGAAAAAAAGAGAAAGAAAAAATTTGCAACTCAAATTTTGCTTCTGATTATGACTATGGGTTCATTTGGTTAAAATTCTAGGATAAATAATTCTTTGAAAGCAGAAGCATAGTTCGAAGCAAAAGTAGAAAATTTATCCTCGGAACTTATTAAGCTCTATGTTTGGGTGGAATAATTTTTTAAGTAAAATTACACTGATTAAGGATATGATTTGTAATTTAAACATGCAAGCAGAAAGAGTTATTTAATTAAAAGTTATTTTTATTTTTTCATGAAATTTATGAGGATAGAATTGTAATTCAATTAATTTCAATATATAACCAATAATATTGTCTCTCTTCTACTGCTTTCAAAAAGAGCAGAAAAATGGATTATTTCTGATTATACTTCTTTTGATTTGATAAACACAAATAAATATACAATTAAATCTTAGAAGTACTTTGTTTTTCAAAAAATTAAATGTTATTTTTTTTGCCTCCCAGCTTTTTATGCAAACAAGCTTTATATTTCCTTCGCGGATTTTCATAGGTACGTACGAGAAAAGTAAAAGTTCATTATTTCATTGATTTACATTAAAAGTCAAAAATACAAATTCAAACTAATCTAATCTTGATACCATTTTTAGCATGTATGTTTTGACTATTGGGTGACTTAATTAGGTGAGTTATATCCTGTTGGTGTTTGTTTATCAGAAATGGTAATGAGTGAGTTAAAGTAGGAACCTCTACTTGAGCAACAAGTGTATATCACACCTTTTTCTTTAGGGGGAGTAATGATGAAAAGAAAATTGTTTATTTCTCAAAGTTTATTTCTATCAATACAAAAACTGAATACGACGAGAATATTATGGCATCAAAGTCAAACCCCAAAATGAAATAAAATAAAATCAGATTACCACATAGTGGCAAATTGTCAACCATAGATAAATAAATAGAATATCAGTGCGATCACACAATAAAGACACGTACAAATTCTGCCCTAAAACATACACAATCCCCAATATATGTTATTTTTTTAATTCTCAATTTCATAGTTCTGTGTTTCTCCATTGGTTACCTCCGAAAGTTAGGCAGCCCAAGTATCCAATTGAATCGTCAAATCAATATCGCAGTTTGGTTCCAAAGATGAAATGGCTAATTCAAGATTTCTTCCACACATACCGTATTCATATCCTATCAAATCAGAGCTGCTTGACACTTGCCTAACTTTAAAGCTATAATAATTACGCACCAAATAAAAAAAAGCTACAATAATTAATATTTATTATTATCTCTTCCTTCCTTAGCGGGGTTTTGAACCAATGGCATTCTTCCACGTAAATGTCTCTTTCATTCCCTCATGTCGGAGCTGGTGAAACAGGGCCCACCTCTTATACCAGCACAGCATCATTGGCTGAAACGCAAAATGCAATCTATGTGTTTAACTTAAGATTAAAGAGGTCAAACAAATTAATGGATTTGCATGCTTTGAGAAACCTTACTCAAAACCCAATTGGGTTGGGGATTGGCCAAGTAGTGGAGATGGTGGCGTGGCCTTTGATTATGTGCGGCTTAAAGGATTATATTTCTATAATATTTGAAGTGTTTTCAAAGTAACTCGGTTCATTTTAAGAATTTGATTTTGATATAATGCAAGTATAAAGTTTTTTTTATACTGTTAATAAATTTTATTTTACTATATATGTGGTTTATAAGGTAGTTATTATTGCATGATTCCAACAATGTAAATAATGTCGGAATTCATAATTGAATAACATAAATATATCTGAGTTAAATCATTCATTTATGATTACTGATAATGTGAAAAAAAATAAGATTTAATTTTTAATATGTTATTAATGCAAAGATCTTTTATACTATATTGTTTAATCTTATATTATCACATTATTAAAATTATTTGACTCTTATGATAATTAAATAAAAATGTTACAAAAAGTAATATATAATTATCTAATTATGTAAAACCCAAAAACCTTCCAGTAATAATACAGAATGAAAGAGCCTATAAAGTACACAATAAATTATATGAAGTACTTTGTTAGTTTGGGTGAAAAGAGCTATTATGTGCATGGAAAAAACTCCATTAAATGAGATTTTAGCATACCCGTATCATGCAATTTCAAAAGATTAATCTCTTAGGTAGCAAAGAATAATCTAAGAAATAAAAAAAAATAATACAAAGTAAACTTTTTGTGCTTTTGACTCATCAATTTCCCAGCTTTTCCAACTGACGCTTACCTGGCAGATATGCACATTGACTATGCATGCAGGCGAGCCTGAAGATGTGCAATTGTGCACGCACCCTTTCCTGGCCAAAGGTGGCAACTGCATGACATGATGTGTTCCTAGCTCATGCCCTAGCTGGGGCTATTATTAGCTTTCCTAGGTTACCCGGACGAATGAAACTCTTGACGTGTGTGTGTCCTATTTGCTTTAATTTCATGAAAATTCTTAGCGAGAGCCAGATCTTTTTCTATTGCAACCATATGTATGTTTATAGGCCTCTTCTATAGTGAGGAAGTCTACTTTGGGTCCATGTGATCCTAGTAAATAGATGATATCTGTAAGGTATAATTAAAAATATAAAATGATGTGCTAATTGGGCTAGAATTAGAAATTTAAAAAAGTTGACGGGCTGAATAAAATTTGTTACATCAGAATCAAAAACAAAAAAATATAGAGGGGGAAGTTGAACCAAGGGCTACGCTTTCTTCTCCACCTACATTCTCTTCCAGAATCATATAGGCAGATGTTTCGAAATAGACAATGATTGGGGTTATATATCTATATGCTTCTCGCCTTCACACTCTCTTCTCCCAACGATCGTCCATCCTAATAAGATAAAATCAATAATCAACCCCCCCTCCTTTCCCCCTGTGAGTTTTTCAACTTTCTTTTCCTTCCAATTCTTTTCCTTTCTCCCGTGGAAGCATATTTGACTCTTGATTAGTAATGTCTAATCAATCAATAACTAATGTGATACCAAAACTTTGAATCATGAATTGTACTATTTGTTTTCTAGGATGGATGTTTTGTTTGTTGATTCTATTTAATTTTTGGTATGTTTGCTTGTGCTTTCTAATCAGGTATCTAGCTTTTTAATCTTTGTGATATATGATTCTTTTGCTGAGAAGAGAATAATAACTAATTTTTGAAAATTAGAGTTTAAGTTTGTGGTTGATGGTTGCGATTAAGTTTGCACGATCTTGAACGAAAAAACCTGAGCACAAGCATGAGGGCAAATCTGAAGCATAGAAGGAATAATAACGTTGGCCAAACATATCGGCAACGAAAAACATGTTGACAAACTTAAATGGCGCACCTCGCCGAAGAAGATGACGGAAAAACTACAGACCTCACCGAAAAAAGAAGTAGAGCTGGAAATGCGAGCCAATGGCTTGAGGCAGAGCGGTGGTCGGAAGAGAATCGTGGTGAAGGCAAGAAGAAGAAGAGGAAGGAGATATTAGAAGATTTCAACCATAGAAGGAAAAATAATGAGGGATTTGGAAGAAAAATTTACACTGAGGAATACAATCAGGGTAATATGTAATTATAGTTATTAATTCAATTATTAGTGTGTAAAATTAAATGTGGGTCAAAATATAATTAACAGTTTTTTATTTTGACATTTTAATGGGTAATTTTTGTAATGTTAAAATGAATTTAACCCATTATAATCTCAGCTATCAGATCTATTTTTTAATGGACTAGATTTTTGGATCACCTGAACCCAAAGTTAATTTTCCCTGCCATAGAACTCGCATATATATATATATATATATGATGAAGTGCATAACTTTTACTTTTCGTTTGTTTTGAGAGAAAATGGGAAGATAGAAGTAAGAAGTGAAGAAAAGGAACAAAAAAAAAGAGCTGGATTGATTTCAATTTTCATTTTAATTTTTCAATTTTAAGATTAAGTGAAAAATATGTGAAATCTGTAGAGGTATGATTGGGTTGATTCGGATTGAATTTGCGGGGGAAAATGAATCCAGACCGATCACTTTTTTATTGATTCGGATTGGTTTGGGTGTTAGTTGTATGCCCTAGAACTAATAAATATATATATATATATATATATATATATATAAATAATTCCTATTAATAACAGTTTATTATTCTTTTATCCATAATTATATTTATTAGAATAAGTCCATAAAATACTTGTTAGATACTTCGTTCTCAAGAGTTGAGAACATGAGTGATGGAATAGTCTAGTACAATATCTTTAAAATAGTTCACGATTATAGAAATTCAAATTGGACATTTTGTTTCGGAATATCATCAGCTTTGTCTGTTTCCATGATTAGTATGAGATGTTAATGAAGATGGAATAATGAGTCTCATACTATACAACATTAGATGTCAAAATAGATATGTGCACACTTATAGGACAAGTGGGTTGAACGTGATAAATAGATAAAGTTCACATGGTAATTTTCCTAATGTCAATGAAATATTATCTGGATCATGTCCGTGCATACAATTCTTAGACCTGTGATGGCACGGTTATCTTGTACATAGGTAGCTATAGTTTGCGACTCTTTGTATACTCATGCCATGCATTTGTATTAAGCAGTTTGTGGTTATAGTTAATTATGTATGGAGATAGATGACTAGTCAAGATGGAATTCATTACCACATGTAAAAAAGGATAGGTCCTATGGATAAGAGGTTGTTCTTGATCATGAAATCCTTGGCCGAGGTACTTGGACTCAAATAGAAAAGAGTTTCTAGTTCATGTCATATTGATTAAAGAATGAAAAAAACTCAGAAAATCCATATGATCAAAGCTATAGGGTTTGACATTATCCATGACCCTGACTGGATTAGGATCCTGTAATGAAAGGATTTGAGTGCATCGAAAATATGATTATTGGTTCACCAAAGTGTTCTAATTGATACATTCGTCACTATTTGGGTGGTCATAGTATACTGTACTAGGTGTTACCTATGACTTATGAGAACTAAGGGTATTTTGGGAATTGCACTCCAGGTTCGAAATTGTACTCTAGATTCGAAAATGAGTTTTCGATAAGATCAAAAGTTTGATTTTGTGATCTCACTACCAATTAGTGATGAACCTAGTTAGTCACACACAACAGAACACGTATGTGCCAAGAACGAATTAATTCTAATTGATATAGTTAATTAGAAATTAATTATCGAATTGGACTTGCAATTGGATTACAAGGTTGCCAGCACATCTCGAAGTTTAATTCAACATGGTGGTAAATCTCAAAAGGTTTTATATGAAAGTTCCATATTTAGGAACCTGTGTCAGAGGCATTTTGGTCTTTTCATATTTGGGTTAATATAAGGTATCAGATGACTTATATGTGAGATGATGTTGTTTTGGTAAATACCAAAATTACATGAACCTATTTAAAATAAGAATATTTGAAAATAAATTAATTTATTTTTAAATAAGTTTTTAATTGGGAATCAATATAATCTTCACAACCCTAAAAGAAAAGAATCTGACACATAATGAGGAGAGAGAGTATGGCTCATGGTTTTAAAAAGGAGAGAAACTTATTGAGTAGACACTCTACCACTCACTTCATACTAGTCTAGGTTCCCAAGGGCAACAAAGAATGAGACTTGGAAAAGAAGGAGTTCATTGGCATATCGTGTTCGTATGCACAAGCTAGAGGTCATGCGGTTGTATGGCTACGTGTTTGTGAGACGGACAACTATTCTCTATGGGACCTCACTACAAGAGGTACATCTCCTGTTTGTTCATCCTTGCTTTAAGCGTTTATGTTATCTAAATGACACAAGTAAATACCAACCTCATGAAAGGATTCATTGAGAGTGTTTTTTCTATTCTATATGAATGGTTCATGTGATAAGAAATTTTTGTTCACTACTGTTTAATATTCCACTGCGTTAATTTGAAGTTTCCCAACATTGGGTTCATTCTTTCTTTTAGTCAATCTGAACCAACCAATCCAATCAACTTTGGGTTGGCTCAGATCGGGTCATTGGATTTACTTGTTTAATTTTGTAAAAAATTTTACTTAAAAAACAATATCATGTAATAATATCTACTTTGCATTTTTAAGAAACCTTCCCTTTATCCCCCATCTTTCTCTCTTTTTTTCTCTCCTTTGATCTTTCTCTGTCTCATTGTGCCAACAACCACCATGAATCTAATATCATCATCATCACCTCCTTTGAACCATGGTACTAGCTCATTACTGAGGCAGCCCACACCGTCAAGGCTGAGCTCAGCTTCTTCTTTGTCGATAAAGTTGGGACTTCTTCAACTCCGACTTTGACACTAAGAAGTTATTTTCTGTCTATTTCTGAAGACATACTATAGGTATAAGAAAAAGGGTGTGGAAGATATGCAAGAAGTTCAAACTCCTAGAGAACCCTCGCGAGCAAGACACATTTGAACTCGAGGACAGGATATGGGGCAAAAAAGGGAAATGTGATTTATGTAGGAAAGTTTTAATTTTTAAGTATGAGGAAAGTTAAGTTACTAGGTTAGTGTATTGAAAAAAAGATATAAAGGTTAGGATTGGATCTTGGATTTGAACATAGAACTCTGATCACCGAACTATTGTATCATTGGATTTGATGAGATCCGATCCAATTGATCCGACGGTCCAATCCAAACCAGATCAAACCCATCAGATTGATTTGGATCCGTTAGTTCATTGGTTGGTCCGATCCACTTACACCCCTAGAAATTTGTAAATGAAAATAAAGAACTAGAGTTTATAATTTTTATAATTTTCAATATTTTTTTTATAAAATATATAAAATTGAAAATGAAACATGCCCTTAATTTTTCTACGGTTTGAAATGCCTCCACAGAAAATTAGCAAGAAAAAAAAAACCCATGAGCCTTACTCAATAGGCTGTGAATAAATGTTGATGATTTGCTTTCTTATCTCTGACTTTCCTTTAACAATCACAAAAGAATATCATTAAAAAAATCATTTTCATACTATTTTATTTTCTTTCCTTTTACTTTTCTACTCACTTAAAACACAGAAAAAATATATTTTATTTTATTTTATTTTCTGTTCTCTTTATTTTCTCTTCTCATCCAAACATATTGTAGAAAGGATCATAAGCCTAATGTATAGAAAATATAGCAGCATGCATCATGCATAAATTGCCATTGACCAATATTTGATGTAAGTATGTAATGTATAGCCCAAACATGAACTAAACTTGGGGTTATAAATTAATAACTATTATATTGTCCGATGCCTATGAAAGGTTGAATCCATATTACACTCGAAGGAAGCAGATTCTATTTTAAATATCACTTATTCTTTAAGTTATAGCTTTTTAACAGTTAAAGCTAAACTAATCCACCGTCTGTGAGCCACAAGGGAGGTCATGAAGAGAAAACATTGTTCTTTTTAGTTGTGAGCTCAAAGTTTAGAATGTTCATTTATTTCACATGGCAAATTTCAGCTTGAATTTTGAAGCAAGAAAAAAAAACATTTATAACCACTAATTGCTAGCTCAAATTTAAGCAAAAATAGGAATGAAAAGGGGCCATTACATACAAACAAATATGTTCAATTTTTAAAGTGTTTAATTTAACAGCGGTTATGGATTCAATTAGCTTTGTATAAATAGAAACATTTATTAGTTAGTTATAGGTGCACATGAATGTAACTTCCTAGAGAAGCCTAAGTTATCACTATATATGTAGCCTTCTTCTCATGTATGTTGAGTATAGTTGAATACATCACTTCTTCATTTAGTTAGAAACTCTGCACTACACTTTCTCTCCTTTTTTTCTCTTTAGTTTTCCTTTCTCTCAACTTGTCTCTGATACCTTACATGTTCTCATCAAAGCAAAAATGACCAATTATAAGCCTTTGCCTACACCAATGCCTTTTGGCCTCAAACTCTTGAACCAAGGTGATAATTTGTTTGAAGATCCATCCCTGTATCGATATATTGTTGGAGCTCTACAATATGCAATAATTACCTATCCTGAGATCACTTATTGTGTTAATAAAGTTTGATAGTTCATGCATCGCCCACTTCACATTGGAAGGCCATGAAACACATTCTTCGTTATCTTCAAGGAATTCTTACTCATGGCCTTCATCTTTGTAGGTCTCCCTCTCAGAATCTCATGGCCTTCTATTATAATGCCCGGTGATGAAGTCAGGGAGTGATCACCGGTGCAAGAAGGCATAAACAAGGAGTGACTCCTGGTGGACTTTTAAGCGGAGGGATATATGAATGAACCGATTACACACTTGAATAAGAGGGATCCTGAGATTGTATAAGTATAGGACTATATAGTTAAGGAGATCTTATATGAATTGATTTGTACTACCTATACCAATAAGATGCATCTTCTTTTTGATAGTCCATCACTAAAGAATTTCACAGTTAAGCGTGCTTGACTTGGAGCAATTTTGGATGGGTGATCTCCTGGGAAGTTTTCCCAGGAAGCATATGAGTGAGGATAAAGTACGCTGAAAAGATACATGTTGGTTTATGAGGACCGTCGTCAATCCATAAAGCAGTAGAGGATGTTACAAATGGTATCAGAGCTTGCACCTTTCCCAGTACAGTGTGGTTCAAGGATGAACCAAGCGGAAGCTGGTGGGCATGTAATGCCCGATGATGAAGTCGGGGAGTGATCGCCGGTACAAGAAGGCACGGACAAGGAGCCGCTCTTGGCCTACTTTTAAGCGGAGGGGTACATGAATGAACCGATTACGCACTCAAATAAGAGAGATCCTGAGATTGTGTTGGTATAGGATTATATAGTTAAGGAGGGCTTATATGAATTTATTTGTAACCTATACCAACAAGATGTATCTTCTATTCAGTAATCCATCACTAAAAAACTCTACAGTTAAGCGTGCTTGACTTGAAGTAATTTTTGGATGGGTGACCTCCTGGAAAGTTTTTCCAAGAAGAGTGTGAGTGAGGACAAAGCATGCTGAAAAGTCCCATGTTGGTTTATGGGGGTAGTCGTCAATCTATAAAGCAGCAAAGGATGTTACATCTATGATTTTGATTGGGAATTTTATCCTGATGATTGCAAGAGTACCTCTACCTTTTGTGTCTTCTTAGGCACCAGCCTCATTTCATGGTTTTTGAAAAAGCAATATGTAGCCTCTAGGTCGAGAACTAAAGTAGAAGATAGAAGTTTAGCATTAGTGATTGTTGAAATTTCATGGCTTCGAGCACTCCTATCTGAGCTTTCCTTATCAATTCTTGCTCCACCCATCTACTGTGATAATCTAAGTGTTGTGATGTTGGCTTGCAATCCTGTGTTCCAACAACGCTTCGAACACTTCAAGCTTGACTTGCACTTTGTGTGGGAAAAAGTAGCTCATGGTCTTGTTCAAGTTCACCATATTCCCTCTGAAGAGCAAACAGCAGATCTTCTCACCAAACCTGTGAGCAGCGCACATTTCCCTTATCTTCATAGCAAACCCAGAGTAATTAAACCTTTCACCTTATAAGTTTGTGGGGGGATGTTAAGGAGTCAATTAGCTTTGTATATAAACAAAAATATTCATCAGTTAGTTATAAATGCACATGAATATAACTTCCTAAAAAAGCTTGAGCTTTCACTATATATATAGCCTTCTTCTCACGTATGTTGAGTACAGTTGAATACATCACTCATTACCTTTTCTCTCTTTTTTCTCTCTCATTTTCCTTTCTTTCAACTTGTCTCTGATACCTTACAGCAACACTATCAAACACTATTAGTAAAAATGTCACAATACAACCATTGAATTATATATTGTTACTTTATTAAAAGGATTAAAATCTTACAATTAAAGATACAAATGAGTTAGATTGCTGGGTTCTACAAAAAATATATATATTTTTAACAATTCATTTTTTACATTCATTAATATAGTGTTAAAAAAAATTTATATTGACACTTATTTATAAACGTCAATAATAAATGTGGTGGCTAATAACTATATTTTGAATATATTTTATATTTAATAATTGTCAAGAAAAATTTTTAAGTATATTTGACGATCACTTAATATTAAAATTATTTTTCTTAACAATACTTTTCTTAACAATAAAACTATTGTCAAAAAAGTAATGTTGACTTAAGTGGATGTCAAAAACATTTAAAACTTTTCTTAACAATTATTAAATGTCAAAAATACCCAAAATTTTACAAATAAATGTCAATGTAAAGATTTGTTTTAACACTTATAAATGAATGTAAAAATGCATAAAAAATGAATAATAAAAATGAATTTTTGAAAATTCTCATCATTTTTCTTATAGTGATGTTTAACCAGCAAATTAAATAGGCCAGATTTGGTTATATTAACTTGAAAACTATAAGACCATCCTACGAACGTAAAATGGCTAGATCAATGTTTAGATTTTTTCAAAATAAGAACGCATTACTTCATTAAAGAGGGGGAGTTTGCTCTAATTATTTTCCCATTGAAATGTCAAAATTGTTATTATAATTGTTGTCATTTCTCAACATTTTGTTTGGACTTGGGACATTGCCATATTAATCTACAAGGATATACACGTGTCACCATGAGGTTATCTGGTTGAAACTTTTGTATTTTTTATTGGGTTAAATATATTTCACCATCTGAATTTTAAATCATCTGCAATTTACATATTAACTTTTCAAAATGTGGATTATGATACCTTGAACTTTTCAAACTATACAAAAAAATCTACTTTTTAAACAGTGCAAAACTTTAAATGATAATAGGGTATCATGTTGCAATTGATTTAAAAAAATGGTTAATTACACATAAAATTCACAGGCAATGTGTCAAGTTGCACAAATTAGAAATATCAGGGAGATTGAGTGCATATAAATCTTACCTTCATTAGTTATCAAGATTATACTGAGGGATATTTTTACATAATTTAAAAAATTTAAAGTGTCACGATATATATTTTCAAAAGTCAAGATATAAATTATATATGACTTAAAGTTTAATAGAGTGAAATGTATTTAATTTTTTGTATATTTTATCTTCAATTCTAATCTCAATCTCAGTATAAAAACATTTTATTCTATTGTTACGTACCCTCCAACCAAACATAACCTTTGGACTAATTTGTTTGACACAAAAATTGATGGTATTCATTTTGAGGTTTACTCTATATTTTTTATGATGTATTAATATATAATTAAATATCTGTATATAAAACTCTTTAATATTAATGGTTATTGAAACTAAGTTCATGTACTTAGAAATACGGAGGGTAATGTATTCAAAACACACAAAAAAAGAAGCTAATATACTTTTTTGCTTAGTAAGTTGGACAAATTAGCTTACGAAACACCAACGGATTGCCCATGAATATAAACCCGACATTCCTTATGTTCATCTTAATTATTTTTAATTTTCGTTTTATTTCAAATTAACAAATTTATTCAGGATTGGTATTACCTAAGGCATTAAAAATATACTAGATAGTTTTGGCGGGTCTTCAAGCCAACGCTACGCACACATGATTTAGAATAGGTTGCTAAAATGTCAGCCAACATAATGCATGTACGGGGAACATAAGGACATAAAGCCTCCATTTTCTTATTTAGTTATTTATATTGTTAATTGATTATATAATGCTAATTAAGAGTTTTAAAGTTTCTGCTGCAGGCACGGAATCTAAGTGCTAAGATAATCTTCTTTTTTCCAACTTGTCATATGCTGTGGTTTTAAAATCGTCCCTATCCTAATTTTATTTATTTATTTTTGGGAGAAAAACAGTCTTTTTCAATTATGAAAATGAATTGATATACTTGTGAGACTAATTCTTGCTTCGAAGGCTGCAGTTGCCTTTCTTTTAATGCATGCTTTTTCGCAAATTTGAACACCTAACATTAATTATAATGCTTTTAATGAATGTCTAATTAAACTCAAGCACGAAGATATATTACTACTAAACCCAGCAATCATGGATCACAAAATGCTATATGATTATATTTTTATTAATGCTTATTTTTTATGAAATTCAACACAAATAATTGATATGATAAATAATTTTAATTTAATGGTTGAATCGAGGGGTGTAAACTAACCAAACTGATCTTATGAACCCGAATTGATCCAACTAAATTAATTTGGTTTGAATCGGGTTATCGAGTTAAGTCGGTACGGATCTAATTAGAATTGACTACATATTGATTAAGTTATTAGATTTGCATTCCCAATCCATAGACCTGGTTTGAACCGGTCCAAATTTAGGCTTTTATAGACTGGACATTTAATATGAATTGTGTTGTTTAAGTTTTGAATTTGGAATTGTTGTAATATTAAAATTGTGCTTTTTGGGGTACTATATTGTGGGATGGAAATCTTCTATCTCCAAACCATACCCATTTTTCCTATCCCATCAATCATGTACTGTCATATAAGAGATAAAAATCAAAAGAGATTTAAAAATTTAAAATAATTACCAAATATATAATATTATCTTTCATGTGGCAATACATGATTGGTAGAATGGGAAATAGGAAATGGTTTGGGGATTGAAGATTTTCATCCCTATATTATAATATCAAGGAATTTCAAGTTTGAGTATTGTGATATTATAATTGTGCTATTTGGGTACTATGCTCTAGGTTTCTAGCCTCTATATATTAGAATAATCTATTAAAATATGAAAAATTGCTTATGTAACATTTTGATATGTTACAGTATTTTTTATGTTTGCTTTATTTTACTAGAAAAGTATTTTTGATTAAAAAATCATTTCTTTGAGTTTTATTTAGTATTGTTCGGATAAAATTCCAAAAAAAATAGAATTAATTTTTTTAAATTTTTTATGTGTTTTATAAACAAATAAAGATTGCTTCTAATTAAAAAAAACTAACAAATTACTTTTAATAATATCTTTTTTTTAAAAAAAAATTATGCAGTCATACTCTATATATATAGTTAGTAGAAAGCCATAAATTGTTATATATGTAATGCCTCAAGTCAACGTATCTTTAGATAAGCCTAATACAATCATAAGGTACCTCGGAACCAGCTAATGGCAGAATAACCCTCAAAATGCAGAAGTAGCACCCCACCATGCAAACAGACTCGCCATAGTAGTCTTCTCCTTGTTGTGGCAAACACATTGATTAGCCTTAAAATGGGCACGGTGCAAGGAAACTCAGATTGCCAGTGTCCCCCTCGTTGTGGTGGGTGCGTTGATCAGTCCCTAAAAGGAGCAGCTCAGACATCCTCGCCATAGTAAGCCTCCCTCTCACCATCAAGAAACCTTGATATCCAAAAACCCTAAAAATAATATAATTTCATTTTAATGATCCTCTACCCTATAAATACACATCATAACTTGCCAAACACCCCTAAGCTCAAACCCTAACAACCTTAAGGTGTTTCCCTTACCTTGATCTCACTCAAATTTCAAGTTCTCTTCCTCCCCTAATCCTCTTGGGTAAGTGTTTCCTTCATTCTCCCCTATGTCTTATCATGTTCTTCCATGTTCTTGAGATAGGGTAGCTCATATACAAAATCCTTCATGTTTTCCATTTACCAACCATCCTTAAATTTTTCCATGATTAAGTTTATCATAAGTTGTTTATGATTTTATGCTAGTTGTTAGTGTCATTAGATTCCTTGCTCCCTAGATTAGTTGGAGGTGACATTCCACACCCAGCCCCTCACGGTGAGTAGGTTTGATCTCATGACCTTATTTTTATTATTACCTTTATTTTCTTAGAATCAATTGTTTGGACCTAAATCTCCTCTTCATTTGAATGAAGGATGTCAGTGTCAGGTCCAGCCTCTGCTAACTATGTCCCGGGCCTATGCTTGCTTCCAATGTTGTTTGTTTGTTCCCCAAGCTATAATTTAAAATTTTCTTTTTGTAAATTGTCATATTTATAATATCCTTTTCATCGTTACCTATAATTTGTAATCTCAACTAAGATAAAAAAAAAAAAAAGTTAGCCTATTTAATAATTGTAAATTTTTCTATGGCCATATACTTAATTTAAGTGCAGATATAGAAGGGTCAAATTAGGTCAAAAGATATGTGTTAACATGATTATATATCCACTAGTATTTGTTCCCATGATTTCATGGGTGCATTTTAACCTTCTTATTTTTTTAATCTGGTATTTTTTTTAATTATTTCCTCATTTTTTGTTTATTTTCTTAAATAATACATATGATATTAAAAAATTAACAAAATTTCAATTACTTAGCCTAATGCCTAATAAAAAGTTAAAAAAATTTCGATTAAAATCTCTACTTAAATTAGAAGATTCCATTATCAACTATTCAATATATTCAACAATCAGAGACATTAAATCACAATAATATAACAGACATATTCAAACAATTACAGGCTTAACAATTACATATAATTCACATAATTCTAAAAACTACTCTACAACACATCCCCATATAACTTCACAGCTTGCATATCCTGCAATCTCTATAAATACAATCAAACTCTGTAGCAAACAATGCAAACAAGTCGGGGAAGAACATCTACACTCCCCCCCCCAAGTCATGCAATCCCAACTTCCTAGAACTCTATCGTGGAAACCATAAGTCTCTATCCTACATATATGTTAAAGCATATAAATAACAAAGATTTTGTTACTAACCTATACAACAATGCACAATACAAAATCCAAAGTTGCTAGCATGTAATCAATCAAATCCTAAAAATCCAAAATGAACAAACACATTTAATTTTAAGTGGTTATAAATATTAAAAAAATAATACACAATAAAAATGAAAAAAAAAAACCAAAGCTCCCTCTTCAAATACTATCATTGCTCCCTCCAATAGCCCTCCCCTATTAATAAAATACCAAACAATAATCACTCTCCAATGTTTTGAAAACCAACTTTGAACCAAAAAAAAGAGAAAAACTAAACCAAATAAAATATCTAAACCAATTTAAATGTTTAGAAACGTACCTAGATTGCAATGGTGGGCTTGGTTTCACGAATAGAGGCTTCGATGATGGTCAATAATGTGGTGGTAGAGGTGGCACGACAAAGAGAAAGAAATGGAAGAGAGAGAGGTTGCAAAATAAGGGGGAAGAGAGTTATATTCTTGCATTATACATAGCTCATAGATGGGTAAACTTGTCGGTAATTATTAAATGAAATGGTGCATTTTGAAGGTCACTAATTACTAACTGGTTTACTGATGAGTGTTAGGAATCCCAACAGTTGTGTGCCAATGCACACAAAATTCAAATTGCTATCAACAAATTCATTGGTAATAAATAATTAAAATAAAATTTTTAAAAATAAAATAAGTCATTGGTAACCCTGTTAGTAACATGATTAAAATAGTAAAAAATAAAAAAATCTGTTGGTAAGCTAAATATTTAAAAAAATAAAAAAATATTGACTGCCTGTAACCATTTCATGGCACATGGCGCGTTACATTTATCAGTGTTGTTAAGATCCATGGCAGCGGAGAAAAAATAATAATTTATATTTCTTGAGATGTTATATAATTTACAAAGAGGTATTGCTTATTTATAGGCCAAATATAAAATCAAAACATAAGAATCAAATCAACCTAAATCAATCTAAGTTATCCTAAAATATCATTAGGAATATTCTAGGATATAATATTATTAAATATTTTCTTATTTCTAATACCCCTTAAGCTAAAGCTTGCTAAGCTTTAATCTTGTTACAATTAAACAGAAATTGGTAGCGGAGGCAAGAGCAGCAAAGGGCCTGAGTAGGCCAAGACTTAATTGAAAAATGCTGGAGGGCTTGGATGGAATTGAACCAGGAAACTCTGGGACTGCGCAGAGGCAGGAAATTCTAGGATTGCACGAAGGAAGGAAACTTTGGGACTGCGTGAAGAATATAAATCAGATTTGAAGCCAAAATCTAAAAATGTGAACGGAAAACTAAAAAAACAGAGCGAAGGATGAAACCAAAGGAAGAAAATAGAGATAATTCTAAAAGTGCAATGAAGGGAAGAAAAGGAAGTGTTTGGCTCTAACAGTATCCAAAGAAAATAGGAAAATAGTGAAAAAGTAAATTGTTCTTTGCACAGAGCTAATTGCAATGAAAGGAAAGATTTTATGGTGGGTGCTATGGTTCTGATACCATGTTAGAAACCAAGAACCCAGTAGAAGAGAAACATGGAAATTGGCTGACTAACTTGGTTGGCACCTATTTATAGGCATGGAGTAATAAATACAAGGAGTTAACAAAAATAAAATCATTCCGATCCTAGTTGTCTGCCTAAATTAATATACAATCTAACTCGTCTTTGATTAAATTACATGTAGTCAGAAAACCGTTTAGTATGGCCGCCAGTATATGGTACGTGTCATTCGATGCAGAGTGGCTCCAAATATTACCATCATAAGTGTATTTTTTTTTTTGTGAGTGATTTTGGTTCTTCTTGTGCATTTTTATTTTAATTGTTTTATGGATAACAAAGATATTTGAATTTGTTTTAAAATGAGACGTAATATACTCTTTAATTTATAATTTTCGTTAAACTTTTTTATAAATGACACATTTTATAAAAAAGAAGAATTATATATCAATGTATACTTTTTAAAATTAAATTCTTATTTTATGGGATTAAACCATGGGGTTTGCCTGTTCAAACAAGGAAAAAAAAAAAAGAAAGAAAGAAAAGAAGACACCATGTGGCTAGCAAGAAAATGATTTTTGGACGTCGGATTTGCCACCCTCTAAGACTTAACCAACATTTATTGGGAATTATCCAAATCGAATAACGCTAATGTATTGATATTTTATCCAATTATCTTATTTTATTTGTATGATTTTCTATTTAATAGATTTTTTTTAGTATATAACTAATAGATATAAGAGTCAATTATTATAAATAATGTGATAATATATAATTAAATTACATCAAAATTAAATCGTTTTATCCAAAAATCTATATGCTCCTGCAGCTATTTCTTCATTTGTTTATTTATTTTTTTATGGGTAGTTCTTGATCAATTTACTATTTTATATACGCTTAAGGTTGTGAATCGGAAATTCAGCTCTTAGTACAGAAAGGAAAAAAAGTAAGAAAGAAAAATTGGCCTTTCAAGTAGCCAAGTGTCCATTTTCAACTTTAATAGCCTGAAATATCTTTGCC
Organism: Dalbergia cochinchinensis; assembly: GCA_031216125.1. Classification (NCBI taxonomy): domain Eukaryota; kingdom Viridiplantae; phylum Streptophyta; class Magnoliopsida; order Fabales; family Fabaceae; genus Dalbergia; species Dalbergia cochinchinensis. Next base: position 49,200,272 of record CM062373.1, on the reverse strand, counting down.
ATGTCAGTTTCGGAAACTTTTTATTTAAAAATGCCAGTTATTTTTTCATTCCTCATTTTTTTTTATTTTGTCGTTTTGCCACCATTAAACCCTAAAGGCTATATTGGTAATTTAATTACAATAAAGTGCTAGAAGTATAACCGATTCTCCAAAGAAAGATGCTCGTATAATCCCTTAAAAAAAATTATAAGATTATTTAATTATTTAAAAATTAAAATTAAATTTAGAATTAAATATGTGATTTTTTAAAATTTTAATAATAAGATATATTAATATTTTTATATGTATTTTATTATTTAAATATTAATAAAATTACACATTAACTTATTAATAGGACATTAAGTGATACATATATTATCTGAAATAGAATAAATATTAAAATAACTAGTTTTAATGATTGAATTTCACAAAATAAATCATATAAATATCCATTATAAATCTTAAAATAACTTATTTTATATAATAGCAGACATTAAAATAAGTGTAATATAATTCAAAATAATATCATGTTATTATCATTGCATTATGTCACATACGTAAGTCTATTAATGAAAAACAAACAAAAGACTAGTGTGTGTATTATTTTCATTCTTAAGGAACATGAGATTAATTTCTTTTTTTAGGAAATAAAAAAATCTAATGTAAAAAATCTTGAGAGATTACATAAGGCATTCACTTGTACAAAATAACTTCACCAATGCTCTATTATTTTCCCTCAATGAAAAATAATGAGATAGAGCCAGAATAATATTTAATTTTGTATTTTTATTTTGAGTTTAATTTCTATGTATTAGTAATATAACATTCAATTATATTATCTTATTGTTATAATTTTTTAATAAAATTTAATCACTTTTATTAATATGATAATATATGATTAGATCACATGTAAATTAAACTCTTTAATTTAGACAAAAATGCATATTAACTACGCCAGTTGACCCTTTTTTTATTTTCCTATAATCATTGAGAAAAGGAAATAAAAAAAACTTATTATATAATATTGCATGCTGAGTTGAGATGCACCAATCAACGTCGTTGTCTTGCTTGATGATTCCTGTTAAAATATTCAAAAATTCCCCAAAAACAAAAGAGATTATTATTATTATTATTATGCATGAAATTTATGTTTTATGATCAAATACTGAGTTTAGCAAGTAACCACTTTGGATTATCATAATCACATGCATGGCATTTGGGCATGGTGTGTTGAATTACAACATCTTACCCGGGATAAAATTAAACTTCGACTATTTTGATATCTCAAAAATAAATATTTATTAGGACACTCATTTTATTATCATTTAACATAATAATAATCTTCACTTATCTCATTTATTCATTATATTTAATAATAATAAAATAAATATTTTAACAAACATATTTTTCTAGAGTGTTAAAATAGTAAAATTTATAAAATTATGATTAAAAAAATTGCAGAAGTGGGATATAAACCACCACCGAAGCCGGGTTGCCTTAAATGCCACGTTTCTACTCTCCAGACACAACAGTATTTAGGGGGCTTCTTTTTCTCTCAGCTCCCTTTCAAACATATTAACATCTTCACAACACATCCTTCAGGTTTTTTAAACCACACCACTTTTTCTGTTCCATGTCTTACATGATTTTCATCACCATCCTTCCCTTTTCTCTCCCACTTTCTGCTCACTTTCCTGTGGTTCCTCTCCTCAACCTCACTACCATCTTGTCTATATAGATTATTATTATTGTTCTCCTGAATTCAGTTTCCTTTTCATTACAAAGATTTATTAAAAAAAAAGAAGAAGAAAAGAAGGTGGCCCTTTTGAGAATTCTTACTTTTCCTGATTGAAACTCCACCCTTTGAGTTGTGTTAAGGTCTTACAGAGAGGTTTTCAGCTAAGAAAGGAAGAGGGGTCTTAGAGAGTAACCGGGAATGGAAAACGTTTCAGTTTCAGTGCTGTGTAAGGAAGAGGGTCAGATGGATTTGCCACCTGGGTTCAGGTTTCACCCAACTGATGAAGAGCTTATAAGTCATTACCTTTACATGAAGGTCACTGACACAAGCTTTTCTGCTAGGGCCATTGGAGAGGTGGACTTGAATAAGTCTGAGCCTTGGGATTTGCCATGTAAGTTTAAAGGAATCAAATTTTCAAGACCCCACTTTTTTTTTTTAATTTGTTATCTTGTCACGAGTTAAAGTTCTGAAAAAAAGTCTCTTCGCTTGCGGGATAATCCTGGGAGCCTCGTGCTGGCTGGCCTTTTTAACATTTTTTGTTGCTTCTTCCTATATTCATTTTCTTTGGCAATTTCTCTTCAGAAATTATAACTTTGTATGATTTTTTTTTTTTTTTGGTAGGGAAAGCCAAAATGGGTGAAAAAGAGTGGTACTTTTTCTGTGTGAGGGACAGGAAATACCCAACAGGTTTGAGGACAAATAGAGCAACTGGATCAGGATATTGGAAGGCCACAGGAAAAGACAAGGAGATACACAGAGGGAAATCACTGGTTGGAATGAAGAAAACACTGGTTTTCTACAGAGGAAGGGCACCCAAAGGAGAGAAAACTGAATGGGTCATGCATGAGTTCAGGCTTGAGGGAAAATTCTCTGTCCACAACCTCCCCAAGACTGCAAAGGTAAAAACTTAATTGGCTTAATCAAACCCTGTTTCCTCTGTTTTCAACTGCACCCCTTTTGGTTCCCTCATGTTTTGGTGAGTTTTTACTTCTTATTGAGTGCTAGTTAATGGTATTGGTAATGGATTTGTGATCTGTTGCAGAATGAGTGGGTGATTTGTAGGGTGTTCCAGAAGAGTTCAACTGGGAAGAAAACACATATCTCTGGGATGTTGAGGCTGGACTCATTTGGCAATGAATTGGGTCCTTCTTCTGTGTTGTTGCCACCTTTGGCAGATTCACCACCTTCCAATAATGGCAAGAGTACAAAAGCACTGGCTGTGACTGAACCAGCTTACGTGCCCTGCTTCTCCAATCCAATTGATGCTCATAGGAACAACAACCAAGGAGGGGTCTTTGATCCCTTCAGCAACACCCCTTTTGGTTCTCCTTCAAACCCTTCAGATGGTATTCCAAGAATCACACCCTATGGTGCTTCATTCCCCTCCTCCTCCTCCTCCTCTCAAGGGGTACTTCAAAATTCACCAAATTTGCCATTACCACCAGCAGGTTCTTCTTACGGCACACTGGACCAGACCTTAATCAGAGCCTTGCTTGATGGATCAAACCTGAGGAATAATAATGATAATGGTTTCAAACCTGAGGGGGAAATAATGGTCAGTGTCTCACAGGAAACAGGTGTTACTACTACTGCTGTGAACAATGAAATCTCTTCAGTTGTGTCAAATTTTGATTTTGGTAGGAGGCACTTTGAAACTCAGCACCCTCCTCCACCTGCTTCAGCTGCACTACTGGACCTTGCTACCTTGTGGAATTACTAGGATCAGATAAAGTTACATAGGAAAGAAAAACCATCTTATGATTTTATTTTATGACATTTAATTTGATGGTGGTGATTGTTGTTGTCTGTCTTTATATATTTGAACTAAATGATGTGTGAATATATAACAGTGAAGCATGTATTTTGTAGTGTATGAAATCTTGTGACCATATGGTGTTTTGGTGTTTTTCATACTTCAGGTATGTTATGGCTGGCACTTGGCATGAGCATGATTATTATTATTATTATTATGGTGTGAGCTTGGATTATAATTAATACTAGAACCAGACTAGTAGGTACCCTATACTACATGGTTGATCTTGTTTTTCTTGATTCTATTCTATCAGCAAATATTGAAAGGAATGCCCCTTTATTCTGGCAATATTTGAATTGCATTATTTAATTCGAGATTGTGGGGACTGAGTCAAGTACAGTTGCATTTGAAAAAACTCTCAATTCTTTCTCCCTTGTAAACATGCGCACGCGCTACCTTTGACATGGACAAGAATCATTTAACAAAGGGATAATAATATTTTAACATTTAAAAAATGATTGTCTATTCAGACATTCATTTTATAATTATTAGATATGATGGTTATTATTATATTTAATAATTATAAAGTAAGTGTTGTCAGACATTCATATTTTAAATATTAAAATAGCATTACTCTTAATAAAGGCATATGCATTTTTTACGCTTCAATGAATCTCCATGTAGTGCAAATCAGGACTATTGAGTGTTGAAGCACCCCTCTCTCTCCCCCTCCCTCCCTTGTTCATGCGCGCGTGTCAATGACAATACAAGTATGTTTCGTTGTCAAAAAATAAAAATTCAAACATTTTTACCCAACCAATCTAAGGAAAATATTCTCTACCCGCAACATTCTATGAGTTGTACGGTTAAAGCATTTGCGTGATTGATATCCGTATCCTGTAGTTAACTCATTGCCTAGTAGCAGCCTCACTCAACACTTAAATGGAGGATTTATCCGAGGGCATTGGTTGGAAATAAAAATGAAAATTTTGGTATCGGTATGATGGATTTTAATGTTTTTAAAGTATGAGGCTCGCTCAAAAATTTTCAATCTTACCTTTCTTTTGACAAAAATCCTTAAAATAATTCTTTTTAGCATGAAGAAGAAAATGTTTGAAGGAGTCATATTATTTTAACACCAAAAAATTGATGTCATTAGATATGATGATATTCACCATACCATCTCATTCATCCATAAGATCAAATGGTGGTAAAATAAGTTGGGTGTTAAAATAGTAACATTTTCAGTCTTGGAAATAAATGTTTGAGAAAATTATACTTGGGAATAAATGTTTGAGAAAATTATACTAACCTCTCTTGAAGTTTAGTATAATTATACTCGACACTTTTTTATTTTATAAAATTATCACTGATCTTCTCTGAGATTTACTAAAATTATATTGACATCTTCTATAGATACTAGTTCATTAATTAAGAGATAAAAAAGATAACATTAGATATATATATATATATATATAATTATTAATAATGAAATTATAATATTTTAACAATAGTTAACAGATTAATTGAATAAAATACATTTTATGCATGTTACATGAAAATAAAACTTATAATTATAATTTATGATTAAAAAAATTGGGTATTTTAGTTAGCATACATGTCAAATGTTGTCAAAATATTCTGATTTTTTTATTAATAATCATGAATTATGTCACTTATTTTTTTTATTACTTAAATTAATGAATTAATATTTATAGAGGCTCAATATAATTTTAATACATTTCAGGAGAGATCAATGATAGTTTTACAAAATGAAGGAGTATAGACTATAATTAAACTAGTTTAATCTCTAGGAAGGAGAGCATAAACTATTCTAAATGTTTCTGCAAATCAAGTAAGAACAAAGAATTTGTGCAAGTGAAGACAAATTGAATGTGTGGCTTCAGTTGCAAAGCCATCTTCGATAGAGAATCAAGTAAATAGATAAAGGAAATTAACCAAGAATATCGCTTGATTTATCTTCCTTTAATCTCTGTGATTCCTTTTATTGGATGTACTTGTGAATTTTGATCTTAATTATTTCTTCTCATTCAACCAAATTCAAATAGCAGTTGTTCACCGAGTCGTTTAGCCAAATATGTATGTTAGAAATTACTAATGAAAAACATCACAAAAAAAATCTTTAAATCTTGTCCGGTGAACTAAATTAAGAAATAGTTCTCAGCAGTTTTGTCTGTATCTATGATTGTTAATTAATTTATCGTTCAATTCATTCTTTTATTCATTCAGTTGAATTTGTCAAATCACTCATTTCCCGTTTCATGATGCATGCATTGCGTTTTGAAGCTGTAGCATAGCATGGCATGAGAACAGTGATGCTCTTCTTTCTTATTTTGTCAAAAAATTTAACATAATACACGTACGTATCTACTTTGTACCATGTGGTATCTTTATTTGTGGCACATGATAAATCCTTTCAGAAGTCCACCAGTTTGAATTCTACACGGCTTGATCCTTTAACCATATATGAAATCACTGGCAATAATATGCCCTTCACAGCTTTTTATCAACTCATCGTTTTTTGTCTGATGGCAAATATATACGTTAAAAAAACAGCTCCTTGGTTATATTTCGTTTTCTTTGTGTTACCACGCCACCAATTCAACGGTACCTCCAATTCTATGTAATAATGTTTAACTTACTTTATTGAAATAAAAATAAACTATCTTAAATTTTTTATCTTCTATGATAGTATAAAGTTTTCTAGAAAGAAATTATTTATCAAGTCTTCCCGCGCAAGGTTTGGACCCCCTTTATCAAGAAGAAGAAACGTTTGTAACGTTGTCACACAATGAGTTAGGATACTTGCATATATATATATATATATATATATATATATATATATATTGTATGAGATATTATATCGACTCGATCACTGTTAATATACTATTAGATGAGATGTAAATCATTTCATTCAAATAAGGTTTATATCTCATCTAAGAAGAAATAAAATATAAGTCAGTATGATGTCATATACAATATAAATGGAAGTAATATTTTTCTATCACAATTATGTATTGGCGGAATTATGGATATGGTGTATGTTTAGAAACACTAACCACGTTGCACTACACACTGGGGAAAGAGAATTGTCTAGCTGACACCAAATTTATATTTATATTTAATCAATTTTAATAAAAAAAATTCATAAAAAACTTTGAGCGGCAAATTATAAACCAAATCTACAGATAAAAAAATTACCACATTATTCATTTTTTTACCCACAAAATTCATTCACATAACTTTATTCCTATTTTTAATTTTTAATAAGACATACTTCTGAGCGTATGTTTGACTAAGGGTAAAAATAAAGGTAAATTTGTTATGATTGAGGTTATATGTTATTACATAATGAACCTCATCCATACAAAATTTATTCTAATTTTTACTCTTCAATCAAACATATTATGAGTATAACAATTTGATTAGGCGATTAAGCAAGTAAAATTTTCGCTTTCAACCATATTAATTTTAGTACCATGAAAACCAAACAAGGAGAGTAAAGTCTTCAATCCCATAGTGCTTTATTGCACTTACGTTGCTCTTGGAAAGTGACAGATTGTGTACATTGAATGCATTTCATATGTCAACCAAAGACAGAATTATACTCATTGCTGGAGTTAAAATTTATCGCCTTCCATCACTTACTCATCCACCTGTCATAAGTATTATCAATTTTCGAAAGAATCCAAACACAAAACTAAATCAAGTTCTTCATAATTCAAGCTCAAACTATGACCATATATTATAGACAACGGTACCGTGTGATTCACTAAGGACGAGCATATTATTCCAGATAAATTGACTGTTGGCAGCTATGATATTTCTTTTCCTTTTCTAATTAAAGAATTTGAATGATACATTTTGGATGATGATTTTGGTACAAAAGATCAAAACCTCATACTTCCAATCAATGATTCCGAAAGTTGTTCTAGATCAACGGCTAAGAAATTTAATATCGGTATTAAGCTTTGGTGGATCTGCATTCTAGGTGGAGTACTTATTCCCACTCGCCTAGGTAGCATTTGGTATCTGACTCTGGACAATGAAGATAGAAACAGTAAAAATAGTGGAGATGAAGATATAAATATTAAATTTTTACCTAAGGTGTATTATTGAGAAAAAATATTAAATTTCTTTTTTTACATTCTGTCTCTACTGTCCCCACTTTTTAGAAGGATAAAAATATAAAAAAAATTTGTCTTAGAAAGAGAAAAGTTTTCTGTTCTCATACCATGTCTCTATCACTAAATAAGTTTATATTTCCGGTATCTTCGTATTCTTATCCTAGGAACAATAACAAATGCTACCTTCGTATCAAACTTATTATAAAGCCATGAATTTGTTTTTAACATATCTCCAAGATATGAATTAAGCTAAATACATGATATATATATATATATATATATATGGTCCAACAGGATGAAGTTATGACAAGGTTTTATTTTTGTTTCATTTAAGAGTTTTACTAATGAGTGTCTTAAGGATAATTTTTAAGAGTCTTAAAGTGGAAAGTTTTTCATAGAAAGGTAAAGGTTTTAAAAGTTCATTTAGTTTCAGTTTTTAATTTTCAGTCTTTATTTTTAATTTTATAGTTTTTAGAAATTTGTGAAGGAAAAATTGAAAACTAAAAATAAAAATTAAAAACTAAATTTTATAATTTTCATAATTTTTAATATTTTTTTTATAAAATTTAAAAAATTGAAAAACTGAAAATTAAAAAATAAAACTAAAGATATCCTTTTAAAGCTTCTAATGCATTAAAACAGTCTGTACTCTTATTCTGGTGTAACCACACAAAAAATAAAAAAAAGTACTTTTATTCAGGTAGTACACGGGTGGAAGTTGTGCAGATTAGCTAGTGGAATTTATTTAATGTTGAGAGATATTCAGTTTACACCTAATTAAGTACTATACTGAACCAACCTTGGAGGGAGGAGAATGAAACGTTACCTGTGGACAGAATCGCCCCAAGTGGATCTTGCAGTACTCAAATCTAGATTAATCGGCTGATGGGTGAGACACCGGCTGGGAAACTAAAACAAAAAGTCCTATACTGAACCGATCATCAAACCAGACAACTATTGCGTAGATCGATCTCCACATGTAGTGGACTAGTAGTGGTCAAGGGCTAACTCTATTTAAAGCTTTTTCTCATGCGTTGCTTGTAGCCTTGTGCTAACAAATGCCAATAGCACAGCGCCGTGCTTCTGGCTGCCTTTGAGACATATGAGGGACGGAGCGTTCAAAATCTACCACAGATATCCTATGGTACGGTTATGCTGGCTAAATTAATACTTAAATCGTAATTAAATTTCACACTTGAAACATCTTGAATCTTAGATAAGAAAAAGATGTATCATAAATAAATCAAGATGATGACACATTAAGCTGGGGTTAAAAATTTACCAAAAGATCTTGTAGTTGGGACTACATTAATATTTGAATATGAACTAATTTGCACCTGAAACACCTTGTAGCTAGCCGTAAAAATTTGTTCAATCACAAATCAATCAAAATGCTGCAAATTAATTATTATTATTATTATTATTATACCTTTTTAAATTTTCTATAAGTATCCTTTTTTAGTGGAAGCAATATTTTCGTGCATCTCAATTGATTAGGGGGAAGGAGAATATGCCACTTCAACCGACCATTCATTGGTAAAATGCTACCAATTAATATATGTGAGCATTCCACATATATATACACATGTACACGTGCAATTTTATATCTGTCTTTTTTTATACCAAAATGTAAAAGTAGTGAAATTTGAAATATTTTCATGTATATTATTTAAGTATCTTTTTTTGTGTAAAGTGAATTTATTCAATCACAATGATCCATAGAGAGAGCATCCCAAATGCAATTGAGCACCTCGTTATACCAGATTTCCATCCAACGTTTCTCTAATTAATTGGGTTAATTTATCAGCCACTTTATTATATTACCTAGTTAGGGGTTCATTTCATGAGAGTGTGTATTGTATTGAGAGAGTTTCGTGACCAAGAATAAGATCCATGTATATAAGCTCTACACTTCAAGGGGATTAATTATTATTTTTGACGAGTGATATATATATATATATATATATATATATATATATATATATATATATATATATATATATATATTGGCTTTGAAGTAACATAATACCCGTTAGTCCGAGACAAACTAAGACTTGTGGGGGATCGTGTTGCTATTCTGGAAGCTTTCAGATATCTCCTTTGAACCTTCTTCAAGGATGAGAACATTGGGCCCTAACTAAGAGGCAAACTCAAGCCCTATCTCGACTCCTGTGGCTTCAGCTTGATGGGCATTCATCGATTCACCTTATTATCTTCTTTTTTTTCGGGCACAAATTTTCCTTTCCAGTCTCGAAAAATGACACCATCAGCCAAGTCAAGTATTGTTTAACTATCTCAAGCTAAAACTACGACATATCTCTGAATTTATTAAATGTTTATCAACAAATTTACTCATGCATACTTAATTAAGAGACGAAACCTAAGAAGTTAAATCAAATTTAGTTATATATTAATATTACTCAAGACTTTGTGACTAATGGTTATGGATTGAAAGGTCTTTTTTCAAAAAAAAAAAAAAAATTCACTGATTCATTAGACCCAATTATCAAATGAATAATGATTGATGGCGCGGATAAAAATTTGCATACTAATGAGAAACTCATGAGTATTGAAACCACGTTTTGCCTATTTTCCAAAAGGATTTGGCCGTTTGAAAATGAGGAGATTAATAAATTGTAAAAGTAAGACACTAGTTATTATTAGATCATTTAATGTGATTCACACATGATATATATAAGATAGAAGTTATTGATCTAAAGATAATTAGTCATTACTTTTACACTTTATCAACCTCATTATTTTAGAGAGTCAAATCCTTTGCAAACTCGTGAATATTATTTTATTTTTTAACAGCATCTATTACACCCCTCATATCTCTTTTGCGAATACGGATTTGTGTTGTGAAGCTGTTATAAAAAACAAACTCGACTAATTTAACTTCACGGTAAAAACATTAACAAAAGATTTTATGAATGCGTTTGGTTTTAGAAAATGATTTTTATTTATTTTTAGTTTTAGAAATTTTATAAAATAAATTGTAAAAGGTAAAAATAAAATTTAAAACTGCATTTTATAGTCTTAACTATCTCATTCACAAAATCATAAAAGGTCAAAAAAATTAACTAAAAAAATAAATAAAAATTAAAAATTATCTTCTTAAAACGAAATGCACCATAAATATCTCTTGGGTTAAGATTTTTTTTCCATTTTTAATAAGAGTATGAAGGCAAGATGGGCTGAAATTAACGTGTGTAATGGGTCCCACCCACCAAGAGAAGGATGAGATCTTAACGGTTAACAGCTGTGCAATGCGTGTCCCACAGAAGCTGACATCAGACTGAGGAAAAAAGGTTGCCCTCGTTTAACGGTCGACGCATTTACATTGGTTATCGTGTCAATTTATTTTTAATTCAATATATTGGTACAAATCTTATTTAAGCAGAATCTATATCTTATTTAATTATAAATGATAAATGAGTTAAAATGATCTCCTATATTAAATAAGTGCATATTAGAGGTGTATAAGGGCAGTTGAACAAAACCTGAGCCTGGTCCAATATTTAGATCGAGTCAACTTTTAAAACCTTAATCCGACTTGATAATGATTCAACTATATCTCATATCGTATCGGGTCAATCCGAAATTTTAACAATATACAGGAATTTAGATATTTTATATAGTAAAATTATAAAATTTACAAGAAAAAAATAAAAATTTACAGATATTTATGATATAGAGTTCAAAATAAATATATCAATACATAAATAACATCAAATCATGTAAAATATATTAATTGAATTTTATAATTTTATATTTTTTCATAAATTATTATAAAAATATATATCTCTTAAGAAATTATTTAATTTCAGATTAAATCAGATCAACCTAATATATGATTTAAACTTGGCCAAAAAAATATATTAGATTAAATTTTAAGATTCAAACTCATTCCAGTAAACTTCAGGTTGAGTCAGGTCAACGGATCGGATCGAACCAGACCGGTCTCATAACATTTTTCTCCGCATTTGCTTAGCGTCATCGACTGCCCAACCAACGTCACTCCTTGCCCGCCACGTGTCTCCACCGCTGCGCCAGCTATGCCTTTGTTGTCTTCTTTCAAAGTGCCACACACGCAACTCAACTCCACTCCGGAAACTTAGGGCCTTTCCCAGTGGGCCTGTGGGCCCACATCTCATTCCTTGGTGCCATGCATCCATCTAAGCCCATGCCACACAAGTCAAGTCACAACTCTATTTAATTAGCATTTAAAAATAGTTTTTTTTATAGTCAAGTCATAACTCTATTTTTTTGAACAAAATAATTTTGTATTTAACCAAATCTTGATCAATAAAAAAATATATATATGACAAGATAATTAAAAATAACACCATGATGTGTATATTTCAAGTTCGAGCCCTACTCCTGAGTATAGTATTGGTACTATTCAACTTGAGCATAATTGTTGATAGAAAAATATCTTTGGTTTAGATCAAAAAGAAAAAGCAGAAGAAGAAGAAGAATAACTCTTCTTAGATATGAGCCTAACTAAAAGCACTAAGAAAAATTGAAGATGAACTATATATAGGCAAAATGATTCCCTTATCTTTTATTTTTCTTAATTTATTCCCTTATATTTTAAATTGACAATTTGGTCCAAAGTCATTATTTCATCACATAACTGATGGAAAATATTGACATGGCACAATCCATATTAACATTGTTTATGTCATGTCAGCATTTTCCTTTAATTATGTGATGTAACATTGGCTTAAGACCAAATTAAAAATTATTTGAAGAGACCAAATTGAAAAAAAAAAAAGAAAGGCAAGAGATTAAATTGAAATTAAAAAATGAGTAAAGGTAAGTGACAAAAAAATTTATTTTGCCTTATACATCAGTGTGTTTGTTTAATTTATATTTTAAAAGATATATTATGAAACTTAAATTTTATATATAATTTAAAAATTTAAAAATTTATTTTTTTATAAGATATTATTTTTACCTTCTAAAAAACCTAAAAATTGATTTATTTGAGATTCTAATTATTTTTGTAAAATTATTCAAATATATGAAAAGTTTTTTTTTTTTGGAAGAAAGTGATTTTGAGGAGAGAAAAAAATCATCCACATGCACCCTATATCTAAAACGAATAGAGAAACTTTTGTTAGACTTTAAAAGAAATTAATCTTATTAATCTTTTGGGGGATTAATTTTATGTCCTTAATAAATGAAAGATCAATGTGATGTGCATATGTATCAGCAAAAATAAATGTAGTGTGTATATTTTTACAAGACCAGCGTCAATGTTTATTGAAAACAAGTGCACATGAGTTTTTGCGTTTTAAATATTTAATTTTTATTATTAGCATCGTTCTTTTTTTTACAGGTGGCTCTATAGTTTGTTTATAAATGTTATGGTTGTTAAAAATATACATTTCTTTTGTCTTTTTAATAGTTTTTAAAAAATATCACTGCTACATGAGTCTAATAATCCTTTTTTTTTTGCTGAACTAATAATCGTATTTATAAACAGATGGGTAATTGATAAACAGGTAATAGCTATAAATAAAAGTAAAAATTATACAATGAAAGAACTATAAAGAGGGCCACAAGAGGCCTATGACTATAAAGTACAGGGCCACACGAGAGGTCTATGAAGGAAAAATATTGAGCATATAGGATCCAAGTCTTCTGCTTCCACCTTTTGTATCTAATTTGACTAATTATGTTTCTTAGACAATATATATATATACACCCACACACTATTGAATTTAAGAAATGCCTAATTTTAAAATCAAAAGTAGACATCAACGTATGCCAGGTAATTAAACTATCATGCTTAGCAAAGGACAATATTAATTCCGATTATGATTAGGTAATGTCAATTATTTCACAGCCTTGAGGCCACTAAATACGGTCCGTTACATGTGTACTTCCAAGAAGTATTCATAAAGAGTAAAAGATGAAATATTTAAAAAAGAGAAAGCGACAACCATTAAACAGGAATTAAGATACGGAAGGAGATTTTTTTGCGTATAATATAATCAAGCTTAATCCAAGCCGTAGTATGTGAAAGGCCAACATAGTCTTATCCTATTTTATATGTATGGTCCAAAATCTCCAATGGCCTACTAAAATGATTGCGCTCAACCTTGAGAGTGAAACATAATTGGAGCAAGCGTCCATTTTTCTCCTACAGGTAATTATATGAATGTTTAGTTAATCCACTCCATTTATGACTACACTAATCGTTAATTTGCCGCAACTTCATTGAGGGCTGGAGCCATCACGCCACACAAAAATAATGTTGTGTACATATTAGGTAAAATAAAGTATATATTCAATGACAAACTTATTTAATATATAAGATATATATTGTTATAAACCAAACTATTTCTTCTAGTTATTATTTTCTAGTTCCGTCTCTCTCAGTCACCAAGTTAACAAGATATGCTTTTAGTCGAGTTCATGCACCTTATCAAGTCCATGGCAACATGGAGGCAAACAATTGGCTTTGAAAAAGTAAGGTTAGCTTATGTGAAACTGAGTAAAGAGAAAATGTCTTACAAAACAGTGTTTTGATTTAGAAAATATGATATAGATAAATGTTGTGTGAATCCAATTGGGGGCAAGAATTGAACCACACTGTTGGCTTTTTGTTCGTTAAGGGAAATAGTACCTAATTTTGTGGACTCTTATTTGAGATGATTGGTCACAAACTAGGACAAATCCTTGATGGTAACAATTTGATGTCGCTACATTTGTCCATAGTCCAGTAAAATTAATGCCAAACATTTCAATTTTTTTTCTTCCACTAAGGCACTAAACCGAAGATGGTCAACCTTGATAGAAATTGATGCCATCGCCATCATTAAGATTATCGCCTCAAAAGTTCTGATATGCTAAGGTAAGCCAGGCCCAAATGCGACACGGTTTTATTTGTATGCTTGCATTTGATCGAGAGTGAATTTGGATTTTACTGGATTATAAATTATGTACTTTGTTTGAATAACACGTATTTGAGATCTTTGATTAACTAGTACATAGATTTAAATAAATTTTCTTTGTAAATTATGATATTTTAATTTTTTTCAAAAATTGGAATCAATTTCCCCTAATTATGTAAGAAGAGGATCATTTACATTTCATCATAATCTTGGAATGGCATTTAGAATACCCTTATGACATGTATATGCTCTATTGAAACAACATTGAATAGAAATATAGAATTGAAACAATATATATTTTCTTGATGAACATATACATGATTTCATTTTTTTTTAATAAAGATATTAAAGCTAGGAATTTTCTTAGAGATGATAGGGGAAAATGGTGGAAGTCAAACATAGGATCACTCACTCAAAGTTACAGAAAACAACCATAACTATTAGGTTACAGTTTCAACCTCTACATGATCTGAAATTATACAATGATATACACGCTATTTTCATTCATGAGCTCATGTTTAATAACTAATGCTAAGAGATTACTGTTAATGTGTGGTTAGTTTTTGTGAATGGCATAATATTCGCCCTGTTAAGTGCAATGATAGAATAGAATGCAATATGCAAATACGCGTAACAAAATAAACAATTGCTTACTTTCTTGGTAATTTCCTATGCTACTCGTTGATCTCTTTGGCTTGGATAGGAAATGATTCGAATTTGCAACGATTGAGATGTGCCTTCCAACTTTGCCCTTTTTACAACTTTTTGCAAGCATGAGATTAAGATATATTCTTGAATGATCATGACCTTTTATGTTGAAATTGTAATTATCCCATTACACCCGTTCCATGTATATGCCCAATAACATAAGTAAGATAAAGATTATCATTAAACAAATAACAACAAATATGCTGATTGTTTGTTGTTCATTTTGTCTATAGTCAATATTGAGTGTCGCTTTTCACTTTATATTTTCTCTTGGTTTTTTCTCCTTTTTTCTTTTGGTGAGAAGCGTTGTACCAAGGTTGCATATCGTTGAATGGTTATCAAACCTATTCGAAGCGGGCAAATGATGGGCCTGGCCCATCTTGGAGCGGGTTTTGGGAGAAAAGGGCCTTGACCTTGGTCGACATCCTTAGTTTTGGCTGACAAAAATTGATGATATCCTACCAAAAACATTTCTGATACGTTCTGACAAAAACACCCATAATGATGCGTTACTGACAAAAAGGTGGAAAGAAAAAACATAGGCAACGGGAAAGAGAACACAAAAAGGATAGTGAGAAACATCATTCTTGCCCCCCCGAAAAATGATGTCACAAGCAAAATTGCCGAATTATATTTGTTAAGAAGTGATTATATTTAATATTTTATACCAAGTTGATGTTCATATCAAAATTACCCCAAAGGTAAATTGACCATCATTTTTATTAACATAAATAATTATATTTAATATTTTATATTAAGTTCATATTTGAGAGCCATTATCTTGATCCCAAAAGATTATGTATTTTAAAAAATAGCTTATCTTATGCAAAATTGATATTGTAGAATAACCACCAGAGCTGTAAAAAAATTATATTTTTGATAAAATAACTTAATTTTATTAATAAAAATAGAGATTAATTGATGTTTAGATAAATCTGTTAAATGGAATGAATTTTTAGAAAATCATGAGGGAATATAAATTTTTTAGAAATTATTTTATTAATAATATAATCCTTTGAGATTAAAATTGTGATTTTCCCATAAAGATATTTCTATCCCAAGAACATACTAGCCACTCAAGATAAGAAGAGGGGAGTTGGAAAGAGAAGTATTTGAAAAAAAACCAAAAGGTGGGTTTCATGTTTTTTTTTCAATCTTTGATGACGTGCATCTTACCTTCTGTGGGATTCAAATAACATTAATGTGATGCAAAAACAAAAATAGCATCATCGTTTAGCTCTGTTTTATTTATGAACAACAAACAAAAGCAAATTGAAATTATTTCCGTACGCAGATGCCTGGAATTGCAGGCAATGATCAAGGCCTGGACCTCTTACCTCATCAAATTCTACAGAAACAAAACTACACTATTGTTGAAATGACATATATCCAAGACCAACCTCAATAGAAAATAGCTAAAGATAAATTTTTAGTGTATAATAAAAATACACAATAAATATATATCACATATTTTATTATTATTAAAAATGATGAGTAAGTGAAATGAGTGGAAACTACACATCACATTCAATAATAATAAAATGTACAATGTATATTTATCATATAATTTTATTATATGCTAAACATTTATTTATAACTAAATATACAGATGATGTTTGGCCCTACTCCAGCCTCAATTATTCGGGACACAAACACACAAGTAGCCAATTAACCGTGCATACGTGGTATATTACTATCCATGATATCAGTCTCACCTCTTTGAATCACAATTTATTTCCTACAACCACCACTGATCCACCACAGCCTATGCGCATGGACATACATAAATAAATAAATCACATTTATCAATTTCCCTCGGATTAAGTTTTGAATTCCAGATCTCCAATCCATCACCACCAGAAGGAACAACGCAAGGACCATCCTTTACAACTCCTTTGCTGATTGTCAGCTTGTGAATTAACGCATCTCCACTTTGCTACAGCTATGTGGTACACATACCCCCACATGCTGGCATCAATGTTCAAAGTGGTGTCACTCAATTCAACACCATGCGGCCACAGCCACATCTTAATGTCTTCTTACATAACTTTCTCCACCTCAGCTTGTAGGACAGGACATAACATAACCCTGTGTTACACTGAAAAGGCACACAGTAGCAGTATAATAAGAAGCTAATAGATTTCCCCCTCGCTGAGACAGACACTCTTTTCATCCCTCCCCAGCCACATTAGCCATTCCTTCTAAAACCTTATATTGCTTCAATTCCTGCCTCCATTGTCAATGCAAAATGGGAAGGACTCCTAGCTGCAGCCATGAGGAATTGAAAAAGGGGGCGTGGACAGCTCAAGAAGACCAGAAACTCATAGCTTAC
The DNA here is from genome assembly GCA_031216125.1 of Dalbergia cochinchinensis. Classification (NCBI taxonomy): domain Eukaryota; kingdom Viridiplantae; phylum Streptophyta; class Magnoliopsida; order Fabales; family Fabaceae; genus Dalbergia; species Dalbergia cochinchinensis. The sequence continues at coordinate 49,182,706 of CM062373.1, read as the reverse complement.
ATCCAGAGATGGGGCACCGGAAGCTGGCGTACCTTGCCGGAGAAAGCTGGTAAAATTTTTTCTCCAGCCCCTTTGTTGTACACCCTATAGTCTTGTTATTTTGTCATGATTTAGATTTTACTAGCAGACCATTAGTCTATTTTATCCGCTTGTTTTTATGATGTGTTAGCTTGTTAGGCGATGATCAACATTGTAAGTGGCAGAGTAATCTTGCTGTCAAGATTCACCAACATTTACTCCTTGTCATTCAATTTGTCCCATTAATAAGCCAATTGAGTGGGACAAGGCAGGCTTCACTGTTGTCGTTTTAACATATTTGGGCAAATAACTTGCATCTTTATTTTATTTTATTTTTACTCTTAAGGCATGATGGAGCTGGAGCCTTATTTTAACTTCTAATTGGCTTTTGTTAGGGTATATTTTGATTTTCTTATATAATCATTCATGTGCCTTTATTTATCAACTTAAGATTTTGGAAGAAATGATTTCTTGAGAGCTTTGCTGTTGGAAACATCTAAATTAACTACTAGTTAACTGAAAATGACATTTTTCATGATTATATGGTGACTTTTTTGAGTACTTCCTGAGAGTGAGTTCCCTTGTATTGTACAGGTCTTCAAAGATGTGGAAAGAGTTGCAGGCTGAGATGGTTTAATTACCTCAGACCTGGCATTAAGAGAGGGCAATTAAGCGAAGAGGAAGAGCAGACCATTATAAGACTTCATGCCGTTCTTGGCAACAGGTGAAACTGAAACATATATCTGGAAAATATAATGTCTACAGAATTTATAAACTTCCCCGAGAACAACCTGAAGCTTTCAATCGATCATATTTTGCTCTTTTAAACAGATAATACTAAACTGCAGCTTGATTAAGCCACATATGTTGAACTTATATGGTAAAACAGTTGAGTCATACACAAATGAATATTGCTGAAAAGTATTTTATTAAGAAAATCAAAATATACACACCAATTAGTTAACTGCTATGCATTGAAACCTAAACTGGAAATTAGAGTGGCAAGGTCTCTGGTTCATGGTTTAATTAGTTAAATCAGTTAAATTGGTTGTAAATAGTGAATATTGACAATAAAAAACGAAAATTGGATTTTTAAGTTGAAAAATGAAAAATTATTTCTTTCACAAAATTCTAAAAAACAGGAAACTAATTGGAAACAGGAAATTAAAAGAAATGAAAACTGCTTTTTGAAACCAAATTCACCTTTAGTATGTCACATTACTTATTCCTTTCCTATAGTAGGTGGTCAAGTATAGCGAAACACTTGCCAATGCGAACAGACAACGAAATCAAGAACTATTGGAACTCATACCTGAAAAAGCACTCAGAAAAGAAAGGCTTAGTTTCATTGAGTCCCAAACAAATTAGCACAGCTAGTTTCTCGTCAGATTCAGAAGCTGTAGTCACGACCGGAGAATCAAGCTCCACTGACTTGAACACGGTTCCATCAAAGACTACTACACACCAGTCTCATCAGCAGGGTTCACCAAAGTCAATCTCATCTTCAACTCATCTAATCAACAAAGTAGCAAGAAAAATTGTGGGCTCAGGTTATCTTGATGCAGTAAAATCATCATGGCAACATGTTACTGGGAACTGCACCATGCAATCTCATGATGTTAATTTGAGCACCATGTCAGGTCACTCTTCAACTTCTGCAAAGTTGCTCAACAAAATGGCCACTTCTTTTTCTCAGGGAGTTAATGCCCATGAAGCTGCAAGAGCAGTGTTTTCAAAGTTACTAATGGGGGGTTGTGAAAAAGGTGAGGCCAGTAGTGATGGCACTAGTGGCAATGGCAGTGACCAAGCTGAAGGTGGCCTATTAGATGCTACAGGCCCTTTTGATGATGGACCACAGGTAACAAGTGCAATTGGCTCCCCTTGTGTTCCTAGACTAGTTTTCAACCATGTGGCCACACCTTCATGCTTTTCAGATAATGAAGATAATAATAATTGGCAATGTGCTAATTCATCTGATTATATTTCTTTTGGAAATTGTGCTGTGAGTGGTGGTGGAGGGAGTGTATCTGATGTCAACTTGGTAAGTAGTGGCACTGGCACTTGTTGCACTGAGTCTTCTAATTCTACATCTTGCTTCCTAGCTGAGGATGCAGCAGGATCAGTTGATGAATTGATTGAAATTTTGAGGTATGAGGATGAGTTAGCCATGTACCTTTAACGGTTGTAAGCTCAGCGTGGAAATTGATACTGCTGCTATCAATCAATCAATTGTAGTATTTAAGAGGAGGTATCTTACTAAATCAAGGGATCTCTATCTTAAAGAAAGGAAAATATGTATATTAACTTTTTTCCACATGTACTAAGTTGCGTGAGTTGCGCTAACAATACATAAATTTCTATCATCATCCACATTTTCATATGGACTTCTTCAATTTGAGTTAGATTTAAGGTGTGGGTAATCATGTAATTTAATCCATCCTAATTAATAGTCAAAAGTAATTTCCCTCTCTCATGTCTTCTCTTTCCCTTGGTTCACGTGCACCGGTGACTAGCTTTCCATTTTCCTTTTCTTTTGTTGTGTCCACATAATGGAAGAGACTTCTGCAACACAACTCAGTGTCATCTTCATTTTTCTTGCAATTATGAACACCCCCGGGGGCGGCGAAAAACACACCCGGTCATTTCCACATTTTAATTCAACTAATCATTTTTTTTCATCTGATTGGGTGTTTTTATGGTTTTGGGAAATTTTGCCATTGATTTTGGCCTTTGATCTTGGGCAGATTTTTTTTTTTCAAAGTAAAAAAGTTTGTTTGAATTCAAAAGCTTTGATGAAGATGATTCTTTGGGGTGGATCATTTGCTATTTGAGTGCAGCGGTGCTCTACCTTCTTTGCAAAAGCAGTCCCCATTAATTTTCCCCCATTAGCTGCGTTCTATTAAGGGTTTATTTAGTTTGAATTTCCAGTTTTCAGTTTTTATTATCAATTTTTTAGTTTTTCCTATTTTGTAAAGGAAATACTAAAAATTCTTAAAATTATAAATTTTAATTTTTAGTATTTCCTTCATAAAATTCTGAACACTAAAAATCAAAACTAAACAAGCCCCAAGTGGCAAGGTTTAAAATTGCGGACCGCATCACGTGATGCAGTCGCAATATTGCGATTACAGTTCGCAACGTAATTGCATCGGAGCCTTAACGGACCGCCACAACATACCAGAATGGGCTCTTTTTCAATTTCATTAGCCGCAATAAGCATCATGACAGCTGCATTTTCGTAACCGCCACAATTATAATCGCAGCTGCATCAGCGACTACAATCACAATTTGAAACACTGCTAAGTGGCACTTTGATGGAATTGATGATGTTATGTTGGTGTTGCAAATCGTCAGCAGTAGGGACACTGTGGGTCGTCAATAATAGGACACAAAGGGGTGGTGCCAAAAGAGAAAGGTACGAGTAGAAAGGGTGGTTTTATGGTAGGCCAAAAACTAGGAAAGAAATTAGTAGCAGCATGTGAGAATGATTAGAGAGAGAATGGGCGAGAGAGAAAATGTTTACTTTTAGAAATTAATTAGGATGAATTAAATTATAAAATTAGCCTTAACATAAACTTAACTAAAATTATAAACATGGGGTGTTTTTCTCCAAATGAAAATATGGAGGATGTTAACCTCCTAATAAAAGTTTAGAGGATAGCAATCCCCTATTTATATAGACAAAAGATTTAGGTAAATTCGGTGTTAAATATCCTACCAAAATGAGGGTACAGTCCTTGGACTTGGACTTAGTGAGCAAATCTATGTTAAAAGATTTATGCATAAGTTAGAATTTGGATAAAAAATTTCAACATAAAAATTACTAGATTATTTCTATAGATTGGTGGATCTTAATCAAATGGACCCAATAGTAAAAATTTACATAAAAGCAGCTATCCCGTTCTCCTGACATTTATCATTAAGTTTTCTGGCATTTATATTCTGAAAGGATGCATGAATGGCATGATGTTGGTAAATACATGCTTGATTGCCTTTTTATTGGTAAAAATTGAGAGAAAAGAAGTTTGGATATAAGTCAATATTAAGGGGTGTTTGGTAAATACATGATGTTGGTAAATAGCTTAACAAAGGACGCATGATGTTGGTAGATACATGTTTGATTACCTTTTTCTGAGTTATTTTTACCCCCAACCAAATAGCAAGGAAGAGAAAATCGGACCGGATATCGAACAGATCAGAGAACTGATTCACAAAGGTTTAATGGTCCAACCAGTTCAACCAAGATTCAACTATTATATAATAAAATATAATATTTATCTATATATATATATATATATATATATATATATTACTAATTATATGTTATTATAAGTTTGAAAATAGGTTAGATATCACTCAGAGACCATTTCATATTGTTAGCTTTTATTTACTTTTTGTTGTTTTCACTTAATTTGGATTTAAATTAATTTATTTTGTGTGTTGAAGTAGTATATAAAATTCTCCCTAGTGATGTGCATGTCTGGGAGCCACCTATAAGCAATCTCCTTCACGCTGAGTTTTTGTAAGCATGTGGATCTTTATTAGTCTTGTTTATTACTTTCCATTGTACCAAAAAAACAACTCCCAGCGAAGCTTAGTAAAACTAATAAGTGACTTTAGTGAAGCTTAGAGTATGTATACATTAGCATGGTATGTATTTAGCGTGGAAAGTAATAATATTGGAAAGAGCTTTCTCTGAGAGTCGAGCCATTGTAGTTAGTCCTACATCATTGTGAACTAAGAGTGAAGCAGTGTATTGAAGTTATAAAATAAGAGAATGATGTCACAATTGGATGGGTGGGCTGCTAAGTGCTCAAGCCCATGTCTCAAGAAAACAGTGTAATAATTTTTTGTTGCATTAATTTTTAAAGAGTTGAAATATTTTGATTGAGTTAAAGTTTAAAGATAGTTGAACAGGTGAGCCATAAAGCTGGGTATGCGGATCGGTCTGCTCTGTTTAGCCTGATCCACAACGGACCAATATTAAACGGACCAGATCGGATTAATCTGCTTTATTAATGGACTAGCATTTTACCTAGTTCGCATCAGTCACGCTTAAGCTCGTAAGTCCGCGAACCAGTCTGCATTTTTAGCCACCACCGCCTCTTTCACTCTAACCACCGCGGTCTCCCTCCCTTCAGATCTACCTTCAAGCCACGGTGCCCCATCATCACCATCGTCGCTCCTAATCCGCCATTGACTGCATCTACGCGAAGAGCTACTGTGAGCTCGGAAACAGCCTCCGCTGCCTCCTTTGCCATGCACCCCCGCCCCATGCCCAGATCACCAACCACCACGGGATCGACTGCACCAGGCGTTGCAATCCGCAACCAGCACTGCCTCCCATGGTTGTCCTTCCCTTTTTGCTTAGTCCTCCGCTGCATGCACTACCACAACCGCCGTGAGTTGGCCATGCTGTGCAAGTTGGGAGGGACAGATCCACCACGCCACGAGTTGTGAGCTTGGGCCTCTCCCTCGGGAACTTCTTAGGCTTCTTGCGGTTTTGGAAGCGACAGATGATCCAGCAGCTACCGAAGGCTTGAAAGAAGAAGAAAAATTGGGATCAGTGAAGGAATTCAGGTTTGGATTTGGTGCGGAGAAAGGGCAGTCGCGAGAGGCTAAGAGTGGTGACTGGTGAGTTGAGAAGGAGAGAGATGCGTCACCAATGTCTTGGGAGAGAGTGAGACGATGTGAGCGTGAGTAAGTGTGTGACTGATTCCCTAACCTTAATTGTCTTCCGCTATTAGGCTAGTAAGTGAGTAATGTCACTTGGCTCAGGCTTGGACTTGGACTTCACAATCACAACACATAGCCTAATAAAGTTCGTGGATTGGGCTTAAGAACTGAGCTACAGTATTTTAATGCGGGTTAGGCGGACTAGTCCGCAAATCCGTGGGCCAGGCCCGTTTAGCCCGCGGGTTAGGCGGAGCAGGCCATAAAAGTTCACGGGTTGGCGGGCTAAAAATTTTCTGGTCCATTTTCATGCGGGTTGCGAGTTAAATAGGTTGGTCTGCGGACCGCAGCCCGTATACCCAGCTTTAGTGAGCCATGTGAATTGGGACCAGTTTGTCGATTTTAGCAATTTTTGACTGATTTTATGGTCCTTGACCGAAATTTAGAATGCCAGTTTTTCAGCTTGGAACAGACTAGTGACTTGGCCGGTTCCCAGTTAACCTGATTGAATCGGCTGGTCCGGTCCAATTTTCTTAACTATGCCAAATAGTCTTAGTAATAGCTTATATGATGTTAAACTCAAGCTAAGGCCTAGTTTGCTTGTCAAATATAAACCAAAGTTTAACCTATTTGCTTGATATGTCTTTTTTAAATAGTATGAATCCTCAATTTTTAACTTTTAACGTGTATAATTTTATCATGCCAATCTCACCATTATTAATTAAGTCTCTTTTTTACATGATAGTTTTCCTTTTGGCTTAACAAAAAATAAGGATTAAAATATAATCACATCGTGTCAAAATTTAACTTGAGACTTCAACCAATGCAGCCTCCTCGTCTTGGCTATTATCAAACTTAATTTGATTTCACCTAAAAATTTATGAGAAATACTTAGGTGCACTAACAATAAGAGATAACACTTACTCTGATCTATTTATTAATTTACACATAAGTTTTGTGGGCCATTATTGTCTCTCACCTCCCTTACATTTTTAATGCAATAGCTAATTTGTTAATCACCAAATGGAACAAAGAAAATATTTTGTTTTGCTCTAAGAGCACATAAGAATTTCTTAAAATTTATACCTTAAAAGGAAAAATACTTACCTACTCTCAGAGGAAACCTTTTTCTTCCTCCATGGAGTATTATTTACCACTAGTTTGCTTTATTCCTATGCATTCTCTCTCTCGTATCTTTGAAATTTGTAGTAACATGGATTATGGAAGAAGAAATTTTTCCTCCCGGAGGACACAAGAATGACTCCCTTAAAAGGCCAATAGAATTATACCATGAAAATTATTTATAATATGGAATTTCAATGTTAAAAATAATCATATATGTCATTATGGGATAAATTATCGGGTTGTGGTCTTGTTACAATTTAGGAATTGACAAGTTTTCATTCTCAAAAGTTGCTTTCGTTTGATCAAATCAACAATATTACTTTGAGATTTAAGTATGGGTGTCTCAGTGCCATTTGTACACCCACTTGATCACTATTTATGATTGGATGAGTAGGGACCATTGTCTCATCCAACAGTGGTTAAGTCGGTGTCCAAATTGGACACCCACACTTAAATGTCAAAAATAACTACACTGATATAGTTTGCAGACCTATCTGACTGATTCATCAGGACCAAAAAAGCAAATAGCTTCATTGTTATTTGAACAATCTCCTCATTGAAACTCCTTGACTAGTCATGAAAGAGTGGTTTCATTGGGATTTAATGCTCTTAAAATTACTGGTTAGTAAACTCCTATAAGAAGTCATCTTTGGACTTAGACAAGGCATGTTCTAGCAGAACACAGAGCTTTCAACACCTTCATATCCTGTAATAGGCAATTTTGTTGGTTGACTGATCGGAAATCAATTTGGTTTGGAACATTGGCGCGTCTGTGGGGAATCATTTACCGATTCCCATTTTCTCTTACCATGAATATCTTACTCATCGTGCACAACATCGTTACCACTCATCATGCGCAACATGATCACCTAACTTGAGAAAAGGATTCTATTAACCCCGCCTTTAGTATTCTGGGAATTGCTTATGCTTTCTGCTATGGTGTGACCATATACATGACTGCCTTTCTTCTCAACGAACAAATTAATGATGCCTCACATCTTTTCTAGTTTCGAGTAAATTTCTTTGATTACTTCTTCATACACTACACCTCTTGAACCTTTACGGTTATGTGTCTATGCATGATTTTAAATAAAGTTCTGCTGATGATACAAATTTAGTCTTATAAGAAAAACATCCCACCTAACTCTGTATTTGTTATTTGTGAATTAACAACCCACTTGTGGTCTTATTTAAGCTATGTTAAATGATTGTTATGGCCCTGTTCAAGCTATCCTGCTCACATCTTATATAAAAGTCTATTTGATTATACTCTATCTTCTTAATGAACATGATGATTAGAAACAGGCAAAGATTTAAATCGTGACTAATGGGTTTGTCAGTATCATGGTGACAAAATCTCAACCATCAAATATTAGATCTAATGGTTGAAATCAATTGAAATTAAAATATAATTTTTTATTTTATTATTCATAAAAAAGTAAAATGTTTGATAATTTGTCCTTTTTATCCTTATCTTTTTCTTTCAACACAACATATATTCACTTTCCTTTTTCTCTTTAATTCCTCCATAAGTCTGCCTTTATCATCCACTGACGACATCGTTGTCGCCTACCGGCAACATCACAGCTGCCGACTTGCAGAGTGCCCCATCGTCAACATTCATGTTCTCCACTATCTCGTTTCAAACCCATCAAAGAATATCTCTTTCTAGTCTTTATACACTATATATCCTCTTCCTTAAGTATGGTGCACTACCACCACCACCACCACTATGACTGTGACCATGAAAGCTTGCAATTGCATGACAAGGGAAGAAGCACAACACAACAACCACAAAAGCAGCAAAAATAACACAAGTTCTTGATATACTTTCTATTAGAAATCCTTAAATGTCTTTGCATATTCCAACAACCTCAGCTACAAGTGTTTTTGTTTGTGTGAGAAAAATAGAGAGGGAAGAGTGAAACGAATATTCACGGAGAAATGTTCAGATCTAGATTTTCTTTTTTGAACTTAAATCTTAGAAGTCAAAATTAGTATAAATAAGATTAACCAGCTATGGCAGGAAATGTTATGATACTCAATGTATACTTGGGGCGGCAGATAAGTTTCATATTGCCCCAAGGTTCCCTAGAACCCACCCATGTTGCCAGAATGGCCCCGGGAGGCATGGAGGACCCTTAACACAACAGAAGTGGTGAGCTGTCACCGCTATAGGGGTCCACCACCGCTATAGCGGTCAGTGTGGGTGCAACAATGTTTTCGGTCTTTTGGGGACCGCTATAGTGGTCAAGGACCGCTATAGCGATCGTAAGTGGCACGGCCAGGTGGCTTCGGGACAAGGGAGACCGCTATAGCGGTCATACACCACTATAGCGGTGTCAATAGTGCACGGACAGTGCAAAATGCATCGTTTGGCGTAAGTGAGACGCCAACCCCTTTTAAACACTTCAAACTCGGGATTTTTATCCCAAAACCAAACCCTACCCTCTCCTAACTCACTTCCTCTCTTCCCTACTCAATCTAGCTCCAATCTTTCTTCCTCCCAAAGGATCAAATGTAAGATTTATGGGCTTTTGTTGTTCTTTTCTTTCCCCTTTCATATCTTGGTGATTGATATGTTGTTTGTCTCCATTGTTGTTAAGTGGGGGTGCCCCCTAATGTTGTTAGAGTTATGTTTGAGTAATCTAGAGGTTAACAGAGACTAATCTAGAGTTTTGTGGCCTCAATGGTAGATATTGGTGCCATTCCTCCTCCCCAGAGTCCCCATGGTATTGGTACTTCACTGTTTACCCTTCCAAATGAGTGGGTTTGAGCTCATGGCCTTAGTTTGGTCATTACATTATGCGTGAAATTATGATTTTAGAAACGCATGGGACCATATTTAATTCATAAAAAAGTTTCGTATGATTTAATTCGTAAATTGATTTGGTTATGGATAAATGAGATTTACTATGATTTACGAGTGAGATTTAAGAATTTACAATTGCTAGTGATGAGAAATGTTGAACTAGAAATATAGAACTCCCCTTTTATGATTTCAGTGGTTTTAGAATAGAGAGAGAGTTACTGAGATGAATAGAACTGTGAGTTAACGGCAGTTATCCCGTTAACCTTGGTATACCATGGCCCGCTAGGGGTAAGTCATCCTTGAGTTAGATCTGTTCGCGAGGGACACGGTTCGCTAAGGACCGAAGAGATCACATTAGCTAGGGGCTTTGTCCACCAGAGACTAAGCACCCTCCCTACGATTGATGAATACTCTATTCCCTTGTGTAATTCTTGAGATTTTAAAGATTATAATTAATATGTAAAGTAAATAGAACTGTTTATAAATGTTGCATTTTACCGTTATTTATTTTACGAGTAAGGATCCACTCAATGCGTTTTGATTTCAAAACTCACCCCTCTTCTTCATTTTCCACAGATACAGACGTAGCTCAGGATCCTCCTCTCCCACCTCATTGGCAGTAGTACTTCTTCAGCTTGGGGTGAGCTTCACAATGGCGTGAAGCCATATTATTTTGTTTATGGTATATGTGCCCCAGTGATGTGACAGGCAGGGTCCCGGACTGCATATAGTCATTTTATTTTGCATTTTGATTATACCATTGTGAACACCATATTTTGTCCATCATTTTTATTTTGATCTTATTTGTTTGTTTATTTTATTTGATTTTATCTGTTCAGCCAGTTTTTATTACAACCCATTCCTATTACTTTTTTTTTAGCCCATTACCTTTTCAGCCCGTTTTAAAAAAAAAGAAAAAAGGAAAAAAGAGGGAACGTTGGATTCCCTAAAATAAAAATAAAAAATAAAAATAAAAAGGGACATTGGATCCCTTGGCCGTTCAAGAAAAAAAGAAAAAAAGGGAAAATAGAGCATTGGATTCTTCTTCCAAATTTTGACCGTTTCTCAAACGGGGAGAGAAAACGGACAGCATCACGAGTTCCTCTCCCCAGCAACATCATTCCTTCCCTCTGTGATGATTACAGGTTTACTGGCTAGCTGTAAAATGGAATCAAGGCAATAATTTTGAGAGACCAAGAACATGATAAATGATCCAAAAGCAACCAGGGAAGGGGGATGGTAATTTTTCAGATCGGCAACGATTTTCAATCAACCATCAAAAATCAAACCAAAAATCAAAAACATATTTTGATACATCAACCAACCAGCAACAATTTTAGCAAGATACCAACAACAATTCCAGCAACAATAAAAGAAGAAGAACAAGGTAAATCCAACAATAACAGTTTCATCATCATTAGAAATAAATAAAAAAACTAAAGAGAGCAAAGGAAGGAGAAGGCCACGGCGGCCTCCACCCCAGCCGCGGCCTCCATGGATTACATCATCATCATCTTCAACCTTCAGCACTTCTTCACCGCCACTGGTCTCTCCTCTTCCTTCGCCTCCACCGCGCCTCCTTCCCACCTCCGACGCCGATCCCGCCTTTCCTGCGAACTCACCAAGCCGCCGGCCACCATCGCACACCAGCAGTGGCAGATCAGTCTGCTGCCGGCATCCATCATCGCGCGGGCAGCCTCTTAAAGCCACCGTAAAACTCAGCCACTACACCTCCACCATTATCGCGGCATCCCCGCCCTCACGGCTTCATCTTCACTCTCCATTTCACAACCACCACAACCATCATCAAACTCCACCCCTTTCCTCACCTTGAACCTCCATGGCTCACATCATCATCACTGAAACTGCCTCATTCTCTAACCGTGTCATACTCTTTCACCACGCCGTTACCATCACAAGCTCTCACCTGGAAAGAAATCAAACTACAACCCATTACCATACAACTAAAAAATCAAAAAACGAAAGGGGGAAGTAGATGCAACCGTGACGGTCACTGCCATCATCCTTTGCGGTGGATTTTCGCTGCTTAGCGCCATGAAGCCTGCACCCATATGCATTGTGATTGTCCTCTCCTCCCGACCATATCCCAAACCACCGCGGATCTCTCACTCCAATCAGTAGCGCTCGCCGACCATCGAAGTCACAGTCTTCCTTGCAAGCTCGCCGACCGCCGAAGTCCCGATCCGCGCTCACGCCTCTTCGCCGCCCTCACCCTTGCCGGATCCCAGCCTGTTTCCGCCTCCAGCACCATCCATTCACAAGATCGGCCGCGAAATCATCAGCCACCGCGCCGATTCCCCTTCCTCGGCCACGATCCATGGCCTCATATTCCTTTCCGTCATGAAGCCCAGCCGTGCGCATCACAGCCACCATTGCGGCCTCCCTTTCTCAGTCTCGCTCTCTCTTGATCCCTCATTCTCTCTATCTTTCTCTTGGTCTCTCTCTCCCTCTCTGTTTTCTTCTCTCTCCGTGTGTGTGTGTGTGTGTGTTAATATGGGTATGAGTCCGTGCGGGTAGGGAGGGAAGAAGAATAAAGTGTATACGTGTGTGCGTGTATTTATGTGCGTGAGAGACAGAGGGAATGGGGTTGTGTGTGTGTCGGTGAGAGAGAGAGTGTAAGTGTGGATGTGTGTGTGTGTGTGTTTTTTTTTTTTTTTAAGTTCTTTTTTGTTTTTGTTTGAGTTTGTTCGTTTTGGGTCTATGGGCTGGTTGAGCTTAGAATTAGAAATCTTATTTTCTTGTTTCGTTTTATGTTTTTTGTTCGGGACTGTTTTTTTTGTGCAAAAAAAAATATATACATGTGATAACAAAAGAATCAAAAAAGAGGAAACAGGACAAAAAAATATAAAAAAACCAAAATATATTAAAAAAAAATTTCTTTTCTTTTAATGTGTTAAGTTTTTTTATTAAAATCAATTAACTTTTTTACTTTCTCTAATTAAAATCAATCAACACACACTTGTTTCCTACAGAACTACGTGGCTTTGAGTTCTTCATTGCACCAGAGGATACGTAGGCATAGCCAACAACTATCAAGCCAAAATCCTTTTTCATAAAATTTGTCCTTTATTTCTTGTTTTAATTTTAATTTTATTTCTTTGTAAATATGCAATTGTCATAAGTTTTGGGAAAAATAAATGTTATAAAATTATAATCAATTTGCATAATAAGCTCTAGGGTAACCGTATTTATACGGATGTATTAGGGGTGCAGTGGGATTAAGTTTCCACCCTTCTCTAATCATAATCAGACTCCTGAACCTCAAATCTCTTTTAAAAGACCAGTTTGCAAATCAAAAGGTTTTCCAATTTTAACCAGAATTAAAATTGGTGGCGACTTCTGTTTTTATTTTAAAAATCGGTTGTCATTCCCGTCGTGGTGCCCTCTGGGCACGTTGTGACAACCATGATTCTTTTATATCTCACAACATATCATCCATAGTTATTTTGTATATGGGTAAATCAGTGAAATGTATTTTGTAGCTATGATTACGTAACTTATTCATGAAAAGGATGTTTATTTCCAAAATTAGCAAGGTTTATTAGTTAAATTGACATATGATTAAATCATGTTTTATAGCTAAAGTAAGCATATAGTACGGTATCAAGATCAGGAGGCTTACATGGGGATCAGACTTCCCACGTGCCGATCACGATCCTAGTCGGGTCGTGACAAATGTAGGGGAAAATTTGGGGTAGAACTGCAGGCAGTGGTGGTGGCTTTATAGAGGGGCTACATTGAGGGAGAGGAAAGTGTAACACCCTGAAAAATTATTTAAAAATTAATTTGAGTTTTATTAGTTATAATTTTGAAAATCTGGCAGTTTTAGTAGCAATGAGGACAATTCAATGGATTTGGAAAAAAAGTGAATAGTATTTTGTAGGCCTGTTGGGATAGTCGAACCCGCCGATTCGGGACTCGGAGGTGCTCGAAATTGGGAAAACATGGGAATAAGGTTAGAAATATTTGGAAATAAAAATTTTATACTTAGAATTAATTTTTGGGTAATATCTGATTTCTTAGATACGGTGTTTTACCCGTTTGATGAAGTTTCAGTGTCCGATTTCTAACACCGAAAACTAATTAGATCTCTACAAAAAAAATGACCTTATCTCTTAAACTAGATGAATGGCTAAGATTCAATCTTGAATTACAAGATTGAATCACAGCCATCCAATTTATTTTTTTAGATTAGCATTTATCTAGTTATAATATAAAGAATTCAAGCATTTATTACAAGATAAATATGATCAATTTCTTCTCTAACAAGCCATTCTAACTTCGGTCAGCAAGCTTGGCAAGACCTCCATTTTCTTCTTTACCAAAACCTTGATCTTCAATCTCAAAAATCCTAAGTCCAACCTTGTTAAAATCAAAATCTTCCTTCGCTAAAATTGTTCTACACTTCAACCTCTACAAATATAACCGATTAGAATCTCCAAACCTCACCTTATTACCTTACATATCACTGATTAGAGGAGGGTTTGACTGTGTTTTAAGAGCTTTGAAGTGAAGAACTTTCATCTCGGAACAAGCTAGAGACAAGAATTCAATAGCTTCCAAGAGTAGGGTTTTCTTTGGCCTTTTTCTTTCAAATTTTTTTTGAGAAATTCTAACTAGTTTCAATCTGAAATTTCTGGTTATACTGGTTGATATTATGTTGATATTGAATGTTAATTTTAGTGGAGTGTTTGGATGAGGTTAGAAAATCATTTTTGTCAAAAGAAGTTTAGATTAGACTGCTGGATTTTTGGTTTGGCTGCAGATAGTAAAATTTCGTGAATTTTCAGACATATTTGTGGTTATGGTTATGAGCTGAAAAAATTATTGGTTGAAGATAACATCTTAAACTAACTAGAATTTCCCTGAGCACTGGTTTTAAGGGATACTGCCTTAAAAAAATCAGCGACCAAAATGGTACTTATGCTATCAAAATTATTGAAACTGAAGCTGTAAAATTGTATAATTTTGTTACGATAGCAAATGATTGATTCATCCTTTGAAAATTTTATAGGAAGTTAATAACATATGGAGGTGTAATTGTGAATTTTATTTTGTAGTGATTCAATCATTTTCTATAGTTAAAAATTATGAGAATCTTGGTCTGAGCTGTGTATATGTGGTCTCTGACCACCAAACTTGTATAATTTATTTAATTTGGTTAGAGAACTCTGCTTACTGTGGACACATTGAGGTGTCATAGGTAATTTTTATAGCCTTGGATTTGATAGTTTGAAATTCATAATAAATTGTGCTATGAACATGTGAAATATGCCATTGTGCTGAAAATGAATTGATGAAATAATGACACCTTGTACTAGTCTAACATAAGCACATGAATATGAATATGAATAATTGAGCATGTGAGCTTATTGATGAGGTTAGGCATACATAAATATGCATGCTTATTACAATTGCTCATATGCGAAAGAAAAACATAATATTATGTTTCTTGGGTTGGAGAAAGTAAATCCAGTTTGCTAGGAAAAGTAAACCTGACTATCAATAAGAGCGTAAGATTTATAATTCTTGGGCTGGAGAAAGTAAATCCGATCTGTCGGGAAAAGTAAACTTGACTACCCTTGAATTGTGTCAAGGAAAGTAAACCTAGCTAGGAATAGGTCTGTGTGAGAATTGGAGAAAGTAAATCCAATGATCATATATAGGAATGAGCTCAGTCTTGAAAAACAGTCTATTACCCATTATTGCCACGCTGAGGACGGCGGTACATAATGCTCAGATGTTCAAGGCAAGTTTAAGAAGTAAATTTTCTAAGTAATCATTTGTCTTATATGCCAAGTGAAGAAGTTTAGTATCGATATTGAGACCAATATGTTTAAGTGGAAAGTTAGTAGTATATGTCGTTGAGTAGCATGGTATGTGCTTATTAAGTGATTGAATGTTAAAAGTAACCCACTTCAGAAGTATGATTTGGAACTTTAAAAATAAACTGTTATTATGTAATGCATGACCACTTTTGTTTTCTTAATAAACCGAAGTGGCTGGGGCGATGACGATGACATTATGATTGTGTATTTGTGGAGTTACCCTACTGAGAATTGTATAATTCTCACCCTTATGTTTTTGTGTTCCCTTGTCGTCTCCAGGCTGATGTAGAGAATTGAGAGGCTGCTATGCAAAAGAACTCGAAAGTGCAATAGTGTAGTAATTAATTCTTTTATTATGTTGTATTTAGCGGAATGGACATGTATGTAAATATGTTAGAGAACAAAGGTATGTTAAAACTTATAGAAGAGCTTCCCTTATGTACTTGACTTTGTATTAAACAAATGTTTTAGTTTCCTTGCCATATATTTTAATAGAATTATGACATAGTTATCTTGCGAATTAATCGAGTTTGCTATAGATATTTAAGAGAGGTCCATTGATTTATAAGTAACAACTTCTCGAGTACGATGTTATGACTTAAGAATGATGTTGTACTTGGACGAATGTTTCAGAAAGACTGTGGGATGAGGGAAAGGAAAGAGGAAAGAGAGTTTGAGGGAAAAAATTGGTTTCTTAAAACTTTTAGTACCATGCTCCTAGCAATGATCTTTGGGATGGTGTTACTTAGTTGTCAAAATACAATTAATGGAGGGCAAAGCTACAAGGCCACAAAAGGGAAAATTAATGAAGGAACAATGAAGGGCAATAAAATAATGTCATATTATGAAGTTAAATAAAGTATTAGTATGGACCAAGTGGTGACAAACTCAAAAGTCACCACATAAGTCTCCACCTTAGAAACATGAGCATTGGCAAATTCTATGGTGGGCAAATTTGAGTTTGGGATCACATGGTTTCTGATAATATTTATATTAAAAAATTGATTAAAATTACTCTTATACCATCAATTTCATTTTTCTTCTCATCCCACATTTACTGTGTAACACCTCGATTTTTACTGCTATACAAAATGACCAAAATGCCCCTAGGTCATTTGTACACAAGATTTGAGGCCAAAATAGTCCAGGCCATCTTCAATAGGATATTTTGATATTAGAATAATATTATATGGTGATTAAATAGCAATATGTGCAAAAATCGCGATTTTCAATTTTTCAATGTACAAATGACCAAAATGCCCCTAAGGTCATTTTTGCCCCGAAATCAAGGACGGCCAGTCCAGGCTATCCTCAAGGGGTTAGTTTTATGCTTGAAGGGGATTATGTGTGTTGTAGATGTAAAAATATCAACTTCAATTTTTTTACCGCAAGTGAAATTACCAAAATACCCCTGTGGTAATTTAACACGAGATTAAGTAATTTCTGAACCTAGTCATCGTCCGGGAGTTCAAAATGTTTATTACATGTGTAATTTGATATTTGAAAATGTTCGGGTGGTTTCGGGGAGTTCTTGTGTGAAATTACCATTTTGCCCCTAATTAACAATAAATGAGCTTATTTACGTAATCAAATAAATATAGGCAATATTAGACTCTAATTAAAGATAAATTAATTTTATTTATTTATCTTGAGTCAAAATAATTATTTGAGGTAATTTTAAAGAATAAGATTATTTTAGAAAAGATTGTTTTTCTTTCTTAATTAAAAAGGGGTTCTTAAGACACATAATAGGAAATTAGTGTATTAAATTTCTTTTTCTTAAAAATAAAATATATTTTAGATTTATTTATTTATTTTTATTACTTCAGATTATTTGCACTAAAAATTCCACTACATATGTTGGCCATTTAATTTTGTAATGGAGCACCTTAAATATTTGATTATTAAGCACTTACTTTAGTTTATCAATTTCTTTTCCACTAACAATTTCTTTTTCTCAAAAATAAAATATATTTTAGATTTATTTTTATTTTATTACTTCAGATTATTAGCACTAAAATTTCCACTATAAGTGTTGGCCATTTAATCTTGTCTTGAGGAATTTTAAACTCTTGATGGTTAAGCCACTTACACTAATTTATCATTTCTAAACCATTACAAATTAAATACCCATCAAATATATGTCCTATCACTCACAAAAATTGAAAAAAATACTCCTCATTATAGCCATTAATGCAGCTGCCTCACCCCCCCAAAATCCCTATAAATATGTGTTTTTCCAAGCCTAATTCACACACAAACATTCATTCTTACCATTTGCATTTTTGGTTGTAGTCTTGCTCACAAAAATTAGCCAAAAATCCTCTCTTCTCTCTCTAAATACAAAGCTCTCTTCTTCTTCCTTCTCCACCTCCAAGAGACTCCATTCTTGATATCCATCCAAGTTCCCAAGCTCAAACAAACACATACATACCATAAACCAACCCCTAAGCACCTAAACTTTCCAAATCCAAACACAAGAACACAACAAAAATCCTCCCACCATTTCATCTTCACTTGGCCAAATATATACCATCACTAAGATCATATTTTTGTCGTTGATATCTCATACAAGATCAAACTCTTGCTTTAATTAACAAAGAAACAACTTGGTAGGGATTTTATTTCATGTTCTTTCTTTTGTTCTTCCTTTATATTTTCGATTTTTATGATTTGATAATGACCATGGCTTGATGATGAGAAATCATGGTGGTGGTTGTGAATCCATCATTTAAATGTCCTCTAAAGCCTAAGATTTAATTCTTGATGACGAAAGATTTCTAAAGGAGTTACTAAGTCTTGAGTTTTAAGCTTAATAAGACATAAAAATGAACTTGCATCCATATTTATGTTATAAGTTCTTGCATATCATATTTATATTTCAAGCTTTTCATAATCATATTTATATTCCAAGTTATCACTTTAATTCTTGAAGATAATAATATGAACTTGCATATTCATATTTACTTTCAAGTTGTCACCTAAATCATAAATGAATTTGCATCTTTATATTTATATTTTAAGCCTTGCATTTCATATTTATATTTCCAAGTTATCACCTTATAATGATAATAATAAGGTTACAAGACAAGTTTATGATTCTAGTTATCATTTAAATCCTAAAGTTCAAGATTTACTTGTTTTATTTTCAATGACAACTTTGATCATGGACACTTCTCATCTATTTATTTTTGGCACTTATATAATTCTGATTTAAAGGTTGATATACTTTATTTTTAGGTATGATCTTGTCTTTAAATTTGTACAAAGAAATTTTGAAAGACCTAGAAATTATAAAGGATTAAGAATACGGTTTTTCTCATGATTTTAAATGCTAAAATTGTAGTATTCTGATCTAATCCTTTAGAACTGGAAAGGTTACTGATTTAGGATGTTTAGATGAGTTTAAATCGCTAATAGTTATTGTAAAAATTATTTTTGGTACCATAGATGCATAAAAGGGTAGTTACAAGTGTTAGTTTGGGCCGTTTTGCAAAATGCAGAAAGTTGTGTTTTGAACTATCAACTATGTTATTTCAGCCAAATGATTTTATTTAAAGCTACTAATGATGTTGAATGTGTCCATGAGTCCAAAATACCATTTATGAAGTTTATATAAATTTTTAGAAATTTCGGTCATCGTTAAATATTAAAAACAAGCGATTTTGCACTTTGACCCCTAAAATGTATTGAAATTTGGTTTCTGGCCTTAAAAGGTTTTTTTATGATGAGTTTATAACGGTTTCTGAAAGTTATATGTCTATTAAAAGTATTGGTTAATGTTAAAGATCTCTAGTTTGTGATAAGGTGTTACAAAGGGGTATTTGCATTTTGACCCGTAACCTTTGAGAAATTGTGATTTGACCTTTTGGGGCTTAAGCGTAAATGTTGATAAATTTGATGGCATGAATGCGGTTGATATCTTGTGAAGGCTATATTCATGTGTTGAAACTTATATGGCTTATGGATATATGTAATGAAGTATGATGCATGTTTATGTAGTTTAAGTTATGATATGTTATAATTATGCTTGATAAATTGAGATGCATGATTCCATGAAGTTTATGAGCATGAAATGTTGAAATGATGAGTTATTCATATTTGCATCTCTATATAACATGCCAAGGTTAAAGGTGACATAAGACACATGGAAATGATCCTCTAGACTCCCCGGATTAAAGGTTATGAGAGGTGATCCAAATAGGAAATGATCCTTTAGACTCCCCGAATTAAAGGTTGAAAGGTGATCCTAATGCCTCCTATCCCGTACCTTAAGAGTCGGAAATTTAACTTATCAAAAGGGATAAGATTGCGCTATTGACGACTAGTGAGGTATTAGCTCATAACCTAGAACTCTCGAGAAAAGAGAGAATTATAGGGCGGCCCCCAAGGAAAAGAGAATAAAGAAGTTTAAGTCACCTGTAAGAATGATGATCATGATGTTCTTTATATCATATGCATTGTTTTATGAATTTTATGATATTATGTATATGATATTGACATGCATCCATGATTAATATGTTGCATTCATGACATTAAGATTCATGCTAAAAGATACGGGTCTCGGCTAATGATATTTAGAACTTAATAAATGAACCTTATATATATGTTCACCATTTTCATAATTAAACCCGAGGTTCCTGAGGACGATGACGATGACACTTGTGTTAGAGTCGGGAAGCCCTACTGAGATTCTTGTA
Source organism: Dalbergia cochinchinensis (assembly GCA_031216125.1). Lineage (NCBI taxonomy): Eukaryota > Viridiplantae > Streptophyta > Magnoliopsida > Fabales > Fabaceae > Dalbergia > Dalbergia cochinchinensis. The sequence continues at coordinate 49,162,529 of CM062373.1, read as the reverse complement.
TAAGTTTCTCATCCCTTTTTCTTTTTCCGTGTCGTCTCCAGATAGGAATGATGGGGTAGTTCGTGATTTACCCTAAGACTGGACGAGGAGCTACGGAGATAGTTTCCTTTGGATATTTAAAGTGATCATATCTTATTTATCAGTTTGTATTCTATTAATGAATATACATTAATGTCCTTACGTTTAGAGGACATCACTATTATGATATTGTTATTAATGTGTTATTCGAGTTTATATTATGATTGTATTATGTATTTAACTGTTATTTGTCTCTAACATCTCTTACACAGGCATGATGAATGACGCTAGATACTTAGAAAGCGCGGCTCATGTTTTGGTATTTAAGTTCAAAAAAAAAATTTACCCATATTTTCACTAAAGTATTTTCAAGAAATTTGAATTAAGATCTGGAACAAAAGAGTATCAACTAATAATTAACTTAAATGCGTCCTAGGCGTGTTGAGTTAAATATTAGGGTGTTACATACTGCTTCTTTCTTTCTTCCCCTGCAACAATCTCATCGCCATAAACTACCTCATCGCGGCTAACTCCTTCCGCTACTTCACGGCGGTGGCCCTTGCCCCTGCCCTTCCTTCCTTCTTCGTTGACAAGACCAACTGTTTCAAAATTTCCTGCAACCCAATCCCTTTCATCACCCAAACAAATACAATACACACCAAACCATAAACAAACATAGACCAAACCCCAAATACCCAATCTTCATCAAAGAAAAAGCAAAAGTGAAAATGTCCAGCGAGCCATCCCCCTACTCTGCTTCCTTCCTTGACTCCCTTGACGATGCAGCTGACTACCTCTCTACTGTCGACGACATCATCCACATGATCGACCACCTCTCCCTCGCTCCCTCGCTCCACCGCCAATCACCGCTAGATCTGCCTTGAGGACAAGCTCTGCCACATCCTGATCTACAACATTGTCCCTCTCGACCTCGAGAACGCGATCCAAGTCACGATGTCTCACCTCGAGGACAAGCTTCGCCACTTCTTGATTTGTAACACCATCCCTCTTGACTCCAAGAGCCTTTATGGCTCCATCCGCCATGCCTTTATCTCTTTCGACAACAACCTCGAGAGCTTCGATGAGATCAACGACTCCGACTCCCAGTGCTTCCACGAGCGCAGCACCAACCTCGGCGAAGGAGGGTGTGTTGGGGTGGCAGTGAGTCCACCGCTAGGCGACAATGATGACAAGGCTACTAGTTGGTGGTGGTGATATCGCTGGTGAGTAGTGGCGGTGGTGATGGAAGGTGAAAGAGAAAGGATAAATGAAGATGGGTTATGTTGAAGAAAGACAAGAGAGGTAAAATGGAAAATTACTAAAAAATATCTTTTTATAAATAATAAAATATAAATATATATTTTTAATTAAATTTGATTTTAACCTTGGATTCAATTTTTAATGGATTTAATTTTAGGATCATATGGTCCCAAACTCATTCATCCCTGCTACAGAACTTGCCTCGCTTTTATTTATATTTTGTTTGCTATTTGTTTTGTGTTCCTGGTTTGACTTTGTTGGCTTGTTCAGCTTATGTACCTTAGCTTCTTTTGGTCCTTTTCAGAGTTTTTAAGTTTGGCTTATTTATTAATAATAATAAAAAAAAGAACGAGCACTGAAACAATTTTTAGTTTAAGATTTAAATCGACACAATTCTAATTTTAAGTTTTTCAATTATAATTATTGCCAATTACTGCTAAAATCCTTACTATTAATTATTGCCAAAATTATTGCTATATTAATTCACTATTTTCGTTTACTTACATGTTAATCTAAAATGTAGATAATGTACATAGATATTCTTTTAGATATGAAATGGCAATTCATTAAGCACTAGCATCAAAAGCTAAATAATCCCAAATACATGCATGTTAGTGACTCATTATATCATACTCGATCAACCACAACTACTTTAGCTAAATAGGCTAATTTATCGACAAATGGATATAGATATTAAATGAGGGAATTTCAACTTATATTGTCACTAAATAAAGTAAGATCATATAGCTGAAGAAAATATAAACTAAATCTAAAAAAACACCTTATGAGGTGTTCTTAAAAAATTCCTGACTTCTAAAAAATCAAGAGCAAAATTTCATCAACTTTTATGAGGTGTTCTAAAAAAATTCTCGACTTTTAAATATCAAGAGCAAAAATTCATCAACTTTTATGTTTACTAAACAAAAAAATTGATTTGTCATTTTCTTAAGTAGAGCCTGCTCTCAAAAAAACATAACCAAACCAAACCTAACAAGTAACAAGTCTAAGACGAGTTTTAGACTTTTATGTAACAATATAATAATATCATACTTCAAATTAAAAGGTTTAAGCTAATAAGTAATTCTATATCGAATTATAATTTACCACATATAAGATATATAAATTAGGCTTAAATATGTTCTAAGTCTCTATAAATATAGATAATTCTGATTTTTGGTACCTCTAAATATGTTTCTTAGTCTCTATAAATATTTGTTTTAGTTTTATTAGCCCTTTTGTTTTTTCTTTTCATTTTCTTTGTTTTTGATCCTTATTCTTCTAAATGTTGGTCTCAACAAATGTTTTTGAATATGCATGCATTTAGTTGTTTCAAATATTAAAAATTTTATTTTTGCCCCTTAAATATTCCAAGAATCTTCTTTTAATCCTTATAAATATTATTATTTAACATTAAATTTATATGATAGGAACCAAAAACAAAGAAAATGATACAAGAATCAAAACCAAAAGAAATATTTTAGGGAGATTAAAACCAAAATTATATATATTTGTGGGGATTAAAAACATATTCAAACCTATAAATATATAATAGTTTTGAAATAAATTCTTGATTTGGCCCTTAACAAAAATGAAAATAGATGCACTGGAGTGAGAATCCATCTAAAGTGGATTCTTTAGAGGTTCTCACTATTAGATTAATTTATGGATCTCACATGCCATGTACTTCATTAATCCAACGATGAAAGATCTTTCACTTTAGAGAAATTGTCACTTTAATGATCCAAATCCAAATATATATATATATATATATATGTGCTTTGTGGGAGTGGTTATTGCCACTATTTCTTTAGTTATTGTCACTCTTACTATCATTAATGTTTATTTAGGTTCACTAAAATACCCTTATTCTATTTTTAATTTAACTATTTGACAATAAACACATCTTATATTATATATAAGCTAACTTACCAATCCCCTCTTCAATCCATATAGTATAATCACAAGTTCAATTTTTTATTTTTTTATTAATGTGTATGTTAATCACATAGATATCTATAAAATTATTTAATCAACTTAAAACAAAAATATGTCTTAATTATAAAATTAGAGTTTTTTGTAAAAAATACATTAATCATAGATACTTTTGTAAATATTCAATGAAACTAAAAATGTATTCTAATTGCAAAATAGAATTAATTTACTCTTCAGCCAAATTTTGTTAATGACAAAAATAATAGAAGCATACAAATTCTATGTGTCATATTTTCTCAAATATTAGAGGTTTAGGCATTGAGGCCCATATTGCATAAAAAAGGTTGTTACTAGTTATTATATGTGTTGAATTAATTTATTAAATATAATTATTTAAATTCAAACATTAAATTCATTTTTTTTGTAAAAGTTATCTAAATAATATATAATATTGAGTATGTTTTATAAAGCAATAAATAAAATGAATAACAACAAAGGTGAAATAATAAATTGTGGTATATAATTACATATCTTATTTTATAACACATAAAATTCATATAATTTTAAAATTAGTAAATAAATAAGTAAGCGAGCCCATAATATAGTGGTAGAATCTTACATGTCTCAATGAGTTTAGGAAGGTTGCATGTTCAACTCTTATCCCACCCCTATCATGTAATATCTTAGTTTTTTAAAAAAAACTAGTGAATAAATAAATGGTGCCATGGTTTACTATTATTGACATTTATTTCATTATACTTTTTTCTTTGTTCACTATCAGTATATAGATATTAAACTCTTATTGTTATTTATTCTTTTTTTTCTAAAACATTTATTGGTATATTGTTTAGGTAACTATTGTTTTAAGAAATTTTTGACAAAAAAATAATATATAAATATAAATGACAATATTAAATATAACCTATCTTATTAAAAAATTATATAACTAATGTATCTTTTTGAAAAATTTCTCTAATTCTATAATCAATACATGTTTTTGTTTTTAAAATATTTCTCTAATGTTAACATATCTTATTAAAAAAAAAAATACTATAATTAACGTGTCTTTTTAAAAATTTTCTCTAATTTTATAATTAAGAGATATTGATCGAATGATTTTATAGATATCGATATGTGATTGATATACTCATTTATAAAAATATGAAATTAAACTTATATGATAATATTATATAATTAGAAGAAAGAATTGGTAAGTCATCTTATATGTAATGTAAAATATATTTTATTGTCAAATACTATATAAAAGCTCATTCTTCTTGCCGAGGAAGCGATTGGCCAAGTAGGGTTTACCATTTGGCATTTAGTGTCAGCAACATGTCCCACATGCTCTAAGGACTAACCACATTTTTTCCTAGAGAAAATACCCCTCAAATAATAATAAGAGTCAATTTTTTATTTTAGTCTCTTATTTTATGTTTTTAAGTTATTTTAATTTTTGACTTTTAAAATAAATTAAATTAGTGTCTGATATTATAAAATGTGAGTCATATTAGTCCCTTAATCCATTTTTATTTAATATTCTATCAATTAAATGATAATAGGTAACATTAAGAAATACCTTGATATTTCATATATCATCTAAATTAGAATAAAATTTAAATTTACTTATTTTGATATTTAAAATTACATAAAATGAGTCATTTAAATATTCATTCTAAGTTATAAAATGACTCATTTTGTACAATTTTGATATTAAAATAATTTATTTTAAATTTCATTCTATTTCAGATGACACATAGTATGATAAAGTATTACTTAGCTTATAATAATTATTTAATTGATAAAATGATAAATAAAAGTATAATGAGAGAGTAACTTGACCTATATTTTATAATATTAGGAATAATTTGACTCATTTTAAAAGTGAAGGATTAAACTGACTCATAAATGAAACTGCAAAATTTAAAATCAGCATTACCTTGAATAATGTATACTATTTATAAAGGAAATAGTCTATTTAATGTTTAAAATTTTTATTTTCTAAAATACGCTTGATAGATAGATAGGGAGTTGAAGGAAATTAAGTTAAGAAATTAAAAAAATTATAAAAATAAAAACATATGGACTGATAGCCGTGCAATTGGCTGTAAATTCAATGGTAATAATAATAAAAAAAAGTTTAGAATTTGAAAGATTGTATGAACTCAGAGAATGCATAGGGCACGTTTTGGAGGGGGCATCAAAGTTTTCGTGGAGAGGAAGGACAACAGATCCTCCCCCGCATACGAGGAGAACTTGTAGCAACCTTAAACAATCCGAACAAGTTTGTCACATACTGCCATCATCATCACTCCGAATACGTAGCCACCTTCACAGTGAATCAATCCGTCGAATATCTTACGTTCTTCTAATCACTCGCACTCAGCTTCTTATTCTTCTTCTGTTTCTGTTTCCGATTCTTAATTTCTTTCTACTATCTATCTATCCTCGCCCATGGCTAGGGCTTCAGCCTCAGCCTCAATGGCTTCCATCGTCAGGGCGTACGCACTCCCCATCCTTCTCTTCGGCTTGGCCATGCTGTACCAGCTCGTCCTTATTCCCAATTCCTTCCCTCCTTCCCATTACGACGGTATTCGTATATTCTTTCTTTCTTCCTCTCTCTTCTTTTTTTTTTTTTCCTTTCAAATATTGAAATTATTATTATTGTTATTTGTTTAGAACTCTTTGTTCTGGTGATTTGGTTTTATAGTTCTGAGAATCGAGAGTTATAGTCCGGTCGAGAAGGTGAAGGAGGCTTACGACCAGCTTCAATCCAAATGGTAATTACATTTGAGTTCTCTTCTTTTGGATCTGTCCACTGGATGACGTGAATTTACCACTTTAGACACTTCATCCAGTGGTTCCATTCAAGCTTGTACTGAGTGCATCGTTTTAGGCCGGAATTGTGATTACATTAATACACAAAATTGAATTGCGGCCTGCAGTTTAGAGTTCTGATTATGTGTGCAAGGAGGCGTTAGGGATTCAATTGTCACCAGTAATGATGCTGTAGGACAAAGTGGCTGATTGTAGTAGTTACATGTTTGGTTTCTCTTTTGAGCTATTGTAAATGAGATTGTGACTATCATATTGAACTGCTCACTCTACTTAGCATCATGGGTAGTGTAGCTTTGTTATTTTATATTTTACATTTTTTGCATTACTTTTTTCTTTTTCTTTTTGGTTCAAGTTACCTTAGACAGCAGGGGAATTAAGATTCTTTTAGTAAACTAATTCAAATATCAATAACAGCAAAGTTTTTTTTTTTTTTTGGTTGTTTAGCTAGGTGGAGACGACTGCATGTATGTAACAATGCCATTTTGTCCACTAAAATGATTTTAAATATAGGACAATGACGTTTGTTTACAATGTAGTTTGTCGAACATGTTGGCCTGTAGAAGTATGTTGGGAATGTGCAAACATTTTTGCATGGCATCCTTTTTCACGGTTTATGATCGTGTTAATTAGCTATCTTTTGACACTAGTTTTGTGGTCTTTCAGGAATTCGGCTCCGGAAGTCTCTGATATTCGTGAGTTCCTAAAGGTTCGTTTTGAGAAGTCTTTTTTTTTTTTTTTTTTGGTGTCTTGAGATCTATAGTCTATCAATTAAGTTATTGTATGATGCACAGAATCTCATAAGGGTAAAAAAAAAAAAAAAAAGCCTTTAATGCAGAGTTTGTGTTTAAATTATATCTGGATAATTCTTGAAATCTTGAAAGAGATCAACTGTAGGGTAATGTGAAGAGGAATCTATTTAAATATGGCTCAAACACCATGATTTGGTTTATTGAACTTGGTTTCGGTTTAATCTGAATTTAGTTTAAGTTTATTGTGATGATTTTATAATTCGATTTATTTGCTTATGACCAGTCTGATTCATATTCCATAGATTATACTTTTTGCTCAAAACTAGAGACTGCTGAATTCATTTGAAAATTGTTAATTTGTTCTGCCTATAAAGAGAGATTTTCAAGTATATATGAATCCCATCATCAGGGTTGTAACTTCTCAGGGAACAAATTGGCTAAGATCTGAGATATACAGCTGTGGCCTTGACATTATGAACTGCAGCTGCCTTAGAAGGTTGTTCATTGTTGCAAAGAAGTGATATGAGGAGAGGCAAGCATTATGCATGTATGAGAATTTCGAATGTGAGGTTGAAGTACAGTCATTGCTATTGCAGCCAGCCTAGTGCAAATCAATATGTCAGGAAAATCAAAAAATTTCCACCACAAGAGACCATAGGGATTGAATTCTATCTGCTTGCTAAACTTGGCCCTGCTGGAAAATGATGGTACTGATTTGTACATAGAGTCCCTAAGCGAAAAAATGATTCAGGACATTGAGGTGTGGGAATTGTCCGTAAATATCAAAAGTCATCCAGTCCCCTCCTTCTGCATACTGGTAGAACCTGGCAAGCAATTTTGTTTTTTTGTTTTTGGTAAAAGAATATATTTATTAAGACATAGAAAAATTACAAAGAGAAAGGAGGATGAGGAACCCTCCTAGAGAAACAGAGTGCAACCTAGGAAAAAGAGAAAATCAATCTGACATAGCTTCCTTATGTAAGGCCATGTGCTTTGTCAAATAGGATCCAAAAACTGAATCTTATCTATAAAAAAAAAAAAAGAATGTTGTCCCTAATCAAATGGTGTGCTAAAGAAATCTCCTTAAGAATACAAGAGATTTGTCAACCAAATGCATCAACTGTTGCATATTGCTGCAATAAAGTTTAACCTCCATACTTCTGCTAAATCAAGTGATGTCCAGGGACTTAGAACACTCCCAACATTCACCAATTATGCTGAATAAGTAATCCTGTAAAGAAATTGCAGCAGAACAATGCAAGAACAGGAGGAACAACTTATGAGCAAGCACCATAGTTACACACATATGAAGGCAAAGAGCCGTATGATCGTACAATATGCCATTAGTATTAATTCTATTCCGTAGCACAATCCAAATATTAATGCCATTAGTATCAATTCTTATCTGCAAATTCGTGTTTTTTTGGTAATATATGTCTAGATATTGTAATATGGTTTTATGTACTACATGTGTGTGATATATTCTTTACTTGATGGGTGTCCATTATGATATGACACCAAGTATCGTGGATTTACTTGGTTTTGTTTGTGCAATTCATTTTGAGAGCATGACTTACAGATTCGATATGCTTATGAGTTGCTGACAAATCCTTTATGGAAAAGAGACTATGATATATTTGGAATTGATGAACAACTTGTGAGTGCTTTCTTTTGCATTCACTTAAAATTCATGCCTGTTTTCCAAGATCTGTTCCCTGGATGTTTCTCATATCCCTGATTTCTGTCAGCTCGTGTGTTTTTTCATTAAATGACATGGTTTCTTGGTGGTAGCATATTGTTGAGAGTGCCAGTAAGCATCATGCAGGGATGCGTATTTCGGAATTGGACTTCCCTTTACTAGATGCCCGGTCTTCTGGTTAGTTAAGACTCTGTTGCAGTTGATAGGAATTCATGTTGATCATTTTCGCTGGATTTGTGACTGGGAAATTCTTTTAATTATGCATACATCGCTTTTAACCTCTCAGGGTCTATTGATCATTCTTCTAAAGTCATTACTGCAAGTGACTTCCAGTCTATATTTCCAGATTCAAAGCCATGGCTAATTCAGGTATATACAGTGTAGAATATGCTGATATATTATAAGTGATGTGAATGCAGTCTAATTTTCTTTCAATATGATTTTTTTTTTTGTGATATATGCTTATTATTATGTCATGGCCTATCCTAGTTCTAGTGGTAAGGGTCCTTCTGTGGGGATTATGGGAGAGGTCCAGGATAGTCTGTACACTAGGAAGAATAAGAAGAAATGTGAGGCATGTGTCAGCATGAGGGATGGGATTGTAACAGACTCTGCCATCTCGGCAGAGGAGAGGCAAATTGAATCTGTTATGAGAAGAAGTGAGATAAATACAGGCAAAGGGAGAGTGTACCGAGGGGTACCTCAGAAACTGGTGGACTTTGGGAGAGAACTGGTCTCTGAAGAGTCTAGTGTATCTATCTTTTATACTTCTTGAGTGTGAATAATACAAAGTGGAAGGGGCTGATATGATATCACCTTGTTATCATCTTTTTTGCCATTATACACATTTAATTCTTGTTCTATTCATTTCTTTGTTTTCCAGTTCAAGACATATTATTATTATTATTATTTTTTGGGCAACATCAACACCACTAACTTTCATTACCACTTATAATCTCCATAACTACTGCAGTACTGCATGAAGCTAAAATTCTTGCCAGTTGAATTTAATAATTGATGAAAATCTGAGTTTGTGAAACTGTGTTATTGTTCAGTTTTGTATTTCTCCTTTCATATTTCTCGAGCTTCATGTATTGGTTTCTTAGTTGTGGTTACTTGTGGCCCCCACCTTGAGTTGTACTGTTTGTTTACAGATAGAGACTTAAGTTATCAATCATCGTTCAGTTTGTTTGACTGTTTCTTTATTATTATTATCATTATTAGTTTTTTGGTGATAGAAAAAGAAGCTAAATGTTTGACTAAAATTTGACTGTTTCTATATTATTATTATCATTGTTAGTTTTTTGGTGATAGAAAAAGAAGCTAAATGTTCAACCCAAATTATATTGCTTTTGTAATTACAAATAGGCTATATGTTGTGTTAGTTTGTGAATGCAGGTTATTATAATTTTTGAAACTAGAGGAACTAAAGCAGGATGCTAATAATTTGTTCAACCTAAAGAAATACTGAGGTTATTTATTTTACGATATTAGCATTCAACGTATTGTTCTAACAACAACAACAACAGGATATTAGCATACGTATTGTTCTGACAACAACAACAACAGGAATTTTAAGAATATTTTAAAACTTTGGAACTTCTTAAACAAGATAGAATGTGTGATCCAATTTGGGAATGGATCATCTCACGTAAAAATTCCATGAATTGGTCATGTCTAAGTTTACACCATTTATTAGATTCTTTTATAATTCCCAGGCTTTGGCCCCATCTTCTTAATCAATGGTGAAAATAAATTTTCACATATGAGGGTCTATTTAAGTCATACCCTAAGTCCAGCATAGAGGCACTGTGTGTGATATGATTTGCTTCAATCTAAGGTAGGCGAAAGGTGTGATGCTAGGGGGTTATAATGGTTTGATGTGATATGTATCAAAATGTAAATGCCTTCTTGAAGAAAGGTGTTAACATTAGGAAAAGAAGAAAACATTAAAAACTTTGACTATTTTGCATTGACTTTCCATGTAAAGTAATTACTCAACATTATATATTTTTATTCATAGTAAAGTTTTTTACAGAAAGGTCGTAATAGAAATAAAATATTAAGGGGGCATTTGTTTGAAGTTTTACAAATTTATTCCCAGGAATCATCACTTGGGAATGATTTATTTCTGTGTTTGTTACAGGTTTTATAGAATTATTCTCGGGTATCAATTATTCATAGGAAACATATATTTCCATGTTGAGCAGATTTCATTCTCCTGATAAAAGGCGGGAATAAAAGATTCCCGTGACTTAGGAATAATAGTTATCAAACAAAAATACTAAAATACCCCTCATTCAGTTCGCTTCTCTCCACAATTATGATTAGCATTAAATATGTTATGGATATTTGGGAAATTATAACAAATATTTCCAGAATTATGTATTATCAAACAAACAAATTGAAAACTTATCCCAGGAATTTCAACAAATGATCCCAAGAATGTTTAATGCTAAATAAACAAGCTTTTTACAACAATATCTGGAAATGACATTCCTGTGTTTGACATTCCCAGGAATGTAATTCCTAGGAACGTAATTTGAAACCTTGAAACAAATGCCCCCAAGGTGTTCAATTTACTAAACTTCATGCTGCTAACTGCTAAGAGTTTGTCCTGAGAATTAAGATGGATGAAATTTCATGAATTTTCACTGTTAACAATAAGGTGTTAAAGGCATACCTGAACCAGAAAGGTACACCAGGAGCTTGTGCTTTAATAGGCAGCACTTCAAACATCAAGATATGCTGGCTTCTTCTGGCACCTTACCTGAGCACTTAACTAGGCATCTCTTTTGGCTACACTGCTTCAAACTTAAACAGGGTGGAAGCCAGTTGAATTTCCACTGAATGCATTTTATTCTTTTGTAGTCTTGGAATATACTACTTCGCCTTAAGAATAAATTCGGAAAATATTTGAGCTGTAACTATACCTTGGTAAATGATTTGTTTCCCAGCACGTTGTCTGAAGATATGAAAGCTAAGAATTATGATTGGTCAAATTTTTAATCTGGAATGCTTCATTAGTTTTCACCAAGTTCACTCTTTCAGTATTCTTTTGTCTCTCAAAAGATAGATTTGATTGATCTTACTTTTAAAAACTCTCTATCAATCACCATTCTTTCCTGATGCCACAATTTTTAGCTGTTTTATTGTTTGAATAATGTCTGACTTAATATCCATGCTCAATGCATTTGGAACAGCTGTATTCATTGGGGAGCAAACGCTGTGCTCAGTTTTCTGAGTCCTGGAATAAGATTGGTATGACATTTTTTTGTCAATAGTCTCCTGTCATCTGTCACAAAAATTCTGTGCACTTGATATGCTGCTGTGGAATATGGAGATAATAATTTCCATTTCTACTTATCAGAATTTAATTTTCTTGACTGAGCTAGTAGATAATTGTTTAAATGTTAATGGCTGGAAAAGGGGGATAAAGCTAGTAGTTTATGTTGTATTCAGTGATTCTGCCCCTCCCCCCCCCCCCCCCTCTCTCTCTCTCTTATTGGAGGGGTTCTTGTTGTTCTTACAAAATGAAAAACAGGCATTAGTCTTTTTCTTTATTTTTTCTTCTTGGGAAGTAGATATTGCTATTTTTGGACATTAAATATCATAGCATTTGTTATGCTGGTCACAACTTTAAGGATGAGACTATTATGACTGATTTCTTTGCATTTAGATTCTTTGCTTGATCCTGTTGCAAATATTGGTATGGTGGAACTTGGTGAGGTGGAGCTTGCTGTGTACCTTGCTGATAAAAGATCAACAGGGAAACCTTTCTTCAAAAATGGTATGTGCTGACTGCTGACTACATTCAAATTCTTGTTTTCTGCCTTTTGTGTGTTTATCTTATTGGATCTCTCAGACACCCATTTAGGCAGTTGTTTGTTTGACACTTCTATATATATTATACAACAGCTAGTATTGGGATGTTTGGATTTGATTAGTTTTTCTGTAATTAATTGCTTCCCCCCCCCTCCCCCCGGCAAAAGCACTGTGGTTTTGAACTTAAATTAATCCAAACAGACTATGCTGTCTTTGAGGGTTTACTGCTGCAAATTGGGTGTTTGTTGTTATGCAGCCGAGAAAATTTTGAAAATCAGAATTGGGAATTCAAATGAGGCGAAAAGTCCAAATTTGGATTTGTTTAAGGTTTTAATTTATCTGATCAACTTTCTATTGGGATGAAATTTTGTGAGAATGTTGGGGAAATCGTTAAACCATATACGAAGTAGGCGAAATTTTTTTAACCCCAGTCCACCAACAGTGGTCTGTCCCTGACAAAAAGTAGATATATGTTCATCTGAGTGTTGTTATTGGAAATGCATTTTCTGAGAAGTATGAAGTTCCAGAAATTGCCAGTAGTCGTACTTGATTTACAAATACATGTTTTATGTCATAAAAGTTAGTTGACCGTTTCAAATTATATAAGAGAAGGATCACATGTGGCTTGTCTTAATCTATTCAATAAACTTCTCCAGGAATTCCAGCTCTTGTTGCCATTCCTCCCAAATGTCGAGCTGCAAAATGTTTTAGTAGGTGAGTTTTATTATAAGACCTGGATTTGAACAGGCAAGTACAATTTTATAAATCATTTTAAACTTAATTTGGTGATGGTAATTTACATTTAAATTAGATAGTTACACATTATTATTTTGTGCACTTTGTGTACTTGCGTAAGTCATATCTACGTCATTTATTCCCATGTTAGGTTTGATGGAGAGCTTACGGTTGACAAGGTTACAAATTGGTTTGCAACAACTGTATTGGCTTTACCTCAAATTAACTATTACTCAAAGGAGTCACTGGTAATTTGTCTCAACTCATGAACTCTAAATAGTCTTTCTTCTTTATGAATGTGCGAGGTATTGTTCTTTCTTATGTCTCTGTTGTAGTGATTGAGTTAACACAAATTTCTTTAAATAAGGGAACATGTATAGTGATCTTGGGTGAGGGAATAATACCGTATAATATTGGGTTTTGGGTATGAACAAGCTTGATTTTGTTTCCTTGTCTCTGCCTGCAATGATTTTTCCCCAGATTTTTGTTGAAATTCTTAATTTGGTCAGTTTCAATATTTTTTTGGTTGAATCTCCACAGAACAGGAAGAATGTATTGTTTTTCATAGCTTTGGCAAAACTGCCTAGATCATTAATTATACACATCTGTTCTTGTAATTGAAGTAAGCTATGTCACTTGTCTTATCTTTGGGTTTTACTTAAAATAGGCTTTTAAGCCAAGTTTCTCTGCAGCATTTTGATTATAACCTTTTCTGTGTGATGGAATAATATAAGCAACACAAGTAGAGGCAAAATTGAGGATAATATAATTGATCAATATCAAAGGTGTCTATTACATTAGACATGCAAAGGAGTATTTATAGTCGAGGGTGAAGCATCTAAATCCATATAAAATCCCAATAAGATATACGAGCAGTTTGGGCAACACTAGCACTCTATGGGTGTCAGCCATGTTTGGCCCTTATCGATGGTATGATGCAGGCAATGGTATTAATCACACTTTGGATGACACTTACCAAAGTTACTCTTGAGATTAGCCATGATTGTTGTTGGCCTCATATACGAGGGTAGAGGCATCAGGAGGATCAAGGGCCTAAGAGAAAAATTATGGGGCTGATTGGATGGAAATCGAAGTAAGGTGGACCATGCAACAGAGAGAGCAAGGAGAAGAGGTGAACCCAAAATTTGATCATGACAAATATAGTAATATGGAGGAAAACTGCATAGAGCTAAACGCATGAAAAATGTAAGATGTTGCTCAAGCTCCTTCGTTGGGGTATTAGTACGGGCTAACATCTCATTGAAGTCATGTAAATCACCATGAATGTCGCCCAGACAAATAGATATAGGGCCATCATAGTTTCTGGCAGCAATGACAATCGTAATGTTATGATAGGCCCCATAGAGTTGCTATGTATCACCAATATAGTGTATAGAGAACTTTGGCTTGCTTTGAGGGACCTAGACAAAGTTGTAGGTTTTATGAGTATGATTGATTTGCTTCAAGAAGGAATGAATCATGGATTCAATCACATTGTACATTTGAGCATCAATTTTCTCCCACTCTGATCTGTCATCCTCTAGTACAGTGTCTAGTGTCGTGGCAAGGTGGTCCCTATAATTTTAGCCAACAAACTACGACTTGGTGTTAGAGGCCTAGGTGTCATGGATGCTTATATCCAATGTGTCAATTGTCAGTGATGAGAAGAGCTGCAGCAGAATTGGTGAAAATAAAGGAAGAGGTCTTCAAAGTGTCATCTGGAGAACTGACAGAGAACTGGTCATGTGTCAGATCACAAAGGGCAAATGCAACATAAGATGCCTTCCAAAAGGATCTGGCAGGGGACAGAGACGTTGGCGGTAGGCAATTGGGTGCATGGTGGGCCAACTTGCAGTCAGACATGCCCGTACATGCTGCTGGAAGGACATGCATCGATGTGCTTGTTGATGATGAGCTGCATGTGAGGGTGTTTCACTGGATTTGTCAAATTGAATGAGGTACATGCATCAATGTGCTTGTTGATGATGAGCTGCATGTGAGGGTGTTTCACTGGGTTTGTCAAATTGAATGAGGTAGAGTTTGGTGTTGTGGTTATCAGAAAAGTCGGTGGGAGCCGGCAAACCACGACGGTTGATGGAAAACAAAGCTGCCAAAGAAATTTCGTGGGGGAGGGAGGCGGCTACCAAGAAGGTGGATGTAGCTGGTCACAAAATTTTCACTGCAGGACAATGGGTTCGCTAGGCGTTCATGTTTTTAAGAATGCCTTTTGTTAGCATCTAGATACCAACTTGAGAAAGGGGAAGAGAGAAGCATAGATGGTGGAACCCTAGTGTTTGAACAAAGCAAGGGAGACTTGAATATATAGAGTTCATGTAGTTAACATAACTATTAGAGTTACCATAATTATATGATATTATAAGTACAAAATGTGGTTTGCCTATATAATGAATCTTAGACACCATTTTCAACATTGCACGATGTAATACACTTGATTTTCTTTTGTCAGCATAATTTGTCTACTGTGTTTGCTTGTTTGAGTTTCTATGGTTACTGAGTGGAAGTTTATTTGGAGCTCTAATTCTAAAATTCCAGGTGCCAAATTTTTTTGCAAAGAGTAGTCTTCGTAAGGTACATATCCCTTGCTTATTGCCCTGTATTGCTTTCAACGTGTTTTATTCCTTGATTTTCTTAACATAAATGTTGTTCTGTATTTCCCTTGCTATTTATCTCTCTGTATTTTTTCCTTGTTATTGATTTTTGTTGATAGTTCTGATGTCTTATTTAATTTGGGTAGCCAATTATTTTTGGGAGAATTACACTAGACAAGATAGAATTAGGATCTATCGTGAAAAAGATCATACAAATAGAATCTTGCCTTCGTCAACTTTGTCAACTAGTGAGAAGAGTACATCAAATGAAAGATATCCCAGTAGTTAAGAGGTCAGTGTTATTAATGGTGGATGGTTTAGTATTGTTATTAAACAACCACAAAGCTTATTGTTACTACATTCCTAAAAACTGATGTTTTATGGTATAGGGATTCAACGCTAGCTGGTGTATGTAATGATTATATCCCATATGTAATGCTTATATCCCATTTTCATATGATTTGCTGCTTTTCGGTACTTTTCAAATGAAATTTTTGTATGAAAATATTAATCTCGTTGCATGCTCTTTGATTCAGTAGATGTATATTTGAATTTATCTGGTTCAATTAATTGTTTAGATTTGGTGGACCCCTGGCTTGTAGGTAAAAGTAATCTTTTTCACAAAATCTGGGGAGCGTGCTGCTCCATTTATACGACAAGCAGCAAAAGACTATTGGGCTTATGCTTCATTCGCATTCATTCTCTGGCGTGAAGAAGAATCTTCCTATTGGTGGGGAGCGTAAGTAGCGATTTTTACAAAATTTAATCTTAGCAAACATTGTTCTACTTGGTACTTGTCCATGTACATGGTGATATGAAAATTCACTAGCTTATTGATTCATTGCTTGATCTAGTATGGAGTTATTAATAAATGTCTTTTTTTTTCAAACGTCAGATTTGGGGTGGAATCTGCACCTGCTGTAGTATTTCTTAAAGACCCAGGTGTCAAACCTGTTGTGCACCATGGTCTGTTTCTTCTTTGTCATACTACCAGAGAGCCATTTGACTTCACTTCTGTTCTTCATTTGATTGACTATCATTGTATTTTGTGCTGCAGGTTCAGTTAACAATTCGTTGTTTTTGAATATGATGGAAAATAATAAAGAGCAAGGTAGATCTAGATTTATGGTTTAGATTTCCCAGTGCTTTTGATTCCATGGATTATATAGGAAGGTGGGTTGAGAGGTGATGTAGCCAGAAATTCTTTAAATGGTATATTGGAGTGAAAGGGTCAGTTGAGAATTTGTCTGCATGAGAATGGGAGTAATCGACAAAGTTCAATAGATCTTAAACATGAAAGATCTTTCCTTTTTTTTTTTTCCCTAAAGTTCTGTCAAAATGCTTTGGAGTATAAGCCATTTAAAAACAAAATAAGCTAATCCAGGCACACTTGTAATACCAAAATTGATGGAGTTGACTTCTTGGATTAAGTCAGAGTCTGTCAGAGAATGTAATTCTTCACTCACGCATGAAAATGCATTGTAAAACTTTAGGTTGCTGGAAATATTGATATCCATTTTATTAGGAGAAAAACAAGAAGGGAAAAACCAAGTGGACCCTACTTATGTCGGTAACTTTTGACTAATTTTTTAACTTCATCTTAATGAATGTAACCTGGACTGCAAGTATTAACCCAAGATTGTTAAGTCTTTATTTATTTATTTATTTATTTTTTTCTTGGGAAAGTAGGTCCTTATTGTGTTGCTGAAATTTCTAAGCCCCTAATTAAATCTGCTGCATTTTGCCCTCTCCTCCCTTTCTTCTTCCAGAGCTTCCACAACTAAGGAGTGTAACATCAATGGAGCTAGGTTGTGATCCCCATGGCTATTCTCGTGCTGGATACAATACAGTTATTTGGTATTGTGCTGTTGCAGTAGGAAGGCCAAGTCTAGAATTGAACAAAATGCGTGAAGTATGTATTTTGTCTTCTGTTTTGGTCATAATTTCTTTAATATGTTCACAAAGCACTTGCTAATTCATCATTTACATTAAGAATGATGCTTATTTGGGTTCCATACAGAAGTCCAATCATTGTTGCCATTGATGTTTGGGTTTTGACAGGTTATCTATTCCTCCAGATTCAGACTTCTAGTTGTTCGTGATGTAACAATGATTTAGCATTTTGAAAACCTGTGTATAATTCACATTCTTTTTGTTACGATTATATTTCTATAGGATGCATATTAAGTAATTGGCTAATGACAGATTTTATCATTAATATTTGTCACTACATATACTCTGTAGAGCTTGATATTTCTCTTTTAAACAAGTATGTATCCTTCAGATTTGGCAGATGTTGTAATTCAGGTCCATAGACTCTCTGCAGGGTCCAAGAAACATTGTCCAAGCATAGCGAGGTAGATGCATCATCTGAAAATCAAACCTTAGCTCCAGCTGTGGATGCACTTAAGAGAAAGCGGTTGACATTTGCTTGGCTTGATGGTGAAAAGCAAAAGGTTATCCTTTTCTTTCATTTGTTTGATTTATACTTAGTTTTGTTTGTCATTCAAAATAAAATTAGTCATTATAAAGTGTTGATACTCAGCATTAGTGAATGGATTTATTAGTAGCGTACTCTAAAAACATTTTTTTTTCTTAATTAAATTTGCCTGAAGTGTGCCCATTTTATTTGAAAATGGCCTATGGGCATCAAAGCAACATTATGCTAATTTGCTGCCCCGTTAGATGTCAGTCTGTCTCTAATATACTTGATGATGGCTATTTATAACATCTGAATGAAGAATTCTTTTTGCGTTGTCTTTGCAAATTGCAACTATTTCTGGCCTGAGCTATTAACAGAACTGATTTATCTAGGACTACTGTCAATTTTACCTTGGTCATGCGGTCAGCGATCACACTTGTGGACAACACACGGGCATGGATGATATTCCTCAGTTATTTATTATTCGTTACCTGAGGAATAGTAGTGCTGTGGATACCAGGACACAGGAAAAGACAACTTGGAAATCATTACTGGTCAAAGATCTAGTCGACGAATATGATCAGGCGGGCCAGTTTGTAGCTAGGTACAAGGGTGCAAATGATGTTTCACAGGTTTGCTGTTTTACAGTAAAATTTCCACATTGCAAAGTGATGCTTTGGATGATGTTTGCATGTCGCCACGAGTAGTTTTGCATTTCTTTCATAACTCATACAACCATGTTGACATACTGTGTAGTTTTCCTCTGATATTTTCTGATGTTTGCTTTTTTGCAGATAACCCAATGGGTTGCAAGTATAATAACAGATGGTGACTCAAGAGATTTACCATTCTTTGTAAGTCTTTTACGAATGAATAAGTTTTGCTCGTGAGCAATAATGTAGTAACCTGAGATGTTTCCTCTATCTCCTCAGAGCAGTTATTTGATTCTGAATTCTGGTGTTTTGCAGCCCTGCCTCACGACTTCAAATGTTATATTTATTTATGTGATCATAGTTTCATGAATGCCAACCAATTCAGGTTGATGCTTTAAAAGAAGATATAGATGTTGATGGAATCAATTCTTTATAGTTTGCTTATCGTATATTCTGTGCCTTCTTTGCAGACGCTTCGAACTCCTAAGCTTGTTCCAGATGATACAGAACCTGCTTGGTCCACAACTGCACAAAAGATTCCTTTGAAAAATCTGAACCAGAAGATTAAGGATGTTGTTAGTGGACTCCCGATTTACCTCGACGATCCAAGAATTGGTCCTGTTTTGCTTCTGGGAGCATTAATTTCTCTTGGTACCATCTGGATGCGAAGGAACCAACAAGCTCAGATATCTAAATCAAATAAACCAAGTCAACCAAGTTCTGAGGAGGTAACTTTTGGCTAAATGTGCTTATCATGTGTATTTTTTTATTTATATGTTAGAATAAGAAAATCCTGAATAAATAAAGAAAAAGTTAAGTAAAGACTTTGAAATTTTTATATAGATGATGACTAATGAGAGATTGCTGCTTGTATTAGTGAGCATGTGTAAGTTGCGTGATGAATTATTTTGGTTAAGATGGTGGACAGAAGGGTCTGTCTATTGGTATTTAAAAAAAATCCGTGGTGAATATTCTAAATTGGGTTAAAGCTAGAGCTCCTCTCCTGTTTTTTTGGTATTTATCCTAAATTTGTTTTTTTTCTTGTTGTAGAGAGCCAATTATAATAGTGTCATAGACAGAAAAATATATTTTAACCGTATTCCATAATATGAATAAAATATACCAACGATTGGTTTAACTGATGATGTGAATTGTAAAAGCATTGAAACTACAAAAATAGGTGACCTACAAGAAACCTGATGCCAATCCATTTTGTAAGAAGAACAGTTAATATTTTCATTTATAAGGAATGTGATGTGATTGAATTTGAAGCTAAGGTTGACTGTTTCAGCCTTTGACTCTGACAGGTACCTTCCGGGGATAATAAAAGAAAACACAGACCAAGAGATGGGCTCCGAAGGCGTTCAACTAAAAATGAGGCTCCTCCTTCTATCACAGATTTTGAACCATCAGATGCTTATCAAATGCCACTATCAGATTCTGAATCTGAATAGTCTCAATTTGGTTTCTCCTTGAAGGAAACTAGCTTTTCAAGACATACTGTAATATGCTCCGAAGGAGAAGCTCTTGAATTGTGTTCTTGGTTGGAGCCTTTTAAGTTATAACATGATGCAAGGTTGCAGCCACGTCAACCAGAGATTAGAGTTAGGACCCTTGGTAGGCATATATACTTCTAATGTCACAGTGATTTCAAGAACCAAACAAATATTTTTCTTTTGGTACGAGACATACATTTTATCTGTAAAAAAAATAATTTAGGCCTTCCTTGTTCCAATCATAAGTTTTGTTGAATCTAATGTTTCAATTAGAACACATGTTAATGTCGGTCAATTCTTTATGCTTGGTGCTAACCAAAATTTAGAGCTTTACTGAGTGAGCATGGGTTAAGTACACAAAAGGCCAAAGAATACATGATATGTGAGCAGTGTTTTTGTTATTATTATTTTTTTTTTGGGTCTGATGTGAGTAGTTTATTGTTAGCGTATTGAAATAGACGGCTAAGGATACATGAGCGAACAACGCCCCCCCGAACAATGCTCTCTCCCTCCCTTTTTTTTTTGTATGGGTGCAGTAATACTCGAGCTTTGTCTAGCACCTAAGGTTGATATTATAATGTTTAATAATATAATATTTATGATATTTTAATATTAGTGTTTGGTATGATAATTTGTAAAATACTGTGAGTATTGTGTTTCCAATATGACGTGTAATTTTAATCACAATGAAAAGAGTTTAATTTTAATGTACTGACAGTGTAAAATTATTTTACACTGTTATCCAATAAAACATTTAGTTTGGATATTTTTTAGGTAATGAATATTAAAGTCAACTATCATGAATTATGTGGTAATATATAATTAAATGTATAAAAAAACTTAAAAGAAAATTAAATCGTGATAAATAAAGCTTTTTATTAGTTATTTAATTAAAAGAGATTTTCTTTTTTGTCATTAAATTGACAATGTTAAATGCTACTAAAACTAAACAGGTTTAGAAATGCTTGGACTGAAATCAAGTAAAAATTCTGCAAGAATCTTATTCAAAACTTACTCATTTTCAAGTGGAAAAAAAGAGCATATTAAAATTTAAAATTATAATTAAATTCATTTTTTGCATGCAGACAATTACAGAGCACACAAGCTAGAGGTGGAAGAAGGTCGGATTACTCATCAAAGACCTTTGGCCTACTTTACATTCGATCTAATTAGGTCTGATATATTTAGTAAATAAGTTAGACTAAAATTTTTTAAAAAGTTTTTTTTAGAAAATCGGACTAGGCTATAAAAATAGCCCATTGGACTTAACAAGCTAGTCTACTTATATTATTATTATTTAAATATCTAATGATAATAGAAATATTTTAATCTATTTGAAAAAATATTTTTTAACTAACTTAAATATTTTAGTCTATTTTAAAATATATTTTTGATATATTTAGTAGTATTTTTACTTATTTAAGAACATATATTTTGATTTTTATAAAAAAATATTTTATAACTAAATATGTCTCTAAATAAACTTTCAGCTTAGACAAGACTTTTAGCAAGGTCAAGTTAAGATAATAAAAAATACCCATATCAAATAATAGACCTAAGCTCAAGTTTTATTTTAAAAATACAAACTCCATCTATTTAAGATAAAACCTCCACCTATTTAAGATAAAACCTACCTTAACTAGGCATTTGCACCCTCAACCCAAGGTAATGTCACTGCTATTCACTTATTCAGGATTCAGCTAATAGGGGCCCGTGCTTTCTGGTCCGTACTGCCGGGGCAATATCGTAAATAGATAAAAAAAAGAAAAAGCGAAATGGAATTCATTCGATCTTCTTCGTTTAAACGCTTCACAAATTATCTACCAAAATAAAAAACGCTTCACAAATTTCTCCCAAATTCCTCGTGTTCATTTCTGCCTACAGGTAAAAAAAAAAAAAAATCTTCGATTTTTCAGTATTAACTTCTTTGTTCCAATTCTTCGCTTTCTCCTGATTTGTGCTTTTCAATTGCTTATGCTATGTACGGATAGTGGATACTACAATTTTTTTTTTTTTTTTTTGTGGTCAGCTCCACTTTACTTGTTTCTGAAACTCAATCATATTACTGTTGCTCTAATGACATGGATGTGCTTGTTTGTGAAATAGTATTATTGTACTAGGATGCACTCTATTTTATGATGCATTCCTTTGTGTTGTTGTTGTATGCCATGAAACTGATGATGGGTTGGGATTGCATGTGTTTGTTTGAAGTGTTTTATAATTTTCAGAGACATGAATGAGCTTCTGTTTCTGAGACAGCTAGATTATATTATTGGTTTTTGAGTTTGTCTGTGTTTGAGTTAGCTATTATGATCTTGTATATTTCTTTCCTTTTTTTTTTTAATCTGTACTTTTAAGATCTTGTATATGACTAGTATTCCACTTGAGTTATGCCTGTGTCTGCTTTTTCCTTGTGTGAAAAGATTACAGCCTTTGTCCACCATTCGGTGAACACTTGAACTGAAAATGAGCTGAGCAGGTGTAGTTCTATCAAAGAAAATGACTTGATGCAGATTTCATATAGGTTGCGTAGCCGTATTTGTGTCCACTCAACATACCCTAGTGTGTGTTTGCTTCTGCGTTTGTAGAATTAATTCTAGATAGAATTGATTTTCACATAACGTGATTTATGTTTGGCAATTTCTCTAGAAGTGTTTCCAACAAAAAGCAACAAAAAATTTCACTTCTCCCTGAATCAATTTTGATTTTCATTAGTAGAATCAATTTTTTCCCTATTTTGTGGGTGGGGGGGAATCGACTCTAAGCACCGTAAACTCAAATCCAAACACCCTTTTAGCGTGTTGCTTTTTTTATGTGTGTGAGCTTAGTAGATATTGCTACATTCATTTCTGTTAATAACTTTTGGAGCAATGGGTTTGTATGGAGTCCTTCAATCAATATCTGTATATTTAATTATCTATCAATTTCTAAGGTTTAGGCAGGGTGAAGAAGAAAATTTTATGCCTATTGGGTCATTTTGTGGGTTTATGGTCTTTGTGTGGGCAGTTCAATGTCATCTTTTGTTGGGTACATGGAATAGTGTTGTTTCCTAGGCTTCAATGTGGGTACAGTAGATGGATTTCTTCTTTTTTTTATTTTTTCGCTTTTATCTCTTTTTATGTTGGGCAAGGAGGGGTTGGGGTTAGGTTATTTTGAGCTGAGCTTTTTATTGTTCTTTTGTTTCATTTCTTCTTTTGTGCTTGCTATGGGTGGATGTCCTATCCTCCTTTTTGTGTTTCTTTTCTTTCTCTTAAGTCTTAACATATCTTGTTTATTTTATCTCAAAAAATTCCAATTCCAATAGGCATCTGACGCAATCTGTAATTCTCATGGAATTTATAGATTTACATTTGTTACAGCATTTTTGTTGTTTGTATTATCCTTGTGTTAATTTGCTTATATTTAGGTCTAGTTGGTGCAAAGCTCAAGGCCTTTTTTTATGAGGTTTCTCTAAATGAATGTTGACAGATTGGAAAGCTTTGTTACATGATCTTTCTCATTTTTTTGGTGGTAAAAAGCCAACAAGAGAACGAGTTCAATGTTGCTGAGCTGAGGATGTTGTGTTAGATGAGTGGACATATTAGATGATGTTAAGAATGACTGCACTAAAATGAAAATTAGCATCTATTATAAAGATAATAGAATCTTGTTGATAGATGATTTTATCATGTTAGGAAAAAATCTGTAGAAGCCCCATTAAGAAGAGTAAATGAGATGGAATGAGGACCCAATAGTTAGAGGCAAAATGAGACCAAGAGTAAATATAAATGAAGCCATTAAGAGAGATTTAGACTTAAAAAACTTGTCTAAAACCATAGTTCACAATAGACATAATGATGTCATTTGATCATAGCTAATCACATCTAGTGAGGAAAGGCTTTGTTGTTGTTGTTTTATGTTGTACATTTGTTCAGGAGGATTCCTTATACTCCTCACTCTTGTAACTCTTTATCCTCATCTCAATAGAATTTTTCTTCTGTCTAACAAAGAAAATTGTTTATAGTTACTTTCCACTTGTCGCATGACCTTTACTGGTTAAATTTTGTAATCTGCAATTGTTTGCTTTAGTTATTCAGTGGCAATCATTAAGTTGTGAGAACCATGGGAAAAGACTCAAAGCCAAAGGAGTCAGCAAAGGGAAAGGGGAAACAAGCTGCAAGTGGAAGTGACGAGAATGCTTCTAAGGGCAAAGGAAAAGGTGGGAAAGGTGCAGATGGGCTTGGTACCTGCACCTATGTCAAAGGTAGGTACTTTCCCCCGTCCATGGTTACCTCATAACCACATGATCAGTTCTCTCATTGTTCTGATCGTCAAATGGCATTTATTTTTCACTTCATATTTCGTGCAGCAAGGCATATCTTATGTGAGAAGCAAGGTAAGATCAACGAGGCATACAAGAAGCTGGAGGATGGTTGGCTTAGCAATGGAGATAAGGTCCCACCAGCAGAGTTTGCAAAGGTATTTTTGTTTGGAAGTTATACATTGGTATTTGTTACTTTTTATTTTTTCCCTTTAAGTTGTTATTTAGTTTTCTATTTATAGTAGGGCAAAGAATATTATTTCGAGTGAAATACCACAATTATTTTCTGTTCTCCCCCCACTACCCTTTATTAGTAATACAAAGTTTAATCAGTGCAAATTGTTGGAAAGAAGAAATAACCATCTGTTCATACAAAATAACCCCAGAGATAGAATTTTTTTTTTTTCCTTTTCAAATTGTTTATCATCAATAATATTTCACTGTCCACACAGGTAGCCCAAGAGTATTCAGAATGTCCATCAGGAAAAAAGGGTGGAGACCTTGGATGGTTCCCGCGGGGAAAGATGGCTGGGCCATTTCAGGATGTTGCCTTTAGCACTGCTATTGGAGCTACCAGTGCTCCTTTCAAGTCAACGTATCTCTTTTGCACTCTGAATTTTGATTATCTTGATCCCTAATCGTCACAAGCTAATATCTGTTTCTAATGATGCAGGCATGGCTACCATATTATCTTATCCGAAGGAAGAAAGAACTGATCACTGAATAAAAACTAAGATGAATTTCAATGGCTTAAGAGCACTCAACTGTTGCATGGTAAAATGATCGGATGTTGGTCCCTTTCTTTTTTAAGATTGTGGTTTTATAATTTAAACCAACGGTTTACCGTAAGGATACCTTCCTGTGCTTTCTAATACTTTGATAAGGGAGAGCATATATGTGGACGTGGATGGTTTTGCTTCATTTGCGGCCTTCTCCCCTTTCATGTTTCTCCCCCGATTCTTTGAATAAACTTCGTCTATTAGGCTGTCTCTGGAAGGATAATGAGAAAGAAACAGCCAACCCTTTAAAAGGAGGAAGTGGAGAAGCATAAAAGGGACAAAGTTGTGCTGCTAATACACTACGAACTCAATAACTAGTATAATTATAACGACCATATCAACTCCAGGATCAACCAGTAGAACACGGTTTGTGAGGAGAGCGTAGAGAAATGCAGAAGCTAAGGCCAGTATCCTATTCCCTAACCCACTGTATGAAATCCACACTAGGTATTTACAAGCTGAGGAGTCGCTTAGATGACCAGACCGAAGATCCTTCACCGTTCTATTGTAGGATTCAGTATAAGGTCGACATTCTTCGCGGAGAACCTAGAAACGAGGTAAGGAGAAGGTTTTGTCGATAGTCCTCTGCGGTATATGGCGGAAGCATACCTGCTGAGACAAGATGTTTCATCAAATCCAGCTGCTAGAAGGCCACCAAAGAGGTTGGTTATCTTGTTGAGTTTGTTTCGGTTGCAGCACATTGGTGGTTGTTGGTGTCTTGGGGGTTGTACTGGTGATGATGACATTGAGAGGATCGGAGGGAGGGTCACGGAGTAGCAAGGAGAGGGAGAGGGAGAAGAGAAAGGAGCATCAAAGCGAGAACAAAGAAACCGGTGAGGCGGATCAAGGTAGATGTGGCGCGGTGACTCCTACCCCTACTATGTAGCCTCTTCCTGTGGCGTGGATATGTGGATGTACATGTGGTGGTGATGCTGCACCGCACCGCAATGTTGAACTCTGTCTCTCTCTCGCTCTCGGATTCGTTGTAGGTTGGATCGGGTCAAAGACAATGGGTGCTCTTCTGTCTGGTCACTGAAGCTTGGCTGGTTGCCTGGCTAGCCTAAAACACAAACAGTGACCTGTGGTGTGGTGTGGTCGTCACTGGCGTGGCGTCACCACGCGGAGCTCCGCAACTGGGGCGCTAGCTGCCACATTTTCGGGATTCCTTCACTAAATCATAACAATAATGCTAAATTCGCCTCCACTAGTACTTTTTTTGTTATCTAATCTAACATTCACCTCCTTTCTAAGTATTTATATCACATATACATCCTTCTTTAACATAGTACCTTAATAACTTAACTAAATGATATTTTTTTGTGATATTAGTTATTTTTAATTAATAAAATTATAAAAATATTTTTAAATTTAATTGAGTGAATAAGAATATTTTTATAATTTTATTAATTAAAAATATTGAATATCACAAAAACATCTGGTAAGTTTATTAATAGTATTTTGTGAATAAGGGGTGTAATTGTAATATAAATATTTGACAAGTAGAGGATGTGAGTGTAGATTGGATAACTAGGGGGATATGAGTTGCATTTCTATAAATCTCAGGAGAGGTGCGTGTAATTTATCTTAACAATAAATATACCTCATTTCTTTCTTACGGGACAATAAATACAGTGCATGAGATATCATACTAACTCACATCTTATTTACTGTAGGATTAGATATGAGTTCCACTTGAATGTGGTTCACACCTCATCTAATGATAAATAAAATGAGTCGATATGATATTTCAAGTATGGTAAATAAAAATAACATGACTATAAATACAAGTCATTGCTCCAACACGATAGTTTTCTTTTCAAAGATTGAAGCTAAAAGTTTAATTTAGATGTGAATTTAGTAACTATTCACTCGCTAAATAGAAATAGGGATTTAATTTAGATATGCTTAAAAAGACTTCTACTCAGTCGTCCAACCATAACTTGTAACATAAGCGTGAGAGTTGAGCTCAACCACTTCCTATTTTAAGGCTGCGTTTGGATCAGTTTTTTTGGGCTCATAATCACTTTTTTATTTAAAAATTTATTTTCTTATATATTTAAATAATTTTTAGAAAATAATCTGAATTTCAAAATGTCATGAAATCAAATTAGTTTTCGGGTTTTTTGGAAGCTAAAAAGAGCCATTTCTTAAAAAAAAAAAATAAGTTTTTAGTTTTTTCAATTATATATAAAATTTAAATTTTGTGATTTTTTTCAAAAAATATAAAAAAAGCACCCTAATAGTCTTGCAAATGTATGTGATTAGAGAACAGCGTCAAACTTTGTTATACTATCAATGTATCGAATTAACTGGTAAATATATGGTTGGATGATATTGTAGTGCATCAAAAATTAATATCTTTAACTAATAGTATCTCTTCTTAAATTTATATCAGAAATAGCGATTAATTAATTTTTTAAAAATTACTTATAAAATTCACAAAGGATTAAATTCAATAAAAATGTTTGAGGGTGCATTTGTCATGTGAAATTAGATACGATAAGATTAGCTAAAACTATTTAAAGTATTGTATAAATTTATTCATCACGACTTCCTATGTCAAAATCTCACTTTCAGGACTAGACATTTGGAGTGTCTCTAAATTAGATATGATTAGATGAGCAGGTCTGACTCAACCTCATCAAAAATAAACTCATGCAAAAAGGGTTGTCTAAACTCTTATAAAAGCTATTTGGTCTATATCTTTAAGCAATATGAGACTCTAATAAATGTTTCCATATTAGAAGCTCTCATAACTCGATTTATTGTGGACATTTGCACAATTGGAATTGAAAAATTCATCCATGCTTCTACTTCTAATGAGAAGTATCACATTTTTCCCTTTGATAATAGATTCCGAATTATGGTGAATACGATGCTAATTTGATACTTTATAGTTCTTCGAAATGTTCCATGAACTTCAAATACTCACCTTTGTACTTTTAATCACCTGCTTCAATGCTTGTATTTAGCTTCTGTTCGATTTACAGTTACTGTTTATCAAAAAAATATTCAAATTTTTATAATATCTGCGAGTGCTTTTACATTAAATCTTAAGTTGAGAACATTCTTAACTTGTCTCAATATGGAAGAGCAAGTTCCCCCTTTGAAATTTTACTTAGGCAGAACTCATATTTCATTAGGACAGGGTAGAAGTGAGGTAGTGTAGAGTTTTCTTTTGCCTCTAGAAAAAAATAAGCTAATTCAGCATTTTTCATGCCATCAGTTTCGATTCAAATTTTGTTTGCAACTAAGGATAGGATGGGAGGGGTAAATAAAACAAAGTAAATAGCTTTGCTGACTTTGATTGTATATTTGAACGACCCTTTATGGGTACTCTTGATAAGCTAGAAGCATTTGGCAAGAAACCATAAGCTTTCATGCTTCTGATCATGTGCTCAAGAACATGATATATCTCCTTCTAAGGATGACTATCATATTCATCTGCACTAACAAACTCACCAGCTCCACTTCCCACCTCAATTGAACTGCAACCAGGAACTCTTGACTGTTTTATCTGAGTCCTAACAACCATCTTGTTATTCCACAACCCTTTGTTCGCATAAATATTTGACATAGCAACACTGTCACCCACATAATCGGGGTCCAACTTGAGCAGCTTTCGCTGAACTTTTGCAGCCAGCTCCAATTCACCATGGAGGCTGCAAGCCCCCAGCAAGGTTCGCCAGATTACTGCATTCGGCAGGGCTGGCATCTCCATAATGAAGTCATATGCATCTCTCAGATGGCCACCTCTGCATAAAAGATCCACCATGCAGCCAAAGTGAGGCTCTCTAGGCTGCAGACCATAATCCTCACTCATACTTCTGAAATGTTGCTTCCCTTCCTCAACCAACCCTGCATGGCTACAAGCCATTAAAACTCCTATGAAGGTTACATCATTCGGAGTTAATAGATCGCTGCCAGAACTACAATCTCTCTTATCCCTCCTTGTGTTCATTTCTGAGAAAAGTTGAAGAGCTTCATGTGCTTGTCCATGCAGTGCATGCCCCACAATCATGGAGGTCCAAGTTGTGACATCTTTGCTCCTTGTGCTGTCAAACAACCTCCTTGCAGTGGTGATATCCCCACATTTAGCATACATATTTATGAGAGCATTAGTCAAGCACAAATCCCTTTTCATACCTTGCTTGCGCTGGACAAAATCATGGATCCATTCGCCCATTTCCAATGCCCCGGTATCAGCACAGGCGGAGAGAGCAACAGTTACAGTGACTTGATCAGGTTCCACATTGTCCATCTGCATCATCCTGAACATTTGTAAAGCTTTGGTGGGTTTGCGATTGTCAACATATGCAGAAATCAAAGAGGTCCAGCATATATTGTTCTTAGAGGGCATTTCATCAAACACTTTCTGAGCATCGCACAGATTCCGCCCATCAGCATACACTTTCAGAAGGGATGTCTGGAGTTGGACTATGTCTTGGTATCCAAATTTTATGACGAGGGCATGCAATTGTTTTCCCTGGGTTGAGGAATGTTTCTGATTGCAGGCTTTGAGGGAAAAAAGGAAAGAAAAGCTATCAATGGAGTTGAAAGTGGATCTTTTTCTCATTAAGTATCTGAAGTGTAGCAGCACCTTGGTGTGGTTGTTGCCCTCAAGGTACTTCTTAAGGGTTTGGTTTGGCTTTGGTGGCTTTAGGCTATTGTGGAATTGAGCTTTACGATGCCACATGGGCATGGGGACATAAACCAACTTGTTCAGACCCATTTGAACCAAAGGGTTGAACCATTTCAGGTGCTTCATGAATGGACCGTGTCACAAACTCAAACCAGCAATGTCATGTAGCTAATTAACAAAGTCAACAACTCCCTTCACGCCCTCCTTTTGGCTTGCTAGCCAAATGGAATCAATCAGCCACAGAGTCTTGTTCTTATGATTTTTTTTTTTTTAATCTTTCAGACAATATTATATATAACATGGGAAACCCGATTTACGAATTTACTTTCGTGACACCTTCGACCATGCATAGCAATTAGCAAATGTTTCACATGCATTTAGAGCTGTAAAAGCCTATTTTTCTTTTATTTTCTTTAAAAAATAGAATAACAAGACACAAAAATTTTCAATGACCAAATAAGGGAGCCGCAATAGTGAATATTGTTACTCTCAATTCACTAGAAAAGAAGAAAAATATGAAGGCTTAAAACTGGGGTTGTCCGCGAAATAGAACTCATCTACTCGTACATTCTAGCAAACTAAAGCCCCTAAGCTGGTTATTTTATAAGATCAGTCAGAAAGAAGTCACATAAGTTAAAAGATGGCCAGGGTGTGCCTCTAAATAGTTAAAAGATGCAAGTTATCTTCTGTCTTCATTCTTCACTACTCGATTCATGAGAGGAGAACCTTGTAGACACCATGCCAATCTGCCTTTCTTATGTCACAAGCCGTCAAAGTAGGAAAGCAAGTCCCCTTCATTGTGACATATGCCTCAGATGGTCTTCGAATAAATAATGTTACAGGCATGATCAGAACATATTTTATTTTGTGCTCCACCAAATGCTCAAAGCATCAATCCTTCGTAATATATTAACTTAGTAAGCACCAGAAGCATTTATGATTTAAGTAACTGAACATATTCGGTTGGCAAAAGGCCTTCTGCTCCTTATATTTTAACACAAGCAGCACACTCTGTGCTAACTTGGTGTCAAGGAGTCCAGACATGCACCCTCATGACCAGTCACAACATGCGCCCTCCTGATTAAGAACACCGAATGCCATATTTAACTAAATGCTCCGAACACATATGAGCTGATTTCAAATATCCATTCTCTCGATAGCCCCTAGACAATACACAATGTATGGAAGTATTTCGCATAAACCCTATCTTCACTATGTCTGCATGCAGCATCATTGCATCAAGCATGTGCTTGTATTGGAAATGTGCCTGCAACATCGTAACATAAACTAGCATGTCTGGTTGGAAACCATTACATCTCATGTCAGAAAAAAACTTGGTGGCCTTAAAAATCTGTCCATCTTTGCATAAACCTTGAATTAAAATGGAATACATCACATTGTTTGGGGAACATAAGCTGCCATCCGTTCTATCTCCAGGGCAACCAGCTCCAGTTTTCTCCAAGAACAGTTTAATTGCATCATATGTCCTTCCATCTCTCAAAAGACCATCAATTAAACAACTAACTGTAAACACATTTGGCGTTAGTCCTGCATCAACCATCTCCTTGAGCAGCCTGAAAGCCTCTTTCATGTTCCCATCCTTGCAGTGCCCGTCAATCAAAGCCGTGTAAGTTACCACATCCGGCACAAGACCTTTGATCACCATTTCTGTATACAACCCCACTGCAGCTTTTACATTTCCTTTCTTGCAAAACCCATCAATCAATGTAGAATATGTTATAACATTGGGCTCAATTTTCCTTTCACTCATTTGGGAACACACCTCAATAGCCTTCTCCATATGGCCTTTCTTCCTGCACCCATCAATCATCACATTGTATGTCACAGAATTAGCAACTACCCCAGCAGTCTCCATTTTCCGCATCAACTCCTCAGCTTCTTTGAATCTCCCCAAATCACTAAAACCCTTAATGAGTATATTGTAAGTGAAAACATCTGGCGAGATTTCAGACCTTTCCATTTCTATCTTCAAACGCATAGCCTCTGTCAAGTTCCCTGCCTTACAGTATCCACCAATCATGGAATTATAAGCATACACATTAGGAACAACGCCAAATTTCGCCATATACGTGAAAGAATTCCGTGCAGCCTTCAAATCTCCCACCTTGCACAGAACATCTATCACAGTAGCAAATGTCACAACATCGGGGTGCAACCCTCGCATTAGCATTTCACCATACAACTCAAGAACCCGTTTCACGTCAGCCACCTTTCCATACCCATCCATGAGAGTCTTGTAAGTGTACAAATTAGGCGCCACACCAGATTCCCTCATCAACCCAAACACGTCCTCAGCATCACCCATTGGACCCTCGTTGCAAAAAACACGGATCAGTATAGTGTAAACCACAACGGTGGGTTCAATTTTACGTTCAAGCATTTCATCGAACACCTTGCGTGCACCAACCGAATCGCCTTGGTTGCAGCAGCACTGCATCAGAATGGCGTAGGTAACAACCGTAGGGGAGAATCTGCGCGACACCATGTTCCCGTACACCTCCCACATGGAATCAAACCTCTCCGTCTTGACCAGCGCGTGAAGAAGCGCATTGCAAGCCTTCAACAGAGGCAGGGAACCCGCCGCCTTTTCGTAAACCCAAAGGGCTTCTTCGACGAGACCCATTTCGCAGAACGCGATTATGAGGACGGAGAAGGAGTTGGGGGTCCGCGAGTGGCTGGTGAGCGCGTGGAAGAGGGAGGAACACGCGGTGCGCGTGGGGGTTTTCTGGAGGAGGAGAGAGTGGAAGAGCTGTTTGGTGAGTGAGGTGGCTTCGGAGAAGTTGTTGCTGTTGGAGGCCGTTAGGATGTTGGTGAGGGCGGCGTGAAGGTGGTTTGAAGTGGAGGAGGGTCTGGCGGCAGTGGTGATTGGGGAAGCGTGGCTGGGAATGGTGGTGGGCTGCCTGCAGCAGCAGCGACGAAGAAGGTGGTTCAACATTGGATTGATTGACTGATTGGTGGTTTGGTGGAGCTTGCTGGCTTAGCTCGGCGGGTCCGGATTTCTCGGTCCGCTTGTGGACCGGGACTAATGTTAGTTCTCTTATTTTAAATCATTAGATGCACTTTTAATACTGTTAAATATAATATTAAAATAAATGAATGGATCTGATTTAATAGATAAAATAAATAAATTTATATTTAAAATTTAAATAAATGCATGATTTGTTAAATCTATCCTTTTCTGTGTTTGTTATTACTACTTTGCTGTCCACTGAGTTCTCTCTCCTTTATGCAATAGTCATCATCATTGCAGGTGCTTTCATTGCCGTCGGTCTACCACTTTTTGTCCTCTTTATCTGAACATGGACAGGAGGCCATACTTTGTCGCCACAGCTCACAAGGATCATGAGTTTGAATCCATTTGCAGTGTTGACACCGTGAGCAGGTGGTTGAAAAATTTTGGATAATCATGACTTAAGTATTTACTGGTCATAAGGGGATAAAAGAGGTGTTGTGCTGATTTTTCGGCTAAAAGTTTTATCACCCAAAATTTTTTTTCCATGTTTATACTATTTTTGTTTACCCAAAAATCTCATTACCTAATGGCGGTGCTCCTCCTCTTCTAGGTGCAGAGTTTGAATTTTTCTAGGCAAACAACCATGGCTTCCTCTAGTGTTGCAAGTAGGAACATGGAAAAGTGCTGATTTGAAACTTGTGATTTCGAGTATAAAAGCTTGAACAACAGTGGATCAAAATGAAAGCAAACCAATAAAGGAAGAATATGGGAAAAACTGAGAGGTAGAAAATTCTCAAATGGGATTTAAGGTTTTTCGCCTATTGTTAGTTAACCAAATATTAGAGTTTATAGGAATAGGAACCAATTTTCTCAAAGGCAAGCTCTAAACAAATACCATCACAATACATTAGAGTTATATGTGTATGCTTCACTCCTCCCATCCTTGGCAAACCAGTGAGGAGATCTGTAGTTAACAGTGCTGCAATAGTGGAGGGGAACGGTCATTGGAGAAGATGAGCGAGAAAGATAAATGATTATAATGAAAACATTAGAACTTTAAAAGGTTAAATAAGTAATTCTAACCAATTTCAATAGAGAACTAATCTTAGTCCCCAACATGGGGCGGACCAACGAATCCTTAGCCTAGCTTGGCTCTATCATATCATGTTGCTTCCATACTCACAAGTTAGTGGGATCAATGGGAATGGGAATGGGAATGCTCTGAAACAGGATTTGCATGCATGCATGCTCTAATTCAAAGGTGATACTCTAAGTTCACCTAAAATAAATTGTTATCTAAATTCTCTCTATATATATGTATGTACATATACTTCCTCAGTAAATATAGAATCAATTTTTCTTTGGTCAAAATTTATTTATGAGAATAATTTAATATAATTATTATACTTTTCCCTCAATGGGTCTGTTTGGGAAAGTTTAAAGATTCTTATTTTAATAATTGTTTGGTTGAATAATTGTTTTTAATATTATCACTTATGTGAGAATCAATTTATATTTGAATACTTCAACTGAAAAGTGATTTTGAAATAATCTGTTTTATTTAGATGGCATGAAAAAAATTGCTCTTATATGATAAAATTACTAAAAAGAATAAAAAATTATTGTTTATGCTATATAATATTTAATATTTAGGGTCAATTTGGTAAGAACAGTATAAATAGCTTCCTCCAATTATATGCACAAAATTTCACTTCAGATTATTTTGCCGAAACATTTTTTCTCCTCCCAAAACTAACAACTTAAATTTTACATCAAATTTACCCAAATAAGATTTATTTTTTGACACAGAAAAAGTTGTTTGCTCAGCATCCCAAACATGCACAACATTTTTATTGATTAGTAATTAAAGCTAAAGGCTATGGATTTGTAAGCTATTATCACAATTAATAAGACTACACAACTTCAAAGGTGGTTGCTTGGGTATCTATGAATTTATAAGTAATTATCACAATTAATAAGGTTACATTTTAAATACTTATAATTAAATTATAATCATAAATTTATAAGGATATTGATATTCTTAATACATCAAATCAAGAACCTTATATAATTATTTCATTTCAAGGATGGGACATTTTGGTCTCACTCTCACATGCATTCATTTTTCCCTCCAAGGTAACAAAAAGATCTGCAGGTGGTCTGGGATGAAGTGAGACTGGATTGAATGGGCTATGATGGTTTAATTGGTATGGGTTGTCAAGGATCAGAGTGGTGAGGATTGTGTGATTGGTGGTCGAAGTTGAAGATGATTCCCCCAGTTTTTTCTGCTTGTGAATTTGATTCATATTTATACACAGTCATGGGTAGTTGAGGATGCTGCATTTGACTCTCAAACTCTCTTTGTATTTTTTTCAATTCCGCGCTCCTCTTTTCTGACTTCTTTTCTGATCGGTGCCCATTCTCTGAATTATTTTTTCGTTGGATGTTCCTGCTTGACTTTGGCACTGCTCTGTCCTTTGTCTTTTCCTCCTGGCAACGAGGAGAGCTCCTCAGCTCCTCTTTTTTTTTTTAAACACAAATAAAAAAAGGACAAATTAAACAAAATGGGCTGCAGCTATTTTTTTTGAATGGGCTAAAGGAAATGAGCTTGACAACTTTTTTGATTGTCCTTTTTTTTATGAAGATAAAATTAAAAGATAAAATATCCGAACAAAATATGATGTTCACATTTTTCATCTCCAATATTATTCTTTCTTCGTTTATTCTATTCTCATTATTCTGTTTTCTTATTATTTGACTGTAGGTCCCTGATTCAATGGCTACGATCCATTGGGAAAAATTACACCAATAACAGAATGTTGGCAACTAAAAGTACGAATATTTAGACTTTAGAGTTTGCCGAGTTTTAACAACTCGGACATTGTCAATTCCATAGAAATGATAGTCATGGATGAATCTGTAAGTGTCATGCTCTTTCATTTTTTTTTTCCATATTTTTAATTTATCCTTTTTCTTTGAATCTCATTCCCTACAAAAGGAAGACTATCTTGCATTCTCTAATTTTATTTGCTGTTAAAAACATGGCACTACTATGCATACCATTTTAAAAAAGACATTGGTATATAAATTCAAGTCCCTTTTAACTAAAGGGCAAGTTTACATCATTTTCTATTTTGGTGTTGAAGAAAATGGTGGTTTTTATCGTACCATGAGACGTGAATATAGATTGAACTTCAAGTTCAAAACCAGTTAGGCCCTCTCAAAGTGACGTTATTCCAATGTATGGTTGCAAGTTTGTGGGCTTTGAAGAAATAGTACAATCTGACAGTCAGTTTCCTTACTTAGTTAGTAAGTTATAGTGGATCCAACCTACTTATTTTGCATTTTTGCTTACCACAATTTATTAAAGTTATAGTACTAATATTAAATATGTTATGTATTTTGCATAGATACCATGGGCGTTCTAACAGCTCTAGGTACTGAGGGAATATAATAAGGACGGGAAAACAACAAAGATGATTGTGATTCAACTTGAAGTGGACAGGTATTTTAATCCATTTATTTTATTTGGTTTATTCATGCCTTTAATTAATTAATTCAAAACTATCTAATAAAAAATATTTGTACTTGCAGTGTTGAGTTAGAGGTTCCCCTTTTTGGCCATTTTTGTTGATCAAGTTGATAACTGCCATGCAAACAATAAAGTTATTCGAGCTATTAGGTTTTCCAATATGCGAAAATGAAAACATTTAAAGGTTATGTATAATTTGAATTAGCTACTATCAATATTATTGTTACTTATTATAGCTATTTCTCTACTCTTCATTTTGATGTGTGCTTGTCCTATTTGCCTTTCGAGTTTCCTACAATAATATATTCTCCTGTAAATTTAATTTTTAATATTTGCAAAATAGTACTTCAGAATGTGATGTTTCGAACTTGATTATTGCTCGACCCAACTATTGCTGATGTTGTTCCGCTTAGGAACAGGTATGTATCTTGTCACTATGAAAAATGCAGTTTTCTTTTACTATGATGCAATTTCTCAAGGAAAAATCAAGACTTTTATGACCGTATGTTGTGCATGATAAATTTTTCGTACTATTAATCATATATTATATTCTTTTCTTATTAGATGAATTACGTTTATTGTTATATTGTAATGTTATTAACATTAATATTTTCATACAATAACTTCATTATATGGTTATTCCATAAATTAAAATTAAAATTTATTTAATTTGCTGTGCTTTTACTTATTGTCACAATACTAGTATAATGTATGACAAAATATTATAATGTGATCCAATATAACGAACATGTTTATAACCAATCACCAAAGAAATAGAAAATGTAACGAAGATCGGATGGAAAAAAAAAAGTTTCAAAGAAAACAACACAATCTATCCAATTTTGTTGATTCGTCCGTTTTATTAAGAATTCAACTTCGCACCATATATATAATATTTTTTTCTTCTCTTTTCAATTTTGGGCCGCTATTCTCTTATCATTTTCGATGATATACCACCATCTCCAATTCTCCATCTTGTATTTGTTAAACACTTTAGTGAATACAATTTTGCACTAAACATTTCTCTTCTGGCAAAATGCTTTTGCGTCTTAAGAAATTGGCTCAAAGCCTCAATTGCAATATATATAGTCTTTCTACGACATTTGCATAATTAATGCTGCTTAGAGCTGTCAACATGAACTAAGGTCAATGCACCAGATCAAATAATTGAACAAAATATGTTTGTCAACTAACAAAATTAAAATTTGAATTTTTTAAGCTAGACTTAATCTGATCGATCTAACACGCCCTAAAGACGGCTCTATTTTCAATTGAATTAACTATTATATAATTTCTAAAAGGATATTTTATTTATTTTTTGTCTGAATATTCAATTTTATTCGAAGCAGGGTGCGAGACCTTTCTTGTCGAGATATTGAGCCCTAGCTTTGTATCTTGTATTATTATTATTATTATTATGTGTTTGAAAAATTGAGTCATTTTTTCGTGCTGACAATTTCACTAATATTCTT
This sequence comes from Dalbergia cochinchinensis, assembly GCA_031216125.1. Taxonomy (NCBI): domain Eukaryota; kingdom Viridiplantae; phylum Streptophyta; class Magnoliopsida; order Fabales; family Fabaceae; genus Dalbergia; species Dalbergia cochinchinensis. The sequence continues at coordinate 49,124,594 of CM062373.1, read as the reverse complement.
TGTATATATGGTATTAAAAATTAGAACAACTAAAGCATAGAATCTAAGTGGGAACGAGGCAAGGCGATATTTTCATTTGCTTGAATGAAAGAATCATACATATAATGAGAGAACCAGGTGAGAACTACCGCTCACACAACCCTTCAAATGCTCACATTGCTCGGAAACAAACATTACACACCAATCTGAGATAATTAAGCCATACATATAACAAGCAAAGAGAGGCTAACGAGTCAGCTTGAAATATAGGATAACTATAATTGCAAGGACTAGAGCTGCCATCAAAAAGCCAACAATCCATTTGTTCCGGCTCATCCTTCTTGACATGGCTCCCAAAATCCTCTTGCTCTTACTAATGTTATCATCCACTCCATGGAGCTGGATGGGGAAAAAGTACAGTATTTTAGCTTTGGCAACTAAATTTCTTTAATATTTGGAAAAACCAGATCTGACAAGCCTGAGATCAGATTGAATTTTTACAGGGAAAAAATATTGAATAAGTGCATCTGCTAGTTGAAAAGATCTTAGCATCAAATGCGAAGGACATTTTTTTAAGAAAAAAATTACTTTCGTAATTTAAAAGACATGAATAAAAAATGTTACTAGCAAAGATAATTTCTCTAAAAAAGGCTAATTTCTTTCAAAAAATAAAAAATTCGCTGCTTTTGACATAAGTTATAAAGAGTATTTTATCAAGGAAAAAAAAAACAATTCTGTAAGAAAAACTATATTATGAAAGGATTTTTTTTTTTCCTCAAAGCTTAAACAAATGCACTTTGAATCATCTGAAAAAAGAGGGTCAATGCACTATAAAATGGAAATAGGAACTGGTGCGCGGCAAAACTTACCGTATTGTGGGCATGGAGTAGAGATTGACGCTGTTGATGCAAATCTTGGAGTATAGAGACACCAAGCTCCTCCGTCTCCAGCATTGTTTTTCTGCTCTCCTTTATTCTATCAGTGGACTGATTTAATCTCTCAGTAGACATCAAGAGTCTTCCTCTTTGGTCGTTTGATACCTGTCATAGCATCCATAAGGAGCCATTAGAATGCATAATATGAGACTTAAATATTCACATATATCCGTGAGGTGTTACAGAAGAAGCTTAGGATTGTGTTACAAGTAAAATTCCAAATGCAAAATATCCACAGTTGAGATTCAAAATATCTACATCATGCATCGTCTACCATCCTTACCATGAAAAAACTGAAAATGACTCCATGTTTATATGTTTTCATGAATGTATCAATAACATGCATTACTGGCTTTGAGGCCCAAATGCTGGTCTACTTTGGCTTGAAGACAATTCAATGCTTTCACTACAAAAAGGCCTTTAGAACAATAAAAGTACCAGATCTGAGATCTCAGATCTATTAAGTAATATCTTCTTATCAATATTCCTAGGTGCTCTCAGAATTTGAAAAAACTCTTGCTCTATATCATTCAATGCATATACCCTTTGAAGCTCAAAATGAAAAATTGACACCTATTAGTGTCTGAGGAAGGGTGGAAAAGAGAGATACCGTCAATGTATCAGCCCGTCCCGACTCTAGCAACTCATCTCGAGCAGTAAGGCTGACATTAGCCGATGTGACCCTTTTTACTTCATTCTTCAAATTATTCAAATCAGTTTTATATTCCCTAAACTTGGCAAGAAGAGTAGCCTTCATACTTGGCTGCAAACTCCTAGCCTCAAGGTCCATTTTCCGAATCTGAAAATATTCAAGTAGGAATTAGAACAGAGTCAAGCATCATGAGGAACAGAACAGACGTCCTATTATACCAATGTATCAGCATCATCTAATCCGGCTTTTATTTCAGAAAGTTTCTGCTTCTTCTGTTCTGCAGCACAAAACAGTAACTGCCAAGTCATTATAAGAAAAACAATCCATTTTTTTGTATTATTTTGAAGGAATAGAAGAATACATCCTTAACAAATTAGCTTAAGCGTCTTCAACTAAAAGTATATAAATATAAATAAATTATCATAAGAAAATGCTCTCGAACAAGCATTCACCCATAGTAAGCCCGTGACATATGCTTACGTTTCCTACAACATCCCCATAATTACATCTGCTCAAACTAGCAAAACAGAAAGTTTAAGATCACAAAAAATATCGCATCCACCAGTTCCAATATGCATGACATCAAATTCAAAAAAGAAGTATTAACAACTCCAGAAAAGAAGCAAGCAAACTGTCCATAGAAATCTGCAAAAGCTATATGACGATTCACAAAAGAACGCAAAAATCTCTGTCAGATGTAAAAATCTATCATATAATATTTCCGTCAACCTTGTGATATCATTGGATTCACAATGCAAAACCACAGTCTCCCTGCATATAGGTTTTGTCAAGATGATCTTAAAAATCATTAACTTCAACAAAACAGGTAGCAGGAAAAAAATAAAAATAAAATAGAAAAAAAGGCATATAGAAAACGTAAACAAAAACAAGGCCAAGAAAAAATAAAACGAAATGTTGAAAAGTAAGCGTAAACAAAAAGATTAGATTGCATTACCTCCATGAAGAGAGGAGGCTGCAGTGCATTGCCGCGAAAGATTCGCCGATAGCTCACAGTATTGACGCTCGTACCCTTCAAATACCTCACTCATCCTTCCCAATTTCTCACCCCGACCTTTTCCAATCAATCAGTCAGACAAAACAGAAAGAGCAACACGAATTACTTGAATTTTTATTTTTTGTTATATATATACACATTACACACACATTATCGTTCCCAATCTCAAATTCTCCATTTGAGTTTTGTTTTAGAATAGAAATCGGATCTCATATATGATGAGCGTATTGGGAAAAGCAATTCGTTGTGGCTTTTCATGCAGAAAGTGTACGATGAGATTGATCTTTAGGTGCAAGAGCATACCGGAGACTGATCGGAGAGGTTCGCCGGAGATTGATAGGAGGAGAGGTTGCTCTGCGGTGAAACCAACCGAAACTCGCTCAAATGGTTATGAGAAAGGATCGAAGAAGAAGCAGAGGTCGCTAGGATGTTGGGCTCACAAAGGATCTTTTTATGATTGATGGATTTAATTAAGAAGTTTTGAAAAAGGCAATCTTTGGATATAATATTAAAAGATTTTTATTTATTATTAAATATGTTTTTTATAATATGAAAATATTATTTTTTTTAGAAGATGGAAAATTCTAACTTTTTAAAATAGATTATTTTTGCTTTTTCTAGTGATAATGCTTTTATTTAAAAAAAATTATTTAAATATACCTAAAAATATATAAAATTTTTTTTGCTTTGGTATTCTTTTAAATTAAAAATAATGATTTAATTATGAGTATTTAAAATATTAATAAATTTAATTGGTGAAACTAGTAATAAATTTTTAAACATAAATTATTCAAAAAGTATAAATACTAATAAATTTTATAAAATACTAGAACAATATATTTTTTATATGACAAAAGATCTTTTTCTGTTAAAAACACATATCCAAACGAGCTCGAAGAAGAAGAACAAGAACGAAACTTGCTTGGATTTCACTAAACTTGGCATATTATGCATGTGCCACGGAATTACTTTGTGGACAATTATGCCCCTGATCGAGTGAGTTGGGGCTGCCATTGCATCTGGGACCTATTTGGTTGGGTTAACGATGGAATGCAAATTTTCATGAATGAGTTTAATATATAATTTTACACTTAAAATTCATCCATCAAAATTTTCTTCCTTTTTGTAAATAGGATTTGACTCCTCTAAAATGAAAAAGTCAATAAAGTAAAAAGTTACAAGTTAATTATTTTTGGATCATTTAGTGGGATCCATAAATTATATAAATATGATAGAAATTATTAATACAAGAGTGATTAATCCATAACTTTTACACTTTATCAACTTTTTCACTTTACATGAGTTAAATCCTTATAAATGACATTTTTTTACACATAAATAACATTAGACACCCTTGAGATTTTAGGTTATTACACTCCACTCTATCCTTATGCCAAAGGATGAAATTTTTTTAACCCTAAACCATGTCTCTTTTCTATCCCATCAATCATATATTGTCATGTGAAAGATAATATTATATATTTAACACCTATTTTAAATTTTTAAATCTTTTTTTATTTTTATCTCTTATGTGATAATAAATTATTAATACGACATGAAATAACACATGATTTAGGGATAGAAGATTTTTAAATGATGGAGCCTGTGTTCCAAAGCCAGTTTCTATGTTTTGTTTTGCTTTTGCAAAGCTCCATATCATGATTATGGGATTCCAAAAGCAAAATCAAACATACTATTCACCTGTCTTACTAAACTCAATTTTTTGGATTTAGCTTTGAGTAGGTTGGTCTCTCCTCACTTTAGCAGAGGCAAATGCCAACTTTCCCTAGTCTTAGTTTGTCTCAATGATATATTCTCACATCCATAACCAATTCCATCTACCTTAGATTAGCATCAACATTACATGGGAGAAGGAGGATAGTGTCCCTCCACTTCAATTGTGTCATTTTAAAATAAAGCAAAAGTGAACATAGGGTATGCAAAGAGAGCGGTTGGCTGTCCTTTGAATATTAATCATGTGAGTTCGAATCCTCTCATGTTAATTTTGAGTTGATGTAGCCATGTTTTGATCTTCTCATTTGATAAAATCAAAAAGAAAATTAATTGTCGTAAAAGGATCTCATCAATGATGAGAATTTTGTGAGGTCATATTAACAATCCACTTGAGAGGATCAACCCAAGGTTGAAGATTTTTTTTGTGTGGTGTCCTGTTTTTGAGAGTGGTGATGGGTGAATCCGTGTAACTGAGACTGAGTGTGATACCTTGGCATAATGTAGAGGCCAGATAAAGTCAACCCCGTTCCTTCCTTGGTCATCTTCACCTGTCACTATTACATTAAGCTATGTTCTTCCTTTCTGGCTTTCTATCTGATCAAATTCCTCCAGGTTCTTTCTTACTTCTTGTGGGCCTATTTCCTCACTTGCAACCTCTGCTTATAGTCTGAAAATTCTCGTTGTTTTTTTTAGCCTGTATATACTAGTCACCAACCCATCTCCAGCTAGGACATCGCTTTCACTGTCTCTTTGACTTTAAAATAGCAACACCAATATTAAATAAGGTTTAGTTTGATTCCATGACGTTCAATTAGATAATTATATTTATAAGATTTATAAAACAGCGAGTGGTTGTGTTTACTACGACGTAACAAGAAGTTAAATCTTATCTCATTAAATAGGATCGGTTATAGGGATAAGATTATATTTATTTTATCGTGTGCCATATTTATATTGATGTGCCACTCCACAGTCTAATTATATGTTTGTATAAATTTTTGTTAAAATGAGTGTATTTATAACTTAAATCTTATTAGTTATACCCTATTACTCAGATAAATTCATATTATGAGAATTTTCATTACTTGATTAATTGAAATCGCCTTATTTTTCCCACCCTTACCCCTATATATATATAGGTCATTTTTGTCATGATGGGTGTGAACAACCAATTTTATTCAATCTTTTAACAATAAAATCCAAAAAGTTGCATCTATTTTATCTTTTTATTTTATTTTACTACAGTTTGTTAGTTATTCCTTTTGAAAAAAAATGAAAAGAATTTTGCTGTTTGTATTTTGTTTTGTAAAATAATAATAATAATAAAAATATAATAAAAGAAAAGGAGTCACATGCTGCTCCTTTGTGTTCTTTCTTCCCTCGAGATGTGCATGTGACACATATGGATGAGTTTTTTTCAAAAATGGAGAGCATCATCATAGTGTTGGTAGACTTGGTGCAAGAAGTTTGATTTTCTTTCGATAGAGTTGCAAGCATAAAAAAAAAACAGAGAATACATATGGAGACAATAATAAAAAAAGATCATGGAAAAAATTTAAAAACACGGGGAGAAATCACAAGAGATGCACAGCAATAGAGAGAAACACAGACGAGTCCTGCAAAGATACCACAAGAATCCAACAACAAGTCGAGGAAGAGAACCAGCAATTGAGTCCAGCAACAAGAAGAGAATAAGGTGAATAATATGATCATCAAGAAGAAATTTAAAAAAGGGAACTAAAAGGGGACAAAGAGGCCGTGGCCTTCCTCGCCGCCGCGGCCTCCATCATCTTCTTCTCCCCCCTCTCAACTTCCCTCCATCATCTTCTTCTCCTCACCCTCCATAACCACATCACTCCCCTCTCTTCTAACCACCACAAGCCGCCACCTTCCTTGGTCACACTCCAAGCCACGAATCACCGCCTTCCTCAGTTAGATTCCAAGCTCCGCCAGCGCCTCCGACACCTCCACCACTGCGGCTCCGGCCGGCCGAGCTTCTCCTTGTGCGATGACCATCACCGCACCACCCACCACTAGCCCCGCGAACTGCGCGGTCTTCCATCTTCAACCTATCGCCTCTGCCGTGTCCCCATCGATCTACAACCTCCATCTGGATCCACGTCCTCCACCACCGGCGGCTCTTCGGCCTCCATCAACATCAGTACCGCACCACCAAGCCAACCACCACCGGCGGCCTCTTCCCTCTCCTCTCAACCTCCATGAACTCCTTCAAGCCAACCACCCTCACCACAGCCTCCAACCACCGGACATCCCCTTTTCCTCTTCCTCCCATCACCATCGCGTCAAACCCCTCTCTGAAACCACCATGCGCGGCCAGCTTCGGCCCCCACCGCGCCGCACAAGCCAACCTCCCCTCTCGAATCTGCCACACCATGACCGCCATCTCCCCTCTTCCCTCATCACCTTTACCATCATCTTCAACCGAACCACAGCACTTCCTCAACCTCCTGCACACAAGCAAAGCCACCGTGAAGAAGCGAAGCCGCCATCGGTCAACCGCATCTCCGCTCCCCTGCGCCGCGGATCAGCCGCGCTTCCTCCCTCTCTCCCTTGTCCAGCACCTTCTCTCTTTTTCTCAAATTTTCTCTCTTCCCCGATCTCTCGGCCCATTCCTTTTCCCTTTGTCCCCATGTCCCTGTTGTTGTGAAGTATAAAAGAAAAAAAAACTGAATGTGTGTGTCCGTGAAAGAGTGAGAGAGAATGGGAGATTTTTCGTGTGTGCGTGTGCGCGTCCGTGAGTGAGCTTGAGAGAGAGAGAAAAGATTTTTTATGTTATTTTAGTGTTCTTGTCTGTATCAGCGTGCATATGGGAGAGAGTGATCCGTGTGAGGGAGAGAGGGGAAAGTTATGTTTTTTTATTATTTTTATTATTATTATTATTTTGTTAGATTAGATTTTAAATTTAAATATGAGTTGTATTTATTTGATTAGTATTTGTTCAAAGTCTTTAAATCTTGTTTGTTGGATCTGAGCTGGTTATGATTTAAAAGGAATTTTTATTTAATTTAGTTCAAAGGAAATACTGGCACGATTTGTTTTACTAAAAACTTTGTGTTTTATGTTTTTTAGTAACTTTAGATTATTTGAATAGAAATAAAAAGGGTAATTTAATTATTTCTTTCATTTTGAATGAATTAAGTGCTAATATTACTATTATTATTATTATATTTTTTTTTCAAAAAAAAAAATCGTTAAAAGGAGAAAAGTGATATTTACGACCCTTTTGTTTTTTTATGGTTTGTATACATTTTGTTTAATAACGTGTTTATGCTTTTTATTATTATTTTATTTTATTTAAGTATATGTATGTGTTAGCTACGTGAATTTGAGTTTTGGGATTGAAGAGCTAATTTAAAGTTTGTGTATATGTGTGTTAAAAAAGAGGTATTTCAAAAAAAATAATGATAATGAATTTTATTTTAAGTTTGTACATACTGGATGGTTTAAATTTTTGGTTTTGTTTACTTGATTAGTATATATTTCATTTTAGTTTAGAGTCTAAATAATAAAAAAGATTTTCATTTACTTTGAGTTTCAAGAGTTTTTTTTAAAATATAATAAAAAATATAGATTTAGTTTAGGAAGTTGATTTGGATTGAATTGTTTCATTAGTATAGATTTTGAATTCATTAAATTAGATTTTATTTTAGCTTGTTAAATTATGGTTGATTTTATATTTGAAATTCGAGTCTTACTTATTTGATCTGAATTAATAAAAAAGGAGGTTTTATTTATTGTTCGAAATAAATACTTAGATATTTTACTTTCAAAAAAAATTTAAAAAAATAAAATAAAATTACTTAGTTAATTGATTTTTAATAAATTGAATTAACTAAGCCGTGACGGCTTGTTAATCACATGTCCTGGAATATTTTAGCTGCGACGGCTTGATATTCCAAATTCTTTTTTTAGAAAAAAAACAAAGTTAATTTAATCGTGACAGTTTGTTAACTTTATGTTTTAGATTATTTTAGCTGTGACAGCTTAATATTCTAAAATTCTCTTTCAAAATTAACTTTTCACCACTTAATTTATTTGTAAATAATTTTCCTAATTTTTTTTCTATGCTATTTATGTATTTTGTTTCATTTATAAGTTCCTTTTTCCTCATAATTTTATTTCAAAATATTTTATTTAACTTTTGTTATTATAGATAAAGAGTTAATTTAGCCGTGACGGTTTGTTAACTCGATATTTCGAACATTTAAGCTGTGACAACTTAGTAATTCGAAAATTCCCTTAAAAATATTTGTTTTTTTTTCTTATATTTTTTTTATATAAAAAAATCAATTTCTTCTTATCTTATTTGTAAATATTTATTAGTTATATTTTAATTTTTGATTCAAATTCCTTCACTTATTTGCCTTTTCAATAAACAGGGTTAATTTAGCGTTGTGAACATTAACTTGATATTTGGATATCAGAGTTGTGACAATTTGATATTTCAAATATCTCTCATAAGGTTTTTTATATTTTCTCTTACAAAAACACCAAAAAAAATAAATCTTCGCTTCTTTTTAGATCCTATTTGCAAATATTTATTGTTAGAAGAGTTCCTTTTTAAAATTATATGCTTATTGTTAAATACTTTGTTTCAAATAAAAAAGGTTAACTTAGTCGTGATTTATTAGTTAACTCATTTTTAGAGATCTCAATGCGATGATTCGCAAGACTAAAAATTCTTTTCTTTTAAGAAAAATAAATTCCTTTTAATTTTCTTGAAATAGAAAATAAATGTTAAAAAGGGGTTATTGATTAATTTGCACAACTAATTATAGAGTGCAGTCAGGGGCAGTGTCTTAAGTGCGTGGGATTAAATTCCTGTCCTTCCCTATACATAACCGACTCCCGAACCCAAACTGGTTTCAAAGACTATTTTCTAAAAAATGGGTTTTTCCAACGTTTTCCCAAATGCAAATAAATTTGGTGGCGACTCCAATATTTTCAATCAAAAAAAAAAATCTCTTTTTTCGCCGTTCCCGTCGCGATCCCGGTTGCGACAATGGGCATAAGGCAAAATCTTGAAAGGCCATCCACATGCGTACGATAGGGAGAGGGACAGGGCAAGCGACAAATACAATACGCGAAGATGGGGGATGTTGTAGTGGGAGAGGGATCTGAAAAAATAAAAATGATGAGAAATTAACAGTGAAAATGTGTACATAATTTTTTTTAATAAAATTTTCATAAACGAATCTTATTTGTAAAAATTAAAATTATACACTAAGATCACCTATAACCTATTTCCCTCCATTTTCATCCATTTGCCAAACATAGTGAAGTTTTTCCTTCGGTTGTTGGGCATTTGATTTCTTCCCCAAGGTTGCCATTTGCCAATGTAACACCATCTGCAAGTGACGCCTACGCGCTTTCTATTAACTAGCCTGCTCAATGTTGATGCATACGATTCTTCGTAGCTAGCATAGACTACTTTCAACATGTTATATTTTAATGTCAATGTGAGACAGGGTGGATGCTAAGAAAGCTAATAATGTGTAACAAATAATGTAATTGTTGAATGTCTTCAATACTTGAAATGAAAGTGTCTACTGTCCATCACCGAACAGCCATTAATTAAGATTTTGTAAGAATCGCTTGCAAATGCCCAATCAATAGATTTGAACCATTAAATTCAAACTCAACTATTGCTTATGCCAGGCCAGCTCCTTTACTGTAGCTATGGACAAGGACTGTTAAATATGTTTTGTTTTTTATATGCTTATTCCCTATGCTTAAATAGAAAATTTTAAAATTTTCAAAATGCGTATATAAATAACCTTAATAAACAATTTAACCTAAGAAAATTATTAAAATAAAATAAAGACACTACATTATTACCATTTTAATGTTGTTCTTCCGGAATTATTTTAGTTAACTTTGTTGCCGTCTGTAAAATTGCTATGCCCACTTGGAGAATAACCTACAAGGGTTTTACGAGTGGAGTAAATCAGAGTATCATACTCCGTCCATTTTATAATAAAAATTACTCTTTAAAAATCGTATAATTTTAATATATTAAAAATAAAAATAAATGTATGTGATTATAATTTGTAGATGAGATAAACACTCTCCATTCAGTATTTCTTTGATTTCTTTCCGATGAGATAAATATAAAATTTTCTGTCAATGATTTTTGACACTAAAGGCTTTCTTACTTCAAATTATATCCTCATCCTCTCATTCTAAATTATTATTCCTTTAAAAAAAGTCGCATGCCTGAATAATACAAATGGAATGCAGATCTACAATTCTTCATCAGGGGCGCAAAATCAGGTGAACAAATAAGAAAAAAATACAGCAAAAAATATAAATATAAAATCCCAAAAATATTATCCAAATATTTAAAAATAGATACCTAATTATGACACTTATTATGTAATGATAATTTTAATTTTTTTCACTCATCCATCACATTTAAATATAATATATTATATTTAAATATAATGGAGTAGGTGTTTCAATTATACAACGCAATGCTCATAAAATCCCTAAGAAGTCGGTGCTGGACAAACGTCTTTCTTCCTCCATCCCCGCTTTCTAAATTGCCACCGATACACACAGTTAAACACCCTCCCCCCACCACCATCACCGCCCAAGCCCTCATCTCATACTCCCTCTCCTCACCCACACTCTCTCCCCATTCTCCCCCACCACCATGAACAACCACATCAACAACAAACCCAATTAACCACACTCCAAAACATTTCACTCCACGCCACAACATTATGATGCATCTTGCAACCCACCACCACCCCCCTTCATTTCAATAACCCTTTCAAATCCCATATATAGAGAGAGTGTGTGCGTGCGTGCGTGCGCGCGCGCGTTATTATTTTCTCTGTAAGGGGGACAACAAGAAGAAGAACAAGATGGGGCAAGAGAACCTCTCGGCTCAGAAGAGAGCCAACAGCGCCACCCTTCCCGCCGCCGCCACCCCCACCGGCGGCAGACGAGCGTTCTCCAACCTCCCCCGCGGCCGCCAGATCCACAAAACATTCAACAACATAAAGATCACCATCCTGTGCGGGTTCGTCACCATCCTCGTCCTACGTGGCACAATCGGCGTGAACCTCGGGACATCCGAGGCCGACGCCGTCAACCAGAACCTCATCGAGGAAACCAACCGCATCCTCGCCGAGATCCGATCCGACGCCGACCCTTCCGATCCCAACGAACCCGACACCACCCTCGATCTAAATTCCACTTTTGCCCTCGGCCCCAAGATCCAAAACTGGGACCAAGACCGCAAGAACTGGCTCGAACAGAACCCCGAATACCCAAACTACATCAGGGGAAAACCTAGAATCTTGCTCCTGACCGGATCACCGCCAAAACCGTGCGACAACCCGATCGGTGACCATTACTTGCTGAAATCGATCAAGAACAAGATCGACTACTGCAGGATCCACGGGATCGAGATCGTGTACAATTTGGCACATTTAGATAGGGAGCTCGCTGGGTATTGGGCGAAATTGCCTATGATAAGGAGGTTGATGCTGTCGCACCCTGAGGTGGAATGGATTTGGTGGATGGACAGTGACGCTTTCTTCACCGACATGGTTTTCGAGCTTCCTCTGTCGAAGTACGATGATTACAATCTGGTCCTGCATGGTTACCCTGATCTGTTGTTCGAGCAGAAGTCATGGATTGCGGTTAACACGGGAAGCTTCCTGTTCAGGAATTGCCAGTGGTCGTTGGATTTGCTTGATGATTGGGCCCCGATGGGCCCTAAAGGCCCGATTCGCGAGGAGGCCGGGAAGGTCTTGACGGCGAACCTGAAGGGGAGGCCGGCTTTCGAGGCCGACGATCAATCCGCATTGATATATTTGTTGCTGTCGAAGAAGGAGAAGTGGATGGAGAAGGTGTTCCTCGAGAATTCTTACTATCTGCACGGTTACTGGGCCGGGCTCGTGGATCGGTATGAGGAGATGATTGACAAGTATCATCCTGGGCTGGGTGATGAGAGGTGGCCCTTCGTGACGCATTTCGTGGGCTGCAAGCCTTGCGGGAGCTACGGCGATTATCCGGTGGAACGCTGCCTGAGCAGCATGGAGAGGGCTTTCAATTTTGCAGATAATCAGGTGCTTAGGCTTTATGGGTTTAGGCATCGTGGATTGTTGAGCCCTAAGATCAAGAGGATCAGGAATGAGACTGTTGCTCCTTTGGAGGTTGTAGACCAGTTCGATATAAGGAGGAGACATAGCAGTGAAACAAAGAGCTAGTGAAGACTGGTGAGAGTGAGAAACAAAAAACGAAAAATGGAAAAAAAGAGCATAAGCATGTTTGACGATGATGTTATAGGGGCAATATTTAGAAGAGAAGTGGCAATTGAATTTGATTTGATTTGCTTTGGGTGACACGGTTCAAACATGTAACTTTGCAGTTTGTTCTTTTGGTCTTGGTTGGGTACTTTCTTTTGAGAGAACAGGTACGTTACAGGAGATAGAATTCTTTCATAAGTTAATCTTCTTATTGTTGTCATGTTTGAGTAATCAGTAATTAATTTAAATTCTTATTTACTGATTCTGCTGTATAACTTAGCATATCAATTGTATGGTTATCTATTTCCCAGGCATGAATTTCATGAACCTAAATTTACTTCCATTTCCTCTTGAATTAATGAAATCTGTTGTAACATGGTGGCAACTAGCTTCTGTTACTGTTATATATTCTTGTTCAACATTTGAATATTTTTTATGTTCTCAAGAGAAGGCATAGGAAAAAAAAGACATGATTTTCAACAGTTTCTGTTATATGGCATGCAATTCTGATCGTTGAGCATTCACATTTACCCTAGCAATTACTGTGAATCCAGAATGATAGGTTCTTTTCTTTGACATGTAATGGGAGGATGGGTATCTATACTGTTATATGGCATTGAGCATTGACATTTGCTTCATCTGTGCTTCAAAGCATCGCATATATGGGTCGTTTGTCAATGGTTGTTTATGAGCATCGAACAATTACTATATGCTTTTAGTATGCTTCGGAAATGCAAACAAAAATATGACCATGTGATTGCATAAAACAAAAATCATTAGCCAGCATAAATTTAACCTCTAGAATACTTTCCAGAGACGGAATCAGCAGTATCAGTAATAATGCAGCTAAAAAATGTTGCCTGTGGTGGCCATCCATTAACAAGGAGTACTTACATTTGCACTATTTAATGTCATTTGTTTATATTTTGAAAGTTTATCACACGATAGAGTATAGCAGTTTAACAAAGCACTTTAATTATTAAATTCTACAATAACTTATCTAGTTTGTTTGAATTTTCAAGTTGAAATTCTGCTAATCACTCCAGCTCAGATCCGTATCTAAATTTGACTTCAGTTTAGTAGCTGTTACTGATGATTATTGAAGTGATTTCAACTTTAGTTCAATAAATGTCATTAATAAAAAAAAAATTATTTTCTCATTCCCTAACACTGTAGGTATACTATCTCAATTTAGGTAACTTAATGAGTTCAATAAAAGTTATTAATGATCTTTTAAGTAACTAAATGATTTTAATATACTATCTCCATTTTATTTTCTTTGTCGCTTTAGCCTTATGCAAAGGAATCAAGCGATTAAGTTTTTTTTTTTTTGGTTAATATATATATAGAATATACTCCATGTGTTTCACCCGGCTTTTTTTTCCTATATAAAATGAAAAAAAAAAGTTATTTATGAATGTCTATGGTTTCCAAGCTCATTTATTAATATGCACTGATTTTTTAATAAAAGCAATACGTTTGGCTGTAAAACGTATTGCCTGCAAACGTATTAAACATACATTTGACTGTCATGATACATTTAGCTATCAAATGTATTGCATGTGTTTTACAAAACAACTGGCAATTAAAATGTATTATGTTCTGTGCGTGTTAAATTGTCATGTCTATCAGCTCAATTTTTTAAAATAATTAAACAAGTTTTATAGAAAATGTAAAATAAATCAATTAATACTAGGTAACTATCCACTATGTAAAATAAATCAATTAATAGGAATTTAAAAAGTGTTAAATTATACTAGTTAACTTCCCAGTATGAAAATTATCCACCATGGTTTGACAATTTTTGGAATTTTTATTAGTTGACACTATAAAATTAAGTAAACTAATAAATATTCAAAATAGTGTCAAATCATATTTGATAACTTGCTATTAACTATAATAATTAAATTATTGATTTATAACAATTATCTTCAATATTTTGAATCACATTCATATAATTATGTTTTATATTATTATTTATCATGTATTATTTGTTTTTTAAAAATTAATATTTATTTATATATTTTAATACTATTCTAAATATTTATTTAATTTTGATATCTTCTTTATATAAAATTCTTATTATTATTTTAATTAAAATAGTTATTAACTTTTGATATAATTTTTAATATTATTTATAAATTTAGTTTCTATGAAATGACAATATAAAATAGTTTTAATCATGAACTGATAAAAACACAAGAAAGTGTCAAATTTGATAAAAAGTTATCTACAAATTCAAGAAATCCCTAAAAGAGTATTTTTTGACGATCATTGGTGAGAGTATGCTGAGAGAAGTTTGTAGTCATTTGCTCCAAGTCTTATGGAGCAGTCAATTGGTCAACCATATCCTTCTTTAGAGGATGAACCTTGTGATACGAAAGATGAAGAGGTTCTTTTCATTGCCAGAAAGGCGTTATTGGACAAATAGTTGGAAGTTGTTCATTGTCTTGAAAGACGATGGAGCGCAATTGGAATCATCCAGAAGGATTACAATCATGGATATGGAGACCATACCTTTCAATTTATCTTTGCTAAAGATGTTGATGCACTGCATGTAAAATTGGGCTCATCATGGTTATTCAAAAATTATATTTGAATGAGTATTGAGGAAGAAGATTTCTCTAAGGTTCCTATGTAGGTACAAACATATGAAAGGCTAGGTGAAAAATAAAGTGGTCTTTGAGAATGTTGTTGTTGCTTCTCGAGAAATAATCACAACCTCCCAGAAACTCGATAATCTTTCTTTAGTTTTTCTTTCTTAGGTTTCTCCTGTTCTACTCCTACTCTTAGTAATAATGTACCTGAGCGATCCCATCTCTATTTTCTTTTGCTTGTAGTCTTTTAGGACCAACCTTTAATTTTCATTAATAAAATTTCTATTAATCTTTGATAAAAGGAAAAAAAAATGGAGCGATATTAACTCGCATTAGTAGAAGTAGCATCCTAATGGAGTGGTATATTAACTATATTAATGAAAATGGATATAGGTAATTTCGTCTAATTATACAATTTCATAAATTTATTGCTTATATATATATATATACCCGGAAATCCAGGGAATATAAAGGAAGAATTCTAACTTGTCAATATTTATTATAAATAGCTCACAATTCAAGTTTTTTTTTTTTTTTCCATTAGCCCATGATTTATTGTATGAGTGTACAAAGGATAGACTAAGCTGAGTTGAACTAAACTCAAACCTGGCTCAAATTTTAGGTTGGGTTATTTTTTGGAGCTAGAATCCAACTCAGTACTGATCCGATTAGTGACCGGGCTAATTCAATTTAAAAATAATATATAAAGATTTAAAAATTATACGTAGTAAATCATCAGATTTTTTAAGTAAAATAAAATTCAATAGATTTTGTAATATATATTTCAAAATAATACATATCAATATGAAAATAATATCAAATTATCTAAAATATATTAATTTAAGTATAAAATTCTATAATTTATCATCAATTAATATAAACAAATATGTTTAAAAAAAATATTTAACTTTGGCCCATATCGGACTAATGTGAATCTAATCCAAAAAGCTTTGGATCGAGCCAGACTACGGCACAGAAGATAGATGAAACTCGAGTTCATTAAGTATCCAATATTGCATCTTCTCAAAAGAGATTATATCGCATCATCGAGAATAATATAACCTATCCTTTCATATTCTACCAAAGAAAAAAATCTAAAGACTAAATCAATCAAATTAATCTAAACCAATCAAATCAACTTAAAATACTTTAATTTCTTAAATGAAATTAAATTGGCCAATTCAAACTCACCAAAATATAAATAGTCACGGTAGAAACAGGATAAACCTTTGGGTGAATTTTATTTATAATGTCACTCAAAAGTTGGAATCTTGAAATCGTCTTTCCAAGAACTTCACCCAACCATACTCAGAATTGTGTCAATAATTTATAATAAAAAAAAAACTATATAAAATACTTCTACTTTGTAACCATACTCAAAAGTAAGTAAAATAAAGTAAATCCGAATAAACTATATCAAATGCTTCTACTTTGTAAACCAAAAAAATACTTCTACTATTACATCCTTTACGTTTCTAAGAACATCTATGTACCAAATAAAAAGGAAAAAAGAAAGAATATCCCAAAAATACTATATATGGTTAGTAGTTCTACCTGTACTTCGGTTTCCATCAAAACGTGCATATGAACCCATACTTGGTAGCTGCAATGATCTTTGCTTAAACATATCACGGTATCCAGGATCATTATTAGTCTTCTTCCTTTCATACCTTATCCATTGTACCCTTTCATGGTACATTGGAAAGAACCTCATCTGAATAGCTGAGAATGAGAAGCATGGTATGAGTGTTGAGGGCACCACAAAGAGTGTCACAATCCAGAAGGAAGGAGAAGGAGCAAGAGTCTCAATGAAGACTTTGTAAGCAGTTGTGGAGATCTTTGAAGGCATTGCTCCATACACCATGAGGAAGAGATACCACACAGCAATCGAACCCCAGATGAAGATGTGTTGTATCAAGGTGAAATATCTTATGGAAAGTGCCATCTGCAAGTTCACAACCCATACCACGCAAGTGTACATGGTTGCTCCCAATATGTCCCTCCCAGCAGTTCTTCCTTCCTTGTCAAAAGCCTGAACCTCGATCGCTTTCGTGCAGAAGAAGAAGATCATTATGGCACAGACAAATCCATTAAGCATCCAGCTGAGGATTCGACGCCAGCGGAATAGGATGTTTTGCACGCCTTCTTGGTATAAGATAGGAAACTGCCACGATAGACACAAACAACTAGGAATGATCATCACTCATCAGAGAAGCAAACATGGAACCCCAAATAAAACAAACAAATCAATGCCAACTGGATTTCACTCTAGATAAAACCAAGGGGGGGTTTATCTATGTTGCAATATACAGGAACCAGTTTGATTTCCATTTTTGTTTTGTGTATTCCTAATTTTTAGGATTTTGTGAAGGAAATAGTAAAAATAAAAAATAAAAACTGAAAACTAAGAGCAAGTTTGGTTTACTATTTTCTGTTTTCACTGAAAACATAAAAACAACATCAAAAATGTGTTTGGTTTGATTATATTGAAAATATTTTTAGAAAATATTTTCTGAATTCATTGAAATTCGAAAACGCCATTATCACATTTTCACGTTTTGAATCTTCCTAACAAAGTATTTCATACACCGTTGAAAACGTTTTCATTATGAAAACGTGGTGGCTTGTTCATAATTATAAAGAACTTGTTCTTCTTTCTCCAACAATCACTTATCACACCACCAACCAGAAAATTCCCTCTCAGATCTGTCGTCCCTTGTCCAAGGCAGCCACCCCTCTTGCTCATCCTCACTCAGTAACACCATCTCCTATGCAGTCACTTTCTCAACGGATACAATAAAGCACAACCCCACAAATAGGCCAATAGGGAACAGAGAAAACAACAAAAATCATCAACTTGATGACAACCTCATAAAGCCCCATTTGCAAGATCCATTTGTGGGAGCAAGTGTAGCCATCCCTAGAGCAAAACATGGCAGTGAAGCAAACCGCGTCTTCAAAGACCATCTGCGTGAGTGGCATGATGCAAACTGGCGACAGAGCTAATAGTGCGAGTGGCCACCGGTGGTGTCGGGGCAACACCGCAATGACAGTGTTGCCGATGGTGGAGCAAATCGCGACGTTACTGAACAACTGTGTAGGTGATGCGTTGCAGATCCTACAACGTGGCAGAGCAAGCAGCTGGGGTGGTGTTTGGCAGTGCCGTGGGTAGCACAAACAAGTTTTTTTAAATTTTTTTATTTTTGGGGTCAAAGAGAAGTTTGAAGAAGACTAAAATAGTGGGTAGTGACTTTTTCTTTTTGGTAGAGGGTGGGGAGTGGCCTAAGGTAATGATTTTGTTATTATTATTAAAAGTGAGAGGATTGATGAAAATTAGTTTATGATTTTTACATTTTAATATAAAAATAATTATTCAAAACAATATACAGAAATCCATATATTGATAAATATATAATAAACATATCTTTATACAATAAAATAAGATTCAACATAAATTATAATTATATAAATACAAAAATATTTAAAATTTAAAATGTAAAATTTAAATAAATTTTATTATATTAAACAATTTTTTTTGGTAGATGAATGAATGCAAATAATATATGTCTTTTATTATTTAATAACAAATATAATATTGTTATCTCAAATTTGACTTTGAAAATTATTTTAAAAACAGAGAAAACAAACATATTTTTATTGTTTTCACTTTCTGAAAAAAGAATATAATTTTTTAAACCATACACATTTCCACATTTTGAAAATCTGAAAATGAAAATCATTTCCAGGAACGAAAATAAGAAATATTTTCACACACAAAATGCACTCCTAGAGTATAGGGAAAAATCAATTACTGCTAAAACCAAATAAACCCCTACTGCTTTGTTTAACCGGCATTACTACCGGTTAAAATAGGCCTCCTAGATGATAACAATGTCAAGAAGCGTTTAAACACCACCATGAAGGGGAAAAATCAATTAGGTCCATGGGTTAAGCCAGATATTATGTACAAATGATGTAATGGTATAAATGAGTGCCTGGTTTTTCGTAGTGTTTTTTTCTTTTTTCTTTTTTCAAATCCTTTTGTAGGTTGTCTCTTCTCATTCATAAACCAGCACACTATTTTATAATAAGTCCACACAGTCAAAATGTCCATATTAGAAGTGATAATAATACAAACATGACAACATATTATATGGTGAACAGTAAGCTTACCTTTAGACAGTACCTGGCAGATACATCCTGGTCAAGGACCCCAAGGGCGATCACAGGAAGTGATGAAAAGAGGATACTATATAGAGACAAAAACCAGTCATTGTATGCAGGCTGTCCGGAGAATGATGCGTAAACCTCATACAAGAATAAAGTGAAGCCAAATGTGATATTCTTGTAGAAAAAATAGCATATCTGTGATCAGGAGAATGACCAAGTTAATATAAATGCCAAAAGTTTCAGACCAGATCATGTTTCAAAGCCTAGATTAATGGAATGTTGAGATCCGTATATTAGTGGCAATACCATTGATGACATCCTCCGGTAACACCAGTGACCATGTACAAGAAGTAATCTTTCCAAATACCAGAACTGCGCGATTGCAATATCACTGGACATGACAGCCTGGGAAGACACAGGATGCAAAACGAAAGGTTGCAATAAATACTGGAGTCAAAATCAATAATGAAGAACAGAATAGTTTATCAGTGTTTTGAGCACCTGCATTCCTTCAAAACCACTGATTCCAACCCCTATATCTGCTTCTTGAAGCATTCCAACATCATTGGCTCCATCACCAATAGCCAATGTTGTTTTACCAGTTCTAGATTTGACTAGTCTAGTAACCTTTAAGAGAGAAACCAATAAAAAGAAAGAAATTTTAAAAGCTAACCAGAACCATTTTCAGAATTAACCAAATAATAATAATAATAATGATGATGATGATGAGGACATGATGTCAAATGAAGGGAAGAAACATAGAATACAGTGAAACGTACCAGTGCTTTCTGCTTTGGTGATGAGCGACAGCAGATAACGGATGCACATCGAATTGCTAGCTCTAGGAACATGTTCTTCATATTATCCTCCAGAGCATAAGCAAGTGATTTTCCATCAATAATCAGAGCAAATGCCAGCTGAGAGATCCCTCTGGATGCAGTAAGCTGTTGAGCACCATCTAATATCTGACGGTGGACACTTTCCCTTGATGCCTGAAACAGGAATCAGCACAAAAATATCAGGACTTTCAATTCTACAGTTTCATCAAGATACTGAATAAAGGAACATTTATTGTGGCAGAGATTAAACAAACTAAGCAACAACATACAAGCCAAAGCATACAAGCATGCAAAGTCTTGCAACTTCTGAAACAAAAGTTAATAATACCATGAAAATGCAGTTAGTGGAACACATAATATCAATCTATCAGGCTGCTTTATTCAAAAAACCCGGAGTGCAAGAACCCACAAAAGTATAAGTTCAAATTGCGAGTATTATAAAGCGCATTCAAATCCAATATCAACTCCAAGTAAGAACATCTTACAAGGAAATTGAATTTTTTTTTTTTTCCGATAGAATAGGATATTCAATAATTACAAAGGAAAGAGTGCATATAAAGAGGAAAAGGCATCCTCACAAGAAGAAAGAAAAAGAAAAGGAAAACACGTAATTCCTATGAGATTGACCCATGTAACTTGGTTGGCCAATCTCTCTGCATATCTACCAAAGAAACACCTCTAAAAGGACCATTAACGGAATGCTGCATTGAAGCTAAGAAAGTAACCCGATCCTACATGTTGTCCAAAGACGAAGAGATTCCCCTGTTGAAAATTCTAGCATTCCTGTCCAGCCAAAGACACGATGCAACAGAGGTATTGGAATGTTTTGACAGAACCGTTTTGCTAACATGCTCACTTACATGTACTCGAAGTACTGAATATGTAAAACTAATCTTTATATGAAAATAACTGAATCTTGGGCCAGGAATTATTTTACCTTGGAAATAGCCATCTTGTCTCCAACCTTCTCCAATGCTAGAATTTCTGGACTGTCCAAATGAATTATAATCTGTTTCATTCCTTGTCTAAGCAAACTACAGGAAAAGCTGCAATTGTATGTTTATGTCAGACATCTCGGAAAGTAATTCTCATGCTGAAGCCAATGTACAAAAAGGCATAATCACAAATTCACAATATTGTACCCAATATTAATGGCAGTCTCCATTTTATCCCCAGTCAAAACCCAAATCTTAATTCCAGCTTGGGCAAGCTTTTCAATGCAATCGGGAACCTAGCAAAACAATATTGTGAGGCATAATTTCAAGCCCTACCCCAATTGATAAATCTTCGTATGTAACTTTTTCCGTAACCTACCCCATTTTGTAGCTTGTCCTCTACAGCAGTGGCACCCAGGAGCATTAGATTCCTTTCAATTTTATTTGATAATTCCTCAATCAGTGTTTCCTGATCTGCAGTAACTGAATTTTTCACTTCATAAAATTTATCATCAAACTCCTTGTATTCTTTCTCATCAAGTTCACGATAGGCCAATATCAGGGTCCTTAGACCTGCATCAGCATATTGATTCACATGTTCCAAGGTTTTCTCTTCAAACTCTCTCCCATTCAAGGCAAGCCTTTCAAACATGACACTGCATGAAAATATAACTTAAGCCAAGTCAACAGGTTAAATACAAAGGTAAGAACAATATACTAAAGGCAAAAGGTATATTTACCACAAACCTGTCAGCACCTTTACAGAGTAGCAAAATTCTCCCTTCTTCATCTTTCACTATCACCGACATTCGCTTCCGTGAGCTATTGAATTCTAAAACATTGAGAAGCTGGTAAATTCTGCAAAAAGTAATTATTTAATGGAAATCAAATCAGCATTAGTTGAATGGAAGAAAGTAAATTCCGAAACACAATAGCTATAAAACATGAGTTAGATTTTTATGCACTGATAGTGAAACATTTTATACTGTCATCCAATCAAATCATTCCATTTGGATAACTTTTTATGTAGTGGATGTGAGACTCAACCATTTTTCTTGATGTAGCAATACATAATTGGATGACAATGTAAAATAAATTTCCACTGTCAATGCATATAAATTAAACATAAAACATAATTGAATTAGAAAAAATGCATCACATAATAGCATACACGTTAGTAAGTGCGTATAAAGTGAAATCCTCAATCCCAAACAACATAACAAAAAATTAAAGTATGCCAATGGTAAAAGATTGTTTAGACAGCAATGGAACCAAATTTTCCACCATTTGTACATTTTAAAACAAGTATCAAAGCATCAATTAGACTTTGGATCCCATATGAGGAATTGAAGACTCTTAGATCCACAGATGTAAGCCAAGGATACAAATTCACCGTTGCTATAAGCAGCTCTAGTATAGTTGGTCAGCTAATCCAGAAGTTGAAAAATATCAACATCAGACTCCACATCCCTGTGCAGCTATTGATTGGGAGTTTGTTTGTTTTACAGTTTAACCACAGAATCTTGCCATTTGAGGCAATTGGAAAGGACATTTTCCAAAAGCAACAACAGAGCTCCTTTCCCCAAATGTCCGTTTATGGTGGCATTGGCAAAAATGTAAACCAAACATAGGCTAGACCAGAAGCAGAATGACAAAGTTTCCAAGTTGTCATTATTATTATTATTATTACTGAAAATTAACTACTGTCATCACAAGATAAGTTACAATGTGATTGAATGTGACTTTCTTGATTAATTACAATTCATCATAAAATGTTGTACATTGAGTAGCAATGGAAATGTGGGAGTCAAAGTTACTAAACAGACAAAGCAATTGAAAAAGAACTGACCTTTCAACTTTGTTGCCAGAAATGGGATCCCATTCATAAATTGATAAACTAGTCTGAGTCCTTTTAAAGAATTCAAAACCAACTTCTCTAGCAGCAATCACAAATGCTGCTTCATCTGGAGATTCAGCCTCATATGAGACATTTCCTGTGTCTTCATCCACGTCTGGTATAGCAGTATGACAGATCGCCAATAAGCGAAAAAATTTCTGGATAACATCTGTATGAGGCTCATTAACCCACTTTCCGTTCATTATCCTTTCATCTGCAAAGTTAAAGCCTTTGATGTGTGCTTTTCTATCAAGAGATTCCCCGATTTCATCTGGCTTTGATTCTGATCCAATGACATGCTCATGAATCGAAGGTGAACCAACTCCCCTACCCATGGCCTGCTCAACCTCTGTAACACCTTGGCCATAAGCTACCCCAGCAATGGAACATTTGATGAACTCCATTGAGTTGCAAGTCAGAGTTCCAGTTTTATCAGAAAGTATTGTGTCAACTTGGCCTAGTTCCTCATTCAAGTTTGAAGTGCGAGCACAGGCTGGTTTATCTGCTTCTTCATAGTACATATGGGCATCTTGATTGATGAAGATGGTTTGAAGGACTTTTACAAGTTCTATTGAAAAATACAAGGAGATAGGAATGAAGAACCCATATAACATTAAGGCAGTCAAAAAATGAAATATAGCAGCTGCGGCAACTCTTTTTGGATCAAAGAAAATTGTGGAATCATCTGGTCTTAGGTACCACCTTTTCAATACCCCATTGTCCAAGTCATCCTTAGTTGCAATGCCGAAGAGAATAGATCCAATAAATGCAATTAGAAACAGAACACAAAACAAGAAGTAAATAATTCTATCCATCTTCCTCTCAATTTTGCTTCTTTTCGAAGGGGGCTCAGTAGAGTTTTGAATAACCTTCGTGTCATGACCGGTGAAGATGACTGCTCCATATATGTAGTCTGTATTACGAAGTTTGGAGTCTCTCAAAAGAAGTTGCTGAGGAGAAAGGGGATAATTTTGCTCTTCAAACTTCATGCTCCCAACAAATGAGTACAAATTTGCATTTGGGTCTTCACATTTAACTACTGCTTTAAAATCTCGGAATTTGAAGTCATCTTGTAAGGACGAAGTTACATCCAACCCTTGTTTTAACTTTAGATTTGTCTCTCCATCAAGGTTCATGGTCTCAACATAGCAGACTGCATCCTCATAACTGGATGAAAGCAGTAGGATATCTGCAGGGAAGAATTCATCCCTCTCTATCTTCACTATATTTCCCACCTTCAGATTCTTCCACTCAGTATATTCGAAAATGCCATCACCTTTATGCACTTTAACTCTTCTATTGTTCACCTCAATATCCTGCAGAAGCAATCCAATTGCCAAATTATATTTCCTCACTTCATAGCTTGCCATTGGTCATGAAATAGACAATGCTAAATGGTATAATTTAGTTAAATGCTAAATGCTCTCCGTCCAACATCTTTAAAAAAATTTCCTTCTCCGGATACACAGAACTGTTGGTTGATTGTTTTAATTCCATATAGATATATCATTATACAGGTAAAAAATAAAGCAAAATCATGACCAAAATTGCACTGAACTTAAGAGTACATATTATAGCAGAAGTAAGAATATACAGACAGTATTTTGGACTTTTATGTTTCTCACCAAACTTCCATTATAGAAAACCATTTACGCCTCGTCAAGTTGAGTAAGAAACTGATATTGGAATCTAAGAGATCATTAAGAAGATAAATGAACTTATGAATACACAGCTAAGTAATTGCACTTCTTCCTTTTTTCCAAACAACTCATACCAATGATCCAACCAGAAAGCTGGAATCTTCCGCAAGCTGCTTGTCATAGGCATGAAAATTAAAATTTCATTTCTTTCCACAATTTTAATAGTACTACTGTCAAATAGAATCCTTTAGTTGTTATAACCAGAATCCTTCCATAACCTTGGTACAAATTACTGATATTCTTCGATTCGAGTTATAGGATAATAATCATGGCCCATAGTCCGTAGATTTTTTCGACACACTGAATTGCAAGGGATCAGTGAACATAAACACAAGAGGAGACAATAAATCAAAATTAAGAAGATAAGACTGGTCTGATTCAGTTTGAATCTACACATTTGGTCCGCAGGATTGAAGACAAAAAAGGCTAAAGCAATTGACTTCAACAACAACAATTAAGCCCTATCCCACCAGGCGGGGTCGGCTACACAGATCAAACGACATCATAGTGCTCTATTATCACAAAAAAATGAAATCCACAATAGGGTAAACAGCAGAAATGTAGCACCTGTTTTTTCCGGCGCCAATCTTCGATACCCTCTTTCAGCATAGTTGCTCCAACGATGACACAAAGGGGAAGGATGGCACTGACAGCTGTGTAAGGAGCAAGCTTTGTCAAGGCCAAGATACCAATCACCAAGAAATAGAAGTTAGCAACCCTCCTGAACTGCTCAAACAGTGACTTCGGAAAGAAACTGGCAGCAGTATACTTTGTGGACCTTATAGAATTATCTGCATAATCCCTAATCCCTGCCTCAAGGCTATCTGGTTCATTGCAATAGACCACCCTAGAAAAACCTTGCCCCCCAATCTGTGAATGGTCCCTCTTGAATGCTGATTTACCACAAGCAAATGAATAGATCTTGCTCAAACGGATCTTCCTCATCCTCCTACCACCCCTCATTCTTCTCTTATCAAATTGTTTAAAATGTAACTAATCCAAAGAACAAAGAGAGGCAAAAAGATGAACTACTTCATCTTCCTATGACCAAGTCTAAACATATAATTCCAAAACAACTATCACTGGCAGCCAAAGTGGAAAATTTCCCCCACGCCTCAAGAAAGCAAAAGGAGATAACTTCCAAGTCAACAACCATAAACATCACAGGTCACAACCACACAAAACTTCAAAACCCCTTGGCCATATCATAAAATACGCTCAAAATCACAAATCTAAAGCAATATAGCTAAACCATATAAAAGGGTCCAACTTTCCAACCAACCCCAAAAAAACGAAAAAAAAAATTAAAATTAAATTTTGAAAAAGAAATGGGAACTTATGGCAAAGCATGATCGCATAGGATTCATGCAGAAAGCGACAAAATTTGGGCCTGCAATCCGAATGTACTCTGTCTGTGACAAGCACTATGAACTGTGCCTTGAAAAGTTGGAGATAACAAGAAGCTGACACAAAAAAATCATCGGCGTGATCAATGTCCACCATAAAGGGGTCCCAGAAGGAAGAAAGCCTCTGAAGACAGAGTCGTATTATTAGATCTCGTGATTCTGAAGGCAGAGCATTGGTTGAACACGAAGCGCGAAGTTTCGAATTTTGATAGTTGCTTAAGCAGTTTCCTTCTTCTTCTTGCTCTTCCAACCTGAAAGCACGGTGCCATCAAGAAAGCTTGCCTGTGCTGATTGCTGAAGATGAAGGATGAGGCATCACAATTGTCACTTGTCAGGAAGCAAAAACAGGGGAAGGAACCTGAAACAGAGCAAGCTCTGTTTTTTCTTTATCTTTTTTCTTTTCTGTTTGTTTGTGTGTGTGTGTGTGTGTATTTGGCAGGAGAGTTTAAGGAAAGTGGGTAAGCGGTGAGAAAGGGGCGTGGTTCTCCTCTCTCTCTCTCACAGAACAAGTTTCTTTCTTTCAGAAACAAAACAAGTACCTTACCTAACTACCAGGGTCTCATGTCATGTCTTGTCCGTGCAGTGAGCTGAGTTCACACCGCACGGTGTCTCAGAAGCAGAGCTTATGTTTATTGCCTTGGAGTTAGCCCACATTGCAGGGTTTCTGCCTAGTAAAATATAAGGATTTTTTTTGTTTTCTTGGTACATAAAATAAGGATTTAATTTTAGGAGGGTTGTTATTTTTGTTTTACTTCGGAAACTTCATCGATCAAGGAGTTTCTCGAGCATAGTATTCAAATTTCTTAGAATTAAATCAATCGTAATGACTTGTTAAGAGTTTAATTTGAGTACATTTTTGGTGTAAAGTAATTTTATATGATTATTCAATTATTTTTCTTCTTTAAAAAAAATCTTTCTTAAAATCATCTCGTTTAAAAAGATTTTTTACACAAATAAAAGATATTTTATCTATAATAATAATATTTCAGAATCGTTTAAAGGAAAGTTTTATACATGTCAGAATGAAAATGTTTTAGGGCTTACATCTTTTAAGAAGTTATTCATTAATCTTTTTGAAAAAAATAAAACCGTAATTATTACATATTATTAGTATATCATTAATAATCATTCGTATTTAATAATAGGATTGCATTCCATTAATTAAATATCGTTAATTATTATGATACTGAAATTATGAATTATATTGATAAATTAATTTCACAATTTTAGCATTAATTTCACATCTAAAATTTTTATAACTGATGCAGGTGGTGATTTTCTTTTGAATACTATTATATTAAATTTATGAAATTAAGTATATAAATTATAAGAAAAATATAAAATATATAAGCTAGATTATATCATTTACCTTTTTTATTATCAATAAGATTATGATGAATTTAATTATTTAAAGACAGAATATTTTTTTATATCATTAGTGATGATATTATTTGATTATATATATAGACTAATTTAATGATTTAAAGACTAAGAATATATCAATTCAACAATATATATATATACACAGGTGAAAATAAAAATTTTGAGATAATCTAGGATAACCATAAAATTATACCTTCAATAATCTCTGAGCTCTTGCAAATAATTTTGATAATTTTATATTTTAAAATATTTGAATGAATTAAAAAAAATCAATCATACAACATGGCAATTTTAATAATTTTATACTTTAAAAAATTTGAATGAATTTTTTTAAAAAATCAATCATACAATTTATGAAAATTTTGATAATTGTATACTTTAAATGATTTGAATAAATTTTGAAAAAAAAATTTAGTGTTGAAAAAAATTTAAAAAATTAGAGAAGATTTTAAAAAGAAAAAATGATAGAGGTTTATAAGAATCTTATTTATAATTAGAATTTATTAATAATTAAGATTTCATATAAAATTTATTGATTGTATAAATCTACTATACTAATATTTCAAACTTATTTCATGAAAACTATTACACATATCATTCATATAGTGATTTAGGCTTCACATGTCATTTATACAGTGATTTAGGTCCTACTTTTCTCAATCTTTATGTCTAAAAATTTTTTAAAACATAATTTATAATTTACTTATTAATTATTTTTATATGAAATAAAATTAGATATTACAATTATTAAATAATCAAATATTACAATCATTAAATATTATAATCTGTACTAAAAGAGAATCCATGTTAATATAATTATGATCTATAATTAAATTAAGAACCATTAACAGCCTCACATTATGAAGGTAATATAAAAAATTATAAAGAAAATATTTTTAAAATAAATAAGCTTAAAATCAATATTTTTTTTAAAGAAAACGAGTAGGTCAAATTATTAACATATTGCTAATTGATTGATTTTGATATGATAATAATTCAAAATTCAATTTATACCAAATTTTTTCTTAATCAAATATGATACTAATCGATAAAATACTAATATTTAGAACTCATCACATGAAACGTCTTCCATGTATTATTTATAGAAAAATTATACCCCACCCTTTTCATAATCTTAATACTTAAAGTAAGTTTTTGAATTTAATTTACCTTCTAATTATTAATTTTTTTCCAATCATACCTTCATATCTCTCTATCATTAACAAAATCAATATAAAAAAT
This sequence comes from Dalbergia cochinchinensis, assembly GCA_031216125.1. Lineage (NCBI taxonomy): Eukaryota > Viridiplantae > Streptophyta > Magnoliopsida > Fabales > Fabaceae > Dalbergia > Dalbergia cochinchinensis. The sequence goes on along the minus strand of CM062373.1, from coordinate 49,095,828 downwards.
AAAAAATAGCATAAATAAAATTATAATTCAATATATTATACTACAAAAATTATATATATATATATAACTATAATATTAACGATAACAAACCTATTATAATTGTGTTGTATTAGTAGTATTTGTTATTATAGATATTTATATTTTGAAGTTCAGAGTATTTTTAAAATTTTCTATTTTTAAGATTTTTTAATAAACCCATAAATATCAATAGAGATTCAAATCTCCATGTGAGATGAAAAATAGGAACTCGTGATCGGGATGTGCATGAGAATAGAGGCAAAATTTTAAATAAAAATGGAAATAGGGAAAATTTTCTAATTTCAAATGTAGAACTTTCAAAAATCATAATAAAAAAAATTATCTATCTACATGTATCACTATATTCTATTTAATTTTTTATAACATAAACATTCCAATCTATCAATTCCATAATTTTTTCATACTAATTTTTTTGAAAAAAAATACCTTCAATTTTTTAATACTAAAATATTTTAAAAAATCAATTCTATAATTTACACTTCTTTGATAATAATATTAAATATTAATTAATTTTTAAAAAGTAAACAATTATATTATTTTTTATTAAAAAATTATATTTAATATACTGCTCTAATAATTGAGATCATATAAATTAGAATTATAAATAATTTTTTACAAATTATTACATATTAACTATAACATATATTTTTAAATTGATATTTTAATTTATTAAAAGGATGTACAAGAAAAAGACGTATAATTGAAATCATATAAATTAAATTTATGTATTATTTTTATTAATTAGAAAATATATTTTTATATTTTTAAGTTAAATATTTTAATTTACTAAAAAGATATAAATGGTCAAAGATAATAAAAAAAAATTAAAAATGGATACACACTGAAATTACCCAATAGGAAAGGGAATTGACACGTATTTTGCCTTCATAGGGATAATCTATAGGGGCTAAATCTCTGTTTGTTAAACGAGACAGGGATAGAGATAATACATCTTTATTTTTTAATTATTTTTATCATATTTATATTTTGTATACATTTTTAATTTTAATTTCGATTATATTGCATTAATAGTATTTGTTATTATTGACATTTATGTTTTAAATTGTAAAATATTTTTAAAGTTTTTCTTTTTTTAAAATTTGTTAATAAACTCTTGAATACCATAGGATTTAAAATCCCCACGGGAAACGAGAAATTTATATTTTAGAATATTCTCAATGTTAAAAAGGAAAAATGGCAATTTATATTTTAGAATTATGCATCATGTGCACTTTCCTCTTGAATTTTAAAAAGGTACAAAGCAACCTCTAATTTTTTTAATCGTACAAAATGGCATTTCTATTAATTTTTCAATTTAAATAGCATGCGTTCAATAATGTTCAGGTTATCAATTTACATATTATTTTTTATCTTGGCATATCAGGTTACTCATGAACTAAAGTTTAAGGCACGTAAAGCACTTATTTTCAATTAAGACTAGATGAAAATTCAACAAAAGAATTTTGGTGCACATTTATCTTTTTAAAGTTTTAGGGTAAAGTTCATATGGTCCGCCATTCATGGAATAAAGTGCTCTTTTCTAATAAAAATATAATTTAATTGTTTTTGGCAGTGGACCAGATTTTTTGGTAGCGAATATATATTATTTAATTTAATCCTTTAGTAGATGTTTAGAGATTATTTTTCCTAAATATTTTATAACGAGAAAAATTAAATTATGAAACAATTTAAAACTACTTTAATGATTTTAACTAATTCCATCATACTCTTTTTCGTGCAGATGTGTTTACTAGGTCTGTTTGTGTAATAAAATTAGAGTAATGTGTCTACCGATGCAATGTACGGGATAAATTGATAAAATAAAAGTTTTTTAAAAATTAAATATAATAAATAATTAATTGTAGATAGAATCTTTATTTTGATTTCTCTAAAATTTTAAATTAGATAAATTGATAAATCTTAAATTGGCTCATGTAAAAGTGAATAATCGAATAAATTCGAATAAGTTAGTCTCATTAGTCAAACTTAATATAGAGATTAAGTTGTCCAATTATTTAATTTTACAGAAACCAATTTGTCTGACTATTCAATTTTTATAGAGACCAATTTCTCTGACAATTTAATTCTACGGTGACCAATTTGAGAGTTTATTTTTTAATCAAAATCAATTGGTCCGACTTAAAATTTTATAGGGATTAAAATGATGATTTTGTCTTCATTTTATTATACATAGTATCATATTGAATATATTAGACTAAAAACAAACAAATGAAAATCTTACCAAAAAAAAAAATGAACACAAATGAAAATAAAACGTGTCTTAATTTAGAACACACATTAGTCTAAAGTATGGAAATTTGTTAAACATCTTTCCGCTCAAAGCAAAAGCTCTAAATCACCATGAACAGCAATGAAGTTTGCCGAGGTCACTATCAGAAAAATCAAAGCGGAGGAATCATCAAATGAAAAGATTTTAGAAGTCTCCTCGAAGATAAGGGAAAAATGACATAAGGATAGAATGGATAAGACGGAAGAAAAAATAATTAAGAAGTTTGAGGAGAAGTGAAAATGGAGAGTCATTTTCGGACAAAAAACTCGAGAGAAATAGAGAAAAGAGAGATACAGAACAAGAGTGAAGATAAATAACGAGTATATTGCATGCTTGTGGTTGAAAATGAGGTTTAAAATTGGATTGGAAAATCGGAATAAAAAGGAGTTTTGAAATTGGATTGGGAATAATAGAATTATTGGAAACCACAAGTCGAAACGAGTCTCATACACTTGTATGAATTCAATAAATCAAATATAAAGCACAACAACACAAGCGACAAAAATAATTAAACAAGATAACAATGAGTACATATATACAAGAATTTACGTAGTTAGTAAGTTACATGTCTACAACCATCCAAAGAATAAATATTGTTATTATAGGAAGAAAAACAATACAAGTATACATTACTTTATCCCCCGACCCAAAGCCCCTTATGCCCCCCTCATTTGTTCTCTCACTATCACACCTATGCCATTGATTTGATTTTAACCAAGGGATCATTAGTCTTCAAGACTCCTTATTTCAAATCTACATAGATTTTCTATATCCTAATAGATTCACATTTCCTTAATTTAATATTCTTAAATGTAAGGACACACAATGTAGGGATATACAAAACTAAAATTAATCGCTATCAAGATATACATATGAGCTAACTTTCCTAACAAGAATAATTGATATTGAATTATTAAGAATAGAAAAACACATCAATGAAAATAATAGTTAGCTCCACAGGAGGGTGCTCCTAGATTTGCATATCGATAGAAATGGTACCAGCTATGTGAGCCAAATGATTAGCACACCCATTAACTGCATGAAGAACATGATTCACCGATGTATAGCAATCTTTGCACTGGACATTAGCAATCTCCATTAGCACTGAGTTCAGTAAATGAGAACAATATTGCTAAGAAGAAGCAGTAGAGGACACAACCTTAAGGCAATTAGATTCAATCATCACATGGCGAAAGCCTTTTTGCCAAGCAAACAGCAAACCCAATTGAATGGCATGCAACTCCATAATTGTAACATGATGAACTAGAACCTGAACCGACCACCCGCCTAGCCAGCGACCATAGTTGTCGCAAATAACAACGCCACAACCTCCCTCAGAGGCCAAGATACTACCATCAACATTAACCTTGACATAGCCCAACAAAGGTGGCAGCCACGAAGCTACCAATGCAGGAACAAGGTGAGAGCTACCGGGGACATTACTCAAGAAATTTTCAATATCAAAGCAAGTCTGAAAAGCCTTTAATATGACACCATGTTCACTAAGTTGATTGGATTGAAATATGAAGCAGTTATGCCACCTCCAAGACCACCAAAGAATAGCCACAAACAGCCCATCATCATCCTTAGCACAAGACGATAAAATCCAAGATCAGAAATCCAATGAAAAAGGCTTGGAATCTGTATTAAAGCCCATGTGTTCCCAAATACAATGGGCGATATCCTTAACCCTAACCTAACACCTAGCACATGTAGGAGTAGAAGCCAATCCTCTACCATGTCTAAAACTAGTCATTGGGAGGGCATCCTTAAGACAAAGCCAAACAAGAAGCTTGATTTTCTTTGGGCACTTAAGTATCCACAACTAGTGCCAATCTTGATTATCATCCCAAGGAAAATAGCCCTGCAAAATCCAAAGATACGCCAAGGCTGTGGAACAAGAGGCTGATGTTGTACACTTCCAAACCCAACCATTATCCAGACTAGAGCAAGGGCCATGTTGCAAAAAGATCGATAATTTAATATTCTCAGGTAGGATAGTATAAAGCTGTAATACCCTAGTCTTAAATAAAAAGGGTAGAAAATCTTTTCGGACAAGAAAGGATACTAGTTACCCTTACCTGTCATTCCGGGTCCCGGATTTCACTAAGTCTGGACTCTACATGTCCTTAGAGGGCTTTATGATAGAGCCACTTTCTTGATATCAAAAGTCTCGGTAATTGTTCCTGGAGGAAAATGAGTTGAATAGTGATTTTTAGTGAATTTTATGAAACTCTCAAACACTTCATTTTCGGCCTACAAGTTTATAAGATCACAAGAATTTCTGAATTTGAACTAAAATCCAAAATTTGGATTCTGAATTGTTAGAATTTTGATTTTTTTGATATTTTATTTGAATCCAAATAGGGGTATTTCCTTATTTATATTTATATTTTAAAGTTAATAGAGAGTAAAATAAATGAGAACATTAACTTTATTTACATTTATGTTTTAAAGTTAATGGAGAGTAAAATAAATGTAAATAAAGTTAATGTCCTCATTTATTTTACTCTCCATTAACTTAAAATTAATAAATGTAAATAAGTGAGTATAGAGACAGCCCAATCCAATACATACCAGCACTTGACCTTCTAGGAGACTGCCCAAGCAGTCATCAGAGAGTAAGGCGGTGCAGCAAGTTAGATAGGGGACCGCCCAGTGGTCATTCACTGCGTAGGCGGTGAATAGATTTATAAAACAACCCATTTCGAGTTCCAGAACTCTCTCAAACATATTTCATTCCCTTCTATTCTTCCCAAGCATGAAAACATCACCTCCCAACCTCATTCCATCCTCTAAATTCCATTTTCTTCCATTTCTTTCAATCCTAACTTCAATCCTTTATTCCTAAGACTTCAAGGTATGTAATTTTCTTAGTTTTGATCTATTTTCTTCCATTTCTTCTTGTCTTGAGGTTGTTTCTATGTTTATAAGGGTAGAGAGCTCTTCCTCCATGTTAGAGAAAAATTTGAGGGTTTTAGTGATTCTAGAGGCTAATCCAATGTTCTATCGTTTCCATGGTAGATACTGGTACCATTTCTACTCCAAGAAACCCTATCAGTGTTGAACCTTCAACTTCTACTACTCCAAGTTAGTGGGTTCACATCTGTAACTTCTACATTCATTATTATGCTTATTTTCACCTAAAACATAAGGTTACATATGATCTTATAGTTTTTTTTGTGAACCTTTGAGATTTCTGTGAAATATTGTGTCATAAACTATTAGTTTTAACAAGAAAATGTGTTTTTCTGAAAACCATGGGATATTCACTATTGAGGTTGAGTTTTTGTATAGTTGCATGATGAATTTAATGATTTAATGTTGATGTTATGACCATATAACTCTGGCACTGCATATTATTATATAAAGAGAGATTTTAAACCCTAGGATAGAGGACTTTATGAATGATAGAGAAGAGAGTGAGGGTCTTGTTGATCTAGCAGTAACTATAGAGAAACAAACTGTGTGTTAACGACAGTTAATCTGTTAACCCTGGTACCAAGTAGCCTAGGCCAGAGATTATAGAGATTTATTGTTACATTGGGGATGATGATATGTAACACCCAGATGTGACCAGAGATTCATATTCAGAGTTTTGTTACGTCACAAATATTGTGCCTAACTAGAGTAGAGATTACTGTTTCTCTATTAGGGTACTGTTAGATTGGCTTATAGAAAGTTAAGATTTAATAATGTGATTTTAATTATGAAATTCCCTAGTATTTTATTATTTGCACTATTATTTCGGTGTTGTGTATCTTCTCTTGGTGTCCTATTAAGGGGTTCTAGGTGGGGACTCACTCACTTAGTTTTGGTTACAAAACTAACCCCTCTGTTGCTTATCATATTTTACAAATACTGTAGCTGCTGAGGGTACTTCATAGCCATCTTCCTCCCAACAGCATTGGATTTCAGTTACTGAGCTGGTTAGGTGAGATGTCTAGTATTTTGCTCTAGATGTGCTCCAGTGTGATGCAGGCAGAATTCTAAACTTTAGAGCATGGTTACCTTTTGCATAAATTTATATGTTAGAATGTTATTTTGGACTGTATAATTTGCTTCCCAAGACACTTTGTGTATAAAGGACTTTATGAATGTTTTGCAATATTATAGTATTAGCCTTTGAAACATATTACAAGACTTCAGTTTTATGATCATGGTTTTGAAAGCAGGTAAATTGTATCGAAAAAAAATATTAAAAAGAACTATTTTGTGGATTTTTTTTCCTTAAGTCAAGGTGCAAAATAGACATGATACAGGTCTCGAGACTTATGTGGGGATAAAACTCCTTACGTGCCGGTCACGAGCCCAAGTCTAGTCGTGATAAAGTTGGTATCAGAGCCTAGGTTTTCTTGCATATCACTGGAGCAAGTGTCCACAGGTAGTGCATCGTTTATGTAATAGAAGCGCGCCTATTTGCATTAACGAAGCATTACTTGTGGGCTTTAGGATGGTCAGCGTGTTTAGGTTCAAAGACAGAGTTATGTCCCTGTTTACAAAACTGAATTCCTTATTCTATGTGCTTTTGTCTTTCAGCTGGATTCAGTATGCCTCCCCTCTAACATTCTACCTCCTGACGCCACCGTAGCAGCGGATCTTCCAGCCCCAGTGGTCGCTTCAGAGCCTTGGAACAAGCTATCACCATCCTTTTTGAGATTTTAGCTAGATAGATAGAGGCTGGATCACAGCCACCCCCTGTCCAGCCTCAGTTAAAGATCTCGATGATTCTACCCTAGAACGTTTCCGGATGATAGATCCACCCACTTTCCGGCAGTTGAATAAAGTAACGGTGAAGAACAAGCATCCCCTGCTACGTATAAATGATTTATTTGATCAGTTGCAGGGAGCTAAATATTTTTCCAAGATTGACCTTCGATCAGGTTATCATTAGTTAAAAATCAAGGGAGAAGATGTGCCCAAGACAGTCTTCAGGACACGCTATGAACACTATGAGTTCCTAGTGATATCTTTTGGGTTAACTAATGCCCCAGCTGCTTTCATAGATTGATGAATAGAGTTTTCATACCGTTCCTAGATCATTTCGTGATTATTTTTATTGATGATATTTTGGTATATTCTAAGAGCACAGAGGAGCATAAGCATCACCTCAGGATTGTGTTCCAGACACTGAAGGGACATCAACTATATGTTAAGTTCTCTAAGTGTGAATTTTGGTTAGTGCAGGTGCCATTCCTTGGACATATAAGGTCCAAAGATGGTATTAATGTAGATCCAAAGAAGGTTGAGGCAGTCCAACAGTGGCCAAGACCTTCTACAGTATCAGAGATTCGTAGCTTCTTGGGAATGGCAGGTTATTATAGGCGGTTTGTCAAGGATTTTTCCAAGATTGTAGCACCATTGACCAGATTGACCCAGAAGAATGTCAAGTTTCAATGGTCAGATACATGCGAGGAGAGCTTCCAAAAGCTAAAGACCTGTTTGACTACTGCCCCTGTATTAGTACTACCTTCAGGTACGGATAGTTTTACTGTGTATTGTGATGCTTTTAGGGTAGGACTTGGTTGTGTCTTTATGCAGCACGGCCGGGTTGTAGCCTATGCTTCGAGGCAACTCAAGAAGCATGAACAGAACTATCCTACCCATGATTTAGAAATGGCAGCGATAGTCTTTGCTTTGAAAATCTAGAGACATTACTTGTATAGATCAACTTGTGAAATTTTTACAGATCATAAAAGTTTAAAGTATATCTTCTAATAGAAAGATCTGAATCTCAGACAACATAGGTAGATGAAACTGTCGAAAGACTATGATTGTATGATTTCTTATCATCTAGGTAAAGCTAATATAGTAACTGATTCTCTGAGCAGGAAGTCTATAAGCAGTTTAGCTCACATTGCACTGATAAGGCAACCTTTAATAGAAGATATTCATAAATTGGAAGCAGAGGAAGTCCAGTTTGGATTGAATGAGTCAGGAGCTTTTCTAACTCACATTAAGGCTCAATTAACCCTAGTAGAGCAAATTAAGGCAAAGCAGAAAAAAGACCCTAACCTAGTTAAGCATATGGAAAATGTATGTAGAGGAGAAGGTCATGAGTTCTTTATGGATTCATAAGGTGTATTACGCCTTGGAGATAGATTATGTGTACCTGATGTAGATGAACTGAGAAAGAAGGTGATGGAAGAATCACATACCACATCATACTCAGTACATCCAGGGTCATCCAAAATATACCATGACCTTAGACAACTATACTGGTGGGAAGGAATGAAGAGAGATATAGGTGGCTTCGTAGCTCGATGCTTGGTATGTCAATAGGTTAAAGCTAAACACCAAAGACCTGCAGGGTTACTTCAGCAAATAGAAATTTCAGAATGGAAATTGGAAAGGATAACCATGGACTTTGTGATTGGGTTACCTTGAACTACTAAGGGCTATGATTCAATATGAGTGATTGTTGATAGGATGACCAAATCAGCCCATTTCCTGCTAATAAAGACAAGTTTCATGTGGTCCAGCATGCTCGGCTCTATAGATGAAATAGTTAGACTTTATGGAGTACCAGTGTCTATTATATCAGATAAAGGATCTTAATCACTTCGAGATTTTGGAGAGCATTTCAGAAGGCTCTCAGGACTCGAGTAGAGTTTACCACTGCGTTCCATCCATAAACAGATGGTCAGTCTGAAAAAACAATTCAAATCTTGGAAGACATGCTTAGAGCTTGTGTGTTAGACTTTGGTGGGAGTTGGTGTGACCACTTACCACTAATAGAGTTTGTCTATAACAACAGTTACTAGGCAAGCATTTAGATGGCACCATTTGAAGCTTTATATGGTAGATGTTGTAGATCTCTTATTAGATGGTTTGAGCTTGAGGAAGCTAAGACATTAGGCCCAGACTTGATCCAAGAAACCATAGAGAAAGTTCAATTGATCAAGGAAAGACTGTTAGCAGCTTAATCCAGATAGAAAGCTTATGCTGATAATCGTCGTTGAGAGTTAGAGTTCGCTATGGGTGATCATGTATTCCTAAGAGTATCTCCCATAAAGGGAGTATTGAGATTCGGCAAATGAGGGAAACTAAGCCCTCGTTATATTAGACCATTTGAGATCCTAAAAAGACTAGGACCAGTAGCCTATAGATTGGCATTACCTCCCAACTTGTTAGCCATCCACCTTGTTTTTCATGCTAGCGCTCAGAAAATATATTCCAAACCAGTCTCATGTGCTCACCCATAGTAAGTACAGATTGATGAAAGTTTATCTTATGAGGAGGAACCAATTGCCATAGTAGACAGACAGATTAAGAAACCCCGTTCAAAGGACATGCCTTCGATGAAAGTAATTTGGAGAAACCACTGTGGTGAGGAGGCCACGTGGAAAGCTGAAGAAGCCATGAAAGGAGTACCCATATCTTTTCCCTCTTTCAAGTACGTTTTCAGATTTGAGGACCAAATCTTTTGAAGGGGGAGTATGTAATACCCTAGTCTCAAATAAAAAGGGTAGAAAATTTTTTCGAACAAGAAAGGATGCTAGTTACCCTTACCTGTTATTCCGAGTCCTGAATTTCACTAAGTCTGAACCCTACACGTCCTTTGAGAGCTCTATGATAAAGCCACTTTCCTAGGATCAAAAGTCCTAGTAATTATTCCCTAGAGGAAATGAGTTGAAGAGTGATTTTTAATGAATTTTATGAAACCCTCAAACACTTCGTTTTCGGCCTACAAGTTTATTAAATTGCAAAAATTTCTGAATTTGAACTAAAATCTAAAATTTGGATTATGAATTGTTAGGATTTTGATTTTTTTTTTTATATTTTATTTGAATCCAAATAGAAGTTATTTCCTTATTTATATTTATGTTTAAAGTTAATAGAGAGTAAAATAAATGAGGACAAGCGGTGTAGCAAGTCAGAGAAGGGACCACCCAGGCAGTCATTCACCGCCTCGGCGATGAATAGATTTATAAAACACCCCATTTCGGGTTCCAGAACTCTCTCAAACACATTTCACTCCCTTCTCTCCTTCCCAAGCATGAAAACATCACCTCCCAACCCCATTCCACCCTTTAAATCCCATTTTCTTCCATTTCTTTCAATCCTAACTTCAATCTTTCATTCCTACAGCTTCAAGGTATGTAGTTTTCTTAGTTTTACTCTATTTTCTTCCATTTCCTCTTACCTTGGGGTAGTTTCTATGTTTATAAGGGTAAAGAGCTCTTCCCCTATGTTAGAGATAAATTTGAGGGTTTTAGTGATTCTAGAGGCCAATCCAATGTTCTATCATTTCTATGATAGATATTGGTGCCATTTATACTCCAAGAAATCCTGTCAGTGCTGAATCTTCAACTTCTGCCACTCCAAGTGAGTGAGTTCATATCTGTAACTTCTACATTCATTATTATGCTTATTTTCACCTAAAACATGAGGTTACATATGATTTTAGAGTTTGTTTTGTGAACCATTGAGTTTTCTGTGAAATATTGTGTCATAAACTATTAGTTTTAACAAGAAAATGTGTTTTTCTGAAAACCATGGGACATTCACTATTGAGGTTGAGTTTTTGTATGGTTGCATGATGAATTTAATTATTTAACGCTGATGTTATGGCCATATGACTCTAGCACTGCATATTGTTATATAAAGATAGATTTTAGACCCTAGGATAGAAGACTTTATGAATGATAGAGAAAAGAGTGAGGGTCTTGTTGAGTTAGCAGTAACTATAGAGAAACAGGCTGTGTGTTAACGGCAGTTAATCCGTTAACCTTGGTACCAAGTAGCCCAGGCCAGAGATTACAAAGATTTATTGTCACATTGGGGATGATGATATGTAATGCCCAGATATGACCAGATATTCATATTTAGAGTTTTGTTACATCACAAATATTGTGCGTAACCAAAGCAGAGATTATTATTTCTCTATTAGGGTAGTGTTAGGTTGGCTTATAGAAAGTTAAGATTTAATAACGTGATTTTAATTATGAAATCCCCTAGTATTTTATTATTTGCACTATTATTCTGGTGTCGTGTATCTTCTCTTAGTGTCCCATTAAGGGGTTCCAGGTGGGGACTCACTTACTGAGTTTTGGTTACAAAACTCACCCCTCTCTTGCTTCTCATATTTTACAGTTACTGTAGCTGCTGAGAGTACTTCACAGCCATCTTTCTCCCAACAGCATTGGATTTTAGTTACTGAGCTGGTTAGGTGAGATGTCTGGTATTTTGCTCTAGATGTGCTCCAGTGTGATGCAGGCAGGATTCTGAACTATAGAGCATGGTTACTTTTTGCATAAACTTATATGTTAGAAAGTTATTTTGGACTGTATAATTTGCTTCCTAAGACACTTTGTATATAAAGGACTTTATGCATGTTTTGCAATATTATAGTATTAGTCTCGAAACATATTACAAGATTTCAGTTTTATGATCATGGTTTTGAAAGCAGGTAACTTGTATGGAAAAAAAATATTAAAAAGAACTATTTTGTGGATTTTTTTTCCTTAAGTCAAGGTGCAAAATAGACACGATACAAGTCTCGAAGCTTACGTGGGGATGGGACTCCTCATATGTCGATCACGGGCCTAAGTCGGGTCGTGACAAAAGCTCATGAAACTTCCACTCACCATCCTGCCAAGTGTCTTGCACTTACAAATTAATGTTAGATATATGTACAAACAAAACCATATCAGCAATACAATGGGCCCTAACCAATAGTCATACTAAAGAAACGTAGGCCCATTGCCAAAACTAAAGAAAATGCCATCCCTAAGCTCCTGAACAACACGACAAAACCCCCTCACCAAACCCATGAAGATCCTGCCAAGGTAAAGACGCAAGAACATGCCCAATCCTAAGATATTTGTGGAGCAAAATAGACACCCAAGGGTGCTGAGGTTGCGTCAACATGTGCCAAACTAGTTTTCCCATAAGAGCAATATTTGTTGTTCTCGCTTCTCAAACTCCTAGCCCACCAAAACACATTGGCATAACATGAACTAGTATAAACGAAAGTACTGATTAGCCAGACACACTCTCCTTACACGGTTCAACAAGCCAATCTTCCAGCCCATAAGCCTAGTTTTAATTTTATCAATAATGCCCATAAAATCCTACTTCTTAGCTCTCCCATGGACTAATGCAAAGCCAAGATAGTTCGCTAAATTTGTCGTGAATAGCATGGCAGTGAAAGCTACAAACATCTCCCGCCTCGGTCGAGAGACCTTCCTGGAGCACATAATTCTAAACTTTTCCGCATTGATAATCATACCAGAAGCACCACAGAATTTATGAAGAACCTCCATCATCTCCCTCACTTAGGATTTCTTAGCTTTACCAAAAAGTAGCACATTATCGGCAAATAACAAGTGCGTCAAACCCATACCACCCTTAGATATATAAACTAAGTCCTAGTCCCTAGTATCAACTTTCTCCAAAATGGATAATGCTAGTTTCTCCATACAAAGAATAAAGAGATACGGGGACAATGGATCACCTTGTCTCAGACCCCTAGATGGACTAAACCCCTCCAAACGAACTCCATTGCACAAAATTGAGAGATTAGAAGACTCAACGCAAGACATAATAAGAAAGATGATCCTACTGAGAAAACCGAAATCAATCAAAGTCTACAGGAGAAAACCCTAATCAAGCCGATCATAAGCATTCTCGAGATCAATCTTGAAAGTGAAAACACTTTTTTTCCTCTTAGTTTTGTAAATGTGATGTATTAGCTCCTGAGCAAGGATGGCATTATCCACCATCCCTCTAGCAAGAATAAAACTCCCCTAAAGAGGGCCCACCAATCTATCTAAATATGGGCACAACCTCCCCACTAACACCTTGTTGATAATTTTATAAACCACATTGCACAAACTAATAGGCCAAAATTCCTTAATACGAATTGGTTGATCCACCTTAGGAATCAACATAATCAACGCTTCAAGCAAAGCTGGAATAACAAAATCCCTTGAAAAGGCCGAAGAAACAAGGTGCCGTACATAATCTCCCACTGTATGCCAATACTGCTTAAAGAAGAAAGGTCGAAACCCTGGAGCTTGAAAGGAACCCATACCATGATAGCCAAATGCACTTCTTCTCCAGGAATAGGGGCCGAAGGCATCGTCCAACCCTTATTCCCATGTGAGGGAACATACCTAAGTGGCATAGAAAAATCCCGAGACTAGGGGGCAGGAGTGAAGAGGCTTTTAAAAAAGTTAAGGGCCTCTTCTTTCAAGATTGAATCAACAGCAGGCCAAGAACCATCACTAAGAAAAAGGCCATGAATTTTATTTCGCTTCCTCCGAGCAATTGTTTAAATATGAAAAAAAAAACTCATATTACGATCCTCAAAGTGGACCCATTGCTCACAAGATTTTTGAAACTAGAGAAATTGCTCTTGATACAAGACATGATCAAAATCCGCTTGAAGTTCCCAGAGCAAAGACAAGGTCATAGGAGAATCCCAAACCTCAAGATTACATTCCAAACCCATAATCCTAAGCTCCAATGCCCTCTTGTGGCAATGGATATTACCAAAAGTTTCTTTATTGAATTTGAGAGTGTCTTTACTAACAGCTTTAAGACAGTCCACCACCCTCGATCTCCCCCTAGCCCAAGCCCCCTCAACGACATTACCAAACTCTAGGTGAGAAGCCCACATAGCGTGGAAGCAAAAAAGGTCTCTCCTCTGGTTGTTGAACCACACCACCACAACGGAGAATAAGCAGGGAGTGATTGGAATGCCAACGTATTAAATTCTCCACATATGCTTCCAGACACATAGCTCGCCACAACCTATTCGAATAGACTCGGTCAAGTTTTTTACAGACAACTACTTCATTCTGCAACTTACGAACCTACGTTTACAAATGACCCATTAAACCCAATCCATCAAGCCATACTCCTCAAGAACCCTGGAGAAGAGTTCAGCACGCCTGGCATAAAAAACTCCCTCTTTCACCTTTGAGGCCAGCAAGATATCATTAAAGTCCCCGAGAAGAACCCAGGGCAAGCACATATCAACCCCAAGAAAACACAAATGATGCTAAAGGTTACAGCGGATCGAAGACACAGGACTAGCATAAGCAGCACTACAAGCCCAAACCTTATGACTACAAACGACTTTGAATGTAATCACCTCATTATGCACATCCATCATGGTGCAACTTACCCTGGACGAATCAACCAAGACCCAGATACCCCTACCGTAGCTGCAATAATAGCAACGGGCTGAATTATTCCAAATTTTATTTATATATATATATATATATATATATATATGTGGTTAGAATAAAATTATACTGTTCTAATTTTAAGCAAATGTTACACCATTAAACAACTTTTTATTAGTATATTTTTTTCAAAGTCTATCGATAAATTATAAGTTCATAGCATATAGATCATGTCTATAAAATTTTAAATTAATCTAAAATTATTTGGCATAATTTTTATGTACATGAAAATCAATGTAATATACATGTTTAAAATAAATTTAAAATAAATAAGAATAAGAACTACATAATTTCGTTGTTGTTGATATTCAATTCCTTTGAATTTTGAGACAAATGATCTTTCATAATAAAAAATTATAATAACGATTGTTTTACTTATTAGCAAACACACAAGAGATTGTTTTACTTGACTAGCACCCAGTAACTCAACTAGAATGAATAGCGCATTTTTTCATTCTCTTTTTTTTGGTCAAAACATTTTTTCATTCTTTGGATAAGAGATTGCTATGATACAGTAGATGGTCAATGCCCATGTTGCAATTGCTTCGGTGGAAGCGCATGTGTGCGCCACATGTTATGAGTGCAGTTGCTATTAGCCACATTTTATAAATATTGTTAAACGAATTAAAAGATGTAACCAAACGCCATCGTAATCTCCACCTTCACTTCCCAATTCCTATTGTTGGTGAGGACAACTTTGGGAAACTGGTCCTCAATGACAATAGGAATCTTAGAATCCACAGCTTCTAGCAAAACCAATGGACCGTGGTGTGAAAAGGGAAATGAGATATTTGAAAGATCAAAAGAAGGTGTGGTGCTTATGCTATCTGCTTGCTTAGTGAGGATTTGAACACTGATAGCTCCTATGTTTGTCCAGCTGGATTCACACCAATGGAAGTGGGGCTGAGAACGGGTGCACGAAGAAGATCCCTTTCTCCATTATCCAATAGAACCCAAACAATAGCAAACCAAAAGCAAAAAAAGAACATAAATTAATAAAAGAGAAATAAAAAAGGCAAAAGACTTCCACCACTGCTGCCATTATCACGATCTACCTTTTTCGCCGCATGCATCTCTGCCTTCCATCACCAAGCATCGTGACTACAGGAGCCTCATCATCGCACATCCTTTTCTTTCATCTCGAGCTCATTTCAGTACTATCGTGAAACCCGCGTTCACCATCCCGGACATCAATAGTCATCGCCCCACCGTCGGCCACCACGAATCACTTGCGAGTCTATGTTATCATCACTCTTCGCCACTACATCTCAAATCTGAGAATCTCCTCCATTTCACCGCCATCATGCTCTGTCGCCCTCTATTGCAAGCCACCGCAAGTCTTCTAGATGTGGGAGCTCCACTATCTCTACCATGTCGTGTCATTGATGAGATCGCGGGGCGTCATGGAAAATCCAATCGTATAAAACTACATTTAATACAGATGTTTAGGATGAGGAGAGGTCGTTAGAGGAAGGAGGGGCATGGCGGACATAGTGGGAGTGAGGGTGAAAGTAAAGAAGAGAAGAAGGCGAAGACTGTGATGCCATTTAGCTACATCTTTTAATTCGTTCAACCATATTTAGAAAATGTCGCTAAAAATAACCACACTCATGAGACGTGGCTTGCTCATACACTTCCACCAAAGTGACTAAGGCGTGGGCATTATTGACTATCAGCTGTATTGTAGAATTCTCCCTATGGATAAGCATTTTATTCTGGTGTCTCTTGGATTATCTTATGTGCCCATTCTCAAATTTGCAGCCACGGGTGGAAGCTGCTATGGTCAATGCTAGAATACGAAAGACCATCAAAGCAAACCAATCCAAGGTTGGGTACATTGGGCCTGTAACTACTCTCAGCTATGACCACCCCTCGAGTAGTGCTTGAAATTGCTCAAGGGTCACCATCCATTCTCCAAGACCATCTCAAATCAAAAAACCATGTCATTATTGTAGGAGCTAGGATTTTTTTGAGAGGAAGGACCAAGATGCAATTTTGGTTACAGTAAAACAATAATATCCTCTGTACTTCTCAGCCGTATTTTGGATTCCTTTCAGTCCACAAGATTTGTAGATGAGCTTCGCCTCATTTTTCATTTCAAATTGGCCAAACTGGAAACACCTCCAAGCACATCTTTTTTAAACAAAGTCTTGGTTTGCATAGATTTAAAAAAAAAATATGAATGTTACCATTTTAATGAAGAGGGTGCAACAAGGGAGATGGGAGGACTTGTATTCCAATTTTACCCTCACATGCTTGTCACACGTAGGGATCTTAAGTTGGCATATGCAGCTCACATGACATTTTTTATCCAAGATTTAACATTTATTAGTGAAATGGAGTTACACATAGCAAAATTTGATGAGGATCATTTTGCACATTTTGAAAATATCAGGACTAAAGTGGACATCTGTTAAAGTTCTAGAGGGTTTTTTTAGACTTTCTCCTTAAATTAATTTCCATTTCACTGTAACGCTCACACAGAGCTTCATCCAAGTCCAAACAAAAAAATACAAACTACTCAGGTAACAATATAATAATCTAAATAATGTCTAGGCATGATTACATAGAATTTGGCCAAGCAACGAGTAGTGCAATCATTGTATATGTAGCCGTAGATTTTGTGCTCAAACAAAACCTATAACTTACATAGTCTTCAAGTTGACACCCAAGATCCAACACCATTCATAGGTACCAAGCCATATTGTATAATCTGTAACTGTGTAACAAGGTTGCTAAGTATTAGAGAGACCTAGCTACTCTCCCAAGCCCAATTTCAATTCTCATATGCCCCCTTAATATCCTTCCCAATGCCTATATAGGCTCTCCCCAAACTAACTAGAATATTCTCTCTCTGCCTAGGTGGCAGAGTTTGTTACAAAAACCCTTTACCTATTGCCCACAATTAGTTACAAAATCCCTTACCAATAGCTAACATATATCAGCAGCCCCTTAAAATATTATGAGACCTAACAATACTCCCCCCTAAAAAAATCACCTTGTCCTCAAGGTGAAGTATATAAAGAAAAATAATAGTGCTGAAAAATAAAAGGCTTCCTCCTGGGTCCCAAATCATGAAAAAGGAGGAAAGAGCACCGGTCACAGAAGCATGTCCACCCGAGTCCCGTGGATTTGAACCATGACCAACACCCACAGTTTCTTCATTGTCATGAATATGCAGTACCAACTGCTTTGGTGATGAGTGATAGCAATTGCCTTTCTTCTCCATATTCTCTTTAATAAAAACCCAAATCATGATTCTTGTTTGGGCAGGCTTGATAATGCAGTCAGGATGCCTATCTTGGAGTATGTAGTCTACAGCAGTGGCATGGATAAGGATTGAAGGCTGCTTGAACTTATTTGATGCTTCCGTCAACCTATGCACACATTGCTTGTTGCTGCCAGAATTCTGTTCAGCAATTGGGCCGCAAGTTCCTAAAACCCTCCCCTGAAACTTGAGGCCACTAGTTGCTTTCAAAAGTAAAGGTTTCAGAAAACCCTAAGTAGGATTAAAGAATTCAAGCTCACATATATGCAGATCTTCCTCAACTATATCGATAGTGGATGGAGTGTTTCTCTGTGCACCAAACTCATCCTTTTTAAGGTAAACCTCATCAAAATCGGATGTCTGGACCTTCAGATGCAAAACAAACACAGCAGAAGCATAACCAACAGTAGTGCATTTATGTGTGTTTCTAATACCTCCTCTGGCATCTCTGAATGGCCCTTCAGCTGTAGGAGCAGTCCATTTTCCAAAGTAGTTTACATCTCTAGCTGCCTCCATCCACTTCACAAACTTGTAACATATCTATTTCTTTCAGGCTTAGGAGTTTGAGTGTTCAATGAAAAGAACTCCATATAGTGTCAAACTTCCCATATGGTTACTAGCTCCTTATCCCTATTAATCATAAGAGTAGGAAAAACAATGCAAAATTGAGAGGTATGTGATGCATACAAGGATCCGAAAAGTAAAGCAGAATTTTCTATTAACCAAGTGATGACATGTAGATTCTTCAATGTAATAGGGATTGTGGCAGAAGGTACAACTTCATTATTGGGAGCCACTTTTGTAATTGTGACCCCACTGTATTCCCATGAAATAATTCAAAGAGTAACCACTCCTCTCCCTAATTGATGGCGCTTAAAACTCAAGGAAACAAAAATCACCTCGACAGATGAAGACTCGATAAATACTTGTTGGATCTCATGGTGAGTGTGCAAAGATTGCAAAAAAACGTTGGAGGAAATGCACCCGACATCGAAGCAACAACTACCTTAGTTAGTGAATATGTTACGTAACTTCAAGCTTTCAGAAAATACGAGCTCCCCTCTGTTATGGCCCATTAACTTCACAAAATGATCCTTGACTAGGTCCATTAAACCCAAATAAAATTTCAGCCAAATCTCTTCTGCTTCCCCAATTAAGATCATCCCGCTTTTATCCTTTTGGGCTTGGCCCATCATGCCAAAAAACTGACCCAATACCTTACTTGCCAAACCCGATGCCAACCTCTCCTCTTCTTTCTTTCGCACTTCTTCGAAGCTTCTGACGAATAAAGATGGTGTCGTCATCCACTTCTGTCGCGTCTCATCCTGATTCGCCCCCGGGGACGACTCCCCAGCCATCGCCTCTGTTGCCACTGCAACAGCTGCTGCTACCCCGCAATCTGGTGGTTTTGGTGGTTGAGGCAGCAGTCGAACTTCCTTCACGCAAACCGTGTCTGTGCCTAGCTGTGCGTTTTCATCTTGGTTCACCATCGGACGCAGGTCGCCAGCCGTTGTCTCTGACCGTAATTCCTCCATCATGGTCGGCTGGGCTTCGAGATCTTGCCTTTCTAGCGAAGGAAGCTTAGTCGTTGTCCTTGAAGCTTCTGTTACTTCCTCACCAGACTCCGCTACCTCCAGATCTGGTGGTTCTGGCAGTGGAGGTCGATCGACCTCATCGCCCATACTAACCTTGATGGCCTTACCTTTAGCGTCATATTCATGCAAACCATCATCGTCTTCCTTGCGTGACTTGGCCTCCTTCGCTACTTGGATGCAACAATGTGGCTCCATCTTTTCTGTTTTCCCATGTTCGCCATCACTCAATGCCTGCAGTGGGAGCAGTTGCTAAAGCCCTCACGCCCCACAACCTCTAGCATGGTTGTTGGTCTTTTTCCCGGTTACCACCACCACTACCTTGCTCTCTCGATGGCATTCCTTTTCTGCTGATTTCCCCACCATGTTTTCCTCCTCAACAAAATTCAAAGAAGTGTGACCAAAAGTCACTTCACTCATTTTCTCTTTTTCCACTATTTCCTCCATTTCAATCAAATCAGAGCGTGAAAAATGGTGAATGATCTCGACTTCAACATCTTCATCCTCTTCCTCCACTTTAGTTTGCATGATTTTAAAAAACTCACGAACATTAGGAGGCCAATTGGCCATGGAGGATCTCTTTCTTCTCCTCCACCACTAATCTTCATCACCCTCCCAAACAGGTAGTCGACGACGATGCCAGTGGGATCTTCTTCTTTCTAGATTTTTAATTTTCTTGACATGCTGCTCCATCTCCATCTTCTATTTCATTTTCTTCTCCGACTCAGACTCCACAACAGCAGCAGCACGTGTGGTTTTTGGCACAGGGCTCCCAAGACCGGGAGCTCTGATACCATTTGATAGGTACCAAGCTATATTATATAATATGTAACTGTGTAACAAGGTTGCTAGGTGTTAGAGAAACCTAGCCACTCTCCCAAGCCCAATTTCAATTCTCACATGCCCCCTCAATATCCTTCCCATTGCCTATATAGGCTCCCCAAACTAACTAGAATATTCTCTCTCTGCCTAGGTGGTAGAGTTTGTTATAAAACCCTTTACCCATTGCCCACAATTAGTTACAAAATCTCTTACCAATAGCTAACATATATCAACAGCCCTTTAAAATATTATGAGACCTAACAGCCTACTACAGTTCAGACTATATATGGAACCAAATATAACAAGTTGTCAATTTAATTAATATGAAACTAGTAAATGATCCCGCAGTTCTGATCATGATAAATATTTCACTCAAACAAGAAATCCTAAACAACACAAGCCAAATATACAGTTAAATTTCGAGTAAAGGGACCGATAGAAGGGAGGAAATTGCAGACATGCCGAGACATTTTATGAGGGTTAGCCTTTAATTTTTATTTGTCGCATGAAGCTTTTTTTCACATGAAGTTTTCTCCCCTTAAAAGCAGACATTCAAGAAAGCAGGACAGGTAGTAAGCCAAAACATTAGAACATATGTTGATTCATGTCCAGAATTTTTATCTAAGCATACCGTTGTATGTTAGAATCCAGCAATCATTATGATTTAGGATATATATAAAATGAGAAACCATATACCCTTTTACAAATTTATCCTACATGCTAAATGGAGTTTAAAAGTACATACAACTCATGTTTTGGAATCTTAAAAAAAAAACTGAAATTTACTACACCTAATACTTAGGAAGATATATCATTTTTCATATCAAATTGAGCAAGACATAAAATTCAGCAACATTCTAGAATGGGCTTGATTAATGAATAATAATACGATCCATTCATAAGAAACAGAATCAGAGAGTAAAATACTATGAATTTGATATTATATCACTTTCAAGATCAACATTCAACACTTCGCCTTTGGCTTTGTAAATCATATTGCACAAAGAAACTGATGGCTCTAGTCCTGAATTTATCATCTGCTGTAAGAGAAGCTCAGCTTCCTTCCGCTTCCCTTCCTTGCAAAGAAGCCCAATGGTTGAACAAAAACTAGCCACATTTGGAGTCATTCCATTTTCAACCATTTCTTTGAGTAACCTAAGAGCCCTATAAGAGCTTCCTTCTTTGCAATAACCATGAATGATCGTATTATATATTACGCTATTTGGTTCCAACCGCAGCTCACCCAATGATTTGAAGAGTTTTGACGCCTCTTTCATGTTACCGTTGATACATAATCCATGTATGAGGACACTATACGTTAAAACATCGGAAACCAAACCAGACTTCTCCATTAAAGACTGTATCTCAAATGCTTTGTCCATATGATTTAGACGCACAAAAGCATCAACGAGAATTGTATATGTCACTTTGGAAGGAGCAACGCATCTCTCCTCCATTTCCTTCACCAAGTTAAGAGCTTCATCCAAATTCCCAATCTTAGAATAACCAGCAATCAAAGTGTTATAGGTCACCAATGATGGTGATAGTCCATTTGACTTCAATTGATTGAACAATCTAGCAGCATTGTCCATCTTTCCAGCAACACAAAAACCATTGATCAACGTGTTATATGTAATTAAATTAGGACTTAGGCCAACACTGTTGACTTGATCAACCAACTTCACTGCTTCCCGAAGCTTCTTCACTCTACACAACCCACCAATCAAAATGTTATAGCTTACAACACCATACGCCACCCCTTTTTCACGCATTTCATCAAACACCTCGAAGGCCTTGTCTACATTCCCATCATTACAATATTCAGTGATCACACAATTGGAAGCATAAATATTAGGCACCATTCCTCTTTGCTTCATATATTCATACATTTGAAAACCTTCCTTTTGAAGGCCCTGCTTGAAAAACCCATTTATCAATACACTATAAGTATGTTGATTGGCAACTAAGCCCAATCCCTCCATCTTGCAAAACAACTTCTTTGCCAGCTGAACATCACCACTCTTGCAACATCCATCAATCAACGTAGTGTATATGACAACATTTGGAGACAAACCCATCTCCACCAACATAGCCAGAAGCCGAAAACCCTTCATCAAGTCACCAACTTCACAACAACCCTTGATCATAATCCCCAAACTATAAGCATCCAGAACAACCTCACCCTTCATTTCATTGAAAACCCGCCATGCTTTATCAAAACAATTTGATCTAACAAGTAAACTCAAGAGGTTATTGAACGTGTTTGATATGGGGAGATGGCCATCGTGAACCATTTGTTCCAAGAAATGGAGGGCTTGATCAGGTAACTGAGAATGGACATGGGCATTAACGATTGCCTCATAAAGAAGAGTGCGGGTTGAAAAACAAGTGAATTGGGTTTGTGTTAGTTGATGCATGAGTGAGGGTGGGGATAAAAAAGGCGAGCAGATTCGGCCAGAGATGAGGCGCACGAGAAGAGATTGGGCATTTGATAGCATGCCAGATGAAAGGAGATGGTTAAGGATGAATGAAATGGATTGGGAGGTGTGGTGAAGGCCTTGATGGGTTGCGGAATTGAAGAAGAAGAGTGCTTTTGTAGGAGGGACTTTCACCATTTTTTGGATCAGAATCAGAGCTTCATGGGATTGAGACATGTTTCTCTTTTGTTCAGGTCAGAAAAATACGTGTGATTTAGTTTAGCCTGAAATAAAGAAAGTATCAATTTAATTTTTAAAATTATAAAAAATAATTTAAATTAGTCATCTGAGTGATTACTTTAGTCCCGGTCAACATTAGCATAAGGACATATTTAAATCACATTTTACAATTTTAAAAACTAGATACTTTTTCAATTTCAGGGATTAGGGACTAAAGTGAAACAAGCATACAAGTCTAATAAATGAAATGAACGTTTATTCAACAATTTCAAGCTCCAGCAGGCATCTAATCTGGCAAATTTAGGGCCTTTCGATAGGTGAAAGGGGGTTTCGTCGGTGCCTTGCCTCAAAACGACCTACTAAACAAACCTGACACATATTGGAATGTTAATCTGGCAATTTCATGCCATGCGAATGTTAATCTAGACTCGCTCACTCCACCGAACAGACGAGTTTAGAACAACAACGGTGGGTAGATACATACAAACAAGAAGCTGATAATGCTAGCTCAAATCAATAACAAAGTGTATCCCGTAAAATGTGCAATCCCAAAACACAGAAAATTATGTCCTCCTCAACCACTGTTCCGCTTGGCTGTTCTTTCGGGCATTGATTGGGTCATTGGAGTACGGAACAAATATCTAAAAGATGATGAGAAAAACGCAGAACCATAACTAGTCAAAGAAGCACATTAGAACAGAGCAGCTTGTGATCAGAACAATATTATTACCTGGAAAAAGAAGAACAACAAGAAGATGATGAAAGTTGCGTTGCGATTTATTATTTGTGCCTCTCTCTCTCTCTGTGCAGCGGTGCGTTGCGGAAAATCGGAATGCAGAGTTCCTTCAGTATTTTTTGGTCGAGACTTCATATGTTTTTTTTTTTCTTGTTGTCATGAGAGCTCCTTCCCTGTAGCCAGAATAGAGGTCTGGGCTTAAGGGCCTCACTTACGGGCTTTCAAGCGAATCGAACATAGCCCGAGTCCAGACCAAAAGAAAACCTTTAAAATGTTCCGATTCTTTGACCAAAAAAAAAAGGAAAATGTTTTAATTCTCCACTAAAAATATTATACGTTTCAATTCAGACCCAAAAACAAAAACAAAAAAAGGAAAACCTCAACTAATTTGTCCAATTAAAGATGCATTTGTATGGGATTTTGTTGCCTCAAATGTCAAAGTTACTATGTTTTTTTCTACCCCAAAAAAATCACTTTTTATACATTTGGATAAATTTTTAAAACTAATTAAAATTCTAAAAATATTAGTTTTCAGCATTTCTTTATGGAAACTAAAAAGAGCAGGTTTTAAAAAAGATCAATTTTTAGCATTTTATTATACATAAAATTTAAGTTTCTTTTTCAAAAAATCTGAAACAAATACACTCTAAAAAGCTTATGATTTTAACTTTTACACACAGTATATAATTTAATTTCTATATATTGATGATAGTATAAAATAATTTTAAACTATTATTTAATTAAATTATTCTATTTAAATGACTTTTCAAATAGTGGGTGCAAGACTCAACTATTTTTACTAATATATTAATACATAATTAAATATAGTATAAAAAATTTTACATTATTAGTACTAGCGACTTGTCGGACATTGTCGTGCCTATCAAGCCATCTTTATTATTTTTGGAATATTAACATAATTAAGAAAAATGTATTGTTCTTTTCTTATATATGTATGAGTTTAATTTTGATACACTGACAGTGTAAAATAGTTTTACATTGTCATTCAATCAAAATATTTCGTTTGAATAACTTTTCAGGTAGTGGGTATAAAAATCAACTATCATAACTTATGTAACAATATATGATTGATAACTGTGTAAAAAAACTTTACATTATTAGTATTCACACACACACGCGCTTAACCTAATTTTTGAAAACATATAAATTGACACCGGATTTTTTTAACTGTGAAAATTGACTTCTCTATTAATTTTTATGTCCATTGTTAACTAAAATAAAATATACGCAACAAAATTCAAGGTAAGTTAATTTCATGGATTTAATTTCGATGAACTAGGTAAGTTAATTTCATGGATTTAATTTCTATGAACGAACATTGATTTAACTGCGCAAGTAGCGCTAGAGCTCATATCAGTAAAAGCCTTCAAGAACAGCAGCGGTTAATAAACCATGGCACATCCAAGAATTTAATTTGATACCAGCTTTATCACTTCACTTGGATAATCACTTGGATAATTAGGCTAATAATGCCTACCAGTAATAGTAATATCTAATACTTATTTACAAGTCACCAAACTCCAAAGTTAAAGTCCGGCTGAATTACGATCGAGAGAAAATACCAACTAGCAGGAACCTATCAGCAATGTTGCTCTAATACTCTATTATCCCACTTTGAATAGTATACAGGACATATCGCATCCAATACAGATACTGATACTCCAATACTTCAAAATGTGCCAAAATTATTTTTTTCTATGGTTTTACAAATTGATTTGTTCACTACATGTCATTAATGTATATTTTTCATATTTTCTTCAAATAGTTAGGATAAGAATCAAATAAATTTAATAATATATTAATAGCACTATCTTAAATTTGATAATATACATACACATATCCTCACATCTCAAATATTAGAAATTTCACTATACCCCGTAACGATATTGATGTCGAATCATATCAATATCATACTCTATCTATATGCTTCATAGCCTATCAACCTTCATCGTAGTAATCTTCAAAGCGCTAATTTATGCTGTAAATGATGATAGTGCAATAGTTATTCATCTTCCAACCATTGTCGAGTTCAGAGAAAAAAGGTTTATTACCCCATTATAAACTAGGCACCAGTCACAAAAACACAACGATATCAAGATATTCCCAAAAGTATCGAAATAATCCAGACAACCAAGAGCAGTAATTAAACCAACAAACTTGAATAACAGTTGACAAAATAATAATAGGTGAAGGGATCCATGATTAAGACTAAGCATGTTCTCAGCAAAGCAAAATTGCCTAGCAACAACTATTATATCGATGGATGAAAAACTTGACTTCCCAAGGTCATCACTTCTTTTCTTCCTTTTCTGCTTCAGCAGCCTTCTTGAGTCTTGCACCATGATGCTTCTTGTTTGTGCGTTCAAGACGAAGCTTATAATAAGCCTTGAATGCCTTCATTTCATCTGTAACCTTAACAAGCTCCACAGATGCCTTCTCCCTCACAATTGGCAGGTATGAACCCTGTACTTGTGTGGCATTGGCAAGCTCCTCAGGAGTAGAATCACCAGCCTGCAAAAACGAGAGAGAAAAAAAAAAGAAAGAGAATTCAGACATTTTTTACATCACATTTTGCACAAATGATATATTAACATTGATGACAAAAACCCTCACAACAAAATCATATGTTTGAACATTTTGTATTACCTTGACCTTGCGTGCGCGTCTTGGGAACACAACCAACTTGGCCTTGTAGGTTTTCAGCCTTTGTACATTAGCTTGCAGACTCTCCAAAGAACGGTTCTTGCGACGGTGATCAACAGCAATACCTATGGTTGGAGCCAGCATTTTGGGAATACCAGCAGCCTATGATGTATACCAGGAAAAATACACTATAAAAAAGTTGGCATGCATAAGAGCAGAACTTCTCATAAGTTTTACAGAGTTTTATTATGCTTCAATCAATGCCTGAAATAACTTTCAGGGATCTTAGTTGGCTTCAAGCAAGGGAAGAATTTCAACAAGAATCCAGAATAACCGAACCAAAAACTGTCAAGTTCAAAATGACGACATTCAGAGAGATCATATTTTGCATGGAAGAAACAGTCATTGATGTTCATGTAACCATGAGCAAATAAAGCATAGATTATGTGCTGTGTGCCGTACACTTTACCAATTTCCCTAATTAAAAATAACCCGGGTACCATAGACGTGTGTATCCACAATATTCCAAATAAACCAGTTATAATTTGCAAGCCCATTAACAAATTACATACAAAACAAGTAACTATAACAAGGAACGTCGATGAGAAAGAACAAGCTTGTTTAACCTTGAGTTCTTCAAGAGAAAATCCTCTGCCGGCTCTGACTTTCATGTTGTATTTCAAGGTTTGACCATGAACAATTGGTCTGAGAGGTCCAGCAGTAGGCCTGGGGAAAATCTTGACAGCCTTCTTTTGGCGAGCTGACATATGCATCGACATTTCAACAAATTAGAAGACAAAACCAGTGTGGATCCAACAAGAAACCCAGAATCTATTTCATTTCAATAAACATAATCCCAGAATCAATTCTTAAGATATCAACAAGTAAGTTACCTTGGCGCCTTCTTGTCTTCCTTGCTGGCTGATTGAACCAGGTCTTCACATAGTTTTGCCAATGCTTCTTGAAGTGGCCATTAGGGATAACATTGTTATGCTTAACCATGGCTTACCTAACAAACAATGATGACAACCATTAAGAACCAACGCTAGCTTAAAAAAAAAAATCTCTTATTAATTTGATGCTTTCAATAAAACTCACAAAACCAGAGAGACCCAGTTAGTTCTTCAGCAGCAAAAATCAAAAGAAACCTATGTACGCTAATGCATCAGATTTTCACAAACTCAGAATCGAAAAGTAATTAAAAAAAAAAAGAAAATAGAAGGAGGAAGGAACCTGTTTGTGTTGGAGGCGGCGCTGCTGTGATGTGGGAGGGAAGGCGCGGCGGTTAACCCCAAACCCTAACTCTTGGATGGAGTGTTAGGATTGTTCTCTCGATTCGATTCTTCTAATTCATACAAGACAAAGTTGAGAAAATGAGAGGGCCAGAGAGAGGGTTTGGTTTGTGCGGTTGTGGGTTTGGGTAAACGGGGGCAATTGTGCAAGGAAAACAAAGGGTAACGGGGCGGCCCGGCTGGCCCATTTTCCTTCGTGAGTTAAATGGACAAGGTTGAGAACTGTTTTAGATTTTTTAAAAAAATAATTATAAGACTTAAATTTTATATATAATTAAAAAAATTAAAAATTGATGATTTTCAAAAGCTATTAATTTTAGCTTCTAAAAAAAACTGAAAACTTAATTTCAAGAAGGCAGTGTCTTCTTTTGATTCCTTTGTTTGTTGGCGTATATTATCAAGGTTTTTTGTTTTCTCCACGTGTGGTAATTTCAAACGGAATTGTTATTTTTTTTTGGGCGCAAGTTAAACTTAAATTTTAATTCTTAGAGAATGCAAACGGATGCTGGTCCACAAATCTAAGATCTCAAAAGGTTGATTCCGCGCAACAAAACAAAGCACAAAGATCCCCTACGGCCCAATTAGTGAGTACTCTCTTATCCCTCATCTTTTATCAATTGATAGATAAAATACTCAAATTGATCCATTAGAAATGTAGCAGCGAACAAAATAGTTCATCAGATTTTAAAAATTCCAAATTAGTTTCTCATATTTCATAAAATGAGACAAATTAATTTTCCGTGTAGTTCCGAACACTGCACGGAAGTATCAATTTGTCTTTTTTTCACTGTACGGAACTATATATAAAGAACAATTTGTCCTTTTTTAAAAATGTAAGAGATCAATTTGATACTTTCAAAACTTAAGAGACTAATTTATCCTCTGAAACTATTGTTAATACCCCTGAAAATGCAAAATGAGACATATTGGATCAAACTTATTATTTTAAATTACATGAGGTCATTTAAGAGTGGAATTACTTATTTTATTCTCTAAAGTGAGATATTCACTTTAAATGATCCAAATCCCAATTTAACATTTTTGTATTTAGAACCAATTTGTTTCTGAGTGTCTATGTTGATCAGTATTTGCAGATCAACCCCTTTTTATTTATTGATCGGATTAAAGTTTATGGTGGCCGCTGAGTGGTTGCAATAGTTGTGTCATGATCAGAGGATAAGGATTCTATTCGTTTGTTCCCTCTCTTTGTCTCACTTCCTACTCCTTCAATCAAGTTTTATCATATACTCAAATTCCAAAAATAGGTTAGATAAAAAATCTTAGGTGATGTCATCACTAAATGCATATGATAATTTTATCGAGGAAATAGGCTAGGAGACAAAGAAAGGGGATACAAGATTTAATTATTCCCAGAGGATAACGGTTATGCAACCATCAAAGAATTGTAACACACTACTTCTCAAGACAACCATATTGGGTTTTCAAGCAATCATACATCACAAATTACATAGCGGACTGAAAAAAGAAATTGCAAAGTCCAAGCCAGATCCATGCTATTCGATCAATTCGAAGATAGGGACAGAGTTATGTACTTTAGAGCGTGCTTTACAGATTTTGAACATCACGTTTGGACTATAGGAGCTGCTCAAAGAATGACCCTCTACCAGTATCCATACACAAATGATCGCAAATGGTTCCCGAGTACTAGCTCTGTGTGATTCTCATAGCTCTAGGGTTTTGTTTCTATCTTCAGTTTCTAAAAGCTATGTCACACATACTAACTAAAACCCTTATCTCTTCTATTTGGAGAGAGATATGTGTTCCTAACTAATTAGAAAAAAGATATTTAGCCTTTGAAAAATATCTTTCAGAATTTGAAAACAAATACTTGTAAATCTGATTTTATAATATTCAATATATATATATGATCAAATTTCAAATTTATATTATCTAATAATATAAAACAGAATCACAAATTTAATATATAAATAATATATCTCATATATATTCATATATTTAAAATTCAAATTCTTAAAATAACTTCAATCCGTTTGCTACATTCTTAATGTGCAACCCAATAATTTTATATTATGTTGGCAGTAGGTCCAATATCACTATTATGCCTACAAGTCATAAGTGGTCTCTAGCAAAACATTATGACTGATCTACATAATAATAGATTAGAAGTCCATATCAACTTAACCAATAGAATATGTCATAATTCTTTTGTCACATGATATCTAATTTGAACATAAGGCATGAGTAATGTCACCTTTTTATTGTTTAAATATAATTTTTTGATCTCTAAGTAGACTAATAAATCAAATAACATTAATAACTCCTTCAGTATATTTGAGCACGATCATGTATTTCTTAGTCTCACTTATCGAGAAGTTCAATAGTACCTCTCTTAATGAAAAGGACAAATCTCATCTTGTTTAATCGCCATCCTCTGTATAAATTGCATTATATTCAACCACGATCATTATAATTATCCGATTAGATATAACGTTTGATTATGTCAAAACATAATGTTCTTTATGTAGGAAATTGCGTAAACTTAGGTATGAGAACAACTTATGACATTAATTTATGAAGTGATCTCACAACTAGTCTATCTAATATCTTGTTCTCTAACAAATACTCAGAAGGTTAATTTTATATCATGCACATAATTATCTCATAATTATCAATTAAGCTCATACTAGTCTGATATTATAATATTAATGATCGGCTAAGGATACCTATATTATTATATGCAACATTCAAATACAATAATAAAGAAAAAAATAAAATAGCTTTTATCAATGCAAATATATAACTAATAAAAAAAGGTCCAATAAATGGTCTAGGGCATGATCACTAACAAACCAAACCCCTTAGACAACAAGCCGACGGTATTCACGAACCTACTTGTTGACTCTCTTTGCAAATAAGAAAACTTGGAACCTACATTGTTATATACTAAGAGGGTTATTTCCCTCATTTTTATAGGGGGATTAATGGTTTGTTTGAATAGTACAACTTATGATTTTTCTTAACTTTCTAGAAGTCAAAAGTCATATTTTTACTTTTAATCCTATTTGACTAAATAGCTTATCACTTTTCTGAAAGTTATTCACAGTGTTTTTTAAAAAGTTAAAATATCAAGTTTCTTAAGAAACACTTTCTAAAACATTAAAAATAAATACTTTTTATTATTATATATTTGACTATAACATAACTCATTCATAAATTATTTTTCTATAAACACTCAAATAAATTGTTTACCCAAATAGGACCTAATTCGACTCCATAATTTGAGGGGGACTGACGAATCTCTCACCATCACCAGCTTCTGTATCATGATTTCATGTTCCACACGTAACTGTCGAACGTTTACAATGTACCAAGAAAGATAGAAATATTCAATGTACGTACATATAGATGGAAACCGTTCAAAAATACAATTTCTAAAATGCTGAAATGATCTGACGGTGCAAAATATATTACAAAATTTAACATAGTTATGCATGAAAAAGGACTGAACATACTCTTCAGGTCAACTGGTATAGATTTTTTAATAATAAAATATTTATCATTAGTTAAAATTACATAAATGCTCGCCGAGTTTGGCGGCTTTGGATGAAGAGGGCTTTGAGGGGTTGGAGAAGCAGGAGGAGAGCTTCGTGGCTTGTTGGGATCGAAGGATTTGGGGGTCAAAGCAGTATCAATGGATTTCGGGGTCGTGGAAGTTGCTGGTCTCCAACTCTCCATGGTGGTTGAAGGAAGGTGACAATGTTTTTACCCTTTAGAGCTTAACGCCCACTTTTCCTCTCTGCTACTTCAATAAAGCACAGAACAAAAAGCTTAACACCTAATTTGATGGCAGCCAGAAGAAGTTGTGGTTTTAACTGGGTTAGGATCGGTTAGGATCACATGTTTTGTTGGAAGGAAGCAATGACATGAGAAAGAAAATTTGATTTAGATTAAAGGGTAAAATTATCATTTGAATAATATTATATGTACAATAAAATTACATAACAAATATACACCACCACTCATCACGTTTAATGATGATAAGGTGTGTAATGTGTATTTATTATGTAATTTTATTGTGCATATAATATTATTCTTATCATTTTGTTATTAGCAGTTAAACAGCTAAGATTAAAAAAAAAAAACTGTCTCTGGTAGGTAAAAAGAATGGGAACATTGAATGTTTCTATCTTTCTCGGTGCGTTGTAAACATCACCGTGACTTTCTATATGGGATATGACTTCTATACAAACTATGGAACACAATAATATTTTCGGATAAGAAAAAAGTAAATGTCGAATTATCTACTCTAACGTTTCTTGAACTTTAAAAAACGTTTAGTTGAAAATTGATGTAAATATCTGCAATGAACTTATTCAGTTTTACTCGTGCCAAAGAATATAAATTGTGTGTCCCTCGATATTTATTTAAATCATGCATATCGTTGCAGTTCATCTGGGTTATAGCAGATTCTCGCAATGACATTGACATAATATAAGTTGTACAACTGTACGAATATTTAATTCTTATACTAGTTTGACCCATAAATATAAAAGTGCTTATAAAATGGCAAAATAACTTAAAGAGAAAACAAGTGTTGTATAGAAGGGTATAACAGCACAACAAAACTAAGTTCCCAAAAGGTTGATTCCATGCAACAAAACTAAGCACAAAGATCTCTACGGCCCAGTTAGCTACCCCACCAAAAAAAAAAAGGGTATAACAGCACAACACAACACTATGATACTTTAGTACAAAGACTCCTGCGAATGATTAGCGATGCAATTCGGCTACCAAATATGCTGAGGATGATAAAGAAATGGATGCAAGCATTGTAAAGATGTGAAGTTTTGTGCTATTGGGTATACATATGGTACAGCCGAATTTTGAGTGCAAAGACAAAAGCTTGCCTCCATTTGTGATGATCTAGTTCTCTGTGCACTTTGCAAAAGCTATAGTCCTTTTTTTTTTCATAATGGAAGTAAGGACGGAAGCAGGTCAAACGGCCTGTTAAAAAATTAAGATCAGATCCAAACTCATTCTAAAGCCTATTTAGTTTAATAGGCCAAGCCTAGACTTGTTCTATAGCCTGCTAGGCCTGGCCAGTTTAACTGTTATACATAAATTTATTTCAATTTTATAAAAGTTTATAGGTGGGGATTTTAACCCTGGCACATCAACCCCACACCAGAAAAGTGGCGCTTACTACTAAGCCACGACTTATTTGTGATATTTTTTTGTTGGAAGTTCTTATTAATATTTTATATTTGTTTTTATTTAAATTTAAAACTTTTAAAATCTCCAAATACTTTTATGGGCGGTTTGGAAACTCCTGTAATTCAATTCTATCTAGGAATTGAATTGAATTATATGGTTTGGAAAAAATTTAAGTGAAAGAATTGAATTCCCATGAGAATTGAAATCCAATAAAACTAAGGAATTGAAATCAGACCCAAATTGGTGTGATTTGGTGTGGGAATTGAATTTCAACAAACGAAAATATCAAAATAACTTTACTTGAATATAATATTTTGTTCCTAATTAATAAAGGATAAAATAGTAAAAACAATTAAATTCATTCATTTTTATACCTATCCCAAATCAAATAATTCAATTTAATTCTTTAATTTACTGACTCATTTCAAATATAAGAATTCAATTCAATTTCATTTCATTAAAAGTTTCCAAATGCCCTGTTACTGAAATACCAAAAATATTGAAACAAAAACAACCCTAAATTGAGGGTCTTTTTTGTGCCGCCACCCCACTGCCTGCAACACACCATCACCTTACCAAGTCGTGGCTCCTCATCTCCTCATCCTCTCAGGTCGTCGTTGCTCCTCGTCTCCTTATCCTCTCAAGTCGCGCTCGTAGGTCGCTCCTCGTTGCGGTCTCTGCAACTCACCTGAGTTCAAATTTTGCCATGTCAATAAGATTTACACATTAATAATAAATTTTATTGAATTTAATGCTATTATTTTCCTTTCCATTAGGCCCTTAGGATTATTGGCACACCACAATAACATTAAGCTAGATATAGATTTAAACTATGCGAACCTCTTTGTCTTATATTCAAGTGGGGAACAAAGAGCGATATTTTTATTATAGAATCACAATATTTTTATACGTTTGGATGTAATTGTAAAATGATTTTTTTTATTATAAAAAAAATTGTTAAACTGTTTAGATAAAATAGATATAAAAGTATTTTTTTTAAAATAAAATTATAATTAAGGGTATGAAATGTTACATCCTAAGAAAGATGTTTGGATTTTCCAGTATTTCTTATATATGAAATTTTTGTGTATAAAAATATTTTATGTATTATTTATTTTTAACTAAATATAATTAATAAAAATATTTAAATAAAATAAATTCAATTCTTTAATGTTTTATATTTGTTTTTGTTATGTAATATTTTTTGAGCTTATTAAACTAGTTTTATATATATTTATTATTATTAAGTTATATTTTATTGAATTATAAAAATATACGCACAAAATAAAAGTGTAGTGCAGAATAATTAAATTATTGCGGCTATGATAGTGAAAATTGGGTGAGGGTTGAGATGGATTTAATGGAAGGTTATATTTTGTTATTTCATAAAATTGTGAGGATAAATTTGGAATATTAATAATTTCAAAAATCAAGAAAAATCTCTTATACTGCTTTTACTTCTATCAGAAACATATAGGGACTTGCTTCTAAAAAAGCAGAACAACGGATTATTTTTTGCTTCTACTATTTAAAGAAACACAAACACATATACTAAAAATTTCTAAAAGTATTTTTTTTGAAAAATTTGAAAAGAATATTACCTTTTCTTTCCTCCTAGAAGTTTATCCAAATGAGCTCAAGATCGAGGAAGAAATTGATGCAAATCACACGGACCATGGCAAGGTAAAATCCAGGGAGTTGATTGTCTCTGACAAATGTTACAGGAAGGGAATTAATGATGTTAAATTGAAATGAAAATCTTTATAAATAAATGTTTAAATTTTATCCACATAGCAAATCCTTATTTAGGGGACAGACAATTTTAAATGGGTTTGTGACAAAATATTTTCATCCAATTTCTAGCACTGAACCTAGACCTAGAAATGAGGATGAGGAAGGGAGGGGAGGGGAGGATATTCTCTCCTCCAAAATCTAAACTTACAAACATATCATAAAATGACAATTCTCCTTCTCCTTTTTAGTTTCTAGCACTGCAAATCACTCTCCCAATCTCCCTTCCATCTTCATCTCTTTTCTCAATAGATTATCCATTCGCACATTCATAGTCCACTTTTCTACCCCTTACTTTTGCATAAGTCTTTCACGTTCCGCTTTCATTGTTATGAGTTGTGACTTCATTTGTCAATCTTGCACCATGATAGGTCAGACCTGATCGTAGGCCCCTGACAAGTCATCTAGTATATTTTCACCCCTACTCATGCATACTTGTAACACTCTCCTAAAATCTACATTATTTGACCTTAAATAATTATTTTGGATATCATACATTTGTAGAATTTTTTTTTCTATGAATGTTTATTATTTATGGTCGTATACTGGAGTAATGTATATCAACTGTAATTCATGTACCTGGTAGGCTCCCAGGAAAGAGAGGTGGGTCATAACGGACACGCTTAAATACCAAGTCTTTCCTTAGCCAGAACCTTTCCAAACTACACATTCATAGTGATGCACTTACATCCAGTGACCAAAGGATGATTTTTAAACGACAAAGAATCTATCTTAATACTATTTTATTAATCACTAATTCACACAGTTTAGACAACTATCATCTATAGAAAACATACTTCATTGCCAACATCAATTCATAGGGTACAGTACACATTAAATATTCAAGATACATAAAGAAAACTTCAATACAACAATATGACATATTCCAAATCTGGTAACATATAGTAAATATTCTATCTAGCACACATGATAAAATCTGATTATTTAGAAGTTAAATCCAAGGCTACATCCATTTCATTGCTGATGACGATCCATGCTATCTGGAAACATCAAAGAAAAGGGGTGAGAGAAGTCTCCCAGTAGGGTGATGTTTCCAGGGGAGTCCTACTTTATCTCAAAAGGGCTAAGAATAACGCAGGAGTGCAGCAAAATGCAATCTTTCATATTAATTCAAATTATATTTTACTATTGTCAAACAAGATGGAAGTGCATAATATCAATCATAATAAAATGCAGTAGAAGAAGTGTAAGTGTAAAACTCCCTTTTTTTTAAATATCACGTTTCCTTTTAATGGTTATAGTCTGCAAGGTTTGCTTCATATTGGATCTGTGAGAGCTCTCATTACTAGGGCGTCCCCTAGTCAGATCAGTGAATGCCAAGTCCTTGTCCGCTAACACGGCGAGGCCCGAGATATCATTGCAATATACACCAAGTCCTTGTCCACTAACATGGCAGGGCCCGAGGTGTCATTTAACAACTGCAAGACTAAGTGTTTACTAAGTCCTTATCCGCTACCAGGCGGGGCCCGAAGTATCACTTATTCATGTATCCTTTTTACATAGTGCGTATAGAATTCATAAACTATGAAAATTACATGAAGTTTTCACAATTTCTTTGATATTCACATACGGACCATAAGATTTTCCATATTTTCACATAAATCCAAACAACATAGGATTCTTAAAATATTAATGAAACCCATTTTTCTCTGTAATTATCAATGAAGCACCAAATCACACTATTATAATAAACTTACTTTCTTTATAATAAAATATGCTTATCTTAGTTTTAATCATGCAATAATTCAATTTCAAATATTCATATAATAACTTTACTAATTCCATAGGTCTATGTACATACAAAAATTATTTTAAATTTATCTTTAGAAAATATATATATATGGTAAAAATATTTTTCATTTATATAAAAATATGATCATAGAGCAAAGTAAAAGAACAATTGAATCTTTTAAGAAATATTAAAAAAAATATAAACAAAATTATACCCATTAGAAAAACCACTTCAAGCAAGAAACTAGCTAACTTACATGCTATATTCCTAATGGGACCATAACTTAAAATCTTTGTAAATAATATTTCCTTATGTTAATAAATGTATAATCATGTCAAATATTTATAGTCCAAGGTCCATAGTCCAATGTGTAACACTCTCCTAAAATCTAAATTATTTGACCTTAAATAATTATTTTGGACATCATACATTTGTAGAATTTTTTTTTATGAATATTTATTATTTATGGTCATATACCGGAGTAATGTATATCAACTATAATTCATGTACCTGGTAGGCTCCCAGGAAAGAGAGGTGGGTCACAACGGACACGCTTAAATACCAAGTCTTTCCTTAGCCAGAACCTTTCCAAACTACACATTCATAGTGATACACTTACATCTAGTGACCTAAGGATGATTTTTAAACGACAAAGAATCTATCTTAATACTATTATTTATTAATCACTAATTCCTACAGTTTAGACAACTATCATCTATAGAAAACATACTTCATTGCCAACATCAATTCATAGGGTACAGTACACATTAAATATTCAAGATACATAAAGAAAACTTCAATATAACAATATGACATATTCCAAATCTGGTAACATATAATAAATATTCTATCTAGCACACATGATAGAATCTGATTATTTAGAAATTAAGTCCAAGGCTACATCCATTTCATTGCTGATGACGATCCATGTTATCTGGAAACATTAAAGAAAAGGGGTGAGAGAAGTCTCCCAGTAGGGTGATGTTTCCAGGGGAGTCCTACTTCATCCCAAAAAGGCTAAGAATAATGCAGGAGTGCAGCAAAATGCAATCTTTCATATTAGTTCAAATTATATTTTACTATTGTCAAGCAAGATGGAAGTGCATAATATCAATCATAATAAAATGCAGTAGAAGAAGTGTAAGTGTAAAACTCCCTTTTTTTTTAATATCACGTTTCCTTTTAATGGTTATAGTCTGCAAGGTTTGCTTCATATTGGATCTGTGAGAACTCTCATTACTAGGGCGTCCCCTAGTCAGATCAGTGAATGCCAAGTCCTTGTCCGCTAACACGGCGAGGCCCGAGACATCATTGC
The DNA here is from genome assembly GCA_031216125.1 of Dalbergia cochinchinensis. Taxonomy (NCBI): domain Eukaryota; kingdom Viridiplantae; phylum Streptophyta; class Magnoliopsida; order Fabales; family Fabaceae; genus Dalbergia; species Dalbergia cochinchinensis. The sequence continues at coordinate 49,058,216 of CM062373.1, read as the reverse complement.
AATATACACCAAGTCCTTGTCCACTAACATGGCGGGGCCCGAGGTGTCATTTAACAACTGTAAGACTAAGTGTTTATTAAGTCCTTATCCGCTACCAGGCGGGGCCCGAAGTATCACTTATTCATGTATCCTTTTTACATAGTGCGTATAGAATTCATAAACTATGAAAATTACATGAAGTTTTCACAATTTCTTTGATATTCACATATAGACCATAAGATTTTCCATATTTTCACATAAATCCAAACAACATAGGATTCTTAAAATATTAATGAAACTCATTTTTCTCTGTAATTATCAATGAAACACCAAATCATACTATTATAATAAACTTACTTTCTTTATAATAAAATATGCTTATCTTAGTTTTAATCATGCAATAATTCAATTTCAAATATTCATATAATAACTTTACTAATTCCATAGGTCTATGTACATACAAAAATTATTTTAAATCTATCTTTAGAAAATATATGTGGTAAAAATATTTTTCATTTATATAAAAAAATGATCATAAAGCAAAGTAAAAGAGCAATCGAATCTTTCAAGAAATATTAAAAAAATATAAACAAAATTATACCCATTAGAAAAACCACTTCAAGCAAGAAACTAGCTAATTTACATGCTATATTCCTAATGGGACCATAACTTAAAATCTTTGTAAATAATATTTCCTTATGTTAATAAATGTATAATCATGTCAAATATTTATAGTCCAAGGTCCATAGTCCAATATCCATAATTCAAGGTCAATAGTTCAAGGTCCATAGTTTGAGTCCAAATATAATGATCATAATTGTCTAAATCAAGTTCAAGTGAGTCTTAAAAATTCATAATAGTCCATATAATGTTTATAGATTCATAAGTTCCTAGTAAAGGTCATGATTAATATAAATATATATATATATATATATATATTTGTGTCTTTTTATATCTTATTAAATCTTAACGGTCCCAGAAGAAACATAACATATAAACCAAGCTAAATACTACATGCTCAAAGGTTTAGAATTCATTCATTATAATGAATTAAATAAAACACTTTTTACAAATCAAAAATATTTTACAATCAATACATAATAAGATCAAAACCAAGTTATATCACCTTAAAATACCACAACTTATGGTCAAGGCTTTATTAATTGAAAATACATGTTTTAACACATTAAAACGAATTTACACAATATTTAGATATTTGAAGAAAGCATAATCAAAATTTAAGAATGATCTTTAATCATAATTTTTAATCATATAAGTAAATAATAAATATGCATCATATACACATAGTTTAAGTATTTTATGTCACCACTTTCAAATCATTCAAAGATGTTAAAAACAATAAACATAAGTTTTGAATATCATATAACACAACATCATACAAGAAAATCATACATGAAGCTTAGAAGTGAAAGAAAACCCCTACTTGTTCTTGGAGCTTTAGAAACGTAGCTACACCAAGACTAAAATTCATATATAGGGTTGTGAAGTGTTGGTGTTGGATGATGATAAGAAGAGATGATGGTTTAGAGGTGTTTTTGCTAAAATTTTATAACTATTTTTGTGAAAAATAAAGGAAATGAAGAGAGAAATGGTGACTACAATTTTTGATAGATTTTAGGCTGAAGAATGAAGTGTGGAATTGTGTTTAGAGGTGTGCTATTTATAGAGAAAGGCTAGGATTAAAATATTAATAATTTTATAATTTATTTGTTATGTTTAATTAGTTTAATTAATTAAATATTAAATTTAACATTAAATAATTTAATAAATTCTCAATTATCATTTAAAGACATACTAAAATGTTAGTGACATGATTTAAAGACATTTATTAAATTTTAATATATTTACATATAATTTAATAATAAGGTAAATTTACTTAAACTAGTCAATCTTAATTAAGTTAATTAATTAGTAAATAATTTTATATTTTTTTTAAACAAATATCATCATAAGGTTATTAGAGATGTAATACATGGATTCACGAAATTTATACAAATTTTTATAATCATTTGTATTTTATTTGGTATTTTAAACTATTACTAGTTTTATTAGAAATTAATTAACTAATAATTTATTTAACTATCATTAAATTATTATTATCTTTTTCTTTGATAGCCCATATGTCTGAATCTTATCTCTAATAAAGTTGTAAAGGTTGGCAAGTTGTCTTGAATGATTACTGTATGAAAATGACAAATTTTATATTTTTTATCTTAAAGTTATATATACTAAATAATTCATAAAATAATCACAAAAATTATTTTTTTCTAATCTATTATTAAGAACATATATTTACCTTATTTATACATTATCTATAATTTTTATAAATTTTTTGTATAATTTTTAATATTTTTTTATGTATTTTCACCTTAGTTTAGTACATTTTTAAATTAATTAATATCTAATTATCTCTAAATAAAATATTAAAATTTTTTTACAGCCTTCCAAGTGGGTTTTGATCTGTCCAACGTGATAAGGGAACAAGCTTACCATTTTTGAAAGTCTTAGTAAAAAATGGTTAACTTTGGAAATATCTTTCACTTTTAAATATATATTATTATAAATATTATTATTTTTTGATGAGACTAATTTCTAGACAATTCTAGGTGTCATGTAAGAATATTATTGAGATTAATCAAGATTTATAAAAATTATCTTAAAGTTTTAAGTAGTTAATTAGATATTTTAAGCTTTATTTAAGTCAAAATTAGTTAAATAAATATTAAAGTGATTTTTAATACTATCTATGGTCTAATGAAAAATCTCATTTCGTGGTCCTCTTTATCTAATATCATAAATTAGTTAAAAAAATTTATAAGACTTAGAATTTTTTTCTAGGATTTTTTGAAGCTTGTTTTACATCCTAAATTAAGTTATTTTTGTGTAATAATACTAATATTATACAAATTTACCAAATATTGATATTTATCATCAAAATTATTTTTAGAAATATATTTATAATTTTTTCTTTAATTTTTTTTTTGGATACTTTCTAAACTTTTCTAAGGTTCTTGTTAACTTTATCATCAATGACATTTTTTATAATTTTATAATAAGAAGTTACATTCTTTCTATAATCTATGATTACCCCAGAATATTTCTTGCTAAAAGTAGATCCTCAAGCTATTTAATAAAAAGCTATAATAATGTAATGCTATATTAAGAAAAATTGGGAATGTTACATAATGTCCATAATTCAAGGTCAATAGTTCAAGGTCCATAGTTTGAGTCCAAATATAATGATCATAACTGTCTAAATCAAGTCCAAGTGAGTCTTAAAGATTCATAATAATCCATATAATGTTTATAGATTCATAAGTTCCTAGTAAAGGTCATGATTAATATAAATATATATATATATATATATATATATAAATATATATATATATTTTGTGTCTTTTTATATCTTATTAAGTCTTAATGGTCCCATAAAAACATAACACATAAACCAAGCTAAATACTACATGCTCAAAGGTTTAGAATTCATTCATTATAATGAATTAAATAAAACACTTTTTATAAATCAAAAATATTTTACAATCAATACATAATGAGATCAAAACCAAGTTATACCACCTTAAAATACCACAACTTATGCTCAAGGCTTTGTTAATTGAAAATACATGTTTTAACACATTAAAACGAATTTACACAATATTTAGATATTTGAAGAAATCATAATCAAAATTTAAGAATGATCTTTAATCATAATTTTCAATCACATAAGTAGATAATAAATATGCATCATATACACATAGTTTAAGTATTTTATGTCACCACTTTCAAATCATTCAAAGATATTAAAAACAATAAACATAAGTTTTAAATATCATATAGCACAACATCATACAAGAAAATCATACATGAAGCTTAGAAGTGAAAGAAAACCCCTACTTGTTCTCAGAGCTTTAGAAACGTAGCTACACCAAGGCTAAACCAGCATCTTCTTCAATTTCTCTAAGCCTTTTCTAAGGGCTAAAATTCATATATAGGGCTATGAAGTGTTGGTGTTGGATGATGATAAGAAGAGATGATGGTTTAGAGGTGTTTTTGCTAAAATTTTGTAACTATTTTTATGAAAAATAAAGGAAATGAAGAGAGAAATGGTGACTACAATTTTTGATAGATTTTAGGCTGAAGAATGAAGTGTGGAGTTGTGTTTAGAGGTGTGCTATTTATAGAGAAAGGTTAGAATTAAAATATTAATAATTTCATAATTTATTTGTCGTGTTTAATTAGTTTAATTAATTAAATATTAAAGTTAACATTAAATAATTTAATAAATTCTCAATTATCATTTAAAGACATACTAAAATGTTAGTGACATGATTTAAAGACATTTATTAAATTTTAATATATTTACATATAATTTAATAATCAATTATTCAAAATAAGGTAAATTTACTTAAATTAGTCAATCTTAATTAAGTTAATTAATTAGTAAATAATTTTATTTTATTTTAACCAAATATCATCATAAGGTTATTAGAGATGTAATACATGGATTCACGAAATTCATACAAATTTTTTATAATCATTTGTATTTTATTTGGTATTTTAAACTATTACTAGTTTTATTAGAAATTAATTAACTAATAATTTATTTAACTATCATTAAATTATTATTATATTTTTCTTTGACAGCCCATATGTCTGAATCTTATCTCTAATAAAGTTGTAAAGGTTGGCATGTAAGAATATTATTGAGATTAATCAAGATTTATAAAAATTATCTTAAAGCTTTAAGTAGTTAATTAGATATTTTAAGCTTTATTTAAGTCAAAATTAGTTAAATAAATATTAAAGTGATTTTTAATACTATCTATGGTCTAATGAAAAATCCCATTTCGTGGTCCTCTTTATCTAATATCATAAATTAGTTAAAAAAAAAAATTTATAAGACTTAGAATTTTTTCCTAGGATTTTTCGGAGCTTGTTTTACATCCTAAATTAAGTTATTTTTGTGTAATAATACTAATATTATACAAATTTACCAAATATTGATATTTATCATTAAAATTATTTTTAGAAATATATTTATAATTTTTTCTTTAATTTTTTTTTGATACTTTTTAAACTTTTCAAAGATTCTTGTTAGCTTTATCATCAATGACATTTTTTGTAATTTTATAATAAGAAGTTACATTTTTTCTATAATCTATGATTACCCCTGAATATTTCTTGCTAAAAATATATCCTCAAGCTATTTAATAAAAAGCTATAATAATGTAATGCTATATTAAGAAAAATTGGGAATGTTACAATACTACTACCCAAATTGAGAGTGGATCTTCTCATGTCATTTTTTTACAAGATACAATCATGTTAAATCTTCACCATTAGTCTTATATCTCTCTTTCTCTCTCTCTCTCTCTCACATCGCCAACTGTTTTTCGAACTCAACCAAGGGTCAAGATCAAAACATGACCCTGTCATATTGAAATTGAACTTAAGAGGATTCTCACCTACCCAAACCCCTCACCACTAAGGTGCTACAAGTTAATTAGCAAATTTGACTTTTAAAGCTCACTTAAAGTAATGATAACATATTTTCATCACTAATGTGAACTGACATAAAATAGTATTCCACAAGGCTTCATAACACATATCAATTAATCCATACCTTTCAGCCATATTAATTAATTCATGGATATCAAATTGAAATTGTAGATTATAGCATTTTTGACTTTATGGTCAAGCAATTACATTATTATTCACGGCTGTGTCAAAGTAATTGTCTTATTATTTAACTTAAAAATTATCAAAGCTCATACTAATCTCTCTGATACTTAGAAACATTGAGATATATATGGGGAGAAAGGTTAGCTCATGGACAGTTGGATACACAAAGCAAGACAACGGCGAGTCAAACATCAATAGATCAATATATATCATCGATCTTCAATATAGTCAAAACAAGATGTTAATTAATAATAGATTAAGAGTATGCTTAATCAAACAGGACTTGTAAGATTTCAAAAGTGCAAAATTGTCAGCTTGTAGCCTTGTACCTAGGCGGTAGTCGTTGGTGGCATAAGGCTATGAGAACCCTCCAGTTGAAGGACAAAAGACATGGGATAATCAGGACGATTAAAGTAACAGAACGACCCCTTGTACCAAACGGCAATGCCCAATTATACTCAAGTTTATAAAGATAAGCACAATATATATTTCAATATTGCTGGAGTTGTAATTTTTTGAGTAGATACTATTTGCAGCAAGCACTTTATTTATTACCTCCAATTTGAGTAAATAACTTGATTAAGGCAATATATACAGCGACTTGTATAACATCAACTTCTTATAAAATGATTTGTATAAGAAGTTTTTTTTCCTTCTCAAACTAAAAGTATAGGTAGGTTTGACATCGATTATCCTACTAAGGGGTCAGGGCACAACTCCTAAGTTTTTCGAGTGCTTACCAAGATTCTTACGTTATTATTCACTAATGAGAAGTATCTTATGAGTATTGAGTAAGTTATTTGGTGTTTAAATGCTTGAGAATCGAAATGTTTGTTTTAGTCTATGTTCTACATGTTTCTAAAGGTAGCGTTTGGTAAATGTCCCGTGACAGAAAATATGGAAAAATTAAGAATAGAAATGTCTTTCAAGAAGGGGACGAAGATAAAAGCCCTAAAATTGTCTCTATCTTAAAACAATTTTTAACCAAATTTCCATATCTCCAAAAAGGAAGGATCTTGTGAGACATATATCTGAGACACAAATTTAAAATATTTTTTTCAATAATATCCCTTGAAACATTTCATGTTTCAGCTTTGCCATTCTCACTTTTTAATTTTTTATCAAATTATAATTTAATCTTCTTCATCTTTTTATCAATCATCATGTCATGTACAATACTACTAAACACAATTTCGTCAGTCTCTACTATCTTATTATCTTTGCCATTTTTGTCCGGGGATAGGTACCAAATATATTTAATCAAAAAGTTGTGTAAGATACTTTAAAAGTGATAACTATGAGTTTTTGAAAGATGATAAATTTACAATCAATTTGTTCCAACAAAATATAAAGTGACTTTTGATTGTGAATAAATTAAAAAAATCATAAGTTATGATACTATTTAACTAGGTTGAGAATATATTAAACTAATTTATGATAAAAATCCACTAATAATAAAAAATATATATTTATATTATATCAATTGTTGAATGTGATAATTAATTGTTTTTATCTAAAGAATCAAGTCTGAGCAACTCCCAAGCTTGAAATAGCTCTGGTAAAGGACCTGCAAAAGATATTCCAATACTCAAGTTTAAAAGTGAAATAATAGGAGTATACAAGAGTAGGGTTAGTATGATGGTCATACATAGGGTTCAAATTCCCTTGGTGATGAATACTACGATATAGATATTATGTGAGAGGATCTTTCTCTTATTTCCATGCATAAGAGGATCATGCACTAAGTGGGTCAAGTGACAAATATACAAAGAATGTGCAACTATGAGGGGAATAACCCCTAGATTTGTTCTTTGAATATGTTATTAATAGATTCGTGCATGATCTAAGTCAATTAGAGTGTAGCTTCGAGCATTTTAATATTAGGGATTGATTATTGTGTGAGCATTTAATTGTGGGGCCGATTCTCGTAGTCCATTTAATTATGTTAGATTTTATATGAATGGTCAACATTAAAACATAAAATTATATACGTGACGATTTTAAATGATCACATGATCGTTAATTACTAATAATAACTTTCAATCTTGATCACCCATAAGAGGTTATATATTGCCCAAATTTACTCATCTCGCTCTCATAATAAATTACTCTTCGTACTAAAACTACCTTATATGAAAAAAATGGTTTATTGTGAAAGTAAGAGGAGTGAATTTTAACCATTAGATCTCACGTGAATAATCAAAATTAAAACATAAAGTTATGTGACTTTTTTAAATAAGCATGTAAACATTAATTATCATTAAATAACTTTCAGTCCTGACCATTTATATATGGTTATACAGTCCAGATTTGCTTTTCTTACTCTCATAATAAACCATCCTTCTCATATGATACGCTCTATATATATATTATAAGAACAAAGTGGCAAGCCACTCTCTTTTTTCTATTGCCACTCCATACTTATTGCTTTTATTTTTAGTATTACTAAAATGCCCTTCATAAAAACTTAACTAAGATCAATTATGCGTTTTAGCCAATGTTTTGAGAACCAGACCAGACTGACCGGTCGGACTGGGAACCGCCTCGCTGTCCGGTCTGGGTTGGACCTGAAAACCGCCTTGCAAAAAACCGTCCAAGAATCGCTGAGAACCTTCTGGGAACAAGTAAATCAAGCAAATTGGCCTGGTCAAAAAACCAGTCCAACTATTTATTTTGGGCAAAAAATGCAAAATTGCAACATTTTGGTTTTTTTCCTTTTAAAAAAAAAGCCTAAAATCTCATATTTTCTAATTTTTTTTGCTTTTCTAATATAGAAAGTAGTAACTTCAAAGATTTGATCCATATGAATAATGTTTATTTTGATTAAAAGATGAATTATATTATATTCTATGGATTTTGTTGATATCTAATTTATTTTTTAGTTATTTTATGACATATATTTTATTTTATATTTTTATATAACTACATGTTTTATTATATATTGATTATATTCTGATTGGACCTCTAATTGAACCGGTCGAACCTCTGAACCCTTATTTCGACCGGTTCGATATCCGGACCAATTTTCATGACCTTGATTTTAGCCTTTTAGGTGGAGCACTTCTCTTGCTAGTCATGACGGCATGCATGCTTGTAACGGTTTATGTTATCTTGTAATTTTTCTCATATTTGTTCTTTAAATTAATGTGATAAATATATGAAGGTATTGACGCAAAAAAATGGGTATATATCGAATCATAGCAAGAAAAGCTCATAAAAATAGAATGCATGGGTGTATATGTATCGAATTATAGCAAGAAAGCTCATAAAATTTAGAACGCAATAAACTTGCCATTTCTGACTATGTTCTCCTCCTCCTTTTTCTTTTTACAGCTTTATTTGATGAATTTTTAATTTTCATGTGAGTGAAATTATTTTAAGAAGAAATTAATTTTAATGCATTGTCATGTAAAAATATTTTATGTAATAGTCAATTATATTCTTTTATTTATATTATTTTTTAAATAGTAGATGTAAGAGGAAACTGCCATGGTTAATGTGATAATAAATTATCATATGACTCTGTAAAATTTTTTTACATTATTAATAGATAAAAATTAAATCTTTGTATGGATTCTTATTTTATGAAGATATAATCTTAGTTGGAAATGCACCTAAAGTTTTTGGAAAGGTGTGCTTAAATGATCAAATACACGAAGAAAAACTAATATGTCTTATTACTAAGATTCCAAGAAATCACGAGTTTAATTTTAATTTTTGATGGACTAAATTGTCTTACAAAATTTTCTTAAAAAATTGTATGTATTATTTACTCTTATAAATATTAAGATTGAGTGGTGGCAGATCTTCCGGCCGCACAAATCAAATATGCTACGGCAACATGCAAACATTTCTCTTTAATTAATGCTCTTAAGGGGTCGTTCGCTATGCTAGGACCAGTATTTAATCCCTTCCCCATCTCCATGCTTATCCCCCACAGAATCGAACACCAAGACTGGGACACCACCACCAATTTTGGAAAAAAAAATTGTGGATGCTACCAAATAAACGTGGTCCAATTAGCACAAAATAGATCGGATAATGTACAGAGACATTTGGGTCCACAAAGCACAAGGGCCACACATTCCCACACCCATCAATGTCGTGCATTTTCGGATATTGTTACAGTCTGTCAACACTGGTAGATGCTACTATTTGACTGGTGCTGCCATTGCTCATTCTGAAAGGGGGATGAAAGGGAATTCAACCAAACCAAGAACACAAAGAGGGTTGTATCTTTTTGGGCGCGAGTTTAATTTATGAATGCTGCTTCGTTCAGATTTTGGTTAGCTAAAACTTTGTCGCATGATGTTTGTACCATATGTAGTGCGCCTCTGATTCTCTCGTCTTCGACGGTTGCCGTTCGAAAGTCAAAGCGAATCCAAGACGGCTAGCGCTGGATCCTTCTCATCCAAAAATCAAAGTTTACTTGCTTTATCAGTTTTCGATTTTTAATTTTTAATTTTTTAAGAAAAAACTAAAAAAACTTAAAACTTTTTAGTTTTTTTTTAATTTTCCAAATAAAATTGGTAATTAAAAATTGATAAAGCAAATAGATTCTAAGGGTGTCCAATACTTTAAAAGTCATTGATATTTCTTGAACCTACTAATCCATTTTTACTCCATGAAATTGAATCCATTTCCTTTTCCTGAACGTGGTCTATGCATTTCTTTCTTACAAAAAGCTTATTAATCTATTTTTATTCCAAAGTAAACTACATTCGGAATTTTAACTTTGCTATCATTATTGGGGAAAATAACTCTACTATGAAATTATAGATAATGCACATTTTGCTTGTGGGTTTTGTTAACTAATGTACTATAGGCATTGATTAAGGTTATTATAGAAGGTAAAATATTCAAATTTAATGGTGAATTCTAAGTGTTAAAAATATAAAAGTTTATCTTCTGAGATAGAAATTTCCATTTTTAATTCCTAATCAATGCTCTTAGATAGCATTTGTTTACTGTCTTCCGGATAGAAATACAGAAATACTGAAGATACAAACCTGTTTGGTAGTGGAGACAAGAACAGGGGACAGAAAAATCTTCGGGACATAAAAATATAAAATTTCTATACCTCCAAAATGTGGATACAGTATATGAACATCAAAATTTAATATTTTTGTCTTCCAACAATACCCCTATACATATTTATTGTTTATGTCTCCATCTCCTCTGTTTTCATTGTCTCTGTATTTCTGTCCCTGTTTCTGTATTTTCTGTCTTGGAACAGTAAACAAGTGTTATCTAGAGTACTGATTAGATAAACCCTTTGTTTTTTAAAATTTTGAAAATGTATAAATTGGTTTTTTAACCGTAAAATCAATTATTCTGTTAACTTTTTGATCTATAACTAACAAAAAGAGCACAAGTTTAAGACAGCTGAGGGTATTGAGTTCGAGGTTGTTTTGTACACTAGGATAGTGTTTGGTATATATACTCGGGTAATAGAGATCGAGACAATAGAGACAGAGACATAAAAAATATTATCTTTATATCATATTTGGTTGTGGAGTATACGACATTATAACTATCTCTGTATCTTGTTTGAAAACAAGAAGACAAGACAATGAATACATGATAAAAGACATTGTGTATCCCTGTCGGACCCTACAAGTTGCTGCTGACTGCTGACCACCATTGCACCACTAATGATTGTGAGAACACATAGAGGGAATATTAAATATGTATAAAGGTATTATTGAAAGAAAAATCTTAAATTTATCTCTCCATATCCTGTCTTCATTATTCGCCTAACATTTTGAATGTACAGAAATTTTTTATATTTTGTGTTCTACAACAAATTTTTTTTTATCTCCTGTTCTTATCTCCATTATCAAATATATTTATGTCTTCCGTGTTTCTGTATTTTTATCCCAGGAATGATAACCAAACACTACCCAGAATTTTGGGTGACATACGAACTAATATTTAAGAGCTATGGTGCACTTATTTTCTATATTAACTAACAATAAACGAACATTTAATAGAAGGAATAAAATGCTATTCACAAAATTTTATGGTCGATTTGTACTCTTTAAAATTTTGGAAGTAAAAGATGTGTAAGTATAACCTATGATTTAAGACGTAAAATGCAATTTTCTCCTTGTATACTATACTTGTACGGGACTACAAAAATAAAGTTCTTTCAATACTGGTGGTTTTCCTCTACAATCTAGAATTCGGTGATGGCGTGTAGCAAACGCTCAGTCGTCACTCGGCGCCTGATTGGCTGTAAAAGAAGGCGAGTCCAATAGCTGTTGAGACTTAATATGACCTTCAACACTTCCAACAAATCAAAGACCTACAAGTGTCAGGTCAAAACCCCCTCGTTGATACAACCAATGCCAAAGTATACTGATTGGCTTTTCTTTTCTTACCCCTAAGAGAAATTATTGTGTACTTCCTCCCTCCATGATTAAGTATCTTTTTAAGAATTTTTTTATAATATTATGTGTCGTTTTAAAGTTTTAATAAAATGTTAATTATTATTTTTAATCCTTGTCCTATACTAATTTTTTCACATTTCTCATAAATAATAAATGATTATAGTATAAATAAAATAAAAGGATAACTTGGTCAATATAAACTAACTTTTTTGGTTAGTTGTGTATTTTAAATAATTTCTTAATCTATAAGGATAAATATTAAAAGACACTTAAATATAGATGGAGGAGTACTTATATCTCTAAATTTAACCAGTGTTTCACAAATATGTATAATTGTTCATTTTAATTTATATTATTTAAATATATCAAAATTTTAAATTTTATTTATTAAAAGTGTAAAACTATTTTTAGACTATCATTCAATTATATATGATCATATCAATAAAAATAATTATATCTTAAATTTATTATTTACAAAGTCATTCAAATAAAATGATATGATTACATGACATTACCAATGCATAGAAATTAAAGTCTTAAAGTGTGTTTGGTACATTGTGTTAGACATAATAGTGTAAGCTTATATTATATGTTATGTTCTTATATATTATTTGGTACAGATAACATATTATATAAACTTATACACTATAATCCCCTTAAATATCAAAATAGTATACAACTTAATACAACATAAAGAGATTATATTAGGTCTGATTAGCTTTTAATATATAACATCATTTTTATTTTTTAATATTTTATTAAAATAATTTTTTTAAAAATAAATAATAAGAATAAAAATTTATAAATAAAAATAATTATTAATAAAATTACTTCATAATAAATACATATTATTAAAAAATATATGATATCAATTCAAATGTATACACTAAAAATAAAAGTAATTATAATCATTAAATATTAAATAAAAGAAAATAATAAATAGTTAATAAAAATAAATATTTAAAATAAATAATAAATAATATGTAATATATAAAAGTAAGGATCAATAATAAAAATATTTTGAGTTAATACTTATTTCAAGATTAAAATTTAAATAATTATAATAAAAATAGACACTTATAATATCAACCATTATCCTATCAGACATATCAAACAGGCTCTTATACAAAATACTTGGATTGAATAGACTTTGTAGACTTAAATATGGGCAAGGTTTTCCAGTGCTAGTGCTACGGCGCTATACATTGCATAAACAAACAGAACAAAAAGTTGGCCTTTTTTTTTATTTATATCTTATCAGTTTTTCTATTTTGATTTTTGGTTTTGTTTCTCGTTTTGATTTTCTTTTTGGTTTTGATTTTTTTTTCCTGGTTCTGGGGAAGGATTTCAGACCAAGAGGGAAGGATGCCTGGTTCTGATTTTAGTTTTGATTTCCTTTTTGGTGTTGATTTTTTTTTTCTGGTTCTGGAAATGGAGGACGCCTGAGAGACTGGGCAAAAGGAAAACGAAAAGTGAGTTTAGAGTAAAGGGTATTTTGGTCTAATTTTGTGTGCATACAAGAAGTATATGTCCACTTAATAATTTATTTTAACGTTTATTTAATAAAAGAGTTTTTTTGTACCATTTAATAAGTATAAGGGATCGCATTGTAACTTTTTAAAACTCAAAGTTTAAATTACATAAAACCAAAAGTTCAAGGGATAGATTATTTTTTTTTCATTATTATAATTATAGAACATTACACATTACATATATATTATTATTCATATTCTATTCATTTATATATGACCCTCCAAACACAAAAACGAGAGTGCCCCCAACAGTCCAGTACACATTCGGGCAGTAATAATTCGCATAAATGTAAGATGCAAGATTTCATTTCCACGTACAAATACAAATACGGGCATATGGCGGGACACCACCACCACCACCACATTTTCCTTTTTTACACATCACACCCATTTCCCGTCGTCGTCATCATCATCATCGTCATCTCATTTTCAAGCTCGCGTGCGGCTTTATTAATTAATTACATTAATTAATTAATTAATAAAGAGAGATCGAGAGGGAGGAGAAAAAAGCGAGGACGTAGTGGAATTTGGTCCGTGTATGAAACGAAGGAGCGAGGGGCGAACACGATGCCCATAACCCCCCTTCTTCTTCTTCTAACTCTCCACCTTCAATTTCTCACTCTCTTCTCCTAACCTTCTTCTTCTTCTTCTTCGCTATTCAACAACACTGCCATCATCTTAATGGCCGCACAATCCTCTCCTTCTTCCCTAGACGACGCCGTTCGCGATGTCCAAGACTACGTTTGGGTCCGTCTTCCTCACTTGTTTCTCTCTAACGCGCCTTTTTTTTTTTTATATATATCTATCATTTTCTTGCCTTCTTCTGTTTGTTTCCTGAGAAAGAAGGAGAAGAGAAAAAAAAAACGTAGCAGCTCAGAAGCTACGCGAACGTGCATTGATTTTGTAGAATTTCGACCGCACTCGTTTGTTTTGCTTCTTTGTTCTCTTTGTACTTGCTTTCGTTTTTAATTTTAGTATTTTGTATTGCTTGGAAAACCATGGTGAATTTTTTTTTTTGGTTTCCAATGTTTTCGCTACTTGAGTTTTTCTTTTTTTGTTTTTCTTTTGGTGGCTTTCATTATTTTTTTCTTCTCCCTGTTTTCGTGTGTCTAAGTGTCTTGTTGTTGAGAATAATTTACGGAAAAGACAAACACTCTTGTTACGTCGCTCTTCCGTTTCTCCACTTCAAACTCCTAATTGGAAGGTGAGAAATCCAAGGACAGGATAGGGCAGTGGAAATGCGATTCAATTTTATTTTTGTTTTCCTGAGCTGTTTTTTTTTTTTTTTGGTTATGTTGTTATTAATTTATTATGAATGTTATAATTTTTTGATTCTGAAAGACTGAATCCTTACGTGCCTCAGTTTCTGGTTAATTTTGTTGTCAATACTACCATGGTAATGAAGTTGCATAGATACCCTGTTCACTAAGCAATGTTAGAAGCAATTATTATTAGTTTTAGTTTCAGCATGTGATGTGTGAACAATGTGGAGTATATAATTTGATCGCTCAGGCTGATGGTTTAAACTTTAAATTTGAATAATTTGATGTTTTGATAAAGAATCTAGCATATTAATGTGAAGGCTGAGCTTTGGTTGGGCTTCAGGCTAATGAACAGGAAGGTTTAGCATGGGACACATTTCGTCATGTTTACGAGCTTGTGCAGAATGGCAATGAAGCATTTCGCGAGAACAGACTGGAAGAGGTAGTCATAACCTTTTAGTGTGTTGATAATTTTATTTTGTTGTTCTGTTGATTGTTCTTTAGAATGCAGTTCATTTGTATATGATGATTGCTTGTAATTCTTATTTCTGTCTCTATGGAAGATGGGAGTATTGGAGTGGTTTTTTTGTTAAACTGTTTTGTCATGTAAGATTAAGCTTTCTTAAATTATGAGAGGTAACTGAGAATGTTGGTTTATCGTGGATAACTTTCTGTCAGGCAGTTGGGCAGAATGGATTATTTTCCATGTCAGTATTGTTCTGGATACAGCTACATCCAGTAGAATCTTATTCTGAATTCCTTTATTCATGTCATTACTTACTCATTTTTATTCCAGCAAATTATGTTCTGCAGTCAAATATTATAAAGAATAGAGATATGCTGCTTTTAGATAAATTGTTAAGTACATTCACGGCAGTTTTTTCAGTACTGTCTGTTTTGATATGAAATTTCTGTGGAGATTGATTTCACATGTATTTTCTTGGGTTTTGTTATGGAAGTTAAGTGAATTGGTGTTGTTGACAAGCCTACCTAATATAAGTAGCCCATCATCTTGAAAAAGAATTGGTTTGGTGCGTTGCTGTATGCATTGCATGGGGAACAACTAGATGTTCGTTTGAGCAATATGTTGAGCAACAGAGTATGCTACAATTTTATCTTTCTGTATTCTTAATGTTTTTCCGCTTCATACGTGCTTTATTCTTGAAAAATGATTCTCTATTAACATTTGGATAAAGGGATGCAATCTTGTACTTAACAAATGTTAATGCAGGCCACTAAAAATAGACTCACTAAGAAAGGAATTTTCATGCTTCATACTGTCTTTCCAGTTTTGACTTTTAGATTATTTATTAAGGCAATCAACTTCTACTCAAGAGCGAATAACATCAAATCTGGTGATCCGATCATCCTCAGCAATCGGTGTGCCACTTATATAAGGTTAAGTATAGTATAGTTCAACTGTTTACATTTAATTTACTTATTACAATATTTTTTCAACATCTTCCAAATAATTTTCCTTTAGTTTTGTAAAGATCAGTGATCTCATGGCAATCATAATGTCCTCCAATCAGGATTAGTCAATATATAAAGCATAGAACTCCATCAGCTTCAGAACATAGACCATTGAGTGGGCTTGATCCTACAACACTTGCTGAAGTATGTTCTGCATAATTTTTGTTGTGCTGAATATTATCATCTCTCCAAGCTAATTTGCTCTTACTAATTGACTCTTGACAATCATTTCAGCTGGGTTTGAAGGATGCTGAAAAGCTTGTTGACCTTCAAAGTAATTCAGTAAAATCATACATTTTAAAGGCCAAGGCTCTTTTTCTGGTAAGAGTATCATGCTCTCTTATTTGGTCAATCTCCCCTTTAGAACCAATTTATTTCTCAAGAACCAATTTTATTTCAAATTCAGTTCAGATATGAACTAGTTTATTAAAATTTATAATAACAAAACATCATTTATCTAGAAACCAGCTCCATTGTAGACACATGTATGTTTTTTTAATGTTGCCAAACATCCCCTATGGGTCTGTAGCTACATGAGCGGGAAATCTTGAATGAAGTGTGGAGTTGGACTTGAGTGCTGTTATGGTTGTTTAGGAGAATAAGTAAGGAAGAATGGCGAAATGGTTTCAGCTATTGCCAGTGATTCTAGGAATACTGTTAAATACAAAACACTTTTACTAGTGTGGTTAATTCTCTCCAAAACCCATAAAAAATAGCGCAATGAAATTATTTGTAATTTTCTTCTAATAAACCAAACAAAATGGTTGCTATTATTATGCCATCTGACCCTTTTTTTAGATTTTTATCATATAGTATACTTTTGTTATTGTCTGGATCTTTTATGGGTAATGTGATTATATTATGTAGAGTGTCCAGCTCAATGACAATAATTAATAGAGGCATCATTTTGCCTCATAGTAAGTATGAAGGTGTGGAATTTGCTTAGTATTAACTGCCTGTGTAAGGATGTCTCAAGTGGTTTTTAAATTTGCATAGTAACTGCTTGTGTAGGTCAATTCCATATATTACTCTTGCCACTTTATATGAAAATAAGGGGTTTAAGTCTTAACACTTGCTTCTGTAATCCACATTTATTTTATAATTGCATCCACATTGAACGTAACTTGATATGATATTCTATTAAACTGACAGTTGGAGAAATATGAGAAGGCCCGGGATGTAATTCTTTCAGGCCTTCAACTTGATCCATTTAGGTACTAAATATTTGCATGTTTTCTCTAGCTTCCTCTTTCTTTTTCTTTTTTTTTTTTTCTTGTAACACCTCAATTTCTTTTCTGTGTATCCCTTTTAGAAAGGCAGATGAAACTACGGATATATGTTTTCACAGTAGTCATTTATTGTGGTACATCACAAATGAGTTCTTTCATTTGATATCATGCAGCAATTCTCTTCAAGCTTCTCTTAAAAATTTGGAAAGAGAGTCATCTAGTTCAACAGAGAGGAATAGACATGGACAACCAGAGCGTAATGATGACTTTGATTGCACTCTCTGCCTGAAGTTATTATATGAACCTGTTACAACCCCTTGTGGACATTCTTTCTGCCGTTCTTGTCTATTTCAGTCAATGGATTGTGGTTGGTACTAGCTCTTATTGATTATATTTTTAATGTGAATTCAGATATTTTATTCATTGTGCTAATTCTTGTCCTCATTTGTTAGGGAACAGATGCCCGTTGTGCAGGACAGTTCTGTTTATTAGTCCTAGATCGTGTTCCATCAGGTAAGTTGTGTATAGAGTTCACAATGTAATTTATAAAACTATTTGCAAGCTTTGGATTTTGTTCTATATATATACACACACACATTGTAGTTGGTTTAGGAAGGCTATTCATTGGTTCTATGTATAAGTATAATATGTAGCTAGCCTATGTGCCAAACCTCAAGATGTTGCAATAACAAGCTACTTTCTTGATAAATTTTTCTTGCTAAAAATGTGACGCCGTTAGGCCCAAACTGATAGGGAAAAATGCATGTATCAAATACTCATTTTGGTGCTAGATGAAGCCCTTTGATATTTATAGTAGGCATATCTTATGGGCATATGAGGACACATTTCACTGAATTCAGTTTAGTCTAAGAGATTGTGATCAAATAAAAGTTCTAATAGATTCAATGCGCATTTTTTTCTCTTCTAAACTCATGTTCTTGTCAACTGTTTTTAGTGTGACATTGAAGAACATCATTCAAAAGAACTTTCCTGATGAATATGCTGAAAGGAAGCAAGAGCATGACAGTTTAATCAACTTTGGTGTAGATCTGCTCCCTCTTTTTGTCATGGATGTTGTCATACCATGTCAAAAGTTTCCACTCAATATATTTGAACCTCGGTATAGACTAATGGTGAGTTGATTGACGGATGCTAATGGATATGTTGAATCTCTTTAAGAATTCAAATTAAATTATTTAATTAATATAAATAATTGATTTTTTTTTTGTATAATTCATGTCATGTTATACATGGAATATTGTTATTATTAACAAAAATATATGTAGAAATGTTAGATGCTATAGACTAAATGCTAAAAATCATTCTTATTCATGCCAATCATTTATCATGAAACAGTTCCCATATATGAAAGTATTTGTTATATTTTGAATTACAAAATTTGTACTAACCATTGATAACTATGGAGCACCCTTAATGAAAAATACAATGGTGTGAATATAGCACACTTCTAGTTTGGGTGTTTAGTGGAAACGAAAAAAAAAAGAAAGTTTCTATCTTTTTTCACTAGGTTACATAATTTTATATTGGAGGACATTTTACTTAATATATGGTCATTGTACTCTTTGTTCAAAACTTAAGTACATGATATGATTCTTAAGATATATTTGAATGGCTGTGGTTTAGCTAAATGACCTACCATTTCTAGCAAATGATTGCAGTATTCGGTGAGGAGCGGCATTAATGGAGACTTATAATTTTTGTGTGTGTTACTTTGCATGCTATCTTAAAATTTGCGTAAAAGTTGTTGGGAGATGTAGTCTAAGAATTATTTGGCATATTTAGTATGTGAAAGTAATTTATTTAATTAATGATAAAGGAGGGTGTTTATATGGTTTTGTTTTTGGTAGGAAAAAAATCAATTTTTTTTTTTTGAGGCTATATGGTTTAAATATCATATCTCTGTTTTCATTACTTTTCATATTATTTTTTTAAAAACAGGTAAGAAGAATAATGGAAGGCAATCATCGGATGGGAATGGTAGACTTTTTATTAATCCTTTTTTTTTTCCCTGTTTCCGCGCTTAAGTTACAACCTAGATGATTGGACTGACCATATCCATCTGTTGTCATTTGTGGCTTGTCTATTGATCGTGTAGGTTGTCATTGAGCCTTCAACAGGTTCCATAGCTGAGTATGGCTGTGAAGTGGAAATCACTGAGTAGGTGCTTGACATCCCTCTCACAGTTTCACTTGAAAACTAATGTTGAAACACATTACCTCACGTGAAACCTTTTCTCATCTATGCCATATTCTTTAAATAATTTCTTTTTCTATTTGATGATGTAGATGTGAGCCACTTCCAGATGGTCGTTTCTATATAGAGGTGAAGATATAGCTGATTTCTCTATATATTTATGTGGACTTCTCTCTTCTAGTTATGATATTCAGCCGGTGAAGATGAAGTTTGGACATTAAATTTCTCTGTCTTGGTTTCAACATTCAACAAAGAGACACTTCTTTCTATCATCTATTTGATACTTAGCATAGCTCTCCACATGCAACAGATTCCCAAAATATCAAAAGATTTTCTACCTTTAAAATCCTTGCTACAATTCTGTGGCAGTGTTCAGTTTTTTCTATTTTATGGTCTTTCACTGGAGTCCTATGCTAGAAATTTCATGGAGACCTCAACTTTAGACAACATTTGGGATACGGTCTTAGCTTCTATGTGATGTTTTGCAAATGGCTTTCTAGGGAACTTTTTTGAGCAGAAACAGAGAGAGATTGACATGCCTTGTTACTTATTCTTCTTGTGATGATGCCTTATCCTCTTTCTACGTACATTTTTCTTCATCATTACTAAACTGCTTTTACTATCAAGAAAATCTGAAGTCTCCTATTACTCTACTGTATTGAATTAGACTTGCTTTTTTTTTTTTAATATCATTTCTTATATTATTTCAATGTGTAAGAAAGTTCCATTATGTGCAGATTGAAAGTCGCAGGAGACTTCACATCATCCGTTCATGGGATCAAGATGGGTAGGTTGTCAGTGGATGTTATGTTTAACTAATTCTCTTGCTGTTTAATTATTTAATCTCTCATGAAGTTTTGGCACTATGTTTATGTGTTTTCAATGTTTTATGCAGGTATCGTGTTGCTCAGGTTGAATGGGTACAAGATATTATGCCACCAGAAGGGACAACAGAAAGAGAGAATGTAAGTTGACTGTAATTTTTGCATTGATTTGTTTCTAGGATTTTGGTCTTGTTGGATACCATACTAATGTTTATGACCTTACTTGAGAATGTTTTTTGAACGTTTGACTTGAGATGCCTCAAGTCTCACCCATGAATTTGCGGTGTACGGAATCACTTAAAAAACCCAATTCCTTACGTTTGGTGATTGATCACCTGATTACAGCAGGGGAATATCCTACTTCCTAATCTAATTATCGAAGCTATTACAAAGCATCAATCTATCTACAATTCATATCAGGAGATTGCAACACATCCTCTCAAGCTGGTGCATGTCCAGCTTATTTTATAGATGTGTGTGCATGTAGATGCATGTATGCATATGTTACAGTTGGTCCGCAAATAAATTTAGTGCAAATTTGCTAGTTGATCATTAGAGTTCAAAAATGCGGTATTAATTTCTCCAAAATGAATCTTGAGACTTGTCGCAAATGAAATGGAAGGCAATTTCTCTATGTTTTGTTTGCTTAACAAAGATTGAGTTGGTGTTGATTGGCAATGCTGCTTTGTTAAGACAAATGAGTTTCATAGGATTGATCTTGGAAAACTTTAACTCTTCAAGTAGATGTTTCAACCAAGAAAGCTCACATGCAGTAAAAGCCATAGCTTGATATTTTGCTTCTGTGCTTCATATTGCAACTGCATTGTTCTTTTTTCGTAGAGATGAGATTACCACCGATGAGGACGTAACACCGTGAAGTAGACATCATATCATTAGGTGATCTTGCCTATATGTATTAGGAATAATGCCTGAATGATCCCTGTTTTCATAGATCAACCCCTTTTCGGCAGCTTCTGTAATGTACAAGGTTTAAGCCGCCTTATCCCAATGAATGCCACTAGGAGGGTTAAGAAACAAGCTTACAACACTAATGGCAAAGGATATATCTAGTTTGATTGTAGTAAGGTAACTTAGCTTTCCCACAAATACATGATATATGCCTGGGTTTGAATTTGGCTCCTCTTGATCTTGTAGAAGTTTGACATTTGGACTCAAAATCAGACATATCAATTGGTTTAGAATCCAACATCCTAGTCTCTTCAAAAGATGTAGAGGGCATACTCCTTTTCAGACATGGCGATGCCTATTTTGGATGAGGTTAATTCAATCCCAGGATGTATTGTGGCTTTTGCAATTCCTTAATTTGGAAGGGTTTGAGTACGGTTGTTTTAGTCCATTACTGTCTTTATGGTCATCCCTTGTAATAACACTATCATGCATATGAGCAGCGAGATAGATGCATTGATTAGATGGCAAGTGCTTGTAGGACAGATTGGTCTACTAACCATACCTAAGTGCTGTATCACTTTGCTGCTTAAGACTATATTAAGATTTTTGTAGTTTGTAGACTAAGCCACACTTTTCTGAGCAACAAATTTTTGTGATTTTTCCATGTATATACAGTCTCTAAGTCACCACAAATAAAGACATTTTTAATATCCAGTTGATATGATGATGAGTGGTTCATGGTTGTCATGGATAAGACGAATAGATACCAATTTAACCAACAAAGAAAACGTGTCACCATAATCAAGGCTGGAAATCTGAGTATGTTCTTTACCTGCAAAGCCAGCTGTGAATCGATCTGCTAGTCTATTAGCTTCTACTTTGACAGTAAAACCTGTTAATAAACTACTCTAGATCTCCAATAAAGTGGTGGAAAGAGTCCATGTGTGGTTAGGATCCAAGGATGTCATCTCTTCAATAATAACCTATCACCATATCGGATGAGAAAGTGCTTCTCAAATAATTTAAGGAATTAAAACAGATACAAAGCAGGCACAGGCATAATGGGACGATAACAAGTGACGACAACTCTAAAAGGATCGGCCTAGTACACGAGGCTCCCACCTAGTGGAGTTTAGGGAGGGTAGATGTCTACAGCTTTACCCTTGCTTTGTGGAGAGGCTGTTTTCAGGATTTAAACCCGTGATTTCTAGGTCGCAAAAGAGCAACCTTATCGTTGGGCCGAGACTCACTCAAGAAACTTTTAAATGGGATGATAACTCCAGAAATTTTTAAATGGGATGGGGATTCAGATGCCTATTTTGAACGTTGAGCCTCAGTTGTAATTATGATGGGTATATTCAAGGCATTATTGTAACAAATTTTCATATTTCTAATTAATATGTTTCTTTGTTGTTACAGTTACAGGAATTGACATATAATGCAGCAGAAAGTGCTCGATCATGGATAAGAAGAGCTAAAGAAGCAGCAAGACAAGGTTATCTTCCAACCATCATGCTAATTTTGGATTCGTTGGACATTTTTGTGTCGAGTGACAACTCAGATATATTGATCATCTCTTCTCTCCCCCAAAAAGAAAATGCTGAAGAATTATTTCCATCCTTGTCATAGTAGTCCGTTGATTCTCACTTAGTTATAGACCTTATTATTCCCGTTTGTTCCTTTACAATGACAATGCAACACCGAAGCATTAAACTACCGAATTATCATACAGATCAAAGAAGAATTGAGAGACTCCTGAATGTTGAAGCAATGATGCCCTCATTGCGAGACCCTGAGCGCTTCAGTTTTTGGGTGACTACTTATCTGTGACTTGACATCAGTTATTTCTTTGTCAGTTTGCTTTCATTTTTTGCTATGTACTTATGTAAATTTGAATGCAGCTGGCTACCCTGTCCAATCGTAGGCCTCCAGAAAGATTGGATCTCCTACGCATAAGAGATACCACTGAGGTATTGGACCATTTTTAGATTGAAGAATAAATCAGATGGGAATATTAAAATGGATCATCTGATAATCTATTTTACATTTTTCTCTGTAGCTTCAGTCTATATGGTTAGGCTCTTCGTAGTCATATTCATATACTTTATCTGATATCTCATAAAAAGATTCATCTCTCTGTTTGGTTGTAGAGGATTAGACGAGGCTTGATATTTCTTAGAGCAGAGGAACAAGGCTGCAGAATTCAGTAAGATAAGCTTGGAGGGTTGCCGTTGTTATTGCAATTGAATATTTGTTTATTGGCATTGCAAATTCATTTACAATACAAGTCAGTTAATATTCTTTGGCCTCATGAATGACTGTTAATGAGGTCATTTTTGTTGTAACATGTAGGGTTGAACCCAGTTTTCCTAATATATGTATGTAAATTACATTTTTTTTTTTGGGGGGGCTTTGTGACAAATTTGTTTTACTGGTCATTTGATTTTTTTTTTTTTCAAGTTTTGAATTGGGAATCCTGGTAGTGTACAGGCTTAAGAATTTAAATCAGATTTCAAATTACAAAGAATGATTAACAATGCATGCTTCATAACGTAATGGATCTACTTAATCAATCAGCCCTGACCGAACTGCTTCAAAAGTATGTGGAAGTCTGAGGGACATGTCTAGCATATAATGGTGCTGATAGACCTATTGATTGTATAATGGAACATGGAATTTTCTGAGGAACTGAACTACACTGTGCAAGTGAATGGTATGAATTATGATGTACCGGATGTTGAATACCCTTTTGTTTCAATAAATGGCTAATACAACGAATAATCTGCCAACCAAACTTGGCTTATTTGACCGCTTTTTGACTTGTGCATTGTTATAACTTAATAGTTCAGGGCGGTGGTGATGCTTTAACAAAATTTTTAGGGGGGCAATAACTTTAATATGTTAATTAGATGATGATAATTAAATTGAAATTTATTACCTATTATATATATTTTAAAGTAAATAATTGACATGACAAATGTTAATATGTATTTGGATTAGAGGAGCCAATCCAAAATATTTTCAATAATTAAGTGTAAGTATAATTGATATTTAATAATTAATTATTTAAAAATTAATTTTATGTTTTGAGACATTAAGTTAAAAGAGGATTATGTTATGTTTAGATTATATGAAAATAACTGATTTTGTGTGATGAATTATTAAAAATAATTATATGACATAATTTATTGTATTTTTTAATATTTGATACCGTGGATTATTTTAACAAAAAAATATTATAATTCTAAAATAATTAATCTTTATCTATAATTAAGATTTTGAAAAAACAACACTCACTTAAACTAAATTATAATTGAGTTTTATACTTAAAATTCTAATTTTTTATATCTAAATCATTCAAATTTTTTATTGAGACACGTGAAATTATGTTAAAACAGTTTAAATTGGGGGATTTTTTTTAAACCATTTCAGAATATACGCCAAATTGTGTTAAATTTTTTTTAATCATTATTAGTTATCAAAATAGAATTTAGAATTAATAAATTCATTATTTAAGTATTAAATTTGTTGCTATTAAAATCTTATAATTGATTATCTATTGTAATAAAAAATATTTATCTCTAAAATGATGTTCAATTGTGATATGGTTTTTTATTTCTATTTTTTAATTAGAAAAGGTCTTAATAGACTTTTTAAGCTCAGAGGCCCATTTATATTAAGCAGCATCATTTATACAAAGTAATATGTTTAGAATTTAAATTTATTTATTATACAAAACTTATCTCTATAGGTGCATTTATTTTATATTTTTTGTATAGAAAATAATTTTTTAAGTAAAGAATTATTAAAAAATTATTTTTTTATAGAAGCTATTTATGCGATCTTATATTTAAAAATTAAAAATAGATTATAACACTTTTAAAATAGTGAGTGACTGAGTCAAGATATAACAATATATAATTATATATTTATGGAAAAAAAATTTACATTGACAATTCATAAAAATTAACACACACATACACACACACACAATTATATATATATAATTTTTTAAAAAATTATGTGTGTATATATATATATATACACACACACATAATTTTTTAAAAAATTACTAAGATCCGCCATTGGTTTAGGGTGATTTTGGGGTTTCTCTGTTGAGGGTTATTTGTAAGTAGGCATTTTTACATAAACATTTGATTATTTATTGGTTCTGGATACGTGTTTTAATCCTTTTTACTTGGAGTCTCTCCTTAACTTGTATTTTCGTTCACTATAAACAACCAAAAAATTATAAATTACAGTGGATAATCCAAAAGTATTTGCAATTATATATTTTTATTTTGCTTACCATTCTCCAACTCATTTGTCGAAGGAAAATTATATTGACATTTTGTTTTATGAAAAATCAGTTAATAAAAGGGTCAAAAGAATGGAAAATATTTTTCAGTTTCAAAAGTTGTTAGAAACTAATTATTAGAGTTGTGTTAAAATATTAAATTTTCATCTCATTTTCAACCATTCATGATTTCTATCTGATGTCTGGTAATTCTTTTTAAACAAATGTTTCAGAGGTTATAGGTTGAAATTTCATTACCATCAATATTAAAAAAATGGTTTAGGAATTAGTAGCACGATCCAAAAAGAATGTGTTAATCAGTCATTATCCATAATAAAAAATGATATAGACTCTCCATTTACTTTATCAGATCCAGATGCTTCATCTTCTAATATAACTGGTGTTTAGATATTTCTATATACTTTTTCTGCAGATTGTCCCTTCATGTGAATATATTCACTTCTGTAATTTAACTCTTATAAAATGCAAGATAGTTTTGGCTTAAAATTTAAGAAAACAACCATTATTATTTACATTTTAGATCCAATTTTTCAATAGCAAGAGGGATTTTTTCTCTCTCCTATTCTTTGATCTTTGTTGAGCCATTTATGTTTTCTCCTCTTTTGTGTGTGAGATATTTTTATGAACAAATTGACTTCCTTTGAGATTTGATGAAATTTATCCCACTCCCTTTTATTTGTAAAATTTATTTAGAAAACTCCAGAGTTTGTGAACTTATTACAATGTTCTTCTTTCATTGTATATTGTACAATATCTCAAAAGGAGATCTATGTGGGATAAATAAAAAGGAGTGGAGATGAATTTTACTAAATTTCATGATAAATCAATACAATCTGCCATTTTTTATTTGTTGTTAAGGTAAAATGTATCAAATTTTTGTACGACAAATATACCAATTATTATTGAACTTCAAGTGCATCGGTGGCGGAACATTTAAGGGGTTGGAGGGGGCAGCGGCCTCAAGAAAAAAAAAATTCTTATATATGTAGGGGATGTATCAAGTGAAAATGGATTTTTTAAGTGAGAAGTGAGAATGAACATTTCGGCAGTTAGATCAAATTGTGGTTAAGATTACATCACTAATTAACACTGTTTCCCTTCCCCGCATGTGACATATTTGGAAAGTGAAGCAATCTTGGAATTCTAATGGAGTAACTCTAGTTTCTTCACCCACTTCAGAGTAGAGAGTTACAGACTTAATATATATTAAAGAGCTAATATATCCCATTTCATAAAAAATTACGGTGATTATTGAGGAGTTAATATGGTTAAGATAGTAGAGAAAAAAAATTCACTAATACATAATAAGTTTAATTTTTTTTATTTGTATATTCATATTTTTAAATGAGGACCTCATATTGATATATGACTTAACACACTTACTCCTTTAATAAATTTTTACACAATTTACTTTTTCTCGATCAACTATTGAATTACAACTGCATATCGTTTTAATTGTATGCGTCAAATTCCAAAATAGTTGGATATCTATAAGGATATAATCAAATAGTTCTTATTTACACATATTTAATGAATATTTATTTATTACATTTATTTATATGTATAAAAAAAATGATAAACAATTTTGAACTATCATGAAATTTTTATGACTTGATTAATCTATAATATATATAAACTTTCAATCCAATAGTGAATTCTGTTTAAAAAAAAAAGGAAAAAAAAAACTGATAAAAGTTAGCAAAAGTGTAAGATATGTGTCGAGTTTTATGTCACTCTTAACAAATCCTCCTATCTTTTAAATTTCATTTAATCAACATATCTGCCCCCTAAATTTTAAGGGATCATCTTCCGCCAGAGATCACCACCTGCATCAAGGTGGAATCCAGTGGAACAATCAAACCATATTTGCTTACTTCTATGTAAAACTTCAGTTTCCTTCTGTTTAAACTCCGGAGATCTGAGTGTGTATTTTGCCAAGCTATTATGGCAAGATTCACCCATTTGATGCACAAGGCTGAAGCAGCAATCTTGACTAACTACCTCATTACCAAAAAATATCCCAAAGAAGATCTGCCTGCCACATTCCGGAAGTATCTTAGCTCTGCACTCGCTCAAGTACTCTTCATATGATAAGGACTTCGTTGGTGCATAATCGCTTGTTATAGGTCCATCAGATGGCTCTAAAATTTCTGATGAAAGCCCTTCTCTGACCAACAATGTAATGCTTGCCATCCAGATAAACATTAAACAAAAGTTGTTTAATGTTGCCATAAAACTTTTTCTTTTTTTTTTGTTCAGATGAAATCTAGCTATTAGATATGTTGAAATATATACTTTGCTGGTGGTATTAGGAGATTATTAAGACCATATAATATTTGTGGCTAAAACTGTAGTTTTAACGTTTACGTTGAAAGGGTTTCATTTAATTCTAATGGAACAGACAAAATAAGTTAATTGTTTTTATTTCTTAATAAACGTTAATCTTTGCGCTGCATTTATAATATCATAACGTGTTTTTGTGTCTCTTCCATTTTGTTACGTCTTTATTTTTATTTTTATTTTTAGTTTTTTGGGTACGGTGGAAAGAAACAGAGACTTTTTGTTACGTTTGTGTACAAATTGAACTAAATTTTAAGCTCGGGTTGTAGCCTTATAGTTGCACTAAGGAATACTTATATGGCCATGCAGCATAGGTAAATCAATTATGTTCTACTTAATGATAAAATGACATTTTAAAGTAAAATAACAGTAATGCTATACATCTCGAAAGTCTTTTCATCAAACTGTTACGAATACAATTTTAACTAACAAAAATTAGTCTAATATACGGATCAAAGAGAGAGAGAGAGAGAGAGAGGAAAAGGTGGTTGAGTAATGAAACACATAATAGTTAGATTATTTTTTCAATTTTGCATGTCATTATTTTTTAATACGTGCTCATACTATTCATCATTTTCCTTTAAATAAAAATGCGGAGCAAAATTCATCATAGTGGTCCAAGAGACTATAGAATAATTTCTCACTTTTGTTTTTTTGGGTCAGAGTAATTTCTCACTTGAAGTTAATGTTACTTATGCCATGTTGGACTCCAATGAGAAGGCTGAAATTGGAGAAGGAAAAAAAAATTTCTCAAATGATATGAATAAGAAAAAATATTTACTCTATTTCATTTATTAGCAAGGAAGAGAATACCGCACTGGACATCAAAC
This sequence comes from Dalbergia cochinchinensis, assembly GCA_031216125.1. Classification (NCBI taxonomy): domain Eukaryota; kingdom Viridiplantae; phylum Streptophyta; class Magnoliopsida; order Fabales; family Fabaceae; genus Dalbergia; species Dalbergia cochinchinensis. The sequence continues at coordinate 49,029,211 of CM062373.1, read as the reverse complement.
CGGTCAAAATACTGGTTCAAAGGTTTAAACGTCCAACTAGTTTAATTGGAGTTTAACTGGAATATAATAAAAAATATATAAATATATACATATGATTAATTAGAATATAAATAAATATATTAAATCATTAAATTAACAAAATCAACATATAAAAAATATTCATAAGTCTATAAAAATAAACATAATCTATATAAAATTTCCCTAGTCTTAATCTCATAACACATATCACAACGCATTTAAAAATAATATTTATTAGAGTCCAATGAAATTTATGGTGAATAACTTGTGAATGACAGAGAGAGAAGAAGAAAAACCCAGCAACCTTTGTTGGTGCCCAATTTTGATCAGTTTTGGACTCTAGCAGTTGAAGGCAATTGACTGAATCAACAAGGTGATTGGTTCTCAGTTAACTCGGTTGGACTATCGGCCAGTCCGGACTTGTCTTTTCTTCCCTCCCTATTAGTTAATAGACAACTATTATCCATAAAGCTAACATGTCCAAGTAGTAAATGATTTGGAACAGATGCTTTTTTTCCTTACTTTTATTGTATCGAAGAATTTCTTGAAAGAGTATACAACAGAGTTTATGAAATGAGGAAGTTAGTTCGCCAAGAGGGACACCTGGCAGCTGATCTACTCAACATGGCATCAAGAAGGAGCAACCGAGTTAGGAGACCCACTTCAAAATTGAAGCATTTGGGTAAAGGTTCATTATGTCTTTACGTGTGTGGTATGAACCTCCTTCTCATAAATCTTTCTCTAAGTTTCTTCTGTTAATTCTTCTTCTTGTTCGATTTTACACGTGTGATTTGATAAGTGCCAAAATCAATGGAACTTCTTATGCTATATAGAAACCTTGCTTAATTTTCATGTTATGATTTATTCTTTTTTTGCCATTTATATACTTGGACAATTTACTCGTTACAACTCATTAGTGGACCTATGCATAGAATTTAATAATTTAATATAATTTAAGTAAATAAGTTAAAAAAATCAATTTATTTTAACATGTTCTTTATTTATCTTTTTTACAATTTTGCTATTCTCTTAATATTGCACGTAAAATTCACTGGAAGTTATAATTTACTTTCACTACAACGGACAATTTGTTTGATATTTTTTCTTTGATTTTTAAATAAGGAACTAGTTAGATTAGTTTCTAAATATATATGTGTAAGTTATTTTGATCCAAAAAATTTAGAAATTAACTTTTTAATTATTGACATTAGAAAATGTGAATCAAGTTGTTTCAGACTACATTTTTATTAGGGTTAAATGTATTTTATATCCCTATATTTTAGATCGTGTGTTTAGACCCTGACATTTTAAAACGTGTAACCCGATCCCCTAGCTTTTTGAAACTGTGGGTAAAGCCCTGCCCATTTTTATTATTTTTCCTTCACTAGTTTACTAATGTGCCATCTTAATAATGGTGATAAAATTATGTCTTACTTGGCTTCAAAGGTAATATGGTTGAATAATGAGTTAAAACTGGTTGCTTATACTAAATACAGTAATGATATTACTTATCTATAAAATTCATATTATAGCGAATCTCCATGTAATTTAATTGGAAGATGCCAAATAGAATTTCAATTTATCATTGATGTATCAATTAATGTAACACATTAGTAAAAACATGACTTGACAATAATCAAAATAAGATCAAGGATGAATATAACTTGCATTTTATGATTTTAGGAATTAAAAAATTAATTTCTGAATTTTATGGACCAAAATAATTCACACATACAATCTTAAGAACCAACTTGAGTACTCATTCATTTTTAAATATATGCATACCTCTCAATTAAATTTCCATGTTAAAAAACATAATTGTATATATATGACCTCGGCATAATTTTGCATTTGATTTGATAGTTAGTGATGAATAATGTTATTAAAACTAGACTCGATTGTGAAGAGTGAACAAACAAGACATTGAGTTCAGGTTAATTTGTTTAAACTATTTTTTTTAACATGAAATTGCTTAAACTAGTTTAGTCAAACTGGATGATCTCATATAAATAATCCACATGAACAATATGAAATGCATAAAATATTTGTGAATTTTCAAAGTATTGAGCTTTTAACAAATTAATAGTCTATATTAGTTCAATTAGTTGAATTAGCCAGTTCAACTAAGCTTTAACTTTGACTGGCCCAAACTAGTCTGACGGTGAATTCAGTTGAGACCGAGTCATAAGGATTTCACCAAGTGTCCAGTTCACTATTAAACTGGTTAAATGGCTTCATTTAATATGTTGATAACATTGATTAGCAGTTTTGATATATTTAAAATCAATTTTACGCATGTACTTATAACTAGTCATCTATATGTAATTAATCAATAGTAATATCATTAGGAATTAGCTCACTCGATTCACTTTGCACTTATACATTGGTATAACTTAGATCTCATTCTGGGTTTTCTCAGGTTTAATAATTTCAAATTGAGAAGAATATTATATATAATTTTAATAATATAAAAAATTATTTAAACTAATACTAATATAACTTTATATAATTATTTATTTAAATATTGGTATTCTTTCGCCTGAAAAAGATTGGTATTCTTAATCTTATGACCGAATTTCGACTGTTCTTGTCTACAATTTAATTTACCAGTCAATCATTCCTAACCACACGTTAGGTCGTACACCTACTTCGTGGTTTTAAAAAAATAAGCCTAATTTATAAAAATAAAATGGAAAATTATTCTCACAAAATACTTATTTTTATTAATTCAACAATCAAATAGTAAAAGAAAAGGAACCGACACTTTTGTAAATATCTGTTGTTCTTCCATAACTCTCTCTCTCTCTCTCGTCATCTTACGTTTTTCTTTTCTTTTTACCTATACCATACAAAAGAAGAAAAAAAAAACCCTCAATTTTCAAGCTTTCCATTATTGCTATTTTGTAGTTAATCACCTAATTACAATTAAATTTCAGTTGGAATGTCACCGAATGCGTTGACATCTCAACAAGGGAAACAAACAAATAGAGCTAAAATTATGAGCACCTATCTAACTAGACAATATTCCTTTTATATATTATAATTTATACCATAACCACATCAATTCAAATTAAGATAAGGTCTCATCCTTAATGGAAAACCCTCTAACTAGCTAACCAGGTCAAACTACTCATGCACATAGCTCAGCAACTGAATGATACATACACCAGAAACATAGAATCACCTTATTGGCCACTGATGCCTCAAAGTCATATTATCCATAAGTGATGGGTTATATCAACATGTGCAATATGAGACACCTTATCGACTTATATCTTTTTCATCAATAGATAAAGTGTGGATTTTAATTAGATGAGATCCATATTATATTCAATGGTAAATAGTGTGAATAATGAGTTTATATCACGTCTAATAATAGATAAAGTATAAGTTAACATATGTCCAAGTACAAATTAAATACATTATTCTATCCATACCTCACATCGATTCATAATGCCTGATATGCATGTGATTTGATGTTAAATTTAGGGTCAGGATTTGTTCTATTCAGATTATGATGGGGTCCCTATTTCTAATAATTGTTGATAGAAGTTGAAGATAAAGTAAACCATTATATGTATATGATAACATAATTGCTGTTATGTCTTGCAAGCTACGTTCAATTCTTACCCCACGTGAAAAATACCAAAACAAGGTCACAAATTTGTTCTTTATAAACAATCTTCATTCTGTCTTATGAAAACCCGGATTAAATTTCGTTTTCTTTCTTTGATAATTCGTGTCTTAAGCTTTTCTTTCTTTTTTTTTTTTTAATTAAAAGCTATAAAATGACCCTTAAATTTCAAGGATAATGGGGCCAGAAGTGAATGATTTAATTGGTAATGATTTGAATATATATTTCTTTGAGTTGGAAAAGGATTCTAGCCAGCAATAATAATAAGCTACTATGATGTGCATTTTAAGCAAGGACACATTTCATAATCAAGACAAAGACCAAAAGGCTGTCATACCTAATCACTTATTGCTAGTTCACACAAAAAAGAAAAAAAGAAAAGAAAAAAAAAGCCACTTGAAATCACTTATTGCTAACATATCAAGTCAGTGACGCAAAGGAATTGTGGCTCTCTTAAGCCAGCAATCTGGTGAGGATTCACAGAACACCAAGAAGAGCTCACAAATGTGTCAAAAAAATATCTGGTAAGAACTAAACTAAGTTTGAAATGCCAAACAACTCCAACCTTGGCAATTGTCAGTTTCTTATTATTGTTGGCAAATCCATTCCTTCAAAATACCAACCCCTTAAACTCTCCAACCTACACTTCCAAAAATTTAACAGCAAACACCAAAAGGAAAACCTGGGACAGAAAGGAAACACCAACACCTCATATACACTTGTGTGTTTTAGAGTTTCCATTTGTGAGAACTGAGAAGCCACTCAATTCATCACCACCTCTCCCCTCCCCCCCTCTAGCTGCAGCAACAAAGATCAATTCCAATGGAAGTCTCAGGCAAGATTCTCAGAAGATCAATTCACAGCTTTCTTCAAAACTACCATTATTTTACCTCAACCACAGCTTTTCTAGCATTCCCTTTCTCAGCTTCCATACTCCTCTCGCAAGCTTTAGTCACTGCCTCTTCATCCCTCTTGCCTCAAATATACAATCGCCTTAGGACTCTATTCTCTGCTGCTGGCTTTCCGTCATCACCATTGTTTTCCATTCTTAACTTTAAAGTTTCTCAAACAATGACTACCTCGATCTTCACCCTTCCTTTCACCCTCACCTTTCTCCTCATTGCAAAAGCATCCATAATTCAAGTACTCAATCACCGTAAACCAACCTTGCCTCCATCCTTCGCTTCTATGATATTCCATTACAAGCCACTCCTCCACACCTATATCTACAACTCTTTCTTTATCCTCTCTGCAAATGCAACCTCTTTTTGTCTCCTTTTCTTCGCCTTCAGCTTCACCGAAGGACTCGGCTACTATTCCCCAAGTTGCACACTTTTCCTGTCAGCCGCAGGGGCAGTTCTCTTTTCTGTGATCCTTGCCAATGCACTAGTTATATGCAACATGGGGTTGACACTTTCTGGTATGGAGGGACATGGCGGGTACATGGCAATTCTGAAAGCATGTGTTCTGCTAAGGGGAAAGAAATCAATGGCTCTGTTCCTGGCACTGCCTGCCAATTTAGGCCTGGCTTCTATTGAGGCCTTGTTCCAGTCCCGGGTTGTAACAACCTATCACACTGGGGAAAAGACATGGCCTTCAATGGCTTTAGAGGGCATTTTCATTGCTTATTTGTACTCAATTTTGATCACACTTGACACTATTGTGAGCTGCATGTTTTACAAATGCTGCAAGAAAGGATCATGGATTGATCAGGAAGACAAGCATTTGTGGAGGATTGAATCCACAGAGGATGACAACTGTGGTTACCTGAGCACCAAGAATTTTGAGGAACTACCTTAAGTAGCAAGGTATCATGTTATGACTGATTTGGTGAAGGATTGTCTTCGCATGTTTCACAAAAGAGATGAGGCAACAGGTTATTTTAAACTAGTATAGCAAGTATATTTGAAAGATTCATTCATGTTACTTGAACCAAATCGAGCGACTTCCGAAGGCATAAAGGATTTTAATAGAAGGGCTTTGGGTCAGCGGTGTTCAAAAACGAGGGATGATAAAAGGGTGGAGTGAATTGCAGGAGTAATCTTTTATTTCATCAATCCTCTTTTTTATTCCATCATTTCACCATTGTAGATTGATTGGCAATCTTTTCCAATGAGAATAATAACACTTGCAACTAAATGTTTCATCAAGCAAAGGGCTAGACAACTTTCTGTACCTGATTGTGAACGTTGCATTTTATCAAATCTAGGAGCTGCTGCCACTATAATTTCTTTCTCAGTCCCCTGTTAAGGGCAAAACTGAGGCAAAGTGGTTTATTGGTTTGCTTTAAGGCAAAAGATAGAAAATAAATAAAAAGACTATGCATTAATTGTGGACTCTATGAAGAATGTTTATTTTGCAGTAGTTCAAACTTCTTCATTCATTTTGAAAAGGAATGAGGCCATCAAAGTGTCAAAAAAACCAAGGAATGAAACCTTGATGCAGGGGAAACATCTAAATTTGTACTGAAAAGAAGTCAACACTTCCCATCCTCACCCTTCTCCTCCGGCACAATTGGATATCAAAGGAAATTTGCTAGGAATGAAATATAAACATAATTTAGCAATAGGATCTGGGAGAACAGAATGAAACAAGAACCTGTTGCACTTTACTAACATGTATTATATTTGTCAAGATAAAACTAACATTTCTAACTCGGCCTGCTTTTCACTTATATTACAGTTACAATACAGAGACCTGATTTCTAATTCTCTTCTTAACCTGACAGCTATACATGATGCTCTTGAGGGTATCCTATCAAAATCTCTATTGAAAGAAAAAGGAGAAACTAATTTCTATGTTACATGAGAAAGAATTGGATCCTAAAGAAGAGGGTTAGAACTTTGTACATGGTTTCACGGTACTACTGATGGACTTCGGTGCTTTGAAATCCGAAAGCATGAGCTCCGGTCCCGGAAAAATATTTCAGATGAATGATGAAAGCCAAAGCCGGTTTTTTTGTAATTGAAGGCATGCTCTAGTACACATTTCTTCTTAAAATCTGACAAGAAGGACCAGATCCGGCATGTTCATAGCATTAACTGGATGCAGATGGATTCTCAAGTGCCTGCACCAAGCACCCACTCCAGGTCTAAATTTGGCCTTTCCAGGATATTCTGCCATGAAAGATCAATGAAATTCTGATTCGACAGCATACCATCAAAGAAACGATTCCGAAGCCTTTTGAAAGTTCAAAGGCATTCGGGTGGCAAGAAGTTGCTATTCCCCCTCAAGAGATCACCTTGAGAGGCCAATTGTCCATCTTGGAATGGGACTACATTTGATCCCAAATACACTCCACCTACCGTGCACAGGGTAGAGCCCGGCTCTTTGGCAAGAGCATGATGTTGGTGCAAAGAAGCAGACATCCCAGGCTTCATATATCTTTTGCACTCTCCTGTAGCCTTCCCTGTATCATCATGTGTCAGCTTTCTTCTTCTCTTTCTTTTTCGCTCTTCCTTGTTGGGTTAAGTCCTTTAGCCTTCTCCATTTCAGCCTCTTTCTCAGCTTTCTTCTTCTCTAACTCAGCTTGTTTGATATTTTCCTCATGTGCTTTCAAAAAGAGTCTTGTGAAATTTAAGAGAGTTACAGTAACTGTAATCAACAAAACAAAAACAATAAGAACTCAGCTTGAGAACTATAGAAAACAGCATAAATCACTTTCTTTTTCGCAAAATATTTCATTAAAAATGCGAGAATGATGAAACTACATCTAAATTAGTTAAATTTCTGACAATAAAAAAACACACTTGTTCCAACCATAAATGCAACAACAGAAGAAACGAAAGAAATGTATCCTCCAGAAACAAGAATAAGCATCAATGTTCCAACCTACCTTGTTCAAGTGGACAACGAGCAGGATCCTCACCAAAATATAGTGCAAGTGCATCTGCATTTCTACCCTGTCCACAGACAAATTACACGATCTTTATAATCATTCACTATGCATATTCTATCAAAAGGATGGTTAAGCAGTTACCACAACAGAATATATGTTTGTTACAGATGCCACCTCAGACTCGGCGACAGAAATGAATTCCTTCAATGTCTGAAACAAACATAAAAGTGAGCCAAATGAACATACAAATCAGAAGCAGCTAGCTAACAAACCATAAAAAGTAGAACTATGGGCTTATTCGGCCAATTATAGGGTGGGTTATGGAATCATCATCATCTCTTTCTTAAAGGGGAAGGAGGTGCTAACTGCTAACACAAGAACTGCATTAGCCATTGGATCCTTACCAAAATCTATATGAATATATGAAAATTTAATTTAATAAAAAATGAAAAAGTGCCAGAGCCCTGATGCAGAGACCTAAACTAGAAATCCCCATGCTGACTGTAACTTTAAATATTGATGATGATAATAACAGTAACAACTCGCTGTCAACTATAACTGCAATGCAGCAAAACCAATATTATGAATTCAGCTAGGGGACAGAACTTTCTTCGCCATTATGCACTAACAATGGTTATCCAATCATGTATTGTCACATTAATAAAAGTAGTTGAGTCCCACACCTAATACTTGAAAAGCCATCCAAATGAGATGATTTGATTGGATGACATAGTAATAAAGTTTTACACCGTCTGTGCATAGTATTCTCTTCATGATATAATGAAAAATCAAGAGCATGACATAAAAATGCTAAACACCTTACGGAAGACATCAGATACAGGGCCATCATTTTCAGATGCAGCAAGCTCCTGTTTAACCTTTTCTAATCCCTTGATGATTGCCTGCATTTCTTCTGCTAATGACTTCAATTGTATCTGCAACATTCGGAATTTACAATCTATATTCATTGCAACTGCGCTACTTAATACTGAAAGTTAGCTAGTTCTGACATCATTTTCTGTTGGCTAAAATGCAAATACCCTAGGGAAAACTGCCCTATAAGGTTTTAATAGCCAACCTGCTCAAACTTTCAACATCCGGCAAAGAGCTCCTTCCATATTAGTGAAAAAAGGTAAGCAATATGTATCAAATTCAGTGGGGATTTTGGTTGAATTTGATTCAAAAAGTGTACTCCGATGCTAAATACCTCAACTTGAGATTAATGGACATTGTAATTTCAATGAGATTTCTAAATTTGTGCACCTAATATTAGAGGGGTTACTTCTCACACAAAATTTAGAAGGATTAATTGGAAAAGTAGAAATTACAGTGGATATTTGCCAAAAGACCGAAGCAAAAGAGAGTTATTTTCGTTTAGGCCACTATCATTTGGGCCAGTTGCATTTTGCCACCCTAATTTATAGTCCAATTCCATAACCATTTGGGCCAATTGCATTTTGCTGCATATTCATATACTGTCGTTCCATGTCAGGGTCAATCCTAGATAGGCCCAATTGCACTTCCCTTATGACTGCAGCACCAAGTAAATTCCCAATTGATTCACCATGTCATTTGTGAAGTCCAAAAGGAATTTTTGGAAGCAGAATAAAAAAGGCATATACCAAAGTGATGAGTTTTCGTCTCAAAGGCCCAAGGTGCAATTTGATGATGATTGAAATTTCAAAGGAGTTATTCAGTCATTTTCTTTACAAAAAGTCACATGCTCTACATGTGCTTCTGAAATGGGGATCTAACCTTTAATTGGTAATATACCGATGCAATGATGGGCTTTATCATATTTTGCATTGATTAAAAAAAAATTCCAATTGCAGAAATTATAATATTTGAAAATCATATTTTAAAAATCTGAAACAAATGCACCCTAAATCAATGGACATAAATATTTTAGAAGAGTTGATCCAATGACTAACATTGCTCCAGCCAATTTCAAGGGAAAAAGGGATCATGATTATTAGAGTAGATTATTTGAATAATAGGCAGGCCATTGCAAAAAGTCATCAAAACAACAGAGAATGTGTTCCCTTTTACAAGTATGGGGGAACAGTGCAATTGGACCAGTAAACCTGGGTAGCAAGTTGCAGCTGACCTTTATTTAATGGGATATAAAGAACCAAAAATAAATCATCACCTTTGTGGCTGCTTCTAGGCAAACAAGGTCAAGGTGAAAATCAAGTTGTTCAGGAGACCTTTCAGCTAGGACCTGGAGTTCAAATTGTGGAAAAAGGTAAGCCACCAAATAATGTCTTCATCCATTGCAACTGAGACTTAATACTTACCTTGCAAAGATAATGCATGAGTGTCATTTTACTGTTAGAAGCACGAGTGTCAGTGAGTTTTAAAAGACTATCCAACTTGAATCCAACAGCAGATCCTGCAAAAAGTACAATATTTTACACTCATTACTTGCCCATTATCAGGACACTTTGCATTAATCAGATCTAACAAGAAGACGTAAAAGTTTGTCTGCTAACACATATGAAGGACCAACAATTATCTAACTGTTAAAATAGAGAGAAATGACAGTGTATATGTTTCCTACAACCAGAATGGAAAGATGATAAGGCATTACTGGTACTGAAACAAACATACCTCTTGCCGTTCCTTGATTCAATGTATTACCCAAATAAAGAATTTTCTTCATAATTTCCTTGAGTTTAATCGAATTTCGGACCTATTGCCAAGAAAAAATATTCAAGTTCAAAAGGGATACAGGCAAAATAATGTTTCTTAAATTCATAAGCAAAGTACCTCATCACAGGCAGAGTTTACAGTGTTTAAACTCTTCTTAAACTCTGTAATCTGCATAAAGTGGAAAATAAGATAAATGAAGCAAGAAACCAAATCCAAAACAAATTCTGGAAAATATCAGACACCAACAAACCTGAGACCCAAACTGAATCTTGAAACAAAACACTCTCAATTTTGACTCCACTCGTGGCACTTTCATCAGCTCCAAAAAGTACTGAAGCATAACAATTAACAAAACATATAAGAATATAAATACAAGCACACTGGTCCTTGAATTAACAAAGATCAAATGACTTGGTTTATAATAAGCCAACATCTAAAAGGAAGTGATCAACAAAAGCAAAACAATTTTTCGTTCCACATGCCTCTGGGCATCTGCAGACAAGCTGTCATTATATTAGTGCATGAACTTTAAATTCGTACATGCCCTTGTCACAATTTTGTCTCAATCTCTGCAAGACTGACTAGTTATAACCATTGTTCCGTAGTTAAGATTCAGTTTACATTCTATCCGTTAAAAAAAAGAAATTTTATTAGAATGGAGATAAAGAGTACAACAGAGGATAAGGCATTCTCTCAAAGAAAACAGAATTGAACAACCAAAGTTACATTCCATCCATTGTTTTTCTTAAAATAAATCTGCTACCACTCTTTATGAGTAATGATATTTTGATACCTAAAAGGTGGGTGTCTATTCAGACATCCACCTTATAATTATTGAATGTGATGAATGTTAAAAATAAGTAGGGACCATCATCACATCCAATGATTATAAAGTGGGTGTCTGAATAGACACCCACTTTTTAAGTGTTAAAATATCATTACCCTACTCTTTATAGTAGTTGGCTACCTAATTTTTTCAATCTCCACACCTCACTTCCAGATTTTAGTGCAAGAAATTACTTCCAAACAAATAAGGATAGAATCAGATGTAAAATAGGAAAAATAACAAAATTAGAGTATCAGTAATTTACCGTCACTGATATAAAATAGGAAATATTGTACTCTTATGACAATTCAATCATTGTTCGTGAAAATTTGAAGACTCCAACACATTAATCAGCTATGAATATGCCAAGAAAGGAACCCCTTATAAGTTCTATGTTCTCACAGCTTTTTTTCACAACCACTATATAATACTTTGATCAAAAGAAATCATTTGCAGACCTGTTCACACTTCCCCAAAGTCTCCAGATCACCAGTGTATCCCTAAATAAGCATAATCAAGACGAATCAAAATTAGAAAAGCTAGCATATATAGTAAAAGGGAACAAGTCATAGTCACTGCAAACACCAGAAGCAAGATCCCTTAATTGCAATACAAGATCTAAGAACCATGCGTAAGTTTGCTAAGCTTAACCTTCAAAAGTTCCATCTCCTCTTTGGTTGGACAAAATTTAATTAGATTTTCCACCTGATCTACATCTAATACCGACTCGTCCATGGCTAGCACTGCAGCCTGAGAATATGAATTTAGATGTGTTAGACAAGAAACAGAAAATGTTACCAGAGGACATTCAAGAAGTTTGATAAATTTTGTACAAATATGATATGGCATGAGATTGTTACTAGAACTATCTACTATCAGAAGCCATTAGTCTTAACTACAAGCTACAACCGGATCAGAAGTTATTCCAAGAATTCTCCTCAATGCAACTAAGATGCAAAAACGACAACAATAACAACAATGAAGGACTTCTCTGACAAGTTGAGGTTCTTATATGTATCAAACAACATCATAGTATTCTAATACAAACCTAGATTTCAAATAAGGTTGTCTAGAACTAAGGCTTCTTTTCTCAATGGTTTCTTTTGTAGGTTTCGTTTACCATTCTCTATATTTATTGGGCTATCCTCAATTATCAACTCCTCTTGCTGGGGCTTTTATTGGTCTTCTTCTCACATGGCCAAACTGTCTTAGGCTAGATTTTATCATGTAGGCAATAAGTACTACTCCTACTTTCTCCCCCATGCATTTTTTGCAAATCTTATATTGTATGTTTACTCATACACCATAACATTGTCATCCATGCAACACTTGGCTTGTGCTCTTGTTGGTATTTTACTGCTTAATATTCAGCACCATAAAGCATTACCTGTGTAATGGCTGTCTGGTTAAATTTTCCTTAAGGTTCAAGAGCCACATTTCGATCATAAACATCACTTGAAACATTTCTTTATTTAATCAATGTGGCTTGAGTCCTATGGTGTACATTTCCCTCAATTTTTCTGTCAATATGTATGATAGATCCAAGATACAGAAACTGTGCAACTTGTAGTATGGCATGATCTCCAATTTTCACCTCTAAGCTAGTGTTAATGCACATCTTGCTGTACTTGTATTCCAAAAATTAAAATTTAATGTCTTATGTAAAAGAACACTATTGTTCATTACATATGGTTGAGCATAAAAACTCGACGTCATACTCATGCTTCAAAAGTTGCTCACATGAATTAAGATATTTCGAAGTATGAGCTTACCATCATGTCAGGAAGTGGCATCTTAACCTTCGTGAGCATAATTTCAGTATTATTGGCCCTCCTTAGTTCAATCTACAATTAAGAATACAAATACACAGATTATTTGTAAGTACTAGGTAAGTACCAAATAAACACCAAGATAAATGCATCAAGTCAAGGAGTTTTGAATGAATATAAGCAAGATAAATGCACCAAGATAAACCTTTGAATTATCTAAATTTCAATGTCCAAGACATAGAAGAGAGAGGCATAACAACATTAAAAGAAAATTACAAGGGATGTATCCAGCTAAGTCATTCTTTCTCAACGCTTTATGTGACAAGAACCAAGGTATGCTCAATATTTTCTTGACACATAACATGAAATAAAACTGTACATTTGTTTCTCTCACAAATAAAAAAATACCTAATAACTCAAGTCAGGTCACCAATGACGCATCTAGAAAATTCGAGAATTGGGGGTGAGGATAATACACAAATAATAAGAAATGGAATGTGCTATATTTTGTTATTTTATTTTATTTAGAATTAATGTAGGGTCAAGTTTAATAAAATAATAGGAACAAAAATATATATATCTACATAATTATTAAACAAATTTCAAAATTTGTGTGGCTGCATGAGCCCCCACCCAATCTAATATAGATCCATCCCTGCAGGTCACAGCGAAAAGGATTTCTTTTATGAACAAACTACTAGGTGTAGAAAACAGTGATATTAAATTCCGACTTTAACATAATGTAAGGCCAAAACATTAGAAACCTCTGTTGACAACCAAAACTACAAATCATAGTCAATTAGACAATTACACATTCCAAAAGAAAGATTAACAAGTGAAGACCATGAAATCACCTCTCAAACATGGCTCACTCCAAAAATAATATTTTAAGAATATTCATAAAGAAGAATACCAAGTGGACTTTGTCGCTTTTGGATCCAGCAGATTTGCGCTGTCCTCCGGATTTACCACCAGAATCAGCAGGTTTTGGAACATTTGCAGAAAAAAGCTTCTCCAGCTCTGAAACGTCAAACTCTTGTGCACTAAGATTGAACGTAAAACCAGTCATTACTAAAGGAAGGATATTGAAAGCAAGAGCCAAAGTGTATAATTGAATAAATAAATAAAATAAATGCATTAGACAAACTCTTGCAATAGTGGACAAGTCAAATTACATGTGAGGTTCTCCATTTCTTTGCAATTCTTCCCATAAGCTTCCTTGTAATGCCCTTGTTACCTTACTCCAGTGTAGAGGCTTTAAGGAAGATCGCCGAGCTACCATTGCACTAGCCCCTGAAGGACGTGCAAGTCCACGCCCTCTCCCTCTTGGATCAGCACCACCTGGAGGTGGTGGAGGTGCACCACCTGGAAGTCTAGGAGGAGCTGGAGCACCAGGAGCACGAGCTCTAGCAGGAGGTGGTGAAGGAGGACCTCGACCTCCAGGAGGAGGTGGCGGAGGAGGACCTTGACCTCCTGGAAGTGGTGGAGGAGGTGGTGCTCCATGCATTGGAGGTGGCGGAGGTGGGCCTCGGCCTCCTGGAAGTGGTGAAGGAGGTGGGGCTCCATGCATTGGAGGTGGCGGTAGGGGAGGAAGAGCTCCATGGGTTGAAGGTGGTGGCGGTGGTGGTACTCCCCGAGTTGGTGGAGGTGGGGGAGAAGGGGTTCCAAACACTGAAGGAGGTGGTGCTCCACTTAATAGAGGAAGTGGAAGTGGTGGTGGTGGATGTGTTGCACCACTTGATGGAGGAAGTGGTGGCTGCGACGATGCAGGTGGTGCTCCACTTGATGGCGGAAGAAGTTGTGGTGCCCTACCGAAAGGAGGTGGAGGAGGAGGTGGTGGTGGAGCTCCACTTAAAGAAGATGGAGGCGGTGGTCGTTGAGCTTCTCTTAAAGGAGGTGGAGGTGCTGATGGTGGTTGAGATTTACTTAAAGGGGGTGGAGGTGGAGGCGATGGTAGTGGAGATGAAACTCTATGTGAATCAAGTAACGATGGTAAAGGTGGGGGTGGCAGTGGACGTGATGGATCATTCCTGAAAGTTGGTGAAGGTGGATCTTGAAATGATTCAAATAGCGGTGTTGAGGGAGGAGGAAGGGAAGGTTCACGTGTGGAAAGAAGAGGAGGAGGGGGAGGAATGGATGGAACTCCATATTTTGAAGAAAGAGGCGGTGGTTGTGGATGGGGAAGGGAGACTATAGGAAGCAATTCAAAAGCTTTTGATGTAATTCCCCTCGCACTTATTGTAAAGGGAGAGATAGGAGGAGGAGGTGAAGCACCACTATTCTCTCCAACTGTAGGAATGGACGAATAAACAGACTTCCAAAGAGTGGGATGGGGTAGGAAACTCCCTCTACTTTGCTCAGGAAATGAATTTGGAGGTGGAGAAGGAGGGGGAGGAGGAGATGTTGTATGTTGCACATTTATCCCATCGTTTGGTCTACTAGATAATGGCAAAGTAGGAGGTGGCCTTCCAAGCAAAGGTGGAGGCGGAGGTGGAGGTGGAGGTGGAGGTGGTGGTGATGGGGGTAGGGGTGGAGTTAGTGCTTGAGTAGTTGGTTCAAGAGATGCTTCTTTAATGAAATGTAACAATGATTGTGGTGAGTCTAATTCTGCTATGCTATCTGCAGATTTTGAAAGGTACCTCTTACGACTTTTCAGGTCATTTGTCTTATCTATAGAAACAACTGCTCCAGGACCATGAGAATCAAAAGAAGACGACCTTCCTTTGGCATCTGTCATTTTCTCCTTAGGAGAGAGAGCATTGGATGAAGCAGCTGGTGGATTATGAGGCCTTGAATATGGATATAATATATGCATTGAATCTTGATAAGAACCCTTGTTACTAGGAATCCACCTAGTTGTTGCATTTGGCTTTGCATGTTTTGCCTCAAAGCCGTGTGTTTCATGGGGTTTATTCTTTTGCTTTGTTGCAACTGTATCTCCAATTGGTTTTGAGTGTGAAGAAAGATGCTTTTTTTCGGTAGATGGATGTGGTTTATCAAATTTTGACACAGAAAGATCATGATTCTGCTGTCCTTCCTTGGACCCTGATTCTTTTCCTGTTGCATTGATATCTTCATCATATTTGTTTTGCATAACTGCCAACTCATCATGCACATTCACAGTGACTTCCTTTGTTTCTAGAGTTTTCATCCTATCAAAAGTGACTGCACTAGGAGTTGGTTTAATTTCTCCTTCATCCACAACAATGTCTGGAGTTGATTTGATTTCGCCCTCATCCACAGTTATGTCTTTCACAGCAAGAGGATCTGAATCTTCTATCTCGTCGAGCTTGTACTTGACATCATCAATAGTAATGTCTTTCACTACATTAATTCCAGAATCCATCCTTCCAACCTGTTTGTGACTTCCATCATCCAACGTAAAATCCTGAAAAGTATGAGGATCCAAGTACTCTTTCCCAATGTCTTTATGACTTCCATCATCTACTGTACTATCGTGAACAATTTTAGAACCGTACTCCCCTTTACCTTCCTGTGCATCTAGTGCATTGCTGAAGATCTCTTCCACTTCATAGAATTCATCAGGTGATGCACTTTCTGACTCATTTTCATCTCCACTCACAATTACTGTGGTTAGATTAGGTATAACAGCGTCAGCATCCAAAAAAAGCACCTGATACAGATATGAGTGTTTGTTCAACTATGATTGCTTCAGAAATGACTGCAACAAAAGAATAAGAATAACTTACCTCTGATTTGAAGTCCTTGGGTAACTGCTCCTTTGCATCCCATATAATATCGATATCATCACGGCTCAACATCAATATATTTGACCGCACAAATGCAGTATGAAACATGACTCTGAACATCATCTCCTCACGAATGAAATCTTCACTTAAATGTATGCATTCAAGAACAACATCCCCTTGAACACGACAATGGATATCAATTTTCACGAGCATACATTCTGCCTGTGATTAAAAATTCCTTAAGAAGGCATTCTATCTAATTAATTCACAACTCAGTATTAATAGCATCATTTACATCACCTGTTGGTAGTGGCGAATGTGTTTTTTGTTTTTTGAAGTTAACAAAAGAAGCTTAGAGCTTCTATTGGCAGGTTTTGAAGGGTCTGGACCATACACCCGTACAACAGGCCTGCAACCTGTTCCATTATCATATAGTGGCAGGTCTCTGAGAATCAGACAATCCATAAATAATGGTGTTTCTGAAGGAGGCCACTCAGAACCTAGATTTCTTCTGGAAATATACTGAAGATATCTTAAGTGAGAAGGCTGTGGGTTCAAAGGTGATAACAGTTGTAAAAGTTCCCTAGATGCTTGCTTGTAGACCATTTCAAGGGTCTTCTGCTCCCCATTATACTGTTTCCGATACAATAAAAGACCTGCTAGCATAAATGCCAACACAGGCCACCCGCCCCTATCACAGTGCATCAAAAGCACATTTTGTTGCCCCTCCAAAGACAACCAGCTTTCACTTGATCGCAGGAAGTGGTGGATCACCTCCAAAGGCAGAAGTGGACAACCCTCGTATTGCCGAGGGTACTCCATAACTGTCATGTCATATTGAGCCAGTGTATCTGAAATTTGGCTGCGCCTTTCCCCTTCCCTGAAATTGAACACCATGATAGAAGCATCTGGAAAGTGATCTTGCAGCTGAGCTACAATGCCTCCAATATAATCTTTGTACTCGTCTTCTTCTAAGACATCCGTGGAGAAGCAACAATCAAAAACTGGAAAATGAAGAAGAAATTACAGTCACATATTATTGCCACACATGAGCATGTAATTCAAAACCTTATCAGCATGTTCAGTATTCTATGTTTTGATTTTAATAAGAAGCTAAAAAAAATCAAAGACATTAAACGCAAGGTAGATTAATTTGTTTGAAAGAAGCTTCAGAAGATCAAGCATATATAGTTAACAGAGCAGACATCTCCGAGCTTCTAGGTACCTTCCTTATTAGAATGTAGCAGAAGCAATCGTTGTAAGGCATAATATATATAATTTCCCGGAGGACAACAATCTAACTCAAAAAATAGGAAAAGTATTTGGAAAGGACCTTAACTTTAGAAGGTGTAAGTTGATCTAATGGTCTTATCTTTAAATGAATATATGTGATACAATATTAATAATTTTTCCAATTCAATATTATATAATTATATATATTGTGTATCATTTTCAGTAAGTTATAATTTGCATACGATCTCAATTATTTTTTGGAATGCCAATTATTTTCCTCACTTTTCATTTTCTTTAGAGCTAATTCGATGACATGTCATTCTAAAATACATATATTAATGGCATGTAAATGAACATCTTCTTGCAACTGGAAATTC
This sequence comes from Dalbergia cochinchinensis, assembly GCA_031216125.1. Taxonomy (NCBI): domain Eukaryota; kingdom Viridiplantae; phylum Streptophyta; class Magnoliopsida; order Fabales; family Fabaceae; genus Dalbergia; species Dalbergia cochinchinensis. The sequence goes on along the minus strand of CM062373.1, from coordinate 49,011,154 downwards.
TTGAGTTCCTTGTTTGGAACATAATAAACATGAGGCCCATAGCTATACTACAGTCTAAAGTCTATTTTTCTAGAACTACCACCAAGGAAAACCAATCTCTTAAATCTTTTGAACTAACAATGCTCAATTGACGAATCACTATGACTCAAATACTACTTTTTTTTTTCATATCCCAATTGTACACTTTGAATAACCTATCACCTAACCCCCAAACAAGAAAAAATAAAAAAGAAACATAATAAAGACCCCAGACAAGGAACAGAGCAAAGAAAGGGAAATGCAGCATATAATCCATTTACCAAACACCATTTCCTACTTTTCTACCTATAAACACGTTATTACATATTAATATCAACTTAATGCAACATAAGCCTACATTACAACAAAGAAGGCAGCATAGAACCCCAACCACATTGTTATAACTACCACATTACCACATGCATTGCGCCAAAAATGAAAAATAAAAAGTAGAGAGAGAGGCAAATAATGCGCTCTGAGATTCATGCAATTTATGGAAAAGGTTGATAATGAAGAAAAATAAATTAGGTAAGGGAGGACACCATAGACCCTCTCGGAGATCTCGAGAAGGTGATCCGGCGGCTTCCGGTAAAAGAACTTTCTGAACAGCGCCATCCAATGGCGCTGTTTCCACCCCGATTGGATCCAAACCTATCAGCGTTCTTCCATCCTAAAGGCTGTGTTTCGTAGATCTCCCATTCGCCACATTCTATCCAATTCGCCAATTCAGGAGCAATAGCTAGCGCACCACCATGTAACAACAACAACAACGACAATAATAATAATAAAAAACAATTAATTGAGATAAAAAGTGGTGAATAATTCAATAGAAGAATTTGTGATAGAGAGTATATAATGGTTACAGTGATGGTGATGATAATTAGAGGGGGAAATGTGAACGCTGGGATTATGTCATGGGAGAGAAATAAAATGGGGATGTGGTTGTTGTTGTTATTAGAATGGAATGTGGGATGAAGGGAGAAGAGGAGTGGTGGAGCAGAAAGGGAGAATGATGAGAGTGAACGGAAGTTGGAGGAGTTGATGTTGTTGTGCCTGTCTGTGTTTGCGTCCCAATGTCTCCATGTCCTATCCCTCTTATCTCTCTCTCTCTCTCTCTGTTTTTTTTTCCTTTTAATGTCTGCAACGAATGAATGACGAACATGAACGAACATAAGATCGATAATGCATAAAACGGGACAGGACGTGATAACAAAAACTGCTTGTTTTGTCGGGTTGGCGTGGAATGAGCTGACCTCAGTTGTGCTTCCTGCCTGACATGGCAATTAAGCCACCTGGTCGAACCACGTGGCAAATACCCTCCACGTTGCGTGGGAAGAATAATCTATACAATAATACAAAGGGAATTCTTCCTTCTTTTGTTGTCCAATTTTTTCCCCCCAATTTTTACCCATATGTATATTTTTGTTGAAAAGCTTTTATGGGGGTTAAAAATGTAAGTTCCACGTTATCCACCATATTAGTTTTCATTACCATAGTTGGTTTCTTAACTTCCTCTTACATTAACTTTTTCTTTTTAATCTTATAATTGTTAATTTTCTCTCATCACTCTCATTCTTCTTCTTCTTTTATCACACACTGTTTTTGATCTATTCTCTTCTTCCTTTGTCTCTTCATTCACTTTTTTTTATCCTCATAACCTACGAGAACAACTATGTGTACGCGTAAAACAAAACCAATGAAGAAGAATATTCATTTTGTCTTTGAGGGATATCAAAATTTTGTTTCAAATTGAGAACCCCATATTGGCATTTTTCTCTGATAGTTTGTGAAGAAAACTTTCAAAGGTGCCGTAAAAAATGTCATTTTAATTTATTCCTCATATGGTTAAAAGTCTTTGCACAATCTTTAATTATATTGATGTGTTTTGTTATCATTTTTAATTTCTTTTGTTATGTAGCTTTAAAATTAAAGATTATCTTAATGCAGAGGTTTCACTAACACTCAAAGGGCTTTATGCTAAAAACCAAAGTTATATCAATATGGAAAAGTTTATTATCGTATTATTGGGTGCTTATACAACAGTGTTAAAAGTCTACGAAGACATGGCGTGAATTCTTTCCATGCAACTCTAGGAACCATCCAGTCATCATCGAAGCCAAGACAAACCTCAGTGCATCTTGAATTGTTGTGAAAGCGAGCATAACGGAGAATGCGTCTAATTTCACAACACAATTGTGAGTTCCTTTTTGGAGACACCTTCAATTTGGAGAACGTTTCAAATAATGCGGATTGCGCTCATTTATTGCCTGTCTACCTATGTTTCTTCCAAGTCTATGTAAGTTCATTCGCTGTTTTAATTCCTTTGTGCAATCCTTCATGCCAATCCCAATATAATATTACTTTTCTTTTTTGTGCACTAATACATTCTTACTTTAATTCTCTTATCTATGATAGCAACTTGCACGATAAAAGGAATAATTAATTAGATTGTGCAAACTAATTATTTTTATGCATGATTTCAATTTTAGAATGTTACATGTCTTACATTCTTTTAATTCATTTGATTCTCCAAAAAAAAATTTAGAGAAGGAATGAATATTATTTTGAATTGAATATGTACATGCTTATTTTATTATAGTAATATCCAAAAAATAAAATGCGACTTAATAGGTGCTGTCGTGCCTATCAAGCCACTAGTATAATATAATATATAGGTAATTTCTACTTTCTCCACTCTAAAGTAATAGGTTCCAAGCCCTTCCTAGCTAATCCAATGAAATAAGGTTGTGTGTTTTAATTTTAACTCATTTGAGTGCTCACTTGTCACTATTATTTAATTTATGTTTAGACCCATATGAATATTTTTTTTTTTTACAATTTTACCCAAACATTATTTTCAAATGTCCAGAAAAATTAAATTGTTCTACTTTGGTATCTGCTCTTGCACTTTTTCTTTTCACAATTTAGTAAATGCATATATCCATGTAGTAATCAACTAGTGCTTTCTTATAAAAAAAAAATTAGCCAGTGCCTTTTGCTATCCTTGTACCAAAGTATTCTCTAAGACGGTTGAACTCAGGGAGTATTGATAGATATGTGTAGTGCACTTGGTGTTCCTAAGGTATTAATCCATAATAGCAATAGGTTTGTTAATTGCGTAAATTGCGTACTTTCTTATAATTTGTAGCTGTGGATTTTATAGTGAATCTCATATGTTTGGGTCTATCATGAATCCTCTATTTATTAATTATTGTATCAAATCATCTAACAAAAATAATGTTTATCTAATGTCTAATAATAGAAGGTCCATAATGAATCTAAGCATATAAGGTCTATCTTATAATTTATCGAGCATTCTTTATACCCATGAAGAATAGAAAAATGGAGTGCGACCTGCTCTTGGTGGCTAGTGATCGAATGCCTCACTGGTTTTAATTACCGAGTCATCGTGCAAGGGGCCAATAAAAAGTAAAACATTACTGTCAATATTCTGAAAGGGACTAGGGTCCTACAAGAAGGAATGCGTTTTGATTTTCTTCTGATTTGGGGGTAACAATCTCATATATCAAAGTAGGACAGTTTTCTCAAATGTTTGCCATAAGTTTTGGGTAAAATTGTAAGGAAAAAAAATACTTAGTGGGTCAAAACATAAATTAAAATAGTAGTGACAACTAGGCACATAGGTAAACTAAAATTAAACACTTGGCTATATTTCATTGGACCAATTAGGAAGAGTTTGAAACCCCTTATTATGGAGTGGGTACCGTAGAAACCACCATATATATATATACACATATACATATTGATTAAAATTCATGTGAGAACATCACCAAAAAAAAAAGTGAGAACATTACAAATTAATAATAATAATAATAATAATAATAGTCTATGTGAGAAATGTCAACTAGATTTAAAATATGAATTTAATTTCTAGTTATTAATATTGTAAATTATACTATTAATCAATAAAAAAGTTTAAGATGTTAAATTATGTTAGGTAGTTATTAGAACTATATTATTTGTATTCATTGTGTATGAGATACTATATCGACTTATGTTCCACCAATGGTAATGAATTGTGAGTCGATACGATATCCCACATAAGTAAAAATATAATTTTTCTTTTAGTTATTATGGTAAATGATTTGACATTTTCTTAAAATTTTATTTTTTGATGATCTTCTACTCATGCACCGTTATAAATTGGGTTAGATTTCTCAATTTTCCTTATTAGTAGATAATCTGTAAGTACTTTTATAAGTATTTGATGAGCCCGACATATACCTGATCTTGATCTGGGCCAAATTTTTCCCTAAACCTAAACTTTTATTAATAATATATATTTGTTGATAGTGTAAGATGACTCTTAAAATATTAAAAGTAACGAATGTTAATGTCAATTGGCTGGTATGTAAGGAAGGAAATATACAACCGTAACTGAAAGTGAGAATAAATTTTCTTATTTGATAGTAGTTGATAAGAAGAGAAAGAAGAATCTATGAAAAATCTATCAGTAGTTTTTTATTTTCTATTTCTTTTTATTCTTTTCCTATATTATAAAAAAATATTAAATAATATCTTCATACATTTTTTGGCATAATATCATAATACATGAATGCATAAAAGTATAAAGGTTTCCATATAAATAATTGAATTTGAGTAAATAGTTCATATAATTTTTTATGGCTAAAATAGCTTGTGTAATTGTGTTTAAAATATTTATTAAAAGCCTTACAAACTACAATTACCCTCTTAAAGTTAATTGAAACGAACCATGTATTTTACTCCCTATTTTGATTACTTTCTTGAGTGTAGTCTATACTGGCGTGTAGTACAATCTTGAAATTGTTAGAGTTACAGGATATATACTTATGTCTTAATAGTACAAACATAAAAACTAATCCAAATTTATATCTGCCATCTTAAAAAATAAAATAAAATTACTAGTTTACTGCTATAAAGATAAAAATTAAAGCGGTTTCCATTTATTTTCCACTTTTCACAATAATGGGACCATATTATTTCGTTTCGGTTTAATTATTTATAAAGCTTAATGATTGAGGTTAAGGCAAGAATTTCAAGAAGGTACTTTGGCTTCATTGTGAGTAGGACAACCACGCGTTAGGGTCTTCATAGCCTCTCTACTTTCTAGACTTAGGTTAGTTAAATGAATTTCTTTAGTGAATTGATCATCACTTTCAAATCACTTTCTTCTCACGAAAACGATGTTCTTCACTTTGCCCATGTCCGTCAAGATCATGCATGACTCTAATATATTACTAGACTTAAAAAAAAAAAAATCGTGACAAGCGTTACTCTTGATACAGTTAGTATAATTTTTTTTTTTCGATTAGATATACAGTGAGTATAATGATTCAATAAATTGAGCAAAAAAATTATTCATAAAATTTTTTATGGTAATTACTTCGGTACTATTGATAAATGAGCAGTACGAAAATATATCATTGCATGACAAATGTTTATTGATTCTTTTATTTATGTCAGCATCTAGTCAACATCCAGTCAATAAATTTAAATATTGAAATCTATAACTTTTTCTATTTCTAATTTATTCTCAATGATCATTTAATAAATACATAAAATAAAGAAACTTACCATTTCTTCCTACCGACTCCCAAATCCTCAATATGATTTCATCAACCTCTCGCCACTGCCCATTCTCAGTCACGCTCCCAACCTTTTTTTTTTTTTTTCCTTTCAGTAATTATTATTGGCTCGACCCCAAAATGAGGGAGCAAAGAAAAAGAGGTACAAAGTTCGGGAGTTACATAACAGCTACGTAGGAAAAAACATGAAGCAAATGGAACAATACAAACAATAGAAGGCTAAATCAAGAACTTATATTAAAATGTGTAAACGCACGGTTCAAATAACTAATGTACCGGAAGGCTCATATATATTATTAAAGGAATATATCTATATCAAAAATAATATATAAAATTAACCATAAATATAAATGCCGTTTTCTAATGTAATTGTACAAATACAGAGGGCTAGATGCACTGCATATTAATACTATTAGGATTTTGCCTTTATATAAAAGTTCAGGCTAAGGAAAAGGTTGAAATTAATTTTAATGTGTGTGTGTCTATATATATATATATATATATATGTGTGTGTGTGTGACCTAATTTTTATTAGGGGGTATAAAAGAATGGATTAGATCGAGTTGAACTAAACCCGAGCTCAACCCAATTTTCAGACTAGGTCTATGTTTTGAACCAAACATGGCTCAACAATGACCTAGTCTAACCTAACTAATGATTGGGTCAACTTGATCTTCAAACAACATCCATGATTTGGATATATACATAGTAAAATTATCAATTTTATAAGTAAGAAATAAATTTAAAAAATATTTTACAATATGAATTTTAAAATAAATTATACCAGTATAAAATACATTAATTTAACTATAAAATTTTATATTTTTAAATTATTATAAAAATACGACTAGAATGATTTAACTTTACATCAAATATAATCAAGCCAACTGAAAATATAACCCAAATTTAAACCAATAAATTTTGGATAGAGCACAAAAATGAAAAAAAAAAGTGTTATTTAGATGGGGTGTGGGTAGTTGTCCCACACATAATAAATACAAATAATTACTCAAATGAAACCCTTAATATTTGGAGTTATGTTATTTGTATTCACAATATATAAGGCACCATGACAATTTATATCTCATCCAACATTAGATAGAGCCAGGACTACATTCAAGTGAAGTACGTACCTTATCTAATGATAATAAGATGTGAGTAAACATAGTGTTCCATGCATTGTAAGTACAAATAATATTTTACTATTTTTTTGTATTAGTCAAAAGAATGTTGGTGGAGGATCCGTTAGTCCAGGCAAGTCGGGGACTAAGGTTGGTCCCTGTATTCAAAGTTCCAAAAATACCCCAGTCCACTTGCCTTTCCTTGATTTCAGCCGTTGGATGATTGAATTTAAAATCCAACACTTGGTATTAGGCATGTGGCTTTTATTTACCATAAGAGTCAATATTTGCTTACTAGTCTCCATGTTGTTCAAAGATCCTCTTAAGCATGTGTACTCCAAAATGACTGTCATACCCATACCCGGTACGTACCCAATATCAGTACTTGTTGGGTATTCTGGGTACTTGTTAATCAACAATTTCAATAAGTAAATGTCACTTAAATATAAATTAATCCTTATAAAAGATTCAATTTTGCAATTAAATGAATTAAACTATTATTTTATCTTTTTAAATCTTGTGTTTTTTTTATATATTTCTACTTGAATATCATAAAAAGTCATTTATCTTATGATATAATTATTTTATTAGTTATAATTTTATATTTTATATAATATATCTTTCCGTACCTGTACCCTAGTTTTTGAAAAATTTTCATATCTCGTACCTGTATCTGTAACGCTTCAATTTTTACTGCTATGCAAAATGACCAAAATACCCCTAGGTCATTTCTACACAAAATTTGAGGCCAAAATAGTCCAGGCCATCTTCAATAGGCTATTTTGATATTAGAATAACATTATATGGTGATTAAATAGCAATATGTGCAAAAATCGCGATTTTCAATTTTTCAATGTACAAATGACCAAAATGCCTGGGTCATTTTTGCCCAAATCAAGGACGCCACCCAAGCTATCCTCAAGGGGTTAGTTTTATGCTTGAAGGGATTATGTGTGTTGTAGATGTGAAAATATCAACTTCAATTTTTACATAAGTGAAATTACCAAAATACCCCTGTGGTAATTTAACACGAGATTAAGTAATTTCTGAACCTAGTCATCGCCCGGGAGTTCAAAATGTTTATTACATGTGTAATTTGATATTTGAAAATGTTCGGGTGGTTTCAGGGAGTTTTTATGTGAAATTACCATTTTACCCCTAATTAACAATAAATGAGCTTATTTACGTAATCAAATAAATATAGGTAATATTAGGCTCTAATTAAAGATAAATTAATTTTATTTATTTATCTTGAGTCAAAATAATTATTTGAGGTAATTTTAAAGCATAAGATTATTTTAGAAAAGATTATTTTTCTTTTTTACTTAAAAAGGGGTTCTTAAGACACATAATAGGAAATTAGTGTATTAAATTTCTTTTTCTTAAAAATAAAATATATTTTAGATTTTTTTTTATTAATTCAGATTATTTGCACTAAAAATTCCACTACATATGTTGGCCATTTAATTTTGTAATGGAGCACTTAAATATTTGATTATTAAGCACTTACTTTAGTTTATCAATTTCTTTTCCACTAACAATTTCTTTTTCTCAAAAATAAAATATATTTTAGATTTATTTTTGTTTTATTACTTCAGATTATTAGCACTAAAATTTCCACTATAAGTGTTGGCCATTTAATCTTGTCTTGAGGAATTTTAAACTCTTGATGGTTAAGCCACTTACACTAATTTGTCATTTCTAAACCATTACAAATTAAATACCCATCAAATATATGTCCTACCACTCACAAAAATTGAAAAAAATACTCCTCATTATAGCAATTAATGCAGCTGCCTCACCCCCCAAAATCCCTATAAATATGTGTTTTTCCAAGCCTAATTCACACACAAATATTCATTCTTACCATTTGCATTTTTGGTTGTAGTCTTGCTCACAAAAATTAGCCAAAAATCCTCTCTTCTCTCTCTAAATACAAAGCTCTCTTCTTCTTCCTTCTCCACCTCCAAGAGACTCCATTCTTGATATCCATCCAAGTTCCCAAGCTCAAACAAACACATACATACCATAAACCAACACCTAAGCACCTAAACTTTCCATATCCAAACACAAGAACACAACAAAAATCCTCCCACCATTTCATCTTCACTTGGCCAAATATATACCATCACTAAGATCAGATTTTTGTCGTTGATATCTCATACAAGATCAAGCTCTTGCTTTAATTAACAAAGAAACAACTTGGTAGGGATTTTATTTCATATTCTTTCTTTTGTTCTTCCTTTATATTTTTGATTTTTATGATTTGATAATGACCATGGCTTGATGATGAGGAATCATGGTGGTGGTTGTGAATCCATCATTTAAATGTCCTCTAAAGCCCAAGATTTAATTCTTGATGACAAAAGATTTCTAAAGGAGTTACTAAGTCTTGAGTTTTAAGCTTAATAAGACATAAAAATGAACTTGCATCCATATTTATGTTATAAGTTCTTGCATATCATATTTATATTTCAAGCTTTTCATAATCATATTTATATTCCAAGTTATCACTTTAATTCTTGAAGATAATAATATGAACTTGCATATTCATATTTACTTTCAAGTTGTCACCTAAATCATAAATACCTAAGAATAAATTTGCATCTTTATATTTATATTTCAAGCCTTGCATTTCATATTTATATTTCCAAATTATCACCTTATAATGATAATAATAAGGTTACAAGACAAGTTTATGATTCTAGTTATCATTTAAATCCTAAAGTTCAAGATTTACTTGTTTTATTTTAAATGACAACTTTGATCATGGACACTTCTCATCTATTTATTTTTGGCACTTATATAATTCTGATTTAAAGCTTGATATACTTTATTTTTAGGTATGATCTTGTCTTTAAATTTGTACAAAGAAATTTTGAAAGACCTAGAAATTATAAAGGATTAAGAATACGATTTTTTTCTCATGATGCTAAAATTGTAGTATTCTGATCTAATCCTTTAGAACTGAAAAGATTACTGATTTAGGATGTTTAGATGAGTTTAAATCGCTAATAGTTATTGTAAAAATTATTTTTGGTACCATAGATGCATAAAAGGGTAGTTACAAGTGTTAGTTTGGGCCGTTTTGCAAAATGCAGAAAGTTGTGTTTTGAACTATCAACTATGTTATTTCAGCCAAATGATTTTATTTAAAGCTACTAATGATGTTGACTGTGTCCATGAGTCCAAAATACCATTTATGAAGTTTATATAAAGTTTTAGAAATTTCGGTCGTCGTTAAATATTAAAAACAAGCGATTTTACACTTTGACCCCTAAAATGTATTGAAATTTGGTTTATGGCCTTACAAGGTTTTTACGATGAGTTTATAACGGTTTCTAATAGTTATATGTCTATTAAAAGTATTGGTTAATGTTAAAGATCTCTAGTTTGTGAGAAGGTGTTACAAAGGGGTATTTGCATTTTGACCCGTAACCTTTGAGAAATTGTGATTTGACCCTTTGGGGCTTAAGCGTAAATGTTGATAAATTTGATGGCATGAATGCGGTTGATATCTTGTGAAGGCTATATTCATGTGTTGAAACTTATATGGTTTATGGATATATGCAATGAAGTATGATGCATGTTTATGTAGTTTAAATTATGGTATGTTATAATTATGCTTGATAAATTGAGATGCATGATTCCATGAAGTTTATGAGCATGAAATGTTGAAATGATGAGTTATTCGTATTTGCATCTCTATATAACATGCCAAGGTTAAAGGTGACATAAGACACATGGAAATGATCCTCTAGACTCCCTGAATTAAAGGTTATGAGGGGTGATCCAAATAGGAAATGATCCTTTAGACTCCCCGAATTAAAGGTTATGAAAGGTGATCCTAATGCCCCCTATCCCGTACCTTAAGAGTCGGGAATTTAACTTATCAAAAGGGATAAGATTGCGCTATTGACGACTAGTGAGGTATGAGCTCATAACCTAGAACTCTCGAGAAAAGAGAGAATTATAGGGCGGCCCCTAAGGAAAATAGAATAAAGAAGTTTAAGTCACATGTAAGACTGATGATCATGATGTTCTTTATATCATATGCATTGTTTTATAAATTTTATGATATTATGTATATGATATTGACATGCATCCATGATTAATATGTTGCATTCATGACATTAAGATTCATGCTAAAAGATACGGTCTCGGCTAATGATATTTAGAACTTAATAAATGAACCTTATATATATGTTCACCATTTTCATAATTAAACCCGAGGTTCCTGGGGACGATGACAATGACACTTGTATTAGAGTCAGGAAGCCCTACTGAGATTCTTGTATAAGTTTCTCATCCCTTTTCTTTTTCCGTGTCGTCTCCAGACAGGAATGATGGGGTAGTTCGTGATTTACCCTAAGACTGGACAAGGAGCTACGGAGATAGTTTCCTTTGGATATTTAAAGTGATCATATCTTATTTATCAGTTTGTATTCTATTAATGGATATACATTAATGTCCTTATGTTTAGAGGACATCACTATTATGATATTGTTATTAATGTGTTATTCGAGTTTATGTTATGATTGTATTATGTATTTAACTGTTATTTGTCTCTAACATCTCTTACACAGGTAAGATGAATGACGCTAGATACTTAGAAAGCGCGACTCATGTTTTGGTATTTAAGTTCAAAAAAAATTTACCCATATTTTCACTAAAGTATTTTCAAAAAGTTTGAATTAAGATCTGGAACAAAAGAGTATCAACTAATAATTAACTTAAATGCGTCATAGGCGTGTTGAGTTAAATATTAGGGTGTTACAGTATCTATACCTGGTATGGGTACCATACCCGTACCTATGCAACATATTGTGATCCTCCGGTGTAGATGGTAGTGAATGGGTAGGAAAAGGAAGCAAATGCAAATGTCGATGTCGCATAGTCGTTTGAGGTATGAAGGAGGCCATCATAGGTTGACTTTATAGAAATTCTTTGAATATCTTACTGAACCATTTTTATGTTTTGTTAGGTGAACCTGAACCAAAGTTTTTACAAAGATTATTCTTTCATTTAAAATTGATATTAAAAATCTCATTAATAATTTTTTTACACTATGGTATAAAGTTTCGTGCAATGTATTAAGTGCGCTAAAATGGATGCACTTGGAGAGAGAGAGAGATAGCGCTAGGCCCAAAAGCCATGCATCAGATACAAGAGCTGTATCTCAAGAGCTACTTAAATGAGTTATCAATTTACATTTCATGGTGTGATGAAATTTTAAATGGCACTTGGAGTTTTGGTTGAGGGGATGGGCACAACATGGCCATGAACCTCGAACTAAACAGGGGAAATACGCCTAAGACTTTCTTTGCAAATGACTCTATTTGCAATATTAATAAAATGGCCAAGGATAAGTTGGTCCCCCGATATAGGATGCCAACGTTAGTCCTCTCTGTGTGAATGGATTTCAACTGTTGATGACCAAAATTTTTCATTTAATGGTTCAAATCTAAATAGGTGGATTTTGCAATAAATTTGTAAATAAGTCACTAGTGTTTATATTATTTGCACCTGTGCCCTTGCTTTGCATAGGGCTACCAGGGCCATGTCTCCACTTGGATGATTTACTTCGACTCCTGCTTTGTGGTGTCCACTTTCGACGTAATGACCCTGCTGGCTCCATGACGAAGATCCTCCATGGCTACACTAGCTCGGAGTCTTCCGCATGAACCTCAACCTCCACTCCAACCTTCGTGAAGACTTTTATCGATGATGAGAACCCCTGTTTCCTTCGCGAAGTTTCCCCCCCAACATCAAGATCATCCTCATTGGCATGTTGGATAACACTCTGGTATGGTATTTCAACACCATCTCAACTCAATTCACTTTGGTTTTGTTTGCTTGTTTGTCTGGTCCTACTTTATCATTTGTGCAAAAAATAATAAAAAAATAGTACATTTTCAATTGTTAGTCAGATGAGAATTTGGGGGATTTGGTGCTTTTAGAGTTAGAGAGTATTGTTAGTCATGTTCAATTTGTCGAAGATTAGTGGTAGGAATGTGTCTTAAGTTTAAACTTAGAGCTAAATAAACTAGCTATGAAGGTGCATCTATTTTTTTTTTTCTATTTCAAATTGGTAAGCTAACTAGTGATCTAAGTTCTCACATTTGGATTTTTGCACTTAAAGAAAGATAACTGAAATTCTTTAGTTTATTTGCAGCAGTTGGTTTTGTGATAAATCATAAAGGATCCAGTTTGTTTACACCATTTGGTCTTGGAGTTGAACCAAACAATAAGGTGTGATGAGAGAAGAGAAGAGTTTCATTCATTCCTGTCTTGCTGCTCTTGCTCGTGGGAAAAATGGCAGGGCTTATGATATTAGGGACTTAAGAAATGGTCATTTGACGTTTGATTAGTAAATTTGTCATGAACTTCATTAAAAAGTTGTGCTATATTGTCTTCCAGATTCTAAATGTGATATTATAGTCTTCTAAACTGATGATAATTTTTTACTTCTAATCCACGTGACCGACTTCACCTAATAACTAGAAAAGACTATTGTTATTATATATACATACATGTATGTGTGTTAAATTGCACAGTAAACTTGAGACACAGGCATGCTCTCCCCCAAATCTCTATAGTTCTCTCCTTGATTAAAAGTATTTTTGGTGGATGTCTATTACCTTTTGTACTGGTAGGAAGAGAATCTTACTGCTTGATTGGCAACTGTAGGAACTTCTCAATTTAAAACTCTTCATTCTGAAAGTGTGAAGCACAAGATTGGTCTGCTCAGGCGAAAGAATATCTTGACCAAGTATTTTTGTATCCTTAGAAGCATTTTTCTTTATGCATGCAATCTGTTTAGTTTAGCATATGTGGGATGTATTGTTGCATTCCATAGTTCAGAGGGATATTCTTGATGCTGCTAATGCTTTGGCTTCCAATTTTAAAAAATTAGATGATATTATATTACATTCTAAGTAGTCATGCTGAGGCAATAAAATTTAGAAGTTACAATAAATTGTGGTGAGCTTTAAGTTCAAATGTTTCTTTTTGACATACTGCTACTAGTTTTTACCTTGTTTCTATTTTTGCTTAAGTGATTTTTCCTTAGCCTTGAAAGGTTTTTCATCTCTTAAAGCAAAAAATAAATTCAGAGCTCTTTGGATCTCACCTACTACTAGTAATCTCAGTGCATTAAATTCTTTTTCTGTCGATTTCTTGGAAGAGGAGACTTTAGGGGCCAAGGTTAGCGAAACAGACAATTCTGCTGCATCCATAGTTAGCTCCAAGAATGGGGCAATGGCCATTGAATTATAATGGTGAAAACTATATTAATCATTAGTAGCTAAATTGTTAGGTGTTTTTGAAACACATTCTTTCTTCCTCTAGATTGAAAACAGTTTAGCCACCTATTTTTCCAAGTATATGGAATCTTCATCTTATGGTATAGATGACCTGTCAATTTGCTTTTGATGAAAAATTATTATCCATTATGCATTTACATGTGATAGTTGATGCTCAAAGTCATTTCATTGTCTATGTAAATTAAGTATCTATAGTGGGCGAGGGGAATAAAAGTGCAGAACATACATCTTTGTGGCAAGGTAGGCAGCCGCCAATTAACAAACCTTCCAGGTGTTGCATAAGGAGCATGAGTACAAAAATGTTCAAGCGAATGTGGGCTGAAGCACAAATGTAAGGATAACCTCTGAAATTTGAATACCCTCATCCTTTTTCAAACTAATTCTTACATACAATTCATTTTAAAGCTTCATTTTTGTGTATTCTTAATTTACTGGGAGGCCTGCTATTTATATTGTATTTGTGTCTTTGATACTTTTGAATCTTTAGGTCCAATGTTAATTTAAGATATGGGGAGTCTCTTTCTTTTTTCATTGTTTTCGGTAGGCAGATTGTAATATGAACTTTAATAATAGTGCTTGATGTTGTCATGAAAGATAGAGCTATTTTTTCCAATGCTAATCGGATTGGATGTCACATTTCCTTTAAATACATGTTCCTTTTGTTGTCTGCTGAGTATATAGGAGAAAGGGAAATATTTCATGGCAATATGATGAAACTTGAAGCACCTAATTAACTATTCTTTTCTTGCAAAGCTTCTTTCAAGAAATTCGCCCTTCAAATCTCGTAGGGAAGTTGAATCGGTAGAAGTAATCCATGATGAATTCTTTAAAGAAAAATCTGCTTGCAAGAAAATTGTACAGAGTGGCAACAAAAGCAGATGAGGCTCTAATGATCAAGCACGGGTGAAAAGCTGTCAAAAATAATGTATGGATCCAAATGAGATACTGGACATGAAAATGTTAATTCCAGGCATCGGAATAATGTACTTTTTCAGCTAAACATTAATACTAAGTTATTTATTTGTTATTAATTGAATAAATCCAAAAAGGACACTGGGTTTTATCATCTCTCAATGGAATGAGCACCCAATTCATGCGAGAGAATCTTGAACTTTGTTCATTTTTTGCCCATACTCTATGCATGGTATAAACATCGACATTAAACTTGTGTTATATCATAATTTGAAGTATTATGGGGGTGTTTGACATAGGTGCTCTATGTATGTTCAACGAATATACAATTCCTTTACTCCTAACTGCTTTAGGAAGATTTTCATTTTGGTAAGGAACCGCAGAATTATGCTATCGTTTATAACAAATTGGGACTAGTTCCTTAGACCACTATATTAGCCTTTTCTGAAACACAAGCCAAATAAAGTAATGTAATGTACAATAGTAGATGGTGCTTCAACCAGGAACTCTTATAGCTCTGCTCTACGATGATCTGGAGGAGCCAGTTAGCATCACCAGCCTTGAAACATTTTCACTTAGTTATAAGGTCTTTTCTTCCTCTAGAGGTTTCTGAAAGAGTCTGCCATGTGCTAGTTATTTCATCGTTTAGTGGTTCTGTTTTTTGTTCTGGTTTCAGATGCACTGGACATTATGTATAGTATTATCAGGAAAAGCCCTTACAAAATACTAGTTAATTTTTTTATTTCTTTTCCATTGTGAACATGTTAAGCATCAGCTATGTGGAGCATGGCAAGTATGTCAAGTTTGGGCTCTAAGACTTTTCACTTTACTTCAAACTACATTGAAAGTTAATTTCCTCATGGAATTATCAAAATGAGCCATTCATCTTCAAAATGATCTTTTTGGTGATGAATAATTAACCTATTTCATTTATGCTCTATGAGTCTATAGGGGCTATTAATACTATTATTTGGAAACCAAGAGATGAATGCTTATTGGCTACAATACAGATTGTGAGGCTTCCATCATTCTAATATAGATTATTCAACAAAGACAGCATAATTTGTTGCTTATGTTGTATCTGATGTGGCTCAGGCTTTTATTTTGCACCTTTTTTCATAAAACTATATTGGTCATGATAAGAAATAAGTCTCTCCATGCTTATATAATTATCTCAAAATGCATGTACTTTCAAATTATTATAACTATTTGTATGGTCAGTGAGTATTTTTCAAGTTTATAATTTTGAGACTCTTGTTTAATATTTATTTATTTAACTATAATTCCAAGGACGGCACTCAGAGGCCCAATCTACTGTGTCGTATGTTTTGTAGGGAATTCGGACAATCCGAATTCCTAAACAATGAGTATGCAATTTTCTAACAGAATTGAAAAAAAAAAAGAATACATTGTTCTCCATGAAGAAAAACAACACACATCACCTCACATCCAATCCAGAACTACTGATCGAGTTCTACTTAAAAATGGGGTCCTCAATCACTTAATTTATTAATTAACTAGAACAAATCATCATTAGTTATATCACCAACACTCATAGAACTTGATGTCAACGCGAAGCAGGAAATAAACTTCACCTTCAAATGCATCAGTCATAATGGTAGCAATGCCCTTGACCGAGAATATCAGTCTGCGCACAATCTGGGAACTTAGAACTCTAATAGCAAAGGTAAATCCTAATAATGATGAAAAGCATAGATGATAGCATGAAGCTCACAAACAAATTTCTGAAGTTGAAAATGGTCAGATTTGCAAAAAAAAGAAAATCTCTGACCTTTTTAGAAAACATTCGGAGGGATACCTTTATAAATTTTTAAGGGTGAATAACGTTAGTCCCCAACATTGGGGGGACCAACTAATCCTTGGCCTAATAAAATAGGTTCAAGACACATTTTATCATTTTCTAATGCAAACCAATGTTAGTCCCTAAGAAGACTAGAGTAACGAATCCATCACCAAGAATGTTATAGTGATACTGGCAGTGGAGAAGAGAAAGAGAGGACACCGAATTAGTTGGTTTGTCCCATGTTAGGGACCAACGTTAATTCACCTTTTAACACCATTTGATATAATATTAAGATAAATAAATGTAATAGAATTATTAGATTGCATAAATTTAATTTAATTCTAAATTTAAATCAATTTATAGTTCGTCAAATTTACTTTTTTGTGAATCTCTGTTTTTTATTTTTCTCTATTCACTGCCTCTCTCTCCTCCCTCTCTTGATCCAGCAACCACACTGGCAATAAACCCAATGTACGTGGAATGGGATCATAGGTTTGTAATCTCAAAGCATAGAGTCCTGAAGAATATTGGAACTAAGCTATAACATCAAGTTGTGAATAAAAGCATAAATTTTAGGTCTGTGTCAATGATAAAAACTAACCATAGGAGAACAAAAATGAAAAAAAGATTCACTGTGCTTTTAAGAAAGAAATGAAATGGGCATTTGAAAGGTAAGAGCTTTAGAGAAAAGAGTAGAGGGTGTTATCTTGTAAGGTAGTGAAAGCAGATCTAGAAGAAGTGAGTGATTAGTGAACAACAATTAAGGGAGCTGGGGTGACAGGTGATGGCAATGGTGGCAATGGCAGTGGTGGCTAGTGGCGTGAAGGTAGTGAGGTCAGTGATTGGAGGCTAGGCTGGTAAGGTAGAGTGAAGATGGTGGTGTAACCATGTAAGGGAGAAAAGGTTAAAAATGAGAATTGAAAATTATAAGTAGGTTGAATTGGTAATTTAGGGGAGTGGGTTAACCCTGGTCCCAACATAGGGCGGACCAAAGAATTGTGAGCCGAGAGTATAGTATAGTTGTTGTTTTGAGATCTATCCTAGCATTAATCTGATAAATAAAAAAGTCAGCAGAATGATTGCGTCATTCCGGCCTAAGCTATGGTAATTTTTTAGCATTGTTATTTTAACATCTAAAAGTAAGTGTTCACTTGGGATACCTATTCCATCACCTTTAGATGTGATGGATGAATAGAAAAAGTTGAGGTCACTATCACATCCAATGGTGATAGAGCAAGTGTTCCAATTGGACACCTATTTTTAAGTGTTGGAATAACATTTTTGGTTTATCCAAGTAACTCCAAATTCGCTTTGTACACACACATGCTGCTCTTTCTGCACAAATACCCACCAATCAACTTCAATTTTTCTCTTCCCTCCTTTCTCCCAACAATTACAGTGGGTGGGTTTTACAGTGGATCTCTTATCTTTGGATTTATTATGGACCCTTTGTTATTAATTATTAAATCAAATCATCTAATAAAAATAGTAATTATCCAATGGCTAATAATATGAGTTCTAGGATAGACCCAAAAATTTGGATTCACCTTATAATTTGTCATTGTGTGTCAACACATAGGTTAAACAAAGAAATTTCAAACTTTCACTTTTCAATTTTAGTTGTACAACTTACATCAAATAATCTATTACGAAAAAACTAACATATACTTCTTCATTTTCAATCCATCTATCCACATTTCTTAAATTTTTTATTACAAAATATTTATCTATTTCTTATATCAAGAAACATTAAACTATTCTTTCTAATACTACCGTTAATATAATCAATTGTATTTGTTTTCTTTCTAATATTACCCTCAATGTAATCAATTGTATTTGTATTTCAATAAAATTGTAATAATGTAAATTTATACTTTTAATGGAGATAATATAGTCCACTCATATAATCTTTTTACCATTATTAAGATATATTTATTATTATTTTAATCTCTGTGTCATTTTATTTTTGGACCGATAGAGTGAAAAGGAGGGAGGACTTTCTTTTTTACAATACGGAGCACTTTAAAAGGGTACATTATTATTATTTTTTATTAACAGCGGGGGTGAAAGCTCAAAAAAGAGAAATTACATACCAATTATCCTGTCTTGGCACATTATATTCCTTGCGCTTTCTCCCTTTTTTTTTTTCCCGGGAATGAGCAATTCATTAGATTAAGCTGCAACCTGCAACTACATTGTAAGTGTGTGATGAAATCAGTAAAAATCAAGTTGGAAAGGTAAATGGGTAAGTTAAAGTATGCTTTTGTCTTTAAAAATATAACAAATTTTAGTTTTGACATTTATGAAATTTGAAAAGAAATTAATTTTAATCATTATTCTAAATTTAGTTGCTATGAATATTTTAAAATATGTGTATACTGAAAAATTTTTAATCTTATTCTTACAGATATTTTTAAATTTTTTTAGAGCATTATAAATATTATCATCTAATAGCTGGATTGATGCAACAGAATTTAAAACCAAATATTTTTCAAAAAAGAAAAGTTTGAATCAAAATAATAAAAAAAGAATTTATAAGAACCAACACCATAATTTCACTATATTTATAAGAAATAAAAATATATTTAAGGGTATAAAGTAAAATGTAAAATATTATTATTTATATGCACATTTTTATTAATTTTATATTTAAATTAGATTTGAAAAAGGCCATATATTTTAAATTATTCTATATTTACCACCACTCAGATACTATTATATATATGTATGGTTTAAATATATTTTTTATCCTTATAAATTTAAATTATTTTGGCTTTAATTTTTCTAAATTTTTAGCTTTTAGGTCTTGATTTTTTTAATGTTATATTTTTGGTTCCCATGATTATTTTATATTATTAAGTGGTGATTGTTACAAGGATTAAGAAAGATTTTTAAAATATTGATAAAAATAACAATTAAAATTTTTAATATTATCAAGGACTAATTAAATGCATATGTGAAACTACTTACAGGACCTATATATATTTAGAGTGTAGGGACAAAAAGCAAACAAACATAATATTAAAAACAAAGAGACCAAAAGTCCCGAAAATCTTTTAGAGGAAAAAAAAAAGTAAAATTTAATATACAGAGAGCCAAAAAAAAAATATTTAAACCTTAATATATATATATATATATGTATATATATATATTCTTCAACGACACTTATTTAAATTTCCCTAAAAGTACGTTTTGCTAAAAGTTGTAATTTTTCTACTTCATGATCTGTTTACTTTAAACTCTTCCACACGAAACCAAATTAAAGCTCTAATTTTATTTGTTTGATTGATAAAGCTATACATATAATATAATATAGCACGAATGAGACATCGATTTAGGAACAATGAGGTAGAAATGCGGTCCAGTCATACAAATAGTAGACGTTAAAACGTTTATCTGGCCTCCAGACCCGTGTGTGTGTCTATATATATGACTAATGCCCTTTTATTTATGGAAGAAGCCAACTATATGGTGTTATATGTATGTTGTTCGCAAGAATTTGTTTTGTTCAATAAGACTAAATGCATGCACTAAAACTTCGATTCACATTACCTAGTTTGATTTAGTAATATTTTTCATTCATTGCTTGGTTACTGGGAGGTTAACACTTATTTCCAATCATGGCATAGATAAAATCACAAAATAAATTGTGACCAATGACCAATGAGCAGTTAAAGTGTTTTACTCCCCTGACATAATATAACATCAATAATCTATAATCTATAATACTAATATTTCAGACTCTTATAAAGAAAAGTTTTCTAGGTATCGTAACGAGAATGATTTAGGGTCCACAATTTTTAAGAATTTAATCATTAATTTTTTAAAAAAGTAAAACTATAATTATGACATATAATTAGAATATCATTGATAATCATCAATATTTAACACCAAGATTGCACTATAAAAATTAAATATATTTAAAATTTATTGACATTTAATTAAATCTATAATACTAATATTCAACACTTCTTTAGATTTTCTAGATGTAGCTTCCAGAATAATTTAGAGCCCACAAATTTCATAACTTTAATAATTAATATTTTTTAAAAATTTTAATCATAATTATTATATATCATTAGTTGACTATCGTGAATTTATATAATTTCAATATTCATAATAGTTATTTTTAATATCTGAGCATTCCATTATATAATTTCAATATTCATAATAGCCTTGATATATTAAAATGAGGTAAATGCTCATTATATAATAAGAGTATTCATTATAATTATTTATCAATTTTATCATATAAATTTTTTACTATCTTTATTAGTTATTTTTGTTTTAGATTTTTTTTAACTTTAGCCTTTTTTTCAATATTATATTTATGGCCTCATGATTAATTATCACTTTTATATAATAACATTTATAAAAATTAAAAAAGAATTTTAAAAATATTTATAAAGATAAAAACTAAATTTTTAATATTCATAAAAATAAAATACATATTTTAATATATTTATTATATAGGGCTTAAATTCAAAATGATAGAGACCAAATAGTTTATGAAATCATAATTTTCCTATTTAATATAAAATTAATGGGCCTTATTTATCAAGCTAACACAATTTTAAGTTTTTTCAAATTATTCTTAAAAAAATAATAAATTCATGAGCTAAAGTTATTGAAAACTATTTTTTTATTTATTTTGGAAGCTTACTATATGAATAGAATTTATCAAAAGTTTCTTATATACTTCCTAAATAATGAATTTATTGAAGGTATAAAAGAAATTATTGTTGAGTCAATGCCTAAAAATCAGTTAAGGAAACTCTTTGTTACATTATTAGTGACAAACACAATGAGCATGTTGCAATTTGCATGGGAGCATGTTTAGAAACTTTAAGAAGATGGAATCTTATATGACTAGAGAAGTATATTAAAGAATTAATATGGGTTTTGAATTATAATTTAAATTTTTTATCAATAATTTTAATATTATATTTTCAAATTTTAAAGCCAAATATTACATTTTTTAGAATAAGTTGAGAGTTTTATATTGTCATAACTTTTTTAATTCTTTGTATATCTTTCTATCCCAAGTTCATAGCTAAAAATTATCTTTAATTAAAATTGAAAAGTTATTTAATTCAAATATAATTTCTTTGAAAGAGTTAAAGTCCATGTCATGCTCAAATTATTCTCCACTCAATTAATTTCAAAGTCATCTCTTAACTAAAGAGCTAGAATATGACAGAGAGCAATTATTTAATGATCTTAAAAGGTACTTATCTTCAATAAATGAAATTCAGCAAATAACTTATGATAATATAATGGACCCAATAACCACTAAGAAATGAGGTTTTTATTTTGTATATGGTTATGGAGGAACCTGAAAAATATTCATTTGGAGAATATTTACTAAAATCATATTGAAGGAAATGAGGTATAATTGAAATTATGTAAATTAAATTTATTCATTATTTTTTATTGATTAGAAAGTATATTTTTATGTTTTTATAAATTAAATATTTCAATTTATGAAAAATATGTAAATGACTAGGATGATTAAAAAAAATATCGAAGCAGGTACTCATGGGGATTACCTGGAAAAAAGGATGAGAATAAGAACACATTTAATCTTCATGAGGGCGGGGTAGAGTCACCATTTGTTAAATAGGATAGAAACAATGAATGAGGTATCTGTCCTATAAAGATCTGGCAATTTCCTCGTCTTATATATGTGTGTGTGTGTCAAAGAAAATCTTACCATAAATCCTTTTTTAATTATCTTTATTAAATTCGTATTATGTATGTATTTTTATTTTTAATTTGGATTATATTGTATTAGTAATATTTAGTCCTCCTTTTCTTTTAAAATATCTATCCATTTTGGATAAATGCAGATATTAAAAAAGATAATAAATAACATTGGTAATTGAGTAAATATAGTAAATGTACTAATGTATTCCTATATATTAATTAATATAGCACACTAATGCTTTGAAAATATGAAATTAATTAAGGGTAGTATTTGAAGAAAAAATTAATGCTTTATTGTAATATGAAAGTGATAAAATATTTTAAAATATAAAATTATTTAAAAGTGGACAGATATTCTTAAAGAGAATGGGTATTATGCATATTTATATTTTGACTATCAAAATACTTTCCAAATTGTTTTTGGAATTATTTTAAAAAATCCACAAATGCCTCATAGAGATTCAAATCCTCATGAGAAATAGGGAATAAGGACCTATGATGAGGATGGTGATAGGAATGTGGTGCAAAATTCTAAACAGGGACAAGGTACAGAAGGCATATCTCATTTCTCATGGATACCAATTATCATCCATATTAATGGTATAAGATATTATAAATATATCCACTTATTTTATTTTATTATTCATTAATTCCAACCATCGAAATGTGTAAATTTTTTATAAAATATGTTTTTTTATTATTAGTTAAATGTCATCTATCAAGATTTTCTTAACCTTATAAATATGATATTCAAAATAAAATATAAAATATAATGACTCATTTCATATCCATACTCATTCATATTTTATTTATTTATTTAATTATGTTAACCTATTTTCAAAATAAGTTTATATACTCAATTTTTGATAAGATGTATTTAAATGAATTATTATTTATTTTCAATAATGGTCAATACATTGTTTTTCATTATCATTCCGTGCATCGCACTGATCAAACGAGTTGTAAATAATAATATACAGTTAAATGTCCATATTTTTTTATATCAATAATATATCAAAATTCAATTTAAAATAATCACTTTGAAAAAATATATGATTGAAAAAACAACAACAACAACAACAAAATACTATCATAACACCATTGTCAAGTGACTATTGGACTATTAGAAAGTGATGAGATCGGAGTGTGTATGAAAAAGATTTCATGGTCAAACATATTTACTCCTTTAGAAGGATCTTGCTCAGGAGATGCTAGCTATTAGGCTTTGAGGCCAAAGCAAAGTGGCAAATAGGTCCGCAGGTCCCTCCTCACTCACATCATCACGGTTATGTACCCTATCTGTAAAATTGTCACTTACAAAGAAAAACACAGCCACAGCCATAATACTATTTTGCCACTATCCTTTTGGCCTTGCACTCTACAACTTCGACAAAAAAATATCTCATGCACATTAGAAAAGTGCATATTTTGTCCAATTTCGGTGTCCTGTTTCACTGACGTTGGCTCAATAACTACCCATTTTGTGGCAATGATGAAGTAGCAACTCTAACTCCTTTTACATTCATCACAGCATCATTTCCCAGCTTAATTATTTCTCCTGCCTGCATGGCATGCTTTCTTCACCCCTTATCTCTTTGGAACACCAAGACAAAAGCCGAAAACAAAGGCTAGCAGGCTCTAGTTTGAAGTGGCAAAAGATTGTGCATTATATTCAAATATATTCAGTTATGGATTAGGTTCTAGGCATTTATCAATTAGGATTTAGGAATACTTAATGAAATAATAAATAGTTATAAAATATTGAAATAGATAACAATATTTAATGTACATTAAAATTTTACTTAATAAATATTTTTATTTATTATTTACTTACATTAAAATTATTGGTAAATAAATGATAATATTATGAAATATAAAATGTAATAGTGTTATATCAAATATTATATAGTATCAAAAGTTTATCAAGTTTTATACTATTAGGCGTACTAAATGAGCTCTCATTCTACATAATTTAGCTCATTTAAAATGAGAAGATTGGTAAAATGTAAAAGTGAGAAATTAATTATTATTAAATTATTTAATGAGACTTGCATACACAAAACGTCATCATTCTTTCTAGGGTTATTAATCCATTACTTTTATATTTTACCATTCTGAGAAGTGAAATCCTATTCTACAATATCAGAATTCCATGTTGCTTCGTATAACTAAGGTTTCAACCTTACCATACTTGTATCTCAAGAGTGATTGGCTGTTAAACGTTTTTGTGAAGAAAATATCTTCACAAATGGTTTTACTCTTCTCAAATAATAAGCAATTAAATAAAATCATATGCAGTATTTATTTTAGTTTTTGGTCATTTCGCAAGTTCTTTTCTTTTATGACATACTCTCTCCAATCTTGAATAAATGTTCATGTAAAAAATAAATTTTGTTTAAAAATAATTGTTCATTTCAAGAATCTAGGTAGTATTAATTACTTTTTTTAATTATATTCCTATTAAATGCTATTGACTCATTAGTGAAAAGAAAAGAAGAGAGAAATTAGTAGAGAAAGAACAAATCATCAATAAATTACTCTTAAATTTTTTTAATTTTAATATTTTTCAATTATTTTCTTAATTCCAGTAAACATTTAAAACTAAACAATTATTTAAGGATGAGGAGATTAGTGTTTTGTATTACAGACCACACTTTAATGTTTTAGTTTGGATAATTTATGGAAAATAATTGTGCATTACATATAACTGAGGCGTGAATTTTAATTAAAAATTGTAGAAATTTCAAATAATGTTAGATTTTTTTTCACCACATCAACACCTAATAAATGCAAGTGGAAGAAAGTATTTTTATCTAAGAAAGCCATGCAAGCAATTTGTATGGGGTGCAAGTAAAATGTTGGGAGAACTAGCTTTAATTATGATATAGATATAGATTTCTTAGACAGTTATACTATTTCAATGTTCTCACAAATGCAAAGAGAAGTGAGAGAGAGAGAGAGAGAGAATGAAAGAAAGGGAGAGAGCGAAAGTGAGGAGACACTGGAGAGTCGTGAGGGGAGGGGGTTCACATGGCTTTAGAAGAAGGTTTGAGAATGTTGGAACCTCAACTTGGACAAAATACCAGGGAGCCTTTAATTCAATGACAATCTTCCTAGATTAATGACTCCCAGTTGGTTGAATTAAATTGTTATGTGTTATGGCCAATTGGTTGACTCTTTCTTATCTTTCAAGAGTAGGAAACATAACCCAAATATGTTTGGATTTGCCAAATTTAAGACGATTGAAGAAGCCACAGATTTTGTTCGAAAGCTGGATGGTTATGAGGTTAGGGGTGTTCCAATGAAAGTCTCTATTGCTAAGCATAGTAGAGGGCAAAATTCAGTCAACCACAAGAACCTTCATGGTTTGGGGGCTCGGTTTGGAATAAAGAAAACAGAAAAATAGAGGGATCACCATTCAGTTAGGCTTCATTTGGATAAACAACGGTGGATGAAGCAGAATGGAATAAAGTGGAATGGAATAGAAAGGAGTGGACTAGGATGGAGTAGAGATCCCATACCTTTGTTTGGATTGTTAAAGATGGAATGAAGTATAATTACCACTCCATTATTTGGATAATAAAATAGAATGGAATGGAATCAAAATAATTATAATTTATTTTCCATAATTACCCTTGTGCTAAATATATTACAATTTAATTATTTTAACATGAAAAATAATATTGTCATGACTCATGTTAATTATGATAATTGACCTTTTTATTCATTATTTAAAAACCCTTCCAAATAAAATATTAAAATCAAATATCAATGTATAAGGATTAAACTCATATCTAATTCAATAGTCAACATCACGCTCTCAAAATTATATTGTTGTGTTTGCAATTGTTGAAAAAAGGTCTTAAAAAAAGATATAAAATCTCGTGTAGGGTTGAGAAAAGGAACCGGAGAAAAGGAAGTGGCACGTTGGTGGCAATGGCAGAGAGAAAACTCACTGTGATGAGGAGCTGGCCTTCTTTTCTGATTTTAACAAATGGCTTTTTCGTTCTGTAGCCAGAGGAAGAGTAAGAGGGTAAAGGGATAAATAGGTAATTACAATAAAAGGGTGGCTGAAAGCTAGCCAGTTCCATCCTATACACCCCAAATAGGACGGGAAGCTAAATGAGGGGAGTTAGTCGGATTGGATAGAATTGGATCCATCCCCTTCCATTCAAATTATTTATATCCAAACAATGGAACATTAAGTGATTCCATCATCTTCCATCCTCTTCCATCAATCCAAACAAAGCCTTAGGGATCACAAAACTTATGCAAAATTGGTGAGTCAAAATAGGCCAAACAATCTGGAAGGTAATGGAAGGTCACATCATGAAGAACACAAGTACAACCAAGAATGCATGGAGATCCAGGAAGTGAAGAGCCAGGATGAGATTGATAGGCTGCAAAGGAGCATTGTGGGTGAAAGTGTGCATACACTAAACCCTGGTTCCATGTTCAACAAATTTAGAGATGCAGGCTTAAGGGTTGAAGAAATGAAAAGCATTAATCCATATAAAGTACCCATTGTCTTTAAGACAATAAAGGAACATGACGAGGCTTTGGTCAAGGAACATGATTCATTGTCCTCAATTGTTGAGGATTTTTGAAGATGGGATGAAGTAGAGTTTGGCGATGTTAGAAGGGTGTAGATTAGATGCTGGGGTATTCAATTTCACGAATGGGTAAGGGAGAATCTTTGTAGAATTGGCAACTTGTTTAGGAGAACTATCTAGGTTAAACTTGATCACACACACTACTTACATGCCTATATCTAGATTGATACTACAATTATGCACAAGATTGAATCAGGGATAAGGATTCATATTGATCAATTGTTCTATAATGTGTTCATCCAAGACATGAAGTGGACTCGTTGAATCAAACAGAGTATTGGGATGAAGATGAAACATCCCAAGTCAATGGGGAATATGGCAGTCAACATGTCAATAATGCACTTAATAGGGGGACCCCACTTATCATGAAAAGCAGAGTGACTTGCACAACCACCAAGAGAAGTGGAAAAGATAGAGAAATCCCAAACGCTGGAGTATTGATGAATAACGTGAACATGGATGAAGGGCCTTGTAATGAGAATACCAATTTAGGTGGAATAAAATGGGCCCAAAACTTATCGAACTACTAGGATACATGGAAGCTAATACTCATCTGAATAATGAAGACCCATTCAACCTTAGGAGGTTGATGATAAAAGACATGGGAAATAACTATAGCAAGATGTCTATGGGCCCAGAATTCCCTCCTGGCTTTGGCCTAGAATGTGAAATAGGCTAGGATGTGAATAATACAAACGTGGATCAACAAGCTATTGAGGGAAATGATAGTACCATACCAATTAGCATTCACAGTGAACCACTGGCGATCCCCAAAGACAAACCTGGAAGCACTGTTAACAACAACATATATGAAGAAATTCTATCTAGAAGATAGCAGAAAGTACAAATTGACAGGGATAATTGTGATGAGGAGAAGGAATCAAGCCAGAATATTGAAGAAATCTTCAAAGGTGCTATTGATCTGGGAAAAGAAATGGGTCTCAAGATAGTGAGTGAATCAGATATACTCGTATTCTTGAAAAATAAGGAAGGGTCTTGATGGGGTTATTAAGAAAAGAAAAAAAGGAAGGCCAAGGAAGATAAAATCTTGAGGTACTCTTTCATCTAGGTAGGTATGGGGGTTTTCTTATATATACAAAGATTGTTTGTTGGAACATCAGAGGAACTGGGGGAAAAGAAAAGGACTCTGAGGTTAAGAAAGTGATATCTGGCCAGAATATTTCATTCATTGGTTTGGTTGAAACCAAACACAATAGTTTCTCAGATCAGAAAATTTGCAAATGGTGGAATGGAGTTGATGCCTCATGGACTCACGTATTAGTTTCACAAAGTAGTGGCGGAATAATTTGTGCATGGAACAAAGCTTTATTTCATCACTCTGATATCAAAAAGGGGAACAGATAGGCTTGTATTGAAGGGGAAATTGTTATAATGCAATTTAGATGCTGCCTGCTAGTCATTTATGCTCCAAATGACAGACAAGGAAGAAAAGACTTATGGGGAGAATTGTTAATTCTAAGAAACATTATCACACTCCCAATCCTTGTCATGGGGATTGGAATGAAGTGATATGTGTTGAAGAAAGAACTAGAGGAAGAAGCTATATTGGAAGCATTTTGGAGTTAAAGGAATGGTCTCATGAAATGAATGCTATGGACATACTATTGGTTGGCCGTAAATACACATGGGCAAGAAAAAACTCTAGAAGCAGATTGGATAGGATGTTGGTAGAACTAGACTGGGCTCATGAAATTTCCTAAGATAGGCTTTTGGCACTACCGAATTCAGTATCTAACCATACCCCTTTATGTCTAGAAATGAAGAAACAACACTCTGTGTAACGCCCGGGGATTGCGAAGTCGGGGAGTAATCACCGGTGCAAGGAGGCACGACAAGGAGCGGCTCCTGGCAAACTTTGAAAGCGAAGGGGTACATGAATGAACCGATTACACACCCAAATGAAAGGGATCCTGAGACTGTATAGGTATGGGACTATACAGTTAAGGAGGGCTTATATGAATTGATTTGTACTACCTATACCAACAAGATACATCTTCTTTTCGGTAGCCTATCACGAAAGAACTCCATAGTTAAGTGTGTTTGACTTGGAGCAATTTTGGGATGGGTGACCTTCTGGGAAGTTTTCCCAGGAAGCATCTGAGTAAGGATAAAGCATGCTGAAAAGACCCGTGTTGGTTTATAGGGACAGTTGTCAGTCCATAAAGTAGCAGGGGATGTTACAAATGGTATCAGAACCTGTACTTCTCCCAGTATGGTGTGGTTTGAGGACGAACCAAGTGGAAGTTGGTAGACATGTAACGCCTGGGAATTGCGAAGTCAGAGAGTGATCACTGGTGTAAAGAGGATTTGTTCTACCTATGCCAACAAAATGCATCTTCTTTTCAGTAGCCTATCACGAAAGAACTCCATAGTTAAGTGTGTTTGATATGGAGCAATTCTAGGATAGGTGACCTTCTAGGAAATTTTCCCAGGAAGCGTGTGAGTGAGAACAAAGCATGCTGAAAAGACCCGTGTTGGTTTGTGGGGGCAATCGTCAATCCATAAAGCAACAGGGGATGTTACACTCTGGATATAAACCATTCAGAAGTCTTGATGCATGGTTCACACACCCAGAATTTATTCAATTTGTGAAACATGAATGGAGATCTCTAGAAGGACAATCAATTCAGGATAAACTACAAAGATTGCAGGGGCCACTTAGAAGATGGAATAGAGAAACGTTTGGTAATATTGATGATGCCATACATAAGTTTGAGGAAGCACAAATGGAGACACAAAAGAAATTGGATATGAGTTGTTCGAGTAGGATTGAATTGGCAAGATTAGCAGCAATTGAGGCTTAGTTGAAAATCTGGCATGAAAGAAAAAATCATTCTAGGAGCAATTATCTCATGAAAAGCATATGAAATTGGGAGACAGAAATACAAAATATTATCATGTTGTTGCGGTGGAAAGAAAGCACAAAAAATAAATTGATCAGCTAAGGATTCATAACAAATTGGTGAGGAATCCAAGAATATCAAGAAAGAAATCCTTCTTTTTTACAAGTCACTCTACAGGAAGATCACGGTGCCATTGATTCATTTACCAGATGATCCTCCCCCTTCAATATCAGAGAAACAAGCCCAGCTACTTGAGAAAAAAGTGACAAAGGAAGATATTAGACAAGCTGTCAAAGATTGTAACTCACACAAGGCACTTGAATATGATGGGTTCAATATGAACTTTGTCAAAAAAATTTGGGGAGATTTGGAAGAGGATGTACATGCATTAATTTTCAATTTCATAGGAATTTTCCCAAAGATGATAAATACAACCTGGGTGGCCTTAAGTCCGAAGGTGGAAGAAGCTGTAAAGGTTAAGGACTTTCATCCAATCATTATGGTGGGTTGTATCTATAAAATTGTATAAAAAATCGTAGCAGAAAGAATAAAAGTTGTGATGCCAGTACTTGTAGGAGAGACATAATCTGCGTTTGTGTATGGAAGACAGATCCTAGATGGAGTCCTGATAGCAAATGAAGCGGTGTGGTGGTTGAAGAAGGCGAAGGAAAGAGCCGTACTCCTAAAGCTTGACTTCCAGAAGGCTTATGATACTATCATATGGGAATTCCTAGAATAGGTACTAGTGAAAATGGGTTTTGGCTTAAATTGGAGGAGATGGGCGATGTGGTGCATTACTTCTGCATCTATGTCAATTCTTATAAATGGCTCTCCTACTGAGACATTTACTTTGCATAGAGGACTTAGACAAGATGACCCTATTTCTCCATTCATGTTCCTTCTACTAGCTGAAGTTTTCAATAAAATGGTCCTGAAAGCAAGAGTACTGAGGAGGATTCAAAGTCTGGGTATTGGTAATCAGAGAGTTGAACTCTCTCACCTTCAATTTGCTAATGACACTTTGATATTTGTGCCAACAGATCTTGAAGGCCTAAGGAATTACAAAAAACTTCTCATATTCTTTTCTGTGGTATCAGGAATGAAAACTAATTAGTAAATCCACCATGATAACATTTGGTTGTCCAAAAAATTGGGTTAGAGAAGCTAGCAATATCTGGGGATATACTGTGGTTAAGTTTCCAATTACTTGCTTGGGCATCCCACTTGGAGCAAACCCGAGGAGGGTTGAAACATGGAAATTAGTAATTGAGAAAATTGAGAAAAAGTCAGCACTATAGAAAGCTCACCTTCTGTCAGTGTTAATTAAATCAGTTCTAAATTGTCTGCCCATGTATTTCTTAGGCATTCTTAAAATGCCAAAAACAATTGTAGCCAAAATTGTATGTCCTAAGAGGAGATTCTTTTGGGCAAGAAATGCTGGAAGGAAAGGTACTCCATTAATCCCATGAGAGGTGATACAAAGACCCAAGAAAATGGGAGGGCTGGGAGTAGGTGATCTTGTGATACAAAATGTTGTTCTTTTATTTAAATGGTGGTGTCATTTCTCTGATAGTACTATGCCGTTATGGAAGAAAGTAGTATATTCTAACCATAACGTCACACCTCAGTCCATGATAAGGCCAGCTTCAAGGGAGAAGAAAGGAAGTGTATGGAGCCAAATCTCCAACATGAAAAGTTTCGGTAAGGAGATTATGAAATTTATTTAGACCGGACTAAAGAGGAGAGTGGGGGATGGTGCTACTACTAAATTTTGGCATGACATGTGGGCTGGTGTTTTAAACTTGAAAGATTAATTCCTAAGGTTATTTTCTATATCATTGCAGTAGAATGATTATATTGTTAATATGGGCTACTAGGAGGATATGACTTGGAAATAGGATCTGACCTTGCATAGACCCTGTTTGTCTGGGAAGAGCAACATCTAACATACCTTCTTCAAGCCATAAATCACAATAACTTTATTGAGGGTATGAGTGATGAGTGTACATGGCAGTTTTCTTCTTCTAGAGTGTCTTTTGTTTCTTCCTTTTCTGTGCAGGTTTTTTTAGAGAAACTTTATCCTCATCTTCAACTTGGAGCATAGGTGTTAAAGCGTGGAAAGGTCTCACTCCACCCTGTGCAGAATTACTAATGTGGTTCATTCTATAGGGTCATCTGAATATAAGAGTACGACTAGCACGATTAAATTGCTTGCCAATTTTGGATATCTCGTGCTCATTTTGTAGTGAGGAACAGGAAACATCGGATCATCTTTTCTTTCGATGTCCCTTATCATTATCTTGCTGGGTTAGATGCATGAACCTATGGAATTTGTCTATTTGCCTACCTTTATCTCCATCTGACTTCTATGATGCCTGGTGTAGGATTCCTTTCAAAGGTTTTGATAAAAAGCTATGGAATTCTCTCCTTTATATTATTGCTAGACTATTTGGTGGGTGAGAAATACAATTATTTTTGAATCATTCAAGCCCAACTGGGAAGATATCGTTAGCTCAATGATTATGAAACTTGTATTTTGGGTAAAAAGTTGGTGTGATGAATTCCCATTTGAATCTTTGTACTTTATTGATAATTTAGATTTTGCAAGAATATGGACTGCACAGAACTGATTGGCCTTGCTACTTGGTCCTCTACTACAGGCTTGATGGCAATGCCGAAAAGGCTATGTTGGGGACTGCTAGGAGTGACTACAATGAAATACTCATATATGGCTGGCCGTTGTTGATGTTTAATTTCTTTTGGCTTATATTGTGTGCCAAGTGGATGTTTAGCACAGAGGTTATCATTGGGTCCGCTGTCACAGCCTTGATGGCAATGCCGAAGGGACTGTTGGGGGAGTACACAAGAGTATGCTAATGGCAATCCTTTTGTTTTTTGTGTCCTCGCACTTTCTGTTTCTGGTGTTTCTAGTGTATGTCTTCCTCTGTCTTCGTGGCTCCTTGTCATGCTAATGCGCCACTATCTTTGGCTCATCTTTATATTTATGTTCACATCTATCTTCAGATTACTCGAGTTGTAACTTATCGAAAAAAAAAAGAGAAGTTATCTTATTAAGCCAGACAAGCAATTATGAGGGGCAAGTAAAAAGTTGCAAGCACAAGCTTTAATTAAAGAGGTAATTACAGAACCTCCCTAGCTAATTTAATATTACACCCACTCCCTTGTAGATTTTAATATTACACTTACCTTTCTTAATTGTTTATAGATCATTACAATAAGATCCCTTATAAATTTAAAATGATTTTTATGCCCTTATCATCCTCCATCATCAATGCCCACTGCCACCGCCACCTCTACATTGTTTTGGATCAGCTACACCTTCTCCGTATTTTCTTTATTTCAGCACATTTCAATCTCGCGCGCGACCTTTTCTCTTCTGTTTCACTTTACACTTGCCCTTCTTTCTTATCCACTCTACTATTTCCTTTCTTCACCCCTTCTCCTTGCACCAAACTTGTTCTCCTCCTTTTTACAAAATAAAACAAGGGGCTAAATCGAGGAAACAGCGGATGCCAAACTCAAATCCCCTTATTCTTTAGTCACCTTGAACTCCTTTTGTCTTTTCTTTACAAAGTAACAGACCATAATCTAAATACAAGAGATAGACTCGTGAAACTTTTATCGATGGTTATCATCAAAGATAGGAGTTGTTTCGATAGTCAAGGCACTCAATACGAGAATCACAGGTAGGGGTTTTATGAATTTTGGTTGGTCTCATCTTTTTTTGTTTGTTTTATTGCCACGGAGGAATAGCGGTGATTTTCGGGGAAGAGATATGGTGGAAGAGAATAGTAGGAAGAAGAAAGTATAGGAATAATTTAGGAATTTTGAAAAGTTATTTAAAAATATGGGAGAGAAATATAACTTTAAAAATTAGAGGGGGGATAACTGTAATATTAACATACTTTAGGAGGCTCATGTAATTTTTTCTTAATTAAAATGATATAGATTACTTAGTTATACTAATTCAACGTTGTGCATAAAAAAATCCTATCTCAATGTGTAGATGAAATAATACAGTAAAAAACTTCACCCAACAAGTAGATCAAATTCAGCTCATCAAGAAAATCCGGCGAACTTATTACTTTCACCATGAAATTTCAGATCACATTAAATATTTGCACTACATACATAAACTCAAAGCAGACAGAGAGAGTGCAATACAACAAATTTTTGTGTGACAAAACTTTCTGCCAGCAGCAGTTTGCATACATAAGTGCAGTGGCATATGAAAGCAGCAGAGAAAAGTGAGAATTTGAACTGTGGACAAAATGAAGCAAAATAAAAGAAGATTACTAGGAGTTCCCATACGATGAAATTACTATATCTGAATTCATTTGAAGCCTAAAAACAGATGGCTAGACTATAACCTCAAGTCAGTCACGACAAATCAAATTGATATGTACAATTGCCGGACAAGACTTGAAAGTATACAAGAATTAGCAGAGGTATGAAGAGGGAGGAGCATAAATCATACAGAAAAAAAAAAATATCTTATCTATACTATATAAATGACCAAAAATGGGGAACTCATGAGTCAAACCTTTCTTACTTTCTTTGACCTGGTCTTCAGATGCTATAAATTGATATTTTGAAAGTGCCATGTTCCTCAATTTGTTGAATTTCCCATCTTCTAGGTGACAAATGATGTAGCTAGATACTGTGTCTTTGTAGGATTCTGTTGTTAATTTTCTCCTCATAGCAGTGCACTTGGAGAATGGGGATGGCCTTCCTAGAAAGATTTCTAGTGCCGGTTTGAACTGATGTTCAATCTCTCTATGTCCTTGCAGAATAACTAACTTTGCAATTATTTCCCATGCTTCTTAGCTGCAGTCCAGAGATCACAGGTTAACAAGAAATGCCATACTAACATTCTTCTCAAGAGTGGCTTCATTCATAGCGAGTCAAATTATAAGCTTTGGAATAATGCAGTTTCCTAGTATTATTTTTATGATTTCAAGTCTAAGGCAAAAATGGAGAAAAGATAAACAGTAATGCAACCAATGGGTTCTTTCCATGGTATACCTCTCTGAAACCATGATCTTCGAACAGTGCGCCGGATGTGACGCTCATGCTTTTCTAAGAGCTCATCAACTGTGTGCATTTGAGATAGAAGGGGTCCTGAAAATTCAACCTTTTCTCCTTGATCCTGAAAACTCTGTAAGGAGGACAGCAAATCAGAATAATGTATATACAAGGATAAATGAAAATGGCACATCATCCAAGAATATGAAAAAAGCAGGGCAAAGCACTGTTAAGATAAATCAAATCCTACATAAAACTAAAAACTTATGAACTTCCTCATTTTTTTTTTGTGTAATTATTGCAGGTTTAAAATTTTTGGTTGCTCCTCACAAATGCCAAACTGACAATGTATGCCCATTTATGATCAAATAGACAAGAAATTTAACAACAAATGATAATCTATAAGATTCTAATGGTTACCTAGTCTCTGCTACTGGCCTCAACCTCTGACAAGTTACAAAAGTCAACATCTCAATTACTTTGTCTACAAAGGAGATCAATTAATTGAATTGCCATCTAAGGAAGAACTGAAGTTATTTACGAGTCACTAGTCTCAACTAGTGTCATTATTTCAACAAAATCTGCCTTTCTTCTCATTTTAAAAAGTTCAAAATAATTCCCTAAATCATTAAAACTTCCAAATCTCCCTTTTCAAATGGCAAGTCTCATCACTCTATATGTATGGAGACAGAAAAATATGCAGAAAGAGTCACATGAGTTTCATTCCTTCTCTCAAGCAGATGATATCTCATGTTTGATACCATGTTAATAAATCTGGCCAACTAACAAACTTACCAGGTTGCTTCTCTTAGATATCGAATCTTCCCTATGATAAAGTGCCATAGAGAGTTCTTGCGAGTGGTACTCATCAGAAGCATCAAATGAATCTGGGCGGTCAAACTTACTCCACTGATTCTGCATTGAAAGCTTACAAATGTCAAGGAGGTCAGTGCCCCTGGAGCTAGTGCGTCCCCCACAAAGCTCCTTACTTTCCTGGTTTCTGTTGTCCAAATTATTCCTGGATTTTAGTGTAGAAGTTTCTAACGAATTGAAAATATTTCCTCTTGAAATAGTTCGACGATGGGATAGAATTGAAGCGTCATCTTTACGGCTTTTCGCCCATGCAAAACCACTTGATGTCGAAACTGGTAATGGTCCAGAAAAGGGAATATCTTCTTGGGATGCATTCTTCATATGGGAAGCATCTTCAAATTTAACAGTAGATGGCTTTTGTTCCTTCTGGCCTGTGTTGGTCTTCTCTTCTTTAAGGATGCAAACAGATCTACCATTGATATTTTTGGAAGTTTGAGTTTGACTAGCCAAATCCTGTAATAACAATGCTAAGTGAGGATCAAGTTTGGATAATCCTGCAAATCAGGGTGCATGCACTTAAAAAGAAACATAATGATGCAAGGAAGATAATAAACCTCTGCTGGAGTTGGTTTATTGAATCCTAGTGCCCTTCTTGATGGTTTTCTTGTTTCAGTTCCACGAGCTCGCCCACCAATCTTTTTCCTGAAGGTCCATCACAATATGATTTCATTAGTAAACAATAGACAAATAAATAATGCTCACGACAATGGACATCGTAAATCATAACTTTTATTCAATGATTGTGCCAAACAGAAATCCTGTTGAATCTTTCATTGTATCGTTTCAATTTCTCAAGCTTAAAAGACATATCTCAACAAAATAACCCACTTGAAACACCAGAAAGATAAAGAGAAGAGAGATGTAGGGTATAAAGCAGTGTCGGTAAATTCCAGTCACTCTTGGTACAGGGATTAGTCCTTTAATATGTTCGATCATGTTATTTTAACAAAAAATAATAATTTGTTTTTCTCATTTCAGATAACGTACAGTTGTGGTCTCACTAGTAGGCTTACTTTAAATTAACTCATTGTTAACTTACTGCAGAAGCATGTGCATTCAAATGATATACTTGGAAAATAAGTTACCAAAGACCAAACTTATCTCTCCCCTGTCATTAGGGCAAAAAAAGTTTGACTATGATTAATTAGTTAATTAGACATGCAAAAAAAAAAAAACCGTAATGGGTCAGCTTATGATATCCAAGCATGGTAATAGTTTCAACAAAGTGAAATCACGCACATCCAGATATTCTCTTAGATTGGCTATACCAGATAAGAGAAAATCCAGAGGCATCCCTTGAAATGTGACAATCTAAACCTTTATTTTACAATAACTCTGAACAATATAAACAGTAAAGATCAGTCTCACCTTGACTCTTCTCTATGTTTTGCATCAATTTCCTTGCTCGGTGCATATGTCGGCAAGCTTGATGGGTCACATGCAAGAGGTTTTGTTTTGAAATACTGAAAATTTTCAATGATTCACATAATCATAAAGTTTGCAGATACATTGTGAATGGGTTTGTATCTAGGACTAACATCCAGAAAACGAAATTGATTAACATGCACACAGATAAAAAAAATGCAAAGAGAATTTTTGTCTAATTTGACATGGACAAAGGAAATCAATAGAGAATGTTCTGCAAAAAAAAATAGCAATCCTACACAGTAGTTTTCCTGAATCATCCAATTAACCACTGAAAGCATACATTCCTGGAATTTCCAACAAATATAAAAGTACAAAACTAGCCTACCTCTGATGAGAGAGCAGATGTGGCAGTCCCACGTTTGTATGGTTCGATGGAAAGTAGAGTTTGTAGCAGATTTACACTGGATGAAGGCAAATCTTTAAAGGACACTCGGAGGCAACTATCATATGCTTGCTGCGGCTTAAACAAAGTTGCATGAGGAAGTCTAGTCTTTTTCCAGTATTCATCAGTTGGGGAGCCACAAAGCTTGAAGATTTTGTGCAATTGTTCGACCTGCATGTGTAACAAAGCAACAATGATGAATGTTGAAGAATTTGGAAAAACAATTCCAACATAGCGTGGGAATTGTCATTTCCAGTTGATTCATTTATTGACCTTAAGTTGATTAGCATCCACCCAACTTCTTAAGAAGGTATTTTCAGATTGAATCATCACTTCTATAAAGAAAATGTTAATAGGTATGACATTCTTTAGTTTTTTGGTAGTTGACATTCTTTAGTTTGATTACATTCTCGACTAATTCCATATTAAAAAAAATAGAATGGTGGCAACCTTTAACCACTGAACAACTACTGATAGCATAGCATCAATTTCAAATGACAGATTGCCGCGAAGCCTCATGCAATAGGTATTGGGCCAATATTTATCTGCTCAGTTGTTGGCTGCAACTACATGGAACTAAATTTGAAATTTATAATGCAACTCAGATACAGTAAAATAACAGGAATCGGGAATAAAATCTCAATCCATGTTGTAGGTATGACATAAATTTAGGCTTGTCACTTTTTCAGAGAGGTAGAAAAAGAATGAAACTGATATCAGGTTAGTTAAAAAGGCCTACTCTTCAGAGTTAAATTATGGCACAAACCACAAGGCCACCCAAGCTTCTGACCCAACTTACATTAGATCAGATTCAGCAGCTCTCTTTAACTGCCATACACTATAAGCACTGATCAATGCTGTGCACATTACCTTAATTTGAATACAAAAAGCTGCCAT
Source organism: Dalbergia cochinchinensis (assembly GCA_031216125.1). NCBI lineage: Eukaryota > Viridiplantae > Streptophyta > Magnoliopsida > Fabales > Fabaceae > Dalbergia > Dalbergia cochinchinensis. Next base: position 48,972,577 of record CM062373.1, on the reverse strand, counting down.
ATATATATGTATAAAGTTAAAGGTAAAAGGACAAAGCACTTCTCCATCAAGTAACCCTTTTTTTTTCCTCTTGAGAAAGAAATAGAGTCTTTTGGGCAAAAGAAAGGATACTTATTTGAAACCACACTGCATCTTGCTGGCAATACTCCTTTGCATTATTAAAAGTAGGTTGAAAATTGCAGAGGAATCTTAACAGTGTACATGCCACTACAATTAGCAGCATCTTCTTGAGAGTTTAGGGGCTGTCATATTTTTTTTTTTTTCCTTTCTCACACACTAGCAGAACTGATTAAGCTTTTAAAATAGAATTCATTATACCAGAGAGCCATCTTTTCTATATTAACATCTAGTCAAATTAATAACACTGCTGTGCATCATCAAAAGAGGAGAATCCACACATTTTGGAAAATGGCCTGCTACCTCTGTTCTCCCCTGAAGTATAGGCTTCCCAACAAGCAGCTCCGCGAAAACACATCCAACACTCCAGAGATCCACAGAAGGACCATAATCCGTCGCGCCAAGCAGAAGCTCCGGCGGCCGGTACCACAAAGTGACGACCCTGCTGGTGAGGGGATGCCTGTGCCCAGAACTGGCAAAATTCGCCAATCCAAAATCCGCCACCTTCAATATCCCCTCATTGTTCACCAAGAGATTCGATCCCTTGATGTCACGGTGCATCACTCCCCGCGAGTGACAATGCTCAAGACCAGACAACAACTGCTTCATGTAACACTTAATCTACACACCAAAAACAACAACAACAACAATAATAATAATAGTAATAGCAAAACTTCATCACAGCAAATAATGTTTATAGGAAAAACTGCAATATTGTAGCCGTAATTGCGATTGTGGACCGCAATTTAAACACACCTGGGGTTCACTGAATTTGACATCAGGACTGGACACCAGTCCGGTGATGTCATGTTCCATGTACTCGAATACAAGATACATGCTACACGACAGCCTGGAAGTGATTAGGCCGTGTAGTTTCACGATGTTGGGGTGATCGAGCCTCCTCAGGATCGTTATCTCACGCGCCATGAACCTCACGCTCTCTGGCTCGAAGTTGTCGAACCGCACCTTCTTTAACGCCACAATCTTCCCAGTCTCGAGGTCCCTCGCACGAAACACGCTGCTATAAGTACCCTGCCCAATCTGCCCAAAATAATAATAATAATAAAGAACAATCAAAATTAGTATCTATTTTTTTCTTTTAATTTTAAAATTTGTGTTGAGGGAAAACTCGTCTCAATTTCTCAGTTGACTTCAACCTTCTCGAGTTTTTCGAAGGCGTCGGCGCGGAGGGGAACCCAGCCGTGAATGGCTTCACCGGCGACGGCGCTGAGCCAGGCTGGCCATCCGGCTGCCACGTGTTCTCCCTCCGCGTACTTGTGGAAGTTGCCCAGCCTGAAGCTCAGCGATTCGCACGCGTTGGAACTCGCCCTCCCTGACTCGCCCAACTCGCTCCGAGTCGCCCCGGCCGAGTCACTCCTCTGATTCTTCTTCTTGTTGTTGTTCTTCTTGTTGATGATGTTCGAGTCGTGCGTCTTCCTTCCCGAATCGCCCGCATTGGCGCGAAATGCGCCCGAGTGGTCAATCGCAGGCGTCACCGACACCGCCTGCTTGGAGCTCACACAGCCCATGGGATCCGGGTCGGATCCAGCTTAGTCGGGTCGGATCAATGACCCAATTCGGAAAACAACCACTTCGTGACTCTCACAGCAAAATGCTCAGAAGAAGAAGAAGAAACAGAAACACAGAAAATGGAATGTTCTGTTTCTTTTCTTTTTCTTTCTGTTTTTTGGCTTCTCTCTGTTTCCTTTTCTTTTCTTCTCTTCTCTTTGTAGTTGCTGCCGCGGCAATTGCGGGTGACTGTCGTGAGTGGTGACTGGTGACTGGTGACTGGTGGTATGGGGTTTTAATGAAAAGCGAAGATTGTAATTATTATAATTATCTAGTATAATTTATAATTGCAATGGAAAAGGAAAAAAGAGAAAAGAGCGGCATCAGCGGGGAGATGGAAACAAGTTTGTGTGCATTTTACTTTTTGGGAACTCAAAATGTGGGGCATTTTTGGTTTTGCGAATGAGCTGAAATTCTGTGGGTTTGTTTGCAAGCTTATTTTGTTTTTGCCTTTGTTTTTTGTTTTATGAATATACGTTAATGGCCAATCAGAAAGGAAAGGAGAGGAGAGTGTGCATGGGATTGGGATTGGGATTGGGATGGGGGAGAGGGAGAATTAGCTTGGCTTGGCTTGGCTGGCAGCAGTAATGGGGGGTGGGTTTGGCTTCTTAAGTTGGAATTTGGAAAAAGCGCGTGGCACGTGTCATCAGGGTCTAGCTGGCTCTGACTCGCTGATTCCGTTCCCTCACTCACGCCAACATAATCAAGGCTTGATTGGGGATCCTGTGATTCTTAAAACATTGTTGAATTATTTGAGCTTTTAAAAAATTATAATAGTATTATTTAATAAAATAATATAAAAATTATTCATTAATTCTGATAAAATTAAGACTTGATTTGATATGATTGAGATTCTTAAAAAGTTGTTGAGCTCTTTAAGCTCTCAAAAAATTATAGTAGTATTATTTAGTAAAATAATATAAAAGTTAGTTTTAATAAGCAAGATTTATTGAAGTAGTATTTAATAAATATATTATAAAGTGATTCTCAAAATATGAAATGACTATAATAGGTATTAATATTTGTAAAAATAATAAAAAACTAAAAGTCTTAATAAATGGGAGAATAAAATTGGATTTTTATTAAATTCAACAGCAATATTAATTTTTTGAATTTTTTTAATTTTAGAGAGTAGAAGTTAGCTCTGAAAAGTACCACATAAGATGCTCTCAAAAGCACCCTTGACTTTTTAAATCCAGGAGCAAAAATACCCTGACTTTTTGGTTTATCAAATAGAAAAAATTAGCTTATACTCTTCATAAATTAGAGTATCAGCCAAAGAACATTATCAAACCCACTCTAAATAAGCATATTGATAGCTAGCTGGCTAATCAGGATTCAACTTTTGGCTACTTGCGTAAAGAGGATTTTGTGGATAGAGGTACTTTACATCTCAAAAGAATTAATTACTCTTTTTAGCGGTAAATATCCCGAGTCCATCAAAAATAATAATTAAGTAAAGGTTCTTTTTAGGGGTGTATAAGGGACGAGTTGAACAAAACTCAAACCCAACCCGATTTTTAGACTGTGTTAATTTTTGAAACTCTAACCTGACCCAATAATGACCTGATTATGTCTCGGGTCGTACTGGGTCAACCCAATATTTGAACAATATACATGAATTTAAATATTGTAGATAATAAAGTTATAAAATTTTACAAGAAAGAAACAACGGTTTAGAGATATTTTACGATATAGATTTCAAAATAAACATATCAATGTAGAAATAATATCAAGTTATATAAAATATATTAACTGAACTTTAAAATCTTATGATTTTTCATAAATTATTATAAAAATATATATCTCTTAAGGAGTTATTTAACTTCGGACTGGTTGCGACAACCTGACGTATAACTCGAACCCGACTCAAAAAGTGTACCGGTTCAAATTTCAAGATCTGGACCCGTCCTAATAAGTTTCGGGCCAAGCCAGGTTAAGGGTCAGGACGGATCATGAACATTCATAGTTCTCTTATACATACAAATTGAATACTTAATTCTTACATACACTCCATTAAAATTGGTCAGCCTCTTAATTAAGGGAAAGCATTTTAAATAAAGTTAATAAGGTTCATTCCCACTGCTAGTGTGCATAAATATAAAATATTAAATTTTTTTCACATACAAATTTCTCAATATTTAATATTTGAAGAAGAAATATTAAATGTTTATCATTAAACTTACACCATATACTTACACTAAGTTAAAAAATTATAAATCAACTTGTAAAAAGTTATAAATCAAGAAGAAAAAATTGTAAACTAATATGCAATGTTGTAAACCATCTTGGTTTATAACTTTTTATAAATTAATTTATAATATTTTATATATAATTTATAACTTTTTATATACTAATTTATAATATTTTACTTGACGTAAATATACTATATAAGTTTAATTGTGATAATATATCACTCCTCCATTTGAAGTGTTTGCTTCCGGCTCCCACATTGATATTGGAGGTATAGCAGTAATCAAATGGAATTGGTTCGTCCTGTTAGGTACTATTTTTCGTTCGTGATGTTTGATTTGTCATTTCTTGAGTTTGTTTTATTATTATTATTAATGAATCATTTGTAAACATTTCTATAGATTCGGAACCTTGGACTTGGACCATGGCAGACTTTTTCTCAACTTGAGTTTTTCCTTTTTTTCACTTAAAAAATTGGTATATTGGCGTGTTGGATGCTTGCTGTTGACTTAAGATTCGAATGCGATCTGTCAGTTTCATTTGGTTTGCTATTTCCACTTACTATGAATTTAAAATTTGAAACGTGGTTCCGTTCATCCACCACTTCTCACCTAAGGTAAAGACACAGTTTGTCATAATTTTTTTAATAATTAAAATTATTTAACAACCTCGTTTCGATTTGATTGGAGAGAAAAAAATCAAAGTAAATTTTCTATGATTAAATTTATGTGTAATTTTACACATAAAATTCAAGCATGAAAAATTTATATCTATCTTCACCTCCAACCAAATACCCTAAAAACGAATTGTATTACTTAAAAAAGGGTTGATGGAAGTATATATTAATCTCTTAGAAGAAGGATATGAGTTTAAATCTAATTTTCTTTTTATCTTTTCATAGATGTTTAAGTCTAATTTTTGTGCTTCGGTAATGTGACAAATATTAATTTTAGGGTAGAGCAATTTACCACGAAAATGCTCTAAACAAAAACATTATGATTTGATGGGATGCAATTTAATTGTATAATTAACCCAGTGGGTTAGGCCACTTTATTTAACTCCCAAAAGTTCACCAAAAATGGGACGGGCTAAGCGAGCTGGGCTAAAAAATTCAATCTAACCCTTTTAGAATTAAACTAGCGGGTCGATCCTACTTTGATATCTCTACCCACCATTCAAAGAATTCAAAAGGAAGATTAGGGATAAAAATTTATCCAAGTCAATAGTAGAAAGATGTGTGCCACATTCTTAATAGAGTTTAATTTTTATATATAGACAATATAAAACTTTTTTCATCGTCATCTAATTAAATTATCTTATTTACAAGATTTTTCAAGTAATGAATGTGAGGCTTAATAACTTTTACTAATATAACAATATATGATTAGATAATAATATAAAAAAATTTACATTATTAATGTATAAAAATTAAAACTCTTCTTAATATATTTGTTACATTGGGGAAGCACAAAAATTAAACTTAAACTCATATCCTCCCATTTTTTTTTGGTAAAGTAAACTAATTTATGCACATATAAAAGAATATCTATTTAATTAAAAATATAATAAGGCTTTAATATGTTATTTATATCTTAAAAATTAGCAATTTTTAGCTTTGGTATCTATTTTTTTTTCAATTTAGTCATTTAAAAAATTAGTTTATTTTATTCTCTATCATTATATTGTCTGTATTAAATATTGAACTAACTAACAGGAGGCCATATTGTAAATCAAATCTTACACGACAAATAAGAATTAAATGTGACAAAAATTAAAACAAACAGTTTTAGAAATATTTGAACCGAAAAAATCAAAGTTTTAGACATATTTGAAAAGAAAAAAATGAATTACCAAAACTAAAATTGACTTATTTTGCTTAAACTGAAAAATATTTAAATCTTATAATAATTAGGAAATTGAAAAGACATGCTTCTTCACAGATATTTTCAATTATTATAGAATAATTAACCTTATGGATATGTTTGGTTCAACGATCAAAATAGGGAGAAATTTTTATAAATAAAATTTATATAAAAAATAACACGTAAAATTTATCTACCTCATTTTATTATTATTATTATCATCATCAAAGACCCTCTAAATGTCAGACCAATCGAGTTGAATCATACATACCCTAAATTTGACGTGGGATTGGCACGCGTACATGGGCACAGTGCAACGGGGGCATGGCATAAAAATTCAAACAAAAGATGCCATATAAGATGGGGAATTCTTATGCAATACGCCCCACATCGTGTTGATCGTGACATATGCTATAGTTAACAAGTATACCTCATAAAAAATAATAATGTGATATTCTATAGTAAGAATGTAATGTGTATTATATGTTGCTCACATGCCAAAGTCTGTGTTAGGAAAAAGAAATATATTTTTAACGTAAGAAAAGCAATAAAGAAAAATAAAGAAAACAAAAAAAAAGTGAAAAAAAGGTCATGCTGAGGTAGAGACATTTCCATTTCAAGACCTTCTTTTACAACCCCCCAACTCCAAAATCCTAATCCTAATGTCTTTACAGTTCCTCCCCACCTCTGACATTTCGTCTTTACTTTTCATCACTGTTATGGGCCATCCATTATTGAGTTCGATTTTGAAGGCTAAAAATAATAATGGGACAAGCGTCTTTAGGTTACAACATTCTTCAATGTTTGCCACTCTGGAATGAGAATGTATTTTAGTCTAACTTCCAAAGATGTTGACATTGACCATAGTTATTTTTACTTATCTCACTTTCTTGGAACGAAAGCTTTGTTATGTTGGACGTTGGATATTTCAAAAGTGGGTAGGGGAGTGATAGGATTAATGCAACGACTTGAGAGTTTGGGAGTTGGGACCATTCATATTACTAAGGAAATTAGCCAAAATGATCTTATTTGAATTTGATTAAGAAAAATAATTTAACACCAAGGCCTTAACTGCCAGTTCCATTGAAATCCACACCCTTCTTTTTCGCCCAGAAAGTTTTAAAACTAAGCTACCTATCCAATTGATCATTCAAAGAAATTCGTAGTACTAGTCTAGTCTTTAAAATTTCCTTATACTCTATTCATTTCTTATTATTAGTTGTGATGAAAAATCATATTATTTTAATATATCAAAAAATAAATATATTTGGCCACAATATATCAATTTAGTCTAAAAGATGGAACTTTTTATGTTGGTTCGAGTTGTGTTATGACCTTCATGGTCCAGTTTATCTACCTATTTATTATTATAAAAGAGAGTTAATAGAAGCATTCATACTGCAACTTGACATTCATTCAGAAAGTTTTATTTTCAGCTAATGGCAGTAATCTATTGGGCTTTATATGGTGCTTTGATTTAGCTTCTCTAATAAGTTTTTTTAATCAAAATTCAAAATAATTTGAAAAACAAATTCTTGGAGAAGCTTTTCAATATTCCACTTATATAGTCTATACAAATCATTCGAGTTGCAGCAATTATTATTATCTTATTTATTTCTATATTTATAATAAAATACTATCCTATGTACTATTCACCACATTGTTTATGAACAATAATTTTTCATTATTGTTTTTATTTTCTTACTTCTACTAATTAATGTAGAGCCATGTAACATGAATCTTTTTTGTTTCGCTCCTTTTACTATTTACATATGTATGTGTCTATATATATATATATTAACATACAAATTTATTAATATAAAAATTAATATACTTAATCTATAAATAAATAATTATGTTAAATAATCAATAATTAGTTTTTAAAAATAAAATATTCTAGTTTCAGAGTTGTAAAGCAGGCGTTGGCCATCCTCTCTAGAGTGTTGGCCAAGCAGGCTGAGACTAGGTTGCAGCTGCCTCCAACTCAGCAGCCAGTTCGAGGACCAGACGATGCAGCTTTAGAATGCTTTAGGAGAATGGACCCACCTACCTTTCACGGGGCGTCTCATGATGGAGGACCCACAAAAGTTTTTTCGGGAGATAAAAAAGATCACCTAAGTTCTCTATTGCTACTTCGAGAGGCCGACAGAGTTAGCTGGCTTCCAAGTGGGAGGCCAAGCGAGGATATGGTACAAGGAGTTCCTTCAAAGATGTGGTGACTCAAACCCACCCTTCTGGGGGATTTTAGAGCTACATTCATGAGGAGGATTTTGTTAGAGAGTATACAGGTCTAGATGGTAGAGGAGTTCTTGGGACTTAAGATGACTTGAGGCATGTCCATAGTCGAGTATGATGAGAAGTTCACCTATCTAGCTTAAGCAGCACCAGTTATGCTTCATTTAGAGATGAAGAGGCTGAGGCGGGTTGTTCAAGGACCACCTAAGGACATATTCCTTAGCTTCTAGCCTCACATTAGGACTATGGACTATGCTCAAGTAGTAGATATAGCTGTAGGACTTGAGTGTGGCTTGACAGGAAGGAAAAAAGCATCTGACACTAGGAAGAGGGCCAAGATACATGGTTCATTTTCTTAAGAAACTAGTTCGAGTAGAGGACATGGTCAGTAGTGAGCTCAGTCGAGATAGAGCAGCTTTCTCAGAGTCCGCCTCGACTCAGCTTGTGGCATGAGAGGTCTTGAGGGCAAAGTAGCTAGGGCCAGCGGTCTTGGAGGTAGAGGTCCATGAGTTATAGAGGATCAGGTGGCAGGGGACAACCCCATTTGTTTGCTTTGACATGCCATGATGCGCAAGCATCCAATGCGGTTGTATCAATTATTATGACAATTTGCTTCTTCAAAGCTATGTGTTTGATCGAACCAAGGTCCACACATTCTTATGTATCCCTCTTCTTTGCTACGTGATTCGAGATACCCCATTCCACTCTTGAAAAGCATTTCTTAGGTAGGGATATCTTTAGGAGAGCTCTTTGTTGTCCAGTGGGTATATAGAATGTGTGAGGTCAAGGTTAGTGACATGGAGACATTCGTAGACTTAAATGTGTTGGATATGTCCGACTTTGACATTGTCCTGGGCATGGACTGGTTAGCTTCATGGCATGTGTTAATGGATTGTCATAGTAAGACAATGAGGTTCAACATTTTGGGAGGTGAATTACAAGAGTTTCAGGACATGAGTTGCTCAGTTTTGCCTAATTTGATCTCAATTATAAGCGCCTTGCGACTTATGGATAAAGGCAGTTATAGGTTCCTAGCTTCGACTATAGATATCAATGTAGAAATGCCGTGTTTGGGTTCGGTTTTGGTGGTTTGTGAATTCTCATATGTGTTTCTGGAGGACTTGTTAGGGATGCCACCAGAAAAGGAAGTTGAGTTTGGGATAGAGCCTGAGCCGGGACTAAGACCCATATCTAGAGTTGAAGGAGTAATTGCAAGAGTTACTTGACAAGGGATTTATCTGGCCAAGTACCTCGCCTTGGGTTACTCAGTATTGTTTGTGAAGAAGAAAGACAAATCAATAAAGATTTACATAGACTACAAGAAACTGAACAAGGATACAATTAAGAATCAGTACCACTTGCCTCGCGTTGATAATTTGTTTGGTCAGCTCCAAGGGACAAAGTGTTTTTCCAAGAACTTCGATCTGACTATCATCAGTTGAAGATTAAGAGCAAGGATATACCCAAGATAGCCTTTAGGACTTGCTATGGGCACTATGAGTTCTTAGTGATGTCCAACACATACTTTTCATAACCTCGCCCTTCCATTGAGTATTTTATGATTCATGGAGTGGTGTGCTGTTTAGAGGATTTTCCAAGAAGCTATGGTTGTGCTTATTTTATGTGGTATGTTGGATGTTATGGTGGACGAGGAATAAAATTGATTTTGATAGTCATAAGCCTATTTGGGAATATATGCCTAATTATATTTTAGTAAGGCTTGGATACGGGGCTAAAGCATGGGGTGAAACATTTCCTTTTGAGCCAAGCTTTCTAGTTATGAACCTACAACAAGTTAGATATTGGAAGCCTTGAGTATGTGGGTTGTCTTTACGTTTGGCAATGTTGCCTCATGCATATTGAGCCATTGGGCACTGAGAATTGCACGACCTTGGGTGCCTATCTGTCATTGTTGCGTTGCTAGTTCTGCATGCTTCCTCTATGCAATCACATTACTTAGGTGTTGGACTATTGATCACATGAGCCAGTATGATGGTTTTGAATGATGTTTGCTTGTTCTGCTATTCTTCGCTCTCTTTTGGTGTGTATGTTAGTGCATAGGTCAAGTGATTTTGACCTTTGTCTTTTCTTTTCTTCTCCCATATGTATTTGTATTCAGTTTTGGTTGTAATGCATATTTTATATGGACTCTACTCATTACCAAGTTTTGGTAGGTTGAGCTCTCTTTCATAGAAAAAATCCATATACCTGAAAAGGAAAAATAGGACGGTGGCTGAGGAAAAATGGGATTGGTGTTCAAGGGCGAGAGTAGGCAGTGAGGGAGGTGAAATTTTGTTCAGAGAGAGATGGCAAAAATGGTAGATCATATTATTTTCATTTTAAAAATATTAAACTATAAATTATTTTAAAATTATTTCTTACATAATAAAATGACTTAATCTAAGCCATTCATTTGTATTGAATGACCTATTTCGTCTAAAACTCAAACACCCCACCTAACTCTTTTCCATAAAAGATATATATGATATTATTTTGGTATGTGATTGATATAATTTGACATCTATTTAATGTCACATGTCTTTTTTATAGATTAAATTGGCATAAAAATTCTTTAAAAATTAATGTAAAAAACTTTTGGACACTAAACTAATGCTACATATTTTTTTAATAGATCAAATTGCTAGAGTGGTCAAAATTCAATATAATATGAAGCAACCATAAGTTGTTAAAGTTATCATTTGCCATGTTGTTTGATTCTTGCAGTTAATTGCTATTGAGAAAACATATCCTTAATTCTTTTTTCCCCTTTTCTCCTGTTAGCATCTTCTTAATTGGCATTTCATTTATTTACTAAAATTATGGTTGTTCATGCTGACTATCTGTGAAAGGATGTGCCATTTCATATTTCCAGCATGAATATTATCAACCATGTTTTAAAATGTTAATATATTTTTCTCACTCTAGTACTCTCTCTAGCAGAGGGAGAACGTTATAACTTCTTCTTTTTTTTAATTACAACTTAAAACAAAGGCTATAGTATTCCTCACAAAGTGTAGAGCACCACATTCTTGAACTACCCAATAATCACTCCTTTGTTAACCCTATCCAAGCACCTCTCTCTTTTCTTTCTTCTTTCGCCCCTAGTAAACCAGAAATCTATCTCCTGGTTGCCCCCTTCACCAACAACATCACTATCATCCTGCTCTCAACCAAGCTCATTGACGAGATCAACTCTAGCACCACCATCACTGGCCTTGTCCTTCCCAAATCCATATTCTCCTCCATCATTCAAAACTACCTCTCTCAGCCATCCCATCAAGAAGGTCCCCAACTTTGTACTCTTCAATTACTTTGACCCCCCCCAAAACTCCATCAAATTTCCCACGACTCCACGGGAACCACCACCCTTTTCCAAACCACTAGCAATGCCCAAGGCAACCTCAGATCTGCAACATCACTGACCTTTGCAGTGGGAAAGTCGGGTCATCGATGTGAGGGCGGAATTACCATTTATCTTGTCCTGTCCTTGATGTGCCGGTCATTAGTTGGGCAAGTTTCGGTGATAGCCGATGATGGTGTGGGAGGTCGTCAATGAAGGAGCGAGGCCATGGAGAAGTACGTGTTGGACATAATGAGGAAAGTGAAAGGGCATTTATGGTGCTTCACAGCTGATTGAGACTATGTATTTTGTAACCTTTTTTTGTGCGTTTAACCACATTTAGGAATGTGGTTCAATGTAGGTGTGTCATGCTCCATACTTATCATGGTGCATTGTAGAATTTTCCACAGCTTAATAAGGTATAGCTTGGGACAACATAATTAAAATTATTCTATTGAAAGTTATAGTGATATAATATGAATGAGTTTCATTACATCTTTTATTAAAAATATATGACCGAGTTTCATCACACCAATTCTTAAAAAAATCTAATGATTTTAACATATTTAGATAAATGAACTAGTTGGTTAAATTCAAATTAGAAGACATTTCCAAAGGTGTAAGTATGACTTTTTTTAATTAAATAAACTTGTTTAAACAATCACAACTTAATTTATTTATTAAATAAACTTAAACATAAAATAATCTATTAAGATTGAAATAATAATAAAGAATCTAAATAGTTTGAATGAGATTATTGATTTAAATTTTATTATATTTTAAAATTCTGATATATTGAAAAAAAAAAAAAAACATAATGTGGACGAAGCTGCCGTATTATTTCCAGCTGACTCGAGTGAAGGGGCGGGTGGCACCATGATTTGATGCCTGACTCTCTGCATGCTCCGACCCTGTGTCATTGACTAATTGAGTTTCCCATCTGATTATTTTAAGCATGCTTTTCTTCCGGTAGTAACCAAAAGGAGAGGAAAACCAAGTTGGCATAGCCGAATGTATACTTTTATATTGAAATTTCATATTATTTTATGATCTTTTATTATTAGTTCAGATTATTAGACCTAAATATAATATATAACATAAAAAAATAAATAATAAAATATCATATATAAAAAAATAATATAAAATTTTCATATGTGAGGATTCATTTCTGATTGTAGGGAAATATATTGCTCTAAGAAGTAAATTCACAGCTATCATTGCACGTTATGTACTATTATTCACTTGCCACTGCGACATATGGTGTTTTTTTTCTTCTCTTCTTTTGGTATTAAGAAATGTAACTTTTTATTTTATTAAAAAACACATAAATTTTTTAATGGTATTTATTCGTACTTAAAAAAATAAAATAATTAATTTTCTGATTTTTGAGAAACATATGGAGAGCTAAGCAGTAGAAAAGAGAATTTTATTTCTTAAATTTAGAAACTGCAGTCTCTTTTTGCTCTATTATGAGTCCTAATAAACTTTTTTTAAAAAAAAAAAATCACTCTGTTCTTACTCTCAGTCTCTCTAATTGTAATTTTATAAACAAAATATTTCTATATTTATCACATTTAAATGGTTTGACAACTTCTAATTTTGATAAAAAAAGTATTTATACAATTGCATCCAAATGCAAAATAATTTTGTCTCAAAAAAGTGCTAAATAATTTTCTAATTTTGCTTCAACTTCTACTTTCATTTCTACTGTTAAAGAAGGAGTTCTCGCTGTCCTTTTTTCACAATTGAATCACCATAATTCAAATTTTGTTATCAAGAATTTGATTAATTTGACCCGACTTGATTGAGTTTCTTAATTGGAATAAAAGTCTTCTAACAAAGAATTTTTCGCCACTTGTAAGATTTGAATCCATGAACTTAAACAACTTACCTAGTTAGTTCTTTTAAAATCTTTCCATAGAATGACAAGCACGACAAAACAAAAATCATATTTTTCAAAATATTTGGATGAATAATTTTAGGAAGTGATATATTGATATATTTTTTTTCGAGTTTAAATTACTTATTTTATTTTTGGTTTGGATATTAATATTGAAAAATTTTAAATATTTTTATGAGATACTTTTTAAATTTCAAATAAATAGATTTCAATTTTTATGTCCTCACAATGAATTTTAAAATTGCCTTCCTTATCCAAATTGCTTTCCTACAAATTTTCACTGATAGATCATGCAGTGTATGGTACACCCAAACATATGTGGTGCACGGTATACACCACCTCAAACAAGACTCCCTTCATCCCTAAAATGCCCCTAAAGGATGTAAGGGAAATATCTGGCTACAGGAAACAAAACAAAAAATTATGATCCAAGAATTGATAGGGTGGATCACTAGCTGACCCTTTTGATGGATTTTCCACTGTTATAAAAGTTATAACCTTACTTTTTCGATTTTAAATGTGGGATGTCAGAGTGACATGTGCCATCACTGATATTCGTTCTGCTAGGAAAGCCTCCATGAAAACCCCTTTTGCACCGCTGCAAAGAACAAAGAAAATTGATATCATAATGACCTATAATTGCTGCTTCCCATGAGCTAATCAAATTAAAATCTCTCTCCGATCTAGTATTGAGGAAGCACTCAAAAGCAAACATAGAAATATACAACACAAAAGAATATGAAAAAATAACTCTATAGATGAAAGAAAACTTATCACATGTTTAGTTTGAGTTTTTAATTTTTTAAATTTTATAAAAAAAATATTAAAAATTCTGAAAAATTATATATTTTAATTTTTAATATTTTTTTTATAAAATCTAAAAAATTAAAAATAAAATCTAAAAACCAAAAACACAAACTAAATACGCCTTAATTTTTTTTCCTTTTTTCAAATACAGAAAAACTATTATCTTTTTATACAAGTACAACAAATAGCATAACAGGCATTGGGCACGCTGTTGTATGCATGGTTGGAAAATTAGAAAGTAGTCAGACAAAAAAAGGTAGGGAAGTCGGCAATTTGTTCTTCTGATGTGTAATTTGGCAGAGAAAATCACATATTATTTATTAGTTATTACAGTAAATTCGGATTTTGATATTTTAAAAAAAGCATTCGGGCGTCAATAATATTTTGAAAAAATGTCAATATTATTCATTTTTCAATTGTAAGAACTATATCATTTTAATCTTTTAACTATATAATAAAACTAAAATGAGAGGGAATGAAGAAACAATCGAAGAAACAATCTCCAATTCTCACAATTATTAAAAACGATTTTGATTTTACATTCCGTGATTTAAAAATAATCTGATAAAATGAGAAAAATACAGTTTTACACTCATAAAATAATCTCTTTACAATGTAATTTTGTATATGTACGTGGATTTGAAATTTTGGAGGTTTCCTTTTCCGAAAAGGACTGGTTCAAAGGATGATTGAACGTATAGTGGATTAGGGGTAACCTAATAACATTTAAAGAATAAGCTTTAATATTATTTTAGAATTGAGTGGATCTACTCAACCTCAAAAACTAATTTAAAGAATGAGGATTATTCAATACTTATAAAGCTATTTAGACCTTATTTCTAAACTATGCAGGATTTCAATAGACTTCATTTGATTGCGATAAAATCCTAGTGTAGAAATAACGACAACCCTTGTAGTATTGCTTTGTGGGTCAATAATTCAATATATTGTGTTTTTCCCCCATTTTTCACATCTGAATATTCAACATATAGACTAGTAATAGATATAGTGTGTTTGAAATTACAACTTGAAAAAGAATTAAACGGGAGAAAAAGCTTGCGCGCCTAATCTAGGTTAAACTAATAAATCACATTTTTCTTCACCCTTTATATTGAAGGTGGTAACCAAAAAATAAATCTTGAAAAGTCGAAACATGCACCTCATCACAAATCCGGCACCTAGTAAATAGTGGGACAGCTTAAAACAACTTAGTAAATATGTTCACCAAGAAGATTGAATTGAGTTAATGCGATTGTCATGTTGAGCAAACATGTGGATTAAAAACTTCTGACTTGAAGTCTCTGTGATTGATTCAAATTCATTTCATTCATGATAGAGAAAACATTTTCCCCTTCATGTAAACGAAACGAAAAATGAAACAAAATAACAAGACTAATTTAAAAGCATCAAGATAGTAATCAAATGAAGAACAAAAGGTGGGTGCGGTAGGTCAAAGGTTGGTCACATGATGTCACTTTCAAATTTTGTCAAGCAGCATCACTGAAGCACAAGTGGGATCCAATTCAGGATTTTTGCTTGACAATTATGGTTTAGTTAGGATCAACATAGCTAGGAGAACCTATACACGTGCATAGCGAAACGCCAATTAGGTATGCATAATATACACTAGAAAACAGACAATTAATAATGTAGCTCAAAGCATTTTTGCTATTTTGGCTTTTAGTTCATTTTATTATTATAGTTTGTTGTGTAATATGTGCTTCATTAGTCAAAAAATAAAAAGTTAGGTGCAGTGGTAAAATGAAATATATTTTTAGAAAGAGAATTAATTAAGGTTTAAATTATGAAGAAAATTATGAAAAATGGACCTTTATTGAAAAGCCTAATTTTGGTGGAGCATGATGGATTGGAGTGGAATAATTACCTTGCTCCTTTATTTGGTAACTTATGTCTAATCATATTCCTCCTAATCTATGGGGAAAAAAATTTGAGAAGAGTTGATTGAATCGGATTGAATGAAATCCATCTATCTCCATTTCATTCTATCCAAATTTTATAAATTCAAATAATGGAGTAACTTAAAATCTCACTTTACTCCTTTTAAATCCATCAATCCGAACATATCCTTAGTCTCACACTAGAGAGTAGAGATATCATAGTTAAAAAGTAAGTTTTTATTTTCTTTCCCCTCTATTATTGCCAAATTAAAAGACCCTATCACTCAAAGCAAATGTCATGGGGTAGGTAGTAGTTATATCGTCTTCCAATTTGAAAATTATGCCTGATGTCCTTTGTCCTGTGTTTGAACTTCTGCCAATGGAGGAATGCATTTATAAATAATGGATTATTCGGAAGATCGCTTAATTTTCATGGTCAGCTTGGTTAATGTCGTCGTTACAATTTACTTATTCATTATCATATTGGTACCATAATATCGCAGGTAGACTAAGCAAAATATTTTTTTTTTCTCCAACATTAACTTACTTAATTTTATCACAAAAAGAAATTAAAGAGAGGGGGCGAGAGTTTAATGTTGTGGGGATCTAACTCTCTGTTTGAATCCTTCTGGAATTAATTGTGTCCCCTAAGTCAGAAACCGTGGAGGACGGAGTACAAGAATTGAAGTTTACTGTAGTTTATTATAAAGTTATGTTATTTGTATTAATGCAGTGTGGGACATCATGTCACATTTCATCCATCATTAGATGAGAAATGAATCACATTTAAGTGAAATTTACACTCCATTATTAAATAAAGTATGAGCCGACACAATATCATTTAATCTATAAGCATAATTAACATTAGAACCTATCACTTTTTCAATTTTTAATTTGTTCCTTAGGATCATCCAGCAAATATACAATTTTATTCCCCAGGAGAACGGTTCGAAAGTTGTCAGGTTCAATTATAGGGAGATACAGCAGTGTAGCAGTTGTCCTAAATAAATTGCTGAACACAAGTTTATATATTTAACTAAACTTAATAAGGGTCCGTAAAGGCTATATACAGTCCACATCTAAGCATTGCCGTAACAGTTTGAGGGGTGCAGTATGCAGAGAGGGCACTATGTAATCAATCGTCATCCGCAATCAACGGGATTTTTTTTTAATTTTATTTTAAAGATTTTACAAAGAAAATGATAAAAATAAAAAGTAAAAATAAACACATAAATCAATCGGACCCAAACTTTCTTTTTCGATAAATAAAAATTTAGGTGAATTTGACACCGGTCATTCCACTAAGGTCAGCATATCGCCTCTAAACTTTATGAGCACTTATAAGAAATTTATGAGATTGTTTATCAAAGAAATTCTTATAACAACAATGAAAATCAAATTCACATACTTGTGGGATAGGAGTCCACTCCTTATCACATGTGTCAACCCTTATTGGCAAACTTATTTTTTAATTTGATGCAACTTTGCATATTTTAAAAATTCGATAGGAGATCGAACTGATAAAGTGGATTGGTTTAGCAGGTTGAATTTATGAATAAATTACAAATTCATAATTAATATAAAAAATGTAGGCAATTAATTCAAAGTTTAATTTACTTTTAAAAGCTTCAATAAATATAGTTTTAAATTATGTTGAAAGTCTCATTCTTAAGGATGCATTGGTTTTTTATTCTATATTAAAATTCAGATTACTATTTTTTTTCTAACAAAAAAAGAGTAAACTAGCATTTTGATCCGCTGAAAGGCACATGTGATGTCAGTTTAACCCTTGAAAGTTTTTTTTCATATCAATTTAGTCTCTCAAAGATACATATGCTAATATCAATTTATTCATTAAAAGATTTTTAGACATTAATTTAGTATTTAAAAATGCATGTGATCTTACTTCAGTTATTGAAAGATACATACATCAATAATTTCATGAATTTATAGAAACTAAAGGATTAAATAAATGACACATGTATTTTTTAGAAACTAAATTAATATAAAAATCTTTCAATTATTAAACTGGTATCCCATATATTTTTTAAGAATTAAACTGAAGTAAATTTTTTTAAGAAACTAAATTAATATTACGTATATATTTGAGGGACAAATTTCTTATTACGTATCAATAAGTATAAATTATCTGACTTAACAAGCAACATAAATTATAGTAGTACGATTTAGTTGGTTCAAATGCAAGGCGATAATCAAGAGAATATTCACAAAGTGATTATACAATTTCTAATTTCATCACTCAACACACTACTGGGTCATGTTTCAATCCACGCATTTTATTTGTTCAAGTGTTCTTTTCATCCATTTCAAAATAAGAAAGGATAGATATCCAGCATCACACTTATATTATATATTTATACTAAATTAAAAGTTATAAATTAATATATAAAAAGTTGTAAATTCAGATACAAAAAATTATAAACTAATATGTAAATTTTTTTTACATACTTATTTATAACTTGTTGTATATTGATTTACAATTTTTTTTATACTAATTTATAATTTTTTATACACTAATTTATAATTTTTAACTTGATAAAAATATACAATAAAAATATAATAATAATTATGTATCAATCCTCTCTCAAAATAAAAGTATGAATAGTGTGGATTGAAACATGACGCACTGACGTGTAATTTAGACGTGAAGGATCCATTTCCCACATTATTATATTACACCACTTAAAATTTTCTGCATAAGCCAAAGAATGCGCTTTTCCCCCTCTACCATCAAATTAAATTTTACAAAATAATAATTGTTCCAAATTGACCCCGGGCATTGCTAGCACAGCACCATCTTATCGCCATCAATTAGTTTATTTCTAATGTATATGCACAAAATCATTGGCTCACCCAAGATTGGCCATTGAGATGTTATGTACTTTGATGAAGGAGCATTGCAACGGCACAATCTCACATGGTGTACCTTATTCAATTACTAATTAATTTAATTATAATCAAATACATCAAATTTTAATGTATCAAATTGGTGCCGTGTTCACGAAGCCCAACAATCATATATTCAATCCAAGTTCACATTTACTTAGAGGTGTCTACTCCTCTGTATTCGACGGTCAATATCTATACTGTCTCTTTTTTTTTTTTAAGAATTTGGACCCACCAAATTATATGTAATGCATAGTACTTTTTTTTATTTTTTTTCTTTTCATTTTTTAATTTTTATTTTTAGTTATTCTTTAAAAAAAAGAAAAGAAAAAGAAAAAAAATACTATTTAACATATACAATTCGGGTACCCCAAATTGTGTTTAAAAAAAAAGAAAAAAATATTTTAAAAAAATACTATTCATTAATTTAAAAAAATAAAAAAAATTATAAAATGGTAAATATTTTATAAATTCAAAATTTGAATGGTTGCACCTTAAAAAAAAGAAAAAAAGTTTTTACTATTCATTACATATAATTCAGACACATTGAAATTTTTAAAAAAAAAGTTCACGCAACACAGTTCAGACAAATTGAATTGGGTAAAAAAAAATAGCACTATTCACTAAAAATTAAAAATTAAAATATTAAATATCAAAAACTAAAAAACATTGTTTTCGACAAAATAATTTAAAAAAATAAAAAATTGAAAGAACAAATTAAAAAATTTACAAGCCATAATTAATTAAACTCATAACAAAATAAAAAAGTAATGCCAAAACAAATTTAATAAAAATATAACAATATTACAAAATAAATTTGGAAGATAATTAAACTTTAAGAGAACATAATTAACAAATTAAAATTAAAAATATATTGTATATAGATATACATAGAAAGGAATTTGTATAAATCGAACTCTTTACAAAATAAATAAAAAATTATTAAAAATATTTAAAATTACCAAAAAAAGTATAACAATTAAGGGGAAAAAATACTGCACATATAGTAGAAGTCGGGACAACCAACTTCTTTAAGAAATAAATAAAAATAAATATTAAAAATAATTAAAATTAACAAAATAATAACAGTAACAAAAAGGAAAAAAATAAAAAAAAGTTATTGTGCATTATATAGAATTCAGGGGGTCCGAATTTTGAGGGGAAAAGAAAGGCAAGATAGGTATTAACCATCACATTCATGTGAGGATCCTTTTACTTAGATTAGGTCAAAGATGTCTTTTTCTTTTTAATGGGAATTTTTTTATTCTTTTTGATGTATCAAGACAAAGACAAAAAGATGTTGTGTGAAACCAAATCTAGTTGCAATTAGGCTGTTTAAATTCATATGCGTTGACTGCAAGTGCAACCCAGTCTTTTTTTTTTTCCACACACGCAAATCAACGTTTCACACATTTGGGTCAAAGGTTTTGGTATGAAACACAGCTAAAAATGTTACTAGTTGCAGTACCGCTTTTCTCTCTCCTTTTTTTTTTTTTCCCTTCTGGTTTTTGTTTTGACATTAATCCATTGATGCAAACATTTCAAAGACTGATGATATTGAAAAAAGAAAAAGAAAGTGAAAAGGGTGTTTGAAACACTGGTCTAAGAGAATAAAATGCAAATTGGGCATGCATGAGAGCTTACGATGAATGTCAATTTCGTCTTTTAATTTGCAATAACCCTTTGGGTGGACCTCAAAAATTATCAAGCTGGATATATCTATGTATGTCCATGGAGCATGTAACACATTTTCATGTTTGACTACGTGGATCTTGGAATCATTTTTAAATCCATATATGCTGATGTTGGGTCATCATCATAGCATAATATGAAATTAAATTTCCAATGGAAGGTGTAAATAGAGCCTTTGAAGGACAAAACAATGTGCTATCCGTCTGGATTGGCTTTAAAAAAAAAAATACTTATTTTACTTAGCTTGTTTTAATAGGGCCTTTTTTTTTTAGAAGATAAGACTCTATTTTGTACTGGGTTAAACAATTCAACAAATACTTTTAATTATTAAAAATACTTATAAATATGTTTGGATAAATAAAAAATAAAAGCACTTTTTTCAGATCAAATTATATGAAAGATCACGAATAAAAGTTTAACAATATAAAAACACTAATGATGTATTCTATTGGTGATTGACCCCTTATATTATTCTCAATTTCTTCATTACTTTTAGATATTCTTAGGTTGGTTCATCCCGCTATACAACTGGAAGAGAAAATTGTAATTCTCATTTTCAGAGTGCTTCAATATAAATTTTAGTATCATGGGAAACACCTTTCCAACCAGACCATGCAATACATATCAAAATCACACAACTAATATATTAGTGTTTGTATATTCTTTCCTACAGGTTAAAATGTCTATTTATCAGCAAGTACATGGATGGTTACATGAGTGTCATTTTATGGACCTAATACTATGATCTTAGAATTAGGCAATAGAATGATATTTATACAATAAAAGATTATGATATTCTTATACTTTTCACTTTGTTATCATTAGATGTGATGGTGATTTCCACTCATCCTACTCACTCATCACATCTTACAGTGACAAAGTGAGAAGTGTAAGAATATTCGCAATTTTTTGTTGTACAAGTATCATTACTCAAACCATTATTGTTCATTCTCCCTAATATTGTTAGGAACAGCTCTAAATAAAATAAATGAAAGTGAGTGCCATCATGAAAAAAACAATAAAGTCTGAAATAGAGTTAGAGTGTATACTTAGCAGAGGTGTGTGGGTGCATGACTGAAGAAGAGATAAGAGATGTGTGCATGCCTATGAGGAGAAATGAGAGGTATGTGCGTGATTGTGAGGAGTGGGAATGGAAAAGTTTTTAGTTTGACAGGGGAAAAGACAGTAATTATACATAATAATAAAAGATAATTTTGGGATATTATTTTATTAAAAATCACTTTTGTTTCTACTTTTTTTAGAAGTCGGGTATCACCAGCTTAAAAAAAGTGGTTCTATCATTTTTTTAATTTGAAGTATTTTTAAAAAAAGTCAATTCAAACACTCTAAAAGGTACATGGAAGCATTTTTTTTTTTTGAAAAAACAAGTATTTTTTTTTCCTGAAAAAGCTAATCCGAATGCACAATGTGATCATATTTAAAGGAGAGGAAAACTCTCTTCTTTAAGCTAAATCCAAGAGTGATACAATGCTAGTACTATTATCTAAAAGTCAGAACAGTATCACATAAATAAAGTGTGTATCAAAACAAGGTGTTGGTTCAAATGTAAAGGCTTGAATTCTTTAAGCGAGAGGTCGTATTGTTCGATGCTGTTCGATAAAGTGGGTGTTTAAAAACCATTTCTCCATGGACAAATACTTTTGTTCATCATCTACTTCTCTATCCTTTCAATGGATAATTCTCTTAAAATTTGTGAAGCTTATGCAACACATAACTTTAATGTATTTGTAATTCTAAATACACTGTGGAATCAGAAAAAGGTGATTTGATGTGGTGGCCTAGGATTAAAAATGATACTAATATTCAATATTAAAACAATTTAATACAGAGTTGTTGTAAAAATAATATATGATTTATGAATTGAGAATGAAAATAAATTTTACAACTAAATTGAACAGAAAATGGAGAAGTGGAAAACAAAACAAGGTGTGGCCAACACAAAGTTGATTGGGATTAAACAAAACAAGGTGTGACCAACACATAGTTGATTGGAGTGACTAGATGCTTCTTTCCTTTAACCAATGATCTCATGTTTGAATCCTATCGATGAAAAAGCTAGTGTAAGGAGGACCATGCTAGCTTATGCAAAAACTCCTTCCTCCACAAGAGCATCAATACCCTGCTTTGCCTTCCACCTAAAATATTTGACCAGTCAATCTAATTTAATCCTAAAAAATTTAAATTGTACACATACTATTTTAATATTTTTAGCTTACGTATGTTCCAGGAATACAAGTTAAGAAATAAAAAGTAAAAATATAAAAAGCAAATTATAATTATTCACTATTTTACGAGTTTAAAATTATTTAAAATTTGGATTTAATTTAAGTAATTAGGATGAACATTTATTCCTTAATACACACATTAACAAGACCGTACGGCTAATGTCACTCCCTAATAAATGATGTTTTGTCTAATTGTTCAAAAATACCTCTCTTTCTCTTTTATAAACTACTTGATCAATTATATTATTTATAATCTACACATATTTTTCATATTAATATTTTCTTCAAATATTTCACTTATGTAATATTTTATCTTATCAAAATATTTTTTATTTAATTTTCTTATGAAACATATAAATACAAAAATATAATTATGTAACAAATTGATTCTTTTAGTCTTAATAATAGTTTTTAAATTGAATTAAGTTTTTTTCCTTTACTTCAAATAATTTTTTCAACCATAATACTATTTTTGTACTTTTTATTTTAATATTCTATAAATATGATCCAAAATAAAAATAAGTTAAGATAATAAAACACGATAAATTTTAATGAAATGAAAACCTCATCACTAATCATTTTAAATTATACTCAATATTCACCATCAACATAAAAAAATTATACTATCATCTAATATTATTTTATCATTTTATTTAATTAATTTAATGTCTCATATATGGTTAAAATACCTTAAATCTTGTGAAAATATATCATCAAATATTTATATACAATTTAATATTGTATATAATTATGAGGTAAATAGCTAACTTAACATATCACATTACCTTAATTTTTATGAAATAACAAAAATAAAATTATAATAAAATTTCAAAGATTAACATGTCAAATAATGTCAATGTAACATCATTATTTAATAGTAGATTTAATTATATAAAATATTATGAAAATTATTTTTAATATAATAATTTTTTTTGAAAGAGTACCTCCCTTAATTATTTTTCCTTAATGCTTAAGATTCTTTTTTAAATTAGTATTGGCATTTTATAGAAAATGTAATCAATATTGAAAATTTTAAACACTAAATTACTTCTTATTAAGAAAATTTAATAAATTTATTATGAAAATTTTGTGGCAAAACTAAAAATACAAAAACACAAACTGCAGTATATATTAATAATTATGAGTTTAAATAGTATTGAAGTAATAATAGATTGTCAGTTTAAATATGAATAGAATAAATGGTATTTTTGAATAATCAGATAAATTATTATTAAATAAGAAGTAGCATTAGCAAAAGGAAGTGGCAATAGCCATCCCCTTTGATTAATATTACAAAAATAAGTAGGTTGAATTACACAACCAAAATGTGGTTCCACCAATGCATCAGTTGTCGAATTAGCTGCAGTCATAGATATATTTCAAATGAATAAGATAGAACTTTTTAAAATCATAAATACTTATGCATATATTGAAAATCAAACTAAAAAAATTAAAAATAAAGAAATAGAGATTAGACTGATCTGTGGTATAATTAAAGAACTTTTCTTTTTTTTTTTTCAACTTAGAACCTTTTGTTTTTCATCAGTATCTTTCGGGTACAATATAGGATGATTTTGGGCCACACATCCTGAGACCAACAAGTCCAAAAATTTGTGGAAGAATAATTTGACCCAAAAAAAAAAAAGCTTGCAAGTATAATTGAATTGGTTTTAAGACGACTGAACCATTCCTGTTACTTTAAAATTAGACTAATTCCACTAGTTAAACGAAACTGATTCTAAAATTAATGACTTTAACAAGCAGATGAACTTATGCTAAGAATACATGATAAACATCTTCTCTATAACAAAGAAATGCGAGCACTAGTTTGTTAATAGCTCAATAAGTTAGACGTAATGGTATAGACCGAGCTTGAGCAGAGTTTGGCTCGTTTGTAGAATGAAGTGAATTTGAGCTTTTAATAATCATGTTTGAACCAATAGAATGTGATTACTTTCTTATCAAATGTATGAGCAGGTGTAGCCCGAGCTCGGCTTATCTTAATTTAGCAAAACTAAGTTCCACCTCAACCTCTGCACATTCATTTAAAATTACCTAAATACCAACATAAAATAGCATAAACATCTGACCAAAAACAAAATTAGCTCAAACACTGTTTAAGATGGAGGACATTCGAGAACCCCCCCCCCCCCCCCCAACAAAAAAAAAAGGAGAAAGATGGAAGACAATTAACGTTGTATAGTTTTGTCTAGCAAAACAGCTTTATTTTCTTTTAGGATCCATAAAATTTTGCCCAATCAGGAACCGCTTGGTTTATCTTTTAGTAAAATTTGAATATATCAAAAGTAAATTTAAAATAATTTTTGTTTGGATAAAATATTTGTGTAAAAATAATAGTAAGATTTTACCTTAAAAATACTTTTCTTAAAATGAAAAGTACCATTTATCTACTATAAATAATTTTTGTTCACCTTAAAATGAGTTTTGATGTGCTAATATACAAACCAAATGTGTTTTAATTCTGTACATCTCACTTTCATTTGAATAAAAAGACTTTCAAACAAGCACCCAATTGTCATGAAATTTTCATACGAAAAACCAACATTCGATAGGTTCGTGATTTCAGAATCGCGTTATTTTCCGTCACAAAATATGTAGGTTGTCAGTTGCCTCTTCTTTCTTGTCATCATATTATCAATAGTTGGTTATACGATTGGGCCAGGACCATTAAAACCTAAAGTTAATTGGTATAAAGTTAAAAGGCAACGAGGTGAGAAAAAAAGAAAACTACAGACCCGAGTGCAAAATTCTTGAAAAAGGATAGTAAGGAAAACAAGCAACTCAAAATTTTAAAACTCTTGCAGCTCAAATCAGAGGTAACAAGGACATAGAAACCAATTAAAATTAAGAATCTTGTGATCAAAAAATAAGGGCCTGTTTGCTTTGTCTGTTTTCAATTTTTCCTTTACAAATCTGAAAAACTAAAAACTCGAGAATGAAAAATGCAAAGCAAACTGCCCTAAGTTTCTCGCCATCACTGCTCCAAACGCATCTAGTTTCTTACCGTTTCACTTTACCCCTCCGTCTGACCTATTATTACTTCTTTATAGATATAAACGCATAATACGCCAAAACATTATAATTTCAAGTAATAAGCGCGTATTTATAAGAAAACCTCAGGATAAGGCATCAAACATAAAAATGTTAAATAGCTTCTGTCACATCCATAAACACCACCAAGTAGAGCTAGTCCTGACTAGAGTGTCCACAACCCAAGTGTTGAACAAGACCATACAAAAATATGTTTTGCTTAAATGGAAACAACAAACTGCTAGCAAGTGATGCTAGTTCTTTGGCCCAATATCCTTCAGAGCACAAATCTGCTCCTCACCCATAGCAGACATGACTGACACAACAAGGTCCTTACCCTCAGCAAATCCATCCTTTATCTGCAGAGGACACAACAAATGGTGTAATGTATACCCAGTTAGAGAAATAAAAACAACTCAAAAAGCACATGGAAATAGTACATCATGAATTGCAAGCATTTTGATATAAACAAATGTTGAAGTATAAATTGTGACAGAATGTGAACCCAATAGCCTGAAGAATAGGTTTCCACAGACCTGAGAAAGCAGACTGTCATCAGTGGGAAGTCTCAGGTCATCCTTAGTGTTTCCATTTTCAGTAAGCAGGCTCACCTATAACAACATCATTCAAGTAAAACACTCAGACAACAGGAGCAAGGTTGGAGGGTATATCAAAGGAATTGTCGACATAGATAGCAACTCACAAATCCATCCTCAGAAATATCAATCAACTGGTAGTCGGTACGATTCACATGGGGAACCTGAAACAGAAGAAAGAGACATCAACACAGCAAAGGTTCCAAGTAAAGTGTTAACAAGGAGAAAGAAAAATTACAGAAGTTAAAGACACAAAAAACATAATTGAGTTCATACATCACAGTTGTGGGAAGAGGGCACAATATCTTCGAGCTTCTTGGCGGTGAAAATGTCAATTCCGACAAAGTGGCACTTAGCATGACCGTGCTTACCAGTCTTGGAAGTTGACACTTCAACAACCTGTAACAAAATAGAACCCATTTTCAGGCATCAGTCAGTATCTAACTAAAGAGACAACATCAACAGGTAAAAACCATGATACCAAAATCAATGTTTAAAACACAACACAAGCAAGGTCAATAATCAACACAGGCTGCTAAAGTGAAAAATCAAAGCCTGCATCCTTAATTGCACAACACTTGATGCACAAGTTCAAGCTCAACAAGGAACACCTCACACACATATACCACCCACATCAGCGGCCTCTTCTGTTACAGTTGGTCTCAGAAAATAGCTTCAATTTCCATTTCCTGTTTTCAATTAATTTCCTGTTTTCTCAGGATTTCGTGGAGGAAAGTATGAAGACTACAAAATCTAGTACCATTTCCAGTTTCCGCCATTTCCTTCCCAAAATCCTGAAAACAGGAATCAAACTGAAAACAGAAAAAACTAAAACTAAAACTAAAATCCGTTTTCTGAAACCAATCGCACCCCAATTTCAACATATAACCATTTTTTCCCTTAAAAAACGAACCGCTATTATTTCCCCAGTGAGCTAAACTATTTTTGCTCAAGTGATGACAACAGCGTCAGGAACTACAGCAACACCACCAAGTACGTTAGGATTAGCTTATTTCGGTTCCAAAACAACTCACAACAAAACGATTATTTAACCAAAACAAGCTTTTCCCCCAAACACCCCCCTCAAATCCATCCATCTAAAAGGACGCTAACCATCCAAACCCGATCTCAAAGGCAAAAATAATCCAAAACACGCTAACCAAAACACAAACCATAGCCAAGACATTAACATAATAGAAAAAAAAATCAGTAAAAATTAACCACATCACAATTCTCAAAATAAAATAAGGAAAAAAAAAATAAGAACAGCACCGCGAAATCGAATCAACAATTAAACATCGAAAATAAAAATCATCAAGGAGGGGGTGGGGGGGGACCTTGCAGGGGCGGCCCTTGATGACGATGTAACCGTTTTTGCGGATAGTGCCAGCCTGCTGGGGATAAGTCTTGGAGGCTCCGGCATCGGCCTTCGACTCGAAGTGGTGCTCCTCGTCCGACATGACTGACTCGCTCGAGTTTCTGGGCTTTAGCTCGGCTGGGCGACTCGCCGATTCGACTCGGCCTGACTCGGGGACCAACTCGGATTTGCGAGAGTGAGGGAAAGGTCGGTGAGTGGGAAGTGAGAGTGAGTGTGGCGGAGAAGACGAGGACCAATTTATACCATCATCATCATCATGTCTCACTCACACTCTCTCTCTCCGCTGCGTGTGGGTTATGTTCTCTGTTTCGCTTAACCAATCTAGGGTTAAATTTCAATTATTTTCCTTTTTTTTATTTAATTGAGATTGATTTTATAAATTTAATTTCGGTGATATGTGCAACAAAAAATAAAAAGTTTTATATAAATATTAAATTATATATTAAGATACCCGTAAAAGTATTTAATTCAATTACTTATTATTTTAAAAAAATATTATAGATAAAAATATAATATTAAATAACACTATAAATTTTTTTTATTTTGACAATGTATATAAAGAAAAGCTATAATTTGATATATTGTATCTAAATTGTTTTCCTAAATCAGTTAGATATTTTTATATGACTTTTAAGAATAAAATTAAATAATTTTTATATGAATTTAATTTAAATATACTGATAGATTAAAATATTTCTACAGTGTTATCTAATCGAATATTTCTTTGTATATAACTTTTAATACAATGAAAAAGAGTCAAACATACTTTATTGAAATAACGATATGTGATTGGATGATTATATAAAAAAAAAATTTATACCATTAGTATATTATAATTTAAATATTTTATATTTTTTAATTAAAATTTAATTTTTATGTCTTAGTGTTGTAACTGAGTAAAACTTTTATTAGAATTTAATTTTGAAGTTTTTAACTTGTTATCCAATTAAATTCTTTCATTTATATTACTATCTAAATAGTGAGTATAGGATTCAATTATACTTAATAACATGGTAATAATTTGATGAAATTATAAAATTCTTTTATAATGTCATTACATTCAAAATAAATATTTAATTTTGATACATCATAAACACAAAATTTATCTTATATAAGCATTTAATTATGTATTCTTATATCTCAACTAAAAAAATTCAGTTATTATTATACATCAATAAAAATATAATATTCTCATACATATGCATATGGTGACTGCATATGAAAATTAAACCCCATTTGAATAAATAGCTTATTTAAACTCTTGTACAGAGATAAATTTTGAAAAGTAGATTATGAATAAGTTATTCTATATTTAAATATATAATAATAGAAAAATTTACTTTTAGTATTTTAAAAAGGGCTTTTTAAGAAGCTAGATATTTTGACTTCTCAAAAAATATTAAGAATAACTTTTAGAGAAGTAATAAGCTGTTTAGTTAAACAAGACAAAAAGTAAAAATTTAATTTTTAACTTCTAAAAAGTTAGAAAAAGCCAAAAGTTGTAGTATCCAAATGAATTCTTAATCTCCTTTTATTATACACTTACAATATCAACAAAAATATTTTACTCATAATGTTTATAATTACAAAAATTACATATATTGTAGTATAAAATTAAATGAGATTAATTTTGATGTATTGATATAAAAGAGTTTTACACCGTTATTCTATTATATACTTATTATATTCACAAGACTTTCAAGATAGTGAACAGATAAAGCTTGACTTGATATTGCTGTGATTTTCAAAAGCTGTTAAGCTCTTAAAAAAATTGCACCTAAAAAGACAAAATAGCACTTTTTAATAAAATAATACAAAAATTGCCCTTAATAATCAAAAGACAAGGCAATAACGTTTGGAAAATATGTTTCAAATATCCAAAATGATAATAATAAATATAGATATTAAAAAGTGTGATTTCTATATTTGTTGTCATTAATTAAAATAAGATCATATTAGCTTTTTAAATTTCAAATGGCAGAAACTAACTCTAAAAAACACTCCATATGGTATTTTCAAAAGCACCATTGGTTTTTAAAACTAAAGTAAAAACATCTCAACCTTTTCAATTTACTAAATAAAAAATTAATTTATACCTTTTATAAGTCAGAGTACTGTTCCAAAAACTTTACCAAATCCATCCGAAGTCAAATATTATACTAATAGACATGCATCCACATTTTTTTTATTGGTATAGTTTTTACCATTTCTTTTCACTTCTGTAATTTATTTTTATAATTTCTTTCAACTCTTTATACAACAAAAGTATTATGAAAAATATGAATTTTAGACACTAAGACATAGTTAAAAGGGAGTATATATATATATATATATATATATATATATATAGAAATAGGCGGTTGGATAGACGCATGTAAAGTCTATTAAGTATTAGTTTTAACTTTTTGGGAATATATTTTTTTCATTTATTATTTATTATTTAATTTTGCCGGTGCATATATCTCTGGAGAATCTTCCTGTGGGCCCGAGTATTTCTAGACCGTTGGTCCTGTGGAGGCTTCACCGTTGGATAAGTGATCGGATGAGGAATGAAAAACTGGGTTGACTGGACGTTAGCAAGTCATCATGGGCTTAGACTTTAAGCCCAAATAAAGTAAATAAAAAGACGTGTTATCTGACACATGACCAAATTGTTTGTTTTTTTTACCAAAAATAAAAGTTTCTTTTGTTGTACAAGCTAGCTGACGCATATTTACTAGAAACAACTGTTCACTATCGAGCCGGAAAAAAAAAAGTTTATATACTCAAGTGGTTAATTTACTTGATATTATAAATAACTATATGCTTGAAAAAATGATATTATAAAGGTCAGATATGAAAGCTTAAGTCTCAAGACCTAGAGTGATAAAACTCATAATATTGAGACTTAAATTTTCACGGTTATCATAATACTCAGTATATACTCAGTATCATGATAATCGTGAAATATAAGTCTCAATATTATATACTCAGTATATTTCATGGTTATCATGATACTCAGTATATAATATTGAGACTTAAGCTTTTCATGATAATCGTGAAATATAATTTTCTAAAATTTCTATAATCTATAAAAAAAAATTTTCTGAGTATAAATTATTCTAAAATTCAATAAATGATTTATATAATATTAAAAAATAATAATAATGACTAAAAGTATGGTCATGAGCTTAAACCCACTCACCATTGGTAGCCGTGAATGTGCTTCCACTGACAACTTGACCTTGGGGAGCAGGAATGACAATAGTAATTGCTAATCGACATAATGAAAACATAAACAATCTGATTTAATCACCCAAACTGAGTTTAGGATGACATGGAGGAAGAATTTTGTGAGAAAATCATGCCTGACAGTATACAAATTCACAAGCTAGATAAAAAGGGGAATGAATTGAGTGAATTCCATGAAGATCACTTACTGAAAGAGATTGATTGGAGAAAATTGAGAGAAACCACGGTCTTCTCTCCAAGAAAAAATTCTTAGACGGCTAGGGTTCTTAGAAGAATATTTGGGAGTGTTATAATCTGTCAAATATATACTAGGGGTATAAAAAATACACCCACGCGGCACTAGTTGGCGTCCTGTGTGCGCCCGTAGCGTGGAAGCACCGCGTTACAACAAACCGAGATTTTAACCTCGGTTTGAAAAGGTGCGTGACATTCCATACATACATATACATGTATATACCAACGTGACTTGTCGCATGTTGGTTTTATAATAATAATAATAACAATAATAATAATAATAATAATACATTCCCTTGAACTACCAACGTAACTTACAGTAAGTTTGCATACTTTGTTAATTTTTTTTGTAATAATAATAATAATAATACACAAGTCAGTAAATTTCATATTTAATTTAATCATTGATAGCTTTTTATATAATATCCAATTACTTGCTATAATATGTAATAAATCATATTTATAATATATGTTAAATATAAATAATATCTAATATTTTCAAATAAATATCATTATAATTCATCGACGAATTCAAAATATTTTCCAACAAAATACATAATACATAATGCTAATACAAATATAAATATCAACGTACATATAAACATGTTAGATCTAATAGGTTTGATAAAATGATATTTTCAAAGTTTAAAAAAATCAAACAATACCAATTATTATAAATAATATTGAATCTATTTCAATAAGATAATATTTTTAAAATTTTAAAAAAACAAACGTGATATCACAAACTGAATATTAGATTTCATAAAAGAATAAATATCATATTCAAATAATAATTGAATTTCATTTCAATAGTTTAGACATGATTTTCCTAAAGATACCAATTTTCGGAATATTACATAATCATATAAACATATTATATAGTACTTATATCTTGTGTCGAGCATTACACAGGTTCTTATATTAGTTATACAATAATTTATAGTCTTTGAACAAACTTTTGGAATAAACTATCTTGTGCTATTGCAATTAAGAGGTTTTCCTTGTAAATAACTTTCACAATGTCTAAGCTATAATACTCTTCCGAACCAAAATGTAAGTGATTTTGAACACTAACCAAGACTCTAAGCCTTTGAGTCCCATAAATTTACAAGGAAGTTGGAAGCAAACTAGGTGAGGGAACTACATCCTATGTGGCTTAGACTGGAGAATGAATGCTGGCACCACAAGGATCAACAGTAGGATGATGAAAGGCCTTTTTTCTTCTGAAGCCCAAAGATGTCGGACCTCCTAACTAGGTTCTTTCTAATTTCAACGCAGAGCATGTGAATGATGATCCATTAACACTTTTTAATCCATTTTGTTCTCACGAAGAAGTCCCATTTTCTGGTCGAGATTTTACCTGTACTTTTTGTGTGTAATCTATGGGTTTAAGACTCCATGTCAAAGTGGTGCGACATGAGGTCACATTTACTTTTCTCATTGGATAAGATCTCTATGGGTCATCTAGAGGATTTTATTTGTGATAGCTTTCCTAATGCTATTTTAGAACAAGAAGCATACTAAGGGCTCTGATCCAAGACAGGGATTTTGCCTATTATCGGTTTTTTCCCTCGAACAATGTGGTTTCGACAAGGCTACTATCCTAAGTTGGACATCTTTTCTCATGAGAGAACTTCTGTTTGTTACGAAAGCTAATTTCATATTCCATTCTCATTGGATAGAGTAATGTTATTTGTACTCACCATATATATGACATAGTGTCAACTCACATATCATCCACCAATAGATTGGATATGGACCCCACTTGAATGAGGTTCACACCTCATCTAATGGTGGATGTGATGTGAGTGGACATAGTATCCCATATATAGTGAGTACAAATAACAATTTTCCATTGGATAACAATGCATGACTTTGATCGCACTTTGTTTTCTCTCTCTTTCCCCTTGCACTTATCTAGTGTTTGATTGGAAAAAGTTGTGATTTGTACGATTTCCTCGAAATTTGTTTCCAGCTAAATAGTAAAGCTCTTCTCATAATGAGGGAAGGCCTTCTTATTGGTCCTTGGATTTCCATTAAATATCTACATTTGTTTTAGTAGTGTGGCACTCCCAGCTTGGCAAACCACATCATTTGGTAGTTCCTAGAGCCTTATGGTTGTCACAACCCGATTTGGGAATGTAAACCTGTATGTGAAGAATCTCATCTCCATATAAGCCTCATGATAACGGGATTATACTAAATGCATGCACTATCGTGATTTTCGTTCTCAAAACATAATTAAATCTAACACTTCATCAAATTTTCTCTTAAAAACATAGTGTTCGAATTCATAAAATTGAATTATCTTAACATACATTGCCTTAGAAGAATCTTAAACAAATATGTTATTTGTGAAAGCATAAATTGTTTTATTTCATTAGCTTATTGGTAATCTGAAAATCGATTTAGTTCTTGAAACTGAATCTTAGATACATGTCTAGCTCGCTACATAAATCTTTAACCATAATCTACATTTCAAATCTATGCTTAAATTATGACAACTTATAGAAAGTTATACAAATTCTAAAAATAACTAAAATATCCCAAATAGGATGCATGGTTCGGATCTTACCTTCATATCTACTAGAACACTCTAATTCTAACATATCCTAACTAAGCTTTACTACAATGTAAAGCTCACCATTGGACAACTACAGGTTACTGGATTAGTGACTGTGTGATAACTGGACCTGCAACTATAGGGAGGAAAGGAGAGGGGTGAGTCTTTGAACTTAGTGAGTGAATTCTCAGCCACAATATACATGGGACGTCCAAGGGATACACATAAATACAATATACATGCAAAGCATAAATCATTTGATATTTACATATATAGCTAGCTAGGAAAATACTTTTCATTCCATAGGTTAATAGACAAGCATCTCTAAATTTATTGTCTTACATAAATTCATTTAAACTTGTGGTGCAGTAAATACTAGAGAAACAATATCTCTAGCTATATCTATATGTAATATAGTAAAAATAATCTCTGAAATTTCTCCAATCTCTATGGGTACCTCATAAGATCCAAAATGTGTATGCCTAACTAGGTTTCATTCTCTGAATACTTTGAGGGAGAAATTATCCCCTAATAGATAATTTGATACCAAGATTAACGATCTCTTACAGCTGTTAACTCAATGTCTGTTTCTCTATAGTTACCGTTTAAAACTAGTTTATATATAAATCAAGTAAATCTAAAAACTCTTAAAACTCTTAATACTTTGAGAGTTTTGAATTCATATAACTTTAATAGCTTTAACTTAGCATAACTATGACTGTGAAATCATCTCTAAGGGATCACCCATTTATAAACATTATGATTTCAAAAACCCACATAGCATGTATTTACCAACTGCTATGAATCATATGGAGTTCCATACTCTCAAAACGTCATTTAACTAAAATTCTAAATCATATCTCTGTTAGCTCCATAACTCTTTAGAAAGTATTAACACTTAAAGTTTTGAGTGACAACAAACCAATTTCATGAAAATTCTTTGTAAAAGGACTAATCTTTTACCTGAGTATCTTGAGTACTAAACAGATTCATTCTTTTTAGCATACAAGTCCTTATATTGAGGTCATTTTCACGATAGCCTGTGGAAACGTGATTAATCTCATGTAAAGAGATTTAGAACTTAAAAAAATAAAAAATAATCCTTGAAATGTATGTTAGTGTTCTTAATGCATGAAAGAAATCTTTCAAGAACAAGAAACCTAGGTACATATCTTTAGAAAGTAACCCTCATAATCAGAAAATAACATACAAGGGAAGATTTCGATCCACATCTGAAGCAAAGGATGGTTATCATCTTCAATCATCATGATCGTAATATTTTATTTATAATAAGCTCTAATTGAAGCATGGAAGATAAAAAAAAGTGTCCAGAAATTGAAACAACTTTTTAGAAAACATGTTTAGAATAAATGATGCACTTTAAAGAAATGGGAGGGAAAATTCAAAATTCAATCTAAAGTCAAACTCAGTCGAGGATTAACAATGCATCTCATTTTCAACTTAGTCAACCAGCCTAGCTTCAAGAAGAAAAAGTTCAGAAACTTCATTTAGAAAGTAAAAAGTAGTTTATGAAGATGGACTCACAATCCTCTGTTAGACAATGGTCTTTGCAACTGCAAAAGTGGCTTTGACATGCTAACTATTCCTCTAGACTGCATTTTCAAGACACAAAAAGAAGATCAACACATGTTACTAGGAAAACAAATCAAGGACAATGGTTATAAATGAGAGATCAAGTATAAAAGAAGATCATGTGCTTACAACTCGAGACATTTGATTAATTCATTTTGAAAAGCTCTCAAGAATACGAGACTCTCCTTTGTCTTCTATAAAGTTATTACTACTTGTATTCAGCTTCATTCTTCTGTACAAATCTTCTTTATAAGTTCTTATCAAATAACATCTTCTTTTTAGGAAGAATTGTTAGAAAAAAGTCATTCAAAATTTCAGCTTATACATTGGTTTATTATGAGAAAATTTGAGTATTTGAAAGTTGAAGTAAACCAACCCACAAATATTCTTTGTAACCTGATCTAGTAGTGATCATTGTGAGGTAGCTTGAAGAGACTAAGTTAAAGACTACTTGGGAATGATAGTAGAGTATGCTACTGGTCATGTGAGATAGCTTGAGAAGGCTATTGAAAGACTATTTGACTTTCTCTAGATTGAGAAAAGGGTTTATTAGTGGAACTCAATGGTTGTTGAGAACTGGATACAGGGAGGTTGTTCAAACTAGTATAAAATCCCTTGTGCAATATATCTTCTTTTCCTTGAACTTCCTTTATAATTTGTTTTGTGCTCATTATCAATGCTTTTCTGAAAATTAACTTTAAACTAGTTATTCATATCTCTTTTAGTTTAGAAAGTTATGTTCCGACGCTTCCTAATGATATCTCCATTGTATTTTAAGTTGATACTTAATGGTAATTGTCTAAAGTTTTTCAGAAAGAAAAGTGGAAGCATGATTCAAACCCCCTTTTCTCGTGCACTTTTCAACCTACAATCTCAACTAACATACTTTCATAAACTTGATATATCTAGTGCCATATTTTAACACTACGTGTTTCATAATCATGATGACTCTGGATTCATATTAACATATTTATTTCTAAGAATAAATCATAATTTGTTTAACATCCTTCCAATGTAACTTAGCTTGATAATCTAAAAGCTTAATATCATAACACTATAAAATGCATTTGACAACTTTAGGAAGCTTGCAAAATCATGTATTTTCTAATGAATTCTTTCATGAGCACATAAGACTTTTTCAAGCACACAACAATCCAATCATGGTCCCATGGTTTCTTAAAACACGTTTTTCATGCTATCATCATGAATCATCACTTTCTTTTAGCTTACCATAACTTGTAAAATCGTGTCGATAAACATTTCCATCTCTGACTTCATATTTAGAAAATATCATGCGTGAAACATACTCGTAATGCTAAAACTGAGGTCGTGAGTTCAAACCCACTCATCTGGAGGGGAGAAACAAGTGGTGTCAACACCAATGGAGCTTCGTAGAGTAAGGATGACATCAATGTCTGCCATAACAACCATAAGACCGATGATTAATCTCTAATAATTTCTAGACAACTCTAGAACAATTCTATGAATATTAGGGGAGCACCCTCACTTGACAACAACTAAGAAGAACAACAGCCCAAACTTAAAAAAGGAAGGAGAGGGAGGAACTCTAGTATAAACTATGAACAATCCTTATCTTGAAACTTGGAGAAGGTATGATTGAAAGAGGATGAGAGTGAATGGGGGAAATAAGGGTTAGGAAAGAAGGGTTTGTGTTTTTGGAGAGAAAACATGTATGGGAGAGGGTAAATATAGGGTTAAAAGGTGATTTAATGAAACTGTATTGTTTTGAATGTTTATTGGAGTCGGAGGTCCTCACTGTAACGAGTCAATCTTGCTGCAGCGAACCTATCTGACCATTTTGCTCACTGTAGCGAGAAAAGCTCACTGCAGTGAACATGTCAGCACTGAAAAATGAAGACTTCATCAAAATTTGATTTTTTTGCAATTCGGAGGTTTTTGGGGGACCCAAAGACTATACTAGGCTTAGCCAATGACACAGGGAGCTGGGGCATCACAATGGTCAATTCTCTCAAGATTTTGAATTGATAGCATGTCATCCTTGCATCCTTTTTTCGAAAATGCACTCCAATTCTTTTTCCTCAATAATATCCTCACGTGACTTTAACCCCTATTGTATATTGCGAATTCAAGAATACTTATTATTTTGAAAAAAGCTAATGTTTATTTTAGTCCCTAACTTTATGCTCGTGAGTTATTTTAGTCCCTGACTTTAAAATGAGTCAAATTAGTCCCTGGCATTGCAAAACATGAGTCAAGTTAATCCTTCATTCCACTCTTATTTAGCATTTTGTCAATTAAATAATGATGTGTAATGTTAAGTTTAAAATGACTTATTTTAGTGCCTAAAATTTCCAAAATAAGTCATTTTATGACTTGAAATAAAGATTTAAATTACTCATTTTGTATAATTTTAGATACCAAAATAAATTATTTTAAACTTTATGCTACCTTAGATCACATATTGTATGTCAAGGTGTCACTTAACTTTACATATCATTATTTAATTGATATAATGATAAATAAAATTAGGCTAACGGACTAATATGGCTCATATTTTGTAATGTCAAGGACTAATTTGACTCATTTTAAAAGTCAAAGACTAAAGTGACTTATAAATGTAAGTTAGGAACTAAAGTGAACATTAATTTTTTTAAAGATAAAGCTGATATATTCAGTAAGAATGTAAATATGGTGTAAGTTTATCAATCTTGAGCAAGAAATACTAGCATATAGACATATACAACCCGCAATCATAAATACAAGAAAATGACGCTTTGCAAATGAGATGGCGTGATCTTTCTTCATATCAAGCCACTATTAGTTTTTTCTTTTCTTATTTTTAAGGGTTAATTACATCTACCTCCCTTAAGGTCTATCAATTCACACTTGACCTTTCTCTAATTTTATAGTTGACACTTAACTCCCTTAATTTTTTTAAGGGTAAATTATACCAACCTCTCCTAAGATTAGTTAATATTACACTTACCCCTTCGTTGTTTAGAAAATTATACTTACCTTCTTCATCTCTAAATAGTTTTTAAAATTTTAATATTGCCTTTAAACCTTGATCTTCCCTTACCTCCATTCACAGCCCCCTCCCCCCAATTTTCATCTTCAAAGGCAAACAACAAGCTTCCAAACTCCAAAACCAGAGTGTTTGCTTACTCAACATAATCATTTCACTTCTTTCTTTAAATTCATCCTATTTTTGCTCTCAACAGTGTATGACAAACCTCAAACATCTTCTTCGTCTTGCTTGGGTTAGTTTTTCTGTATTTCATCATTTTCACCAAAAAAATGAAAATACTGATTAAACGACTAAAAATCTTCATTTCATAGTCAATGCCCATCCTTTTTGTCCATTAATTGATAAATCAAACACTAAAAAATTCAACCAAGCCAATCAAACAAAAGAACTCCACTGAAACTAAAAAAAGGACACATTGGCCTTCCTTAATCCATAGCAACTCCCAAACCATAGAGTACCAATCAATAAAGTATTAAAAAAATGACTGGAGACTACAATGAAACCAAAATCAATCAATCCATTTCTTTGTCGTCGACTGCAACAAGTATGAGAACTCTATTTGGGCAACAGCGATAATGCAAAGGTGGTAGAGTGGGAGGTCATCAATGAGGAAGCTTAAGGCGACAATCTTTCTCCACTTGGTGTGTTGATATTGGGGGTGCACTGCCTCGATTTTGATGGCTTTGAGGAGCAACGAGAGCTATCAGTTCTGCTATATTAGTTTATTTTGGACATTGGGTTTTGTTTGATTGTGTCGTGTTTGGGAATTAGTTGGAGTGAATCTCAGGGACTTGAAATGAGGAGAGAAGGGGGTATGGCATGAGATAGAAATAAAGTGAATCGTTAAAGATAATCAATCCTTTTTATTTATCTCTGAAAATTTTTTAAAATTATAATTTAGGATTAAGGGAGGTTAATGTAATGTTCTTGAATAAATAATGGGAGCAATGTGTTAACTTAGAATCTAGAAGGGTCTAAATGTAATATTGAAGGATCTCGAGGGAGATAAATGTAATTTACCATTTTAAAAAACACAACAATTATCTCTCTTAACAAGAGTGGGTCATTCGCTCCTTCAATTCCATGTGACCTGTACATGAGATTTTGATTTTTAAAGTTAAAATTAATGGGTGAAAATACTACTTTGTCCTCATTCAATCTTCCCTTTATTCCTTTCTTGTCTTCCATTGTTGTTAAGGTTAAGGTTGAAATGTAAAGAATCAGATTTGGGGTTGTTCCATTCTTGTCTTCTTCTATTTTCTTCGTCCACCATCTTCCTCCTTTCTCTTCTTCTATGATTTCTTTGAAAGCATGTTTTTTTTCCATGCTATAACCCTTTATACCTTGCTGTGAGATTAAAAAAGAAAAAAGCTTGAAAATTTCACTAAAACCCAATGCCAATAAAAGTTACTACCATCAACCCTAAACATTTGTCAGTTATAATATGCAACTTTCTTTGTGTTTTAATTTTTGGTTCTTAATAACAATAAATATTGTGTGGGTGCATATGAAGTGCATAATATGTGGCCATATTGAGTAGGTAGGTGACTTAGTTGCAGTCTACAAATCTATGGTTGCTAAAAAAGGAGGGGAGAAAGCAGGGTGGGGAGGGAGAAAAGAGCAGATATTGTGTTGTGACTTTGTAAGAAAGAATTGGGGAATTGTGTTTTGAGATGGCAAAAATTGAAATTTAATGCCAAGTCTTAATGGAGCTTATCTTTCTTAACTGTCAGGGGAGCTTAATGTAAATTTGAACATTAGAGGGGACTAAATGCAATATTGATAGGCCTCGGGTAAGGCAGATGTAATTAACTATATTTCTAACCGATTGTATAGAGCAATTATAGGGGGAGAATATAATTTTTGGAAGGATTTAACATTTATCATGATAAAATATCTGGTTTGGAGATTTTCCTATAAGAAATTGCAGAATTCAAGGGATTTTATGGATTTTATCTACCTAAAATAAAAGATTTTAATTTTCACTTATAGAAAAGGAATTTTGGAAATCCTTACA
This sequence comes from Dalbergia cochinchinensis, assembly GCA_031216125.1. NCBI lineage: Eukaryota > Viridiplantae > Streptophyta > Magnoliopsida > Fabales > Fabaceae > Dalbergia > Dalbergia cochinchinensis. The sequence continues at coordinate 48,932,138 of CM062373.1, read as the reverse complement.
CACACAAGTGTAAACTTTTCTCATTTTGGTAAGTCTCATTTTTATTATCTTACACTACAATTTGTTTATGTTTATGAGATTTTTGCTTAATGTTATTTTTAATTCATTTTGTTACATTTTAATTTTTCAATATTCAGTTTACATCATGTTATATTTATATATCATTCCATTTTATTTATATAATAATTAAATTTTATAATTAAAATTTAAAATATTTTGTGAATAAATTTAAGATATTTTATGAAATATGAACTCATTATAATTGATTTTAGATTGGTTACATTTTGATTATTAATAAAAAGCTTATTTTAGGAAAAAGTACATCATTTTTCAAATAAAATATGCTAAAATCAAAGTAATACAATTACCTCACCCAAACAAAGTATTTTATAAATGAAGGAAATGTAATTATCCATCAAAACAAAAAATTTAAAAATTGAAGTGAATTTAATTGAAGTATTTTAATTTTCTAACATTTAAAATTCTCTTGTATTTTGAAAATACTCCATCCAACTACACAATAATGGAACTCTTCAAATAACTCCGTTCTCATCGTGATAAGCAATGTTATTGACATTGTGTTCACCGAAAAAAGCATATCCCATAAATGAAACTTCTATAATCTATGCCAATATTCCATCCTTCAACCTTTCATCCTATATTCTCTGCTTTCTCGGCTCTCTATTTCCCCGGCAACCTCCTACATGAAAAATGAAATTAAAGGTATCCCTTTGTTTTATTGTTTTATTTAATTTTATTTATTTTTTCCTTGTGGTGAAGCTAGCTAGTACCCTTTATATTCTCTAATATTTGAACGGTGCCACAGGAGGGAGGGAGAAAGAGAGAGGGAGAGATTGTTAATGGTTATTAGCATTGTGAGATATTGCAGATATACTACATAGTAACAACTTAAATGTTTAATAACTTGGACTAATTGGTTCTTTAGTTCACAGTGGAAGCATCATTTTCTTTGTTGCAGTAGTGCAAGACATATTGGACTAGGACCTTGCCTTCTTTCTGGTAAGCCGTGACAAAATCTATTCTCATTATTGATATATTTCTTGTATATGATTTTAAACAAGTAGCTGCAATTAGGACAATTTTTTTTTTCACTTCTCCTTTTTACAGAATTTTACACCTTTGAATATGAAGTAGAGATATTAATTTAATTATATGATTATCTTTGTTTTCCTTGCTTTTTGCTTATGTTCAAATTTAATTTCCTTAATATTTTGTATTAACTTGGCCTAAACTATGTTGATCAGTTCTATTTTCTTTGATGATGCCCTATTTTCCTTGCCTTGATGGAATATGATGGTATATGTCACCCATATTTCTTGTATTGACTTGAATTTTAATACCACTATGTGTTTTTTTCCCCTTATGTTGCAGATTGTTTCCTTTTGATTTTCTTCGGACAATAGTAGATATACATATATTACTTCTACAAAATTATGGGTGAGACTGACACGGAACCAGTTAAACCGGTCTGTGGTGCCCTCTCCTTGTCTGGTGATAAAGTTGATCACAAGAAAAATCAGCCTTGGAAGGGTAATAAGGTAAGATAAAAGGTAGTAGCAATTGAGAATTTTTGTATGTTATATGGAAGTAGGAAAATCATGAGTCAGAGCGTCATAGCCTATACTCTTAGCCATTGATCAAATTAAGCTAACAATAACATCTAGTGTCATTGAAGGACTTGAATTCATGGCCTTACTGTGGTACTACTTATTGGTCAAGTACTTAGTAACCACTCTATCAACAGTGGAGCCCGGAATTTTTCTTGAGGGGGTCAATAAAAGAAATAGCTATATAATATATTAAAGAAATCATATTACTACAATAACTGTACAAAGAAAATTTAGAATGTAAGGGTAGGCGTAGCTTATGCGTGCTTTTCTTGACTTTGTTATGACAACTACGTCAAAACTAAAATGGCTTGTTTATTTAAGTGTTGAACAACGATCAAATGTAGGTTTGACCAACCTTTAGAGGAGGGTAATAATATTTTGACACTTAAAAAGTGTAGGTGTCTATTTAAATGTTTATTTTATAATTATTAGATGTGATGGTGGTCTCTATTTATTCTTAATATTCATCACATCCAATAATTATAAAATGGGTGTATGTGTCAAACTATCAAAGAAACATACTTCTCCCTCCCATGATCTTGAATGATGTGCAGACGCTAAACCAAACAAACTAATAGTTGATAATAAAACTCAAAAGTCATTCAGAATTACATTTAACATAAAGGGGTTATACTCGTTTAAGGGCTATGAGTTGGGAAATTAACCCCAAGATATCTCAAGTGTCAATCAAATAAAGCTAACAAATTTAATATTGTCGATGCAATTTGTTTGTTTTTAGTGGTCAGATTGGTCATCCATCAGCAGATATTGGTATCTAATTTTAATAATTTTTTGCCTATTTTGCTTTATTTCTTTTCCAGCGTGACTATGAAAAAGAGATTGAGAAATTGTCGAAGGAACTAGCCAACTGCAAGGTACAGCTAGAAGCAAAGCATGCTGCACACATGCAAGCACTACTTAGGCTGGAACACAACCAAAAGATGACTTATGAATTGTCCACATTGATGAAGAAGTCTGATACTGAGAGAAACAAGTACATGAGTGAATGTGTGGAGGGAAGAGCTCGCATACATGAGCTCGAATCCAGGATCAAAGACATGACTAAGCAGCACCAACAATATGCAAAGATAAGAGATCAGCATTCATATGTTTCAAGTGAAGAGAGAGATTATGAGAATGAGAACAATGATGAACACATCACAATCTCACTGAAGGAGTACAAGTCCATGGTTGGAGATGCTAAGAAGGCAAATGAAGTTGAAGCATCGGCAATTGTGGAAGTTGGAAAACAATCAGAGTCAGAATTATTGTTGAAAGAGGAGCTGGAGGCTGCATCATTGAAAATTCAGATGCTAAGAGCTCAAGCAGAAGAGGCTCTTAACAGAGCTGAGTTGGCTGAGAAAGGAAAAGCTGCATTGGAGGATAAGTTCAAGAGACAAAGGGAACATAGGCATAGAAAGAGGGCTGCTTTAGCTGCCCTTAGGGAGGCATCTACCCCTCAACATTTTAGTCCTTCAACTTCTTGTGGAACACCTAAAGTATACCAGCCATTAGGTAAAGTTCTGAATATGAAGTTATAAAAAAGTCTTGTTGACTTGTTGCATTACTTCACTTGATGTGGGGGCAGCCATTTACAGTCAGTTTTTTAGCATTCCTACAATGTTAATTGTATCTAGCAACAGGAACAGCACTTTGGTCTTATTTGTTATTGCATATATTTGTATCTTATTAGCAGACAGTGGACGGTTAAGAAGATATATGGCTGAACCGTTATATGCATACAAATTGAAAGATTTCCATTATATGGCTGAACCGTTATATCTTTTGTTTGGATATTTTAAAATGAAATGACATCGGATGGTATTAGATGTAACCCGTTTTCTCCAACTCTGTCGAGTACTCTTGAGATACTATGACCTGGAAACCTAAAACCCTTTTTATTCCGTCTCTTTGCATCATAATTCCGAACATTGGGATAGAAACTTTTATCCATTTCATTCCGTCATGTCCAAACAATATAACAGAACACTTAGTCTATTCCACTTCATATCACATCATTAAATGTTCAAACATTGAGAGATTTTATGCTCTCAAGCCTTTCCAGTTTTCCTTTGTTTCTGGTTTCGGTAGGCATTCTTCTACGGGAAACAATTCTGTTCGAGCACAGGGGCATGACTCTCTTGACATTGGTTTCTCCCTTATTTCTTCTTCTTTTTTTTTTTTTTTGGTTGCCCACCTGCTAGACCGGCTAATCCGAATTTGAGCACTACAGATCCCAAACAGAGGTGACTTTGGCTATAGGTGACGCTTCATTCCCATCTCTCCAAGGATCGAACATGGGAGGAGATGGTTAAAGGAACACAGCCCCCACCAGCTGTGCCACACCTTGTGGTTATTTCTCCCTTGTTTCTACTGGCACCATACACATTTCCCAAAGGGGTTTCCTTGTCATTAAGCCCAATATAGAAACATGACCCAGTGGTTGACAAAAAAGACACATGACCTTGTGCTGAAGCTGAATCGAAGTTGGATTGGGACCTATTTGTTGGGCTACGTATGGCAAGCCAACGTCAAACCTTGATTAACAGGCACAGTAGGCCCAGTGAATATGAAGTGTGAACACATACTTCAAATAACATCCTTGCGAAACAAAGTTTTTGCAAGACCAAAAACTAAAAAGAAAATAAACATTCTCAAAAAATGAATAGTTATGCAGTGATGTTGTACTTTCTTTTTGTTTTAATTTTTTTTATTATAAAAACATTAAGTGCTTTGACTTGAATATAGAATAAATTACACTAACATCTTCAAAGATTAAGCGATATTACACATGACATGCCCCCATTTATAGATATATATACACTAATTTCCATTGAGGCTTATTAGCTGATATTACATATGATATTCTTAAATTTTATTAGATGTGAATCTAAGCACCCTTATAATCAAGATCTGAATAACCTTGTAGAGACGTCAATGTAGGTATGACAAATCAAGGGGTATCACATGTCATGTATTGTTATCTAATATTAGAAAATGTTAGAGTAATTTACCTTTATGATGTCTTCTAAATCTCATCACACCCCAGATCAATCGTATCAGCTAAGCTTAGGCCTTTAGTTTGGTGGTTGAGATTTCATTGTGGCTTCAATTTACACTCTACTGTACACCGCCTTTTTTGGTCCTTCAAAGCAAATATGTGACAGATGTTTTATCTTCTGCGGATATCTAAAGAAATTCTTTGATAATTGTAAGGCAAGTTAGACACACCACATTTTTTTTCCAAGTCTTCGGTCCCCCTTTTGAAAGAGAAAAAAACAAATCTTCTAGCCTAGGTAAGCTAATTGGTTGCATATCCACAAATCTGAATGTGTGAATATTTTCAACTTCCAGAAGCGTGTGCTAGCTCTAATTAAATAAAAAAAAAAAAAGAAGCGTGTGCTAGCTAGTCAATTGCTGAATACAGACTAATGCATGCACCCATCTGTGATGATCACACTTCACAGTAAATTGTTTTTAAAAAAATAAAAAAATGGAGGAAAAATATCTTAAAGTCAATATTTGTCTGTTGACATATTGTATGTGCAAAGTCTTTATTATAATCATTTTTTCAAAGTCATTAATTGGGATCATGCATTTGGTCTACGTGCTTGATTTTGAAAAGAAAGTAAAGAAAGAAAAGAAGAAGAAAATAAAAAATGCCATTACACGATTGCAGGGCATGTTTTAAATCAGAACAAGGTGTGACTGTGATGGCATAAGCTTATTTGGCCATAATATTATGCCAGGTCAATGTCAAATTTTCTATATATTAAGCATTGCATAACACGTGTGGGAATGAGAGTTTGTTTGTTCCAATCAGAGGCATCCTTTTGAAGGAGTTGTACCTGCAGGTATAGCCCTAGCTAGCTGAGCTATCTATTTTATTATGACTAGTTAAGTCGAATATATTATGTTTCCAACAACTATTTTAGTCATTTAATTCGGTGTGATCCATCCTAATTTGTGGGTTAAGTAGGTCAATCCACTAGCTTGTTAATTTTTTATTTAAAAAATAAATAAATGAACTTGTTTTTGTTGAAATGACAATCACATTATTAATCCTAAGTGTAATAGACCAAAAAAAAAAAAAGAAAGATATTTTGACAAAATAATATATTTGGAACTAATTAATGACATAGTAAGTTGTCGGTTTGGTTGAGTTAAAGATTAAATAGAGTGAAAGGTTTGTCAATTGGCTTAGTTTAAGATCAAGATATGTCTTTAGATTTATTTAGTACTTACAAATATACTTATAAACTATTCAAAAATTGAAAAATCTAGAAGTTAAATTCAAATCATGATAATAAAAGTGTGTTTGTTTTAAATTTTAAAAAAAGTGATTATGAAAGTTAAATTTTATATATAACTAAAAAAGATGAAAATTAATTTTTTTAAAATTTTAATTATTTTTTAAAAATTATCTAAATATATAAAAAATAATTTTTTTTTGATAAAAAAGTGATTATTTGATAAAATAATAAAAAACAATCGCAGCCTAAATGAGAAAAACTAGGCAGATAAACCAACACCAATGACATGGTAAGTTGTGCATAAAGTGGGTCAATCTATCAACTTGTTAACTATTTTTCAAAAAAATGAACATATTTTTTTAAAAATAACGACTAGTACGTTATTAATCATGAAATAATAAAAATAAGACATGTTCACTAAATACTTTTGGCTTAATGAAAAATAAATTAATAAAATAACTCAATTAATTAATTTTAATACTTTAGACAAAAAAATAGTCATGTATATTATCTTTGATGATAGTTAATTTAATTGAAAAAAGAAGAACCTTTTTAGGGCAAAGACTGGCCCGATGACCCAACTAATAGCCAAATTAGATTGATGACGTTAAATTGGATTAAAGTAATTTTAAATGTATATTTAATTAATCTAACTTACTAATTTCGACAAATTATTTGAGCCGTTTATCAAGCTCCGTCCATCTTTGATAGCTTTGCCTGAAGCCTAGTTGGTCAAATTTTTGTGCACACGGATCGGTGCCAAGAGGACATGTTGCATGAATAGACAAAAGGGAAAAATATTAGTCATATACAGTAGTGCAAAAGTACCCTTTTTAACCCCAATGGAAAAGTACTTTTTAATTAAAACAGTGTGATTTTATTATCTAATTGAATAAAAATGTGTTAAATCACTTAATCACAAATTAATTGTTTTAGTGAATTTGCTTAACTAGTTACAAATTAGTGTTTTTTACCCAAAAAAAATAAAAAATTGAATATTTACGGATTTGCACAGGTCCTAACATTATTTACCAACGTATATTATTTTTGTTTTTACAATAATAATATGTCTAACAGTGAAGCAAAATAGCGGGGATAAAACGTTGCATAGTCAAATGTATTGTGCCCATTGCAAACGAAATAGAAGTGCACAATACGTTTCATAGCCAAATGAAAATTGTGCATTGAATTCGCGTGTAGTACATTTGGTTGCTAAACGTATTATGCAAGGACGACAAAACATCCAACTGTTTGAGGTATTGCACATGAACGAGCTTTATATATACACACCTTCCCAAAACTGGATGAAGCAAATTAGACACTTTTTTCTTTTCTTTTTCTTTTTTTGCATGTGAGTAGATTTTTTTTTTTTTTGCTTCTAATGACTCCGAAAAAAAAAATAGCTGGGAGATATTATATGCTTATTCACTATAATTTGAGATTATTCAAAGCTCATAAGATGGAATCTAGTTTTACTGTCAAAGCTTAGTACTTATTAGTGTCTGTTAATCTATGAGTCTTCCTGAGCTTCATGCTGAAATTCTTCACAAACAAGTTACGCCAAAAAAATAGACAAATAATCCAAATAGTGTATCAGTTATCCATGTTAATTGGCCAATGTGCAATATGGTATGGAAGTTACAGTATTGATACCAACGATGATTTGATGATGATGTTTTATTATCATAGCCAGTTTCTAGACATTTGTGTTACAAAGGTATTCATAGTGCTTAGAAAGATACGTTTTAGTTGAGCTCTGATGGATCCACTCCTATTCGAGCTCTTGATGGATTGTCACCAGCTTAGCCGTCCCAGATAATTTTGATCCCAAGTCCAGTTGCACAATGAAAACCTTTGAGAAGTAAATAAAGAAGATGTGATGAGCCCGATCTTGAGACAACTTGTGGTCGAGATTGGTAGAGAGCTTCTATTGGATGATCGAATTGCAAGCTATGAGCCTTATAATGAAGTAGTTTCTTAATAGGAGCCGAGCGATGATAACATTTCTTTCCAATGTAATTTGTGAATTAATTTGTTATTTTTTATTATTTAAATACTTATTTATGAATTACTGCAGTATATACATTATTTCAGTCGATAACATGTGGTTTAAATTCTTATCCATGAATTATTTTATTATTTTGTATGAAGAATGTAGCTAACTTATTTTTTTAATATTGTTTAAGTTCCTATTCATGAATTATGTAGTATCGATTATTTAAAGTGAATATTATGATACTTTGATTTTACTTGAAATTCTTCAATGCCACAAGATGATGACGATAGGATAGTGCCTCCTATCTAGAGCCAATCTTTGACAATCTCTCATATGACCCAAAAGTCAAAGGGTGGGCCACTATTCAAGATTGAATATAGAGGCAACACATGTGACCTTGGGGGCTGGGTTTAGGGGCATTGTGGGTAGTGGGGACTTTGTGCAAGTATCTAGAGAGCGCCATTTGCAAGAAGGGCATCAATTCTCAAATAAAGAATTTGTTTTACTTCTAGCTAAAAACTATAGCAGTTGAAGGGGTAGTCTTGAGTAAAGGTCCACAAGTCAAATCAAGAAAAATATTAAGGGAAATGCAAGTACTTTTGGAATGGGTGTAATTAGAGTATCATCAGCATGACATATTGACGGAAGAAGAGATTTGAAACATAAATAAAATAAAAACAAGTCTAAAAAAGACTAAACAAAAAATAAATATGCATACACTAAATGAAATTACTAAATTCCTAAGTCTATAGCAGATAAAATTTTTATCTTAAAATTACTAAAGTTTACAAAAATGTATAAACCAACCTCTAAATTTTAAGTTGAATAATATTAAAAAATTATATGTGTGTTGAGATTTGCTGAAACGTGTTCCCATTGATCGAGATGATAGATGTTCTTACCCATCATCTTTCTCTTTTGGAACTCTTCTCTACTTATCCTTTCTCTTCTCACTAACTTTCTCTCTACCTTTCACTAGAATCTGTCATGACCCGATTTGGAAGTGTGATTTGCATGTGAGAAATTCCTTTCTCATGTAAGCCCCGTGACCTCTGAGTCTCTCTCTCTATATACAAATTCAAACCATAAAATCCATTGAACATATAAATTTTTTTTCTACATACAAATCACCTGTTCTTTAAAAGTCCATATAATTATAATTGAAATCTCATAATCAAACTCTAAATGTTTATAGTCATAATACACAACTTATATAGTGAGTTGCTCTGTGCAAAATAAACCATGAAATTATAATCATTCAAGTACAAATCCAAAATATAATCATAGTATGCAAAATGTAAAATATGCTCTATATCATCTGGGACTCCTGTGTGCAATAATACTGGAATACTCTAAGCTATAACAAGAATGTTTCACCCTAGTAAAGCTCACCAGCTGAACTCTACTGTTGCTAGGAAGAGGGTGGCTGAGATGTACATGCAGTAGATGTTGTATCTATAATGAAGAAAAGAGAAGGGTGAGTTTTCTGCAAAACTTAATAAGTAAATCTCACCCACAACCCCCTCATAGGACACCAAAGAATAATGCATAAAATCATAATAATACTAGTAAAAGTCTAAAACATTTCACACACATACATACACACACACAGAGTCAAAATCATTGTTTTCCATAAATTCCAAACAACAGTACTCAAGTAAAGAAACAAGAATCTTTGGTTATACCTATCATTCATGGCATAACAATTTCTTTGCTATATGGTTCTTAAAGAACTGAAATTTAGACATCTAACTAAGTTCTGTTCTCTACTTATGAGATTGTCCCTAAGGACAACTTGGTACCAAAGTTAATAATCAATTCTAATTGTTAACTTACTATTTGTTTCTCTATGACTACTGTCCAGTCCAAAATCATAAATCCAGTCTTTTCTCTAAACTCTATGTCTAGATTCTAATCCAAGTTCGAAAGCTATATCATATAGATAAATCACTTTCATATTTCTTTTTAATAGTCACAAAAATGTCTAGTAATCACAGTTATAATCAATTCTATATAAAATCAGTTTAACAATAATGGTCTTATGAATTTTCTCAACAATATATTTCATGCTCTTAAATTAGCAATTCAACACATGATATATCAATAGTAATCTCAAATCTCTTTGCAGTAATCTCTAAAATTATGCATAAAGCCATATTTTGATGAAAATATCTCTAATGACAACATAGAGATCACAGGTTTGAACTCACTCATTTAAAGGGATAGAATATGCAGAACCAACACCAACAAAACTCTGGGAGATAGGAATGGTACCAATATCTGCCATAACAACTATAATAAGCTAGATTAACCTCTAATAATCCCAAAATAACTCAAATCTATCTCTAACCTAATGAAAGAGCATCCTTTCTTGATGGACATGAAAACCATCATGCCAAACCCAAGAACAAGGAAGGATTGAAGGAAAAAGGAAGCAAAACTAGTAAAACAACTTATCTTGAGCTTGGAGGATGAAAGATTCAAGTTAAATTTGAGAGAAAAATGGAGTTTTTGGTGAAAACAAGGTAGGGGTGAAGTTTTCGCAGTTTGGGGGTAAAAGATACATTTGTATGTTTGGATTGCAGCCATCAAATGAGCGCTGCAGCACTCACTCTAGTGCATTATTCCTTCTTTTGGACCACCTTACCTGCCATGACTGTTGCAACGTTGTCTTTAGCACTGCAGCGCTCTCCAGAGTGGTTGTTTCCAAAATTTTAGGCTATAATGTGGGTAGGGACTTCCTACAACACTAGTGGGTCCCAAGGGACTACAAGGTCGTACCAAACTTGTGTAGGGACACATGTATTTAAGTTATTAAAGAATCTCTCTCTAAAAATCAAGATAATGACATTGCATCCATGGTCCCTTTTCCATGCATGAACATTTCCCTTTTATAGAGCTTATGGGATGGTTTTTAATTGCACTATTAAACGTATCATACTTGGGTGTAAAGCATGCAATATGTTTGACTGTGCAGCGAAAAAGTGGTCTCAAAACTCGCTCTATCAGCGTGTTAGTCCTTGTGTCAGCTTCGTCCAGTGTGTGCAATACGTTTGACTGTTAAACATATTGCATGAGAACAAACCCTAATTTTTTTTGCTTGATGGTTAAACATATTCCTTTTATAAAAAATGGTGTATATTGATCAATAATGTTAAAACTTGCGTATAGCCGTAATTAATCTTTTTTCACTATTTATTTTGGGTAAAAAAGCCTACAAATTAATGTCTTAAAGATTTTAATAAGTATATCATTTAGTGCTAGTTTGGATATCATTATTATCTTGATAAAAAAAATATCATTTTTTGTTAAAAATAAAAATATTTTTCAGGTTCTTTAGTATCTTAAGGTAAATGTTTTTAAATAAAAGTAGAATAATTAATAGAAAAATTTAAAAATAATAATAAGTAGCTATAATTTTTATCTTTAAAAAAAAAGATATTTTTATAACATAAAAAATATGTTTGATGATAAATATAAATCTTTTGACATCACATCCAAAGATAAAATTTTGATTTTTTTTATAAATAAAAGTTTAGGTGAATTCGGCATCAATCATTCCATCAAGGTCAAGGCACAACCCCTAGACTCTACTAGCACTTATAAGGAACTTACAAGATCGCTTATCAAAGGAGTCCTCACAGCAACAGTGGGACTTGCTTCCTTGTAGGATACGAGCCCGCTCTTTACCACTCGTGCCAACCCTCATTGGCAACATAAAATCTTTTTTACTTATGTAAAAAAAATTTTTAAAAAAGAGATTATTGTTTGGCAGCGGAAGCAAAATAAACAAATTCTAAACAATATACAAATTTAACGTGCTTCACCCTTCAAAATCTACATGCATGACTAACAAATTAATCCAAATCTTTAATTATTTATAACTTCTAAATGATTAAAGTACAAACTATTTTTACAAATATTTTATTATACAGATAGCTCCTAAAACTATCACACAATGCATCACTTCCACTCTTGGAGGATATATAACCTAAACAACCAAAACACATATTTATGAGCTAAAATAATTGTAAAACTTCTGCTTCTTACCAATGTGAGACTTTGTGTTAAATCCCAAAAATTATTTAAATAAAATCCTTTTTTTATAAGGGAATCCAAACAGGCCCTTAATCAGATAATGATAATATGCATACTCAATATAACGTGCGTAAAGTACAAAAGAATACTACTGCTAGTGAAACCAAGAATATGTAGAAGACGAGATTATTTGTTAGAAAGAAATAATGAGGATGTACCAAATTTGACGTGTAATTGGACCAGAAATGCCTTTGGTCTTATTGAGATTTGAGAATATTCAAGAATCAAGATTAGAATGCAGTTCCTATGGAAAGTAAAGCAGAAGAGAAAGAGAAAGGAACTGTGCTGTAACAATTATTGATAAAGTGAAGTTGATCCTAAATTTCTAAACACGACGTTTACCTTTCCTTTTATTATTATTATTTAGATGTAAAAAACGCGACCTTTACTTATCCTATTAAGTAATATTAATTGCAGAAATCTATTTGATATTAAGATGGTTTACAGCCTCTGGTTTGGTACTAAAGTTGGGTTAGGCACATAATTGTTGACCAGCTTTGCAGTTAACGATTCAGATTTTGCTTCCTTTAACGAACTGAAAATAAACACAAAGCATATTTTAAAAAGTAAATGTATTTTGTTTTCGTCTATACTTTCATCATTGAGAAATTTGTTGGACATTTGGACACTGATTGATGTAGTTTAGCTTAGCTTGAGATATGTTAGTTCATTTGGACACCGATTAATGTAGGTCCATCATGTGACTTATCCTACCCACTATATAAAAAGGAACCGGAAGCCTTGTAACTCTCTTTTTCCGATGTCCGATCTCTATATCATGCTGGTCTAAATGCCTTAAACAATGCAAATTTTCAGTATGCTTTCCAGCATCCCCCCCTGAGTTTTTTGATGCTTGGTGTGAGCCACCCTTCAAAGATTTTGATAAAAAATTATGGGTCTCACTTCTATATGTTATCTACTAGACTATCTGGTGGGTAAGAAATAAGATTGTGTTTTGTTACGCACCGTAACCTAAATAGGGATGCACGGGATCCAAAGCTCCACTAGTTGGTTCCTTTGGCGATCTCCACGGTAGGGTGGGTACCTGCAAAGGAACTTCGACCCCCAAGTAAGTGAGAGTTTTTGAGAAATAATAGCAAGAATATCTGTATATTTGCCACTGTTACACTTTTCATTCTCTATTTATGTGAAGAGGGAATGTCCATATATGGTAATTTTAGGATTGAGCTGTCTAGTACAGAAGGAATGTGAATCGTTTTAGAAGCTCTTTCGGAATGTATTAGAATCCGAGCTCATTCCGAGATACAATCGAACTCATCTCGATGTTCACGGCATTCCTGGTTGCCAGGGCCTGTTCTGAGGTTCTTTCGAGATCCCCACCCTCCTCGGAGCTCCTACTTCCAAACTGTCAATGGGGAGGAACTCCTGCGAGGCGCTGGGTTCTGATGCAATGGAGTCTCTATTTCGAGTTCTGGAATTCCGATGTTAACATGTTTAAAGCTTTTGAGCCAAACTAGGATGATATTTTTAACTCTATAATAATGAGACTAGCATATTGGATGAAAGGCTGGTGTGCAGAGGGAAGAAACCTTAGAAGATCTGTAATGATCCCTTCCATTATTCTTGATGGCAATGCCGGAGAGGATGTGGTGGGAATTGTTTGGGGGAGCTATGTAAGTTTTTGCATCTTGCTAGCTTCTGATTGTTTTGATTGCATGTCATATAGTCTTTATTGGTTTTATTATCTTAGCTATGATTTGTGTTTTTTATTCTAATCCTGTTGCTTTATTTGTACTAATACTGTCAATTGTTTATTTTTAATGTATTGCTCGCCTCCCTATTGAGAGTGCTGGAGAGTCTTTCGTATTAAAAAAAGTTCTAAAGTAGAGAAAAATAGACCGTTTCATTAAAAAAAATAAAAAAAACTAATATTTAATGGTTAGCTAGGGTTCATAAAAAAAAATTTAACAGTTAGTTTTACATAAAAAAAAACTTACAGTTTTTATTTTTTAAAAAATTAAATATAAATACTATATATGTAAGTAAATATTTTGCAATCAAAATTACAAAAAACACACATACGTGTACATATAGACATATAATATATTACCTATTGTAATATTCAAACATTTAGTTAAATAAAAAATTAATAAAAAACATCAAAATAAATTTTTTTTTCAAAGGGGAACCAAATTAAAAATACTTCTTGGCTAGTCCCTTATCGCTTTGTGCACTGACAGGTGAGATGGGGGATTAATTTCATGGCTGTCAATCGTAAGAATACCCCCAAAAGATCGGAAAAAAATTGAAAAATTTATTAAAAAAATAGAAATCTTGCGGGGCCATTGAATACAACGAGATGCTGCCTCTATTTTCTTTTAGCGAAATTCGTGTCTCTATCATCATCATTAATTATTTTTTATATTCTCTCTTTCCTTCGTCATGAAGATCAATATTTATTGTTTTGATTCAACCAAAAAAATTATTGTTTTGAGAAATGATAGATCCCCATAATTGGTGTGTCTAAGAATTTTAATTTTCTAATTAATAATCATACTCACATGTATTCAATACTCAATAGCCTATGAATATTATGTAAATTATATCCTATGTTATATCGTGAAGGAAATTTTGAATTAGGATGATTTTTAGGTTGATTGTCGAGGACGTATCATCACTCCCACAGCTAACAATTACATAATTCATTCACTATATATCATTATGATATTTTTATATATAATATACATTTCATAAAGGTTATATTATTTTAAAATTACAAAGTCTAATTTGTTTTTGCTTATTTAAATATTTTTATGTAGTGTAGATTTTTAAATTAACTTTTAAGTCGGGTAAAACTTGTATATTTTCATAAGCTTTAGACTTTAAGGTGACAAACACGGTAGGCCAAACTTTAAGAAAAAGTCTATGATAACCAATAGCTAGTCCAAGCGAGCTGCCATTTTGCAAACACTTAGGCCTATTTAGGGAAAGTTAAATCGAATGCTACCCCTTCATTTGATACACTTCAAGTGTATTAGCTATAATAGTTTGAACAATTTCCGGTTTAAAATTTATGTTTGCCAGCTTGTGGGTTTATAACCTTTTTTATTTTTTGTAACGTTCAGTTCTTTGTTTGTATTCTTCATTCACAAACATTTTGAATTTCCATAATTAATAATATGAAATACAGAGACTTTTGACGTAACAACTTACATCTTTATATGCATGTACGAGGCCTTCTATATAATAATTAAAAATAGTAACTATTCATATCATTATATATAGTTAAGTAAAATAAAATCCCCTCCTCTAATAGGATCTCCAATGCAGACCACTTATGACATGTTTAGTTTGAGTTTCTAGTTTTTAAGATTTTATGAAGGAAATACTGAAAATTCAATTTGTAATTTTTAAAAATTTCAGTATTTCATTCATAAAATCCTAAAAATTAAAACCAAATATACTCTAACATCCCATTTTCCTTGGATTTGTGAGATGGGACTGTCCCAATGCATTGAAGGAAAAATGAAAATTGGGATCAATCCCTCTAAAGTGGATAGAGCCCATTTGCTAGCAATGCATTGTATGATTGACACATGGCTTTGTTTAAATAGTTTTATTATATTTTATAATCATATGGGACAAAGAGTGGGATCAAAATTGAAACTTTCCATTGAAACAATAAATCTCAATTATATTCCAATCTCACTTTAATTTTTATGATGCTTTGTTGACGTGACAAGTAGTGAGTCAAAAGTGGGATTCAAATGGGACCATGCATTGGAGATGCTTAAAGAGATAACAATTATACTCTCACCAATCTATTTAATTTCTAAAACATACACACTCCTTTCCCCTAAAACCTCAAAATAAGCTATACTTTAAAAGTTTAATTTTTATGCATTGACTATATTAAATCATGTATTAGCATGTTAGTAAAAGTGATTAAGTCTTATACTCACTGTTTTAAAAGTTATGCAAATAGGATAATTTGATTGAATGACAATATAAAAAAAATTTACATTGTCCATGCATAAAAGTTAAACTCATACTTTACAAAAGTTTTCATTAAATATCCATTCTCTCATATTTATTATTTTCCATTTGAATAAATACCATAGTTATACAATTACTTTTTTAATAAAGTAAAATATATGTGCCTTATAACAATATAAAATCTTGATATGTGTATATATATATATATATATATATATATAGAGAGAGAGAGAGAGAGAGAGAGAGAGAGAGAGTTTAATTTTTAAAAGTGTTATTATGTTAAGAAAATAAATTATTGATAGTAAATATAATTTATAATAATTATTTTTTAAATAAAGTTGAACGTTTTCTGATATTAATTTTGTAATATTAATAATGATTTTTCTTATTAAAAAATTAAAACCATAAAATTTTTGCTATTACTCTCTTCATGGTTCATATTTATATACAATATCAACAACTAATTTTAATTTTTATGTATATTACTATCCTAAAATCAACAGCTATAAAATACATATTTTTAAATTTTAAATTATATATATAATATTTTACACATTATTAGATTCTGTATATTTTATTTTGTACACAGAACTTAATATATGTAATTATTAGTAAAAATGTTTTTGGTTAAAAATAAAATAATGAATATGAGAAACAAAAAATTAATAAGAAAATTAAAAATAGATTAAAATGTAACTTATTTTAATTTTTAAAGAGAGGGGTGTATATTTTAGAAATAGCAAGGACAAAAATGTAATACGACCATCCCTCAAAGAAGGGAGTATATTTCATTTTATATAATAATTTTATAACTGATCATATATATTTTATCAATTTATGCTAAGAATATTTCTTGAAATAGGAGATCGTTTAATAATACATATCATGATGTCTCATTTAAAAATTTTCTATTTAATCTCATCGTAAAAGATAACATGCATGTCCACATCGTTAACTTTTAAGTATTACTTAAATCAAATTAATTGAAAATATTATTAATTACAAGCAACGAAGAGTTATATATATATATATATATATATATATATATATATATATATATATATATATATATATATATATATATATATATATATATATATATATATATATATATATAGAGAGATATAATTAAATAGCATGTAGCTAGTTTGACCAGGCTTTTTTTCTCATTTTGTTAATGGAAAAATTAACATGATGATCTCAGCAAGAACATCATATTATAAGAATAATCCAACAAAACAAGACATAGCCATGTATATATATATAGAGTTTAATTTATACACACTTCTATCAAATCACTCTATTTGTTTGACATTTTAAGTAGTGGGTGAAAGATTTAACCATTTTTACTAATGTGAATACACATGATTGGATGACAATGTAAAAAAAATTTATACCATCAGTATAGACAAATTAAACGCACACACACACAAACACACACACACACATATATATATATATATATATACACACACACACGAATGCGCATATTATTCTCGACAAGAAAAGCGGATGGTTGATATTCCTCAACATGGATTTGATTTTTTGGCATATAAATTTTGAGGATTGTGAATGAGACGGTGTCCAATAGGCATGTTCATCCATTGCTTCATAAAATTAACTTTGTCGTAAAGTAGAATCCGAGAATGTGATGGGAGGCTTGCACGTTTGTCGTTCTTGTCACCCACTATAGGCATTATTGATGGATCTTTAATTTGTTCAACCATGCTTAATTGGTAAATTTGAATTTCATTAACCCCTTGAAAAGTGATATATACTGAAAGTGACAAATTCATTTGTATAAAGCAATTGGTTCTTTTTTTCTTGGACCACATTCTGGGGTAGAACTGTAGAAGATTAGAGATTCTCTTGCTAGCCAAGTTAGAAAAGATAGATAATAATAAAAAATATACGTGCAGCTTCTCGATAAGCTTAGGCGACTGTATTATTGTTGTTGTTTTTTTCGGTAGTATGACTACTCTAAAATGATGATCTGGCTGGCTCTTTTGGAATGATCGGAGTTTATTTAGATGAAAAAAAAAACTGAACAATTCAATCATTAACAAAAAATTAAATGTAAATCTGCGTAAAGTATTTTACAAATCATATATACATACCATCGTATATATCACTTTTGAGATACTAATTATCAAAGAACAATACAGATGGGTTCATGCACCCCCGTCAATTTTTCTTATGAGAAGATCGCATTTAATCTTAAATTAAATTATAGAAGTTGTGTATTTACCTTCGAAATTTTAAAAATATGCAAATTGGTACCTCTAATATTTTTTAAATATGCACTTTAGCCTTTTTGATAATTTTTTTTTTATTATTAATGGAAAATAGGTACGTTACCACCTCAAACTTTAGGATATCCTAAGTTAATAAATAGCGTGCAATTTGATAGCATTAACTTTCTTAAATATGTATTATTTTTGTTAACGATAAAGAAAATATTAACAAAAGAATCAATTTACACAATTAAGAAATGATACGGAATCAATTTGTATATTTTTTAAGTTTTGGGGCTTAGAGAGTAAAGTTCAATTTTCCTTTTTCTCACAAAAAAGTTAGATATATAAACAATTTGTCGACTTTTTAAAAAAAATTTGGATTCACTAAAATCAAATTTTATTAATTTCTTTTAAATCTATCAATTAGCTTATATGAGATAATATTAATAGATTGTGGTGAAATTTTATATATATATATATATATACACACACACATATATCCTTAGAAAAATATTCAACACATTAGTTATTCATTAACGATGACACACAAAAGATGAGACTAGAAGAAACAAGAGAGCATGAACTTAACCAATAAGAAAAAATGGCTAATTAGAAATCGTAATTAAGCTAGAGGTACTCATTCAAGAGATGTGATATATGTGCATGCATGTAGTTTTCATATGACCTGCAAATAGAATAATTGCACCACTTTCTTTGAGGTAACAAGCTGCTTAACCTCTATATTATCAAGGAGACTTTCAAAACAAACTTTCTTCACATATACCTTCATAGAACATGCCGCAAATGTATGCTTTTATGAATAGCATTGCAAACCTTCACTAGTGTAATTTTTATGGATAAAAAAACATATCCCCCGCGGATATAATTTTTGTAGACAATGATGCAAATCACCCACCAATGCAACTTTTAAAGACAAAGTTATAAACCCTTTCATCAATGTTACTTTTGAGGATGAAGTTTCAAATCCTCTCTCATCAAGTTAACCTCGAGCAGTCTCACCACTTTCCTTATCATCATCATGTACATCATCACCATTCTCGATTTGTAAAACCTCTGAATTTTATTAGCTTCTCATGCCCTAAACAATTCTCAATAGAAATATTTATATCCCACAATAACTTACATGACAATATACTGATACTCTAGTTCAATCCTAATAATGAATAACTTCTTGATTTCTTATCTTATCTAACAAATCCTTCTCATATTTTTCTTGTACAAATCTTCTCCAAATCGTTTTTAACCATGAGATCTTCTTTCAAATTTTTTTTTCCGATAATAATAAAATGTTGAACTATAAAGAGTAGTAGAAGGTACGAAGACCAAGATGTGTTCCACAAGGGGAACACAATCAAAGAAAAAAGACAAGAAAAGCAAATACTACAACCCAAAGAACAACAAAATAGATGAAGCATAAAGGCAAAGAGAAAAGGCGTTGCCCAAATACCGAGCGCAAAAAGAAACACCTCAAACTCATATAAGCTAATTAAAATCATTCCTCTGGCACTACAAGAAACACGACAGTTATGGATAGATTTTATCGACAAATTTTTTTATCAATATTACTAGCGGAATTATCAACAGAAAACACGAGATAAGAACCAATTTTTTTTGTTGTTTTAGTTATTATTACTGGTAGATTTTTTGTCAGTAATTTGTCGGAAAAACTTGTGCCAATTGGTGTCAGTTATCATGTGCTAATTATCTGTCAGTAACTAATTTTGAATTATTTTTTTCTAAAAATTAATTTTATCGGCTAAAAATCTACTTGTAATTTTAAATTTTTTTAAAAAAAATTAATTTTTTCTACTGAAAAATCCACTGATAATTTGAAAATGATCATTATAGATGTTACCGGTGGATTTTTCTATGGAAATTGAAAAGAATCGGCCAACAATCCATTTTATTGAAACGACGCGTTTTGTACTTATTATCGATGGAAAATCCGTCGATAGTTTAAAAAATCCACCGGTAATAGTTGCCGATAAGGTCAAATCGCACGTTTGCTCCTCATTTTCTCTGCTAGCCTTCTCTGTCTTCTCTCATTGCCATGGTGTTTTCCGATGATATCTCCACCGCCTCACCGCCGTTCAAGGTGAGGAGAGCACCATTCTCCTCCTCTTTTAGTTCCCTCCACTTCAATCAGTTTATTTTTTTTTCACTTTGTTGGTTTTTCTGTTTGATTTTTGAGATTTTTTTCCCAGATTTATCCACCTCTCTTGACGTTGGCATCACCAAAGCTTTTGTTGTCGCTGCTGCCACCGCTTTAACTGCGCTGCCGCCGCCATGACAAGTAAGTGCTTTCACAAAATTTTGTTAAATTTAATTAATTATTAAATATTATTTGGTAGTAGGTGCTTAACACTATTAATTATTATTTTTAATGTATGAGGGTTGTAAGTCATATTTGAGGGTTTTGTGACTAATTGATTTTTTAATTTAAATAATTGATTTTGTTAGAGAGCGTCAAATCTGCTTGGAGCATTTCTTTGCTAGAGCATATAATTCTTTTGTCTCTTTTAAGGTAAGTAACTGTTTCTCGTTATTTAATTACTTTTTTTTTGTTAGGATAGAGATTTATGATTTCTAAGATAGAGTTGTAAGAAATTGGGATTGCATAGCTAGGGAGAAAGGCATAAAGGTCCTTCCCCAACTTGTTTGCATTGTTTTTTGTGGAGATTGATTGTGTTTGCGAAGATTGTAAGATATGCACATTGTGATATTATAAGAGGTTATGCTCTAGAGCGATTTTAGTATCTTTAAATATTTGTTATATGTTGACTTTCTTATATTTATATTTATAGACCTTCTTACATTTGCATTTATTTTACATTTCGAATTTAAATGTGTAGCATTTATGATTTATATTAAGTTTTTTTTATAATTTTTTATGATTAAATATACTTATATATAGCGTTAAATAAAAAATTGGCTCTTAATAATCAGGTAATATAAAAATTGCAATATAAAATAAAAATAAATTACCGATAAATTTTTTGGTCAGTAAATTTTTTTATAAATTTGCAAGAATTGCTAATAGAAACATTTCATCGAAAGCAGAAAAAATAAAAAAATTCCACATTGCCAGCGTAAACATTCCAAATTCCATCGATAATAGCAAAAAAAATATTTTCTGGTGCGATAAAAACATATAGTCACCATGGAAAACATTCCAATGGATTTGTTTTAGTTGGTAATTTTTTATAAATTTTTTTTTATTTAGTTACCATGGAAAAAATCCACCCACAAATATAGCAAAATCCATCGGTAAAACATATAGCATTGATAAATTTGGTGGCAAATTTTTTTAGTATATTACCGACATAATTTTTCTTCTAAAATTCGCTGGTAAGTCCCTAAGGGTATGTTTGTGAGTTAGGATTTTGGAGGGGAAGGGAGGATAATGAGGGATTTGTAGTGTAAAGTTATACTGCAAATCCTTCCTTTCTCTCCCCTTCCCTCCAAAATCCCAACTAACAAACATACCCTAAGTAATAGTTCCCATGGATTTTTTCTGTCAATAATGCTTTCCAACAACGTTATCTCTATGTGCCATAATCCCCACATAATTTCATCGGAAATAAAAATTTTCATCGGTAACCTGAATTTTATCGGTATCAACCATTTTTCTTATAGTGCGGGCCTTCACTAAGGTGGTCACTGCATCATCGTCAAAAGCAAATGATAGACCAAGGCTTTTGCCAAGATCCCATGTTTGCCTAGTCTCATCAAGCCCTTCACGGTTCACAGCGACCCCTCGAAGTGATTCCTTTTGAGCCCCTCTTAGCAAGGTGTTTAGTCAACCTTTCAATGTTGCGCTCACTCTTTTTCCATCCCTTATCTTGCTCATATCGCTCAAGATCTACTCTTCCCATCTTTTCAAATCTTTCCTTTTCTTTTTTTTTTCCCTTCAAGATCTGCAATTCATTTTAAAAAATTTCCAAAATATAAAACAATAATAATAGGAATATTTAACTAGGAATTTAGGTCAAATCCAACACTACCTTCCTTAGTTCATTTACGAGCATCTAGAATAACTCTATTTTATATATTTTTTATATTGATTTTATAGTTGAGTTGGTTGTGTTCCACATACCTGTACTAAAGGTGACTAAATTGGTTGCTTTATAACTATTTTTAATCTCGCAATTTTAAGACTCGCCTGGATGAGGAATCGCTATCTTTTTTATTAATGATTTTTCTTTGTAAGTTATTGGTTAAAAACGAAAAATAAAAGTTCAGATGTCTATGATTCTTTTGGTGATGACCTGGCGGGTTGATTAGGATGTCTATGGTTCGGCATGCAGGTTTTGGCTTTTTATCTGTCTTTTCTTTCTTGTATTCTGCTCCATGTACTCATGCTGAGAGTTTGAGCCGTTCATATTACCTATGAAAAAAAAAAAGAAAGTCATTGGTAAACATTGTTCTTTTAAATGAAGAAAAACAATAATATAAGGAATTAAATTAATTAAAACTATGATCTCAACTTTTAATCAAGACCTTGAATACTAGCAAAAAAAAAAAGGAATCAAGACCTTGAGACATTTCATTTTAAGTCTTTTAAGAAACAATAATGAAGATGCATGTAATTTGCAACCCCCACCCTATGTTTGATAGTTTTTAAGATATAATGCGTGCGTTTTCATATACTTTAGGAGTAGAGTTAATTTATAAAAAAAAGGAGTTAATTTTTTTTTCAGCTGTCAGCTTCATCCTAGCCATAATGTACTTTCATTTAATTAGAAATCCTGGTCCACCTGCAAGAAATTTAATTTAAACTGAAATACACCTCATCCAATGATGAATGTGAGTATATTTGTATAGTATCCCATAAAATACGAGTCAAAATAATATTTCTCCTAAATTAAATCTGTTATATAAAACAATTGTTTAAGGCAACAATCCTTGTCGCACAAGTTTATTGTTTATACTCTGATCACCATTTTTACCACCATCTTTCCTAACTTCAATATCATGTAAGAAATCACCCTCTCACATATTCACCGGATTATGCAAGAGAAATTGTGCGCAATTTAATTTTCACTTTACTTCAGTTTAAATTTGATGATGAACTCACAGGTGTAAGCCCCTCCCTTGAAATTAAACTGTGAATAATTAGGTGAACCAATTTTTGTTTGTTTGAATGTTTATTGTTTATATTTCTTGCTTTTTGGCTTAATTATTGTTAGTAAAAGCACTACTAAATAGATTAATAAATCTAAAGAAATTTTCAATTATATATGGTTATTTTAAGTTTAGATTTAAGCGTGCTTGTTCCCCTTTTAATTATTTTATTGACTCATAATGGGAAGAGACCAAACACCAAATATTAATGGTTTATATGTTTATAAAAAATGGTTTATATTAATAAAAATATGCTTTATAAAAGTTATTAAGTAATGCAGGTAAAATTTAATGATAATTAATAAAATTTAATATTTAAATTTTAAAGGCAATTGTACAATAAAATTCAATTCAGAGTTTATTTCTTATTTTGTTGTATGATGCCTAAATTAAATACCTTTTACAAACAAATTTGTATTTTTGCTCACGTGACTCTAAATGTGGTTTGATTATTAAACGTTTCTGTAACTCCAAACATCTATGACTTTTTGAAATCAACAGAATTTATAGAGGCATCTCGTACGTACTGTTATTCTCATCCTATCATCCTAAGGGTGTGTTTGAAAATTATGCATAAAATCCATTTTTAGAAAATTTCTCCTTAATTATAATTACTCGTCAACCGAACACATCTTAAATAAAATATGTGTGCATGACAGTTGAAGGGGGGAACAAAAAAAATACTAACTAATAGATTGCACCTATGCATGTGTGTGAAATCTAATAACAATGAAAGTTATTCTTTTCAAGTATATTTTTGAGTTTGATTTTTAGAAAAAAAAAAAAAAAAGGGAATGGGAGAGACCAATTATCGTTAATCTTTTGTATTTGCAAAGGAAGGAAAAGCTTATGATACGAAGAAACGCTTTCTTGATATCTAATAGAAGTATTCATTGTATCACGAATCCTTTGTATCAACTTTTATTGGTTGAATTTTTCACTTGCCTTTAAATAAGGTATTGGTCTGCATCCCAAATTCTCCTGAGGGGACAGTTGATGACGTTTGAAGGCCCTTCAACATTTAAACCATACACCCGTGGTAGTTGCAAAACAAAATAATAATACAAATAATAAAAAAATAAAAATAATTATGGATCTCAAAAAAATAATTAATTACTTTTAGGGGTTTTTTTCGTTTTTTAACTTATTTCTATTTTATTTCTTATATTCACCGTTTTTATATTGCATTCCTTATATTTACCTTATTTACGTTATATTATTCATACATCAGAGTTTAACATTAAATATAATCCATCTCGTACATAAATAGTTAATAGAATTTAGTTTCAATACATTGTTGGTGTGAAAAAATTTATAATAACATCTAATTAAATACTATCACATCAATAAAAGTATTTGATTTAACTGCTAACTACTCTAAAAGTCTTATCCATTTTTGAAAAAGTTTTGATACGCGTCGGATTCTCCTCCAATGAGAATTTAAATAATTATTTCTCAAATTGAATATCATATTAATCTATTATAATATTTTATGAAATTCCTTTATTATGACATAATATCATTATAATTAATAAATCAAATTGTCAAAATAATAAATAATTATAATTTGATCAATATTTGAAAGATACCGTATTATTTTCCTATGAATAATTTGGCATAATATTTCTTTGTCACTATATACATGTCTATGTAATGCATTCGATTAGTATTCCTCTTTTCTTGTGATTCATTGTTGCAATTATATGACTTAAATTTATTTGGTGTGATGATTTTCTTTTCTCATCCTTTCATTCTATAATTGTTTTATATTTTATAATTTAATATGACATATTCATCTAAATCATCAATTTGATTAAGTAGTGTTGATTGTCTCATATATTGCTAGATCCAAATCTTTGTAATAATGATTCATCTCTTTCACTTTTGTTTTGTTTGATTATATATGATCAAATTATCTCATTTTTGTCTCATTTGATGATAAAAGTTATAAGCAATATATATTATTAATATGAGTTTCTTATTCATATTTTCATATGTTATAATATATATTACTTCTATTTATCTTATTCACTTTAGCTTTTAATTATTAGTTGCAGGTAAATTAAATGTTATCTTACATTGTTTCACCAATACTGATCTAAAATGCAATGAGTGTAAGAATAACTTTTGTTTGGGATTTAGACCACGGTTGTCAATAAATGTAATTCTATTGTTTTATAATGGTTTCTTATTGGGTAATTATCTTGGAACAATATATCTTAGCTTTAACCTTTTAGGTTTAGGTGTTTTTTATTGTTTCTAATGTAAATAATTTGTATTGACATTGTAATGAAAATGAGAGGAGTAAATCTAGGTAATATAACTATACATGAATGGTCAAAATTAAAAGTTATTAAAAGTTCGCATGATTATTCAAAAAAGTCATATGAATTTATGTTTTAATCTTGATAATTGATATAAAATTTAATGGGCCAAATTTACTTCTCTCACTCTCATTAAACCACTCCTCTTACTTGACCCCTCTCTATATATATATATATACACACTCATTGGTGTGATTTTTCCATTCTCTCAAACTTTTCTTGCTATTGAAATAAATTATTGTTATGAGTTTTTACCAGGTCAATTCTATGTTTATAAGTGTGTTTTTCTTTTCTTGAAAGTATAAAATGGGCACCATGAATGGGAAGGTTAAACAATAATTTTTGTTGAGCATGAATAGGAAGAGGCACAGAAGTTACACACTAAGTATGCAGAGGAACTAGGATGCTAAGTTAATCAATTATTATTGATTTTATATTAAATTTCTTAATTTAGCAAATATAACATTTATATATTGTTAAATTCAATAATTATTATGCACAAAAAAATTCAATAATTATTATCAATTAAAAGAATTTTTTAAATATATTGATTATAAAATCTAAATAATTTAAATTGTTATTAATTACTTTTTAATCATATGCCACCCAAGAGATACACAACATAGTATTAGTTTAAAAAAGTAATTACATTTACTTATGATAAAAAATACTAATTTAATAACTCAAAGTAACAAATAATGATGAATTATTAAAAAAAAGTAAAAAATGAAGGATGAGTATATCTTAAAAATATTTTTATAATCATAAAATAATATTAAATTAATTCAATATATTATCATCTTTATAATTGACTTATTTAATTGATTTGTGCATTGCATGGGTATTATAATATATACATATATATATATATATATATATATATATATATCCGTACTTAAGGTTTTTTTTTTTTAAAGTAGAAGAATATTTTCATTTTACTATTACTCTTTCTGTGGGAACAAATTACATACCCTGGCGCCATTGATGTAAACCTTAGAGCACTCATTCAACTTATTTTCATTCAATTCATATTAAATGGTTGATCTTAATGGACGTTAAGAAATTAATCTTCTTAAATTCCAATTTTCAGGTTCAAATATATATGAGTAAATCATAAAATACACCTATTTAATTACTAAGTCACTTTATTAAGCTTATGTTAATAGGGGGGATATTAACTATATGGTTAAAATGATATTATTAACTAAATTCAGTCATAATAGAATACTTCGTAAAATCTAGATAAAAATATTTGATAAAATTTATTTAAAGCAATTTTTTTAAATAATTAATTTTAATAACATTTGTGTAACTTATAAAAGAATATAATTTTGATTTATTCTTATTAAAAAAAAGTTGTGCCCCTATTTTTTTAGTTTCGTAGAGCATTCTTTCAACCGACTCTGGGGACATGGTGAGATATCTAAGTTATATGCTAAAATGAGTTTATTAAAAGTTTAAGTAATCTGTGGATTTTTGTAAATTTATTGGGTTTTTAAATAGACTCATGTAATTTAAAAATTTCTAATTGAATATTTATACTTATAAGGTTTAAATAGGCCCTTATTTATTAATTTCTACCATAAAAATATATACAAAAATCTCAATAAATTATCATGGTCTATTTGATTAATAATATAACTGAATAAGTTTTTTTCTCTGCTATATAACTGAATAAGTTAGTCTAATGTATCTAAATTTGTCAAATAATTCTTTATAGATTTTCGACTTTAGTACGTACAAACTGTTTAAATCCTAAGTAGTAGCTATATGTCCAAAACCAAAACAAAATAATAAAAACTTACGTGTTAATTACAGTTCTATCAGAATAATAACAACATCCGAGGTAATATGAAACTCATAATTGAATAATAACATCCAATAATTTAGCTTGTAACATCACATTAAAATTTCCCATAAAAAAATCACATTGAATTTAAACTTGAATCTAAAGCTACCATTTAGGATTCGCTAGCCTTAACCTCAATTCTCCATAAATCGTTGCAAAGTTTTCCACGAAATTCATAAAAGCATCCCCCCAACCAAGAAAACGGCGATGTCATTTTCTTTCGCTTTGGCCGTGATGCCCTTTGATCATGGCACACAACTTAATAAACCAAACAGCATGAAATAATAAGAAATAAATTGATAAAGGGAAAAAAGGAGCAGTGTTTAATGCCTTCACTTTTTCTCAGTTGAAATATTGTTATTAATTATTTTGGTCAACCAAACACAACTTTTGATCAACATAGTTATTATTAATCGTGAAACATTAAAACATATCGTGACAATGATATAGAATAATAATATATTCTTTTTCTATATCAAACGATAAAGATTATTGCAATTTGATTGTATGTTCTTTTGAAGGGATGTGTTTTTATTTATGAAAATATAAATTAATTTTTTCTTTGGGTTTTAATTTTTATTTTGGTTGTCTAGGGTATTCATTACTATTAGTAGTGATTAATCCATTTGAGATGAGAGATTTCTTAAAAGGTAAACCTCTAGTCACACACTGTCTCTATATACATTGTCAAAAATTGAATCCTTAATTAGATGTTTAAGGAATCCTGCTTCACTTTTTTCTCTCTGATTTGGTAAATAAAAAAGCTTGCGTGCTTCTATTCCTCGCTTTCAAAATCCAGATGTGCTCTCAAGAGCCTTTAGGAGATGCTTTTTTAATTTGGTTTATATACACTCTAAAATTAAAAATAAATTAGTATAACCTTTCATCAGCTAAGGGTTTTAATTTCTAGAAATTATTATCTTTAATATTTATATCGATTATAGTCATTTTGAAATTTAAAAATAATTTTATATATGATAGATTTATCAAATACTCATTTTATGTCTTATCTTTATCAAGAATTTTTTATACTATTTTATCAAATAATATTACTATTACTTGTTAAAAACAGTTTTTAGAGAGCTTAGAGAGTCCAACAGGTTTGAAAAACCACAATATAGTGTAACCAGACCAAGTTAATTTTAAATTAAGTGTTAAATTTCTATACATTAATACTATAAAATAATTTTACATTATGACCAATAGAAATTCAATAAAACATCAAATCATGGTGCGTAATTATCTAGTATAATTTGACACTACTTAATTAAATTTTTATTAATTGATAATGTAATATTATCTTATATTTTCAATATATTGAAATCAAACTCTTAATATTAAATCTATTTTGAGAATATATTTTAGAGAAATAATATATCCTCTTAAATGGTGTGCATAAGCTCTTCCTAATTTGAATTCTCACTCATATGTATTGAATAGTCTTTGAATATTATGTAAATTACATCCCACGCCTGGAATTTTGATTTAGGATGATATTTAGGTTAATTGTTAGGAGGGGATCGAGATATTATTACTCCATGTTTTAAATATTAATACTAGATGAAAAATAAAAGAGAAATATAATATAAAGCAATGGTGGAAATTTTTGACATGTGATACTCAATCTTGACATATTATCTACTACCAGTATTTCATGAACTTAGTTTAGTTAAATTCAACAGAAGATGGAATTGTAAGAATTATTGTTATCTAAGGATGTAATTTGACGATTTAATAATTGATGGTGATTGCCAATGAATAAAAGTTTACATATATAATTGAAAAATTTAATATTACTGATGACCATTACACGTAAGCATAAATTTAAGAATTCAATTTGAAGACTTAATAATTAGCAATGGCTTATTTGTAATTAATTAATTAAAATACTAGAGAGTTAATTTTTTCTCATAAAAGTAAGATGGAATGTCTAAAATAAAAACATGTAATAAATTTGAAAATATAGTTATACTCAAAATTACTTATTGTTCCATATTATGATTAATTAAATGCATACCGAAAATTTTATTTTTTAAGTTTGAAGCCTTTTTTAAATATTTTTTGAAACTATCAAGTGAGTGTGCAAAGGAGTAATAAAAAGTATTGTAAACTTTGACCGATACTTAATTGATTTAAGTTACATATTTGTATTCTTCTTAAATAAAGTCTTAAATTTCAACCTCACCAAAATAGTATCAGCTACATTAGTTCTTCAGAATCAATAATTTTAACTACATTGATAATTAAAAAATTCAATTATATTTTTTTATTGTCAAGTGATTAAAGACTAAGAAAAATAATACAAGTGATTTTTTTATTAATTTTTTAAAGTTATAGTGGGACTTCTCCTTTTCTAAGGACTATAGTTTTGGTTAAGGATAAAATTGCCAATCTTGGGTATAAATGTTTTGGGGTTTTATAGTTGTTGGAAGGGAATGATATTAATGACATTGAAAAGAAAGATAAGCAGTGAAATAGATACTTGTTTGTCGCTCTATTATTTGAGAGCTTATATTATAAATGAGTGAAATTAAAAAATTTACAGATATTATTTTTCATTTTATGCTTTAACCATGTGAACGTTTTTTTCACGTGTGAACATTCAAAATGGTAACACGATAAAAACATTCAAAATGGTAACTCAATTTGGGGGTTCACCAAAATCACATGTTGCGATGGCTAAGAGGGGTGTGCTGGTCCCTTGATGGCCATTCCATCATCTCTGATAAGCCAATAAACAACTCCCAAATATATATTTTGTGCAAGTGTTCCTTCCATTTGTTTTCACTCCCTCCATTTCTATGCTCTCATGCCTTTAGTGTTTTATTCTAAATAAAATCAGTCAAAAAGTCAAAAATATAGCGGTTGGTAAGAGTGCAAACACAAAAATAAACAGAACTCGAAGGACTTTGGCATCTCCTGATTTGCCCCTGCCACACGGCTAACTAAAATTCTGATAGCAGCGTACAACAAGAACTTTCCGTACATATTCAATTCAATAAATAAAATATGTGACAAAGAAAAAAAAAAGTCTACTATTCAATATAGTATTATTATTCCAACATTTAAAATGAGTGTCCAAATTGAGACACTCACTTTATTATTATAGACGTGATAAATTGATAGAAATATTAAGAAATTATTATTATATTTAATAATAATAAAATATATATTCTAATTAGATATTTACTGTTAGGTGTTAAAATAATATTTTTATATTAAAAATTCAAGGAATTTGTTTGTGTGAGACCGCGTTTGTCCCCCGAAGCCCACATAAACGTAGATTTGAGTTCGAGTCTTTGGCAATATTCTGATTGGTCAGCAGTCAAAGATCAAACTCGTGCTTCCCAACCGGTCAGCAACGGCTGCTCGACCACCCCACCTCGTCCCTGTTGCCCCCCAATTTCCTTATGCTTCCCTCCCCTTGTGACTCAAATATTCCCAAGTCTATTCAGGAAAAAGCATCAAGCAAGAAGAGTTGCTAATTCTGAGGGTGGTTCGGAAAAATAGCAGTTGTTAATTTTTATATGAATAGTAAAAATTAAAACACAAAGTTATATATGATTTTTTAAGTTATTGTATAATCATTAAATAATTTTTAATCTTAATAATCCATATATAGTTATATGGTCGCTATGTAACAAACCGTATCTCTGATATGGTACACACTATATGTGTATATATAAAGAAAAATATTATTTGTACTCGTAATGTGTGGGGATATCATATTGATACACTCACATCTATTCTTGGACATAATGTAATACCTGTTTAATTTGGATCTCATATTTATCCAATAATAGATGTGAGTGTGTTTGCACGATGTCTCTCACATTATAAATTCAAATAACACCACTCATATATAAAGTCTCAAAAATTTTAATTTGTCTTGAGTAAGTTGTCCAATTCATCTTCAAATATATTTTAAGTTAACAAAGAACCAACAATGACTCAATAACTATCAGAATTAAAAATATTAAGATTAAATTTGATGTCAAAAATTTATTTTCAATATAATTCCTTTCAATTTTAAAATCGACGCACAAGTGTCTAACTCTTAAGGGGAATTCAAGATGCGAAGAGTCATTACATTTCGCGATTAATTTTTTTGGAAGGCAAATAAAAATAATAAATAAATAATGGATTTGATGAATGGATTCTCCATAAAATTTTAATTTTCTTTCTATATATATTAATATAGCCAAAAATTCCTAATTATTTATATATAGATGCTAAATATGGTATTTAAAACCAATATACAAATATTGGGCTACTTAAACCAACGAAAGTCTATAACATTAAACAAATGCCGCCCACAGCAGAAAACACAACTGATTTTGACATTCATGAACATGAGCAAACAATATAATGAACATACCAATCAACACTTTTGATTAATATAACAACAAAACAGTAGCAATCCTCGGTTCCTTCATTCATTCATTATTCAATTCAAATAAACAAACTCTTTAACATATGATATCACTGCAAAGAAAAAATGGAAAGTGAATACACAATCCATTCTGTTCCCACTCCAACAAATAACACCATCCCTTTAATGGCCTCAACTTCCTCATAGTTTTCTGAGTCCCTTCAAAACACTCATCACCCTTGTTTTGGTTCAGGGGTATATCATCATCAGAAGTACATGATCAGTTTTGCTCAAAGAAAAAGGGAAACAACTAGCACAAGAGAAGGATCATTAATGTCACAGCAGGAAACAGATTCATGGAGCTTCCTGTTGGTCTGTTTCTTGGTCCTTTTCTTCTCAGGTTACTAATAACTCAAAACTCACCCTTTTTCTTTTCAGCCTCAAACATCCTTTCAGATTTTGCCTAGCAATAATTGGTTCATTGATGATGTGTGAACCTCATATTTTCCTTACATAGTATACCTTAAAATAATCAACCTCGTGGGGGTGTGCTTAGATTCTCTATATAGTTTGTCTGTGCTACATAAAACACACACACACACACACATATATTATATAGTTTTTTATTTTTGGTTTTCCTAGGTTGATGTTGTGTTCTGAGTTTGTCCTTCACGTTTACCAAGGCAATTCATGGTTTTTGTGGTGATTTGTAAACAGGTAAATTTGTTGCTGGGGATTCATTGGAGACAGACAAGCAAGTTCTGCTGAAGCTGAAATCTTACTTGGACAATCAAACTCTTGTAAGTAGAGGAGGGTACATGAACAGCACAAATCCATGTAAGTGGTCAGGAATCTCTTGCAGCATCATCAAAGGGACAGGTTTAAGGGTTGTAAGCATAGACCTCTCTTCAAGTTCCATAGATGGTGGAATATTCCAGAACTTCTCTTTGCTCACTGAGCTCACGCACCTCGACCTCTCTATGAACACCCTATCTGGGGTGATTCCTGAGGACTTGAGGAGGTGCCACAACCTTGTCTACCTTAACCTTTCCCACAATATTCTTGAGGGGGAGCTGAATTTGACTGGCTTGACAAGGTTGCAGACACTGGACTTGTCCACGAACAGACTTGAAGGGGAGCTTGGGATGAATTTTCCTGCCATTTGTGACAGTTTGGTCACTTTGAATGTTTCAGACAATCACTTCACTGGTAGGATTGATAGTTGCTTTGATCAGTGCCTCAGATTGCAGTTCTTGGATTTGAGCACCAACAATCTGAGTGGTGGCATATGGTCTGGTTTTGCGAGA
Source organism: Dalbergia cochinchinensis (assembly GCA_031216125.1). NCBI lineage: Eukaryota > Viridiplantae > Streptophyta > Magnoliopsida > Fabales > Fabaceae > Dalbergia > Dalbergia cochinchinensis. The sequence goes on along the minus strand of CM062373.1, from coordinate 48,898,969 downwards.
CTTAAAGGGTTTTCAGTTTCAGAAAACTTTCTCAGTGGTGTTGTTCCTTCTCTTGCTTTTCCAGGGAATTGCAGCCTTGAAAATTTGGATCTTTCAGAGAATTGGTTTGGTGGTAAGCCCCCCAAGGAGATTGCTAACTGCAAGGATTTATTGAATCTCAATCTTCGTAGCAACAACTTTAATGGGGATGTTCCTGAAGAATTTGGATCCATTTCTGGTCTTCAATCATTGCTATTGGGGAACAACAGTTTTTCAAGAGATATTCCGGAAACCCTTTTGAGCTTGACCAACTTGTTTATCCTGGATGTGAGCAGGAACAGTTTTGGTGGTGATGTACAGAAGATATTTGGTAAATTCAAGCAAGTGAAGTTTCTTGAGCTCCATTCAAATTCTTACACTGGAGGGTTGATCACATCAGGCATTTTCACATTGACAAACCTTTGGCGCTTAGACTTAAGCTACAACAATTTTTCAGGTTCATTACCATCTGAAATCTCTCAAATGTCTGGTCTTATGTTCTTAACTTTGACCTACAACCAGTTCAGTGGACCTATTCCTTCTGAATTAGGAAAACTGACTCGCCTTCAAATGCTTGACCTTGCCTTCAACAATTTCAGTGGACCAATCCCACCAAGCCTTGGAAACTTGAGTTCTCTATTGTGGCTAATGCTTGCAGATAATTCATTGACAGGAGAAATCCCACCAGAGTTGGGAAACTGCTCAAGCTTGTTATGGTTGAATCTTGCAAATAACAAGCTCACTGGAAGCTTGCCTTCAGAGTTGGCAAAAATTGGAAGAAATGCCATTTCCACATTTGAATCAAATAAGAAAAAATTTGAGAAAGTTGTTGCTGGCAATAGTGAGTGCTTGGCAATGAAGAGATGGCTACCTGCTGATTATAGACCATTCAGCTTTGTGTATAGCATCCTAACAAAGAAGAATTGTAGAGCCATTTGGAACAGAATTCTCAAAGGATATGCTATTCCCCAAACGTGCACATATTGTTCCCCTTCTAAAACATCTAACATAACCGGGTATGTTCAGCTTAGTGGGAACCAGCTCAGTGGTGAAATACCTTTGGAAATTTGTACTATGATGAAGTTCAGCATGTTGGATTTAGGGTATAACAATTTCACTGGAAAATTCCCAACACAGATGGGAAATCTGCCACTTACAATCTTGAACTTGACCAGGAACAAGTTTTCAGGTGAAATTCCTACTGAAATCGGCAAAATGAAATGCATGCAGGATCTTGATTTGTCTTGGAACAACTTCTCAGGGACATTTCCCACAAGTTTGGTCAACTTGGTTGAGCTTACCATATTTAACATCTCATACAATCCCTTCATATCAGGTCTAGTGCCATCAAATGGACAATTTGTCGAATTTGAAAGAGATTCATATTTGGGTGACCCCCTCTTGATCCTCCCAAATTTCTTTGACAACAACCAAAATATGACCTTACACAAAGACCCGAAGAAGTCCCAAAAACTGTCTCTATTTTTTGTGTTTCTGTCTCTAACACTGGCTGTCTTGGTCTTTGGACTTCTTTTTCTTATAGTATATTTCTTGGTGAAGAGTCCATATGTGGAACCAGGATACCTCTTGAGGGATAAAAAAGTGGGGCATGATTCCAGCAGCAATGGATCCTCACCATGGTTATCTGATACTGTTAAGGTGTTTCACTTGAACAAGAAAGTTTTCACACATGCTGATATCTTGGAGGCAACAGGCAACTTCAAAGAGGATCGAGTCATAGGAAAAGGTGGCTTTGGGACAGTGTACAAAGGGGTGTTTCCAGATGGGAGAGAAGTGGCAGTGAAGAAGCTCCAAAGGGAAGGAATTGAGGGCGAGAAAGAGTTCAGAGCTGAAATGGAGGTTCTGAGTGGTCATGGTTTTGGTTGGCCTCATCCAAACCTTGTAACACTCTATGGCTGGTGCCTATATGGTTCACAAAAGATACTAGTCTATGAGTACATAGGAGGTGGAAGCTTGGAGGATCTTGTGACTGATAAAACAAGGTTGACATCAAAGAGGCGCCTAGAAGTGGCGATTGATGTGGCGAGGGCACTGCTCTATTTGCACCATGAATGCTACCCTTCAATTGTGCATAGAGATGTGAAGGCTAGTAATGTGTTGGTGGACAAAGATGGAAAGGCCAAAGTCACAGATTTTGGACTAGCTAGACTTGTTGATGCTGGAGACAGTCATGTGAGCACAATGGTTGCCGGCACAGTTGGGTATGTTGCACCAGAATATGGACAAACAATGCAAGCCACCACAAAGGGGGATGTGTACAGTTTTGGGGTGTTGGCTATGGAGCTGGCAACTGGGAGGAGAGCAGTGGATGGAGGTGAGGAGTGTTTGGTAGAGTGGGCGAGGCGTGTCATGGTTCCAGGAAGACATGTTTTGTGCCAATCTGTGCCAGTTTTGTTGAGGGGATCTGAGGTAGTTGAGGGTGCTGAGGAGATGAGTGAGCTGCTACAAGTTGGGGTGAAGTGCACACATGAATCACCACAGGCTAGGCCTAACATGAAGGAGGTTCTTGCTATGCTGATTAAGATATACAACAAGGTAGACTCAGGTTATGGGGACATGGTTTAGTACTTTTTGTGATTAGGAAATTAAATGATCTTTGGATTATTAAAAAAAAGAATGTGCATAGTGTAAGTTGCAATACAGTTTACGTAGGAAGAAAACAAGTCATGCACAGTTGATTCTTCTCGTGTAAAGACACTTCATTCCAGTTGAAGAAGTTGCTCAATTTTGTTCTGTAACACTCTGATTTGTCATTGTTTGTAACTTCGATTTTAACAACTTCTGATGAATACTTTGAATTTCTATTTATTTTGTCTGAAATGGCAGCATAATTTTTTCTCTTCTTTCTTCAATACTTCCAGAAGAATTCTTACATATTCTTTTAACAAAGAGAACCAATATTATGGAGGATCTGGATTCAGACAACAGGGAGTGAATCCATAACAGAAGTGGCCAATTTCTTTAGGTGTGAACTTCATAATCAGATGAAATGTCATAATAAATTTGTATAATTTTTTTAACAAAAAAAAAATATGAGCTTTTGCTAACAAGTGCTGTCCGGGTACTTGTTATGGATTCAAAAAGGAAAAGGAAAGTGTTATATAGGAGATAGAACTTTTCTAATGTATCATTCAAATTTCAAAGCTCTAATTTTTCTGATATTGTCCTTCTCTGAATCCTTAACAAGTATTGATAGAGACCTGGAACGCTCATTAGCAAAACTTTAGTTATATTAGGGGTAAATTTGGAAAAGTCGTGTGATATTTACATTGAATGCAGTGATGTATGTGGTCATTAATCAAAGTAAATTAAATTTATAAATAAAGAAGAAAATAAGTTAATGACTTTGATGCCTAATGACACTTAGTTAATTAAAAAAGTATCTTCAGTTAGGTTTGATCCCAACAAATATATTAACAAATTAAGGGGATGGTCACGCTTTTCGGCCATATCACTATTGACATCATCTTTCTAGTAAACATCACAAAATCCAAATAAAACAAATGGTATTAAAAATATATGGGAAGCTTCAAAGAGAGTTGAGGTGAAAATGAAAAAGGAAATATCATTAGGTTGGCATTTTTTGTGCTGAAGGTTTGCCTTGTAGCTTCAAGGGAAGAAAGAAAGGACAAACAATAGCATTCACAGAATACAAAAGCTGCATGTAAGAACAGAATGGAGTTTTCAGCCCACCACCAGTTTATACAAGTTTTGGAATCCATCACTATCACGCTTGTGCAAAAAGGTACTAATTGATCAACCACTTGGCCATAACACAAGTGAAAAAGAAACTTTTAGTAGCCTTAGCTCTTGTATGCTATGTACTAGTACATTTTTGGATTTAACATTTGTTTCAAAAGCACTCTCACTAATATCTTGACTATAAAGGGTATAATTTAATTTAATAAATATAGTTTAGTTACATTATAATTATCACTGATATGTAACTGTGAGTTGGTAAATGGAATTGGCATGCCAAGTACTAAAGAATCAAGCAATGGGAACATACAATTGGCATTGGCAAATGCTTACTGTCACGCTGTTTTCACCTTGAAATGGACAGCTTGTTCATTGACAATAATGGCCTTGCATCAAATGAAAATTCTAATGCCTAAGGATCACTTGGTCATTGCCACTTTCTTCTTTCAAGTCTTCAGTCTCAAGTCTTAACACTCACTCAACGAGTTCTTTGACCATAATTGTTCATAACTTTGAGAGAATATCTTGGACTTATCTATTTTGTTGATAGAGACAGTAAGAGGTTCATTGAGTAAGTTATATTGCTAAGTGACATTAGATCCATGTTTTGACATTAGCTGTTTTTGGGATCAAAGAACAATATGATCACCCAGTTTGGTTGCAAGTAATAACTGTATCATATTTGCTTCAATTAAGTAAATGCAATTTTATTGGAAAAATTGTTCCTTGAAGAATTGGAATTATTTCAACATTTTTCCTAGAAGAGTAAATTTTGGGACTCATTAGAATCTATTGAAATCTAGTAGACTTCAACAGATTTGGTTCCATTTCATGTACAGCTGTGATCAGCTAGCATGATTAAAAATACTGTCTATGTTTTGCTCATTATGACATTGACATAAGAGAACTCTGTGAATTGTCACAGAAATCATTGCAGAGGAAAACACTTCAGCTCAGGAGATGGGCGGTACCACTAGGAAGGAGGGGAATGCAATGCCAGTGGAGATTGCAATCCAGAGAGAGCTGGCATATAGGAGGAAGGTATCAGCATTTCATTTGCGCCCAAATATCAGTTCCTCAAAAAAGACTCTTCCTTTACAGGTGATATGATATCTTGTCATGCTATTGTTTGCAACATATACTCCACCATCAGCATATATATATATATATATATATATATATATTTGAAATGTTTTTCAGTTCTTTTGGCTCATGTTCCCCATTGTATTTCTGGCTTTCTAATATCCTGATTCTTTTGGAGTTTGGGACTAATTGATTCTCCTTTCCGGTCCCCCAGTTTTAAAGATACTTTAATTTTGTGTGTAGATTATAAGTTCTTGAACCTGTTCATCTATAGCCAGTAGCCTTGCATTATAGTTTTGCAGCTAACTTTGAGGATCAATATTATTGCTGGTGATTAAGATTGGTTTTTCTCCTACTCAAACTCTGCCATGTACATTATATTCTTCCCTCTATATCCATCTTCATTCCCTCTTAACTCTTCATTGTCTTCTTGGCTATCCTCTATATTATATTAAAACAAATATGTCTCTCCTTTTTTTTTGGACTGTCCACATAATAGAGGGTGAGCCCTTGATGCAACGCTAAGATTCCTTCACAGAAAGTGGAAACACTATTTTTCATCACCATATATAGAAGCACTACCATATGTATCCGCCATTAGAAAATTATAGGACTCATTGAGCAAAATGAAAATCAAGGATTTTCTATATAAAGCTTAATATGGCAAAAAATATACATTTTCATCCTAAGGTCTATTTGGTTCTCCCAGAATTGCCACACTTTCTGTGCATGGAGTGTCAATCTAAAACTATTTTTCAGGTTAAATCAACAAGTCTAGCTTCCAAGCCAATGGCATTGCCAGGTCCAAATTCAAGGCAATTAAGTCCATGCTTTACAGGAACCAAGAGAAAGGAACCAACAAGCAGTTCTCATCATCCACCTCAGAAACATCACCAACCATTTCATGGCAATCTCATCCGTCACAAAGCTAAGGCAGATAATATACACTGCAAAATCTGCCAAGTACCTTGCTCGAGTCCATCCAATCTCGAGCAACATTTAAGAGGCCACAAGCACAGGGAGAAATTACTAGAGCTGGAATTCGGCGAGAAAGGTGGAAGAGAGTGTAGAAGCAATCAGAGGCAGTGGTGTGAAGCTTGTAAAGTTTCATGCATGAATGAAGACTTGCTCAAGCTGCACTTTCAAGGTAAGAAGCATAAGGCTCAATTACTGAAGTTGGAAACTAAGCGGCAAGGTGGGGAGGATCCAAAACAAGAAAATATGGTGTGAACTATGCAGATTATGGTGCATTGATGAGTTTGCTTTCAAGCAGCATCTTGAAGGTAGAAAGCACATTATTCAACTGCATGCTATGAAGGAAGAAAAAAGACAGCCATAGAAGAGAAATATACATTGACCTTATGATGTGAAAATAACTAGGTGGGTAGAAGAGAACGGTCGTGCTAAGCAATACATGGAAATGGTGAACATAATATAGAGTGGCTAGTTCATGTGATATCACCTTAATTTTAGTTTTTTTTTTTTTAGTTTTTATTATTACTTTTTTTCTTTTGAGTTGAGCATTAATTGTAGTTAATATAGAGTCAGACAAACATGAAACATCATTCCTATCCTTATTTATGCATTTCACTTATGATACACATAAAAAATTAAGTCCTTTTTCGAATATGATTCAATAATTTCATTTTTCTTTATTACTCTTTTGGTTTACTGGTACTTGTTTGGTTCAACAAATGTTATCGTAATCAAAATGATAATTGTAGGTCAAGACCCTGCCTTACCAGGACTACTGGGGTTACATGAGATTGAAGGCCTGATCTCATAAAGACTTGGATTGAAGACAACAAATGAGCCTTTGAACTACATTCACGACCTAGATTAGTTATTCATTGGTATTGATCAATAGGCTAAGAAAATGTGAAAGAAATCCGTATGAAGTGCAGAGTGAACAAGTTGTGATCCTAACTAAACTTTTCTACTTATTAAGTCAAATTTTACATTGTTGATCCAATCATGCTTTTAATTTTTTTTCCTTAATTTTCTTGTAGAAATTATTTCAAGTATATAGATAAAAGAAAGGAGTTTCAAGTTTGATATTAATTTAATGTAGTTATAACTCTTTTTAGAAACAGTACTATACTTATCTATACATTACTTAGGCCTTGTTTAGTAAAAACTTGATTAAGGTCTTATGTTAAAAGAGCTTTTTATAAAAGAATTTTTGTGGAAAGTGGTATTTTGTGTTTAGATATACAGTAACCTTTAAGTAAGCAATTTGAGTGAAAAGTAACCAATAAAGCTGTACAACGGATTTTTTTTTTTTTAGTACTAACTAAATATTTCAACATCCCAGAAAATAACAAAAATGAATTTCTAGAAGTTACGTAGTAATTTGATCTAAACAGATATAAAATGACTTTTGAGTGTCTTTCGATCAATTTCATAGTGATTAGAGAAAAGGAAGCACTAACCAATTTAACTAATATGGCAATATTCCTAATACTATCCAAATATACTATTGATTTAATTACTTGATTGACTTTTTGCTCTTGCATAACCCTGACTTGGGTTCAATTATCAGATTTTCTCTATTGGTGAGTGACATGTAATGGGCTGTTTGTTTTGGTGAAAACAATTTTCAGTTTTCCAGATTTGTGAAGGAAAAACTGAAAAAACTGAAAACTAAAAACTAAAAAGTGAAAATAGTTTTCAGCAAAGCAAACAATCCCTAAGTATTTCTATAAGTGTTTGATAAACCCAGGTGCACACCAATCTATGAAATTAACAAAGCCAAAAGAGATGATAAAATTAACATAACTTGGTCTTCACTACTTATGTCTATGACTTCACAAATCAATCCACTAATTCAATCAAACATTACAATCACCAATCTAAATTCTCAACGAATCTCAAACAAAATCTACTATTTTCATAGAAAACAACGCCTAACATCACATTGCTAGAAAAACTTTCAACACAAGTTATTCTCACTTGCACCACTGCTATTCACACAACACGCCATCATCAATGATTCATGGGACACGCTGCCTAACCCTATATTGTTAAAAAGACTTTCGATACAAGTTATACTCACCTATATTGCAGCTACTCATATCGTGCAACGTGAATGCAACTTATTTGGATAAAGCTGCAAACCCTTTATCAACGTAACTTTTACAAACAAAGTTGCAAACCCTCTAATCATCATCATCATCCTCCTCACCATCCTCCATCTTTAATCTATCAATTCTATTCTCCCCACATACCTAAATAATTCTTAAAACTATTATTTATAATAGTTTATACAATCAATAAATTTCTCTCCAAATCCTAATCACATCTAACAAATCTCTTTTATCAAAATTTTTTCAAATTCTCTCCCTCTCCCCCCCCTCTATATATATATATATATATATATGTGCACCTTAACCTAAATTTTCTTTTGAAAAATATAAGGGTTTAATTTAAGGATTTGATTTTTATGCACTAATAGTGTAAATATATTCTATACTATCATCCAATATACAATCAATAAACATCTCTCCAAATCTCCTAGATATATCCTTGGATGCTTGCAGGTCATTTTTTTGTGTCTACCATAGACAGAGGAAGTTATTTTGAGCTACATCTTTGGAACTTCATAGCGACTGAATGATGGGACAAAATGAATACCAAGGGGAATCATATTAGAATGAAATTATTACAAATGTACAATGGGTCCTCACAATTTTTAATGTTTCTCAAACATATTTAATGTGTATTTTATAAGCATACATAACTATTCATTTTAATTTATACTTCTTCCGTAATTGAATAATTATCTAATTTCAAATTCTCACTGAAATGAGGAATATAATTAGAAAAGCATTGGGGTTGTTTGGCAACTAATTTTAAAAATAATTTTCAACTTTTACAAATAAAAGCACAGAAAACCTCGCTTGACTAATTGTTTTCTATATGTTAATTTTAAAAATAAGAAAGCAAAATGTGGCTCTTAAAATCAAGAAATAGAAAACAGATAGAAGATGTTTTTAAAACAACTCAAAAACACAGTGATAATTTTGTGAATTTGGGTTGATACTTCTTCAATTCTCTCTCACGACCCAACATGGGCCATGACCAGTGCATAGGAAACACGTTCCCCCACAAGCCTCAACATGTAAAATTCTATAGAAAAACGGATAGAATTTTCCCTATTTTTTGAACATTTCCCAAATAAAATACAACCTGCAATATTCCCAATAAATTTCATAATATTTTGACATCAAGTATTCTCAGAATGCACCTTTCCAATACATAATACCAAATTAACTCTATTAAACATAATACCACATATAGTTCAACATAAAACCAAATTAAATTTGCAATCCTTTCCATAACATATTCTATATAACTAAGTCATAAGTTCTCAAACTTAAGCATAATACAAGTCCGAAGAACTTGCCTGTGACATATGGAGCAACTAACAACTACAGACTAAAACAAAATATAGATGACTATCAAAAAGGGCCTTTACAAAAAGGCTCACCAACTTAGACAATCGGCTACTAAGGAGCCTCGGGATTAGAATCTGAAGCTGCACCTGTATCTAGAAACTAGAGGGAAACAACGAGGTGAGTTTTGCAACTTAGTGGTAGGCATGATGTCTATAACTTACACGAGACAATATGTAATCCAAAAGTAAAACAATAATAATTTTCTAGTTTGGATAAATTCAACCAATTCTTTTATAACGAAAAGGAATTTTTTTTTTGAATACAACAATCTTTATATAAATTAATAGGGAATTGTCAAATTTAGGATAAACAAAAAGATTCACACTCAGACAACCATTCTTTCGTGTGATCCTGAAACAAAACGGTCCTACTCATTTAAGTAGCTGTAGTACAAAAGGATCCACTAAGTGGTCCTAGTTAAATATACAGGTGCGCGCCTTTGTTAATATCATTGAGATCCATCGGAGATTCTCCCCAAAATATAATTAATCTATACATATCAACAAAAAGGGATATTGCTACTATCCATAAATCATTTCTCAAATCCATATCAGGGTCAACAACTTTCAACAATTTCAAATCTATAAAATTTAATATTTCATTATGCAATTTCCAAATCATGTCATATTGTCTCATGTGTAAATTTTCAATTAAAACATAAGCTATATGCTTACTTTTATTAAATTTGTACACATAGCCAAATAATTGTTTCTCAATTTCTAATTTACTAAAATACATTTAGAGCTAATTTAGCATAATTAAAAATAATTATAGACATAATGTCTACTCACAAACTGGTTCAAAGAACCGAAGACTAACTTTACGGATGCCACCAATTCAAGTGTTAATGCCCGATTGCTCTATCACTCTAGGAATAAGATAACATTAATATTTATGAGCTAACATTATCACCAATTTACATAAATTTTCTCCAAATCACTAAAATCCCCAATTTATAGGGTTCAAAGAACACTAATATTAATCCTAAATTAACCAAAAATTTTAATAAATTAAACAAAGTAGGAGGAAGCTTATTTACCACTTGGAGAGTAGAATTGATGAAGAAATTTGCTCCAATTCCTTCTAAAAGTTCCAAACTCTCTAATGGAGGTTAGAGAGAAAAACTGGAGGTAGAGGAAAGAGAGAATGGTGGAAGGTTATGAAGAGTTGGAGGAGGATGATGGAGGTGGTGGTGATATTTATTTATTATTTTTTTTTGGAAGAGAATGGAAGAAGAAGTGATGGAAGGAGAAAAGAAGCGAGAAAGAAACAGGAAAGAGAAGAAAAAGAAGAAGAAGGAGGAGGAGGAGGAGAAGGAAAGAATAAGAGTTACAGGAGAGTGGGTGGGGAGAAGGGGAAGAGAGAAATAAAAAAAATCTATACTACTTAAGGTGTATGGTGATCCTCATTTTTTTTTCTTGGATTTCACAATCAAACAAATATTCATATTTTACTTAAGGTGTCTATACTACTTAAGGTGCATGGATTCCACAATCAAACAAATATTCATATTTTACTCATTTTTAACCTCACAACATCATATTAACAGGAAAACTGACAATGACCACCACCACCGCCTTTAGCCTTCCTCAATCGCTGCTACTACTTGCATCGAGCAGGACCACCACTACCTTCAGCCTTTCTCGATCACTGGCCACCATGTTGAGATTGTCAACTAGCTATCCCCTTTCACAGCTCTTTTGTCATTGTGCGAGAAAGAGAGGCAAGAAAGCTTTGTCACTTCTAGAAAATCTAAGGTTGGAACTCACGAAATCCTTAAAGTAGAGAAAAGTGAGGATACAAGCTTGGGCACTACTTTTCGGATTTAAACTTTGATTTTTTTTTAATGGAAGCAGAAGATTTTTTTTTAAAAAAAGGGACAAAAAGAGTATGGAGGAGATGAAAGACAAAAGAATAAGGCGGTGATGGGAAGAGATATGGTGATGCTAATGGAGATAAATGGGTGATAATGGAGGAAGGTGGGTGATTGGGAATGATCATGACGAGAAAAGAAGAAGAAATTAGAAGGAGGAGGAAGTTTGACTCAAGTACGGTGTGGGAGTGGGAGAACCTTGCCTCTGATAGTAAATAAAAGTGTTGTAGAATGGTTAGTAAATGGTATTTTCAAAAAACACGGTCAAACACGTATTCAATTTTTTTATCATTATAAAACTATTCTGAAAAATAATTAAACAAACATATTTTCTTATTTTGTTGTTTTTTAAAATTGTTTTGTAGACCAATTTTAAAAAACAATAAACATAAAACAGTTTCAAATAGGCCCATTATTTTCTTTTTCTTTCTCGATAACTAACATCCAACTCCAGAAAAAGGAGAAGGATATGAGTCTTACAAATCAGGAACAATAAAACCACTACTTCCAAAAGAAATACCATTCTATCAATCATTCTCTATACACACCTTATGGTACTAATTTCGTTAGGAAAAACAATGTTAGAAAAAGTTAATAATAATTTAATAAATTGCCATTCCTCCATTAATTTCTCTCTTTCTTTGTTAGTAGATTAATAGTATTTAATAAAAATATTACTGGAAAAAAATAAAAAATATTACTTAGATTTCTTAAATAGGCAATTATTTTATACAAAGAAAAATTTTAAAATGGATAATTACTTAAGGATAAAAGAATTAATGTTTAAAAGTTAAAAAATACCAAAATTAGCAGTTATGCATACTTGTGAAGCATACAATAGATGTTCTCTGGGAGCATACGAAAGATTTTCTCTGCCTCATGGGCCTGGAGGCTTCTTTTACTGGCCTTGAGGCTTATATTGCTTTAGCCTTTTAATAGTCCAGAAATACAATCTGAATTTGTGTGTATATATGGGCCAACAACAACAGCACATGCTTTGACGTCCAAGTGGTGTACTATGCAAATTTAAGGCATTCCATTGCCATTTGTGACTTGAGCCGTATTTAAATGGTTAGGCAAGAATGTTTTGTCGGCAATAATATAAAATTAGCTCATTCAAGCACTTTATGGAACCAATATAATTCAAGCACTTTATGGAACCATAATCCTCGAGTGGTTGTTCTCAAAAGCATTGCTGGGGCATGAAGACACTCCAATAATGATAACCCTGCAAAAGTTGGGCCCCAAAGTAGCCCAACTTGTTATGGTGTCAATTTGGTGCCAGGTAGAGTAGCATCCTTTTCAGAACAATAAAAGGAAAAATTAAGAAAGCTGTGACATTGTCGTATAACGAATAGTAATTGTTATATGTAAGTTTTCTAGACATTATTTTAGCAAGTGGAAAATTATATATTAAAAACTAGGGATTTTAATTATATTACTGAAATATATCTATCCGTAAAATCACAAGAAATCATATGTTACAATTGAGATTGCAATTATCTTACTAACCAAATTTATCAAAGGATTTCATATACAAATAAATTCACCATAAGTTAAATCTTCAATTATTGATAGTTTGACACATGATTTCTCAAGTATTGAATTGATTATTGCAAAAGTTATATACGAAAAGCATTATCCTTGCAAATTCATAGCAAGTAATGTTCTAGTAGTTAGCCTTATAATGCACATGTGGATAAAGTGTGTGTATATAATATATATATATATATATATTACAGGGAGAGGATGACTCAATTGAAATAGGTGGTTTATTACGTGAGAGTAAGAGAAGATCATTGATTATTATTAATAACTCTCAATCTTGACCATCCATATATAATTATACGTTTTAGATTTTGCTCCCCTCACTTTCATAATAAACCACTCCTCTCACTACAATCATCCCTTGTATGTTTGTGTGTGTATTCTTATCCAAAAATGTGTATGTGAGTTCAACACCAATCATCTTGCCAAGATTAGGATCCCAAGGCTCAAATTTACAAAGATTGTCTACCTTCAAGGTCCTCAAATAATAGATAGAGTGAATTGAACCCATGTTCTTATGATGTACAAGCGCAATTCTCACTGACCACCTCAAACCTCATTGTCGACAAGTTGTAATCTACCAAATTCTTTGTACTTTTCTCAAAAAATTAATTCGGTGGTAGGAGATGAAGTATATATGTAAACCATCTGGCAGAAATGCGAGCCTCATCCCCATTATCCAAGACATGATCCTTAGCCAAACTCACTCAGGATATATTTATGAGTTTAGATTTTTAGAGAGATAGGAAGGGGAGGAAAGAGCTTATAGTATAAAATTTTAAAGTCTTACTCGACAAGTCTTTCCCCTCTTCCTTTCCATCCAAAATCCTAACTAACAAACATACTCTTAAGGTTTGTTCTTTAAGTATGGTACATGGGATACGACACAGATACGAGGGACACATCAAAATTGAAAAATTATAAAATACAAACACGGCATATATATATATATAAGCACACATTTGAATAAAATGATAGATTGTTTAAAACATTGTTTATATAATATTTACTTATGCTTTATTTTCTTATAAACTCAAATAATTATATATTATTTCCTTTTAATAACCTTGCTTGTATTATGTTTTTCTAGAGGGAAAAAAAGTAAATTTTAGACTAAATATATACAAACATGCATTATTAGTATGTCATATAATATCCGACACAGATATGAGTTCGACACATAGACACGGCACTCAAACGACATGTACGTGCTTCGTAAATGAATATATACAATATTCTCTCAAGAACTAGAATACTTTCTATTAGAATGAACTTGAGCCAGACACATATTGCTAAATAGCAGGTAAATCAGCAATAGTTGATTATTATTTTTGCTAATCATAAAATATAAACTAGTAAATAAAACTTTATGATATTAATAAGGTGTAAAACATGCGTGAAATTTTGCTCTAAAAATATATGAATTGATACATGACCTAGAGTGGTTTAAACCATCCACACACAAATACTGAATATGGGCTTTTTTATTTAGATAATATCCGCCAGTTTAAGTTTTGATAGAAATGGTTTCATAATGTGATATTAATGGCACCATGACCAAATAGTCAAAGAGGTTCAATTCTTGTTACCCTATTCTAATAAATTTTTCACGTTTCAAGTCTAACAGGAGACATTTGAGTGAAAGACTTTGTTAAATATTTAATCATTTATTTGCCTTTATTTATCAGCTTAAATTTAAAAAAAAGATGATTTTATGATAGGCTTGACAGCTATAACATGAAGTATACATAATTTAATCTAATCCCTTATGATATGGTCTAAATAAAGGTAAGCTGAAAAGTTCCACATCCATTCATACAAGTGTAATAATTTGGGTTATCTGAGAAAATGATGAGGAAGAATCATGTAGGTGGATGCATGTCAACTTGCAGAGTATAAGGGAATGAGATACCCTCATTTTCCTCAAGCAAAATTGTTCTGCCTTGTTACACGTTAATATATAGAGAAATTCATAGATATTTTGTGATCTGTAACCTTCAATATGTAAAATCCTTTCAAAACTTTCAGGCTAGACAAACGTTAAGGCTATAGCTATATTTTCACAATGCAAGCAAAACTGGCATCCTAATCTATAAACTTGACAACCACTCATGCTGAGTTTTGCATATATTTCGAGTTTTGATAGGCTAGGCGATAATGTTGCAAATCTTATATTGCAATTTGTGGGATATTCACATGCCATTTCAGTGGCTGATGATGCTTGTTTTGCCCATATATATTTAATCCATGCGCAAAAAGGGGCATTTTATGCTTTGTGATTCATCGAGTATGAAACATTATTATATAATATCCTTATATATAGCAAGATCGGAAAAAACCAAATTGGCTAGGAACAAATTAAAACTGGTTTCACAAGGAAATGAACAAGTCTCTGCTAGCTAGATTCTACTCAATAGGTGAGGGTGATAGACAATATTAGTTTGTTGGAGCCAATTGCATAATTGCTTGCTAGATTCAGGTTAAAAATTCTCAGGTGGGTATAAGTGGTTTCAAGTCATGGATGGAAAGGTGGAGACATATTTGCCATACTTCACATGATTGCTGTCCTTCAACAAAAACACTCAAGTGCACCTCCACTATAACAAATGGTGTATATATTATTAGGAATATTGCTATGTTTGGTAGACTGGTTAGTTAGATTGGTTATTTGATACTTTTACTTATGTTTATATAAGGCTTCATATTCTTATATTATTTCACCTTATTATTATTTAGTAAAATTTATTATTTATTTCTTTCAATTATTACTCTCTCTTTTTTTATCACCATAAAATTTAACATAATTTGAGAGCCATTATTCCATCCACCACAAATCTTTTCCTCTGCAGTCAACTTCAGTTATCGTTTGAACTCTTAATTTTTCCTTTTGGAAAAATAAAGGAAATAAAAGAAATAGAGTTATGTTATTTATATATAATTCTCTACTGACAAATACACAACACTTTTTGTCTTGACATATGTGTGTTTTGATATTCACTACTGCAAACTTTTATATATTGTGTTCATATTAGAGATGTCAATATGGGTTAAACCGCAAGATTGGTTCGTTAAACCCATTATTTTTAGCGGCCTAGATTGAAATTTTGAGCCCATCAAAAAATTTTAGCCCGCCTAGCAGGTTGGGGCAGGTTTGGCTCGTGGATCAAATCAATTTTTTTTTAGAAAAAATTCATAATTTATTGATAAAAAAGTAAGAAATGTGTAACTCCAAAAAGAAAAAAAAATCAACACAGTAACACTGTACAGTTGATACTATTCACTCAAATTTAAAACTGAAAAGTAAAACAATATCATAAATCACAAACAATACTATTAACAATAATATTTTTTCATCAAAGTTAATGTAGTTGTTATGAACATTGAAAAATTGGATATATATAAATAAAAAATATTATTTAAAAACTTTTAAAAAATTCAGTAAACCATTAAAGAATATTTTTTTAGAATTTTTTAATTTTTTAGGGGGTTGACGCCCTAAAATGAGTTGGGCTGACTATTTTAACTCGCTTCGTCCCCTTTTTTGCAGACTTTTGACGGGCGGGCTTAAACGAGATAGGCCAACCCATTTTGATACCTTTAGTTCATATTATATGTCTATATATACATATAGTGTGAAAATGACAGCCCGGTACACAATTTTCATCAGGTGGAATTTGTGAAACGTAAATGTAAGTAATTTTACTCTCATAAATAGAGAAAGTGTTTTCAATATTTGAACTTGTTACTTCCAGGCTTACCCTCCTGATGTCTATAGAAATGATATTTTGACACCCACACACCCATATGGATTCCATGTGAGGTGAGAGAAGTGATAGAGAGAAAATAAGTTAGAAAAAAAAAGTGGTGATATCTATATATATTGTGAATGAGGTATTTGGATATTTGACAAAGTTAGGTATTAAAATAACAAAATCCTAATTTTTATACATAGTGTCAAGAAATAAGATTCCTATCAAATCTTTCTCATCCATCTCTCTCTCTCTCTCTCTCTCTCCATTTCTTATTTTTTCTCAATCTCACAATCCCACTTTCAAGTTGTCTATAAAATGTGCATGCACCGCATTAGGATAAAGCATAATAAATAAGAGAACTACCTATAGTGAATAAGAGGAGTCATGGAATGCTCTCATGGGATTCCTAGAACATCAAGAGATGTTTCTCTTGGGGAACTTAGCAAAAGGCTGGCCGAGTTTGCTGAAGTGAGAGGCTGGGATCAATATCACAGTCCTAGAAATCTTCTTCTAGCTCTTGTAAGCCCCATTTATATATATATGGCTAATTGAATATCCAAATTTTTTCTTTTATTCGTTTAATTCTTAACTTAATTATGATATCCACTTTCCTATTGCATGTATTGTTAATGAACACTTGTCTTTTCTATTGCTTTGTGCATAGGTTGGAGAGGTGGGAGAGCTATCTGAGATATTCCAATGGAAGGGTGAAGTTGCGAAGGGGCTACCCAATTGGAGTTCAGATGACAAGGAACACTTGGAGGAAGAACTTTCAGATGTTTTATTGTACCTAGTACGTCTTGCTGATGTTTGTGGGCTGGATCTTGGACAAGCAGCTCTCACAAAAATAGTTAAGAATGCTCAGAAATACCCAGTTACCAATCAGGCATCCACTTCAACCTCCAACCAACTATGAATTAGCTGCCCTGCCTGCAGTTCTTATTTCGCGTACTTTTCCAGGGAAGAATTGTTATTTGCATGAATTTTATATGGTACATCGTGTTGACTCACTTTATAATTGAGTGAGATATAGACCCTATTTAAATATGGTTCACATATTATCCAATGATAAATGGGAGGTGAGTTGTTATAATAGCCTATGTAGAATATATACAGGTAATATAACTCTATTTTATGTATAACCATAATATAGTATTCGCTCCCTTGACAACTTTCTTTATTGTTCGGAGAAAAATGCAGAGAAAGGGTAGAAAAAGGATTTGTGTGTTTTAATTTCTCCGCTCACTTTTTCTCTAGAGGGATGTTTAATTTGTTTCAAAGTATACTAATATATTTTTGGAAATAATTGCTTGAGAATATGATTTGTTTCTATGTTTGTTTTAAGTTTTGTAAAATTATTCACAGGTTTTAATTATTCTCGGCAAAGAGATATTTTCATGTTTAAATGAGATTTCATTCCCATGTCCCATGACTTGGGGATGATAATTATTGAATACAAATCCTAAAATATTCCTAATAGTAATGATAATGAATAATAATAATAATGATAATAATAATAATATTGTTTGTGTTAGAGATATTTTGAAACTTATTATATATATTACAGTTATATATAATAAATAGATTTTAAATTTATTCCTAAAAATCTTAACAAATAATCACATGATTGTTTAATGCTAAACAAACAAATTTTTGAAAGTTCTCATGAACAATATTCCCATTATATTACATTTCCTAGAGTGAGATTCCCATGAACATAATTTCAAATCTTGAAATAAATATCTCCTAAGGGTCAACTGGTGTAGTTAATATGCATTTTTGTCTAAAATAAAAGAATTTAATTTCTATCATATTATTATTATTATCTAATCACGTATTATTATATCAGTAAAAATAATTAAATTTTACACCTGATTTTTGACAAGTCATGCACATAGGACACTACTACACATATGATCTTTACTAACATTTAATTAGCAACACTAATTAAAATGTTACAAATACCAATAACACGCTAACTTTAACAACATTTTTTCAAACAAATGTTACCAATAGCTAGACATTTTAAGCCACTGTTACAAATGCCAATAACACGGTACCTTTAACACTACTCACCACCACTTTCTTTTACAACACTACTCACCATCACTACTGTACAGAGAGCACTAGCCTCCTCTTACAACACTAGTGCTAAGCACAACACCAGCATTCGCTGCTTCCTCACAACACCACCTCCCTTTCCCCTCGGCAAGTTCGCAGATCGGAACCTCCTCTTCCCCGACGCTCCTCCCTCCTGCCGCCATGGCGACTCTTGATCACAATAGCCATCACAGATTCATCGCTCAACCAGACATTTCACATTCCTCTTTAAATTATTGGAATTATCATCTCTAGTTCTCACTCTTTTTCCTGATTCACCGCCATTTGACCCATTTCCGAAACTGAGAGGGTTAATTTTTGGATGATTGCTTACAAGTTTGTGTAGATCTTATGATTTCAATTTTGATTAGGAATGGATCTACGATTTCAATTTTCTTATAATTTCTTGTGTTGCATCGACTTTTTTTTTTTTTTTTTGTCGCTAGTAACGTGCATTTATAGTTTAATTGTGATATTGATATTTTTGTGCTGAATTTGTTGAAGAATGAATGATTTGGAACTATGCTCCTTGTTCTTGTGGATTTTGCATAAATGCAATCGTAATTTTGAGCATGAAT
The DNA here is from genome assembly GCA_031216125.1 of Dalbergia cochinchinensis. Lineage (NCBI taxonomy): Eukaryota > Viridiplantae > Streptophyta > Magnoliopsida > Fabales > Fabaceae > Dalbergia > Dalbergia cochinchinensis. Next base: position 48,879,840 of record CM062373.1, on the reverse strand, counting down.
GTGTTGGATTATCAAAAGCAAACTATAAACAAAGTCTCAAATTTGAGGACAGGGAAGGAAAGGATAAATACAGAGAGGGTTTTTGTCTTTGTTATGATGGATTGATCCAACTTGATCTTATGTTTAATACAAATTAGTATATTTAAAAACCCTAAACTAAAGAAAAAAGGGAACAGAACAAAATCTAGCCTCTGAAAAAGTCCTCCTATTTCTTATAAGATTCTTATGTTCTTATCTCATGCATGCTTTGATTTTTCTACATGATTAATGTGGAGTTGGGATTGATATTCCAACAATAGAAGTTAGATATGAGCACACTGAATATTGAGGCCGAGGCATTTGTGGGAAGGTGATTTGCCTCTTTCATCAACATGCATTTGTGGGAAGTAATATATATATATATATATATATATATATATATATATATATATATATATATATATATTTGTTTCTAAAAAAAAATAACAATCTAATTTGGATACCATGTGTCCTATAGGTATCCTGGGTAGAGTGACTTACAATGGCCATGAGATGAGATGAGATGAGTGAGTTTGTACCTTAAGAATCGCCACAGATATATCAGCCAAAGATGATGTTCATATTAGATAGATGACTGCCGTGGAACTTTGGCTTTTTCTGTGCAAGGTGCCAAGGGGTTGGGTCACTTTATGGTTAGTTATTTTTCCCTTACCAACTCGCTAATGTTTTAAAAATCTTAATTTGGGGTGAATGTAATCTAAGCATGACTATCATTGTTATGATTTAGAGTCCATGACTTGCTAGAAAAAGAAGCTACCTTTTTATTTTACCCTACTCTAATGTATATATATACTATTATTGCATCTAATTGGGTTTTGATCATATAATGTGCAACATCAGTTGAAGGCTGTGAATCAAGCATAATAACAAACTATATACTTAAGGTAATGCTAAAATAAGGTGATAATCTTTGAAATAAGGTTCTATTCTTTTCATCTTATGATTTAAGGTTTCTCATGAAAGCCAAAGGTATTTAGTTACATTTATACACTATTTAATTTTGCAGATTTTGGGTATGGTATCAACAAGAAGGAACTCTTGAAGGCTAACCTCTCTAGAGAGTATCTCATAATGAAAAGGAACCCATCTGCTTACAAAGTTGGTTCTAAGCTCATTGCATAACCAGAATCTTGCATTTCTTTTTGTATAACTATTATTTCACCAAGTATGTTTTTTTGACTTATCATTTTGCTCTTGATGCTTTATTTACAGATTTCGCCTTGGCTTTAATATCAATGACACTATTTTTTCAAACGAAAATGCATCACCGTGAATCGTGATGATGTCGGTGTTTGTCGGGTGCTCGCTTTTCACATTAGGAGGGTCATGTTTGATGCAATGGCTATGACAGTTGCTAAGCTCCTGCTTTTCCACAAGCATCTAGACCTTCTATTTTTCCTTCATTGGCATATACTATTCCTACATGGATTCTCAAGATTCCTGCTACATTCTCAAGACCAACATTCCACGCTTTCTTCTTGTTCAACAATCACTAGAAGAGTTGTATTATTTTATTTTATCTTGTTTTTTCATTTTTGAATGTAATGGATATGTAGAATTTTGAATGAAATTTTTTTTGTTCAAAGTTATTGCCTGATTCTTAGTTGTTGTTATTATAAATATGAGTATAAGGAGTAAATGACAACACTTTTTAAGCTAAATCAAATTAGTTTTGGCATATAAATTGGCAACACTTTTAAAAGTGTTACAAAATAATTAATGGTAACATTTGTTAAATGTTACCAAAAGGATAGTAAATTGTAACATTTGAAAAATGTTACCACAAATATGTATTGTAACATTTTAAAAATGTTAGTAAAAGTATAGAAAAATGTTGCTAAAACACTTTAGCGACGTAGGGTAAATATAACACTTATAAAAATGTTAGTAATTGGAAATAGCAACATTTTTTTGAGATTTAGTAACATTTATTAAATGTTAGTAAAACTGAAATGTGTAGTAGTGGGATAATTTGATTATATGAAAGTATAATTTTTTTTACCAATACATAGAAATTAAATTCAACATAAAAATACAAAATTAAATAATCTCCTGACCTTTGTCTCTGATTATTTTCCATTGGGGGGAAAATAAAAGAACATTTAGCGTGAAACTATTTTGTTATGTGAACACAAAGAATAGTGGAAAAATTCAAGTCTGCAACTTCCATTCGAGAATCGTTTATATCACTTTATTGTAATTAAATTACCAATATAGCCTTTATGAAAAGGATATAAAAGGAAAGGAGGTGTAATTGAAATTACATAAATGAAATTTATTCATTATTTTTTATTAATATGAAATTATATTTTTATATTTTTACAAGTTAAATATTTTAATTTATTAAAAATATGTAAATGGTTAGAGATAAAAAAAAAAACTTGCTGAAGCGGGTACTTGCAAAAAATTACCCATAACGAGGACAAGAATGAGGACAGATTAAGTCTTTACGGGGATGGAGTAGAGTCCCTGTTTGTTAAATAAGATAGGAATGAGAAATGAAGTCCCTGTCCTGTGAAACCCGCCAATTCCTTATTTATATAAAGTGAGAAGCGTAATTTTATATGAGAATGGAAGGAGCAAATCTAGATCATCGGATCTTACATTGATGGTCATAATTAAAATATAAAATTATATTACTTTTTAAAGTGATTATATGATCTTTTAATAAGTTTTAATCCTGATAATTTATATAAGGTTATACAACCTGGATTTAATCATCCAACTCTAATATAAAATTACTCATCTCACTAGATATATCCCCTCCACCTATATATATATATGTATGTATGTATAAAGAAAACCTTAACGCACATTTATTTTTTAATTATTTTTATCAAATTTATATTAATACAGTATTTATTATTATGGAGATTTATGTCTCAAACTTCAAAGTATTTTTAAAATTATTCTTTTTTTGAAATTTTTTTAATAAACCTATGAATATTTGTAGAGATTCAAATTCCTATAGCACATGGAGAATAAGGATCCATGATGGGAAGGGGATCGGAATGAGAGGTCAAATTCTAAAAGGGATAGGGGATAACGGGGAATATGTCCCTTTTCTCATGGATACTCATTATCATCCATATAAATTGTTCATGATGATATGATAAAATTATTCACTTATTCTTTTTTATTATTCAATAATTTCAAATTTTGAATTGTGTAAAATTTTTATAAAATAGGTTCTTTATTGTTAGTTAAAGGTTATCAAGATTTTTTTAACCTTATAAACATGATATTCAAAATAATATATAGAATAGAATAACACATTCATATTTTGTTCATTTATTTAATCATTTAACTATTAACTTATTTTAAAAATAAATTTATATAATTAATTTTTTTATAAGATATATTTAAATAAATTATTATTTATTTTTAGTAATAGCCAACAAATTATCTTTTATTATCATCCTGTGTATTCCATATGTCAAACGACTAATATATTTGCATTTAAATGTTGTTAAATTTTTTTTTTTTTTGACTAAAAACTCTTAACTATCTTGATATGTTAATACATGACACTCCATTTAATTGGTCTGTAAAACCTATATTACACCCCGTAACATCTCATTTTTCACAAAATATCTTATATAAGGTAATTTAGGATACTACTAGCTTTTCGCCCATGCTCCGCACGACAATAATGTAAACTAAAAACTTGATTTAATTTCTTTAGATAAATATATTCTTTCATCTATGTCATTTTAACCTCGAGCATTTCCATCACTCAAAACAATCTTTTGCCCATGCTATGTACAATTTGTGTTTGATTTCGTAGGAGGCTTATGCGAATTCATTACTATATAGTTTTCGTAGTTGTCTTCTACAAAATCACCTAATGAATAGTAAACTATTTATTTTGGATAAATATCATTTCAATGGTTTATATTGATAGATAATGATATTTTTTTTGCTTCATTACTGTAAAAATCCCCTACTTATATTGATATTTTATACTTCAATTTGATGAAAAACTACATTGATTTTTTTGTGCTGAAAAAAAATACATTGATTGCTAAAAGGAATTATAAAGAATTTTAAAATTCTTATTTGTAAACTTGATTTAAAAATATTTGTCACATTCTTTGAATGATTTTAAAATTATTATATTTAACTTTCAGCATATTTATTTATTAAGTGAAATCACCATTTTTTTTTTACAAGCTTTACCTATTCTAGCTATAAAACTAAGATAAAATTACACTAACCTCCTTTGAACTTTAAAGTGTGTTTGCACGGAATATTTCTAGAGGATAATTTTTTTTCCCCCAGAGGATTCCAAATGACTTGGTATGAAATTCATTGTTTGGATATTAACACAACGTAATTTTAAAATTCCAAGTATTTTAATTAAGTATTCTCAATACTTATAGAGAGTGGATTTCAAATACCCTCTATATAGAGAGAATTTTAAAATTTCTCTCATCTTTGTCTCATAACTTCCCTCTTATAAGTCTACTACCATTTATCAACCACCACTTCCTTACCATTGGCCAGCTAGCCGCCACCTGTTGCTAGGGGTGTCAAACGAGTAAGGCCAACCCATTTAGCCTAACTCGTTTTTGGCCCGTGAAATAAATAAGCCCAAATTAACTAGCTTGTTTACCTGCGCAGCAAAAATCTTTAACAATCCTATATAATTGCAGTTTGCAAGCTTGTCCATTTTTTTTTTTTTTACAATTTGGGCATACTTTACTTATTCCTTATGCACCTACAAACAACCCAATAAAATAAACCAAAGGAATTTTCTAATTTTCTAATTAGACAAAGCACTTAATTTAGGCAATTATATTATAATGCCATAGATACTGTATTCTTTTCATATGGACAAATCCAAATAACTTTCACACAACTAATTTCACAATATAAATCCATATGAACAAACAAATTTAATCTAAATAATCAAGTTCACACAAAAACAAATTTCACAATTTAAATGCAAATCCAAGTTAAAACCAATTTAAAAATATAAAAGTTGAAATCCAAATACAAAGTTTTGGGTTAGTTTTTTCCTTTGTGGGTTTGGGCCTCCAAATTGACTAGTAGTTGTTGTAGGTGAAGATGTGTACAAGAAGGGGGGTTGAATCGTGCATTGGTCCTTTCATTTTATGAAGCTTCTGAAAAATATTAATATCAAGTATAAAACTTGAAGTGCAGCAGAAATAAAATTAGTAGCTTCAGAAAGTTACTTTCTAAACCTTTTTAAATAAAACACATGGTATTAAAAGAGATAACATAAAAAGAGCAGGATATATATATAAAAGACAGAAGATAAAGTAATGTTGCAATAAAGGATGAATAAAAGAGATTAGAGAAAGAGAGAATGGACACAAAGAAATTGAAACTGGTTCGGCCAACATGCTTACATCTAGTACTCAACAACTGTTGAGGTTCTACTATAACAACAACTTTCTCAACCTGAGAAAGTACAGATAGATAGTCTTTCCATTAGCTATCCTAAACTATTATCCAAGGATTTCAAAAATCACCTATAACCAAGGATTTCGAGTAGTTTTGTCCTAACCTCTCCAAGCTAACTTGAATAGTCTTGACTCTGGCTTCTCCAATCCAATCCGTGACCGACAAGCAACTCTTTCAGTACGTTATTAGTATTCTTTCCCCAGCCTTTCCAGGCTGCAAGTATTCTTGACACTGGCCTCTCCAAACCCAACTGAGTAGTCTTGACACTGGCCTATCCAAGCCCAACTGAATAGTTTGTTCCAGGCCTCTCTAAGCCTTAAGTAGTCTACTCCCGGCCTCTCTAAGCCGCAAATAGTCTTTCCCTAACCTCTCCAAGCTGCAAGTAGTCTTTGACTAGCCTCTTTAGGCTAAATCGTGATGAGTAAGTCCATCTTACCATTGCATTGCAAGTAGTTTTACCTTAGCCTCTCCAGGCTATATCTCACTCTAATCATTAATGGATCAAGGATACAAAGGTTAAGTATTTTAAAGATGATACATTTCAAAAGATCTTGGGAGAACCTGAATAACTTCCTTCTTCTACTTCTTCCACAAGAAGAATAGAAATCTAATTAAGAATATAGAAGGAATATTTTGTTTACACTTCAAGGATAGAAACTGATTACATTGTAAAGACAGAGTATTTGAGGAAATAGGAGAAGATTTTTGCAGAGTTTTCTTTCTTTGAATCTTCAAAATCTTTCCCATTTTTCAAGCACAGCATATCTTTTTATAATGGTCTTTCTTTGTGACCGTTGCCATAGATCAGTTCTTCAAGTGACACGTGTTGATCATCAATTGTGTCTTCAAAGAAGCAACTAGAAGAGAGGTTGATAGAACTGTCACATCGGTTGCAGAAGCCATTGTAAATGTGAACTTTCTGATCTCCCATCAGAAACCATTTTTCTACTTTCTGAGCAAGCTTTCTGAACTCTTCCTTCATGAAGCTAAAGGAGTTAATCAAAAAGGCAGAAGATATGACACACTAGTTTAAAACTGGGTATGACTTGATAATTTGAAATTCAAATTTTAAATTTCCCTCCTTTTCCTGTAGCATTCTTTGCTCTACTCGCAAGTGAGCTTTCTTACGTGTGTAATCAGCCCTTTGAAGAGTTGTTTCGCTTTTAGATCTTCAATCAAATCTTCTTGATGATGATTTCTTTGTGATTGTGATGATTGAAGTCTAAGTAACACGTTGTATATGAACATATTCTGATATCTTCATCTTGAGAGTACTTTCTGAAGTCTCTTTCCTTGGTTTCTTGGCTTTGACTTGATTTCCTCTGGTCCTAAGGCATTTACACGTTCTTTATATGAGATAATGATCATTTCGTTTTAAGCTTAATCTCTTCACATGAGATACAACATGCTTGTACATGTGCAGTGAAATTATTCTTAATTCAAAACCATTTCTATACTTTGTTCCATAAGTATGTATACACACTTTGCTTTGAAATAATATTCACTTTCTATTGGGCTCAATCTCTTTCCATAAGATAAATCATGTTTGCACATACAAAGTGAAATACTATTCTTGCTATAGGTTTGTAACATATTTAATACGATTTGACTTGTTATGCTTTGTTAAGAAACTTAAAGGAGACATTAGTTGTTCTTCAAAGTATTTTCTTTGAATTAGTTTTGTTGTCATTCAAAACTTATAAGCGCAAGGGTTCTAGAGCTAAGAATTTCCCGTTTTTTGATGATGACAAACCAATTTGAAGAAAATCTTTTAAAGAGATGGTTGAAAGAAATATTGCAAAAATGTAAATAAGATAAGCATATTCTTTCAATCAGACAAAAGGAAAGATATTCAAAAAGTTCCTTTTCTTAAGGCCTGATGTAAGTCATAAAAACATTTTTGGCCTTAAGTGACATTTAATCAATACTACTGTTGTTTCGTTTTAAGCATACGACACTCTTAAGTGCACTTTCTGATCATGGTGAGAACATATTTTAAGGAGAAAGATGGTTAAGCTATGGATAAACAAACAGCTTGATCATTTGTCAAAAAAAACAAACTTCCTGAAGATCCTTATGCTTGAAAAACTTAAAAAGTAAAACTTGTGATATTTTATCTTTGCAAGATCTGTTTTCAGTAAGTCTTATATCAAAAGAAACTTTAAAAGGAATGCTTAGAGGTATATAGGAAAACGAAGCAGAGCATTCATAGTTTGAAAAGAAAATTGAAACTTATGTAGTTTCTAATACTCAGAGAAGCCATAAGAAAGATAAAATCAATACATTGCTATCTAGGTTTCAAAAGCTCGTATAGGGATTAATCCTTGAATTAACAAAAAGGAGCTTTGGAATTGAGTTATGAAACTTTACTCATAAGAAATAGATTATGAAGAACATTGTTTTGAAAACAGAATATGTATGATCCTTTTTAAAGCAGGTTTTGTGAAAAATAAGGAACAAATAAGCTCTTCATATGTATCAGTACTCAGCTTATAAAATAGTATCAGAGCAATAACCACTTCGTGCTCCTTAAGATACATGGCCAAGACTAATCACACTAGAAAATATAAACCAATATCTAGTGTATAAATGATCAAACATGACAAAGCATACACATTCAAGATAAAAGACAGACATACGTCAGAGACATATGTGATTAGCTGAGCTTAGGTAGAGTATGATATGAATTAGAGCTTAAGATAAAAACAAAACATGAAGCATAAAAAAAATGCATCAAAACATATAAGATGAGAAAGATATAAGTAAGACATATTATATATAAAAAAAAAGATGAAAGAAACTTTTATAGTCAAAAAGGATGATTCAAGCAAATACAAAAGAAACATGCTAAAACAAAATTCTCTAGACTCCACCTTAGTATATACTCCCCATGAGTCCTTAGTAGCACATCTTTTATATTAATATAGCTTCCCCTAAATACTTAAGGCACAGATTTTCTTCAATCGTCACTTTTCCCCCTTTTGGCATCATCAAAAGAAGGTGTGCCAAGAAACGCACGCTGCATCTACTGAAACATCTGGAGTTGAAGATCCTCCATCTTTCTTAGTTGAGCACCATGAACAACTAAGGTTGCCTCAAATATGTCCTGCCTAGATGAGATTTCTTTCAGATTCCTCAAGATGACTTAATAGATTGCTGAAGTTTTAGATGAGTAAGGAGGTGGCAGATTGATTGGAATAGGAGCAGCTTTGGTAGAAGATTCTAAGATGTCCAAGTGTACAGTGTCCTCTGATCTTAGTGAGTTACCCCTAGTGTCATCTTGTACCTTAAAAAGAGGTGAGAATGGTTGTCTATGAGCATTTTCAGAAGAGGCAGAGACTGCAGTAGAAACAGCGAGAACAGGTATAGGCTCAACATCATCATCATTCAGCATGTGAGTAGCAAAAGGATCAGGAATATTTTGTGCTTGAGTAGGCAGGTCAGGAACATGTTGGCTTAATGTGTTAGCATCAGCTTCTTGAACAATAGGAGCTGAACTCCTAGCCAATCTGTCCACTTTTTCTCACCCAGAAGAATGTAAGGTGAAGATTCAAAAGGTACGAGAGCAAAACAGGTTGCAAGATTTTCTTCATCTGACTCTTCGATAATGGGCTCTATCTGAGGCTCTTCAAGTGCAGGCCTAGAACTTGTCACAGCATTTAGTTTGGCCTTTTCACTAGTCATAAGATAATCCTCTTCTTCAGAAGATGATGTTACAACCTATTCTTCATTTGGTTCTTCCTCTTCTTCAACATCGCTCTGCACAGTTACATGATATCATTCCTTCTGAAATTTCTTGACTTCCTCCCACAGAATGGTGATCAGTGATACACTTTTGTGCATCTTCTTGCATTTCAACTCAATCTCCTTTCTATTGATAACCTTTTCAGGTTTGGTTATTTCTTCTGATTAATGAGTGTTTGCCTCCTCTTTTCTTTTTGTTCTCCTTTCAAAGTTGAAATAAGGGAACATCCTTTTCATCAGATTCACTATTAGGAAGAATGAGTTTTCTTTTCCCTTTTGCCTTTTCTTGGTTGGACTGAGACTTCTGAGAGACCTCTTGAGCTTGTCCTTTTCTTGTTCTGGGGCTTTCCCTCGTAGGCTCAAATATTTGGAGGATTGACTTTTTTCTGCAGTTCTGAAGGGTGAAGGTGTGAAGATAGTTCCTTCTATCGACTTATATCTTTGTCGAGAGAGAACTTTGCCTTTTGAAGCATCTTAGTCAGAAGCATGCCATATGGAATACTCACAATCCTTCAAGTTTCCTTTATTGTAGCACTTATCATACAATCAAGAATAAACATAGGCAGATTTACTTTTCTCTTTGCCCTTAGGCAATAGAGAAGCATGCAATCTATTCCAACTAGAGTGTCTGTGCTACCAATCCTTGGAAGAATTGAAAACTGAACTGCAATATATACTTTTCTCGCCCTAGCACTTAACATAGTTGTGGTAATGTCACTGGACTTGTGAATAATGGAGTCAGTGAGATACCTGGCCACATCTTCTTCATCTACACCTAAAGATTTTGCCTAGTCTGGTGCAGATATGCAGACGATCCCTTCACACGATGCCTTGGTGATCTTTGTAAGACCTGAGGCAGTCATCTTGATAAAGCAATCTCCGATCATTCCTTTGATTTGTGAAGGCGAAAATCTTTGTAGATTAGAGTAGAAAGCATTAACCAATTGAGGAAAGATGAGTTCATTTATTTCCAGGAATTCTTTCCATTTCTAAAATGTAAAGATTTCATTCAGAACGGTGACTTTTTCTCGTAGGTCCTCATTCAAGGACTTCCCAGGTGCCATTTTCTTGTTCATAAAAATCTCTCAAAATGGTCTTGCATCCCAGCATCTTCGAACATGTAAAAAGATCTTTCTGTAGAGACAGACTCAGCCATATTCTTCTCCTTTGCCATAATAGAGATATAGGGGTAAGTCTTGAAAAGATAAAGATTGAAAGAAAGGACACAAGAAGAATAGAAGAGAAAGAATAGCTCAAGGATAAAATAGCGATTAAAGAGGCAAGGGTAAAGCTTTAAAGAAGGAATGTTATGGAGTGGAAGAAGAAGGGTTCAGGTGATAGAAAAGGGAGAGTGAAAAGGGAATGGTCAAGTGTATGGAGTTTAGTGGTTGAAAAAGACTTGCCCAAGAATATGACGGTTAATAGCAAAGATAGACATGGGAGTTAAAGAGATGTGACGTGACAGAAGATGAAGTGACGTGGGAGAGAGAAACTTCTGGCAACATGGATAAAGATTCCCGCCTTTTCATCCTTCTTTTAAAAAGAGAGTTTTCTGACTCTTGATCTCACTTTCTGAAGGAGAGACTTTCTAAAGCTTCATGGTTTACTTTCTAACCCTAGATGAACTTCTATATCTTATTGCAGGTTTGTTTTCTTGATCTGAGTTCAACGTCCTCATAAAAACATGATGTTTTGACCTTCTTTCTGACCCAGCAAAGTTTCTTCTAAACACTTCTTCTTTTTGGCCCATCCTTCTTCAAACTGAGCAACTTGATTTCTTTCTGGCCTTGCCAACTGACATATCATTCCCCACAGATAATTGTGGCCTTGCAAACTTATTTTTGGAAGCACGTGATAGTAGACCTGATCTTGCAAACTGATCTTCTGATGTTCTTGTTGTCACGACCCAACTTGGGCACATGACCGGCATATAAGGAATCCTCATTCCTACGTAAGCCTTGTGATCTCTGAGTCCCTGTATATGCATAATTTAATATAAAATTGTGATACCCGAGGCACACGGGTCAGCAGTAAGGTTCTGTATAGCCTCAAGGATTCCCTGGGAACCACCGTCGGGTCTTGAATTTTACTAAGTCTGGATCCTACACCTCCTTGGAGGGCTATATGATAGAACCATATTCTTGGGATCAAAAGTCCCGGTAATTGTTCCTTGAGGGAAAACAAGTTGAAGGGTGATTTTTAATGGATTTTATGAAACCTGCAAATGTTTCGTTGTTAACCCACAAGTTTAGAAAATCTCAGAAATTCTCGGATTTGAACTAAAACCCAAAATTTGGATTCTGATTTGATGGGGTTTTGATTTTTGTGATATTTTATTTGAATTCAAATGAGGGGTATTTCCTTCTTTACATTTATGTTTTAAAATTAATGGAGAGTAAAATAAATGTAAATAAGTGAGGACATTAACTTGAAATTAGTAAATGTAAATAAGTGAGTGTTGAAACAACCCAGATACTGGAATGACTGAAAAACACAGAAGTTGGGAGTTTCTGTCACCGATACAGCGGTCCAGGACCGCTATAGTGGTTACCAGCACTTGTTTAAGCGGTGCAGCGAACTGAGGTATCGCTATAGCGGTCCAAGACCGCTATAGCGGTCATAAGTGACCGTCAGACACTGTTAGACCGCTATAATGGTCATATACCGCTATAGCGGTGTCAGTAAGTTTAAAAACCCCCCAAATCGGGCAGAAGAGAAGCAGAAACGCGATTCTCTCCCTTCTCCTCCATTTTTTCTCCTTTTCTCTCAAATTCACTCCAATCCATCATTCCAAGCTTCAAGGTAAGTTCATATTATTAGATTATGTCTTTATTTCTCCATGATCTTGGATTTGGACCGATTATTTTTCTCATTTTTGTCAAGTGGGGGTGTTCTCGCAATTTTAGTAGAGTTAGAATAGAGCTCTCTAGAGATTTTTAAATATTAATCTAGAGTTATGGTTGCTCCATGGCAGTTGTTGGTGCCATTCCAAGCTCTTCAGGTCAAGTTGGTGGGGCCCACATACTCCCGGCTTTAAATAGTGAGTGGGTTCAAATCCTATGATCCCTATATTGATCATTAGAGTTAATTTCAGTAAATTATAGCATGAGATATATATGTTTTTCTGAAAACTCATGGGACCATTATTGTTAAAGTGATTTTTATCAAAGAGCTAGAGTATATATTTAAAGATTTATGGAACATTATGATGATTTCCATAGTAGAGAATATGTATATGATAGAGTTTTAGAGAAAATAAGTGTTTTTATGATTCTCAGAAGTATGGAATTCAATATGATTTGTAACAACTGCTAGATACATATTCTGTAGGCTTGAAATCAGAATGCCTACAAATGGGTGATCCCTTGGGCATGATTTCACGGTCACAGTTATGCTAAAGTCAGATTGTTAGAGTTATATGAGACCAGAACTTTTCGAGTTTCAAGAGTTTTCATATTTGAATAATTTTATGAATTTCAAAACTGTTGATTTATATGCTAGAGCTTGTGAACTCTAGGGTAGAAGACTTATGAGATATAGAGAAAAGATTTAGATTTCTGATTGAACTGGACAGTGGCTACAGAGAAACAGACTGTGAGTTAACAGCAGTTATTTCGTTAACCTTGGTATACCAAGTCGCCTTAAGGCCAGAGAAATAACAAACGGGACCTGTTTAGGTGCCCCAGAGATTAGAGACTTTGTTATGCTATGCATAACCAGAGATTTGTTATGTCACATGAATTGGGCATAACCAGAGATTCCTGTTTCTTTATTAGCATACTATGGTTTATGATTTCTACAGAATATTGATTTTAGAACTATTTGTTGTTCCTATGAATATGAACTTGAGAGTTATTGCATTAACTGGTTTGATGAATATACATATATTATTATTTATTTCTCTTGACTGTTCCATGAGAGGGTTATGGGTGAGGACTTATTCACTGAGTTTTAGATGAAACTCACCCCTCTCCCTTCCTCCATTACAGGTGCAGTAGACTCGCAGTAGAGATTTCCTAGTTGGTGAGCTTCACTTTGTAAGTGAAGTACTTTTGGTATTTTGTTTAGAGATAGAGTGCTCCAGTATGCATGACGGGTAGGGTCTCGAACCATAGAGATAGATTGACATGTTTTTATCATAAATATTTTGTATTAAGAGCAACTCGTGTGTTTTGTATCAGAGATATTTACCAGAGCTTGATTATGAAAGTATTTATGATGATTTGTTTTTTCAAAGAGTTAGACATTTATATCAGAGATGAATTTATGTTTGGAAAAGGATTTTATATGAAATTATGCATATAAAAGGACTCAGAGATCACGAAGCTTACCTGGGAATGAGGATTCCTCACGTGCCGGTCATGTGCCCAAGTCGGGTCGTGACAAAAATCCTTTTCCAAAACAAAAATTCATCTCTGACATATATATCTAACTCTTTGAAAAACAAATCATCATAAATACTTTCATAATCAAGCTCTAGTATATATCTCTGATACAAGACACACGAGTTGCTCTTAATACAAAATAAACCATAGAACTCGTAACCATAAAAATACAAAATAATCATGATAAAAATATGTCAGTCTATCTCTATGGTCCAGGACCCTGCCCGTCATGCACACTGGAGCACTCTATCTCTAAACAGAATACCAAAAGTACTTCACTCACAAAGTGAAGCTCACTAACTAGGAAATCTCTACTGCGGGGGAGGAGATGGAAGAGAAGAACCCGCAGCGTCTACTGTACCTATAATGGAGGAAGAGAGAAGGGTGAGTTTCATCTAAAACTCAGTGAGTAAGTCCTCACCCATAACCCTCTCATAGGATAGTCAAGGGAAATAAATAATAATATATATCAAACCAGTTAATGCAATAATTCTAAAGTTCATATTCATAGGAATAACAAATAATTTTGAAATCAATATTCTGTAGAAATCAAAAACCACAATATGCTAACGAAGAAACAAGAATCTCTGGTTATGCCCAATGCATGTGACATAACAAATCTCTAGTTATGCATAGCATAACAAAGTCTCTAATCTCTGGGGCACCTAAATAGGTCTCGTTTGTTATTTCTCTGGCCCTAAGGCGACTTGATATACCAAGGTTAACGGAATAATTGACTCATAGCCTGTTTCTCTATAGCTACTGTCCAGTTTAATTGAAAATCTAAATTTTTTCTCTATATCTCATAAATCTTCTACCCTAGAGTTCACAAGCTCTAGCATATACATATTCTCTATTCTGGAAATCATCACAATGTTAACAAATCTCTAAATATATACTCTAGCTCTTTGATAAAAATCGCTTTAACAATAATGGTCCCATGAGTTTTCAGAAAAACATATATCTCATGTTATGATTTATTGAAATTAACTCTAATGATCAACATAAGGATTATAAGATCTGAACCCACTCAGCATTTAAAGTCGGGAGTATGTGGACCCCACCAACTTGACCTGGAGAGCTTGGAATGGTACTAATAATTGCCATGGAGCAACCATAACTCTAGATTAATATCTAAAAATCTCTAGAGAGCTATATTCTAACTCTATTAAAATTGTGGAAACACCCCCACTTGACAAAAATGAAAAAATAAATCGGACCAAATTCGAGATCATGGAGAAATAAAGACATAATCTAATAACATGAACTTACCTTGAAGCTTGGAATGATGGATTGGAGTGACTTTGAGAGAAAGAGAGAAAAATGAGGGAGAAGGGGAGAGAGTCGCGTTTCTGCTTCCTTCTGCCCGATTTGGGGGTTTTTTAACTTATTGACACCGCTATAGCGGTATATGAACGCTATAGCGGTCTAACCACGTCTCATGGTCCCCACAGAGACACTTATGACCGTTATAACGATCCTAGACCGCTATAGCGGTACCTCAGTCCACTACACCGCTTGAACACGTTCTGGTGACCGCTATAGCGGTCTTGGGCCGCTATAGCGGTGACAGAAATCCCCAACTTCTTTGTTTTTCAGTCATTCTGGCATCTGGGTTGTTCCAACACTCACTTATTTTACTCTCCATTAACTTTAAAACATAAATGTAAATAAGGAAATACCCCCCATTTGGATTCAAATAAAATATCACAAAAAATCAAAACTCCATCAAATCAGAATTCAAATTTTGAGTTTTAGTTCAAATCCGGGAATTTCCGAGATTTTCTAAACTTGTGGGTTAACAACGAAACATTTACAGGTTTCATAAAATTCATTAAAAATCACTCTTCAACTTGTTTTCCCTCAAGGAACAATTACCGGGACTTTTGATCCCAAGAATATGGTTCTATCATATAGCCCTCCAAGGAGGTGTAGGATCCAGACTTAGTAAAATTCAGGACCCGACGGTGGTTCCCAGGGAATCCTTGAGGCTATACAAAACATTACTGCTGACCCGTGTATCTCGGGTATCACACTTGTACATAGATAAGCATAGTCTCCAGGAGGATGTGTATACTGATGATTATAGATGCTTTGCTTGATCTTCATAAGAGGGTAGAGAAAAGAGACTACCCAGAGAGTTTTCATGCAATAATACTTATGTATAAGAAAATCTTAAAGAATTTTCAAAGACGAAAACAACCAAGAGATCCTCAGTTATAAATATTGTGAATACATCTTGATACAAGATCTTCAGTAGACATGTCTATTTACTAAGCATCTCAGTTTTATAAGCAAAAAGATATTTTTCACAAACATACTTTGATAAGATATGCTGATAAGATTCTTTTAAAGATAGATACCACAAAAACAGAGGATGGGAAGGCAACTTACCTCAAGAGATGTTATTGCATTTGGTTTCTTATCCACAGTATCTAGGTTCACAGAACTTGGCATGCCTTTTGGCCTTTCCTCTTTGATTTTCTCTCCTTGAATGTATTTACTTGCTCTGATGATATCATATTCATCTAGATGATCTTAGAGCTTTTCTTCAGTATGGATAATGATGATGTCTTGATCATGATAAGTAGACTTTGCTTTTTCTCTTGAGCTTAGATAGCATATTCAACATATCTTCCACCCAAACTTTGACAGCTCGAAGCTTTCTCAACAAATATAGTTATTGAGGTGGTGATGAAAGCATGATTGATAAAACTTCAAGGAATGACTTGGTTTTCATAACCTTGGGAGTACTCTCAGAACTTAGACAACAGAAGATAATTTCTAAAGATTGAATTGTCATAAAGTTACAGTACATCCAATCATTCAGCTTATATGTTGTCTTCAAACTGCTCATGTTGTTTATCAAAAAGATTTCTTTCTGATTACCTTGAATGGTCCGAGCATAACTTTCTGAAATACAAAGGTTCTGGAGCCTACTTTCTGAAGCTTTTGGTTTTTATCTGCTGACTTTCTGAATATATCTTGAGATAGAAGATCTCAGGATTTTTCTCAGCATAATCGAGATTATCAACAAAGTCTCCCTTAAGACTTTATCATCATTATGGGAGATCCTTGAAAGGATTAACTCTTAAGAACAAAGACAACACTTAGAACCAAAACCTTATATTTGGATGGATCATCATTAGAGTACTTCTATAGATTTTTCAGGCAGAGAGATATAACAGAAATTCCTATAAGAAGAGGTATGACTTTTGGTACCCAAATTCCCATGGGTCCTTATCAGTTAGATTCAGATGAAGAGATTTTCTAACCTTTTTTAAAGGAAATCCTTTTCAGGATTCATTTAATGTAAAAGTATCTCTTTAAACATATTGAAGAACAATAATAAAAGAGAATACATACATACATATATATATATATATATATATATATATAATAGATAAAGTTGTATAGATCTTTCTCTTGCTGTTTCATCTATATATCTCAATCCAATTTATCTGAAGCAAAAGATGCTGACCATTTGTCATAAAAACATGGTTTTTGAATATACCTAATAAAACAAACATATCTGATAAAACAGGTCAAATCTTAGGATGCCATGAAGTCCTCTCAAGGATTTAGAAAAAATTTCTGACATGTTCACATAGCATTTAGAGTCTTTTAGAAACACGGCTTGAGAAGAGTAAACTCTATTGGAGTATTTATGTATATCAGCTTTTCAGCTTTAGATTAGACCTTTTCAAGTGTTCATGGAAACTCTATGAAATCTTTGATAGATTTAGATATAGATGAATAGGCTTGAAGACATCTAATAACTTATCTTATTAGAATAATAAGGATTAGATACAGAGTCATTTACCTCACATGTTTCTAGTGAGTTCTTCAGCTAAGAAGCACAGAATGGCAGTTGAATTTTAGCATAATAACTCTTTCTAACCAAGACTTTATAGCTGATAGGCACATTTTTCCTTTTTGCATAGAGATATGACACGTAAGAGCAGATCAAAAACATTATGTGTTGTAAAACTGCAATAGGCAGATATTCTTTCTTAAGATGATCTTTGTTCTGATTTGTCATTCGAGAGATTGATGTCCTTTTGATATGGTCATTACATATACCAGACATGGATTACAGATGAAAAATTCATCCTAAAAATCAATCTCAGATAACATTGTCAGATCTAACTACTTCACAGAGAAGCTTTTGCAATTCTTCATTGCTTTAACATTGTAAAACATTTGATATGTTATAAAAGGGATCAAAGATATCTTGATACACATTGAAATCCTTCAACATCATGTTTTGATTGCCTCATATAGCCTTTCTTATATATCATACAGTACATAGATAGCATATACAGCTATGGCTCAGGGCTTATATGAATAGAAACTTGACTTGATTCTCTTTTGAATCCTTTTCATCTTATGGATGAACTGTGCCATGCCTTCGAGTCTTGTCAGTAAAGGATCATCAGATATAAGTTGATCTTTAAGAGATGATGTATACCATTATATCCTTTGAATCTTTGTCCTCTACAATCGTTGGATTACTCAACCCCCTCAGAGGCCTGGCTCTAATACCACTTGTAGATGAAGATGTGCACGAGAAGAGGGGTTGAATCATGCATTAGTCCTTTTTCATTTTTTGAAAGCTTTTGAAAAATATTACTATTAAGTATAAAACTTGAAGTGCAGTGGAAACAAAATTAGTAACTTCAAAAAGTTACTTTCTAAACTTTTTTAAATAAAACACATGGTATTAAAAGAGATAACATAAAAGAATAGGGTGTGTATATATATATATATATAAGATAGAAGATAAAGTAACGTTTCAATAAAGGATGAATAAAAGTGATCAAAGAAAGAGAGAAGGGACACAAAGAAATTTATACTGGTTTGGCCAACATGCCTGTATTTAGTACTCAACAACTACTGAGGTTCTACTATAACAACAACTTTCTCAACCTAAGAAAGTAAAGATAGATAGTCTTTCTATTAGCCTTCCCAAGCTATCATCCAAGGATTTTAGAAATCACCTATAACCAAGGATTTCGAGTAGTTATGTACTAGCCTCTCTAAGTTAACATGAGTAGTCTTGACTCTGGCCTCTCCAAGCCAACCCGTGACTGACAGGAACTCCTTCAGCATGTTATTAGTATTCTTTCCCCAACCTCTCCAGGCTGCAAGTAGTCTTTATGCTGGCCTTTCCAAGCCCAACTGAGTAGTCTGTTCCAAGCCTCTCTAAGCCGTAAGTAGTCTGTTCCAGGACTCTTCAAGCCCCAAGTAGTCTGTTCCCGACCTCTCTAAGTAGTCTTTCCCCAGCTTCTCCAAGCTGTAAGTAGTCTTTGACTAGCCTCGTCAGGCTAAACTGTGATGAGTAAGTCCATCTTACCATCGCATTGCAAGTAGTTTTACCTTAGCTTCTTCAAGCTATGCCTCACTCTAATCACTAACGGATCAAAGATACAAAGGTTAAGTATTTGGGTTGCCACTCAAACTAACATATACTTAAGTTTCTTTAAAAATGATACATTTTAAGAGATCCTGGGAGAACTTGAATGACTTACTTCTTCTACTTCTTCCACAAGAAGAATGTAAATCTAACTAAGAATATAGAAGGAAGATTTTCTTTATACTTTAAGGATAGAAACTGATTACATCATAAAGACAGAATATTCCAATAAGTGGGAGAAGATTTTTACAGAATTTCCTCCCTTTGAATGTTTAAAATCTCTCTTATTTTTCAAGCTCGGCATCTCTTTTTATAATGGTCTTTCTTTGTGACCGTTGCCATAGATCAGTTCTTCAAGTTATAACACCCTAATATTTAACCCAACACGCCTAAGACGCATTTAAGTTAATTATTAGTAGTTACTCTTTTGTTCCAGTTCCTAACTTAAACCTTTGAAAATACCTTAGCGAAAATACGGGTAAATTTTTTTTTTTTTGAAAATACCAAACATGAATCGCGTGCACTAATTAATTAACATTGATACTCTGCATGTCAAAGAAAGAGAATAAAGCAAAACACAAGTACAAACACGTTATAATATCAAACATATAATAATATAATCAACGCAAGTAACGATCGTTCCAAATTTGCACACTAACATAGAAGCATAACACTGCTGACAAGAGTTATACAGTAATCCAGAAAACGCAATATACGGATGAACATAAACAACTGACACATGCTCCTTCCCTCTTACAACTTCGCCTCGAAGTACCTAGAGAAATCGTCAACGTGTTGGCTCATCACGTGCGGCGAGGCGTCCCGCTGGACGGACATGGGCACCTCGGCATGGACGAGTAGCTCCTCTACTATGGGCATAGCTCCCCTCATCAGCTGTACTATAGTGGCGTCCCCATCACTATCACCTTCTACCTCCATAGGAATGATAGGAACAAGACTACTTTAAGAATGATGGAAAGATGGATCTTCGGATGGGTCTGACTCCGACTCAGCAGAATGAGGAGGTGACAGAGGTATGTAAACTGGGAAATCCTCGAACTGCCAATGCGACTGAACGCGCCGAAGGATACTGTCTAGTCTGTGACCAGGCACGCTCAAAAGTGAGGTCATCGGGGAAAGAATCGGTGGGGGAAAACCAGTCACTAGAAACAAGGTATGCAAAAGGATGATCCATAAACACGTAAAATCGAACGGCACAACGACCTACAAAGTGATATGACTGGTTGATAGGGTCATAGTGTATTTCCCACGTGGGGGCATCAGCAAAGATCATGAATGTTACCATCGTCCTCTGAAGACAAGATGGAAAGAAAATAGAGGAAATAAGAAAGTTGAACAAGAATCTCAGGAAGGTATATTTTACCTCTAAACATGTGTCATCATCTTCATCCTCAGGAACCTCGGGATTCATTATGAAAATAGTGGACGTAATAAGTTTCATTTATTAAGTTTGAAAACCTTTACCCGAGGTCCGTGTCTTTTAGCATGATTCTTAATACCATAAATGCATCATGCCTTATCATAAATGTATATCAATGCCATATGTATCACATAACAGAAATCATAATAAATCAATATGGCATAAAGAATATAAGCTGTCATAACTCGATCTTTTCTTCTTAATAACCTTAGGTGACTTAACTTTATTGTTCTCTTCTAAAGGCCACCCTACTACTCTCTTCTCTTAAGAGTTTTATATTATGAACTCATATCTAACTAGTTAAGCCACTAGTCTATACTTATCGTCTTGATAAGCAAATTCCTGACTCCCAGAGTGCGATGTAGGGGGCATAGGATTACCTTTCATAACCATTAATTTCTGGAGTCTAAAGGATCACCTATTTGGATCACCTCTCATAACCATTAATTCCTGAAGTCTGGAGAATCCTCATATTGGATCACCTCTCATAACCATTAATTCCTGGAGTCTAGAGGATCATTTCCATGTATCTCATGTCACCTGTAATCTTAACATGTCATTTAGATATGCAAATATGAACATTAAATCATGAAATATATATTCATAAGTATGTCCTCGGTCAACAGCTTATAACAATAACATGCTCCTATCCAGTATGCCGGAATTCAAGGATCGGACTCAGCTAATGTATATGCTATATTCAACAGGATATACACAGCATACTAGGGATCATCATAACTCATGATTTAAACAGTTTGAGTAAAATTAAGGAAAGAAAGAAAGAAATCGAATAACAATAATATCAATAATAATAGGAGAATAAAATTTTAGGAAAAATTAATTTTGGCTTGATAGTTGTTAGCTACGTGCAATGAGGAACTCAAAGCCACGTCATTCTCAAAAATATTTATTGGTTAATTGGTTTTATTCCCTTTGAAAATAAATTAAGAATATCATACCATTGGCCCAAAATATTAAGCATTGCAAAATACATGTAGACCTATAATAATATTACAATTATAGACAAACGTAGTGTATATAACAATTTGCAGCATAACATTATCGTCATATATAACACCTAGTGCAAAATATATATATATATATATATATATATATATATATATATATCTGTGTGTGTGTGTGTGTGTGTGTGTGTGTGTGCGCGCGCGCGCGTGAAAATAAAATGATAAAACAATTAATACTTAATAGTATATCCTTTAAAGAATGCTAAAATCAAAATATGTTAACATAGTACAACAACGCTATTAGCACAAATAAATACTCATCATATACAATGATCAACAATGCAAGATTAATCAAGAGATCAAATAAGTACAAAGCAAATCGAGAACAATGGAAATTGTTAAAAGCTGAACTGAGCCAAAAAAATTAAATAAATATTCAATTATCTTTATCTTTCTTGTTTTATTTATTTATTTATTTATTATATTATTATGTCCATTAGTATTATTATTCTCTCTTTCATTTTTTTTTTGAACAGGCCCAAAACCATAACAAAAAAAATCAAAACTGAACTAGCCCAAAAACTATCCCAAAAATGTTAAAACTGAACCCAAAAAATTTTAAAACTAAACTAGCCCAAAAGGTAACATGGCCCACACATGCACACACACGGTCTTTTTCTCTCAAACGCACTATCACATACACTTACACACCTAAAGAAAGAGAGGAAGACAGAGAGAAGGGGAACGCGAGAAAAGGAAAGGCGGAGAAGAAAGGGAGTTTGCGTAGGGGAAGCCGCGACGCCGCGGGGAGGCCAATCCACTGCGGATCGGCAGCCCGAAGGTGAAGAGGGTACGCCAGCTGAGGGGAGGGAGGCGTAGAGGTCTTGCAAGCGGCCGACGAAGGAGATGCGCGATTGGACGACACCGTGGCCGCGGAAGAGAGCTCGTGGCAGAGGTGTGCTAGCGGTGATTTGCGGAGGTGCCGGCAGTGGTAGCTCACGAAAAGGAGGCCGGCGGAGCTGGTGCATGTGAGGATGGGGGAAGGTGCTCACGGTGGAGCTGAGCAGGGGAGCTCCGCCACGCGATGGTTTCTGGTCGAGGCACAATAGAGGAGCGTGATCAGCCACCATGGTTGAAGGGCCAGGGGAGGACCGGAACCTTCCTTTTCTTTGTTCAGGTTCTGTTCTTCTTCTTTTAACCATGGGTTTCTTTTGTTTTGAAAGTTTGGGACCTGATTTTATATAGTTTGTGTTTCGTTGTGCCCTTTGAATCTAAGGTGTGATTTGTGCTATTTTTGTATTTGATGTCGTGGGTTGTGTGTGTGTGTGGGTTGATGATACAGGTGGAGGTTACCGTGATGGGCCTTCTCGGCCGTGATTTATGCATGGCGGCAGTAGGGGTGTTGGCGGTGGCCGTGGTAGTGGCCAGCGTGAATGGAGTTGCTTCATTTTTCTCCTTCTTTTTTGGTTTTTCAGTTTGATTTAAGGTTATTTTGTATTATTTGTATATGGACATTTGAACTCTTTGGTTGTGTTTAGCTGTGAATGATTGTTCCTGGATTCAAATTTGTGATTGAGAATGGTGAGGTTATATTGATGCTGAGGAATGGTTTATTTTTTGTTTTGAGAATGGGAGAGTTATTATAGGCAACAACAATAGGAAAGCACACAGCTTCTTGCTTCTATTTTTCTTCTCTAGAATCTTGCTCTTTCTCTCCGTTTAGTTGATTACTAATGTATGAAAAGCCTATGATCTTTACCCCTGTAGTTTTTCTTTTTAAAGCGAATGTGGTAATGAATAATCTTGATAAACAATGATTTCTTTTTCCCCTGCTTCAATCTTGCCCATCCTCTTTGTTTCACAGTCCTAGCAGGATGGAATCTTGCCCATCATTACAAGGAGAGGGGAGGGCAGAGGATGTGAAAGAGATATGGCATCGTGGCCATATAAAGCAAACACATGGGTATCAAAGAAACAAATGTTGCACTGTCATATAAGCAGGGAATGTTTTCTTTTCTTTGAAAAAGAATCAACACAAAGCATTTCTTGTAACTTGCAAAGTGAGATTTAGCTTTTAATATTGTCTCTTTCTTTTGCCCAAGCCATATACATGTACTGAGATAATGACTAACATATAGGGAAAATGAGACGTATAGAGGGAATGACTCATATAAAGGTTTGAATGAAAATTTGTTGTCCATAAAACATGGTGGAATTTCTTCATATAGATATAAAAAAAACAAAGCAAAATTTCTATTCAATGAATAAACAACAGCAAGAATAGCCACCAAACCGATGCACTTGAATATAATTTATATTCAAGGATAGAGAAGAATGTCACTAATTGTTGCAGCTTAAATAATCTTTCCTTCTAATACATAAGCAAGGTTAACAATAAAACAATAAGCATAGTAAAGAATAGAGTTATTTGCTTTTCACCAACGCCTTAAAATATGTGAGAGATGGGTTTATCTTCTAAGATGGATATATAGATTGAATACACACATGATGCATTCCTTTGCTACGTTCATAATATTTTCATAGAATTCTATTATTTGAAATATTGTTTTCAAACAAGTAACTCGAAATGTTAACTTTATCATATGAAGTTTTCATATCAGAATTGCAAGGTTTAAATTAATATAATCAATTATTTGCTGCTATCTAGGAATTTCAATTTATCAGCACTTTGTTTTCGCATTAGATTACCTTAGGGGTGTTTTGTCATTTTTTTACAACCACAAAATTTCAGTGTATTAGTGACACGTGTTGATCATCAGTTGTGTCTTGAAAGAAGCAGCTAGAAGAGAGGTTGACAAAACTGTCACATCAGTTACAGAAGCCATTGTAAATATGAACTTTTTTATCTCCTATCAGAAACCACTTTTCTACTTTCTGAGCAAGCTTTCTGAACTCCTCCTTCATGAAGCTAAAGGCGTTGATCAAAAAGGTGAAAGAGATGATTTATCGGTATAAAGCTGGGTTTGACTTGATAATTTCAAATTTCAAATTTCAAATTTCCCTCCATTTCCTGTAGCATTCTTTGCTCTACTCACAAGTGAGCTTTCTGATGTACGCAATTAGCCCTTTGAAGAGTTGTTTCACTTTCAGATCTTTAATCAAATCTTCTTGATGATGATTTCTTTGCAATTGTGATGATTGAAGTCTAAGTAACATGTTGCATATGGACATATTCTGATATCTTCATCTTGAAAGTACTTTCTGATGTCCCGTGCTACTTTCTGAAGTCTCTTTCCTTGGTTTCTTGGCTTTTGACTTGATTTCCTCCAGTCCTGAGGCATTTACACGTTCTTTGCATGAGATAATAATCACTTCATTTTAAGCTTAATCTCTTCATACGAAATACAACATGCTTATACATGTATAGTGAAATTATTCTCGATTCAAAACCATTTCTATGCTTTGTTCCATAAGTATGTATGCATACTTTGCCTTGAAATAATATTCACTTTCTATTTGGCTCAATCTCTTCCCATAAGATAAATCATGTTTGCATATGCAAAGTGAAATATTATTCTTGCTATAAGTTTGTAACATACTTAACTGGATTTAACCTGTTATGCTTTGTCAAAAAACTCAAAGGAGACGTGAGTTATTCTTCAAAGTATTTTCTTTGAATTGGTTTTGTTGTCATTCAAAACTTATGAGTGCAAGGATTCTGGAACTAATAGTTGTAACCTTGCAACTTCACTAAATTGGAAGTTATAAAAAAGAGAGGGTAAGCTGCTCATTTACCTGCGCAGGCAGGTTGTAAATGGGTGTTTGCTAAATGAATCAAAATTTTTATGCTCAACTCAACTATTTTTTGTAGGTAAAGGGGTTGGCCCAATGGGTTTGGCCCATTTCGATGGCCCTACTCGTCTTCGCCGATCACTGAATGCCTGTTGTCAGCATTGGCTACCTGCTGCACACCACCAACCTCATTCGCCAACCACCACCACCACCGTCTTGCCACCTATTACTAGTTGTCCGCTTACTGTCCATCACCACTTGCCCTTCATTTAGAAAAGGGGATATAATTTCACTATGCAAAAGGAGTATTTTGTAAATGATGTCATCTAATTATATTATCCAAACAAAAGAATTTAAAAACATAGGGAATTCAATTGAAGCAATTAGAATTTCTTGTATTTTAAATTTCCTAAAATAATACTGTATCCAAACGCAATGTCACGACCCGACTTGGAAATGTGACTAGCACGTGAGGAATCCCATCCCCATAGAAGCCTTCTGTGTGACGTGTCTCTCTATATGCGTATAATAGTATAATATTGTCCTTAAAATATGATTTTTCTTCTAAATCAATATCCATTTCCTTGTTTGAAACATGTTATTTAAATTCATAAAACCTTAAGTATTTGATATTCAAGCTTTGAAAATCCCTTTTTAATCCATTCTGCTAATCATGAAATCATAAACTAATTTATCACATGATATTACTCTAAATCTGAAAACCTACTTAACTTTTCAAAATAGAATCATAACTACATAGCTGATCTATTACATAATCTAATCAAATTCGGCAATTTGAAATCCATACTTAAATTTTTTTGGAAACATATAAAGGAAATACACAAATTTTAAAAATAACTACAATGTCTCCAAATACATGCGAGATTCGGATCCTGCCTGAAAATTTACTGAAGTCCTCTAGAACTAACATAAACCTAGACTAAGCCTTACAGTAATGTAAAGCTAACCAAAGGATAGTTGCGGCTACTGAATCGGTGGCGTAAAGATATCTACACCTGCAACTATGAGAGGAAGGGAGAAGGGTGAGTTAATAGACCCAATGAGTAAGCTCTCACCCATCACCCATATGGGACAACCAAGGAATACACATATAATACCGTGCATTCAACAATCATAATCATTTGATATTTAAATACATATCGATATAAGAAAGCATTTCCCATTTCATAAATTCATGAACAAATAATTATAAACTTACAAGCAACATGAAATCATTTTAACTAAGGTTCAGCAGAGCCTTAGGCAACAGTTTTTGCTGAGTTATATATATATATATATAACAAAAGTTATAAAATCAAACAGTCGATGTTGGATAAGCTGTGGGTATCTAACCAGGTCCCATTTTTTGTATTTGTTGTAAGGCGATATTGTCCTTTGGCGAACAACTTGCTACCAAAGTTAATGATCTCATACAACGTTTAACTAACTGTTTGTTTCCTTATCTCTACCAGCTAAACTAGTTTGAAAAAATCTATAGTTGAAAAGAATAGGTACTCTGTTCCTAGCAAAGCAGAACCCCTAAATTCTTAGTACACTCAGAGTTATGGATTTATATAATTCTAATAGTTTGACTTTAGCATATCTGTGGCTATGAATCGTGCCCAACAGATCACCCATTTATAGGCAACTCAATCTCAAGCCCATAGAATATATATTTGACAGTTGCTAAGAATCATACTGAATTTCGTACCTCTTGGTACCATAAAACTTAAGTTATAAGTTCAAATCTTTAAGCTAACATAACTTTCCATATACTTGATAAATCTAAAATCATAATTTTAAACACTGGGGATTCATAATCATAATAGTTGAATTTCTTTTCTCTACAACTATGTTCCATGCTCTACTCTAGACTTAAAACTCTTTCATATAAATTTTATACTGTTCTGGAAATCATGATAACCTTTTTATTTAAAAGCTAGAGCATACTCTACTCTATATGTTTTTATAATAAATCAACTTAACATTCTAAAAGCTTTCTAAAATCCAAAGTCTGAAGTATATACATAATGATATCATAACTCTTAAAACATATTTGTTAAAATAGCAACTAGATAAAATCATATATTCTTTCAACAATCATTTCATTAGCATAAAAAAACATTTTCCATACACACAACATAGCAATTATGGTCCCATGGTTTTGTAAAACTCATTCTTTCATGCTATCATCATAAATCATAATTTTGCTAGCTTGACATAATCATGAAAAAAATCATTTTTTGTACTTCTTCTTATCTCAAATTTCATATTTCACAATCATAACGCATAAAACATAGCTATAATAAGGAAACTAAGGCCATGTGTTTAAACCCACTCACCTGGAGAAAGAGAACAAGAGGGGACAACTCCAGCAGAGCTCTGGGGAGTAAGAATGGTGTCGGAGTTTACCATTATAACCATAAAACTCATTAATGATCTATGGGTACCTTTAGATTACCCTAATACAACTCTAACAATATTGGGGTGCTCCTCTACTTGACAATAATGAGAGAAATAACAGAGCTTAACCCTAAACCATGAAAGAATGGAGCAGAAGGGAACATAAATCAACCATATACATATACCTTTGAAGCTTGGGGATGATGGATTGGAGTGGAATGAGAGAAATGAGGGTTTGAAGGGATGGCCTTCGAGTTTTGGGAGAAGAAGAGCCCGAGTTGGGGTCTTTAAAGGGCTCATTAAATGAAACTGCATCATTTTACACAGTGCTGACATCAAATGTAACACCCTAACTTTCAACACTATACGCCTAGGACGCATTGTGGTTAATCATTAGTTATTACTCCTTCATCTCAAAATTTTACTTGATTTTAAGGCTTTTGAATATAAGTATATAGAAAATACGACCCATTTTTTTTTGAAAAATCAAACTATGAGCCGTTTGAGTATACATTATAGCATATAATTATTCGTCACATAGCATACATACAGATCACAATAGAGTTTAGCATAAGCTGAGAACATCACCATATCATAACATTAACTCCAAATGTCAAGCCAAATAATAATAATAGTGATAATATAGGAATATTCCACATACTTACTATGACAATAGTACTAAGCCCACCTATGAAGGTTGAGCATACAAATAACTCAAAAGCAAATCATAACTATGGTGTAACGAAATTCTGAACTTGTACGAAGACGAGGCAACTTCTAAGGTTGCGATGATGAAAGACTATATCCCCGTTTCTGCTGCGCCACTCTGATCTCAAACATCATGCAACTTCTGTGTTGGCATCGCAAGGAAGTCCATCGTCACCGCCATCAACCTTGTCTGAAGATGAATATGGGAAGAAAGATAGAGCGAGTGAGAAACTTATACAAGAATCTCAATAGGGTTTCCCTCTCCACACACGTGTCATCATCGTCCTCAAGAACCTCGGGTTTAATTATGAAAGTAGTGGGCATAAATAAAATTCATTTATTAAGTTTTAAGTTTTCAAATATCATTAACCGAGACCCGTATCTTTTAGCATAAATCTTAATACATGAATGCAACAGATATCTCATATATGCATGGCAATGCCTCAGTGCATATAATGTAAATCAACAATGTGCAAGTTTAAAACACAAGATAAGGCTAAACACATGAGCAGGAGATAAGCTAGAAAACTAAAATAGTGGCAAGTAAATGGATGCATGATAGGGCAATGCTATGAGTTATACATCATGTAACATAGATGGGAAGACAGGAAAACCCATGGTAATTTACTCTCTCATGAATGAATTCTCACGTTTCTTTCTTATCAGTTCCACCCTCTTACATCATCACCAAAGCCAACCAACATGCCAACCCCGATGATTTTTACAATTACCACCAGAACTAACCGATCTATCGATCGCCTAGGATGAGCTTAGCCTAACTAGCAGTAGCTAGATTTAACATGGGGTACTAGAGGGGGAGAAACACATCATTTCCTTGCTTTTCTTATCATGAATATGTAACTTACTTGGATCACCTCTCATAACCTTTAATTCGAGGAGTTTAGAGGATCATTTCCATGTGTTTTATATCACCTTAAACTTAGCATATTGTTTTGAGATGCAAAGGCACAATTATATGATATAATATCACATGCTTACATTTCAGTTATCATGTGTACCTCAAATATTCCAAGTGTAGTTATAACATGCCATAATAAATCAAATAAATGGATGGCCAAGTATGCAACATTATCATCACATAAATTCTCATTTATATCATAAACCCCTCATCTCATAGAATAAGCACTTTCATTATCCCTTAGACGGTTAAACCTCTAAATCGGGTAAACCTAATTTTTGTATTTATTCTTTTATGTATCTAAGGGATTAATTCTAATGACTTCCACTAATTAATGACCTCAAGAACATCATTACACTATGCATGACAGATTTGGGCAGAATTGAAAATTAAGCAATTTCGGTATTCTAGAAGTTATGTTTTTGACCCTTTCTCATTACCTACTTTTCCTAAGATGCTAAAATTAATTCCTAAGTAAATTATGAGTGATTCCTACACATTTACTAAGTATTAACTATCATTCAGAAACAATATTCTTCACTCTTAAAGATTCTAGAAATCATATTTTTATTCTTCCTAGTTACTAGTCTTTCCTTAATTACCAAAAATCATTACCACACTAACTAATAACAATTTTGACATGTTTAACATACTCCAAACAACATTCTTCAAGTCTGGAAAGGTTTGGACAGAATCAAAAATTTAATTTTCTAAGAACATGCAAAGTCACAAAATATGTATTTCTAGTAACTAGTCTTTCTTAGGAGTAAATCTGGATCAAGAAACACACTTATAATTTATTTTATCCTCATAGAAACACAAATAATAACCTTAGTTCGGTGGCAAATTTAAACAGCTCAATAAGAGAATTTTGGTTATGTGAACCATATTTTAGCATTTTAAGAGTTAACATATTTTCCAAGGAAAAGATGTAAGATGCAAACTTTGAATCCTTAAGGTAGTAATATTCCAACATCTTAAAAACTTTATTCCTTTGAAAACAAAAATTTTTTGTAAATACAAATGCCCATGGAACCGAAGTTCTCATGTAAGTTGAAAGAGGTAAGTCTTGAGCTCTAGGTTATTTAGGTGATGGCATAAACTTGAACATGCAAATACAAGCTTCATTTTAATCTTGGTATTATAAGGTGATGGCAATGGAAACATAAATATGATATGCAAGGCTCAAATATAAACATGAAATACAAAAACTTGAAATATAAATATGAAAATGCAAGCTCATTTTTAATCTTTAAGTTTAGGTGATGACTTGAAATATAAACATGCTAGACAAGAAATATAAACATGAGATGCAAGTTCATTTCTTATCTTTAAGCTTTAAGTAATAACTTGGAGATAAATATGATATGCAAGTCCAATTCTTTATTTTAGTGCTCTAGGCCTTTTAGAGTATTCACTCTAAATCAACAATCAACTTTAAAGTTGAAATAGGTAGGTTTTGAGTTTAATTATTTAGGTGTGACATAAATATAAATATGAAGTGCAAGGCTTGAATATAAATATGAAATGGAAAGACTTGAAATATAAATATGAATGCAATCCATTTATTATTTCTTTGATTATTAGGCTCAAGACTACCATTTAACTCTTTAAAACAACATAACATATTCATTTGCTAAAAACTTTCGAAAGTGAAACCTTCAAGCTTTATAGGTCAAGTAAATGATGGTTTTACAACCAACATCCAAGATTCTCATCATCAAGCCATGGTGTCTCCAATATATATAGGACATCAAGGCTGAAAATAAAAAGAAAGGAAAAGAAAAGTAAGGAACTGAAAATGAGAAGGAGGAAGAGAGAATCAACATTATAACATTTCAATCCAAGGGTAATACAAAAAAAAAGAGTAGCAATCTTCAAAACAACTCCCTACCAAGGTATCTTGTTGTTGCAAGGAAAAACTTGAGCCTTGTGAAAGAAAATGAGAAGAAAAGTCTCTCCTTGAGGCAAGAAGAACTTCAGCCAAAGGAAGGAAAAAAGGAGAAGGGTTTTTCTTGAGTTTTGATGCTTAGAGATGGAAAGGTTGTGTTTCTTGATGGTGGTTTATGGTGGTTTGAGGTTGAGAGGTGGTGGTGGGTGGTGGTTCTTGTGGTGGTGGAGGAAGAAAAGAAAGTTTTTGAGAGGTGAGAGAAGAGAGAATTTGAGAGCACTTTTTTGGGCACAAGACTTGGCCAAAAAAGTGGATGGGAAGAAATGAGAGTTTGTGTGTTTCTTTGAGCATGTGTTGTATATAAAGACACATGTGAGGATATGGTGGGAGGTATGAGTGCCCATGATGGAGGTATGGATGGTCATCTAGAAGGACTTGGGAACCAAGTTTCATTTTTAATGTAGGTTAGGGTGTGTATTAGAGGTAGATTTAATTAGGAGAAAGGTTAGGAATGAGTAATTAGGTGTTTAGGTGGATAATCATACATTTAGGCATTTCAAGACTATGGTTAAAAAGTGGTCATAAACATTAAGTTCACTTAATTTGAATTAAACTCAATAAATTTGAATTTCAAATACCAACATGTTTCCTTAAATCATGGGATTGTATACTATTCACTTTTTGACTTGAAGACCATTTGATTCTAGAAAGGGATTTAGTTTTCTCTAAGTAATCTTAAGCTCTAATCAACCTCAATTAATTATTTTAACTCAAGATTAATAATTAAAATTAATTAATCTTTAATTAGAGCCTAATATTACTTAGGTTTTGTTAAGCATGCAATTGAAGCTCATTATGCCTTTAATCAAGGTTAAAATGGTAATTTTACAGAAAACTCCTAGGGACCACCTCGGGCTTATATAGACGTCATACATTCCTTAAAAATAACATTCTAAATTTCCATGTAAAGTCCGGGCTCAATCGGCAATTAATTCTGTGTTAATTAGTCATAGGGCTATTTTGGTAATTTTGCACAAAAAACCAAAAATTGAGATTTTCATCTCTAACGACACACATAACACAATTAATCCCCTTCAAACATAAAAACATCCACTCGAGTTTTGTCTAGACTGGCTTTCCTCGATTCTCGGGTAAAATGATCTCAAATTACATCAAACACGTTTGCAGCAACTAGCTGCAGCGAATATATCTCGTTACAACAAGCCTCTTAGCCCGCCTTCTCGCTGTAGCGAGCATAACTCGCCGTAGTGAGGCTGCTCTGCAGAATTATGCAGCAACAGCACCCAAAATTCATCTTTCTGTCATCTTGACATCTTGGTTGCCTTAACACTCACTTATTTACATTTCTTAATTTTAAGTTAATGTCCTTATTTATTTTACTCTCCATTAACTTTAAAATATAAATGCAAGTAAGAAAATACCCTCCATTTAGATCCAGACTTAGTGAAATTCAGGACCCGACAACATGGGTGGGTCCCAAGGACCCTAAGGTCATATAGAACTTGTCTAGTGACACATGTACATCGGGTATTACATGCAACCTTAGTATAATATTATTACCTCTCTATTTTACAAAATCATCATTGACCTCTCCCGAGATTTATTAAAATTACATTAACACCCTATAGATATTGATTTGTTGATTTAATTAATAGAAAAAGATAAAATGTCACATATATACATAATTATCATTAATAAAATTATAATATTTTGACAACATTTAACATATTAATTGAATAAAATACTTTTTTTATAACTTGAAGATGAAATTTATAATTATAACTTATGATAAGAAGGGAAATTTTAGTTAATATATATGTCAAATATTGTGATAATATTATAATTATCGCTAATAATGATGGATATGTAACATGCTATTTTTTATAAATTAACATTTATATTGGAAGCCAATGTAATTTTACAAAATAAGAAGTGTCAAATACAATTACATTAAATCTTAGGGGATTGGAGTGTAAATTACTCTAAAACTAATTCTCGTATTTGATGACTAATGAGCATAGAACAATGCGGTCTTCTACAAAATACATGTGAGAATGTCTGCTACTTTAGTATCCAAGTAAAAAGCATTTATTTGTATAGTTTTACCAACTTGTTGTTGGCTTAGAGTAGAGGGTAGACTAGTGTTTAGGCTAGAGAATGAGATATCCACATCATACTTACTGGGGGGATGTATATATGTATAAGGGATATTAATAAGCTTGATCTTTAATTGG
Organism: Dalbergia cochinchinensis; assembly: GCA_031216125.1. Lineage (NCBI taxonomy): Eukaryota > Viridiplantae > Streptophyta > Magnoliopsida > Fabales > Fabaceae > Dalbergia > Dalbergia cochinchinensis. Next base: position 48,846,491 of record CM062373.1, on the reverse strand, counting down.
GAAGGAATCTGGGGATCTGATAGGCATCTACTTCAAGGCCTTTGATTGGGGGGGGGGGAAGAGAGGGTGATCTTCGCAGTGTGGTCAAGTGACTAGGTACGAGCCGAGGGAAGGATGGTTCGAGCATTGGGAAAGGTCGAGTTTGGGTGGGAATATGTCCAAGCCAAGAGGGTTTTCATAGCAAGGTCGGGTTTAGAGGGGATGTGTTTAAGCTCGTTTGACCCGATTGATACAAAAGCCTTCAACCTCAAGCTCGAGCGAGAATTGGATAGCTGGGGAAAGATTGTCCTTTCTGACTGATACACTCTTTAAAATAAAAGAAAGTATCACCTGGTCCACAAGCTTTAACTTGTTAGTTATTTTGCACCAAATTTTTTAACTAATTGCTTAATTTAAAAGCATGGAAGAGAAAATCGGATCGGACCGGCCGGTCCAACCGATCCAATCGGGAACCAATCACCTGGCCAGTCGAGTTAAGCTCCAAAAATCGGGAGAAGTCAAAACCGGGTAAAACCAGGAAAACCAAGCAAAACCACCGAACCGGAGGCGCGAAACCTTTTTTTTTCTTTTTTCAAAACTTAAATATTGATATCTTGTGGCAGTCACAGAGCAAAAATGAAAAAAAAAAATGGAACCAAAGAAGGACACTAACAAAGATTGTTGAGTTGTTCTTCTTTTCTCTCCGTCATTCATAGATTGCTCACCATAAACCTCGCTGGTCACCAATAAAAATTATTTTCAAATGTTTTGTGACCGTATAGTGAGGCTAAGACTAGAAAAATTTTATATGGATTATGTTTATTTTTATAGACTTATGAATATTTTTTGTGTGTTGATTATATTAATGTTAATGATTTAATATATTTTTTATATTCTAATTAATCATATATATTATATTTCGGTTAAATCGGTTGACCTTCTAAACCTTTAAATTAGTATCTTGATCGACTTGATATACAGTCTAATTTTCTCTTCCTTGTTTAAAAGTCGTTTTCGGATGAACAATGTTCAAGAATAGAAATATTTTAAAAAATATATGAAAAGCACCGTTTAGATTAAATCACTTAATTAAAAACACTTTTGGATAAATTTGCTTCCCGTTCATTACATACTTCTGTGGGGGAGAAATTTCTCCTTCCAATAAATATCTTAATCCTTGGATGTGGTGATCAGGCTACATGAAAGAGAAAGAAGAGAGGCGAAAAAAAATCAAAGGTGAAAATTGCTTTTCTAGGGTACTGCAGCATACATAAAACAGTTTCTTTCTAGGGGCTGCAGTCAACCAATCTAGAAACTCTTCCCCTAATACCTCTCTATTTTAATACGAATCACATATAAATTTAAGGTCATCTTTCCAAATTAAATACGCAAAAAGTCCCCCCGAATGATAAAAGCTGCCTTCAATAACTATCTGTACATTGCTAAAAGCCACACTTTTCAACTTCTAATGGATAATTAAGGGCTGCATTATAATTAGAAGCTAGACTTAGAATAGATGATATTATTCTATGCACATAATATTACAAGAGTGCCCCTGATGCAAATTGTAATCTCGGAACCGGTTGATTGTGCATCTAATAAAAGTTTATGTTAGATGGTTTATGATAACAACTGAAATGATTGCGTTTCAAGCTCAAGTGACTTAATATAAAATCCAACTAGCATATATAAGGAATGATTGGTCTGAATTAACTCACCAAAAGTGATATTCTAGCTTGAATAAACTCATTCATAGGCTGATTACAATGGGTCACCTTCCATTCTATTGATTTTAAACAATATGCTTTCAATAATGATGAAGTATAGGGCCATTTTATGTTAGTTAAAGCTCACAAAGTTTGCATGCTTTGTTACTTCAAAATTAGGATAGGGGACCCCACTGCTGACCGCTACACCTAGGGACCAGTAATGAAAAAACAAGAGAGGAAAGAGGATGTAACAAACAAACCCCATTAAAATTAAAAATGAATTTAATAAAAAATAAAAATAAATAAATTGGAAGCATCTGTGGTCCTTTAAAGTATAAAAATATCGTTTTTGATGATTCTTTGGTGTAGTTACTCGGAGTATCCGATCTTCTTCATTCAACGGAAAAAATAAACTAATACCAATATTTTTCTATTGAAAAATAATAATCATAAAACAACTCCGGTGGAGAGAATCTAGTGGGTGTAATGTAACCAAGACCAGCATACTTCAATTGTCTTTTAGAGCTCGCGAAACCAATATCCAAAAATCCAAATTATGATAACATAAAAAATATATTATTTATGCACGTTTATATAATTTTATAACTTTTTTTTCCATCTATCATAACTAGCTTTATTTCTGCTTTTTTTTTACCCGTCTATTACTGTATTTCCTAACATACGTGAGAAAATAGAAATTCCAATGAATTTGTCTTAAGAACTCTTTTTCTTAAGATTTGTTTATGCAATTTTTAATTGGACTGATGATGAAATAAAACTCATAATGAATGACTACTTGTGAGAATTTAAATCCTTAACATTATTAGTAACCTTTTTTTTAACTCACTATTAATGTTTTTCTTAAACCATGAAACTATGACTTTGGGTTTTAAACAGAAAACCAAACATACTATATATTAAGAATTTAATTTAAAATATAAAAATTAATTTTTTATTAAAAAATTAAATAAAAAGAGTTTAATTTTAATACACTTATATTATTATCTAATCAAATTTCTTAATTTATATAATTTTTTAAATAATAAAATAAAAATTAATTATATTTATTATTAATATAATAGTATATAATTAAATAATTATATAAAATATTTTTACGTAAGCATATTAAAATTAAATTCAAATGAGAATTAATCTAGTAAACAATTAAAAGAAATAAAACAAGTTAAGTCATAATCTAGGGAGAAAATAGACCAAGAAGAGAGAGACAAAGAGTGTTGACAACTTTAATGTTCATTTCCATGTTCAATTTCGTTTTGTTGTGTAGATTTCATTCTCTCTCTCTCTCTCTCTCTCTGAAATCTTCATTGAGAGAATGGCCCATCAGAAGCACTGCACTGCAGATCCAAGCACACTTTTCTATCCGCTTTTTATTCCATGAAGGAATCTCTGAAAGGAAAAAAGAAAAGATCACTTTTTGATTGCTTCGCTCTTCTGGGTCGCTCTGATATTTTTTTGTCTCAACATTAATGGCTCTCTTCTGCTTTTCCTCTCTGCTCTTCTTCTGCAACGTTGCAAGTGTCCACTCCCAAGGAGTGTGAATTCCACTTTTTTTCTTCTGTTTTTGGAGGGTTGCCATGAACATATTCTCTTCTTCCTCATGGTGAGTTCACTTTGTTTCTCTTCATGACATTTTCCCAATCAATAATTCTTTTCTTTTCTTTTTCTCAAAAGTTTCATTTTTGTGATAATCAGTTTTTATTGGTTTTGATGGATTCTTTTGTCTTTGAGCTATGTGAAATATCATTGATTAATGTTTTTGAACTTGGTTTGGATTCTCTGAAAACGATAGCTTTTTCGAACGGAATATTATTATCCTGTTAATCTTTTGGTTCATCTAATGATTTTGACAAATCTTCTTTCTATTTTGTGAAGAAGTAGTATTTTTTTTTTCCTTTTGAGCTGAAATACTTGATTTTGTTATATTTTATTCCCCCCCCCCCTTCTTTTTTTTGATTGGATTGAAAGATTTGATGCTCTTGTCTTGGGAATCTGATTCTGATTGCAAAATGATTTGCTAGTTGAGATTTGTCTCCAGGAGAATTTCTGTGACTGGCTTTAAGTCATATGGTCTAATTCTATCTTATCCAAAGCTTTTCACCTTCCTTTTTTATTTTTTATTAGTAATCAGCCCTCACAAATACGAGTATAGGACTTGGAAATCAATGCTTATTCTGACTGCTGAGAAAACCCTTTTGATCATCCTTGGTGTTTCCGTGCTTTGGCTTTAGTTTATGCTGTGCTTACTATTTATGAACTAAATGTATGCTACCCTTCTGTCATGGTTCAATGATATTTGTGAGCATAATTTGTTATTTGCTTCAGTAGTTTGTGTTTATACACTTAAATATGAAATGCATGTGCAGGATGGTTTGGTATTCCTATCTGTTATCTATGTCAAGGGCACTCACATTTTAGTTTAGTTGAAGCCATCTTTTGGCAAAATACAGGTTCTGGGTCATTCAGTAAATTTTCATTTTTGGTATGAGGTGGAGCATTATTTGGGGGCAAATTATTCTCTCGAGTCTTGAGAACACACTGCTTGATTAGATTAGTCATTGGCTGTTTTAGGTGATTGTGTGTAGTGATATCTCGTCTTCAGACTATGTGCATTATACTTACTATGTTATACTAGATTTATGCCATATGAGCTCTGAACTTCTCTATTTTAAATTATACTATAGTGTAGAACAAAGTTTAATGGATGATTGAAGTTGGCATGTTGCAGTTCTTTGTTCCCTTTCCATTATCCTGTCATACGGATTTGCTCACATTTTCTTGCTGTGTACTAGATTGCTATGAGGCCATATGGAAATTTCCTCATCAAGAATTATGCTGTGTTTGCCCATCTTTTGTGTTCATTTAGCTGTAGGATGACATTGCTATGGAGGTCCTGTCACCGTGATACATTACTTGTAAGAATCAAAATGGGTATCCCGTGTTATACAAAAAATAGGTCCCTTCTCGTTGGGCTTAAATGGAGTTTGTTTTGATATTTATAATCAATTTATTTTTGGTTTGATTGCAGGTCCTCATTCCTTTGGAAATAAGGATACCAAGTTATATCTTGTTTAATTGAGAGTTGAATCCACTACATTATCATTTATGGCATTATTGGGAATGGGTGCAAATATGCAATGCAATGGCCCTTTCCCAGGATATTACTCAACAATGGATCTCATCTTTGGCGCTGAAGGCAGCTCATGGACCTTATCTAATGGTAACAGTGAACATAGGAATGACCCTTATCAAATTGGTTCCTTGCCATTGTCATCATCGTGTCACTTTTTGGCATACAACAAGGAACTTCTGAAGCAGACAATACTCAAGCATGAAGCCATATTTCGGGACCAAGTATGTGAGCTTCATGGTTCCATTTATGTTTTCTATCCTGCTCATTTGTGCAAATTACTGTCAAACTTCTTTTCTCGTGTTTAATTAAAAAGAAAATACATGGTTAATGGTGTAAAACTGGCAACATCTTCATGTGGAACCTTTACTCATTATCTACACAAGTTATTATTTTCTTAAGCTTTCATATTTTAGTCTTCATTAAACAATGAATAAAAATGTTGAATGATTTTCTCATTGCTGGCATACTAAAGTTGCCTAATCCTAGATTTTAATGCATTGAGATGGCAGAGGAGTTCTCATATAATCTTTTAGGGTCAGATATAGTTTCTAAAAGGAGAAACGTACAAAGTGGATTTTTAGTTAAACTACAATGTTTGTAAATGAATGAAATGTTTTTAAAAGATATATCATGTATGATAAAGTAAAGATTATTGATATATAAAAAAGTGCCAAGCAGTGTTCCACTAGGTGGTGTTGACAAGCAAAACAGGAATCAATCTTAGTCTAATCAAAATGATTCTGAAAATTATCATTAATTCAATTTTTTACCATTCACTTTTTATATTTTAAAAGTTATTCCATTCTTATCTCATCCAAAATTATGCATACTCATGGTAGTTCGTTATTTGTAGCAATAATACAGTACTCCAGCATTTTTGGATAATCATCAAGTTCTTGACTCTTTTTTCTTATGTCTCTGAACTGTGCCTTGCTGTTCAGATTCATGAGCTGCACCGCATTTACCAGAAACAGAGGGATTTAATGGATGAAATTAAAAGGAATGAATTCTATAAACAGACTTTAAGGTTGGAGACATCATGGTCAAGTAACTCTTTGCGTTGCTCATCAAACTTGCCTTGGTTGAGTGGTCAATCATCTGTTTTAATTGCTAGAAACATCCAATTACCATTGGCTTCTGTGCAAGAAAACACCAGGCAAACATGTCCTGCTATCAGTCATGCTCCAACTGCAATCAAAGAATTTCTAAAAGATTCTAAACAATCAGAGTCCACTTGCAGAAAAGTTGGTAATAAAATTTTGGATCTTCAACTTCCAGCTGATGAGTACATTGATAGTGAAGATGATTCTTTGGAAAATGAAAGGGTGACTGAAATGCCCCAGTTGTCATTTTCTAATTTAAATGGAGTTTCTCAGGTTGTGTGTAACAATGATGAGAAATCATATGGAGCCAACTATAATGGTATTGCTGACTTAAATGTACCATTTAAACTTGAGGAAGAGATAGGTGTGAAGTCTGATGATATGGGGGCCAAAATTCAACACAGGAACTCTCCTTTTCCTGATCTGTCCAGGAAAACAAAATTGGCCTTTCATAATGTTCCCAATGATGTCATCCAGAGTTTGAACCAAAGACAGGATCTGTCCATAAGTAATAGTGCTGGTGAGAACTTGTCTCCCAAGTTTGCATTGTAGTTACTATAATACATGTCTTGTACAATTATAGCTTTTCTCAAATGGTGAATTCTTTTTTTTCAGGGAAAAATGGCAGTGTCTTGGATTCCCTTGCTAAATTTAGTAATACAGAAAGGCAATCTGTTTCAGCCGAATCACTAAGGAAAAAACTTGATCAAGTTGACAGTTTTCGATGTTTTCAATCGTTACATCAAATTGCCCCAGGACCATGGACTGAGAGCTCTGCAGGAACACAAGGTTGCACCAGTAGTAGTAGGCTTGGACCAAGCAGTGCTTCACACAAGCTTGCTTTTGAATCCGGTACAGAAAGTTCCGGGATTTCATCATCGGTGTTATGTAATAATATCAAGTCTGGCCCTAATTTAGATGGTCAAAACTATCTTCTCAGCAGTAGTTTTTGCAGTAGGTCCAGGCTGTTGCATCCAGCATCAATTAGTGCTGATGATCTAAACAGCTGTGACAAGCATGGTTCATCATCAGCTAGCCATGATGTTAGGAACCATGTTAAGGGTTCTGAAGATTTGGGTACTGCCAAGATCATAAACCTAAATATCATGCCTGCGACAGCATTTCAAGGCATTCATATTGCAAGGGAAGAAGATAAATTTGAGGATTCAAGATTGCCTTGGCTTAAAGAAAAGCCTGTACCCCGAGGAAAACCCAATGAAGAAAGTAAAACCTCAACCCAGATGGAATCTATCCTTGCGAATGCTTATGAATCTGGGAGCATACATTGTGGTTTGAAGTCAAATAAGATCGAGGAAAGTGACTTGAGAAGAGACAATGCTCTTGCATTTGACATTAATGGAATGACTCAAGCTTCCAAAGTCTGCCACAACCCATCCAAAAATCAATGTATTGAAGGAACTGTGAAGTTACCTGATGTAAATTCACCTGCTAACCATAAACCTGCCGGTGAACAGTTCATTGAGAGCAACACGATGAAGCATGAACATTTGGCCAGTATTATTGACCTAAATTCATGTGTGAATGAGAATATGCCGATGGATATTGATTTTCAGCCACCTGCGAGTCCAGAAAACAAGGAATGTTCTCCCCCCAGAGGAGAATCCGATGAAAACCAGGTTGAGATGCCCTTTCAATTGGCAAGCCAGGAGGATCCAGAATCGCAGGAGGAGCAAGCCAGAATGGCAGCAGGGGCTTTGGTTTGCATATCAGGAGTCACGGCCCATAATGATCCCCAAGTGACCACTTGTCCACCATCTGAATCTTTTGTGAGTAGCCCTCTTCAATGGTTTGCTGGAATTGTTTCCACAATAGTGGAACATTCAGAGAATGAGATTAAGGTGGATGGTACAGTTGATGATCTTGAGCAGTATCTGCCTGCTGACTTTGATTACTTTGAGTTCATGACCTTAAATTTGACTGAGACAAAGGTCCTAGATTGTTGCTATAAGAGCAGTGATCAAACTGAGCAAGAAGGTGGATCTGCTTCGCCAACTCAGTCAAGGAAGTGCCGGATGAATCGGGGGAGGCGGAAGAAGGACTTTCAAAGTGAGATTCTTCCATGCCTTGCTTCTTTGTCAAGGTACGAGGTGACCGAAGATCTTCAGACTATAGGAGGCCTCGTTGAAGCCGCCAGTACTCGCACCGCAACTGGCGATGCAAGAAGTGCTGGTAGAAATGTATTGTCTAAGGGGAGGAGAAGGTCCTCTACATCAGCTTCTAACATCACAGACTTGCTGTTGAACCTGAAACAGCTAAAGAGTAACACTGAATTGGCCATTGAGAAAAGATGCCTAATAAGTTGGGGAAAGATGTGTAGAAAGAAAAGGGGCCAGAGATTTCCAATCAGTAATCCCCCAGTTTATTTCCAATGCCTAAAGCTATGTCCATGAACATTTTGGATGAGGATTTTTCGTTTCTATAGAACTATAGGATCATTTTGTAAATATCTTCATAGACTATATATGAGTGAGTTAGAAGAATAGAGAAAGAACCCTTGTGTATACCTTGTTTGGTTCTTGGAATTAAATCCTCCTTGTTTGCTTGTTGGACTTGATCTACCCAAGGGAACTTTCATGTCTACCCCCATTTCAGCAAAGCATAGATGAAACAAGTATTTAAAAGATTATCTAACCCCAAAAACTTATGTTTTGTCTAAACTATCAGTATTTGAAATCATTTAGATTCCAACTAATTTGGTTTGGACTAAATTACCAGCATCTTTGCACTCTTCCTTTTGTATTGATTCATGTTTGTAGAAGTTTGAGTCCAGCAAAATTAAATGGTGTTTGACAGTGTTAACCAGCAGGTACCATTGTGAATTGTAAAATGTAAAAACCAAAGGGCTTCTTAATTAGAGGGATAGATTGTATTAATGCTTTCATCATATATTTTTTTAATTAATTTAACATAATTTTGGCATCAAATTTAATAGACTAATACTTAGCTTCCTTTGGGCTGCCAGTTGGATGATGTATCGCGCTTAATCCAAGGATTTCAGCATTCAGGTAACACCAATTGTGTAAAATTTCACTTGTCACTTGTTTTTTTTGTTTTTATGGTTCACGGCTAAGCGTATCCATCATCGATCACAGTGACTAATCCCCACACTGGCTTGTAAACACCTTGATGGGTGAGACAGCTAGACCAGAGATTTAAGACTTCTCCATACCCAAAGTCAGGGATTGAACCCTTGACTTTTGATTAAGGGTGAACGAGTCCCTTCCACTCAATTACACCCCTTTGATTACTTGTCACTTATTTAATAATGTGTACATACAACATCATTTACTAGTATTTTCTCATTTTATTTTCACCTCTTATTTTTTAATTTGATTTTTTTTAGACTAAACACTCAAAGTGTTCTATTAAAAATATATCAAGGACAAATTGGTCCCTCAGAACTTGAAAGTATTATATTAGTCCCTTTATATATGTCTGAACAATGTGTTTTTAATTGTACAGATATATATATACAAAGAGATTAATTTGTCCTATTTTTTCTGTGCATGTCCAAACAATGCGTTTTTAATTGTATAGACATATATAGAGTGATCAATTTGTCCTTATTTTTTTAAAATGTAAAAGAGCAATATAAGACTTTCAAATTTTAAGAGACTAATTTGTCCTCCAATATATTTTTAAGAGACCATTTTGGGTATTTATTTTTCTATTATTTTTATTGTGTTTAATTTTGTTATAATAATAATAATACATTAACTTCCTATTAAAATTTTCAATTTGCATGAATTTTTAAATAGTAAATATGAAAGTCAACCATGTATATTATTTATATAGCAATATATCATTAAATGTGGGTGAAAATTTTATAATCTGAGTTTATCAAAACTAAATACACGTTTGTTTTATTCTTTTAAAAAATAATGCATGTGTTATTTTGTTTTTTCATAACTAAAACAAGATTCTTGCAATATAGCGTAGCACAACCTCTTCATAGTAACTGGAGAATTAAATAAAGTGTTGAATAGATTGTTAGAGGTGGTGAGGGTTGTCAAAGCTTGACATTAATTTAGAATAACCTAATTATAACCTAAAGCAAAACATAAAGAGTGGCTATTCTCATTTCTAAATAGTTATTCCCATCTCCACTTTAATGACTTTTATTTAATTTTTTGGCGGATTCTACAATGCTCTCTACAAAGTAGGGAGTGTCACACACCATATAATTTGAAGGTTAAGATTTGAAGGTGTAACCATGTACCAACTATTGCTAAAATAGTATAGAAAACTTCTTTTTCTTATCTTTCATGTTCTTCTCTCTCACTTTCCGTTTTTTCCATGAAATTTGATTGAATTATTTACACTATCACTGTTCTTGTTGCAAAGTAAAGAGTTACAAATATATTTCCTTTTATATTTTTCTTATTTTTTTTTGCTATGATCGAAATCAACATAATAGAATTAGTTGAATTTAAAATTTATACAATAATCAATCTTCCTAATAATTAATTACAAATGAAATAATGATAGTCACGATGATAATCAAATAAGTTGTAGAAGTATCCTGGTGGTATTGTGTGTCACAAGTACTAGTTTTTCTACCATGGTTTACAAGTTTTTATAGCATGATTTACAAGTTTTTACAGTATGATTTATAAGTTTTTTTTGTTTAGGTTTACAAGCTTTCTCTTCGAATTTAGTCACTTTCAATCATCACAGGCACCTCTCTATCACAGTGAGGAAACAAATACTACTAAATAACAAATTTTTAATTGTAAAAATTAAATAATGATAATCACGATGATAATCAAAAAAATTTCTCTACAAATTGTATAATTAATTATTAGGAAAATTGATCATTTATTATTAATTATACAATGATCAATCTTCCTAATAATTAATGACACATGAAATGATTATGGTCATGATGATAATCAAATAAATTATACAAGTATCCTGGTGCAGAGGTATTGTGTGTCACAAATTTATAAGTTTTTCTATTATAATTTACAAGTTTTACAGCATGGTTTATAAGTTTTTACAGAATAGTTTAAAATTTTTTTGTCTAGATTTATAAGTTTTCTCTTCAAGTTCAGCACCATACAAATTAAATAGCATTAAATAACAAATTTCTCTCTTTTTTCCTAAATAAAAAATGAAAATCCCTCCAAAAAGGAAAGCACAATGACAATGAAGAAACTAGATTTGACAAATGAGAAAAAAAAAGAGTTACAAATATTTCTCCTTTTATTTTTCTTATTTCTTTCTTGGCTATAATTGAAATCAACATAATAGAATTGGTTGAATTTGAAATTTAAATAATGATCAATCTTCCTAATAATTAATAACAAATAAAATAATAATAGTCACGATAATAATCAAACAAATTGTATAAATATTCTGGTGAAAAGGTATTGTGTGTCACATGTTTACAAGTTTTTCTATTACGGTTTACAAGTTTTTATAGCATGGTTTACAAGTTTTTACAGTATGGTTTACAAGTTTTTTGGTCTAGGTTTACAAGTTTTTTTTTCAAGTTCAGGGTCACTGTCACTTTCAATCATCACAAGCACTCTTTTATTACAGTGAAGATACGAATAACACTAAATAACAAATTTCTCCCCCTTTTTCTAAATAAAAAAATAAAAATCTCTCCAAAAAATGGAAAGCATAATAATAATGGAGAAATCTGGTGATAAGTAAGGAAAAAAATGAGTTACAAATATTTCTCCTTTTTATTTTTCTTATTTATTTCTTGGCTATGATCAAAATCAACATAATAGAATTGGTTGAATTTGAAATTTATACAATGATAAATCTTCCTAATAATTAATTACAAATGAAATGATGATAGTCACGATGATAATCAAATAAATTGTACAAGTATCCTGGTGCAGAAGTATTCTGTGATATAAGTTTACAAGTTTTTTATCACAGTTTATAAGTTTTTACAGCATGGTTTACAAATTTTTACAATATGGTTTACAAGTTTTTTGGTCTAGGTTTGTAAGTTTTCAGGGACTATTTTACAAGTTATTTGAAACTTCTTTGTAGGCTTTAGAAGTTATTGATGATAGTCACGATGATAATCAAACAAATTGTACAAGTATCCTGGTGTAGAAGTATTGTGTGTTATAGGTTTACAAGTTTTTCTATCACGGTTTACAAGTTTTTACAGTATGGTTTACAAGTTTTCATAGTATGATTTACAAATTTTTTTGTCTAGGTTTACAAGTTTTCTCTTCAAGTTTAGCATCAATATCACTTTCAATCATCACAAGCATTCCTCTATCATAGTAAGAATACAAATTAAATAACACTAAATAACAAATTTCTCCCATTTTTTCCAAATAAGAAAAATAAAAATCCCTCCAAAAAGGAAAGTACATTGATAATGGAGAAGCTAGATTCGAAAAGAAAGGCACAAAAAAGAGTTATAAATATTTTTTTCTTTTTATTTTTCTTATTTCTTTCTTTCTATTATTGAAATCAACATAATAAAATTGGTTAAATTTGAAATTTATACAATAATTAATCTTCTTAATAATTAATTATAAATGAAATGATAATAGTCACGATGATAATCAAACATATTGTACAAGTATCCTAGTGTAGAGGTATTGTGTGTTACAAGTTTACAAGTTTTTCTATCACGGTTTACGAGTTTATACAACATGGTTTACAAATTTTTACAAATTTTTTGGTCTGTAAGTTTTCAGGGACTATTTTACAAGTTATTTAAAACTTCTTTAGAGGCTTTTTAAATTTGGTGTAGAGATATTATGTATCATGAGTTTACAAGTTTTTCTATCAAGGATAGAGTATAATTGTTCCATTTTTTGTTTGCTGAATAAAATGCTCCCTCACATGAATTTCTTTATTAGGGAAGATTAGAAGTGTCGGGGAAATGTAAGTTTAGGGTGTAGAGCCATTAGTGTCATATGGGTGAGTGACAGTTTCGAAGAAGAAGTAGTCCCTCCTCCTCTATTTTGCCTATATTCAAGCAATAAGGTATCTGTCTCTTTTTACTTTTAAATTGTTACAAAAGCAATTTAATTTTGTAATGGACAAACCACATGAATATCCATCATCAGAACATGATTATATTCCAAATTGTAATAAGGTTATTATCATCCAATATTCATCAACTATCACTATTATGTGAAAAAAATTAAAAGTTTTTTTTCTCCCCTGGTAATGCATAGATTACACGAACAAACATTATAAAAGAAGAAGAAGAACTTTAAAAATGTAAGCTTGAAAGAGTATGGGATGGGGTCAATCTTAAGAGCATGGAGGATGCAAAATGTTTAGGGGGGAGCTAGAAGAACTCTTCCATGAGAAAACCACGGTAAAATAGTTGCAGATGAAGTTGTTGAACTTGTGGGTGGTGCTGAACGTGAAGAGGAGTTAGTGGTGATGGTGACAATGAAGAGAGAAAGGTAAGAGAGAAGAAAATGAGACTTCCTACAATGCATTGACATTAATTGGTGTATGATTATACTGTCGAATCGTGACCTTTAGATTTTATGATGTGTGGTACACCATACTTAATCAAATGCACTACAGCCACTGCCTAATTTTCTTAACTATTCCCACCTACACTTTAATAACTTTTATTTAATTTTCTTAACATACTCCCCCTCTCTTTCCCACTTTCTCTCTCTTCATGTGATACAATTATATATCCCGTTATTTTTGTGGCTAGACAGAAAGATTCCTCCTTTAAAAAAAGTTCCTCCTTTATAAAGAGACACATTCCACGGTTTCTAATGCTCAGAGTGCCACTCTCATTAAAACATTCTCCGTTGTGTCTTGCATTTTTTCCTTAATTCTTAAAAATTAAAGTGTTTGATGCATTAATTTAGATATACTTACCTACATTTAAAAGCCGGTTAAAAAGTTCAAATTATTTCCTTTATCATGCATTGCATTAACACTCAAAAATTATGAAGACTAAATAGATTATTTCTGTTAAATAAATTATTCTTTATATACTTCTATATAACTAATACCATATTTATTTTTTGACGGTAATACTAAATGTTTATTTCATAGCATTTTTAAGAATTATATATACAATAGATGATAAAACATCGCTATGAGTGCTGTAGATTAATTTTTAATAAATATTTTTTTATTGTTACTATTTTTACTTGCTATTATTTCCTCTAAAATATTCACTTTTATTGTTTATGTACCTATTATATTAAGAAAACTTTCAGTAAAAGAAGTTAATACATAAATTTAAATATTTATAATAAAATTTAATTATAGGTACTTTTACTATTTATTAATTCTATAAAAATCAGATAGAGAAATTGATAATAAATATTTAAAAGTATTGGTATAGTTGTTGTGATTGGCGCCTAAATTCCCACAAAGTAGCGAATATAGATGTTGCAATTGCAAGAATGGAAAATTATAAAGTGGATGTCAAATTTTTAGATTTATTATGGATGTTTTATTATTAGTCATTTGATTATTACCATTTTTATTGGATAGTTTGATCTAATTACTAATAATTAGGGGACCATAATGAACCCAAAGATAAAAAGTCTACCATAAAATCCACCTTATAAGAATATGCAAGACATGGATCTTTCTTACATGGGGCAAGGACCATGATGGTCCTAGAGGAATAAGGACTAAAGCTTGTATTATCAAGCTATTGGTAAATTTGTGGAATTTGTATTAATAAATAGAATAAAAATGATAAAATTACATTTGATCCTATATTTTGTTTCTCCATTAGTGTTATAATATTACCATTTAATGGTTTAAATAAATTGGGAATGAATCTATACATATATAAAGGAGACAATAATTACCTATTTGATGCACAACTTTTATAATTTCGAGAAAATACCTCTCTTAAAGCTATCACAAAAACTACTTTTACATTTACAAATTAAAAAATAACTACCATTTATAAAAGCTCTTCTAACTTCTCATTTTTTAAAATTATTTTTAATTTATTATTTGTTTTTTAAAATATATTAGGAAAATAAAAAATGCAAATTAACTAGCATGTAAGTGCATATTAATAATTATGATACCAATTAGATTTGGTTTGGTATAATGCTTTTTAAGAGGTGCTTCTAATTATAAAAACGTAAGAATATTTGTTCTATTTGGTAAGCAGAGAATTTAATGTGTTTTTTGCTCCTAATTTGTAAAAGTTAGGGGTGCTTTTTAGAGCACATGATATTTTTTATAACTGACTTATATTCTCTAAAATTTTTAAAAAGTAGAGAAAACCATTATTTTAGCTCCCAAAAAAATAATATCATTGACAAAATGACACCTAAAAGAAGCAGTATTTACTTTTGGCCCTTTAAAGATCCATTTCGTTTAATAAATTCACTCAAACATCAACTGATTTTTGTTTTTGTTAACAAAAATAATTCTTTTGGAGATTATTTTGTTAAATATATGATTTTTAAGGGCTAAAGTGATTATTTTACAATGTCAACTTGACATAAAATGAGCTACTTTTTCAAAGAAATGATCTTTTGGGCTTAAAATAGTGGTTTTGGAGTGCGAACTTGGCATAAAACATAAATGTATTCACTTATGTTAACAAAAATGGAAGTTAATTGACCTTTGAGTGAATCTGTCAAATGAGATGGAACCTTTTTAAGGGCTACAGGTAAATATAGTTTCTTTTAAGGGCTATTTTCATTATAAGAAATGCGCAAGATATCAATGGGTTTGCTGACAAATTCGATTATTACCAATGAGTACAGGCCATAGACTTTTGGTTCATTGGCAGAATATTATTGACAAGTGATGTAACTTGTTGATAACTCCCAACAAGCATATCGACTAGTGTAAATTAAAAAACCAGTTGATATAATTGTATTCAAGATGTCATTGAGGTTGTTACGGAAATAATATTACTGATGAGTGATTTTATTTTTATCGATAGGTTTTGAAAACTAAAAAAAATTATTAAGTAGTTATTGACGAATTTGTGATATTTTCTTTTATTTTATTTTTTAAAAATCATTTATTTCGATGGGTTTTCACATCGGTAACCTTTTTAATTATTCTTTTTGGAGCCGATTATTGTGTCATTTGTAACATCCCCTGCTGCTTTATGGATTGATGACTGGTCCCACAAATCAACACTAATCTTTTCAGCGTGCTTCGTCCTCCTCACTCACACACTTCCTAGGAAAACTTCTCAGGAGGTCACCCATCCCAAAATTGCTCCAAGTCACGCATGCTTAATTGTGGAGTTCTTTAGCGATAGGCTACCGGAAAAAAGATGCATTTTGTTGGTATAGGTAGTACAAATCAATTCATATAAGCTCTCATTAACTATATAGTCCCATACCTATACAGTCTCAGAATCCCTCTCATTCGAGTGTGCAATTGGTTTATTCATGTACCTCTCCGCTTGGAAGTCTGCCAGGAGCCGCTCCTTGTTCGTGCCTTCTTGCACCGACGATCACTCCCTAACTTCATCCCCGAGCATTACATCATTGGCCAAGATTAACATAGCCTTTGGGTACCCTAGGGACCCTCAGAATAAAGAAAATCATCATATTGTATGAGTATGCATTTTATGTAGATCAGGCTGGCTATAGCGAGGAACCTTAGTTGCAGCAAGCAAGTAAGCCAGCTAGGCTTGCTGCAGCAAGAAGGGAAATAGCAAACTTGCTGTAGTGAGAAAGTGGGTTGGCTGGTTTGCTGCAGTAAGAACCCCTAACACTGACAGACGAAAAACATGATGCAGTTTCACCAAAACGCCCCCTCTCCTTATATAAAGCCTTTTCCACGCATTTTACCCTAAAATTTCAAACCCTAACAGCCTCTGCTCCTTCTCCTACCTCCTCTAATCTTCAAGGTAAGGATTGTTTATGGTTTATGTTGAGTTTTCTTTCATTTCCTTCATGTTCATGAGTTAGAGTATTTATGTTCTTAGTTATTGTAAAGTTTGGATACTCCCCAATGTCTTTAAAGCTGCCCTAATATGTTTATGATATGCGCATGAGTTGTTTGTGATTCTATGGTAATTGTTAATGCCATTCCAAGCTTCTAAGATCAAATTGATAGTACCCATATATACTCCCGACTTTAAATGGTGAGTGAATTTGAACTCATGGCCTTATTTTCAGTCATTATGGATATTCCAAGCATTTGCTTGCCAAACATGATTTTTAGCGAGGAAGCACCGATACGACACGTGATATGGATACGACATGACACGGACACAAGGATATGGTGATTTTTACAAAATATAGGACACAATACGATTAGGGTACGTTGTATAATAAAACATAAAAATAACATGTTATGATGAGAAAAACCAAATCTAAGCACTCTTATGGGTAAAAAACACCCTATAACCAAGAACTGACCAAAAAAATTACAAGAATAAAAAGATTTACACAAGTTTTTATCCATAAAAAATAATGAACAAATGTTTGCGTAATAAAAATGGAGTTTATCGCCATATTCAATGGCATATCAGGGGCTCTCAAGATCGAGAGATGAAGCAGCACATTAGAACACCCCTTGGACATGGGTGTCTGAATGTCGTCAAAGTGTCGGTGTCACAAAAGTGTCCGACACGGGTGCAGCAAGGTTTTTGGAGCATATGTGCTTCTTAGATTTTTAGATGTGAAGAATATGTATAGAACATGATTTTATATGTTATGCTACCATGCCCACATTTTTGTTAACAAAAGTAATTCTTTCAAGGGTAATTTTGTCAAAGATATGATCTTATACGAGTTAAGTAGTTGTTCTATTGTGCCAACTTGGCATAAAAGGAGTTGTTTTATCAAATATATGATTTTTTGGGACTAAAGTGATGGTTATAATGTACCAACTTGATATAAAACATGACATGTAATCACTTCTATTTAGTGTTTTTAAGTTCAGACTAGACCGGCCTGTTCGACTAGGGAGCTAGCCAAGTACCTAGTCTAAGCAGGCCAACAAATCAAATAGGCTAAGATAGGCTTAAGAATTGGTATGAATCGGTCTGACTCGATGGTTTTGTAGAAAAACTAGGGACCAATGAACCGCCGATTTGCAAATTTTAGCCATCTGAAAAAAAAAGAAGGAATGTGCCATGCTATCGCCATGCATGTCGTGCTATCGCTATGCCCTATCATCGTTGTGCCCTGCTGTCGTCGCATCCCGCATGTCGCAGCGAGAAAAAGCTTATATGTGAGAGATAGAGAGGGAGAAAGAGGTGTGTTGATAAAGAATAATTGAAGATGAATGGGAAGGCTTTGCGACACAATGTTTCTAGGGGGAAATGCTATTTTTTTTTTTTGTGGTGTGGGGGGCGGAGGGAGATGGGGGTGGGCAGGTCTCAAGCTCGGGTGCTCTTCCAAGAGGCATTTTGCCTATAACCATCTGTGTTGGCCTCCAAGTTTAAAATAACATACTAGGATTTTTTTTTTGTTAGGCTTGAAATGGGTTTCAAATTTATTTTAGGCCAACTTCAAGAACAAACTAGCAATAAGCTTTATCAAGAACCTTGACCATGACAAGAAAAAAAGAATCTTGACCATTTTTTTAAAACATAAAACTAATTTTTATTTTAGATACTTGTGTTTTATAATTCAAATTAGGCTTTTATTTATATTTATCTAAGCATGCAAGTTTTTAAAATCATGTTAAATTATTAATTACTTATTATTTTATTATATTTATTTAAATTTGAATATATTTTAATATATTTATTTAATTATCTTCGATTTAACCAATGACTCATTGATCTAGTTTATTGGCCGAGTCAATCACCTAGTCGAGTTTTAAAATTACACGTCTATTATTGAAAATAAAAGCCAGCTAATATTTAGGTAAATTTATCATATAAGATTAATTTTGGAGAATTATAAAAAAATATAATTAATTTTAAATGCTATTTTACGAGTGATATAATCTTTCAATTAAAAAAAAGTGATAGTTTCCCCCCAAAAATATAATTTTACAAGTAATTCATCAATTTTACCCCAACCATCCCTCTTCACAAGCCGCTCCCCGCTCCCCCCTCCCTCTCCACAACCACAAGCCACTGCCCCTGGCCCCGGGCCAGTCCCCTATGAGCCGTGGAATCCCAGCACAAGATCACTCTTCACCTAAGTTTTGTTCAAAATCGATTCGAGCAATGCTCGCTTGAGCATTACTCAGCAACCCAGCTCCAACCGAAATATGGATTGCTATGCTATGCAGCATGACCGAATTCCATGCTCTCTTTGCGGACCAATGAAGGAACCGCAGATCGCATTTTTTTGTCTCACCGGTGAAAGAACGCGAAGAGGAAAGAGTCAAGAAAGAGAAAAAGGCGAGGGTAAAACTATAATTTCCTGGGCAATAAAGTCAAACAAATAGTCAATTATAGTTACAAGTTAATTGTGCAGGGCGCCGAAAAGAGAGTGAGTGGGCGCAGCCAGCGCCTCGCAAATCGCAATTGAGGATCGAAACCGCGGCGATCGGCTTCGAGTTCTTTACTCACTCAGTTCCAAAGCATCTTTGAGCATAGGTCAGTGATGAGCCTTTACTTTTGGGTCTTTGGCTTTTCGTTAGCATGATTCCTGCGTGGTTGTCTCCTCTACCTGTTCGATGAAATTCCCCACTAACATTCTCCAATAGTATGGTGCCATCATGTGCACTTTAAAAACTTACGACAAATTATTATTATTATTATTACTACAATGGTTAAAGAATTAAAAAGGGTGATTTTCTCAAAGAGAAGTGAAGTTTTTATGTTCTCAAATCAAGAGATTCATCACAAAATTTTGACATTTGTTCTCGAGACACTGGTTACCAAAACCTTTATAATGTTATCTTGTGATTCATTAACGGCTAAAACAACATGTAAGATTATTATATATCCTCATTTTATATTTCAAATGTAATTGTCTTTTGAAATTCACGAGTGACTTACTAACTTATAAAAATTAATGATAGAGTCAATATGACTCATATTAAAATATTACGATATATTAGGTTCAGTACAATTCCACGACTTTGCATTGCATGCAAGTGTTCACTTGTATTTTGCAAACTTAAGGAAAGAAGACATATTTTGGGATTGGGAGTAGTTACAGTTTCAAAAATCCAGATCCTTCAATTCTGCTCTGTGGGGGTGAACCTACTTAATTACTATCACTCACCCATTATTGTACTGACCAGAACTGCAACAAAGATCGTGCAATCTTACATCAATTTCAAGTCACATGACTCACAATGCTTCTGACCTGTTCCTTATCTTCAAACCTATATATAATAATTTGATGAAGATTCATCTCATTCATTCAATTCAACCATGTCCCCCTCCAACCATAAAATAATAAAATGGAAACAACATAAGTGAATAATTTTTGGGATGGAAAATTTTAATTTATGCTTGATTAATTTATCAATCTTGTAGGCCAAGTCGATTGAAGTGAGGGCTTTGAAGGGCCTCTTGGAGCAGCTCATCATCATCCCAAGAATCTCTATACGTCTCTAAGTTGACTTCTGAGTTGATTAGTGCTGACAAGCAAAGCTCTTTTCTCCATTCTTCTAAACGAGGGAACCCCACGTGCTCCCCGTATTTGTCACAATACTGCAATTACAATTTAAAAAAAAAAAATCTTTGCTCAAATGTTACTTATTACAGTGTTCATTATCCCAACCAAACCCATGTTAGTTACAATCCAATAACCTATACAATGGATCACCGAGATGCTAATTTTTATTAAGACTGTAATGAGGTCTTCTTCTTTCATTTTAATTATCTCACAGCTTGCAATGTGATGTGTGCAGTGGTTAGGAATGAGCTGACATTTTTTTTTTCAATTGTTAAAAGAATAATTTATTGTAGTTTATCTTTGTGTACATTTTGTAGATTTATGTTAGTATTTTAAAAAGCACGTTTATTTTGATGTTTTATACTAACAATTATTGTACATTATATTTTAATATTTTATTTTAATTAATTTTAAATTTACAATACAACAAAAAAAACTCTTGCTCAAATGTTACTTAATTATTATAGTGTTCTTTCACCAAACCAAACCTAAGAGTAATGAGATGTCTTTTTTTTCGGAGTAAAAAAAAAAACTCAAAATTTGCAATGTGATGTGTGCAGTGGTTAGGAATGAGGCGTCAATCGTTTAAAAAATAATGTATTGTATTTGATCTTTGTACATATTACAGATTTATATTATTATTTTAAAAAGCACTCTTATTTTGAGGTTCAATTGCAATTATACACTAGTATGGAATTGAAAACACAATTACGGGAGTCTGCGTTAACAAATCTCGCAAAGTGCGAGAAATTGAAAAAATAATTTTTAAATTTTAAAAATAAAACTCACACAGTGCGAGATTTTGAAAAAAATTAAAAATTACCTGTTCCCTAAGTGCACCCCTTCACATGGTGTACAGGTCACAGTCTTCCGTCATTGTTATTATGTCCAAAAACTCGCATTGTGCTCTATTTAACACTCCATAGTAGGTGTAATTTTCTCTCAAATTTCATATTATTGCTATTATTTCACTGAATCTCCATAATAAAATAGTTTTTTTCTTATTTTGATGTTTATATTAACAATTATTGTACATTATATTCTAATATTTTATTTTAATTAGTTTTGTATTTACAATACAACAAAAAAAAAAACTTGGCTCAAATGTTAATTATTATAGTGTTCTTTCACCAAACCAAAACCAAGATTAATGAGGTGTCCTTTTTTTAAAAAAAAAAAAATCTCAAAGTTTGCAATGTCATGTGTGCAGTGGTTACTGGTTAGGAATGAGATGCCAATTGTTTTTCTATTGTTAAAAGAATAATGTATTGTATTTGATCTTTGTACATATTATACATTTATATTAGTATTTTGAAAAGCACTTTTATTTTGATGTTTTATATTAACAATTATTATGCACTACATTCTAATATTTTATCTTTAATTAATTTTATATTTACATTACAGCAAAAAAAAAAAAAAAAAACAATTTGCTCAAATGTTACCTAATTATTATAGTGTTCTTTCACCAAACCTAACATCTTACAATAAAACAACCTAAGCAATGGATCACCAAGATGCTAATTTTTAATTATGAGAGTAATGAGGTGTTCTCTTTTTTTTTTTTTTTTGATATTACCTCAAAGCTTGCAATGTCATGTGTGCAGTGCTTAGGAATGCCTGCTAGTTCTCTTGAATGGTAGAACTCCTTGATGGATTTCATCATTTCTTCCCATGATGGCAGTGCTTTTTTCCCGGAAAGCACTTGAGCTATCCATATTGCTTGTGACTCAAAGAAGGGGAACCCTATGATCTGCACAGTCCCATCAATCAAGAATACTACTGTTATATCTGTAGCATACATTGATGAAATATGAGTAGTGTTTATTGCACATCTCCAGGGCTCACATTCACTCACAAGTCACTTCCTCTAATATTAGATAAAATTGCTCATGACCTCACAATTTGCTTCAATATATAATAACTTTTTTGCCATTTGTAAAAATATACATTATCCTCTTCTGAGATTTAGGTTATATTACACTCTATACTTTTATATTTTTGTGAAACATGACACTAAATACCCCTGTAAAACATAACCTTTAGTAGTCCTATTAGAAAGTCAATGTATATATGACAAATGGAGGAGTATCTTATGTAATATCACTTAATTTCAGGGAATGTCAGCCCTAAAAATTAAATTAATATGGGGAGATGTATGTGTAAATGTATCAGCTTTGCATTATTTGATGAAATATACCGTACTGCAACTACAATTATGTATGTTTATGTGAAATGAAAAATGTCACCTTACACTAATTCAAATAACTGAATTCAGGGTAATTTACCTTTCTGGGGATGCCTATAAAGGACAGGGATGGAGCAAGGGATGGGGGGAAAGTGTGCTCGTACAAAGGGCCCACTCTGTCATCATCCACAACTACCATTTCTTTAGTGTTAAGAAAGGGGAACGCATAGGAGTACCTACACATAACCAATTGAGTTTCAAATCCTGTCAATAATTAGAATGCACTACTATTATTAACTCTAAAAGGAAACACTGGACATGTTTGGACACAGGCCCCACGCTGTGATCTCCAAGCGTAAGATCATAATTATTCAATCATAATATCTTTTTGATGACCTTAAGTTAGTGAAAATTTATGAGATTGATTTGGCTCTCTGATTATATGTACTATTCATGATAGATCATAGATTTTTGTTTTGTCACTAATCGGAGTTTAATCAATCAATTTGACAGCTTGATCTTTACCCTGTGCAGTACAAAATAGTGTCCGCAACAATGCTAGAACCATCCACGAATGTGACCTGCCCATCCTCATGAAGGGTGTCTATCTGCACAAGGTACCACACATGTGATGAAGCTACCAAATATTGTATTGAATTTAAGTACATTTCTGTTCTTTTACTTTTGATTAGAACTGGAAAAAGATTAAGAAGGGATCATACCTGTGGATGAAGGTGAAAGTTCTCATGTTTGGATATGACTTTAGATAGGCCCTCAGAAATATTGAGAGATCTTGAACTCATATGGACTTCCTTGGCTACTTCCACAAGCTCTATTGATGTATCTTGCCCACTTAAGGAATTTCCAACAACCACCACAGTCTGTTGAATGAAAATTTCCCTCCAAGTTTGAGTGTGCTAATTTAGAGCATAAACTGGGGGAAATTTTAAAATAAGAAAGCTAAACAATATTTAATTTCTCATGGTTTAGCCAATGCATATGTGCTTGCTTCTCAAACTTTTACACAACTTGCATGGCCTTCTGTTGTATTTTAAGTTCGTAATCTTTAGAAAGTAAGGGAAAAAAAATAGAGATTACATTGGTCATATACCTCATTGCGGAATGGTTCTGGGGACCTGTAAATGTGACTATGCAGTTGTTTCCTTTTCCATGTATCCATTCCTGAGCATCACAACGACAGAAAGACAGGAAAAAAATGCATCATGCATGAACTAGAAATGTATCATTAATCATAATGAATATCCTTTTCTCTGGCATAAAATAAATGGATGAGTAGATTTAAGGGGCCTAAATCACTTTTCCATTTCATAATCCTGTTGTATCTCTATGTGAGTCAGAGATGGATAAGAGAGATCCAGAGAAAAGTAGAAATCCACCTACCTTTAATGGAGGGCAATCTAGGTTGAGAGTAATGACCAGTGGCTACAACCACTGCATCAAAAACCTCTTCCACTACCTTCTCACTTTTCTTCTCTATGCTTCTAACAGTCCATTTCAAATCATTACTACACACACCGTAATCCAACATCCCCACACAATCCACCCTTGTGTTGAACCTAATCATCTCTCTCAACCCAAACCATTCACAGAAGTCCTTTAGGTACAGAAGCAACTCTGTATGGCTAGGGAACCTCCTCATGTCTCTACCTTTCTTGACCAGAAATGGAAAATCAGTGAACCCCATGATCTCCCTTGGAGATGTGAGCCTCAAAGATTTATAGATACTGCTATGCACTTTTAGAAAAGCGTTTCTCCCTAAAGGATCCTCCCCTTCCACATTCGGTTCATATAACCATTGCCCTCCGACATCATGATTCTGCTCCAGCACCACCACCTTATGACCTTCTTTTCTTAGCTCCCTTGCTGCCACTAGCCCTGATGGTCCTGCTCCAATTACGCACACGTTCTTGGATTTGTTTGTCTCAGAAACCATGGTAGTTTTTTGGACCAAGTTGCTGCAGACACTATGGCAGAAAGGCTAATAAGAGGTGTTGGTAACAAGGGGTGTTTGGTAATAGGGTGAGAAAATGCCAATGAAAGTAGGTTGATTTTGTTTTTGTAGGTGGGGAAATGTGTTGGGGCTAATGGGGTGCTTTTATAGTTGAATATGTTTCACGTAGCCAAAGGGAAAACCATAATTCGAGGGATAGTGATGGTTTGCTGTTTGGGAGACACACGTGATCATGTAAAATCAATTACTTTCAAGTCTGTCTACTTTCAAGTTTGGACTTCAATAGTACCACCTTGCAGGCAGGACTCTTTTATCTTTACGTTGAATACTTCTTATTATAGCTTTAGCCACATTGATCTACTCACAAATCAATTGATAAAAGTTGAAGTTAAGCATCTTCTCCTCTGTCTCTTTTGATTTTTTATGGACAATGGACCAAGGTTAATTCTGGTCTGCACTGCATGCATGTGTTTGGTACTCCCTGTGATGATGATCTTTCATTTACATGGCCTAACCATTAGGACAAACGAACCACCTATCTATATTTCTTAGACCATAGCATATAGCATTGGTGTTCGGTTCCTTAAATATCAATTCATCAAACTGCGGATGAGGGGCCAGCATGATCAGGACAAATTTTGGAGGGGAAGTTTATTATGGCCCCCATGCACGTACGGGACTTAATTTTCATATTTTAGAGGAGGGGAAGATTAATATTGTGTGGATTTAACTCGTTTATTTATTTATCTATGAGGATTGATTGTACTAATTTGTCAAATTAGTATTTCTATTAACTGTTGTTTGTTCCAATTATGAATTCTTATAGGTTTGAAAAACTTGTGTATATATATAACGAGTGACTGATGATAAAATTTAGTAGGACATAATTCATAGAAAGCAGGTCGTGGAGTCCTTTTTTCTTTTTTTTTAAATACATATTGATATGTGAAAAAAATATAATAGCATTGCAAGAGCATTTTTTTTTAACAAAATAGTTTAGGATAGGATAAGATCAGTCCTCTTTTGCAGAATAAGTCACTAACATGAGTAAAAAAATTATATGTAAACTCTCAAATTCCTTGCTAAATTCATGTTAGATTAAAAATATGTGCTTAGACTTTACCCAAAAAAAAAAATTTGCTTAATTTGATGGATTATGAAGATAAAAATTTTGAATCATAAAGGAGAATGTCAAGACTAAAGATAGAGTTGACTGGATGATAAATTGTTCAATTACTATCTTTGGTGGGACAATTACTGTGGAAAAGCATTTATTTATTTATTTTTCATGTACGCACCCGAGAAAAAGATGGGAGCAAGTGCTCTCAAATCACATATGACGGTTTAAATCTGTGTTCCTTACTATATATTTACCAAGATAAGGGATGTTGCTACTGCACTGGATTAGACCACAAAGTATCTGTATTAAAGAACATTGGATCGGTTTATTTTTTCCATTTATTTAAAATGTGCCAATAGAGAAATTGCTGCTAGTAGTGCGCTACAACCTGCACACAAGCTTGTGGGCAAGAGCTAAAAGAAGGGCTAATATCTTTTAAGCCTATGGGCCGGGTATGGCTTTAAAATTGGAGCCCCACAAGCACAATAGGCATGCCTCACCTTGAAGCTAAGGAAACATGAATAATCATGAAACAGTTGCCATCTTGATTATTTGATTTCTTGATTCAGCATAGTGTTTTATTTGCATTCATATATGATGGGAGGGAAATAAAGAGAAAAATAAAGTCTCACATAATATATGGAATAGGATCAAAGTTCCAAAAATTTTATTATTTCTTTCTCTAATACCATGTATGTAGTGTGTAATGCTTTGCGTAGGTTGTAAGTTATGCTAGTTGTTTCATCTATGTTGTCTTTGGGTGAAGTTAAAGTATAATTGTCCAGATTTAAATTATTTTATAATTAGGGAAAATGATAGGCTGCTAATAGCCCATACACATTGTGCTTAATTAATTCACACGTTTCATGCATGGGAAAACTTTCAAGACAAATCACATTATTCAAGAATCAAGATAATCATTTCAAGGATATATGAATAAGGATATATATATTGTTTTGCCATGTCACCCCGTTATATTTCTCTGTTACATGTTGCAAGTTGCATGACTTACAATTTGCACTTATTCTAAATATGTTAGGTATGCATGTTATAATTGTGTGATTACGTAATGGGCCAACCTTGTCTTCGCAAACAAATATTTTTAGGTAAGCAATTAAGGATTTAGATTATTCCTGCAGATTTTGTGGGTGAGATTCAGCAAATTTTAATTTATTGATATTACTTATATTTTACACATAAAAATTAATCCATTTTATATTTTGATATGATGAATTAATTAAATTTGCAATGAGTATTAAAAGGATCACCAACGTTCCATAGGTTCAAATTTCTGATGTACAAAGTTAATCTGAAAACATTCTGATGTGCCCAAAAAAGAAACGATTTAGCACTTATTTTAATTTTCAAACAAAGCCTCGGTTTAAAGTTTTGTAAATAAATAAACTTTCTGAGAAATTTATCCCTGTGAGGTAACCCTGGTTTGACCACATCAATCAGGATCCACTGAACAAATCATACTCAATTTTTAACATACAAAAACACTTTTGAATTGCGCAAAACCTGCCCTGTATATTTCTTTTATAATGATTAAACTCAGTCTTTACTTATTACCAGAATATTTATATCTGATACCTCTGTTAATTACTATAGAAAAAATACAAATGCTTTCGTTGCTTTCTGTTCACTGTTATATTGTATAACTTAAAAGGTTTGGAGGCCACTTTTGGACTGTTGAATGATAAAACGAAATCCGATTAGATTTGAGAATAGAAACAATGTCAAGAAAAATTTGTGTATGATTAAGAGTTTCCGTATGAAATCATCATCAATGTTATACTAATTCAATTATTTGTTACTATTATTATTCTGTATGTGTTTCACATCAGTCTTTAGTGCGAAGCTTTGACTTCATCTATTACCCTCCTTGAGGCTGTAAGAGATAGCCTCACTGGTTGGTGGAACCTACTAACACCACAACATAAAACCAAAGTACGTAATAACTACATTGTTTCTAAAACAACATTGGGTGAGTAGTAGGCAATGATTTTGCAACATTGTCTCAAGTCTCGGGGTATTCATCATAGACCTTCTATAATTTAAGATTGCTCCAACACCAGAGTGATCTGCACTATATACTTTGACATGCTCAAAACAGATAACATAAATATTGTTTCTACATTTTGGATCTGTTTGCTATCTAATTTGCAACAACTCAATCTAGTTATTCCATTATTAAGAGAGCAAATTTTATAGAAAAACAGAATGTTTGTCGGAAAAGTTTGACATACTTATTGATTTTGAAATGAATAAACAGGTTAACTCACTGTATTCTATCCAATGATCATCCTTGCTTCCTCTCAGTAATTTTGGCAAATTTTTTAGACAGTGTAGCGTGGTCAATCTTGTAATATCCTCATTAACTGATAATCCTTGACCGAAAAAGGAAAGGACAAAATAATAAGCCATAATCTGGTTATGCAATCTTATTTTTTTTCTTTTGGGGTTTGGTACATCAACAATCTAAGGATCTGCTTGGTTTCCATTTTTCATCTTCTATTGTCATTTCCTGTATTTTCTGTGTTCAGGATTTTACGACAAAATAATTAAAACAGAAAATAGAAACAAAAAAATTGAATAGTACTTTCATTTTTCTTTGATAAATGATTTTGAAAGTAGAAAATACAGAAGATAAAAACATGAAATGAGATCGAAAGACAAATCGACCCTAAATTTAACTTGTGACATGCATTTTCCCTTCCAATACCACAAAATCATAGTTAGTAGGCAATTTGATTCAATTTCTTGAACAACAAAGGAATTAGCACAGATGTTGTGCTTACAGGTACATTCCTCAAAACCTGCAGGGTCTATGATGTGAACTACAAATTATCTTGTGTCACGTAGCCTGAAGAATACTTGAATTGCTGTGTATAGTTTGAAAACTACTCTTCATCATTTCTAATGATTAGTCAGACATTGTTATTGAACACCTAATAGTGTAAGTATGCTTGAAACAATGATGAGACGAATTGTTCTCTCTACTACAAATAGCTTCATAAGTAAGATTGATTGATTTGACAGGGTCCCTTGTAATTGTGTATGGTGTATCTCTCTACACATGTGCACAGCTGTATGAGAATAAAATCTTCCTTCAAGTGGAAAATTCTGATTTCAGAATTAAGCATCATTGGTTCAGATGTAGTAGGCAGCCAATAACATCAAAGATATATAATGTGTGATTCTTTGACACCTGTGATTGTAGTGTCATTATGTGAATTAAACCCTTTTTTGGAAAACAGTTAAAACAGGTTAATTACAGCAGCATGCACAATCATGTAAGCTGTTATTGCTGTAAATACACTGCTTCTTTGAGTATGCTTGGAAGCAAGAGAAATACAAATTCATCCCTTTACGCTTTGTACAATTCTAATCTTTGGTCAAAGTGTATAACCTAAGGAGCATGAAGGTACCTAAACTTAAGCCATATATCATATAGGATAAGATTAAGAATTTTGCTTGCATAGATTCTGTGTTTCTAATACCGCCGGATTTATCAATTAAATTCTGAACTTAATGGAAGGATATTAGACTTGTGTTAAAAGCTAGTCAATCAATGGCTTAAAGTTTACTTAATTGTAGCAAAGAAGATTAAAGCTTAGCTTTATCAACACCGTTACCAAACTACCTTTTAAGGCATTAGATTAATTTAGTAATTCAGTAATGAGCTATAACTTCTTCTAGCACCTTCCTCGAGGAGATGACATGTGGGATTTGTGGACCTTCTAACACACGAACAAGATTTCAGGAATTAAAGTGTGTGAGAGGCAGGCAATGCTTTTTGTGACCATGTCTTAAGTCTTAGGCCATTCATCATATACCCTCTAGAATTTAACATTAATTATATTGCTTCCATTGCAACTATTTTATTAGAGGTCTGTGCCAGATATAATTTGATATAGGTCCTTTTTCTCCTATCTTTCATTTATGGCTCTGCAATCAAATATCAACAATGTAAATTCAATGTGGTTGAACAAAATCAGAACACATAACCTTGTTGACCAATCTAAATTTGGGTTTTAATATGCATTTTTTTCCTTTTACGATCCAAAATTTGTTAGAATTTCAAGTATGAAAAGTGAAATATCACGTTAGTTAAAAATGGTCTAAGTGAATAACATATAAGATGAAAACACGTATAAACTCATTATCTTAAGGTTTTGCATCAAAACTTCATGTTTAACTTACTATTAGGTTTTCTCCCTCAATCTCTTGGATGTTGGCTCTTCCTCCCAACAAAATTTTTACCACCCAATGCCATGACATTAAGATGCTAGCTACCTCAACCAAACACACTCAGAGCATAGTCTTCTATTCTCTCCCCGTGAATAACTGTTCAAATAGTCAATAAAGGGAAATAGTGAAAAGCAAAAGTTCTTTTTGGTTCAAGCAGCAGAAAGGAAAGTTAAAGCAGAAGCAAACAGACAAGGACGTCTTTAGTTGGTTGCTGGAAAAAGAAAAATCAATGCCACCCAGTATTTCCTTGTCTTCAAAACATTACATCTAGAAATCTTCAAGCTTAAGTCTAGGACTCCCTGGACCTTGACCAGAAAACTTTGGAGAAGTCAAACCTGAGCTAGCTAGCAATGACAATCTACCAGACAAATTTTTGCATGTCATTGAATCAAGCCCTTGTAAACTTTATATGTGGAACCTACTCTGGCTCCTGGATTCATGCACAACTTTGCATCACTTTAGAGATTGGATGGGAACATGGTTTTAAAATGTGGTCCGCAACCACAATTGCAACGCACTTTTGCTGTTGCGATGCCCTCTGCAATCATATCCCAATGGCAATTGTGACCCTTTTTTCCACATAACAACGTAACCCGGTTGCAATCGCAATTTAAAACCCTTACTGCAAGTAATGCGACGTCAAAAAATTTTACTGAAAGGAAAAAAATTGTGGTTAGTGTCTTAGTAGAATGAATAAAATGGAATGACCTACTTGTTTATTCAAAAATCAACATGTATGTCCAAGAATCAACATAATTCTCACGTTATTCTAACAAATAAATTAACTCTCGCTCACATTTGTTTGTGATTATTGAATGTTGTTTAGGCTTGGTTCATTCTCATCAATGAGGTCAGTCTCTCCTTCGGTTTGGTCAATTTCTGGCACCGTTTGTTTTTGTTCCTATATGATATATGATGGTTGATAGGTTAGTTGCTTTTCAAGTTAGTCAGCTATTTTAGCCACACAAAAAAAAGACAAAAGAAAAAGAAAACATTAATCAGCTATTTATTGTTCACAAATAAAAAGCTATTAAACCATCCAAAATAATCTCTACTTCTACTTGAGGTGCTCTGATAATGAGAACTGATGAAGTTTATTTTTGGGTTTGCTATTTCTCTAGCCCCTGTTCTTCCTTCCTGAGTGCTTGGCTGAACATTACGGAAATCGTACCCCTTTTTACCATGATGACTTATTGTATGGC
This sequence comes from Dalbergia cochinchinensis, assembly GCA_031216125.1. Taxonomy (NCBI): domain Eukaryota; kingdom Viridiplantae; phylum Streptophyta; class Magnoliopsida; order Fabales; family Fabaceae; genus Dalbergia; species Dalbergia cochinchinensis. The sequence goes on along the minus strand of CM062373.1, from coordinate 48,815,291 downwards.
CATGATGTCCTACGTTTTGGGTTAATCCGGCGACGGAGCTTCAACAAAATTTCTAGGGGGCCAACAACTTGGATATATAAATTAGGTGATAATAATTAAATTAAAATTAATTACATATTGTATATATTTTAAAGTAAATAACTAACATGACAAATAATGTTAATACATACTTAGATTAGAGGAGCCCAATCCAAAATGTTTTCAACGATTAATTGTAAGTACAATTATTTTTATGTTTTGAGACATTAAGTTAAAAGAGCATTGTGTTATGTTTAGATTATATGAAAATAACTAATTTTATGTGATAAATTATTAAAAAAATTATATGAAATAATTTATTTGTATTTTGTAATATTTGATACTTAGGATTATTTTGACAAAAAACAAATAATAATTATAAAATAATTAACCTTTATCTATAATAAAAAGTTTAAAAAAATTGCACTTACTTAAATTATAAGTGAGTTTTAGATTTAAAATTCTAATTCTTCACATCTAAACCATTCATACTTTTTACAGAAATACATGAAATTATGTTAAAATAGCTTAAATTGGGGAACAAAGGTTTTTTTTTTGGGCATTTCAAAACATACGCCAAATTGTGTTAAATTTTTTTCTAATCATTAATATTAGTCATCAAAATAGAGTTTAGATTTCATAAATTCATTATTTAATTATTAAATTTGTTGCTATTAAATCTTATAATTGCTTATCTATTTTAATAAAAAATATTTATCTCTAAAATGACGTTTAATTGTGATGTGGTTTTTTATTTTTACTTTTTAATTGGAAAATGTCTTAATAGACTTTTTAAGTTAGAGAAGCTCATTTATACAAAATAGTATATTTGGACTTTAAATCTATTTATCTATTTATTATGAAAAACTGATTTCTATGGGTGCATTTATTTTAGATTTTTTTTATATAAAAACAATTTTCTAAGTAAAAAAGTTAAAAAATTACTTCCATAGAAGCTATTCATGTAATCTTATATTTAAAAATTAAAAATAGATTATAAGATTTTTAAAATAGTAAGTGACTGAGTCAAGATATAATAATACATGATTAGAGATTTGTGTAAAAAAAGTTTTTACATTGACAATACATAAAAATTAAATTCACACACATACATTCATATGTATATACACATATACATATGTATATAATTTTTTTAAAAATTTTGGGGGGGTCATGGCCCCCTATTGTCTAATCTAAGATTCGCCTCTGGGTTAATCGCCATTGAATCAATAATTTTCTATGTGTGGAGTCCATCAAAATAATCTAATAGTAATTAACTCTTCAATTTCTCATATTACAAATTTTCTCATTTTAGAAGAGTTAAATTCGACAAATACAATGTCCTTGTGGTGCTATATAGCTATTAATGTTTGGGGTTAGTTTTAAGGATATAATTTGAATATAGTGACAGTAATTCTTACTATCAGTCAATCAAATTCGCATATGTGCATGACTTTTGAAATTGTGAGGTAATGGTCAAACTTATTATATTAATATGGCAATATATGAGTAGATTATTTTATAAAATAGATTTATACTGTTAATATATTAAAATTAAATTCTTATTTGGAAAGTGATGACATTTATATTTATTTTATGGACTTATTATAAATACTCAATGAGAAAGGAAAATATATTGTAGGTTTCTCGCATTTTTTAATATCCACTACTTATGTCTTTCTTTTTCGTTGTATGTTTAGAGTATAAATAATTGAGTTTAATTTCATGTGTTGATAGTGTAAAATTTATTTATACAATCATTAAATCACATTCTACCACATTAATAAAATAAGTCTAACTCTTGCTTGAGTACTTCAAAAGTTATGCATATGGGAGGATCCAATTGGATAATAACATAAAAAGTTTTACATTGTTAGTACATTTAAATTAGGGCAAATTACAAAAATCTCCCTTGAGATTAGTAAATATTACACTAATCCCCCTCTTAGATTTTAAAATTGCCCTTACCGTAAATAAGTTGTTACAGTAACCTCCCTTACTAATAACAAATCATTAATAATAACACAAAAAGTAATTTTGAAAAATTAAAAAAATATGCAGTGACTATTATGCCCTTAGATGTTTCTCCTATTTCTATAGGATGCCATCCACTTACAAGAAATTCATCTGTGACAAAAACTCAGTAACCTCACAAGTAATCCCAAATTATCTAAAGAAAAATCAAAATGTTAATAGGAAAAATAGTTTAACAAATCAAACATGGCATCCGTGGTTTGAAATTTCAAACCATTGCAAATGGAATCCAATTTGAAGTAAAATTATAAGAAGTAAAATCCAATTTAAAGACTTCAGCAACATTAATAATGGTCAAAGAAAGTTGTAATATTAAAAGAACTAAATTCATGCAGACACATGAAGAGAGATGAGACAATCAAAATTCACAAATTAATATATTTCTCTCTTGAAAAACATTGTTTACGATGAGTGCCTTTAATAAGCAATGAATACACTATAAATAGATGGATGCATGTTGCCAAAACAAATTGAATCCATTAATGCAATCTTGTTGCGTTGTTCACTAACAAGAAGTTGCTTTAGCAAACAACGTTCTACCTCAATAAGCGGAACCTTTCTACATAACAACTCAAGAAGTAGTAACAAGAGGCCGGTTTAGTTTCTATCATTGCCCCCCTTAAAGTAAGTTTGTACAATTAATCATTCCAAGCATTTTCTTCAATTTGCTAAATAATTTTATTTTCAGTGGCTTTGTAAAAATATCTGTGACTTATTCTTCATTATGGGAACAATCAATCAACACTTCTTTTTCAACTACCAATTCTAGAATATTGTGAAACCATATGTCTATGTGCTTGGATCTCCCATGAAATACCTAGATTTTTGCTAAGTGAAATAGCAGACTTATTATCACAAAATATTGTTGTTGGTGTGCTTTGCTTTTGATGCAATACTTTCATAATTCTTCTTAGCCATATTGCTTGTGTAGGACAACTAGTCGTTGCTATGTATTTTGCTTCAGTCATAGAAAGTGCAATAATTGGTTGTGTCTTCGATGACCATGATATTGCGCTTGATCAAAGATGAAATGCATATCCCGAAGTGCTTTTTCTTGTCTATATGTCTCCAGCCCAATTATTGTCTATGTACCTAACAAGTTTCATATTCTTAGTATTTTCATAAAATATTTCATCATTCAAGGTGCCTTTAATATATCGTAGAGTTCTTTTTGTTGCTTGCAAATGACAAACACAGGGTTCTTCTATGAAACGGCTAGGTAATCAAATTCTAGAAACTATATCTAGCCTGGTTGTTTTTAAGCATCTTAGGCTTCCAATTAAGCTCTTATAATGGGTAGGATCCACAGCTCTTCTTTCATCTCCCCTTATTAATTTCAGGTTCTCTTCAACTAGTGTGGAGACCGACTTTGAATTCTCCATCTGAAGCTTTTTCAAAATATCATTAGCATATTTCTTTTGAGAAATGAAAATGTCATGATCCCGCTAAATAACTTCAGTCGAAGAAAATAGGACATTAAGCCTAGGTTCATCCTTTCAAAATGTTTCATCATGGTCTCCCTAAACTCAGTAATCATCTTCAAATTATTTTTGGTGAAGATCAAATCATCAACATAAAGACACACCATGAGAATATCACCAGAATCAAAAGATTTAATATACAAAGTGTTACGACCCGACTTGTAAGCATGACCAGCACATAAGGGATGTGTTCTCATGGAATCCTTTGGTAATGTGACTAGCTAATATGCATATAATGATAAAAATATATAATTCAAATAATTCAGATTTAACTAAATTCTATAATCTTGAAATGTTTTCAAAACATAAATCCTAAATATAAAATCGTGTAATAACAAGAATCTGGGTCGAAGCCAAATACAATTAACAAAGTAGCTGAAACTCAAAAATTACTAAACATAATAATATACATGTCTAGGATCTTGCCTACATAATTACTGAAGCACTACTATGACTACATGAATCTTTAATAAGTTTTACTCCGAAGCAAAGCTCACCAAAAGATGTTGCAACACTACTGAGGAGGATCCTATGGTACAACTGAAGTTGTAGCTATATCTATAAGGGAGGAAAGGAGACGGATAAGTTCATCAAAACTCAGTGAGTGAACCTCTATTCACAACCCACATAGGACAATAACAAAGATACATACAATATATATGCACCTGATATAAAATATTTTAATATTTAAATACATAATTATATTGAAAATAGTACTGCAACTAAATTCATAATAATAAGTAGCAGAGAAACAAGAGCTAAACTAAATAAAATAATTATACTAGGCTGATAACTGAAACTGATAGGCACCTAACTAGATCCTACCGGCAGACATCACACTGGGTTTCTTACTATAACTAGGGTTAAGCTAGTACTCAAGCTGGATCACTTGATACCAAGGTTAATGATCATGTAGCCATTAACTCACTATTCTATTTTTCACTAAATATTGGCTAAAACTTATCTTCTACATGTTTCAATGTTCTTACTGTTCATGCTAAATTGGGGTTCATGTGATTTTTTGAAATGATAAAATAATTCTACATATAAGGAGGATAGTCCCATGAGCTTTCTAAAATAATCAATTTTCATGATAACCGAGAAATAATAATTTTTTGTAAAATTTCTATAACCCATGAAAATGTGTTTCTTGGCATAAATCATCCTAAATAATTTTTGTAATATGAGAAAGGTACTAATAATGACCAAAAGTATGACAATGAGCTTATTAAACCCATTCACCAGTGATAGTCAGAAGTACACTTTCACTAATAACTTGACTCTAGGGAGCAAGGATGGCATCGGTAACTACCAAAGAGTATAATGGAAACATAAACAATTGAAAATAACCATAATCACTTACCAAAAGTTTGGGGAGGAGGAAGAATTGAAGAGAAATGTGAGGGAGAGATGTGAAAAGGGTTGATAGCAACAAGGGGGTGAATCCCGAGCCTAAGGATGAGTTTATATAGTGTATGGGATATTTTAATGAAACTGGATCTTTTTGACGCATATTGGTATCGAGGTCACCACTATGGCAATCCTAGACCACTATAGCAGTTGACGCAACAAAAAGCCCACCATGTAACTTACTTGGACCGCTATAGTGGTCTTTAAAGATCGTAATATAAGAAGCCAAATAGTTTGACTACTATAACAGTCTATAATCGCTATAATAGTCCTTCCTATGGCATCCATCACTATAGTGATCTTTGACTACTATAGCAGTCTTAGGAAAACCTCATTCTGTAGTTTTCATGATTTCATGAGCTTAGGGCTTTCTTAGCAATGCTAGTGGGTCCTCAGGGATCATAAGATTGCACTAGACCTATTTAGGGACACGTGAACCTAAGATATCACACAAAGTATGTTCAAAAGGGTATCTCGCAAAGTCATTCTTAATGAAATAAGAATCAATATTTTTGTACTACACTCTTTGTGCCTGTTTTAAGCCATATAGTACCTTCTTCAATTTGTAGACTTTTTCTTTCTTCCCCTTTATCACATAGCATGTAAGTTGCTCAACATATACCTGTCTAATTTAACATGCTTTGCTTCCTTAGCTATATGATAACCCATTTTTTGATTGTGCACGCCCCATTTTTCACATGGGGTCATACAAATTTGTTGGAGGCTTCAATAGTACTAATGGGAATTTGGACGGCTTTAATAGCTAGCAAGGGATGATATCGAGCTCACTCTTATGTTATTGGCAAAATAGGTCTTTTCGTTCTCATCTTATTATTATTATTATTATTATTATTTTCAATTTGGTCCTTCTCTTTAATTTTTTTAAAATAAAAATTATTGTCAATTTGGTCCCTGCTTGCTTTCCTATTACATAATTTATGAAAAATACGGGTATAACTCAACATACATCACATCTATATGTGTCCTATGTTGGCACCTTTTGTGCCACATAAATATTTTCAATTAATAATATGATGAAGAAATAATAAAGACCAAATTGAAGATAATTTATAATATAAGGGACCAAATAAAAAAATTAAAGATAAAAGAAAAAATTAAAAAATAAAAATAAAGCATAAAAAAATCCTTTTTTGGCCTTTGTTATTCTGATCTCTTAGTTGTTCATTGTTTAATTTGGTCTTTTAGCAACAATGGTATTTGAATATTAGATATATCTCAAGGACCTAAATACTCTGTTTATAAATATGAGACTCACTACTTATTTTTCCCCTAACTTCTCTCTCTCTCCTGGTCACTCCTTTTACATCACAATGAATGTCTACACTTGTTTGGATGTTCAAAAAACATTTTCCTTTTGCTTTGTCTGAAGGAAATTTTTGTTGAGAAAACAACTGCCCCTGCAGGTTGTTTGGAATAAAAAATAGATATAATTAAATTTAATTTTTCAGGAATCAAATTCAATTTGATTATGATTTAAATTTTAATATTTGGAATAAATTAATAAATTGCATAATTGAATTTAATTACATTATTTGGAAATGTATATGAAAATGAATTGAATTTTGTATTTTGAATATTGTACTCATCCTTACGAGTATTTTGGTAGTTTTAATAAAGAGGAGAGAAAAAAAGAAGATATTAGATAGGGTTTAAGGGCATTTTTAGTATATTTACTTTTAGCCTGAAATCCACCAAATTACTATAGCAAATCAGACATGTTTTGGTCTGATTTATTTTTGTGTATTTTTAAATAATTAAACCCTCTTTGAGTTCTATTTCTATGTCAGTAATTTGATCCAAACCAAGGAAGGGATTTTAACACTGTCATACAATCATATACTATCAAGTCAATCAATATTGTTGATTTTCACATCTATTGTATAAATATTCATACAAATGAAAGGGTTTACTTAGATGAGAATGTAAAAACAAAAAAACTTTATTTTATATTATAGGTACATCAAAATCACATTCATAAAGCTTATATCATAAGTTATTTAATAAAAAAATAAACTAATTTTTTTTTATTTATAATCACCAATCATTAATAAAGTTAGACATTTGTTTAAAAAATTGAGATCAATAGTCATTTTAATGAATATTATTTTACGAGATCATTACCATGACTTGAAATTACGTCTCAAAACCCAAAACCAAACACATGACGAGTCGAAACTCATTGTATTCTAACTGGATGCATTTACATTAACATGACTTATCATCTATTAATTTCTCAACATGGATGTTTGCCAAGGTTGCATTTTAAACGAGTTGCTGGGTTGAGGAACAGTCAATAATTCCTGCACATTTTGTTCCTCATTCTTATTATATAATGTGCTTCTCTCAGTAGTAGTATAGCATATTTTTCTTCCTCAATTGCCTTGCTCATGGTTTGTTTGGGGCAAGCTACTCAAAGCCTGATTGTTCTGACTCATGATCTGTTGCCTGTAGAGTGTCGCCATGTGTTGTTGAAGAGATTCATATTAGCCGACTGCATCAATATACTTAGTCCTTAATGACAAGGAGAAAAATTGAAGTATATATCAAATACGAACTCACAAAATTCAAAGAGCTTGTGTTAATTATTGTAATCGTCTAATAAAAAACATTATTTTTAAAATTTTTCAGATATTAAATTTTTTAAAAAATTATTTTATATTTATTGATATGTGACATAAAGGCAAAAGATAACAAACTTTTATTTTTCCAACCAAAGAAGAAGAAGAATGTTAAGAGATTGGTCTCTATTCACTAACAGTTTAAAAGAACTTCACATTATCACTAATAGAATTTTAAAAATAAAAATATTTATTGTATAATAAATACACACCATACACCTTATAATGATTAGATGTAATAAATGATTTTTACTTATTTCACCCATTCACTATATCTAATGGTGATAAGGTGGGTGATGTGTATTTATTGTGCAATTTTGTTATTCAACTAATATCACTTTTAAAAAAGTTTTAAATCATGGTACTTAACTATTCATAATAATAAAATTAAATTAAATTACCATTGTTTATAAGCAATTTAAGGATCATTTATCCCTCCCTTACCGCTCAAAGTTAGATAGAAATCCTTTGTCCCCAAATGGTATCCTCTTTCATGTCATTTCAATTATTTTTTGACACGTGAAAAGATAAGAATCAAAATAAATTTAAAAATTTATAAATTACTAATTTACCATGTGTCAATACATGACTGATGGATAGGGAAGAGAATATCATTTGGGGACGGAAAATGTATATCTCTCAAAGTTATTGTTATTATTTTTTGCTTACTTTCCAAATTGAGGGTCGAGTTCTCTCATTAAAATTGTTAAAACATCAAAAATAATAGCATGATATATATTCTCTTTTACTCCACTTTTCACATTTACTGTCTATAAAACTCCCAAGTATAGGCTGAGTCTACTGGTATTATGAATTTTACAATTTTATTTAATTAAATGTCATTATATATCATCAAAGTCTGACGACCCGGAAGATTGTTACCATAGTTTAACAACATAGAAACACGTACCCACCAAAAACAATATAGAAATGCACGAAATAAGTGTGACCGATTTACCAAAATTAAAACCAAATTCAAAAGTTGGAAAGAAATGAAAATAGGGTATTTTTAAAAACTTCTCAAAGTGAAATGATTTGAGACCAAAGCATAATCACCACTGGTTAACTTGCATGTAATAAATCACGTACTTGTGCAAAAGCAGTAGTGCTGAACGGATCAGGCAAAGGAATTGAGGCATTGGTGCCTGATGCAGATGCAGGTAGTGGCTTTGGAGGTGCTTGAATAAATGAAGGCATCATAAAAGAAGCAGGTGGTGCAACAAATATAGGGCCAGTGGCAGGAGCTCCTCCTACTGTTGTTGGTTGCATGAGTTGTGGGAATGGCCTTGGTGCAGCCGTGTGTGGAGCCATGTTGTTCATGTTGACCATTCCCATTCCCATTCCAAGGCCAAGTCCGTGCATTCTTGCTAGCATAGACATTTGAAGCTGTTGTTGCATAGCTAAAGGCACCATCATCTGTGGCATGCTTGTCATACTCATCATGTGGATCTGTGCTTGGAGCTGTTTTAAGTAGCTGATCACCTCCTCTAACATTGAAGCTTTATCGGTCTGCAATTTTTTGCCAATTAATTGATCCACTATAGGAGGAGGTGTGTTTGATCAACTATACAAAAACTATGATTGACCATTTACTTGAAAATAAATTGGTGAAGTTAATCAAAAACCAAAGCTAAAATATCCTTGTGGTTCCTCACAAATATATTGGATGACAAGTTAGTATATCGGGATTTAAAAGTTTTAAATTAGTCCATTATAATTCAAAAAAGTAAATAAATCAGTCCATGTATTTGTACAATAACCAAAAAAAAAATACTATACAGAACTATACTGAAAGGTCAGTTTGTCCTTTTCTTTTTATTGTGAAAAATCAATTTGAAACTTTTAAATTTTGATAAACTAATTTGTTTCGAATATAATTTTTAAGGGAATAAAATAGGTATTTAGTCAAAACATAATCTCTGTTATACTCTTTAAGGAATTTTAAACGAAGCTAAGACACTTAATGTCATGGGCAAATTTGAAAGAAATAGATGGTCATTGTTCTCACCTTACTTGCATTAGGCACCAACCTCTGCAAGGCTTTCATCTTCTGATTAATTCTATCTCTTCTTCTCTAGAGCAACAAGAAAAAAAAATGGAAATGTTCTAGTATATATTAGTAAATTTGAACAAATTATGCGTAAGTTCTCTTTATTTTTTAATTTTTCGTTTTGAAATGATTTGTTAGGATTGTTAACTAATAAGTGGTGAAGAAAACTTCAATTATTAACCCGCTCGGACTGGTTATGGATGGCAGCAGTTCGATTTCGTCTTGTTGAATTGCTTTGGTCTGCTTCTATTTTGGTGTCTCTATCATCTTGGCTATCCCGAATCTCCTGTTAAAATTTAAACCCAGTCAGTATCTTAATCAATTAGGCTACTAATAAAATTATGGACTACTTATATAGATTTCTAAAATTGTTTTTTTTTTATCATAAATTGTTGTTAAAAACCAAGAAGAAAGTAATACTCACATATAAATCGATCGTACATAGTAAAACAGAAAAAGAAAGAAAAAGGAAGCAAGATTTCAAATTGAAGCCATGTAATCCACAATAAACAGAAAATGAATAACGAAAAGCAGCAAGATATTTTCTATGTAAAGTATATGGTAGAATCTAAACTATACTACAAGAAGAAATCTTATCTAATTAAGCAACATAGATTAAAGAAATTATTGTACCATATCGTAATTCATGTCTGTAGACAGATTATTTAAGCTTATAAAAAAAAAATTATAGTGAGCCTCAAACATGTGAACTAACTTCAAATGAAATATATTAATGTCTAAGTAGCCTAAAGAACAATGATATCTGTACATACCATTCAGTGTGTCTGTCAACACCGAAGAGTCCCATGCAAATAATGAGGATTTCAGATTCATGAGTGGGGATATGGCAAATTGGGATTGTAAGGCAATAATATTGTAACTCGACTTCCCATTCATATGCGTACAATCCTCAATCATTTAATTTGTACATGAATCTTCAATTAGGTCACAACATTATCACTTACCTTAACATTATCCCCATTATTTACACGTGACTCTTCAATGTTGATAGATAGATACACTCAATTAGCATGTCCAAATATCAGAATCCTAAACTCCATCCATTGACATTGAGCTAAGTTTACCGATCCATAGTGACAAGCTGAATCCTCCTCGAGAGTTTTGTTCTTGAAGCTCCGGCCAGATTCAAGAGAGGGCCATGTTGATGTCATCATGGTTGTTTCATTGTCCCTACCAAATGTGGCAGCACTACCACTAGCACAACCACTACGGTGGTCACACTCTTCTACCATGTTGTTCTTGCAGCTAAAATTTCTCCCATGTTGATCACAATCCAAACGTAGTCTTTTCTTTGTCAATGTTGGCACCAATTGATATTGCTGCCCGGAGGATGCAACAATTGAGCTTGCACTACGAGGATGGCCATGCTCTTCTCTTATGAACTTTGATTTTTGTGATTTGCATGATGTGGCTTGGTGAACAATATACTCTAATGTGTCGTGGGCCTTAAACCATGTGGGCTTTTCTTGAGAAGGGGGAAGAAGCCCATCAAGCCCATGCATGGATAGCTGGCCATTTTCCCATGTCAATTCTGTAACCGCGTCGTAATTAGACCTGAGCATCAAGAGCGTGAATAAAAAAAATTACGCAGTGTTTGGACAGTTACATTTATAATCAATCAATAATTTAATATAAGAAAATTTTGTCAGAATTTTTTATAAAAAGAAAGGTGGTTATTAAATAAAATAAAATAATATGACCATTTACCCATTTAAAAATTCACCATAAATAAATTTGGATAAAAATTTTGACTGCTTATCATTGTAGTACAACAACATATTTTAGCTTCCATATATGCCAGCTTTTAATGAGAAAGCATGACTTAAAGGGAAGAGCAGGTCAGGCCTGAAAGTGAATACATATTTTCTTTTTATGAAAAAGAAAATTTTATTTCATACATTTTTATATGTTTATAACAATATTTAAGCTAAGCTTCTGTAATTTAGAGGGAGAATCTTCCAATGAGCATAAACACCCATGAGTGTCTGTGTGAAGTAGAAAAAATTATTACATGGGAATTTTCTACTTTCTTTGTATGTGTGAAGTTATATTAATAAAAAAAAAGAGAGAGGTAATTTTCTAACGTAATTCACATAGCTTACCGCAACATATATTAAAATTTGAATTTACATGTGTAAAGTATAACAAAATTACCCGAAATTTTGTCATGAAATATACTTAATGACCATTAATGCTCGGAAGGTTCTTAAATACTTCGTGAATACGGAAGAAATTCTCAGAAAAAGTAGATCTTATAAAATTTAAAAATGAACGCAACTTATGCAATTAGTGATTTGGTTATGATTGAAATTCGTTTGATTATATTTTTCAATATTTTATGAAAAATATGGGTTCTTCTATGACACCCTTCTAAATAAATAGGGTTTCAACCCATGCTGACTCGGACAAATTAAACTGCCAAGAAGAATGAAAAAAACAATCTTATTAGTCCTCTTATTAATAGGGTTTAATCCTAATATTTTAATGTAATAAATGAATGTTCAACATTAAATATTACAAAATAATGAATTTTTCTTATGAGCTCATAATTAAGAATTTCTAGGATATGAAATTTGAACAAAAGTTCCGACTTCTCACTGATTGCTTGCTTGCGACAGTAATTTATGGTTTGTTTGATTTTCATTTTCATTTTTATTTTCCTATTTTTAATTTTTATATTTTCTTTTATAAAACCTTCAAACATAAAATAGTAAAAACAGAAAATAAAAATATAAAATATAAAAAATGAAACACAAGTAGGAAATGAAACACAAGTATCTATCTATCTTTATATATAAAAAAAAGCACATATCACAGTAAGATGGCTAGTTTATTATAAGAGTGAGAAGGGTAAATTTGAACCGTATAACTATATATAGGTGATCGGGATTGAAAGTTAATTAATAATAATTAGATTCAATGGTCAAAATTCACTCCTTTCACTTTCACAATAAACCACTTTTCTTATATACTATATTTCTTATATATGTGTGTGTGTGAAAACAAAAGGGGTAAAAAAAGAGAATGAAAAACTGAAAATGGGAATTTCTATGACTCATTATTCAACATCATCACAAGAATCAAAGAAAAAAGAATAGAAGAAATCAGATAAAAGGGGTTCCATAAATTAAGAATTTGTAAACAAAACCAAAGGGTGTGGAATGAAGCATACATGGGGACAAGGGTGGTGTTGGCAGGGTCAGGGTAGTCCTGGTGGTTGCTGTGCACGTGAGAGTACCTGCTACCCTCTCCGCCTACTTCGACTTGTTCTTGTCTTTGTTGTTGTTTCAGATTCCAGTTTGGCACCAAACACTGATGACTCATGATTATCACTCCCTTCTTTTTCTTTGAATGTTCAGTCATACTCATCACCTATGATATGCAAAGATGAACAGTGGCTTTTGAGTAGTTGAGGCTTTCCTTGTTTTGTATTGCTTAAATCATAATTGGGTCCCCTCTTTTGGTGTCCATTTTGAGTTGAAAGAGATTTCACAATGAACATGTGGTGGATAAAAGGACTTCGAGGGAGAATCGGATATGCTTGTCTCCTTCTATAAATGTTGTCAACTTTGTGCCGTGTCCCATTCACAACAAGTCAAAAAATCCAGCAAGAAATCAAACAAATACACATTGGATAATTATTGAGCAAAACTTTTTGGCATCAAGTATGTTTCTAAAATGTCAAATGAATTATAAAATTAGACCCTGAAAGTTTTTCACATTGAATAAATCCTTAAAAGTTGGAGTAAAAATTATGCCCGACAAAAATAGTTCGTGAAGAAAAAACACATTTAATTTTGTGCCTCCTTCATAATTAAAAATGTAGAGCAAATTTGTTCCTTTTTTTGAAAAACACATTTGCTTCAAGGCTTCTTCCAAGTTAATGTATTTTTCTGCCTGTGACCGCAGCTCCTTGAGCGTCCTAGGCTTCTTCTTGGCTAGTGAGCCCTGGAAATCCCCTTGTCTGTGACCTCCAATAAGAGTTATCGGGACTGTCTGAGGGGTTAAGTCGCTGATTTGGAGCGTCTCCTTGTTGAATCGGTCTAGGTACTCCCATAGGGGTTCACTTGGGAGCTGGCAAAAATCGAGTAGGCTTGTTACAGACTTCAGCTTAATGTGACTAGTGGTGAACTGTGCCAGGAAGCGGGAATTGAGGTCCGAGAAGCGATGAACGGAGCTTGTTGGTAACTGGTTGAACCACATCAGGGCCGACTTTTGTAGGGTCAGGGGGAAGGCTTTGCATCTGATGAGGTCCGCCGTTCCATTAAGTAACATCCTGGTCCGGAAGATGTCTAGGTGCTCTTGAGGATCGGTGGTCCCATCGTACTATTTTATGTCCGTGGGGGGCTTGAAGGTGGCCGATACGAGGTACTTCATGATTATTTCGTCGAAGGGAGTCTCTATTTCCTTGTGGGTGTAGCCGACATTCTCCCATTCTCCTTCCGCATGTGCTCGGTCTATCCACAGATGGAGGTCGTCAGACACGAGGTCGAAAACCAGCTTGTGTTGGGCCAGAAGGTTGGGTCATTGCTACTCGAGGCGTAGGAGTCCCCCCCATGATCATCTTGCCCGGATGGCTTCCACCGAGTCTCTAGGTGCAGCCCCTCATCTATACTTCCTTTGCTTCTCGGAGCCTCTCTTCGAGTTCAAATATGCAATCATCCTGCCTCTTTAGCCGTCTTTCTACTTCTTCGATCACCACATAATCTCTTTGGCGCCTCTCTTCATGGCGCTTCCGCCTCTCTATTTCTTGCTCCAAGTTGGTCATCTTCCTTCCCTGCTCCTGCAACAGATTTAGCACTTCCTGATAGGGAGGGTTGACACCCTCTGGTGCATGCACCACCGAGGCGGGCTGGGGTCTCTAGTGCTGCATCGTTTCTTCTAGTTGGTATTCCTGAGGCTCCTGCTTGGGGTTGCAGAGTCTAATCCTGTCAGCCCGTCTTGGGGTTGCAAAAACGAAGGTGCGGAGGAATCTGGCATTGAGGCTGGAGCTCGACCAACCTGAGAAACTGGTCTACCGGTGGTCTTGGTTCTGGCCATTATTGATGGGATGAAACGAGATGGGGAAGTGGTAGTGGTTATAGGTGGTGCCGTGTTGTGAGAAGTATCGGGGTTGTAGGGGGTGGCGCCAAGGCGTATAGTGGTGAGGTTATATATTTTGGTGAACCCATGTATGGTGGTGAGGTTGTGTATGGTGGTGAGTAGCTTTAGGTCCCTGGCAACGGCACCAATGTTCTGTACCGTAACCGGAACAGGGATTTTGAATAGTTAAAGCTTCGTTGGCTGATTCCTGCGACGCCTAAGTGAGAGTCTTTTAGAGATAATGATTAGAATTTTAGTAATACCTGTCACTTTTACATTTTCCACTTTCTATTTATATGAGGATGTCCATATATGGTAACTTTAGGACTGAGCTGTCCAGTACGGAAGGAATGCAAATCATTTTAGGGGTTCTTTTGGAATGTGTTAGAGTTCGAGTTCGTCCCAAGGTGAAATTGAATTCCTCCCAGGATTCCTGGTTGCAGGGGCCTATTCCGGGGTTCTTCCGAGATACCCTTCCTCCTCGGAACTCCTACTTCTGAACTGTTAAGGGGGAGGAACTCTCGTGAGGCGTTGGTTTCTGATGCTTGGGAATCTAAATTTTGAGTTTCGGAATTCCGATGTTAACACATATGTTAGTAGGGGAACAAAGAACGAAGAGGTTAATACTTGATACTTAATAGGGATCGAACTTCTAAGCCTAAAGTACATTAACTCTCCAGCCATTGAATGTTGGTTTTAGTTGAGTTGTATTGGGCCAAGTCCAATTGAATAGAACTTGGTGTCAATAAACGATGATCTTTAACAAAAATATTCATTTCAAGAAATTTTGTATGATAATTCAAAATTCATTAGTTAAATAAAATAAATCCGTTATCTCATATTTTATTAAGCCATATCTCAATAAAAACTTATACTTGAATAATGAGTGATTATATAAATGAATTTACACAAATTATAATTTCTCAAAATAATTTATTAATGAAATATGTAGAATATTTTTTCTTTATATAATTATTTCATCATACAAAATATTAACTTTATAATATTTTAAGTAAAATTTATATGGTTTATTTTATTTTTTAAGGTCTGTACAGTTTTAGTCATATATTTTTTAATTCTAATTTTATGGTATTTTGATATATTTATAAAATAAAGTAAAATTATAACACTAAATAATATTATATGTATTGCTGGTGAATAACTTGTAACTGAGTAGAGCTTTTGAAAATTGCCGATAAATTTTTTAATTTTGTTATAATGTTGTGGATCAATATAAGCATTTTGTTAATTTTTTATCAATAAAAATATCCTAAATTTGATCATATAAGTAATATTTATATATTTTTGTTCTATTTTGTAGAAGATGGCAAAGGAAATTATTGAGAATATGATTTCTTCAAACAAATATTGTTTCAGTGCAATCTTTATGAGAATTATTAGCTTTTTATTTTTATCCATAATTAATAATTATTATTATTCTCAAAATGTGTCAATAAAAAAATTATTCTTAAAATATAGTTATTAAGTATTATTATTTTCATGTTTCGCACTGGTTATCCTGACAATCTTTCTGTGTATTACTAATTTTTTCAATTTCTATCCATAGTTAATAATTGTTATTATTCTCAAAATGTGTCAATAAAAAATTATTCTCAAAATAAAATTATTAATTATTATCATTTTCATGTTTTGCACGGATCATGCAGATATATTAGTTTAGCTTATATACATTTATTCTTTAATTTTGATAGAATATCTAATTTAAACTATTTTCTTTTATTTTAGCAAATGTCATGAAAGATGTTTAATATCATGAGAAACTCAAAACATAACTTGATTGCATTATATTGTTATGGTTCAAATATATAACATATTGTCATGAAGATTATTATTTCATTCATATTATCTATTTTTCATCTAATACAATTAACATTTCCGTGTATCGCACAGGTTGCTGTTCTAGTTACTTTGCTAAAAATTCATAAAATATTAAGCGCGAACTATTGGAAGTGTAGGATCACCATGGTGCAGTTTAAATATATAATGTGTTTTACACGATAGATTGATAAAAATTACTTTAGTTTCCTCCTATATTGGCTCTGCATCACAATGCTCACGATACACACAGATAAAGTCAAAACACTAGAGTGCATGATCCACAATTTTTTTAAAATTAACTTATTAACGTATTGAAGGCAAGCGAAAAGAATAAAAAAAAAATGTATCTGTAGAACTTTTGGATTATTGCAAAAGAAAGTGAAATGAGTGCCTAGACAGTTTAGATCAGTATGCCACGGGGTCTATGACACATAGGTACCCCAAACATGCATAACAGAACAACTGAAATTCTTCCAATGCCTATAGTTATCACAATTGATATGCTATAAGCATGATGCCATAAAATAAATATAATTTATGGGTAATAATATTTTGAAACTCAAAAAGTACCCATTTTATAACCATTGATGTGATGGTAATCTCCATTTATCCTTAACATTCATCATATTCAATGGTTATAAAATGAGTGTCTGAACAGACACCAACTTTTTGGGTGTCAAATTAACATTACTCATAATTTATTACGTAATATAGTATATATGATTAGATATTAAGAAAATGATTACATAGACGTGACTTTGATGTAGAGTAAATATCCAAATTACTCACTCGGAGAAATATATGAGGGGAATCCTTCAAATTTTAAAAAATATTCACACACGAGAATCCTTGAATACTATTGAATATTCTAGTGCTGCTTAACCATGAGCTTATTCTAAAGATTGGATCTCCTATCATGCTACTTAGAAATATAGATCATTCAGCAGGCTTATGCTATGGAACCAAGTTAGTCATCACACAACTTGGTAAACATGTGATTAAAGTGAAGGTTATAACTAGTAGTAATATTGGTGAGAGGGTTTTCATTCCTAGAATGACACTAGCACCTTCAGATTCCATATTGCCTTTCAAATTCCACATAAGGCAATTCCCATTGTGATGTCTTATGGGATGACGATTAATAAAAGTCATGGATAATCTTTATTAAATGTGGTCTGATTTTGGAAGGAAAAAAAAAACTTATTTTTAGTCATGATCAATTATATGTTGAAATTTCTCGAGTAACCAATCAAAGAGGATTAGAAATTTTGATACGACATAGCGATTTTAAAAATACCAATGAAACTAATAATATTACCTACAATGAAGTGTTTAGGAATGTCATTTGATTTGTACTGCAATGCAACCCTTGCATGCAATTTATTGCACTTTTTCGTGTAAAATGATTTATTGCATATTTTAAGAGGTTTTGTTACCTTTACCAATATATATAACTTCAACCAGTTATGTAATTATTGATCTAATCTGCTCAACTGCGCGGGTCAAGTACTAATTTTGATATGAAGAGAATCATGTCACTTCGAAGTTTGAAATGAAGCCTTAGTAGAGCCACTACTCTCATTCTCTTTCAATATCCCTCTCGTCTTCTCTCTACTCTCATAGTCATAGTCTCATTCTCTCAACTCACAACCTCCCTTCTTCACAAATCAGTGGAGTCACATATCTCAAGCTATTGGTCACTTTCTTCTCCCTCAACTCTCGGTCTCTGCTATCTTGGACTATCAGTCTCCTTTACTTCAGTCACACAGCACGGCGAATACCTCCACCGAGACAGACACCTCAGCCGTTGCTGAGTGCTCAGATCCCGACACCATCTCGTCGCAACAGTTGCATTAATGCCTGGGGGTATTCTTTTTTGAGTGATAATATTTTGGTAAAAAAAAGTGAGAGTCTGAACATACCATTAGATATAATAAATATTAAAGGATAAATGAGATCCGTCATCACATACAATAATTATAAAGTGGATATTTAAATAGATGTCTATTTTTTTATGTCAAAATATCATTATTATTTTTTTTGTTCAGTCGTGTTTTAAATTTTTAATCATTTTTTTGTTTAGTTGAATCAGTTCCGATATTGTATATTTTTTTAATCTTTAATACTCTTATTGTTTAGTTTAACTTTTTTGGTTGTGTGGCCTCTGTTTTTGGTTTTGATTTTTGTGGTTTTTGTTTATTTGTTTGTGAAACCTTAGGAAAATCTCTAGCAGCAACAATGAAGCGAGTGTGGAGGTTCTCTTCAGATGCTGTAGCACAAGCCGAGTTCTTGTGCTTCTTCCACTCCCATGGAATCCTGAACCATTACTACCCTCTTCACCACCATGCTCAGAACCTCACCCTCCTACGCCCTCACATGCCAACGTTGCACCCTCCCTCCTTTCAAGCTCTCCGACATCGTTTCCTTATTCACCGAGAAACCGCCGCTAAAAGACCATCTCACTAACAAAGCTTCTATTTTGAGGAGCCAGTTGGTTCATGAAGCATCGGACTCCGTTAGGGTCCTCAAGATCCTTGATGACAATTCTGAATTTCTGATAAAATCTCATCACCCATCTGGATCCGTCTTACTCAAGCTCTCGAATCAGTTAGATTCACGCCCTTCATTGGCCCTTGTTGTAATTTTACAGATTTTTTCAATGTGGTTGTTCATGTTGTTAAAAAAAATGAATAAACTTAGGATAGTACTCTAGAATTGATTTTATTGTAAGCAAAAAGTTCCTTATTTTATGATTTATTTTTATAAAGTCCTATTTATACCGTCATCCATTATCTAATCATGTATTGTCACATTAATAAAAATGATTAAGTCATGTCAATAGGATGAGATTAATTGGATGACATTGAAAAAAAAATTAACACAGAAATTAAACTCATTTCTATTTTATTCAAACAGTTTATAAAAAATTAAGAAGTAATGTTTTACGGAAAAACTAATTATTTTTTAACATAATAATAAACTCTAGTGAATGTATTGCTTGTGTTGAAAGTAACCCTATTTTCTTATTAGATTATGTTGGCCATCATTCAGGTTTTTAATTGGAGAAGGAAGGTTTCTAGTTATGGCACCCGCATGACTGCATATGAGTATTCTAAGGGAATAAAAGCTGCAGGTATAGACATCGCAATATTGATCTTGCCGCTGAGCTCTTTAAGGAGGCTGAAGACAAGGGAATTAAAACTACCAGTACTTACAATGCACTAATGGGTGCTTACATACTCAATGGTCTTGCCAATAGGTGCCAGTCCTTGTTTTGTGATATGAAGAGAGGGAAGCAACTTGCACTCCTTCCATTGCCACATACAATATTCTCATATCTGTCTTTGATCACATGGAAGCGACCTACCAGGAGATAAACGAGTTAGACGTCACCCTTAATATGAAAACTTATAATCATTTGATTGCCGTTGGATGTGGGATGATATGGCGAAAGTTTTTCAAATGTTGAAGTCAGGACCTGTCGCGCCTAACTTAGAAACCTTACTTGTTGATGCTTCGAGGCTATGCACTTTTAGATAATCTGGAGAAAATGGAAGAGACATATCCTTTGGCAAGGGATCATGTAAACGAAAAGCAGATTCCGTTGATCAGGTCTATGATATGTGCGTATTGTAAAAGTTCTGATGCAAATAGAATTAAGAAGATAGAGCGGTTGTTGAAGCTTATTTCACAAGAAAAGGACAGGCAGTGGTTGAACGTGTTGTTGATTTAAAAAAATGATATTTTGACATCCATATGGGTGTAGACTTCTATATGGATCCCATCTAATGTGAGAGAAATGATGGAAAGAGAATAAGTTGAGAAAAAAAGTAAGTGGTAGGACCCATGCATAGTGTGAGTGGGGTGTTTGGGTGTTTGAGAAAATGGAGTGTTGAAATAGCAAAACCTTGTACTGGGTGGAAAATCTGTCCCTCCTTGTATCATTGTAAGCTGGTCATGTATGGATCATAGCGGCGCCTTGAGGAAATGCAGAGTGTCCTTAATGAGATGGAACGTGCTATCCTTGATTGCACAAAGAAAACATTGTGGATAATGTACGGAGCTTACTTGAGCTGTGGTCAAAGATCGATGGTTTTGAAAATATTGGGACAAATGTTCAAGCATGGTTACGAAGTCCCCTCAGATTCATTTCCATCATAAAATATATTGTCTTGTGTATAGCCTGTTTCAGCAATTGTAAGCACATTGATTCAACAGATAAATGTGAAGATGTCCATTACACACACTTGAAAGAAATTGAACTTGTCTACTATTTCTAGAGAAGGAACATGCAGCACACTGAAAACCTTCTATGATGAGAAAGCATTCAATGAAGTTCTACACCTGTGGTTGCACATAGTCCTAATATTAGAAAAATAAAATTGAAGTGCAACGGACGTCTTCAATGGCTTACTAGCGAAATAATCTGTAGGTATGCTTCTTTTCTTGAGGCTTCTTTTAACAAAATTCTTATTCGCAAGGATTGCTTGTTTTGTCTCTCATGTCTCTTGTCCTTACTGATTTCTTGAAAAATCTAACCAAAACCCATAGATTACAAATTAGTAAGTGAATATAAGAAGAAAAAAAAATTATCCTTACTAATTCGAGAACTCCTAGATCCTGAACTCCCAATGATGAGCAATAACAGTAAGTCATATTGTTTTGTATCATCTGCATGTGTGGATGGCACTCAACCATTCATAAGTCAACCATTCATCACTCTGACTCTATACGTTGCCATGATATTGAAGGCCTTTTTTCCATTTTAAGATGCATGGTCATGTTTGTTCGGGTGACATTCAATTTGAAGCAATAATTTACTATGAAGTAGCTTTGACTATTTAACCCTCCAAAGATAAGTTAGGCTTTAGCAATTCACAGGATCTTTGTTTTGCTATATCCCCTAATGAATCCTTCTAAAATCCTCTTAATTGTTAAACGAGGAAAATATTGATTTTTTTTTTAAAGATATTAAATGCATTTGCAAAGCATTCAATATTTTCCTTGTTTTGTTTAGCACTTAGGAAAATTATCAAGAGGATTCACTAGGGGATATAAAATTATTCTTCTGAAAAGATTAGTCTTAACTTGTTTTCAGTGATTTATCTATTTTATTTTTCCCCCAAAAAGAGTATAGCAGTTACTCAATTTTAACTCCATCCATGTGCCTGTACTCAAACTGTTTGTTTATTCTTCAAGGTCAAGCCATATAAAATGACTCTGTTGCTCTTGTTTTTCTCATTGTATGCTGGCTTGGTTTACTGACAATATTTATGCAGATGGTGTTGTACCTACACAGTCTTTGGGAAATGGAAGAAGCCCCCAACATTTTGATTGCTTTAGTGTTTGTAAAATCCAAAATTAGCCCCACACATGGCAAAAAATGTCTATCTGCCAAATATATTAATGTTTATATCCATTGAATTTTGGGCAAGGATCCTCTAAAGTGAGGTTTCACTTTAGAGGGTAAAGTAGGGATATTTTATTTTTGGATCAATAAAGTTAAAAGTTGGGCTCTCTTTACTCTATTAATCTAAAGGTATGATTGCTCACTTTATTCTCTAAAGTGAGATTTCCACTTTAAAGGATCCAAATCCTTGAATTTTATAGGAGACTACAACAACTACACAAGACACAGAACAATTGTTAATATATGCGGAGGGTATTTACAACTATAAAACCATGTTGGAACTTTGGAAGATCAAGGATGAAGGTCATGTGGGAACTACATATAATGCATTATGTGAAATTGGAACCTAGTTAACATGCACAAACAATCAATTTTTTGAATTGCCGTTTTCTTCCCATTTGATTTGAAACTAATTCTTCAAATTATTTTGTCATCTCAATTTTGTCTGATGTAGTTGTCCTAATTTCATCGACTGAATATGCTTGTAATAAAGAGATGGATTGAAAAATATATGTTAATACGAAGGAGGGCTAATATTATTCTTCTTAACCCTCAAATTTTGATAATTGCATATACTTTTATCAAGAATCTTTTGCAGAAGGCCAATTGTGTATGGATTCATGCCGTGTTTCAAAGCTTGGATAGCTCATTTGATTGAACAAGATAATTAGATAATTTGAGTTGTCTTGATAAGTAAAAAGGAATGCAGAATCCCTAATTTGTTTCCTAATCAAAATATCAGGGATAAAGTAGCTACTCGAGATTTGAAAGTCCATTTGAGATCTCTTTTGCCAACAAAACTAAAATCTTAGGACTAAATATTATCTTGATTTTCAAAATTGAAGGCAAAATATGGTAAACAGAAAAACACAAAGTCTCATGTTTATTTCTAAAGTTAAGATTATCTTTTACTCTATTTAGTGTCGAGTTATGATTTTAAAATCATATCACCTAATATTATGGATATGGAATCACACTATGTGATGTGGGCTTACTTGTTAAACCTTATAAGCCCAGGGAAAATAGAAATCATATGCTAAATCTAGTTTGCCTACCCCACGACCCAAAAAAAAATGCTATTTAATATCAATAAGCCATTGAACATGATCTGAAGAGGCATCCCTACTCATTCATGATTAAAAGTGTCCCCTTTTTTTTATCATCTTAAGATTAAGAGTATATTTATTCAAGAGGCGTCTCTACTCATTCAAGATTAAGAGTATACTTCAGCGTTTGAAACTCTAAAAATAAAAAATACCCAGAACATTCATAATCACTTGGATCTATAGCTGTCTCAATGGCAACCTTCCCAAAAGTGCAAATCATGCTCAATAATAACTAAATGGGATTAGTTCAATGTGAGTGCAAAATAAATTTGAACTAGTTTGGTTCAAATCATTGGATTGAAGTGAAAACTAAAAAAAAAATTATTTTCCAAAAGTTTTTATCCTTATAATAGCCAACAATCTAAAGTTTGGTTGTAATATACTTAATTATGGTGTAAAAAAGATAAATTTCTTAAACAAAAGTGAAGAAAAAGAAATATAAAATGTGACTCTATCACTAAAAATACAGGCGAAACTTTGAAAACTTGGAAATATATAAGAAAAAATAGTTAATCAGTGATCAGATTGGATGTTCGAGTAATCAGGTTTAAAAGTCATAAATATAAAACCATTGGTTTGATTTGTTTTTGCCTTGAGATGAGCTGATTAGCCAAACCAATGTAAGCCATTAAATCAATCTGATACACATTCGGATAACAACTAACCAATATCACAAATGTCAAAATTTAATAACCCTTTTGGCACTAATTGCATTGTCCTGGTAGGCATCAACTACCTAATTGAAATTGTTGTGTGTAATGTAAGGTGAAAGTACTAGATTAAATATCATGTATTACATACTAGGTATTCAGCCACGTATAAAAAAGTGACTAAATGCATTTGAACATGTTCTAAATGAATTCAATCACATTTTATAAGTGTTATTAAATGCTTGGTATGTGATACACCTCATTTCATGTGATGTGGCATTGATAAAACCGTAATGTAATGACTTTTACATCTATATTATTACTAACAAGAATATAACTTTTAGTCTGAATTAAAAAAATGAGGTTAAAATTTTAATTATAAATATTAATGAGAAATTATTTCTCATGCAATTATAATTTAATTAAGCATTATAAAATAAACTTAATTTTTAAAAATAGTTTAAATAATTTAAAAAATATTAAATTTTATTTATTCAAACAATATGTAAATGATAATTTAATATTAAAAAGATATGCTTTTTCATGCTCATTTCAACAAGTTTCGTTTCACCACAAAACAACAAATGCAGTTAAATTTGATTTTACTTATTAATCCATACATGTTTCACACACCGTTCAAGGTAATTGACAAGTTCAAACGGGCTTTTGAAAGTCTCATAATGAGACCAAACACACAATCTAACAAATAGTAAGTGTATCTTTTGTTTCTTTGTTGTGAGGTGGGGAAATTCCCTTGTTCAATGACTTACATTGCTTCGCTTGCCCTCTTCCCACATCAATATCAACACCTAGTAAATGTTGGAGTGGCCTTCTTCAAAAGTTCGGTAGGCAACAATGAGGAGGAATCTACTTCCTGTCCAATGCATACCACAATGTGACCTAAGTTTTAAAACCACAATGTACCACAAAACATACAATATTATGGAACAAAAAGCATTGATTAATGCCATATAGAAAATGTTTTGTCCAATTTAATCAAATTGCAAATGAAAGACAGGCTAGGGCGGCAATTCCTCTGTAAAGGTATCATGCCAAAAATCAGGTGCCGCAAAAGAATAGTGGAGCAAGACAAAATATGATCCATATTTCTCAACAAAAAAAAATAAATATATATGAATTATGAACCTATGCAAAATTTAATTGATACATATTTCATGTAATGATAGAGCAGTAAACTAACCTCCTCCTCTTGGATGTCGGAACAATCAATCCTCTCTTTTCCAAGCTTTTATATCGATCCTTTATAAGGGTACAACAACCCTACATATGTACCAACAGAAATAGGAAAATTTATTTACATGTTTGTAAAAACTGAGACAAAAAAATAATACAAATCTGAGCAAGAGAAATTTATAAAGCCTACCTTAAGCTTCCGGATGGATCCATTTATCTCTTCACTTAATAGAACTTGAACAGGAGCAGGTTCAAACCTGTTATGAAATTTGATAAATACACATTCATCAAGACACAACTATGGCATAATATTTGTTGGTTGAAACTACGGAGAGACTCCACAATAATTACTACTTATGAACTCCACACCTCGGGTATTTGTGACCCCTTATGCTAATGCATATGTCAGGAAGAATAGGAAGACACGCAGAGACATGAGAGATGCCACGCAGAAGGAGGGGTTAAATTGACCAGGGCAGTGAACAGAGGCAAGGCCAGTGGAGTGAGAGAGTGACTATTATGTTGTGGGAAAGATGGGGAAATGCAACAAAGGGAGAGTGCTGAATCTCTCGAACACATAGAACCCTGTCATACTGTTATTTTCTTTTCTGTGAATAATACACATACTCAGAGGTTGATACCCCACTGGTACCTTGCTCTGCATATTATACAGAATCATCTCTTTATTCTTTTGCCTGATACCAGTCCTTACATACAGAATTACCTTTAAAACTCCACTCATCCTAGCAATTATGATATAGAAAGCAAATAAAGATAAATAGAAAAGACTGCTTACTTGTGCTTTCCTAAGCGTGGTGGACGTGTCTTTAACCTTTCTTGTTTAGCAACTTCTCGCCTGAGATGTCTCTTCTTCTTCTCCTCATCTTCTTGCTCAATTTCCTGAATAATATCAGGTATGCTGTAGCCAGAAGAACCGATGTGGCTTAAATATCATCTTTTATCATAAATGGAAAGAGACAAAATGGCCATATTACCTATCAATTTCTTTCGCAAATGCCTCCAACTTCTTCATTTCTGCTTCTTTTTTCAGTTGTTCCTTGCGCCTAGCTCTCTTGTTTAACTCAACTCTAGTGACCCTTTTTGTTTTGATAGGCCTGTTTCATGGATATTCAAACAATACAAATACATCATATGTTTGCTCTTGTGGCGTTCAGGATCCATTTAAAAGCATGCCATGTGTAAATATAACGCAGTGTTCTAGAGGAAATTATGCAAAAATCCAATATGCAAATTTAACATTTACATAAACAAAAAATAAACATCAGTAATATGTTCTCAAGAATCAGAAACATTTTATGCATCTAATAAGCTTGATTAGTATTAGAAGTAGAAACCATCAATAAGCTGTTGGGGAAGATAAAATTAAGAATTTGATCCGTACTTGGAACAGTGTTCAGCATGCATCAAAAATTCTAAATTCAAATTTTACACAATAGCATGACCATATGAAATTATGACCAAAAAGAATACAAAAGAAAATTATTTCAATTGCCTTAATGGGGTAATGTATATTTCCACCAAAAAACATGATTTGAGGAAAATAATATAAAGGAAAACAACAGTATTTAAGTAATGTAAGGTCAAATAAATGTAGACAGCATACCCTTTCTCTGATGCAGCATCCTCATTTTCACCCTCATTTTCAGGATTACTTTTATCATCATCACTCCCATCATCCACATCAAGAAAATACCTCTGCAAAGAAAGCAACAAGACAGACTCAAGCCATATCCAGATACGTGCATTAGACAACAGATGCTGGAAACCCAGATCACTTAATATAAATTCATACATCTAAACCTATACAAATCAACCAAACATTCCACCGAACAATAACGACAAAGGAAGAGAACAAGACTCACGTCTTCTTCAGCAATAGCTTCTCCGGGAACGGTTAATGGCACTGGTGCAGGGCCCAGTTCATCTTTGTAGATTTTTTGCATTTCCTCTGCAACAGCACAAGCTAACACATCCTGGTTTAACAATTAAGTTTTTGAAATTCTTCAGTAAGATTCATTCCAAAATTTAAAAACCAAACACGAGTTAAACACATTAACTTCTCCATAAACTACCTGATGACTTTCAAATGTGGGATTGAATGAGCATCCAGGAGGATCAACCTCTACTGCTGGAATAAGAGAAGGCTTTGATACCTATCAAGCATGCATACATCACATTATCAACTGAGCAAGAGAATCAAAGATAAACTAAATTAAGAAACCCACTGATAGGGGTCTAGCAAGCTATAAATTTTACCTTTTTCACCTTACTATTGTCCCCATCTGAGTCACAAAATCAAATAATCCTATGTTAAGCATCTCATAATGATAACAAAAAAGAAAACCAGAAACTTAAAAGGAGTGAGCATACAAGGTACCTTTATCCCCCCATATATCAAACATGCCAGAAGCTAAGTCGGAATTATCCTGAGATAGATCGAGAGAAAAAAAAAATAAACGTAAATAAAACAAATTCAACAGCAAGGTTTAGGGTGGCGACGAAAAAACATATAACTTCTCTTTTCGAGCAAACATGATTGAGATTATTAAAGCTAAGCACATTATTCAAACTTGTGTTCCTCTCTACTGCAACAATCGAACGATATAACTGACCTTACAACCGTCTTTGTTGGTGTCTTTTGTCTTAGAGGTCAGTTTATGGTTTTTAGTGCACTTCCTCAGCATAGAAGATGGCACAGGCTTAACAAACTGGTTTTTCTGTAGCAGGCTATCAACATGGAGCACTTTTTCCCTGTGCTTTTCAATCTTCCTCTTCGCCGCAAGATCTAGCCTCATCAAATCAGACAACAACATCATCAAAGATCAAATTTTCAAGCACAAGCACAAGCATCATAACTGGTCATCTTCCACATAAACTAAAATAGATAATGCGAGCTTATATAATTAATGGCACCAGACAAAATCAAATAATCACAACTGGTCATCTTCCGCGCTTTATTATGCACAATTTACAAGGCACATCTGAGCCAATAAATTAAAATTAATCAAAATACAAGAGATGATAAATAATAATAAACAATGATTAGTTAAAAATAATAAAAATTAACCCAAAAGTAAAAGAAAGGGAAACGGAAGTAAAGGAGGTAGGTACCTTTGGACTTGTCCTCGTAGAAGATTGCGTCGTCGGAAACGGCGTCGAGGGGGCCGCCGGAGAGAGCGTCCTTCGTTGATTTCTCGAAGAAATCTTCGATGTCTTGTGTGCTGATGTTGGCTCTCCATGCCTTCTTACCCTTCCTTGAACCTTTCGCTTTCTTACCCATTTTCCAAGCTTCTTTGGCTGCGACTGCAGTGGGTACGCTTCAGTTTCTTCGTGTTGCTACGCTGTGCGCCTCAATTTCACAACCCAAGGGGTTTTCAGCGGTGCCCAGTGTTGG
This sequence comes from Dalbergia cochinchinensis, assembly GCA_031216125.1. Lineage (NCBI taxonomy): Eukaryota > Viridiplantae > Streptophyta > Magnoliopsida > Fabales > Fabaceae > Dalbergia > Dalbergia cochinchinensis. Next base: position 48,786,942 of record CM062373.1, on the reverse strand, counting down.
CGGCACCATAAGGTTGAAAGAATGGAACTGGGGTACGAGCTGGGCTGGGCTAGGCTGGACCGGACCGGTATGGGCTGGGCTGGGCTGGACCGGACAGGTATGGGCCGGTCCGGTATGCACCTCCATGGTACACAAATAATGAGCCTGCTGGTACAGCCCAAGCCTTCTGTAAATTATGGGCGAACACACTGGAAAATAAAACAGATGCTGACCCCGACCAAAACATTAAAAAAACAGATGCTGAGCCAATCCCAGACAATTTAGTTTTTAACAAAAAAAAATTCTTCTTACAAAAAAAAAAGATAATAAGAAAAAAAATAAATTCATCCCATAGTTCATAATATTTCAAATTTTGGAAAAAACTTAGTCCCTAACCATAATAGGACTACATAACAAACATCAGTGTTATATATCAAGTTAACTTGCAAGCTATTGAATAAGGTGACTGTTCCGGTACCTAAATAATTAAAGGGGTTCCAATGCCTATATGAAGTTGGACCAATTAAAAAGACAGATTTCATTTAAAAAAGTTAATATCAAATATGAGGTGTCAGTAATATTAACTATTATAATGTATTCCAAATAATATTAAAATTTATAAAACAATCTCACATATTCATCTTCCTCTGTTATCCTTGTTTCTCTTCTGCCACCACCTTCTTCAACCTTTTGTTAAAATTCTTCGATGCCAATCATCCCAAAAATCATACCCAAAAGGGTAAAGTTCCTTTTGTGGCACCATAGTAAAGTTCTTACTTGGATTCAAGGGACCTCTTCCTTTTGTGCTTGAAACATGGTCAGTGACAATTACACTTAGCTAGGTCATGGTTAGCTATGTATGGTTTTTAACTTAATTATCATAATCAAATTTCTTGCTTGAATTCTACAAACATACATGTCTACATATGTATAATTAACATATGTATGATCAGGTATGTAGGAGTAGGTGAAAATGATGGTGTACAACACTGAAGAATCCTAAATCAAAGTGATTAAGCTATATTAGATCCACTATCCTCGTCATCGCTACGGCTAATTTCACCCAAAATCTACACAAGGAACCACCCAAAATGTTCAGCATCCATGGATCTACAAAAAGGGAGTCACTAAAAAATTGAAAACAATATTGCCCTATATCAAAGAAGATGAGTACTTTTCTTTTTGCTATTGAGACCCACTGCATTGCCTCAACCTCCGCCTTGTCACACCACCATTGCGTAAAGTGCTCCATGCTTTCACACTTTCAACATTGCCCTTAGCCTAAAGTCTACTATAACTTTTGTGACTAGTATCAAAGCATTTTTGTCAAGACCCGACTAGAAAATATAATCAACATGTGAGAGACTAAGTCGCCACACGTAAATCTCTTGGGTAACGTAACTTACTGAAAGTATGGATTGACATAATTTTCATACTTAAAACATAATTTAATGTAAATCATCATCAGATTCTCTATTTAAAGCAAAATATTCAAATTTGTGAAGCTAAAATGTTTCAACATACATAGCTGTGAATTCATCGTAAACAAATTTAACATATGCTACTGTAATTCTTGAAAACGTAAAATGTTTCATTTCATAATTATAATCATGATTCGTAAATCAGTTCGAGGCTTGAAATCTAAAACCTAAGTACATAAAAGGTTTGTTACATAAACTTAGTCATAATTTACAATTCAAATCCATACTTGAAATCAAAAAACATATAGGGATGTTTATAAATTTTGAAAATAAATGCATAATCTTAAAATAGCATGCATGGTTCGAATCATACTCGGAATTCTACTGGAGCACTCTAACTAATCTAATATAACATTAGACTAAGTCTTATTATAAATTAAATCTCACTACTAGAACATTTGCGATCTACGAAATCAGTGACTGAACAATAATTGGATTTGCAACTAAAACTGTAAGGAGGAAGGGAAAGAAGTGAGTCATTGATCTTAGTGAACTCTCCTACCATTCACATGGGACAACCAAATAGGATATATATATATATATATATAATACATGCATCAAGCAAAAATTATTTTGATATTTACATGCATAATTACATAGGAAAGCATTTCTAATTCATGGTGCAGTGGTTGCTGGAGAAATACGAGTTTTTGAACATGATAAATATACATAATAATAAATATAATACTTTGATCTTTGAATTCTGAAAGGGCACCTAACAAGATCTCATAAGACAGACACCTAACCAAGCTCTATTCACTGAATACTCTCAAAGGGCGAGGTTGTCCTCTGATGGATAACATGGTGTCAAGTGTAACACCCCGAAAATTATTTAAAAATTAATTTGAGCTTTATTAGTCATAATTTCAAAAATTTGATAGTTTGAACAATGATGAGGATGATCCAACGGATTTGTAAAAAAAAAAAAAACCATGAATAGTAACTTGCGGGCCTTGATCCGTCAGAGTTTATGAAGTGAAACTCTAGAATTGGGACCTGGAGATGCAAATTGAAATTATATGATTATGGTTAGAAATAGGTAGAAATAAAGATTTTATACTGCGAAATTATTTTTCAATATTTGATTACCCGGGTACAATTGCTTCATCCGTTTTCGTGAAATTTGATCAAGTGCACGATTTTTAACATCGAAAGCTAGTTTGACTTTTACAAAAAGAGAATGCTTATCCATTTGAATTAAATGAATGGCTAAGATTCAATCTTGAATAACAAGATCCAATCCTAGCCATTCATACTAGTTTCTTTTATGAATAAATTATACTCTAATTAAAATAATATTTCCAACACCATATAAGATAACCACAAGTCGCCTAATCTCATTATTTCTCCCTTCCAAGCTCGTTCAGCATCTTGAAATGGCAGAACTCCATTTTTCCTTCTTCAAACACTAGCAAACTTGATTCAAATGCCAAAACACCTAGCCTAGACTTGATAAAACAACAAACTCTCTTCACAAAACTTGTTCTACACCTCAAACCCTACAAATCTAACCGATTGAAATCTCAAATCCTCACCTTAATACCTCACTTCCCCACTGCCTAAGGAGGTTTTAGGACTGAAATTGGTGTCTTGAAGTGAAGGGAGATCACTTAGAACATCCTTTGAAGTATCAAGCTCAAAAGCTTTGCAAAGTAGGGTTTTCTTTGGCCTTTTTCTTTCAAAATTTTTCTGAGCAATTCTTACTGGTTTCAATCCAAAATTTCTGGTTAATTGGGTTGATATTATGTTGTTATTGATATATGAATTTTGCTGAAGTGTTTGGATGAGGTTAGAGAGATCATTTTGTCAAAAGATGTTGAGTGATACTTGTTGGATTTTCGGTTTTCTGACAGGCAGTGTTTGATCACGAATTTTCTGGGTTTGTTGTGGGCATTTTCTTGAACTGGAAAAAAATATATGTTGGAGCTAACATCTTGATCTAGTCCCACGAATTTTATTGGGTTTTTATTTTGAGTCAAACTGCCTTAGAAAAATCAAGAACTGAAATTAATCATATGCTGCCTGAAATGCTAGTACAGAAGCTGTAAATTTTGCCAATTTTGTTACCATACCAAATGATAGAATTATCACTTGAAATTTTTACAGAGTATTATAGACATATTGAGGTTTTACCAGGATTTTTATTTAGAATTTTCTGGGTTCAATTGCTAGGGTCAAAAATTATGAATTTTGGTTCTTGAGCTGAGGTTGGATGGTTTCTGACCACTAAACTTTTAGAATTTTGTTAATATAGTTAGAGAACTCTAATTACCCTGAAATGTTTACAAGATCTTGGTGACACATTGAGGTGTCACTGAGAATTTTTATAGCATTTTAATTAATCATTTGGTATGAGAAATAAATTGTGCTACTTGAGTGAAAAATCTGCCAATGTGCTGAAGTTGTGATGATGCCTTGAATTAATGACCTAATGGCATTTGGTTTAAGTTGATGTGTATGAATGCATGCCATGAACTTCCAAGATTATGTTATGAGGAATGAATGAATAATATATATAGGTTTGAAGTATTATGAGGTCAGAGAATTATTTTCATGCATATAGAAATGCGATGCATGTATATGTGAGCTTGAGGATAATGTATGTCTTGAGTGAACAGTAAGTCCCCTTTAGTATAAAGGGCATGAAGAGGTCCCACTAGGGGGCGAAGAGGTCCCCAGTAGGGCACGAAGAGGTCCCTAATAGGGCACGAAAAAGTTCCTCTTTAGGGCACGAAAAAGTCTCATTTATTATGTCAAGGGCACGAAAAGATCATTGTAATTGCCATATGTATATGTATATCTTGTTAAATTATTGGTCTTGAAGGAATTCCTATGATGTTGAATGTTATGAAATACATGTTTTAAGTGATTGAATAATAAAAGAGACTCACTTCGGAAAGGTGATTTTATAATTTTAAAATGAACATTTGATATGTACATATTGCATGCTCACACTTTCTTAATAAACCAAGTGGTCAAAGTGGTGGCGATACGATGACAAGATGAATGGGTAATTGGGGAGTTACCCTAATGAGAATTGTATAATTCTCACCTATGTTTTGTGTTCAGTCGTCTCCGGGTTGACACTGACCGAGACATCTGCTATGCAAAAAGGACTCAGAAGTGCAATAGTGTAGTAGTTAATGCTTGTATTATGTTGTATTTAGTGGAATGAACATGTGTGTAAATATGTCAGAGAACAAAGGTGTGTTAAAACTCATAAAAGAGCTTCCTTTATGTACTGAACTTTGTATTAAATAAATATTTTGGTTTCCTTGCTATATATTTTAGTAGAATGATGACCTAGTTATCTCGCGAATCAATCAAATGGCTATAGATATTTAAGAAAGGTCCGCTAATTTAGAAGTAACAACTCTCGGGTCTGATGTCATGACTTAAGGATGATGTTGCACTTGGGAGGATGTTACATCAAGACTAACAATCTTGCAGTCATAGTTTTTAGAATCAGACCGGTGATTGACTCGGTTAAGGCATTGGGTCACTGGGTTACTGATTCAACCAATGAGTTGCTGGTTGAACAGATTGAACTGAGTATAATTAAATAAACATATAAAAATATATTAAAATAATATAAATAATTAACAATTTAACACATTGAAAAATTACTATGCTTGTATAAATATATATAAAAGCATGTGCACAATTAATAATAATTAATGCATTTAAGTTATAAAATAAATATATCTAAAATAAAAAAATTCCTTAAAAGTCCTTACCCAAAAAAGAGAGTCGGATCCAATCCAAAAATAATAAAAATCTTGTTTGAGTCCATTTAAGCTTTTAATTTGGACTTTGAACAAAGCCCACCAAACCAATTATTTAGCCAACTAAAGGCTGTTGATGCAAGCTTCTTTGTCCTACATTGGTTGGCTTGGGCTTTGCCTGTTTCAGTATATATTTCCTTGACCCAAAAAAGTTTTGATAAGAAAAGGTATAGCACTTAACCTAATTTCAACCCCACTTCCCCACTATCTCTCTTTCTTCTCACCCACATCACCCTACCCGTAAGTCTCCACCATTCATTTCAATATTTTCCCCTGTGCTGTAAGTTTCTTCTTCTCCATTTCAATATTTTTCAACCTAAGCCTCTCCATCATGTCTTTCTTTCGCAACTAAACTCTCTCTCTCTATCGTATGCTATCCTCACCGACGTCGGATTCATGGCAACCTACGGTTCTTCTCCAATCGTTGCAAGATAGTAGTCATCGAACTGGATTTTATCTGTTGTAATGGTCGAACCAACGGGTCGCTGGGTCACTGGTTTTGAGGAAAAAACCACCGAGTCACCCCGATTAATATGCAAGTCCGATCTTTAAGGCTACTCGGACTGGTCACCTGACCGGTTCACTGATTTATTAGTTGGACCGGCCATGCTGATTCAAGTTTCAAAACTATGTTTGCAATTGTTATCACACTGTTTGGTTGCCTATAATTATAGTATAAAACTAATTTGCACATAAATTGAATAAATTTGAAAATCTCTTAAAGCTCCAAACTCATATAATTCTAATAAGCTGACTACCAAGCATAACTAGGGTTCTAAAATCATGCCTAATGACTATCAGATTGCAAATATGGTGATTTTAGAAACCCACAGAGTATGTGTTTGGTCAATATTTTTGAATCGTACTTAGTTCAATACTTTCAATAATGCATAACTGAAATTCTAAAATCATATTTCAAGATGACATGATTTCATAAATATGAAAACTCGTAAATCATAATAATCTATCTATCAATGGAGATAAATTGTACTTAGCTCAACATTTTCCCAATAAAATATAATTTGAGATTCTAAAGCATAATCAAGAAATCCAAAGTCTTGAAAACATGACAATTCATCAATCCATAATACATGTCTAACAATTTTGGTAAACTTATTAAATCTCATATTTTTCTAATAAATATTTTATTTAGCGGATAAAATATTTTCGTTCATATAATATATCAATTATGGTCCCATTGTTTTCTAAAATATAATTTTCATGCTATAGTCGAAAACTAAAATTTAGCTAGATTTGGCATAACTTATAAAATCATGTTTATAACATGTTTTCACTTCTAAATTCATGTTTAGCAATCATAATACTTAGAACATACTTATAATGATCGATAATAAAGTTATGAGTTCAAACTCACTCACCACTTTTGGAGCCGGAAGTGTATGAAAACTATTTTGTTGACCTTGGAAGCTAGAAATGACACTAACAACTATCATAAAATCACAAACTATTCATAAGACACCTAAGAATATGATAGGGCAGATTTGGGAGAAGGAAAAATCATGTAAAATTCATGCACAAGGAAGCCCTAACTCTATACATGGAAAAACATAGAAGAAATTAACAAAAATAACATAAAAACAATTTACCTAGTGATTAGAGAGGATGAAGAAGGCCTGGATTGTGTGAGAGGGGCGGAAGATGACCAAAGGAAGGCTAAGGTTTGTGTATTTGTGTTTGCTGGGACCAATAGATATGTGTGTTTATAGAGTGAAGGATATTTAAAATGAAACTAGGTCATTTTGGGCCTGTCTCAACATTAAAGGTCTCAAAGTAGTGGGCATATTTGCATTAAAAAAAAAATTTGGCAACTTGGTGACTTTTAGCAAACCAAGGGTTCCCGAAATATTTAAAGATTATGTTAGACTTAACTAATAATATGTGAACCTGAGATATCACAATTTTAATAAAGGGTGAGATAAGAGTTGTGGCGAAGGAGAAACAAGGAAAGTGGCGGACGAGAAACAATTAGGGTTGTTTTATAGATTTTAATATTATTTGAAGTACATTATAATATTTAATATTATTGACACATCATATTTGATATTAGTTTATTTAAATCACATATGTCTCGTTGATTGATCCAATTAAGATGGGTATTAGAACTTTTTCATTTCTTTGGGTACCCGAGCACTCACCATTGAATAAAACATATCAAATCCCAAGCTTAACTCAATTATTTAAAAACCTCAAATTTTTGTTCAAACTTGAATCATGAACTGGGGATTTTAGTTTATCACCTACGTGAGTTAGAAATAACTCATGAATTTACTTGATTCACTTCTAATCCCTATGTTAACCCGTAGACAAATTTAGACATTAGTCCGTGACTAATATATAATATGTGATTATTTTGTTAATGTATAACTAAATTGTATAAATATAAAAATAAGAATATCATTTACTGTATAATCAATTAACATGAAAATATTTTTAAGTGTGGAAAATGATTAATATTTTCATTTTTTTAACAATTTTTTGTTTTTGGTTTGTTTCTTAGCTATGTTCTAAAAGTACGTAATGGCAAATTAGATTACAGAAAGGGACAAAATAATGTATTTCAAAGTTCAGTCCATGACTTATATAGTTTGAAATTGATTTTGACGCAAGATTAATTTATTTTTTTTCCAATTTGAAGGTATACTTAATTAATTTTTCCAAAAGGGCTAAAAAAAAAAAAAGAAAAGCAAGAGGAAAAACTGCCGATGAAACGACAATCGTGCACGGGCGAGGAGAAAATTCAAGGAACGACCTAATGACAATGAAAACGACACCTCAAAATTCAAAGCTCCATAAAACTATGCTTTCCCGCTTGAAAGCGCAACCAAAATGTCAAAAAACTCTCAGAAAATATTCACCTTGCCACGCTGGCGATCCGCGAGAACCCCCAACCACCCAATCAAAGCCAATCTCACGCCTCTATATAAATCGAAACCAAGATACTTTGCTCCACAGCGCAACCCAACCCAACACTGTACTCAAGTTCACGATCTTCTGCGACCCAAACTCAAATCGTCAAGCCTCAACCCGCGTCATGAGTTCATCAGAAGCAGCAGCAACAACCACGAAAGGCGGCAGAGGCAAACCCAAAGCCTCAAAGGCCGTGTCCAGGTCCACCAAGGCCGGCCTCCAGTTCCCCGTCGGCCGGGTCGCCCGTTACCTCAAGGCCGGCCGTTATGCCCAGCGGGTCGGATCCGGCTCGCCCGTTTACCTTTCCGCCGTCCTCGAATACCTCGCTGCCGAGGTGCCCCATTCTGCCCATTTTTTCTTTATTCCGTTATTATTATTTGTCTGATGGTTTTGATTGTTTAGGTTCTGGAGCTTGCTGGGAACGCTGCGAGGGACAACAAGAAGACGAGGATCATACCGAGGCACATTCAGCTTGCGGTTAGGAACGACGAGGAGCTGAGCAAGTTGATGGGGTCGGTGACCATCGCCAACGGAGGTGTTCTGCCAAACATTCACCAGAACTTGCTGCCCAAGAAGGCTGCTGCTGGAGGAAAGGGAGACAAGGCCGAGATTGGATCCGCCAGTCAGGAGTTTTAGTTGAAATCTCAATGCGAAATGGGAATGGGTGTGTTTTTTTTTTTTTGTTTATCTATGTCGTTTTAATGGCTACTGTCACATATGTAGGTTTAGTTTAGTGGGATTGGGACTATAAATTGGTGTAAAGTTCTTTTTTGTGGAAGAGGAAATTGAATGCCCTGGCCTATATTCGATCGCATCAGCTTCCAGTTTGTTCTTCATTTCTAAATTACTCCTAAATTTTTAATGTCATGAATTGGTTCTCTTAATTTGCTAAAAGAACAGGGTGTTTCGACGTACGGGTGATTTTGAAATTTCACCGATTTAGAACGATAACGTAGGAAGCCTCAGTCAAGTGCGGGAATGAAAGTTCATGGTGAAATATAATCATTGCACTGACAATTTTTTTGGGTTCGTCTGGTCACATCGAATAAGAGTGCTGTTTCAGTAATAAAATTGTGGTTATTCTTCTGGACATTTTTTTTTTGGATAAGATATAGTTTGAGCAATTTAAAGATAGATACAAGCATAAATATAAAGATGAGTTAAACATACCGGCGTACTAACATAACAAGGAGTTATGAAGAAGCGGATCCAATGATAACTTCTATGCTAAACATCCACTTGGCACACAATATAAGCCAAAAGAAACTAAACATTAACAATGGCTAGCCATATATGACAATTTCACTGTAGTTATTCTTGGTAGTCCTTGCAATAGCCCCTTCAGCATTGCTATCAAGGTTATGGTAGAGGATCAAGTAGCAAGGCCAATCACTTTTGTGGAGTTCACCTTTTTGTTATATCTAGATTATCAATAAAGTACAAGGGCTCAAATGGAAATTCCTCACACCAACTTTTTATCCAAACTGCAAGTCTTATAATCATCGAGTTAAAGTTAAACATATCTTTCTAGTTAGGCTTGAATGATTTAAAAATAATTCTATTGCTCACCCACTAAATAGTTCAATAGATAACGTAAAGGAGAGAATTCCATAGCTTTTTACCAAAACCTTTAAAATGGGTCTCACATCGAGCATCATAGAAGTCAGATGGAGACAAAGGTAGACACATTGCGGTGATTGTTAGCATGAGAGTCTCCGCGAGACTCTAAAAACATGTCCTCTTTGATTGCCCATTGTAATGCAAGTTGTGTACTTGTGGTGCGTGTGGCGCATCATGTTAAAGGGTGGCGATGCCGTTGTTAGCATGTAAATTGTACAATAAAATAATTTTGTATTCTTTTTTTTTTTCCTTTCACACAAGATGTTTATAGCATTTTGATCAAGCGTTTTTCAAGTTTGACTTGCTTATCTAGTGATGGATGCAGAAAATTTCAATAATGAGGCAAAGATATTATATGCATATAAGATGATGTTTTATATAATTTTTATTTTAGCGTAGGGTTAAACGTAATAATATAATAAAAGCAAAATATATATACATCTATATATTTCTATAAAATTTTCGAAACTTTAGTGGAGCATAAGCTCCCCTTCCATTCAAATAGATTCATCCCTTGCTCGTGTTAATAGATAGTATACTCCACAAGAAGATGAAGTTTGGCAGTCATTTGGTCTAAAATTTCAGTTGTATTTTCAAAGGACTGCCGCTTCTTTCTTCCACACATCCCGATGGCACAACATAACTCAGAGAGCTACTGCCATATATTTTAACAAGGAATATGGAGATGCAAGAACAAGAGAGTAATTGGTGGTCCATTAGAGGGTTGAACCCCTTAAGTCATTAACACATTATAATTTTTTTTTTCCTTATTTCAAACAGAGTATAGTTGTTGTGTTTTAAAATTTAAAGTATTCTTATACATGTTGATATAAATGAGATTAAACTTTTAGGTTATGTTGTCAGTTAAAATACCCTCTCAATAATCAATATTTCCAAAATAATTATCATTTTAGAGATTTTTAATATTCTCTTGCCACAACACCCTCCATAATCCATATACACGGCCAGAGGTCTGGCTAAATGATCAGTGAGTCTAACAAGTTATCAATCTATGCGTTGGGCCTCTTAATAGTTATCATTTTTATGATTTAAATATTAATAGCACCACAAGATCATCATTAACATGATGGAAACTGGAGTTCCCATGCGCATTGACTTACCTTAAATAACACAACACTATCAAACTGCGACACAAAAAAAAAAACATAAATTTTCAGTGAAGAAATTTCTTGCCTCACCAAACTGATGTGGTGATTTAATGGTTGCTGGACAGCTTTTTGATAGAATGGAGAGTAGGGATGTTTTCTTGTGGACTAGCTTGGTTAATGGGTATGCTAAGTGTGGTGACTTGGAATCTGCAAGGAGGATTTTAGATCAGACTCCTCGGAAAAATGTGGTCTCATGGAATGCAGTGATTGCGGGATACTCTCAGAGTAACAAACCCAAGGAATCATTAAAATTGTCTCATGAGATGATTGGAGCAGGCGTGGTTCCGGTTGAGCATACCTTAGTGTCCTCTCTGCTTGTGGCTAGCTGAGTTGCTTGAATTTGGGACATTGGATTCATCAATATTTTGTAAATGAAAAAAGGATGCACCTTAGTGTTACTTTAGGAAATGCGATTATAGATATGCATGCCAGATGCGGAAGCATTGATGATAGATAAATAGTGTTCATAACACATACACCGTGGAATAAAATGATCTATTTTGTGTCTAAAATATATGAAAGCAATAACAAAATAAATACTCATAAGTACCTGGACGAGATTCTTGAGACTTTGAGAATTTACTTCAAACGTATGAAGGCTCCACGTGTATCCACACTGAGACTAATCCTTTGCTCTCAACCCTTTGAATGGTGGAAAAATTAATAACAAAATTAATAACCTTGTATTTGAAATTTTTGAAGAGATGAGAAGAAGAGTACAATGCTTACACTGTGTATTTTTCTCTATCTAATATATTTATAGAGTAACCCCACACTGTCCCATTCCTCAAAAATAGGAACCACTACATACCACATCAGATATGATTTTATCTATCATTGCATGTTCTTCTCCACATCTCTTTTATTAATTTGAGAACATTGACTAAGTCACAAGTCTACCAACGGGTTGCATCCATTGATTTTCAAACTATTTCAAATGCACGAGTACGTGTGCATTCAGTTGGCAATCATGCTGCCAAACATTTCATTCCAAAAGTCAAGTTCTTATAACTTCCTATTATTTATATTATTTGTGCTAGCAAAGAATATAATAATATTCCACCTAGAAAAATTTATCTATTTGATTAAAATTAAACTCTCTAATTTAATTATCAGATAATAAAATTTTTCTTTAGAAAATATTAGAACACTCATTTGTGTGTGACCCAGTAGGTTCAAAACTAAACTGGTAGAAAATTAATCAAATTAATTTAATAATCAAGGTTGGCGTCTAATAACACTCATTGAAGTTCGATAGTATGAAGTAATATCTTTTACTTTCAAGAACCATTAGAAGAATAATAAAATATTTTCCTTCCATCTTTACAGCTTTGTGTTAACTCTAGAGCATGGTAGTATTGTCAAACTCTAATAAATTAACATATGATGAATGACATAAGAAACTCATTTCCTTATTCATTCATTTGCCTTGGCCAAGGTCTTTGAGTTCATATAAAGCTCAAATTCATTACTAAGAGTTGATGGATCCCTTATTGATTAATCATTAATTCTACAAGTATTTAATCATGCCCAATATCCATTCAACTAATGTCCCAAAATATTAGGTGTCTGGAATTAAAGTATAATAAATGACTTGTTAATTACTATGATAATCTCAGGTAAAAGGAAATTATAATATTTCTTCATGAGAAATTCCTATTGACATTTAAAAGTAATATGAACCATTAGGAATTCTCTTTTGAGTCAGTTCAATGGTCATATCTCCATATGCATCCTTTATATATGTAATTTAATAAATGAGATCTATTAATCTTTATCCAATAAAGACCATTACACATATATTGATCTAATTGAATTATTGATGTCCTGGTCAATAATTCTATGATCAAGAACAATTTAAATCAAAATTATGAAAGACTTGTTTCTCATTATTATAGTCTCTATTATAATAACAAGTCTCTCATTTTAACTAAGGACCTTATCAATTAACTATTTAGTTAATAGCAAATATGATAATAACAAATTTTAACTCATTTATAAAACAAGTAGATTGTGATAACATGATTGATTGGATCATGGGCACACCTAATTTATTCCCAACAGTTGATGCAACAGCAGAAATCTTTAGAGCAATGCCAGAGAGAAGCCTGGTTTCTTGGAATTCCATGATTGCAGGGTACGCTACTAATGGAAGAGCAAAGCAAGCTCTAAACCTGTTTGATAAGATGAAATAAAAGGGATTCAGGCGGGACCACATTACATTTGTGAGTTTGTTGACAGCTTGCAGCCATGGTGGGTTAATCTCTGAAGGTCAAGAATATTTTGACACCATGGAAAGTGTTTTCGGGGGAGGGCTCATAATTTCTCTACAAGGCAGAGAGAGCCCACTATCATGGGAAGAGAAAACTAGAACAATTGGATGGGGGATCGAGTATCATCGTTCTCCCTTCCATTTCTCTTAATAATATATATAATGATGCCATAGCAAGTGGGGAGAGAAGAGAGTACTTCAGCGTGAAGGAAACTCTTCCTATTCCTTGTTGCTGTGTTTTCATGTCTGATCACGTCAAATCGCAAATAACACTTTTGTCTGTTGGGCAATAATATCTTTATCTATTGAACAATGAATTGAGTGAGATAACTGTGACTAAAATTTCAAGAGGTTTTAGTGACATGCCTCCATTGTTAGACGATCATTCCATCAGGTCCGTTTGAAACTGTTTAAGGTGCCTAGGTGAAAATATTTTTCCTTTATTTGACTCCAAAACATTAGCTCCCTACACAATTAAGAGGTGTAGCTCTTTGTTTGAGCAAAGTTTATTCTTCATTTTCACTAATTGTTTACTCTTTTGTTGGCATTTGCACACCGAGGCTACGTTGTTGTTGTTGTTATTATTATTGTAATCTCCTACAGGTCTGACCTAGGGTAGTTCAAGCTATCTCCGCCCAAGGGTCTCTTCCTTTCAAGTTATCTTTGGCAACCGCTTAGGGATTTCTGCCCATGGGTTACTCCGCCTAGGGGTAGTGGTTGAGCTATCATTAGGGTCTCCGCACAGGAGTCCTATCAAGGGGTCCCTGTGGAGGGGTCACCGCTTGTGGGGTGAGCCATCACCGCTTGGAGGGTCTTCACCTAGAACTCTTGTTTAGGGGGTTACTCCCAAGACAAAGATAGAGGTGAATTCAAAGAATTTTTGGCTACCGATGAATCTCACCCTCCATCTGAGGAGATCTATAAAGTACTCGACGAAATATATTTGTTATCAAAATTGACTGTGAGATTTAGGCTTCAATAGCAGAATCACATCTCTCCATGAAATTTCCAACAAAACATAAAGCCGAAATCAAAATCCAGAACCTAAAACTTTGCCTAGCGAATTATATACGATGCCTGATGCAAAAGTGGATAGTGAATGGTTTGTTTGAACTGGAAATGCATTGTACTTATATTGCTACTGATCTCACTGGCAAAGAGAATGCCATATGGTGTCTTAATGCAGAAAATGGAATATATTCTTGCTTGGAGGCTTTGCCAGTATTATTTATTTGCCCTTATTATTTATTTGACTTTGACCTCGTACTAAATTCGAATTAGTCAAAATAATAAAACAGAAGATAGTTCATTTCCTGTGATATTTATATATGTATTATTTTTTAGTCACCACTACTAAAATTTTCAAGATCCGTCACTGCATATATACCATTGTTATTGAATGATGCATGGCTTGTAATCAGAACATTTTGTGTTTGATAGTATTACAGTAATTATGATACATTTACGATTTGATCAGCAGCAAAGTATGACGGTGCTATTTGTACACTATCAATCTTAGTTATGCGTTTTATCATTAGATTTCTGAAGCCAGGTAAGCGAAGTACTTTGAGCCAACATGATATTTACTATTCAGTTGCCACTTTGTTCCTAGTTGTGATGCTATGAAGAAGATCTGAAGCAGAAACATTTGACAGGAACCCTGCCTGTTTTTCGGATCTTGTTTGCTTTTTCTCTGGCGTGAGACACTTCTTTTCTTCTTTTCTCTTCCAATTGTGCTGTGGCTCGTTGTGCTATCATACCTATCCTTGCTATTTCGTTATTGTAATGTTGCGTTGCCATTGCTCTTCTGTGCTCTAATTCTTTCTGTAGTTCCACCAGCAATGAGAATATGTTCATAAAATTAGAAAAAAATAGAATCCCCCAGAATCGAGACAAACCTTCTTCCTTTCCATATGGAGTTTGACTTGATTTTTTCTCTCACTTTCCCAAGAAAGGATTTGAGACCTTATCTTCTCATACCTGAATTTTCGTTACAATGACAAGAATAAAACTAAATTACATTCTTGCACTATATTCAACGTTTATGAAGAAAAGCAATCAATGCTATATAGTAAAAAATAATATAACTAGAATTTAATTTATACAGAAATTACGCTAGTTGTTTGATGAATTGAAAAAATATGACCCAGTTATCCATCTAAGAGTTAAAAAACATAATACATAAATCTCGCAATTTGGTTTGGAGAAAACTTTTTACTATTTAACATTTTTCTTTGAAAAGTAGGTAATAAATAGAGGAGTGATACACAACTACTATCACACTTACACTACACACTTATATCAAGTTAAAAGTTATAAATCATTATATAAAAAGTTATAAACCAGTATGCAAAAAATGTAAACAATATGCAAAAAGTTATAAATAAATATACAAAAACTTTTTATATCTTGGTTTATAACTTTTTACACGTTGATGTATAACTTTTAACTTGGTGTAAGTATATGGTATAAGTGTGGTAGTGAACATTTATCCTAGTAAATATCCTTCAAGAGTAAACCAATCACCCAAGAAATTATTATTACCGCTTTTGAGTCCTTTCTATTTTGGCCTTTTCCCAAGCTTCTGCTTTTGCTTTGTCATTGTTGTCTTGTGCTGAATTCCCTATCTGCTTTTGGCACCTTGAAGGTGAAGGTACAGGCCTTGGAGAGGATATACCACTTGGGCGTCTAACAGGAAAAGCACTTTCTGTTGTCCTAGGGTCTTGTCCAAATGACCCTTTCACTGAAGTTTCTCCTCCTACACAATTCATGCATTACAATCTTCTTAGAGCAATGCTAGCAGTCAAAATAATGAATAATCACACGTAACAAAATTTTATTTATCAACCTGAACTTTATTTTTTAAGGTTTAAAGATGATAGTTAGATAAGTCAAAGTAACAAAAGACTATCTTTTCATACAAAAGTCGAAAATAGTTTCAGATCCATTTCGGCAAAAATTCTAGCAACAAAACAAAACTCTTGAATATTCATTATGTTTTAAAACTTGTCTGTCAAGATTCGTGAACGGATGATTGTTCAATAAATCAAAGTAGGGTGAATTGCTTATTTATTCAAAGGTTAGAAATTACGTGAAGGTCTCTCACCTTTCGAGTGAGAGAATATTCTAAGCAATCAAGTAAAATCATGTAACCAGAAAATGTTAATTACCACAACTCATGCGTTTTGTCCTTGAAATCTTGGGGGACGACTCTGTCATTTTATGCAAATTAAGTAACCCAGCTTCTTCAAGTGAATGAATGGAAAATGCAGCAGCTGCAACTGCAGCCAAATGCTCATCATCTTGTGTGTATTCACCCTGAAAACTTGCTCTTCGGAGCCAGCTCCACGCCTTGTCATTTCCACTTCCACTCGACCTATCATGTTTTTGTGATTGTGGATAAGAAATGACGCTCTAAGGTAGCGTTGCGTAACTCTCTTTGGACAATAGAAAGATTACAGAGATCGAGATGGAGATATAAAAAAAAATATTGTTATTTAAAGGGTATTATTGGAAAAAAAATTAAATTGCTGTCTTCATATCATGTCCCCATCACTTTTTGAAGGGACAGAAATACAAATTTTTTTTGTCTCAATGACAAAAAACTTTTCTATCCTCATACCCTGTCTCCACCACCAAACATCTTTCTATCCTCATTGTCCTTGTATTTCCTGTCCCAAGACAGTAAACAAACGCAGCCTAAGGTAGCGTTTGTTTCCTGTTTTCAGGACAAAGATATGGAGACACAAACCTATTTAGTGGTGGAGACAAAAATAGGGGGATAGAAAAATTTTATGTGCTCAGTGCAGAAATTTTCTGTATTTCTGTCCCTCCAAAAAGTGGGGACAAGATACAAAAATAGAAATTTAATATTTTTTCTTCTAATAATACCTTTATATATATTTAATATTTCCAAGTGTGTCCTTAGTGCAGTGTGAGGCTGCGCTTTGCCTTGAACCCCTCTTGACTGACCATCGCCTTTGGCAATCGGCTTTGAACAGCGACGTTGGTTCGTCGGCTATCTGGCGGGGTTACTTTTGTCTTTTATTATATATTTGTTGTCATATTTTCGTGTTTCCAAACAAAATATCGAGACAGTTATCATATTTTGTATTTCATAACTAAACAAGATACAAAAGTACTTTTTATGTCTTCGTCTTCACTATTCCAAAGATAGAAAACAAACGCTACCTAAGGGTGTGTTTGGTTGGAGGATAAAATTTGGAATAAACTTTTCATGGATGAATTTTTTGTGTAAAATTACATATGAAACTTATTTATGAAATATTTTCCCCTTTTTTTACTTGAACCAAATATACCCTTAATGAAAATAAAAAATAGTTTTTTATTAATAAAATCAGTGCATTTGGTTGGCTGGAAACCCCAAGAAAGATGTTAAGGAAATGAAACAGTTCACAACATAACATGAATAATAATATCAATGGTAATGGTGTCACAATTTGCATACCTTCTTTGTTTGAGCCTGTGTTCCATTCTTCGAATCTGAAATTTCTGTGTTGAAACTCTTTGTCTGAACTTCTCTAATTCCCACGTTTGATTGTGAATGAAGATATATGAACTCCTCCCTATCCATAAGGCTTAACAAGACACATGCTGACAAGCAAGGTAACTTGTGCCTTGCAAGCAGCCTAAGGAAGCAAAGGATCTTTTATCTATATATTTATGTCAAAACCATGCACACCCTCATGCACATAAACATAAACAAACACTATAGCTAACTTCTTGGCATTTTTGGCTGCATGCTTTGCTTTCTGACTTTCTATCAATAAAGACAACTTTTGGTATACATAACTTTGTTTTTTATTATGGCATTGCGGAGGGGGGAAAGGAACATTTTAACTATGTTTTGCAGCTATTCCATTTTTTCCTTGCAACGGAAGGATGTAATCTCATGTTCACAGGTTGGCTTAGACGTGGGTTCTCTTGTGAATATTTTTTGTTGTTAATAAAAATATAATAGTATAAATAAGATCATTCAACGACTTTTATATATCATAAAAAGATCAAAATTTAGAATGCTAAATTTGTTTTAATGCTATAAATACTTAATCAATCCTTTATTTTAATTTATAATGGTAGAAAATCTCATATTCAAACATTAAAGAAGGTGAAATTATACAAGTATATAAATCACCTCCTATTATAGTGTAGCTAGGTATCACTTTACCCAATGGGGTGATTAATTCAATGAAAGTGGTTTAAGACCTGAGCGAGTTTTACTCATAAAATTGAGGTTTGAATACTGGGAAGCTTTCTTGGAATGAGGTCATATGGTTTATTATTCCAGATTACGAGGGCTTAGTCTTTCCCACCTAACATTTTAATTATAAAAAAAAGCTTGGTATCATCTTATTTTTTCTTTGAGAAATGATCATTAGTACAAATTATAGAATAACCCTCCCTTGTTTTATAAAAAGAGCTCTTCTTTATCTTGTGAAGAGAGAACTCATAATTAAAATTTTGTTATTAGTAATTAACTAATTATATACACATTACATGGTATTTTTATTTTGTTGCTTGAGTTGATGGCTTGATGGACCATCATTTGCATAGAGAGGTTAGTGTAAGTTCAAGTAAATTCATAACCTATCATGACAATTTTGTAAATCAATAAGAGTGTTAAATATAATTACACTAAATCTCAGAAAGAGCCAGAATAATTCACCTTAAACTATACACATTTTATCAAACTATTTGCATCTCTATTTGATTAATATATATAGTTATTATTTACGTAAAAGAAGGAATGAAGTTATCATTGAGTTAAATAGTATATAAATTTCTTGTAAAAAAAAAAGTTTAGATTGTTTTTTGTTATTAAAAAATATTAGTCAGGGAAGGCACTCCCAATATTAGCAGGTAGAGTGTCAATGCCTAAATCGGAGATACAGTGAGTTGAGGTGGTAGGCATTTGTTGGGCTTAGTGCAAAGCACCAAATTGGGTCAGCCCAAAGCCACCCATATAACTCATTGATGTTGCTCACCAATTGAGGATTTAATAGTTTGGAGGAATCGAATCTTTACTATGGCAACCCACAAATTCAACTGTTAGACCTCATCTATTTGTGCGAACCTTAGTTGGCAACGTTTAGATTTTAGGCTATAATTAGGAGTTTTATAGATGATGGAAGAGAGTAGCTAATAATGGAATGGACAAGAAAGATGAGGAGTATAGTGAAAGAGACTATGTTACTCCCTTATTTGGAAGTTGCTTTCATTTCTTCCTTAACCCTAATTCAGAGGGTTAAAAAACTTAGTTTTGAGTGGCATAAGAGGAGCATATTATCATTTATTAGTTATACTGATCCTACTCTAAAATTACATCTAAATAATAACCACTTAACTTTAGCTTTATTGCTCCTTGTCATTCTCTCCATTTTCATTGTTACAGGCAAAGGCTTAGACTAGAGCTACGAGTACGTACACACGGATCAAGTTATTGGTTATTGGTTAGATTCGGGTGAAACGGAACCCGGCCCAATTGGGCCCATTAGCAACCGGAGCCTTTCTTTCTTTCTTTCTTTCTTTCCGCGCTCGAATCTCAAAACAAAACTGCTCTGCTGCTCCCATCAATCACTCTAACTTTCGCTTCACTCACGTCACTCACTTCAAAGCCCCACACCACACTTGGGTCACTTCCCTCCCTCCCTCCCTCCGGGAAGAAGGGAAGAATGGGACTGACAGAAGAACAGCGGAAACAAGTCGAGGCGAACCGCCAAGCCGCCCTCGCAAAACGCAAGGCATTCCTCGAATCCCAACAACAACAACATCCCCAACCCCAACCCCATGGGGGAGGAGGAGGAGGAGCAGGACCGTGGCACCTCTTCAAATGCCAAAAGCTCTCCCACCACAACAACCCCACTCCCAACCACAGGTTCCTCGCCAGGCTGGAAATCTGCTCCCCTGACTCATTCTCCGTCACCCCTCTCCCGCTCCCCCCTCCCCCCTTCCCCTCTCCCGACTCCTGCCTCTCCGCCCTCAACCTCATCTTGTCCAATGTGCGCACCTTTTCCTTTTCCTACTATTATCATTATTATTGTTGCTATTGCTTGGCCTTGATGATCTTGGCTTTCTTTCAGGTGATGTTGTCGCACTACACGCAGATTCAGGGCGGAGGGAGGGCGTGCGTGTACAAGCTCTGCGACTACCGCGCGGTCTTGAAGTGCCTGAAGGGTGCTGCTGCGGAGGTCGAGGCGGAGGAGATCCCCTGGGGGACGTTGAATGTGGTGGAGAGGATGTCGCGTTCCTTTGTTTCGGGGCGGTGGGATCCCGTGAGGCCGGAGCATCTGAGCGACGAGGAGGTCGACGAGCTGATTGCCAAGCTGCCCGGGGCTCTGGCGGGTGCTCTGCTGCCTTTCCAGGTGGATGGGCTGAGGTTCGGCCTCAGAAGGGGCGGCCGGTGCCTCATTGCTGATGATATGGGCCTCGGGAAGACTCTGCAGGTAGCAACAGGAATCAGAAATGACGTGTTTTGCTGTGTGGTTTTAGTTGGTTTGAGCGAACCGATGATTTACCGTCGCTGTTTGTTGTATAATTTACCAAACACAAGAGCCTCATCCTTAAAGAGTCTCTTTGATTTTTGTTTTCATTTTTTGTGTTTATGCTGTTTGTTGGAGGTTTCCCTAATTCTCAATAGGCATTTGTGTTTGGTGCAATTTTGTTTGTGAAATTGGTGCAATCGTGGGAATAGAAACGGCATCTTTTTTGTTGTATGCTTGAGTTTTTAGTAGTTCTAGTTCTAGGTATTAGGTGCAACTTTGTTTGCTGAAAATGGTTGCATTATGGTTGTTTATTTATTTATGTTTGGTTTTGCTAAATCTTTGATTAGGTATAATGATGTAAAGAGTAGTGACTTGAAATGCGTTGTGTTTTCATGGTTTTTTGTTTTTTAGGCTATTGCTATTGCGGGATGTTTCATGGATGAAGGTTCTATACTTGTGGTGTGCCCTGCTGTTTTGCGTTTTTCGTGGGCGGAAGAATTGGAGCGGTGGCTTCCTAACTGTTTGCCTGCTGATGTTCATCTTGGTAATGCTTTGCGTTTTTAAGTTGTGTGTGATTCTGTGTTTTGTGCTGGTTGTTAGTATTTGAATGTACCAGGGGTTGGTTTGAAGTAGATGTCTGGTTCTTGGGAAGAATGTGGGATCTTCACTGTAACAGTACAGTACATATTCAGTGATTATGTTAGTGAAAGTGTTACTGTTGAATTGAATTTTAGAGTGCACAACTGTAGCTGTCTTCTAAGGATGCAACATACTGAAGTTGGTTTGGTATTGGGAGACTGGGAGATTCAGATGCGGAAAGAATTTGGTTTTGAAGATGGTACTATTAGTACACTGAAAGATAGGTTAGGTCAGGGAGGCACATTTTAAGTCTGGTTTGAGAACTCTACAATAGAACTTGATGTATGTGGATGGAACTGTTGCTGAAGTGATGTTTAGATAAGAGTGGTTTGCAGTTACACACTATAAGGTGATCATGAGTTGATGACCAAATTGGGGCTTTTTAGTTGCTGATAACTTTAGCATTAGAAGTTTGAAGCTCAGATGATTTCTTCTGCAGATACAGGAATAATGGATTAAGGTTTTGGAAGATTGTTTAGTGTTATGTGGTCAAGAGATTAAGTTGAACTGTCCAAGCAGGGATTTATTGAAGAATGATTAATTTTTTTATTTATTGCTTTTTATCTAAAGCAATTTTATAGACTGGGGTTTGGTTTTAATAATTAGAATATTGCCTTTCCTTTTTATTGGATGACTTATTTAGTTTGTATATCTTTGTTGTGGTCTCTTTTTTTCCCCTCCGCTACTCAGCATTTACTCATTTCTTCAAATCCAGTTTTTGGTCATCAAGATAATCCTGTATACTTAACAAGATGCCCTAGAGTTGTGGTTATTTCTTATACCATGCTCCATCGTTTAAGGAAGAACATGCTTGAGCGCGAGTGGGCTCTCTTGATTGTTGATGAATCTCATCATTTGCGATGTACAAAGAAAGCAGAGCCAGGAGAGGTATGCTTTGTTTCCATCTCATTTATTGTTTGTGGAAGTTAAAACTAAAACCAAAGCCTGCATTGTGAAAGGCACACATTTTCTCATTTATTGTTTGTGAAAGTTAAACCTAAAACCAAAGCTTGCATTGTGAAAGGCGCACATTTTCTTTTTGTTCATTGCAGTTCATACTTATCTTATAGCTGACATTTGTAGAGGGAGAACCCTTATTTGTGTGAATGTGTGAGTCGCCTTAACCCTTATTTGTGTGAATGTGTGAGTCGCCTTGTATATGTTAAAGAACGTACTGCTGCTGCTGCGAAGTAAACAATATTAAATTTTCTTCTTTTGACTGGGTATCACTTCTGCTGGTGTAGTACAAGATAGAAGCTTCCAACAAATGATGATTATGTCATAGTAGTACAAGATAGAAGCTTCCAGCAAATCTTGACTATGCCATAATTGTTATTGTTCAATTACTAGCATAATTATCTCTCTTTTTTTTTTTGCCATATTTTCAATGGGCATTTGTGATATTAAAGTGAGGGTATACAAAAGCAGAGCTGCTTGAGCCACTGGAGCAACTCAGGATTGATGAATTCCTTGCATGTCTGCTTAAGTTGTGAATATGAATATTTTTTTGGGGGTGGGTATTAGTATGACTTTGGATGGTGGAATGGTATTTTGATTTGTAGGATCAGAAGATCTGGTTTGGGGTTTTAGAGTTAAAGAACTATATTTTATGCTCAAAAGTAAAACCTTTTCTGTCCAAATTCATTTTTCTTTTGGGGAAACATTTTTTTCAAAGACAGATTCATGATCTTATCAAGGACTGCTTTGTAATATAATCCATTATCCCTTTATCTCTATATCTTCTTTAGCCAAAACCTAAAATAGTTGCATTTATATTCTGTCACATTTTCTTCTATTCTTACAGATAAAGGCTGTTCTTGATGTGGCAACAAAAGTCAAGCGTATAATTCTGCTATCAGGGACACCTTCTTTGTCAAGGTTGTAGCATAGGTCTCACTGTCTCAGCAAGCTAGCTGCATAAGCATTGAAGCTAACAATTATCCTTGGAATGAAAATGAATAACGTGTTTCTTATATTATTTAGATTGTGGTTCTATATATCTTGGTTTTCTGTTCTTTGTTTACTTTTAGTTATCTTTTTCTTTTTGGTTATTTTAACTGTGTTCATATTTCTTATGGTGCATTTCTTCCTAGGTGCTCATAGGCCATATGACATTTTTCATCAGATAAATATGTTATGGCAAGTATATTCACATTGAACATTTTCCATTTGTAAAATATCTTTCTTTTAAGCTTGTTAATTCATTTTCTGTACAATGCATCTATATTACAGGCCTGGCTTGTTGGGGAAGACTAAACATGAGTTTGCAAAAACTTATTGTGATTTAAAATATTTCAAGGGCATCCAAGGAAATTATTTTGCGGTAATCCTCTTAGAAAGCCTCTTCATATCCACTGTGTTTGTGTAATGTTTGTATGTGTATATTTGGTCTGGCTGCTGAGTTGTTATTTCTTAGGTCCCGATTGGGTAAATAGCTTATTTAAGTTCTTATACAAAAGTAACTTATGAATAAGTTATTTTATATTCAAATATATAATAATAAAAGTACTTACTTTTTGTGTTTTATAAAGTACTTCTTAAGAAGTTAGATATTTTAACTTATCAAAAAACACTAAAAATAGCTTTTAGAGAAGTAATAAGCTGTTTAGCCAAATAGAACAAAAAGTAAAAGTATGACTTTTGACTTCCAAAAAGTAAGAAAAAGTCAAAAGTTGTAGTATCCAAACGGACCCTTAATGTCAAAGGAGCATTACCTTTTGCATGCTTTATATTAGGAAGATAAGAAATGCTACTCCCATACCTTGGTTAATATAAACATAACGAATAAGGTATTGATGTGTTTGGCTAATGAAAATGCCTTAAATTTGTAATGTTTTCTGTTTAAAAATAAAAAATGAGGAAGACTTTTAAAGGTTCATGGGTTTTCTAGCTTTTGTGATTGGAGCATTCAATTACTTAGGGTCTGTTTGCTTTTTGTTTTCATTTTTTGTTTGTAATTTGTTTCCTAATTTTCAAGGTTTGTGAAAACAAGAAAAATCTTGCTTTCTGTTTTCAGTTCTTGTTTTTACTATTTCTCTCATAAAATCTTGACAAACAGAAAATACACTGAAAATAGGAAAGAAAAGTAAAAACCAAACAAGCTCTTATTTTCTCTTTTTGTATCTTGGAGTTTCATTTTGTTACCCATCTTTGACATCACGGTTCTCATAATTTTTAGTCTTTAGTTAGTTACTTGTAACGAGGTTAAAGTCATGAAATCTATATCTTTCGAGGTTGGATCAATATTCTTTTTAGTTGTAATTTGTTATCAAAGGTGGAAGTTGACACAAATGATGGGATTCTGCTGCAGGATTATTCAAAGGGCATTCGGTTGGAGGAGTTGAATGTGTTACTAAAGCAAACTGTTATGGTGGGATCTCACTCCCCATATTTTAATCTTTTGATGATTACTTTATCTTTTCATTTTTTTTCTTGGACTACTGTCATTTATTACTTGAGGCATTTTTCTGTTTGATATCAGCTTTGTAAACATCTAGCCTGGCATTTTGAAGTAATTAAAGGAAAATTTGCACTTGAATTTGATCATCCAAGTGACATTCTTAGATGACTGATTTGATGGAGCCTTCTTTCTATTTGGCAAACCCCACCAAGTTGGATAAGGCTTGATGCAGTTTTGGCGATTTGGTTAATGCTCGTGGATTGATATTACTGGATAATTTTTTCGTACTTTTAAATAATTGTATCTTTGGTTCACATTCTCAACATATTCAATACATTTCTTATCAACTGCTTATTTTGCAATTTTGTGATATTACTTCAAGGATACAGGTCCAGTGTTTTTTATTTTGTTATCCATTTGGTTTACTAACCACCACATGTTACATTGATATACTTAATATCTGTGTTTTGTCTCCTTAATTGAAAATAACAGTGCTTTATGATATTGCTCCTTTATTGTATAGAATGCTGTCTAATTATGTATTTCATGTATTGTAGATTAGGCGTTTGAAGGAACATGTGTTGCAACAGTTACCTCCAAAACGGCGGCAAATTATTAGACTGCTGCTGAAGAGATCAGATATAGTTTCCGCAAAAACTGCAGTTGGTGCATTGAAGACTGATGCCCCTGAAAGTGCAAGTGAAGACACGCCTTTTGAAAATTTGGATGAACCTGATGGTATTGTTTATGAATCTTTGCATCTACTGTGGTGAAATGCGGGGTCTGTGTTTCAACTAATGTTTCATCACATAATAGCTTTGAGTTCATCATTGTTTTAAGCATAGCAAATTTGGATGAAATTGCATAAAAAAAATCCTGTGAAGGTAGGGTCAAAAGCTCTAGTGTTTAAAACCAATTAATACAGAACAAGGAATCATTAGTGCTGTTGCTTATTGTTTGGATAGTTGAATTCTAGTCTTAACCCAATGTGGTTTAGAGTCTTCTTATGATACCAAGGGGAAAAATAATATTAAAGATCCCAGAATGCCCAATAGGACACCCCAAAACTCATAGAACAAGTCCAATTGCTGTTATCTGATAGCAACTTCTGATGTAAGAGGTATAGAAATGCTAGAATACTAGGAATTATCTAGTAATATATCTTAGAATATCACAAAGTATGTTGGATGATTTCTTAGTATTGGTTTCTAAATTTTTCTTTTATTTCATGATTTGCATCTTTATCGTTAATTGTGATTTGGAGCATAGTATTGTTATAACTAGGGATTAGTGCTGTCTCTTTTGTATCACGACAGAATGTATCCTATCAACGTAATATCCTATTATTAGAGTCCATTCTTTCTCTTCCTCCTTCCTAAAACCCATTATCTCAACATGGTATACTATCACTGCGTTATCATCCTTCATGACTTGGCCCATCACCATTTCGCTTCCAAGTTCCACAAAAATTCCATGCTTCGTTATTTAGTATTCTCTGAGTCATTTTTCTGCTATGAGAAATTTATGCCGTTAAATCCCTAAGTCTTCTTCCATTAACTTACTTCCTCTCTTCTTTTGTCTCTCTTTTGTGACTGTGGGTGTTTGATCTACCCTTCTCTGCACAGCTGTGCACCTCACTACTGCCACCATTAGTTTGCCATGTCCTGATGCTCCTTTGTCACTTGTTTCCTTTTGTGGCTGCAATCTCAGATATGTGCTTTTTTGATGTGTTTCTTGTCCAACTAAACCCATCTCTGCGTTTGCCACCCCTCCACATGTCCGGCCACCCCATCCTCACTGTTGTTGGAGCTCATATGTGCTGCCACATGCCACTCACCAGAAACTGTCCAGATTTGCTCTTCGTGCACATGAGACCATCACTGCCTCTTTTTGGCAGATGTCTAGCTCTTTTCAAAGATGGCATAGCATTGATGGGGAGAAAGTTATAGGATGTTTGTCATGTTGTTGAAATATATCTGACACTTTTGTCTTTGCCATTTATTGTTTTTTGTTCCTATCATTTATTATGATGGATAGGTTTAGGTATGTTAGTATCTGTTAGTATTCTTCACATTTATTAGGCGGGTCCTGCAATTTATTAGATGGGACCAGCAATGTATATATAAAATTATGTCTTCTCTTCACAGAAATAATATAGCAGAATTACTACATTCCTATTATCTTCAGGTTTCTGTCTTCCAAGTTGGTATCAGAGCTCCCGATCTGGGAGCCTGATCACTCTACTACTGTTTTTCGTTTCCAGCCTTCATTGCTGGGTTGTACTGGGCTGTTCTTTTTCCAGCCTTCATTGCTGGGTTGTACTGGGCTGTTTTTTTTCCAGCCTTCACAACTAACCCTGATCAAGTTCAAGCCTTCATTGTAATACTTCATTTCCAGCCTTCATTGCTGTATTCATTTCTCCCATTTTTTTTTCCCGTTTTTTCCCCCACTTTTTGCCCTCAAAGTTATTGTTACTGCCGCCGGCTGCCCTTTCGGTCATTTTTTCAACCACCCAGCCACTCCATCCAAACCGCCACCCATAGATCGGCCAAACCCCTGAATCCGACCACCGACCACCAACCACCGCCGGACGCGCCCCCATGAGCCACCACACTCTTTTGCGCGTAGTCTCACGCGTCGCCACATCTGTAGTGTGTGAAGGCGCGTGGACCCTCACCTCCAGTCGCGCTTCCTTTTTCGGCCCCTTCTGACCCATTCCGACCATTCTCCGGCCACCCTATCACCATGGTAGAACTGAAAACCACTGTAGCTATTACACCTACACCTTTAAATCCTAATGACCTGCCTGTTTTGCACCCAACCTACTACTTAAATGGAAAAAATTACTTGCAATGGGCTGAAGTTATTCGGTATACTCTCAAAAGTCGTAAAAAATTGTCCCATATTGAGGGAAATCCTCCTGAGAAGGACGACCCCACTTTTGAGGCTTGGGATAATGAGGATTCTCTTATTATGACATGGCAATGGAACTCTATGTTCCCTGAAATTAGCCGGAATTGTATGTTTCTTACTTCTTCTCGAGTGGTTTGGGATGTACTTAGCAAAACTTTTTTCAAGAAGCAGGATATTGCTACTTGTTATGAGTTGAAGATGAAAATATTCTCTACCAAACAAGGAGTGATGTTGGTAACAGATTACTATGGTGTTCTCATTGGTCTGTGGACTAAGTTGGACCAATACCAAAACTTGTAGATGGAATGTGGCAAGGATACTTCTACTTTGGCAGACTTTGTTGACAGGGACAGGATTTTTGAGTTTCTCTTTGGTTTTAATCCAGAATATGATCTGATTCGAGTTTAGATTCTGGGTAAAGAGCAACTCCCATCTGTATTTGAGGTGTTCTACACTGTGCGGGGAGAGGAAAGTCGTAGGGCAGTTATGCTTGATGACAAACCCAGTAGTGGTTCGGCTTTGGTCATCGGCAAGACAACTAAGCCAGGATCCCCTTCTTCCTTTTCAAGGCCTTCTTGAGACAGTCGTTGGTGCCCTTGTTGTAAGAAGTCCGGGCACACCAAAGACACTTGCTTTAAATTTCACAGAAAAGACAAAGTTCTTAGCTGCACAGGAGGATTTCACGGCTGGCCAGGCAGTCAAGCCTCAATGGCTGCATCAGACAATGCCTCTGCTCCTCAAGTGGATGATGAAGTTCCTGCCCTTAGTAAGGATGAGCTTACACACTTGCGGTCTCTCATAAGCTCTATTAGTAAGCCAACTGGCTCTTGCTCTCTAAACTCGTCTGGTAAGATTCTTTGTTCTCAATCTTTTCATGTATCTAATACTGAATGTAAGGATTTATGGATTATTGACTCTGGTGCTACTAATCATATGACCTCTAAAACTCCTCATTTTTCGTCCTT
The DNA here is from genome assembly GCA_031216125.1 of Dalbergia cochinchinensis. Classification (NCBI taxonomy): domain Eukaryota; kingdom Viridiplantae; phylum Streptophyta; class Magnoliopsida; order Fabales; family Fabaceae; genus Dalbergia; species Dalbergia cochinchinensis. The sequence goes on along the minus strand of CM062373.1, from coordinate 48,758,289 downwards.
CCTTCCCATTTTTGAAAAATGCCATATCACTGTAGTGGATGGCTCCCAAACCTCAGTTATAGGATATGGTAGCATTTCCCTTCACCCTTCCTTACACTTAAATAATGTCTTTCACGTTCCTCAACTCACCAGTAACCTTATCTCTATTCATAAGCTTACAAAAGATCTTAACTATGGTGTAACCTTTTTTCATTCGCATTGTGTTGTTTAGGATCTTGCCACGGGGAGGACGATTGGAGTTGCTAAGGAACAAAAAGGGTTATATTATCTCCTTACTGCACTAATTGAAAGTAATTGTAGACAAAAGATACCAGCCTCATGTTATACTGCAAATTCAGAATCTCAGGCATCCCAAATTTGGTTATATCATAGGCGTCTAGGACATCCTCCCTTTTAATTAATAAAGTCTATGTATTCGTGTCTTTTTTTTGAAGGAGTCAGTTGAGTCGTTTTCTTGTGATGTTTGTCAGTTTGCTAAACACCACCGTGTGTCATTTCCATCCAATTTTAATAGAAGTGATGAACTTTTTGCACTTATTCATTCTGATGTCTGGGGTCCTGCATGTATTCCTAATATCATTGGCACAAAATGGTTTGTTTTGTTTATTGATGATTGTATACGCGTCACTTGGCTTTTTCTCATGAAAGATAAGTCTGAAGTTTTTCAACTCTTTGTTCAGTTTTATCATATGATTAAAACACAGCTTGGAAAATCCATTAAACGTTTACGTTCAGATAATGGCAGGGAATATGTAAATCAACAGTTTTGTGACTTTATGAAAGAACATGGCATTATTCATGAATTTATCTGTATTGATACGCCTCAATAAAATGGTGTGGCATGGCAGAAGAATAAGCATTTGCTAGAGGTTACCCGCACTCTTCTTTTTCAAATGTCTGTCCCTAGCTCTTATTGGGGTGAAGCAGTTTTAACAACTGCCTATCTGATTAATAGGGTGCCTTCTCAGGTCCTTGATAATGTCAGTCCTATTCAATCTATGTTGTCTCACTTCCCATCTGTTCCAATTATGCAAAGTTTATAGCCTCGGGTTTTTGAATGTGTAGCCTTTGTCCATGTGCATTGTCAACATCGTACTAAACTTGATCCTCGGGCCATCAAATGTGTTTTCATATGTTATGCTCCTAACAAGAAAGGATACAAATGTTTTCATCCGTCCGGTCATCGTTTCTTCGTCTAGTTTCTTCATCTCGTTAGATGTTACCTTTTGTGAAACTGAGCCGTTTTTTGGTCCTCCGCTTCAAGGGGAGAGTCTAGTAGAAGCTGAGAACCCAACCTTTTCTCCTCAATCCTTTCTCCCTCTCCCGTCATCATGAGGGTTAGCTCCCTCTAGTTCCCAAGAGTTAGTGTCTTCCACTACACCACCTGAGGAAGCTCAGAAGAACCCATTTTTAGTATATGAAAGGAGAAAGAAACCTGATATGATCCAACAACAACTTCAAGAGTCCGAACCTGTGGTAAGTATTGAAGAAACTGACTCTACCAATATTTGTGAACCCAACCTAGATAATTTACTGATTGCCTTGAGAAAAGGAAAAAGAATTTCCATTGAACATCCTATTTCTTTTTTTGTCTCCTCTAAATACCTTTTCTTGCAGCATCAGAGTTTCATTGCAGCTATTCATTCCATACAAATCCTAAACTTAGTACAAGAAGCATTAAAAGATATGAACTTGCTTTAGGCCATGAATGAGGAAATGAGGGCATTAGAGAAGAATGAAACATGGTAGATTGTTGAAAAGCCAAGAGATAAAAGGCTGGTAGGATGTGGGTGGATATATACTGTGAAGTATCTGTCGGATGGTGCATTAGATCGATATAAAGCAAGACTAGTTGCAAAAGGGTACACACAAACATATGGAATTGACTATGAGGAGACATTTGCTCCTGTAGCAAAGATGAATACAGTTAGAGTCTTACTTTCTCTTGCAGCTTATTTTGGATGGGATTTGCATCAGTTCGATGTAAAGAATGCATTCTTACATGGAGACTTAGAAGAAGAAGTTTACATGGAAGTTCCTCCTGGATATGATGCCATGAATGGAAGAAACAAGGTATACTGGCTAAAAAAGGCTTTGTATGGGTTGAAATAGTCCCCTCGTGCATGGTTTGGGAGATTTGCAAAAACTATGGCGTCTCTTGGATACAAACATAGTCAAGGGGACCATACTCTTTTCCTTAAACATACAGTTGGAGGAAAACTTACGGTTCTCCTGGTATATGTGGATGAAATCATTATATCAGATAATGATCCAGTTGAGAAGAAGCCCTTGGAGGAGAAGTTAGCTGCTAAATTTGAAATGAAAAATCTAAGAAAATTGAGGTACTTCCTTGGAATAGAGGTGGCGTACTCTAAGCAAGGCATTTTTAGCTCTCAAAGGAAATATATCCTAGATCTACTTAAGGAGACTGAGAAACTTGGGTGTAAAGCTGCTTGTGTTCCCATTAAACCAAACCATTGAATGGGAAGTGAAGAAGAGAGTTCTAGTGTTGATAAGACTCAATACCAAAGATTGGTTGGAAAACTCATATACTTGGCCCACACTAGGCTAGACTTGGCTTATGCTGTGAGTGTGGTTAGCCAATTCGTGCATAATCCTAAAGTAAGACACATGCAAGCAGTAGAAAGAATATTACAATATCTTAAAGCCACACCTGGTAGAGGATTGCTATTCAAAAGTGGTGACAAGCTCTCTCTAGAAGTCTACACTGATGCTGATTATGCAGGCTCTATTGGTACAGAAGATCAACCTCAGGATATTGTATGTTTTTGGGAGGAAATTTGGTGACTTGGAGAAGTAAAAAGCAAAATGTTGTTGCTTGATCAAGTGCAAAGGCAGAATTTCGTTCCATGTCACAAGGAATTTGTGAGCTACTATGGTTGAAAATTATCTTAGATGACTTGAAAATAAACTATGAGGATCCTATGAAGATGTTAGGCGACAATAAATCAGCTATTAGCATCGCTCATAACCCTGTCCAACATGATAGGACAAAGCATATTGAAATTGACCAACACTTCATCAAGGAGAAGTTGGATAGTGGACTTATAGCTACAATACATGCTCCTTCCGGACTACAGTTAGCAGATGTGCTGACAAAGGGCCTACACAAAGAGTGATTTCATGAGCTTACATGCAAGCTGGGAATGATAGATATCCATTCATCAGCTTGAGGGGGAGTGTTGAAATATATCTGACACTTTTGTCTTTACCATTTATTGTTTTTTGTCCTTATCATTTATTATGATGGATAGATTTAGGTATGTTAGTATCTGTTAATATCCTTCACATTTATTAGGTGGGTCCTGCAATTTATTAGATGGGACCAGCAATGTATATATAACATTGTGTCTTCTCTTCACAGAAATAATATCACAGAATTACTAGATTGCTATTATCTTTATGTTTCTGTCTTCCAAGTCATGTCATTCTCTTTCTAGCTGAAGATCAATTTTGGCAGCCATTCTGCTGTATTTGTCAGTCCCAGGTGTTTTTGCCTGTATTTGGCAGTCCTAGGCTTCTAACTTGTATTTGACAGTCTCCAGTGACCTGACCCATGTCGGGTAGCCCAGCTGTCTTAGTCTCTTACCTGCTAGTCATACAATGGTGAATTCAATGTAATTCTACCAGCCTCTTGTTGTGAATCATTCTTTATCTTCTAACTGATGAGTCATATCAATGATGAATTCTCCATGTCTATGATATATACCAGCCTTTGTATTAATATCAAGCTTCTTGGATCTCCAAGAATTTTCTCATGTTGTTGGAGGCTTTCAAATGCTGTTCTACTGTCTATTACTGATTGCCAGGAAATTTGTGCTGATGATCATTCCAGCTATCTTGTTATCTTTCCAGTCTTGCATCTCTAGCATCGCTAAGTTGCATTGCCAGTCATGTTTTATGGAGTCCATCTTCTGTGTTGTCATTATTAAGGGTTTATTTGTAGCGAGCTTAAAGCTTAGTAAGTTTTTGGTTGAGGGGAAATGTTAGAACATTAGAAATTATTTAGTAATATCTCTATTATATCTTAGAATATCATAAAGTATCTTAGGTGGTTTTACATGAATGATTTCCATATTTTCTTTTATTTCATAGTAGGAATTAATGCTTTGTTGTAGTGTCCGATTATTCAGAATCTCTATTTTCTCTTCCTCCTTCTTGCCTTGAAACCCAGAATCTTACCAAGAAAATTAAACCTAATTGACTGTGCAGCTTTCTACCATAACAATATTTGGGAAAATGATTTCATTTGCTCATTTATCAATGCTTGTACTTAATAGTAAAACTGATGCTTGGTTTTTATTTGTTGTTCAAAGAGAATTGCCACACTACTTTCCCTTCGGTTCCAATGATATTTCCTTTTTTAGATGTATGTATAAAAGAAAAAGAGAGATGCTATGGTTGTAACAGACTTTTGCAGCTGAACAGCTGTTGTCTGAATTCAAATTTTATTCAAACTGGAAGAATATTATGTAAGTTTCTATGCAAGTTTCTTCATTTTTCTCATCTCTTTATTGTTAGGAAAGCTTTCTTACCAGGAAGTTGGAATTGCAAAACTTTCTGGGTTTCGTGAATGGCTTTCCCTCCATCCACTCATTGTAGGATCTGAGAATTCTACAAAGATGATAATATTTGCTCATCACCACAAAGTTCTTGATGGAGTACAGGTGCATTTATCCTCCCTTGGAAGCTACTTTTACTAAAAATCCATTTGGCAGCATGTAATATAGTGTAGTGACTGCAGTAATGCACTAATATCTTTTGCTTTGGGCTGTCTACCATCATATTTCAAATTTAGTAAATCATGCGACTATCATGCAGTAACTCAATTAGAGTGTACTCTTAAAACCACTTTGACTTTGTGACCCACATCCACTGAGGTGACTCGGGCAACTCACATTTGCCTTTTGAATTTTGGCTGAATGTCCATTTATTTAAATTGGCTATTATCATACTTTATATTTTCTTTGGCCTCTGATGCATTGATGATGTCCAAGTTCCACAGGTGTTTAGATCTAATTACTGATCTGAAGTTTGTCTTTCTGAACCATTTAGGAGTTTATATGTGAGAAAGGGATAGGTTTTGTGAGAATTGATGGAAATACTCTTGCTAGAGACAGGCAATCAGCAGTAGTGTCTTTTCGATCATCATCAGAGGTATTATAATCTTGTTTGCATTTCTTTCCCTGGTTGTGACAACCCCCCTAAACCCCCACCCCCAAACCCCCCTTTCGTCTATAAGACTACTTTGTGAAGAATTGATTGAATTCGAAACAACTTAACATAATTTTGATGCAATATTTTTTCTGTTGCTCAAATAAAAACTTTGACGTGGCATATGATAATTATTGGCTGACATGTTTCTCCCTTGGTTATAATGATTTGATAGTCCCAGCCTCCTTGTTGATCTATTGACCTTTGACACATTGATGCAGTCTTTTTTTCTTTTACTCTAGTTGTGGGCTGGCATTTGTAAGTAAGCATATTTACATCCCTCATTTAAAGGTTGAGTCTAGTGTTCTACACGTTATGAAAAACAACTTTACTGTGTTCAGTGATGCTCCTGTAATCCACATTAATCACCCTGTTGAGCATTTTTGCTTACTACCTACCTTTTAGTGCCCTAATTTTGTATGCAATAAATTCAGCATTTGTTGTTATCTGTGTCATTCAGACAAGTTTGGACTAGTTTGGCTTTTTATTTGGGCCTACTTTATTTGAGTTGCATTTGTATATCAGGTCAAAATTGCAATAATAGGTATTCTAGCAGCAGGTTTTGGACTTGATTTCTCGACAGCACGAGATCTTGTGTTCTTGGAGCTACCTCATTCCCCAACTGTGATGCTTCAGGTTCTGTTTGATGAGATATCATTTCATTTATAAATTTACATATATAATTATTGTCAGGCACTACGATATGTAACATCTTCCTGTGATCTGTGCTTTTTCTTATCATATGTTAGTATGGTTGTCAACCTCATGGGTTTACCTTAATTTGTTGAGCCCAGGTAAACTTGACTCGTAAATGTTGAGCCTACGTAAACTTGACTCATAAATTGTAAACTCATATTTTGGAAATAATGTTTTAAAATATTCATAATATCTGAAGGTAATAATGAGTTTATAATAAAGCAATTATAAGTGAAGAACTTACTTGCAATTCGATAATCAAGTAAAGCAAACATGTCATCGGTTCTTGTAGCAAGGATTGAAGCCAATATAATTTCCCCAATAGTATCTACAAGGCTTCTGTATTCGGCTTCTATTCTGTATCCGGGTGTTGAACATGTTCATTGACAACCAAGAGACCAAATTAATGCTCAAGAATACAACTCACCCAGATGTTGACCTTTGATCCTCAACATCATTAGCCCAATTGGCATGCCTGAACTCTGTTAAACCAATGTGATCTGATTTAGACAAATGAATTCTATAGGACAGCATCCCTGCCAGGTAACATAGGATTCTTTTGACTGCTTTTCAATGCTCTTCCATGATGTTCTCCCTAAACTAGCAAGCTGTGTTTACAAAAGGAGATTCTGGTTTTCAAAGCAAAAAAGTTTTACGTAGCCTCCAATCATGTATTACCATGCCAACAAAGTGTTTGGCTAAACCATTCACTATCTTTAAAGTCTTGCAAATGAAAGTATGTGATTAGGAGATAGTGTAAAACTCTTTTACCTCAGCAATGCTAATGCATCAAAATTAATCTCTTGTTCTTATTGATGTTGATGACTCTACCATATAATGAAAATGAAGTGTAAGATGTGCTGGTATATTTGATATCTAAATTGTTTAATATGATATGTAAATAAAGTGGTTATGTTTTGAAGGCTGAGGATAGAGCTCATCGACGGGGGCAAACAAATGCGGTTAATGTATACATATTCTGTGCAAAGGTGCTTAGGTTTTCATTTTGAAGGTTTGAGATTAAGGCTGCTTGTGATATGCGCCTTTCAAGTAGCATTTGTTTGTATGATCCACATGCAGGATACCTGGGATGAGTTGCATTGGAAAAATTTGAATAGAAGTTTGCACTGTGTTTCTTCTACAACAGATGGAAAATATGATGCGATGAAAGAGATAGAGGTATCACTTTTTTTTTAATGCTATTAGCTGTTAGTCTCTTCAGTTTTTGTTATTTTAGGTTTAGCATTGGTTGCCCTTCTAAGTGATAGCATTGTCACAGGTTTATCATTTAGTTCAATTAAGTGATTAAGTTCGCATCAGTTATTCTACCTGTTGGGATCTTATGAGGGTTTCAATATATGTGTAACCCTTTCTTTGACTTAACTTTTGACAACCTAATATAGTACATATCTGATGCCCTTTTTTATGGAATGAAAATGTTTAATATTTTGTGAAGATTATGGGAGATTTTACTGACTCAATCAAGCCTGAATTGGGTTCATTGTAATTGATGCTAATTTTAGGAGTTATTGTAATTGATATCCTCGTCATAGAAGTTTATTTTTCCATATTATTATTCTTGTAAATTAGGTAGGATTAATTGCCTTTCTTTTATTAGCTATGTAGGCATAGAATCAATTCTAATTTTTGGGTACCAGATTGCAGTCTTGAAATCATGGATGGAGATACTCTCCTCTTTTGTATATTTGTCACCCTATTGCAAAACCAAATAAGAGAAGCTCATTATTTGAACCTTTATTTTGCGATATTTTAGAAATTGTTTTATTTATCTAGTTATATCTGGGTTCTCTTTTATAACATCAGTTTCCTTTTGGGGACGTTGGGTGGCAGGTTGAAGGTATTTCTTATTTAGACACATCGTTTAAAACTGATAGTTGTGATGAACAATCTGCACCCAAAGAGGCATTGAGTGAAAGACCATTGGATAAGCAAACTTCCCCAGTAAATTCAAATAAAACAGAAGCAAATCAAGATGATAAATCTGATGAGAAGGCTTCTGTTGACAATAACTCAATTTGTACTGCTAAAATTATGGTAAGATTTGTAGTTTAGACTTTAAATTGTTTTGCACTTTTGCGCACTTTAGAATGGTATTTAGTTCTTTTTTCTTGCATCTGTTTATTATTTGCTATTTTTAACTATTCTGTTGTGTTGGTAGAATAAGATGATAATGTTTCCTGCCTCAATTTTGGTAAGGCTTCAGTTTTGGATGCAAATGTTGATCTAGATGTTGTTGATGCTGAAGAAAGATTGTCTGAAAAGAGTTTTGAAGACAAAGATCAAACAATAGAGGTGAATTTCATTGCATTATTTTAACAGGGAGAGAAGGACCACACTTGTGTGACTACCTGTGTTTATGAATGGCTAAGGATCTCATGTCTTATTTTTCAGTTGCAGGATAAGAAATCAACCTCAACAGATGAAGCACATGACAACCAGCCTGTTCAGCTTGAAATCAATGGATATTGCTCTAATCAAGTTGATTCTCTGCGATTTGAGGTAAAGTTTATTTGTAACAGTTGTTAGTTGATATTAGAATGGGTTGGTTCACTGCCTCATTGGTTATTTATTACACTGCATAATAGAAGTAAAGTCCATGAAACAAATATGTCTATGTGAATCCTGATGATGGTGTAACACTGTAGTGTGACATCCTGATCTTTGTGGAGTTTTTTCCCTTTTTCTGTTTTTGTTAAGAATAAGGGAGCTTAAACTCTGTGGCAGTGGCGCGAGAATTATGCTTTTCTTTGGTGTATCTCATCAAAGAAAAATAACTTTTTTCTTTGGTGTATCTAGTCAAAGCAGAATACATTCATGTTCATATGGGTGCAGCTGATGATATGGGAAATGGTTGTGTTTTTGGCCTCCTTCGGTGCCATATTGAGAGATTGCAATCAAGCTATCTTTTTATCTTTCCCTTTCCCCTCTATTTTTGGTTTCCCCTGTATCCCCTCCTTTCTATTAATAATTATTACTTAGATAAATTAATTTAGTACCAAATTAGTTATTATTATTTTACTTTATTTTTTGATATGGTGACTTTATTCAATCAACTTGAACATAATAATACAGTAATTTTAAATTTCATTTAAACATAATTAAATTAATAATATAATACCTTAATTTGTTTTTTAAAAAATTAAAACATTCGTTAAGAACTTTATTAACTTCCTGCTTTAATCACACATACTCGATATCTTGTGAGATTATATTAATCAATATTATATAAGTTGGCTTAAATATATTTAGTCCCTATAAATGTAAGTCATTTTGGTTTTAGTGCCTCATTTTTTATTTTTTGGCCTTTGATCTCTCTTTCTTCTAACATTTTGTTTTTGGTCCTTCCTATTTTGAATTTTGGTCCTGTTTTAAAATATGGTTAGAAATTGAAGATTTTGTTCTTTATTGTTATAAATATTTTAATATTTTAGGAGTTTTTCTTAGTCCTTATGAATATCACCACATAACAGTATTGGGCTAATGATAAGTTCCCATAACAAAATGTTGGAAAAAAGAGGGACCAAAAGTCGAGAAAAGATTCTAGAGAGATTAGAATCAAAACGGCCTATATTTATAGAGATTAAAAGTATATTTAAGCCTAAACTTATATTTGGTATTAAATTATTGATAAAATAGTTGTTTCTTTGATGAAAAATAAAATTTATGATGTTGATAATTATTTAGAGAGAAGTTAATGGAATAATGGTTGTAAGGAAAGATAAACAATTATTCTATTAGTAATTATTAGGAGAAAGAAAATATATTTCTTCAATTGAATTACTAGACCTTGTGTACTTGACCCCATATATTAGGATAAGACTTAATTATTGTTAAACTAGACCTTATCCAATGTAAGCAGAAAAGTTAGAAAGGAAGTTTTTGTGCAACTATCAAAGTGGAGGTTGCTTTCCTTCATCTAAAGAAGAGATGGTTAGCATTCACCTATACATGTGCCATGAATCATTTCTCCTAAAAATTTAAGCTGTTAGGTAAACACATGAATGGTATTATATATTAGACGTCCCCTCAGCGAATGCCCCTTGGGCTTGAAGCATGAATTATGCATATAGGCCAAATTTTACCTTTGTGGTGAAATTCAACTTTTTCTTCTTTTTAATTCAAAAGAGAGGGCAAAAAGGATTGAATTCTCGACTGCATAGTCATATGAGTTTTGATACTATGTCAAAAGGAATCTCTTTGAAAAGTTTAAACTATTTGGTAGAGGCACGTGAATGGTTTCATGTATGTGTCTATGCACACTCATGCATGTGTGCGCATGTGTATATAATTATATATAGATATGCATTAATGGAAGTCAATCTTCGGAAAAAAAAAAGGTTTAACATCGGTTGAAGGTTTGCATCCTTCATATCATGCACAAAATATCTTATGAAAAACTAAAATGATGAACATAGTTATTGTTTATTTTATTTTATTGTAATCCTGCTTTCAACAGTCAGATTGATCACCTTCTGTGAGGTATTATTTGATGGTGTTGGTGTGTACACTTCGACACTAGCGTTAATGGATCTTGACCATGTACACACAAACACATGCACAAATCTAAACTGACATAGAAATGACTCGTATCCTATAAATGAAAAGATGACTTAGTTTTAATTGGTGTTGGTGATGATTTATGTCATTCTTATGAATATGGGAACATTTGCTTGCTCTTCAGGTGAGCCCATACACTGGAAGGATCCACTTGTATTCTTGCATTTTGGCTACAGATATACGACCACGACCACTTTATGAAAATTTCCGACCTGAGGAACTTGAGTTGTTAAGTCCTATTGCTGATGATGAGAAAAAGAAGATAGAGTTTGTATCTGCCAAGGACAATCCTGCTTATAGGCATGCTCTTCTGGAGTTTGCAAATGAGTGGAAGAATTTGAGGCCAATTGAACGCAAGAAGTTACTTGGAAAACCATTACAACTTCCTTTGGCAGTTGAATTGTGCTATTTGAGTGAAAGCAATAACCACAATAACAGGGTGTGCACATTGTAAACCTGAACTCACTTTTAATGAATATGCTATCTGCTCCACATTGATGGTATTTTTTTTTCTTTTTTGGATGCTTATATAACATGACAAAACTATACAATTGACAGGGATTATTAAATGGTGGAAGTAAACGACGTATGACACCTTTGGTGGAGATTAGCCATCCTTTACCATCAGATGCTGTTTGGAGGAAGGTTTTTCTGCGAAGTGGCCATGGTAAGAAGGAAAAAGAATACACTCAAGGCTGGAGTCTGACAGAGGAACCGCTCTGTAAACTTTGTCAACAACAGTGCATGTATGTCCTAGACCAATCATATATTGGTTTATTTTATATATATATATATATATATCATTTAGCCTTCAATTAATAGCTCCACTTTCAGGGGTAACAATGCCAAGACACCTGAATTTTTTGAAGATCTTTTTTGTAACCTTGTCTGTTACGAAGAGTATCGCATGAGAACTAGCAACAGGTTCCTTCGTCAGGTTAGAACATTAATCATATTTAAATTTGAATTAATTTGAGTAATTTTGTTTTGTTGTTTGGATGTTCTTCATTTGAAACAATAGTGTATGATTTTGTCCTCTCTGAGCTACTGTTAATGTGCTGGAGATGAGTTCTTCAGGAGCTTTTCCAAGTTGAACGTGGTGTTTGCACAAATTGCCAATTGGACTGTCATAAGCTTGTTGAGCATATAAGACCTTTATCATTGGAAAGACGAAGAGAGTACATTGAGAAAGTAGCACCAAAAGTTGCAGAGCGAAAGAAAATGTAAGTCTTTGACTGTAAAATATCCAAAGTCAGTTCTCTTTTGATGTTACAAAACATTGCAGGCTTGTTAGAAGACTTCCTGTATGGAAGACTGTTCATAGACTTGCTTAGTTGGCTTGACACCAACAGTCTTCTTAAGCACTGGTTGATCTCCTGCAGGTTTGAGAAGCTTGTCAACGATCCAAGTGAAGGCAATTCCTGGCATGCAGATCATATTATTCCTGTATATCAAGGCGGAGGTATGATTTATTTTAAAGATTGATCCTAATTGCTTTAGGCACAATCATAATATCAGTTTTTAGTGACTTTTTTCTTCTGGAAATGTAAACCATTTACTTGATTGTTTCGGAGAGTATTGCATTCTTAATTCTTAAACACCTTATTCGGCATATATTTTTGAGAGCAATTAGATTAATAAATACACTTGTTCAACTAAGGTTTTAATTGGCCCACTGAAAACGTCAACATAGAATCTTGATGTATGTGAAACATTCACTTAATCAGCTTATACCTATGACATGGGTATATTAGACTTGAGAAAGTTGAAAATAGACTTAAGAGAAAAATTAGATGAGATATTTGTGTGAATTGCTTGAATAAATAGCACTCAGCAGGCTTGATATTTATATAATATATACACCAAAGAATAAATCTTAGATTTACAAGAAGAAATAAACTCTTTTCTATGACTATTCTGTTTTCCAGAGGAAAAGAGCTAGGGGTAGTGTAGGGAATACGTTGTTAGCTGACTCAACAATTGTAGCTGGTGCTAGTGGGCCAGGACCTTAATGGTTTTGAGGATGGGGGGGTGTGACTCTTGCTAAGGCTTAGTGAGGCTGAGTCACGTGAATTTCTATTAGAGGGAAAGGATTTATTTGGCTGTGAGTGGGGAATATCTTTTCTTATGCTATTTTGTTGTTTTGGGCAAGGAGAGTAGAGCTGCTTAGTGCTTTGACATTGTACTCTTTGCTATTGCTGCTATTGGTTGTTTTCTTCTTCCAATTAATACACATACTCGTACCTTCCATGCACTGCTTCTCTGTTATTTGCTATTCCTAGTATTTGCAGGTATTATTTGGTATCAGCTACTTCACTCTTGGGTGTTGGGTGTGCCTTCTTCGCTAACGTTGCCACTAGATAAACACCATGGATGAGTTGGGGAGGAAATTGGACCAGATAGTGCAACTGCTGATGGAACCACAGCGCGTTCGTTCATGCGGCCGATCACCACTGCCACGTCGATCGCATGTCTGGGTGGAGTCGGAGGACTGATGGAATGGGGGTTCAGGTGGGGATCGGGCGTCCCACCATTCACGCCCTCCCTTTCGCACAGAGACCCGTCACTCACGGTCTCGTGACCGCAATGGCTGGGACTTCCCTCACTCCTGCGATGGCCCTCTCCTCATGGGGATCGTGACTCGTGGCATCAGCAACTGCCGAACTTTAACCGTGGTAGTCCCCTACTGCAATGTCGGGAACGCAACCGCAAGATGGAGCTTCCCTTGTTTTCTAGTGAAGATGCCTTAGGATGGCTTGTGAAGATTGAACGCTATTTTTAAGTGAATGGAATTGAAGGGGAAGAACGCTTAGAGGTGATTGTGTTGGCTTTGGAGGGCAAAGCACTCAATTGGTTTCAAGCTTGGGAAGAGCAGACACCATTTCTTTCATGGAGGGCGTTTCGGGAGGGGCTCCTGCGCAAGTTCCAACCGGGGATGGCGAAGGATCCTTATGGGCCCTTATTGAGATTGAAACAAGTGGGCTCTGTCATGGATTACATTGAAGAGTTTGAGAGGGTTTCTGGGCCCATGAAACATGTGGATCGTGACATATTGAAGGGTGTATTTCTTAATGGGCTTAAGGGTACATTACGGGCTGAGTTAAAATGCTTAGAGTTGGGCTCCTTGGCTGAGATGAAGGACCGAGCACTGATCTTGGAAGAAAGGAATAGAGAGTGGATGACTGGGGTTGTGGGCCCTGTGGAGAGACAACAAACGGGCCACTCAAAAGGGCCAACAACAAGAATTACGCCCTCATTTCTCAACCCATTCAGCCCCTCATTTCACCAAAAGTCGAACTAACGTAGATAGAGGAAAAAGTGGCGGTCTGAAGGGGACAGGTGGTAGTGTAGGAAGAAGACTTATGCTAGAGGAGCTCCAGGAACGTAGTCGTAAAGGATTATGTTTCAAGTGTGGTGAACGATGGGGACATGACCATGTGTGCAGATTCAAGAACTTTCAATTGGTGCTTCTAGAAGAGCATGAGCAGGGGAATGAGATCTCGAAGAAGGACGAATCCGAGGAAAAGGACCTGCCGCCGGCAGAGACGGAAGAATCAGCGGCAAAGATAGCTATGCGGTCACTCCACGTCACCTTTAATAGTCTTCGGGGTTTCACCACTACCAATAAATCCTTTAAGGTGTGTGGTAAAATCTGGGAGACGGTGGTAGAAATATTAGTGGATACAAGTGCTAAGGCTAGTTTCATTTCCGACGTAATATCGAAGCAGCTTGGGCTAGAGGTTAAGGATCTACCTTTCATTGTGGAGGTGGGCACATGGGAGATGCACCATGGCTTAGGGGTATGTGAAAACCTTGAAATCAAAGTGCAGGGGACTCGTATCATTCAATCTTTTTTCCAACAGACACTGGGCAGTGTTGACGTAGTTCTGGGCTACGACTGGATAGCAAGTCTTGGGGATATCAAGGCCAACTTCCAAAAGCAAAAGATTCAATGGAAGGATAGTGGGGGAGAGCATTGTATAGAAGGGGACCCGTCTTTAAGTAAGGCTCGGGCATCTTGGCGGACTACTCTTAAGGCTCTCCAAGCAGATGGAGAAGGGTATTTTGTGGTTCCTTGTACCGAAGTAATGAACCCCGATCTAAGGGAAGCAACATCCGGAGAGCACGAAGTACCAGAAGAAATTCAAAGGTTGTTGAAGGAGTATAGAGACCTCCGTCAACTCCCAGAAGGCCTACCACCATTAAGGGATCATGACCATGCCATCAACCTGAAAGACGGAGCAGAAATTCCGCATGTGAGACCCTGCAAGTGTCCATATTTTCAGAAAAATGAAATTGAAAAAGTTATTGCTTAAATGTTATCTTCTGGCATTATAAGGCCTAATATCAGTCCCTACTCTAGCTCGGTAATTTTGGTCAAGAAGAAGGATGGCGGATGGAGGTTCTGTGTCGATTACTGGGCCCTGAACAAGGTGACCATTCCTGACAAATTCCCTATCCCAGTGTTTGACGAATTACTCAACGAATTGGGTAGAGCACAAGTTTTCTCGAAGCTAGATCTGAAATCTGGGTACTACCAGATTAGAATGAGGGAGCGGCACGCTGAGAAGATAGCTTTTCGGACCCATCAAGGGCATTATGAATTCCTTGTAATGCCTTTCGAGTTGACGAATGTGCCTTCAACCTTTCAGGCTCTGATGAACCAAGTCCTAAGACCGTACTTGAGGAGGTTTGTTTTAGTCTTCTTCGATGATATATTGATTTACAGTAGAACAAGGGGAGACCATTGGGAGCACTTACAGAAGGTATTGGAATTACTCAGGCAGTTCTTTGCACAATCGGAGATCGAATATCTAGGCCATGTGATTTTGGGAGGGGAGTATCGGCTGATCCAAAAAAGGTAGAAGCCATGATGGAGTGGCCAGTACCTACAGACCTAAAAGGATTACGGGAGTTCTTAGGTATCACAGGATACTATTGCAGATTCGTTAAGGGGTATGGAAAGATTGCTTGGCCCCTGACACAGCCCTTGAAGAAGAATAATTTTCTGTGGGGGATGGAGGCTCAGCTAGCCTTTGAGAAACTGAAGAGAACCATGACTTCCTTACCTGTCTTAGCCACCCCAGACTATGAGAAAACTTGTGATAGAAATGGATGCATCGGGGAAAGGATTAGGGGCTGTTCTTATGGAAGAGAGGCGGCCAATAGCCTTCCTAAGTCAGAAGCTGTCAGAGAGCTCAAAATAAATCAGTTTATGAGAGGGAACTAATGGCCATTGTAATGGCGATGCAAAAAAGGAGGCACTACTTGTTAGGGTGGCGTTTCATTGTGCATACTGCCCAGAAAAGCTTATGATTTTTGGTGGATCAGCAAATAATTGGGGAAGGACAGCAGAAATGGGTGACTAAATTGCTAGGCTTTGATTTTGAGATACAATATAAGGTAGGGAGAGAGAATGGAGCTGCTGATGCGCTTCCAGAAGAGTTCATTTCCAGGCAATCTTGGCTGTAATTTTTCAGAACTAGGAGGGGCTCGAAGAAGAAGTTCAGGCTGATGCGAAAGTGAAGGACATCATTCAGGGGCTAATTCAAGGGACCAATGTGCAGCAAGGATATGAGCTGAAAAAGGGGCAACTATTTTATCAAGGGCGATTGGTCATCCCCAAGAACTCTATGAGGATTCCTATAATTTTACAAGAATTTCATGATTGAGCCATGGGAGGTCATTCGGGGTTTTTTCGCACTTACAAACGCATAGCAGGCTCGGTTTGGTGGGAAGGCATGAGGAAAACAATTCAGTGGTACATTCAAACTTGTGAAGTATGCTGTAGAAACAAATACCTTGCTTTATCTCCAGCAGGCCTACTCCAACTGATAGAAGCACACACACGCACACAGGTAAAATAGACTGAAACAACACACGTATATTGTATATCTGAGAGAATGTAGAAGATGACATAAATGCAATACTAAAGAGATAGGCCTTGAGCACTATAGCAGCTCACGCTCCTTTTGCCAAATCCTACTCGCCTCCACCCTCACCCCAAAGGAGAATTATATTCTTTCTCCACTACCTACACACGTGTCTCATACCTCACCCTTTTTTCCACTACCTACACACGTGTCTCATACCTCACCCTTTTTTCCTAAAACCGTTAGGCCTATGATTCAGTAATGGGCCCACCAGATCCCCACCTCAACATCCGACTCAACAAACATTCCAAATCCCATACTACCCTCGTGTTTCTTTCTTTTTATAGACTTTTATTGGTTCAGCAAAAATTTATCCCTAACACCTCTTTCTGAACTACCTCCTTGTCCTCAAGGTGGAATTTGGGGAAATTAATTTTAATATCAACTCATTCCCAAATGCTTTAACTCAAAGACTTCTCCCAAATAATCAGCACTTCTTCTTCCTTATCATTCTTCCGAGTAATAGCACAGCCTTCCGTTGCACCTGAAGTGCCCACCCTTCAATAAGCCCTTGTGGTAAAGGCTGGCATTTCGTATCAACTGCCAAACACTTCTTAAGCAATGAAGCATGAAATATAGGGTGAACCAAAGAATTTGGAGGCAGCAATAGTTTGTAGGCCACCTTCCCCACTCTTTCTATCACTTCAAAAGGCCCATAGTACCTGGGACTCAGTTTCTAGTTGACACGGTTGGCTAAAGTTTTCATCTGATATGGTTGTATTTTCAGAAACACCTTTTCCCCAACTTCGAACTCGATTTCCCTCCTTTTCTGATCTGCTTGGACCTTCATTCTTGCTTGAGCTTTATTCAAGTGCCATTTCAACTCTTCAATCATGGCATTCCGCTCGGCTAGTAATTGATCCACATCCTCCACTGTTGACGGTAGAACATTCCCCTTAATAAGTGTAGGAGGCTCCCTTCCATAAAGAATTTTAAATAGGGAAGACTAAGCAGCAGAATGGTATGTGGTATTGAACCAAAATTCAGCCCAAGATAGCCAACGACTCCATCAAGCTTTCCGGTTGGCTCCGCAAAGCATCTGGTAGGTCTCAAACACTGCTCACCACCTTTGTTTGTCCATCCGCTTATGATGGTAAGCTGAATCAACTTTAGCTTTGTCCTGCCGCTAAATACTTCTCCCCAGAAACTGCTCATGAAGATTCTGTCTCTATCAGTTACAATAGATGAGGGAAACCCATGCAAACGGACGATTTCCCTGATAAAAAGCTTAGCCACTGTTTTCGCAGAATATGGATGGTTAAGCCCCAAAAAGTGGGCATATTTAGAGAGTCTGTCTACTACAACTAAAATTGTATCCATCCCTTGGGATCTTGGCAATCCTCCTATAAAATCCATTGAAATATCTTCCCAAACCCTTGAAGGAATCGGTAAAGGTTGGAGAAGACCTCACAGCTAAGGTGAGGTATTTATTCTCACGCAAACCTCACACCGTTGAATATATTTCTGGATTTGTTGCCTCATACCCTCCCACCAAATCAGTCCAGAAATGCGTTTATACGTTCTAAAGAAACCTGAGTGACCCCCTAAGGCGGAATCGTGAAATTCCTGTAAAATTACTTGAATTCTAGGAGAATTTTTGGGAATAACAATCCTCCCCTTGTAATACAATCTCCCTTTCCTCAATTCATACCTTTCTGGTGCCTCCTTCCCTCCAATCAATCCTTGTATGATCTTCTTTAAACCATCATCAGCCTGCACCTCCTCTTCTAGGCCTTCCCATTCCTGAAAGGTAACGGATGAGATGGCTTCAAAACTGAATTGTCTAGAAAGAGCATCTGCTGCTCCGTTTTCTTTCCCTTCTTTGTATCTTATCTCAAAATCAAACCCCAACAATTTGGTTATCCGCTTTTGCTGTCCCTCCCCCATCAACTGTTGGTCCACTAAATGCTTCAAACTCTATTGGTCAGAGTGGATAATGAATTTTCTGCCTAACAGATAATGCCTCCACTTTTGAACAGCCATTACCACACCAAATAAGTTCCCTCTCATATATTGATTTTTGTTGAGCCCTTTTGGACAACTTCTGACTCATATAAGCAATTGGTTTCCCCTCTTGCATCAAAACCGCTCCAATGCCCTTCCTCGAAGCATCCGCTTCAATAACAAATACCTCTTTAAAATTTGGGACAGCCAGCACAGGTAATGTAGTCATCACTTCTTTTAATTTTTCAAAGGCCAATTGAGCTTCAACTCCCCAATGAAAACCATCCTTCTTCAGCAATTGTGTTAGAGGCCAAGTGATTTTACCATAATTCCTCACAAACCTTCGGTAATAGCTGGTGAACCCAAGAAACCCCCTCAAATTTCCTTTTAAATCAGAGGGTGGGCCAAGTTACCATTGATTCAATCTTCCTTGGTCAGCTTTAACTCCCTCACCGTAAATTAAATGCCCCAAATATTGGATTTCTTTCTGGCCAAGTGAACACTTCTTTCGCTGATGAAGAGCTATTAACTCCGCAATAGCTCCAAAGACCTTTTGTAATGTTCCCAGTGCTCCGACTCTCTGCTGTAGATGAGTATATCATCAAAAAATACTAAGGCAAACCGCCTCAAGAAAGGTTTTAGGATTGTGTTCATGAGGGCCTGGAAAGTGGAAGGAGCATTCATGAGCCCGAATGGCATCACTAAGAATTCGTAGTGCCCCTCGTGTGTTTTGAAAGCAGTCTTCTCTATATCTGTTTCCTTCATGCGGATTTGATGATATCCAGATTTAAGATCTAGTTTAGAGAAAATTTGGGCCCCCCCTAATTCATCCAAGAGCTCATCTATAACCGGAATAGGAAATTTGTCTGGGATAGTGATTTTGTTCAGGGCTCTATAATCAACATACGTAAACGCCATCCCCATCCTTTTTCCTTACTAAAATTACAGGGCTAGAGTAAGGACTAGTACTGGGCCTAATTATGCCAGCAGATAGCATTTCTCCCACAATCTTCTCAATTTCATTTTTTTGAAAATAAGGATACCTGTATGGCCTTATGTTGGGAATATTCGCCCCTTCTTGTAACGTGATGGAGTGGTCTTGGGGTCTCGGAGGAGGCAGTGCTGTCGGAAGCTTGCAGATGTCATCGTATTGAGACAATAATAGTTGAAGTTTATCAGGTACTTTTGGGCTTTTGGGGTTCTCCCATTCCGTGCTCCCATTTTCATCCTATGCGGTGATCATGTAACCCTCTCCATCTTCTCTTAAAGCCTTCAACGGCGTACGCCATGAAACTTGAGTCATGCTCAACGAAGGCTCCCCTTGAATGGTTTTCCATTCTTCATTGACCTTCCACTGGATATATTGCTTCTGAAGATTTGCTCTAATATCCCCTAAACCGCCATCCATCCAGAACTCCAAAAACGATATCCACACTTCCCAACCCAAGAACAAAGAATGATTGGGATATGTGGTTACCTTGGATTTCCACCTCTAGCTTTTCAGGCTGCACTCCCAATCCCTTTGGATCTCTCCCAGGCTCCACTCTACAAAGGTTGAATGAGACATCCTTTCTCTAGAATCAAGGCGCCTCCACAAGAGGTGCCGAGATGAAGTTAGCAGACCGCCTCCCGTATCATCACTAAGATAATTGCCTCTCACTTTTAATGGAACCCTCAGATCTTGAATGACTTGTTCGTTGTGAATCCGCGAAAGCTGTTGAATGTTAGATGTAGAGACTTCAAGGATAACTCGGTCTCTTCCTCCTCTAACTCCTCTTGCTTTTCTTCTTCGTATTGTCCTTCCTCTGCGGCCTCTTCTAACTAGAACAGCTGATAGTTTTTTAGCTTGCATACATGTTCGCGATCCCACCTCTCGCCGCACTTAAAACATAACCCCTTTTTACTCCTCTCGTGAATCTCCTCCTGGGAAAGACGCCTCCTAGCTCCGCCACTTGGTCCTTCAACAGCTCACATGCTTCCACTTGTCCCTGCAAATCGTCCCTCACCGCTTCTGGAAGTGTGGGGAAAGATCTTATGGCCACTTGGGCCTTTAGATGGTCCCCATGTGCGGTCAGGAGGCCCAATAGTTCCACCTCGCCATTCTTGATTTCTTTCCTCCAGTAATAGGGCGTTTTCTTTAATGTCTGCCAACGAGCCCAAGCCTAGACACCTTAACTCGGCACGTAAGTTTCCTTTGAGCCTGTTTAAAAAAATGCCTCTAAGAACCTCATGGTCTAAGTGATGCATTGGGCCAGAAATCTTTTCAAAATCATCAATATAATTCAGCATTGGGCCTACCTGCCTTAAGCGCAAGAGCGGCCCATATGGGTCTCTCATCAACCCCGGCTGGAACCTCCGAGAGACTCCCTCCTTGAACGATCTCCAAGACGGAAACTGGGTTTGGTCCTCCCAGATTTGGTACCACGACAAGGCTCTCCCTTCTAATGCGAGCAGCACGACCTCGAATCGCTCATCCCCTTCGATCCCATTCACCCGGAAGTAGCGTTCGATTTTTACTAACCATCCTCCGATGTCATCTCCGCTGAACAACGGAAGCTCCATTTTTCGATCACGCTCACGGTGTCGAGGAGGGGGACTATCCTGAAACGGTAAGTGGTCTTGTGCCAGTATTTGTCGCTCCCAAAGGGCGATGACCAACTCGGGAGTGAGGGAGCTCCGATCGCTCGGCCATGCGACCACGCAGTCTTGGTGCTCTCTCGCGAGGATGAGGAGAGCGATGCCTCATGATTCCTTCTAGAACCCCAATCCAAAGGGTCATCCAAGCCAACCCTGAGTGACTAGTCGTGGAGGTGGCAGAACGACCACACTGAACAGCCGCTTTCTGGTGGCCATCCCTCCTCTCTAGCAAATGCGTCATCTGATCCATCTTCCGTCCGTCGCCAC
Source organism: Dalbergia cochinchinensis (assembly GCA_031216125.1). Taxonomy (NCBI): domain Eukaryota; kingdom Viridiplantae; phylum Streptophyta; class Magnoliopsida; order Fabales; family Fabaceae; genus Dalbergia; species Dalbergia cochinchinensis. Next base: position 48,736,999 of record CM062373.1, on the reverse strand, counting down.
GACCTTCTTCCTCCATGTAGCACTTTCAAATAAATGGATATCCCTCACACCCAGAGATGACTGGACTGATACCAATTGATAGAAGCACACACACACAGGTAAAATAGACTGAAACAACACACGTATATTGTATATCTGAGAGAATGTAGAAGATGACATAAATGCAATACTAAAGAGATAGGCCTTGAGCACTATAGCAGCTCACGCTCCTTTTGCCAAATCCTAACAGAATTTCCGCTCCACCCCCTCACCCCAAAGGAGAATTATATTCTTTCTCCACTACCTACACACGTGTCTCATACCTCACCCCTTTTTCCTAAAACCGTTAGGCCTATGATTCAGTAATGGGCCCACCAGATCCTGCCCCAACATCCGAATTAACAAACATTCCAAATCCCATACTACCCCTGTGTTTTCTTCTTTTATAGACTTTTATCGGTTCAGCAAATTTATCCCTAACACCAACCTCTGCCCATTCCCTCATGTGTATGGGAAGATATTTCTATGGATTTTATTGGAAGACTCCTTAAATCTCAAGGTATGGATACCATTTTGGTAGTTGTTGATAGATTGTCAAAATATGCACATTTTATTGGTTTCGGTCATCCCTTTTCTGCTAAAGAAGTGGCTGGAGTGTTTATCAGGGAGGTAGTGCGTTTGCTTGGGTTCCCACTGACCATTGTCACTGACAGAGACAAGATTTTTATGAGTTCTTTTTGGGCTGAATTATTCAAGCAAGCTGGCACCAAACTAAAGTACAGTTCAGCCTATCATCCTCAAACGGATGGGCAAACTGAAGTTGTTAACAGGTGTTTAGAGACCTATTTAAGGTGTTTTACTGGTACTAAGCCTAAGCAGTGGACCAAATGGCTCAGCTGGGCTGAGCTTTGGTTTAATACTACCTACTATGCCTCCACAAACACCTGCCCATTTAAAGCTTTGTATGGCCGGGATCCCCCAATCCTCCTTATTAGAGGAGATGTGTCACCATCTGCAGTGGAAGAAGTGAATATGATGTTGGCTGAGAGAAATGCCATGTTAGATGAGCTTAAATGGCATCTCAACAAGGCCCAAGAGAGAATGAAACACTATGCTGACCAGAAGAGAAGGGAAGTAGAATATGAAGTGGGAGAACACGTGTATCTCAAAATCCAGCCGTATAGGCTGAAGTCCCTAGCCAAGCGTGTCAATCAGAAGCTGAGTTCTAGATATTATGGACCCTTTAAGGTGCTGTAAAGTGTTGGAAAGGTGGCTTACAGACTCTAACTTCCCCGAGACTCATTGGTGCATCCGGTAGTCCATGTTTCTTTACTCCAAAGATGCCTCCCTCCTGAAGCAAAGTGTCAATCTCTACTGCCTGGGCTCTAAGAAGAATGGGAATTGAAATTACAGCCAGCTGAGGTATTGGCTACTCCAGTGAATATTCAGGGAGAGACTGAAGTGCTAATCAAATGGCAAGATGTGCCAGAATTCGAGAACACATGGGAATTGGCAGCAGACATACTCCACAGTTTTCCTCAATTCCATCTTGAGGACAAGGTGGTAGTTCAACCGGGGGGGCATTGTTAGAAACAAATTTCCGGAGGTACTAAAAGTTTATCAGAGGAAAAGAGCTAGGGGCAGTGTGGGGAATACGTTGTTGGCTGACTCAGCAATTGTAGCTGGTCCTAGTGGGCCAGGACCTTAACGGTTTTGAGGATAGTGGGGGTGTGACGCTTGCTGAGGCTTAGTGAGGCTGTGTCACTTGAAATTCTGTTAGTGGGAAAGGATTTATTTGGCTGTGAGTGGGGAATATATTTTCTTATGCTGTTTTGCTGTTTTGGGCAAGGAGAGTAGAGCTGCTTAGTGCTCTGACGTTGTACTCTCTGCTATTGCTGCTATTGGTTGTTTTCTTCTTCCAATTAATACACATACTCGTACCTTTCATGCACTGCTTCTCTGTTATTTGCTATTCCTAGTATTTGCAGGTTCTATTATAATCTTTTCAATGATGCATTGACTACTTTACTTCCAAATGCGGTTAGTTTCTATCAGTATCTCTAATATCGATAGTTCTCAATGATACTAATAACCACTATCAATTTTTGCTAATTTATCATTTTGATTATGTTTTACTGTTCTGTTTTACTGTTCTGTAAATTTTTCAACTGAGATGTTTACTTATGTCTTTCTCTTTCTGTTCCCTTCAGTATGCAGGGGGAAAAAATAGCTTTTGGTTTGAATTCTATATCCTATTTAATTAGATTTTAGCTGTGTTTGATTTTTCTATGCTATTTTATTTTTCTAGGCGAATGCAAACTGGAGAATATGAGAACTCTGTGTGTGGCCTGCCATTATGATGTTACTGCAGCACAATGTGCTGAACGCCGCAAAGCAAGAGCAAACGCCAGGAAACAACTAAAATTGATAATGAATAACATGAAAAATGGTCTGAAGGGTGCTACTGGCTCCAATGTTAAGGTATGTTGCAACTTGCAAGCATAATTACTGTTTCTGCTGTTGTATGCATTCCTTGGTGGCTTGTTGTGACCTTGTTAGTCAGTTTGCCAGATAATGGTTACATTTATTTAGGGATGAAATTGTTTAGTTTTAAGGCTGTGCATATTGCAGTTTATGGATGTTGGTTAGATCCAAGCTCGCACCGTTTGGTGTATCCTTGCTTGTCCACATTTAGGTGAAAACCTATGCAAACTATAAAAGATTATTAATATAAATTCAAGATAGATAGATGTAATGAAATGTTGTAACAGAACATTGTCAATTTTACATTTGGCCTCGTATGCATATGCATAGGCCAAAGCAGAGTCTGTGCTGTTTGACTTTGGAATGATGATACAGCTCTTTTCTTGCGTTATAGAGATGAGCACAACAAACAGTTATATCTGTCTGCCGTGAAATGCTGACACCTATACAAAGAAATGCTATGCTGCCTGACACTATTAACCAAACCAAATAGTTTGGATGATTGTATCCGTTCAAACTTAGTTGGCCTTGACGGTGAGAGTGCAGTTGGATACTGCCATACTTGGATTTAAATGGGTTGTGTCTTCCGGGGATTGTGTCGGGTGGAATACTATTATAGTATAAATCTTTAAGCATTTTTTCAAATATTTAGATTTGACTGACCAGGTTTTCTTCAATTCTTATTATGGACTTATGTGATGGTATTGAGCCTTAGATTAGTTCTTATAATGTATTTTAATATTGGTTACTCATTTGTAGCCATTTAGTATTGAGTCTATTTTTGGTATTCAATATATCGGCTCTCTATGCTGTGCTTGTTTCATGTGCCATATCCACATTGAGTGCGTGAGGCTGTAATTTTTAGAATATTCCTTTCCATCATGTGTATTATACTATCTAGTGCTTGGTTGTAGTTTCATAGTTTACTTTGATTAGTTTCATGCATTGGCCAAAAAATTGATCTAATTGTTTGTGGTTTCATTTAAACCTTGCTCTCCAAAATTACCTAAACCGAGTTTATCTACCTATGTAAGTAAAACTACCAGCAAGATAGTCGAGGTGTTAGATATGCAAAGTTGGTGAATGTTGTGAGCTTTTATTAGCATCATTTATGAATAAAACTCAGGACCATGATTCACAGGAGGGTGTACTTGAAGATGAGCTTCTAGTCAAGGTTCCTGGAAGTGCCTATTCTCTTGCTAATAGCTAAGAAAGTGGAAATGCAGCCTGGAAGGGGCCGTTCATGATGAAGAGTGCCTCCTAAGAATATCAATATGTACTTCCCTCTGTTATTATTCCTATAGCACTGTCCATTTTTTTGACTTGGCAGTAGGAACTTACCAATTTTGGTTCTCCGAGGAATTTCTTTTGTATAGATATTTTGTGAAAATTTTTGCATGCTCTTGAAGCACATTTAATATATGCTGCACAAGCTCCATGTGCATGTGCAACCACTCATTCGTGGAGCATATATTAAATGTGTTTTAGGAGTATGTAAAAATTTCCCGTTATTTTGGGGCCTTATGTGTTGTAAAAATTCAACCTACAGTCAACGTCTCAACATATGGACTTGGTAAAGCCCTTCGTATCCTATGATTGAGATCATCTTGGTAGTGTAGTAGACAAGCACAGTATGGAGCATCCATTTGTAACACATCATCGATATGCTCCTGCTATTCCGTCCTATTATTTTTTGAGCCGTGTTTTGTTTGTAATGTTATATTAGTCAGCGCTGTATTGGTGTAAATGATAGTTGATTTAACCACGTTGCTATATAGGTTTTTGTCATGTTCCTCTTGTAATGAAAATGAATTCATTTTCAAATTGATCGAGTATGTTCAAAATGATAATGAAATTATACAGGATTAGATAGCGAATTGTGAGACTAATTTTAATTTTTTATTGTCATTCATTGGAAATCATGCGATTTGCAATCTCATCATGAGTAATTGCATAAAAATGGATCATGTATGCAATTTTATTTTTATCATCAAATGATGGTTTTTAATACAAACATATGAAAGTTCTTAAATGATATTTCATGATGGTTCTACTGACAAAAGCCAAGAGATGCAAGGCTTGGGCTTCTTGAAAGTTATGCTCAATGTGACTTAAAATTACATTATTATTGCATGAGTTATTCTCTATTTACTTGAAACAATCTTGCAAAGTTTATATGATAAGCCAATGATTACCATATCTAAAAGGCATCTGAAATTTTACAATTTTGTTGGGTTGTTGCAGTTTTGATTCGGTTTTTCTTGTTTCTCTCTTCATAAATATCATGTTGATTCATCCTAATCTTAGTATAGACGAATGGCCAGTTGTTAAAGATGATTGAAATTGTGTAGGCATTAACTACAGAAGACCATTTTTTTTGTGACTAATGGCTTTATGTCACATCTGTCACTAGGAAATACTAAATACATTAATCATAGATCAAAGCAGCAAATATTAACTTCAATACGAACTGTTACCGCAGATAACACAACGTGGGTAAATATCAAACAAAAATTTTGGCAGACAACCAATTTTCTTGGATACGGTAATTTTGTGAGTTGAGTAAATCCAAAGCAAACGCAAACTTGGGTTGGAAACCTATGGACGAGTTATCAATAATGCCTACGTCCTAAAACAGTTACTATAATTCACTTGAACTTGTCGGATTTCCCTTTTCAAACACATCATTAACATATTACAAACAAAAATAGCCTTGAAGTTAAATCCCGAAATTCCAGTTAGCTCTGTACATACCCATAATTAGCATAATATCAAATCCCGGGTGTCACATGAATCATGCAGATCAAACCTCACTATTTCATATGCCACAAAGCTCAGAAAATTTATGCTATCCAAAACTATCATTGCACATCACACAAATGGATCAATGGATATGGTGATTAGCTACAAAAGCAAGTTCAAATTGGATTTTTTTTTTTTTTGTGAATATAAAAGTTTAGGTTAAGGGACAAACTTGTTCCATTCCAAAGTCAGGGTATGTCTTTAGGGTCTAAGCCCATCAAACACTTACAAATATACTTATAGATCATTTATAAACAGGAGAAACTTAAGAATTGAACTCAAACATGGTGGTGCAAGAAGTTATTTTCTTAATTTTAGCTAGCATCTTGACAGGCACTATCAAGATGCCTTTTATTTTTTTATTTTTGGAATTATTGTAATTAGTGATAGAGTTTAATTTCTATGCATTGATAGTGTAATCCAGTGGCAAAACCTTGATATCTCTAAAGTAACTTGGGAGGATGTCACTATGATGAAACAGAATTTTCCCAAATTCAACCTTGAGGACAAGGTTGAGCTTGATGGGGAAGGCGATGATGCAAACATTATTAATGAAAAGGTAATTTTGGAAGACCAATGCATAAATGGTAAGGGAAAATTCTAGGGATAATTACAACAATCTACCCTGATGTCCTTTAATATTATACTTACCTCCTTCTTATTTTCAATATTACAGTTACCTCCCTTATTTCTAAATAACTTTCTCAAATTCCTGAATTATCCTAAAAATAATCCTCCTCTTTCTCTCATTCTCTTCCACTACCACGACCCATCCTCCACTCACTACCACCATTGTATTTAGCATCTTGTTACTGTCCACCATCACAAAGCACAAAATAAGTGGACGATGTTTGTAATTTCATATTCATGTTGTTTGACATGTTGGACCCATATTTAGTGAAAAAGGCGAAACATTTTTTGTTAAGGGAAAGGCATCATTATATTTGGCAATCATGATGGTAGAAGAAAAGTTGTGGATCCAGTAATGTTGACCACTTGCAATCAAGAGTCATTATCAATTACAATATCAATCACAAGCAACCAAATGCATATCTCTAGAACCCTCACCTCATCTCTCTTTTGAGGATGTTCTCTATGGAACTTACAATATCCAGCTCAAGTCTAAGCCACATTAGGTGTAGATTAAAAAAAAAAAAATCAGACACTATGTCATGAGTTCAAGTTGAGAGAGATGGTATGGGTCAGGATTCTGGAAGGAAAGAGAGATAAAAAGAGAAAGAGAAGAAGGTTTCCTTCTCACCCCTATCGGCCATGTACGTCTAGCCGATATTGTCCGTTATCTCATGCGCTCGAGCAGCCACCTCTTTGACCTTTCCAATTGCTATTTGACCACCATGCCGTTTCTGGTTTGCAAGTCCCTTGTTATGCTTAAATTTGCATTCAACCTCGCTCTCCTTAGGCCACCATCATATTTTCCTTGCAACTAGCAAGATTTTCCTCGTTTGGATCACTCTAAATTTGAAGGCTTGTGAAGTAGATCTAGAGTAGTTATTACCCACTTTTGTAGAGATGCTGTACAGAAGAAAGGCATATGGTTGGGTATGGTGATGGTGGCTCACATGAAGGGGTGAAAGAGGATAAATGCAAAAAAGTCTTTTTTAATTTATAAGGGGTGTCTATATAATAATATAAAAATAATTAAGGGAGGTAATTGCAATATTGAAAATTAGAAGGGGATAAGTATAATATTAAAAACCTCAGGGGAGGTTGTTGTAATTACCCCAAAATTTTATTATGGCTCATGAACACACAGCTGAAAGGCTAAAATCCAGGCAACAAGGAGTGTGAGGAACTACAAGCCTCTTACAAAGTTGCAAGACTCCTTCGGTGAAGGGTTTGGGAGTAGTAAGTTTTCATTCCTCCTCTTGGTCCCTTATTCTGTCATCTTAGAATTTTCTCATATCCTTTCTTACCTTTTAGGTAAAGTATGGAATTGCCATTGAAGTCTTTGGTAGAGCCTGATGCTGGAGTAGTATTCCACTTCCATATAGGATCATATACACATACTTACATGTTTACTGTTCCATCATTGCAAAAAAAACCCCCAAAATCATTGTTAAATAGTCTTATATTTGTGATTAATTCCACTCGAGGTATCCTTTCTTTAATTCTCTTCATTTAAGTAATCTTCCTTCATCAGAACATATAATACAAAGACACTTTAAGGCGCTCTTTATAAACTTCCCACCATAAAATGCATTTAGAATACATCAATCATGTCCATGTATAGCAGAACAATAGTGTAACACCCCGATTTTTCTATCCGAGGGAAATGACCAAAATGCCCCTGAGGTCATTTCTTGACCCGAATTCGAGGGTAACCAACCTTTGGCCGTCTCAAGGGTCAACTCAACGTTTGAAGGACGCATTGAATGGCCTTTGAATGCTTCCGGGAGCTAAAAATCTCGTCATAGCTTTCAAAACGACTAAAATACCCCTATACTTTATACGGGGTAGAAGTGCTGCCATACTCAAACTTCTCCCAGAGGTTTAAAAACATGTTTTCATGTGTCTAGAGGTCTGCTCAAGTCCCTATCTCCGGCAGCTTTTAAATAAAATTACGATTTTGCCCATAGAATAGTATTTTTGAGCTTAATAACGTAATTAAGCAAACCTAAGCAATATTAGGCTCTAAACGAAGATTAATTAATTTTTCTAATTAATCTAGAGTCAAAATAATTTATTAAAGTTAATTAGAACCTAAAATTGCTTAGATTAAACTTAAATCCCTTTTTAGAACTCAAGATTCCTAGTCTTGGAATCTTGAATGTTGTTTTCTCTCCAATTCCTTAAATCAAGGAAATGTGTCTAGAGTTGTTTAGACTCTAAATTGAGGATCTAACTCACTAATGGTGCAAGACCACTCCTTAATTATGTCTAGACCATCCTAATTATCCATTTTCCTTACCTAAACACTTTCTTACAATTTCCTAATCTTAAGCATAATCAAAGATACATCTAAACACAACGCTAAACCACAATTAAAATGCAAACTAATCCTCCCCCAAATCTGATGCACATGGCCAAAATTCTCACCCCCATTGACCACATGTTGAATTGTTTCTCACTCAAAGAACCATGCTTGAAGCCATACTTTGAACCATACCTCACCATGCTTTGAACCATACCTCACCATGCCTCAAGACCACATTATCTCACCTCATAGAACTCATGGATGCCTCCATTCTGCACCCTCATGGCCGAAACTCATCAGCCCACACACACACTTCATTTATTTCATTTCTCTATAAATAGAATGCCTTGAGGAGCTTGCACCACTTTTAGATTATTTGCTAAGTTTAGGAGCACTCAAAACTTTTCCTTTTCTCTCAAAGTTCTAGTGTTCTTCAAGTTCTTCAAAGTTCTTCATCATCTTCATCTTCTTCTCCCATCTTCAAGTTCATCTCATCAAGTAGGGATTTCCTTTCATGTATTCTTTTCTTTAAAGTTCTTATTTCAAGCTTGATGTTCATAGTTTCTCTTGTTTCTTTTTAGAACTTCTCTTCTACTCCTTTTTCCTTTTCATTTTCAGCCATAGGCCCTGGAGAACAAAGAAATGAGAGCTTGATGATGAGAGTTTCATGATGATGTTTATCACTTGAAACAAACTCTAGAGCTTGATCTTTGTTCTTGAGTAAAATACTTCTAGTTCTTCCTTTCTCCAACTTTTGGAATCTTTAACTTTGATGATGTTTTAAAATGGTTCTAAGGACTCAATGATGAGGTCTTATGATGTTGGTGTTAATATATCATCAAGATCATGGACTCTAGAGTTTCAAAATGTTCTTTTAATTTCCTTGAAATTTCGGCCATTTCCTTTTCCTTTACATGCAAAATGTTTTGATTTTCAAAAAATGTTATGTTGAGTTCTAAGAACTCTAGACTTTACTTTATCTTGGTTTGATGAGTTTGGGTTGAGGTTTAAGTTCCTTTAAAGTCTTGTTAAGAGCTCTAAAGAGATAAAATGAACTTGCATAATTTATCTTATGCTTGCACTCATGTTTACATTCTTGTTATGCACCTTTACTTTCAAGCTATCACCTAAGAATATAAAGATTAAAATGGAACTTGCATCTTCACTTAATTTAATTCTCAAAACTTTTCTATTTCGGCCTTAAAGTCGATTGTTGTTAGCTCAGAAAGCACTAAAATAAAGAATTGAACTTGCATCATCACCTAATTAATTTCTCGAATGCCTATCTATTTCGGCCTTAAATTCGATTGTTGTTGGGCCAAGAGCACTAAAATAAAGAATTGAACCTTGCATATTTACTTTCAAGCTTGCACGTTTAAGTTTATGCCTCGCATATTTACTTTCGAGCTTGCACGTTTAAGTTTATGCCTTGCATATTTAATTTATGTCATCACTTTATTTTGTAAGCAAGATTAAAAATGAAAAGCATGAGCAAATGCTATTGTATGTCGTAACTTAAGAACCTAGAGCTCAAAGACTTGCCCATTTCATTCCAAGTTAAAGTTTAATGTGAAACCATTCTTTGAATGCATATTTTCGGCCAAGTAGTGATGATGGACTTACAATGAGTTTTCATCTAGCTACAAGGACCAATAGTCTATGTTCTAAGTTTTCCTTAAAGCTTTACAAATCTTTTCAAGGTTATGTTGTCATGAGATATGATTTTATTCCCTTTTAGGAGATGAAATATATTTTGGTCATTGACCTAAGGCTTCTCTTAGCCTCTTGATGAATTAAAATGATTTGCAAAGAGTTTTAAAAATTCTAAATTGATTCCAAGAGAAACTAGTTAACTTATGTACCTAGAAATATCAATTTAAATCCTTTACTAAAGCTAAATGTTTTTGGTTCTGAGATGATGAGTGTGATACTGTATGATGATGTTATGACGTGTTAGAATGTGTGAAAATATCATATGATGATGTAGAAACGATTCTATGCATAATAGGTAAGAAACTAACTAACTAGAAATACCGTAAAGCTAGAATTTAACATAGTTTTGACCCATTTGTTTTTGGAACTTATCCAAACTGTTTTAATGGGAGCATAATCAGATTAGGATTGTTTAGACATGAAAAACTTGGTAACATTTGGATTAGAATCGAATTCTAGCACCTATAGGGAAACTAGTAACTAGAAAACCATAAAAGTGCAAGTTTAGAACTCTTAGAATATTTATTTTTCTGGATTCTGTCCAGCGCCCTTACAACATGATAAACATGATTAATAATTTGTCCTTAAGCATAGGAATGCCTCATAATTGATTTAGATATAATTCATAGCGCCTTAGGCGAAGACGGAACCAAGAAAGGGTCTAAAACATAAGTTCTAGAACCCCGTAATCACAAGTTAGGAATTCTATCCTATGCTATTCAGATTTAAGTGTGAACATGAGGATTATGAATGATGTTTAATTATGAGCCCTTAGGTGCATAAAATATGAGCGACGAATGTTAGAGAACCATATCTCATGATTAAGAACCGTAAGGGTCAAAGCATAAGCTACCGTAAGGATAAACAGTTGAATGTTCCATGCTGATGCATGTGGTATGTAAATGATGATGATGTTATTCATATGAGGAATTCATGAGGATATATGTTTATGTTGCATAAAGCAAATTTGGAAGGAATTCGCAGAATGCCATCGCTACGCCGAATTCCCTGATTTAATTTGGGGACTTAAAGAGATTTTTGAAAATTAAGGTACTAAGATGGGTTCTAGGATGACACCGATTTGGCTGAGCATCTCCATAGAACTCATGTGACATCGGTACCAATTTATACTCTTAGGTGACACCGGTTCGGTCAAGCACCCCTAAGAGAATTGCCCCCTAACCCGCACTATAGTCCGGGATTTATGATTTATGCATACGCTTTATCGTTAAGTGGTAAGTAAGAACTAGTGATTTACTAGTTAAGGATGAGCTTTCATAACCTAGATATGTGATACGCTCCCGGTGACACCTGCTCTACCGAAAGACTCCCTGGGCCGATTGTCTTTTAGGGTGGCCCATGAGGAAGAGAAGTTTCATGATTATGATTATGTCACTAAGTTCGTCCCATATGAATGTTTCTATTGCCACTTTATGCCACTAAGTATGATGATGCTTGATGTTATGTTTTATGTATATGCATTAGGTAGTGCCATGCATACATCTTCTATTATGTTGCATTCATGACATTAAGATTATCCTAAAATGAATGGACCTTGGCTAAAGTATATTTTAAAGTTTAAAATGAACTTAATGCATGTCCAGTCATTTTGTATAATTAAACCCAAGGTTCCGAGAGGACGAAATGATGACACCTAGGTAGTAGGAGGCCCTACCGAGATTCTTTAGCAAGATTCTCACTCCCTCTATCTCTTTCTTTCCGTCACGTCTTCAGATGACGACGTTCATAGTGTTCGTGGACACGCCGATATGGGAGATGCACCATGACCCGGACCACGGGTCGTTCCATTTTGTGGGTCGATGCACGGTTAGAGTATTTTTGTTCATGGGTCGACCCTTCACTCCCCCTGTACATTCCCATCGTTTCTCCCCCATCTCACTTTTTGGCGATGACCTGGTGCTCGAGTGCGACGCCTGAGAGAGGAGAGGCTTCGCCAGGCCCCCACCGCTCCACGTCCCGCGCCGAGACCACCCCCAAAGATAGCCTGTCCGCCGCCTTTTTCGCAGACGGATCCTTCCGAGGACTCGCAACCCAGTACCCTCCGAGGATCTTCCCACCATACCCATGGACCTTGGGAGGTAGCGAGCCTTCCGTGACTCACCGAGGCTTCTGCATAATGACGACCTGGGAGATGAGGCCACGCCGCGGGAAGTCACTTCCGAGCCCCGGCCCCGCCTATTCACGCCGGAGGAGCTTGCTCGCTTTCCTGGTTACGTACCACGCCGAGAGATAGTCGCCAGGGAGGTCAGGATGGCCCGTGTTAGAGTTAGAGCACACCACTTAGATGGGGATAAACCTTCTTTTGTTTAGAGGTTACCCCATTAGATGCACACGGGTAGGGGAGTAGTTCATGTTTATGATTATGTTGTATTTCCTTCCTTATATTTCCCTTGTACTAAATTAAGTCCCACACTTATAAGTGGGCAAGTTATATATATGTGAGATGATATTCAGTGTTATTCATGGTGTGCCTTATGTTATGATGTTGTGAGACATTTGTTTTACTATACATGGTTTACCGCTTATCGCATCACGCGGCTCTCACTTTTTATTTCAAAAAAAAAAATTACCCGTATTTTCCGCTAAGTATTTCAAAGTAAAAATGAGAACTATGAAGTAACAAGCTAATGATTAACCTAAATATGTTCTAGAGTATTGGGTTAAAAATTAGGATGTTACAAATAGGCTTACAAAATTGAGCACAAACTCATGCTATTTGAAAATTGCGACTCTAGAGTTTATGCAATGTTAGCATTTAATATTGGAATTGGGAACGAGCAAGGTAGGCTATAGTTAGGGGGAACGACCTGCCGGAGGAGTGTGCATTGGACTAGGTTTCCAATATGAATGATAGATGATGGGATTGTGAATTTTGTTTGCCTCTAGAAAAAAAATGGTGAGAACTACCTTGATTAACTTGAAAAGGGTTTGTAGAGACTGCTTGGAAAATCGATTTCATATGGTAATTGGGTTAGATTAATTCAAACAGTAATTTTGTGGTTTGGGGGAATATTTGTGAAAATAGAATTAGAGAGTGGTCGAAGTGCAAAATGGAAAATTTGTCCCTAAGGTTATGTTTGTGAATGTGGGTTTTGGAGAAGAAGAGGGGGGATGAGAGGATTTATAATATAATTTTACACTACAAGTCCTTCTCTCCCTTTCCTTCCCTTCTAAAATCCAAACTCACAAACATACCCTAAGGTTATGATTGAGAGTTTTATAGATAATAGATATGAGTAGCTAATAATGGAATAGAAGAGAAAGGTAAGGAGAAGAGTGGATGAAACTATGTCATTCCCTTGTTTGGAAGTTGCTTTTATTCCCTCCTTGACCCCCAATTTGGAGGATTAAAAAAGCTTGGTTTTGAGTGGCTAGGGAGGGACACATTGGCTCTTGCTAGCCATGCCACTCCCTCCCTTAAAATTACTTCAAAACAGTTGTCATTTAACTTTAGCTTTATTATTCCTTGCCATTCCTTTTATTTTTATTCTCCCAATTATAGCCTAAAGTGCTTAAGTGTGCAGGACATCAACGAGTGTGCCAACTAGAAGCCACCACATATGAAAGGGTAGGCAATCGACCATTTCATTCGGTACTATAGCAAACACCTAATTTAAAAACCTACCAACTATGGACCAATTAATTAATATTAAGTGAGTATAGAGTTCGTGATGTAGCAAAATATATTAGAAAAACATATTAGATTTGAGTCTGGAAGTCTAAAGAAAAGTGGAAACTTAATTTCACTGCACCGCTAATGCATCCATATAAATACAGTTACCTTAGAGTTCATCATACAAATTAATATAACATTAATAATGTTTATTTTCTCCTAAGAAAGAAAGTCACAATCATGTATAGATAAAAATTAATTTTGACTTAATAGTTGTTAGCTACACTAACATATTCTTTACTGCAATGATGAACTCAAAACGATGTCCTTCTTGTAATAAATGATCGCATGTTGATTAATTTTAATTAAAAGAAAAAAATTTAAAATGTGGTGGTTGATTTTAATTGTAAAAATAATTTTAGTTGACAAATTATTCAAAATAGAGGAATTCATTTTTGTATAAGGTTCAAGTTAGCATTAGGCTACTCAATAAACCCTTATAATTCAACAATAATGAATGAGGCATTCACCTCTCAATCATAACTATTGATTGTTGCATAGATAAAAAGGATCACATTCTTTTATTATTTTACACGTCCACCCCAATTAAATCAAATTGTTAAATTCAAAATTAAAAAGGAGGGTAAGTAGTTATTGCCAGAGAGCAAGTAGAGGATGCCATTAGGGAAGGCAAGTTGAATGGGCCAGCAGAGAAGTCCAAAAAGCCCGACTTTCAAAAAAAGAATAAGAGGTTAACATGATGCAATTTGCAAATCACTTACTACACCAACCTATTTACTACACCAACCCATTTACCAACCTTTCCCATTCTACTCCTACCCATATATGTCTTAACCCTATGAGACTCACATTCCACCTCCCGCAAACAATGTTTCCTTCCCTAACCCACCTATAGATAACCTAGTTAATGCATCACATTCCTCTCCCCAAAATCATTGTAATAGGCTTTGAAGAGATAGGGTGATAGAGCCGGTGCCATTATGTATAGTGATATCTATGACTCCCAATTGACATAAAACTTAGTGGCTTCAAAAGTCCCAAGACCTATCCCAAATCTTCTCCCTAAATGGTACAATGCCAATAAGACTTGCAAGTATCACATGGATGCACTTGTGCATACTATGATGTATTGTGGATGTACTTGGTGCTTTCTTTATGCATTTTCCACTCAATTATTGCTTCCATTTAAAACCAATTGATGTACTCTTCTCATTTTCAATAAAGTTCTCTTTATCCATGTGACATAGTCTTCTACATTATTTTCTTCACAAAAAAAAATGACATCATTTACAGACTGTGTTCAATGCCACATCATCATCCAAATCATTGTTCCAATGTGTCATGCAAGAGATCCATGACGATTTCTGTTTAGGGACCACTTGTTGTCCGAAAAATAAAATTTTCAAGGACCAACTTAGTTGACGGTGAAATTGTCATGGATTAACCTGGGGCATTTACTCAAAATTAATAGTATCTTTACATTTTTGTTTTTGTCTGGCTCAAGGTAGAAGGTAAGCTAGCGTACAGGCTTATAATGACCTACCTTTTTCCTCCAGGGGTAGGGTACATATATTGGATCAGGCATTGATAAGGGCATCGTGGGGGCCTTGAAGGAGAGGGCGAGATTGGGAGCAGGACTTCAGGATTTTCCTTGAAAAATTTGAGGAGGTCGGATAGGTTTGGGGTCGTGGTCCTTTGCTTCCATGTTGGCCAACGTTTGCTAGGCCGGGTCTGGGGAAACACTTGTGGGCTTAGTAGGTCAAAGAGGCCTAGGCACGGCCCATATTCGAAGGTGTAGGTTTGGGCTGATCTACAAGCCCCCTAATCTCGAGGGCCAAAGGATCGAAGAGACTCAAGAGCATCGATCAGGCTAATGCCGACTAGTCCAATTTTTAACCTTATCATTGCATGTTGAGCCTTTATTATTGCATAGTTTCCATGGAATATTTGTTAGAAGTATATTTTTAAGGCTACATTTAGCAACCTTTGATGCACACTTAAAGGCAACAACTCACCATACATGTGAGATAGAGATATATTTTTTTATATCTATTGTTCTTCTCTTTCTTTTTGTCGAATATGGTTTGGTCCAATACATGCCAACATTATCACCAACTTTAATCCTCTGTATTTCAAGTTCTAGTATTTGGATTGAGGTGAGGTTAAGTTTGTTTGAAAGCTGGAAACTTGTAGTTCAAACTTGGAAACTTTTATAGTTAGATTACTTTTTATGAAATGATTATAAATTTGTAAAGTCAGCTGCAAAGTTGCACAAGCCAAACTACACTAGATTCTGTTTCTATAGGTTCTTTCATGCTAGAGTGCTAGGTTGTACATGAAACCATTTTTATTAAAAATATGAAATTAAATAGACTTGTGTATGCAATTTCATGTCAATACAAATTATACAATGTGAGTTATGCATATTTGTAGAAGACAACTTATATGTTAATGTGCACAACTTCGAATTATAAGACTCCAAATCACTTGGGACGAAACTAAATGAAATAGGTCTCTGAGTTGAAAGTCCATCAAGTCATTTAAACTCCCTTCTCCCCATGTCTTATTTTAAAAAAAAATAAAAAATAAAAACCGAAACAAAGATGAGCTCCAAGTACACAAACAATTTTAAATAATAAATCATAAGAATATGAAATACAGAATAATATCAATCACACACAAAAAAAAAATTAAACAAAAATGCAAAAAAGAAAAGAGAACAGAATAAAATTATATGACTAAATAAATAAATAGTTATAATAAAAATAGGAAAGATCAAAGAAAAATCAAGAATGAAATCAAAAAGTTCCAAAGATAATAGCAAAAATTAAGCTCAATTAATATAAGTAAATGCAAATAAATATTAAGCCAAATACTTCTAGCAGGGAGCATGACAGTAATATGAAAAAAAAAATCAAATATGAATCTCTTCGTTAATAGAAAAAATGTGAATTGAATTTTAAGAAAAATAACCATCATTCTAACAATTGTATAAAAACAAACTTCCTTTTTATCAAAAAGAAAAAAAAGGAAGAAGAAAAACTACCATATTCCAGTTTTCTTAGTAGCCTAGTCATACTGCCTAAAAAAAATAAGAACTTTACACGAATCAATGAATCTTGCTGGTAAATGCGTACATTGCGTAACATTGAAATTTGAGTAAACTGCAGATGATAACTGGAAGGAAAAAAGTCCGTTGGGTTCTATCAAACCTGAAACGAACAACATTCTTGCTGGCATCAAAAGCAAACAAGAAAAACAAAAAGCTCCCTTGCTCTACGGAATATGATTCTCCATAAAAGTAAGGCAACTACATTATATTATATTATATTATATTACCGGAGAAAGAAAACATAAAAGCAAGGCAACTAGCTAGGCAAGCGTCTCTTGTTCAAGGTTGTCCATACAGGGAGAGGGAGGGCACTTGCAGTATCTGCTTTTTGACCAGAGCAGTGCAGTTTTACAAGCTGATTGCTAAATTGGGGTGGTTTCTAAACGTTTTACTTTCATTCCTGGGCTTATTATTGGATATAGGCCTTCTTTTAGGTCTGACATAATCTTTTTTGAAAGCCTAGCTTATTCTAGAAGCCTATTTAAAGAGTACCCATTCATATTAAAGCTTTTAAATAGAGAAAAAGTAATACTCTTAAATAAATCAAAACTCATCTAATATCATTGGGATTTAAAAAATAATAGTAATAATAATTTATCTAATCGGTTCATAAAGAAAAAAAAGAAAACTTTAAGATGAGAATTTTTCAAATGGATTAAAAATAAAGACTTCAAGAGTCTCTTTCTTCTTTTAGAACTAGACCAAACACTGGTAATAGATCATTTGACTTATTTCCATCCTTATTGATCAAAAACATTATCAAATAATTTACGAGAAAAATTAAATGTATAAACTGCCAGATAAAAATATAAAAAAATTTCAAATCTCTCCTGAAAGTTTTTTAATCATCAAATAAAATTGTTTGAATATTTTCATATCTTCAACATGTTAAATGTATATTTTCTTCAATATTTTTGTTACGTATTATTGGAATTATTAACGGGATGTTCATGATAACATAGCACGACTTAGCTCGTTGTAAGAAAAAATGTAGCATGACTTAACACTGAATAACTATTCTTTCTTCACAAAATGAATGAGTATTTTTATTTATAAGTGATCTCATGGCTTGAACAAAGTCTACAACTAGTCAATAGGAGATGGTTTACATGATCGACTGTCCATTCATAGGAACGATATGACTTCGATTTGATTCAAGATTCTGAAACTAATAATTCAATATAAGTTTACATTGACGTTAGTGATTTATCAAATTAAGAAAGCTTCTCTTATCTACATTTATAAAGAACACAACTATCCTTAAATTCGAGATTTCTTTGTTTTTTTAAGGTGACTGAAATATTGTAACTTAATTCGTTAGGATAAAAGAATTCTTTTAATTAGAATGTGGTATTTTTTTTTTCTAACTAAGATATTAGGGGATAGAGGATGTGGATGAGAGTCAAACTTGCAAACACTCTTAACTCATTGAGAGATGTAGTGGCCTAATATTAGACTGTGGACTCACTTGCTAGAATATAGACTCACTTACTAGAGTGTGGTATGATGATAATTATGCTTGATAGACTAATAATTATTAACATGAAAAGAAATTAAATACATAACTAGTAACTAGCAAGAATTTCCAAATTGCTCTTGCTCATGTGTAAAGGAAATTAATTTTTTATAATTTGTACTGATAAAAAAAGAAGGCTAAAACCCTAATTTATCCCATTTTTTAAATTTGAGGTACTAATTTTTTTTCTTCTGTAAATTTAAGAGACTGAATTAAGGTTTTAGTTTTTTATTTTTATTAGTTCATTTTTTGGGTAGTTAAATTGGGGTTTTAGTTAAAAAAAGAAAGAAAGATTAGAAGAGAGCAAATAGCCTGCTACTTGCTTCGCTTTTCTTTTCTTTTTTCTTTTTTTTGTTTTCTTTTTCCATCTCCCACAATGATCCGATTATACACCGCACTAAGCCACTTGTATTAATGTTAGAAAAATGTGGAATCCGGGTAATGCCCTCCCCAGAGCTGAATACCGACACATTCGAAAGAGACAGGCCTATCCAAATTCAACTCTTTTTTAATTGCCAAACCATGAGCCACGTCCTACGTTTACCAACTATTTCATTGTCTTTTTATGCTGAATTTAATTAATATAGTCGAGTTTATTCCATTTTTTTTAAGAATCATTAACATTCCCATAATTTTCAGAGGAGAGTAATAAATAATAATTAGGTAAAATATTCTTTATAATGGGAATCGCAAATCTAAACTCTTAAATTACATATAAATTTTACCTATGTTACAGATAATATTATTAAATCATTCTGTTCAACTAGATATTTTTTTATTACCTTTAAAAGTTAATTTTTATATATCAATATAATAAAAAAAATTTATATTATCAATTAATATATTTAAAAAAAATGTAAAATCATATTAAATAATTATTCATTGTAATGGAGTATTGTCTTAAATTTATCTTCATGGACAACATAGAATTATATATAAGAATTAAACTCTTAACACTAAAGTAGCTTCAATTTTTTCTTCCTTTTCTAAGAAATACTCCATATTATAATTTTGACAAAATTTTACCATAATTATAGTAAATTATACTAACTTCTCTTGAGAGTTGGTGAAATTCAACTCAAAATTTTTTTATTTGTAAAATTTACTCAACAAATTCTTAAGATTGTGAAATTATAACACAAACCTCCCATGAGTTTATACCATCATTACACCATCCTCTTCAGGCTCTACTCTATCAAACAATAAACAATGTAGCTATAAGAGGTTAGTGTTACTAAGATAAATAGAGAAAAATTGAGATAAACTTCACAACTTTGAAAAAGGTGAGTCTAATTTATCTAATTTTAAATTTACTAGAAAAACTGCTTCATTCTAGATTTAATAT
Organism: Dalbergia cochinchinensis; assembly: GCA_031216125.1. NCBI lineage: Eukaryota > Viridiplantae > Streptophyta > Magnoliopsida > Fabales > Fabaceae > Dalbergia > Dalbergia cochinchinensis. The sequence continues at coordinate 48,717,458 of CM062373.1, read as the reverse complement.
AACAAAGAAAAAAAACTAATGATATATTTGGTTAAAGAATAAAAATTTGAATAAATTTTTTATGGTTTAATTTCATATATAATTTTATATATGAAATTCAATTATAAAATCTAAAAAAAAACTCAATTATAAGAAATTTACCGTACTCTTACCTTTTAACCACACATAACGCCAAGTTAATACTCTCTCAGTCCATGATTAAATGTCTTTTTAGAAAACAAAATTTGTCCAACACTATGTGTCTCATTTAATAGTTTCAAAAAAGTTTTAATTATTTTTTCCATCTTTATTTTTACATTAATTCCCTCATACTTCTCATAAATAATGATAACACAAATAAAACAAGTCGAAAATCTTGTCAATGTAAATTAATTTTTAGAATAGTTGTGTCCAGACACACAAATCATAAAGGATCGTGCTATTTTAATACTCAGAAAGTAGATATTTATAGACACTCAATCAAATCTAAAAGTAAAATATTAAAATTTATATTTTTTAATAAAAATTACATAAAATTTAATAACGATAAATTGAACGTGGCTACAGTATCCAAGACACCAGAGGTTAAAAATACATTTCCAATAATCAAAGACGCTTAAACAATTAGTGGCTAATGTGGTTCTCTCACGCACGCGAGGCCAGAGACACAGACCTAAGTGTACGGACACTGAGTCTGAAAGCCATGTACCAGTCTTTTCTTTTTTGGGTTACAATACACTAGTCTAGTATACGGCAGTAACAAAGAAAAGAACCTTTCATTTTCAGCACTCACAAGCAGCACCCACCGCCATTATTGACCCATCACACTTGGCCATCAATGCTGGCTGAAGCACGAGAACAGCTCCATCAACCACCCCATCTTTCTTGATGCAGCTGCAACTGCTCCAATACTGTGACTGACTGAACTGTAACCCCTCATAGTTCTTCTCACCATTTCTGTCTCTTTCTCTCCCCCCCCTTAATTCCATCTGGGTTGGGTTTGTTTCATTCAAGTTTGGTCCTTTTCTGTTCTCTTGTCTGTTCTGTTGAATCTCACTTTGTGTCTTTTGGGTTCCTATTGTAATGTGCTTTTACCTCATACCTCTAGATTTACCAGTAAGGACTTGTTGTATGAATATCTGTGATATAATTCTCATGAACTTAGATCTTTCCTTTCCAGTTATATATATTAGCCTCTGCTGACCTGTTTTAAAAGACTGGATTGGATTGGACATGTTGAGAATTTTTTATTCTCTCATGATTTTTCAAATGAAAAAAAGGTTGTTTAATTATTTTGTATTTACTGGAAATAAACCGGCTTGACTGAGTCTTCTGGACTGAGAATGAAACGATATAGACCATGATTGATTAATGCCATACCGAAGTTCTATTTTTTATTTTTATTTTTTTGTTATTATTGTTGTTATCTGTGTGATTGCGTGTCCGTGCCCTCTTTGTAATGGATTTACCTGAACAAGTGATTAGATTTCGATTTTGTTATTTTGCTTCTTTAATGGTCGAAAATTTGAGAAGCTGACCTCGATTTAGTTGTTGCTTTTGGTATGGAGTCCTTTCAGTGTAGACTAGACTAAATTGTTTAGGATGCTGTCATTATACATCACAATGATATGAGTGGTGATCATGATAAAGACAAATTATCGTAAAACACCAGTGCTGCTCTTCACTTTTACCATCTGACTAGTGCTAACTTATGACATGACAACATCAATTCTAAAGATCATCATCATATTCATCTCTTTTTATTTGAGTTTCAACGTGATATTCATAGTATTTTGTTTTAGACTTAATTTTAATGTATTGGCAGTGTAAAAAAATTTTATATTATCATCCAATCATATATCGTCACATCAGCAAATATGATTGACTCTTGTACCCAGAAATTGAAAAGTTAAGTAGATAGAATGATTTGATTGGATGTCAATGTCAATACATCAAAATTAAACTCGTTTGTTTCAAGCAAATTAGACAAACATAATATTCATTCTCCTTTTAATCTTTTTAATTTGTGTTGCCAACTTAACAGTGGACTAATCATCATGTAGTATTACTTTAAAAGCTTGACTCTATGTCTTCAAACTCATACAAGATGAGATTGCTGATTTATAGCCTCAGAAGATCTGTTTTGTAAATTAGCTTTTGTCATTTATGCAGTTAGTTTGGATTAGTTGTGTTGGGCTTGGATGCTGCTGGTACTGATCCACTAATGGGAATCCACCTTGCATTGTTTCTCTTTCTGGCCTCTCTTCGAGCTACTTTAAGTCAAGATATTGCGCATGGTTCGCTTCTGGTAGATGGAGCACAAGCAAAAGCTGAAACAGGTGATAACTTCATTTGTGCTACTATTGATTGGTGGCCCCATGATAAGTGTGACTACAACCATTGCCCCTGGGGATATTCCTCTGTTGTAAATTTGGTGAGTATTTTTGAATTCATTAGTGTATAAAATGTAATGAACACACTGTAAAATTTATATTTGCTTTGCACTTCCAATCCCCATTTTTAACTTAGTTATTGTTCTATTCAATGTGGATTGATTTTTCAGGATTTGTCTCATCCTTTCCTTACCAAAGCAATCCAAGGTCCGTATATTTGTATTACTTAAGTTGATATAATTTAGAAAATTCAGTTACACTGATGTATTCTATTCGTTGTTGTGGTTGCATAAAGAAAGAACGTGGTTTTATGAATATAATAATTTGTGGAATGGATACTTTAAGTATGATGTTATTCTTTTCATAATGGTTGTGTGATAGCTTTCAAGCCTTTGAGGATAAGACTTGGAGGTTCTTTGCAAGACCAGGTGCTGTATGATGTAGGAAGTTTGCAGTCTCTTTGTCATCCTTTTCAAAAGATGAAAGGTGGATTGTTTGGATTTTCAAAGGGATGTTTACACATGAGAAGGTGGGATGAGCTGAATCATTTTTTCAATAAGACGGGGTGAGAATTTTAACCGTGAGATATGTTGTTTTCTTCCACCTCCCTTGCCTCTTCTTTCCTTCTAGCCAATTAAGTCTTTAACTACGGTGTCATAACAAAGTGATTATAGGTGTCATTTGCTCAACAAAACTTTTTGGTTTATCTATGCTTTAACCAAAAAAATAAAAAGAACACATGTATACAAAATGTTAAGGGAATTGGATAAGTTTTTCCAAGAAAACTAAAACTAAAAGAGAAAACACTTCTTTTGTTTTAAAACTTCAATGAATGCACCCTTAATCATGATAGCTGCTGAAGGGAAAGCCTTTTAACTTCTAACTGTTTATTACAACAATACATGTATAACAATGCATGTTATCGGAGTCATTTCATTGCTTGCATTCAATTTATTTCCTCATCCTTGAGATTTGGCAATGACTTCCAACTTAGCTGCATATTCTAGCACATATGCAGTTATACATCCCTCCATTGTTTGAATAGTGGCCGATTCTAGTTGCATCAATGAATTTGTTTGTTTCCTTGATCACAAAACCATGCAAATAAAAGTAAATAGTTTCATTGTGCAAATCACAAGTCCTACGATTTTCAGTTATTAACCATGTCAATGGATTCCTTTTGCCCCTATAATCACAGACTTCAGGGGCTTTTTTAATTTGTGTTATTGAAGTTCATTACTTGTTGTCTTCTATCTTGCATTACTAATTAAGATTCAAAGTAAATGTATGTGATGCTGGGTTGTGTTCTAGGGTTGATCTATGCATACTGTTAACCTCACTTTGTGTATAAAGCCCTATACAGCAGTTGGTAACTTAACCGGAGTTTGACACCTGCAGAGCCATTGTGACTTTTGGATTGAATGCACTACATGGGAGGCACCAGGTTAGTCATTATGTTTGGGAAGGAGAATGGGATCCTCAGAATGCTTATGATTTTATCAAGTACACTGTTTCGATGGGATACAAGATTGATTCATGGGAACTTGGTAGGTTAAGGAACAGAGTTATTTGTTACGTTCACTTTTGTTTCATATGACTTATTCTTGCATATGGTGCTATAGGTAATGAATTGAGTGGTAAGGGCATTGGTGCTAGTGTTGGTGTTGCACAGTATGGGAAAGACTTGATAAAGCTCAAGCAAATTCTCGATGCATTATATGAGAATTCCAAGTTCAAACCTTCACTTGTAGCACCTGGGGGGTTTTATGAAAAGGAGTGGTATAACACGCTTCTTCAGGTCTCAGGTTCGGGCATAATCAATGTTCTGACTCATCACTTGTATACTTTGGGCCCAGGTTGGTGTGTCACTAACCAAATTCTTTCTACTATAGTCATTCTTACTGGATATTCAATATTCTAATATATTAACATAATCCTTCCTTTTCTTCTTTTCTTATTTCTTTGAAGTAGTATTAGACTGGAATTAGTCAAAATCAGCTGTGATTGATGGAGTAAGATACATGTCTCATTGGTAGACTATATTTTTTTCCTTTCAACAACAAGAGGGGTGTTGCTTCTTTCCGATTTGTTTTTTTCTTTTCTATTCTATCCTACCATATTCTTTAAAACAAAAATTTTTCTTTCCTGAAAAACCAAATAAATGCAAGAAAACTGTTAAGATAGACTATGAAGGGCCTCTTCTGACAAATTTATATTATCCATCAAGCTATTATATATTGAAGGTTGGCTTTGCGATACCTCTTTGCCTCCTTGCCCCATGGCTGCGATACCTCTTAGCCTCCTTGCCCCATGGTTTCTTCCCCTACTTCCTTCATTATCTTCATAGCTACCAAAAGATGTTTTCACAATATGAATGCCAACATGGAAGTGTGCTATGCCACCATGTTCTGTTTAGCTTTATTTATTTTTCTACAAATGCTAACCTTTCCATACATTGAAAGATATGCACTGCAACTGATATATTCAATTCAATATTTAAACTTATCTTGCATCAAAGACAATATATTTTGTTTACTTGTCGGGAGAATGCTATTGTCTGTCCTTCCTAATCTGTTTCTAAGTTCTCTTGTTCAGGAAGTGATGAGCATCTTGAAAGGAAGATTCTAGATCCTGTCCGCTTGAGCAGGGTAGAATCTATTTTCAGCAATCTTACGCAAACCATTCAAAAACATGGTCCTTGGTCTACTGCATGGGTAGGAGAAGCTGGTGGGGCATATAACAGTGGTGGTCGATGTGTTTCTAACACATTTCTGAACAGCTTTTGGTATCATTTTCTTTTCCTCCTTAAGACTAAAGGAAGAAGGATTCTGATTTTTTTTATTCAGCAAAATGATTGTTTCTGATTTATGGTAACTTTGGAAATCTAAATCACTTATAGGTACTTGGATCAACTTGGAATAGCATCCAAATACAGCACAAAAGTTTATTGCCGGCAAACTTTAATTGGAGGGAACTATGGCCTTCTCAATACCACCACTTTCACTCCCAATCCTGACTACTACAGGCAAGTATAAATTGATAATTGCAAAATAGAAAAGAGAGTATCTATATTTTTTTTTCCCCCTTCCTTCTTTATATCCTTACTTGTAGATTTATAATAATCTATAGTATATCATTGCTGAACATATCCAATCCCTGGCTCTGTGGTCTTTTTTCTGCATAGTGCTCTATTGTGGCATCGGCTAATGGGAAAGAGAGTTCTTGCAGTTTCAAGTGATGTTTCTTCACCTTTTTTACGCACTTATGCTCACTGTTCAAAGGGCAGAGTAAGTGCAATAATTTAGCTCAAAACATATACCATGATAATTTAGTTCAACTCGTATGGAAAGATTAACATATTATAGGCTGGCATGATTTTGGGGTTCATTATTCTATATCTGATGTTGATTACCATTCCAATTATTTCAAAATTTAAGTTGATATGGAATCGTGAGAAGCTTATCGTATTCAAAAACGTAAATTTGATCACAAGAATCAATACTATGTTGCATTCCATTACATGCACTGAAGTTGATGACAGATTGAATCAAGACTTAATTATGGTTGGTAGTGGATGTTGAAAATCAGAAGTGACTCACTGTCACTATCTCTTTGCTTTCATATGTTTTTGTAGAAGGGAAACTGCTTGGACTTGAGCTTTAGATTATGACTTAAGATTATGTTGCTACAGCTAAAGTATCTGCTGGCTCTTTCAATATTATTAAGCACTCCTCAAATTCTTACCTATTTCATTCTACAGAAGGGTGTTACATTACTACTGATCAACTTAAGCAATCAGACTCATTTCATACTCACTGTTCAAAACCCCCTGGCTGCAAGCGTCGAAGAAAATAAAGCGGCCAAAAGCATCCAGAAAGACGATTCATTCTTCGGTCATCTCAAGAAGGCATTTTCTTGGATTGGAACAAAAGGATCTGATGTCACATTCAGGGAGGAGTACCACTTAACTCCAAAAGATGATTACCTGAAAAGCCAAAGCATGGTGCTGAATGGCATTCCACTGGAGTTAACAAATGAGGGAGATATTCCAACATTGGATCCAGTACACAGTAATGTACATTCTCCAATATACATAGCACCTTTGTCCATTGCATTTATTGTATACCCCAACTTTGATGCTCCAGCTTGTGCTAGACTCCGGAAACTTTAGTACAAGGTTTTCTAGAATGCTGCACACCAGGCACTAGGACTATGCAATTGCAAGCTCAAGATAATTGTAAGTAGTGTGAGCGTTTTAAGCTTTGCAATAATTTAATATTGAAGAAACATATAAGTTGTATCATCAACTCACGACCAAAAGGAAAAAAAAGTTGTATCATCGTTCCGTGAATAAATTGTTGGCATTTTAGCTTCACTTGAAGTCCACCCAAAAGTAGTTATATCATTTTACCATTTTTCTTAATGTACATACACGATTCCATTCCCTCCTACCAATTTTGAAGGAAAGAGGAAGAAAGATGGTGGAATGAGTTTATATGACATGGAATGGAATGGCATATCATAACCAATCAAAAAGTAGCATAATTCTTTTTCTACATATAATTTTGTAGGCTAATTTTTTTTTCGATAGTTGAGTTTAGTAACAAGGCCTCCAACCCACAGTAGTGGTTCGAGAAGATCCAAGTACTGCAAAAAGAAAACAAACAAAAGTAAATCCACATCTTTCTACCACCTGTAACCATGATGAGATCCTCAATCTGTTTAAAGAAGAAGTTCCAAATCAACACTCCATGTTTATGATTCCAAAAGACCGTAGCCACGCTCAAAAACAAGCTAAGAATAACAGTAGCTTGCTATCATGTCTTATTTAATGATAGAATGTGGGACTCCTCTGCATCATCATCAGTTTCCTTCAACTCCATGTATTCAATTGGCACAAAGCATCAGACACACCAAAACATCAGCAACAGCCACGGTTTACCGTAGCACAAAAACTTGCTTCCTTTCAGTCCCTATCTCACTATTTGAGGTAGTATTTGCCATCTTTCAGTCCACATATCTATCATAGTACTCCCTAGACTCCTTCGGCATTGCCATCAAGGCTAAGGAAGAGCATTGCGAGAGAGTATTATACCAGTTCACGGAAAAATCAGTAGGTATTTATCATAGACAACATTTGCTTCACCACATCCACTTCCAAGATTCAGAACAGGGAAATTCTGATGTTGCAATTTTTATGACATTCCACAAGGGACACATAATCAGTATTAGACTTCCATTGACCCACACACCTGTGTATACCCGACAAGACACACACACACCCCCCACTTCCCATTATACACAGCATACACACTCACAAAATTCACAGCAAACCCACACACGCAACCACATTTTATTATTTGACGCTCACTAACCCACACACCCATATGTACCTAACAAACTTACGCACGCACAATCAAGATTCTTCACACACACCAACACACCCACACACAACAAGAAACTCACCGCAATATCTCACTAAAAATCTCATTCCCCACACAGCCACTTGTGTAGGTTAATTATTATACAAACTTGTACATAAAAAGCAATTCACATAATTAATCAATCATCACCATTTTTCATTTCATCCTCGTTTTTTCTTTCCCCTAAAATTAATTATACACATTGCCTATGTGAGATTATGTCCCCAGAACTGCATGATATTTGGGTGTCTGCATTGTTAGCCACTGAGTATGTTTGGTTGGAGGGAGATAAGTTTTTATAATTGAGCCCAATGTGTAATTTTATATATTAAACTCAGTCATAGAAAATTTATCCCCACATTTTCCCTGCAACCAAACATAACCTTAATAGTATATTTAGTGCTTCAACTAATGCTGGAAGTGACACAAATTAGTTTGTGGGTTCTTTTGAACTTGATGAATTTAAATCAAAATACAAGCTTAAAACTTAGGGTTTATGCTCCTTTATTAAATGGATTAAGCTTGGCCTCTATGTATTTACAACTAAATATCTTGGTTTATTAAATCAAAAATTTAATTTTCACTTAATTGAAACTATATCAAGTTTAAGTTGGTCATAAGTTTCTAATGAGATACACTTGAGTCTGAAAATTAAACTCAATTCTTATCAAGCTCGAGCTTGAGTTAAAGAAATTGTCATCGAGGAGAGCCAAAACCTTATTAAATTCGGACCAACTCAAGTCATTTGCATCCCTACTTGAAGGAAGAATGTCGCAATCGGGACCATAATGAGACGCTGAACAAGAGGAAAATTGAAATAAAAATGATATTGCCACCAAGGTTTATTTTGGATTGGAAATAACATATTTATTCTAAAAAATGGTTTTGAAGACCAGAATTTGAGAGTCAATTATGTACATGACAAGAACTTAATCCTATACCATCCTTGATACACCATGGTACCTTAAGTAAGTTATGCAAATTAGTAAATAATGTTAAATTATCCATTTTAGTGAATCAATTTTTTTTATCAAAAATAAGAAAAATGTTGAGAAATTTTTTATAATGAAAGGAGTCTTTCTTTTTTTTTGTTAAATGTATTATACTCCCTTAACTTCAGGTTATGTGCAGTTTACTCCCTGACTTTTCAGAATGTGTATTGTGAGATTTTGAACTATCCAAACAGTGCAAAAAAACCTCGGCGTTCCATATTGTGCAAAACTTTATATTATACCATAGTATCAGATTGCACAGAATAAAAAAATTAGGGAGTTAAGTGTATATGAGAATTCATAAACAATATATTAAGTTGTACTAATTAGAAACATTAAAGGGTTAAGTGCACATAAATCATACTTTTACTAGTTGCCAAAATTATGCCTGAGGGATTTTTTGTACTGTTTGAAAAGTTTAGGGTGTCGCGATATATGATTTGAAAAGTTAATACGTAAACTGCGCATGACCTAAAGTTAGGAAATAAAATGCATTTTTCCTTTTTTTTATTTTTGGTGAGTTAAGAAATTATTATATTTTTTTTCAGGAAAAGCTGGGACGAAATCATTTACAAAGAAGCAAATAAATAAAATTTGGTTTTAAATTTTTTAAATTTTTTATTTTTTTTCTAATTGAGGAAAAGACTATTTACAAATGAAATAAGTAAAAATTAAAAAAAAAAAAATTTGGTTTGACAATGGTTACTTGCTCTTACATATCCTCTGGTACAATGAAAACTCAGTATCATGCAATTCTTTTAGAAACTATTTATGTGTTGGCGGCTTTTATTTTATGAAAATATTTCTTTTTGTCAAATATTTTTTTGATGTATCAGGGGACAAATTAATCCCTCAAATTTTGAAAGGCCTAAATTAGTCTCTCATATTTTAGAAAAAAGAAATAAATTAATCTGTGCATAGATTTCAAGTTAGTACTAAGTTACTTAATTAACTCTTATAATTTAAAAAATGATGAAGGAAACACCAACTACACATTCAGTATCGCTAAACGATGCACAGATAAAATTAGTTTTGAAAAGCAAGAAGTCTTTCTTTATTATATTTATTAAAAACATAAAGATAAATGAACTTTGACGTTGCTAAATGAAAATAGATAAAAGCAACAAAAAGTAATTTAAGCAAAAACAAAGATTATGAAATGGTTGAAAAGACAAATAACTATTTGAATCAGGATCGAGCATACTCAAACAATTCAAGCAATTTTTCTATTTTTTTATATTTTTCGTTTATTATTTTTCCTTTTTCAATGGACCAAAGTCAGAAACAAAATATAAAGAGTAAATAATTATTTTGGCACTAATATCTTCAATTTGACATCAACCTGATTTTAAGAAAATTTTTTACATCAATTTAGTCTTAACATTTTTAATTTTGACAACAATTTATTATTTGGTTGGATTTCTAGCTAGATGAAATGACTAAATTGATGTCAAATAAAAATTATTAGGACTAAATTGATATCGAAACTAAAAGTATTAGGGCTATAATAATGTTAAAAAAATTGTTATGATCAAATTGATATCAAAATTTTTGTTATGAACAAATTGATGTCAAATTAAAAATATTGAGATTAAAATATTGTCTGCTCAAATATAAAATAGTGTAATTAAAATATTTTTAGTTGGCAGAGACTTCTTTGGGTGTCCTTTTAAAGGGACCAATTCGCCCCACATAAAATTCAAGTGAGAACAATTTGGAGGTTTTTGTTGAAAAAAAAAATATCACAAGGAAAAAGAAAAAGAAAAAACTCACGGCAATAACTTGGGCTTTTTTACTTTAATAAAATAAAAGAAAAAAAATTATTTACATCAATGCATGTTTTGATAAGAGATTATACAAAATGCATCGATTTTGGTTAACAAGGCAAAATTGTTGGACCTTCTAACGATTTCACTTTGCCTAGAAATCGTTGGACCTGGACAAAGTGAAATTGTCAAAAGGTCCAACGATTTCAAGGTAAGGAGCTTTTAAGAACTCTACTCCCATTGTCGTGCAGCATATACATGTGAGATTCATTTTGTGAAGTCTGTGTCAAGTGAAAAAAGTGGCAGAGAGAAATTTCATGTATGTTCATTGTGGGGGGTAAAATTACCAATACATAGGAGGGAGATACCTTTGTGAGTGAGAATGCTAGTCCATCTATCATTTTCTTGGAGTTGCAGTGCTAATCCATCTATCATTTTCTTGGAGTTGCAGTGCAAAATACTGCACCAGTTGAGGAAACAACACATGGTAAATAAGAAGATGCTATATAGGTTGCCCTTAACAATGGGGCAAAGGGTGATCAAGTATTAAAGGGAAAAAAAAAAAAATTGGTTGACGAACGATGCGGAGGTAGCTTTCATGTTCGATATGAGCACAAAGTTTCTAAAGGTTTGCATCATGGAGGCTATGGTATTCCTTGCAATCCAAGCTATGCAACCATTGGCCCAAGGTGGCCCTCTAGCAAGTGTAAATGATTTGGTTGATGACGATGAGGAGGAACTACTACATGTACTAGTTGGCGGGGGCATTGGCGATGAAGGCTTTGATCAGGAGACAAAGCCTATTACCCAATGTCAAGCTTGGAGGTCTTAGTCCCAGTCCAAGTCTCAAGAGCGCCGCAATCACTATTCATCATTGAATTTAGAGGCAATGTGCCCGAGAGATTTCGCAGGCTCTAGTAGTGATGTAGATCGCCGACTTGGTGTTTGTGGTAGTGTCTGGATCTGAATGGCAAAACGAGTTTCATGTTAGTCAAGTATTTCGCAACAAGGAGGCTATGGTATTTGTTGTTAGAAGTTACAATATCTAAAGATTTAATCAGTACAAAGTTCATGAGTTAAGGAACACAAAGTACCCTAGCAGATGTGTGAAGTTCGATATTGGATGTAATTGGAGCATACGTGTGTCGTATCGCCATAAGAAGCAAGCATTGAAGTAAATAAGGTGACCAAAATTGTCCAGAAAGGCAATTCGTTGGTTCGATCATCTCTAGAAGGCATTTTTCATAGATTGGAACAAAAGGATCTGATGTCACATTCAAGGAGGAGTACCACTTAACTCCAAAAGATGATTACCTCAGAAGCCAAACCATGGTGCTGTATGGTAAAACACCGGAGTTAACAAATGAGTGAGATGTTCCAACATTGGATCCGGTATTCACTAATGCACATTCTCTAATACCCATAGCTGCTTTGTCCATTGCATTTATTGTATACCCCAACTTTGATGCTCCAGCTTGTGCTAGACACCGAAAACTAAGAGCCTGTTTGGTTTGCTGAAAACAGTTTCTAGTTTTCAGTTTTTCAGATTTGTGAAGGAAAAACTGAAAAAATTGAAAACTGAAAGAAAAGTGAACCAAACAGGCCCTAAGGTTTTCTTGATGTTGCACACTAGGCACTAGGACTATGGAATTGCAAGCTCAAGATAATTGTAAGTAGTGAGCATTATAACCTTTGCAATAATTTATTATTGAAGAAACGTTTAGGTTGTATCATCAACTTGTGAATAGATTGTTGGGATTTTAGTTTCACTTGATATCCACCCAAAAGTGGTGACTGGTTTCACTTTTGTTAGGGTTAAGGACGAGTTTATCGTTTTACAAACCTTCTTATTGTAGAGAGAGACTCAATGCAACTGAAAAATTATTACCTCGTCATTTGAATGTTTGAGACTCATAACCAACCCTTCCACTTGAACATAGATTTCATGATTCTATTTCTTACCTCCAATTTGGCGTGGTATGAAGAAAAATGGTAGAATGAGATCATATGGCAAGCAATCAGAAAATAAGTAATGAGCACAAGGATAATCCATAATCATAACAAAAAATTTTATATAATTTTTATCTTAATGTGAGTTCAAATTTAATAAAATAATAACGATGATAAATATACAACCTCACCTCCTAGTCCATAAATAGCTTTACTCTTTTCTAAATATATTTTGTGGGTGAATTATTATATAAAGTTAATTGTACATAAAGCAATTCACGTGATTCATATCAATAGTCACCATGTTTCCCTTCATCCTTTCTTTACTTCCTCTGAAGTTAACGATGCACATCGCCTATGAGAGATTATGTCCACAAAACTCGAGCGTAACACATTTTCCTTATGGTTGTGTCTGCATTGTTATAGCATATTTGGCGCTTCAAACAGAGATACTCAATTTATTAATAACTCAATAAACTAAGCTCGAGACAAATACGGAATACACATTTGAGCTCGTTTATCAAATAAATCAAATTTGCAACCCTCAAATACTGCCAGCTGAGCAACAACGTATCACGTGAAACCTTATGGTGTTTGATTCAATAACTCACGAGCTAGTTTTATATATTGCTTAGAATATGTCCTTATTACTGGTTTTGGCCCAACTTCTTCCTGTTTTGGTAAGACCTGAAATGATATATCTTTTTTTACTACATCTTATAAATCTTTCTTCAAGTCAGTTTTCATTACTTCTTAAGATTCCAATATTTAAGTTGTTTTTCACTCCATTTAGTATAAAAAAAGATTTATAGAAAAATATATCATTATTCAGCAAGACCTATATGGGATTAGAGTTAGTTCAGATTGTAACACTTTGCTAATGAGCTTAACTGCTTACGTAAAAAATATTGCACCTTTATCCATAGCTATTCCTTTTAACCTAAAAGTAAACACTCACAAAGGTCACAGTCACATACTAATATTTTGACTTATTAAGGTCAATTGGAACAATGTCTGATCGGCAAGTGGAGCTTGAACATAAAAATGTAGCCTATTGTTTACTAAACCCAAGCATGAACTGAACACATTATCATTGAGTTGACTATAAACTTTGTCAAGTTCAGTATATGTTAGTTGATTTCTGCTCTTAAGATATATATGTGAATTTAAATTTTGAAAAAGGACAAGAAAGATCACGTAAAATTTTGAAATCTTACATTATAAACTTTACCTTTCCCCAGAAAATCCAAATCATAGACATACCCTTAGGTGAAACACAAGCACTGCTATTATGCGACATGAATCAGTGCATGTGCATGATAGGCACAAACATGTTTCCTCGTCAAAGATGAAAAGGTTACGGAGCAAACAGTGCTGCAAAAGGGACGCGCATGAATCATGGCATTGATTCATAAATAATCTCAATTCAACACTATATTTCAGAAACAATTTTATTCACAATGTATGGGACATATTGATATTCAAAACTAGAGTTTCATAGAAAGTTCGAAGCTCCATCAATGTAACAAAGTAGAGTAGAGGAGCAAGGAAGGATGGGAATAACATAAGCTGAAATCAGTCTTACAATCTGCACCAGTATTGGCCTATTTTCCAAGTAAACGACGACCACGTTGATTGGCACCATTCATGCGGATAACCAACTTATCCGCGTCATTTTCAAAACCATCCAAGGCTTTGTTGTGCCTGCAACATGATCAAACTCACTATTAGTTATCAATATTATACTCACATCCTGAACAATTGTTCCACTAGTACAACATGAGAAAGCATATCATTCTTGCAAAAGACTTTATCAGTGTTCAAGAATCTCTAGAGGGTAAAATTAGAGAGAGAACTCAATCTATATAAGTTACCTCTCGATTTCAGATCCCATGTCAATAGCCATGCCTTTAAGTTCTCCCAATAGATCGCTTAAATCGGACAGTGCATCATCCTGATTCCTTTTTTCTACCTGTTTCAGGTCAATCTCTTCAGTATTGAATTCAATATTAACAACAAACGCTCTACTACATGAAAGGGAAAATGACAATAAGAATAACAGCACCCAAGAGGTTGGATGATAGGAACCACAGATAGAAACTATGAAGTAGAAGAAGTGTAATGTATTATTAACACCCTTAAAAGCAGTATAAATCTTGCAGAAAATGAGAGAAAAGCCTTGAGCACTATAGCAGCTCAACTCTCCCAAGTGCCTAGCCAATATACTGCCTGCCCCCTCCCTTCATCCCTTCCATACATATAACCCCCCCTCATAACAGAATCACGTGGTATTTTCCTTTCCCACTATCCCATTGCTTACTCGACAGGTGGTTACACAAGAGTGTGCTTCTCATCCTCTCTCTTCTCACAAGCCCAACTATTACAATTTAACCAACAATTACAATTTAGGCCCAATCCAATTCGGGTACCTAACACTGGACTAATAATGACTAGCCAGTAAATTAGGTAATGAAAGGAAGATGTGGAATTGTCCAAAGTGATGATCTGCTCATTAAGGCCTGGAACAATTGCAAAATGAGCTGGAATTCATTTATGAAGCTTTTGTCGAGTTCAGCACTTCAGAATTTAGACGGCTATACATAAAATTTTAGAACCTATTTGGATTCGATTGCTTTCAGGGAAAACATTGTTTCTTTTTCATAGGTTGTTTCAGAAAGCTTTTGATAACAAGTTATTTTGAACACAACATAAGCCAATTTAAACACTTAGTCTCAACCGAGTTGATACGAACCTCCACTTTTTCAAGCGCATTGGTTGGTTCAGAAAGAGTTGCCCCTGGCTTTGACTGCCCTTTAGATGAAGAAGTCAATCCTAACTTCTCTCTTTGCTCCAAGTGGCTGCCCTTTGTTCTGACCAGATCATCTGTACCATGAAGCTCATAATGTGTATGATCATCATAACGCTCAAAATTATCCAAATTTAAAACCTGAGCACACAGAGTTAAAATATTAACCTCCAAAAATAACAGGACCGCTTATAGTGCCAGTCTTCTTTGGCTTCCATGTTTTGGAGAACATGCCACCAAGACTTCCCAAAAGCTTTTCTCCCTGTACACAACAACAAGACAGTAAAAAATTTAGTACAGAATACCAGTTGAATGCACTTTCCATGGGGCTGCATAACAAAAACAGCAACATTGTTTTCACCCAGGTATCACATTAACAACTTGAAGCAACAACCTGTACACAAGGCCTGAGAAAGTTGCATTAATTAAACTATGGGATGACAAGACCGTTACCCGACTTAAATCTTGATCAATGTCAACAGCAACATTGTGACTCCTGGTAATCTGCTCGCCCTGTTGATGCAACATCACCAAAGTCTTGGTCGCATCCTCTCTTATCTCCTCTGCTATCTTCAAAGAGTTTTTCACTGATTTGGTAGTCTCTTCAGCCTTGTATACAGCATAATTCTCCAACTCTTGCACTGATTGGTTCTCCAACCCTCCAGAGTCACGGAAATCATTCTTATACCTGTTTTGGTCAGCCGATGAAAGGGCATGAGAGGACGACAAACCGTGCCCACGGACACCAACAGCATCATCAAAAGGGTTTGTACTAACTTCTTGCGAAACTAGGCCATGATCACCGGAACTCTTCCTCGACGAATTATACTTTCTGTTATCGTTTGCCCTGTCATCAGAATCAAATGGGTTGGAACCTGATTTGACAGGGTCAACAGAGCTATGCTTAGCCACTGGTAAAGGAGATTTCCTTGAACCAAACATTCTCTGTTTATCTCTTCCTTGAAGAATTAGGTCAGGGATAGATGATTAAACAATGATCCTATGCTGTGTGATCTGAATTCAAATTATGAAATTAACTTCTACCTGGAAAGGCAAGCAATAATTATTCAGTAACTGTTGACATATGCCAACAAGCAAAAAATAACCAAACTTTCAGATTCTTAGTACACTTATCAGGAAATCAATCACAGTGAGTCAGGTATCCCGTCAAAATTGAAAAAAATTAGCAACAATTTTTAAGGGTGTACTCTTAGTCTTCTTAGGCCGAAAGAAACCAAATTCACAACAAGTAAGATGGAAAGCTAAGAACTTTATCAAAATTGCTGTTAAGAAAAAAGCACAAAAGCAACAACCCAAATAAAAAATAACAATAATAATAATGAAACAAAAACATTTTCCATAAGGAAGTAGGTAGAGAATCATATATAACAGAAAAATGAGCAAGGGATCAACAAGGATAGAAGAAACCCAGATCAAAAAAATTGAAAATTGAGGTGATTGGATGCAGATGGTGACAACAAAGAGAACCGCCCCAGAAGCAAGAGATAGTATACCGTGAAGAAATCCAAAGAATGCAAGAACAGCAGAGTTGAAGAGAAGACGCGCAAATATGAAGAGTCGAATTGGATGGTTTGGAATTTGGTAAAATAAAAAAGGGTGAGACTTTAAATGGGAAATCGCGTTCAGAAAAGTCAGTGGGGTGGACGAAATCGCAGCTGGGTAGAACTAGAAGGGAGGGAAGTGCAAGCAAGAGAGTTGAAGTTTCATTGAGCCGTGGACGTGTAAAAAATCCCAATTTATTATTTTCATCCAGCTGATAAAAATGACAATTTAATTATGAAAGAGGATATTGGAATGCAATTTCAGTCAACATTTGCCAAGTTTAATAATAAAGAGAACTCTTGGATAATACGTATGGCTATTGGATAAATGTAATATTAATAAAAATTATTTTTTATATATAAATAGTTTTATCAATTCATATAATTTTTTATATTTACCAATACATTTTTTATTTCTCTTAATATATGTGTTAATTGGTTTTTACTGTTATTCTAAAACAGAGGGAATAGTTGACGAAGAAGAATAATTAGTTGTTACATTTAATAATTAATAAAGAGAGAGTAGCTAAAAATAATAATTGATTAAGAAGTGAACTTGGGTTTATTTTTGTTAAAAACTTAGACGCAATAAAAAATAACAATAACATAGTTTTTAATGAAAATTATAGTTTGAGTAATATTATACAGCATTTCTATATTTAAATATATTTAAAACTAAATAGAGCTATGATGGAGACCTAACATAGGATTAAATTGGTAGACATTTGATAATATAATGTTAGTTGTGGACCAACATCTTGCCTTGATAAGGTCTAGATAGAATCAGAATCAGAATCGGGTGGAACCATAGCGCTTGATAATGATGGGCTTGAGTAAAAATAGTTAATTTGCACCTTGACTAGCAACTATAGTTTTTGACCTAATGATAAACGTTGGATCCAACAAGTGAAATTAGAGCCAAGCTCATGGGTTCTAATCTCAAAAAGGCACGGATGACTAACAAGTGTTGGGAGGGTGATGTTGGTTGTTCTACCCAAGCAAGACCAGAACTACCAGAAATCCCCTGGATATCGACAAGTTGACACATTTTTTAATCATTTAGTTTTTTTTATCAAAAAGATGGATGACAATACGTCGGTATACCTGTTGATAGTGCCTAGCACCATCATGCGCCATGTGACACGGATAATTTTGGAGGGGTATATTGACAGGTTTGCCAACAGAATGGATATTTATTCTAAGTCCTTCGGTAATCCGTCAATATATGCAAGCGCGCCATGTGACCCAAATGATGTGCCAATGATTATATTTTTTAATTTTTAATTCTTTTTAAACTTAACTTTCTGCGGGTATACCTATGGGTTTATACTTTAATAAATTTTATTTTTTTTAATTCACATTATCAACAAGTATACTAATGGGTATGTGAATTAAATTAAATTTTTATTTTATTTTTTGTTATTAATTTTCAACGGGTATATCAACGAATTTATATAACATTAAGTTTTATTTTTTTTAACCAAATTACCGACGAATATACTGACGGGTTTTTGAATTTTTGGGATATTGGCACGCGTCTCTTGTGATTCCCTGTACCTGTCAGTAAATCCATCGATGATTTGTGGAACTTGAAGCACATCATTTCAGTTAATGGTTACTGATAAGTTTACCCATTGGTAACCTATCGTTAATTAAGCTACATAAATAACCCAAGACAAAACCCGTCTCCCTCACTTTGCAAAACGTGTCACTCTCTTCTCTCTTATTCTCTCTGCCACCACCACCACCAATGCCAACACCGGTTGGCTACCGCCAGAGCCTCCTTTCTCGAAACCAAGCCTACTATTATGATTTAGGTACGTTTTTGAGCATTTTAACCGATTTTTTTTTATTTGGCTTAGTTTTTCTATTCATTTTCGTTGCCCAATGTGCTAGTTTTTAGTGCATTGGGGAACTGATTATTGTTGTTATCTTGTTAATGTAGGAGTTCTATTGGAGGAAACATTGACGGGGTTTGTTACAAAAGCTTTTTTTCTATTTTTATTATGTATTTGTGTTTTTCAATTTTTGTAACTGCATAAAATTAATTGGTTGTTCATTTCCCATTTTCATGATTAGATTGGGTTTGTTGGTTTATGTATCCTAATATGATAACAAAATATTATACGTAATTATATTACTCCTAATATACCTAGATTAATTATTTCTTGCTGAACTTCTGATTATTTCTTATTGAGTGTTTGAGCCTTTTTTCAAATTGATTGACTTATGTTGATGGATTTGGTTTTGAAAAAACCAACACTGTAAGTTGGGGTACTAGCTGAATTATGTTAAGAGGTAAAACACTAGAACTAAACGCTGAAAAGTTTTTGCCAAAAATGGCAAAGGTTGAAGTTCACGCTATATTGCTTGTTGGAGTGGCTAAGATTGGTGTACTATTGTTGCTGTCCTATCAGAAAGTGAAAAGCAGTAGGTCAAAAGTTTTTCTTAGTTCTCAAACGGACATTTCCCTTCTTGTTATATTCTGAAAAACACAACAACAAAGACAAAAAGGAAAAGCAGCCTCCTCATCATAAAGGAAAAACTCCATCAGAAAGAATGTGCCTCATATCTCCAAGCTTCATCAAACAGTCACAACTCCCATCCTTCTATAAAAGGTGAACTTAGAAGATATTCAGATCAAGAGGAAAAAATCAGAAATCGAGAGCTATACTTCTGCAATATTCGAAATTCGAAATTCAAGTCAAAGCATTTTCCTCTTCTCTTAGTCCGTTATAGTTATCATATTATTTTGAGAGTGTTTAGAAAGCTATTGTATTGAGTATTATCTTCTTTCTTGAGAGGGAAATAGCAAACTTCATTCTAAACTATTATTGTAAGGCTTTATCTTAAGAGATATAACCTGGTTTATTGAACTTGAAGAGGCTCTTTGAAAATATTATTTGGATTGAGCTTGAAGAGGCTCTTAGAAAAGACTACTTGGATGAAAGCTTGGAGAAGCTTGAGAAAAGAATACTCAATGTTTGTACTAATTGTGCAAATTGATATTGGATACACTTGCCTGGAAGGTGGGGACTTGATGTAGGATCAAAGTTGGAGATCCGAACCAGTGTAAATTACTTGTGTCAACTTTTCATCTTTTCTTCTTCATATGACATATCTATTGCTTTGCATTTGTTTTGAAAGAAACTAAAGCTCAAGGACTTAATCAAGTTATTTCGTAAAACTGGTTGTAAAATAACTTATATCACTAAATCAATTTTAAACTTCATTCTTCTATAAAATACAAGTTTTCATTAAGATCTTTTACAGACTAATCTTGTAGACAGACCCAACATTATTTTGATCAAACAGTTTCAAATTTGTGTACTAAAACCTAGTATCTACATTAACCTTTGTTTGTTCAAGTTCCAAGTTATTATTATTACATTTGTGACAAAATCTCTTGTGATAACAGGAGACATCTGGCTGAATGTTTTAATTTGTGTGTTAAATGTACAGAAAATTTTAAAGGAACACCTAATTCAAGCCCCCTCTTTTTAAGTGTTCTGATATCATCAGGGTTGTGTGCTGAGAGCTTTATATTTTTTGTTTTTACGCTCCACTAGATGTTAGCAATGAAAATCTTGTTATTTATATGCTTTAATATGTATATATGATAGAGACTTATGATTTTTATTATAGAATTATAGGAAATGAGGATCGCACAACTGAGGGAAGGGCATAGAGGTCCTTCCACAACCTATTTGTATTGTTTGCTGTGTAATTTGTTTGTATTTACAGAGAAGGCAAGATATGCATGTTGTGAAGTAATAAGGAAATGCGCTCTAGAATAATTTTTAGGATTATGTGAATTGTATGTAATTGTTACGATATAATTGTTTAAATACGTCTGCTATGTTGTTGACGTTTAATAATGTCTCTGATTGTTAAATGCATTGAATTAATTGATGATGGAAAATCCTAATTTAAGCAGAGATGTTAAAGTTTTGTAAAATTTTTGTTAGGAAAATAAAATTAAAAGTAACAGAATTAAAAAAATATATTTAAAGACGAATTGAATGTTTTTAAAAGTAATAATGTGACGTAGGGTTTAAGGCTACTCACACGGGTAATGTTTCTTTCAAACCGATCATAGATGTATGATAGATTGCATTCTAATAAAGAAAGACGAAACCAGAATTCTATAATGGTGCTAAAGAATTTATGAATTCACAAGTCACCACCAAATGAGAAATCATAAAGATAAAATAAATGATAGTAGTGAGGATGATGCAGATAACGAACTTCTTCATGACGATCATGATGAATAACAAGATGATGAAAATAGCCTTGAATTTTCAGATTAGCTAAGGTATTAAATATTGTATACAACAATATTTTGAAATAAATTTAAACTTATATATGTAATTATATCATTTTATAAATTATGTAATTATTTTAGTATAGGCAATAAAAGCAGAGGCCGACCTAAGAGGGTCGATTTACCCACCACCTCTCCTGCCTTTCGGATAATGCTGACTCTTGGATATGTTGAACCTCTCCTCTGTCCTATTTCCAGCCATATCCAGCCATATCCCATCCTTAGCAGTAACTCCAACCCCAGCCTTACCACTACTTGGTTCACTAATAATTCATGAGCTGAGTTCAAACTCTGAATTTTAATTATTTGTCTGACTAAGTCAAGCTATGTTTGATATAAAGCTCCACAGTTACTATAGTGTATTTCTGAAACAGCAGTGCTAACTAAACAGCAGGCGAACGGTTTCACAAAACTATTTACAAACTCAACTTGTAAAAGGCATTTTTCATTTGCATGACTATCTCGTGATTAAAGGATCAAACAAAATGTCGATAAAATATGATTTTATTTGTGATGTTTTTGGAGTATAACAATATTTTTGATTAATTATCATCGGGGGGAAAGCCAAGATAAAAAAAAAGAAAAGGAGCTAACTAGCTGCAATACAAGTAAAAGAAACTCTCATAAAACCTGGCGTACATTAACAAACAAATCCTGGATCTGTCTGTGGTTCCATATTACCTTCACGGTCTATCTTAATTGACATTATTATATCCAGTAAAATATACACGGGTCAATTATTTGGACATAAGTGGTTTGAGTCTAAGCAACATGGTGGTTGTGATATTTCATATGTTGTGTCATCCTCTTAGTTTGAACTTATATGATTTTTTTTTTTTGTTGGAATCTTGAGCAAAGCCATGTTCTCGAGTTTATGCTAGTCCAGCAAGGCGAATTTTCCAAACCTTGCCACCATCACCAGATCTCACAAATGCCATCCAAGAATGAGCATGTATTCTGACTCAATGGTTTGCTCTTGTCGTTTCAGTACCAGCTGTTGAGAAATATCTATAAAATGGTTGAGTCTGCAACGATTTTTCTTATTTTCGTTTCTAAATTTTGCTTTCAAATATGTCAATGTCATTCACCCAAAATTAGGTTATGACCTTTGAATTGTTTGTTCCAATTAATAACAGACTTAGTTCCTTCCTTTTCCTAAAGCTTCTCGCTACTATGGTTATTATTAGGAATTGTGTTATTTGTACTCATGGGGTGTGGGACACCGTGTCGACTCATACCTCATCCATCATTGTATAAGATATGGACTCATTTAAATAAGGTCTGTATCTCATTTAATGGTGGATAAGGTGTGAGTCGACACAATGCCCCATATCCTATAATTACAACTAACGTTTTTCTATTTTTAGCTAGTGAAGCACATAAATAGATGATGTTTGATTGGATGGACTTGAGTAATCAATGACAATCGTAATAAGTGGTAGGATTTATTTATATGTAAAGAATCAACAGAAGTTATTTCTCAGAACTCCGAAGAAAAAAATTCAGGTTTTGGTTTGTCAGTTTCAAAGAATATATTATTCCAAACTCAGTCAGCCCTTGATTTACGACATTATAATCTATTTTAGGCAAAATAAACTTGTAAGTCTCTTAACTTTAGCCAATAAACTTTTAGAAGAATGATTCTGATAAATACAGCAACTGAAGCCAGCCACCAAATTCTGTAACCTCCAACTTTAATCTATCTCCAAAGAAATAGAGTACTTACATTCCAAAAGGGTATACAGCACATCTAACAAGCTATACAATATAATGCCACAGATTAAAGATTTAACAATTAGAAAAAAAAAAAAGAAGTGATCACTGCATTGTCCCCAAATTTTGATGACACGGTGGTACTAATAATCTCAGGCAGTTGTTTCCCCTTTTGACTCTGCCTGCTTCTTCACCATAGCAGCATGTTTATGCCCAGTAACGTGATCAGTGAAAACGACCTGGCTGTTGCATACCACATTGCAAAGAGTGCACAATCTAACATCTCCTGCTGCAGCTCCACCTTCTACTACTTTACGTTTCTTTGCCTCAATACCCATTTCCGGTGCCTTCTGTGGTTTCGGTTTATCAGTACCTGGCTTTTCCTGTGGCCCAATTATTGGACTCGCAGCCCCAGTAACTGTGTCATTTTTTGGTTTTGAAAGTTTCTCCACGTTCTTCAGGTGTTTCTTACCAGCTAAGTGTGCAATATACATATCCGAGCTGTTACAGTTAACCTTGCAAACATCACACCAGGCAGGTTGCACAACCTTGACTTTGTTTGGAGCTTTTTTCCAAGGACCAGTGCCTTCACGCTTAAATGCCGCAATATATGGACCGATCCCACTATTAGACATCAGGGCAACCTATGGAGTGATCAAGAGGGCTTGAGTAAGAAATATTTCCCTAACGGTTCCCCACCTTATTTTTTCCTTGCATTTCAACAAGCAACACGACAAAATATGCAACTTAGCAAAATGCATTTTTGTATGCAACCACTTAATTGATCAATCTGCAGAAATACAACCAGAGAAACAGGAAGTACAAAAATAATAACCATAAAACCTAGTTGATAAAAGCGCTAACCATTTGAATGCAGTTACTATAACATACAACAGACCTATAGTGAGCCTGATAACAGACAATTTGAAAATTGAACTAATTAACAATTCATAGTTTCCTACATGGCCATTTCAGGTCCTCACAGCCTTCATTAGAATTCATATACTAGATAAATACCTCATTGACATCATTTTGTAGAAAAACCATAAGAAGTTTACCATAAGCAAGGATTCCAAAGCTATTAGATCCAAGGTTAAAAGACTGGAATTTAGCTGGGCAATATCAGATTTCTTGTAATATAATGTTCAGAAGAAAAATTAACCTTACAACAGTGAATGCAGAACACAAACAAGTGTGTGGTGTGCATTGTGTCAGTATAAGCGCTAAAAGAAATCATGAATCATGATAGAAATGAATGAGGAGAAAACAGAAAAATATACAATCTGTGCATGGCATGTAATTATGATGCACAGGAAGGGCTAAAAGACTGCTGTTTCCGTTCCCTGTAAGTGCGGAACATGTGCTGAGTGAGAAAAAAATGCAAGACTCATCTTTTTTTCTTTTTTTTTTTAAATCTACAACACTAAACCACTAAACAATTAACACAGATAAAACAAAACAAAATATAATGGAAAGATATCCTATTCCTAACCAAAGTTGGGAAGCCATCTTTAACATATTGGAGAAGACTTTTGGTAACAATAAATGAGATATGATGAGATTGCAAAGGCCTCAATAAATAAACAGTTTTTGTGCTTCTCTCCTATAATTTTACTCATCCCCTATATCATGTGTGTGTGTGTGTGTGTTTGCGTGTACCATACCTTGTGTACCCATATCATAATTTTTTATAAGGTGCTATATCCTCTTACTATACTTGTACCATACTGGAAACTCATACCTGTATCAGTGCAACATATTGTAATCTACTAATCTAAAAAAAAGGATGATTCAAATTACAATTTACCTGAGCAGCATGCTTTTTCCCAGCTAGATGCTTGGTATATACCTCTTGACTATTGCACACAATGTTGCATATTGAGCAAACCTTTATGGGATCAATGGGAGTGCCACCATTCAAAAACTTCCGTTTCTTAGACTCTGCAGGACCGATTAACTCTAGTCCTTGGGTACCGCTTGTTTGACTCTGTACATTTGCTTGAGAGGGTCCTGATAATGTTGTATTGGTGGGATTAGCCTGTAGCTGCAAATTCTTCTTGTGTTTCTTTCCCGATATATGCATTTCATAAACGTCTTTGCTATTACAATCAATTTTGCAGACCTCACATCTCATTGATTTGGTGACGTTAGTTTGGTTAGGCAACACTGCTGTAGCAGCATTAGTGAAATGTTGTTGTAGCCATGTGCCATTCCATGTCAAAGGCAAACTTGAAGGTACTACTGATGTCTCATTCGACAATGATCCAACAGCCTGCATTATCAAAAGAATTGGAATCCAAAACCATAATGCAAATGTGAGGCTTACCACTACATCCACAATCCAGAAAACGTTACACAGGTCAAATAAACTCTACCTCCCTACTCTGTTTACTCATTGCACCATACTTGTAAAATTTAAGACATTACACTCTAACTTAACACTATCCATTGCAATTCTTCAATTTATATATATAAAAAAAAAAACTAAATACTTAATAATCAATAACTTCAATTAGAAAAAATAACCATTTCAATTAGAAAAAATAACCCTCTTTCATCTTCTTCCTTCCACATATCCAAATTCCTCCTACAGCAAGTCATGTTTGCAGACTAGTTAATTAGATATTCATCAAATAATAACAACAAAGAAGGAAAAAACATAATTTAACTATGATACAATCTCAATGTAAAAATAGAAACTAAAAAATTTACGCATACATCTAATCTTGTATTGTCACATAATCAAAAGTGTGTGACTCAACCACTGCCTTAAAATTCTTACAAATAAAACCATGTGATTGGATAATGGTACAAAATTACAGTGCACCAAAATTAATCTTTTAAAAAAAATCAAATGAAAAAAAAAAGAAAAAGGTTTGATAAATATATCGCGAGAAAGCACCTCCCCCCCGAGGTGGCATAACGCAAGAACCAAAAGATTCTGTTACCAAAGTTGATCAAATGGGTGGGCTTACAGCATCATAATTGACGACCCAATTCTGAGAATCTGAAAGCGTTGAATTTGGATAATACACGTTGGAATTCGAAACAGGTTCGGTTCCTGGAGGGTGAAGAGAAGAAGAAGAATCTGAAGGAGGGAGAGAAGAAGAAGAAGAAGAAGCCCACAGAAATGGGTTTGAAGAAGAATAGTACTGTTGTTGTTGCTGCTGCTGTTGTTGTTGCTGTTGGTGGTAGTTTGTGAAGGGAACCACTTGCTGTTGCTGTGGGTACATTTTTGGAATAGTGGATGATGAGAACAATTTCAGGGGGAAGAGGTGTGGAATTTGTAAGCAGTCTCAGGTGATTATTATTATTTTACATTTGGAGTGACAGTCACAGGCACCCATTTTGGAGTGATTGGAAAGGTTCTAGGGAGAGAAAGAGGCGGAAGAGAGACAGAGTGTGGGTGCAATTGTGGAGGCCTATTTTTTTGTGTTTTTTTTTTTGGTTTTTGCTTTGGTACCTCGTGCTATTGATACCCTTTTAAATTTAAAGGTTATAATTTAATTATGAGCATTTAAAATAGTAATTGATTTAGTTAGTAGGATAAATGACAAACTTTCAGTCATAAATTATCCAAAAGGTATCGGTATCCATGAATTTTATAGGATATCGAAATAATCTTTTTTTTCTTTTTGGGTCGATTTGTGGAATTTGTAAGAGAAGGGAGCAATGGCTAGAAACTTCTGGGCCTTTTTTTTTAGGTTGGGCTTTCATTTGCTTGTCCCCTAGTTGTTGGGACTTTGCTGGGGTTAAATTGATGGATTTAAATTGAGCATTTGGACTTGACACAAAAAAGTTTAAGGCTTTGGCTTGGACAAAATACATGTTGTGGTTTAGGCACCGGTGGATCTTCACTGAGACAATGGAAAACAGGACGTGTTTGAAGAATATGACAGAGACAGGACCAAGAGAAGAAAATGACAGAGTCAACAAAACCTTAAAATTATCTCCATCTCAAGTCCAGTTTTGAGCCGATTTTTGTCCTTACAAAAAGGAGGGATGGGATATATGTTTATGGGATACAAATTTAACACTTTATTTTTTTTTTCAAGAATATATCTTTAAATATTTCATATTTCATCTTTGCCTTCTTACTTTTTAATTTTTTATCAAATTACAAGCTAATTATCTTCAACTTTTCATTGATCACTAAATCATGTGTGTAACTGTCAAATACAGTTCCATTTTTATCTCTATTATCCCATTGTGGTCATCTCTCCCCTAAGATAGGTACCAAACACATTGCACCTAGGTTTGGATCCAAGTAGAGCCTAGTTTGTGGTATATAAATTGCCCCCTCCCCTATAAAGGTGTATGTGCATTGACAAAAAATAAAAAAGAAAAATAAACCCTACAAAAAAAAACATTGCACAACCAAAACAAACTATAAAAAATCACACTTCTTGAAAAAAAACTACAAATTATGCTCATGATAGAAAAAAACTATAATTCAATATAATTGATTAAAGTTTTATTTTGATGGACTAATGGTATAAAATATTATGTGATCAAAGATAGTTTCCTAAAGCTCTTTTCTTTAAACAAATGGTCTTGAGTTTAAGTCCTGAATATGGAGTAACTAATATTGGAAAAACTAATACTATCATGTGTCACTTCTCACTTCCTCTTCAACCCAATTTCCTTCTAAAATGCAGTTATTCGCAATTGAACTTACATGTTTACACTTTTGTTTAATACATGTTTACACTTTTATTCACTTAATATCTAGCTAAATGTACGTAAATATATCCCCAAGATATATATTCCTCACCATACACTTAACAAACCACAGAACCATTAATTGATTTATAGATTGAGGAAGGGACAATGCAAAATGCACCAAAAGTCTTTTGCGAATGCCTCAGGCTTACTCAGTCAAGCAGCGTGGTGAGTCACAATGCAAGGACTTGTTCCTGTTGGTGAGTATATACGATGGTCAAATGACATTGACAACAATGCAGCTATGCCATTCAAGCAGCTGAATTCATTTGTCAGTATTGATTTGGAATAATTGGCATGACAACTCTCGATTTTATAAATTGCTATGGACCTATGGTCATTTTAATTAAAAGTACAACTCCAAGACAAATTCTTTTGCAAACATGGAACTGCTATCTGATGTAGAGCAGAGAGGCTAGAAATTTTTTTTTTATGACGGTAAAAGAGAGGCTAGAGTTATTCCTTGAAAATGTGTATGACACACTTGGCTAAAAACTAACTCTTACATCTCTTTGGGACAAAAATTTAACATATTTTTTTCAATAATATATTTTTAAATATTTCATATTTCATCTTTGTCCTTCTCAGCTTTTACTTTTTCATCAAATTATAATTT
This sequence comes from Dalbergia cochinchinensis, assembly GCA_031216125.1. Taxonomy (NCBI): domain Eukaryota; kingdom Viridiplantae; phylum Streptophyta; class Magnoliopsida; order Fabales; family Fabaceae; genus Dalbergia; species Dalbergia cochinchinensis. The sequence goes on along the minus strand of CM062373.1, from coordinate 48,689,212 downwards.
AATCATCTTTAATTTTTCATTAATCACTAAGTCGTGTACAGCACTACCAAATACAATTTTGTCTTTGTCTCTATTATCCCACTATCTCCGTCATCTCTCTACTGGGATATGTTATTAAAAGTATTGAATTAAGTATGATTCAAAACAGTGACCAGACACATACTCTGTAAGTTTTTGAAATTACTATGTCTGCACGCTAGCGATCCCTTAGCCATGATTTCAGAACCCTAATTATGCTTCACTGTCAGTTTGTTAGAATTATATGAATTCAAAGTTTTCAGAGTTTTCATATTTACACAATTTTTTTCGCAAATTGGTTTTAGACGGCAATTATAGAGAAATAAATAGTAAGTTAATGATCGTAAAATAGTTAGCTTTGATACCAAGTTGCCCGCCAAAGAATAATCTTGCCCCTTCAGCATATTCAGAGAATGAAACCTAGTTAGATATTTGTCTTGTGGGTCCTTGTTAGTTGCCCTTTTAGAATTTAGATATCAGAGTAATTATTATTATGTACGTCTTTATCATATTCAGAAATTCTGTTTCTCTAGCATTTACTTCACCATGAAGTTAGAAATATTTTCCTATGTAATTAAGTAAGTAAATATCAAAATGATTTTTGCTTGAGATATATATATATATATCCTGTTGGTTGTCCTATTTGGATGGTGAGTGAGAATCTACTTATTGAGATCGATGACTCATCTCTCTCCTTTCCTCCTTATAATTATAGCTGCAAATTCAGTTATCGCTCGGTCATTGATTTCATAATCCATAGTTGTTCCAGTAATGAGCTTTACTTTGTAGTGAGGTTTAGTCTAGCACTATGTTAGATTAGGGTGTTCCAGTACTTGCAGGCAGGATCAAAACCATATATTCCAATTTCATATTATATTTTTAAATTATAGAATTTATGAATTTCTTCATATGTATTCAGTTTTCAAGTATCGAATTGATTTTCTGACTATGGTTATAAAATGAAACAGTGTACATTCTCACAAATTATAGTAGCACATTTAAAATTTAATTAAGATGAATTTATGGTTATATATGTTGAAACATTTCAGTTTTACGAATTTGAATATTACATTTTAAATAGAGAATTTGTTAACGATTTAGATTAAATTACGTTTTAAGTTTGAAAACCGCGTTAATCCATACATTTAGTAAGTTACATTACCCATGACGCTTATATGGAGACATAGTCCCTCACATGCCATTTACATTCCCAAGTCCAATTGTAACAATTTTGTATAGAGTGGTAACTAGGATCATAAATGTTGAATTCAATAAATCAATTGTTATTGATTTTGTATTAAATTTATTAATTTACCAAATAACATTCAAATATTGTTAAATTTAATAATTATTATCAATGAAAATGTTTCTAAAACATATTGATAGAATATCTAAATAATTTAAATTGTTATTGATTATTCTTTAATCATATGTTAGTCAAAAGATATACAATATAATATTAGTTTTAGAATGTAATCAATTTACTTATGATAAAAAATACTAATTTAAACAAATAATGATGAATTTAGAAAAAAAAGCAGCAAATTAAACGTTTTTTAAAAATATTTTAAAATATTTTTATAATTATAAAATAATATTAAATTAATTCAATATATTTTTTATTTTTATATTTGACTTATTTAATTGATCTGTGACATGCTAGGATACTACACTAGTGTATGTATATATATAAACATATCATTAGTGGATTAAGTCAAGGATTTAATTGAAATACATTGATAGTGTAAATAAGTTTTATATAGTCATCCAATCATGTAATGACACATCAGTAAATATGATTACTTTCAACTCTCACTACTTGAAAAATCACACAAAAGAAGAGATGTGATTGGATAACAGTGTAAAACTCTTTTACACTGTCAGTGCATTAAAATTAAACCCTTAAGTTAAATTCGGTGCAAGTGAAAGAAAAAAATTTACTCATCAGCTCTGTGTTCATTAACTTCCATCGAAATGGAAAAAGTCAAGAAAGCATAAATGAATTTTTTCATCATTTTCATGTTTTAAAAAAATATTAATTAATATTTATCTATTTTACCTCCATAATTATGATGAATGAGAATAAATAAATGTGAATATGATTATTTAATAGAGAGATATTTTATGACAAGGGATAAAGAATATTTTTGTCAATTACTTTTTTTTTAAAAGATCAATAAAAACTAATTATCATTTTAATTCTAATAACCTTAAACGACTTATAAGTGCCTTCTATGTTGATTCGATATATCATATATATTTGGGACCATCTAATGGTTGATTATCTGATACCGTTGGATATTAGTTGGACGGTTCAGATTTAAAGATGTAATGGTTATTTAAGAATAGAAACTAAATAATAAATTTTAAAGTTTAAAATAATAACTTTCAAAAGACTAAACTATCCTTGAGCTCTTTTTCTCTACCCTCATTTATTCTTTTTCTCTATAAATCCCAAAGTGGTTCTCTGCCATGACTAAGAAGCAAGAGTAACCAAGATTGGAGAATCAAAGGCAATTGGAAAAAGAGAGGAGCCATCTGTGAATGGGACAAGCAATGAACCTTTTCTTACCACTACTGCTCATTGCACTGAAGGAAACAAAGTAAAAGATAATTAACAAACATTTTTGGTTCTTTGAATTTGTTTGTTTCTATTTGGTGCCCATGGCTTGGAAGTTATAGGAAAACGTTGTGTTTCAGTGTTTGGGAGGGGATAGCAAGAAAAATCAGGGATGTGATGGAATAATGAGTTGACAGATCTGGCAAAACTAAAAGAAGCGGGAAGAACAGAGAAAGAAAGAAGAGGGACTTGGAAATTGAACTCACGTCAACTCACAAAATATCATAAATTTGATTGTATTATTGTAACGAACAACTAAGGTGTACAATAGATTTGTTGGATTAAATTTCAACCGGACGTGAACTTTAAATTAGGTTAATTTTTTAAAATTTAAATCCGATCCAATAATAATCCAATAAATAGTTTAGTTAAATCAGGTCAATACGATTTTAAACAACTTATGAAAATTTTGATATTATATATAATAAATTTATAGCTATTTTTTTAAAATAAACTATCTGACTATAAAAATAATATTAAGTTATTCAAAATGTATTAATTTAAATAGAAACTCTTATAATTTATCATTAACTATTATAAAAAATATAATTATAAAAGAAATTTAACTTTAGATTAGGTCATACTAACTCAAAATATGACTCAAATCAAACTTAAAAAGTGTATTAGGTTAAATCTAAGGACCCATATTTGACCCAATAAACTCCAGACAAGTTAGTTAGTCGGGCAGGTCCTTAAGCTTCCAATCAACAACCAAGGAAAGTAACAAGTGTTGCTGTGCTCAACATTATTGCAATTTTGCAAATGACACCTCATCATAACTACCCCACTTCACAAGCACTGCTCAGTTAATGGTTAATTTTCTTATAAGGGGAAAATAAGAAAATAAATAGAAAGGAATATGAGGAAGAAGTCAAAAGGTCCACGGTGAAAGAAAACAGAAGAGAGAAGAGGAGTGTGGCGTGGTGTGGTTGGTGTGTGGCAGAAGCGAAAAGGGATGGGAAAGAAAATTTTATTTAAGGTCATTTTTGTCAATTTGCAAGCTAAAAGTAGCGAACCATCTCATGGGGCTAAACATGCAGTGGACCAACATAAAAGCCACCCGACTTATATTATGGGATGCGATGGATGGAGTATAATGTATACAATATATTTTCATCCAATAAAAAAAAATAATAAAGTATATTTTCCTAAATAATTTTTAAATTAGCTTATATATAAGTCATTGGATAATATTTTTTTTACTGACCCTTCTATAAATAATTTGTTTATACGAGTGCATCGGGAACCTTGTGAAAAACCAAGTGTGATCTATTTCATCATGCTATTATTAAATCATCCCACCATGACATTTTTAGGAACCAAACATCAATAGGAATCCCACTGACTCTGTATTTATATACGTTGAATCGTTGATTGACTAGACTACTAAGTATTTTAGCCATTTTTTCCCTACACATGAAAACTTCTTGATCACCTCTTTCCATTTTTATTATTTTTTTCAGTATTTATCCTATGCCAGCCAAGATAGAGCATGATGTAACCTGATATGTGGATCCAAAAATTAAATTGCAAATTTCATTTGCAGGATTTTTAATTATTAAAATTGTTTTTCTTATTCAGATTATTAAAATTGAGTTACCAGAAAATAATTCGGATTTACGAAAAATTTCAATTCAATCTTTTAGAGTCTTAACCTTTTTTTTAACAAACCGTCAACTTGGGTTATCCTAATAACCCAAAGCCTCTAAATTCTTGTGAAATTATTTGTTAAACAATAAAAATGTCATTCCAGTACAAGGCTATACAGGGGAAGGAAAAAGAAAAAAGTGATGAACAAGCCGACGAACCATCTCTATCTCGGCTTAGTTGTAGTCTTTTTAAATCTTTTTAATTGTTTAGTTCAACTAAATTATTATCTTAAAACAATATATAACTTTCCAATTTTAATACAAATCTTACAATTACAAAGCTAATGCTATATGACTCCTAGAGTATATTTGGTTGAGGAGTAAAAATTCAGGTAAATTTTCCATGAATGAGGCTCATGTGTAATTTTACACATAGAATTTATCCATAAAAATTTACACTCTATCTTTATCCTCTAACCAAATATAGCCCTAGTGTTTAAGGATATAGATAGGAAAAGGATTTTTTTTCCTAGGGTATCTACCATTGATAGTAATGACTAGTCCCTTTGAGGCGGGAGCCATTCGAAAGGGGCGTATGGTTTACAGAATGATTTTATATTCCTAGAAATAATACTAGGAATGCAGTGTAGAGTTGGCATATTGAGTGGCATTCACGAAAATATGGTGCATTTTTCCAAATATACTCACTCCAACGGTGGTTCAATGGTGATATGGTGATACATTTTTTGTCCACAAACCAAACATGGGAACCTTGCATTCCCCTCTCAGATTTCCAGGAATGTAAAATCATTCTGCGAACCACACACTCCTAATTAAGAAAGTAAATCTCTAGCCACAAGATCATTTCTATAGAATCTGTTAGGAATCAAATCCTTGACTATATGCTTAAGGAGCCCATCTAACTACTAATTATACTAAATGTCATGACTATATAGGAAAAGGATTTAAGTAGGATATATCAAAAATCATTTAATGATACATTATTACATTATCAAAATTTTGCTTTTACAATAATTACATCATATATCCTCAAATAATTATACATAATTTGATTTATATATAGAAAAATAATTTATACTAACAATATATTAAAATTAACTCATAAAAAATAAAAGCATATAATATTATCCACTAATAATATACATAACTTTATGCCAACAACATTCTGACGCCCCACAAATTTAAAGATAAGATTTCCAGATCACTTAAACATGTGATTTTGAGTTTGAGTTCAAGATTTATATATATGAAAAAAAAAAGCATATCATTTGGAGGAGCCCCATTTAGCTATCTAACCATACTCGGAGAGATTAAAATCTCTCATCTACAGTACGAGGTGATACTCTGATAAACAAAAATAATTAAATAAATAACATCGTTGGTTCTTATGTGTAGAATAATACCCTTTGGAACAGGGGCCTAAGTACATGTATGCATGGGTTCAGATTGCAGTTAGTTCGTTGTACTAGTTGACAAGGCCAGAGCATATATAACACGATCTGCCACTGCCAGCTGCTACAAGCCGAGTCAAACATGAACTCCACTCCCCCATACTGTGCTACTGACCAAAACCCTCTCTGCCTCTCCCAACAACTTCCGTTTTCTAAGCTGCATTGCCCATGACACATTAAATTAAAGCTCACATATTTATTTCTCAGCCTCTTTCAAAATGGCTGTGCGCAAAATGCACATCCTTAGCCGATTGGTCCCAACATCTTGCATCACACCCTTTCCACTACGGTGAAAGAAAATGTTATTTGTAGATGCCCTTGAGATATAGCGATGGATGGACATCCTATAGGATCAGGATTTAAATAGGTGTAGATTGCAAGTATGGAACAAGATATTAGCTGCAAAATAATTTTACACTAACAATAAAAATAAAATAAAATATCGGTTCCACACTTAAGTAACTAGAATTTATTCTTATTTAAACTACAATTTATGAATGTCGACCAATGTGTCTAGACTAGTGTGTACAAATAACAGTCCTATCTGCTGATTAAAAACCAATAAAGGTTAAAATTCCTGATCACGAAATATCCTATGCCCTATGTGTAACAGAATGAGGGTCTAACTAAAAACAAATCAGAAGTTAAAAAAAAAAAGTGGTCATTTATCACTTAGCAGAATTTTCTTTGTGGTAAGCTACACTACATGTCAAGTTAATGATGTTGTAATAACTCTTAGTCATATATATATAGTTGTGGTCCAGCCATGCCCCCTCGTGAGCTACTATTATGATATTTGCTATTCAGAATACATAGTGATTAGTGAGGAGGATTTAATAACGCACCACTTGCGTGCCCCCAAGTGAGAGAAAGAGAAGGAAAAACAAGGGATAGATAGATGGATGGGTGGTCAGGTTTTTATGGTAGGTGACTAAACAACCACCTTCAGCTCACATGCAATCTTTATGTGTATTATAAAATCTCCCTTTTTATCTCCTCAAAGTGTAATGACGTCTGGTACCTATCCCGAATTTCAACACCTCATTCATTTCTCTTTGATGCAAAGAAAAGATAATTACCCACCCAAAAAAAAAAAAATCACTTTTGGAATTTCACACAACCAGTACAATTTCTATTATCTGCTGGAAAGAAAGTTGGTGGGAAAAGGAAGTAAGAAATACTAGAACTGTATAAATCTGTTACAATTCCTCTAGTTTCAGATAGATGTAACCAATACCATGAGAATAAAATTTGCAGTAAAGGAACTTATTCTATGAAAAAGTAATTAACATTAACATATATATATATATATATATATATATATATATATATATATATATATCAATGTCACCCCCCTAAAGGAAGATGAACAGAAATGAGAAGTTCCTTGTGAACTACTTGAAGAATATGAGCAGAACGGTAGTAAGTACCTCAAAGAAGACATGAATCCTGTAGAAAGAATTAATGAAATAAAATGCATAAACTTTTTCTATACAGTTTTGAAAATCTTCAATCTGGGTTGGAAGTGTGTTCAACTTTCTTGCTGGAAATGAACTATGAGAGGTTTGATTAGTTAGACATGAGGCCTACCGGTGCCTCCTGCTTGTGGTTGCCTCCTACTACCCACCAGGGCCTGCAAGGCTCATCAACATGGCTATTGTTGTTTTTGCTTTCTTCCTCAGTGGCAGCTGCAGGAAGATTGAGATCAAGAAAGTCCCTGATTTCTGGGACTGATTCATGAAGTACAATTGTTTGACTTGGACATCTTTTACTCTCAGACCCTCCACCAGCCATATGTGATCTCTTGTGGCCACCTAAGGCCTGCCCTGATGGGAAAACCTTGAGGCAAATTGGGCACTCATGATGCCCTTTGCTCTTCTTGGGCTCTGTGTCAAAGCCACTAGTACCAACAACTTCATGTTCCACCAGATATTCATTGTTGTCACTGTTCTTCATGTGCTTGCTGCTCTCTGTTGTTGGGTCAGTGCTGGAGGGGTCTACTTCAAATTCAATGCTGTTTTCACTACCCTCATTCCTTGAAGCAAAACATCCCTTGATCTTCTTGTGGCTTGCTCTATGACCCCCAAGAGCTTGGTAGGAGTGGAAGATTTTGTTGCAAGTCGTACACTCAAACTTGCCTCTCTTGTTGTGAGAGCTCTTGCTGATTTCAGTTTCTAAAGGCTTGTTCACCCAATTCCTCAAGGAATTTGACTTTGAATCAGAATCCAAAAACTTTGCCTTGATTGAAGTGAACTTGTTATGAGTACTAGCAGAGTTTGAAAGAACTAATCCTTCCCCATTGAATCCATTTCCTGCACTTTCAGTGGCAAAAAATTCTGAACTTTTCCCTTTGGGGTTGAGATTTGAATTAACCAACTTGTCCTCTGATTTGGTGGTCACTTTTGCCAACTCAGAACCAGTTGTGACAGCAACCTTTTTCCCCTCGATCTTAGAAACCAGATTGGTTCTTACTGAAGATGGAGCATCAAAGTGCAACAAAGAGTAGTAGAAGTTGTTGTTTCTGTTGTTGTTGTTGAGGTTGTCAGAGTACTCAGCAACAGAATTGAGGCCACCCCAGTTTCCAACATCCCTGCTAAGCATCATTAAGCTCATGGCAACCTCTTCTTGCTCCTGCTCATCAGCCTCAGAAACAGAAGAGGAAGAAGGATTTGCAGCAGCAGCAGCAGCAAAAAACAGAGAAGTTGATGGTAGTGCCATGTACCTTGTCCTCCTCTTGGATCTCTTCCTTCTATTTGGGGCAGTGGCTTCATTGTCAGATTGGCTATCCACAACAAGCTTCATGCCAGCATCATCATCATTATTATTAGTCCACGATGAATCTTGAACTAGATCATCCAAGCTATTATTAGTATTATTATTATTGGGAACTCCTCCTTTCTCAGAATGACACTTCATGTGACCAAATAGTGCTTTCCAGGAGGGAAAGCCTTTACCACACTCTTTGCACAACTTGTCCAAGAATAAAGTGTCTTCACTAGTAAGCCTCCAAGTCTTCTTTGGGTTCTCTCTGAGACCATAACCAGCGTCAGAACCAGTTGTTCCTATTGTTGCTGCAGCAGCAACAAGAAGCTTATTCTCATCTGTGTCAGCTGAGGCATTGATCACGTGAGACCTCATGTGACCCCCCAAGGATCTACCACAGGGGAAGCTCTTGCTGCAGAACTTGCACAAGTGCTTCTTGTTGTGTTGATCTTGATCTTCTTCCATTGGATTCATTTTCAAGAAAGAAAAAGCAAAAGAAATAAAGGCCACGCACAGATTTTTTTTTATCAGCAAGAACAAAGAACAAACAACACTGACTCAGACAGAATATCCAAGAATGCTGAAATTCAATTCAATTCAATTCAATGATTCATCGATCTCAACCAACACAAAATGCCAATAGAGCAGAGGATCCCAAGGGAAAAACAACGTCGACCCAGATCAGATTATGGAGTTAAGAGCAACAAAAAAAGGCTGCATCATCATAATTCACACAACACAAATCCCATATGCGGATTGAGACCAAATGAATTTTCCAAGCTAAGTGTTTGTACAAGATCTAAGGTACAAAAAGAGGAAAAGAAAAGGGCCAAAAGAGAACGTGTAGTAAAGCTCCTTCTCCTTGTTCTGGCTACTATATAGTACTTTTGTTGTTCCTTTTCTTCGGAGAGTTTTGATATTTGAAGAAAAAATCAAAGTTGGGGAAGAGGCGTGGTTATAGTGTGGTGTTTACCTTTGTTGCTAATGATAGCGATGATGAGCAAACCAAGGGAGAGAAAGGAACAAAATGAAAATGTGTGTGAGTGAGCGTGCGTTTGTTTCTCTTTAACTCTCTCTCTCTCTCTCTCTCTGTCATTACATTTACATCACTCTCTCTCTAAAACTTGACTATATTTGGAGGAGAGATCCATGCATGGAAGCAAAAGATAAAATAATAATAATAATAATAATAGTAATAATAATAATAATAATATAAAAAATAATAAAAATACAGGGGAGGGTGGTAAGAGAGATAGGGGGAAGATAGCAGCACGTGTACTCAACTGAGGATACTGCGCCACCTCGCCTAACCTAACTGGAAGTGTTATTTCTCCACCATTAAGCAAGATATATAACCTTACTCTAGGATAAATCTACATTGCATCTAATTTATTTTCATAGACTTGTCTTGAAATTTAGGTACTCTCAAGTCAATATATCACGTTTACAGAAGTTTTCAAGAATTTAATTTTCGCATGCTGACTTTACACATACGGTTAATTAATAGTATTTCTTCAAAAATATAAATAATAAAAAATAATTATTCATCATCGTAATCATCTATTATGATTTATTGTTTTAGAAAAATTCTATTGACCAACCATGTAGGACACTGTTTTAGAATGTCAATTCATATAAATAAAACTCGATTTTTAAATGCTCTAAAGACAAAAAATACTATATATTGTTATCAACACATTAACTAAGTGAATTATTACTGTCTTCTAATTTTTCTATACTCTTAATGTAATAATGAATGTGTCGATTGATTAATAATACATAACAAAACATTTTTGCTTCCACTCTCCCTAAGAATTTCACTTATGGATTTATGACTTCTATATTTCATAGGTTCAATAATTATTTTTATAATCTAATGAGAAATTCTTGTATTTTCTCGGATCAAGGAAAAAAAAATAGTACCTCGCATCCATTCCAAATTCAATACCTTGAATATTATATTAAAATATTACAAAAATAAAAAATGACAATGGCTTATAAAAATGAAGTATCGATGGATTGCAAATAAAAGAAAATGAAAATAACAATGAGCTGTAAAAAGGTGAAGTATATAATACCCTAAATGAAAAATACCACTTTTTCTTTTCTCAATTTAGAAGCACCTGAAATTTCTAAATTCCAAGGACCACACACATTGTCCAGGTGAGCATCCCATAGCTGAGGAACCTACAATACACCAAACGTATTCCCAATTAACTATTCCTTACTTTGTCTTGCTACCAAGAAAATGCCTTAATTCTCTCTCTCTATATATAGCCAAAAAAATTTAGATGCTGTCGTAATACCAAAAAGAAAAAAAAAGTATTTTGAATATTTTAAGATCGAATATTTAATTTATATGTTAGCCTTATCTTTCACTTGAATTATATTTTAAATGCAAAAATTGAGATATTAACTTTTTTTAAATTCAGAAACCACTTAAGAAATATCTGCTCTTCAACCTATATAGTGATACACAGTTCAAGTGAAAGGTTCCACTATATGGCCGTTATTCTTTCTTCTGGACTTTCCAATCCATTGGTACATGGTGTTTTTCGTTTGTTGGATTTAAAAATAGATTTTTCAAGTGGGTCCCTTGGTCACCCTCCATCCAGTTTCAGTTGCTTCATATTCCAATCAAAGCATGCCAATGTTTTCTTGATTCTCCGCAGTGATTGAGTGAGGCACATTTCATGGGCAACTTGTTATAGAGGGGAAAAAAATTCAGAGTTAAATTTTGTACATTATATTTATATTCTTAGCTTATGTGTAAATCAAGACGGATCAGTATACATTATTTTTTGCTAGACCTAGAATATTCATCACCGAAAGTAATCAAAATTAAGGAATAATTTTTTTGAGTTGTAGCATTCATTGATGCGGGTACAGCTTCTAGTCATAAGACACTCTCTATATGCATTATAAGAAATTAAATTCTTGTCTAGATATTTAAGAAAATTAACTATCTATCAATTGTTATGGACCTTATGATTATCGGTATACATTATTTGATTATTAATATGTATGTATAATAATTAGTGTAAAAATTAAAAAGGTGACGTGTGAATAGAAGCTGATTTGGTAAAGCAAATGAAAATTCCTCATATTTTTGTATTGATGGGTCACTATCAACTGGGGTTGGCTCTTCAATTTTATTTTATTTTTTTCATTTTCATTGTTTCTTATGAGTTCTTGTTCTTAAAGATTGATTGCTCTTAGCCTTGGATATAAAGTCCATTTCTTTTGGTGGCTGCTATAGTTGAACTAAGCCATGCCACCAAAACATAAGCCAGGAAGGCAGGGACAAGCCGAGCGAAAAATGGAAATAAAAACTAGCATATTTATTTGCATTCAAGAGTGTATCTTCACTCAGAAATTCTAGTACGCTATTAAAAAATTGTTCTTTATCATTCATTATTCGATTCATTAATTACTGTATTAAAAATATTAAAAAAATGACAAATTTAAAAAATTTGATACATTAAACTGATTTTATTTTCTGTATTCCGACAATATTTTAAAATTTCTTAGTATGCATGATATTGTGATAAAAAATGAAGAGTTTAATTTTGATGTACTGATAGTAATCAAATTATTCTTTTTTTTAATAATTTTTTAATTATTAATATAAAACTCAACTATTTTTGTTGATGTATGTGATAAGACATAACTAGATGACAATATAAAAAATTTATATTATTAATGTATAAAAATTAAATAAAAAGTAAATAATCTCAAGTAAAAATTGTATATAATGTTATTACATGTAAATTTTTATTATTAACAAAAAGGTAGATCCTAGTCTGGGTTTTATAATAAAATATAATTAATAGTAAAAATTCATATGTGATATGATAAAATGAAATTCTTGTTTGAGAGGATTTCCATGTTGGGACTCTTCTTATCTCTTTTACATTAATACCTTTTAGGGAATAGTCAATTGTAATGTATTGTAAATGCTTCTAAAGGTTGGGATGTATTAGGCATAATAATATAAGTTTATACTATATATTATGCTCTTATATATTATTTGGTGTAGACAACATATTATATAAGTTTATACATTATAACTTCCTTATACATTAAAATATTGTATAACTTAATAATAATATAAGTAGGCCATATTAGGCCTGATTAGCTTTTAATGTATAAGGTTATATTTATTTTTTAATATTTTATTAAAATAAAATAATTCTTAAATAAATAATAATAAGTAAAAATTTATAAATAAAATTATTTTATAATAAATAAATATTGTTAACAAATAATATATGATATCAATCTAGCTATATACAATAAAAATAAAAAAGTAATCATAATTAATAAATATAAAATAAAATAAAATATTAAATAGAAATAAATATTTAAAATAAATAATAAATAATATGTAATACATAAAAGTAAGAATCAATAATAAAAATATTTTGAGTTAATATTTATTTTAAAATTAAAATTTAAATAATTACAATAAAAATATAAAATATTAAAAATATATAAAAGAGTTATTTAATATTCATATAATTTATTGAAATAATGAATACTTATAAAACATTGAAATAAATAATAATATTTAAAATAAATTAAATTTTAGTTGATAGACATTTACATACATATGATATTTAAAAATTATATTTAAATGATTAATAAATTTTTTATTTTATTTAATATTTAATTAAAATATTAGAATTATTTATAAATATTAAATAAATGATAATATTATAAAATATAAAATATAATATCTCATATAGTATTACACTAAACACTATATAGTATTAAAAATTTATCAAGTTTTATACTATTACGTTTTATCCTATCAGATCTTATATTATTTAACTTTTTCTTATCCAGAATGCATATTGGGAGCAAATGATAACTTGAAGGCTGTGTGGCACTTGATTTCTTTTCGTTACTCTCAAATCTCAATTGGTGAAAAAGATCAAGTAATCCTAGGCAACTATAATGGTAAGGGTATGGTTAGTCACTATTTTTATTTTATGTTTATTTTCTATTTTTTTTAGAATTTTATGAATGAAATACTAAAAATAATGAAATTAATAAAATCTTATTTTTAGTTTTTATTTTATGTTTTATTATTTTTTTATGAAATTATGAAAATGAAAAATAAAAATAGAAATCGAATATGTCCTAAATTTTTACCCATTTTCCTTTTCCTTTTATTTATTTATTTTTACCCGTTGCTGTGATACACTTTGTCTTCCTCTACTTCAATTGCTAAGGATAGTCTATCACAATGATAAAAGTTAAGGTTTTGCTAATTATAAATGCCTCAATGGTGAGCGAAAGATTTTTAATAGGACAGAGAAGTAAAATTTTTAAGTTTTCAATGTATTATAAAAACTTTAAAAACTTTACATCTTTTATTTCCTATAGAGTGCTTTTAGGGCATATATTTGCTAGTAAAACTTTAAAAGTTGTCAAAGAAATATTTCGTTGGAGTTTAAATTAATGGAGTAGCAATGTAAATTTGACCAGAGATGTTGAGCTGCCATGGATCTCTCTCTCTCTCTCTCTCTATATATATATATATATATATAGTAAACAGTGGACTTACAATTTTTTTAATAAAGATACTAGGAGATATGGAATGAGTCTATCCCATTAGACAGCAGCTCACTTATTTAAAGATTTTTTTTCTAAGATATTAGGGAATAGAAAATGAGGATGAGAGTTAAAATTATAACCTTCTATAACTCATTGAAACATGTAGAACTCTACCACTAGATGAATGGCTCACTTGTGTAAATAGTGGGGCCACATGCTCCACTAAAATTTGACAACTTTATTAAAGATATATATACATATATAAATATAAATTTTGTTCCTATTATTTTATTAATTTTAATTCTATATTAAAATAAAAATTATATAAAATTTCTTCATATGTTTATATATTTACTTTTATTATCTAAATTTCTGAATGCGTGATTTTTTGTGTGCTTTCTTCTTTCACCACTTTGACTCTTTCAAATAGAAGAAATTTTCACTTGCCATTGGTAGTTTTGCACCATGTTACAATTAAAAATAACGCCCACAGAAATAAATTTCAAGTATCGACGTATGGAATCTGTCAAATGTTAAAATCTCCCTTCCGTTAATTGAGAAGTCTTTATTAACACACGTCACAACAGAACACAGTAATGTCACCTTATAATTATCCAAGTGAAAGCAAGTTCAAATATGTAATTGACAAGTAGTCAGTGTGTGTGAAGTTTTGAATATCAAAAAAAGAAACTGAGTGAAGTTCAAATTACAAATGAAGAATAAAGCTCAAAATGTCTCTTTTATGGGCATCGACAATCCTTAAATTTCTTTGATTCTCTTTTGGCTAAATTACAAGAAATTTAAATTCACTGAATTCTAATTAATTTGATCGAGCCGGATTGACTTGCTATAGATAAATTTTTGTTTTTAAGCGTTAGTTAACAAAGGTTTTATGTTCTCGTGAGCCCCATACTAATTTTATTATGAATTCAATTATGCAGTACAAAAAAAAAGTATGGATCCCTTGAAAATGCCTTCAACACTGGACTGGATGCTTACATTCACAATGTGTTTTACAAGATGAAATATATTTTATACATACCATAAATAAAACTTATACAAGATTCAAAAATTCATCAAAATGGAAAGTAAATTAATCTCTCGTGTCGCAACCACAATTTAGTGAAGAAACAAGATAATGAACCCCTTATTTGTTATCTTTAAAAGTTCACTTTTAACCTCTTGTGTTTAAACATAATAACCAGAACAACATGGCCTTATAAGCTACATTTCTTAGTGTGCGACTTGTACACACTGTACCTGAACTATCCAGGTCAATCCAAGAGAGAAAGTTAGATAAATGCATACAAACGAGGGTCAACAATATAATATGATTACTATCTAAATAAGTTGATAGTATCTTATTAAATTAGGCATCCCTTAATACACCCAAATGAATAATAAGTACAAGCTGTCTAGCGTTGTGGCTTGTGACTTTCCTTGATATTTTATGACGAGGGCGCATTGGATATGTCAATCAATGCTAAGTTTGCTGTGTCTGCTGCATAATTGTATTGTCACAAACTAGCCAGCATGGCAAACCCAAAGGGTCAAGACTCAGGTGGCCATGGTGCCGGCACTTTTTCATTACATAAAAATGATAATTATAATAGAGAATGATCCAGTGCACACGAAACTCTTACTCGATAAGATATGAGAAATGTATATGTACACAATCTTACTTTCATAAACAAAAAAATTATTTGTAAAATTGAACTCATAATTAATTTTCCCGAAGTATAAACCTTACCGTAGTTTTCCATTACATAGTAAAGGAAAAGAAAGCATATAATTATTTAAAATTTTGAGAGAACTGAACTAAGTTAATCTATAACCAAAAGTTATAAGAATCACTCGTCTATCTAAAAACAAAGACAATTAACATGACATGGAAACATGCTAACTAGCATTTTCCCTGTTTCATTGATCAAGCCGGCCAAGTTCACTGCATTAACTGTAACATGAATGTCTTATCCAGAAGCTGCAGTGAGTTATAACTTCCATTTCGCTGTAATTACTCGCATAAATTGTGCCCCATTTGCCGGCAACTTAGTACGATGGTTAGCTGTATTTGTCTATATTTTGCTCTCTTCTTTTCATTCACCCTTTGTTGTTATATCCATTAGATAGGAATTTAATATGCAAAGGGATTGGAGCTAAAAAACATAGAATATGATTGGACTTTTTGTCATCCCCAATTAATTTTCTAACTAGGCAACATGTGCATGCGCATAATGTGTGCGGTGTACCTCGCAGCGATGACACGCTCACTCGATGTGCACTACAAATATTGACCCTTTTGATATGTAAAATGAGAATACAAATACATATATACCAACGTCAATAATGTCTTGGGAGAGTGAAAAGACAAATGCATGCATTTATAGAAGCTCCTCGAAAGATTAGATCAAGAAGGAAATGAACATAAATGATGAAAGATTCAAATTGTTCTATAGCTATGCGCTTGATTTAATGATAGCTATCAGACAAATCTAAGAAGCAAACGAGGCAATATGTGATATTTGCTTTCTATTCTTATTTTCTATATAATTTTTTTATAATTTTATGAAAGAAATAGTAAAAATAAAAATTCAAAATAGGATTTTCTAATTTTTACTATTTTCTAATAAAAATAGAAAATAATTTTTGAAACCAAACAGAACTTAAGTCATTGAGATTAGTCTAGTAATGAGGGGTTTGGGTAGTATGTATAAGATTTTATATTCAAACCTCATTGCAATCAATATAATTTCAGAATTAAAAAGAAAAAGAAAATCACTCAGAACTTGGATTTATAAATCACAAGTTGTTAAAAAATTTAAACCAAAGCATTAAATGCTCAATCACTGGCATTTATTATAGCCATCCTACAAAGAGCATAGAGGCCATATTGTTAACATTTTCATTAATGATATTTTGTAATGTTTGCTTTTCATTAAATGTAGTTGTTGAATGCTTGCTTTTGTTTTTTCTAATGGTTGTAGCCTATAAAAAAATCACTAGGAATGTATTTGAAACACAAGTGAGTTGAATAAATGAATTTGAGTATTTAGAAAATTCTTCCTCTTAGTGTGTTACATCATTTTATTATTAGAGAAAAAAATATTTATGAGTGATTATGTGGATCTGATATCATAATCTGTTGGAATGGATTTGTAGCAAATAGTACTAAAAGATGAAGTAGTACTATTAGATTTCACGAGTCCAAATCTAACAAATTAAGAATGTTCATTGGCATATTCGTTGGGTTTAGGAAAGAGAATTAAATGTCTGATTGTATCCAAGTTAAAATTCAGATAATACAGCATTTAATTTTCAGAAACTTGCTGGATCTGCACTATTGGTGTGTTGAGAGTACCATATTTAGGCCTGGCATAGAAAACTTGTACCTATGGCATCTATGTGCCTGCATTAAAGTGGCTAAGGATCATATGCCAGTCCCTATCACAGAAGCTTCACTTGAGAGGGAAGAGTGTTTGTGTTGGCTCTTCAAAAGTGATGATAGAAGAATTGACAAATATACTACTTCCAAGAAAAGATGGAACACTCAACACTAGTTATGTGCCACTCTGTAGACTGTGGCGCAGTTAATGTGAAGATACCTTCCTTAAGGTTTATGCTAGCTCAACCAACCCGTGATCAAGTCCTAGAAACACTGTCGGTGGAAGAAAAAAAATGGGGTTATTGTACACTCCTCACTAGCTCTAGTTTTAACCCATGGATCTAATTAAAATCACTTCTTTATCTGTTATTAGTTGAATTTAACTTTGATACATTAATGATATAAAAATTTTCATACAGTCATCTAATAATATAATACCATATCAACAAATATGATTAACTCTCATCCCTAATACTTGAAAATCATGCCAATAGAGAGATTTAATTGGATAACAATACGATTAATATATCAAAATTGAACTTTTATTACTTTCTTTAACCAAACATAAGTTGCTTTTGAGAGAAATCACCTTCATAATACCATGAACTGCTATTGATGAAATTTTTGATGATGTAAACAAGAATGATTTTCAGTGACCTACATAGGTTATAGGGCCAATAATATTAATACAAGTGAATTCAATGCACATAATTGCTGTCAAGCACTTGATTAGTTGATCATGATTCATGAATTTTATTTTACCACTCATTTTTTCTTTTTAATTACATTCTGAAGATACATTAGCAGCTTTAATGTGCCTTTTAGCAGACACCCCTCTTGCTGTAATTATCAGAAAGGGATTAAAAAAATAATTAGGCAAAGGTTAGTTGAAAGATGTAATGGATATCCTAGCCACTTTGCTACGGTTTCAATTTTTGATTAGGCAGTTTTAGATGGGGCTGACATATCAGTGATTTAAGTTCTACAATGATTACTAAAGCAGCACTTTCTTTTTCTTTGGTGGGTGATTAGATGGTAGCAGATACTAATTTGCTCATAAGGGGCTTTAATCAAGTCACAAATTGTAGCAGTTCTGGCAGTTGGAGCCTTATAGCTCAACGTCCTTTACAGAAAGGTTCAGTTGAAAAATGAGTTATTAAGCTTACAAAGAGAGAGAGAGAGAGATGAGAATATAGAGTATAGACATATAAAACAGCACCCTTCTATACTTTTTTTCTCTTTTTCTTTTCCATTACCATATAGATATATATAATATGTAGGTAAAAGGTGCATGTGTTGCTTCATACCAGTAATAATGGTACATGTGTTGGGGAGCAAGTCCTCACCAGAAATGCTTTGGGGATACTCAAAAAGAATCATTGAGTTTGCAATAAAGAAAGGGAAAATATGTTTGAGAAACAAAATATGAAATTTATGGACATGTGGGACCATTTCATATACCTGTCATTTACATGGCAAATGCGGCTTGGTGTTTGGAGTCGCCATTATTGTATTTTCACCTTTCTGTATTTTCTAGTGCTCTTGGCTCACCTACTAAGCGCTAATGAAGCAAAATGCTACCATGCTAAAGTTATTAATACCTCGATGAAGTCATGTGCACAACATCAACTCCTTAATTCTTGTTATATTAGGTGGAGTCGATTTGTTCCTTTTTTGGCTGCTATATTAGGTGATGAGTATATTTCATAATAGTTTTCAATTTTTATTTTTTAGTTTCAATAAATTTTATGTTTTTTAGAATCCTATGAAAAAGAAATAGTAAAATTAAAAAATTTAATTTTTTATTTTCAAGAAATACCAATTGAACCTGAGGAGTGAAAATTCAGAGAGATTTTTATACAAATTTAGTAATTTATCTATGGATTTTTTGGCTTTGATTTTTAAAGGTATATGACCTCAAAAAGAGAAGAAGTGAGACAACCAAAAGAAGAAGAAAATAAAAATGAAACAAGGAAATGATGGGTTTATAAGTCCCCCAAGTTTTTTCAAAATAACTCCCTTCATAGAGAATGAAAGTAAGAGGCCAAGTTGCAAGCCTTGACATCATAGAATGAGAGCAATCTTTCAAGTCGATTTTTATTTTTTTTTGGTTATAATAGAGACTCAATTAAACCTGAGCAAAGATTGGAAATTATATGTATGAGCCATCACATAACTGCAATTCTATGACTGGGTGCTAGCCTGCTAGGATTAGGCCATACGTGGGCCAGAACTATGGTGTATCCAATCTTAAATTAATACTTGACAAATATTGTGGGATTAAAAAATCTTTATTTGATCTCTTACTTTTCATAAAAAAGGGTATGTTCATCTCTACATTAATTTGACATTTCAACACTTAGCAGAAAAATACACATAGACTGGTAAATTGCTAATCTGACCCTTTAATTTGACATTTTCAATACTTAGCAAAAAAATATACGTAGACCGGTAAAGTGCTAATTTGACCCTTTGTTAAATTCTGCATTGGCATATTACTAATTTTTCACATCAAAACCACCGTGTTTTGATCTTCTTTTTTATTAACCATGTATATGCATTTTCAAACCTAAAGTCTCTCATTTACTATTTTTTTCTTCATTTTCACACCTCTTAAGCCAAAACGAGGTTGTTTAGTGTTATATAGTTTAATGGAGCCTCAACATCAATTTAATGACCTCTATGTGCTTTTTTTTGGTTAAGTGCTGAAATGATGCGTAATCATATGGACTAAAATATCTCTCGTGAAAAATGAGGGATTTTGATGAAATTTTTAAATTGACTAAATATCTAATTTAATCTTTTATATTTAAAAAATTTCATATTAGTCCCTCAAATTTCACAAATAGGAACGAATAAGTCCTTCCATCAAATTATCATTTGAACTATCAACAGAAATGTCCACGTGTTGCGGTAGGTCCTAATGTACCTCATTTATCTGTTCTATGCAAAATAAATAATAACTTGAAGTCAAAATCTTTCTTCTAAGTAGATAGCTATGGTGAGCAAACAGATGAAGAAGAAGGCCTAAACAACTTTGTTTAGAGGAGTGAGGCAAGTTAGGACCTACCATGAAAATTAATAGTATACTTAAATAAGTTAATAGTACATGTAAGTAAGTTAACAAGATACAACTCAGATAATAATTTCACAGAGGAACTAACTTATTCCTATTTGTGAAATTTGAAAGACTAATATGAGATTTTTCAAATCTAAGTAACTTATTTGTCCCCTACTATAAATCTGAGGGACTAAATTGAGATTTTATTCTTTTAAATTCTAAAGGACTCATTGTTTCTATAATATTTTAGATAAATTATACTCACCTCCCTGAGGTTTGTGGATATACAACTTATACCCCCTTTAGTTGTCTAATCTACACTTATAACACTTTTACTTGTCAAATTTTAAGTATTTATATTACACACCTCATTTAACAGAAGTTAGTAAACTTAACAGAATGATATTTTTATGATATTAACTGTTTCTAATTAATAAAATTATAAAAATATCCTTAAACCTAACAGAGTGGGTAAGAGTATTCTTATAGTTTTATTAATTAAAAATAGTTAATATCATAAAAATATCATTTTATTAAGTTTTCTAATAGTGCTCTGTGAATGAGGGGTGTAATTGCAATATAAATACTTAAAATTTAACAAGTAGAAGGGGTGTGAGTATAGGTTAAATAATTATAGGGAGTGTGAGTTATATTTTTACAAACTTTAGATAGATGAGTGTAATTTACCCTAATATTTTTTACAAATGAATTTGGGATCTTACTCAAATTCTTTTTAATGAGTGGATTGGCCGATGTGTTTTTTTCCTGACCCACTTGACCTATGTGGAGTTTTGGCTCAATGAGCATTTTGCAATGGTGGGCTTTTTGGCTGTAGCATGTGTGGACCAAACTTTAGGGTTCACAGCTCATTTGACAAAGTAGAGAGAGAAAATGATGCTCACATCAGAAGATTGAGAAGAGAAGCAAATTCTGACCCCAAAAAAAAGAAAAAAAAAAGAAGAGAAACAAATAATTTATTCGAAATAATTCTCAACACCTGCCCAATGAAAGTTCATGGAAGACAGAAAGACTGCAATAACCCTCTTTCTTGCAATACAACTGTACCAGCATACGGATAGTAAGGGCAATTTCACAATTTCCATCACATATGACCAACCTAAAATGGAAAGAAAAATGAAAAACAATTGCCAGCTACAATTAAAGTGAACTCCTGGTTTTTAATATCAACAATGTTATTTATATATCTAAGAGTGAGTTTTCTGTCCACTAAAACACCTATCCTATTACTATTGAATATAATGTAACTCTCACTCATCCATCACATCCATCTTTTAAATCAACAGTGTTGTTTGTACATCTAATAGTTATCAAATCTTTTTAGGACATCTACCTTTTATCTCTATTAGATATAATAATAGCCCTCATCTATCACATCCATTGATATTAAAAAATGTTATTTATACTCACAAAGCATAAGGCACCATACCAATTCACATTTCATCCATTATTAGATGAGATGTGGATCCTATTTGAATAAGATTCACACTCCATCTAACAATAAATGAGATGTAAGTCATATGTCCTGTGAATATAAATAATATACCTCATCCATACTAACGTGATAGGCTTATTGAGACACCCACTCGTGCAATAACAAGTTTGCTTAATTATAGAAAGGAATACCTAGCCATAGCTATTCAGTCAAAGAGGCACCAACTAAATGAACAGAATATACCAGTAAGAATTTAATAATACCAAATTACGTCATGATCATGATATATGATACACCCTTACATCCGTGATGGTTTCTCCTAACTATTTTTTCCCCATCCAAGATAGATCCCACCACAAAGTGGAAACTATAATAAAATTAAGGAATAAGAAATTTTACACTTCCAAAAAGGACTAAAAGAAGAATAGACGGAACATAAACTCAAAAACCAAACACCTTCCAAAACATTGTTTTACAATGAAGGTTAATTCTTCAATCTTATAGCAAATATACAAAGGAAAAGTCGAACTCTAGCACAGACTGCTCCCGCTAGGGAGATTCACTCTTAGGATCATCAACCTCTTCTCATGTCTTGCCTTCTTCCATCTCCAAAAACTTCTTCTATCATGTTGCATGTAGGTAAGAGGTCAATCTTATTTCTAGAGCAAGACACAAAGCCTGGATCACAGACTTCTACATCACAAGGCTCCAAAACATATCCTTGGCTATAACAATTGCTTACTCCGTTATAGTTACCACACCAATGATCACCATTCTCAGTCTTCGCCTTGGTCTTCTGCGTGGGAACTCCCGCATCAGACAATGCACATGAATCATCTTTAACTTTGTCATTACATGCATCCTGCCAAACAGTTTGATCCATAGGTTGGGTTCCAGGAAGGGAATCACTACAATGACAGCTCTCTACTGGATCATATATAGAATCGTCGTCGATGTTGCTCTGGGTAAAATCTGCAGTTCCATGAATAGCACAAGTTTCATTTGTAGCATAGTCATCATCGTAATCTTGCAGATCATTTTCATGGCAGTCAGTAAAACTAGTATCATCTTGATATTGATAAACAGGAGACTCGGCAACAGAGTCTTCATCGTCTTCCTCTCGAGTTGCAATTTCATTGCTATCACTGCCTTGCCATTCATCATCATCACTGTCGATGTTTAATAGGCCATTCCTGTTCTGCTCTGCCCGTCTTCGAAGCATGAACACATTAAAATAGTAACTCACTATTTCCTTTTTGGTACGCGAAGGAAAAACAATGGAGAGATAGTTCCAGAAATTCTTGCCAAGGGATGCTGGATTATTGAAGACAACCTCATGAAATAGCTGTTCATCTGCTGGACTCCATTTTTCTGCCACTTGTTCTCCCATGTCGGCGAGCCCCAATTCAGTGAATTTCTCATGCCCAAAGGTTTTCACAAGTTTTTCTCTTTCTTCCACTATATGTTGTCTCACACATGTCATTGACCGCCAGTCTTCACAGCCACACTCAGCTCTGCCCTTTCCAACTTCTTCGTTATCAAAGGTAGGTGATTCCATCTGAGGCATGGGGATTATACAGGTCCCCATCAATCTTCTCTCAGCTTCATCTCCAACAATGTCTGAATCTAAAACAGCATCAGACATATTTGGTCTATCAGTGGCAGCTGAAAAATGCCATGCTGGAACATCAGCCTGATAGTTAGCTCCAACAGGTACAAGTTTGCGAGGAGGGTTTTCAAGGAGTACAGAATAAATGTCCTCATAGCGAGCTAGAGTCCTAAATGGTCGGTCTTGACTGAAATACTCAGGAAAAAGATCAAGATGTGCAGGTGATTCTGATTGCACATCTTCAGGAGTGCTATTGGTGGCCCAAGAAGAAACAGGAAAGCTTGTTTCAAAGTCCTCAGCCCCTCTAGGAAGTTCACAAACTTCACCAGAAAACTTCTCATTACCTTCACCATTACCTTGTCCACATCCACCCTCTACAAATTACAAAGCAGACTATGTCAAAATTGATTTTGGGGAATAAGAAAAATCTCAAGCATCCAAACAGCATCCAATTGTCCATCTCTGGGCAAGTAAATTCCAATGTCAGGAGACAATAGCACGGCCTATTCAAATTATCTTCAGATGTATTATTCTTCAGGCGGTAATAGATGAATATTCCCGAAATCTTAATGGACAGCACTCAAGCGTATAAAAGTATTAACAAGTCAAGCTAACAACCTAAATTTCATAGTTAAGCTAAGACATGTACAATAAGTCTGAAGCATCACAAGTCAAAATTGGTTGACTAGAGCAGAAATCACAATAATTGTCAAAGTTGAAAAATGGTCACAAATTTGAAACCCCTTGAAAAGCATATTTCTATTTTCAAATTGCATACTTCTATTCTCATGCTTTGGAGGACCCTCAACTAAATTCCAACCTGATGTCTTAGGTATGGCATGATAATCATCTCCGGGAAAAACAGATTCAGAAAATGAAACAAGCTGATTGCTGGTTTCCACGTGTTTTGGGTGTTTGAAGGACACCTCAAATACTTCCTCGGCATCAAAAGGACGCTTCTGTACCATGATTACCTGCAGGACAGGAAAAGAACAAAGATAAACAAGCTTGTCTCACACTGCAAGCATCTGTAAGTTATCAACAAAACAGCCAATAACATAGGCTCAATATAATTATATATACATAAAGGCTTAGCATTGATGACATAACAGTAATGTCCATAACCAGCATCATCAAGTTCCAGAACATATGCTAAAAGTGTGTCTGGATTAGCTAATTTATATTCAAAACAATTAATAATAATTTTTTTTTCCGAAATAGCTTTTGAATTCAAAAGTAAAGAACTATTTTCCATAACATGTACTAAAGCAGTGAAGTAGGTGTTGACTCCTCATGTTCTGAATAAGAGTATCTTCAATTCCATAACATGTACTAAACCACTTTAACTGAAATATTTTAATAACAGATGTTGGACCAATCAGTGACGCATCCTTCCATAAATAAATAAAGCCAAGAGAAATTGCCATAGAAAAATAGTTCGAAGAAATTTCTAGAGAACGTTACAAGGAAAAAAAATTATAAGGAAATAGTAATGATAATAAGGAAATAATAATAATAATAATAATCATCATCATCATCTTATTATTATACATTAAACCAAATTATAACAAACAGCTGAAATGGATAATAATAACCCTAATAGGGATTAATCAAACGGGAGAATCTTAATCACTCATAGGAATTCAAGAAATTCATCCAAACAAGAAAAGCCCCAATTTCAACAAACCCTAATCTCAGATCTTTTTCAAACCAACGAGAACGAAAATTTACCTCTAATTGAAGGACAATTATTAAGATTGGAGCCGAATCGGACTACGCGACGCGAGATCTAACAACCCAAACGAGATTTTGAAGGACCGAACCAAAATCAAATACACGTAAAATTTTTTAAACAAAATCGGAGAAAATAGAACGACAACAACAAGACCTACAACCCAAATCAAACGAAAAAATCGATTTTTCTCAGATCTCACGTTGGAGAAGACAGATCAAGAACGTTCGGGGAGCGAAACCCTAAAAACAGAAACGTGCACCGATAGGGCAAAAATTGGGATCGATCGACAGAGGAAATCGAGAACAAGAAAAGGGTCGTATCAATTTGATGGGAGGAGCAGAAATTGGGGTTCAAATCGAGATAGAAAGGAAAAGGAAATCGAGATCTGAAAACGCGGCGGCTACAGACGATAAAATTAGGGTTACTTTTTTTTCTTTCTTTTTTTTTTGGGTGTTGAGAGGTTCGTGCGAGAAAGGGAATTAAAGTTAGCTAAACGGCACCGTATTGTGGAATTACGGGGAATGCCCCTGTTGGTTTGTGAGAGTGTTTGGACGAGGGAGTGCGGTATATATGGGACAGTGTCGGAACGAGGTTGAGGGTAGATTCAGAATCAAAATTGTCATTGATCAAGGGTGTTCTGCCACGTGGCGTTATATCAGAGGACGATTTTGTGTTTTCGTTTTTTTTTTTTCATTTTCGTTTTCGTTTTACTTCTCTCCCTTTTATGGGCCCGGGAGCAATCAGGTGACAATAATGTGGGAGGGATTTTTGTTTTTTTAAATAAAGAAAATTTTTTCCTTTTTATCATTTTTTACAATATAAAAAAAAATCAAAATGACATGATCAAAAGACATTTTTTTTTCATCAAAAGAGATATTTATTTAAAATGGATAAAGCCCACAAACAACAACATAGGGAGAGATAAAAAAATTACAAAGATATAAAGCCCATAATTAGGGAAGACAAGGGCCAAAATAGCTAGAATCAGCCTTCAAATACATTATCATGCAACTCTAAACATAACATTATTCTATAAAAATAACTCTATTCGTTACAAAATCTCGTAAATCATTAACCAGCTTTCCCGTGAGACCTGCAAGCTTCCGTAATAGCAAATAATTCATTTTCTAAGAGCATAGGTTCACCTTGGCACTCATGCTCTACAGGAACTCTCTAACTTTTGTTTCATGTGTGATCTTTCATACTCCAACCTTTTATATCTTAGTAGAAACTTGACAAAACAAGCATACGATAACAAACATAGAAAACTGATTTATCATCTACCATAAGCGTAGTAATTTGATGTCATCAAAAATGTAAGCAACTGAGAAATTCAAAGATGTGAGGTAATTCTCCTCCATTTCTATGATTCAAGCAGTGTTGCTATCAAGGATGTTGTCTTTTGATCATGAACGCAAAAAAATAAACTAGATATCGTGTTGGTCTTGGACTGCTGGAAACAAAATGAGGAGACAAGAAAAGGCATATCCAAATGCAAAACCAATCTAGGGTGGAGCAACAATGGCGATCCAGTAGGAAGCTGCGGTGGGTTCTCTAGCACAGGTGGCTCGCTGACAACGGAGGACAGTCGGCTTGGGCTTCTCATGCTGGGATTAGCGGCGGGGCCAGTGATGACTACAAGGGGGCAGAGATGCGGCAAGCGGCAGTGGGAAAGGAGGCTTTGAGGAGGCGTCGTCGGATGGTCCTCCTACGTGCTACCCCTATGACAGGGCTGTAGAGGTGCCGCTGGCGGGTGTGCGATTCAAGCACCGCTTTGAGATGAGGCAGTGGCGTGGGGAAGGAGTTTCTCTCTCTTACCAGTTTCTCTCGCAATGGTTTGAGAGGAGATCTCATGGTGGTGCTGCTGGGATTCACAGTGGCTGGGAGTCCAATGAGGTCACGAGCCTTGGCAACGATGAATGGCTCTGGCGGCAATGTTGGCGCAGGACCACCGTGGCTTCTCCTTCCTTCTCTTAGTTTTTTTTTTTTTGAATTTGGTTTTTTGGTCTTTGGCTTTGGGTTTTTAGTTCTAGGAATTGTGGTTTGGAGTTGTTTGGTTGATGGATGTGTTGGGTGGGGTTTTGATTTTGGTTTACTGTAACTTTGAGCTTGAATTGGTTCAGAATGGTTACTAATGATGTTGCTGACTGTGAGGTTCTGTGTGATGCTGAGAAATGGTGGGTTTGAATCATTGGAAGAGTTTAATTGTGAGCGAGACAAAAGGGCATTTTAGGACAACTCAAAAATTATAATTAAGTGGGAGTGAAAATGGTAAAAAAAGGAGTGGCAATAGCCGTTCTCTAAATCCGTTTAGAACTTGGAATCCTTTACAAATGATATATTAAAAGAAGGACCTCTATAAAGCTTCAAAATAGAAGTTGGAGAAGAAGCCGAAAATCTAATCCAAATCATAATCTGGTCATCCAGCTGGAACATCATCTTAAATCTTAATTCAGCCATCTAGTTGGAGCAAAACCATTAACCGCATCGTCAAATTCATATATTGTGAAGGTTGGATTGTTTATCGCTAATTTATATTATCATTGTTAACTTTCTCTCTATTACCTTTGGAATTTATTGTTACAGTGCAATACGGAGGAAGAAATTCTTCACTAGAGTAACTGAGAATCACTCCTTTTTATACTGACACTAGTGTTTTAAATTGAGGTTGCAGTTGCGGCTGTTAATGTTGCGGTTGTGGATAATGTGGTCATCGTAATGCGAATTATGGACGATAAATTTTTACGTATTTGTAACTTGAAAATGAACTCATTACGGCCCTGATGTGGTTTGTTATGGCCCACTGTAGCTCGATACAGTCTTGATGTAGTCCTATTATAGTTATGTTGCAGTTAATTTTATGTGAAAATGCATCACACCGTAATTATAGTCTGATGTGGTTGTGCTATGGACCCCAATTATAATATTGTGGTCGTATCACGTGATGTTTTTCGCAATTTAAAACATTGATTGAGGCTAATAAATATCAACTTTTGAAGGAATAAATTGATATTCCCCTTATATCTTCTAGACACTAAGGTGAGAGTTTAACCATTTACAATGAAAAATAGTAGACAATTAAAGCTCTATCATAATTTTCTTGTTAAAATTGTGTGGCTTGAAATGAATAAATAAATCATATCATTTTATTTTATCTAATAACTATCATGATTTTAATTAAAAAATTTGAATATATTTTTCTAGTTACGTAGCATCATTCATTCTCTTATATTTCGGAGCCCTCTATTAAATAGGAAAAAAATAAGTTTACTTATCTATTAGTTGGGCTTCAGTCAATATTTGGGGACTGAAGTAAACTATTACAAGTATAACCTAGTAGTAATTCACCCAAAAAAAAAATGTATTACCTAGTAATAGTCATGTACTAGTTTTGTACATTGCGCTGTAGAGAACTTACGTTTAGAAATTCCAAAAAATTGAGAGAAAAATATATATTAAAAATTAAATTAAAATTGATTATATTAATTTTCTTATTGTTGGTTCTCAAAAATCGTCTTTTAGAACAAATACCTAATCCAGTCACTCATACAATCTACATTTGTAAACCATATTTTTGCATCACCCATGCAATTCATATGTTTGAATCACTTGTCGAATTCATATGTTTTGATTGTTATTGCCGATTGCAATTCATATGTTTACATCACCTATAAATTGATATTTTCAAAATCAGTTGTATATATTTTCTAAACTATTTCAATTAATTTTTTGGAAAAACAAAACTGATAGATTGAACCAGAAGTATTGGATTAATTGCAATTTGAATCAATTTATTATTTCTTGTCAAGATTATTGATTGATTTAATCAGATTTCCATTGATGATATTGATTATTAATATTTTATTATCAAATTTTAAAAATTATTTATCTTATATTAAAAATATAACTTATTCATTGAATGTAAATATAAATATAACTGAACTAAATGATTTTTTCTTTGTTAAAGTGATGGTTAATCCAATTTGAATTTTTTAAAAAAGAGTAGAAATAGCTTCATTGTTTTACATGAAGGCAAATACAATTGGTCAAGATTGAAAAACTGATGAAAATGATTGGATGAATGAAAGCCAACAAAAAACTGGAGAGTTGGGTAAATGAATTTGTGTAATTTGCTGAAAAAAAAAATCACACACACTAAGTTGTATGAGTACCATTTGCTAGGAAAAAAATTATTGTAAAATGAATACCAAAGAAATGGATTTGTGGCTAGTATGTGAATTATTTTAAAAGGTATAGATTTTGAATTTTCAAAAAGCTTGTGAGGACACTTAGCCCAATAGATTAGTGCCATTTGCCAAAAAAAAAAATGTTAAATGAATGCCAAGTATTACACTATCAAATGTTACTATTTACTGTGTTTTACAATATTAAGCAGAGAGATATATCATGGGTGAAGGCATGTTGAATCCCTTAATTGTTTTAATAACTAGAGGACCTGTAACCAAGCATCAACCAACCGTGTATAAATGTTATATCATAGAGATATTTAGGAAAACGTGGGATAAAAAATCAATTTTTTTTTAGTGGGATTACCATGAAGATAATTGATATTTATAGGAAATAAAAATATATTTAAATATATTTATATTAATTAATTACTAGAGAGAAAACTAAATTCGAAAAACAAATGTATCATACATACATACATATATTGTTGTACACAGAAACAAGTGTAATAATTAGTTCGCTATAGAAAATAACTAAAAAGGAAAAACCGAAGAAGATATAATCTTAATTTCGGGAGCAAATTATTTCATGTTAAATTTTAACATCACTTGATCATGACTTAATTTTTGAAATTCTATAAATTTTCATACGTCAATTTTATAATATTATCAAATTTGATAAATATATAATAAGAAATAATCTAATCTTAAATTTAAATTATATAAATTAACCATTTTATCATAACTAAATAATCTATTTGCTACATGCCGTAATGTTGGGATCGCTCTCCAGTAGTATGAATGGCGGCAAGGTTGGTTGCTTCCCCTCTTCACGGTGGTTTAGGCGCCAAGGGTATGTACTTATAAAGGGATTCTGACACCCAAGTCAGCAATGATAGTGAAAATAAGAAATAGACAATTAGATAAATAACTTACCATTATTATACTTTCTATTTTCTATTTATATCATGCGAATACATCCAAAATAGGTGATTTAGGGCTGAGTTGTATTTTATGGACAATATGAAAACTGTTAGGGATCCTTCTAAAAGATATGTTAAAGTCCGCACTTAACATATGCTCACTTTGCACTCACCCTGGACTCATTGTGACAGTAGGCCATGTCAAGGTTCCTTGGACTGACATCAGGAAGGTGCCTCTGAGTTCCCCACAAACGACCATTCCTCAAAGATTCTTGATACCCAAAAAGGTGCAGCTAATGTGCAACAGGGTCGGATGAACCTTACCTATGTAGATGCCGCGGTTTATCCTATTCGAGGCACGAGATATCAACGGGTTCCATTATCCGGATACACAATGGTAACATTATTCAATAAAATAAAATTGAATCAAGACCATGTTAATGTATTCTTCACATAAGATTTTGTTTTTAAGTCAATTTAAATATGTTTGAAATGGACTTCCAAAGATAAAAAGTAATTCATAAATCAAATTAAAATAACGGCTTAATGCATTTTAGCCTCCTATACTTTAGAACATATGCAATTTATACTCTTAAGTTTTAAAATATGCAATTCAATCCCCACTGGTTTCCAAATAGTGCAAAAAAACTTTCCATCCACTTGCACTGTTAAGTTGTCATGTGTCTATCACATCACCCCATTTAAACAAATTTCCCAACCTTGAACCCTTCCCTCCTTCACTCATCAGATCTCAAACCAAACTCACACCTACCTCAAATCACTCATCAGTCTTATATTCATTGAAATATTTTAGTGAATAGTTAGCAGATTAAATTTAATTTGCAGAAAAACCTATCTACCCCAAATCACCCATCTCTTTTACCCCAACCACCTACAAAGGCCATCCACCCTCAACCATGAATCATTCCCGCATTGACCTCCCCTTCCAACTTGGACCAAAAACCCTAATCCCGCCAGAATCCTTTGCTCTGCCACTCAACCCTCGCCATCCTCCTCTCTGAAACCATGAAGCCCTGTGCCCCTCCGTCGTGTCCTTCCCATGCACCCCATCACCATCAGCAAACCCAAACATCTCTTAATCTTTTTTTTATTTGTCATTTGTCATTTGCTGCTTTTTCTTTTAGTTTTTCCTTTCATTTTGTGGAAAAGCAAAGTAATATATATATATATATATATACATACATCTTCAAGGTCCCGCCATGGCATCTAGATCCTCAAGTCGTAGCAACTCTAGCTCTAAAGGCTTCGATTTCGATTGAGGTGACATCCTTTGCTCCTATTAAGACTATGATAATTCCAATGGCAATCACTCTAATTCGGTCATCAACCCCAATTCAACTAAGCCATGCACCCTTTTCATTGTTTCAAGCATAGATTCTTAGCCTTTAAGGGAAATTTTCGAACATGGGTCATAATATTTTCAAGAAGTGATTAGGGTTTAGAGAGAAAAAAATTTTGGTTGCAATTACCTTCATCTTCGATCATCAGTTTTGATTGGAAGTCATGAAATTTTGATCAAAATTTTGGTTTTTTCTCCAATTGTTAAGCTGTTTAAACGGAGTCAAGGAGGCATAGGATTAGGAAATTTGTTTAAAGAAGAGATGATTTTGCCCATAAAATGGCATAGCACGTAACAACTTAACAATGCAAATGAATGAGAAATTAATAGACTGGTTTTTTTGCAATGTTTGGAAACTATATGAATAGAATTGCACGTTTTAAAAAGTTGGGATCTAAATTTCACATGCCCTAAAATATGTGGGGCTAAAATATGCTTAACCCTTAAATTAATTCAAATCCAATTGTTTTTATTTTTAAAGAATTCAAACACAAGGAAATGAGAGGTAAAAGACTATGTCATGGTTTTCTTGAGCCTATGTCCACTTATCCCTTTGTTAAACATAAGAGGTTTTCCTCTTACATTACTCCAATACGTGTAATCACATCAAATCACATCTATTACATTCAATTCAAATTTCCCTCTAATTAGGACAGTTGCTTGAGGCACTTCATTAGTGCGTCAGTGTGTTCAGGCTTTCCAACAGATACGCGAACGTAACCTTTAAGCTCTTTATTGTTGTAGTGACGAATCATCACACCCATTTGTGCCAGGTCCTCCTGTGTTCATATAAATATAAATAATGTCCTTAGTAGGAAATAGGGGGAAAAAAAACAAAAAGCATTTGCTACCTGGTTTTTGCAATACGTCTACTTCGATAAAAATACAAGGTCGAACATTTCACATTGAAATTTGATGTGAGACTACTAACATCATAAAGGACAATCCAATACACAAGACTCAAATTGGTGGAATGGAGGATAAATATACACAACTTTATCCTTGCAAACCGAAATGCTATTTCCAAATTTTGAACATGTGATTATCAGATCACAAGGCAGCAATCTTATGGTTGTGCCAAGAGTTGCCCACTACCCAATGCACAAGACTCCAATTGGAGGAGTCTAAGGAGGATCAATATATGCAACCTTACCCTTGAAAATAGAAATGCTGTTTCCAAATTTTGAACATGTGATCACCAGATTACAAGACAGCAACCTTACGGTTGTGCCAAAGGTTGTCCACTACTCAATTCACAACTGGAGAGGATAAATATAAGCAGCTTATCCCTACAAACAGAAATGATGTTTCCAAATTTTGAACTTGTGATCACCACATCACAAGGCAGCAACGTTACAGTTGTGCCAAGAGTTGCCACTTGAGACTAACAACATATATGAGAAAAAGAGAGAAGAGCTGATAAATGTATGAAAACATGGAAAGAAAGCCACCTTCAGCTTCTTTGCATCCATTCCCGATGTGACCTCACAAAGAATGAAATTAGAATAGCTTGGAAATGGTCGAAGGAATGGAACTTCCTTCAAAAGGTCATAAAGCCTCCACCGTTCTTTCAGCAAAGCATTCTTTACATTCTGCAAGTTAAAACTAAATCATTAGTTTTAGCAATTATTATGAATAATAGCATGTGATTAAAACCTGCTGCAAGGGTGCTTTAGTACTTTTGGATATATTATATCAAAGTGCCTAACACAATTGTGCTACCCCCATCCATCTCTCTCTCATAACAACTTTCAATAATCATGAGGATAACCAATTAAAATAAATGCGTGAGTTTAAAATCCAAAAGAACAAAAGGAAAGAACACCTCTAGATAGATAGGATTTTGCAAGGCTGCACACGCAGAAATTTCAGCAGCAACAGATACATTGTAAGGTTGCTTCGCTCTCCAAAGATATTCAATGATGCTCAAAGGAAAAGCTCCATATCCCACACGAAGTCCGGCTAAACCTGAGGCAATAGCTCATTTCAAAATAAGAATTAATTGGTTTAAAATTAGGGCAAGGAAACTCCAACCTATTTATAAGCAGTTAAGCATACAATATGACAAATCAGTAACAAGAATTTATAGATATTATTTTGATAAGAAACATATGAAACATCAGATAATCCACAATTTGAGCAACTGACAAAGATAATTTGATTCTGATGAGACAAGTCCCTGCTGATTAGGATTGGGGTTGACAACATAACTACTTATTCAAAGTCACTCAGATCCACCATACAAACTCTCTTTGCCATCCCAATCCTACATAGACTGCAGATCTAACTTTTTGGCTTGTTCAATCCAACTAGTATTATCATGAGCATCTATCTATTTCATTTTGATTCTAGAATCTTTTACCTTGCTTGATTATAACAGTCTCGTTCACATCCAACTAGGCATCATCAGCTCATTACATTTCTTTTTATGATCATACACTCATAAAGACTAGTATTTGCCTTAGAATTGTATAATTCAATCCAAAAACGCTTGATATCAGGAGATGCTTAATCTAGGGAGTCAATTCCTCAGTGATCCCACTGTTATAATTTGCTGACCCAAGGTACTAAAACAGTTCTCTGTGAGGTGTTAAATGCCAATCATTTTTCAGTTCACAGCTTCAACCATGCACCATTCTTATCTCTTGATAATTCAAGCTCACACATTAGTCTCAGTCAAGTTTAACCCAAACCCACAGGGCTCCAATCCTTGTCATAACTCTCAATGTAATAACAAAATAACCAATATATATATATATAGGAAAAGGACTCAATGGTTTTACTGCATACCATAAAATAAAAATCAATAAAATAATCTTGACTAAAATACATGTATGCAGTATGTAGGAAATATGGGTAAAACTATAATTCTTTGGATAGAATGACAGATACTCAAGTACGGTTACAACAACCCTCATGTAATGGATAAAAGAAAAGGTATAACAATGTAAAGGTATAACAATGTCAATACCAGCTCTTTTGCTAAAAGTCCGAAGAACAATCAAGTTCTCATGTTTCTTCACCCAATTCATCTTTGATTCAATTCCCGAAAATTCAATGTACGCTTCATCCAGCACCACCAATATGGGAAGTTCAAGTATCTTTAACAGAACTTCATCATCAATTATACTGTCATGAAATTGTCAGAACAATATATACAGGATCAAAAACTAACAGAATGAACACTCAAGCTTCCAGCATACCAATTATATAACAACAGTCTGCAGCCTCACTAAAGCCTGACTTCTGATTATTATTTAAAAAGAAAGATTAAAAGATTGCATTCATTTTGGTAAGATTTCTGCAGAGTGAGGACAGAAAAATATTGCACACATCAATATAAGAAAAGCAATAGTATCATGCAACTATCTTTGAAATCATAACCCATAAGGCATTAAGAAGCAGATAGCATATTCCAGTCATACACCAATGACTATCCGAAACCCGATATTAACTGGCTAGCCAATCATATTCATCCACAACTGTAATGCCACCAAAAAAAAAATTATAAAAAATATATATAAAAACAAAAGGTCCACAACGAACTCTTGATTTAAAGTGGAAGATTTCATGAAGAAAATACTCAGGGAAATAGAAAACACTACTACACAATTCAGACACCTCATTGGCTCATTCTCTACTTACGCACTCTAGGCAAATAAAAGAGAGGATAGTTGAAAGTCACCTTCCATCTGGATTATTTGGAGATGTTAAAAATATACATTTGGGCTTCTCTTGTTTAACAACCTCTGTGATGTGTTCCACATTCAAGCTGAAATCTGGCCTCCTTGGAACTACAATTTAAATAATTGAGACAGTTATGCACATTTGACATGACATAAAAAAAAAAAAAGGACCCTAAGCATTTGACATGACACAAAAAAGAAAAACCTAAACCACAATACGAAAACCAAAGAATGATGAGAGGAAAATAGGAACACAAAAATTAAAAGGATAACCCAGTCATAAAATCCAAGACCTATTATGTGAAGGCTTATGATTGGTTTCAAATCTATAACACTGCCCTTTTTTTCTCTCTCCCTCTACAAGAACAAGAGCTCGTTAGGTTGAAAAATGGACATTTCTCAGCCCTAGTCTAACTTATGCTGAAATTCAACTTTATTTAGGGAATAAAATAGATTGCATCTTTGACCACTTAATTATAGAGTCTGTGATACCATGTCAAGGAATAACTCAAACCTTGAGTTATTCGATGAAGGCTCATGATTGGCTTTATTTTATATCTCTAGCAACAAGTATAAAAAGTTGAATAGATACGAACAAAATCAATAGTTACATTTTGGAGATTATATTCTTACCTTTGATGACAACGGCACCATTAACTGCGGCATCAAATTCATACATTGTGAAGGTTGGAGGGCAGTCCACAATCTTGTCTCCAGGATCAAGCACACAACTGCAGTATGTGTGCATGAAAGTTAACATTAATGAGAAAAAGAATTTGAGGCTTATCTAAAATGGAAAAGTTATATAGCTTCCAACCGCATGATCAAATCAATAAGCTCATCTGCACCACATCCTGCAAGAATATATTCAGATTCAAGGCCTGAATCTTGGGCAAGAGCTGCACGCAATCTGCGGCTCTCTGGATCAGGATAGACATATGGGAATCTTATTGATCCTAGGGCTTCCATGACCTATCAAACTTCTGATGGTCAACTCAGGCCACAAAATAAGGGTAAAATGCATACACTTGAGCATAGCTTAGAAATAGACAAAAACACTTAAAAATTGAAAGATAATACTAGAATCTCACTATCAACATTTAACATCATATTGCCAGGTAATTATTTTCCATTTTTACTCAAATAGTTCGGAAACTACCAACAAAACAACAAAAAAAAAAAAAGGGTAAGCACTTGCCTCTGGAGGGGGACCATAAGGATTTTCATTAGCATCTAACTTAACAATATCCTCAGGCTTGCGTCCAAGACGAGAAGATAAAACCTGCATGAAAAAAAAACCCCTTCTTTTCTTACTGAATTGCATTGCAATGGAATGACTTCCACCCACACAAAAGTAACCAATGACAAGTGCTCGGGCCTATGGCAGACACAAGTCAGGTTCCAATGGCAAGCTCCTTGCCTCTTGATGATAGGCAGGGACACGAAAATACATTTGAGAAACTTGTAATAAGTGCACAGTGTGTTGCAAGTGACCTACCAATCAAAACAGAAAAGAAATACTAATCCAAAACAACAATGCAATTCTACTTAACAATTAACAATTGCACAAGCATGATTTAAGAGCTAACAGCAGAACACAAACCAACAATTTCAACAACGCCAAAAATTCTTCAGGTAAAACAACATTGTCTCTGAAGTAATAAAAGGGGAATAAACAGAATCAATTATATATATTAAAAAAAAAAAGTTGACTTTGATGAGAGGTACCTCAAAAGGCAAAATGGGCTGATAAGGAGCCAACTTCCTCAAATGCTCTCTGATGAAGGAGTCACCAGTCACCTGAAGGGAACCCTTATTGAGTTGTTCTGCAGGAACAGTGGAGGAGGAGGAGGCCATGGCCACAAACTTCATCTCATTATTCCCCTGAAACAGACAACAACTGGGTCTGTGTGCCAACCCCACTTGCTCAAGATTAATAACAGTGTTGGACTTAACCAATCCAAAAGAAGCACAGTTGTAAAAATCAAGGACACCCATTAACACCTGCACCATAAAAATCCAAACAAAGAAATTTCTCTTTTAACCCTTTTACAATAACATTTCAGAGGAGCCAGTTGACTAAGGGCTGTTCAAAATAACCAAACCTAATTCCAAACCCCAAAAACAACCACACTGAACCGGTTTCTTTTTACTTTCCAAAGATCATGAGAATGGCATGTACCAAAACGAGAATGGCCGAGTGATGGCTTCTTATTAGTGCAGCGGCAGCGGTCGACGAACACGAAGGTTCTCCTCCTTTGATTATGCGACGCTGTTCTGTGATTCATCAGAGAAAATCCAGCATCAGAATCGATGGCAGGCCAAATGAGAGAAGGGTCAAAAGGGTCCTTACCCGAGAGTTTCCGCGGACAGTAACAGTAGTACACTGGCTGCGAGTAGGCGGCGAATTAAGCAGCAGCCCGCACTTGGTAACTGACTATGAAATTGCCTGTTTACCCTTGATTTTATTATAATTCTTATTTCTCCTTCCCCTTCCAAGTGATACTAATGCAAGAAAAATGATTAGTATATAACAAAATTTTATAATAATATTACACCGTTATGCACACAAGCCTTCTTTTCTTTATGAAAAATATTATATATATTTACTTTGTATGTGATACCGTATTCACCTATATCTCATCTATTATTGGATTGAATATAGATCTCACTTGAATAGGATCCATATCTCATACAATAGTGAATGAGATGTGAATCAGCACGATGTCTTATGTATGATAAGTACAAATAACATAATTCTTTCTTTATTTCTCTCTCTTGGTACTCCATGTCTTTATTTTGTCATTTTGTGCAATATTTATATTATGATGTAGAGTTGTTGTATAGAATGATTTTTTTTATAATTGTGAAAATATAAATATGTATTTTAATGTAGATGAGTTTTTACCATCGGATTCAGTTTTTAATAATTGATATTTTGTCACCATTATGGCTCTAAACTCACTTGAAACCACTTAGGCATCTGCCATAGTGAGTAATTAGGGATTTAGGGTTTTTAATTTTTCTAAATGCAGATGAAAGCAAGCATAAAATATTTATAAAAACTTTCAATTAAAATATTGGAAGTGCAGGGAGCTTAGTGCTAAAGGGCATGTTTTCTAGGTAATGGGCCTTAGTTCAAACCTAGGCCGGCCTGACAAATTCACAGTATAACGAAATGTTTTAGTATTGCTCATTTATCATTAATATTGAAGCAATCACCTCCTTATTGTATTGGGTATAATAGAAAGTTGGATTCAAATCTTGTTCTTCCTTCTTATCACAAATAAACATACTTCCTATAAACTCAACTAGTGTTAGTATTTCTTTTTCACCTTTCTTTTTGTCTTATTATTATGACATTAATCTTCCCAGCTTATGCTTGGAATATGGATGAGATATAATACCCGATTCATGGATATTTGTCTCAATCTAGTTGGTCGAATTTTGAAACTCTTCCCATAACAAGATGGGCTATTGTTGATAAGATTCTAAGAGCAAATGGAGCGGGTTTGGCTTCAAAGAAAACTCTTCTCTACTCGCCTTACACTCTATATATATAATTTCTTTTTTCATAGTCATTTGAATATTATGGTATTAGTTGAAATTATATGTTATAGTTATGCTTATATATTATGGTGTTAGTTTTTTTTTCATATAAAAACGTTTCCTTTAAATAAATCTTTTACTTAGCTAGATAATTTTAAAGATATAAAGTGATTGTTGCATTAATCAAATTTTTGGGTGCAGGTATTTTTAAAAAAAAAGTAGCAAGTAGGGTACAGGTTGGGACAAATTACTTTCGGGCAAGTTGTAAGTTTTTATTGTTAAAACTTGCAGATAAGATAGAAGCAATTGAAGCTTGCCTAATAGAGTGATAGGTAAAGTCACTTCAACCCAGGGAAGAGAAAACCGGAAGAGCATAGAATCAGTAAAGGTATTAATTTAAAGGTTTAGAGGTTCAACCAGTCCAACTGGTTAAATAAAAATTTTATATATATATATATATATATATATATGCATATGGCTAATTAGAATATAATAAGAAATATATTAAATAATTAATATTAACATAATCAACACAAAAAATATTTATAGGTCTACAAAAATAAACATAATCCATATAAAATTTCTTTAGTCTTAACCTCACAATACAGTCACAAAGCATTTGAAAACAATGTTTGTTAGTGCCCAACAAGATATATGGTGAGTAACCTGCAAATGATGAAGAGAGAAAAATAACAACCCAACAATTTTCAGGAGCGCTCTTCTTTGGTTCCATTTTTTTCGTTTTTGCTCTGCGACTACCACAAGATGCTAGTATTTATGCTTTGAAAAAAAATTCAAAAGTTCCAAACCGGCCAACCTTCAAAACTGGACTGGTTCGGCAGTTTTTCTAGTTTTAAATGGTTTTGAATTCCCCCGATTTTAAGCGCTTAACTGGACCAGTAAAGTCACTGGTTACCGATTAACCCGATTGGAGGCCAATCCGGTCTGATTTTCTCTTCCATGCTTCAACCAAAACTCACCCCATGCCATG
The DNA here is from genome assembly GCA_031216125.1 of Dalbergia cochinchinensis. Taxonomy (NCBI): domain Eukaryota; kingdom Viridiplantae; phylum Streptophyta; class Magnoliopsida; order Fabales; family Fabaceae; genus Dalbergia; species Dalbergia cochinchinensis. The sequence continues at coordinate 48,649,252 of CM062373.1, read as the reverse complement.
CACAATTTGAGAGCCTTATGTTTGGCGGGATGGTATAAAAATGACTGGAATGAAATGATATAGTTAAACTTTAGTGAATCTTATTTAGAAGTGATTTAAGATGAGAGAATAGAATTGTCAAGGAGGGATATGTCCCTTCTTTGTCACTTAAAATCCCCAAAATTTATCCCTCTTGGTTTGTGGATCAAGGAGGGATTGTCCCTTTTTGTTCATTAAACTTATGAAACATCCAAACATAAGGATAACATAATGTGTTTGGGTCAATTCTGTCTTTTTATCCTATTTCATTAGCAATCATTCCTAGTCCCTTCATCATTTGTAAAACTCCCAAAAAAATGGACATTGATAAATATATAATTTAATTTTTTATCTTTATTTATATTTTCAAAAAATATAGTATACATTACAATAAAGTGAATCAGTAAAGTATCAAATTGTTTTGAAATTATATGAAACTTTATACAGATGATCTGTTATTGGGAACTTTTAATTCAACGAACCAATTGACAAAATTCAACACCAAAAAAGAGTTATTCAATAAACTAAATATATCAAGACTCATTCAAGTAAGTAGATCCCCACATATATATTTGGAGAATGATTAATTGACTTGAATATAAGACTCAACACACTTGCATCTTAGATAACTTTGTATAACATATACTTCTTATCAATCAAATTGTTAAATTACAACTATGCTGTTGATTATCTATGCCAAACTTTTTTGAGAACAATATATCAATAACAAAGGATAAGGATTAACGTACAGTAATGATAGTAACAAAGATCTCACATCATTGGATAATTTTCTATTGAAAACCCTTTTCCTTTTTTTTTTTTCTACAAGGCTCACCAATAAATTGGAATTTTATATTATCTTATAAATCATGTCTACAACATTTTACTTTAATCCAAAATCTCTCTACTATCTTTTATATATATATGAAAATCAATGTAATATACATTTATCAAATGTATACAGACAAGATTATTTGATAACATTTTTGTTGATGGCCCAACTTTTTCAGTATTTGGTACAAATGATCAAATGATAGTTATAATTTAACGATGGAATCAATAAAAATTATTTGCTCGACCTAAAATAAAAAAAATATTTTCTTCAAAACAAGTTATTAAAATGTAGACAGACGAAGTATACCAGTTTAATGATTTTTGTTTTTCTCCAAACCACGTATTGTTTTCCACCAATTTAGACATAGTAATCGAAAAGCCTCATAGGACCACTTCATGTTTTATTTCTTGTTTTTAATCTTTCTTCAAAAAAAGAAATTGCCATCGTAATATTCAAAGAAAAATTGTACCTTGTATTTATTTCTTTTTTATTATTTTTTCACAAATCGTGAAAAACAGAAAAAGTTTCTGCCCAACTTTTGATATGAATGTTCACTGCCATCTAAATTTAATACTACAGAATTGATTATCTAGAACAACAATATACCCCCAACGAAGCGAAATTATTTTGTTATAGCCACCATATTTGTCAGCAAACCAGAGTAGGTGAATGAAACAAACAAACAAAAAGCAATACACAAGATTTTTGCATTCTATTTTTTTCACTTGACATGACTAAGGGGGCAAATAATGCAAGTGCCTTCCATATATTACATCCAAAGCTATCTTAATTTACAGCTGCACAAGATACATGACCCCTTTCATTATCAACAAATTGGCTCCAAATCCCATCTATGAAATCTTTAGATGACTGCTGGGCAATAGCTCCATTTGCAAGCCAGTATATTTGCAGGCAAACTTGGATAGGAAGTAAAAGAAAATAAAGGTAAGAATCATGTACAATGTGACACAGGGACCTGCACACATACATTTCAGATGTGAAATAATAAGCCATGGATAAAATTCCCCGTCTTCCATGCTACATCCAAAGTTCATCCAAATGTACAACTGTGAAATTATCCATTGCAAGTGGTCTCAAGTCAAAACTAGCCTGAGACGATTTCATAGATCAACCCCCTCATCCAGACCTTTGGAACTAATCATCACATTTGAATCAATTTGTTTGTCGAACTTCTTTCTCCTCCTCGCTTCGAACTCTTGAAATCCGTCCATCTAGATCGTTAATCAATGGTTCAATTGTATTAATAATTGAACATTTTTTATTGATTTAATAGAAAAAGGAAATCAGGGAACACGATTGTACCTGTTGAAATTGGTCCATTGATATTGGATTGCCATGCAGTGATATGTTCTGAAGAACTTTGCAGTCTTTCAATAAATTCAGAGGTATCTGTTCAAAAAGAAACCAAAGTGTATCATTAAGACATCTGCAATCTTAGGAAATTGTTTTAGAACATAAATTGCTTGGTCTGGATTGCTAGGGGCAAACAACAAAGATTTAGATCCTATGCATAGATTTATAAAGAACAAAAAGATAAAAGGAAAATAATCACTAGGCATTGTGAAAACAATACATCAAGGTTCATTCTACAAGCTCAACAGCTACCATACTACTGTTCATCAACAAGAATCCTAATGCAGTAGTTGTGGACAGCAATACCCCTATTGAAGATATAAGATTTTTAAAAAATTACTACCACAATTCTAGACATAAACTCGGTAACTGCTGCACCAGTCCAATCACCTCTTACAATTTACAAATGCTCAATAACTACCAGTGCGTGCTAGTAAGAATGGTGCTGGATATTCCTGATATTCAAGCCACATTATCTAGTGGGATGAATAACTATATAAATTCCCCTTGTCAATATAATTTAGAAAACACTGATTTTCTTGAAACCTGTCGTTCATATCTCAGCAAAAGGTGCTATTTAATAATGTCTATTAATACACCTTGCTAGCATAAGCAACCATTCAAATATCCGTCCTACATTCATTGATGAAGTTACCCCTAAGATCATGTGATAGGAACCCCCCATCTTGCAAAAAAGAGATATCCTGTCCAGACAGATTTTCGAATGACACCTTTATTTCCACGTCTCCTGACCACCTTTGATTCTGCAATATGTTGTTCATTAATTACTCCAGATTCTCTCATTTCCATGTAAATATCATTTTCCTCCCGAGTACACTAACCTTCTCTATGCTAATGCAAGAACAAACAGGTTCATTGTAATGATAAAAGCAACCTTGTCATTTAGTTTACACATCCCAACAAATAATTCAAAACATTACTGTACAACATTTACTTCTCAGCAATCGAAAATAAGCTAACGAGCTGATCTGAAAGAACAAGAGATAAGTAAACTACTCAATCAACTTCTAAGATCATGCTTTCATCATATCTTGGACGGATTCTCTAGAAGAAAAAGATGGTAATAAGACAATTCGCAACCAATCATTCAAGTCCATAAAGTTTATAAAATGCTACAAACTTGACAAGACAAAATCCCATACAATATTGACAACCAGTTCCATCAGCTGAAAGATAGACTCTCTTTTATCAGTGTTGAACAGTTCTATCAGATGAAGTCAGATGCCTGAACTTACGAGTAACCTGACATTATCAGCCCAAACCTTCCCATTTTGATTATTCTTTTCAAGGACTGAAGAATGAAAATCATGCTTGCTTCCCAATTCACACACAATCAAATGAGCAGCAGAATTGCCATTGGTGGAACTTGCAAACAATATTCAGCATATCTATGGTTTTATATTACAAATGGAAGTGTTCCATAAATTAAATCTTAGGACATGGGAATTTATCACACTTACATACACAAAATAAAATAAATGAATAAAAGAGAACAGGAAAAACAGTCAAGTAACATTCAATCAAGTCATGGATTGCATCACTCTACGTGCTTCACATTATTGTTATCTAATGAAAGTGACTTCAAGTGAGAGAGATTTATCACACTTACATACACAAAATAAAATAAATGAATAAAAGAGAACAAGAAAAACAGTCAAGTAACATTCAATCAAGTCATGGATTGCATCACTCTACCTGCTTCACATTATTGTTATCTAATGAAAGTGACTTCAAGTGAGAGAGATTGCACACTGAAGCAGGAAGATCTTCAATATCATTATCTGAAACGTTGAAATCAGCTCAGTCAATCACAATATAAAGCCATTTAGAAAGAAAGATGATGCAAATATTTCTGAAGATCCAGATTAGATTATCACAGAAATTGTCAATCATAATAGAAGCAGTCTAATGGTACATATTATCACCAGAGTCATTCTTCACCCTGAAATATTGACATTACCTTCAAACTATAACCAAAAATCACCATACTGTGACTTGGATTAAATTAACCTAGACCAACAAAATAAAAAACATGAGAGAATCTAAACGCCTAATCTTCAGGATGAAGATAAGGTGCAAGATCAGAAAAGTAATCTCAAACTTAGGTTGCGTTTGGATGACAAGTAATAAGGGAAATGGAAAGGAAATGGGAGGAAGGAAATATTCTCTTGTTTGAGAGTTGAAATATAGAATAGGAACGGAAAGATGGTTCTGCTCCCCCTCTATCATCAGTGTTCAATGTTGCTGCTTGTTCACTCCCTTCTGGCTTCATGGAGGTGTGTTTTCCCAAGATTGTTGAATTAATAATTTATATTTCGAATTCATTCGTCATGCACCAATCTTATTTCATGTGCATACATCATATGCATTTTTATTGTGAAATTGCCAAACCAATCCCATCATTAATATGTTTAATTGATAGGTTTTTTATAACTGCAAATTGTTTCATTATTAATGACATATATGTTGTAATTGATGGATTTAGATCAAATTCATTTATTTTATGTATACAATTCATACTCTTTTTTTTTTTTTAGGTTTTTACAGTGATTCATTGATTGATTGATGGTCAACGAAGATATGATGTCTACATTTATGATGTTAATTCTTTGTTTCATATGATAATTATACAACTTGTGTGTGTTATGATTTTGCATAATCTGCATTACAAAAGCAATCTAAAAAAATTGAATTCCATCTAGAATGAGATGTCAAAGAAATAAAGTTTGAGATTAAATAATGAAACGGATTATTGGTACTATGGGCTGTCGGATATAACTCACATGGGATTAACTCATTGTTGATATATTGAATGGTTATACAAAAAAAAATTATCTTACGTTTATTTAACGATACAATAGATAGAAGGTTTTCATATCCTCTTCACTTGTTAGTTAAAGGTTTAGGGTTGGTTAGGATGAGCTTTTAGAAAAAGATCACTTTTTGAATGATATTTTTAAAATATTCTTTTGACAAAGTAAAAGTTATTTTATATTTGGCTATAAAATCATTTTATGTTTGGATATAATATTAAAAGATTTTCATATATTCTTCAACATCTTTTTTATGGTATAAGAAAAATCTTTTTCTAGAAGGTGAAAATTATAACTTCTAACAATAGATCTTGTTGTACCCTTTCTAATAATTCACTTTTACTAAAAAGTTTACATAAATATATCAAAAAACATACAAAGTATTTTTTTAAAATAAAAAAGATCTTTTTTTAATCCAAATAATGGCACATAACCGAGCCATTAGTTTTGTGAAGATTTTGTCACAATAAAAACAAAAAAGCAATTAAAAAAAGGCTATTTGCTTTCAAACAAGGTCAATGGAATTTCGTTCCATTCAGGTCCATTTAGGTAGTGTTTGGTTATTGTCCTTGAGACAGAAATACAAAGATACTGGAGACACAAACCTGTTTGGTGGTAGAGATAGGGATGAGACAAAAAAAATTTCTGTCTCAAGACACAAAACACATAAAATTTCTATTTGGCAGCAAAGGTCCGGCAGTCACTGGCGGTCCGGCGGTGGTCCGCCGCCAGTGGTACACAATGTCTTTTATCATGTATTTATTGTCTTATCCCCGTGTTTCCAAATAAGATATGGAGACAGTTATCATATCTTGTACTTCACAACTAAATACGATACAGGAACAATGTTTTTTATGTCTTCGTCTTCACTGTCTCTATTGTCCAGGGACAGATACCAGACATTACCTTAGGGTGCACTTAGATAGGATTCTAAAGACTCAGAACCACCATTTTTACCCAAAAAAAAAAAAAAAATCACTTTTCGTACATTTGGATAATTTTTTAAAAATAATCAAAATCTCAAAAAGTTAGTTTTCAGCTTTTTTGTAAAACCTAAAAAGAGTAGCTAATCAGTTTTCAAATTTTTTGCATAATCACTTTTTTTTAAAATTTGAAACAAACACTATTTTACTAGTTCTGTTTCATTCTATCAATTAAAAAAAATATATCCACACACGGTGTATCTATCATGAAACGAAAAACTTCCATTAAAGAGAAAGAATACCACAGGAGGCAGATACTCCACAAAAGACTAACAATCAACAAAATCCAGTTAATCAAGCAACACATCCATAGGGAAAAAAAATATATATATCTCCCTGATTCTTCGCATGTCTGACAAGGAATAATGCATGTTGTAAAACACACACACACACACGCACACATGCATTACCATGCTCATGTGATGCATACATGAAGAAATCGAGTCAAGAAGAAATATACCATTAGCTTGTAATTCTTCCAAAGAGAAGCAACTCCCAACAGATTCTGGAAGAGACTGTAACTTGTTATTTGACACGTTTAAAAGCAAGAGCTGCATCATCAAACAGTGCATCAAACTCTAAAAGCAAAAGAACGGTACACATTTCACATCAAAATTACCCAAACTATACAATAAAACAATATGAAGGCAGTTTCAGTTTGTTTAGTATGAGTACATGGCTATGATCCAAGCCCCATAGGTTTCTCTGGCATATAGTCATCATTTACACAATATTTAAGGCAACAAAATAATGGATATCAAAGAGTTCTTCAGTTCCAAAAGTCTATGCTTAAAGACTCTTCATGGTTCGCATGAGAACTTAAGCTGAAGCATGGACAGACAACAAAATTTAAACTGTCTCATTATAATTAGTAATTTTTCATCACATCTAATGCGTGTATAACATGAAGACAGCTACCAATTCAAAACGTCAGTACTTAATAGGATAATCTCAAACTCTTCAAAATCCCTTGATTATGTGGTTATACTCACATCAACAGATAAATGCATCATCAATACATGTTGAGGTTTCACTAGGTATAATCACTTACATTTCTTAAACTGCCAATAGTCGCTGGCAAGGATGTTAACAAATTTCCTGAGATGGATAAGCGCTCAAGCCTTACTAACTGGCCCACTAGAAAAAGAATACACTGTAAGCTATAACATAACCAAAGAAAAGTTCCTCTAAATACATGACATGGAAGCAAATAAGATAAAAACATTTCTTTGAAAAAAGTTATCTTATTGGTTTAAAGAAGAGAATTACATTCATCAGGCAAAGAAGTAATTCGATTTCCATCAAGGCTCATGAGCTTTAGAGACTGGAGTTTCCCCAAATTCACTGGCAGTCTCTCAATTAGGTTGTCCGCCAATACCTGTGAAGTTAGTGGAACTTCAATATGTAACTGTGTTCATAATCAATCTTTAGTGCTATACAACTATGGTTCTTAAAAACTTCAAAACAATCACTGCCTAAACACAGCCACAGAAAAAATAAGTAAAGTTAGCCCTGTATTCATAGTCATCACATTTCCAAGTTTGGAACAGACTGAAAATGCCCATTATTAAGCCAATCAAGCATTGAATCCAGGTTATCTCGTTTTCAAATTGTCAGTTACAATAACATTTGTATTTCCCCAAAATTCTTGCTCGGTCAGTGAATATTTCTTAATCAGCCTCTGATTCTCTAGAACACCTCATAAGTTTTCTTCTTCATAGAAGTTGCTCGGGGTCTAATAGCTAAAGGAGGTCATAAACTCTAGAAGGGAAAGAGATGGGCAATTGCTCAGGCCAAAATAGGAATTTCAAGCAAAAGCTCACCTAAACTAACAGTGATAGAATGAGGTACCTTATCTATATCTGCCCTCACCTAGATCTTTACCAATGACAATCAGTGAAGAGAATCAACATCAATACCCAATACCTCTCCCTAAGAGCCAGCAACAAAAGAAAACAAATTGTTATTCCAAAAACAGGATGGTAAACCAATCAAGCAAACCCAGAAGACCACCTTTTCATTGACAGAAAATTGATTGATACAGCTAAATGTAAGCACCCACCAATCTAGAAGAGCATAAGGACCAAAAAAACCACCATTCCTTTTATTTAATGCTCTTCTTGTTTCTTGTTCTGAGCCGAAAATAAAGTGAACCTATGAAATCTAACAAACATGCCACCTTCGAACCAGCAGATTTCCAATGCCAATCTGCCCAATCTTTAATCAAATTAATACTAGATTGTCCTTGGACTCAATTAGAGATCATCAACGGCACCATACAGCCATTCTCTCACAAAAACTCCAACAGTCTCACCTTTCTTTCTAATAAACCATCTTCACTTTTCTTTCATTCCCATGAGAGAGAGAGAGAGAGCAACAAGATTCAACACGAAAATAAGATAGTGAAACAAAAGAATTATCATATTACCATGCCAGGCAAATTCAAGGAACCACACTCAATTCAACAATAACTGGCTGGAATACTGATATTCACAATAAATGGCTATTAATATTCATGCCAAAGTCTATTGCAACATGTTTAATTGAGAGCTCCTTCATATTTCAACACAAGAAGAAGAAATCCATAATCAACATCTTCAGTCAAAAAAGTTAACAGTAAATGTTCAACGGAAGTTGGCATGCTGCAGACTTAGACTGAAATGCTTGTTTCTTACCAGGCGCTGCATATTGATTAATTTGCTAATTTCCATGGGAATGTCAACTGCAGTCAAGGAAAACAATAATGGAAAGGCACTTCTCAGCGAGGTCAAAATTATAACATCCACTTTTGATCAAGGGCTTCTTATCCAAAATGTCATCAAAAGGAACTGAAAGAAATTAAAAGTGCTCACCGATTCGATTATGTGTTAAGTCAAGAGTGCGTACACTTCTGTCTAGATCAAGAACTTCATCAGGAAATGTCTGTTTAAAATGAGAGAAAAAGGGTCCAGGGTAAGAATGTACCCAAAAAACAACCATGGGAATTCATACAAACACAAATACAGTAGGGAAAAAAAAAAAAATGTAAGGCCATTGCCTAGCAGCAAAGCTACATAAATTTCACCAGAACATACAATCTCATCAAATGGTCTGAAAGTGGTACTTGTGAATATCATAAAACAGTACTTTTATGAAAATCAAATTCAACTGACAAATCACCTTCAAATTGTCAAATACGTAAGTAACACAATTCAAACAAAAAAAGGTAGGGCTTCCCATTATTCATATTAAGAGAATCAATTTCTCTTTTGTGTGATTCTCTCTCATAATATTACACTAGTGTTAGTGAGAAACATGAGAAGATCCAGACCCCAATGTCATTAACTTGATCGCAGTACTGCCCCACACCACAATATGCACCGCTCCTCGCAATAACGTATCAATTAATACAACTACAAGTAAGCCTTGTCACACCAGGTGGGTCGACTAATATCGTATTAACTAATATCAGAGGATAACATCATGATGTCTGCAATTATTTCAGGCATCAAACATCTCAACCAATAATAATAATAGTAGAACACAATTGTAGAACTGTACATGATGTCTGCAACCGCAACAACAATATATTATATATCATCCATTATGAAGGGGTGGTTAAATAACTCTTAAATTCAGCTAGGCAACACCATTAAAAGCATATGCTAGTAGCATCGAAAACAAAGAAAACTCATAGCCCCTTAAAGACGACACACATCAAATTACACGATTGTTTTACTCTGCTAAACCAGATGGGAGAGGCATTATTAAATTAAATAAATAAAAACAAAAGATTTAACCCCCATAATTGGTACAATGTCCTTAGAGATAATAATAAATATTGGTTAATTACCTTAGTCCTAAATTACCTGACTGACACATAAGTCCGAAGAAAGATTAATACAGCCAACGATAGTAATAGTCAGGAACCTAATATTTATAAATATATTTTCTTGCCAGGACCAGGAACAATTACATTAATCAAAATCCCATAGCAAGAAGAACAATAGCACAGCGCACCTTCAATTTGGAATCGCGCAAAGCAACAATGCCCGTGGATCGCCACCTTGCAGTCCTGCTAGCCTTGGTGTCAGCGTTTTTGCTCGCGAAACAACCCATTTCGTTTTTTTTTTTCTTCTCTTTTTAAACCTTTCTCCGATCAATCAATACTTTTTACCCCAAAAGTATTGATTAATTGGATACGAAGAACAACCTTAACTTTTTATTTAATATATATAATTTTGTTGTTTGTAGTGTGAAGTGAAATGGTGGTGATGTGACGCAAGTGAGGGGTGAAGATGCAAAAATCGATAGAGGTTTACGGCAGACAGGATGGGAGTTGGAAGAAGAAGGAGGAAGAAAGAGTCAAGAGCGACCGGGGAAATAAAAACCGCGTTTTTATTTTATTATATTTTTGTTAATTTTTTCTTTGGTTTTGTTGAGTTTCTGCGACTTTGATAACGTCGTATTGCGTATGTTGTCTACTCCATACCCGGTTGGTTAGTTGTTTGGTTGGCGACGCGCGACTGCGAGGTGGCACTAGCTCCATTCTAACTGGTTTTACACTGTTTCCTTTAAATAGTCTTTTTCTTTTTCGTTCTAATCGCCCTTGTTTAGTAAAAATAAGGGGATTTCTATTTAATCTTATAAAATTTATGGTATTGACCATTTTTAAATAATTTATGGTTAAAAATTTATCTTGTATTATACTAACTAAGTTGTTGATATGATGCTCTAATTTATTGTTAATTTTTTCTTGATGAAGGATAGTAACAATAAATTGGAATGTCATAACGATAAATCTTTCAAGATCTCAAATATGTAATTAATTTTTTGAGGAGTACAATAGTAAAATAAGAATTGTTTTGGAGACCAGAGTGTTGTTAAATATTATGAATATTGTTTTTTTTTCAATTTTACATTTATACTAATTGTATTATTAATAAAGTAACCAAAAAGCATAGATAAGATTGTAATTTTGATATAAGAATAATTTTATAAAATTAAAGCACGTGTTGTTATTATTAAAATACTTTATTTGTTTTCTTAATATATGTTTGGTTTACTTAATACATGTTTAAATCTTAAAGTTACAAGCATTTTTAAAATGGAGGAAGTATCATAGGTATAGTAATGGTTAATATAGAGTTAAGTGAAATTAAGACTTATTTTCACCAATATATTTTTTTAGGAGTAGAACACAAAAAGTGCTTTTAAAAAAATATTTTTTAAAAGTATTAAATAATATTGGTGCTTTAACTTTTTAAAATGGTAGGGAAAGTAAATTAAATAAAACTATTTTAGAATATTAAAATAAAAGTGCTTTATTTTTAGAATTAAAACAGGGAAAAATAGAGATTTTTGTCCTTTATCTTTGTTTGATTTTCAATTTAGTCCCTTACCTTCTATTTTTCTTAATTTGGTCTCTCTCTCTCTATTTTTTGATATAATAAAGGCTTAAACCCATTCAATGAGGAGATGTGTGTAACACCCTAATAGAACCCAACTATTCTTAAATTCGTAGTTGGATTTTATTAATTGTCACTTACGCTTCTCTTTCAACGCATCTATCCGTGAACTTATTTTTTAAATTGTTTCACCTTGGTTAAGACTAGTTGTAAGGCACACATGGATGCGTTTCTCTATGTGTTAGCTTGAGAACAAAGTTTGTTTCACTCCATTTGCATTTTCCTAGCTCGAGTTACTCTCATTTTTCAACTAAAAGGTCAAATTTAGAGTTTCAGTACCTAGTTCAAATTTGAAAATTCATATCTTAGGCTAGAAAACTCTTTTTTTATGTGATTTCTTTTGGAGAGTTTTCCCTATTGAGTCTAATTTGTGTGAAAAATACTTTTATCTCAAAGCCCTTATTATTTTGTGATTTTCAAAGTGTGGAGTGCCTATTGCTAGAAAACTAACACATTTATAGCACCTAGCTTTTATATGCTTTTTGTTACAACAACCAACACTCAAACATATTTCACAATTTTAAACCACATAAAGGCATGCAAATATTTAGGAAACACTTAGAAATAGATAGAAACACTCAATGCCAAGGAAAACCATATCCACAAACATACACTTAAAACTATTGTCAACAAACACAAGCTTGATGACATTCTAATCATAAACAAGGTTAAAAGCCAACACTACTTGCACAACCAGAGAAGGACTCCTACCACTTGGTGTAGAGGCTTAAACGAGTCCTTCTCTTCACTCCCTAGTTTTCTAACCAAGACTCAGTATAGGGTAATCTTTTTTGAACTTTTTCTTGCAAAGTTTGTGTATCAAGACAAATAGACAATACTTTTCACAAGAGCTAAAAAGTATAGCTCTTGTAAGGCTAGTGGTGTTTGTGGGTTGGAATACAAGTGTTTGAATGAAATCTAAGGATGAATGAAATCTCTTAAGATGAAAAGTAGTACAAGAAGTAGAAGAAGAAATGTAAGAACAAAAAAGAATTCTAGAGGACTTGGAGACTTAGCAACCTTTGTAAAGAAAAAAAAAATGAAACTCTGCATGCCCATATTTATAGGCCTCATGGCTGCTACACATAGGGTTGTGTTTGGAGATAATTTTTGTCTCTAAAACTCATTAAGTTCAACCAATTAGTTGGTGTAAAAATTAGTTAGATTATCTGAAGGTAGAAAGTAGCACGAGAAGAGAGGTTAAATTGTGCTTAAAACTTTTTAGGGCCTGTTTGCTTTACATTTTCTAGTTTTCAGTTTTCAGTTTTCCAGATTTGTAAAGGAAAAACTGAAAAAACTGAAAATCGAATTTTCGATTTTTCTTTTTCGCTTTTCCTTCACAAAACAGAAACCAAAACCTAAACTAAAATCGAAATTGGCAAAGCAAATAGGCCCTTATAATTTCTGAAATGCTAAACAAGGTCTATCAAGTTTTTCACTTGAAGGCAGCGGAAATAAACGTTAGAGAACTTTAGAAAGAGACTTTCTGATATAAGTAGAGACTTTAAAGCTTTAGAAATAGTTTTGAAAATGTTTTTAAAGAAACACACAATATGAAAGGATTTGGTAGAACAACATCAGCAAATAAATCTACAGTAAAAGGCTGATGTTGTAAGTTTGCTAAGGGAATGATGCTTTCCTGAAATGTGACATCCCTAGAAATGAGGAAGAGCTTGGTTTTTAGGTTGTATTGCTTATATCCTTTATAACCACCGAGGTATCCAATAAAAATAGTAGGTCAACTCTAGGGGAAAATTTGGTTTTATTGATAGGAATAGTTATAGCATATGCAAGGAAGCCAAATACTTCAATTTTAATTGTGAGCAGTTGGGTGATTTTCCATACAACATTTTATAAGCTGACTTGAACTTCAAAAGGGTAGTACGCGTTCTATTGATTAGAAACACAACAATTAAGAGACACTCTTTGTTAGCTCTAGAACCCTTTAGAAAACTTCAATACATATGTTTTGAGTGATAACATAATATATTTTGAGAAAATATTTTGAAGAAGGACTAATGTTTCCCTTAAGTTTCTTGAAGCATAGAACAGGTCTTATCATGTTAGCATACACGATTCTTAAAACGAAAATATTTTCACATAACATGTGCAAACATATTTAATCTCACTTGAAGAGATTCGGACTTAACATAAGTGAAAAATATATCATGGAATGAACAATTATATGCTTAGCATATTGAAGAAAATTCTCAAGTATAAGAAACCAAGGCTCAAATCTTCAGGAGGTAGCACGTAACTTTAGAAAGTACATTTCAAGTGAAGATTTCAATCCAACTCTGAAGCAAGTGTATACAACAACCTTCAATCATCACGATCACAATTATTTTATCATCAACAAGATCTGATTGAACACTAAAAGATTAATGAGAAGTCAAGAAACTAATACTGCACTTCAGAAAGTACGTTTCACAGAGAAACAGAGCACTTTATAGGAAAATGAAGAAATTTTGAAATTTAAATTTAAAGTCAAATCCAGTCAAGGATTGATGTGACATCTCTTCTGTCAACTGTCCTAGCTTCTAGAATGAAAAGTTCAAAAACCTCATTCAGAAAAGTAAAAAGTAGTTTTTGAATATGACCTTAAGAACCTCTATTTCACAATAGCTTCTGCAACTACTCTGATAACGCCGAGCTACTTCTCTAGACTGCACTTCAAAGACATAAAAAAAAAGATCAACACATGTCACTTGGGAAACAAATCAAAGGCAAAAGTAATAAATGCAAATCACGTATAAATAGAGATGTTGTGCCTACAACTATAGAGACTTTTGCTCATCAAAGCATTGAAATGTTGAAGAAATTTCCCTTCAATTTTTGTAAAGTTCATTATTTCTTGTAGTCAATTTCTTTCTTGTAAAAATATTCTTTCTATGCTCTTAGTAGATTATATGTTCTTCCTAGGAAGAATCGATAGAAAGAAGTCACTCAAGTTTTTTCAAGTCTATTATTGTTCATCATATGAAAACTTAAGTGTTGGTTATTTTGAGTGTTCAAACCCAAACACGAACCTTTGTAACCCCAATTGAGTAGTAATTGTTGTGAGTTAGCTTGAAGAGGCTAAACAAAGACCACTTATAACGTGACAACAAAGTGTACTTACTAGTCGTGTATTAGCTTGAAGAGGATAGTTAAAGACTACTTGTTAGTGATAGAAAATTATACTTGCTAGTCACGGTGTTAGTTTGGAGAGGTTGATCAAAGACTACTTGGTTGTGACAATAGAGTGAGCTACTGGTCATTAGTAAGAGCTTGGAAAGGCTACTATAAAGACTATCCAACTTTTTCTGGCTGAGAAAGGTTTTAGTGGAACTCAATGGTGGTTGAGAACTAGATATAGATAGGTACCAGTATAAAAACTTCTGTGCAGTATCTTCTTTTCTCTTAACTCTCATTTATTTGTTGCTTCATGCTTGTTATATCATGTTTTTCTGAAAACCTACTTATACGTATTTGTTTTATCATTGTTACAGTTGAGAAAGTTACTTTCTAACATAACTATCGTTGTTTCCGCTGCACTTCAAGTTTAATACTTGATAGTTATTGTTTAAGCTTTTTAGCAAATGAAAAGGAAAGAAAAGATGAAGCATGATTTAATCCCCCTTCTTGTGTACTTTTCTACCTACAATTAGTATTAGATCTCAAGCCTCCAAGGGGTTGAGCATTCTACCGTCTGCAAAGGTAAAAGATCCTAAGGAAATATGGCACAAAACATCCACATAGAAGAAGGAAATTCCATAAATAGACCACCATTCTTTGATAGCAGGGACTACACGTATTGGAGAGATCGTATGGAGTTGTTCATAAAATACATAAGTCTTGACTTATTGGAGATCATCTAAGAAGAAGAGTACATTCCAATGGAAGAAGTTCCCGGAACTAAAGACACACCCTCCACCTCTAGAGAAGTCCCCAGGAGTAGGTGGACAGAGTAATATAAAGTTAGAGTTCACTTGAACTCCAAAGCTAAGTACCTACTCATATGTGCACTAAGCAAAGATGAATATGATAAAATCATTGCTTGTGACACAACCAAGGAAATATGGGACATACTGCACATGCTGCATAAAGGCACTAATCAAGTCAAAGAGACATAGATCAGTATGCTGGTCCATCAATATAAGATATTTAAAATGACAGATCAAGAAAGTATTAATGATATGACTACAAGGTTTATGCACATCATAAACCAATTGAAGGGATTGGACAAAAGGTATTCTAACTCCAAGATGGTTAGAAAAATCTTAAGAAATCTCCCTACTAAATAGCTACCCAAGGTCACAGCCATCACAGAAGCCAAAGACCTTTAAACTCTTGGCTTGGACGCACTCATTGGGTTACTCAAAACCCATGAGGTTGTGTTATTCGAAGTCCATGGTGAATTGATAAAGAAAAGTAAGTCCATGGCTCTAAAGTCATTTCATCAAAAATAGAATAAGGGTAAGGCAGTGAAAATTGCTGAGACCTCTAATAAAAAGAAAGAAACTGATGAAGAATCTAAAAATGAGGATGGAGACAAGATCTCTTTGCTAGTAATGAAGATGTCCAAAGCGTGGAAAGGCAAAACAGAGAGAAAAAGTGACCTCAACCTCAAAAAAGATAAGAAAGATAAGGGAAAGCTGGAAAATGTCACGTGCTACAACTATTATGAGAATAGGCACTTCAAAACTGAATGTTCAAAGCTCAAAAGTCCATAGAAGAAGTTCCACTCCAAGAAGAAAGGGATGCTGGCCACTTGGAGTGATTCAAAGGAGCAGAAGGACAGTTCAGAAACCCAGGATGAGCAGGAAAATGTCGTAAACCTGTGCTTCATGGCTGGCTATGCTTCAGAGGGAGAACCTGAGGTAAAAACATTTGAATCTGAACTCTCTTATGATGAATTACTTGCATTATATGATAAGTTGCTCAAACATTCTCAAATTCTTTCCTCTCATTATCTCAACCTGAAAAGGAAGCATAAGAAAACTGTTTTAGAACTTGAAATGGATAAATCAGATCCTGAGAATCTAAGGTTTGAGAAGGAAGAAATACAAGGAGAAAATAAAGTTTTAAGGGTAAACTATGCTCACTTCTCCTGAGGTTTGTGGAAATACAACTCATATCCCCTCTAGTTATCTAGCTTATACTCACATCCCTTTTGCTTGTCAAATTTTAAGTATTCATATTACAATTACACTCCTCATTCACAGAACAATATTAGTAAACTTAACAGAATGACATTTTTGTGATATTAAGTGTTTTTAATTAACAAAATTATAAAAATATCTTTATCCGCTCTATTAAGTTTAAGTATATTTTTATGATTTTATTAATTAGGAACAGTTAATATCATAAAAATGTCATTATATTAAGTTTACTAACGGTATTCTATGAATAAAGAGTGTGACTGTAATATAAATACTTAAAATTTGACAAGCAGAGGAGGTGTGAATGTAAGCTGGACAATTAGACAGCGGATGGGTTACATTTTCACAAACCTCAAGAGAGGTGAATGTTATTTACCCAAGTTTTAAATATAAAGCTAAATACCTTATAAGCTGAAGTCTCTAAAAAGAATTAGAAAACTCAAAATGTTATTTCTGAACTAGAGAGGACTAACCTCAAAGCTTCTTAAATCTGACCTTGAAAAGATGGTAAATGGTTCAAAGAATCTTGAACTGATGCTTGGAGGTCAAAAAACAAGGTTGGGATATAAGGGTGACATGGATGAGAAAGGAAAGGCAACCTCATCAAAGAAATTAAAGAACAAAATCTCTTGTACTTTCTAGTATAACAAAAAAAAGGACACCCACTTGATAAGTGTTTCATGAAGAAGAAATCTGTCAGAAAGATTAGAAAACCTCCCCATCAAAAGACTAACCCAAAAGGACCTAAGAAAGTCTAGGAACCTAAAATGAAAACTATTTTTGTTGTAGATGTGTCTAAGAATGCACGTTGATCAGGATAACAAATGGTACATGGATAGTGGCTGCTCCTGACACATGTCTAGATCTAAGAGATGGTTCAGAAACCTAAAGCCCAAGAACTCTGGATTAGTCAAATTCACTAATAGAGGTAAGGCTAAGATCACAGGTATAAGAAATGTTGGTAAGAGTTATTCCCACTAAATTTCTGATGTTTTACTTATTGATGGTCTAGCTCACAATATGTTGAGCATCAGCTAATTTTATGACCAAGGCTTTAATGCTTTATTTAATGCTCATGCTTGCAAAATTATAAATTCCATTTCGAGACAAGTTTTCTTATCTAGCAAGAAGCATGATAACACTTATATGTTATTCTTGAATGACCTTCTAGATCAAGATGTAAAATGTCTTGTATCTTTTATGGATGATAAGTGGCTGTGACATAAGAAGTTTGGACATACTCACATGAAGCTTATTTTTAAGCTATTTCAGAAAGATCTTGTTAAAGATCTGCCAAAGATCAGATTTGAAAAGGATTCAACTTGTGGTTTCTGTGAGAAAAGCAAGCAAACTAAAGCTTCTTTACACAACAACAATGTGGTTTCAACCACCAAGTCACTTGAGCTTTTATATATGGATTTCTTTGGACTAACCAAGACTGCTAGTCTTGCTAGAAAGAGGTATTGCCTTGTCATAGTGGATAATTTCTCTAGATTCACATGGGTTATATTCCTAGCTTTCAAGGATGAAGTAGTGGAAAGATTCAAGGTTTTTGTAAAATATGTTTGTACTAAAACATATTCTCAAATTACCTTTATAAGATCAGATCATAGAGGAGAATTTGAAAATCATGTTTTTTAAGAGTTTTATGAAAATCATGGCATTTTTTATGAGTTTTCTGCACCTAAAACACTGCAACAAAATGGGGTTGCAGAAAAGGAAAACAAAAGCTTACAAGAGATAACCATAACCATGCTTTTAGAAAGTGGTTTACCAAAAGGTTTTTGGGTGGAGACTATAAACACCTCATGCTATATTCAAAATAGAATCTTTTTAAGGTCTATCCTCAAGAAAACTCCTTATGAGCTATGGAAGGGTAAAAAATCTAACATATCTTATTTCTATATATTTGACTCATCTTGTTTTATTCTTAATACCAAGAACAAACTATCAAAGTTTAATCCTAAGTTTGATGATGGAATTTTCTTTGGATACTCTTCAGTTTCTAAAGCTTATAGGATATACAATAAAAAAACACTGTACGTAGAAGTGACCATCCATATCAAATTCAAAGAGCTCAAAAAGGACTTTACCGATGATCTTGAAGAGCTAAAAAAGAACCTTGAGAAGCTAGACCTCAAGGAACCCTTAGATAGCAAGCTGATAAAAGTGCAACTTTTAGAAAGTAAGCTCTAGCATAAGAAATCTTTAGAAAGCTATCTCAAGAATTCAAAGTCCTCAGAAAGTGAAATTTCTGCGCATAAAAAAGAGCAATTTAATGATGAAGGAGAAAATGAAGAACATCAAGGCTACAAAAACTATAGGGGAGTTTCTGATCTAAAAGTAGTTTCTCAGAACAAAGTTTTATGAGACATTTCCAAGAGTGTGAAAACAAGATCCTTCATCAAAAATGTATACAAATGTGTTTCATCTCCGCCATCGACCTAAATATATGGAGGATGCTTTGAACGACCAAAGTTAGGTGGATGCTATGCAAGAGAAATAGACTAGTTCGAGAAAAGCAAAGTCTGGACGTTCGTTGAAAAGCCCAAAAGGTAGACCATCATTAGAATAAAATGAATGTTCAGAAACAAGTTTGATGAAGCTAACAAGGTCATCAGAAACAAAGCAAGATTAGTTGCACAAGGTTATAATCAACAAGAGAGAATTGATTATGATGAAACCTTTCCCGCAGTAGCAAGACTTGAAGCCATAAGAATGCCACTTATTTTTGCTGCCTATAAGGGATTTACTCTTTACCAAATGGATGTCAAGTCTGCGTTCCTAAATGGATTCCTCTCTGAGAAAGTATATGTGAAGTAGCATCTAAGTTTTGAGTGTGAAGGCCTTTCTAACCATGTTTTCAAGCTAACAAAGGTACTTTACGATCTGAAACAAGTTCTCAAACTAGGTATGAAAGGCTAAATACTTTTTTACTGAAGAATTGGTTCAAGAGAAGCAAAATTGACACTACCTGTTTACTCTTGAGCAAAATAATCGCTTTCTGATAGTCCAAATATATGTTGATGACATCATATTTAGCGCCACTGATCATTCTCTTTGTAAAAAGATTTCAAAATTAGTGTAGAGAGAATTTGAAATGAGCATGATGGATGAACTCAGGTTTTTTCTCGTTCTTCAAATAAAACAACAAGAAAAAGGAACCTCGATCCATCAAGAAAAATATACAAAAGAGTTTTTAAAAAAGTTTAATATGGATCAAGCTAAATCTATGAGTATGCCCATGTATCCATCTCAAATCTTTGATGCTGATGAAAATGGTGAAAAGGTATCAAAAGGCATATATAGAGGAATGATTGGTTCATTTCTGTATCTTATAGGAAGTAGACTAGACATTCAGTTAAGTGTACAATTTGTGCTAGATTTCAATCTAACCCAATGTAATCACACTTAAATATTGTTATAAGAATTTTAAGATATTTATCTGGTACTACTTAATCTTGGCCTATGGTATGAGAAAGGTATATACTGTGAGATTATAGGATGCTGCGATGCTAACTTTGTTGGAGATAGAGTAGAGAGAAAAAGCACTAGTGGATGGTGTTATTTCTTTGGAAAAAGCCTTATCTCGTGGTTGTGTAAGAAGTAGAACACCATTGCTCTTTACCTCAGAAGCTGAATATGTAGTTATTGCAAACTGCTACACCCAGATGTTTTGGATAAGAAATTAGCTAGAAGATTATCACCTGAGATATTCCAAAATCCCTATTTTCTATTTTAATACTAGTGCTATTAATCTTGCTAAGAATTCTATATAGCACTTTAGATCCAAACACATTGATGTTAAACATCATTTTATTCGAGATCATGATCAAAAAGGGGATGTTGAGTAATGTGTGTAAATACTAAAGACCAAGTGTCAAATATATTTACAAAACCATTAGCTGAAGATCATTTTTGTTGTTTGAAAATGCTTTTGAACCTTAAAAGTTTTTAAATTTGCATAAGCATTCATGCATAAACATCTCTAGACTCTCCTTATCATGGCTCTAAATTGAAGCCCAAATGAAGACAATTAGTTTGCAAGAATAGAATATTAGTTTGCAAGACTAGTGGATCAGTTTGCAACATCAAAAAATCAGTATATATAGTCAGAAAGAAGTTCAGATGATCAGAAAATGGATGATATGATCTCACGAGGTTTAAAATCTGAAGATGAATAACATGTGAAGAAGCAGTGTTATACTAATAGGTCAGAAAGTTGAGTAGAGCTCAAAAAGTGGCTCTATGCTTCAGAAACCATTCATTCTGGAAAAGTGAAAAAGGTGGGATAATTTCCATTCTTTTTGAGTTTATCTCTCCCACATCGCCTCATCTTCAATCTTTACATTCCATCACATAAATAATGCCCACTCCTCACACGATACACCTTACTCATTCGTCTTCAAACTCAAACACCCGAAACCTCAACCGTTTCATCTTCGCTCACAAATCTTCCTTCCCTATAACCATATCATTATCTCACAAGCCCTAAATCTTTCGTTCAACCCTCTCTTACACATATCATGGTTGAAAGAAGAGAACTCGACCACTCTATTGCTAAGAGGGCACCTTTCCACATGTACAATAATCTGTAGTTGCAAGATAACTATGTAAAGAACTTTTCATCAAGAAAAATGTCCCCAAGGAAGACATTAAGGAAAGATCTTTGTAAAGATGTATCCATTCTTAACGAGGTATTTTCCTTTCAAGGATGGGGAAACTATCTGAAAATCAATGACAAAATTTTTTTGGATTGGTAATGGCTTTTTACTCGCAACTAAAGGGCACCTCAAACTCATCGTTGAAGTCATTGAGTTAAGACTTTGCCATTGAGGTCTGCCCTACTGGACTATCAAAGGTTGTCAAGGCACCTTATGAAGTCCTCATTTGCTCCTCCTCACCCAACTGGACTCGCTGCTTAGGGATAAATGAAGGAGATGTGTCAAGATAGCTAGCTGACTCCATTATTCACAAACCTAAGGAAATTACTACTACCATGCTTTGTGCAAGAGCAAGGAAAGTGTATGCTATGGTAAAATTCTCTATCCTGCCTCGACTAGGAAACATGAATACTCCGATAGGAATGGACTGGATGCTCTTATACTACCTAATGTCCAAGAAAAAGGTGAATTTATCGAGGTTTATCATGGACTATATGCTCAGCGTAATTACCAAAGAAAAAATTAGAACAGTTGGAGTACCATATGGTATGTTGTTAACCAGATTGTTCCAACACATGCACCTTCATCTTGCGGAGGAATGATTTGAATACATGGAAGGTACCGTATACTCACCTACCTCTTTTAGGATGTCAAGAAGAAGGCCTACGACCTTAAGGTCTGAGGCAACAAGATAGAGTCCTAGAACAAGAGGCGAGCAAGCTAGCAAAACTTCAAGAAAGGTTGAGTCTGAAAAAAGAAGTGTAAAAGGCAAAATGAAGTTAATCCTCCTAGAGAGTGAGCCTGAAAACTGATAGGAAGAAGAATCTATTGAAGTTCCTCTAAACAGAGAAAGAAGAACAAAGATGAGATAGGAGAGAATGCAAAAATAAGAACCACAGATGCCACTACTTCTTTCAAAAAGTAATGATGGCTCTTTAGATTCAAATGTTAAGATGCAAAAGGGTCAAAAAAGATACCTGGTAAACCAGTAAGAACCATTAGAAGAAAAGATATTGAGCTCAAGTTTAAAAACATTTCTAAGCATGACACAAAGATCTCTATGCTTCTAAAAGAGATTACAAGGTATCAAGAAGCTAGTTATAAAGTCATCTCCATTGACTCTTTAGAGAAGAAGAAGAATAAGAAGAAAAATCATCAGGTGAAGAAGAGGAAAGTCTTTTTCAGAATGAAAAGGGCAAAATAAATTAGCTCTTTAGAGAAGAGCCAATCATTGAAGAGCCAGCTGAAGAAGTCGAAGAACTAGAAACCATTGTTATTTTGATGGTACCTCAACCTTCTCCGTAACTCCAATAGAAGAGGAAGAGGATAAGATCTTAGAAACAAGTGCTCCTCAAGCTAAAAAAGCTGCTGCTTCTGCCTCGGTTCCTGTTCTTGATTCTGCTTCTACTTCTTTATCTGCTCCTGCTACCACTATTGATGAAGTTCTATCCATTCCACTACCTGTTGCTCTAACTACCGATATGGATGTCGAATCACCAAAGTCTAGGGACTCTATACCTCTGGACATACCTGAGCCTACATCCATAGCTACCCCACCTACAACAAAAACCATCCACCTTCATACCGACTTTCATCCGAGCCTTCAACAAGTTCTCATCTAGTCCAACTTCTTCTGTCAAATCAAAGGGATATGGCCTTAAGGCTGGATTGTGTTGAAGCCTCAAACATTGAGCATAGCGCCCAACTTCGAAGACATGAAGAGCTACTGCTTCAGATTCTTCAAAACACCCAGTCAAGCATAATTGAGGCACTACTGTTGGAGATTCTCTGAGAACTGAGGTATAGGGGCTGATTATGATGTCACCCGAGTTACAGCATGTCCTCTTTTTC
Organism: Dalbergia cochinchinensis; assembly: GCA_031216125.1. Taxonomy (NCBI): domain Eukaryota; kingdom Viridiplantae; phylum Streptophyta; class Magnoliopsida; order Fabales; family Fabaceae; genus Dalbergia; species Dalbergia cochinchinensis. The sequence continues at coordinate 48,626,102 of CM062373.1, read as the reverse complement.
TGATGACAAAAGCGAGAAAAGAAAAGAAGATTCAAAAAATCTTGTGCTAAGAAATTCGGGAGGAGCAAGTTGAAGGGCAGCTTAGAGATAATTTTTTTTTTTTGCATTTGCATATTTTTTTTTGTTGTTACTTGAACAAAGTTATATTACTTTTTATTATTGCTTTGATATTTTGAACTATTATCTTTACTAGTTCATATATGATATCTACTCCTCTCAAGATTTTTTTTCTGTTAAGTTTTCAAGCTCTGATACGTATCTATGCTATGATATATCTTGATGAAGTATCGAATCATATATCTTACTTATGGTGTATGCTTCATAAGTTTTATGCGCTTGTTCTAATATGCTCTGCTACTTAGCATGTTTTGATCTATTTAGCTACATCAATCATATGGGTGATTTATTTGTATGATTAGTGATGGCTGGCCGTTTTCAGCACCAAGCTTAATAAAGGAAATTAAATTCCCAACTGGCTTGCAACAAACACCTAGATAGTGGAATGCAAGTCGAGTCGTCTCACAGGGAAGCTGAACTAATTAGCTGAATTAAAAGGGGGTTTTTTTTACATCAAAATTAAAAGCATAATAACAAGTAATAAAATTGACAATAATCAAAAGGAAGCTAGCTTAGGGGATTCTCGAGCTAAGGAATGTTAATCATTAACATAACATATGATAAGCATTTGATGCGGGACCATGTACTAACCGTGCAATCACACCATTAGCTAGCAATTCTCCTTAAAGTCAATCAACTAAAGGATGACGTATAGCACATATATTTAAATACTTGTAATCACAACATATAAATGCATGAGCCGATTACAAAACTAATTGCCATAGTCCAACCCTCAATCAAGAGCTATCTCAATTCCCTTGGTTAATTAAATACTTGCTAATCAATCAATTAACATGTATTCAATCAACAAACTGATTCAAATATGCTTGCAAGTCATGCTTACATACCCAAACAGCACCTAACCTATTCATGCATATGAATCAATAAACATAAATAGAAAGGAAAACACAAAGGAAAAAAGAACTACGCCAAACTCTTGCATTAAACTTCAATAATGTTTCAAAACATCCCTAACTCTTGAATCCCTTCAGCTAGCAAGCAAACTACTCCTCCATGGGAGGGATACAACCAGAGAGCAAGGTGGAAAAGCGAAATCTGAATGAAAATTGCATAAAAAGTACTCTAACAGTGAATGTATAGTGTTCTTGATAGGGAGGGGGAAGAAAAAGAAGAAGGAAGAATGAGAGCTCTCAAACCTAGGGTTCTTTCCTAATATGGCAAGAAATGTCTCGGGTTTCGTGCTTCCCAGCCTTACATCATCCTTAATTTTGCTAAAAAAGGCCCTCGTGGGTCAAAATTACAAAAATTAAACTTTCAGGTTGGCCGCTCTTTAAACTCGCTGCAGCGAGTGATATTCGCTGCAGCAAAGCTATCCGCAATTCTGGCTGGTCTCTTCTTTTATACTCGCTGCAGTGACTGATTCTTGCTACAGCGAGGCTATTCGTATATGAGTCTTCAATCCAGCTTTCTCACTCTTTCTTCCACTTGCTCTTAGCTCCATCCACTGTGCACTGCTAAGGAAGACTCTTCAAGTGACTGCGATCCACTCTGCATAAGAAAGAGGTATCGTGAGAAATATATGTGCAAAAATCACTACTTAAAAGTTATAAAATAAAATTAAGTGCATGGAGGGGAAAAGTATAAAAACTAAAAAAACCTATGAGAATTAAACTAAAAAGAATGCAAAAGTACCAAGTGTAAAATGGAAAATATATACAAAAAGATAGTTTATCAATTAGCTTTGGCACATATTTGATAAATGCTCTAATATATACATAGCTTTAGTACATACATTTATTAGTGCTGTGATACGTACTCTCTGATACATGAACTTGGAGTTTTTCTAATAAAAACATATATGCTCTGATACACAAATATGAAGTGTTCTTTTATATCTCATAAGCTCTGATACATATACACTGTCACAACAGTGATCAATTTATTTTTGAGCTTCAGAAACTTCGTTTGTGTGCAAAGTCCATTTGTAGCATGTTTTTATGCATAAAAAATTGTATCGTGTTTCAAAAGGCAGTTTGGATAAAGATGTACGGGTTATGAATTCTAGATCAGGAGAAAATATCAAAAGTATCACTTACTTTATTCAAACACGTGTTTGTTTTGGAAAAGTCAACGGACTAAAAAATTAAGCTGTATTTTTTTAGAAAGCTTATATGACCATATCTTTTTTTCAAACTTCTCTGATACCTCTCAAAAAGCATTCTGATTAACTTCAGAAACCTTAACAAAAATAAAACATATATGATTTCAGTAATTTAAGGTATCGAAGCTTGCTAGTTCTATCTATATCATACCTTAAGATTAAAAATCTATGAAAAATTGTATCATACATTTTTTGAAAGAAAATTAGTTTATCATGCTCTATATTCTATCATATATTCCTTTCAATATCTCTTTAAAAGATTTTCTAAGAATTGGTTTGTCATCATCAAAAAGGGGGGAGATTGTTAGCTCCAGAATCCTTCGGAAAGCTTCAATGCTATATGTTTTTAGTGAAAACATAAACAATTTCGAGAAAATATTTTGAAGAATGACTAATGTTTTCTTTGAGTATCTTCACATAATGTGTGCAAACATGTTTAATCTCTTTTGAAGAAATTGGGACTTAACGTAAGTGAAAAATATATCATGGAATAAACATTTATATGCTTAATGAATTAAAGAAAATTCTCAATTACAAGAAACTCAGGCTCAGATCTTCAGAAAGTAGCATGTAACTTCAGAAAGTACATTTCAAGTGAAGATGTCAATTCAACTCTGAAGCAAGTGTATACTATAGCCTTCAATCATCATGACCACAATAATTTCATCCTTAACAAGCATTGATTGAAGACTAGAAGATCAATGAAAAGTCAAGAAACTGATATAGGACTTCACTTCAGAAAGCGCATTTCACAGTGAAACAATACACTTTACAGGAAAATGAGGAAATTTTGAAATTTAAATTTAAAGTCAAACCTAGTAAAGGATTGACATGACATCTCTTCTGCCAACTTGGTTAACCACCCCAACTTCTAGAAGCAAAAGTTTAGAAACCTCGTTCAAAAAGTAGAAAGTAGTTTTTGAAGGTGGCCTCAGAAATCTCTATTTCACAATAGCTTCTGCAACTGCTTTAACAGCGTTGAATTACTCCTCTAGATTGCACTTCCAACACACAAAAGGAAGATCAACTTGTGTCACTTGGGAAACAGATAATGGGCAACTGCCATATATACAAAAGTATAAATAGAGATGTCGTGCTTACAACTATAGAGACATTTACTGATCAAAATGCTGAAACATTGAAGAAATTTTCCTTCATTCTTTGTAAAGTTCATTACTGCTAGTAATCAGTTTCTTCACTGTAAAAATCTTCTTTCTACATCTCAGTAGATTATATGTTCTTCCTAGCGAGAATTGATATAAAAAAGTAATTTAAGTTTTCCAAATCTATTATTGTTCATCATACGAAAACTTGAGTGTTGGTTAGTTTGAGTGTTTAAATCGAAACATAAACCTTTGTAACCTCCATTTAGTAGTGATCGTTGTGAGTTAGCTTGAAAAGACTAAACAAAGACTACTTGTAACGTAATAGCAGAATGTACTTGCTAGTCACGGTGTTGACTTGGAGAGGGTAATCAAAGACTACTTGTAAGTGACAACAAAGTGTACTTGCTGGTCATAGTGTTAGCTTGGAAAGGGTGATAAAAGACTACTCTATTGTGACAGTAAAGTGAGCTACTAGTCACTGGTAAGAGCTTGGGAAGACTACCATAAAACTATCCAACTTTCTCGAGTTAAGAAAGGTCTTAGTGGAACTCAACGATGGTTGAGAACTGGATATATATAGGTTAGTCGAACTAATATAAAAAACTTATGTGCAGTATCTTATCATTTTTAACTCTCCTTTATGCTTAGTTTATCGTGTTTTTCTGAAAACCTGCTCATACACATTTGTTTTATCTTCGTCCTAGTTCAGAAATTTACTTTATGACATAACTAATGTTATTTCCATTGCACTTTAAGTTTAATACTTGATAGTTATTGTTTAAGCCTTTCAGAAAATGAAAAGGAAAGAAAAGGCGAATTACAATCCAACCCCTTTTTCGTACACTTTTCTACCTACACTCTCCCCAACAAGGTTTTAGATTGAAAGAATAAAGTCCTTGCCACATTTAATAATTGCTAGTGCTTTCTTTCAACGACAACATTTTGTCGTGATCTACAAGCACATGAAACTAGAGTGGAACTCCCTTTTGCTGTAAAAAAATCAGTGATGACTAACTCCTTTGCATTGTCCAACCTTAACTATTTAATCTTAGTCTAAAACTAAGTCTCAATAAAAAGTAAAGAATTGCATTAAGCAAGTGGCATCTTCAGACTTATTAGAGATCAAATAAATCTGAGAAAATCTGGTGTAGTCATCAACAATGCTCAAAAAATACTTTTTCCCATCATAAGTGGAAATATGGTATGGTCCCATACATCACAATGTACAAGATAAAATTCAGCACTAAACATGTTATTCCATACAAAAGACAACCTACGAAATTTTAGGAAAGCAAAAACTTTGCAATAGGAATCATTAGAATATTTATTCAAAGCAAGTGTATCAGAAATACTGTGTAACACTTTGTTAGATAGATGACCTAATCTTGAATGCCATAGGGCTATACAAGAAGAACTGACTAATTGTTGACTAAGGCAGCAAGACATTCGGAGTGGGTGAAAAGGCATCTTAATGAAAGACATAAAGGCCTTAATGTAAGTTACCCTTCCCAATCACCTTCAATAAATTGTTGTATTGGATCAAAAAATAAGAAGCTAATATAGTCATGCACATAGTGGACTGCTTTAACAAAGAAGGAACATATAACAAGTTGACATGAAATTAGGGAATGTAAAGGATACTGCGACACAATATTTTTAGCCAAAGTGATATCACTAATTGAACCGAAAATTTGGATGTATCAAGTAAATTGACGAAGAAACCAACTAAAGGTTGAATGTATGAAAATAGAGATAAAGAACATACAATGTGTGAAATGGCTCCACTATCTAATATTCATGAATTAGAATTAAAAATTGATCTTGAATTTGATGTGAAAAGAATGAAACTTACGAGGACAAAAGCATCAGTATTGCTATCAATAGGTTGAGCATGTTATAAGTTTAATAATGCCAACAGTTGCTATATCTGAGAAAAGCTAAGCTGCATTGAAGGATAAGCGGGCATACAAGAAAAAACAAGGTTTACAAAGGGTCTTCCTTGGCCTCAACCTTAACCCGAGTGTATAACCAAGTATGTGAAAAACACATATCAATGGTATAGCCAAGAATGTTGCAATGAGTGCACAAGGGGTGATCTTTATGGACATTCTTTTATTTTAGATCACCAGAAAATCTGGAAATTGGCTAATTGACATGAAAATTAACCTAATTTTAGGGATTGGAAACAAGAGATGAGCTAATGATTTGTTGCTCTTCCTTTTGTGTAATTAAAGTAAGCATTTTTGTTACTGAAGGAAGAGGCTCCATGAGTAATATTTGATGGCCATGAATATAAGAATATGATTCATTAAGGCCCATCAAGAAGCAATATACATACTCAGCTTGAAGAAAATCTTGAAAAAGTTGATTAACCTCACAGGAGCAGTCCAAAGGTGGAAAAAAAGAGCTCAATCATTCCCCAAGTATCTTGATCTTGGAGAAGTATTGAGAAATAGTCATAGTGTCTAACAAAGAGTGAGCAATTCGCGCTTTAACTTGAAAACTTTTGGACTATTACCATGCTGAAATTGTTCTTGGAGATAGTTCCAAAGTTCGGTTACTGAATTGGCATAAACGAGAGAGCTTGCAATCTCTTTTGCAACAGAGCTCAAGATCCAAAAATTAATGATGTCATTGATGCATTATCATGACTTAGAGTGCAGGTTCTTCCTCTAGACTTGGGCAAGGAATTTGCTGTTGACAAACTCTAGCTTGTGTTTCCCATTTAGAGCTTAGAGAATGGTGTGGCTCCAAGAGTGGTATTTCTCCTCGGTCAGAAGTGGTGAAACAATCATAGGCTAGTTGATTAGCAGGTTGAGAAATATAAGGATCTAAAATGGCATTCGCCATGGAAGAAAGATTGAAGAAGCTTCAAAGAGAGAAAAAGCACAGAAACAATATCAAGAACAAAGTATTACTTCTGATACCTTATAAGGATTAGAGAAAATGAGAAGACTTTACTCATTGAACTAGAGAAAACACAAGTACAATGATTCTCATGCGAGTTATATTATTTATACTCACTTGACATAGGACATAGTGTCTACTCACTTCTTATCCACCGTTGGATGGAGTGTGAACCTCATTTAATTAGGGTCTACACCTTATTCAGTGGTGGATAATAAGTTAGTTCACATAATGATAGATCATAACTTCTTATATACAACAAGTTATGTAACTAACTTATAATAGATCATAACAAATCCTAACTAAGTGAAGTAATTATTAACTAATCTAAAGATTAATTACTGGTCATGTTAATAATTATTCCATGTCACTAATTAGATGTTGAAAAATATGTTGAATCAATGATGAATGTGATTTTCTTGAACATTTCATTATAAAAATATTGCAATTCACATTAAATTGTCGAAGCGAAAGGTGAAGAGTTTTAGTTACTTAACACATTATGTAATTATATAATTGTTAGACTCAAAAGGAGTATTCATATATCATTAAAATAATGTTTAATTATTCTCCATGTCCCTGCAATTTTACTCAATTTTTAATTTGGTTTCTATAATTTAAAATTGTTTGAGTAGATCCCTATAATGTATGAGACCTTTCAATCAAGTCCTTGCCATGATAAAAATAGAATATTCATAAAATATTTTATTTCCATGAGAGGGTGAAAAAGGAAATGAAAATGGAATATTCAGAATATTCTATTTTTATAACGGTAGAGACTTGATTGAAAAATTCCATACACTATAGAGGCTTAATTCAAAATTTTTAAATTATAGGGACCTAATTAAAAATTGAATAAAGCTATAAGGACATGCAAAATAATTAGATCTTAAAACAAATTGTGAATTTAATTTGTACTGCATGTGTTATTGTTCAAAATGGAGGTTTTCAAAAAAGGATTTGTTGAAATTCATGGTGATTAGAGAAGAAAGAGTAATAATCAAGAGAATAGTGAAAGGAAAATTTTACTAATGATGAAAAAGGTTGAGTAATACAAGATAAGAAAGCCTTACATAAGCTAAGGTACATAATAAACTACTAACTAACATCTAACAAATTAAACCAACGCTAAATCAACTCTAACTAATTTCTAATTACAATTATATCCTCCAACACTCCTCGCATATTGGAAGATACATACTTTTCGTATCTCCATCTTGGGACGAAAGTGTAATACAATTAAAATGAAAAAATTCAATATAATCAGAAAAAAATACAACGTAATGAAAATGCAGCGATGGTGTTGCCTAGTTCTAACTCAACGTCTTCACAATACTCATTACGGAAGAAATGTCAAAGTCATCAAGCATTGTCAATAATGCCTAGTCCCAATCCCATGTCTATACGGTGCTCATTGTAGAAGAAATATCATATCATCATAAGCTTAACCACCAAGTAGAAGCTGCAATCAATACTTAACCACTTGATAGAAGTAATCAAAATTGCAACATGGGAAAAATATCAATCAATGCTTAACCATCATAGACAGAAGCCAATCATCACACTTAACCATCCATGGCAGAAGAATATTAAAGCCATAAGGCTGAACCAATGCTTAACCACCTTTTAAAAGTAGAAGCTAAACCAATGCTTAACCACCTGTTGAATGCTGAAGTTAAATCAAAATGAGGGCCTATTCAAGGCTTAATTAGGTAGAAAGTATCCAAAAACACCACAGCAACAGAAATAAAGGCTAAATCAACGATTATTCTCCAATATGAAAACTTAAAAAAAAAAAAAAAAAAAGTCAAGATGAAGGTTGAACTATCATCAAAGCCAACAAATATCAACAAAACTGAAACCAAATCTCAAAAATAACCTCAATAATCTAGCAAGTTATCACTTATCAAACAAAGAAAGTTGAACCACAATCTGAGTTGCTTTGAGTTACCGATCTGAAGTGTGAACCACAGCTCGGTCAAATCAAAGCAAACATCAAATCTGAAGCAAATAGATATTAGAACTTGAACAACTAAACTACTGTGAGCGAGCAACCATCGACAAACGACACTGGCGACAAAAACAAGAGAAAGTCGAGAACGCAAACCAAACTCATACGAAGCCGATGAACATGCTGGAAAGCCCAAACTGAGAACCAAGAACGAAGATCTAAACTAGATCTCACCGGAAAACCTTGCTAGCAAGGGAGACGAGGAGAAACTCGAGGCTGCATTGTAGGAAACCTTATCGGAAAACAACCGGCGAACTAGAACTCACGAGACCAAAACTAAACCAACATGAACCAAAGCTGACGAAGCATCATTGTCGCCAACTTTGACAACGCTACGAAGTATCGGTGGAGCAAGAATCGATGGCAGAGAAAATCGGAATCTGATCGAAGAAGAAGCAAAATGCAATAGAGAACATGGGAACCTGATTCGCTGGAGATCGCAAATGGAGATCCGTCAGAAACCACGAAAGTCATCTGACGAAGCCGCATCGGGGATGGAAAATAGGAGATGAAACCGAAACTGAAAAAAAAAAGAGAAGCACAGATCCAAAAATTGAGCATTTATGAATTGTGGCAGATCTAAAATGGAAATGAGGATGGAAATGTGATGAAGATTAGGGATTTTGATGAAATTTAGGGATTTAGGAGACAAATAAAAGAAGAAAAGTGTTTGGGTGGAAGGTAGCTGCAAGAAAAGGGAAGAAAATGAAAGGAAAAGTTTTGATTGATTTTTTTAAGGAGAGGAAGAAAAATATAAGGGAAAATATTGGAAGAGTTTGGATACAGAGAAAAGATGGGAAAATGAAAAGAAAGATGAACTGAGATTCAACAACTCAAGTAGTGACAGCGAAAATATCTTTCATGGCGCATGGAATCACTCTTATATCATGTTAAAATTCATGCTGATTAGAGAAGAGAGAGCAATAATCAAGGAAATAGCGAAAGAAAAGTTTTATTAATGATGAAAAATGATGAGTGATAAAAGAGCTGAAAGCCTGATAGAGACTAACGTGCATAACAAACTATTACGAAATATTTAACAAATTAAGTTGCCTATCAAAGTTGGTCACTATCATGTTTCTGGTTGATAGCTCTATTTTTTATAGTTGTGTCGTGATGGCTTCTGAGAATTCATGACCGGCATTTTTCTGTGCATATGCCTCCTCACCTTTCTTAGCAAACAACTCAGCCAATCGGAAATATGTTACTCTTATCAGTGCTATGATTGGAAGATTGAGATCCCCTTTCAATACAGAATTCATACACTCCACAAGATTTGTGGTCATGTGCCCCCATCGATATCCATCGTCAAATGCCTGCACCCACTTTTCCCGTGGAATTTCGTCAAGCCAATCTGTATATTGGGAGCTACGTTCACGCAACCGCTCATAGTGATTATTGAATTCACTTTCACTCCTTGAATACCCTGTAAAGATCAATGTTTTTAAAATTTAAGTTATGAAAACCACATCCACATGCAATTAAATTAACAAACATAAGTGCAATGAAAGTGTAATTTACCCATGCTCACGACAATTCTATGCAAGTGGGGTGCCTTGAATCTCCTTAAGAAATTAGCAGTGATATGCCTAATGCAATTCCTATGAAATGCTCTCGGAGGTTCTCACTGACCATTGCTTCGAGCTATTGCTGCTTTGATTGACTCATGACGATCAGAAATAACACCAACCCCATCTTGGGTTACTACATATCTGCGAAGATGGTCTAGGAAAAACTGCCAAGCATCTGCAGTTTCTCCTTCCACAATAGCAAAACCAATTGGCAAAATGTTCTTATTGCCATCTTGTGCAACTGCAATCAGTAACGTCCCTTTATATTTCCCATACAAATGTGTCCCATCTATCTGGATCAGTGGCTTGCAGTGTCTAAATGCCCTAATGCAAGGACCAAAACTCCAAAGTACTCGACGAAACAGTCGATAATTTGGCACTAGCTCATCACCATGATATGCCTCTACAGCATCAAACTGAACAATTGAACCTGGAACAGCAGAGCACATAGCTCCACACCAATGCGGTAACTCCTCATACGAGCGTTCCCAATTGCCAAAAACTTTTTCAATAGCTTTTTGCTTCGCCGCCCATGCTTTTCGATAGGTTGTTGTGTACCCATATCGAGAAAAAACCTCTACAATCACAGTTTTAACTTTAAGAGATGGGTCAGATTGTACCATAGGCTCCATAAATTGTACAATAATGTCAGAATCCAACTTCGAATGGTCCTGCGAAATCCTCGAGGTAGTGCATGTGTGTGGCCCATTGTATTTCTTGATTTCCCAAAAGCCTTTATGTTTTCTCAAACTTGCTCTAAGAAGCCATCCACAACCTCTATCATGCTGTGTACATTTACAATAAAATGTCTTTGGTTCTGATTCAAACACTTTGTAATCTACTCCTCTCAATATGCTGTACGCTTTAATTGCTTCTACAGTTGCCTCCCTATTCTTGAATATCATCCCAACAAACAATTCACCATTCACAACGGAATCACCTATGAAAAAATTCACGTAAATAAATGGAAATAGTCAACTAAAAAGGTAACTAAATAAAAGAAATTACCTAAATCAATTTAAACTAATTAACTGAAAGTTTCAACTAAAAATTAAGTTAATAACATTACATGAAATTTTAATTATCACCACTAAAAAAAACCAAATGAAATAAATTAAATAATCAATTTAAAAAATTCTTAAATAAAATAAAATTATGCATTTTATCGTTCACTATAACTAATAAGATAATTAAATCAAAGAAATTACCTAAATCAGCTTATACTAATTAACTAAGAATTTATACTCAAACTAATTAAATAAAAAATCCACTACATTGCACCAAAAAAAAAATCCACTACAAATAACTAACTTAAAAATCAATTTAATAATATTACATGAAGTAAAATTGTGATTCTAATTTCCACCACTAAAAAAACTAAATTAAATAAATTAAATAATCAATTTAAAAAATTCTTAAATAAAATAAAATTGTGCATTTCATCAATCACTATAACTAATAAGGTAACTAAATCAAACAAATTACCTAAATCAATTTAAACTAATTAACTAAAAATTTCTACTAAAACTAATTAACTAAAAAATCCACTACAATTAACCAACTTAAAAATTAGTTTTAATTGTCACCACTAAAAAAAATAAATGAAAGAAATTACCTAAATTAAATTAAACCAATTAAATCATTAAAAAATAAAAAATATATAAATATATAAAAAAAATTTAATTAAAGCTACATACCTATGTTTGCATACTCTGGAAACTCTGATGCTTGCATAGCTTCCAAATCTAAAGCACGCATGAAAGACGGCTCTTCATTTAGATGTTGCCCACCTACGAAGTTTGATATGCCATCATTATCAATATCATCATCTGCATCATTATCAGCATATTCATCACCACTTCTATAGTCATCTTCATCCTCCTCTTCCTCCATTGCTTCCAACTCAGTGTTTTCATCTACAAATTTGGTTAGGTCACATTCTACATTATGAGCAAGAATTTCAAAATCAACATATAACTCAATGGCTGGAAGGTTTTGCTGATGTTGCTGATGTATCCTAAACATTTGTTGAATATCATTGTCATCTCGTATTATAACTGCTTGGTATTCTCTGAACTCGCCAAAAATAGAGATAGGGCACTTGTATCTCATTACCACCACTCTCTTTGGAGTGTCACTATTTATGGACTGACATAGTCCATTCTCCAAATCTGTATATGAGAAAGTGTAGGGAATAAAAAAACTTAATGGCCTCTCACATACAAATATGACACCCTCATTAGTATTTGTAACAACTTCACCATTAAAATAAACTATTATATTTACTGCACTATTCATTCTCACACTTTTTTGAACACTCTTTTTTTGCACACTTTTTTTTTTTTTTGAAAACAAGCTGTTGAGCAACCTCTCCTACCTGCACCCTCTCCACATTACAACAGATGTGTTTATGTGCTTGCTGTGTTTGGAGCTACAAATTTATATAGAGGATGAAAAATTATTTTATATTCAATTCACCTTTGGCGGATTCTAAACATATTTTTTTTTTTCTTGAAGAATCCGCCAAAGGCGGATTCAAGACTGAAATTATATTTTAATTCAACGGTAATATCACCCATTTGTCACTTTGTTAATCCGCCAAAGGTGGATTCTTTTTAATTTAAATATTTTTTTTTAAATTCGCCTTTGGTGGATTCACTTTTTCAGATTTTTAAAAAAATATTTATCCGCCTGTGGCGGATTCTCTCAACAGCGCCATATTCCAAATTTTCCCCTCAAGAGACCATATACACGTAAAACACACAACCACAGATCATATACGAAAAAATGACCCCTTGCTCTTGCATATTTTGAATTGTTTTGGCTTAACCAGTGATTCAAATTGCAGTTCGCAATAGGCGATACGACCGCAATATTACAGTTGCTTTGGTGTCCGCAATTGCTGTATGAACTGAAATCACAGACAAATCCACAACATAACGACATTGTGGTGGCAACATAACAGAGTTACGGTCGCGATCGGCAACAGTCGATTGCAATAAAAATGAAAATCAAATATCTAATCGATTTTTGCATTTCCATCCTCACACAACGTCAACCAACATGTGGTGATAGAAGGTAGAATGGAGATCTAGAAAATAGGATAGCTGACTGCATCAATTCAACAAAATAGAGAAGTAGCAGAGAAGGCAAGAGGTGGAGTTGAGGGATTAGACATGGAGGGAAAAGAGGATACAGAATGAAAGGAAAATAATGATAGGGGATTGTTGAGAATGGCTTAAAATTGAAGGTTGATGCATGATTATTATAACAAAAATTGAAAGATTGAAGTTGGGGTTTTGTTTCTTTCTTACAAGATGAAGAAGAAGAAAACAATGAACGAGGTAATTGATGCAGTGTGTAAAAGAAACTAGAAAGTTGGCGTGAGTGGGATGACCCAAGGAACACCCAAACAACTGAGTGGGGATTGCCACTCTCTCTTTTTTTTCAAATAAAAACTGGGTGGTTCTGAGATCCTTTTTTTTCCCTTTTATAATGAGCTATTGTTTTATAATTTTTTTGTTGTTGTTAATTTTTTTTCTTTTTCTTAAAAATCCTAATTTTATTATATGATTACCAGTTTAAACACATGAAAAGTTTGTATTTTTTATCAAATATTTTGGATATTTCTTATTTTAGTGTCACAATTATTGTACTTCCTTTTATTTTGCATTTTGTAAAAAATAAAATAAAATCACAATGTAACAGCCACAACTTGCATCACAGTAGCTATAATAACCACAACCGCAGTGATCGTAACCACATCCGCAATTGCAACCACGACCGCAATCACAATTTAGAATGATGGGCACAATTAAGGTTCTTTATTTGAGTAAATACCTAAATTGCTCCCTAATAATTTCATTGTTAGACAAATTAATCCTTGATTAAAAAATATTAGTGTTCAGATCTCTCACTATTGTAAAAATATGATAATATAGGTCCCTGACAATCTCATTGATAGACAAATTGGTCCCTCATAATAAAAAAAATTAGTGTTGAAATCCTTCACAATTATAAAAATAGGACACTATGTTTATGACAACTTGATTGGTGGACAAATTGGTCTCTAATAAAAAAATATTAATATTGCGATTTCTCACAATTGTAAAAATAGAATACTATAGGTTTAATTTGAAGTAGCACGTTTAAGGAAAGTAAATAGGATTTTTATTTCAAATTATGAGTAGCTGTTATTTTATTTCAGTTTATAAGACTTATTTAGATGAATTATACTTCCTTTAGAAGTGCAATTACTTTATTGATTACTGGACTACTATTAGCCGGGAAACATTTATTGTTCTTCCTACTTATTTAGTATTTATGACATACTATTTAGATTTATCTATGTATTTATGGTATATATATTATTTAGATATTGGATGATTCATATGTATTTATGAATATGTTAGTTAGCTTCTGCAAAATAAATATTGTACACAATCTATCTACGCATAAGGCTTCTAGTTTGGTTTTTATAAATAAAAATAATCATTACCGTCATTTTTCTTATATCTTATTTTATTAGAAAAATTTATCAGGCCAAAACTAATAACTAAAGGTTAACCCTAACATGACTCGAGCATTAACAGGTTAAAATTTACGGTGTTACAATAATCATATTCTAAACATGAAAACATATTTGAATAGCATGTAAGAGTCAGCAATGGTCCCCATGGATTTCCAAATTGTGAATTTCATGAAACAATCAAAGAATCTTAATTTTCCAAGCATGATATAATTCATAAATTCATGTGAAAATCATTTTTCAACCTCTAAAATAATGTATTATAATCATAATGCTAGGAAGATAAAGCCTTTTTACCAAATTAAAACAAAAAAAAATTATTTATGAAAATAAATTGAAAAAACATTTTGGTACAGAATTCAACGAATTTATATGCACACAAATACACAAGGCCCCTTCGCATATCCACTTTCTACATGAATACTCCAAAAGCCCTAGCATATTTATATTCATTTTGAATATGCATAACCCCTTGAGTATTAATGTAGAAAGTTGATACGCTAAAGGCCTTAATGTTCCGGGCATTATTAATAAAATTCTGATAACATTCCTTTGAGATCACAATTTACATTCTTTGCAATCAACCACTTTTAGTATGCTTATAACTAAACATCGTCAAAAGAGACCCATTTTTTTCAGATGAAAAATTTAAATCCGCATTCCAAGAGACAAGACTAGCGGTTCCTTTCTCCATTATGTAACGACGATAATACTGCCTGACAATATACATTTGTCATCCCTCAAAAGGAATAAAAAAAATAGAAAACTACAGTTGTTAATACATCAGACGATAAGATCAAGCTAAAATATTAAAGTTTCAGTGTTTTATGGCATTCTGTATGTGTGGAACTTGATAAGAGTCAGCTACACTGTAAAGCATTACAAATAACGTATAGGAATGACGAGATGGAACATTGTTGACCAAAAGAATGGGTACAAACAAATGGACAATGTTGAAACCGCATTTGCCAAACCAAATGAATTTGCACGACCATGTGCAATAGAATTACATGCTGCTCTGGAAATACCTTCCGCGTTACATCAATGCCTGAGGAGGAATTTATACAAGTAATATGAAAATCTTACACCAGTGGTCACCTAAACTGAAGCCTACAAGACAAAATTTCTGTCATTAAATGACATCACAAGTTTCTTCCCCTAAACAATCCAGACACCACCCACACCAAGAGATGCAAGTACAACATGGAAGGGTCATACTACATTGAAGGCTAATTTTCAACAGGTAAAGATACAGAATGCTTGCTATAGTCTACATGTACAGCAAAATAAATATATATATTTACAGCGTCCTCCCATGTTTGAAAGTGATTCCCACCCCCCCCCCCCCCCCCTCCTTTTTCATCCTCTCACAGCATTGGAGAAGATGTGGCAGCCGCCCGTCCTATTATGCTCGTCCTTCTCCACGAGGCATTTTCTTGGAACCCGCTGCAACAAAATTTGATTTAACAACTCAAGAGCTAAAGAAAATTATAGACTTACGTTTAACTAATCAAACGATTTATTGGCATAAATAAAAAAGCATTCTCATTTAAATAATCAACAAATTAAAGACTGATTAATGTGCTGATTAACCAAAATGCCTTCTCAATTCTCATATAACTAACTGAACTTAGTTTGCTTTACAAGGGGTATTAACTTGCAAGCAGTCCGGAAGGGATATAATAGCAAATTACCTAACTAACTGCCCCATTCAATAATTGTACACAGGTTATAGGTAAATCATAATGTACCAGATGGAAAATAATCCAACCAGATGAAAATAAAAGCAAGTAATACTCGTTAATAGAAGCAATAATGCTCACGCTTCACAAAATGAAAGTTCTTTCCATACAAAAACCTCAAGTTATACCAAACAGCCAAAGATAAATTAGGTGTGTGACATCCTAAATGGTGCAGGATTATCGTCCAGAAGTTGCATACATGCTAACCGCATCCTGAATCTATATGATCTTTATTACAAACAATGCTTGATTAAAAGGTGAATTCTCTGTAAAACAGTCTGAGTTATTTCAATCATGGTAAAGCTAAGAGAAATGTGGGTTTACTCCTAGCAAACACAAAATGCAAATATCAGAGATAAGAGGAGAAGGGCATACAATCTTCAACATCCTTGAGCTGGTAATAGTGAGGAGCTATCTCCACCAACCACTCGGGCTTTAATTCTGTGACCTGCAATTTGAGCAAGCGGTTTCGGCAACGGACAAATATTCCATTGAAAGAAGTCTTAAAACATTTGAGTTAGTAAAACGTTAAGAATACCTGTCTCATGTATTCCTTAGTTGTAAGCACTAGTTCATGATATACAACCCATCGAGGAAGAACCTGTGAAGTGTAAACAAAGTGCAAACAAGAGTCAAATGAGAGAGATCAGATACTCATAAAGTTGATGTATTGATTTAGAATTGCCTCAAATCGGACATCCATATAAATTGTGCAACAACCCGAAAGTACCTGTGCCAGCCCTGAACTAGGATGTATGTGAACAGTCTGTGGATGTTTAACAGTCCGATATGAACCATTCTTTTGCAGCCGTGCAGAGTGTGGGAAAAATCCTGCATTGGTTAAACCTTAAGATTCAGTAGATTGAAAAAGGATTCCTGCTGCAAGTAATTGCTAGTTTTGTAAGTTTACCAGATGTTATGGATTTCTTGATGGCATCGAAATCATTAGAACTTGATGTTAGTTCAATCTCAACCCTCTCTAACAGACCTGCAAGTTGATCACGGACATCCCTAGCCCGCTTCATACTCCTTACCTAAACATCAGAATAACAAGTTAACCATAAAAATAGAATATTCCACCAAAAATCAACAAATAGCTGGAAGGAAGCATGAATGTATTTGTATATGAACAAAGCCATTCTAACAGATATTTTCATAACCATAAGTCATAACCATCATCATAATCTCAAAGACTGGGATCAATGTTCGAATAATTCTATAGGGCAGGGGAATTAAACAAACGGCTGCTTGTAGTAAGTCATAAACGATTTAAAAGGCTGTTTTCTAAAAGAAATATCATTGGTGAAGTTGAAGCAAATAAAAAAGTATTGTAATAGTAAGACAGAGAATAAGGTATACTTTCCAAAGAAAATATAAACAGAACAAGCAAATAAGCAAAAAGAAAAAGAGAAAGATAAGCAACAATTTAGCAAAGGTAGCAAATGTCTTTGCTAGAGAAATCCCTCTGGAATAGCCATTAATATAGCACCATAAAAAGACATTTACCAGAAAAACAACATACATCTGCACAGCCAACAATGATAACATGCAATTTTGTCAGGTTATGTCCCAAATGTTCCAAAAGCATCATTTCTAAACTAATTTGTTGAATGAACTAATAAAATTACAAAATTTTCAGTTTTTAAATGGAATTTGAAATATTTAAATAAAGTACAATTAAAATAGTTATAACAAAGTTCTCTACAAAATAATAGGTAAATAAAGTAATATTTTTAAACAACTACACCACCAAATTCTCTGTTCCCTTCCCTTAATATCCTCCACTCTAATGTTCACTGCTTTTTCATTTAACTGTGCACAGATATGTGTGTAGCATGTACTAAATACAGATGTGGCATAGATTAGTTGCATAACTAACTATACCTGAATATAATTTTCATAACACCATTGTGTTGAATAATTTGTCTCCTTCCAAGAATTGTAGACCTGAACAAAAGAAAATTTAATAATAAGGTCCAATAACAATCTGGAACAAGGAGACAAGTGGATAACCAACAAAATACAGCAAAAGGAAAAAAATTAAAATCAGAAATGACTAAACCTTTAGCAATGCAATATGGTCTCCAACATTTCCAGTATGAAAATTCAACCTTGCATTGTCTGCATGAACTTGTTTATCCTTTGGGCGGTAAAATATTGAGTTGCCAACAGAAAGCATAGCAGCAATAGAAATAATCTCATCTGAACACTGGTACTTTTCTGAAGCCACTATCATTTTTGACAGCATAGGATCAAGTGGGAACTCTGCCATCCTCCTACCCACCTTTGTTAACTCGCCAAGCTTATTTAAAGCACTTAACGCAAATAGAAGCTCTAAAGCTTTCAATAAGGCCTCTGCGGGGGGAGGATCCATAAAATCAAAGTGCAGCAAGTCATGAATACCAAGACTTTTTAAAGTCAATACTACATTTGCAAGGTTAGTCCGCTGTATTTCTGGCACAGTATTATCATCCAAATCATGGTGAAAATTATATGCAGTGTATAATCGGAAGCACTTTCCAGGACCTGTTCTCCCAGAACGACCCGCTCTTTGCATTGCTGAAGCTTTTGAGATGGGTGTAATTAACAAGGACTCCATTCCCGTTCTTGGATTATAACTTTTCATCTTACAGAATCCTGGATCAATGACATACTTGATCCCATCAATTGTTAATGATGTTTCGGCAATATTAGTTGCAAGGACAATCTTTCGTGCCCTTTCAGGAGTGGGTTCAAATATTTTAGCTTGTAGCTCAGTTGGGAGGTTGGCATATATAGGGCATATTATTAACTCAGCAATTTTAGTGCCCAACCCTTTAATTCGATGCTTCAAGATTTCTTCAGCTGTTTCAATCTCTTCTTGACCAGTAAGGAACACCAATATGTCTCCAGGAGGTTGGGTGACATGGATTTGAAGTGACGTGACAATAGCTGCATCCAAGTAATCAGCTTCAGGTGCTTTGGTGAAGTTTATTTCAACAGGATACCGTCTCCCTGGAATTTTGAATATTGGAGCAGAATCAAAATAGTCACTGAACTTCTCCGCATCAAGGGTAGCACTTGATATCAGCAACTTAAGATCAGGCCGAAAACGGGCAATATCCTGTCATGATAACAGTATGTAAAGGACATTATAATTAGCATCTAAAAATAAGATTATTTATTCATCTGAATGAAACATGCATATCAAACACATCCAAATATCAGCAAAGCCATGCATTGATGAGTTGATCAGTAACCAAATAAAAGTCAAACCAGAACAATGCAGAACAAAAATATAAAGCAGTTAACACCACATCAATAGCTAAGAAAATCATTGAAAAAAAGGAATCGTTCCATTGGATCCGTTACGAGTTAGAAGAACACTTATGCTTGGCTGAACCAAATATATGCTCAAATTATCTTGAATATCACAATGTAAGATGCTGATTGCTCAAGAAACTGGTTTCAATCGTACACCATTCAACTCACTTGAATTATAAAGATAGAAAACAAAGTCAATTTAACCAAAGGTTTTTCAGTCACCTTTACTAATCCAAACAAGATATCAGTTGAGAGTGTTCTCTCATGAGCCTCATCCACCATCACAACACTACAAAATTAGCAAACATAGTATGAATAATCATATAGCATACAACTAAACCCTGAATTTAACTCTCGAATTTAAGCTCACCTATAACTTGCCAGATCAGGCTCACCAAGAAATTCCCTCAATAACATTCCATCAGTCATATATTTCAGAATAGTCTTCTCTGATGTGCAATCTTCAAAGCGGATGGAGTAACCAACCTTCAAAAATAAAAACCTTGAATTAAATGACTTTGAAAGACAGGGCCAGGAGAAACAGAGAAAATATATAACCTTGAATTAAATAAACTTTGAAGGGAAAGAAAAAGGTTCAAGTTTTCCATATACAGATCCATCTTTCCATAAATATATAATCTTCACAGCAAATAAAATTCACAATAGTAACAACTGAAACAGATACTATAAAACTATAATCTTCAATAATGAAGGCAGCCAACCTCATGACCTAGTTTAACACCCATTTCTTGAGAAACTCGAGCAGCAACACTCATAGCTGCAACACGCCGTGGCTGAGTGCATGCAATCTGCAGAAAAATATATTCAGGTCGGAAGATGGAAAAGTTACAACAATTTGCAACTGAATGACAATCATAACTAAATTCTTAAACCATGGCCTCTTATTGTTTTATCTCAATGGAAAACATGCACAATTATTTTCTCAAACAGATTACAAATAGTTGACAATGAGACACAGCACAAACAATTAGAATAAACTAAACACCAGCAAGGTTGCATTGACTCATTAATATCTGCACATCATAAAATAAACATATCCTAAGCATATTAAAAGAAACTAAAACGGCACCATTCCATGCTTTGTGTAGCCAGCCTCATGAAGATATTGGGGAATCTGTGTGGTCTTTCCAGAACCAGTTTCACCAACAATTACAAGCACCTATTCAAGGAAATTCGTCAAGGTTAACTTGAATGAACATATAACTGTATACAAGAAAATGCAAATAAAAGGTAATGAAATTAAAAAGAAAAAGAAAAAACACAAAAATAGAACAATTAACTGGCTACATATAGGAATTGATTCCAAGTCAGCAACATCAATCACAACTAGTAGGATAAAAAAATAAAAAAAAAAACAAGGGGAAAAAATAGAAAGGAACAAAGAGAGAGATAGAAGGAAAAAAACCATGCCTGATGATCACAAACAGCTTGGAGCAATTCCTCCCGATAAGGGTAAATGGGTAACTTTTTCCTCTCCTCCTAAAAATGACAGTAAAGAATGTGAATAACATGTCAGCAGTCAGCCTTTATTAAATAAATCTATCATAAGATCAAGATTTTTTTTCCCTGACACTCAAGTTTTAAACTGCTACCTATTGGTCAGACTCCATAGCCAAATTTATTTCTCAGTGTTAAATTTTAGAAATATAAATAATGTTTTCTCAAAACATTTTATTCATCAATATGATGGCTGCCTCATATTTTTACCAGTTTCCATCTTATACTCAGCATTAGCTTCCTAGCCTTTATCTCTCTTAATGTTCATTGCCTAAAACAATCATTAGCAAAAACTAGCAGAATAGGGTTATAAGTGCCATTGAATTAAAAAATTGGCTAAGCCAATCTTCTCAAACTTAATGAAGGTGTTGATAAGATACTACCTGAAGGGCCTCTAAAGCTGTCTTTGCTCTGGACTTTTCAAGTGAATCTTCCATCTCTTCATAATCAAACTGCAAAGAGAGACTAGCTACCTCAAACACAAGAATATTCATAAAATCGGGAGTCAAGCCGAGTTGCTGACTTACATTATCTCCATCCATCACTGATGCCTTGATAAAATCAATCTGATCGTCAAACACAAACCTAAACACAAATCGTGAGGAAGTTTGAAATCAATAATCTGTATTTGTACACTCAAGCAATAAAGATATGAACAACCTATTCCTAAAGAAAAATAACACAGAAACTTCAGACTTAGAACACCATCCAATAATCAAGTAAAACTAAAAGTAAAAAATAATCTTCAGTAACAGTTGTTTCAAAATAATGCTTACTGATAGTCATCAGAGGCTTGTTTCTTATTTTTTGAACCATACTTCAGTGTTGCCTTTCCTGAAAGATATTATTCAGAACCCAGGTGTATAATAATACAGAAAAAAGAACAGGGATTTCAGTTGTATAAGGAAAAAAAAGAAAAAGAAAGAAATTTTATCAGGCGTATAAATGTACAATAGAAAGAAATATTTACCAATTTGATGTTCCTCCCATGCCTCCTGTTCAGCAAATGGGTTCATCTTATCCTCAGCATTCGGATCCCTACAGAGAAACAAAAGAAAAATTAAGAAAAGATGCTTGATTACATGAGAAAAAAAGTGCTTTTGGAAATTCATGCCAACTCAGACAAGATAAAAATCTGATGAAATACATGACAACAGATTTCTGGCCTGGGTAGTATGGTAACAGTGTATATGAGATTCCACTCTCTTTTGCATTTTTTGTTTTCTATTTGAGATATGTGGAAAGTGAGATACCTGTAACGCTGCATAGCCACAGAAAATCTCTTCTCCTGATTAACACCACCTTCCTGATCATAAGCTTCTGGCATCCTGTACTGCAATTCCAGGAGAATATGGCAGTTTAGCATACAATCAAATCATAAAATCTACACACAACACAAAAAGCATATCCCTTTGTCTATGCCCAGATCCCAAAAGGATAAAAAAAAATATCAACTTAAAGATCTTTCTACCAATTTTCAACACAAATGAGCAGGATGGTGCTGGTGTGTGAAAAGCTGGCAAGCAGTTTCACTCATAAATTAGAAAGTTGCTTACGTTTCAACAATAATCAACCATGAATGAATAAAAGGATTTGGGTATTACACTCATGAGACACAAACTTATTGTTTACCTCATTCACATTGTCAGCCTCCTCTGACCGCTTCTTCACGAGTTCATATATCTCTTTCTTGTACCTGGGAGTGGGAAAAATAAATAAATAAAACTCTTCCCAGATAAGCATAGAAAAAAATATGCATTTTATAGTTGTGACTGAGATTGGCAGCTCTCTACACACACTGCATAATTATACAGTGCTCTAGCTTCCATGAGGGAATGTGGAATATGCAAATATGCTGCCTAAACAAGCAAGCTGAACATGCTACTTACATAAATAGTAGAATAAAGACATGGTTTCAAGCATATTGTTAGCAGCGAATGATGTGCTTGTAGCGATGGATGAGTCATATGGCTAAGGCAACTAGTATATAGCATATAGCATATAGCATAGTGCAGCTATTTTAAGATATGGCCATATAAAACAAAAATTACAACATGCCAAATACTATTCTTAATTACAACAGCTTCCTCATCCGAAGATTTAAACAACCCAATAACTGGGTATTAGAACATCATGAATAGACAGAGAAACAGAGACCAAGAGGAGTAGGGAAAGTAAGTATAGAACATCACAGGTTACAGCATCACAGGATAATTAGTACATCTTGGACAAGCTGGGAGGAAAAAAAGAGAGAAAAATTAAATCTTCAGACATCTAAGAAGGATAGTCAACATCACGGAGAATCAGAAAATCATTCATCATCACCTATTCACTTGGACACAGGCAGCGGGAAACCTGGATGTGCATAAAAATTGACATGCAGTATGGCCCAGCAGAAAATACAATCAGAAAGCAGTATAGCCAGATCCCAGAATGATGGAACAAAGATTCAAAACAAAGGATTTCAGTATCACAGAGAGAGAGATAGTTTAGACTTTAGACACACAGAAGCATAAACATGCAAGATTTCCCAATCTAACAAGGTATGCTCGGTCAAGATAAACAGAACAGAGAAGAGAGCAGTTAGAAAGCGAGATAGAGAAGAATTCAGAAAGGAGAAGCCTCCGCATGCAAAACCCAGAGGCTATAAGTGAACCCCAAGGCCTGCAATAATAGACAGTACTAATGAATGAAGTTGAGGTGAGTTTAGCCCTTCTTCTGAGCTGCTCAAAAAAATTGGATGGTTTGCATCATTTTACTTTGTGTCAGTGGTGGACACTATCTGCCATAGCCATAACACACAGTGGCACTATCCACTCACAATGTTAAGCATGTACCAGAGCATAAGAGAGGGTTTCATGTAGAGACTGACTGTCATTTCATCCTCGAAAAGATCCTTTCTGGGGATATTATTTCCTCCTTTGTGAATCACAACAATCAACTACCAGATATCTTCACCAAATCTCTAGAGTCTCCAAGGGTTTCATATATATGTAACATGTTGGATGCATATGACATATGCTCCAACCTAAGGGGAAGCGTTGGAAATAGCATTAGACGTTAATAACCATATTGGTTTATGTACAAAGCGACCAGTCGTACATAGGATCATGCACCATAACTGTAAATAATTAATGTACTCTAAATGTATATAAATATTTTGTAAGCTGAGAATTGATAACACAAGCAGTTCAGAAAATCATTTCTTCACCTTTTTCTAAACCTTTCTCAAGTTCTTTTCAAGTGCTAACACGGTTTCAACCCCGTTTCCCTCATCAACACTTCAAAGGTTGAGTTAGAGATGATCTCATTCATGGGCCTTCATGAAACAACTAAAGCATTTATATAATTGGTTTCTTAACACAAAACGTGGTAGCAAACACTTGGCAATTGAAACATAAGTATATATAAACTAGCACCAAATGGTGTGTTTAGATACATTCTTACTTTGCACTCATGCATGGATACACTAAAGGAATTCATTAAATATTTTAAGGTATTCCTTGTTTTTTCTTCACCTGCTGTACACATGAAAGTTATCGTCAATTAATTGAAATTACCTTACAAACATACACTCACTGAACTATTAAAGCACACACTGCAGAAACAAAATGGCACCGTGTTCATTAATAAGGAAAGGATATCCAAATTTTCTCCAGCATTCAGTCTCAAAAAGCAATGTAAGAGGAACCAATGATCTTAGTCTATTTTAGTTCCACCTCTAACAATAAAAACATGTGATGTAAGAAATTACAGACCCATGTAAGCATGTGCAGAATGAACATGCAGAAGTTAACAATGTAAAGGGGCAGTAAAGAAAAAATAAAAAATTGTTTTCCCTTCTTTCCTTTTGCTGAAGTGGCAAACAGATAGATTACCTAAACTCACGATATTCTGCTTCTGTAAGCTTCACACCCTCAAATAGATATTGTTCATCTTCGATATCATCTCTGCAATAAACATGATAAATTATTAAATTCAATGAGAAGATAAAGATTAAAATAAACTATAATGTACAAAACAGCATATTAATAAAACTGAATGAGCATTTATTATGTTCCAGAAAATCAGATCTAACAAACAACCATAAGAAAACAAAAGAAATTGAAGTGGGGTCATACCTCAGTTCTTCTAATTTCTTTTCCTCCCTTTTCTTCAAGTATTCTTGTCTTGAAACCTTTCTGAAACAGAAGTGAGAAACATGACATACCGCTCAACTTTAGGCCATTCAAAAAAGCAATCTATAGCATATCATCCATAAACAAGACAAGATAAAAGACAACAATAACACGACTACAAACCTCAAACTATGAGTATCATTCAGCTCTGCAGCATTAGATCTTCGAATTGCCTCTTCTGTTGAAAGACAGATAAAATTAAGATGAAGGAACCAACATGCATAAATTTTACATGGATACTTATATGTATACATGCTCATAAGTTTAACAATCAACTGACACCAAACAAGAAAAGCTATACCTTCTTCCTTTCTTGTCAATTTTTGTTCAGTCAACTGCCCAAGCAAGTAACCATTCAAACAATTAGAATGATTCAACCAAAAAGTAAAACAAGGGAAAAAATAATGCAATTAAAATGCATGCACTGAAATGTGTGATAGCGCTTCTATGTAAGCATCACTATATTACTCAATGAATTAAAGAATCTAACAAGTTGTAAAAAGAAAACAAGTTCATATAGTGACCAAGGTATGATCATCTAAAATGCACTTAAGGCTAACAATGGCCAAGTCCTGAAAATTTTCTGCACTAAAATACAGCCAGTATCTAAGTTATCCCTGAGCCAAAAAAGGCACATGTATAGGATAATGACAATATTTTGGGGAGGTTGGGGGTTTTCTTTGTTTTTTTTTTTTTTTTTTTTTTGGTTGTGGGGGAGGGGGGTGTACATGTCAAGTGTCAACATAACAGACACAAATTCATAACCGAGCATATAGGTGAAAGATAGAGAAACCACATTAATACTCTCAGCAGCCATCCATAATTTATCAAGCCACTAGAGAAGCAAGAGCAGCTTGCTTTCTTCATTGCAGGGTGGGTACTTTCTCACAGAAAAATTTATTTGGAGTTTCTTGGTGAATACTAGGTGTGTCTATATCCTTCTACAGTAAAGCAGTCCCTCATGATGTGTTTTAGTAAATCTTAGAATTGAAGTGGCTCTAACTCAACCTCAAAAACTACATAGGAAGAGGGTTGTCCAAATGTTTATAAAGGCTATCTAGGCCATACATCTAGGCAATATGGGACTCTAGCACGCCCCCAAATCCAAGAATGCACATTCGAAGCGTGAAGTTTGTAGAACTAGACATTTGTGGGTGCCCCAACACAAAGCGGAGGGTAGGCTCCAAAACCATCTTAGAATTGAGTGAGCCTAACTCAATTCCAAAAACTGGCTCATAAAGAGAAGGTTACCCAAGTACTTATAAAGCAATCTAACATACCTCTAGCCAATGTGGGACTCTCTAACAATAAAAAAATATACCAAGAACTAAACCGTGTGTCATTAGGTGAGGTCAGTTACTTTGATTTGACGATGCCATATTGTTTGGTCATTAATCATGTTTACATTTAACCCATTAAAATCTAGATCTCATTTAGTAGTTTCACCTAATTGTTTTAGTAAATAAGAAATTAAAATATTTGTAGCATTGCTACTGTTGCTGCTCTAATGTGCATATGGTTCGAGTGCAGACATCTTCAAGGGTGTTTCCATATGTGTTATGGGATAGGGTTAGTGTACTGTAATCCCTCTCTTTGGTGGTATTTACATGGTCATTTTAAGGAAGTCTCCCAATCTGATATTGGAGAGATTGGGCAATTTTGTTTCCAGTATAAGCATTGTCGTTTCTTTAGGCTCTTTTGGCCATCTGTTTTATTTTAGTTTCTCCATTCAAAAGGAGTTCCCCATTAAATTTTTCCTTGCTTTGCTCCAATAAATTTTCTTTAATATTAAAAAAAAGTATGTAATAATAATATAACATTTTAAAAAATGACAATACTTATGCACCCACCACCTCAAACAACAAACTAAGCATAATGGCTTCAACAGGAAATGCAAACTGATAAACAAACATTTGTCCATTCAAGTTGTTAACTATCTATTTACCTCTTATTTTCCTCATTCTTTTCAAGTAATTGCCTTCATTTACCCAAAAGAATGTATTCATGCGGCTACTACTAAAGGCACTAACTTAAACACATTTAAAACAACGAAAAAATAAAAGCAGACTCGTAAAAGAATAATGTCCACATAACCACACCAAATCAATTCAAAATTTGACAAGTACCTTTCTTGTCCCCGCCGCATCTTTTTCTTTTATATGTCGCTCTAATTCTTCCTTCTCTCTTTGATCTTTTAATCTTTCTTCTCTTTCTTCTTCAGACTGTTTGCAAATTGGCAAGCAATCACATAAGCAAGAGATGAAAATTGAAAAAGAAAAAATAACTATACAAAAATTATGTAATAAAGCACTATATTCATGCACCAAAAAAAGTATTATATTCTCAAGAAAAATTTTAAATAAAGAAAATGGCATGATGGACAAAAATTAGACCAATACATTTTCTTTTCTTCAGAGAAGTGAGAACACAAATAATATTTAGGATAGGCAACAATAGTTTGGCACCACCATGGCAAATATGGATATAAATATCACCTAGCAAGAGGCCTAATTACCCAAAAACAACAGAACCAGAGACAAAACTCAACAATTGAATAAGTTGAATATGCTCAACCAAGCTGACTGAACACAAATCCTTTGGACTATATCAAAGTTCAGTCAGACAGAAATTAGAAGACAGAAAACACAACAGAATTAATTAAACAAGTGGATATAGCACAGATTTTGCTATCAGTTGAAAATCTATGTCATATCCCTCATGTTGAAAAGGACCAAGGTCATATATAAGCACAAAGCATTTAAAAACAAAGATACCTCTGATCCAGAATCTTCATCAAGGGAAGTTTGTCTCCTGACTTTCTGCCTTTCCTTTTTTAAAATCACCTGCAGGATTGCATTGGGTCAAAACAAGTTACATTCTGTTAGAAGAACCATTGATCAGCAGCTTACCATGAGCAAGAAATATGAAAGTGAATCTAATAGGTTATGAGCACTTTGCCTCATCATCTTCATCATCCTGAACTTCAGTTTTCTTCCTAAAACGTTTTTTATTACTGACAAGCTTTCTAGACGTAGAAGCAGTAGCTATGGAAGATTTATCTTCACCAGCAACATAGTCCTCATCACTATCGTCATCAGCCTTCAAAATCGCGTAAGTCTGCTGCTTCTTCACCAACATTGCAGCTTCTTTCTCTTGTTTCTGATATTGCTGATATATATACAAGAGTACCAATAGCCAGCAGATAAAAAATAATATCACAATTACATGAAAGAATTTGCCAGATAAACACCACAAAGATGGCAGTATATTTTCATATGACTTAGATATATTTAAAAAATAAAATATAAAAAATAATACTAACATTTAAACCAGACGATCTACGAGGAACTCTTGAGAATATTTGTTCAGCAAATGCACGAGTCTCTGTTGACGCAATCCCAAACTCCACTAGTTTGCCCGCCAAATCAGCTGGTGAAGCAGCTTGCTTAGCTGCAACCGAGAAAGAGATTACCAAAACATTGCATGTAAGTCAGATATATTTTCCAAAATGATTATACAGAAGCATTTGTTTGGAAAAAATTATCATTTCAGATGCATTACATAGTCCAATCATGTACTGTACAACTGTGGGCTGAGAATATCCCAGCAGTGACATCAACTTATCTGATACCCATGTCTTCAGGCTGTCATCACTTCCCATTTTCACTGCAAGTAGATAAAATACAATACATCAGCATAATATGGATTGCAGTGTCAAGAAGCATGATGAGTGGCGGCTCTCGCTATGATGTTAAAAATCTTATCGGCCCAAACAGAACTCAATCAATAGCTGCAAATGGAAATAAAAAATCCGACACGTGCGTAATCATTGAAACTGGCACCAATGTCAGAGGAAATAGAAGTTCTATGAAACAACGACCACTTCAGCTACTAAGCCTAGTTCCACTAGGTGGACTAGATTACACGAATCAGACAGCGCCATAATGTTCTATCATATAGCATGTTTACATTTAGGTTTTAATCCATTAATTAAAACTCATATCTGCTTTAATAATTTAATCAATGGTTCCCCTACCTCTAGTCATTAAAATAAAAATTAAAAAAAAAATAATTCTAACAAAAACTTCATATTATTTGCTACTGTTGGAAATCGAAGGAAAAGAAGAGGGAAAAGAGATAAAAGAGATGTGAGAAGTGTGAACTAACTCAAAACTCTTCGTGCTTTTTCCTCCTCGTCTTAAAGAATCTCTTCTCTTATAGAAAAATTAAAAAAAAAAATTTTAAAAAAAAAACGCACAATGAAACCTAATACTCCTACTCAATGGCACTGCTATTTCGACTCTGACACAGCAGAACACAGCACAAACAAAGCCATTTAAATTTAAAAAAGAAAAAAAGAAAAACGAACTTGTTTCACAATTTATACTAGTACACAATAATGAATTTCACACCTAAGTTAGAGAGGCAAAGAAAATTCGTAATAGCAATACCGAGTGTTTTAGAAGCTTACAGGTTTTTTTTTTTTTCCTTCTCTCCTCTTGCTGTGAGCTAAAACGCTGTCGCTTTGAGACTGAGGTGAATTTGTTTGGAGTGGTGGTGGCGCTGGTTTGGAGAGAGCTTGAAGGAAAACGAGAGTCGTTAAAGATCGGAGACGGAGAGGGCAGAAAGGCGTGAGAGTGCGAAGGAAGGGGAAAACGACGAGAGACAGCACCAAAACGACGATTGTTGCGGGGTTACTGGGGGGATTGGGCCTTACTTGATGAGTCGGTGGATTAACAACAAGAGATGCTAATTGGGTAGTTGGGTCGTTGGGCCTCCGGCTCTCTGTGTATCTTTGACCAAAAAAAATTAAAGAAAATAATTGTAAATTGAGGTTAATTTTGATATACCAATAATCAATAGTCAATTATTCTGTTTAAACATTGAGAATCAAACACTATTTTTTTCACAAAGACATTTGTCTAAAGAACCTAAATAATTTGGTTTCGAAAGAATCATTTAAGAACGCTATTTAAAAAAATAATTTGATTGGTTAATAATCATTTTCAAAAGAAAAAAAAAACCTAGTTATACGAGCATGGAAGCAATGAGCAATGGATGAAGACAAACTGCACAGTAGTTGTGGTCAGAGTAGGTTTTTAATAATGGCATATTGAGTATAGGGTTTGGTTTCTTTATTTGTGAAAGATGGTTATACATCTAGTAGGGTCTTATTATGTGCAACTACTACAAAGCCTCTTATACATGAGAAAAGCAAGGAGGCTAGGGTTTTGTTTCATGTCCGAGTGAGAGAGAGTATGCAAGTTTTCAGTCTTCAAGCACTTGGTTTCATTTTGGCCTGCCATATAGCCACCTCAGCTTAGGGAACCTTGAAATAGGAGATTTTCACTTAGCGTGAATGAAGTGTCGCTCATAGGCCTATTATTTGAGTGAGTAAATAAAAAAAATCAAAAACCCACAAATTAAGTATAGGCTATCGTTAACATTGAGACTATAGAGAGAGTAAAAATGGACTTTGCCCAAGTGTAGCCTTGGGTGATTAGCTAAAAGACACGTATGTGTTTGTGCACTGCACTCTTGGACGTAAAACCTGTTTTACATAATAGTTTTTATACTTATATATATATTTAACAAATTATAACACTCCCAAATATTTTCCCAATAAACCTAACCAACCAAGGATTTTTTTTAGAGAGAAAAACGTGATTTCTCTCAACTCTCTCCGATTACTCTCTTTTGGTAAGTGCACTCACCCTCTCCTTATATGGGTTATGAGTTTAATGAATCTTTGGGCTACCATTACATGGTTTTCTTTCTCATTTCATTTCAAATCATTACTACTCCTTAATCTATAATTACATGGCAGTTGAGAATGCCATTCTAGGTTCCTAGGATCACATTGGCAATGGTCAGTCATTCTCGACAATAAACGATGAATGAGTTTAAGCTTATGACTATATTTTTTGTCATTATTCATATCTTCCTAGCATTGTACACTCTTTTGTTGAAATTTGAAAATGATATGATTTATGCTAGATTTAGAAAATTATTATTTTTACAGTTATTATTACAATTATATTTTGAAAAACCATGGGACTATTATTGATATGCTTGTATGTCATCAAACAAATGTTTTATCTTTCTAAGAAAATATTTATTTGAAAATATTGAGTTAAGCTTTATTTTCTATAATTGTCAAAGATGATTTTTATGAATTTAATAAAATTATCATGTTTCATATTATGAATGTTCTAATCATAACTTTAGAATCACAGTTACGTGCTACTGAAAGTGTTGAACTAAATATGATTCATAACAATGGCTAGATATATACTATGTGGATTTATAAAATCACTGTTTCTATAAGCAACTCTCTAAGCCCCCTACACCTTTTCTACATTGCCAATAAGGCTAGAGGGGCTAGAGAATCTGTTGAAACCGGACAGAACATAGCATAACAGCATATCTTCCATGTTAGTGTAACAAACCAATGATCATAGTAGCACCATTCACAATTGATTCCAAATTAGCACATCCTAACACACAACCCTTCCCTCTACGAAGGAAAGTATGACCCAAGATTCCAACAAACATGTAGCCCACATAACCAATGCATGACACCTTCACTTCAGATCAAAATGATGAATGGAACGCACATATACAGTGCAATCAAAGATGCCAATCCTGCATTCCACATTTCAATGTCCAATAACATACCTACGGACACTGTTGGGCTCAGAGATTGATTCACAGTGTAATTAAATGATGCCTAATGTGTGGCAACGAGTACCAAAATAAATCCGATAGAATTAAATCTACCAATTCCAAGACAAATACAAATAAAAATAAATACCAGGGTGAATAGTAATCCACAGTGGGACCGCTGATCACTATTCACAGTGGGGCCCACTTGTCACTATTCACACGGACAAAGACTCAAAGAATGGGCAGTATCACTATTCTCGTGAATAGTAAATTCAAAGTTACTATTCACTGTGGTGGGACCCACGTCACTATTCACACCACCAACAATAGATCAAGAAATTTGCACACCGAATTTTTAACGTGAAAACCCCCAAATACCGAGGGAAAAACCACGGGACAAACTCCGAAAAATATTCCACTATATTCAGGATAATTACACAATATCCTTTCCACACTCTCCAACCCAAGAGGTAAATATAGTGTTTCCCGGTGAGAACCCTCCTATTCAAATACTACACTTTTGCAGTACCAAGGAGTAATAAAGATGATACCAAAAAATATTCCCGGTGTATATACCCACACCCTACACTCTCTGGGATTTACTCACACTCTCTATTTTCCTCTCACTCTCAGAAAAATAACACACTCTCTGTTATTTTTCTCTCCTTTGCAGCTTATATCTCTGTTGCTGCTTGTGATGCATCAATTGAGCAAACGCCTCTATTTATAGAGGGAGCTCAACGCGCGTGCGATAATTAATTTCTCGCTCACGCGTTGAAAATTCTCCTTCAGTGCCGACTCTTTACGCGTGAATAGTGATTTCACTGTTCACGCGTTGAAAAATCTTATGTAAGCACTGACATCACGCATGGAAAAATCTCTCCCGGCTGCTTCAAATTTATCGGCTGGACCCCACAATTCTCCCCCTCCAGCCGATGGGGAAGTAATCTAGGAGCAATCATCTAGGATCCATGCCGATCAACTCGGCACAAAGTTGAAGCTTATCTCGTGCTACAACTTTCTTCATGCAATAACCTTGCATTTCTCAAGCATTTTAATGGTGCTAACACTAGAGCATCATCCACAAGCCTCGTCACCGGCTAAATATGCTCTCTTCACTTGTACCGCCGACATTCGGGACACGCTGCCTGGACTCCACTCCGCCAGGAAGACTTTCGATACAAAGGACCCATCACATGGATCCAACAAACACCATGTTATCCATACTTGAACTAAACCAGCTGATCCAAAACATCAGCTCCTTTCCAGCTTTCTCCAAATCATCATGGAGAAACGCAGTGTTCGTGTCTAATCGCCAAGCTCCAAATCCAAGCTAGCCGTCAATCCGAGAATAACTCGAATAGAACTCATTTTGACAACTGGAGAGAAAATCTCATCAAAATCTATCCCTCGCTTTTGACCAAAGCCTTTTACAACCAAGCGAGCCTTATACTTCACTAGCCGGTCGCCATCTTTCTTCAGCTTGAACACCCATTTATTCTTCAAGGCTTTCTTGCCTTTAGGGAGTTTTACCAACTCATAAGTATCGTTCTTCTGCAAGGAATTCATCTCTTCTTGCATGACTTTGATCCACTGAACTTTATCCTTATGAGTATGAACTTCTTCAAAACTCTCTGGCTCCCCCTCATCAGTGAGAAGGACATACTCCGACCTAGGATACTTGCTGGATGGATATCGCACTCTGTTAGATCTTCTAAGTTGTGGCGTATGAGCTTGCTCCCCTTG
Source organism: Dalbergia cochinchinensis (assembly GCA_031216125.1). Classification (NCBI taxonomy): domain Eukaryota; kingdom Viridiplantae; phylum Streptophyta; class Magnoliopsida; order Fabales; family Fabaceae; genus Dalbergia; species Dalbergia cochinchinensis. The sequence continues at coordinate 48,592,587 of CM062373.1, read as the reverse complement.
CTCAACACCTCCTCCATCTCCAGCATCATCAACAGCTGGCCCATCATCAACCCCATGGTCTTGAACCTCTCCCCCTTCTGTGGCATTTTCTTTAGGAAGAGAGACTGGTGTAAAATTAACCTTATCACCAGATTCAGTAGTTTTCTCTGGAATAGAAGAATCCGACATAGCTTCTTGCTCATGAAATACTACGTCTCTACTTCTTATAATCCTTTTCGTTTTCGGATCCCATAACCTGTAGCCAAATTCCTCATCTCCATAGCCCATGAATATGCAAGGAATTGCTCTATCATTAAGCTTCTGTCTCTGCTCCTTACTTATGTGAGCAAAGGTTTTGCATCCAAACACCTTCAAATGAGAGTAACTAACATCATGTCCGGACCATACTCTCTCAGGAATGTCAAAGCCCAAAGGAACAGGCGGAGATCTGTTAATCAGGTAGCACGCCGTTTGAACAGCTTCACCCCAGAATGGCTTAGGCAGCTTAGCCATTCTCAACATACATCTGACTTTCTCCATAATGGTTCTGTTGATTCTTTCGGCCACACCATTATGTTGTGGGGTGCCAGGAACCGTCTTCTCATGCCTGATGCCATGTTCAGAGCAATAATTCTTGAATTCATGGGAAATGTACTCTCCCCCATTGTCACTGCGAAGACACTTCAAAGGTTTCCCAGTTTCTCTCTCCACCATGGCATGAAACCTTTTGAAGTATTGAAACACCTGGTCTTTCCTCTTTAGGAAATAAACCCACACTTTTCGTGAAGCATCATCAATGAACGTTACAAAATATCTGCTATCACCCAGAGTCTCCACCTCCATTGGACCGCATACATCAGAGTAAACCATATCTAAAGTATTCTTTTTCAGCTTCAATCTTTTGCTAAAAGATACTCTATGATGCTTGCCAAATAAACAATGATCACAAGGATTTAACTTTGTACCTTTGGCATAAGGAATGAGGGATTTCCTAGCCAAAATCTGTAATCCTTTTTCACTCATGTGAGCCAGTCTTCTATGCCACAAATTTGGCGAAGCATCGTCCTCGACTGCATTTAATCCTTCAATCTGCTTAACTTGAGTCTTGTACAAAGTGTTGTACAATGTCCCTCTGGCAACCACCATCGAACCTTTGGAAAGCTTCCACTTGTCATCACCAAAGTTACTGTGGTATCTGGCTAGATCCAGAGCATGCACAGAGATCAGATTCAGGCGTGAATCCGGCACATGTCGCACGTTCTTCAATGTCAATGTACATCCTATATTTGTTTGAATGCACACATCACCAATGCCAACAATATCAGAATTACTAGTGTTTCCCATCCTTACTTTGCCAAAGTCTCCTGATTTGTACACAGTAAAGAATTCCTTGTTGGGAGTGGCATGATAAGAAGCCGCTGAGTCAATGACCCATTCAACACATGAATCTGCAACATGACACTCTTCATCTACAAAAGAGAGCAACACCACTTCCCCATTTGTCACAGGGGTTGTAGTATTTTCATCATCAGCTGCGTCCTGACTTCTCCGATAGTTCTTGCCTCTGTCTTTCCAAGCCTTACAAATTCTTTTGATGTGCCCTTCTTCGCCGCAATGGTAACATTTGAACTTTCTTCGATCGACTGCGATCGATCCTTTGGTTTTCTGGACCGCCCTCTGATCTTGCTTCTCCCCCTGTTCTCTGTGACAAGGGCCTGAGAATTATCTATTCTCACCAAGTCTTTTCTTCTAGTTTCTTCATTGAACATACTGTCTTTGACTTGGACTAAAGACAGCTTCCCACCTGAAGCAGAGTTGCTTAATGACACCACCAAGGTCTCCCAGCTATCTGGCAACGAACTCAAAAGTAATAGTGCTTGTAACTCATCATCTAGCACTAACTGCATGGTACTCAATTGATTCAACATGTCTTGAAATTCACTCAAGTGCTCAGCAACAGACCTTCCATCTCTGTACTTGAGATTCACGAGCTTCCTGATTGTGAAAGCTTTATTATCTGCAGTCTTCCTCTCATAGAGATCTTGTAAAGTCTTCCACAGAGTATGGGCATTCGTCTCTGTGGCTATATGGTGGAATACGCTGATATCCACCCACTGCCTAATTAATCCAATGGCCTTTCGGTGCATCTTTTTCCAATCTTCTGCTTTCATTTCTGCTGGCTTTGCATCTCCCTTCTCTACAGGATCATACAAATCCTTATAGAAAAGTATATCCTCCATTTTTGGCTTCCAAATGGAGTAATTTGCTGCTGTTAGCTTGATCATGGTACCCATATTCTCCTCCATTTAATTTACACAGCACAATCCTGAGCTCAACTTGTGCTCTGATACCACTTGTTGGGCTCAGAGACTGATTCATGCCAGAATTAAACGACGCCTAATGTGTGGCAACGAGTACCAAAATAAATCCGATAGAATTAAATCTACCAATCTACAAATCATGATGAAAAATAAATACCAGGTGAATAGTAATCCACTGGGACCACGATCACTATTCACCCTGGGGCCCACTTGTCACTATTCACACTGACAAAGACTCAAAGAATGAATCAGATCACTATTCTCGTGAATAGTAAATTCAAAGTTACTATTCACTGTGGTGGGACCCACGTCACTATTCACACCACCAACAATAGATCAAGAAATTTGCACACCGAATTTTTAACGTGAAAACCCCCAAATACCGAGGGAAAAACCACGGGACAAACTCCGAAAAATATTCCACTATATTCAGGATAATTACACAATATCCTTTCCACACTTTCCAACCCAAGAGGTAAATATAGTGTTTCCCGGTGAGAACCCTCCTATTCAAATACTACACTTTTGCAGTACCAAGGAGTAATAAAGATGATACCAAAAAATATTCCCGGTGTATATACCCACACCCTACACTCTCTGGGATTTACTCACACTCTCTATTTTCCTCTCACTCTCAGAAAAATAACACACTCTCTGTTATTTTTCTCTCCTTTGCAGCTTATATCTCTGTTGCTGCTTGTGATGCATCAATTGAGCAAACGCCTCTATTTATAGAGGGAGCTCAACGCCGCGCATGATAATTAATTCTTGCTCACGCGTTGAAAATTCTCCTTCAGTGCCGACTCTTTACGCGTGAATAGTGATTTCACTGTTCACGCGTTGAAAAATCTTATGTAAGCACTGACATCACGCATGGAAAAATCTCTCCCGGCTGCTTCAAATTTATCGGCTGGACCCCACAGACACCACCTCCTTACAAGTGGTTGGTCCTTCCAAATTAGTTTATAACCTTTGAAGATAATCTTGTTTCTTGTCCAACATAATGACCAACAAATAACATACTTAAGGCTTAGCCACAGTTTCCTATCAAAGCCTCTAAATGGGGCTCGATACCAAAAGTCAAGAAACATACAGAGCTCCTGGTAAACACGTAACAATGTTCCACAGTTTCAAGAAACGGTACCAAATGTTTAGTTGCACAAAATGGGCATGGCATTAGCCAAAATACAATTTATTCTATTATGATGATATTTTATGTAATTTAAGACTGTCTATTTGAGTTATGAATTTTGGAACGATTTGGAAGAATTAAATATTCTATGTATTTTATTGAATAAAGTTTTCAAGAGTTTTGAGAAATTTGTTTACTTGGTTATTTCTTTATTTTTATAATTTATTATGACCATTAAATTAATAATTTACTATGCATGATTACATGAAATTAATTGTAGAAGGCTTCTATAAGGGACAGTATGCTTTATGTGCTGCCGATCACGATTTTTTGATTGTGACATGCTCAATCACAAAATTCACGGATTAATTGAGGTCTATGAATAGCTAGTTTGTTCGCAAAAGCGCCCAGGCATAGGCTAAGCTTGATTGCATGGAGTTCGACCATGGGGTTGAGGTCTAGGATCTACATGATGTAACACGCCGGCTTCTGTTTACACCAATTACTTTAAACACGCTTAAGGTGATTAGTTGAATGTAAGATGATGACCAGCTTTAATCATCATTAACTAACTTGACTAGAGTTAATTTTATGTGATTATGTGGTGATTAATTAATCTATTATGATAATTAGGCCCGAGAAGATTGATTATCACTAATTAGGCTTAATCTAGGTTAGTCAAAGATAATTGAGTCTAATTGAGAGTTAATTATTTTAATTAATTAATTTAAAAATAATGAATCATCCATAATTAATTTTAACCTCTAAGTAATTAAAATACATAATTTCACATTTAATTGTGTTTAATTAGTTTAAGAGCAAAAAGTGAGCTAAACTTTGAAAATTTGATTTTCCCTCCATGTGTTTTAAAATATTCATACTCAAATTTAAAATTTCAAGAGATGTGCATAAAATAATATTTATTCGAATTAAAGTATTTATGAAATTATTATTTTATTCCTAATTAGTATTATTTTAATTTTTTATTGTGAAATTCCTAATTCACCCTAACTTTAACACTCACAATTACCTTATGCCCCTAAGACACAACACAAAATGAAACCCCACCTCCTCATGCTCAACACACCCTTTTACCACACACTTACACTTGAAATTTTCTCTCCTCCTTCATCTTTAATTCATTATCTTCTTCCCTTCTTTTCACTTCAAGCCCTAACCTTCATTACTAAACCCTCTCCAAAATCCAAACACACTAAGCTCCCTCCCTTCCTCATCCAAATCTCAAGTCATTCCTTGCTTGAAGATTCAAAAAGCCCATCCTTGTAGCCCTCCAAAAAACCGAGGCTACACCTACTTGAAGGAGGAGGTTTTGTTCATTTTCCACCTCTTGGAGCTTCCAAGACCTTCACCTCTTATGGCCTTCAAGTTGTGGTAGGGGTTTGATTTTGCACAATTTTATCTTTTAATTTTAATCATTTCATATATAATTCAATGGTCAAAATTTATTGGGTAAAATGCATTTATCATCCTTAAAGTATCAAGAAATGATACTGCACCCCATTTATTTGAAAACATACATTTTACTCCATTTCATTAAGGAGGTGTTTGGTGTATTCTATCTTATAGTTTGATTTTTATAAATTATATGTTAAATAATAAAAATAATTATAGAATAAATAATAGATTTAATTTCTATGCATTGATTTGATATTGTTTAATTTCTACAATGTATTAAATAAACTTATCTATCATAATCATTTTATATATATTAAAATGATAGATAATTTTAAAATTTAGAATTAAATAATTATTTTAATTAAAAATTTAATGATAAATATTTTAAATAAATAATAAATTAAAATTAAATTAATTTTAAAAATAATATCAAAATACATAAATTAATAAAAATTAGTATATAAATTTATAATACATGGCGAATAATATCAAATTTCATACAAAATACAATTATATATAATAAAAATAAACAATTTAAATCACTTTTACAAATTTTAATTTTAATTATAATTTTTTTAAATTTATCTATAAATGATTCGTAAATAATATTACTTTTGGTATGTTTTCTATGTTCATTACATTATTGTGATACAAAAATGTAGAAGTTGGAAATACCATAAGAAAAAATGATATATATATTTTTTATATTTGATATTGTATAAAAATCAAATATTTTTTCAGTGCCAAAAAATTTGATATTATATGAAAATAAAAATTAAAAAAATATAATTATAAAAAATAATAATTGAATTTTAATACATTGACCGTATAAATTTTTTTTACATTGCTATCCAATATTAATCAATTCATTTAAATGACTTCACAAGTAGTCGATATGGGAGTAAATCATTATCAAATGACAATATATGCTTGAATACATGATAAAACTTATTTATACTGTTATTACAATAACATTAAATTCATAAAATAATTATTAAATAAATCAATCAATAAAAATTAAAAAATATCAAATCATGATAGATAACAACCCATTATAATAACTACCCACGCGATTTGATAATTTCTTATTTTTTTATTAGTTGACAGTATAAAATTTTTTTTACAATGCAAACTAAAAAAAATTCAAAATAATATCAAATCATGCTAAATAACTAACTATTAATTATAATTATTAATTTATAGAAATTATTCTTAATATTTTGAATCTCATTAATAAAATAATATTTTATATCAATATTATCTATTGTTAATTTTATTACTCATGTATTATTTATTTTTAAAAGTAATTAGTATTTATTTATACATTTTAATATTATTCTAAATATTTATTTGAAATGTTTATTATTAACTTTTCAATTAAAACAATTATTAAATTCTAATATAATTTTTAATATTGTTTATGAATTTAGTTTCTATGAATTGACAGTATAAAATAATTTTAATCATGAACTGATAAAAATTCAAAAAAGTATCAAATTCTATAAAAATTCATTTACCAATATTTTATTTTATGCTATCAATATGTAAAAATTAAATTCATTACTTACTTTATAATTATTTTTATTATTTGGCATTTAATTTACAAAAAAATCAAATCACAAAAGAGAATGCAACAAATACCCTTAATAAAATGGAATGAAGTGTACATTTTTTAAACAAATAGGGAACAAATAGAGTGAAACACCATTTCTTAATATCTCAAGAGGAGAAATACATTTTACCCATATTTATTTCCCTTATTCTTATAACTAACCACTATTCTCACTTTATTCTCTCCCCCACACAAAGTTAAGTGATACATACAATGTTACTTTTCCTTTTAAGAAAAAGAATTGACCGAAATCGCGTGGTGATAATGCGCAAATCACCCCAGTAGGAGATGCGTTTTTTAGCATTTCACTGCCTGTCAGGTCATGACCAAAATACAAAAGCAATTCACTGTAGATATGAAATCTTGACAGCAATAGTGCATTTATACCTACAGTGTGGAGCTTAAAAGTTACCATAAACCAACTTGTTACGGTTTGAAACAGCTTTTTTCATTTAAACAAAATCTCATGAACACGACGCACTCAACATACATTTCACATAAACTAAACATCTCGAAAATTCGAGTTTCATAACTAATAACCTAAAACACAGAGATTTATCCTTATAATATATCTTTATATCTTTCTAATAGACACATTAACTCAACCCAGGTTATTTAGGGTCGAATGGACAACGGATATTGGTGGTTTAGAAAGAAAAGAACCACCAGCGAATCACACGTAGCACTTTTCTTGCGTCTTATTAGATGTTTTTGGAAATAGCTTAATCGTGTGGCTCTCTTAAGATTCCTAGCTATTATGTATCCAATGTCGAAAGCTTAATAAAAAAAAAATGTTGAATGCCAAAAACTTCAAAATTTCAAAATACACAAATATCCAGCCTTGGCTAGCATATTTAGTCCAGCCAACTGAAAAGCCAAGGAGAAAAGAGGAACGCAGATTGACTCTAAACTTCTTTCCAAGTTTGTTTGGTTAATACCTGACATTGACAACACCCCACGAAAAGGGCATTTCTACCTCACAATCAGAGATCTCAATTTTGCTTGCTGGGTCTAGGAGGTCCGAAGTAGTTTGTTATCAATCCCATTAATGAGAACCTGGAGTTTAGATTAACATCTAATCAGCAGCTTCGACATTGAAGAATAAAATAGCATATAAATTTAATATTATGCAGAAATTTATTTATGACAATAACCAAATACATGGCAGATAATGCTCACAGAAAGGAAAAGAAATGAAGGAAAAAAAAAGAAAACAACACCATCATGTAAGGATGGAAATCATCTGCCCTCAAGTCATATCCTCTTTCGTGTCACATCAATTATTAATTGTCACATGTAAGATAGGAATCAAAAGACATTCAAAAATTTAAAACAGTTACCAAATATATAATAATATTTTCCATATGACAATAAATGATTGGTGGAACAGGTGATTTATGCGCCATATAAATAATGTCTAGGATTATGGTATAATGTCCAATATCAATATTACTTCTAGGGTAAGCTTGAATTGATTTTAGTATGCCTCCTAGGGACATTCTCCATCATAAAATGTATCTAGAGCAAAGAATCCATCATGTGTAGTGAAACATCAAAACAGAACAAAGTGCATTATTCATGACGGGACAGATTGTTAAACACTCCAGTGTTTTGTTCACCAGTAAAGTATAAATCATAAACTGCAATTTTTTCTATAATGGCATATCGGCTATTTTGTACTCTAGAACATTACTATCCTATATGACTTTAATTGAAGAGGATCTGTTATGTAGGCATTCGTCTGTGTCTTGTAAGGAGAGGAACCTAAAACTAGTTGATGAATCACAGCTGTGATCTGAGCATGGTTATTATCCCGGTTAACTCTTCAGAGTCCATTTTGACTGAAGAGGATTGTTCTCGGTCGTTGAGGTGGTGACCTGGATTTCCATAAATGGTGGAGAACTAGGTTCAACTCCTCCATTCTCTAGTTATTAAATGATAGCTCTAAAAGGGATTTCTATCCTACAGTTCTGCCAAGCTCTAATATCACTAATACTTCACATGAAAGTGATGAAACATTTGATGTCCTTAAAAATGGTTGCTATGGTAGTAGAACTCCTTAAACAATGGATCTCCATCTCAGGCTACTGACCTGTGTCTTATTGATAGACCCTGGAAATTTAACTAAATATGTGAGGGGTGCATCAGAACCTAAGCTGGAAAAAAAATCCAAGAGCTTGTTCCACTATAGCCAAATATCCGTTTTAGTGTAGGATTTTCCCCATTGTAGGAGCTAGACTAGACTCCGTTGTTTCTTGTCATTAAAAATCTGTTCCAATCAGTTGGAATTGGAGCTCCAATATTGGAGTTGTTGTTAGAAGCTACTGAGGTGCAGAAGCTCCCAGAGGCTGACAGGTTTCTGCAAGGTCAATCTCTGAATTGCATCAGTGGTGGGATTGGCACAATTCAAATGCAACATGGTTGAGTTCCAATGTGCAGTAGCAGTGGTCTAGTTTTCTACTTTCCAACCAGAGTTCATTCCAGATCAACTGGTCCAGGTCTCGGATGAAGAACTGGAACCAGAACGGTTGGAAAAGCTGAAGATCAAGCTGGAGTTCAAATGCAGCCTTATATGCTACGCACAAACCCCCATGCAAGTTGCAATCCTATGGCACTATTGCAGGTTATTATAACTCATCAAACAGTTGAATACTTGAATTATAACTATCTGTCCATCATATTGATCTTAAATGCCATGTTTCAGAAAATTAAGACAATAATATGCTATTAGCTGAGGTAAGATTGATTTTTATTTAAATTAGTGTCAACAAAACAAATCTCTCCAAAATACATCAAGGAACTAATGCTCAACCTGTTATACGTCAGCCCCACCCCTAGAAAGCTTCCATCAGACACATCAAATCATTATCCAATTCCTATCAAACGCTAAATCATTATCAATTATCAATCCTAATCCTATCAGGGTACCACTCGTCTACAAGAGCATGCGACAAATTCTAAGTGCAACCAAGAAAACAATCAAGCAATTAATTCTTCATCCGTTCATCTACTTGGCTCTGAATTAGCCAACTATCGACCCAAGCATCAGATTTCTTTCTTCTTTGTTTTGCAGGTCACTTCCTCTATGCTAATTCAAATGGGAATAAAGATAGATTTAAAATCTCACTCTATTATTCCTGATGCTTCTGGAGCATATGAAGCATATGTCAAAACAAATAAACAATAAAAAGTTCACTTTCCTGATTCTAATTCATCACTCATCAAGCAACAGAAGTAAGCGGCCAAATCTGAATTCTTCAATTTTGCCTAGATTTTTCCCCTTCAGGAGAAAAAAAAAAAGAGAAAAGAAAAGAAAAATCTCAAAGAAAAGAAAAATCTTAAGGGTACATTTAGTTTCAGAAAACAGTTTTCATTGTGGGTTTTCAGTTAGTTTCCTAATTTTTCAGGATTTTTTTAATGAAACAGCAAATACTATAAAATTCAGTTCCAGTTCTCATTTTCAATTTTCACTATGTCCTCTACAGGATCCTGAAAACAGAAAACTGACTGAAAACCCCAAAAAATAACTGTTTTCTGAAACCAACTCGCTCCTATTTTTTTTTCTGAAAACAGAAAACTGACCCAAAAAATGAACTGTTTTCTGAAACCAACTCGCCCCTATTGTTTTCTAAGTTCTTATTTCATAAATTTAAATAAAATTTCTGGAATATACAATACCACCCAGCTCCCAACTATAAGAGCCATTCTCAGCTTATTGTTCTTTCAGGGGGAAAAAAATAAGAAGAATTAAAATAACGAGAAATTAATCACACGCGAACGTATCTTGCTTCACAGACATTTTCTTTTTTTAAATTTTTTCACAAACAGATCTGAAATTTCAATTTCAAATTCACATGCAAATTCCAATGGTGGATTAGAAAAGAAAAATAAAAAAAGAGGAATGGAAAAAAGTAAAGAAACTGACATCACGGCCATCATAACTTGCTTGAGATCGTTCTCGACGTTCCTCATATTGGCGACGGATTGGGCGCAGAATATGAGAGCCACCCAGGAGCACACCTTGTACCTAAACATGACGCCCGCCACGCCCAAGATCACGGCGATGAACCCCGCGTAGTCGATCGGAAGCTCTTGCGGGGACACGGCCGGCGCCACATATGGACGAGCCGCCGATGGCATGCGCGGATCGTTCCCGTGGGATGATGACATCACTCTCTCTCTCTCTCTCTCGAGATCTCGTTCCTTTTATTCGTCACGAATGTGAGTGAACTAGTCAGAAAGCAGTGCTAGGTGCGGTTTATTTAAAGATAGAAGTTATTATTTTTTGTGTCTATTTATTATCTCAAATTTTGAAGGTATAGTCTTAGGATAATGATATTTTGATACTCAAAAAATGAATGTCTATTTAAATACTTATTTTATAATTATTGAATATGATAGTGATCCTCATTTATTCTTAATATTTATCATATTTAATAGTTATAAAGTGAGTATCTGAACAGATATCCACTTTTCAAATGTCAAACTAGCATTCCTCTAATTTTTAAGTATGTATTTACATGCTTATTTTACTTATTCTAAAATAATTTATAGTTTTAACACAACTTTTATTTCTCATCTCAAGATGAGTATTGATTAATTTTTTAAGCTTTCTTCTTAATAAGAAAGTGTTATGTTGAACAAATGTCTAATGAATAAAATTATACTGGGAAAATAGAAAGTGGGTTATAAAGTTGGGCTTTATTTGAAACCTTGTTAAATATGAAATCTTTTATTACAATAGGCTTAACACAATTCATTTCACAATGCAATTAATAGAAATTCCTCAACTTGTAAGGCATAACAAACCAAAGTCGCCTCATATTAACCTTTGATATATTAGCCTTTTAACATATTACATGATAACATTTCATTCCTGTAGAATATGAATTGTACTATAATTTTGTCTAGTAAACAAACCATTCTATTAAGCACTGTTCTATAAAACAACGTATAAGTTTTAGTAGTGACATAGAAATTAGAAGCAACATTGATGCCAAAATAGAAGCCTTGAGACATACTTCGAAGCAGATGTCCACTATCTTCCTTTTTCAACATCTCCTCGGCATCTATGAGATAAAAATTTGATGGCATTAAACAACAATTCAAAATCATCCTAATGGAAGCTCATGAATATATAAAAAGTAGTATTTGATCAAATGTGAGGAATATTGATGACTAAATAATTAGGTTCTTAAGATAAGTGCAACCATGCAGGTATTTGGAACAGAGTTATATAACACCTAAAAGCTTTGTAATTGTATCATCATCGTGGGACACCGTGTATCATACACAAATTATAGACAATATCCTAAAAAGGTTGCCACTAAATTATATGAAGACAACTGCAATATAAACATTGAAATATTAATTCATCATAATAAACTAACCATAACCTTTAGTAGACGACCTAGTTCCTTATATGGTTGGCCTCTTCGATAAAAGGCCTTAAGATTCTTATGCTAAACCTTACAATAGTTACAATACATCAATGCATTACCAACAGGAAATAATCAATTTCAACCAAAAAACTTTGACAAATGGCAAAATGATAATCTAAGAAAATATTTGTCTAGTTACATAAGTGGCACAGAATGGAACAATTATTGGTAAAATTATAGTGCACATCTCTTGTCATTTCTTCTTCAAATCATCTAGGTTGATTAGTTTTCCCCATAGTGACGTTACTTATGTATTGAATTTGGCTATTAAAATTGATAATTAGCAAGATTTTCATTAAGCCAAACCAAAAATAAATATATGTCGGTGGTCTTTAAAAATGTTATATTTCAATTTGGTCTAAAATCATCTTAATTCTGGTTTCCATGCTAGTAGATCAAGATTCCAAGACAACCAGAGAAGAGAATGAAGGTGGAGAAAGAGTTTTGTATATTATTGATTTGAGAGAATGGAAAGTACAAGTTAAGTTTACATTATTGAGAGGGTTCATATATATATACACTGAGTGGTCAGATCCTTAAGAGGTGGAAGCGGTAACTAAGGTTAATTGTAACAAACTAACAGACCTGCATAATTAATGAAACTGACATGTAACTAACTGAATTATCTATTTATCAGTATTAGTTAATATCCCCCCGCAAGCTAAGGAATGAATGTTGAGCATTCCGAGCTTGGATTGATGATGATCAAACAAAGGTGAACTGAGTGGTTTGGTGAATATATCAGCTATTTGGTGTCCAGTGGCAATAGGTAGCAAATGAATTAACCCGGATTGAAGTTTTTCTCCAACTAGATGACAATCAATCTCAATATGTTTTGTCCTTTCATGGAAAACCGGGTTGTAAGCAATGTAAATGGCAGATTGATTGTCACAGTAAATAGAAGTGGGAGTGGATGGAGGGTGCTGTAAGTCATGAAGAAGAAAGTGAAACCATTGGATCTCACAACAGGTGGCAGCTAAAGCTCTATACTCCGCTTCAGATGATGATCTAGCAACAGTGTTTTGTTTCTTGCATTTCCAAGATATCAAAGCTGGTCCAAGGAAAGTGCAATATCCTGTGAGGGATTTGCGAGTATCCTTACATCCTGCCCAATCTGAGTTTGAGAAAGCTGTGAGAGTAACAAAGTTATTTGCTGGAAAGAATAGACTTTTTGTAGGAGCATTTTTCAAGTACCTAAGGACCCTTATTGCAACTTGAAAGCGACCATCCATGGGCTTGGAAACAAATTGGCTTAGCTGATGCACACAATAACTAATATCTAGTCTTGAGGTTGTCAAATATTGTAGCCTGCCTATCAGTCTTCTATATGATGAAGGATCTTCATAGGGAGAGCCTTGACTAGACTCTAATTTGTTGTTTGAATCCATGGGGGTTCTTATAGGTTTGCATCCTATAAGTCCTGCATCTTCAAGAATCTCCAAAGCATATTTTCTTTGGTACAAATGAATTCCTTTGGATGACCTTGCAACTTCAAGACGAAGGAAAGAATTTGAGAGGCCCAAGGTCTTTGATTTTAAATCTTGTATCAAGGTGTGATTTTACTGACTGGATTTTATTCAGGTCATTTCCTGCCAAAATCACATCGTCAACATAAACAAGAAGAGCAATAAAAGGGGAGTCATGTTTCTTGACAAATAGGGAGTGGTCTGTTGTTGATTGAATATAACCAAGAGATAGGAGAGCTGAGGTGAGTTTTGCATTCCACTGACGGTTTGCTTGCTTTAAACTATAGAGTGACTTGACTAACTTGCATACTTGATTAGGATAAGAGGGTTGGATGCCTTGAGGGAGCTCCATATAGACTTCTTCATGCAAATCTCCATGAAGAAAAGCATTATTCACGTCAAGTTGGTGAAGGTGCCAATTAGAAGCTGCTGCCAATGCAAGTATAGTCCTTACAGTTGTCATCTTAGCAACAGGAGAAAAGGTATCAAGGTAGTCTACTCCTTCTTGTTGAGTGTATCCTTTTGCTACTAACCTAGCTTTGTACCTTTCTACAGTCCCATCAGCTTTATATTTAATCTTGTAGACCCATTTGCATCCAATTGGAGTCTTTCCCTTAGGCAACTTAGTGAGGATCCAAGTATTTGTTTCTGCTAATGCTTTTAATTTTGTATTCATTGCATCCTTCCAACTTTGTTCTTGGATAGCCTACTGATAGTTCTTGGGTTCTATTTGGGAAGAGATGGCAAGGGCGAATTTCTGATGTTTAAGAGACAAATTGGAATAGGAAACATAATTGGATAAAGGATACATAATTCCTGCTGTGGGAGTATCTTTAACAGATAAATTGCAATGATAATCTCTGAGGTATCGAGGTCTACATCTATTTCTGTCAGACATTCTGATGAGCATATCATTTGAGTTCCCAATGCTATTAATATTTCTTGTGTCTTGTGTTGTAGTTTGATTTTCTACAGTTACTTCATCTCTAGCAAGCATAGTAGCAGGATTTTCAGTAATGACAGTATTTCTATCAACTGTTTGTATTTCTATCATATTTCTGTCATTCTCAAGAGGATTGTTAAAAGGAGTATATGTGGTTGAATCCAATAAAGAAGGGTTAGAGTTACAAGTAGGTAGAATAAAATCACTTGAGTTATTTGACTCTTTAGTATTCATGAAGGGAAAAATATTTTCATGGAAAATAACATTTCTTGATACAAATAACTCTTTGGACTTTATGTCATATAACTGAAAACCTTTCGTACCAGAAATATATCCCAAGAAATAGCTTTTCTAGATCTAGGATCAAACTTGTGCCTATTAGCACTCAAGGTAGAAGCAAAACAAAGACCACCAAAGACCTTTAAGGAAGATAGGTCAAGTACATTACCATGTAAAACTTGAAAGGGAGACTTGTTGTCTAAAATAGAACAGGGGATTCTATTTATGAGATGTACAGCATGGCTAATGGCAAAGCTCCAAAATGTTTTGGGCAAGTGTGCTTGAAACAACAAAGTTCTTCCAACATTTAGGATATGTTGGTGTTTTCTCTCAACTACACCATTTTGTTGTGGTGTTTCTACACAACTAGTTTGGTGAACAATACCCTTCTTGTTATAAAAATTGTGCATTCTAAATTCCATCCCATTATCTGTCCTAAGGCACTTAATATGGCTGCTGAATTGTGTTTCAACGAATTGAGAGAAGGATTCCAAAAGGTTTCACTTTTATTTTTCATAAAGCATATCCAAGTATTTCTAGAGTAATCATCCACTATAGTAAGAAAATATTTATAACCTTGTAAGGATGACACTCCAAATGGGCCCCAAATGTCAGCATGGACAAGCTCAAAGCATGAATTACTGCTAGACATACTTGAAGGAAATGGTAATTTCTTTTGCCTAGCATAATGACATATATCACAAATCATGTTTTTATTGAATTGAATTTCTTTGTTACAAGAGTGTAACATATTGTGTTTATCAGAAGGTAAATGACCTAATCTATAGTGCCACAAATCAAAAGATGTTCTATATGAAACATTACAGCATATCATTGGCTTAGGACTACTAGGCTCATCCAATATGTATAAACCATCAGTATGTAAACTAGCTAAACCAATCTTCTTCTATGTCATGGATTCTTGTATGAGACAATTTTCAATAGAAAAGATTAATTTGCAATGTAAAGTTATAATAAGCCTACTAACAGAAATAAGGTTAACAGCAAATTCTAGTATGAAGGGAACTTCAGAAAGGTAAAAGTTTGAAGAGAAATGTATGGTTCTCAAAAATTTTGCTGAAATAAAAGAACCATCAGGAAGCTTTACATGCGCAAGTTTAATTCTTTTGTACATAGAAAACATGTCTAATTGGAAACATATGTGCACAGTAGCTCTTGTATCAAGAATCCATTGATGCATGTGTATAGGTGAGATGGGTTTCTTACCTGAAGGTTGCAAAGGATTGAAGGGATTAGAGACATAAACTTGATTAGATGATTGCAAGTTGTTGTGTTTTGATTGTTGGAGTAGATTCATAAGTTCCTTATACTGCTCTTGTGTAATAGTGTTGTCTGCAGGTTGGGCCTCACTGAATTGAATATTTCTTTATCAGTTTCAATGAAGTTTGCAGAGACATTTCTTCTTCCTAGCTTGTATCCAAGAGGATAGCCATGCTTCTTGTAACAAGTTTCAATGGTTTGTCCCCTTCTTCCACAACAGGTATAGATTTTCCCTCCATGAGTGCCTTGCCCCCTTCCTCTGCCAAAACCTATTTCCGAGGCCTTTCTGATCATACCAGAATCCCTTTTCGTATTCACAATGGCATTAGAGATGTGTGCAATGAGCTTGGTCTCATTCTTGCTAGTCAATTGCCTTTCTTGTTGTATTACTAGAGAGAAGACTTTGTTTATCGTAGGAATTGGCTCCATTAGAAGGATCTGAGACTTCACATTAGCAAAATGGTCACTGAGACCTCTCAAGAATCCTAGAACTTTATCTTGTTCCTTTTGCATTTTCACAGTGCTAAAACTAGTGCAGTTGCACCCATGTCCACAAGAACAAAGAGGTAAAGGCCTATACTTTGCGTACTCATCCTACAAAATTTCAATTCCGTAAAATAGGATCTTACAATTTTGTCTCCTTGTTTGATGGTGCATATATCTTCTTGCAGTTGCAAGGCTCGAAGTGCATTAGCTTGTGCAAATCTCTCCTTCAAATCATTCCAAATCTCCACAGCTACATCAGTGGAGGAGATGCTTTCTGCAATGTCCGAAGGAACTGCTCTTAAAAGCCAAGAAATCAACATCGTGTTACATCTCTTCCAGGCTGCGTATGTAGGATCTCCTTCTTCTAGAACAGGAATGGTTCCATCAGGAAAGTCCATTTTGTTCTTTGACATGAGAGCCATCTTTATTGCTCGGCTCCATTGATAGTAGTTTGTCTTACTAAGAAGTGTGGAGACAAGAACCAGGCCTGGATTTTCTCCTGGATGCAAGTAATAAAGGCTTGATGGATCACTTGCAGGATCTGCCATTGTTGAGACCAAGCAAACACAAGAAAACAAAAGAAAAAAACAAAAGAAGCTGAAACAGAGCGATGCGCAGCAGAGCTCCCCCTCTCAAGGGAGCTCTGATACCATCTTAATTCTGGTATCCATGCTAGTAGATCAAGATTCCAAGACAACCAGAGAAGAGAATGAAGGTAGAGAAAGAGTTCTGTATATTATTGATTTGAGAGAATGGAAAGTACAAGTTAAGTTTACATTATTGAGAGGGTTATATATACACTAAGTGGTCTGATTCTTAAGAGGTGGAAGCGGTGACTAAGGTCAATAGAACTAACTAACTAAGGTTAATTGTAACAAACTAATAGACTTGCATAATTAATAAAACTGACATGTAACTAACTGAATTATCTATTTATCAGTATTAGTTAATAAATCACTCAATTAAAGGTCAAGTGCTTAAAGAAGATTGAGTGCTACAAAAGCAAAGTGTACGACCATGTTGACTACCATGTCAGCACCATCAAAATTCATTATGAATTGGACTCAATTGATGTGTAAATTTCTTTTTGAGCATTTTCCATCCGACTGATTCCACTTTCGATATTTAATATTAGTTTTTTAATATATAATAACATAAGCTCAAACCACTCAATAAATGTTACAGATAGAAACACATCTAAGAGAAATAGGAAAACAACAAAAGACAACACACATTAAATACTTCTAATAAATCTGTCAAATTCAAGTCCTCACGGGATGTGTAGAAATATGCCAAAGAAGCCTTTGCAATGTACTCAAGCACCTCTATATATGGAAGCATAAAGCGAGTGTCTAACACGTAAAAAATAATAATTAAAATGACATATAACATAGTTCCAAAATGATGTCACCAGCAAGTGCTTGACTACTTTCAACTAAATATTAATATTTCCATTTGAAACAATAATATTTTGCAAATCAAATTTGTCAATTAAACATTCTTAAGTCAACCAAAATCTGGATTGATCCACGCCATAACATGGAAATCAAAATTTCAAAAGGTATGTATCTAATGTTAGCCCCAATAAGCCTAACACTCATTCTCACACCAAACCCTGAAGCCCATGACCTTTGAAAATTTTGAGAAGAAAATAATAGAGCAGTATCATTAGACTATCATTAGTGATCCAATAAAAAACAATACATATATACAATGGACTCAATTAGACAGAACTGCCAAGCAAGTTAGGAATTAACACCATTGGAATAAAGAATGAGCAATATATCTTTACCAAAATTCTTAATCATGTTTTTTTTTTCAATTTTAGCATTGGTTTAGAGGAGGCAAGCAATGATGATAGAGATTGCCCAGGCAATTTACCACTCCTTGATTTCTATCAACTTAGTCCAAGCAATTTGCCTTTCATGGAACCCCAACTACCTTCGCTAGCAAATAGAGGGAAGTCTGAACCAAGGAAAAAACATCTTCTCAAAATATTGGAATCGCATGTTTTCATGATTCTTCATTAACGAAGAAAATAAGAAAATAAACAAAAATCCATAAGAAAAATAGAACATAACGGTTTACCCCATTAGAATCATTGAAGATATTGAATAGCTTGTGGTTCCTCTTGTTCTTACATGCAATACCAATCTTGATGTGACTCAACCATGCTAGTTAGGGCCTAAAATAGGTAATATCTCAAAATCACAAGGATGAATGAGTGATATTGTTCATTAAGAAAATGGTTACTTAGAAGAGGACACTGTCCAAAATTACAAAAATAACTGTAAAGAAAATAGTAACAATAATAAGACAATCTGTTCCCTCTATTAAAGAAGTGCATGTGATTCTTTATTTTGTTATTGCCATTTATTATTTGCTGCTCATGAATCCTACATTTGATCAAGTGGAAACCTTGTCATAGAAGACCCAGAAAAAACCAAAAAACAACAACAACAACAATCAAGTAAACAAAAGTTCCATAAGCTCCGAGCTTGAAGGCAACTTCATATATCACAAAATAAGTTTATCTTCATATTCATTTCTTTATTCAATAAATATATTCTCCTTGATTTCTAGACAACTCAAACACCTACACACAAATCATCATTTTTCAATGTCAAACATTCAAGCTTTACAGAATGTTTGATATGAACATATACACTGAGCCGCCATCTAAGTGAAATTCTCAACCTTATTTACCCTCATTTTATTTATCACACGCCTTTCTAACATAGTTCTACCATGATGGCACTAAACTACCAATAGTAACCATAAAACATTTTTTCCTTTTCGCTTGCTCACAAATAAATGATCATCTTCACATATACCACACCTTGTCTTTTATTATGCTGGATCCCATCATTAGTTCTCAACCTGTGAATTGGTTATGATTGACACAAACTCAATATTACTTTAAATCACAACAAATAAGAATTTAGAATGAGCATGTTGTTACGTAAACATAGAGATGATTCCTTAAAACACCAAATAACATGAGCTCTAGTTCCAGAATAAGTGCATATACCAATAATGTTGCTACTATGATTCACTAAGCTACTATATGGAGCCATAAATCAAAATTTAGAGCATCTCAGGGACAACAGTTGGACAAACAAAACAAAAAGTCATCCTTGCAAAACATGAAGTTAAATTTGTTAGCTCTAGAGCCCTTGCATTCATGAGTTTAGAATGACAACAAAACCAATTCAAAGAAAATACTTTAAAGAACTACTGATATCTCCTTTGAGTTTCTTAACAAAGCATAACAGATCAAATCTAGTTAAGTATGTTACAAACTTATTGCAAGAATAATGTTTCATTTTGCATGTGCAAATATGATTTATCTTATGGGAAGAGATTGAGCCAAAAAAAAAGGGAAAGTGAAATATTATTTCAAGCAGAGCATTTATACATACTTATGGAACAAGGCATGGAAACGGTCTTGAATCGAGAATAATTTCAATACACATGTACAAACATGTTTCATCTTGTGCGAAGAGATTAAGCTTAAAACAAGGTGATCATTATCTTTTGCAAAGAATGTGAAAATGCTTAAAGACTGGAGAAAATTAAGCCAAAAGCCAAGAAACCAAGAAAATAGACTTCAGAAAGATATCATCAAAGTACTCTCAGAAAGTACTCTCAAGATAAAGATATCAGAATATGTCCATATACGTGTTACTTAGTCTTCAATCATCACAATCACAAAGATATCATCATCAAAGAAGATTTGATTGAAGATCTGAAAGCGAAAGATCTCTTTAAGGGCTGATTGTGTACATCAAAAAGCTTACATATGAGTAGAGCAAAGAATGCTATAGGAAAGGGAGGGAAATTTGAATTTTAAATTATCAAGTCAAATCCAATTTTAAACTGGTACGTCATCTATTCTGCCTTTTTGATCAACGACCTTAGCTTCATAAAGGAGGAGTTCAGAAAGCTTGCTCAGAAAGTAGAAAAGTTGTTTTTGATGGGAGATCAGAAAGTTCACATTTACAATAGTTTCTGCAATTGATGTGACAGCTCTGTCAACTTTTATTCTAGCTGCTTCTTTCAAGACACAACTAATGATCAATACGTGTCACTTGAAGAACTGATCTATAACAACGGTCACAAAGAAAAATCATTATATAAAGAGATGTTGAGCTTGAAAAATGTGAGAGATTTTAAAGATTGAAAGAGAGGAAACTCTGCAAAAATCTTCTCTCACTTCTTGGAATATTTTATCTTTATCATGTAATCAGTTTATCCGTAAAGTGTAAAGAAAATCTTCCTTCTATATGCTTATTTAGATCTAAATTCTTCTCGTGGAAGAAGTAGAAGAAGAAAGTCATTCAAGTTCTCCTAGGATTTTTCTTAATATATCATCTTTAAGGAAACTTGAGTGTAGGTTAGTTTGAGTGGCAACTCAAACATTTAACCTTTGTATCCTTGATTTGTTAGTGATCAGAATAAGACATAGCTTGGAGAGGTTAAGGTAAAACTACTTGCAATGCAATAGTAAGATGGACTTACTTATCACGGTTTAGGTTGAAGAGGCTAGTCAAAGACTACTTACTGCTTGGAGAAGCTGTGGAAAGATTACTTGCGGCTTGGAGAGACTGGGAACAGACTACTTGAGACTTGGAGAGGCCTGGAATAGACTACTCATGTTAGGCTTGGAGAAGCCGGAGTCAAGACTACTTGCAGCCTGGAAAGGCTAGGAAAAGAATACTAACAACTTACTACTCATGTTAGCTGGGAGAAGATAGTACAAAACTACTCAAAATCCTTGGTTACAGGTGAATTTTGAAATCCTTAAATGATAGCTTGGGAAGGCTAATGTAAAGACTATCCTCTCTTTCTCAGGTTGAGAAAGTTGTTGTTATAGTGAAACCTCAACAGTTGTTGAGTACTCGATATAGGATTGCTGGCCAAACCAATTTAAAATCCTTTGTGTCTTTTCTCTCTTACCCTGATCTCTTTTATTTTCTTTATTGCTTCGTTATTTTATCAATAGGTTCTAATTCTGTCATGTATCCTTTATGCTATACCTTTTAATTCTAGGCATTTTATTTAATAAGATCAGAAAGTAACTTTATGAACCCACTAACTTGTTTCTGCTGCACTTCAAGTTTTATACTTGATAGTAATTCTTTTCAGAGGCTTTAGAAAATAAAAAAGGATCAATGCACGATTTAACCTCCCTTCTTGTACACATTTTGACCAACAAAATCTAACCAATTAAATGGCTGAATCAGAAGAATAAAAGCTATTATTATGAACTGGCGTAACAATGCACATTAAATAGAATTAACATAATTCGATGAAATAGAAATGACACAACTCAGACAATAATTTGTAAAAGGGCATAACATAAACATATCAACTATAAGATAAAATTTGACGCTCAAAACATAAGTTTAAATCTAAAGCAAGTGAGCATAGATTAAGACAATTTGAACCAAAAGAGTTGATTCGGACACAAAAATACATATAGACCATAAAAGGCAGGTTTAAAACAAACAAAAATTATGCAACTAACGATTCTTTAAAACTAACCAAAGCATGAATTCCAAACATAACTAATTAAACAGAAGGAATGAAGTACCGAAAAACAAAATAAGACATTCAAAAATGCCAAATCATAGTATCATTTGTTCAGTTTATTTGCTCAAAATGTCAAAACTAAGATAACCTTCAAATTGTAAGACCTATGTACAATTAATCACAGCACTTTCAGTTACATATCTTGAACCAAAAGACTACTAATTCAAAATTTTCAAGTTAGGACACCTATATATTAGATTTTAAGATAAATCTACGATCTATCAACAATTAAAACAAGTATGTAAAGCATTATAAGATAGTGAATGAAAGAATAAAGATAAAGTCAAAAGAAATTTAAGACAAAACAACATGAAACCAACACAATATAGAAAAGACAGGGTCCAATCAAAATACATAACAAAACATTCAATGAAACTAACCAAAACTTGATTTCCAAATAAATACAAAGAGTACTTAAACATAAGTAGGACTGTTAATATAAAGCTTGTAAAATAAAGTGAGTGATCAAAATAGGGACACTACATTAACATATAACATTGAAACTGTAAACAAATGGCTCAAAGAATTCACTGAGTAAAAAAGTATTATGTTGTTGTGTGAATGTGATCATATTACTATGTAAAAAAATTTACAATATTAGTAAATCAACTCTTTATAAAATAGGATAAAAAATTGATTGAATATCGAATGTTGTTGAAAATCGACTCCTTATTTAACAATTAAAAATAATAAATCAATCATAATTAAAGAAGAATAATTTGTTACTTGGTAAGAAAACATATTAGATGCTCCGAATATATGATTAGATTATTTATTATCAATTACTACTAACACAATACATATGACTCTCGGATTAAAAAATAGTTTGCGTTTATACTTTTTTGAAAAATAGTTATGAATATTTCTTTCTATGATAATATAATGCAATTTTATTTTTTACTAATTATTTCGCTACAACTTGTATGTTAATACTTATTTTTTCAATTCCCTCTCACTAATAAATAAGCATGGAGGTATATGAGGATTGCCTATGCAACACAATACTAAAAACATATGCCAAGATTTAAAGAATGTTGAAGCACCATAGCTGCCAAGAAATAGTCTAACTTTTTATTTATGTTTCATTTTGAAATGAATCATTTAGTGATCCTCCAAGCTTCTCTAGTAGTACCAGTACTAATTTTCTTGTCCAGAATGAATCTGAACCCAGATATGAAAAACAACTTCAAAAGATTATTTTTATCTTGATCAATAGTATCCTAAGCACAACTCTAAAATAAAGAAAATATTACTAACATAAATGCTTCATAAACTAGAAAGTGGAAGATCCTCCAAACTAGATGGTACTTTGATAAATTGTGCAAATTACATAATAACATTTAAAAGAAATCAAATAAATAAATAAAAGAATAAACATATTTACAATTTAAACAAACAATTTAAGGAAAAATTAATTTTGGCTTAACAAAGATCGCCTACTCCTACGTATTCTCTGGTACAATGAGGAACTCAAAGTCATGTAGTTTTGTAGAAAATGATTCTCTGTTGACAGATTTTAATTATGAAGAACAGAAGTCTGTTGATTGATTTTAATTTTAACAAGAAAAGAAATTTTGATTGTCAAATCATGAAAATCCATTTGTGCACAGGATCCAAGTTAGCATTAGGCTACTCAATGAATTCTTATGATTCGAATAATAATGAAGGTAATATTTGTTACTCAATTATCATTATCGATCATTGCACGAATTAATAATCCCAAAAAGAGTTTCATTTATTGAAAAGAAAATATATTTTATTTTTTATTATTTTTTTACAAGCACTGATTTCTACATAAACGGACAAAAGTTATTCATATACAAACATCAGACGGACAATTAAGCAAAAACACAAACAAAAGCAATTGAAAATTTAAAAAAAAAATCAAAGGTCTAGCTAACATTTTCTTTTCATCATTTTTTATTTTTGGAGATTTTTTTAACACAAAATTCACCAAAAACATCAAGTAAATAAATAGATCACTTAACCTAAACTCATATTTAGTACTAACCCCAAACAAGTAAGCCTCAAGGCTAAGAATAAAATAAATATTAACTAAACAAGGTTTTTGCTTTGGTACTCATCATAATATGGGAGTACCAAAATCTTGTGTATGTGTCAACTAATCTTTTATATTGAAATTTTAATATAAATTATCATAAAAACTGTTAACCTGCTAAACGGGTAAACTTTATTATTTTGTTAAAATTGTGTTATCATTGCCTGCCCTTCTTCAATATTGAAAAAGGACCCCTTCGTATACCCTAACACTAAAACACGAAGACACTAGGGATGTGATCAACCAAAGAGGCCGTACACATCGTCGACCACCCGTGAAGTGCATCACCCGCAACGGAGGTCTCCGATGCCATTTCCGAGGACGTGCTCCTCTCCTTCTACCAGGTCTCCAACCTCGCCAACCCATCCGTCACAGATGGCGCAGGATGGACAGAAAACGGCGCGGCGTACATCGTCTTGAATCCGACGACGAGAGCGGAGACGAATGTTCTGACGGAGAAGATGACTCCCAAGCCAGAGCGGCACTAGCTGAAGCGAATGGCGGCGAAGGAGGAGAAGATGTCGGGGGAGCCGTTGCCAAGGGCTAGGAGAGTGATAGCGGCCATAGAGGGGGAGATTTTGAGGCGAAAAGGCGAGCTTGGTGGTGACAATGGAGAGGTAGTGCTGCGCCGTCTGGATGAGCAAGTAGAACCGGAGGAGGATGGGGAGTCGATGGAGATCGGAGAGGATGGGGTTTCGATGGAAGAGGCATTTGCCGTTTCGGGGAGCTGGAGAACTCGGTGACGTTCTGCTTCAACATCCCTTATGCCAAGTCGAAGGAAGCCGCTTCTACCCTATCTACACTGTCGCCAGCTTCGAAGAATTCTAGAGGTGCCACCCTTTTACTCAAAATCAACTCTTCCCATTACATTTTGTTTAGGAAAGCTGTTAATTTCTTTCATGTTGATTTTGTTTATACCTGGCTCATGTGTTATATCACAATTGTTTCATCAATGCCTTCATTTCTTTATTATTAATTTCACAAATACATGATAATGAAAATTGTGTTATGCTGATCTGATTTATTTCTCTCTTTTTGGTTGACTATTGAACGCTTGGTATCAGGAAAGGGCAAGGTCAGAATCAACGTAAATTGTCCACTTTCTTCTGATTTTTGGTACTCATAAAGAAGCATTCTGTTACCCAAATCAATTCAATTGAAAATGCTACATATTGATATGTAATTTCTATTCCTATCTTGAGTTTTGTCGTCTTTCTGAGGACTGTGAACAATTTGTGTTGGGTGAGCATACACGGGTTTGGGGGATTGACAGGTATGTCATCTGTGTTTGAGTGAGTTTATATGTTGATGAACGGGGCTTGAGTTAACAAATCAGTGGGTTTTTAAATGTCAACCTCTATTGGGTGCATGTGTGTTTGTGTGTGTGTGTATGTGCAAATAACCATGAGGGTATTTGCTTTTTGTTTTGGGGATATACTCTAAAGGGGAGTTAATAAGTATGGGAGACAAAAATAGAGTTTTGAGAGGGGTAGGTGGATGGCTTTTTGTTCATGTGTAGCTGCTTAAAGTTTCTGTATTTTATTGCATAATGTAAAGGTGCTGGAAATTTTGGTTGGATAAGCATGGTTCTTTATTGAGTTATTAAGTAAAAGATTATCAGAGAAAAATTTGTTTTGATATGACGATATCATGTGCAAGAGACAAGGATTTAGCTTTGAGATTATCGTAAAATTTTATAGCATACTGTATTTAGATGGAGATGGACTTGCAGTAGAGGAATATGCTTCTTTTTCTGTGATAGTGTTTTCCCTTTTGTGAATTTCTGTGTTTTTTTAATTAGTACAAGAGAGAGGGTTCCACTAGATGACGACAACTGCTGGGATGGAGCCGCAAGTTGCATCAACAGTAGCCAGCTTAGGATTTTTTTTTTTGGTAAATTCACAGGTGTTTCTTGACTGAGGGTAACAATTGAAAGAGGAAATGTAAAGTTTTAAGACAATTACGGCTGTTGCTAAAGGATGAGGTGGATAGGATTTTGTGGGGGGTATGGCTTTGCTTTGTTAAAGCACTTTTGTAGTTTTTGTAATCGGCCATGCATGAAGGAAATTTGATGGCTCAGAAAAATGGAGCAATAGCTCTCTTCAACGTGGCTGTACATTATAGCAGGTCTGCTTTAACATTTCTGTTTTTTTATTATTTTGAACTATTGAATAAACTGCCTTTTCACATGATTGCAAAATCAAAATAGTTGCTTAGTATTTGAAATATGAGACATGCATTTTAAGTAAGGCCATGCCTTCATTAGCTTTTACTATATGCAAGTTTACAGGTAGATATCATCTCTCTAATTTAAGAATGTGAACAATGGCAAGATATCAGGAATGGTTCCGATTATGCATTTATTGTTTGTTGAATTGTTTTGAAAGTTGCTATTTCATTTTTCTATACTTAATAGCGGGCATGGTGGCGGACATGAGGTGGGATGTTGTCTGCTGCACTTTCAATAAGAATGTCAGATTTACAAATCACTGGCACAGCCGAGGTCGCCTTCCCTGCAACGTGGGAACTCCATCTTTGTCAAGGTTGGTTAGTTCTCTCACTTGTCTTTCTTTCTCTCTCTATTATTAACCCTATCCATTCCTGTTTCTATTACCCCACGCTACTCCTTTAAAGGGAGAATTTTGACACTATGCCTTGTCTCCTTTGCTCCACTTGTTACTGTCCATTTTTGTAGTACTCATTATTGTTAATCAAATTGTGTGCATTCAATTCAACAGCTCCATTGAACTAGTAATCGTAGGATACATTCTAACTGCTGTTTATTCTTAACGTTTGAGTATCAATTGTGTACTTTTCCTATTATCCAAAAGGTTCAGTTGGAGCCAATTGTGTTTTGGTTGTTTTGTGATGACAGGATTTGAAAACCTATTTGATGTATCTGTGCCAAAAGATCCCTAGCCTCTCCACAAAATAAATAACCATGGAATTCACATGAGGTAGGTGCTGAAATTCTTATAAACTTTTATGTAACCACGTCTCACCATAGAGTTTATATAGGAACCAACTAGGATTGCTTCTTATTTTTTATTTTTTTCTGTTTTTGTCTTTTGGTAAGTCATTTGTAGGAAGGAATACATCCATAATAAGCAATTCAGATTGTTGTCTTACTTTAATTTGTGGGTGTGGCATTTGTGATGTGATTCAGCTGATGGATTGTAATACTATGATTTGGTTGAGGGAAAAGGTCCAGCAACTTAAAAGGAGTCAACAGTTCTGGTTGGTTAGCTTTTGGAAGTGACCCAACCAAGATGTTGCTTTGGCCTTGATTTGTTATTTACCCTTCATTTATAATTCTCACTGATAAGGACACTTTGACTGCTTGTATTGCAGAATTAAAGCTGTTTCAAGTCGAGAATCTAAACTCCTTGCTGGGAATCGTAACATCTCTCAAGTAATTCTAATCTTTTACTTGCCTTCCTGGTTTTGGTTATGGATTAGAGATCATAGATAAATGCTGCTGATAGCATAGGACAGGCTAATTTAAATTTCTTAGTAATGTCTTACTTAGAAAGCATATATAAGGGTTATTTTACTTACTCGAGTAGTGCTGATTGATGCATGCTTGATGCTCTTAAAAGCCATATGAATTCAAGGTGGGAGCTCCTCCGAGAAAGGAAAGGAAGCGTGAATTTGTAGACAACCCAAATAGTTGAAGGAATACGAGTGGGTGGGAAGGTGGGTGTGAGTGATCAAAATATACCATTACTTCTTTGTGTTTAATACTGCTCTTAAGTTTTCTTTATTGCTTGCAGTGAACTGTGATTGTTCCTCCTGAAAGTGGGTATGGTCAAAAGGGAATGAAAGAGATTCCGGTAAATAAACGACCTCTTACTTCTATTTTGTTTCTTTCACCATTGATGCTAATTCAATTTTTGACTCAATGTCTTCTAGCTAGATATATTGAACACTTACTTATTGTTGAATGGATTTAAATACAAAAATCATGGTCAATTAGTCTGGTAAACAGTCACTTTCTCCGCCTCTCTGAGTAATGGCATTCTGGATCTTCTTGTCCGTGTTTAGTTAGTACTAGTCCTTCTCATTAGTGAAGCACATTAATTTTAATCAAAGTGATAAAGCCTAGAGCAAGTGCTTGCTAAAAGTTTTCTATGTTGTTGCAAACTGGAGCTACATTTGAACTGAATATTGAGCTTTTGCAAGTTGTGGATATCTGAAGAGTGAGCTTGACTCGATTATTGTGAAGAAGAACTTGCTAATTTTAACTTCATGATAATTTGTACCCTATGAACAGATCCACACCTAACACATCCTGGCCTCGTGCCTATTGCCCTTCCTTGGCAAACCCTGCTCTGTTTACTTTATTTCGTATTCCCTAACTTCCATCTCCAAATTTCTATGCTAGGCAATTGAATTAAATTGAATATGAGAAGTTATATTATACAGAAGATCAAGGGTTTGCACAATTTCAAGCACAATGTTGTTTGTTTATGGTCTATGGAAGATGCACATAATGGTGCATGTGTAAATCATGAGGGGTCTTTCATCATAGACGCAAATTTTGGAGTTACTCTTTTATGAAATTTTAATGTATTTCCCTAATTTTAATATCGATAGTGGACAAGTTTATCTTACAAATAATAATTGTTAGTAATTGTATATGATTAGAATTAAAATTCAAATACAATTTTTTTGGTTGTATATGCCCTTTTTATAATTTGGTGTACAGTGCTAAAAATCGAGAAAGATAAATGCAGAAGAATAACAAATTAAAACAATTTAACTCCATTATGGCTAGCTATAGTTACAACCAAATCATATTTGATTGCGATTGATTATAATGTTCAGGTGTGGTGGTGATACTTGTTTATAGGTGTCAATAATTTATTTTTTCTCCTATGAAAATTAAAAAAAAAAAGTTCATTTCAAAAAACTTTGCATAACAGTTTGAATTTATTAATTAAATAAAATAAATCCATCTTCTCTCACATTTTATTAATCCATATCTTAATAAAAACTTATACTTTTAATAATGAGTTATTATTAATGAATTTACAGGAACTAATATTACTCAAATAATTTATTTAATAAAACTATATAATTATACTTTTTATTTATATAATTATTTCATATAATTTTAATTTTATAATCTTTTGATTCAAATTGATATAGTTTATTTTATTTTTGACGGTTTACATAGTTTTATCATGTATTATTTACTTCTAGTTTTATAATTTTTTAGATTTACAAAAAAAAATATAACACCAAATTATATTATACGTATTGCTGATGTGACTTTTAATTAAATAGACTTTTTAAAATTATGAATAAATTTTTAATTTTTCTACAATATTATGGATCAATATAAGCAAACTTTTCTTAGTTTTTATTGATAAAAAACCATAAATTTACTAAAAAAATTGATAATATAAGTAATATTTACATATTTATATTCTACTTTTTAGCTAATGTTGATATCATCTTAAACTGCTATAATAGATTATAATGAAAGGAACAATTAAAAATATTATTTCTTCAAATGAATATAGTTTCAGTACAATCTCCAGAGTATTATTTTATTTATAAATTCCACTTGCATTAATAACAATTAGTATTATTAAAATAGAGTTATTAGCTATCATTTCTATGCCTCACAGATCATGCAAATATAGCAATTCAGCTACATACATTTACTTTGTTTAATTTTAAATGAATATCTATTATGGACTAATTGAAGCATAGCTTGATTAAATTATATTATTATGGTTTGTATATATAACATACTATTATGATAATTATTATTCTAATCATTTCATTCAATTTGCATCTAATTTTAATTAAAATTCCCATGCAAAGCACGTGTTAAACACTAGTTATACACATTTAAATTGGTGTGGCTAATGATTAGTTGTTCTGATTGATTTAACTTGTATTTTTCTTAGAAAGTCGGATTGGTTTCGGGGAATGACTATTGCCACTCCTCTATAGTTATTATCACTCCCATTATATTAAATTTTTATTTACTTTCACCAAAATACCCTTCTTCTTTCTTAATTACATAAATAATTAATATAAAATATTTATTAGTTATAATAATATGCCCTCCATCTTGGAGTGGTTGAGCATTCACTCCCTGAAATGAATAATTATTTTCTAACAATTTTTTTTTGAAAAAATGAACAATTATTCAAAAACAAAAGAAATACTCCCATGTTAAAAATCAACATATAGATACAACGGCTTTTTCAATAAACTCAATTTATCCAAAATGACTGTTGTTATTATTATTATTATGAAATGAGTATTATTTATCATGTCACAGCACCAAAAGCCTCTCAGAAACCGTCTTCAAAGTCACATTCATCAATTCCAGGCTTTTTCTACATTGAATTTTGGTTTCAAAAGAAATTATGATGTTTCACACGAGTCGTTACATCAATGCTATCATGAATCCATGATTCTCGATTCCTTCTTAAATGTTCCCCCTTTTTTAGGCGTCTGCGTCTATGTGTCCAAAGTACAAAAGAGGGTTAAAATCCCCGCTGCCCTGCTACTTCTAGAGTTTAATTTTAATACATAAATGTTTGAAAAAATTTCAGTCATAAAAATCAAACCTCTTTTTATAACCTTTCAAGAGAGTGAAAAATAACCATATTAACTACTATATCATCATATAATTGAATGAATATGCAAAATATTTTTCATTGTCATTACATTCCAATTAAATACTTACTTTTTTTAAGTCAAAGTAAAGGACAATCGAATATTGTCAGTGACATGTCATTATTTTATGCGGTAGTTGTTCGACAGAATTACGTTGATGGATGAGCTTTTGGGCAGTGTCAACGACCTTTAGCACGTTGGCCACAACTTGATCACACAAAGGACCAATAGCATCAGCCATCACAGAAAAGCTATACAAATCAAAAAGACCATTCACAACGACAAAAATCTCCAGTCCCAATATGAATCGAATTTTGTTATAATAGACTCATTCATGTCAATCCTCTATGTGACAGCATAAATCCTTTATGTCACAATAGGTAAGGAATGAGTTTTATAAATATTAGTACACATTTGTAAAATTAAATTTGAAAAAAGGCAAAGATATAAATCCGAATTCATAATAGCACAACTCTAGAAAAATAACACAATCTAAGATGACGTTCAAAACATAGCAGCAAACAGCAATGGAAAAATTAACTTAAGACATCTTAGAGCACCATATCCTGTTCCCTAGTTTAAGAAATAACTCCCATAGTGCATTACACAAAACATTTTAGAATTAGTTTAAACAGCAATTGAAACAGTGATAGATCTAAACTCTTAAAGGAAGTTTGGGGCAAACCATAAATACATACTATATATCGTTTCTGAATAAAGCAGCACCCAATCTTGAAACCAAATAGCATGAAAACCACCGAAACCACTATTCATGTATACTAAGCACGAATGTCAAATTCTTTAACTCGTATCAGCGGCCTAAATTAGTTGATTGGGAAGAAACCAACATGAAGTCAATAGCATTCTCCAAAAATAAGGAGCACAGTTACCCAGGAAGTAAAAATCATTCACAACATCAAATATTATTCAAAATGGAAAATAAATAAGAAAAACAAAATCTTGCCACTCTTTATGACTGATAGTTACAATTGATATCCAATGACTAAATTAACATCCACAAGAAAAAATTATGTCCAAAGACCTCTAACAAGCTAACATTCAGTACCAATTTATACGAGACTGTTGAAGAAACGAGAATTAACAGCTACTGGAGATATTATAATAACAACAATGTCTAATAGCTGTCAAGTGTCAACACTACTAAATTCCGAAAGTAAACCAAGTCCACTATTTTAGAGGCTATACACTTACTGACGATTGTTTCATAAAATCTGCCAAAGGGGCTTCCCGATGGGAAGGACTACAATGGGAAACATACAATGATTTGATAAAGAGAAATGAAAAATGATCATGCAAAGGAAGTAAATGCTGCTAATTAATCAGACAAAACCAAGCCAACTGATATGGTTAAAACTTAGTAGACTGCATATATAATTTCACTATATACAAAAGGCTTGGAACCTGAAAATCAAAAGTAAGATAACTAGATGGCAAAGATCTACACATACATATTTAATTTCAAAGATCTAACAGCCTCCATTGGTTGAGGAGGCAATCTAGTACCACTCTTCTCCTACATTGCCAGTTGTATGACTATATGGCGATGAAGTGCAATAATATAAGTTGAATGAAAAGGACCAGAAACAAGAGGTTGCCAAGCCAACTGAGCAAGAAAGGTTGAATAATGAATGAATTAATGATCAAAGTGAAAGACATTGTACCCTGTCTGGGAGATTCCTAGGCAATGGAACAGCAGTAACATATTTCTGGGAGAATGACTTATGAGCACTACCACCTGCTTCAGAGGATGACGAGGTCTCTGCCCCATCATTTTGCACCCGTCCATGGAACTTGGCAAATCGATTGATGACAGAAAATCTTTCTAAATCTTGACATTCCACTCTTAAGTCCAAAATTGAGGCTCTGCTATCCAATCTGCAACATTGAGATGATAAATGGCAGAAAATAAGTACGAAAAGTTTGTATCAATCATGCAAAGATAAAAAGCATATAATTGAAACAATAACCAAATAGCAGCAGCAGACAACTGAAATAAAGAGGAAACATGAAGGCAAAGGACAATTTTTCCACATGCCCTGTAAATGAGCTGTGATATTGCAAATACTCTCATTACCAAGTCAAATTAAACTCCTACAAGATAAACCAGAATTAAAAAAAAAATGGAGGGGAATACTACTACTTAAAATATTTTCAGAAATGGACAGGTTCACATGTTAGGTAGGAAAAGACATGGATGTGGAAATTAACATGGTTCAACCTACTAAAAATTATAGGCCTAACAAAAACTAAACAAAAATTGTGATGATCAATGACAATTAGCATTTCTCCAAAACTCAGTCATGATCCCAATACACCCCAAACGTATGTGAATGAGGTTCGCAACACTCAAATAGTCAAACCTAACTACTAATAAATAAATCGGACCCTGGCTGGGACTCAGATGTGGGACAGTAAAATAAATAAAATATAATGGTACCTCAATATATCATCTTCCAATTTCCTTGCTCTACCAACTAGGTCCGTAACTTTCAAAATGTACTGATCAATTTTGTCAGATGATTTAGGCTTCTCGGGCAGTCTACAGAAGAAAAATCCAAAATTGTCATTACATGAAGCAGAGTATATATACAAACCATTATATGAACCACTATAAGAAAAAACTTACAGGTTTTTGCTGCCTGGAGGCAAGAGTGCATCACATCCAGACTGTGAGATTGAACTGCATGCCTCTCCTAATGCTAATCTGGCAACAGAATAGAGCACGCTCTCATGATGTAACTTCACATCTGCAAAGAGAATTGCTGCTGGAGGAGGGCTAAGGAGTTGCTGCATAAGCTGTGTAGTCAAGACAAGTCTTCTTTTTGACTTAACCACTGCTGGCAAATTTTCAACTACCTCAGCTTCTTCTTCAACCTATAATTATAGGCAGTATGATCAACTATTAATTAAAGAATTTAAAGATTCATGAATTGGACTGATTTAATAATAATCAAACCTTCTCGATCAATCTATTTGAAGCTTGGGCCCAGTCTAATTCCGCCATGCTGCCAAATAATGAAAAAACAAGATTAAAATAGATAAACTTAAAAACAAGATTAAAATAGAGTTAGCGGAAACATAAGGAATATTGCTTTCAAAATTGAAAAAAACATAATCTTGGCTTCTGAAAGACACAGGATCTTTTCCTAAACCAACAATAGCAACAAGGACAAATAAGTGCAATCACTTGGTTTAGTCAACCACCTGATATCTCGAAGCCTATCAAAACCCCGTGTCAATTCTTTATGCCATGAAATGAGTTCAGACGTGTCACTTTTACGCTTCTTTGATCGCATAATAAGCAAATCAGGTTCAACTGCAGGAGCAGTTGACGGTACAAGATCACTTGCATCTGAAGCAGGTATTGGACCTTTCCCAGCATTTACAAGTTGACTATCACTGACACTATCAACTTGCTCTACTGAATTACGAAGCTGCATACTATTCAATTGGTTCCGTACAGTGAAAGGCTGGTCCATAATCTTAGAAGCATTCATCTTCTGTACATCATACATTGGAAATATCTTACCATTTTTGTAAGTTCCATATTGTTCAAACCATGATGGTGCCATCTGAGGATTTACCAGAGCATGATTGCTTCTGACAGAAGTTGCTCTACTACTATCAGAGTGATTAAGAACATTTTTCTGACCATATCCAATGACCTGAGAAGACACATTTGTGTCCTGTCCAGCACCTGGCTTAGTTGAAAAGCTTAGTATATCGGGATCTGATGACTGCCCACAAGAATCATTTCTAGACATGTCTTTGACCATGTTATCATATCCATATGACAGCTGTTGTCCAAAGTTGGAATCTATGTGCTGTCTGTCAACCACATTATCTGAAACTTTGAATCTTTTGCCATCCTGGTTATTAGGATCAGTCTCCACATTTCTCATTGATTGAACTTGATTCAGCAAGGAGAAGCTCTGATTCAAAATATTGTTTGGTCTTAAAGAGCGACCAAAAGCTTCAATATCTCTAGCGGTAGCAGCTGGGCTAGGTTGAGATGCATCAGACATACATTTCACAATGGGTTCCTTCATGCGTGATGTACCTGCAGCCTCTTCAGCAGCATTGATACTCTCAGACAATGTCTGCTGCCCAGAGCTTTCTTTATGCAAATTTCCTACAGAACTATTGGAATAGGGAGAAGAAGGACCACCTTTCTCTGAATTTTCATCACCCGACCTTTGTGAGCCTGTTCTCATTTCACAACTGTTAATTTGTTGAGACTGGAATGGAATCTTTGAAGCATTAGCATGTTGCTTGCTAGAAACACTGGTCCAAACATTGTGTAAAACTTTTGAAGGGGTGCGTGCATTACATGAACCAGAAGGTTGAGTGCCAGCCTCTGCCACCAAAATTTGAATGGCAGGATCTCCTGGACGAATTTGGTCCATACCACTCAGCTTGGACATGTCCTGAGCAGATTCCAATTCAGATTGACTTGTTTGAGCGCTTTCACAATATTCGTCTATTTGATTCATGGAAGCAGTGCGATCAACAAAAGTTGCATCAGCAGATTGAGTACTTGACACTTGTCCACCAAGATTAGCCATATTCTGAGTGTTGATCCTGGAGAAAGGAAAACCAGATGTAAAAGCCTGTGGAATATTTCCCAGTGCACTGTACGGTGAGGCTTTATCTAAATTTTGTCCTGTTGTAGCAGAAATATTATTCCTAAGCTCCCCATGAGATGATTCACAAGAAGAGAAAGCCTGGTTAGTAGCTAACCATGTACGGCCCCTACCCCCAATCTCCGATACATGACGTGTAATAAGACCTGTCTCTGCCAAGCCATGAGAAGTTACAACAGGAAGCCGTTGAGTTGGAGGAGCCAATTGTAAACCAAAGCCCTGAGATGAAGAACTTTGCTGACAATGTACAACAGGCCCATCAGAAGGTTCAGTATCAAGCATCCTGCAAGATAAATGGTGGTTAGAAGAGCTTGTGTTTGACCACAATAATTTTAACAAATCGAAGCAGAAAGTTGAGCTTGGGTCATCATATAAGTCATGCAAGAATATATAGTAGTAGAAAATAAATTGGTAAAACAGGTAGCAGCATCAATTAGGTAAGATGTTAGCACATCAAAATGTAAAATGCATGCATGCCATGGTTACTCATCACCACAGAAATCAGAATATTTCAATAATAATTAAGAAAGAAATACCACATAATGACCCTAAATTCATAAGCCAAAGAAGAAAACTTTTGAACTTTCAACTACCTGAGTGAAGCAGTCTTGTTCAAAGCATAATTACCAGCATTTCTTTCCAATGAAGTCAAAGTCTTTGGCATCTGAACCAGATGTATGCTTTTTGAAGTATTATCCAAGCTTTTTGAGTCGACCTAAAGAAGCATATAACAAATTTTCATTCTCAAATACATTTAGCAAATTTCATGCAATTAATAGTAAGAATTGCATAAAAGCATTAAACAGGGAAAAGTATCACAAGTCACCTTCTCCATTTCACCATGATTCCCATCACAATGGCCATACTTTGACTGCCCAAGATAGTTTTGGTCATGACCATTTAGGCCTCCGAGTGGTTGAGGCTGTGAATTCATGACATGCTTGTTTCCATAAGGTTCCATTTCAACATCCACATCCCCCATTGGGTGATACTGAAATTTACGAGTTACAGGATGTCTTCGATTTCCCTGGCCAGATAACATGGGACTACGCACATCACTGCCATCTCTCAGACCACCAACCCTATGACGGGAATGATTAGACCCAAGACCATCTGCTGACTTTTCTTTCTGATTTGAGTTCTCCATATCATGTACCTCAGTTTCTACCTTTCCATTTTTTGATGATTCCAAAACTAAAGGGTTCATCTCAATATGGTGCCTATATTTTCCTGGACCTTCATTTCTTCTATAGTTCCCTGCCAAATCTGTATCAATATTGGGGAGCTGCTGGTTGCTTTGTCGGCTAATCCATGCAGCGCGTGAATTTGGTAAGGCACCAACACCATTCACACCAGAGTCTTCCCCACAAATCTGCCTATTACCTGCAGACTTTACTTGTTGCAACCCAACAGATGAATTAGGATCAGAACCAGGCTCCCACATAGCAGGAATCTGGCCCACCTCCTCACTATGGGGCTGCAAAGAGTTTTCATTTTCAGGGGTTTTGAAAGTAGAACTGCTATCAAGAGGAGCTGATTTCATAACATCCCAGCCATTAGATTTATTGAATGGATCACCACTACTATTACATGACGACATGGTCTGTTGATGGGTCCAAGAATCCGATACAGCCTTTTCAATTTTTACTAAGCCTGAAGAGTTAGCAGCACTTCCATACATATGACCCCCTTCTCCATGTTGTTTCTGCTGAGGGCTGCAATCTAACCATTTGCCTCTTTCTAAAAGCTGCTGAACTGATCTATGAGAATCAGTCTCCAACCTGTCATGCTGTTCATGTGAAGTATCAGGACCTGAACGATGAAATCCAGAAACATCAAAGTAGTTTTCAGTGGTATTCGGCCTACTAACATCATCCAGCTGAAGAAAAGGTCTTGAATTTACATTGGAAGTCGATTGCAAATTAGTGTCAACCAAAACTGATTGTTGTTTTCTGCTATCAATAGTTGAAGGTCGCTCATTTCCAGAAGAACGTTCCATATTCTGGACACTTAGACCACTCCACTCCTCCTGTATGCCTATTTCAGTACTAGATGTTTCAGCTACAGCAGACTGCATAAGTGCACTCCAACTTCCACTCTGAACAGATGGTAATCCACTAAAAGTATCAGTACCATCCAGCACATTGAGACCACCAGTACTCCTGCCAAGTCCATCCCACAGGCTGTCATCTGAACCAAACAAAATCTTCTCTTCAGTTGGATCTAGGGTAGCCACATTCTGTGAAGGAGGACCCTGAACTATCATCCTGTCTTGTGAAATCTCTGAAGATCCTGTCAGTTCTTGCCCCCCATGAAAATCTTGCACTGGTACAATTCTTTGCTCAGAATTTACTTGCTGAAAGTTCTCCATAGGCAGTCCACTATTAATACCAAGAGCCGTAGAGTTAAACATACTTTTCGCATGATTATCCTGTCTTGAAACAGAAATCCCATCATTTGCATTAGTTTGGTCTGAAAATGCAGCATATTGATGAGCAGGAAATGAATTACCACTTGCTGATATGTGTGGAAGTGCAGGTTTGTCCCCAAGAAAATGAGAATACTGCTGTGGGATAGAAACCTGAGACACTGCAGGCTTATCTGCTTGAACATGAGAATACAGATTAGGGGCAACTCTTGAGCCAGAAACTGGAAGCCCATAAAGAGACTGATCTCCCTGATTAGGAACAAAACCCATCTGGCACAATGCCTGTCCTTGTTCAGGAGATAACAGAAGTCCATTAGAAGACCCTTGCATTACTGGAGATGCACCACACTGGAGCCAATTTGCATTAGTTGGCACAACTTCAGGCTGCTGCATAAGATTAGATGCCTCGTTGATGGGAATGCCATTGATAAGAGATGCAGGATGGCTTGCAACTGTCTGTTTTGAAATGGAAGAAGCTGGAGTCATAGAATTCTGTGGCCTTGCTTCTAGCTGGTGAAACTGTTGCTGCCTCTGAACTCCTTGCATATGGTTAAGTATTGCTTGCTGCTGTAATAGATGCATTTCATTTATCCCTGGCCGCTGTCTAGGCAAAGACTGAGGCATTCCACTATGGCGACCACTTATTTGCTGTTGACCTCCAAAAAAATCAAAATTGACTGGAGATTCAGCAGCATCATTTCGAGCCACATTTTTCTTATAGTGCTCAAGACCACTCCCTTGTGACACTAGCATTGGCATCCCACTTGACAGGCTATGCCAATCAGATTCTGTATCCACTCCCAAGATATTAGCTTCATTCTGCCTAGTCTGGAAAACCTGATGTCCCTGCATATAGCCATTCAGAGCTGTTTGTTGGTTTGGCATCTGATTTCTGCCAGGGTCAGGCCTCAGATTTGACTGTAACAGGTTTAAACCATGTCGCAAACGTGGAGAGCTAATGTGTCCCTGGTCAGAATCTATGTCCCAGGTAAAAAGCAGTATGATTAGAAATGGATAAAGGCAGCCTCAAACCACATAACAAAGTTAAACTTCAACATCACAGTTAGAGTTGTTGGTTATTAAAACCAATATAGATGGAAAACAGGGTAACTAAAAGTGAAAACATCATCATCAATAAAAGGTTAAAAATTATAAGAAGTTTATAGAATTTCTACCTGATTGTTGTAGATTAAAATTCTTGAAATTGGAAATGAAAGGCGCACCATTTGGTCTCTGGTTACCAGCCCACAAATTGTTTAGTCCAGGCCAGTTCCCATCAACAGCCTGTGAATGATACTGTCCCTGGGACAAGTTGTCTTGTCCAAAAAAATTATGGACCCTGTCTCCTACTTCGTTTCCAGGCATAGATAATCCAGAGCACAAATTTTCTACAGACAACTATTGATGACAAGCCTAGCTGATCAACAAACAACTTCTAAATTTTCGATGAGCTACATAGCAGGTAGGTCGAAAAATGTTTCTCCAAATATGATACTGGCCAAAAACACACCTGTGAGAAACTACCATTTAAATATGGAAATTATTAAAAAAAAAACCTGCAAGCAAAAAAACCATTGGGTGTATATTAGCTAGTAGAATAACTGGGGAAAGATATGGCTAAAAAAAAAACTGGCATCACACAAATGCCATACTTGTGCACAATTAATCAAATGTAACAACTCACTGAAATGTTTTTTTGTTCTGACACAACAAAAGAAAAGGGTTACAATGTTGGACTACAATCTCCCTACATATGTGTTTGTGACTATGCATCCACACATCAACATCCATATGTGTATGAATTGCAAACTTCAATTTCTGAGATTATGCTTAGGAAGACTCTGATGTTTCCTAAATGAGGAAAAAGTGGGGAAGGAGGATAAGTAAAAGCTTTAAGAGAAAGAGAGTGAAAGAATGCAGTTCCTTGTTCCATAATCAGAAGTATCTACAGCCCAATGACAAGTTTGAATATGTGCCACACTTAAGCATATGCCATAGTATTTTTCCAAGTATTCTGCCCATGTTGATGAGTAAGAGATGTTCTTCCTTGCATATACTACCACCCAAGATTGATATTGAAAGTCTACCATAGCATTTAACAGTAATGGTCCTTGTCCAAAAATATCTACTTAAAAATATATTTCAGGAAACGCAGGTCACCACAGCCCAACCCACAAGATAATAAATAACCAAACTATGTTTTGCAGCAACTGGCAGTTACTCTTCAAGTAGAAAATAAAAGCTAAAAAGTCATAGAAAACTCGTACTCAATAAACATCCCAAAAGAGTTAATTTATCCAAAGATTTCAAACAATGTATAGGTGTAAAGGTCAATTTTGGTCCTTAAAATTGTACGCATGCATCATTTATTTCTTAGAAATTAAGATGGAAAAATAACACTTTAGTACCTAAATTGTAAAATGTCATTCAAATTAGTCCTTTCAGTGATTCAAGTTAGTTCCCGCAAACATTACCCTAAGGAATAGCTTGAATCACTTTTTATAACTCCAAGAATTGAATCATTAACTTAAGTGAAGCATGCATACAATTTCAATAATCAAAATGAACCTTTACTCTAGTTTATAGCACCCTAGCCATTTCGTACTGCATGTACACGTAGTCACATACAGATACAAAAAGACATTCATCACATGAATCCATCATATCTGTTCATATGTCATGCCTACCAGATTATTATTGCAACCACATAGATAAGTACAAAACCTACTTTTAAAAACTAGCCTAAATATCTTATACTAAGATAGCTAATTTACATGACTCAGAATGTCAGTAGTAGAAAATGAGTAAAAGCTAAATGTTCTGCATGAGTTGTCTCTCCCAGTCCACACTAAGTACTGTCCTGAAAATCTTAACCATCCAAACCCCTACATGAATTACCCCCAGTAAAAATAAAAAAGAAAGAGAATTAAAGAGCATTTTATCACAGAGAATCATAATTTCTCCTTCCCCCTCAAAATTCCTCATCCAAACACTTCCTAATTTTCAATAGATTTCCAAGCGATGCCAACAACCCACAATAAAAACCACCACTAAGAATCATGGAAGAACAAAAACATGAACCAAAACTATAATCTAACATGAGTAACCATAAAAAATAAAAAATCTTCTACCTCCAGTTCCAAGTGAAATGGGAGGATTCCAGAAAACCACAAAAAACCATACATTCCAATTCCTTTCCCTCCCACCAGCTGAGCTCAACAAAAAAAGAACCTCACATTCGCATCCAAAAAGACAAACAAACACACACAAGATCGAAAAACCACAGGGGGGCACAAAATTCCACCTCAGGAAACCAGCATTCAAATTGAAAACAGCTCCACAAGCTTCCACAAGATCGCACACAAGCAAAGATTTTCATTTCTTCTCCTAATTCAATTTTTTCTTTTTCTCCCACCTACCTAAACCCGAGGTTTTCTAGAGAGAGAAAGACAAAGCTAGGGTTTTTTAGAGAGAAAAATAGAGAGGGCGCGAGGAACTCACAGTGACATTCGATTAAAAAGGTTTTCCGTTCGAAAAAGCTCGAAGAAGTTGATCGTTCGTTCGAGGAGCCAAGCCTCTTTTTAGGGTTTGCACTGTGTTGCTGCAGCGTTTTGGAGCTCACCGCGAAAGAGAAAGATAAAGTCATCGAGAACAAAATTAGTGTGAAAACGTTTTTTTTGTTCGTTTTTTTTTAATGGAGAGAAGAGGGACGGGGACGAGGCCGAAGCCGAGCCTCGGAGGCGGAAGCCGAGCGGTTCGGATCCGAGGCTGAGCCGTTTCTCGCGAAACGTGCCTTTTTTCAACAAAGGGAAGAGAAGAGTGTGTGTAACGTAGTTTTGCGGGGTTTCAAAGGGAGTAAAATGGGAAATCACTTCCGTACCCAATTGGCTTGTGCCACGTGGCGTATCTTTTTGCCTTGTAAAACTTTAGTTTTTGTTTTGCGGGGGTTTCTTTAATCAAATTTCGGTTATTACTACTTTAAATTCCAAAAAGATTAAAAATAAAAATTTGTTATTACACTAGTGTATTAACGTGTGCGATGCATGGGTATACTAATTAGATTAGATGTAAAATGGATAATATGATAAAAGTAATAATTATTATAGTAACATGTTTAATATATATATATATATATATATATATATATATGAATATGAATTATAATGATACAATATGATCAAATTATTTTTTAATTTGCCCATAATATTAAGCATCTTCTATGATGTATGCATGATCTACAAAAGAAAAATGTTTAAATTTAATATTCAATCAAAATCGAATAAAATAAATATATATAAGATGAACTATTATATATCAGTATGATGTTGTTTAAATTTTTATGGATAATCTCTATATGTAAAATACACATACAGTTCATCTATAAAAATTTATCACATTTTTTACTTATCGACCAAACATACCCATAGCGTTAAATATTGTATGTTGTGGATATAACTTAGAAAGGACTCATTTCATTGTGGCAAATCAAATATATACACAAACCAGGAAAAAGCTACAACCATTAAACAAAAAGGTTAAAAAGTTAAACTTGCTTGAAGTCAAATACATAGAGGATTCATTATGAAATATAAATTAAATTAGCCCAAAAAGTTTAAATTACATTCCAAATATCTTAGTTAAACCAATGACCTCCTTTCATATTTTTAAACACTGACTAACAATCCCCCTCAACTCTTCAACATTGCATTACTACCGTTGTTATAAGAGGTTAAGACCCTCTTGGGGCTATTGGATTTATTAGCATGGAATATAATTCTCATGATTTGACTACATGTTCACTTTCACATTCAATTAATGGTCTCGTAAAATCAAGTAACACAAAAACATCAACACTTCTCTTTTTTTAGTCATTATTTGTGATAATTCAACAAAGGAAAGCAAGTTGTGATCACATAATAATGTGATTTAAAGTTAAAATATTATCCAACAAATGACACCAATCTTTATATCCATATCACTGGTGAATGTATATGCATATAACTTAATATAGATGTGGAAAAAATGTTGGCCAGAAGTATTCAATTTTTATTTTTAATAATGACTCAATAGCTCCTCCAACCGAATAGATAGAGGAGTCCAATACAAATTATTACAACCAGCTACTAAAAAGAAAATTGGTACAGAATCGGATACATCATAGCAAACCAGCTACAAATTCTTGTACGAAAATACTAACAGCAGCTAAAACTTCCAAAAATGGAATACACCATCAAATCATAATACCACCACTTGTGTTTTAGACTAAATGAACCATACTCCTCAAAAGCATCCAAAGACACCCCATCCAAATGTCAATGCCCAATTATTGATGCTACAATGATAATCCAGACTGCGATGAAGACCAATCTGATGTATGCTTCTCCACTAAATATCTAAAACTGTCATGATAGTACAAATTAGAGAGAATGCCTCAAAATAATCACATATTGACACCATTGCAATACCAACTTCAGTAGTAAGAACATGATGCTTTACATCTGGTAATAATGGCCATAGCCTTACTCATAAATTTCCTCCTAATATCAGAATCACATCATATAAAAGAATAGGAAAGATTTCATCACTCCAGGCATGAAACCACAAGTTTACAATATCTAAATCTAAAATTCCCTTTTCTCTAAATTTATAGCAGACCAGCATATAAACTTGTTTATAGAGGGCATAAACTTGGTCGATGAATGTGGCCATTGCTTCAAAGATTTAGAGACTACACTTGAAATGACTTAAAAGTGAAAGTCACAGGCGGAGAAATAAAAGCATATTAGAATAGCCTTAAGAATAACAAAATTGAAAAACAATTGAGCAAACTTTTAGTAAGTGTTCATGAAAGAACCATGAAGATGTGTTAAAGTGTTGCATGAAGTTTAAACTTTGAAACAATCCAAGAATTATATTGCAAACTTTTTCTTATTGGTTTAGATTATGAGGAAGTAAGTTGTATAGTTAAGTGCATGTTTGATTATAAACCAAAAAAGAACACAATTATCTCAATTGGAAGTTTAACGAGGAAGTTTTTGCTCGTGCATATGATTTTGTTTTAGACTTATTCATTTGGAGGTTAAAATGAGGAAGTTTAATGTATAAAACTATCCCAGCTAGCAAGCTGTTAACATTGTATTAGTTTCTTAACCCAAGTTTGAAAATATACTGTGAAGTAATCCTAGTTAATGGGTTGGAAGAAGGCAGCATAAGGCATATGAAAATTGAAGTATCTTTTGAGTAAATATTAGCTATTAGATTCTGATTGTGCATAATTAAATACTGAAATAACAAAAACAGTCCCACAAAGTCATATAGCAATCACAAAGAATGAAGTATTACAACAAAGGTAGCTAGGAAGGTAATATAAGCGATTGGACCGCATGTCATTAGATATTCCATCACATTTCTTATATCCCCATACCTGCAGCTTTGAAGGCAGCTAGGAAGCTTCTTATTTGAATATGGTGATCTTTGAGCCTGAAACAATGCAAGCAATAATGAAGACCATTGTGCAGGAAAATAAGATAAGTCAATAAAATAAGTGAAGTGACACTTCTAACTCATATTGTATCTTTATGCATGAGAAGCCATATGATAACCCAATTCATCGCTATGATTAATTACAAAGATAAAACTGCCAATCCTGAGCTCTAAAATAACCATTTTCATAGCCATATTACATCTAAACAAAGTGGATCATAAACCAATTTGCAAAACTAGAGACAAAAGACAAGTCTAGCATCCAAAACACTTTGAAGTGATAACATTCTAGTGCTTTGATGAAAGAGAAACTGTAGAGAAAAAAACAATTTGCAAGATTTAGTTTGAAAACAAAAGCACTCAAATCAAATAAATAAGAATGATTACCTCTTCTTTGGTGTTTACTCCCTCAATTTGGATTAGAGATGTTTTGGATACTGATTTAACTTGCATCCGAAAAACACCAACATAGACAACATTAAAATCAATATGA
Source organism: Dalbergia cochinchinensis (assembly GCA_031216125.1). NCBI lineage: Eukaryota > Viridiplantae > Streptophyta > Magnoliopsida > Fabales > Fabaceae > Dalbergia > Dalbergia cochinchinensis. Next base: position 48,547,867 of record CM062373.1, on the reverse strand, counting down.
ACCAACATGATAGCAGCAAGTCAAAAATGAACAGACTGGCCTCTTATACGGCCATAATTAGATCATGTTAGTAGCAAAAGCCATAAATCTGCTTTCTTCTAGTTTTTTTTTTCACTAATGAAAAGTAAAAAATACAAACCAAAGAATATATAAACCATATGATCTAATGTAGCTATCAGAAAAATATCATTTCAAGTCAAGCACAAAACTGGAGAACAAGCAAACAAACAAAATTTAAACTCATAAATTTTATCAAACACCCACAACTCACCCATGCCAAGCAAAACACTCATAAGAAGCAAGAACCCAAATCCTCACAAAATTCTCACCAAAACCTTCTTCTTCTTCTTCATCTTCATCTTACAAACATTGTACCACCGCGGCTTTCTCCATTACCGCCTTATGCCTCGGAACCAGCCATCGCATTGCAAGAACTTGAAGTTATTAAATCCAAAATCAACTAAGCCCTAGACATAAAACACAAATAGATGGAAGCACACATAAGCAAATAGATCATGGGTTATGATACCATAAACAGGAACAACACATCAATAAATACGATGAAGATAAAAAAAATAGAACCATAGATTTAGCTCCTATTCATGCTAATATTGTACATGCAAAAAAAAATAATCTAAAAAAAATCATTCTAAATAACACAATTACAAAAAAATAATAATATTAAATGAAATAAAAATGCATAAAAATCATATCTTATATATATATACGAGTTTTTGAATATCCACCAAGCCGCAAGAAAAAAAAATGAAACCAAAGAAAGAAGATTAATTGGGTAACAAAGAACAAAAACAAAATTTTTTGAGAAAGAAAATAATAAAGAGGAAGAAAAAGATAAAGGGAATAAGGGAGAGATGAATAGCACCTCAGTTGGTGGCCCATGGGAACGGCAAGATGGCAATCACTGGCATGGTTTCCAATGTGCAATGGACACATTGCCACCATCTGCAAATCTGGTAAGAGAGTGATCGGCCTCCACAGTGATCATGTTCATTTGAAGCACGATCAACGCCGAATGGTTACGGTTGCAGATGCGCCGTGGGCAGCCTCATTGCGTGGTCATTGCCATTGTTCAACTTATCGACATGAGAAAAAGGATCCGCAACCAAAAAATGAGGAGATCTGCAAAAATAAAAATGACGAATGAGAAAGAAATAAGAAACCAGTGGGGAAAAAAAGGAAAAAAGAAGAAAGATGTGCAAGATTTGACTTTGGTCGAGTTCGTTCTCCACCTTCAGATCTGATCACCGTCCTCATGGCATTACTAGTGTAGGGAAGAGACATGTAGGGACAATGAATTATTTTGAAAAGCAAAAAATTACAAATTATGGTATGAAACGATATATGTAAATGAGTGGGAATTGGAAAGGGCATTTTGTTTTTTTTGTATTTTGCGTAGAAAGTAGTAGGAACTGGTGGGTTTTGTGCTGTAGAGCTCTAGGGGTTTGGTTTTCACGTGGTGTGGCAAGAAAAATCGTGCATTCGCTCTGGTGTTTTGATGTTGTAGACTAAATTTTTTTTCCTAAAACATGAAAGTTGAATTACTCGAACTCAGCTTCAAAATTTGTTAACTCGATTAATTAATGAGAAAGGAAATAATAGAGACAGTGAATAGCTGACAGTTAGTATGTTAGCATAGATACACAGCACAATGGAGAATGAAAATGTGGTTTGGTTATTACTCCACGTGGCTATGCTCACACTCAATAGAGTTTGAAATGAAGGATTTTCATTTAGCTTGTATGTTGGGTGGATTTTAAGGAGATACATTTAAAACAAATAAAAAAATTCACAAAATTAGATCTAGTAGATGGAAGTCAACGGCTCCAACAACGTGGAAGAGATAGTGGTTTTGGATATTCCCCAAATATAGCGTAGAGGAATTGATTGATTGCATCAATCTTTTAACATAATACAAAAGAATTCATACTAAAGGTATAATATGACTAAGAAAAGGCTAGCATCAGTGAACATAGTTGGTTAAGGTTTGATCTATATAACCCACATGGACATGGATTCAAACCCACGATCCAATATGACGGCGTCGTTGGTAAAGCGACTTATAATCTCTCCCAAAATACTCAAAGATTTTAGAGAGCCTTCCTTAACTCTAGTAGGATAAAGGCACTTACCTCTACCTAAATTTTTCTATATCAAGAGAGAGGAGAAGTGAATTCTCCAATGAGAATGATAAGACTCAATGTTAGAAGAGTAAAAAGGGTGCTATCTAGTAAGAATGGAGTCTTTATAATTACCAGGTAAAGTATGAGCACATTTTACATGGTGAGCTCATTAATGTAAGGCACATGTTATGGCGTGAATATGATACTTGAATACAAAAGTCATGACAAGATTAAGGACCAGGGAAGTTTTGATCTCATGTTCTTAATAAGATGGGTTTGGGCCAAGCATATAGGGAATACAAACAATCGCAAGCCCCAAGGCTCGAGCTATAAAGAGCTAACATACTTTTTTTTTTGGGTGCATAAGACGGCCGAAGCCTAAAAGAGCCAACATACTTTAATTGGCAAGCAAAGTATCTGTTCAATTTGAGTTATCTAAAGTAAAGGATGCAATCGAGGCGTTGCTTCAATAGTAGACATTTACGTCTCCCATAGTAACTGCACTCGGGTTCGACACCAGCAAAACTGGTGTGTGACCCAAATCCCCCAGCCCCCAAACCCCCATTCGAACAAAAAAAAGGAAAAAGTTGACAGGGGCCACATTATTCGGGTGGATTAGAAACCCAAGCGGGTCACCAGCCCCCAACATAATTTCAAATGTAAAAAGGCTTGGGAAGCAAATATTGGCAAGTTAAGTTCTTAAGTAGGTTGGCCTATGATGATACTTCAAACTTACTAATGATGACAGAGGCAAAGTATGCTTTCCTTTGTGATGCTCCAAGGAGCTTATTAACTGTTAGGGTAAGTTACACTCATTTCCCTTAAGGTTTATGAAAATACAACTCATATTTCCTCTAGTTGTCCAGCTTACCCTCACATCCCCCTGCTTGTAAAATTTTAAGTATTTATATTACAGTCACACTCCTCATTCACATAACACCGTTACTAAACTTAACAGAATGACATTTTTATGATATTAACTGTTCCTAATTAATAAAATTATAAAAATACCTTAAACTTAACGGAGTGGGTAAAGGAAATTTTATAATTTTATTAATTAAAAATAGTTAATATCACAAAAATGCCATTCGGTTAATTTTATTAATGGTGTTCTGTGAATGAAGAGTGCGACTGTAATATAAATACTTAAAATTTGACAAGCAGAGGGGTGTGAGTGTAAGTTTGACAACTAGAGGGGATGTGAGTTGCATTTCTACAAACTTCAGGGGAAGTAAGTGTAATTTACCCTAACTATTATGTGTATTACAAACATTAACAATTTCTTGAAGATCCCTAGAAACCAAAGGGCTGTTTAGAGAGTGTTTTGAAGAACAATTTTCAATTTTTAAAAACCAAAAATGAAAAAAAAACTTGTTTGGTTAGTTATTCTTTTCAAATTGATTTTAAAAACAAAAAAATGAGTTTTGCGTTTTAAATGCAAAAATTAGAAAATAATTGAAAGATGTTTTTGGAATTCTGTTTTGAAAACAAGAAAATATGTAATGGCAAATTTGTAATTAGTTGATTTCATTAATTGCTACTCAAAATAGTTTTCAAAATATTGTTTTTGAAATAGTTTTAAAAAATAGAAAAACAAAAACAATTCCAAACAACCCCCAAGTTATTCTAGCCACCATGGTCTAGTAATTAGTCAAACCATACTATAACAACACTTTTTTTTCACGTAAATGTTTCTTTCTCAATCTAAGGTGATGAGACTCAATGATTGAGGGCTAGCTTAGGGAAGAGAGAAATGTGCCCTCAGGTAAAATGGCATTGTTTATGGTTACTAGGCAAAGAGTGGATTTGTGTCATAACATTCATTGAGGTATTTTATATTGTAAGTGCCATCAATGAGAGGAGGGGATCAAATTAATGAAAAGGTCAAGGCAAGATTAAGGTTAGAGAAATTTTCTCCCATATGCTTAATAAGATGGGCTTGTGTTACGACCCGATTTCAATTATCATTGGCACATGAGGGATCAAGTCCTCATGAAAATCTTTGTGGTAAGATAACTTGCTAAAATGCATAATAAACACAACTTTCATTTTAAAACATAACGAAATCATGTATCTTTAATTTCTTAGATAAAATCCACGATCATTAAATCCATATAGTTGAGTTGCTCCAAAGCATATAAATCATAGAATTTAAGAAACATGATTACATAAATTGAATCCATATATATCAAAATAACAAGGCATGGACTGAATTTTGCCTACATAACTATTAGAGCGCTCTATGACCAGCGCAACCTAACTAAGCTTCATTTTGAAGTGAAGTTCACCACTGCACAGTTGTAGCACTACTGGGATAGATGAATCAAAGGAGTAACCAAATCTAAAGCTGTATTTGAAGAAGGGGAAGCAAAAAAGAGGTTGAGTTATCAAACTCACTAAGTGGATTTTCACTCACAACTCACATGTGACAACAACAATATAAATATAATAAATTTATTAGGCAGAAATCATTTTAATATATACACACATGGTTATATTGAATAGCGATTCTTATCTCATGATGCAGTAATTAATAGAGACATAACACTACTAGAAACTCATGGAACACGGACAGGTTTTATAGATGAATTTTTTTCCATCTCTGATACAGATAGATTTACAGGTGAGTAAACAAAAAAGTGGAAATTTTTTTTTTCAAAATATTTAAATACATCTTTAATTATTGGCGCAAACACATAACTTTTACAAACGGATAATGAAAGAATTATTTTTTTTTTACAAAATATATAGATGGATTTATAGATGAATTTTTATTTAAATTATTGACTTAAAATAAATCCAATAAACTACAGATGGAAAAATGCCTCTATAATTTAAAATTTAAGGCATGTATTTAACGTACGCATTACAGACAGATTTTGCTATATGTAAATTTGCCTATAATTTGAAATTCAAGAATACAGACGATGCGTTTCATTAAAAAAATTACATTTCCATCTATAACGTCAGAATTGAGGTTACAAACGCGGTGCCCCCTTCTTTCCCATTTCTCATTTTCACTTCTTTCTCTTCTCTCTCCCTATGTTAGAAAGCAATAGCAGCCACCATCCTTCTTTGAGCCACCGCTGGTCACCAGAACCTTCATTTTGCAAATGGCTTGTGTCATTGTGTACATGGTAACGTTCTCTAACTTTTAATCAATTTACTTTTTTTCATTTTTGCCTTTTTTGTTGTGAGTTTCATTGAGTTATCAGTTTTTAATGTGTAAAAACATTGGTGCTTTATTTCCTTTGGGGGTGGTGCGGCGAAGCACAGGATTATGATGACACACGGTGGATGTGACTGTCAGTGCGGAAAGATTTGGGTTTGTTTGGGTGGCATCAAGAACAGGGTTGTTGGAAACAATGGATGGTGCATGGTGGCGACGATGGCAATGGTAGTAGAGGTAAATTGTTTTTATTTTTACTTTTCTTACAAGCAGATTTCTCTATCTATAATGTTACAGATGAAAAATTTATCTGTAAATCCATCTGTAATATTTATAGATGCAAAAATAACAGGCATGATTCCGTTTATAAATCTGTCTGTAATTCCACTTGCATTCCGCAAAAATCTCGTAGTGATATATATGAAAATTGAATATGCTAAACTATAAACTGAATTGATATCTAAATCTAGAGGGCACCTAATATGGTCCTGTATAAGGCAGACACCTAATAAGGCTCCATATCTAAAATTAGAGAGGTGAGATTGTTCTCTCGCGGACAACTTGATATCAAAGGCTAATGATCCTGACAACCATTAACTCAGTATTTGTTTCTCTATAATTACCGTCTAAAACTAATAGTCATCATAATTAAGTAAATCTGCTGGAAATTCGTAACTGGGGTTCCAAACATTCCTATGATACACAATTCCATAATCATGTTAATATAGTGACTAATAAATATTCATAACTTTAACCATAAAATCATTTATTTGCTGATAATCAATTCTTAACCGCATGCAAGAGCTACAAACATAGTCCCATGAGCATTTCAAAACATATTATTCATGCATTTAAAAACCATAATTTCCTAAGCTTCGACATAATGTGTAAAACTATGAACACGATGTATTATTGTAGCTGAAATCATATTTAGCAATTAAAGCTCTATGAAAGTAAGTTTAATGATCAAACATAAGTCTATAAGCTTAAACCCACCCATTGTTAGATGTTGAGAGTGCGGTATTGACACCAACTTGGTTTCAGAGAGCAGAAATGACACTAATATCTATCATAAAAACAACAAAAACCATGAACAACTAATAAACTTCATTAAAAATGGATTGGAGATGGTTGGAAATGAAAAGAGCATGAGAAATTCGTGCATATAGATACCCTTATAAACTTGAAGAAACATTGAAAAAACTTGATCAATTTCATCTAAAACACTTTCGAAAGGGATTATATTAAGAAATAGAAAAATGGTGAAGAACTTGACAGGAGGGTGGAGGAAGATGTTTGGGGTGGCTAGGGCACCTCTCCTGAGGTGGAGATGTTAGCTCTAGAATCCTTGAGAAAGCTATTAGAGCCTAAGTTTTGAGTGACAACAAAGCAAATTTTGTTAAAATATTTTGAAGAAAGAACTAATGATTTACATAAGTTTCTTAAGTGACAGACAGGAAGTTTCTCATAGTATAAATAGACAAGAAGTTTCTCATAGAATATGTAACCAATTTCTCGATATATTTTTCATACTATCATGATGTAACATAATATAAAACATGTGAAGTTAGGGAGGTGGTCTTTATTTTCAATGATGATGAGTCTATTTATAGGTTTAGGGAGTGCTATTTCATCTCATCATGTAAGGAGAAGAAAATTGAGTGTTTCTCCTATAATTTTGAGGATAGAGTATTGCAATGCCTTTGGTCCACATGTCCCTGGCTAGGCTAAGCAACCCTAGGGTACTCCAGAAACCTTCATTACGCCGAAAGTCATGCTACTGCTGCAATTTGTAGAATTATGCAAAATAGGCTTGCTGCAATGAGTGAATAAGCAAGACAATCTGTCCCTCAGGTGTCAGCCAAGCTTGCTACAGTGAGTGATCTCGATATCAGCATAGTAGAAAATGATGCAGTCTTGATAAAATGAGATCCCTCATCACTTTAAAACCCTCAATGCTCAAGGTTCTCATTCAGAAATCAAAACCCTCACCCCCAAGCACATTTTCTCTCTTTCTCTCTCAATCCAATCCTTTTCCCCCAAAGCTCAGTGGTAAGAGATTTAGTGATTTTGTCATCTCCCTCGTCTCTATTTCATGTTCTAGAGTATGGGTTGTTAATATTCGTAGTTGTTGTCAAGTGGGGGTGCTCTCCTAAGGTTGTTGGAGTCAGTTTAGAGTTATTTAAAGTTACCCATAGATCATTCATGAGTTTTATGGTTATGACAGACGTTGCAACCATCCTTGCTTCACGGAGCTTAGTTGGTGTTAACACCATTTGTTCCTCCTCTCCAAGTGAGTGGGTTTGATCTCATGGCCTCATGTTGATCATTATACCATTATTTTATAGCATTATAAAATATTTAGAGATTAGAAATCAAGTTTTACATGATATGGATTTTATGCAAAAATGTGTAAGAATTAGAAAATGTTTCCTTTTGAAATTATTCATGAAAATCTATGATCTCAAGATGTATAGGACTATATCTGAACTACAATTGTTTTATAAGATTTATTCCATGATTTTAGACATGATTATGATAATATGAGTTGGGTAGGATTGATGAAAGAAAATGTGAAATATTATGTTTATTCACGAGAACTAAGACTTGATGAACTTATAATTTTTAGAATCCCTTTTCAGACTCTAGTTTGATTTTAGAATAGGAAATTACTAAAAGGAATAGAGTTGCAAGTTGACGACAGTTAAATCATTAACCTTGGTATACCAACTACCCGATAGGGGCAACTTATCCTTATCTAAATCAATCTGCCAGGGATGTAGTCCGCTAGGGACCGTTATGATCTCAAACAGGTGCTCTTGTTTACCCGGGACTGAGCACCACCTTATAGTTTATGGATAGTCTATTCTCTTTAGTAATCCTTGAGAAATAAAGATGATTTTATGCTTCTAGTAAATTAGTGATTTTATAGCTATTATGTATTATAAATGACAATGATTTATAGGCCTTGTATTATTATTATGTATCTTTCTTCTTGTTCCATGTATGGTTATGGATGAGGATCCACTCACTGAGTTTTAAGATAAAATCCCACCCTTTTTCTCTTTCATTTTCTCACAAATACAGTTGTAGAATCGGATCCTCCACCTTCTCCTCCTCAGCAACACTAATATTTCAGCTTGGTGATCGTCGCGTTGCCGTGGAGTGTTTTGGATATTTTGTAGAGTGCTCTAGTGGTAGTGCGTGCAAGGCGCCGGACCATGCATGATTTAATTTTTTGATTAATCATGATATTTATTTTGTTCTTAAAGGTTATAGCTTCATGATTTTTTTGTAATAGAGCAACTCAGTTTAACTTGTAACACAACTATAGTATAATGGTTGGATTATAAAAAATGAGTTATTCATGATACACTACCAGAAAAATTGCTATTATCGACGGAATTTACCGACGGATTTTTTGAGTTATCGATGGAAAAATTTATCACCGACGGAATTACTAACGGATTTTGTCAACCAGTAATAATGTCGTCAAAAATTATTACCGATGGAAAAAACTCGTTGGAAATTTTTACCGACAAATTTTTTGATGGATTATTACAAAAAAATCTGTCGATAAATTGATTCACATAATCGTCAGGAAAAACGTCGGTTGAAATTTTTACCGACGAATTTTTTATTTATTACCGATGGATTTTTTGTCGGTAATTTTTAAGTTTTTTAATAATTTTTTAATTTATCGATGGATTTTCTGTCGGTAACGGTTCAAAATAAAATTTTATATTTCATTTCTTTATTATTTTACCAACGGAAAATCCATCGGTAATATTTTATATTTTTTATTCTTAATATTTACCAATGGAAAATCCGTCGATAATCATAAAATTTGAAATTTTTATTTTTTATTCTTAATATTTACCGATGAAAAATTCGTTGATAATCATAAAATCCAAAATTTTTATTTTTAATATTTACTGACGGAAAATTCGTTGGTAATTATAAAATCCAAAATTTCTATTTTTTTTAATTTTTTACTTTACTGATGGATTTTCTGTCGGTAATCATAAAATCTGAAATCTTTATTTTTTATTTTACCGATAGATTTTCCATCAGTAATATTTTTTATCGTAAATTTATTTTTTATTTTATCGAAGGAAAATCCTTCGGTAATTTTTTATTTAAAAAAAATAAAAATTTAGTAATATTTAGATTAGCTGATTATTTAAGAGTTGATTTTTTATTTAACAATAATTATAAATATATTTAATAATAACAAATTATAAAAAAAATACTCAATTAATAAGCACCACAAAGTTCCACCACCATCTACAAACATAAACACAAATGCAACAAAGTGTACAAGCATAAACATAAAGAAGTCAACATATGATAACTAATAAGAAAAATAAAAACCCAAATCAGGAGAAGTCAGCAGCATCGTCAGCATCACCATCACTGCCACCACTATCAGCATCACCATCGTTGCCACTACCATCATCATCATCAATGTCTGGTGGTGCAGAAGAGCCTACATGCATCTTCTGCCACAAAGACATCATCTCCTTCATCTGCTTTCGTAATCTGATCTCCAAGGCCTTTTCGTTGTCTTTAATGTTCGTTTTCACCTCCTCCATCTCTCGCTGAGTCGCCGTATCCTTCTCTTGCATACGATGAAGTTCCGCATTGAGCAAGTGAACTTTCTCGCGGACCTCATCATCATCAGCGGTGGACCCAGTGCCTGTAGATGTCCCAGTGACAGAGCCAGTCGATAAACTACTTGCATAAAATAATCCCATGCCGTAGGTGCGAATCTTGTAAGGACCGTCGACTACCTCCTGCCACAACTTGTCCTCAGCAAGCGGTGGGCAATCCTCACCAGTAGCGATCCTCTGTTCTCGCTAGGTCGTGGCCTCCAGATAGCGCTGCTCATAGGCATGCTATAAAAAAATGAAAGTAATGACAGTGAAATATATGAAATAATAAATTATGTATATATACAATGAATAAGTGCACAGAACATATATACCCAAATATTCTCTGAGCGAGAATCGACCCATGTCTTCTCTACCTTGCGCGTGTAAGTCTTTCTGAACAACTCACTCTGTGTAGGTGGCCTCTTCAACTCATTGGTCTACATTTCGAGTGAAACATGTAAAACATTAGTATGATAAAATATAAATTTAACAAGAGAAATTAAAAGATGTTTAAAATAATGATTAAACCATCCGGCGACGTGTAGACTCAATACTAGCAGAACCACCACAATGAAGGGAGCCACCCTTATGTGACGCTCGGCTCTCCTTGGCTTTCAAAGACTTCGCTTTGAACTTGTCACCTCTCCAGTATTGCCACAAATAGTCCAGGCTAGCATGAGTCATCCACTTGGGGTTCTCATCCCGTCGCTCCCGAATGTCGATGTACATGTCTTGCAACCTATGAGCTGCCTTAGATTTGAAGCAGTTAAACATAAACTCTTCATCTTTGGGATGGATATAAAGTGGCTCTACACTTAAAAATAAACAAAAAAAGGTAATTCAAAATATTTCTAAAGCAAATCACACATTTCATAATAATTATTTTCCACTCAAGAAACCAGCGCTCCTTCTCGGGCTTCGACAACTTGCCAAATGACTCAATCGGCCATTCATATAATTTTTGGATGGTGTGTGTCACCTTGTGCATGGCCGTTGTGTTTGGCTCCCAACTTCTTGGCAAAAAGTACAAAACATCGAAGTGAGTATGTCAAGAAATTGTTCAAATAATTACAACATGATTAATAAGAAATTGAAAAATTAATTTACTTACTTGTCACCGACACGTATAAGCTTTATCCGGTTATCTGCTGTGGACTCATGTCCTGAATGCCCCGCCGAGGCACCACCAACTGTCCCGCTTTCGGCACCCCCTTCTGAGTCATGTGTGGGGGTGACCATAGGATCCGCCAATGGTAATAGAGGAGAAGGTGAAGGCACTACTTCGATCACACGCCCAAAAGTAGGTATCACAGTAAACTCCCCATGGGCATGGGTTGGTGGCATGGAAGGGATAGAAGTGGAGGTGTGATCAGCTGTGGTGGATGCTTGAGTGGGAAGGTTGATTCTTTGATTGTTTGGGACACCCTTCCCTTTGCCCTCATTTTTTAGTTTAGGTGCCATATTCGAAAAAGATTCAACAATATATGAAAAATCAATTCATAGTATAATAATTTAAAATGAAAAAAATGTAATGAATTGAGGCTGGACATATCACATTTAATCTGAAAGTTGAGGACTATCTTCATCATTCTCACTCTCAACATCATCCTCAAACTCATCTTCCTCGTCCTCCCCATCCTCCTCATCACTACCATCACTTTCGTTGCTTTCACTCGCTAATTGATCACTAGAAGAGTGAATTATCTGAACATCGCCTGAATCAGAACATAAAGTTGGCAATGTTCCCATATCAACAACTACCTGAGAGGGAATTGGGTCATTCACTTGATAAGCATCATCAGATAGTTCTTCAACCTCAACTCGACCTCCAGGTTTAGTTTTCATGACCATCTTCCAATCCTTTCTACACTTTCCAAGGTATGGTGCATAATATACTTGTCTTGCATTCTAGGCAATAATGAAAGGATCATATGCAGTGTATCTCTTAGTATGATTCGCCTCAGTAAGTTTATATTGATTGTGTATGCGTGTTTCGTCAGGATGCCTGGGGTCTTACCAATCACAACTGAACAACACTGCCAATTTTTGAGGTCCATCACCTACATATTCAATCTCCAGTATTTGTTTGATTACTCCATACCAATCACTCTCCCCACTGCCTGCATCCCCTCGGACACATACCCCACTATTGTTTGTTGCTTTCCCTTAACCCCATTCAAATGTATGAAACTTATATCCATTCATGTAATACATTGGCCAACTATTTGCTTTGTTAGAAGGACCCCAAGCCAAACTTTGTAAATAAGGACATGTTACATTATTGTTTTTATCAAACACCTACATGAATAATTGAACTTCAAACATCAGCACAAAAGATGACAACTAGAACATGTGTATGAATTTTGGATCAAATGGTTACTAGATAATTAGATTACATACAAAGGATCTGAACCATGTTGGAAATTATTCAAGGGTGTGTCGCTCATCAACTTATTCAAAATACCTGTAAATTAAACATTACATGTAAAATAAGATTTGATGCATGACAGTGTATCAAAGTGATACATTGATAAAACTTACGTCTTAAATGGTTGTACTTCATCACAGTTGATTAAGATATGCAAATGCGCAGCATGTTTCTCTCCCTTTGATAGCCAATGTGGCTTGATCTTTCCAACAGCACGTCCTGGCTGATTAAATATAGACAAAGTATATTGAATTGAACTTTCACCCCCATGATCATTCCAACTAACCCTTGTTTGTCTAGACTGAACATGAGACTCAAAGTAATAGGAACAAAAGAAAGATGTCTCCTTTGAGATATATGCCTCACATATGGAACATTCTACTTGAGCTCTATTTTTCACAGTTCTCTTGAAACTTCCAATATTTCTTTCAAACGGATACATCCATCTATATTGAACCGATCCACACACCCGCGCTTCGTATGCCAAGTGTATGGGCAAGTGTTCCATAGAATCAAAGAAACCAGGAGGAAATATTCTCTCTAATTTGCACAGCATTATAGGGATATTTGTCTCCATAATTAGGAGATCTTTAACCATCAAAGTGGACGAGCATATGTCTTTAAAATATTGACTCAACTCAGTCAATGGCTTCCAAACAAGGAGAGGTAATTCTCTAAATGAAATAGGAAGTAAACACTCTATAAATACATGAAAATCATGACTCTTCATGCCAAAAAATTGTCCTTGCGCAACATTGGCACATCTACCTAAATTTGAGGCATAACCATCAAGCATCCTTAACTCTTGCATCCACCTACACACAGCTTGTTTTTGCACAGAAGTTAGTGTGTAACTGGCCTTCAGCTTACACACACGACCATCTGGTAACTTCTGTAAACTCAACTCAGGTCTCTTACAATACTCAACCAAATCTTTTCTTGTTTTCATATTGTCCTTAGTCTTATCAGTGTCCATCACAGTATTTATGATATTATCACACACATTTTTTTCCACATGCATTACATCAATACAATGATGAACTAGATTATCCCCCTAATAAGGCAGCTCCCAAAATATACTTTGTTTGGTCCAATTATGATCTACCACATATCCTGGCAATCGTATGGATTTTCCCAGTTCCATTATCTTTGGAAAGTCTCTAACTTTGTGCCAGACTAGGTTACCACTAAGCCTAATAGAAGGCTCATCACATTCAACCGTCTTCTTTTTAAATGCATTCTTCTTACCCCAAAATTCATGATCAAGATCCAAAAACCTTCGATGACAATCAAACCATGAGTTTTTTTTACCATGTTTCAATGTAAACGCCTTTGTATCCTCCATACATATTGGACATACCAATTTTTCTTGCGTCATCTAACCAAACAACATTCCATTGGCCGGAAAATCATTGATAGTCCATATCAATACTGCCCTCAGCAAGAAATTTTGCTTCGTGGAAATATCATAAGTTTGTACACCCGAACACCATAGCTTTTTAAGTTCATTAATCAATGGTTGGAGGTAAACATCAATCTTGGCTTTGGGATTATCGGGACCAGGGATTATACAAGTTAGAAACATGTAAGGATCTTTCATGTACATTTCAGAGGCAGATTGTAAAGTGTAACAACCATAGGCAAACAGGAATAAGGTTTGCTAAACTGATTATTCAGAGTAAATCCGTCTGCACAAAGCCCCAACCTAACATTCCTAGGATCCGCAGCAAAATCAGGATAAGTTTGATCAAAGTGTTTCCAGGCTTCACCGTGCGAATGGTGGGTCATGACACCATCATTTCTCTTATTCTAAAAGTGCAATTCTCATGTGAGGTGCTGAATTGATTGAAGCATACAACTTCTTTAACCTTGGAATTAGGGGCAAATAGTGCATTCTTTTGTAAGGAACATCCTTATATCTTCCATTTCCAGATCTTTTTAGTTTAAACCTAAGGTTTTCACAAAATTTACATTCAGTTAGGTCTGTATCATCTTTGTAGTACAACATACATCCCTTCAAGCAACAATCTATTTTTTTTTTATTTTAGCTCAAGTTTTGAAACTAATTTCTTGGCTTGATAGAAATCCTTTAGAATAGAGCTAGGTTATGGACTAATCTTACTCATCAATGTTGTCCACTAGTCAAATGAATTTTGACTTTGGTTTGCTTCGAATTTTATAGCTAACATCCTAACCGCTAGAGACAACTTCGAGTGTACACACCCTTCCCACAGAGAGATCCTCACATCCTCCAATATAGAGAAAAAATTCTCAGCCTCAGCATTAAGAGCCTCGACAAAATGTTCATAATTTGCATGAATTTGAGGACCAACTGCATCATAAATCATTTCCTCATATCGCCTAGAGGTATCCTCCCAATTAATATTTCCCGTGACATGCTCACCAATATTAACTCTACTTGAACTACCTATAACATAGGCATTTTCAACACTAGCATGTTCAAAATTTTGTGTGGCAACTTCCCCATGCGCAGTCCAAACCCAATAATCCGTCATAAAACCATCCTTATACAAGTGATACCTAATGGTGTCCATATCCAAATATTTCCTACATTTGCACCTAGCACAGGGACACCTAACTTTCTGCTTATTCATAAATTGAACTGTCTGACAAGTCACCCTTATAAATTGTTCAACTCCCGCATAAAATACAGGTTTGATTCCCCCTCGACCAGGGTGCACCCTGTCATACATTCATAGTCTGTTTGTGGGAATCATGGTTCTTGCCTATATAATTTCACCTAACAAATTCATTTAAAGATTCAAAAATTAAAATTTTAATTAAAATTTTGAAAATAAAAGTCTTTTAAGTAAATGGATCGTGGTCTTTAACTTCACAGAATATCTTCCAGTCTTTAATTTAAAAAAAAAAATCAATAGAACCTCCCCTTAAATTAAGACATTCCAGGAAATTGATTTCAATATACATATATATCGATCCAATCAAATAAAGTTCACAAACAATCAAACAAACATTTAAAGATCCTAAAATCATTTTAGAGCACACTCCATTATGACATCACAACATACATTCCCTACAATCTCTACATACACAATCAATCTCCACAGCAAACAACGCAAACAAGTCGAGGAAGGACCTCTACGCCCTTCCCCCTAGTCATGCAATCCCAATTTCCTACAACTCTAACTTATAAATCATAAGTCTCTATCCTAACAAAAATATAATTAAATGAGGAGAAGAAACAATTACTTACCTCAGAATTCTCAGATGGTCCTTATATATGGCTTAGCTCTTTGAATGAATTCTTTTCTTTATGCCTGACAGAAGTAATAACCTTCAAGGAGCTCCTGAAATTAGTCATGCATCATTAAAATTGTTATATCAACAATGATACAATAAAGGAATTAATATTTCTCGACTATCTTGCGTGGAATTAACATTTCATAGTGAGGAAACGCTATGAACTAGTAAATAATTCTATCTAATAACTAAATTATCTTCAATTCTAAAGTGAAAGTGTTCTAAACAAAAAAATCTAAGGTAAGCTTTTCATTACTATTATGAACAAAATATCAATCATTAGCCCACTCATAGTGTCTTTCTCATTTGTCATGTTTTGTTCACAAAGGTTTAATTGTAACTAAAATTTAGTGGTGAAATATTTAGCGAGCATGAATAAATCTATCTCTATCTATGTCTGAAGAGGCAATGTTTGAAATTACTTGAGACAAGTTGTTCATGCAAATAGAGGGAAAGAATAATGGATAAAAGGCTAGAAATAGAGTTAAGGAAGTGAGAAAGAGAGGCTTGCAACGGCGCGGTGGTGGCTGGCGATGAGCAGCATCGCGGTGGGGCGATGGCGTGGGAGCAGGGAAGCGTGGTCGCAGGGAGGAGGGGCTGCCGGGCTCGGTGAGCAGGGCGGGTCGCCAGGCAGAGGGGCTGGCAGGGCGGAAGGGGTGATGCGACGCGACACGAGGCGGAAATGCGACACTAGGCGGATGGGCGACATGACGAAGGGGCTGGCCTGGTGGACGACGGGATGCGACGCGAGGCGGAAATGCGACGCCACGAGTGCGAATCCGGAAGCGGGGAGCAGCAAATGGTCGGCCTTGATCGGCGGCCGGTCGGTGGTCGGTCGGCTCGGCCGCGAAGAGAGCGGGAGTGAGGAAGCTTCTTTGAGAGTTGAGTGTTGAAAGTATATGTTATAACGTTAACGACGGATTTTCAAATTACCGATAGAAAATCCGTCGGTAACTATTAAATCAGTAAAAAAATAAAAAAGAACTTCAAATATTTATTAATTTATAATTCTAATTTATTACCGACAGATTTTCCGTAGGTAATAATTAATTTTGAAAAAAATAAAAATATAATTACCGATGGATTTTCTGTCAGTAATATTTAATTTCAAAAAATAATAAAAAATAAAATTACCGATAGATTTTTCGTTGGTAATTTTTTTTTATTAAATTATACTCCCTATTATTTACCGACGAAAAATTCATCGGTAATAATTAATTCAAAAAAATAAAAAATTGTAGTTATTGACAAATTTTTCGTCAGTAATAATTAAAATCGAAAAAAATTAAAAATAAAATTGCTGATAGATTTTTCGTCAGTAATTTTCAATTTTTATTTTCTTATACTCCGTATTAATTACCGATGGATTTTTCGTCGGTAATATTTAATTATGAAAAATTAAAAAATTATGATTACCAACAGATTGTCCATCGGTAATAATTAAAATCAAAAAAATTTAAAAATAAAATTACCGACGGATTTTCCATCGGTAATTTTCAATTTTTATTTAATTATATTTCCTGTTAATTACCGACAGATTTTTCATCGAGAGATCAAGGACTTCCTACGCATTCTCAATGCTACCAGCCTTTGGAGCTTAGAATTTCCTTTCCTTGAATTCATCGATCAATTGTTCAGGCTTGCTGAGGATTTGGCCATGATAAAGAAGCAGGGGTCCCTAATTTCTGCTATTACTTATAGATCCAAGGGCTCCTATCTGCTATGATCACCTAACATTTGGAGAAAGAGTACAGGGGATCAACTTGGGAGCCAAAGGCGACGAGGTCAGCCACGACAGAGCTCCAGGGCAAGAAAGAATGGATGAAGGTGAAGTTAGAAAGGAAGAAGTGGGAAAGCACCCAGAAGATCCTTCAAAAAAGGTCACCAACGTGAGTTCCCAAGCCAAGGTAGATGCCAAATTTGCTGAGCTCTGAAGGAAGGATCTTGAGGTTGAGAATCGCCATTTGAAGGAGGAGGTTGAATCTTTGATAAGGGAAGCGGCCGACTAGTACATGGCCAGAGTTAATTGGGTTCTTGATCAAGTTCAGTTTTTTCATAGGGAGGTCTGTCACGACCCGAATTGGATCGTGACTGGCATGTGAGGAATCTGGTCCCCACGCAAGTCTCGTGATTTCTATACCGTACTATATGCTTCCTTTATCTATAAAACATAGTTTGATAATATTTTAGATTAATTGTAAATCCTTACTACTGGTGAAATAAGCCTCTTTCTCATAAATAAATTATGAAACTGTAGCTACAAAATACATTTCAACTGAGTTGCCCAAATACAAAATAACTATGAATAATATACTATTAATTACAAAAGAATCATGGTATGATCAAAATGCAAAATAAACTATATGCAGTTCGGGATCCTGCCCATCACATCACTGGAGCACATCTACCATGAACAAAATACTATGGCTTCATGCCAAAGTGAAGCTCAACCAAGCTGAAGGATGCTACTGCTGAGGAGGTGGAAGAGGAGGATCCTGTACTATACCTGAATCTGTGGGAAAAAGGAGGGGTGAGTTTTGAAGATTAAAACTTAGTGAGTGGATCCTCACTCACAACCATGCATGGGATAAGAAAACATTATAAATAGATAATGACAATAATAATGCAACACTTATAAACATTTCTACTTAGTTTATATACTAGAAATAATCTTTGAAACCTCAAGAGTTACGCAAGGGAACCGAGTATTCATCAACTGTAGGGAGGGTGCTTAGTCCCTGGCGAACAAGGACCCTCGCTAATGTGATCTCAGCGGTCCTTGGCGAACCGTGTCCCTAGCGGACTGATCTAACTCAAGGATGATTTGCCCTTGGTGGGCCTTGGTATACCAATGTTAACGGAATAACTGTCGTTAACTAACAGTTTTGCTCCTCTCAATAACTCTCTCTATATCCAAAACCAACTAAAGTTCTAAAAAGGGGATTCTGTATTTTCTAGTTTGACATTCCTCAACCATAGCAACACTAATCTTTAGATTTCGATTGGCAAATCATGGTAAATTCCAATTTGTTATAACAAATAAATACATGAATTAAACAATACAAACTCTTTATGAAATAACTATGGTCTCATGCATAAATTTAAATGGAGCATTTCTAAACAAAGCACATTATTCATATAATTACATATCATGTGAAAATAAATTGTTCCAAGTCTCTAAAAGCTCCATAATATTAGAAAATAATAATATAATGATCAAAATAAGGTCATGAGATCAAACCCACTCACTTGGAAGGGTAAACTGTGAGGTACCAACACCATGGGGACTCTGAGGAAGAGGAATGACACCAATGTCTGCCATTAAAGTCATAAAACTCATCAATAATTTGTGGGTACTTTTAGATTACCCTAAAACAACTCTAACAATATTGGGGGAGTACCCTCACTTGACAATAATGAGAGAAATAATAAGACCCAACTCAAGATCATGAAGGAATGAAGAGATTGGAGACAAAAACTAGCAACATTTACATACCTTGATGAATTGCGGGAACTAGATTGGAGAGAATGAGAGAAAAGGGGAAGAAAAATGGAGAGGAAAGGTTTCTGCTTCGTATGGGAGGGGGAAACCCCAAAATAGGTTTTTAAAAGAGGCAAAAACTGAAACGACATCGTTGGAGGATCGCTATAGCGGTATATGACTGCTATAGCGGTCAGGGCGTTGACCACTATGTACTTATGACCACTATAGCGGTTCCTCAGATCGCTGCATCACATGAAACACTCAGGTGGCGATAATGTCTGGATCTTGAATAAGCGGTGACAACAACCCCTAACTTCTGCATTTTTCTGTCATTGGCACATGGGTTATCCCAAATCTCACTTATTTACATTTCTTCATTAACTTTATTTTACTCATTTATTAACTTTAAAACATAAATGTAAATAAGAAAATACCCCTCATTTGGATTCAAATAAAAAATAAAAATAAAA
Source organism: Dalbergia cochinchinensis (assembly GCA_031216125.1). Taxonomy (NCBI): domain Eukaryota; kingdom Viridiplantae; phylum Streptophyta; class Magnoliopsida; order Fabales; family Fabaceae; genus Dalbergia; species Dalbergia cochinchinensis. The sequence goes on along the minus strand of CM062373.1, from coordinate 48,528,238 downwards.
TAAAAGCCCAACAATTCAAAATCCAAATTTTGGGTTTTAGTTCAAATTTGGGAATTTTCAAGATTTTATAAACTTGTAGGCTAAAAACGAAAAATTTAAAGATCTCATAAAAATCATTAAAAATCACTCTTTAACTTATTTTCCTATTGGCAACAATTACCGGGACTTTTGATGCCAAGAATGTGACTTTAACATATAGCCCTCCAAGGAAGTGTAGAATCCAGACTTAGTGAAAATCAAGACCCGGCAACATGGGTGGGTCCTAGGGACTCTAAGGCTGCACAAAATCTATCCACTGACACGTGTACCTCAGGCATCACAAGGTCGATCTCTCCCAATGCGATCCCTTTAAAAGGATTGCTGGTAGTAAGCTTATGGATACCTTTCCTTTGAAAGACATGAAGGAGGCTAGTAAAGGAGCTTAGATTGAGACCGAATGGGGAGCTCGGGAAAAGGGTTGAAAGGATCATGGTGATGATAAGGCTGAGAAGCTGATTCAAACCATCTTCCAAAGGACCAAAATAAGCATATTGACCTTGACCCCTGAGCTTTGTAATATTTGCTTCTTATAATATTTGAATAAGATTATGTGATATTTTGAACCATGTTCTGGTTGTATTTGGTAATCTTTTGTAAACTCAGTTATGGCTTTTCATTTTCTACTTGCTTTCCATGTTATCCTCGACTAGTGGCTGATTATAACCGACTAGTGATTCCATAGATTGAGTCCGTCTGGGTGGTTATTCATTAGGCCTGCCCTATTAGTTCAGGTTTGATCAATATTGGACGTATGGGCTGCTCTATTTTGACTATGATGTGGTGGCTCTAGAAGTAAGGTTTGAGTTTTTTAGCCTATAGCACCACAATGTAAGCAAGTTTTTCAAATTTGTAATATCTCTTCAAGGTCTTGTAGTGTCTTGCTGATGAAATTGATCAGTTATTGTTCTCTGTCCTACTCCGTGACAAGACCAAGACCGAGCTTATGGCATGTTCGATCACGAAAACCTAAAGAAAGTGTATTTTCTGAGCTATGGCTTGGTTAAGACTGGGGTTGCTAGGAATGTCTTGAGCTTTGTGAATGCAGTTTTGCATTCTTGGGTCTATTCAAAGCTTGCCTACTTTCTTAGTGTCTTGAAAAATAGGGTGGCTCGCGCGGTCGACCTTGAGAAGAAGTGAGATAGAGCGGCAAGTCGTCCTATAAGCTATTGCACTTCTTTGATTGAACTTGGGCTTCTCATCTCCAATATGCCTCAACACTTGTTTAGGTTTGGCTTGATTCCTTGGTAGGTTAACATGAATCTGAGGAATTCACCACCATGGATTCCAAAGGCTCATTTCTTTGGATTTAACAACATGTTGTACTTTTTGAGTTGGCTGAAGAATTCCTAGAGGTCTTGGATGTGGTTTCCTCTTGGCATGGTTTTGCCATCATGTCATCAACATAAACTTCAACGTTTCTACCAATTTGTTCCTCCAAGACTTTATTCATGAGTCTATGATATGTGGCCCCTGAATTTGTGAGGCCAAAGGCAGGACTTTATAACAAAAGTTTGCATGCTCTATGAAGAAAAATATTTTGTCTTCATCCTCTAGGTGCATGTTGATCTAGTTGTAACCAGAGTAAGCATCAATAAAGCTCAGGTATTGGTATCTTGAGGCATTGTCGACAGGTTTGTCGATGCTAGGCAATAGGTAGGAGTCTCTGGGGCAGGCCTTGTTCAGGTCTATAAAGTCTACACACATGTGCCATTTACTCGAGCTCTTTTTTACTAGGACGATGTTTGCCAGCTAGGTGGTGTATCTATTTCCTTGATGAACTCTACCTTGAGGAGTTTCTTAGTCTCCTTTAAGGCGGCCTTTTGTCTCTTGGCTCCGAGGGTTCTCTTGTATTGAGCTATTGGTCGAGCTTTGAGGCCAACTATAAGCTTGTGGCTAATAACTTCGGGGTCGATACTTGGCATATTAGCCAGGGTCTAGCGGAGAGGTAGAAATTGTTGAGGAGAAGGGTAGTAAGCTTGGTAGTAAGGTCTTTCGTGAGGCCAGCTCTTATGAATGTAACATTTTCTTACTATTCTCCAATCTGGACAAGTTGTAGACTATTGACCAATTGAGGTCGGTCTTTAATTTCTCCTCTGGGGTCAAGTTCTTATATGAGGGGAATTTGGTCAGTGTTCAATACTGAGTGGACCCGCTGGAGTTCCTGGGGCTCAAGTGCTTTTTGCTTAAGTCATTAGTTGTAACACATTCTAGCTTGTTTCTGATTGACATGGATTGTGCCTACTTTTATTTCCAAGATGGGGAACTTCTTCATCAGGTGGGGGGGTTGAGACAATGGCTCCTAGAAAGTTAAGGTGAGGTCACCCCAGGATGATGTGATAGGGGTTCTGGGCTTCTAACAAGCGATGATGAGGTACTATAGGTCAACGATTTTTGTATGGGGGCTTGGGCCAAAGGTGTTCCTCAACTAGATATAGTCAAGGACATTAACCTGGTTTATAGTGAATCCGATTAGATCACCATTGTAGGGAAGTAAGGACGCTTCCGAGAGTTGCATTCTCTTGAATGTAAGGTAGAACAAGATTTCGACTGAGCTTCCTTGATCTACCAAAACTTTCTTGACCAAGAATTACTAACAACAAAGGAAATTACAACAGGATCGTGTAAATTTTCATCAATAACTTTGAAATTAGAGTCTGAGAAGTATAACTACTTTTAATTCTTAAATGACAACCGAGTAACTCAATAGATAAAAATTATTATTTTTCTCCTTTATCTTTAGCCTTATGATAAAGTAATTCCTCAAATTACATAAACTTCTTGAATTACAACAATTAAGATTTTAATGTCTTTGTCAAATTCAATAGCTTTCAAAAAGAATGTGCAACAACATTGTTGTTTGGCTCTCTAGTTGCAGCCATGCCACGGCAAGTGCCATAACATGAGTAGCAATAGATTTCAAAATTAGATCTGGAAAAAATTATTGAGCAATTATTACATAATGAACTTTGCAAAAGAAATTTTTTTTTATTTAAACTCTTCTATCCAAAATTAAAATGTTATTGCTTCTTAATTCCTAGTAGGAGGTTTTCTCTGAACATAAATGGTTGTTCTTGAAGCTGGAGGTGGATCAGCTATAACGATTAGAAAAACTACAAACCCTAAATACAATTTTTTTAAAAAACATTGATTTATTATTCAACTTTAAAAATTGAAAATGATATTTCATAATGTTTGCAAGGTTCTACTTGAAAATGTGGAAAATTTTGCTAATTTTTTAACCCTTAGAATATTTGATTTAGTTTTTATATATAATGAAGAATGAATGAGTTGATTAGTTATCTAAATAAAACTAATCAAACGCAGGAGAGAATAACCAATATAAATGTAATATGATATATATTGAAAAATTGTTGCTATAATAAAGATTATTAAGTTAGTGGAGTGAAATAATAATCTAGTAATAAATTAAGTGGACTAAAAAATATTCGAATTCATTTTCAAAAAATTTCCATTTTAGGTAAAAATAGTTTTGGAATTTGGAGAGAAACATCATCAAGTTTTCGAGTGTTATTATCTCATTAAATTTTCCTATTAATGGTTCTTAAATATTAATAGTATAGATAGATAATGTAATTATGTTGCTTTATTTACAAATATTTTGTTTGGACAAGAGTAATGATGGCTGATAACAGACATTGGCCAATTAGTGGTGGGTGGCCGATGACAAGCCACGGTTGGCCTACGATGGGCAGAAGTCGATTGAATGTTATTTTATTTTATTTTTTACACTATTTTGGTTATATAGTTAATATTGATAATTTTTTACGTTATTTATTTTTGGCAAAATAGACTTGTTGGTTCCTTAATTTATTTTTGTTTTTCATTTTGGCCCCCTAACTAATTTTTTATTCTTTTTCGTCTTCTAACTTATGTTATCTAATTTTCTATTCTTTTTGGCCTGCTAACTTATGTAGGTTGAAAAGTACACAAAAGGGGGTTCAATCGTGTCTTTACTTTTCTTTCCTTTCGTTTTCTGAAAAATTAAAACAAATACTATCAACTGTGAACTTGAAGTGTAACGAAAATGTTATTATTGAATATCAAAAAGTAAATTTCTGAACTTAAAACAAAGATATGAAAATTCCTATAAAGCTATTTTTTAGAGGAGCGTTGATAACAAACACATAATAGAATATAAAGGAGATTCAGGGAAAGGAAAGATACTGCACAAGGGATTTTATATTGGTTCGGCCAACCTGCCTACATCTAGTTCTCAACAACCTGTTGAGTTCTACTAATCAACCCGTTCTCAACTTTGATGAAGTTAGATAATCTTTCTATATCCTTCTCAAACTATCTTACGTGACTAGTAGCACACTCTGTTGTTACTCCTAAGTAGTTTTTGACTAGCCTTTCTAAGCTACCTCACAATGATCATTACTAGATCAAGGTATAGAGATTTTACAAGGTTGGGTTACTCCAACAATCAAACACTCAAGTTTTCTCAAGATGAAATAGTGTATGAGCTAAAAACTTGGGTGACTTTTTTCTAACTATTCTTCCTAGGAAGAAAATGTTATCTAATAAGAACTTAGAAAGAAGATATTTACAAGGGTTAAAATTGATTGCAACCAGTAATAGCTTTTATAGAATATGAAGGAGAGTTTTTGCGTTTTTCAAGGATTCAGCTTAAAGGCTTGACCAAGAGTCTTTTATTATAAGTACATAATCTCCTTTTATACTTAATTTCTCATTTATGACCGTTGCCCTTTGATCTGTTTTCCTAGTGACATATATTGATCTTCTTTTTGTGTCATGGAAATGCAGTCTAGAAGAGTAGCTCGACTGTGTCAGAGTCACTTTTACAGTTGCAGAGACCGTTGTCAATTAGAGGATTCTGAGTCCATCTTTAGAAACTACTTTTTGCTTTTTGAATGATGTTTCTAAACTTTTTCTTCTAGAAGCTAGGACAGTTGACAAAGTTAAAAAGTGAAATGTCACTGTCAATCCCTGTTTGAGTTTGACTTGATTTGAATTTTGAATTTTCCCTCCTATTTCTGTAAAGTGTACTATTTAACAGTAAACATGTTTTCTAAATTGCTGATTCAATTTCTAGACTTTTCTTCTTTGTTCTTCACTGATTCAATCAAAGCTCGTTAATGAATATATCATTATGATTGAAGACAGTAACCATAATTTGCTTCAGAGGATAACGAAATTCTTCATTGTATATCAATTTCTAAAGACAAAGGCTACTTTCTAAAGATCTAAAACTTGAAGATCTGAAACTTGGCTTCTTATTCATGAAATTAGTCCTTTAGGTGTTAAACATAATAACGTTCATTTCAAGAATTATTTTTCACTTCTATTAAGTTCTGAATCTCTTTGAATGAGATTAAACATGTTTACACATGATATTGTAAAAATAAAACTTGTTCATAAAGTTATATGCCAATGAGAATGGTCTTGTTTGTGTGCTCAAAACTCAAGTAAATGATTAGTCATTCTTCAAAGAATTTTATAAAAATTGGATTGTTGTCACTCAAAATATTAAGCGTTGATGTTTTCTGAAGGGTTCTAGAGTTAACAACTTATTTTTGTTTTTCATTTTGGTCCCTTAGCTAATTTATATTTTTATTTGATTTTATTTCTAAAAATATAAAAAATGAAAAAATAAGTTAAATGAAAATAGAAATTTAAAAACTAAGATTAAATAAATAAAAGAGAATAATAAGAACCTAAATGACACAAATCAAAAGAAAAGTAAATTAAAAAGACATAATTAAGGAAATCTATGAGAAAGTAACGAAAAATATATAAAAAGAGTAGGCTGAATTTTTTTATAGAATTAAATAAATATAGAATACAAAAAAATATAAAACAAACGAAAATATAAAATAAAAAGAGCATAAACTAGTTAGCAGACCAAAATGAAAAACAATAAATTAGTTAGCATACCAAAATGAAAAATAAAAATAAGTTATGGAACCAAAAAGAGTATAAAATTAGTTAGAGGACCAAAATGAAAAACAAAAATAAAGGGACCAAAAAGAATAGAAAATTAATTAGGGGACCAAAATGAAAACAAAAATAAAATAAGAAATTTAAAAATGTATTTTACATTTGTTTTTAATTTTATTTTAATTTTTCGCATGCTGAATGTTATTTTGTTGTTATAGTTAATATTGATAATTTTTTTAGTTTTAATTTTATTTTCGGCTTTCTAATACTTTTCATAATTTTGTTAAAAAATTGAAAATAATAAAGTTTTATCTTCTATTTTATTTTTAATTTTATTATTTTCTTTATAAAATTTAAAAAATTTTAAAAACATAAAACAAACTCAATATTTTAAGACCCAACAAGGCAATTATTCTAGCAAGTCGGTGATGAATATTGGATTAAGTTTGAGTTTAAAAATATTCAAATCAATTAAATGTAATTATATTTTTTTTTCAATCAATCCAAATGAAACCAATTCGAATAAGATTAGGTTGATCTAGTTTGGATTATCATGTTAAAGTAAAATATTAGAATTGTATTTTTAAAATTTTTTTAGGGTTGATTTATATGAGCTTCAAAAAAAAATTTATTCAATTTTTTCAAATAAGATTTTTTGAAAAAGTAACAATTATTTTATATTTGAATACAATATTAAAAGATCTTTTTCTATTCTCAAATACGTTTTTGATAGTATAAGAAATAAGATGAAAAAAATGCCCTTTTTCTGCTTTTTAAAGTGATTATGTTTTTACTAAGATTTTACAAGCACTAGTTACGATATATTCAATAATAATAATATCAATAGAACATAAATAATGGAACACAAATGAGCACTTATTCTTATAACAATAAGCATAGTTTTCAAACTCAAACTAAATCGGCCAGTCTGACCAGTAAACGGGCGAACCAGTCAAGTCACCGGTCTGAGTGGCACCAAGGATCAGACTTGCACACAAACCGGTGTGAACTAGTCTAACTTGCTGATTTTTTCAAGAAACCTTCACCCACAAGCCATCAGTTCACATGATAAAAAATTTCAGGAAAAAAAATGGGAAATGGATGCTGCCACACAATTAACGGGGGAATGATCACCATAGATCTATCACTCACCACTGTGTAATGCTGTCAATTCCTCATCTTGTACTGCCATGACTTCATCACATTTGCGATGAGGAAGGATGCAAAATACTGACTAAGTTTGGAGCTTGTGTGTGTATGTGTGTGTGTGAGAGAGAGAGAGCATGGGTTGAAGAAATTGAAAGGGTGAGGGATGTGCACAGTGATGACACTGTCAGCGCTACTTCCTGCAAGAGAGAGAGAGTTGAGAGTGAGGTAAGTAGGGTTTTGGTTTCATTTGTTAACTTTTAAAGTAAAAATAAAAAATCATAATGGGCTGGAAACTACAGCCCACTCCATGCCCTTGCCAAATTACATTTTGGGCTTTGCATTGTATATTGTTTTGGGTTAGAAAGTATCGTATTTTCTGTTCTCTTTTTTTTTATTTGTAAATATTAATAATTTTATTTCATTTAAATTATTAGCCTTGAAAATATTAATAATCTCTCATATAATCTCTTGCCATAAATATTTATATAAGTATTGTTACGAACAAATCCCACCCTGAATCCCTAAACTTAGCCCAGAAGGCCCATCACGAAAGTCCAAAACGACTGGGCCCAAATAAGGATTTATTTGGGCACGATGAAGACAACACGGGGACACATCCAAGGGAGAAAAAGGCTCACCTTTGCTAGTCCCCCACTCCTTTCACCACGATGAATGTGGGAGTAGGACCGTGGGCGCACCTAGGCAAGGATAACCGCCCCCTCATACCCTATATAAATGATTCCAGAGATCCTAGGTTCAAGGATTCATTTTCTGTCTTTTCATACCTACATTATGCTAAAACACGAACTCATTCTCTAGGTGGAGTCTTTGTAGGTACCCCACCTTCTTCAATCACTCACAAGAAACACACAGGAGGTCGGATTAGGAGACTTCCAAAGTACTGAGTAGCGAGGTGACTATCCCACTCATACTCTTATTACAAGTATAAAACTTTTCAAGTGGATTAAATTATTGATTATTTATTTTGTTTTATCATATTTATTTAAATTTTAATATGTTTACATGTATTTATTTAATTATGTTTGTTCAACCAATAACTTACGAGTTGAACCAGTGACCTACTGACTCGATGTCTTGGCCAAGTCGATTATCGAGCCAAATTTTAAAACTATGACAACAAACAATAGTTTAGAACTTATGATATAAAACTTGAGTTATTGGGTTAAAAGACCATAAATCCAGACTTTAAAAAATAATAATTAATTTAGGTCAGTTTTTACCAAAAATGAATTAACTACGCAAAAAAACCCAAAGTAATTCCATTAATTTGCCATAGATTCTCTGCTCCATTGCTACCATAGTAACAAGGGAATTTTTCCCTCATTAAATAGAAGATATTGTATATTTGTTTTAGTTTTTAAAATAAGTGATTATAAAATTTAAATATTTAACTTAATTTCTGAAGTTACTTTTATTTAGTTTAATGAAGAAGTTATAAACAATTTTTTTAAATTTGTTATTTTTAAAAAGATATTCAAATACATGAAAAATTATTTTTTTAAAAAAAGTGATTTTTTAAAAATCTAATTCAACCGCTTAAGAGAAATGATACTCATACACCACTATACTTACACCATCTACATCCATCTCACTAAGTGCCAAAATTTCTATATAGGGATGTATTGATGCGAAGGGGCATTGTGGGACATACAAGAAAAGGAAAAAAAGAAAGAAACGTACAGAGAAGCAAAAAAGAAAGAAAATGCTCACTCTCACCTACTCCTTTGAAAGCTTCCATTCTTTGTGCTTTTCTTGTTCATCTCTCTCACCCTCACATAGCTCTCATTCTTGGCATCGCGCAGGGGAGGAAGAAGAAGAGAATAAAACCAACTAATGTTTTTAGTTGCTCATAGCTCATTTCATTCTCTCTCTCACCTATCAAAGCTTTCACTTTTTCCTTTTTATTAAGTTCTCTCTCTCATTCTTCATCATTCAAAAGAGGACGAAGAAGAAGAATTAACATTCTTTTTTTTTTAGAACATGTTTACTTCATTTTTCTTGTTTTTCTCTTTCACTCACTAAAACCTTCATTTTCTCTCTTTTTATTACGTTTCTCTTGCTCTCATTCTTCATCGTCCACAAGAGAAAAAAGAGGAAGATGAAATTTTAGCAACAAAATGAATTGAGAATGACTATGTTAGAAGTTGAGATTTGCTATTATTATTAAAAACTGAAGTTGAAAAATTATAAATGTATGTTATGAAAAGTTGTAAACCAATAGCAAAATGTTGTAAACCAATTAAGGACAGATACTAAACAGGTTGCTGAAAATTAGAGTTGAAAAATTATAAATACATATTATGAAATGTTATAAACTAGTATGCAAAAAGTTGTAAATCGTTGCATAAAATATTGTAAACTAGTAGCAAAATATTGTAAACCAATTGAGGACATGTACTAAACAGGTTGCTGAAAATCGGAGTTGAAAAATTATAAATACATGTTACAAAATGTTGTAAATCAGTATGCAAAAAGTTGTAAATCATTGCACAAAATGTTGTAAACCAGTAGCAAAATGTTGTAAACCAATTGAAGACACATACTGAACAGGTTGCTGAACATTAGAGTTGAAAAATTGTACATGCGTGTTATGAAATGTTATAAACTAATATGCAAAAAGTTGTAAACCATTGCACACAATGTTGTAAACCAGTAGCAAAATGTTGTAAACTAATTGAGGACTCCATGTTTTCATAATTTTATAAATATAAAATATACCTAAATATAATAATAAAATTAAATTTTAGTCATTAACAATATATTTATTTGGTGCTTAAACACAACAATCTCATTACTAAATTACTAAATATAATTATCATTATTAAACTAATTAACATAAGACTCTTGATTAAAATTAAATTTTACAAATAAATGAAAATAAAATTTTATTAGTATATTATTTAGTTATATTTTATATTCATACAATTATGAATTTTATTAATACAATATTATTAGTACAGTTTTAAAATTTTAAAATTTCCTATTTAATCTAATATTAAAATCTTTAAACTTAAATTATGTCTTTAAGAATGACGTTATATGTACATGTGAATTTATATAAATAATCTCACTTTTTTCACAACAAATCAAATTAAGCACCAAATAAGACTAATAAATATATTGTTAATGATTAAATTTAATATTTAGATGTATTTTATATTTATAAAATTATGAAAACATGGAGTCTTCAATTGGTTTACAACTTTTCGCATACTGATTTATAATATTTTGTAACATATATTTATAATTTTTCAACTCCAATTTTCAGCAATCTGTCTAGTATGTGTCCTCAATTGGTTTATAACATTTTGCTACTGGTTTACAATATTTTGTGCAATGATTTATAACTTTTTATATAATGGTTTATAACATTTTGTAATATATATTTACAATTTTTCAACTCCAATTTTCAGCAACCTGTTTAGTATGTGTCTTCAATTGGTTTACAATATTTTACTATTAGTTTACAACCTTTTGTGCAATGATTTACAACTTTTACATATTGATTTACAACATTTCGTAATATGTATTTACAATTTTTCAACTTTAATTTTCAGCAACCTGTTTAGTATGTGTTCTCAATTGGTTTACAACATTTTGCTACTGATTTATACCAGACTTTTTATAACTTTTCTATTTGGTTTATAACTTTTCATAACACGCATCTATAATTTTTCAACTCTAATTTTCAACAATAACAGCAAATCTCAGCTTCTAACAGAGAGATTTTCAATTCACTTTTTTGCTGAAAATTCATCTTCTATTTTTTTTCCCTGTGAACGATAAAGAATGAGAGAAAGAAAAATGTAATAAAGAGAAAGAAAATGAAGGCTTTGGTGAGTGAAGAGAAAAATAAGAAAAAAAGAGTAAATAAGTTTTGAAAGAAAAAAAGAATGTTACTTCTTCTTTTTGGTCCTCTCGTAAATGATGTCGAATGAGAGAGAACTTGATAAAAAGGAAAAAAATGAAAGCTTTGATAGGTGAAAAAGAGAAAGAAATGTGCTTATGAACAACTGAAAACATTAAATGGTTTTATTCTCTTCTTCTTTCTCCTATATGCGATGTCAAGAATGAGAGCTATGAGAAGGTGGAAGAGATAAATAAAAGAAGCACAAAGAATAAGAGCTTTCAAGAGATAGATTAGAGTGAGCATTTTTTTCTTTTTTTTTTGTTTCTTTGTACGTTTTTTTTTCTTTGTACGTTTCTTTTTTTTTTTCTTTTCTTGTATTTCTCAGAGTGTCCTTATGTATTAATACATCTATATACAGAAATTTTGATATTTGGTGAAGTGAATATAGATGGTATAAATATAATGATGAATGAGTATCATTTTTCACCGTATAAAATGGAATCCTCAAAGAGGGAATTCGAGGGGGCTTGTGGGTCTCCTTCATTCGGATGTAATTTGTCTTTTCCAATTCAGGGGCAAGAGGAAAACCAGAAAAAATGGAATGTTCCAGAAGCTTCTGCCTCGGAAACGAAACGTCTAGAAGCAATGAAAGGATTCATCTTTCTCCGTTAACAAATAGGGCTTCTCTTCCCTCACTCACTTCGTCGGTCACATCATCCACGCCACACTCAAATAATCCAAAACCCTCTCAACAAATTACACCCTTGTAACTGAACCAATTGTAACTCTTATCTGATTCTGATCTGATCTTTTCTCATTTCTGAGTTTCGGTTTTTCATGCCATCAACGCCTCGTAAACTTCGTTGGTTCTCCCATTCCACCATCATCATCATTAACGTTATTCGTTCATTATTTGAAGAAATTTTTTTCGAAGTCTTCACCTTTAGTGCCAAAAGGTATGAAAAAATAATAATAATAAAAAAATAGAGTCAAACACTATGCTTGTTTTAATTCAACAGGTTTTGATTTGACTATATATCAAAATTATTAAAATTTCCTTATGCAGTATCAATAGGCGCTCATTGACCCACAAGACCAATGAGGCTCTTGCGGGTGCTAGTGAGATTGCAATAAAATCTGGCCATCCACAGTTCACACCCCTTCACCTTGCAAGATCATTGATATCGGACCCCAATGGCATCTTCTTCCAAGCAATTTGCAACGCTTCTGGGGAAGAATCAGCACGTGGGGCACAAAGGGTATTCTCTCAGGCACTTAAGAAGCTTCCATCACAGTCCCCTACACCAGACGAGATACCTGCAAGCTCAACACTCATCAAGGCCACCCGGAGGGCGCAATCGGCGCAGAAATCGCTCGGCAACACGCATTTGGCCCTTGATCAGCTGATCCTAGGCCTTCTAGAAGATTCCCAGATAGGGGAGTTGCTTAACGAAGCTGGTGTTGTAGCTGCAAGGGTTAAGTCAGAGGTTGAGAAGCTTAGAGGGAAGGAAGGGAGGAAGGTTAAGAGTGCCTCTGGGGACACAACTTTTCAGGCATTGAAGACTTATGGGAGGGACCTTGTTGAGCAGGCAGGGAAAGCTTGACCCAGTGATTGGTAGGGAAGAGGAGATTAGGAGGGTTGTGAGGATTTTGTCAAGGAGGACTAAGAAAAACCCGGGTGTAGGGAAAACCGCCGTGGTGGAATGCCCAGCACAGAGGATAGTCAGAGGTGATGTGCCTATCAATCTTGCTGATGTTAGGCTCATTGCATTGGATGTGGAGGCATTGGTGGCTGGTGCAAAGTATAGGGGGGAGTTTGAAGAGAGGTTGGCGGCAGTTTTGAAGGGAGTGGAAGAGGCTGAGGAGAAGGTGATTCTTTTTATTGTGAGGTACATTTGGTTCTCGGCGCCGGCCGAACCGGATGCTCAATGGATGCTGCCAACTTATTTAAGCTTATGCTTGCGAGGGGTCAGTTGAGGTGCGTTGGTGCCACCACACTTAAGGAATGTTGAGAAGGATGGAGCATTTGAAAGAAGGTTTCAGCAGGTGTATGTGGCTGAACCTAGTGTGGTTGACACCATCAGCATTCTTCGTGGGATAAAGGAGAGATATGAAGGTCATCATGGTGTTCGGATTCAGGATTGTGCTCTAGTCGTGGCTGCTCAGTTGTCTGGTCGATACATTACTGGTGTGTAGTCTTCTGATGTGTGTATGCGTGTGGCAATGCATGGTTTATGTGATGGTTGTGCTGGAATTGATGTGGTTATGTTTTCTTTGCTTGTTTAGGTCGCCATCTTGCAGACAAAGCAATTGGTTTGGTTGATGAGGCTTGTGCAAATGTGAGAGTTCAACTTGACAGTCAGCCTGAGGAAATTGACAACCTTGAAAGGAAGAGAATGCAGCTTGAGGTTGAACTTCATGCTTTGGAGAAAGAGAAGGACAAAGCTAGCAAGTTGCGTCTAGTAGCAGTAAGTATTTTGCTTCTTATGCATTGTTAGGGTGCGTTTGGTTTCAAAAAACAGTTTTCATTTTTCAGTTTTCTTATTGTCAAGATTTTTTTAAGGAAAATGTAGGAAACTGGAAATGAAAATTAAAAACTGGGTTTTGTGTATTTCCTTCACAAAAACATGAAATGAAAATTGAAAATGGTTTTCTGAAACCAAACGCCCTTAGTGTTTTAATGGCTCTTTCTTCTTGTGTTTGTAATTATGTTTGTATTACGAAAGTTCTAATTTCTGTGGTTATTTTTCACGTTGTTGAAGAACTTGATGACTTGAGAGAGAGGCTTCAACCTTTGATGATGAAGTGCAGGAAGGAGAAGGAGAGGATGGATGAGATTCGACGGCTAAAGGGGAAAAGAGAAGACCTCATGTTTACTCTACCAGAGGCTGAGAGAAGATATGATCTAGCTAGAGCAGCAGATCTGCGATACGGGGCATTTCAGGAGGTGGAATCTGCGATACAAAAACTTGAAGGGAACGCTGAAGAGAACATAATGTTGACAGAAACTGTTGGGCCAGAACACATAGCTGAAGTTGTGAGCCGCTGGACTGGCATACCAGTCACAAGGCTTGGCCAAAATGAGAAGGAAAGGTTGATTGGTCTTGCTGACAGATTGCACCAAAGGGTTGTGGGGCAAGACAAAGCGGTTAATGCTGTCGCAGAGGCGGTGCTAAGATCAAGAGGTGGGCTAGGGAGACCTCAGCAGCCAACTGGCTCATTCCTGTTCTTGGTCCAACTGGTGTTGGTTAGACTGACCTTGCAAAGGCTCTTGCTGAGCAACTCTTTGATGATGAAAATCAATCAGTGAGAATCGATATGTCCGAGTACATGGAGCAACACTCAGTTTCACGATTGATTGGTGCACCAGCTGGGTAAGTAGTTTGTTTCTGCCTATGGTTATTTTGTGTGTAGACTGCAGATAACTGTATAGTGTTATATATATCTCTCTGATTTGTACTTTCAGGTATGTTGGACATGAAGAAGGAGGTCAACTAACAGAACCTGTAAGGCGAAGGCCTTACAGTGTGGTACTCTTTGATGAAGTGGAAAGGGCGCACACATCTGTATTCAACACTTCCTTCAAGTATTAGATGATGGGAGGTTAACTGATGGCCAAGGCCAGACTGTGGACTTTAGGAACACGGTCATTATCATGACCTCTAATCTTGGAGCTGACCACCTATTGACTGGACTTTCAGGAAAATGTACTATGCAAGTAGCTCACGATCGAGTAATGCTGGAGGTATTCTTCGACACCATTTAGTATTTAACTAATGCTTATATGTTCTTGTGGTTTTGACCCCGGTGTGCTAAATATATGCTTTTGCTTTGAACAGGTGAGAAGGCATTTTAGGCCAGAGTTGCTGAATTGACTTGATGAAATCATGGTATTTGGTCCGCTTTCACATGAGCAACTAAGGAAGGTTGTGAGGCTGCAAATGAAAGATGTTGCTAGTCGACTTGCTGAGAGGGGAATTGCCTTGGCAGTGACCGAGGCGGCACTTGACTATATTCTTGCCGAGAGCTATGATCTGGTAGGTGTCATGACATTGCAGATTTAAGTCTTTGTTTACTATATAACTCATAGAATGTTAGTACTTAATGGCTTCTTGTTGCTTGCAGGTTTATGGTGCTAGGCCAATCAGGAGATGGCTTGAGAGGAAGGTTGTGACACAACTTTCTAGAATGCTTGTAAAGGAAGAAATCGATGAGAATTCGACTGTCTACATCGATGCCGGTTCAAATGGGACTGAGCTGGTTTACCAGGTTGAAAAGAATGGAGGGATTATTAATGCTGAAACTGGGCAGAAGTCTGATGTTTTGATTCAGCTGCCTGATGAACCAAGAACTGATGGTGCTCAGGCAGTAAAGAAGATGAAGATGGAGGAAATTGGCGATGATGAAGATGCTGAATTGGAAGCTTGATTGGGATGCTGATTATATTTGATGAACAGAGTTGGCTCATGATGGTGTTGCTGTTTTTCTGGATGGGGGTAATGGAAGAATGACAACCCATTTACAGTAATGGTATTGCTCTTCATTTTGTCAACGAATTTTGCTCTGTAAATGATTTTGCTCTTTATAGTAATGATAAAATAATGAATATTGCTTTTCTTTGATTTTTTCCTTTTTCAGTTAACCTGGCCTGTGATAAACTAATTAATTAATGTTAATTGTAATTACCTGTTACTTGTTTTTGAATTTTGAGCATCTGGTTTAGGCTTTTTGTGGAAAATCCCAGGGCCAGACGAATTGTGATGCTTCAATTGTCAAATGTCACACACGATCACCCAGAAGTTTGCTTCAACGTGGACAAATTCGATGTGCTTCAGAACCATTGACACAAAAAATCCGTTTGCTTAAGAGTAGTATCTTGAATGGCTGCGATATGATTTAAATTCATATAATATTACAAATTTAGTTCCGTATAATTTCTAACTTTTTTTTTTGGTCAGTTGGGGGACTGGACTCTCTGACTCCACGGATCGAACTCGCGATCCTTCCACCGTCACAGATGAAATTCTTTCGGAGGCTGCAAGTTGTGCCATTGTTAGGCTTCAAGTGCGTATAATTTATAATTTGTATGCATACAATTAAAGTATTTTGCCTGTACTGGATCCAGTATCCAGTATCAAGTTTTTTGTTCTTTTCGTTTTTGGTCTGATCAGTGTAAAGTTTAAGGCCTACTATGTTTTTTCGGCTCACAAATTTAAGGCTTTAGGCCGAACAGGGGCAGCATATTCACGCACTTGATGCTGGGCCCAAGGGCTAGGGTTTTCATATGTCCAATAGTTTACGGCGGCTCATTTCAGAGAGAGTTTGAACTTTATATGGCAACATCAAAAAAGGTGAAAAAAAAACTGTATATGGGAGTTCTCGGGAAAAAAAAATTGTGTCAAATGCAAAAATAAGAAAATTTATATTAACATATAGATCCTACATAAATATAAGAATAAAATAATACAATTTGAAAATTTTATTTTATAAAAAATATGAAAAGTGAGAAAAAAAATTAATACAACCTTAAAGCTTTCCAAAATGTACATCTAGGCCATTTCATTAAATTTTGTCAAATATTAATTAAATTGTCATTATCAAGCACATGACTATGTTTCATACCAAATTTATTAATTAGCAAAATTTTCTTTTAACCTATTCAACTTGAAAATTATAAAATGTGGTAAGCTATATATTAGTATTTGACGAAAAACTTAATGAGAGGACTAAGCTACACACATTATAAATTTTAGGGTGTTGCAAATGTTCAAAGTTTGAGAACTGATTACATACGACTTATTAGCTTTAAGTTGAAGGGGTAAATTAATTTTTTTCCCCTATAAACTTAGAAGTAAAAATATAATTGACCAAACCAAATAAATGTTCAAGTCCAATGTCAAACATGCATATATAAATTTGAGAATTAAATCAATAAAAATTGGTCTGATAATATTTAATTTAAAATATTTTCCTTATTTGAATTCATTCATATTAATTTAATTAACTAAATTGAAAATTTCGAATTCTGTGGAGGACAATCCAACGAGCGTGCACCGTGTTTCGCTTTCAGCATCATCTTTGCTTGTGAAAAGAAATTCATGGGCGTACCACAAATGATAAATAACCCGACATCGGTTCAAAATAAACATTTTTCAAACATAATAAAGTAGGCAATGCTCCTAATACATATACCTACTCTTCAAAAAAGTGAAGCCAAATGAAATTAATGGCAACATACACTTGTGCATGCTACTTTATTTTCTCTCTTAACGGTGATAACTCCACCAACTATTTTGGATATATATATACATTGGCCTCCATAATCAACACAAGTTTGAGTAGCAAATTTAGTGCTTTCGTCACATTTTGGACACATTTCAAGACAATCTAAACCTACGAAGGACAATCTTTGGCGATGTGCATGGAAATGACATTGTGATAAGAGGTAAAATCCACGTTTTTTATGTTTTAAGGAGGTTACTCACTGTTTTCAATTGTGGATACACAAAGTTCATCCAAACAAAACCTATGAAGGACATATACCTGCCGCATTATTGTGTTAGGAGCTATATATATTATATGAACACCCAAGCCATTGACATCTTTTTATTCAACACGGAATCCGTTCACTATTAAAAGCTTTTGTATTTGTTTTCTTTTTTTTCTTTTTGAAAACATTTTCTATAACATCATACGACTGTTAAAGAATGATGTTCAGACACACCCTGCTTACAATGAGTATTTTCCTTGTGTTAGACATCCAAATTGTAAAGACTTTTCATGAGTCAGCAGAATAACACATGCCACATGATTCAGCTTTTGCCACCACCAACAAAATTCAGATGTAATAAGTGCGTATGGACGCAACGTGTTGTGTGGATTCCATTTCATGCGGTTCATTAGTCAACACGTTCGGCAGTTGCCATGACTCGTGATTGGTCTGTAACTTTGAATTGTAAGGTTGAAGAGAATGATGAGATTAAAGACCCAGATATGGAGGAGATGCCACCGAATATATACATACATAATTAAGATAAACTTTTACTGGGAAATATTTTCTTTAGCCCATTGCGTTGTTGCACGAGTTAAAAAAATCTGATATAGGGTATAAAAACAATAATGAACATGGATAAGAGTTTTTTATTTAAAAATTCAGGATTTTAAGTTGCGGTTGCCACCGTTGATGTGCTTATAATTGTGAATGTTACTGTTTTGCAGATAATATAGCCATCGGCGTGAAACTGTTTGTGGGTTTGCAATTTGATATGGAGACTATTGTGGATGTGGCTCGTGGCCTAACGTGATTACATTGTAATTAATTTAGATTGTTTGTATAGAAACAACAAAGAATCAATCGATCTGGTTTGAATTTAAACTTGTATTTTTGTTATCAGCACATCCCTATGATTGTAGTTGTAATATCTTAAAAATTAGTGTCTTTAGGAAGATCAAGTCTAAGCCATTGAACTGAAATTTGGCTACTATTTAAATTTGATATTTACTTTTTTATGAAATCTAATATTCAGTTTGTGATATCACGTTTGTTTTTTTTTCAAATTTTAAAAATATTATCTTATCGAAATAGATTTAATATTATTTATAATAATTGGTACTGTTTGATTTTTAAATGCTGAAAATATTATCTCATCAAATCTATTAGATCTAATATGTTTATATATACTGTTGACATTTATATTTGTATCAATATTATATATTATATATTTTGTAAACTAATCGTTTGACCCGTGCGATACACAGAGAAATAATAAAAAATAGTTTATTAATTATTATAAAAAATAAATAATAATTTATTTACATATATCTTATAGAAAATTGAGTATGTAAATTTATCTTAAAAATAAGTTAATAGTTAAATAATTAAATAAGTGGACAAAATATAAATGTGTCATTCTATTTTATATCTTATATTGAATATTATGTTTATAAGGTTGAAAATATCTTGATAGACGACCTATAACCAATAATAAAGAGCCTATTTTATGAAAATTTTGTATATCTCAAAAATTGAAATTGTTGAATAAAGAAATAGAATAAATGGATAATTCTACTATATCATGAGTCATTTATAAGGATAACAATGAGTATCCATGAGAAAGGAGACATGTCCTACGCCTCTTGTCACTGTTTATAATTTTGTCTCTCATCCTCATTCCCATCCCCCTTATGGGGATTTTGAATCCATATGCCATTCAAGGATTTATTAAAAAATTTTAAAAAGAGAAAAATTTTAAAAATATTCTACAATTTGAAACATAAATCTCTATAATAACAAAAACTATTAATGCAACATAATTCAAATTAAAATTAAAAATATATATAAAATATAAATATAATAAAAATAATTAAAGAATAAAGATGAATTATCCCTGTCCCTATCCCATTTAACAAACAGGGACTTAGCCCCCATAGATCATCCATATGAAAGCGAAATATGTGTTAATTTCTTTTCCTATTGGGTAACTCCCATGTGTACCCATTTTTAATTTTTTTCATTCCTAGTTGTTTATATCTTTTTAGTAAATTAAAATATTTAATTTAAAAAAATAAAAATATATTTTCCAATTAATAAAAATAATACATAAATTTAATTTATATGATTTCAATGACATGTTCTTTCCTTATACATCCTTTTAATAAAGTAAAATATCAATTTTAAAATATATGTTATAATTAATGTGTAATAATTAGTAAAAAATAATTTATAATTATAATTTATATAATCTCAATTATTAGAGTAGTATATCAATTATAATTTTTTTAATAAAAAATAATATAATTACTTACTTTTAAAAATTAATAAATATTTCATATCATTATCAAAGAAGTGTAAATTATATAATCAATTTTTTTAAATATTTTAGTGTTAAAAAATTGAAGGTTTTTTTTTAAAAAAATCAGTATGAAAAATTATGGAATTGATAGATTGGAATGTTTAAGTTGTAAAAAATTATATAGAATATAGTGATATGTATAGATAGATAAATTTTTTTATTATGACTTTCAAAAGTTCTATATTTGAAATTAGAAAACTTTCTGTAATCTCATTTTTATGCAGAATTCTACCTCAATTCTTATGCATATCCCAGTCATGGATCCCTATTTTTCATTTCACATAGAGATTTGAATCTCTATTTCTTTATGGGTTTATTAAAAAAAATTTAAAAATAAAAAATTTTAAAAAAATTTTAAAATAAAAATTTTAAAAATACTTTGAACTTCAAAACATGAATATCTATAATAACAAATATTACTAATACAATACAATTATAATAAGTTTATTATTGTTAATACTATAATTATATATAAAATTTTTTTGTGGTATAATATATTGAATTATAATTTTGTTTATGCTATTTTTTTATATTAATTTTGTTAATAGTAGAGAGATAGGAAGGTATGATTAGAAAAAAGACAATTGGTAATTAGACGGTAAATTAAATTCAAAAACTTACTTTAAGTTTTAAGATTATGAAAAGGATGGGTATAATTTTTCTATAAATAACAAATGGAAGACTTTTTATATAATAAGTCTTAAATATTAGTATTATATCAATTATTATCATATTTGATTAAGAATAAATTATTATATTAGTATTATAATGTGTCTTAAATATTTGATTAGGAATAAATTTGATATAAATTGAATTTTAAATTATTATCATATCAAAATCAATCAATTAGCAATTTGTTAATAATTTGATCCACTCGTTTTCTTGAAAATATATATATTAATTTTAAAGGCTATTTATTTTGAAAATACTTTCTTTATAATTTTTTATATTATCTTCATAATTTGAGACTATTAATGATTCTTAATTTAATTGTATATCATAATTATATTAATATGGGTTCTCTCTTAGTATAAATTATAATATTTAATAATTATAATATTTGATTATCTAATGATTGTAATATCTAATTTTATTTCATATGAAAAATAATTAATAAATAAATTATAAATTAAGTTTAAAAAAATATTTAGACATAAAAATTGAGAAAAGTGAGGCATGAATGACATGTAAAGCCTAAATTACTATATGAATGACATGTATAATAGTTTTTATAAAATGTGTTTGAAATATTAGTATAATAGATAGATTTATACAATCAATAAATTTTATATGAAATCTTAATCATTAATAACTTCTAATTATAAATAAGATTATGATAAATCTCTATCATTTTTTTATTTTTAAAATATTCTCCAATTTTTTAATTTTTTTCAACACTAACTTTTTGTTTTCAAAATTCATTTAAATCTTTTAAAGTATAAAATTATCAAAATTGTCATAAATTATACGATTGATTTTTTTTTTCGAAATTCATTCAAATCTTTTAAAATATAAAATTATCAATATTATTTGCAAAAGTTTAGAGGTAATTAAAGGTATAATTTTATGGCCATCTCAATTGATTCTAGGATTTTCATTTTTATCTGTGTACATATATAAATTTTTTAAATTGAATTGGTATATTTTTTGTCTTCAAATCATTGAATTAGTCATATATATAATCAAATAATATCATCACTAATGATATGAAAAAATATTCTGTCTTTAAATAATTAAATTTATCATAATCTTATTGTTAATAAAAAATATAAATGATATAACCTAGTGTATATATTTTGCATCTTTCTTATAATTTATATACTTAATTTTATAAATTTAATATAATAGTATTTAAAAGAAAATCACCACCCGCAACAAATATAAAAATTTTAGATATGAAATTAATATTAAAATTGTGAAATTAATTTATCAATATAATTCATGATTTCAATATCGCAATAATTAAAGATATTTAATTAATCTAATGGAATGCTTTTGTTAAATATGGATGATTATCAATGATACGCTAATAATATGAAATAATTATGGTTTTATTTTTTTCAAAAAAAATTAATGAGTAACTTCTTAAAAGATGTGGGTCCTAAAATATTCTCATTGTGACACGTGTAAAACTTTTCCTTAAACAATTTTGAAATATTTGTATTATAGATTTTTTTCAAAAAAATTAATGAATAACTTCTTAAAAGATGTGAGTTCTAAAATATTCTCATTGTGACACGTGTAAAACTTTTCCTCAAACGATTCTAAAATATTAGTATTATAGATATTAGATATTATTTATATTTTACATGTATTATGAAAATAATTTGTTAGATATTATTTTTTCTATAGAATTATTAGATATTATATAAGAAGTTATCAATAATTAAAATTAAGTATAAATTTATTGATATGTGATATTATTATTATTATTATTATTATTATTATTTCAAAACTTAAAGTGTAAATGACGTGAATGCATTACGGGTTGTCGTTGGTTAGTTAAGAATATATATAAGAAAAATCTTGTGACAAAAAGTTGTGTGTTTTAAATTGTTTTTCTTAAAACTAAAGCTCTTGAACTATTGAAACAAAAACACTTTGAAACACATACTGTTTCAGCATCTGTGCTGGAACGCTGGACGCGAATCGCGTCACTTTTGAATTTATATTTTATACTCCTAGTATATATTTGACACATCATAATACTCCTAAATATTCTTTTAAGAACCCTAGCCGTCCAATAAATTTTCTTTAGGGAGAAAAACATGGTTCTCTCAATTTTCTTTGATTAATTTCTTTTAGTAAATGATCTTCGTGAAATTTAACCAGTTCCTTACCCTTTTATCTAGTCTACGATTTTAGATATTGTTAAGCATTATTTTTTCTCACCATTCTTCCTCCCTACCATCCTAAACTCAATTTTGGTGATAAAATCAAATTGTTTATGTTTTTATTACATCGTTTGGCAGTTACCAGTGTCATTCAAATTTCTGAGTATTATATAGGCAGTGGTCAGAGACTCCCGACAATGAATTGTGAGTGGGTTTTAGCTGATGGCTATACCTTTGATCATTATTATTATTTTTCCAATATTATATAAATTATTTATAGAATTTTAGAATGATTTATGTCTAGAAAATATGTTTTTCTGGATTATAGAAATTTTAGAAGAATTATTGTTTTTCATAGTTATCATGAAAACCTTATTTTAGAAAGCTCATGGGATCATGTTTGATACCTTGCATGTTATGAAATATCTTTTTCCAGTTTATGAAATTATGAGACCCCAGTTTAATGTTTATAGCAACAATACTGAATATCATATTTTCAGACTATGGATTTCGTATTAAGATTTTAGAACATCATATATGACTTATTAAAACTATTGAACAAAGTATGATTCATAATAATTATCAAATACATATTCTATTGGCTTTTGAAATCACTATATCTACAAGTTGATGATCACTTGGGCATGATTTTAGAACCTCATTTATGCTAAAGTTAGATTGTTAGAATATAACAATTGTCAGATACATATTCTGTTGGCTTCTAAACTCACTATGTCTACAGGCTGATGATCCCTTGGGCATGATTTTAGAACATCAGTTATGTTACAATCATATTGTTAGAATTATATGAATTCAGAGTTTTCAGATTGATTCAATGTTATTGCAAGTTATTATTATTTTAATAATTAGTGAGAAACAGAACAATAAGTTAATGCCTGCAGGAATGATCGTTAATCTTGGTACCAAGTGGTCCGCTAGAGGACTAGCTCACCCATAGTAAGAAATCTAGTGAGGTGTCCATTTGTGAGGCCTAGTTAGGTGCCCATCAGATTAGCCATTGATTCAGATTTAGCTATTCAGCTCAGATATTATGTATAGAATAATTCATATTTCTCTACTAGTTATTGCCATGATTTCAGATAAATTGTTATTTCAGTATAGTTATATGCATCTAAATATATAAAATGTTTTTATCAGTTGCATGTATATATTATGTATATTATTGTTATCCCATGTGAGTTGTGAGTAGAGACTTGCTTACTGAGTTTTGATGAACTCACCCCTTCTTTTTCTTCCCCCATACACTTACAGCTGCAAATCTTATTATTTTGTTCAATCTTCGCCTTAGAAGCCATGTAGCTATTTTATTGGTGAGCTTCACCTTATAGTGAAGTTTAAATTAGGATCATGTTAGAATAGAGTGCTCCACTAGTGTGCAGGCAGGGTCCTCGGACATCATTTAGCATACATGATTATTTTAAGGTTATATCTTTTATGTAATTTCTTCTAGAAATACGATTTAAATTGTCTATTTCAGTTATGAGTTTTGGAAAGATATAGAATAATTATATATATTTTATGTATTTTATTAATAAAGTTTGCAAGAAGTTTTGAGAAATTTATTTACTTATTTATTATTTTGATTTATTATAAGCATTAATTTAGTAACTTACTATGTATGATTACATGAAATTAATTCCAGAAGGCTTCCATAAAGATAATATCCCTCATGTGCTAGTCACGATTTTTGGGTCGTAACAGTGGTTTGTTATGTGATTGTATCATATTTATTCCTTAAGTTTAGGATATGAGAACAACAACCTTATGTATATATATTTGCTTATGTAATCAATAAAAGTATCCCAGTTTCATTCCTTATATGGTGTCACGAGTCCTAGCCTCACAGTAATCGATCCTATGGCTTCCCCACACTCTGATCACACCTCCTTAAACACCAATAACTCAACCCCTGCACATAACACAATCCAATATCTCAATAACCAATGTTCAGTCAAGCTTACTAGTGCTAACTATCCTGTATGGAAAGTTCAAATGACCGCTCTTCTCACTAGCTATGGAATTCTTGGCTTTGTGGATGACACAAATACATGTCCATCCCCCAATCATCCTGATTTTGATTATTGGTGTCGTCAAGACCAGCTCATCCTTTATTCCATAATAACAACTGTTGATGCTCATGTTATCAACATGCTTGGGAATGTAAAAACCTCAAGCCAAGCTTGGAGTGTTCTGCACAAAGCATCTACAAGCAACACTTGAGCATGAATTCTGCACCTCAAGGACAAACTTTCTTGATCTGATAAAGGATCAAACTCAATTCATGACTAACTTCATGGAGTCAAATCCATTGCTGATCAATTGGCAATCATCAATGTGCCTGTTGATGATAATGATTTGGTCATTCACATTCTCAATGGTCTTGGTGCATAATATAAGGAAGTTTCAGCTACTATTCATGCATGAGAAACATCAATTTCCTTCTTTGAATTGCATGATTTACTCACTGACTTTGAAAGCTATCTTCAAAGATCAATCCCTTCTTCTGATGTTACTGCTATGCCCACGGCTCATGCTGCACACAAAGGCAAACCCCCCTCGGCTGGGCCTTCCTTTCCCAACAATGCTAATTCTGGCTCTGGGCCTCCAACCACCAATTCTAATCGCAGAATTATGTGTCAATTTTGTGAGAGACCTGGTCACACTGCCAAGACTTGCTACAAAATCATTGGCTATCCACCCAAGAATGGTAACAAGCACTCTGCAAATCATGCACATGTTATGCCTCCTAATGCCAATCATGACTGGATCTTGGATTCAGGTGCTAGTCACAACATCACACATGACCTTGATCATCTTCATCTCACTCAGCCATACAATGGCAATGATCAGGTAGTTGTTGATGATGGCAGCTCCTTGCCCATCTCTCATACTGGTAATCTAACTATTCCTACAGCCTCTAAACCATTATTCTTATCCAATGTTCTACATGTTCCTAATATTCAAAAGAATCTTCTTTCAGTTTCTAACATTTGTGACACTAATCATGCCTCAGTTGAATTTTTTTCTAATGGTTTTTATTATTAAGGATCTGAAGATAGGCTCAATTCTACTCAAAGGACCATGTGATCAAAGGTTATGTCTCTTGTCAACCTCTGTATCGCCTCATGCACTAGTTTCATTAGCATCCTCCAATTGCCATCATGTATTAGGACATCCTTCATCTCGCATTTCTCAGCATATAGCTTCTCAACATCAAATAAGGACAAGCCTCCCCTCTCCATGTGTCTCATGTTGCAGTTCCAAGAGTCATAGATTACCTTTTTCAGCTTCAACTGTAACTAGTTCTAGGCCTTTGGAACTTATATACTCAGATGTATGGGGACTGGCTCCCATTAGGTCTATAGATGTTTTTTTTTCTATTTAATTCTTGTAGATAATTTTATTATGTATGGCTTTATCCCCATGAAAATAAAGCAGAGGTTTCCATTATTTTTCCCAAATTCAAATCTGTTGTGGAAAAGTTCTTTGGCTTGCCTATCATCTCTTTATTCTTTGATAATGGAGGCGAATTTATGAAACTTAGACCTTTTCTTACAAATAATGGGATTTCACACTTTACCATAGCACCATACACCCCTGAAAATAACTCACCTGTTGAAAGGAGACATAGACATGTGGTTGAGACTGGTAGAGCTCTTTTGCATCATGCAAAACTCCCAAAAAAATTCTGGTCATTTGCTTTTCAAATTGCAACATACCTTATCAACTGCATGCCTACTCCAATTTTGAAAATGAAATCCCCTTTTGAACTGCTATTTAAATCAAATTTCAATCCCAAGCATTTGTATTCCTTTGGTTGTCTCTACTTTCCATGGCTAAAACAATACATTCAACACAAACTTCAAAGCAAATCCATTCCTTGCATTTTTGTTGGCTACTCCTCATCTCAATATGCATACATTTGTATGGAACCTATCACATCCAAATTATATATTTCTAGACATGTGACATTTTATGATAACATCTTTCCTTACACTATTCTCATCTACACAGGATCCACATATGATATTACTCATGTTCCATCTTATAATTCCATGTCTCATTCCATATATATTCCTACACCAAGGCAAACTCATGCGTCAGCATCTCAATTTCGCACATATCAGCATAATGACACTACTCCTTTGATTGAATTGACTCTGCTCAATCATCATCAGAAAATCATTCTACCCCAAACCCTCTCACCACTTCACAAAATACAGCCCTTTATCCTCCTTCCAGTCATCCAACCTGCACCTATCCCATGATCACTAGGTCCCTTAATAACATTCACAAGCCAAAGAAAACCTTTACAACATCCAAGCATCGTATACTTGAGAACCTAGAACTTTCCAATGTGAGAAAAGCTATAAGATTTACTCATTGGCGCAAGGCAATGGCTGAAGAATTTGATGCTTTGATAAAGAATGGTACCTGGTCTCTTGTACCTCCTCCAAGAAACAGAAACATTGTTGATTTTAGGTGACTATTTCGTATGAAAAGAAATGCAAATGGCTCAATCTGTAGATATAAAGCCAGATTAGTAGCTAAAGGGTTCACTCAAACTCCAAGTGTTGATTTTCAAGAAACTTTTGCTCCTGTCATTCGACCACAAACGGTGAAAGTTATTCTCACCATTGCTATTGGTCATTCTTGGCTGATGCATCACCTTAACATCAACAATGCCTTTTTACAAGGTGACCTCAATGAGGAAATTTTCATAGATCAACCACTGGGCTTCAAACATAATCAATTTCCTAATTATGTCTGTAAACTACACAAAGCCATTTATGGCCTTCGTCAAGGTCCAAGAGCATGGCATGATGCTCTCAAATCATTTATTCTTTTTTATGATTTTCACCAGAGTCGAAGTGATCCTTCCTTATTCATATATTCCACTCAATATACTACATGTTACTTCTTGGTTTATGTGGATGACTTACTTATTACAGGAGATGATACAATTTTTCTTGATAGTTTTATCTTAGCACGTTTGTCTGGATTCTCATTAAATAATCTTGGACGGCTACATTATTTCTTAGGAGTGGAGCTCATTCCCAACAAATATGGCCTCTTTCTCTCTCAATACAAATTCATGCGAGATATACTTGATCGCTTTGATATGGCAGGTACGAAACCATCACCTACTCCTCTTTCCACTACTACTACATTAAGCTTGAATGATGGCTCTGTAGCAACTGATGCTACACATTTTAGAAGGATTATTGGTGCCTTACAATACCTCACAATGATTAGACCTGACCTTTCCTTTGCAATCAATAAGTTGTCTCAATTTATGCACAAACCAACCTCACTTCATTTGCAACATCTCAAGTGATTACTCAGATACTTGAAGTCTTCCATCAACTTCTGCTTGTAGCTTTAAAAGCCTGACAATTACAATCTAGTTACCTTTTCTAATGTGGATTGGGGTGGTAATGCTGATGGTTTTACTTCTACCTCAGCACATATCACATTCTTTGGTGGCAACCCAATCTTGTGGAGCTCTAAAAAGCAAAGAACAGTTGCCAGATCATCTATAGAAGTAGAATACAGAGCCATTGCCACAGCTAGCCACCTCAGACATCATCTGGCTAACTAACTTACTTTAAGAGCTTAAGGTAATGTCTACAGTTGTACCATTACTATACTGTGATAATGTTGGGGCCACATATCTATGAGCCAATCCAGTCCTTTATTCCAAAATGAAACATATGTTTTTCGATTATCACTTTGTACGTGATCAAGTTCAGGTAGGGAAATTAATTGTTTCACATGTCTCTACAAAAGATCAAGTAGCAGATGTCATGACCAAACCATTATCTCAATCAAAGTTTCAAGGTTTTAGAGACAAGATGCAGGTTTCCATCGAAAACCTGATCTTGAGGGGGCATATAGAAACAACAAAGAATAAATCAATCTAGTTTGAATTTAAACTTGTATTTCTGTTATCAGCACATCCCTATGATTATGGTTTGTTATGTGATTGTATCATATCCATTCCTTAAGTTTAGGATTTGAGAACAACAACCTCATGTATATATATTTGCTTATGTAATCAATAAAAGTATCCCAGTTTCATTTCCTTATAGTTTGGAGTCATATCACATAATTGTGGTGTAATGCATTTGTCACAATAACCATAGCCACAATATTGTGGCCTCGAAATACAATGCCAACTATAATTTAAAATCATGTTTGCAATATATGCATGTGAGCAATGACATATATATCTTCCGACAAACTAAAATCTCATATATATTTGGGCATTGAGCTTCAACATCTTTTACATGATTTGGTACACTAGAACTTTAAGAGCTCGTTTAGCACGCCTGATAGTATGATAACTAATAAGATAAAGTCAGATAGGATAAAACCTGATAAATTTTTAATATTATATAATATTTGGCGTAACATGGTATACGATATTATGTTTTATGTTATATAATAGAGTTAAATACAATCCCTCCCTCGAGAAAAGTCTTTGTCACACTCTTATATTTCTAAAACATACACTCCGCTCACCTAAAAAATTGAGAAAGGCCACATTTTAATCTATTTTAAAACTTTTTATTAATTCTTCATTTTATAACACTTATTTTTTATTTTTTACCAAAATATCCTTTTTTAATATTTATATTTATTAAGTTTGTTAGAAATTAAAATATATGTGACTAATAATACAAAATATTGACATATTTATATATACATATGTTTAATTTAATTTTTAAAATTTACTATATTAAGAAAATAAGTTATTGATAATAACAACAATATGTAATAATTATTTTTAAAAACAAGAATTACATATTTTAGAATATTAATACATAAAATATAAAAATATTTGTTCACTTCGTATATCAAGAAAAATCTCGAAGGGCATAACAAAGAATTTTGTGATGTTACAATAAAAATATACATTAATATTGTAAAATAAATAGTTGAAAAAAATGCAATATTTTTATGTTCAAAATAATTACTACAAATTACTATTGCTATTTGTTCAAAAGAAGTATATCGAATCGAGAGTACCAAGAATCTTGGGTATAGTTCTAAAACATGATTCTGCTATGATGATCTTCCTTACTCCTTGCTCAAAAGGGGTGGAATGTACCTACAAGGACTATAACACCCTAATCGATGAGTACTAGGTTTAGAGAAAATAGGAAAGCTCGGCATACCTTTTTGTGTTATGAGATATTCAACCATATATTCAGAGGCCTTTTATACATATTTGAGAGTGTGAGTGAGTGCAGTTATGCCTCTACTTTAGTAGTATTTTTTTTCCCATGAGGGGTTAATCTTTATCTCAAATCCCATTTAATTGACTTAGGCCTTAAGAGGCATTGTCTAACCCATTTAATATTGGGCATGTAGTATAGTGCATAAAATATTAATTATTTTTACTTCTAATAATTTATTTTCTTAATATGAAAATAATTTTTATATATTTTGGTTTTCCTGGGTATCCACTGCCGAACACAATGACTAATCTTTTTGCATACTATAGGTTCATTTAACGGGGTAGACGTTGGCCACTTGTTTTAAAGCTACTCCATTTTCGAAATGAGAATTGAACCCTCGACACTTAGTTAAGGACGAAAAGAGCCTTTACTGATATATATATATATATATATATATATATATATATATAACTTAATATTTTATATCATTATAAGCACATCTAATTTATTTTATAAAAAATTAATATGTATAACTAATAAAGGGTATTTTTGCCAAAAAAAAGCATAAGAACTTGAATAATTAATAAAAAAATTGAAAATAATAGGTTAAAGTGCAGCTTATCTTAATTTTATAGAGAAGCAAAGTGTATATTAGAAATAGAGGGGAGTGAAGTGTAATAATATTATTTTTCAAGGGGGGATTGTATTTTGCTCTATACTTATAATTTCTTTAAGGATAATTCTAACTATCTATAAAAATTACATAAAAATATACTAATAATTTTTGTTAATTATTTAAGCATAATTTTAAATACATAATATTATCATTTGTTTACAAATAAATACAACTATAAATAAATATTGAATAAGATAAAATGATAATTTTTATCAATTATTTAAATATAATTTTAAATATATATTATTATTTAAAATTTTAAATTATATTAAATTTTGTTTATTTATTATTCATTTTAATATTTATAGCTACTCGGTATTTGAATAAATTATAATAATATTAAATACACTATCTCTTTTATATAATTTAATATTTTTCTAGTTTTTTTTATCGTAAATATTAAAATTTAATTTCATAATGGATATTAAATTATTTTTTATTCTTAATTCTTACTTTTATAAATCACATATTATTTATTATTTTTTATTTAATAATTATTTTATTTATTATATTATTTATTATTATTTTATTAAATATGGAAAATAAATCTTATATGTGAAAAGCTAACATGGCCTTATTCCACTTCCCTAAACTTGGTTATGCTATCCATTGTTTTAACATATAAGAAATATTTAATTAATAAACTTATACAAAATATTACATGCACCAAATAACGAACAAATTTATTACAAATTATATTAATTTATCTTATTTTGTTTTATACAATGTGCCACATGAACCATATATTAAAGGCAATAATGTTTAAATTTATGACATCTCATGCAATTTTTTTTGTCAAATGACACCATGCTAATTATTCAAACTGCTCACTGCTAATTATCTAATCCTAATAGCTTATTTTTAAGGGTGAATCTAGGCTATTTATTACTAGATATAGTGATTAATCCTCTTAAAGTATAGAGTTTATAAACATAAGTTTTATCTCTAATTATAAAATTATTTTTATATACAAAATTAAGAATTAAATCTCTAATAAAATATTTAAACAACTTAACTAGCCAGTAATTATGCTATATCTCGTGGTATGATAACTTATCTTTAGTTGAAACTTTTTCAAGTTCATGGATTTTTCGTGTGCTCAATAATTGTTTGCCCTATTCTATTCGTTTTTAATGGTTCTCTCTGTTACGTATTTCAAAATGACGTATGCTGTGATTTTGTCTCCATTTCTTACTGAGTGATGATTTTCGTGCCGTACATACACGTGAGTACACACAAAAACCAAGAATGAATAATAATTAATTAAAAATTAAAATTATTATCAAGAGTTTATTTGTTTACTTCAAAGTTTATTATTTTAATAATAATTTACTTAACTTGTTTCATATGACTTTTGTAGAACATTAAAATAGAAAAATATTATTATGCTTCAATAAGGTCATGTGAGTTGTAAGAAAAATCAATTCAACTTACAAAATATCTTTAAGATTAAGAGAATTGATTTGCGACATTATTGTGCTTGATATGTTTTATGAGAAATAGCCAAAAATAACAAGTTTTTCACAAAATAAAAAATTATTGAAGCAATAAAAATAAAAATTAAAAGAATATCTTTTAAAATACTAATAAAAATGAAAATACAATAGACTATTTGTTTAATTGTATAAAAGATAGAAGAGATATATTTTCAAAAAATAATAAGTAGTTAAATGCAAATAATAATAAATATATATAGAGGTAATAACAAAATTTGAAGATGAATTATGATTTTGGTTTGAAGTATGAACAAGTGAATTGGTATACGTCTGCCTTTAGTCAACTATATTTGAGAAATAATATGTGTATAATAAATTTGTATAATATTCTCACAATATAAAAATAAATAAATAAGATGGTGGACTCATTTTAAACTTTTATTTCCCTTACCCCATCACCTTGTTCAGAGGCAAATCTTAGTTCAGAAAATGGGGGGCTATGGCCTCCCCAAATTTTTTAAAATTATATATATGTGTGTGTGTGTGAATTTATATATTGTCAATGTATATTTTTTTTACACAAATATCTAATTATGTATTGTTATATCTTGACTCAATCACTCACTATTTTAAAAGTTTTATAATCTATTTTTAACTTTTAAATATAAGATCACATAAATAGCTTCGATAAAAAAGTAATTTTTTAATTTTTTTACTTTCAAAATTTTTTTCTATAAAAAAATCTAAAATAAATGTACCCATAAAGATAAGTTTTATATAACAAAAATATAAGTAGATTTAAAGTTCAAATATACTCCTTTGTGTAAATAATGTTACTCAGTATAAGTGGACTTCTCTAACTTAAAAAGTCTATTAAGACATTTCCAATTAAAAAATAGAAATAAAAACCATATCACAATTAAATATCATTTTAGAGACAAATATTTTTTATTACAATAGATAAGTAATTGGAAGATTTTAATAGCAACAAATTTAATAATTAAATAATGAATTTGTGAGCTCTAAATTCTTTTTTGATAACTAATAATGATTAGAAAAAACTTAACACAATTTGGCATATGTTCTGAAATGCCAAAAAAAACCATTTTTCCCAATTTAAGTTTATTTTAACATAATTTCATGTGTTTCTGTAAAAAGTTTAAATGGTTTATATGTGACGAATTAGAATTTTAAGTGTGAAACTCACTTATAATTTAAATGAGTACAGTTTCTTTTAAACTCTTAATTATAGATAAAAGTTAATTATTTTAGAATTATAATTTTTTTTGTCAAAATAATCCACAGTATCAAATATTACAAAATACAAGTAAATTATTTCATATATTTTTTTAATAATTTATTGTACAAAATCAGTTATTTTCATATAATCTAAACATAACAAAATTCTATTTTAACTTAATGTCTCAAAACATAAAATTAATTTTTAAATAATCAATTACTAAAAATTAATTATACTTACAATCAATTATTGAAAATTTTTTGGATTGGGCTCCTCTAATCCAAATACATATTAACATTTGTCATGTCAGTTATTTACTTTAGGATGTATATAATATGTAATTAATTTTAATTTAATTATTATAATCTAATTTATATATCAAAGTTGTTGACCCCCTAAAAATTTTGTTGTAACTCCGCCACTGACCTTGTTGGTTTTGTACAAATTTATCGTACATATGTAAGTTCTCATTATATTTATCACCCATTGCATGTAGGCGTGAACACAAATCGTTGTGATTGTGCCTGTGCCGGTAGTTTCAACTGACAAAGGAGTAAACTTATACTTTACGTACGGACGGAAATTACTTGCACTTAAATCATTCCTCATTTTTTATTTAACTAATCACTACTTCTTCTCATGAGAAAGATGAATAACATTTAATACAGTATTTAAAATTTTAAAATAGGTACAAATAAATATATATTATTGATCTTATATGTGATAAGAAGTGATTTGTGAGACAAAAAATGAGATATAATTTGATAACAAGTAATTTCCATTGTATAACTTTTTTGGGTACATTGATTGCAATGAGCTTTAAACTTATAATCTTATACAAGCTACACAAATTGGCCTGACTAGAGCCTTTTGAACTTACGGAGTTGCCAAAATAGACCGAGCACGATGGACCGGCCTGAATAGCTCAAAAAAAAAAAAATGTACGAGCTGGACTAAAAAAATAAGAGGAAAAATGAAAATTGACCCAAATTGACCTAGCTAGATTTGACCTAGCCCGACTCGATAGCCCAAACATTAATTTTTAATTAAATAATAAATTACATATATGAACTATAAATACTTGAATTTGGATCTTAATGTTTAAACCAATAATGAATATTGACAAAAAAATATTTTTTATTCACTTCACTATTCATCAAATTAAGGTATTGAAATTTAATTATCAAATAAAAATCAAGTTTCATTTATTATTCTCATAAATAAAGCAAGAATAATAACACAACTTATTAATAGTTTATTTTTTAATCCATTACAATAAAATTAAAAAGTATTTTTTTCATTGGCATTTTACATAAATTATACAATTATAAAAAATAACAAGAAAAAAATTGGCCTATTAGCTAGCCCTTGGCCGAATAAATTGGATTAAGCCAGCACTTTTTTGGTTCGAAAGTAACGTCAAGCCAAACCGGCCCATTTTGTTTAACCAACATAGGCTGGGCCTCCCGACTAGCCTATTCTTAACGGCTTTCATGGGTAATTTCCATTTTATACTTTAATATTTGAAAGATAATTATTTTTGCGCTTTATTTCTTTCTTTTTTTTAATATACCTCTAAGATTTTGCACTATGACAAAAAAAAATAATACTTAACTTTGAAGTTTTAAAAGAAATCAAATTAAAAAATGAATTATTTATATTTTATTAGCTACTATTAATTATTTCATTCCACTAACATTTAACACGATACAAACATTTGTTAGGAATAAAATTAGAATAAAATTATTAATATTATATTAGACTTCTAAAGTGACAAATAATGTGACATAGAATTGAGTTTTTAAAACGACAAGTAAAATGAAAGAGAGAAGATTTAAAAACAATAAATGCCTATATTTTTAATTTTAAAGATTTAAATCAAATATGTTATCAATAAATGAATAGTACAACCAATAAATAAATAGTACCAACAGATGTCTTAAGATGGTAAATTTTTATTCATCCTTTGATCTATGTGATTGTCCAATCATTGTTTAGTTAGTATTAAGTTTAATTTTAATGCAATTTCAGTATAAAATATTTTTTGTTTGTATGACTCTTAATTAATGGATCAAAGAAGTATCTTGGTTGATGTGTCAGTTAGATAATTGTGTTTTTTTTTCATTATTAGTATATACAAATTAAATTATTTTTAAAATATCAATAGTTATTACTTTTCATCTATAGTTTGACCCCAAATTAAACAAACAAATTTTATAAAAATCTCAATTCATCCTTAACCTAAATCGCTAATTTCTTCCGAGCACGTTCTTATTTCACTCAACTTTTCAACCAGGTCAATACTACAAATTCAAAACAGTGTACAATGACACAGGAAGATATGCATCAAAGCGTTCAAAATTAACAAAGTTGATACACTCTACTCACTTACTGAGAGTAGAAACAATAAAAAATTCAAAATTAAGTAGTTGGTGCGATAGGTGCAAACGAAAGCATAATCATCATTATTGTCCAATCCTTTTTGTTTTCCGCCTTGAATAAATCCGTAACTAAGAATACATAATAAGCTAATGACCAAATATTTAACAATGTGATTCGATCTGCAAATATTAGGGGGAAAAAAAGGAGAGAAGAGAAGATGGAAATTAAATCTATTATGACTGTTAGATAGCATTGAATTAGGAGTGTGAGGGAAAGGGTGCGGGCAGAGGTTGCATTCGAGGCAACAGTGGGCAGAGCAGTGGCCAAGAATTCAACGAGGGCCACCAAAATTTCCAACAAGTGGGGAGGGGGGCAACCAATCCACATCAAGAAATAAAATTAGGTTATGAATAAATTGGGATGCAGGTTAAGACGAATTAAGATTTTGTATTAAATTTGTGAATTTGTTAAACAAATTTTGGGTTCAAATTATAAAAAAAATTAATAAGTACTGTTATTTTATAAATGTTGGCTAAACGATGATCGGACACAAGGAATCATAAAAATTTACCATCTTATTGAAGCATGCTTCAGTACTATTTAGTTATTGATTGTACCCAAGTAAACACCTAGTTCCTGCAAGAAAAGAATTATATATATTATTCTCTAAAATAGGAAAAATAATTTATATACGATATTTTTATAGGTGATTTACACTAATATGAGAAAATGAGTAAATTTATTTATATGTGGTGTTTAGAAAATGGCGGATTCTGTGTTATTAAATCTGACTTTTGGTGCAGATTCTGTAAAAAATATTTTTTTATTGAATCCGTCAAAGGCGGATTCAATAAAATATTATTTTTTATGCTGAATTTGTGACGGATATAGTGTAAAAATATTTTTTTTATTGAATCCGCCAATGGCGGATTCAGTGTTGAATCTGCCTTTGGCGGATTCTATATTGAAAACACTATATCATATAAATTTTTTTAAAAATACCATATTGATGTAAATATATCATCTAAATTCTATATAAAAAAAAAGACCCTCTAAAATATTAGTTTTTAACATTTAGGTGCTGAAAAGATCGGTTCGTAATATATTAACAGTTAGTTTATAAAAAGTTGGTTTTTCAAAGACTGGTATTTATAGGCTGTTCCCTTGGAATCTCAATAAAATTAAAAGATATTGGTGCTTTTTATTTAT
Organism: Dalbergia cochinchinensis; assembly: GCA_031216125.1. Taxonomy (NCBI): domain Eukaryota; kingdom Viridiplantae; phylum Streptophyta; class Magnoliopsida; order Fabales; family Fabaceae; genus Dalbergia; species Dalbergia cochinchinensis. Next base: position 48,491,423 of record CM062373.1, on the reverse strand, counting down.
TTGTCAAATCAAATATTAAATTATAATTGCTGATTACATAAAAGCACCGGTATCTATGGGTACCGAAGGCAAAATCATATTTATATGATATTTTTGTTAAAATATTAATAAACTTAGAATATGTTTACTCAAAAAGTAAAAATAAAAGAAAAATTTAATGGAAGAGTTTTATGTTTGTAAAATTATATATAAAGTTTAGTTTTATTTATAATTATTTTCTCTTTTTTTACTTTTAACTAAATGCATTTTTAATCAAAACCATAGGTAGATTCTCTTCTGCTGCAGATCTTTTTGGGCAATAATTTTGCTTGAATAGAATAAGATTATTAGAATAATAAATTCTCTTTCTTCTATTTTAATATAACTGCATATTTAGAGTTTGAAGTTCAAATCTTTAAAAATTAAGGGCCTGTTTGGCAACTATTTTTAAAAACAGTTTTCAATTTTAAAAAACAAAAGAGTAAAAAAACTTATTTAGCAATTAGTTTTTGGGATGTTGGTTTTAAAAACATAAAAACACAAAATGAGTTTTAAAAACAAAAAACCAAAATCTGATTTTAGATGTTTTCAAAAACACTTTTATTGTTCTTGGATTTCTTTATCCACACATCTACCCTCCTCCCACCTCCTCCAATAAAACTCCTTTGGCGCAACAGAGCTCTATCGGCACTCGCGACCGACCAAAGCCACCACGGCCAACTCCAGTGCCACCGCGAGCAAGACCGGTTGACCACCACGACCAGGACCACTACGAGCACAACCATAGCGAGCAGCACCATCGCGACTAGGACCACCGCGAGCAGCACCACCTTGCACTGGACCAAGAGCACAGCACTGGCGCCACCTCGCACCAGACCATGGCCCCATGAGCCCGCGCGCAATCGGTGTGACTTGTAGGAGAAGACAGACGCGAACCCAACGGACCAGCTCTCGGCCTTGCACACGTGGCGACACCAGACGCCCTCGTGCGAACGGTGACCTGCATGTGCTCGACCGAAGAAGACCGCCGCGACCAGACGACCAGATCCGCCGACGACCGCCCTCTCTTTCTCCTTCTCTGCTTCTCCCTCCTTTGTTGTCGACGGCGCACTGTTGTTATTTGTTCTGGTTGGTTGTAGATCTTTGTTGTGGTTACTAGTGGTTGTTGATCTTTGTTGTGCCCAATAATTTTTACCAAACAAGTTTTCTTATTTTATTATTTTTGAAAATTATTTTTAAAATTGTTTTGAAAAATAATTTTTAAAAACAAAAATAAAAAAATTATTTCAAACAGGTCCTAAAATGTATGAATTTAATTTTTTTATAGAATAAAGTGTTAAAATAAAATCTTTTCTGGATCTAAATGTAGATTCAGTTTTGAAATAAATACGAAGAAAATGTCAGTCCTTATGATTCAAACTGTCAGCTTCGTGGCAGCAGTTCGTGATTGAAATGTCAACTGAACATTGAATTTATGATGTAGGGCTCCTCCTTCTTGTCAAACTTTCTAGGTATTAATTATTGAACAAATATATCGAGATTAAATTGATTTAGTCTCAATCTTCTTGAAAAAGTACAAGTTTTACAATTAAAAATTTATTCAAAATATATCTATGATTATCAGACTTTAAAGATTAGTGGTCATGTCACTTTATTTTGTCAAATAACTGTTTAAACTTTCATCGAATATTTTATATGTTTTTCTCTCGGGATTTTCATATGAATGTGACGGTCAATATCTATTCTAACTTTTTTTTTTCTCTCAGAATTTGGACCCCTCAAATTCTATACAATACACAGTAGCTTTTTTTTATTTTTTATTTCCTTTTCGTTGCTGTTACTATTTTTTTAATTTTAATTATTTTTAATATTTATTTTTATTTATTTCTTAAAGAAGTTGGTTGTCCCAACTTCTACTATGTGTGTAGTATTTTTTTTCTTAATTGTTGTACTTTTATGATAATTTTAAATATTTTTAATAATTTTTTATTTATTTTATAAAGAGTTCAATTTATACAATTTCTTTTCTATGTACATCTATATACAGTATATTTTCAGTTTGTCTGAATTGTGTTGCATAAACTTTTTTAAAAAATTTCTGTGTGTCTGAATTATATGTAATAAATAATAAAAAAAATTTCTCCTTTTTTTAAGATGTAACCATTCAAAATTTTAATTTATAAAACATTTACCATTTTATAATTTTTTATTTTTTAAATAAATAAATAGGGTTTTTTAAAATTTTTTTTCTTTTTTTTAAACACAATTCGGGGTCCCGAATTGTATACGTTAAATAGTAATTTTTTTCTTTTTCTTTTTTTTTAAAGAATAACTAAAAATAAAATAAAAAAATGAAAATAAAAAAATAAAAAAGGAATTTTTAATTTATAAAATATTTTTCATTTTATAGTTTTTTATTTTTTTAAATAAATGAATAGTGTTTTTTTAAATTTTTTTTATTTTTTTTAAACACAATTCGGGGTACCTGAATTGTATATATTAAATAGTATTTTTTCCTTTTTCTTTTCTTTTTTTAAAGAATAACTAAAAATAAAAATTAAAAAATGAAAAGAAAAAATAAATAAAAAAGATATTATGCATTACACATAATTCAGTCGGTTCGAATTCTTAAATAGAAAAAAAGAGACAGCATAGGTATTGATCGTCGAATGTAGGGGAGTGGGCACCATATTTCTCTTGACACGTGTCATTACTCCTTCATGAAATCTTCTTGATTAATACTATGCCAGACCGCCGTTCGCGAATGACGGTGAGGCAGGCAAGCAAGGTGGCAGGGCATATATTAATTATCTGCTAGTCGGCATCAAAAAATCTGAGTGGTTAATTATAATTTAAGCATGATACATGCACATACGTATGTAGCATGTAATATTACGTCAAGTGATAAATTGAAGTTTTATAATGCGTGGAACAAATCTAGTCTCATAATTGTCTTTTCAGATTTTTTATTTCCTCTTAAGAAGGGTCCATGCAACTTCAAGTTTGAAACCGCAGTTAAAAAGACTCCTTCAAGGTAAGGACTACAGTACTCACGGAGCAATATTCTTTAATATTGAATTACTTTTTTATAATAAAGAATATTTTATATTTAATAAATTAAATTTAAAATTAATTTATTATGAATCCTATTTTTCTATTACTTTTGTCTTCGTATAAGTGTGAAGTGAAGGCCCAACTCTAAGTTATTCAAGATAGTGGCGTTGAGTTTCTCAACCCTTTGCTCCATGATTCCTCTAAAGTGAAATAATATTTCACTTTAGAGAATAAAATAAAGAAGTTTTATCTATGGATCATTAGAGTTAAAAGTAGAGTTTTTTTTACTCATTAATTTAAGGATAAAACTCTCTATTTTAGAGGATTTAAATCCATATTCATCCCTTTCATTACAAATAAAATTTATCTAAAGTCACAATTTATAAATCTTTTAGATGATAGTAGAAAGATCTAAATGATATAAACTTGATAAACTTGTGAAAAATAGTTTAATTATATATACTAAGCGTTAAGGATGATCATATATTTTCGTAATAATCAATCTAAATATTTTACTAATTCAAAATTTCACTCCTATAGAATAACATGAGATGTAATTATTAAATATATGCGAGTAAAGTTTTAAATTATGAGGACTTTTAGGTATATCAATTAAAAGAATAAATGCCATCAATGGACTAAATGAGTTTTAAGAATAACATGATTGACTATATGTTAAAATGAGTTTTGTTATATTCTCCTACCAATCTCCCTACAAATTCTCATAATAGTAAAACATAAACGAGTAAAAGAATAAATGCAATTGAAAACTTAAAAAGTGAGTAGTATTTATTTTATTTAACACGTAGAAAGATTTATAGGCATATATAGTTGGTGAATCTAGGATTATTCTTTATTCTAATATGAAGAATTCGAACAAATTCAATGCGCACCAATTAATACCTTATGCACAGAGTCTTGGGGGTGTTTTAAGCTAGCTCGGACACTGATTAATAAATTTAAAATTTAATTAAGGAATATATATAATTATTTTAAGCTTTTAACATATAATTAAAATCTATTGAAAATCTTAATTTTTAGTTCTATTGGTATTCTTAAGGGTTTATCTGGATATTGGGTAAGAATACTGAAATAAAAAATTTTAGTGTTAGAAAAATAAATTTTAATGTTGTTAGAAAAACAAATTTTAATGTTTTCGAATTAGGACATACTTTAAAGTTTTAAATCTTGCTTTATTTAGTATTATTGACCAGTGCCAAGAGCATTGGTTGGCAAAACTCTATTATCAAAATAAATACTAAAACAAACTTAAATTATAATGTCATTTGCAAACTCTTCGTCCTTTGAATACCTGACAAAGAAAGATAACGCAACGACCTAGATACAAGTTTTTTTTTTTTTTTTTTCAATCCTAAAATCGACCCAGATTTATATCCATGGAAAATATGTCAGGAGGGAAAAGTCAAGTTTTCAAATTGCTCGGAATTTTTCCAAGCCACATGGTGGAAGAATATATCCATCTTCTGATAAGAGAACAGGGCATAGTTTTGACAAATTTCCAGCTGCAGTGTGAATCTAGCTATAAAGTGAGTTCAGTAATTGAACAAATTACGCTCAAATGATGAATTTAGCAGGACTCATTCTTGTTCTTGATCTTCAAGTTAAATAGATAACGCTGGCAATTTATTTCCCTTGTTTTTACATGGAAAAATGTCCTAGGGTTGATGTCATATAGAGAATAATAAACGTCTGTTGATTTGAATTATTGCAGTAGATTCCGACTCTTGTACTTTTCGCTTGATCTTTTCTGTTTTTCTGAAATTCAAAGTCGCATTAGCATTAACGATAAGAAGTCAGCCAGTAATGAGAATACGCAGATACAACCTACATTCTAACTAGGAAATCCTTCATGCAGGACAATTATTTTATGACCATTTCTGTTTGCATAATCTTGCGCATATGTGAGTTTGAATTGTAGTATGTTTGTAATATTATTTTATTTTAAAGTTGAAGTTTTAAGTTTAGTCGGCTATTAGTACGATTAAATCTATTAGATTAGTATTTCCTCAGTCTTAGAATTATGCTGACAATATGCTTTGACTAAGTTAGTAGGTGTAGCCTTTTTGATGACGTTGGGTCATGCCTCTTTATTTTTGGTTTAATTTGATATGCTCTGATTTTGGGACTTTCCCTGTGCACGTTTTGTTGGTGCATAGTTTTCGTTGGCAATTTGGAGTATATATAATCCTTTTATGCAACATCTATAAACGGGTTGTTTTACAGGAAAAGTTTAAGTTCATACACTATTTTATCACTTCTTCAAAATTCTCTTATTCAATTCCATTGAGCAATCCAAACAGGTTATTCTATAGTAGTCTCACTAATTCAAGTGCAGAGTTAGTAGGAAATGACTGTTGTATCATGATGAGTATTCACCGTGAAAACCATCTGCATTGGCCTTTAAGCTCGTAGTGACGAAATACTCTTAAGAATGTTGGTAAGATTAATCTGAAATAATGCTTTATTAATAAATAGATAGAAACAACAATTAATTAAATCTAAAGATTTTCTTAATAGAGATTTAGAGGAAGAAATATATATGACACAACCTGAAAGTTTTGTGGTTTCTGGTAAAGAGAACAAAGTGTGTAGATTAATTAAATCTTTATATGGTCTTAAACAAGCACCTAAGCAATGACATGAAAAATTTGATAACGTGATATTGTCTGATAAATATAAAGTTAATGATTCTGATAAGTGTGTTTATAGTAAATTTGATGATAATTTGAATGGTGTTATCGTACGTTTATATGTTGATGATTTGCTTATATTGGGAACCAACATAGATGTGATTGATGAGACTAAGTTATTTTTATCATCAAAATTTGACATGAAAGATTTAGGAGAAGCTAACTTAATTTTGGAAATTAAGTTAACGAAACTAAAAGATGGTTTAAGAATATCTCAAGAACATTTTATTGAGAGAATATTGAAAAAATTTGATTTTTATGATTCGAAACCTGTGAGCACTCTATATGATGGTAGTTTACATTTGAAAAAGAATAATGGGAATACTGTGTCAAAAGCTCAATATGTCAAATCATTGGTAGTCTTATATACTTAATGAATAGCTCAAGGCCTGACATTACTTATGCTGTGAATAGATTGAGTAGATATACATACAATCCTAATAAGGACTATTGGACTGCTTTGTGTAGAGTTATGAAGTACCTTTGGGGTATCACGGACTACGCTCTATGTTATGAGGGATACCAGATGTACTTGAAGGGTATTTTGATGTTGACTGGATCTCTGATTCAGATGAGACTAAATCCACAAGTAGATTTATTTTTACTTTTGGTGGTGGTGCTGTCACTTGGAAATCTTCCAAAAGGATACCTATAAAGCTAGATCCATTATGGAGGCTGAGTTTATTGCTTTTGACTTAGCAGGATCCGAGGCTGAGTGGTTGAGAAATCTCTTAGCAGATATTCCTTTGTGGAAGAAGCCTTTATCTTCTATATCTATACATTGTGATTGCCAAGCGGCAATAGCAAGAGCAAATAACAAAGTATATAATGAGAAACAGTGACATATACGTATACGTCATAATTTTGCAAAGCAATTGCTACATAATGGAATTATTTCTTTAAATTATGTGAGATCAGAGATGAATTTGGTAGATCCTCTGACAAACCACTAAGCAGAAGGCTAGTGAGTGATACATCGAGGGGGATGAGACTTTTGTCCAACTTAGAGATTAAGAGTGATGATAACCCAACCTAAATTTGGGAATTTCTCAAAGGCTAGGTTCATATGGGTAAGAACAAGTCACTTGTCAATCAATTAAGACATTATCCAATAAAGTTCATCCCTGTGGTGTATATATATAAATATGTGAAGGATAATGGGTGACTACAGTATTAGAGGTTGAGTTTATACTCTTAGGCTATGTTCATGAGTTTGGAGGGAAAGGAAAGGAAAGACATTAAAAGGAAGTAAAAAGAAAGGGAATTAAGGAAGGGTTTTAAAGGGTTTAAACCAATCATGTTCACGAGTTTAAAATTGACAAGGGAAAAAAAATAGAGGGATTATAATATATTCTTACAATTTTACCCTTAACTTAAATAAATTCAAAATAGATAAGCCATGACAGTACTTCAAATGCCATGAATTGATATAATAAAGCTGGAAAAAATGAATGGTCCACGTTTGCAACTATGTGGCACAGGGACACAAATAGTGAATTGATGATAAGCAATATAATATATATTTAAATGGCCTGCACGTTACCCAATATCAGTTCATGGGTCTCCCCATTACTAAAATGCAAAAGTGTATTTGGTTTCATGTTGTTTGAGATACACAGCACCGACAAGCAAAGTAAAGGGAGAAGGTTGTCACAGAGAGTGCTGCTGCCTTGGATCTTGGGTATGATGCTGGATCAGAAGAGAGCTCCCAGCTATCAGTGCAACAATGATGCTAGCTCTTCAAAATAGAATGAAAGGGGGATTTCTGAAAAATTTATAATCCGGTAAATTTTTAGAAGTGGTAAATTTGAAATTTTTAATTTTGATATAAAAGAGAGAATGCAGGTGATTAATTTTCATGGAAGATCAAAGAGAGATTTGGAGGGAAACAATAAAAAGATAAAGTTGAAATTGATTAATTAAAATGGTATTTTATTTTTTTGTAGGAATAATAATATAATTTAAACTTTAATTCCTTTTATATCCCCCAATTTGAGGGAACTATAAAATAGGAGTTTTGGAGAGTTTTGAACGGTTAATGAAAACCCTCAAAAACCTTCCCTTTCTAAAAAATAAAATTTATGAATGCAAGAAAACTCCAAAAACCTCTTCTTTCCTTCCCTTTCCCTCCAAACTTAAACTCGTGAACATAGCTTTAATGAATCTATAGCTCATGTATGAGTGGTGTTCTTGACTATAGTATACACCTAATAGATTCACCTATATAAGTGGTTGAGGTGGGGCTGCCTTTATGAGAGCTTGGGTGAATTCTTTAGAGCCACTCATGAAATCCACGTAATGGTGTGAGGCCAAAATGCACCACACCGCGGTGAATAATTTTGGATGAGGAAACAATGTGAGTAATGAAATCACTGAGTCACATATGAAATGAAGGTTCATAGAGATTATAATCTCATCGGCATTCTAGTGGTTCACATTTCTTTAGCTCTATATACTAGTTTATAGTCCAAAAGATACTAGTATTTATGCACTAAACTCTTATGCTCGTGGAAACTAATACAATATTATCTTTGAAATATATGGGGGACTGTAGTATTTTTGTAATATTATTTTATTTCGAAGTTGAAGTTTTAACTTTAGTTAGTTATTACTATTAAATCTATTAGATTAGTATTTCCTCCGTCTTATAATTATGCTGACAATATGCTTTGACCAAGTTAGTAGGTGTGGCCTTTTTAATGACGTTGGGCCATGCGTCTTTATTTCCGAATTTGCTGGTTTGATATGCTTTGATTTGGGGATTTTCCGTGTGCACGTTTTGGTGGTGCATAGTTTTCGTCGGGCAATTTGGAGTATATATATTCCTTTTATGAACATCTGTAAATGGGTTGTTTTATTGGAAGAGTTTAAGTTCATACACTATTTTATCACTTCTTCATAATTCTCTTCTTTAATTCTATTGGCCAATCCAAATAAGTTGTTCTATAGTAGCCTCACTAGTTTAAGTGTAGAGTTAGTGGGATGTGGTTATTGTATCCTAAAGAGTATTAGCCGTGAAGACTATTTGTATCGGTCTTTAAGCTTGTGATAGCGAAATATTCTTAAGCTCGTGATGGCGAAATATTCTTAAGCTCAGTGTCTAACACGCCTCGGTTATTGATCACAATAAGCCATCTCTTTTATTCTTTATTGTTTATTTATTTGATTATTCATTTTGTATTTTTGTACTGAATTTATTTATCATATTTAATTAATTATTGTTTCTATCTATCTATTAATAACGTGTTATTTCAGGTTAATATTACAAATATGAATCATAACAAACTAATGTATCGATTAATAAATAGTATCAAGCAAATCCTTCGTCTTGTTTTCACTAGTTGGAGAAATTCTTAAGTGCTTTGCCAGCAAGAAAAAATATTTATTCTATACCATTTATTAATTGACACATCAATTAGTGTATTAAAAATATGTCAGTTAATAAATACTATACTGAACAAATACTATTTGTTCTCGCATCATCTGATAATTTCTCAATTGAGTTGAACAAAGTGAATGAAACCATATAGTGAATGAGGTGAATTCGTACAAGTCCATTGATGCTTCTTACATGCAAGGCCAACGCCTAACAAATTGTAACTGAATGAATAACAGACTAATTAGTAACAAAAATAACTAATTCTCCTAATTTGAGCAGGTGTATGACCATCGACTTCCCGCCTGTTATCAACGTCATCCGAGGTGATATTGTTGATAAAATAATGATATTTTGACACCTAAAAAGTTAACACTGATTCAGAGATCCATTTTATAGTCATTGGATATAATGAATGTTAAAAATAAGTGAGAACTACTATCATATCCCGTAATTATAAATATATACTGTGATTTTTTTTTTATTTTTTTTTTGCAGATGGGAAGGATATCTGTATATGCAATAAGTGCACGTCTCAATAGTATGGTCACACTCCTCTTGCAATAATTACACACCTTTTTATTGACGTCTTCTAATAAAAACAACTACTTTGTTACTCTCATTTTCGAAGGCTGGCCTGTCTGGCCCCTTCCTCTTGAACGACCTTGAGCACTAAAAAGTAAAAACACTTTGTTGCTTCTGGTCATCAACATTCAATAATATGCCATTGAGTCGTGTGTATGTCTCTATGCACATCCGTCAGTGTTTATGTTAATTAGGTAAGGACTTCATACGCATAATGTGTGTGTGTGCGTGCGTGTTGAAGTTTTCTCCTCCATTATGCAGATAAAATGAACGACCATGCAACGAAGTTGTCTAAATAAAAGTTATGTCCTCTTAAAACCAAGATCTTTTTTTTTTTGTGTCAAAATTATAGGTATCCTTCATCTGTTCAATATAAATTATTTATATGCCTTTATAATTAAGTTATGTTTTTAAGAGAGATAATTTATGACATAGTATCAGAATTTCCATGATTAAGCAGTTAGAGGTTTGATCTTTATTATCCTCATTATGAATCTTCATGACTAAGTGGTCAAATGTCTGATTCTTATTATCATCCATTATTAAAAAAAAATATTTAGGTGAGGGGATATATATATTAGGTATGAATTAAAATTATTCATATGCCTTTATTTATAAGCTTAAATAGGATTGTATAATCAATACTTGAGCCCAAAATCTCTTGTTAAGCTAAAATATTTCTTACCAGTTGCTCTACGCACTGATTGGTAAGCCAAGAGAAAATTTAAAAATAAGTGATGTGGTATAGGAAAAATAAAAAATATATATATTTAATAAACGAATATGAAACGGTTATATTCAAAAGAAAGGGGGGAATTTTAATTAGCAAACTTATATTAAAGATTAAAATTTAAGTTTTTTTTAATATGTAAACATTATCCATTAAATTCATTTCTAGGCAAACAAACAATTTCAAACTAAATATTATAATTTAGTATTAGTATATTAATTTTTAATTAATATTTATTATAAAATTATTTATTATTTAATTAATTTATAAATATTTAAAAATTAAATAAAGTAACATGTTTATTTTACACTACAACAAAGATATATATATATATATATATATCAATTTATCTAAATATAATTTTTTTATTTCGTCATTCAAGCAAACCATAATATTACTATCATCTTTGGCTGCTAAATTTCTATATGAACAGAAAATTATATGAATATAATATAATGCTTGCTCCATTGCTAGGTTTATCAAAATCACAATAAATTCCAAATTAGCTGTAGGTTAAGTTAGAGGGCAAAAAGCAAAAGGAGGTAAACTGACTTATCAATAACTTTTAGCAAGCTATATGCTTCGAAAAAAGTCTCATTGTCCTGTGGGCCCCTTTTCTGAAGCACTGCTGCACTTTTAAGAGGCCGATGTTTACTTGATGAACCTCTCTTAAATTCCTTTAAAATTACACGTTTTTCATCCTTGATTTTAAAGAATTGCATATCTCCCTTAATGAACGTAAAATCATTACACTTGCACCGTTGTTATTATTATTATTATTATTATTATTTTATCCATAATAGAGCCATTAAAACGGGAGTAGCAATAGAGTTATCCCCAAAGTTTCAAATCCAAATTCTTGGTATGCAAGTTGCATTAGAATATAGAAAGAAGAGTGATACAGAACCATCACCACACTTATATCAAATTAAAAATTATAAATTAGCATATAAAAGGTTATAAACAAATATATAAAATGTTATAAACAAGTATGCAAAAACTTTTTACATATTAGTTTACAACTTTTTACATATAGGTTTATAACCTTTTATATGTTGGTTTATAACTTTTAATTTATTGTAAATGTATGATATAAGTATGATGGTAGATATTTATTATTTCTCATCTAGGAAATAGAGCTTTATTGCCTCTAGTAAAAGCTTATTTATGATTTTGACGAAACAAAAATCTCAATATTATTGCCTTTTAATTAGGGGAGTGGCTATTGTCACTTTAAAATATTTATTATCACTTCTATTTTAGTGATTTTTATTTAATATCTCTAAAATTTAAAATGTCCTTTTCTCGTCACTTTTAATTGAAAAATAATTTAACAACAAAATCATTATAAATTACTATTATAATATTATGTTATTATTAGTTTGATTAATTCTAGTATATTTATTTAAAAGTTTTGTTATTTATCTTGGTCTAAATTTTTTATAGGATCGCAACATGATATAAGTATTAATAACTGTGATTTATTTATTACTTTATCAAAAAATATAATTTATTTATTACAATCCTTTCAATCTATCTGCTAATATTAAAAAAAAATTCTGGATTAATAACTATCGAAATAATGTAACAGTAACCATTTTTTAAATAAAAATGAATAAAACCTACAGGGTTTACATAATTAATAAAATTAAATAATTATCCGATAAACACAAGATAACAAAATTTATTACAAGTGACAAATCAAATTCTACTATAAAGTTTTTATTTATTTTTCTTAAAAATTAAAGTAATTTAAGACATCAAATTATTTATTAGTCACAAAAGGAGTTTAAACCGTTAAATTTTTTAATTTTATCACCCACTATTACCAACATTCAAACGTTATAAAGGATAAATTATTAATTTTCTATCAGATAAAATATATTTTAATGTTTCTTAATAAATTAACAATCGTACATAAAAATCGAACATGTAAAATGTATCAAATTGCTTTATCGTGAGTATAATGAAATTATTGTTATTATTATTCATTTTACTTGTTATTATTATTTTATTTTTAAATATTAGTTCATTGTTACATATTTAAGTAACTAATGCATTAAAAATATTTCAATAAAATAATTTAGTACTTATATATATATGTCAGTTAAGTTTAAATAATTATAATGTTTAATAATTATTACAAGGATTAGAAAATTAATTTAGAATTTCAAAAATTGAGTAAATTATTAGTTAATTTACCAATAACAAATTTAGGTAAATTTATAAGTGATGATACAACTAATTAATGTTAAACTATTATTTTAGTTGTTAAAGAAAAGTAAAAAAAATATTTTGATAAAATTAAATAAAAACTACTAAAAATAAGAGTAATAATAAATATTTAGGGGTAATAATAATCACTCCCCTTAATGATTGTAACATTGGCTCAAGTCAATTCCATTTGCTGCAATTTTCACTTCATATACTTAAATGCGCTTTTAAATTCCTCACAGAAATTGTCTATGAAAAGTAGATAAGCGTGGTAAGTAGGATGAGCGGCGTTCAGAGACTCCGGACTACTGCGTCAGGTGTCTTCAAATAAATGTGATTTTGTCGTTTGTGGACAGTTGCCGACAGCATGGTTCGCAGTTTGCATAGCCGTCGGAACTCAAAACAGTGTACCAGTATCATACGGCAGTCGAAATTTTATTTATTTTTAAATGATTGTCTATTTAAAAAATTTGTATAATATTATAATTTTTTTCAGTTGTATCTTTTATAAAATAACTAGTGGTCGTGCTGGTTATGCCATTTTTTTTTAGATATTGCTGTAATTCAATAAGTGTATATACATATATATATATATATATATATAATTTTATATTGTCTCGATATTAATTACGTAATGCCTATTAATAATACATGTATTTTCATATCTGTCAAGTCATATTTATTATTTTTTAGGTTTTAATATAATGAATTATTTCAAATTTTTATTTTTTGACGGTTCACATCACATTATAAATAGAATAATAATTTTGTACATCAATAATTGAAAATTTTAAAAAAATAGATAACAAAAATTGTAGAAAGAAGGATGAGCATATGACATAAGTTTCCAAATTCACACATTATATTTACATTTACGTATGTCATATGAAAAATAAAATATTTAATAATAAGGCATAAATATTGGTGAATATAATTGACTTAGTCGATTCAATCGATAACATTAATTGAGAGGTCGAAGTACTCGTTCATATTTTTTCCATCTTTCATTTCCCCGCATATTGTCTAAGTAAATTACTTTGCTCAGTATTTTATTTTAATCATAAGTCTTATAGTAATAGCAACTAAATATAACTTATTGACAGTGATTCTTCTCAATTTTTTTGTACATTTCATGATCAATATGTTATTGAGTTTTAAAAAAAATACAAAATAACTTATATATATATATATATATATATATATATATTTTAGAATTAAATAAAATTCACGTTGGAATTATCTTGGCAATTGAAGAATATTGTAAAATCGGTAGCATGCAGAGATCTTGTTTTGCATAGAATTTCCTACATGTAAAGCAATGTGCAACATTAAATTTGTTATTTTTTTTTATCACAAATGATAAGCCTTATATTTTTTTAAAACTTGTAGCCTTTTAATAGTTACCTATAATTATGAATAACACTATCGTCACGTACTTGGGATCTTTAAGCCTACATCACATTTGAAGAATAAATAAGGTTAATATTGATATGATGTGTAATAAAATTATATGGTCACTCTTCAATATATTTATTAATCTCATTTTTTTGGTGTAAATGTCTCAGTACACAATTTATTATAACTATCAATAGACAATATTGATAATAATTAAATATGGAAAAATACTAGATATGCACATTGAATTACCGTTTATTTTTTGTGACAATAACTCTTTTTTTTTAATCTTCCAAAATTGACTTTTATTAGTTAATATTGTGGCTCCCTATCCAAAAGAATAGATTTTGAGACAATGAACCTATTTAAATCAAATATAAAAAATTAGAAAGCATAATATGGACAAATATAAAATGAACATATGGTTGTATCATTTAAATGTACCTCATTGTCAATTTTTCTAATTGACTCAAGTGATTGCTTATCTTTCCAAATATTCTGGAGGTTTTCAAATTCTCCCTCCTATAAATTTATGTGAATTTATTTAATTATTTTTAAATTGTTAATTAGACGCAGAAAACATAGATATAACTTAGCACTTACATGTCTTGCAAAGTACATATCCAATTTTTTTGTTCTTAGCTCCTGACATAGTTGTAAGAGCTCCTTGAATTTCAATTTGACTATACATAAAAGTTAATATACAAGGTAAAAATCAATTAATATATGAAAAATAAGGTATGGGTGAGCCACTGCAGAGTATAAAGAAGTTATAACACCTAAATTGAGATTACAAAAGTTCTTTAAAGACAACATTTTGGGTGAACTCTCCATTTTCCTCTTCAATTTTTTCTTCTTTGATTAGTGTCTTTGTGGTAGATTGAGAAACTCCTCTAGACAGAGCAAAATATAACTGCCTGTGACTAAAAACATGTTTTGGGAGATAAATCCCAACATTAGGAATAATCTGCCCTTGTGACTTATTTATTGTCAATGCAAAGCTCAATTTCATAGGAAATTGCTTTCTAATAAGTAGAAAGGGTAGTCCTGCACTATCAGTTGATTTATGCTTTATCATGGGCAAGAAAACTCTTCGCCCAGAGTGGTGGCCTGTTAGAATTTCCACGTCCAACATATTTAAAGAAGTTCCATGGCATAATAACCTTGTCCCATTACATAGTCCAGCTTTAGGGTCTATGTTTTCGCAGCAGCATCAAAGGTGCACCTTTTTTAACCTTCAAAATATGGGGTGGCAAACCTCTTAAAGAAATGGAGTTTAGATATTCTTGTTGATATAAATTATTTGTATCTCCTTCAACCTCATCAAAAGATACTAAGTTTTGCTATTCTCTTGGGAAATTTGTTATTATTTTGTCATTGAGCTTATCAGTATCATGAATTTTGGGTGTTAATCTGGCTCTACTTACCATATGGGATGCATCTCATCTATGAGTTTGTAAATTTGGGAATGTCTCTTCTATGAGCTTTTGTATTGCATTTTCACCATCCCATGGTATTGCCATTTGGTGGGGAATTTGTACCATGTTATCTGCTTCAGTATCTTCAACTCCATCTCTAATACACATAAGATATTGTTCAAAAGATCTCATATTTTGGTGCAAAAATAAAATCTTTGGGTAAGCCCACAAATGTGACTTTACTATACATGTAGCAATCATTTGTGCCTTATTGCCTTTTGAAACAACAGGAAGTACTTGGTAAAAGTCACCTCCCATGCTATCATTTTTCCTTTAAAAGGAGCATCATAATCCAATATGTCTTTCAATGTCCAATCTAATGCCTCCAAAGCATATATACTTGCCAAGGGTGCTTCATCCCAAATTATAGTTGTTGTTTGTTTTATAAGCTTTGAAAGGCCACATTACTTACTTATTCTGCAAAAGCAAGATTTCTCTAGATTGATAGGTATCTTAAATCGGGAACGAGCTGTTCAACCACTAGGTAATAGTGTTATAGCTATTCCAGATGAAGCTGTTGCTATTCCACCAAAAAAATAAAAAACTTGACTTTCTTTTCGGTCAATGACATTAATAATGCTATTAAATGCAGTCACTTGGTCATGATTTAACTTGTCTAATAGCTTCCATATCTTGATGAGGTACTTGGATTAGCAACTCTTCTTGTATAAGTCTTGGCATTAAATTATCTTCAGTAGCCTTTAATGTAATACTTGACAAATCAAAATAAGTAATCTGCTTTCCATGTTCAATAAATGTGTCATTCAAATCTCTTAGTAGCTTATTTTGAATGCTTGATCTTGTGGTTGTACTTAAAGAAGGATAATCTTCTAACATCAATTGGTTCACAATAAATTAATATGGTTACGAATAGTCTTCTTATAGCAAATGGCATTTGCGAATTGGATGCTTTAAGTAAACATTCACGAATACTATTATTGCACTCTAATAATCCCAAATGCTTAGCAGATTGTTTAAAAATGGAAAAATGCGTACATTTGCTATAAGTAAATCTTCCCAACTTGTTGGACCTCTCAGATTAGATAATAGAACATGAAAATAAATAGAAATTTTCTCCTTTTGAAGCTGATACGGTATGAATTCAGGCAATGACTTTCATTTGTAATGTTTAACGGAACCATTCCTTATCCCTCTTATGCCAACAATAATGCTCTGGAATTTCTCTATGCAAATAACGCCTGGTTTCTGGATCTCTATGATTCAAGGCGAAGAAATGAGTGAGCATAGTTTTGGAATAATAATCATCATTCAAGATATCACGAATGTTTTGGTGATTATAAAATCAAACTTGATGCTAACTTGGCAAGTGAATTTTTAGCCTTTCAATAGATGTATACATCAGATAAAGGTTAAATCTGAATATTTTCCAACAGGCCTTCGGAGCACAAATCCATCTTGCATCAACATATTGCTGAATCTCATCAACATATGAACCCTTATGAGCCTCCATTGCCACATGATCTGGACCTTTTTACACATACTTGTATAGATATTTTATACTCTTGATTCCAGTACATATTTCAACAATCACCTGACAGTTATATTTCAACAATAGCCAATGATTATAAGGCACAACCCATCTGTTATCTATTATGATATTTCTATTGATATATGCTGTTTCATCAAATCGCCTCCATACATTGGATAAGAGTCATCACCTTGGTGTGTCTCCAGATAGAACTCTTTTGGGTAATTCTTTTTATATTTACCTTCCTTCATACATGAACATGATAGATTAAGTGTTTGACAAGGTTTACATAGATAGTGTGTTTTAGAACTGCAACATGTAATTAGGGCTGCTCTTCTTTACACAGTATCTCAGCCTTGACCACACTATCATATTATTCTGGGTCACGTAACTTGTCATTACTATCTAAAATGAGCAACATATGCACATGCAGTAGCCCTCTTGTTTGAAGCTCAGTGACATATATATAACTTTTTACTTTTCCTAGGACCCCTTTGTTAATGACATCATCCTTCAGTTGTTCAAACTTTGCTTGAAAAATTCTCGTCAACAAATCTAGATGATATTGAGGAGTTTGTACAAGATCAGTTCATTGGTAATTTCAATCCAAGATGGATTACATGTCATTGTAAGGAAAATACAATGTTTACCTTCTTTTAAGATAATGGCTATCTCATCTTTATAACGCTGTGTCATGTCTCGACAACAACCAACAAATGATGATGGCAATATTGTTCTTTGGCCGACATTTTCTATGAAAAAGAAAAAGAGAAATGATGCTTTGGTATCGTTAAAGGAAGAACTTGTTGTAATACATTTCATTACTTAAGGCATAGCTTACAATGAGTACATGTATTAGTTTCCCCTACATGTAAAGCATCTTGTAAACCCTAGTACACTTCAGCACGAATGTTACTCTAATGATCTCGAATCCACCTTAACCTTCTTGATTCTATCTTGACATAGTTATTTACAATGTATTGTTGTAGAAGTCTTCCCACATGTAACAATATCAATTGGTTATTGGGATGAATCTATAAATAGAAAAAGTCATCACTAAATGATAAAACTATGCAGTATCTATCCTAAAGTAATAATCTGATATAATGTAGATTGCATAATTATGTTTACCTGAAGCATGTAGCTATAATATTCTCGACATGATACAGTTCTCCTATTGTTGTTTTTAGCATTAAGGTCCCACCCATGAGTTCCAAATGGCTATATAAGAGGATATTGTGGCGGATCATAATATCCAATTGTTTCTTGAATCCTCTTATAGTTTTCATCATGAGTTTGAACTTTAATATCTCTTTTCTGTACCATTGATTCCATATCTTTACCAACTATTATTGTTGCAACTTGTGAAGCACTTAGGAGACTATATTATGGTTCAATAGCAAGACTTTAATTAAGATACTACATTCATGTAGATTCGTTCGTCGTCCAAGTTGTCACAATACGTGCACAAAAGGGTTACATTGATGAAATATCTGCTGCAACTTAAGTATTAATGCTTCATGAAATTGGGGGGTTTTCCAGCATCCTATTTTGCAACTCATGTTCTATATCATATATGTATAATTGTAAAAAATGTGGTCTAGAACCCAATTATGGATATAATCCTCTTATATTGTGATATATTGTACCTTGAGCACAAAAGGTATATATTCCCTGACCTCTTATGGATAGGCTTTGATCAACATGAATACCGCACAAAGTGAATAGAAATAGATGATTGTAACTTCTAACATACTTCCTAAAATGCCTCCCTATTCTTGAAGTGTCCGAAAAAATTTTAAGTAACTCTTGAGAAACACTTATTTGGGGTAATGATAACTTTCCTTGACAACAACATATTTCAAGTGATTCACGATAGAACAATTGTGCATTGCAACGATTACATGTTTGTGGATCCGGCAATTGAGGTTCAACCATTGCTGTAGTTTCTTGGAAATTTCGAGCACTATTATGAGCTGTCCAAAAGTTGCATCTAATTGCTACATAATTGATTTGATAAGTAATATATTTTGTTTTACGAATTTGTTATAATTTTTGTATCAAGTTTATGTCAATTATATATAAAATTATTAAAAGAAAATGATGTTATGATAAGATGAGATTATATAATGTGTAAAGATTCAAATATAATTGGAGACTAATTTCTATAGAATGATGGGATAAGAATACTTTATGCTATCAAGCAATGGATATTATATCAACCTATGATTTAATTAATCGAAAAAATAGCTTGTCAACATTATCTAGACCGATTGTCTGTAATTTCTTTCGTTCTTCTTTTATATTTAGTTTTAGACTGGGAGAATAATATTGAGTTATTTTAAATTATTGCTATGTGTAGACTTTTACATATTATATACATATATAATAAATAAAATAATAAAGTATAAAAAACTAAATATTAAATATAAATTATAACAACAACATGATATTAAGTAATATTATTTGACTAAACATTTTGACCATGATGATTTTAATGATTACTTGGACCGGCTTCGTTGTAGTCTACATGTTTAATAATAAATCAATCATTAAATTGGATTATTGTTCTATGAAAAAATATATAAGATTTAGTTTAAGATTTAATTTTCTTAAAATATAACAACACATCTTAATGAATGCGTATTGCACTAACCAACTTCTTCATCATGATTATGATAATTACTTGGGCTAGCTTCATTGTCATGAGTTTCTTGAAACAGTGTTAAAAGCAAATTTTAATGTACATGTTTAATTAATTTAAAAAATAACATTAAGCCTCTATAAACTATTGATAAATTTGGAAATATGTTTAAGCATTATGCAGTTAAAAACAATGACAAATTATTTTTTAAGAATCGACATGTAGAAGAAATAGTAGTGTCTAAATGTTAATTTTAAGATTTTACCTGTGGTTACTTGTTGGTGGTTTGTGGATCGTGGCAAATTCCTGATTGAAGTCAGTCACATCATACTTGTGCAATGACTATTTGTGATATCATTAACAATAATCTTGCTGTATTACATGATTTATTCATTTGTTTCTCCCTTTGAATGTGTGCTTGATAGTCTTCTCGCCTTCTAGCTAAGTATTGTTCTCTCTTTTCTATACTCATCATACGTCTTATTTGTCTGGCATATTCCTTCCAACTTGGTCATTGTTGCTGGTGTGATTCATGATTTCTCTTGTTATCCATGTTATATTGTATAACTGAAAATATTAAGCAAACCTTCTAATGATCAAATGACACAAATAATTGCAGTATAAGAAGATGCAAACAACATATATCAAATAATTTATGAATAATTTAATCTATCTACTTAAATCTATTAGCACCATAATAATTTTATATGGCTATGGATACATATATTTAAAATTGTGTCATCATGTTGAATAGTGCAGTTATAAAAACAAAAGATTAAAAAAAAAAAAACTTCCAAGGATTAATGAATGGAATTCAACCTAAGCACTATCATAGTTTTATTATTATCCATATTTATATTATATACTTGAAAATACTAAACAAACCTTCTAATGATCAAATGACACAAATAATTGCACTATAAGAAGATGTGAACAACTGTGAAATAATCAAATGTTAATTTAATCTATCTATTTAAATATATTGGCACCATTGCTTGACAGTGTAAATATATTTAAAAATTTGATGTTATATAGTGTAAATATATTTAATATATTTAAAAAATAAAAAATAATTTAATCTTACTTTAATTTATCTATTTAAATGCATTAATCTATGTTGATATGTAGAGGATGAGAACTGCATATATACTATATTATTTGTATGGTATTTCTATTCAATAAAAGCCAATGAGATAAATGGAATAATTTTTTAATGTAAGTAATGAAATGACATATCCATATACCAAGTCACATATATTATGAAAAAACTCATTACACACAATTTATGAAGGCTTAAATGGATATCATGAATAGACTTTTAAAACAACGAAAGTAATTAAATCAAGTTGTCATTATTTAGCCTTAATATCATCATATTGAAGATAAAAGTGGATCTATTTGACAATGGTAGATGCCATGGTTAAAATAGAATAATAAATGAAGAAATCAAAATGAAAATGCATCAAGTCAATTTCAGTTTCATTTAATCTTGGGAGTTTTATGGTGTCTAGTAACTTCCGTGGCATGGCAAAAGAAACTGACCAGCACTTTCAATGAAGCCTAGATAAAATGCACGACGATTGCAAGATAAATATTCGCTCTATGCAAAGAAATAGGTAGAGAAGATATAGTAACTTTTATTCTAAAAATGGCATGTGAACAAAACCCAAATACATGAATCATGTGAACATAACCAAAAGAAAAGGAAAATGGAGATGTACTTTCTTTTTGGGCTCTTCCATCCTTGGTTCTTCAAAATTGATTTCTACTGATACAGACCCACTGAACTAAGTTATGAAAATAGGTCTAGTGATATCGCAAAAATGTTTGGAGAAATTTTGATCAAAGAGTAGAGAAAATAAGAAAAAGAATGAAAGCAGAAAAATGCAAGAAGAGAAAGAAGAATGAAATAAAAAAAAAGAAGTTGAGGTCTGAAAGAAATTAGTGAGTAAAACTGATTTTGAGCGGGAAAAAAATTTGTATCAATTGACAATGTACAATTTTATCCCTTGATATAGTAACTTATGAAGTTAAAACTAATGGTAAAATTGGGGAAAAAAAGTGAACACCAAAATGGGGAATTTGACGTTAAAAACAAATTGGACACCAAAAAGGGGAATTTAATGTTCTGCACTACTTGCTTTGTTTCCCGGATGCCATTGAAAGTTATGTGTGATGGGAGTTTTGTGCACTATTAAACATAGAGTTAAAACAAAATTAAATATAAATGTAATACTTGAATGTACATGTGTTAGTGAATAAGTTCTATACGATCTTAGGGTCCCTCAGGACGCACCCATGTTATCGGGTCCCGAATTTCACTAAGTCTGGATTCTACACCTCCTTGGAGGGTAATATGATAGAGCCATATTCTTGAAATAAAAAATCCCGATAATTATTCCCAAAAGAAAAATAAGTTAAAAAGTTATTTTTAAAGAATTTTATGAAACCTTTAAATGTTTCATTTTTAGCCCACAAGTTTAGAAAATCTCAAAGATTTCCAAATTTGAACTAAAACCAAAAATTTTGATTTAGATTTGTTGGGATTTTAATTTTTTGATATTTTATTTAAATCTAAATGAGGGGTATTTCCTTATTTACATTTATGTTTTAAAGTTAATGGAGACATTAACTTAAAATTAAGAAATATAAATGAGTGAGTATTGAGACAACTAGATACCATGTGATAGAAAAAATGCAAAAGTCGGGGTCTGAGGACTGCTATAGCAGTCGTAAGTGACTAGCTCGGGGACTCCCGGATTACCTGACCACTATAGCAGTTTCCTTGGAACATGAACGGTACCTAGAAATGACGTCGTTCCGCTTTTACTCCTCCCCTTTTTATAAAACCCCAATTTCGAGGTTCCCTTCATTTGAAGAAGTAGAATTGAGACCCTTCTCAATACAAACCCTCATTTTCTCTCTTTTTTTCAATCCCACTCAAATCTAACTCCTCCAAATCATCAAGGTATGTTTATGTTGATAGATTTTGGTCTCTTTTCTTTCCATTCTTTCATGTGCTTGGGTTGTTATAGTTTTTCTTTGTTGTCAAGTGGAGGTGCTCTTCCAACGTTGTTAGAGTTATGTTAGGGTAATCTAGAGATACCCATAGAGTATTCATGAGTTTAATGATTGAAATGTAAATATTGGTGCCATCCTTCTTACTCGAAGTCCCCATCATGTTAGTGCTTTGCGTTCCACCCCTCCAGGTGAGTGGGTTCAATCCTGTAACCTTTATTTCGGTCATTAGAACTATTTTCCTTACATTGTGACATTATTGCATGATTTTAGAGATGATTCTAAAGAGATTATAAATTATTATTAGTTTTGTCGAGTTTATGAGATTATG
Source organism: Dalbergia cochinchinensis (assembly GCA_031216125.1). NCBI lineage: Eukaryota > Viridiplantae > Streptophyta > Magnoliopsida > Fabales > Fabaceae > Dalbergia > Dalbergia cochinchinensis. The sequence goes on along the minus strand of CM062373.1, from coordinate 48,468,419 downwards.
ATTTTGAAAGAGTATGAATTATTTATTTTAAGAGACTCACGGGACCATTGTTGCCAAAATTATTTTAATAAAGTGCTAGATTATTAATATAATATTTTTAGATATTTATGAATTACCTAATGATTTTAAGAGTATAGCATAAATATATGATAGAGTTTTAAACCCAGAACAGAGCTTAGTCTAGAGTTTCAGAGAAAGTAAATACATATATGGCAAAGTATGATTTAGCTTTTGAAACACTATGTTATTATGATTTTAGAGTACTCATGATATAGTACCCTAGTAGTTTTGACGTACGATATTAGGATTATCTAGACTATGAAAATATGTTAGCTTAAAATATGAATTTAAAATTTCAACTTATGGTACCAAGAGGTATGGATTTCAGTATGATTTATAGCAATTGCGAGATAAATATTCTATGGGTTTGAAGTCAGAATGCTTATAAGTGGGAGATCCCTTGAGCTCAATTTTCATAGCCACAGTTATGCAAAAATCAGATTGTTAGAATTACATGAGTGCATAACTCTCAGAGTACTATGAATATAGGGGTTCTCATTCACAAGGGATAGAACTCCCACTCTTTAGTTATAAAATTTCAGTTTTGCTGATTCTATTTGTTTTCAGTTGAGTCGGCAGTAAACAGCCATGGAGGCAATAGTAGTAGACCGCCATGGAGGCAACAGTAATAAACAGCCATGAAGGCAATAGTAGTAAACAGCCACGGAGGCAATATAGTAAACAACCATGGTGACAATTTCAAGAAACGAGACGTAATTAGGTACCCACAGCTTTTCCACCAAGGACGTGGTTCGTCAGGGACCGTAAGATTTTAGATAGAAGCTCATGTTTGCCAGGAATTGAGGATTACTTTTCAGTTGATAGATACAATTATTATATCTACGTATATATGTAAATATGAAGAATGCTTTAGACTTTGTTTATTATTTTCATTAGTATTATTATTATTATTATCATGTTTTTATTATTGTTGTTATTATGGTTTCATACTTCCTATTGTTGTTGCATGTCCCATGAAAGGGGTACAGGTGAGAATTCACTCACTGAGTTCTAGATGAAACTCACCCCTCTTCTTTCTCTCATTACAGATATAGTAGCTATTACAGGTCATTCCTAGTCACCTCCTCTCTAGCATTACAGATATCAGTTGGTGAGCTTCACTTTGGAGTGAATTGTCATTTTGTTGTTCTTAGAGTGCTCCGGTGTCATTTGGACAGGTCTTCGACCATAGAGATGTTTTACATTTTGTTTTACCATGAATTAGATTATATTGAATTTGCATGATTATAGCTTTCAGGGTTTTTTTATTAAAATATGTATAGAGAGTAATTCAGTATATGTTGTATTATGACTATAAATTCAAAGTTTGATTACGAAACTAATTATGATGATTTAGATTTCAAAGAGAAAATGATTTTATGTTAGATATGAAGTTATGTTTGAATATGGATTTTTTTTTATTTAAGTTTTGCATGTAGAGAAGCTCAGGGGTTATGAGGCTTACTTCTAGATAGAATTCCTCATGTGCCGATCACGTTTCCAAGTCAGGTCATGATAATAAAAAATAAATGACTCACCTTGAAAGTGCCAGGGAGTGCGGGTATATTCAAACCTTGGTAAGAGATGCTTGAGATAAAAAAAGAATCATTGGCTGAAAGAATTATTAATTTGTAAAGGACAATTGAAATCTTTTTAAAAGCGAAACTACTACACCAAAATTGTCCTTAGTTCTGTTTCTCTCTATCCTTATGTTTTTTTTTTCAGAAGGGTGGCTATGTGAACAAAACTGAAAAATGGTTGTTCATGTGTTTTTAGGTTTGGACGATGGTCATGGTCTTGCCTTCATAGTAACTAAATCACCACATTCGTTCCAAGTGTCCTTATCCAAATCAATGTTCTTAGTGTAAGTCCCTTCCTTCACCCATATCACTAATTGAGTTGTGCACCGTTTCCTTTCCAGCAATGTAGATCACTTTATTAATTTGTGGTTGGTGAAAGAATGAGCAGGAAGTAAAGTGAAAAGCGTGAAAGAATGAGAAAGAACAGTTGCAAATGGGGAAGTAAAGTGATAAGCAATTATAAAAATTGAGAATGAGATGAAAAAAATAGGATGAGGTAGTTAAGAAAACTTAAATTTGTAAAAGTTTGATAGGAATGACACAATTGGAAGAAAAAACTTGGACACCGAAAGAGCAGTATTCCTTTTATTATTGTGTATAAATGAATAAGAGAAAGTAGCAGACGAGAAAGATAACTATATTTTAAATTTGTATTTCACTTGGAAATAAAATGAATGAGAATCAAATAGTAAAGAGAAGGAGAAAATAGAAGATGAGAGGGATTAAATAATTGTAAAATTATCTTTAATGCTTAATTAATGGATTAAATTATTGTAAAATTATCTTTAATGCTTAATTAATGGATTAAATTATTGTAAAATTATCTTTAGTGCTTAATTAATTTTGAGAATTTTTAAAAAATTATTGTATAAATAAGATAATTATTTAAAATTTTATGTACTAAAGTTTTAAAAATTATTCTTATATGATATTTTTAACAATTATTAAATAATTTTGATCTATTTATGTATATATATATATATTCTTTCAAATTAGACAAAGCATACCAATTTGTGAACACTTTTAGATGGAAGGAGTGCAAAAATAAATTAATGTTTTTGAAGGGAAATAACAATGTTTGGGATGTAAATGGAGTTTAATTTCTATAAATTGACAATATAAAATAGTTTATGTTGTTGGTAATAGAATCTCACTAAAATGAAATCATGGTGAACGATTGTGACAATGGATAATTATTTTTTTATAATTTATCATTTTATTGAAATTTTATTAATTAATTGTGTAAACTTATTTTATACTGTTAGTATATAGAAATTAAATTCATGAAAAAAGTATCTTCTTAAAAAAATTTGAAACTTCATACTTTTTTTTTTATAAAATCAATGCTCAAGCCCTAAAGGGGAAAATGAGTGAACAAACAAAGTCAAATAGTGACCACAAGTAAAAAGCTAAAACACAAAACTAAATCAGCCATTACACAAGTGATTCAAGAGAAAGGCAAAAGAAAACAAAAGCAAGAATGGATGAGCATAACATAGGAACATAGATGCCATCAAGGTTATGGGAGGAGTCAAAATATCAGGAAATAAGAGTAAGAAGGGACCACCATCATGAATACCAGTAGAAGTAATATTTATCATCACCAAGTGAGGAATAACAACCAAGTAACTAGGAATAACAGTTGCAACATACCAAGCATCACGACTGAACCAAGGGCGAACTACTCTAGTGTAGGGTTGATTAATTGTAGCTATAAAAAGAATAGCTTAACTTGGCCGCCATAATCTCACCTACTAAAAGTTTTTGGTAAGGAAACTTGGCTCATATGTGAATTCTTTTCACCAACCTTTTGTGTAATATCCCATAAGTTAAAACACTTGTACCATTTTGAAGGTGAATTCCAATCCATTGCTGATGCAAATAAAGGGCAAGTCACATCATTTCGAAGCAAGAAATTTAATTTAATTTAAGTTCCATACACACGCGGTGGCACAAGTCCTTGCCAAGCTTTGATCCCAGCACTCCAATCAAAAGTGGTTGCTATAGTTTCTTTGAAAACTTGCATAGTAAAAGAAGAAATAGAAAAAATACCACACATAAAAAACTCTACAAATACTCTCTCACACCTTCTACAAAAGTGTGCTGATTTATAGTTAGGAGGAGGTTAGATAGTAAATTCTCTTCCCAGGCAGACAGATATTCCTTTATTGCAATTTTCATTTCCAAATTGTATCCTCTCAATGACCCATATTGGCAATATATTACCAATCTTGCTTAGACAATCTTCATCACATCATCCCCAAAACTTTCATCATACTTAAAAGATGTAAACAAAGATTTACTTATTATTTTTGTTACAAACCTCGGGTATACAAATATATTGTTTGCTAATTATTTCTAAAATGGCTTCAATGCTAATTAAAATTATAAATTTGATTATTTTTTGAAATAATAAGATACAAACATAAACCATAGCTAAAATCTCTTCACCCAAAACAACAACAATAATAATAAACTATAGGTAAAATCTCAAAAGGATGTGGTTTCAAGTTTGCCAATCGACGTGAGGAACTCATTAATGAAGTAATATGTAATTCCTCTCATAAATCCTCAAAGATGTTAGGGAGTCTTTTCTGGCCATATGGGATACTCTTGTTTACCTACACCTTACTTTTTTATTTTTAAAAATAAAAAAACCACAGCTAAAAGTTGAAATAAGCATCAACCATTAGAAATTTAGTTCTTTATAATTTCCAGATTATCCATGTTAAATCATCAAGAAAATTGAAAGACTAGATAGGGAAGCGTACTTGAACATCGATAGGAACTGACTAATGTTTGGACATGTAATTATTGATCTTTTAAGTTAATATACATCCTTCAGAAATAGCAGCTCTCCCTTTTCTGATGATGGGAAGTCAAGAAAAGAGGTGTACATATAACTTGGGGCCATAACCTTTTATAACTCAGTAAACCCTAGTTTGTAATTCAGCCCATCATAAAATTAGTAACTGGATAACCTGATATTTATACATAATAAACCCATACTTAATGAGATAATTTAGGTTCATTAACTTGTCCTTATCAAATTACTTTAATTTGGGCCAAACTTTATAATAGTACACAATATACAATGATATACAAGTCCACAAATTCTTACAATCTCCCACTTGGACGTACGTATATATACACAAATTGTATATTAAACTATAACTTTATGAGCACTAAATTTGCTATCATGATCAAAACACCTTTGAACAATCTCATCCATCAATTATGTCAATATAGGATTAAGATGACTTTCGTTACATATATCATAACTAAATCCATCAATGGTCACATATATCAACACAATCAAATGACACAGATCAAGTATGGATGTGTAGTATGGAAATTGCATGTAATGTGATCTAACATGTCTATTTCCAACAGTTCCAACCTTATTCCTTATGAGATCCTATACAATATAAGTCAAAATGAAAAATAAAACTAAATACTTTATTTCCATAGAAAATATCCATAAACTTAAGATTTGTCTAAAATTTATGAGCATCCAAATGTACATTCCCACTGATACAACATATCATATAAAATGACATCATACCCATATGAGCAATATGCTCATGACAGACCTTGGATGTCAGTCCTTTAGTAAGAAAATTAGCAACCATGGAGTTTATGCTAATATGCTCTGTAGGCACTTTTACCACTCTGTACTCCTCTTAATATATATATATATATATATATATAACTGCTAACATATTGTCAAAAATAACTTAAATGGTCTTTCAAATTCATCTATAATTTGCAGCCCTGTGACAAAATTTCACAGCCATATTGTATGATTGGATGCCTCATAGTAAGCTTTAAACACAATTACTTTACTAGAAAAGCAAAAAGTATCAGCTTAGCATTTTTATAAAGATTGCTCGTCAAACAAGTATATAATTATAGTTTAAAGTGGATCTATAATTGTCTTTACATCCAGCAAAGTCGAAGCCAGAATACCCAATTATCTCTATCCCTATCTGACTTCCCACATGTGAGCATCGATGTTTTATTTTGTAAAGATGATATAAGATCTATTTGGTTGCTATTCAATGATCCATTACTATATTACCGAAATATTTGCCTAACCTCCCAACAAAGTGCATAATATCCAATCATGTACAAAATTAAGCATACATTATAATTTTCATTGTGAAAGCATAAGAAATTTTCTTATTTCTTTAATTTCAAAAACCACTTTAATAGCATTGATTAAGACTGAACATGTCTTCCTTAGTAATAGGGTTGTATCCTGATTTGCAATCCCGCATGCCAATTTTCTTAACTACCTTCTTAATATAGCTCTTTTGTGATGATTGTAAGGGGTATTTATGAGCATAGCTCACTACTGAGCACCGCAGTGTTCATTAGCACTCAATGAGCACTGCAGCGCTTGTGTGATAATACAAAATAGATCATTTAATCTATTTTTGGGCCCTACTTTGACCCATTTTAGAGAGAAGTATATAAAGAATTGACACAGACTTTTATTCGAGCTTATGACTCAGTTTTAGGCCATCACTTTTAGTTACTATTATTCTCCCTCTACATCTCTCCTTTCTTTTCTCTTCTCTTTCTAAATGTTCCATTAATGAAGGTGCTTTATTTTGGAGATTGTGGCAAGAATTATTGCTATTATTTTCAGATTTTCTTTTATCTTCATTGTTGTAGCCCTCCAGAAATGGAGGAGTAGATTTCTTTACTAGTGTAGGGATTTTTGAATGGATTGGGATAATGTTTGAAACCCTTTGTTTATATTGAATATATAAGTTTTCTTAATGTTCTGCAGTTTTGATTCCTTTATTTATTGTATTGATTGCTAAAATCTTTATTTGAATAACTAAACTGACGATCATTGTTTAAGGAAGCCCTTTCAACATAAATTAATAGATCTATTAGTTTATATTTGAGGGAGAATATTAGAATTAACTATTGTAACACCCCGATTTCTCTGTCCGAGGGAAATGACCAAAATGCCCCTAAGGTCATTTCCTGACCCGAACTCGAGGGTAACCAACTTCAGTCGTCCTCGAAGGTCAACTCAATGTTTGAAGGGGATTAAATGGCCCTTGAATGCTTTGAAGCAAAATTTCGTTTCATAGCTTTGGTCAAAATGACCAAAATACCTCTATAGCGTTTTTACGCGGTAAAGGTAAAGCTGAAGCTTGAGCCCTAACTTTCCCAGCAGGTTTAAAAACATGTTTTCATGTGTCTAGAGGTCTCTGCTCAAGTCCTGGTGGTCCGGCAGTTTTAGTGCAAAATTACGATTTTGCCCCTAGAATAGTGCTTTTGAGCTTAATGACGTAATTAAGCAAACCTAAGCAATATTAGGCTCTAAACGAAGATTAATTTATTTCCCTAATTAATCTAGAGTCAAAATAATTTATTAAAGTTAATTAGAACCTAAAATTGCTTAGATTAAACTTAAATCCTTTTTAGAACTCAAGACTCCTAGTCTTGGAATCTTGAATAGTGTTTTCTCTCAATTCCTTAAATCAAGGAAATGTGTCTAGAGTTGTTTAGACTCTAAATTGAGGATTTAACTCACTAATGGTGCAAGACCACTCCTTAATTATGTCTAGACCACACCTTAATTACCCATTTTCCTTACCTAAACACTTTCTTACAAATTCCTAATCTTAAGCATAATCAAAGATACACCTAAACACAACTCTAAACCACAATTAAATGCAAACTAATCCTCCCCATGGGCTGATGCATTTCGCCAGACCTCATCCCTTTGACCACATATTAAATTATTTTCTCACTCAAAGAACCATGCTTGAAGCCATACCTGAACCATACCAAGCCATACCTCACTATACCTCAAGAACACATTATCTCACCTCTCATGGAACTCATGGAATGCCTCCAATCTGCACCTCATGGCCGGCCAAGCCATCCTCCCCCATGAGCTCCTCTCCATTTGTTTCCATTTCTATAAATAGAATTCCTTGAGGAGCTTGCACCACTTTTAGATCATTTGTTAAGTTTAGGAAACACTCAAAGCTTTTCTTTTCTCTCAAAGTTCTAGTGTTCTTCAAGTTCTTCAAGCTCTTCAAAGTTCTTCATCATCTTCATCTTCTTCTTCTATCTTCAAGTTCATCACACCAAGTAGGGATTTTCTTTCATGTATTCTTTCTTTAAAGTTCTTGTTTCAAGCTTGATGTTCATAGTTTCCCTTGTCTCTTTTTAGAACTTCTCTTCTATTCCTTTTTCCTTTCCATTTTCGGCCATGGGCCTTTGGGAATGAAGAAATGAGAGCTTGATGATGAGAGTTTCATGATGATGTTCATCACTTGAAACAAACTCTAGAGCTTGATCTTTGTTCTTGAGCAAAAATGTTTTAGTTTTTCCTTTCTTGAACTCTTGAGAACTTTAGCTTTAATGATGTTTTAAAATGGCTCTATGAACTCAATGATGAGAACTCATGATGTTGGTGTTAATATATCATCAAGATCATGAACTTTAGAGTTTTAAAATGTTCCTTTTTCTTCTTGAAGATTTCGGTCATTTCCTTAAATTTTTCTAAGCTTCATGGTTTGATTTCCTAAAAATATTATGTTGAGTTTTAAGAACTCTAAGCTTGACCTTACCTTGTTTGGATGAGTTTGGGTTATGGTTTAAATTCCTTTAAAGTCTTGTTAAGAGCTCTAGAAAGATTAAATGAACTTGCATAATTTATCTTATGCTTGCACTCATGTTTACATTCTTGTTATGCACCTTTACTTTCAAGCTATCACCTAAGAACATAAAGATTTAATTGGAACTTGCGTCTTCACTTAATTTATTTCTCAAAGCCTTTCTATTTCGGCCTTAAAGTCGATTGTTGTTGGGCCTAGAGCACTAAAATAAAGAATTGAACTTGCATTATCACCTAATTAATTTCTCGAATACCTATCTATTTCAGCCTTAAAGTCGATTGTTGTTGGGCCAAGAGCACTAAAATAAAGAATTGAACCTTGCATCTTTACTTTCAAGCTTGCACGCCTAAAGTATAAGCGTCGCATATTTACTTTCAAGCTTGGGTACGTTTAAGTTTATGCCTTGCATATTTAAATTTAAGTCATGACATTACTTTGTAAGCAAGATTAAAAATGAAAAGCATGAGCACGTTTAGTTTATGTCGAAACTTAAGAACCTAGAGCTCAAAGACTTGCTCATTTCATTCCAAGTTAAAGTTTAATGTGAAGCCATACTTTGAATGCATATTTTCGCCAAGTAGTAGTGATGATGGACTCTTAATGAGTTTTCATCTAGCTACTAGGACCAAAAGTCTATGTTTAAGTTCCCCTCAAAGCTTTACAAATCTTTATAAGGTTATGTCATCACAAGATGTGATTTTATGATCTTTAGGGGATGGAATATGTTTTGGTCAGTGACCTAAGGCTTCTCTTAGCCTTTTGATGAATTAAAGTGTTTTGCAAAGAGTTTTAGAAGTTCTAGATCGAAAGAGAGAAACTAGTTAACTTATGAACCTAGAAATGTCAATTTAACTCTCTCATTTAAGTTAAATATTTTCGGTTCTGATATGATGAGTGTGATGTTGTATGATGATGTCTTGATATGTTGGAATGTGTGGAAATATCATATGATGATGTAGAAGCGATCCTGTGCACGATAGGTAAGAAACTAGCTAACTAGAAATACCGTAAAGCTAGAATTTAACATAGTTTTGACCCATTTGTTTTTGGAACTTATCCAAACTGTTTTAATGGGAACATAATCAGATTTAGATTGTTTAGACATGAAAAACTTGGTAACATTTGGATTAGAATTGAATTCTAGCACCTACGGGGAAACTAGTAGCTAGAAAACCGTAAAAATGCAAATGTAGAACTCTTAGAACATTTAATTTTCTAGATTCTGTCCAGCACCCTTACAACATAATAGACATGATTAATAATTAATCCTTAAGCATAGGAATGCCTCATAATTGATTTAGATTTAATATATAGCGCCTTCGGCGAAAACGGAACCGAGAAAGGGTCTAAAACGTAAGTTCTAGAACCCCGTGAACACAAGTTAGAGAATTTGCCCTATGCTATTCAAATTTAAGTATGAACATGAGGATTAGGAATGATGATTAATTATGAGCCCTTAGGTGCATAAAAATATGAGCGACGGATGTTAGAGAATTATATCTCAAGATTAAGACCCGTAAGGGTCAAAACATAAGCTACCGTAAGGGTAAGCGTTTGAATGTTTTATGATGATGCATGTAGTATGCAAATGATGATGATGATTATTCATATGAGGAATTCATGAGGTTATATGTTAATGTGGCATAAAGCAAATTTGGAAGGAAATTCGGTGTAATGATAGACAGCCTAAATTTCGACAAATTTGGGGACTTAAAGAGATTTTGAAAATTAAGTACTTAAGATGGGTTCTAGGATGACACTGCTCGGGCCGAGCACCTCCATAGAACTCATGTGACATCGGTATTTCATTTTACACTCTTAGGTGACACCTGTGGCCTGAGCACCCCTAAGAGTTTTGCCCCTAACCCGTGCACTCAGGATAGTCGGGATTTATGATTTATGATACGCTTATCGTTAAGTGGTAAGTAAGAACTAGTGACGACTAGTTAAGGTATGAGCTCATAACCTAGATGTATGACACGTTAGGTGACACCGCTCGGCCGAGCACTTTGGCTCGATTGTCTTTAGGGTGGCCCATGAGGAAGAGAAGTTTCATGATTATGATTATGTCACTAAGTTTTGTCCCATATGAATGTTACTATTGCCACTTTATGCCACCAAGAATGATGATGCTTGATGCTATGTTTTATGTATGTGCATTAGGTAGTGCCATGCATACATTTTCTATCATGTTGCATCCATGACATTAAGATCATCCTAAAATGAATGGACCTTGGCTAAAATATATTTTAAAGTTTAAAATGAACCTAATACATGCTCAGTCATTTTGTATAAATAAACCCAAGGTTCCCGAGGACGTAGATGATAACACCTAGGTAGTAGGAGGCCTCATCGAGATTCTTTAGCAAGATTCTCACTCCTCTATCTCTTTCTTTCTGTCACGCCTTCGGATGGTGACGTCGTGAGTGTTCGTGGACACGCCGACATGGGGAGGTGCACCATGACCCACCACGGTCATTCCATTTGTGGGTCGCACGATCGAGTATTCATGTTCATGGGTCGACCTTCACCTCCTCGCACATTCCCATCAAGCTCCCTGTCTCACCTTTTGGCGATGACCTGGTGTTCGAGCGCCAGACGTCCCTCTGAGAGAGGCTTCGCCAGCCCCATCATCCACGCCCCGCCGAGACTACCCCTGCAGATGTGCCTGCGTTGCCGCCTTTTGAGAGACGGATCCTTCCGAGGATTCTAAGAACCTGCACCCTCCGAGAGATCTTCCCCACCATACCCATGGACCTTGGGGTAGTAAGCCTTCCGTGACTCACCGAGGCTTGCACGACGATCGAGATGAGGCCACGCTGTGGCAGCCCCCCGCCCGCCTATTCACACCAGGAGGAGCTTGCTCGCTTCCTGGTTACTTGCCACGCTCGAGGATAGTCGCCAAGCAGAGGTCAGTAGATGGCCGAGATAGAGCACACACCACTTAGATGGGATAAACCTTCTTTTGTTTAGAGGTTATCCTATCAGGTGCACTCGGGTAGAGGAGTAGATCATGTTTATGCTTATGTTGTATTTCTTTTCATGTGTTTTCCTTGTACTAAAGTAAGTCCCATACTTATAAGTGGGCAAGTTATATATATATATATATGAGATGATATTCAGTGTTATTCATGGTGTGCCTTATGTTACGATGTTGTGAGACATTTGTTTTACTATACATGGTTTACCGCTTATCGCATCACGCGGCTCTCACTTTGTTTTTCAAAAAAAATTTACCCGTATTTTCCGCTAAGTAATTCAAAGTTAAATGAGGACTATGAAGTAACAGACTAATGATTAACCTAATTATGTTCTAGAGTATTGGGTTAAAAATTAGGATGTTACAACTATTCAATTAGCGGTTAGGCTATAGCAATTGATTCATTAAATCAATGTGATTTCTAAATAAATTGACATCTTGTTTATTAGTTATTTGCATTGATCAAATTCTAGAGGTCGATCGATCACTAGTACAATTGTCAATAATTTATTACTAATAGCCACCAATGAATTTAATATTTGGTCAATGATAATTAATTTTTAATCCTAGGAATACCTTGTACTAGTACCTTCTTTACTGTTGCTATTATCTCGTTGCCATTAACTCTTAATTTCAATTGCTATTATTTCACTATTCAAAACACCAATTTTCTCAACTAAGTATTGAAGCTTCCTTGAGAGACGACCTAGGTTGTGTCATTTACTATATTTTTTGTGTAACTTAGCATCAAAATAAATTTCTAATTTGAGGAGGTAGGCGACAGCCTCTATTCAATGATCTAAGAATACATCAAGAGCAATCTTGATGCATGTAAATCTCTAATACAAAAGAGATGTTTTCTAGATTTTTATTTCGAATTGTTTTGATATAAATTTCTTATGTAAACTAAATTATAATTAGCAAGCAGTATGCAATTAACACATAATACCAAATAATGTATGTACCCCCACTAAACTTTAGTATTTACAATAATCAACCTTATCTATCTCAAAACCAAACAGGATAGCAATTGGATGAAATTTGTAATACCGTTGATAAGAACTTAGTTAAGCTCATAGATGGATTACTTTAATTTGTAAACCAAATTCTTTGCATCTCTCAATACAAAATTTTTCGATAACACCATAACAAATTATCAAATTAATGTCACCTTTGAGAAACACAATCTTAATATCCATCTAATGTAACTTGGATCAAAATAATCCACAAATGCTATTATTGTCTTAAGCAAGCCTTTCTATAAAATCGAATAGAAAGTTTCTTCTTAATTCATGCCTTCCTTCTGAGTGAAATATTTTTCGACAAGACATGCCTTATATTTCTCCACATTACTCTCGAATTGTTATTGATTTTAAATATTCATTTGCAGCCAATGAGATTCAAACCTCAAGGTAATGGGACGAGTTCCAAAATATTATTGTCTTTCATAGACTAAATTTTTTCACTCATAGCATCAATCTGTCCATAATTGTGAGTTAATACTTTTCATGGTATAATGGAAGTTGATTGGATCATTTTCCACCAGTCCATTATCTTCCTTATGTCCATAGAGAAGTATCATACAATTATCAGAAACTACACTTCTCCTTTCTCTAGTAGATTTCCTTAGTGGTGTTTGTTCTTAAGGTTATTGAGTTTATTTACAAGAATACCTTGTTGATCTTTATTAGGGAAATTTTCAACATTTTTTCTCACCTTTTTTCCCCCAAACTCAATATCCTCAACGAACTAACATTCCTATCTCAAGGACTGATCTAATTGTGGGATCATAAAGCTCATACCCTTGAGACCATATAAATTATCCAAACTAAGTAGTTACTAACCATTTCCTGAGTCTAGTTTCTTTTAGTTGGCTTATAAGGCCTTATCTGAATTGGACAACTCCAAATGTGTAAATTCTTTATATTGAAAATTTTTCCAGTCCATACTTCATAAAGAGTTTTGATCACTACTTTGATTGGAACTCTATTAAGGATATTGGCTGCAAATTTTAATGCCTCTTTCCAAAGTGATATTGGTAGGATATTTTGACTAATCATTCTTCTTACTATATCTTGTAATGTTTTGTTTCGTCTCTAACCAATACTATTCATGCTAAAATAGCATCCAACATAGTATACTATGAGACGACATTATATTCCTCCAAGGATTTGCCAAATGGCCTTAGACATTGCTCACATGATTCATCTTATCCACCATAGAATTAACTACCATGTAAGATTTGATGACCTAAATGCTTTTACCATGATTTTCAATGTAATCCTTAAATACCCTAAAAGTGTCCAATGACTCTTAAATACCCTAAAGGTACCTATAACTTAAAGATCGACTATGAATAGAAAAAATATTGTTGATTATTCCAGGAAATCATATGGCATGATCCACAAATGACCATATAAGTTCAAAGGCATCTAAAGATCTGCTGATACCAAATCTCTTTGTGATTGTTTATTTTTCTTTAATGCACACTTATCTGGATAGTAGAATCATAATTTATCCACCAAACATGTCAAAAATTAACCTTAAAACAATTCAAAATGAGAAGTATATATTTATCTACTACACAATTGCAGAGTTTTTATTTCTACTATTCATGCGCTGTTCACAAGCCATTCGTCTACTCTCTATCCGCTTATACTATACAACTCGAGAGTTTTTTGTTCCTACTTTTCTTTTACTATTTCACACCTTATTCACAAGCCATATGTCTACTCCTTATGTGTTTGTACTATACAATTCGAGAGTTTTTTGTTTATATTGTTCACACCTTGTTCACAAGTCACTTGACCAAGCTTGAGGCTCGGGGTTATGTACTGGAATTTCTAATGTTCATGCCCTGCTCATAAGAGAGCTTGGACATAGGTCCAAGAGCTCGGCCACATGGCAAGCGAAGGGCCTAGTGGGGATGGAGCTCGACCAATGGAAAATGTAACTCGGCCAATGTAATTCCTACTGTTCATGTCTTATTCAAAAGACAGTTCCGATACGAGTCCAAGAGATCGACCTCTATTTACTATTCAATTCGAGAGTTCTTTGTTTCTACAGTTCACACCCTGTTCACAAGCCACTCGGCCTCGGCATGAGATCTCGGCACCAGCTACTCGGCTTATGACCAAGCTCAGCACTTGGGGACTATGTACTGGAATTTCTACTGTTCATGCCCGGTTCACGAGAGAGATTGGACACGGGTCCAAGAGCTTGGCCACATGGAAAGCGGAGTCCCTGGTGGGGATGGAGCTCGACCTATAGGAAATAGAGCTTGACCTGTAGAAAATAGAGCTCTGCCAATGAGAAATATAACTCGGCCAATGTGATTCCTACTGTTCATGCCTTGTTCAAAAGAGAGCTAGGACACAAGTCCAAGAGATCGGCCACATGGCATACTAGGTCCCACAGATGGCCGAGTTCTATTTCTTCAACTATGTGTCTACTCCTTATTGGTAGCTCCAGAACCTTATCAATATGAACTAATAAGTTTTGAATGACAACAAAGTCAATTTAAAGAAAATACTTTGAAGAATGACTAATAGTTGTCTTGAGTTTCTTGTACGATCATAATAAGATTTTATCGTTTAGCAAGAATAAGGCTTACACAAGTGAGGATAAATTTCACACCGCATGTGCAAACACGTTTATCTCATGATAAGAGATATGATCTAAAAAGGAAGTGAATATAATATCTTTATTCAAGCAGAAGATAGCTAATGTTTGAAGAATAATCAATGATCCAAAAATCCAAGTTTTTGAGACTTCAAAAAGTAGCATTGGATTTCAAAAAGTGCACCTGAAAAAAAAGATATTAATCAAGCTTGAAGTCCAAGAAGTTCTATTATCTTCAATCCCCACATTTGTAAAGATTAAATCATCAACAAACAGTGATTGAAGACATGAAGACTCATATCTCATTAAGAAAAGATTACCGTACTTCAGAAAGCTTACATTCAATAAAACAGTGCAATATACAAGGAAATAGAGGGAAATTTGAATTTCAAATTTGAGTTTGAATTTGAAAAAGTCAAATCTCAATGTCAAAAATGGTTTATTATCTCTTTTACCTTTGAAGTCAATTATCCAGAAGTTCTAGAAGAAAAAGTTTAGAAACTATGGTTTAGAAAGTAAGAGCAGCTTTCTGAAGAGCATCAAAAACCTCTATTCTTCAACAGCTTCTGCAATTTGATCTGACAGATAGACAGGTTACTCTTCTAGATTATCTTTTCACGACACAAATAGAAGATCAACACATGTCCCTGAAAGATCTGATCAAAAGCAACGATCACAAAGAAGACCTTTATAAATAGAGCTGTTGTGCTTTCAAAAAATAAGACTGAACACTGAGAAAAAGAGCTAAAACGCTACCAAGTTTTCCCTTCATTCTTCTGCAATATTCATTACTGCTTGCAATCCTTTCTTTGTTCATAAAATCTTCTTTCTACACCCTTCATTGAACATACGTTCTTCTAATGAAGAATATCTAGAAAGAAGTCATTTAAGTATTTCCAAGAACTTTCATTGTATATCCAAAGAAATCTTGAGTGTAGATTAGTTTGAGTGGAAACCCAAACATATAACCTTTGTATCCTTGATCCAGAAGTGATCAGTCTGAGATAGCTTGAAGAGACTTGTCAAATACTACATGCAATGTGATAGTAAAAGTGTTTTACTTGTCACAGTTTGTTAGTTTGGAGAGGCTAGTACAAGACTATTCGTTTCAGCTTAAAAAGGCTGGTGAATAACTACTTAGCTTGTGGTAGTAAGGATTGTCTATTGGTCACTGAACATACCTTGGGAAGGCTACTGTAAAGACTATCTTTGTTCTTTCTCAGGTTGAAGAAAGAGTTAGTAAAATTCAACGGTTTTTGAGAATTGGATGTAGCAGGATTAGCCGAACTAGTATAAAATCTCTTGTGTTGTATCTTCTCTTACCTCCACCTCTCATTTTATTTCTATATCTATTTTGTTATTAGTGCTTGTCTTGAAAATCTATCTTTCATTTACTGTTGTTTATACAATTCAAAAAATTCACCTTCTGAAGTATCTAAGCTATTTTCCACAGCACTACAAGTTCATAACTTGATAGTTTTGTTTAGAAGTTTTTTAGTAGTTCGTTAAGGAAAGAAAAGTAAAAATGTGATTCAACCCTCCTTCTCGTGTGCTTTTCTACCTACATTTCTGTTTTTCTACTATACAATTCGAAAGTTTTTGGTTTCTATTGTTCACGCACTGTTCACAAGCCACTCGGCCTCGGCATGACATCCCTGCACCAGCTACTCGACCTACGACCAAGCTCGGGAGCTCAGGGGCTACGTAATGGAATGTCTACTACTCATGCCTTGTTTACAAGAAAGCAACATCTCACATGGCATACCTGGTCTTGGGGTTGGCCGAGTTCTATTTCACATTGTCCAAGCTCTATTTCCTATTAACCGAACTCTATTTCATCTCGGATGAGCTCCATCCCTATTAGGCACTCCGCTTAACTGACAGTGATTTAACAAATGTTAATAGAGGGATTGAATTGGTTCACGGTTGTAAATATGGGGACCAAATTGATTCACTTTAAAAAGTGAGGGATTAAAGTGACTCATACCTAAAATATCAAGGACTGAAGTGAGCATTAACTCTTTCGTTTCTACTGTTCACACCTTATTCACAAACTCGACCTTGGCATGACACCTTGACAATGGATACTCGGCCTACAACCAAGCTTGAGGCTATGTAATAGACTAGAAATATGGCCCAGACACTTTGGCCCTAACCACGAGAGCTTGGACACGAGTCCCGAAGATCGGCCACATGGCATACCAGGTTTCCCACATGTTTACCTTGGATTTATCTGAAGACATTTTCTATTTTCATGTTTAATGACAAATGTTTTAAATAAATTTTAAAACATGCTATTCGGCCTTGGCACGAGCTACTTAGCCTACAACATTATGAACTAGATGATCATTTACTCCAATGTAATCCAATAACATTAATATATAAATATTATTAGAAAGATCATATTCAGTTGGAGTAAAAAACTGACTTACAATAATAATAGAGACCAATAAAGTTAAAATATAAATCCAAACTTCAGTACCCAACACTGATACAGGAAAACATGTGAATGCCAATATACTATTTGGATTGAGGGACTTTGCACTCCTATTGTATAAGTAATAAAGATAAAGATAAAGATTTTCAAAAAGCCCGTGTGTTGCACGGGTTCTAAGCTAGTTTCTTTACATTTCAAAAGTGATATTTGGCACAACCATTCTTTATAAATCCAATAGTCCAACAAAAGTTATAGCTAAATTTCTTATTTATTCATGTTACTGTTTCTTTTAAGGTGAACTATTTGTAACTTTCTCCTTTTTCTTTGATGTTTTTGTCCTTAAAGGCACTTGCCAATGAACACTTTTAGTCTCTTTTTTTTTTTATATATTTCCACACATTTCTTCTTTTGGCACATAATAAAATAAAAAAGGAGCATGACTCATTAAGAGACCATTTGTCCTTTTTTTTTGCAGTTATAACTAACCCAAGACTAAATAAATTGTACCAAAAGAAAAATTAAAACTAATTGCTTGGACATATCACAGGACAGCTCTAACTTTAATGCCTTTAGTTTTGAAGCAAGACTAGACATTTCCATGATACACTCCCATGGATTTTATTTTTCTTTTTGTTTATACTTTATGAAAAAAAAGGTTTAATAAAATCATATTTATTCCGGCCTTATCGCCATTAACAAAGCCTCCCTTTTAAAAAAAAAAGGTAAAAATAAAAAAAATGCATAAGAAATTTCTTTGCATTGAATGCCTTTTTGGACATATTGCCCTTGAATGTTTGTAGAACTTCATGCCACATTGTCATAAGACTTGTGCAATTTGAACGGTCCCATTTCTTAAAATCATAATCTTTTTTATAATCCTTATTGAAACTTTTATCCCCAAGAGCAGTGGGATTGTTCAATTCTGAGTGCACAGTCTAGATCCAAGTAGCTAAGAATGATCATTACGTTCTTTTTCCATTCCTTAAAATTAGCCCCATTTAATATAGGAACAAACTAATATTGGCAGATATAACATAAGCAGATATAATATTAAAATTAGAACAAAATAACATACTCACATGAATTCAAATAAACTCAGATAATGGTAGGGCCCATCACAAGATACCTAGCACAATATTAATATTTAGTCTTTAGACAAAAATATTAACCTATAAGTGGTACTCTCAATATAGTCATGAGTATTGATAGTAAGTCTTGTCAAACAACAAGTTTATCTTTGGACCAACTTATTACCATTTGGAATCTAATAACTATCACATACTCACGATCACAATTGTACATATAATTTTGCCATATATAGACCTTCCTTTGATCTGGTCAACATCCGCATGAATTATCTATGTAGTAATTAAATATTGATAATAAATCATGTCAAACAATAAGCCTATCTTTAGATCGACTTATCATTCACATTGAACCTAACAATCACCACATATTGATTACCATCAGTGTGCATTTACTTCAACCAAATACTGATTTTCGTTTGGGCTAATCAATATTCACAGGAGTCATATGCTCACAATCATTCTTATGCTCCAAAATAAATTGACTTAGATCATAGAGGCTACTTTGGCAGCATTTTACTTCTGTCAATTTATTTTAAAACCCGCAGAATTCTTACCAAATGTCCTACATCACAAGAACAAGATCTGTTTTCTCAATACTGTTGAAATAATTAAGAAAGCCATATAAATGTACAAAAAAAAATGTATACATAGAGTAATTCAAATATCAATAAGTTAAATCATCCAGTAATTGAACAAATGATTAAATCTTTTTCCTTTATGTATCAACATACTAAAAGATCAAATAAGAGTAACAACTCACATGTCAAGCAACAATTATTTAGCTTTTAATTTTAAGCCTAAATTGAAATCCATACATTAACAAAAAGGAAATAAATTATTTCTAAATGATTCAATCATGGGCTGCTTTGATATCACTTATTAGAAATTTAATTCTTAATAATTTCAAGATCATTGATGTTAAATCATCAAGAAAATTGAAAGACTAGATAGAGAAGCGCATCTGAACATTGATAGCACCTGATTGATGTTTGGATATATGATTACTGATCTTTCAAGTTAATACGCATCCTTTGGAGATGATCGCACCCTTTTTTGATGAAAAGTTAGAAAAAAAGGCATACGTATAATTTGGGAACTGTAATATTTTATAACTCAGTTAACTCTAATTTCTAATTCAGCTTATCATAAAATTAATAACTAAGTGACATATTATCTACATATAATAAATTCATATTTAATAAAATAATTTAGACCTATTAATTTATTTTTATTAAATTATTTTAATTTGAGTTAAATTTTATAATAACACATAATATACATTGAATTTTGTTGAAAACAGACAAAACAAAAACCATCTTCATACTCCAAAACAGGATTTGTACGATGTCACAAAAATTCAACGAGCTGACGAAACATGACCAACCCTTCAACGATCCTGGGTTGATGTACGTCACCTAACATAAGCACAGCGGCATTCGGTCCCCCATCTCGCCACTGGTAAAGTCCACTGCCACGTTGCAGCTACCGGGTTTTATTTTTTTTTTTCTTTTTGGTATGCTCAACCACCTGCTTTAATAGACCTGTTCTTCGCCTCCACGCTCCTACTTAACTCGGTCAACATCCGTATTTTGGGCACCAAACTATTATTACAGCAAGAACAGAAGAATAATATTATTTATATTTATTATATAAAAAATATTATATGAATTTATACTTTATTTATTATTAAATAAAATATAAATTATAATTAAATGAGATCCATATCATCTTATTTAATAGTGAATAAAACATATATTAACACGATATCTCACGAGTATAAATAACAACTCATAAAATAAATATTATAATAGCTATCATTTTATACCGACTTGGCATTTAAGGAATTTAATTTTCATATTGGCCCATATTGGAGGACAAAAGAATAATTTTAAGACTTGAAATTCCATTTAAGGACCCTCACTGTTAAAATGGGAGACATTTTGATAATTAAACACGCTGAACATGACACTTTGATTATCCAATCCAATTTTACATGTTTAATAATTAAAATATTCGACATTATGAGTGATAAGAAATCTCAGGTTGGGTTTTAAATATTAAACAACTACTTAATTTATTCCCTGATATTTTTATAAAAGGATTAAATTGAGGAATATTTCACCATTTAATAAAAAGTTAATTAAAATATTATAATCAATGTCTATCCATGACTAGTTAACAGTACAGAAGTATTTTACAGCCCAGGACTAACATCAAATAGAAAAATTGTTGAGTGGCTTGAAAACAAAACAAAACATTTACTTTACACGATTCATTGATTTATACATTAATTTTATGAATTATTATTATCTCTTATTTTTATAATATTTTAATATATTAATTGATATGTGAATTAATAAATAATATAAAATAGATACGTTGTCTTTGCTATCAAAGCTTCTAAAAATTTATCCTTAAAATAATGGGTTCTAGCTACCAAAGTTCCCTAATTTTCTGACCCAAGACGCAGAAATAATTGACAAGACGAAATCACAATGCCCAGCACCAATACTACACGCGTCACCTATTTTATTTGGTGATATTTAAAAAACACAACTTTTTGATATTTTTTCAGAAAAAAAGAGGAAAAATCTCATAAAGGTTTTCTATATATAATTTCAAGAGTGAGGCTTCTTGTGAGACAAACACGTTATCATTATTGTCAGCATATTATACCACGTTCATATGTAACAACAACAACACCCTCTCCAAACCAACCCGCAACCATAGCCACAAAACCATGTCTTCTTCATGGACAATAGGGTTAGCCACAATTGCAGTGGCAACCCTCATATATCGTCTAGTCAAGGTTGCAACACGTCCTTCACTACCACTCCCACCGGGTCCAAGGCCATGGCCTATCATAGGGAACATGCCACACCTAGGCGCCGTGCCACACCACTCCCTCGCAGCCCTGGCTAAGATATATGGCCCTCTCATGCACCTCAAGCTGGGGTTCGTGGACGTGGTGGTGGCGGCGTCGGCGCCGGTGGCCGAGCAATTCTTGAAGGTCCATGATGCCAATTTCAGCAGCAGGCCCCCAAACGCAGGGGCAAAGTACATGGCTTATAACTACCAGGACCTTGTTTTTGCACCCTATGGACCAAGGTGGAGGTTGCTAAGGAAAATTAGCTCGGTTCACCTTTTCTCCGGCAAGGCCTTGGATGACTTTAAACCCTTGCGGCAGGTGATTAATACTCTTTTTACGCTTTGAATCCTGCATATATTTTGCAATATATATGTTAACTGGATTTAATTGAGATATTATTGTTAGTGCGTAAAGTTTTTAATTGCATTTATTAATTATATATTATTGTATGTTTGATTTTTGAAGTAATTATAACGAGAATTCAACATATTAACAGAGTAAGGCTATCTTGTTAGAAAAATGATTAAATTATTTTGATGGAAAAAAAGAATAAGAATAGTGTTGAACGAAATAAAATAATATGAATCTCTAGTTTATTGAGAAAAATCAGTAAATATGTTACATCATCTTGACGAACGAATCTTGAAAAGGTTTCAAACATTTTAATATATTTTAATGGTGTTTAGAAGTATATAACTTTTGGTTGTGCATTAAAAATATATATTGACTTTACTTCTTCAGTGTCAACTGAAGATTTAATCAGTTTAACATCTCCATCTGAAGATACAATCTCGATCTGAAGACTTAAATATGGTTTGAAAAACTTTAAAAGTGATGCCTATATATATATATATAATTTATTCATATAACATCCTATCTATGATATATAGTTGTCATCAGTACAACCCCTTACATATTTTTTATGTATTTTCAAGAAACTTTTAAGTTTTAAGAACTAAATTGCATGCTTAACATAAATGCTTTTGTTTTGGTTTTTAAAATCCAGGAGTAATAAGCGCTCGAGTCAATAATGCATTAAAACTAAATTACTTTTTTTACATAAAAAAGTAGTAAAATCCTTTTATTGATTTTCAGTTAGTAACTTTTAATTTCATTTTTCTTTTTGATTTGAACTGCTCTGTCTGTGTGCTATGTTTCCTTCTCTTAAATCTTACCTAAAATAAATATTTTACTTAATTATTTTATCAACATATCACACTTAGATTTATATTATTAAATAGTGTGTTTATTTTTCCTTTAATTTATGTATTGCGTTTTTCACTTTTCTTCCTATAGTTTGTTTATATTATCTCGTTTTAAAAAATAACTTGTCAAATCTATTATATATTTTTTTGCTGCTAATCTATTATAGTTTATTGTCATAAAGCTAGTATTTCCTGTAATTAATTAATATAATATGCGTATCAATATACTACTGTTTATTTTTCAAGGCGTTACCTTAACTATATGGTTTCTAGTTTGAATGCATAATTCAATTCGAAGCATTTGACAATTCATAGACTAGGAAAATATTCACACTCGGATATTAAGCTTCGATTTGTGCATATCTAAAAATAATTGCCCCACTGGAATGTTTCTTGCACCGAAGTCGTGGATAAACAATATCATCAGAGAAGAGAAACAAACCATTGCATGTGCGAACAAAATTAAGGGAAAAATAATTGTCTGTTGCTTTATTTGCTTAAATTAGTAACATCATTGTGTGTATTGTCTTTTGTTATATCCTCATAATAGTATTTAAAAATATGATTAAATGCTAAAAAAGATAAAAGGATGATAAAATTAATGTCTTGAGATTTTGAAAAATAAAGCATTGTTTTTTTTTATGTAAAGTATATAGGGGGATGTTTAGGAGAATATAGTATGAGGACAAATCATTTTCCAAAGAGTGAATTCAATCAATGTTTTGAAATTTTAAAAGGTGAGTAATACTCATTTTGGCTTTTGTTTTGCTCTTTATGGGGTATCAGTACATCTTGTGTAATTAATAATTACAATTTGATAGATTTTAAAAAATTTCTATTAATGAGATATATGATTTATTTTTAGTCATAAAATAATTAAGAGGTATTAGTACTCATAAAATTTACAGGGACATATGAGAAATTCTCACTTATTAGATGATTTAAAATGATTATATCATTTTCCTAATGAGGAGCTGTTAATCACCTTACAACGTATGAGATAAGGCGTGGCCTTGAAAATTAACACGTGTTCAGATTGAGCACTCTTTCTGAAGCCTGAGTGGGTGTTCATGAGAAGTGTTAAATTTTTGCCTTCCGCTTAATGAGTATTTTATATACTGTATAGATATTTTTATTTCAACGGAAAGATAACTCTATTGAACATAAATTAAAATAAAAAGATATGTCATTCAAAAGATGATATAAAAATTTAAAATGCACTGAAAAAAAAATGCACTCTACTTCAATTAGCAAGCATAGATATGAAACTCCACATAAACTTATGAATTTCATCAAAATTTTCACTTCTCTTTCTCCGTTTTATGTACAATTAATCAACTTTTAGTTGAAAAACTGTGTCGGTTCTGTATGTAATTCTTTTTCGTATGTGCAAAGTTTTCGCAGTACTGACTGAATGAGCACCACATGTATTTGGACAAGGTTATTTGTCAAAGATAATTTATAAATAAAATTTGAAATCATTTTTGTTGTATTATCATTTAATTATATACTTATATTTATAGGAATTAATTATTAAAATCTGTGACAGTTATTACAAAATCATCAGAAATCTCATAAATTGAATCATTTAATAATTATTTAATTCTCTTTTTTTTTCCCCATTTTTCAAGCAAACCGATTAGCTTGAATAATACAAATGATGAATTCAGGATTTAAATTTGACATTATAAACAGATTAGCTTGAATAATACAAATCATTTCCTTAAAAGATGATGATAATAATAATAATAACTGTTTTGAGACTATAAAAAGAGGTTTTGAGGTAGCGAGATATATAATTATTTTTTCAATATACAGCACAATAAAAATTCGTAAGGTTACAGTTTTCATTTTAAATTATAATTTTTATTTCAAATCGTAATTATTTAAAAATCTTACACTTTATAAACTAAAAAAAAAGTAATAGAAAAATAGTCGCATGAATTTATAGCGTGCTGATATCGGACAATTTGTGCAGAGTGAGACAGTTTATTATTGAACCTTTTGTTTGTCAATTAGAGGGTCCAACTTTCCGTCTCCTTGAAAAAAAAAAATGAAAACTATAGTTTTGCATAAAAACAATATTTTTTTTGGGTACGTAGAAAAATAGTCTTTTGGAGCTTCCTTGTCCTTTTAATATTTTTTTTCCTCTGAGCTAGTAAATATTCTTCCATATATTTTTTTTTTCTCCTTATGTGCCCCATTTTTCAAAAAGGGTGCGACCGGCCTTGGCTTGTATTGACCTAGGCAAAAGGTAGAGTTTGTTTTTTTCTTGGGAGTTTAATTTTGATGAATTTGTGGTATAAAAGTTATCATAATAATTTTATGGGAAAAGTTTAGAGGACTCCCTTCAACTTTGTCTTATATATTTTGATCCTGCTACTTTAAAATGTATAATAGTTTGTAAGTTCTTTTTATATGTACACATTAATTACTACAATTTGAGTGAAAAAATGTTTATATTTTGACAAAAATTGCATGTATGATCTCTATAATTTTATTAGAAAATCTCACTAATTAAAAAATAATAGAATAAAAGTACATATAGATAAAAAAAATTAAAAGATTATTTTAGACTTTTATATTGTAATAATGTACACAAATTAAAAAATTTAAGAGTTATTTTGTATCTTTTTAAAGTAACAGGACTGAAGTGCGTATGAGCGAAAATAGAAGGAAATCGTTTAGACTTTTTCCTAATTTTATATTTCATTCGACTGACTTTTTAATTTATATATTTTTTAGTAGTAAATATGTGAGTCAACTTTATTTTATTAATGTGATAACATATAATTAAAAGTTAGTGGATATATATATATATATTAGTCCGTCAAATATTCTCTTCTCTTCTTCTAAAATATAGTTTTTGTAAAATTATAAGATGGTATTTGTTTATTTTTTGAACAAAATTCAGTGAAATTTATAAAAAGAGTTTATGCATATCAGTAATATAGGGGATCACTAGAGTTATACATGAAAAATATTTGTATTTCTTTTATAGATTTAATTGAAATGTACTGATAGTGTAAAGAAGTTTTATATATTCATCTAATCATATAATGATATATCAGCAAATATAATTACTTTCAACTCTTACTCTTAAAAAATCATATAAAATAAGATATATGATTAAATAATAATATAAATTATCAATATATTAAAATTAAACTCTTCTTTTTATTATTTCGGTATGCTTTTGTAGAATAATTCTTTTGTACTCCATATCAGTTAAAAATAACTTGGATGGCAATGTTTCACTGAACATGCCTGTTCATGCAAGTTATGATGACTTTTGCATGCCTAGTTGCACCAAGTGTGGAGTTTGGGCCGCATTAAGAAGATTACGTCAGCGTAGTTGAATTTCAGATGGACTTATTGAAAGGCGCATAAATGAGAAATAATATTTTAATACTCATGTACATATAAATATCTATGTGGGTTCCATATAATTTGAAAGAAATGATGAAGAAAGAATAAATTGAGAAAAAAATAAGTGGTAGAATTCATATGTATTATGAATAAGATATTTAAGAAGATAAAGGGTTGAAATAGTAAAACTCCCATAAATATCTAACAGGAGTATACAACTACCTTCTCACGAAATGGACATCAATAATTAATGAGTTGTAGGAAGAGGATAAGTTCGCGACGCATCTGGACATAATAAATGTGAAAATTAAGACTCAACATAGTTTGGGATCAAAGCATCCTCATTAAACTAGACAAGTTCCCACCAATCTATTTTATTTTTCAAATGCCAATAATTAGTTAAATTTATTCAACATAATAATAATTCTACCGCACTATTATTGCAGGGAGAGGTTGCAAGATTGACACGGAACATAGCAAGTTCAAACTCAAGAGCTGTGAATTTGGGACAACTATTGAATGTATGCACCACCAATGCGTTGGCTAGGGTCATGATGGGAAGGCGTGTGTTCAATGATGGCAATGGTGGATGTGATCCTAGAGCTGATGAGTTCAAGTCTATGGTTGTGGAGCTTATGGTTTTGGCAGGTGTTTTCAACATTGGTGACTTTATTCCTTTCTTGGAGAGCCTAGACCTTCAAGGGGTGCAAGCCAAGATGAAGAAATTGCATAAGAGGTTTGATGCATTTTTGACAAGCATTATTGAGGAACACGAGAGAACCAAGACGAGTGAGAAGCATAAGGATATGTTGAGTACATTGTTGTCACTTAAAAAGGTTGCGGATGATGATGGGAACAAGCTCACAGACATTGAGATCAAAGCATTGCTTCTGGTACCTACTCTTCTATAACAAACTGCCCACTTTCACATATTTTACCCACTACTTTGTTGAAATTCTTGATTATACACAAGTTTAACACTTTATATTTACATATTAATAATAAAATTGAGCAAATTATAAGGTGGACCTCATATATTTAGATCCACCATGGATCTTATATTATTAGCTATTAGATGGTTTAATTTAATGGTCTATAAATAGAGGGTTCAGGATAGACCCAAACATAAAAGGTTCATCATAAAACCCACCATAAAAATGGGTCTCATAAACTTTAAGATGCACTCACTTGATTATGGGATCCACTGACTTTATTGTGAGTTTGTGCAAGAATGATATGTTAAATTTGTACTCACTCAAAATAAATTTCACTTTTCAAACCCATGAAGTTTCTAGTCTAATGTTAACTTAACCCCTTACAACAAACCACAAGCTACCGGCCTAAACTACTCCCTCAATATAATTTCTGATTAATAGTTGTGATAAGATATATTAACTTTTAATGTATAAAATTGTTTCAATTTTTCAAGAAGATTATTAATAAGGAATAGAGTGAGCATGTATTTACATTATGAATACAATATTTTGAATTTTTCTAGGTTGTACAGTTAGTCTAATCCTTAGTTAGAAGGCCATAGTCTAATCCTTAGTTAGAAAGCCACATTGGATTTAGTTTGCCATCCTCACCTAACATTACAACTCTCCTTAAATGCCTCAACCTGTGTATCACACACCAAAGACAAAACAAGTGATTTGTCCTCAAGTGAATCACAATAATGGGTTTAAAGTGTGGACTAAGTCAAGACCTCTTACATTCTCGTATTAAAACTTCGCGTCCATTTTACAGACAAGTAATAGTGGTGATTAATTTTAATACTTTATTAATTTAAGATATTTTATATTGTCAGTCAACCATAATGTATTATATGTCTGAGTGCATGACTTATGAGTTACCTACTGTAAAAATAAACTGTCTTAATAACATTATTAAATGTTTATGTAAATAATTTCAAATGAGCGATATTATTTCAACACTTTATTACTATTAAATATGATAATGATCTCTAATCATCTCAATAACTAATTATATCTAATGATAAAAAAATAAATATTTTATTGGTACCCCACTTTTAGGTGGTGAAAATCACATGTATACATTACAAATCAGAAACTTGTACTATTTTTTTTTTGGGTCGTGAAAACTTGTACATAAGTCACTAACAATGTGTCTTTTGACCAAATTTTGGCAGAACATGTTTGCAGCTGGGACAGACACATCATCAAGCACAACAGAATGGGCCATTGCTGAACTGATCCGTAACCCAAGAATCATGGACCAAGTTCAAGAAGAGCTGGACACTGTTGTGGGAAGAGACAGGAATGTAACAGAAGATGACTTGCCCCACTTGCCATACCTGCAAGCAGTGGTCAAAGAGACCTTCCGTTTGCACCCATCAACCCCTCTTTCCCTCCCAAGAATTGCATCAGAGAGCTGTGAGATACTTGGGCACCACATCCCAAAGGGTGCAACCCTGTTGGTGAATGTGTGGGCCATAGCTCGTGACCCAAAAGAGTGGGCTAACCCATTGGAGTTCAGGCCCGAGAGGTTCCTGAAGGGTGGTGAGAAGGATGGTGTTGATGTTAGAGGGAATGACTTTGAGGTCATACCCTTTGGTGCTGGGCGCAGGATATGTGCTGGGATGAGCCTTGGGCTTCGCATGGTTCAGTTGCTAACTGCAACCTTGGCCCATTCATTTGATTGGGAGCTAGAGAATGGTTTGAACCCGGAGAAGATGAACATGGATGAAGCATATGGGCTAACCCTCCAAAGAGCAGTGCCTCTCTCAGTTCACGCTAAGCCTAGGCTCGCTCCACACGTGTACTCATCATCTTCCTGACTTCTAAGTTTTGGTTTAGGGCCAAAGGACCAGAAAAAGAACCACAGCAGAAACAAAAATAAAGGTTTTGGAGTTTTGCTTCTTGTCAGTTGTTCCTTCCCTCCTTTTTCTTGATGATGATCTTCATGTGATATTAACAATAACAATAAAAGAATGTCAGTGATATAGTATGTATACGAGTGTGTGAAGATCCGAAAAGGGGGGAGGTTGTCACTTTTGTTGGTTTAAGTGTGTTTCAAACTTTAATGTGAATATACTTTGAGTAATGATTCACACGCACCATCATACTTCCATCAGACACTTATACTATGCTAGAAGACAATTAAAGTTTTACACAGAAAAGATAAAATGAAGTGAGAAAAACCTTCTTTCTTTTTGTGTCTCACATTTTTCTCTCTCACCTATCATCCTCTAAAAGCTTTAGTTTTCTCCTTCTTTCTTATGTTTCTTTCTCTCGTTTATCGTCACTCATAGGAGGAAGAAGAAGGAGAGTCAAGCTTTGTTGGCAGCATAGAAAACCAATCCCCATGCATGAAAGCTTAGTTCACTCTATTTGATTTTTTATTTGTTTGTGGTTTATATTCCAAAACATAGACAATTATTTTTTTTTTTGAATTTTTCCAATAACAAACCTAATTGATAATAACTCTGCTATAAGTTGCGATTTACTATTATTGTTAGAAATTGGAGTTAAAAAATTATAAATGTGTGTCACGAAATGTTATAAACCAATACGTAAAAAATTGTAAACCAATAAGTAAAAATTTGTAAACCAATAAATAAAAAGTTGTAAACCAAAACGCAAAAAGTTTTTACATACTGGTTTACAATATTTTGCATATGATTTTACAATTTTTTCGCATATGATTTCACATTTAATCCCGAACTTGTTTAGTATGTGTCCTTAGTTGGTTTACAATTTTTTGTGGATTGATTTACAACTTTTTGTGTACTAGTTTACAACATTTTATATATTGGTTTATAACTTTTCATAACACATATTTACAATTTTTTAACTTTAGTTTCTAACAATAATAGCAAATCTCAATGTCTACCAGAGTCATTCTCAATTTGTTTTGTTGCTAAATTTTTTTTTTAAAAAAATAATCATTCATGTCTTGGAACATAAGCCATACATTAAAAATAAAATGAAATGAACTAATCTTTCATGCATGAGGATTAGTTTTGTGCATAGCCAACAAAGCTTAATTTTCCTTCTTCTTCGCATGAGCTAACAACTAGTTTGTAATTAATTGAGTTTATAACTTTTTACGATTTGGTTTATAACTTTTTGCGTATTAGTTTATAACATTTTATTTACTGGTTTACAACTTTTTACTTATTGGTTTACAACTTTTTGTGTATTGGTTTACAACATTTCGTAGCACGTATTTACAATTTTCTAATTCCAGTTTCCAACAGTAACAGCAAATCTCAAATTCTAGCAGAGTCAGTCTCAATTCGTTTTATTACTGGAAAAATTCTAAAAAAAGAAATAATCACCCGTGTCTTGGAACATAACTCATAAACAGATGAAAAATCAAATAGAATGAACTAAACTTTCATGCATGAAGATTAGTTTTTTGCACTGCTAACAAAACTTGATTCTCCTTCTTCCTCCTGTGAGTGACGACAAATGAGAGAGAGAGAGAGAAACATGAGAAAGAGGGAGAAAACTAAAGCTTTTTGGGGGATGATAGCTAAGAGAGAGAAATGTGAGACACAAAGAGAAAGAAAGCTTTTCTCATTTCCTATTTTATCCTTCCGTGTAAAAACTTTAGTTTTGTCTTTTAGTGTGATGTAAGTGTGTGGTGAAAGTGTGATGATATGCATGTATCATTACTCATATACTTTATAACTATTCCTTCGATTTGAGAATAACTATTATTTTTTAAACTTTGTTATGTTTCAGAATATCTATTAATTTACAATATCCAAGTATTATTCATTTTTTTCTTTTATTTATACCCTTAAACATTAGTTAAGTAATTAATATATTTACCAAGATGAATAATAATGACTATATAAGGATAGTTTTATCAACTCATATAATTTTCTACATTTATTAAGATTTTTTTTCTTATATGTGTATTATTTAGTTTTTGACTATTATTCTAAAATGGAAAGAGTATTAACTAGTAGAACAACCATACGAGTATAATCTCGTCTTCAAATATTTACTGCATACCATAGGTAATTTCACCCGAGGATAACACAGAATATTAGAGACACATCAAATAAAAGCCAAACTGTCTGACCCTATGAAGTTTTTGATATGGAATATGATATGCTTGACTGATAGGAAGGCATTAACAATAGATAATTGGTCATTTTTTTGTAAGTTAATTATATATGCTACCGATATCGTAGAATTTTATTTTAAAATTTACATATCTACTTACGCATCATTTTGAATTTATATAATTTTTATTATACAACTTTAGGTAAGTTGTATCTTGGTTTTTTCAATAAATATTAAGTTATGTGCAAATTGTGATAGGTACAAACATTTCTCACTTGTATTTATACTTATAATGGCATTATTTGAACATTCAAAATGGAGGTGTCCATGAATACCCATCCAAATCTACTGGTGGATAACAAAAGCTTTTCTCTTTAAGTGGGAGTCATACAAGATTTAAAGGTAGTAGATTAGATATCGATACAAAGTATGTAAGATCAAGTGTTGAAAGTATATTTCTCTTATGATTAGTATTATAGTTGACTTTTTAGCTGACAACTATTTCAGCAATGTTGTTAACTTGTCAATCATCATAAACCATCACCAAATATCAAATTATTTGTAAGAAATGGATTTAGAATTCAAGCTATTACATTATCTTTTCGATTCCAAAAAGATTATTGACATTTGATCAAATTACACACAAGGCATTTTAATTATAACGATATTCAAAATACGATAAAGAAGATGCCTTTACCTTATGAGTAAATTTTATAACGTCAAATGTTATAAAAAGTTATTAAAATGCTGCTCAAAAGAATGAATTACTACATTATACCGATATTAAGTTTTGGTTGTTTGTAATCCATTCCAGTTTACATAAATTTCTACTGGTTTGTTACCTGAATAAAATAAAAAAAATTAATTAAAAATGAAAATGGGCAGCTATAAAACCATGTGTAAATTGGTTTCGTGGACACCTCCTACGAAATTAGATACAGCCAAGCCTGTATACATGTTTTCATGGACATGGTCCCCCACTTCCTTTTCACTTCACTTCTTCACTTTTCTCACTTCACTCCTGTCTTCCTAGAGTTATAATGGTGCAAAGTGATCTTTACCGACTTGGTGCAAACACATCGCTATGCAATTGGATGAAAATGTATTTCATTTTTAATTTAGTCAGCAATTTTATTAAATTAGTTGTTTGATAGATAATTAATTTATGCACTCAGTGTTAATTGTATTAATTTGTTTTAGCTAAACAATAGTTAGCCTTTAAGGTGAGGGTTTATTAATTAATATTTATTAGTAGCTAATTATTTATTTAGGATT
This sequence comes from Dalbergia cochinchinensis, assembly GCA_031216125.1. Classification (NCBI taxonomy): domain Eukaryota; kingdom Viridiplantae; phylum Streptophyta; class Magnoliopsida; order Fabales; family Fabaceae; genus Dalbergia; species Dalbergia cochinchinensis. The sequence goes on along the minus strand of CM062373.1, from coordinate 48,436,243 downwards.
ATTTGGGATTTGTTACCTAATAATTGATAGTTTGTTTAATTGTTTGCATTGATAAACCCTAAGTAGAATTTATTTTCATCATTTTTTTTACGCAACATATATCAATTACTTTATGTAGTTTTTTTACTCACTATTATTAAAAAATGATTCTTACTGACTTGATGCTGACACACATATTGCTATGTAATTGGATGTAAAGGTATTTGAATTTAATTCAATTAGTAATTAATATTAAATTAGTGTTGCACTTAATATTAATTTTATTAATTTGTTTATTCATGTGCACTTAGGGTTTGTTTAATTAGTCAAATAATAATTAGCCTTTGTGATTAGGATTGATTAATTAATATTTATTAACAGTAAATAATTTACGTAATATTTTTGGGGATTTTTTGGCCTAATAATGGATTGTTTAGTTGATAGCTTTTGTGGGATATTTTGCCTAATAATTGATATATTAATAATAGTTAGTTTTGTGTTGACAATTTTTCATTAGGTCCACCTGTCATTTGGATCACTGGATAACCGGATTTATACAAAAAAAAAATATAAAAATTTAAATAAAATGCAATAAAATGACAACTAATTAACAATTTAATACTCTTTAAAGGGTCCAAATATAAGAGCATAAATAAATAACATAAATTTCAAAATATTATTCACATTTCACATTCACGAATCACAATTGACAAGTTCAAAACATAATTATACAAGCAAATTCACAAAGTTCTACATCACAAACTCATAAGTTATAACCATACAAATAAAATTATTGCATTTTTTTACAAGTCAAATTAGATTTTTTTTTTAAGATTTTTGAAAAAGTCATCATTTAAAATAACAAAGCAAAAAAATAAAAAAGCAAAAAAATAAACTCGGCCAGTCAGGCAGTTCGACCAATGAGTCAGTCGGTTTTGATACAAAACCGACCGAGTCAAACCGGGTCGCATCGGTTTTGATGCGGGACCGATTCAAATACTAACTCGAACTGGTTTCACGACCGGTTCACCGGTTTTCCGGTCGAACCGGCCGGTCCGAACTGGTTTTTATTACTATGGTTTGTATAGTTTGATCGAGTCTTGTGACCTAGGGAGCAGGGTGTCCATAGCCTCATCTGAGGATAGAGTATAAATTACGCCAGGCAGGATTTTGGGAGCGGCACAGATTGGGTTCTCCCAATATGATGGAGCTCTATTTAGTGCCCTTACAAAGAGATAGTAGTTGGAGACACATACTTTCTGCTTGTCGTATGGAGAGATGTTGTTGCTCTGCGGATCCAACAACATCGCCACACACTTTCCACATAAGACGATAGTATGTGGCCTTCACAATAGCAGTAATAGGTAGATTTCGAGTGCCATTCATTACTACATTGATGCACTCAGACAAATTCGTTGTCTTATGATTGTAGAAACGCCCTTCGCTAGCATATTGTGCCTATTTTTCATGTGGAATCTTGTCTATCCATTCAAACATGGCAATATTCTCAGTCCTCAACATCCCAATGTAGTGAACCCACTCTCGATTAGTTTTTGAATATGCCGCATTGATGAGGGTTTTTTTCGCCTCTTCGTTCTTGAAGCAAAGGTTGAAATTTGAGGCAATATGGCGGATGCAATATGTGTCGTAGGCCGATGGAGGATGCCAGCCACTACCTTCTTCATCTGAAGTAGCTTTGATGGACTTGTGCCGATGAGGAATTACAACAATGCCCTATTATGGCGGTACATGCCATCAAAGGTTTTTGAGGAAGAAAGACCATACCTCGTGTTTCTCCCTCCACCACGGCAAAAGCTATTAGGAGTATATTTGAGTTGCCATCTTGGGCTATTGTCATCAATAAAGTAACAACATCATGGCCATACACATAGGTCCTAACAATTGAAACATATCGTTTGCAATTTTTGAAAGTTGCAATGCATGGAGGAAATGTCCAAAATAAACGATAAAACATTAACCCACTACGATCAATAACATCACCCACCATGTAAGGTCGAGTGGTCAATACGACACATGAATCTGGGCAAAAACCACCAATTATGGTCGAGTAGCCATAATTGTAAGAATATAATATTAAAAATTTGTATTCTGAATGGCATTGTAATTAAGAAAAGTGTACCTAGAACATGAAGTTGCAGTTTTTGAAGCCACCTTGGAAGCTCATCATATGATTCTTCTCAGTCACCATATATCTGGGCAATTGCCTTTTTTTTTTTGGCAATCCACAACTTCCTATATGTGGTCTTGAAGTTGAAATGAGACTCTATGGATCCTTGCAACGTTCTAATGGATATTGTTGGAGTAGCTTGAACGTGCAGAATTTTCTATTATAGATAATATTACTATCCAATTGGTGATGCTCTTGCGATGACAATGGAAAGGAACATGTGTTCAGTCCATCATACTTTCGGACTTCCCAAATTTTACAAGTTAAGTGATATATCACACGAATACTCCAATTACACCCATTGTCAAACTTAATGCACCTAACTGGTACTTTGTATGGCCTGACTCCATAACCTTTAAAGTCAACATACCTCCGGATACTACAATTTTTAGTAGCAAATTTCACAGCATCTTTGTTGTGAATAGTTGCCTAACATAGAACTCATTTTGTTCTTCATTGCCACTAGCTCTAGCAGATACTTCATTACAGAACTCTGCTCCATCTCTTGTAGGCATCGCATTTAGATTCAATGATGAATAGTGACTATGATGCTCTATAGTCTAGGACAGTGACTGAGACATTAATGGCTGACTCTGGGTAATGCATTGTGTCACGATCAAAGTCTTCATCATCATTGTCACCCCTATCAATTGGCAATCGCACTAGCTCCTCTGCATCCTTATCACCACTGTCATCCACTAAACCATCAACAACTGTAACAAGGCCAGCTTGCGCCAATGGCAATGCAACTTCAACTACAAGATGTCGAATACAAAGACGTTCATTAGGATCAGTAGCCTCTACAAATGGTTGCTGAGGCATTCCAAAGATTGGGAAATGTCACGCCATTTCAATTGATGGAGAACCATGATCCCCTGAGGTTCTTACAAATGATGGTTGCGGAGTAGATCCTTTAGAGCTAAAGTGACCCTCTTGCAAAAATATCAGCACCTCCATAATGTAATCCTCTAGATTCCGTGAGCTCAAATGGAACATCAAACTAACCTCTGCATTGTTTGTAATTCAAAATTTATTGTATTTAACTAAGCCATTTGCAAATGTTGCAAGCAACTTGTAGAATATCTTCATAATTTCCATGTGCTTTTTACCTAATTTTTTTTCCAATATAGTGGTCTTCAATTCCCAAAAAATGATAGAAGGATGAATAACAATAACAAGATTTTCACTTTCAAATGTCTCCCCCTCATTTGTACAGATGATTCTATCCTCGCTGTGCACAAACATATAACTGCACTCTCATTTTTTTCTACTCAAAAAAATAAACCTCTCACAAACACACTAGAAAGAGTTGAACACATTTAAAAAAGTGGACAAGCATTTCACTTAAATCTTCACGACTACAACACTGATACAACTCAACACTAGCAGATGAGGTATTTGAAAAGGAAACCGTGTGCATTGTTTTGTGGGGGCTTGATTTCATGGGAGCCTCCAATGAAATCATGGCAAAATGGATTTCGTTTGAGGCCCCACCAAAATCACCTAATTAATCAAAAAGTTCATAACTGTAAATATACTCTGAACGGTTCAATGTGGACATTAATCCATTTCTATGGTTTGTGTGAAGAAGCCAATTTCTACATATGCATAATTAAAACCAGTTTATTTGAAGATCAAATTTATTTTATTAAGCATAGGATTTATTTTCAGAATCAATTCTTATAAACCTTCCAAAGCATGGATACTACAAGAATTAAATTCAATGACATTGCAAAACCTTCGGCTATGGATATATTACCGATTGATGCAAAATAAGCCATTCAGGTTACAAAAGCACATTTATCACAATTACCTAGCGACATCCTCCTCTCTTTCCCACAAGGAAATTGTCTCGGTGAAAATAACATTCTTATACCGTATGTACAAAGCTAGTAACCAGTGATGGCTCCACTACTGAGTTCTGCTAATGCCGACCTTCATCAAGTTCTTCAATGGAGTGCTCTTGTTCAAACCCAATGTAACAATCCGAGACTAACATGAGTTTCATACCCTGCAAGACAGTATATACTTATTTAGAAATAAATACAACAAAAGGGTATTGACTGACTATGAAAGTAGACCTGACAATAGAAAGTATGCATAAATTCTATAGCTGTCAAAATTAAAACAAATGTTTGCTTTTATAGATTATCACATCATTAATCCAAGCTTCAGAACTGCTTATATGCTCAACAAGTGAAAGAGATTCCCAAATAATCTACAAATGTACTAACCCTGATAAATATCTAAAGGCTAAAATTTCCATGCAAGCATTTTCCCAATTCACAAGAAAAATTGAAAGAGATGAGGAAATCCATACACTCAAACTAATTGATAATGCAAGGATATTAGCAAATAAAGAATAAAAGGGAAGGGCCATGAAGGCAGGAAGCAAGTCGAGAAGGCAGCAAAGCTCAGCCGCAAAGCTTCAACTTTCAATCTCATTTTGCAAACTCAGGCTTCTTCAGTTATTGAAAGAAACAAGATAAAAAGAAAAATGTTAAGAACTTCTAATGGTTCTAAAGTTAATTGTCCTCCATTTTATTGTGCTTGAACAGATAATTGCTGCATAAACTGTCACGGAAAAAAAAAAGTTCTCGTTGGGAACCATGTAAGCCCCAAGGCAACGTAATTCAATTTAAACATCCCTTTATGTTGTTTATAATGTGATCAGGTGCCAAAACTCACACTACTACAGGCAAAACTGTCATCAAAATATCGAAAATTGAAGATATTGTTGACAACCATTAAATGGAAGCACAAATAAGATCTATTTAGTTTTTTAGCATTAAGTTGTGGTACTTCCGCTGTCAACCTTCAGGGCATGCATGGTACGAGGTGGAAAATGAAAAGGTAAAAACAGGTAAGGGCACAAAGGTATTGGTTTTCACTTGTTAAGCTTGGTAGGACTGGAAAGGCGATGGTTGAAATCTTTTCTATTTGAAATCCAGATAGATGATATCCCCTTCTCATTTCCATCTTTATTTGGAGTATTAAAAAGAGCCAATGGTTAAATCCAAATGGTGGCCACTATTTATACCATGTCCATCTTACTTATATTAATCCATTACGTACAAGAGCTGTTTGGAGAACCCAAGTTTTAATGGAGGAAAAACATCTTTTACCTTCAGATTAGCTGGAGTTTGAGGCAGCTTCATGAAGGTAACCAAGACATCAGAAAAAGAAACTCTTTTCAAAGCATATAGCTCAGACATTGTGGTATTACCAAGAATCAACCACCATTGTTCATCTTTTATCTGTAATTGAGACAGTTGTAGATTATATTTGCAACAGACAAAGTACAAATCACCACAGATAATTGATAGAAAGAGACCTTTGGAAACCGAGGTACAAATGCTCTAGAAGAGTGTCGCCTAGAATTGGTCTTCTCTAATCTGATGTGCAATATTTGGGAGCTCTCACCATCAGTATCCCTCCTCTGAAGCTTTAACTTCGTTTTAACACGAGGAAAGTGCTGAAGATCCTGGTTAAAAGAGGGTAAAAAAAATCGTAAACAAGAAGGGGAGATATGCTAGTTTAAGAAAAAATTACTGATAGGATCTTAGTATTAGATAAAGAAAATGGAACCATATTATGTAATTTGTATCTGAGATTGTATTTGTATTAATTAGAAAATGAAAGAAATAAAGGTTACTAGGTATTAGAAAGACCCAGCTATTCTCCCAAGCCCCAATTTTAATTCTGAGATGCCCCTCTCAGTATTTCTCCCCTAGCCTACATAGGCTTTCCCCTAACCAATTAGAATATTCTCTCTCTATCTAGGTGGCAAAGTTAGTTACATAACCCCTTTATCCATTGCCCACAATTAGTTACAAAACCCTTTACCCATAGCTCACATACATCAGCAGCTCCCCTTGCGTAACATATGTATCCCTATAGAGATTAATAGAGCCTTAACATCAAATATTATGAGACCTAACAATACTCCCCCTTAAAAAAATCACCTTGCCATCACCTTGATGTACCTAGAGAAAAACAATAGTGCTGAAAAATAAAGGATTTCCTCCTGGATCAGAGAACTTGAGAAGTTTGGAAGGAAGTTTGCTTGTCACAGAGGAACATCCAATTGGGTCCGCTAGCTTGAAATCTAGGGGTTTAGTTCCCAGTTCTGTGGAAACCATGAAACATGACGACATTGTAATATCTTCCTGCATCTGTTCCTCTCATAAACCCATATCTGTCAACACCATCTGCCCCCAATTGCATTCTGAAGTCACAGGTTTCAAAAATTCAAAAAATGGCAGAGAACTGCATTCTGAAGTCACAGGTTTCAAAAATCTAAAAATGGCAGAGAATTGTGCCAAAAGAACCCAATCTCGTTTCTCATCATGTCCAGACCAATTGTCCTGCAATCAAACAATCCTACATATTCTAGTCCCTGATGACTTAATATTCTTGGAATACTATTAGAAGCTATCCCCATGTTGTTCCTATTCCAATAACCCATTTTTAAGTCTTGAGTACTTTAAATTGGCAATCTCAAGGGGAGGTCAGTAGCATCAGAGGCTTCACACTCAATGACAGCACCAAGGCCTTCAAATGCTAAGATGCTGCCGTTTCCTTGTAGATTTGACTGTTTAAATTGGAAAGCTGACAACTCCATGCTATCAGAACCATAGTTGGCTAAGCCTCCTTCCTATGTCTAGCTCGCCTTGCCCGTAGAGGATGAAAAGAAGTCATGCAGGTTCTCAGTCCTTCAAACAGGGCAATGGTCCTTTCAAGGGCTCCCAAAAGTTTGCTGACATCAGATAAAGAAGTTTCATCACTCCTAAGGTCGAGTAGGATCACAAAATTCAAATTGCGCGAGTTAAATGTGCCCAGGGCTGGAGAGTAGACAACTTGAGCTTCATGCAATCTAGTGAGCAACTCAAGAGAGCTTACAATGAATTCCTTGCCATTTATGATTTGTCTGAAAACAGGTCCAGACACACAGGGAAATCCATAGTCTAATGCATCAAGGACGAATACTGAACATTCCAAAAGAGGGAGGATATTTGTATATGAAATCGGAAGTCGCAATTTGTCCTCGTTTAATGGTAGTGTGAGATTGTCCAGACAAAAAAATTCAACCTCCCCTTGCCATATATTAATGTTAGACCCCCTCCAGAAATTTCTTAACTGTAAGTTCTTTACCTTGAGGAAAAGTGGTATTCCCAAACTGAACCATTTGCGTGAGTTCTCTGGTCGTTTCCCTTGCTCGTTTCTCCTAGACTCCTCCCTTAGCGGCCTCCTCTCAGCAGCTTCACCTCCAAATTCTAGGCTGGAATCAGCAATTGATGCTACTAACCCCACCTCAGTGTAACCAAGGTTGTACATAGCCCCAAGTGTGTTTCTGTGGCCAAATAAGACAACCAAACTTTCTTCACATATTGGGCCTTGGCCCATTAGGTCAAAGATACAAGGCCGCTGGGTTTTATCTGTTGCGCTGCTCTCCTTCCACCTCTCACGCTTTACGTGAAGCTCCCAGGATTAGGCTTGAGCAAATAACCTGAGAGAATGACTTCTATGGGCAGAACTCCATCCTTCTCTATATTGTAATTGGGCCTGGCCCATTTGGGTCAGCAATGAGGCCCCTTGCCAAAATATCACTTTTTCCCTCAATCCTCTTTCTTGCTCATTTGCGATGCTTCTTACGGAGGGAGATGGTGCCGTTGTCTTGTTTCCCCGTGTCTCAAATAGGTTTGCCCCCAACAGCTACTTGCCAGATACCGCCCATACCACCGCTGCAACCCCAGCGATGGGGGCTTGACCTACATGCATAACCTGAGCTGAGTTACAACTCCATTGCGCACCCCACTTCTCCTTTTGTTCAATTGCCTTCACACCCTTCACAGCCTCAGCCCTAGACAGGTCAACGTCCCTGCTATGCACTTTAGTCGGCAGCTTCAAGGGATTCCTTTCCGAGAGGGATTTAGTTTCTTTCATCTCAATGGATTTCAGAGAAAGGTGACCAAAAGTCACTTCCCTCATTCCCTTTTTTTCCATCAGTTCCTGCATCTCAATCGAATCCGAGCTCAAAAAATGGTGATTCATCTCCACTTCCTTTGCTTCAACATCTTCAGCCCTTTCTCCTCTTCATTCTGCATGCTTTTCAAAAAACGCACAAACATCGAGAGGCCAATCATCCATGGAGGATCTCCTCCTTCTCTTTCACCACCAATCTTCATCATCCTCCCATATAGGTAGTCAACGATGCCAAGTATACCTTCCTCTTACTAGCTTTTTTAATTTTCTTCATATTCTGCTCCATCTTCATCGTTTGCTTCATCTTATTCTCCCACTCTGACTTCACAGCAGCAGCACCTCGCATGGTTTTCGGCATGGGGCTCCCAAAATCGGGAGCTCTGATACCATTTGATAGGATCATAGTATCAGATAAAGAGAATGGAAACATATTGTGCAATCTGTATATGAGATTGTATTTGTATTAATCACAAAATGAAAGAAAAAAGGTTGCTAGGTATTAGAGAGACCTAGCTAATCTCCCAAGCCCTAATTCCAATTCTGAGATGCTCCCCTAAGTATCCCCCCCAAACCAATTAGAATATTCTCTTTTTGCCTAGATGGCAGAGTTAGTTACCAAACCCCTTACCCTTAGTTACCAATCCCCTTATCCATAGCCCACATACATCACCAGCCCCTTTAGATAATATGTGTATCCCTATAGAGATTAATAAAGCCTTAGCATCAAATATTACGAGACCTAACAATTACTATTATGGAAGGGAAAATCCATGTTAAGGGCACTTATAACAATACTACAACCTAAAGATGGACTTGGAAATATGGACATAACGTACCCCAGCTTCAGACATCCTCATGCCCTTAATAAGACAGTCACGTGATAGCATGATTAACAACCTTCAAAGCCTGGTCTTGAGGAGACTATGTGCTTATATATCTTGGGTAAACTCCATAGTTCTTGCAAGATTATTGATATTTAACCATTTTTCTTTGCAAATGAATAACTTAGTAACTAATAATGCTATTAGCAAAACAAACTCATGGATAACATCTCAATCATGCACAACCCTCATGGTTTCATCACAATATTATCATCATCATCATCATCAATAATCATCGACTAGGTCTCGTCTTAATCTGTGGGGTCAGTTACACAAATCAAACAACGCTATAATACTCTATCATATATCATATTTATACTTAAACAATTAATATTTAAATTTCTTTTCATTGTTTCAACTGTAGTTTTCCTAGGTCTTTGTCTGCCCCTAGCTACAAGACCCCCTTTTATTTGATCCACCCTCCCTACTGGAGCCTCTATAGGTCTTCCTCCATATATATCCCAATCACCTAAAACGAGATTCTACCATATTCTCTATAATAGGCACTACCTCAACTCTTTCTCTAATGCACTTATTCCTAATTCTATCATGTTAGTGTGTCTACTCATCCATCACAACATTCTCATCTCCCCAACATTTAGCTTATTTTCTTGTTGACTTTTTACTGTCCAATATTCAGTCCCATGCAACATCCTCATCTTCACAATATTATCCACTGCAAAAATAACAATTATATATCCATTTTTCTTCAATGTTTGCTGTTCCCTCCAAAACAAAATAGTCATACATCAGCACATATTTCCAATCTACAACAAGAATAAAAACAATCAAAAGTTAATAGGACTCTTTACCTGGTACAATCTTGAAGCTGGAAAATTTCCAGTTACATTTTGCAATGCCGCCTTGGGAATATCTAGTAATTCCAGTACACCGGAAATTCCGCTCCTGCTAAGGGAACTTTCTAGCTCAGCATTCATGCATGGCAGCATCCATAAGGAGGAGTCATTATCAGACCACAAACCCTAGAACCAGGACACACAAATTAAGAGTGGATTATAGAAGACATTTTGGAGTTGAACAAAATATAATAAACAAAAGAGACAAGGAACCATAGTGGAATACTGTGCCTAGTCTAAGATATATATGGACGATTTTGTTCAAAGCATCATGTTTCCTTTCTAAGTATGCTCTGAGTTGAATGTGTTGATATTTTAAGTTATGTTTTGAAATATATGTAGCTGTACTATTAAAGGAAATAAAGAAGTTGGAGTCTTGGAGATACAACGAAGAGTGCATATATAGTAATTTACCATTAATAGAAATTACAATGTAAATCATGAAAAGGGTACGTTGCATCCAATCCTAATCTCACTCCCCTCCAAATCCAGAAAAGGAGACGAATCTTATGCAGAAAATAATGTTGTTAAACCAAAGCACAAGAATATTTCCATTGCTACTAACATTTAAAATCAAGTATTCATCAGTCTCTTCAATCAAGTATGCAAAGTGGCAGGGTCAGTCGCTTTAAAATTCTATAGCTTTTGGGAAATGTGATACAAATTACAATGTAAATCATGAGAAAGTGCATGCTGCATGCAATAATGTGATGCACCGCTAAATCAGGAAAAATGAGTAGAAAATTAAACAGCACTATAGCAGCAATACGAGAGAATTTCCCTTAACATTTAAAATTAGGTACTCATTATTCTCTTCCATTAACCAATGAAGCATTATGGAAATAATCTGAAGCTCTACAATTGTATTATTAGTGGGTCATGGAACTCATTTTACCAGGGATATTAAAATGATTCCTACCCAAACCTTAATAAAATCTGTTATACACACGTAATTGGGGACAGTTAAGTAGCACTCATTGCTCAATTATCAGTATGTCTATAATTCAAGAATGAAATTGCACATAATCACATAAAAAAAGAATGAACTCCTAAATTTAGTGCCACTTTGGGCTTCAGATTAGTTTTTGCTTTTGGAAATGTTTATAATCAAAATGTTTTAGAAAAAGCTCTCGACAGGAAAGCATTTTTGGGTTAAAATAAACAAGAACTAGGCATGCACTTAGCTAGTTGATTTTAAAATCATCCAACTGCAGAGAAAAAATAAAGGTTGACTTCAACAAAACTGAATGAATACCTGCATGACCATTTGCAAAAGATGCATGCACGTAATTGAGCTTGAAAGCCAACCACTATTTGCACATATATCAATCATGGCCTGAATTATGCGTATACTCTGATCTAATACTGATTTCAAGTCTGTGACATAGTCACTAATTGGCAACTCCAACTGAGAAAAATGAGCCTGTATCCAAAAAGCTTATTCGGTCATAAATATAAACAAAATGAAAAAAATAAAATTAAAAGGGAAAGTTTACCAGGCTACTGTTAAAGACATGACTAACCTGAAATAGAAGATTAGCTTTGACATGAGGGTCATCCAGACGGTTCTTATCCACTGGATATTTAACTTTCTCAGACAGTGCTTCATTGTATTTTTCCTATGGCAAAAAGATGACACATCTATTTTATTGAATGAAATTGATTTAGGAGCTGGCACAACATGAAATGGAGCAACACTCAAATCATAAGACAAAGGGCAATAGTTCAGATTTATAAACTTAGAACTTAGCTGCACAAGAGAGCAACTACACAGCTATTCAATCCTCTAAAGTGCAAGGCCTACAGGCAACGAGGGACATTCTAGTGTATGTATGCGATAGGGCAGAAAGCCACTTAAATAGAATACAATTGTGCACGGGTTGGCTTCTTTGATATGCTTTGGTCCACTAAACAGATTTATTAGAATCATTTATGCCAACTAATTTTCCCCAAATTCCATTCATATCTTTCAAACCAAGTGTTATTTTCCAATAAAATTTAGGGAGTTAGGACTGAAACTGAATGATATTCTTTATTGATGGGAACCCTTGGTAATATCCCAAGAATCCCTAAGGAACAATACAAGTATGAACGCAAGGAGAGCATAGAGTCTCCAATCTCTCTAACAGATAGATATAAATGAATTCACTAGACACCCTAACTAATCTCTTCTTCCTTTATTTATAGATAACTAATCCATTAACCAACTCCCATAACTATTGACGGATCCTAACACTACTACTCCCTAGAGATCCACCTTGTCCTCAAGGTGGGGTTACAAGAGCTTATTACCAGCCAAAAATCATTTTTTTAATAGTAACAAAATACAAATACTTTCCTCCTAGGTCCCATATCTTCAAATTTGCTCCAATTTCTTCCTCCTCCTGAGCTCCTTCATGCAGTAGAATCCCCCATCCCAACACCAAATGGAGGTATTCTTTTACTCTTGAGTAGAGCCCATTACTTAGGCCCAAAGTTGGCTCTCCCTTTGTATTTGCGAAATTCCTTTATCTGCTACCGTGAAACTAGGTTTGGCCTAGTAACCTTTGGTCATGTCATAGGCTTGGAAATCAGAACTCCAGCTTTCATTCCACTTGTGTTGGATTGGTCCACTTGGGTAGGTGGGGGACTCCATTGATCCACTCCCACTATTGCCCTAATTTCTTTCTTCTTCACTGTAACTGTTGCTTCAGCACCTCCACCCCTTCTCCATGCATCTCCATCCACAGCTGCACTCATTGTTGGGAGATATTCAGCCGATCGCTTTCTCCACCGTCACGAGTGGCACCATTGTACCTATGGAAACCCATGACGCTGCTGTTGCCACCGTTGAAGACCCACCACCACGCACCACTGCCACAGTGGTTGTCGCGGCCTCTGGATATAGAACGTGACCACCGTGCTTGAGCCTTCAACTGTTGCCGTGCTTCGTCCTCCGGTCTTCTTTTCCCATAACCTGACGCCTTCCTTGTGAGATGTCCTGGCCTCTAGGAAAATGCTCGTGCATGGACATCACGAACTCTGTCCATCCTGCATTTGGGTTTTATAGCTTCCATAACTAGAATCAAATGAGATGCCATCCTTTAAGGGCAGCGTCCACCTCCCGGAATCTTAGTGACCCTGGCGTCCAGGGCTCAATGAAATGACTCCACATTTGCCATAGCCAAGTACCTACATAACCACCATTGAACATCGGAATCCTTTTCGCAATCAATCCTTCAAGAAACGATTCTTTCTCCAACCTCGAGGCGCCATTCAATGTGACCCAAAGTCTTGATGATAGACGTGAAAGCTGCTATAGAGGGCTAGCAATCCTCTTGGCCTCGCTCCTCCAGTAGTTTTTGAATCACGTCCAACTTTACTTCCACTGATTCCATCCTCATCTCCATTGTTGAAGTTGCCAGGGAAGCTTTTCCCAGGATGAGACAAAGCTTTGGTAATAATGTTAGGACTTCAACCGAATGATATTCTTTATTGATGGAACCCTTGGTAATACCCCAAGAATTCCCAAGGAATGATACAAGTATGAACCTTAGGAGAGTATAGAGTCTCTAATCTCTCTAACAAATACAAATGAATTCACTAGACACCCTAAGTAATCTCTACTTCTTTATCTATACCTAACTAATCCATTAACCAACTAACTTCCCTAACCAACAACTAACTAATGGATCCTAATGGGAAGGGTTAGAGGGTTTCATCTTACCCTTGTTCATTAGTGTCAAATAAATAATAGGAGGAAGGAAATGAAGGATTTATAAGGTATTTTTAAAATTTTACTTGTTACTATAACAATTAAGTACAACTAATATGTTTCATAAAAGAGTTGAAAATGACATTTCAACATCTTGATAGCAATAAAATAGTAAACTATATTGTAATCTCACTAAACCCTCCCTCCTAATATGGAGAAACCATGAGATGCAGGTAATGGAAGGTTTTGAAAACCCTTCCCTCGTTAGAAGTAGAACTCACGAACATATGTAAAATCTCAAAGACATTTCCCTCCCTTCTCTTTCCCCTTCTAACCAAACTTGTGAACATGCCCTACGGAGAGCAGATTAGCAGAAAGGTAACCCGATAACTAGAGGTAGATAGAGAAAGAGAAAAATTATAGGAAAAACCATTAAAAACGATTTTGATTTTCACAGTTTAACAATAGAATACTACAGCATTGTCTAATCCAAGTAATCGACTCTTCTAGTGGGATAAGGTTTGATTGTTGTTGTTGTAATCCAAGAGTAAAAGCAATGCATTTCATTAAGGGTCTTTTTTTCCTAACCAGAAGTTCAAGAGAGGCTACAGTATGCTTTTCTATTCCATCTTCTCTCCACTTCTGTTGTGCGGCAGTTTGAAAGTTCCAAAGTTTCTGTTGAGAAACAGAGAAGGAGAGAAAACCATAGAATGAATCAGAGTATTGTGTTAAAGCTACTAGCAGCGGAGAAAATATATATGATATGCTGATAAATACACAATAATTACAAAGATATATCTTCCGCAATTATAGATAATTACAGGATATTCTGATTCTAACACTCCTCAAGTTGGGGCATATAGATCGTATGCCTAGCTTGTTACATAGTAACTTATTCTAGGCCCTCTTAATGATTTGGTGAGAACATACTGCAGGTTAGTCATTTGAATTGTGAAACTTGTGGTGATGTCTGGAGGATAGAATCTCTTTTCTCGATGGAAGTGACAATCAACTTCAATGTGTTTGGTCCTTTCATGAAAAAGCTCGATTTGAGGCAATGTGTAAAGCGGGCTTGATTGTCACACACAAGTGTCATGTGCTTGGTTTCCCCAAATTGAAGTTCTTTGAGGAGTTGCTTAAGCGAGATAGCTCACATGTGGTTGAGGCCATTGCGGTACTCTGCCTCAAGACTAAACAGTGCCACTTCTGGGTTTGCTTCTTACTCTTCCGGGATATGAGATTGCTTCCAATAAGTATACAATCCGGGAGTGGGCAGCCCTATCGAGAAGGGGATCCATGTCTGCATGGAATACCCAACTATATCAAGATGCCCCTTGTCTTCATAAATAAGGCCCTTGCCGGTGCTTTCCTTTGACATACTTCAAAATACGTAATGACAAAGATCCCGAGCTTCACATGGTGAGTTTAGGAATTGACTAACCACACTTCAACTGCTGCCGAATGAAATGTCTGGACGAGTAAGCGTGAGATAGTTCAATTTCCCAACCAATCGTCTATATCTCCCGAGTCAGGATAAGCGGCTCCCACGATTTGGTAGAAGCTTGACATTAGGATCCATAGGGTATCAGCGGGTTTTGCGACCAAGTAAACTGTTTCCTCTAGAATGTCATGACATATTTTCTCACGAGAGTAACTATGCCATCTTTGGTGCTACTTCAATACCTAGGAAGTATACGAGTTTGCCAAGGTCTTTAGTCACGGAAATGCTTGCATAGGTGTTGTTTGATCGTGTTATACCCTGAGTGTCGCTCCTGTAATGACAATATCATCAACATACACAACTAGGTAGATGCAACCTCTCCGAGTATGGCGATAAAACACTGAGTGGCTTCCGCTCGAGTCATACCAAATTCTTTGAACTGCAGTGGAGAACCTTCCAAACCAAGCCCAGGAGGCTGCTGAGACCACACAATGATTTGCGAAGGCGACAAACAAGGCGAAGACTCCCACTGAGCAACAAACCCAGGAGGTTGCTCCATATAAACCCTCTTCCATAAGATCACCATGAAGAAAGGCATTCTTAATATCCAAGCGATGAAGAGGCCAATGGCGCGCATAGCGATAGCCATAGAGAAAGCGAGCGAGCGAAGCCATCTTGGCAACAGGGGAGAATGTATCACCATAATCCAAACTAAAAATCTGAGTGTACCCTTTGGCTACAAGGCGAGCCTTAAGGCGGTCAATGTGGCCATCCAGGGCCCCACTTTAGCGTAAAAAATCCACCGACAACCAACCAGATTTACGGAGGAAAGTCACGAGTCCCAAGTACCCTTTGTCCTGAAGTGCACACATCTCAAGGTAATCATGCTTTGTCTCCACCGGGATGGGAAAGGGGCCTCACCTGCATCTTAGGAATAGACACAGAGGACAAAGAAGACAAACAAGCATAATGTAGAGAAGGCGGACGGTGATAACTCAAAGTGTATAATGAGAGAGATGGGTTACGAGTGGAGCAGATACCTTTGCGAAGGAAATGGGAAGATCAGGTGCAACCGGCGGACCGAAGCGACGGAGGATCGAACGCGGAGGAGAGTCCACATCAGCCAAGATAGGCTCGGAGGAAAAGGAGCGAGTGCATGACCGGCTGGGGTTAGCAATGGGTGGTAGAGGTGGGATGACTCGGTGGCGGACGAGAGGCGCGGCGATGGTAGAACTGAAGGGCGGGAGGTGGAGGTGTAGGTGTAGGCAAAAGGGGTGGCAAAGGCACGGGGTCCTGAGGAAGGGAAGTTCCTCGAAGCGGGAGAGAGTGAAATGGTGAGATGACTCAAAGAAAGGAATAGTGTCAAAAAAGGTAACTTGTCCGGAGACAAGATAACGTAGTAGAGAGAAACACAAAAACCTTTTTGAGACCGGTGTAACCAAGAAAAACACATTTAAGGAGCGTCAGAAAGCTTGTCAAGACCGGGAGTTAAGTTGTGAGACAAAACAAGTGGACCCAAAACATGGGGAAGGGAATGCAAGGGGTCATGAGGAAATAAGATGGAATGGGGAACTTGGTAGCCCAAAGCAGGGAAGAGAGCATCACGATTAATTAAATAACGTCGATTAAAAGCAGACTTCAAAACAGCGAAGGTACATGATGATGAAGGAGAAATACGTGTGGTTTCAATGAGATGGCGATTCTGCTCGGCAACCCCATTTTGTTGAGGTGTATGAGCACGGGACGTCGTGAAGAATCCCATGAGAAGCTAAAAATTTTGAAAATCGTGAGACAAATATTGCTTTGGCGTTATCACTACGTAAAGTGCGAATAGGAACACCAAAATGAGTTTTATTTCTTCATAAAATGTAGTAAAGCAGAAACAATTGAGACACGTGTTTCAATAAAAATAACCACGTACAACGAGAATAGTCATCAATAAATGTAACAAAATAACGAAATCCTAAACTAGACAATTTGTCGCGACTAGGACCCCAAATATCTGAATGAACTAAAGCAAATGGAGATGCAGCGACGACTAACACTATCGGAAAATGACTCGCGTGTGTTTCCCCAAGTTGACCACGACTCGCGAAGGCAAACTAGAGAGTTTGGTCAGGCTAGGCACCATGCGTTGCAAGTTGGCAAAGTGGGATGTCTAGCCCCGGGCATGGAGGTGAGAGGGATCGGTGGTGAGGGAGCAAACACTCGGCGGGGCGAGCCAATAGAGGCCACGAGACTCGCATCCGGTGCCAATCGTCCGAGTCCCGTGCTCGGTCCTGCAAGTAAGCAGTCTTGATGAATGAAATAACACATTTGAGGGCTTTAGTTAACCGATAAATAGAGAGTAGGTTGAAGGAGAACCCGGGGAACATAAAGGGCAGAATCAAGCGACATAGAAGGAAGGGGATGGGCGGTGCCCGCTACGTGAGCGTGTGTGTGAACCATTAGCTAAAGTGACGGTGGGCAAATATCCAAGTAGAAAGCGTAGAAAATAAAGCCTTATTAAGGAGATATGATCGTGGCGGCGAGTCAAGAACGAGGACCCAAAGAGGCCGGCCGAGAGAGACAAGCAAAGAATTACCAGAGTGTGCAGAGCGATGGAACCAAAGTTCGGCGTTGCTCAAACCACTTCAGGAAATCGCATAGTCGATGAGGAGGCGGTGTTTGTGGCGAGATAGTCAGGGGCGGGGAACACCTACTTAGGCAACATTGCGGTAGAGCGCGGTGAGGATGCAAAGAGTAACAACGCGATCAATGGTGTGGCACGGCTTATGACAATGGTCACACTGGCGTGAGGCCAGAACGAGGCGTCCACAATGGTACCACTGGGTGGCGAGTCAGAGGTATCAATCGGTGGAGGAAGAACAACTAGGTGGTTTGGCGGGAACGAAGGAGAAAGCGGAACACCATGGAAAGTAAACACGATCGGTGATCGGCGATCCCAGTAGCAGAATACTACGAAGGTAAGCCATAAAGGGCCAAGAGCATAAAGAAAGAGCTACGTTGCTCCGATTCCTTCTCACGGGGGTATCGGCGGGGGCAAGAGTTCAGTGAAGTCATGGAGGTGCACCGTGAATCTTACCCAAATAAGAGGACATAGAACCATCAAGTTGGCGAGGAGCAATGATACCCATGAGATCCACGACAAACCGCAGTGACGTTGAGTGTCATTGGTGAAGAGGTCTTTAACTGCGCCCAAGCAATTCACAAGTGACATGGGCCCGAAAGATTTGTTTGATGGAAGGAGCAATGGTGGACTTGAGGATGCTACAAAGTTGGGCATCAATCTTAACCCGTAGCGCCTATCCACCGGGATGTCGGCGGCCTTTGTGGTGAGGTGGTCAACATAGTCTGCCCGCCACCCAAAGTTTGATGTCGGATGCCCAAGTATCATGAATTATTGCCATCAAGTTGCTCGATGGAAAGAGCCACGCTAACATAACTTCGTGGCGGGAGGATCGAGCCTTTGAAACACCCTTATCATCGGAGGAAGAGTGGCGACCATGGGTACAAGGAGGCGAAGCAGGCGTAATGGGAATTTTAAAAAGGTCACGTCGTCGTCGGCACGGATCGCGAAGCCAGGGCAGATCCGGAAGAAGGAGAGCGGCGCAGTCAAGCGCGGCCGGACCAGCGCCGCCAGAAGCGCGGAGGCCAGAAGCGCGGTAAAACATGAAGGAGAGAGCGTGGGAAGCGGCGTGAGGCAGCCGGATGGAGCTGATCGCCGGGGTTGGCAGCGCCTGTGAAGCGGTAGGCGGTGAGGTTGCCGACCCTAAAATCGCCGGGCGAACGGCCCGTGGAGAAGCGGCCGGCGGCGAAGCTTGGGACGAAAAAAATTTCTCCGGAGGCGGCGTGGCCTCTCGACGGACGGAGTAGGGGTTTTCTTTGTCTAGGCTCTAGATACCATGTTGAGAAGCGAGAGAAGGAGAGAAAACCATAGAATGAATCCGTGTGTGTTAAACTACACAACGGAGAAAATATATATAGACAATGTGCAATAAATACACAATAATTACAAAGATATATCTTCTCTAATTATAGATAATTACAGATATTTACAGATTCTAACAGTTTCATCTCTGCATCTGCAACTACTTATTTCACATGTCTTTTGCTATATCTTCTTCATTGGATCTTGTCCATTTCTGTTATTTCCCACTTTGCATATCCTATGTGATCTAGATCACAAAAGTACAGCACACCAACTCTGCACTCCACTCTTTGAACTACACCCCACACTTCAGAGATCCTAACTACTGCCTCAGCTTGTATTTTATAAAACTTCAAACCTTTTCCATTAATGGAAATCAACTCTTCAAACCTTTTCCATTAATGGCAATCAACTCCATACTTCACTCTCTAAAGTTTTGCCTTAGCATTACAAAGGACCCAAATCTTTAACACTCAACTCAAATTTAAATTTGCTTATAATGTACAACATTCCAACTAGTTAAAAAATTTAAAAGAATGAGACAGATATAGCCCATGCATCTTTTTGCACTTCTTATCTTGAAAAACACTAATTTTGAGTGCAAAAATGTAAAACAATTACCTCGTTATGACGCACGGGAAGTTCATCAAATTCAGAAGCAGCAGATAAGACATGCAAAAACACCTACATACACAAAATAAGAAAAACCTATTTGCTGAGAAATTTGTTGATACTGTTGATGTTTTGCTTGATTAAGGATGACACTAGTTGATACTATTTGTAATCAGAATCAGAAATAGATCACTCAGTTTCTGTAAATTTCTGCATCGATCTGTAAAAATGAGGGATTTGTCCTTGTAATTCAACATAAACCCATGAGAGAAGGTTTTCTCTTGAGCAATTACACACAAATCAGTGTCAGATTGAAGTATTTTAACTAATGAAAAAAGGATCATTCAAATGATACAGAGGTCAAAAAGATAAGAGAAAGGGGAAATTATAAGTCTTACTTCAAGTGATGTATCTGGACCTATGTTTGAACCAAACATTGATACAGTCATGTAGCTGAGATAATACTGAGATGCTATTGAACCCAGCATCATGGGCTCCACCATGTCTTCGTCCATCTTTATGCATCCACTGTCTTCCAAATCCTCGAATGTGCTCTGTACTAAGCTGGCAAAATTTAACTCTTAAGTCAAATACCATTGTTGGAAACAGTGACATCATTCTCTGAAAATTTCAGAAATATTTGGTATTCCATGTTATTACCTGGACAAATACGAACTCAGAAATTCAGGGTCTGCATTCTCCAATCCATAATAAGCAGGATTAACCATCTGTCAAAAATGGCTATTAAGCATATTTGTAGGACACACACAATTGATAAATCTAAAATTACAGATTCAATTTCTGGTCAATATCATAATTCCTTGAGATAGTTAAGGAAATTTCAGAAACGGAATTGGTCAAAAAGATTTTAATTTATGAACAGCTTAACTGTCAAGTAGTTATCAAATCATTAAGTGGTCCCTCATCAGCCACTTTTTGAAATGATAACTGTTAGCAATAAGGAAATATTTATTAATATCTCCATTATATCTAAGAATATTTCACATTATATTTTAGATTTATTTAGGTTGATTCTATCATTATGTTTATATTTTATCTTTGCTTTATAAATAGGATTATCTCAATGTATCACAACATAACACAATATATTAAATATACTTTCATATTATTGAGTCTCTATTCTCTCTCTTTTCTTCCTCCACCATCTAAAACCCTCAATTTCAACATGGTATAAGAGCGGTACCATCCACCATGACTTATGTCCATTGTTTCGCTGCAGAGATTCTAGTACTTTGGAACTCACTTGTACTGTGTCCCCTACTATCTTTACTTCTCTTTATGTCCCACTATTGCTTTGCCTGTCAAGCCATTCAATTCTTTTTTCAGGTTTGACAATGTTCTTACTTTCCAAAATATTTCAAACATAAAACCACTACTGTTTCTACTTTCGGCCACTTTTCCGGCTACCTTTCCGTTCTCCTTCCCACTTTGTCAACCTCTCTGGCAGTATGTCAATTCCCTCTGCTGTATCTCACTTTCAGCAGCAAGATGACCACCGTTAGCTGCCATCCTCTGCCACCGGCAAGCTTTTCCGGCACTGTTACCGACCGCAAACCACTGAGCCAGCACCGGCTCCTCCTCCGCAGCCACCCCCGTCGAAGGCGTCCGCAGACACTGGGTCACATGCCTACACTCACGTCTCCCATGTTCTAACGCACAGCACGTGGTGGAGCGTCCGACGGCGTCACTGGCCTTCTCACCCACTTTCGTGCTTGCGCCGCTGTCCACTTTCCAGATATGTGCTTGGTTTCATGATCAGTGCACTTCATCAACTTCAACTTTTTCTTATTTCCGATTCTACCCCGGCTTGCGACCCATGGTTGAGTAATGAATATTAGATTGTGCTCCAAACCAACCTCCTATTGTGAATCATACCAATAGTGATATTTGTCTTTTACTCAATCAGACCGGTGATATGCTCTTCCAGCTTTGGATCTCCAATCTTTCAACTATTCAAGGCATCCATATGTTGTTCTTGCGATCTATTATTGCATGTATTGGGAATCTTCCAGTCTTCATTGTGTCTCTTCCGGCCTTCACTGCTGGACTATTTACAGCCTTAATTGCTATTTGGAAACTCAATTGATAGCTGTGTTTCTCTTCTTCTTCTTAGTCATGCAATTCTCCAACATGATATTCAAGCTGATAGTCATTCCAGCTACCTTGTTGTGTTATCTTTTCAAACATATCTAGCATCCCTGAGTTGCCTTGCTAGTCTTTCTAGGAGGTTCTTTTATATTTTAAGGGTTTAATTGTAACAAGCTTAAAGCTTAGTAAGCTTTAGCTTGAGGGGGAGTGTTAGAAATAAGGAAATATTTAGTAATATCTCCATTATATCTTAGAATATTTCACATCATATCTTAGATTTATTTAGGTTGATTCTATCATTATGTTTATATTTTATCTTTACTCTATAAATAGGATCATCTCAGCATATCACAAAATAACACAATACATCGAATATACTTTTATATTATTGAGTCTCTATTCTCTCTCTTTTCTTCCTCCACCATCTAGAACCCTCAATTTCAACAATAACCAATGGAGTGGTTAGCTCCTACACTGGAAACTTCTTACCAATAATTTGGAATTTTAGGGTTCTTATATAGCACATTGTTGATCAATGTCATAAATATTTGAGGAAGTTTTATATTGCCAGTTGAATGGTTTCACCATAGTTTTTCCTAGTCTCTCTCTACTTCTAACTATTAGACTACCCTCCATCCTATTTACTTTCCTTAATGGGGCTTTTATAGATCTTCTCTAGACATGATTAGACCACCAAGGTGACATTTATACCATCTTTCTACAATAGGTGCTACACAAGTTTCTCGTTGGTGCATTTATTTCTAATCCTATGTCTAGTGTCTTCACTCTTCCAACGCAATATTCTCACCTCTACAACTTTAAGCCTATTCTTGTGTTGGCTTTTACCACAAATATTTAGTCCAATACAACATCACAAGTCTTATAGTTGCACAATAAAATTTTTCCGTGACATATATGACATGTGATATGATTCAATCATTATGATGAATGTCTTTCATTGGCCATTTTTTTTTCCAACTAAGCTTCTTTATCCACTTAGTTTTTATGCCAGTTTAGATGAGCCAAAATTTTCCTTTTCTCAGGCTAACAAACATTTTAAGACACAGAAAATGGCTTTCATTTTTATGATGGATGACAGTGATATAAGAAGCTTTTATCTTTAAGACTAACATGGAATGCATGTATCCATGTATGGCCTTTAATTTGGTAAATATTCCATGCCCCACATCGGTCTTTTCAGGCAACCATGTGAACACAAACTACTTTTCCTTATTTCCCATTTTACTAGTAGTGAAGCATTAAGATACACTTACCAGTCTACGGAATAAGTAAGTCCATGTAAGGTAGTGCACTGCATCTTGCTTATGGCAAATTGTTCCAGAAATAATTTCAGCATTAATGTGATCATGTAGATGCTCCCTCAAACTACTTTCAACTGGAAAGGGTTCATACAAGAACTGCAACATAGAACAGCAAACAGTACAGTTCTCAGCACAGTAGGCCATACAGATATAGCCAAATAATCACTCTCTCAATTTTGACCTTTTTATAGAAGCTTTTCTTGGGTTCATGAACAAGAATCACTGCTTTCCCATGTTGATCAAATTGAGGCCTTCCAGCACGACCCATCATTTGCAAGATATCAGTGATTGGAAAATCAACATACCTCTTTGATTTTCCATCATAGTATTCTGTACCCTGCACCAAAATATATATATATATATATATATATAATTTAAAAATAAAAATATTGTAGATAATGTTTGGTGGGATTCAGCTCTATCCCATTTACCAGTCTCCTCTAATTAAGAGAGAGATGGATTTGATGAATTGTCAACATTTAACTAGGGAATAGAGATGGGGCTGCAAATTTTATTCCTACCTGAGGGGCCAGTATTCGTTTCGTTGATATCAAATATTATAAATTTGCATGTTGGAGTTACAAAGGACAACAGAGACATGCTAAAGGTGCAAAAGGGAGAGTGAAAAATAAACCAATATATGGTGAAAGTATACAGCAAAGGTAAATGGCCACCCAAGAAAGGAAGTTTCTATCTACTAGTGAAAGAAATGACTGCTAACAAAATGTATAGAAAGAACAACCTACTAAAACTAAATCACCTTGATTATCACTAGATGAGCTGGAAGATTCACACCCCAAGCCAATGTGCTGGTACAAACCAATACCTGCATTAAAAAGCATGTATATATCAATTTCTCTATCCTTTTTTTTTCGCTGCTGATTTCTCTTTCCTTTAAGACAAAGAAAAGTGCCCATTCCAATTTTTCAATTAACAAATGTATGCCTGAATCTTGTTGTTTGCAAAAAGTTCCTCAACTAGTGATCTGTCTTTGTCATTCAGGCCAGCATGGTGTAATCCAATGCCAAATTGTAAAGTATGCCTCAGGTTTTGATCAGAGACTTGAGACAGAACCATCTGCAATGCATCTTCTGGCATACTAAGGAATTGCCTTGGATGCTCGTCTGAAGCAGCAAACTACAAGCCAAGAAAAAGGAAGATTAATAACAATAAACCAAAGTGGAATAAATACAATTTCCTGCAAGAGATCCAATCTGAACCTGAATTAAGTCCAGTGCAGTAAGCCTTGTCTGGCGTCGTGACGAGACAAATATAAGAACTGGTTTTGCAGGAGAATGTGTGCATATTGCAGCATATGCTGGTTTATTCATACTGTTCATCCGTGGGCAGTAATACTTTCCAGGATATCCCTATAAGAAGAGCAACATCTTTGTACTTTTTATCTCAAACGAGTATACAACACAGGGTTTGCTTGCTAGGAGTAAACAGGTAAAGGTTAAGATAGATAAATGATAGTGATGGGAACATCTATATATGCATCCCGCATTTTTCTTCCTCCATTACCCATGCTTACTACTACCATTCACACTCTTACTATAATGAAAACAATTAACACCAAAAACTAGACAAAGAAAAAAAAAAAAACCACCATCTACATGAAAAATCATATCCACTTGCCTGAATATGCACTTCTAGAGGTACAGGCCTCACACTTGGTTTGAAATTGAAGAGTCCAATCTCCTCAACGCCTAACCAATCAGCAAGATCACTATATAAAGAGGAAAAAGGGAATTATAAATTAATTAAACAAATTGGATGTAATTATTTAAAATTGGAGAATGATAAGGAAAATGGATAGAAAATAAATGATGTAATTATTTGAGAAATAATTCTCAACGTACACATATAGAAGGTTAATATTTTTGGTTACTATACATTAAGCCCCTTTTAATTTGATCCCTACACG
This sequence comes from Dalbergia cochinchinensis, assembly GCA_031216125.1. Lineage (NCBI taxonomy): Eukaryota > Viridiplantae > Streptophyta > Magnoliopsida > Fabales > Fabaceae > Dalbergia > Dalbergia cochinchinensis. The sequence continues at coordinate 48,411,317 of CM062373.1, read as the reverse complement.
AAAAGAAAAATCAATTTGGTCCCTATTTTTACAAAAGCCATTTTCAATTTTGCTCGTGCTGCAACTGTTATATTACTGTGAGCTTAACGTAAAGTTATTGACCAGTATAGGAAACAAAATGAAAATAAGTGTCTTGTGTAGGAATCAAATTGAAAATAAGTGCCGTGTATTGGGACAAAAATAAAAACGTGTCACATATGGGGACCAACAATACATATTTTTAGTCCCTATTTACGAATCATTTTTAATTCGGCCATTACACTTCCTTTGTTATAATTCCAAAAGACTGCGTCACAGTGACATTGCACAGTAGGGCCCATATTGAAAATTCTTATGCAAAATAAGACTAAAATGAACACTTTGTTTAGCGACAAAATTAAAAATAACTGTCAAGTATGGGGAATAAAAGTATATCTTAACCTTGACATAAGGATGGGGAAAAAAGCAGTAAGCTTACCCAGCATTAGCCAAAGCTGTTGAAAGGCCTATAAACCTTACTGCACGTTCCGTTTGTGATGATATATATCTCATCCTAGAAACGATAACCTAGAAACAGAAATTTCCTGAATTGAGAACTTAGGCCATATATATATATATAGTTAATGGTATTAAAGCATAACTTGCTTTACGGGTAAACACAATATAAGATATCCTCCTCAAAAAACTAAAAAATACAAGGAAGACAAACAAGAAGGACACATCAATTATCAACTAAGCAAAGTGTGCCAATATGCATGTCATGCACTGAAATCACTCTAAAAAGTCAACAAACCCAACACTCACCAAAGAAGATATCAAACAAAGTTTTCCATGAAAAGATGTTTGTATAACAATGCAAAAACAAATGTGGAATTGAGTATAATTTTGCATCACAGATTATAGACATATTAGCGTAAATAGCCTTCATAAGGCCTTTGAACTTGCAACGTGTCTGTTAGAAATAAAAAAGATACCTAGTAATATCTTTATTATATCTTAGAATATCGTATAATATTTTATATCAAATCTTAGAATATTAAAGAGTATCTTAGATAATCTCCTAGGATTAGTTTTCATGTTTACTTATATTTTTTTTTATTTTGCTTCATTATTGAACTACAATTAGGATTCTAGTATTATTATAAACAAGGATTGGCTCCTTGTATTTTGGATCACATCACGTTACATTAGAATATATCATATTAATATATTTTACTATTAATGCCACGAATGTTAATTTTGTTAGGCACAATTGTCTAGATACAGATTTAACCCTCAAGGGAGCTTCAGCTTCCTAAATTGGTTTGTCAATGGGGAAAGAAGTTCTATTCAAAGAATGAGTCAGGAATTGGAAGTAAGAAATCATCGCCATTTAGCTTCCAAGGCAATATTTTTCACAAACACACTCCCCCTTTGTAGCATGGAAGCATACCTCTCAACTCACCAAATGATTTCGACTTGTATATAAAGCATCTAACCAAAGAAGATCTCTCATAATCATTTCAATAGTATTACCCCACTGGTATAAAGAACCAAGATAAGAAGTAGAGTGATACACTGGAAATACAAACCTACATGAGGGTGATCTGACTACCATATCTCCAAAGTGATAGAAAGTGTGTTAGAGTAAGTACCACTCATTGCTAACATAGATTAGAATGCCATGTGACTGTTGTGAGTTGTTATAATAGTTAGGTGGTTAGTATATGTGTAACAAAGTTAGATCATGCATGAGTAGGAATCTATTATTAGACAAGAATAGTCATGGATATACTTATAATACTTCAATCATTCTCAACAATGCATTCGGAATTCAGATAGCCGAAATTCTCAACAAGCATTTCCCTCAATTTCTTGTAGATTCTCTCATTTTCCCACTCTCTCTTGTGTTCTATCATGGTATAATGAGGCCAAGATCCATCCAATGGGGGCCAATTTGGCCCCACCCTCACAATTCTCTCTCATCTTCTACCCATCCCACTCCTTCCTCTACCCTGGTCACCTTTTCTCCCTCTATTTCATTCAAACTCAATGATAAAAATTTCTTGCAGTGGCAACAGCAAGTTTTAGCTGCAACCAAAGCAAATTAGCTCCAAGCGTACATTGATCATTTAGCTGTTGTTCCACCGAAGTTCATCAATCTTGAAGATGTGCTCAATGGAAAGATGAGTGACAAGCTACTTTGCTAGGAACAGCAAGATCGATGCATTCAATCTTAGTTGCTTGGTTCTAGGACTGATTCAATACTCACCAAGGTGTTCATTGTAAAAATTCTTGGCAAATTTAGGAAAAGATTCAGCAACTCTCTGCATCATAGACAAGCCAAGTTCTAGTAGTTTCAATCTGATTTGCAAAATACTTCAAAAGGATCTAGGTCCATTTTTAAGCATTTGTTGCGCTGCATCAAAGCTATAGTGAATGCATGAGCTTCTGTCGGTGTCTCCATCAAAATCATTTCCGAGGGATTGCCACCAAAATATGATCATTTCCAACTTCCATCACGTCTTGCTTGGAAGTGTTCTCTATCGTAAGGGATGGAAATACCAGCCTATCAAGGGCTTGCGGCCTAGCCTGTATTTGGCTTGGCCTAGCCTGACTTGTTAAAAATTAAAGCTAGGCTTGAGCCTATTTAAAAGCCTATGTACCTTCAAAGTCAGGCCTAAGCTTGTTGAGCCTGTCAGGTCGGCTTGGGCCTATTGAAGTTTCACATATATGCTATACAATTTATTTAAAAATTTTGTTAGTATGGATCGAACTTGTACGACAGTAACCTCCTCCACAAATTAGGCTAGCTACTTACCCACTGCACTGCAAGACTCTTTTATTAAATTAGCTGATTTTTTTTTTTTTGAAAAATCTTCATTCTATGCACTATTTCATTTAAATTTCAAACAAATACAAAAAGAAACCTAAATGCCTCCCACACTTACAGAGTTACAATAGTGTTTATACTTTTTTCAATTTACCCTAAACTAAACCTTATTCACTCTTTCATCATGATTCATGCCATGCACAACGCAGCACATCACAGTGCGGCTGTGCCATTGCCCACCAGCTTCACTCTGCGCCCCCACCATACACCAATAGCCAGCACCACGAACAGTTTCTTTGCTGAACTCCGCTAGCACCAGCCTCCCTTGCTCCTAACCCAGCTTAGTTTCCTGTTCCTACAGTGTTTTATTTTATTTTCTTGTTCTCCATAATAACGTATTTAGAGACTAGAGAGTTACGATATTTTCAATTTTTCATGGACTTTTTTCTATGGTATAACACAGTATTGGCTCCTTCCCTCCCTATTTTGTTCCAGTCTAGTCTAGACTTTTTTACTTGGATTCGGGATTGATATTCTGTAGAGAGTTGCACAATAATAGTCTTTTGTTTTTCTGTGGATCTTGTCATCCAATAAACAGGCTTGTACAGAGTTCAGGCCAAGCCAGGCTAAGGCTTAAAAAATAGTCATAGGAGGCCACGAGCCAAGCTCAAGCTGGATGGTTGTAACACAAGCTTGGTCTATAAGAGGAAAGCCTGGCCTGGTCTGTCCTGTCCTGTTTCCACCCGTATTTGTTGTTGAGTTTGAGATGTTGCTGCTTTCACAGGAGGCAAGAAACAAGAAGCACATTGCTTCCTCAAATTCATTCCATCAAGCCAATTTCACTATGAATCAGCCATCATCAGAGTCTTTGTCTTTGCAAGAATATATGGTTCACTGCAGTAGTACCTTGCAATTTCATGTTGTTTTTCGAGGACCTGACAGTGGCCGCAACGACAAATCTATCCAATTCTGTAATCATGGAAGTCATTTTTCTATGTCACTAATGCAATATAAAGTTTGTTTCCAATCTGGTCATACGGCCAAGAACTGTTATCCCTGTTCTAATTGGAATTATCAACAAAATCCAGCTCCTCCAATTTCGCCTTATCACAATCCCTTTGCAAATCAAAGACAATTTCACCTTATCACCCGAGTTTTAGAACCTGATGCACGACAGTATGATTTGTGATCCTAACAAGTTGCATGTTAGAAATGGACTAGGTTTGTTGATCTCCCGTGTAGGATCTTCAAAAGTATATTCATCTTTCCAATCCATCCTTCAGTCATTTCATCATTAACTAAACTACTATATGTGCAAAGATATATAGTCATTCATTTGCCTCTATCTAATAGCTTTTTGGGGGAATGGTTCAGGACATGGCATCAAAATTTCTATGACTAAGTGATTTAGAGTTACATTTGTTGCTACACCCATTCTTCTAAATAAAATAAGTTGAATTTTAACATAAGATAGGTGGAACTGTGCATTGTTCATTGTTCACACTTGAAGTCCAAAGGGCTCTTGTGTGTCTGTTAGGGCGGGGGAGCCCAACAGGGAAAAGTACAACCAATGAGCTAAGTGAGAGCACCATAACACCGGGCCGGACGTCATCTTGATCCAAAACCTTAAGGCAATGAGTCATGGCCAATGACTCATGAGTCTTGCCACATTATATACCTACTCACTTAGTTCATTATCGACCAATGTGATACTTCACCTCTCACAGCTAACCCCAATAATCTCCCCCTCAAATGTTAAACCCACCACATTGCTTCCCCATCAGCCAACTGCTCTTCCCAGCACTTGCCAACCGCAGTCCATGCCTTTCCGAGAACCAAGCCCAACCTTATCTCTGAAACCACTATTAGGGCGGGGGAGCCCAACAAAGGGAGGTACAACCAACAGGTTAAGTAAGAGCACCATAATACTAGGCCGGACACCATATCTTGACCCAAAACCTTAAGGCAATGAGTCATGGGTCCTCCTACATTATATACTACTCACTTAGTCCATTATCAACCAATGTGGTACTTCATGCCACACACTTAACCCCAATAATTTGTTAGAATCTGTAAATATCTGTAATTAGGAATATTTTATATCTGTAATTAGGGAATATTATATCTTTGTAATTATTGTGTATTTATTGCACATTGTCTATATATACTCTCTCTGTTGTGTAGTTGAGACACACGGATTCCTCATGCCTTTCTCTCTTTCTCTGTCTCTCAACATGGTATCTAGAGCTTAAAAAGGGAAAAAAACCCTACTCCGTGCCATCAGGACGGCCCACTATCCTCTGGTGAAATTTTTTTTTTCTTTTGGCCAAACTGTGTTTCCCTTCCGGTTTGCTTGCCTTTCCCCTTCGCTGTGCTTCCTTTCCACAAAAATCACACCCTGTTTGCTGCCTCTCACTGCTGCCGACCACTTTTTCAACGCCGATTCCTGCTGGCGACCACACCCCTCGCCTCGCCTAGCCTTCCACGGCCTACCTGCACCAACTGCTCCTCCAGCGCTGTCGACACGCACTCCCACGCACCCCGTCTACCATCAGTGGCGTTTTCAGCTGCAGCTGCTTTTGGCCGCATGTGGTAGCGTGTCAGGCCGCCATTCCTGCCGCCACTTGCTCTGTCGATCTCACGCTAGTCTCCTCTTCCCAGATCTGTCCTTGGCTTCGCATTTTGTGCTCCTCGAAGACTTCACTTTTTAGTAATTCCCGTTCTGCCCTTGCCTTCTTGTACCCATGGCTGCCACCTACTCTACCTCTGAAAATAAAGGTGTTTCGAAGCCGTCTCCAGCTGACTATGCCGATTTTCTAAAGCGGTTTGAGCAACGTTTGAACTCTGGTTCCATTGCCTCTGTTGCACACACTGGTGATTCTTTTACTTGTCTCTCTCAGTCGATCTCATCGGGTCCTTAGGTTCTTGATTCCGCCGCCACTGACCATATCTCCGGTAACAAAACTTTATTTTCCACACTTTTCTGGATTTTTACCTACTGTCACATTAGCCAACGATTCTCACACAGTCTCACGGGGTGGGCACTGCTCATCCCCTACCTTCTATGTCATTTGATTCTGTCCTTTATATTCCCGGTTCTCCATTCAACCTACTTGCTATTTATCGGTTAACTAGAGCCCTTAAGTGTGTGATTTCCTTCATTGAAGATTCTCCTTAATTGTAGGACCGGAGCACGGGACGGATAATTGGCAATGGATGTAAGTCTCGTGGCCTCTATTAGCTCCGCCCCACATCATCTAACCAATGATCCTTTCACCCTCCATGCCCAGTTGGGTCATCCTAGCCTGCCAACTTGCAGTGCATGGTGCCTAGCCTGTCCAAGCTATCGAGTTTGCCTTGTAAATCATGTCAACTTGGGAAACACAAGCGGAGTCATTTTTCAGATAGTGTTAGTAGTTCAATTGCCTCTCCCTTTACTTTAGTTCATTAAGATATTTGGGGTCCTAATCGCATGGTGTCGAGTTTAGGATTTCACTATTATGTTACGTTTATTGATAACTATTCTCATTGTAATTGGTTATTTTTATTGAAACACAGGTCTGAGTTGTTTTTTGTTTTTGCTAAATTTTATCAAGAAATAAAAACCCATTTTGGTGTTCTTATTCGCACTTTGCATAATGATAATGTAAAAGAATATTTGTCTCATGATTTTCAACAAATTTTAGCTTCTCATGGCATTCTTCACTAGACGTCCTATGCTCACACACCTCAACAGAATAGGGTTGCTAAGCGCAAGAATCGTCATCTTTTTGAAACCACACGTATTCTTTTTCATAATCATGTACTTTTTCGTGTTTGGGGGGGATGCCGTTTTAACTGCATGTTATTTAATTAATCGCATGCCCTCTTCTGTTTTGGGCTACCAAGTTCCCCATTCCATCTTATTTCCCCATGACCCCTCGCATTCCCTTCCCCCGCAGGTTTTTGGGTCAACTTGTTTTGTTCACAACTAAATTCCTGGTCTTGACAAACTTTCTGCACGTTCACTTAAATGTGTTTTTCTTGGTTACACTCGGTCTCAAAAGGGTTTTCAATGTTTTTCTCCTACTCCGCGTCATTATCTCGTCTTCGTGAATGTTACCTTTTTTGACACTATTCCCTTCTTTGAGCCATCTAACCTTTCCACCCATCCTGCTTCTGAGGAACTCCCACTTCCCGTGATCCCTGTGCCTTTGCCACCCCTGATGTCTACACCTACACCCCGCCCCCTTCAGGTCTACCAACGTCTAGCCCATCCACTAGCCGAGCCTGTTCCACCTCAAACACCCATTGCACCTAACCGGCAGTCGCTGCCGGCTCCTGCTCCTTCCTCCGAGCCTGTCTTGGCTGATGTAGACTCACATTCGGTGCCTGATCCTTTGCCACCTTCGGTCCTCCCTATTGCGCCTGATTTTCCCATTGCCCTTCGTAAAGGTATTCGTTCCACTCGTAACCCATCCTCTCACTATACTGTCTTGAGTTATTACCGTCTATCTTCTCTACATTATGCTTGTCTGTCTTCTGTGTCTATTCCTAAGACTGCAGGTGAGGCCCTCTCCTATCCTGGGTGGAAACAAGCTATGATTACTGAGATTTGTGCACTTTAGGATAGTGATACTTGGGAACTGGTGTCTCTCCCTGCGGATAAATCTGTGGTTGATTGTCAATGGATTTTCATGGTTAAGTTGGGACCCGATGGCCAAATTGATCGTCTTAAGGCCCATCTTGTTGCCAAAGGGTACACTCAGATCTTTGGTTTGGATTATGGTGATACATTCTCTCCTGTTGCCAAGATGGCTTCTATTCGTCTGTTTCTCTCTATGGCTGCTATGCGTTGTTGGCCTCTTCATCAGTTGGATATCAAGAATGCCTTCCTCCATGGTGATCTTGAGGAAGCGGTTTATATGGAGCAACCTCCTGGGTTTGTTGCTCAGGGGGAGTCTTCTGGCCTTGTTTGTCGTCTTCAAAAATCATTGTATGCTCTTAAACAGTCTCCTCGGGCTTAGTTTGGAAGGTTCTCCACTGTGGTTCAGCAATTTGCTATGACTGGGAGCGAAACTGACCACTCCGTGTTTTACCGTCATACTCAGAGAGGTTGCACCTACCTAGTTGTGTATGTTGATGGTATTATCATTACAGGGAGCGACACTCAGGGCATAGCACAGATCAAATAGCACCTATGCAAGTATTTCCAAACCAAAGACCTTAACAAACTCAAATACGTCCTAGGTATTGAAGTACCACAGTTCAAAGATGGCGTAGTTCTCTCTCAGAAAAAATAGGCTCTTGACATTCTAGAGGAAACAGGTTTACTTGCTGCAAAACCTGTTGATGCTCTTATGGATCCTAATGTCAAGCTCCTACCAAATCAGGGGAAGCCACAATCTGATCCTGGGAGACATAGAAGATTGGTTGGGAAATTGAACTATCTCACAGTTACTCGTCCAGACATTTCTTTCGCAGTAAGTATGGTTAGTCAATTCCTAGATTCACCATGTAAAGCTCACTAGGATGTTATACGCATTTTGAAGTATGTTAAAGGAGCACCAGGAAAGGGCCTTATTTATGAAGATAAGGGGCATACTAATATAGTTGTGTATTCTGATGCACATTGGGCAGGATCCCCTTCTGATAGGCATTCCACTTCTGGGTATTGTACACTTATTGGAGGCAATCTCATATCTTGGAAGAGTAAGAAGCAAACTGTAGTGACGCGGTCTAATGCTGAGGCAAAGTACCGTGCCATGGCCTCAACTATATGTAAGCTTATCTGGCTCAAGCAACTCAAAGAACTTTAATTTGGGGAAACCAAGCACGAGACTTGTTTGTGACAATCAAGCCGCTTTACACATTGCCTCAAATCTAGTTTTTCATGAGAGGACCAAACACATTGAAATTGATTGTCACTTTATCAGAGAGAAGATTCTATCTGGAGACATCATCACAAGCTTCGTCAATTCAAATGACCAACTGACAGATGTTCTCACCAAATCATTGAGAGGTCCTAGAATAAGTTACCTATGTAACAAGCTAGATGCATATCTATGTGCCCCAGCTTGAGGGGGAGTATTAGAATCTGTGAATATCTGTAATTAGGAATCTTATATCTGTAATTAGGGAATATTATATCTTTGCAATTATTATGTATTTATTACACATTGTCTATATATACTCTCTCTGTTGTGTAGTTGAGACTTATGGATTCCTCGTGCCTTTCTCTCTTTCTCTGTCTCTCAACAAGAGACATGTTAAGATATAAAATCATTTATTTGCCTTTGCTAACAAGATATGGAAAGAGGTTATAACACCATCCAATGGTCCTTATAGAAGTTGACATGAGAACCATTACCTACATTCAAGGAAAGAAGGATTGAAGATAGTATAACCTTCTGATATAAATTTCCATGAGCTACTTGGGAAACTGTATTATGATTCCACCCATTCTGATTCCCATGCTATCTAATTCATGACTTTTTACCTTCCCATTTCTTTGTTCAATCCCTAGAAGCATCGTGTATATTATTTCCCGAGTACTTTGTCGAACCCTAGAGGTATCAGGGTTGGGATCCCATTAGTTAGGAATTAGTTAGGGAAGTTAGTTGATTATGAATAAAGAGAAGTGGGGGTTAGTTAGTGTGTCTAGCCATTTGTGAGTCATCTAGGAGAGAATGGGGGCTCTAGAATTCCCACAAGTTGTAGAGATTGCCTTGTACAAATGGGTTCTTGGTGATTTGCCAAGGAACCCCACGATAATACACATTCTTTGTTTTTCAATTACTCTTTAGATGCCAGTGTCTAACAGTACAACTTACAAGTTCAGAACGAAGATTAGCAAACCAAATAAGATAGCAGGACTCAACATTGAAAGAATCCCACATAAGAAGTCTTCAAAAAATATACTATATTTACCTGTCTTTGATGTGATTAGAATATATTAATTTAAAAGATTCATGGTTTTCAATGTTCTATCCAGAAATAAAATGAACAAATGACCATAGTCAGTATTGAGTAGGATATCCTAGCTCATAAGCAACTACCTCAAGTATGGGCCCACGATCAGCTCCCAATAAGTGAATCTCATCCAATATCATAAGTCCAACCTATTGATCAGTGTGAGCAGGGTTTGAAAATGAAGTAGAAAGCTTCAATATTGAGATGATTTCAATATAGAATATTACACACACCCACACATGCACACAAGACACATAAGAATGTACCTTTGTGACATAACTACGACTATGCCAATTTCGACTAATACCATCCCACTTTTCAGGGGTAGATATGATGATATCTGCTGACAAGAGGGCCATCAAATCTGGTGTATAGTCTCCAGTCATTTCAACCTGATCACAGGCATAATATCATTACCACTAGTACCATAGATTAACTTTTGTATGCCTTTCTTATCAAAACAAAGATTAATACCATCTTTTTCCCTAGCTGAGAGACAAGACGCTTTTGCCAATCGCTCATTCTTTCCCTAACAATTGCCTTCAAAGGTGCTATATAAATAACCTGCACAATCCCACCGCATTTTAGCATACACACTTGATGCAGACTATACATGATACTGTACAACGTAGGCAATAGACACATCATCTCTGTAAGCACTAACGCAAAGCAAAAAATTTTAAGCCAAATGAATACAGGAAGTTTCACCATTTATCCACACCAATGAATAGATGAAAATTTACTAGGCATTTTATTCTTAGTCCCACGTCTCATCACAGTTCAGTATAATCAAGCACCTAAGTTCCCAGCCTGTAAAGAGCTAACAGGATGATTGACTTCAAATAAAATGCATAATACTCATCTTGTTTTGCTTCTGTAATTTATGCTCCAGACAATTCCATCTCAAACTGCATTAACAAATTTAGGCACAAACCTTCATATCAGGCTGTGTGTTGAAAAGATGAAGCATAGCAAGCTCAGCAGATATTGTTTTTCCACTTCCAGTTGGAGCTCCTAAGAGAACATTATTGTCTGTGTGATACAAGACATGAAAAATCTGCACAAGTCCAGTAAAGGCATTATAGAAGCCTTCATATGTTATTTACATATTTAAGACCCGCTATACATAATCTAAGAAATTTTGTAGTAAAGCAAAAGAACCTACCTGTGTTTGTATAGGATTAAAATGTGAAAATTTATATAATGCTTCATAAGCACTGTTTCCAATGGAAGACACAGGAAGAGGTTTTAAATCAAGGAGTTCAGTGTGAGCAGTCCGAGCCTGAGGAAGATATAGTCGAATTGTGAGATATAGCTAGGCCAATTGACATACAAAAGTTCTAGATAAAAAAAAAAAAGGTCATGTATATTACCTCCGGCAATGGTAAATTATGAAAAGTGATAGTGTAGAATGCCTCTGCATGAAGCCAAGAATCAGAAATGGCATGAATGTAATATTGGGGGGGATGTGGTTCAAAAATAGGCACAGTGAAGGAAAGCTTGTAAGGTTCCCCCTTAGCCATTCGCTTTGTCAGAGTAAAGAGCTCCGAGTGGTAGATGTGATCATTCTCAGAATCCTGCATGAAATAGTTGACCATGTGCATCCAATACGGGGTTATCATTATATATATATAGTTTGTAAAATGATATCTAAAGAAAAAGACTGATATGTTTTTGCAGTGGCTTATTTGTGGCTACAACTTGCTCACAACATGTGTGTCAAACACACATTTTACACTTTTATACACCAACTTATGCGTGCATTCTAGATAAAACAAACAGCAATTGGAGATGGCATAAACATATGTAGATGTCGGCAGCTCTTAGGTGATGTTTGGCACATTGCCTAGTAACAAGATTGATGTTAATTCATTTCATCACTCAGAAAAATTTCCCCTTTGCAATTGTTGGCAATGCTAGTTTGGTATACACAGGAAACCTAGCTATTAATTCATATTACCATATTTGGTATATCAATAAGGTGAGTAAAGTTTCAGTTAGGTCCCTTACATTTTACTAACCTTCGATTTAGTCCAAAAAGTTCTTTTTGTTCTATTTATGTCCTTAATGTTTTCAAAACGTTTCAATCTTATCGTTTTCATAGAATGTACCCAAATTATAAAGGGAAAAACTAAAGAAGAATCAAATTACAATGTTAGAATTCATTAGTGCCATTTGAATTCATTATTAATAGTAATAATTAATAATAATGATTATTTTTATTTTTATTAATTATTTAATAATAACAGGAAATTTAAAATTATCATTATAATTATCATTAATCCAAGTAGATTGCCACATATCCAATGCCGTTTTTCAAGATTTAAAATAAGGGGTTCTAACTCTTCTAAAATTCCAAACACACATTGCGCAGAATACATACTGAGATATAAATACTTAAAACAAAGCCAAACTTTATTCCACTAGTTCGGGTTGGCTGCATGCATCAATCAATGCCATTGAGGCTATACAGAAAAGGGTGGCTCAATGCATGAGGCTCCCATCTAGTGGGGTATAGGGAAGGTAGATACACGCAGTCTTCCTCTTGCTTTGCGGATAGGCTACTTTTAGGATTTGAACTGGTGACCTATAGATCACAAAACAGCAACCTTATCACTGAGGCTATATCAAACAAAAGTTCCAGTAAAACTAGTTGCAGCAACTCAAAATACATATATTTAGCACGGACAAAATGGGACACCATTTGGATATGGCACAAACACGTTTGTAAATTCTTAACTTTCTTTGTATCAGCCAAGCTAAGATTAAGATTGAGCATTGAGTTCTGCGGTGTTAGCACATGGTCATCTAAGAGAGATTCTGGGATTAGGTCTCTTAGGCACATTGATGTTTTCTCTTCTCCGTTTGTTTTATTTTTCCTTTTATAATTATTGGGATCCCTTATCCTCTAATAGTCTCATTAATGCACTTCTACAAATCAAAATGACTTTTCCTTCAGATGATCATATAAACTGGTCAAGTTATCATCACATGAAAATCCATTCACCTCTACCAAAATCCACCAACGCTGAGCAGCACCATGAAAACGATCTTTCCAAATGAAAACAGGCATTATCACCAAATCAACCTGAAAATAAAGAATGATCACATGGAATTGGATATCAGAGCTAAATTATGTGATGAAATCAAAGAAAAAAATTGCACTGATTAGTTTGGAAAAATTTGTTCATTGAGGAATTACCTTCAGGACCGTTCTTGTTATTGGACTAACAGTTGCTGATAACTGAATTGATGGAAAACACCCCAGGCATTGCTTGACCAACTAAGAAAGGGGAGGGATAAGAAAAGAACAATTAACATTTATTCAACATCTGAACCCACATGCAAAGGAAATCTTCGAACACCATCCTACTAAAAGTTAAATACCCTTCCTCCAGGTGCATAACGAATTAATGCCCCAATGTCTTTTTCCTCCATCTCAAACAGGCGATCAAGGTCAGCCCCACATTCTTCAAGTTTCCGCAATATCTACACCAACCAAAAAGATCATCACACACCACTATGAAATATGGCTAGAGAATATAGTGAAAATAATAGTTGAGAACAAACTTCTGCAGAAAGGTCCTTGTCAAATTGTCGAAGAGCATGTTGGTGCGGCCAAATTTGGTGATCCACGGCTTTGCAATATTCCAACATGAACAAGGACATCTCACACCAGCCTCTTCGAAGACAAATCTCGAATAAAGCCCGCATTATACGAGCCAAGCTTGCACTTATGTAGGCAGCATCAGATACTAACGAAAAAGAATCTATAGAACCTCGAGATATGTATAACTGCAAAATAGCAGATGAAAGCTATATGCTCTTCATACAATTATTAGGTATTCTAACAGGAAAACAAAGTCAATGGCTTAAGACCTCAACCTGAATCAAAATGGAAATCTTTCCATGTTTATTCGAAGGACCACCTTTAATTTCTAATGGGCATGATGTGCGTGCCAACATCTCTAGCTCATTTTGTTCTTCTTCTCGAATAACAATATTCTCAAATTCAGATGAATGTGCAACCATGTTAACCACCTAGGGTGACAGAAAAGGTAAAAGGAACATAAAAAGAAAAATTATAAAAATATCATCCTGACAGGATACATGTTTACATAGGCTTGCAATGAGGGCATTAAAAATAAAGAAACATGAGAACTTGAATAGAAATAAGAATGCAGCAAGGCTGCCCAATTTCTCTTCATATAGGAGATGGCATCTCCCTTGAAATAGCATTGTGAAGAACACTGAATGAAGCCATAACCATTTTCACAGCAAACTTGAGGGCAAAGAAACTCCCTTAAAATAGGATATAATAAACACAAGCTGAAATCTTTAGCAGTGATTAAAACCTTGTTTACAATAGATCACAATTAATAACATTCACCTCACTATCATTCATGTGGCGTCTCAACATTTCATTGTATGTTTCAACACTGGAATATTGAATATAAAAGTGGCTTGCAATGCGACCAAGTTCGGTACAGTAAAAATTGCCACTTTTCTCATCAAACCGCATCATTTTTGCTTTATCAAGTGCACGCGCAGCATCAATTACAAGGGATCTTTGCTTGGAACTTAAACCAGGATCTGCCATCACCTAAAGCATAGAAGATCAGTAGACAAATTGTATTCTAGACAGCACATACAAATCATCACAAAAGAACCGTGTATAAAGGAAATCGCCAAAAATCTTTCTCAATATGATAAATGAGAGGAAAAAATGCAAAATCCGTGAAATTCAGGAAATTATCAACTTTCAATTTTAAAGTAATCAATGTACACTTCCCAAGCTTTTTCTGCAAAAAAGGTGACACTAATTACTTGGAGCATATCAGAAAAAGAAAATAGATCTTTTTTTTTTTTCTGGGGGCGATTTCTAGGTACAAGTTCTTTTTGCTTTAATGGGTAAGTCTTTGATGCATGGACTTATGTGGAAGGGGCAGACCACATGTGCTCAGAACAAGCAGGAAGCACAATTCATAAGACATTTGAAAGACTGGCAGACAAGTGCACCAACAAAAATGAATAAGGAACGTGTATTTTTACAATACCAGTTTCAGATGATAGTCTGCAAACAATAGTACATCTTCTTAAGAATAGCATTCTCTCCATATCACTATTCCCATGTTTCAGGTAAGAATCCCCAACTACTTCTTAGTGTTCACAGGATATTTGCCCCAGCTGATACCAAATTTAATCATGTTGTAGAACTGGAATAATAAAGGTAAAGTTTGCAAAGTACCTCATCCCACCCAATACCATATGCCAAAGGATTCATCCTCATCCTTATGAAAAGATATGTATAGCCAAGCCATGCACAGGCTTCCTTAACATTAGTTACAGTACCCAATGCCACCTCTGCATTTAAATTATCCTTCAAGGAGCTAATAAACTGCAAATGATCAAAGAAGTCAATACACACGATACCAAATACATTAACCTCATGCTGATCCTTTGGTCAGGCGAAGATTTAAAGTACACGTAAACATAATTGCCTCATCATTTTCCTTATCATTACCTGGCTTTCTATAGGGAGCTGACTTGTCAGCAGCCGCAGATAATAAGCTAGTTTATCATGAGACGTAATTATGATACCTTCACCACTTTTGTCAAACTGAGGTCTCCCTGCTCGCCCAAATATCTACAGAAAAATGTCAAAAAATAGAATTTTATCTAGTGATAAAGCTAAAGTGGTAAAACAAAGCACTTCATATGTACGTAAAACAAGAACCTCCAGGCCCTACCTGCATAACATCGAGCATACCTAGATCTCGCCACCCACCAGCTTTTGGATCATACAATTGGGTACCCTGGAGAAACACAACATTCAAACAAATGTATAAGACAATAGAAACCCAAGACCTGCAAGAACCTGACACAACATAATAATTTGATACTGAATCACCAGAATAACCATTAAAATAAATACCAAAAATCCAAAACCAAGCTGCTGAATTTACATTCCAAAGTATAATATCAGTAGGAATTGACACAAAAGTTCTACCATTAGCAATAAAAGACTAGACTAAAACATAATGTGTTAGCACTAAGATTTTGTTCCAAAATCTCATCCCAGGGCAGGGTCACCACATATAAAAGAAAGGATATTGATCCCTCGAGGCTTAGGATCTTTATTTATTTATCAATTAATTTTTTCTATAAACGAATATTACTGAGATGAAGTGATAAAGATACAAGAAGATAGGAGGGCAAGAGATCCTCTACACAAGAACAAAAACAAACAAAAGGAAAAACTACCAATGAAGCATAGCTTTCCAATTTTTGAAAAACTCTCAAAGGGAAATTCCTTCAAAAAGATCATATGCCTTGCGGCAAACAAAGGCCAAATGCCTAATCCTACACCATAAAACTTGCTTGTCTGACAATCTGCCATTGTAGCTACAATAATTACACTCCAAACAAACACTCCAAACAGTGGGCATATAATGGACATAGTCACCAAGCCTTCTTCCTTCTCATAAAACCAGCAAAACTATTCAACTGGGACTAATTTAAGGTTGTTGGGCACGCCCAACACTCACCTTGAGGCTTGGAATGTTATAAACTCATTTCAAAAGCTACTATACACCGAAAGCACCAAAAATCTTGCTGGAAATAGTGGTAGTGATTAATATCATTTCAATTACAGATATTGGTCATGATAGTAATTGATGTCATCAAGAAACAAAGGAATCAATCCATAATTGGAAAAAAAAGAGTAATAGGAGGAAGTTTAATTATTTTTGTAAATGTAAGATGCATTTATTCTTTTATACATATAAATATCAAGAATGCTACTCACTGAAGCAAAATTCACATAATTTTCGCATTTAATTTCTCTCTTAAGTCTATTCTCAACTTTCTCAAGCTCAAGATAGCTAAGATCGAGATTTTATCTAAGAGCGGAAGGGAGATACAGAATTGTAATTGTAACACGGATCGTAAGATCCTACAAAAAAATGTTACATTCATATAATTTATATGTGCATATAACATGACAAAGTTAAGCAAAATAAAGGGAAAAAAAAAGACACTATTCTATCCCAAGTTATTTTTCTCTTGAGATTTTTTGTTTGAAGCCGCATAATATAAACAAATGACCCTAAAATAAAAACAAACCCAACCCCTCATGACAAAGGCAGAAGCCCAATAATAAAAACAAATCCTGCCCATACACTCGCCCTTAAAATAATGGTTCTGCACAAAAAACCCTAGACATCATGTGTGTGGCTGCGCAGCCACCTCTATCTTACCCTTTCTCTATCTCAATCTCGATCTGTCAATGGCTCTACCATATCACCGCCGGCCACCCAAGGTTTGGCCTTGTTCACCTCCGGCAGTTGCTCTCTCGATCTCTCCATCTGTCGATCTGTTTCTGTCATTTCACCACTGGCAGTCATTGTTGGGCTGCTTCTTTCTTCTGCTTCGATCATCTTTCTTCTGCTTCCTTATCCCTTCCCCCTTCTCGTTGACGGCTACATCGGGTTGGGTTGAGAAAGGATATGGGATGGCCAGCTCACGAAATATTGGGATCGCCCAAAGGTGTCAAAATCGTGGGATTGAGCAATCCTACGAGATAATAGCTCTCAATCCTAGCTACCTTGCTCAAGCTGGTATCAAAGCTTTTATGACCAAATAGTCTAGAGTTCAATCCTTATTGGCCTCATTCTTCTAAATGTTTAATTTTTGATAATGTAAGGTGCACTTATACATTGTCCATGCTCCAAACCCAATAGGCTCGTGTTAAAGTGTATGTTAAATACAAAAATTGTTCATGTGCTTCTATCCAATAGCTTAAACTTTTGGAAGAATTAATTCATGATAACTAGCTCTAAAAGACCTACTATCCTTAACGCTTAAGTTGATAGACAAATGCATTAGAACAATCATTATCTCTAACACCCCTTTTACACAAAAAAACCATTCAGCCAAGTGTGGACAAAGCACAAGGCCATCATACCTTCTACCTCCATTAATTTATGAAGAAAAGAGATCCACAAGGATCAAATTCTTGACCACATTGTCAAAGAGCTTTAATAATGTTAAGGACCAACCAAATCCTACTAGGGAATTTGAAGTCTTTCCGAGTGCCTCACTCATTCTTTAAATTAGGATAGTTTTCATCTTGATAAATCTTTACGAAAAATCCAAGGCTCCCTCTAAATTCAAATCTCCTATTTGGATAGTGATACTAAACATAATCAACACAAATGGCATATTACATATATTCATAGGCCACATAAGGCTCTCTGTACCAGCATGTAATGTGTGGTGCATGCTTAGAATCTGAATCACATCTATTCTTACACTGTTCCCTTATTGCACTTCTAATTTAGTATTTTCAATGAACCTTGGGTGTGTCCTAGCTCCTTGTACCACTTCATGAGGGTTAGCTTCCACAGTTTTGGGAGAAGAAAAGAAACTAAACTTCTATGCCAATGTATAATTTATGCTACAACATGGTGTATTTGGACGCAACAAAACTCATTTCTTCAAGAATATTTCTGGGACATGGGACGTGATATCAAATAAGATTCAGCAGCTTGTGGCCTATTTGGTGCAAGCCTCATGACCTTTTCTCAAGGGTGTCTCTAAATAATACATTAAGGTAGTGTTTTGTTGCTATCTCCGGACAAAAATATAGAGACATTGAAGATACAAACCTATTTGGCAATAGAGACAGGAACATGAAACAGAAAAATTTGCTATACCTCCAAAAAATGGAGACAATTGTAACAGGATACGGAAATAGAAATTTAATATTTTTTTCCTTTCAATAATACCCCTATACATATTTAATATTTCCCTATATGTCTTCCTAACCATGGGTGGTTCGGCAGCAGTTCCAAGGCGGTCCGACTACTGCTGTCGGGTGGTCCCATGGGGGTACTAATGTCTTTATCATGTATTTAACGTCCTTGTGTTTCCAAACAAGATACGAAGACAGTTATCATGTCTTGTACTCAACAACTAAACACGATACAGAGACTTTTTTTATGTCTCCATCTCTACTGTCTCTGTTGCCACTATCCTGGGACATATACCAAACACTACCTAAGGGATTGGAAACCTTTGTAACATTGACTTGTCTCTCTTTTTGTTAGGGACACAATGTATAGGAAGGTCTATGAGAGGAGAAATAAGCAAAATAAGTCATAAATGTATGGTAGTTAGAAGGAAATCACAGCTGTAAAGCAATTAGTTTAGGCAGGAAATATGCATGGAGGAAGACAATAGGACAATAAAGGAGGGGAAAGCTTGTTAGAAAAGGGTGCCTAATCAGTTGTACACTGTTGGGAGAGTTGGAGGACTCACATTTCCTCTGTATTCTGTATCTGATTTTAAGGCTCTTGGTGGTTGCAAAGAATTCCCAATCCACTAATACACATCCATTTAGTGATATCAGTTCTAACAAATGGTATCAAAAGCTTTGTCCACCCTGGGAAAGAGCTTCAATGGCTGCAAAGTTAGAAAAGAAGATTGAAGCAAATCAAAGCAACTCTAATCAAGTCGTAGAACTAGCATGCAGAAGATCATGAACATAGGAAAAAAGATCGCGAATGCCATCAAAGCCTGGTAGCTTCAATTGCAGTAATGGCAAACTAACTGAAACTCTTTGGCGACCGAATGGAGCTCATTGAGAAGGTGGTGGAGGAGGGGCAAGATTGCGATTCTCTTTCGCACTTAGCTCCCAAGCATGATCAGGGACAAGGGGATTCACATCGAGAGGGATCACCGTATAACGACTTGCACGAAAATGCCGAGCACCATATACGGCGGCACATGGACGCGCAAGGTTTCACCGATGAAGGAGAGGACTTTCCGATGAGGAACCAGCAAGGCGTTGAACAGCGGGGGAGAATCAGTGTGCCCCTATTCCGTGGCAAGAACGCATATAGTTAGGCAGATGCGATGGAGAGATACTTCCAAATCAAGGAAGTACAGTTTCCACAATGACTCCATGTCGAAAAGGTGGCAATGGAAAGCAAAGCCCTAATTTGGTTTTGTTGATGGGAGGAGGCGACACTGGATCTAACTTGGGAGGACTTCAAGGATGCAATAATCAAAGAGGTTTCAACCTAAAATGGCACAGAACCCTTTCGAGCTTCTCTTGGAGATCAAGCAAGATGGCTCTGTTCAGGAATATCAAGAGCTATTCGAACTCTACTCCAACCCTCTCAATATTAAGAAGTGATGTTATCTCTTTGGCCTATTCCTCAATGGATTAAAGCATGAGGTAAGAGCTGAACTCAAGCTCCATCAATTTTAAAATTTAGATGAATTGATGAATCTTGCGGAGTTAGTAGAAACTCGAAATAAGATGTTGCAAAAGAAAATAGATCATTACCTTTCAAAGTGTGGGAATGGTGGAGGAACTAATCTTAGAACGGAAGGTGGAGGCCCTTTCCCTAGTAATGGAGGTCGTCCAAATGGAGTCCACAATCAGAAAGAGGAAGAAAAGGTGGATTCGAGTAGTCTAGCAAAGGTTTTAGACAATATCTGATGAGGAGTATAAGGAGAGAAGAACAAAAAGGCTGTGCTTCTTTTGTGAGGAGAAGTTTACCCCAAACCATATTGGCAAAAATAAAGGGTTTCGGGTCATGATATTAGAAGAGGAATAGGAGGGTTTGGGGGAGTCGGATTGGCATGATATTGTAGAGGAATTAGGGGAGCCAAGCCATAAATTGTATCTGAACTGTAAGAGTATGACAGAGCAGGGTTCTCCTTGGAAACAAGTTGGTGGCCGGAAACAGTGTGCTCGTTGACACAGGAGCTTTTCACAACTACATCTACCCTTCATTTATGAAAGAAGCTGAGTTACCAGTACATGATTCTGCATTTCATGTTACAGTGGCCTCAAGGCAACAAACAGACAGGAAATGAAAGTGTGGCTGATTGACTATTCGATTCCTAACTTTGAGGCAGTAGAAGATTTACACATTTCATTGGATAACTCAAAATTGGTGTTGGGTTTCGCTTGGTTGGATACGTTAGGCGATACTCATACACTAACCAACTTTGGAAAGTCTAGATTGACAATTTAAGATCATTAAGTAGTGTTGCAAGGCGCACAGAACTGTGTTATGGAGGGACTGCATTAAGGGCTGCCTTGAGAGAGCTAGAACAAGAAGACCAAGGGTTTATGGCGAAACTTTGGCCAGCTGTGAAGCAGCAAACACTACAGTAAAGCCAATAGTAGTGCAACAGGTCTTGGATGCCTATCCTATGGTTCTTGAATACCAAGGTTACCACCTCCAAAAACCAGGAGCATGTAATAACCGTGAAGGAAGGAGCAGAAATCCCTAACCTTAGACCTTACCACTACCCCCATTATCAAAAAAATGAAATAGAGAAGATGGTCCAAGAGATGTTGGTGGCTAGAATTATTCGACCTAACATGAGCCCCTTTGCTAGCCCAATTTTATTGGTTAAGAAAGACAATAGCTGGTGGTCTTGCATAGACTATAGGGCTCTTACTAGCATTACTATCCCCAACAAGTTCCCATTCCAGTTATAGATGAGTTATTGGATGAATTAATTGGTGCTACCATCTTTTCAAAG
Organism: Dalbergia cochinchinensis; assembly: GCA_031216125.1. Lineage (NCBI taxonomy): Eukaryota > Viridiplantae > Streptophyta > Magnoliopsida > Fabales > Fabaceae > Dalbergia > Dalbergia cochinchinensis. The sequence goes on along the minus strand of CM062373.1, from coordinate 48,390,007 downwards.
AGTGATTTGACAAATTAGGATGGTTGAGAGTGACATTGGCAAGACAGCATTTAGAACTCATGAAGGACATTATGACTCCCTTGTAATGCCATTTGGTCTAACCAATGCCCCCTCCACCTTCCAAGCTCTAATGAATGACACCTTAAGGCCCTTTCTTAGGAAGTGTGTTGGTGTTTTTCACAACATCCTTGTGTATAGTAAGGATGGGGAGTCTCATATTACTCACCTTACTGTTGTCTTTGAGGTACTGCACAATCAGAAATCGGTACTCAACAACAAGTGTGACTTTGGGGTTTTAGAGGTGGAGTATTTGGGCCATATTGTGTCAGCTAATGGGGTGGCTGCTGACCTGTGAAAAATAGAAGCCATGAGACAGTGGCCGCTACCCACAGACCTCAAGGCCTTGAGGGGTTTCCTTGGCTTGATGGGTTACTACCGAAAAATTTGTGAAGAACTATGGGGTATTGGCTAAACCACTCAGTAATCTGACCAGGAAGGATGCTTTTCAGTGGTCTCATGTTGCCCAACAAACATTTGACACCTTTAAAAAGGCAATGGATGAGCTACCAGTATTGGCAGTCCCTAATTTCGCTCAACCATTTGTCTTGGAGACCGATGCATCGAGTCATGGCTTGAGAGCTGTGTTAACCCAAGAAAAGGAGACCAATTGCTTAATCTCAGCAAGGCACTGTCCCCAAGAGCCCAAAAAATTTTGCATATGAGCAAGAGTTAATGGCAATTGTATTTGCTGTACAAAAGTGGCGTCACTACCTTCTGGGCCATCATTTCATCATGATGACAGATCATAGGAGCCTGAAATTCCTGACAGAATAGAGGCCATTTCGGGTGGATCAAGTGAAGTGGACTTCAAAGCTAATGGGGTTGGATTTTGAAATTCAGTTTCGGCCAGGGCTGAAAATTAAAGCAGTAGATGCTTTGTCGCAACAAATGTTGTTTCAAGCCATTTTAGTAGTGCAAGCATGTGGAAGACTATTGGTGCAGAGGTGGAGGAAGATGAGCACTTGCAGCAAATTATACGCAGCCTTACACAAGGGAATGGGGATTTTTCCGTCTATAGTTTACAGCAGGGTCGGTTATTCTAGCATGGAGGAATTGTTATTCCAAGGAACTCCTCACAAATCCCTGTTTTGCTAGCTGAATTTCATGGTTCACCATCCAGCGACCATTCTGGTTTCTTTAGAACATATATACACTTGGCTGCAGCCAATTATTAGAGAGGGATGCGACAACAGGTGAAGTCCCATGTCACTAATTGTCAAGTGTGCCAAACCAATAAAAATGAAGCTCTATCACCTGTAGGGTTGCTGCAACCACTAGCTGTACCAACACAGGTTTGATTAGACATATCCATGGACTTCATTTCCGGATTGCCACGCACCAAGAGTAAGGATTCCATCATGGTAATGGTGGACCACCTTACCAAATTTGCACATTTTTTGTATCACACCCTTATTCAGCTCAAGATGTGGCACAACTCTCTGTTAGATTGTGAGGTTGCATGGCTTTCCTTCAATAATTATTTCGGATAGGAATCCCATCTTCCTTAGCCATTTTTGGTCAGAGTTATTTCAGGCATCGGGCACCAAGATGAGGTACAGCATTTCTTATCATCCACAAATGGATAGTCAAACAGAGGTGGAAAACCATTGTTTTAGACACATGTCTTCACTGCTTTGCTGGTTCTAAACCCAGACAATAGATTGATTGGTTATCATGGGCAGAATATAGGTTTAATACCACATTCAATGCTCCCACTAAAGTCTCTCCTTTGCAAGCTCTTTATGGGAGAACCCCGATTTTGTTTAAGGGGGAGACCTACCCTTCAAAGGTTGCTGAAGTGCAGTCATTGGTGGCTTCACAGGACGAGGTGTTGGCCGACCTTAAGTCCAATTTGGAAGTGGCACAGCTGCAAATGAGGTATTATGCTGCTAGGCAGGAGGTGAATTTTGATGTGGGAGATTGGGTGTTTCTGAAGTTCCAGCCCTACCGCATGAAATCATTGGCTAAGAAGCCCAATGAAAAGCTAAGTCCTCGATTTTATGGCCCATTTCAGGTGCTTGACAAGATTGGGCCAGTAGCTTATAAGTTGGACTTACCAACTGATTGCAAGCTTCACCCTGTTTTTCATGTCAGCCACTTAAAGAAGGCACTTCCCCCACAGGTGCAACCGTTTGATCTTCCAGCAGGCTTGTCTGAGGAAAGAGTTCTGCATACTGTTCCTGAAGACTAGTTGCAGAGCTGCCAAAAGTGCCAATCTCCACAGGGTGCCACTAAGGTATTGGTAAAGTGGAAAAACCTCTCAGGAACATGACAATGGAACTAACTCAGTAAGCTGCAGCAGCAGTTTCCAGAAGCTCATCTTGAGGACAAGGTGATTTTGCAGGGGGTAGTGTTAGGGACACAATGTATGGGAAGGTCTATGAGAGGAGAAACAAGCAGAATAAGTCAAAACTGTAAGGTAGGTAGAAGGAAATAACAGCTGTAAAGCAGTCAGTTTAGGCGGGAAATACAAATGGAGGAAGAAAATAGGAGAACAAAAGGGGGGAAAGGGAGTTAGAAGGGGGTGTCTAATCATTTGTACACTTTTGTGAGAGTTGGAGGACTCACATTTCCCCTGCATTCTTTATCTGATTCTAGGTTTCTTGGTGATTGCCAAGGATTCCCAATTCAATAATTCGCAATCATTCATTCAGTGATATCAGTTCTAACACTTTTTTTCACCCCCTGTTTTTTGTTCTTCTTTGTGATTTAGGAGGATTCCTTATCCTTCTCTCTTTCTGTAATTCTTTCTCTTTGTATCAAATTCTTTTCTATCAAAAGAAAATTAAGGACTCTCCTAAGACTAAGATCTGAAGCTATTAGATGCAACCCACCAATGTTTTTCTTATCTCTGACTCTTTGCACTGGACAATTAAACCTGCTATATCCAGCAGTTAAAATATCTGTCAGTTAAGTGAAAGCACATGAATACATGACATCTGAGTATCTAACATACCCCCCTATGCAAGAGCTCATCAGGTTTGTAGTGTAGATAGTGGACAGGTCCACCTTATCTTGTGCTAAGATTACTTAAAAGAATGGGGGATAATAGCACTATAGACTACTTAGTCATAGAAGCTCTGATTCTATATCATGAATCACATCACTTAGAAGCTTAAGATATCAAGGTGAAGGTAGACAAATAACTTTACATCTAGTAATAACAAATGACAGGTCACACTTGAATCAGGCTAACTAATAAAAGATGATTAGAAAAGCAAACTGTAGAGGGTGTAAAACTATTATGACAAGCTCTTGAAGCCAAGATAACTAGACCACATGGTAAAAATAAAGTGTAATCTGAGCAAGTTGACTATAAATAAAGTAAATAATGACAAAACAAAATGCCGTTATTATCATTAGTACCCCATGGAGGCATGTACCAATTTTATCTTCCTAGAATCAACCAGAACATGTGCAATTAAACACACACCCAAACACATTAGAATCTATGAAAGCATGTGGAAGTATTCAACCAAAATTACACCATTAAACAGCTCTTTGTAGAAAAGCTTATACAAGAGGATACAGATCGGGCTCATGAGTTTTATTTTTAAGAGGGGAAAGTGTTTGAGGATTTTTTTTTTCCCCTCAAAACCGTCCAAAATCCCTATTTTGTAGTTCCCCCAATTTGGGGGTTTTAAACCGATTATCATTTAACTTACTATATTATCCCTATTAAAATATCAAAATATCATTTATACCAATTAATATAAAGCATATTAACTATACTAAATTAATTTAACAAAGAATAAAATTATAGGAATACATTATAAGCCCTCCATTTTCTTTTCCTTGTCAATTTTAAACTCGTAAATAAAGTTGGTTGAAACCCTTTAAAAATCTTCCTTCCCTTTTCCTTCATTTCCCTTTGATAACTTTCCTTTCTATTCCCTCAAAACTCATGAACACACCCCATGATTGACTTATGTTAGAATAGCTCCAAAATATTAAAGAATATCTCAGTGAACTATACTGTGATCTGTCTCAGTAACTTATCCCTTTTCCCATCTAGTCCCTAAATTCCTAAACCCAAGAAATTATTCACACCTAGATTTTCAACTTGTGAATAACCAATTTGGTTGAAATCCGAAATAAAAGATTAACAAGAAAAATTCCCATGATTCAATAATCTGGATTGATTAAAATGAAATCATATTTAATATATAACAAATAAGATACAGGGTAATCGATAGTGACCTTAATGACAACTGTGTGCGCAGGAAGATTGACACCCCAAGCCAGTGTTGCTGTACAGACAAGTACCTGAAAGCAGCAAATTGCACGTTAGCATGCAACCGCTCAAACCTTCTAAACATCCAAGGTGGAGTTATGGAAAAGACTGGAGAGGAATAAGCTCTACCTTCAGAAGTCCATCAGAGAAAAGCCGTTCAGTAAGTCCTCTATCTGCACGTAACATGCCAGCATGATGAACACCCATGCCAAAGTCAAAAAGTTCAACAAGACTTTTGTTTCTGGATTTCATTACTTCCTTCTGGAATGCACAAGATGGAAAATCTATGAACTCAAGAAGAAGCAAAGAGATCACATGGAAAATACAAAGAAATGGTTATTCCAACCACCTTCATAAAGTTATACTGTGGATGAGTATTATTACTAAAGAGCTCCAAATCCTCATTCCTTCGGGCAAGCTCAACCTGTTGAACACATCATACAAATGATGACCCTAGAAAGGAAAACATGGGACAGACAATAGTACAATTACATACACAAAAGTAAATGGCCATGAAAAAGTGACGAACTCCAAAAACAGCAACAAAGAAAAACACGTGGGATACACTCATACTCAAATAATACAACATAACTAGTACATTTACTTCAAGGATCTGCAATCATAATAGATAAAGATATTTATTAGGAATAGGAAAAAAGAGCTATCCTTTTGCTCCTAGAAAGGTTGTCTCCTCTGAACGAAAAACCAGTAGAAGAAGAAACTTTTTTGAGGAGAAAACAGAAGATGTACAACTATGAGGAGAATAAGAAATCCTTCAACATAAAGACTAAATATAGAAAAAACCTGAAAAAGAGAAAAACAAAAATAAATATGTAGCAAAGCTTCTGCTTTTCTATTTTCAGGATTTTGTAAACGAAATAGTAAAAATAGAAAATGAAAATAGGAAACAGGAAGTTGTTTTCAGTGTTTTCACTTTTGATTCACAAAATCCTGAAAATAAAAAACACAGTAAATGAAAATAGAAACCAAACAGACTCCTAGTATTCCTTTCCAACTAGATTATAACCAATGCATAGCAAAAATTGAGGACTGCCACAGGATCTTTGCCTTTTTACAAGAGCCAAAACCTCTAGATTTCGTGAGGAGAAACTGATGTGGAAAATAACTGCTTTTCAAGGACCAGAATGACTTAGGCAATTAAGGTATAACACGAAGGTAATTGTTAAGACCTTAGCTCAGGAGCCAAAAGTTACTTGAATGATTATCAATGGATAGGAAAAATATGGATGACTACTGAAATCATGCATATGTAGTCAAGATTATGACAAACTCAGGTGAATAATGATCATGAATTTTATGCCACTTCTAATCATGAACACCCATGTGATAGAATGGTCAAGATCGGGCCTATAAATGTAAATGCATACATCAACTGGTAGTTTTAGTTAAATAAGATTTATAGATGAAAGTGCCCATGGAAAAACATTTAGTTACTTAACAGATTGGCAGCTAAAAATAAATAACAACAGAGGTGATGAGATTCAGGGGCTAAAGAAAAATCTAAACCAATTAATTTATCATTATGATGTATGAATAGTTCACATATAATAGTAAGACAAATAAACATTAGAACAGCCTTATCTTGCAATGAAATCTTTGTTCTTGAACAATGTCAAAGAAACTTAAATGATCGATGAACAAACTTGGACGATAATAATGAAATCTTTGTTCTTGAACAATGTCAAAGAAACTTAAATGATCGATGAACAAACTTGGACGATAATAATGTTTTCAGCGAACACAGCAATACAAGGACAAGGTGCTTCAAATACAAAAACACTTGTGTAAAACTTCCAAAATTACAAACCAGTTTCTCAGCAGTCTTCGTAGTGTCCTTTCGTGAATGGACAAATACCATTGCCTGATGGCCTTGCCTGATAGAATCGGCAACCTGGACCAAGAAAAAAAATCAGAACCAGCACATTAGTCACCATAGCAAGATTGTTTACGTTTTGAAGATAACAGAAATGGAAAGAGACCTTCATATAGCATATATCATTCAGCAATTCATTACGAGCCGCAAAGTTTGGCTCACTAATTCCAATATACTGTTGCGCAAGAGGCACTGGACGATAACTAGAATCAAAGAAGAAAAGACCTGTATCTGGATTTACTCTCAGAAATTGTGCAACCTGGCAACAATGAATAGTTAGAATGCACAGGAAAGAAACAGCAAATACTTCAACATACAGGATGTAAAGGTCAACAGAGGTAATTTAGAGAGAGAGAAACAATATATAAGTTGGACCAAACACCTCTAGGTAATTGGGAAGAGTGGCAGAAAGGCCCACAATGCGTATCATTGTCTGAGTCGACTCCACCTGATATTAAAAAGATAGAAGAAAATGTACTGTACAAGTAGAAGCCAATTATCTGGAAGACAAGTAAAAATACCATACAATAAATAGCTGTATTTGCGCAATCACTATTAGGGACACAATGTATGGGAGGGTCTATGAGAGGAGAAATAGAAAGAATAAGTCATAACAGTACGGTAGATAAAAGGATATGACAACTGAAAGGCAGTTAGTTTAGACGGGAAATATAGTTGGAGGAAGACCATAGGCAAATAAAAAGGGGGAAAGGGAGTTAGAAGAGGGTGACTAATCATTTTTACACTTTTGTGAGGGAGAAGGAAACGACAGCTGAAAGGAAGTTAGTTTGGATGGGAAATACAGTTGGAGGAAGACAATAGGAGAATAAAAACGGGGAAAGGGAGTTAGAACAGGGTGTCTAATCATTTTTACACTTTTGTGACAGTGGGAGGACTCACATTTCCTCTATATTCTATATGGTAGCTTTTGGTAGCTGTCTCTGAGACAGAAATATGGAAATACTAGAGACAAAAACCTATTTGGTGATGAAGACAAGAACAGGAGGAAAGAAAAATTTTGTCCCAGGACAGAAATACAGAAAATTTCTGTACCTTCTAAAAATAGCGAAAGTGGAGACAGGATACAGAGACAGAAATTTAATATTTTTTTCTTCCAATAATACCCCTATACATAATATTTCTCAATGTGTCCTCACAATCATAGGTGGTACAGCGGTGGTCCGGCAAACTCAGCAGCCAGCCAAGGTATATAGTGTCTTTTATCATGTATTTGTTTTGTTGTCGTGTTCCCATGTTTCCAAATAAGATATGAAGACAGTTAGCATGTCATATACTCCACAACCAAACACGATACAAAGACTGTTTTTTATATCTCCATCTTCACTATCTCCACTGTCCTGGACAGCTACCAAACACTACCAATCTGATTCTAGGGTCCTTGGTGATTGCCAAGGATTCCCAATTCAATAATACAAACTCATTCATTCAGTGATATCAATTTTAACAATTGGTAGAAAAAGCTTTATCACCCTGGGACAAAGCTTCAATGGCTGCGAAGTTAGAGAAGACGATTGAAGCAATTGAAGCAACTCTAATCAAGTTACAAAACCAGCGCATGGAAAATCACGAGCATAGGGAAGAAGATCGTGAATGGCATGAAAGCTTGGTAGCATCGATTGTAGCAATGGCGGACTTGATGAAATGCCTCGGCCATCGGATGGAGCTCATCGAAAAAGTGGTGGAGAAGGGGCAAGATCATTATTCTCTTTCCTACTCAACTCCAACGCACGATCAATGACAAGGGGATTCGCATCGTGAGGGATTGTCACGTGACAACTTGCATCACAACTCCGGGCACCATATGCAGTGGCGCGAGGATGCATCGGGTTTCGCCAATGAAGGGAAGGGTTTTCTAACGGGGAATCAGCAAACACGAGGTGTCGAACAGTGGTAGAGAATCGATGTGCCCCTATTCCATTGACAGGATGCACATAGCTAGGTAGATGCGATGGAGTGATACTTCCACATTAGGGAAGTACAGTTTCCACAATGGCTCCATGTCGCAAAGGTAGCATTGGAGGGCAAAGCCCTAATTGGGTTCCATAGTTTTCAGACTAGACTCAGCTAAAGCACTGGATCAAGGGGTCACTGGTTCGATTGGTGGGTTACTAGTTGAACCGATTGAACCAAATATAATATAATTAAATAAATATATGAAAACTCATATATATAGAATAAAACAAAAAAGTAATGAACAATTTAACAACATTTGTTTGCTTATATACATATATATCGTATATGTGATTAATAATTATTGAAATTAAATTATAAAATACATGTTTCTAAAATATTTTCTTGATTTTTGTGTCAAAATCCCTACGAGAAAAGAAAAGATTCATTAGGCCTAAATGATCCATATGTAACATTCTTAAACAACTAAAGAAGAATGACTCATGGGCTTTGGCCCATATTTCACAAAGAATGATACTAAAGCAACGTAATTTTCTATTTAAAAAACCAACAAAAAAAAAACTGAACAAAAGGTAGAAAGTGACCTAACCCTATCACTTCAATAGTCTCTCTGTTTCACAAAGTCACATAGTGCTGCAGAGCACCTCCCCATGCCACCCCACCCCCAATTGTATTGTCTTCTATTCTTCCCCAGCTAAACTGACCTCTCTCTCTCTCTCTCTCTCTCTCTCTCTCAAGGCAGCACAATGGCACAGCGCGACTCGCAGAAAATTTAAATTGTTGCCGATGGCGCAACATCTCCCTTTTCCTTGTGAAGCAGCAGCTGGTAACTTACAAGATTTTTCTCATCTTCTTTTATTTCCGACATGGTTGAACCATGGGAACCGGCAACTCACCGAGTCACCGGACCGGTCACTTGGCCAGTTCGACGATCCATGTTTTAAAACATTGTTTGGCTCTGATGGGAGGAGGCAGCACCGCATCTGGCTTGGGAGGCCGTCAAGGATGCTGTAATTGAGAGGTTTCAACCTAAAATTGTGCAGAACCCTTTTGAGCTTATCTTGGAGATCAAGCAAGAAGGCTTTGTCAAGGAATATCGGGAGCAATTTGAACTCTACTCCAACCCTATCAAGATTAAGAAGCGACGTTATCTCTTTGGCTTATTCCTCAATGGATTAAATCATGAGGTAAGAGCTGAACTGAAGCTCCATCAATTTTCTACTTTAGACGAATTGACGAATCTTGCTAAGTTAGTAGAAAACCAGAATAAGATGTTGCAAAAGAATATAAATCGTCCCTTTTCAAAGTCTAGGAGTAGTGGAGGTATTAATATTAGAAAGGGAGGTAGAGGGCCTTTCTCTAGCAATGGAGGTCTTCCAAATGGAGTCCATAGTTAGAAAGAAGAAGGAAAAGGTGGATTCAGGCAGCCTACAAAAGGATTCAGACAATTATCTGATGAGGGTTATAAGGAGAGAAGAACAAAAGGGTTGTGTTTCTATTATGAGGAGAGGTTTACCCTTGACCATGTTTGCAAAAATAACGGGTTTCGGGTAATGATATTAGAGGAGGGGTAATCGGATTGGCATGATGTTGCAGATGAATTAGGGGAGCCAAGCCCTAAGTTGTATTTGAACAATAAGAGTATGACAAAGCAGGGTTCTCCAAGATCCATTAGAGCTTGGGGACAAGTGGCTGGACAGAAAGTAAGAATGGTCATTGACCTAGGAGCCTCTCACCACTTCATCTACCCTTCATTTGTGAAAGAAGCTGAGTTACTAGTTCATGATTCAGCATTTGTCATTACAACAGCCTCAGGGCAGCAAACAGAAGGACAAGGGAAATGTAACTAAGGGTGGAAACGGGCTAGTAGGCCTGGCAAGGCCTGGCTTGTATTTAGCCTGACCTGGCCTGTTACAATTTAAGGCTAGGCTCAAGCCTATTTAGAAGCCTATCTACCTTAACAATCTGGGCCTAGGCTTATTGAAAAGCTTGTTGAACCTGCTAGGCCAACCTGGGCCTATAACTGATACATATATAATATGTTATGTTATACAATTTTTCAAAAAGTTACGTAAGGCAGGATCGAACTTGTAACCCCTACCATTTGTAAGCTACCACCTAACCACTACACCATCTCATTACCTTGGTAGATTAATTGAACTTGATTATATGAGCACCTTATTTAAATCACGAACAAAAAGACACCCAATTATTATGGTGCCACCGCTTTAGCTTTTCAACAATAACAATTTAATCATTTACCCTAGTCTCAAACTCTCAACCACACAACAAAGTACCACCAACAGTTCATTCCACGCCCGCCACCAGCGAACAACACAAGGAACAGCTCCGCTGCGCCTCGTGGTTAGACTCTGCCAACACCTTGTCACCGAACTCCACCATCATTCCTCCAAGGCTAGTTTTCCTTTTCCACACTATTTTCTTTTATTTTGTTGTTCTACACAATACATCTGTGGAGAGAATATCTTTATTTTCATGGATCTTTTCTTTTGTCTCTCATTTTTCTGTGAAGCAATGGGGTATTGGTCAATTTATATTCTTTTACCATTTCATCTTATGCTGCTTTTGTTTTTCATGGGGATTTTTTTTAATTATAAATTAAGGCTTTATAAATAGGCTTCAAGCCAAACTAGGCTCAAGCCAAATGGTTGTAACACAGGCTTGGCTCATTAAGAGGAAGGTCTTACTTGACCTGGCCTATTTCCATCCCTAACTGTAACCGATTGACTATTTGATTCCCTAACTTTGAGGTGGTAGAAGATTTTTACATATTTCCCTTGGATAACTCAGAATTGGTGTTGGGATTTGCTTGGTTGGATACGTTGGGGGATACTCTAACTAACTATGGAAATTCTAAGCTGACAATTCAGAAGGAAGATCATTGGCTAGTGTTGCAAGGCGCACCAGAACTGTGTTAAGAAAAGACTGCGTTAAGGTTATGACCGGCAGAATGAAAATTGAGGGAGTGGTAAGGAATAGCAAGGCTAAAGCTAAATGACCATTATTTGAAAATAATTTTAGGGGAAAGAGCGGCATGGCTAGTAAGGAACAATGTGTCCATTCCTTACCACTCAAAACCAAACTTCTTTGACCCTTCAAATTGGGGAGTCAAGGAGGGAATGAAAGCAACTTCTAAATAAGGGAGTGGCACAGTCTCCTCCACTCTACTCCTTACCTTTCTCTTCAACTCCATTATTAGCCACTCCCTTTCATTATCTATAAAACTCTCAATCATAGGCTAAGGGCTACCTTGAGAGAGCTAGAACAAGAAGACCAAGGGTTTATAGTGCAACTTTGGCCGGCTGTAACTCAACTAGCAAACACGACAGTAATTCCAACAATAATGCAATAGGTCTTGGATGCCCATCCTATAGTTTTTGATCCATTACCTGGGTCACCACCCTCGAAAAACCATGATCATGTAATCACATTGAAGGAAGGAGCAGAAACCCCTAACCTCAAACCCTACTGCTACCCGAATTATCATAAAAATGAAATTCAGAAGATGATCCAAGAGATGTTGGCGGCTAGAATTATTTGACCTAGCATGAGCCCCTTTGCTAGCCCCATTTTATTGGTTAAGAAGAAAGATAACAGCTAGTGGTTCTGCATAGACTATAGGACTCTTAATAACATTACTATCCTTGACAAGTTCCCCATTCCCATTATAGATGAGTTATTGGATGAATTAACTGGTGCTACCATTTTTCAAAGCTTGATTTGAAGTCCAATTATCATCAAATTAAGTTGGTTGAGGATGACATTGGCAAGAAAGCATTTAGAACTCATGAAGGACATTATGAGTTCCTTGTAATGCCATTTGTTCTAACCAATACCCCCTCCACCTTCCAAGCTCTAATGAACGACATCTTAAAGCCCTTTCCTAGCAAGTTTGTGTTGGTGCTTTTTGACGACATCCTTGTGTATAAGAAGGATGAGGAGTCTCATGGTCACCTCACTGCTATTTTTGAGGTACTACATCAACAGAAACTGGTCCTCAATATAAAGAAATGTGACTTTCAGGTTCTAGAGATGGAGTATTTGGGCCATCTTGTGTCAGCTAATGAGGTGGCTACAGACCCACAAAAAACAGAAGCCATGAGACAGTTGCTAGTGCCCAAAGACCTCAAGACCTTGAGGGGTTTCCTTGGCTTGATGAGTTACTACTGGAAATCTGTGAAGAACTATGGCTATTGGCTAAACCACTCACTGATCTAACCAGGAAGCATGCTCTTCAGTGGTCTCATGCTGCCCAACAAGCATTTGACACCCTTAAACAAGCCATGGAAGAGCTACCAATATTGACAGTCCCTAAGGTAGCATTTGTTTGTTGTCTCCGGGATAAAAATACAAGAACACTAGAGACATGAACCCGTTTGATGGTAGAGACAAGAGCAGCCGAGCAATTTTCTATCCTCGGGACAGAAAAACACAAAATTTCTGTACCTTCAGAATATGGGAACAGGATACGGAGATAAAAATTTAATATTTTTTTCTTCCAATAATATCCCTATACATATTTATTATTCATGTCTCGTCTCCACTGTTTCGATTGTCCCTGTATTTCTGTCCCTATCCCCCTACCAAACGCTACCTAATTTCGCTCAACCATTTGTCTTGGAGACCGATGCATAGAACCATGGCTTGGAGCTATGCTATCCTAAGAAGGGAGACCAATTGCTTATTTCAAGAGAGTCCTATCCCCAAGAGCCCAGCAAATGTCTGCATATAAGCGTGAGTTAATGGCAATTGTAATTGCTGTACAAAAGTGGCATCACTACCTTCTGGGCCATCATTTCTTCATTATGACAGATCTCAGTAGCCTGAAATTCCTGACAGAATAGAGGTTGTTTGGGGAGGATCAAGTGAAGTGGACTTCAAAGCTAATGGGATTGGATTTTGAAATTCAGTTTCAGCCAGGGTTGGAAAATGAAGCAGCAGATGCTTTGTCACAACAAATGCTGTTTCAAGTCATTCAGTCGTGCAAGCATGTGGGGGCCTATTGCTGCAAAGGGGGAGGAAGATGAGCACTTGCAGCAAATTACACACAGCCTTACTCAAGGGAATGGGGATTTTTCTGCCTATAGTTTTCAGCAGGTAGGTTATTCTACCATGGAAGAGTTGTTATTCCAAAAAACTCCTCACAGATCTCTGTTCTGCTGGCTGAATTTCATGATTCACCATCCAGAGATTCTGGTTTCTTTAGAACATATAAACGGCTTGCTGCAGCCGTGTATTGGAGAGGGATGCGGCAACAGGTGAAGTCCCATGTAGCTAATTGTCAAGTGTGCCAAACCAATAAATATGAAGCTCTATCACCCGCAGGGTTGCTGCAACAACTTGCTGTACCTACACAGGTTTGGTCAGAAATATCCAAGGACTTCATTTCAGATTGCCACGTGCCAAGAGTAGGGATTCCATCATGGTAGTGGTGGACCACCTTACCAAATTCGCACATTTTCTGCCTGCATCACACCCTATTCAGCTAAGTATGTGGCACAACTCTTTGTTAAAGAGATTGTGAGGTTGATGGTTTTCACTCAATTATTATTTTGGATAGGGATCCCATTTTCCTTAGCCGTCTTTGGTCCAAGTTATTTCAGGCAGCAGGAACCAAGCTGAGGTACAGCACTTATCATCCACAAACAGATGGTCAAATGGAGGTGGAAAACCATTGTTTAGAGACATATCTTCACCGCTTCGTTGGTTCTAAACCCAAGCAGTGGGTTGATTGCTTATCGTGGACAGAATATTGGTTTAATACCGCATTCAATGCTTCCACTAAAGTCTCTCCTTTCCAAGCTCGTTATGGGAGACCACCCCCGATTTTGTTTAAGGGTGAGACCTACCCTTCAAACATCGCTGAAGTGCAGTCATTGGTGGCTTCACGAGATGAGGTGTTGGCTCCTTAGGTCCAATTTGGAAGGGGCAGGGCAGCAGATGAAGTATTATGCTGATAGGCATAGGCAGGAAGTGAATTTTGATGTGGGGGATTCGGTGTTTCTAAAGTTCCAGCCCTACTGCATGAAATCATTGGCTAAGAAGCCCAATGAAAAGCTAAGTCCTAGATTTTATGGCCCATTTCAGGTGCTTGACAAGATTGGGCCAGTAGCTTGTAAGTTGCCAACTGCTTGCAAGCTTCACCCTGTTTTTCACGTCAGCCGCTTAAAGAAGGCACTTCCCCCATAAGTGCAACCGTTTGATCTTCCAGCAAGCTTGTCTGAGGAATGAATTCTGCACGCTGTTCCTGAAAACTTGTTGCAGACCTGCCAATCTCCACAGGGTGCCACTGAGGTATTCGTAAAGTGGAAAAAACTCACAGGCACATGACAACTCTTGGGAACTAACTCAGTAAGCTGTAGAAGCAGTTTCCAGAAGCTCACCTTGAGGACAAGGTGATTTTGCAGGGGGTAGTGTTAGGGACACAATGCATGGGAGGGTTCATGAGAGGAGAAATAAGCAGAATAAGTCATAGCTGTAAGGTAGTTAGAAGGAAATGACAGCTGTAAGGCCGTTAGTTTAGGCGGGAAATACAATTAGAGGAAGAAAATAGGAGAATAAAAAGGGGGAAAGGGAGTTAGAAGGGGGTGTCTAATCATTTGTATACTTCTGTGAGAGTTGGAGGACTCACATTTCCCCTGTATTCTGCATCTGATTATAAGGTTCTTGGTGATTGTCAAGGATTCCCAATTCAATAATTCGCAATCATCCATTCAGTGATATCAATTCTAAAAATCACAGTGTGAATAGTACTCCTCACTCACAAAATGGCATATCATATAAATTATAGCAAAAACTATGAGCATTAATAGACATCATAAAAGTTATAGCATTGATTTCTAATGATGTGTGATCAATCTTTATACCATGTTACTAGATTCAGTGCAACTGTTGCACAATAAAAAGAAATGGTTAACAAAAATAAACAGGGATTGTGCATACAAAAATACATTATAAATCTATATAAAGTATTTCGTTCAGTGTAACTGTGGCAGAGTAAAAAGAAATGGTCGATGAATAAACAAGATCTTTCAATCTTTCCTCTTTTGCTTGCATATAAAACTACATTTTTTTGCTCTAAACCACTGGAAAGGGACACCCCTTTAATCAAAAATTGAAATAAATTTTAAATTAGGGCCAAACAATGATGGAGAGAAGCCAGTCAAAATTTCTTTATGCAAGCACAAGTCACCAAGCATAGAAATGCTTCGTGCATGTGAGCTTAACCAAAAGAAAAACTTGCAATTACATACTAAATATAAAAGGTTTACCTGCCGCAGGGTCCTAGCAACTAGAGCCTCTATTACAGGACCTCTATCATCATTAAGTAGATGCACTTCATCAATAATTAAGAGCTTCACCAGCATCGAGAGTGACATGTCACTGCTCTTGCGGGTAATGACATCCCATTTCTCGGGTGTTGTCACTATCATCTGAATCAAACAATGGAAAATCAAAAGAATAAATAAAAAAATAAAAGAACTTAGTTTGCACGCTGGAAATGAAATCCTAACCCTAAAATTTTTCATAACAAGAAACCTGAGTTTCTTCAAGTTCATTTTTAGAGAGCTGCATATCTCCTGTAAGCTCTCTAACAGTCATATTCAAAGGAGATAAACGTTGGCTGAATGTTGATGTGACTTCTGCAGCCAAAGCCTAGAAAAGACGAGAGTCTGAACCAAGAAAATTCGAAAAAATGCAGGGAACAAAAGAAAAAGGTGAACAGAAAAATAGAAAGAAGAGGAACTTGAGCATCAAGATACCTTCATTGGAGCAACATAAACTATCTTAAATTCATCTTTGTGCAAGTAACCATCCTTGAAGTGCTGTCCAATCTGCATACAAGTCATTCATCAGGGAAATAAGTCTTTCTCTATTAAAACAATTTCTTTTTTGAGAAAGAAAATGCATAAAGTAAATCCAGTTCACAAGGCCAAAAAACAATAAGCAAAACACAAACAATAATTTATGAGCTTTCAGTTTAAAAGCACCATGAACACAATAAAATTTCTTAACAGGACAGCTGTTATTTTTGTGTCTTTGTGAGGATGTCTTACCCTCTCTTTGTACTATTCTCTTCTCTTCGAATAAATTTTTTTTATCAAAAAAATTTTAAAAGCACCATCAACAAAGTAAAAGGACCATCAAACCCCTCGAAAATACTCATAAAGGGAGAGAGAGAAGAAAGGAGGAAAGGGGGGGCACATCCCCACACAGAGTTTGCTCTCTTTCCCGCTTCTTGTATCACTTATCTCCAAAAACAATATCCTCTTAGTATACACATATGTACACACATACACACACACACACACACTTGATTTCATGACACAAATCAATAGAGAAGACGAAAACAATCAATAGAGAAGAAGAAAACAATCAATAGAGATAGAGAAGAAAACAATGCAAAACATCAATGTTCAGATGATATAAACAAATCATATCTTTCAGGAAAGGAGTAAATGTAAAGCAAGTGATTATTCACCTCATGTAGAATTGAAATCATAGCTATGTTAGTTTTGCCAGCTCCTGTGGGAGCACAAACCTGCAAGCATGTGAAAAATCACTGCATTACACAAGTAACACGTGTTCTATTTTTTATTAATGAACCACCTCCACAATCATCATCTATTATGTTTGTAAACTAGACTACAGATCACTCACTAGTATATTCTCATTAGTGCCATAAACAGTTTGAAATATCCTGCTCTGAATACGGTTTAGAGTTTTGTAACCACGGAAGGCAGCCTGAGCAAAGTCGTCTAACTCCCTGATCTCAATCTGAAAAATACACAATTGCAGAAGAAATGCATTTATAATGCCACATTTTCAAAACCATTACAAACTATTTTAGGTAATGGGGGATCCAGTAGGCATGCATTTTGCCAATATTTAGTTAGGGACTCACAAAAGGCAGATAATGTGCAACAGATAGAAAAAATGCAAAATGCGGGTTTAAATGTTCTAAATATAGTGTTCTAAATAGAGCATAGTACCATCCTTGATCTTGCAATTACCAAACCTAAAAGCATGGCAACACATGCATCAAACACATCACCCATTTCAAATATCAATGAGGTATCCATGTCTCATCCTATAGTCACCAAATAAGAGTCCTAATCTCACATTAAATAGCTGACGGTATCTCACAAGTAACAATTAAAGATATACCAGCTTTTCTCCAGGTTTCATGGGTGCAGTTGGTCTTGGGGGAATAACAACCTCTTCATAGCCCTTAAAATGCTTCCTGACCGTTCCTTCAGGAAGAGCAGTAACAGCTATAGATTGGGAGCTATCCCCAGAACCAATCATACCATCGAATAAATACTTCCTCTCGCTTGCTTGAAGTAGAGACACGAAATCAGATGCAGGCAAGTCACCATCCCCAGCATGTTCTATTCCCCGTCTGTTTCGCTTTTCCTCCTTGCGTCGAAGCCTGTCAATTTGCTTTTCTGACTCTGTTTGAACAGTCACCTAAATAACACAGTTCCTTAACAGAGGCAGTATTTTAAATATGGACAGCTTATGTGTGTGCACATGTCACTATATACATGTTAAAAGAAGAGATTAATTATTGAGAACATAGTCAATACCTGTGTCCCATAACTAGGCATACGAGACTGAGAATTTGAAGCATTTTTATCAGACTTTAGTACTGACAAGCCATGGTTAATTGAATCAACAATTTCCTTTCGATGCTGAAAATTGTTGGAGAAATGTCAATATAAACCAAATAAACCACCAAAAAAATGCTTCAACTGTTTTAAGAAATCAAGTATCATGTCTATCACATTTAATGGTGATAAAGTGGGTGTCCTAATAGACACTCATTTTTTGTGTTAAAATAATATTACTATTTTTGGGGTGATGTTATTTCAATGTCAGCAGAAGAAAAAAGCTCACAAAGAGTTACTAACAACTCTTTTAAGAAATTTGGATAGGAAATCCTCACCAATAAAAGATTTTGCACAGTTTCAAATGCACTATCACCAACAAGATCCAACAGATCTCCGCCTATCTGCACAAAGCGAGGAAAAGAGTTAGCTTCAAAGTTGCAGCAACTATTTGTTACTTGTAGCAATATACCTGTTAAAGAAGATCGACATCAAACAAATACCTCTTCACCAGGCTTTTCCGAATTAAGAACCCTACAAATGGCCATTGCCAATTCATCTCGGGATAGCTGAGAATTAGAATTCCTAACTATTTTATCACATGATTCTCTTAACCAAGTCAAGTTGAACTTCTCCCCATCAGCCAAATGATCTGCTGGGACAGTATGACCATACTGTTCTTCATGAAATGCTTTAGGAACAGTGTTTTTGAAATCCATCATATCTCCATCATCTAAGGATACATCAACCAAGAAACGAGCTGGAGCTTGGAAAACAAGATCAGCTCCAAATTCTGAATCCTCATTATCATCAACATTTCTTTCCAAAGTAAAGGCAGAGTTTTTATTGATAGGCTGCAAGTTTAAAAGTCTTCGTGCTAAAGATGCAACATGCCTCAACTTGGCATCAGCAACTGCATGACCGATGAGTTTTTGCAATTCTAGTCTGCAAATAAATGTCAACACCGGAAGTTCAAAGTTTTTGCACGAATGATCCATTCTCTCCACATACAAGACATAAGTAATGTCCGCATTTTGTAATATGCACATGGCAATACAAATTCAGAGAAGAACTTCCATACATATAAGCAAACTTAATTGGAACCTTGAAAAGGCAATACTTACTTCTTATCAGAAACAATTCTATCAATATAATCTTCTTCCTCCATCGGCCTGCCAAAAAGGCCGTAAACAGTGAGCGCCACCTCGTGGAACTCCTCGGATCGCACTTCACCATCAATCAACTCCACTACTGCTCCTATAAACTGCTTGTAGGCCTGCCGCACTTCCCATGAAGCTGCTTCACCAGCTCAATCAAACGGAAACATCTCATCACTAACTACACAACTTTTCAAATCAATTGAAACAAAATAAATAAACAGCAACATTGGGATTACAACCACACAGTACCTTCTTCCCAATCAAACACAATCTTCAGCGCGAGCTCCGATTCATCAAGCGAGCTCGCAGAACTGAATGCAAACAGTCCAAAATCCAAAATATCACCATCAAAAAATTGCACCGAAAAGAAAAAAACCAAAAACCCCGAAAAGCATCCGAATCACCGAAACATTACAGCGTCACAAAACCAAAAATCGCAGAATGCGACGATTTTCGTTTTAATTCTACTTCGTCTTTCTCGTCTTAGATGATTTTCTCAGGAGCCAAACAAGAACGAGAAAAAGGAAAAGGAAAAAAAAAAGAAGAAGCTGAATTGGATGCATGGATGGATGATGAATGCTTACTTGCGAGGCCTAATTAGGTTGTGGAGAATGGTTTTGCGGCGAAGGTAGGCCTCGTCGACGTCGAAAGGGTCTCTGAGAGAGTTTGTGAGGCGAGGAATCTGAATCAACATGTTTGCCAAGTCGCAATAGATAGATAGCTAGCTAGCTAGCTAGCTTTGACGAGAACGCTGCTGCTTAAACCCTCTTTATATAGTCCCGCGCCTTTGAGATGATGAAAACGACGACGACCAAACAGCACTGACACTAACTTGCGCAGCACGATGTAAAACTGTTTCTTGGCGCCTTGGCTGATGGTTGATACTTAGGTTATTCGGAGCTGCATGTCACGAACAACCTTGTTTGAAGGGTTAATTCTCATGAGATTCTATAAATTTTGCAAAAGCAATAGAAAAATATGGAGTATTATAGAAAAAATATGTAATTGTTTTTGTAAATATCTAGAGAATTCTAGAGACATATAAAAAATATTTAGACTAACCTTTGTAGAGATACATAGATGATTCTAGAACCTTGTGGATACGTTGGAGTGTAGGAGAGTTATGGATACGCAATCTAGATGGTCTATTAGAATCAATATCCGGAGGTGGAAGTCTATATATATAGGAGGTTATTCTTAGTGAAATCATCTAAGTCATTTGTATCGAATAAAGATTTACTTTAGTCCCTAAAATTAAGAAAGTATCACATTAGTCTCTGAAATTTTAGAAAGTGATTCAACTTAATCCTTTTGGTAATTTAACTTAGTCTTTTTTTCTCTTGTGCTTTTAGCTTTTGTTGCTAGTCATTTTTTAGTGAAACTGACTTAGTACTTGGCTCAAGAGGTTGAGTAAGTCAAAATACTGACATGGTTGCATAGGAGTATGTCCAAGGCCATAAGAATTTGGCATTAGAGCAAGGTTCTTGTAAGAGCACAAGTGGTTCGCATAGAGAAAATGACTTCAAACGTGACTGAGGAACATCTTAATGCTTCAAGGGGAAGAATGTCGTTCCTCCTCATAGTGGGAGCAACAAGACTCGTGGGCATAGTTTTCAAAACCAAGCCAGTGATTGACTGCGAAGCAGATCTTGGCCACTCAAGTTCTTGGCTCAACCGGTAAGTCACTGATTCAATCGGATTTAATTAAATAAATATACAAAAATATAATAAATAGCCAATGTATATTATTATTTACACAATACAGCACAAGTGCTTGAATAGCTTAGTGGTTAGGACTTTGGAGTGCACTTCCTTCCCTCACATACCATGTTTGAATCCTATATATGATGATTTTTGAGTTCTAATGATTTAAAACTCGAAAAACTGGTTCACTCATAACTAGTTCACCGAACCGATTCGATATCAAACTCGGCAGGTTCACACCGGTTCAGACCAATTTTGACCAATATCGACCGGTTCGAATGCAATTCCAATATCAACTACAAACCGAACCGGGCCAGTGACCTGTTCACCGATTTTTTGATTGAACCGACTGGTCCAGTCCTGTTTTTAATACTATGCTAGTAGGTCAAGAAAATCAAGGGCGAAGATTTTGCTGCCTTAGAGGAAAGAGTTTCTTTGTTGGAGAATGCTCTAACAAACATGAATGTGTGCATCCAAATGGTGGAGCATGACAAGGAAACCTTAGAAACTCATGTGTTGGGAAAGCTAGATGCCATGAAAGAAGATGTCATGATTGCTCTTAAGAATGGAGAAGAGAGGGATGAACGCCTTAACCAAGTGGAAGGCAAGCTTGAAGATGTCATAAAGTTACTTGAAAAGGCCGAGTATCCCTTGAGGAAGTTAAGTTGTGACTTGTTGCTAGTACACAAGGTGGAGTAAAGGAAACGCCATGGGTTGATCTTACAAAGCGAAGGGAATTCAAGGGCATAAGAGACGCTTGAGAGGTGGAGAATTTCTTATAGTAGATAGAGAAATGAAGGTATGTACTGCTTCTCACTAGCTTACTAATAATGCAATCTTATAGTGGAAAAGAAAACATGTAGACATGGAAAGACGCACTTACAAGATAGTCACATGGAAAGACTTCAAGAGAGGACTGAATAGACAATTCTTCCCTAAGAACATGGTTTATGAAGCAAGAAAGAAGTTAAGGGAGTTGAAGCTTAAAACAATGATAGGTGACTATGTGAGGGAGTTTAGCACACTCACGTTTCTAAACCCTAACTTTGCCACAGAAGATGCATTATCTTTCTTTATCGATGGACTCTAACCTTTGGGAAAGCAAGAGTTGTAAATGAGGGGAGTACAAGATGTGGATGAAGCCATTGTGGTTATTGAGTCACTTATGGAGTACCAACGAGGGAACTCCAAGTCCAGGTCATCACCCAAGGCTAGCTCCTCTAAGGGTGGGGGAGACCAAGGGAAAAACATTCCTTCTATGAAAGACTTCAAGTACTCTTCTAAGAAAAAGTACGAGGAGAAGAAAACTTTCGGGCCTAAAGGAGGATGCTTCATATGTAAAAGGCCACACAAAAATGAAGAATTGCCCTAACCCAGAGATACTGGCATCCATTGCTGAGGAACAGGAGTCCCAAGCACAGAGATTGAATATGTTGGATTTGTCTAACTTTGAATGCTTTAAAGAGTAAAGAAGTATGCCCCACAGAGAAGAAGAATGGGCTGATGTAGGTATAAGTGCTCATAAAAAGGAGGCCTATTGTAGCTATGATTGACTTTGGTGCCACCCATAACTTCATCACACCCTAGGAAGCAAAAAGACATGGGTTGACGATCACAAAGAAAAATGGTTGGCTCAAGATCATTAACACCATGGGAGAACCTCTTAGAGAAATGGTGAAAGAGGTAGAGATGACTCTGGGCTCATGGAGAGGATTTGTAGATTCCTCAATCGCATCCATGGATGATTTCAAGATTCTCCTTGGATTGAACTTCTTAAGGAAAGTGAATATGGTGGCCATGTTGTATTGTGATGCGGTTTGTGTTATAGAGAAAAGGTTTCCATCCATGATCCCTATGTTGGAATAATTTTGTAGACTAACATAAATCAATGTTGAATTTAATTTAGACCCAAATTAATTAGATGTTAGACAATTAGAGTTTTTTATTTAAGCCTAGTTATTTGTGATCATTATTGCTATTAGGCTAATTATTGTTAAGCATTGTTTATTGTAATATATTCATGGGTCCTTGTGTGTGGGCTTCGCTGTGATGGGTGACTTAGTCTAACATTTTATTGATACAAGAAGAGGCCCTCCTCCCAGCCAATACATAGGGTGCTTGGTTGCCCCATTGAGACCATAACACTGAAAATCTATTATGGAATAAGAGAAGTAAATCTCCTAAAATCCTCTATTGGATTTCTTACTAATCTTTTGCGTTTGTGTTTTGTATATGAAGTTAAGAGATGCCTATGTTCTAATTGTTGTTGAACATGTCATATTCAGGATTAAATTGATCTCTGGGATGAAGAAATTTAATCTGTCATTTATATCTTTTAATATTTTAAAATTCCCTCACTCTACAGTCTCCAAGCCTAGAGGAACTCCTTTACTATCTGCCATTCAACTAAAGAAAAGGGTGAAGAAGGGATAAGTTACCTATTTGACTTTGCTTAAGGAGGAACCCATAGTGGAAAAAAGGGATATTCCACCACAAATCAAGGAGGTCCTTGAGTAAAACAAGGATGGCATGCCTCATAAATTGCCGAAACAACTCCCTCCAAGGAGGAAAATGGATCATAAGATTGAGTTAGAGCCAGGTACGAAACCACCTACCCTAGCAAGATACAAAATGGCACCATCAGAGTTGGAAGAGTTGAGGAAGAAACTTAAGGAGTTGTTGGATATTGGTCTTATCCGTCCATCCATAGCACCATATCGAGCATCGGTCTTATTCCAAAAAAAGTATGATGGCTCGTTAAGGCTATACATTGACTATCAGTCACTTAACAAGGCAACTATCAGAACATATATCATATTCCTTTGTTAGCTGATTTGTTTAATTAATTAGGAAAAGCCAAATGGTTTTCAAAGCTAGATTTAAGGTTGGATTATCACCAAGTGAGGATTGCCAATGATGAAGAACCAAAGGTCACTTGTATAATGACGTATGGTTCGTATGAGTGGTTGGTGATGCCTTTTGGGTTAACCAATACTCTTGTGACATTCTGTACCTTGATGAATGAGATTTTCCACCATTATCTCGATCGGTTCATGGTGGTCTACTTAGATGACTTCATGATCTATCGCAATACTCTTGTGGCCCATGTGGATTGTAACATCCTTTGTTGCTTTATGGATTAACGACTGTCCCCACAAACCAATACAGGTCTTTTCAGCTTGTTTTGTCCTCACTCACATGCTTCCTAGGAAAACTTCCCAGGTGGTCACCCATCCCAAAACTGCTCCAAGTCAAGCACGCTTAACTGTGAAGTTCTTTAGTGATTGGCTACCGAAAATAGATGCATCTTGTTTGTATAGATAGTACAAATCAATTCATATAAGCCCTCCTTGATTGTATAGTCCCATACTTACACAGTCTTTAGGATCCCTCTCATTCAGGTGTGTTATCGGTTCATTCATGTACCCCTCCGCTTGGAAGTCTACCAGGAGCCGCTCCTTGTCCGTACCTTCTTGCACCCGCGATCACTCCCCGACTTCATCCCCAGGCATTACATGCCCACCAGCTTCCGCTTAATTCGTCCCCGAACCACACCGTACTGGGAGAGGTGCAGGCTCTGATACCATTTGTAACATCCCCTGTTGCTTTATGGATTGACGACTGTCTCCACAAACCAACACAAGTCTTTTCAATGTGCTTTGTTCTCACTCACATGCTTCCTAGGAAAACTTTCTAGGAGGCCACCCATCCCAAAATTACTCCAAGTCGAGCACGCTTAACTGTGAAGTTCTTTAGTGATGGGCTACCGAAAAGAAGATGCATCTTGTTGGTATAGATAGTACAAATCAATTCATATAAGCCCTCCTTGACTGTATAGTCTCATACTTACACAGTCTTTAGGATCCCTCTCCTTCGGGTGTGTTATCGGTTCATTCATGTACTCCTTCATTTGGAAGTTTGCCAGGAGCCACTCCTTGTCTGTGCCTTCTTGCACCGGCAATCACTCCCCGACTTCGTCCCTGGGCGTTACATGGATCACTTGCAAATTGTGCTCAAGACAATAAGAGAGCATAACTTATATATGAAAAATGAGAAGTGTTCCTTTGCCAAGGATGAGATCCACTTCTTAGGACATGTGATTAAGAATGGAACCCTCTGATGGATGAGGAAAACATTAAAACTATCAAGGAATGGGAACCCCCAAGCAAGGTGTCCAAGTTGAGATTATTTCATAGACTGGCAAACTTTATAGGTAGTACATCAAGGGGTATTTCGCTAAGGCTACATTGTTGACTGATCTTCTCAAGAATAATCACTCATGGAAATGAACAGAGAGATGTCAGCAGGCCTTTGATGAATTAAAGGATACTATCACAAAGGGACCTATGTTATCCCTCCCAGATCACTCTAAAGTATTCGAGGTCCACAAAGTGTCGTAATGCACACTTTTAAAAATCAGGGTATAAATTGCACATGACCTAAAATTTAAGGGGGTAAAATGCATTTAACCCTATATAATATTTTAAAAATTTGGCAGGCAGTGACCTCCCTTGTCCCTACCAAGTTTTGCCTCTACTTAGAGTAGCTACGAAGTTTCTACTCTTAAAACAATAACAAATATTCATGTGCCACGTTACTTTATCTTTAGAGTTTGATTTCTATATACTGACAATGTAGAATTTTTTACACTCTCATCGAATTATGTATTGTTACATCAATAAAATGGTTAAGTCTTACACTCACTACTTGAAAAATTATACAAATGATATGATTTGAATGGATGACAGTGTTGTTAAGATACATGCAAAGTAGAAAAAACAGTAAAATGTAAAGCAAAGGAAATAGTAAGTTGTATTTATGAGATGTTGTGTGATATACAATTAGGTAATCCTTTTTAGAAAAAGAGAAAATCTAAACATAATGATCAAATCAATCTAAATTATTATAAGACATTATATAAAATATTTTAATATATAATAGAGATATCACTAAATGTTTTCTTATTTTTAACACTCCCCTAAGCTAAAACTCACTAAACTTTAATCTTGTTACAGTTAAAGAGAAATTGGTAAGGGAGGCAAAAGCTGTAGCAGCCCTAGGAAAACGCTAGAGGGCCTAGACGGAACCAGAAACACGTTGGAAGGCCTAGGTGGAACAAGAAAGCGGGGACGGACCTAGGCAGAACCAGGTTTTGCTGGAACTAGGAAATAGAGAAAATTGATCTCAAAATGAGCAAAAGTAATGAAAATAGTGAAGAACTTTCTCGGAGAGCAAGCTATCAGAGAAAGTGTTTGGAAAAGTAAAAAAGAATAGGAAAAAAAATGAAAGAAGATGAGAGCAAATAAGTCCTAAGACTGCAACGGAAAAAAACTAGGTTTAAAGTAGGTACGATAGCTCTAATACCATGTTAAGATCCATACAAAATAAAGAAATAGTAAAATGTAATGCAGAGAAAATAGTAAAATGTATTTATGAGATGTAGTGTGATATACAATAAGCTAATCCTCTTTATAAGAAAAAAGAGAAAATCTAAACATAATAATCAAATCAGTATAATCTAAATTAATCTAAGATATAATATGAAATATTTTAAGCTAATATGGAGATCTTACTTAATATTTCCTTATTTTTAATAATTGTAAAAAGTCTTACACTGTCAATGTATACATAGAAATTAAACTCTTATATTTAACACTAAGCCATTTTCAAGAGATTAAAGGTTTAATAATCCTTGTCTTGGCTAATCAAGGAGTATTTTCTGCTATCTTTCATCATAAAAGTGTCGTTGAATTTAAAAAAAATGAATGAGTCAATATTCACTTTAGTTCCTGACATTTCATGAATGAGTCATTTTAGTCCCTCACTTTTAAAATGAATCAATTTGGTCCCTCACATTTACAAACATGAATCAATTCAGTCTATCTGTTAACATCTGTTAAATCACCGTTAGTTAAGAGCTCGTCCTGAGGGAGATAGAGCTAAACCGAGAGGAAATAGAGCTCAGCCTACAGGAAATATAGCTCAGCCAGTGGGACAGAGCTCGAAAATTGGAAAATGATATCGGACGAACTCTATTTCCTATTGGTCGAACTCTATTTCATATTGGCCTAGCTCTATTTCCTTTTGGTCGAGCTCTGTCTCCCTTATGACGAGCTATGTCTCCCTTATGACGAGCTCTATCCTACACATGCACAGTTTAATTAACGGTGATATAACAGAGGAATTAAATTGATTCACATTTGTAAATGTGAGGGACCAAATTGATTCATTTTAAAAGTAAGGGATTAAAATGACTCATGCATGAAATATCAAGGACTAAAATGGACATTAACTCAAAATAAATTTTCATTTTAGAAAAAGTTTGACTGATTCAACCCATTTTTGACCTGCTCATCACACCGGATTCTGGCTAGTTTGTACAGGTTTTGATCAATATTTGAAAATCCAATTTTTTGGCTATGATCAGACTGGCCAAGGGAATCTAACCGGTTGATTGCAAAATAACCATTCACGAATAGATAATTTTTTTAATAAAAAAATGTTTGGTCAGGCGACACACTATGCATGTAAGTAGACATAATATTGTGAAAAATAAATTCCAAGAGCCAAGAAAATCAATGCAAATTAAATTCTGAAGAAGAATATAGGGGGAAAAACATACACAACGCAAATTAATGCTAAAGAAGAATATAGAAGACAAAGTCATGTAATTGATTTCTTTAAAGTGAGTTAAGAAGAAGAAAGAAGAAAGAAAGGAAAAAAAAAGGAAAAAGATTAATATCAAATTAGTTCATAACAATTAAAAGAATGATACAGATAAATTTGAATCGAATTCTCAACAGAAAAAATGAAAGAAAATTTATTTGGAGTAATCGTCTCATCTAATCAAGATTTTCATATAGCCCTACGACACAACGGGCATGTGTTGGAGCTTTTGAGCCACCTGGCAATGCAATCTTGATGATACACATGGGAGCAGGGCCTTGGCAAACGAATTGCTTCTGACCCAATTGAAAGCTCCTCAAGGCACACCGAACAAGTAGTGGACTCTGCTGCTGCTACTTCAATCTTGAACTTTTCAAGGTTTTTCAGAGGGTCTTGTGTTAAAGGGCTCACATTCCTTGAATCCTGAGCTTGGTTCTCCCTGTTGTTGTTCAAGGCCACTACATGATACGCAAGGCTCAGGGCATCTAAACGCGTCATGAAACTTGTCATGAGAGTTTCCGCCTCCATTATTCTTGAGGGATGAGTTCGCCTTTGGCTGATCATTGCCCTTCTCAGGGAGGACATTGGCAGAGATCTGAGGAGATAGGAGAATGGAGAACTGATTTTCAGTTGAGGCTGAGGATTTGATGGGTTTGGTTATACTTTATAGGTTTAGTATTTTTTTTTCTTTTGTAGCTTTATTGATGAATGAAAAGCTAACAATGGTTCCAGGATTTAGTGGAGATCATGTTCGTAAATTCTAAACAACTTGATTTACTGTGAAAATGAGATGAGTAAGTCTGAGCCGATGAGTTTTACTTGAATGAGCAATATTAATTTAAAATAAATTGTGCGATATTTTTAAATGATTGTATAAACTTTAATTACTATTAATTAATTTTCAATTACCATTATTCATATATAGTTGTACAGTTTAAATTTGTTATTCTTACTCCCGTAATAAATCACTCATCTCACTTAAATCACCTCTCGTTGTATTTATATTAAATTTTAAAAGTGTTTGTAAATGTAAATATAGATTAAAAAAATTAAAAATACAACGTTCGAAGAGATAAAAGATATATGTATAGTTAACTAAGGTAAAATATTGAGAAAAGAGTCTTTTTCTTTATTTTAGATTTATAAAAAAAAATGCATTGGTAATATTGAAGAACTTGAATTTAAAATTAGTGAAAATTAAATATGATACGTGTTATTCTTCATAAGAAAATAGAGTGTGTATTCTAATTTAATAGACTCGATTAAGAGTTACGGTTTCCGTTCATTGTATGATTATCTTTTTAAATTCATGTTAAGTTTATAAAGGATTTGAAAAATATAAATTTTAAAAATCAGAGAGGTTTGAAAGATATAAGAAAGATACGCGCAACTAAATAAATGAAAAAGAAACACAACTAGCTAAAATAGAATCTAAAAATTGTTATGAAATATTATTTAAATATGTATGTCATTATTTTTAACTAATTTGGTTATGATTTGATTTGATATGATAGAGTCTATTTGATTTGATAAGATTTTGTATCTCTAAATTTTTTATATATACAGTCATTTGGGTGTTTCATATATAGAACTTTTCAATAATATTATGGTGGACCTAGCGTATTTATTGCTAGAAACAATGGCCTATTCCCTTGAGATATAGAGCTTATGTGGATTTTACATCTAGCCACGACACTCTTTTCAATGATATAATTTTGTTTTCTTCTCCATAAATTTTCTCTCCATCAATCATTTTTTGCTTAAAATGTGTATGTGTATGTATATATATAATTAAAAAGAAAATGACTTCAAAATTCAAATTATAAAGAAAATATGCACAACTAATTTTATTAACAGGAAAAAAATATGTATAAATAATTAGAAATTAGGGCTCTCTCTTTACTTAACCAAATGTCAAGTGTTCGATTCTTGTCTTAAGAATAAAGTAGCTCTAAAATTTGTAGATAACGTCTATCCCTTAAATAGGTCTATAGTACACAAAGTGATTAATCACCACTAGATGGTGGATACCTTGGAAATCAAAAAATTTGAAATAAGTTAAATTTAGTTTTTGGGTTTTTCCTTTGTTATCCTCATGTAATCAATGGTTGTAAGTTAATCTTTGATTTGATAGATTTAAAAAACTTAGGTTAGTGGGACATGTGTTACTCATTTTTAACCATAAGTAACTAAAAAATACTGATACTCTTGAATTTTATAGGGATACTGGAGAAACCTCTAATATTTTTTTCTAAAAAAAATTAGACAGTACACCTGTTTTTATGATTAAAGTATACTCATCCAGAGGTAAGTAAAAATATAAATTATAGCCTAACAAAAAAATCACTAACTAATAATACTGTTAAGAAATAAAATAAAAAAAAAGTACACATGTCACATGTAAATAAAAAATAAATAAAAGATACAATGACTGTGTAAATTTTTTTAATACTATTATTCTATTATTTGTTTCCATATCAACAAAGGAGGTTAAGTCTTACATATATTACTTGATAAATTATGTAAATAAAATTATTTGATTGAATGATAAAGTAAAAAAAAAATTATACTATCAATTTATAGAAATTAAACTAGTAAGATATTAAGTATAAAAGTATATTAGATGAATTCAATTTCTTACGCTAGCGATTTGGAGAACTTCAATTCCTTACAATATAATGCCACCTTTGATGCTTAGAATTTAGAATGAAATCACAGTATGAAATTAAAATTGAATATCTTAATTCTAATCCTTCTGTTTATAGTAGTAAATAAAATTTAAATATAATTTTATAACATTTAATAAATAATAATTAATGTTCATATGTTCATTTAAAAAAACACATCATTTTATATTTTAGAGTGTATTTGTTTGGGATTTTCTCAACTTAGAATTACTTTTTTTCACAAAAAAATACTTTTTGCATACATAATAATTTTTAAAAAATAATAAGAATATAAAAAAACCCAGTTTCCAGCTTTTTTGTAAAAATTAATTAAGAGAGTAGCTTCTAAAAACAAAATCTAAAACACCATAATAATTAGCTTCTTATCCTTCAAACGTAATTAGTCAATTACTAGTTAGTTAGTTATGTTAGGTACAAGAGCTTTATGTCATACACTGCACCATAATCTTCATCACTCTTAGATATGTTAATAGTCATTTGAACAACCTATAAATTAATAAAATAGGTAATCTCACAAAACATTCGCTCACATATTTCACTCGAAAATTAAAGATGTATATTCGTGTTTACATTCAATATGATTTTTATTTTCTTTTGTGCTCATCACTCTTATCTTTTTATCACTTTGAAGCCCTCCTAAATATTGTACTTCAAAAACCAAATAAACTCAAATAAGGTAAATCCACAATATTTAGATGATAAAGGAAAAGACAAAAATGGAAAGAACAATGAGACCAAACCAAACCAAAAAATGGAAATAAATATGACCAAAAAGAAATTGAAAAAAATGAAGAAAAAAATGAATCTGAATAATATATATATATATATAATATTATTTTTTGTGCGCCTCTTTTTTTTTTTTTTTAAAATGTGCTGCTTCTGTGCACTACCTTGAGTGAAAGAAAAGGCAGTATGCGTGAATTGAAATTGAATGCAGTGGCTGGAAGCGAAAAGGTAATTTCATTTTTTAAAAATATCAAACTAAGAAATTCAACGTGGAGGAAAGATTAAAGAACAAGGACAAGGACCGATGCTGTGTCCCATGAAGAACAAGAAAAAGATAACCTCGGCCACATAATCCAAAGGAATTTGAGGGTTTTTTATTTTTTTAATGAGACGAGAAACTGGAAATCAAAAGAAAATCAAACACAGATAAATAGAAATTACATAATGCCTGAAACTGATAGAAAATAATGTAAAACCACGTGGATATTAAAAACACAAAAATCCCACATACAATTGATATAGAACAAGCAATAGAATATGATTGAAATCGAATAAAATGTTATAATGGAATCATTTTATCTTATAATCACCTGTTATCACTGAAAAATAATTGGACTAAGACTATGATTAGAAAATGTCTTGGATGGTTAGTCGTGCTATAGATTCACCGATGGTTAATCAAGGAAAAATATTGCAATAGACGCGTCCCATAGAGAAATGATTGCTTCACAATTAATTAGCCATGTGTCCGTGAGAACACTTAAATGGGAGCAATTATTAAGAGTCTCCCCACTATTGGTGCATGTCTACTAGCTTGTGTGTATTTGATATGGAAGAGAAAATTGAACCGGATCGACTGGTCCGATCGGTTTAACCGGAAGCCGGTCACCTTGCTGGTCCGGTTATGCCCCTAAAATCGGCAGAGCTAAAAACCCATCAAGAACCGATCAAAATCAGATAGAACCTGAAAAACCGGTAGACCGGTCCGGTTTCTAAGGTTGGCTAGTTCAGCGACCTGAAAAAAAGAAAAGAAAATAAAAGACCAGTTCATCAGATCTGCTCAGTTCTCATCAGATCTACTCCACTGCTCATCGGATCTGTGCCGGCAAAGCTGCTGCTACTCTGCCTCGCCGCTTGCGTGCTCGCCTCGCCAAAGCTTCAAGGCTTCTGTCTCTACTCCACGCTGTTTTGCGCTTCTGCTTCTACTTCACCATGCTTCCAACAAGGGTGATAAATGTTGGAAGAGAAAGGGTGGAGAGAAAGGCTGTGTGATTTGGTGAAGATAAAAGGTGGAGAGACAGATTGTGTGACTAAGTGTGTGTGTGTGTGTGTGTGTGAGAGAGAGAGGCTAAAAGCCTACCAGTAGTAGAGTAATGTTGGAAGCAAAAAGTTGAAAAGCTTGGAACGAGTCTTAACACTAGAGTCAAAAGAATAATAAATGCTTCTATGTTTTTTGCATTTTCATTTTAGTTTATTTTAAATTTGAGCCTTTTGACATTTATGATATCTATTTTTTGGAATAAGTGCAAGCATTTATGTTTAAAAAATAAATATAATTATTTAATTAAATAATTTATTGTGTTCCGATTGAACCAGTTGGACCTCTAAACCTTTGAACCAGTGCCCTAACCGGTTCGATACCCGATCCGATTTTCTCTTCCTTTGTATTTGAACTAATTTGGTTGATGTTATCACCCGAAATTGGTTAATTGGCCGAAATAGCCAAAAGTGGTGTTAGACTTTTGTTTATATAAAAATATGGGCAAGGCTAAAGCAATTGAAGTGGTTATGATTGGACTAATTACTAGAATTAGCCATGATAGAAGTAGTTACATGCATTTATACATGAAGTGGCCACGTTTCATGTCAATTAGCTGTGGAGCAGTTTCTATGCAGTCGTAAGCAGTTTTTAATTCAAAATTAACATATGCTTGAACTTGAAAATTGTTCTTATGAATTTAAAGTTTATTAAAGATCGAAGAACTTCACAAGAAAGGGATCCCCAGATGAGCACACAACTCTTTACATTTATTTTTCATTTTACTTCTTTTTAGTTTAATTTAGGTGTAGTTTTTTCGTCCAAATTTATTGTGATATTTTGATGTGAAGTTATTGTATTTACTCTTGTTTATCAATAAAATACTCTTTTCACATATTGCCTTTATCCAAAACATGTTTTTTAAAGTAGTTGGAGAACTCATAACCAAGGGGCTAGGTAGATTTCCCTCCTTGGTGCAATTGCTTGCACTTTGGGATCAAAGTGTGAGTTTGCGTTCTTGGCTTTATTTATTCTCTTAACTTAGCTGAACCCAAAATTCATGACAACATCGCCTATTCAGCTTCTTGATGCAACAAGTTAAGAGAATCACTCAACCTCACTTGCACACAAAGTTTATTAAAATAAACCAGGAAAATTCCATTCAAACAAAAACTGAAAAAAGGTGACTATCAAGTTTTAAGTTATTTTTACCTCTTATTTAGGTTAATCTTATCTCCTAACTCTACTAGAATAGGTCCAAATTGCTACACTAATAATTAGGGTTAATAAACATAAAAATAAATCAACTCTTAAAATTATTTAAAATATAAAATAATAAACTAAATAAATCAGACTTCACCCAACTTGTTCGAAATATATCCTCAATGCAAATTAGCTAATGATAAGATCTTTTCTTCTAGTGCTATATAATGTTCATTTTGCCCTCTAAACTCATATTAATTACATATCTCAAAGGCACCACGCAGTTGAATTTTGCATTATAAACAAAAATCATCTCCATGGCTTGCAATTAATTATTTGAATACTAAACACACAAATTTAACCCAAAGCTCTTGTACTTATACAAACTGCGATCTATACACACACATATGAAACCAAAATTTAATTTTGTCCTTTATAAAGCATCATTTTCATAAGGGATCAAGTACCTTAATGTTGACAACTTAAAAACTCAAGCCAATCTCCTAAATGTAGGAGGAACTATCACACATGTAAGGGCTCATGGGGCTAAAAAAAATTGAACTTTTCACCAATAAAATTAAGAAAACATCAAATCCAAGCTATCATCAATGCATTTTCAAACTCCACAATGAAAGGAATAGAAGAACACTTAAACCCAAATCTTGGGCTCAAGAATAATCAAACAAAGAAAGGTTTTCAAAGAAGAACCCCTGTCAAACTTGTAGGTACCAAGGGAATGGAGCTCTTGAAGCTTTGGAAAAGATGAAAATAGAGGAAAAATCCTCCTATCCAAACT
The DNA here is from genome assembly GCA_031216125.1 of Dalbergia cochinchinensis. Lineage (NCBI taxonomy): Eukaryota > Viridiplantae > Streptophyta > Magnoliopsida > Fabales > Fabaceae > Dalbergia > Dalbergia cochinchinensis. The sequence goes on along the minus strand of CM062373.1, from coordinate 48,356,055 downwards.
CGTCTATGGTCACGATTTTTGGATAGCTCACAAGGAAAGGAAATGAACTTCAGTGACTTGGAGCTTGTGTGTTTGGTAGAGACTTTGAGCTAAAAATGGCATTCTTTGGAGGTGTTTGGATTTATAAGAGGGTAAGATGGAGGTGAAGAGATGAAGAACAAGGAAAAGAAAAAGACAAGAATGATATGCCTTTGAAACAAAATAAAATGAAGGGTATGGTAGGGGCCATCAGTTCACTCCCAAAAAAGGGTATGGTTTCTTTTATTTAAGTGGTAAGGGGGTATAAGTGTAATGTGAAGGGGGATTAGTATAATATAGGATAAATGTATTCTAGGAATTTCACACACACGTTCGCATATAAATTAAAATAATTTACAAGACATTCACTTAAAATAATATTTTCATGTAGTTAAAATTCAAATCTATTATATTTTTGTAAGGTGCCTTGAAGCTTGAAAGTTTAGGAGAAGTTCAAAATTTTGGATTTGAGGAACTCTAATGTTCAAAAAGCACTAATCTTAGCTTTTAAAGTAATTTAACACAACAATTAACATAATCATGCATTTAGTAAATTATTAAGAGACTAAAATTAATTATGAAAGCTTAATTATCTATCAATTAATTAAGATAATTAACTTTTAATTAGACTCAACTAATCTTAATTAATCATAATTGACACACAATTAAGATAAAATGGAAATTGGGGTATTACAAAATCAGCTTTCAGCTTTTTCAATTAAATATAAAATTTAAATTTTATAATTATTTTTTCAAAATCTAAAGCAAATGCATATTTAATTTCGGTTACTCATGTAAGATCCAACAATTAATATTAATTTATCTCACACTCAAAATAAATCATCTCACTTATTTGAGTCATTACCTATTATTTTAAACATAATATTATTTTTTTAGTAAGAGTGTGTTTGAGTTCACATTTTGGACGGAAAAGAAGGGCTCTTCGGATAAGATTATAACTTATACTATAAGCCGTCACTTTCTCCTATCTCCAAAATCTATTCTTAGAAGCGTACCCTAAAGTGGTGCTCTTCCAAATGACTTTGTTTCCCTTGGTTGAGACTTATGGCATATTATATTGTTTAGATCTGTCTGGTCAAGGTCTTCTTTGGTTGAAGTAGACTAAGCATTATCTTCTTCAAGAATAGCTTCAGTATATGACACTCTATGTTGCATAGGTACAGGTATGGTACCTGAACCGGATACATAGGGGTACAAGGTATGAAATTTTTTTTTAAAAGCTAGGGTACAAGTATGAGAATGTATAATATATATAAAAATATAAAATTATAACCAGTAAAATAATTATATCATAAAATAAATATTTTGTTATGATGTTCAAACAAAAATGTCTAAAGAAACACAAGATTTGAAAAGATAAGATAATACTTTAATTCATTTAATTGTCAAATTTAATGTTTTACAAGGATTTATTTGTATATAAGTATCATTTACTTCAAGTACAACAGCCATTTTAGAGTATCCTTGCTGCAAAGGCGACGCTTTGTTATTTGACTGAGGACTAATAAGAGAAGAATAACCATATACTTCATTCTCATAATAAGCAACAAATCAATCGAGAAGTACTGGAAATATCAGACCTAACCTAGGGCCACTTGAGCTGCTAATTTTAGGCTGATGCTCAGTTATAAGGTGCCGGAGCTCAGCATTGTATTTGGGGCATGGTTTTGATTCAAATTAAATAGATTGGTTCTGTTTGATAGAGTTGGATAAATCTACAGTAGTGCTGCTATCAAAATCTCTAAGTACATGCATAGAGGCATCAAATGAACCAACAGAATATACAGATCAAGAGCTGATATATCTGTCGTGGCATCAGTATCATTGTGTGAATTGTAGACCAACTGGGATCCTATATCAGAGCCAACAACAACAACTAGTAATTAGGATTCTTACCGTACTTAAGGGATGAACAATCCGTGTGCCTATGTATATCAGATCTTTCATATTACCAATTCGTTGTTCCACCCTTTTTATCTCTATCTATACGTGTGCTCCAATTCTATCATAATGGTTGATCAGGAGGCAATAGTAAATGCTAATGTGGTGTCAGGGCTTCATTTGTTGTTATCGTCATGAACATATAGTCACAAACACACATAACCCAACAGAGAAACAAGAATGTTAAATACACTATAGTTTAATACTGACGCAAACCAACTTCCTCACACGGGAAAATTAGAAGGAACACTACCAATTGAGAGCCAAAAAAGCATCGGCAAAGGCAAGCCCTGAAAAAAGGAGGAGGAGGAGTCTAGCCACTCCTACTCCCAAAAATGTATAGGGCAATATGTCGACACTCTTATTTATTATTAAATGAGATGTATGGACAAACTAAGTGGGGTCCATATCTTATCTAATGATAGATGAGAGTGTGTCAATATAATGTCCCACAAATTGTGAGTTTAAGTAGCATTTCTCTTCCCATAGTGTTGGGCAGTGTGGAATTACAAACAAAATAATGTGTTGTAGTGAGTCTATTATCATGTGGTGATTTCTCATATGCCTTCATTGGTCAATGGCTATGGTGCTTTTGCACTGTAGCATTTAATTAGTGAAACAAGAACATAAATACAGAGACACTGAAAATGCAAATTTGTTTGGTGGTGAAGATACGAATAAGGAATAGAAAAAATTTCTGTCCCCGGGATAGGAAAACACAAAATTTTTCTACCTCCAAAAAGTAATAATAAAATACAGAGACAGAAATTTAATATTATTTTTTCAATAATATCCCTATACATATTTGTTATTTTCCAATATGTCCTCACAAAAGGTAGTGGTGCAGGGTGGTTCGGCAACCAGCTAGCGGCGATCAATGGCCAATCAATGCTGGCCAGCGGCAGTCAACGACGATCTGGTGGTCGCCGGTGGTGCCACAGACACCATAAGCATTGACCAATGGAGGCACCAAAGTAGCCACCTTATCGTGTAAGTCAAATTGCCTACCTTGTCAGTTATCAATTATTACCAGTGCACTGACATGTAATCCGACAACTATGTTGTCTCCTAGTTCATGGCAAACCTAATCAAAATGCAAGTTCATTCTTGGATGACTACTAATCCCATTAGGGCAGCAATGTAATCAAACATTTCTCACGTAGCAAAGGCGCATCCATATTCAAAGTTTCCTCAATTGAGATAATTCAATTTATAATTTTTCTTCTGGGGTAAATTTAAAATACTCCTTTCAATGTTCTAGCTGTTGACACTACCCCAAGTTTTAAAAAAGTGCTCCTCAAATTTCTCACATTGTGCAGGCTAATTCTCCTGTTGAGATAGTTAATAAATTTAAGGATTTACTTCCAAATCAAATAAAATGTAAATTTTTATGTGAAAATGAATTCAATCAAACTATGCATCTGTATTAACCCAACTTTATTGAAGCAATAGTCACAAGATATAAATTGAATAAGCCAAAGCTAGCAAAGTAGCAGCAACTAATAACATAATTCTGTCTTCGACAACCAGTGGTTATAGAAAATAGTAAAAAAGAGTTATGATATTTGTACTCATTTAATATGGGACACCGTGTCGACTCACTTTTCATCCACCATTTGATGGAGTGTGAACCCTATTTAAGTAGGGTCTATATTATATTTAATGGTATATGAGAAGTGAGTCGGCACGGTGTCCCATATCAAATGAGAACACATAACATTTTTCAGTAAAAAAACGCCGAGAAAGGAAACCAACCTGTGAGGTTAGTAGAGAAGAATCACGGAATCGGTGGGCAAGGAAACAAATTTAACCAATGTGCAATTACAAATAGTAAGTAGTATTAAATATGCATCTTATATTATTGATTTAATAAATTTATATCTATACAATTAATAAAGAGAACTTTAACACAAAATTAATTTTTAATGTCCAACTTCTCATATCATTTTTACCCGTGTAAATAATTTGTTACATGGCATTATAAAAGTTAAAATAGTAATTACACCACTTTTATTTTTCCATTGGCAATTTTCTAATCCTTCACATTAAACAGATTAGCATTGTTTCAGTTCCAAACCTCTATTACGTCTCCAAATACTTTTACACATCCCACTCCTTCTCACTGTTCCTACTCCCACTTCCGATTGTTGTTGATTGTAAGTGTATGATTGAAATAGATTTAGGAAAAAAGTCTCACATTGCTTAGAATTGGGATAGAGGGGGGTTGCTAAGGTTATATATATGAACCTAAGTTCTTCATTTTAATTTGCACTAATCAGAAATACTTTAAGCTTGTATTTGACTTTCTTCCTCTGTACTTTTATTTTAGAGTGTTATAAAGTGTAGTTCAAATATTTGCTTTAAAGAGTGTGAGTGTAGTGGGGCATGGGTGTTTAAGAGAGAAGTTTGTGTGTTGTAATAATTTTCACATAGTGATATTCTCTGGTTGTCTTTTGACAGCAGTTGTGATTTTTCTCGAATTTTGGAGTTTTCCACATTAAATTCTTATGTTGTGACTATCTTCATGTTTTATTTCTCTATTTAGTGTGGTTCTCATGGGGGCAAGTGGCTTATTTTTCCAACAATTGGTGTCAGGAGCTTTGATTCGGTGGGATTTATTCTTAGTACATGCTCTATGGTTGCCGCTTAGTCTGATCTTCCACGTCAAAAAAGAATTTCTCCCCAATGCTTAAAAATCATCCTTGGTTGCTATTGCTAGAAGATAGTGTGATACTGTGCAACTACGGTTTGTAAAGGTTTTGACTAAGGAAAGACTTGGTATTTAAGCATGTCTATTGTGACCCACCTCTCTTTACTGGGAACCCTCCTGGTACACGGTTTACAGTTGATTTACACTATCCCAGTATACAGTTGTAACAATGTCAAGCTTTTCAAGTGCTGTGAAGTACGACATAGAGGAAAAATCAATTTTGGCTTGTGGCAGATACAAGTCAAGGATGTGTTGATACAATCAGGTTTGCACAAGTCGTTGAAAGGGAAAATGGCCGATATGGATAATGAAAACTGGGAGGAACTATATTTGAGAGCAGCAAGTGCAATTCGTTTGTGTTTGGCCAAGAATATTCTTGCAAATGTGCAAGGAATATCGATAGCCAATGAACTTTGGGAGAAACTTGAAGGGTTGTATCAAGCAAAAGGCATCTCAAACCAATTATTGTTGAAGGAGCAGTTTCATAATCTGCGCATGGATGATAACATGACAGTCTCCGAACATCTTAGTGCCATTAATGGTATTATCTTTGAAATAGAGGCTATTGGAGTGAAGATTGATGATGACGATAATGCACTAAGGTTTATATTGTATCTTCCATCTTCCTATTGGCATATCAAGCCTATTTTGATTTGTGGGAACGAAACTCTGAATGTTGAAAAAGTTGCCAGTAAAATCATTGCTGCAGAAAGAAGAATGAAAAATGAGGGTAGCACTTCATCTAATTCATTGTATGTAGCTAGAAGTGACACTTCTAGGAAAAGAATTATGGAAGGAGTGTGACATGCTGGAAATGCGGAAATCCTGGGCATGTAAAGAAAAATTGTGCAAGTGGCGTGGCATTGGAAAAAGATTCTCAATCTGATGCTTGCAACGTTACTCTGCTAAGGGAGAGGATGATCTTTACTAGAACGTAAAAAGTGTACCCTCGTGGCATTACCGTGCTGCCATGGAAAAGGTTAAATTGTTGCTAGTGGATCCACAATAGTACACGGGCATTGGTTGGCATTGAGATGCAGGCTGTGTGGCGGGGGTTATGTCGATAGCTGAGGAATTTCTGGAAAGAGGCAATATGGAAGTTGCACCATAACTTTTCAGTAAGGTTTTGATATGTGCCAAGGTAAAATTCTTGGAATTGTTCCATTGAAAATGAGCATACTTTTTATTGTGGAGTATGATAGTTCTTTGAACTTTGATTGTTGGTATAGACAATGACAGCAAGGGATTATCGGTGTTGATAACAGAAGCTGAAGCTGTGTTTATTTCAATCAAGGCAGAGATTGTTAGTGTTTGATTGAAATAGATTTAGGAAAGAAGCCCCACATTGCTTAGAATTGACATAGAGAGGGGTTGTCAATGCTATATATATAAGCCTAAATTCTCCATTTCAATTTACACCAATAAAAAACATACAACTTCACTTATGTCTTGTTTCAAGAGAAACTCGAAAAATGTCATGATTTTGTTGTACATAAGTCATACTTGGTTAGAGCGAGTTAAATTTTGCAAATAAGTCATTTCAAGGTCCCATGACTTATGTAACAACATCATGGACCAAGTTATGCGACTTATGCATAACTCTGCCTACAAATTTGGCTTCCGAAGCAGTCACCAGTCATTGAGTTGCTCCGCTCACCTTAGTATCATGGCTAAGAGTTGTTGTATTTTAGTTCATTACAATGGTGAGATTTCAAATACTGCAAAGGGAGTCACTTTTACTAGTATTTGACCAATTTGTGTTATTATTCATCCGACTATCAACTTTTCGTAGTTACAATGGAGTATACAACAGCAGTTGGGCCAAGAAAATAACATGCAGATTATCGAGATACTGTACAGGTTACCCATAGCGATATTACAAGGGGTGATCAAGTATGCTAGTTTTCCAATCTGCAATGATCATGATGTGAGTATGATGTTTATTTTTCAAGCCCGATTTCCTGAGGTTCGTATTATGGATATGTTTATTATTCTGCAAGAAAGTCCGTTCAGCTCTAGAGGTTCCAATCCCCTTTAATTAGCTGCTGGGCCTTCCTCCTCACTTAACTAGGCACCTGCCATAAATAACTCTGAAGGCCAAAGAGAAAATGCTGGTGATTTTGTGGCAAGTTCAAGCTTTGCATAACTTCCTGAACCATTGGTCCAAGGTGAGCAGGTTTAGATTATTCAAATTTCATTGAGCATGGGGAAGATGTGGATGAAGAGCAATTTGATGGCCCTGTACATAATGAGAGTAATGAAGGATCTGACAGGGAGGTAGAAGAAAGCAATCAAGACCAACCCTTGATGTCACAGTCCTTATCGCAGTCACAGTCTCAATGACAGCCTAGTCACTATTCAACACTGAATCTGGAAGGAATGAATCTGAGCAGTATTGGAAGCGAGCCCACTGGAGTTGTTGGCTAAAAGTCGAACAATTGTTCAGGGACAAGGAAACTGTATTATTTGTTATAAAGAATTGCAACATTCGAAGGTCAGCTAAGTATAAAGTTTATGAGTTAGACCACATAAAATACCACAGTAAATGTGTGAAGTTTGGTAGTGGGTGCAATTGGAGTATTCTTGTTACTTATCACCGGAAAATGCAAATGTAGGAAGTCCGAAGGTATAATGGACCTTACACATGTGTATTTGATTCTGCTTTGCAAGGCCATTGGCAATTGGATAGTGATGTTATCTCTGCTAGTATATTATCAATGGTGGAGAGAGATCCAACGATATCTATTAAAATATTACAAGGGACTATGGAGTCAAGGTTCAAATTCAAGCTGAAGTATATGAAGGTATGGTATGCAAAACAAAAGGCAACTGGAAAGATTTATGGTGACTGGGAAGATTCCTACAAAGAGCTTCCAAGATGGCTTCTTGGTCTGTAGTCTTATATGGCAGGTACTAATACTAAATTCTATTTTATCCACTTTATCATATTTTATTAGTCCATTTGAGACTGGGCATCAATAGTTAATTTTAATGCATAAGGTAATGCTCATAAGTGATAGTCTTTATTTTTTCAATAGTGAACTTAAATTTACTTGTCATGAGGTAATAGTCTTTATTTTTCCAACAAATACAATAGTTCATTTATTGACTCAGCCATACTATGTGGCTAATATTATTGATCAGAATCGTGTGATATTCCATCGCTTGTTTTGGACATTCCCTCAATGCATAGAGGCATTCAAATATTACAAGTCTTTTATTTCAATTGATGGCATGCATTTGTATGGCAAGTATAGTGGAGTATTGTTGATGGCGACTGCCCAGGATGGTAACTCCAACATACTGCTTGTTGCATTTGCACTGGTGGAGGGAAAACGAAGGAAGGATGGTGTTTTTCCTTGAGTAACCTTCGCCAGTATGTTACCCCGTAAGAAGGTATTCTTGTAATTTCTGATAGGCATGGGTCTATAAAAGCTGCTTTGGATGCGGAGGGTAGTGGTAGCATCCCCCAATGACCTATCATGCATATTGTATTCACCACATCTACTCGAACTTTGTAGTTCGGTTCAAGAATAAAGATGCGAAGGGAATACCGGTGAATGCAGCATATTCAAAGACTCGGCGAGACTTTCTATGTTATTACGGGCTCTTGCGGAATGTGAATCTGGAGATGGGTGAATGGATTGACAGGATCCCACATGTACAATGGACGCAGTATGCAGACGAGGGCCGTAGGTTCGGCCATATGACAACCAATCTGTCTAAGTGTATGAATGCTGTCATGAAAGGTACCCGTAATCTTTTAATTACAGCCATAGTGAAGTGGACTAATTTTCGTCTTGCTGAGTTATTTGTGAAGAAGCGTATGGAGGCACAAGCACAAATTGCAGCCGGTAGGAAGTGGTCTGAGGCTCTTTTGCGAGTGATTGACCTTAAGAATCAGCACTTGAGCAGCATGGATATTGGCCCTCCATTTTCCTGAGAAAATCTAGAGTTCGTGGTTAGTGAGGTTGATATAGGAGACAATTTTAGGGTGAACTTAGTGGAACGATTTTGTGACTGTGGGTACTTTTAGGCATTGTACTATCTATGTCGTCAGGCACTTAAAGCTTGTTGGAAGGCACAAGTTGAGTGGGGTCTTATACTCATGAAGCATATAGTCTAAACCAAGAATTCAAGGTATACAGAATAGAGTCTAGAGCCATTGGAAATGATGATAGCTGGTCTGCGTATATTGGACCTACAATACTACGTAATCCTACACTTAGACGAGGAGACGGGCGTCCAATGTCTACAAGACGACAAAATGAAATGGATGAAGTAGAACCAAGCTGAATAAAAGGATGTGGATTGTGTAGGCAATCGGGTCACACTAGACGCTCATGTCCAGCCTTAACAGCTGCACCATCAAGTCATAATGGCTGATCAGTTTTATGGTTTTGTTTAAGTTTTTTTTTTCCTTTCTTTCAATTTTTCTGTATTTGCATTTAGTATTGTTCAAGAAAGTTGGATGTTGACTTAATGTCATGAAATTAGTTTATTTTGATATGAAGAAAACTTATTTCTATTTTTTTCTTATATATTTAGTGAAGCTAATTTCTGCATTCAATTATAAGAAAACATGTCATTGCTTAATATACAAATAAAAACTTTTACATGAAACAAACTACAAATAAACAAGCCGAAAAAAATGGAAATAAAAACTACTTTCACCTAGGTGCTGGAAGTGCGCAACTTGAATGACAATGCCTCGATCGAACTATACGTGCAGGCCTGCCCTGATGGGGTTGATGCTGCTCATCCTCGCCCTGAATGGCCTCCTGATGCTCATGCTTGCCCTAAGTGGCCTCCTGGTGCTCACGCTCATGCTAACCCCCAATGGCCTCCTGATGCTCATGTTGCTGTGGTGTGTACAATGCTGACATTAGAGTTCCCCCAAGAAGGTCAAATAAAGGCATACATGGTCGATAGTAATCGAGTGTATCAACTGGAGCTGAGGTAATAGGGTCCCCCATAGGCTGACTGAAATCAGAATAATGCTCACCATGTGGGAATGACAGAAAATTTAGGACATCCGGCATAGATACAGACATAAAATTTAGGTCCTGGGTGTTGGCAGATGGCTAAGATGAAAAGCCAGGAGCATGCATGTCCTGGTGGCTAATATATGGCTGAAATGAAGAGTCAGGGCATGCATGTGCTGGTGGCTGGCTGATGGCTGAAATGAAGAGCCAGGGGCATACATGTGCTGGTAGCTGGCTGATGGCTGAGTATGTGCAATATCATGATGACCACCACGACCACTACCATCATCATCATCATCATAGTAGTCATAGTCTTGAGCTTCCTCATCATCCATATCCTCATCCGCATCCCCTGGATACTGGTGTCTACCAGCACGAGTCCCAACACGAAGCCGACGAGCTGTATCTCTTTGATCCGCGACGTCACGTGGATATGTGATCATCGGAGCTGGAATTGATATGGCTGGGACATCACCAGGCAAATCAACTAGTGCACAATCAATAGGGTCCGTTGATAAAAACCTATGCGCAAATGCCAAGCAACACTGGAAGTACTCACGTGATGGCTGAGTGTCACCAACCCTGTTAACCTTAATATGCCGTTGAAGACGTTGATCCTATAACTCATGATATGTCCGAAAATGACCAGGCCACCATCGGGCTTGACCATGCCCCCCACGTCCATCATTGCCATGAAGCCTATTAATGTTCATCGCATGCCATAGTATGTGTTGGACTTCGCCGAACTGAGGAAGAACACAGTCTGGAGAGTGCCATTCAATAATGGCAAAACATATGAGAGGGGCGACAGAGGTCCAAACACCAATGTCACCATAGACGAAGCCTGGCGTAATCCTCCTAACAGCTGAGTGATTATAAGGCTTCCACCTAAACTGCATTGATAAATAAAACTATGTTAACATACTAATAAACCCCTTAAATTTACAGTTACAACTCATAGTTGTAATTGCTTATCGCCTCAATGCCAATGGTGTCAAGCTGAGCCCTACATACCACCAATCAACTATTGTGTGTATCAGAAGTACATTTATAGCCCTACCACCTGAAAAGAATTGAAAACCGTTGTAATTTATATTTAAAAACAACATAATATTTGCCACATATACAACCATAGTAGGGACTATGCTTTTACCTTGCTGCTAGTGGAAATTGACTTGTAGGCTGCAGAACACGCATCCTATACAACCCCAAGACTGTAACAGAGCTCCACAGCCATCAAATCTCAACCACTTTGTATCTGCAAGCGTGACATAGTGCACGGTACAAAAAGGCCAAAACTGCAGATCCCCAACTGAGTATCCGACACTGGTGCAAGTTACTCAGAAGCGGTAGCCATTTGAGATGAACTCTAGATCCAGACTTGTCTGCAAATAAAAAGCCACCAAGCACCTGCATGATATAGGCCCAACTATAGCGCAAAAGTGTCTCATGATCAGCATTTTCTAGCAGCTATCAAAAAACTCTATGAAACCAAGTAAGGTTGACACTGTTGCCTTTCATGTCCCCCTACCCGGGATGACTCCAAACATATCTTGGCATAATGTCATAATATCTCGGCCATGAAATCTCATCCAGTCATCCATACATCCACTAACAGCTGGGCCATCTACACGTAGTCCCAACTGGAATGCCACATCTTCGAGTGTGATTGTACACTCCCCATATGGAAAATGGAATGTGTGTGTTTCTGGATGCCATCGCTCTACAAGGGCACTAATAAGTACCCTGTCATAGTCAAAGCATCCTACCTGTGATAAATACCAAAAACCAGCAATCTCAAGGTAAGGCTGTAGCCGTGGATCAGGTGGTTTAACTATTATGGATTTGCACCTAGTTTGGAGGACTTGAGCAGGCTTTATTAGATCAATTAACTTTCGGTAAATTACTCGGTTAACAAAAAAAGCAAAACTAAGTTGAAACTAATGAATTAAAAAAGTTAACTAATTAATTAACTAAACAAATTAAACTAAATACTATATTGAAATCAAAGTAATTTATTATGCTGAATTTCAAGTACCAACACTAATCCAAATAAATAAACTAATTTATTATATTCAATTTTAAACTACCAACACTACTCTAAATAAATAAATTAAATTTAAACTAAGCAATAAATTAGCTAAGGAACTAAACAAATTAAAGTAAACTACAGGGTATTCAAATTAGTCTAAATTACTATAGTAAATTTATTAAAATACCAACATAAAATATATACAAAACTAAGTGAATTTTTCAAAAAACCAACACTAAAAATATACAAAACTAATTAACTAAACAAATTCAACTAAGAAAAAATTAATTAACTAATAAACTAATTAAGTAATAAACTAAGAAAGCATGCTAAACTAATCAACTAAACAAATTAAGACTAAAAAATACTATATTGAAACTAAACTAAATTTATAGTGAATTTTAAACTACCATAACTAATTCAAATAAATAAACTTAATTTAAACTAAGCAATAAATAAACTAATCCAAATAAAACTCAACTAAATTACTTCAACTTAAATTAAAGTAAGAAAATTTACCAAAAAAAATAAACTAAAAAAATAACTAAATTCAACTACATTAAATAAAACAAATTAAATAGCTAAAAAAATTAACCATGCAATAAACATAAACAATGGCAAAAAAGTAAATTAATTAAAGTAAAAGAACTACTAATTGTTCTAATTTTACAGCTATATGCCCATCATCATCACAACGACTGAGATTTTGTTGCTTCATAGCAAAGAAATCTCTCCGATAGGCACTCTCTTTACTAGAAAACTCTTAGGGAAGGAAGGCTTGGCGACTTGTGTGTGTGGAGTGAACTTGGGGCGACTTGTGTATGAGGGAAAGGGGTTGGCCAACTTCTCTTATATAGAGGCGGGGTGGCGGGGGGGGGGGGAGAAAGTAGCCGTTAACTAGCCGATGGATATAAGTCGCCCAAGACTGGATCGAGATATGCAACACATAAGTTGCCCATTTTAAGTCCCCAGCCTGGGTGCGACTTATGCTCTGTTTAAGTCTACCCAGCCTTGGGCTACTTATGTCCAATGGCTATAAACTTAAATTGTGCAAGATCTTGTACGACTTATGTATAGATATTTAAACTGTGCTATCTTTGTGCGACTTATGTATTAAAAAACAGGACATATTTCAAGTTTCTACCAGACCGAGACAAATTTGAAGTATATCTTTGATTTTATTTTATATTTGCAAAAAAGCCAAGTATTGGTGAGAGTAGGGACAATTTCGAAACCTTATAGAGAATCTAGAATCGATGCTTACCTTTTTTAACATGACCGTACAAACATCCCTTAGGTAGCATTTGATAACTATCTTTAGGACAGAAATACGCAAGACACTGGAGACACAAACTTATTTAGTAGTAGAGACAGGAACAGGGGCCAGAAAAATGTTCTATCCCTAGGATAACAATACAGAAAATTTCTATACCTCCAAAAAATGGGGACCTGGGTATAGGATATGGAAATAGTAATTTAATATTTTTTTCTTCTAATAATACACTTACACATATTTAATATTTCTTAATGTGTCATCAAACATATGGATGCTCAAGTGGGGGTCCAGTAGCCAGCCAGCAGAGGCGGTTCGGCGGTAGTCCGACAGGAGTACATAATGTGTTTTATCATGTATTTATTATCTTGTCTACGTGTTTACAAATAAAATATGAAGACAGTTATTATATCTTGTATTCCACAATCAAATATGATACAGAGACATTATTTGATATGTTTTCATCTCCGCTACCCATACCGTCTCTGTTTCCACCGTGTAGAGACAGTTACCTGGCGCTACCTTAGATACTTCAAACAGCAGTTATCTTGAGCATTCTTTTATTTCTTAGCATTCTATGTGTTCGTCCTTTTATTACTACATGCATATATATTATTCCTACTTCATAAAGTACTGACTCTTGGGTCCTTGTTGTTTGGCTTGCATAGGCATACATGGTCCAACCTTGTCAAGATATAACCAAAGCCTAACATGGATAAAAGCTTACGATAGTTGGAAGTGTCACTGGAGAGAAAAGACATTGCTGAAATGTCAGAAAATATCAAAGAAGGAACCGGATGATTGCTTGCCTTACAGAACTACTTTCCAACTGTCACCAGTAGGAAGGTGTGATTCTGAACGGAATGAAATGGAAGCATTCAAGGACCTATATAGCTTAGAATGTATGGGCATGCTGACCTCATCGAGAGATACGGAGATATAGTACATCTGCCCTTCATACCACCAGTAGGCGTACACTGTTTTGGTGTTCAGCTAAAATTATTCCATCACTCTTGATACCCCAATGCTGAAAGCCATCCTTCAATTTTGGGACCCCCTCATACAACTGCTTTACATTTCGGATATTTGATTTTGTCCCAATCATCAAGGAGTATCCAAAGCTGTTGAATAAGGCTGTACGCCGCCAAATAACATAGTCGGTCCTCGCAATCGCAAAAAGATGCCGAAAAGAACCCTTTCGTGAATGATTGGGATCCGGCTAGTCTGTTGGTAAAATATGAACGTAGAGGGTAGAACTTGGATGCTAATTTCTGGCTTGAATATGTTGAGGACCATACTGATGAAAACCAAGATATGGTTGTGATTGCACTTGCCATTTAGGGTTGATATTATTTCCTAGAGTTAGGGGACAGAATGAAGACCTGCACAAATAACCCCTAACTTTGCCATCTATCTGGTACCACCCCGTAAATGATGAGTGCGATCATAGACATAACCCAGTCTTCATCAATATGGTCTGCCTCATATTTGAGCCAAACAAAAAAATGGAGAATCCAAGTTTTGCCCCTCTACTTTCCGTTTTCCAACTGACTAACCTAGATCCCAATCAGCCGCAAAACGACAGTTTTCTTTTTGGTGTCTTTTGGGATTGTGACTGCAGACTTTGTTTTTCGGCATATCATGCTTATTTAATGGCTTCCAATATTCCTCAATGATTGCAACAAGATCGACCGAAAGGCAAAGTAGCAGTGTGAGGGGTCCCGAAACTGAAGCATGACCTTCAGCCGGGGAGTCATGTCAACATGAATTTTGGTACAATGCTTGGTTTAGCTGCCGTGAAGTTCTAATCTCATAAATTTGTTGGTGGCATCGGGTTGATTGGTTTTTTATACTTATGAAGTTCACAGAGGTAAGGAGGAGTGGTTGGTTACAACTCACACCGGCAGCGAGGTTGCCGAAGAAGGAGTGATCGAGGTCGGCAGTGTAGTGATGGGGAAGACCGGCCAAAGAACATGAAGGGCAAAGATGACAGGCCGTTTGGAAATCCCTACAATTGAAATTCCATTCTATCAAGAAATTGAGTTGAATTCTATACTTACGAAGCAACTTAAATGAAAGAATTGAAATTTCATAGAAATTAAAATCCAACAAAATAAAAGAGTTACAATCATACCCAAGTGGATGTAATTTGATATGAAAATTGAATTATAACAAATGAAAATACCAAAATAATTTTATTTGAATATAATATTTTATTCATCAATGAATTGAATTATTTAATTTATTAATTCATTTTAAATATAAAAATTTAATTTAATTCTTGATGAAATTTAATTTCTAATGAAATTCAATTTAATTACATCTCATTAAAAAATTTTAAATGGCTGAGATAGGTGATAAGAGGAGAGAGAGGAAATTTTTTTTAAAAAAAAAACTAACATTGTGAGTTAAGGACTATAGTGTTCCTTAAGTAATAAGGACTATTTCAGACTCTTCTCACTAGTAATTAGTAACACGTGTAGTCTTTTTATTGGCTCAAATCATTCCTTAACAGATGTAGTTTTTTGACACTTCACGAGAGCATCCACCCAAGATTAAATCGCCCAAAGGTAAAGCAGGGGTGTGACTGGTCCCAAAAGTGGAGCATGGCCTTCAGCATTAGGGTAGTAGCAGGAGTGATGAAGCCACTGAATGGCAGATGTACCACATCTTCACACCTCTCGATAAAGTCATGCCTGTCATTCTGAGCCATATGGTTTTTAAATATTCATAGTTACGCACTCCTGAATGTAAAGGGAATTGAGACTTCCCAGTGTAAATGTGTAATGCGTCTCCTGACCTCACAGGCAGATGAGTTCAGTCAGGATTGTGTACGCTATTTCATTAAAATAGCTAAACCAAAGTTTATTCTGGAAGGAGACACTAACTCATCTTTGGCCAAGTCGACTAATGTGTGGTGTTAATTCGCTTATATTTGGAGTTTAGTGTCATATTAACTTCGCGAATGTTAGCATAATTAAGCTTAATTACCAAATTGTTTGTGCGTAATATATTAGGTAAATAAATATATTAACTACCTGTTTACACTATCATATATTAGCCACTACGAAGATCTCAATACTTTGCAATATACATGTCATCAACTATAAAGGAAACAATTAAGGACTGCTCGAGGTTATAATATTGTCCAACTCATGGCATGAACCCCGTCTAATGCGTTCTCCACTCAACGTAAAAATTATCTAGAAGTCAGGCTGGAAAGAAAATTATGACATAATATCGATACATTCAGTCATAGTTTTCCGATAGTCAATAAAATTTTTCACAAGAACTCATCTACTTTTCTGTTTACATAAAATAAATTGAAACAGTAAATATAACCAAGCATGGATAAAAGATGACTCAAGCTATGGGCCAAAATGAGTGTTAATAGTGATATACAATATGCAACCACCCTAAATATACTCTTCAAAAAATGCAATCAACACCAAAAAAAAAAAAAGAAAGAAGAGAGAAAAAAAAAATTATATCAAAATGGTTTCTAGCAAGTTGAACCGGTGAATTTGCATTTGTCAAAATTTCACAGCAAAAATTCAATACCATGAACCATCTCATAGTACTAAAATATCGCAGCCGCACGGACCAACCTCAGCTTGAAAAACTACAGCGAGTTCCAATTCATATTCTCCCAAAGGAAACCCAGTAAGTACCTACCTGTAATAGAATACTGGCATTTCAAGGCTAGGAAAACCATTTGGATTTGGAAAAAAAAAAAAAAAGGGAAAGGCTTGGAGAACCATTATGAAAGAACGTCAAACAATGCTAAACCACCTCACATTCACCACAAGGTTTTGAAGAAAGGAAAAACAGACCTATTAAAGTATCAAATTGCAAATGATATGCGACGATTCTCTTGCTTCCAATCAAGATTAGATGCTTATTTAACAAAATTATTTTCTTATAGAAAAAGGTGACATGTTATGTACAAAATAGATTATTTGTTTTGACTTTATTTAATGTCCTTACTTTCCATCACTTTAGGATTAGTAGTCCAGAATTCACTACTGATAGAAAAACAATAGCAGAATTTGCACAACCCACCCATCTTGTAATTAGTAATGACTAAACCAACTAATTATGCCCACTACAGATGAATAAAAGATAGAGGTTTCTATGTATGCTTCTATTTTTGGTACCTCTCATATTATAGTCCAATCAAGATTCCTACTACAATCAGTCACATATAAAATCACAAAACATATCCATTTAAGTCAGACACTACTGTTGTGGTGGTTAATGTCAGTTCCTCTATCAGAAGCTATCTACACGGATATATGCAGCTTGTATTAGCCATATCCAAAGCAATTGCTTCAGAATACAGAATCTACACAATGCTGACTCAGAATTCTCTCTAGTATTTTCCCACAATTTCTTTCACTTCTCAGCTCTTCTCTGATTCTATCACGATTTGATTTTTTACAAGACTATATCAAAATCACTGACAACTTTACAAGTTACCACAGAATTCTCCACAAGAGATTAATGTGCAACGTGAAAAGCACCAAACCTACACCTAAACTCTAAAATCCTAAACCTGGTAATGAACGACAATTAAAAATAGCACAATAAAAAGGCAAGATCAGAACTATACCAGAATATAAATTAGTCCTCCTCCATCGGAATGTCCGGAATGTCAAATCTATCTTCTTCAATTGTCTTGTTTATGACAAGTACTGGAGATGGTATTGGTTTGTCAAGGAAACAATATGGAACACAGGAAAAAAGGACAGACATCATACTCTGACCTATTCAGCATAAGCTAAATTAGACAGTAAACATAGGCTACATTTGAAAAATGATCTTTGGTTTGGATCAACACTGGGACTACCATATAGTAATTGCTTTAATAAAAGGGACAGCCACCAAATACCACAAATATGCGACATGCAGTATTACTTACCATAGAATTGCACAAATCTTTTTTCCTACTCTTATAATCTGTCATTTACAAATTTTAACCAAAAAATGAGATATATTTTTTCATTTTGATAATTAGGTTGTCTGTGCATTCAAATCAATTAATAAGAAATTTCTGCTGCAAGAAAAGTTGTCCAGAAACAAGGCTGAATTTTTTAACACAGAAATTAAAACATCAACAAGGTATGCAGCAGAAACATCGACACACCGGAAAAACAAAATTTTAAAATTGGCAAGATATTTTAGTATATATATATATAATCAAATATTTAAGGAAAAAAAGCATTGTGCGCAATATAATATGTATAAACTTCACTGCTCCCTTATTTCAAATTTTAAATGACACCGTATATGCCACGTGCTGCTGTGTGCCACACTGCAATAAAAGGTTTAACAAGGGTTATGTTTGATATGCAGACATATTACCAAAATGGTGTCTGTGCTATATGGCGTACAAGGGAGCAGAGGTTAATGAGGTTTTTCTTACGTTCTGCTTTTCTCAATATTATTTCTTTGTATAGCATGAATCCTTATTTCTTGCAATCTTAATATTTAGAAGCTTACAGTTTACTCCATTTTTCTACCTTAAGACAACCCTGATCCTCCAACATGAGGTAGAATAAAGATGCCATGGAATATACAACAACCTTAGTTTAGAAAAGTAGGGTAAAGAAGGAAAATACAAAGAAAAGGATATAAATTGACATAAGATCGTCCTCCTTTTCACCACGGTTGCGGCTGTGGTTCAGCTCTCTACTAATTTCAGGTGTAACCTGCAGTAGGAGAAATTAATATCAACTATTGCCAGAAACTTGGTAAGCAGCCTACCAGAGACAACTGAACTCACTAATTTATGCTTTTGCTTTTCCAGTAGAAACCTTAAGTTATCCTTATCTTCCTTCTGCAGCTCATTTTTGTACCTGAAAGAAATATCAAATTAGGACATACATGCAAAATCCTACAGGGAAATTAGTGATCATTACTACTTTGCACTGCTTAGGATAGCATGATAGATATATAGGCAAAGCAAGGTTACACAATATACAACGATATGCATATAGTAGCAGGCTTGCAGCACATGCACAGCATCAAAAATTAAAAATTGATGCACATTAAAATTGTATAAAACAGAACATAAAATAACAAATAAATACATTCTAAAACAATAACCAAGAAAGGAGAGTCATGCATATCAGAAAATTGTGGAAAATGGTGAATCACTGACCTCTGCACAAATGCAAGAAGTGACTGATGCCATATTACAGGCATTATCCTAGTTTCATCGAGAAATCTTATGAAGTGAGCCACAACTGCATCAACCACACGATATGGCAAAGCATATTTTTTCTCCAAAAAAAGCTTTATGAAATAGCTGCAATTATTATCACAATCAGTTGCTATCACATAATGTTGGAGAAAATGAGGGTTTTTTTCAGACAACTTATTGTGCTATAGCATTGTAAAATGTCAACTCAGCACATTAATCATTTTAGCAAATTGTATAATAGTGGCCTGCCTCCTTTCTGAATCTTATTTTATTAAGCTGGACCACTCTCCTAGGCTCCTAGTTAACATTATATGTAACGCTTTTTAATACACTACGATATTATCAACTACAGCCGTTGTATTATATAAATACGTCTGTGTGTGTGTGTAGACTATGGTTAAATTATTAACTTAACATTCCAGTTTCAGAAATTCTAATTCACACTTTGACAGCAATGGGTAAAGCCCATTTACTGATCCCTTTTCACCTCAGCCATGTACATTATGATTATGATTTACTAAACAAGAAGTTGATACAAGATTAAATACCTTGTGGTGCCACAATATTCCATCCCTGCAAGCTTCAACAGCGCAACACTGTAAATGCATCCAGAGGTTTGGGTGCATGAGACATTGCATATAATCTGATTTCATATCATATGAACTTTTAACTCATTGCTACAAGAAAAATTGTGCACAAGAACCCTCCTTTAACAGTAAATTCCGAGATTTGAACAGAAGCAAAATGAACTTTCCACTACAATATTCTATAACAAAATGGAATTGAAGGGGACTCAAAGCTGCAATAAAAACAAATAATATAAAACCAGGTTATTGTTGAACTAATTTTAACTAAAATTTAGTTCAGTTTGAATTAGTACTAAATTAGTTCTTATCTAATCAATCTTTAATTTTGTAAAAAATAAAATATTGATCATCGATGGATGAGCAGTCCCACAATTATATTTTGTCCAATAAATCCCCTTAAATCTGATTGAAGGAAAAAGAGAGAAATAATGAAGAGGAAGAAGAGAGAGATAGAGTAAAAAATCAATTTTAACATTATTTTTTTGGGACCAGTTTTATGAGAAATATTGTTTCACATAAGTATTAGCCTTTAAAGATTAAGGTAGTAACTAAACACCTTATATTTAAAGACAGCCCCGACTGCAGTTAGATGGCTTATTAGAGTTTCCAATCCAAACCCCCCCTAAAGAAAGGAAACAGTGCAACAAAATAGCTCATTCCTATTTAAATAATTGAAAATATTTCTTTTTCTTTTCATTAGATGTGGTACAAGAACAATCTGGAAATCCAAGCATGCATCAGCAACATTGAAAATAAAAGAGAATGTAACCAATTTTACTGCCTAATGGTAATAAGGAGATTTGTTCAAATCAATTTTGAATGCCTATCAAAGGAAACCCCTCCAATATATTGCAAATTTTAGCAAACTTTGCATAAGAAACCAAACACTAGTCATGCTGCCAACTTTTACATTTTCAAGGCTTGATTGACCAAGTAAACATACCTTGAATGAAGTGGAGGAATAGAAACCTTTTCTATAATGCTTCCAACAATAACTGCTTCTCTGAGAGTGCATGTGTGTGACTGTACAAGAAAAATATTGTCAAAATCCACGAGTAGGAAAAATGAACATGCGAAGTTGTAGATATTGTTTAGAGTGCATACAGTTTGAGTAAAATGTAATGAAAATGCCTTATTTGTCCTTCAATGAAGGACTCCAAAATTATGATCATCATCAAATGGGAAGTGCCAATTTTTCAAATAATGAAAAAAAAAAGTTGGGCTTTGGACCTCTACCAGCACCCAAAAAAAAAAAATGACATGGATGTGATTTACTCAAACAATACCAGAGCTGACCCCAGCAATTTGTAATGGTAAAAGTAACATATCATAAAAAACAACTAAAATAAAAGGGGGCAGATTCCTAACAATAAGTGAATACTCAAATTTAAATATTATGTATCCCTCATAACAACTACAGCACTGTGTGTACTATGACAATACTGACAAATCAATCACAATCCATCAAAAACATGATTAATAACACTATTTCTAGTTCATTTCCCATTCTACACATGATATTCCATATTTTCCCAAACAATACCAGAGCTGACCCCAGCAATTTGTAATGGTAAAAGTAACTTATCATAAAAAACAACTAAAACAAAAGGGGGCAGATTCCCAACAATAAGTGAATACTCAAATTTAAATATTATGTATTCCTCATAATAACTACAGCACTGTGTGTGTCAAGTATTAAGCGTACGATGACAATACTGACAAATCAATCACAATCTATCAAAAACATGATTAACAACACTATTTCTAGTTCATTTCCCATTCTACACATGATATTCTATACTTTCCAAACAAGGTCATACAAATGGTATACGTAGCACTTCTACACTGCATATGCTGTTAAATTCAGAAATCAAACTGTCCTCACAGGACCCAGAAGCTTAAAAAATATTAAATTAGATTTCAAAACAAAGTCTATACCATCAATTTGAGAATTAATAGAAATCAAAATTGCTTTGCATTGCATAAAACAAAATAGAACCAAATAAGTAATAACAAGTTATTAATTTGGAACATCAAAAGTTCAACACGACATAACCTAGAAATAAATGTATACCTCACATAGTGGAAACAGTATTCCCTTGAAGAATGCAGCAGGTTTGTACAATGCCTTCTTCAGAGTTTGATATAAAGCAAAATGTAGGTTTTTATTTTTTCTTATATCCTCCCTCACTCTTGGAAGCAAGACAAGCTTGTAGAAGCGTTCTGCCTTTTTTGCACCAAAATTAGATGCAAAAATCCTGGTGGCTTGATACAAAGCATTTGGTGACCAATTCTCAGGTTCAGTTACATACAGAATCTCTTCCCAACGCTGCATAGAAGGGATGTGTTTGAATGCCTTCGGTATTTTACCTACCGTATATCTGCTAAGATGAGTCCCAACCCTGCAGTATGAAAGATGACAAAATCAGCAGGGCATGATTGAAACACACACACACACACGCACCAACTGGTGAACAAAATAATATAAAGGAATTGAATTTACCCCTTGTATATGTCAATTATGGATTTGTCCAATTTAGGTACTGGTTGAATTTCTGCAGAGAAGAGAACAATATCATAAATAACAAGAAAAAATAGATATCAAACTTAAGGAAAAGCAGACACAGCCTAATGATACCTGAAGCAACAGAAGCATCCTTTTCTTTTATTCTTTCAACAATGAGGTCTGCAAGTGTTCTCTGCCGACCCTGCTCCTTTGATAAGAATGCCTCCATTATTTTCTCATCCTCCTCATTAATCTCCTCCTGAGTTTCAAAACATGAACAAGAAATAACCAAACACACTTACATTAGCTACAGCAAAGGCTGAAGAGAAAAAAATCCCAATTCAACCAAAAAGTGTTCACTAATACAAATAAGCATTCTAACATTTTTACTTCTACATGTTAGAAGCATTGCATGCAAAAGTAATCTCTCAGCCCAACTCCTCAAAGATGCTAAAAATGCAGAATTTGCATCTACATCAAACAGATCCTCAGCCTCCAGGAAAAAAGTAAGGTAAAAACTAAACAAGCAAAAAGAAATCATCATTGAGAAAGTTCACTCACTTCATATCCACCAAATTGGCTCTGGGTCTCAGAGAAACCAGTGAAGTCATCAATATCATCATCATCTTCTGTGCCGTTGGGTGGGTCTTCAATTCCATGGAAGGAGCTCTTGGCAGTCTCCTTCTCCTCCTCCTCCTCCTGGACCTCCCTCTGCTGAAGCAAAGCCTCCTTCATGATCTTGGAGCTAATGTCAGAACCAATCAACTTGCTTTCCTTTTGGTGTTGTTTGGGAGCTTTTGAACGCTTCTTTGACTTCACGGACTCAGTTCCATCAGGGACAAATGGCTCTGGATTCTGAATCCTTTCCTTCCTTTTTGCCATTGATGAAGCCTCTTCTTTGTATTCACCAAAAAAAGCGCCTCTATTGGTTCTTCTTTCTGCAAACAGAAAAAAACCATAGTTATAAAATTTACCGAGTGATTGACTTGGCCAAAACGCTTGGTCACCTTTTTTTTTCTGATACAAAAGGCACTGTATAAAAAAGAGGAAACATTAGATCTAGGAATGTTAATGGGGCAAGGCAGGGCAGTACCCCACCCCATGGATGAAAGTCCATCCCAATCCCAGTCCCATACCCAAACGGGTACCCGTTTTTAATTTCGCCTGCACATAAATGCGTATTTGCAGATATCCAAGGGTATCCAATCAATTAGTTTGCCTAGTGTAAAAGGAGTTTTTTATAACAACCCTCTTAAGCTTCACCAGATGGTGAAGTTATTGTACTGAAGAAGGTGTTAGAAAATGTTGTCTAGTATATCTGAATAGCATTTGATTAAATCCCACATGCCTGATCAGTGATCATACATCACAAAGATGAACCATTTCAGAGAGAAAAAAGAATACTAAGGATGAATGGATACAGTTTATCTAAGCGTAATGTACTAGAAACAGGTATACAAAATGAAGGAAAGGAAAAAACTATCAGCAAAATTTTTGAACATGTCAAGAATAGCTTCTCTAATTCAATTCAGTATCCCTGTCAGCGCAAAATTTGATTCCCATTGTTCATTAACATTCAAATTCTATAAAAGGCATTATGGACAAAAAAGCACAACACAAAAATAAACCTTAATAGGCAGCAACATAACATTGGCTGCATAATTTTATTTACAATGTCAAGGCTTCACCCCCTGTTATAGAATAGAACCAATTGATCTATAACCATTTGTCACGTATGATTCATGCGTTTGCATCAATTTCTTTCTGAAATAAAATTTTAAATCGTGAACTTTATGTTCTCAGGTAATAAAATTAAATTTCATATCAGTAATAAGTTAATATGATTGATAAATCATACATGCAGAAAATATATGTAGCTATTATACAGTAGTGTTTCTATCACAGCCTTAAAACCTAAACACGATACACTAAGCACCACACCCTTGAAACTAGCCAGTAAAATCACGGCTTTAAAACTAGAAAACAAAAAGAAAAAGCTCCACTGCCGAAAAGATCAACATATACAACATAATTTGGAACAAAACGAATACCAATTGTAGATGAATTTCACTGACTAATCAATATATGCGTTCATTCAGTGTTCACTGACTATAAAATAAATTCCACTATTTTCACTAGCAATGTGAAAAATTAGGAACCAAATGAACAAACTCCGTCCTGCTCCAACGAAGAAAAGCAACAAAAAATACAAAATCAATTTCATTCGATACGCTGTCGTTTTGATTCGCTTCCTTTTCATTTTTTTTTTTTCTCTTCGTTTTATTGGTTCTAAGTTCACAGCAAGCTTCAAATACGGGGGAAGAGAGAGAGAATGAGACCTGTAACAAGAGGTTAATAACACGTAGCAATCGAAGAAGCACGTTCTGGAATTGCGACTAGGACGCGGAGGCTCTGTGGAGTCACGCGCGGAGCTGCGAAGGTGGCGGAAGCCCGCGACGGTGGTTGCGACAGGACGCAGTCAGCACTGAGAGAGAGAGAGTGAGGGATGCCGAGGGAGGAGAACGATACAAGGGTTTTATATGTGGAAATATAGGAGTAGGGTTTTATACATTATGCTTTCGTACACATTAAAATTTGCTGTGTGCTACTTTAAATAATTAGCCGGCTATAAATATATATTGAAATTTAAAAAATAATTAATAAAATATTAATATTAATAAAAATTAAAAATAATTTATTAAATTATTTTTTTAATAGTTTAATTTTTTATTTTTTTCTTGATTAATGAATCAATAGTATTTAATAGTGATATTATTAATAAAAAATAATTAAAACTATCTAAATTTTTGAAATAGACAACTATTTCTAAACAATATAAATTTTTAAATAAATAATTATTCAAGAATGGATAAAATAATATAGACAAATAGAGATATTTTAGACAATTAGGTATTTGGTATCTAATTGGTGCTTGTTTAGTTACCATTTTTTTAATAGCAAAATTAAAAAAAAAAACGGTGCTACCTAAAATGCATTATTCTCTAAAGTAACACACTTGTTACTTAAACCAAAAGTATTTTTGACAGGAGTATAATTAGGTCAATTTTATTTGAATTTGGAAAGAAAAAAAAAGAATCTAAATCGATTAATTTTGATCTGTTTGATTTGATTCGAATTCATTGATTTTTTTCGACAAAATACAAATCGAACTCAACCAATTAAGATCATATTAGTTCAGCTCGGGTAATCAAATCATGTAATTATTATTTTATATATATTTCAATTAAAATGGAAAAATAAAAAAATTCACAGACTTTACATCTCCTTAAGTTTTATTAATTTCATATACAGATAGCTTAATAACATCAATAGATATAACTAAAGTATATTTATAAACTAAATACTATATATAATCGAGTTAGGTCATCATCGGGTTGGAAGTCATGAAATCTGGTACTCAAACTAATTATTGTCGGATTTAATTAATTTTTACCCAATATGACTCGATAACTCGAGCTAACCCGACCAATTTAATTGGTTTGATTTAGGTTGGTCGGGTTCATCAAGTTGATTTAATCCGCTCACAACCCTAATTTCTTATTTTAAAACAAACAGACATTTAGTGCATTGGAGTGAATTAATTATGTTGCATTGTTAGTGTGAAAGAGTTTAAATTACTCTAGTTGCATGACTTCTGCCAATTAAAAACTCATGCAAATAGATAAATTTACACTCTTTTACATTAGTGATGGATCCAAATTAAACTTTTTAAGCATTGAAAATGAATAATACTAAAGTGTACAAAAGGTAATTTTCATTTGCTGCCTTGCAAATTTAAACAAGGAATGATACACAACAATCATAATACCTACACCTAATACT
Organism: Dalbergia cochinchinensis; assembly: GCA_031216125.1. Taxonomy (NCBI): domain Eukaryota; kingdom Viridiplantae; phylum Streptophyta; class Magnoliopsida; order Fabales; family Fabaceae; genus Dalbergia; species Dalbergia cochinchinensis. Next base: position 48,329,934 of record CM062373.1, on the reverse strand, counting down.
TACACTGTGCTACTCGACGAAAGTGGTGTATGGAGATGGAATGGGATGTAGAGGGGCAATTTTGGCAAGTAAAGGAAAAGAAACCCAAAACAAAGACAGAAAAAGCAACGTCTGTTTACGCTTTCTTTCGTGTTTCTCTTTCTCTCACTCATCAAAGCTTTCATTTTCTCTCTCTTTGTCACGTTTCTCTCTTTAGTTTTTCATCGTTCACAGTAAGAGGAAGAAGAAAGAGAATCAAGATCTGCTGACAGTGCACAAAACTTATCCTCACGCATGAAGGCTTAGCTCATTCCATTTGATTTTTCATGTGTTTATGATTTATGTCCAAAGACATGGATGATTATTTTTTTCAATTTTTTCAGTAACAAAACGAATTGAGAATGACTCTATTAAAAGGTGAGATTTGCTATTATTGTTGAAAAATTGTAAATACTTATTACGAAATGTTGTAAATCAGTATATAAAATGTTGTAAACCATTACATAAAATGTTATAAATTAGTAGCAAAATATTATAAACCAATTGATAATATATACTAAATAGGTTGTTGAAAACTGGAGTTGAAAAATTGTAAATATATGTTACAAAAAGTGGTAAATTAGTATGCAAAAAATTACAAATCATTACGCAAAAAGGTTTACACCAGCAGCAAAATGTAGTAAACCATTGCACAAAAAATTGTAAAAATGTGTTACAAAAAGTTAAAAATCAGTATACAAAAAGTTGTAAATCATTGCACAAAAAGTTATAAACCTGTAGAAAAATATTGAAAACCATTGCACACAAAATTACTACGTGTTATTTATTGATCATTTGCTTTTATTAAGCCAGTAATAATAGTTAAATAATACTAGATACAAAGGTATATGAGGCTATACATAAAGAACTATGATTGTTCTTGTACAGAAATTTTTAAATAATTGATTTTTTTTTATCAATGTCTAGTGATTATTTATTTTTATTGAATGACTCATATAATACATATATAATTAAAAATGCTATTTTAGTATTATTAATTACTATCGAGTAATATTTTTTTATGGAACTATTGGGTAATAATTTATTCTTGAGGAGTGGTTGATAGAAATAAACAATTTTATTCGTAATTATTTATTCTTATTGAATAGTTATTGTAATTTTTTAAAATAAAGATGTTTTAGTTCATTAGCTAAAACAAATTAATCTTTCCTTCATATAAATTTTACAAACTCTTCCTTAACAATTTAAAGTTAAATACTTTTCATTATTAGTTTTTCACATTGTGTCCTTTTTCCAATTTCCTAATGATTGCTGTTAAAATTTGTACTAGACTAAAAATATGGGCCAGAAGACCTCGGCTTGAACCACTAGAGCTCGGCCACAAGTCCTAGAGCTCGGCCATGTGGTGCCCAATCTCTTACAGGTTTATCCTAAATTTAGTCGAGGATACCTCCTAAATCTCACACAGGATCTCCCTATCTCTTATTATATCTTGTCATTACTACATCATATCTCATATATTATATCATATCTCCCGCATATATAGAATATATCTAGTATCTGCTGAATCCCAGGAATATCTCCCTTATATAGGGAAGATTATCTCCTAATTTATTACGGGATCACCTCACACTATATAAGGGGCTCAACGCCCCCAGTTATCATAAGTTAATTACATACTATTCTTCACCACTCTACACCTCTTTCATATATTGACTTGAATGTTGGGGTGTCTTTCCAGGTACCCCACCCTTAATTTCTATGGACGTCGAAGCTACTTGTATCTTTACTGTTATTTCTAGGTAAGAACAAAATTCAAGCATCTAAGTATCAAAAAATATAATGTTTAAGGCACAACTCCTAAAAATGATTAAAAGTATCAATTAGAAAGAATTAAATATTCTCTATAAATTTAATTTTCATGGATTGTCATTGTGTTGAGATATTCATTAATTTATTATCAGATCTAAAAATATTTGACTAAACTTCCCACTATTTAAAAAATCTTATAAATAGAAATAAATTGTTGAGAAAGACAGTATAAAACCATTTGATATTCACGTTGCACTGAAATTATTCTTTCATTAATTACTATTCTCTATACCCACTTAATAAAACAAATGACAATAAATAACACATAATAATTTTTTGTGCAATAGTTTACAATATTTTGCTACTAGTTTATAACTTCTTGTGCAATACTTTACAACTTTTTGCATACCGATTTACAACTTTTCTTAACACATATTTCAATTTTTTGTGCAATGGTTTATAATATTTTACTATTAGTTTACAACTTTTTGTACAATGGTTTACAACTTTTGGCATATTGGTTTACAAATTTTCATAACATGCATTTACAATTTTTTAACTCCAGTTTTCAACAATAACAGCAAATTTCAGCTTCTAGTATAGCCATTCTCAATTCGTTTTATTGCTAAAAAAACTAGAAAAAAATAATAATCATCTATCTCTTTGGACATAAATCATAAACACATGAAAAATCAAATGGAACAAGCTAACCCTTTATGCGTGAGGATAAGTTTTGTGCACTGCCAACAAGTCTTGATTTTTCTTTTTCTTCTTCCTTCTGTGAACGGTAAAGAACTAGAGAGAGAAACATGATAAAGAGAGAGAAAATAAAAACTTTGGTAGGTGAGAGGAAGAGACACTAGAAAGAGAGAGTGAACAGACATTGTTTTTCTTTTTTTGCTTTGGGTTTCTTTTCCTTTGCTTGCCAAAATTGCCCTTCCGTATCCTATTCCATCTCCATACGCCATTTTTATTAGGTAGCGCGGTGTAAGTATATGGTGTGTGTATAATGATGATTGCGTATTATTACCCAATTTAAAAACATCACCACTCTCTCATTTCAACATTTTTTCTTGATCCATAATTTGCATCTAAGTACCAATAAAAATACGCCACTTGTCAATTTGTATCATGCGTACGTAGAGAAATTCTTCCCTACTCCCAAAGCAAATCATGCTATTTGCTCTTACCCATTAGTCATGTCATATATCATTTTATGTGCCCTTAACAATCAACTCTTGTTAACTAAGGTAGTGACAGTGAAGAAGGAGAGAGAAGAACCAGATTAAGGTAGCCATGGAAAGCATGTGCATGATGGGTGAGTGGCAGCCCACGGTGGCAACCATCATGGTTGACACAAACGATAGAAATGTGTCAGTGGCTACTGTTAGCAGTATCCGCTATGATGGAAGGAGGGGCTAACATGGTGATGTAGGTTGGAAGAAGGTGGAGCATGAAGAAGGGCAGGGCAGCGCAAAGACCCGACGACAAGGCAATGGCATGGAAGGTCACAAGGTGCTAGTGTGGCAGTACTACATGGTTCCCTGCGATTATGCAAGACAGCAAAATGCAATGCCTATGCTCGACAGTAGCACTCAGCAGCTTGATGACAGTGGCATTTGGAATGACGGAGGATGAATACAATAATGGCGGTGTATTTGGGTTTATGGTTATAGCTCCCATGGCCATGTTATTTTCATTTGCTTTAATTTTATTTAGTAAACAAGAGTTAATTGTTAAAGGGCACATGAAGGCCCACTGAATGTATGTGTGACATGGTTAATGGGCTAGAGCAGATAGCACGGTTTGCTCTGGGAGTAGGGGAGAATTTCTTTTTGCACTGACAGCATTGATTTAAAATACACATCCACAATACTGAAAGAGGCAAAATTGTTCTTATACACATTCGTTGCAAATATTACTCACAACCGCAAGTCCCACAAGGCAATAAGATTACCATCCAAGTTGTTCGGTTGGTGTCACAACGTGATTGTCTGCCACTATGTATCCCTAGTGCAATAGGGAATTTTTTTTCGGTACAGAAGCTAAGAAGAAAAGAAAGAAGAGCTTATCTCAAGTGAAGAGCCCCTATGGAATTTATCACGAGAATGAGCTGAAGCTCATTCGGAGGATTCTCCCAAATCCTATCAAGATTGTCATTTCTAGCCCCAAACTTGGCTAAAAAATCAGTCACATGATTACCTTCAAGCAACACATGAGACAAAGAGCAAGACCACTCGTTACCAAGCATCTGCCAAATGTCAAAAACAAGAGGGTAGTATAGAGGGAAAGAGCAAGGCATGGCTGCAGTAACAAGATAGACAAGATGTAGAAATAAACCCCATGGAAGAGCAAGCAACTCGGCACAAAGATGTCAACCAAACCACAATGACTAGAATAAGCAATAAGCCAACCACTAGCTTCATTACGTAGAAGGCCACCAAAGCCAGCTTGACTAGGGTTACCAAAGGAACTACCATCATAATTAATTTTTAAAATAGAAGCCGGGGCGAGACTAGCTAACCCACACTTCCGAACACTACACACACTACTGCTTGAATGCATAAGAGCATGCATAAACTAAATGAAAGATGCACCAAAGCTACATATCCATGCTAACAGGGACAAAGTCAAAGACAGAAGCATTCCTCGCACACTACACATGCCACACTATAGCTAAGTGCACCAAAGCTTTAATGCCTGACCCCAAATTCTTAAGCCAAATAATCAAATTTTGATTTAAAAAAAAAACTTAGCATCACAAGAGCTTACCAAATAACCATAGCAAAAGGACAATCCCTTAGACAATAAAAAATCATTTCAGCAGTCGGCCCACATCAAGGACGGGTAGGCAACAAAATGGCGCTGAGAAAGAACCACATTCATAGGGAAGGAGGCACGGGCAAGTAGTCACATAAGAAAGGAAATGTTAAAAGGAGTAGGCAACTTCCAAATCCAAGCCCAATATTCCTTACTTTCCTTTGAGGAATGTAACTTTAACCAATTATAGCGGGAGGAGGCCAAATAAACTCTGGACAAAGAACTAGACCACAACCCATCTATCTAGAACATTAAGAATCAGAGGCACCGAAATACCAGCAAAGTTATTCTTAACATATTAAGGGATCTGCATATAAAGATGATTTAGGGACCAAGCACCATTAGAGCAACAGTCTTTATCATGCAAAGCCAAATAAAAAACATGGACATAGTTCACCAAATGACAAAGGGGTCCCTCCTTGCACCACTAGACTTATATTGTTAATTAGTGGACTTAACCCCTCCATGCAGAGAATAAATAAATAAGAGACATGGGGTCCCCTTGTCTGAGGCCCCTAATGGGAGCAAAGGCAGGAAGCTTACCTCCATTCCAAACAATAGAGAGCATAGAAGAGAACACACAGCACATCACAAGCTTAATAATCAACCGAGGGTGACCAAACTTGGATAAAATGAAGCATGAAAAGGCCTAATCCACTTTATCATAGGCCTTCTCCAAATCTATCTTTACAGCCACTACCCCTTTCTTACTCTTAGACTTCTTCATATTGTGATACCCGAGGTATACGGGTCAGCAGTAAGGTTCTATATAGCCTCAAGGATTCCCTGGGAACCACCGTCGGGTCCAAAATTTTACGAAGTCTGGATCCTACACCTCCCTAGAGGGCTATATGATAGAACCATATTCTTGGGATCAAAAGTCCCGGTAATTGTTCCTTGAGGGAAAACAAGTTGAAGTGTGATTTTTAATGAATTTTATGAAGCCTGCAAATGTTTTGTTGTTAGCCCACAAGTTTAGAAAATCTCAGAAATTCTCGGATTTGAACTAAAACCCAAAATTTGGATTCTGATTTGATGGAGTTTTGATTTTTGTGATATTTTATTTGAATCCAAATGGGGGGTATTTCCTTATTTACATTTATGAGGACATTAACTTAAAATTAGTAAATGTAAATAAATGTAAATAAGTGAGTATTGGAACAACCCAGATGCTGGAATGACTGAAAAACACAGAAGTTGGGAGTTTTTGTCACCGCTATAGCGGTCTAGGACCACTATAGCGATTACCAACACTTGTTTGAGCGTTGCAGCGGACTGAGGTACCGCTATAGCGGTCATAAGTGACCGTCAGACACTGTTAGACCGCTATAGCGGTGTCAGTGAGGGATTTAAAACCCCAAATCGTGCAGAAGAGCGCAAAAACGCAATTTACTCCCTTCTCCTCCATTTTTCTCTCTTTCTTTCAAATTCACTCCAATCCATCATTCCAAGCTTCAAGGTAAGTTCATGTTATTAGATTATGTCTTTATTTCTCCATGATCTTGGATTTGGACCGATTATTTTTCTCATTTTTGTCAAGTGTGGGTGTTTCCCCAATTTTAGTAGAGTTAGAATAGAGCTCTCTAGAGATTTTTAGATGTTAATCTAGAGTTATGGTTGCTCCATGACAGTTGTTGGTGCCATTCCAAGCTCTTCAGGTCAAGTTGGTGGGGTCCACATACTCCCGGATTTAAACGGTGAGTGGGTTCAAATCCTATGATCCTTATGTAGATCATTAGAGTTAATTTCAGTAAATTATAGCATGAGATATATATGTTTTTCTGAAAACTCATGGGACCATTATTGTTAAAGTGATTTTTATCAAAGAGCTAGAGTATATATTTAAAGATTTATGGAACATTATGATGATTTCCATAGTAAAGAATATATATATGATAGAGTTTTAGAGAAAATAAGTGTTTTTATGATTCTCAGAAGTATGGAATTCAATATGATTTGTAACAACTGCCAAATACATATTCTGTAGGCTTGAAATCAGAATGCCTACAAATGGGTGATCCCTTGGGCATGATTTCACGGTCACAGTTATGCTAAAGTCAGATTGTTAGAGTTATATGAGACCAGAACTCTTTGAGTTTCAAGAGTTTTCATATTTAAATAACTTTATGAATTTCAGAACTATTGATTTATATGCTAGAGCTTGTGAACTCTAGGGTAGAAGACTTATGAGATATAGAGAAAAGATTTAGATTTCTGATTGAACTGAACAGTAGCTATAGAGAAACAGACTGTGAGTTAACAGTAGTTATTCCGTTAACCTTGGTATACCGAGTCGCCTTCGGGCCAGAGAAATAACAACCAGGACCTATTTAGGTGCCCCAGATATTAGAGGCTTTGTTATGCTATGCATAACCAGCGATTTGTTATGTCATATGAATTGGGCATAACTAGAGATTCCAGTTTCTTTATTAGCATACTATGGTTTATGATTTCTACAGAGTAATGATTTTAGAACTATTTGTTACTCCTATGAATATGAACTTTAGAGTTATTGCATTAACTGGTTTGATGAATATATATACATTATTATTATTTCCCTTGACTGTCCCATGAGAGGGTTATGGGTGAGGACTTACTCACTGAGTTTTAGATGAAACTCACCCCTCTCCCTTCCTCCATTACAAAAAAGAGACTCAAAGAGAGATTTCCCAGTTGGTGAGCTTCACTTTGTGAGTGAAGTACTTTTGGTATTTTGTTTAGAGATAGAGTGCTCTAGTGTACATGACGGGCAGGGTCCTGGACCATAGAGATAGACTGTCATGTTTTTATCATGAATATTTTGTATTAAGAGCAACTCGTGTGTTTTGTATCAGAGATATTTACCAAAGCTTGATTATGAAAGTATTCATGATGATTTGTTTTTCAAAGAGTTAGATATATATGTCAGAGATGATTTTATGTTTTGGAAAAGGATTTTATATTAAATTATGCATATAGAGGGACTCATAGATCACAAGGCTTACGTGGGAATGAGGATTTCTCACGTGCCGGTCATGTGCCCAAGTCGGGTCGTGACACATATAATGCATCATCTCTTGTACAATGAGAGAATTATCTTGAGAGCTTCTTCTTGGCACAAACCCACTTTGCATGAGGCTAATGAGACTAAGCATAAAAGATCTCATCCTATTCACCAAAACCTTGGTGATTAACTTGTAGACCACATTACAAAGACTAATGGGCCAAAAATCCTTCGTTTTGGTCGGTCGATACTTCTTTGGAATAAGAACGATCAAAGTTTCAGTAAGTGCCGAGTCAATGGAACCAAAACAAAAAGCATCCTTCACCATAGACCAAACACCATCCCCCCACTACATGTTAAAATTTTTTAAAGAAAAAAAGGATAAACCCATCAACACCAGGAGAATTAAAAGACTTCATAAATTGAATAGTAAAAAAAAACCCTCATCTTTCGTCATAGGACACATCAAAACTTGCACAACATCAGAACTCAACCAAGGGAACACCAAATTATTCAAGACATGAAAATCAGTACTCTCAACGGAACAAAAAAGCTGCTTGAAAAAATCTGAAGCTTCATGCTTAAGCTTCATGCTTAAGCTTATCATCCTCTATATACCAGGTGTCATCCCTAAGAGAGAGACTCGCAATTTTGTTTCTTTTCCACCTTACTAAAGCATGAGCATGAAAATAAGAGGTATTTTGGTCCCAAGCTTCACCCATTTCTCATTAGGAATTCAAATCGTAATAGTTGTTCTAGAAAATAATTGTTTGTTAGTTACTTTTATTTAGACTAAATTTTTATTTTGATCTCATAGAAATATATCATGAAATAAACTAGTCCATCAGAATTTGAAAATCCCTTATTAGTCCTCAATATTTAAAAAAATGGGACAAAACTATCTTTCCGTACTAGTTCGTACAATTTAAAAACTTCAACAACCTCCAAATCAATCCAGATTAATATTACCCATGGACACATTAATCCTAATTACTTACACCATGTGAATTAACTCATAATCAACGCTCTTATCCCATCTCCTTCATTTCCATCTTTACTCTTCACCTATCCCCACTTCTTTTTTCTTCATCTCCATCCTCACCTTACCATCACAGCAACGATTAGACATACAACATAATTCCTTTAATCTATGCATTGAACTAATGTCAACACCCATTTTTTTGGGTCACAAAAAAGTGTTTTTTTAGTAAAAAAAGAAAAGGTCATTCTTTTTTTTTTTTTACATGTCCCACATTAGTTAAAAAAATAAAAATACAAAAAAAAATTATGAATTGCATTGTTAAGTCAATCAAATCATTTTTTAATTATTGTTTCCAAATTAGTGTCAATTAATTCTTCTTTTCAAATTAATGTCACTCAAAAAATATTTCTCTTCAAATAAGTGTCCATATTTTTCTTTAATTAGTCCCAATTTATATATATATATAATAGGTGTCAACCATCCATTATTATATTCTTCCTCAATTTGTACATAAATATCCATTGTCTTCTAGCAACAAAGGAGGACAAGATTCTGATCATAGTAACCACAGCAGAGACCAAGTGGGCATTAGCTCATTGCATAAAGTTTGGGTTATGCGAGAGGCACTCTGGAGCTAAAAGGAAATACAGCACCCTCAACACTAGGACCCTAGAATCACTGTCACACAGTACCACAACTTTCTCAAGACCGCACAAACATACCCTTAGTAAATGTTTGATTTTTGTCTTAGGACAATATATAGAAACATTTAAAAATATTGTCTCTATAGTAGTGGAGTATAACTATATAAGACATGATGACTATCTTTATATCTTATTTGCAAACATAGGAACAAGACAAAAAAAAATGATAAAGACATTATATACTCCCATTGGACCACGGTCATCAGTCGCTGAACCACCACTGTCGGCCATTGGACCACCGTTGAACCGCTGCCACTAAACCTCCCATGATAGTGAAGACAAAGAGAAAAATATTAAATATAAATAGGGATATTATTAGAAGAAAAAATATTAAATTTCTGTCTCTGTGTTTTATTTTCACTATCCTTCCATTTTGGAAATACAGAATATTTTTGTATTTTGTGTTCAAGCACAGAAAAATTTTCTATATTTTATATATGTCTCCACAATCAAATAATTTTGTATCTCCGGTGTCTTCGTATTTTCTATTATAGGCCAAAAAGTAAACATTACCTTAGGATGCGTTTGGCACATCTGATAAGATAAGGCCATAAAATATAAGACATGATAGGATAAAGTCTGATAAACTTTTAATACTATATAGCGTTTGATGTGACACTATATAAGGTATTATATTTTATATTATATAATATTATTAGTTAGAGTAAAACCCCAAAGTTGGTCCCTAACAAAAATGTCAAAAGTCAGATACTCACTAGTCCCTGGATGGAAAACAGTAACAGTGTTAATGACAATTTCATTACCGGACAAATTGGTCCCTAACGTCATTTATATAAAAATAAAAAATCATCGTTCCACAACTCTTTCCTTCTTCCATCATCTTCATTCTTACCATCACCACTTGATCAAAGAAGCCATAGTCTAAAACCAAAATTAAACCTATACAAAATTAACAAAGTCACAAGCCAAATCATCTCCCAACTGGAAACCGCCTCTGGCCCCTTTACCATACAATGCGAAATGATGCTGTTGTTTGTGTTTGGTTACTGGGCACCAAACATAGAAGAGCAAAATCTGACCCTAAAGACAAAAAAAACTAATGAAAAAGGGCCTAAATCCCTAATTCCCCCAAAGAGAGCTGCACGCAATAGCAAGGGGAGTAGGGGAGCTCGTGGTGGCTCTAGCAGAGAAGGCAGCGAAGCTTTACGATGGAGAGATCGAAAGTGCAGGATGCGCGCTCTTGTGGCGATGGATTCCGGCACATATGGGGTTGGCTCGCGAGGTGCTTGTCGCGGAGATAGGCGTAGCGGTGGAAGGGAAGGCTAATGCCACGGTTTGGCTCCCAACTAGCTAGACCGGTGAGTGGCAGAGGTAGAAGAAGTCGCGGAGGGGTGCACTGTTGCTCTCGATGGTTGCGATTGACTTTGCAGCAGCTATTGGGCTTCACATAGTGGAAGCTGGTGGTGTGGATGGTCTCAGGCGCGATGACGCTGAGCTAAGGCGGCGACGGTGTGGCATCAACCATGGGTCGGAGATGATGGTGGCAGTGGTAAGGTTCAACGGAGGCAGTGGTGGTGTTCAAGTTTATTCATTCCTTTTTCTTTCTTTTTTTTTCATGGTTGAAGGGTGTTGTTATAGAGTTAACAGAAAGAAAAAAAATTGGAAATGTGCTTATTATTGCTGCTGCCTATATTTACTACAGATGCCTTTTCTCCGTGTTTGTTTGTGAACTTTTAACCTTTTCCTGGGCTTACGTTTGGTTATTAGGCAAGCATGGGAGAAGTTTGAAGTTTCTTGGCATTTTGCATCTTTATGATGAAAAAATAGTTATTTTAGGTTTATGGTGGTGGTGGTGGTGGTGAGGTGAAGACTGAAGATGATTGAAAAAGGAAGGAAACATGGAATGATGATTTTTTTTATTTTTTTGTAAATGACGTTAAGGATCAATTTGTCTGGTAATGAAATTGTTATTAATATTGTTACTATTTTCCGTCCAGGAACTAATGAGTATCCAACTTTTGACATTTCAGGGACTAAGTTGACACTTTCTAATTGTTAGGGACCAGTTTGTCCGATGCTGAAATTGTCAGGAACCAACTTGGAGGTTTACTCTATTAGTTATTTACAAATAACTCTAATTATATATAAAGATTAAATAAAATAAAATAATATTTTTATTTAATTATTTAAATTTATTTAAAATATATTCTATTATCATTAATTTAAAAAAAATTCTAATTATAAATAAATATTAAATTAATGTTTTTAAGTATTTTATCATAATTATTTAAAGTTTAATTTACTAAAATATTAAATTAAATTTTTTGTATTATTAACCCTCACTTTAATGTAACACATATTATTTATTTATATATTTTAACAGTATATAATTTATAATTTATTTTATATTAAATCAATATAATTATTTACTTAGAATATTTATAAAATTATTTAATATATATTATTTTATTTTAATAATTATTTTATTATGTATTCTATAATTATATAATAGATTTTTATTATTGTATATTAATTATTTTCTATTAATAATTTTATTTCTTATTTTGTTGGTTTAATGAATTTTTATTATTTACATATTTATTATTTTATTATCATGTTTATTTTGTTTATTATATTATTTAATACTATTTACTTACATAAGTAAAATAAACCTTATAACTCAAAAGCTAACTAGGCCTCATCCTCGCTGTCTAGGTATGATTAAGTTATCCATTGTTTTAACGTATATGGGAGGTTTGCTGGATAAACTTATATAATGTGTTGCTCGCACCAAATAATATATAAAGCTATTACATATTGTATCGATTTATCCTATCACGCCTTATACAGTGTGTCAAATAGGGCTTTAAGATATATTTGGATTAATGGAGTTGGATGGAGCAGAACGAAGTGTAATGAGATTTTAACTTATTTCATTGTTCGAATTTGCCAAATTTTGATGGAATAGAGCGGAGATTGATGAACTCCATTCCATCCGATTTCATCCATTTTTTTCAACTTTTTTCCCTCAAATTGGGCTAAATGAGATAGAATGAAACATACACAAATAATAAAGTCAAGTAATTATTCCATTTCACTTCACTTTATTATATTCTACTTCGCTCCACTCCATTACAATTCATTGCTCCACTCCGTACCACCCAATTCCACTAATTCAAACACACTCTTTGGGTCCCATCCCTTCTTTTGTTTTATTTCTTATTCTTGTATAAATTATTTTATTTCATTTGCATTCCTTTTCTAATGCTCCTATCTTTATGTTGCCGATCTTGTCTCTTTAGCATCGTGGTACTAATTGCTTTTTTTACTGTGTTTTGTTCTTGTTTTTATCAATTTTTTTATTTCCTTTTTAATCCAGAGTACTACAGGTTATTTTAGAAAACAGTACTAACATATTTGTTGACCAAAATCAAAACTACCAACATGTCCTGGGTTTTGGGAAAAAACTCGTAACTTATCTGTACAACACACTTTTTTTTTTTGGTGACATTTTTTCCATGTGGGTGTATTTTGGAATATTTTTGTTTCAGAGAGGGTAATAATAAAATAAATAAAATAAAGATATAAAATTTTTGTGAATGTGTGTGTTCGGTTTTGGTATTATCTTATCGTTCACAGTTGCTGAATTTTTTTTTTTGGTAGTTGCTAATCTTTTTAATTCGAAAACATTTTGCAGTTTTTTGTAATAATAAAAATTTTATTTTTTTTTCATCCGCACAGTGATTGTAGAGGGTTATTAAGTAGGTGGTGCTACTTTCATTGCTTCTTAAATGATAAGGATTTATTGAATAGTTTAATACTTACTTAGATCTATGCATTAGTAAATTTTTATTTAAAAGAAAAAGATATTTTACATAGTTCTCTGTGTATATTTTTATTAAAATTAGTCCAAATATAAGCATTTTCTAGAAGAATTATATAATTTTAAATTTCCCATTGTATTATATAAGGGAATTTTTTTTATAATGATGTATAAGTATGTGTATTTGAGTGAAATGGGGTTATGGGAAAATTTGGAACGAAATAGGGTTTTTACACGTAAATCGCTTATTAGCGATTTCTCACACACAAAATAATCACTGCGGTGTCACTTTTGGGACTACCCGCAAATCGCTGGGTAGCGATTTATGAAGAAAAAAATACTATTCACAAAAGAATCTCTGCAGTTTGATTATGGGAAGTCGCTTGGTTGCGATTTGTGCACAAAAGTGCACTGTTCATAGAAGAATCTCTGTTGTGCTGACACTTACAGGTGCAGTTGACCGCCTGGAAATCGCACGCCAGCGATTTGTGAGAGATGAAGCTTCCCTCCGTGCGAATCTTATGCAAGCCCGTGAATGAGAACCTGTTGCAAGCCACTTTTTATTCATAATGCATGCCACTGTCACTCCTATTCACAATGCATTTGTGAATAATTGAAAGAAAGAGGGGGATGAAGCTGTATAAATACCATAAACGGGAGGAGTTGTGAATGGCAGGAAAAAACCGTGAGGCAAGTGAGAAAGGAGCTGTGTTAGTGTTAGAAAGCTTTTTTTTTTCATAACATAAGAAGAAGATGGTTAGAAAAGATGAAACAATGGATCGAAAACTTCACATTGTGCAGGAATTACAAGAAAGTTATTTTTTTATTGTGTTTATAGCATTTAATATTAGTAAAACAAATAAAATGTGATTAGATCTGATGCAGATTTAAAATCTAAGGGTTTATAATTATGATAACATTATTTTGATTTTCCAAATTGCTGTAGATTATATTATTTGATAAAATCTAAATTTTTTAATTAATATTATTGTTGACATTGGCTCCAATAAAAAGATAGCTATAGAGTGTAGTATGATGGTTATGGTTATGTTGAAAAATAACATGGTTATGTTGTATAATTCATTTTGGTTTATGATTGCAAATGGCCATAATTTTCAAAGTGCAGTTAACACTGATTAATAAGCATTCATAGTTAATTGATGTATACTGAAAATGATGAATTGATTCTTGATATGGTGAACTTATTTTTATATTTTGTATCATTATGCGAATGTATTAACTTAACTTGCACCAAGTCTCTTTGATGTTCATTTCATTTATTTTTATGAAGATAACAATGAAAAAATAATAAATAATTTATTTTAAATAATTAGTATTAAACAATATGAAATTAATGTTATTTAAATCTATAATTTGAAAGTTAAAGTTAAATATACATTTAAATTAATTTATTCTACCTTCAAAATAATCTATAATTTAAAAAATTTTAAATCAAGATTTCCCTATAATTTATGCATTTGTATACATAATATGCTAGTAATCTGAAAAAAGACTAAGAATCAGTATTAATTTGTTTGTTTGTTTGCTTGCATTAAAAAAAATGTATTAAAATTTTTGTCAAAACAAAGATCCCTTGAAAGTACAAATTTTTTAAACTTAATTTGCATTACGAATGTATTTAAAAGATGTGTTTGTAACAGGTAAATAGAGTATTACACCCCCGCCATTTGTCTATTTTTGCAATGAAGCCGGCAATAACTCACTATGTTCAACATGCCGGTTTGTACCGTGTTTCGCAACTAGTGGATATAGAATTGAATTGGCCTCTAATTAGTGCTCTGGTGGAAAGGTGGCAACCAAAGAGGCATACATTTCAACTACCATGTGGAGAGTGCACAATTACAATGGAAGATGTTGCACTTCAACTTGGACTCCCTGTCCATGGTGAAGCTATCACTGGATCTAACACCGACAATTTTGACACACTCCCTGAGTTTTGTAATTATTTGCTTGGCGGTGTGCCTGGACCATGAGATATTGATGGCGGGGCTCTTAAATTAAGTTGGCTAAAGTTCCATCTTGCATGTCTTCGTATTACGACTAAGATGGAAGTACAAGTCCATGCTTGAGGGTACCTACTCTTATTGTTGTCCAATTTTATTATCCCCGACAAGAGCAATTCTGAGGTACATACAAAGTACCTTCAACTGCTTGAAGATTTAGAGCATGTTGGGTCTTACAGTTGGGGTTTGGCTTGTCTAGCTGTGCTATATTGGGCGCTGTGTAGTGCATCCCATAAAAAAACCACAGATATCAGCGGTTGCATGGTTCTATTACAAGTATGGGCATGGATACGACTCCCATTTTTGGCTCCAATTCCCAATGCACTGAGTTTTCCACTTTTAATGAGGTAAAATTTATTTAATTTTTAGGGAGGGACATTGTCACTCCTAAAGTTATATACTTAATTTTTATGTAAAGCCTATAGGTGTTATTCATCTTTATTTAATATTTTCTTTAAAAAGTGATTGCTGTTACATTATTTAGATAGTTATTATTGTTAAAGTTGTATTTCATTAACATAATATGTTACAGTTGGCACCGAGCACAATATCCAAGGGACAGATCACTCAGAGATCTTGAAACTCTAAGACAACTTATTGATAACATGGGCAATGAGGTATGATATATAAATATTTTCTAATATTTTGTAATATATTAATTTCTTAATATTTAATTGCATATATCATTTTTTTTGTTGATGCAGCTTGTATGGCAACCATAGTGAAATGCTAATGTTGATGCACTTATTCCTGATTATTTGTGAGCTGAACACCAACAGTGGCCTGTCGTGGTACCGCTTTTGTGCTTTGAGATAATGGAGTGGCACCCAGCTGATCGTGTTATGCGACAGTTTGGATATCAACAGACGATTCCTGCCGAGCCCCCGAATTTAACAGGATATCATAATAAAGATTTAAGAGGCAAATCAAGCAACTAGAGAGTAAAATATGCAGGATGGGTGGAAATATGGGATAATCGAATGAGTAGAAGAATACAGGGTGAGCTCATTATTGATTATCACCCTTCCAATGAGTACCGGGCATGGTATGTTTCCCATACAATAGGTCCTCTACAATTGTCCGGTCTAGTACCCCCCTCCCTCCGGTGGAAAAGAAGAGGTACCTTCACGAGCACCACCCCCACGATGCAGATCAGGTGCCACCCTATGAAGGAGCAGATCACGTACTCCCCGTGGAGCTTATCAGGCCCCCCTTCCACAGAGTACATCATGTGCCCCTCCACAAAGCACATCATGTATCCTCCCTCCAGCCTATTGGAATAACCCAATCCCTTGGTTTTCACAGGGTCAACATACAATTGTGGTGCAAGATCCACCCCGATTATCATATGATCTGGCTGGATACCATGGATCTAGATCTACTGAGACATTGTTTAGCGGGAGAAGGTCCATTCACTTTGGGACTGGTGGACCAGAAATGTCATGGTATGGAGGAAGGTATGATCTCAATATGCTACCACCTGAGCAAATGTAGGTTCCACAGATGGCACCACCTGTGCAGAGTCCTCAAGCACATATATTATCTGAATGTTATGGTTCGATGATGGATGCCGACGTGGAGATGTTGATCCAAAGTTTCCAAGATACCAGGACATCGAGTCAAAGGCTAGATCTTGTAGGTGAGGGTGAAGGATGTAGGTGGAGGAGATGAGGGTGAAGGTAAGTGTGAGGATGAGGGAGATATGGGTGAGGGTGAGGGTGAGGGTAAGGGTAAAGGTAAGGGTAACGGTGACGGCGAGGGCGATGACAATGATAATGGGGGTAGAAGAAAACGGGGCCTCAAGGAGAAAATAGTTGATTTTGTTAATTGTAAATTAAGGAAAAAAAATTAGTACCACCTGATAGGTATAACCCATCACCATTTCAACAAGATAGGGGGAAGAGGAAGGGGAAAGGGAAGGGGATATGATGTATCTTTGTAAATGTGGACTTCTCATTTTTCATCTTGTATTTATAGCTTTGTAATCAAATAAGTATTCTTTTTTAATGTGTAATATGGAGAAAAACTCTATTTATTAATATAATTGATTATTAATTTTTAGTAGCATGTAATTTTCATTGACTATTAATTTTCTCATTAATTAGTTAATTTTAAATGTAAAAATAACACGACTTTTCCACCAAATGACATGACTTTTCCACCAAATAGCAAATCGAACTTAACATCATGAATCACAACATGAGTCATCATTAATAAAATACAATAACGAAAAGTAATAAAGCCAATACTTAATTGAAATGAAATAAAACCAACACGAGTCATCACTGTCTGCTTGAGCCTGGAATATGTGGACAGCGACTGCGACTATGACCTTCAACTTGACAAAGGTTGCACCGTCATGGTCCTTGCATCTCACGTGCATCCATCTCATTCAAGTAACGAGTTGATTTGGGTCGCCCTTTTATTGTGCGCTTTAATGTGGGGTTCGGACAAATCACTGGACCTCTATAAATGGGCCATGTACTCTAGTGCCCCACGACCCCAAACTCCCTCTTGTACACTTTGCAAATCTTGCTCATCCTGTACACATCATCAACAAACCCTCGCTAGTCGATGTTTCGACTATTAAGAGCAGCCATCACATGACGACAAGGATATCGATCTATTTGAAAATTACCACAATCACAATGTCTGTGCCTCAAATCAACCCTATATTCTTGCCTACTGGATTCTTCTCTAACAAGGAAAGACTCACTTTGCCTATCAAAGTCCATGACTATCATATTTCTGGTTGTTTGCTGGATCTGTTGCAATCGTGTTGTGATGGCTTCTGAGAATTCATGGCTTGCACTTCTCCGTGCATATTCTTTCTGACCTTTTTGAGCAAATAATTCAGCCAATTGAAAATATGTTGCCCTAATCAATGCCATGATCGGAAGACTGCGAGCCCCCTTTAACACAGAATTTATACACTCCACAAGGTTTGTGGTCATGTGCCCTCATCGATGTCTACCATCGAATGCTTGAACCCACTTTTCCCTTGGAATTTCATCAATCCAATCTGTATAGGACGAGCTATGTCCACGCAACTGCTGGTAATGATGGTTAAAGTCACATTCAGTTCTCGAATACCCTGCACAAGTAAATATCACTAATTAATTCATTTATTGTAAATAGCATTACTGTCAAATAATTTTGAAAATATAACTAAAGCAAAATGTTTTTAACTATGGTCACAACAAGTCTGTGCATGTTGGGCGCCTTGAATCTCCACAGGAAATTAGCAGCAATGTGTCTGATACAATACAGATGAAATGCTCTTGGAGGTTCCCATTGGCCATTCCTTTGGGCTATTGCTGCTTTAATTGACTTATGACGATCAGAAATGATGCCAATCCCATCTCGCGTTACTACATATCTGTGTAGATAGTCAAGGAAAAAATGCCATGCGTCTGTAGTCTCACCCGCTACGATGGCAAAACCAATTGCACTATATTCTGATTACCATCTTGTGCAACTACAACAAGTAGAATCCCTTTATATTTCCCGTATAAATGTGTCCCATCTATCTGGATAAGTGGCTTGCAGTGCCTGAAAGCTTTAATATAGGGACCAAAGCTCCAAAATATCCGGCGAAATAGGCGAAAATCGGCATCAGTTCATCACGATAATAGGCCTCTACGGTGTCAAATTAAATGACTGAACCTTGAACGGCTGCATACAATGCTCCTGCCCAATGCAAGAGCTCTTCATAAGAATGTTCCCAATTACCGAAAACTTTTTCTATTGCCTTTTGCTTTGCCGCCCATGCTTTTTGGTATGTTGTAGTGTACCCATACTGAGACAGAACCTCTGCAATCACTATTTTTATTTTAAGAGACGGGTTAGACTTTACCAAGGGCTCTATAAATTCTGCAATCATGTTTGAATCTAATTTTGAGTGGTCTGATGGAATCCTCTCCAAGCTACAAGTGTGTGGTCCATTATACTTTCTGATTTCCCAAAAGCCTTTATTTTTTCTCAAACTGGCCCTAACAAGCCAGTTGCAACCACTTTCATGGTATATATATTTGCAATAAAATGTCTTTGACTCTGACTCCCACACTTCATAATCTACTCCTTTATCTATGCTATAAGCCCTAATTGCTCCTACAACAGCCTCCCTATCATTGAAAATCATTCCAACAAAGAACTCACCATTTGTAATAGATGCACCTACGAAAAACCATAATAAATTGACAAAATTAGTAAAAATAATTTTTTCAGTATTTATATAATACAAATTTATAATGACCACCAATATATGTATCTCTAATTTATATAATGAAAAATAAATTAAAAATTTCTTAATTAGTACTACACACCTGTATTTGCATACTCTGGGAAGTCAGGTGTATCCATAGCTTCCAAATCTAAAGCAAGCATAAAAGATGGCTCCTCGTTTAGATGATGCTGCATAGCCATTGTGTTTGATACGCCATCCATATTTGCATCATCATCACCACTTTCATATTCATCTTCATATTCTCCTTCATCACTTTCTCCCCATTCTACATTTTCTTCGTTTCGACTAATAGCAACTTCTTTGAAATCAACATACAACTCAACAGCAGGAATGCGTGGTTGATGCAGCTGATGTATCCTGAACATTTGTTGAATGTCATCATCATTCCTTATCAGAGTTGCTTGGTATTGTATGAAATTGCCGAAAAGTGAGACAGGACACCTGTATCTAATTGCCACAACTGTTTTTGGAGTCTCACTATTTATAGAGTGAGAAAGTGCATCTTCTAGCTGTGCGTATGTAAAAGTATAGGGAATATATAAACAAACTGGCCTTTCACACACAAACATGACACCTTCACTTGTATTTGTGAAGACATTGCCATCAAAATAAGCCACTACATTGACAATGCTATTCATTTTTTCTCTCTTACCGTGTGTGAACTACTACACGTAGAGGAGAGTTTATATAGACAAAAAAATTATTTTTTAATCAAATCGCTACGTAGTGATTTTGGATATTATTTTTTTATACAAATCGCTACCTAGCGATTTGTATAAAAAAATACCATATTTCTCTTAAACTCTGAAAAATCCAATAAAACCCTTAAATCACTTCTGTTTTTCCATATACAAAATAATGACCCTATTATATAATACATAAACGTACACATTCCTTGTTAAGTCAAAAATAAATTTTCTTAAATTTTTTTCTTTTTCTTTGTAAATTTTTTTATGCTTTAACTATTTTCTTTTTGGGGAAAGATAAAATTCTTTAAGCTATATTTTAATTTACACAACAAACTTTTGGATAACCATTGTGAGACAGATATATTAAGATTGCAATGACATTAAGTTTTAACCTTTCCTAATTTAGTCAGACTGCCAAAACAAAATATCATTAAAAAAAGATAAATTTTGCCAAAAATCTAAAGTTTTTCCATTTTTTTATCAATAAAGTTAGAGACGACTTCAATAAATTTAATTTTTTTGAAATTTTTTTTTCATCACAGTGTCCTTCCAGGAATAATGTGACAACTCATCATAAAATTTATTGAACAATTGAAATTTTGAAGAAATTTGTAAATGTTTGCTATTTATCTCCTTAACTTCCATAAATAGCAAGAGTTGATTGTCTCTCATTTTCTGTTGTTAAAATGCTTATTGAGAGACATATTTAAAACACTTTTCTCATCTCTTAATACATATTTAAATACATACAAGACATACTTTGTTTCTAAAATTTGATTTCACCGTCTACATTGAAATCAAATTATTTAAAACAAAGTATTATTTGATAAAAAGAAATAAAGTAAGGGATTACTTGTGATGCATTAGATTGAATAAAAAGTTTTTTTGTATGAAAGACAGGGGAATAAAAAGTTTTATATAATTATTTAATTATATATTTATATTTGTAAGACTTTCATAATAATAGATGATTGAGTCAAATATTTTGTCCAACTAATAATGCATGTATAAATATCCATGTAAAATTTGTTTTCCTAATAATACATATAAATTAAACTCATAAAGTAACATCAAGTACTACTATGAACTTTAAAATCTTCCTAATTAATCCTTAAATTTTAATTCATGACTCGATATATCTTTCTACCAAAGAATTTGCTAAAAGTACTTATAGTTATATCTTACTAGTGAATGGTAAGATTTTTCCATTAATTGATATAAATTATGGATCGATTCATAATATTATCAAACAATTTGTTTATAATTAGCAATTTTTATTATAGTATATTTTATATTTATTTTTATTTCAGAAAAT
This sequence comes from Dalbergia cochinchinensis, assembly GCA_031216125.1. Lineage (NCBI taxonomy): Eukaryota > Viridiplantae > Streptophyta > Magnoliopsida > Fabales > Fabaceae > Dalbergia > Dalbergia cochinchinensis. The sequence goes on along the minus strand of CM062373.1, from coordinate 48,308,596 downwards.
AGTTAGGATGGAAGTGAGCTATCTTTAACATTACATAATTTGATTACCATATAAAACTTGTTTGTACTATTAAAATAATAAAATTAAATTTATTAAAATTTTAATCAAAGTTTAAGGACTGAGAATATTTTAAAGTTTGCAGTGGTGATTTACAAAAGGACAGAAATTTTGGGGCGATTTTATCCTCTTTTTCCTAAAAAAGAAATAAGTAGTATTAAGTCCTATAAAAAAAAGCATGGAGAAGAAAATCAAACCAGGACCAGTCAGGGTTAATCAGGAACTAGTCACCTGGCCGCTTTGATTAAGGTTCTGAATTGGTGAAGGTCAAAACTGAGAAAACTAGTGAACTGAACCGATTTGACCAGTTCGAAATTTTTGATTTTTCTTTTTAAAGCTTAAGTACTCACATCCTGTGACAGCCACAAAGCAAAAATGAAGAAAATGGAACTAAAGAAGTGCACTAACAAAGATTGCTGAGTTGTTATTCTTTTTGGTCCATTATTCGCAGGTTGCTCACCATAAACTTCACTGGTCACTAACAAATATTGCTTTTAAAAGTTGGGAGTGGCTATTTCCACTCCCAGATGTCTAATGTCACTCCTTCTTTATGGGAGGCATTTAGACATTTCCTAAATTACCCCTATGCTCTTCTAGTAATTACTCTTTTATTTTATTTCACTTTTTAAGCCAAAAGTCTTCTCAATTGAAAGAGAAATTGGGTAGAAAGTAATCTTTGTACCCCTAGCAAGATTCTTGCTGGATATATCCCTAGTGATAGTGAATGACCCACCAGCTTGAGATTCCCACACATACTGCTCATCATCATTGTGCTTGGTGGTGACAATAACCTTCTCAGCAATAAGGTAAGCTGAAGGAACTCACCATCAAAGCCATAACCTCTTCTTTCATCTTTAGGGGTAGAACCTCTGTCTCGACAACATTCCAGGCTCTATCTTCATTAAGAACGTCGAGTCCAGTACCTGCATCGTGGACAACAACACTCCGACCTCCATCATTGTCAGCAACGCGCATGACCTCCGTCATCAACGCGCATGACCTCCATCATTAACCTTGCCCCCTATCCCGTAAGTAGCAGTTATAAGACTCTTTCTTTTGGATGTTTGAAGACTGATCTTTTCTTTTTTTTTGGGTCAAATTTTTTTTTATTATGTTTTTTTTTATTTGGGAATCATGCATTTGTGTCTAAATGAGATGCATTTCATTCTTTTTTTGTGTATTTTGAAAGGATGGAAAATCACATTGAAGAAGAAAGCAATTTGGATCCTGGTTGTGGAGATAGTTTTGAAGCTGAGATGAGTTCATACTTCCAAATGATTATTTCAGGTGACAACCATGAATTTCAGGCTGATTGGTTCTGTTACTAAGTGATTAAAATGATTAGCTTGTTTTATCTAATTGCATTGTTTCTGTTATCAATTGCTATAAAGTTGTTGGATTTTATTTTGTTCTTATTGTTGCTATTATCAATTGCTATAAGGCTGTTTGAGTGATGTTTCTATATAGGTACTCATTCTCCAGAAAATCATGTGGAAAAATATTATCTTCAACTTCAAGAAAAAATTTATGATAATCGAGAAGAGCTTATACAGAGTGTTCATAGTATTGGAATTTCACATGGATGTGCAACAACAATAAAGAGATCCAAAAAAGACTGTTATGTCATCATTGGATGCGACAGGGGAGGCACTTATAGGAATAGGAATAATGTTCCTTTAGAGGAAAGGAAGAGAAAGACAGCATCTCATCTTATAAATTGTCCATTTTAGATCTATGGAAGGAAGAACAAAGATGATACTTGGAGAGTTAAGATAAAAGATTTATCACATAATCATGAAAAATCAGATGACATTTCAGGACATCCTTATGCTCGTCATTTTTCAGAGGAAAAAGTCGAGCAAATTAAAGAAATGACGATGGCCGGCATTCCTCCACGACAAATACTTACTACACTTCGCTTGAAGGGCTCAGAACTTCGATCAAGAGCTAGAACCCTGTATAATACCAGAGCCAAAATCATAAAGGAGAGCTTGGCTGGTTGAACTGCAATCCAAGCTTTACTAGAAGAGCTTGGGGAAGATGGTTTCTTGTATAATGCTGAATATGACCAAGATCATCATTTGACTCACTTGTTTTTTGCACATCCAATCTCAATTACATTGTCAAGAAGCTATCCAACTGTATTTGTAATGGACTGCACCTACAAGACCAATAGGTATAAGATGCCATTGTTGGACATTATAGGAGTATCAAGTTTTAACACGTCATTCTACTCCTGTTTTGTCTTCTTACAATGTGAAGAGGAAAATGATTATGTTTGGGTATTAACAATGTTTGAAAAAATGTTGGGAAGCGATATTTGTCCATCTGTTATTGTTTCTGATCGAGAGTTGTCCCTAATGAATGCAATAAAAGTTGTTTTTCCAGGTGCTGCTAATCTTCTGTGTGTTTGGCATATTGAGAAGAATATTCTTGCAAATTGCAAGCGTAATTTTGAGAAGGCAAATGATTGGAATATGTTTATTTCTGCTTGGACAGATTTGATGGATTCTCCAAATGAAACTTCATTTTATGAAGGTTGGAACAGGTTTTCCTATCAATATGCAAGGTATCCTCAGGTTCTTAGCTATCTTATGAACACCTGGTTCCCTCACAAAGCAAAGTTTGTAAGTGCTTGGACAGACAAATATACTCATTTTGGGAATCGTGTTACTTCAAGAGCTGAGGGTGCACGTGCGACCTTAAAAAGATATCTTCAGGTTTCCACGAGTGATCTCCGTACAGTAAAAGATAAGATATGCCATGCTATTACAAATAAATTTCAAGAGATCAAAGCCCGAATCTCCAGTGAAAGGATTCGTGTGCCTCACAAGCTTCGTATCCCTTATTTTGAAAATCTAGTCACTTATGTATCTGAATTTGCATTGGAGGAGCTCTTGAGACAACATGATTTGGCATTTTCTGAGTCTCTCTCAACTGTCTGTAAAGGCCACTTCTCAAAGACAATGGGTCTTCCTTGTGCACATCAAATAAGGGAGAAGAAAATAGAAACTTTGGAACTTGATGATGTACATTTACAATGGAGAATTGATAAAAGATCATTTTCTAGACTGGATAAGAGGTTAGAAGATCAGGAACAACTATGGGGCAAACTTCTTGAAGGATTGGACTCAAAGTATAAACTATTGCCTCTAACTCAAAGGGAAGATGTGCAAAAACAACTTACTCAATTTGTTTTTGCCTCTAATCCTTTGATTCTTGAGCCTCAAGTTCAACTACACAAAGGTTTTTCATTATGTTCAAGGAAAAGAAAAGGTACTAATTCCACTAAGCGTGATCCTTTGGCATTTGAAAGAGAAGAAAATACAAATAAGTGTAGCATATGTAGAGATGGTGGTCATAATTGTCGTACTTGCCCAAGGAGAAATATGTATGCTACAACTAGCTCTTCCTTGAAGCAAAGTGGTATCAACACATTGCCAAGTTCATTTGTAAATACATCTATTATTTTAAGGTAAATCACTTTTATCCCTGTTAAAACTTCATGTTATATGGAAAGTTGTCATGCTAATTTGTTCGTCATGCTATTTTGAAAGTTGTCATGCCAACTTGTTTGCTTTTCAAACACAGAGAAAATTGCTCCTTAGGATCATCCTTCATAGATGGTTTTGATAGTTTAGGAGAGGATGACATAAGGCTTTCAACCTCATTCTTATATGAGATTGATGAGCATGATGATGACATACTCACAGAAAATTTGCAAGATAGAATTACTAAGCAAGTAAGTTTTCTTGTTAAAAAGAGCATTATACGTCATCTTTGTGACCTGTGTGTTTTATTTATTTTATTTGATACTTTAATTTATTTTGATGAGATTTAATAATTGTCGCTATAATTTTTCATTTAACTTTTTGCAGCCGTGATTGATTAGGAATGGTGGGCTTATATGTTTTTTCATGTCAATGTTTTGAAAAATGGTTTATTAAGGTAAATATATATGACATTATCTACTACGTCTTCTAATTAATTTAATCAAGCTTCTCACTATCCATTTTTATATTTTTTTGGTATTGTAGGGACATATATCACTTGAAGATTTTTGATTTTTTTTTCTTCTGGAATTGCAATATTGCAGGATTTATTTTAGGATTTTCTTTTGCACTAGTATGACTTGAAAAAATGCTATTAAATTTGCAAGTTATTTAATTATGGTTCACTACACTGGTATATTTGCAAGTTATATCACTATACAGTTCTCGTCAAGTTGCTTTTCTTTTTTCTTTTTTTTTTTTGTATGCAAGGGGTACAAAGATTACTCTATTCCCGAAGGAGGACCAGCTTGAGTACCTCGAGGAGCACCGCCTGAAGGACTTGATTAAGAAGCAATCTGAGTTCATTAGCTACCTGATTTCTCTTTCGATTGAGAAGGCTTTTGGCTCAAAAAGTGAAATAAAATAAAAGAGTAATTACTAGAAGAGCAAAAGGGTAATTTAGGAAATGTCTACATGCCTCCCATAAAGAAGGAGTGGCATTAGACATTTAGGAGTGATAATAGCTACTCCCTTAAAAGTTTTGTAATTATGTTATGAGGCTGAGACTAATTAAATTTTATATTGATTATATTTATTTTTATAAACATATAAATATATATGTATATATATATTTTTGTGTTGATCATATTAATATTAATGATTTAATTTATTTTCTTATATTCTAATTAATCATATGTATATATTTATATATATATATATATATATATTATTATATTCTAATTAAACTTCGGTTAAAAACTAAATCTTTAAATTCAATATCCGTACGATTTTCTCTCAGTTGAAAAAAAAAAGAAAAAAGCAATATAAAGTTGAATTTGTACGGCAACCAACGTGATGATTGATTACAAAGGGAGGGCAAAAATCATCAAAACATCTTGCCCCTTTTCTCTTTTTCCTTTTCCTTTTCTTTTTCTTTTCTCTCTCCCACATTCTCCCAATCAGGACTGTCCATCACGAGGCTCTTGCGTTCTTGCCAGCCAGCCCAAACGGTTTCGAGGGAAGGAGGGAGGAAGGAGAAGGACACGCCCACAACCTCCACCATTCTGTTTCCTGTCCTTTTCTTTCATATTCCGCATTGCATTGCATTGCCTTGCCACGAACGAAAAGGAAGGAAGCGAAAGCGACCCCCCCCCCCTCTCTCTCTCTCTCAGAACAGCGACTTCTGTTCTGGGACCACCATCATCACAATGCAGCGGCCCGATCAACTTCTCACGGTAAAACATGTACACAAACATGATGCCACAAAAATCTCCAAACCCATTCATTGCATCTTTTTATTTTTTATTATTGATATAATTATTTTTCACTTTTTTATTCAATCTCATGTGTCCATTTCTGTCTCCTCTGTTCCTGAGATCACTTGTTTATTCATTCATTCATTGGTTGTTTTATTTATTTATTTATTGTTACTTAGCCAGCTCAGTGAGTGACGACTCGAGTTCCACATTTGTTTATTGTGAAATGCTGACACCTGAGGAGTCTGCTTCGTAGTGTTTTTTTTTTTTTCAGCCATGGCAGAGAGTGAGCACGATGCAATGGTAAGTTTGTTGATTTGTGACCTAAATGTCAGAGGTTAGGTGGGAGCCTAGTGTACTTAGCCACCCTCCCGCTTTGATCTCCTACTCATAGCCTGAAAAGAAAGTGTTATCGCTTCTCATGGCCTGAGAAGAAAAGAAAAGAAAGTGAAAGTGATATTTAATAATGAATATTTAAAATATTAATAAGTTTAGTTAGTAAAATATAAGATAAATTTTTAAGTCAAAAATTATGTGGAAGATAGTGGTACATTTTATAGGACGTAAGAAACTCTCTTATTATTATTAGATCAAATATCCATACAATTTTTTGATATTTGTATTGAAAGATAAGTTAGTCTAATAGAAAATTAATTGAATCTTTTGTACAGTTTTATATAGTATATAGGGAGATCAATTTGAGATTTTTAAAACTTAATGAACTAACTTATCCCTAGTTCAAACCTATTTCCATATTTAGTGTTATTATTATTATTATTATTATTGCTACTTTTTCTTTCAACATCTATTTTAATTTAGGTTTGTGGTGTCTGCATTGATTTTTTGTGGTGTGTGCTTTGATTTTTTTTTATTTCCGTTTTGTCTTTTGGTTGCCACAAACTTTGTTCTTTTTGTGGTTTTTGTTTAGTACCTTTCTTGGCATGGGGTTCAATGCTCAATTTCTTTCGAAGAGTGTAAAAAGCTCTTGTGAGTCGGGTTAATGTTGAAGAATATTCCGGCTCGCGAATCTTGCGTTGTCAGGAACTCGGAGGCGTGAAGTTGTTGTCACTGTAGAGAAAGGTTTTAAGGGTCTTGGACCCAAGGAAAAACACAAACAAATTGAAGCTTTTGATGCTGCATCTGTGAACAGAGTAAAAGCTGACGAAATGGTATAGCTAGCCATACCATCGAGTGTTGATTACTACTGCCCTAATTAATTATTATGAGTGTTATGAATGGGGCTTGTTTGCTTTTCTTTTTCCCTTTTACTTAAAAAAAGTCTTTTTTTTCATACTGAAAAACCACTCTTCATTGAAGTTGCTCATCTCAGCTTCTATTTAAAAGGTAAGAAATATATATGTATATATTAAACCTTTTCGTAGAAGATGAGATCGGTAGCTTGAAACATGATTTCTTAGTCATGATTTTTTTTGTCAAAAAAAAAAACTGAAACAAACGCACTATATCTTAAAATTGCTCCTGAAATTGCTTTTAATTTGAACACTAATTGACATGACACAAATGCATATTAGTAACCAAGTTAGAATGTATATATAATGTGTACCAAGCTTGTGATATATTATGTAGTTGACCTAGTGAGCTTTGAAGCACTTGGTGAAGTATTTGCCAATTGGTCACTGGAGTTTACAATCATAGTAGCAAATCTGTTTCGAACTGAATTTTGTCCTTTGCAAAGTGATACTAAATCTCAATGAGTGTGGTCCTTTCATGAAAGATTAGATTCGAGGATGTATGTAAAATTGCTTGATTATATGAACTCCGCTGATTGTGATTTGTAGATGTTAAGAAGCAACTGGCTTTGATTATATGAGTTCACATGTCGTTGTTTTGATTTTTGATACCCAGCTTCCGCAGTTAACTGGGCAACTGTGGTTTGCGTCTTACTTTTCTAGGTTATAAAGTTAGCTGTTCTTCGTTCATTGTCGATATTTATGCGTTCATTATTCCTATGCAGATTGAACCTTGTGATATATGCGGTGACATTGGTTTTCCTGAATGTATTGCTGCTTGCATTAAATGCAAAGTAACTCGTGAACATTGGTAATGATCTCCCCTCTCATATTCTTTCATTGAGCCTTCGTTTTTTTTCTTTTTATTGTTACCTTTTCATTAATGCTAAATGTATGGCAAGTTATGTAGGTGCCAGCTCGGCTATTAGAATTCATATATTTCTGTCGGGAACCTTGCTAACTTAATTCTTGAGCTTACTTTTTTTTTTTAAACCTAATATGCTCAATCTGCTCTGAAATGCACCAGAACCTGTCTTTGGGGATAAATGAAGAAAAATAGGAAGTTGGGTCAAAGGAAGATTAAGTACAAATTTACAACTTAATTTTGCACCCAGTTGTATACATTTGCTTTTCACCTGATAAATTATTGGGTTGCCTTTTGAACAATGGCTTTGCTATATGCCTTCGCAATATTAGTGATGCATTGAGTCTTGTTCTGAATCAATGCTATTTCTTCCCGTTTCAGTTACTGCATGCGAATCTATAGTACCCAAATTCCTGATTATTGGATTTGTGACTCTTGCCAATCCAAAAATGGTACAACATTGCATTGTAAAATGGATCAGGATCCTGGCTGGCTGGTGCCTAAAAGGAAAAGACCTGCTGCAACAGGGAAAGTGAAGTTCATTCCAGAAGATGAAGCCATTAAGCTTTCTTCTGGTAATTTTCCTGTGAAACCTATTCCACCAAAATCTACATTGCTGATGAACCGGAAGTCTTCTGTTAAATCCAAAAATGCTATATCAAAGATGTCCTTCCTGGCACTGAATTCAAATCCTAGACCTATTGTACATGAGAAGCTTCCAAGAAATGGTGGAGTAGCCAAGAATGCAGTGACTGATCAACATGCTTCTCGCTCAATATCTGAAGGTGAGAATCTCTCCATCCATCTTTGATGCAATCCCTATACTCTGCAGTCTGCACCCTTCAAACAGAAAACAAGCATACACCTTAAGCAAACACATGGTCCTCCCATAATTTTTATATATGTGCTCAAAGTACATTCCTTTTAAGTGAAGCCTTAATTTGCCTGAATTTGAAGCTGATTTAATGGAATTAAAATCTTGTGCTTCCTGATTCCAGTTAAGTCAAAGTTTGCTAGATTGACTGTTTGGGTACATTTTTATTTGTATGACATTGTTTAACTGCAATAAGTTTTAAGTTTAATATACATGACTAGATTGTTTGAAAGAGGTTATACATTTAGTGGGCTGGATTCAATTTTGATCGACCTTACATTGTAAGAAGTTTTACATTAATGGTAGTAGCAAATCATATGGTAAGAATACTTTAAAAAAAGTTGGAACTTTGAAGTACTTAATTTGTAAATTTACCATGAGATTTGTTTGTGATAACTGTTTTTGGGCCCATGGATCCTGTAGGACCAGTAAGGGAGCATATTCAGGACAATCAGCAACTACTGGGCAGACGAGTACCTGATAGAGAAGTTTGCACTCTTGATCTTCAGAAGGAAAAGCCTACAGAAGGGGCCCCTTGTGAAGCTATGTCAGTAAAAAAATCTTTACCTAGTGTTGGTTCAGGTAGGATTCTCTTATTTTTTTTGAATTCTTTGTATTATATCTGCTGCTTTCTTTCTTCTATCATCTGCTGCATCTACTTAAAGTCCTAACATATCAATATGCATATCTAGACATGTATCTTTGAATGTATCATGATGTTAGCCACATGCAGCCTGTGGGGTTTGAACATTATTTTTCCTTTTTGTCTGTTTTATCTGTAGGTGTTATCATTTGTTCTGTTTCTGATTGTAACAATATTGAAAAAGGCGATATTCAGAGTATTCAGGAAAACCTCAATCTTTATAGAAAGTTTTTACCCACTTCAACTGCTGCCTGGAGGTGTGTACATCTCTTTCCTTGTCATATGTAACTTATTTTTACTTATTGCCCTTGGTGTCAAATGCACAGCTAATTCCAATCTGCAGCAAGAAATACCCTATCAAATTTCCTTTGCACTTTTGATATCTTTCTAGCAGTCTCATAAAATGATGCCACGTTACACATTAATGTAAACTATTTATTTTGAATGCATGGATGTTAAGTTCATTAATCTTTTTCTGATTTTGCATATTTATGTTTGTAAAAGAGTTTTGATCCCTCCCTTTGCAGTAGTAAATATTAATTCCCCATGACATATAAGGAAATGTTGGGCTATAAGTACAGGCTAAAAATTGGATGCTTTTTTTTGTTGAAATAAAATGGTGGCAAGGATGTATTAGCATGTTACAGTCAAAGAAAAGTAACTGACATGTATTATCTTTTTTTTTTTTTTTGGGGTATGGAACAAGCTGTTGGTGCATTAAAAAAGCATTGTTCTTGCGTGGATTAAAGATACTTTGAGCAGACTTTATCCCCCCAAATCCTTCTAATTTCCAGGATGTTCATTTGGATTATTTCCCACACTTCTTGTTAAAGGTTGCAATCGCTGAACACATACATCATTTCCTTTCTATTTAATGATAGAAAGAGAAAATTATTAATGAGTATGAAAATAGTACAAAGAGAGAGAGTATTATGGCCTCATTAGTAGAAAACAAAACAAGTGTAGGTCTTACGAGATTGAGTTGTGTACAAGGCATACCAATCTCTTTGCATGTGTAACAGAAACGCCTCTAGAAAGACTGTTTGTAGAGCACAGTGTAGAAGCTAAGAAAAGAACCCAATCCTGAATTCTGTCTAAAATGAAGAATTTTGCTTGAAAATTCTACCATTCCTCAGCCAAATACATCATACATAGAATAGAAGTTGTATACTGCCACATAATCTTAGCTTGTTACTTATGTTGAATTGGAACTTTCTGGCTGCTGAAAAACAGCTTCTATCAAGAGACCATGTGCAAGATCATGTTTCTTTTTTCCCCCTTAAGTGAAAGCAATTCTGATTTTGTTCTCTTAGATCAATCTTTGTATTTGCTGAACAATATCTAACAAGTGGATGTTGGCATGGGAGTTTCAATCGCCTAAGGAATTTTAGCAAGTATATGATTCCAGCAGATGTTTTGGCATTTAGTTGCATGAAGATAGATATATTAATCTGAAATTTAATGTGATGTTTATCATTTTATAGTGGATGCTTTGCTACATTTGGCAATTATTATGGTGGGTTTGAGGCGCATCCTCCATGTACTGTTAATATTAAAGCGTATAAATTTTCAAGAAGAATGCCCACGGTCCTTCAGCTGGACTCAGTTCCTAGCTTGGACATCTTCACTGATGTATTTCAGGATGATTATCCTACTCTTCAAGATATTGCACTGTACTTCTTTCCATCAGATGATGCTGAGAAGTAAGCCTTTGGTTCTAATTTTGAACTTTTTTTTTTATTTTTATTTTGATGGACTGTTTGTTGTTTAAGCTTAAGCTACTTATGCTGTATGTTCTCTATTGAGTTTAGGTCCAGAAATGATTTAAATAGCATATTTGAGTTTATGCATGCTGAAAAATCAATGTTGAGAAGTTCTATTGATGGAGTGGAGTTGTTGGTGTTCACCTCAAATCAGCTTAACATGCATTCAAGGGGTAAGTTACTAGTTTCATGCATAGCTGTACTACATTCTTTACGCCCTGACCTAGGCTCCCATTTTCAAGTGCTGTGGTGTAAACTTGCAATTCATTGTTATTGAATAACAAAATTCAGCTTGGAGAGTGCAGTTTCAAAATTTAGATCCAAACCTGCCGTGAATCTTTTATTTTTTTGGGAAGTGTGCGCCTGCTCGAATTTGTTTGTCCTATTGCCTGCACGGCTCAATCAATCAGATTTTGTTATTGCATCTTCTGTCCTCACAAAGATGACCCAAATTTGTGTCCTTAGGTACTATTGCAACACTACATGTAGGATGTTTCTTGTGGGGAATCTTTCGCCGGAGTAAAACTGATAAAGCTACCACGACATTACCTGACATGGAGGATGTTGATATGGATGTGGACATGATTGGAGGAAAGGATGTGGTGGGGAGAACTGATCATGTTCTAAGTGATAAATCCAGGAGTGTCTCTCAAAAGCCTTTGGTTGGACTTGGGACCCATCTTCAGGGCTCTTCTGAAAAGGTAGAAAAGAAGACCCCAACCACTCCAAGCAATTCATGTGCTCAGCGCAGACCACCTTTGGTTATAGATCCCAGGAAGAAACCCAAGAAGGTTTCTTTGTATTCATCGTCACGGAACTCAGTCGAGAAGCATTCGAATCCTCGGGACAAACTGGATGTGCCGCCAGGCTTTGAAGCACGTGGTAAAAACCTTTCATGTAAATTTGCAGACCATGTGAAAAAACCTCTGCTAAATGGAGGAAGATCAGTGTCTAATGGTGCATGCTTTGTGGGTCTTTCAGGACGTGGGAGGGTGCAACCTTCGAAATCTAGTCGACATTAAGGGGACTTGTTTGACTGAAATTATCGTCAGGTAATCCGTAGCTAGACAATTTACAGAATGGATTCTAGCTTGTTTGTATAGTTTCTCTGCTGACATATCCAATACTTTCATGGGGATCTTGCTCATGGCTGAGAATATGTTAATAGAATGTGCGTAATGCTTATTTCTAAATTCCCCATATCGTCTTACCTTTTTCTCTCTCATGTTCTCTGTCCAATATGCTGAAGGGAATTCAGCCCATATTCTCAGTAACTGAACCATTTCCGGTAACTGATTAGCTAATTATGGTTCGATGATTGGTCAAGTTTGGTTTAAATATGTTTTTATTCTCTCTCAAATTTTACCTTTGGTTTTGATTCTTCTTTGTTTTGTTCTTTTTTTTTTTCTTTTGTCTTTGTTTTTGATCCATGTCATTCGAAGTTTTGGTCCCGACATTTTTTAGAAATATACATTTATACGTTATAAATATTGAAAAATTTATTTTGCCCTTATAAATATCTGAAGAATCTTTCAAGTTATGAACAGTAGTTTTTCCAAACACATTTTTGAAAATATATTGCTGTTATTATATTTTCTTGAAAACTATTAAGTTGTTGGAAGATTGGTGAGGAATTTAGTCTCTAGTAAAGATGAAGACCCGAGGCCTTGGGCCCTCCCCATAATAATAAAAAAAAAGAAGGGATAAAGATACAAGTTCATTTCTTTGGAAGGGTATTTGTTCGGAGGGGGAGTCATTATAACTATTCTATTTAATGGAATTGTGAGAGTAATATCTCCTATAATTTTTTTAAAAAATTTAGACAAACCTATATCACTTTATTAAACAATTAACATTAATCTTTTATTAAATTCATGTAACTTCGTGTTTTGAGTTTAAGATCTTGGCTATTATTGGCTTTTCGTTTCGAATTTTAACATATTAAACAAATTGTAAAGAAAAAAAGTAACAGTGTTTAAACTATAAAAAGTAACAGTATGTTTAATTTATCGGGAGGAGAGTAAATTTGTATGCGTTTTTCAACTTGTAGGTTATAAGTATGTTACATGGTTGAATATTACTTTTTTTATACGTTTAAAAGCTGAGTTGGATAAGCTTCTGAGAAGGGGGAAAAAAACTTCATTTCAATTCGTTTTTCAAAAATAACTTATAGAATTTTTTATCATATTTATCTGTGCTTCTCAAAAAAAAAAAAAAAGGCAGAAGATAATAAGGGGCTGTTTGGCAACACTTTTTAAAAATTGTTTTTAGTTTTTAAAAATAAAAGATTAAGAAAATCTGTTTGGCAACACATTTTTATCAACATGTTTTTAAAAGCTGAAAAACAGAAGTTGTATCTTAAAAACGAAAAACTGGAAACAACTTAAACCTGTTTTCAACACTTTCATTTTTAAAAACAAGGGAAAACGCGGTGGCAACTTAGTGAATAAGTGAAGTTTTTGGTTTTGGCCTTTGTTCGATTCTCGTTGTCACCTGGTTCTCTCCTTTTTTTTTATTATTTTGTTGGTTCTTTCTCAGCTTCTTCATGCTGATTCACGGCTTCTTTCTCCCTTCTTTCTCACCCCATTCCGGCAAACCACCATCGACCAGTGAAGCTTCAAGACCCAGCCCCCTTTCCGGCGTCTCGACCTGAGAAGCTTAGCGAACCAGCCCCCATTCCACCACCGCAACCTGCTCCCGAGTCCCGCCGCGACTTGGAAGCTTCGCGAACCAGCCCAGATTCGCCGCGAGCTGCTCCCTCCGGCGTCAACCAAAGGTGTCGAGACTCGCGAAGCCACAAATCCGCCGGCCCCACCACTTGCTCCCCCAGCTTCGCCACCACCTCCGCCTCCACACTAAGGGTGTTGTTTTGACTCATGAAAACATATCGGCTTTTGTAAGAGGAATGGGTATTTTTATAGAACAATTTGAGGACAAGGTAAATCTGGTGCTGCTGGATCCATTGGAAAGTTTTTAAGATATCATTTTGCATGTAGTTCAATTGCTTAGAACGATATAACTGTATCTGTAAATTTCTAGCTGTCTTGGCATCTTTATCTTATTTTTTTTTATTTTTGTACAAATGAATGTGGATGATTTGTATTTATGCTTCCTCCCTTTGGCTCATATCCTTGATTGCACAATTGAGGAGTACTTCTTCCATAAGGGTGCATCTGTTGGCTACTACCACGCGGTATGTTCATGCAAAATTAACTATGTGCATAAGTGGAGAATGCGGGACAGATTGTTTAGAGAGTGGGAAGATAAAGATCTATCTGATGTTGAAGTTACAAATGATGTAAATGTAGATGTGAATTTCAATAGGGACAACACAACAAGATTGACTGATGAAGCTGCACAGGAAATGACAAGATTTCGTAACCAAATTGCAAATTGAATATGGTTACAAGAAAATCAAGCATAGCTTATAAATTTTTTTTATAAATGTAAATTGACATCAAGTTGTGTTAAGATTATTTTTAAAATAGGAAGTTGTAGTAAAACTTTATTTATTATATATAGAAAATGTTATCTATAAAATATAATAGTTAAAATTTGCATTTATAGTAATATAATTTGCCAAACAGTTTTTTATTTTATTAGTTTTAAAAGTTATTTTTTAAAAAAATTATCTAAACAGATTTTCTATTTTTTAGAGTTATAAAACTTTTTGAAATTGAACTGTCAAATAAGTTTTTCTGTTTTTTTGTTTTTAAAAATCAATCTTAAAACTGTTTTCTAAAACAATTTTTAAAAATAAAAATAAAAAAACACTTCCAAACAGTCCCTAAATTTTTCTTCTTTTTTCAGAAGTAGGTTCCTATGGAAGAGAGGGAGTATTCTTGATTGATTTTTGAAATTATTTAGATTTCAAGTTTATTTTCACAAATTTTATGAAAAGACAAAAAAACTTCCATGGAATAACTCTCACCCCCGGTCCTATTTTCACTATCATAACTACAGTAATTTAATTGTTCCCTTATATTTTATTTTGTGCGTATAGTATTTTATAATTCAATAATAATAAATATATATAAAATTAGTTTTTGGTTTCTTAGGTATCTCTATAAAACGGAGTGATTAATTTCTTATCGTACTATAGCTCCATTTAAGCCCAATAAATATTACATTACATTAAAAATATAAAACATTAAAGAATTGATTTTATTTTATTTAATATTTTTATTAATCATATTTAACTATAAATAAATAAAAAATAGTTTTATATATAAAAAATTCATATGTGAAAAATACTAGAAAATCCAAACATTCTTCTTAGGAAGTAATTTTCCATACCATTACTTATGTAATTTTACTCAAAAAATGTAATTATCTATCTACTTTATCCAAACAGTTTAATAACTTTTAATTTTATATATATATATATATATATATATATATATATATATATATATATATATATATATATATATATATAACTTCAGCTTCTGAAAAATACTTCTCCCAGAATTTTAACCAAACAATCCGTAAGTTTTTATGGGATATGCCAATGACTTCCCTGGCAACGTTTATTAAAGAATTAAGGTAAAAATGGAAAGCAATTAATACAAAGTTTGATTATACGGTCAAAACAAAACTCTACAACAAATAATGGCTGGGTTAACCTATCTACATATATAGCTGGCTGGGTTATTAATACATTCATTCCTTAGTATGTATACTCAATAATAAACATTAGTTTTCTTTCCCTTTAATTTTCCCATTAAAATATATTTTAATTAGTCGAAAAATTAATATATTGAAATATATTTCAGGTGAAAATTCCATTTCTTTAGAAAGGTCACAGTACCTTTACTAGTTCAGTTCATTTGAATTAATTTCCTATCGAGATTAAGAAGTGTAGTTATCTTGCTAGAAGATATTATGGAAAATAGGAACAATATAAAAGAGCCGAATAATTTTTGCATTATTGAGATGATGTATACATCAATTACAAATAAACGGTGCCTATTGATAAGACTATAATAAAATCAAAATATAATGACTATATCAAATGCTATCAATCTAAATCAATCTAAATCAAATTAAATCAGACTTAGATATAATAAAATATTTATTCTTGACACTCTCCATCAAGCCAAAGCTCATCGATCCATAAGCTTATCACAATTAAACGGAGATTGCAGGGGAGCCAAGAGCTGCAATGGGTCTGGATTGGTGTGAGCAGGGAGAAGAGACGGACTCATGGGCATAACCAGGTAACGGAGGAGGCGGGCCTAGGGGCAACCAAGCAATGGAGGCGGAACCAGAAAATGAAAGAAGAGAATAGTAGGTGGAGGCAAAGTGGAGTAAACCATAGAGAAAGAAGAGATGTCTTGGGCAAACGTGAAAAAATGGAAAAATTAGAATAAAAGAAAGAAAATTCCGCATAGCTCAGTGTAGCGGATGGCTCTGATATATGTTAGAAAACACAATGGAAAATGGGAACAATAGGAAAGAGCCAAATAATTTTCGTATCAAAAGAAACAATGCATATCTATAGGCTTAAAATAAGATCAAAACATAATAATAGTATCAAATTATTATCGGTCTAAATCAAACTAAAATATGATAAAATATTTATTCTTAACCGTGTTATATTATTTTGAGTGATTTTTTTAATTGAAAAAATCATTTTTCATAGAAGAAACTCATTTCAAATTTTATTCAACAATTTAAAATAGCTTATTTTAAGCTATTTTAAACTTTTGAATAGAAGCTAATGCAAATAACTTTTCTGGGAAGTGATTTTCCAATTGAAAAATATTATTATTATTATTATTATAAAAAATCTTCTGAAACAAATATACCCTAATTCTTGTTTTACGCAAGGCTATGACATTATTTGGCTTCTTCACTATAGTGTGTGTGATTCTGCAGAGAGACAACTAAAAAATTAGGAGGAGCAAACATAAAGTGGTGGTATATTTATCTTCCAACCATCAATTCTCCCAATTTTATATTATACTGCGAAGATATGAATCATAATTTATACAATATCCAATAACCGTTAAGTCCTGTGTGGTGTATTCCGTCGAAAAAAAAAAATCCTCTGTGGTATATCATATAGAATAAAATTTGATATTATTAAACATGACATTACAAGATTTGGTAGTATAATATAATTGTATAAGAAATTTATTATATAAGTTTTTATATTATCCATTATTTAGCATGACTCTTGATTTCGGCAATGGACAAGTGGCAGGTGGCAAACGGGGATTGAGGGATGACTAGCAGCAATTGACGAGTGGCGGGCAGTGACTAACAGGTGGTGGATGGTGAGTGGGGGGATATTGACATAGAAGAGTAAGTAAATATTGATTTGAAATTGATTAATAAAAATAATATTATTAAGTGTTATTAGGTTTTCTGATAACTTAATCCTATGATCATAGAATAAAAATAGTTTGACCCTATAATATTATAGGGGCAATTCTAATGTGCTACTTGCTGCGTGTGGAGCACCATTTGAACAAAATGCTGGTGCTTGGTGTCCTTCACCCCCAGCCTTCCAACCACCATGGTTCTTCCTCCTCAACCAACCACCGCGCCGTCCGACCATCACGGCACTCCACCTCCTCGACCTCACGAGCATGTTCTCAGGCGATCACCTCCCCTTCTTCTCCGTCACCGTCGACTACCTCTCCGGCTACCTTCGTTGTCATTAGTGGTGGAGTTTCGTTGAATCGCGAGCTCGCTGTCGGTGCCACCGTGAGTGCGTTTGAGTCGGCGCCGCTGCAAAGGAGATGGATGCCGTCGGATTAGAGGGGCGCCGCTGGAGGAAAGAGAGCACGTGGCCACTGATGATGTGGGGACGGATGTCGATGGTGGGAGCGCTAAGTCACGGCGAATTCGCACCGCCACCATCTTCCTCACGTTGCGGCGTCGGAGAGCTAAGTCGCGGCGAACTCGCAGCAACCTCGTCACAAGCTTGTGGCGGTAACAACATCGCACCACCACTATCGTCGCATCTCCACGATCCCCGCCCAACCACCCACCCACCAGCACCGCCGCGATGATCGGCTGTTCTTGTTGCACGGCGGAGTGCCGTTGTTGATACATACCGGAAAGGAAGGGGAGGTTGGCGATGTTGCCAAAGAGGTCGAGGTGGTGGCAAGGAAGAATTCCTGAAAGCACTCACTCACTCTCCGACGGCGACGCCGAGGACCCAGGGAGAAGGTGGACACGGATGAAGTGCTCCGCCAAAGTGCATTTAGCTACAGTTTCACATTCTTTAACCACATTAATTAAGTGTGGTTAACAACTGGTGTGCGCTACACCGCAGTTAGGAGTGTAGTGGAACTGGCGATATTATTCTACCGTGATATCAAACATTTAATAAAAATTGACTCTATAATATTAACTAATACTATTAAGCCTTATACTGTGTATCAAGCATGACTTAAATACATGTAAAAGCGTTTTCAAATTAAGAGGATTTTTATAGACACTAATTAAAAAAATTCATCATTTCTTGACAAATTTAATTTATATACATTGTTAGTGTAAAAAATATTTATACAAATATTAATTCATGTATTGCTACACTATTAAAAGTGTTTGATCTAACTATTTATAAGTCATACAAAGAGACGCATGTGATGGAATACGAATATAAAGCTCATTTACAATGCCAATGTATCAAATTAATTTCTTTGTCAACAAATATATTAGCCAAATAAATTTTAAATACTAGCATGCAAATGAAATATTTTGAAGATAACATAGTGAATATAGAGAAAGTTTTAGTGGCTATTTTTTCCTTCTTCTCACAAATTAGAGAATAAAAAAATCTTGAACTTATTATATATTAGTGAATTTCTCTATCATATTTTTTTTGATATACAATCTCTCTCTCATATAACAAGATGTATTAATTTTCTAGTAGTTCTTGTAATTATATAAATAAATATCTTTTGAGATAACAATCTATATATATATATATATTTGTAGTTTAAAAAAAAATTGGAGGAGGCTTGGACAAACTATAACTAAGTTCCCCCTCTTGTTTGATTAGAGGACAAAAATAGAAATAAAAATTTTAAGTAATTTTACTATTGAATATCATCCATGAAAGTTTTACTCCCAACCAAATGATTTTAAAGTAATAAATCATTGCATGAAGGATTAGTTTTAGAATAAAACTTAGATTAATTTTGTTGCATCCATTTAATCTATTTTACCAATTAAATAATAACAGATGTATATTTTTTATTGAAATAAACAATTGAAAACTTTAAAATATGTACTCATTTCAAGAAAAAAAGTTACACTTGTCATAACTTGATTGGAAGATGGGATACAATGGAATAAGAAACTTGATATAAGCTTTTTGCTTAGTTTCATGATAATTAGAATACTCTAATGACCAAAAAACAAAAGTGCTATTGAAAAATTTTCACTTTGATTTTTAGTAAGTGCTTTAGGGCACTAATTACTACTTATTAACTATCTTTTTATATTTCCCTTAAAACTTGGTTTTTGATTGGTTTGAAAAGAATATATTGGAATATAATTAAGGAGTAAAGCCCTTTTTTATTAAATGCCACAAAGCATCTTTATTAGTTCAGGTTAGTTAAATCGTATTTATCGATTTACTTCTAGGCTAGAACATGACCTTAATTCTTCACTAAAGTTTCTCTTTTTTAGTATGTATTTAGTTAGAAGATAAAAATAAGATGCAAATTTTCATAAATAAAATCTACATATAAAATTACATATATAGCTCATCTATTAAAAAATTTACCTCTATTTTTATGTTTTTACTCTCCAACCAAATATAAATCTTTATTCAAAGGGTAGTCTCAACAATGTTTGTAAGGATATTTTCAAGACCTAAAAAGGAAAAAAAATTACCAATTACTGAAAACTTTTTACTTTTGACACTCATATTAACTGTATTTTTCTTGAATTCTCCCCTTAACATTTATTTTTAAAATGGTTAAAAGGGAAAATATTGAAATTTAACTAAGGAACTGGACTGAATACATCCATCTAACCAGATAAATATGTCATAATGAACTGTTGAGAAAAAATATAAAATCCACACAAGCCAAACAATGCTTACATCCACAACTCAACAAATCAATCTACTAATTTTCTATGAAAAAAACAATCACCAATCTAACAATCACCCACAAACCCAAAATCCCAATACACCCAATCTCACAAAATAATTTCTCCACCTAATAAAACTCACTCAAACAAAACACACTCAATCACCTAAAATGTCTCATGCACTTTCCTTTTGCTTGTTGTTGCGGCGCACCTCCACCAACCACTCCAAAGTGCCAACGTTATATAGATATACTACTTAAAACAAAGACTGCTCCACGCTATAGGGTTTAAATTTTTTTGTTTTAAATGGACTTCAATAAAAATAAACCCAATCCAAGGCAAACAGACCCAACAAATCTCCACCTTGCCTTGTGATTAGAACAAATTGAACATATTAGTAGCAACTATCAAAAGATTTTATCAAAGTTCTAGCAAATGTTACCTTTTCCTTTGATATAGTGACCTCCATCAACTTATACAAATTATCACCAGTCTTCTTACTTTTCATTATCTTCAAAGAACCTTGATTAACTTGCATTACTCCATTTCCTGCAAAACATTCATAGCCCAATGCCTCTAGTCTGCCCAAAGAAATTAAATTTCTTTCAAGTGTAGGTACAAACCTCACATCACCAAGTGTCCGCACACAACTATTATGTATTTTAATTTTAACAGTGTCCTTTCCAATAATGTCAAAGCAATCATTATTAGCCAATCTAACAACCCTATCACTATAAGTATCATAAGTGTCAAACCATTCCCTTTTGCAACAAACATGATTAGAACAGCCGGAATCTAAAAACCAGCAATCACTATTAATATTTTTCTCTTCTTCAACCATTAACACATCAATTTCATAATTTGAGTATTCATCCATAGTGGCAGTAGCATCTTCAAACTTCCCTTTTCCTTTTCCTTTGCTCCTTTCAAATTCTTCTATATCTGCTTTCAATTTCTTGCAATAAGGTTTAATATGGCCCATCTCATGACAATAATAACATTGTTTGTCTTTATAGTTCGGTCTTGACACCGAAGATCTTGAGTTATCCTCGCCAAAATTTCTGTTACGAGAGATGCTTCTATCGTGGCTAGTTCTGGCAACAAGGACACTTTCCTCTGATTTACCATTAAATCTTTTCAATTTTTCATTCTCCAATAAAACAACAATCACATCATCAACTTTCAAAATATCTTTTCCAACTAGCAATGTAGTGATTAAACTGTCATAATTATTTGGAAGAGATGACAATAACAGCATTGCCTTATCTTCATCATCAATTTTCACACCAATACCAAATAACTATATAATCAATTTTGTAAAATGATTCACATGATCTTTAATGTCAGCACCAACATCCATCTTCAACTGATATAATTTTTTCTTTAAAAATAAACGATTTGTGAGAGACTTTGACATATACATATTTTCTAACTTCTTCCACAAATATCAATAGCAGAAGTTTCATTCAAAACATTGTACTTTACCTCAAGTGCTAGACATAAACAAATTGTACTGACAGCTTTCATCTCCATCTCTTTCTATTCTTCATCTGACATCTTTTCAGGCTTTTTCTCCTTCCCATTTAAAGCTTTAGCTAGCCCCTGCTGCACTAGAATATCTTTAATATTATTCTGTTACAAGCTAAAATTATTTTTTCCATCAAAGGGCTCCACCTCAAATTTGCTCATTGAACCTTGTATCCTTGCCATAAAAAATATCAAATCCACACAAGCCAAACAATGCTTACGTCCACAACTCAACAAATCAATCCATTAATTTTTTGTGAAAAAAAAAATCACCAATCTAACAATCACTCACAAACCCAAAACCCCGATACACCCAATCTCACAAAATAATTTCTCCACCTAATAAAACTCACTCAAACAAAACACACTCAATCACCAAAAATGTCTCGTGCACTTCCCTTTTACTTGCTGTTGTGGCGCACCTCCAGCAACCACTCCAAATGCCAACATCATATATATATACTACTTAAAACAAAGCTTGCTCCACGCTACAGGGTATAAATTTTTTTTTCAAATGGACTTCAATAAAAATAAACCCAATCCAAGGCAAACAGTCCCAACATGAACATACTCAAATGGACATAAATAATCAGATAGATTATGAAAATAAATATGCTCATAACAAGCTTGTAACATTCCAATCAAATAACATAAAAACAATACATTTGTTCAGAACAATTGGAATCCCCCATTAAAGACCAATTAAGAGGAGGACATCTAAAAAGCTTTGGGATGGGATTGAAAAAGGCCTAAGATTTAACCCAAATCCTAATTAATATGGTCATTTGGCCAAAACATTTTCCCAAATCCTAGTTAGGTCATTTGGTCGGAACAGGAGCACATACCCTTTTTAATGAAATGCCACAAAGTTTATTGAGACTAATTCTTTCTTTCTTTCTTTTTTTTTTTTGGAAGCAGACTAATTCTCATTTCTCATTTCATCGCAATGCCATATTATTTTCTGGTATTTTCACCGGCCCATCGTTTTTTACCTTTTTTCTCTGGACAGCCCTTCATTTTAGGATTAACAAGTTTTCTAAAGGAAACAAATCTTTTCACCACCCGACAAGAGCATATTCGACAACTAACATGTGATCGATAGTTGGTTATCAAAACTTGCTGCTTTAAGAATTCAACATTTATTCTTGTTAAGAAGTAGCTTTTACCCCATCTGTGAGCTAGCTCAACTTATACTAGATTGATTTGGATATAATGGACTCCAAAATCTAGATACTAAGATAGGATTTGACTCCTCTAAAGTGAGGAGGTCGGTAAAGTGTAGAAGGACGGGGTTTTATTCACCCTTGGATCAATATGTTGCACACATGATGGAAATTATTGATCCAAGGGTGAGTAACTCCTCATTTGTGTTATTGACCTCCTCACTTTAAATGAGCCAAATTCAAATACTAATGTTTTGAATAAAAAAGAATTATTGCTTGCAATCAAATACAAACAATAAACGAGATGGTTCGAATCAGGTTTAAAGAAAAAACAAATCCAAATTGGTTAACTTTTGATTGCTCTAGTTTAATTTGGTTTGGATTCATAAATTTTTTTTTTAACAAAATCCAAATCAAATAACCAATCAAATTTGGGTTGGTTCAGGTTAAGGTGATTGGATTACCTGTCATTTTTCATTACAATTTTTGCCCAAAGAACCCAATATATTTTGTTTTTTGAGACTATGTTCAGCTATTTGTTCTTCAGAAAGAAAGGGTGAAGATCTAATTCAGAGATATGAGAATTGTCGAAAATGAGGGTTTCTTTGAATTTGGGTGAATCAGATGGTTTTGGATGTACAAAATACTTATATGTGCAAGAGAAGGGTTTGCAGCTCAGGCACCAAGTCTAGCACCCCCTAAATCCGATGACCAAACTAGATTAGTTCCAATTGGATTGTACTCAATTGATTCAATGATCCAAATGAACCTGAACCTTCGTATTTGTCAAGTTCATTGAGTCTAATCGATCCACTTACGCCCTTGACAAACACTACTAATGTTTGATTGATTCAAACTGTATAATACTTTTGTTTAAATAATGTCACGAGTTCAAATCTTATGAACGAAAGAAACAATATTGAAATATTTTGTCTCATACTAGACCAACCCACCTCAAGCTAGACCAGCCGAAGCTAGACTAGTTGAAGTTCAATGAGTTTTAGATATGGACAGTTTAGACATTAATAGTTTCACTAAGAGAAAATTACATCTCCCTTCCTCAAATATCGAGCCTTGTACACCTTATTTCCCAAGCATTCAAATCGATCTTCTAACATTGCTTAACTGTACAAATTAAATATTTTATCAACTTTTTCATCTATTGTTGATAAAAACAGTACAGATTCAAAAATTCTAGGATGTCAAGTATCATAACATTTATTAATTTAGGATATTGGGTTACACCTAAACTATATTCTAGAGGATAAAATGCACCCTTTTTTCTAGATAACCTCCTTTTTTTTTTAATTAACAATAAGCAGAAATTTTATACAAGGATTAGAGTGCGTACTCAAGAAATTTTTGAATCTGCACATTTTTAAATTTTACACAAGGATTAAAGTGCGTATTCAATATGCACACTTTTAAATTTTGGGGTAGGTGCACAGTGCCAGGAGATAAACTGCAAAAATTGGTTACATATTAATAAGAACAGACAAATAACCAACAAAGGATGCAGAGAATAATACTCAAGGTGAGTACTACTGCTACTAGAATTAGATGTAACTGAATGCAAATACAAGGACCAAAGCACTAAGTAGCTCACACACTCCAAGCCCAATTACCAGTAACTGACCCCTAACTCAATCCTACACCTACAATTAAATACTCTCATAACATTAAACACAATCATAACAGACTCATAACAGAAAACACTTATACTACTCCTAGAATCTCTCAATCAGTTAACTCACATTTGAACTTCTAATAAATCTCCTTAAATCTCTTTCTCTTATAAACTTTCAAGGTTCGAGGCCCATTATTCCTATCACATATTTTTAAAATTGAGATCGTTACAGCTCTAGGAAAAACTTAAGACGAATAAGGCCCCTCTCACTACTACTTCACAAGCCAAATTTTAATGATAGAAATGGACAAAGACACATTTGATGGCGTAGTTTTCTACGTTTGCATTATTTTGAATATAATTCTCATATAATAGCACGTTCAGAAAAAACGATGGGCGAGTCTAACAATCTAAGAATTCTGATGTACAGCCTCCCATCTTCGTAAAAACATGGATGGGAAGTAATGTGGTTCAACCACAAAGTTTATGAAACCTCTTGCAGTGGTTTCTTCTTGTCCACTGATAATCTGGCAACTTCTTTCAAATTATTTTTGGGCACTCTTTCGTTGAAATGATCTCTGAGAAATTCCACAGCCATGAATGTAAGTGCCGAAGCGGGAATGTACCATGTAATCCTTGGGATGCTACCTCTGAACATACCCTTCATTCCTTCCTTAGCATATATGTTGCCAACTGCATCCAACCAGCCCTTGTACCTACACAATGTAAGAAAACAAATTGCTATCAATTTATTTAGCTTAGTCCATCAGAAACATGACCAGTCCTTGACACAAGATAGGCCAGTTCGTGATCACGGTAATGAAGTTGGAATACAAACTATCCAAACTCCTCCCCACTAACCCACTCCTAATGGCTTGAAAAGGAAAGAAATAAGTGCAACATGAGAGATTCCACAAAAGTCACCCATTCTAATACTATTCTCGTCGAAGCAAGTTTAATTGGAGAGTTTCGATGGGGTATAGTTCATTAGTTCTGGTATGATTGTCCCTTGCTTTTATCACAAGTTACTATTCTGTAGAAGCCATTTCTATACTGGCAGTACCCAAGCATATGAAATCCACACAACCACCAATACAGAAGAATGACCAATAGAATAGTGGTGGCAGGCACTCATCATGCATCAAGTGCTACAATAATTACTGAATGGAATTGATACCTCAAAGTTGAACCCTGCACTTGCAATCTTGTTTTGACAACATCCAAGGGAGTGGTGAGATATGCACTAAGACCTGATTAATTATTGTGAACATAAATTAATTATCCTGAAGAGTTTCTCAAGTTTTATACTGTACTAAGAAAAATGCAGCACATAAGATTGAAGGCAAAGCAAAGGACATACCACCAGCTAATCCTCCTAAAACAAGTCCCTCAAATGAGTTATTAACCTGCCAATTTGGGTTAGATATCCATCTTTGCTTCCCATATTCTGAAATATCTTTCAAAGCTTCGTAAAACATGACCTATACAAAGAAAATAACAATACAACATCAAAAGAATGACAAAGAAAAAGAAATGTTTATAGATTTTACTGGAATCAGGACTAAGGTGATCACTAATTCAGCCATCTATATTTAATTGAATTCATTGATTAGCAGTAAAAAAAAAATGCAGCAATTTCGTTTATCTGAGAGGGGGAAAAAGCTTTAAATATCTTTTTACTTAAAATGTGGCACAATATTACAAAGCAGAGACTGTAGTATGTTCAGAATCATATCAAGACCAAGACAGTATTATTCTTCAATCAAATTATCCACTATTTTTAATTGCATGCAAAACAAGGCAAAGTAAATGCTATCAACATTGCTTTTCTTTGCATAATTTTATTCAAATGAAAATTACATACTTCAAGGGAAATTTTTCCACAGATCACAACGCAATATTTAGTTACATAAAGCATGAATGCAATGTCTGGAAAATTTTCAATTTTGAGTTGAACAGAATTCATTTGAAATGAGATGATTAACAAATCTTACTGCAAGTGATAGGATTTAAAATTATCAAATCATCACAAATACAATTTTATCAGCATAAGAACTTTACACTGATATCATCAAACAAATTTCAGAACTGATTTTTTTTTCTTTTTTAAGATTCCAAATAATCGGGATGAAAATATGCTTATTTAGTGTCAGAACAATTTCAATGAATAATTTTGTTCAATAAAAGAAGAATTTTATAAAGATGAAAAGAAATATACAAAAATAAAAGAGGATAAGAGATCCTCTTTACAAGAACAAGATCAAACAAGAGAAGAAGAACTGTCACTAAACCAAAGCTTTCCAATCTTTCAATATATATCAATATATATGAGAGGGAAACTCCTCTATGAAAAACATGAATGACTCCTTGAACTTCTATGAAGACCATCCCTGAACTATGAATATGCAAAATGCATCCAAACTTTCCTACCTATATCTATGTCCACCCATAAAGATATTCCTTACTAAATATTTTAACTGTTGAGGCCCATTTTTAAGTTTAGTGCCAACTGAACGCACCTACTTAGCAGTGACAAATCAGAAGATGGCTTAATCACATTGATCACTGGATTTTAATAAAACGGAAAAAAGACCAAACAAGAAATAATTTAAACTTACTTTAGATTTGAAAAATGAAAATGGATATAACAGATGATGGAATAGTGAATCTAGTGAAACTCAGGATTATATAAATTACCATTAGGCCAGCAAATGGAACATCCCTTGCCAGAGTAGAAAAATATCTGCAAAAGCAAGAAAAATAAGGGATTAGAATAATGCATCAAATAATGAGACCAAAATCAACAGAATTGGGAATTCAATAGTGAACAGATTTTGAAAAGATACACATGATTAAGTTTTGACACACTCCATTAATTAAATGTTTTGATAAATACTTATGTCTTTCCATCTAACTGTTTTTACTCTTTTTGATAGAATCTTTCCATTTAGCTGTTAATTGAAAATTCTCAAAAAGAAGTTCAAGATTTCAAGGCTCAAAACCAGTAGAATTTACAATTTTAAAGCTAGTTGATACTTCATTTCACTGGACTACTTTCTTCTAATGAATAATGTTTCTTTAAGTTATAAGTAAAAGTCATCTAATAGATTACATACATACTAATATCTGATTTATTTAAAATTTGGTATCAATAAATTTGTATCGTATTTGCCATTTAAATCACATTCTACAAGATCCTATACTAAATTGTTGTTGGTCTTGAGGAAACTGGAGCACACATATAGCAGTTTGAATTCCCATTCTCAACATTCACGCAGACTCATTTTACAGCTCACTTGCTGTTAACATACAAAACAAGAGAAATAGATCATGAAGGGGATGCCTTGTTGGTGCCTAGAATACTATATATTGTCTAGTACATAGCTTCCAAAAACTCTATTAAATGAGAAAGAGGACCTCCAATGTTAGTTAAATAAATAACACAAGACTACATCTTTAAAAGAAATTTAGTGTTTCTAGACTATACCCCGCATATAAACCCTTTAAGCCCTGTGTTTTCCATATTGAGCAGCCTGCATGAAACATCCCTCTATAATATCCATATACTTCGCCAGACTCCCTTGCCATGCCATCTTTCATGGCAATAGAACTCCAAGATGTATTTGTCCCCTGAACCTGCATGCGTTGCTTCATCACTTCGCATGGAACATACACGAAGGAACCAAGAGTATCTCCTGAAAATATAGAGAAATATTAGGTAGAACATGATGCCTTCATTGCACACTCAAATGGTTACAGAAATCATGCTTAAAAATCCTTCAAATTTAGCAGGAACCAAAATAAGTGACAGAGTAGGACAACAATATGTAAGTAGGCAGAATGTCCAAGAACAAGCTTTGAAATACAAAAAGGAGTAGGCAGACAACATATTGTAAGTTTATAACTTACTGAGGAAATAATTAACATAAATGAAAAATTAAAATGGATAGTGCAACATAAGGGAGAACTGAAACATAAAATATTAGGAAAAAAATATTGGCATGATCAGTCAGATTGCATTACAACTGCTTCCTGACATATGCCCGTC
This sequence comes from Dalbergia cochinchinensis, assembly GCA_031216125.1. Lineage (NCBI taxonomy): Eukaryota > Viridiplantae > Streptophyta > Magnoliopsida > Fabales > Fabaceae > Dalbergia > Dalbergia cochinchinensis. The sequence continues at coordinate 48,280,471 of CM062373.1, read as the reverse complement.
AGTTGGTCAAAATGTACAACTTCAGGAACTCGGAAAATACAAAAGTATTAGATGCTACAGATTAGCTTACCAACAGCTCCAGCAATGAAATGTGCCCAGTGGCCGTTAAGGCTAGGATGTGAATCCTCAATCCACTTTTTAGTGGACTCTATGACACCAAAATATGTTGCACCAGTAGCAAGAGACCCAACAATGCCAGGTGTTACACCCCTGTAAAAGCCTAGACAATTTAAATCAATTACAAGGGGCACATATTTTTGAGTTTCAAGTCCAAAGTGTACAATACAATAACAACAAAAACAACAACTAATGGTGCGTTTGGTTTCAGTTTTCAATTTTCGTTATTAGCTTTCCAGTTTTCACGATTTTGTTAAGGAAATACTGAAAATTGTGAAAACTACAAAATCCAATTTTCAATTTGCATTTCTAGTTTTCAATATTTTCTTCACAAAATCCTGAAAATTATAAAACTGAAAACTAAAACCGAACATAGCCGAAGTTTTTTCCCACTAAGTGATGTCAATTATATGGATCAAAGAACACCATAGTGTCCTATTGTAAACCAAGTCTATAGACAAACCATCCAAATCTAAAGGGTAGAATACAATATCCATAAGTTACTTTAAACCGAGAAAAAATAAGGGTAAATTTATACCATCTTTCATCTATCTAAATGAATGCTTGGCTTTGATTATTGTAAAATCTGAAAAAGAAAGCTTTTCAGCCAAAAACTCTATCTTAACGATGATGACCATAAATTTTTTATAAACAAAAACAAGATAACCTAAACATGCACTGAATATAATTTAACATAAGGAAAACCCATAGTTAAAATAATCCACAGCAAGAAAAAAACAATTAAATAATCAAAATGATATATACCTCTTAACCCATCACCCTGCCAGACAAACCGCACCATCTGCAATATGCCCTTCTGGTTCTACAAAGCAAATTGTGTTCCCAAGGGACAATAGATTTATATAGAATCAGAGAACTATATACGAATGGTAAATGGTGTGTACCTTTTCAAATGTTTCTGCGTTGTGTATAAAATACAGGCTAATCTATCTAAAGGCTGCCATTATACCTGAATTTTATCAAAAATAGCTTGACTTTGCATTCGTGTTTTAATTGTATCCACTGGATGCATTATTCCTTCCCCAAAAGCCCCAGCAACAGCTCCCCACACAAACTCTCTCCATACTGGAGCAAGATCAAAATATAAGAAAATTTACTCTAAATAATAAATCAAGAAAAACAAATGGTATACTCTATTTGTTTTCTAGTGACAACAAGGCTTTGTTTGGGGATGAATGAGAAATGATAAGGAGATTGACACATAGAAAGCATATAATCCAAAGAGCTGAGGTGCATATGGCCAAAGAAAATCCCAATTTTCTTGTATGGCTGCACTTCTCCAAATGAAAACCCTAACACACAACGCAATCAAGCTCAGTCTGCAGAAATAGTATTTGCTTAAATTTTTATTTATGCATTTATTCATTCAAACATTATGCTACACCAAGCCAAGTCAATTAACCAAGCTGTAGGGCTTGTGCACTGCCATAATAAAAGTCCTCATGCAAGCAACCTTCAAGTGAATAACTAAATCTCCACGCAGAGGCAAATGGCAGCAACATACCATAAACTCTATGCTAATTCCATGACTCACTACCTAAACAAGCATATTTAAATACGGCATTCACAGCAAATCAAGCACATTCACACACTCCGGTTTCACAGCATTGCCAAACTCGATCTTATTTTGCAAATTTCCACTCACATAAATTCAACAACCAATATTTCATTTAGCTTCAAAATATTAGGGATTTAGCAGCTAAGAGAAAATTTTCAAATACAGCATTCATCACTGAAAAGAAAAAAAATTAAAAAATAATAAATAAAAACTCTAAAGGTACGGTGTCACATCCGAATTCAACAAGAATCCAAATATTTGAAATAAATGGTGGCAATATCCTTATGATAATGGAGCTTAATTTTTGATCATATGCTCCAAAATTTTCAAAATTCTGAGATTCAAGAAATCGATTATGTGCATCCATCATTTAAAATCAACTGGTTACAAACTTTTTTTAAAAAAAAATGAAACACTGTACGTGGCAAAAAGTAACGTGATCAATTGAGATTGAATACGGTTGTTGTTATCCGAATTCTACAGAATCAAATGGGCTTACCAAAGAAATGGGCACGAGAAGCGTTCATTGAAGGTTGTGGTTCGCCGAGAGTGGAGGTCTGAACCGCCATTGAAGAAGCAAACAAACAGCTACTCTTTTGCGCGCTAGGGTTTTGATGAAAGGGCGCGCTTTCTACGAGAATCTGACGAAAAGTACAGGAGGAGTGGGGGAGGTTTTAAAAGGGTTTAGAAAAATTGTCTGAGAAGAAAATCAAGAAATGAAAAAAAAAAACTGAAAAAACATGCGTTAGAAAAAGAAAATGGCGAATTATTCTGACCTCTTGTTTGTTTAGTTCACCTTAACTTTTCTTTATTTATTCGGGTCGTACTGACATTCTCTATATACAATATTTATTATGTGATGGTGCATTCTCACGTACGGATTTAAAAAAATTTGTAGAATACAGATCTTAAATATAGCAAATGATTGAATGACATATGTACAGTGTGGGTCCACATGACAACAGGCTTAAAATTATGGTTTAAAATAAAGATGAAGTTATTAATAGATTTAATTAAGTTTAAAATTAAAATTTGTGGTTTGTCTTTCATCCTCTGCACCATCTTCATCCGTCCAACCCACCGCCAGTGCCCCGACCATTATTCTAGCCTTCATAGCCTCCTCCGTCGGAGCACCTCAACCATGGAAAGGCGTCGTCGCGTAACCACTATTAGCCTCCATAGATATCGACGTTATCATCTGCTTGGCGTCCCCCAAAATGCGTGGCTGCTCTTCACAATCTTCCTCTGCACCATCATCGGAATCATCAGGTAGCTACTCCCACTCGGTGCCGTCGTGATCCTTGGCCTCAGTGTCTTCCTTCTCACCAAAACCCTACCCTTTGAGGCAGCGTTCTCCAGCTTCGGTGATCCAATCCCGTGGTTCATCTACCTCGCCTTCTTCTTCGAAAGCTCATTGATAACCCCACCCCCTTACCTTATCGTTGGCGACAGCAGCTTCTGCCTCGTTTACAACATCTGCCTTGCTGTACTTCACCGCCTCATTCAAAGGTCGCCCCAAGAAGCCGTCGTTCGCCACCGTCATCAGTAGCACTCACGAATCAATGGGGCTTCCAATTTCCATTTGTTTTTCCGTTCTTTATTTTATTTGTTGGCTGTTATCATTTTTTTTCCTGCCATAAACCACTTAACTTAAAGCTAATTATGGTCATAATACTTGTTGACCCGAGCTTGCCCACTTCCCTTTAAAGTCCATATGTGCTTTCTCTATTGGCCTAACACACATCTTCATTGTGCAGACAAAAAGTCGATCTGCATCTGAGAACGCGCCTTATGAGATAGAAAAAAGCTAGTGTAGATATTCTACAAATATAGAGAGTTGGCATAATGATTTCATAAATTTAGAAAACTTTTGAGTAAATTTTATAAATGGAAAAGAGACGACCTGCATTTCATCGAACCTTAGGGGAGGTCGTTGTAATTTGCCCAAAGTAAAATAGAGACTCAAAAGTGTGTGTTTAGATGTAGAATAAAGGGAGTAAGATTTTAGGAGTAGTGTTATTTAGACTCACAATTCATAGGATACAGTATCAACACAATCTTATTTGCTTTTAGATATAATGTAAGACCCAAACCACATATGAAAATGCGTTGGACATGATGTTCTAAAAATTGTGTGCATAAATATCATCCTCAAAATTTAGGGATTAAGTTTTTAGGGAAAAAGTGTGTTCGGCTATAATAAAAAGAGAGAATTTTTTATCCATATATGAAAATGTGTTAGACATGGTGTTGTAGAAACTATGTGTATAAATATCATCCTCAAATTTTAGGAAAAAAGTGTGGGGTTTTTTACCAAAAAAAAATAAGAAAAATACTTATTTGCCGATGTACATGCGTTTGGATATTATTTACCAATATACACTGGATTTGGAGACATAGTAAAATGGCTAACTGTGGGGTGAATTAAGTAAGCAAAACGGTACACTATTAAACGATTTATATGATAAAACGTTCAACAGCCCATTGATTTTAGTGCATAAATCGGTTGGAACTCAGCCGAATTACTGAAGCGGTCAACCTGAACAAATGCAGGTTGCAGAACTGACGCGGGCAGGGTGCAGAGTATGAAACAGCTAACAGTCAACCGATTTGCACAAAACACATTCCTGCTGGCCGATTTATATCTGCGCACCATTGTTAGCCGATTTAGTCTTCCTCCACTATAAATGACGTCCTTTTCGTGGTGGAGCCATTTCTTAACTTTTTGTTGTTTTGTTAAATTTGGCAAGAGAGAGGTAAAAAACGTGGTGGACCCTTCTCTTGTCTTTTTGTTATTTTTTTAAATTTAGCAACATATGATGTAAGGTATGTGACAAGAGATAGTGTCAGGAACTGGTGGATCCATTTCTTTACTTTTTCTTATTTTTTCAAATTTGACAAGAGAGAGTGTAAGGAAGGAAAGTAGTGATATAGAGGATATGGGAGAAAATAATCTATACCGTCGAGATCAATATGGGCATATCTCTGCAAATCTAAATGTCGAGGTAATTTTTTTTAGTTAAACATTATCAGTGCAGGCATATTTTTTTAAGTAGTGAATTTTTTTGTTTGGACGTGTAGTGTATTTATTTTAGCAATGTATTTTTTATTTAAATAGTATAGTATATTTACTTTTATTATTTTGTTTATTTTACACAAAAACTCCCACTTATAGAATCAAAGTTAGATAAACAACAGATCTAAAGTTATAACTTGTAAAATTTATTTATGTTGATTGGAATATAATTTACACTTTTAAATATAAGTAAAACTTAATTAAAAAACAAACAGATAACTTAAGTTTAGAAATAGTAAGTTCAAACTGTAGGAACTAAATTATTTGAAATAGCTTAATTTATTATTTTACTTCATGGAATTGTAGGAACTAATAACTTCAAGTTATATATTTTTTTATTTGAATAGTGTAGTGCGTGTATTTTAATTTATATATTATAAGAACTAGTTACTTGAAATATTTTAATCTTTGTAGTTGCAGAAAATAATTAGTTGAAATAATTTTATGAATAAAGTAATGTTGATAATAAAGTAATCTTCGAGATTATAATATGTTTAAGTTATGAATAATTAATATTGATAATAATTTAGTAATGTGACTTTAGTTTGGCCTAGCTATCTTTATTTAGATTATTGTACAAGTTCAATAATAGTTTGTAAATTGAGTTGGTGTATTTTAAGGTTAGAAATTTTCTGAGAACTTATTTTCTTCCAAAAAAAAAAAGGTTTATATGAATTTAGAAATTTGGTTTTTGTTTATAGTATAGTCTACGGTAAAATAAATTTAAAAATATTTGTTTATTTTGTGCAGTCGAGTCGAGTACTACGCGGTCGATCTGATTTTACGCGTATTCAATTAGATCCGCGTATTGAGCTTTACCTTATTTAGGCGGGATTTTGGCATGTTGCACATATTCCATTTCATGAGTACGATAACGCATTGATTTCGGCCTTTGTGGAGCGATGACGCCCTGAGACGCACACGTTCCACCTGCCTGGGGGAGAATGTACCATCACGTTACAGGACGTTTCCCACCAGCTTGGGCTTAGGATTGATGGTGACCCTGTTAGTGGCTGCATGGGTCGATGGGTCGACCATATCGGAGAGGATATATGGGTTATTTGTGAGCGGTTACTTGGGATCGTGCCATCCGAGGATTACCGGAGGTGTTATAAGAATAACCTTTCGATGATGTGGCTGAGGAATACAGTGTACCAGTTAGGCCCCCAGGAGACCGATGCTCGGATCATGCAAGCCGCACGAGCATATATTTTGATGCTGATTGGAGGGGTGTTACTTGCATATAAGTCATCGGCTAGGGTCCATTTGAGATATCTGCCATTGCTTGAGGACTTTGCATATTGTGGCAGCCTTAGCTGGGGTTCAGCTGTGCTGTCCATACTATACCGAGGATTGAGTCGGGCGCGTGGTATGCACACCACAGATCTCGCTGGATGTCTGAACCTTGTACAGTCTTGGATTTGGTATAGAGTGCCAATGCTGATGCCCAGAGTAGATGCTGGTATTTCTTTTCCACTAACCAGGAGGTATGACTATTTTCCCTGTGATTGTGGGTTTTTGCATTGTTTCTTAATTTATTATTTTTATATCTTATTTGACCAAAGCATTGATAATAAAGTAACACTTTAGTGAATTTTTGCAGATGGCATGGATGTAGATGTCCCCCTGACGGTATGGAGACATGAATACAGATGTTTAGGATGCGCATTGACCTATTGACACATGATGATGTTAGTTTATTGGTTTTCCTGTTAGTTATATAGATGTTACAAATTATATATTGAGGAAAATAATGATCGGGATTCTCTACTCTTGCAGTTCATATGGACTCCGTATGACAATCAGGAGGTCTTACATGTGACACCAGCTTGGGTTTATGAGGAGTCTCGCATTTGGGCTTCCATGACTTCGCTTCTTTATTTCCCTATAGTTGAGTGGCACCAGGTGGATCGTGTGCTAAGACAGTTAGGTGCATAGCAGCCCATACTGACTGAGCCATTAGACATTGATGGCTTGATCGGTAAGGACGCTCGTGGACAGGCACCTTGGTGGCCTAATCATTACGGTGTTTGGTATAATTTGTCTGGGATACGGCACCAGAGATGCTTGTCGATCAGCGCTGGCCCGGCTCAGTCCAGGTTCCATCACAGGAGTACTTTGCATGGTACAGCAAAGTTGCAAGAAGGAGCTTGACCCCTGGCATCCCAGCACAAATATATTTGCCCGTCGATGCACTTGTGCATGTGCTGATAGTGTTGGTTCCTCCCTTGCCCGATCACGTTCCTGATAGGCGAGGGCCAGACTGACAAGCTCGTATAGGGACTAGAGTTAGACATGCCCAGCGACGACAGGATATTCCGGATGATGGTGAGTTCAGTTAGGGACGTCATGATGGTGATGGTGGTAACGGAGACAGAGGCGATGATGGTGGCGGGGTTGGTCATGGTAGTGGGGATGATGCACATGGTGAAAATCACCGGGATTTGGACAGCACTCAGCTTGAGTATGGCGGCAGAACTTCCTATATGGTTGAGGGTAGCACTCAGATTTCATATGATTTTCACCCGGTTTTCCAACCACAGATTCACATCGGTGAGTTTAGCTCACAGCCCGTTGACCCTGGATGTGACTTGTAACACCCTAATATTCAACCCAATACTACTAGTATGTACTGAGGCCAAATATTAGTCGTTACTTCTTACTTTAGTTCTATTACCTTTGAAATTACTTACTGAAAATACGAGCCATTTTTTTGTAACAAAACCTTGATAAAGTATGAGCCGCGTATAATGTAATTCGAACGATATCGTAAAGTGCAGAAATATAAACACATAAAAGGCTCCATCCACAGCATCATGAATACATATACTGAAATACCTCATGCATTAATACTTAAGATGCCCACCAATAGCGGCGGGACTGTTCGATACATAAAGTGCAATATAACTGAAAAGAAGGAAATACATGGAAACATAAACGATACATGCAAGAGAATACCCACATCCAAGTGCATCTGAAATGAATAACCTCAACACAAAAGAAGGTTTATCCTATCTACGTGACGTGTGTGCACTAAGGACTACCCTCTAAACCATACGGCTACAGTCACGGGTAAGGTGGGACATAGCCGATCCACGGGCGAAGCGCGTCAGGGGTGGGCACTTGAACACGTCCTCCGTGCTGGGGTGGCATCTCGGGCATCCGAGCCCTCCATGGCTGGGTAACCGTGTCCTCGCCGCTCGCTGCACATGGGGAGTGGGGCAGAGTCCTCCTCATACATGGGGGCGGGTGGCTCCTCCGAATACTGCGAGCGGGGTACATATTCGGGTACGGCGCCCGAGCTTGCGATGTAAGTCCGGAGGATCCTCTCATTGCGTGTGCGAGCATGCTCAAAAACCATATCGTCGCCATAGGGCGACATTGGGGAGAAGAGGTAGCTATCTACAGGATGGGCGAATGGCCGTTCGGGAAACATAAAGACACGAACTGTGCAGCGGCCTTCAAAATGGTACGATCCATGCTCCGGATCGTAGTGGTACTCCCATGTGGGTGTCTCAACGTAGAGTACGAATGTCGCCATCCAAATCTAGAGACGTAACGGAAAGGAAGAGATAGAAGGAGTGAGATTTCTTACTAAAGAAACTCAGTAAGGTTTTTCCTCATATCTAAGTGTCATCATATACGTCTCCAGGGACCTCAGTTTCTTAGTAAAAACATGGGCATATAATGGTTCAATTATGAAGTTCGAAAATGTTAACTTCCGAGGCCCATTCCTTTTAATTATGAAAACCTCTTGGTTACATAGTCTATAAATCATGAAACTCAACTCATAAATCATGGTTCTTATATCATGGATCATGGCACATAAACTCATAATTCATGGTGCATAAAATCATAGTTCTTAGAGCATGGTACATGGTAACTTATCTTGGTTACTTTAGGTGACATTAGAACCTCATCATTTTCTTCCTGGGACCACCCTAACTGATCTCCCTTTGGAGAAACTTCTAGGTTATGAGCTCATACCACGCTAGTCATCACTAGCACATAGACTTATCTCTTTTGATAAGTTAAAGGTCCCGACTTAACGTACGGGTCTAGGGGGCTAGAATCACCTCATTCCCCACCCTTGGTTTGGTGGTTCAAGGATCATTTTCACATAGTTTAAGTCACCTTAAGTCTTAGAATGTTTTATTGAGATGCCACTTAGTTTCATGCATATCACATGTTTTTATTACAGCATAGACATCTCTAAGTTCTCAAGGAACAATCACATGCAATAATAAAACTATCATTTAAGAATAATAGTTTACATAGCATCATATAAGTCATGAGGTAAATACCAATTCATCATTCATAGAGAAATGCTTAAATCTTTCCCTTAAGAGCGAAAACCCTCAATTGGGTAATCTCAAACTTCTAAATTATTTCTGTATACCTCTAAGGGATTGATTAACCTCATTACCATAATTTATTAAGTCTTAAAACCTAATCAATCATGGCTGGACAGCATTGGCAGTAAGCTTAAGTTAGATGAATTTCGGTGTTCTAAAAGATGCATTTTAAACCCTTTCTCACATCCGACTTTTTCTATGATGCAACAATTAATACCTAGGCCAATTATGAGTCACTCTCACTGATCTAGACATCATATAATGTGATTCTATGGATGTTAATAATGCTGGGACAGAATTCATATTTTCTATACCTATGGGGTTCTAGAATTCACATTTTAAGCAATTCAAGTAACTAAGCATGCTCCAAAATGTCTAGAACAGTTATCATATACCTGACAAGGTATTTAGACATATTTAGACCACCCAAAACATGATTTAAGGTGCTGGAAATGAACATGGCAGAACCAAAAATGGTTAGTCATTAAATCATGTATAAACTTCTTTTTCAATATACATAGGTAGCTAGTTTCTCTTGGAACAATCTTAGGACTTCAAAAACATCTTAGAAATCAACTTGTCATATCAAGAACTCTTATAAAATACATGGGGCAGCAACTCTTTAATTTTTCTCATGGTTGAAATCCTAATTAGAAGAGCATACTCAAAATACTTATAAATGTCACTTATGTTTAGGAAAAGCTTAAAATATAAACTATAGGCTCTTGTAACCAATGAAAACACATCCTAGGGCTTTCATCATCACATGGACGAATGCATTTCAAGAAGATACCTTATTGATTTAACTTTTCTCAAGATGAAATGGGCAAGTCTTTGAGCTCTAGTAATTTTAGGTGAGAGCATAAAAGTAAACGTGCTATGCATTCCATTTTTATAGTTCATTAGGAAGTAAGGTGATAGCTCAAAATAAATATGAGATGCACCTTCATTTTTAGTCTTGAGTTTAGTGATGGCTTGAAAAATAACATGAAATGCAAAGCTTGGAATTTAAACGTGCATTATGCAAGTTCATTCCTTATCTTGGAGTTTAGTGATAGCATAGAAAATAAACGTGCAATGCAAAGCATAAAGTAAACGTGAATGCAAGTTACTTTTATATCTTGTCTAGAGTTCTTGCAAGACTTTAAAAAGAACATAATTCCAACCCAAACCTCATCCTCACAAGAAAAGAGAACTACTAGTGCTAGAACACTTAAAATAAGTCACAACCTTAAAAATCTTGAAGATGGCCGAATCTTCATCATGAAGAATGAACCATTTTTAAACTCTAGGGACCAAGATCTTGATGATCTATGACATCAACATCCTAAGTCCTCATCATTGAGTACAAGGCTTCCTTCAAAACCAACACTAAAATAAAGTTTATGCTAGAGAAGAAAGCAAAACCAAAACCATGCTTGGTTTAAGATCAAAATTTCAAGCTTTAGAGTTTGTTCATGTGACAAGCATCAACATGAAACCTCTCATCATCAAGCTTTCATTTTTCAAAGCTTTAGAAACCTTCATGGTCGAAAATATGAAAGGAAAAGGGAAGTCCAAGAAGTGTTCAAGAGAAACATAAACTCCTTCTTTACTTATCCTTGAAAAAGGATGAAACTTTCCTTGTGAAAAATTCAAGCTTTAGGGGTTGTTGAGTGACAAACACCATCATAACACCCTCATCATCAAGCTTTCATTTTTCCAAGGACCAAAGGCCTTTATAGCCGAAACATAAAGGAGAGAAAGGAAGTTCCAAATGTTCAAGAGAAACATAACCTCATTCTTGACTAAACTTGTAAAAGATGAAACTTTTCTTTAAGAAAAACTCAAGCTTTAGAGGTCTCATGTGAGATGAACTCAAAGTCACCTCTAGAGAGCACTCATCATCAAGCTATCATGTTCAAGGCCTTGAGGCCGAAAATCAAAGGAAAAGAAAAGGAAGAAACCAAAAATAAAGAAGCAACATGGAGGTTCCACTTTTCATCATTTCCCAACAAGATTCAATATAGAAATCAAAGACATATTTAGAAAGGTTTTGTGAACACCTGATTTTGTTCGATCTTTTAACAAAAATCCAAAAGTTTGCATTTGATTTATTTTTGTTATTATTTACAGTTTCTTTAATTACTTCCTAAAAAAAAATAAAAAAAACTAATTAATTACTAGTTGTTTTCAATTTTATTTATTTCAAAAAAATAAAAAAAGGAAACAGAGGAATCACGGGCTCCTCTCGGATTCCTCTTTTCTTCCTTCCCCAAGATGCGTTCGTGATGCATGAGACAAGGGAAACTTTTCTTATTTTCAAAAAAATGGAGAACATCATCATGATGTTCCTCTCCACTTTGTGCAAGAAGTTAAGCTCCTTTCGGTAGTGAGGGGGAGCCAACCTGCAATGGTTAACGAAAGGCTGGAAATATAAAATTCATCACCATCACAATCGAAAGGGGGCAGTCACCGAAAAACCATCATCAACAAGAAAAAAATTTCCAAACGGGGATCATCAGCAAGAATTTCCCATCACTTATCAGTAAGAAAATTGAAACAAAAATTTTATACAGCTACATCAACAAGTAAATAGGAAGAAACCTGCAGAAGTTCCAGCAATACATCCCAGGACAACAACCAAAAAGAAAAGGTAATGGCAGCAGCAACATCATCACCAATTAATTTTTTTAAAAAAAAAAAAGAGGAAAAGGGTGTAGAGGCCGCGGCCTCTCTATCACGGCTGCGGCCTTCCAATCTTCATCATCATCAGTCATACCACCATCACCGGACCTCCTTCTTCCCTTGGCCGTGCCACCTTCTGTCCTCCATCACCCTCCATGTCCCTCTCTCAACCTCCTTCCATCAAAGGCCATGGACCACCACCACATCCCCTCAGTTAGCAACACCTCCAGAACCCACCGCCGCTAGCCCAATTTCTCCATCGCCGTCCAGATCTCCGCCACTTGACACTCACCGCGCAGATCTGAAGCTCCCCCACGCGACGGCTCCCCTCCGCGAGTTCTGTCAACGCTGGTTCCCTTTCCTCACGCGGTGGTGAATCCGCGGCTCTCTCTCTCTTAACGCCGCAGCTCCTTCTTCCTCGATCGCGGCCGCGCCACCACTTCACGTGCCGCGGTCTCCTTTCCTTCCATCGAAACCACCGCGCCCCTACCGGCGGTCACCGTCGAGGTCCTTCCCTTTCGCGGCCACCCCTCCACCATCCTTCCCCTCACCCTCTCTTCTCTCTCATGATTTCCCTCTGTCCCTCATTGTTTATGACCGTGTGTATATGTGGAGAGAGAGAGAATTGTGTTTGTATGAAAAAAGAAAAGAAAGAGAGAGTACTGTGTGTGCGTTTGTGTGAGCCCGTGAGTGTGTGCGTGTGGGAGTGAGCCATAAGAGAGTGTGCCATGTGGGTGTGTAAGTGAGTGGGTAGGATGATAGATTAGGGGAATTGGGGATTTCTTTTTTTAATTTTATTTAATTTAGTTTTGTTTCTTTTTGTTGGATTAGGTTTTAAATTTGAATTTGGGGTTACGTTTGTAAGGTTAGTGATTTTTTTATTATTTTTTTATTTTTTATTTTACCTTAATTCTTGGGTTTATTTGTTGGGTTTGAATTTGATTATGATCTAAAATAAACTAAGGGGTTTTATTTGATTCAAAAAATAAATACCTTTTTAATTTGTAATGTGTTCTCTTTTATTTATTTTTATTTGAAGGGAATTAAATAAATTAGTTATAAAAAAAAATAAAAGAAAGAGTGATTTAATATTTTCTTGATTTTTGGGTGTTTAGTGCTAGTGTTTCTTAATAAAAAAGAAGGTAATTAGGGTCCTCCTTTTTTTAGTTTAGTTTTTTGATGTTAAGTTTAATTGCATGTTTATATTTAGGAATTAATTTTATTTCTTTTTAGTTTAATTATTTTTGTTTTATATGTTTTGCTTAAATTGTGTAATTTTATTTTGTTCAACTTAATTATTTTATATATTTATGTGTTATGCTTAATTTATTTACGTTTGTGTTTATGATTTGATTTTTAGTTTAATTGTTCTATGTTTATGTTTTTTAGTTTAATTGTTTTATATTTTATATGTTTTATTTAAACTAACTGTGTTTGTGTTTATAGATAAATTTTGCTTTTTAGTTCAATTATCTTATATTATATATATATACATATATATTTTGCACAAATTAATTGTTTTTTTTATGAATTAACTTTGTTAGTTCCTGTTAACATTTGAATTTTATCTAAAAACTAAATAAAACCTTTTTTTGTTGAATTAAATCATTGGCTTTATTTGTCTAGAATTCAAGTTTAAGTTTCCGTTAGTAATTGCTTTTCTTGAATTTCTGAGTTATTTGTTTGAGTTTAGTTTAGTTTGAATATGGTTTTTTATACATTTTAAATTCAAAATAAATATTTAGATATTTTTTTTAAAGAAAAAAACTTAATTAATTGTTTTTTTAATAAATTGAATTAACTGAGCCGTGACGGCTTGTTAATCACATGTCTTGGAATATTTTAGCTGCGACGGCTTGATATTCAAAGTCTCTTTTCAAAATAGAGTTAATTTGACCGCGACGGTTTGTTAACTTTATGTTTCAGAATATTTTAGCTGTGACAGCTTAATATTCTAAAATTCTCTTTCAAAATTAGATTTTCATAATATTATTTTGTTTGTAAATATTTTATTGTTACTTTGCTATTATTTTTTTTATTATGTTAATTTGAGTTAATTATTTAATTGTAAATATTTCTATTTAAATAAAAATGTTAATTTAGCCGTGACGGTTTGTTAACTTAATATTTTGGATATCTGAATCGTGACAGTTTGATGTTCCAAAATTTCTTTTTAAAGAAAGTTTATTTTCTTCGTAATTTTCTTGTAAGTAAAAAAAAATATAAAAATAAATATTCCAAAGGTCATTAATTAATTTGCACAACTAATTAAAGGTACCATCCAAGGACGGGAGTACTAGGGGTGCGTGAGATTAAATTCCTGCCCTTCCCTATACATAACTAACTCCCGAACTCAAACTGGTTTCAAAGATCATTGTTTTTTTTTTTTTGGGTTTTTCCAATGTTTTCCCAAATGTAAATAAACTTGGTGGCGACTCCATAATTTTCAACAAATTTCTCTTTTTCGCCGTCCCCGTCACGATCCCGGTTGCGACAGATGGCGACTTCACTGGGGATTTCCAAGAGAGTCAGGCCTGTTTTAGTTAGTTGTGCAAATTAAATATAGCCTTTTGATGTTTATTTTCCTTTACTTTATCTAGTTTTCTTCTTTATGCTTTATTTCTTTATAGAGTTTTGTATTTCATGTGTTTGTTTATAATGATGACTTTATTTGTTAAAACCTTAGGATAGATGACTATTTCTGAGTTCTGTACATATTTGTTTGTGTTGATTTTGCAGGTATTAGTCATGGGTAGTTTTAGGATTTCAGGTTTATATGCTCTCTTCACACACAACACTAACACATTAAATCACACACGAGTAGGGCCCTATACCCGAGTCTGAGTGCAACTTGAGATAGGTAAGAGATTGCGTAATGGTAGCCATTTTGGATGTTCATCCTGTTTGGTTATCCCGAAAATCTCATCTAGAGTGTGATTCTTTCATGAATGTCCTGCACCTAGCAGTTCACTTGCTGTTGTGGATAACATTCTGAAATGAGTCTTAACTCTAGAGGCCATAGAACTATGAGAATATAGACCCACCTGGTGAAAGTGTTCACAAAGTAAAATGACCATAAGACCATAGAATTGACCTCCAGAATTTACCGCAAATAGGACACAAAGAGAGCATGCGTTTTCTTTAATTCCTTTTCTCTGTATATAAATTTCTATCACTGCTCTTTGTATATATTTTCTTTTCATTCCCTAATTTCTTTATTATCCCTTCTTTGGTTTAAATCAAGTTTTTTGTTATGGCAGGTTTGTTAGAAAGTTGAATTGAATCTCGTTGTGAGTATCTTTGGAAAATGGAAACAAATATGAGACCAGACAGTCAGGAAGGTGAAAAGTTAAAAAGAACTTTACGTCTTAAAGCCAAAATACCTGACACAAAAAGCCTGAGATCTTTGGGTCAATTGTTGAGGGTACCACAACGCCTTTCTCTTACTAGAAAATATGGGAAGATTTTGGACCTTTTAGAAGTGGAAGAATAGGAAGAGGAAATCATGGCATTGGCACAATACTATGATCCTCCGCCTCGATACTTTACCTTTCAAGACTTTCAGTTAGCACCAACCATTGAGGAATTTTAAAAAATCCTGGGATTGCCACTAGAAGGAGAAAAACCTTATCACTATCAAGGTCATTATCCTTCTTTACATATCATATCGACTGTCCTAAGGATAGGAGTGAAGGATTTGTGTGAAGCACAAAAGTGTAGGAATGGAACCTACGGATTCTCAAGGGATTACCTGGAAGGGCATATGCAGCGTTTGGCTCAAAATGAGGACTGGAAAACTTTTATAGATGTACTGGCTCTCACTGTCTATGGCACTGTCTTATTTCCGAATATTGAAGGCTTGGTGGACTTTGCAGCTATTGATGTATTCTTTGCCTGCAAATTCCATGGTCATAATCCTATTCCAGCTCTCTTAGCAGACGTCTATTGCACTCTAAACTTTTGCTATGAGAAGAATGGCAAAAGAATTCTGTGCTGTTTACCAATGTTGTATGTGTGGGCTACTGCACACATATTCCAAAGGAGTTACAAGGCACCATGTCCCATTGAAGATCTACGGATGCATAATATCAAGAAGAAGAGTGGACAAGAGTGGGCCCAAGACCTGGCCAAGTTAAACGAAAAGATGATACGATGGTACCCTTGGTGGGAGGATGGGCAAACTTTGATTTATCAGTGCGGAAGCTTCCCAAATATACCCCTCATGGGTACCCGAGGATGCATAAACTATAATCCAGCATTGGTATTGCGTCAACTTGGCTACCCCATGATGGGACCTCCTTCGGAACTTGCAATCACTCCATTTGTCTCATATTACCAAGATTCCAAAGATTTTGGTTTACTACAGAAGATCTGATCAGCCTGGAACAAGGTTGTCAAGAAAGGAAAAGAACTGGGAATTAGAAGTTGTGCTGTGAAAGAAAGTTACCATCAATGGGTGAAGAATAGGGCTCATGAGATCAAGCTACCATTCAGGGCCTTAACAATTACTCCTTTGGACGATTCGTCAACCTGGCACTTCAATGAAAAAGAAGAAATCAAAGAAGTGAAAGAAAAATTAGACAAGGCTGAACAAGAAAAGATGCAAATAGAAGCCGAATTGAAAAATGCCCATCATGACTACGCAACCTTAAAACGAGAAAGCACTGAGAATGATCGAGTTCTAGAAGGAACAAGTAAAAAGTTGAAGATGGGGCACGAGCACATGATGAAAACCAAAGAATGTCTCAAGGCTGCCAACAAAGAGCTAGGGCTTCGAAGACAAGAACGTGACAAAGCACTAGCTGAGAATCAACAATTGAAGGAATTACTCCGAAAGGCCAAAGTTGTCGAAGAAATTGCGTTAAAAGGCCAAGAGCAAATACAACAACAAATGGAAGAATTGAACAAGGAATACCAGAGGAAGATTGAAGAACTCAGCCAACACATGGATGATGAAATCGTGAAATATCAAGTTGCTCTGAAAGAAGAGAAGAAGAGAACTGCAAGTTTGGATTTTGAAGTACAACATCGAAATCACATTATTCATGAGTTGAAGACTCGCTTCTCAAACTTGGCAGAGTTGGCTAATGCAGCTATAGAAGATGTTCCAAGCTATTTAAGGTTGGCTGAGCAAGGAATAATCCCTTTCAAGACCCCAATTGAGATTAGCAACTTTATTGACTATTGTAAAGATTTGATTGGGAGAATGAAGCAAATGATTGCTGAGAGATGTTGAGAAAGGAATTTGTGGCTTTACGGTGTGTTTTCTTTTGTTGTTGTGAGAATAAATGTAAGAAAGATGATGGTTGTAATATGCCTTTATGAATAAAAGAATCCTGGTTTCTCTGTATTGTGTTGGTCTCATAGCAATATCCATGACTTAATACTTTTGAACGAGATGTTCTGAGGAACAGTTATCATCAAAGATACTCACATCAAGATTCGGTTCAACTGATGATTTCTAATAAATAGCTACGTTTTTGTCTTTTTCTTTTCACTAAAGTTTGTTTTAAAGGTAAAAGTCCATCACAATTGGGCGCCCAAGGAAAACCGATACCGATCAAACTCGAATTCACAATACCAGAGTCCGGACCAAAATGGCTGGAGGGAATGGTGACACAGAAAGGGGTATCCCAATCACAACTACTTCTGAAGTAGGAAGAAATCTGAACAATGAAGTTGATGCGGTGAGAGGAAAACTGAATGAATTGTCAAACAACCAAGGAAGATTGGAAGATATGATACGGGCCATATAAGAATCACTTAACCTATTGGGAGCTCATTCAGTAAATGTGCAGCCAAATACCACGACACTGGGTATGCCTGTAGTATCAAGTACAGCTCTAAATGTCACTTTGGGGATGAATAATATAGGTGAAATCCCGAATAACCTCCATGGGCAACCACCGCCCACGATACCATTGATAATCCCTATTGGAGAAGGCTATCGTTCCTTAGAAAATGTGCAAAATCATGAGCATGGGCATATTACCCCTGTCTGGGAGCAACCTCGTGTGGTCATCCAGAAGCAGCCATCCTCCTCAGAAAATAGTCGTGCAGAGGCAGAAAAAGGAAAGTTCAAAGAAGAATGGATGGAGAAGATTCAAGAGCAGATTAGGGCTATTCAGGGACCTAGTCCCTATGGTTATGTGGAAGTTGAACAGCTCTGCCCTTCTTCTGACGTAGTAATCCCTAAGGATTTTAAGGTTCCTGATTTCTCAAAGTATGATGGGACGGGTAATCCTCTTTTCCACTTGAAGAGTTATTGTACCAAAATGACGATATGGTCAAAAGACGAAAATTTCTCATCAGTTTCTTCCATGAAAGCCTGACTGGACCTGCTTTGGAGTGGTACATTCAACTAGACCACTCAAAGATTTCCAGTTGGAGAGAATTAGCGGACCTGTTCATGAGCCAATACAAGTTCAATCTTGATGTGGCACCTACCCGAGAACAATTAAGCTCCATGCAGAAGAAGAAGGATGAATCATTCAAGCAGTACGCTCAAAGGTGGAGAGCCTTGGCTGCCCAAGTTCAACCACCACTCATCCTAACTGAAATGTGTTCCTACTTCTTGGGACCCTTGGGATCGCCTTACATCGGGACAATGGCAAGGGCAGCATACAAAGATTTCTCTGAGTTGATAACTGCTGAAGAAAGAATTGAAAGCTTAGCAAAAGCTGGCAAGCTTCCCATGAGCAGTGAAGATGCAAGAAAAAGCTTCTCGCCCAGAAAGAAAGAAACAGATGTTAATTATGTGCATGGACAGCAGTCCTTCGTCCCAAGATATACACCAACACGTCCACGAGTCCAATTGTCGTCATACCACACACCTATCGCTTCTTACCCACCCTACCAAACCACACCAACCACAAACACTGTCTCATATCCCCAGCCACAAGTTAACAATATCCACATAAGGCCATACCAACCAACTCGCCTAACATACACCCCAGCACCTCGACCAAATTTCCAAAACCAGAACCGAAATCGATTTCCTAACCTTCCACCTTTTCCAAAGCTATCCATTTCAAATGCTGACCTCTTTCAAAAACTAGTTGATGCTCACCTGATCTCTGCATATCCGGTGCACCCATTAGAACCGCCATTTCCAGCATGGTACAACCCAAACCTTACTTGCAAATATCACATGGATATTGCGGGACATTCTATAGAGGATTGTGAAGGATTTAAAATGGCGGTAAGAAGATTAATTGCTTGTGGGAGGTTGGATCTTCAAGAAGATTCGAAGCCAGACATTGTTAATAACCCGATCCCGAAACATGAAGGAGGAAGTCGGGTGAATGCCTTGGAGGTAGAAGAACCTTTGATTAAGAAAGTTTTGAATCTTCAAACACCGATGGAAGAAGTGTTCAACGGCTTAAGAAAGGCTAGGTACAACATCACAACAACTGCATCCATGATGAAAGAAGATGAGAAATATGACATGGAATCAGGCTGTTTATATCATTGTGGAGGTCTTGGCCATGATATAGAAAACTGTTGGGATTTCAAGGCTCGTGTACAGGGATTGCTTAATTTGGGCGTGGTTCAAGCAAAAAAGAGGCTAGGTTTCCAAGAAGAAGTCAACGTGATTGATCGCTTTGTGCTTCGGATACCATCACTTAATCCGACTCCAAAACCGGAAAAAGTGGTGATCACTGTGAAAAAGCCGACACCCTTTAGTTATGAGGATACACATGTTGTACCTTGGAACTATGAAACCAATGTGGAGACAAATAGAAACATAGGGGAAGCCTCGGAAATCCGAACAAGTGAAGTAATTGCAGAGGTAAAAGGAATAACAAGAAGCGGAAGGATTTATGGACCCGGAGAGCTGGAAAAAGGAAAACTTGTTGAGGAAGAGAATATCGGAAAAGGTTCTGGTATGGAAAGAAAAGGAAAAGAAGAAAATGAAGAAGAGGAGTTCCTAAAGATCATGAAGCAAAGTGAGTATGACATACTGGAGCAATTGAAGAAAACTCCCGCCAAAATCTCCTTGCTATCATTAATCTTGTCATCCGAATCTCACCAAAAAGCATTGCTAAAAGTCTTGAAAGATGCTTATGTGAAACCGGATGTCTCATTGGTGAGTATGGTGAATATGGTGGATCCGGTAAAACGTGTCAACATGATCACTTTCTCAGATGAAGAAGTTGTATCACAGGCCAACCCACGAGCATTGTACATAACTCTCAAATGTAAAGGTTATATAGTGCCGAAAGTTCTCATTGATGGAGGGTCGGGACTAAATGTCTTACCGGTGTCAACCTTGAGCTACTTGTCAATAAACAAGGATAGTATTTCACCACAAGTAATGATTGTGAAAGCTTTTGATGGAGCAAGGAAAAGTATCGTTGGGGAAATGGTGTTGTTATTGGAAATCGGTCCAAGCCGATTTGAGGTGTTATTCCACGTAATGGAGATTGAATCTGATTACAATATGCTGCTGGGAAGACCATGGATTAACAATGTTGGTGCTGTTCCTTCAACCTTGCATCAAAAAGTTAAATATGTTGAGAATGGCTCAGTCATTACCATCCATGGAGAGAAGGAGATCATAGTATCCAAACCAGTTACATTTCCATATGTTGAGAATGTTGAGTTAGTGAAAAGCAGCTTATGGCACAGTTTGGAGGTCGTAGGGCTAAAACAGGAACATAATGAGTCCCTGAGGCAAGATATCAATCAGGTAGTGGCTCATATTATGACCAAAAATGGTTATCTGCATGGCAAAGGGCTAGGATCACGGTTGCAGGGTATCAAGATGCCGCTGCCTATCTTAGAGAAGCGAAACCGATTCGATTTAGGATATGAGGCATCATTAGAGGATCGGGTCAAGACAATGACTCTTGAACAAAAGAAATCAAAAAAGAAAATGGAGCAGATCCCTCATCTGAAAGAGACATTTCCTCACCTGGCTAAAATGATTGTAGATGAAGAAAGTTGCACCTCCAGTTATTTTTCCACCATCAACACTTTGGACGTCGAAAAGCCTAAAGAATACAACAATGCTGATGCTACCAACCATAATGAGATGCTGATGAATTGGACAGCTGAACCAATAATTGATGTTATTACTTCAAAGTAATCATTTGAGATTGTATTAATTGTCGTTGCTTTCTTGTATGCTACTTTGAGACATCATTCGAATGAACTTGCATATTTATCCAGTAATTTTTCTTTGTTATTACACCTTATACTTCTTCACCTCTTCCGTTCTTTTATTTCCATACGCTATTCTTTTTACTTTCTTGTTATCTCTAGCATTATTTCCTTAACCCTTTAGTTTGTGCCTTTTCTATATTATTTGTGTTTTACCCATTATGTGTCTTGGCATTTCAACCCCTACAAATGCTTTCCAGGGACCTAAATGCTATGAATATTTTGCCGCATGAAAGGGACTTTGGAGGCCAATCAATTGATTCTCTTACTGCACTTGATTATGATGGCTATGAATCTGAAGAGGATGAAGAAACTATTGAGGAATTTTCAGACTTACTGGAACATGCAGAAAAGGGGTTTGACTTAGACAATAAGGTGGTTGAAGTGATTAACATGGGCACTGAAGAAGAGAAGAAGGAGCTGAAAATAGTGGAAAACTCTGAAAGAACAGAAATGATTGCATTGTTTGAAGAATACCTGGATGTTTTTGCATTGTCTTATCATGATATGCCGGGATTAGATCCAGAGATCGCTTCACACAAGATCCCTTTGTATCCAGAAGCTGAGCCGAAGAAGCAAAAGTTAAGAAGAATGCGGCCTGACATGTCACTAAAGATAAAAGAAGAAGTGACTAAACAGCTAGAGGCTGGATTTTTGGAAGTATCAAGACACACTGATTGGGTGGCCAATATTGTGCCTGTACCAAAAAAGGATGGAAAAGTCAGGATGTGTGTAGATTATCGGGACCTGAATAAAGCGAGTCCGAAGGATGATTTTCCACTTCCCCACATTGATGTCCTTGTTGATAATACAGCCAAGAATCACCGATTTTCATTCATGGATGGATACTCCGGATATAATCAGATTCTCATGGATGTTCATGACAAAGGAAAAACTACATTCATAACTCCGTGGGGAACGTTTTGTTACACAATCATGCCATTCGGGTTGAAGAATGCCGGTGCCACTTACCAACGTGCAATGGTTGCACTGTTCCATGACATGATGCACAAGAAAATTGAAGTATATGTAGATGACATAGTCGCTAAGTCTAAAGAAAGAGAAAGCCACGTGGCAGTCCTGCGGAAACTGTTTGAAAGACTCAGAAAATACAAGTTGCGGCTGAACCCGAATAAATGCATTTTCGGAGCTTCTATAGGGAAATTGCTTGGGTTCATTGTCAATAGAGAAGGGATAAAGGTAGATCCGGACAAGGTAAAGGCGATACAGGAAATGCCAACTCCCCGAACTGAAAAGGAAGTGAGAAGTTTTCTTGGGAGGCTTAACTACATTGCTAGATTCATCGCCAATTTGACCAGTACTTGTGAGCCTATATTCAAGTTTCTACGAAAATGTCAACCTGGGGAATGGAATGAAGAATGCCAAGAAGCCTATGACAAAATCAAGGCTTATCTAATGAAACCTCCAGTTTTGACTCCTCCTGCGCTAGGCTGTCCTTTAATACTGTATCTTACAGTGTTACCCACTTCACTCGGAGCAATGTTGGGGCAATATGATGAATCTGGAAAGAAAGAACAGGCCATTTATTATTTGAGCAAGAAGTTTAACGAATGTGAATCCCGCTATCTGGCGATTGAAAAGACCTGTTGTGCATTAGCATGGGCTTCAAAGAGGTTGAGGCAGTACATGTTATATTACACCACTTGGTTGATTTCTTGAATGGATCCATTTAAATACATATTTGATAGTCCTCATGTTTCATTGAGAATGTCAAAGTGGCAAGTGATACTTTCAGAATTTGATATCAAGTATGTAACCCAAAAATCCGTTAAAGGGGGTGCAATTGCTGATCATCTAGCTGACAACCCTCTGGAGGAGGGACAGCCTGTCATGCCTGAATTCCCCGATAGCGAAGTATTGACAGTAGAAAAAGGAGAAATATGAGAAAAGAATGTGTGGAAGATGTATTTTGACGGGGCCGCCAATATGAATGGATGCGGAATAGGAGCTGTAATAGTCTCACCGGCTGGGAAACAGTACCCGGTTTCTATCAAACTAGACTTTGAATGTACCAACAACATGGCAGAATATGAAGCCTGTGCAAATGGTTTGCAAGTTGCGATTGACTTAGGAATCAAAGAACTAAGGGTCTTTGGAGACTCCACGCTTATAATCTATCAAGTTAATGGAGAATGGCGCACAAAAGACCCAAAGTTGGTACCTTATCAGAAGCATTTGTCTCAATTAATTGAGCGCTTTGATGATATATCGTTCTCCCACTTAACTCGAGACAAGAACCAGTTTGCGGATGCTTTGGCGACTTTGGCCGTGATGACTAATTTGGAGGTACATGCTAATGTCCAACCCATCCATGTCGAAGTGCAAAATGAACCGGTATATTGTGGCAATGTGGATGTTGAACCAGACGGACAACCATGGTATCATGATATCAAGCAGTATATTCAAAAAGGAGAATACCCCGCAGGTGCAAATGAGGTGGATAAAAAGACAATTCGAAGACTGGCCATGGCTTTCTTCCTGAATAGTGAAGTCCTTTACAAGAGGAATTATGATACCACTCTCCTTAGATGTGTAGATGCTCACGAAGCTCGAATAATCATGACCGAAGTCCATGAAGGGATCTGTGGAACTCATACTAATGGGCATATGATGGCACGAAAGATCCTAAGGAGTGGTTATTACTGGTCCACCATGGAGAATGATTGTATCAATTACGTTCGGAAGTGCCACAAATGCCAAATATATGCAGACCGAATCAATGCTCCTCCAGTTCAGTTGCATAGCATGGTATCTCCTTAGCCTTTCTCGATGTGGGGTATGGATGTTATTGGTCAAATTAATCCTAAAGCATCCAATGGTCGTCGTTTCATCTTGGTGGCAATAGATTATTTCACTAAATGGGTGGAAGCTGCTTCATACGCTAGCATCACACAGAAGGTTTTTCTCAGATTCATCAGAAGAAATATCATCTGCAGATATGGAATTCCAGAGACGATTGTCACAGACAATGCTCCTAATCTCAATGGTGCCGAGGTCCAGAAATTCTTTGAGACATTCAAGGTCAAACATCACCATTCAGCTCCTTATAGACCTCAAATGAATGGTGCGGTTGAGGCTGCAAATAAGAATATCAAGAAAATCGTCGCCAAAATGGTGGTGAATTACAAAGATTGGCATGAAATGCTGCCATATGCCTTGCACGCATATCGTACCAACATACGATCAAGCATAGGGGCAACTCCTTTCTCATTGGTATATGGAATGGAAGCCGTATCTCCTATAGAAGTGGAAATCCCATCACTCAGAGTTTTAATGGAGGCTAAGCTGGGAGAATCTGAATGGGTAAGAGCTCGACATGAGCAGTTGAACATGATCGAGGAAAAGAGACTTACAGCTATTTGTCATGGCCAGTTGTACCAAAGCAGAATGGCTAGGACTTTTAACAGGAAAGTCCGCCCTAGAGATTTTTATCCAGGAGATTTGGTTCTGAAGAAAATTCTCCCTTATATTGTCAAGCAAACACTCTCAGGTGGGGCGTTGATTTTACAAGACATGGATGGCCAGGATTTGCCTAAAACTACCAACAATGATGCAGTGAAAAGATTTTATGCATGAAAAGATGCTCAAAAGCCCGTTAGGTTGAAAACTCGGAAGAGCGACCTAAGCAAAAGTTAGGGCAAAATAAAGAGAAAAAAAAAAAAGAAGAAGAGGGCTCGCTAGGTTGAAAACTCGAAAGAGCGACCTAGGCAAAAATTAGAGCAAGACAAAAAAAATGCATCATCTCCAGTAGCTACATTGGGGCAAATTTTGGTGTTGAATTGGTCCAATAAATCAAGCAAATCAAAGACTAAAATTGGGGCAATTTTTAAATTTATCCAGCAAATTCAGTAACTCAAAGGCTGAAACTGGGGCAATTTTGAAGAAAGGATTTGAAGATGTGTCATCGAATATCATGGCTAGGTTATTCAACTTGCAACTGGGGCAAAATTTCGTGTCTTTCACAATTCTTGTATTTTGTTCTTGTGTTCTCGCTTTTTTCTAAATATTTTGCCATCAAATATACCAAGCAATAAAGATGTTCAGTCAATTGATCCTTTCACCTTCTCTTTGAGTGCATGTTCATTTATGATGTCTCAAATAGGATAAATTTAAGCTTCAATTATGCGATCCAACAATGTTTACAGCAATACATCAATGATTAGCATCCCGATCCAGAAATTGTAGCTAAGCTTGACAGAAAAGTAATCAACCTTCTGAAAAGGAAAATGGGAGAAGAATAAAAATGAGCAAGGTCACAGAAAAAAAAAGCCTTTGTTGTGCCAGAAGGTCCAATGCTAAGATTATGAGTTAGTTTTTTTTAGCATCTCCTCGAGGCTTGCTCAATTAGGTTACGGTTAGTTTTTTTTATTGTATTTAAAATAAACTGAAGGTGGATAATTCAAGACTTTTTGGCATATAATTTGAAAAATGAAAAAAGACTGTTTTCTCTTCCAATTTACATTTTCAGTCGGCCTCAGCTGCCAATTTACATTTCAGTCGGCCTCAGATGCCAATTTACATTTCCAGTCGGCCTCAGTTGCCAATTTACATTTCAGTCAGCCTCAGATGCCCATTTACATTTTCAGCTGGCCTCAGTTGCCAATTCACTTTCCAGTCGGCCTCAGTTGCCAATTTACATTTCTGTCAGCCTCAGATGCCAATTTACATTTCTTTCGGCCTCATATGCCAATTTATATTTTCAGTTGGCCTCAGATGCCAATTTACGTTTTAGTCGGCCTCAATTGCCAATTTACATTTCTAGTCGGCCACAGATGCCAATTTACATTTCAGTCAGCCACAGATGCCAATTTACATTTCCAATTGGCCACAGATGCCAATTTACATTTCAGTCGGCCTCAGATGCCAATTTACATTTCAGTCGGCCACAGATGCCAATTTACATTTCCAGTCGGCCACAGATGCCAATTTACATTTCAGTCGGCCTCAGATGCCAATTTACATTTCAGTCGGCCACAGATGCCAATTTACATTTCCAGTCGGCCACAGATGCCAATTTACATTTCTGTCGGCCACAGATGCCAATTTACATTTCCAGTCGGCCACAGATGCCAATTTACATTTCTGTCGGCCTCAGATGCCAATTTACGTTTCCAGTCAACCTCAATTGCCAATCTACATTTCTAGTCAGCCCCTTTTTAAATTCCGGTCAGCACCGTCTGCTTTAGATTCTTGCTAGCTTTTGCATTTGCATTTGATTTTCTCACTTGTGCATTTTGCTGTTTAGATTTAAATTGTTTATATTTCATGAACAAAATCAATCTTCATGTCTTTATTCATTCCTTACGAAGAAAATATAAAACTTAAGTTTTTCATATTTTCTTATAAGAAATGAATACAGAGGGGCAACTGTGAATACCTGATTTTGTTCGATCTTTTAACAAAAATCCAAAAGTTTGCATTTGATTTATTTTTGTTATTATTTACAATTTCTTTAATTACTTCCTAAAAAAAGAAAAAAAACTAATTAATTACTAGTTGTTTTCAATTTTATTTATTTCAAAAAAATAAAAAAGGGAAACAGAGGAATCACGGGCTCCTCTTGGATTCTTCTTTTCTTCCTTCCTTGAGACGCGTTCGTGATGCATGAGACAAGGGAAACTTTTCTTATTTTCAAAAAAATGGAGAACATCATCATGATGTTCCTCTCCACTTTGTGCAAGAAGTTAAGCTCCTTTCGGTAGTGAGGGGGAGCCAACCTGCAATGGTTAACGAAAGGCTGGAAATATAAAATTCATCACCATCACAATCGAAAGGGGGCAGTCACCGAAAAACCATCATCAACAAGAAAAAAATTTCCAAACGGGGATCATCAGCAAGAATTTCCCATCACTTATCAGTAAGAAAATTGAAACAAAAATTTTATACAGCTACATCAACAAGTAAACGGGAAGAAACCTGCAGAAGTTCCAGCAATACATCCCAGGACAACAACCAAAAAGAAAAGGTAATGGCAGCAGCAACATCATCACCAATTAATTTTTTTTTAAAAAAAAAAAAGAGGAAAAGGGTGCAGAAGCCGCAGCCTCTCCATCACGGCCGCGGCCTTCCAATCTTCATCATCATCAGTCATACCACCATCACCGGACCTCCTTCTTCCTTTGGCCGCGCCGCCTTCTGTCCTCCATCACCCTCCATGTCCCTTTCTCAACCTCCTTCCATCAAAGGCCATGGACCACCACCACATCCCCTCAGTTAGCAACACCTCCAGAACCCACCGCCGCTAGCCCAATTTCTCCACCGCCGTCCGGATCTCCGCCGCTTGACACTCACCACGCAGATCTGAAGCTCCCCCACGCGACAGCTCCCCTCCGCGAGTTCCGTCAACGCTGGTTCCCTTTCCTCACGCGATGGTGAATCCGCGGCTCTCTCTCTCTTCGTGCCGCAGCTCTTTCTTCCTCGATCGCGGCCGCGCCACCACTTCACGCGTCGTTGTCTCCTTTCCTTCCATCGAAACCATCGCGCCCCTACCGGCGATCACCATCGAGGTCCTTCCATTTCGCGGCCATCCCTCCACCATGCTTCCCCTTACCTTCTCTTCTCTCTCATGCTTTCCCTCTGTCCCTCATTGTTTATGACCGTGTGTATATGTGGAGAGAGAGAGAGAATTGTGTTTGTATGAAAAAAGAAAAGAAAGAGAGAGTGTTGTGTGTGCATTTGTGTGAGCCCGTGAGTGTGTGCGTGTGAGAGTGAGCCATAAGAGAGTGTGCCATGTGGGTGTGTAAGTGAGTGGGTAGGATGATAGATTAGGGGAATTGGGGATTTCTTTTTTTAATTTTATTTAATTTAGTTTTGTTTCTTTTTGTTGGATTAGGTTTTAAATTTGAATCTGGGGTTATGTTTGTAAGGTTAGTGATTTTTTTTTTTATTTTTTTTTTACCTTAATTCTTGGGTTTATTTGTTGGGTTTGAATTTGATTATGATCTAAAATAAACTAAGGGGTTTTATTTGGTTCAAAAGATAAATACTTTTTTAATTTGTAATGTGTTCTCTTTTATTTATTTTTATTTGAAGGGAATTAAATAAATTAGTTATAAAAAAAATAAAAGAAAGAGTGATTTAATATTTTCTTGATTTTTGGGTGTTTAGTGCTAGTGTTTCTTAATAAAAAAGAAGGTAATTAGGGTCCTCCTTTTTTTAGTTTAGTTTTTTGATGTTAAGTTTAATTGCATGTTTATATTTAGGAATTAATTTTATTTCTTTTTAGTTTAATTATTTTTGTTTTATATGTTTTGGTTAAATTGTGTAATTTTATTTTGTTCAACTTAATTATTTTGTATATTTATGTGTTATGCTTAATTTATTTACGTTTGTGTTTATGATTTGATTTTTAGTTTAATTGTTCTATGTTTATGTTTTTTAGTTTAATTGTTTTATATTTTATATGTTTTATTTAAACTAACTGTGTTTGTGTTTATAGATAAATTTTGCTTTTTAGTTCAATTATCTTATATTATATATATATATACATATATATTTTGCACAAATTAATTGTTTTTTTTATGAATTAACTTTGTTAGTTCCTGTTAACATTTGAATTTTATCTAAAAACTAAATAAAACCTTTTATTGTTGAATTAAATCATTGGCTTTATTTGTCTAGAATTCGAGTTTAAGTTTCCGTTAGTAATTGCTTTTCTTGAATTTCTGAGTTATTTGTTTGAGTTTAGTTTAGTTTGAATATGGTTTTTTATACATTTTAAATTCAAAATAAATATTTAGATATTTTTTTTAAAGAAAAAAACTTAGTTAATTAATTGTTTTTTTAATAAATTGAATTAACTAAGCCGTGACGGTTTGTTAATCACATGTCTTGGAATATTTTAGCTGCGACGACTTGATATTCAAAGTCTCTTTTCAAAATAGAGTTAATTTGACCGCGACGGTTTGTTAACTTTATGTTTCAGAATATTTTAGCTGTGACAGCTTAATATTCTAAAATTCTCTTTCAAAATTAGATTTTCATAATATTATTTTGTTTGTAAATATTTTATTGTTACTTTGCTATTATTTTTTTTACTATGTTAATTTGAGTTAATTATTTAATTGTAAATATTTCTATTTAAATAAAAATGTTAATTTAGCCGTGACGGTTTGTTAACTTAATATTTTAGATATCTGAATCGTGACAGTTTGATGTTCCAAAATTTCTTTTTAAAGAAAGTTTATTTTCTTCGTAATTTTCTTGTAAGTAAAAAAAATATAAAAATAAATATTCCAAAGGTCATTAATTAATTTGCACAACTAATTAAAGGTACCGTCCAAGGACGGGTGTACTAGGGGTGCGTGAGATTAAATTCCTACCCTTCCCTATACATAACTAACTCCCGAACTCAAACTGGTTTCAAAGATCATTGTTTTTTTTTTTGGTTTTTCCAACGTTTTCCCAAATGTAAATAAACTTAGTGGCGACTCCATAATTTTCAACAAATTTCTCTTTTTCGCCATCCCCGTCGCGATCCCGGTTGCGACAGGTTCCCTACCTTGTGTTTTCGAAAAAAAAGATAGGATGAACTTGAGCTTGAAGAACACTTGGAAGCTTGAGAGAAAAAGAAGTAAGAAAGCTTGAGACTTTTAGAGATTTTGCAAGAAGTGAGCAAATGAATGAAGTTGTGTAGTGTTGTGTATTTATAGGCAAATGAATCATGAAGGAGTGGAGGAGGATGGGCTGGCCGAAACTTCTCCAAGAAGAAGGAGGGAAGAAAAATCTCGTGTTGTCATTCATAGTGTCATAGGTCATAGGTCTTAGGGTGGCCTTTGCAGGACAACTTGATTGACTACATAATTTATCATTCTTTTGAATTTTGGGGGGGGGGGGAAGTGGCTGAAAATTATAAGGCCATGGGAGGGAAGATTTCATTCAATTTAATCATGTACTAATGAAGTGTTTAGGAGTAAACAAGGTTAGGTTACTAATTAAGGTTGTGTGCCTATGTGTTTAGGTGAACTAAGTAGGTGATTAGGACCATTAATACATTGGATTAGGGGTGATCTTGTAGGATTAATGGAGTCAAACTCCTATGACTATTGATTAAAGTGTAACAATTTTTTCTTGAGAAAGGAAGTGTTCTTGGGAATGGAAATGTGAATAGTGAAAATACTATTTACAGTTACTTTTTCTTTAAAGAAAGAAAAGAATTAGAATTGAGTTGTAAATTTCCTTAAGCAATTTTAGGTTCTAATCAACCTTAAATAATTATTTTAGCTCTAGATTAATTAAGAAAATTAATTAACCTTTCATTAGAGCCTAATATTGCTTAGGTTTGAGTTAAGTAACTCGTTAGACGTAAAATGCACTAAATGGGGGTAAAATTATAATTTTTACCAAAAGTTTCCCGGGACCTCCGGGACTTAAACCAACATAGTTCATGCTATAAAACATCATTTTTGATCTCCGGGATGAGTCCGGGTCGGAGTCAAAACTTAAAATTGCCTTAAATCAGGTTAGGGGTATTTTGGTCATTTATACAAAGAAACCTCAGAAATGAGATTTTTTTGCCTTGTTAACATTCATAAACATATAATCCCCTTCATATATCATAAAAGCCTTGTGAGGATGGCCGAGGCCGGTCGTCCTCATGTTTCAGGTAAAGATGACCTCAGGGGCATTTTGGTCATTTAAAAGTTTAGAGAAAAATGGGACGTTACATGACTGGACCTATGAAGACCTTGATGCTATTTACCATGCCTTAGGACTCTCTCCTGATTGGCCTCCTACTAGTTTCACGATTCCCCAGATGAGTATGGACTCTGCTCCTTCCACGACCCATGAATTTGACTTAAACGCTACACTACCAAGACAACCTTCGATGTCTCCACTCCATGGTAGTCCCTTGCTTCATGTGGCCTCCTCTATTCCGAGTTTTGATATCTTAGGTGGCACTTCACTCTCCGCCCATGCACACCAAGGGGAGCCTGTGCAGGATTAGCAGGCTGAGGATCAGCAGCCCGATGATCAGCAGCCTCCACCCCGTTGGCCTGATAGACCTGTGCGTGAGATCCATCCTGTTCAATGTTACACTGGAGGGCACATTGGAGATCCCATTAGATGTAGGCGAGACCGCTATTCCTCGTCATCATGGGGTATATATGTACGAAATGACTTTTATTTTATTTGTAATTAAAATTCCCATTCTTTCTTATTATTTGAATTCTTAAGTTAAATCCAATTTTTTAACTTGTGCAGGTATGATGGACAACCTCTTTTCAGCGAGGCTAGCATACTTAGATAGCAAGGACATTTATGTTGTGTAAATTATTATTATTATCAGCATTATTATTATTATTTTGCAAACTTATCAGCTGTAAGTTAAAATGGCACTCGTTTACTTGTGTTAGTTGGATCAAATGAGCTATTACTGTTATCTTGCATCATGTAAGTAATGACCATACAAATAAAACTCATAATATGACTGAAACATAATAGTAAGTAAACCCAACTAAAATATAAATACTGGTAAAGAGAAAATAAACTCCCATGAAATAGAAATGGTAGGTGACAATAAAGCAAAACTATTGGGACCCTCCAGCCTGACTCGAGGTCGAACCTAAAACTTGAGGGCATCGGCGCCTGCTGTGACCTGGTTGCCTGCATAGTCCGCAACGCTTTCCATGTCCAGACTCAACTTCATCCATTTCATTGTGAATTCTAGTTGAAACCGGTAGACCCTCTTTCGCCCATCTAAGATCAGGATTAGGGCGAAGTCGAGGACCGTTGTAAGGTGGCCAAAAGGTTTCATTCAAAACAGGTTCAAACTCCATCCTGTAGACATTGAAAACATTGTGTAAGTTGTACACATCATCTACAAAAGAAGTCCAATCAAGGTGAACCTCTGGATATCTGCACGCTGCCAGTACATGACAACATAGATAATGAAGGGCCTGAAAATGCTCGCAATCGCACCAACGCTCGCTCAGTCTCACTCTGTAAGTTCCCTGACTGGAACTCCCAACAAATTGAGCCTCCTGTACAACAAATGATTGATTGGATCTTTAAAAATTAGTAACAAACATAGTACCCGTCCCCTGCCTGTTCATGTCAATCGCTCGTAATGAGGCTTCTGAGTACCTTGCATCAGCTGCAATTTAGGCCTCGATCTGTTGCCTTTTTCGGACAAATAGGGCTGCCAGACGGTAATAAGTGGCTTCAACTAAGGCAGTTACTGGAAGATTGCGAACTCCCTTTAAAATAGAATTAATACACTCTGATAAATTTGTTATCATGTGACCATACCCACAGCCTTCATCTTGGTGCTATGTCTACTTCTCTAGCGGAATTCTTTTGACTCATTCATCAAATTCAGGATGGAAACCCTCTAACAACCCATAATAATGATCAAACTCTGCTTGTGTCTTCGCATATGCTGCATTGATTAGTGCTCGCTTTGCATCTTTGTCCTTGAATTTAAGTGCAAAGTTTGAAGCAATATGACGAATACAGTAAACATGGTAGGCATGTGGAGAATTCCAACCACTTCCTTCCACATCTAAAGCAGCCTTAACAGCAACATGCCTATAAGAAATTATTAGAATTCCCTCATGTGGTTTCACATTGCATCGAAGATTGTTTAAGAAAAATGACCAAGCTTCTCTCGTCTCCCCTTCAACCACAACAAATGCAATAGGCAAAATGTTTGAATTACCATCTTGTGCAATCGCCATGAGGAGCGTACCTCCATATTTTCCATATAAATGCGTTCCGTCGACTGAAACAAAATGCTTACAGTATTTAAAAGCCTCTACACATGGAGGAAAAGTCCAAAACAGATGATGGAAAATCACAGAAGAACGGTCAATCAAATCTCCCACATAATAAGGTTGCGTCGAAAATTCAAATATCATACCTGACATATAGCGGAGTGGAATAAAAAAATAATTAAATTGACTACAATGGCTAAAGAATATGTGGTCAAAAAAAATAGTTGATAAAAGTACCCGGCATAAATGCTTGCAAACCAAGTAACCACTTCGAAAGCTCACTGTAAGACTCTTCCCAATCTTCGTAAATCCAATCAATGGCTTTTTGTTTTGCTAGCCATGCTCTCCTGTACGAAACAGTAAATCCATACTTCTCATGTGCTGAAGCTTGCAACACTCTAATAGGAACGGTCGAGTCAGTTTCAACAATAGAAAAAATGCAAGAAGTAATGACGTCAACATCCAAGTGGGGGTTACGTTGTGAAACTCCCATAGCCAGACAAGTGTGTTCTCCATTATACTTCCTCACCTCCCAAATTCCCTTCTTTCTTCGATAAGTCACACGAATGCTCCAATTACACCCACTCCCATAATGCTTGCATTTTCCTTGATATTTTGTTTGGTCTGACTCATAGACCTTGTACTCAACTCCCCTTCGGATACTATAGTTTTTAACTGCAAGTAGCACAGACTCTTTATTTGGGAATTGCTGCCCTTCCTGCAAAGGTTGCTCCCCAGATAATTGCACAATATCCCTATTACTGACAATGCCCCTGAACCCTGCATCCATTGTTACTCGTGTTGCTTCCATATTCAAACATGAATAATGGCCAATCCGCTGACTTTCTGATCTCATAAGAGACCGTGTCAAAGGTTGACTCTGGGCGGTAGGTATTATCTCATCATCATCATCATACGGCACTGACGAGTTTCAAGTATTATCAAAATGTCATAATGTAAATAATTAATAAAAAAAATAGCTGAATAAGAATTTAAACTATTTTATTAACCACTGAAACATAAAAATAAAATAAAATCGCACTACCTTATAGTTAACTATTTACACAATATTAAATATTAGCATGCCAACAAAAAATTTCCAAAATATAACAAATTAATTCACAGTTAATAATGGAAGTGAGTACTCTCATATTTTATCAAAAATTAATAAAAAAAACTCAGACCATAGGCAACATTACAATCTTAATCACATAAGTTCCAAAAAAAAATTAACAAATAACATCGAAAATAAAATATTACCGTCATTCGGCTCCTCTTCAGAAACCAGCTCATTGTAAGGCTCATACCCAGCAATTGGACCATCAAGTTGAACCTCTCTACCAACCTCGGTCGCCAGTTCTCTTAAAGTTGGGCCACTCATTACATTATCTGCATTTACTTCTTCGTGGTTTTCATAGACCACTGGACTTGGCATCGAAATGATATGGGAAGGTTGAGCTAAAGACAATTCATCAAATGCCTGAATGGGAGTGTTCCCATCCGATCTTCCTTGCAACTCTCCTAAAGCTACGAATACCTCCATAACGTGAAGTTCCGAAAATTGATTATGACAATCAAACACCATCCTCAAGTCATCGTCACTTTCAATACTGCAACTCCCATACCGAACTGTACCTTGACCAATCAACATAGGTAGCCGATACACCATTTGAATTATTTCCTTATTTCTTGCACGTAACTTGTGAAGAATTTTAGCATGAAGCTCTGAAAGCGTCATAGATGAACGAACACTAATAAGTGGTGGATTTTGAGAGCAAAACTTGACTCCTTCTTGCGAGTTTTGAATCACCTCACAGTTATAATGAACAACCATAAAAAATCTTTCTGCCATTTTTTTTACTCACCCACTCTATAAAGAAAAAAAATCTCCCTCAAATTTGCTTCTAACAGAGTGTCTGAGGGTCTATTTATTGAGTTCGCAGGCCATAAATTGGCTAGGTGTGAGCTGACATATATCCTGTAAATCGTTGCACTGTTGGCCGATTTATGTGAACCAAATCTTCTCACTATTAGCCGATTTATATTTTAGTGCATATCCGTAAATAATACCAGTCCACTTGTATATCTGTAAATAATCATTTCTTATTTTATTTTGGTGAAAAACCCAAAACTGTGTTCGGCTATAATAAAAAGAGAGAATTTTTTATCGACATAGTGTCCATAGAGTATCCGTCTAGAGGACACTGTTTGCCTAGAGAACACGATTATCATGGTACTATGTGCGCTATGAGCATTATCATAGAGTGCCTATCTAGAGGACATGATCTGCCCAAAGGACCCGGTGATCATATTAATTATCAAATGTAACTAAGGGACCATGAGGGTTACCATTAAGTGTTCGTCCAAAGGACATAACCTACCTAGAGGACCCAAATATCATAGGTGCTTACTCAGGTGCCAAAGACAGTCAATGCCTATAGTGCCTTTGACATTTAACCACATTTTAAAAATGTGGCTAAATGAAGAAATAATGTTGCTAACTGAGTTTTGGCTTCGAGCTCTGGAAGGTGAGCCGCGCTACGTTAGCAATCTTGAGGCTCTTCAATCCCTTCCGCTTCTCATCCGTCTACAGCGGACTCGTGATGAACAACCCAACGGCCGCTGCCGTCACTCACGTCTTCCACAACAAGCGCGACTTCTGGTCAGTGAACGACGTGGAAGAACTCCTCATCTTGTCCATCGAAAATGGGGCACCAATGAAGAAGGTCCTCAATGTTGGCAATTGCTCCTTGACAATGATACAGCAACGCAAGCCCCTCATCACCACCAGCTCACGGTGCTTCCCTCCGTTGCTTTCCTCATCGACAATTTCACTTCCACTCCCTCCATTGCCACAGTCCACCTCGATGCTGTCTAGCTCTTCCGCCACCTTCCACCTCGAATTTGGGGATAAGATTCTGAGTTGAGATTTTCTTTTGAAAGGTCAGAGCCATTGTTGCAGAGGAGAGGGTGTATGAGGGGGAGCGGCACAACCCCATCAGCGAACGACGATGAGGGTGATGATTGGAATTTTTTTTGAACTGAATTCGAAATGTCCGAATTCAGTTCAAGGTACATTGTTTTTTTTTATATATCTGGGTAATCCAAAATCATTTTTTCCTTTTATTTCTTTCTTTTTTTTCTTTCAATTCCTTTTTTTTTAGAATTGAGGGGGTTGGTAATGGTGATGATGATGGCATCAACGGAGGAGGAAGAAGATGCTGATGGCGTTGAAGGCTTCGAGGAGGAGGAAAAGGATGATCCGTGGAAGACAGAGGTGTGAGGGAGTTTGGAGTGGGGCTGCAGCACATGGTGGGGATGTGTGGTGGTGGTGGTGCTGGTGAAGGTAGGTTTCAGGTTTGAGAAGTAGAAGAATTGATCTGGAAGAAAAGGGTAAAATTGGTATAAACTCTGTTTGGGCACCATAGGCATTGACTGCCTATGGCACTTGAGAATCCACCAATATCATATTAGTCATGAGATGTTATATTCTCTATCTCTGACCAATTCCCTAGTTTATATAATTGTAGTTATTTTTCAATTACATACTGTTTCAATATGTTTGTTGTCTATTGTTTGCATGTATAACTATGTATATATATTTAGTTTTTATTGATGCTTGTTGTGGGTGCACTTTTATTTGTCTATCTCGTGTGAGTTGTGGGCAATTATTTCCTATTTGAGTTTGGATAACTCTTATTCTCACTTCAGATTAGACAATTGACCTAGACAATGCACGTATCATTCAGTCTTTGCTAGTGGTGAGCTTCACTTTATAGTGAGGTCTATTTAGTGTGAGTATTATTTTCATTATTTAAAGTGCTCCAATAAAATGCAGGCTATATGATCCAATTGGACTAGAATAGGTCACATGATTATTTTATGTTGTTTAGTATTTCCTACTCAGACTATTGATATACGATTTTAAGTGGATTTCAGTTAATTAATTAAATATATTATTTTATTTAAGACTTATATTAGTAACAACATGGTTATTTAAAAGCGTACAATTATTTAATTATTTATTTTATGTTATTTAAATTATTAGCGTTAAATGTGATGTCAACATGTTTCCTCAATAGGCCAATACAAGAAATAATGTCCCTTATATGCTAGTCACGACTAGGTTAGTTCGTGATAGAGGCTTATTTCATACCATAAATAGATTTCTTTAACCTACAAACCATATTCATTCTCTCCATGCAAAACCTTTAGGTTGCATCATGTATACCTTTTCAATAAGATCACGATTAGGAAGTTATTTTGGAAATTTAAATAATTTCTTAAGGCATCTAATTTTTCTTTAATAAAATAAACATAACCATATCCTAAAAAAATTATCAATAAAAATGATAAATAATTTTTTTCCATATATTGCAAAGTAATCAAGCCATTAATATATGAATAAATCATTTTCAAAAGTTTTGAACTCTAAATAGCCCCTTTCTCTTTAGACTTTAATTTGTTAATTTCCCATAATGCAATTAACACAATTTTTCATGTCATTTTAACCAATCTATCAACATTTGTTTAGAGATACGCCCTAAGCATTTTTGCATGTGACATCCCAAGGTTGGATGTCCTTAGGAAGGTCAATTCTAAGCTAGAAGGGGGTTTGATAGGCCCTAGAAGAGGTTCTAGACCAGTTGAGGTTAGAATACGCGTGCTACAATGCACCTACAAGCATTGTACCAGAGCCCATTAGAAAAGGTTATACCCTCATTTTGTGTGTGTGTGTGTGTGTGTATAACACCCCCAAACACTTTCTTTGGAACCCCAATCACCTCCACCTGTTCTCTCTTTAAAAAGCACATATTTCCCCCCATTACTTTGTTTAATTTCATTCAAAAGTGTGTCCTCTTCGTTCTTGTAAATAAAAATGATATTTGTAATCATCGAAAGAGGGTGCTTCCCTAACTTTAGTTTGCATTTTATAATTTAGACTGTCCAGATATAATTCATCTCCATACTCATTGTTCAAAAGGTAATGTACATTAAATTATTTAATTAGATAACGATTTTTTTATAATGTTAAAACATCAAAATTAAACTCATTCTATTGCTGAAATCAACAATGACTCATAGTTTATGGTAATGTGTAATGAGTATAAATTAGGGGCGCTAAATGAGTCAACCTGCCCCAATGTACCCAACAAATGATTCTAGTCTAAAATCGAAAAAAGAATGGGTTTTAATAAAATTTTCATAAGAATATCTATGTTGGGTCAGTCCAAATACATGGTGAGATGAGCCAACCCGTTTTGATAGTTAGGGTTAGAAATGCTGACTCATCTCATTCTATGATGGTTTGGCATAGTGGCTTGCCAATTTTTGTCACTAACATCATCCATATAAAAAAAGCGTTAATAAATTTTTTATCTAAAACCAACAAAATATTATTAATATAGATTTAAAAAATCATTGATTATGTAAATTTACAAAATATTGAATCCGATTTGGAAATTTTATCTATCATTATAATATTCTATTAAGTGCGAAATTTATTTAACAATAAATTTGATCTACAACCGTACAAATAAAACGCATATACAAATTAACTAACTGAATGATTAATAATAAATTAAAAACTTAGATTAACTATTTTTATTATTATTTTATGCAAGTCAACATATCCGAGAGTGTAATTAAATTGGTCATGGGCTATTGTCCATTGGTTACACCGGCCTCCCTTGAGTTTGTACAATATCATCATCCCTTCTATCGTACCATGAACGATGCACTATGAAGTGGTCAATGTCATCAGAACAAATATATATAAATCAAAATGAATTTCACCAAATATCATATGAGACCATTATAATTTGGCATTTTTTATTAAATTTATAATAACATCACTATAAATAATAAGCAATGATTTTATAATTAAAAGTAAATATTACAAAGAATTATTTTTGTGCGAGCTTTAAATTTTGATCTTCATAGACCATCATGCATTATAATAAAAATAGATATTAGTAAGGAAGTTTGTAAAATCTTTATAACAAAATGTAATTAATATTTATTTAATAAGTTAAATAAAAAATTCACATCTGAATTTTAAATTTTTTGAAACATATATGGGAAACTACTTTTGTTATACATCAACTGTTCTTATTGTCAACTAAAAACAGTATTTTCAAACCACTTTTCTAATTTACATTTGAGATAGCTGCATAAAATTATTTGTGGGTAAAGATAGCCTTAGTCATGTAATGAATAATCTAACACACAGAAATTTTGAAATTAACTTAAATAGTAAATAAATAATATTTTGTTCATTGTAAAAATAAATTTATTTCATATTAAAAAAGTTAATTTATTAATAATTAATAAGTTGTCCATAACAAATAAAAATGTACATATAAAACTATATTCATGTTTTATCTTAGAACCCTGCATAAATTAAAATTAAAATAAAATTACTTCAAGTATAAATCATTAGATGCTGATTTTGATGATTTAATTAGATTTTTGTAGCTTAAAGAATCAAATTGCAGAAATGAGATACAAACGAATACTTATAGCTAGCTTAAATTAGTCATACCTAATAAATTGTAGCCTATTTAATCATTGTGTAAATATCCATGAAAAACTTTTGAAATATCCCATTATTTAAAAATATTGAAACGACCTCCTACATTTATCACTGTTAAATATTTTAACATGAAAATTTTTCCTTCCATTGATTCTCTCTATGCATGAAATATTTTTATTTTATAAACTTCGAAAATTACAAAAAAAATCTTTCGCTTATTGTTATTAATCTAATGCACATTTATTGCGTTTCTTCAGTTTTCTCTTCTTTGTCCTCAACTCTCTTCCCGAATTTCTTCTTCTTTGATTTTCCTTGATTCAAGTGATTTTATAATGGTAAATGTGGAATCACATCTATATTCTCAATAAAGTATAATTCAAAGTATATTATTTGAAAAGTCAAAGTAGAGTGTAACTAATTCACCTTCGCATAAAAAGCCTTCCACCTTCAGTGCTTGAATTTTTTTTTCCCATTAATTGAAATATTTTTTTTATTACCAAAAAGGTATTCTTTTCAAATGAATCTTTTTAATTACTTTCAATTTTAAAAAATAAAAAATGTGAAAAATATTTTACTTATAATGTAAATAAATCAATCAATTTTAATTTTTTTTATAAATAGGTGAAAGAAAAGTAATTTTCATTCTATCTTTTACGATAGATTAAGCAAAGTATCTTTATGAAAATAATTATTATAAAAGAGAAGCATTTTAAAAGATGTAAAAATTAAATTATTTGTATGACTACATTAAAGATATAAAACATAGTGCACAATTTTGTTCTGACTTTTTTTATGTTTTTTTTTTTTGTAGCCGTGAAAGGTATGAGATAAATTAAACTTGTTAAATAAAATAATTATTAATTTATTATGAAAGATAAAACTTATTTTAATTAAAAAATTAAATCATTATTAAAAAAAACCTTGGTACGTTAAAAAGGGGTTGTTTTATATTTTATTTTATTTCAAACTTTATGTTTTTCTGTGGCTAGAATTTATTTATTTATTTATTCCAATTTATTTTATATAATTTTATAATGCTTCATTATATGAACATAACTTAATCGAATACTTAGCATTATATTGTAAAATTTTATTTTATATTATGAATGAAAAAATAGATCAATTTGATGGTTAATAGAAAAATTTTAGTAAGATTTAAAACAATTTATCATTAGGTTCATAGGAAGAATAATTAAGAAATATTGTTAAAGATTAAATTGCACTAAGATCGAAAAAAAGTAGAAATTGAGATCTTATGATCTTAAAAGATTTTGTAATTGATTATATACCTTTTATTTAAGAAAAATGATGTCATTCTTAGAAAATTAGAAATCTGAAGAAAATGATATGTGACGAAACATTTCATTAGTTCCTAGGATAATAAATCACGACAAAAACAGGATTGAAACTGCTCTTTATAATTGAAAAACAACAACCCGATGCAAATTGAAAAGTACCATGCAGATAAAGCAACAAAAGCAAAACCCAAAACAAAATATTAAATTATACAAAAACAAAGCAAAACTCAAGCCTTCATCAATATTAAGCCATAATCGCATTTCCACTTGTTATCAGATCACCGATGAATTCCATAGATATGTTCTCTTGCAACCAATGAATGTGGAATATTATTTACCAAATTAGCATAAAATCCTCCTCCTAATAGCAAAATCTCAGCATGCCACTCACAAATCATAAGCGTCATCTAAATCAGCCTGATATTAACTCCATCAATTAGCATGCAGCACAATTATTGCATTGATTAAAATAAAAATCTAACATGTTTAGGGCCTCCTCCATCTTGGTTTCTTTGTTTTAAAAAATGGAATTAGGAAAATCCTTTACGGCCCAAGGAGGCAACCAGGACCAAAGGACTCGCGACTGTATGATTGTTTTCGTTACAATTTTTTTATCGAGTGATGATATTTTTACTCCCACTTTATAATCATTATATGCGATGGATATTAAGAATAAGTAGAGGCCACTATTACATCTAATGATTATAAAGTACTCAGAATATCAAAATATCATTATCTTTTTTCATCCAACCACGTTTTTGGTGCACTACACGTCTGACAATACTCAGCCCTCATATAATTATAGATGGCCTCCTGCACCGTTGAGAACTTGCAATCTTTGGTGATACTCTTTTATTTCTTTCTTCCATTTTTTAGTCACACTCAAAAGTTGTATATTACTCATAAAAGTGATCCTCTTTGACGCAATGAATGAAAGATCATATAAAGTTATACTCGAAATTCTCACATTTCTTTTTTCGTTTTCCTACTAAATCAGAATATAAATCTCGATGAAAAAAAGAAAAGAATTTATATTGTAATATCCCCTTTTACATAAAATATCATATTTATGTTTATTTATGGAGTTAATCATTCTGAAATAGCCTAATAAAAATTTATCAAAGAATTATATATATATAAGTGGTGTAACTTGACTTAGAGTTGCACCGATGTAACTTGATTCTAACCCATATATATATATATATATATATATATATATATATATATATATATATATATATATATATAATATATATATGTGTGTGTGTGTTTATATTTATAGATGGATTAATATAACACCGGTGTAACTTAAGGAATTCTAGGGAAAGAGTCTATTGCTGAGAGAGGAGTAAAAAAAAATAAGAGAGAGAGAGAGAGAAAAGAAGTGGCATTGGAAAAAAAATAATAAATAAAAGTGGAGTGTTTACATTGTAATGTTATCTCTTCAATTTTAAGGTAGAAAATGAGTTTCTTTATGGACTGAAAACCATAGTTATATGTAGCTATTATTAGCTACTTTCTATATTACTCATTTATCTTCAAGTTATTCAGCATTATATACTAAATTCTTATTATTTTAGAAAGAAGAAAAAACCGTAAGTCAAGGTTTGGCATGAACCGTGGGTAGAAGCATCAAGTCAAGTAAATGTTTAATTTTAGAAAGAAAAAAAATTGAGAAGATGATCGAGCAATAATGTGAAGATAGGGGCATTGTGTCTAAGGTCAATTGTCAAAAAAGAATGAGGAAATTACTTGCATCAATAAGAGGAACAACAAGGAATTACATGAGTGTGGAAAATAAACCATAACATCAACCTTTATGTGAGCAGCTTTAGAAAAAGAAATAAAAGGTTTTTGGGTTGCTATAAATAGGGTGGTTAATGTGTGAATTTTTCACTGTAGTAGAACTTAGGGAACTCTAGGGAAAGAGTCTGTAGGATTGCCGAGAGAGGAGAATAAAATAATAAACAAGAGAGAGATAAAGAAAGAAAAGAAGTGGCAGTGGAAAAAAAATAATGAATAAAAGGGGGTGTTTACATTGCAGTATTACTTCTACAATTTTAAGATAGGAAATGAGCCGTTCTGTGAACTAAAAATTATGGTTACATCTAGCTATTATTACTCATTTATCTTTAAGTTATTCAGCATTATATACTAAAGTTATTTTATTTTATATTCTTTACATTATGAGGCTCATTATGTATCTTAAAGACACTTAAGTTATTGTTCCTTTAAGTTGTTAAGTTCTTTATTATTTTCATTTTATTATTCCTTTAATTTTACATCACTCATCGTTTATTTTCAGTCATTTTATTTATTCCTTTATTTATTTTGTTATCATTTATTTTACAGTTCTTTTATTACTTCCCGTTAATTTATTTATTCCTTTATGTTTAAAGTTATCTAGTTTTTTATAATTTACCATTTTATTTTATCATTCTTTTATTTTTATGCTGATTGTAATTTACTTACAGTTCTTTTTAATTCATTTATATTAAAGTTACTTATCACTATCATTTTAATTTACAGTTCATTTATATTTTAAGTTATCTTTTATTGAAGTTGATAATTATTAATAAAGTTTAATAATAAAATACATTATTTAGAGTTGTCAAGCTTATATTATATAAAT
The DNA here is from genome assembly GCA_031216125.1 of Dalbergia cochinchinensis. Classification (NCBI taxonomy): domain Eukaryota; kingdom Viridiplantae; phylum Streptophyta; class Magnoliopsida; order Fabales; family Fabaceae; genus Dalbergia; species Dalbergia cochinchinensis. The sequence goes on along the minus strand of CM062373.1, from coordinate 48,237,312 downwards.
ATTTGTGCACTTTATTTATTTTTTAAGTTTATGCATTAGCCTATATTTTGTGCACTTTATTTCATTTTTGCCACTACTAAATTTTAAGTTTTATTTTATTTATTATGGCTTAATGAATTTTTTTATGATATTTAAATTTTATTTATTATTTAAGATTATGTGTAACACTCCGAAATTTATCAAAAAAAGTTATCTGAACTTTATTACTCAGAATTTCATGAATATAATGGATTTAATCATAAAAAAAATGGCTTAGAAACAAAAAGTGAATAGTGACTGTGTGGGTCTCGTAAGCCGTTGGGACCACCGAAATTCTAGAATTGGGACCAGAAAATACCCGAGAGTGAGAAAATATAGGATTAAGGTTAGAAATGGTTAGAAATGAAAACTTTAGATCCAAAATTTAATTCTGGGCAATGTCTATTTTACGGGTACGGTATTTTACCTATTCGGTTAAATTGAGATGTGTAATTTCCTACATTGTATGAAACTTTCAGTTGCAACACCCAATTACTCCATAATCAAAGCACAAACTCTAATCTAGCTCTTTAGATGCTCAAATCCATTCCAATAGAAATTCCTCACCTTACTTCACCATTAATAATTTCTATTGTGTTGGCCGCCTAAGAAGAGGATTTGGAAGATTTGAATTGAACCTGGGTGGAAGAAGCTCTTAGAAAAGCAAGAACAAGAACTAAGGTTTTCTTTAACCTTTTTTTCTTTCAAACTGATTTTGAAATTTATTTGAATGATTTGGCTTGATATTTTCAGTTTTATTAAAGTTTAGATATGGATATTGACGTGTTTAATTTGGTAGAGTGTTTGGATGATATTAGAAAATCCTTTTTGTCAAAATATATTGTGAAGTATGTTGCTGAAACTTGGATTTCAAGCAAGCAGCTCAAATTACATGATTTTTCATACTAATTTCGAGACCTTAGCTTGAGCTAAAATTTTATGTGATGAAGCTAACATGTTAAGGTGTCTCTGGTATATTTCTTGAGTCATTTTGAGCACTTCTACTATTTTTGAAAAATTGAAGAATCGAGCTGGTCGAGGTTTCTGTCTAATTCTAGGACACTAAATTTGTCTAATTTTGTTACTATACCAAATGGTTGAATTTTGAGTTGAAAAGTTTATAGAATATTGAGGACATCTTAAGTCCAACCTTGAATTTTTGTAGGATTTTATATATTCATTTGATAGGATAATAAAATTGGAAACTTTGGCTATTGGCTGAAAATAAGTAGTTTTTTATCTCCGAATTTGTAGAATTTTGTCAATAAAGCTAGAGACTTTATTTTACTTTGAAATTTTTTCAGGGTCTCACTGATGAACTAACTCTAAAAATTTATTTTGCTATATTTTGATGATATTTAGTAGATGATCCATAATTTTCTTTATAACTAAAATTCTAGCAGTATACTAGATTGGCTAAAAAGATGATGAAATGTCTATGATTTGATCTCATTGATGCTATGTGGATCTATTCATGATGTTATACTTATACAATGGTGAATGTTTGAGACTAAAATTATTGACAGATGCTCTATGAGCTAGGACTGAGATTATGAGCAATACGTGTGCATATGTAACTAAGATGCATACATAATCAAGATGCATATATGATTTTGAATATTTTTGACAATTGCTTACACAAATGAATATGTCTTATTGGGCCAGGAAAGGTCATCTAGCCAGTCAAGAGTAAACCTGATTACCCTTAAATTGAGTCGGGGAAAAAAACCTGGCTAGGAATAAATCCATGTATAAATTGGAAAGAAAATCTGAGGATCATATATAGGAAGGAGCCCAGAAGATACGTGTGTGAATAGGAGAGAAAATCTAAGAATCATATAGAGGAATGAGCTCAATTCTGAAAAGCAGTTTATTACTCAGAAGTGGAATAAGCCACCATAAGTCAAGGGCCATGACAAGTCGGAGTAACAATTGTCCTAAGTAGTCCTCTATATTATGTGCTAATTAAAAGAATCAGAGATCCCCTTTAACATATCAAAGGCACGAAAAGATAAAAAAGATATGATATCCTCTTCGATGTACCGAGAGCACATAAAGATAAGAATGAATTACTATAATGTTGAATATTATGACACACACACACACACACACACACACACACACACACACACACATATATTAAGTGATTGGATTCTAAAAGGAACTAACTTCAGAAGGATGATTTTTTAACTTTAAAATGAAAGTTAATATGTGCTTTATGATCACATTTTCTTAATAAATCAAAGTGGCCGGGACGATCATGATGACATGGATATTATTATTTATTTTTTGGGAATGCCCTACTAAGTATTTCACAATTCTCACCCTTATGTTTTGTCTCTAGATTTCTCAAGAGAATGATGAGGGGAAGCTCTATACTTGAAGTCTCTGATCAATTTTATTTTACTATGCATATATGTTTGTAATTATATAAATATATATATATATATATGAAAGCTCATATAAGAGTTTTTCTTGTATTTGAATTTGTACTTAATAAATATTATGTTATCTTTCTATATGTTTAGTAGAACTATGAATGAGTTATTGTATGAATCAATCGAATTTGCCATAGATATGCAAGAAAGGTCCGCTAAATTATAAGTAACAATTCTTGAGTCTAATATCATGACTTAAGGATGATGTTATACTTGGAAGGGTGTTACATTATGCATTATGAATTCAAGCATCTTTACCTTTATTATGAAACTGTGCATAATAACAAGAAAATAATGAAAAATAAGACATTTAAAACGTTGGCACTAACCATCAAGAAGGCTGAAGGACAAATATGTAGGTCCTTTTTATGATACCTACCTTAGTGTAGCGCAAAAATCTCACTTTATCATCACGATGTTAAAGACTAACATCAGAGAATAAGAATTCCATAAGAGAATGCATTCGATAATGTGTGACGCAAGTAGACAAAGAAAAGTCAAAAATTAAAGCAAAGAAATGATAATCTCAATAAGCTTTGCTTGACATATTTTATCTAGTATATTCTATTTATACTATGGCGTTTGATTATGTTCATATAAAGAAATGTGACCTTGTATATTTTTGGTATAGATGTGGCTGGAACTACCAGAGCTCAAAATAATTGAAAAATATTCATTCCCTATTGAGAATTTACAATTCTCATTCTTATTTCTGATGGTTTTAGATTAGCTAAATTGTGCTCATAAGAAATGTAGTTTCTTTTAGATTCTATGAACATGTGGAGTTATGTTCAAATAATGTGCTCAAACTTAATATATGTTTTATGATAATTTGGTATGTAAAAAGCAATGTTAAATATACACTTTTATCAGAACACTTATGTTTGTACTTTAGTAGATTAATGTCAATGTCATATTTCATTGTCTAAATTTCTAGCAATTCCTTTAGAAGAAACGAGTGTTACATACATCAATTTTTGGTGATATCATTTTTTAAACCTTATACTGAAGGAGTTAATATCCAACAGATTACATCATTTGAAATGACAAAATTCATGTCAATGTTCTTCATCAAACAATAAAGTCGTCTCACAACAATTGAAGATAAATTAAAGGCAGACACAAATAATAATTTATTTAAAATGAAAAGACAACATAAGAATGTTTAACAATATTGGAAAAATAACTAAGTTACATTATTGGTGTGATGTACTAGTTTATGAACTTTCTAGACCTCATTAAATATAATGGTGAAAATGTAGTCACCAAATAAGAGCCCTGTTGGCTCTTTTCTTTGAGCCACCGTTATCAAATTTAGCATCAAATAAAAATATTTGTTCATATTTCAAGTAAATTTATTTTTAACAATGTCAACAAAAACGAGAAATGTAATTACACAATGCAACATATTTGTTTTGAAATATAGCCAATTCTTATTTACCTAACTTCTTCTTATGCAACAACCACGACTGTAAATCAATTTTTGTGGTCAAGGACGCAATCTCTCCACTTACCTTTTTAATCCTTTTCAATCATTGGTAAAAAAAACAAAATTGAATAGAATAAAGTAAAATAAAATTATATTTAATAGCTTGGTTACATTGCATTACTAAAGCATGACTGTTTAAGTTGTAAAATGAATTGAAGATTATAATACATAGCTTATCATAAAGACATGGACGCTCATTCTACCTTTCATTGGAGACTAATCAATTAGTTCCAAAACTTCAATCTTGCACTCAAAATTAAAAAGTCATGACTGATATCACCTCCCACAATTGTTTCCTGTAGCTTAAGCCAAGTCTTCTTTGTAAATTAAATGGAACAGTTAAAAAATGAATGGAGATCAATGATGGAAGTGAAAAGATTATGACAACAAATAGGGAAGGGAAAAAAAGGAGAGAAATAGAGAAAGTAAAAAAATAGAGAATGATAAAATAAAATGATTGTTCTGCGATAAGGGATACAAAGACAAAAAAAAAGAAGAAAATATTATCTCTCGCCTTTATCTTTCCATCATGATTGGTCATTGCTCACTGTCCTTGCTAGCTTCTCAAATAAACGGCATAGACAAAAAAAAAATCAAAATACAAATCATCACTAATGAGATGGGATAATAGAAGAAATTGTTAAAAATAAAAATCAAATCATGGATGAGACAGATTCTAAAAAATGAAACATAAATATGGAGTGAATTTCTAATAGAGTAAAGATAAAAGGAGGGTGATGGAGAAGATTCAGTTTGGGGTTTGATAAATATAATGAAGATATTATTGCTAATTTACTAAAAAGAGTAATAAGTATCAACGTGGAATTATTTTCTATTTTCTAAATTTTAGATTTAAATTTTAAAAACATTTCAAGGAAAGAATTTGCATGCATTAATCTAAACATGAGATTGAATTTAACAATTGCCATCTGCTATTGTAAATTTTAGATGTGAAAATAATATGAATTGATTTAAATATGATTTTGAATTCAAAAAATATATGCACGATATATGTGAATTGTGTATTTAAATTTGAAATTGAGTATTTAAATTATGTATTCAAACTTGTAGCTATGTAGGAGCTGTGTATTTGAATTTGCGTGCACGCTATATAAATTATGAAATATATTTTATATTTTAGCAGTGTATTTGAGTAATGTATTAATGTTGAATTTAGTTTCAATCAAATAAGTAATAATTTAAGAGTTAATAATCATTTTAGTCTCTAACTTTCTACTCATGAGTTATTTTAGTCCTTAACTTTTAAAATAAATTTAATTAGTTCTTAATATTACAAAACATGAGTCAAGTTAGTTCTTCATCCCACTTTTATTTAATATTTTATCAATTAAATAATGATATGTGACATTAAGTGATATCTTGATATCTTATGAGTCATATGAAATATAATGAAGTTTAAAATGACTTATTTTGGTATCTAAAACTGCACAAATTGAGTCATTTAATAATTTAAAAAAGTTTAAAATGAGTTATTTTATATAATTTTAGACACCAAAATGAATCATTTTAAACTTAATTCTACTTCCAATGATATAAAATATATCAATGTATCACTTAATATTATACATCATCATTTAATTAATAGAATGTTAAATAAAAGTGGACTGGGACTACTATAATTCACGTTTTGCAATTTCAAGGACTAATTTGACTTATCTTAAAAGTTATAGACTAAAATAACTCATGAGTGTAAAGTCCGGAAAATATTAACTCAATCGTTTAATGAAATAGAAAGTGTAAGACAACTAACTAGTTGGTGCTTTACACATGTTTAAAACAAATTTTCAGATTCAAAATTTAAAATTTATTTTTTAATTATTGCAATGCAATTCTACTATTAAATGCTGATAATCTTCAATAATATTCTAATGATATATAATATTTATGGTTATATTTTTTAAAAAATTATTAATTAGTAAAGTTATCGAGATTGTGAATCCTAAATTAATTTGAAAATGACACCTGAAAAATTTTTCTCTAAAAAAGTCTTACATATTAGTATTATATAAATATAGATTAAAAACAATGGAGTTTCATGTTTATAAATAATTTAAAAAAAGGAGTTTTATTAGTTATACATTAGATTGAACATCAATCAAATATCAATCAATTAAATACAATATCTATATGACAATGTGTTTTGTTTTAGTGACTCAACACTTGTAAGTTGTAACCCATATAAAATGCCACTTACCGAGATTCTAATTGGCTGATTGTGACATCATTAATTGAGCTTTGTGTATGAATACTCGACAAGGAACGGTCACCAATAATCTCTCTTTCTACAAAGAATCCAAGTGTTTTAGGCTGAGGTAAAGGAAATGAGCATTCACTACTCAACATTAGAACCACAGAGGACATGCTTGGTCTATCATCTGGACTTCGTTGCACACAAAGTAGTCCCACATGAATTGATCTTAGCATTGCAGATAAATTGGATGTGTCTCTTATTGGAGTGTAAACTATTTCAAAGCCGTTGCCTTCCGCAAATAGTCTCCATGCCTGCACATTTTTCGAATCATTTGGTTTCGTGGAGAAGCATATTATCAAAAGTGACTAAAATTCAAGTTCATGCTTACATGCCCTAGAAGATTGAATTGATGATCTTGATGAGAAAATCCTCTATTTCTCTTCCCACTTATTATCTCCAATACTAGTACACCAAAACTGAACACATCAGATTTTGTTGAGTAATCTCCATCAATTGCATACTCTGGTGACAAATAACCACTGCACATCCATCCACCAAAAGGAAAAACAAAAAATAAACAACTTTAGAGCATGCTAAGCCATCATATCCATTCATACCATAGAGGTCACCAAGCACTTACTAGGTTCCGGCTAGATGTTGTGTGTTTGCTTTAGATTCATTCTCACCAAAGCTTCTCGCCAGACCAAAGTCTGATATTTTTGGATTCATTTCCCCATCCAACAAAATATTGGAAGCTTTCAGATCCCTATGAATTATTTTATGCCTCGAATCTTGATGAAGATAAAGAAGACCTCGAACAATTCCATTGATAATATGGAAACGCCTTGGCCAATCTAGTAATATACCTTTCTTTTCTTCTGGTCACAACGTGGTAAAGTTAGACCATTTCTATAAAAAGATTATGAACCATGACTAAGAAATAATGGTGCTACCATATTTTTAAATTTTAATAAGAAACAAGTAAAAGGAAATTTGTGTCAATGATTTCTATGGAAAATAAAATAACAAAACTTTACTCCCTAAAATCTTATTGCCCCTCCTACTGTCATGAACAACCATATATGAAAAAAAATATTAAAATCTAGTTAAATCCTTTTATATATCCATTTGTTTTGTATATTTTTCAAACTAAAAGGTGTCATTCACCAAATGAGAATATAGTTGCAAGTGAATTAAATAATGCATAAGTTTTTTTGGAATCAAACCAAATATGAGAAAGTCCAAGCTTTTGTTGGGCATAAATTCATAAATCAGCAATCTTTCTTCTGCTTGAATGCAACACCCTAGTAGCTTCACTAAATTTTTGTGCTGAAGTCTGGTAACATACATAACTTCATTTTTAAACTCTTGGAGTCCTTGACTTGAATTCTTTGATAATCTTTTGATAGCTATTTCTCTTCCATCTTCTAAAATACCCTGAAAATTGTAACAACATATATATAATAAAAGCTTCATATTATTTAGGATGTATTTGATTAGAGGTTAAAATTTGAGAAAAATTTTTCATAGTGTATGGAGCTTATCCATAAAAAAATTTCTCCTCATCTCTACCTTCCAATCAAACCCATCCTAATCAACTAAATCTATTTGACATAAGTTTGCTCAAACTATATCATTAGAATTATTCTAACATTGAATAATCTTCCTACAAGATACGTAAAATATATCAATAAGCCAAAAAGCCTCTTCATATGTCCCAAGTTAATTCAAATTCCTAAAAAAAAGAAAAAGGAATCTGCCAAAAGTTTTATGACCTGGTATAATTTTACTAATGATTAAAGCATCCATGTTATCCTAGGCAAAGGACATCTTTAGCTCCTACCAAGGGACAGAAAGATTTGGTTTGGGCCTCAAGATATCATTATTATAGGTATGATATAGATGAAAAAGTAAAACTTACACTGATAAACTTTATATGTAAAATAGTACATAAAATTCATTCATTTAACTTTACTTTCAATTTTACCCTTCAATTAAAATACACCCTAAATATTTGAAATGGTAACGAATGTGGCGAGAAAAAGGATGCATATCAATGTTCAATTGAAGCTGCGGGTTCATGCACATTTATGCTGTGTTTGATTCAATACTTTACTTCTTCCTGATAATCTTAAGGCCATAGGACCTGTTTTCATCAATTAGCATCTCTAATATTTTTTGGACCAATATAGTGGTGAGATTCATACTACGTATGAAATAATTTCAATTTAATCAGACAAAAATAAAATTGATCAAGAATATTACGCATTTTAGGCTGAAGAGATGACATTTTTATCATTCCATTACCTTATAAACTGATCCAAAGCCACCTATGCCTAGGATGTTGTCAGTTGAAAAATTATTGGTTGCAGAAGTAATTAGGGAGATGTCAAACAAGGGTAGCTCTAGATCTTCTTCATGGTGCTCATTTAACGCATTTGCTTCTCTTCTTGAATTGCCTTTCATCTTTCCTGCTAAGTAGCATGTGGTGAGCAAATGAAAAAGAAATTGAAATGTATGTAGAAGTAGAACATGCTCGGTGTTCTCCATCACTTACACCTTCTCCTCTGCCCCAAATATTAAGAGGAATGAAGCAAAATAAAGCAATCCGGCATTACTTTTCTACTAGTTTATTTGTGGATAATTCTTAATACAGATTAACCACGTCTCAAGGGGAGACAGAGAAACCAAAGAGGCCAAACTAATTCTGTTGTGTGACAAATGTCAAAACTTTTTAGACTGAAAACATGTAGATTCATCATGAAGTTGGTCCTAATTTTTTGCTTATTTTTTTAACTGAGATATTATATGATAGGGGGTGGAGGGTGGAGATGGGAATTGAACTTGCGACCTCCCATAGCTCATTGAGACATACAGGAGTCTACTACTAGTCTGTAGGCCCACTTGCAGTTGGTCCTAATTTATTGATAACAACCATAGTTTGCATGAGTTATACAAGAAACAAGAATAACAAAATTTGAGAATTACTTAACTGGATTTTTGTCTTGTCTTCCATCTAAAAATGATAAAGGCCAAGGATGGGATTAAAACTCCAAAAGACAGCACACAGCTAATAATGATAGTCTTTCGCTTCCGAATGTTGGATCCGTGTGATTTTATTTGTTCAACAGCTTCTGAGAAGACAGCAATTAAAAGAAAATAGAGGAGTTAGGAAACAGTAAGTATTGACAGAAGTTAACAGAAATAAACGAGAAAAAAAAAATCAAATTCAGAGACTTATTATACCTAGTTCTGCTGCAGCCATCCTTATATAAATATCTTCATTAGAGTCAAACATCTTTTTCATATCCATCAGATTACCGAACCAGAGTAAGCACCCACTTCCCCCTTTACTAATATCCAAAGCAGCATAAGCTGTACATGAACAATTCTTCATGCACAAAATCCGACAATCTTCAAGGCTAATACTTCTATTAAACCATGATCTTTCTGTGTCTGGTAACTTTAGCCCAGAAAACTTCAAAAACCCATCTCCCTGGCAACTCAGTGGAGTCCTCCTCACACAATTGCTGGATGAATCTGTGGTATTCTGCACAAATCCATACAAGCAATCACATCTAGGCAAGGTGTTTATATTGCAGCTAGCAAATGCTCCACATGCTGCATAGTAATCACAGTCATCCCCTGGAAAACTTGCTAAGGTGATCCAATCCGCATTTTCACCAGTCCAAGCAGTGCGGTTTCTGAATCCATCTGAAGTTATCAACACGCTTTGAAGAATTGACTTGTTAGTGACCTCAGATATATAATATATTTCTTCCTCATTAGCAACAAAGTTGTTTCTAAAGCTAAACACAGTGTCCCCTTTCAAAGGGGGCACCCCACTAAATTGAATTCCATTCCACGGTCCAAATCGAAACCTTTTGGTTCTGCCTTCCCTTAGAACTACTTGTGGATATCCATCAATGATAATTATATCTACCTTGAGATGGATCATCAGAGCTATTCCATGAAACTAATAACATGTCCAAGCCTGTTACTAGATTTCTTCCAAACTTTTGTCCAGATAGGATTGTGTCACACGGATAGTCAAAACTTTGCCACAGAAAATTTCCTTGGTCATTAGAGTTCTTTTCCTGCACGACGAAATTTCCGGAGCTTAATAGCTTCGCAACCGGATGCTTTGCCGATCTCGTCACGTTGGAGGACCAAATGACACTCTTGTTATGGTTGAGCAGGACTAGAATTCCGGTATCATCGAGCTTCAAAACCCCTGAGGAGTCAATAAGGGGTCTGTCTCTGTTGGCAACCCACACTACTGTAAGTTTTGGGACTTTGTTATACCAAATTCCCACATAACGGTTCTTGGAAGTTCCAGGGCTGAAGAATCCCAGTGCAAAGGTTTCATCAGCTGAGACTAAGGTCTCATCACCACTGATGGATTGCAGTGTGTCAATAGTGTCTCTTGCGGTAGAGACTGCCATATTATTAAGCAAAAGAAAGCAGAATGGAAGCAAGGTAAAACCCTTCATTTGCTTATCCCTCTAGCAATGCTAATAGCACCTATATATATGAAAGCACAAAGAGAGAGAGCTGAGCTCTATCAACATCTTGGTTAATGAAAATTGTCTACTTACATATCATTTACGCTAGTTTGAAAATCACAGCCTTACCTTGTATTCGTACACTTTCTTGGAGTCTTTTCCTTTTCTAGTTTTTGGTAACCCCCTACGTAAATCTCTAAGAGCACCAAGTTGTGACACTCAGAACGAAATTCCTCGTAGGTAGAACAACTTACACATGATTTACGAGATAGAAAGCTTTTTTCGTTTTTCTTTTGACGTGGAAATGAAGGCTTTCTAAATGATGTTTATGCATAAACATTTCGTACATTAAAGTATGGAAAACAAACAAAAAAAATGATATTTGAACCAATCAAATAAAAAAAAGAATGAAAACTGACCAATCTCTAAATTTGTTGAGAAATTTCAAATGGGGGAAGGAAAAGTTAAGAAATTGAATTGGATAAATTAGTTGAACTGCAATCTGCAGGACTGGTATATCTCTTAATTATTATTATTATTTTCTTTCTTTTTGGGGTGTGATATCTCTTCATGTGTTAAATTCATTAACATAGGACGTAGTAATTCGCGCGTCGATTCCAGTAGAAATTGTCGTGTTGTGTGGAAAAGTAGGAGAGCAGGTAGAAAGATTTCATAGTCACACCCAGAGTCAGCCATGAAAACGAAATGATCTTGACTTATGTTATTCTTTTCACGTGGTAGAAAGACTTTTTAGTAGCGTTAGAATTTTTAAAGGTGACATATTTTGGTACCATTGAAGTACACACCAATAACTTAATCTTTCTTTCTAAAATTGACTGGACTCATTATCGGCATGCCATTTTTCTGTTGGTCATCACTGACCAACTATATTGACTTTCAACTGCAACGTAGCAATCGCCTCAAATATTTATCGCACAATAGAGGCACCCACGTTGTATCTAGATAATGATTTGATTAACTTATTGACTGGTTACTATTGGAAGTATAATGAAAAAAAAAAGAGACTGCTTTATAAATTATTAAATATTGGAGTTTGATGCTTTGAAAATAAAATTTTATTTTATTTGTCAATTTTTATAGATTTAATTGTTTTTAAAAAAATCTTATCTACGGAAATTGATTTAATTTAAAGTTTAAGCATTAATAAAATCAAATCAATTTCCTGTTGAAATCATTCTCAATACTATTTAACGGTACTGAAAATTTTCATAGCATTACATAGTATAAGACTTGATAATATTAGTTAATAATGTAAAGTCAATTTTTATCATATGTTTGTTGTCACTTATAATACTATGATGTTATACGATTAAATCATTTTTATTCTGTAACTATAGGATTAAGTTATCAAATCACAAGAGGCCTGATAACACTGATAGTATTGTTTTTACTAGTCAATCCCAAATTAACCTTGATTTGCTCTTCTACATTATCCCCCACTACCACCCATCGTCGGTCCATCCATCAGTCACCGCCCATCCGCCGCTAGTCACCCCTACCACCCGCTGGTCACCTTGTGCTTCTCACTACCGGTCACTGCCCACTCGCTCCTCCATGGGTCGTCATGTAACGCGCTAAACAATAAATAGTATAAAAGTTTATACAATAGATTCATTATAATATATTATCAGACTTTATACTATCATGTCTAATCCTATCATATCTTATCATATACGGTACACCAAACATGGCCTCGGCTCTATTCTTTAATTTATAAATCAAGTCATTTCAAATTAGTTAAATTCAAATAATATGAATTCTAATTTTAGTTTTAAAGATGGTGGTTGCTCCGGTACAAAAAGAGGGGTTCCTTTACCTTGCTTACATGTCCCAATAATATTTTGCCATGTATTTCAATTTAAGTATGTAATAGATGTTTTAAAATACAAGTAAGGCCCAAAAGCTTTTCTGAGGGGTCAGTTTACCAATTTAAATATTTTATATTTTTGGAAATTAAAATCAAATCAAATCAAATTCGAAACAAAATCAAATCCTTGGATGAGCATTGGCTTTTTGTTTCTTTCTTCACCCTACAAGATAAAAAAGAAAAAAAGTCAAATCAAATTTAAAGCAAAACCAAATCAAGTAAAATGATTAAAAAGAACCCAGGATTTTTACTCCAAAAATGTCCAAAACCTTATGTTTCACTCATATTCTGGGTTTGTCCGCCATTGTAATTATCTTCCGGCTTCCTTCGTTTGAGCTCTATTCCTCTCCCACCTATTCGCAGACTCAAATTCTCAATGATTCATCGTTGAGGATGTTGGTGACATGGGTCCAGACGGCGTTGGGTAGATTTCGCGACCCAAGGGGAGAGCATTCAGGCCTTGTGAGTTGGATGTTCCCATAGGTCACCAAGTTGTTCATCGTGGTGCGCCTTGCTATTCTTATAATACTTTATGCCAACTTGAGCAACTTGAGATTCTACTACCTGCAACATCATGTGTTCAGGGACCAAATGATTTAGGCGAGTTTCAACTTTTGCCCAGTGACCTCCCAGCTTGTTGATTGCTTGATGCAAATCATTTTGATTCAAACATTTCTAAGATTTTTTGCTCCCTCTTTGTTAAGTGACAATTTTGAGATAAACTGGAACTGAAGAAGAAACCTATGATTCTTGGCGTTTCTTGGAGCAACAATTGAAATCCTATTTTTTTTATTTGTTATTCATTTGATTTTTTTAAAAATGGGGATATTGTCTTTTAAGAAATATAAGGTATTTAAATTTGCAAATAGACCCCTCAAGTCAACTTTTGGGCCATAATAGAATTTTCGAACATATGCAAACTCACGGTTTTACATGGCTTAAATTGGAATACATGGCAAAACATTACTGGGACATGTAGACAAGGGTACTGGAACCCCTTCTTTTTTCTGGGTGCCGTAGCAACCACCAAATTGTTATTGGGATTTGATCGCATCGTATTTTGTTTTTCTAATTTAACCCCAAAATTCATTTTAACAAGTTAAATTTCAACCAGTGAACTGATCAATGATCCGAAACCAACCCGGGTGAGCAAACCGGATTGTGTGGCAAGCTTGGAGACTTGAATCAAGGACATGAGATGCACGGCGAGCATGAGTATCACTAGGCCGTGTGTCTAATTGTTCAATAATGTATCATTAAATATAATATATATATATATATATATATATTGAATTATATAAAATTATAATTTTGTATATTTATTTAATTAAATCTGATTAAATTAGTGATCTACCAGTTGAACTAATGATCCAATAACTTAGCGCATTGATCTAGTCAATCAGCAATCCGAAAACTATGCGCCACACTATGAGTGAACTGTATCTGCAATCATTTATATAGGTTCATGCTTGGGTCTAGTTTCGTCGAATTGGGATCTTAATCCTCTTTGGTGTGACGATCTTGGTTATAATGCTCAAATACTGGGGTAATATTTTACATGATGCTTGCAACATCCATCATGGACATTACTTTCTTCCAAATGTAATCATATAAGTAGCGTTTGTCTCCTATCTCAGAGATAGAAATATAAAGATATTAGGGACACAAATTTGTTTGATGATAGAGATAGACTATAGGGATAGAAAATTTTTCTATCTACAAAACAGAAATTTTCTATATTTTTGTCCCTTTAAAAGTAGGGACAAGAAACAGAATAAGAAATTTAATATATATTTTTTTCAATAATACCCCTTAGGTAGTGACCTCTGGCAACTAGTTGACGACTGCCAACACCGGTCCGACAGGAGTATATATATCTTTTACCATGTATTTATTATATTGTCCTGGCATTGCCAAATAAAATACAGAGATAGTTATTATATCTTATACTTTGCAACCAAACACGATACAAAGACCGTATTTTTCATGTCTCTGTCTCCACTATCTTTACTATCTCTATCTCCATTGTCCAAAGACAACTACCAAACTCTACTATAGGGAGTGATGAGATCATAATAAGCACTCTTCCATGAGGGTTTTGATAGGTAGCTATTGCAAAATGTTGTATGGGATTTTCAAACCCTAAAATCATTATTTTCATTAAAAAAATTACTTTTCATATATTTAGATAATTTTTTATGATAATTAGAATTTTTAAAAAATTAATTTTCACCGTTTTTGTAGAAGTTAAAAAGAGTAAATTTTGAAAAAAAAATTAATTTTTATTTTTTCAATTATATATAAAATTTAAGTTTTATAACCACCTTTTATAAAATATGAGACAAACACAACCTCAATGTGTATGTAGGCTGACAAAGAACAGTTCAATACCTCCAAGATTGGATGTAAGTGTGATTGGCACAACAGCTCAATGGAATTTGGATTAGGGTTCCTCAAATTTTTTGGTTGAGAATGAATAGTAACTTATTTTATTTTGGAGGAGGCCAACACTTCTTTTTATGGATAATTGGTAAAAAGATTAGGACTGAAATGCAAATAGAAAAGTTAATGTCCTCTTTATTACATAAGCAGATGTACATGGATGCTAATAAAGCTTAATTAATCAATGAGATTATGCCAAATGATAGAATGTATAGGCAGTGTATTAAAAACCGGACCGGACTAGCTGGTTTAACCAGAAAATCGATAAACTAGCCAGGTGGCTGGTTCGGTTCTCTTATTAGACCAGTTAAGTAGTTGACCAGGTCAAACCCACCTGAACAGGCCGGGCCACCACTAAATCGCACTGGTTCAAACTGTCTAGGCCACCACTGGCCATGCTCGTGTGACAGCGCGCCTATGCTATTGTGAATGCACCATGTGCCCATGCTTGAAACTTGGAACTTGGAATAAACACCCAAAAATTCACTTGGGGTATCAAACTCAGCACTTCTTGGAAGCAAAGGAGCGCCCCTCACCACTTGAGCCAGCTTTGCTTTTGTTATAATATGTCTCATATTATATATGTATATTATACTTAGTTGCATTTTATATTGATTTAATAAAATCTGGTTTAACTAGTTCGACCAGTGACCTGGTGCCTCGATCGAGTAGATTACTGGTCTGGTTCAGAAAACTATGTGTATAGGAACCATCCACTTAAAAAAAAGTACCATAACAAGCACCATAAATTATTAGTTTGCCCTCCTTTCTCTATTCACCCATCCAAACCAGCCACTCCTTGCTCTCTCTCGCCCTCTGTGCCATGGATGTTGTGAAGCTTTTGTCATTTAAGCTTTCTCATGTATAACAATTTAGTTCTGCTCTTGTGATTTGACTTATAGTTGATCTAAACACAAAACTTTATTTGATCCAACTATATTAAGATTTAATATCAAAGGATGGTCATCACAGAGTTGTAGCCTAGTGTACAGGTCACAGCACCGTAGTAGTAACACTATCGTGTGACATGTAGAAAGGCCACTATTGTAGTCTATGAGTAAGAGGCATAGGACGAAAAATAAGGGAAGAGGGGTTGGTTGGGGTGGATGACATTATGACAATATAGAAAAGAGGGTAAATTAGCAATTTAATTTTATTCATTTTAAAATTAATTGGATCCATCATACACTAACTACATTGACCTTCAACTGCATCATTGCAATTACCAATATTTGAAGGGTGAGTCCCTATTAACTAGCCGATGCCCGAAGATGAGTTCTATGGTATTGCATTTTATCCTTGTGATGGAAGTACGTGGAGATCGGTTTAGGCGCAAATGGGCTTTGGTAGCTTATTAGTTTGGTACAACAAATGGCTCGACATGAGACCTTATGTGATCTTGTCCCTTACGTCCATATAGTGACACTTAGAGCCGTTGAAATAGGCCGAGCACGACGGGCTAGCCCGGATATCCCAAAAAAGTGCGAGTTGAGTTGAAAAAATTACAGTAAAAATAAAAGTTGGCCCAAAATCAACTTGACCCGATATGATTCGACCTAGAGCTCGTGGGCTGAACATTGATTTTTTTATTAAATAATCAATTGCATATATATATATATATATATGAGCTATTATTACTTAAATTTAGACAGTTTAATCCATTTTTTACTTAAAAAAGTCTAAACTAAAAGCAAATACTGACAAAAAAAAAATTTAATTCCCTTAACTTTTGCATTAAGTTGTCAAAATTTAATTATCGAAAAAAATCAAGTTTCATTTCTCATTCTCACATAAAGCAGGAATAACATAACTACTTACTAATAGTTTATATGTTTATTCATTACAATAAAAAATATTTTTATTCATTGACTTTTTATGTGACCTATGAAGTTAGAAAAAAAAAAAGAGTAAACAACCTTTTTGGTCTAACATTTTCATTTTAACATCAATTTAGCCTAAATAAAATTTTTGACATTAATTTTGCCCAATATTTTTAATTTTAACATTAATTTAATCTTAACAAAATTTTGATGTCAATTTAATCAAAATATTTTTAATTTATACTTAATTTTGTCCTTGCATCTTTTATTTGTCATCAATTTATTTATTCATTTACAGTTGAAATCCAACAAAATGGCTAAAATGATATCAAAATTAAAAATGTTAAGACTAAATTGATGGCAAAAATTTTATTAGAATCAAATTAATGTGAAATTGAAATAATTAGGACCAAAGAGGATGATTACTCTAGAAAAATTGAAAACAAAAAAATTGGCCTATGGGCCAGCCTGTTGCCGGAATAGGTTGGAAAAAGATGGCACTTTGCTAAAAAGTACAGATACTGACACAGACACCAGACACGAGACACAACATGACACGGACACAAGAGATACATCCAAGTTGGAAAATTATAGGATAGAGACACATCATATATAACTAAAAATTTAAAGAAAATGACACGTTATTCAAGATATCATATATATAAGGTTCACTTATGCTTTAGTTTTTTCATAAACTCAAAAAATTATATGTTATTTCCTTTTCATAGCTTTGTTTATAGTGTGGCTTTCTATATTAGAGTTAAAAAAGAAGAAGTAAATTTTAAGTTAAATATATATAACCATGTGTCATTAATATGTCATGTGAGATCCAACACGAACATATGTATGACACGTAGGCATAACACCTAAATGGTATGTCCATGCTTCATAAGTACTTTGTCGACTTCTCCCTTCACTATATAGGAAGAACCTCCTCCAGCTCTTTTTAATTCTCTATCAAGTGATTCATGGGGTGTATGTAATACCTTAGGTAATTTAGGACCGCCATAGGGTTCCTTGAGACCCACTCATGTTAGTGGTAGGCTCCATTTGAATTATAGCCCAAAGATTTGGAAAATATCACTTTGGAGAGCACTGTAATGCTCAGTAGTTGGGGAACAGTAAGGGGGCGTAAATTCATGAAATTAAACACTCGGATGAGCATTTCAGCGCTCATTTAAAAGTAAGATATAAACCCTATTTTCGGGTTTTAGACACAACAAACACACTTTTCACTCTTAAAAATGTGAAAACATCGCCTTTCACCCCTTGTTTCACTTCCAAACTCCATTTTCTTCCATTTTCTTTCAAAGTCAACTTCAATCTTGCACTCCTAGGCTTTAAGATATGTTGTTGTCATGACCCGATTTGGGTACGTGAGAAATCCTTATTCCTACATAAGCCTCATGACTTCTGAGTTTCTCTATATGCATATTTTAATATAAATCTGTTTATAAAACCTCATTTCATCTCTAATAAACTATTGGTTCCATGAGAACATAATCATCATCAATGTAATAATCAACTCTAACATAATTCTCTGAAGTTTGAAGTCAAATCATTTCAGTTTCATTCCAAACTTTAAACATATCTCTGAGATTCCAATATATGAGTTGCTCTCTATACAAAATATACATGAAATCTATAATCATGTAATTACAAAAAAATCATGATAAAACAATGCTAATCTATCTCTATGGTGCGGGACCCTGCTTGTCATGTAACTGGAGCACTCTATCTCTAACAAAAAGTAAAACAGAGTACTTCACACTAAGTGTAGCTCACCAACCGATAAATCTCTACTGCGAGAGTAGAGGTGGAAGAGAAGAACCCGCAACATCTACAACACCTGTAATGGAGGAAGGGGTAGGGGTGAGTTTCATCTAAAACTCAGTGAGCAAGTCCTCACTCATAACCCTCTTATGGGATAACCAAAAAGTAAATAAATAGTCATACATATAAAATCATCAAACCGGTTAATGCAATAACTCTGAAATCACATTTATACTTTTATGCGTATATACAAATATTTCTAAAAGGCAATTCTCTGGGAAATATAGCAACAGTACTCTACTAGAGAAACAAGAATCTATACTCTATGGTTCTTTAAGAACTGAAAATATTATATTCTATGATCTATCAAGGATATAATGTGGACGCTTAAATAGGTTCTATTCTCTGCTCTATGAGATTATTCTCTCAGGACAACTTGGTACCAAGGCTAACAATCGGAGTCAGCCGTTAACTCACTATCTGTTTCTCTATAGCTACCGTTTAGCCTCTAAACCAATAAACATATTATTTTCTCTAAATCTCTATTCTAATATTTCTCTAAGTACAACTCTATAATTCGTAAATCATTCATCATAAAATTATCATGGCAATTTTTTGGAAATCTCAAATCAAGGTATAATGATACTCTATCTCTTGTGATAAAATCATTTAACAGTAATGGTCCCATGAGTTTGTACTAAAATAAATATTTCATACTCTAGTTGGAATTCGTCATTTCAATAATTATAACAAATCAAACAGAGATTCTAATCTCTTGAAATCTCTTTTAAACCATGCAATCAATAATAATTTGCTGGAAATTAACTCTAATGACTAACATAGGGGCCATAGGTTCTAAACCCACTCACCTGGAGGGGAGAGAGTGGTGACGTCAACTTCAATGGAGCTCCGAGAAGGCGGAATAGCACCAACGTCTGCCATTGGAGCCACAAAACACAAGATTTGTCTCCAACAATTTCTGAATTACTCAAACATAACTCTAACAACATTGAGGGAACACCCCTACTTAACAACAATGGAGACAAACTATAAACCCAAACTCTAGGTAACAAAGGGGGAAGGAAGGAGACAACAAAACCTATAAATCTCACCTTTAATCTCTTGGAAAGAAGAAAGATTAGAGTTAGATTTGTGTGAAAGGGGTGGAAGAGAGTTGGAGGGTATAGGGTTCAGTTTTGGGAGTGAAATCCCTAATTTGAAGTGTTTAAAAGGGGTTGGAGGTCTCACTTACATGAAACGCCGCGTTTCACACTGTACCAGCACTTCTGACACCGCTATAGCGGTCCTGCCCACTTAAGCTCCTTGGCCGCGTAACTTATGATCGATATAGCGGTCCCCAAAGGACTAAACATAGTGCTGTTGCTAATTGTGACCGTTATAGTAGTCCTGGATTGCTATAGCGGTGACAGTTCACCAACTTTGCTACATAATGGATCCTTCATGCATCCTCAGACTTTCCAGCAACACGGGTGGGTCCCAAGGGGCTCTGGGGTAGTACGGAACTTGCCCAACGACACATAACTTGGGGTATCACAGTTTTTCTCTTAGTTTTACTCTCTTTTCTTCAATTTTCTCCTAATATTAGGGTAACTTAGATGAGTTGTCATATGGGTAAAGAAATGGAGATCTTTTAGTATGTTTAATATAGATTTAAGTTATCTAGAGGTTTTAGAGGTTAATTCAAAATTCTGTTATTTCTATGGCAGATACTAGTGTCATTCTTGCTCTGAGGAATTCTATCAGTGTGCAACCTTCCTCCCCTACCACTCTAGGTGAGTGGGTTCATGTATGAAATCTCTATGTTATTCATTGGAGTAATTTTCCTAGAAATTAGAATTCTATGCTTGATTTATTAGAGATTACTATGAGAGACTTGAAAGTGCTGCTAGTTTCTATGTTTTGGATCTATTAGTTTTAGAGCATGAATCTGTTTTGCTAAAACTCATGGCACCATTATTGTTATCATTGCTAAACTAATTTTATTGAGAAGTTGGACTGAATATGATGCCATTTGAGATTTTTTTGAGCATGGCATGTTTAGAAAAGCATATATTATATGATGAACTTTTGAACCCCTTTACAGAATTATAAAAAGGGAATTAGTTATTGAAATTGAGCTAGACAATAATCATAGAGAAACAGCTAGCGAGTTAACAGCTGAAAAATGATCGTTGACTTTGGTACTAAGTTGTCCTAAGGATGATCTCACAGAGCAGAGAATAGAACCTAGTTAGGTGTCCATATTTCGATTCTTTAAGAACCATAGAGCAGAGAACATTACCGTGCTAGGATTGGCCATTATAATTAGACATTTTCTTTTCTCTATCGGAGTATTGTTGGGCAATTTATAGGAAAACTGTGATTTTGATCATATAAATATACATACGAAATGTTTTAAAGCTTTATTTATATTATCGTTGTTATGGTTTGTGTATTTTCCTTGGTGTCCCATTAAAGAGGGTTCCGAGTGAGGACTCCCTCACTGATTTTGGTAACAAAACTCACCCATCATTTTCCTTTTCTCCTTTTCAGATGCAGTAATTGTTGGTAGTACTTTCCAGCCATCTTCATCCTAGCAGAGTTAAATTTCAGTTAGTGAGCTTTTTGATGAAGCATGGTCATTTGCTCTAGATGTGCTTCAGTGTAGATGCAGACAGGATCCCGACCTTTAGAGAATATGTCATATTGCATGTTTTGATGAATACTTGGAATGCATGTGTGTGTGTGTATATATATAGATATATGTTTTATTTTCTTATAGTTGTTGTTTATACTAGACTTCATATGTTTACTGGTATTATGATTTCAGTTTTAAATACAAATTAGAGATTTCTATTTACTTATACAATTTGACAAAATAGGTGGTTTGTATGGAGAAAATAAAGTCATCTTTAAATGACTTTAAGATTTTACTGTGCATATAGGACAATACAGGTCATGAGGCTTATGTGGGAATAGGGTTTCTCACATGCTGATCACTCTCCCAGATCGAGTCGTGACAATCTATCTTTTGTTAGACCTTAGTTTGTTTATTTCCAAAGAATAAAAAAAATCTTTTGAAATAAAACCCAAGAAATAAATATGAAAAATCCCAGCGTAAGAACTGGCATGACATCTCTTCTACCAACTTGGTTAACTACCTTAGCTTCTAGAAGGAAGAGTATAGAAACCATGCTTCAGAAAATAGGAGTAGTTTCTGAAAGAACATTAGAAACCTTTATTAGCTCCAGAACCCTTTCAAGAAGCATTAACAAGTTTTGAATGATAACAAAGCTAATTTAAAGAAAATGCTTTGAAGAATAACTAATGGTTTTCTTGAAAGCTTAAAATAAGATTATATTGTTTAGCAACAGCAATGCTTACTCAAATGAGGATAAATTTCACTTTGCATATGTAAATATGTTTATCTCATGTTAGGAGATATGAGCTGAAAAGGAAGTGAAGATTATATACTTGTTCAAGCATAAAATAGCTAAGGATTTGAAGAAGATATCAACGATGTAAGAAACCAAGTTTCAAGACTTCAAAAAGTAGCATTGAACATTAGAAAGTACGTTTACAATGAAGTTATCGAGCAATCTCTGAAGACCAGATGTTACACTATTTTCAATCGCAAATCTTTTATCATCATAAAGCTTGGATTGAAGATCAAAGTTTCATCAAGGATCTGATACTGCACGTCAGAAAGCTCACTTCGTTGTAAATTGCTAAACGTTACTGGAAAATGAGGGAAATTTGAATTTCAAATTTGAATTTGAATTTGAAAAATTAAATCCCAATATCAGGACTGGCGTGTCATCGCTTTTGCCAATGGGATCATTTTACCCCTGCTTCTAGAAGGAGTTCAAAAACTATGTTCAGAAAGCAAGAGTAGTTTCTGAAGGGACATCAGAAATTTCAATGCCACAATGGCTTTTGTAACAAATCTGACAAACTATCAGCCTATCCTTCTAGAGTGCTTTTCCAAGACTCAAATGGATAATCAACATGTGTCATTTAGAGATCTGATCTAAAGCAATGGTCACAAAGAAGACCTTCTTTATATAGAGATGTTGTGCTCAAATGAAATATGAGAGACTTCGCATTAGAAGATAAAACTTGGCAAAAATCTCTCCTCATCTCTAGTAAAATTCATATCATCAATATAATCAGATTCCTTACTTGTAAAAATCTTCTTTCTACGTTCTTTAATAGATTTATGCTCTTCTTAAGAAGAAATAATAGAAAAAAGTAATTTAAGTTTTCCCAGATTTTTTTCTGTATATATTAAGAAAACCTAAGTGTAGATTAGTTTGAGTGGCAACCCAAACACAAAACTTTTGTATTCTCGATCCAGTAGTGATCGTTGTGAAATAGCTTGGAGAGGCTAATGTAAAACTACTTGCAATGCAACCGTGAGGTGTTCTTACTAGTCACAGTTTAGCTTGGAGAGGCTAGTTAAAGATTGCTTTCAATAAGACATGTAACAGGTGGTTTACATGTCACAGTTTTAGCTTGGAGAAGCTGATAAATAACTACTCAGTTCAACTTGGAGAGACTAGTAAATAACTACTCGGTTCAACTTGGAGAAGCTGGTAAATAACTACTCTGGTTTGTGACAGTAGGGGTTGTCTACTGGTCAAAAGTGTTAGCTTAGAGACGAGACTACTCAGTTCAACTTGGAGAGGCTGGTGAATCATTACTCAATTTGTGGCGGCAGGGCTTGTCTGCTTATCACAAATAAGAGCTTGGGAAAACTAATGTAAAGACTATCCAGTTTTTCTTTCTCAGGTTAAGAAAGATGTTTAGTGGAACCTTAATATGTGTTAAGTACTGGATGTAAGCAGTGTTGGCTGAACTAGTATAAAAAATTTATGTCACATTTTCTTATCCTCGATCTCCTTTACATTTCTCTGTTACGTGATATTTTTTAACATATATTGATATATTGCTTTTGCTTTTCTGTTATTCATCTCAAACTTTAGAAATCTACTTTCTAAAACTACTAATTGAGTTCCCACTGCACTATAAGTTTTATACTTGACAGTATTTGTTTTAAATATTTTAGATAAGTAAAATGAAGCAAAGCGTGATTTAACCCCTCTTCTCGTGCACATTTTTACCTACAACCTCAACTTTGCAATGGCTTCTGTAACAGTTCTGACAAATGGACAGACTATTCTTCTAGATTGCTTTTCCAAGACACAAATGGATGATCAACATGTGTTACTTAGAGATCTGATCAAGGGCAATGGTCACAAGAAAGCCCATCTATAAATAGAGATATTGTGCTTTGAAAGAAAAAATATGATAGAATGCGACAAAAAGCAGAAACTTCATGAAAATTTCTCCTCATCTTCTTGTAAAGCTCATTACATCCTGTAATCATTTTCTTATCTGTAAAAATATTTTTTCTACGTTTCTTCATTGTTCATATGTTCTACCAAGGAAGAATAAGTGGAAAGAAGTCATTCAAGTTCTCCTTGGTCTTTCACAGTAAATCTTAAGAAAACTTAAGTGAAGGTTAGTTGGAATTGTGAGCCCAAACACAAACCTTTGTAACCTCAATCCAATAGTGATCGGTGTGAGTTAGCTTGGAGAGGCAAGTCAAAGGCTACTTGCACGCGACAGTAAAGGTGTTTTACTGGTCACTGTTTATCTTGAAGAGGCTGGTTAAAGACTACTCGGTTTAGTTTGGAGAGGCTGGTTAAAGACTACTCGGCTTAGCTTGGAGAGGCTAGTCAAAGACTATTCAGTTCAGCTTGAAGAGGCTAGTGAATAACTACTTGGTTTTGTGATAGTAAAGGTTGTCTATTGGTCATAGGTGAGAGCTTGAGAAGGCTATTGTAAAGATTATTCTTATTCTTTTTTTGATTTGAGAAAGGTTTAATGGAACATAATTGTTATTGAGAACTGAATGTATGCAGGTTCACCGAACCGGTATAAAAATTCATGTGTAGTATCTCTCTTCTCCTTCATTTTTTATTTATTTACTGCATTCAACATAATTATTGTGTTTCTTCTGGAAAATTTCTTTTAAGCATTTAGTTAACTTAGTTCAGAAAGCTCACTTTATGATGTTTTTCTGCATTTCAAGCTCACAGCTTGATAGTAACTTTGATTAAGTTTTTTAGAAACTTAAAAGGAAACAGAAGAAGTGAAGCACAATTCAACCCCTCATTCTCGTGCGTTTTTCTACCTACAAATGTGAATGACCAAATCATCATTATCCACAGGCACATTGATGATTGCCAATTGATCAGCAATCGATTTGACACCTTGAAGATAGTTATGAATTAATTTTGATTCTTTATCAGATTGACAGAGTCTATCCTTGAGATGCAAAATTCATGCTTGGGTGTTGCTTGCAAATGCTTTATGCAGGACATTCCAAGCTTGTCTGGAGGTTTTCACATTCCCAAGCCTGTTGATAAAATGAACATCAATAGTCATAATGATGTAATGGAGGATTAACTGGTCTTGATGACAACAATAATCAAAATTAGGGTGAGTGGGGGATAGGCATGTATTTGTGCCATTCATAGAGCTTATAATGCCATAGCTAGTGAGAAGAGCAGTAATTTGAACCTTCCATAGAGGATAGTTAGAGCCAGTAAGCTTGACTGAATATTGGGTGTTGAGATATTGGACTATATTGGGTTTAGGAACTGAGTTATTGGTGTTTGCAGAGGTGTGATTGGAGTTTGGCAAAGCCATAAGATCAATTGCTGTTAAGCTAGGGACTTGTGCTACCATATCAGGAAATGGAAACTGGGATACTTTTATTAATTAAACAAAGCAAATATATATACACGAGGCTGTTGTTCTCAGATCCTAGACTTAAGGAAATGATATGATACACTCACATAACAAACTACAATCATAGGGATTTAGCTACAGGTGCTAATAACAAAAGAATATAATTTTAAATTCAAACTAAATTGATTGAGTCTATGGTCCTTTTATAGGAAAGTCTATTCAATGCAGTCATGTAGCTTCTCAAGGTCTATCTTAAAAGCCACAACCCATTTCTTATTTTTCAAAGTATGCATCTAGTGAATGACCTCTTATGCTAGTACAATGTTATTAGTAGTCCATCTTCCAGGGATAAAACTACTTGACATGGGTTAATAATTCTGTCAAAAAACGGTCAACCTCTATTAACAATGACTATTGTCACAATCTTGTAAATAACAATACAAAGGCTAATGGGTTGAAAATCCTTAAAATGGTAGGGCTAGTTTACTTTCGGGATGAGAACAAGGAAGGTTTTAGCCTGGGAAGTGTCAAAATTACTTGAAATAAAAGCTTGATGCACTAGAGACAAGTCATCCTCCTAAATAATCAGCCAATATTGCTAAAAAAAAGGCTTCAAAGCGATTAGGGCCAGAAACTTTGAAAGAGCCTATCCCCATTACTGCCCAAGTCATCTCCTTGATAAAAACAGGACGTAGCAAGGAGTCACATTCTTCCTCTAGGAGGAGAGTAGGCGTAGGAAATCCTTACATATGGAAATATTAGGTTCTCCAGTAGAACAGTCAAGATTTTTGTAGAAAGTGATGGCTTCCTTCTTTAAAGTCTCCTGGTCCGTACACTAGATCCCCCAAGAATAATCCATGAATTTTATTTCTTTTTCGCCTCATTATTGTTTGGGTATGAAAGAACCTAGTATTTATGCTTCCAAAGCACACTCAATTCTCTCTAGATTTCTAATATTAGAGGAGTTCTTCCTAAAGGAGCATCTCATCATACTCTTTTTTTAACTCAACTTGCAGATGCTCAAAAGCCCGACAATCCCACGTTCTTAGCTTCCATTAATAATATAAGAGTGTTTTATAATAAAGAGTATATCAAAGTATTTTTTTTTCAAGACAAACCCTCCATTTGGTCCCAGTTAAATTTTGCATTGTATAAATTGGTCCCTTTAAAAAAAATGGACAAATTGAGTCTCCTAGAAAAATATTCAAATAATTCGATGCCAATTAAAAAATTTGGATAAATAAGTCCCTCAATATAGACGTCAATTTGGTGTTTTTATTACTCTTGAAGAGCTAATTTGTTCTATTTTTATACTCAAACGATTAATTCATCTAATATTTTAAATTTGTAGGGCCTTATTTGGATTTTTTTTTCTAAAGGACAAATTTGTCGGACAAAAAATTTAACAATGACCAATTTCTTTTTTTTTTTTATTACTTTGCTATAAGTAACTGTAATTTTATTTTCATTTTTATCTTTTCACAGCGCCACGTTGTCACGTAATCGCTGTTGTTATCGGTGAAAAAAAAAGCGAAGTGCGTAGGGTTGTCACGAACACACTTGCACACACACCAAAACCATTCGGAAGAGTGAGAAAGAAGAAAGAACCACTGCTCAACGAACAAAACACACCATCGCTCGCATCGTAGCGACCTAGGGTTTCGGAAGCGATCAGAGAATCTCATCTCATCTCATCGATCAGTATCAATGGCGATGGCTGCACTCCGACGCGAAGGGAGGCGATTCGCCCCTCTCGTCTCTCCGCACCCTGCCAATGCCCTGCGTTCCTCTCTCATCTCTCAGTCAGTTCCCCCATTCATTTTCTTTTTTCTTTTTTCTTTTCAATTTCAAGAAATTATCCCCAGCTTCTAGAACCTTCCGATCGGTTAGAGCCTTCGCCTTTTTTGCTGTTACAAACAAATCACGAACTCTTTCGTTTTGTTTTTATTTTTTAATTTTCTGTTTGTATGTTGAGCTGTTTTTTTTTCTTGGGTGAATTTATGTTTTTTAAATCACATATGCCTTGTGTTTGTTCAGTCTGGAGATCTGAAATCCTGAATATGTGTTGCATTCAGGTATAACGAGTATGAGAACTTTTTTTTTTTTGGTTATCACTGTTTGTAGAATCCGAAATTTTGGTGCAAATCTCAAGGGCTGAGATCTCGTCATTTTGGAAGGGTTTTAGAATGTGGCATCTTTCGACTTTTTGATGAGTTTTGGAAATTTGAACTGCACGTTGCAAAATAGTGGCATCTTTCGACTTTTTCAAGACATGTCATAGTAGCAATTATTATATGTTTCATTGAACCAGCTGATTTCATTGTTTGACAGAGAACAAGCCCCCAATGGAGTGCGCTCTATTTCCACTCAAGTTGGTAGGATCAATTTCTTATTCTTTTTTTTTTTTTCTATTTATAAATTTTACTTCCATTATTCTGTTAGGGTCGCAGGGTATGTTTGGTTTGGTTTCAGTTTTCATTTTCTATTTTTATTTTCTATTGTCATTTCCTGTGCTGTCTGTTTTCAGAGTTTTGTGAAGGAAATAATGGAAATGGGAAATGGGAACTGAAAACAGGATTTGATTGTTTTAACTGTTTTTAGTATTTCTTCCTTCCCAAAATCTGAAAATAGAAAATACAGTAACCAAATAGGCCTTTAAGTTTTATGGCTACCTGCCAAATAAATATTGATTTTGTTTTTTGGTCAATTTGTGCAATGATTCAGTGAGAAACCGGATGAAGAGTGTGAAGAATATCCAGAAAATCACAAAGGCAATGAAGATGGTTGCAGCCTCTAAGCTTCGAGCTATTCAAACCAGAGCTGAAAATTCACGCGGCCTGTGGCAGCCATTCACTGCCCTTCTGGGTGACACTCCCAGTATGTTCTGCAATGCATTTTTTGTGATTGTATTTTGTCTTGAGTTAGAAACTATACTTATTCTTCTAGTGCTTGTGATAGTCGTAAGACATGGCTTAGCACGCTCACATACAACCGCTACGTTAGATCTAGATGAATCGACGTTGTACATGCGTATACTATGTGTGGAATTTTATATTACTGTTGCTCTAACCTTGCTTCTGACATGTATGCTTCTGTGCTTAGGTGTTGATGTCAAGAAGGATGTTATTGTTACCATTTCTTCAGACAAAGGTCTTTGTGGCGGAATCAATTCCACATCTGTCAAGATAAGCAGGGTTTTGCACAAATTGAGTTCTGGTAATTTCTGAACTTTATTTTTTTCAGTGTTAAATAGTACTTAGGTTTGTATGAATTGTGTTTTGAATATTAAAATGAAATGTTTGAAAATGCAAATTTGTAGTGTTGAATGATTTTATAAGCTGAAATCTTTGAGTGATAGTGGCCCTGAGTTTTAGGTTCTTTGGCAGTGTTCAGTATTTGCTATTATATGGTGCCTTTGACTGGAAAGGAATGCTAGAATTTTCAAAACACACTTTTCATCTTTAGACACCATTTGGGATAACGCTAGCTTTGGTGTGGTGTTTTGCAAATGGTCTTGATGAAGGTTTTCCTCTGTTAGATATGCAGGGAGATTGGTATGCCTTGTTATATGGCTCAAACTCTTGGGAGCTACATGTTTTCCTTTGCTTTCTTCTTGTGAAGATACTTTACCCTCTCTTGTTGTGCTCTTTTTCTTTCTCACTAATTAATTTCTTTCTCTATAAAAAAAATGATCCCCTTTCAGAGAAAATATGTGATCCGACGAGGCGAAGTTCTTTTGTAATTGTAGTTTTAACTTCAATGATGTAGAAGACCGTAGGTGTAGGTTCTTTTTATCAAGATGGTAGGATTATGTTATTGTCAATCCATAGAACTCTTTTACCAGCTAATACACCTTAATGAGATTATCGGTAAGTCTCAATGAAACGGTTGCTAGATTTTTGTACATGAGACAAGTATAGATATTACACCTTATGATGCTCCTTGTGTGAAAGGAGAAAATAGTATATCTGAATTTGAAATTTGATAGGCTGAGAGTCAAATGCTGCAGAATATGGGGTTATAAATTATAATAGTAGATGTGGGGAACCCATTTGCGAATGCTTATAGCTTTGATCAACATGAAGCAGGAAGTTGTATTGCATGCTCAACCAAGTGTAATTTACGTAGAATGTTCACATAAAATTAGCATTACCATATGATACATTCATACTACCTATGCAGTGATACATTTGGTGTGTTACAAGTGTGTTTTCACTTAAATCCTTATAACACAGGTTTTTTTTTTTTTAAAAAGTAACATAACAAATCAACAAAAATAGTTAAGGGCCTAAAATATTAGTGGCATCAGAATATTTTATATCATGAATAAGTTTAATTATGATTCCAGTTTGTAAACCTTATAATATTTCTCCTCGATATTCACTTCTTTTAATAAAATCCTGTCTTCAGTTACAGCCAGTGTTTCATGCTTTTTTGCTGATTCTAGGTTCAAAATAAGCTTTCTTTGTTCTAATTATACATATTTACTGCTGTAGGGCCTGAAAAAGAGAGCAAGTATGTCATATTGGGAGAGAAGGCTAAGGCTCAGTTGATACGTGACTCAAAGAAAGACATTGCGATCAGCATAACTGAGCTGCAGAAAAATCCCCTGAATTATACGCAGGCTAGTTTACTGTGTCTCTTTACTGCCTCATGGTCCCCCACCCCTGCCTGCTGATTTTGTTTAAATTTATGCATTGAACTTCATATTTTCTGTCCTTTTTAGTTCATAAGTTAACTACAGTGGAAGAGATAATAATCAATAGTTTGATATTTGTAAGGAAAAATGAATTCACCAGTGGAAAATAAAGATGTTAAGATGGACAACCGTAACTGAATATCCAGAATATCCAGTAAATGAAAACTTAGTAGTATACTTCTGAATGTTTGAATCTTATGTTTGTTTATTTATTTTCTTATGGGATTAAGTACTTTGATGGTTTGTTGAAATCGTGACTTTGCTCTGAATGTTATACCTGAAAATTGGGCTTTTTGGTGGAGCACAGTGGCCTAGTGACATAAGGATTGATTTATATAGCTGTCTCTGTCTAATGGGATAAAGCTTGATGGTTGTAGAAGCTTAGGACTTCATGTTGATTTTGATTATTGTGAATCAAAACTGTCTGATGTAAGTTTACTTTAGATATGCCTGATTTACTCGTACCCATTCTATTCCTGCTGTTTCATTTCATTCAAATTGTTGTATTTTCAGGTCTCTGTCTTGGCAGATGACATTCTAAAGAATGTGGAGTATGATGCTTTAAGGATTGTTTTCAATAAATTTCAATCAGTTGTCTCATTTCTGCCAACTGTGTCAACTGTACTATCTCCTGAGGTAATTCTATCTATTAAATAGCATTATATATGTCTAGGGTATCCAAATTGTCTATTGTTGTCTTGTGTGACGTGTGGCAACATTCCATGTTTGCTGCCTTACTTCTTATGCAGAAAGGCTTGAGTGGACTAATTTATAATTCAAGATTAGGGTTTGATTAGCATGCCTTCTGCTTGTTCCAATATCGCTGTGAAGTGATTTAATTTTCATGTAGATTGTGGAGAGAGAGGCTGAATCTGGGGGAAAGCTTGGGGAGCTGGACTCCTATGAAATCGAAGGTGGTGAGACAAAAGCAGAAATTCTTCAGAATCTGGCTGAGTTCCAGTTTTCTTGTGTGAGTAGAGATTTTTAAACTTTGCATTTTGGGACAAACTAACTTTGCTGCTGCTTTCCTTATCACTCAAATGACAATTGAGTTTGTTCTAATAATCTCATGGGTTACCCTTCTCTGCAATATTTTCTTTGATCCAAAGAAAAAACAGTTCAGTTGCTGCCTGGCTGGAACTATCATCTCATTTCTTTTTTTCATTGTCAGGCTTTAGGATTTGTTGCTGATGTATGTTTAGTTTTGAACTTCTAATTCCTGTCCTGGCCTGTCCTATTGGTCTACTTATTTCTTCTTATTTGTTTTAATTCTTGAAACCGTAGTGGATTCAAGTTGACTTTGCTAGAGGTTCATTCTTGGCCTTGTATCAAATGATTCTATCAGTTTATGGACGGACAGGATACTGCTGAACATTCTAGGAGCAGTTTGGATATCATTTTTCCTTGGAATATTGTATTGTTTTGAAATTGTCGTGTTTTTGCTGCGAGCATTCAAGTATGTCATGGTCTAAAAAATATTTACAAGGTAAGTGTAGATCTTTGACTCAATACGAGCCTATTGTTGAGGTAGAAAAGGGGGAGTAAAGAGGAAATGATTGGTAGTATTTATTTGTGTAATTAAAGATGTGTAAGATGGACACACAATTAGCATGAGAACACAAGTTTGGTCATAAGATTTTCATATAACGATAGGACTACCACTGAGTGTTAACTTTGAATCCCTATCTTTTTAACTTGGTCTTGTATGTACTTGTTAAATATATCCAAGGTTATGCTTCCAGCTGATTATATAGTCCTAATAGGAGTGTCGAGAAAAGAAAATAAAGGGAAGTTTGGGGGCCTGTTTGGTTTCAGTTTTTAGTTTTTTAGTTTTCAAGGTTTTGTGAAGGAAATATTGAAACTGGAAATGAAAACTGAAAACTGGAATTTGCAGTTTTCAGAATTTTTAGTATTTCCTTCACAAAATCTGAAAAATGAAAACTGAAAACTGGAAACTCAAACCAAACAGGCCCTAGAGTTGTGAAGATAAACTTTGGAAGGAAATGTTTTTGGTACGAGATAGAGTATATGAAATCTATGAATTATAAGTTTAGCAGAAGGTGCATAAATTTTAGCTTAGAGTTGAAAATTGAAGATGCTTTTGTATCTTGGGTTCATCATCGAAAACAGAGGAGTGCTTTGGTTGTTACTTTCGAATTTTGATGAATGAGTACAGCTCAAGCTTAAAGTAAAAATTTTACTGTACAACTACTAGACAATGTTGAACTAATTGGTTGGCAATAAAATACTATTAAGGGTATATTTGGTTGAAAGGTAAAAATGAGAGTAAGTTTTCCTTGATTGAGTTCTATGTGTAAAATTATATATGAAGTTCAATCATAGAAAATTTACTCATTTTACTCCCTAACCAAAAACATGTTTAGGAAAATAAGCTCAATGGTGTGGAGACAATGTGTTGGATGGGTGGGCATACTACTCAAGATTGAGCTGGGAATTGATCCATCAATGCATTGCAGAAAAGTTGGGTAGTACTTATTGTAAAAAAGTTGGTAGAGTCTCTAGATGGTTTGGTGGTCATATGTGAAGAAGGCCTATAGAAGCCACATTAAGGGGAGTAAATTAGATGAAGGGTATCCTGATTGTAAGAGTTGGGGGGAGATCAAGAAAAACTATTAGCAAAACTATTTTAAAAATTTATATCTTAATGGTTTAACTGTAGAATACAATAGGATGTTATGGCATCGTCTGAACTATACCCCACTCCCCTTGGGACAAGACTTATTATTAGAATCCTTATGACTTCATTAATGTTTGAAGCAGTTTAGATTAAGTTGATACTTCTAGAAAAGTATTTCAGAAGGTTGTGTCAGAACCATTGGTTTTTTTTTTTTTTAAAAAAAAAGAACTGTTACAGGCAGAAAAGTGATGTCTTTCTATCAGGCTGTAATTATTATTAATTCTTTTACGCCCAACTCTGGTGTAGGTCTTGTTCAATGCGGTGTTGGAGAATGCTTGCAGTGAACAAGGAGCTAGGATGTCTGCCATGGACAGCTCTAGCAGGAATGCTGGGGATATGCTTGATCGTCTCACTCTCACCTATAACAGGTCTCTTTTTATCTTGTATTTGCTAGTGTCACGCATTCAATGATCAAAGTTTCATTGGGCAGTTATCTATGATTGGATCATTATCTCACTAGATTCAGTTGTGTATATTATATTTAGGGTCTCTTTAGTTTTAGAAAACAGTTTTTGATTTCATTTTCAATTCTCAGTTTATCTCCTGTTTTTAGGATTTTGTAAAGAAAATGGTGAAAACTTGAAAATCCAGCTTTAAGTTTTCATTGTTTTCTTCAAAAAGACTGAAAACTATTTTCTGAAACTAAACAGATTAGTACTTTGATGGCCATTGGAATACTGACTGTGTTCATTTTCTGGCAGAACCCGTCAAGCATCAATCACAACTGAATTGATTGAGATTATATCCGGAGCTTCAGCACTGAAAGGTTAATTGTAGTATATTCAGCAATGACGACATAAAAGCGTTTCTTTTGAACTTGCCGGTGAGACATTTTTTCCTCTGGAGTTTCTTTCTTCTGTAATAATTGTTCCATTGTGAAGCCTACTTCTGGAATTTTAGATGGCATGTCTTTTTAACCCAAATGACTCATCATGAGATTTTATTTACTTTTTCCAATTTCAATAATGATGGGTCGTCTGTTTAACCCTACTTGGTTTCATGGATTATTAACTCCATTATGTGGATACGGTTTCCATTAACCATCCCTGAATGTATTAAGAGAATATGGGAATTACAATGAAAGGCCAACCTTGAGTATTATTTATCCGCTAAATGTTAATAATGAATTTCAAATTGTATTGAATAAATAATATTACAGTAATAATCAAGGACCATAGTAGGAATGAAAAAGCAGGGATAACTTTGAAATGCTTTTAGTGCGAAGTATTTTATATTATTTATTATATATTATTATATGTATGGTTTTTGAAGTATTCATTAATGGAGTTCAATATTTTTGGTAATGCTATACAAGATTGTATGTTTTTTATTTGGTGTGGATACGTTGTTCATTTTACAGATAACCCAGATCAAAGAGTATTCTCTTAAAATTGAGGGGAGAAAAAATTACCTTTTTTCTTTCCTCAGAAATGAATCATTTAAATTTTCTTCGAATTGATGGTGAAACGTGTTGTCTATTGCTTGCATTTTACCAGGCTCAGTCCAAGGGTACTTTTCCTCAACGCCCAATTTTACAACATGAAATTGTAGGCTTCAATTTCAATTTTGTTTGGAATAATATATAGAAGGAAAAAAAAGTAATTTATCCCTATATTTTACGTCATGTGCAGATTAGATCCTGACCTTTTAAAGTGTGCAATTTGACACCCTAGACCTCCTCAATTGTGTGAAAAGGCCCTTTCATCAAATTGCTTTCCACTCCCACTTTTAAGTAGTCACGTGACACGTACATAACTCATTTTTTTCACAAAATTACCCTTAAAAAAGAAATTTCCCACTGCAACTTTACTCTATAAGTACAATTTCATAAAATCTGTTCCTAACCCCAATCTGGTTAAAGAACCTCTGCCCTTTTGGAACCTTTGATTGTCGTGCGTGCCCCTGCCATCCCCACTGTCATGCGCTCACTGCCTCTCCACTGTGCACGCCACACCACGCGGGGGATCGCAATCTGGTTGAAGAACCTTTGCCTTCTTAGAACCTATGACTGTCATGCCTGCCCTGCTATATTTGCTGTCGCATGCTCACTGCCTCTCCACCGTTGCACATCCTTCCTCTCCTCATTATTGCGTCCATGACCTGCCTCGTGTTGATCCATGCATGCTGCACCACACGAGGGACCCTTGTCTCCTTTCCATCGCTTGCTGCCACGGGTGTGCCGCCATTGAGCCAACACCACCGTCATGTCTCTCTCGATCCCTTTCTCCGTCTGTGTTACATCACAAAACCCCATCCTTTTTGTTCTTCTCTTCCTCTGATTGAGGGTTCCTTCTTGAAATTGCTTCTCTTTTTGGCCTGAGAATTACTTTTAGTTGTTTTTTTTATTCTCTTATTTGGGTTCTATTAATTGAAAACAAAAACATTAAAAAAAAATTGTTTCTTTATTTTCACCTATCATATGATATGTCTGGTGTCCGTGCTGTTAGAAATGTAGTTGTTGGTTGTGTTGGGGCTTTGCCCCTCTTATTTATCAAAAATGGGAAAGGGAATCAGACTAGAGATTTCAGGTTTAGAACTAAAATTATGCTTGAGATGACATCGGGGAAGGGCAATTTTGTGAAAAAAGTGAGTTACGTGCATGTCACGTGATTGCTTAACAATGAGAGTGGAAGGTAGTTTAATGAAAGGGCCTTTTTGCACAGTTAAGAAAGCCTAGGGTGTTGAATTATACACTTTAAAAAGTCAAGGTTTAATCTGCACATTGCCTAAAGTACATGGGGGTAAATTGCTTTTTTTCCTGATATAGAATTAGAACGATAATTCGACAATCCAATTTTATAAATTTTAAAAGCAATTAAAATGAACTCTTAATTTCTAACTTATGTTATATGAATTGTTAATTTTAAAATTTATCAAATATCTCTCTTTATCATTAAAGTTAATATAATTATTTTTCATTCATTTGTTTTCCAACAATCATCATATTATAATTCTTTAGTAAATCAAAATATTAAATTTAAGATTTTAAATCAATTTTAATTCTGTCTTTAGAATTGGTATTGAAATTAAAATCGTTCACTACAATGTTAATTCCAATATCCAAAACAATGATAAGAAATGAATTGGTTCAATAATGAAAAATTAAAATGAAAAGATTAGTGTTCAAATAATGAATGAATTAATAAAATGCATAAAAATAAGGAGTATAAGGATGAGAAGATTGCACAAACGGGTTTATCTTGGTTTAGACATAATATGTGAACCAAGTCCAATTTTCAAGCAATAACCTGAGATTTTCTCCATTTGCCAAACTTCCGTTTACAAAGATTCTGACAAACCTACCTCTCTTTCATCCCAAGTAGGGTAACCTATGGCTTTTTTTCTCCCAAGGAAATCACAAAACCTCTCTCTACAATAGAGTATACATGTCGAGCGGATTGGTTTCTGTTTACATCTTGAGATTAAGTCCATTATTCTTCGTATTTTGATTATGGTCATGTCAGAAGTGTTATCATGGATCCTTTCAATGACTATAATTGAAACTCCAGTGTTACAAACTCTCCAGTAAGTCATGGTCAGTTAATCGACGTCTCGATATTTGAATATTGCTAATTTTGACCAACACGTCAAATCCAAGAACCATTTTCCCCTCATATGACTGTCAAAATAGCACAAAAGATCCTTATAATATTCGATGAGTATTCAAACCAACTCGCTGATTTAAGCATTTGCTTTACCATATGGATCATTTAAGTATGCACTACCTTTAACATATCACCACGGCTCGTCAAATCATGTCAAAAACACAAGGCTACATCACATTTTTGAATTCACATTTGACCCCAACAAGAAAACTATAAAAAATTCTTATTAATGGCTCATTGAAGATCGAAAAGTCAATCAGCCAATTATATATCCATATTCCATTGAAATATATTAGTTTGAAGTTAGGCATGAAGTTAGGCATGAAGTTGGCATGTCACAATGATTTTAAGGAGGCCTTGAAGCAATATGGGACTGAAAATTGGATTGATTTTGCATTTGTGAAGAATAATTAGCAAAGGATTATATTATATATATATATATGTGTGTGTGTGTGTGTGTTTTTTTTACTTTTGATGATACAAGTTTTTTCTGTTTATCTGGTGTTTATCATCAAAAGTAACACCAGATACCTATATCTCTCCCGTGATTTAGGCTTTGAAACCACTTTGTACTCGGATCGTTACAGAGAAGGAAAACGTTAGAAAACAGGGAATTTAAGCTTATGACACGTTAAGCTGCTAGAACTTTCAATTGTTCTTTAATTTTGCTAATCTTATACTTAATAGCTGAAAGTTCAAGATATAAATTATTAATCCTTATATTAGTTGCAAAAGTATGTTGTAATTTATCTAGTTCAAATATCTCTTGTAGAACTCTAAACCAATATTGATTTAATCTTCTTAATCTTAATCTTAAACAATAGGCTAAAAACATTTAACAATTATTTAAAGTAGTAGCTTTTCGCTTGATTTCTGTTTCCTTTTTATCTAAAAATATATACATATCATATAATCGATCTAATAAAACTTGATTTTCTAGAAAAGGTTCTTCTTCAAATAGTTTTATAGTATCTAAAACTTGTTTTTGATATTTTCTAATATGAAATAAAGCATATATATAAACATAAGCTGAAACCATTTTATTATTCTAGTTAATATTCATATACAAACATAGTGTTATAATATAAATGATCATGGATTATAATCATGGTATTTTCAAAATATGCTGTAATAATAATAACAGGATAATTATTTACTATGTATGTCTGATAAATAACATCAAAATAGAACTTACAAGAAAGTATGCTGATAATCTTCAAAGAACTCTTATTGAATGCTTTCAAAGCTTGTACAAAGACGATACAAGGGTTGTTTAGAAATGAGGGTAGTGTAAACTATCACTCAGATTTAAGGCTTAGAGAGATTTTTCTCTCAATAAATTTTTTCCTTATGCTCCCTTTCTTCTATGAGGATTGGCTTTCATAGAAGGATTCTATTTCCTATTTCACTTAACACAGCTACTATTATACCAATAATGGAGCTATTACAATTATGATGCCTTTATCTTTACATTAAAGCTACCTCTTAGACTTTTTGACTTTTGCGGATTGCTTTTGCTTTACTTCAGAGCTTGAAATGATTGTGGGTTTGTTGTCTTCTGTTTTTACTGTTAGGAGATGTTGCCGACACTTGCTTTTAGAGATTCTTATCTTGAAGCTTTTTCAAAGGTTGTACTGGTCTTCGGTATCTTCAAAGTAATGACCTGGGCTTGAACTAACTTCTTCGTCTTCTTCTGGCTTGGCTGATATAAGTTGTTCTTGGATCTCTTCTTTTGACGTGGCTGCTGCTAAAGCTGCCATTAATTGTCTTTTTTGTGCTAAAAATTGGGCTTCTTTGCTTTTATCACTTAATTGAGATGAGCTGGGAGAGACGGTGGAGGTTTGAGTTCTTTTCTCATGTGATATGGTTATCCATGAATCAATGGCTCTTTTACCGATTAGATTGAGATCAAATACTCCCCACCATCTGACTTTTATAATTTTCACAAGGAACTGAATACTATTGTCTTCTTCCATTTTTGCTGACTTATAATCCCATTGCATAATCCAGGTGATTCCCAGACATGCGATGAATGAGATCATTTTCATTTATGGTATAAATGATGTTTTCGCTTTCCAATATTCATATCCCATCGTTGCTTCTTTTGGAAATATGGCTGGGATTGGACTGAAATCCAAAAACCATCGAAGAAACCACTTAGGGAATTGTAAAGAGATTCCCTTTTTAAACCAAAAGAATCATGAATGGGGGCTTGGTGAAAAATCTAGAACATGATGCCAGTCTTCTATGTAATCAAAATAATTATAATATTGGGGCTCAGACTCTCTGGTAAATTCTTTAAGTTGGTAAAGGGTTTGGTTCCAATCTTTCAAGGTTAGGACTTTGATAATCTTTAGTTTGGAATGAGATATTTTGCTAGGATCCTTCTTATCAACTACATGGGTTATTTTGACTGAGTCTGTGTCAACTAGGATATACTCATAACATTTTTGGGTTTTTTGAGGGTGAACTGATACATAATGAAATGGTTTAGGAAATATGTGTTTATACATGGTTCTCCCATCTAAGGTAAACCACTCTCTTTCAATGGCTATTACAGGTAGTGAATTTGGTTTTTCAATATAAGGATGGTCTTGATATGTGGGTTTGGTAAGGAATAATTGAGAAAGAGTAACTGGTTGAGGTGTCGAATATTTTTGAGAGCCTATATCAGTAGAGCTTTTATCAATATTGCTTTTACTACTTGATATCATTGAGCTTTTAACAACTTGTGGCATAGTCAAAGGTTTTGATGATGAGGCTAGTACAGATTCATTTTTATGGTTCCGTGGGGGACCATAATTATCTCTTGTGTTTGGATTCTGGTTCATTCTGGGCAGAGCCCTACAAGAATTCTCTCGTAAGAAAGTCTGGAAGAGCATTCTTGTTCCCTTTTATGTGTACAATTTCAAAATCAAAACAAAATAAAATAGCTTGCCATCTAGCAAAAATATGTTTTGAAACAAGATTCTTAACATCATTTTGTAAAACATGTGGGGCTGCTTTGTAATTTGTTCGTACTAAAAAATTTTTATTAAATAAATCATCTTAAAATTTTGTAATACATAATACTATAGATAAGATTTCTTTTTCAATTGTGGAATATTTTTGCTGAATTGGATGCCAAATACCTGAATGATATTTGACGACTTGTTCTTTTGTGGATTCTGGAAGAATTTGCTTAAGAATTCCACCATAACCAAGATTAGAAGCATCTGTTTCAACTATTAAAGCTGTTGAAGGGTTTGGTATCCCTAAACAAGGAAGACTCTTAACAATACTCTTAAATTTTATGACGACTTGACTCATTTCGTCATCCCATGGAAGAGGACTTTTCCTAAGACGCTTGTACAATGGGGCACAAATAGTTCGGATATTGAGAATAAAATCTGCTACATAGTTTAGACATCCTAAGAACCTTTGTAATTATTTTTTATCTTTTATTTCATTTGGAAATTTATCTGTAAATTCTATTGATCTTTTAATTGGTGTAAAAGTTCCTTGATATATTTCGTATCCTAGGAATTTAACTTTAATTTGAAATATCTTCATTTTCTTAGCTGATATGACTAATCCATTCTCTTTTATTATTTGAATAAATTTATTCAAATGTTCTTTATGCTGGTTAATTCCCTTAGAAAAGATTAGTACATCATCTAAATAAACAATAGAAAATTCCATGTATGGATTTAAAATATTATTAATTATTTCCTGAAATTCACTTGGGGCGTTCTTAAGTCCTTGAGGTATTACGTTCCATTCATAATGACCAAAAGGCACTACGAAAGCTGTTTTATATCTATCTTCTTCTTTTACAGAGATTTGATAATATCCAGATTTCATATCAAACTTGGAAAAGATATTAGCTTTATATAATCTTTTAATTAGATCTTGCTTATTTGGTAATGGATACCTTATCCATCTTAAAACTTTATTTAAAGGTTTATAATTAATTACTAATCTAGGGGCTCCTCTTTCTATTTCTAATGCTTTCACCACATAAAATCCTGAACAACTCCAGGGTGATTTGGATGGTCTTATTAATCCTTTTTCTAAATATTCTTGTATTTCTTCTTTACAATATTTTAAATATTCTTCATTCATTTGTATACGTCTAGCTTTTGTTGGTATATCCGATTCTTTAAATCCTTCTTCATATGGTAAAGATATTTCATGAATTTTTCTATGGTGAAAAGCCATTGGATTAGTATCACAAATTTCTTTTTCTATTCTTTTTTCGAATTCTTTTATCATATTTTGTATTTTAGGATTTTCAACTTGTTCTTCTATCTTTTTATAATAAATTTCTCTATTTAATAAATTAATTTGCTTGTGTTTTTGCTCTATTAATTCTTCTGTTGATATAGAGGCTTTTTGTAACATATTTAGTTCTTTAGTTCTAGGGGGTTCTAGGAATTCAAAAAGAATTGGGATTTTTAGTATAACGTGTGTTTGTACTCTTTTTTCAGTTGTCCAAAATGGATATAATAAACATATAAAAAAGGGTTCCTAGTATTATTGTATTTACAATGTTTTTTACTAGTACAAAAGATGTTCTAAAACATTATTTTTACAGATCTTGGCATTTGAAAGCTTATAGCTAATCTTTAATCCTGTTCCACTTGCTTCTGTTACCTTTTCAGTTGATTTCTCATAATACTTAGTTGGTATTACTCCTTCTTGTATTGCATTTATATCAGGTCCTGAATCTACTAAAGCTACTAATTCAAACCTTTCATTTTTAACAACTAAAGTGATTTTTGTCCACCATTTATGTATAGTTATTAAGCTTAATATATTAATAAAGGGGGTAGAGCTTTCTTCTGCTCCTGGTTCTTTTATAATTAAAGCTTTTGGTTTTTGTTTATGAATAATCTGTTCTCCTTCTAATTTTAGTAGTCTATATTCTAAAGTAATATTTTGTTCTTTTATTTTTGAAATTTCTTGCTTAAGATTTTTAATTTCATTTTCCAAGTCTTTTACAGTTATACTTTCTTTAGGTATTTTAAATCTATTATAAACTTCTTTCATTTCTGTGGGTCGTATTTCTTTCCTCTGATTTTCCTCTTTTGATATTAATGAGTTTAGTTGCTGCAAAAATTCTTTTTTTAAAGGTGAATATTCTAATTTATCTATTATAGATATTAAGATAGATGTTTGACTACTGGTTAAAACATTTAGCATTTTTTCTATATAATTTTCACAATTACATAAACCTGGTCCTAAATAATAATTTTCTTCTTCATTATCTTCTATTGATTCTTCTGAGGTTTTATTATCTAATTGAAGTATTTCATTATCTTCAGCATCTTCTTCACTCATACTATCTCTTTCAGATTCTGGTTCAGATTCAGAATTAATAAATATTCTTAGTAATGTTTGTTTTAATTCTTCATTTGTTAATTTGTTTATTTTTTGTTGTACTTTACAATTCTTAGCATAGTGTCCTGGTTTTCCACATTTCCAGTACACATTTTCTTTCTTAATATTTTTCTGGTAATGTTTCTTATTTTTATTATAGGGTTTCTTATAGTAAACTAGTGGAGGCTATTGTAAATTCTTTTTTTGATATTGTTTTTTAGGATTGTTAGGCCTTATATATTT
Organism: Dalbergia cochinchinensis; assembly: GCA_031216125.1. Lineage (NCBI taxonomy): Eukaryota > Viridiplantae > Streptophyta > Magnoliopsida > Fabales > Fabaceae > Dalbergia > Dalbergia cochinchinensis. Next base: position 48,195,362 of record CM062373.1, on the reverse strand, counting down.
GGATACATATTTATGTAATTTCTTGACTTGTTTTTTATGTTGTTTACTTGGAGCTCTTATAGGTTCTAATCCATACTGATAACAGAATGTTCCTAGTTCTCTTTTATTAGTCATTTTTTCTTTTTTAATTTTATTCTGTAATTTCATATCTGTGCATATCTCTATTCCTGTTTCTACTACAATATTATGTATTTGACCAAATGTTAATGTGTCATAAGGAATTTGATTTCCAAAATGGTACTGTAATTTTTGTATGACTTTTTGTGCAAATAAATTAGGTAGGGCTGCTATAAATCTTTCTTTCCAGAATGCATTGTTAGCATCACCTTTCATCATTACTTTTGACATAAAAATATCTTTATACCACCTATAATAAGACATTGTTGGGTATCTTAGATTTAATAATTGTGTTCCTACTCTTTCTCTAAATATACTGGGATCTCCTATAAAATTTTTAATTATGGAGGCTAGTAAAGTTGTTGTCGCATCTGAAACTGTTTATGCACCTTCTTGCTTTACGCTATTTAATATTACTTCTTTATCTGTTTGAGTTAAGAAATTGTCCCACCATTCTTTTAATTGTCTGGTAAATCTATGTATTATTATTATGGCTGATTCTCTATTTGATAATCCATTTGATTTTAAAGCTGTGGCAAACATTGCTATTTGACACATAGCATCTAATATTGCTTGTTCACTCATTCCATCTATATTCCATTCTTCTATATTTCCTCCTGAATAAGTATTTTGATATTGCATACCTCTTTCTTCATAACTTATATATGCTGGTGTGGGTCTTGGATAATAATTTCTAGTTGTTGGCTGTCCTTTATTAGTATGAGTTGTTAATCTCATTACTTCTAAAGTATTTATTTCTTTTTAATACTTAATCCTTTAAGTTTTTCCTTTATTTCTTCTATATCAGATTCTAAACTTTTATTAGGTTTTAATAATATTTCTGGCTTACTTTCTATTTTATATATAAGGGTTTTGATTGGTCTTGGGATTAAATTATTTTTCATTATAGCGCTAGTACTACTTTGTTCAGTTTTTTCTTCAATTCTTCTTAACCGATTACCCATTATGTTTAACATTGTATTAGTATAATTAAGTTGCTGATGAATTTTTCTCATATCCCTTTTTTTCTATGTTCCCAGTTTCATTGGTAATATCTTTGTATTTTGCCATATCTATCTTAGTATTTTCTGATAATTTTATCTTCACGTTATCTTTTGGAGGATATTCTGATTCTACTATTTCTCCATTAACTATTTCCCAAGCTGTTGTTATTTTTACTAAGGGACAAAATTCTTTTATTTTATCACTCTTATAGATATTTATTAACCGATCAAAGATATAGATTAATTTCATGCTCTTCCAGATAATCATAAAATGTTTTTCTAATATCTTCTGTTTCTGATTTACTAAAAGTTTCAAAAAACCATTTTCTAATATCCATATTATATTCTGCTTCAAAATCTTCTCTTATCCATGCTTTATCTATCTCAAAGGGTTCTTTTATAGTTAAGATGTGTAATATTTGTGAAACTGTTGGAGAATATTGAGTATCTTCATAAACTGGGGTTGCAATTCTAGCTTTATCATTATTTATAGCTTCTAGAGTATAATCATTATTTATATTCATTGTAAAGTTTGGATAATAGTTAAAGAAGACTGGACCATCATGACAATTACTTTCTAGAGTGGCTATTAGCGAGTCTTGAAACTTTTTAAATCTTATATCTCTTAAAATTATTAAAATAGGAGTGTTTACCACTATCTTAAAGTTTGGCTTTGCTGCTACTTGTATTAATCCAATATGTATAAAATTAAAACCTTTTTCTTTATGTTCCTTAAGCTTTTCTTCTTCTAAAATATTTATGATATTATTATTACTAGTTCCTGGATAACTATATTCTAACATATGTATTTCTTCAACTCTTTGTTTCCAAAAATGTTGATTTTTATATATTTCATTTTTTCTTATTATTGGTATTGACCAATTATGTAATTTTTCTTCTATTCTAGCTATTTGTAATTCAGATGAAGGATTATTATTATTGTTACTACTAGATGAAGCTTCTTCATTATTTGTTCTAACTACTATCTCATTATTTCTTCCTAAGTTTAAGTTACTTAACATTCTAAGAAGTCTAGCCATGAATCTTACCAGAGTTTTATGTTACGGGACCACCCTAGCTGACCAACGGACTCACTGCCTCTCTCTTGGGCTTTACTGCCAGGACCACTATCTAGGCTGACCAACGTATACACAGCTCTCACTGCTACGCTGAACTCTGATCCAGACTTATAGCTATAACTTGCTCAGAAAGCTAAATAACAGCACTTAAAGGCATAAATAAATTGACAGTGATAGCAACAAACAGAAAAAACTTGTATCATCAAAAGTAACACCAAATACCTATATCTCTCCCGCGATTTAGGCTCTGATACCACTTTGTACTCGGATCGTTACGGAGAAGGAAAACGTTAGAAAATAGGGATATAAGAAAAATTCATCAGCAACTTAATTATACTAATACAGTGTTAAACATAATGGGTAATCAGTTAAAAAGAATTGAAGAAAAAACTGAACAAAGTAGTACTAGCGCTATATATGTGTGTGTGTGTGTGTGTGTGTGTGTGGTTGGAGGATTAATGCAAGTCATACAACACAAGAAAAGTGCTTCCAAATCAAAACTTATATACCGTAAAGCATAGTGATCTTTGGAGAAGTTATCACAATATCAAAGCAAATGCAAGATGACTGTCTAATGGATATCAATGTATCATTAGAGATAATAAAGGCATATGGGAAGGTAAGATGAGCCTTTTATAAACCAAGATGAGAGAGCGCAAGATATTTTTGCTAAGATTTCAAGTGTATACGGCGAATGAGATGGCAATGCAACTCAACATAGATTGTTATGGAATTCTTGTGCCGCAATGGGGCTGTATAACCTTGTCATGACCTAACTTAGGTCATGATTGGCGCATATGAAGCATGTACCCAGGCAAGCCTTAATGCATATTATCTCGAAAAGCAGGTAGAGTCTTTGTTAGTGCTAGATATCGTGGCTTTAGCTTTAACAAGCTAACAAATTTATTTAAAATTGAATTGGGCTAAAACGTAGTATAACAATACACAACTCAGGTTATCTTATATGGATATCGGTAAACTAACTAAGTGGACATAGAGTTTTTCAAAGTGCATTTAATAAAAATAAAACAAAGGCTAACAAAACAAGAACTATGAAATAATAAAGACTCTAGGACGGGGACTTCTTAAGGCCTAGGATTTATCTATCCTCGATATACACAATTTATCAAACATGTGATAGGAGATTTTTTATGTAATTATTTAATCAAACAACTAACTTAACAATTCATACAATCAATTAATTAACTAAGCATTAGCTAACATACACACTTATTGAGATCTCGAAAACCCAAATATGCATGCTAACTCAACATTACTTGCGAGCCTAATTATTAATCAAGAGTTAATCTCAATTTCCTAAGAAAACCATACACGCATCAATCAATAAACCAATTCATACTCAATTAACATTCCTAATCGTGCATTAGACCTACAATCATGAATTAGCATACATAACCAAGATTTATTTCAACCATATGATCAATCATACCTATCACACAATCATGTTCAAGGAAATATAATCAAGTTCACCCAATTAAGGAACCTAGCTTATAATCATATAATCAAATTCCAAAATAAAGATTGACACACTTATGTATCCATAAATCATATTCAATCAATCAGTGTGTACACAAGCATTAGAGGAATATAAAGAGAATAACAAATAAAGAATACTCCATGAGGTATGGAGAATCCTTGATGCTAGTCACAAAACTACTCCATTAATGGAGGTTACAACCAACAAAAATATAATAATAAACAAAACCTAAAAAAAGATATGGGAAGATAAGTGGAGAAAAAGAGAATAGGTAAAGAGGGAGAGAGTGGAGGAGAAGAAATGAAGAAGATGGAGGAGAGGAAGAGAGGAAAAATCTTCAAACTAACCATAACCAAACCTAATTTGAGCTAAGGGGTCATTTATCATATATGAAGATGAGACATGGTATTTAAGAACCCAAAATTAAGGCCAAGATGCATAAAACACGTGTTGTAAAGTTCGAGGACTCATTGTAGCGAGTCTTCCCAGAGCAACTTTGTGGAAATCATTTTGGGGCTCGTTATAGCGACTAGGGACTCGATATAGTAACTCCACTCAAGTTGTTACCCTTGAAACATTTGAATTAGCTCTTGGTGTCTTCATAAAAGTTGTAGATATTTTCACATCTTAATTGCATTATTTGGACTTCAGATGAGGGAGATGTCCCTTAATTATTGAAGCACACAAAATCTAAAATTTCAGCATTTCTATTCTGACTTCTAGGCTTGGTTTTACCAGCTAGACTTCTGATTCGACTTTTGTGCTCTACATGAAAGTTATAGACGATCTTCTTAACTTTTCTAAAAGTTAGAATTCAATTTTTTAGAGATCTACAACTCCATTTATGATGAAAACATTAAACAAATCCATAAACAAAATTATGGTGAAATTTCTCATTAAAGCTTAAATTGATGTCCAAATTCAAATATGATGCAAATGTACCCAATTAAGCTTAAAAGAGAGGTAGGATGCTAAGTATAGGATGCAAAATATATATACAAATGTATAATTATCAGTCTTCCCCATTTTTCGAACATTCCCAAATATGAAAATAAAACTTACATGAAAACAAAAATACAAGCCATAGAACCGGGCTTCAAGTATTCTTAGAATGCGCCCTCAGTAGCAGAACAAATATCTTAATGATAATCCAACATAATTAGTGGTAGAAGTAGGGTAGGCTAAGTTTTGACTTAAATAGACCTGGCCCGTGTTGTCAAAAGGTAGCCTGAGCCCGGGCCTATTACTTGACACAAGCCTTTTCTGTAGCCATATCCTATCCTTCTTAAAAGCTTGGCCTGACCCGCTAGCCTATTTAAAGGCCTCTTTGATTATAAAATTTTTAGCCAAGTTATACTTATTTCTCTTGAGATTTGGTGAAATTTACCCTAACTCCCTTTTCTTTGTCTAAGTAACACTAATCTCTCTCAGATGCATTGTTCATTATGTGGCAGAATGGAGGTCAATGTAATTATTTTACAAACTTGAGGAAAGTCAATATAATTTATCCAATATATTTTTAAAAGGCCAAGACATTTAAATAAGTCAAATGACTTTTAATTATATATAAAAGTTATTTTTAAATTGACTAAAGGCTTATTAATTACATTTAAAAGTATATTTTTAAATAGATTAAAATGTTTGTATTATCATTATATTTTTAAATAATAATAATATAAGTAGGTCAGCTTATTAGGTTCAATATGTTATTTTTATTACTTGAAGCCTAATCTGTTTAGCTAAAAAGACCTTTTGAAAAGCCTAAGTCAAGCTTGTTTATTAAATAAGTTAGGCCAAGCTAGGCTGAATATAGGCTAGGTTGAAGGCCCCTCGATAAGCGACCTAGCCTACTTCCACCCCTAAACATAATACCAAACTAGTTTTCAAATATAAATTGATAGTTAACAATTATAAGTTCAAGCATAATTAAGAACATATTCCAAACCATAAGACCGAATTAAATTTGCAAATCCTTTGTAGGACATAATCTACATAGCTAAGTCATAATTTCTCAAACATAAACATCAGCATAAACCAAGGACTCTTGCCTGTTACATACGGAGCATTAGGGAGAATTATAATAGGGCAAAACCCAAAAAGATAGGTTCCAATGTATTGGATATACCCTCTCAAGAAGGCTCATGGCACAACATCTCTGGAGCATGCCACAATGAAAATGACAAAAAAATTGGATTTGCCACAAATTTTAATTATGGTTAAAATTGAAAAACTTTTTGACTTGTAATACTGGTATTTGAGATAGGCTTGAGTCCGGAAGTCTGATTATGATTAAAGAATGGTGGAAACTTAATCCTATTGCACCCCTAATAATTATGGTTATCCCAGAGCTCATTATGTAAATTAATTTATAATTTTAATAATGTTTATTTTCCCCCCAAAATTTAATAATTTTATATTTATAAAAATAAAAAAGAAGAAAATTAGACAAAAATAAAAGGACCCAATTTAGGAAAAAATTAATTTTGCCTTGATAATTGTTGACTACACTGACATATCCTCTAGTGAAATGAGTAACTCAAAGTCACATTATTCTTATAGAAAATAATAGTATGTCAAAGGATTTACAAAATATGTGTGTTGATTGATTTTATTTTTGAAAAAAAGACTTTTAACCACAAATGGTTTGAAAGAGAACAAATCCACTTTTGTATAGGATTGAAGGCAACACAGGAGTACTTAATAAACCCTTATAATTCAACAGAGATAAAGGAAGCACTAGCTTCTCAGGCATAATAGTTTATCGTTGCACAGATAATGTAAAATTTGATTTTCATTTTTTATTTTTCTATAAAAACCTTGATCTTTTCTTTTCTTTTTTTGTTTTTAAATAAGCAAAGCATTTGAAATCCTAAAACTCTAGCCCAACACAAAAAAAAGAAGTTACTAGAATAAAAAACAAAGGTAAAAACCCAAAGGCCCAAATATATGCCCACAAGCTTAGTCAGCCAAACAATCTAAAAGGAACTCATGACAAAAACAAAAACAAATATGACTCTTGACATAACAAAAATAAAATGACAAATAAAAAGGACTAATTGATAAAACCTAATACACAATAGGAAAACAACACATGGAATTGAGGGAGCATAATTATCAGAACTGGATCGGTGATTGACTCGGTTAAGGCAGTGGGTCATTGGGTTACTGGTTCAACAGGTTGAACCGGATTTAATTAAATAAATATATTAAAATACAAAATAATTAAAATAGGTATAGAATATGTATTATTGTTACACAACTTATAATAAGAATGCATGTGGCTTGGTGGCAATAGAGTCAACTTCCTTCCCACATTTTCAAGTTTGATTCTTGCATGCTTCCATTTTTCAGATTGATGAATTTAAACTCAAAACTGATTCAACCCACACCGGTTCACATCCAAACTCGGTCAACTCAGACCGGGTTTGGCTGAGCCATATGCAGAACCGATCAACTAGACTGGTGACTAGTTCACTGGTATTCGATTTGAACCAATCCGGTCTAGTTCTGATAACACTGGTTGGGAGGTCTGTGCATAAAGGGTGACAGAAGGAGAAAGCGACATGGTTGCATCGAGTGGCCAGGGTGGAGGCCAAAGTAGTAGTGTCTCCAACGAATTCCCGACACAACTTTGATGGTGAACAAAGGCGGTTGAGGTGTGGGCGTTGTTCATGGAGTAGAGATGTGGCGCTGTGCAAGGAGGTCAGTTGGTGGTGACAGTAGAGATGTCGACGAGGTGTCCTTGGCGATTGTGGTTTAGTTGTGGCTGTTAGGTTTTTTCCTTGGATTGGTTTCTTTTATTAAGCTGATTCAAAAAAAAAAAGAGAAAAAGGTTTGATGCGTTTTAGCTTTTTGGTTTTTTAGTCTTATATATATATATATGTTGAAGATTGGCTTTTAGAGCGTGAAAGAGGATACATCGCTGCAACAAAAAAAAGGGGTGAGCGTGTGTATTTTTTTTGAGTGAGTTTTATTAGGTGGAGAATTTATTTTGTGAGATTTGGTGTATTGGGGTTTTGGGTTTGTGAGAGATTGTTAGGTTGGTGATTGTATTTTTTCACAGAAAATTAGTAGATTAATTTGTTGAGTTGTGGATGTAGGCATTATTGGCCTAAACACGTTAAATTCGTGTGCTCCTTTTGCTCTATCTAATTTTTTTGGCTTGTGTGGATTTGAGATTTTTTCCTAACAACTGGTATCAGAGAGGGTTTTGATCCCGCTTCTAGTTTTTATTTTTGGCAAGGATGCATTCAATGAGCAAATTTGAGGTGGAGCCTTTTGATGGAAAAAGCAATATCAATTTGTGGCAGAGTAATATTAAAGATATTCTAGTGCAGCAAGGGTTGGCTAAAGCTCTGAATGAGAAGGAGAGAAAGCTTGGAAAGATGTCAGATGAAGAATGGAAAGAGATGGAGATGAAAGTTGTCAGTACAATTCGTTTGTGTCTAGCACTTGAGGTAAAGTACAATGTTTTGAATGAAACTTCTACTACTGATTTGTGAAAGAAGTTAGAAAATATGTATATGTCAAAGTCTCTCACAAATTGTTTATTTTTAAAGAAAAAATTATATTAGTTGAAGATGGATATTGGTGCTGACATTAGAGATCATGTTAATCATTTTACAAAATTGATTACACAATTATCTGGTATTGGTGTGAAAATTGATGATGAAAATAAGGCAATGCTGTTATTGTCATCTCTTCCAAATAATTATGACAGTTTAATCACTACATTGCTAGTCAGAAAAGATACTTTGAAAGTTGATGATGTGATTTTTGTGTTATTGGAGAATGATAAATTGAAAAGATCCAATGGTCAAACAAAAGAAAGTGTCTTTGTTGCTAGAACTAGCCGTGGTAGAAGCATGTCTCATGATGAAAATTTTGGCAGGGATAATTCAAGATCTTCAATGTCAAGATCGAACTATAAAAACAAACAATGTTATTATTGTCATGAGATGGGTCATACTAAACTTTATTGCAGGAAATTGAAAGCAGATATAGTAGAATTTGAAATGAGTAAAGGAAAAGGAAAAAAGAAGTTTGAAGATGTTACTGCAGCTGAGTACTCAAATTATGAAAATAAAGTGTTGATGGTTGAAGAAAAGAAGAATGTTAGTAGTGATTGCTGGCTTTTAGATTCTGGTTATTCTAATCATGTTTGTTGCAAAAGGGAATGGTTTGACACTTATGATGCTTGTAGTGATGGGGTTGCTAGATTGGCCAATGATGATTGTTTTGACATTGTTGGAATGGGGACTGTTAAAATTAAAATGCATAATGGTTGTGTGCGGACATTTGATGATGTAAAGTACGTACCTTCATTTCGAAGAAATTTGATTTCTTTGGGAAGACTTAATGCATTGGGCTATGGATATTCTGCAAGAGATGAGATAATGGAAGTTAGTTGAGGTTCTTTGAAGATAATGAAAGGTAAGAAGACTGGTGGTAACTTATATAAGTTAATAGAGGTGACTATTGTGAATAAAGGCAATGACGAATTATGTAGGAATGTTATAAAGACAGAGCATGCGTATGTGTTAAAGAAAAAAGTAATATTTGCTAGTACTTTAATAAAGCTTTATGACGCTTATTGACATATGAAGTTTGTTCCAATCACAAGGCAAGGTGGAGATTTATTAGGTCTTTTTACCTTGGATTGGTTTCTTTTATTAAAGCACATTCAAAAAAAGAGAAAAATGTTTGGTGCGTTTTAGCTTTTTGGTTTTTTTAATCTCATATATATATGTTGAAGATTGGCTCTTAGAGCGTGAAGGAGGAGACAGCACCGCAACAAGAAAAAGGGGTAAGTGTATGATATTTTTGTGAGAGCGTGTTTTGTTTGAATGAGCTTTATTAGGTGGAGAAATTATTTTGTGAGATTGGGTGTATTGGGGTTTTGGATTTGTGAGAGATTGTTAGATTGGTGATTGTATTTTTTTCACAGAAAATTAGTGGATTGATTTGTTGAGCTGTGGACGTAGGCATTGTTGACCTAAACACGTTAAATTCTTGTGCTCATTTTGCTCTATCTAATTTTTTTGGTGTGTGGATTTGGGATTTTTTCCAACAGTGGCTTTGGCGTAGGTCAGGCAAAGGTTTAGGTGATGCTTTCAGGTATTGTTTTGTTGGAGTAGTGTGGTAAGCATGATTGTGATGGGTGTTGATGATAGTGGTTGTGTTTGAAAAGGCATGGATGGGCTGTAGGTGGAAGAGGAGATGCTAACAGTGTAGGTTGTGAGGTGGTGATGATAAGAAAGGTTGGGTGTCAATGAAGATAGGTTGTGAGTTGTAACAAAGAGGTCTCGTGAAAGGTAGTGAAGGCTGGGAACATGGTGTAAAGGTTCTGATAGAGAAGGGGTGTGGTGCTAATGTTGTGCCACAATATTCGTGTGATTGCCTGCCTGTGTTTCTGTGATTGGCCACATCTTTCTCACTAACTATGTCTACTTATACTCAAAATGGAAATTAATGCAAATGATTATAAAATGCTTTTGATTAATGCAAATGCAATTTGATTGGAATCAATTAAAAATGATGCAATGAAAATAAATTGCTTGAGATTTTAACTAGCACCGATTAAAAAAGCTAATTGAACTAATCTATATTTTAATCTATATAATATAAGAGAATATTGTATCTAAAATTGTTTCCTGCCTATTTGCAACGGTAAACACATAGAATTATTAGTAACTTTGTAATTAATAATTTGGCGATTACTGATAAATGACAATTAGTTGTATGTTCTAATTTTAAATCATGTTTTGTCCACTAATTAAGAAAATAATATCATATGATTTGGTCTTGGTTGATATTTAGCATAACAAGAATATTTTTTGATTCATCTAATATATATTATTTGTTGGATATAATTCATAATATTACATTATCCTAGAAAGTCTTAAATTTAGTACGTATATTATTATAATATAACAATATTAAATCTTGCAATTAAATTTGAACACAGGGCACACAAGTTTATTAGAATAAAAGATAGCATAAATAATTTTTGATTAATCCAATATATATTATTTGTTGGATATAATTCATAATATTATACAATCCTGGAAAATCTTAAATTTAGTATATATATCATGATAAGATAATAATATTAAATCTTAAAATTACAGTCTCATCATAATATCATAATATAAAAGTTTGAACATAGGGTGTACAAATTTTATTAGAATAAAAGACAGTGTAAATATATACTTTTTAAATTTATTTAATTTATTGTGTTTAGAATTTAATTTAGAGTGCAAAATAATTTTAAATAAAATACTCACCAAAATGATAAATCATGGAAAGCAACTATCTGCTATCATAATCACCCACCAAAATTTGTAATTCTGATGAAACTCTTTTGATTAATAATGTGCAATTATTTTATACTGTATAATATTTATATCACATTTAATGAGGGTATTGAGACCTATTCAATGTTTTCTTTCTTTGGTTCGAATTTTCAAAGCCTTTTCAAGGTTGTGTGTTTCGGTCGAAAGGTTATTTCAAGGGTCGTTTTCGATTATTTTCTTTAGGTGTAAACTTGGGCCTTATTCGACCATCTTGAAAGCCCGTAACTGAGGCCCCAAAGCCCATGGCAATGACCAAAAACCCATGTTTCGGCATTCCGCAACTTTTCAAAGAAAAGGGTGCATCGCTTCCGAGAGAGCAGCCACTGCACATCGCAGCGCAACCTCCTCCTCCTCCTCCTCCTTCTTCTTCTTCTCGGGTAATAATAGTATATCATAAGCTGCACTGTTCTCATACGCTATTTTGACTAGTTAGTTATTTGGTTAGTTCTGCGTTCTCTCATCATCTTTACACATTTGTTCCGTTTTCTCATCAATACGCGAAACAACCGCGAACCGGAACGCGGGAACCTAGTTCGTAGGGTAGGGAGCAAATTCGGTAACAGTGGTGAAAGACAATTTAAATATTTGCATGTGATGTGAGAACCAGTCCTCTATTTGATTGATCAACAAATTTCAAGGAAAACACTGTTACAAGTTCATGACGAACCTTACGTTGCAATTTGCATGTGTATCTAAAATGTACTTTAGTCTCTACCCGCTAGATAAGCCACAGAAGAAACAATTAAGATTGGTGGTGTGGTTGTGTGCGTCATGGCTACAATGCTCATTAGCTGTTTGTCAAATTGCTTCAATTGTGTCTTTAAAGTGCTTCCTACGTCTTGTTCTCTTTGGTATGAGCATTGACCTGGCCGCTATTGTAATATCAGTGAAATACAGAGCGTGCTTGAAAGATTGATACACTAGAGAGTGAAATCTCAAATTGGTCCTTGAAAGAGTTGTGAGGCACCGATTTGGTCCTCGAAAGATTAAAATTCATTTTTAGTCGGTCCAATTTTTTTTAATCTTTTGGAGTAACTTGAAATTAAATCAATTTTGATCTTTGGAGGACTAAATTGATGTCATGAATCTTTCGAGGACCAAATTGATATTACAACTCTTTCAATGACTAAATTGATGTCCCACAACTCTTTCAAGGATCAATTTGGGGTTTTACTCTGATATTAAATAATATGCCTTTCATATGTTTGCCCGAAAGCATATTAGTGCAGAATTGCAGATATTGCTGTGCTATTTCAATATTGCAAAGGATACTAAACTTGAAATTTAAGTATTCTGAACATGGGTATGGGGCAAAAACATAAAATAAAATCCCAATGGTTAACAGGGTGGGGAATGGGCCAATATACAAGTAAATGGGGCAGGGATGGATTATGTAAAATCTGCCTTGATCTGCTCCATTGCCATCCCTGTTTCTTGAACTGGAGTTTGACAACATAGCTTGATTCTGCTTGGTTAGATGACTAGTTTCCATCTATGTTTTAGGTTGAATCATAAAACAGATCATGGCTGAAGAAATGCAGTTGCTAGAATCTGGAAGAGCTCCAAGAAAGAGGAAGTTTGCTAAAAAGCAAGGTCATAGAAAGTCAAGTAAGAAACCAAAAGTGATGGCACCATATGGACAGAAGAAGGTTAAAATAGACAAAAAAATGAAGAAACTTTTCCAAAAGCGTGCGCGGGAGTACAATTCTGATGATGGTGATGATGAAGAAGAAAATGAAGCTACTGGCCCTGCTACCATGGGAACAGGTAGGCTGGAATCTATCACCAACAAAAACAATGAAGATGAAATAAATAGTGAAGAGCCATCTGAAGATGAGGGAGCCACTGGAAAAGGACAACAAATGTGGAATAGGAATGTAAGTGATGTGGATAATAACAGCTCTGAGGATGATGGAGAAGATGATGGTGAAATTCAACCGGGAATTACAAAATTCACTGAGGGCTGTAGAGCATTTAAGATGGCCTTCAGGAATATTATAAGGAAGAATGTTTCTGATGATTCATTGGTAAGTTAGGACTAGGTGATGATATAACATGTTCATATTTATATAAACCATTATAAAAGTGTTGTTTAAGATTTTGTTAACTTTGTAGGGTCCAGTATTATCAGGGCACAAGAAACTTATTGCTGACAAGCTTGCGGAAGAAGTGGCAGAGCGCAAGATCAAGGGAGAGGCAAAAAAGGAAAAGCGGATGGTAATTTTAAATTTCTAGTTGACTGTGATCTTAGTTGCATGTACTTTTCGATTAAATTTTTTGATATATCCTAAGTTGTTGTGCCCAAAATTTTCCCTGTCTGGCATCCAGACTGACAGTGATCACATTGCTATATACAGTTAGCAGAAAAGGGGCATGTCCAACCTGCTACTTATTTGGACTCGCATGAAAAGTTTTTGACAAGTATTGCTACTAAAGGAGGTTAATATATTGCACTTTCTTTTAAATTGAGGTCTTTGGATTCCTACCCATTTTGATTACTTCATTTTCCTTATACTGATTGGAAAGTTTTGACAATGCATGACCTCGGATTGCTTTCAGTGGTCAAGTTGTTCAATGCTGTAAGTTTTCACTTAACATTTAACCTCTCTCTCTCTCTCTGTCTATTTGATGCTTTATATCTTTATCATTATCAAACCAGAGATTATATTCATGTCTGTTGTAGGTCAACAAGGCACAAACTGCTCAGAAAGGATTAGACCCATCAAGGACTAAGGATGCAAAAGGTAACCCGTTTTATGCTGTAGCAGCAGAATAAAAGAGGCATGAAAAAGAAAAACCCTTGTCTGTAGTTCTGAGACTATTGCAGTGTAACTGAATCAAGTAAATAAAAAAAAGAAATCTTATTTGGGGGAATAATTGTTTTGGTTTATATTATCTGGTAAAATTGGCATTTCCATTCTGCTAACTCATTTGCAACTGCAATTTTTTCAATTAATACTGAATCAAGCTCAGCTTTTTTTCTTTTTTTTTTTTTGGTGTGCATGTGCGTGGATATCTTTTCAGAGTAGGAGCAATTAAAAACTGACAATATTTCCTGTCTTGTAAGTTATAAAATGTTCACAAACAGTAAACTATAACTGGCCACGTTCAAAATGGCACAATTTCATCAGATACGGATCATCTGTCGGTGGTTTCTTATCCTTCTGACTTGAATATGCTAGTTCAGCATCCAATGAGAGTGAGAAATGTATGTAAAACTGCAAGAAAAACAGATAAAGCTCAGCTCAGCTCTGTAATCTTGTCACACTTCATTTTGGAACTGCAATGATATGGTTATATTTCTAAATTGAATATGAGAATGTTCATCAGCACCTATTTCACTTGAAAATAGTTTATGCTGCAAATACCTGCTTTATGATTGTCTTTTGCTAATTGCTAAGCATCATTTTAGTTCAGTTCTGGGACAAATTTACATAAATAAATAAATAAATGTGTAAAGTTGAGACGTTGATCCTCAGAATTTGGATTGGTAAATATGTTTATGAATGTCATCATTCATAAACTTTATTTTCAGCAAGTTTAGCCATCATGTATGCAATGGTTTTGCATTCGAACTTTGGATAATGTGCCCAAATATAACTATCTAGTGTGTTTATGCTGCCAGAGATAAGAAAACGGACCAAAGAAGCCTTCTTTTCTGAGTTAGGGAAGCCATCGTTTACCACAATTGGCAGCTCGGCAAAGGTGACTTCTTATGCCTCTCTTATTTTTGTAGTTAATAACTTCATTGTAACTTCAAGCAGTAATGTTGAGTATGACCAGTTCAGGCAGCCCATGCTCTATCGTGGTCAGCATAAACACTACAAATAAAATAACTATGATCAACTGGTCATAAGTCATAACCACTGAAAACTGAATTCGAGTGGATTAAACCAGTAAATAAAATACCTATGATGAACTGAAAGAAACAATACAGAAGTGCATTTTTTTTTTTTCAATTTTGCGAGTTCTAGTTCATAAAATCTGTGTATGTGATTGCCTATTTTCTCTTTAAAACTATAAATAAATTTAAGAGCTGTAATGTGGTTTAATTTCGATATTCAGTATTAAACTTGTTATATTCTCTGTGAACTATGATGCTGCTTGAACCTTGAGCTGGTGAAACACATATTTCTAGGTTTTTATAGAGGAATAGGAGAGATATTTTAGATCTATGCTACCATGTTTAACAAGCAACCCTATACAATTGTAATATAACTTCAACAAACTCTAAGAAATGTAAAGGTGAAATGGGAACAGGTAGCTTCTGTCTGTTGCTTATTTGTCAAACTGCTTGGGTTCTCGTTATGCAGGCCAATGCAAGCACGGGCAAGGTAGAAGATGAACAACCTGCTTGGGCTCCCTTACGAGACAATTATATGCTGACAAGTTCAAAACTTAAGGATTGGGACAAAATGCCAGTAAGAATCTGTCATAAATAAGTTATTGTTTATTATTTTTCCTTTTTCTTGATAAAAGAAGAAGTCTTATTAACAAAAAGGGAAAAATATCACATAAAGCATAGAGGGCAAGAGATCCTCGAAGCATAAAGATAAACAAAATTGCATCAAAAGATCAAAGCTTTCAAATCTTCAAGCATATAAAAAATGAAAACCCCTCTAAAGAGGTCATTTGACTTATTCCAAGTAGACTTCAGACATTTAATCCTATCCCAAGTAACCTGTTTGTTTGAATGTCTAATGTTAAAGATGCGAAAGTTACGCTCTAATCATATATACATCAAGTAATTGCAAAAACAGAGCAATACCACAAGGATTTAGCCATTTAGGGTGTGTTTGATTTCAATTTTTAGTTTTTATTTTTAGTTTTTTAGTTTTCAGGATTTTGTGAAAGAAATACTAAAAATTATGAAAATTATAAAATTCAGTTTTTAGTTTTCATTTCCAATTTTCGGTATTTCCTTCTTAAAATCCTAAAAACTAAAACTAAATACACCCTTAGCTTCCTTCCTCTTCGCAAAACCAACAAAACTGGTCAAAAGGAATTGATCTAGGGCCTAGGGAGGCTTTAGGACACACCCAACTAAATAAGTTATTGTCATGCGATGCATCTACTTTGCACTCATCTTTTTGCTTTTCTTGCAGGATAAAGTTGTCCCAGATGACATCGGAAGGGCATCTGAAGATAGTAGTTCAGATGAAGATTAATGTTTTAGAACATTATAAGGAGCATTGAGATGTGTTACAATGGGACAATCTGTCAGGTTTGAAAATTGGAATTGTTATTGGCAGTGGAAATTTTAATCCAAATGTTTTTCTATCAACAGTGTAATTGTTTCAAACAGTGATTTAAGCTATTAAAATTTAAATCCCTATTCACTTTCTTTCATTCGATAAGCTAACATTGGACGAGTCGTAAAATTGCGGGTAGAGCTGTAAATGAGCCAAGAAGAATTGTCCTGAATTCAGGTATGTATACCTTCAACTGTCAAACTTTTTGCGTGCAATGAGCTAATATGATGGTATAAAAATTTTATGATATCATAACACTAAAATTTTATTTTTGGCAAAATAGGCTTCTTTTTTTTTTTTTTTACTCCCTTGCTTTTACTCAATTTTTTAATTTGATCCCTTACACTTTACCTTTCTCAATTTGATGCCTTATATTTCAAATTGTTTTTAATTTGATTCTAAATCACTGTTTCTTTTCATAAATGTTAGATAATGTGAACGTTAGAAATGGTGTTGACGTCCCAAACCCACGGATTTAATGCACAGTATAGTAAGTTGAGATTTTATGGAAAAAGATTCAAAACATAAGCGATCGAATTGAGAAAAAATAAAAGGTAAAATGCAAAATTGAAAAATCCAGTAGAGATAAAATATGGAAAAGTCTGATTTGAGAATTGCACTCTATCCATTGTACTATAAGTCATTTGTACGGCAATCTCTAAACTTTGAAAAAATGTGTAAATTGATAATTTGAACTGTTATAAGTGTATGAATTGACCTCCTGAGCTTTGAAATATATGCAAATTGACCTCAAAACTTTCTTAACTTTGTAATTTTTCATTAGCAATTAATGAGAAAATTAATGGAAGGTTTAATTTGTGTATGCAAGAAAGTTACATATTTTTAAAGTTTAAGAGGTTAAATGCATAATATGATGGGTGGATAAAGTACAATTTTTTCTAAAATAAATAAGCGTAATTATACCAATCTCCCCACAGATCTATCAATATTATACTTGGCCCTCAATTTTTTACAATTACATTGACCTCCCTTCCTTTTGAATAATTTTTGAAATTCCAAACTGACCCACCTCGATTCTCCCACCGTGAAAGATCCGCTCTCCCTCATCTCCATCCGAATTCCCAGCAGTGAACCCTCATCTTCAAATTCTTCCATTTCCTTCGATGATCGTCTTAAGCTCAAGCTGTTGCCACCTCCACCATCTTCCACAGGCTCCATCTCTGAAATCCCTCCTTCCATTGTTGTTCATTTCTTGTCTCACCAACATCCACTTTTTCCAGTAAACCCATAGAATAAATATTAGAGAGAAAAACAGAATTGTGTTGAAAGAACATCCAAATGAACCCCATTCTCCTTCCAGTTCGCAAACAAGAAATTCTCAAGCTTCTAATACATGTGAATGACACCTATCGTACTACAATAATTTTATTCTGTATTTACATGTGTAAGTAACAAATTGATATATCATAGTCCAAAGCTGAAATTGGTCTAATCCTTCAATGCATTGCAAGTGCAACGCTACAGTATGCAATTATTTATCTTAGGTTCCGTCACCAATTGCTTTCCACAAGATGCATCATACCAATAATTCCAAGAGAGATTTTCATCCCTTCCACTTGGACAACAGAAGAACAGAGATCGCAACATTAAGCAAGTAGGGCCTGATAGCAGTCCCAATCACTCGGCCCCTGACGCGAATTGAAGTGCCGATTCTGGCCCCGGCTAACACAGCATAACAGCATTGCAGCAGGCGCAGGATCGTGCGACTGCGACTTTGGTTACTTAAGTGGAGGGGAAATTAGGGCCCTTCTTTGTTTCAGAATTTATTTTCAATTTTTTAGTTTTTAAGATTTTGTGAAAGAAATACTGAAAAGTGGAAATGAAAATTGAAAACTGAAATTTGTAGTTTTCAGAATTTTCAATATTTCCTCCATAAAACCTGAAAAACTGGAAAATTAAAGATTAGAACTCAAACCAAACACACCTTATGTGTTCCCAACCCTAACTGTTCCACATGGGAATGAAGAGTGGAATGCTAGCCCTATATTGTCAAATAAAGGGGGTTTGTAGATTTGGAAACAATGATGCCAGTGAACTTTTGGAAGGTAGAGAGAGAAAAAGTGTGGTGGTGGAAGTTGTAGAAATCAGACCATCGATTTGGGAAAGAAAGGGATGTCAGTTGAAGGTAAGGGTGTACAAAGAATGGGGTAGGTCAAGTCGGATAAAACTCGAATCTAGTCTAACTTTTAGATTGGGTCATTTTTTAAAACCTGAACCCGATTCGATAATAATCCAATTGTGGATTGAGTTGAATCGGGTCAATTCAATATTAAAATAATATATGAGGATTTGAAAATTATAAATAGAAACGCTATAAAATTTTACAAGTAAAGAATAAAATTTAAGAGTTATTTTGTAATATATTTTAAAACAAACCATTTCAATATAAAAATATATTAGATTATATAAAATATATTAATAGAACTATAAAATCTTATAATTTTTCACAAATCATTATATAAAAATATATCTCTAAAAGAATTTTTTTTATTTCGGGTCGAGTCAGCCTAACTTGATACATGACCTAAACTAGACCCGAAAAGTGTATCGAGTCATTATTCAAGACCCAAACCCGATCCAATAAGCTTCGGAGTGGCAGAGATTTATGTAATGTCTTAAAATAATTTGAGGGAGTTAAATGTTAATCTAAAACCTAGAAGGATTTAAGTGTAACAATGAAGTATCTCGAGGGATGTTAATGTAATTAACTCTTAAAAATAATACTCAACCATATCCTTCAAGAATATTATGCCAAACAATTTTATGCTCGAAGAAAATAAACTCCGCTCATGGTCGCTCAAGAATTGAAACATACGATAAGTTAGCCCTCTGTTAAGTCTTTGGTAATGGAATGATACACATGATGCGTTACAGCATTGATGCGTAATGTGAACTGACACATTGATATCCAAATAGTGTCATTTTTTAAGGATTCAAGAAATTGCTTCCCATATTGAGAAAGCATTTCATTTACATCATGTTTTAAGTTTTGGGGAAAAAAGAAGCACTAAAACTTGTATTGTTCAAGAGGTGTGAGTGTGATTTCCACATATAATATGACATATCACATCATTGACTTAACAAGCCACGTATGTCATCCTCTTCAAGTTTAATGAATAAACTTTATAAAGGAACTAGTTTATCCTATGTTTTAATTCTGTTGGGATCATGGGAGGGGTTTATTTTCTTTAAATACCAAATTGTCCGACCTAAAATTCTTAAGTGCCTAAGTTGGATGTTTACTCTACTTTTTTTTAGCTTAAACAAATTTAAAATCCATTAGTCGTTTGACAAGTGCGATGCACGGGGAGTTAATAAAAAATAGTTTATTGATTATTATAAAAAAAATTAATGATAATTTATTTATATATATCTTATAGAAAATTGAGTATATAAATTTATCTTAAAAGTAAGTTAATAGTTAAATAACTAAATAAGTGGATAAAATATAAATGTGTCATTTTATTTTATGTCTTATATTGAATATTGTGTATATAAGATTGAAAATATATTGATAGATGACCTATAACTAATATTAAAGAGCCTATTTTATGAAAATTTTGAACATTTCGAAAGTTAAAATTGTTGAATAAAGAAAGAGAATAAATGGATAATTTTACTATATCATGAGTCATTTATAGGGATGACAATGAGTATCTATGAGAAAATGGACATGTCCCACACCTCTCGTCATAGTTTAGAATTTTATCTCTCATCCTCATTTCCCTTATGGGTCACCATTTCTCATTTCCTATTTTCTGTCATGATGTTGAATCTCTATGGTATTCAAGGGTTTATTAACAAATTTCAAAAAAAGAAAAATTTTAAAAATATTTTACAATTGAAACTATCCACAATAACAAATACCATTAACGCAGTATACTCCAAATTAAAATTAAAATTAAAATTAAAAATATATATAAAATATAAATATAATAAAAATAATTAAAAAATAAAGATATATTATCTCTGTCCTTATCTTGTTTAACAAACAGAGACTTAGCCCCCATACATCATCCTTATGAAGGTGAAATTTGTGCAATTCGTTTTCCCATTAGGTAATTCCTGCGTATATCCATTTTCAATTTTTTTTATCATCCATAGCTATTTATATCTTTTTAGTAAATTAAAATATTTAATTTAAAAATATAAAAATATATTTTCTAATTAATAAAAATAATACAAAAATTTAATTTATATGATTCAATTACACGTATTTTTCTTGTACATCATTTTAATAAATTAAAATATCAATTTTAAAATATATGTTATAATTAATATGTAATAATTAGTAAAAAATTATTTGCAATTCTAATTTATATAATCTTAATTATTAGAGTAGTATATCAATTATAATTTTTCAATAAAAATAATATAATTATTTATTTTTTAAAAATTAATAAATATTTAATATCATTATCAAAGAAGTGTAAATTATAGAATTGATTTTTTTTAAATATTATAGTGTTGAAAAATTGAAGGTATTTTTTTCAAAAAAATTAGTATGAAAAAATTATGAAATTGATAGATTGGAATATTTAAGTTGTAAAAAAGTAAATAGAATATAATGAAACATATAGATAGATAATCTTTTTATTATGATTTTCAAAAGTTATACACTTGAAATTAAAAAATTTTCTCTAATCTCATATTCATTTAGAATTTTGCCTCTATTCTAATGCACATTCTGGTCATGGATCCTCTTTTTTTATTTCAAATGGACATTTGAATCTCTATTGATATTTACAGGTTTATTAAAAAATTGTAAAAATGCTTTGAACTTCAAAATATAAATATCTATAATAACAAATACTACTAATGCAACACAATTATAATAGATTTGTTATCGTTAATACTATAATTATATATATATAATTTTTATGGTATAATATATTGAATTATAATTTTATTTATTCCATTTTTTATTTTTATATTGATTTTATTAATGGTAGAGAAATATAAAGGTATGATTGGAAAAAAATGATTGATAGTTAGAAGGTAAATTAAATTCAAAAACTTACTTTGCGTTAAGATTATGAAAAGGATGGGTTATAATTTTTCTATAAATAACACATAGAAGAGTTTTTATATAATGAGTTTTAAATATTAGTATTGTATAAATTATTATCATATTTGATTAAGAATAAATTTGGTATAAATTGAATTTTAAATTATTATCATATAAAAATCAATCAATTAGTAATTTGTTAACAATTTGACCTATGCATTTTCTTTAAAAAAAATATTAATTTTAAAGCTTATTCATTTTAAAAATATTTTTTTATAATTTTTTATATTACTTTCATAATGTGAGGCTATTAATAGTTCTTAATTTAATTTTAGATCATAATTATATTAAAATGGGTTCTTTCTTAGTGCAAATTATAATATTTAATGATTGTAATATTTAATTCTCTAATGATTGTAGCACCCAATTTTATTTCATATGAAAAATAATTAATAATTAATAATTAAATTATAAATTAAGTTTTAAAAAATCTTTAGACATAAAGATTGAGAAAAATAGAGCTTCAATTACTATATGAATGACATAGGTAATAGTTTTTATGAAATGAGTCTGAAATATTAGTATAGTAGGTTTATATAATCAATAAATTTTAATTTCTATGAAATCTTAATCATTAATAATTTTTAATAATAAATAAGATTCTGATAAATTTTTATCATTTTTTTTCTTTTTAAAATCTTCTCCAATTTTTAAAATTTTTCTCAACACTAACTTTTTTTTAAAAAAATCCATTCAAATCTTTTAAAGTATAAAATTATCAAAATTGTCATGAATTGTATGATTAATTTTTTTTTCAAAATTTATTCAAATCTTTTAAAATATAAAATTATCAAAATTATTTGCAAGAACTCAGAGGTTATTAAAGGTATAATTTTATGGTCATCCCAGGTGATTCTAGGATTTTTCATTTTCACCTGCATACATATATAATTTTTTTTATTGAATTGACATATTCTTGGTCTTCATATCATTAAATTAGTGTGTGTGTGTGTATATATATATAATCAAATAATATCATCACTAAAGACACGAAAAATATTCTGCTTTTAAATAATTAAATTTATTATAATCTTATTGTTAATAAAAAGGTAAATGACATAATCTAGTACATCTATTTTGCATCTTTCTTATAATTTATATACTTAATTTTATAAATTTAATATAATAGTATTTAAAAGAAAATCACCACCTGCATTAAATATAAAAATTTTAGATGTGAAATTAATATTAAAATTATGAAATTAATTTATTAATATAATTCATGATTTCAGTATCGCAATAATTAAAGATATTTAATTAATGTAATACAATCATATTATTAAATACAGATGATTATCAATGATATGCTAATAATATGTAATAGTTGCGGTATTTTTCAAAAAAAATTAATGAATAACTTCTTAAAAGATATGGACTCTAAAATATTCTCATTACGATATGTGTAAAACTTTTCCTCAAATGACTTTAAAATATTAATATTATAGATTTGTGAAGTTTTGGAAACCTCTAGTATGCTGATATCAGCGTGCCAAAAACTAACGTTGCGTTGAGATTTAGAAATCAGATTTTAGTTTTTATTTGTTAGTTTTTCTATTTTTAAAATTTTATGAAGAAAATATTAAAAAGTAAAAATTAAAATTAAAAATTAAATTTTATAGCTTTTATAAATTTTGACATTTTCTTTACAAAATCAATAACATAGAAAATATGAAATAAAAATTAAAATCTATTTTCCTAAACCAAATGAAACCTAAATAATTAAGAAGGAAAATTTATGAGGTACTATAACTTCTTCGATTGCTTTCACTTCAATATAAACGTTCGCTAGTTTTGATGAACTTTCATTTGCTTCTGTAGTGTATGTTTGCGCAGGGTGTAAACATCTTGAATATAATTCAATATAATATGATGACAAATAAGAAGGTAGAACTTAAAACCATACGCGGTTCGGCGTCGAGTGGAACTTTCAATAGTCAACGTTCGCCAAAGTCAACATTGTTAGTATTTTTTTTTTTTTCTTTTCCCAAACAGACAAGCCATCGTGTTGCCAGTTCCATATCTGATATACTTAAAAGAGTCAGTGTCGAAGAGGCGTGTCGCCAACAATTTTGATTTGAGTAGGTTAATATATATTTTCTTTAAATAATATTTTAAATCTTGATTTCGTAAATAAAAATATATTGTCCAAGAACGTTATTCTCATTTATTGAATTGAAGTAAATGTGTTAAAACTTAGTAGATTTTAGATATTAATAATTTAAAAAAATATCAAAAAGGAATTTTTAGAGGAAAAAAGGACCAAAGTGAAGTACCAAAAGGGCTCTCCGGTAAACGTACAGCTATCACTATTTGTGTTTTACATCACGTTTACCTGAGTTAAACATTTCTGTTTGAATATTCGGACAAATTATCCAATCAACATACATTAACATTTTTGACGTGGAGAGATAAATTATATATGTCTCGATTATCTCACTTAATAGATTTGAAACTAAACCAGAAATTCTTATATATTAGAGGAATAAAAAGAAAAAAATTTGAACAATTCATAAATCAACAGATTAATTATTTTATTAAAATGTAGTAAAATTCAAATATAGTAATAACTCGCAAAAGTGAAATATTGAGTTATAAATGACAAAGAATATTACCTTTTTCTTGTTCTACAAAAATATTTATAGTGTTCTTTGTAATTATATCCACTATCCTACCCACCGTATGCACTATACATTATTGGAACTGCTCTCTCTCAGAACTATTTAAGAAAGGTGCCCACTCCTCTATAGTTGAATGTTAATGTCTATGATGCCATTGCTTTTAAACGTAGATAAAAAATGTAGCCAAACACAAAGCAGATGTTTAGCCGACTCCTCTATAGTTGAATGTTAATGCCTATGATGCCATTGCTTTTAAACGCAGATAAAAAATGTAGCCAAACACAAAGCAAATGTTTAACCACATTTTATAAAATGTGGTTAAACGATCATAAAAGTGTGGTCAAATGCACATTAGATGCGGTGTGGCCTGTACAAAGTACTGTACAAATAACTGAGTTCGGATTGTCCGAAGTCAATTAAAAATTCAGTTGCCTTTAACCATATTTAAAAAATATGGTTAAACACAAATAGTGTGGTAACTTGCAATTAACTACATTTTTAAAATAGGTCAATAGCTTTCATGCAATTGGATTTAACAACATTTTGTAAATATGGGTAGATGAATCAAAATGTGTTCTAAACTCAATCTCTATACTTCTCCTTTATTGTCAGTCTGCCACTCACTCCCCCACCTCCGCTTCCTCTCTACTCTCCCATTCGACGACCTCTTTCACCCCAGCCTCCCATCCTTGACTTGTCCAAACTTGCAACCAAGCTTGCCACCACAACACAACAACAACAGGCCTTACAAAATCCACAATAATCAAGCAAATCCTCTCGCAATTGTTTATGACACAACAACAAAAACTAATAACTCACATTGAATCCCAACATCCCATACAACCCCACCTTCAAAGTCCCAATTTTTCACATACACATTTGGATCCAAATGCTAATCATGTAAATTTTTTCCCTTCAAATGTTTTTCCCCTCAAAAGGAAAAAAAACCCCCAAAATTCATGGCTATAGCCAGAAGTCTCAGTGCCAGAAACGTGAGTGGAGAAGCACTGATGACAAATAGAAACAGCAGGCCACCACACCAAAAGAGAGGAGCGATCGTCGTCGGAGATGGAGCAGACTACGAATGAAGATGACAAACCTCGCCGGAAAATACGTTGTCACATCGAAGAGAGAAATAGAAAGAATAAAAACCAGATCTGATGATCTTGAACTTCCCCAACAAAGAACCATGCCGGAAAACCAAACAAGAAGAGGAGCGACGACTGAGAAGAGCATCGTGGTGATTGTGAAACCTGAGCAAGAAGCAAGGAAAAAACCAAAGAGAGAAATAAGGAGGGGTGGTGATAATAGGGGAGGAGAAGGTGGTGATGATGATGACAGATGACGAAGGAGATGACGCAGTGGCGGGGCTCACCGTCATCAAAAGGGCATGGTGGAAGGTGGAAAAAGATGAGGAAAAAATTTTAGACACATGTTGAACTAGCATGTTTCGACATAATCAACTGTAGACGAAGGCATTGACTTACGGATATAGGTAAGAATCCCCCCTTAAATACATTCTGTACAACTTTCTTTTCTCCTTTTTCTTTTTGATTCTTTTCTTTCTCCAAAACTTTTCAAGAGCGTCATGGCTATAGGTGCATTTATTTGTAATTATTTTGGATAATAATCACTTTTTTGTCTAAAAAAATCACTTTTTGTATATTTGAATAATTTTTAAAAAATTAAAATTTTTAAAAAAATCAGTTTTCAGCTTTTTTTTAGAAAATAAAATTAATAGTTTTCAAAAAAAATTAATTTTTTAATTTTTCCAATTATATATAAAATTTAGGTCTCATAATTATTTTTTTAAAAATTTAAAATAAATGCACATATATCTAACAGAGAAGGCATAACAATGTTCATACAAATATATTAGGTGCATTTCATGCATGCAACTCTCTGATGATGATTGATGAGTTCAAATCAAAAGCATCTTGAACAAATCAATCATAGAGGTTTTTTTTTTTTTTTTTCTTTGGACAGCCTCAATTAACAGCTGCTATATCAAGCAAAGTCAACATAATACAGCTCTGGCTAACTGATATATCTACGCAGCTAACCTTCATCATATGATCGGACTGGAATTAAAGTCCTAAATTAATTTTACATACAACATACATGTATATTTAATTGTGTCATGGAAAACATTATTCCAGAATAATGCACCTCATTGTACAATCTTGGTACTAATTTTTGTTGGATTCACGAATGTTATTAAACCATGCATCACTTTCATCCATGTTCAAACCTTCCAGCTGTCACAACCGTGTTTGCTTTGAGTCTCTTAACCTATATGAGAACCCTGAAAATGTCCATCATAATCACTCATTCTAGATATCAAAACCCCTAGCTAGCTCAATAACGCAATGGCCAAAACTCTTTTGCTAATCATCATATTCTTCATATCCTTGTTCTCTATATCTCCTCCAGCCCTTTCAACCAACAACATTGTCTCCAATGCCATTGATTATTGGTGCAATAAAACCCCACATCCACAAACATGCAAACACTATGCCACAAATTACCATCACCCAAATAGTATCCCAAAAAATGCATCTCAATTCAAGAAACTCATCCTCACAATTGCCATGGACCAATCTCTAAAAGCACAGAGTCACAACAAGTGGCTAGGGTCCAAGTGCAAAAGCAAGCATGGGAAGATTGTTTGAAGCTATACCAAGACGTCATCACGCTCCTAAACCAAACACTTGACACCACTACACACACCACAGGCCATGATCTCCAGACATGGCTCAGTACAGCTCTAACAAACCTCGACACGTGTCGAACCGGCTTCGTAGAGCTTGGAGTTAGCAACAATGTTCTGCCCCTCATCCAAAACAAGAACATCTCCGAGATCATAAGCAACACTTTGGCTCTCAACAATGCCTCGTCATCACTTTTTCCAGAGACTAACAGTTATGAAAGTGGGTTCCCAAAGTGGGTCTCACCGGGTGATAGGAAGCTTCTAGAATCATCATCGCTAGTTCCTAATGTTGTGGTGGCAAAAGATGGCTCAGGGAACTTTAGGACCATTAAGGAAGCTTTGCAAGCAGTTCCTTCCAAGAGAACAAAGAGGTTTGTGATATATGTGAAGCCTGGTGTGTACAATGAGAACCTTGAGATTGGGAAGAGTTTGAAGAATGTTATGCTGTATAGTGATGGCATGAGGCTCACCGTCATAACGGGTAGCCGAAGTGTTAGAGGAGGTTCTACCACTTTCAACTCAGCAACTGTTGGTAAGTGTTTAAACTCCATCTCTCTTTGCTGTATTTCTACTTTCTATGTCAATGATGTTATTCCTACACCAAAGGTGAAGATTGCTGCATGTGATGATGGCCGTTATTCACCGTATTAATCTATCATATTTAATAATGATAGTGTATTAAAACACCCACTTTTAAGGTGTATTTAGTTGGAGGATAAAATTAAGAATATGTTTTTCTTAATTAAGTTCTATATGAAAAATTATATATAATGTTCAATCATAAAAAATTTATACTAATTTTTACTCAAGTAAAACATACTCTTAATGGTTAGCTAGAAATAACATTATTGTTTCCAAATTTTTTCATGTATTTTTGAGTCATAAGAAAAAAAATTAATTTTTATACACTAATTATTAAAAAAAACTTATAATATCATTTAATTAGATCTTTTTATTTGCATAACTTATTATATAATAGATTTAATAGTTAATTATATTTTCTACTATATAAATATATGATTAAAAAATTTTATATATATATATATATATATATATAATTTTATCTTATTAAAGTTAGTGCGGGGTCAATCTCAATGGAACAAGGACATGCTTAAACTATGTAATTATTGAAAAAAATTGAAAAATTTTGTGGGGGCATGTGCCTCTGCTTTCTCTAATGTACAGCCGGCTGCTCCTAATAATTTGTTATTTTGGAGAAATTAGATTAATAAGCGTGAGTGTATAGAAATTAAATTTTAAATTAAATCCTATTATCATAACATAACAATAGATTAACATGTGAAAGCTAAGTCTTGGAACCAATTGGAAAGCATCAAACTAGTTGCACTTAATCGCTAATTCTACACACCCAATATTGTTTACAGCCGTCACAGGAGATGGATTCATAGGTCGCGGCATCACGTTCCGCAACACAGCAGGCCCACAGAACCACCAAGCGGTGGCCTTACGTTCCGGCGCCGACCTCTCAGTGTTCTACCGCTGCGGCTTCGAAGGCTACCAAGACACACTGTACGTCCACTCCCAGCGCCAGTTCTACAAGGAATGCTACATCTACGGCACCGTCGACTTCATCTTCGGCAACGCCGCAGCGGTGCTCCAGAACTGCATGATCTACGCTAGAAAACCCATGGACCAGCAGAAAAACACCGTAACCGCGCAGGGCAGAACGGACCCGAACCAAAACACCGGAATCTCGATCCACGGCTCGCGCGTCATGGCCGGTGCTGAACTCGCCCCTGTGCTGAACTCGTTCAAGACGTTTTTGGGAAGGCCTTGGAAGGAGTATTCGAGGACGGTGTTCTTGCAGTGTTACCTTGATAAATTGGTGGATCCTGCGGGGTGGTTGGAGTGGGACGGCGATTTTGCGCTCGAGAGTTTGTATTATGGGGAGTATAAGAATTTTGGTCCCCGGGGTTTCACCGGTGGGAGAGTGAAGTGGGGTGGTTACCACGTCATAACGAGCGCGAGTGAGGCGGAGAAGTTCACTGTTGAGAATTTTATTGCAGGGAGGTCGTGGTTGCCGGCGACGGGGATTCCATTTTACCCAGGGTTGTGACCGAGACTACTGTTCTCGGGAACAAGCCAGCAAAGGGTTTGTGTTATGTAAGACAGAAGGGAGTTACTCACCTAAAGTTGATGTTCAATGCATTTTTATGCAGCAATAAAAAATTGACGTGCAGATGGTGGCTTCCACTAGCAAAAAAAAAAATCAAATTACTACTTATCATTTCTTCCATCAAAAATATTATTTAAACACTCAAAATGTAATGTCTATCGGAATATTCAATTAATAATTATTAGATGTGATGGTGAATCATACACATTATTCATCAAATCACATTCAATAGGATACCTATTTTTTTGGTATTTAAATATCATAACTCTTTTTCTATTATCACCACCCTCCTTCTTCTCTCGTGTGTCCCCTCTCTCTCCTTCTTTGATTCTTTATCCTTTTTTGATCTCTTACCTATCCTTGCAATACACTTCCTTTAATATTGTGAGCACTTTTAATGTCATAATGATTGAACAAGAAAAGCTCTTTTGCCTCCATGGAACTACTTTCTTTCACCAATGGACTCTTCAGGCATGTAATATCACCAATTGCACAAAAATAATAATAATAATAATAATAAATAAAGAAAAAAATAAAAAATGGAAAACCTCACACACCATAGGAAAAGAAGACACAAAGAAAGACAACAATTTGAACATTCAAGAAATGACGACCTAGATGATATTTTACCTTTCCATTGAGTTTAATCCCAAAAAAAGAACAATCTTGGTAGAGTTTACGCAACTAGCAGTGAGATCTTATATTTTTATTTTTACCTCTTGTGATCTTATTGGTGCCTCCGATGGGGTATGATTCCAACCGGTGAAGGTTCTCCGAGATTTGATTTTAGTGAATGAGTCCAAGTCCCTTTTGCTTTTCACCATGTGTGTAGGTCCTCCAAGCTCGTTTAAAGGGTTGAGGAAAATGGCAGCTGTGAAATGTTGAGGGCTTGAAGCATTAACAATGCTTCAATTTTTTTATGTGTGTTTTTTTTAACAGAATAGAGACAGAGGAACCATAAAGCTTTTGTTCGCAAAGAACAAGAGGTGGGGGCAACCACCATCAGTGAGAGATACAGAACCATAGGGAGAAAAGAGGAGTCAGCTGGGATGGCCAGGTGGGGGTAAACTAGTGATTGAAATCTTTTTATTTTAGAATTAATGGAATCCATCGTCTATATGTCAATGTTCTATTAGATAGCTATGGCAAGTGCATAAACTTCATTGGCCATCAGAGAGTAATCGCCATAATAGAAATATTATTTGTGCATAATAATTTTATGGGAAACGGTGCTGGTATATATACTCCATCTAATTATCCCATCCAACAATAAATAAGAGTATCTCACCAATTTATCCAACAAATGTGTTACGTACAAATAATGTATATCATTCATATAAAAGATTGGTGATTATGATGAGAACTAACACTAGGTTGTGTGTGTATGTGCATAATGATCGGGAGTGATTTTGTTTATTCATTTTGAGATTAATAAATTTATGTTGTTAAGTATCTTCCTTCTTTCAATGGAAGAAGTATTCCAGGGAGTTCATTTATATACTTTGTAAATCACAGTTTGGTTTAATAAAACAATTACTTTTTTCTCAAATTATAATTTACAACTTAAAATTATATTTAAATATAACTTAACATAATTTTATCAAACATATTAAATGATGCTGTAATATCCTATGGTAATTCATTAAATTCTAAATATTTTCAGCTATATACTTATTTTGCGACAGCATATGCAGAAATATTTTATGTGGAAACTTCTAATAAAAAAAGAAAAATATATTGGATATATTTTAATTTCTTTCTTACATCTCATATCTTTCACCATCGGATCAGATAAGAAGTCACACAAAATATTTTCACACGGTACAACTCTTATTTTAGTGGTAAAAGTGTTCATCAAACATAAATGTTCCATATTTTCCTCATTTCCTTCTCCTTTAGAGGCATAATCCTGCCCTGCATGACCTTAGCATGCATCCCCACATAGCACGGCCTTTCAAAAGCATATGCCTAGACGCCGATAGTGCTCACTACTAGAAATTCACAAGAGACCGATGGAAAATACGGATGGGTACGAAACTGTCCGTAGACGATTTCTCCAACGGGTTGTGGCCTTTCCTGGAATTAATTGTCTGTTTATTAATTTGCATGTCACACCATCAGTAAATGATAGCACCAGTACACGCCCTTTGGTGTGCAGAATTTCTGATGGTGTACCAATGGGTTTTTTTTTTTATGTATTTTTCATTTTATTTTTAATGAAATTTATCAACAGGTTTACCGATAGTGATTTTATTAATTTTATTTTGGTTTTTTCACTAAATTATTGATGGCTGTATCAATGGAAATTCAATTTAATTTTTCTTTTTTATTTTCTAATTTATCGACAGGTGTTTGAACAAATTGGCCGTTGGCACGCAACTTTTGGGATTCTTACTTACTCGTTGGTAAACTTGTAGGTAGTAAGTGAATTATCAAATGCATAGTTCATACCCGGCGATAACCCATCTGTAACCCCTGTACTTTTAAAAACAGAATGCCTTCTTTTTCCTCATTACATTTTCCCTTTTCTCTCTCTTCACTCTCTCTCTCTCTCTAAACCCTCTGTTGCCGCCACCTTCATTTCCACTATGCACGGCCACTGGAGCTCCGTTTGATAAACGGAGACCACCATTGCGATCTATGAGCTTTGATGAGCATTTTAATCGGTTTAGTTTCTGTTATTTGATGTAGTTTTTTCATTCATTTATGGGTGCCCATAGTATTATGTTTTATTGCATTGCAAAGTAATTATTGTTGTTATTGTTCATGCAGGAGTTGTGTTTGAGGGTGACAGTGAACTGTTGGACATTAAGAGCAGTTTGCCACTCTAATTGCTTATTTTATTTTATGTTTTCTATATATATAAATGTGCCAAGTCAATTTTTTCATATATTAGATTTTCAGGATTGGATTTTGTTGGATGCAAAGAGCTTTCCCATATTTTGTGATTTTATGAAAAATAGAGTTTTATTTGTTAGTTATTGACCATGTCGACGTATCATCTGATACAATAAGAAACTCAAAGTCACATCGTTCTTGTAGGAAATAAGTATGTGTTAACGGATTTTAATAAAAAAGAAATAAAGAATGTGTTGATTGATTTTAATTGTGAAAATAATTTTTGTGGACCGATTATTTGAAAAGAGGAAATCCGCTTATGCACATGATTCAAGTTAGTAGTAAGCTACTCAATAAATCCTTACAATTTAACAGTACATGAAGGAGACATTCACCCCACAATCATGACCACTGACTGTTGCAGACAGAGAAAATATATTTTTATTGCTTTTTTTTAAAAAAAAAGTCCTAAAATCTAAACAAATAAAAGAGATCGTTTGATACAAGACATAAGCTGTAAAAGAAAAGAAAAAAGCAACGAAAGCCCAAATATGTCAAAAAATGTGAAAAACAGAAGAAATCAAAATATCAAGCCCAAAACATATCCTAAATTCTTTGACCCGAAAAGTAAATCTAGCCCAAAAAAAAAAGTGAAAAGAAACTTGCTCCCAAAAACAAACTTGGCCTAAAAAAAGGGCTAACCCCAAAAATAAAACATATTAACCCAAAAAAAGACAGAGAAGAAAAAACAAACCAAATACTAACCCGACTAATCTGAGTGACAAAAAACTTGACCCAAAGAAAAAAAAGACTAACCCAAAACAGAACAAAAACGACAACAAAGCAACAAAACAAAAAGAGAAACATTCAGACCAACAAGAAATAAAACATCCTAATTTCCTAGGTCCAGGTTGCTGTAACACAAAAAGGGGAAGACGTTACCAGACATAACAAGGGGAAGAACACAGGCACAAGACATCAGGTGAGGTGGCGGCGCCGGGTAAGGGTGCGGGCGAAGGAGGCAGCGCAGAGTAGGAAGGTGGCGGTGCGGCTGGGCTTCTCCGGCGACGGGGTGCACGACGGTGAGAGGCGGAGGCAGAGGAGCTAGCGGGCACCTGCGAGGGTCTACTCGCGGCGGCGGCGGCGGCGGCTGTAAAACAGTAAAAAATACTCTGTTTTAATTTTTTTTTTCCATTTTTCATAAAACCTTAAAATAAAATAAAAAAATGAAAATACAAACCAAGCTCACTCGTCCTGCTTTGGGGGTGGGTGGGGCCAGTTATCTGAGGTGGCAACACTCAATAGCAACATTCCTGAGACCAGATTACTCCCTCTCTCTCTCCAACGAGAATGTGAGCGCAGTGGATCCAGATCCACATCCCAAACCACCGCGATTTCCACAACCTTCTTCTTCATCATCATCATCATCCTCTTCCTGATACCCGAATCGCAATTCGGAGCCCCGAAACAAAAATGGAGGCCCAGCCTCAAGCCGCCGCAGCAGCAGCAGCAGACGAAACGACGTCGTCTTCCCCAATGGCGACGCTTCTCCCTCTGGCCTCCGATTCGCAGCAGCCTTACGTCTCCGAACTCCTCTCCTTCACCCTCGACCGCCTCCACAAGGTTAGGTCACACCCTCTCTTATGCTCACTCTGAATTAATTAAAAATGTGAAATAAAATAAAATTATGTTCGTTATATCATCGAAATTTATCATATTACAGGCGTTATTCAGGATGATGATGATAATAATAATAATGTAAGAGTTAATTAATCACTGTTCCAGTTATGATAACTTTAGTTAGGTGCTGAATGAAGCTAGAATAAGCTTAGGATGATGTAATATAATGTGATTTGTTTTGTTTGTGCTTGGATGGATCTGATGTTGAATTTTTGTGTGATGTTGTTTTGTTGTCTGTCTGTGTGTCAGGAACCGGAACTGCTTCGCGTGGATGCGGAGCGGATCAGGAGGCAAATGCAAGAGGTGGCGGTTACGAATTACCGGTCGTTTATAGCTGCTGCTGATGCCTTGATTGCTATTCGGCAGGAAGTCACCTCTGTTGACAAGCATCTTGAGTCTCTGGTACTTCTTTTTTGTTTCTTTAATTTTCGGTTTTTCTCGTTGTGTTTTTTATTTTTTTTTATTATTATTATTGGATTGATTTGGATGCATTTTTAGTAAAAAAGTGTTTTACACTATAGTCCAATCTTATACTCTTATTTGTGAGGCTTTAAAGTTAGTGGTAGTTAAATCAAATGCTTTTGCTAATGTGGTTGTGCATGATTGAAATTTGAATCTGTGTGTAAAACTTTTTTTTATATTGACATTGCATGAAAATTATTATTATTTCTTTTGTTAATGTAGTTATGTAATTTAAGTGTAAGTATTCTCTTTGTATAATTAGGATTTTGGTTTGTAATTGTTGTGAGTGTGTGTGTGTGTGTTTATATTTGCGAATTGTAATATTGGAATTTGCATATACTTGAAGTGGAAGGGGGTTTGCTTAGTAATGCAAATGTCTTAATGCTTTTGGTTTCAACAGAACTAATTTCGTGAATTAGTTTTAGGTTGTTTTGACAGATATTCTAGAAGGCGAGTCTAATGAGGTCACTAGATAGAGTGTGAGAGGTTAAGGCAAAATGGAACATGTCCCTTGTAGTATGCTAGCTCAGTTAGAAGGTAGTTACAGATGACCTTGCCATAAGTGGGTGGGTGGCTAATTATATAAGTTAGAACAGTTAAAACGGTTGGTGATCCTATTGGTCAGTCAATAATGATGCCACACAATTAAGGTAGGCAGCTACATTTAAACAGACGGCCTTGGAGATAAAAGATTATGAGTGTATTGGGTATAAGCTAAGAAGTACGGACACAACAATTTGGTGGTGTGTTTGTGTGTCAGACACCGACACCCACACGACACGTGTTGGACACACGTTGGTATATGTCCAATTGAAAAAATAATTTTTTTGAGCTCGAACACACACTGAACACGGCTGAACATGGCTCTTATTCACTGTGGACAAGACTTGGACATGCCTGAGTTGTTTTTTTTTCAATTTTTAATACCAACAGGAGCCTAAAACCAACTCTATTTGTTTGGTTGAACTTGTGTTGTTGGGCCAATTCACTTTGAAAATTCGTCAAATGATAAAAAAGAAGAAGAATTAATTAGATAAAAATATTATATGTACACAACAAAAATTCTAGACAAAAAGAAAAAAGAATCATACCACAAAATAAAAAAAATTATATATATATATATATATATATATATATATATATATATATATATATATATATATATATATATATATATGCCATGTCCGTGTCTTATAATTTTTGGAGTTTGATGTGTCTTTGTGTCCGTGTCGTATCACATGTCCATGTCGTATCATGTGTCCATGTCTGTGCTTTATAGGGTATAAGTATTGGGCCAGCCCAGGTGTTATAATACAAGTGGGATTATAAGCTTGATTTGGATTTTGGAGGAGTGCAGACACACTGCATTTTTTAAAAAAAATTTTGAATGACTTTTTCGTTTGGATTGGATGCAAGGTGGTGAAATTTGTGCGAATAGCAGTTTCATGAAGCTGGCTGAACTGGAAAAATTTCCTCAGAGTTCTTGTATTAATATAATAGTATATTAGTATTACATTCACTTATACAAGCAGATGCATAAAGGTGCACGTAAATGCAATGACATAGCAATGTGATAATTCTTAATGAACAGATTGATGTATCAGATTGTTTTGACAGTTACTGATTTTTTCAATTCATTATGGGGAGTGATGTATGGAACTATATATACGTACTTCTTTGCCAATGCTGGAAGCAACCTAATTATGGGGAGGGATATATAGAGCTATAGATAAATCTTTGCCCATGTTGCAGGCAACCTATGCATGTTTATCACTCCAGAAGAGTATGCATTTGATTTATTGGATTTTGATTGATAAAATGTAAGTTTTTAGAAGTGAGTATTGACAACAGCATAAGTGTTATCCCACTGGGCAGGTTGACTTAATGGATTAATTGATGCTGCCAGGCTTTATTAAAAACCAAGTTCTGGAACTGCCTGCTAATTTCGTCTAAGCAAAACATTATAACTAAACAAAACCAACTGCAAAGTGGGTTGTGGCCATGATTTTTTTTTCTTTATGAAAAAAAAAGCTGCAGTTTTTTTGTGTGAATGAAAATCACCCAACTATGTCGTGGGATGATGCCACTGCAGACATTTCTGCAATTGCAGTATTACAGACACTTCAGCTAATGTAGTCTGCAAACTTGAAACCATATTTCCTTTCATTTTCCTCTGTCTTAATGAATTTGTTCTTGTATATGTCAAAAAACATGTGTCATTCTGGCATCTACCTCCTTCATCACAGATAAATGAGATCCCAAAGCTGACATCTGGATGCACTGAATTCATAGAATCTGCAGAACAGATTTTGGAGAAGAGGAAGATGAACCAAACAATGCTAGCCAATCACAGCACTTTGCTTGACTTGCTAGAAATTCCTCAACTGATGGACACGTATGTTAAAAAGATAAATTCTTTATCCTCATATTAATGTTCTCACATGCTGGTTGCCAAACACATCCTTTCTGAGGAGCCTTATAAATTCCTATGTGTATGCAGTTGTGTACGAAATGGGAATTATGATGAAGCCCTAGATTTGGAAGCATTTGTTGGTAAACTTTCAACCATGCATCCCAAGTAAGTTTATATGCCTTTTCCGTGATTGTTTAACCTCTGATTTTGCTTTAAATAGAAGAAAATTGTTTTGAAAGGTTTCTTCTAGTGTTTTCCCCCCTATTTTTACTAAATGTTTCCCCTGCAAAGGTTGCCAGTTATTCAGGCATTAGCTGCAGAAGTTAGGCTGACTACCCAATCACTACTTTCTCAGCTTCTTCAGAAACTTCGCTCGAATATTCAGGTTCCTGCTGTGCTTATATTTAATATATGCACAAATCGCACTGGATTTATCTGAAAAATGTTTGGATATTTAGTTTCTAATTAATGTTTCTTCCTTTGGTAGTTACCTGAATGCCTCCGCATTATTGGATATTTGCGACGAATAGGAGTATTTAGCGAGTATGGAATGCGTTTGCTGGTGAGGTTTAATGCATTTTTTTCATTCAATCTTCCTTTGCCTTTGTTTCTTGTATTTTACCTTGAGATTTTCAGATTGGTTGCAGCTACTTCGTACTCCCTTTTTTCTTTCCTGCTTCTATTTGACTCTGACAGTTAATTTATGTTAGTTCTTAAGATGCCGGGAAGCATGGCTTGCTGGTATACTTGAGGATCTGGACCAGACAAATCCATATGAGTACTTAAAAGGGATGATCAACTGTCACAGAATGCATCTTTTTGACGTTGTTAATCAATATCGAGCAATATTTGCTGATGATACTTCAGGAAGTGAGGAAAATTATGATGGTGGGCTTCTTTTTAGTTGGGCAATGCACCAAATTGCGACACACCTTCAAACTTTGAAAGTTATGCTTCCAAAGATAACTGAAGGTGGATCACTGTCGAATATTTTGGATCAGTGCATGGTGAGCTCCTTTCATCATAAGCCACTGATTTTGAAATTTGAAAGAACTGTTATGTTTTTATGAGAAAAAATCCCCCTTGGAATTAAGAAAAAGCCTCTGATTGCCATGCCTGGTACCCCTGCTTAGTATCTCCATGAAGAAGTTACATTAACATTATATTTTTCTAATTGGTTTTTTTTTATTTTTTTAACAGTACTGTGCTATGGGACTTGGTTGGGTTGGACTGGATTTTCGAGGCTTGCTCCCATCACTCTTTGAAGAGTAAAACATATTCTGATTTATGATCTATTCAGGTTAAATCATATGTAAATTGTCTTATAATATATGGGTTGGTTTATTTACAGGGCAGTTCTTAACTTATTCTCAAAAAATATGAGTAGTGCGGTGGAAAATTTTCAGGTAATTGCAGTGTAGTTGAAATGTTTTACATGCTGGTTACCTGAAATTGTTTATATGTATTCATTTACTCAAACAAGTCAACACCCCCGAGACTCCTTTTTCTCTCTTCTCAGTAAGTATCCACTTTCATGTAGTGATTTAGTAAATGATTTGTTTTCAGTTGGTCTTGGATTCACATCGGTGGGTTCCTCTCCCAGCTGTTGGCTTCTCTTCAAATACTGTTGGTGAAGAAATTCAGGAGGATGTCACTCCACCCTCCTATTTGATGGAACATCCACCTCTTGCTGTTTTTATTAATGGTAAGTCTAGTTATTGTTTTTTGGCAAATTTCTTGTCAAAATTGCTTTTGCTTGTGCATTATCATTTGCCTGTCTGGCTATCTCTACAAATTCTCCACATCAACACTCTCATTTTAATAAGAGTATAGGATGAAAAGCGTAGATCAACTTCTTTTTTTTTTTTTTTTTTGGGTACAAGTGTAAATAAGTGTAAATAAAATTTACACCAATGTGAAGCAAATCAACTTTTAGTTTAAATCAAACATTTTCCCGGTTGAATAACTTTTTATAGAATGAATTTTCACAGATTCAACCAAATGACTGAAAGTGTGTATCATTGCTCATAAAATTTTGACATTCATCCAACATACTCCATTGAAATGTTGATTAATGTATAACATTTAACTGCAGATTAAGTAACAACCATTTGATTATGTTAGGAACCTACATATAATTAGAGTGCAGGGAAGAAAGGGCAAATAGGGAAATAGATACAGAGAATTAGGCAGTAGTGGAGGGCACCAAATTGTAACCAAGTCTGCTGAGTTGGCATGGGTAGTGAGGTATGAGATTATATGTATCAGAGGGAGGGTGTGTGAAAGGGAGGCTGATTATTGGCTTGGACAATAGGAGAGTTGAACTGCTATAGTGTCCAGAGGCTCTTCTCATTTCTTGCATTTCCTATTCTGTTTCTCTCTTCTTCCTTGGCTGAAGTTACACTGCTCAAGGGTGTGAATAATACTTCATGCTTCTTCATTTTTTTGGTTTCTTTCTGTGGTTTCTATCAGATTACATGCCAACTATTGTTCAAAATTTTAAAGATTTGATATGCAATACCTTCACAACAGTCAGCTATAACTCAGCAGTTGGATTAATCAGAATCAATTTCTATGAGAAGTTAATGAGTGTGTAAATATGTCATTGATTCCCCACATGTCAGTGTTCATTTAATATATATATTTATTGATAAGATAATAAGTATCAAAGGCAATACAAAATGGAAACTTTTCATGATTGACAGGTCATGTTTGTAGGAAGTTTATAGAATGAAATTTCAATGGTCGCAGCGTATCTATGATGCCATGATGCCTTAGTGTATGCTTCCTTACTTATTATTCCTTGCGTTCAAACTCCTCTATGCATTTGCGTTAACATCTCTTTGGTGGCTGCAGGTGTATCTGCAGCGATGAATGAGCTACGTCCATGTGCCCCAATAAGTCTAAAACATGTCCTTGCCCAAGAATTGATTAAGGGATTACAAGCTGTTTCTGATTCATTGTTGCTGTACAATACAACTCGGGTGCTCAGAGCTAACGAGTCAGGACTTTTCCTCTCACTCTGTCGGGCATTTATAGAGGTATTTTATATCTGTTAAGACTAATTGATACAATGCAATTTTTTTTTCCCAAGTTTAAACTACTAGGATTCAAAGTATAGAACTTCAACTAATCTGACTCAAGTTAGGTTGACTCGCTACTCTTTCCATCCATAAGACTCGATTTTATAATTTGAGCTACTGATCCTTCTTGTTAATTAATCGCTCTACATACTGAATTCCTTAAAATTCATTTTATATAGGTTGCTTATCCTCATTGTGCAACATGTTTTGGGCGTTGTTATCTTGGTGGAGCAACGCTTATCATGGATGCCAAGAACTTGTATGATGGAATCAACCGCCTACTAGAGACCTCCTTCGTGAGAGAACTCCCAAAACCATTGAACAATGGTGAGGCAAAGGAAGCCAAGAGTGCAGATGAGAATGGCGATGTGCCAGCAATGGAAAACGGAGAAACAACAGATGCCAAAGAATCTGAAGCCATCAATAGTGACGAGGCCAACAAAGGCCCTACTGCACAGACAGATCAAGAAGACACCAACATTGAAAAGCCACTTGAATAGTGTGACAATTAGAGATGGAAATAGGTGTATTTTTCTTCTTTGTCCGATTCCTTTGTGTTGTCTAAAACGAGCGTCGTTTGCTGAAATTATATTGTGCATCATATGAATAGAATAGTCCATAGAAAGCAGTGATTATGTAAGAAGAGAGAGGAGAATTTTGACACAGATTAGTCATAGAGAATGATGTGATGTTTTTTTGGTTACTTTTTTTTTTGGTAATTGTCTTGCATGATAACAAAAGTTATGCATTTTTTTCTCAGCAGATATTGATTTATTAATAATTGACTGCAATGGTTGTGATAATCAGATGTTTATGTCTACAATTATATAACTAATGAAAATCAGAGTTTTAGTAAAAGCATAAGAATAAGAATTTTGGATGATTTTGTTTTATAACACATAAATTCGAGAACATTAGGAAGCTTGTCTGCTTTTTTAATGTTGATGAACTACTAAACACAGACTACATAGTAACAGATAATGGTGCTTGGCATAGAATACAAGTCACTAATTAAAGCATCACACTTATAAACACTTCGTATCAAAGTGCTAAACATGGGACAGCTCATATTATAATATATTTTATCAAGCCAACAACAAATTTGCATACTTGCATTGCCAAGGGAGACATGAGGACCTATCATCACCTTCACAGCAAAATCTGTAGGACAGGTGGCTATCACAAAGCCAAAAGTCCCAAGCCCCAACTGATTACCATTAACCGAAGATGTTGATTCATCAAGGGCACAATACTTTGTTACTGCAAAATTTTGAGCAATCGTGCGGAATGTAAAAGTTTGAACTAATTTTATTTTATTTCTCATATTTAGACACTCTTATTATTAAGAAAATGGAGATGAAATAAATCTTGTACGATAAAAAAGTGAGACAAAGGTTCAATACTTTTTTTTTCTCTTCATTTTTTTATGTTTTATTTTTTAATCTTTTAACTTCCTCTTCTTATTCATGCAAAGGACTCTCGGTAAAGAATTAGTGTTTTATCGCATTGTTCATTTATGATTTATTTGGATGAGTTGAGAAAACTATCACAGAAAATTTGGCGAAAGAAAATGAAGAGAAAAATATATTTTCTCTCCCAGCCATCGTTTGGTTTAGATCAAAATGCGAAGACATAAAAGTTAGGGGAAGAAAATGTATTGAAAATTGAGTTTTTCTCATTTGGATCACAGTGACAATCGAGGAAGGAAAAAAAAACGTGGATCCCACTGTTTATCTTTTCTTCTCTGCAACCTGAAAAAAAAAAGAGAAATAAGATGAAAATTGAGTAAAAGATTTAAATGTTAGTAAAAGATTTTATTAATACTATTATAATGTTATTATATATTTATTATTTATTTAATTTATAACAACTATTTTAAATTTGAATTAAAATAACATATTT
The DNA here is from genome assembly GCA_031216125.1 of Dalbergia cochinchinensis. Taxonomy (NCBI): domain Eukaryota; kingdom Viridiplantae; phylum Streptophyta; class Magnoliopsida; order Fabales; family Fabaceae; genus Dalbergia; species Dalbergia cochinchinensis. The sequence goes on along the minus strand of CM062373.1, from coordinate 48,154,125 downwards.
ATAGTTTTTCTGATATAATAAGGGTATATTTGTCATTTTAATATAACTTATTTTTCTTTCTTATTTTCTTTTCATCCAAACATATAGAGGGAAATTATATTTTTCTCTTCATTTTATTTTTTTCATTTTTTCCTCTTATTTTCTTTTCTCATCTAAACAAGTCATTAGTATTTGATTTAGATAAAAAGTCAGAGAAAAAAAATGTAATTATGTATAAATGACTTTTATAGGTATTATTTTTATGATAAAGAAAAAAAATAAAGAGATAAACTTGTCAATTCATATCATAATTTTTTAAAATTTTCTTTTTCTCCTCCTTTAACAAGAGAAATTTTTAGTAAGTGGGTCCCATTATTCATTTTGTTTCCTCTCCCAATTTTCTATTTAAACAAGTGAGAGAAATTTCCCTTCCCACCTCATTTTCTCTTCTCTAATTTTCTTTCCTTCCCACTTCCCTTAAACCAAACAAAGGGTTAGAGTATGAATTACATAAACTTATCATTATTTTAATGATAAATATTTATAAATTCATTACATATAACCACAAAGTTGTACAAAAAAAATTATATAACCACAAAATAATATGTTATTTGATAATTTATTAAATATGATAAAAACACTAGATAGTCTTTATATCTTTTCATTACTTAAAAAATATTTAAATAAATATACAAAATAAAATATTTTCTCTATTTTATAATATTTTTCACTTTGAGATTTTATATTTAAGAATTTAATTTTGATATACTATCAATGTAAAAAAATTACATAAATATCTAACTATATATTAGTATATCAGTAATAAATGTTGAACTTAATCATCCACCACCTTAAAAGTTTTACAAAATAGAATGATATAATTAGATGATAATATAAAACTCTTTTATAATAAAAGTGTATCAATATTAATCTCTTCAAATTTATATGTTCATTTTTTGTGTCAAACTTTTATTTATTCATTTTGAATGTTTTAAAAAGTAATTTATTTTCAAATTTTGTTATTATATTAATTATACTTATTAATAAAGTGAATGAAAAATATATACCAACACTTGGTTGGTTCAAGTAGATTGACATTTATTTCTTTTAAGCAAGTTCTTGAGTTTGAGTGTTGTAAATGAAAAAAAAAAGTGTTGAGAAAGCTTTACTTCTACAGTAGGCTAATCTAAGTCGAGCCTAGAAGTTAGATGAAAATAAGTGAATAAAAATAAAATAAAATTATAATTTTGTTATAAAAATAATTTCATAGAATTAATTTATCTTTCTTGTCATTAGAATTTATTAAGTCTAAGGTATTGAAAAAAAGAGAGAGAGAAAGAAATTATTAAGTCTAAACGGAGGAAGGGTTCATTACAATTTTTAAGGCAACAAGTGATTAATTAAATATTTTTACTATATCAATATATAATTAAATATTTATATAATTTTTTTAAATTTAATTTTAATGTATTATCAATGTGAAATATTTTTGTCTAATAACATTCTGTTATATAAATAAATATAGTTAACTCTCTCTTTCACTATTTTAAAAGATATATAAATAAAATAATTTAATTGATTTATTTAATAGTGCATACAAGTTAAATTAAATTCCATTGTTTTAGAGTAGCCACGTGGAAGCACTAACACATACCCTGAGCGGCCCATTTGTTGCCGTATGACCCGTTTAGTGAGGATCCATCCGTACTTAGCATCTCTGATACGTGGTAACATGTCTTTCCAAGTTCCACGCCATTTAAAAAAGGGAGAATTGAATTAAATTTATATATTTAGATTGAATGAGTAAATTATTTAAAATAAATTTAAAAATAAATAAATTTAATTATTTTTTTATTTTATTTTTTTTAATAAATTAAAAATAAAATAATAAGATTATTTTAATATTTTTATTTATTAGAATTTAATTCGTGGTTGAATCTCGTTTCAATTTCTTTAATTTTATTAAATTTTAATTCGTATAGAAATTTAATTTTTTTACTTGGTTCTTCTTGATTGAATCCAATTCAATTTGATCGTAGAATTGAATTTTAGGATTTGCAAACCGGCTGTTAGTGAAAGAAACTCAGCCTCTGTTGCCTACACCGAAAATCTTCTCTGAGTATGCCATTAGTGAGGTTTGTCTTCTTCCACCAACTCACTGTTTCCATGCTATGATGAGATTTGCAGAGCAATTGTATATGGGCAATGTCAATCGATGATTTCACACTTTCTTCGTTTTTGTTTGTCCCAATGTTAGTGAGCTTATGAGGGTTGTTGAGGTTTGCCCTATTCTGATAGTTTAAGGTCTGATTAATTTATTTTTTATTATGTTGTTGCACTGTTTTGTTTTTAAGAGTAAAATTGGAGAAACCATCTGAGGTCAACCCCAATTTTGCACTCCACCCCATTTATCATCACTGGACCTCCATTCTATTTCTATACAGAATGGACATGCTTTCTCCACTGGTGTAGCTAAGTGGATGAACAAGCCATTCATGTAAATGCATGCTTTGTTCCAAATGTGTACCCTTTTACTACATACTATTATGAAGGTAAGGTTAGCTGTTTGGCTTATGAGGATATATATAATATAATGATTGGCATCCAAAAAAAATGTGGAGATTGTTGTTTGAATGACTTATATTATTCCCCATGGAAAAATGACTTGGTTAGTTTTTTTTTTTTACCTTTTTTTTTCCAGGCTATGATGGGCAAGGTGATTGGAATATGTATTCTAGATATATGAACCTTGATGGAGGGATGCCTCAGGTAAGCACCTTTTTCTCTGATTACCAGATTTTGTGATAAATATATGTGTACTTTTTATACTCCATTGATTATGATTTGTTGAATGGTGTTAACAATGATGATGCCTGGGTTCTATTGGATGCTGGCTAATTTATGCTTTCTTTTGATTTTAAATAAGATGATGGTGTGTGGATGCTTCCCTAAAACCAGTTTTCAATGAATAGTAGGAGTTTTGAATTTTCATTGATTGTTATTTGCTGTTGCTGATCTTTATCTTTGATCCTAAAATTGTTAGTGAATTTAGTCTTCCATTCTTTTGCCACTTCGTTTTTTTGCATGTATCATTTCTATTTCTTTTTCCAGGTGAATTTGATTCTTATATTTTTACGGTTTCTTACACGCACACACATATGATGCTTGCAATTTTCATTTATTCATTTTTGTCTGTGTTGAAGGTTGACCTTGACCTTGAAAACTCTAAAAGTTTCTTTGATGTCAAAGGGACGATAACATCACTATTGGAAAAATATATTAGGTGAACTAACTGCGAACTGCCTTTGGGTGTCTTATTCTTTATTTTTGATTTAGTGTGCCTGTGCCTGTTGTTTTCTCATTGATTTTTCAATTTTGAATGTTTATAGTCTGTTATTGAGGAGGAGGAAAAGATGAGATTATCTTGGAAAGAGGAAAGACTGTCCAGCATAGAAAAAAAGGAAATAGAATAAGCCTTGTAATAATATGTTGCCTTCAACAGTTGGTTGTATATCCATTGATAAAATAGGAAAACTGGGTTAGCCATAATAGTGATAGTTGATAACGTTCCCTGTGAAAATATTCATCTGATAAAGAATTTTAATGGTTTTAAAAGTTTCAGGCTAGCTTGCACTTTTATTAAAGAGCCGAGAGAGAGAATCTTGGGTCCTTAGATCTTAAATTCTAATATTAAGTTCATGATTTAGTGCTTATTTACTGCATATTGATTGTGCAATTATGAATCTATTGGTGTAAATTTGAGATTTTGTGTTTGATCTGCTGTATACCTTGTGTGCAATGAATTTTGTTTGTGTTATTTAAGGCCTTCTATGGTATACTAATTATGTTAATATCTGTTTGTAAAACTTATTTATATTAGGTTTTTTCTTCCAGTTGTTTCTTGGTGTGGAAAACTGAATGCTATAGCTTGTGCTTCTAAAACATGTGCCAAAATTCCCAAGTTTGTGTGATTTTATCCATAAGTCATGTTTCTTGACTGAAATTCTTTAATTTGTGCTAAATGTTTCGTTCAATATGAATCTTTCTTTAACTTCTTTGTTTAGTTTACTTATATGATATTTTTCTTGCTCATACATATCAGTTTCCTCATTTGTTGGCAAGTTTAAATAGGTGAATGTATGCACTTGGACAGTTTTTCCAAGATAAGAGAGGAGATTACCTTGCCATATCGCAAGGTCATTTCGTTATTTTGGCCATTCCACAACAAATTAGTTTAAGCATTCCTGATAAGGAGTATCTTTTGCTGTCCACCAACACCAACACTATTCTAGCCCAATCGTGTCCCAGGTGCATTTCTTTATTGCTCAGTCTTATTTTTTTTTTGGTTTTCAAATCAAAGCTAATTGATTAGGTAAGTCTCTAGGTGGCTTGAAAATACCTGATATATTAGTGACACTTGTAGAGCACAATGAAGAAACTCACCAAATGTCCCATTAGTAGGTAATATATAATGCTTTACCTTTTTTTTCAGAAGCCAAGTATCACTGACATATAAAAGCTCACTATCTTATAATGCTTGATTTTTTTTATTTGTTTGATTATAGATCATTTGCTTGGTTCAATCAGTGTTGTCAAATGGCGGCCATGGCGGCGCCATGGCGCCATGGCGTGGCGGATTTTGGCCCCTCCGCTATGAGAAAATTTGTACATTATGGCGGCCATGGCGGCGCCATGGCGGTCTTATGGCGGGCATAAATGGCGGATTTTTAGTCTACCGCCATGAGCCGCCATCCGCCATTGACAACTTTGGGTTCAATATATTTGAGAGTTTAGTGATTAATTGTACATAGGTCTTACAATTTCAAGATTATCTTAGATTTGATATTATGAACAAATAGTACTGTGATTTGGCTTTTTCGAATGCCTCATTTTGTTTTCGGGTCCTTCATGTAATTAGTAAGTCTTTGCATTTGGAATTCATGCTTTGGTTAGTGCCTAATTTGTTTTAAATTTGTGCTTCGTAGATTGTATGCTTTTTTCTGTCTGAGTCAATTCTTTTGGTTTAAATTGTCTCATTATAATAATAATAATAATAATAATAATAATTATTATTATTATTATTATTATTAATGGTTTAGATTGTTCTAATGTATGATCTAATGGCCAATTCATATTTAAAGATTACATTTATGTTGAGTCTTAAAATTTGATCTTATAGTTGATAGGTTTATGTTATGCCATGTTTTATTATACATTGTTATTTGAGTTTCTGTCATTTCTATTTCACCAAACCATGTTAATCCTATTTAATGTACACTGTTATTTGAGGTACTGATAAGAGGATTGCTATTTGATCACATTAAATCAACGCACTCATTGACACACTTTTCACATCAACGGCCAAGATATTTGTTTGTTAACTTTAAAAAAAAAAAAAATTCTTTTTTCAATGCATCAAAAACGTGTGTCAATTACATATCAGAAAGCTTACTTTCAGGGTTTTAAAAGGGAAGGTAATCTTCCTGTTCCCAAGTGTGTTGTGGTGTATGATGGTGGCACATGTAAGTTGATTGTTGTCAAAGTGAAGCTAGAATTGTAAAACATCGAGCTGATATGATGTTACTTGCTTGTTGTCAACTAGAAAACCATGCTTTATCAAGGATATGATTTCATTACCGTTGATGTAGTAGAATTCAGTGATAGTTTGTTATTCATTTACTATTTTTTAGAATTTATCTAACAAGTCCTGAGTTTGTGTTTCTGAGATGTAATTTCATGCAATTTTGATGACATGACCAAATGAGTTGCATTTCTTTTGTTGGTTTGTATCGTGTTTATTATTCATTATTTTGCATATAACCTCGATGATCTTAATCTATGCGATCTATAATTTAGACTTTCATTAAAAGTATTTGGTAGCAAACAAAATTATACTTGGGAGAGGTATATACTCCTAATTATTGCAGCATAAACTAATAAGTGAGGTGTGTAGCTAAACATATTCATTGCATATAGAAAAGAAAACGAGTGAAGCACAACTCATACCGAGCAATAAATTAAGAAGATTAAACACTAATAATTGCCTTTAGCATCTAAAAGTTAAAATGACATGCAATTAATTATTTGAGGGTATGTTGAAGTTGTTAAAAATTCAATAATGTTTAAAAAAAGACACTAGGCATGTTGTCTATAGTATTGCTATTGTCTTGCTATTTTTGTTTCCAAGGTGGCATCTCTCACCGAAGAGTAATGGGCACAAAGAAAACTCATTTTTTTAAAGTAATTATGAGTCCCCTTTTCTTCATATAAATTAATGGAAAAATAAGACTCAACTGAAATTATAATTGGTCATCAAAGTCAGTATCTAACTATTGGGACAGTTAAAATCTATTTAGAAAAACCACTCATTCAGTGACATTCAATGTAAAAACTTCAAGAGTTATGAAATGTGGTCACAATCATAAAGTAATTTCATTTTGTTTCCTTCTTTAGTATAGATTACTAATAGCTTGATATTTGTAAGAGTTATATATATTGTGCATTGCATAGGGTTTTATGGATGATAAGTTTCATTTTGGCATTTATTGGGTAATTGACTTCATATTTGATGTTATTTTGATGATATTACGCAATGCATTACTTACTGAAAATCTAAATTGAGAAAGCCCGAATGCCAGATCTTTCTTTCTTTATTCTCAAAACTGTAAACTGAATTTTTTTTCACTGTTAATTTTCAGGAAAAAAAACCTTAGTAGTTGACAAAATTTTAGAGAAGTACAACCTTATGATCTACTTTCTTTTCATATACTCTAAGAAGTATTTTTTCAATGTAATATTTTTATGTAAAGAAGAAAATGTAGAAAAGTAGTTGATATTAATCCTGAGATGATAAACAAAAGTTGCGTAAAAGGTACACATTATTTTAGACGTGAAATTGACATAGAGAGACAAAAAAAATTTAAAATATATCTTCAAATCTTGATACAATACACGGTAACAATAACAAGTTTTATTTTTAAATAAACCGTGCGTAGCATGGGTATCCCACTAGTTGATTACAAAAATTGACCTATATTATGAGATGGGATGAGAAAAATAAAATCGTATGAGTACATGACCTAGGGATGAGCCCTGCAAATGTGTCCTCTTTCAATCTAAAAACCATGCAGTGCTTGTAATTTCACAAGACACAAAGTTGAACTTAGTATTCAACACCATAAAAACTACGGGAAAGAAAATTTGCGGGGGTTGAAGTAAGTGTTATGAATGTATAAGCACTGCATCGATTTTCTCATTGGTTCTTCTGCAAATGCTTGATCTCACTTCCTTGTGTATGGGCATTAGTTCCCCCAAAACAGTGAGACCAATGGCATCATCACCATCATCGTCACCTACCCAAGATTCCGGGGAGCAACAAAAACAACCCCAAACTCAAAGGTTGCAAATTTACTCCAATATGAATAATGGGGTCACCCCCTTTTGGAGAGGTACCTCTTTTTTTTTCCAAAGCTCTCTATAGTGCTCTTGCTTGCAAGTTGCAATTCTAAAAGAAAAAATAAAGTTTGATTTTTTGGGGTTTTTATTTTTTTGGGTTTGCAGAGAAGTATGAAAGAGAAGCCAAGAGGTATTGGGATGTCTTCTACAAGCGCCACAAGGACAAGGTTGGTTTTTATTTATTTATTTTAATTTATTTGATTCTATTTGCAGTTGATATATCTTTAAGGATTTAATTCATAATATGCAACATTCAATCGTGCATTACCTCGCCAACAACAGTGTTTGACTCAATTGCATACTATTTTGAAAATCTTACAAATAGAAGTATCTAATTGGACGATAGTGTCAAAGTCTTTTACATTGACATTTGCATTAGCCGTGCGTCAAAATTAATATCTATTCTTAATATTAATTATTAATTATAAAAGAATTTAATTTTGATATATTGTTATACAATCATCTATTCATGTATTACTAAATAATTAAACGCATCTGACTTTCATAGTAGCTTCTCCAAATATCACAGTATGATGAGATATAGCGTAAAACATATTACACAGATTGCTCTTATTAAAATGTCACATTGTTTTGAGGATTTTAGAGACATAATGAAAATATGGTGACATTTTTGTCATTATTAGTGAAAGCATATCCTTTTGTTTGTGTTTTGTGCTGTGCATTTTTAGTTAGATTATCATTAACACCCAGAAACTAGACTAGACTAGCCTATTCTGTTCTCTGTTAATGCAATTTTTTTGTTAATTTCTATGTCTTATATTGTAGGCATTTGGTATGAGTTATTTGCCTGTAGTGATGATGCAATTTTTTTTCAGTTTTTTAAAGATCGGCACTACTTAGATAAGGAATAGGGCGATTACTTTTCTGTGAGTGTGGAAATTAAGTTTTGATTTGCTTTGTGTTTTTTTCAATGTGTTGCTTGCAGTACTAATGATTTCAATAATTCTTTTTATTTTCAGGAAGGAGGAAGAAAAGTGATTTTGGAGGTATATTTGCTTACATTGTGCTGTTTCTGCCCTTGTGGTTTTTAAGTTATTGCACTTAATAGTAATACTGTTTAGTATAAAAGCATGCCACAATGCTGCAATTGGATTATTGCGAAAGGACACTTTTCTATTCTTCTATGTGAAAGGTTCTATGGTCATGTAGATAGAACATTGCGCAAACATATTTGTGAGATCCATAACGGGGTATATCTATGAATGGAATTTATTTGCTGTTTAAGCTCCTGTTCAGCAGTGCTTTGGTCTAGTAAGTTACTTAATAATAAATGCTATTTGCTAAACAGGTTGGTTGTGGAGCTGGAAATACTATCTTTCCTGTGATAGGATTATATCCAGATGCTTTTGTTTATGCATGCGATTTCTCACCGCGAGCTATTGAGTTGGTTAAGGTCAGAAATCTCCTCTTTGTAAACTTTCTCTTTATTCATGTCCTTATACTAAGCTTGTATTGCTACTTTGCTATGTGCTTCTTGATTAAGTCCTGATTTAGTGGTGTCAGCATGCCTGGTATGTTGGGTGACAAATGGATGGATTGGATGAGTTTTGGATTGGATCATAATAGATGGATAAAAAAACATTAATCCATTTTGAATCCATTAAGGATTTGATAAAACTGTCCAACACATTCATGAATTTTTATTGCTTATTGCTTCTCTTATAATAAAAGAAAAGAAAAAGTATTACCTATTGTATAGATGCAATTAGAGCTAAGTTGTATTTATTCATTCTTTTTAATTGCAGACACATGAAGACTTCAAGGACTCCCATGTTAGTGCTTTTGTCTGTGATTTGACAGCTGATGATCTGTGCAATGAGATTCTTCCATCATCAGTTGATATTGTTACCATGGTATTTTCAAATGACAGTTATAATGTTTTATGTATTGTAGAATGATCTGCGTCATTTTCTTGCCTTATTTCATATAAAATTTTGTGCTCTTATTATTGAGAACTAGATGTGAATCTCTTGTTTAAGTAGCTGACATGGTAAGCAGATATTTATGTTATCTGCAGTGTCCCCAGAAAAAATGCCTCTAGTATTGCAAAATGTTAGAAAAGTTATCAAGGTAAGAAATTTTTGTATTTATTTATGCAGATTTACATTTTCATAAACCTCGCTAGATAACTTGTTCATATCATATGTGATGAAATTCATGCCTTTTCTCCATTTGTAGCCGAATGGACGTGTGCTATTCCGGGACTATGCCACTGGAGACCTTGCTCAGGTTCATTATATTGTACTTTCTTATTAACTCTCTGTTAAAAAATTGGCAAGCGTACAGTTTTTATCCAGGCAATTCTCTTCTGATAATTATTTCTCTGTAATGATTAAGAATCCAAATTTACCTCTTTTTCTTGTTCATATCAAAGTGAATTAAAATTTAATATCTCTAAATTTAGCTATCATTTATACCAAGGTGGTTGGAATAGGAGAGAAAGAGGTTTGGTTGATATAATTCAGGTGGTTTATCCTCTCTGAAGTGCAAGTATTCTTACTCAATGTAAAACTGTCTGGTTTTTAGCCAAATATGGTCAATAATCAAACAAATTACAACTTCAATTTTATAATGTGTTGTTGGTAAACTGTTTAACTTTCACATTTTGGTTGATTGATTTCTTTTTGTTTGAGCAATTAGTGATTCCTATGATGTATGTATATTTTCTGTTCTATAGGGAAGATTCTCAACCAAGGATCAAAAGATTAGTGAAAACTTTTATGTCAGAGGTGATGGCACCGTAAGATTTCAGTTCTGGCTATGTTATCTTGTAACCTCTTTCATATTAATTCTTCCTTTTTAATGTAAATACTTTATTTTCTATCCAGCGTGCTTACTACTTTTCGAATGAGTTCTTGACAAATTTATTCAAAGAAAATGGTTTTGATGTTGACAAACTTCATGTATTCTGCAAACAAGTTGAGAACCGTTCAAGAGAATTGATAATGAATCGGTAATGTGTTATTTCACAATTTCCCTTTGCTCAGTTTTATATGCTAGAGTTGTAGTTTTATTAAGAGTCGTGGTTTTGCTTCAGGTAACCTATCTCATAAGATGCATTTTTGAACTTCTGTGGATATATATTCTAGAGATCTGACTTTTCAATCATTTCCCCTCATCCACTGCTTGAAGGGGAAAAACAAAAACTTTTCTTTTCATCTTCTCTTGACTGTAGTTACCCTTTATAATTCTCCTTCTTTGTTTGGTGTTTTCAGGCGTTGGGTCCAAGCTGTATTTCGTGTTTCAGATGATTTGAACTCTTCCAGTAAAGAAGCTGAGGCCAACCATCTTGGTGGTAATAATATTGATCTAGAAACCAAGCAAAACAATTTGAATGGTAATTTAAATGACTCTGCAATTGACTTGTCCGAAGGTTTGGCAGCCGACATGTTTGGAATCTTCCCTTACAATGAGTATGAGGTAAGGATCTCTCGGCTTTGATCAGGTGCTGCAGGTTCTCCTAACTCCTAAGTTACAACCACAAAGTTATCATTTTGCATGTGTTCTCTCTTCATTTTTTTTTTTTTTGTGTGTGCATATTTTAACACATACTATCTGAGGTTGGTTCTTTTGGATGTTCTATAAAATTTGAATGTCTCTTGGTAGTTTTGAGGCGCTTCATTTTAACAACTGGGAAGGCAAGGTGCGTTTGGTTTCAGTTTTTAGTTTTCATTTTCAGTTTTCCATATTTCAGAATTTTGTAAAGGAAATACTAAAATTTAGAAATGCAAATTGAAAACTGGATTTTATAGTTTTCACATTTTTCAGTATTTTCTTTACAAAATCTTGAAAATTAGAGAACTGGAAATTGAAACCAAATGCACCCTAATCCCCTTTTTAGTTCTCAAATTTGATTATGGACCTTTTATGTCCTCGTCAAAAGCCCTACTTATTACTGTTTGTTCCTTATCATTACAATTATTATTATTATTATTTTTTCTTTTGTTATCTTATGAGGACAAATGGTATTCATCACTCGTATTTTCCTGCTAGATTGTTGAGATCAACCTTGGAGGCTGGAATTTCAAGATTAGTGTACTTTCAAAAGAGTACCAACATACCTGCAAATCAACTGGTTTAATGCTTTGGGAATCGGCTCGATTAATGGCTTCTGTCCTCGGGGAAAATCCCGATATTGTAGCAGGGAAAAGGGTCTTGGAGTTGGGAAGTGGCTGTGGGGGAATCTGCTCTATGATTGCTGCTAAATATGCTGACCTAGTAGTGGCTACTGATGGAGATGCTCTTGCCCTTGACCTCCTTGCCAAAAATGTTGCATCTAATCTTGAGCCACCATTGCTGACTAAACTAATTACAAAGAGACTGGAGTGGGGAAATAAGGATCACATAGAAGGCATAAAGGAAGTGATCAGTAATAAAGGGTATGATGTCATCATTGGCACAGACGTAACATACATTCCTGAAGCTATATTGCCTTTGTTTGCAACTGCAAAAGGACTAATTGCATCCAGTGGAGGGAGCAAAAATGATGTGCCTGCACTGATTCTTTGCCATATATTCCGCCGTGTAGATGAACCATCCTTGCTTTCAGCTGTGGCGCAATTTGGATTTAGATTAGTGGACAAGTGGCCTGCTCGCACTCCAGATAAATCGTCTCAAAGCATTATTAGCAACTGGTTTTTGGACAATGGTTTAATGGATGATCTTCCTAGTACAGCATTAAACATTTTGCTCTTCTGCTTGGAGTGAAATGAAGTTTTGTATTCTAGCTTGAATGCAAATTGGTTTTTGATTCTTTTAATTACAATATAATGTGATAAGTAGAATGCAATTTGAAAGCTGATTCATTTAAGTACTTAACAATCTTTTTGGGGTGATTTCTAGTTGTGGCAGACTTTGATGGTGTTGTAAGTTTTGAATTTATAAATTTTGGGAAAGGGAACACTGGTGGGGTATTGTGGAGCAGAGTTCTGTATATTTTACTTCTGTTTAATTATTTATTTTTGTTTAATGATTTTAAATTTTTTGAAGTTCATTGTTTTGCTCTCCCATTTGGGGAGCCATACGTGTGGACATATGAATAGGAACAATGAAATCTCATTCATAACAAGAAAATTGACCTAACATTCTGCATTTCTTTTAACTTTTGGTAAATTGAAAGGAAACAAATTATCTTTGAGACATTTTTATAGGAAGTAACATTTTTTTTTTATCCTATTAGAAGTGTTTTTGTGCATGTCAAATGATAAACCACACGGGCGTCTAATATTTTTCCTTTTGCTAAAAGTGGACAGAAGGAAACCAGCAAGAATTGGGTGTGGTAATGAGTTAATATTTTCAGTAAATTTCTTATTTTTTATGATTTTATAAAGAAAATAATGAAAAATATTAAAGTATGAAATTCAGTTTTCATTATCTCCTTTATAAACTACTGAAAACAGAAAAATAGAAAATAAAAATAAAAAACTATTTTCTGAAGCAAAACACATTATTAGGTTTCCTTAAAATATGGTCCATTCCCTTTGTATTTTGGCTGTCGTACTTGAAGTTGTGGATTAGACTTCATACTCAAGCATATTTCATGAGTAAAAAGATAGGATGATTTAAACCCTTCAAAATGTCTTAGTTAAGAGGACAGTTCAATAGAAATAATACCTAAAAATAGAGATAATGGTCAAAAAGGGTATATTTTGTTGGGGCATATTTTGCTAATGGCAGTTTCATCACAAGAAGGTAAACCAATCAAACTTAACCCCCTTCCTCCATAAGACCGAAGCTTCTCAGAAATAAAGAAGCCAAAACAAGGACCACTCTAGTAACAGGGCTACTGAATCCACCTTCACTTTCTTTTTCACCCAAATTGAAGCATTATATTCCATGTTCTGTTATAAAAAGACTAGAAAGAAGGCTTTAGCATATATGTTTATCTCCTATAATTAAACAATTTATTCGGATCAGCTAGCTGCATGCACATATTCTTTTGGTTTTATATTTTCAGAAGGTACAGTTCATTGCATTTACAGTTTACCTTTACATTACAATAATGTGAGGAGTGGTCTAGTAACAACAAAAATTCCTTGCATTATGCATCAGATATTATTGTTTAATATTCAACAACGTAAGATTGCACAAAGAAAATAAATCTCCAAGGCACCTAACTAGGCTAGCCTTCTTTGTGCTTTGTGCTAACAAATTAGTACTAATTAATATTTCATTGCAATTTGCATCTGCGAAATTTTGGTGGCTGTTCTTTGCTTATAAACTCCAATTAATGAATGCAACAATAGTTTTGGGGTGGGAAGTTGATGAAATATTTTGATAGATTTTTGTTTTTTTACTAGTTGTACAATGTAAATTTTTTATATATATACTAGTATTATAAAAAAAATATGTATCCTATTAGTCGATAAGGTAAAAAGTTATATTCAAATGTTGAATTCTATTCTAATTTGTACTCTACAATGTGGAGGCTTCTAAGACATTTTTTTAAAATCTGCTTAACAAAACCGTAAGCCTATATATACGTTGTTTATTAGTCTGAAGAGAAGTTATGCTTATATTGGAAAAGAAAGATGATGGATTTCAATGCAAGAATGTACAAAATGGAGTGGATGAAATCAACAATTGTTGTTATATAATTCGGAAGAGCACATTTTTTCGACAACTTTTGCTCATATTTTTGTTCCTCTATATCAAACACCCAAGTTTTGAACATGTTACAATATGTATCGTATAGAAACATTGCTTATTTAGATAAATCGACACTGCTCAAAGATCTCATGAGCAAATTGCAATAGTTGTTGAAGATTATTAACGGGGAATTTATATCCAAACTGTTTATATATAAGATCAAACGTTTTCCGTTTGGTATACATGCAGGCTTGGCATCGTTAGAATTAGTCTCCAAATAAGTAGTAGGATAAATATGTGTGTGCATGTATGGCAAGTCAGAATTGTAAAAACAGTGTTTTAGTTTTTTTTTTTTAGGGCATCTTTATAAATAATTTTTGAGTAATGTCACGGTTAAGAGAACCTCTTAATAATGACCTTTTTAAGAGACCCTCTCTTTAAAAATATAACTCACTCACTTTTGCACTCGATCCTTCTTGATTTTAATTGTTTGATTTATCTTGGGATTTATTTATATATTAGGAATGACATTGCAAAGCAATGAATAGGGAGTCGTCAAAATTAACCATGCCACCGCAAACATGAAAATTAGATGAAATTTGTTCTATTAAAAAATTATATAGATAAATTGTAAGAAGCTTTCTCCTAGTCTTTAATTTGCACTTAAACCCTCTAATGAACCATGTGTCGGTGCCGAGCGATTTAATTTATGCCTTCTTGTAAACTAGTACCGGTACATATACATATACATCCAAATATATATGTACAACTTTATACAGATACTTATATTATCATTAATGTCATCACTCATTTCTTTAAAATTCAAATACACGCATATATCTTCTTACTACCAATTGTGCTTAAAAGGGTAGTTTTACATCAGTCTGTAGGATACCTTTGTCAAAGACCAAAAAAATATACACATATACATCTAGTTCAATTCATCAAATAGAAAATACATATCATATCATTGTTTCAATTTCCTAGCATTTAAGCTTCTGCGGAGGATCACAACTGAAGGGGCTCCATGTCAACAAGACTTTCCACATTCTGAGAAGGATGAAAGCTTACAGTTATAGCAAAGTGGTGGTCAACTATAGATATAGGATGGTAACCAATGAAGAGAGAACCAGACCAGACCAGCCAGTCCGACGGGGTTAGCCGGGAACCAGTCTGGTGGCCAGTCCGGTTAAGATGGAAAAACTGGAGAAAGTCAAAATCGGGGAAAATTGGCTAATCGGACCGATCTGACCAATTTTCTTGTTTTTCAGAACTTAATTTTTTTTTTG
This sequence comes from Dalbergia cochinchinensis, assembly GCA_031216125.1. NCBI lineage: Eukaryota > Viridiplantae > Streptophyta > Magnoliopsida > Fabales > Fabaceae > Dalbergia > Dalbergia cochinchinensis. The sequence goes on along the minus strand of CM062373.1, from coordinate 48,138,793 downwards.
TTCTAAAACTTAAATACTGATATCTTATGGCAGTCATAGAGTAAAAACAAAAAAAAACGAAACCAAAGAAGGACACTAACAAAAATTATTGGATTGTTATTCTCCTCTCTCCGTCATTCACAGACCACTCACCATAAACCTCACTGGTTACTAATAAATATTGTTTTCAAATGCTTTGTGATCGTGTTATAAAGCTGAGAATAGAGAAATTTTATATGGATTGTGTTTACTTTTATGGACCTATGAATATTTTTTATTGATTATGTTAATCTTAATGATTTAATATATTTATTTATATTCTAATTAATCATATGTATATATTTATATATATTTTTATTACATTCTGGTTGAACCGCGGTTGGACCTCTAAACCTTTGAATCAGTATCTTGACCGTTTCGATGTCCGGTCCGATTTTCTCTTCCTTGATGGTAACAGAGAAAGAGATTGAGGAAACTGAGATAAAACACACAATATGATAAAATTTACAAAATGATGAAAGGTGTTTTATAATGATGGCCTAGTCCATGACTTATAGGTAGCGTTTTGTAGGGGGGCAGAGACAGAAATATAAGAACAATGGAGACGGAGACAAAAATAATAAATATGTATTGAGGTATTATTGAAAGAAAAAATGAATAAATTTCTATCTTCGTATCCTGTCCCCACATTTTGGAAATATAGAAATTGTGTTTTTCTGTCTTGGAAATAGAAAATTTTTCTGTCCCCTGTTCTTGTCTCCACCACCAACTAGGTTTGTGCCTCCAGTATCTTTGTATTTCTGTTCCAGAGATAGTAAACAAACGCTACTATATTGTATGGGAAATGTAACTAATTACTCATTAACTACATCTCTAACTAATCTCAATTAAAACCTGAAATAAACTCAACAAGCTTCATATACTCCAGCAGACTAACACGAACACTTACATATATACGCCATGTCTTAGAAGTTAGCACCCTAGTGTATATATCTAGAAGGGATACAATCAATATATTAAATTCACAAAAAACAAAAAGACACGGTATGCTTCTGAAGTTCCTCTTTATAACATCAGATTGATTTGTGCTAGCTAAAGAAATGAGCTGAACCTGATGATATATGAAAATTAACTACTTAACAGGTTCCATGTGTAGTTCAGATAATGAATTCTAGCACTTCTGAAAGAGAATTCAAAAAAAGTTTGTTAGCCAATCAATTTAAACCCAAAACTCTAATATAGTTTGGCATGACCTCAAAATTAGGGGTAAATTTTTTCTTAAGGATGATTTACAGCCTTTTTTTTTTCCCTAACTCAAACAACATACACTATACGACAGAACTGAACAAAAACTACTGTTTCTCTTAACAGCATAAAACAAAAGGTCACTTGCTAGGTTTTCCTAGATGCTTTGATTAATCAGCACCACCCTCTAATACTTCACAGCATTAAGTTGCTGAAAGTATAGCATCAAAATTCATCAATTAAATAAGATTTAAAGTCTTAAAGATAATTATAATTCTGTGTAAGCAGTATCTGCCTAGCACAAGGGGAGAAATAAAATGTTTATTTTTTTTTTTTTGGGTACAAAATAAAATGCTTTTACTGCAGATCAGTATGCACCAAGTACCTATATATATCAATATATATGGAAAATACCTACATATAGCTTCAAGCATGAAATCATGCAAGAAAGTATCATGTGTGCGTACTCTCTTCTGTCACCTCTGTTACCCTTAATTAATCTCCATAGAGATTAATCGATGAAAAATCTGATATGTATCTGCTTTCTCTTAAACCTGCAGTGACCATTTTGAAAAAGGTTTGGACTTGAAGGGTTAATTCGTGTGGAGATAGAACTGAATAACTAACCCTTGTTTTGAACCCCAAAAATTGTTCCATTTCTATGGAACAAACGACAAACTTGATATGTTGTTGTGATGAGTTTTGAAGGGGGATGAAGGGGTATATATACAGGTTGAGAGAGAAATTGCTTGTCTGGAACATAATCGTCTTCCTTCATTTTCTTTGAGAGTTCTCCTAAGAATCCATGTATATCACAAATTTCAGGGTGCGATGTTTCTATTAGGAAGTAGGAACAAATGCATTTGTCTCTTCTGCTACTATTATTAGCATAGCGCAATTGATCTGACATGAAGGCTAGGCTACAAGCAAGAGAACTTATTGCTTCCACCAATATGGCTTTTGATTTTGACCTAAAGAGGAGGGTTTAACATCAGATACATATGCTTCTGAAAGATTGTACCTTGGTAGTATTAACACTAAATTTTATTCCAACTTCGAAGTAACTATATTAAGTAACTAATATCAGCTTCCATGACGTCTAAACCACTGCACCGTGGTGACAATAGGAAAGAGCAAGTAAATCCTGGAAATCTTCCTACCTACATTAAACCACATCTGAACTAATAATCCACAGAAGTTCTTTAAAAAAAAGATTCATATTTGAAGACAAGGCATAATTCATACAAAGAAGACAAATAACAAATGACAAGAAGAAATTAGCATTTTATTGTAGCAACAAAATTTGAAGCAAGGGATCACCTTGAGTTCTTCCAAAGAGAAGCCCCTGCCTGCCCTCACTTTTCATATATTTAGGGATTGGAACTGTTGAGAAACAGAGAAAGAGAGAAAATCATAGAATGAATCCGTGTGTCTAAACTGCACAACAGAGAAAATATATATAGACAATGTGTAATAAATACACGATAATTACAAAGATATATTTTCCCTAATTATAGATAATTACAGATATTTACAGATTCTAACAGGGACCAAAGACAAAGAAAAGTGGAATAGTTACAAAGTTGTCTGTGGGTTTTCCTGGCTGGTCGATTAAACCATGTCTTAACATAGTTCTGCCAGTGTTTCCAGAAGTGCCTGTTTGGGATAATGTTGTTGTGGTTAACAGCAAGCAATAATTACCAGAAAATGCAGAGACAGCAAAGGAATGTGAGAGACTTACGAGTGGGTGCAGCTGAGGCAGAGGCAAAAGCAGAAGGCTCCTAAATCCCTCTTTCTGCATCAGCAGCAAGATTTGAACTTGGTCCTCTCCTTAGGAGTACAGCTTGCTTATCATTGCACCTGACTCTTATTGCTTGAAGTCAGAAAGATTGCTATCTGTACGAGGCAAGCTTACAATGTTTGACATTACGCTGCTTGTTTGGAACCAATCGGTTTGAAAGTCTTTTGTACCCCAATAAAATTGGGCGTCAAAGCTTCTCGAATATATTTCCTCTTCTTAAGCTTCTGGATCTTCTGGATCTTCCTCAGCTGTTTGGGATCAACAGTTTTCTTTGCTTTTTCCAACTTCTCTGCCCTTCCCCCAGTATATGCATGAATTGCTTTCTCTCTCTTGTCATCGGGTAACAAAGCCAATCTCGAAAATTTCTTGGGACTCACTATTCCCAATTTCTCATTAATGTCCTTGAATGCCGGAACAAGGCCACGCCTTATGAAGCATCCTTCGATGAGCCGCACTGAATTTAATTCAGGGAGACTTGGGGCATCTTTTAACTCAAGATCCAAGCAAAATGGGGAGTCTTTCAACCACATTCTAAGGGAGTGAGCCTTAGCTACAAGGACACCATGTCTTGTCTTACAGGGTAGGAAAGGCGATCCCATTTCCCAAAGACATGCCTTCAACGTGCTATCAAGTGATACCATGTTATATTCTGCTGTTCCTGTTATTAGTACAACTGATTTTGGTGACTCTGGATTTCCCTGCAAGGAGGCATCCTGCCATGATAATGAAGTCCCAATGTTAAGGTGAGACAAAGACAATATAAAGGTAATTAAGTGATGAACATTTTTCTTTGTAATCAATGATGACAATATTTATGGCTCATAATGCAATGCCCTAAACCTCATAAACCAATCCATCCAACTTTATTTGCACCCAAGCTCTAACACACAACATATAAAACTAAAAATTGAAAGTCTAGGTAAAAAAGTGCAGGTATGTAAAAAGATTATGTGGGTGACCGGTCATAATATGCATACCAGAAAAGACTGAAGATTGAACTAGTAGACGGAAACATGTGAATTATTTTGGTTTCATATATCCAACAGTTTATTTTTTCCTAACTCAACATTCTGAAATTCTAGTGATAGTTATGGCTTTTCATGAGCAAGTGCACCGGAGAGAAGAGGTCAGATGACATAAACTCCAATTATTCCTTATTTGGTGAAAAGAATTTTAAAATTCATATTTTGTTTCAATGGCCCAAGCATTTTTATGAGCTAAATTACTTAGAAAACAATAGTATTAGTGGATGAGCTTCTTGCAAGTCGTGGGTTTATTAGACAATCTGAAGCCTCTTGAAACTTATTCCTATTATAATCGCACATAGAATCTGGTGAATTATCAAAATGAGATGACATGTGAGAGTGTGGAACACTTAATTTTCTTTTTGCATCCCATGTTTAGTTAATTGATATAGAGGGACATGACAAGAATAGATGCTTATAAAATACAATTATGCTTACAAGTAATGATCAGACATTGCAAAAAATATTATTTGATAAGATCCAGAGAAAGACCCATGTTCATATTTTGCTACAAATGAAGTCAACTAACAACTCTGGAATTAATTACTTCTTTGATATTTAGTATATCTTGCTCTCACACTTAAACCTTGTCCATTTACTACTCAACTGACTTTCTTTGGTCATGCCATAAATTTGTGAAAAATGGAAGCTTTCACAACACAGTATAACACATTTCAACTCTACGAAGTTTTTGAGCCAATGCTCGGGCTTTAGAGCCTAGCAAGATTCATAAAAGACATGGTTATAGTCAGATGAAGAGGCTTTGTAGACCTTTATCATAACAATTAAATAAAACATATCTAAAAATGCAAGCTTTCACAACACAGTATAACACATTTCAACTCTACGAAGTTTTTGAGCCAATGCTCGGGCTTTAGAGCCTAGCAAGATTCATAAAAGACATGGTTATAGTCAGATGAAGAGGCTTTGTAGACCTTTATCATAACAATTAAATAAAACATATCTGAAAACTGGGCTTCCACATGTCCTCAAAATTTCACAAGTATTGCACCATGCAAATAACAAGGGTAATGGTACTAGTTAAGGAAACAAGAGCATAAAGTTTTTAAAGTTTTCAACGCACTCTTAAAAATCTTCCTTTTTCAATCAAAGCTTTCTTTTTCTTGATTCCTTAACCAGCGCCCACATAACAATGTATTTTTGTTACGAGCAACAGTTATGAAATATTATAAGTGAAAAAAGCATAAATCATTGTGAAAGAACCCTATAAGAGAAATAGAGTTCACCTGCATGTGGTCAAGCCATAAAGTAAGGCCAACAAGAGCTGAACCAGCAGATAGTTTTCTAAAATCAGCCCCCCAGTCCTTCTCAGCAACTCTGCAATTGATAAATGCAAGCAGTAAGCAACCTAACCGAGCTTTTAACACTATAGCCAAAACTTGTGATATAGAGGTACACTTTGTCTACCAGTTCATACCTTCGACAAAAGTATATTGCAGTTAAGAACTTTGGAAAAGGACTGATAATACCTACCTAAAGATATCATGGCGATAAATGCTTCTCTTGATTGCCAATTGGAAAACCCATGATGCAGTGGCCCGGAGTTCAAATGCCCACAAGAGGTCCACCAAAGCATTGACAAAGTTAAAAGCTGCATTGTCTTCGAAAGGTTCTAGTCTCGCCAGACATTGGTCCACCTCTGACACAAGCAACTCCGATTTTTCTTTTAGAAGCCTACAAAACAATTAGTATACATTAGTTGGACAGATATGAAAAACAAATATGTGCTACTTCCTCTGAAAATTAAGGCAAAAAAATATTTTGCATAGAAAACAATAAACAAAGAAAGACTAATGAGCACCTGATTGGGAGATCAAATCCAGAACCTTGAAGTGCATTTAAAAGATTCATCGCTTCGTTTGCTCCCTCGCATAAGCTTGCAGCTCTTACAAAGCACGTCCATATTCGATGGTCAGGTTCTATGGCTGCTTCCTTCATCTCTGTGAGCTTTTCAATTCCAGCTTTATAATCTCCTTTTTTCAGATATGCATCAATAACGGAGCTGTAAGGTAGAGTATCAAGAACCTGTCCAGTGGTTTGCAAGTTTTTTAGGACCTTCTCAGCTTCCTCAGGCTGCCCGGATTCGCCATAAGAAACCATAAGCAAATGCATGGTGGCAACAGTGGGCTCTATCCCAGCTTCTTTCATCATGGCCAGTAGATTTTCAGCTTTCAGATGATCCCCAGAAGTTCGATACATTTTCATCATTAGATGATAAAAAGAGCGGTCCAGTTTATAACCGTCTGATCTAAGCTCTTCAAAAAGTTCCTCTGCCTGTTCAACAAGTTGCTGCTTACAAAATGCTGCTATCAAGCTTTTGTATGTGTCCAGCTTAGGTTCCACACCAAGTCTCCTCATTTCATGCATCAGTGAAATACCTTCTTCTGGTCTACGGTCTCTGCAGTACATTATAATTAATGTATTATAAGTTTCCTCATTTGCTTTAAGACCAGCATCTTGGATCTTTTGATAAACTAAAGTCATATTTCTAAAATCTTCAATTCTTGAATATAACTTCAGTACAGAGTTATAAATCCCAAGATCAGGCTTAAATCCGGCCACTTCCATCTCACATAACATGGCTTCTACATCCCTTACTCTCTTGAATTTGCACAACAATCCAATCATTATTCTGTAGAGATGCATGGTTGGAAAATAGCCGGCAGCTTTCATTCCATGGTACACCTTCTGAACCTCAAATAAGTTTCCAGCCTTTGCAAATGCTTCAAGCACCAAAAGAATAGAACTTTTACTTATCTTGAACCCCATGTCTTGCAACTCCTGGATTACCACATGAAGCTCATTCAGTCTCCGATCAACAATTAGAGCTTGTAATAGACCATTTATAGAATCTACAGTTGGGGAACGACCATCTCTCATCATTGTGTTAAAAATAGCTCTAGCTCGCTCGTAGCATCCACTTAATGCATAAGCATGTATTAAAGCATTCCAGACCTTTCTATCCACACTTGAGCATCTTTGCCTGAGATTCCCCACTAAACTTTCTGCCTTTTGCCAAATCTTTAACTTCCCGTATGTTTCAATGATATCAATATAAACAGATATGTCATCAAGTATATTGCCATTTTTCTCCACATGATGCAACAATTGGTGGGCTGTCTCGGGTAATCCCATTCTACAATAGACAAACACCATACCCTGGTATAGAAATTCAGATGGCTTAACACCACTGAATCTCATGTCAGCGAAAATCTGAGAAGCTATGTCAAAGAGTTCACTTTGCATGCATTCCTGAATAAGAGATTCATACATTGTACAACTTTTAAATAAACCAAGTCCTCCCTTACTTCTATACTCCTCCAAAGCTGCATCTAACTTTTTAGCCTTGCAAAGTATAATGATGAGTGCTTCGGTGATCATTTGAGTATCATTTGGAGCATGTCCTCTCAAGAATTCAAGAAGTTCACATGCTTCTGAATATCTAGCAGATGAGCTATATGAACTCAAAATGGATAAAAAATTCTCATTATCAAGTTCATAGCCATTGCTGATGGAAACTTTCAACATTTTAGCAGCATGATCATAACATCCCCCCTTAACGAGAACTGATGAAATAACTTGTGGATTCATACCACTCATTTCTTCCATATCTCCAATAATTCTTTCAACAACATCCCACATATCTTCTCTCACAAGCACTTTTAGCATGACCTCATAGAGGCCCTCATCTGGTGTGAAGCCTTCACGAATCATTTCCTGATACAACATCATAGCCTTTTTAACCTCATTGAATCTCAGAAAGATATCCAAAATAACCGAGTATGCTAGACAATCAGCTTTGATCCCTGACCTACGCATGCAATTAAACGTATCTTCAGCCTCCACTCTCTTTCCAGCCTTTGCATAACCACAAATTAAAGCACTATAAGTGTGCAAAGTGGGCTTAACTCCTGCATCCAACATTTGCGACATCACATCTGCAGCTTCCTCGATTTTATTTGCTTTCCCAAGCGAATCTATCAAAACAGTGTACGTGACTGCATCAGGACTCCTGCCGGACAATTTCATGTCTCTGTAAAGCTGCAGCGCCTGATCATGCCTGCCTTGCTTTCCATACATGTGTATGATAGTGTTGTATGTCATCTCATCCTTGCCAAACCCCACTTTCACCATCTCCTCACAAATATCCCTAACCTTGTCCGTATTCCCTTCTTTCGAAAAAGCGTACAACAAAGAATTATACGTCACCGCATCAGGGAAAAATCCTTTAGACTCCAATTCTCTAAACATTTTCTCAGCCTTCTTAGCAAGCCCGCATCTACCATACACCGAAATCATAGCATTGTAAGTCCATAAATCAGGTTGACAATGGTGCCTCTCCATATCATCAAAAACCACAATAGCCTCCTCCAAATTCAACTCTCTAGAACAAGCACTTATCAAGGTATTGTAAGTTATAATATCTGGTCTAAGACCAGACCTCCTAACTTCATCTAAAAGCTGAACAGCCAAACCAGGCACCAGTGCACCAGACCTCATCCTAGCATTAATCAAAGTATTGAAACTCACAAGGTCTGGCTCGCACCCTCTCTCGCGCATTAAATCGAGCAATTCCCTTACCTTATCGAACTTACCACTCCTAGCATAGACCCCCATCATGGCATTGTAAACTTGGACAGTGTCCTCAATGGAAGACTCAGCTCTAGTGAAAATCTCAACAGCAAGTTGTTCCTGATTGGCCTTTCCCAAAACGGCCAAGATTGTTGCAAGCATCCTCGCATTCGGCGAGAACCAATGCCTCAAGTTCAGCCACTCATAGACCTCTAGTCCCCTCTGCCAGCTTGATTGCCCAACAGACTTCACCACAAAGCAGAAATCAGTTGGTGTCATCTGAACTTTCCTGTCATCCAACACATCGGCAACGAACTCATCTGGCTTCAATGCCAAGATACTATCTGTCAAATACTTCACTCTCTCCCTCCAATCTTTGGCTCTCTTTAAAGCCAACTTGTTCATCTTCTTCACCCTCTTCCTGCTATGCCTCACGCTCAAAGTCTCATCACCACCATAATCAGCAGAATTTGAATTAGAACCAGAATCTGGTTGTTGTTCCTGCTTCTGGGGTGCCCCTATTTCTTCAGAATCTGCAGAAAAAACATGGCTTTCTTGCATAGGAGAAGGAACTGGGAAGTGGGTGTGAGTAGAACTTGAAGGGTAGAATTGTGAGAGGTTCAAGTGGGGCCATCTGATTGAAGGTGATGCTCTTGTGTATGTAAACTTGGGATTGTTGACAGTGTCATTACTATCATGATTATCATTATCAATGGTAATAGAAGAGGAAGAAGAAGAAGAAGAAAGTGACGAATTTGAATTTGAATTTGAAGAAGAAGAAGAAGAAGGGAAAGTAATGGAAGTGTGCCTTGAAGATGAGGGCTTTGAGTCTGGCGGTCGATGAGGTGAGGAGGAGGAGGCTATGGGTGTAAAGCTTAACAGTGGCGAGGATGAGACAGACATGGTTATATGTGCAGAATGAGAAACCAAGGTTGTTTTTGTTGTGTCTGGCGAGGTGGCTTTCACTTCTGGCGGCCAAGTTTACCTATCTGTTGTTGCAGAAAGAGAGAGACTGAGATTTTTTTTTCTTCTCTTTTGCTTGGTACGAATGAGGCTTGAAGCTACATTATCTAAAGTTGATTATCCAAATCTTCTTCACTGCCAGTAGTTTCAGAAGAGAGTGAGATGCGCTAGAAATATGATTTTTTCTTTTTTTTCCTTTCAAAAAGACTCTTTGTAGTAAGATATTTTTATTCATTTTAATTAAATTTTAAATTAAATAATGACATGTGGATGTTTGTTAGGATTTATTTTGTAAATATGGTTTAAGACAATTGTTGCGAAAAATAATATCCATAATCTATAATACTAATATTTTAGAGTTATTTGAGGGAAAGTTTTATACGTGTTGCAATGAGAATATTTTAGGGCCCACATCTTTTAAGAAATTATTTATTAATTTTTTTGAAAAAAATAAAACTGCAATTATTACATATTATTAGCATATCATTGATAGTCATCTGTATTTCATAATAGAATTGTATCACATTAATTAAATATATTTAATTATTATGATGCTGAAATCATGAATTATATTGATAAATTAATTTCACAATTTTAGTATTAATTTCACATCTAAAATTTTTATATTTGATGCGGGTGGTGATTTTCTTTTAGTTACTATTATATTAAATTTATGAAATTAAGTATATAAATTATAAAAAAGATGCAAAATATGTGGGTTAGGTTATATCATTTACTTTTTTTATTAACAATAAGATTATGATGAATTTAATTATTTAAAAGCAGAATATTTTTCGTGTCATTAGTGATGATATTATTTAATTATATATATAGACTAATTTAATGATTTGAAGACCAAGAATATACCAATTCAATAAAAAATATTATATATGTATGCAGGTGGAAATGAAAATCCTGGAATCACCTAGGATAGTTATAAAATTATACTTTCAATAACATCTAAACTCTTGCAAATAATTTTAATAATTTTATAATTATCTATCTACATATATCATTATATTCTATTTAATTTTTTACAACTTAGACATTCCAATCTATCAATTCTATAATTTTTTCATACTAATTTTTTTTGAACAAAATACCTTCAATTTTTTAATACTAAAATATTTTTAAAAAATCAATTCTATTATTTACACTTTTTTGATAATGATATTAAATGTTTATTAATTTTTTTAAAAGCAAATAATTATATTTTTTTATTAAAAAATTATAATTGATATACTACTCTAATAATTAAGATTATATAAATTAGAATTATAAATAATTTTTTACTGATTATTACACATAAATTATAATATATATTTTAAAATTGATATTTTAATTTATTAAAAAGATGTATAAGGAAAGGACGTGCAATTAAAATCATATAAATTAAATTTATGTATTATTTTTATTAATTAGAAATTATATTTTTATATTTTTAAATTAAATATTTTAATTTACTAAAAAGATATAAATGGCTAAGGATGATAAAAAAAATTGAAAATAGGTATACACGGGAATTACCTAATAGGAAAAGGAATTGACATACATTGTACCTTAATAGGGATGATCTATAGGGACTAAGTCCTCATTTGTTAAACAGGATATGAATATGGATAATACATCTTTATTTTTTAATTATTTTTTATTATATTTTTATTTTATATATATTTTTAATTTTAATTTGGAGTATATTGTATTAATAGTATTTGTTATTATGGATATTTATGTTTCAAAATGTAAAATATTTTTAAAGTATTTTTCTTTTTGAAATTTATTAATAAACCCTTGAATACTATAGAAATTCAAAATTCCTACGGGAAATAAAAAATGAGAAATGATGACCCATAAGTGGAATGAGGATAGGGATGAGAGATTCTAAACGATGACGCGAGACATGAGACATGTCTCATTTCTCAAGATACTCATTATTATCTCTATAAATAGCTTATGACATAGTAAAATTATCTAATTATTCTCTTTTTTCATTCAAAAATTTCAACTTTTGAAATATACAAAATTTTCATAAAATAGGCTCTTTATTGTTAGTTATAAGTCATTTATCAAGATATTTTCAACTTTATAAATATGATATTCAATATAAAATATAAAATAGAATGACATATTTATATTTTGTCCACTTATTTAATTATTTAATTATTAATTTACTTTTAAGATAAATTTATATAATTAATTTTCTATAAGATATATGTAAATAAATTATCATTTATTTTTTATGATAATTAATAAACTATTTTTTATTGTCTCCCTGTACATCGCACGAGTCAACGACTAGTGTTTGGAAAGAGAATAAATAGAAATTGGTTTGATTTGCAAATCAAATTTATGTTTGGATTTTTAAAAAAATAAGGAATAATTTCATTTGCCAAATTCATGTGATTTGATTGCTTTGGTTTCCAAAATCCCATCGAATTTGATTGACTTTGTTGAGAATTTATTTAATTTTAAAACTTAAATACAAATCACAACACATAGATTTCTATTTTAATCATTTTGACTATTATCTAACATGTTTTAAACATAAAAAATTATTTCTTAATAAATTCAACTCTTATTTTGTATAATAGTTTCAAACATAATAACTCAATTTGATTCAATTTAAATCAATTCATAATTTTATCTATTTCAAAAGTACCTTTGGAGCTTTATTTATTATTAAACTAGTTGTTTGACCGGTATGATATACGTGATAATAATAATAAAAATTTATTGAATTGAAAATTATAAAAGATGAATCATATAAATTTTCATTTCAAATCATAAAATGACTCATTTTGTACAATATTAGATATTAAAATGAGTTATTTTAAACTTTATTCTATTTCAAAAGATAAATGAAATGTCAACGTATCACTTAAGATTACCTATCATCATTAAATTGAAAGACTAACATGACTCACATATTGTAATATCAAAGACTAATTTAACTTATTTTAAAAGTTAGAAACTAAAATGACTCATAAATATAAATTGAGAGGATAAAATGAGTATTAACTCATAAAACTTTCATACCCTCGTAAATCCAATATTAAGGATTTGATGAAGCAATAATTACTCTAAAGCCAGGGACGCACAAATACACACATAGACGAGAGTAATGAGGGAACATGCGCTCATGAAAGTTATCTTGTGTCACCTATCGGAAACCAAGCAATGAGGCCAAAACATATTCAAACACACTAAAATTAATTTGGTAATAAAACCAATATGTGATTTCCAATTATCCATTCCATCACAAGTAATAATTATATAATAATGAATATCAAGAATTATTCGATTATCTTCAACCATTTTTATAAATAAATCAATAGAAGTCCAGTTGCTATAATAACCATCACTATAATTTTTTTCCAAAAGTTGAGTATAAGAGTGCATAAATACACTTGTATTTGCTATCACAATAAAACTTTATTTGTTTATTTAAGTCTTCAAAAATAAAATTTCATCAGCGTATAATTTTCTTTTTAATTCATACCAATACCATACGGTGCTGAGCTATTGATCTTCTTTCAATTTCTCTTTTGTTTCAGATTTCCAAATGAAATTAACTCAAGACCATTAACTTGTGGACTACTTTTTTGCTGCAATATATATGATTAACAAACATGTAGAATGGTCCCAAAAACTATATGGAAAGCATCAAGCTGCTTCCCCCGGGCTGTACCCCAGGTCAGCTTCCAAGATGCTTTGCTTATCTCAATAATTAACCAGCACCCAAAGTGCTTTTTGTTTATAGTACTGTGTACTAATGTTCTAAGAACCAGACCCGATCGGCCGATCAGATTGGTTGATCTGGGAATCGGCCTGCTGTCCGGTCTGTGTTGGACCTGAAAACCGCCTTGCAAAGAACCACCCAAGAACTGCTGAGAACCGCCCGGGAACCGGTAAACCGATCCGGCCAAAAAACCGGTCCAACTTTTTTTTGTAAAAAAAATGTAAAATTGCATTATTTTGGATTTTTTTTAAAAATGTCTAAAATCTCATATTTCCTTTTTTTTTCCTTTTCTAATATGGAAAGTAGTAACTTGAGAGATTTGATCCATATGGATAATGTTTATTTTGATTAAGAGATAAATTATGTAATGTTCTATGGGTTTTATTGATACCTAATTTAATTTTTAGTTATTTTATGACATATTTTTATATTTTTATATATTTATATAAATATATGTTTTATTATATACTGATTATATTCAGGTTGGACCCCTGATTGAACCGGTTGAACCTCTAAACCCTTACCTTGACTGGTCTGATATCCGATCCTATTTTCAGAACCTTGCTGTGTACACAGGGGAGAAAGTAGTGGCACTGATGATACTAATTAAGTGCCAACCTTTTCTTGTTTTTGTTTCTATTTGAGAGTTTTCAGTTTGTGGGCAAGCTTGGCTTAGATGGTGATGACATATCAAACTATTAGATATTTTGATTCTTTGCAAGATACTGATGGTTTTCATGTGGTTTTGGATTTGATACTTTTAGGCTACAAAATAGAGACTGGAACTGAGACTATGACTTATGGGGGATGCAATCATGCATGCCATCATCATGCACCGGCCCATCAAAAGCTGTCTCTCGGCGTGATGACAGTAATTTAATCTTGTCCTTGCACCCTTGGTTTACCTTTGAATCTATCTGGCCTTTTTTATCTTTTGTGATCAATGCCAGATTCAATAATAATTATTTGGGTAATTAACACAAACCTCCCATGAAGTTTATAAGGATGACACTCCACTCCATTTTCATAAAAAATTAACACAAACCTTTCTTGAGGTTTGCAAGAATGACACTTCACCCTATTTTCATAAAAAATCATTATTCCACTCTAATGACTTAACGGGACTAATGTTTTGTTTTTCAAACCATAGTTAGGTAGTATTTTGAATTCAACCAAGGCTTTTATGTACAAAATAAAACAAGTCAAGAACTTATTGTAAGTGATACGCTAAAAACCAATTATAGCCAGTTTTTGAGAGTGTGTCAAAGCATAGAATAGTCAATTGTAATCGACTTTGGAGGGGCCTTTGTAGTCGAGTATAGTCAACTTCTTTCTCCATTCTGCTATTTAAGGAGCTCGATTGATCTTGCATATACTAGTTCAGTTTAACAAAAGTCAGTAGGATAAAATTTGCTATTAGTATTATATGGAACTTACTATTAACTGTATTGTTAAATTGTAATACCCAGTGTACATGTGTCAGTAGATTTTCTGTAATACCCAGTGTACACGTATCAGTAGATTTTCTTTTTCGAACAGCTTTAAGGTCCCCCGGGACCCACCCATACTATCGGGTCCTAAATTTTGTTAAATCTGGATCCTACACCTCCTTAGCCCACAAGTTTAGAAAATTTAGAACTTCAGTTTTATGATACTAAGAAGTAAGAAATTCAGTATGATTTTTAGCAACTGCCAGATACATATTCGATGGGCTTGGGATCTGGTTGACTATTCTATGCTCTGACACACTCTCAAAAATTGACTCTAATTGATTTTTAACGTATCACTTACAACAAGTTTTTTACTTGTTTTATTTTGTATATGAAAGTCTTGGTTGAATTCAAAATACTACCTAACCATGATTTTTTTTTAAAAAAAAAAAACCCACGTTAGTCCCGTTAAGTTATTGGGGGTGGAATGATGATTTTTTGTGAAAATGTGGTAGAGTGTCATTCTTGCGAACCTTAAGGGAGGTTTGTGTTAATTACCCTAATCATTAAAATAGCTTTAGCAGTGTCCACTGCATGCCGTTTCTCTCCGTGTGTCTCTCTCTCTCCTTCTCTTCATGTGATCTCTCCCCATCGCGCCCCTACCACACCTCCAACCTCCTGGATAACGCGCCCCCTCCGACCCCCATACGCTGCCACCGCCAACGCTCGAAGCTGAGGAATCCAGAGCTCACTTTCTGAAAAATCATCAACATTAATGTTTTTCCTCTGCCCCTCTTTTCGTACTTTTTCCTTTTTGGTATTATTATTTTATTTATTTATTAAGTTGGTGGTTAGTGGTAGGTGTAGCTTATTGAAAGCGGAGAGAAAGAGTGGTTGAAGGAGCTTTTTGAGGGAAAGACTCATAGAATGTGGTTGGAGGGATGAAATGAAATCTCTTTGCAAGTTAAGCTACCTTTTATCCCCCTTTTATTTATTCATTTTTTTAGAGGGTGTTTTAATTTATTCTTAACAAGTATAAGGAAGCTGAAGAAATATTTGACACTCTGCTGAATGATGAAAAGTCACCTTTGAAACCAAACCATAAGATGTTTCACATGATGATTTATATGTTCAAGAAGGCTGGAAGTTATGAAAAGGCTTGCAAGGCATTTGCACTGATGGCTGAATGGGGTATTGAACAATCTACAGTAACATATAATAGCTTGATGTCATTTGAAACAAATTACAAGGAAGTTTCAAACATATGCGATCAAGTAATATTAAATATCTATCCTCCACCGAAACAAAATTGAATATCCATCTACTTTATCTGTCATAGAATCCGTGGTAGATCTGGGGTTATATAATTTCAACTCTGTTGTGTTCCATGAATTCTTATTTTTCAGGCAGCATGTTTTCTTAAAGCCAAATAATATACTTTACAGTGTTTTAAAAATCGGCTCGGACCAATTGGTCAGACCAGTAAGCCAGTAAACCGGTCTATTAGCCAGTTCGAGTTGTCCAAAAGATTGGACAAGCAATTGACCCACAACAAACCGGCCAAAATCGGCTGATTTCCTTCAAAATTGGCAACTCGGTTGGGTTATTCAAACCGGCTGAGTCATGTTTTTTAAATTTTTAACTTCTTCAAACATGTTCGAGCCAGTATATTTTTCCCAAATAGCAGATAAATTGAAGCCCATGTGCCGAAATGGACTAGGCTTCAACAATGTAAAACTTGGCTACAACACTCTTGTTTTATAATAGAACCAATGCCTGTTACTTATGCTTCCCAGCTGATGTGGGACTTAACTTTCTCACTCAGGCTTCGAACTTTGTTGTTGAAGGTAATACAAGTTTGTAATATCTCATTTTCAATCACCTAATTATCTAATCCACTAATTCCATTTCTACTATACTATGTAAGCTTCCTTGTTTTGCTGTTTTCTCCATCCAAACAAAAAATAGCAAGTAAGCTCCATTGTCTCATTGAAGAGCTTAAAGAAAAGTTTTGGAAGAGAAAAAAAGAAAAAAGAAAAAGAGGAAAATGGGTTCTTCTTATCTCAGCATGCCATGCTTCTTGAGGGCCATGTTCCTACTTCCTTGTGTTATGTGCTCTGATGATATTCCCAGAGCTAACACATGCAAAGCATGCTAGAGTAACTAGGGCCTGCAACATTGCTTTGAGTTCAGCACTTGTGAAAGCTGTTCCATTGCAGCATTCCAGGTTTCAAGTTCCAACATGAAAACCTCTTAACTATGTAGTTCCATTGCTAATGCTTCATGTATTTTGGTTGTTGCCTTGTTTCATTCTCCTCGGTGCATTTCCTTCTTAATGATATTGGCAACCTCATTTTGAATCAAGTGGAGGGTGGTGGTTTCATGTTGTGGTAAAGCTTCAATTTCCCTACTGACATCCTTCTTCCTCAGCAAGTGTTCACTAGATATGTTAAAGTGGTCTCATCAAGAAGCGAGGTCTACAAGTCCTCTGGGTAAAAATCAAGCTGAAGGGATGTTATTATGACATCACTAATATAATATTTGTGTATACAATAGTAAGATATATGCATGTTATCACCTATATATGCTAATCTTATTTATATTTTATATTATATATGTATCATTAAGGTATGCAATGTCTTTTTCAATTATATGGTTTTTAGTTATTTTAATTATCTGGATCAATCTGTTGAACCAGTGACCCGCTGGTTGAACCAGTGACCCATTAACCCGGTGCCTTGGCTGAGTCGAGCACCAAGTCAAGTTTTAAAACTATGATACTTTGAGAATCAAAGAATTTTATTATTTTTGAAGTAAAAGAAACTAGCTTTGAACTAACTTGTGTCAAAACATAGTTTTGTTATACTCCATAGGCATAGCAAAAAGTTTAGCCAAAATCTTTGGATTACTTATGTGTAACTCTGGATTTGCCTCTTCACATAAGACATCTTGGAACTCTTAATTAAAAGCAAAATTGTCAACCTGTATTAACGCTGTCTTTGTGTTATAGCAATACACAACAGTCTTCCCTAATTCCTACATTTGAATTCTGTCATGGTTTAGAAACATTTCCTCGTTATATCTCAAGAATTTCACAGACAGAAAAGTTATTTAATCTAAGTAATTTTCAACACCGTCCATTTGTTTCCATCTGTTTGTTCTTCCATTCCCCCTTCAATATCTTGTTTATAATTAATTCATCTGATTTTGAAGTCAATACCTTATTTTAGATGCAAAGAGCTGGTCTCAAACCTAATGTTGTGAGCTATGCCTTACTCATTAATGCTTATGGGAGGGCTAGGAGGGAGGAAGAAGCACTACCTGAAGGATTTTCTTGATATGAACAACAGATGAAAACCCTATATTCCATAGATCAATTTAATCCTAAATATGGCATGTTCAAAAAAAATCAGAAGATTGGATTAGAGTTACCTGGAAGGGTTGAAAAATAAGACAACAAATTCATAAACATCTCCTAACTTGAGATACAGAACACGAATACAAGAGATTAGGGAGAAATCTAATAGAGTTTTTAGAAGATTTAGTCCTCCTATTCCATAATAGGTTTCTGTGTCATAATATCAATAGGGTAACCAAGCACCCTATATATTGGCTAGGAGAAGGGCCTTTCCTTGCGTCAGAAAAGTGTTGGGCTAAGCAACCCATTACAGTGAAGCCCACACACAAGGACCATAAATATACCTACAATAAACAGTGCTTAACAATAATTAGCCTAATAAGAACAACTATCACAAATTATTAGGCTTAAATAATAAACTCTAATTGTTTGACATCAAATTAATTTGGATCGAAAATTAAATTCAATATTGATTTATGCTTGTCCACAAAATTATTCCAACAATCTCTAACTTGGAGAATATAAATCAAAAT
Source organism: Dalbergia cochinchinensis (assembly GCA_031216125.1). Classification (NCBI taxonomy): domain Eukaryota; kingdom Viridiplantae; phylum Streptophyta; class Magnoliopsida; order Fabales; family Fabaceae; genus Dalbergia; species Dalbergia cochinchinensis. The sequence goes on along the minus strand of CM062373.1, from coordinate 48,120,127 downwards.
ATTATAAAATAATACCCAAATTAATTTATAATATGTAGGAGTAATAAGATGTCAAAACTAAAACAAGCACTTCTAACCAAATGGTCCAGAATGGGATAATAAACATCTCAACCATGTAAAAAATCATACTCGAAGGAGTACTAATATCATACATGTAAGATACTCATTTCCTGGTGACCCAATAAAATGTGGTATATGGGTAAAGGGGAATACACAACAAAATTATACATCAATATATGATTAAAAGCAATTCCCAACAAAATATCTCAGCATCCGCCTAAGATGCTAAATGAGATCTAGCAAATCTCAGCATAATAACAAAATATGATGGGTCCAAAATGTCTCATAATGTGGTATATTAATATAAGAATATGCATAGCACCATCACCAACAATAAATAATAACAATACAACGGCAATGGTAACATCATCAATAGCAGCAACAACAATAATAAAATATGACAGCATAAGCATCCAGCCAAGATGCTCTGAGATTTAACAAAATATCTCGGGATGACAATAAATTGAAAATGTGTCCAAAATATTCCAATAATTTTCCATTATACCAATTATATCGATAATTCTGCTACACAAGATTAAATGATAGTGATATATAAGGTCACAATAAATATACAAAACTAACTCCCACTAACCCAAAATGCCAAAGAGATCCCAATATACCCATACAGGTTATGTAACCGACAATAAACTTTAATGGCTAGCCTTTGGTTAAAGGATCAATAAAAATTCTGCAATAACTTGAGGATAGTTTATCACAACTTGCCAAATTAATCTTAAGACAACAACACAATGATAATAATAGTGCACACTTCTCCCACCAATCCAATACATCAAAACATTATAAACATTCCTATTAGAGGTCACAAAATTTCAAAATATTCTAATGGTACAATAAATAGTAGTGGAATCAGTGATAATTCTATAGTAAAGTACTCAATATAAGTTTGAACTTATCATTATTCTCTTTAGCAATAAAAGTACAAAATAGAGAGACATAAAAGTACAGAGCCATTTCTGTTTATAACAAAATCTCACAAAATTATTTAACATACTCTATCAACAACCTAAGGGGATCATCAATGTCCAATTAACATTGTACAATAAATATCTCCTCTCTGTCATCGCAAACTAATAATCAAATGCTCATTTGAGCACAAAGTTGCCAACGGAAGCATTTTTGACCTACAAATTAACAGTAAGGACATAACAAAACATAAAGTCTCTAACTCTCACTATAACAAAATTTTAACATTAATAGGAGCAATATCTTGAGATAATCCAAAAAACTCAACAATATCCTTTATATAGGTCTTACATAATACAGTGATGACAAAACAATAAGGGAAAGAGAAAACCATACAACAGAATATTATAATAAGCATAAAAGTAATTTGGTTTTCCCACATTCAATTAATTGGGATAAATTGAACTAGAGTCCTTGTATCCGTGCAATCTCGTCAAAGGGTCCCGGATCACAATATACAAGCTTCTCCAACATGACAGAGAAAAAAAACAATAATATAAAATTCTTAGATAATTTAATTCAAATTATTTTCTCTATCATCCAATAATTATGTCAAATAATGTCACATTGAAGGGTATGTCCATTATCTACATAACCCAAAAACATTTGCAATCAAACACAAAAAAAAAAATTATATCAGATAATGTCACACCGAAGGGTATACCATTATCTACATAATCCAATGATATTTGCAAAAGATTTATAAAATATTAGATTGCTATAGAATTGCCCAACAAACAAGTAATTACTTCTACTATTATTCTGGAGCTAATGTTTATACACAACAAAATTATGCCCTTAAAACTAGTATCGAGAGGATGCTGAAAACTCCAAGATCATGATTATCAACTCATTAAGAATTATATCAATAAAGACAAACTGATCGCGAAGGGAAAGTTCATTATCAATATAACTCTTAATGCCACAATAGTTGTGATATTATTCAAAAGCAATAATCTTAAATTAGCCATAATAGGCAACATAATACAGTCAAAATGGGAGTAAAACCAAAATTTGAATATATCCAAGAAAGTATTCACAATATCTCGAAAAATACACAATAAATAACAAGTATAAAGTTGGGAGCTAAACTCCCCTCAAAATAAAATAACATTGGCTGTAAAACAAAAAATAAAGAGATTTTCAAACGAATAAATATTTTCAGTTTCTTATTTCATAATGGTGCATAACGTCACCTCAAAACAATTTTCTCTTTATACTAAATGGGATTTTAGCCAAAATTTGATTTTGGCTATAATAGATTTTGTGTCGGAAAGTCCCGAAACTCAATATTTTCAAAAAAACACAATGCGCTATAATATTTTCACACATAATAATTTTGGATTTTCAAATTAAATCCAATACTAATTTATGTAAGTCCATATAATCCACACAAAATCAAATATTCTCCCACTTGGACTACATAAATTAAATGACAAAATATTACAAGAGAATTATTCAATATAATATGGGAGCAAAGAGTATAATCATGTTTCTAAACTTAAAACAATTTAAAACCAAATCAAACAATTGTAGTTTCCCATAAAACTACAATACATAATTATATTTTCCCATATGGAACATGATATAAAATATTAGATAAGATAATTCATAATTTTCAAAATTGTATAATACATAATTTTCACAAATAGCACCTCGATCCTATAAAGATGACCTCACAATAATAAAAGATGCCCAACAATAGTTTTAAAATATTACAAGCAAGGACTCTCAAGATAATATTGTGCAAAATACACAACTGCATTATTCCAAAAATATATAAAAGAGACAATAAACAATGCTTTAATAGTCAAAATACATTAAATATAAGAGTGTCTCATTTTTATCCACAAAATTTTTCATATTGGATTTCAATAATGTCTCAAATTTCAATATCATAAAATCTTGAAATATAATTCAAATTAAATAATTCCAAGATACTAAAAGAAATAATTAATAAATTTTAAAATTTATTTTTGGCACATAACACAACATAATACGTAAATGGTATATTTTATAATCCTTAGAAAGAATCTCTCAAAATAAATGATATGATATTATCAACATAATAGTGTCTATTACAATTGCTCTTAGAATGTGCCAAATAATACCATAACTATATACAAAATATATCTAACCTGATATAGTGAATCCATGTACCTATCATGAACAATCATCAAGTGGGTCTCTTCCAACAATAGTATAAAACAAGTAGGTTCATGAGTCTCTTCACTTAATCAAAATTTATATTAATATATATATTCAAAAGAAGCACAAAATCTTTTCAATATATAGAAGAAAAAATAAATTAACTCTAAGAGTACATAAAATATGATATGCCAGATATTTTCAAATATTCACAAAATATTGAACTTTAGATTTAAGAGTGCCTCCCACCTTTTAACATTATAAATCTGGAATGACAAAATAAATAATTCCAGAATACTGAAATAATTAAAAGGTATAAAATTTATTTCCTGACATATATAAAACATGATTCAATATCAAAATAAAATATCTCATAATTTCTTGAGCAATAACTCTCAGAACATTATTGTACATAATTAGAAAGATAAAAAACTTGGTGCCCAAAAATTAAATAGAATTCACTAATAATTAATATTAATATTTAATTAGAAATTAATTTGGGCTAAAGAAGGGTGGAAATTTGGGCCCAAATAGGCCTCTTATGCGCAGGCGCAAGTGGGCCTCATCCGAAACGGCCTAATAAGGCCTTCTTCTTATTCAGGCGGGTTGACTCGCAACCAGAAAGGGTTTTGCCATTAGAGCTCATTCTGAGCTCAACTTTCAGCGTTTCTTCATGCGAAATTTGTCCAGATCAAGAGAAAATCGAGATACAATCAAAACCCATCAAGAATCATATGATTTCATGGCTCCTAGATAGAGAACCAACATAACGAAGAACACTTATGTTGAAGCTCAGATTTCGTTCAATTTCTGCTTCATTTCTCAATGAAAATCAATGTTTTTGGTCTCTTTGGATTTGCCTTGAAAAGCTCTACAAAACCAATAAGGAGATCGAACACAAATCGGCCATAAAAGGTTCTGGGTTTTTGAACAAAGGGGACCACGAAGGGTTAAGTGTTCATACTATTTTAATTTGATTTCTCTCTCAATACCTCACCAAATTTTGTGTTCTTCATGTCTATAGATTCAGTTTTGAATGTTCTACAAAAGCCCTAAAGAAATTTGAACTGATTTGTCCAAAATCACATATCTGATTTTCGACCCAAAATGTAGGGTTCTTGCGGTTCTTCCTTAATTTTTCCTGTGACTTAATGAAAATCCATGATCTTGGTGTCATTAGATTCATGATTCAAAATTCTACAAAAGTCCTAAACTGATTTGATCAAAAAAGGCTCAAGATTTTCAATCCAGGTCTTGAATAAATTAGGACTTCACAGTTAGGATTCAAAACACAATTTTAATTTTGATTAACCCGTAATCTTACAACAAACAATTCACAGCCATAATAAGGAATTAAACTGGCTCTAATACCACTTGAAGGATTTTCTTGATATGAACAATAGATGACAACCCTATATCCCATAGGTCAATTTAATCCTAAATATGGCATGTTCAACGGTAATCAGAAGATTGGACTAGAGTTACCTGAAAAGATTGAAAAAGAAGGCAACAGATTCATAAACATCTCCTAACTTGACATACAAAACACAAATGCAAGAGATTAGGGAGAAATCTAACAAAGTTTTTAGGAGATTTAGTCCTCCTATTCCATAATAGATTTCTGTGCTATAATATCAATAGGGCAACCAAGCACCTTATATATTGGCTAGGAGGAGGGCTTCTCCTTGTGTCAGAAATGTTGGGCTAAGCAACCTATCACTGCGAAGCCCACACACAAGGACCCATAAACATACCCACAATAAATATTGCTTAACAATAATTAGCCTAATAGCAAAAATGATCACAAATTATTCGGTTTAAATAATAAACTCTAATTGTTTGACATCAAATTAATTTGGGTCCAAAATTAAATTCAATATTGATTTATCTTCGTTCACAAAATTATTCCAACACTAGTTATATTTGAGGAAATGCTTGATGCCGGTGTCAGTTATGTTAGAGAATAAAATTATCAAAACTGTGCTTCTTCAGTATTAATTGGATTGAGCTTTCCCCAAATACAGATGTTACAACCAGAGATGATAATATATTTTTCTACATGGTTGTACACAATATTATTTGCATAAAATTTTAATTACTCTCTTCATTTTCATAGACCAACTCTGAAGGCTTACAATATTTTACTCAATGCATTTTCTATATCGGGAATGGTAGAACAAGCTCCAACCGTGTTTAAGAGCATGGGAAGGGATAAGTAAATCGTCCTTCATATTCCTTTGCTTCGTTAGTTTATACTATAATGTAGTTAGCATTCTATTATTATAGATGTCAAACTTATAAAGTTCTATTCTTTAATTTATTTAAAAGAACCTAAATCCTTATACAATTATACTGTTGTTCATGATTATGGAGGGTTCCATTTATGCAAGGACGCTACCAAATACAGGTTTATGTTTGATCAAAAGAATAAAGCAACGAGCACTTTTTATGACCATTTATAGTTTATATGTATTGACTATAGAGTGAATTATGAATTTGAAGAATATATCTTTGTGAACACTATATTTTGTCCATCTTTTTATTTTATTTATTTATTATTTTTGTTTGCATAATAAAAAGGTTCAACCAGTAGCCCATTTCAATTTGTCTAGCCCATTTTATTTCTTTTTCTTTTTCGTTACAGCCCATACTTTGTTGATTCAAAACAAAAAAATATAAACCATTTCATTTCCTTTTCAGCCCATTCCTCGGTTCAAAGTTCATCAATTTTAGCCCTTTTAATTGACCAAGAAAGACAAAAAAAGAGGGAAACATTGGATTCCTCCTCTTGCAGCCATTCCTCAAAAGAAATGTGGTAGGAGTGATGGCAAACACCATCATAAACACTCCACCCCACTCCATGATTCTTTCTCTTTTTCATGATTATAGGTTTACCAGTGAGCTGTAAATTAAACCATTAATAATTCCATTTGACCAATAGGATGATATAATCATCCAACAATTAGACAGGAAGGGGGACCAAAAAAATATTGAGATTAGCAAGAACTACAATCAATCAGCAGAAAGTCCATACACTAAAAAATAAAAAACACATTCTGATGCATCCAATCAGTCAGCAAACAGAAGTGAAATTCAAAGGAATCTAGCAAAAACCTAGTAATTCAGTCAATCTAGGCAATAACAAAAAGAAAGAACAAGGTAAAATCCAAAAACAACAACATCAGTTTTGCATCAGAAATTAACAAAAAAGGAAACTAAAATAGGAAAAAGGAGGAGGTCGCGGTGGAGCTCTTCCCTTGCCACCAGCCGCGGCCTCCAGTTCATGCCATCATCATCTCCATAGTTCATCTCATCATCATCTCCGTGAAGCATCATCATCATCGCCCCTCCAAGCCACCACACCCCACAGAGTCAGTCATCGCGACAGGCTTCAGATCAGTGCTCCACTGCCACATTTCCCTCTTCCTCTGTCGGATCTATCACCGGACTTCCATCCCTCACCGCGAACAGCCACACCCCTGAACTGCGTGAGCTCCGATCTGCCCTCTAACAGCCACTACGAGCTTCGTCCTTCACGGCCCAAACACCAGATTTACCTTTCCCCACTGCGCAAACTTTTCCCCCGGCCGCGATCTCCGATCGCCACCCTCTAAGTCATCGCGAAACTGCTATGAAAGATCAGTCCCTCACCGTGCGCCAAAACGGCGCTCCACTGTCTTCCCAGCCGTGGGCCTTCCCCTACTCCCTCCACCAGACATCGCGTCCCTTGTGGCCGTGAACGTGATGGCCTCCTATTCAGCCTCGCCACACCATGCCGGTTGTGATCTCGGCGCCAGTTCCCTTCCTTGATCTCTCCGTCTTCCCTCTCCCTCTCTGTGTCTCCTTTTCTTTTTTTGTTAAAATGTGTATGAGAAAGAGAAAGAGAGAGTATAGCGAGTGGGTGAGAGGGAAATTTGTGTGTGTGTGTGTGCGCTGAGCATGAGTGAGGGAGAGAGAAAGGTGAATGTGTGTGTGTGAAAGAGTGGGGAGTGGGTGCGGTGATAAGCCCTACTCCCAAAATTATTATTATTATTATTATTATTTTGATATTCTTTTCGTTTCGTTAGATTAGAAATTGTGTTTATTTGTTTGGGTTTGTTTGCATGATTGTTGTTTTTGGCTTAGTTTATTGGAGTTTGAATTATTGTTGTTAAAAATAAACTAAAATTAAATGAATTTTATTTAATTTGGTTGAAGTTTTTAATAAATATTTGAGCAGTTTGATTTGCTAAAAAAAAAGAGTTTGTGTTAATTTTTTTTTTGGTAATGATTATAACTTATTTGAGTGGAATTAGAAATAAAAAATAAAAAGAAAAATTTAATTGCTTCTTTGTTTGGGTTGAATTTTGTGCTAACGTTTTTCTTGAAATAAAAATAAAAAAAGGTTAAAAGAGAGAATAGTAATTAGGACCTTCGTTTTAGTTTAATTATTTTATGTATGGTTGTATGTTTTGTTTAAACCAATTGTGTTTGTTATGTGTTTATGAATTAGTTTTATCAGTTCCTTTTGAAATTAATGCTTGTCAAAAAATATAGTTTCCTTCCGTTTAATAATAAAAATCCTTTTCAAAAGGTTAAAATCAATCAACACATTCTTATTCTCTTTTAATTAAAATCAATCAACACATTTTTATTCTCTTTTAATTAAAATCAATCAACACACAATCATTTTCTATAGAACTATGTGGCTTTGAATTTCTCATTGTACCAGAAAATATGTAGGCGTAGCAAACAACTATTATACCAAAATTAATTTTTTATCAAATTGTGTTCTCTTTTAATTTTACTTTCTTGCTTTTATTTATTTTATTTTTATATAATTGTGATTTCTGGGGAAAATAAATATTACTATAATTATAATTAATTTGCATAATAAGCTCTAGGGTAACCGTATTTATACGGATGTATTAGGGGTGCAGTGGGATTAAGTTTCCACTCTTCCTTAATCATAATTGAACTCTCGAACTTCAAATCTCTTTTAGAAGACCAGTTTTACAAATCAAGAGGTTTTCCAATTTCAGCTAGAATTAAAATTGGTGGCAACTCCTTTTTTATTTAAAATTGGTTGTCATCCTTCGTCATGGCACCCTTCGGATATGTTGTGACAATCTTACTGTTAAACATTGTTTTAAGTGCACACAAAAGGGATCATTTTGCTCATGTCATTGTAATGTTTGATGCAGATGCTCGCCACATCGTTACTTATATACTACCATGTTATCAGCTTATGGAAATGCATTTGACATGGAGGGTGCTGAGAAGTTTTTCAAGAGATTGATAGAAGTTGGGGAAAGAAGATTGAAGACAAGGAAAAGGCCATGGAGATGAAGAGGAAGAAGGAGATGGTGTCTTTGTGGAAGAAGATGCGGGCAGGCTCCTCTGCATCACTAGACACCTTTGAGTTCTTGTTTTTTTTCTTTGTTATATATTGAATTTGTTCTATTTGTGTTTGTACAATTTCTGACATTTTTATATATTTTATATTTTGAACTTAAATTCGTTGCGTTTATTATTTATTAGAAATTTTTTTATCATTTTTCATTATTAAATATATCTATATATTTATAATTAGCTTTAAATAAAAAATAAACTCTAAAATGATCAAATAAAATAAATTATAGAATATTTATTTTAAAAAATTAATTATCGATAGATTTTTTTATAAAATAAAGAAAAAAAATAAAAAAAACTTAATGATTACTGATGGATTTTTCGTCAATAATATAAATAAAAATATTAATAAAATTTAAAACTACCGATGGATAATCCGTCGGTAAACTAAAAAACAAAAATAAAGAAATTATAAAATTCAATAATTATTGATGAATTTTTCCGTTGGTAAAAAACTCGAATATTAAAAAATTACAAATTCAATTAAAAATTACTGATGGAAAATTCTGTCGAAAATTATATAAATTCCATCGATAATCATTCATCCCTAACATAAAAAATTGTTCAGCTAATTAACCCGGTATTTTCGACTACGTTATTACCGGTGGTCAAAATCTATTGGAAATTAAATTTTCCATCGATAATCAAAAAAATCTGTCGGTAACAACATTTTTAGTTGTGCAACTGCATTAAATACTTTCAGCATCATTTGCCATTCTAATGCATATTTAAAAAAAAAAAAAACTTGTTTCTTATGCTTAAGGAAATCAACCGAGAAACATATATCTCCTCACTTTTGTGTGGCAAAAAAGAATTATTTGTTTAATATAAATTCTTCTATTTTGTAAGTTGAGAGTATACACCAGTAAAAAAATTACTGTGATGTATTCTAGGTATATTTGGGATTTGGATTGAGTGGAGCGTATCCATATTTTGTATTTCCATCATATTAATTTCTATAGTAAAATATTTGGTTGTCGCATTTGCCCATGGATATAAGCTTTAAGCTGAACCACGTAAATTTCTAGTGTCATTTATTTTACGTTTCCACATATTTATTTTGCACTACTCTATTTGTACCTTTTGGCCCCGCCATTTTTCAACAAATTACGTAAAAAAGTAAATGTGTTGATGAACATACAAATCGAATAGGTTTACGAGACTCTTTTCACCCTATCACAGGAAATTAATCATCAGTATTAGAATTCTTTTTCTTTCTTTCTAAAAAAAATCCCTATTTCGCTTCAAAATCTTTTTATATTAAATTTAAAATAATTTATTAGTTGTTTGGTTTGACATCATTAGTATTTTCCATAATGTGGAATTTTTCCTATATTTGTACATAAGTCATGTTGAAATTAATATTTGTAAATTATTCATTAATCCAATAATATAACACACATCATAGTCATAAAGTTATCGTGCAAAGAGAGCATATCAAAACGTAACTTTTATATTTCCCATATTTAAAGCAGCTAATTTATTTAAGATAAAAAAGAAAAAATTGTTATATAAAGTTGTGCAGGTTAAGACTAGGTATAAAGTTATCGTGCAACAGAAACATACTTAAATGTTGATTAAAAATATTTAATTTATTAAAAGCAATTCTAATATTATTTGGAACCCACCAAAACAACAAAAAGTAAGTAATATTATCAAGTAATTGAACTTATCACGGGTGAGTTTGGATTGATTTTTTAAAAAATATTTTTTATTATTTTAATAGAGTTTATGCTTTTTTGAAAAAAAACTATTTGAGTTTGAATAGACAATTTAAGAAGTGTTTTTAATTATTGAAAGTATTTATATATTTGCCTAGATAACAAAAAGATTAAAAGCATCATTTTTAGTCAAATTAGATAAACATGCACACATGCGTCGATAAAGTTATGAATCAAATAGGTTTTATATGAGACTTTTTAGGTCTATTAGAAGAAAATGATCATCATTATTAGAATTCTTTCTTCCTTTCTCAATAATAAAAAAATCCCTTTATTTGTTCCACAATCATTTTTTGTGATAACTATATTAAAAAAAAAAAAAGATTGGATTACCTAAATCTTAAGTGGTATAGACCACTCTAGCATCTCTTCTTATATGCTCTTTTTTTATTTCCTACTTCCCTTCTCCTCTGAATGCTACTTCTTTTTCTTATTCTTCCTCCCTCCCTTCCTCATTTCTCCTTCTTTCTTTTACTCTCCACAACATCGCCACCACCTCGAACTACCATAATCATCTTCCTCGTCATCATCATCACCACCCTCAAACTACATCTTTCTCTCCTCTCTCTCTAACTTGCGATTTCTCTGTCTAAGTAGAGGAACGAGGTAGAGTTGTGAGTGTTGGTCAGTTCTCTAGCTTAAATCTTTCTCCTAGAGTAATGAGTAAGTTCTAATAACTCTTTTGATTTCATTGAGCTTCCTATATATTGTTATGGAGGATTTTGATATATAGAGCTCACTTTTGTCAATTGCTGACATTATTAGCTCACATATATTGTAATTGTCTTATTCCTAGAGTTGTAGAGCAATTGGACGCCAATTGAGAATTTTTGTTAGCTTGAAGAGTGCTTTTCGATTCCTTTGAAACCATTGTGTTGAGTAGATTTAGTATCTATAGTTAATTTCTTAATCTATACATTATTTATGAATTTTAGTGAATCCCTATTTACAAATCTGTATGATTTAAGTATTTAAGGAAATTTATTTATTGCTGTTAATTAAAAATAAAAATGTTTTAAAGACCACATGAAACAAATAAAATGTTTTACACAATATTTCAAGAAGAATGATCTAACTATGATGGATATATGAATTAGAACTTGGAAATTGATTTATGAGTTGAATCCCAATTGTATTGATGGACTAGATGGTGATTGGAATTCAAATATGCATATAGCAATGCTTATATTTGGTATTCGGATGAACATATTTGGAAAAGCCAATAAACTATTAAAATGATTGGTTAATTTATAAATTGTTTTGGGAATGTCTAAGATAAGAACCACAGCTAATAGTAGGTAGCGCTAGCCAGGATGTACTTTGATTGATGAGAGTGTTGCATGACCATATGAGAATGGTACATGATGGATGAATGTAGATCCACATGTTGTTGTTCCTAATGGAAGGCCGGATCACATGAGAGAATGACCACCTGAGTGTGTGATTCTAATGGAATTTTCTGTCCGATGCCACTTTTCCGTATGTATTTATCTTGATTTGAATATGTTTTTACCATATTATTTGTATAGCTTTCTAATATTATTGGTTTGATTTTGTTATTATCTCATATGTGGGCTATAGATGTTTTATCTACTCACTTAGTTGTTAAACTCACTCTATTATCTTCTCTCTCTTTTTTAGATTCAGGTGCTGGTTTAAGATCCAATCTCCCTCTAGCTTAGTGGATTTCGGACTCTTCCTTTTAGTAAGTTCACCTTGATTCGTGGGCCATGTTGGGGGAAAAGTTTTCTATTCTTTTAATAGATGTTGCTCCCTTTTGTCATACAAGATCATCGATAGGTTTATGTTTTAAAACTTATTTTGATAGATATTTAGATGATATGACTATGTATTATGTTATGTTTCCTGTATATGTACTTTGATAGGATAACACTATATCTTTTATTTTCTTTGAATTCAGAATTATGTATTTGATGAGAAAGATTTTATTTTGAGACTTATAAAAATATATAATTATAGTATTATGGTTGTGTTGTGGTATTTAGATATTGTGAGAATGTGCTTTTTACAAGTTGTGTTTAGGGAATGTCTTAAAAAATAGAGGAAACTCTGTCCATTGTTCTGGAAAATTTTGTGTCTTAAAGCTATTTAGAGAGCATGCTCCCTATGCATCAGTCATGGTCTGGAATGGGTCGTGATATTTTTATTTGAATTTAACTAATTATTTATTAGTTATTTAGTTTAACATCATTAATATTTTCCACAATTTAAATTTTTTCCTATTTTTTTATTTACGTGAAATTTTTTTCTATATTTGAATGTAAATCATGTGGAAATTAATATTTTGTTAACTACACAGTAATACAGGAATATAATACACATCACAATTATAAAGTTATCGTGTAATGAAAACACATCTAAGTGATGATTAAAAAATTTAATTTATTAAAAAAATTCTAATATTATTTTGGATTCACTAATAATATAAAATATTTTAGCATGTTATAATTAGTAAGAGAAAATTTATTGGATTTAGTTTTGATAAATTGTCAATATAAAATAATTACACATGAAATAATTGTATAAAACTGTTTAATACTATTAGTTTATCAAAATTAATTTCAAATCAATAACTAATTGTTTATCAAATTTTTTTCTATATTATTTTTACACATTTTTCATACTAATAATTCATATCAAATTAATATATATAAATTCTAAAATATAATTAATCTTTTAACATTAAATATATATAAATAACATTTTTATTAGTAGTAGTTATTGCTCTCCATAATAGATTTAAGAATAATGATATGTGTACAATATATTATATAATATTTGTGCAACATAGGTATAAAAACAAATAAGGTGGTGGACCCAAAAAATAAAAAATTGAAATAGGTCCACCACCTTCTTTATGTTTATACCTATATTATATGAATATTGTACACATTTCATTACTCTAGGTTCAATGAAGAAAAAATAATAATAGTTGCATAGTGGATAAATAGAACCTCTAAAGGTAAGGTTTCAAAAACCGAACTGATCATTGAACCGAACAGGGTGGTGGTTTAGAGGTTTAAAGGCTCGACCGATCTAATTAGGGATTCAACCAGAATATAACCGATATATAATAAAATATATATATTTATATTAATATATAAAAATATAAAAAAAAATATATTGCGCATCTATTAAAAAAAGATTAAATATGTATCATTTGTTTCTTTTAATTATTTCATCAATTACTATAGATGTACGTATTATTATTTATATTAATATTTACAAATATATATATGTATATTAACACTGATATAAATGTGTAATTATATATAATTATTTATGAAAGGTATAATTTTTCGACCAAGAAATCTATTAATAATAGTATTGTAGAAAATTATAAACACATGTACCTAAATTAAAAGTGATTTACCAATCAAGTGAACGCACAAGCTTACAAATACTAGAATCCTAAACTTGTTTTCTTTTTGCTGGGGTCCGAGATTACTGAACCTGTTAAAAGTCTATGGAGAACTGGTAATTAATTTAATTAGGCCATAGAGTTATTAAACCCAACCCTAGTTTATTGGCTTCACTCGACTTCTCTGTTAGACTTTGCCATTTCCCTTCTTCTTGTTTTGGTTCTTCATCAAACCGCTAGACCGCCGAACCGCCACCGATTCAGGCGGTTTTCGGTTGTTGACCGGTTTTTGAGCAAGCGGTTTTTGGCACTTGACCGGACCGGACAACAGGTCGTTCCCGGTTCAACCGCTCAAATCGGTTTTCAGGAGAATATTATTATTCTTTTCCCATTGGGAGACGTTGAGCTTGAGCCTCACCAACCCCCTAACTCGAATAACATCACACACACCCCTTCATGCTCTTGGATCCAAATCTCTATTACCCTCTTTCTTCCTTCTTAGATTCACCATTTTCCTCTGATTGCTTTCATGGGGTCTTAGAAATTAACCCTTTTTTTTCATTTTCTGTCATTATTTGATTTGAAAACAGGCAGTTTCATGGAGGGGTTGGCGTGTTCTGGGATCAACCCAGTTCGTGTGTCTGGTGGCAGAAGACACCAATCCCGTTTCCTAGATGCATCAACGCTGCATCTGAGGAAGAGGAAGAGTGGCTTTGGGGTTCGTATTGGGAATATGAAGCAGTCTTCGCCGTTGGTTGTAGCTGCTGCCTCTGTTGGGGGATCCAAAGTGGTCCATTTTGAGAACACCCTGCCTTCCAAAGGTTAAACATATATATATATGAATACGATTGATATATCTATCTCTGCCATTTCTCAATGTTATTCCGTTCATGTGTTGTGGAAATGATGGTAGAATCTTGCCTTGTGTGGTTTTGGCACGTGTAAAGAAGGGCCTATAGAAGTTGAGTGAGAACAGTGGATCAGATGAAGGGCAGTTCTGTAGCTAGAGGTAGAGGAGGAGGTTCTAGAAGTAAAATAGGCGAAACTATTAAAAGAAATCAATATTTTCTTTGTGAAACTATTAGAAGAAATCCAGATTTTAATAGTTTTAACTCGAATATGATTTATGCTAGAATACCGTGGCGTATAGTGAGACAAGGCTTAGTTGGTGTTGTTGATGTGTTTTGGAATCATAGTAGTGTTGATGCTTTCTTTCTCAAAAATGGTAGAAACTCTTGAGCTTTGGAGAGAGGGTGATGCTGTGTGCTTTGATGTGGATAGCACTGTGTGCCTGGATGAAGGTATTGATGAGCTTGCTGAATTCTGTGGGGCTGGAAAGGCTGTTGCTGAATGGACTGCTAGGTTGCATTATTTAATTCAGAATGCTTTGTTTAAAATTGAAAAAAAAAAATGTGTTTTTTGTTCTCTTTGGCTATTTTATACTTATTTTATGATATCTGATTTATGTATTGAATTTTCATAGAGCTATGGGTGGTTCTGTTCCATTCGAGGAAGCCTTGGCTGCTAGACTGAAATTGTTCAATCCCTCTTTATCTCAACTTCAGAATTTTCTTGAGCAAAAGCCCCCGAGGTATGACTGACTGATTTTTGTTAGCTGCCTTTGGCAATTATTGGCTTGAGCAGATTTGACATTTTGGCAACCAACTTACTTCCTGGTCCTGTATCTGTTTTTGCTTACAATTTGGCTTGTAACTGTGAAAAAGTGGCCACACAATTCCTTGTTAACTATCCAATAATTACTGGACTTGTATTTCGGAAAAATTGAAAGGATTTATTTTGAGCATTTTGTATGATATACAATCGAATATCCTAATGATGGAAAAAAACTCCTTTTTTTATAGAAAAAGAAATTTTATTAGAGGAGAAGAGAAAGTACAAAAGAGGATAGGATGTCTTCAAAATGATACAAAAAAGCAGTCAAGTTCTATAAGGATAAACCAAGCAACAAAGCATGTCAATCCCTTTGTACATAAGCTTGAGGAACACCATTAAATAGACCATGAGCAGAGCATCTCCCAAAACAGATCAACAGTCGAAAAGGAATCATTAAAAATTCTAGAATTCCTTTCCAACCAAATACATCAAATCATCATAATAACTGAGGACTGCCATCGGATCTTTGCTTCTTTACGAGAACAGGAGCCTCTGAACTTATCATATCTCTATCTTCTTCAATGCTTTGCAGTTTATGTATTTATTTTTGAGCATGTATTTGTGTAATGTGTCTTCCTATACTTGGATGAGAGATGGTGTTAGATGTGTAATTAGGTCTACCATGGAATACTAAACCCGGTTTTCTGTGCCTGTTTGGGGCATTCATCCATCTGTGAAACAGATAAATCAGGATAAAATGTAGTTTCAGGTTGACAAAATCAAGAGAATTTGGTCACCACAGCACTTACAATCACCTTACTACCTACTAGCAGTAACCAAATTTCAGATAAATGATATAAGATTTTATTTCTGTCTCTTTTTCATTTTTTCTTTAGTTTAACCTATTTATCATGAAAAGTTCAAAGAGGTAAAGTAACTTTGGGTTGATTGTCATGTTAAAAAAGGAGAAAATAAGCCAATCAAATTCCCAAGAGACATCATAAAGCGCTTTTTTAGGAGTTAAACTTTCATTTGTTCATATTTCGAGAAAGAGTCCATATTTTGAGAAAGAGTATCTCTTCTTTTTCATTCCCATTCATATAAGAATGAATACTATGATTTGAGTTTTGAACAAGCATGAATATAGCATCTATAGGATAACTTTCGATGCAAGTTTTAAGATATATTTGATTTTGACTCCCAACAAGAGATGATGCATGATATCTAGAGCCAAAAATTATATTCCTTTATGTGCAAACCATATTTAATTATTGAATGAGTATTTAATCATGGAAAGATGATACAGCCTTCACTTGGTATGTTGATATTGTTGCAAAGAAAAGTGACATACATTTATGATATGTAAGATTCATGGATTTATCCCCCGTAAAGACCAGCCTAAACTTTGATGACACAAAAAGTTTGATATCTATACATCAAGGATTAGCTGTTTATCTTTTATAAACATTCTTATCTCAGTTCTCTGTCCTGAACAAGTTAGTCAGAAGGATTTGAGACTGTGTTTCTGATTCTACTTCTTAATATGCAGGCTTTCCCCTGGCATTCAAGAGTTAGTCAAGAAGCTAAAGGCTAATCACATTGA
Organism: Dalbergia cochinchinensis; assembly: GCA_031216125.1. NCBI lineage: Eukaryota > Viridiplantae > Streptophyta > Magnoliopsida > Fabales > Fabaceae > Dalbergia > Dalbergia cochinchinensis. The sequence continues at coordinate 48,103,224 of CM062373.1, read as the reverse complement.
TGTTTATCTGATCTCTGGGGGCTTCCGTCAAATGATCAATGTAAGTAGAATAGTTGCAATTAATGGTTTTTCAGTTTTACTTTGAGTTTGAAGGAGGAAATCATTAGTTACTGTTCTACTAAATTGTGAATTTGGATAGACTTTCTTTAATAACATCACAGTATATTGAATGTGAAAATATTTGAAAACTAGTACTTGCAACAGTCCTTCATGTTGTACACTGATTGCAATATTATTAGTATAATGTTACTTTTTAAACATATCTCTTGAAGAATAGGAGTAAATCTCCACTTTAATTTTCAATGTGGAATGAATGTGAAAGGGTTGATGAATTTAAAAATTTTGATTGCTTACCAAGGGGAAGTATTTGATTTGAGATTTCAAGCAGTTCTTCCATTTCTCCCTAAGGCCTTCATTGCAAGTTTGTAAGTATTCCGAGATGCCATGATCAAAGTAGCAGGCTTTGTCTCTATACCTTCCGATGCCCCCTTCCTGTGCAGATACTTTTCGTACCTTAACATTGTCATGACATTAAGAATTTTGTGTGGTGCTATAGATATTTGATAGGCATGTTGATTCTGTTTATACAGGATGATGAATTAGATGCTATATTTTCGTTCTAACTACTTTCATATTTCTCATGAAGCCTGTTGCATCAACTCTCGGGATACCAAAAGAGAATATTTTTGCCAATCAGCTACTTTTTGGAAGCTCTGGAGAGTTTCTGGGATTTGATGAAAATGAGCCTACTTCAAGGAGTGGAGGAAAAGCTACTGCAGTGCAACAAATCAGGAAGGTTAGGCTTGTACTTGCCTTTCAACTTTAACTAATTAGATTTCTTGTAAAGCTGATCAAACTGGTTTTCAGGCTCATGGATACAAAGCATTAACCATGATTGGGGATGGTGCAACTGATCTTGAGGTAAGAGAAAGCCCTGCATTATATACTGCCGAGTTGATGAAATTTCCAACTGTGGGTTTTATGATTAGACATTGGAATTTGTTGAAGCACATGCTGCTATAATGATGATTTCTTCTCTTATCTGTGCATTGTCCTACTAAACAAAACAGCTCTTAGATTCCCACTTATTTTATTGACATTTTGAATGGATTCATTGTGTCACTGTTAGTTTTTCTCTCGTATTACTTGCAGTAATTTGTATGCTTTTTTTTTTTCCTTCCCTTTTTCTGCCTTTAGGCTCGTAGACCGGGTGGTGCCGACCTGTTCATTTGCTATGCCGGTGTTCAACTTCGAGAAGCTGTTGCTGCAAAAGCTGATTGGCTAGTTTTCAATTTTAAAGACCTCATCAATTCGCTGGGGTAACATTTTTTTCTTTTTTTAACCATTTCTGAGTCCACCTGATAAGTGTCCTATTGTTAAAGGTTATGGTACCCTTCTATAATATTAGAGGATTGTAGAAGTGTGAGAAAACGAACAGGGCAAATGAACATTTGATGTGTATTTCTTTATGCCATTAAATTTTTCTCTTGGTTAAATTGTACAGATGTTCTTGCTTGGCTTTTGTAAGTTTTAATCAGTTTTCATAATACATTACCAAACTATTCTAAAATTCGTCAGTTGGATGTTCGATAGTATACTTTAGTGTCTTCTGATTCATATAACCAACTGAATCCAATGAGATGAGGCGTTGTCGTTGTTGCCTGGTGGATGTAATGAATGATTTTTCATGTTTATAGCATAACCATGGGACTTGGGAGTGGTAGCTACTCTAATGGCATTTCCCATTAATTGTTTGCTTTTAGGCTACCTTTGGATTAATAAAATCAAGAGTGAGGATCTTTTCATTCTATTAATTTAAAAGTAAAATTATTCATTTTATTCTCAAAAGTGAAATTCTCACTTTATCACTTTAGACGATCTAAATCTATTTTTTTGAAATGAACTCGAAGATAGTTTTAATAGTTATCTCTTAAAAATCTGCTGATGTCAAATGAAGTAACTTGGATAGTAAAATAAGATTTTAACCCCAGATAATTGCTTTTTTGAGTAACTCAAAATGTGAGTTCGTTGGCCTGTTGCTCTCATCTCCCATTATTCATGTATGGTATATTTTATTTTTTTGATTTTGATTTATTGATAGGCACTCAATTAATCATTTTGGCTTTTTAAGTAATAGTCATGAGAATTAACATATTTATTAGTATGATACTACGGAAATAGATGATAGTATGAATTTTTTTATACTATTACTATATCAAAATTAAATTCTGATTTTATCTTTTCCTTTCTTAGTTTCAGTCATGTAGTCTCTTCTTATTCAGTATTAGTTACTGCCGTAAAAGGTTTGTACTAGTTAGTGCGAGTACATATATTATGAGCGAAGTAAATACGAGTACAAAATCAGAAACGTGCAAAGTTAATTTATAGAAGTATATATATTTAAATTTATTTTATTAAAAATTATATTTTAATTTCTTAATTTTGGTCTTTACTTATATTCTTCTCTGATTGAAAAGAAAAAGATACAGATCACATAAAGAGAAATCCGAACGTTTACACTTCTAATAATAGATTAATAGTACATAAAATTTTAATATGTTTTTTCGAAAAAAAAATCTCCACAGTAAATAGGGAGTGATATTAGGCAAATGGGGCATAGTTATTAGAATTGGACTGGTGATTGACTAGGTCAAGATATCGGATCACTGGATTATTGATTTAACTAGTTGAATTGGATTTAATTAAATAAATATATTAAAATATAAAATAATTCAAATAAGTATAGAATATATATTATTATTTACATAGCTTATAACAAGAACACATGTGACTTGGTGGTAGTGAAGTCAACTTCCTTCCTACATGTTCCAAGTTCAATTCTTGCCGGTTTAACCCATATCAGATTGATGGCTAATTCACCGATTTCTAGTTTGAACCGGTTGGCTCAGTCCGATTATGATAACATTAAATGGGATTGATAATTTGCAATTGTCACTCTTAAGAAACTTTGGGGTCCAAAGCATTAGCATTAAGAATTAACCTCATGACATCATATGCCGGAACTTTGCCAAAAAAGTGTTTTCATTTTTTTTACTTTTTCTTAAATAGACAGTAAGGATAAATTATTTCAACACTATCAGTCAAGGCGCCAGTGAAATGTGGGTGCATTTGATTTTAGAAAATAATTTTTTTTATGAATTTTTTAAGGAAATAATAAAAATTAGAATTAAAAGTTAAATTTTTTAGATTTTATTGTTCTCTTCATAAAATTTTTAAAAACAGGAAACTAACAGAAAGCTCAACTAAGGGGGGTAGATAGTGGTTTGAGTATTGAATCTTTGACACTAACTAAGAAAGAAGAGAATTCTTATCATAGAACAATATGAGTTCAGACACACACACACACAACCAAAAAAATAAAAAAAGAGTTCTGAAAATAAAATGAGTTCAGAAAAAGAAGATATTACACCAAGAGTATTTGAGTTTGACCGAAAAAAGAAGAAGCTCTATATGAGCTCTTTCATGAAATTTTTCCTTATATTTTTACCAATCAATCAAATACACCCTCATAAATCCTCCACCTCTCTCTTCCTTTCTTTTCAATTTTATTGTATGTTGGATTTACAATGTACTGAAATAAATCGAAACATTAGATGTACCGAAGCTTTAAAATCGTTCCTTCACACTATGATACTATCCAACGGCAAGGATAAGCCTAAGAAGTCTAATGTAGGAAGGGTTTGAATTGGTGTTTGATGGTCCATAAAGTAACCCATGTCGTTATTCTACAAATTAATTAAAAGACAATCTATAACTTTGCTCCACCCAAAGTTTATCTTGAAATGTAAATGTTATTTCTATACTCAAAAGTGGATGTCTTAATTAGATACGTCTCAATTAGACATCTATTTTTAGTTGTTAAAATAACAATTTTTCTCTTGAAATAATCAAGTCGACCTCTTTTCGCTTCTAATTTTTCATTATAACCATTTCGTTTCCCACTTTTATATATTTTGACTAAAATCTCAAATCAGTTTCTCAAATTTATAGTAGGGGACAAATTAATCTCTCAGATTTAGAAAATCCTATATTAATCCCTCAAATTTTATAAAAAGAGACAAGTTAGTCCCCCTATTAAATTATTTTCTGAAGTATTAACAGAAATGTTCATGTATTCTATTAATTTGTTTACGTATACTGTCAATTTTTACAGTAAGTCTTATCTTACTTCATTTCTCTATTTTGTGCAGAATAAATATCAACTTAAAGTCAAAATCTTTCTTCTCAGTAGAAATAGTAGATGAAAAAAAAGGTCTCAATAACTTCATTTAGAGGAATGAGACAAGTTAAGACCTACCATAAAAGTTAACAATACATGTAAATAAGTTAACAGTATACATAAGTAAGTTAATATCAGATAGTTTATATGACAATTTTATAGAGGGACTAATTCGTATCTTTTTATAAAATTTGAGGGATTAACATGAGATTTTCTAAATTTGAGGGATTAATTTGTCTCTTATTATAAACTGAGGGACAGATTTGGTGTTTTATTCTATAGTTTTTTGGTGCTGCTGCCCCTGTCCCCTACCTCCACCGTATAAACCACCTCAATCTTCATAATGCAAGCAATCAATCTTTGATTTTCATTTTCCCAAACCCCTCTGGAATATTATACTACTCTATCTCTAATTAGCCTGGAAACAACCAAAGAATCCCTAACTTCTTTCTTCAGCCCACAATAAATAAAATCTCACCCCCATCACACCCCTAACAGTCATAACTTTTGCCAGCAAGAAAATTAGAGTCTGGTATTATGAATCTTTATTGGCTTTAAAAGAGATATAGGAACCGTTTTTAAGAGTGAAATGGGAATAAATCTATAAAATTTATTCAAACTAAAAATCTAAAACCCACAATTTTGGAGGAAGATATATGTTGGAGATGGAAATGGTCTAGCAATGACATCTATTTTCTCAACTGCGATTCTTGTAATGATCTGATAATTGATTGTTGGTGTGGCAACCCGCATGGTGTTATTGTCAATCAATTGACTAAAATGTTCAGCTTCACGCTACTGTCAACATTGTTAATCTGTTGCTTTCAGTTTGCCGGTGATGCTTTCTTAAAACTAATCTCTTTATTTGTGGACCACCCTCAATTCAATCTTTCATGATGTTTCCTCCTTCGGCCGAAAAGATGGGTTCTACTTTCAGGACATGTTCGATAATCCATAGGTAATTAGGTATGGTTAGAGTATCTGGTATGATTACATATAGGAGAATATATATATATATATATATATATATATATATATATATATATATATATATATATATATAAAATTTTAAATAAATATTTTTTTATAGAATTTAAATTTAATAAATTGACACACCCTCGTTCAATCAAACCTCCCCATTTGCATGATTTTTAAGTAGTAGAGGTTGAATACTAATCATATTTATTGACGTGACAAGGTGACAATAAATGATTAGATGAATATGTTATTTTTTTAATATTTTTAAAATATTAAAATTAAATCCTTTTCATAATTCTCTAATTTTAAGTTTACATCATCTACACACGGCAAAATATATTAAGCAAGCAAATATATTTAAAAAGGCACAATATTTTAAGGGATAAAATAGTAGTTTTTCTTATTGAAAGTAAACAAAATAATTTAGTTGCAAGATTGGATGTTTTATAAAAGTTAACTTATAAATCAAGTCATACATCATCTAGGATTATAAGAGGAGAGAGAAAGAGACCACCAAATTGCTTTGTTTTAACTTGCATAAATCGAAAACACTTTAATCTTGTATATAACTTTCTTATTTTCTCTGTACTGTTGTCTTAAAGTATTGTGAAATGTAGTTTAGGTATATGTTTTGGATAGTGTAGATATACTAGAGCTGAGGGGTGTGTAAGAAAGAAATCTATGCGTTGTAAAAAATTTTACATAGTATTTTTCTCTGGTTGTTATTTAATAATGATCGTGATTTTTTTTTATTTTGGAGTTTTCTATACTAATTATTGTATTATAATTGTGTTTCTATTTTATTTCTCTATTTTAAGGGTACGAAAGGAGAAAATTAAATGATATTTTTTCCAACATCAACAATTCGTAATATAAGAAAATATTCTATTCATACTATGTAGAGCACTAATTTTTTGGGGTATATGCAGATAATAACTTCGATCAACTCAAACCAAACCATTATAATTTGGTTTAGGTCCAATTTGGTATAGTCTGATTAAATCTAATCATATTTGGTTTGGGTATTTTGTGATTCTAAACCTAATGATCCAATACTTGAACCAATAATCCAGTTTCATTTTTTTTAATCTTTTATACCTTATATAATTATATCATGATTTATATTATATTGTTATTGATAATTATGTTATTGACTAGTGATCTATGTGTGATTAATGAGTCATATTTTACTAATTCTTGTGATATTATTTGGCTATGTATGCTATTGAATAGGAATTTGTAATGCTTCGCGGTTTTTTTTTTTAAAAGTAATTCTTGACCCTTGTTTGGTAGAAAAAAATACCCACCTGCACCGACCGTGAACCAATCCAAATTTAGTTGGTTTGGATGTAATAAAAAAAAAAAAAAACTAAACCAGTCTAAAACCCAACTACACCCTACTAATTTCAGTCAAGTAGTTGAAAATCTATATGTATATTTAAACCTCCACAACAACATTGTGCAAAGACCTTTGTACAAGTGTTTGCAAATTGTTTTAGTCATTTTTATATTATCATAATTTCTATACGCAGATAATATAAAATAATTTATAGTATCAACCAATAAATTTTTTAAAAAATATCGCATTAAATTATATAATTATTTACATTAATAACTATTTACCATAATTTGGAGCTTTCTTAAATTTCTATCAATTAATTGTGCAAATTAAACTGATTTACATGATCCATTAATCGAAATCAAACTATTCTTTTTATAACATTAATATTTAAGAATTTGACTTCTCTTGTCAAATAGGGATTACACCAAAGAGAAACCTCATCACGACTTGAAGCTAATTTCCTTCAAAGGTGATTGAAAACAATAATAATAATATTATTTTAATATCTATCTTTTTTAAATACTTAAATATCCTATTCATAAAATACATAGATCTATTACTTTTTTTTTAAAATTTATTCTCTTTTCATATTATGATGGGTGTCTATACTTATATGAGTATTAAAACAATATTTTCCATAATAATAAAAAGGGCTATTCTCGTTACTCCCCAAAATATTCCAGATTAATGTTACAAGGATATTTTATTAACATAAAATATACTTGCAAAATAAAACGCTAAAGCTATGTAAGGAGTATATTATTTATTTGAAACCATGCGTGCCAAAATACAGCGTGTCAATTTTAACTAGTTGAGCAATGAAGCCAGCGCATGAATAATTGGGTCATAGAGATTAGACATAAATAAGTGACAGTAAAACAAAAAAAAGAATGAAAACGAAATGCATACTATGAAAAAGAAAAAACAGATAATCCAACTCCTATAATACAAGAAGAAACTACCTCAATTCCTTTATACAAAACAAAGGTTCTAGTCCAAAGTTCAGATGATTGAATCTTAATGACAACTCTTCTGTGCTAAGAAAAAATATCTCTATCAAAAGTTTAAATTATTAGATTGAGACATATAAATAGTTTTATATCTAATTATTTTATCTTATGTCAAAATGTAATTATTATTTTATTTAAAAACAAAGAACAGTAAAAATCAAATTTTAAACCACTTGGTTGTAGAGACTCGAATATTATATCATGAAATCATTATTCTTAAAAGATTAAATTATTAAATTGAGACATATAAATGATTTTATATTAAAAAATAATTTACTTGAAATATTAATTATTAAAATAATTACGTTCTTTCTGGGCCAAAGATCTATAATCTTAATTTAAAAAACAAAAATGTTCCATGTTGAAGTCAATATATTATACATATCATCATAAATATCATTAAAATTATCTTGGTGAGATTCACATATACCGACACAAATGTTTCTTTTCTAAACCTAACACGTTGTCTTTTAATTTCACCGTAACTATGCTAGAGATATAACTGATGGTATGTCCTTGTCTGCCTTTTCTGGTTCGGACATTTAATTTTCTAGCATTTTCATAAAGTTCCTACAAAAACAAACGAATAATAATTAATAACAGAATAACAATTGGATAAAAAGGGAAAATGAAAAAATAAATAAATACCCACTTTTTCTTCTTACGAGCCTTCCGTTCATTTCACTACATGACACACCACATTTTTTTTTAATTCTAGATTAGCAGAAAGGGGAAAACCTATAGAGAAAGTCGGAGAAATACATTTCCTTCTTCTATTATTAGTTTCTCTCTCTCTCTCTCTCTCTCTCTATTTGGGAGGTTATTTGAATTATTTATGAATTCAATTTTATTCAATTAGAAGGTACAAATATTACACTATCAACAATAAATATCTAAGTCGATAGATTCTTATATCAATATATTTTTTATTACTTTTTATTTAAACACATTTAGAATATAGATGGGTATATTAATTTTATTCAATATATATCCAATATTTATAAATGAGGATAGTTAATTAACCTCTTTTGTATGAACATATAATGTTAATAATTTGATAATGATAAAGGTTATGGTATATCTAATAAAGTGTGGTGCACCACATACTAGATATTTAGTCACATTTACAAATTAAATATATTTAAAAGTATAAAAAATAACTTTAATCATACTTTATAAATATGACTAAATCCTTTATATATTTTACACTACACTTGGTGTAGTTATGTTATGTGCTAATTAATTGCTAAACTGACTTTTGTTACCACATTCTCTCTTTTTACTCTCTATCTTTCCACTCCCTAGTGGTCCCTACTTCCCAGATAAATTTTTAGCTGTAGTATTAATACAATGACTACTAGAAATTAAAGATTTATTTTTCAATTAATAAATTAAATCAAATTATAATAAAGAAACGAGAAAACTAAACTTCAATTAATAAATATTTATATAAGTATAATATTTGAAAATTATATTTAAATCATTATTAAATTTTCTTATTTTATTTTATAATTACTTATACCGTTAGAATTATAAAATATAATATCTTATATAATACTACACCAAACATTGTATAATATATATTTTTTTGATAAATAATGATAACTCAATCTCAATAAGAGGAAATAATTACAGATCGACACAGGGAAACAAAAAGCTACACATTGCAGCTAATGACAAAAAAGAAAATCATAACAGAAGCAAGACATTTTAACACAAGACACACCAAACAGTAAATGATAAACAAATTTGAACAAACTACATCCCATAAAAGATAATCTAACCAAGTTCATCATAGAAGGTTCAACCAAGAAAGATAATCACAAACTAAACAGAATATTAGCAAGACCAAAAAGCAAAATCTATCCATCGGCACAAACCACCCAAAGTAAAAAATTTAATCCTTCAAGCAAAAACTGAAGATGAAAGATAGCTCAGAGATCCACAATTTCCTCCCGCATTGTATAATATTAAAAGCTTATTAAGTTTTATTTTATCAGGTATTATACTATCTGCCTTTATTTTATCATACATGCCAAACGGGCCTTGAGAGAGAGAAGACAAAACATGTTTTTCATTCAGAAGGTATTGGTACTCTTTCATTTTTTTTAATTAATGATTATGATTGAATCTTTAATATTTTATATTTTAATAATTCGAGTTAATGAAACATGCGACATATTCTTAGTTATAAATAATTAAAAAATACCAATACGTTAGTATTTTTGAATTTTATAAGACCGAGAATCCCAATAAAATAGCATTGAGCAAAAACATCATCACAACTTACACTTGTCTCCCTTGAAAATTGATAGAATTTATGTAAACTTTATTTTATTTAGGGTAAATTACACTCACTACTCCTAAGGTTTATGGAAATGCAACTCATACCTCCTTTAGTTGTCCAGCCTACACTTACATCCCCATTACTTATCAAATTTTAAGTATTTATATTACAGTTACACTTTTCATTCACATAATACTGGTAGTAAACTTAACAAAATGATATATTTATAATATTAACTGTTCTCAATTAATAAAATTATAAAAATACCTTTAAAATGAATAGAGTGGATAAATATATTTTTATAATTTTATTAATTAAAAATAATTTTTCATTTTGTTAAGTTTACTAGTGGTGTTCTATAAATGAGGAGTGTGATTGTAATATAAATACTTAAAATTTGACAAACAGAGGGGATGTGAGTATAAGCTTCATAACAAGAAGGGATGTGAGTTGCATTTTTACAAATCTCAACAGAGGTAAGTGTAATTTACTCTTTTATTTATTTAGGCAACACTTATCTTTTGTGACATTATAATGATCATGGTTTCACAAATTTAAGAGAAGAAGGATTCATGAATTTATAAATTGAGACACTCTTGTGTAAGTATTACAAAAGATTTGTATTATTAGTATTTATAAGGTATGATAAATCATGTCAGCTCATACCGCATCAACTAATAAATAAGTTGTGAACTTCATTCACATAATATCTATATTTTCATCTAATAATGAATATAGTGTAAGTCTATACACTATCCAATTCCTATGTAAGTAGATAGATAGGTTTATTTTTAGGACTAAATATCCAAATAAGTCCCCCAAATTTGTATTGGGGGACAAGTTAGTTCCTTAGGTTTTGAAAATCCCAAATTGTTTCCTCACATTTCAAAAAAGGGGGACAAATTGATCTTCTGTATAATTCTATACAGTATACGGAGGGATCAATTTGTTTCTTTTTTAACTATATAGAGAGATTAATTTATCTCTTTTTTTAAAATATGAGAAATTAATTTAAAATTTTTAAAATCTGAGAGATTAATTTGTCTCTTAAAGTTGGGAGGAACTATTTAAATATTTATTCTTTATTTATTTGCGACCAGTGTTTTCTTCATTCCATTCGTGAAAAAATAAACGAGTATAGATAGATAGGTGGTGTACCCGTTCTGTGGAGATAACGGGGTAGCTTGTCTCATTCCTTTGATTCCATTCCATTCCAATCCAGGTCAGGTACCCAACCTCCGGCATCCATCCGTGTCCCAGATTTCATTTCACAAGACTCAAGGATTTTCATATGTAAGATTTTCTTTTTCTGTTTCTTCCTTTTTTCTCCAATGCCAGAAAATTAGCAACAAACTAAGCCACGTTAATTTGTTGCTATATTAAGAATGGAAAAAGAAAAAAAAAGAAAGAAAACTGTTGGAGCATTAGCTTTGATTGTTTTGGCGAAATGGGTTTCTTAAATGTCTGGTTTTTGCACTGAAAGATTTTTTTTTTTAATTTTTTTTTCTCTTTTGAATGAGTGGTTACCTTTTTCAGCAGGAATGTTTCTCTGGCACTGGTTGATTTCTGCTTTTGAAGTTGGCAGAAACCTGTGAATCTTCCTTTTAAATTTCTTCTTGTTCCTTCTCTCTTGTTATTATCAACTTTTTTTTTTTTGGTTTCAGGTTTTGTTGGTTCTCCTTGCTTTGCTTCCACTTGGGAGTAGCTTCTTCTGGTTAGAGTAGTTAGAGATAAGGTCTAAATGGACAATATGGTTAGAATTGGTTGGAGGCATGTATCTTTGGTGAATCAAGGATTGTGGTTTTGTTTTTCTGGAAGAAGTGGTTTTCAACTCTTCATTCTGTAGCCTGTTATTGCCAAGAACCCATTGAAGGCCATATTGCTTTTAATTCATGGAAAGTTCTTCCCTTGGCTGGTTGGTGCTAATAATTGTTAGAAAGAGGAGAATTTGTGTTGTGGAGTTTGGTTAGCGGCTTTGTTGTTGTTGTTGTTTTTTTTTCCCCCTTTTGGTGTGGAGGCACTCAGGGAGGGCAAAAAATGGATTTGTGGGTTGTTGCAGCTGCTGCTGGAGCTGGGTATCTAGCCAAATATTGGAATAGGATTTCGAAAATCAGTGATGGATTGTGTCGTTTGTCATCTGAGGATTTGTGTTTTGAGAATCCTCAATCCCCAAGCTGCCCCTTTCCCTTGCCGAAACAAGCTCGAAGAGATAAATGGGGCAGGGATGTTTCTTTAGATGTAAGGGATTCAGATGTGAACTCACTGGATGGGCTTGATAGTGAAAGATTAGGGTGTATCAGGAATTATAATGAGAGCAGTGTGCTTTCTATATCAAACTTACCTGTATCGTTCTCACCGAATGATAGCTTTAAGGATGTTGCAGATGGAAATGAGAAAAATTCCAATATTGTTGGCCATCATGGTCTCTTTCTTTTCGATTCTTCCACTGAAGTGGTTCATATGCGTAACTCTTCTGGAAACAAAGCTTCTCTCAGGACGAAGCATTTATCTGGGCATATTAGTAGACCTTTGAATTCGCTGGAAAGTTGTTTCATGGCTCAGCTTTACAAAGAACATGCCAGAATGGAAGAATATGTCTTTAGTTCTCTTTCATCTCCATCTACGGCTACAAGACCATTTCTTGTAAGTGATGGGAGCCGAATAATCAGCAGAGCAAATGATTCTTTCAGTCCATTAATGGGAAGCAAGGAATATAAGTTGCATAAAGAAGCCTGTCGAGTAAGAGATGAAAATGTATTTGGGGTCCCTTCCTTAACAGAAGTTGGATCCTCTAATGATGCCAGGAAGATGAAATTTGAAGCATTCACTGGACAAAGTCAAAGATTGAGCTCTTCCAACAATTTGTTTAGGGAAAAACACGTCCACACTCAATTTGGTATAGTTCTTGATTTACAAGTACCTCTCTAGCCTGTAATGCATTGCAAATGTTTGTTTTTAATACTTCTTATTCATGCCTATGTTTAGAACTCAAAATCTTTGTCTCGGGAATAACACACGTCTAATTCTTGAGGTAATTTAACAGTATTCCCATGTGATATGATATTTTTTTCAGACTTCCCTGCATTCTCTGTTTAATTACAGTCTCTTTCTATATTGTGATTTGTGATAAGAAAAAATGTAAAGGAATCTTGGTTTATTTCCACTCTCAGGTGTAAGTTATAAATGGAGTTATTTCCATAAAATTTGCTAGTTATAGAGAATGAGACTCATATATTTTTAGTTATTTGAAAATCAAATGGCTTTCGAACTTGTTAAGGATGTTACAAATCTTAGCTTTTCTACTCATGAGAATCAATATTGAAATACACAGTAGGGACCAAATGGATTTGTTTTTGGGCTGGGCGAGGAAGGAAATTGCTCCAGGTCTTACACCAATGTTCCCAGCATTTACCAGCAAGACTAGATCTCTAAAGCAAACATATAATTTACATCAGCAAGTGCAAATATTGACCTTTTAATGATTTGGGTTGCTATTTATCATATGGGTGGATATCATGCTTCTCGCACTCATTTGTGTTGTGTAATGTGTTTCACGTTGATAACTACATTTATTGACATATCCATAATCATCAGATGCAGCATTTCTCTTCAGTCTTGGGATTTCCTTTGGGATGATATTCTCCATCATGACAAATAAAAGAGAAATGGATGAGTTGAGAGTGTTGCTGAAGCAGACAGAAAATTTGATCGAAGATCTACAAGAGGAACTTGACATGAAAGATTCAATGACTGTGAAGGAGTTACATAATGAAAATTATGGTTCACATGATACATGTGAACATTCCTTCTATGAAAAGGAGCTAAATGGATTTTTCCTTGAAAAGCATAACTCTCCTCAAATTGACTGTGAAGAATCATATGATAACAGAGAAGAACAAAGTTTTGAATCTATGAGCAAAATTGAAGCTGAGCTTGAAGCTGAATTAGAGAGATTGGGGTTGGACATGAATGCATCAAGCCTCAAAAGAAAGTTGTCTGAACTTGTTGAGGCAAGTATAGATGTATATTTTTACATTTGCTTGCAATTACATGATCTTATAGGCTCAAAATGTTGTCCTGGAGCATATCTTTTGTGATGTGTGTGTGTTTATGCTTGTTATTCTTTGGGTTCAATGTTGCGATTTGTTTTATTACTGGTTATTCATGTATGCAGCTCCTAATTGACTTTGTTCCATCCTTGATAGTGGTGGAAGTAACTAAGTATAACATAGACCTGTAACAAGAAAGACTGATATCTGGAACTTCTACACAGTGCGAGTTACAATGCATCACGTGTCTCATTCACACGATTAATTAATTTCTAGTAGGTATAGGAAATTAAGGCACTGAAAGTTCCTAGCCATAAACTTGCATTGATGTAGAGAAACATCAAAAGGTGGGGGGAAAAAAATCCTTGTGCTGCTATGCTATATAAATTGATTTTAGCGCCCTTTGCCCAATTTTATATGCCTTATTTTTTCCGTGAATGTTTTATCTTTAATTGCAAGTTTTCATTTTCCAGTGAAAGTTGGCCTCCTTGCGTTATTCCATAATTTTTTAAATTATTGATTTTAGTCGTTCTTAAATGGTGTCCACGGGTGTTAATGGTGCACAAATTCTTGCAGCTTGACCCAGAGTTTGTAGCAGATTTTGCTCAAGGCGAGTTGCGAGCTGACTTGGTCAATGCCAAAGACTTTGTCAATCCAAAATCAAATGAGGATGCCAATGACACTACAGCTCTCCCTGGAAACTACGCTGTTTCAGCTCATGAACTGAGTTTGCGTTTACACGAGGTATTACAATCCCAACTCGAGGAACGCGTGAAGGAGCTTGAGATCGCCCTCGAAAACAGCCAGAGGAAAGTGTGGCTGATTGAATCAGAGCATAACGGTTCTCCTCCTCAAAAGACATCTTCCATTGCTGGGGGAAATACATTGACATATGAAGACAGTGACCCTATGCACCAGCCCCTAGTTCTTAATTTATCAGGTGAAGCTCTAGATGCTTACAATGAGGCCTATGAAGAATTAATAAAGACAGATGATTCTGAAGAGAATTCACCATCAGGGAACCATCATAATGATGACCACAAAGAAGGTTCACCCTCACATGACTGGCATGCATTAGGGGTTCAACATGGTGATGCAAATGGTTCCATAACTTGCTCCACAGTTAAGGGTGGGAAAGTGTCAAGGGAACTCTCTTCTAGCAATCTGGCATTGTTGGAAGGGCAAAGTGAGAGCCTTTATGATTTGAATGTCACTGGAGATGAAAGTTGTAGCTATGATAATGAGGTGGAAAGGCAATTGATAAGGCAAATAGTTGAAAGGACCAAGAAAGGTTATCCTGTTCTTCAGAATGCACAAAGGATATTGTATTCTATGGATGAAGATGAACATTGATACCAAAAAATAGCTTTTAGGAATGTAAGAATAGAAAAAAGGGTTATATATTTATTTAACACAGAATAGCTTCCTTGCTTTTGGCCTTATTTTAACATAATATATAGTCCTCTTCCCATGCTGCCGGCGGAGTTTTTGCCGGGGCTCCGGCAAGGAATCTTTCTTTGACACATAAATATGAGGGTTGTACTATAGTAAGTGGTTAAAAATAATGTATACCAAACGTCCAACCATCACTGACAAGATATTTGTTCCGTTAAAAATCCATCTCTTAAAATTGTCTGGATAAATTTTGAAGGGATCCCAAAGCCACCTTAGCGTATAAGTTTTACCTGCTGCTATGTAATTGTTTACACCTCAATTGTAACAAAATATTAAATAAGAGTGACATAATACATACATATTAATAGAAATTGGCTATCACTATTATCATTATTTACCCATCAGACCAATAGAAATTTCGGCTCAAGGTTTTAAACTAGAACTTTGATTCCTAAACTAAATTATATATTTGATAGTGCCTTACATTACATATAAAACACCATTTTACAAATATTACCATCCAAGTTTTATTTTATAATTTTCTTACACCTTTACAAATAGTTAAATACTAACACCCTGAACACACTACCACCTTTTCTCAATAATTAACTTTATTTAGAACTTTGTAGTAGTCTGTTTGGTTTGTATTTATTTTGCCATTGCGGTGCATAAAATCAATTTACTAGAAGTAAAAGTGTTTCTTTTGATTTTTTACTTACAGGAAAAGTGCCTCACTTTGAAAATAATTTACTCTAATAAAAATTAAAAATATTAACTTTTACTTTTTTATCTTATATTAAATCTTTTAAACTCATTTTTTTCCTAATATCTTTTTTAAATACAAATTAATTCTTTCAAAATCATTTCTTTAAAAATCAATTTTTTTCATCATCAATTATTTCAAAAGTAATCCTACCTGAATCTTAACCAAACGGACTCTAAAAAATTTGTAACATAAAAATTTGGCCAAGTAGGTTCTTTTTCGAAAACTACCTTAGTTTTCGAAAAAATAACAGGTAAATATCAAATCGGTCATTTTTAAGACTAATATTGTTGCAACAGTTCACTTATTTACATGTCGAAAAAATATCTCAATTTGGCCAACACCAAATCATCTAAAAAGAAACAAAGCAACAAAAATGAGATGCTTGATTTATAACAAACGGGAAGAGTGAAGCGTAAGAGGACTGAAGTTCTCAACAAAAATGAGATGCTTGATTTTCTTTTCAAATTGCAGTGCATATGGGAATGTGGGGTTCTCAACGGGTTATAGCTGCAAGAAACAATTAGAACCAAAATGTGGACTGTAAACAAACTTGGACCAATTTGGCAGGACATTGCAGTAGCAAAGGAATGGCAGTCCTCATCCTAGTCATGCTTTTTGGCAAGCTTAAAACGTTCAATTTTAATGGTCTAATGGATGAAATGTCTTAAATATACAATTTTTTTTATGGTGGTATTAACATTAGGGTTTTTGTAACTAACATTCTAAGTAAACTTGCTAAGGATACTAAAAAAAGCAAATGTTAAAATTTTATTGTGGATCACATGCTTTAAAAAGATGGCCGTCTCATTTTTATACATACTCACAATAAAAATAGGCCCCACTAATTTTGTATAAGATACATTTTCTTATTTGTGAGTTACATCAACTTTATTATGAGTGTGTGTAAAAATATGATAGTAAACTTGTGCTCACCCTAGAATTATTCTTTTTGCATGTGAAATTTACATTTTTCAATTTCTCATCTATTTCCCTAATGGTACCAATTACATAAATCCTTAACACTATTTATATGTGAGTAAATAAAGCATTAATTAATAATTTAAAAATTAAATAGAAAATTGAAAAATTGATTTGAAGACAGAGTGAAGAAAAAAATTACAAAAAGATTTTATCATTATTTAGAAAGAAGATGACAATTTGAAGAGAAGATCATAAGAAAATCAAAAGAAGAGATTTTGTTCACATTGAAATTAAATAATCTATTATAAATCTATTATCTATTACATATATAAAGGAAATTTTCTTCTTAAACTATTTTTGGGGTTCAAAATTTAGTATTCCTAAATGTCATTGCATTCTAATTGTGTTTTGGTCTTTTATGCATTCTATTATTTTTTTGCTTGTTGAATAAATTGTTAGGAATAACACAATTAAAAAATTAACTAACGGATGAGATTATTTTGGGAATAATTAATATTGGACTCCAAAAATAGTTAAAGATGAGAATTCCCTATATATATAATAGATATGTATTTGAATAATTTCTAAAAATTAATTCTTCCCCAAAAAATAAAAATTAATTAAAACTTGAAAAAAGTTAGCTTTTTTGTTTTTGTTTTGAAAAATCAGCATGAGTACCTTTTAAATCAACAAAAGTACTTTCAAATTGGTTGTCATTCTTGTTGCAGCATCCTCTGGGATAATGTGACAAACTAAAATCAAAAGAAAAATTTTAGATGAATCAAAATCAAAATAACCCATATTAATGAGGACTACAAAACATATTTGACCATTTTCTTAAACCTCGCAAGTTTTGGACTATGACATGGTCCCTTGTAAGTAATAATTACAAAAATACCTTTCAATGAAATTTTATTGACTTATTGCCATTTCTTTGTTCTCTTTGCCCATAACCACCATTTTCCCATTCTTCCCATTTTCTCTTTTCTATCACCTCGATCTCAACCTAGCTTTGAGCCACCTCTCACCACTGCAAACCAATTAAACAACCACACCCACCAGGGCTGCGACCCAGCTACCAAGAAGTTTGGGATGTGGGGGAAATAAGCAAAAATCACCAAAGCTAAGGATAAATACGTGTGAACACCATATTTTGTCCAATACTTTTCTTATTTATTTCCATGTTTGTTTATGTTTGCAAATAAAAAATAAAAAAAATTTAAAAAGGAAGGGAATGTTGGATTCCCGTTCCCAAAAAAAATATTAAATAATAAAAATAAAAAATGAGAATGAAAAGGAAACTTTGGATTCGGTTTTGTTTTAATGGTTGTTCCTCAAAAGACAAGAAATAGGAAGGAAATGGTGGACATCATGATGGCCACTCCTCCCCCAATGGCATCTTTTTCTTTCGTTTCGATGATTGCAGCCAATAGAAATGGGATTAACAATAATTCTATTTGACCAATAATAGGATATACAGAACCATCGGCAATAACGGGAAAGAGGGGATCATCAACGATATCATCATCAGAAGAAATTTTCCAATACACAAAAAAAAATCAAAAAAATATACACTGATCTATCAACAAGCCAATAGAGGTCCTGCAAGGAAATTAGCAACAATTCCAGCAATAACAAACCAGTAGCAGCAAAAAAAAAAGAAAGGTATCAGCAGCGGTGTTATAATCATCATCAAATAAAAAAAACACAAAAGAAAAGGGGAAAAGGCTGTGGCAATGCTCCTCCCCGCCACCAGCCACGGCCTCCGTTAATCATGATCATCATATCCCTCATCATTATCAACCCATAGCCAACCATCCCTTCCTCCAACCCAACAGGCAGCTGCTGCCGCTGCTCACCACCTTGTCCTCTTCCTTTTAACCACCAAGCCCGTAAGCCCTTACATCACCGATCTACCAGGCCATCACCGTGAGCCCAGCCGCTAATGCCGGTGCACCGTGGAGGAACAACCCACCGCCACACTTCCTTCGCGTGGTGACCAGCTTCCGCTCTCTTCCCCTCGGCCTCTGCCGTGATAGCCACCCCCGCTGTGATAGCCACCCCTGCCTGCCTCTGGAACGGTCGCAAAGCAACAACTTCTCCTTTCGCCAGCCACCACCAAAACTCCGCCATGAACCACTGCGGGCTGCTTCTTCTCCACCAAGCCATCATCGCCAGTGCTACTCATCCTTCGCCGCAGATGGGCCGAGCTCCATTTTCCTCTTCACCAGCCTTACCATGTGCCACCACCATCCACGCCGACGACCTTTTATTCTCGCCCCAGCATCGCGATGGTCCCCTCTCTCGTGCCTCCTCTGCAAAGCCACATATCCCGGCCTCCACGCCCAATGGCGATCACAGGTCACGCCACTGCCTAGCTCTCCTTTTCCATGGCGGTCCACTCCGTGACAGACCTCCTCCTTCGCAAACAGCCGCACTCCTCCGTGAGACCCCCGCCGTGGCTATCCCCTCTCCGTTCTCTCTGTTCCTGCCTCTCTCTTTCACTTTCCTTCTCTGCTTCTTTCTCTCAGAGTGTATGTGTGTTGATATGAGAGAGAGATTGTGGGTATATGTGTTAGAGATTAGGTTATAAAAAAAAGTGGATTCTGTTGCAATTTTTTTTTTATGTTTTGGGTTTGGGTATTAGTTCTTTTTGGTTAGGATAAAGAGATGGGCTGGGTTTATTTTTCCTTTCTTTCTTTGAATCCGTTTTGGGCTGTATTTTTTTTTAATTGGTTTTTTTGTAACTCAATTTTTTTTACAAGAAAAAATATATGATTAAAAAAAAGAAAAAGAATTTGTAATTTTTTTTTGGTCACTAGTGATTTTTTTTCTTTTTTCTCAAGCTTTAAAAAAATAATAAAAAGTAAAAAAAAATTTTAAAAAAAGAAAACAATAATTAGAACTTTTTTCTAGTTTAATCATTTTATATGTTTGTATGTTTGTGTGTGTTTATTATGTGTTTATAAGTCGACTTTGTTAGTAAAAAATCTATTTTCAAAAATCAAAATCCATGAACACTTTTTTTTATTAATTAAAATCTATCAACATAGAATCATTTTCTACAAGAATGATGTGGCTTTGAGTTACTTATTGTATCAAAGGATACGCCGGCATAGCTAAGAACTATCAAGCCAAAATTAATTTTTCATTAAATTGTGTTCTCTTTTAATTTATTTTTGATATTGTTATAACTATTGGGGAAAATAAATATTTTAAAATTATAATTAATTTGCATAATCAGCTTTAGGGTAACCGTATTCATACGGATGCATTATGAGTGTAGTGGATTAAGTTTCCACTATTCGCTAATCATAATCAGACTTTCGAATCTCAAATCTTTTTAGAAAAGACCAGTTTGCAAATTAAAAGATTTTTCAGTTTTAGCTAGAATTAAAATTGGTGGTAACTCCCATTTTCAATTTTTATTTTTTAATAGGTCATCATCTCCGTAATGGCGTCCTCCGAGTACGTTGTGACAACACATACTGTTGATATCAAACTAACATTGTGTTACTCTTTCAGTCATTCTATAGAGATACAAGAGTCACACATGGATCTCGACTAAGAAAATCATATCTCAATATATTAAATTTTTTCAGCAAAATAAAAAGTAACCAATTCCTGAATAAAGATTGGTCTCAGACCAAACAAATAATGTACAAAAGTCAAGCTTCACTCTTTTGAATTTGGGTTGAGCGGTGGTGTTTTGTGAACCATTATGCATAGAAAACTTGTTTCTGGGGTAAAACTCATCCGTTGGATCAATGGTCCATGTTACTGTTTACTTGGTGGAGACAGGGATAAAAAAAGTGAGTAAAAAAATTAGATAGGTAGTTTTGTTTTTTTAAAATGATCACTTTAACTTAAAAAATTATTATTTTATTTTTTGATATCATTATTTTATGTTTAAATCTGAACCATTCTATTAGAGTTGTATTATTTGTGCTCACGGGTCATGAGATACTGTGCTGACTTCACATCATACACATAACATTTTTCATTCAATTAATATCTAATAGTCAGAAATAGTGGACTATGTAAAGGTCCTAAACATATAGTGGACCATATTAACACGACCCTCCTCTATTACACATATATGTCACGTAGAAGCCTTTTTACATAGGGCGGATGGAATTATGGACCTTGATGGTCCTTGAAAAGTTAAAATTGAAAAGATATTATTAATTTACTTTTTTAATCCTTAGCCTTTTAATCTTTATCACTCTTTCTCCTCTTAACCTCTCTGCTCCCTATGTCTGCAGCCGCGTTCGTCTCTGGGTGTCTGTTCACCTGTACCACTGCCTACTGCATATGGGTGCACGTCTATCCAACTCCACCACTGCACCCGGGGTAGGTGTCCACCTCCAGCTCCACGTCCTTCCCCCTCCACCTTTGTGGAAGCTACAGTATCATCTCTAATGCCTTTGATGCTTTCGTCCTTCAGCAAGATTGTTCATCTAACATTCATTGTTGTATTTTATTGTTTTGCTAGTAAAAGTGATTCTTGCCCAAACTTGGGTCAATTGAGGTTATGCTTTGTGTAAACATGTTTTCTTTTTAGAAATATTACCTTTGAGATTTTGCTTCTTCTCAATATTTAATAACTACAACTTTCTTTTTTTTATTCAACAATCATGTTGTTCTAAGATTCGCTTGGCTTGGAAGATTATTTTTTTGGTAAGGATGCTTGATTTTGGCTATGCTAAAATTATTATGGGGCGAAAAGAGGTGTTGGTGGTAGGGTGGGCGGCCAGCTACAACATAATATGGCGAATGAGGGAGATAGTGAAGGTTGAAAGTTCAAACTGAAAACGATGAGTAACTGAATTAAGGAGGGTAAAATAAGAAATTTAAATCAAAAAATTATAATTTAATTATTTTTATATAATCGTGTACTTATTAAAATATATTAAATAGAATCGATCTTAGTCATTGAAACAAAAAATTGAATGCTACATTTCAAGAACCATCAAGGTCCATAACTCCACCCACCCCATGCAGGATGCCTCCATGTGTTATAATTTTACTAGATTCAGCTGTGCAATTAGATGTTCAAAAAACCCATTGAACCAACCCATCAAAATCGTGGCAAATAACTTAAAAATTTGGGGTGAAATAGGATGAATTTTAACATATTCCTCTTACAATCTGTTCTTCAAATAAACTACATATATTAAGAGGTATTGTAAAACTTAATGATAAGGATATTTGCTCTTGAATCTTATGAGAATTGTTTTGAGTGGCATTGTATATCATAAACACATTTTGTTCTTTGCTATACATATACAGGTTTTCCTCATGATCTCTGGATTATTAGGTTGTGCAAGCCACCTTTTTCAATGTCATTATAGAGGCTACAAGCCACCTTTTCAAAGCAATAGTAACCAATGCACTGAACTGGATATACTGTTTGGGAGGAAAACTGAGGGCCATAGTATGTGTTTGTATCAATTCCTACTCTTTCATGTATCTCCATTCCTCGTTCACCCTTGTTTATCTCATATTCTTATCCCTGGTAGGTTTTTTTTGACTTTGAAGGGTTCAAAGCTAAGAACTAACTCTCATGCTTTGCCAAATAACTTAGATTTCGTCTTCATGTTCATCTTAGTGTCCATGGTGTCTGCTTCTCACTAGTAGAAATTAAGGTTTTCTCTGGAAAACAACTTATTACCACTATTGTCATTATCATGTTATTAGGTGGGGAGATGTTCACTTCTATGATTGGACTTATCTTTACTTGGATTAACATTCCATTATATCAAAGTAGGGCCAATAATAGAAGTACTCCAAATCTTAGTAGCTTAGAAACCTCAAATCTTAGTAGCTTAGAAACCTTAAATCCTAGTACATTAAAGGATCAACTTGAGCCACATGATCGGACCGACCAAGTTCAAAATGGTAATCTGGATATGCTAAATCAGAGGCGCAACTCCATTAAGTTTATGGGATTTGCAGTCCTTGCTTATCAAGTAATAGTTTATTTTCTAGGATGGATCTTGGTCTTTTTATACTTGAACATTGAACCCAGTGCAGAGGAAATAGTCAAGAATAAACATAGAAACATACTACAATTTTCATTATGGATGATACTTGCTTCTCTTTAGAATCATGGGCTTGTTTCCACTAATGAAAACATGATTTTTAAGAAGAATTCAGGTCTCCTTCTTACTCACTTTGCTTATGGGGAACACATTATACCCTCCATGCTTGCATACGTGGTTATGGGCATTAAGAAAATGTAGCAACAAAAAGGAGTTCCTTTACATCACGAACAATCACATAGGCATGCAATACCATCACATGTTTTCTTATAAACATTGCTGTCAACTAGCCTGTACTGTTTTGTTGTTTTTTATTCAACATGTGATCCTGTTCTGGACTTTGGAGTTCAAGTTTATCTCAAAAATCATTGTGGGTCTGAATTTCTGTTAATATTTTATTGCCTCTTGATTTCAAGTTGTAGACTCTAGGCATGCCAGTAAGTCTATACTCCTGGGTTAGTGTGGAAAAAGTGAGTCTGTACTCTAGGTTTAGAGATGTGTTTTTCTTTTGATTCGAATACACACTAAACCTAGAGTACAGAGACAATAAACTTGCAATGGAAATTCAAACCCTTTTATGATTTTTGAGATAAATTAAACTCCAAAGCCTAGAATAGGATCTCCTGTACAGCAATAGAACAGTGAAGGCAAGTTGACAGCAATGTTCATAAAAAAACATATGATGATACCACATGCTTATGTGATTATTCATGATGTATATTACAATTTGCTAATATGTCTTCAACGTCATTAAATTTTAATTAATATTTTTTTTATAGAAATAGTCATCATTATAATATTTATATAATTATTGTATAAAAAAATTTGAATAAATAAGTCAATAATTAAATCTAAACTAGCGACTTGCCAAGCACTGTCTTGCGCATCAAGTCACTTTTTGATTTTTTTTATATTAATATAATTAAATACTAGTGTAAATCTATACTTGTATATTTTGAGTATTATTAATTATTAAAAATTTGTCAAATCACTTATCAGAAGCTATTAAAAAACAACTCATTCCATAATCCATTGGCTAGTAATATCTTGCAAAATTTTATGGGCACTAACATTTAGTTTCTTTTCCTGATGTCAACTGTTGAAGCAATTATAATGTGAGTAAATAATAAACAAAATAAACATAGAAAGATAGAGCAGAACCTAAGATCAAGCCAATAGTTATTTTAACTTAATTCATTTCAATCATATTCTCCACAACTTAATATTACTCCCCACAGACTCACATTTCCATATGATATGAGCAATAGATTTTTGGAGAAAAGAAATTTTTTTCTAAGATAGTTGATTGTTTTCTTAAAGGGATTCATTTGGATAAAAAAAATACCAAATGTTGAGTAGTTAAAGTGGCCCAACGACTTTATATAGTAGTATAGATTATCAAAAACACTTTGGTTTGAAATTATCCATATCAGTTTGTTCATCTGAACCAGAGCCTTCAAAGTATTCATGCCACTGGGTTTAATCAGAGATAGTAATGCCTTGGGTTGAAAAAAAACATGAAATTCCTGTCCAATTATGAGACCAAGTATTTATTTTCTTTATCTATTGTTTTTTGAAACAAAAAAATATTAGTTAAGAGAAAAAGAAATTAAGAAAGAATAAGATATCTTGCCTATTTAGATTGCATATATAATCACTTAAAGTAAAGCAAGTGACAGATTATATTAAAGAAATTAAGTACTAGTATTTTTAATAAGAGGGGCATTCTAGAGAAATCAACTAAAAATCACTAGAAGTAGGAGTGGTAATACATATTTGGGAGTGGCGATCATATGTAATGAATCACATCCAATGTTTTTATTTATTTATTCAAATAAAAGTTTTCTGATGCCCAAAAAGTTGTACATTGCTCGATTTGCTCTCAACTACTTCCCTATTATTGTCCCTATCGTTGGCTCTACTCCCTCATTTATCATCAAGCGTTGCAGTACATGCTAAAGGGAGAATGAATTAATGTTTTAATTCCAAAACAAATCATTCCTTCCCAACCCAATGACCCATATTGAAATCCACCGTCATGGAAACAAGACAAGAAATTGGCAAGGCACACCAATGACATACCTCCATATAAAATTTGCAACCCACTTTGCTTTATGACCCGTACCAATATGAGATAGAGGTTTTCTTCATGAGAGAAAAAAAATAAAAAAAAAGCACTTGTATTACATTCATGTATGTACCAAAATGTCACTAAAGGATACTATCCAATTTATAAGATTGTATCCATATATAAAGAATTTGTGACTCCAGTGAGCTTAAAAGGCGTCTACACCCATACAATGTTAAGGCAGGACATGCATCCAGAGAGAGGGGACCAAAAAAAAAAAACTAGGCTATTCACCAACACCAACCAACCCAAGAATAACAAAAAAGTATTAGTGTGTTGTGCGCAAGAATAATGGCATATTGAGAGAGAAATAGATATTAGATAAAAGGCAAAAATATAGTAACGTTGTTACTTGTTACTCTTTCTCCCTGGTGTCTCTGTTACAGGGTTCTTGCAAGTGTTAGCCTCTTCCCGTTGCATCCTTCTCTACTAAACTAAAAGAGGAAAAAAAAAATCTCAATAACATTAATGTCACCACTCAATTTGGCATGTGACTGGCATGCGGGGAATCTCATCCCCACATAAGCCTTGTGACTTGTGTACTGCTCTATATGCATATTCTAACAGGAAAATCCATTTAAAATAGAATCTTATTTTCTACATAGAAATCATCTACCCTCTAGAATCAAGATAATTATATTTGAAATCTCATAATCAATATCTAAAGTCTGTAGTCATAGTATCATTCATATATGAAATACCAGTGTATTAAACTATTCATATCCTATTTGTTTAGAAATAACCAAATCCTTCAAATACAAACCATACTATGATTAAAATATGCAAAATGCAAAATAGTCTCTATATGAATCAGGACTTTTTCCTGCATTGACACTGGAGCACTCTAAACTGAATGAAGATTGCTTTACTCAAGTGAAGCTCACCAACTGAATCTCTATTACTGTTAGGAAGTAGGAAGCTGGGAAGAGTTCGCAGCAACTACTGTATCTATAAATGAAAGAAAAGAGAAGGGTGAGTTTTTATACAAAACTCAGTGAGTGAATCCCTACCTAAAACCCCCTTCATGGGACACCAAAGGAATTATGCAATAATTCAGAAAAAAATTAATAGTATAAGGCTTTAAAACATTTCCTATACATATATGTATGCAATCAATTCATTGTTTACCATCAAAATTAACAACAGTATCTAACTAGAGAAATAGGAATCTTTACTCTATGATTCTCTAAGAACCGAAATGTGCTACTTTATGATCCACCACGTATTTAGTGTGGACACCTAAGTAGATTTCATTCTCTACTTTATGAGATTGTCTTTTGGACAACTTGGTACCAAGGTTAACGATCAATTCCAGCCGTTAACTCGCTGTCTATTTTTCTATAGCTACTGTTTAATATCAACAGAAAAACTAAGTCTTTTCTTTATATTCCACAAAGTCTTCTACCCTAGGGTTCTAAACTTTCTCATATAATAGTATCCAATATACCAATAATTATGAAATCAACATAACAACTCTCAATATTGGAAAATCATATATCAAATATTCATATTCTCATTTCTACAATAATGGTCCCATGAATTTTATTAAAAATAGATTTCATGCTTTGAAAACTAACAGTTCGAAATACGATAACTAGCAGTAATCTCAAATCTTACATAGTAGTCTCTGAAATCATACTTTAAATCATAGTTTCATGAATATAACTTTAATGGACAACATTAAGAACACAAGTGTGAACCCATTCACCTGGAGTAATAGAATAAACAGGATTGACACCAACAGGAGCTTGGGAGGCAGAAATGGTACCATTATCTATCAGTAAAGCAATAAAACTCTAGATCAATCTTAGAATAACTCTATTCTAACCAGCGGTAATGGTGGAAGAATATGATGACATAAGAACGAGGAGAAACTCAAGATCTAACCCCAAGAACAAGGAAGAATAGAAGGAAATAGGAAGCAAAACAAGTCGAATCTCTTATCTTTAAGCCTTGGAAGTGAAAGATTGATGTTGGATTGATGAAAACGGGTGAGAGATAGGTGGGAGACAAGGGTTTTGTGTTTTAAAGGGGCAGAGGTTGTGTTTTTTGTCTGGAACCCCGAAATGGGGTTCTTATAAAACTATCGACCACTACAGTGCTCAATGTGCGTTACAAGACTCTTCAGAGAACATGAATTCTACTGCTGCATTGCCCTACTGTTCTCTAACCACTGCAAAGCTCATTGAACGCTACAAATGAGCGCAACACTCTCCATAATACACTTATTTACATTTATTTTACTCTCCATTAACTTTGAAACATAAATGTAAATAAGGAAATACTCCCTATTTAGATTCAAATAAAATATCAAAAAATCAAAATCTCAACACATCAAAATCTAAATTTTGGATTTTAGTTCAAATCCGGGAATCTTAACGATTTTCTAAACTTGTGGACTAAGGACAAAGTGCTTAAAGGTTTCATAAAATTTATTAAAAATCATTTTTCAACTCATTTTCCTCTTAGGAACAATTATTGGGACTTTTGATCCCAAGAAAGTGGTTCTATCATATAACTCTCTAAGGATATGCAGAATACAGACTTAGTGAAATTCAGGACCCGGATTTGTCTAACGACACATGTACAGCTCTAGGCTTTCCTAGGTAACAGTATACTTAGGGTATTACATCCTTCCCTCTCCACCATTGTGGAAGCTACAATATCATCTCCAATGCCTTTGATGCTTTTGTCCTTTAGCAAGATTGTTCATCTAACATTCATTGTTGTATTTTATTATTTTGCTAATAAAATTGATTCCTGCTTTGTGTAAACATGTTTTCTTTTTAGAAATATTACCTTTGAGATTTTGCTTCTTCTCTATATTTAATAACTACAACCTTCTTTTTTTGATTCGATAATCATGTTATTCTAAGATTCGCTTAGCTTGGAAGATTATTTTTTTTGTAAGGATGTTTGATTTTGGCTATGCTAAGATTGTTATGGGGCAAAAAGAGGTGTTAGTGGTAGGGTGGACAGCTAGCTATAGCATAACATGGCGAAGGAGGGAGATGGTAAGGGTTGAAAGTTGAAACTAAAAGCGATGAGTAACTGAATTTAAATAGAAAAATTATAATTTAATTATTTTTGTATAATTGTATACTTATTAAAATATATTAAATAGAATCGATCTTAGTCATTGAAACAACAAATTGAATGCTACAACCTTCAAGGTCCATAACGCCACCCGCCCCGTGTGTCATTATTGTCATTATCATGTTACTAGATGGGGAGATGTTCACTTCTATGATTGGACTTATCTTTACTGATTAACGTTCCATATATCAAAGTAGAGCCAACAATGGAAGTACTCTAAATCTTAATAGCTTAGAAACCTTAAAAATGGTAATGTGGATATGCTAAATTGGAGGCACAACTCCATTAAGTTTCTAGGATTTCCAGTCCTTACTTATCAAGTAACAGTTTATTTGCTAGGATGGATCCTGGTCCTCTTATACTTGAACATTGAACCCAGTGCAGAGAAAATATAGTCAAGAACAAACATAGAAGCATACTACCATTTTCATTGTTGACAACACCTGCTTCTTTGTAGAATTACGGGCTTGTTTCCACTAATGAAAACATGATGATTTTTAAGAAGAATTATGGTCTCCTTCTTATTCACTTTGCACCAATCATTATGGGGAACATGTTATATCCTCCATGCTTGCATATGTGGTTATGGGCTTTGAGAAAATGTAGCAACAGAGAGTAGTTCTTTTACATCATGAACACTCACATAAGCATGTAGTACCATTACATCCTTTCTTATGAACATTGTTGTCAACTAGCCTTCACTATTTTGTTATTGTTTATTGTACACGTGATCCTGTTATGGACTCTAGAGTTTATGTGATCTTGTTATGGACTTTAGAGTTTAAGTTTATCTCAGAAATCATAGAGGTTCTGAATTTCCATCAAAATTTTATTGCCTCATAGTTTCAAGTTATAAACTCTAGGTATGCAGGCAAGTTTGTACTCTAGGGTCAGTGTGGGAAAATTGAGAGTGTACTCCAGGTTTAGATATGTGTTTTTTTTATTCAAATATATACTGAAACTGGAGTACATACTCAATCTTTCTACACTGAGAGTACAAACTCATCTGCGTGCCTAAAGTTTACAACTTGAAACCAAGAGGCAATAAACTTGTGATGGAAATTTAGACCCTTTTATGATTTTTGAGATAAATTAAACTCCAAAGCTAAGAATAGGATCACCTGTGCATATAAATAACAATAGAACATTGAAGACTAGTTGACAGCAATGTTCATAAAAAGGGTATTCTAAACAAATAAACTAAAAATCACTAGAAGTAGGAGTGGTAACTCATATTTGGGAGTGGCTATCATATGTGATGCATCACATCCAATTTTTATTTATTTATTCAAATAACAGTTTTTTAATGGCCAAAAAGTTAGACATTGCTCAATTTGCTCTCCACTATCTCCTCGCTATTGTCCCCACTGCTGGCTCTACTCCCTTATTTATCATCGAGCGCTACTGTATGTGCTAAAGGGAGAATCAATTAACGTTTTAATTCCAAAACAAATCATTACCTCCTAACCTAATGACCCCATATTGAAATCCACCATTGTGGAAACAAGACAAGAAATTGGCAAGGCACACCAATGACATACCTCCATATAAAATTTGCAACCCACTTAGCTTTATGACACGTACCAATACGAGATAAAGGTTTTCATCATAAGAGAAAAAAATAAAAAAAGCACTTGTATTACATTCCATGTACGTACCAAAATGTCACTCAGGATGCCATCCAGTTTTATAAGATTGTATCCCTATGTAAAGAATTTGTGACTCCAGTGAGCTTAAAAGGCGTATACACCCATAAAGTATTAAAGTAGGATATGCATCCAGAGAGAGAAAAAGAAAATAGGCTCCCACCAATACCAACCAACCCTCTTCAGCAAATTCCATTCTAAAAATAAAATAAAAAATTATTTGCTTGCTTGTGCCAGCCTTCTTCGAACTCTTCCTGCAATACTGGAATTAGAGGCAGAGACACAGACACTACAGGGAAAGCAAAAAAGAAACAAATGCTCTTTTTTTATTTCTTCAGATTTTGCAACAACAAAAATGGCAATCCTGTACTAAGACAAGACCCAATTGAAGAAAAAAGAAAATGCATTGTCCAAAGCAACGGGATCCAAAGCTTTCTAGCTATGAATAAAAGGGGAAGGAGATCTAAAGCAAAGGATTGATCACCATTTTTCAATATTCACAACACTCATATTCCATTCATACTCTTTTTTGAAACCCAAACCAAAAATGCAATCCCAATTCCATCCCTCGTTTCCATTTCCCAAGCCAAGCTGTTTCAAACTCCCCTGTAACCTATCCTGGTAAGCGAGCAAACAAACCAACTATACACACCTAACCCCTTTCATCACCCAAACAAATACAATGCCCACAAAACCATGAACAAACACAGACCAAACACTGAATACACAATCTTCGTCAACATAAACTCAATCCATACAGTCCACAAGTTCAATAACAGTCCAGCATCAAGCCATTTTTTCTAAACCTCAATACACAAAAAGAAAGGAAGAAGGGGAAAAGAGAGGGAATTCTACCATATTAGGCTTCGGCCATCACTGCCGTCGTCTCTGCCGGTTTGCCATGCTTCAATTGTTGGTGTGGTGCCTCAGTTTGTGAGCCATCAACATCACCGTCGATCGCTCCATTGTTGTTCCTTTCCTCCTAGTCAGCCACGAAAAATCCGAGCACTGCTACGACATTGGCCTTTCCTTGCATCACCGTCACCACCACCTTAAACACAGACCTTAAATCCATTACACAGCCACCGTGAGGTTGGCCTTGTGCCATCGTGACCTCTGTGTGTAGGTCATGTGTAACATCCCCTACTGTTTTACGGATTCACGACTGTCCCTACAAACTAACACGAGTTTTTTAGCATGCTTTGTCCTCACTCACACGCTTCCTAGGAAAACTTTTCATGAGGTCACCTATCTCAAAATTGCTCCAAGTCAAGCACGTTTAACTGTGAAGTTTTTTATTAATGGGTACCGAAAAAAAGATGCATCTTGTTGGTATAGGTAGTACAAATCAATTCTTATAAGCCTTCCTTAACTGTATAGTCCCATACCTATACAGTCTCAGGATCCCTCGCATTCGGGTGTATAATCTGTTCATTTATGCACGCCTCCGCTTAGAAAGCTGCCAGTCACGACTCGATTTGGATCGTGACCGGCATATGAGGAATCCAATCCCCACGTAAGCCACGTGATCTCTGTACCATACTATATGCTTACTTTATTCATAAAGTATGGTTTAATCATAAATCAAATTAACTACTAATCCTTTCTAATTGTGAAATAAACCTTTTTCTCATAAATAAATTATGAAACTGTAACTGTAAAATACATTTCAACTGAGTTGCTCAAATAGAAAATATCTGTGAGTATTATACTGTTAGATACAAAAGAATCATGGTATAATCAAAATGCAAAATAAACTATATGCAGTCTGGGATCCTACTCGTCGCATCACTGGAACACATCTACCATGAACAAAATACTAAGGCTTCATATTAAAATGAGGCTCACCCAAACTGATTAATACTACTGCTAAATAGGAGGAAAAGGAGGATCCTAAGTTATACCTATATCTGTGAGGAAAAGGAAGAATAAAGGGGTGAGTTTTACATCAAAAACTCAGTGAGTAGATCCTCACTCATAACTGTGCATGAGATAAGAAAACATTGTAAATAAATAGTAATAACAATGCAACATTCATAAACATTTCTATTTACTTTATATAATAATTATAATCTTTAAAATCTCAAGAATTACACAAGGGAACAGAGCATTTATCAACTATAAGCTGGGTGCTTAGTCCCCGGTGGACAAAGCCCCTAGCTTGTGTGATTTCAACGGTCCCTGGCAAACCATGTCCTTGGCAAACTGATCTAACTCAAGGATGATTTGCACCTAGCGAGCCTCGGTATACCAAGGTTAACAGAGTAACTGCCATTAACTCACAATTTTATTCCTCTCAGTAACTCTTTCTAATCCAAACCAACTGAAGTCATGAAAGGGAATTCTATGTTTCTAGTTCAACATTTCTCAAATTATAACAAACATAAAGCTTTAAGTCTCATTTCATAAATCATACCAATTACAATTGATCATAATCAAATCAATTCATGAATTAAATCATACAAAACTTTTTATGGAATGATTATGGGCCCATGCACTTCTAAAATCATAATTTCATGCATAAGTTCAAATGGAGCATTTCTAGTAAAACATATTTTTATATAAAGCAATATTATATAAGAATCCATTTTCAAATTATCAAAATACTCTGCAATGCTAGCAAATAATCATATAATGACTAAACTAAGGCCATGAGATCAAATCCACTTATCTGGAGGGGTGGACTGGGAAGTAGCAACACCACGGGGACTCCAGGGAGGAGGAATGGCACCAATATCTGCCATTGAAATCATAAAACTCATCAACAACCCATGATAAGCTCTAGATTACTCTAAATATATACCAACAACTTTGAGGGAGCACCCCCACTTGACAATAATGAGAGAAATAACCATACCCAGACCAAAAATGTGAAAGAATGGAGAGCATGGAGACTAAATCTAACAGCATATACATAACTTGATAATTTGGGGAAGCTAGATTGGAGTGAGATTGAAAGAAAAGAGAAAAATAGAGTGGAGAGGGGAGGGTTTCGATTTCTACCTTCTGCTTTTGCTAGAGCCCGATAGGGCTTTGAAAATAAGGTCAAAAATGAAATGGCATCGTTTTTGGTACTGTTTGGGTTGCAGGGGAACTGTTATAGCGATATATAACCGTTATAGCAGTCTTAGCAGTCCTCAGACCATTGAAACCCACTGAGACCATCTCTTTGACCACCATAGCGATCCTTGACCGCTATAGCGGTGACAGTAATCCCGGACTTCTGTATTTTTCCTATTATTTGGCATCGGGGTTGTCTCATTGTTCACCTATTTATATTTTTAAATTTTAAGTTAATGTCCTCATTGTCTCTATTAACTTTAAAACATAAATATAAATAAGGAAATACCCTCCATTTGGATTCAAATAAAATATAAAAAGAATCAAAATCCCAACCAATCAAAATCTAAATTTTGGGTTTTAGTTCAAATCCGAAAAATCTTCGAGATCTTCTAAACTTATAGGCTAAAAACGAAACATTTAAAGGTTTCATAAAATTCGTTAAAAATTACTCTTCAACTTATTTTCCTGTTGGGAACAATTACCGGGACTTTTGATTCCAAGAATGTGGCTCTATCATATAACTATTCAAGGAGATGTAGGATCCAGACTTGACAAAATTCAGGACCCGGTAACATGGGTGGGGTCTAAGGGACCTTGAAGCTGCACGGAACCTATTCATTAATACGTGTATCATGGGTATCACATCACGCCAACTCGCCCCATTACTTTCCCTCTGCGCTACATCACAAAACCCCATCCCTTTTGCTCCTCTCTTCCTCTGATTAATGGTTCCCTTTTTCAATTACTTCTCTTTTTGGGCTGAGAGTTATTTTCAGTTGTTGTTGTTTTGTTTTGTTCTCTTACTTGGGTTCTATTTACTAAAAGCAAAAACAAATACAAAAACTGTTATTAGGCCAGCTTGGTTGATTTGTTTATTGGCATGTTGAAGCTTTGGTTTTGGATTTAGATTTGAGTTGTCAAAGCATATTTTTTTATTTTAAATCTCTTCTTGGGCGGGCAATGTTTTCTAAAACGAAGGGGAAAAAAATTTTCCTTAAAAAGATTTTTTTTTTAATAGATGTAACTTCTTATTACTTTGGGTTGTTCAAATCATTTTAGAATTGATGATTGCCATAAAAAAAGAAAAATATTTTATTCCTAGTTAAAAGATCTTTTTTATTTATTTTTTTAAATTCATGCAATGATCATTAATAGTGATTGAGTAGCAAATGTTATCTTCACTATTTTCGAATCATAGAAGTTTACTGAGTAGCCTAGTGCTATTTTAACCTCTTGCAAAAATGGTTTCTTTTTTTACAAAAATTCTCCACTTAATAGAAATCCCATTTTTAAAATTAAAATCAATTACACACAGTTATTTTTTAGAGAACTATGTGGCTTTGTTCCTCATTGTAACCGAGGATATATAGAAGAAGATATCTACTGTCAAGCCAAACTTTAAACTTTCATAATTTTGTCTCTGATTTTTGTTATCTTATTTCCTCAACTTGTAAATATTTTAATTTGATTTTTTTTTTTGTTTTATTTGTAGATATCATCTTTGTTTATCTTTTGGGTAAATTTGTTATGCTTTTAAGTTTTTCTAATAGCACAATTAATTTTTAGGTAACTGTTTTAGGATGGATGTATTAAAGGTGCTGTGTGATTTAATCTTAACCCTTCCCTATATATAAACAAACTCTTGGATCTAACTCTATTTTAGCATACAGGTTTAAAATTTCTTTTTTCTAAAATTTTTTTTACAAAAGGGTTTTACCAATGATTTTTCTTAATAAACCTTTGTGGCTACTCCATGAAAAAATATTTTCAATATTTTCACTGTCCCGTTGCAATTCCAGTCGCGACAATTATGGTCTTGCTTTCTAGTGAACTAAAGCTTTTTCCTTGCAATGTACAGTTAGTAAATCTTGTCGCAACCTGGATCGGAAGGGACGATGAAAAAAGAATTATGGTTTGAAAATATGGAGTCACCACCAAGTTTATTTAAATTGAAAAAACATAGAAAAACCCATTTATTTTAGAAAATGATCTTTGAAACCAAATTTGAATTCGGGAGTCGATTATACATAGGAAAAGGTATGAACTTAATCCTACGCACCCCTAGTACACTCGTTCTTAGACGGTACCTTTAATTGATTTGTGTAAATTATTAATAACCTTTCAAAATATTTATTTTTTCATCATTTTTTTATTTACAAGAAGAAAATCCATTTTTAAAAGAAATTTTGAAGCATCAAACTGTCACAATTCAGATATCAAAAATACCAAATTAATAAGCCATCACGGCTAAATTAACATTTTATTCAAAATAAAATTTTTGATGAACAAATTTAAATTGACAAATGAAAATATAAATTATAAATATTTACAAATAAGATAAAAAAGAAATTTATTTTTTATATTTTTATAAAGTAAGAAAAGAAAACAAATATAAAAGAAAATAAATATTTTTAGAAAAATTTTCGGATCATTAAACTGCCACAACTAAAATATTCTAAAACACAAAGTTAACAAACTATCGCAGTTAAATTAACTCTATTTTTTAAAAGAGATTTTGAATATCAAGCTGGTATAGCTAAAATATTTCAGAACACAAAAATTAACAAACCGTCACAATTCAGTTAATCATATTTTTAAGAAAAAATTTATCAATTAATTAACTAAGTAAATTTTTTTAATAAAGCAAAATATCTAAATATTTATTTTGAATTCAAAATGCATAAAAACCTTTTTGAAACTAAACAGAACCCAAACAAATAACCCAGAAATTTAAGAAAACAAATATACTAATGAAAACTTAAACTCGAATTCCAAACAAATAAAGCGAATGATTTAATTCAACAAAGAAGAGACAACATTAACTTAAAATATTAAAAAAAAAATTCAATTTCCTAAAAAATCCAAGCTATTCCTAATTCCGCTTACACACCCTAACACTAATACACGATTCACTTTGTGTTTCTGATTGGTACATGCTTGAAAAGTGAATCAAGCAAAAGTTCACTAGATTTAAGCAGAACCAGCATCATCACCACCACCAAAACCGCTGCCAGTACTTGCATCACCATTGCCATTTTATTGACCACCGGAAAAACTGCTGCTGCTGCCACACGTGGCACCAGTATAATTATCACTGCCACCAAAACCGGCAGGAGTGCTATAATTATCACTCCTGCCGAAGCTGGAGCTGTAGCTGCCATAGCCTCCACCATTAGTAGCACTACCATAGTTACCAATATCATTTCCTCCACCATTCCCAGCACCACCATAACTCCCACTGTCACCACCATAAGCACCACTAGCTCCACCACCGTAAGTGGTTCCACTAGCAAAGCTACCATCATTCCCATAATTCATTCCACTTCCACTGTAATTGCCACCAGCACTTCTAGTACCAAAACTGTCATCAGCAGCATGGTTATTGCTGCCCCCAAAATTGCCACCTGATCCATAGCCATCTCCGCCATATCCATTGCTTCTGCTACCATAACTGTCAGCAACAGTGCCAACATAAGCACCACTAGCAACACCATATCCACCACCACCACTTGAAGCAGCACCATATGGAGAGTTACCATAACTACCAGGATATCCAGAGCCATCCCCAGCACTGTAGGGAGCGTTGTCATAAGAACCACCAAAACCACCACCACCACCAAATCCACGAGGCCTTTCACTAGCAAAATTTACCTTAACCCGGCGACCATGCAGATCCTGAAAAGGTCATTATTTTCATTAAGAAGTAATTAACAAAGGTAACATTGATATTGTCGGTCATTCTATTCACAAAATTAAATAAATAGAAAGTATCAATGAAGCATTGAAAAGCATAAAACTACAAGATACTAACAAGCACTGGCAAAGGTATCTAGCTTACATCAGGTATGGTAACTACACAAAATTAGCACCGCAAATATAGCATGCATGCTTCTACAAATTCAAACGCTTACATATCTAGCTTCAGAAAATGGAGAAATGGATATGAACATTTTGCAGCACTGTCATTACTAACAAAGAAACTGAAATTCTAACACTAAGAGCAACATGTCTGCATACCTGTCCATCCAACGCCTGAATGGCACTTGATGCCTCCTCAACTGAGCAGTAAGTAATAAAAGCAAATCCTCTAGATCTACCAGTTTCACGGTCCATGATTATCCGTGCTACAAAAAAAACGTGAGTTTCAACAACAAGTAACATTGAATCACTAACTTCAAATTAAAATAAATTATTTCATCAGAGCCCCCTCACCCCTCCCCTAGGGAAAAAAAACCAAAAAAAAAAAAGAGAAAGAAAGATATAGAAATCAGCTAATCTAACTATTTACCATCAACAACTTCACCATATTTTGCAAAAACTTCCCTCAAACTTTGCTCATCCGTAGAATATGAAACACCTGCAACAGATACATGTATATATATATATATATATTCAATCATAACCATTATTATCAACTAAAGAAAAGAAAGAAAAAAAAAAATAACCTTCACAGATACAACTTAATTGGTAGTCCAACTGTACCTCCTATGAACAGCTTTGTGCTTGGAGCATTTGACATGCATCGCACAGCCGGGAAAATGGATGGGGATGAACATAACCCTGAGCCGAGCCTTCTACTAGTCGCTTCCCTTAGTATATTCCCAACTCTACCAAGGAAAGCCATCCTGCAACCTGAGGGAAACTATACACACTGAGGCTATATTCTGTACATCACATTACTCAGAATACAACATACACACGTGAAATTTCAACAATTAATCCATGACTCAAACATAAAAAATAACAAATTGCCAACACAACCCCCAGAAGCAGAAGGTAATATTAACGAACCAGCATAAAAATTTCCCATTATATTTAAATTTCTGCTTGGTCCGTACCCGTTATTTTTCTTATCAGAAAATGTTTGAAATGATTTCCCTGTTTTTGCACCAAAAAGAACAGAAAATTTAAAGCCGGCGATAATTCAAACTTCACTACCAATAAATTATTTGAATTCAGAAAAAAATTATCATTGATAAACCTCCCCCACCAAAAAAATTGTTTTTGAAAAATTCAAACTATTCTTTTCTACATTTCTTGTGGTTATGATTGGGAAATCGGAAAATGTTCTTCCGATGAAACAAAAAATTAAAAATAACAGACAGCCAAAATAAAATTAAAAAAAAAAACCTATTATATATCAGTTTACCACATTTCGACCATAGAAAGAATCTGAAGGCAAACAACAACAACAACTAAGTCTTATCCCACTAAGTGGGATCGGCTAGATGTATCAAGCAATGTCGTAGAACACTATCATAAATCATATTGATATTAAAATCATTGACATTTAACGAATATGAAGCTAAAGAAATTAAAACAAATTAAAAAAAAAAGTGAAAACGAAGGGTACCTTACCTTACGTTCCGTTTCTTCTCTATTTGACTCTGTTCTTGTTTCTTGGCTCGGGTGGTAAGTAAGCGCTAGAACCCTAAAAAGAGGTTTAGAAACAAAAGAGGCCTGCGTGGATCGCTTGAAGAATTATCGACCGTTGACTCAGAACGGCGAGAGAATATCCGTTGGATGCCAGCACTTATACGGCAAGCTTCATGAGTTTCTTGTTTTGCTTTATTTTGAGGCCAGAAAAAAATATTATTTATACTTATTATATTATATGAGATATATATCTATACAATCTCATTCACTCTTATATGGTACGTGGATTTTTAACTTTACTTAGTTTGAGTCTTATATTATATCTTATTTAATAATAGATAAGAATGCGTTGATATGATATCTAATATATTATGAGTCTAAATAATATTACTCTTTGATTTTACTTAGGATATGTTTGATTAAAGAGTAAAAAATAAGGAAAAAATTTTCTAAATGAATTTCATATATAAAATTACATGTAAATCTCATTTAGTGAAATTTTACTCACATAAATTTGCCTTCTTTGCCTCATTTGATTTGGTTAAAGAGATATCTATAATGCACCTTAGAACTTATGGTGCACCATGCACTTTGTCATCTAATGATAAAGATGTGATTGATGCATCAATATATCCAAAATTTTTATTTCACTGATTCTTCTACATTTTTTTAAAAAACTAGATGTTCTAAGAATGACAAACTAATGTGCTGATTAACTGGCTAAGATGGCTGCTTTGTGTGTTGTCAATGACTTGATGTGGGAATCTCCTCTTTCAAGGATGCTACCCTTGCTGCAGCAGGACTTGGTGTAATTTTGTTTTTGTTTCTTTGTTTCATTACCAAAAAAAAATATATGTATGTTTTTCTTGTGTTTTAATTGTAAAATATTTATTTTTTAATATAAAATTAATAATTAAGTATTGATCCCTCCTAATAAAAGTGTCTAACTTTGCCCCTCGCATTGAGGAGGTCTTGTGGAGTGATCCACCATGGATTAATGTATTGATTCTATACAACAATATTAGTAACCAATCTTCAAGGTATATTGTTGAAAGTGTTAGCTCTAGAATCCTTAAGAAAGCTATTATAGCTTGAGTTTTGAATAACAACAAAATAAATTTTGTTAAAACATTTTGAAGAAAGAACTAATTATTTGCTTGAGTTTTTGTAGTGCTTAACAAGATATTTCTCATATATGTATAATTCAATTCTTAATTCAATTTTCATATTATCATGATTTAATATAATTAAAATCTCATTCAAAGATATTCAAATTCTTAAAAATGTAAAAAATTGTCCAGAAAGTGAATTAGACTATGTAAGAATCTTAAGAAAGCAAATTGAAGCATAAAAAATGAAACTAGACCTTCAGAAAGTAATTCATTACTTCAGAATATGGCATGACAACTTGAGAAAGTGCTCTCACATGATCAAATCAAGTACATCATCATCATTCTTGTTTGTGATCATCATTAAAGAAAATCATGTTGGGTTTTATGCAATCGTACAATATAGATTATGTAGTGGAATACAAAAATTATTTGCAAAACCCAAATTGGAACCATGCGATTCGATCAATTCGAAGATAAGGATCAAGTCAGTCTTGGAGTGTGCTTTACAAATATTCAAACGTCTCGTTTGGACTGTAGGCGCTACTCGAAGAATGACCGCCCTCTACCAGTATCCACACATGAATTATCACGAACGACTGCCTAGTGCTAGCTCTGTAGGATTTCAAATTGGAGCTCTAGGGCCTTGTTTCTGTCTTCGATTTCTGAAAGTTGTATCACACATGCACATTGAAATCCTTATCTCTTCTATTTACAAAGAGATGTGCGATCCTAATTAATTAGGAATAGGATATTTAGCTATAAAAAAAATCTTTCAGAATTTGAAAACAAATCATTTTTTGAATTTGATTTCATAATATTCAATATATATCATCAGACTTCAAATTTATATTATCTAATAATATAAAATAGAATTGAGAATTTTAATATATAGATTATATATCTCATATATATAAAATTGGAATTCCAAAAATAACTTCAGTCCATTGCTACATTCTTGCAACCCAGTAATTTTGTATTACGTTGGCAGTAGGGTCAATACCATTATTACGCCTACAATTCATTAGTGGTCTCTAGTAAGATATTATGACTGACCCAAGTAATAATAAATTAAAAGTCCATATTAACTTAATCAATAGAATATGTCATAATCCTCTTATCGCATGATATCTAATTTGAACATAAGACATGGGCAATGTCATCCTTATATCATTCAAATACATTTTCTCAATCTCTAAGTAGATTGATAAATCAAAAAACATTGATGGCTCCTTCAGTTCATTTGAGCACAAGCATACATTTCTCAGTTTCACTTATCGAGGGGCTCAATAGATATCTTTCTCAATGAAAAGGACAAATCTCATATGGTTTAGCCACTATCCTCTACATAAATTGCATTATATTCAATCACAATTTTTATAATTATTTAGTTACAGATCATGTTTGATTATGTCAAAACATAATGTTCTTTATATAGGAAATTGTGTGTAAACTTAGGTATGATGATTTATCGACATAACTATTATGAGAATCACTTATGACACTAATCGATGCATTGTGATCTCACAACATGTCCATCCAATTCTTCTTATCTAATAAATACCTAGAAGCTTAATTTTGTACCATACACATAATTATCTCATAATTATCAATTAAGTGTACACATGATCGACTATGAATATCTATATTATTATATGTAACATGCAAATATAATAATAAAGAAAAAATAAAACATCTTTTATCAATGAAAATATAACTAACAATAAAAGGTCCAATACCTACGACATAATCACTAACAAATCAACTTATCTGAAGATTATCATCCATCTCAGAGAGAAGAACAGATAGAATGTAAAAGGCTAAAAATGTGTATGAATGCATAAACAATATAGCATATATGGGAAACTTTGCGGGGTTATTAGAAACTAATTAAATGAAAGTTTGAATTTCAAAAGAAGTCAAAAACTCAAAAAATAATGAAAGTGACATATCAATTTTATACATAGATATTCACCATCTCCTATGAAGTTTTCACCTGAAAAGTTCATAAACCACGCATTGCTTGAAGAAGTAGTTTCTGAAGCATTTTTTAGAAACAAAGGACTATGGTTCTTGGTACTATACCAATTGTCTTTGACACAGCTAAGAAGACTAATCATAGGACACATACAGATTAATCACCCCGTGTTAAGAGGAGAAGAAATCAAGGGGACAACAGTCCTGTTCAAATTCAAGCATAAAAGGAGTATGTATTCAAACAAGTCAAGAACTTTTTCACACTAAACTTTCAAATAACATTCTTGCTTTTTCAAGATCATTTCTATATTATTTTTAGTTTCTGAAAAGGAAAAATCTTTTTTCTTGTATTTCTAAGCAAACATTCTTTTTTAGAAGATCGAAAAGAAGTCTCTCAAGTGGCTTCTTTATTCATTTCAAAGCATTGTTATTCTAACACCCAAAAGTATGTGTATCACCTTTGGATGTGATGGATGGATAGATAGAGTTGGAGCCATCATCACATCCAACAATAATGATTTTGACACCCAATTTTAAGTGTTGGAATAACATTTTTGTTCATTTCATTATCTTCAAAAACTTGAGTATATTCTTGGAGTGTTAAGTACCAAAACCTTATATCTCTTGTACCTTAATCCATTAGTGATCCAAGTGAGATTGGCTTGGAAAGGTTAGCTTTAAAACTAGTTGTGAATGAGGGTTGAGTGTATATACTACTCATTAGAATAGTTTCTCACCCTCATGACCTCAATGTTGCACGATCTTCCTGATCATCGTGGGTACCAAGCTTCACATATGGGATAGCAGAGACGAAAGACGAGAAACCCTCCATATGAACACGCTTCCTCTTTACACCCAATGCTTCTCCACTGGTTCCACTCTTCTCCTCTGAAGTCCTCATCT
Source organism: Dalbergia cochinchinensis (assembly GCA_031216125.1). Lineage (NCBI taxonomy): Eukaryota > Viridiplantae > Streptophyta > Magnoliopsida > Fabales > Fabaceae > Dalbergia > Dalbergia cochinchinensis. The sequence goes on along the minus strand of CM062373.1, from coordinate 48,060,894 downwards.
AGCCCTTCAACACCCCCTTAACCATGCCCTCACATTAAAGGAAGGATTAGAGTTTGATGCTCTATATATATATTGTCTAATTTCCCTTTCTCACGTGCAATATGCTTATGGGTCACGTGAGGTGTATTCTTATACATGCACCTTCAGCACATGTTCAGTGGAAGTGGTCACATGCTGCTGCATGGGCTCCTTACTCGTACCCATATTAGGATGAGAAATACTTAGGTGTATCGAGAGTAAAAGAAAATACCTGTTCTGATTTATTTATTAATTGACATATCAGTTTTGTGGGTCATTATTATCTCTTACTTTCCCTATATTTTTAATACAATAGCTGATTTGTCAATAAATAAATAAAGCAGAGCAAATGTTTTATCTTGCTCTAAAAGCATATGAGAATTTCCCACATTAGGGCTTACCATCATCCTTAATTATATCCATCCTCCTATTTGATTGCTTCGACTTTTACGGGATAATTTCTTCTTATAACTGACCTCAGTCCAGGCCACTGATTAGGTAAAGCATCCCTCACATTATTGTTGTGGAATCATAAAATAAACATTAGTGTCTTGCTCCCCATGGATCCCAGAGGAACGTATTGAATTTAGGACAGTAATTAGAGGCTCATAAAATGTAGCAAGAAAAATCCACCATAAAATATGTCTTGATCTAGAATATTTAATCCACTCCTGCTATACATGCGCATATCTCATGCATTGAATAATGATTGAACACAAGGAATCTTTCTAGATGGATTTTATAACATAAACTAAGCCAAAAATAAGTTATAGTCCAAATCTTTCCTTTCGGCGTGCTATAAACAATAATGTTGTGGCCTTGCATGAACCTGTTGTTGCATATTCAATTATCATGTTTCTTCTCAAAGAAAAGCATGACCAACTGAATCAAAAAAAAAAAAAAAGCACGACCAACTAGATGGTGTCCTGACAGGGAGTTAACATTAAATAGATTGTTATCTATAAGGAGAAAATAACACTTTTACAAGACTTGCCAGCAAAATCTTCACATCTGAAATCTCAAACAAAAATTGTTGACTAAGAGTGTTACCGGTTAAAAGGTGAAAATAGAAAAGAAAAATTATAGAAGAGCTGAGGGTAAATAATAAATACTAGGTTTGAGGTTTGCTCAAATGATATTCCACTTTATTCTTTTCAAAATTTGACACTCGATCTCATTCTTTACAAAATAAAAAAAGAAAAAGATGAACAAATTAATAAATAAAATAAAAATTAGCAAAAGAACAAATTTTATAAGAATAAATTCAACTCAACATATCATTTAGATTAAACTAATTGTTAAAATTCAAATCCTAAATTTTATGTCCTCAAATCTATACATGACTAAAAACAAAATTAAATTAATTTTATTGTTACTATGGTTAGAAATATAAGATAAATTAGCCCATGTCCAGTATTTTTGAAGAATTTACATGACAAATTGACCCCTAATTATTTATAAAATTGTTCAAATTGGTTTCTAATAAAAATACCAATAACAGAATAAATAAATCCACTTAAATATTAAAAAATAATTAATTTGTCCTATATTTTTAATTATGAAAGAGATCACAAATGTATTTTCTTAAGGACTAATTTATCTACTATTTTTATCAAAGATCAACTTAGTAGTTTACTCTTCTTCTTTAACATATATATGATGTTCTTATGCAGCAATGTAACTTAAATAAATAAATTATTTTATTTTATTTTAAGCTATGTATAGATTTGAAAATATGGAATTTAGGATTGAATTTTAAAAATTAGTTTAATCTAAGAGACTTATCAAGTTGAATTACATTTATAAAATTTACTGTCTCTCACTAACTTTTATTTTCAATTTTATTTATTTGTTCTCTATTTTTTTTAAAAGAATGGGGTGAAATGTTAATTTTTAAGAAGAATAGGACAGAGTATCATTTGAGTAAACTTTAAGAGTACAGTCTATGTTATTTATTCAAGAACTTATCCTAGTTTTACTCTTCGACGCAGCCCATCTTAAGGAAAGTTTTTAATTTTTGTTAAAATAAAGGATTTTGCTAAGGAACCTAGAAATAGTAAAATTTAATGGAAAAAATAAACTTTGTAATCTTTCAGTGCATTGAATACATGGGAAAACCAAAACTCTCTATTTCTATCTCCTTGGCCATTACACCCTTAGGGTATTGATTAGCAAAATTCTAATATAAAAATTAAAAAATAACAAAAAAAAGTGATACATAGTTATATTTTGACATAATTAATTAATTTCTCCTTTAGTTTATATTTTTTATTTTCAAATTTGTCTTCTAAGTAATAAATATTTCAAATTTATCTTCTAACTTTTAAAAAATAAACATATTTATCTTTTTTGCTAATGTTGTTTGTTGCATTAAAATGTAGATTTTTTTAAAATAAAAAATACTTGCTATAAGATCACATATGATTTTTTCAATAAAATATGTCACTAAAGTTTTCATATATATGTTTTTGCCAACTCATGCTAGATATGATTTTTAATCAATATATATTAATTTTGTCTTATATTTTTTATCTATTCAGCATAACTACTATCTTTAATGGTATCTATTACCTCATTTATCATTAGATAAGGTTTGAACCCTATTTGAATAGGTTTCACACCTCATCCAATGGTAGGTAGGGTGTAAGTTGATACGGTATCTTACACACAATAAGTACAAATAATATATCTCTATATGTTAGAGTATCCCACATAAAATGAGTACAGATAAGATTTTTCTAACATATATGAAAAGCAGTTGTAGATCCATCATGTTTCTCAATCTATTAGGTAATCTTCACACTTAAATCTAGTTTATGTTCTTTGCTGATTTGTTGTATCCTTGTCCTTGTGTATTGGTCTCTGCGCGTCCCCATATACATCCAATTTGTGCATTCAAATACCAGAGTTATATTATTTAGACTTATTGTGTGTGAGAAATCGCATCAACTCACATTTTATCCACTATTGGATGAGATGTGAACTTCATTCAAATAGGATTCGCATCTCATCCAATGGTGAATAAGATATGAGTCAGTATGGTGTCTCATATACAATGAATACAAATAATATTTTTTCAAATATCATGAAGAGTGGATATTACCACTCTTATTTATCTAATGTCACTCCTCATTTATTATCTCTATATGTAATATTCCTAAAATATCCTTACTGCAAAAAAAACTTGTTTTATATGTAATTCATTTTTGTTTTCAAAACTAAATCAAATTTTGTGTGGTAAAATTTCAATTGTCTATTACTATTCTTTATTTATTATTTTTATTTTTGAAATTTCTAAATGTATTTTTGTAAATTTATTTTATATTTGTAATGGATTGCTACTTGATATTTAAAATATATATATATAATAATTGTTGTAATTGATATTAAGCACAAATATGATTTTAATTATATAAAAAAATAAAGAAGATACCAAATTATCCATGGTTTAAACATAAATATTAATCTATCTTCAATATCATTTTCTATCCTCTAAAAGTACACAATAGGAAAAAAAAAGTGAAATTAATATTTGAATCCACCCTTAATCTGAATCAATTCTCTCTTGACCAATCCATGACTTATCTTTTGCCAAGAAAATTGCTTGCAACAAATTTTGGGTACTTTCTAAGTTAAAAGCTGAAAACAAAATATCTTTCGTTTATATCATTTAGTGAGTACCGCCTTAGTTTTATACATATCACTCTAATTATATTTATTTTATTAAACCATGGATAATTTTATTAAACCGCCATAGTTATATAAACCATTATCCATGTCACTCTAATTATATTTTGAATTTAATTTCAATATATTGACAATATAATTTTTTTTATATGGTTATTCAATTATATTTTGTCATATTAGTAAAATATGATTAGTTCTTATTGTACTACTTGAAAATTTATGTACATAGGAAAATTTAATTAAATAATAATATAAAAGCTTTTATATTATCAGTGTATTTAAATGAATAAAATCCTTATATTTTTAATACTATATCTAATCTAATGTTTTAAAAAATATATACAAAATAATAAGAACTTTCTTTAATAACGCCAAAGAATTCCTCCTAACTATATTGGAGTTAACTGAAGCATGCTCGAATATTCTTGGGGTTAAGTTCAGTGTTTATGATTGGTCTCTGGGGTTAAGTACACTGTGAAAATTCTACAAGTTAGTTATAATGTAAGAAACAAAGCTCCTTAATCAATATACCGCATCAATCATCATGCATGCATCCATTCTTTAGACAAAGCAAGTTTTTTAAGGACATTTTAAGAATATTATATATAAAGGCAATAAATAAGGAGTGATGTTAGATAACTACTCCCAAATATCGTGACTTTTTTTTACTCCTTTAGATTTTCATCATGATTGCATCTATTTGATCAAGATGTTGGCAGTCTACAGATGTACCTGCCATGGTTTATTAATTATTTTCAACTCCAAAATATAATTTTAAAAAAACGAGTTGTTTCACGCTCATTGTTTGTGGGGGCAGTACACAGCAGAATTATTCGTACAAGATAAGGATCGGGAATGAGAAATACTTTGGTGAGAACTTTCCACCTTTATCATGTAAATCAATCTTTGAAATTTATTAGGTTACATAGGTAATGGTAAATTGAAACTAAACTGAATGCTTAAAATCAGAAATTCTCACTTAAATTTCCTCTAGAGATTTCACTTAAACCAATAAGGGTTTATCTAACTAGTATTCTAAAGGTGCTGGTTAAGATTTTTAATAAGAGTAAATTTAGAAGATTAATACTTTTATTTTTACCTTCAACCAAACACATCTTAAGTGATATAGAACTCATCCATATTAATAATAGTATGGTACTCATCTGAAAAACTTATTGAAACATATACCTTAAAGTAAAAAAATAGTTTAATAAGACATGACAAATTGATGCATAGTAAACTTAGATGTCCTAAAATATTTAAGAATAAACTTAAGTACTATTATTAATTTATGGATAAAATACATTTATCTTCTTGAAATATCAATAAATGACACTCCATCCTATTTGTTTGAAAAACCTATAATCCACCCATTTTATTAAGGGCGTGCTTGATTTTTTTTCTCTTTCATGATTTGATTTTTATAAATTATATATCAAATAATAAAATTAATTATAGAATAAATAATGAATTTAACTTCTATGCACTGATTTCATATTGTTTGATCCCTACAATATATTAAATAAACTTATCTATCATAATAATCACTTATTATATATTAAAATGATAATTTTAAAATTTAAAATTAAATAATTATCTTAATTAAAAATTTAACAATAAATATTTTAAATAAATTATAATTAAATAAATATTTAAAATAATATTAAATACATAGATTAATAAAAATTAATATATAAACTTATAATACATGATAAATAATATAACATTTCATATAAAATATAATTATATATAATAAAAAAATTAAATAATAAATAATTTTTTTAAATAATTTTTATAAATTAATATTTTAATTATCTTTTTTTAAAAAATGTACCTGGGATTGATTCATAAATAATATTACTTTAATATGTTTTCTAGATTTATTACATGTATTATGATAAAAATGTAGAAGATGGAAATAATATAAGAAAAAATGATATATATATATATATATATATATAGATATATTATATTTGATATTATATAAAAATAAAATTATAAAAAAATAAGAATTTAATTTTGATATGTTGACAGTGTAAAAGTTTTTTACATTGTTATCCATTTAAATGACTTTTCAAGTAGCGGATATATGAGTAAATTACTTTGACTACATGATAATATATGCTTAAATACATTATAGAACTCATTTATACTGTTAATATATCAAAATTAAATTCATAAAATAATAATTATAAAATAAATCAATAGATAGAAATTTTTAAAAAAATATCAAATCATGCTAGGTAACTGTCCACTATGATAATTACCCACCATAGTTTGACAATTTCTGGAATTTTTAATAGTTAATAGTGTAAAATCAATTTTACACTCTAAATGAATAGAAATTTAAAATAGTATTAAATCATGCTAGATAGCTAACCATTAACTATGATAATTAAATTATTTATTTATGACAATAGTTTTCAATATTTTGAATATCATTCATATAATTATATTTTATATTAATATTATTTAAAACTAATATTATTTACTATGTATTTTTTATTTTAAAAATAATTAATACTCATTTATATATGTTAATATTATTCTCAATATTTATTTAATTTTTATATATTCTTTATTTAAAATGCTTATTATTATTTTTTAATTAAAACAATTATGTTTTAAATTTTAATATTATTTATGAATTTAGTTTCTATGAACCAACAATATATAACAGTTTTAACTATGAACAGATAAAAATTCAAGAAAATATCAAATTTGGTAAAAAATTATCTATCAATATGTTATTTTATGCTATCAATGTATAGAAATTAAATTTATTACTTATTTTATAATTTTTTTATTATTTAGTATATAATTTATAAAAAATTAAATCATAAAAAAAAATACACAAAATAAACATTTAATGAAATATGGTGGAGTGTAGATTTTTTAAATAAATGGAATAAAATATTATTTTTGCTACCTCAAAGGACTGATTGTACTTTAGTCTTTATACTTATCAATGAGATTGATGAATCAAAACTCAAAATTTTTCGGCTGTGGCACTGATTAAGTAAAACATCAGCATCACTCACATTCACGTTGTTGTGGAGTCATAAATGAACATTATTGTCTTGGTCCCCAAGGACCCTCGGAGGAACATTGTACTAGGACAGTACTTGGAGGCTCATAAAATGTAGCAAGAAAATTCTACCATAAAATATGTCTTTATCTTGAATTAGTCCACTTCTGCCAAACATGTATGTGTATCTACATATATCTCACGCATTGAATAATACATGAACACTAGGAATTTTTCTAGGCAGATTTTTAACCATGCCAAAAATAAGTTATAGTCCAAGTCTTCCCTTTCAGCGTGCTACAAACAACTATGTGGCCTTGCATGAACCAGCTGTCACATATTCAATGATCATGTTTCTTCTCAGAGAAAAGCATGGCCATCCTGATAGGGAGTTAACATTAAATAGATGGCTACCTATGAGAAGTACAGTACAAAATAACACTTTTTAAAAGGCTTGTCAGCAACTTGTCAACCACAGATAAGTCTTCTGCAGAAGAATCGTTCCAGAGAAGATTGATGATAGTTGAGCATCATTAAATGCACACTTTCTTCTACACTTGCCATTCTATTCCCGAATTGATGTATAATGTAATGAGTGGTGTAAATATAGAACTTAATGATAAAATGATGCTTCTGAGATTGAGAATTGAGATGAATAGTAAAATTGATGCTCATCTAGTCTGGTTCAGATAACAGTACTGGTTATCCAACTCAATTGACACAACATGGTTGCATAAAACTTGTCAAAGATAACACTACTCTTGATTTGATATGATGGTGAATGGATTTTCATCGAACTACATTATAGACTTACAGTCAATTCCAATTTTGGAGTCCCATGAGGCATAACATAAATGGGAATGGGGTAGATGTGGAAAAATGTTTCCTTGTCATGAAATGAAAGTGTCATGATTTTAGTTGTGTTTGTCTTGTTTTGACATATTTTTACCCATCTTTCAATTTGCAACTCTCTCCCTCCCTTTTTCTGAAACTGGGAAGTTCCTGATTTCCTTTCTTTTTCATGCTATAGAATGGTTGGTTTCTGTTGTCATTGTTGTTGAGTTGTCTCAGTTCAGCCGTTAGCTACAATCTGTAGAGATGTCTGATCATAAATATATAAACCACTCAGAGGAGAACACCGATCTTACCAACAGAAGACAGCAAAATCAATTGGCATCAACAAAGTAAGTTCACCAAATTCATCCAAATTGCCCACCAAGTAAGGAGGAAAAATTCATTTATTTCATGGCAATGGGGCAATGTTTGCTAATGACATACAATATACAGACTGCAACTGGAAGAAAAAACCTAAAAAACAAAAAAATCCTCTAAATGTGAAACTCAAATACTAAATTCCTTCACTTTCTGTGCTGATGATGATGGTGCAAAGATTTTGATGAACCTTCAAAGAGATCCAAGATATAACTTTCTATGTCATCTACACTGTACTTGTTCCACTTCTCATCAATTCTGGGTGAGTGTCTCCCAGTGTATTGGCGGTAAGCGTGAACAACAATCTGCGAAATCGAAATCTGTAGATCTTCGCGAAGGCCAGGGTCTGAGATAAACCACCCTGTCTGAGTCCTGTATACTTCTGCGAATGCAGCACTGAACTCTTTGCACTTCTTCTTTAGAGTTGCCTCTGAAACACAATTTAACTCACTGTCTTCCCTAATGATAGCAAGGACTGGACCCCAAGAAACCCTCTCATAACTTCTAGCCTCATGCCAAAATTTGGCAACATGCTGGCGCAGCCAGAAATCACCAAAGTAATGGCTTAGTTCGGAGGTCTTAACCTTCTGCACCATGTAGTGAATGTTGTTCATCATGAAGATATGTTGCAAACCCACTTCTCTGTATAATTTGGATTTGGTGCTCAAGTTGGATTCTAGAGTGGCCGCGATTGAGAGGAGGTGTTGAGCCAGAGGACATGATGACAGAGCTGAGGGTTCATGATCATTGCTTGCAGGATCACTTGGAGTTTCATCTGCAAGGAGAAGATTAAGGGTATCACCATATTCAGCAAGTACCTTGATGTAATTCATGACATACTTAGTAAGATGGTGAACACCCCCTCCAGGAAAACTGGCTTTTGATGGATTAGTTGCAATAGCATTTCTGAATGCCAGAAATGTAGACCTTGCAGTATCACCAAACTTCTTTAGAAGCTTGTGGAACTCACCCCTCACAAAAGAACCAGCTTCTTCAAAGAACAAAATATCCACATACACAGCAAGATGCTCCAAAACCTCATACATGTTAAGTAAACTAAACAATTTCTCTGGTGTGTGGGTTCCCATTGCTATGGCCTCTCCGAAATTCAAAAGATGCAACAAAAAACTCTGAGATATCTCAGAAAAGCAAAATTGATAAACAGATCCAAAGTCTCCCAGAATCTGCTTGCATAATCGTTTCTCGCTGACAAGATATACCTGAACAATGATCTTTATGGCCCGAATCCACTTCTTTATCTGGCGGTTCAAGCAATGCCACTCCATTTTTAGCACACTCTCAATGCTTAATTTTTCCATTTCAAGAATGACAAAGTACTCATCTAATGCATCTCTCCTGGAAGTAATGAAGGCATGACAGAACTCCTGATGGTACTTTGAAGCAAACATGACATTTGCAATGCTTTTGAGATCTGGAAGTATAGCTGGATGCACCAAATCTACAGTGCTGGCCTCACTTTGGCTACCACCACTACTCCAGCGCGCCACCTCAACTTGTTCATCATCAACTGAAGCAAATGATTCATCACACAGCACATCCACTCCATTAGAGTGGAGAGACATGTATTTAGGCTCAAAGTATTGCTTGTGCTTAACAAGAATGTGAACTAGCTCTTCCTCCAGCTTTGACATAGCAGTCTGCAGAATTCCATTAGCTCGACGAAGAAGTTCCTTCCGCTTCCAATTATCATTAACAGTCAAGTTTTGCAAGCTTTGAGTCAGTGTTTGGATTTCATCAACAACTTTCAGATACTCAGAAGACTCCTTGGGACCCTGGTCCCAAATCATGGAATGATTTGCCTCCCAACCCATTACCTTTCCTTCAGCAAATTTAAGCTGCCTCTCTAATTGTTTGGTGTCCCTTCCATTTCTTTCATTGACACTGGACATTGCAGCCAAGTGGATCTCAAAATCCAAGAGAGTTTTTCTCAAATCATCGGACACGGCCTTACTTGCTGCCAGCGCCTTTAAAATGTGCTGAGCTGCAGCAACCACGTGTTGATCTTCTTCACAGGTGGTGATAACAGATTTATGTTCCTCCATGCCAGCAAAAAGAAGAAATTCACACCAGAATGCACCCTCTACAACTAAACAGGACTACTTTTCTCCACTCCAAAATTGTTTTACACACAAAGAAGGAACTGATGTAGCAAGATCTTAGCTTTTAAACAGGAAAAGAAAGAGTAACTCGGTAAAAAAATGGGGAATTTTTTTTTTTTTAAAAAAAACTTTTTTGACACCAAACTTCACTACCTGAAACAAGATTAGTTTAAAACTTGGAGGGCACATGGAAATCAAGGCAAAGAGCCAAATTAAAGAAGGATATAAGAGTTAAGAGCTGTAAGCGGTCTGAACTCTGAAGTATGAAGCTTGCACCTGAAAATGGTGGAGAAGATGAAGATATGGCTGGATAATTTGAAAACCTCTTCTAATTTGTTTTTATCTTAACTTCTCATGCCCCTTACCATTATCTAGTAGCATAAACTAACAAGAACAAGTCCCAAACCCCAGGATGAACCTCTTTGGAATTTGGAAAAGGGTTGGTAATCAAATACATAATCCACCACCAACCATTACCTCCAAACTAAGAAATCCATAAACAAAATTGCCACAACAAATTGAAAACTCTACCAACTGGCCCTTAGATAATAAGACACTGACAATCACATACAGTTTTCAAATTCAGAAACTGATGTAAATGATGATAATAAAAAGAGAGAAAACAAAAAAAGAACAGCTACAAACCAAACAAAACAATAGTACCTCCAACCAAGAGAAATCTGAGAGAAGGATGTGTACAAGAAAGTACAATCCAGGAGCAGAAACCTCAGAAATTGAGAAAGTGGGGTGGCAAGTTTTGCGGCCAAAGAGCAGCAAGACACAGAAAAAAGGGATTTTTCAAATATCTGAAACTTGGGAATGGAAAATTGAGGTGAAGTTTCTGGGGGGTCCAGAAGGGAGAAAAAAAAAAATTATGGAGTTGAAGTGTTTTTTATTATTATTAATTTGTTCTACGCTTGTATGCATAACAACCTCAAATTGGGGCTTTTTGACATTTGACTGTGATTACAACGAAAGCAGAAGAATATGCAATGGACCTTCCAAGGAAAATCAGTGTCTGTCAATATGCGCTGGGTTGCTTGTAACTCTAACTTTTGACCAAATAGCAATGTTGCGGGTTGCGACCGTACAATGTGAACATAACATAATGTAGCTCGTCTTTACGTCTTTAAGTATTAAGAAAATAATTAAATAAATTTAAATATATTTTATAATACTACTCTTATTATTATCCATCCTAATATTTTTTCTCATATTTAATTTATTCACTAATCTTATAAGAATATTATGAAAAAAATAAATAATATTATTTAAAATTTTTAAAAGGATAAATAATAATAAAAAATAAAATTTTCTAAATGGGCACTTATCAAAAAATAAATTTTACCATCCCTAAAAATACAGTTTTAAAATGGAAAGTTTTCATTAAAAATATATATGTTTGAAATATAAGACCTATCATCAATTTTTATATTTATTTTTAGATGCTTGCTCCGCTACAGATGTGAGTCAATGCCTATAATGTAGGTGGCGTTTAATCACACTTTGAAAATGTTATTAAATAAAATTAAATGTGTAACTAAATAATAGCACACTCTCTGCCATCCTCACACTCTCCCACCTCCGCCACCACCACTACTACCACTCTTTGCCCCTAAAATGCTTTTAGTTTTTGCTTTTCTAGGAATTCAATTTTTATTTTTTTAGTGAACAATGCTAATTTTTATTTTTTTTCCTTTTTTTCCCAATTTGATTTGTCCAAATTGTATTGTGTAAACAGTTTTTTTTTTAGATTGTGGTGTGTCCGTAGGACCTTTTTTCCTTTTTTATTTTTTTAAGTCATTTGAATTTTTAATTTATAAAATGTTTACCTATTTACATTTTTTCAAGAAGTGAACAACGCTTTTTTCCATGATATTTTTTTCCAACAACTTTTTTCCTTTTTTTTTTTAACACAATCCGGCCAAACAGATTTATATGTAACGAACAGGACCTTTTTTTCTTTTCTTTTTTTTTAAATCATTTGCATTTTTAATTTATAATATGAAAATAAAAATAAAATAACAAAATTAAAGTTTTTTTGAATGTAGTTATTTTATTTTATTATGAAATAAAATAAATTTTCTTTTCCTTATTTGTTATTTTATTTTTTGTTTCATATTTTTTTATTTTTGTTTTTTTAAATTTAATATTTATGTTGTAAAATTTTTTATGTTTACATGTAGTTATTTTTAATTTTTTTAAAATTTAAAAAATCAGAATAAAATAATACAAAAATAAAAAGTAAAAATTATCACTATTAACTTAATCAGACAAACCCAATTCAACAAAAAAATAAATTTGAAATAAAAAATTACAAAAATCAGATAGTAAAAATTAACAAAAATTAAAACAAAAAAAAGTAATACAAAGGAAATTAACTAAAAATAAAAAATATTACAAAATAAATATGAAAGACAATTAAAATTTAAAAAATATACCGTACATAGCAAAAGATTCTGTCTAACCAATTTCTTAAAAAAAAGAAATTAAATATTACAAAAAATTAAAATTAAAAAATGAAGGAAAATAAAATTAAAAAGTACTAAAAAAAAGACACTATTCCCTTAACAGATTTCGGTCATACCGAAGTCAACAAAAAAAATAAAAAAAATAAAAAAAAATTAAATAGTAAAAATTAACTAAAACTATAACAGAAAAAAGTAATACGAAGGAAATTAAAAAAATAAAAAATATTACAAAGTAAATATCAAAGACGATTAAAATTTAACAAAATAGAAATAAAAAATAAATTTAAAAAATATACGGTACACACCAAAGAATTTGGACTAAGTGAGTTCTTTAAAAAAAAATAAAATTAAATATTACAAAAAATTAAAATTAACAAAATAAAAAAAAAGTACTGTACATTCCATATATTTTGGACCAACTAAATTCTTGACCAAAAAAAAAGAAAAATAACATTGCCTCCTCGCTCACTGACTTACTAGCTATTGCTGGATTGGAGGTTGTAGGTTTTTAGGGACTGGATAATTTGGGTGAGGAAAGGAACAATATTTCATGTTCCTATACAGTTGCCCAATATTGATGAGTCCGCGTAGCCGCTGCAGCCATGGATCTGCCGCGCCGCCATTATGGAGCTCGCGATGGCGAAGCATGTTTCAATATACATCTCAATTTCAAACAGAAATCAAAGGAAAAACAAAAGAGAAAACAAGAAAACAAAGCACTTATCTATTCTCTCTATTATTCTTCAGATCATATTATATGGGTATAGAATAATGAAGGGCGACATTAGGGGAGCATGGGAGAAGGATCATTGGGGTGGTGGTGGAGGATATTGAGGTGGTGGTGCAAGGTCCTTTTGAGGGCCGCACCGTCATTGTGATAATAGGGGAAGAGCTGTGGTGATGGTAGTGGCAGAGAATATGGAGGAGATGGCACGGTGGCAAGGGTTGCCATCATCGGAGGGGTGCGGTGGCGGTAGGGAAGTGCAAGTGGAAGAAGATAAAGGAGACCAAGATGTGGGCTGAGGATATGTTTACATTTAGCCACACATTTTATTTCATTTAATCACACGAATGTATCACACCCACACACTGCCACATAGGCAACTGTAGGGAAGACATTGACTAGAAACTCAATATGAGAATCCCCCTTATTTTTATTGAAAACTTAACCTTAGATAAACCCTTGAAAAATTGAGGGAGTATTATGTTTCGACCGTACAATGTTTGAACAAAATCTATCTCGAAAATGGATACCTCAGTGCACATATTTAACAATGGAAACAAACTTGAAGGCGCATACATAACAGTAATGTTAAGCACTTTTTCTTGACGTGATAAAACTTGATTAAAAAATTGTGTAAAAATTTTATAGCAACAAAATTTAATTGTCAAGCTTTAATTTTTCCATAAATAATTTTAAAGACACATACATTACAGTAAGAAAATTTGATTTGTCTTTTTTTTTGTACAAAAATATTTTAGGGTGAGAGGATGGCATGACATCTCAATTCAAGAGAAAGAAAACCTACGATTCAAAAAACACAAATATAAAGGAGATAAGTGGATCTGATACAAAAGAGAGAGAGATAAATGATGGTTTAAACTTATGATATATCAGATATGAGACCTATCTTGCTTCACTTTGTCGATAAAAAGTAATTGTTTTGGGAATATAAGTACAAAATAAGTTAATGCAAACATTCATTACCCATAAGAAAACTTATTAATACCACATATAAACATACTAATATACATTTATATAGTATTGTCGAATTATTATTGATTTTATTTTTCTACATATTTATGTTATTTATTTTTTCGAAGAAAGACTAGAGCGAGGGAAAGTCCGTCCCAATCCTTAGTTAGGGCATGCTTCCGAGCTCATTAAGGGCTCACATAGGTACTTATAAATCATCTACCAATATAAAAAATTTGATAATTAAACCCAAGTCATTGTGAAGCATGAGTGGTGGTACATAGTTATGTTGTAATTAGTCAAGTATATATAGTTGTGAGATATAGAACTTAAAGAAATTGATATTACACATTTGCTAAACAATTCAATAGGGTGTTCCCCTTTGCTCTGTTACAAGCATGGGAAAAGGGTGTGCTTTTTATCACCTGATAAAAGAATAATATGAACATTCAATGGTTATGTCAATGTTTATAATATTTACAATAATATCATTAAAAATCATGTGTTATGCATCTGTATACTGTTACATCAAAATCGTTAATGGACAAATATTAATATAAGAGACCAATGTAAGATTTTTCAAAATTAAGAAACTTGGTAAGTAAATTTCAAAAATAGAAAAAATGTGAGTTGTATTTCATTAAATTTCAGTATAGGTAAATGTAATTTTCCCAAAAAAAAAAAAAATCTCAATCGTTATAGTCTCGGCAATCTAATATTATTATAAGGTCCACTTATCCGAGTTGCATTCTCTGGTCTTTTTGGTCATGATATACATATGCAAGGCCAGTGGCAGACTTGCACATCATGGTATTAGCCAGGCATATGCTTTTACTTGGAAAAAAAGGTGGAAATGTGGTAGGTGGACCATCAAAGTGCTTAGTTTGAATTACGACTCCATTTGTTAGCATTACTTGCCTGTTGACAAATATGTTCAACACACTGTTTTTTTTTTTGTGTTATTTTGATGTTGTGAAGGTTTATATATATATTTTTATACATAAAGCCATACTATTGTTTTAATTTGTGTATAAGGATTGGTCAAATTTTATGGATAGTCCCTACGTAGTTAAAGTGCCGGGAAAAATAGTGTGGGGGAGAATGCATGTGAAAACGATCATTTTCCGATGTCAAGCTATTTTTTGTCTTTTTGATTTTTGTTTCATGTGATTGTGAGTCAAGCTAGCTAGCTTGTGTTAATTGAATTGACTGGTTATTCAATTGTGTGATGCACAAGGATCAACCGATGTAGTTTTAATAATTGTTTGATTTTAATTTCTATTATGTATGACTGTTTACCAATGGATTTGCTATGTACGATTAAATGACTTGACACTCTGATAGTTAGTTCAAACATTCAGCGTTTAACAAAGATAATCAAACAATGATAGAGCCTAAAATCAAATAATTTTATCAATATTTGGATTGAAATTAAAAAAAAATGATTAAAATCAAAATTTTCTTATTTTTCAAAAATAGAAAATATGTTTAAACCTATATTATTATATTTGTGGGATCATACATATTTTTATGTTGTATTATGTAATACATGTTTCTTTTCAAAAAATGTCAGGCCAGATATCATACCCGTAGCCATGCATCATATATTGCAAAGTTTCTAATTCTATACGTTCCAACTATTTTATTGTAAGTCATAACAACTATTTTTGGCCGAGTTTAATTTCCTTTTAAATTCTATTATTTTAACCATCACAAGATCAAGATGCAAGCGATGATGGACTTCTCATCAAGCAGCTTTAAAAGAACATAGTTGTTTATTTATATAAGATATAAGATCATGCTAATTTAATTTGTTCTCAATTGCATAATTCATGATGATGTCTCTCAGGCTCAGGCTTCTTCGGATGACAAATCATGAAGGATGTTGAATTGGTGGAAAGGAACAAAAAGTTTGTCGATAGTTCACTTAAAGCCGCGTTGATTGACCAAGAATATGGGACTGATATACAATTATCATGGCCATTATGAAGGAATTCATAGATGGCTGCTAATGGAAAATCCTTGGGATTGTATACACTAGAGTTGTCAGTGTGCACCACAGCGACGCCAACGTATAGTATTTGTCAAATTATATGGATTTCACATATATAAAATAAAAAAAATTCAAAATTACATAGGTGTCTTGATTTACAATTCATTGCATATATGTCCTAATTTTATTTTAAAAGAAGTCAATTCAAATTGACTTTGGTATGATTCTCAAAATTGACTCATAAATACATGGAATTTTATTTAAATTGAATTCTATAAGGATGTATTCGTGAGTTTTGAGGGAAAGGAAATGAAGGAAAAGAAAAGAAAAGGTTTTAAAGGGTTTTAACCAGTTTTATTTATAAGTAAAAAATAGGAAAAAGAAATGGAAGACTTATAATATATTCTTACAATTTTATCTTTCATTAAATTAATTTAGTATAGGCAGTATGCTTTATATTAATTTTGGTATAAATAATATTTCAATATTTTAATAGAGATAATATAGTAAATTATATAATAATTAGTTTAAAAACCCAAATTAGGGGAACTACGAAATAAGGATTTTGGAGGATTTTTAGGAGTTGACAAAAATCTTCAAACACTTTCCCCTCGTAAAAATAAAACTCTTGAACATGTTCAAACCCTCATAAATCTTTCACTTCCCTTCCTTTTCTTTCTAAACCAAACTCATGAATACACCTAAAAGTAGCTGTCGTAGTGGTTAGTGTAATGTGACATGAACAAAGGAAAGTCAATTTAAATTGATTCCTACCACGTGTGAGAATGCATAGAAAATCAATTTAAATCGACTTTAGTGTTGAGTAGAAAACAATTTAAATCGACTTTGCTTTGTCCACTGTGGTGAGCATAAAAATCCGTCTTATTTTTTATTCTATATATGTAAAATATCCATCCATATTATTTTTTGGTCAAAATAACACCATGTTTTGTCCCTCTGATATTTCAATGGACTCATGTTATGTATGCTCTTTTAAATTTGTATATGTTTAGATTTATCGTATCGTTTTGACAAGAAAAAAAGATTTATCATATTATTATTATATTTGTTAAAAGATAAATATTTGATTATACAAAAAAAAGGGTTATATATTGGACTTAGAGGTTCAATAAACTCAACCCATTCATTAATGGGTTACATAAAGAAAAATCTTGCTCAATCTAACTTACTAATTGAAATAGTAGGTCGGGCCCAAAATTTTTTCCAAACCCACTCAACCCAACCCACGGATACCCGTAGAGAAAAGGCTAGTGGACACACCACCCTCTTTATGTACTAAGTTCCCCTAAAACAAATTTTTATATGAAAATATCATTTTTTCTAAAAACTAAATAAATAAATAAATAGTTGCTTGTGGTCTTTCAATTATAGTTTGCAAACTCGGCCCTGTAATTGACTTGATCGAGATATTGAATCACTAGTTAAACTGGATATTATTAATTAAATATATAAAATATATTAAAAATTTAAACCAAAAAGGATAGATAAAGGACTTAATTGGAATCCACTCACAGTGTAAAGAAGTTTTATAAATTCATTCAATGATATAATGACATATCAATAAATGTGATTACTTTCAACTCTCACTACTTGAAAAGTCATACAAAATAAAAAATGTGATGGAATGATAGTGTAAAATTCTTTTACACTGTAAGTACATCAAAATTAAATTCTAGATAAATAGATGACATGCCCAATATACAAGAGCAAAAAAGAGAAGAAACATCACGGAAGATCTTGTAACTCTTCTCATTTGCTTTCAGGCACACCACTAGACCAACCAAGGTTCCTCCATACTTGGGGACCCCAAAATTCCCAATTGCACAGTCATTGGTACCCTTCAACGATTTTCGAGAAGTGATCTTCAAGTTGTTTTTCTCCCCTACGAACCTATCAAAACTACAACAACACCCACAAAGCAAAACCCAAACACACAAGAAGAAAGAACTCATTGTTCATCTTCTAAAAAAGACCTTTCTTCAGTTCCAAAATAGAATGATCCAAAAGATCATGAAAATAAAAGTAAAAAAGAATGAACTTTCAAATTGTAAGGAATGCAACACACATTGAACATACATCCAGAATGATTAAGAGGGAAAAAATAAAAGGAGTCCATATCAACAAAATGAGAATTGAAACCCAAAAAAGGTGACCTTTTTTTTTTTTTTTTTTAAAGCTTAAGGAAGGTTTAAGGGGTTGTGAAGGTTAGTGAGATGCATCATGCATGAGAGAAATGTTTGGATATGCGATTTGATTTGGCTTCTGGGTCGTGGGCAATGGGCAGTGGGAGGGGTGGTCATGGTCGGTGGTTACCGTATGGTACAAGTAGTGATGAGATTAAAGAGGATGGTGGTGCATCTAGAGTGCATTATAATGAGTGAGTGTATTACTACTCTCCACTAGTTTTAGTCATTGGTTTCTGTTTTATATAAGATTAAACGGTCTAGATGAGAGGGTTATATGGTATACCTAACTTTATTAGACACACTATAATATTGACCAAATGCTTTTGTAATGGTGAATATAGGCAGGGGTTTAATTGAAATTTTCATCACAATAAAAGGATTAGTTTATAAATTTTTAAATCATAGAAACCTTATAATTGAGTGAAAATATAGCAACATCAAAATAATTAAACCTAAATTAAATTTATACAAAATTGAAAAACATAAAAAAATATTGAAAAAATAGCACCCACATCCCCTATTTTGTCATTCAAAATGAGTGGTCGGTGTCCCTTTTTATAAAATTGAAAAGAGAAGTTAAGACATATTGTTGTACAGCTCGACCCCAATCCCACTCTATTATACTTTTTTACTAAACAACTTAGTTATTTTAATATTTATTTTCTCACATATCCAAATATCCTATTCATAGAATATATGAATTTTACTATTTATTTTTGAATGTTAAAATAAAATTATTTAGTTCTATTCAAAGTTTCTAATCCATCACAGCCCTTCTCTCTTCCGACCTTCACCCACACAGTCTTTCTCTTCCAAACCTCACCCAGACAACCCCTAAAATGAAACCAGTTCTTGACCCAAAAAAGAAAGAAAAAAAAAACGAAATCTGTTATATTAAGGAAATTCATGGGTATGTGATGCGCTTTTGTGCTTGAATTTATAATATACTCAGCATAAATAATTTTTAATTTTTAGTAGCTTATGAGTTATTTTCATTGGAATGAAATTGCAGGTGACATTGGTGTTAAAAATTCTTATTTTGTTTCAAATATGCTTCCCAATCCAAATTGCAAAGAAGTTGCAGAGTTTAGAAATAAGTAATGTTACCGACAGGTCATTTTTATTGTTTATATAAATAAACAAATTAATTAGGATATAAAATCGGTTACATCTTTAATTATTTTTATCTCTGTCATACACAGGTTGTTGACATGTTCTCGCCCTTCAAGTCAAAGAATAAGTCAAGAGTTTTCTCACACAGATGAGTTAAGAAATGACACTCTGCCCATATGAAGACCATAGAAGATTTGATGGAGTGTGACAATGTTTATATTTATGTATGTTATTTGCTTATAGTGTACGGGCATATTGGATTTTGGCTACTATAATTGAGCGCGAGGTTGATAAAGATTGGTGTTATCAAACTTGCGAAAAAAAAAAGCCTAAAGAAAGTTGACACTGTTGGGAAAAAGTATCATTGCATCAAATGTGATAACTTCATCTACGTTAGCACCCTGATGAGGTATTAATAAAAACTAAATAATATTTTGAACTCTCGTCATGGTTGTAGGTATTAACATTTTGATTGAATTATGGTTTTAAGTCGAGATATGTTGAAATGTTTGGGTTTAAATAGTTTTATATTTTCAGAATTGGTAATTTTACTTTTGATTTAGTATATCATATATATGCAGTACGACTAACTTTTGGAATATGATCGTCAGAATTAATAATAAGAAAATAGTGGTATCAGATTTATTCCCGGCCTATTTACAATGAAAAATGGATAGAGTTTTTAGTTATAAATACTACTTATAAATTATTTAATCATTGTGGGTATACTAGTATAAATTGTAATTCTGATGTAATTTTGGCGTATAATAATATTATAGACAGATATATATAGATATTATAGGTTGTGATGTAATTTCGGTAAATAAAATCAAAATTGATTCACTACAAAATATTAATTTTTTAACATAAAAAAAATTAATATTCAAGATTTTAAGTAAACTCTTAATGATTAATATCTGATATATGTCTATACAAATAACACAATTAGTGATATTCTAAGATCACCACATTTGAAATATATTGAATTGAATAATTTAAAGTAAACATATAACCATCAATATGTAATACATATCTGTATGCACTAAATGATATTAAAATTCGAAAAGAAGGAATTCAAAATAGTGTTTTAGTTTCAATCTTCGGTATATATGTAGTGAAACTATTCATTAAAATAGGAATATATATTAAAAACATAAACATATTTTTAGAAAATGAGGGTTTTTAAATTTAAACCAATCAATATTTTATCTCATTGTATAGTTTCATACATCCTTTGAATTATAGATGTTTGAATATATTATTGGATATAACTGCCATATATTTTGAAAATTATTTGATAAAATAGTTTATCAATATTTTACTTAAAAAAATTAATCATGTGCATTGCACGGATCATTATATTAGTAAATAAATGAAATAAAAAGACTAATGACCAACCACAACAAGGGAATGAATTATCATATTTATATTTAGATAAAATATTTAAATTGGTCTCTCAGAAATATATCAAAGACAAATTGATCTTTTAAAATTTAAAAATTTCAATTTGGTCACTCACATTTTAAAAAAGTGGGACATATTGGTCTTTTGTACAGTTCGGTACAATGTATAGAGGATCAATTTTGTCCTCCTTTGCATTATATGGAACTATACAAAGGAATCAATTTGTCTCATGATACATTTCTAAGCAACCAATTTAGGTATTCAGTTTCTCATATTTAAAATGAAGATTAACAATTGAAAGATCAAGCCATCCAAATGATAAAATTTTTCTTGGAACAAAAATGGTGATATGTTCAAACATATATAATATCAAGGTGCTGGATAATTTGGTCATGTGATACCCCAGGTACACGTGTTAGTGGACAAGTTCCGTATAGCCTTGAGGTCCCCCGGGACCCATCTATGCTGTCGGGTCCTGGATTTCGCTAAGTCTGGATCCTACACCTCCTTGGAGGGCTATATGTTAGAGCCACTTTTTTTGGGATCAAAAGTCCCGGTAATTGTTCCCAATAGCAAACAAGTTAAAGAGTGATTTTTAACGAATTTTATGAAGCCTCCAAACGTTTCGTTTTTAGCCCATAAGTTTAGAAAATCGCAAAGTTTCTCAAATTTGAACTAAAACCCAAAATTTGGATTTTGATTGGTTGGGATTTTGATTTTTATGATATTTTATTTGAATTCAAATAGGGGGTATTTCCTTATTTACATTTATGTTTTAAAGTTAATGGAGAGTAAAATAAATGGGGACATTAACTTTGAGTAGTAAGACAACCCAGATGCCAGAGCACTTTGAGTGGTGTTGTTGCTACATAATTTTGCAGAACAGCCTCACTGCAGCGAGTTATGTTCGCTGCAGCGAGCAGACGAGCCAAGAAGCTCGCTGTAGCGAGTTGTTGTTTCCCTATGTTCGCTGCAACGAAGAACGTTCGCTGCAGAGAGCAGTCAATGACAGCACAGTATAAGTAAAACGACGCCGTTTCGTTTTTGGCCCTTTTAAAGGCTATCGGGCCTTCCCTTCCCTCACAGAATCAGAAGCAAAACCGAAGCGCGCACACACACACATTCCAAACCCTCCTTTCTCTCAAATCCTCTCTAATCCATCACTCCCAAGCCTCAAGGTATGTATATGTTATTAGATTTAGTCTCCATTCTCTCCATTCTTTCATGATCTTGAGTTGGATATTATTGTTTCTCCCATTGTTGTTAAGTGGGGGTGCTCTCTCAATGTTGTTAGAGTTGTGTTAGGGTAATCTAGAGGTACCCATAGATCATTAATGAGTTTTATGGTTATAATGATAGAACCTGGCTCCATTCTTACTCCCTCTCCAGATGAGTAGGTTTGATCTCATAACCTTAGTTTAAGCATTATGAGTATATTTCTTGTATTATGGTTGTGAAATATGAAATAAGTTGATGTGAGAGTATGATTTAGACATGTATTTACAAGTAATGACAAAACTAGAAGTAATGATTTTGATTCTTGGCATGAAAACGTGTTTTTCAAAATCATGAGACCATGATTGATGTATAGAGTGCTATGAAAATGTTTTATACATATTTATGAAGAGAATTAGTGCGAGAGTATACGATTTAATAAGTTTTTAGCATATCCAAAATGTTTCATGAGTTATGACATACTTATACCTCAAGACTAGAGATTTCGAAATATGATTTTACAATATCAGTTAAAATGTTTTGACAACGAATATAGAGCAGAGACATTTTATTATAATGTTAGAGATTTCATGATTTGAACCTTTTCGTTTTAATCTATGTTATTAGAGTTATTAATTTATAAAATAGGTTATCTTGAGAAATGAGATTTTAGAAAATCCAATTTTGTGATATTCCAAAAATATGGAATTCAGTATAATTCGTAGTAACTTCCAGATACATATTCTGTGAGCTTGAAATCGAAATGCCTACAAGCGGGTGATCCCTTGGGCATGATTTCACAGTCACAGTTATGCTAAAGTCAGGTTGCTAGACTTATATGAGCCCAGAGTTTTTAGAATTTCAAGAGTTTTCATATTTAAACAGTTTTATAAAGAGTTAAAGTATGAGTATGATTGTATCTAGAGATTTTATGAATTTTCTCGATGATTTCAAGAAATAGAGTAATCATGTATGAAAGAGTTTGATACTCAGATTAGAGTATACTACAACAAAGATTTAGAGGAAATAATATGTTTATTGTATTAGAGACTAGACAGTAGCTATAGAGAAACAGACAGTAAGTTAACGGATGAACCTGATCATTAACCTTGGTACCAAGTTGTCTTGAGAGGACAATCTCATAGAGTAGAGAATGAAACCTATTTAGGTGTTCGCATTATATCCCAATGGATCATAGAACATAACATTTTTGGTTTTTGAAAAACCATAGAGCAGAGATTCCTGTTTCTCTAGTAGAGTACTGTTGTTTATGTTTTCAGAGAGTATTAATGATTTTCAGAGATTATTGATATTTTAAGAGAATATTTGATTTAAGAGATATTATATATATGAGAAATGATTTTCTTGTTGGAGTAAGAACTTAGAGATGGTTTCTTATAAATTTATGAATACAGAGATATATTTTCAATGAAATTATGCATATGAATATCAAATGATTTATGATTGTTGCATGCATGACATTATATGTATATTCCTTGGTCGTCCCATGTGAGTGATGGGTGAGAACTCACTCACTGAATCCATTGACTCACCCCTCTCCTTTCCTCCTCATAGTTGCAGGTGCAGACGTTGCTCAGCTTACGGTTTGGTAGACGTTGTCGTTCTTAGTGGTGAGTCTTACTTTAAAGTAAGGCCTAGTTAGAGTCTTATTAGAGTAGAGTGCTCCAGTAGATGTGCAGGCAAGATCCCAACCATGCATTATTTTCAGATTATGTATTTGATTTCAGTGTTTGAAAAGTTATGTATCTGCTTTCAATTTACAAGTGTGGATTTGAAATTGTAGAATCTAATTAGAGTTTATGTAATAAACTAGAGATTTACTTATGATTCAATTCACACGTTAAATGGATTTTCAGAGTATGATTAAGAAGTTTTCAAAGCTTCATATATCAAGTAATTCAGTTTTATAATTCCAGATATATAGTTTATACAGAGTTTTAGAGAAAGTTATGATTCAGAATAAAAATAATATTATTTTATGTATATAGAGAGACTCAGAGGTCACGAGACTTACGTGGAAATGAGGATTCCCCACGTGCGGATCACGGGCACAGGTCGAGTCGTGACAGGTCCCTCACTTGTTTTAGAGTTTGTGATGGTCCTTTAACTTTAACCATTAGATTTAATAGAAAATTGAATCAACAGTTAATACTAATGACCAAAAAAAAATTTAAACAATTTATTAAAAAAAATATAAGATTTAAATTACCAAAATGCTCAAATCTCTCTCCTCCCCCCTCCATTACTGCTGCACACTCTATGACGTCCTTGGTGCTATTAGAACTCACCCTCAACAGCAACGACCCTTCCCCGCTTGCATTGTATTTGTCTGTAACGCTACAAATTCTGGTGCTGCTATTGTCAATTAAGTGAAAGAGAATAATTGTGAGGGAGGAATTAAAATTTCAAAAGAGGTGGATGATAATTTGGTCTCATCATTCTTTTGGATTATTAGATAGTACTTTATTTTTGACCGTCAGATATTATTTAAATGACTCAAATTTAAAGATGTAATAATGATATAAAATTAAAAATAAAATAATAAATTTGAAGCTGAAAATAATTTTTTTTAAAAGACCAAATTATCCTTCAACACTTATTGATCCTTCTCCCCATTTACCACCACCACAACGCTTAATAGCTAGCCAGCCAGTCACTTCTTTTTCGCCCTCTACCACCATTATCTCTCACTTTTATCACCATTGTCAATTATCTCATTTTGCACATTCTTTTTTTTTTCTTTTTTTAAGAAAAGGAAAACACGACAAAGAGCTCCTGTAAATAAAATAAGTTAAATCTCAAGCACAAATTCATCATTTCTCACACCAATTTTCCAAGATGTGCTTTACAGTTAACAATATAACAAAGTTCCAAACTTGATAATAAATCATGACATAATATGGAGTTCAGGAAAGAAAATGCAAAAAAAAAAAAAGATTTCAAACTGAATACAATCAATGCCACACATAGATGGTGGCTAGAGAGCATGGAGAAGGGTCATCAGGCAAGGGCGAATGTGAATAAGAAAAAAGAGATTGTATTTTATTTGTCTTGATGATACATCGAAACCTTGCCTTTGAAAGGGACAGTATCTTGAATTCTTGATTTGAATGCAAAGTGCAGTTTCTTCACATAAACTAAAGGCAGGGAATGACTAAGCCAGGACACCCCTTTATTTCTCACAATCAACTCTTTGGATGATAAAAATCCAAAAGAAGGGAAGATAATGCTGCTGCCACTGTCGAAAAAGAGAAGAGGGGTGCCGGTGGTGGCTGGGAGAAGAAGGGGCTAGTGGTTGGGACAAGAAATTAAAAACATAGAAGGGGTTACTTTGGTAATTTTAATATGTTTAAGTGAGGACCATAACAAAGTCCAAAAGAAGGTGGGAGCAAATTATCCACCACCTTCAAAAGAGGTTAATTGTGTAATTTTGATGAGATTAAATGAGGACTATGAGAAGGGCCAAAACTTTGTTGGGACCAAATTATTGTTGCCCTGGTATCTATTCTTGTGTTATATATCTCCAACTTTTCACCCTTGTTTTAGGCTAGTAGCCAAAGTTGTGTTTGAGGGAAATACCAGAGATTGAAATGCCTAAACTTGTGCATTGCCCTCTCCTTTGTTTTTAACCCTTTCTTATTTTGTTACTACTACTCTCTCTCCCTCTCTCTCTGCTAATTTTCTTCAAAAAAGTTTTACTCTTTTTCTTTTCTTTGATTCCATGCATCTTTGGTAGTACATAGAGGCAACAATGGAACTGCTGATTTCCGTGCCATCACAGGCTTACTTGATTTCAGCAGGGCCTAGTTGGATCTCAAACACACATTGCTTTTACTGGTAAATTTCCTTATTCTGAGTACATTTTTCAATTGAATCTTCTTAGATGCATGTTCTTTTGTAATTTCTTTGTTTTTTATTTTTTATTTTGGTTTGCATGCTTTGTTTGCTTTGCCATAATTTCCATCATCTTATATGTTACATAGCATAGATTGACCTGAATTTTTCCATTCGTATTATATGTACATCAGGATAAGACAATCATTTTATTTTTGCAGCCTCTTTCCGTCTGAATGTTTCCTAGACCAAATGTCATGTTTGAAATTGTCAAATAGATCCATACTTATTTTGTTTAGCATTGTTCAGTAACGTTTTATTAGGACATACAATGGCCAAGAAATGCAGGATTGAAGAATTGAGGATTACATTTTTTTTTTTTACCCTTTGAAACAAACTATTAGCGAAGGTTCCTTCTATTGGCATCAAAATTACGCATTGGTCATCAAATAAAATGGACGTAGATTCGTGACTTTGTGCATGCAAGGTTCCTAACACCTCTGTTATGTAACATGCAGGGGATGCAACTTTAGGCCTTTTTCTTTTGGCTGACTGAAATTTATCTTCATAGGCTTTCAGTATATTTGGGTTTATTTAAAATTTAATTTGAGATAGAAATTAGAATCCAGTGGCATGTTTAATCCATGTATCTGTTCCTCATAGTTAGTAAGATAAACCTGTTGGAGCAAACTTTTTAAGGTTAATTATTTTACAGGTTCTATAATTTCACTCAATTTTTAATTAGGTTTTTATAGTTTAAAAATTTACAATTAGATTCCTATAATTTAATTATTCATGGATTAATTCCTTTTCATAAAAAAGTGAAGGGGGAAATGAAAATGAAATATTAATAAAATATTCCATTTTTTATAATAGTGTGGATCTAATTAAAAATTCTTCTATACTATCAGGACCTAATTATAAATTTTTAAACTTTAGGGATCTTATTGAAAATTAAGTGAAATTATAGGGACTTACAGGACAATTAAACTTATTTTTTATTAAACATAACTGTGTAAGCTATTGTTTATTCATTCGAGCTATTTATATGTTCAAATGAAATGAAGCAAATCCTTGTTTATCGATTTACAGAATATCTGAACCCTGAATCACTTGACATTGTTTGGCTGATGGAATCTGGACGGGACACTGCATCTAGTGTTGATTTCAGGATCGGTGCTTCCTCAAGTTTAGGTGAAGGTGAACAATCTTACTCAGGAAAGGAACTACTAGGACCCTCATCAGAGTTAACATCACAAGATTACCTTCATTTTATGCCAAATACAACCCATCATGACCAAAATTACTTATTATCTGAATTGTATACCACATCTTTAGGGACAGAAAAAGAAGATGGAAGCAAAATTAATAGCCATTTGGAAGCACATCCTACTAACCCTTTTGGTGAAGCTCATCCTTCTCCATTGGAAAATAACTCGGCTTTCTCCTCATTATCTCCATCATCACAAAACCCCTTGCTACTACCGCCCAATGATGCCACCAACACCACACATGTGGGTACAGAAGCAACTATATCTGAAAAACTGCATGACCAAGAAAATGGGTGTAGTGAAAGCAGTACTTTTGGTAGGTATCATGATGGCCTTCAAGGTGAAACATATGATGATGCTTTCAGTGGAGAAATGTTAGCCATGCGTTCATCATTGGAACAATCTGCATATGAATCATCAATAAGAAATCCCTTTGAAGTGCTAACAAGTAACACCCATCTTAGTGGCGCATCTGCCTCACAGAATGTTGATGAAAATCATGACCAAAGGCATGAATCACATCATAATCTTGAACAAGAGGATTGGAGCATTCCAAACCCTCTTGGTGAATCTCATGTTTCTTCCTCAGACCAACATTTAGACCCCTTGTTCACATTGGTAGAATCAACACAAGACCAACAACTAGCCAATGCAACTGATAAGATCCACGAAGGTGCTACTGTCCCCACAAACATTGAACCACATGATAGCATGGCTAGTATCAATTTAGGAACACATTCTGTTGCAGTTCTTGGTGAAGCTAGTATTTCCAACCCAGATAACAAGTTAGGCACATCAGAGTCTTCATTTTCCCCAGCTTCTAAAGCTTCAACTCAAGACCCCATACATAATTCTACTAATGCACCTTCAAAAGTGGGAGTAAATAATTCCAAGTTAGTCTTAGAACCTAGAGATGATAATATCCCAAATAGCTCTATGCACAAGGATGGACAAAAATCAAGTGATGTGGCAGAAAAATACACGTCATCAGTAGCAGCTGTTAGTCCTGGCACAAAAAATGGATCAGAAATACAAAATCCACCAATTCAAGTAATGGAGAGACCAGGGGATTCTGCTACAACTAGCAAATATAGGATTCCATCCCATGTGTTTGCTAGAAACAAATCAAACACACAATGGAGCAGTGCCTCTAATGAATCATTGTTCAGCATTCAAATGGGAAACATGAGCTTCCCAAAAGAGATGGCTTGGTATGCCAAATCTGGTGAGTTGGAGAGGCCTAGTGACAAGCAAATGTCTGGTGGTTTAGCAAGTAATCAGCCCCCACTACCACCGCAGCCACAACAACCTCCCCAAGTGAATAAGCTCAATGATATGAGCCAGAGAACGGCTGAACAGCATGAAGGTTGGAGAATTGCTGAAGAGAAAGCTGCTGAGACAATGAGAGAGGTCATAATGGAAGAGAGTTTGAGGAAAAGGGATTTGTCAGTTGCTGATGGGGCACCACGTTACATTAGACATTGTGATTCTAATGACAACTCTAACCATTCAAATGGGAGCACCAAATCTTTTGCATTTAAAATGTAAGTTCTGTCCACTAACTACTCCTATATGTAATAAGGCATGCTTTTAGCAAGGGGCAACATTATTTCCACTCATTATCTCGGCCCGTTGTAGACTCCCAATAAGAGAGAAAGATAAAGGATGTTGATTGTCGGGTATATGGTTTTTTTCTTTTTTCAACATTCATCATCTTGCGTCTTTCTCTCTCATTATGAGTTTACAATAAGTCTAGAAAATGAGTATTGACAAGTAACTATTCTTGTTAGTATCATCTATATTGATAATAGTTCTATTATTTGAACATTACTGTGAGACATCAAAATATAATACTTTCTCATATAAATATATAATATATGATCTTATCTCGATTTATGTGTACTTTTATACCCAAATACACTCATATAAATATACTATATCTCGTACATTGTCCGTACATATCATGTTCAAAAAACAATTTCCTATTAATAATGTTTTTCCAAACTAATCTTGGCATATATTTTTCAGTATTGTTTCTTGTATATACTTGAAAGGAAATGTGGAGAAAATGGGTAAAATAATGAATTTGATTTTTTTTTAACCATTGTATAGAAAAATGTTACAATATATAGATATCTTGCAATTATTACCTAATAATTGCCAAATACTAATTTTCTTAATCATATCTATCATAATAAATGGTAAATACAAAACAAATCTATCTAATATATATATAGATATGCACAATATATCAACACTCCTTTCAAGCTGGTGAATAGATATCTATCATTCCCAGCTTGCATATAAGTTATTGAAACCATTCTGTGGGTAGACCCTTGGTCAACACATCTACCAACTATAGTCCGGAAGGAACATGCATTATGGCTATAAGCCCACTATCCAGCTTCTCCTTGATGAAGTGTCGATCAATTTCAGTATACTTCATCCTATTATATTGGACAGGGTTATGAGCGATGTTGATAGCTAATTTATTGTCACATAGTATCTTCATAAGAGTCTCATATTTTATCTGCAAGTCATCCAAGATAATTTTCAACCACAATAGTTGACAAATTCCTTGTTCCATGGCTTGAAATTATGCTTCTGCACTTGATCTAGCAACAATATTTTGCTTTTTGCTTCTCCAAGTCACCAAGTTTCCTCCCAAAAACATACAATATCTAGATGTTAATCTTTTATCACTAATAGAGCTTACATAATCAGCATCAGTGTAGACTTCTAAAGAGAGTTTGTCACCACTTTTAAATAGTAGTCCCCTACTAGGTGTGGCCTTAAGATATTGTAATCTTTTTTCTGCCGCTTGCATATGTCTCACTTATGATCATACATGAATTAACTAATCACACTCATAGCATATGCCAAGTCTAGCCTAGTATGAGCCACATATATAGGCTTTCCTACTAATCTCTGGTACTGTGCTTTATCAACACCGGGACTCTCCTCTTCACTTCCTATTCGATGGTTCTATTTAATGAGAAGACTAGCAGCTTTGCACCCACGCTTCCTAGTCTCCTTAAGTAGATCTATGATATATTTCCTTTAAAAGATAAAGATACCTTGCTTAGAAAAGGCCACCTCTATTCCAAGGAAGTATTTCAATTTTCCTAGATTTTTCATTTCAAATTTAGTAGCTAATTTCTTCTCCAAAAGCTTTTTCTCAACTGGCTTATTACCTGATACAATGATATCGTCCACATATATTAGAAGAACCATAAGTTTTCTTCCAACTGTATGTTTAAAGAAATGAGTATGGTCTCCTTGACTCTACTTGTATCCAAGTGATACCATGGTTTTAGTAAATCTCCTAAACCATGCACAAGGGGACTGTTTCAATAACCCAAAGCTTTTTTGAGCCTACATACCTTGTTTCTTCCATTGGTGATGTCATATCTGGGAGGAATTTCCATGTAAACTTCTTCTTCTAAGTCCCAATGTAAGAATGTATTTTTTACGTCGAATTGATCTAAATCTCATCCAAAATAAGTTGCAAAAGAAAGCAAGAATGTGATTGTATTCATCTTTGCTACAGGGGCAAACGTCTCCTCACAGTCAATTTTATATGTCTGTATGTACTCTTTGCTACCAATCTTGCTTTATATCAATCTCATGTGCCATCTGACTGATATTTTAGAGTGTATATCCACCTGCCTCCAGTTGGTATTTTATCTGCCGATCTCTCAACGATCTCCCAAGTTCCATTCTTTTCTAATCCACTTATTTCCTCATTCACGGCTTGAATCCAATTCTCATCTTTTAATACTTCTTGGACTGAGTTTGGGATTTGGATGGAATCTATAATTACAATGAAACTCTGATGCTACAGGAAAGATGTTAATTGGAGACAAATTGAGAAATAGGATACTTGACAATAGTCCTTTTTTCCTTTTCTCAATTCAATAGGTAAATCATTTGGGTTAGGTTCAAACTCATTCAAAGACTCATTATCAAGAGTAGGAGAATTTGTACCTTCAGTCCTTATCATAGGTTTAGATTCTTGGAGCTATTGCTATGCCACTTTAGGTTACCTTTTCCTTTGGTACACCTGAATTGGTGATTTCATTTGTTTGTAGCTGGCTGAGGTGGTGCTAGAGAAGGTGCTAACTCTTGAGAGAAGCAAGAGGTAGGCATCAATTCTTGAGGTGCTAGTGTTTGTGTGCATGAAAGAGCAAAGAAGGTCGACACTAGGATAACTAACTCAGCTTCTGAAAGACTCTTTGCCTGAAGCTGAGGACTAAAGAACGACTCATTTTTGTTAAATATAGTATCCATGGAAACGAAAAAACAGTGACTAGACAAGTGAAAACACTTGTATCCTTTCTTGTCTTTGGAGTATAGCCTAAGAAAACACATTTGACAACTCTAGGATCAAGTTTGGAATGATGTTGATGATGCACGTGAACAAAGGCCACACAACCAAAGACTCGCATAATGGGGCAGAGGGAAAGTAAGATAAGAGAAGTTGCATAGGATTTACATTACAAAGAAATCTTGAGGGTACTCTATTAATTAAATAAACTGCAGTTAAAACAGCTTCCCCCCACTATGATTTAGGAACAGGCATTTGAAAAAGCAAAGACCTAGTGACTCAAGCAAATGACGGTTTTTTTTCTTTCTGCAACACCATTTTGTTATGGAGTATGAACACATGTAAGTTCATGAATAATGCCATGTTCTTTAACAAAATTTGAAAAATGATGATTCACATATTCCTTACCATTATTTGAACGTAATCGGTTGATAGATTTTCCAAATTGTGTTTGAATCAATTGATAAAATTGAACAAACAATTGAAAAACCTCTGATTTCTCTTTCATCAGAAAATCCAAGTAACTCTAGTGCAATCATCAATGAATGAAATAAACCATTTTTTACTAGTGATGTTAGAAGTAGATGCAAGACCCCAGACATCTGAATGAATTAGTGCAAAAGGTTTATAACTCCTACTAGAATGAGACGGAAACATAGCACGATGATGTTTTGCAAGTTGACAAACATCACAATGAAATGATTCAACTGACTCTTTTGAAAATACATATGGAAACGTAGATTTAAGTAAGGAGAAAGGAGGGTGACCAAGACATTTGTGATATATCCAGATTTAGGAAAAGGTGAACATAGAGCTTGATTGGAGATAGCAAGCAAACAACTTCTTACTAGTACCACTTACAACATACACATTGAGGAGAAAGTACAACCCTTCATGTTCCTCAATAACCCCAATCATCTTCCTTGTGGCAAGGTCCTAAATGACACAATGGCTTTTAAAAAAAGTTACAACACATTTTGAGTCTTTGATAAGTTTGTGACCAAAAATAAGATATAGGTGAGTTAGGGAACATGAAGAACATTTTTTAGCTGCAAGGAAGGGACAAGAACAATATTACCAATTCCTGCAACTGTGGCATGAGATCCATCAGCTACAATAATATGATGTTTACTTGATAAGGGTAGGTAAAATAAAAATTTTGAGGAACAAAAGGTCATGTGATTAGTTACACCAGAGTTCATTGTCCATAAATCCTCAAAAACAATACTAGATACACTAAAGGAATGAGAAAAAAGACCCTTACCAAACAAGGGTAGATGGCAAAAGTCAGAAGTGTTACTGAGAGATTTAATAAGTTTTCGACCCTAAAAAATGACTTGATGTTGCTGCGTCAAACATACTAAAGAGAGAGTCTCCTTTTTAGGCTCTGTTTTGGCAAAGCGATAGCTGGAAGTTGGTCAGAAAGTGCCTATGAGGGTCAGCAACATTAATGAAAAGGCAACCAGAGATGATGCTACACGCGCCTGCATGCACTCAATATATGGCAATGCATGATGGCGTGTCTAGTGGCGGTTGGAGTTGAGACTTGGTGGCTTGGCCCATTTGAGGGTGGTGAGTCTAATGGTGATGGTGGTTGTTGGAAAAGTAGCTGGAAAGTCTATCGGCGGTGATGACAGTGGCTGACTAGGGGGGAAAATGGGGAAAAATAGGGCAAAAAGGCCTATTTGAATAATACAACCATGAAGGTTGCATATGTTCGGCAATGAAGTCTGTAGATGTTTAGCAATGAAGTCTGGACGCAGCAGAATGTGGTTAGTCTCCCAGATCGGGAGCTTTGATACCAACTTGAAAGGAAATATGGGGAAAATGGGTAAAATGAATTTGATTTTTTTTAATCATTGTACAGAAAAATGTTACAATATATAGATATTTTGCAATTATTACTTAATAATCACCGGATACAAATTTGCCTAATTATAGTCTATCATAATAAATGATAAATACAAAACAAATCTATATAATATATAAATAGATATGAACAATATATCTCAACATAAATAACTTTTATATATATCATATGAACACTTACAGAATCATTTATCAATAGTTGTAGATATCACCTAAATAGCTAGTTAATTTTTGCTTGTACTGATACTGTAATTTATCTTCCAAACAAATCTAGAACTTTAACAACGGGAAAAAAGGAAGAATACATAGTAATCAACTGAGAAATAAATCTTATCGCTGCTAAAAGAAAAAAATTGGGGAGGTAATGCTTCTAAATGACGATTTTAGCTTTACATGATGGCCAGTTTCTTTAGCATATAGTTGATTTTTTTGCTTTTTTGTTTTTTTGGGTGATGTGAAGATCAACAAATGGAGACCGAACCCTTTCATCAAAGTGTGTTGAAGAGATCAGAAAGCAACAGAAGCAGTCAGAGCAACAAACCATCAAAGAAACACCAAATGCAGCTCAGGCTGCCAAGTCAACCATAAATGCTCCTCAAAACAGATGGCTATCTTGCTTCACATGTTGTCATAGAACACATTAGTTTAGGCCACTATTGGTTTCACATAGTGTGTTGGCTTTTGCCACAACCATTTTTGCTACTCACCTTGATAGGTTAGTATCATTCAAATGTGTTGCTGGATAGCTCTGACCAGTTAGTTTTCTTATTCTTCTTTTCCTTTTTTTTTTTTATGATGTACATCCTAATTGGTAAATGAGAGATAAAAGTTCTGATTAACAATGTGTAATGGGTTTACTTTTTGCTAGACACTCGTAGAAAGGAAAGGTTGCACTAATATTACCACAACAGAGGCCACATGTTGTTTATTGTGCACAAACTTTGGTTTGGTCTAAAGAGAACTTTCTTTTAGATCACTTATGTGATCTATGTAGTTGCCTCCACTTAATGAAACAAGGCTCATAGTTTTTAACTTTTACCCAAATTATAATTTGAGTTTAAGAATTATGTTGAAATATAACTCATAATTTTGCCAAAAATATTTAAATAAGATAAAACTCAGCTTGCAACAATCAAACTACAACTTGCGCTTTCTTAGTGACAAACCAAACGTTCATTAAGATGGATTATTACTTCTTTGTTTTTCGATACTCCTAGAATTACGTTGGTTATAATGAGATTTGAACATAGTATCTCATGCATACTACTCAAAACTCTCACTACCAGATCAATCAGATGTATCATAACATTGAATAGCGGATTTAAGCCAGTGTAGAGCCTAATCTAAAACTACTAAATTAGCTTTATCAAATTGCATTTGGACAATGTACAAGACTGTTTGGTTTATAATTGGCAAAATTTTTAAGAGGCCTATTTAAAAACAAGAAATTATATGGACCCCTAAAATCAATTTCACTAAGAAAATATTCTTATTCTTAGCAGCAGCAAAACCTTCCAAAAATACTAATTCAAATTGAAAACCAACTATAACACTTTCTACTGTCTCAGCTAGATTTATACGCACCGTCTCTTCTGCCGTGTTTCTTTTTTTTTTTTTGATAATTAGGATGACAAAACTCCACTCAAATAGAATAGATATAGAAGTACAAGCCAAACCTACAAAGGTTCACCGATCCTCTAATAAGGAGAATCACAATAACCTACATGCCTCGCTAAATAACTATACACCCAAACATCTTCTGCCGTGTTCTACTATTAATTATGAACTTCCACAGTAGGCTAAACTAACTATGAAATTTAATGCAATCAACTGAGATGGCAGTGATGCCATGTATGTGATCACCATCTTTTTGAGGAAGAGGTCCATTCCTGAAAATGATGAAGGCTACCTGTGAAGTCTGTAAAGAGACCATCAACTCCTATCTTGTTGATCCAGTAATCATACTCCTCATAAGGCTCCCCATTGAAGTTGAAGTGCAAAAACTGGTTCTCATTTCGGTAAGTATATGGGTGCACCTGCATACATACCAACAATTCAATATTGTCACTTAGTTCTACAACCATTCAAGGAAGACAACACAATGGTACAAACTTTAGGGTGTGTTTGATTTTGAGAAGACAATTTTTAGTTTTCATTTTCTGTTCTCAATTTGTTTTCTGATTATAGGATTTCGTGAAGGATATAATGAAAACTTGAAATAAAACCTGAAAACTGGATTTTGTAATTTTCACTACTTCCTTCACAAAATCTAGAGAAGCAGAAGACTCACTGAAAACAGGAAATAAAAAGTGAAAACTCTTTTTAAAACAAAACACACCTTTAGTGCTTCATGAATAAAAAAAAGCATTGAGAAGATATATTTCAGCTTACAAAAAAAAATTAAATAAAATCCCGTGGAGACAGTGACACTGATATATTTTCAACGTCAGGAAAACAAGCTTTAAACAATAAGGGTACCTGCAGCTTATGTGCATGAGCCCTGGCAACAAGATCAGTAGGAGTTTCCAAATGATTATTTACAACAGGTACCACTGTATCCTTCCAGGCTCCAATTCCCACGACATGTTGCTTTATGCAGTCAAAGTAACTATCAGATGTAATTTCCCAATATGACTGCACATAATAATTATGTTAAGCTCTGGAATAGGCAAGTTATAATTGGAAAAAACTGTTGAATAGCATAAGATTGAGATAGCATTACTTTTGAAATAAATCACATTATCCATGCATCAAGGATAAAATCATGGGAGCAAGAAGCAATGGCTCAATCATACAATAGGTTGTATATATCGCTAATTTTGTAGGATAAAGCTTTTAGAACTTTCTTCAAAATGTAATTTAAGGAAGCCAACATTTAGGTGCCTGATCTGAGTGAAAGTGAAAAGGTGGCAACTAAGAAGAGTGAAAATTGACAATGTATTTGGATTTTGGACAATTTTTCAAGGCTAGAAATGTCTTCATTTTATTCCCCAATTTTCCATCTTCTCATTATGATTAGTCATCTCACGGTAACATCTTGAGAAATTGTAAACGAAAAGAATTCAGAAAGCTAAGATGTAGCATCACTTGTGGTCGGGTTAGTTGACACTTGACAGGCCAGGGCTGGACATTAGGCTGAGGTGAAGTTGAGAGAATAGCCTATTTTCTTAGTGCTTTTGACCTTTTGTAAAGTTAGTAAAAGTCCCAATTCTAATGCAGCACTTCTTTTTATGGGCTAATGCAATATTTATTCAGCGAAAGTAAAAGGGTATAACATTGTAGTTTATAAAAAAATCCTTTTCCCTTTGTAGGTTGTGATTCAGTGATCTACAGACGTATTGTTATAATTTCAATCACTATTTTCATAACTATTACAAAGATCCAGTTAATTGGCTAATTCCCAAAACCTGCAAAGAGCAAAGAAGTTCAATCCTTATGCAGCCTCAAGAAGCCTACACCAGGGGTGAAATTACATACCTGGTTCGTGTCTTCTGTTAGAACTGTAACATCATCAATTAAGAAGATCTTAGGCAAGTCCGTTTGATTTGATATGTACACAAGTGAAGTTGGAGCAAATGACTGAACAAATGCAGGTTGTTTCAACTAATCTTTTGACATGTATGAACCTTTGTATCCATATTTCTGGAGTGTCTCCACAAACTTGTCCTCAAATTGCTTACCATTAGGCCATTTCACCTGTTGATTGTATCAACTTTATGAACAGAAAGAAGCCACATTCTCAACCAAAAATAAATAAAAATTGTTTGAATGATAATGTTAGTGAGTAAGACCGATTTGTTACCAACGAAATTATAGAATTCTTTTTATGAAACATTCTAACATTGTTCTGAATTAAAAAAAATTGTTCTGAATGCTATGTGCATTCTTAGAAACTTCATTAGCCTTATTTTAAAGATGAGATAGTTTATTTCATTGATTGTAAATGATGAAGCCATCAGCACAAACGATCAAATACAGATTTACAATACGAAAGTTGGATACTGGATTCTAATATATTCTTCTAATGGGTGAAAGATCAATCTATAAATTAGCCTTCTTGAGCATCATGTCTTTATCTATGTTACTACTTGTTTTCATCTGTAGGACCATTTAATAATTTGTTGCATTTCAGGGAGAAATACTTACATGCTGATTGATAAATACAGGATTCTTTATCTCAGGATATATTCCTACAACTCTGGGTGCATCCAGTGCAATGGATATGAACTCTTCAAAAGTAATGATTGGAAATTTTGCTGAAAGAGACTCCATGAAAAATATAGACTCATGGTCAGCTATTTTTTGCATGTTAAAAAATAATAATAATTTGCATAATAATCACAGCAGAAAGAAAATATATTAGCGGATCTCTCCACAAAGGAAATTTCATTAAATCCACTTCTCTTTGAATCAATATACTTAGTTTTTCGGGTAAAGATTTCTGAATCAAATATTAAATCTATGATTAATAAAAGTAAGTTCTCTTCATAATGGTTTTAGAAGTACCAGGGAACACCTTTGATGACAGAGTAGTTGACAATCATTGCATGAACAAGCCAAAGAACGAGGGAAAATGAAATGTAAATTGAAATTTGAAGGAGAAACTGCCAGCTGTAATGCAGAACTAACCATTATACTGTTGATCCCTGAAGCTATGCCTCTGCTTCACCCTCAATGACTTCAATTCCTTCACTGTGAAATCAACTGCACTTGTACCAAAAGGTATAACTATTTTAGCAAATTATATTCTTCAAAGCAAACTAAATTTTCCGAAAATCGAGATGCATTTCATGCTTAAGCATTTAGTTATTATGCAGTAAAAAACAGCAATCAGATTAGCCTCCTAGAAAGCTTTATTAAGGAAGTTAGTATGGAAGCTGAGCAAAGAATAGCAACAATACCAGTAAAATAGCCAGTGATGTTGACCCCTTGGACTTCATATGTCCTTTTACGATTTGAGAACTCTTTGTGGTTTGCAATGTCAGTCGTATTATCAAGGGTAACATCGTGCAGGCATATAAGAACACCATCGTTGGTAGATAGGATATCAGTTTCAATGAAGTCTGCTCCTTCTTCAGTAGCTCTCTTCAAGAGAAATTCATTTTTAAGGAAAGCATAATCTCAGTACAAAAAATGATACTCATTATATTATCTGTATAACTCGCTTTCAGTGCCTAATGGTTTGTGCATGATTGTAGCATGATTGGCATTTGATATCAAAGAGCAAATTACAAAATTGAAAGGCTAGAAAAAGTAGAATTTAGAATACTACAATTCAGTGTTCTATCAGTGGACAGAAAGAATGTGTAGGAAAGAACAAAGGCATCTCGGGTATAGTTTTTATTCCATTTTCTCAGACATGATTTTTGGCAAATTCACAATCCACATATAAAAATATTACAACAACATCAACTAGGCGGAGTTAGTTACATGGATCAGATGACACTACAGAGTTCTATCATAAATTATGTAAACTCATAAATCATGTTTAGGAATACAAAAACCAATGCAATTTTGCCAAAGAGGATTATGCCCCATGTTTACCATGTAAGCAGGACCAGTTTCTTCAGGGAGCTCTCCATTTGAACCCCTATGTGCAATGTTATAGGGGCAAGAAGTTTGTAGGGGCTGTCTACTTCCCTCATCACTTTTGCTAGTGAGTGGATTGAAAGGCCTTGCAGTGGACCCAATAACAAGCAACAGAAACACAAAAGGTGCAACACCTGCCAAGTTTGGAACCAATATCGCACCATGTTATGAGAACCATACATTCCTTCCTCATTCTAATTAATTAGAAAGAGAAGCCTAATAAGGATCCATAGCTAGTGAACACGGATATACTAAAACTCTCTACGCCCAGAAATGCATACAATTACCCCAAAAAAAAAAATTAATGATAATAAAAAAAAAGTAATTGTGACTGCTAATCATATAGAATCCTGAAGAGACATCCTTAAATTGACAACACAGAGTTTTGACATAGGCTTAAGATTCATACACAAAAAATGAGAGGAATATCAATGCTGTGTGCTTTGTAAATCAGCCTTTGGTCTCTTCCTCCCATTGTAAACACAGAACATTCCAACTTCCAAGCCAGGTTAAACAAAAGACAAACACACTAACATTTATGATCACATGAAAACCAGAAGCACATCTTCTTTTTCTTTTTCCAATATAAATAAAAATTTCTGGAAATGTCAAGTTTTGTACCGAATACCAATCGTCAGAATCTACCGCCACATATTCACATCATCACACCCTTATCACATTGACCATTTGAGTAAGCTAGTCAATTCACGAAATTTAAGGAAGTTGTTGGGTCAAATGATGATACATTCAACAGCTAAATGAATGAAAAAGGCTCATTTAACATTGTATTATAAGAAATTAATTTACTAAGAAATAATAGTAGCTCCAAATCACATACACAAGAAACTTAGTTTTATGCCACCGTCCCACCCAAAAGAAACATTATTGTTACACAGACTATATTATAAGATTAAGAGAGAAAAAAGTAAAAATAAAATAAAGAACAACACCAAATAAAAGAAAACCGTGTTAAAAATATATATCCATAGACAAAGGAAAAGGCGCATGAAATATTGGACGATGATATAATAAAAAGTAGACTTCCAAAATAAAATTATTAAGGACAAAGCTATGAAAAGAAGGAAAAACAAAAGACTAGTGAATTTAGAGACAGCAACATGTTGAACAAACAGAATGAGGATTCAGAAAGAAAGAAAGGGCATAGAAGCTGGGAAGAGCAAATCTTTGTAGTGTTTGTGGGCTGGCTTACCATTTGAGGAAGCTATGGAATTTGCTAATTCTACCTCCTCAATTCATTCACTCTTTCCAAACTCAAAAGGCCAATGCTATTGCCAGTGCAACCAGCGAATGCTTTAAATTTGATTTATATAGTATTTCTGTATTATATTTGTGTTCTACTGCATCCTCCTGTCAATATCTGTGAAACATAGTATCAAAATCAAGATTATTGTCGTAACATTTAAAAATAGGTTTTCAATTGAAAAACTCACTATTAAATGTTAAATATAATGATATCCCAATTACAATTTTATCTTTTGATATTGGAATAACGATGCCCGTAGTGGAATATAGCATGTGTGAAAAATATTATCATTAAGATTCCGCAGAACAACCGGACCTCGGCAATTTATTCCTCCTCGTGTTAGATGTTTGCCTCGGGTAAAACGCATTCTACACTTTAAATTAAATAAATTATGCTCACCTCCTCTCAAATTTATAAAAATATAATTCACATCCCATCAAGTTATCCAGCCTATACTTACACTTTTTATGCATGTCAAATTTTAAGTATTTATATTACAGTCATACTACTTATTCATAAAACACTGGTAATAAACTTAACAAAATAATACTTTTGTAATATTAAATATTTTTAATTAGTAAAATTATAAAAATATCTTCACCTACTTTGTTAAGTTTAATTTTATTAATTAGGAACAGTTAATATCACAAAATATTATTTTGTTAAGTTTAGTAACGTACTCTATTAATGAGAGGTGTGGGTATAAATAAATACTTAAAATTTGACAAATAAAGTGATGTGAGTTACATTTCTACAAATCTCAAGAGATATTAGTGTAATTAATACTTTTAAATTTGTAACATTAAGTCCCAACAAGTTGGCCATCATCAAAAAGACATTTATTTATATGGATGTTCTCAAGAATTCAGAATTTTGTTTTATTAATATGAAAATTAAAATCCAAATTTAGTCCCTCAGATTTATAATAAGAATAAATTAGTCTCTTAAATTTGAAAAGTCTTATTGTGATAACTCAAATTCAATGGGAATAAGTTAATCCCTCCATCACATTGTTGACTAAGCTGTTAACGGAAATGTTCATGTGTTCTGTTAATATGTTTATGTATACTGTTAATTTTCATAGTTGATTCTAACTTGTTTCATCCCTTTACAAAGTCAACAATATCGTTTAGATATTCTTCTTCATCTTCTCTTTTGTTATAACTCACTGCTTATAAGAAAGATTTTGACTATAAACTATCTTTTCTTATACGGAGAGCACAGGTTTTTAAAGCTTTTACCTTTGTTATGCTATCATAAGAAGGGTTTCTTAAAGTTATTGTATTTCCATAGATGCTACATGACTCTCTCTCTCTCTCTCTCTTGATGCATGCATGTTAAGACCCATCATGAAAATTAATACATAAGCAAATTAACATTAACAAGGTGAAAATATTTTCATTAATAGCTTATATAGCAATTTAACAAATGAATTAATTTATCTCCATTTCTGAAATTTGAGAGACCGTAATGGACCACAATAAAATTTTCTAAATTTAAGGAATTAATTTGTCCCTATTATAAATATGAAGGACTAAATTGAGATTTTACTCTAATATGAATTTAAAATGTTATTCACATTATGTTAGTAGTCGTTCATTTTAGATGAAGAATTCCTGATCCGTTTTATAGTATGTGCCTGTAAAGTTAGCTTAATTTTAAGATTTGAATTTTGAACTAAACAGTTTATTTAGAGTTCAAGAAGAATAAATATCGACCCATTCAACCAATTCAAACGTTATTAATATTTTCATGTTAAATAATAAAATAAAATAAGATATTAATTTTGACACAATTATAGTGTCTAATATATTCTTTCATTTGTAGAACTTTCAAAACACTAGGTAGTTAGATCAAATATTTTATTGATATATATGACAATACATTATTAAATATTCATGTAAAAAAAATTTTACACTAATAATACATATACATTAAATTCATAAAATAATAACCATGGTTTTTTTCAGTGAAAAAAATTAGGATAAGAGAATGATGCCTCATTTCAAGACAGAAAAAATCTTTAGACTTAAAAAGTACTTACCAAGAAAGTTAGATTTATCTTACTCTAAAGAGATGAGTAGGAGTTCAAACATAAGACCTGTCAAATGCGAGACTATATCATGCTTCACTCAATCAACCGATTAGGATTATAACATCAATAAAAATATTTTGAATACAATCTTATTCCACTATTTTAAAAATTTATACACATAAAAAATAATTATAGATGATAATATTAACAGATTATGTAATCAATATATTTAAATAAAATTTATTAAGGATTACTAATATAAAACTCTTTTGTAGCATGAAGACATCAAAATTGAAACCCATTAAAAATCCTTTGCCAATAGAGATTAGCATTCCCTCCATTTCACAATAAGTATAAAAAAATTAATTATATATTATTAAGGAAAAAAAGTATATGGTTAAATATAGAAAATTATATAAATTAATAAAATTATTTTTTTATAGTCATTATTATTTATTTTAGTAAACATATTAATTATTTAATTATTATATTTATATTAATGATATAAATAAAAAATAATCTTATTTAAATATTATAAATGTATAAATACTTCAAAATATGAATAAATTAAAGGTTTAATTAATCCGTCAATCTCTATAGTTTTATCCAATTTTCAATTAGATCCCAATAATTAAAAAGTTTTTAATTAGGTCTCTATATTATATAAAATTTTTTAATTAAGTCTCTAAGAGTAATAAGAATTACAAAAATTGAAATATTCCTAACATATTCCATCTCTTGCTTCCTTTTCCACCTTTCCTCCCTACCACCCATCACCCAAACTACTAGAGGTGGAGAGCCCCCTCTCCTGCAACCATCATTGTCATCATCAATAACCAAATTTCTACGCATATTCATCAAACACAACACCAAATCACAAACAAAGCCCCAAACAAATATTACAGCACCAATATCATCAATAATCCATCATCATAAACCCATTTCGTTCCCATTCATCCTCATCACTAGGTCATCTCAACTCCAAACCAAAATCAAGCACAAATCCAAGTCTTCCAACAATAAAAATCAAACAAATTTACATCACAAAAAACACCTTTAACAATCATCCTCAGTAAATCATTTTCAACACCAAACATCTTCCAACATCTCAAACACAACCAAAAAACCATAAATCAAACAAACAAAGCTATATTAATATCAAATCCAAACATTTCAAACTTAAAACCAAAAAAATGATAAATAAAAAATAAGTAGAATCAGAAGGGAAGGAACCAAATCAGAAGGGAAAGAAGGAGCCATCCTTTATTGAGCCATCGCCGGAGCCTGTCAGTACCACCACTGCTCGCCGCTCCAGCCACTGCTCGCCTCTCCCTGGTTGTCATGCTGTTGCGCTAGCTCCACTGTGGACCTGTGGCTAGAACCACCGCAGTTACCACCAAATGCCACGAGCCCCGCCGTGGCTTCCCCCATCACCCACCATCACTCCACGAGGCCGTCACAAACCATTGCTGGTGCGTCGCGAAGTCGCCGCGTAGTATGGTACCAATAAGAATCTGGTGTGTGAAGATGCTCGTCCCATTTGAGAAGCTTGTTTCTGTTATGATTTTGATTCTCTTGAACCGGTTGGGGACTTGAGGGAGCAGCGTAGAGAGTAGACGATGGAGAGGAAGGAGAGAGGCGTGAAGAGGGTGAGGACGGGGGGGTGAGGAAAGTGTTGGAGAAATATCTTAGGCTTTGTTTGGATAAACAATGATGGACGGAGCGGAATGGAATAGAATGAGGTGAACTGGGATGGAGTTGAAATCTCGTACCATTGTTTGGATTGTTAAAGATAGAATGAAGTATAATTATTACTTCATTGTTTGGATAATAAAATGGAATGGAATGGAATCAAAATAATTATCATTTATTTTTCCATTATTACCCCTATGATAAATATGTTACAATTTAATTATTTTAACATGAAAAATAATATTGTAATGAATCATGTTAATTATGATACATGACTTTTTTTATTCATTATTTAAAAATCCTTCCAAATAAAATACTAAAATCAAATATCAATGTATGAAAATCAAACTCATATCTAATTCAATAGTCAACATCACACTCTCATAATTAAATTGATGTGTTTGCAATTGTTGAAAAAAAAATAAAAAAAGGGATATAAAATCTCGTGTGGGGTTGAGACAAGGAACCCATCAAAGGATAAAATAAATAATTGATATTATAAATGACGGACATATTTAATTTTGTGATTTTAACAGTAAAGACAAAGGCTTTGTAATTTGTGGTGGACATGGGTTAGTCAAACAAGCTATTCTCAAATAAATCTTGATACTAGATTGCTCATTGCTGAAATAAATCAAAATAATTAAGAAGATAATAAATATTAACAAGTGAACATAAACAACCCAATAAAATTATTAGAACTTAACATAAAACAAA
This sequence comes from Dalbergia cochinchinensis, assembly GCA_031216125.1. Classification (NCBI taxonomy): domain Eukaryota; kingdom Viridiplantae; phylum Streptophyta; class Magnoliopsida; order Fabales; family Fabaceae; genus Dalbergia; species Dalbergia cochinchinensis. Next base: position 48,016,111 of record CM062373.1, on the reverse strand, counting down.
TGAAGCAAAAAAACATGTAAAACTTATTAAATGAGGCTAATGTATCAAAGTTCTATTCCTATGTCAACCAGAATAAACAAAATAAATGAAATAAGAACTTCATGTGCATAGCCTCCAACTCAAGATATCATGCTCCATGTCCTCTAAGAAGATCTCCATATGATATGCAAATTCATAGAATAGAATATAACTAATATATTATTTCACTAAACAAATATGATTTAAAAAAAAAGAAAATAAAGGCAACATACACCAATTACCATGAATAGAAAGACTAAGTAGAAGGTGGGTATCCAGGCACAATATGAGATAACATTTCCTTACGCTGGTCAACTGGAATTCCCATAAAAGCTTTCCTAGCATCGTGATCTCAAGCAAAGTATATGTAAACGGTTGGCAAAAAAGCTGGTTCAACACCAATGTCAACCAATTGTGCCCACATATCCTCAGGAGCATCATTCTTATTTAGTTGACTAAATTTGATGTGCTTTTACCCAAGTTATCAAACACTTCAATCATCCTGTCAATAGATTTAGCAATATGCATGTTTACACCACCTTTCGTTGATTTTCTCCCCCTTTTCTTAGTCGTACATGAGGTTGCACCATGAGACTGATTATCAGAAGGATCTCCAAGGGAAGTGAAGGGATGCTGGTCCTCATCAGCTATATCAAATCCATCTAAAGTAACTTCATTCGTAGATACCAAATGGTCTATGTCATCTATGGTGTCACCATATCCATTCCTATCATTTGCAGCTCGTCTGGCTCTTATTTCAACCTATAACATCCCCTGCTGCTTTATGGATTGACAACTGTCCCCACAAACTAACACGGGTCTTTTCAGCGTGCTTTGTCCTCACTTACACGCTTCCGAGGAAAACTTCTCAGGAGGTCACCCATCCCAAAATTGCTCCAAGTCAAGCACGCTTAACTGTGGAGTTCTTTCAGTTTGGGCTACCGAAAAGAAGATGCATCTTGTTGGTATAGGTAGTACAAATCAATTCATATAAGCCCTCCTCAACTGTATAGTCCCATACCTATCTGATCCTTAGGATCCCTCTCATTCGGGTGTGTAATCGGTTCATTCATGTACCCCTCTGCTTTCGAAGCCTGCCAGGAGCCGCTCCTTGTCCGTGCCTCCTTGCACCGGCGATCACTCCCCGACTTCGCCATCCCTGGGCGTTACATGCCCACCAGCTTTCGCTTGGTTCGTCCCCGAACCACACCGTACTGGGAGAGGTGCATCTTGTTTTCGGTAGCCCAAACTGAAAGAACTCCACAGTTAAGCGTGCTTGACTTGGAGCAATTTTGGGATGGGTGACCTCTTGGGAAGTTTTCCTAGGAAGCGTGTGAGTGAGGACAAAGCATGCTGAAAAGACCCGTGTTAGTTTGTGGGGACAGTCGTCAATCCATAAAGCAACAGGGGATGTTACACAACCGCTCTTTCTGTATGCTTTCCTGTTGCTTGGTCTTTTCCAAAAAGTTGAGCCAGTTTATCATAATATGGAATAGGTTTGTTTCTTCACTCAACTGCTTCTGGCCGAGCCTATAACAAAATAAAATGAGTAAACATTAAATAAAAAATTAATGTTGCCAATTCTTAAGTTGAATAAAGCTCAAATTTAATACGTGTACATAGAATATACCTCAATAAGCTTATCCCAGACTTCTGGTTCAGCAATCCACGTGCTTGTTATTGTATCCCAAGCAAAACCACTCAGACCATTTTTGAAAAGGTCATAACAACCATTGAACTTTGCTTTATGTTTTTCATGTGATCTTTTATTTTGTCTTTAAAGATTGGCTTGTCTGGGAAGTGGTCTTTCAACTCTTTTAAAATGCTATCCATTGCACTTGATGTCATACAATTACCATTTTTGTTACGTAAACTTTGCTGATGAAGATATGCATCAATCAAAACCTCATCCATCGATAGTATCCAGAAACATGTATCACCACCTTTAGTTCTCTTTGTCCTTTCTGAATTTTCATCCATTGCTAAGAAACCAATGACATATATACAACTTGATCAACACAAGTATCCATCAATTAACTAACTAACAATCAATAAAAATTTATAAAATCCTCATCCATGAATGAAAAATTTTAAAGTACAAAAATAAAGCTCAACTAGAGCACATTAACAAAGGTTCATTCAAGCAACTAAAGTCAATAAAAAATAGCAAAACATAAACAAACTTAACACATAACAAATAATATATTCTTAGTAATTTAGCCACATATTAGTTGCAATGTTATCTCTAATTATCTCTCCTCTAGCCATATCATCACTGTCTTCTCTATGAACTTGATGGCTATCATGAAAATTTCTTTCATTTGCAAGTTCATGTTCTACTTTGTCAATGAGATTCTGATCAAGATCCACCCTATCAAGTAGTTGTGCAATATGCATCAAGCAATTATGATTTCTTTTTGGGTGGTAAGACCAAATGTAGGATCCGTTGTAGTTTGTATAATTGGAAATCTCTTCTTCAGCACACCAAACGCACATTCAATATAAATACGTAATGATGAGTGACGATTGTTGAATAATTCACGAGCATTGCATGGTGGATTTTTACAATATTCTTGCAAGTGGTACTGCTCTCCCCTATAAGGCGTGATAAGACAAGCCTTTAAGGGGAATCCAGCATCAGCAAGGTAGAATTTTCCTAGAAAATTATTTTGATGAGTTTAATAAATAGTTTTAAAAAAAAAACTTATAGTAATTACTTTGAGTTTTGATTACCTTTTGCTGCTTTAAGAGGACTGCTACGTGTCAAAGCACTTTTTACAATTCTTGAATCTAATGCTGTTCTTTCCCATCCAGGTAAGACATATGTGAATTTTAAGTCAAAAGTGTATATAGCTAACACATTTTGTGTGGGATAATCTTTCCTACCATGATACCTAGGGGCATATTTTTCTGGAACTTTGACATGCACATGTGTACAATCAATTACTCCAATACAATCCTGAAATTCAATTATCTTATCAAATGTGTATGGCACCAATTTATTATTGCTAAAATAAAGGGGTAAAAGAGTTCACCTTAAAATATGGGTAGAACCTAGACTTGTTAACTATCTCTGGATGAACATGTGTCCCATCAGGTTGTTTCATAAGTATCTCTTCCAACTCTATTAAAGCTTGCAATACACTATGAAAATGACGACTAACCGTCTCTCCAGAACGTCTAAAGAAGAAAGATATTACACGATTTCTAACATTGTGCCCTATTATATAAAGAAATTTTGCAACTTGTTCTTCAATTGTTGCCCGTCGTGTATGTCGAAGTCCACCTCGATCTCTTGATATACTTCGCAATCCCAACGTTGAGCTAACGTCACATTGGTATGACAGCATTACACCTCCCTCACGCCAGCACATGACACTTCAACGTTACATCCATCATCTTGCACCCGCATCAGTTTAAGACATTTTTCGGTGTCATAAATAGGAGTACCAAATTTCATTGTTTTCCATTGTTTAATATGAAAAATTAATGTTTATGTATTAGTAGTATGAAAATTTTATATTATTTAATAATATATTATCATATTAATAAATATATTTAATTTTTACATATAATGCTTAAAAGATTGTATAAATAAAATAATTTAATTAGATAACATTAAAGTTATTTGATATCAAAATTACATTCTAATTAAACTTTTTCAATTCTGAATTGCTGTTATTCATTACATTAATCATATTTTATTATGATTATTAAAATATCAAATAATTCAAAATAATTTCTATTTTAGATATACTTAAAGAATTTCTATCTTTCTTATACCCTATTTATAAATGACGACAAAGTATAAGGTAAATCTCAAATTTTTAGGTCCATCATAGACTGCTTATTATTATTCGTTGGATGATTATCATTTTTGTTGAATGATTTAATTTAATAATTAATAATAAGCGATCCATGATGGACCCAAAAATAAGAAGTTCACCATAAAACCCACCCATAAAAAACACTTAGGTTCCACTCATCATCTATATACGAGATTGAAATCACTTGCCCTAAATCATGTATCCTTCTCTATCCCATCAATTTTAAATCTTCAAATGTTTTTAAATACTTATCTTTCAGGTGTCAAATTATTAGCAAGGTATGAAAGAAGACTTGAGTTGGGTGAAAGTACAGTATGTCACGAGAACAGGTTGAATTGTGACCTTCAAGAACTTTTCTACTCTAAAAACTATGGAAGAAAAAACTGAACCGTTCGGTTCGACTAGTTCGACAACGGTCACCTGGTCATTCAGGTTAAGCTCAAAAAATTGGAAAAAGTCAAAACAGGTTTAGAATTGGTCAAAATCAGGAAAACCAGGCAAAACTGGCGAACCAGACCAGTCTCGATTTTTTTTTTCTTTTTTCAAAACTTAAAAATTGATATCTTGTGACAGCCACAGAGCAAAAACAAAAAAAATGGAACCAAAGAATGGCACTAACAAAGATTATTGAGTTATTCTCTTTCTCTCTCCATCATTCGTAAATTACTCACCATAAACTTTGCTGGTTACCAACAAATGTTGTTTTCAATGCTTTGTGATCGTATTGTGAGGTTGAGACTAGAAAAATTTTATATGGATTATGTTTATTTTTATAGACCTATGAAATTTTTTTATTGTGTTGATTATATTAATGTTAATAATTTATATATTTTTTATATTCTCACTATATATATATATATATATTCCGATTGAACCGGTTGGACCTCTAAATCTTTGAACCAATATCTTGACCAGTTCGGTACTTGGTCCGGATTTCTGTTCCTTGCTAAAACTTTAAACAAGATTTCTCAAGTTCTAAGTTTAAGAACTTTGAATGCAAAAGCATAAGCTAGTACAAAAGGTTGTAACTTTCTAATGCATGCAAAGATAAACAACAAGAATGTTATTCCAACACCTAAAACTGGGTGTCCAATTGAGACACCCATTCCATTACCGTTTCTCTACTCATCCATCACATCCAAAGGTGATGGAATAGGTATCCCAATTGGACATCTATTTTTAGATGTTAGAATAACAATACTCGATAAACAAAGGCAAGTAAACAGAAAACAATAAAATAGTAAAGAAAAGTAGAAATATAACAAATAAAAAGAAGAAAGAAAGAACATGAGACTTATCCTTGTTCATTGACCACTGTCTATGTCCAGTCCCCAATAGAACCATCCATATTTTCAATAATGAATAATATTCTTTAACTAGCTTCTTCAAACTCTAATAATACTGGGTATTCATTTAAGTAACTTATCCTAGCTATCTCATAGACCAATACTGGATCAAGTTACAATGATTGTAAAATAAGCAGACAAAGGTAGATATGTTTTGTAAATCACTTGTTGAGTGATGACTTCTCTAAACCTCACGAAGAGAATATAATCAAGATATTACATAGAAGATGTCAAATATAATGGGTTGGTTTTTTAATGGCTTGTTTTCACATACAATGGACAAAAAGTCCATGACCTGCCAGGCTAAGATGGAGTAGGCATTTAATGTATTCGTTGTTATGTGATATAAAGTCAAGCATGAGTGATACCATCGTTGACAATATTGTAGAAGTACTAAATGCACTACATGTGCATGTCGTGAACTCCTTTAGTGCACATGCAAGAAGAGTTACATATAAATGGAGCTCATGTTAGCAGCAACACAAGACACAACAATGGAGAAACAAAAGAAAATCCTCTCCTCCTTAGTTGTTGAGAAGAAATATTTGTTACTTATGAGTTCTTCTCTTTTGTGAGTTAAGAGTATATACTACTGAAATAAATATTGTGAGGTACTCTGGGTGTATTTGGGTTTTGGGTTGAGTGGAGTGTGTCCACCTTTTGTATCTCTATTATATCCATAGTGAAACATTTGGTTGTCACCTATTCTCGTGAACGTAGGCTTTAAGCCGAATCACATAAATTCATGGTATCATTTATTTTACACTTCTACATATTTAGTTTTGCGCTACTGATATGATCCCGCAATTTGACAACAAACTGGTATAAGAGCTCATATAGAGTTCTGGGCTAATTTATTCAAAAATGTCTACTACAAAATTTGATGTTCAGCAGTTTGATAAGCGTATTAATTTTGGAATATGAAAGGTCCGTATGATGGCTGTTCTTGTATAGTAAGATGTAAAAGTAGCACTTTTTGAAAAGGAAAAGAGACCCGACACAATGAAAGAATCTGAATGGGAAGATGCCAATCAAAAGGCTCTTTCTATTATTCAGTTGTGCATTACAGACGATGTGCTACAGGAGGTCCTTTCGAAGAAAATAGCAAAATTGCTATGGACCAAGTTAAAGTCATTATGTATGACTAAGATGGTAACTAATTTTCTCGGTGTTTTACAATGTCTGTACATGCTTTATATGGCAAAAGGGACATCAATCCAGTCTCACATAGCTGAGCTCACGTCACTCATCACAAATTTGAAAAATATGGACGAGACATTTTCAAGTGAGCAACAAGCAATGATGTTGCTTTGTTCCTTATCTCTTTCTTGCAAGCACTTTTGTGAAATGCTCATATATGGTCGTGAAAGGTTCAAAATTGATAAGGTTAAATCCACACTTTTAAGTCTTGCCAGAATGGAGCATGATACTGGTAGTCATGATGATACTGCATTTGGCTTGGTTGCTAGAGGGAGATCAAAGGAGATTGGATCAAGTAGCAGCAGAGGAAAGTCTAGATCTAAGTCTAGACATTGTAAAGGCAGGTGTAGATACTGCAAGAAGGAAGGGCACTGGATAGCAGAATGTCCGAGGCTCAAAGACAAAAGGGAAAAAGATTCAAGTGATGCAGTAAGTGTAGCTGAAAGTACTAATAATATTCTAACAGTATCAACCAATTCAATTAGTGATACTTGGATACTTGAAAAGGTTGTTCGTACCATATGTATCGGAACTGGGATTAGTTTACAACTTACCGATTAATTGATTATGGTGTTGCCCTTATGGAAAATGATATGCCCTGTAAGATCATTGGCATTGGGATGATCCAAATCAAGATACATGATGGAGTTGTGAGAACGCTAATTGATATTCGGTACATACCAGAATTGAAGAAAAATCTTATATCCTTAGATGTCTTCGATTCTCAAGGTTATAAGTATTTTGCTAAATGTGGAGTTTTAAAAAACTTCAAAGGTGCACTTATTTTGATTAAAGGCAAGTCGGTCAACAATCTTTATTTACTCTAAGGAAGTATAATTGTTGGCACTGCCTCAGTGTCAACTTCATCTCATTCTGATTCAGAAACTACTCGTTTGTGGCATATGCATCTAGGACATACGAGCGAAACAGGAATGTCAATTTTGAGCAAGCATGAATTGTTAGGTGATCACAAAATTGGGAAGCTTGACTTTTGTGAACACTATCTCAATGGGAAGCAGACTAGAGTCAAGTTCAGCACCACTATCCACAGGACTAAGGGCAAAGTGGATTACATCCATTCTGACTTGTGGGGTCTTGCACCTGTTCCATCAAAAGGTTGTGCTAGATACTTATTGACGTTCATTAATGATTTCTTAAGGAAAGTATGGATTTATTTTCTGAAACACAAGAATGATGTGTTTCATTCTTTCAAGAAATGGAAAGCACTTGTTGAGAACCAAACCAGCAACAAGATCAAGCGTCTTTGAACAGATAATGGTTTGAAGTTTTGTGGAAGTCAGTTCAATGAGTTCTGTGAAAATGAAAGCATAGTAAGACATCATACTATGCGAAAGACCTCACAACAAAATAGAGTAGCAGAACGTATGAACAGAACTCTTTTGGAGAGGGCTTGTTGTATACTTTCTAATGCTGGTTTATCTAAAGAATTTTTGGCTAAAGCTGTCAATATGGCTTGCTACTTGGTAAATTGGTCTCCGTCAACTGCAATCGATTTGAAGACTCCTATTGAGGTATAATCTGGTGCTCCTGCTGATTACTCGAATCCGAGAATTTTTGGCTATCCTGCATATGCTCATATTGATGATGGAAAGCTTGAGCAAAGGGCACTAAAATGTATATTTCTCAGATATCAAACTGAGATCAAAGTTTATAGATTGTGGTGTACAGAACCTAAGTCATCCAAATTTATAATCAGCAAAGATGTCAAGTTCAATTAATCATCCATGCTTCATCCAAAAAAGGAGGTTGGCGATGCAGAAAAAAATTAAGATGTTAGCAAGCAAGTGAAGTTTGATGTTGAACCACCAAAGCAGATGCAAGAAGATGCCTCTGATCATCCCATTCAAGAAGAAGAACAAGATATTGCTGATGTTGTAGATGCACGACAATAGTTGTAGCATTATAGCCTCACTAGAGACAGAGAAAAGAGGCAAATAAAGCCACCAAAGAGGTATGATCATGAAGACATAGTCTTTTTTGCGTTATCAGTAATGGAGGATATGGAATCAGAAAATCTTACGTCATACCATGAGGTTATCTCGAGTGATGAGTCTGCACAATGGATTGCTGCAATGAGTGAAAAGATGGAGTCTCTTCATAAGAACCAAACTTGGGAGTTGATAAAACCACCTAAAGGACATAAAGTTGTTGGCTGCAAATTGATCTTTAATAAAAAGGAAGGATCCTTTGAAGTTAAACCGGCTCAGTACAAAGCACGTTTAGTTGCAAAAAGTTTTAGCCAAAGGGAAGGAACAGACTTCAATGAAGTATTCTCACCTGTTGTGAGACACAGCTCCATTCGTGTATTGCTCGCTATGGTTGCATTGTTTGATTTAGAGCTTGAATAGCTCGATGTCAAGATAATTTTTCTTCATGGTGAGTTTGAAGAACAGATCTATATGTAGTAGCTAGAAGGTTTTATTGTTTAAGGTAAGGAAGATCATGTATGTCTCTTAAAAAAGTCATTATATGGCTTAAAGCAGTCTCCTCGCTAATAGCATAAGAAATTTGACACTTTCATGTTAGGTCGAGGTTACTCATGGAGTGACTATGACTGTTGTGTTTACCACAGAAAACTCCCAGATGATTCGTTTATCTATTTGTTGCTCTATGATGATGATATGCTCATTGCTACTAAGAGTATGTTCGAGATCAAGAAGCTGAAGGAGCAACTGAATGATAAATTTGAAATGAAAGATCTAGGTGCAGTTAAGAAGATTTTGGGCATGGAAATTCACAGGGATCAGCGTGCTGGCAAATTATATTTGTCTCAGAAGAAGTATATTGAGAAAGTACTTGAGCGCTTTGGAATGCAAGATACAAGGCCTATGAGTACTCCGTTGGCAGCCCATTTTACACTACTAAAAATATACAAAATACATGCAAAATTTTCCTGTGAATTTTATCCGGGAGTAATACCTACGAATTTTGCTGTGAATTTCTTGTTTTGAGCAAATTGGGTGATATTTTGCTACGGATTCTGAAATCTGTAGCAAAATTTGCAAGTAACATTCCCTGCACAAGGCGGGAAAAGTTTACATACGAATGTTTGCTGGAATTTTTTCACAAGCAATATTTTTGCAAGTAAAAAGCCAATATACTCATTCAAAGTCATTTTCGCAGCTAAATTCGAAGGAACCTATATTTGGGAATTTTGTTGTAGATTTTTACTATAGATTTTGTTGTGAAAAATTACTTTCATGTGGATTTTCCTACGCATTGTTTCCTACGAAATTAGTTGTGGATTTTGCACGTTCACCACAGTCTGCTAAAAAGGAGGAACAAATATCATGTATTCCTTTTGCTAGTGTAGTTGGAAGCATAATGTATGCTATAGTATGCACTCGTCCAAATATTTCACATGTTGGTAGTGTTGTTAACAGATATATGGAGCATCTTGCCAAGATGCATTAACAGGCAGTGAAATGGATAGTTTAATATCTTCGAGGTAAGACAGATATTGGCTTAGTATATGACAGGAGTTCTAACACTGGTGGTAATGTTATTGGTTACGTTAACTTTGATTAAGCTAGAAATATTGACAAAAGCAAATCTCTAACAAGTTATGTCTTCACGCTCTCAGGTAGTGCAATTAGTTGGAACGCAACTTTATAGGCTATTATTGCACTATTTACCACAGAAGCCGAATACAAGGTAGCAGCAGAAGTAGTGAAGGAAGCCATTTGCCTTAGAAGTTTGGTAAGTAATTTAGACTTAGAACAAAATATTACAACTATTTATTGCGATAGCCAAAGTGTAATACATTTGACCAAAAATCACATGTATCATGAGAGAACCAAATATATTGATGTCAAATATCACTTTATTAGAGAGATTATTTCTCAAGGTGCCATTGCCATAAAAAAGATTGGTACCTCAGATAATCCAGCTGATATGTTGACAAAGTCAATTACTGTTGCCAAGTTCAAGTATTGCTTAGACTTAATTGGCATTCACAATATGTGAATCTGCCCTTATGGGTATTTTTGGAAAAGACAACTTTAGAAACTTGAAGATGAATGAAAAATCAAGCCAAGGTAGAGATTTGTCAAATATAGTGGTTTGGTTTTTTAGTGACTTGTTTTCGTATACAAATGGATGGAAAGTCCATGATCTGCCAGGCTAAGATGGAGTATGCATTTAATGCATTTGTTGGTATGTGACATAAAGTCAAGCATGAATGATACCATCATTGACAATATTGTAGGCGTATTAAATGCACTACATGTGCATGCCATGAACTCCTTTAGTGCACATGCAAGAAGAGTTATATATAAATGGAGCTCACGTTAACAGCAACACAAGACACAACAATGGAGAAACAAAAGAAAATCCTCTCCTCCTTAGTTATTGAGTAGAACTATCTGTTACTTATGAGTTCTTTTCTTTTGTGAGTTGAGAGTATACACTAGTGAGAAAAATATTGTGAGGTACTCTGGGTGTATTTGAGTTTTGAGTTGAATGGAGTATGTCCACCTTTTGTATCTTCATTGTATTTTCATAATGAAATATTTGATTGCCTATGAACATAGGTTTTAAGCCAAACCACGTAAATTCTTAATTTTATTTCTTTTACACTTCTACATATCTAATTTTATACTACTTTGATCCCGCCATTTGACAACAGAAGATTTTCGTTTTGAAGTTTTGAGATATGTAGAAACTCTGTTTGACAGAGGACAACCTTCTGCCATTTGAGACCATGCATGCACCACCACCAACTACTACCAGCCATCCATGTGAAGAGTCTATTTTTTTGACTATTTTTGCAAGTTGGTTGAATTTCCATGTTGCATCCTTATCATTCCAGCTTATATTCTTATCATCTTTGGTTCCTAAAATCACTATAAATAGGACCAAACACCTCATGTATTGGCATCCTTTAGTTTAAGGATAAATTGAGAGTTTGAGTTTGTGAGGATTTTCTCTCTTGTTTTTGAGCCATTTTGGTATTTAGAGTAAGGTTTCTATCCCGGAGTTGAGTTTTGAGTGAAAAAATCAATGAAAAATTTGAGTTTTTGGTGGTGTTGTAAGTGCACCAAGGCTGCCCCATCCAAAACTCCATTTTACGACCATTTTTTTTTTTTGCAAAACTAACGCCGTATTCGTCTAAGGTCAAAAACCTTTTGGGTAGCAAGTCACTGCACCAACTATCATAAGTGCCACCACGATCTTTGTCAAAAAATTCGCCGATAAAGTCGCTGGAGTTGCATAACCACCGTGAGCCATCGCTAGAATTGTCACCGGAAAATCAGAGGTAGAAGATGACCACGTCATCTGCCACGTCAGCTTGCTATGTCCAGTTAGCGACACATCATCCACTCAATTTCTGCCACGTGTCACCCGCGCCATGTTAGCAGTCCAGTCACCAGAAGTTTCAGAAAATTATAATTTAGTCCCTTGATTTTTCAACAATTGCAATTTAGCTCCTGAACTTTTGAAAATTGCAATTTTGTCCATCAACTTTTAAAAATTGGATTTTGTCCTAAAAATTTTAAAAATTACAAATTAACCCAATTTCTCAAAATCTATAATTTAAGCCATAATATTTTATATTTTCCTATTTTCACCTTATATTTACAATTACCACAAAACTTTTGTAAAGTGCCAAAATTTTTTTAAAATAAAATTCCAAGTATGCTCTATGGTTGCAGTTTTGTCTGATCTTCTATATCAGAAAAGAATTTGTTATTGGAAAAGAAATTGTGGAATTGTAAAAGGCACATTTCAGGAAAGGTCTAGCTTCAGAAAGACTTGGTTTTTAAGAACGCTTAGCGCCATCTCTCTTTTCTGGGAACTTCCCTGGTGTTCTAATTACAAAACTATAATTTTCGATCAAGTAACCTGGTACTTCACAAATTTTTCCCTTACGTCCAAAATGCCTCCAAAAAGACAAAATGAAGCAACTCTCCGAGAGATTCAAATGGAAGAAATGAGGAGACAAATCCAGCAGTTACAGGAAATGGTAGACGCACAGCAAGCTCTGTTAGAAGCACATCATATGCGATCAGACAATGATGAATCTAGTAGTGATACATCATCGTTTAGAAGCCATCGTCCGCAAAGATAACCCTTTAGACATGATGACATCAAGGTAGAGATTCCAGATTTTGAGGGAAACTTCAGCCAGATGAGTTTATTAATTGGCTTCAAACTGTTGAGCAAGTATTTGAGTACAACGAGATTCTAGAAGAAAAGAAAGTGAAGATCATTGATGTGAAGTTAAAGAAGCACGCTTCCATTTGGTGGGAGAATCTTAAAAAGAAGCGTGAACGGGAAGGAAAAAGCAAGATCAAGACATGGGAGAAATTACGTCGAGAACTAACTCGAAAGTTCTTGCCTTCTCATTACTATCAAGATAATTTCATTCAACTGCAGAATCTTCGACCAAAAAACTTGTCTGTAGAAGAATACACCAGAGAATTTGAGAAGTTGATGATGAAGTGCGATATCCATGAGAGGGAGGAGCAAACAATAGCTCGTTATCTGGGAGGACTAAACATTGACATTGCCTATCCAGTTCAGCTCCAACAATATTGATCCTTAGACGATGTTATTCGTCTAGCCATACGAGTATAGAAACAAGTACCCAAAAGATCTTCTTACAAAACTTTTTCCTCCATGGAAAATCCTTCCTATACTCGCCAAACACCCACAAATCAATCCAGTACTTCAAGCAAGCCTCCTTTTAAAAACACCAAAGAAAACCTTTCGAAAGCTCCCAAATGCTTCAAGTGTCAAGGTTTTGGGCATATAGCCTCGAACTGTCCAACTCGAAGAACCATAATCATCATCAAAGGAGAAGCTTATGAAGTGCCTGAAGAAGAAGAAACCCCAGAAGAACTTGAAAAGGAGATCAAGCCTGTGTATGATGAAGAATATGTTCCTACAGACCATGGAGAGTCTTTAGTAATCAGATGAAGCCTACATACAACACCAGGAAAAGAAGAACCATGGCTGAGGCATAATATCTTCCGTACTCGTTGCACTTCACAAGGAAAGGTTTGTAATGTTATCATTGATAGTGGAAGCTGTGAAAATGTAGTGTCCAACTACATGGTGGAGAAATTAAAAATGCCAACACAAAACCATCCCCATCCATACAATTTACAATGGCTCAATAAAGATAGAAAAGTGAGGGTTTCTCAACATTGCCTTGTGACCTTTTCCATCAGTCAAAAGTACCAAGATCAAGCGTGTTGTGATGTTATTCCTACGGATGCATGTCACCTTCTCCTTGGAAGACCTTGGCAATATGATCATCGTGCCTTGTATGACGGTTATACCAACACTTACTCCTCCATCAAGGATGGAGTAAAAGTCAAGTTAACTCCTTTACCACAAGTAAAATTGATGAAAGCAAGAAGGAATCAAGACCATTGGTGACTTTGGTAACAAAAGAACAATTCAAGGTAATAGCAGAGGTAGCCCAGAACATGAGATTTGTTCTACTGTTTGAATCAAATGAAACCATTCTTCTAGTAGAAATTGAACACATGCTAGTTGAATTCCCTAATGTTGTGCCCAAAGAAATTCCGCATGGACTACCACCAATGCGAGACATCCAACATGCCATTGACTTTATTCCTGGAGCAGTCTTTACCAATAGACTAGCTTACAGAATGAGTCTTCAGGAGCATGCTGAAATCCAATGTCAAGTTGAAGAACTTCTGAAGAAAGGGTTGATACGAGAAAGCATTAGCCCTTGTGCTGTACCTGCAATTTTAGTGCCCAAGAAGGATGGTAGTTGGAGAATGTGTCAATAGTCGAGCTGTTAACAAGATTACTATCAAGTATCGATTTCCGATACCAAAACTTAATGATATGCTAGATCAGCTGCATGGTGCCGATATCTTTTCCAAGATTGACCTTCGTAGCGGATACTATCAGATTAGGATCAAGCTAGGAGATGAATGGAAGACTGCTTTCAAAATCAGAGATGGTCTATATGAATGGACTGTGATGCCCTTTGGTTTATCCAATGCCCCAAGTACATTCATGCTCCTGATGAATCAAGTACTTCAACCGTTCATTGGACAATTTGTAGTTGTCTACTTTGACGATATTTTGATCTACAACAAGGCAAAGAAGAGCATTTAGAGCACCTTTGACAAGTGCTATAAACAATACGTGAACAAAAACTCTATGCCAATCCGCATAAATGTTCTTTCTTAACCAATGAAGTGACTTTTTGGGGTTACATCATCACTGCTAAAGGCATTCGAGTTGACCTAACCAAGGTCAAAGCCATTATCAATTGGCCAATTCCGAAGTGAATCCATGATGTGAGGAGTTTCCATGGATTAGCTTCATTTCATAGAAGGTTCATAAAAAGTTTTAGCTCTGTTGCTGCCCCACTAACAGATTGCATAAAAGGAGACAAGTTCCAATGGATAGAGCAAGCACAGAAAAGTTTTGAGGAGTTGAAGAAATGTTTGACTGAAGCGCCTGTGTTAGCCCTTTCGAACTTTGATTAAGTGTTCGAAGTCAGTTGCTTCTAACACTGGAATTGGTGCTATCTTAAGCCAAGAAGGCCATCCTATAACCTTCTTCAGTGAAAAGCTCAACAACGGTAAACTCAAGTACTCCACTTATGACAATGAGTTCTATGCCATTGTCCGTGCCCTGCAACATTGGAGTCATTATCTGCTGTACAAAGAATTTATTCTCTATTTTGATCATGAAGCCCTCAAGCATTTGAATTCTCAACAAAAGATCAATTGCAGACATGCTACTTGGAGTGAGTTCCTACGGTCTTATCCATTCTTACTTAAACATAAGGCGAGAGTTCAAAATGCTGTTGTAGATGCTCTCAGTAGACATCACACACTACTATCTACTCTCCAAATAAAGGTAGTTGGCTTTGAGACTATCAAGGAGCTATACCAGGATGATCCTGATTTCCAAAAGTTTTGGAATCTAACAGAATCATAATCCTTCCAAGACTACTACAGGCATGAAGGATTTTGTTCAAAAGGAAGGCCTTGTGCATTCCTCAGTGCTCACTACGGGAATCCATTATCTAGGAAGCCCACGATGGAGGATTACCAGGACATTTTGGAAAAGATAAAACTGTTTCTTTAGTAAAAGAAAGTTTCTACTGGCCAAGGCTTGAAAGAGATGTCAACAGACATATTCAATGATGTAGAATCTGCCACTTGGCAAAGGCCAAAAGCCAAAACACGGGGTTATATATCCCGCTTCCCATTCCAGAAGCACCTTGGGAAGATGTTAACATGGACTTTGTCCTTGGACTACCTCGAACTCAATGACAGAGGGATTCCATAATGGTAGTTATGGACAAATTTTCAAAGATGGCCCACTTTATTCCATGCCAGAAGACCAATAATGTTGTTCAAGTTGCTGACTTGTATTTCAAAGAAATTGTGCATCTTCATGGAATTCCTAAAACCATCACTTCCGATCGACACATGAAATTCTTAAGCCACTTTTGGAGAACCTTATGGAAGAAGATGGGTACCAATCTCCAGTTCAGTAGTGCCAGTCATCCATAAACAGATGGGCAAACAGAAGCAGTCAACCGACTTTTGGGAAATCTACTTCGAAGTTTTGTCGGTAAAAATTTAAAATAGTGGGATATCATTCTGGCCCAAGTTGAATTCGCTTACAATAATTCAACTAATCAAGCCACTGGAAAATGTCCATTTGAAGTAGTCTATGGCACTCGTCCACATAGTCCGCTGGATTTGACCCTCTCATCTGACAAGCAACAATATAGTTAAGATGTAGACAGCCGAGCAAAAGAAATCAAAAAGTTGCATGAGCAGGTTCGAGAGCGGATCAACAAACAAAATTCAAGGTATAAAACTCGGTGTGATAAGCATCAAAAGCAACAAATTTTTAAAGTTGGCGATTTGGTATGGATACATCTACGAAAGGAACGATTTCCAAAACAATCAAATACTAAGTTGTCCCCTAGAACTGATGGACTATTCCAAGTTGTGCAGAAAATCAATGATAATGCTTACAAAATCGAACTACCAGGAACATATGATGTCTCTGCAACTTTAATGTCACTGATCTTTCACCATATTTTGATAATGAGACAGAACTAAACTCGAGGACAAATTCTCTCCAACCCGCGGAGTATGACAGAGGACAACCCTCTGCCACTTGAGACCATACATGCACCACCACCAACCACACCAACTATCCATGTGAAGAGTCCATTTTTTTTACTATTTCTATAAGTTGTTTGAATATTCTTTCAAGTTGTTTGAATTTCCTTATTATTCCAGCTTGTATTCTTATTATTTTTGGTTCCTAAAATCACTATAAATAGGATCAAACACCTCATATATTAGCATCCTTGAGTTTAAGAATAAATTGAGAGTTTGAGTTTATAATAGTTTTCTCTTTTATTTTCGAGCCACTGTTCTTTGTACAAAAAGAATGAAAAAGGAAAATAAAGAGTAATCTGAGCTGAGTTTCAATGTATATAATTGTTCTCGCTTTTCTTCTTCTCAGCATCCAGCTATATATAGATACATCCACCTATAATTATTTTATACGCAATTCATATTTATTTATCTTTTTATCTTAACGAGAAAAAAAGGAAAATTAACAAACACATCCTAAGCAAGGCTCAATTTTTCACCCAAGGTTCACAAAAAAGGGAAAGCAACCTTTGATGAGAATTTCCTTTCACACAGACCACTTTGATCAATGGACAAGACAATCAAGAAAGGTAAACTAATTAAAGGTTTCATTCCAGTTTCTACTCTCCTCTACATTTCTAAGATGGGCTAAGTCTAGAATCCAAAGCTACATTGACCACTAAAATGAGCTACTATAAACAGTGATATGCTTCATGGGGTTTGCCACTTCCTTGCCACCAGCATGCATAATGAACTCTGCTGGAGTCAGGAAATTACCATGGCACACACATACAATGCAGACTTGACCAGTCCTATACTTGTACAGAAACCCTTCAATTCTCTTCCCATTGGGGCCATCTCCAGTAGTTGTCACACTTGGCATCTGTCTAAGGATCTCCATAACATCACCTTTGAGACTGCAATAGTTACCAAGCTTGAATCTCTTGGCTGGGATCTCCATCTTAGTGTCAGCTGGCCTAGGTGGAATTCCCTTTGCCATTGTTTTGTTGGAAACCATGGAATCATTTTCATGCTTGGCAGATGCCTTAATGTTGGAATCAACTCCTCCTTCGGCCAAAGGCCGCCGAGCCATATATGGAATGTTGTATGAGCCACCTGTGGATTTATATTGTGATGGAAGCCATTAATGAAAGATTCAGCTTCAGATAAGCAAGTTCATAAGACAAAACAGTTAACTATGAGATATAACAAGTTATCTATAATATATCCACGAGTTAGTGTAGCGAACCATTCACGAATTAATGTAATAATATATGTTGGGAACTTTGCTGTTAAAGCTACACTTGCATTGAATGGATTTAGCAAGAAACTAAGAGTCAAAGGCATATTTATTATAGCCATGCAAAGAATTCTTTGTTATGCAAAACTCACCTATGTTCTGCTCCATATATTACTGTGATGCTCAGTGAGGAAGAACGAAACAATCAAGAGAGAAAAACATACTGAGGTATATCCCAGCATTACTGCCAGGTGAGAAAATGAGTTTCTAAGGTCAAACAAAAACCTTCACAGTTCACTATGCTTTTCCATAAAATGACTTTCTAGAGAAAAAAAAAATGGTAGCATACTTAAAATCTAGCTGCATCAAGAAGCCAATATACGACTACTAGTATGCTGTGAAGTCATGTACTGAATGAATCCCTCTTCCAAATTATGAATCTTTAATACTATATACAAATATCTTCGACACAATCCTTAAATCTAGCAGATAAATTTGTGAAGTCCATCTTTACTGTCACTAATGTAAGTCCTGTTTTGGATCATCATAGATAAAACAATTTAAAGAGAGAGGTGTCATGTCATTTGGTGTTAGCCTGGTTGCATACTTATTAAACTTGGTTAGGAGGAAAAAGCATCATGAATAAATGGTCATAGTACTTTAAATAGATTCTAAAACTAATAGAACAATATAGACAACAGTTTTGAGTCTAAACAAATCATACAGCACCAAACCAATTTCTATGATAAATGGACTTCAGGATCTGGAGTATGATGCAACATTGTAGGCTGACATATCATTGATGAATAAACAATTTCTGTATAGCATACTACCGTTAGTGCAGTGCAACAACAACAACTATCCACTAATGAATATAAAAGTTTGAGGAAGTGAAGATAAGTCATATGAAGAATAACAAAAGCCTTTCGTGCAAGATCAACTCAGCTGTGATATCACTGCATATTTATACAAGGAACAAACTGCATCAACAGGAAAAATTGTGCAGTTAAACATAACACTGCAAGAACATAACAGAACATGGAATGAATTAACAGGAATTTTGCAAACATTTATGTTGGCTATTTCCCAATTGGCACATGATAAAGTACCAAATGCATTTGTTTTCAGTAAGCTGCACGTCACATAACTTATTTAGGGCCACCATATATGCATTTATTATCAAGTTTGCAGTCTTGACAATTCTTCTAACACCTAGGTACATCTGTGAAGTATATTAAACATACATTATATGTTTGTATGACTCATTCAAGGTTATGTTACCCTTCAGCCCAACATTTAACAACATGCCATAGGCATCAGGAGTATGAAGGAAACCAATGAAGCAATCATATTCATAGTAGACACTTCCAATTGGACAGTACATGTGGAACACATCAACTATTTCACTAATTTTGCTTATTTGAATATATTCTCTCAGTGTTTACACTCAGATGGTTTTCCCTACCACCCCACGAAAGGACAACTGTAACACTCTAAGCAAGAGGAATATAGCTTCCTGCCCTGACTCAATGTTACAATTTTGATTGACCTCTCATATCCTCTTCCTGTTTGTTTAAACTAACAGATGAAAATAGTACACAAAAAGAATGAAGTTTATTCAAAGGAACAAGAGGGGGAGGGTGGTTTAATGTTTAGAGACAGAAATCTAGAGATGGACAGTGGTGCAGTCAGAACTAACTCAGTGAGCCATGTGACAACAACCAAAATGGAAATAACAATAAAATGAGGGGTTAATAAAGGAATGATCAAGAAGAATATATGCGTCTAATGGAGCTCAGGATTATTTGTAGTGGTAGCATTTTAATGCCATGGAGGTCATAAAACATATCCAAGCAATGAAGAACAATGTTATAAAACATAGTTAACGTGCACAACATCTACACCTTTATTAATTTCCTAAGTAGCCTGACACAAATAGATTGTATCCTTTTAATAAGGAAACCTCCCATTTATGTCCATTCCTCTCTCTTCACTAAAACTAAAATCACCACCCTTATGTGTAGTATGATATCCATGTTACTTTTCTATTACTCTAAAAAGATGGTAGAGAATCATCATATCTAACAAAAATTGTATACATGCATCAAACTAATGTTACTCCCAATCGTTTTTTATATTCAAGTGTTTTGCTCTCTAGATATGCCTATAATCTGGAAATTTCAGAATCTCTTATGTCATCTTCATGAGATGGCATCTTCTTTCCCAATAAGGATGAATTAGGTAAACTTCCTAGTTTTTAAATATACGTAGGCTGATCTATTGAAATTTCTTTATTTCTCATATATTGTCATATTATGATCCGTATATTAATTTTGTTAAGCTGTGGCTGAAGCCAAGAACCAAAGCTAAATTTCACTCATAGTATGTTCATTATGATTATGAGTATCTTCAACATGTTTCATGGCAGTATTCTTAATGCTTTCAGGTTCCATTTGCTTTTGTAGTAAAACAAGAGATTCTACTTTATCTCACGACTGTTCTTCTCTAATCCTTCAGAACTTTCATTCACAAAAGCATGCAAGGACAAAACAGCCAATATGTAGTCTCTTCAGCACCAATCACCATTCACCAATAACACGAAGTCAATGAAAATTTTGAAGATCAACAAAAGGAAAGAAAAAAAGACGCTCAGGAAAAACAAGGAGGGTGGGCCGGTGGGGTGTTAGTTTCCAAAACTGAAAAAGTTCTACCTTATTCTTTTAATAATATAACTTCAATCGAACACAAATGCAGTATTCTTTTCACACACTGCTGCAACCATCGCAAGTATTAGAATTCGATGAAACAAATGATATAGCAGAACACCTCCATGCAGAAAGTGGAGCCCAACACACCAGACTCTTACCTACAGGGATCTTAAAAGAGTAGATATAGGCAACCTTACCCCCCCCAAGGGAGAAATTGTTCCCAGGATTTGAACTTGTGAACTTTGAATCACAAAGCAGCAACCTTATCATTGTGGCCGATGTCGAAACTCACTGAATGTGAAAGCAACCAAAGGAACAATACAACAAGAGAGAAAAAAAAGAAGGATGTTATGTTACCCTCATGCTTTGAATCCCCAGAAGGATTTCCAGCCTCAAGAGCTGCCACCCTCCTCTGCCTCTCAATCAGCATTCTCTTGCCAGTCTGAGCACTTCTCATTGTCTGCAAGTCCCCAAACCTCACCAGACCTTTCTCAGCCTCTGATGGCAAGGAGCAAGACCTGTCCAGTGATGCCACAAAGGGAAGACACTGGGGCCCATTTCCCACTGCCATCTCTCCAGCCACTAATGATGATGACCTTTTCAGCCTCCTCTCTTCAGAATTCTCACCACAAGGAGATAGCTTCAGAGTAAGGTCAATCTTGTTGGACTCTGAAGGCAATTCTGTGCTGTAATTATACTGTTCCACAGAAAGAAAACTCTTGCAAAAAAAAAATAAAAACAGTAGTTTCAGTTTTGTTGCATGATGAAAAATTCAACTTGATATCAACATTTGTTTTTTTTTTTTTTTTTTTGGGTATCATTGTTTGTTAATTACCTCCATTGAACTCCAAGAGAAAAGAGAGAACCCCCTAAACAGATTCCCCTACCCAACTTTTCTCTCTGAGAGCAAAAAGAAAAGAAAATACATATAAAATTGATAATGGGCATGCATAAACAAGTTAGGTACAAAAAGTAACAATTTGGAAGGTCACCTTAAAAGAATTCCAAAATCTACCAAACAAGGAATAGAGGAATGAGAGGATCATCCAAAATGAGGTAACACAGAAAAGGAACAAATGAAGGATAAAATGCAAAGCTAAAAAGTAAAAAAATAAAATAAAATTGAGAAGTGGAAACAGTAAGGAGCATCAAACTTTAAAAGTTGATAGTATTATAACTTTACACGTGCTATGTAACAAGGTTACGGAGGTGGTTTAAGCAAAGGAGTGAACGCAAGGAAACAAAAGAGCACAAAAAAACACAGATGAAGGAAAGAAAATGAAAAAGCTCACAGTGAGATCGTCCCAAAGGAGTGGAGTTGCCAGAGAAGTTGAAGAGCAAGAAGAAGGAAGAGGAGTGTGCTTAACAAGTGCATGTTCTTTTTCTTTTTTTTTTTATTGTTCAGTTTTGTCTTGTTCTATGAATTGTGACAAGGCATTTTGAGAAGTTCCACGTGGCAATCAGTGGAGAAGAGTGTGGTTAACACATGCGGTTACACACTTTTGCTGGCTTTGCGTGTGAATGCTTTTGATGAGATCTCTGCAGAGAAGTGGCAGCAACTACTCCGACACTTGTTGATCACCCTTCCTCCTTAGCCATGCCACGTAATTGACTAAAAGAGCTGGGGGTAATACGGTCAAATCAATGTTTGTTTCGCCACTGTGTGATGCACATCTTTGGAATTTCATTAGAAGCGCGCCATTTGGAGTGGAATTGGATCCGTTCCTTCTTTCTGCATGGCACTGGCAGGCGCACCAACCCCGCTGAATGCAAATTTTAAATTTGATTGCATAAAGAAATATTATAAAAAACTATTACATAAAATTTAAAATTATTCTACTTTCTAAATTATTTTAATTTTTCAAGTTTTCTATCTATAATTAAGTTTAAATTTTAAAAATTCATATAAGTCCAAGTATATAAAAAAAAGTTTGGGTATTTTATACTAAATTTATTCAACTTCGTAAATCATTCTGCTTCTTTTTTTTTTTTCTCTACCTACAATGAAAAAGAAGATTACAAAAAAAATACTACATGAAACCTAAAATCTCTCAAGGAGTAGGGAGCACGAGGAAAGGCTACTCCATGGTTAGCCTGAGGACCCTGTCTTGGAGAAGCTGAACATACACGGCCTCGTGGTCGAAGAAAGAGTGAGATGAGCACATTATAAGAGCGGGACATGGCACAAGTTCTAGAAAAATATTCCTACATGTTATACACTATAGTTCGGCCTTAAGATCCCTTATTTTGAATTTATTCAAGCTGTATAAATAGAAAAAGAGAAATCTTTTATGGTAAAATAATTTCATTCCAATTATCTATTCCTTTTTTGTTATTCTTGTGCTGACCTAGACATTAGAGTCCCTTTGTAGGTATCCACACTCGGTGCTCAGACTCATATGGAAGAATCAACTAAGAGTCTCATTGTCCGTACATCAAAGATACCGAGATATCCCAAAGCGTAACTATATGTTACAACATTGTTAATATATCAAAATTAAACTCTTTATATTATTTATGTAAAAAAATCAAATTCGTGCATGTGACGCGTGTTTTCTAAATAAGGTTCTGCTAAACAATATCTTAAAGGTAATGGTTAAGTAACCTGGAAGCGAAAAATCTTTATAGAAAGGATAAACTTGTTAAGATTTTAATCCATTGAATCTAAAGTTTTTATTTTAATTTTTTTTAATTATTATTTTTAGGGCATTTGTTAGATAAATTTTTTTTCAAACATATACCAACAAGATTATTTCTCAAAAAATAAAAATAGGCTTTGGAGAGGGTGCGAAAATCGAAATCATTGAAACTCAGAAACCGGAACCGATGGCCCCATGTGTCTGTGTTTTTGTGGGCAGTGGACATGTGGCATATAAGTCGTAATGCATTCAGTGAGAGGAGGGAGATCAAAAGTGGACAATTTGACCTACTTCATTTTAGCGTTTGACAACCAGGAAATCGGGAGTTAAACTATCACAAATACTTGAAGTGTTCCACAATCATTTATATATATTTATTTATAGTGATTAGAATCTATACAACAACAAAAAAAAACAAATGAGTGAAATATTTCTGAATCACACATTAAATATATGCCATAGGGATATTTCTTGTCAAACTCCTCTTGGCAAGTAAACAAATTAAACTCTTGTTGGAACCTCGTTTGTGACATGAGTCCATATGTAACAAAGAAACTAATAATAATCTTTTATTAATATTTGTTGGGATTTATTTGAATTTATTTTGTTGTCCAATAACATAAAAATAAAAGTCTATCATTATAAATTTTGGAGATAATTTGATGATATTATTGAGTTTGTGATCTTTAACGGATTCAAGCTAGTTCATATGGAGCTGACAATAGATAAAAGCAAGTAATATTCTACCTAATCTCATATTTTTATAACAATGCTTAGGTTTAGAGACTTAATTATAAAATTTTATTTACAATAGAGATCTGATTTTAAGTTTTTAAATTATAGGGATTCAATTAGTAAAACTATAGAGATCAGAAAATTAATTAAACCTTAATTATTTTAAAAGTCTCATGTATAAAACATTCAAAGGGTTTATTTAAAGTAAAATGGATAAAAATATAAGATCACATAAAATGACAGCATATTCTATTAAATCAAATCTTAGTTAAATGAAATAAGAACGAGAGCATAATTTCTTTGCAATGATAATACAAAATAATTTTATACTATCAGCCAATAGAATTTTACTAAAATGACAGATATTGGTGGTTGATTATAATAGTGGGTAATTATTTTCTATAATTTATTATTTTGGTAAAATTATATTAATTGACAGTTTAAAAATATAGAAGTTAAATTATAATAATAAAGATATTTACAATATAATAATATTTCATACTACGTACTCATCATTAGATTTTCGTTATGGATACTGCTTATTAGACCCTCAAATAAAATCCAATAAAAAATCCTTATTAAAAGAAAAAGAATACAACATCCTTACAGTGAGAATTGTCCCATTAAAAATCTTATAAAAAAATAAATGGGACAAAAGCCTAAGCCTTAGTTAAGTGAAAATAGCTCGGTATTTCTCCATCTCTTAAGAGCATCATGCAAGGTCTCAAAGTTGACACACTTGCACAAGTTCCACAAAAGAAGAAGGGGACAATGTCCCAAAAATTAAATATGCTCGATTATCTCTTGAATAAAGAATGCATTGAACTTCAATTGCTCCTTGTTTTTTAAGATCATGTGTATGTGAAGAAGAATTTTTGGAAAATGTGTTTTATTTTATCTTCTCTGATAGATTTTTTTAGCTAAACTGTATATGTCGTAGTGTCCTTATATAAAGTTCTTAACATGTTGATTTATTGCCCTTAAGCATAAACATTCACAATTAGATTTGGGTATATTGCAATAGTTTTGCATGATTTTAAATAGTAGTAGCTATGATCTGTTTTATCTATCTCTATGATATATGCCTGTATCCCCGACGTAAATAAATGACTTGTTTGATATTTTTGTTTATGTGGTAAATAAATATGATATATGCTTTTATTTCACATGTCATGAATATCCTGCATCTTGTGATGCACTTTGTAATATCTCGGGACATGGTGTCCTTAGGAAGGTCAATGCTAAGTTTGGGTTGAATAAGGCTAGAGAGATTCGAAGACTTTAAGATTTTTTTTTAAAAATAGAGATTATATTATACTTGCAGATTAAATAAAGGGAAAAAATTAGATAAATATATAAATACAAATATAAGTATTCATTTTAAATTCTTATGAAAATAAGAAATCATGAAGAGTTTAAAAAAAAGTGAAATTAACTTGAGTAAATAACAACCCACAAATGAGAAAACAAATTATAAACTTATTATAATTTTGTACGTTAATCTTTTTTTATACTGATATTTAGTTTTCATTTGAATTTGATATTTAATCTTTTTTTTGTATACTTGGTTTTAAATGTGATATTCACTTTATATTTTAATCTTTTTTCCCATGGGAAGATAATGCTTCTACAAAAGTAAAAAGACCAAATTGCCTTTAATGCTCGATCATCATAACAGTTGTTGGAACATTGTTGCCATCGTCGGACCACCGTTGTCTGATGCCGAACCACTGCCGCTATCATCGGAAAACCACCACTACTGTTAAACAATCACCATCACCATTGGATAATTGTCGCCACTGCTATTGGATAACTGCTATCAACTGTCAGTTCATTACCGACGACATTGGACCATCATTAGACCACTGACATTGATGCCAAACCGCCACCAACCGTCAATCAACTGCTGTTGTTCGTTGAACCCTACTACTAGTCGATGGATCCTTGTCATTTAATGTTAAGCCTCTGCCACTGGTCATCAGATCACCACCACTGCCCCTACCATTTCGTTATGGGTGTTTTGGGGGCATTTTTGAAAAATACCCAATATTCCAAGGTATAATTTACAAAATTTTGAATATTTCAATCTAGGTATCGAATGTGCTTGAATGTCTAGGTTGAGAATGTAATTCTTGGGAATGCTATTTCCTAAACTATTATTACTGGGAATGAAAAATCAAACTTTGAAATAAACATCCTCTTATAAGTTTATTCTAACTCAGAATTCATAAGGGTTCCTTAATATTCAAGTTGCAATGAATTCATGAAGGGTTAATCCAGGTTCGTGAGGATCCCTCACAAATTTAGGTTTGTGAGGAGCCTTCATGAATTTGTCTAATAGAAACTAAAATGGTGGACAATTATAATAAATGTTAAAAATAGTATATTTATATAAATAATTTTTTTTTCAATTTTAAATAAGTACAATAACTTTTTTTTAATTAATATGATAATATATAATTAAAAATCTGTACAAATTTTTGTTTCAACTTACATATAAATTAAGTTCACTCTGTTAGTTGATATTATTATCCTACCTAGGTCTTAAATCCGAGACTATTTATTAGGATCTCCCAATCTAGTCTAGAAATGAAATGTTTGTTCGCGGCACGGGTTTGGCGAGGAGAGCAGCGTGGAGTTTTAAGGAGGACGAATGATTTGATGTGATGCTAAAAGAGTGCAGCGAAAGGGGGCCCACGAAGGCTGCACTTTCCAATTTTCTAGAATAGCCATGCACGCCACGTGTTGGGGTACGATGGCGAGGTTCCCTAGACTAAGGTAACGTGTCGAGTCGTGAGGCACGTTGGTACGACCCATGATATGACGTTGCGTCAATTGTTTTTGCACCTTTTCTTGCTGAACTCAGCTTCTTCTGCCGCTCTACGCAGGCCTTTCCTTTCACTCCCTCCCATGAAATTGAATTTAATTAGTGTGATGATTAATATTTTTCCCTCGTAACCAACCATGATGTTTACCCAATTCCTCACGCAGGTTCATGCCAAACCGGTTCGTTGGAATCGGAAAAGAAAAGAGGAGTGATTGGCGCAAAAAAGGAAATGCAGGATGCCAGTTCAATTCTTTGAGATATCTTTCCATTAATTTAATTCATATATATATATATATATATATAATGTGAATTTAGCTTATAAAAAAATTTAAATCAATTTAATTCTTTAAAAAAAACTTAAATAGGCATAACATTACTTTAATTTTTCAAAGATATATGTGATATCAACTACGTTCATAAATTAACATAAAAGGAAATTAAATAGATATTGATTGCATCTTTTAAGGTCTAAAACAACATCATATATATTTTTCAGAGACTAAATAAATTTAAAAAGAAATTTGAAGGATTAAATTAATGTAACATATATTTTTAAGGATTAAATTGATATAAAAATATTTAAAGACTAAAATGATGTTACATATATTTTTTTTTGGAGACCTAGTTACTAATTTAATTAAAATTAAAAAAACCCACCTCAAGGGATTTAATTATATATTTTTAAACTATATGGACTTAATTAAAAATTAAGCACCTCTAGAGTAATTAAATCTCAAAAACAAAAAACAAATGTGATATCAACTACGTTCATAAATTAACATAAAAGGAAATTAAATAGATATTGATTGCATCTTTTAAGGTCTAAAACAACATCATATATATTTTTCAGAGACTAAATAAATTTAAAAAGAAATTTGAAGGATTAAATTAATGTAACATATATTTTTAAGGATTAAATTGATATAAAAATATTTAAAGACTAAAATGATGTTACATATATTTTTTTTGGAGACCTAGTTACTAATTTAATTAAAATTAAAAAAACCCACCTCAAGGGATTTTAGCAGAGAAAACGGATTATACATTTGTTTTTTGTTTTTGAGATTTAATTACTCTAGAGGTGCTTAATTTTTAATTAAGTCCATATAGTTTAAAAATATATAATTAAATCCCTATACTTTACTAAAATTTATAATTAAGTCCCTATACTATAAAAAAAATTCAACTAAGTCCACATAACTTAAATATTTTGTGATCAAGTGCTTATAGTTTTATACATTATAGGGATATGATTGAAAATTTATATGCAATATAGAAACTTGATTGTAAAATTTTTATATAATATAGAGACTTGATTACAAATTTTCAAATTATATCAACTTGATTGAAAATTTTATATAGAATAGAGACTTAATTACAAATTTTTAGACTATAGAAACCTTTTTAAAAATTGAATGCAACTATGTAGATCTATAGAATAATTAAACATTTCTTTTATTAAAATTATATTTTTGGATTTTTTTAAGTAAAAACCAAACGTATTATAAGAAATTTACATGCAGTTTAAAATTCTTGTACTCAAAGAACAACACAATATATTATTTTGGGAAATAATTTTTATACATAATTAATGTAGAAAAAAATGCATTCTCATTACTTGTGCATTATTATGAATTTTTTTTTTACTTTTACAAAAGTGATACTATATATATATATATATATATATATAGACACACACACTAATATATAATTAACGGATGATGATTTTTTTCACACATTTTTTGGTACTTTTTTTATTTTTTATACTAACAATATACACGCGTATGCAAGACTTGAACCATTTATACCATTTAATAACCTGTCATGTAATATAATTCTTATCAATTTAACTTTTAAATGCAAATACCACTTATATTGATCGTTTGGGTCAAGTTTTTCAAAAATAAATATATATATAAATAAGAATGTGATGAAATAATTCTCATTTTCATGTATTTTAAAATATTTATTATATTAATTCTGATGTATATGAAATAAGTTAAATAATTTTAGATTAATATTTTTTTTACATGATCTATAGTAGATTAATTTTTATACAATAACATAGCGGCTTTTTAAATACAGTTAATATTCATTTTGGTCTATAATTTTACACTTGTGAGTTATTCTAGTCTTCAATTTTTAAAATAAGTCAAATTAGTGACAGATATTACAAAACATGAGTCATGCTAGTCTCTTAACTCACTTTCATTTAATATTCTATCAATTAAATAATGATGTGTGATGTTAGGTGATACTTTGACATATCTTATATAACATGAAGCATAATTAAGTTTAAAATGAATCATTTTGATATCTAAAATTACACAAAATGAGTCATTTAATTTTTTTAAATCATAAAATAACTTATTTTGTACATTTTAGTCTTTAGACAATAAAATGAGTCACTTTAAATTTTATTGTATTTTAGCTAACACATGATATGTCAAGATATCTCTTAATATTACATATCTTTATTACTCACGCTTTGCAATTTTATGAATTAATTTAATTCATTTTAAAAGTTAGGGCTTAAATGTAACTCCTATTCTTACAAAACTAATAATATGAATTTACACATGAAGCATAACGATTAACATTAAGTAAAAAGATTATAAGCATAAGATTCAAGCGTGACAACTTAATGTCATTAAGTATAAATTGAATATTTCTATAATTTGTAACATAAAATCATACATTAATTAAACATAAGCCATATGTTTCTAGCAGCTGCCTTCTATTCAGTGTTACTTGGCTAATTTGAAACCATCAGAAATAAAAATAAAGGAAAATGAGAATTATAAAAATTCCCAGTAGAAAATAAATGGTTTTAAAATATTTGAGTTATGGTTAGTTTCAGCCGTGTTTGCACGGAAAATACACAGGACTACAGTAACATTATATGAACATAATCAGTTATATATCATGTAGAATATGTCATGTATATCTTATTATGATTTCTTTACTTTAATTTTTCTTTCATTTGTCTACTTGTCTCACACATAGTTCAAGACCTTATCTTAGGGAATTCTCATTTTTTTATGTTGTTCTTTACATCGTGACGATAAAATAAGACATTTACACCATTCTAACCAAGGCAAGTAATATAAAAGGATCTTACATGTATCCCTCTGTATTATCTGTGGTTTAGTGGCAAATTTTATTTAATCATATTCTTTTAAAATTAATTAAAAGTTATGATGCACAATTTCATAATAAATAATTCATATAATTAATCACTAACTGAAACTTAAATAAAAGCTCATAAATAAATTAACAATTTAAATAGTGAAATATAAATGCATAAAACTTATAAATATATGCATAAATAAATTGAATCAAAATAGTAGAAGTTAAATCCAATAAATTAATATATAACAGATAACAACATAAATAAAAAGGAATATTTAATTAACTTGAATTAAATGTTAAATCACATAAATGTAAATAAACATTAAAATAAATAAGAAACTGGAGTGGCGGTAATCCATACTGGACCAGTGGAGAGAGAAAAGAATATTGTCATTAAGTGATAAAATAAAAAGAAGAAACCGGAACGGTGGTACTCCGCACTGGACTAGTGGAGAGAGAAGAGAATTATTATAATTAAGTGATAAAAGAAACCAGAATGCGGTAAACCGACAGGACAGGTGAAGAGAGAATAGGATCATTTTAATTAGTATTATTTTAATATTCAGGTCCATAATCATCAATAACATAAAAGAATGCCAAGAAATGACAATAATAAATAACTATGAGCATCTATGATAAAAATGACAGTACATAAAATGAATAGTAATAATAATAACTATAGTCATGGTTTTATTTTGCATAAAAATAAATTCTTTTCCTACCTCAAATTTCGTTGACAGATGAAAATGATGTACATTAGTTGAGCCTTTTTTGTACACTAACCTTACTATCTTTTTTTTAATTCTTTCTTTCTCTCTTTTCTTCTCTCTCTCCTCATTTTTTCTTCCCTCTCTCAGGTTCTCTCCTTCACACACAGCATAAATCTTCCCTCTCTCACTTTCACATTAGCACAATCTCACTTTTTTATTCTTTTTACAAATTCACATAAGCACACACACGCACACACACACACACACACACACACACACACATATATATATATATATATATAGGAATGCATAGGCCATGGATACTAATTGCAATGGGTGTGTCTCAGAGGGTGAGTGGCGGTGCCTGTATATGCCGCTCGCCCTTTTTTTTTTTGGTGTACTACCTTTTATTTTTTTGTGTATAAAAATTATACACTTAATTATTAATTCTTAGCATATTATTACTTATTACCCTTAATAAATTCTATTCTTAACTTAGTACAATGTATTCTAAGTTTATTCTTACCAATTTATGGTCTTATTTTATACAGTTAATATCTATAGATTAAAATTTTGATTTAATATTTAAAATAGATATTGATGTAAAATTATTAAGTAAAATAAATAAAATACTTGAATTTGATACATGACTTAAGATTATTACACACAAATTATTTTATTTTATTATTTAAAAAAAACGTTACAATTCTCCCATCCTTTTAGGAATTTTGTCTCCAAAATTCACTGACTTGTTTGATATAAATCTGGGTAGGTCTTCTTAATCTCATCTTTTAGTTCCCACATTGCTTCTTCAGGTGACAAACCTTTCCAAACCACTTGACTAAAGGAATTTCTTTTCCTCTTAAGTTTTTGATAGATTTATCTATGATTTGCATTAGTTTAGCTTCATACTTTAAATTATCTCTTACTTGCATTGTCTCATATTCTATGATGTGTGAAAGATCAAAATAATACTTTCTGAGCTGAGAGACATGAAAAACATTATGAAGATTTAAAAGATTGGGTGAAAGTACTATTTGATATGCAACTGATTTTACTCTTTTAAGAATTTGGAATATACCTATGAATTTTGGGCTTAACTTTTTGGATTTAAGGGTTTTGCCAACTCTAGTAGTAGGATTAACTCTAAAAAAGACATGGTCCCCTTCTTTAAATACTAAAGGTCTCCTTCTTTTGTCAGTATAACTTTTTTATCTACTCTATGTAGTGAGTAGCTTCTCCCTAATGAACTTGATCCTCTCTGTGGTTTGGTGCATTATGTCAGGTCCTAATAAACTCCTTTCTCCCACTTCAAACCAACACAAAGGTGACTTATACTTTCTACCATATAGAGCTTTAAATGGAGCCATGCCTATGCTTGAATGATAACTGTTGTTATAGGCAAATTCTATTAATGGTAGATAAGTATCCCAACTTCCTTGCAGCTTTAGCACACAGGCTCTAAGCATGTCCTCTAATGTTTGGATAGTTCTCTCTGTCTGACCATCTGTTTGAGGGTAATAAGCTATACTAAAATGAAGTCTAGTACCTAAGGCATCCTGTAAGGCTACCCAAAACTTAGAGGTAAATCTAGAATATCTGTTTGAGACAATACTAGTTGGTACACTATGTAATCTTATGATTTCCTGCATGTAGCTCTGTGCCAACCTATACAATGGCCAACTAATCTTTATTGGCAAGATATGGGTGGACTTGGTTAATCTATCTATAATTACCCATGTAGCATCATAGCCTGAAGAAGTTCTAGGTAATCCTAAACAAAATCCATTGATATACTATCCCACTTCCACTCAAGGATATCTAGAAGTTGCAATAATCCTGCAGGTTTTTAATGTTCTATGTTAACCTTTTGACAAGTAAGACACTTAGCTACAAAATTAGCTATGTCTCTTTTCATGCCATTCCACCAAAACCATTTCTTGAGATCCTAATACATCTTTGTTGTTCGTGGATGCATGGTGAATTTACTACAATGTGCCTCGACTAAAATCTGATTCCTCAATTCTTCATTATTAGGCACACATAACCTTCCTTCATACATTACAGCTCCCTTTCCATCAAGTTGGAAATGCTCAAGTTGTTTTACTTGAATCTTACTCTTAAGGGACTTTAGAAACTGATCCTTGTCTTGGGCATTTCTTACTTGGTTATTCAAATCAGATTCTATTCTAAGTTCATTAGCATATAGACAATGGGGTTGTAGGGATACTGAAATTTTCAAATCCCTGAATTTCTCCAGTAACTTATGCTCTTCTACCATCATTAGAGACATGTGCAAAGATTTTCTACTCAAGGCATCAGCTACAACATTCGCTTTGCCAGCATGATATTTTAATTCAAAATCATTGTGCTTTAAAAGTTCCATCCATCTCCTTTATCTCATATTTAATTCCTTCTGATCAAAAAGATATTTCAAACTCTTATGGTCATTGTAAACCTCAACCTGTACCCCATACAAATAATGTCTCCAAGTTTTCATGTCAAACATTACAACAGCTAACTCTAGGTCATGGGTTAGGTAATTTTCTTCATGAGACCTAAGTTGCCTAGAAGCATAAGCTACAACTCTCCTTTCTTGCATTAAAACATAACCTAATCCCCTTTTTGGATGCATTACAATACACTACAAAGTTTTTGCTAGGGTCAGGAATTATTAACACTGGGGTAGAAGTAAGCCTATTTTTCAACTCTTAAAAGCTAGTCTCATAAGTGGGGTTCCATTCAAAGGCTTTATTTTTCCTGGTTAACCTAGTCATGTAAAACTAGTTAGGGGAATCCTTTAATGAACCTCCTGTAATTACCAACTAATCCAAGAAAACTTCTAATCTCAGTGACTGTCTTTGGTCTTTTCCAATGAACCACAGCTTCAACTTTACTTGGATCGACAGCCATCCCTCCTTGGGTGATCACATAGCCTAAAAACTTTACTTCTTATAAGCAAAAGTCACATTTCTCT
The DNA here is from genome assembly GCA_031216125.1 of Dalbergia cochinchinensis. Classification (NCBI taxonomy): domain Eukaryota; kingdom Viridiplantae; phylum Streptophyta; class Magnoliopsida; order Fabales; family Fabaceae; genus Dalbergia; species Dalbergia cochinchinensis. Next base: position 47,982,613 of record CM062373.1, on the reverse strand, counting down.
AGCTTAGCATACAATTGTTTTTCCTTCAAAATTTGCAACACTATTCTAAGATGTTGTTCATGCTCCTTCTTAGTCTTTGAACATATAAGAATGTCATCTATAAATACTACCACAAATTTGTCAAGGTAAGGCCTAAAAATCCTATTCATGTAATCCATAAATACTGCAGGAGCATTGGTAAGTCCAAAAGGTATCACAAGATATTCATAATGGCCATACCTAGTCCTAAAGGCTATCTGAGGTATATCTTCTTGCTTTACTCTTATTTGATGGTATCCTGATCTCAAGTCAATCTTTGAGAAAACTGATGCTCCTAATAGTTGATCTAATAGGTCGTCTATCCTGCGGAGTGGGTACTTATTTTTAATTGTGACCTTATTCAACTATCTATAATCTATACACAACCTTATACTCCCATTCTTTTTCTTGACCAGCAAAATCAGTGAACCCCATGGTGATACACTAGGCCTAATGAATCCTTTGGACAACAAATCCTCAATTTGTTTCTTAAGTTCATCAAGCTCTAAACGAGACATTCTATAGGGTGCAAAGGATAGAGGTCCTATTCCTGGCATTAGATCAGTGGAAAACTTTTAACCTCTCTTTCTAGTGGTAAGTTCACTATATCCTTAGGAAACACATCTGGAAAATCTCTAACTAGAGGTATGCTATTTACATGTTGTTCAACCTTAGAATTTAAAGAATAAAGGAGAACCTCTTGAACACCATCTAAGAGACACTTCTCTACTTGAGTGACATTTAGGAAAATGATGTCAGAGGATTTTTGTTTTGTGAATGGGTCATAAAGAAAATAAACAAGCTTTTTAGGACAATATAGAAGGATATTATTAGAAGACATCCAGTCCATTCCAATTATGATATCAACACTAGACAAAGGTAAACAAACAAGATCAATAATAAAAGGTTTTTCTTTAATTAAAATGGGACAATTCAAATAGGTATAGGAGGTAGAAACTCTTTATCCTGTGGGAGTGGAAACTAACAGATCAAAAGGTAAATAAGACAAAGACAATTTTAACTTCTTCACACAGTCAATAGATACAAAGGAATATGTAGCTCCTGAGTCAAATAATGCAATTAAGGGATAGTTTTTGATAAAACATGTACCTTTGATTAAGTTAAGAGAACGAGTTGCCTCTTCTCCATTAAGAGTAAATACTCTCCTTTTAGTTTGTGGCCTTGGTGTGAGATTGTTCAATAGTGTCCCACTGGTGTAGTCCTTAATATAGGGTCCTGGTTTTCTACACCAGTAGCAAACATTTTGTCCAAAAAGACAAGGTTTGGATCTATGAGATTTTTCACACTTATTGCATGTAGGTAAGGGTTCACTACTTTGAAATGATTTTCCCTTCCCTAGGTTCACTCCACTCTTAAAATTGTTTTCTTTTGAATTTCCATCACCCTCTTTCTTTTGAGAAAATTTTGTCTTTCCTTTTCAAATTCCAGATCTCGATAGCTCTTCTTGGTTATCCTATATTTATTGACTAGAGTGGCATAGTCTTTAATCTCTAGGGTGGACACCTTGTCTCTAAACTTAGGCCTTAGACCTAACTCAAATTTTGTTGCCTTCCAATCCACATCCGGGTTACCTTTCAGATAAGAAGAGAATTTGGAAAGCTTATCAAACTTAGCTACATACTGATCTATAGTCATATTCCCCTGCTTGAGTTGTATAAACTCAGCTTCTTTCTCATCCTTAACATTATCAGGAAAGTATTTTTGAAAGAAAGTGGTTAAGAATACCTCACAAGTAATTTCAATCCTGCTAGATTCTAACAAACTTCTAGCACCCCTCCACCAATGTTCTGCTTTCCTTTCTAACATATAGGTGGCAAAAACCATCTTTTGTGCATCCTAAAACAGTAAAAATTTTATCTAGTTACATGACCTATTTTTCAGCAAGAACTGGGTTATACTTCCTCTGGAATGAAAGTGGTGAGGCTTTCCTAAACTCTGATAACCTTTGGTAATTGTGATTAGTGACAAGTCCTCCCCTAGTAAAGTTTCCACTATTTTCACCATGGGTATTTTTCTTATGTTGGGTTTCATGCATTTGTTGGAAAATCATTTTATTTGATTCTGTCTGAGCCTTGACGGCTTCAGCCAAACTAATCATGGCTCCCATCATCTTTGACATGGTCGCATTTGGTGCACTCTAATCTTTTGGGATTCCTTGATCTCTTGATGCCATATAGTCCTACAAGTGCATAAATAATCAAATATTGAGTTGATCAGGCTCAATATTGTATATTTAGTGCATTGAGAGTACTATAAGGCATGCAGAGAGAAACTAACGACATGTTATACAAATAAAAGAGACTAATCCTATATATAATTTTCATAATAGCCAGAAAACGGTGCTCTGATACCAAAGCTGTAACACCCATTCTTACAAAAGCTAATAATATGAATTTATATATGAAGCACAATGATTAACATTAAGTACAAAGATTACAAGCATAAGGTTCAAGCATGATAACTTAATGTCATTAAGTACAAACTGAATATTTCTATAATTTGTAACATAAAATCATACATTTATTAAATATAAGCCGTATGTTTCTAGCAGCTGCCTTCTATTCAGTGTTACTTGGCTAATTTGAAACCACCAGAAATAAAAATAAAGGAAAATGAGAATTATGAAAATTTCCAATAGAAAATGAATGGTTTTAAAATATTTGAGCTATGGTTGGTTCCAGCCGTGTCTGCACAGAAAATACACAGGACTACAGTAACATTTTATGAATATAATCAGTTATATATCATGTAGAACATGTCATGCATATCTTATTATGATTTCTTTACTTTAGTTTCTCTTTCATTTGTTTGCTTGTCTTACACATAGTTCAAGGCCTTATCTTAGGGAATTCTCATTCTTTCATGTTGTTCTTTACATTGTGATGACAAAGCAAGACATTCACACCATTCTAACCAAGGCAGGTAACATAAAAGGATCTCACATATATCCCTTTGCCTTATCTGTGGTTAGTGGTAAATTTTATTTAATCATATTCTTTTAAAATTAATTAAAAGCTATTATGCATAATTTCATAATAAATAATTAATATAATTAATCAATTACTGAAACTTAAATAAAAGCTCATAAATAAATTAACAATTTAAATAGTGAAACATAAATGCATAAAACCTATAAATTTATGCATAAATAAATTAGACCAAAATGGTAGAAGTTAGATCCAATAAATTAATGTACAACAGATAACAACAAAAATAAAAAGGAATATTTAATTAACTTGAATTAAATGTTAAATCACATAAATGTAAATAAATATTAAAATAAATAAGAAACTGGAGCGGCGGTAGTTTGCACTGGACTAGTGGAAAGAGAAAAAAAATCTGGTCATTAAGTGATAAAATAAAAAGAAGAAACTGGGCAGCAGATTCTAAGACCTTTGGACTGAGTGGGGAGAGAAGAGAATTATTATAATTAAGTGATAAAAGAAATCAGAACATGGTAAACCGACGGGACCGGTGAAGAGAGAAGATAATCATTTTAATTAGTATTATTTTAATATTAAGGTCCATGATCATCAATAATATAAAAAAAATGCCAAGAAAAATGACAATAATAAATAACTATGAGCATCTGTGATAAAAATGACAGTACATAAAATGAATAGTAATAATAATAATTGTAGTCATGATTTTATTTTGTGTAAAAATAAATTCTTTTTGTACCTCAAATTCCGTTGACAGATGAAAATGATATACATTAGTTGAGCCTTTTTTGTATACTAACTTTACTATCTTTTTTTTATTCTTTCTTTCTCTCTTTTCTTCTCTCTCTCCTCACGTTTTCTTCTCTCTCTCACGTTCTCTCCCTCACACACAGTACAACTCTTCTCTCTCTCACTTTCATGTTAGCACAATCTCACTTTTTTTTATGCTTTTTACAAATTCACACAAGCACATATGTATATATAGGAATGCATAGCCCGTAGATACTAATTGTAGTGGATGTGTTTTAGTGGGTGAGTGGCGATGCCTGTGTGTGCCGCTCGCCTTTTTCTTTCTTTTTTTTCAGTGTACTACTTTTTATTTTTTTGTGTATAAAAATTATATACCTAATTATTAATATTTAGCATATTATTACTTATTACTCTTAATAAATTCTATTCTTAACTTAGTACAATGTATTCTAAGTTTATTCTTACCAATGTATGGCCTTATTTTATACAATTAAGTTTATTCTGATTTAATATTTAAAATAGATATTGATGTAAAATTATTAAGTAAAACAAATAAAATACTTGAATCTGATACATGACTTAAAATTACTACACAGAAATTATTTTATTTTATTATTTTAAAAAAAGTGATACTACAATTCTCCCATCTTTTTAGGAATTTTGCCCCAAAATTCACTGACCTGTTTGATATAATTCTGGGTAGGTCTTCTTAATCTCATCTTCTAGTTCCCACGTTGTTTCTTCAGGTGACAACCTTTTCCAAATCACTTTGACTAAGGAAATTTCTTTTCCTCTTAAGTTTTTAACAGATCTATCTATGATTTGTATTGGTTTAGCTTCATACATTAAAGTATCTTTTGCTTGCATTGTCTCATATTCTATGATGTGTGAACAATCAAAACAATACTTTCTGAGCTGAGAGACATTAAAAACATTATGAAGATTTGAAAGATTGGGTGGAAGTGCTATTTGATATGCAACTGGTCCTACTCTTTTAAGAATTTGAAATGGACCTATGAATTTTGGGCTTAACTTTTTGGATTTAAGGGCTCTGCCAACTCCAGTAGTGGGATTGACTTTAAGGAAGACATGGTCCCCTTCTTTAAATACTAAAGGTCTCCTTCTTTTTTCAGCATAACTTATTCATCTATTCTGTGCAGTGAGTAGCTTCTCCCTAATCAACTTGATCTTTTTTGTGGTTTATTGCACTATGTCAGGTCCTAATAAACTCCTTTCTCTCACTTCAAACCAACACAAAGGTGACCTATACTTTCTACCATATAGAGCTTCAAATGGAGCCATGCCTGTGCTTGAATGATAACTGTTGTTATAGGCAAACTCTATTAATGGTAGATAAGTATCCCAACTTCCTTGCAGCTCTAGCACACAAGCTCTAAGCATGTCCTCTAATGTTTGGATCGTCTCTCTGGTTGACCATCTGTTTGAGGGTGATAAGCTATACTAAAACGAAGTCTAGTACCTAAGGCATCCTATAAGGCTACCCAAAACTTAGAGGTAAATCTAAGATCTCTGTCTGAGACAATGCTAGTTGGTACCCAATGTAATCTTATGATTTCCTAGATGTAGCTCTGAGCCAACCTATACAATGGCCAACTAATCTTTATTGGCAGGATATGGGTGGACTTGGCTAATCTATCTACAATTACCTATGCAGCATCATAGCCTGAAGGAGTTCTAGGTAATCCTACAACAAAATCCATTGATATACTATCTCATTTCCACTCAGGGATATCTAGAGGTTGCAATCATCTTGTAGGTTTCTAATGTTCTATTTTAACTTTTTGACAAGTAAGACACTTAGCTACAAAATTAGCTATGTCTCTTTTCATGCCATTCCACCAAAACCATTTCTTGAGATCCTGATACATCTTTGTTGTTCGTGGATGCTTTATGAATTTACTACAATGTGCCTCGGATAAAATCTGATTCCTCAATTCTTCATTATTAGGCACACCTAACCTTCCTTCATACATTACAGCTCCTCTTCCATCAAGTTGGAAATGCTCAGGTTGTTCTACTTGAATCTTGCTCTAAAGGGACTTTAGAAACTCATCATTGTCTTGGGCATTTCTTACTTGGATATTCAAATCAGATTCTATTCTAAGTTCATTAGCATATAGACAATGGGGTTGTAGGGACACTGAAATTTTCAAATCCCTGAATTTCTCCAGTAACTTATGCTCTTCTACCATCACTAGAGACATGTGCAAGGATTTTCTACTCAAAGCATTAGCTATAACATTAGCTTTTCCAGCATGATATTTCAATTTAAAATCATAGTCCTTTAAATGTTCTATCCATCTCCTTTGTCTCATATTTAATTCCTTCTGATCAAAAAGATATTTCAAACTCTTATGGTCACTATAAATCTCAAACTTTACCCTATACAAATAATGTCTCCAAATTTTCAAGGCAAATACTACAGCAACTAACTCTAGGTCATGAGTTAGGTAATTCTCTTCATGAGACCTAACTTGTCTGGAAGCACAAGCTACAACTCTCCCTTCTTACATCAAAACACAACCTAATCCCTTTTTGGATGTATCACAATACACTATAAAGTTTTTTGTAGGGTTAGGAATTATTAATACTGGGGTAGAGGTAAGCCTATTTTTCAAGGCTTAAAAGCTAGTCTCACAAGTGGGGTTCCATTCAAAGGCTTGGTTTTTTCTGGTTAACCTAGTCAATGGTAAAACTAGTTGGAAAATCCTTTAATGAACCTCCTGTAATAACTAGCTAATCCAAGAAAACTTCTAATCTCAATGACTGTCTTTGGTATTTTCTAATGAACCACAGCTTCAACTTTACTTAGATCGACAGCCACCCCTCCTTGGGTGATCACACGGCCTAAAAACTTTACTTCCTATAGGCAAAACTCGAATATCTCTAGCTTACCATATAACTATTTTTCCTTCAATATTTGCAACACTATTCTAAGATGTTGTTCATGCTCCTCCTTAGTCTTTGAACATATAAGAATGTTATCTATAAAGACTACTACAAATTTGTCAAGGTAAGGCCTAAAAATCCTTTTCATGTAATCCATAAATACTGTAGGAATATTGGTAAGTCCAAAAGCCATCATAAGATATTCATAATGGCCATATCTAGTCCTAAAGTTTGTCTTAGGTATATCTTCTTGCTTTACTTTTATTTGATGGTATCCTGATCTCAAGTCAATCTTTGAGAAGACTAATGCTCCTAATAGTTGATCCAATAGGTTGTCTATCTTGGAAAGTAGGTACTTATTTTTAATTGTGACCTTATTCAATTGTCTATAATCTATACACAACCTCATGCTCCCATTTTTTTTCTTGACCAGCAAAATCGGTGAACCCCATGGTGATATACTAGGCCTAATGAATCCTTTGGACAACAAATCCTTAATTTGTTTCTTAAGTTCATTAAGCTCTAAACGAGACATTCTATAGGGTGCAAAGGATAGAGGTCCTGTTCCTGGCATTAGATCAGTGGAAAACTTAACCTCTCTTTCTGGTGGCAAGTTCACTATATCCTTAGGAAACATATCTGGAAAATCTCTCACTAGAGGTATGCTATTTACATGTTATTCAACCTTAGAATTTAAAGAATAAAGAGAACCTCTTGAACACCATCTAAGAGACACTTATCTACTTGAGTGGCATTTAGGAAAATGATGTCAGGGGATTTTTGTTTCGTGACTGGGTCATAAAGAATATAAACAAGCTTTTTAGGACAATATAGAAGGAAACTATTAGAAGACATTCAGTCCATTCTAATTATGATATCAACACTAGACAAAGATAAACAAACAAGATCAATAATAAAAGGTTTTTCTTTAATTAAAATAGGACAATTCAAACAGACATAGGTGGTTGAAACTCTTTCTCCTGTGGGAGTAGAAACTAACAAATCAAAAGGTAAATAAGATAAAGACAATTTTAACTTCTTCACACAGTCAATAAATACAAAGGAATGCGTAGCTCCTGAGTCAAATAATGCAATTAAGGGATAGTTTTTGATGAAACATGTACCTTTAATTAAGTTAGGAGAAAGAGTTGTCTCTTCTCTAATAAGAGTAAATACTCTCCCTTTAATTTGTGGTCTTGGTGTGAGATTGTTCAATAGTATCCCATTGGTGCAATCTTAATATAGTGTCCTGGTTTTCTGCACCGGTAGCAAACATTTTCTCCAAAAAGACAAGGTTTGGATCCATGAGATTTTCTATACTTATTGCATTTAGGTAAAGGTTCACTACTTTGAAATGGTTTTCCCTTCCCTAGGTTCACTCCACTCTTAATTTTTTTTTCTTTTGAGTTTCCATCACCCTTTTTCTTTTGAGAAAATTTTGTCTTTCCTTTTCAAATTCCAAATTTCGATAGCTTTTCTTAGCCACATATTGATCTATAGTCATATTCCTCTACTTGAGCTGTATAAACTCAAATTTTTTCTCATCCTTAACATTATCAGGAAAATATTTATCAAAGAAACTGGTTAAGAATACCTCCCAAGTAATTTCAGTTCTGCTAGATTCTAACAAACTTTTAGCACTCCTCCACCAATGTTCTGCTTCCCCTTCTAATATATAGGTGGCAAGATCATCTTTTGTGCATCTGTGCATCCTAAAATAGTAAAAAATTTATCTAGTTCCATGACCTATTTTTCAGCAAGAACTGGGTTATACTTCTCCCGAAATGAAGGTGGTGAGGCTTTCCTAAACTCTGATAACCCTTGGTAATTTTGATTAGTGACAAGTCCTCCCCCAGCAAAGTTTCCACTATTTTCACCATGGTTATTGTTCATATGTTGGGTTTCATGCATTTGTTGGAAAATCATTTTATTTGATTTTGTCTGAGCTTTGATGGCTTTAGCCAGACCTATCATAGCTCCCATCATCTCTGACAGAGTGTTATTTGGTGCACTCTGATCTTCTGGGATTCCTTGATCTCCTGATGCCATATAGTCCTACAAGTGCATAAACAATGCAATATTGAGTTGTTCAGGCTTAATATTGTATATTTAGTCCATTAAGAGTACTACAAGACATACAGAGAGAAACTAAGGACATGTCATACAAGTAAAAGGGACTAATCCTACATATAATTTTCATAATAGCCAGAAAATGGTGCTCTGATACCAAAACTGTAACACCCATTCTTACAAAAGCTAATAATATAAATTTACATATGAAGCACAACAATTAACATTACGTAAAAGGATTACAAGCATAAGGTTCAAGCATGACAACTTAATGTCATTAAGTACAAACTGAATATTTCTATAATTTGTAACATAAAATCACACATTAATTAAACATAAGCTATATGTTTTTAACAGCTGCCTTCCATTCAGTGTTACTTGACTAATTTGAAACCGTCAGAAATAAAAATAAAGGAAAATGAGAATTATAAAAATTCCCAGTAGAAAATGAATAGTTTTAAAATATTTGAGCTATGATTGGTTCCAGCCGTAGCTGCACGAAAAATACATAGGACTATAGTAACATTATATAAACAAAATCAGTTATATATCATGTAGAACATGTCATGCATATCTTATTATGATTTTTTTACTTTAGTTTCTCTTTCATTTGTCTGCTTATCTCACTACAAGGCCTTATCTTAGGGAATTCTCATTCTTTCATGTTGTTCTTTACATCGTGACGACAAACCAAGACATTTACACCATTCTAACTAAGGCTGGTAACATAAAAGAATCTTACATGTATCCATTTGCCTTATTTGTGGTTAGTAGCAAATTTTATTTAATCATATTCTTTTAAAATTAATTAAAAGTTATCATGTATAATTTCACAATAAAGAATTCATATAATTAATCAATAAATGAAACTTAAATAAAAGCTCATAAATAAATTAACAATTTAAATAGTGAAACATAAATGTATAAAACTTATAAATTTATGCACAAATAAATTGGACCAAAATAGTAGAAGTTAGATCCAATAAATTAATGTACAACTGATAACAACATAAATAAAAAGGAATATTTAATTAACTTGAATTAAATGTTAAATCATGTAAATGTAAATAAACATTAAAATAAATAAGAAACTGAAGCGGCGGTAATCCGCACTGGACCAGTGGAGAGAGAAAAGAATCTTGTAATTAAGTGATAAAATAAAAAGAAGAAACCGAAGCGGCGTTACTCCGTACTAGGCCAGTGGAGAGAGAAGAGAATTATTATAATTAAGTGATAAAAGAAATCGGAGTGCGGTAAACCGACAGACCAGTGAGGAGAGAAGAGGATCATTTTAATTAGTATTATTTTAATATTCAGGTCCATGATTATTAATAATATAAAAGAAAGCCAAGAAAAATGATAATAACAAATATCTATGAGCATCTATGATAAAAATGACAGTAAATAAAATGAACACTAATAATAATAACTGTAGTTATGATTTTATTTTGCATAAAAATAAATTCATTTTCTACCTCAAATTCCGTTAATAGATGAAAATGATGAATATTAGTTGAGATTTTTTTTGTATATTAAGCTTACTATTTTTTTTTATTCTTTGTTTCTGTCTTTTCTTCTCCCTCTCCTCACTTTTTCTTCTCTCTCTCACGTTCTCTCCTTCACACACAGCACAACTCTTCTCTCTTTCACTTTCACCTTAGCATAATCTCACTTTTTTATTCTTTTTACAAATTCACACGAGCACATGTGTATATATAGGAATGCATAGGCCACCGATACTAATTACAGTGGGTGTGTTTAAGTGGGCGAGAGGCGGTGTCGCCACCCACCCATTTTTTGTATACTACTTTTTATTTTTTTTAATATAAAAATTATACATCTAATTATTAATATTTAGTATATTATTACTTATTACTCTTAATAAATTTTATTCTTAACTTAGTACAATGTATTCTAAGTTTATTCTTACCAATTTATGATCCTATTTTATACAATTAATATCTATGTATTAAAATTATGATTTAATATTTAATATAGATATTGATGTAAAATTATTAAGTAAAACAAATAAAATACTTGAATTTGATACATGAATTAAAATTATTACACGCAAACTATTTTATTTTATTATTTTTAAAAAAAGGATGTTACATTAAATGGCTTACAAGGACAGAATCAACAACCAAAATAAACATTAACTCTTTTAAATAATCTAAGTATTTATTTCCCACCTAAAATTTAGACACATTTCGCTCATTTTTACGTAAACAACGGAATGTCTTTTCCATGTTCTACCCCCAATACAACATATCTCATACCGGCCCAAAACTTAGATGAAAATGCCATCTATTATTATGAAATGTTGAAAACGTCTCATCTCAAGGCGCACATATCTCTGACCAAAAAAGGCCCACAAATCCTACACAATGTTATGTGAGTCGGCACATAACAATACATATAAAATCGGAGGTACCCCTCCGTTTGTTAGTATTAATCATGATAGGAAATTGTGTCATTCAAAGCAAATATGTTGGTTTTTTTTTCATTATATCAGAATGACACAGTTTTTCATCATAACTAATAATAAGGAATGAAGGAAGTACTTTTTATTGTGAATAAAATCTTAATACTTATAATTGCCCAATAACAAAGGTTATAATAGAGTGAAGTATATCTATATCAGTGTCTGTGTGTGTGCGCCCATATCTCAATCGTAAGCATCCGGAGAACTTCAACATTGAGAGGAGAAAACTTTAGAGGTTTAGGGTTATTTGAGCCATCTGAAGAATTCTATTAACAAACAATATATCCACACAACCTTATGTAATTATTAATAGTTGATTTTTAGTTTGAGTGCTTATGGTACAAATTATTAACCCAAGTATTTTTTCCCCCTTTTATTTTAGTATCAACTTAAGGTTCTCTCAAGATGGGCAGAAGTTATAGATGAAAATTATACAAGCACAACGATTGACGCATGTACTCTTATTAATGCACCCTTTTTAAGGTGCATCTAACATGGAGCAAGGCCATATCTCTCTAATAGCTCATTCAGAAGGCGAAAGAAGCTTGCTCATTCCAGTAGTAAAAAGTCAAATAAAAAAGTTTGAATTCCAATTGGACAGCACCTACAATCGATTCTACGTGTCATAATTGATTCCACGTGTAAATCAACATGTTTGGTTTTCCATTGTTCACAAAATTTCAGAATCAATTATGGTTCTAAAATTGATTCCAATTGAAGTGAAAATTTATCACTTCTAGAAAGTTTACTGTGTCAATTTTTGTTAAAATCACTTCTTAGACCAAACCACCAAATATAATCACTTTACCTTAAAATAAATTATAATAAAATTAATTCTCGTCATAATCAATTCTACAAAAGCAGAACTAAATACGCTAAAAGTTATGATGAAGTTTGGGATCACGAACGAATTTTGAGCAATTGTCAACAAAGGAACAACCATAGGAAATGAAGAAATTCGGGATTTGTTAGAAGGATTTTTGCAACACCTTGCCTTTTGCTTTGTTCTGTCCGATAAGTGATAGAAAACGATTTTAGTATTCCTAACCAAGACCCAAGGCCTATTGTAACAACATAAAAAGGCCCAAGCACTGAGTTAAACATCTTCAAATCCATTTCATTGTTAGCAAAAAAAAAAAAAGCCATTTCATTGTTTGCCCGGTAAGTATGATGTCTTATCATAAAACAAAAGGGGAAATTACAACTATGAATTCACTAACTCTTTTTATTTTAAAATTACATTCACCTCCCTTAATTTTCTAAGTAACATTACACACACTCCCTTATAATTAAGGGACCATTAATTAAGCATAATTTTTAATTTTAAGAATATATAAAATGACTTTTATACCTATATGAATTTTCTTTATTTCTATCAAATTGCATTTACCTTTCATCATCAATTCACCTCCATCAACAGCACATACAACACCAGAGACAACAAACATCAGAAAAAACCAGAAAGAAAAGTAAGGGAGACTCCAACCTCATATGACCTAAAATGAAATTTCTAAAAGAGAAAGTAACTTTTAGGGAAATTTGAAATTGAGGAATGGAATTGGGGTTTACTTGTTTAAGAGGAGCCGGGAGAGGAAGGGGGCAGAGGGGGTGAAGGATAGAGTTGTGGCCTGTGGGGCGGAGGACTGCGCGACGGCGGCGAGGGGAGGGGTCGGCGGCCGCTGGTGGTTGCGGAGGTGGCGGCAGGGAGATTGGCATGGGGGTCGTCGGTGAGGAGGCCACCGGAGAGGAGCGCCGCGAGCTGCTATTGCATCATTGTGATGGAGGGTGTGGCTTTGCAGCGTCGAACAAATTTTTGAATCAACAACTAAGAAAGTAGATCGAGATCAACAACAACAATTTGTATTTAATATTTGAATAATATCTATTTCAATGTTTTAATTAAATTTAAATCGAAGTAATCCTGTTAGTTTTAATTCATGATAACATAATTTTTCTATTTAGATTTTGAGAATTAATCTATTTGATATTTTTGAAAAAATGTAATTCAGATTTGTCATTAAAAGTAGACAAATAAATGTTTCTATGTTAAAACTATTTTATAATCAAGTTTAAAAGCAAAACCCATCTTAACATTTAAAAAAAAAAAGTAGTTTTAGCCGACATTTCATTCAGTTACATTTTAACAGTATATTAATTTTTTATCTCCAAATTTTTTTTTGTATAAAGTTAAAATTTAAATAATTACAATAACTTGATGATCAAGTTAATTTTTTTTTACCATCAAAATAATATCACATGATTTAATAGCTGGATTGATGAAATTTATTATTTATGAAGAAGATATTCAATGGAGTGGATAAAGTAAACTTAACACACACACATATATATATTAAAAAAATGCAAAGATGCTATTTCAAGTAGTGACAAAAGATGAAAAATAGTTATAATAGATATGGTGATAAATGAGAAGCAAGATAGACATGAAATTACTCAAATAAAGCTCAAAATCGATATAATCGCTTTGAATGAAAAAGAGAGAAATAAAGTAGAATGGAAGAAGAAGCTCTTAAATACAAAATATCGTCTTAATCATGATTTTTGTTTCTTTTTGAAGTTTACCCTTAATATTGTGATCCATTAATAGTTTGCATATGTCTTGAGTAGATTTAGATATTATGTACTTAATAAAGGTGAGTAAGCCTTGGCCAAAGCCATTTGTCTCTTACTATAAGATCAAACAGTGTATGTGCTTACAGCTTAGGCCTAAGTAAATCACTAAATTGTGACATTTGCTTTGTATTCAACTCAATATTTAATCTCAATTTTGAATAAGTCATTGGTGTCCAGAAATTTGTACCGGTTGTTAAGATGCTTTGTAACACCACCACCTTGCTCATCAAGTTGTCAGTGATTCCTAGTAAATTCCAGAAACAACTTTAGCAATCTTCAAGTAATATACAAACCATAATATTACTTGTTATTCCAAGTACTTTAAAGTATGCTGTTGTAAATTTCGTTGCAAACACAATCATGATGATGTTGAGCAGTTCCCATATATCCAAGCCCCAAAGCATAACACATACTGTGAAAGAGCAGAGTTAAATGCTTGATTAGAAAACTGAGGAAGATGAGAAGAGAAACATGAATTATGGGGAAAACCAAAAACCAAAAAAGTGTCATACCATAAATCTGTTTATATCATAAATGAGACGATCCATCACAAACTACAATCATCTCACAGAATCAACACAAAAGCTCAGCCAACCAACCGACACCAAAACCATAATTCCATGCTTAATACAAAAGCTGAAGCTCAAGACATGGAAAGGAAGAACAATCCATCAAATCTTAAATCATCTCTCAGCTCAGCTGTTACTGATTTCAACACACAATTCAGTTATGGAGAACCAAAATCACAGACTCGGTTGTCACTGCTCCTTTTTGGTGAGGAGCTGCTCACTGATTAAATCAATCACATTCAAGAAATGGAGAGGACAACGTCCTAATATAGTAATATACATGAAAATCACTACAGTATTCACAAAAACTAAAGTGATGTAAGTAAATAATATGCACTAATTTTGTAGTTAGGAGGATATTTTAACTATGTTGTCCTCAAGAGGACTATGCAGCCTCTCCAACACTTTACCATCAAGTGTTGGATGCACTGGTAAACGAACTGCACACCAAGATAGAGGACAAACCATGGGGAGGAAAACTGTAGGAGGCCTCTTAGTTGTGGGCACTGGGCAGTATTCAAGGGTTTAATCTGGCAAGAATGTATGTAAAGGCAAAAAAAAAAAAAACTGCCCAATACTTCACTCATCACTGACAAAACAACTGCCATTTTTGGGTTCAGTCTGCTTTTGTTGAAAAGATTTTGCCTGATATCTCCTTTTCTCAACATGCTTATCCCAGTTATTGTTAGATTTTGATTCTTTCATATCACAGTTTACTGCGGATGCCATAGTATGACTAGAGCTCTTTAGTGTTTCCTAAAATGAGGAAAATAAAAAAGAAAATCTCGGTTAGCATTTTCAATGCCGTAACTTATACAAGAATCAAACATCGGTCCTAGCGGTAGATTTATCATAACATTTTAGCTATTTTTAACTTGAAATATAATTAAAACTTGTCTAGCACAAGTAATAGATTTATGCACAGAAAACTTAACCATCTTCAGTGGCACATGAAAGCAAAACCATTATTTCATATCACTAGAGCATTTGAGCACAAGAAAATGTGCATATTCACTATCTGAAGTAACCTCAATATCAACATAACCAAACAAGAATGTGCAGTCTCATGGCGCCTCAAAAGATGAAACATATATAGCAATTTCAGACAACGAAAGAGAATATCAATTACTATTTAAGTAGATAATAGTAGCTCGTTCCAGACGCTTTCTTCTGCTAATTTCAGATTGCCATAAGATCACCATAGTTCCGCATAAGAAATATTGATCCTGTAAACAATCCTACACTACGCAGCAGTTTCTGCAAAAAAAAATAAATAAATAAGTTAACACTTTAATTCAGAACTACATAAAGCTCTACCACGTAGACATATTAAAAGCAGGAAAAACATTTTAAAAGATATGTAAAAGGTGCTACATGAGCCATGGCTTTGATCTTATTCATGCTTTAACTCTTAGTAAATAGTAGTTCCTCTAAATGAGGTTCATGAACCCCATGTTGGGGAAATCCAACACCCCAGAACAAAGGAAGCTAAAGAAATCTACAGGACTAGCCCTATCAACCAAAAAGTTACTTTGTGCGTTATTCTACTGATGTAGGACAAAGAAAGGAGAATCAATTATTATTTTATAATTATCTTTTAGATTAATCTTATATTAATTAATTCCTTTGACACTAAGAGGAAGAGAAACAGGCAGGGAATCATGTTTTTAAGACGACGACAACGACAACATCAACTAAGCATTGTTCCACTAGATAATCAATGTTTTTAAGACGTCAAATTAAAATGGTCCTATCACATAAGCATGATAACTAGCCAAAAGAAGAAGCATACTTATATAAACCAGATTTACATAAATTTTCATGAGGTCAAGAAAGGTGAGAGTGAATAGCCACCTCTCCTCACTATAGTGCAAGGAAACATTGGATGGTAGTATTGGTCGCTATTCATTCAATGTTTGCTTTTCAGCATACATCAAGATAGCAAGGTTTTTACTCAAGAATATAGTAAAAAAGATTCAAATAAACAATGATACACAATCCAGGCACGTACGGATCACGACTAATTAAGATTTGATCATTTCACTCTCATAATAAACCATTCCTCAGTCGCAAGATCGTTCCTATAAAATTCTTACATGTACAAGCTGACAATACAATCAACTCCACAACCTCAAATAGAACCTCATGGATGCTAAATATGCTGTACATTTTCATTTTTTTTTTTAAAAAAAGGTATCTCAATTTGATCAAGAACTGAAACTTTCCAGCATGATAGTATAAATCATTGGTTTCATGGAGCAATTATTTTGATGTCCAATAAAATGGGGGTAACCCATTGGATCAGAATTAACCAATTTATGAAGAATTCCCTATCTTCTTCCAAATAAAATTTTCTAGCTTTCTTTTCTTATCTGGAAAAAAAATTATGTGCCCAATTTACGCCTTTCTTACTGCTCTGATAGCTAAAATTAACACAGCTTAGACATCCAGATATTGTGGCCCTTGTTTTGTCAGTGATTCAAAGACAATTTGAGATTTTAATCTGATCACAGAACTATAACTAAAAAAAAAAACCATAATTTAAAAGGGATTAGAAGGGCAATGAAGGTTACCATGTTGAAGTCCCACTTGTCTTCGTCATAGATTTGAGAGTTCAAGAAATCTTTGAGGTCCTGAATGGAAAATACTGAGTCCGCCATTGAAGAAAGCTGAGCTGGATAGGGAAACAGAAAGCAAAAATGTTCGGGCTGTGTGTACTGGTAAATGTAAATGTTGTAAATTGTAATATAATTTTCTTTTTTTTTTGCCGATAAGGACACTAATTTTTTTTTTTTGTGACTCTGCTAATAAGTACACTGATTAATATCATCAATATTAAGATTGATTGAATTTGCTAATTCTGGTAAATAGATAAAAAGGTATAATCCCACTGTCTTACAATCTTTTTACTCGTTTACCAAATAAATATTGTATCTTCGAAACATTATATTATATTTTATACCAAGCCATTAAAATTGATCTAGTAATAAAGGATTTGATATGCATGAGATTCTAGATTCAAATATCGTTGCAACTAATGTAATTTTTGAAATACTAAAAAAAAAGATTATATTTTATACTAAATGATATTTTGGTCCTACACTTGTTACTTTTAGGAAAATGCTGCACATTAAGAATTTTTTTCAAAAAATAAATAGTAAAATGATATGGCATAATTAATAATCTTTAAATAAATATGTAGATCCTATCATAAAATTCTGACTATGTAGCACTATTTTTAGTTTTAATAAATATTTTGAGTTTAATTTTGATATATTGATAATGTAAAAAAGTTTTACACTATCACACAATTAAATCTTTTCTTTGGTATAACTTTTTAAGTAGTGGGATAAAAATAACCATATTTACTAATATATCATTATATAATTAATTAGATAAATTTATACATTTTTTTATATTATTAGTATATTTCAATTAAATTCATATTTTATTACAAATTCATGTTTAAACTTTCTCATAAAATGTCTTGCATATGGTGTTTTTAATCAAATAATTATATGATTGTGGAATTTTGAGATCATTTAAGGAGATGTGAGATTTTTAAAGGAAATTCCATTCTCGTTGACAATCACCTGTGTGAAAGTTGATCTCCGTAAAATACATTTAGCCACAGTTTTAGCTGTATTTAACCACAATTGATGGATAAATGCTTTCTTTTCCAACCCACGAAGATGAACGACGGGTTCATTGCTACACATTGGCTGAATGGCATTTAGCCACATTTGGTATGATTTATCTTGGAAACCTCCAATTTCAGTGGTGGCTATAAGTGTCCCTTAGTTTATTAGTGTATCCACAGCATTCTCGCCATTAATCACAATACCCTTTTCATTCACATCATCAATCCAACAGTAATAATTATTTATTTGAGACATAAATTTTTCTAAAAGTGTAAATCTCTAGTCATAAAATCCTTTCCATATATACTATTAGAAATTGAATTTTTAACTAAATATTTAACAAATTCAGTTAACTATTAACTATCCTAGACCTAGTAGCTTGGGTTCATTGTTTCGTATATATTATTTAAATAGAAATAGCCTAATAGAATGGCGGGTTCTATTCTTTTTTTTTTCAAAAAAAAAAAGTTGAATTTATTTTAGGAGTTTAATTTTTATGTACTGATAATGTAAATTTTTTTTATATATTTATCCAATCAAATGATCCCATTTGCATAAATTTTTAAATAATAAATATAATATTTAATCATTTTTATTGATATAATAATATATAATTGGATAAAAATATAAAAATATTTTATATAATAAAATTCTCAAAAAAAATTAAACAAAAAAATTCTCATTCGCTTATTCTCCTTTGTCCCTTAAAAAACAAAGGGAAAATACACTATTCCCCCCCTCTCCAAAAAACTTTTTTTTTCTTTTTTTTAATTACGTAACTAATTTTTTTTTGTTCTTTTTAGTTCCCTAACGTAATTTTGTTTTTTTATTCTGCTCCGCAAACTAATTTTTATTTTTTTGTCCTCTGAATTATTTTTATTTTTCAGTTTGGTTTTCTAACTAATTTTTTTTTGTTCTTTTTGAAATTTTTTATTTGATTTTCTATTCTTCCAATATGATGCAGTAAATTAAAATATGAGAAACTGAAAAAAATGAACAAGATATTTAACCTTTTTAACTATAAAATAAAAGTAAAAAATGAAATAAAATATAAATTAAAAATTAAACAAATAAGAGAAAATAATAAGATTCTAAATGACGTAAATGGAACAAAAGCAAATTAAAAAGACATAAATGAGGACATCTACAAAAAAAAAAAAAAAATCCTTAGTCATTAACTAAAAAGTCCAGTTTCTTGCTAAAAAAATCAGTTTTGGGTTTTTTCCTGTTTCTTTTATTTTAATTTACTGCGTTATACTACAAAAATTTAAAATAAAATAAATTAAAAATAAAAAATTAGTTAGGGGATTGAAATAAAAAATAAAAATAAGTTAGAAGACTAAAAGAGGAGAGTCAAGGATGGTGCTATTACTAAATTCTGGCATGACACGTGAACCGGTGATTTAAAATTGAAAGATTAGTTCCCAAGGTTTTTTTTTGTATCGTTGCAGCACAATGATTATATTGTTAATATGGGTTACTGGAAGGATATGACCTGGAAATGAAATCTGACCCGGCGTAAACCCATGTTTGCTTAAGATGAGCAACATGTAACACACTTTTTTCAAGCCATAGATCAGAATAACTTTATTGAGGGAATAAGTGATGAGTGCACATGGAAGTTTTCTTCTTCTGGAGTGTTTTCTGTTTCTTCCTTTTCTTTGCAAGTATTTAAAGAAACTTTATCCTTATCTTGAACTTAGAGCATAGGCATAAAAGTGTGGAAAGGTATCGCCCCACCTCGGGCAAAACCACTAATGTGATTTATTATGCTGGGTCATCTGAGTACAAGAGTATGACTAGCACGATTAAATTGGTTGCCTTTGGATATATCTCTTGCCCATTTTGTAATGAGGAACAGGAACAGGAAATGTTGAATCATATTTTCTTCCAATCTCTCATATCATCGTCTTGCTAGTTTAAATGTATGAAGTTACGTAATCTATCTATGTGTCTACTCTCATCTGCATTGGACTTCTATGATGCCTAGTATAAGACTTCTTTTAAAACTTTGACTCCACCCTTATAGATAAAATATATGATGTTGTAAAAAAAAAAAAAATTACCTCATTTTGAACTGACCTCGTTAAAATTAAATTACTCAAGTTTTAATAAAGTTACAGGACTCCTAAGGGTTTAATAAAATTACCGTTGCTTTGATAAAAAAAAAAATCCACCCCATAATAAAATTTTAGAGTTTGATTTTAATGTATTTAAAAATATAAAAAAATTTTACATTATCATTTATTCAAATTTTCCTGTTTACATAATTTTTCATATAATAAAAATAAAATTTAACTATATTTATTCATATAAAATACATAATTAAATAATTCTATTTTTTTTTTTACGATTTCTTACCTCAAAATTAAATTCAAAATACTAATTAAAGTGCATCATTACTGAAAAAATTTGGAACCAAGCGATTTTCAGTGGGAAAGGACTTAGAAGAGAACACACCAACCATGTTGAGACACGTGGACCCGTAAGATGTGGGAAGCCAATCCGTGTTGTTGGCCGTGCATCATCGTCATCCACCAAGTGCTTTTGATTTGACACGCTCTTGTTGTTCCTCCCATTGCCACCAAATCTCAGCTAAGCCGATAAGGAGAAGAAAAGAAAAAGGCTTTTTGGTTATGGAGGCCACTGCATCCATTTGCTGCAGCAACACCACACCCTTCATCTACTACTACTCATCTCCTGCAAGAACAGAAAACTTCTCACCTTTTCTTGTCAAGTCCATGGCTACTCAGAAGTCAATCCCATCAGTCTCCAGAACTGTTGGTTCTAGAAAGGTAATTTTGCTTTTAGCAACTGCTTTGTATATTGGAGCATGAATAAATGATTGCCTTATAGTTTTTGTTATAATTTTTTTCTTCAAAAAAGCAATTAAGTCTTAAATTTGATGAAGAGGTGTTTCTTTTTATGAAGAAAAAAAAAAAAATCTATTGTCATGAAGAGCAACCATTTCTGGTGTAGGAAGTAGGTGGTAGTTTATGAGAGAGGAAAGAAAAGCTGAAAAATTGAAGAATATTTGTAGCCATTATTAACTCTTGAAACATTGAAATATGTTTTATTTTCATATTGTTGAGAATGTTGATGGGTATCAAGCTAGACATTTATGTTTATGAGATAGAAATTTGGATCTTTTCACTCACTGAAAATAAAAAAGAAAACAAATATGTATATCTGTATAAGTTGGATATATTGTATGTTGAGATTAATTTATATGCATTTTTAGTCTAATCATTTGATAGAATTTAAGGAAAGTGAGAAGTTATAGTGAATAGTTATCATGATGTATACTTACCATAATTTGCCATTTCCTTGAAAATTTTATTATCTTACAGTATAGGATTGTGTTATTAGAAAAATTATTCTCTTGTATATTCATGTGTGAGAAATTTTATATTTAAAGTGTGTTTGGTTTTTTGGGTTAAACATTAAATTGTGATGTTCAAATTGACATGAGTCTAAAACATTGTAGGTCATGAGAGTATGAACATAGAGTTATGTTATTTGTACCTATGGGCTGTAGGAGGTCATGTCGACTCACACCTCATCAACCAATGGATGAAATGTGAACCCCATTCCATAGTGGATGAGGTGTAAGTCGACACAATAACATTTTTCCAGAAGATCCAAACACATTTTTAAAGGCATGGAACATGTTTTTGGTTTCTGGCACAATTACTGAACAGCATTCACTCACATTGCAGAACTCAACTGTATTCCCACTTGGGGAACAAGGGCCAAGGAGCAGCCCTGTAACAAGCACACCCCCCATAAAACTGCTCACAAGATTGGAGCAGCTGAAGCTGTTGAGCAAAGCAGAGAAAGCAGGGTTGCTATCTGCAGCAGAGAAGTTTGGGTTCTCCCTCTCAAAGATAGAGAAATTGGGGCTCCTCTCAAAAGCTGAAGAGCTTGGTGTGTTATCTGCTGCCACTGATCCAGGGACTCCAGGGACACTCCTAGCTCTCAGCTTGGGTTTGCTGCTCCTGGGACCCTTGTTTGTGTACCTTGTCCCTGAGGACAACCTTGGTGAGGTTGGATTGCAGGTTGCAGTTGCCCTGTTATGTGTTATTGGTGGCTCTGCTGGCTTTGCTGCATCAAATTTTGTATCCAACTTGCAAAAATCTGAATGAAATTTGACACCCCTTCAATTTCTTTCTATATGGTGGCTCCTATTTAGAGTTAGTTCTCCGCTATCTGACTTGGGATTGTTTTAATTTGTTGTCTCCACTGTGCTTGTTCTACTAAGACTTTTCTCTTTTTTTGATAGATTACGCAGGACATTCCACAACTTCCTCCGTTTGAGTGTCACATTTTACAAAATATAATAGAATTGGATTCAACACTGTGCATGGAAGTCAATCCCACAGATTCAACAAAGCCAAAGCAAATGTTTACATCAACCATCACTGTTAACATAGATCAATTATCAGCTATACATCAACAGTGAAATAGCCAGAGGAAATGTTTACAGTTTTCACAAAAATGGTTGGGAGCATATGGGAAGCTAATAGTATATGCGTTTAAATTTATTTAGGTCAATATATTATTGAAAATCTATGTTTAGTATATCATGGGATGCAAAACTTCTTGTGAGCATCACATGCTCCTAAAATATGATGTGAGCATCATAAAACACATTTATTGCTTGAAGCCTCCATTTATGTCTTGAAACCTAAAATATAAAGTAGGGTTCAAGAGATTATCAAATTTATGAAAATTTGATCGTTTTTGTCGAGTAAATTTTCGTCAATAAAAAATAACAAGATATCATATATAACTTTCAATGAACATGTTTCCGATGTCAAATTGAGTCACATGTATCTTTCATGGACGACTAATGTAAAATTTTGTAGATTACCTCTATTCAATAGTGAATTTTGTACAATCTTTCTCTAATAAAAGTTATTTAATGATGTCCAAATTGTTTATACTTGATATGACTTAATCTTGACTATGTACGTACACTTAATAAAGGGATGGAAGTAATGTCATGTCTTAACATTAACTTTTGATGGACCAAATTAATGCCATTAAGGGATCAAAATGAATATATATATATTTTTATTATGGGGAGTCAAAATGAAAATATACATGGGTTATATTATGATGGGACTATTGAATGACTAACATGACAAAAACCAAGCTAATGTCATAGGTATATTTCAGAACCAAAATAAATATATTAACTAAAAATTATTTGAGGTGCTATACTTCTAAGAGAGTTCATTGTGATTTTATGCGCAAATGAAAGTTGGTAGTAACCGTTATTCTATATACTCTTCAAGAAAAATACAGCATAGCGTCATTTTCAAACTAAAAGAGCGTCTGGTAAACTTCATTAACTATTCTGTCCATTCTTATAAGGTTAAGGAGAGTAGCCGAAAAAAAAAACGTGTGAAGCCTGGACCGTAGTAGCTTCATCCATAATGAACATAAGCTTTGCTTGTTCTTTTTCCAATTGCACGCCGTTCAGTTGGACCACATCCATTATTATTGTATCCATGCCTTTGATATATCAATTTTTTAAAATTCTGGGAGATACAATTGTTCTTTTGAAAAAAATCTTGGATCATCTTACCCATTTTCCTTCACTTTTTGTCTAAAGAAATCAAATTGAAAAAAAATGTTATTTCAACACCTGAAAGTGGGTGTCCAATTGAGACACTCACTCTATTACAAATGGATATGATGATGACACCCACTTTTAGGTATTAGAATAACAATATTTTTAAACTATGTGCTACTTTTCACGCTTATGGTTATGCATTGTAGGGGGGCGTGTTGGATGCTTTACATATTGGCATTATAGGAGCGTCAATGTTAAATAACTGAGAAACTAAAATCACTTTTTTGTTTGGGCAACGAAGGGTTGTGTGGTGTCAAAGGTGGCCTTAAAGACTGTTTTTTCTTTTTTTTTTAATATTTCACAAATTACATTAATCGTAATGAGGTTTAAATTTAGAACCTTATACATATTACCCAAACCCTTCATTACTAAATCAATCCTAGTGACTTGCCTAACAAGTTGGCTTAGTTATATTACTATTATAATTAATATTTTTAATTAGGTCAGGCCAGGATTTCCAAAAGACTAGATTAAGATCATAAAGTTTATGTCGGGTGATACATCCAAACTCAAGCTATCTGTTAGGAATATAGTTCATGCCTATTTATGTTAAAACCTAGCCTGGCCTGACCTATTTCCACCCCCACCCGAATCCCCATCTTGAAATGTCAATTAGGGTCCTATTCTATGGTTATTATTCTACCACACACACACACACACACACACACACACACACACACACATATATATATTTCATTTCGTTGAAAATCAATTTTAAAGTATAGATGCTTATGACCTCCCTCTCTATGATTTGCGGTAATGATTCTTCTGACTTTATGGCCTTTACCATAATGATGCTGTCCGTACATAAAATTATTTCATAGATTGGATTTGACTTGACTGTCTACAATCCCATTGTGTGTGTTCGAGGTAGAAGTTTTATATAAATATATCACCATGCTATTAAGTATTTTGATTTAATTTCTTTTCTCCTTAAGAGGAGGAATAAAATAACCCGGTTGAAGTATTTGGTTGCTGGCATACTTATCAAACTTGAATTAGTGTTCGACTCAATCAAGGTACTAAGTCATCAGGTCACTAGTTTGATCGACGAGTCATTAGTTATATGGTTTGAACCAGATATAGCTAAATAAATATGTAAAAGATTAAACATACACAAATATACATATTTATATGGTTATCATTTTTACAAATTGCAGAGAATTTTATATATGTATATGTGTGATTGCATAATGACTAGACATTATTTCATGAATCTTTCCCATGTAAGTTTTGCATTAGCACTTTGATCTGAATTGGCATATGATGACTTCTTGGTTGCATGAATTGTGCTTCTTTTCACGACACTTCTACAACACCCTAATTATTAGCTTTTTATCTTCAAGGCGTGATTGGTCAATTATTAGTTTATACATTTTGATTTCATTCATTGGGATTTCTTTTAAAATACTTGTAGTAGAAAATAGCATAATTATTTTTTTTGAAAACTTAAAATGACAAAAGCCTCATTGGTAAGCGTGAAATTGTAAATCTTAATGCAACCCGAAAGATAATTATCCTGTGTGACAAGCAAGCATACACCAAAATACTCCTTGAACATATCATTTACACTACCAAAAATATGCATGTTACCAATAGATTTTGACGCACAGTAATAACATCGCCAGAAACTATTATTGGTGAAAAAAATCTGTTGGTAACTGTTTCTTGGGAAATTACCAGGGGATTTTACATTAAAAAATCTTTTAGTAATTGGTTGCAAAAATTTATTAGTAAGGGAACATTATCGGCACATTTTTTGGTGTACTTTTCTACTAGTAATATTAATTTAGAATTTTTAATTATACACTACTGACGAAAAAATTCTTCAGTAACACTTTTTTGTAAACAAAAAATTGAATTTTTGTGTACAACTTCGATGGCGGTAGCAATTGTGATGGCAGCGGTGGCGAGCGACAAAGGCAAAATAGGAAAAATAAAGCAATAAAAATAATTAAAACAAAAATCACCAAATCAATACATTCAATAACTTGTTTAATATCTAATTACATAATTAGTACTTTGAAAAAAAAAAACTCACATATAGCAGCATCTCCAGCGTGGTAGCAGCAAGTAGCGGCGACGACGAGTAGCGGTGGAGGCAAGAAGTGGTGGCGATAGCAACATATCTGAACAAAGAAAAGAGTAACTAAAACAAAACCGATTAAAATGTAAAGGACTTCAAGAGGAAAACAACGGTGGTCTCCTCACCAAAAATGGCAGCGCGATGGAGGAGTAATGACAGGAAAATTGTGACTAGAGAGAGAGGTGGAGAGGAGAGTGAGAGAGCAATGATAGAAATGGGGGAGGAGAATGGTTGGTGGGATATTTAAAACACTTACTGGAAGATTTTTAACTATTGTTGGTGAAAAATTTGTCAGTAACTTAACACAAAATCGAGCGTTTCACTTATACTATTATCAGTGAAAAAATTTGCAATAATATTATAATTTTATAAAACAATTAGCCTATTTTTGGTGAAATTTTCTGCTGAAAAATCCACTGATAGGTTCAACAATAGATGCGATTTTTGAAAATTTGAATATTAGGACAAAAATCTGCCAAAAATGTGCTAAATATCCAACGGTAATTTGCTATTTTTTTATAAGAAAAACATTGATAAACTACCGACAGAAAAATCAATCGACAATGGACTATTTTTTTAAAAAAGTTCATAAATTACCAACGGAAAAATCTATCAGTAATGGGTGCGCTAAATTTGGTGCTAGATAGCGTAATTGTTACCGATGGATTACCAGCAAAAAAAATCTGCCAATAATGGTTTTCTAAATTATTTTTTTGCTATTTCTTTTTTTTTCCGCCGATAAGACTGGGGGAAAAATATCCAATAAAATCTACTGGTAACTCGCATTTTTCTAGTAATGTCAAACATTATTGAATCCATCCACATAAACTTAAACATCATATCATGATTGTCATTTTCGTCATGGCGTCTTCTAGGGATGTTGTGACTATAATAAGTACTAGAGTTACAGGGGCATGGGTCCATGGAGGACAATTACACCTAGTACAAGCTAGCATATGTCATAACATAAATAAATTATGTTTAAGAGCATAACATAAACAAATCTTAGCTAAGAGTCAGTATTGATGCCTAGTATGTGACGCCTCAGGTCCACGTGTCTTTAGTTAAGCTTAATATAGTCTTAAGGTGCCTTAGAAACCCCCAGAATGCAAGAAATCCTTGAAATGTAAAAATCTACTTTTTAAAGACTGCTACAGTGGTGGAGGCAGTGTCAAGTGGCGCAGCATTCAGGTTTTCATTCCCTATTGATTGCTATAGCAGTGATTGCCTGCTATAGCGATGCCTCGACACTAGAAGGCTCCCAAAACGATGTAGTTTATCATTAAGTGACCCCATACCCTATAAAACCCTTCCATATAGGTTGTAACCCTAATGATCGACCCCAGACCCTTTCTCCACCTCTCTTGGCAATGTTTCTTCCTTCCTTCATCAAATCATCCATTGGTAAGTGATTTTCACATGTTTTCTCAAGATTATTCTTGCTTCTTCATGCATATGCGATTTGGGATATCTATGTTTATGGTTTCCCTCAAGTTTGCCCTTCCTCCTAGTGTCCATAAATATACTCTAGTGTGATTTATGTTATATTGATGAGTTTTGTTGGTTCTATGGCAGATGTTGATATCATTTCCACTCCCCATAGCTCTGTTGGTGCTAACATTTCACGCCCTACCTCTCAAGCTGAGTGGATTTGAGTCTGTGACCTTTATTTGGTAGTTCATTAGAGATAATTTCTCTGCATTATGATTTATGTAAATGATTTTGGAAAATCCTATAATGCCTAATATGAGCTTTCATGAAATTATGCCATGTTTAGAAAATTAGTGCTTCCAAGTATCATGAAAATGTGTTACAAAAACTCACGGGACCATGTTTGCTTAATCTAAATGTTTTGCACGATAATAATTTCAAGCGTATACTTACATAATTTATTTGAATGCTATATATGATTTCATATTTATCGAAATCTCATTTTCAAGATAAATACCATTCCCAAAGAAATACATTTATAGTTTCAACTATATAAATTTAGAGAAATTATCTAGTTTTCACGATTTATAATTATACAATGCCTATAGAAAAATAGATGGTGAGTTAATAGTTGTAAGATCATTGGCCTTGGTACCAAATTGTCCGTTAGAAGACAATCTCACCCCTGTCAGAGTATTTAGAGAACGGCACCTAATTAGGTGTCCCTTATGGGACCTCATTAGGTCCCTCTAGAGTACATATGTGTGTGTGGGCACACACACACACACACACACACACACACACACACATATACATATATACATATAACCTAGTATGCTATATTATCAGAGATTACTATTTCTCTATTAGTTGCTCTTTACAAGAATTGTTGGTAATTAAGTTGTTATTATGTATTTGAATATGAAAATTATTTTTATGACTGCTACATGATTATTATTTATGTATTTCCTATTGGTTGTTCCATGTGCAGGTTAAGGGTGAAAGCTTGTTCACTAAGTTTTAGATGAAACTTACTCCTCTCTTTTTCCTTTCCTTTATTATACAACTGCTAAATCAGATCCATCTTAGCCCCTTCCTCAATAGGTATAGTGCTTCAGTTTGGGTGAGCTTTGCTTTGTACTAAAGTGTCTTGTTATGTTTCGATAGAGTGCTCCAGTGATCGAGCGTGCAGGATCCTGGACCATGCATGTACATTATTTTGGATCCCATGATTCAATTGGAATGTATTGATGATCTTATAGTTTTCATGATTTTGAATAAAGCAACTCAGTTTATATTTTATTTTGTGATTATGGATTTTGGAGTTGGTTTATGAAATTTATATGTGATGATTATATTTCGTAAATATGAGATTGATTATGTTTTGAAAATGGAAATTATATTTGATTATGCATATAACATGACTTAGTGGCCATGAGGCTTATATGGGGATAAGATTTTCCACGTGCCAATCACAATCCAAGTCGGGTCGTGGCATGATCTCAAATACAGTAATCCAAGACAAAAGCAATAATCAAAACATGAAGTATCATAGCTCAAATAACATATTAGTCTACATGCCTGATAAGGAACAAATAGGAAATAGACAATAAAGCATCTAAAGACTCCTCAAGTATGTTCTACCTCCTAGGTCAAAGGATCTCATAGGGCTCTAGCATCCTAGCTTGCAGTCTCATCTGAAGATGACATGAAAACAAAACATGTAAGAATCCAAATGGAAACTCAGTAGTTATTGTTAGCTCCAGAACCTTTGAGAAAGCAATTATAACTTATGGTCTGAATAATAACAACACAAATTTGGTGAAAATATTTTGTAGAAAGAACTAATGTCTTGCTTGAGTTTCTATAGCACTTAATAGGTTCACTCTCATATACAAATGATTTAATTCATGACATATTTTTCACAATATCATGTTTTAACATGATTAAGACCTTATTCAAAGAGATTCAATATCTTAAGAATGTGAAAAATTGTTCAGAAAGTGAATTTGAGTATATAAGAATCTTGAGAAAGCAAGTTAGGACATCAGAAAGCAAGTCCAGGCCTTCAGAAAATGGTTCTTGATTTCAGAAAGTGTCATAACTATGTGAGAAAGTGATTTCTCATGATCATATCAAACACATCATCATCAATTTCTATTATGATCATCTTCGAAGAATATCAACATTATCTGAAGATCATCATCCACCTCAAAAGGATATTCCAGAAAGAATATAAAAGGCTCAGAAAGTGTAGAAGTTAGTTAGATAGCACAAATACATTAGAAACTATAATTGGTTAACAGAAACTGAATAAAGAATTAAATTTCAAATAAAGTCAACAAATCAAAAAGTAATGATAGTGACCTATTAACTTTATGCTTGGATCTTCTCCATCTTCTAGAAGGTCTTCACAAGAAAAGAAGTTCAGAAACCACGTTCAGAATGAAGAATTAGTTTTTAAATCATTATTCAGAAATCATTATCAATGGATTATGTACTAACAAAGACAATACTAACACAAATCAGCCTACACTTTTAGAAGGCAGATCCTAGGTCACACAAAGCTTGATTTACACATGTTAAGCGGAGGAAAGATCAAGAGGACAATGGCCCAATTCAAATCCAATTATAAAAGGAGGAAGCCTTCAAACTTGAAGGAACTTTTGCATATTAAATGTCCAAACATGTCTTTACACTTTCTGAAGTTCATTTCCTCTTTGAAATTAGTTTTTTGAAAAGCAAAATCTTCTTTCTTATACATCTTAGCAAAAATTCTTCTTAGGAAGATTAGAAAGAAGTCTCTTAAGTTATTTCCTTGAACATTGTATTATCTTAGGAAACTTGAATGTTTTTCTTGGACAGTAAACACCAAACCTTATACTCTTTGTACCTTGATCCGTTAGTGATAAGAGTGAAATTAGTTTGGAGAGGCTAGAACAAAACTACTTGTGAGTAAGAGTTAATTGTATCTACTGCTCATTGGAGATAACTTGAGAAAGCTATTCAAAGAATATCTTACTTTGTAGGGTTGAGAAAGTGGTTGATAGTAGAACTGAATAAATTTGTTGAGAACTGGACGTGGGCAGTGTTTAGCCGAACTAGTATAAAATTCTTGAGTAATATTTCTATCTCTTTCTATCTCTTTAAATTTTTGTGTGATATTTTCTTTTTATTGTATGAATATTCTTTCTTTTTTCAAACTATTTTCAAAAATTTCAAAAATTTCATGAAGTTTCTAACCACTTTAGAAAGTTACTTTTTAAAGCTTATTAACTTGTATTTTGTCATTACTTTCAAGTGTAAATACTTGATAGACTTTGTTTGAGTTTCAGAAAGCTAAAAAGTTTGAAAGCATAATTTAACCCATTTCTCATACTACATCTTCACTTACAGTTATAATAAAATAGTTAAAGTGTTATCATTGTCATCCTCAGGCTATTTCAGTTTATTTATAAAATAAGTGAGCATGCTAAGGTTCATTTTATAAGTTCGCAAATATAATTTTCCAAAGCAACACGTCTTTTAGAATTTAGAAAGAAAAAAAGGCTTGTCAATTAATTATAGGAATAAGGATCATAACATAATAAGTATTCAAGCAACACAATGAGAATTGATGAGTAAACGTATGCATTCTCATATCTTTTACATAGTTCCATTAAATTTTCAAACTTTATAAAATACTCTCCTCTATCATGGTTGAAAATCAATCCACAACACCGTTTAGGTGATATAAAATGGTTCCTACTCCAAATCATCTATTATCTAGAATGAGCTTAGTCTAACTAACCATCGTTAGATTTAACATAGGGTAGTTTAGAAGGAAACAAAATCATCATTACTTTTATCTCGATGACATGAGCATGCAAATGTATTATAGTCACATGCTTTAGAATTGAACATAATGCATGCACATGTGGCATCATACATGATGGTAAGTAAATTTTCATTTCATATCCTCAATTTAGGCATCAAAATTTTAAAGTCATCACATAAACATTACGGCTCAAGCTCTAAAGCCCATGAGACATAACCTTGATTCATGTTAATGCTCCGATCCTTAGTTCACGTTAGCCTCAACCAAAATGTGACAAATGGTCCTTAAGAGCCCTCACCAATCATGTAATCATCAAAACCCCAAACACACCAACAAGGGAGTATCACATACCAATATATACAATTATCATGTCCCTAAACCAATGCCAGAGTTAAGGACTAATCTCAGCTAGTGTATTCCTCAATTAGATTCTTCATTAACAATTTATCACATCAAATCAAAATACATCATGTAAGCATATATACAAAGTCAGAACATAAAATATTTCTTTAAATATAGCTATTAAGGATTGAAGAACAACTTTATTTTTGTTGAAAAGCTCATTTCAGGCATCTGTTAATTAATTAAAGGCCCCATTTAATCGATTAAAAGAAGAGCTGAAACTCCATCTGGATCAATTTCTGAACGTGTTAATCAATTAACAGAATGTGTTAATCAATTAATAGGTGGTCAAAATGCACCTGAATATGTTTATAACACTTAATCGATTAAAAACCTTTTTAATCGATTAATGCAGCCCAAAAACTCGATTTTTCTACAATTTAAACATCCTAAAGCCATTCAAATACATCCAACACCAACCTTAATGCCTCTATAGACCTTCTCAACAAAGAACAAAATATCGATTAAAACTTGAAACAATGATTTTAAAACATTTTTCACCAATTAAATCTTCTAACACTCAAATCTTTGAACACTTTTTGAACAAAGAAATTAAACAACAAAGGAAACCCCAATCCTTAAACTCAAGCTTGAAGAATCAAACTAAACAAAACAAAAGCTTAATAATAGAAACAAAAGCCTCTACCAACAAAGGGCACAAGGAAGACGGATAGTCTTGGAGCTTCAATGGCTTGAGAAGATCAAAAGTCTTTTCTTCTCTTGCAAGGTACTACCATGGTTTTTGGGGGCTCCAAGGATATACGAGATTTTTGAATATTTTAACAAGGAATGGCTTGAGAGTTGGATAAGCAATGGAGGAAACTTGTTGTGTTTGGATTTTAGGGAGGAATGGAAGATGGTGGTTAGGGTTTCTTTGATCTTGAAGTGTGAAGAGGGAAGAAAAAGAAAAAGGAGGGGTTGTAAGTGAGAAGGGAATAGGAGTGGAATCAACCCAAGCCAGGCTAGGCCAAGCTTTGGTGTTAACAGGGGCCAGGCTTGTTTTCCAGGTTTTTAACCTAAGCCTAGCCTTTGGCATGTTATAGGCTTTTTATTGAGCTTGAGCCTGACCTAATTAAAAGCCTGGCTTGGCCTAGAGCTTGTTATCAAAGCCTACAATTTTAAAAATTTTAAACTGCCAAGTTCTTAATCACATACTCATAGAACCAAAAAAAAATTACTATATTGCCTTTGAAACTACAAGATATTGAAAAAATTAAAAACAAACATTGCAGCAAGATAAACAAGGTCAAATGAACAAGAAGAAGGAAATACATTTATCCCAAAAGAAACACATCCTATTAAATCTTGCTTGATAGTCATTGACATAAAGACAATAAATTAAAATGCTACCTAGTTGGAAGGAGCCCGGTATGGTGGTGAGCCGATGGTCTTATGCATTGGGAATCTGGCACAATATTGGTTTGAAGCGACTATGGTTTAGCATGATAACGAAGCAGAAAAAATAAAGTCTGACATGGTAGTGTTGTGTGAATAGGAGTATGAATGAGAGAAAGAGATTGGTTTTTTTTTGGGTAAAGAGAAAGATCGGTTTGAGAGGGAAGGAGAAGAAACAATAGCTAGGATGAAACCAGAAAGAAAATAAAATGACATTAATGGCTCACTAGATCACTAAAGACAAGAAGTTACGGTTTTATTGTCAAATTAGATATGTAAAATAAATAAAGATATTAATGTGAGCAAAACTAACAAAAAGCTGGTGTTGGTTTAATGGTGGCAACATTACCTTCCCATGTGTAATGGCATGCCTTCAAGTCCCATATTCGATATTTTTGTTAAAGTAAACAAGTAACACACTGTAAAGGCTAAATTGTGAGCTTGAGCCTAGCCTAATAAAGTAAACAGGCTTTCTAATAAACCTTAGCCTAGTACTAATTTTAAGCAGGCCAAGCCATAGGCCCTTGACAGGCCGCCTGGCCTATTTCCATCCCTAGAGAAGCGAGGTATGTAACACCCTAGTAATTAACCAGATACACCTAGGTTGAATCTGATTAATGACTAGACTTTACTCCTTGCTTTGGTTCTTTCTTCATAATTTGAAAATACTTAGTGAAATTACGAGCCATTTTTTTTTTAAACACATAATTGAGAAGCGTGGGCGAGAGTACAACGTGAACGAGTAAGCGGAGTATAATAAGACGTTTAAGAATATATCACATCATATCACTTAGGCTCCATCATATAACATCCATAAGCACATTATAGCATATATTTACACACAATAACCTCACTCAAAGAGTGGGTTATGTTCATACATCATTATCTTATGCAAACCCATAAAAGAAAATATACATAAGGAAATACATGCCCCTAAACTAGATAACTCCATAAGCCGGAAAGGTTATCCTAAAACTAGGGTGCATGACCACACATAAATCTACTAAGAACCCTCTATGGCCCTTTGTCCTGGAAATGGGGGAATAAATGCGATCCACCGATGAGCTCCTGAGGGAGGACACACGAGATGCACCAAGCTGGAGTCGCATGGATGGCCTTCTTGCTAACCTCGAAATTTGAACAACTGTTTCTCACTACCTCTCTCTTACACGTGTGGGAGTAGGAGCAGAGCTCAGAATATACATGGTAGTGTCCTCTGAAGGATGGGTTTGAGAATATCTCATCTGGGAACATACTCGGGAAATCCATGGAGATCAAGCGGGATAAGAACGTAACATCCTTTCATCAAGTGGACGTGCATGTTCGAAAACCATTTCATCGCCATAGGGAGAAGTAGGAGAAAATCGATAACTAAGGACAGTGATGTGCAAATGGATGACCTATGTAAATAAAAACACATGACTGCGCACCTCCCTTCAAAATGATACGAGCGATGCATCATAGTGAAATTCTCAAGTAGGCGTATCAACGAACAGGGCGAATGTCGCCATCTGAATCTGGCGACAATGACGGAAATAAAGAAAAGAGTGAGAATCTTGCTAAAGAATTCTCAAGAAGGTACCTCCTTCTATACTGTCATCATCAAAGTCCCCAGGAACCTCGGGATTATTCTAAAATAGTGAGCATGCAAAGATTCATTTTAAGTTCGGACAAATACTTAACTGAGGTTCGTCAATTTTTAATCATCGTCTTATAATGCATCATAATCTTAACATGTCATATTTACAATGAACTTTTCCTTTATCATTACATCATTTTCCTCATCATCATTATCAAATAACATGCATAAAAGAACGTCATATAATATTAGCTACACGTGGACATAGTGCACATATTTCATTTCTTTAGTGCCTTTGGTGACTTAAAATCTTATCATCATCATTATTTTCCTTAGGCCACCTATACTCCACCCTTTGGGAGTAATTTAGGTTATGAGCTCATACTTTACTAGTCGTCACTAGCATATACTTATCCCTTTTTGATAAGCTAAAGTCCCGACTCTACCCTTTTTGAGAGAACGGGTTAGGGGCTAAAATCACCTTTTCACCACCTATAGTCACGATGGTTCCAAAGGATCATTTTCTTATAAGTTTAAGTCACCATTAAATCTTTGCATGTTATATCAGAATACAATTCATAAACATCATAACATTTTCTCATTTATAGTCTTAAGCTAGAATAATATATATCAACTGTAATCATGCATATGGGAGATTCCCAGGAAAGAGAGGTGGGTCACAATGGACACGCTTAAATACCAAGTCTTTCCTTAGCCAGAACCTTTCCAAATTACACTTTACAATGATACACTTTCTTCTAGCAACAAAGGTAAATTTTACATAATAAAGAACATTTCATGTATAAGCATTCTCATTATTTGCAACAGTAACTATAACATGCAAGCCAGGAAATCATTCAATGATATCAAGTACTTAATAAGCATCCAATCCTTACATAGAATTATCAATTATAGAACTAATTAGTTACTAAACCAATTATGAATCATTCTCTTAACAATAGACCATAATTATCACAACTTCAATCATATCAAATCATTATCACACATTGATACTAAACTCAGATCAGTGGCCGCACCATGAACCTCATGCAATTACATAGAATCATATTTTAAGTGCATATAAAATACTAGTTCCCCGTAAAATCCTTGCAAAGCCTTAAACCTCATTTAGAAACTAGTTCTTTTGTCAAATTTGGGAGGATCTTCACAATTAAAATTCTCACTTAAGATAAAAAGGAGTAAGTCTTGAGCTTTAGAGATTTAGGTGACATCTTAGAATTATAAACATGCTATGCAACCTTATTTTAATCTTATCTTTATAAGGTGATAGCTTGGAATTATAAACATGATATGCAATTCCATTTCTTTATCTTTAAGATTTAAGGTGATGACTTAAAAATTAAACATGATGCAAGAACTTGAAATATAAACATGATACAAGAAACCTGGAGCGGTGTAATCCGCACAGACCGTAGAGAGGAGGAGAGAATATTAAGAAACCCAGGAGCAGTAGTCCGCACAGGACCATGGGGGAGAAGAGAGAATTATTATTACATCTTATTAAGCTCCAATCTCAAGACTTTTTAAAGAATAAATTCTTTAACTCCAATAATCATATTTCTTTGCTTGTGATACATGGGCAAGTCTTTGAGCTCTAGGATCTTTAGGTGATGGCATAAAATAAACATGCCATGCGTTGATTCTTTTAGCCATTATAAAATATAGTGAGAGCATAAATTAAATATGAGATGCAACCTCTTTATTATCTTGAAAGATTAAGTGATGACTTGAAACATAAACATGAAATACAAGCTTGGAATTTAAACATGAGAAATGCAAGTTCATTTATTCATTCTTGAAAATTTAGTGATGACATAGAAGGTAAACATGGTTATGCAAAGCATAAACTTAATCATGGATGCAAATTCATTTTGTTTCTTTACTAGAGCTCCCTCAAGACTTTAAAAGAATTATAAATTCAACCCAATACATATCTTAACAAGAAATAAAACATAAAAGGAAAATACATCTTTCAAGTTCTAAACTAAAAATCTTTGTTTTAGCATCATAAAGCATTATTCTTTAAAGTTTTGCATCAAGTGGAATTTTCAAGCTTTAGAGGCCTAACTTGTGATGGATTTACAACCCACCCTCAAGGTCCTCATCATCAAGCCATCATCTTAGTTCCACCTAGGCCATATGGTTGAATTGGTTAAAGAAAAATTGAAGAGGAAAACCAAAATGAAAAGCTAAGGTAAGTTCATAATTTCATCATTTTAAGCTAAAAACACAACTCCTCAAAGCATAGAAATAAATTTAGAAACTACTCCCTACCTAATCTGAGTTGAAGAAGAGGAAGAGAACTTGGTTTCTTGAAGTGAAATGAAACAAAATCTCTTTGAAAAAATTGAAGAAAGAATTCAGCCAAAGAGGAGGAAGAAAGAAAGTTTTTGGTGCTCCTAGAAACTAGTTATGAACCAAGCATTCCAAGACCACTCAAGCAAGCTTATTTATAGAAGATTTTGAGGCTTCTAATTGGCCAAAATGATGAGGTAGTGGGCGAATTTGCAGGAGAAATAAGGGAGGAAAAATCATTTTAGACAAAGTTGTATGAAATTAAGGAATTATGTCTCTTATGGTGACATTTTGGCATTTTGTTTTAGTGCAACTTTTGGCAATAATTCAGCTGCATAATGGCATCAATAATTTCATCCATTACAGCCCAAAGAAGTGAAATTTGTGTGTTCCATGCATTATTTAGGTGTAGGCAAGGTATTCATGTAATTTAGAGAATTTACAGTTAAGGGTTTAAGTGAATTAGTAAAGCAATTTGGGTGTTTTTAAGCAATTTTGGGTTCTAATCAATCTAAATACATAATTTTGACTCTAGATTAATATTTAGAATTTAATAAGCTTTAATTTGAGCCTAATATTGCTTAGGTTTTGTATACTGAATCAAAATCCAAAGTCTGAAAGCGCTCAAAAAGCAGGGCAAAATCGTACTTTCACTTAAAAACTGCCCAGGCCACCCGAGCTTAACCAATGGTTAATCATGGCTTAAAAACACATTTTAAAAACATTTTAGTGAGGTTCGGGCTCGGTCGGCACGCATGTCGGAGTTAAAGCAATTTGCATGGCGTTTTGGTCATTCGGCGCGTCGAACTCAAAATTGAGATCCTTCTGCTCTATTAACACACATAACACAAACAATCCCTTATTATCCTCAAAATATCCCCTTGAGAATAGGTGGGGCCCACGATCCTCATTTTACGAGTAAAATAACCCGGGGGCATTTTGGTCATTTTATACGTCTGAAGTGGGATTTGCGACTCATGACTGCATGAATCGTTCCTAACCTCTCTTCTAATGTTATATTCCTTTATTGAGAGGATTGTTGGCCTCAAATCTTATGTAATAATTACCTCACGAATGGTGGGTAATTGAGTAATTTCTAATGACAGTAAAAATTACAGTAAAAATTGGGGCGTTACAAGGTAGGGTTTAGTGTTTTTGTTTGTCTCATTAAGTTTCGTGTGGGCATTAGGTGGGGGCTATGGGTTTCAGTGTAATTTTGCACACATACTCATGAAATGATTAAAATAATTGTAAGAAACAAATAAAATAACATTTCTTTGCACCATGAATTCAAATAAATCATATTATATTAGGGTATCTTTAAATTTTGGGAGGAAGTTTGAAATTTTGGATTGGAGAAAACTCTAATTTTCAAAATGCACTAATTCTAGCTTTTAAAACAATCAAACAAAACAATTGACATAATCATGCATTTAAATTCTAAGAGACTAGAATTTATTAGGGAAGATTAATTATGCATTAATTAATTAAGGTGATAAATTCTCAATTAGACTCGATTATTTCTTAATTAACTTCAAACAACACACACTTAAAATAAAAGGGAAATCAGGGCATTACAACTTCTGTTGCAACACTCTCTTTAGACGATTGACCATATAGTATGAGATGGGAGAAATATCAAGTGTCATCACATATCACACTCTTCACTTGCATTATAAATGTGCAGGTTAGTAGTTATCATCATTTCTATGGTTTTTTTTATGCATTGTACGAGTAAACTAAGAAGGTTAGTTGAACCTAGTAGTCCCATATTGATTGGGAGAACTATGTTAAACAAATTGCCTTTTAGAAGTACTAAGTCACATAACTAGGCCCAAAAAATATGGCCTGTAGAAGACTTCAAGTGGTTATTAATTAACTAGGCTAAAATTGTGGCCTACAATGATTTTAAAGGAGTTAAAAAAAATTGGTTTGAGTCATGAGTTAACGGTTTTTTTAAACACTAGATGATTCAAACCACGTCATACCGATTTGATTGCATAACCGATCTAATATATGACTCGAATTGGTTAGTTGGCCAATTTGCTGGTTCACCAATCCAACCGATGAATTCGAGCCAATTTTTACAATTATGGTTGTTGGTTAAGTCACACCTCCTTAACTTGTGGAGAAACTAAAGTCTTGTT
The DNA here is from genome assembly GCA_031216125.1 of Dalbergia cochinchinensis. Taxonomy (NCBI): domain Eukaryota; kingdom Viridiplantae; phylum Streptophyta; class Magnoliopsida; order Fabales; family Fabaceae; genus Dalbergia; species Dalbergia cochinchinensis. The sequence goes on along the minus strand of CM062373.1, from coordinate 47,943,762 downwards.
TGATTGCAAGTCATGGATATCTTGAATTAGCTAATTACTTCATAATTCACCATGAAATTTTAGTCTTTGAATATCCTATGGCATCTTTAATTATTGTTAGATATTTTGTAGGTACTTGGATAATTAAAAATAATAAAACTAAAAATATATTTAATTTACTAGATTAGGATGATTGTTATCTATGTGTACACCAAACATTTAAGAATGAAGATATAACAATGTATTCACACATTTACAAGAGTATTCTATGTCTTTTATGAAGGAATCCTAATTTCAAAGAACACAATAATTTAAAATTTCTACTCTTATATCATCAATTTGGTTTTAACATTTCATGTATAAAATAGAGACTAGGTGTTAGGATTACTTGGATGGTTAAGGTTGATGAATCAATGGCTTTTTTTTCCCTATTTTATCTAACAAAGAAAATAGAAAGAACAATAGTTGCGAAATGCATTCTGTTTTAATGGGGATAATATAGACATCTTGTTATGGTTTGGGCCTAGAAGCAACGTCTTTCCTTTGTGCAAATATAGTAATAGGTTAAACATATCCACTATAGCAAATTCACTCATAAGATTCAAATCATGTTCACTTAGTAGCAAGCCAATAATAAATATCATAAAAATGAATTGAACAATATTCTCTAATATTTTATTATCTAATTAATTTGGAAATAAAATCAAATTACAATGTTGATTTATGTCAGTCCACAAAAAAAATCTAACATTCGCTCACGTAGATAACAATATTAATTAACAAATTAATACTTATAACAAATTAATAACAAATTAATACTCTAGATTATATTAATTAACAAGATGTTGCCACAACAAGATGCCAAAATGAGTAAGTGAGCCTGCAGTCTAGCGGTAGACTTTTACATGTTTCAATAAATTAAGAGAGGTCGCGAATTCGACTCCCACCCTAACCCCCCATTCCCTATTACCTTCATTAAAAAATAATAAAAGATGCCAAAATGAGCCAATATTATAGGTCCAAAATGGAGAAAATTATACTTGAAGTAGTACTCATATTTTGACGATCCAACAAAAGTTGTAAATGGATAGATAGGAAAAAGGAAAACAAAAATGGCATGCCAATATGTTATCTAAGTGTAATTTGCAACAAATATACATCTAAGATGTCATAGAGATTTAATAAATCTCATCAGCACAATAAGAAAATGAGATTGTTTCCAAAATATTTCCACAATACATAGTTACACAATTATATAAATAGTAAAATTTTGAAGAATAAAAGAAATGTAACAACAACAACAATTACCTAATGCCTCAAAAAAAAAAAATATATATAAATTATGATGTCACAACAAAATTTAAAATAAACTCCCACAAACCCCAAATCATCAAAAGTCCTCACTATATCTATGTGGGTTACGTGTAATCAACAAAAGCTTTAACAACTTGGCCATTGATCAGGTAATTAACAATCATATGCTCTTTAGGAATATATTTGCTCAACTTGAGTTTTAAAGTGATGAATATTCTCTCTAACAAAGATAAACTTTGTCTCAAAGTGTTTTGTTTGCTTTGAGCTTCTATTATATTGAGAGAAGTACACCATAGTATATATAGTCTTAGAAGCCTAGAGATACTATCCAAAAGACCAAAGGCAATAAGAGTCGTAGGCCTACAATTATCTGTATGAATTAACTGCAAAATCCCTAAACTTCTAATAATCTTTCTCTTTTTTATTCTAGCTATGAGTTCCCTTTTCACATGTTTGGTACAAGTATAAAAATTAGAGAAGTCCAAATAGACTGCGAAGAATTTTTACTTGATTACCCTATCTATTTTTCACTAGGTAATATGTCTTAATCTCTTATGTTAAAAGGGCTTTTGGCAACTCTACCACGTTTATTCCTAGCAATATTGTAAATATCTGATGTTCGATAAAAAGAAGATCAATACTCAACAAATATAAGCCATTTGATAGAATAACATAAACAACAACAATAAATTCATAGTATAAATAAACTCTTTTACAACTAAAATGAAAAGAGTAGCCATAATCATCCAAAGCAAAATCCAAAAAGAAAATTCCTTTTCACTGAACCCTTGCATAACTTTGGGTTCCAAAACCTTGCATATATGGTCTAATAAAAAAAAAAAGTCTATTTAGATTTATAATAATGACATTGAATATATAGAGTGAGTAACTAATATGAGAGAGGTGAAGATCATTGGATTTTACATGAATGGTTAAGATTAAAACATTAAGTTTGTGACTTTTTAAAATGAGTATGAGTATGAATTATCATTAATTAATATTGTGTAGTATTTAAATTGAGAAAATTATACTCACTTTCCTTGAGATTTTTTTCAAGCACACAAAGGCATGATAGATATGTGGTATTAGGCATTGTAAGGAGTAAATGGTATGAGTTAGTTATTAGCTTAGTTATCTTAGTAAACTATAATAACTAATTTTTTTACTAAGCTCATAAGTCTCTTGTATATAAAGCAATCTGTGATTAATCCAAAGACTAATGAGAATCATAATTTTATTCACACTTCAACTTTTTTGCTCTCATCACTTTCCCTCTTTTCTCTTAACCTCACTAATGAATTTTGTCCTGATACCTATATGGTATCATAGCTAAGTTTTCATCACTAGCTTCCCTGACCTCCTGACAAAAAAACATAGAATGATACTCATGCTACAACTTAAACAATGGTGCAAAGCTTCTGAAATTCAATATAAAGGTGAAGTTAGATGAAGAAAACTATTTTGCTTGGATGCAACAAGTTGAAGCCACGATCGAAGGTCACAATCTGTTAGATCATATCACTGGAAAGGGAATTCCAAAGAAGTTTGCTATTGAATCTAATTGAGAAAATAGAGTGGCCATAAAAGAATACCAATGATAAAAGAAACAAGATATGCTATTGAAATCTTTACTTCTAACATCTATCAGTAACCCTTTCATGACAAGAATGGTTGGCTATGATCTTTCACATCAGACTTGGCAAAAGTAATGTTGTTGAAGAACAAGCTTGGAAACATCAAGAAATCAGCTTCGATTACTAACTATCTATTAGTGATAAAGAGTATGATTGATGCTCTCATCTCTCTTGGAACAACAATTATAGATTCTAATCATGTTGAAGAAATCTTAATGGACTCATTGAGGAGTATAGCCCATTTTTCACATCAATTATTTCCATGGTAGATCTGATCTCAATTGGAGGACTCGAAAAACTACTCATGACTCATAAAGAGATTCTTGAAAAGTTCAAGCGCAGTACAAGCTTCATACATGGAAGTGTGGCTAAGGCACACCACAATTCGAGAGATTTTCAAGAATCATGGAAGAGGTTATAGATTCTAAAATTTTGTGGAAGAGGTGGCAGATCTGGCTCTTGAGGGGGAAGATTTATCTCTCTTGTCAAGTATGTGGCAAGATTTGTCATATTACACTTAATTGATGGCATCAATTTGATTCTCATTTTGCTCCATCTAAGCTTGAGTAACACTTTCACGCATGTGAGACCCCGAGCTAATCTTGCAATGAGTAATGCTCAAGCCACTTCATCCATGTACATTTCATGAAGCAAATTGGTTTCCGGATAATAAAGCAACTCATTACATATCAAATATGTAATATCCCAAAAATATATGTCATTAGGAAAGTCAAGTCTAAGAGGGTGGAGCTAGTCCCACATCGGTTGGGGAAGGAACGAAGCATGCTTTACAAGGGTGTGAATACCTCCACCATGCAGATGCATTTTCCCCCAGAGGTTGGGGAAGAGCAAACTTGTGAGCTTCAGAGGTTGGGCAAAGCGGACAATATCTGCATAGCCGGGTGTCTCGGATGTTACACTATGGGAGTATCGGATAAAGCATGAGCAAAATTCAATGCCTTATATATGTATATAGTTCCCAAAAGGAGAAAATAAATTTTAAATTTATAATGAGTTTTATATATGAATGTTTAAATATGCTAATATTCAGTTATTATTTGAATTTGATAATTATCCTTTTTATGAAAACTAATATTCAGTTTGTGATATGATATTTTATTTTAAATTTTAAAAATATTATCTTATCGAAGTAGATTCAATATTATTTATAATAATTGGTACTGTTTGATTTTTAAACTTTGAAAATATTATTTTATCAAATCTATTAGATCTAATATGTTTATAAGTACTATTGATAGTTATATTTGTATCAGAATTATACATTATATATTTTGTCGAAATCACAATAGATGAAATATAATGTATTTTTCTTTCACATATGTTCTTTAGAAATTGATTTTACTATAATTACTATAGTTATGCTAAGATTTAGTTAGATATTGATTATTTATATTTATGGTGTTATTATTATTATTGTTGTTGTTATTGCCATCACTAGTTTTATTATTATTATTACTTCAAAAGTAAAGTAACCTGATTATATATATGTATACGTAACGTTGTCTACGTTGCTATTATTATTATTTGTTATTATTATTATTTGAAAATTTAAGTTGCAAATGACGTGATGGTCATGGCTGTCATTGGTTTGTTTTTAAAAATAAAGATAATAATATAATGAAATCTTGGGGAGTCAAAGACATGCAGCTTAATTAGCTTTTAAAATTCATAAAGTTCCGAAACCGTGAATTGTTATCACGTGCGACGTGTTTTCGATGCGAAAGTATTTTGTTTCGGGGTTATATACGCCTAGTATATATTTGGTATGTTATAATACTCCTAAATATTTTTTTAAAAGCCCTAGCCGTCAAGAAATTTTTCCTAGAGAGAAAAACGCAATTCATCTCAATTATCTTTAATTAATCTCTTCCAGTAGGTGCTCTCATCCTTATCCTTATATGGTTATGAGTTCAACAAATCTTTAGATAATTGTGGTATGGTTTTCTCTTACCATTCAATTCCAAGTCATTCCTAATTTCTGTCTATAATTTCATGACAGTTGAGAGTGTCATTCCAATTCTCTAGTATCATGTAGGCAGTGGTTAGACACTCTTAGCAACAAACGGTAAGTGGGTTTAAGCTTATGGTCATACTTTTTGTCATTGTTATTTTTTTTAATATCATATAAATTATTTATGAAATTTTAGAATGATTTATGTCAATAAAACATGCTTTCTTGGACTATAGCAATTTCAGAAAAATGATTGTTTTTCATAGTTATCATGAAAACCTTATTTTAGAAAGCTTATGGGACCATGTTTGATATCTTGCATGTTATGAAATATCTTTTTGCAGCTTATGAAATTATGAGACCTCAATTTAATGTTTATAATAACAATATTGATTACCGTGTTTTCAGACTATGGATTTTGTATTAAAATTTTAGAACATCAAGTATGATTTACTGAAAGTATTGGACAAAGTATGATTCATAACGATTATCAGAGACATACTCTGTTGACTTCTAAGATCACTATGTCTACAAGTTGGTGACCCTTTGGACATGATTTTAGAACCTCAATTATACTAAAGTCAGATTGTTAGAATATAACAATTGTCAGATACATACTCTGTGAGCTTCTGAAATCGCTATGTCTACAAGTTGGTGATCCATTGAGCATGATTTTAGAATCTCAGTTATGCTACAGTTATATTGTTAGAATTATATGGATTCAGAACTTTCAGATTTATTCAATTTTATTGCAAGTTATTATTATTTTAATAATTAGTGAGAAACAGAACAATGAGTTAACGGCTACAGGAATGATTATTAACCTTAGTTCCAAGTGGTCTGCTACAGGACTAGCCCACCCACAATAAGGAACCTAGTGAGGTGTCCATTTATGGGATCTAGTTAGGCGCCTATTAAATTAGCCATCGACTCAGATTCAACTATTCAGCTCAGATATTTATACACAGAATAATTAATGTTTCTTTACTAGTTGTTGTCATGATTTCAGATAAATTGTTATTTCAGTATAGTTATATATATCTAAATATATAAAATATTTTTATCATTTTCATGTATATGTCATGTATGTTATTATTGTCCCATGTGAGTTGTGAGCAGAGACTTGCTCACTGAGTTTTGATGAACTCACCTCTCCTTTTTCCTCCCCTCATAGTTACAGTTACGGATCTTATTATTGTTTAGTTTCAGCCTCAAAAGCCATGTAGTGGTTCTATTAGTGAGCTACACTTTGTAGTGAAGTTTAAATTAGGATCATGTTAGGATAGAGTGCTCGGTAGTGTGCAGGTAAGGTCCTCGAACATCATTTAGCATGCATGGTTATTTTAAGATTATGTCATTTTATGTAATTTCTTTCAAAAACATGGTTTAAGATTGTCTATTATTTCAGTTATGGGTTTTGGAATGATTTAGAATAATTAAATATTTTATGTATTTTATTAATAAAATTTGCAAGAAGTTTTGAGGAATTTATTTATTTATTTATTATTTTGATTTATTATAAGTATTAATTTAGTAATTTACTATATATGATTGCATGAAATTAATTCCAAAAGGCTTCCATAAGAATAATATCCCTTATGTGTCGGTCATTTTGGGTCATGACAAAGTAGTATAAGTTAATATTGTATAAGCTTATTTGTCATTTGTCTTTTATAGATTAACATGATGGATAACTTAATCAAGCCTAGTTATAGGGAGGCAACATTATATTTGATTAGCTTTCAATGTTATGAGGCCTTTTTCACACTTTAGTCATTAAATTAAAAATGTTTTTGATCCTAAAAAATAAGTAAATTTTTGTTTTATTTCTTGAAAAAAAGGGGGTTAAATGTATTTTTTCTTTTAAATTTTAGGTCATGTGCAGTTTACGCATTAACTTTTCAAAATGTTAATTGCAACACATTGAACTTTCCAAACAGTGTAAAACATCATAGATCATGTTGCATACAATAAAAAAATCAGGGGGCTAGTTAAGTGCACATGAGAATTCATATATATAAGGTGTTGGCTTGCACAAATTAGAAACATTAGGGAAATTAAGTGCATATAAATCATACCTTTACCATTTTCTAATGCTAAGGGGTGTTTTACATTATTTGAAAAGTTTAGAGTGTCGCAATATATGGCTTGAAAAGTTAGGGTGTAAACTACACATGGCCTGAAGTTTAGAAGGTAAAATACATTTTTTTTAAAAAATGGCTTCAGTTAGAAATTTTCCAAAATTGTTTAGTTTTAATTCCTGTAATTAGTCTAGCTTTGTTATGTTGAGTTGGAAAATAAAAGGCCATGTCTTCCAGCCTATTGTTTTCCAACCTACATGACAACTAGTAATTGTATGTGACATATTATAATTTTCTATTTTAAAGCCCAAGGTAAAATGAGTTATTGGATTGGGTAAGATATATAGGTTCTTGAGTTGGATCCAATGAACTATATGTGGTGATGGTTTTGACACATAGGATTATGGTATCTTACGTAGGATTGCTCTTTGTCATACAGGATCATCAAATGATGCTGCCCTTTTGTTAGTCAGTTTATCAATTAACAGATACATACTAACATACGGTAGGGACTAAAACAAATCAATTTTTTAAATTTTTTTATTGAAAGAAAGGACTAAAACCAAATTTATTTATCTTTTAGGGACCCAAAACCATATTTTTTTTTAAATAAGATATTAGGGGATGGGTGTGGCAAGGGAAATTGAACTCATGATTTTTTATAGCTCGTTGAGATATGCAGGAATCTATTACTAGACTGTGAGTTCACTTACAACCAAAAAACATATTTTAGCCTCAATGTTTTAAATATTTTATTGAAATAAAAATTATAGTAAATGAATAAATTAAAATAAAAATTATATAAAGAATTTCAAATAATTATTTTAATTTTAATATAAACTACTTAGAACGATATAAAAAATAAGCAATAATTAGTTTGAAATGTAAGTATAATATAACATGATATAAATTAACAGTAGGAGTAATAATAATATTTAATCGAAATTCTAATCATATATAAAATTAAAATTATTTAAATAATTTTAATTGATAAATAAATATTTGAATAGAAAGCAAATACTATTTAAAAATATTTCTGTTACGACCTGCTAATTGGGCCAGGACCTTAATGATCTTAATAGGCTTAGAAGAATATGATTGACCAGCACATAACACAAAGGAAGATGAATCCAAGGTATTTAGGTTGGAAGTCATAACATGACTTGTGCCATGCTCATCTCGATTTCCATCCTTCGATTCCAGAAAGCCCTCTCATGGGACTACTTGGTGGGAAAACCGGTCATATCACTAACCCACGTTCTCATGTCCCGGTCCATGCATAAACCCATTAACCATGTTTCAAAATTATGGGAAGTGATAAACTAGACATGGATCCCTTATTTAAAGGGTATCTAACAGCTAACCGGGTATGCATTCTATAGACAACTCAATGTTGCCTCAGCCTACACTAATACCCTCGGTGGGGTCCCTGTAGGTACCCCACCACCCAGTCCAAGCTTATCATCAACACTAATAATGGAAGATCACAGCAATCTCATGTAGAATTTTTCCCCCTGGTAATATCTTCTATACTCCTTCGTTACATTGGCGCCATTGCCAGGGACACGATTGTTGTTCTTCCTTTCCCTCGTATGTATATTAGGAAAGCCATGGCCAGAACCAAGACTATGGAGAAGCCTATCCTCCAAGGTGGAAATGCATTATACCCAAAACCCCCCCAAGATGGATGGACGGCCTCCTCTTAATCCATATTCTACATTGACGGACGTGGCCCAGAAGTGCAATAATGGGTGCATTCTATTGTATAGAGGCTTGAAATGCCCATTACCGAGCACCAATCCAAACCCCAATTGGAACTTCACACACGACACTAGGAAATTAGCTGGGCTTTGAGGGCGTCACAAGTAGAAGCTTCGCCCCTGGACCATATAATAATGGACCTTTTCCATATGATATGCGATCAAGCAATCCACGTGCAAGCCCTAGAAAAGGAACTGTAAAGAAGAAGAAAGGGCGATGATCGTCTAGCCCAGGAACAGGCAAGGGCGCAAGAAGCAGAAGCACGCCTCTGACGTGAAGAAGAAAAAGCCAGGAGGTTGGAAGAACAACTCAAAACCGTAGAAGCTGAGTGTACCCATAGGCCAACCCAAGCTAGAGTGCAGCGTAGCCATACTCCCCAACCTCTGGTTAGGTGCCATCATGGCGATGCAACCTAGGAAGGTCACAGAAGTCACGACCATGATATTCATGCAAATTGAAGAGGTCAGAGCAGAAAGGGTAGCCCTAATCTCGAAGATATTAGGACCTTAAATCAGAGAATGAAATACAGAAGAAGAGAACATGGAAGGCATAAGGAAGACCCTTTTCTCCATTTTCCAAGGAAATCATGAGGTATACATTTCCACATGGATTGAAACCCCCCAGTGACATCAAGCTTTACGACGGGACCTCGGATCCCCAGAACCATCTAGATATCTTTCGCTCGTGAATGTATCCGGATGGGATGCCAGATCCAGTAAGTGCAGGACTTTCCCTGTCACCTTGGAAAAATCAGCACTAAAGTGGTTCAACCGACTCCCCCTATGCTCCATTCATAGGTTTTTTGACCTGGCCGATAAGTTCCTCGCTCAGTTCTCAGCTAGTCACGGCAAGTCCAAGCCGATGACCAATCTCATAGCGTTTAAGTAAAGGATAGAAGAAAGACTCCAAGAATACGTGGAACGGTTCAACAAGGTTACGTTGGAGATAGTAACCTTAGAGCCACAAACAGCATTGGTGGCCTTCATTCAGGGACTGAAGTTAGAAGCCTTTACCTAGTCACTCTCAAAAAGGAACCCAGAAACATAGAGGAATTGCAGTGCAGGGTAGAGAAATACATCAACATGGAAGAAGTGATGATGGCCAAGTGAGAAGGCGAGCGAGGCCAGAAATGAAGAAGTAGCCCAAGAAGAGACGAGAGGCCTATGAGAAAGAAAGCTCGGACATGGGGGTGGTTCATTGACTACACCCCATTGAATGTGTCCTTGAGCGAAATTTACAAAGAGATCCAGAACACCGAACACCTCAAAAGGCCACCGCCTATCAGGCCAAGAGCAAACAATGACAAGTCGGTATTCTGCGATTTCCACTGGAGCTTTAGGCATAAGACTGAGGATTGTTAGGACCTCCGAGACGCTGTAGAGGAGCTCATAAAAGCAGGAAAATTGGCCAAGTACGTAGCCATTCAGAGAAGCCCTAGAAGAAGATGCCAATCCATAAGCAGGAAGGATGAGAATAAAAGGAGAGATCAGAGAAGGGAACACGATGGGTCCCGAGATAACAACCAAACTGAACTGGTGACCAAAACCATACACACCATAGGTGGTGGTTTTGCTGGAGGAGGATGCTCAAAATCGGCTCGAAAAAGGGCACTAAAGGAAGTTCTAAGAGTAGATCTACCTCGAAAATCATGAACACAAAGAAGAAGCATTATCCTAACCTAATATTCTTGGAAAAAGCCAACCTGGGAATTGTCCCGGGCCATAATGATTTAATAGTTATCTCAGGGGTAATGTTGAACGCAGAAGTCAAAAAGATCCTGGTGGATAAGGGAAGTTCAGCGAACCTATTGTTCAAACCAGCTTTTGAAAAGCTGGGGTTAAGGGACTTCGACCTCTGTGCTTATCTAGATGAGCTGATAAGTTTCTTTGGCGCAATAGCCAAGCCAGAAGGTACGTTACACTTCTTGTCACCATAGGAACAGAGAAAGAAGCAAGAACGATGTCGGTTGATTTTCTGGTTATGGATTGTCCCTCAACCTATAATGTAATCATCAGACGACCCACCATCAACAAACTTGGGGCAGTCGTATCAACACCACACCTCGTAATAAAGTTTCCCTCCGAAGAAGCAAGTGTCATTATGATCTTGGTAAGTTAGTCTGTGGCGAGGCAATGTTACAACGCCAGTCTACAAACCATATCCAAAAGGAAGAAAAGTGAAGATTAGACTAACTCAAGGGTGATGATGGTAGAGCTGGACATGCGAAGCCAAAAGGTGCATAGCAGGCTCGAGCCGGACGATGAACTAGAAGAAGTTCAAATTGGAGGGGATCCAAACAAGACAGCTAAAATAAACAAGCACCTACCATCCCCCGAGAAAGAAGAGCTGATCATGCTTCTGAAGCTGAATGCAGATCTCTTCGCATGGACACCAACGGATATGCCAGGGATAAGCCTGGAAGGAATGAGTTATTACCTCTTGGTTTACGCAGGGTCAAAACCGGTTGCCCAAAAGTGAAGATGGATGTTGGATGAAAAAGCAAAAGTGATTATGAAGCAAACTTCTGAGCTCCTCAAAGTCGGATTGCAATATCCCAGATTCTAAATAAAAGGGTTAGAAAATTTTTGTTCGAACTAGAGAGTGCCAGTCATCCTTACCTGTTATTTGGGTCCTGGATTTCATTAAGTCTAGACCCTACACATCCTTCAAAGGCTCTATGATAAAGTCATAGTCTTGAGATCAAAAGTCCCGGTAATGATTTCCTAGGGAAAAATGAGTTGAAGAGTGACTTTTAATGAATTTTATAAAAGTCTTAAACATTTTGTTTTTGATTTATGAGTTTATAAAATCGTAAGAATTCCCAAATTTGAATTAAAATCTAAAATTTGGATTTTGAATTTTCTGATATTTTATTTAAATCCAAATGGGAGATATTTTCTTATTTATATTTATGTATTAAAGTTAATGGAGAGTAAAATAAATAAGGACATTAACTTATAAGTGAATTCAAGAGAACATTCTAGAGAGCATTGCAGCGCTCAATGAGCGTTGCAGCAATTAGGGAACAGTAAAGCGGTGCAAGGGATGATTTTATGCTTTCTGGTGAGCGTTGCAATGCTCATGAGCGTTGTAGCAGTCAACAAAATTATAAAAACCCCCATTTCAGGTTCCAAACCATTCCAAACACACCCTACACCCCCCAAACACTAGCTCTTTTCCAGAAAACGTGGTCTTGACCCCTAAACTCCACTTCTCTTCCATATTTCTCAAATTTAGCTTCAAATATTCACTTTGGAGGCTTTAAGGCATATTATCTTTTTGGTTTTGCTCTTTCCTCCTTGATTCTCTAAGGTTCTTGAGGAGATTCTCATGTTTGTCAAGGGAGAGGAGTTCTTTATCTATGTTAGGAAGAGAGTTGAGCTATATAGAGGATGATTTAGAGTTCTGTTGATTCTGCATTAGATATTACCATCTCTTTTGTTTCTAAGAGTCTTGGTAGTGATGTTGGTGCAGAATTTTCATTGTTCATGCCACCAGGTGAATAGATTCATATCTGTTATCTTTATGTTATGTATTAGAATTATTTTCATAAAGAGATAATTTATTGCTTGATTTTAGAGATTTCTACAAGGAAATTTGAGATTTTTGTTGGTTTATATGTCTTAGAACTCCTGTTTTTAGAGCATGAAATTGGTTTTTAATAAAACTCATAGGACCATGTTTGTTGTACTGATTTTATGTAGAATTGATTATATATGGGATTGTTAGAAGCTTTTATGATTATTTTAATGGATTCTGAAACTGGTTTGTATATATATGAAATGGTTTTATACCTAGATACAATGTAGAGAAGAAAATGGAATTATGATTGCAAGCTTTGCTATTTTGAAGCACGATATTAAGTTTTCTGATTATAAAGAGCTTGATTGTTGAAATATGATTTAGATAATTAAAAAGTTTTAGAGCTTGAATCTTCATGAGATTCAGAACAGTTGACGGCTACATACTCTGTGGAAGTATGGAATCATAAATGTCTACACAGGGTGATCCCTTGGACATGATTCCACAGTCATGGATATGTTAAGGTTAAACTGTTAGAATCAGCTGGATTCAGAGCTCTTAGAGTATCAGATTTTATTGTTGGTAAAGGATAATCCAAAAATTCAGATATAAAAGGATTTTAGAGCATGTATGATTTCACAGTCAAAGTTATGCTTGGGTTAAGCTGTTAGAGAGTTACAGGAATTCAGCGTTCACAGAGAATTAAAAAGGTTTTAAGGAGTTTCAAATTTAAACGAATATATTTAACTAGGTTAGAAGGTAGCTACAGAGAAACAGGCTACGTGTTAACGGAAGTTAATCCGTTAACCTTGGTACCAAGTAACGTAGGCTAGAAGTTATACAGATTTATATCCAGAGATTACTAAGATTTTATTGTCACACTGGGGACGGCGATACATAACGCCTAGATGTGACTAGAGATTCATATGCAGAGTTTTGAGATCAATCCACGAGGGATGCGGTTCATGAGGAACTATTAAGATCTCAATTAGGAACCCTTATTCATGAGAAACTGGGTACCCATAGAGCAGAGATTACTGTTTCTCTAGGAGTTACAATACTATGAGTTTATATGATTTCAGGCATGAACGTAAGTTAAGAAAATTGTTTTTGAATTATAACATGTTGATTAGAATGTATATGTACTATGAATACTTTTAAGTATTAATGATGTTATTATGATTTTATGCATTATTTTTTGGCGTCCCATGAAAGGAGGTTTTAGGTGAGGATTCACTCACTGAGTTTTGGCAACAAAACTCACCCTTATCTTTCTTTCTCTGTTTTACAGATAGAGCAGTTGCCATGGATTCTCTTCAACCCCCCTTTCTCCCAGTAGTACTAAACTTCAGATGGTGAGTCTTGCTGTCATTCTGGTTTAGAGTGCTCCAGTGTAGATGCAGCCAGGATCTAACCCTTAGATCATGTTTTGCATGCTGGTATATTCATATTTTGTATTTAAAGACATTTTTGTATTAATTTAATGGACTTTTGAAACAGAGTAACTTATATTTTTTTACGTGATATTATGATTTGAGGCCTCAGAAATAGATTATGAAATGGCAGAAATGGTTATTTCGATCATTTTATTGTTTTGAATATAAGGTGATTTATATGGAGAAAAAGAGAAATTTTCTGGTTTTTATAGTTTTTATGAACAGAGCATGCGGGTAGAAACAATTAATAGGTCATGGGGCTTGTGTGAGGATGAGTTTTCTCATGTGCCAGTCATGTTGCTAGATCGGGTCGTGACAAGGTGGTATCAGAGTATTATGTTTCCCTGCATATCATTGGAGCAAGTGTCCACAAGTAGTGCTTCATTCATGTAAATAGAAAAGTGCCTATTTGCATTAATGAAGCATTACTTGAGGCCTTTAGGATGGTCAGTCATGTCTAAGTTCAGAGATAGAGTCATGTCCATTCTTATGAACGGTGATCCCTTATCTTACATACTCTCATCTTTTAGTTGTGAAATCTAGTATACCTCCCCGTCATCCTTTAAGTTTGGTAGACTCGGGATAGTAGAAATTGAGAGTTCCTAGCCCAATGAGAAGTTTAGATACAGTAGAGACAAGTTTGAGTCAATTCCAGTTGTACATGAATTTCTGAATATGCCTTTGGAGAAAGTTTGAGAAAGAAAGAATCAGAAATAGAGAAGGAGAATTAGAGCAAGAATGAAGGTAACATAGACACCCACCTATAACTTACATTAGAGGAAGAATTGCCGTGGGAGGTGAAACCATTCAGAGAAAATTTATTAGAGTATTCTCAATCAAAATGTTCCTAATGCCTGAACCTATTCTTGAAACCCTATAAGAGTTGAGTTTAGATTTGGGGACCAAATCCTTTTGAGGGGGGAGGAATGTAATACCCCAGGTTCTAAATAAAAACATTAGAAGATTTTTTTTCGAACCAGAGAGTGCCAGTCATCCTTACCTGTTGTTCAGGTCCTGAATTTCACTAAATCTGGACCCTACACATCCTTGGAGGGTTCTATGATAGAGCTATAATCTTGAGATCAAAAGTTCCAGTAATGATTTCCTAGGGAAAAATGAGTTGAAGAGTGATTTTTAATGAATTTTATGAAACTCTTAAACATTTTGTTTTTAGTTTACAAGTTTATAAAATCATAAGAATTATCAAATTTGAACTAAAATCCAAAATTTGAATTTTGAATTATTGAGATTTTGATTTTCTGATATTTTATTTAAATCCAAATAGGGAGTATTTTCTTATTTACATTTATGTTTTAAATTTAATAAATGAGGATATTAACTTAAAATTAATAAATATAAATAAGTGAATTCTGGAGAACATTCTGGAGAGTGCTACAACGCTCAATGAGCACTGCAGTGATCAGGGAATAGTAAGGTGGTGCAAAGGACGATTTTATGCTCACTAGTGAGTACTACAACGGTCAATAGAATTATAAAAACCCTTATTTCGGGTTCCAAACCATTCCAAACACACCCCACACCCCCCAAACATGAGATTTCTTCCAGAAAATGTGGTCTTCACCCCTAACTCCACTTCTCTTCTATATTTCTCAAATTTAGCTTCAAATATTCACTTTGGAGGCTTTAAGGTATGTTATCCTTTTGATTTTGCTCTCTCCTTCTTAATTCTCTAAGGTTCTTGAGGAGTTTCTCATGTTTGTCAAGGGAGAGAAGTTCTTTCTCTATGTTAGGAAGAGAGTTAAACTATTTAGAGGATGATTTAGAGTTCTGTTGATTATATATCAGATATTACCATTTCTCTTGCTTCTAAGACTCCTGGTGGTGCTGTTGGTGCAGAGTTTTCATTGTTCATCCCACCAGGTGAGTGGGTTTAAATTTGTTATCTCTATGTTATGCATTAGAATTATTTTCATAAAGAGATAATTTACTATTTGATTTTAGAGATTTATGCAAGGAAATTTGAGATTTCTATTGGTTTATATGTCTCAGAACTCCATTTTGAAACATGATATTGAGTTTTCTGATTATGAAGAGCTTGACTGTTGAAATGTGAGTTAGATAATTAAAAGGTTTTAGAGCTTGCATCTTTATGAGATTCAGAACAGTTGACAGCTACATACTCTGTGGAAGTATGGAATCATAAATGTCTACACAGGGTGATCCCTTAGACATGATTCCATGGCCACGGATATGCTAAAGTCAGACTATTAGAATCAGCTGGATTCAGAGCTCTCAAAGTATCAGAGTTTATTGTTGGTAAAGGATAATCTAGAAATTCAGATATAAAAGGATTTCAGAACATGAATCTTTGTATGACTCAGAACAGTGGGCGGATACATATTCTGTAGACGTGAAATCATCAATATGATTTCATAGTCACAGTTATGCTAAGGTCAAACTGTTAGAGAGTTACAAGGATTCAGAGATGACAGAGAATTAAAAAGGTTTTAAGGAGTTTCAGATTTAAATAAATGTATTTAACTAAGTTAGAAGGTAGTTACAGAGAAACAGACTATGTGTTAATGGCAGTTAATCCATTAACCTTAGTACCAAGTAGCCCAGGCCAGAGATTATAGAGATTTATATTCAGAGATTACTGAGATTTTATTGTCACGCTAGGGATGGCAATACATAACGCCTAGATGTGACCAGAGATTCATATCCAGAGTTTTGAGATCAGTCCACAAGGGACGCGGTTGATGAGGAACCATTAAGATCTCAATTAGGAACCCTTGTTCACGAAGAACTAGGTACCCACAGAGTAGAGATTATTATTTCTCTAGGAGCTACTATACTATGAGTTTATATGATTTCAGGTATGAACGTAAGTTAAGAAAATTGTTTTTGAATTATAACATGATGATTAGAATGCATATGTACTATGAATACTTTTAAGTATTAATGATGTTATTATGATTTTATGCATTATTCTTTGGTGTCCGATGAAAGGAGGTTTCAGGTGAGGATTTACTCACTGAGTTTTGGCAACAAAAGTCACCTTTTCCCTCTTTCTCTGTTTTAGAGATAGAGCATTTGCCATTTTATGTGACATTATGATTTGAGACCTCAGAAATAGATTATGAAATGGCAGAAACGATTATTTCAATCATTTTATTGTTTGGAATATAAGGTGATTTATATGTAAAAAAGAGAAATCTTTTGGTTTTTATGGGTTTTATGAACAGGCGTGCAGGTAGAAACAATTAATAGGTCATGAGGCTTGCATGGGAATGAGTTTTCTCACGTGCCGGTCACATTCCTAGATCGGGTCGTGACACAGATTCATCCGCGATGTCTTCAAATGTCGTGCTGGTCTCAAAAGCTAATGGAAAGCTTCGTATGTGTGTGGATTACACAGACTTAAACAAAGCCTATCCAAAGGATCCATACCCACTCCCAATATAGATAGCCTCATTGATGCGACATCCAGGTTTAGATTCCTAAGCTTCATGGACAATTATTCTGGTTATAATTAGATCCCAATCAACTCGGACAATGAAGAAAAGACAGCATTCATCACCTCAATGGCTAACTACTGCTAAAAGTCATGCCATTCGAGCTGAAGAATACAGGATCTACATATCAAAGGCTAATGAACAGGATGTTTGTAAAGCATCTCGGAAGCAAGATGGAGGTGTACATAGATGATATGTTGGTGAAAACGCAAGAGGCTGGGAGCCTCATACTAGATCTACAAGAGATATTTCATAGCATCCGAGCCCATAGAATGAGATTAAACCCATCCAAGTATGCTTTTGCAGTGGGCGCGGGAAAATTCTTTGGGTTCATCCTTACACATAGCGGAATCGAAGCCAATCTGAAAAAGTGCAGGGCCACTCTTGAAATGAAAAGCCCTACATGCGTGAAAGAGGTGCAGAAGCTTACAGAAAAGTTGGCATCCCTTTCAAGATTCCTATCATTATCAGCTCGGAGATCTCTGCCCTTATTCGAGTTGCTAAAAAAGGCAAAAGCTTCCAATGGAATGAGCAATATGAACAAGCTTTCCAAAGCTTCAAGGAATATTTGGCAACTCCTTCCAAAGCCGGAAAAGTACTCATCCTCTACTTATTCGCGGGAAACACCTCCGTAGGAACTGTGCTTATTCGAGAAAATGAAGGAGAACAAAAACCAGTATATTTCACAAGCAAAGCCTTATAGGGATCCGAGATAAGGTACCAAAAACTTGAGAAAATCGCCTTTTGCCTTATCCTCACATCTAGAGGACTTAGACAGTATTTCCAGGCCCACATTATCTTGGTAAGAACGGATCAACCAATCAGGCAAATATTACAACAGCCAGACCTTGTAGAAAGGATAATTGCCTGGTCAGTTGAGCTCTCAAAATTTGATATTTGTTTTGAACTAAGGAAAGCCATCAAAGCCCAAGTCCTAGCCAACTTTGTTCGAAAGTTCATAGATGATGAGGAAAAAGGCCCTGAGATCTTGGATTTATACGTCGATGGATCATCAAACCTTCGTGACAGTAAAGCAGGAATGATGCTAGAAAGGAATGAAGAAGTCCGAGTTGAAATGTTAGTCAACTTCGACTTCTTCACCTCCAATAACCAAGCTGAGTATGAAGCAATTATAGTAGGGTTGAACCTAGCAAAGGACATGGGAATAAGAGAACTCACAATATGCAGTGTTTCCTAGATCGTAACTTACTAGATTAAAGGCACATACACGGCACGAGATCCGATGTTGAAACTCTACTTGGAAGTTATCAAGAACTTATCCTCTAGCTTCCATAAAGTAGGAGTAAAACACATACCTTGGGAGAAAAATGTCAGGGATGATATTCTGCCCAAGTTAGCAAGTACTAAGCTGGAGGGAATAACAGGAGTTTAGTACTCCAAACACTCGGACAATCAAGCATCTTAGAAAAAAGAGAAATTTCAACAATTAAGACAACTCCGAGTTGGGCAGCAGGGATCCTGGAGTATTTGAAACTCGAAACCCTACCAAATGATCCAAGAGAAGCTCGGAAAATATCCTACCTAGCCCCTTGTGAATAGACAACTATATAAGAAAGTATTATCTCAGCCATGGCTGAAATGTCTGAATAAGGAACAAGCTGAGTATGTGCTCCGAGAAATTCACAAAGGGATAGCTGGAAACCACCTCGGAGGACGTACATTAGCACTGAAGGTCCTCTGTGCAGGATACTATTGGCCTTCTTTAACTCGCGAAGCTGCCGAGTTCATGAAGACATGTCAAAAATGCCAAGAGCATTCTCATTTTCATGTGGCCTATACTGAAGAAATGACGGTGATCACAACCTCTTGGCCATTCGAAAAGTGAAGCATTGACCTCCTAGGACCTTTCCCCCTAGCCCCAGGGCAGCTTAAGTACTTGATCGTTGTAGTAGATTATTTTACGAAGTAGATTAAGGTGGAGCCCCTCTCCACATTCATGTGGAAAAATGTTATCACCTATTTTGGCATTCTAAAATCTATAGTCACGGACAATGGATCTCATTTCACAGGTCGAAAGTTCAAAAAGTTGCTTGAAAACCTACAAATCTCACAACATTTCACCTCAGTCGAACACCCCCAAGCCAACAAGCAAGCCGAAGCCACGAACAAGGTCATACTACAAGAACTTAAGAAAAGGTTGGACAAAGCCAAAGAAGCATAGCTAGACGAACTCGGAAGTGTCCTCTGGGCTCCCAGAACAATGCCGCACTCATCTACCCAAGAAACTCCAATCAGCCTAGTCTATGGGACTGATGCTGTCATTCCAATAGAGATCGGAGAAGCAAATCCAAGGCTACTGGCTTGCTTAGAGCAAAGAAATGAAGCTCAAAGAAGGGAAGAGCTTGATCTGATAGAAGGAACATGTGAAGAAGCCCACCTCTAAGAAATGGAGCTGAAAAGATGGATCGCTAGGAGATATAATGAAGGTGTGATTCTGAGGCACTTCAACCCAGGAGATCTCATTTTCCGACGTGCCAACATCGGCCCACCACCTCCAGGACATGGAAATCTAGCATCCAACTAGGAAGGCCCATATCGAGTTGTTGAGGTATTAGGCAAAGGAGCTTACAAGTCACAACTATCGAAGGAAAAGAAGTTCCGAGGTCATGGAATGCCACCAACCTCAGAAGACTTTATGTTTAGTTTGAAGTTGTACAAATCGTATGAAAGTTTGGTTCTTTTTTTCCTATCTTGGGTTTTTCCCCACAGGGTTTTTTTGAGAAGGTTTTAATGAGGCCAAACCTAAGTACGTCCGGGTTAGACAAAAAGCCACCCGATTTGACCCATCATTAATGAAATTCGTTTATTCAATTATCCTAGCACAAAAAGTAAAGCAAAGGTTGTAACCCTGTGAACAATTAAAAATCAAGTTAATAAAGCCGAATCGCAATTATCTCGAAATGGAGGTCTTAACCACGTTACAAATCCTATGGAAATATGCCTAAGGTAAAGAAAACGAGTACAAATCATCTAAAATCAGAGGCATCAGCCACGTAGATCATTTTAACTCGCTCTAATTCCTAAAACTAAAGGAAAGTCAATCCTTTATCACAACCAGGTACAAATCATCTAAAATCGAGGGCATTAGCCACATAAATCATTTTAACTCATTCTAATTCCTGAAAACTAAAGGAAAATCGGGGACAAATTATTAAAAGCATAGACCGTAGCCATGTAGTTAGTCTTAAACTCGCTCAAAATTAAAACTGAAAATAGTTAGCTTGAAATAATGCAATAGTGTATAATCATACTTCATCGAAGCCGAAAATCGCATTATCCAGACAAAGTTAAAAGCAGTTACATTCACAACAATAAAAGATATCATATCCACAAAATTATGACTTCGCAAAGTCGGAACAAAAAGAAGAAGACAAAATAAAAATGATCACACAGGACCGGGCTCTTCATCCGGCATATCCACAATCTTGCCATCTTCAACCATACAGAAGATCCCCCTTCGGAAAAATCAGCGTCCGGGCAGATAACCTTCGCCTGAGCTATTGTATTTTCAAAGACCTCGGTGGTGCTCTTCTCCCAATTAGCTAGGGTCTTTGGTACATTATTCTTAAGCTCGGAAACCTACATGGCCAACCCCGTATTCCTCCTTACATGAGAATCATTCTCATTCTGCAAAGCAGCCTACTTCTGCTTCAGATTATAGAGTTCCTTCTCAGCAGTCTTAGCACGAGAAATGAGATCGTTGTTATCACTTATATATTCATTCAAAGATTCTTTAAGATTCTCAAGGTGCCTCTTCTCCCCTTCAAGTTCAAAACCTCACTCCTTTTTCTCCTTCTCGGATCTCTTGAGATCAAAAGCCAAGTCCTCACTGCACCGGAGTAGTGCCAAGGCCCGAAAAAGAGAACGTTGGCCCCACTGAAGCTGATAAGCAAGGACGGATCTCTGCAGCTGGTGGCGCATTCCCTTTGAATAAATTTGCTCATCTATTAGCTGAGAAAAAGGGAAATCCTCAAAAAACAAGGCGACACCCTTCTATTTCTCCAATTCAGGATTCGAGCCCAACACTTCCACATCAGGAGATGAATTGGATCCTCGATCCAAAAGGCTTCTCCCATTTCCTTGGGAATCATCAACATCTAGCCTCTATTTTTTGGGCTCTAGTGGTTCAAAGTCGGTTGAAGGAGAGGAACTCGACCTTTCCTAGAGTTGGCTTTGGGCCAATAACTCCTCCATGTTTCTTTTCAACACTTGAGATTGCAAGGCCCTCACATTCGAATGTGAGGCCATGTCACCTAAAAAGGAAAACATTCCATCAACCCCAGAACAATATAGCCAATAAACATGCAAAGAAAGACAAAGCAGGAACCCAGACCAAGATATGCTTTAATGACTTCAAAAGAAGAATGGAAAATCCTCTTCAAGCTAAGGGCATTCGACCTCTAAATCTTCAAAAGAAGTTTACTACTGATTTTTCAGCGAGATTCAAAGAATCCTCAGTAAGCTTGGAAAACTGAGGAACAAGAGTCCAGTAGTAGGGGAACCCGAAGTTACCAACCAGGCCAACAAAAAAAGGTTAATGGTGAGGAACCCCTTGAATCTTAAAATAAAACTCCTTGAAGTGGTGGAAGGACTCTTTGTAGGCCTCAAAGACCTTCTTGTTTACTTGACCTCGAAACGAGATCCAGGAACCACTAGAAGGTTTGCTAAATACAAACAAGTATAGAAAGGCTTAGGGAAAAGGCGAAATTTCAAGATAATCGCATACAACCTCAAACCCTTAGATCATGGCCCAGCTATTGGGATGTAGCTGAGAAGGAGCGACATTGATTCCTTTAGTATTGTAGTTTGGAAGTCGGTAAACGGAAGTCGAACACCTAACTTATCAAAGAGGATGTCATACATCCAGAAATACTCGAAGTCATCATTCCCTGGGCGAGTACAAACTCTTTCCTCAAAATTTGCAGCTTCTAGGGACTATTTGGATTCATCCTCAAGATCTAAACATATCCGGGTGTTGCGCTCGGAAGCCGGAAAGGCACTTCATATCCACCAAAGAAGGAGTTCCCAGAATCTCATCAAAAAAATGATGTAGTTAATCTCCGGCATATGTTCTCGGAAGACGGAAAACCTTAGGAACCTTGGTCCTATGCTTTCCCATGACTTACAAGGGGAAAACCACCACATATCTAACGTCGAAATTCGTAAAGAGATGCAAGTTAATAGAAGGAAATATGTAGCCTAAGGCGGTTTCCTTGAGCCCAAAACTAAAGCCTCCCTACGATAAAGAAGGGCCACAGTCGGAAAATCACAGACAATCATGAAAGGCAAACCATACGGCGCCTGAAAAGCAGAGAGAAAATCCTCTCATAGCACGGTGGCAGCACCAATAACAGCCCTCATGAGTAGGTAGCCGAGGCGGCGCGGTCAATACAATATGTCGGCACCACCATAAAACCACTCACGCCTGTAATACCACTCCTCAAAAACCCCAAACCATACACATAAGAACAAGGACCTTAGATAATGCTCAATGGAGAAAAAAGAACCAAGAAAAAGAAGAGTTGGAGGAAATTGTACTTGGAATCAATACAATGATGAATCTACCAATGTTAGGAAGAAAACCCACAATGGATGCTTCTGCAGTTCTCCTCGGTCTGCTACAAATGAGAAGAACGGAAAGAAAAACAGGTGCAAAATGTAAAGAAAGAGAAAAGGCGCAGGAGAAGAAGAAAAAGAGACGGGTTCAAAAGTGACTTTTCCCCATGATTATAAAGGACATAATAGTAAAATAAGCCTTTGGATCATTTATTTTCGCGCCTCAAAAGATGCACCATGGGACATGTGTTGCCAGAAGACGAGATGAAATGACGTGGTGAAACGACAATCTTACCTGGCTAGGAGCAGGGGAGTCATGATGATCCCTTATCCAGCAGAAAAATCTAGGGTGGGACTGTTAACTCATTCCAGAACTCATATAAAGAAGATTTGGACTCGACACCCGATCACATATGATCAAGTATTGAGGTGGGGGCTCGCACTGTTATGACCTGCTAATTGGGCCAGGACCTTAATGATCCTAATGGGCTTAGAAGAATAAGATTGACTATCCCATAACACAAAGGAAGATGAATCCAAGGTTTTTAGGTCGAAAGTCATAACACGACCTGCGCCATGCTCATCTCGATTTCCGTCCTCCGATTCCAGAAAGCCCTTTCATGGGACTACCTGGTCGGAGAACCGGTCATATCACCAGCCCACCTTCTCATATCACCAGCCCACCTTCTCATGTCCCGGCCCATGCATAAACCTACTGACCACGTCTCCGAAATAATGGGAAGTGATAAACTAGACAGGGACCCCCTACTTATAGGGTCTCTAATGGCTAGCCAGGTATGTATTCTATACACAGCTTACTGTTGCCTCAGCCTACACTAATACCCTTGGTGGAGTTCCTGCAAGTATCTCACCACCCAGTGCAAGCTTTTCATCAGCACTGATGAGGGAAAATCACATCAATCTCATGTAGAATTCTTTCCCCCTAGTAACATCTTCTATACTCCTTCAATATATTTCTTTTTTATTTTATAATTATGATTAATTTAAAATACTTTTCAGTATTATATATTTTTTAGCTTTTAAATTTTTACAAAAATAAAAATTAATATTGAAAACATTTAAATGAGTAAATACTTATTATAAGGTAATCCTATGTGTCTACTTGCGCATGTGTGTGAAGGCCTGGCACGTACACGTATCTTGTACCTTCAATAATTTTTAATTGAAGATATTTTCTATGAAACCTATTTCTGGATCACATGCTATATAATATGTTTATAGGCTTTTAAATTAATTTAAAATTTTTTTGATACACTTTTAACATATATTTAAATCAACATAACATAAATAAAAAACTATATGATCACACATGTTCAATTATTTTAAAATTTGACACAACAAACAATTAATATGGTACATAATTATAATCGAACGATTAAATTGACAAAATATATTCTATAAAAATTTGTCGACGGCGTAAGTGTACTCAGATCTTATACGATGTCAACTATCAACAGATCTCTTTTTATATATCATTGTTTTAGAATTAAATATAAGGTAGCCGTTCAACCGTACATTAACTTCGTTCTCCACTCTCTCCAACTTATTATTATTTTTTTTAAAATTTTTCAACCAATGACCTTAAGACAGTTATTAGATAAATCCTTGTAATTAATAATCTTGCTTGATCTGTGTTAGTAATCTTTGACTTCTCTTTCTTTTGCCCTGACAACCTGTTCCTGTCTGGGGTTGGATGCTGTCTCCTTTGGCAGTTTATTTTTTGGCACAGTGCAATAACTGCCTGGTCAGCCTGCACAGAGAAATCCCAGATAAACCAAAATTAAAAGTAGTATATAAAATATTATTTCAAGAGGATTTATTAGCTATATTTAATTATTTCAGTTATGTTATTTACACTCATAATATATAAAATATTATGTTGATTTATGTCTCATCTACTATTAGATAGGGTATGAATCTTATTGAAGTAGGCTCAACATCTCATTTAATGATTAATGAGATTTGAGTCAACATGATGTTTCATATATTGTGAGCATAAATAAAATTTTTCTAATTATTTTCATCATCATTTGTAACATGCACATCTGCTCAACCGACAATGGGAATTTGTTACTCAAATATGCAAATAATAAAAAAAAAATTATCTATCCTGCTCTTTGACAACGCACACATTTATTAACTGGGTCATTATGTTGTGAAATGCATAGCTCATATCTTGCAATGTGATGGCGATGGTTTAACTTTCATTCATTGGAGAGTTACTCGGTACTCAGTGGACAGTGGCGATCATGATACATGATGTGGCGTTTTCAGTTGCATCTTTCATGAAAAAGTAAGAAATACTAGCACGTATTACATGAAAGGAAAATTCGCCTCTCCTTTTTTTTCCCCCTCTGCAAACATTTATGTGTAGCAAGGCATTAATTTGGACATGTTGAGATTGATCCTACACATCTTTTTTCATCAACCGCGAGTACGGGCTATTGGCACTGATTTTTCACAAATAGGTATATATACGTATAGGCCAAAATAAACAAGTTTGTCAAATTCACGATAACAAGTACAACCAAAAAAAAAGAGTCTACATGGAAGAGCAGAGGAAGCAAAAATTTAGCAGAAGTAAAAGTTTTAATCACTTAAGCGAGTGTTTTTATGTCAAGAACAAAACCCTTTTAAAAGCTTGGTTTGATTTCAATCTTCTCTTAATATAAAGTTTTATCATTTTTATTTAAAGTAAAAAAAAATATTTGTCTCATAAATGATAGTCGGTGTCCATTTTATTTTTGAAATTGTGAAAACGTACATCTAAATTGACCCTCAGACATTTTCTAATCTGTGCATATCAACTCTTTTGTTAATTTTTCTGTCTATTATCAATGGAAATAAATAGAACTTGGTTAAGAAAATTTAGAGTATTAAATTGTCCATTATTTTTAGTTTAGAGACTAAAGTACATATGACTTAAAATTTAAAGATATAATACACTTATTTTTCAATATCAATGAAGAAAATTTTAAGAGAAAAACTGAAGTTCACGTTTAGAGAAATTTAGGTGTTTATTGCACATTTTCAAAAGTACTTGGGTAACATTATGACCTATAGCTAATGTGCAAATGTGTGTGTGTATATATATATATATATATATCATCTTAAATAAGAATAATGCTAGACACAAACCATATAAATCAGAATTTCAATGAAGCTATAAAGATTATTAGACAGAATAGGTAGTAGCAACTACTCATTTCAATATTATGCTGATCATTGGTAAAAAATCCTAAGAGTATAATTATTATACTTTCTTTTTCTAATTTTCTTCAAATGATGGTACCATAAAAAATATGAAACTTCATTTCGTGGAATCAAAAGTACATTTTTAAAATCTTAAGCTACAAGGGAAGATCTAATAATGACTTTCACCTCTAACATCTTAACATTTTTAGTATTTTTCTTTAAAGTATATCTACCCTTGGATACTGATTCAAGAGACCCTTCTGCTAACTGTCTTTTACCATATTTGAATGTTGATCCAATGCCGTGCAACTCGCTTACCACATCACTCAACCTTGGTAGTTTTCAACTTGGTTGTTTTGGGATACAACAAGCTAGATCCAAAAAGGCTTATTATCTCTTTTCAGTCAGAATATGCTCTGACCCACAAAAAAAAGAAGAGAGTATATGCTCTGAAAAATAATGAAAAGTTAGGGCTTGTTTACTTTCAGTTTTCATTTTTAATATTTAGAATTTTGTGAAGAAAATACTGAAAACTGGAAATGAAAACTGAAAACTAAGATTTGTACCTGCTTGGTTTCAATTTCTAATTTTCATTTTCAGTTTTTTAGTTTTCAGGATTTTGTGAAAGAAATAATGAAACTGTAAATGAAAACCGAAAGCTAGAATTTGTTACGAGCTTGTTTGGTTTGAGTTTTCAGTTTTCCAGTTTTTCAGATTTTATGAAGGAAATACTAAAAATTTTTAAAACTATAAATTTTAGCTTTCAGTTTTAATTTCCCATTTTCAGTATTCCTTTCCTAAATTCTTGAAAACTGAAAAATTAAAAATGAAAACTGAAAATTAAAATCAAATAAGCTCAGTTTTTAGAATTTTTAGTATTTCCTTTATAAAATCTGAAAAACTAGAAAACTAAAAATAAAAACTGGAAACTTAAACCAAATGGGCCTTGTAGTTTTCAGAATTTTCAGTATTTTCTTTACAAAATCTAAAAAAAAAAAACTCAAATCAAATAGACCTTAACATTTTGTTCACAAATTTTGCTAGAACAATGTGATAATATTACTATCTTTAATATAGATGATTAGTCTTCTAACCACTTTGAATTTTTGTAAATTATAGTTTCAATTCTAACAAATAATCCTATCTAGCTATGTTATTTATCCACTTATTATCTCATGCAGCACCCGCACATAAATTGTTATAATGAGCTGTAAACACTGCCTGGATCAGTAGTGTTTCTGAATCCAACTTCACCACAGACTATTACATTGTTTCCAGTTATCTAATCAATAAAACTTGCAGATATAGTTGCAGGATATAGGCTGAACCATGTTCAATCACAAACTCCCCTCCTCGTTAGTTAAGTTCTCCACACTTTCTACTACAGTAGCTCACAACCAGAAAGATAGCTGGGTTCATAACACAATTAAACTTTTAAGTAACCAACAAAAAATTGCATCAAATTCACAAACATTATTATTTGTCTTTTTAAGATAAAATGAATATGTCTAATTAGCCATCTTTTTTGAAAGATAAAGCTCACTCATTCTACTCTTGGATTTACTTGACTGAGATTAACGTTTTCATTTTTGGGTCGTCTCATAATGTCGTTCCTTGTATTTCTTAATTGTTAAAAGTATGATTGTCTAAGTAATGATTTTTCACCTTGACTACTTATTATTGTTAGCAGGTTCTGGTGCTCATCTGGTTTAATTTCATTCAGGTTTTCAATTTTAAAAGCTATATAAAGTAGGTTCAGATTTAGACAAGCTAAGTACAGATGCATGTTGCTGCAGTGTCCTGAATCCTGATGAACTAGTCAATTATTTTGGTGAAAATTCCTGTTTTCTAGATATGTTGCTTAGTTTTGAAGGAAAAATCTGTTGGCTCTTACCCTTTTTCACTCTCCAGCACACACAACAGATCTCAAGGTTTCTTGTTCTCGAAAGCTTTCTATTTGTATACACTGTACAGTAATCAATTAATAACATGTACCCAGTGAACTTTAGTGAAGTTTTGATTTTTTTTTTTCTTTTTACAATCTTCTAATAAGTGTACTAGTGCTGAAGGACTAGGGTTCTTCTTCTGTGACTCTCATGACTAGACATATTCTCTTGAAACACTAATCTGGTACACACCCATTTTCACCTATTTTCTGTTGGAGCCCCTAGAAGTGTAGATATTAAGAAACTTTCAGTGCAACGATGGAGACTAGCATTTTCAAAATTATTCAAGTTATATATATATATATATACACACACATACCGGGATATAAAAATCTTGGTGTTTTATTGGCCGGTCAATTAGCATATGTATCATGTTGAATTACACATACACCAATTAGATATGACTAAACATAAAACTTATAGATTAATTAAATTGTGATCACAGAATGAGAGTCAGAGTCTAACTTATATGCCGTGCAAATCTCACTGCCATATGCCTGTGGTCCCTCTTTCTATTAGTTGAGTGGATGCTTTTAAGAACCTACCTTGGTCCCTCATCTATGTAGAGCGGCTAGCAATCTATCGTCTAATAATCCAGCTGATCAGACTCCAATGGCATACACCACAACTTTTGAAAGTGATTATGACTTACATAGCTAGGTGAATTTCTTCCACAACATCCGAATACTTTAGCCTCTTAGAGCCTTCTGTAACTCGGTGCAACCACAACTGTAAAGATTGGACATATGAATAATTCAAAAACTACAAAACACCAAAAGGATTTAATTCTGATGATGATATATATAGGTTTTAAATTGTGGTTGTGCTGTAATATGTAAAATTGCATAAAAATATTATCAACACGGCTATAATATACTACTATGATGTGGTTGAAGAAGACGCCACAATACCAATAATATTGCAGTCACAATTATAGTTGTGAACCGTAATCGCAATCATAATTCTTAATTAGGTTTCACTCTTATATTTGATCTTGCTTTAATTTCATATATTTAAAATGCATTAACTCTCTATAATAACTTTATGTTGAATTTTCTCTGTTTCCTTTAGTTCAGTGTGGAATTTCTTGATAAAGATATTTGTGGTTACCCAAAAAGTGTAAACCCTCTTTTATTTATTTTTTTAATTGTTTTTCTTTCTTTTTGTTTAAATCAAGTTATAAATGGATAGAAGGCGTTCATTTTTCATCTAAAAAATATTATTTGTACTCATTATTTATAAAATACTATATTATCACATCTTTATTTATTATTGAGTAGGGTGTGAATCCATTTTCTTTGAGACTCATTTCTTATTTAATAACAGATAAAAATATGTGAATATGATATCCCATAAAATATGAGAATAAATAACATACTATTTCCATTCCATCCCCTCCTTTTTCTTTTCACCTTTCTCCCTTTGGGCCGGCAGTCCTTATTCCAATGAAAAGTTAAGCTTACTATCTAGTGTGTCTAACCTTCACTCGGTTGAATAATTGTATTTTGCATCAGTCATAACCATTTAGTCAGTGATTGTTCAGGATGTGGTATGAACAAATCGAGGAAGTTACTACCGGCAGTTTGGTTGACATGTCACTTTACAAGGATGCCACATGATTACCGGTAAACCTATAAAGTAGGGACACATCATTAGAGTGTCGTGTTTATGTATTAGACACGTGTCCATTTTGAATTTTATATAACATATCAATAACACATATTTATATATATTTAATTTAAAATTTACTTTTTTCTTATTCTAACATAGAAAAACACAATATATACAAGATTATAAAAAGGAAATAATTTATAACATTTTGAGTTTATAAAAAAATAAATCATAAATAAACCTTATATAAATGATATTTGAATAGTATATATTTTTTTTAAAATTTTTAATTTTATATATATTGTGTTCATATTCTATAACTTTTTCAACTTTAACGTGTTGATTGTCTCATGCCCGTGCCGTGGTAAACCAATTCTTTTTATTGTTTGCTTTTTACATTTACATGCATCAAGGAAGCCTGTAAAATTCCAACTTTTCTTTTCACTTGAATTCTCAATTAACATCTAGAAATATTGGATGCAGTGGCAAGTGAATTGCATTGTATATTAAAAAGCACGGTTTAAACTTCGAGAAGCTCTTAAATAATTTTAGAGCAAGAAAAAATAATTTGTCATGCATCATTTATTATTTAGCATATCAATTTTCTAGGTGATTATTATTTTTCAATTAATTTTTAATATTTTTAATATAATAGATGACATGTCAAATAACAAATATTAAAGAGAAAAGTTATTTTATTTTGTTTTTTATTTTGGCTTTATGAGTGCAAATTATTTTAAACTTTGAAAGAAGTATATATATTTGTTGAAAAGATCTTAGTTACGAGTGTGCCTGAAAAAGTATAAATATTTAAAGACAAAAAAAAAAAATTCTCAATAAATTCTACAGTAAATTATCTCCCCGATGGAATAGTATGAAGTCTAAGATTGGGGTCATCATCTGCTTAAATAATTAACATCTAGGGTGTTTCTGATACCTTCTCCTCCATTATTTCTTCTCTTTCTAGGCTATGGTGGAAATTGGCAAAGCATAGAGCAGAATAACCACTCATAGCTCGGAATTTCCTCTCATGTAAGTTTTATTTAGACTTGTGATCTCATCAATACTAACGTGAGCTTCATATGCTTCTCATTCTTCTATTTCTTTTCAGTGAAATCCCACTTTGTGTTTGCACAGTCTCCAACTAGCAAGCCTACGCTTTTTCCCTTCCATTTGGTTCCAACAGACCATGAATTGAGTAAATAGAGAAATTTTCTTCACCTCAATTTTGGAGCAGCATATAACTTCATCACCACTTGAAGTACTCTCAAATGGAATTGGGAAACCGATTTAATTTCAGAGTGTAGATCGAACTTCCATTATTTCTTTGGGAAACTTTTTTCACTTTCTGAACCCTCATCACTTTTTTGCTCACTAATTTATGATGAGCCTTTATTACCTTCTATTTACAAACAGCTGAAATGGGAATGATTCATGTTATAGTTGCAACAAAATCTTGAAAAATATCATAATATAACTCACAAAGGTTTCTGATACCAATAATTCTGATAAAACTTTTTATTGTTAATCAGAGGGGTAGCTCAGTTTCTTGCAGCACCATATACTGAGGACAAAATTAAAGTGATTATTGGATGGATACACATATGTATCAACTAAGAGAATGAAGAGATAAGTGAGATGGTGATGATGGCAAGTTCAAGAGAAGGTTATCAAGCAAAGCAAGAGGATGATACTGCTTTTGATATTGACAAGTGCTCCAAGTTCATACCTTCTACTTCAAGACAATGGTCGGCTTTCAGGAACCCAAGAATTGTGAGAGTGTCACGCTCCTTTGGAGGGAAAGACAGGCACAGCAAGGTTTGCACCATCAGAGGCCTTAGGGACCGCAGGATTAGGCTCTCAGTTCCCGCAGCAGTTCAGTTGTATGAGCTTCAGGACAAGCTTGGGGTAAGCCAGCCCAGCAAGGTCATAGATTGGCTTCTTGAGGCCACGAAACTTGACATTGACAAGCTCCCCCCACTTCAATTCCCTCAGGGGTTCTCTCAATTTCATCATCAACAAGCCCTATTGCCTCATCACCATGAATCAATCAGTGCCCCATCACATCAGCTTTCCCTTGGAGCCTTCTATGATGCCAATTCCGCATTTATAAGAGATGGGGCACACCAAAATCCCATGGCAAAGCCATCAAGGTTTTGGGACATGGATTCAATATCATGGAGACTAAAAGGGAAAGAAGCAGCTGAAAGAGGGTATGTCTCTGAGAAGGGAAAGTGGATCCTCAAAACAGATGAGCAAGAAGAGAATCAAGATGGTGGTGGTGTTGGAGGTTATGACCACAGTAGCCAGGTCTCAACTCAGAGGCTTTTCCCCATGGGGGCTGCTACTACTGCTACTCACCCTACTTTACATGGTTTGCTAAACATTAACAATGCCATGTCATATAGCTCTTCTTACCATTCAGAGCCTTCTAGCTTGTCTTTATCCCAATTTGGAAGCCATGGATTGTTTCCTTCCCAGCAGCAGTTAGATCCACATCCAATCGGTGGCAATGGTGTGCAATTTGCATCTTCTCTGCAAGTACCATCCGGCTCTCAATTATTCTTTGGTCCATCTTCTGCTACACCACCACCACTTTTCAGTCCTTATGCTCCATTTGTGACCACATCATCTGTGGAAAATAATGATCCAATTCCAAGGCAATTCAACCATATCCATCAGTTCTTGAACCCAAGCTCTCAAGTGTTGCCTCATTACATCCCTTCTCTTCATCACTCATTCAATTCACCAGTCAGACCCTTCCCAGCACCATTTAGTTCCAAGCTTCTTCAGTCAGACAACAACAACAATCGTATCCAATCAGATTATAAGGGTAGCACTCGCTCTTGAAGCTCCCCTCATTATTGTTCCTAAGTCCATATACATGCCATGTTACATTGTTGAATATTCGATGCCTCCTGTGCAAAGGATATGTGATGTGAGCAACAATCAATGGCTATGCTACGCTTCCAGGGAATTCTTCATAGCAAGCAAGCAATCAAGACCATAAAGCACATGATATTTTATACGCTCTCAGCTGAGAAAGTGATACTACATGCACGTTTGTAGGTATGGCAATGCTATACATATATATTTGAGACATATTTGTGTTTGAAATCTTTGTGCTTTTAATTAGCTATACGTACCCTTGTTGACAAACCTTAATTTGTGTGTACAAGCTAGAATAAGTTAAGCTAAAGTAGCGTTCATATATATATATATATAGTTTAATTTTATGTATAAAAAACATAAGTGTTGTCCGTTGTAATTAGCAAGGTACACCTCCATGTGCCAGGTTTGCTAGTACAATTAATAATTAGGATGAAGCTAAATAAATGTTCTTTCAAAATGAAGGCAGTTCATTTTAGCTTGATTAGTACTCTCAAATTGTACTAATGTTCAAGTATCAGATAGAGTTTCTTCCCCTATATATTCTACTTAATATTTGATAATAATCTTCCTTTTCACTTTTTACTAATTTGTATGTTTCTTTGAAGATGATTTTACTAAGGAAACGTCTGAACGACATGCACATTCCCTAGATGCTCCCCACTTTCGTACTTATATATGCAGATTTTGATAGTCATTATAGGGACAAAGTAACTAAGCAGTTTAACTGTGCGGTGCTTAAGCTTCGCTTGCAAACTCATTTGTCACAATAGCACCATAAGCTTCACATCAAACTAGGAAATGTTTGTTTGATACCTGAATGAAGAGGCTGTAAGTAAGAAGGGTTATGTAACAAATATTAATGTATATATGTATGTTAATCTTCAAGCTTTTTATCAATCAGGCTTCAGTCTTCAATTCTTTTGGCCGTGTGGTGCTTTAATAAATAGACACACATTTCAATTGATATTTTGTTTTTTGGAGTTTTGCTAATGCACTTGTTAACTATTCGAAAAATAAAAGCATCAAATAGAGTTTAATTTGTTAGAGCATCATCCTGAGAATGTTATAGTATTGATACAAGAATAGCTCCTATCATTTTTTGAAATTTCATGTGATCTTATCATGTGTTATTTCATATCATTGATTTAAATAGTGTGACTTAAACATAACATATGAAATAAGAAAATGAATGGTAAAATACTGCACATAATAAAATAATATAAAATTTTAACACGAGATGATTTACTTCTGTATTGATTCACATGTAATACAGACATAATAGAGATATATAAAAAATATAGTAAGAGAGAAAGACACAAAAATGTGGGTCTATTTTTTTTTTCCCTTCAACATTTATCATTTCTTTGTCTTTTTCTTTCTTCTTATATCTACACTCTATCTCTTGCGTATGCATTGGAGCATCTAATATATTAGAGATTTAGAACTCTAGTTTTCATGTCATGCATTAATTAATACTGCTTTCTTTCTAAAATTAGAAGCTTTTAAGGCACTTATTTTACAATAAATAAGGTTATTTGTGACTTCAAAAGTCATCACTAAAACATTTCAATATCGTCGCAAAAGCATTTAGTGATGACTTTTTATATCTTTTGAGATGACCAAAATCAATGTTAGAATTCTGATCTCCAAGGGCATACCTTGAAAACATCACGGAGAGGAGCGCCACTTGCCCATAGCTGCATGAAAATATGTCATAGTTTTATGTGTCTTGCAACAGTTGGATGGTCGGTTTGCGGCATGTTTGGTCATAAATCTGCTCTAGTGCATTACGCACGATTCTTTTGTTTGCTAGCTAAATACACTAATATTATTATTTCAACATCCAAAAGTGAGTATCTAATTATGTCACATATATACACCATCACTATTATATGTGATGGTAGCCCCTTACTTTTTCCATTAATCTATAACATCCAATGATAATAGAGTGAGTATTCTAATTAGACACTATTTTTAAGTGTTGAAATATCATTTACCAACATACATTGCATAAGTGTGAAAAGACACCCCAAGAAATTTGGTAAAACACAGGAAATCGTGGCCTCTAATATAACTAGGTGAACTAATTTGTGCCTTGCTGGCAGCACGCCGTTAAACCTAACAGAAAAGATTGTTGGCTCAAAATCATAATTCGTACTGTAATAGAAATAGTTCTAAGTAAAATAGTTTTTCATTCATTTTTCTGAAAATTCATTTTCTTTGGGTTTTTCCTATCCATGATTCCGTTTTCTCCTCATCATTCAGTTAATTGCCACGTATATTATTCGTATACATTTGTACCGATAACATATACCGTATATATATTAGTGAAGTTTAGCAGGTGAATTGTAATGGCTAAACATACATCCATGTGCGTACCAATGTTCAACTATAATGTAAAGGAAAAAACTTCAATATCCAAAGACAACTTTTGTGGAGTCCTTTTTTAACCAATGACTTCCTGCTGGGAGAATCACTCTCATCACATGCATGCAGCTAGGAATGCATGCCGACCTACTGCGTGTGGTGCCCTGCCACAAACCTAGTAGAGAATTAGGAAAGATACTATATATTCTGTTAGTATTTGTGTTGTCATATTTTTTCAGTATTGCATTTAGCATATTTTGATGATATGAGTGGTGAGCACAACATATAATTGTCATTATTCTAATCATTAGTTTTAAATTTTAAAAATGTTTAACAGAAATTTTGATGATTGTGACTGTATAATCATTACTTTGAAATTATAGATAATGAACAAAATTGGCTTGGTGATGCCACTATATAACCCTGGCTATATATTAAGAGGGAATGGGAAAAGAAAGAGGGGATGGAGTTTAGTTTTATTAGTAAATATAATAAATTAGTATTGAATTTTTCCTATCAGTCTTAAAAACATTAGTTAAGAAGTGTGAGGTAGGGAATTATTTTGACCTTTTAATATATTTAACGTATTAAAAATTAAAAATTTCATTTTTTAAAATTAAAAACCATTTTTTTATTTCTTTAATTAGTGTGCTTAAGTTATCGATTGAAAAAGCCATTATTATTTATGTGAACTCTTGAAATAGAATCATAATAGCATGAAAAAAAAAATTAGAAAAAGATAAAGGTGTATGTGAAGTTGATAAAGTCCAAAGGGTGTGTCTGTCTCCCCATATGCATAGATGAGTGTGAAATGCAGAGAGAGTAGAAGGCAACAAGTCTCGTCTATCTTCATCTTGGTACCCTATTTGACAGCATCTTGATGAAGGCATCGAAGCATCCTCCACACAAAATTGAAAAAAGCCATAAAAATGGCTTTCGAATCTGCAGTTCTTCTGACAATGAAAAGGAAGCTACATGAAATCACAGGCAGAGAGACTGAATTTGAAAGCAGTACTCTCTGCATACTGCATCCCATAGACAATAATATATCACAGGATCCAAGATAAATTAAATTGAGGAGACCCAGTTGTTGCAGCAAGTTGGGGCTTTCAAAGGGTCCTTTATAAAGGTCCATATGGCATCAAAGAAAATGACCAAAAGTTTTATTTGCCAGTGGTCCTAATTAAATTTAAAACATAGAAATAAGGAAAACAATTCAGACTCGATATTCATTATGGAAAGTACTTTCTTTCCTTTCTTGCTTACATTATTTATAGGAAGCAGGGTGCTACATTTACGTACCCGTCTTAATAAGGCTAGCTCAACTTGCAGTGAGCCTTCATAATGTCGTTCCCTTCACTTAAAGAAAGAAAGAAAGAAAGAAATCACAAAATATGTAAATAATTGGATAAATTACACTTAACTACTTTGAGATTGAAAG
Source organism: Dalbergia cochinchinensis (assembly GCA_031216125.1). NCBI lineage: Eukaryota > Viridiplantae > Streptophyta > Magnoliopsida > Fabales > Fabaceae > Dalbergia > Dalbergia cochinchinensis. The sequence continues at coordinate 47,907,537 of CM062373.1, read as the reverse complement.
CAATATCACACATAAAACTAGCGCTTTGTAAAAGTATACATTAACCCTTTTTTTAAGTTATAGAAGTATATACTAGCCTTTTTGGAAATTTAGGTATGCAATATTATACTTGAAATTTTTATATTTTATGGAATGTGATATTGATAATGTAAAAAATATACATTAATACCCTTGTCAGCATAACACCGAGTGCCCTATAGGTAGGTCAATATATATAGCCTAATTAATCGGGGAGTGTTATATGTCATATCACTTAACATTAGCTGCTATCATTATAATTTAAGGTTAATAACAGTAAATACTCTTGAAATTTGAAGATATTGCACTTCATCCTATTATTTTATAAATATGACATTTTATCCCATTTCTATTTTATATTTGTCTCGTTTGTTTTTTTTTTTGTACTCACTAAACTCAGCTTTTCCTTAATATATATAATAAAAATTATAAAATAAATCTAAAAATTTATTATTTGATGAAATAATGCAAACTTCAAATTTTAAATGAAGACATTGATTACTTTCTTTTAATTTGTTATTCTCTCTTAATATTTTTATTAAATGAAGAGTAAACCTGCAAACCAATTCCTTACAATCTATTCTTCGAATAAGTTGGTCATTAACAAAAATAAATTCATCTCGTAATCCCTAGCATTTAAAATTTTGAACAAAACTTAGTCCCTGATGATAATAAAATCACCCAAATAAAGTATCAAAATAGGACATTTTGGTCCCTATCATTTATAGTTTTCAATTATATATAAAATAGATAAATTATATTAATCTTCCCTAAGGTATATCATTATTATACTTGCCCCCTCATTTTTTTAAGATTACATTCAACTCCCCTTGAAACTAAACTTGTTAGTTTTTGTTAACGTAATTTATAAAATTCCAAATATACCCTTGATAATGAAAAAAAATCTCATAAGAAACCTAGATCGAACCATTTTTCCCTCCAACACACTTGATACCCAACACCCTTGCTTCGAGTAATATTATGTGTATAATAAAATTACACAATAAATGCACACCACATATCTTATTATCATTAGATGTGATGCGTGAGTGGGATGAGTGAGGACTACTCATCACATCTATTAATGATAAATTATATGATATATATTTGTTGTGTAATTTTATTGTACACGTAATATTATTTCCTCTACTTCATAGTCAATCCTCCATTGTATTCCATGGTAACCATCCAATACCTAAAAGAAAAAATCCAGTCGACCTAACCCACTTTCCTGCCAACCCTCCATTGTCTTCCATGGAAGCCACCTGCTCTAGAGCTTGAAGTCTAAGTGGAGGAAGGACCGCACCTCCATCGTAGGCGTGCGTGGAGCACTTGAGGGATAGAAAACCGTACCTTCATTGTGACGTTAGGTCATGTTGCTCTGCTTGTCAACGGAAACCATGCCGCTGCCGCCTACCACCGCCTTAGACTTGTGCCACGTACCATCTGGCCTGTTGTTGCATCATGGTCGTTTTGTGTCATTGCTACGTTCGTTACGACACGACGACCACCGTGCTCTGCAACTGAACCCACCCCTTGCTCCCCATGTTTTTAATGCTTTTGCATTTGAAATCAAGATATGATCCTTGTGTTATTAGTGCATTGATGGAATTTTCAACCAGTTGATTTATGATTAAGATAGTTTTTCTTTTTTTTTCATGGTTTTTTTTATTTTTGCAAATGATTGTTAAGAGGAAAAGAGGATCAAATTTGTGTCTGGTAGAAATGATGGATGGTGACTATGAGCATGCCATTGAAATAGAAATAGAGGAGAAGATTGAGGGTATAAACGTCATTTTATGTGTTTTTAACTTATTGTTTAAAAGAAAAAGTCATTTGCAACTCACTTGTTGTAAATATAGGAGAAGTTAGTAATGTCACTGAAAAAATTAAAGAAGCCAAGTGTTCACTTAAAACAAAGAAGTGGTAAGTGTAATATTGTCAAACTTCAAGAAAATTATAATTTTCAAAAAACAAAAAAAGTGTCAAGCTCGCTATAGTCATTTCTCACTTAGTGTAGGCTTTTTTTGTTTTTTGAAGACTTATTGTAGGTTTAAATTAGATTATTTAAATTTATAACCAAAGCTTCTTGAGGCAACTTTTGTTAGCTTATTTGTAGATATCTCTTCATATATATTTAAGCTCGCCAAACGGCCCTCATATATTCTACTTCATTTCTAATTAATGTTTTAAAGAAAAACATGATCAACAATAGCTAGTTAGTTCAGATATAATATATGCATAAATAAGTCCAAACTTGTTTTGCAAAATTTCCATTTGAACATGGCTTTATAACATAGACCTTTCTTTTTTCTTTTTAAGAGCTGGACCGAACATTTTGTGAAAACCCAGTTAGATTGGAAGATCAAATCTTCAAAATATAGGTCAATAAATTTATTTTTAACAGTAAATAGTTATAAACTTTCAAAATACGTTATATATTCATCACAAATTTGAACTATATATGTATCATAAAATTTTTTAATATATCTAGATGATAATTTAATAAGTCAAGCTAGTAAGTTAAATAGGTTGTTTTTTGAAGGCTTGTTCTTCAGCATTTACAGGGCGTTTAAAAACATTTAATAAGATGAAATTGAATTGAATTTCGTCAAGAATTGAATTGAATTTTTACGTTTGGAATGAGTCAGTAAAATAAAGAATTCAATTCAATTTCTTAATTTGGAATGAGTCAAAAAATGAATGAATTTAATTATTTTTACTATTTTATCATGTATTAATAGGTTGTGAACAAAACATTATATTCAAGTTAAGTTATTTTAGTATTTTCATTTCTTAGAATTAAATTTCCACACCAAATCACACCCATTTGGGTCTAATTTCAATTCCTTAGTTTTATTAGATTTTAATTCTCATGAGAATTCAATTCATTTGATTAAGTTGCTTCCAAAACATGAAATTCAATTCAATTTCTTGATAGAATTGAACTCTAATGGTTTCCAAACACTCTATTAGTTTAATTTATAGGTTTTAAAAATGCTTAGGCCTACTTTTTTTTTAATTTGAATAGCCCAAAACTACGTTAGGTCATATGCCTATAAGATAAATGTTACGGGGTCGAGCCCGGATATGGGATTGGGGGCATGGATTCCAACCCCAAATGGGAGCATAAGATCAACTCGGAACTCGAAAGGGACTACACACGAATGGCAAGAGGTTGAATGATGTAACCTTACCGACCTCCTCTTGTTATGTCAAGAAAGCCTCTCTAAGTCAGGACAAGTGTGGAAGTCCCAGCTCTAGGGAATCTTTTGCTAGAAGCATGGTGACTCAGTATAACGGTTTTCGCGATTCGGGGAAAGAGTATACCCTTTAGAAAGATGCCAACTCATCATTAGGGTTTTTCTATTAGGGCAAAATATGGGAATATAACTAGTGAGGAAGGAGCCGTCACCAAGGTATACAATCATTCTAACTCAATGTATATATACCTCTCGAACCTTTGTTGACTTAGGCATTAAAGTCCTTGCAAATACCTTCTAGGATGCTTTGGAGACCACCGGCGATGCCAATCATTTGGAGGAAGAAACCCTACACTAATCCCATCTCGACGTATAACGCCACGGACCGTCACACCCCTAGTAACCACTGTTATGAGAAAGGATTCTTAAATCTAATGTATTTTACCTTAATTATGAAACAATTATTTACCATTACTTTATTTAATACAAAAAGAAAGGGCAAAACACGAGATTATTCGTGCACCGTAAGAAAATTTTACATAAAATTACTGTAGAGAGTAGCACAAAAGGCAGCACGAAGATAAACTCAAGTGTAGTTAGTTAGTTAGTTAAGATAATAAGATGATTAGTTGTTAATCTGTTGTCATATAAGAAATTGTAACAAAATCTACAGCAGCTCTATCTTATCCATATGATATGTATATAATCATCCTCTCGTAATTTGTTGAGTCATCAATTAGAATCATACATTCTAATACTCTCTGATACATTTCAATTACTACAATGTAAAACTTTAAATAGGAGACGAGTTAATTATTATGAGATGATTATCTAAAGTATACGTGCTACATTTTAAATTTTTTTCTTCTTTTATGGTCTGGGCTACATTTTAATTTTCTTGATGTTTGCCAAAAAAATTTTATGGAGCTTAGTTTGCCTACCTCAAACTCACACATAAATAAGGGGATGAACCATTTCCGCTTAAAGAGTCGATTATGTTTCTAGTGTGGAACGCGTATGAATAATATGATAGATATGTTTTGATTATTTTGGACATTTCTAATACACTTTTTTTTTCTTTTTTTTTTTAGTTTGCTTTCTGTACCAATACAAGTGAGATACTTAAAGAATTTGGAAAATGATGGTGTTCTATATATGTCTAAAATGACTAATTTTAACTTATATAATATTGACGACTTTATATTCTAAGGTAAGATTGTATTTAACTTTATTATATACTTACTAAAAAATTTTATACTGATATTTAATTGATAATTTTTATGCATTAACAGTATAAAAAAGTTTTGTATTGTCATTTAATCATGTGTTGCTATATCAGTAAAGATAGTTGAGTCTCACACCTACTACTTAAAAAGTGCAAGTAGCTAGGATGGTTTGTTGGATGTTTTACACTGTCAATGTATTAAAATTAAATTATATTTTATTATGTATTACTATATCATTAAAAATATTTATTTTTCATAGTAATTACTTTAAAATTATCTATATAGTTATATATAATTAATAACAAAATCCATAAGCTCACTTTAAGCTCCCAAACTGAACTAGCCAAATTTGAATGAGCGCTTCGTAAAATCTACTATTTCCACACATATTTTTTAAAAAATTAATTAATGTGGAAAAAAACAGAATTATATGCTAATATATGTTGTTGTTGCTGCCCAATTTTAGGTATAAGTTTTTGTTTTGAAAGTAAGGGTGTGTTTAATTCACAACTTACAAACCACGGTTTGACTTAGTAGAAAAATAACTGTTTTATTTTTTTTCAAAAAACTTTTGCTCAAACTATCAATTGAGTCTAAAATTATATCGAAATATATGACTCAAAATAATATATATCCAAACATAACTTTCTCAATGTGAAATTAAAACAAACACGTTGTTGTTGTTGTTGTTATTATTATTATTATTGTTATACTATTACTTCTGCTACTGCTGCTGCTGCTATTGCTATATTGCTACTGCTACAACTACTGCTATTGCTACTACTACTAGTGTTGCTACTAATACTACTACTACTACTGTAACACTCTAACATTTAACTCAATACGCTTATAACACATTTAAGTTAATTATTAGTTATTACTCTTTTGTTCCAGTCTTTTACTCAAAATTTCTTGAAAATACTTTAGTGAAAATATGAGTGAATTTTTTTTTGAAACTTAAATACCAAAATATGGGTAAAAAACTTAAATACTACTGTAACACCCTAATATTTAACTTAATACGCCTAGGACGCATCTAACGTCATTCGTCTTGCCTGCATAAAAGAGATGTTATAAACAAATAATAGGTAAATACATAATACAACTATGGCATAACATAACTCAAATAATAATAATAATATATCAATAACTGTATCATAATAATGATGTCCTATAAATATAAGGACATCAACATATATTCATCAATAGAATACAAACTGATAAATGAGATACGATCACTCTAAAGGCAAGATCCAAGGTAAAAACTATCTTCGTTGAATCTCTTGTTTATAGCGTAACTCCCTCGCCCACTACTCACGAAAGTCACGAATTTCACCATCATCCTTATCTGGAGACGACATGGAGAAGAATAGGGATGTGAAACTTATACAAGAATCTCAGTAGGGTTTCCTAACTCTAACACAAATGTCATCGTCATCGTCCCTAGAAACCTCGGGTTTCTTTATGAAAATGTGTACATATATAAGGTTCATTTATTAAGTTCTAAATACCATTAGTTGAGGTCTGTATCTTTTAGCATGAATCTTAATGTTATGAATGCAATATACTATATCATGAATATATGTCAATACCATATGCAAGATATGACAGAATATACAACAATTAAGCATACATAAAGAATATATGCATTTGGTTCATTCTTTAGGTGACTAAAACCCCTTATTCTCTTTTTCCTTGGGGCTGCCCTATATCTTCTCTCCTATTAAGAGTTCTAGGTTATGAGTTCATACCTCACTAGTCGTCACTAGCGTAATCTTATCCCTTTTGATAAGTTAAATTCTTGACTTTTAAGATACGGGATAGGGGGCATTAGGATCACTTCCTATTTGGATCACCTCTCATAACCTTTAATTTGGGAAGTCTAAAGGATCATTTCCATGTGCCTTATGTCACCTTTAGTTTTGGCATATTATATAAAGATGCAAACATGAGTAACTCATCATTTCAATATTTCATGCTCATAAACTTCATGAAATTGTGCATCTCAATTTATCAAACATAATCATAGCATACCATAATTTAAATCACAAAAACATGCATCATATTTCATTGCATATATCCATAAGCTATATAAATTTCAACATATGAACATAGCCTTTACAAGACATCATTCACATTTATCTCATCAAAATTATTGATATTTACGTTTAAGTCCTAAAGGGGTCAAATTGCAATTTCTCAAAGATTATGGGTAAAAATGTAAATACCCTTTTTTAATGCATTCTTACAAACTAAAGATCCTTAACATCAACCAATACTTTCACAATCCTTATAATCACTAGAAACCATTTAAAACTCATTATAAAAACCTTTTAGAGCTATAGACCAAATTTTAACGTACTTTAGAGTTTAAAGTGCAAAGTTGCTCATTTTTAACTCTTAATAAATTCCAACACTTCTAAAACTTTTTCTAAACATTATAAATGGTATTTTGAACACATGGACATATTCAACATCATTATGAACTCTTTTAAAACTCATTTGGCTGAAATCACCTAATCAATAGTTCAAAACACAACTTTTCACATTTTACAAAATGGTCCATTCTAACACTTATATCTACACTTTTATGCATCTAGGATATCAAAAATAATTTTTACATCGAATATAAGTAATTTTTAAGTATATGAACAACATGAACAGTCTTGAATAACCCTTGAACAGAATCAAAAAGTTAATTTCTCAAAGCTTCATAAAATCACAATTTTGATCATTTCTAGTTACTAGACTTTCCCAAAATGCTACGAACAATTTTTATAACAATTCTTAATGATTCTCATGTGTGTGAACAGCAATGAACAGTGGTGAATAGGACCGAACAATACCAGAAAAATTAGCCTTCTAAAAGCTTAAACACAATTTTGATCCTTTTTAGTTGCTAGTTTTTCCTAAAATACTAAAAATAATTTTTATAACAATTATTAATGATTTAGACTCATCTAAACATCATAAATTAGTAACCATTCTAGTTCTAAGAGATCAGATCGAAAACTAAAATTTTAGCATCTATAATCATGAGAAAAACCATGTCTTTAATCTTTTGCAATTTCTAAGTCTTTTAAAATTTTCTTTGTGTTTCTTAAAGACAAGATTCATATCCAAAAAAAAATATAACAAGCTTCAAATCAGAATCATATGAGAGCCAAAAATATCCAGATGAGAAGTGTCCATGATTAAAATTTATATTTAAGATAAAAGAAGCAAGTCTTGAGTTTTAGGATTTAAGTGATGACTAGAATCATAAACTTGTCTTGTAACCTTATTATTATCATTATAAGGTGATAACTTGAAAATATAAATATGAAATGCAAGGCTTGAAATATAAATATGAAGATGCAAATTCATTCTTAGGTCTTTATGATTTAGGTGATAACTTGACGTATAAATATGAATATGCAAGTTCATATTATTATTTTCAAGAATTAAAGTGATAACTTGAAATATAAACATGATTATGCAAAGCTTGAAATATAAATATGATGTGCAAGAACTTATAACATAATATAGATGTAAGTTCATTTTTATGTCTTATCTAAGCTTGAAACCCAAGATTTAGCAATTCTTTCATTAGTCTTTTGACATCAAGAATCAAACCCTGAGCTTTAGAGGTCATTTAAATGATAGATTCACAACTACCACCATGATTCCTCATCATCAAGCCATGGTCATTATCAAGTCATAAAACTGAAAATATAAAGAAAGAACAAGAGAAAGAACATGAAATAAAATCTCTACTAAGTTGTTTCTTGTTAACAAAAGATAATGCTTGATCTTTAGAGAAGTTAGAAGAAGAAAATATGTCCTTGATGAGTGTTGTGAATTTGGCCAAGATGAGAACAAATGGAGGAAAGATTTTTCTTGTGTTTTTGTATTTGATAATGGAAAGGTTACGTGTTTAGGAATTCATTTATAGTTGGAATGTGTATGCTTGAGGTTTAGAGCTTGGTTAGAGGTTGGGAATGGAGTCTCTTGAGTATGAATGAGGAAAAAGAAGAAAGCTTGAAGTCATGAGAGAATTAGAGAACTTCAAGCAAACTTTGAGTAAAATGCTAAGGCTAAGAGTATTTGTGTTTGCATTTTGGCAATGGAAAAGCATCTATTTATAGGCATTTTGAAGGGTGTTGGCCATGTGTTATAAGGCTGGAAATGGAGGAGTTCGTTCATTTTTTTAATTAAAGAAAACTTAGAAAAAGAATGCGTATGTTGTAGTCATGATGTTGTTCATGCATTATGGATGAAAAATACTAAAATATGATGTAATGAAGGCTCCATCCACACAGTTTCTTTGGATGATTGCAAGGCAAATTTTTTTGAATAAAGACAATGTAAAAGAAAGAAAAAGAAAGCAGGTGGTATAATAATGTAGCATGTACATTTTTGTTGGAAAAAAGAATTAAAATATGGTGAGATGAAGAGCATGCTAACCGTGGCCTTCCATGGCTGATATGTGAGGAATTCTTTTGCTTAAACATAACCAAAATAATGGAAAAGAAAGCTAAAGAAATGGTGATAATGTTGGATATGTTTCTTTGTCGGAAACACCATTATAATATGATGAAATGGAGCATTATGGCCGCTGGTTTCTGGTTCTTTTATGATCAGATTTCTCATTATTTGCAAGTGATAGGACATGTATTATATGTCTAATTACTTAGGTAAAAGATTAGGAATTGATAGATTAATAAAAATGGTAAAAGGTTAAGTGTTTAGGACAAATCACACAAGGTAAAAAGAATAATCATACCATAGTAAATGAAGTTAATTTCAAATGAGTTAAAATCAATTTGTAACATAAGTTCTAAACTTAGGATAAGGAAATGTAAATATACTAGATTTTACCTAAACCAAAATCTTAACTTTAATCTCAACATCATTAATTTTTATGAGTCCTTGGAATTAAGCAAAGGTAATTTAATTTTACCTTAATCAATCTTAGGCTCTAATTACCTCAAGTAATTATTTTTGGTTCAAGGTTAATAAATGAAATCAATTTGAGTTCAATTAGAGCTTAATATTGCCTTAATTACATAAATAAACTTATTTAGCACAACTAGGGGTAAAAAGGTGATTTCACATAAAAACTCCTCAGAATTACTAGACATACTCAAATTACATTTAAAATAGACATTTTGAACTTTTGGGTGAAAACTGGATTCAAAGATTGCATAATTTCTTGTTCAATTATTACAGGGGTAAAACGGTAATTTTACGTATGGTAAAAACTGAGAATTGAGATTTTTATCTCTAAGACACATACAATCCCCATCAATTATTAAACTAACCCCTCAAAGATAATCTAAATTGATTATCTTTTATTTCTAAGTAAAAATGATCTCATGGGTATTTTGGTCATTTTATACATATAGAAAAATTGGGATTAGCGACTTTCGCACAAATCGCTAATCAAGTCTCCTATAATATTTCTCTAATGTTATATTCCTTTATTGAGGATTATTCGGCCTCAAATTACGTACAAAATTTCCTAGGGGCATTTTAGTAATTTTAACCCAGTAGTAAAAATTGGGACGTTACAACAACTACTATAGTTGCTGCTGCTGCTACTACTGTTGTTGCTGCTGCTGTTATGAGGGAAGGTTATTAAATATTAAATCTAGAACCACTATCTTTAGACAATTATTATAGAAAATTGTTAACAAACCACATTTACTATTAATAACCTTCCTTCAGTATAGATAATTTATAGAAAATTGTCACAGCTTTTGCATTCGTTCTTAATAAATACAATAATTGTCTTGTATAGAAGATTTTTTTCTTTGCATATGAAGGTACCAGATCACTTGAGAAAGGGATTGAATCAAATGACTTTGGAAGATTTCCTTCACACTTAACATACTAATTAAAACTTTTAGGCAAAGTCTCCTACACTTATAAGAGTTTTTTGAATAAGGGTTTTTAAAGCTTCCAGAACTAATAAGTTCAAAAGATAAGTTTCAGAGACCAAATTTAACTTAATACTGAAAACAAAGCAGTTTCTAGAGAGATATTCTAAAAGCACTAATCAAAACAGATTTAAAGAAGCAAATTCAAGATAGCCAAGAAAAATAATCTTTTTGTATTTTGTAAATATGACAAAGTGAAACAATAATAGAATATGTAAATGAATATGAGAGAAAGGTTTCAAAAAACCTTGATCAAAATATATTTAAGTAGATATGTGAAGCAAAGAAACAATAATGTATAAAAGCTATAAGATGAGAAGGGAAGAAAATATTGGCACCAGAATTTTTATACTGATTTGATCGGTTCCTCAACTTGGGACCTACATCCATTCTTGACCCTTCAAATGAGAGTTCAGCTATAACCAAAGATCTTACAGAACAAATACACAACAAAATAGAGACTGCACTCACACTGGAGTTAGTTGAACTAAAACAATAAAGGAACCTAGTTCCTAAACCAAGTCTCACAAGGCAGTGGCTGTTTTCTCACAAGACAAAACCTAAAAAAATAAGGCCTTTTATAGTAATATGTTTCTATTGTTTTCTCATAAGAAAATATTTTTTTAATATAAAAGAATGAAGAAAATACTATTAGAAAGAAAATGAAAACAGAAACGTATTAGCTGAGAGGAGAAAATAGTATGCAAAGGTGTTCTTTAAGAAGTATGAGTATGTGCTTCTTTTCTCTAAGGATTTCTACTTCTCCAAATTTTTCTTTAACAGAAAATCCTATTTTGACCATTGCAAGGTCCTAGGTGGGTTGGCATAGCCTTGCTTGTCCTTATTGGATGAGCTATCCCATAGGAGCAATTTTTAAATCATATCCTTTTGAGCATTTGTCCTTATTCCCTTATCCCTTTTTTTTTCTATTGTTAATGAGCTGTCAATGAAGGTACTCCTCGTACATGGGATTCCTCAAGCATTTCTTTGTAGAATTTAGGACTGCCATATCAATACATGCAACTTCTGTGTTTTACTCTTTGTGCACAACCACTAAAAACAACACATGTAGGAGACATTCTACATAAAGTGCATTTCTTTATAATAAAAGACCCGAAACTCTTAATGCACATATTAGCAAGTTCACAAGGTTGTTTGTCATCATTAAATTATGATCTATAAACCAACAATCTCCTCCTTGATGACAAATACATGAAAAGAAATAGAGAATAAGATCTCTTTTATGTTTAGCTCCCTCTTAAGATAAACTCCCTTTTTAGCTAAGCTCCCCCTTACGATATGCAAGTACTAATTCCTTCATTTCATAATAACTGTCAAAAATTAAACAATACACATTTTAAGGAAAATGAAAAAATCTTAGGAAATGTAAAGAGTTATATGGATTGACAAAATTATCATTCTGTAATCATTATTATTCATCTTGGTAAATGCATTGATTACTCAATTAACACATTTATATTACGGGTATAAATGGGTAGATAGTCTGAAACATAAAAAGTCAAAAGTTGAAAGTTATTGTGAAATAGAGGGAGTATTTCCTTAACTAGACTTGTATTTCCATTTCTTTGGAGTATAATGTTCCAGTAATGGATATTCAATATGATTCAAAATTTCAATTCTTTTACTTGAAAGGTTGAATTGCATGAAAACTTTTTTATATAATGAAATATTGCCCTAAAGTTGATCTCGTTCTTCCATGAGAAAGAATGATATAACCTAAGGCCATACACACATGCAGTTAAGCAGAAAAATAAATCATGCAGCACACAAATAAGATTAACACAAATAAATCATGCAGCACACAAATAAGATTAACACAAGTCTAAGCATATCAGCCAACATGTTAAGCACAACAGTGACTTCTATTAATCTTCAAGCATAGGGTATTAGAGCATATTTTAGCATATACAAGAAAATTAAAGTGTGCATATATAAAATGTTTGAGCCAAAAACAAAAATTAGATAATCAATACATTAGGCAATAGCGTAAGGTATCAGATCCATAAAAAGAATAATCAGCATGGCAGGTAAGAATTAAATCCAATATTAGCAAAATGTGTACATGAAGAATTACCTCAATAACTAAAAAATTTTAAGCCATGTCAATAAGTGTCTTTCTTTTCTTTCTCTTCCTTTTGTCATCAAGGTATGATAAATAAGAGCTACAAAAGAGGGTCAACAAACAAAGACTAACATAGAATAAATGAACCATGAGTGTAGTAGAGTTATATAGGATTTTACAGTCATCCATCCTAGCTAATGAAATTCAAAATAGAAAATAGAAATTGTCTAGTCATGTATGAAAACAAAATAAAGAAAACATAAAAAATCCATGAGATGCTGCTAGAGGTGATCAAACTCAGAGTGGAGGTTTTGTTCTTCACCAGATTCAAGCCCCAAAGCTGGTTCAGTGTCAGAGGGCATTTCTTGCAAATGAGACTGAATCATTTTCAATTTAACTTTAAAGTCAACAAGCCTCCTGACTATGATGTTTTCTTCCATCATGACCCAACTTGGAAGTGCGACGGGCATATGAGGGATTGGGTCTTTACAGAAGCCTCTAGTAATATAATTGGCTAGCATGCATAAAATAATATATTTAAGTCTCCAAGCTTAATTTAAACATCAAATAATTATTGTAATCTAGTTCCAAATAATCTAGTTTCAACTGAAAATTATAATTTTGAAGTATTTCTAAAGCATAAATCTTGAACATAAATGTGAATAAAATTAATCCCGGTAGTAGTCAAACATAATTAATAAAATGACTGTAAGGTAAGAGTAAATTATCATAAAATTATGCATATCTGGGATCCTACATACACAATTACTGGAGCACTACTTAACATGAACCTATAACAAGCTTTAGTTCGAAGCAAAGATCACCAAAAGAAATTGTAGCACTATTGACATGGATTCATTAGTGTAGCTGAACTTATAGCTATATCTATAGAGGAAGAGAAAGGGGGAGGCGTGAGTTCATCAAAACTCAGCAAGTGAGTCTCCACTCACAACCTCACATAGGATAATAATCAAATAATACATACGTATACATATAGCTGACATAAAACATTTTAATATTTAAAATATATAGCTATACTAAAAATCATATTTAAACTGAATTCATAAACAGTAACTAATAGAGAAACAGGAGCTAAACTGAATAAATTAACTGTACTAAGCTGATAATTGAAACTGAAGAGCACCTAACTAGGTTCCATAAAACGGATGCCACACTGGGTTCTATATTATAATTGGGGTTGTGCGAGTTAGTCCTATGGCGGACCACATGGTACAAGATTAACAATCATGCAGCTATTAACTCACTGTTCCATTTCTCACTAATTACTGGCCAAAAGCTAATATCCAAATAACCAACTAGTTTTACTGCTCATGCTAAATTGGGGTTTCATGCTTTTTGTAAATTAAGAAAAATAATTCTATTGCATGTAGTCAACAAGTATGGTCCAATATGCTTTCAACATAATATTTTCATATTATTTGTAAAGACAATAATTTTCTAAGACTGGCATATTCATTAAAAAGTGAGAAAAGTGTAGATGAAGAAGAAAAATGAAAGAGAAACATGATAGAGAGATCCAGAAGATGCTAGGCAGCAGCCAGGGTGTGTTTTTGGAGCCTAGAGATGGGTTTATATAGCATTGGGAATTTCAATGTAACTGTATTGTTTTAATGTATTGTGGTATTGGGGGCACTCCTATAGTGGTTAATAATGCAAGGCCTTACAACTCACAACAAATTAGAAAATAATTTTAATACTAAATTGTACCAAAAATATGGCAAACGGTACAACCTAAGTTATTTCTCAAGGAGGCCTTATCACTTAGTTGAGAATTTAGGGTTTTGAAGAATAAGAATAATAGCAATGGAAATTAAAAGATATTAGTAACAATGGAGAAAGGCACTAGTGCAAGATATTTCTAAGATTAGAAATCAATTATCATTGATCAAATATTAAACTCATTGATGGCTATTAATAATAAGTTACTAGCAATTCTACTAGTGATTAATCGACCTCTAGAATTGATCAATGAAATTAACAAATAAATGAAATCTCAATTTAATTGGTAATTACAATGATCCAAGGTACCAATTACTATAGCCTAACCACCAATCGGAAAGTTAATTCTAATGTTCTCCTTCAAACATAAACTAATAGATCTATTAATTTATGTCCAAAGTATTTTCCTAAACGATAATCGCCAATTTAGTTATTCCAATAAAGATTATAGCAATCACCACAATAATTAAAGGAATAGAAACTGTAAAACATTAAGAAAACTAATGCATTCAATATAAACAAAGGTTCTTAAATGCCATCTCAGTCCATCCAGAAATCCCTATACTAGTAAAGAAATCTACTCTTCCATCTCTGGAGGATTACAACAATGAAGATAGAAGAACCTGAAAATAATAGCAATAATCCTTGCCACAATCTCCTAGACAAAGTACCTTCACCAATGGAATCCTTAGAGAGAGAAGAATAGAGAAGAAGAAGAAGCGAGAGATGTAGAGAGAGAATAATAGCAACTAAAGTGGAACCTCAAACTGAGTAAAAAGCTAGAGAAAAAATCTATAATAATTATTTAAATACTGCTCTCTAAAATAGCCCAAACTGGGGCCCAAAAACAGGTTAAATGAGCTATTCTGCGTTAATGTACCATCGCTGCAACGTGCTATTGATATTGCAGGTGCTGATAAACGTCATTTTGTAGGTGTTGTTGAGCACTACAGCAGTCAATGAGCACTGCAACGGTGGATGGAATTGAATATGGCCTAGGCACTAGAAATGGCAATTGTAGCCCTTTAAATAAGCTTTCCAATGCCACCAAAATCACCTCAATCAGATATCTGTAGCTTGAGATATTATGAAAATACTAACTAAAGGTCAAGTTTGACACCATCAGAACATCAGCAACCTTTAATCTTGCAACCCGATTTTCACTAAGATACTCTTAGAACTGGGTTTTGGTTGAGCATGAAAGTTGTAGAGGACTTCTTAAGCTTTCCAAAACATCTTTATTTGTTTTAATCCGATCCTCTATTCTTGACAATTGCACTTGATCCAAAGCTCCTGCACTCAAGACTATACTCAAAGAGACAAGTCAAACGTAACAGGATGTAATCCAATAATTATCCTCAAAATCAATGTAAAAGTCATCAATTCTATCAAAATCACACAATGAGGAATAAATATAAATCCTTATTAAGTTTTTCAACAATACATTAAAACTCATGTAAAAAGCTAAGGTTTAAAAGTAAGACAAGTGGCACAAATGCCCCTTATCAGTTAACAGAGGGATAAAGCACCACAATCATGCACATATGACTGCTATAGCAGTCTCTAGTAGCCAAAAATTCCTAAACCATACCTCTAGCCCTACCACCACTATAGCTATCTATGACTGCTATAGCTATCCTCAGCAGACCTGAGCACACCCTACTACTGCTATAGCAGTCCCTAGCTAACCTCAAATGGTGCTGTTGTACCAGCCACTGCTATAGTGGTCCCTGACCACTATAGTGGTTTTAGAAATGTTGTTTATGTATTTTTAGGATATTTCATGCATTTAGGACCTTCTTGCAACACAAGTGGACTCCCTGGGAACCTTAAGGCCATACTAGACTTATCTAAGGACAAGTGGACTTGAGACATCACATATTCTTTTGTAATGGCTGAGAACATAAGCTTCTACAAGTTAGTGAAGGAATAAGTTCATTTATAACCTCTTTCATTTTTCCATTTCTATGCCTTTTGAGAGTGGGCTGAGATTTGTCCAAGAAGAAGGAAAGGCCCTCCTCATCACTTTCTAGGGCTTCTTTAACAATTTGTTTCCCTTTCCTATTTGTTTTGGATGTGGCAGTAAGTTCTTTTTCCTAAGAGGACTTCCTTTGTCATCTCATCACAGGCACCACTTTCTCATAATACTTATTTTCTAGATTCACACCAAAATACTTAAAGAAGCATGTGAGAAACATTGCATATGGAAGAGAAAAGTCATGATCACTAAGAGTGCATTCATAAATAGCATGCATTTATCATGAAATGGCCAAAACACAATGAAGTCCTAATAATAAGAGCATATAAGAAAATAATATCCATGAAAGAAATTTTCTCAAAACTGTCATTTTTGGGAAAGATATAGTGAGATATAATCTTGTGGAGTTAAGTTCAAGTTGACCAAGAGATGAATGAGTAAGCTTATTTGCCTTAAAGGGTTTAGATCTTTACTTATGGTTGCAACAGCTTCTTGATACATGAGAGTCATATTGTTTGGCCATTTATGAATATAGTAAATGTGTTCTCCATTGTCCAAGACATTAAGAACATTTCTAATAGTAGCAAGATTTATTATAATCTCTTTATCCTTGACTTTAGAGATTATAGTACCATCTTCAAAACCAATATTGAGTATAAAACTTTGACTAAAGAGGGGTAAACTCTTTTATTGATGTCAAAAAGTGGTTTCCACCCAAGAGTGTCAAATATTCGGTAAAAGTCAACGCTTTTTTCTTTAAAGGTTTTCAACAAACATGATCAAGTGGAGTGATGGGCCTTATGGAGATGTTTACAAAGTAGAGGCGAAAGTTATAATTAGAAATAAAATAATTGGGAGCAATGAAATAGTTACCCTTTTTGTCATTGTCTTTCCTTCTTTTTGCTTGCTTTGTGGAAGGCTTTCATGATGGTGCTTTGTAACTTTTCATATCTCATTTTGCAACTGGTGTAGTTTGGAAATCTTCTTCTTCAGATGAAGTAGTTCATGGTTTCATCTTTACCATTGCCTTGGTCCTAGTCATTTCTGAGGATTGTGCAGAGGAGTTTTGATTGTTAATGCATTCGGAAGGTGGATGCTTAATGACTCAAGTCTTGCTTCTTGGCAAAGGTTGTGTTTGAGGAGAAGGGAAGTATGATGAAGAGGTGATATCAGAGTGTTTTTGGGAAGAATATATTCATAAAGAGGGAAAGAGTGGACATGGGAGAAAGTATAGATGTTTGTGAAAAGATGAATAGTGGTTGGAATAAATAAAGAGAGAAATGAACTGGTGTAATAGTTTAAATTTTTACAACTGTAATAAGGATGGATATGAGGGGAACAACTGTAAATGAGGTAAGTTGAGGTACAAGATATTTTGTAAATATGAAAGGATAAGGTTTTGATAGGTAAATTTGGGTTAAGTGGGCTTGAGTTTTACTGTGTTGGTATGGCCTAAGTAAAAGAAAATTTGTGTTAAAAATATAAATAATCATTAGGAAATTCAAACAAGTTTCATCTTAATAAGCATGGCCCAACTAATTAGAATCAATTCATTTGCATAAGTCAAAGTCTATTGCTTAGGTCCAATATGTAGAGTTGGTTTGATTACACTCCAAAATTCATAAGGTGTTTTCTTCAAAATGAGTCTTATGAGTCTTTTGTTCAAGATATAACATGTCATATTTACAGCCTCAACCCACAAAAATTTTGGTGAATCATTTTCACAAATCATCCAGCTCTAGTCATCTCTTGTAAGGAACTATTTCTTCTTTCAACAAACCCATTTTGTTGGGGAGTTCTTAGACAAGAGAATTTATGAGCTGTACCATAATTATTATGAAAGGATTCAAAAAGGTGATTTTCAAACTCTTTTCCATGATCACTCCTAATGGAGATGATTGAGGTACTTTTCTCATTTTGAGCCTTTTTATCAAATTGTTCAAAACATCGAAAGGCCTCATCCTTATGAGCTAAGGATAAAACCTAATCAAATATTGAGCAATCATCAACAATAACCATTCCATACTTTTTCCTAATCAAGCTCTGCGTTTTAGTTAGACTACAAGATGTAGAAGTTCTAGTAACCTTGAAGTTAAGATAGCATTCTTTGACTTAAAAGATGACTTTGTTTGTTTGCTCTTTTGACAAGCATCACAAACAAGGTCTTTTTCAAACTTGATTCTTGGGATGCCTCTTACCTAGTTCTTTTTAAGGAATTTTGAGATTTAATACATGCTAGCATGACCTAATCTTTTATGTTAAATCCATTTGTTATTTTCAAAAGAAACAAAACATTTCGCATCTTTAGTTTTTAGTTCATTTAATGTAACACCATAGATGTTACCACGTTTTTGGCAAACAAACAATACATGGCTAGTGCTTTTCTTTATTATGATGCATTCATTACTATAAAAAATAACTCTATAACCTTTTTCATAGAGTTGACTTACACTAAGCAAAATATGTTTCAATTTATCAATAAGAAAAACAGGATTAATAGTAGTAGAGGAGCTTTTACCTACTTTACCTATGCCAATGATTTTTCCTTTCTTGCTATCTCCAAAGGTGACATTTCCTCTTTTTTTGTTCTTGAGGCTAATAAACATTGTTGTATTTCCTATCATATGCCTTGACCATCCACTATTAGTGTACTACAAGTCCTTGCTTTCTTTGCTTAGTTGAGGATTGTTCTTGATCGATCAACATTTTTTACTTTATGATGCCATATTTGTTTCATTGGCTCATGTTTGGAAGCATTTCTATATTCACCTACAACATTTCTATTACGAGTATAGGAAACTATATTTCTCCATCAGTTCTCTACTAAATGAAACATTCATTTGATGAATGTCCCTTTTGGTCACAGTTATAACACACTTTAATTAGGAGGTTGAACTTTCTTTTCTTTCTTTGAGGATCTAACAAAATGCTTCATATATGTTTCTCTTTTAGGTGCAACATGACTTGAATATATAGTACCCTTTCTTTCAAAAAAGTTTCTGTAAAAATTATTTTGGTCATATTTATAGTAACCCAATCCAACTTTATTGATAGCACATCTTTGCTGTCCTAGTAAGTTCTTCAAGTTTTTTGTGAACTTAGATAGGTTAGAAGTTAATGATTCAACCTTTTGTTTTACCAAATCATTTTCGAATTTTAGGTTACTATCACATGACTGCTCATAGCATATTTTTAGAACTTCAATATCAAATTTAGAAAAGAGATTTCAACTTCAATAAGCTCTTTTACTTTCTTTGTACTAGTATATTTCGAAAGAATAATTTTGGAGTTAATCAAAAGATCACTAATGATTTCATGTAACTCTTTTTTAGATAGGTTAGACAAATCCACCTTACTGTAATCATTTGCCATGAGGCACATGTGTCACGACTCGATTTGGAAACGTAATTAGTATGTGAGGAATCTCATTCCCACATAAGCTTCATACTCGTTCAGTCACACCAAATGCAAAATTTAAGCATAAATACATTTTCAAATGTAAATTCATGTGCATTTTCAAAATATGTAATAAACATACATAACTCAGTTCAGAAACAAGCTCTGAATCTGTAATTGTAACACTCGTTCTTAAGATAGCTAATAATATGAATTTACAGATGAAGCACAACGGTTAACATTAGGTAAAAGGATTAGAAGCATAATGCTCAAGCATGACAACTTAATGTCATTAAGTACAAATTGAATATTTCTATAATTTGTAACATAAAATCACACATTAATTAAACATAAGCCATATATTTCTAGCAACTACCTTCCATTTAGTGTTATTTGGCTAATTTGAAACCACCAGAAATAAAAATAAAGGAAAAATGAGAATTATAAAAAATTCCCAATAGAAAATGAATAGTTTTAAAATGTTTGTGCTATGGTTGGTTCCAGCCGTGTCTGCACGAAGAATGCACTGGACTACAGTAATGTATATGAACATAATCAGTTATTATAAAATATGTCATGTAGAACCTATCATGCATAGAACATATCATTCATATCTTATCAAAATTATGATTTCTTTACTTTAGTTTTTCTTTCATTCATTTGCTTGTCTCATCTTAGGGAATTCTCATTCTTCCGTATTGCTCTTACATCGTGATGACAAACAAGACTTTTACGCCATTCTAACTAAGGCAGATAACATAAAAGGATTTTACATGTATCCCTCTACCTTATTTGTGGTTAGCGGTAAATTTTAATTAAACATATTCTTTTTAATAGTTATTATGCATAAATTCATAATAAGGAATTCATATAATTAATCAATAAATGAACTTAAATAAAAGTTCATAAGTTAATCAATAATTTAAATAGTAAAATATAAATGCATAAACTTCATAGATTCATGCATAAATAAATTGGACCAAAATAGTATAAATTTAGATCCAATAAATTAATGTATAACAAATAACAACATAAATAAAAAGGAATATTTAATTAAATAATAGACCACATAAATGTAAAGAAACATTAAAATAAATAAAGAAACTGGAGCGGTGGCAGTCCACACTGGACCAGTAGAGAAAGAAGAGAATCTTGTAATTAAGTGATAAAATAAAAAGAAGAAACCAGAATGGTGGTACTCCGCACTGGACTGATGAAGAGAGAAGAGAATCTTTATAATTAAGTGCTAGAGCGCGGTAAATCGACGGGACTAGTGGGGAGAGAACAGGATCATATTATTTTAGTCAATATTCAAGTCCATAATCATTAATAAATATAAAAGAATGACAAGAAAAATGACAATAATAAATAACTATGAGCATCTATGATAAAAATAACAGTATATAAAATTAGTAGTAATAATAATAACTATAGCCATGGTTTTATTTTGCATAAAATAAATTCATTTCCTATCTCAAATTTTTGCTGACAAATGAAAATGATGTACACTAATTGAGTTTTGTAGTACACTAACTTTACTATCTCTCTTTTTTGATTAGTCTTTCTCTCGTCTATCCTCTCTCCTCCCTCATCTTTCCTCTCTCTTTCTTTTTCTCTTTCTTTCTTTCTTTTCCTCCCTCACGTTCTCTTTCTCACTGTCACTCACGCTTTCCTTTCTTTCTTTTCTTTTCACTCTCTCACTTATACAAAGTCAAGCACATATGCACGTATATATATATAGGATGCACAGCTGACAAATTTTCATTCCTATGGTTGAAATGTTGTGGGCGAGTGGCAGTGCCTATGTGCGCCGTCCTTTTTTCTTTCTTTCTTTTTTTGGTTTTGGTGTACTATCTTTTATTTTTTGTGTGTAAAAACTATACACTTAATTATTGATACTTAGTATATTATTACTTATTACTCTTAATAAATTTTATTCTTAACTTAGTACAATGTGTTATGAGTTCATTATTACCAATTTATGGTCTTACATTAAATAGTTAATATCTATATTTTAAAATTGTGATCTAACAATTAAAATAGATGTTGATGTAAAATTATTAAGTAAGACTAATAAAATACTTGAATCTGATACATGACTTTAATTTATTACATACAAACTATTTATTTTATTTTATTTTATTTTAAAAACAAGGGATGTTACAATTCTTCCCTTCTTTTAGGAATTTTGTCCCCAAAATTCACTGACCTGTTTGGTATAAATCTAGGTAGGTCTTCTTAATTTCATCTTCTAGTTCCCACGTTGCCTCTTCAGGTGACAACCCTTTCCAAACCACTTTAACTAATGGAATTTTTTTTCTTCTTAAGTTTTTGACAGATCTATCTATGATTTGCATTGGTTTAGTCTCATATGTTAAATCATCTCTTACTTACATTGTCTCATATTCTATGATGTGTGAAGGGTCAAAATAATACTTTTTGAGTTGAGAGACGTGAAAAACATTATGAAGATTTGAAAGATTGGGTGGAAGTGCGATTTGATATGCAACTAGTCCTACTCTTTTAAGAATTTGGAATGGACTAATCAATTTTGGGCTTAACTTTTTGGACTTAAGGGCTCTACTAACTCCAATAGTAGAAGTGACTCTAAGGAAAACACGGTCCCCTTCTTTAAATACTAAGGGTCTCCTCCTTTTATTAGCATAACTTTTTTGTCTACTCTGTGTAGTGAGTAGCTTTCCCTTAATGAACTTGATCTTCTCTGTGGTTTGTTATACTATGTCAAGTCCTAGTAGACTTCTTTCTTCTACCTCAAACTAACACAAGGGTGATCTGCACTTTCTACCATATAGAGCTTCAAATGGTGTCATGCCTATACTTGACTGATAACTATTATTGTAGACAAACTCTATTAATGGTAGATGAGTATCCCAGCTTCCTTGTAGCTCTAGCACACAGGCTCTAAGCATGTCCTCTAATATTTGGATAGTTCTCTCTGTCTGACTATCTGTTTGAGAGTGGTAAGCTGTACTAAAATGAAGTTTAGTACCTAAGGTATCTTGTAAGGCTATCCAAAATTTTGACACAAGTCTAGGATCTCTGTCTGAGACAATGCTAGCCGATACCCATGTAATCTTATGATTTCCTGGATGTAACTCTACGCTAACATATACAATGGCCAACTAATCCAACTAATCTTTATTGGCAGGATATGGGTGGACTGGGTTAATTTATCAATAATTACCTATGCAGCATCATAGCCTAAAGGAGTTCTAGGTAATCCTACAACAAAATCCATTGATATGTTATCCCACTTCCACTTAGGGATATCTAGAGGTCGTAATAATCCTGCAGGTTTCTACTGTTTTATCTTAATCTTTTGACAAGTAAGACACTTAGCTACAAAAACCATTTCTTGAGATCCTGATACATCTTTGTTGTTCCTAAATGTATAGTGAATTTACTACATTGTGCCTCGACCAAAATTTGATTCCTCAATTCTTTATTATTAGGCACATATAACCTTCCCTCGCTACCTTCCCTCACTACACCAAAAAAGGGGGTTTCGTGGCGGTTGATTTCAGGTTTTGCGATGGTTGTAACCACCACTATCTCGAGCGTCGCCATCCTTTTTGCGGCAGTTTTGAGTAACCGCTGGAACAACCGTCGTGAGCTATTCTGTAGCGGTTAAACCGCCGGGAATTACTTTTTTAACAAATTAGTTAAAAATTTAGCAACGGTTCAGAAATCGCCACCAATTAGTTCACATGTTTTTTGACTTTATGTTGCGGCGGTTTTAACCGCAACGATTTTTATTCATATAAACTTATTGATGTTTTTGCGGCGCTTTATGCAACTGCCGCTATGTACTAACATTATATGTTGAACCAATGTTGTGGCAGTTTTGAACTGCTGTGATATATTAATTTTTATTTTATTTTTTAAATTACTGCTACTAAATACCAATGCATATTTGATTTTTTTTTTTTATTTTGATCCAATAACATTTTTAAACTACCTCTACTTATGTAATCTTTCTTTGAATCCCTTTATTTATAACTAAAAATCAAATTCATTAATGTATCGAAAAACATTCAAACACATTGTTCCAATTATATAATTCAAAACAAATTAAGTACAAACCAATGCATAAAATGCAAGTCTATCTTGCTAAAGGTGCTAAGTAAACATAAATCCTTAATATAAAAAAACTCTTAGGCATCAATAGACTTATAATCCGAAGAAAAAAAAACTAAGGATTAGAAGATGATGACGATCCTTCATTTTGGGGTTCATGACTAGCCTCCGAAGAGTGCCTTGCTTCCAATGGTGACCCTAAATCTGTTGCCTGAAATTAGGAAAAAGCTCAATATTAGACCTGTGATCCAAGCTTTAACTTTACATGTGCCCCAAAGAATAACAGAATACCAACAAACAAGATATGCAAATATCATATTAATTAGAAAACAAATATAAATAAGAATTTCAAACGGTCTTCACCAATCAAGTGAAAATGCAAATAAAATTTGATACAACAATGTTGGTTATGTTTCTTGTCATTTAGCATAGGACCACACACTATATCCTTTACCACCATTTGAACAAGAAAGACTACCAAATCTGACAAACCATAAGTGAAGAGCAAAGACTAACAAATTGAAAATAAATAAATTGAAAAAATGAACAAAGAAAGCAATGTTCTATCTAAAAACATGATTATGGCTCACTAACTTAAAGTTCATAGTAAATCTACTTAACAGATCGTTAAATTTATTGACTAACTATAGAGAGTAGGGAATGAATTGTAAAATCACACATTCCTGACCAAACCCCCATTTCTTCATTATTTTATTATCATTATTATAACCAAATTGGGTAGAAGCTCGAAGAAACAACTATGAAACAAGATTCCGTAGTTTTTTGTACCTTTCTGTTTCTATACCGATTCCCAACTCAACTGCACTGGATAAGAGAATCACATTGCATTGCACCATATATTTTATGAACTAAGAAAATTAAAAACAACTAAACAAATCCACCAAATGAACTAAGAAGAAGAACAAGAAAGAGAAATCACTTACAGCACTTGCAAGCTAGTTATTGTTCCCAGTGAGGATGGAATAGCTCCATGAATGCTGTTTCCATTCAAGTTTCTGTGAACAAGTAAAAGAAAGCATAAGGAGGATTGGCGAATGAATGTACTTGTTGTTTGTTTTGTATCTATTTCTTAGGAATAGTGAGTCAAAATAAAAAAAGGAAAAAGATAAAAGCTAGACAAACTATTCAAATATCAATACTTGTCACTTGTTATTTAATTGTCAGCAATACATCATGCATAATTTATACATCTATGAATTGAAATAAATATGAAGGCACACAATATGTTTGCTTGAAGTATAAAAAAACTATCTAGAACTCACAGGATTTGTAGATTATGCAGTCTGGATATATCATCTGTTAAGAAACCATTCAGACCTTGATTGTCAAGACCACTGTTCATCAACAGAAATAGCACCAGGTAAGAAACATATTGAGATTAACTATCCAATATAGTTTTCAATGCAAAACACAATTTCTTTGTATCCTAGTGGTACTAACCTCATTGCTAAGTATAGAATGGAGCTCTAAGTTTGTTTTTAATGCAATTAGGGCCAAAGAAATGAAAAAATTAAGAAACAGGAGGGTAAATTCAAGGTCCACTTAGAAAGGGAACAGAAAAAGGTAGATTTCATATGGCAAAGCAAAACTTAAACTTCCCAAATGATTGAAGAAAACATGTCTGAAAAGCAAAATATATTAATCACTGTTTGAATGTAAGTTTTCTTTATGTTCAGAGGCATAATTATAGCCCAAGTCGTCTAACTTGTTTATTTAGAAGTTTTGATGCCAAACACAAAATATTGGTTCTTGGTTTTGGCACAACAACAAAAAGACTGAGCAAGCAAGTAAAGAATTGAAGATGGCATTAAATGCTTCTGCACAACCAAATTCACCCTTTTTGGTTTATGCTCCCTAGAAACGAACATATAGAGTGGGCAATGCATCAAAAGAGAATTTGGAGTTGTGATTTCTCATGTGGCCATTTTATCATGAGGCCACCACCACCTGTGATTTTGGAATCAATTTGGTATACCAGTGCTAGCCAATTAATTGTTGTGACTCCACCACTTGTGATTTCTCATGAGGCCAATTTATCAAATGAAGTAGAGACTAAGCAAAAAAAGAACGAAGGAAGGGGAAAGGATCACATTAGCTGACCTCTTCTATGCGGATCCTGATGTTAAGATGAAGCTGGACCCTGCCACCAAAGTCTTGCTTTAGACAAGTGAAAAAACAAGTACTCTTAAAGCAAAGCATAGACTTTCTTTCACCAAGAAACTTATTCCACGTGTTAAGGACAATCAACACCCAGTTAAAGATATTAAAAAAGTAATTCATGATGGATCACTCTCACTTGTTAATTCAATGAATAAGTAGAAAAACACCCTATTGAATTTGAACAAGCCTCCCTAACTCATCAGAATTTTATCGTCCTTGGAAGTATATATAGCGGCCTAATTCTTTGACTTTCAAGGAACGTCTATAGTTTGAAACTCTAAATTATCACTTTGAGGATTATATTTTTTACCTGAATTGATGCATTGCCCATTCTATGAGGTACAGGGATCATTATATATCAACTGTTTGCTCACCTTCCCATTGCCCGCCGAGACCCTTTCCTATTAAGTCTCAAGAAGATTAAAAAAGAAGAAACAAAATGAAACACAAAAATAAAACCCACCATTTCAAATTTTTAAAAAAATCAAAACACCATTGTGGCAGAAAACGATAATAAAATGAGAGAGACAGGGAGGGATACCTGCGAACAGTGTGGCAGAAGTAGCACCGAACACACCGAAGCAATGGTAAGACGAAACATAAAACACCGTCGAGCAAGGGCTTCATGGAATCTAGGTGATGACGATGGAGGGTGTCGGTGGAGAACGAGGGCTGAGAATCCAATCACGATGGTGAACGTAGAGAGGCAAATGAGCAAAGATGGAAAGCTCGAATCACGGGACAAACAAGTTACCAAATCCACCCAAAAAAAATGGTTCCACCCAGTTCCTTATTCGAAAGAAAGAAAACGATAGAAATTTCAAAAGAAATGAACAGAAACAATGCTTGAAGAAATCAAATTGAATAGGAATGCATGCAAATACCCAAAATAAAAAGGGAACCAAATCAATTAAGTTGAAGCTTCGAATCCGAACACACCCCAATTCCAAATAAATTGGGGTTACATGAAAATAAGGAGTTAGAGTGTGAGGGTCTTTGTTTGGCTTAGGTGAGAGCAAAGAGTGGGTGAGGGTTATGTGAGAAGAGAGATTTCATCTTCTTCGCATCACTCCAATAGGTCTCCAAATTTTTATTTTTATTTAAAAAAATAAGGGTGAAGATAAAGAATCTAAATTTAAATTTAACTATTATATTAAAAAATAAATTCAACTTGTCAATAAAAAACTACATTTTTAAAGTGATAGGATTTAATTACTATGCATAGACAGTGTAAAAAAATTTTACATAGCTATCCAATTATATATTGTCACATAACCATAATAATTTACTTTTACACTCATTAGTTAAAAAGTCATCCAAATGAAATTTTTTGATTGGACAATAGTGTAAAATATTTTTACACCATTAGTGTATCAAAATTAAATTCAAAATGATAACTATTAAGATTTTATAAATTTGTAAGTAATCAAATTAATGGATAAAAAATTAATTATTTAATCATTTAATTATTTTAATAGTTTATTAAATATTAATTATTAATAATATTAGTAAATTTTTTTATGTGTGATAATTTAATTAATATTTTTTAAGTACTTAATTGGAATACACTGACAGTATAAAGAAGTTTTGTACATTCATCTAATCATGTAATGACACATTAGCAAATATGATTACTTTCAACCCTTACTACTTGAAAAGTCATATAAGTGAAGAGATGTGATTGGATAACAGAGTTTTGTTTTACACTGTCAATGCATCAAAAATAAACTCTTTTAAAGATTTAATTAGAATGCACTGACAGTGTAAAGAAATTTTACACATTCGTCCAATCACGTAATGATACATCAGTAAATATGATTACTTTCAATCTCCACTACTTGAAAAGCCATACAAAAGAAGATATGTAATTGGATGACAATATAAAACTCTTTTACACTGTTAGTGCATCAAAATTAAACTCTATTTTTAAATAGAGAAAGATGAAATTAACTGCTTTAAAAATAAAAAATGAAAATAAAATAAAATTAGAATCGATTAATCTCATTTCTATCGACCAAATCATTTTCTAATTATGTTTTAGATAAAATATTTCTTAAGTGTTTTTTATTTTTTAATCAAATCTTTAGATTTTTTTTTTAATGTAGTGTCAATCAAATCTTTTAAAACAAAATTTTTTCTCATTGTGGTATGCTCTAAGACGTTGTGGCAACATATTTATAAAAAATTTAAATATATATTGCTAAGTATTTAACTATTTAACTGGTAATTGCAGTTTACAAACCACGTGTAGTTTCCAAATTTCCGAAACTGCTTGCAGTTCTCCCCCATTTTTTCTACTTTATTCACAAATCATAGCTCCTGAAACCTTCCTGATGTTGGCACCACATATCGCTTAACGTACACTTGGTTATCACAAATCACAATATAAGCCACGTGGTGCTACTTTAGGGTATGTGGTGCTACTTCTTGGTTATTGGTTTATGAATTTCCGAACCCGCTTGCAATTTCTTCTCTGTTTTTGGGTTCAATACAGGTGACTAAAAATACATTTACAACTCTATTTAATTATATTAATATATTAATGTTAAAAATCCAGCGTTTGTAAAAAAAAAAAAAGATTGAAACTTTGACTATAATAAAATCTATCTATACTATATATCTATATTATATAATAGGGTTGAGGCATTTTATCACATCTTTTTTCTTATTTCTTCTATGTTAAATATTATTATCATTTAATAAGTAACTAATTATAAAGAAAAAAAAATACAAAAGAGTTGTAAAATGTAACCGTCATATCTATTAACTTCTCAATCCCACACCCAATATAGTATAGATTTTTCAAGAGATCAAGAAAGAATATAATAACATTTGGCAAATGATGATAGATCCATGAATATAGGAAAAAACATTGAAGAGATATATAATTGATGAAGTGTTTTATTTTTTAAAATTGATTACACAAATAACAGTTGATAACATATTAATTTAAAAATTGAATGTATATATATGTAACCCTATATATATATATATATATATATATATATATATATATGTATATGATTTATAAGCCTATTTAACTATATTAATATCAAACAAATAAAAAATGTGACTTGACAGGCACGGAGTGCCTGGCAAGTCACTAGTAGTAATAATAGAAATATAATATTTCATTTTTTACATATTTATATAAAAAAATTTAAAAAATTGAAGTTACTAGAATTAGTCTAGTTGTAATTTACACAAAAAAACAAAAATTTTGCAATTTGCGGCAATTACAAAACTGCCGCTATAAGGTGATTTAAATTCAAATCGCCACTTTAACCGCCACAATGAACTATTATTCTGCAATGGTTCTGTAAAACTGCCACAATATGTTGAGGTAACTTGTGATTGCTGTGTAAACCACCAATACTTCGTGGCAGTGAGCATGAAATCACCGCCATTTGCTAGTAATTGGCGGCGGTTTTGTAACCATCACAAGAACCGCTATAAAGTAAATATTTGGCGGCAATTTTCGTGAACCGCCACAAATCAACCATCGCGAAATCCACTTTTTGGTGTAGTGCCTCATATATTAAAACTCCCTTTCCATCAAGTTGGAAATGCTCAAGTTATTCTACTTGAATCTTGC
Source organism: Dalbergia cochinchinensis (assembly GCA_031216125.1). Lineage (NCBI taxonomy): Eukaryota > Viridiplantae > Streptophyta > Magnoliopsida > Fabales > Fabaceae > Dalbergia > Dalbergia cochinchinensis. The sequence continues at coordinate 47,878,098 of CM062373.1, read as the reverse complement.
TCTCGAGGGACTTTAGAGACTCATCCTTGTCTTGGGCATTTCTTACTTGATCATTCAAATCAGATTCTATTCTAAGTTCATTAGCATATAAGCAATGGGGTTGTAGGGACACTGAAATTTTCAAGTTCCTAAATTCCTCCAGTAACTGATGCTCTCCTACCATCATCAGAGACATGTGCAAGGACTTTCTGCTCAAGGCATCAACCATAACATTAGCTTTGCCAGCATGATATTTCAATTCAAAATTATAGTCCTTTAAAAGTTCCATCCTTCTCCTTTGTCTCATATTTAATTCCTTCTGATCAAAAAGATATTTCAAACTCTTATGGTTACTATAAACCTCAAACTTTACTCCATATAAATAATGTCTCCAAATCTTCAAACCAAATACTACAACAGCTAACTCTAGGTCATGGGTTGGATAATTTTCTTCATAAGACTTAAGTTGCCTAGGAGCATAAGCCACAACTCTTCCTTCTTGCATCAAAACATAACCTAATCCTTTCTTGGATACATCAAAATACACTACAAATTTTTTTCTAGGGTCAAGAATTATTAACACTAGGGTAGAAATTCGCTTATTTTTCAACTCTTGAAAGGTAGTTTCATAAGTCGAGTTCCATTCAAAAGCCTGATTTTTCCTAGTTAACCTAGTCAATGGTAAAACGAATTGGGAAAATCATTTGATGAACCTCCTGTAATAACCAGTTAATCTAAGAAAACTCCTAATCTCTGTGACTGTCTTTGGCCTTTTCGAATAAACTACTGCTTTAACTTTGCTTGGATCGACAGCCACCCCTCCTTGGGTAATCACATGGCCTAAAAACTTTACTTCCTCTAGCCAAAACTCACATTTTTCTAGCTTAGAATACAACTGTTTTTACTTCAAAATTTGCAACATTATTCTAAGATGTTATTCATGCTCCTCTTTAGTCTTTGAATAGATAAGAATATCATCTATAAAGACTACCACAAATTTTCAAGGTAGGGTCTAAAAATCCTATTCATATAATCCATAAATACCATAGGAGCATTGGTAACTCCAAAAGGCATCACAAGATATTGATAATGGCCATACCTAGTCCTAAAGACTGTCTTAAGTATATCATCTTGCTTTACTCTTATTTGACGGTACCCTGATCTCAAATCAATTTTTGAGAAAATTGATGCTCCTAGCAATTGATCCAATAGGTCATCTATTCTGGGGAATGGGTACTTATTTTCAATTGTGACCTTATTCAACTGTCTATAATCTATATACAACCTCATGCTCCTATCCTTTTTCTTGACCAACAAAACTGGTGCACCCCCATGGTGATACACTTGGCCTAATGAATCCTTTGGACAACAAATCCTTAATTTGTTTCTTAAGTTCATCAAGCTCTAGATGAGACATTCTATAGGGTGCAAAGGATAGAGGTCCTGTTTCTGGCATTAGATCAATGGAAAATTTAACCTCTCTTTCAAGTGGCAAGTTCCCTATATCCTTAGGAAATATTTCTGGAAAGTCTCTTGCTAAAGGTATACTGTTTATATGTTGTTCAACCTCAGAATTTAAAGACTAAAGGAGAACCTCTTGATCCTCATCTAAGAGATACTTCTCTACTTGGGTGGTATTTAGGGAAATGGTGTCAAAGGATTTTTGTTTTGTGACTGGGTCATAAAGAAAGTAAGCAAGCTTTTTTAGGACAATGTAAAAGGATACTAATAGGAGACATCTAGTTTATTCCAATTATAATATCAACACTAGACAAAGGTAAACAAACAAGATCAATAATAAAAGATATTCTTTTAATTAAAATAGGATAGTTCAAATAGACATAAGAGGTGGAAACTTTTTCTCCTGTGGGATTGGAAACTAACAGATCAAAAGGCAAATAAGATAAAGACAATTTCAACTTCTTCACATAGTCAATAGATATAAAGGAATGTATATCTCCTTAGTCAAACAATGCAATTAAGGGATAATTTTTTATGATACATGTATCTTTGATCAAGTTAGGAGAACGAGTTGCCTCTTCTCCATTAACAGTAAATACTCTCCCTTTAGTTTGTGGTCTTGGTGTAAGATTATTCAAAAGTAATCCATTGGTGTGGTCCTTAACATAGTGTCCTGGCTTTCTGCACTAGTAGAGGCAAGGTTTGGATCCATGAGATTTTCCACACTTAGTGCAAGCAAGTAAAGGTTCCCTAGTTGGAAATTGTTTCCCCTTCCCCTGGTTCACTCCACTCTTAAAATTGTTTTTCTTTTGAGCCTCCATCATTCTCTTTCTTTTGAGAAAATTTTGTCTTTCTTTCTCAAATTCCAGATCTCGATAGCTCTTTTCGGCTATCCTACATTAATTGACTAGAGTCTCAAGCCTTAGGTCTAACTCAAATTTTGTTGCCTTCCATCGCCTATCTGGGTTACTTTTTAGGTAAGAAAAGAATTTGGAAAGCTCATCAAACTTAGCCACATACTGACCTATGATCATATTCGCCTGCTTGAGCTGTATAAACTCAGCTTTTTTCTCATCCTCAACATTATCAAGGAAATATTTATCAAAGAAAGTGATTAAGAATACCTCTCAAGTATTTTCAGTCCTGCTAGATTCTAACAAACTTTTAGCATCCCTTCACCAATGTTCTGCTTCCCCTTCTAACATATAGGGGCGAAGACCACCTTTTGTGCATTTGTGCATCCTAAAATAGTAAAAATTTTATCTAATTGCATGACCCATTTTTTAGCAAGAACTGGGTTATACTCCCTATGGTATAAAGGTGGTAAGGCTTTCCTAAACTTTGATAGCCCTTGGTAATTATGATTAGTGACAAGTCCTCCCCTAGCAAAGGTTCCACTATTTTCACCATGGTTATTGTTCCTATGTTGGGTTTCTTACATTTGTTGGAAAATCATTTTATTTGATTCTTTTTGGGCTTTGACGGCTTCAGCCATATTCATCATGGCCCCCATCATCCTTGACAGAGTGACATTTGGTGCACTCTAATCTTTTGGGATTTATTGATCTCCTGATGCCATATAGTCCTACAAGTGCATAAACAACCCAATATTGAGTTGATCAGGCTCAATATTATATACTTAGTGCATTGAAAGCTATAAGGCATGCAAAGAGAAATTTGGGCCTTATGACATGCAAATAAAAAGTTCATGACATGCAAATAAAAGGAACTCATATAATTTGCATAATAGCCAAAGAACGGCACTCTGATAGCAAAACTATAACATCCATTCTTAAGATAGCTAATAATATGAATTTACACATGAAGCATAACGGTTAACATTAAGTAAAAGGATTACAAGCATAAGGTTCAAGCATGACAACTTAATGTCATTAAGTACAAACTGAATATTTCTATAATTTGTAACATAAAATCACACATTAATTAAACATAAGCCATATGTTTCTAGCAGCTGTCTTCCATTCAGTGTTACTTAGCTAATCTGAAACCACTAGAAATAAAAATAAAGGAAAAATGAGAATTATAAAAAATTCCCAATAGAAAATGGATAGTTTTACAAAATTTGAGCTATGGCTGGTTTCGGCTATGTCCGCACGGAAACTACATAGGACTATAGTAACGTATATGAACATAATCAGTTATTATAAAATATGTCATGCAGAACCTGTCATGCATAGAACATATCATTCATATCTTATCAAAATTATTATTTCTTTACTTTAGTTTTTCTTTCATTCATTTGTTTGTCTCACACATAATTAAAGGCCTTATTTAGGGAATTCTCATTCTTTCATATTGCTCTTACATCATGATGAAAAAGCAAGACTTTTACACTATTCTAACTAAGGCAGATAATATAAAAGGATCTTACATCTATCCTTCTGCCTTATCTGTGGTTAGCAGTAAATTTTAATTAATCATATTCTTTTTAATAGCTATTGTGCATAAATTCATAATAAGGAATTCATATAATTAATCAATAAATGAACTTAAATAAAAGCTCATAAGTTAATCAACAATTTAAATAGTAAAACATAAATGCATAAACTTTATAAATTCATGCATAAATAAATTGGACCAAAATAGTATAAATTTAGATCCAATAAATTAATGTATAATAAATAACAACATAAATAAAAAGGAATATTTAATTATCTTGAATTAAATGATAGATCACATAAATGTAAAGAAACATTAAAATAAATAAAGAAACTGGAGCGACAGTAGTTTGCACTGGACCAGTAGAGAGAGAAGAGAATCTTATAATTAAGTGATAAAATAAAAAGAAAAAACTGGAACAGCGGTACTTCGCACTGGACCGGTGATGAGAGAAGAGAATCTTTATAATTAAGTGATAAAAGAAACCAGAGCGCAGTAAACCGATGGGACTAGTGGGGAGATAAGAGGATCATATTATTTTAGTCAATAATCAGGTCCATAATCATTAATAAATATAAAAGAATGACAATAATAAATAACTATGAGCATCTATGATAAAAATAACAGTATATAAAATGAGTAGTAATAATAATAACTTTAGCCATGGTTTTATTTTGCATAAAATAAATTCATCTCTTGCCTCAAATTTTTGCTAACAGATGAAAATGATGTGCACTAATTAAGTTTTGTAGTACATTAACCTTACTATCTCTCTTTTTTTATTATTCTTTCTCTCCTCTCTCCTTTCTTTTTTTCTTTCTCTCTCTTTCTTTCTTTTCCTCCCTTACATTCTCTTTCTTACTGTCACTCATGCTTGCCTTTCTTTCTTTTCTTTTCACTCACTCACTCATACACACACAAGCACATATATATATATATATATATAGGATGTATAGCCCTAAAATTTTCTTTCCTGTGGTTGAAATATTGTGGGCGAGTAGCAGTGCCTACGTGCGCCGCCCCCTTTTCTTTTTTTTTTTAGTTTTGATGTACTATCTTTTATTTTTTGTATGTAAAAAATATACACCTAATTATTAATACTTAGTATATTATTACTTATTACTCTTAATAAATTTTATTCTTAACTTAGTACAATGTATTATGAGTTCATTATTACCAATTTATGGTCTTACATTAAACAGTTAATATCTATATTTTAAAATTGTGGTCTAATAATTAAAATAGATGTTATGTAAAATTATTAACTAAGACTAATAAAATACTTGAATCTGATACAGGACTTTAATTTATTACATATAAACTATTTTATTTTATTTTTTTAAAAAAGGGATGTTACAGTAATTATAATATAAAATATATCTAGAGTTGCTTCGTACAAAACCATGAAAACTATAAATCCATAACTATAATTTTCAAATCGAATCATGGTACAAAAAGCAAAAACATGTATGGTTCGGGACCCTGCCCGCACAACACTGGAGCACTCTATAGCAAAAAGCAAAGGTACTTCATGGCAATGTAAAGCTCACCAAGCTGAATATGCTAATGCTGCTAGGGAAGAGATTGAGAAGGACCCACAACAATTGTCGTATTTGTAAGAGGAATGAGATGAGAAAGGTGAGTTTTATCTAAAACTCAGTGAGTAGATTCTCACTCGTAATCCCCACATGGAACAACTAACAAGGAACATAAACATAATATTAAAATGCACCAACTTCTAAACTATTTTCACATTTACATACATAATACTTTCAAAACCAGTAATCTCTATAAATCATAAATAATAGTAGTCTAATAGAGAAATAGAAATCTTAGGTTATGTGTGTGTGTGTGTGTGTGTATATATATAGCATAAAAATTATATTCTCTGGAATTACTCTAATCTCTATAGGTGTCTCATAAGGTCCCGAATTGGACATCTAAATAGATTCCATCCATGGTTTGCTATAATAGGATGAAATTGTCTTTTGGTGGATAACTTGGTACCAAGATTAATGATATCTCATAGCTGTTAACTCACTGCTTGTTCCTCTATAGATACCATATAGTTTTAAAATCATGAAAACTAGAAACTTCTCATCTTAAACTTCATAAATGGGTTTTAACTCTGAACTTATGAGCATAATATCATAAACATACTATTCTTGAAAACATTGGGGTAATCACATCGTCTCTGTATATATCAATATTCATAATCTAGCTATTCATAAAATTATTTTAGCAACAAGATGGTCCCATATACATTAAAATACAATTTTTATACTCACTTGAAAATATAAAAATTCATAAACTTGGTAAAATTCTCAACAATCTATAAACATCTTGAAATAGTCTCTAAAATCATGTATTTATGTCATAGGGCTAAGAAATTACCGATAATGACCAAAATAAAGGTCATAAGATTGAACCCACTTACCTAGAGAGGAGGAACAAATGGTGTCAACACCAAGGGAGCTTCATGGAGCAGGGGTGGCATCAATGTTTGCCATGAAAGCAACAAAACCAATGATTAATGTATAACAACACTAGAACCACTCTAAATCAACTCTATGAACATTGGGGGAGTACCCAAACTTGACAACAATGAGAATTTATAGCACCCAAACTCAAGAATATGTAAGAGAGGAGAGAAAGGGAGCATAAACATTCAAGAATATCTTACCTTGAAACTTGGATTAGGTATGATTGAGTAGGATTGAGAGTGAAAGGTGGAGAGAGAGTTTGAAAGGCAAGGTTCTCAAATTTGAGGGGAAGGGGGGTAAAAACACGTGTAGAAGGGTATCTATAGGGGTGGGGGTCTCATTAAAAAAAACTTCATCATTTTGGATTATTTTGACATTAGAGGGTACTGCTATAGCGGTCTTGAACCACTATAATGGTGTTAGAAAGACCTGTTCTACACTAAATGCTGACTTTTGTATTTGGGGTCTTCCCGGTAACACGAGTGGATCTTGGGAGACCTTAAGGTTATACTAAACTTGTCTAGTGACACATGGATCTGAGGAATTATAGCATGTAAGCTTGAAGATCATCTTCATCATCTCTGTTAAAGGAATCATTGTCTAAGTCTTCCCATTTGGTCATCATACCTTTCTCTTTAGGTTTCTTTGTGTCATCTTTCTTGTGCAGCAAAGGATATTCATTATTGAAGTGTCTAGGATGTTTGTAATAATGATAGTTCCTATCCTTCTTACTCAATTCACCTTTGTCCTTCTTGGAAATGTTCTCTCTGCCATGGAGATGTATGACTTCTCAGTATTTTTCTGACCAGCTCCTCATCCTCAAAGCATTTACCCATCATGTCTAAGCCATTTATGATGACAACAAACCTCTCAAACATTCCATCAATGTTTTCATTATCTTTCATGCTAAAAAGTTCATAGTTCCTAATGAGCATATAAGTTTTTGTTAGTTTAATTTGTCTGGTTTCTTCATGATTGTAACTTATCCCAAATTTCCTTTGTAGTCTTACATATCTAGACTTTTGTGTATTCTTCAAAACTAGTACATAGTGCATTTTAGTACTCCTTTCAACCTTTTCCTTTTCCTCGAGTGTCTAATCTTCACCAGTCTTGGAAATTTTTTCCCCTTCAACATTTGTGGTTGTTAGAGTTTCTGACCCTTTTATAATGATTTCCCATAGATCATAGTATGTAGATTGGATAAATATTCTCATCCTTTCCTTCCAATAGGAGTAGTTTGCTCTATTGAAGAAAGGAGTGCGTGAAGTGGATTGTCCTTCAGTGAATGTGCAGGGAACTATGTTTGCCTATTAAATCCTTGAGACCAAGCTCGGATACCAATTAAAGGCACCAGGTCATTTGAGAAAGAGGGTTGAATCAAGTGAGTTTTAAAAGATTTCCTGCACACATAACACATCAATTAAAACTTTCAGGCAAAGTATCCTTCACTTATAGGAGTTTTTTGAACAATAGGTTTTTAAAGATTTCAGAACCAAGTGCAAAAGATCAGTTTAAGATACCAAATTTAACTCAATACCGAAAACAAAACAATTTTTAGAGATATATTTTAAAGGCACTAATCAAAACAGTTTTAAAGAAGCAAGTTCAACAAAGCCAAGAAAAACAATCTTTTTGTATTTTGTAAATATGATAAATTGAAACAATAACAACGTATGTAAATAAATATGAGAGAAAGGTTTCAGAAAAACTTGATCAAAATGTATTTAAGGAGATATGTGTGAAGCACATAAACAACAATGTATAAAAGCTATTAGAAGAGAAGGGAAGAAAAGCTTGGCACTAGAATTTTTATACTAGTTCGGTTCTACAACTTGAAACCTGCATCCAGTGCTCACCTTTCAGGTGAGAGTTATACTATAATCAAAGTTTTACAGAACAAATACACAACCAAACGTAGGCTACACTCACACTAGAGCTAGCTGAATCAAAACTACAAAGGAACCTAGCTTCTAAACCAAGTCTCACAAACCAATGGCTTTTCTCTCATGATAAAAATAGCCTTTTACATTAATGTCTCTGTTGTTTTCTCACAAGAAAATATTTCTTTAATATAGCATAATGAAGAAAAGACTCCATAAAGAAAATGAAAAGAGCAACGTATTAGTGAGAGGAGAAAAAAGTACGCAAAGATGTTCTTCAAGGAGTATAAGTATGTGCTTCTTTTCTCTAAGAATTTCTCCTTCTCCAAATGTTTCCATTAATTGAAAGTCCTATTTTGACCGTTGCAGGTCCTAGATGGGTTGGTGCAGCATTGTTTGTCCCCTGTTGATGAGCTGTCCCAAAGGAGCAACTTTTAAATCATGTCCTTTTGAGCATTTGTCCTTATTCCCTTGTCCTTCTTCTTTTTGCCTATTGTCAATATGAGCTATCGGTGAAGGCATTCCTTGTACATGGAATTCCGCAAGCATTTCTATATAGAATTTGGGACTACAACGTCAACACATACAACTTCTGTGTCTTACTCTGTGCACTGCCACTAAAATGTCCGACTCATTTAGGAGACATTCCACCTAAAGTGCATTTCTTTCTAATAAAAGACTTGAAAAACTTAATGCATGTATTAGAAAGTTCACAAGGGTGTTTATCATCATTAACTTAGGATCTATAAGTGAGAGAGGTGGTTTATTGTGAGTGTAGAGGAGTAAATCTAGATCATTGAATCTTACATAAATAATTAAGATTAAAATATAAAATTATGTGACATTTTTAAATGATCATGTAATTATTAACTAGCATTAATAACTTTTAATCTTGACCATTTATATATGGTTATATGGTTCAGATTTTCTCGTTGTAGCCAAATTTACCCTCATAATAAATCACTCTTATATTACTAAAGTCATCCATAAATATATATACCACTGTTCTTAGAAAATATGTCTAGGAAATTATTCACAAACTACAAAGTAAGGTAGACAAAAAAAAATCACCAAGCATTTTATTTATTTATTTATTTATTTTGTTTTGGGGTGGGCTCTGGAATAAAGAGTTATGTTATTTATATTTATGATGTATAAGATACTGTATTGATTTTCATCTCATTTATTATTGGATGAGGTATAAATCATATTTGAATGAAGTTCACATCACATTCAATGATGAATAAGATATCAATTAATATGATATCTCATATATCATAAGTACAAATAATATTTTTGGAAATAAAACCATCTATTGCTTTTATTGCTTTTATTAGGTGAGTTGCATGCGCACTGTAGGCGTGCAGGCGAGTACATCTTACCCTACAAAGAAAATTTATTTGACCTGTGGTCCTATATATTTTTTTGCTCTACATTAGAGAAGGGACCATATTTGATCTCTCCTCTTTTATACCTTTCTCTTTATTTTTAGGGATAAAAATGAAAATCAAGATTATTTAGGTCAGACATTTAAATCTCAAGAAAAATATAATTAAATATTAAATTTTCACATATTTAAAAAGTATATATGTGACATATATTAAGGAAGTGATAAGGAATTTGAAATATTAATAAAGTCCGACACAATTTGTATATAGCCGGATCTGAAACGTAAAAAGCCTAAAAAACGAACGCATAATAATACATAATTTGTATGTGAGGTCAAAAGCTTTACTCTCTGACGTACTTTAAAATTGAATTTTTATAAATTTTAATTTGCTAACAATTATTTAATACATATTTAAGATATACATCAACATAATATGATAAAAAAATTTATTGTTTTTGGTATTTAACTTACTTAACTTTGATAAAAATGATCTCTACTATAATTATTTACGAACTATATCAACAAAACTGACATTCGAATCAAAGCATAACTCTACAATCAATCAACCAGGAAAAGTGGTTTACTCAAGATGGAGTTTTTTCTTTCAACTTTTGGTCCGGAGGATTATTTTTTAGATTAATTTTTAATGTACTAATAGAATAAAAAAATTATACTATAATTAATTATATGTTTTAAGGCTTTTTTTTCAAAATAAAATGAAAAGGTTTATTATTTTCCTCTCTCTTTTGTTCTTTTTCTTTTCATAAATGTTACTCAATTGATTTAGGCACATGTCAATCATATGTAAATTGGTTAGCAATCAACCAATTTATATGTACAAGATATTATAAATCAGCCAATACTCAACCGATTTCCCCTATTAAAACAAGAGGACATTTACGAAAAAAAATGGAAGGAAATAATGTGTGTATGTGTGTGTGTATATATATATATATATATATATATTAATATTATTTTATTTTATTTTGAAATAAAAGGCAATGACCTAATACTTTTAATAATATGATAATATATGATTAGATTAATAAAAAAAATGATTAGATATCTATGTAAAATATTATTAAATAATAGTTCATATAAATTAGAATAAACATTGATTCCTCATAAATATATCGAGAAAGAATTTAGTCCCTTGTGAAGGGATAAATGTCTTTTTTTTAAATTTGAATGAACTAATTTATCTCTAATATACTTTGAGAGATCAAAATAGCTATTTAGTCTATAAATTAAATTATTTCATTCTTGTCATTTTGTTGACAAATTTTTCATTTTTGGTGACAATATTTATTTATTTATTTATTTATATTTTTCAAAGAAAAGTAAAGCCTCTTTTTTGTCGGATGAAAAGCAAGTTTTCTTTTTTTTTTTTTTTGTCAAAAGAAAGGTAAAGCTGGTTTCGTGCCTTGTGAAAGTCATATATAAGCCCAATTCACATCTTATCAACACTCACGAGTGCAAATTGTGCACTTCAGGTGATTTGATGGGTTTGGTCAAATTCATATAGAACAAAAAATACGTGTATTTGAAACGACAACATTCAGACCAAAAAAAAAGCGACAACATTTGACCGAAAAAATAAAGACAACAGAAATTAACATGGAAGTAGAAATTTCGTATCGAGAAAACGAGACATGAAGAAGGCCCCGTAGAGGACCGAGCTCGCGACCTTTCACTTACGAAGCAAACGCACTACCGGTATGCTACAGAGCTGATAATCTTAAATAAGATTTAATTTTAACCCCCTATAAAAGATTTATATACAGTCATCCAATAATACAATAACAAATCAGTTAAATATGAGTGACTCTCTCAATTGAGATCGAAAATTATGGTTGGTCACATTGTGATAAATTAGCTCCTTACTCATGACCAAACCTCAATTGGCATTGGAATATTAATATATGAAGTTATTTATTTAAATAGAATTTATAAATATTGTTGTAATGACTTATTACTTGTACTAATTGAATATACTACATCACTACCCAAAAAAAATTGAATATACCACATACGAGCTATATATGTACCTTGTTTTTGGTTCTATCAAGAATTTGTTTTTAAAATTTATGTCAAGGGCTAAGTTTTTCTCTAACCTAAACATTTATTCATAAAAAATATTTTTGCATATTAACTCCGCGTGCGTCAGAAACAATTTACTAATGGCTGACGCCAACAATCATGCGCGGAACCTTTTTCTTGGCTTTGGTGAGTAATAAATTTTATAATTAGCGTACATCAGCTTTGTTCTTTTCTAATATTTATATTATTGTTTGTTATTAATATTAAATTACAAGTTGCTCCAATATTTGTGTAAATAGGACTGGAGTACTTGTAAAGACACTTCGACGCTCAAATCAGTAGATGAATGAAGCATAGAGTAATACAAGAATAACAAGTAATAAACTTTTGATATATGGGGCGTTGAACCTCTTATATAGTGTGCAGTGATCCCGTGATAAGTTAGAAGATAATCTACCCTGAATGGAGGAGATATTCCTAAGATTTAGTAGTTATTAGATATATTTCATATTTGTAAGAGATATGATATAATATATGAGATATGATATAATAATGACATGAGATAATGAGAGATAGATAGATCTTGTATGAGATTTAGAAGATTTCCCCGACTAAATCTGGGGAGAATTCGTGAGGGATCTGGGTGCCACATGGCCGATCTATGGAGCCCGTGTCTAAGCTCTCGTGGTTCTGACCGAGGCATTTGGCTCATATTTATAGTTCAGTACAGTTTTAATATCCTAAAAATAAAGGAAAATTCATTCTTTAGTTAACTAGCACTGAGTGTTATATATCAACTCCTATTATAAATAATCAAAAAATATTTTATAAATAAACTTTCACTACTTCACCTTGCAAATCTTAATTACAATTAAAAAAATTCATTTTAGCTAAAATTAATCCATTTTCCATGATTAAAGAGACGTGTCATGTGATGACATCTAAATGTATTTAAATAAAAGTTACTCCCACGAACGTTTATCTATTCATTGTTTATAACCAAACAATTACCTCTAAATGACACGTGACAACGTTTAATAATATTTTTTAAAAAAAGATTATTCATATTAAAAGTTGTTAGACTATTATCTATAACTAAATATATTACCTCTATACGTCATGTGATGGCTTTCAATTACAATTAAAGAAAAATTATTCTTGCAAAAATCTATCTATTATATATATATATATATATTGGTATTAGAGCTAAAGAAAGAAAAGAAAGGCAAGAGAAATCTATCTCATGTGCAGAGCGCCAAATGTATAAAAAAAGAATGAGCTCTAAGCCAGCAAGGACCATCCCAATGCTGAACCCTAAAAGGAGAGGAAGCACCTTTCTTAGCCAAGAAATCAGCAACTTGATTATCCTCTCTGAATATATGAGAGCGAACAGACCCAATCACGACTCATGAACCCCTTAATATCACGAACCAAATCAACATACACATTGTGTGGAGGAGGATTATCAACAAGACGAAGAATATCCAAACAATTAACCTCACAAGAAACACGACGATAACCATAGTTCCAAGCTAGGCGCAAACCACGGCAAAGAGCCAAAAGCTCAGCACAAAGGTTGTCTACCATAGGAATATGCCCAGCAAATCCAACAAGCCAGTCACCGGACGCATTTTGATGATGCCACCATACTTCGCCAACCCAGGATTCTCAAATGAGCTCCGATTGGAGTTAAGCTTCACAAAACCCTCCTGCGAAAAGGACCATCTGACCCACTGGCCAAAACCTGGTTGGGAACCTGCACGCCAAAGGCCATAACATAAGAATGAAACACAAATCGAATGTTATTAGAGGCTCCCACCATGCGAAGATGCTTCTGCTTGAATACCCACGAGTTGTGTTGCCTCTAGATAATCCATAACGTGGCGAGGAATAAAGAACCAAGAGGGCCCGTTGCGTTCTTTTGAAGTCAGCATTGTATCTCCTGGGACAAGAAATTGGGTTTCGCCCCAAATCCCATGTGAGACCAAATTTCAACCGCAAACCTATAATCTCAAAGCCAATGGACATTAGACTCATCTGCAATCAAATAACAGGAGCACAAAGCAATTATAGCCATCCTATGATGCAATCTTAGATCATTAGTAGGGAGATAATCCTATAGGGCTAACCATACTAAGAAACAGATTCTAAAAGGAACTTTTAACTTCCAAACCCAGTCCCAATAGGAAGACCCATTAGTGAATTCCTGCCCTTGGGAAGTGAGCCAGCCACAGCCCGAAGAAGTTGTCATGACCCGACTTGGGCACATGACCGACATGTGAGGAATCCTCATTCCCACGTAAGCCTCGTGATCTCTGAGTCCCTCTATATGCATAATTTAATATAAAATCCTTTTCCAAAACATAAATACGTTTCTGATACAAATTACTTGAGTTGCTCTTAATACAAAATAAACCATAGAACTCATAACCATAAAAATACAAAATATTCATGATAAAACATGTCAGTCTATCTCTATGGTCCGGGACCCTGCCCATCATGCATACTGGAGCACTCTATCTCTAAACAGAATACCAAAGTACTTCACTCACAAAGTGAAGCTCACCAACTGGGAAATCTCTACTATGGGGGAGGAGATGGAAGAGAAGAACCCAGACGTCTCATCACTTTTGTAATGGAGGAAGGGAGAGGGGTGAGTTTCATCTAAAACTTAGTGAGTAAGTCCTCACCCATAACCCTCTCATGGGACAGTCAAAGGAAATAAATAGTAATATATATATATTCATCAAACCAGTTAATGCAATAACTATCAAGTTTATTATTTATAGGAATAAAAAATAGTTCTAAAATCATTACTCTGTAGAAATCATAAACCATAGTATACTAATAAAGAAACAAGAATCTCCGGTTATGCTCAATTCATGTGACATAACAAATCTCTGGTTATGCATAGCACAACAAAGTCTCTAATCTCTGGGGCACTTGAATAGGTCTCGTTCATTATTTCTCTGACCCTAAGGCTACTTGGTATACCAAGGTTAACGGAATAATTGTCATTAACTCACAATCTGTTTCTCTATAGCTACTGTCCAGTTCAATCAGAAATCTAATCTTTTCTCTATATCTCATAAATCTTCTACCCTAGAGTTCACAAGCTCTAGCATATATCTCTATTCTAGAAATCATCACAGTATTTAACAAATCTCCAAATATATACTCTAGCTCTTTGATAAAAATCACTTTAACAATAATGGTCCCATGAGTTTTCAGAAAAACATATATATCTCATGCAATAATTTACTGAAATTAATTCTAATGATCAACATAAGGATCATAGGATTTGAACCCGCTCACCGTTTAAAGCCAGGAGTATGTAGGCCCTACCAACTTGACCTAGAAAGCTTGGAATGACACCAACAACTGCCACGGAGCAACCATAACTCTAGATTAACATCTAAAAATCGCTAGAGAGCTCTATTCTAACTCTACTAAAATTCGGGAAACACCCCCACTCGACAAAAATGAGAAAAATAATCGATCCAAATCCAAGATCATGGAGAAATAAAGACATAATCTAATAACATGAACTTACCTTGAAGCTTGGAATGATGGATTGGAGTGAATTTGAGAGAAAGAGAGAAAAATGAAGGGAGAAGGGAGAGAATCGCGTTTCTGCGTTCTTTTGCACGATTTGGGGTTTTAAACTTTCTCTGACACTGCTATAGCGGTATATGACCGCTATAGCGGTCACCAGGACAACTATAGCGGTCACCAGGACAACTATAGCGGTACCTCAGTCCGCTGCAACGATTGAACAAGTGCTGGTGACCGCTATAGCGGTGACAGCAACTCCCAACTTCTGTGTTTTTCAGTCATTCCAGTATCTGGGTTGTTCCAACACTCACTTATTTACATTTACTAATTTTAAGTTAAAGTCCTCATTTATTAACTTTAAAACATAAATGTAAATAAGGAAATACCCCCCATTTGGATTCAAATAAAATATCACAAAAATCAAAACTCCATCAAATCAGAATCCAAAATTTGGGTTTTAGTTCAAATTCGGGAATTTCTGAGATTTTCTAAACTTGTGGGTTAACAACGAAACATTTGCAGGTTTCATAAAATTCATTAAAAATCACTCTTCAACTTGTTTTCCCTCAAGGAACAATTACTGGGACTTTTGATCCCAAGAATATGGTTCTATCATATAGCCCTCCAAGGAGGTGTAGGATCCAGACTTAGTAAAATTTAGGACCCAACGGTGGTTCCCAGGGAATCCTTGAGGCTAAACAGAATCTTATTGCTGACCCGCGTACCACGAGTATCACAGAAGTAGAGTATAAACCATAATGCCCAACCTTCCAAACTACACTGTCCGTAGAATCCAAACACCAAGGAATAAGGGTTTCACCAATCAAACGATGTACATGTTGAGGAGGAATAGTCCAAAGAGGGGTGAGGTCCCAATCCCCATCAACGCCACAATCACAAATCTTTAGGTGGTTATCTGAGACGTGGAATAATCCACCAAATGATAGAGGGGCCCTACCCTACTCCAACTATCATACCAAATAGAGGAGGAGCCATCACCCAACCCTACGCCAAACCCATCACGCAAGAAAAGAGTAGCTTTATAGATGGCATGCCAAATTGGAGAGGAGGAGCCAGTACATATCCCATTGACCCATGTATTTGGAAGAGAGAGCCTGAACTTACAGCTTGTCCCCATGGTAGAGAAAATCCCAAACCAATTTCCCTAAGAGAGCAGTATTAGTTTCTCTAGCTTTGTGGAGTCCTAGACCCCGTTGCTTGTGGGCCTAATAACAGTGTCCCAGCTGACAAGATGCAAGCCTTTCTCCATATTAGCGTTGCTCCATAAGAAGTGTTTAGTTGTTCTATTGATAGCCTAAAAATAGAAGAAGAAAGCCAATATGACTATATAAAATATATTAGTGTTGACACCAAAACTAAGTGAGCCAGCATTAATTTTCCTGCCCTATTAAGTAGCTTTCCTTTCCAACTGACCAACCTTTTATTCATGTTTTCTACAATAAAATCAAAATATGCTCTCTTACCTCTTTTGTTAACCAATGGGAACCCTAGATACCTTCCCAGCTCTGACACAAAGCGAATAGAAGAGATATTAGTTAGGACAGCTTGACATGGTCTAGTAATAGTAGTGGAGATATACCTCAAGATTTGAGCACGCTCACTTTTAAACCCGAACCCATACAAAACACGTCCAAAATACGCATAATCAAACAGACCTGAGTAGCACTAGCTTTAGCAAATAAGAGAACATCGTCTGCGAAAAGCAAGTGGGAGATCCCCGGACTATTTCTAGAAACATAGATTGGCTACCATGCCCCTTGGTAATCTCAGCATTAATCAGAAAGCTTAGCCCTTCCATGCAAAGGATAAAGAGATGAGGAGACATCAGGTCACCTTGGCCTAATCCGCTGAAAGGCCCAAATTCCGATAACCTAACCCCGTTCCAGAGGAGAAAGAGCTCAGAAGAGGAAACACAGAACGTAGTAACTCTGATAATGGAAACCCAAACTTACCAAGAATAAATTCAAGCAACCTCCAATCCACTCTGTTATAAGCTTTCTCTAGGTCAATCTTAAAAGCAACCACACCTTTCTTATTCTTGGATTTTTGCATAAAGTGCATGATCTCCTGAGTGATGATGACATTATCTTGGGTACCCCTACCAAAGACAAAACCACTTTGCATAGGACTCACAATGCTAGTAGAGCTAGGTATATGAGCCGCAATCCATGGACTAACCCATTTAACTCACAATCTGTATGAAAATGGACCATAAAATTTTTAGTTTACCAACCCATGGACTAGTTTGGTCTGCATCGCTTAAACAGTAGGCTAAACGGGCTTGGCCTGCTAACCACATAGGGAATGCTTTAATCCAATGCTTGGCACCAGTCCTACAGTCCATCAGTCTACTCATGCCTTTTCACCAATCCAGTCCACTAAGGGGAAAGGTCACGTTATACATCACGCATTAGCAGCCTGAAAGTCAGGAAAAAAAAATAAAAAAAAGCCCACACTAAGTTACTGACAAGCCAAACCCAAAGACACTAGGGTTTGCTTTGCTCTCACACTCAAGTTTCAGTCTCCACTCTTCAATCTTCACAAATTACAAGCAGCGCCCTCACTCCCTTAGGCCTTAATCATCACCCACTCCCCTTTCTCAACTCAGTGGCATCCGCTTCCACCCATTGCCTTCTGCGCACCATTTTCAATCTTCACAACCGTCACCATCAAGCCTTCTCTCACTTTCATCTCTCAACTTTCTGCCTCTTTCACTCAAGTGATCAAGGGCTCAAGGTTGCCATAAACTCTCAGATCCTAGATCCCATCTCACTCTCATCAATCATCTCTCAACTCAACTCACTTTTCACTCTCATCTCACTCAAGCCCCTCAGTCTTAGATCTCACTCTCTGACTCTAATCTCTTAACTCATAGACAGAGTTGCCTCTACCCACCACTTTCTGTGCACCACCTTCAATCTTCATAATTGTCATCGTCAAGCCTTTTCTCATTATCGTCTCTCAACTTTTTGCCTCTCTCACTCAAACAACCAAGGGCTCAAGGCTGCTGTCAACTCTTAGATCTTAGATCTTATCTTATTCTCGTCAGTTATCTCCCAACTCAACTTACTTTTCAGTTTTGTCTAACTCAAGCCCCTTAGTCTCAGATCTCACTCTCTAACTCTCATCTCTCAACTCAAGCCCCTCAGTCTCATCTCTTGTCTCACTCCGTCATGGGGTTACTACCAAGAGACCTTCGTGACTCTACTAGGCATTGCTGCTGCCTGCCTGTTTTCATCCTTTTGTTTAACATGCATTATTTAATTGTTCCAACTTCTAAGAATCAATGGATTGTTTATTTGTTTGTAAAATTTGTTGGTTGAAATTTAAAGGGATTTTTATTATGATTGTTTGGTGTGATTTAGATTGAAAATTAAATATGAATATGTCAAACATTATTGGCTGGTCCACGGGCTTATGCGAGGTGAACGTGGACCACCCTATAGCCTAGTCCATTTATGAAACGGACTAATCCAGTCCAGGCTATTTAATTGTGGTCCATCGCAAATCAGGCTAAACAGATTGGACCGATCTGCATACCTAGCTCTAAATGCTAAGCATGAAAGGACGCATTCTATTAACGAGGACCTTCATAAGGAGCTTGTAGTTAGCCAAAAATCATGCATGGATGCTCAACTTTAGGAATAAGAACAAAGAGCATAGTTGCCACATTCTGATTAAAAAAACCCACGCTAGAAGGCATCATTGACAAACTTCCAAATCACATCACCTACGATATGCTAGTAAGTTTTGAAAAAGAACGCATTGTAGGTAGAAAAGTGCACGAGAAGGGGGGTTGAATCGTGCTTCGCTTCTCTTTCACTTTTTAGCTTCTGGAAAGTTTAACACAATACTTTCATGATTTTAGCTTTTAGTGCAGCTGAAACATGTTAGAGATTTTAGAAAGTTACTTTCTGAATAATAGAGCCAATAATAGAACAACTAAAAAGATAGACTTCTAAGAAAATATAAACAAATAACCACACGGTAGGGAATGTAAAAGAGATAAAGGAGAAGAAGATACTACATAGATATTTTCATATTGGTTTGACCAACCTGCCTACATCCAGTTCTCAACCACTGTTGAGTTTTAGTAAAACCTTTCTCAACTCGAGAAAGAAAAACTGGGTAATCTTTACAATAGTCTTCCCAAGCTCTAACCTGTGACTGGTAGACAACCCTTAATGTCACAAACCAAGTAGTTATTTACCTGTCTTTTCAAACTGAACAATGACCAATAGGCCCCTACTGTCACAAATCAAGTAGTTATTCACCAACCTCTTCAAGCTAAGCCGAGTAGTCTTTGACCAGCCTCTCCAAGCTAAACATTGACCAGTAAGAACACCTTACTGTCATGTTGCAAGTAGTTTTACCTTAGCCTCTCCAAGCTATCTCACACTGATTACTACTTGATCGAGGTTACACGAGGTTTGTGTTTGGATTTACAACTCAAACTAACCTACACTACTAACCTACACTCAAGTACTTAAGATATACAACTCAAAGTAACCTACTAGTTTCCTTAAGATATACAATGAATGACTCGGGATAGCTTGAATGACTCATTTCTAACTATTCTTCCTTGGAAGAACATATGAACTATGAAGGAATATAGAAAGAAGATTTTTATAAATAAGAAAACTGATTACAAGATATGATGAACTTTACAAGAAGATGAGGAAAAATTTTCACAGAGTTTTTGCACTTATGTAGCGTTTAGTCTTGTATATTTGAAAGTACATCATCTCTATTTATAGATGGTCTTCACTTATGACAGTTACCCTTCATCAGTTCTTCAAGTGAATACAATTTGTTTTTGCATGTAAAGTGAATTTATTTTCAATTCAAGATGTATTGTGCAATTCAAAAAGACTTGTTTACTATCTCAAAAA
Source organism: Dalbergia cochinchinensis (assembly GCA_031216125.1). Taxonomy (NCBI): domain Eukaryota; kingdom Viridiplantae; phylum Streptophyta; class Magnoliopsida; order Fabales; family Fabaceae; genus Dalbergia; species Dalbergia cochinchinensis. The sequence continues at coordinate 47,857,997 of CM062373.1, read as the reverse complement.
ACTTAAAGGAAAACATTGGTCATTCTTCAAAATATTTCCTTAAATTGATTTTGTTGTCATTCAAAACACATTATCTTGAAGATTTTTGAAGAGTTCTAGAGCTAACACGCATGAAAGCCATTACTATCCCACGCATTAAAGGACTTCATACTCCGCAAAGCATAAAAAACCTCCTCTTTAGACACTGCTTTAATTTAGGGAAGTGGATACCCGAGAAAGCTAACACATATATAGCTGGGATAGAGCAAAATAAGCCCATGAAAAACTGAGATGCCTTTTCCTGGAGTGTACACTCATCAATGCACTAAGACTCATCATTGATAAACAACCCTGGGATTTTATTCCTTTTGCGACACACAATAGTTTGGGAGTGAAAAAAGGAAGTATTTCTATTCACCTAACTTGACCTACTTTTCATTAGAGTTTTGGAACCAAAAGAGCTTTTCTTGGCATAAAACATCAATATACTCCTTTTGTAAGTGTTGTTCAGGAAGTGCCAAAGCAACTGAGTCTACCCTTTCTAATTTCTCTTGCACTTCATGCAACCAGCGTTGGAGCTCATGCTTCTTTTTAAAAACATTCCCGAAAACTATTTCATTAAAGACCAGTGCATCCCTCCTTATAGAATGCAGTTAGGTGGAGATAGTGTGCTCTGCACTTCCCTAAGCCTTGGACACCATATCTTCAAAACCACTATGAAGGCTTAGGTCCCCAGGAGCTAGGCAACCCCACATAGCACAACAAAATAGGATGACGATTAGAATGGGTTCTACAAAGCATCTCAAGGAAAGCTTCAGGGAACTTCACACGCCATGCAATATCCACTAACGCTCAGTCCAAACGCTTCGCAAGAACATGATGACCTTGGATAGTGCGGCACTAGGAAAATTGGGCCCCTGTCACACTAATATCCATAAAAAAAACAAGCCTCCACAACACCAGCAAACTTACTAGCTCTAGAGAAAGAAAACACACCTTCCTTAACTTCACTAGGGAGTAAGATTTCCTTGAAATCTCCCATCAAAAACCAAGGCTCATGAATAGCACTTCTTAACTCGTGGAGATGGGCCCAAAGCTGCTCACGAACGGAGGGAGTGGGGCTATCGTAGATACCAGACAAAAACCAAGCTGAGGAACCCGTACTTAGCCTCACTATCATAGCCTAAGATACCACCGCCACTGAACTAGAAACCACAACATCCCTACATAACACCCACACACCCCCTGCATGTCCTCTACCTTCAGACACCGCCCCAAGGTAGAAACCCATCCTTCGCCAAAGTGCAAGCGCACTCGAAACAACAATGAGGCTCAACAATTACAAAAACATCAGGATTATACTCCTTCCCCAACTCATGGACCACCTGCCGACCTCCCGCGTTCACCGCTCCCATAACATTCCAAATATAACTAAATGGATTATCTCTATTTATATATGACAATTCCTAATATCAATTAAGAAAAAATTATTCCAACTAGAATCTATCTATATTTCTCTAACTCAAAAGACTATGTTCTACATGACAACTCTTAATTACAATTTACCTAAATTTACTCCCTCTAAGATCTATCTATCTTTTTTTTCCCTATAACTTAACAATTACCTATAAGCGTCATATGACAACTCATAAATAAAATTAAGGAAAAGTTATTTCTGGAAAAATCTGTCCATCATTTATAATTCAATGGAAAGCCATGTCACAGCTTCTGATTACGGTAAAATCCATTTAAATTAATTATCTATAACTAAATTGACTGCTTTTAAGTGTCAATCAATAACCTTCAATTACAATCAAGCAAAAGTTATTCTCACTAAAATTTATGTATCTATTTATCACATGACAACTTTATTTACAATAAAAAAATATTAAAATATCATAAAAATTTTTACTTTCTTGACAAGCTATTCACTCTCTCAAGTGGTGTCAATGCTCACTCTTTCACACATGCATATTGTTCACTGTCTAACGTTGTGCTATATGCTCTCCTGCTTCGCAATGAAACCAGACATTCCGGCTTGAGAATGTTAGACAACATACATTGTATTTTTAACACATCATTCAATAGTTCATTTAATTTTGTATTTGCTATCAAGAAGTTGTAATATGTTTGATGTAAGAAACTTATCTTGATCGTGAATAAACAAAATAACATATGCTTTATTTTAAAAATAATAAGAAAATATCAAATAAAAATAAGAAGATCAAAATAAAATCGTGAAATCATGGGAACAGATACTAGAAAGATAATAGTGTAAATAATTTTTATATTATTAAAGTATTAAAATTAAACTCAGTGAAAATAAAAAAAGAATAAAAAAAATAAAAGATCAAAATAAAACATGAAATCATGGGAACAACTACTAGTTATAATTTAGACTAACTACTAATTTGCACTACAAGAAAATCAAGATTTAACTATGGAAAAATCCGTAGCTAAACACATTTTAGTGAGAAAAATCCATCGCTAGTTCCATTACTAATTTTGGCAAAATCCATTGCTAATTCCATTACTAATTTGCTCCTAGCTAAATTTTGGCAACGACTGTGGCTTCATCACTAAATTTAAGCAAGGGAACTGTCCATCGTAGTTTGTTGCTAAATGGTTCAAGTAATAACACTTATGGCTTTCATTCTACCATAGTTACTAAATGTGGTTAATTATTGTTTAGCCACAATAATAAAATGTTGGCAATTTTATTTTCTTTGCTTTCATTTATTGTGGTCACGGGTTGGCTTCATAGCTAAGGTGGTTCTTCCATTTTGGAGGGTATAAGGTGAAGGTGCTTCTAGAGCATACACTGCCAAGGTGAGTTGGGCTATAGGGTTGGCTATTGTAAGAGAACCCGCTATTAGTGGCAAAATTTAATGCGCAAAAGTTTTTTGCAATGGTTAGCAAGGGATATTTCATTGCTAAATTTAGATTTGGGCCTATCCTTTGCTAATCCATTGCGATTTGTTGCATCTTTTCTTTAGTCGCGACTAGACTGGATTTTGTTGCAAAATCCATTGCTAATTACATACATTAGCTATGAACATAGAAATTCATTGCTATATTTGATTTTTTCTTTTTTTTTTTGTAGTATTGGTTTCTCAAAGATACATGTCATCAGTTTATTCCGAAAGATGTTTTGCATGGATTTAGTTATTGAAAGATAGACATGAACACCAAAAATGAATGAATATGCAAACAATTTTAGTTTTTTCTACATGCCTGTGTGGTATACTATATTAAGCCTGATAATATAACTTATACAATACATTATGAAGTTATCCATTGTTTGATGTCCCCATATTATTGTATAAGTTTATCTTGTATATCCCGCTTATACATCATTTTAGTGTATAACTTAATCAAATCTGCCGGGTGGGATTAGACCTGATAACTTATTAATGTATAAACTAAATAGTCATTTTTCCTATTACAGCCCTTACTCCTTCAACCGCCGCTCTTTCTTCTCTCTTCTCTATCACAGCCCATATGTGAATGTGACAACCATGGCAGTGGATACGAAAGACTTGTATGTTTGGATACTCCTGTGCTGGGCTGGTTGTGAAGATTATAAGGGATTCACTTTTTGAGATATTGATTTGCGTTTTTTTCCTTTCCTGATGTAACAAAAGCAAAACACTGCAAACGACTCAATTTTTTGAGGTTTTGACAATGGTATACTGGCAATGTTTCTGGAAAAATAGATTTTTCCCCCAAGGTAAGTGTTTAATTTTGATGTACTGAAGGTTATTAAATATAAAACTATTAGTGTACCATAGCCCAATAGCTTAAGCTTTTGGGACAAATGATTTCATGATATGGTATCAAAGCTCTATTTGGAGCTCTGCTGATATCCACAAGCTATGACTCAAAATCAAGGGTCCGTCAACAATGATCCTAACCAAAACCCTTCTAGCCCTTATTATATTCATCCAAATGAGAGCCCTTCCTCTGTTATTGTTTCACCTCTTTTGATAGGTAACAATTATCACTCTTGGTCCCGTTCCTTTAAAATGGCCCTTATCTCAAAGAATAAGATGGGGTTTCTTACTGGATCCATTCCTACACCAAAATCAATAGATCCTGTTTATTCCACTTGGGAACGTTGCAATACATTGATAATATCCTAGCTTCTCAATTCCTTATCTCCATCTCTAGCACAAAGTGTGATATATTATGACCTTGCTTTTGATATTTAGTCCGACCTTCAAGAAAGATTTTCAAAAAGTAATATTTTAAGGATTGCGGAGTTGCAAGAGGCAGTTTATGCCTCCAAACAAGGATCTTAGACCGTAACAGCTTATTTTACAGGATTGAAATCTTTGTGGGAAGAACTTGCTAACTATCGACCACTTCTCTCTTGCACCTACTCGACAAAATTATATCACCAGCAAGACTTCATCATCAGATTTCTCAAAGGTTTGGATGAACGATTTTCAGTTGTTAGATCACAGGTCTTGCTATTAGACCCTCTTCCAACCATTAACAAGGTATTTTCCATGGTGATACAACATGAGTGACAACATCAGTTCACCGTCAGTGAATTTGATGACCACAAGGCGATGATCACCACAGCAGATAATAATCGTCGACCTGGATTTGGTAGAACCAGTAAGGGCCGAGGGACCTCTAATAGAGGTGGTGGTAGAGGGACTTCTAACAAATTATGCACACATTTTATTGGAACGGGACACACCATCGAGACCTACTATGTCAAGCACGAATACCAACTTGGTCATCCACGATATCGAGGTTGATCGCACCTCCCAAATCATGGATCTGCCTCTGCCATGGCTAACTGTGTGAGTTCTAGTGACACTAATTAAGGAAACTCTAATGTGCTGAAGCAAGACACATCTGGGCTCAGGTTGCAATTCACTCTAGCCTAATATGCTCATGGACTTACTCCAACAAGCTAGTAATGCTGGCCCATCAGACACTTCTAAATCAAGCCACATAAACATGTCTAGTGCTTCGTCCTCTGAGCCATCCAATTCAAATGTTGGCCCAAACTTTGGTAATATTATTGTTTTTTCTTGTGCAACACCAATCCCTCACACTTTTCGTGCACACAACACTACTCCTCATCACCAAGACCCTTGGATCATTGATTCGGGGGCCACCGATCATATCACTTCCTCTTTAAAATGGTTTCAAGTTTACTTCAAAATAAATCCTATCCATGTTGCTCTTCCTAATGGTTCTTTGGTCACAGCTACACACTGTGGTATTATCAGGTTCTCATCCACTCTTGTCATATTTAATGTCCTTCATGTGCTGAATTTTAGTTTCAATCTCATCTCCATTTCTAAGTTAATTTCTAGTCTTCACTGCTCACTCACTTTTTCTGATAATGATTGTAAAATCCAGGATGTGACTACATTGAAGATGACCGGTTTGGCTAAATTGAGAGGAGAACTATACCATTTGGTAATAAGCAAGGAAGCTTGGTTGTCATCTCAAACCCGTCTTTGTGCAAATTTATCCATGTACACACTAGTCACCAATCACCTCCTCTAACATCTGGCATTTCCAGTTGGGACATCTATTCAATACAGGATTGAATACTTTACATCAAGACTTTCCTTTCATTTCTAAACACTCTAATGAAGCATGTGATGTTTGTCATTTGGCAAAGCAAAAGAAATTACCATATTCTACAAGTATTAGCAAGGCATCCAAAATATTTGATTTGTTACATTTGGACATCTGGGGTCCTTTTCCTAAAATTTACATTCATGGACACAAGTATTTTTTGACCATAGTTGATGATTTCAGTCGCTTTACTTGGCCATTTTATTAAAATCAAAAGGGGATGCTCAACACAACGTCAAAAATTTTATCACCTTTTCTGAAAATCAATTTGATAGTAGAATTAACTGGTCCGATAATGGTCCCAAATTTTCTTGCAATATTTTTTTTCTTCTAAAGGTATTCTACATTAGAAAAGTTGTGTTGAAACTCCTCAACAAAATGGGAGAGTAGAAAGGAAACATCAACATATTCTTAATGTTGCATGAGCTTTAATGTTCCAATCTAACCTTTTGAAAAAAATTTGGTCGTATGCCATTACTCATTCAATTTTTCTTATTAATCGTGTTCCATCTCCCATCATTGGGAATAAAACTCCCTTTGAACTTTTACATAAACAAAATCCCAATTTTAACACACTCAAAGTATTTGGATGTCTCTGCTATGCCTCAACTCATGTTGCTTATCGCAACAAATTTGATCCACGTGCTTGAAGAAGAGTGTTTTTAGGCTTTAAAGCTGGAATGAAAGGATACATTATATTAGATTTTGATACTAGAGAAATTTTTGTGTCCCAGAATGTCTTCTTTCATGAAATAATATTCCCTTTTTCTACACCTAATACAAGTGATAGTGTTCCCTCTTACTCTCCTTCTATGCCCGCTATTATATCTCGTCCCATTAGCCCATCTCCCATTGATTCTAGTAAGCCCAATGAACCCATCACTTGCATACCTTATGACTTTGCCACCTACACCCCTTCATGTGACCCCACTACTCATATATTTCCTCCATCAATCCATAGCACTGCTTCCCTACTTCCGTCATCTGAACCTAAATTTAGTGCGTGGCCATCCTCACCTACTGACCATACCCCCTTCGGCCTTCCAAGTTGCAGTACTCTACCCGTCTGGCCAAACCCCGTAGCCAGCTTGCTGATTATCACTGCAATTCCTCTTTTGGTTTGCTTTCCCAATCATCCTCAAAGTGTAAGCATCCACTTTCTACTGTTCTAGACTATTAACATTTATCTTTTTCTCATCATCATTTCTGTCTTTCCTTGTCTACTGAGCACGAACCATCTAGCTTTCAGTAATCAGATTCCTTATTGGCACAAGGCCATGTAGGCTGAGATTGATGCGCTAGAGTTGAATATGACCCGGGTTCTCTGTGATCTCCCTTCTCATGTCAAACCCATTGGTTGCAAATAGGTATCTATAAGATTAAGAGACTTCCTGATGGTTCTATGGAGCGCTATAAAGCGTGTCTTGTTGCCAAAGGCTATGCACAAATATAAGGTGTAGACTGTTTTGAAACCTTTTCCCCTGTTGTTAAAATGGCCACTATTAGGGTTATTCTTGCTCTTGCTTTTACTCATCGGTGGCACCTACAACAATTGGATGTCAACAATGCATTTCTCCATGGTGACTTAAATGAAGATGTATATATGGTACTGCCACCTGCTGTGCCCTCTGCTCATCCGAGTCAATGTTGTAAACTGTTGAAGTCTCTGTATAGACTTAAACAAGCTAATTGAAAATGGTATGAACATTTATCTTTCTTACCTATGCCTTGTGGTTATCAGCAGGCTCCTTCAGATCATAGCCTATTCACTAAATCTCAGAATGGTCATTTTACTGCATTACTAACTCGTCATCGGAAATTCCCTTTCAGAGATAAATAGCATCAAACACACTCTTAATTCTAATTTTCGTATTAAAGACCTTAGAGTATTGAAATATTTTTTGGGATTAGAGGTAGCCCACTCTACCAATGGCATTTCCTTATGCCAACGGAAATACTGTCTTGACATACTGAGTGATTTTGGTATGCTTGGTTGTAAACCATGTAAAACACCCATGGACAACGCTGTTCGTCTTCATCAAGATGATGACCCTATTCTCTCTAATGTGTTGTCATATAGATGCTTGGTTGGACGCTTGCTTTATCTCACTACCACGCGTCCTGACATTGCTTTTGCAACGCAACAATTAAGTCAATTCATGGCCACTCCTACCCAGGCTCATTTGAAGGCAGCCATGCATGTCCTCCATTATCTCAAAGGGTGTCCAGGCAAAGGGTTATTCTTTTTTGTGATTCTTCGACTCAAATTCTTGCCTTCATTGATTCCGATTGGAGTAAGTGTCCAGACTCAAGGAAGTCTATCACTGGGTATTGTTTGTTCCTTGGCCATTCCCTTGTCTCTTGGAAAACTAAGAAGTAACCCATTGTTTTGCGCTCTTCTTCAGAAGCAGAATATCGAGCTTTAGCTTCCACTACTTGTGAACTTCAATGGCTCACATATTTGCTTCCTGACCTACAAATCTCTCCTCCTTGCCAAGCTATTCTCTACTGTGACAATCAAAGTGCCATCCACATTGCTGCTAATCCAGTCTTTCATGAAAGGACCAAACACTTAGACATTGATTGCCATATTGTTCAGGAAAGAGCGCAAGATGGTCTCATGAATCTCTTGCATGTTTCTTCTGCCAATCAGCTGGCTGATATTTTCACCGAGGTTCTCTCTTACCGACCTTTCAGCCTCCTTCTTCCCACGTTGGGGTTGGTTGACATTTTCCAACCTTCACCTTGTGGGGGAGGGGGGTATCAGCAAAAGCTAATTAGCATACACAAGACCATCATGAAGCGAAGAATAAGGAGTAGAATACGGAAACCACTACCCGAGGATTATCCTAATATCTTGCAATATTCCTTTATATGCTAAGTCACGATTTGTTTCCTTTTATTTGCTTGTAAATTATTTATTTCCTTTTTCTTTTAGCCCTTGGTGAGTTGTTTGCTCCTCTTGTAATTACTATATATACTGTGTTCCCCTTTTTCATAATATACAAATGATAATTCTCCTTCCATCCCTGTGCAAGATATTTGCTCTCTTTTTATTATGGTATCAGAGACTTTATGACCAAATGGTCTAGAGTTCGATTCTTATTTCCCCCACTTTTAAACAAAAAATCATTAATTTCAACACAAGGGATGGTGGGCCTGTGCATTGTTCACGTTTTACGCCCAAAAAAGACATTTGCGTAAGGGGGCGTATTAAATATAAAACTATTAATGTGCCATAACCCAACAGCTTAAGCTTTTGGGACAAAGGGCTTGATGACAAAGGTATAAAACAGTTTTACACAATCACCCAATCAAAATATTTAGTTGGGATGACTTTTCAGGTAATGGGTATAAAAGCCAACTATCATGGCTTATGTGGCAATACATGATTAGATGACTATGCAAAAAGGTTTTAATATGGCAATTAAATCGCTGAGGTAAACACTGCAAACTCTTACGGAGCATTTGGAAACTTTGAATGAAATGGAATTTAATTGAATTCTTATGTTTGGAATGAGTCAGTAAATCAACGAATTGAATTCAATTCCTTGATTTGAAATGGGTCTAACAATGGGTGAATTTAATTGTTTTTATTATTTTATTATTTATTAATAGATTAGGAACAAAAACATTATATTCAGGTACAGTTAGTTTGGTATTTTCATTTGTTAAAATTCAATTTCCATACCAAATCACATCTATTTAGGCTTGATTCCAATTCTTTCACTTAAGTTGCTTACAAAGTATGAAATTCAATTCAATTCCTTAATAGAATTGGATTTCAGGAGTTTCCAAACGCTCTATTAAACTTCCTTCAAGCCTCTTTTTTTTTCCTTTATATGTATGTACGAGGGAGTGCCCTATTGAGAATTTTATAATATTTTTATCTCTATGTTGCATGTACTTTGTGTATCCTTAGATATTATATGTCATCCTTATGAATCTTCATCGGATCGCTATAGTAGAAAAAGCTTTATGATACAACCGCTTGCACCATATGTACCCTGCACAAGTTGTACCGACTCAATCATTTACTCTGGCATTGTCAGCATGAAGGCATGGTCAACATCCCAGTGAACAAGTAGTATTCCCTTAGAGACTTTTAGGAGATACTCAAAATTATTATACTCATATCTTATGATATCTACGTACATAATTATAAATTGATGGGCTATTGAAGGCTGCATTGGTTCTATAAACCATCAACATTAATTTTATTTCACTTTATTTTTATGCTTCATGGCTGGTATAAGTTAGAAAATAGAAAAACACACACTTCTAGAACAAAGGATATAATAATTGTTGGAAAGAACACTCAATTGTGACAATAACAAAGGATTATCCTCCCCCAACGCCTATGGGATACTATGATCAAAAGCGAAAATAAAAAATCTCCAATGCCATGGTTGGTGACTAGGCTAGGCCTTGGATGTAAACTGTATATCACTTCCCATTCAAAAGTTCTATCGCATTCATAGCCTGAAAGTTGATGAAGATGCAGGAAGCCATAACTCAAAAATCAACATTGATGAGAAAGAGAAAGAGAAAGAGATGCTCCACTTCACAACATTTTAGCTTTTATGTATTATGTATGCGACAAATCCATGGTAAGTCACATTTCTTTACACATCGGCAGAAAAATAATCAAAGCTCTAAGAATAAGCAAACTCTTATGCCTCTGACAAGAAAGAAAATTTATATGCACATGATAGGTAGACAGTGAATCTAATACCAGTGAGAAAGGGAGGAATGGAACAAACTATTTCGCAAATATTTTCCTGTGCCTAACCGCCGATGACTTGACTCGAAAGCCAGCCGCTTCGCCGATCACAATCTCATCAACTAAGTCTTTAAATACCATTCTCTCAACATCCAGCACAACCCCAGGCAAATCGCCTGTCCAACTTTCTGAGCCATGCATCACATCTTCGCATACCATGTTGTTCAGACCATCCTCCTCGTCTTCTAAACTGCAGTATGGTCTCTTGGCCTGAATTTTCTCTATCTCAAAGCATAGTTCTTTAAGAAGCTTTTGTGCACTGAGGGTTTTCTTTGTGAGTCTGATCCTGTTAGGCTGAAACCATGGCTCAGAAGAGGAGCCTAATTTCTCACCAAGAATCTCATTCACAGCATCAAAGATGAGTTTCCTGTGAAATTTCTCCACATTTAGCATCAAGTACGCAGCTTTTCCGTGACTGCTTTCGTCTTTTGAAAGCAAACTACTTGCCTTGGTCTGCTCCAGCACAAGGAAAAGCTCCGGGTTAATGGGATGACCGGATGAGTGAAGTTGAAATGTCAACAATTCAGAACTCAGGTCTCTGAGCAAGAGACCTGAAGCTAATAGTATCTCGGAGATGTATCTGTGGTCTGGATTTGTGTTTTCGCATAGGGAAGCAATGTAGTCGATTCTAGCTTCGTCATGACTTGAGTTCAGCCGTCTAAGCTTCTGAACAAGGTGATCTATGCTCTGTAATTTCTTGCGATTGATATCTCCAGATGCTGCATTGTTAAATGGAAGGTTACGTGCAGTGTTCCACCGATCTGTGTTCACATTTCCTTTAGATTCTTGAGCATCATCAGCTGCAGTGCCGAATTTAATCTTATAATGAGATTGGTGAATAAAGTCCAAAACATTTTAGACAATCATATATATATAAAGATTTCTTTTGTCAATATTCAGGCCAAATTTTCAAAAAATTAAACATGGAAGAAAGTACAGAGCCTATCATTCCTTAATGCAATGGACATCACACTTTCTATTGTTATTTCTAATGCACAATGCACGAGCCTTTTTTTCACTAACTGTCACCAATACCATTGTTGCCTTTGATAGTTTGACTAATTCTTGACAAGCATACATTTCAAATATCACTTAAAGCTCATTAGAGAACCAAAACTCAGTAGTCAGATATAGAGAAACATCATATCCACAAGCCAACTGTTACACTTATTTTGATGCAAGTGCCCATACAAGCATGATCAACTGATATTCTTAAATTGGTGTCATCTGTCATTGTCTCATTAAGAAGAAATTTCAATCTCTTGAGGAAGTCTTTTTTATTCAAAAAAGAAATAAAAAAATGGGTAAAAGTTCTGTTTATGTATAAAATTGTAATTTAGAAGACAGAAACTATACCTTTTGGATCTTCGGATATTTGCTTTGCTGGGGATGTAGCATCATTTCTGTACAGTGAGCCATCAAGAACCGAGACAGTACTTGGAATTGGATGTTCGGGTGAAACTGTTGCAAGTTCCGCAACTGTCTCATCCTCATACAACCTTGGAGTTGATTTCTGGAACATCAAGAAAAATATACATATTGTAAACTGCGAACGAATATGATTTTTGCAAAAAATTTAAAATCTCATCATATTGTTATAATCTGAAAGATTAAATTAAAAGAAAAGATAATGGTTCCTACTTTCTGCACCGTTTGTGAAAACAATTGCTTCATAGCCTTCAAAGATGGGCTTTGGCTATCATCAACTTCAGCAGATTGTAAAATACTAGTGACTTCCATATCCGTCGTTGAGTTGACCGATATACCCTCTGACTGCAGAGAAGCTTCATTCCCTTGGCAACTTATACCTCTTGATTCATTGCTTATCTCACTCGGTTGCTCATCACTATGCTGCAAGTTGGGGACTTTGGGCCTTTGTTTTCCATTTCCACCAGGGGAACCTGATTGTGTTGCCTTCTTACCAGGTTGCTTTCTGGTTTTGTTCAAGTCTGATGGTGGAGCAGGTGGACGAGATTGCTTCTCTAAATCCAACTTCTTCTGTTGCAATCTTGGGCTCATAGATCCTGAGTGCTTTGCTGAAGTAGGGCTGTTTTCCTTTGGAAGTTGTTGAGACCTTGGTTGGGATTGTGCTGGCCTCATAGTCTTCCCACTACTTGCTTTCTTATCAATGGAACTGGCAGAAGTGTCACAGTGACTGACTTTTGGAAACTGATCTTTTGCTACTCGTGTGGAAGATGTACTGTTTTTGTTATCTACATATACCCCACCACTCTGAAGTTTATGGGAACTAGAAAGGCCTCCATTCAGAATGACTGAAGAAGCAGGAATCCTAGTTTTCTCAACAAGTTTTACCGGTTTCATTATCACTATTGGGGATCCAAAAGCTCCAGCTGAGTAAGATCCCTTGATTGTAGAGGATAGAAGGTTGTTTCCCTCAGGATTTTGTTGTCTTACTGATGTAGAATTCTGAATTAGATTGGAGGCTTTTGGTTCATAGTCTACTTGACTTCCAGAAACATTTGGAGCTTGTTCTTTTCTGTTATCTAATAGGCCCTTTTCTTGCATTGCTTCTAGTATCTGTTTTACTGCTTTGAATTCAGGATCCTTCAATCTCTTCTCAATCTCACTGTGAACTGAAGGTAATGAATCTGGTGATCTAGCAGGAGTCTGAGAGATTTTATTTACATCCTGCTGCTTCCATGGTGCTGCTTCAATGGGAACCCTTGAACTTGGGATGGGCTTCATAACCACATCCGGATTCTTCCGGCGAGGGGAAGTTGGATCTTTCAATAATATTTTTTTGGAATTAGAAACATGGATTGGCCTGGTGAGTCCAAATTTTGATGATCCTGCAAACTGAAAATTATCTTGAGCTGAGTAAGTCTCAGTCAGACTTGAGTGTGTATAACCAGGCAGAGAGGAATCTGGCAATGCTTCCAAGCCCATTAATTTTGCCACAACACTCGGTGGCCGATTCTGGATTGTTGAAGACTGTCGTGGGATAGAGGCTTTGTCATTTGAGGTGGAGGTGCTGCTGTAAACTTTTTTTGAGAAGCGACTTGGTTTTGAATCAATGCTGTAACCGCGCCATGAACCTTCCCTGCTATCCAGTGAATGTCTAGGAAGCTCTTTTAGCTTTGGTGTGGATTTGATTGTATCACGAGATTCGAAAGAAAAGCGACTTATTTCTCTTCCACTGTAAGAAAACCAAGGGGCATCCTCTGAGATGGAATGGAAGTGTCCATCTCTTAGCTCATGAGATGGTCTTGGATTTTCTCTAGTTTCTGCATAGTACCAAGGTGCCTCTCTAAGTTTAGCGAGGACTCGGATAGACTCCTGTAGATCAATAGGTAAACTTTGTTTTCCATCAACAGATTTGGACAACTGAAGAGGCCTTGGAGAATCCTTGTGTTTCATAGTATGCATGGAGGCTTCCTCTTTGGCTGTAGCTTTAAGCGACATTCCTCGATTGTCCCTGTACATAGAATCCTTCACCACATCTCGCAGGTCAAGGGAGTTATACCCTAAATGGGGAGAGAGAGTCGTTTCGTTCATAACTGTGTCCCTCGAAGGAGTTTCAGTAAAAATAATCCTCTCAAAGGCAGCCTCTGCTTCAGTCTTACAATCTAGAGAGGACGGTGATGATGAACAAGAAGGGAAGGATGCTCTTGATGATTCGGTTGAAATTCTTTGTTTTTCATTCACATCCTTGTTTAAGCTCATACCCTGCAATGAATTCACTATGCTGCTTAAGCCCAATTTTCATGCAAATGCTATCAGTTTTTTCCATAACAATTGGTAGTTACAAATACATGCAACAGCACTCGAAACTAGAAAGTATGCGGAGATTGAATTTTTACAAAGACTGAATGAACAGAAAATAGATGATTGTGCAGAAGTCCAGGAGATGGATAAATACTCAAAATGATTATGAGGACAATAAGAATTATTTAAACATTCCCAACCTAAGTGTTTGACTACAATAGACTTTGTTAAATTCACTCACAAGCAATGAATAGTATGTCATAGGATCAGCTTATGCATAATAATTGATATGATAACAAAGTTTCCATAAATCATCTAAACCCTTATTCAAACAACTTTGAACTCAAAAGCAGCAAAAAGAAATTCTCAAGAAAGAGAGCAAAAGGAAAAAAAAAAAATTGTTCTTACTGTTGCTGTTTGCTGATGGTGTACGGTATTAGAATCTCTTTCCAAGCTGCCATCACTGAAGCAGGGATCACCTATATGGACAGCAGAAGCATCAAGATGCAAATACTCTACTGAAACTGAAACATGCAACACAGAATGACGAGAGCTAACCATTTCATGAAGAAGGTCACCACCATATATACACAATTCAAAATGAACTCAGAATTAAAAGTAGAACTAAATAAATCACAGCCATCTTCTTACCCATACCTGACACTGTTATTGAATGCAGAATTGTGAAGCAAATTCAAATACCTGCTGATAGTTCAATTGAAAACATCCCCACCCCACCCCTTCCCCCTCACCTTTACAAACAGGTTAAGACCTTGAAACCCAAGAAGCCCTTTAACCGGTACAAAGAAAAATATGTATATGACACAAAACATCTGTGAATAAAAAAAAAAAAATGCAACTAACACTGATCCAAGATTGGCATCTATGTCATAAATCAATTAGTAGTTGGAACTAAGTAAATTCAACAGTAAAACAATAAAATCAGATTGACATGAAAAAAAAAAGAGAAAAACAAAACAAACGGACAGAACAAACACATTCACAGGAACTGAATCAGTAAGATCGAACATGTTCCTACTTAATCAAACATGTTCATACTTAGATAGAGGAATACCAGAAGGAAGCCTCCTCTGGCTAATCCGGCGAGTGGCGAGAATATGGTGGCGATCAAAGAGTTGGAAAATCCCAGTCATGCATCCTATCTGCTTCTGCAGATCTGGGTTGTCATCTGCCAAAGAACGCAGCAGCTTTGCTGCCATATCAACAACCTCTTCTCCTCCAATTAAGCCAAACCCCTCAACCACCACAATCAATCACACCTTTTTCATAAAATAGTTATATCATTTGTATCACTCTCAAATCTACTCACACAACACTGCAAAATGCAAAAACCCCATTTGGGAAAAGACTATGATTACACTACTAATACAACAAAGGATCCAGACTCCGATAGAGCTCACACTCACAGCAATCATCACCATCAAAAAAATAAAATCCCCTGTGGTTCAAGATAAGTAAATGCACCTCCTTAATTTCTCATCCTTCAATCTAAGAAAGTTTTGATGCTGGCCACAATCTATGTTGTCCTGACCTTGATAACTACAAGAGAATGGAGCAGTATTCCCTTTTCTGAAAATCCTCCACACAAAGTACACTCCAGCCAGTTTCATCAAATTCTACAGATTTGACTTCTCATAAAACATGAAAGGAGAAAACTTTATCCTATTGAACTGCAATCCCAAAATCTTCAAATATGACTGATGGTTCTTTTTTCTTTTTTTCCCTTCTGTTTTTCACAGCTTTCTTCTCAGCCTCCTCAGAAATTCTAGAAGTAAAGTAAAACTGCAAGGTAAAATGGAATACCCCAGAAAGCTTAATAAATTGTTATTATCATCACTGCTTGAAAGAAAACCTTCTTCATGTGTTTAGCAAGAATAAACCAGACAACACCTTATATGATTACAGCCACAAACAAGGTAAATGAAGAGGGAGGAGCACCTAATGACCCTCTTTAACGATGTCACACAGCAAGAAGTTGAACCCCAAAAAGTGAAACTAATTCCAATGCTAAGAGGAAATGGGAGGAAGGATAAACAGTGGGAAATGGGGAATAGAAAGAATATTTTTGTGTGTCAGAAAATTATGCAATGCTATCAAGTTAGAGCTAGCACAAAGGTTTTATTCCTTTTCTTTTATTTTATCAATTCATCAGTGTTTTTTGTTCCCCCTATGAAAAATGGGGATTGGGGAGAAAGTGGATGAGAAATGTTTGTGTGGGTCAGATGCGACATAGGCTCTAATGTCTGTGAGAAATAAATCCATGATGCATGTGGGATGAGGATGAGTGGGTGTGGAGCTGTCTGCATGTGCATGTGATATTGTCAGGCCAGAAAGAGAGACGGAGATTGTGGGGTGTGTTAATTAGTTAAAAAAAAATTATTATTTATATTTAAGATATATGAAAGATATTTAAACTCATATTTTATTTATAATTGGATGGGTGTAGATCCTGTTTACCAAAGAGTGCAATTGTGAGTTTAATAACTAGTGAATTGAATTTATAGTTTGTTTCTAAGTACTGGAAAAATGTTGAATCACACAACTCAATTATTTTTGTTTTTAATTACAGATTAAGACACCTTAATTGTGTCATTAGTGCATTATCAACCCCCACCTCAGTTTTAGTCTTCTCCCTGTTGACCACTTGTTGTCTTTTTATGATTCGTCTGACTCATTATTGCACTGTGCATTAAAATTTTTCGATGCGCCATAGATAATGGAAATCAAATGTTATCTTCTGTATTTTCCCAATTACTTATTATTACATTGAAGATAAGCATTTAAAAGTAGTTATGGTTTTAAAATCATTATTAAATATATATTAATCATCTTTTTACTATTAATAAATAATTGATGGAATAAGTTAGAAGATATAATTTAGAAACATGTGATTTTCGTCCCATCATAAAAAGCACCACAAACAAAAGGGACCAGTAGATCTTGTGAGGTAAAAATCATACATGAGTATATTATATGCAAAATTTTATCATTGAATAGATTATATTATAAAGGCGAGTTTGGGTAAAAAATTTCTAAGTAATATTACTTTTTTGAATCAAAAGATTATTTTTCGTCTATTTAATTTTAAAAATAATAAGAGTCTATAATCTATTTTAAGTTTTTCTAGAAACTAAAAAGAATGGCTTCCTTAAAAGGTTTATTTTCAATTTTTTTAATTATATGTAAAATTTAAGTTTCATAGCCATCTTTTTTAAAAAGTGAATCTAATAAAGTGTTTGGATGAGCTTTTTGGGTTCAAAATTATTTTTTGCTAAAAAAATATCATATTTTTATATATTTAGATAATTTTTAAAAATAATAATATTCTCAAAAGAATTACTTTTCATCTTTTTCGACGTAGAAGTTAAAAATAGTATATTCTAAAAAAAACATTTTCAACTTTTTCAAGTGTGAATGAAATTTAAATTTTATAATAACTTTTTTTAATTTGATATAAATGCACCATAAAGCTCATGTTAGTATTCAATCTTTTTAATAATGATAAAAAAAAAATCATCTTTGATGAAATCTTTAGGTGAGAAAATCCACTCCAGAAAAACGGGTGCAATTCATCTTGGTACCACTTACCAGTTACCACCACCTGCAAGGTGCGAAGTCTAGCCTTTCCAAACAGTTGTCAGGTGCCGAATCACCTTCAGGCCCCGTTTAATTAATCCTTTAGATCCAACCCTGAAAACAATTCACAGCACCTCCTTAAAACAAATGCATTTTTTATGGAGATAATTAAAACTAGATGCATAAAGTTCATACCAATTACATTTATTATGGCATCTCATCGACTGTTGCATGATATGAGAGTCTTAAATTAAGTGAGGTCTCATTCAATTATAATAGATAAAACAAGAGTAATTTATAACTCTTGCTTATGACAATAACATTTTTATTGACATAATTAAAACTGGATACATAAAGTTCATACCTATTATCTTTAGAGTTTAATTTTAATACACTCACAGTGTAAAAGGATTTTAGACTGTCATTTAATGTCATCTTTTCTTTTGTATGACTTTTCAAGTAGTGGAGGTTGAAAACAATCATATTTGTTAATATATCATTTTGTAATTGGATGAATGTGTAAAACTTCTTTACATGATCAGTGTATTCAAATTAAATCCTTCCATTTATTATAGCACTCTCATTTATTATTAAATGAGATGATAGTTTTAAACTAAGTGGAATCTATATCTTATTCAATAATAGTAGATAAAAATATATCAACTATTCTCATAATTAATGTGTAAAAATAATATTTCTCCTTCTTATTTCCCTAACAATAGTATATCTTGACAAAATAGTACTCGATGAGGAAACATCATTGGAGGGTGTGTATGTTAAGTGCCGAAAACTACAAACGGCGATGGAATGGGGAAGAAATCCACTCAGATTGAAAGATCAGGCAATTATTTATGCATGTGCAGGATCGAGGAATACTCATGTAGAAGTATTACTCATGTCATCTATGTTAAAAAGGAAACAAAACAAACGTTTATACAGGGATTATTAGATTGTTTAGTTGCCAAAATTGTCCTAGCTTATAATCTTCCTGTTCCATGAATCTCTCTCTCTCTCTCTTTGCATTTATTTTCCTAAGCTCACATGGTACATTAGGCCGATACAACTTATTATGCCATTGATGAAAACAAAGTCACTATTGAACTCAGGCGGCACAATTAGTAGATAGTTGGGCCTTCAAATATTATTATGTTTTGATTTCGATTCATTGACTCTGTATGAAAATGGCTTTGTTAAAAGGCAATGCCGGTTTCAATTACTTTTACATCTCGAAATGACATTAGTTACCGTTAATGGCGGGAAACAACTTCTAAACAATAAAAAAGAATTATTGAAAAGTGAAAACACATCACCCTACTACATGGTGGCCATTATTATTCCCAGATACACCACAATTAAGTCCTAAAGCAGCTTGGGCCAATTAACTCCATGTATTTATTTTAATTTAACAATGAGTCGATACAAGCCCCACCTGTGGTATCAATGATGGTAATTACAATATAATGATACATATATGCTTACTATATATGTAGCTAGCATATATGATATATGTACGTATATATACATACACAAATTATTTGCAAACATGCTCCGTTGCCTCTTTATACCCCACATACGCAGTATCTAGATTGCATTCAGGGTACCCGCAATAGGTAGAATAATGGGATGAAAAAGTGTGTTATTCAGGAACTGGGAATTCCGTGTCAGATTCCTTATAGGCACATGGCTCCCCACCAATCCATGTTTCCCTATTATATTCCAAATTCTCCCTAGAAGACATGCAGCTTGCTTTTCATTGATCCTTACATGTTTTTTCCCTTTTGGCACAAGAAAATTGAGGTTAGGGGAAGGTTGATTAAAAATTGAGTTGGGACACATTAAGTGAGTGTGTATAAAAATAAAATGAGCAAAGCTTTTTATTTTGGTATATATTTCAGGGATATCGGTATCCTTTTGAATTTAACAATTTTGATTTTATTATAAATATTTAAAATATTAATAAATTTAATTAGTGTGACATGTAACAAATTTTCAACCATGAGTTATTTAAAAGGTATCGATACTCATGAATTTTATAGAGTACTAGAGAAATCCCCTAAAAAAAGAGTAAATTTTTCATTGAAAAATGTTATTTTTAACTGTTTAAAGTGTGAGATTCATTAAAAAAAATTTATAAAAATTGTTTATTTTGAAATTCTTAGTAAGTGACTAGAAAAATCCTAAAATTATTTACAACTAAAAGAAACAAAATTAGAGCTCCAGTTTCGGTTAAAAAAATGAATTATTAATAGACGCTCCCATGGATCCCGTTTCATATCCAAAGAGGTATCACCAGTAACATGATGAATGATGATATGCATGAAACATGCATGACTGATTGATCAAAAGCTTTTAATTGCAAAGAAAAATGTTACTTATACTCATATGATACGAAATACTAACGGTGAATGATATGTGAGTCAGTACGATATCCAATATATTGTAAGTGCAATGCAAATAGCATAGTTCAATTGTAGAATGTAAGACTTGGGTTTACCCTGTGCGTAGTTGGCTCGTTAGAAAGTGTTTTCTAACAAGCTGTTGGGCGCGTTACTTCTTACTACTTCCGGTTTGCAACCATTTGCAGTTTTTCAGAACTTCTCCAAAATATAGACACCCAAATGGGTGTTTAAATAACATTTCGCTAAATTGAGTGTTTGTTTTAGAGAGGTGATTATATTAAAATAAGAGTTTAATTTTTATATACTGATATAGTAAATTTTAATTATGATTTAATTAAATTATTTCATTTGTATAATTTTTTAAGTAGTGAGAGTGAGGTTTAACCATTTTTATTAATATGACAACACATAATTAGATGACATGTAAAACTTTTTATACTATTAATACATAAAAATTAAAATTTTAAAATAAAATATATATTATCATGTCAAAAAGCTAAGTTATAAATATAATATCTATAGATGTTAACTTTGTAATATGCATCCTAAAATTAATTTTGGATGGGTAAGAAGGTATTAAGTATCCCAAATCTAATCTTGGAAAAGCAAAATGTTTGTTTGATTTTTTTTTTAATGAATGATTTGGGTCCCTAAATAAGGATTGAATGTACTAGAGAGAAAATTAGGATGACACATATCATAGAAAAGATAATAAAATCTTGCCGCAGGTGATTTGGATATATTTGAATGAGACCTATAGAGGCCCTAGTAAGAAAAGTAGACCAAATAGAGAATATCACCATAAAAAAAAATACATGAAGACCGAAGAAAAACTATTGGGAAAATAATCAAGAGAGATTTATTGTCAATAGTTTTAATATAAATATAATATATGATAGAATTTTGTAGCGTCGCTTGATTCATGTAGTCGACCTCACTTGGTGAGACAATACTTAGTTATTATTATATTTGGGTTCCTAAATTACTGTTTGAATCTAATTCATCTAGTTTTATATATGTGTGTGTGTGTGTGTGTGTGTGTGTGTAAACATAAAGTTTTGAAACAGATAGTTCATTCAACAACCAAGTAATAAATGTTCCTACAAGTTTGTTGGCTTTTCAATGTACAAGGATATGTAGACTAGCTTATTTTTCTTAAGTGAAAGGCCTTACGGATACGAAATAAATGTATATGAATGATATGGCATTTTAGTTGAAACTTTTAATGGTGTATGTCATGTAGTTCGGAGAAAATACTAGAGAGCAAGAATCATAATTTTTGCTTCAATTTATTTTCTAGATGTGTTGACTTTTAGATAAATAAAAGATTTATATCACTTCGTTCTATCAATTTTTTGTGTGAAAATTTTGACAATTTATGGTATTATATAATTCATGTGAGATGATGATATCTCGTATTAATTAACAATAAATTAAGTAAAGAGTATGTAAAATGAAAAGATTTGTGGACATAGCCTTAAAGATTTTGGATCAATATATGATATCTGATTGTTGTGGCAATAGTACTTTAATTTGCTTCGCCGGTTGATTTATATCTGTCCAAATTTTTAGACTCTCCTAATTAACCATCTGAACCAATATACAGCATTGCTCACAGTTGGCTTTAATGGTCGAAAACAGCTATATATATGTAGTTATTTATGACAGTGTCCAAAGGTTATTTATGATAATTTTTTGTGAACCTGAATCCGTGCCGCTATCAAGGAGATGGCCCATGCATGTTGACATAATAGCAAGATAATCAATCGGACGTTAATTCATACATCCATTTCATTTCAATTAGTTCTTCATCATGAAGGTCATACACGTATCTGCCAGCAATAATTCAAAGTGATGATAATGATATATGGGGACAAAGATGCTCTAGGCGTAGCTAGCAATAGAATACCACCCCCCACAAAGCAAAAGGAAACTCACATGTAGTGTGTCCGATTCTATCAAGCAGGACCGACTAACCCAAACCCAATCGTCACTAACCCATACTCATAGAAACATGACTCATAACCCTCTTTGATTGGCACATTATGCCTTACCTTTATGGAAGAAAGCATTATATTCCTAACCCATAATCATCATGTGTAGACTCACATTCACACCATCAGTATAATCGAAGTACTTGCAAAGGATAGTTGTGAACACTCGATTTTGTCCGGCCCATAAAACCAAAAATCAAAATTAGCATATTTTTAGAGTTTTGTTCACCTGTGGACTCATGTTAGCAACTTTGTTACAAATTATTTCAAGTCTCATCCATATTTCTTTGTTGTTTGTTGTCATTTTACTTTTTTCTTCTTCTTTTGTTCTCCTTCGCTTCATGTTTATATAAAAAAAATAAAATATAAAAAATAAAAAAAAAAAAGAAAAAGGAGACAGCAGTGCTGCAGAGAGAAGTCACGGGCTCCTCTCTTTCTCTTCCCCCAAAAACAAGCTCGTGAAACATGGGGAAGGGGGAAAGGCATAAAAAATCAAAACAGAATGATGGTGTCCTTGAATTTTGATCTCTCTTGGGATGAAGTTAAAAAATAATATAGGGTATACATATTGAGGGAAGGGCATTCGGGAGGAGAGAGCAAAAAAAAATTCATCAAGAAAAAATTTTAAAAAATACACCCAGATTATCAGTAGTTTTTTTGAAGAACTCAGCAAGAAAATAAAGAAAATCATCAAAACATATGTAGCTCATAAACAGAGATCAAATCCAAGAAACACGCCGAGGAGAATCGACCATACAATCAGTGAAAGATAAAGCGAGCAGTCTGCATCTTTATCATCAAAAAACCAAAAAAAAAGCGAGCAGAGGGCGCGGACCCTCTTTACTCCATGCAGCGCCCCCTCTCTAGCATCATCATTTTCTTCCCCTTCCATTACTTCCCAGTTTTCCTCATCGTCAACATCATTACAACCACACCTCCATGGACAACCACCTCCTCCTCGCGACGCAGCTCAGCTCGCTGCTTGTGAGTTTCTTGTCAGCACCCCAACCGTTAAAGCTTCCACCGTCGGAAACCCCATACCAGCGAGGCGGTAGTCGCGCCCTCCTCAGTCCTTAGGCGGTGGCCGGCGAATCAGCTCAAAATCTTCATCATCGTCGCTCCTCCATACTTGCCCAGCGGCTTGCGACAACATCTCGCGAAAACCAAGCCAGACCATGGCGTAGCAGTCGTTGCCTCCAGGTGCTCTTACGATCATCGGCCGGATCTCTCTTTCTCTCACCTCATTTCTCTCACGCGCCCCCTCTCAGCCCACCCTCTCTCTCAATTCGTCTCCTTCTCTTGCTTTCCTCCTCTGTGTCTCCGTTTCTTTTTTTAGTGTTAGTGAGTTAATGAGTTAAGTTAGTATGAGTGTAAGTGAGTGAGCGTGGGTTGCGAGTGGGTATGTGTGTGTGCTCAGGAGAGAGAGAAGCTGTGAGTGAGTGAGGTGAGAGGGGAGTAGTGAGAGTGTGTGCCCATGAGTGAAAGAGAGAGAAAGAAAGTTTTCTTTTATTTTGTGTGTGTATGTGACCGTGTATGTGTGTATACAAGTGGGTGAGTGTGTGTGTGTGAGTGTATGAGCGTATGAGTGTGTTTGGGAATGGGTAAAATATTTTTAGGAATAAAATTAAAATAGGATTGGGTTAATAAAATTTAAGGAAAGAGCTCTAAATTTACTTTTCAGTTTGAGTTAGTGTTAGAATAAGTTACGAGATTAGGAGTGTTCGTTCAATCTTTATTTTTGTTTGTGGCAGAATAAGTTTAGTTTAAGTTTTTTTTTCAAAAAAAGATTTGTTCTCTTTTGAGTAGAATTAAGTAAATTAATTGTAAAAAGGGGGTGATCTAATTATTTCTTTGATTTTAGATGAATTTAGTGTTAGTGTTTCTATTAATTGAAATGGAATAAAAAAAAAGAAAAAAATAGTAGTTAAGACCTTTGTTTTTTTTAAGTTTAATTATTTTATATGTTTTGTTAAATTGTATGTTTATGTTTATGCTTATGAATTAATTTTATGTTTTGATTAAATTAATTGCATATTTGTAATAATTTTGCATTTGTAGTATAATTATCTTACTGGTTTTGTGTATTTGTGTATGAATTATTGTAGTTTAATTATTTTATATATATTTATGTGTTTTGGTGAAGTTAATTGCATAATTGTGGATTTTTTTTTATTTATTTTATGTATTTAAGTGTTTTTCTTGAATTAATTATATATTTGTATTTATGATTTTTTTTATGTGTTGTGTTTAAATTAATTGTGGATTATGGTCATGCATTCTTTTCTAGTTTTTTTTTCTTTATTATTATTATTATTATTATTTTTACATTCCACTTTGCTTGTGTGAATATAAATTAATTTAAGTCTAAAATAAAAAAGTTTTATTTATTGTTCAAAATAAATACTTGAGTATTTTGATTTATTAAAGATATGCTTAGTTGTTTTTTTTTAGGGATAAATTGAGCCGAGACGGCTTATTAACTTTATGTTTTAAGAATATTTTAGCTGTGACAGCTTGATATTAAAAATCTCTTTTAAAAAAAAATAGAGTTAATTTAACCGTGACGGTTTGTTAACTTTACGTTTCAGAATATTTTAGCTGTGACAGCTTAATATTCTAAAATTCTCTCTCAAAGTTAGCTTTTTATAATTCATTATATTTGTAAGTTTTTAATACATTTTTACTTTTTTATGCAATTTTTATACTTTGTTATATTTACAAATAATTTCTTTTTTTAAAAAAAAAATATTTTATTTAATATTCATTTATGTGGGTAATTGGGGAATCTTAGATAAAGGTGTTAATTTAGCCGTGACGGCTTATTAACTCCAAATTTCGGGCATTTAAATTGTGACAACTTAATGACCTGAAAATTTTTCTAAAAAATATTTGTTTTTCTTTTATATTTGTTTTCTTTTTATAAAAAAATAAATTTCTTTTTATCTTATTTACAAATATTTATAATTTAATTTCATTTTCGATTTAAATGTATTCTTTTATCTATCAAAAATTTTATTTCGAATAAAGAGGTTAATTTAGCTGTAACGGCTTGTTAACTTAGTATTGGAACATTTGAGTTGCGACAACTTGATGTTCCAAATATCTCACGTAAAGGTTTTTATATTTTCTCCTACAAAAAATACCAAAAATAAATCTTCACCTTTTTAGATTCTATTTGCAAATATCTATTATTTAGAAGAATTCGTTTATCTTGGTGTAAAATCAATTTGAATTATATGCTTATTGTCAAATCCTTCGTTTCAAGTAAAAAAGGTTAACTTAAGTCGTGACGGCTAGTTAACTCATTTTTAGGACACCTGAACTGTGACAGTTCAGTGCGCTAAAAATTCTTTTCTTGTAAAAAATATAAATTTCTTTTAATTTTCTTGAAATAGAAAATAAATGTTTAAAAGGGGTTATTGATTAATTTGCACAACTAATTAAAGGTACCATCCAAGGACGGGTGTACTAGAGGTGCGTGAGATTAAATTCTTGCCCTTCCCTATACATAACCGACTCCCGAACTCAAACTGGTTTCAAAGATCGTTGTTTTTAAAATGGGTTTTTCCAACGTTTTCCCGAATGTAAATAAACTTGGTGACGACTCCATAATTTTCAAACGAAAATTCTCTTGTTCGCCATCCACGTCGCGATCCCGGTTGCGACAATGGTTCTAACCCCTATAACTGTATTCTATTTTCTTGTGTTTTTCTTCTTCAATCGTCATGCTATTTTATAGAGAATGACACATTAATTAATGGCCACTAATCGTTAGAAAACAAGGCAATATTTTGCTCGTATGTGCATTTTTTGTGTTCCTACTGCTTTGGTGAAGCATTATTGTTCCAGTTTTGACTAGTAGCTAGTCACTGTAAATACGTAGTTTTTTTGTTTCTCGATGTATCATTCAAGATTTGAGTCATTTGATCGTTGGAGCTTAATTTCCTTTCTTAATCTTGGTTTTAATATAAATCAAATTAGAATAATTTCAACAATTAAGCTTATCAAATAAATTAGATGCATCAACTGATTGGAATGATTGACTCAATCAAATCATAGGTTTTTTTTTTAAGAAAAATTTAAGGTGAGTGAATGATATCTCAGTCCAAGATAGACAGGGATAACTTCTGGACTGAAAGAGCATTTATAAAATAACTTACATTTACCAGGAAGATGAGTGGGAGTTCAAATATGAGACTGTCAGATAATTATCTCAACAAGACTCTGTCATGCTCCACTCGACCAACTCTTGGGGGTTCAATCAAATTATAAATATCATTATTATTGTAATAAAACCAAATTTAAATGTATTAACAAATAATTATCTCATTTAATTATAGGTTTAATAATTCTGCAAGTTCTTATTATTTCAATTAATTTTCAATCAAATTCTGACAGTTTGAAAATTTGTAATTAGGTCTCTATAATATGTAAAATTTTTCAATCAGGTTCATATCATTATAAAAATAGAATATTCTATGAATATGTCATTTTTATCCTTTCTTCACCCTCTCATAGAAATAAAATATTTTATAATTATTCCTTTTTTATATTAGCAAGATTTAATTGAAAAATCTCATATACTATATATGAAGCTACTTATAAATTTTTAAATTATAAAAACCTAATTAAAAATTGAGTGAAATTGCAGAATAATTAGACCTTAAATGTATCAATTACAAGTATTCACGACCAAGATATTATTAAACCCAATACACACACACACACACACACACACATATGAGGATCCGTTTACTCCAGGAGTAAGTTTTAGTATACTTACCCTATTTGATAACCTTTTTTGCCCATTAAATCTCAATAATCCAACAGTTAAATTTAAAGTTCTTACCAAATAGATCAATTTTATAAAATTGTATATAATTTGAAAATAATTTGATTGTTTATTTCATTTTATTTTAACAAACAAGGATATCAAAATGGGTCAAACCCATCGGGCCAACCCATTTCCCTACAAAAAATAGGTGGGTTGAGTCTAAAAATATTGATCCATTTAGCAAAAATTCATTTCTAGCCTGGCTTGCTTGGCCTGTAATATAGTTAAACAGGCCAACCCGCGCAGGTATTTATCACCAACATTAGGTTTTGAGAGTGAAAAAAATAAGAGAGTTAGGATTTGTTTGTGCTCGCTGCAGCCTTCTCCTTTCTCACCAGACCTTCGCTAAACCGCAGCAACTCTAGCCCTTTACACAGCCACAAATTTGCGTTTTTCTATGGATCTACTTCTGCTTATTCGAATTTGCTTCTGCCTCTACGAATCTGCTTCTGCTTCTTGCCTTCTTCCACAAATTTGCTTTTGCTTCTATAGATCTACTTTTTTTTTTATTGGTATGGGATCAGCTTCTGCTTTTTCTTTGGTTTAGGATTAGCTTATGCTTTTTCTTGTGGTCTAGGATCAACTTCTGCTTTTTCTTATGGTCTAGGATCAGCTTCAACCATTTTTGTTTTAGGGGGCGAGGGGTCTAGGATTAGCTTCTACGTTTTTTTTTAGGGTTATATGACCTACTTCTGCATTTCTTTTTTCGGGGTTTGGGATCTGCTTCTTCTTCTTCTAGTAAGAATAATAATAATAAGCGGGCAAGCCGGTTTGGCTCGTAGTCTGGCCTTAAACGAACCGAGTTGCAATATTTTGATTCGCGGGTAAATAGGCCAGGCCCCCTAATTGACAACCCTATTAATGGATAATAAGTTTTTGAAAATATAAGTAAAAATTGATTATTAGATTATATATTTATTGTTATTCAATTTTTCTGAAATTTTACATGCTTGATCATATATATAATGTAACAAAAATCACGATCAAATTAATTAAATTTAATATGAAAGAAGAGTTATTGAATAGAGTAAGTGTGTATAATTACTCTTAGAATAAATGGATCCCTACTCATATGTGTGTATGTGCACATGTGCTATTGAAACCAAGTCTAGTTTTGGGCTTGAAAAGAAAAACCAACTCACATCACATAGTTTGTGGCTAGAATCATTCACCAAACATAAATTCTGTTTGGACAAGGATCATCTTTGGGTATATTTAAAAGACAAAATCAGCAATTTGGTCCATCAAAGATATATTGGTTTAGTTCCTAAAAGAAATATGTGACGTCAATTTAGTTTCTAAAAGATACATATAACATTTAAATTAAAAGATGTTTAATTTAGCATTAGCTTAATCCCTAAAAGATGCATGTGGCATTTTAGCTCGAGCACCCACTCCCTTTCCAATCACCCCCTAACCTATGCCCCCAATCCTAGTGCCTCTCACTTAATGTGCCAACTATTTTTATGCCAAGAGAGGCGGGGAGGAGCTAGACAACTTCATCCATAACCTAAATGCCACCCTGCCTACATCATGGACAAGGCAACAACGTTTTAGCACCGTTTGTAAGGTAAGGTAAAACTGCTCCTACTAAATATCTGAATACAAAGCAAACACATGTCATCATCAACATGGCCAAGATGCATGGCACAGAGAATGATGGTGATGCCTCCAATTAGCCAAAACTTGGTTTCTCCAACCAACCGAGGTAAGGAAGGACTAGTACCACTATTAGCATGGGGAAGAAATGAGCATAGATCAACACTTACAACTTCAAACCAAATGGCAACCTCTTTTTCTCCATTCATGGATTGGAGATCAATTTTGCCAACAATCTTAGGGATGAGTAATGATAGGTGAACAATAAATTACACAATAAATACACCACACATATTTTATCACCATTAGATGTGATGAGTGAGTAGAATAAGCAGGATTTGTTGTGCAATTTGTTGTATAACAAATATTTTTCTTTAAGGATTAATCTTCTTTGTTGAGAATGGTTATTTCAACCTGCTTCATGAACAATGCCATGGCATCTGATGTCAATTTTTGGTATGCATAACTTTCATTGGCATTCACTGATAGAAATGGGAAAAAATAGTGATAGAGATGAGATATTTGATACCTAATCTGTAATTTCTTACCTATTACAAGGCGTAGTTATACAATATAAGTGAAGAATATATATTTTTTTTTTAATGCATGGCATTTGAAAGTTGAAACTATTGAGTTCTCTTTTACATCCGAGTTGTGGTTGGAGTTTTGTATAAAATGATAA
This sequence comes from Dalbergia cochinchinensis, assembly GCA_031216125.1. Classification (NCBI taxonomy): domain Eukaryota; kingdom Viridiplantae; phylum Streptophyta; class Magnoliopsida; order Fabales; family Fabaceae; genus Dalbergia; species Dalbergia cochinchinensis. Next base: position 47,828,797 of record CM062373.1, on the reverse strand, counting down.
TTAAAATGATTTAGAATCGGTGAATGGAAAATTTATAGCAATATAATATAATATTTTAATGGTGGTGTGTCTCAATAAGGAGGCAGACCTATATGATTGAAATTGATTTTATCCCTTTTATTTTGATATGAGTAAAACAAGTGTGGTGTTAAAATCATAAAAAAGCATGATAGTATATATAATATCATCACATGATAATTATGTTAAGAAAATTTCGATGTTTAGACATTTTGAAGTCAAAAGCTATGAATATCCCTCATGACATTAACACTCAAGCAAAGAAGAAAAAGGTGATTCTATTGCATAATTGGCGTGTGAATACGTTTAAGCTAAGGTACTATATATGGGAATATTTAGATGCACTGAAGAGTACTCTGATCACAATTGTGCCTAAATTTAAATGAGACAAAATTCATAAGTGGATTTGTTTTACTATTGGTGGTGTTTTGTTGCTTAGAAATCATCCAAGCAGACTTTGATAGAAAGCTTTCAAATGTTAATCAAATATCACAATTTTTTTAAGAGAATCATTTCATTAAATAAAATTAATAGTATTTTGATTAAATATTATGACTAGTTTTTCAACCTTACGTTGTGTATATATAGCTATCAATAGCCAATATTATAACCAATCATAGTACCCCTTCTCTGATTCCTTATTTAATTTGATTCCTCATAAATCAAATCATCTGATCATGTAGAAACCATTTAGTCATGCTTTGATTGAACAGTTAACTACATGTTTAAATTAAATATTCTACTATGTTACACAATTTTTTCTTTATTGAAATTAGGGTATCTACCACCAGTATACCAGTGGCTAATTTCCTCGTCGTGGGAACTCCCTCGAAGAGGCAAATGGCTGGCCATGAAATGCATTTTATTCTCATGAGAAAATCAAACCCCCGATTACATGGTTAAAGGACAAGATGAATTGTTACCATGCCACACCTAATGGTTCCTGTATGTTACACAATAAAACATATTGATTTTATTTTTGGTTTACTAACATTGTAAAACTAGTAAATGATGTAGATGTTGAAATGTTTTCCTATATATATATATATATATATACATATTTTCACAATAACTAATAGACTAATCTTGAATTTCATATCCCCTTATTATAATATTATTATTCTATTGTTTAGGTTATCGATTAGAACATATCTCTATTGTAGTTCTTGAGTTCCTAGTTAATTTCAGAAGAGTTAGCTGTATCATGGAAAAATTTTACATTAATAAAATAATTCTTAAGGACTGTGTCAGTATACACGTCTCAAGCTTAATACACATCTTCTTCCTTTTTGTTTTCCTATTTTGGAAGATTGGAGATCAATTTTCCTAGCAAAAGGTAGTTCTGTATTCATCAACAAAAACCTCATATTGACAAGCAACTATAACGCCTGATATTCACAGGCCCCATATGAAGACCTATTATTCCTTGGCATGAAGATAGTTATGTTTTCAAGAGCACTCAAGACCACTATTCATCAGCATCCAAGACTCGTATTCATAAGCAAGCAAGATTGGTATTCACTAGCACTCAAGACTCATATTCACGAGCACTTAAGATCGGTATTTGTAACATCCCCTGCTGCTTTATGGATTGATGACTGTCCCTACAAACCAACACGAGTCTTTTCAGCGTGCTTTATCCTCACTCGCACGCTTCCTAGGAAAACTTTTCAGGAGGTCACCCATCCCAAAATTACTCCAGGTCAAGCACGCTTAACTGTGGAGTTCTTTCAGTTTGGGCTACCGAAAAGAAGATGCATCTTGTTGGTATAGGTAGTACAAATCAATTCATATAAGCCCTCCTTAACTGTATAGTCCCATACCTATACAGTCTCAAGATCCCTCTCATTCGGGTGTATAATTGGTTTATTCATGTACCCCTCTGCTTTCGAAGTCTGCCAGGAGCCGCTTCTTGTCCGTGCCTTCTTGCACCGGCAATCACTCCCTGACTTCGCAATCCCCGGGCGTTACAGAATTCATTAGCAATCAAGACTGCTATTCATTGGCAAACAATACTGTTATTCACCGGCACCTAAGACTCGCATTCATGAGCACCCAAGATAGGTATTCATCAACATCCAACACTCATAATCATGAGCACTCAAGACCTATATTCACTAACAACCAAGCCTGATATTCACCGACATCGGCACCCAAGACCGGTATTCGCTAGCACCAACACCCAAGATCGGTATTCACCAGTATCCAATACAAGGATTTGTTTTCCATCCAATTTCCTAGTCTCTTGATTCTCTGTCCTTCCCTACTCAATCTTAGACATTTCATATCCCATTTACTTCATTAGAGCTCGAGGTTGGAAGGCTTGTGTTCAATCTGGATTCCTTATGCACCTTCATCCAAGCCCACCACTTATGTTAATGGCAGATACCACCCTTATCCCCTATAAATATGGTAGCATGAGATGAGGTGAATGGCAGCTCATCTAAACTAGCTACCACTCCCACTCTCTCTACTTCTAACCCAAATAGGAGCACCAAATAAATTTTGAAATGGCACTATTGTATTAAGATGGTAAGAGCATGGATACTAATGGCATAAGGTAGTATGATATTCACTAGAGTCACCTCTTGCATTGCTGTGTGCCAGGGCAACCAACATGAGAGCTAAAGCCTAGCTCTTGCTAGTGTAAAGCCTCATTCTCACAAGCAACAAAGATAATTCTCAACTCTCCCTGGAAGACTCCTGCAACCAATGTAAGTATAAAACTCAGCTATCCCTAAGAGTTGAGGTCCACGAAGCCCTATGAGCAACTAACCTCGAGATTTAACCATGTTAGAGAACTGTATAACACATAAGATTTGACAAACCTAGTAGCATTTGAGCATGGCCCCAAGTTAGGCAAAACCTCATGCTAATGCACTAAACCCAAAGACCCTGCTAGGAAGATATAGGACAATTGATCCTCAAACATGCCTATTGCCTTACCAAAATAGAGAGTTAGGACTATTTGGTAATAGCCCCTATAAGTCCCTTACTCTTAACAAAGCTTAGAACCAAAGGGCTTTGTGTGGATTGACTGGGATGCACGCCCTCAATTTTCAACGTTGACCCTAAGTCTCTTTGCTTTCACCCTAACTCAAGGTTCGAGGGCTTGTGGAATGGTTGGTCTATCAATTTCGTCTCTAAGTTCCTTCGCTCTTAATAGAGCTTGGGACTATAAGGCTTATGGATCAGTCGGTCAACCCACTTTGACCCTAAACCTCTTTGCTCTACTCAAGCTCGAGGTTGGAAGGCTCGTGGACTAACCAAATGGCCTAGAAAGCCTTTTAACTCAGGCACCCCATTCTCTTTCGAACCATCTCTTAATTAGAACCATGATTACCACCACAATCCCCTAATCTATGCCCCCAATCCTAGTGCCTCTCACTTAATGCGCCAACTATTTTTACCCCAGAAGGGAGAGGAGCTAGACAACATCGATCGTCCATAACCTAAATGCCACCCTACCTTTATCACAGTAGCAACAATCAGTTCATGAATTTACAGAGAAAAGGGAATCAAATCGATGTTGCACATGCATCTTTCAAAGTTCAAAATGATGTCACGTGTATCTTTTAGGAAATAAATTGATACAAAAACTCTTTTATTGACAAAATTGATATCATTTGCATTTTTCAATGACTAAATTCATGTAAAAAAGCTTTTATTGAACTAAACTAATGTGAGATGTATCTCAAATAGACCCAATTGTTTGTTTAGCCTATTTAAAAATATAGTTACGCACGTTTAATCGCAATATAGATTATTTAGTGCTGAAAATGACATTTCAAATTAAATAACATTCATTAAAGTTACTCCCTCAATAATAATACGCGATAAAACCCTAAACAGGAATTGGTGCCTCTTCATTTTATGAAATATTTAAATAAAAAACCTCAAGTGAATGAAAAGCTAGGAAATGTCATAAAAAATTAGAATTGTGTTATTCAAACACGAAAAAAATGGGTGTCAAAAGGTGAATGTCTCAGATATTTATTTTATAATCATTGAATGTAATGGGTGGGTGAGATAAGTGAGAACCACTATCACATCTAATAATGAAAAATTAACTTTTTTTAGTAATATTTCTTACTATTAATAAATAAGAAAATAACTAATAAAATCTTTATTAAAATTCTTATAAAAACAAAATATGTCAAATAAGAATTTAGTTTTTTTATTTGACAACTATACAAATTTATTTTCTAGCACACGTATAAAAAATTGTACCAAATTTAAGAACATTTGTTTATTTTTATATGTATAAAAATAAATTATATGACATAACCCAATCAAATAAGAATTTGTCTTTTATTTATATTTGGAAGCATCGAATGGGCACTCACTTTAGACTAAGTTAAAGTTTAATGCTTAAATAACGTTTTTATAAATATTATAATGTGGAAATTTATTGCTTGGTAATCCAACATCCAAATCAGGTTTGCTCCCATAGTACGTGCACGCTTGATGTCAGCAGAGAGTAAGTTACCACATACCAACCCTGTATAAAAAGAAAACAAATAATATTATCTCTATTTTTTAATAAGTATCTATTTTATTTACACATACATATTAAAAAAATAATTGAATGAACTTGAAATTAGATAAATTTAAGTATATTTTACAATACTATCCTTATTATCACTTACTCTAACACTCTTTCTCATATTTAATCTATTCACTAACTCTCTCTCATAAGGGTGTCATGAGAAAAAATAATTAATATTGTCTATAATTCTTAAAAGGATAAAATTTTTTATAGGTAAACACTTATTAAAGAATGGAGAGAATAATAAAAATAATCAGTTTAGTCAATTTGAAATATAAATATGAAGATATGATTATTTTTAAAAATTGTGAAAAAAATACGAGGAGATCATATAGCATATAATGGATAGAATTGATCTAAAAACTAAAGCTATTACAATAGCATAAATTTTAAATTGACATGAGGAGCAATAATTTAAAATCAATATAAAATATATTTATCTATTTGATTGTTAAAAAATTATTTATACAAGTATTAAAAATTAAAGTGATAAATATAATTAAAAATAGAGAATTTTTTTAGTACCCCTATAAAGTTTATGGATGCTGATATTTTTTAAATAACTTATAGCTAAAAATTTATTACGTGTCCCACTAATTAAATTTAATAATATTTTAACTACTCATGATTAAATCATAATTCTTAAATTTAAAAAGGATACAGGTATCACAAAGATAGTGAAACAAAATCCTTAAAAATATCTAAGAATATTCATAAAATATAAATACGAATATAGAGGACTATTTTGAAATATTCATAACACATCAGACAAACATGGAGGACTGTCATCCACATATATATAAGTTGAGACACTTCTAAACTGGATTTTATGGGCTTTCTACCGAGCTGTTATTAAGGGAAGAACAAACAGAATTTGGGACCATTTAGTAGCTTAACGTAGGGAGCCCAGAAGGCCAGAACTTTATGGTCCTAAGCAAATAATCATACTTCGGCTAATAAGGAATGAGCATAGTCATTACTTTTTAAAATAGTTGCATGATGCACATGGAAATAGAAGCATTGGTTGGTTGGTGAGTAATGTAAATCTAGTAGATATGTCAACACTGAAAGGCACATGCAATCTTACTCATTGCAGAAGCTGTAAGGGAAAATGGTGGTTGGGTTACAGCATTGTTCAATTATCATTAGCAACTACTCACATGAAGATCAAGATGGTGACAAGGACGAGGAAATTGGAAAAAATTAAAAAAAAAATATGGGATTTTGAATGCCAACAAACATTGGCTTATTTAATTTGTGGGCCCATAATATAATGCAACAACTACCTTTCACTCATAATTAAGGCAAAACTTAATTGTAAGAGATAACCCTTGTCAGGAATAGGCTTTATTTTGATTAGTCTTTCTTGACTCTTGGCTTCTTGCTTTGCTTCTTGAAAGTGTCATGGACCCGCTGCATAATTGGGTGCATTTCCTATAACCTAGCTTCCTATTTGTTTATTTATTAATTGTTCATTTTGGCTGATAATAGGCATCAGTTAGTGTTGTTTTGTGCTCCTATCTAATGTTGTGTTTTTTTTTTTTTTTTTTGGGTTATGGAACAAATCAGAATTAGTGTGAAGAGAATGAAAAACAGAAGGACAAGAAAAAAAAGGAAACCAAAAAGGTTTTGGTTCTTATTTGGACGATTAATAGGAGAGAATGCAATAAAAAATTATGAATCCTGTTTAAATATTATATTATAGAAGAATGAAAAAAGATATTTTATACTCGATCGGGAAAAGAGAGATAATTGACTTTTAAGCAAGAAAAGAGGGATAGTATGTAGCAAGTAGGAAATTGACATAGGAAATATAGCTCTAATCTCGTATAAAGTGGTAATATAAAAATGAGATTTCACTAATGAGAAGAAGAAGAAGTATAGACGGAAAGGAAGAGAGAATTATTAGGGGGAGAATGAGGTATTTCATAATATTCATAATCTCCACTTTAAGTCTGTATTCTACTTTTTATATGATTTATTCATTTTTCTGATTAGGCTGCGACTAATGGGCTCAAGCCCGTTTCATACACGTTGCATATTAATTTCTTTTAATTTTCCTTTTTTCCCCCACATATTATTAAACTCCTAATCCAATAAAAAAATTTCCCCATCATTACTCTTTTCTTCCTTCATTAAACAAACTGGAAATTCTAGAGGCATTTCCAGGCCCAAAAAAAGGGAGCATTTATGTAATGTAATTTCTCAGTGTTAGATTCCCCTACATTGGTTAGCACACCTTTAACAACTCATGCCAACATGTTCTCAACTCGTCCAGCAGATTTATTTTCATGTTTGACAACCTATAAGAGGAAGATTCTTCTTCAGGAAATATTTGATCTTGTGTCAGGTTCAATGCTGACAATATATAAAAATCGAGCACCTTGTTTTTTGTAATCTCTTATGTGATTTCAATGCCAGTGGCAAAAAGGTCATCCAGAAAGAATATGCTGAGTTTATTTTTTTCCCCCCAATTCTTTGACATGTCAGAGAATCACACTACTAATTTTCGGGCATTTCGATGCTTATATCTTTATGTTTCTCTCTGTAGTCTATACACTACCATCTATTTTAGTAAATTTCATTGCACAGCATTTCCATTTCTCCCTTCATAGAAGCTTCAAAGCAAAAGGAGATAGAATATAAATTACTTGATCTTTTAGAATTAATTTAATTTTTTGCATTATAAAAAAATAATATTTAATTTATTTAAGGAATTCCCTAAAAACACATACCAAGATATAAAAACAATAGATACTAGTCACTGCAACTAATAATTACTTAAAAAAGAAACTATTAGCTAGATACTTTATATTTTTTAAATACAAAATGCCTTTTACTTTATGGGAGCGGTTATTGCCACACTTTATATCTATTATCAAACCCTAATTAATGAGTTATTATTTAAGCATTCTAAAATACTCTTCACTCTTTTTCATAATTAAATTAATAAAATATTATTTTTTATGTTTAATTCGTACTTAATAGTATTCATATTTTTGTTCATTTTTTGTTTATGTAATCTTTTATTTTCTGAAAATATTTTCATTTTTCACTCATTTTTCTCATGAAATATATTAAATTTATATTTTTCACATAGAGACCAAAAAACATTGTAACAAATTGACTTTTTTAAATCTTAAATAGTGTTGAAATTGAATTTTTTACTTCAAATAACTTTCTTTAAGTAGAATAATATTTTGTACTTCTTCATTTTAATATTTTATAAATATGATGTGAAATAAAATACCACTGCCAATGTAGTAATAAAAAATTTAAATTTTAATAAAAAGCATAAAATTTTGAATTAAATAAAATAATTCTTAATAATAGCTTTGAAATTCAATTTTCACTGTCAAGGTAAAAAATTGTAATCTCATATATTGTTAAAACTCCTTAAATTAAGTAAAAATATATTATCAAATATTAGTATAAAATGTTTATTCTAAATAGTGTATATAACTATCAAACAGATAACTAATTTATTGTATTATATTACCCTAATTTTTAAGAATAAAAATGATAATAAAAACGACAATAAAAATTGAGGGATTGACAATAAAAATGTTAATATAATATTTTTTAATATTAAATAAATTATATAAACACAAGATAAAAAATCTTTGAGCATGTCTGTTGTAACTTGTACATTACAATTTAGTGTTCACTTTTATAATTATTTGTTATCTAATATGTTATTAGTTTGCAGATAATTATTACATAATAAAAATCTGAAAAATTAATTTAATATTTTTGTTTATATTGTTATATTAAATTAATTAATTAAAATTATTTATCATATATGGGGATATAGAAATAAAATCAATATTAAAAATTTGAAATTAAATTAATTATAATTTGATAAAAATCAAATAAAATGATTATGAATTTTTTTTCACAAAATTAAAACACAAAAACACAAATCACCATATATATCAAAAGAATATTTACTTAACAATATTAATATCAATGAGTTTGAATTATATTAAAGTAAAATTAAATTATTAGTTCAACTCTTTTAAGAAGAGTACTTTAGGACAATTAAATAAAAGTGTATATAATAAGGCATGACAATAGAGAATAGGGTATGACAATAGTCACTCCTTTAACGAAATCATATAGAATCTTTCTAGTAACCTAATGAACAACGCTTTTATATAGAATAAATGTCTTTATTTTTTAACAATTAGAAAGCAAAATTAAATATTTCTGTCTTGATGAAACCACTCGAATCTGGTCCGATTATTAGTAACCCAACCAATCAGTCCAATTCAACCAAAGTCCCTAAGTTGGGTAATGATCTCCCAAGTTCTAACTAAGATTTTTTTATCATTCTTAAGTTCGAACCGAAATCTCTATATAAAAAATCAAAATACCTAACATCTTGACTAACATTTAGTTATAGAGAGACACATTTAAAAACAACTTAACTTTGCTTACTCATAGACGCCCTCCATCAATGTAACAGCATTATATAGAGAATAAATTAGTACAATTTAGATGATGAGTTTAAAAACAAAACATTGAGAAATAAATGTGATTTTTGCGATTTCATCAGTCTTACATAATATTTTATTTTATGAAAACATTTTCATTTTTTACTCATTTTTCTCATGAAATATATTAAATTTATATTATTCACATAGAGACCAAAAAAATTGTAACAAATTGACTTTTTAAAATCTTAAATAGTGTTGAAATTGAATTTTTTACTTCGAATAACCTTCTTTAAATATAATAGCATTTTAGTACTTCTTCAGTTTAATATTTTATAAATATGATATGAAATAAAATACCAATGTCAATGTAGTAATAAAAATTTAAATTTTAATAAAAAGAATAAAAAAATTGAATTATAATAGTAGTAATAAATTTTGAATTGAATAAAATAATTCTTAATAATAGCTTCGAAGTTTAATTTTCACTGTCGATGTAAAAAATTGTAATCTCATATATTGTTAAAACTCCCTAAATTATGTAAAAATATATATTATCAAATATTAGTATAAAATGTTTATTCTAAATAGTGTATATAACTATCAAACAGATAACTAATTTATTGTATTATATTACCCTAATTTTTAAGAATAAAAATGATAAACAAAACTACATTAAAAATTGAGATTGACACTAAAAATGTTAATATAATATATTTTTAATATTAAATTAAATTATATAAACACAAGACGAAAAGTCTTTGAGCATGTCTGTTGTAACTTGTACATTACAATTTATTGTTCACTTTTTTAATTATTTGTTATCTAATATCTTAATAGTTTGTAGATAATTATTACATAATAAAAATCTGAAAAATTAAGTTAATATTTTGTCTATATTGTTATATTAAATTAATTAATTAAAAGTATTTATTATATGTAGTCATATAAAAATAAAATCAATATTAAATATTTTGAAATTAAAGTAATTATAATTTAATAAAAATCACATAAAATGATTATGAATGTTTTTGCAAAATAAAAACACAAAAACACAAATCATCATATACATCAAAAGAAGATTTACTTAACACTATTAATATCAATGAGTTTGAATAATGTTAAGGTAAAAATAAATTATTAGTTCAACTCTTTTAAGAAGAGTACTTTAGCACAATTAAATAAAAGTGCATTTAATAAAGTGTGACAATAGATAATAGGGTGTGACAATAGTTATTACTTCAAAGAAGTCACATAGAATCTTTTCAGTAATGTGACAAACAATGCTTTTATATGGAATAAATGTCTTTGGTTTTTAACAATTAGAAATCAAAATTAAATATTTTTGTCTTGATGAAACCACTGTAATCTGGTCCTATAATTAGAAACCTAACCAATCTAGTCCAATTTGACCAAAGTCTCTCAGGTGGGTAAGGATCTTCCAAGTTCCAATGAAGATTTTTTTTATCATTCTTAAATTCGAATTGAAATCTCTATATAAAAGATCAAGATACCTAACATTTTGACTAACATTTATCTCTAGAGAGACACGTTTAAAAACAACTTAATTTTGCTTACTCATATACACCTTCCATCAACGTAACAGCCATTATAAAGAGAATAAATGTGTACAATTTAGATGATGAGTTTAAAAACAAAACATTGAGAAATAAATGTGATTTTTGCGGTTTGTATTTTTTTTTTCGGTCGGTGAAACAGCTATGTCAATTAAGGCAAGATTTCATCCAGCCTTGCTCGCCTAATCCATTTGAATTTCATTAGTGCGTTCAAAGCAATCCAGGTAAATTTCTTCAACGCAAAGAACGCAAATTGAACCACCACCACTAAGGACATGTTTAACATGGGAGGCTCAGGCTGATATTGGCCGTTAGATATCAACTAAATGAGATCAATGGTAGGGATTATTCACTTATAACCTCCTCATCAGCAAAATTGAGGGAAATGTTACTGAAAAATTGTGCAACATTGTTCCTGAAAACAAATAATATTGTGGTTTCCAAAACGATGCCTACCAAAAGGGTGTACACAAACTGCAAAAAAACTATGAACTCAAAAAACCAAAAAAATGAACTCAATGGATGGAGCCGGATTAGTCATGTTATGTTATTGGTAATACGGCTCGATTATCCGTGGCTCTATCGAGACAAAAATGATCCATAACATGAAAAAAGAGCTCCAGCAACAATGAAAATGTTCTCCTCAATGTGAAACAACAATCAGAGATCCTGGACCCAGCTACAATGAAATCCAAATGAGCTGGAAATTAAGAGCAAACCAGGAGGGAAAAAAATGCAGCGGCAGCACGGTGCAAAGGAAGCGCACATGGTGGCCAGTTCCAGTGTGCATCGAGAAGCATCATGGTTTGTTTGGCAATGGATCTATGGTGCGGCAGAGTGGTGGCATGCAAAGGCAGGCAATGTTCAGAATGTCAGAAGATGGTGTAGATGTTCTTGTAGGTGTTCTTGAAGAGGATGCGCTGGTTTTGTATGGTGTAGGTGTTCTTGAAGAGGATGCGCTGGTTTTGTCGTTCTTGTGGGTTGTGGTGATGAGTGATGACAGCATCATGGAGGGACGGCCATGGCTACCGTGGCTGGAGGTGGCAGTGCCTTGGTCTGTTGTGGTAGATCTCCAGAGGTCGGAGGCAGCAGTGCTGTGGTCCGTTGAGGTGAATCTCTGGTGGCAGGAGATGGTGATACCTTGGTCTGTTGTGGTGGATCTCCGGTAGCAGGAGGTGCCATTGCCTCGGTGTGTTGTTGTGGATCTCCAGTGGCAATAGGATGTGATGCCTTGCTCTGTTTTGGTGAATCACCCGCGGCAGGAGGTGGCAGCGCCTTGGTCTGTTGTGGTGGATCTCCAATGGCAGGAGGCAGCAGAACCTTGGTCTGATGTGGTGAATCTCTGGTGGCAGGAGGTGGCAGTGCCCCAGTCTGCTGTGGTGGATCCCTGATGGCCTCAGTCTGCTGTGGTGGATCTCCAGTGACAGGTGGTGGTAGTGCCTTCATCTTTTGTGGTGGATCTTCAATGGTGGAAGGGGGCTGACAGGCAGTACCTTGGTCTGTTCTGGTGGAGCTCCGGTTGCGGCTTCTTTGTCTGCTAGAAGTAGCTGCAGCAACCATGTACAGAATAAGCACTAAACAACAACAATAATAATAATATTTCAAGGAACAGTTTTTGTATAACATAAAACAATATTTGCCATACAGTCCCTGTCATTTAATTGGAGGCATCTATGCTCGAAGGCCCAGTTGTTTATGTGACCTAAAGGTGTACAAGAGATAGGTTGGGTCGGGTTGGACAAAATTCAAACTCGACACGACAATGATCCGACTATGTCCCTTATCGTACCAGGTCAACCTGACATTAGGACAATATACGAGAATTTGGATATTGTACATAGTAAAATTATAAAATTATACAAGTAGGGTTCCAAAATAAAATATATCAATGTAGAAATAACATCATTTATATAAAATATATTAATTGAACTTTAAAATCTTATAATTTTTCATAAATTATTATAAAAATATATATATCTATTAAGGGATTATTTTACTTTGGGTCGGGTCGGGCCAACCTGACGTATGGCCCGAACCCAGTTCAAAAAGTGCACCAGGCCAAATTTTAAGACTCAAACCCGTCCCAATGAAATTCGAGCCGGGCAGGGTTAGCAGGACGGGACGGGACGGGTTATGAATAACCCTAATGTGACCCACACCACTGATACAACTCACTCAAATTGTGTCACTCTATGGCTAAAAGAAATACTGACAAGACAAAATAGGAGTATTCTAATGGAAAAACAATTTCATTTTGATAATAATTTTCAAAATTTTCATCACAGAATAAAAAAACTCATGAAAAAAGGGTAGACATGAAACAGCGCATACGCTACCCTAAAGTGGCCGTTAATCAAAGCAGAACTATATGCCTAAGCTTGTATGCCATAAATAGCAGGTATACACAACTAATCTTATTTTAGACATCTTCCCAACCAAAAAACTCTAGCATTTCAATCACCAGTGACCAAAAATATACGCCGCACTACCATAAATATGAATGAAAATCATCTAAGTAACTTTTACCCCGCATCTCTGCATCATTTTGACGGCGCTTAACTGCTTCAATAATCTCGCTATAGAAATCCCATGATGGATTTGTTTCGGTTATGGCCTCTTGGCCGAATGGATTTGATGACACATACGCTTGAATATTCTCAGCCATAGCCAACCCTTTAAGATAAACCCGAAGATCTCCTTCACGCCCTGCAAAAAGTTAACAAAAAATCATACATGTTAGTATGAATAGTTAAGCCGCATAAACAATCTCACTGGCATATCAATATGTTTTATAGCAGTTAAAATTTAAACAAGACAGAATTCATCCATCATTCGATATAAGCATCTGGAAAGAAAAATATAGGATGTCAAAAGTAAGAGTAAGATGGGCAGAAGGCGGTCTCACCCAGTGATCTGTCATCAGTGTCGGTAAAATGGTAAGAATAGGGAAATATTGCTGTGTATCTCTGAAAGTAATTTGCATATGAGAAAAATCAATAGAACACAAGAAAGTCAAGTTTACTGCATAAAAGGGAAACCAAACAACAGAGCATACAGGATTCAGTAATGCCTTGTAAGGGGAGTCATCCAACAGTATTGTGTTCGACTCATTAAACTCTCCCTTCTCCCATGGAAGACTGGGTACGGTCTTGTCCCACAACTTTCTAAGGTCCTTGAACACAAGGGGCTTGTGTTTGTCCTCAAGAGTAAAGGATTTAGTTTTAGTACAGTGGGACTGATTCTGCATAGTAAAAGATCATAGAAAGATTCAATACCTTCTGGGAAAAAGTAGGCGTGAATTGCTGACAGTAATAATTTACAACTGCATCTTTAGCAACGTTGGTACACAAGCAAATCAGTGTACAAGCGAGCAATGCTAATTTATAGCATTCAATAAAATTCCATTTTGGGCAAAAAGTGAAATCCGTATAACACTACAAAGGAATAACAACTATAACTACAAGGTTGCTTCAGTGGTTAAAACCAAAAAAGAAAAAACGGAGAACAAACTATCAATGATATAGAATATCCTCCACAAGAGGAGACATGCATGTCAGCTAAGTAGCACTAGTATAACGAGTAATATTGCAGAGACGAGATATTAACTGACAAAAATTAAATAGGTGAAACAATATTGCAACGTTTGTTGATCACTGTTAGAATTTGTGAATATTTATAATTAGGAATATTATATCTGTAATTATAGTATATTTATTGCACAATATCTATATATACTCTCTCCGTTATGTAGTTGAAACACAGATTCCTCATGACTTTCTCTTTTTCTGTCTCTCCACATGGTATCCAAAGTCTAAGAAAGAAAGAAAACCCTAATCCGTGTCGTCAGGAGGGCCCACTGCCCTCTAGTAAAATCTTTTCCGGCCAAGCCGTGTTTCCGTTCCAATTTGCCCGCCATTCCCCTCCGTTGTGCCTCCTTTCTACCGAACTAGCCCCCGATCCGCCTCCTTGGTCCACCGTCGGCCACTTTTCCGGCTGCGATTCACACCACCAACCTCACCCCCAGCCTCGCCTCGGCCTGCACAGCCAACCGCCACCAATTGCGCCTCCAAACGTGCTCCCACGTGCCCCCACGCATCGCTTCTTCCTTCTGCGGTGTTTTTAGCTGCCGCTTCTTCTGGCCACGCATCTCACCTCCGTTCCAGCCACCGCCTCCTCCGTTGGACTCGCACCATTCCCTTCTTCCCGGATATATCCTTAGTTTCGCGATCTGTGCTCTCCGATGACGTCAATTTTTGGTAACTCCCGTTCTACCCCTGCCTCCTTGTGCCCATGGCTGCCACTGACTCTACCTCTGAAAATAAGGGTGTTCCGAAGCCCAAGCCTCCGACATTTGTCAATGTATCTCTTTCCACTGATAAACTTGATGGCAATAATTGTGATACTTGGCCATCTAACATCCATCTTTGGCTGCTGGGGCAAGACTATGCCGACCATCTCACCAAGATGGTTGCTAACATCTCAGTGGCTGAGCGCCCCCGCTGGGTTAAGATTAATGCCCAGCTGTGTAGAATTCTCAAGTCCACCATTGCTCCTTCCATCAAACAAATATTTCGGGCTGATGTCACTTGTGAATCTGTTTGGGCGCAAGTGAAAACTCTCTTCATCAATGACACTCAACATCTCTATCACATTTGTCAGGATCTTATGACTATCATTGCTCCTCACCAGCTTGATGATTCTATGTCATCTTATTTGGGTAAGATTCACGGTGCTCTCCATGATTTCAATGAACTCTTGTCCTCCTACTGATACCCCAGCGAAGGAGTTAGAGCAACATAGCTCTTTCTTTATGCTCATGACCCTTTATGGTTTACCTCCAGAGTACTCTGCTACCCGTGATCAGCTTCTGGGATCACCGATTGTGTCTACTCTCTCTATGGTGTCTGCCTCTCTACTTCAAGTTCTCGCCAAGTCACCCACTGAGTTGCTCCCTCCTCGAGCTTTAGTTGATACCTCTGCCCTCATCACGCAAAGTACCAATAGTGGCCGTTCTCAAAAGTCCAAACCTAAATGTGATCACCGTCATAAGTTAGGCCAAACCATTGATCGCATTTACACTTTGCATCCTCACTTGCGCCCTTTTGTTAATGTTGCCCAGGCCAATGCTCCAGCCACCTTGGACTCACCTGCTCTACATCATTCGTCTCTAGCTGACTATGCCGATTTTCCGAAATGGTTTGAGCAACTTCAAAACTCTGGTTCCACTGCCTCTGTTGCACACACTAATAATTCTTTTACTTGTCTCTCTTAGTTGGCCTCATTGGGTCCATGGATTCTTGATTCTACAGCCGCTAATCATATCTCCAGTAATAAAGCTTTATTTTCCACACTTTCTACTTCTGGTTATTTACGTACTATCACTTTAGCCAATGATTCTCACACAGTCTCACGGAGTGGGCACAACCCATCCCTTACCTTCTATGTCAGTTGATTTTGTCCTTTATGTTCTCGATTCTCCATTCAACCTACTCTCTATTTATCAGTCAACTAAAGCCCTTAAGTGTATTGTTTCATTCTCCGAAGGTTCTATTTATTTGTAGGACCGGAGCATGGTACAGATGATTGGCACTGGATGTGAGTCTCGTGACCTCTACTGGCTCCGTCCTTCGTCAAGTGTTTGCTCCCTCACCATCGATCCTCTCACCCTCCACGCCTAGTTGGGTCATCCCAGCCTTGCCAACTTGCAGCGCATGGTACCTAACCTATCCAAACTATCCAGTTTGCCTTGTGAATATTGTCAACTTGGGAAAAACATGCGGAGTCATTTTGCTAATACTGTTAATAGTCGAGCTACATCTCCCTTTACTTTAGTTCATTCAGACTTTTAGGGTCCTAGTCGCACGGTGTCTAGTTTAGGATTTGGTTGGTTTGTTACTTTTTTTATGACTATTCTCGTTGTACTTGGTTATTTTTACTGAAACACAAGTCTGAGTTTCATTTTGGTGTTTCTATTCGCACTTTACGTAGTGATAATGTAAAAGAATATTTGTCTCATGATTTTCAACAATTTTTAGCTTCTCATAGCAGTCTTCATCAGACATCCTGTGCTCATACACCTCAACAAAATGTAGTTGTTGAATGCAAGAACCGTCATCTCATTGAAACAACACTTACTCTTCTTCTTCTTCTTCATAATCATGTACCTTTTCGTTTTTGGGAGGATGCTGTTTTAACTACATGTTATTAAATTAATCGCATGCCCTCCTCTGTTTTGGGTTACTAAGTTCTCCACTCCACCTTATTTCCCCATGACCCCTTGCATTCCCTTCCCCCGCACATTTTTTAGTCAACTTGTTTTGTTTACAACTTAACTCCTGGTCTTGACAAACTTTCTGCATGTTGACCTAAATGTGTTTTTCTTGGTTACAATCAGTATCAAAAGGGTTTTCGGTGTTTTTCTCCTACTCCGTGTCGTTACCTTGTCTCTGCGGATACGATTTTTTTTGACACTATTCCCTTCTTTGAGCCATCTAACTATTCCACCCCACCTGATTTTGAGGAAGTCCCACTTCTCGTGCTCCCTATGCTTTTACCACCCCTTATCCCTATACCTATGCCCCGCCCCCTTCAGGTCTACCATCGTCGAGCCCTTCCACTAGTTGAGCTTGTCCCACCTCAGACACCCGTTGCACCTAGCCAGCAGCAGCCACCTGCTCTTGTTCCTTTCTTTGAGCCTGTCTTGGCTAATCTGGACTCTCCTCTGGTGCCCGATCCTGCGCCACCTTTGGTCCTGTCTGTTGCACCTGATCTTCCCATTGCCCTTTGTAAAGGTATTCGTTTCACTCATAACCCATCTCCTCACTATACTGCTTTGAGTTATCACCATCTATCTTCTCTGCATTGTCCTTGTCTGTCTTCTTTATCTTCTGTGTCTATTCCTAAGACTACAAGTGAGCCCTTCTCCCATCCTGGGTGGAGACAAGCTATGATTGCTGAGATGTGTGCACTTCAGGACAATGGTACTTGGAAACTGGTGTCTCTCCCTCCGAGTAAATCTGTGATTGATTGTCGATGGATATTTATGGTTAAGGTAGGGCCTAATGGCCAAATGGATCGTCTTAAAGTTCGTCTTGTTGTTAAAGGGTACACTCAAATATTTGGTTTGGATTATGATGATACTTTCTCCCCTTTTGTCAAGATGGCTTCTGTTCGTCTGTTTCTCTCTATGGCTGCTATGCGTCATTGGTCTCTTCATCAATTGGATATTAAGAATGTCTTTCTCCATGGTGATCTTGAGTAAAAGGTTAATATGGAGCAACCTCCTAGGTTTGTTGCTTAGAGGGAGTCTTCTGGTCTTATTTGTCGTCTCTGAAAATCACTGTATGGTTTTAAGCAATTTCCTCGAGCTTGGTTTGGAAGGTTCTCCACTGTGGTTTAACAGTTTGGTATGACCCAGAGTGAGACTAACCACTCCATGTTTTACCGTCATACTCAGAGATGTTGCACCTACCTAGTTGTGTATGTTGATGACATCGTCATTACAAGGAGTGACATTCATGGCATAGCACAGATCAAACAGCACCTATGCAATCGCTTCCAAACCAAAGATCTTAGCAAATTCAGATACTTCTTGGGCTTTGAAGTAGCACAGTCCAAAGATGGTGTAGTTCTCTCTCAGAAAAAATATATTGTTGACGTTCTAGAGGAAATAGTTTACTTGCTACAAAACCTGTTGATACTCCTATTGATCCTATTGTCAAGCTCCTACAAAATCAAGGGGAGCCACTATCTGATCCTGAGAGATATAGAAGATTGGTTGGGAAATTGAACTATCTCAAAGTTACTTGTCCAAATATTTCTTTCACAGTAAGTATGGTTAGTCAATTCCTAAACTCAACATGTAAAGCTCACTAGGATGTTGCTATACGTACTTTGAAGTATGTCAAAGGAGCCCCAGGGAAGGGCCTTATTTATGAAGATAAGGGGCATACTGAGATAATTTGGTATTCTGATGCAGATTGGGCAAGGTCCCCTTTTGATAGGCGTTCCACTTCCAGGTACTATATACTTATTGGAGGCAATCTCATATCCTAGAAAAGTAAGAAGCAAATTGTAGTTACGCAGTCTAGTGCCGAGGCAAAGTATCATACCATGGCCTCAACCATATGTGAGCTTATCTGGCTCAAGCAACTCCTCAAAGAACTTCAATTTGAGGAAACCAAGCACATGATACTTGTTTATAACAATCAAGCTGCTTTACACATTGTCTCAAATCCAATTTGTCATAAGAGGACTAAACACATTGAAGTTGATTGTCACTTCATCAGAGAGAAGATTCTATCTAGAGACATCACCACAAATTTCGTCAATTCAAATGACCAACTGGCAGATGTTCTCACCAAGTTATTGAGAGGTCCTAGTCCTAGAATAAGTTAACTATATAACAAACTAGGTGCATATAATTTATATGCCCCGTCTTGAAAAGGAGTGTTAGAATCTGCGAATATCTGTAATTAGGGAAATATATATTTGTAATTATAATATATTTATTGCACAATATCTACATATACTCTCTCCGTTGCCCAGTTGAAATAGGATTCCTCATGAATTTTGCTCTTTCTCTGTTTCTCAACAATCACCAAGACGGAACCATTCAAAATGCAAGGAATGAACATATAAATATTAATAACCACACAACATCCGGTCTCGACAAAAGGCCATTTAGAGTAAAAACAAAAAATATTCATCCAGTACAATTAGATAGAAGATGTATTCTATGACTACCTTGAGCGGAAAGGAAATTACTCACAGTTGACTTGCTTGCCAAACCAAAAGCCCCTAAAAATTACTCTAAAAAGCAAGGATGATTTAGATTTCATTACCCAACAAAATAGCAGCTTGGATGCAGATTTCCCAAAAAGAAATTTGATTGCTTTATCAAGATTACGCCTGCCAATAATTATGCACAAATATCAAGGCACGGTATAAATAAATGTATAAAGCACACATTTCTAATGCTGAAATGCAGACCAATCCCTTAGTGCATCTTAAACACAAGCAAAACTAATAAACACAAGCGACAAGATGAGATAGTCATGGATTGGCAAATACTTGGCTCTAGATGACCAAACACCCACATGAAACTTGTTAAGGCAAAACTGTATAAAATCATCACAAAAGGGCCTCTTGTAAACTGCAAAGAAAAGAAGCAACATGTTTGTCACATTCAAACAAGATGAAGATTGATATAAATGAGGAAACAGGATATTTGATCTTTCGACCTTTTTTCCCATTAATATAAATATCTGGCGGTTTACTTCCTCTAGGAACTCTACTGGCAAAGTCAGCAAGCAGCCCATTCACATCAAGGATAAGAAGCTTATTTTTTGAGTAGTGCTTGCGGGTAATAGTTCTGCTCAATGGTAAGTGAGGAATCTCTGATTGACCACCTGTTTTGCTAACTGAGCTAAAATCAGAAACATCATCTGCTGCACAACACATATCATTTCCTCTAGTGTCAATATACCCTTGCTGTGTACCATTTGCTTCTTCAAGTTGCACCACAGAACTTGGGTAACAATTGTTTCTCCGGTGATTGGAATTGACTCTTTTTGTATCAGACTGAAATGTTTTAGTTGTGTGCTGAACTGCTGAGTAATCAAGATTCTTTGCCGGACTTGCATTGTTCACAAAATCACTGTTATCCTTATGGTCAGAACTTGAATTAATTATACCATGCTCTTTGTTCAATTTAACAACTTCTAACACAGACTCATTTGCAGAACACTCAGCATTTGCCACAGCTGTGTTGCAAGAGCAGCTTAATTCCTGGACATCACACTCTCCATTGCTGTTTTCTACCTTGGTCATAAACTGCTCCTTTTCCTCATTTTCTGCCTGACAAACATCTGTCTCCACACAAGATTGCTCTGCTACTGGATCAATGGGCACAAATTGAATTGGAAGTTCTGAAGGCCTATGCAAAGCAGGTGTAGAAGATTTTGATGAAAAAGCATCATTTGGAGGACTACAACAGTTAACAATGTTTTCAATAGCATGATGTTTTGTCTTCTGCTTTTTCCTTTTTTTATTTTTCTTCTTCAAGCTAAATTCTACAATTTCTTGGGAACTCAACAAAGCAGGCAAAGCTGGGGGTTCATGTAATGGATCCTCTGTAGTAGCATCAGTCTTCAGAGAAGAATTATCCACCGGAAAATAAGAACCTTCATGTTTGTGTTCAATACCTTTACCTTGTTTCGTCTTCTTTCTCTCCCTTTTGTGCTTCCATGATGAATTTAGTTCCTCTGTAGTTGCATCAGTCTTCAGAGAAGAATTATTCAGTGAAACATGCGAACCTATATCTTCATGTTCAACAGCTTTACCCTGTTTCTTCTTCTTTCTCTTCCTTTTCTGCTTCTGTGATGAATTTACTTCCTTTGAAGAGGCATCAGTCTTCACAGAATAATTATCCAATAGAAAATGAGGACCTTTATCTTTATGTTCAATAGCTTCACATTGTTTCTTCTTCTTTTTTGCCCTTTTTCGCTTCTGTGATGAATTTACTTCCTCAGTTGCATCAATTTTCAGAGAAGAATTATCCTGTGAAACCTGAGAACCTTTATCTTCGTGTTCGATAGCTTTACCCTGTTTCTTCTTCTTTCCCTCCCTTTTACGCTTCCGTGATGAATTTACTTCCTTTGAAGTAACATCAGTATTCAAAGAAGAATTATTCGGTGAAAAATGAGAACCTTTATCTTTATGATCAACAGCTTCACATTGTTTCCTCTTTTTTGCCCCACTCTGGTTACATCCTAATTTTAAATCCTCTAGGGTAGCATCAGTCTTCAGAGAATAATTATCCACTGAAAACTGAGGACCTTTATCTTTATTTTCAAAAGCTTTACCTTGTTTCTTCTTCTTTTGCGCCTTTTTCTTTTTCCCTGATGAATTCACTTCCTTTGTATTAGTGTCAGTCCTCACAGAAGAATAATCCACCAAAAGAGATGCACCTTTATCCTTTTGTTCAGCAGGTTCACATTGTTTCTTCTTCTTTCGCACCTTTTTCTGCTTCCCTGATGAATTCACTTCCTTTGTATCAGTGTCAGTCCTCACAGAAGAATTATCCAGCAAAAGAGATGAACCTTTATCTTTTTGTTCAGCAGCTTCACATTGTTTCTTCTTCTTCTTTATTTTCCTACTCTTCTTCCATGCTAATTTTAATTCCTCTATAGTAGCATTAGTCCTCAGAGAAGAATTATCCAGCAAAATATGAGGACCATTATCTTTATGTTCAGCAGAAGCCATATCTCAGCTTGTGATAATTTACTTCATCCACGGCAGCATGTCTTCAGAGAAGAACTGCTAACCAGTGAAAAAAGAGGACCTTTATGTTTAACAGCTTTACTTTGTTTCTTCTTCTTTCTCGCCTTCCTCTGTTTTTGTGATGAATTTACTTCCTCGGTACTTGTCAAAGTACCTCCAAGGGGCCTCCTAAACCAGTAAAAATCACAAGCACCTTTCTCCAGATATAAATTTTTCAGGGATTTAACTTTCCATGTCTTATGATTCCCAACTGGTCCATTCCTATGTTGATTGCCATTGATTCAATACTCCCGTTGATTACTATATCCTCTATTCATCACTTCCCTAAAAAAGCCTGAAAGAAAAATAATTGGAAACAAGGCCAAAACGACTAAACAATATTTATCAGAGTCCATCTAGTACTTTCTAGCACATTAAACCTTGAAATAGTGGCAAAAATTCACCGTTGAGTCCATAAAAATGGAAAACTAGTTAACATATCAAGCCTAAAATGGCACTTGGGAAATCAGACCTCAAATTATTCAAAGGGAAAAGAAAGGAAAAAACCAAGAAGCAGAAACTCAAAACAAAATATTATCAAAAGATAATTCTTTAGTGACTCAGCTCAATCCATCCATAAGAGAAAACAAAATAGCTCTCCCACTGAGTTTGTAACATAAGATGTCCGCGAAACAATGTGTGCAACATTAACCAGTAAATGCAATTGATCCCCACAATTTTAATTTTAATTTTAATTTTTTTTCATTTTGTTTCAAATAAAGTCAGTTAAAGTAAAGATACTAGTTTTCCTACTAATGAAAATGAAAACCCATAACACAGCAAGGGTCTGGTTGGTTTCAATATTACTAATTGAGTGAGAACAGGAAATGAGAAACTTGAAAAAAAAAAACAATAGAATTTTATTATTTCACTATTTTCATTATTTCTTTCACAAAATCTTGAACACAAAGAATACATTAAATGAAAATCAATAACCAAACAGGCCCAACATTTCAAATCCAATCTCCATTTTAGATTTGGAAAATGTTAATATAGACTCAAGAGTTTACAGTGCATTCTACACGTGCCACGATCTCAACAAGTGCTTGTACGATATTTATTTACTTCTAACTTCAGATTATACTTTAAATGGTTAATATGTTACCATGCGTACGATTCACTGTGAAACCGAGTCTATACTACCATTACTTCCTAGATTTTCGTCAACAAAAAAATAAAATAAAACAAAACAGTTTCCAATGCTGTATGCAATGGGAGCACCCCCAGAACCAGAATAAGTGCAGACAGCGAAGAGTGGCACAATTTGAAACTAGAGCGAAGCAACAGTTACAGTAAACAACAATACATACGTAGCAGCGCATTAATTTAACAAGTTTGAGAATGAGAATGAGAGAAAGAACCTCATCAGTGGAAAACGAACAACGAATGTTTCTCTCTCTGGAGAGCGAGAGAGAGAGAGAGAGAGAGAGAGGGGCGTTAAGTTATCAATTGAATTGACACAGGTAACTGGTAAGTCAGTTAACTGAGGATGAGGGAGGGAGGGTCGCGCATTGCATTACGGAAAGCTACGGTTTAAATTATTAGGGTTACGGGTTGGGTTGCCTTCTTGTAATAATGGCATCCCAATCCCAAATGAAATATGATTAATTTAATTTAATTATTTTTTTCTTTAATGTCTTATCTTTAATTTGATCTTCTACATTATAAACTAGTTATTTGACCCGTGCGATACACGGAGTGATAATAAAAAATAGTTTGTTGACCATTACAAAAAATAAATAATAATTTGTTTAAGATATTAATTTTAAAATATATCATTTTAATAAATTAAGATATTAGTTCTAAAATATATGTTATAATTAATGTATTATAATTAGGAAAAAAATCATATATTATCCTAATTTACATTATCTTAAATACTGAATTAGTATATTAATTACATAATTATTTTCAATAAAAAGTAATGTAATTATTTTATTTTTAAAAAATTAATAAATAATTAGTATCATTATCGAAGAAGTGCAAATTGTGGAATTGATTTTTTAAAAATATTTTAATGTTTAAAATAATTTTTTCTTAAAAAAGCGTATGAAAAAATTATGAAATTAATAAGTTAGAGTGTTTAAGTTGTAAAAAATTAAATATGATTTAATGAGACGAGTAGATAAATATATATAATCAGTTTTCAAAAGCTCTAGATTTGTGGGTAGAAATCTTCCACCGACACCATGCACATTTAAAATTTTGCCTCCATCCTCATCCTCATCCCCGTAACGGGTCTTTATTTATCATTTTTCATAGAGATTTGAATCCTATGGATATTCAGAGGTTTATTAAAAATATTTTAAAAAGAGAAAAATTTTAAAAATACTATGATATTCGAAACATGAATATCCATAATGACTAGTTCTACTAATGTAACATAATACAAATTTAAAATGAAAATACATACATAATACAAATTCAATCATAATAATTAATAAAATAAATGTGCGCTAAGGTTTTCTTATTATCATCAATTATCACAATTATAATAGTTTTGTTATCTTTAATACTATAATTACATATATAATATTTATGATATAATACATTCAATTATCATTTTGTTTGTATTATTTGTTGCTTGTTAAATTATTTCAATTGATATATTTTGTAGGATACTTTTGTTGTGTTAGTCCAAGAGAGAAGTGAAGGCATGATTGAAAAAATAATTAATAATTAGAAGGTAAATTAAATCCAAAAACTTACTTTAATATTAAGATTATGAAAATAATGGGTTATAATTTTCTCTAAGAATGACATATGGAAAACTTTTCATGTAATGAGTCTTAAATATTAGTATTATAGATTATTATTAATGTAGTTTCAAGTTGTTTTTTTGTTACTAAATCAACCAAAAATGTTGATTTCTTATTGGTGAATATTGTATTTTGTCCTATTTTTTATTTTACTTTATTTTCATTTCTTTTTTATTTTATTTATTTCTTATTTTCATTTTATTTATTTCTTTCATTCCCTTTTTTCTTTGTTTTCAAATCTCATTACATAAACATAAAAAACAAAGCCAATTTACAACCAAGAAGTTGCTAGCCCAACACCTAATAAAACATCAATGATGCCTAAGTTTACAAGCTATGAACCAAAGACACTCTATTTGGGTTCTGTTTCTGCGTATCGGATATGTATCCGTGTCAGATATTATATGACACACGAATGACATGTGCTTGTATATTTTATTTAATCTTTTTTACTCTAACATAAAAAAATACAATATAAATAAGGTTATAAAAAGGAAATAATCCATACTTTTTGAGTTTGAAAGAAAATAAAGCATAAATGAAACTTATATAAGTGATATTTTGAATAATAAATTATTTTATTTAAATTTTTAGTTATATATATGTTGTGTCCGTGTTCTATAATTTTTTTAACTCTGGTATGCCCCTTGTGTCCATGTCATGTTGTGTCTTGTATCTATGTTTGAACCTCGTAGTTTACAACCAATGGAGAATATATAGTTTAAAGAGAAATTACACTTATCTTTCCTAGGGTTTGTCAAAATTCAATTAACCTCTTATTTCCTTGTCCAACCTATACTAACCTTCCCTAATTCACTCATTAACATCCCCTAATTCAGTCATTTTTGGGTTAGGTTACCAAAATGCTCCACTCTTTTTTACTAAGGATGACAATTGTTACTCTATCCATAGGGCACTTACCATACCTGCCCCATACACATAGTTTTAAAATTCGGCTTGGTGATCAACTTGGTCCCAATATTGGGTCATTACCTGGACATATTTATGTAAATATGTAAAAATATATTTAAATTCAAATAAATATAAAAAAATAAAATAAATAATTAACAATTTAAAATTTTATATACATATATGTGTGTGTGTGTATATATCATTAATAATTAATAAATTTAAATTATAGAATACATGCATTTGAAATTTTAAATTAAAAATTTGTTTCTTTTTATACTAAATTAAGTGAGTGCTAAGGCCTCAAACTAGAAGAAGCCAGAGATACAAGCCAATTATGCTTTATTAGTTTGTTTTAAATTCTAAAGAATAACAAAAAAGGAAACAAAAACTTAAATGGATGTTTGTGCCTAGTTTTTGTATTTTTCTTCTTGCTCGAGATGTATTCATTAGCCTGGGATTTTTCAATAACAACCTTTTTACCCAAAACATGTATCTGGAAATAAACACTCCTCTAAACCCTAATGGATACAGCTTCTCTCCTTCACAAACGCATGCCCCCAGCACCGCACAAAGCACACATCACACTATTCCCCTCACCTTCTCAAAGTCCTTTCGCCTCTATTCTTTCTTAAGTCCTTTTTTCTTCCATTTTTTTGTCAACTCCATATCTCACTTTCTCAGTTCCTCTCCTTTTATCACCCTCATCATTGTGACCACTGTAGTGGATCTGAAGACAACCATAGTGGATCTGGAACAACGACAACCAGTGGCTCACCAAAGTTGTGCTTTTTTTTAGATTGTTGAACTATGTGAACTGGTGGCCCACCATGTCACTAATTTTTCTAAAAAAAACCACCAACTCAGCTCAGTTCACTCCAGTTCTTTTGCAAGTCTAACCTGATATGCTACTCGAACCAACTACCTAGCCAGTTCACCGGTCAAACTAGCCGATCCAGTCCAATTTTCAAAACTACCTGGGGCAGAGCAGGTGCAAGTTTAGGGTGAGCCCGTCCCTAACCGCCCCACACTCTATATAAATATTTAAAAATATAATTGTTATTTATATATATTTATAAATATTATTATATAAATTTATACATATATATCTAATTTTTTTTACCTTATCCTTAATAGTAATACCCTATCATTATCACTCTATCACACTTCATCTTCATTCATAATTTTACACTACACAACATATCAAAGCACTCACCAGAAACACCTTCTTCCATTCCAATATCTTAAGTCTCAAACCTTGGCCCCATGGCCCTTCAATCTTCACAAAGCTTTGATGTGTTGTCAAAATTGGTTATGGGCATCTTATGGAAGAAAAGATAAATTGCTTCATATGCTTTATATTTTTTTATTTCAATTATATTGATTTTCAAATTTAATTTATGAATGAATTTATCAAGTTTTATTTGTAGGTACAAAACTTGTTACCTTTAATGATTATCGAACAGTAAATGATGTAGATGAGGATTTAGAAATAGAAGAGTTGTGAGACTATAATGAAGTGATGATATATTTATTGTAATTCAAATGATTATGTTAAACTTTTTTCTTGCTAACGAGGATTTTCTTGTTGTTTTCTTTGTACTGATGCTTGCTACAATGAAATTTAAATATTGACATTGGTTGTACTAAATATTAATGCGTTTGATTTATTTGGTTCCTAAAACTAGTCATTTCATATGTTTATTAGATTTTACAATAATTTTATAGTTTTTTTTTTAAAATAGCGAGGTGAGGTGGGTACTTAAAACCTATAGTAGGGCAGGGCGAGACTAGTGTTAATAAGATGTGGGACAAAGTCGAGTTGAGCCAAAACTATCCCAACCTGCCCCATTCTCATATTTGTTGGGCACCGTGTTGACACACTCATATATACCATTAAATGGGATATAGACTCTACTTAATTTGGATCTCACATCTCATCCAATAGTAAATGGATGTGTGTTGGCGTGATGCCCCACATATTGTGAATTTAAATAACACTTCTCTAAACTAAAACATCACAGTTAAACATTCTAAGAAACTGAAGCACTAAATGTAGGAAATGCTTGCCATACCTACTCCATGGTACATATCGGTACACAAGCATAAGACATAATAACTAGTAAGCAAATGGGATAAAGAATAAAAGCGTTGTGAGAGTAAGAGGGGGTAAAATCCAACATATGAGTGAATTGTTGAGTAAAGGAAAAAGGGTGAATCAAAAAGAAGAAGAGGAAGAGGAAGTTGAGATTCGGTTTTTAGTATTTGAGAAAGAGGAAGATGATGGGAGAGATCAATTTGAATTTTTCATAATTTTTGAGAAACTAATTTGTCTATTTTTATGCCAATATGACAAAAAAGAACCACATTATGGCTCTAATGGCAATGCCAATATTTTTAACAGAAAGACTTGACACAAGGACTAATTTGTTCGGCATTTTTAATTGTATGTGACCTTTGAGATTTTTTTTATACAAGGAACAATTTATCGGACCCAAAATTTAAGGGAAGCCAATTTAGGGATTTTATTTTAGAATTAATACACACTTTGGTCTCTAAAAAAATTGCGCACCGACATTTTAATCCTTCAAAGAGGATTTCCAAATATTTTGATCCCTAAACATTTATCATGTTATAACAAGTTAGTCCTTCTATTTAATGAATTTTGATAACTAGTAACTGAGCTGGTGATCATCATTCCTTGAGATTAATAAATGCCCAAGTTTTTCTCCTTTAAATTCTAGCTAAAAAGAAGAAATGGAATCATCAAATATAAAAAGAGAAAATTACAACCACCTCCCTTGAGCTCAACTGATATTACACTTGTTTCTTTCTAGATTTTAAAATTACACCTACATGCCATATATCTAATATTATTAATTTTTGTTTATATAACTTTTCAAAATCCTAAACTACCTTTTCCAGAAAAACCCTAACATCCCAATCTTCTTCTCCCTTCTCCAGCAACAACCTCGCTGCCCAACCTTCCTTCACTCTTATACCATAACCTAACCCTTTGGGTATGTTTGTGAGTTTGGATTTCGGAGGAGAATAAAAGGAAGGGGAGGACTTGTAGTGTAACTAAGATGATCAGAAAACTTCAACTAAACAAAAAAAAATCATAAAAGTGAGATATGCCGGGAGTGGGAGCAAGTTTTGCAAGGGTTGAAGGGGTTTGGAACGCATGAGAGAGAAAAAGGGAGAAAGAGACAGTGAGGGTGGCGAATCGGCAGAGCAGCAGCGGCAGCGGCAGCAATGCTATGCTTTGCCGCCTCATGGTGTTGGAGCTTGCCAATTTAGAGTAGATTCTCTCATACTCTCAGCAAATACAACCCAGGGGGTTCGCAAATTCATTCTCTAGTTTGGTGAACTTGCTGAGCACGTAGGAATTGAACTTTTTCTGATTGTTATAGAGGCGGTAGTGGTTTGTGATTGAGAAGAGGACAAAGAGTAACAAAGTTAAAAGAGCTTGATTTCCATAATAATAGGCCATCAAAGGCAATTGCCCTTGAGTTTCCTTCGGTCATATTATCATGGGAACTGGAAAGTTTGTTTTGGCTTGCTTTCTTTTTCTTGGACCTCCTCCTTCTTTATGTGCAATGGAGGTGATGGAATAGCAATAAATTAGAAATAAAGAATATTATTATGACTATGAAAGTCATTTTAAATATTAAAAAAATTAAATTAAAAATTATGTATAATTCATGGTCTCTTAATTATAAGGAAAGTGAGTGAAATATCA
This sequence comes from Dalbergia cochinchinensis, assembly GCA_031216125.1. Lineage (NCBI taxonomy): Eukaryota > Viridiplantae > Streptophyta > Magnoliopsida > Fabales > Fabaceae > Dalbergia > Dalbergia cochinchinensis. Next base: position 47,799,485 of record CM062373.1, on the reverse strand, counting down.
CTTAAAAAATTAAGAGAAGTAAGTATAATTTTAAAACAAGAAGATGGTAGGTATTATATTGACCTTGAGAGAGGTAACCATAATTTTCTTGATATAAAATAGAAACATAAATAGTTTCAGTCTCATTTTTAATTGTCAAATCAGACCAACTACATCTATCTTGTAAAGTTAAAAATAAAGGTTCAGGTCAAATATAGCGTAGCAAACTAACAATTGCCAGCCATGACATCAAATCCACATATCTCACTTCACAATCATAATCACAAGTTTTTAAATTGCATTGACATAATCCTAATCACATGATTCTAACATGAGAAATGTGATATCTGCTCATCATTTATAGGATACTGTGCTGATACATTCTTCTCTACTATTAAAAAGGATGTGACCTTATTTAATTTGAGACACACATCTTATCTAATGGTAAATAAAAATGTATCAATATGGTGTTTCACAAAGTATGAAACCTAATAACACTACTCTTTTAACATACATGCAATGCAATTGAACTACATTATTGTGTAACAAAAAGGTTAAAGATCCCTTTTGTTCCATTTAAATAACGAAATATGGTACCAAAGAAGTTGAGGAGTAATAACTAATAAGTTCCCTTCTTCCCAATCCCAATCCCTCTATTCGTTTTATATAATTTACTATGGAAAGAGAATCGGAAGTTAATTATTCACAAATCAAGAGTCGTGTAAAATAAAAACCACGAAGCCTAAGACCTTTTTGTTGGACCTTCTTTGTCTTTTTGGAGGTGTTTACATGACCCTGTTTTGTATTCTTGGTCAAACACGATACCTTGTTTTAATCTTACAAAACAAGACAGGACATTAGCTAAAAATATGTTTGTGAATTTAAATTTTAAATTAAAAAAAAAAAAATTTTAGTGTAAAAATTGAAAATCTTACACAATAAGCCCTTTTTTCCCTTACCTCCTCTTCAAAATCTAAACCCACAAATGTACTCTAAGGAAATCGACCCGCACCTAGTGAAAACTACAGGACTAGAGCACCATTTTCCCCTCTCCCAAACCAAAAAAAAATTGACAAAACAAACCAGAGGAGTAACGATGATTACACATACTTAGGGTCTGTTTGGTTTGAATTTTTAGTTTTCATTTTCAGTTATTCAGATTTTGTGAAGAAAATACTAAAAACTAAAAAGTGAAAATTGAAACCAAACTGACTCTTACTATTCCAAATTCATGTACTTAACAGTTCTCATTAGAATAATACAATTTCGCGAACATAAAATTCAATTGATCAACCACACACATGGAGGTGCAGTCTCTATTTTCTTATCTCCACCCTCTACGTATCTGTTAATGGCCCTCTGCACAATCCCAAAAGTATATCATAATAAACCAATTCATAAAATGGATCTACAAATTCAAGAGCTCACCAGTAAGCTAGACTCTGCTCTTGCCACTCGGAAATATTAATATTTTGACATTTTTCTGGACCTTAATTTTAATTGCAGAGCCAGTAATTTTTTTTTTTCATTCAATCATGAAATTTAACTTGTAAAAACAAGATTAATTATTTTACAGGATCCTACAATTTTATTCAATTTTCAATTAAACTTCTATAATTTAAAAATTTATATTAAGGTCCTTATTGTATATGAGATTTTTTAATCAATTTCTTTCCATTACAAATATATATATATATATTCTATAAATATTCTATTTCTATTTCTCTTTTCACTCTTGTATAGAAATGAAATAATTAAAATCAAGTGAAAATTATATGAATCTGGTTGAAAATTAAGTGAACTTATAGAAACTTACAATAATCAAACCTAAGAAAAATTACTATAATAATGATTGTTTAAGAGGTCAGCTTATTCTAACAATGCAACAAATGCATAATCGAATAATAATGCAGAAAATGTTACGATCATATCAGAACATAATCAAATCACAAATCAAAACACTTTATATTCACCTAGAGTGAAACCTCAAAAACAATTTATTAATTTTAAGTACCATTAGAGTAGTACTCCTAGCTCGTATCCTACAGTCCTTGATCTTAATTCTTGAATACGGATAAGATACTCATCAGTGCTAACTTTCAAAACATGTATGCCTTAATTTATTTAGTATAAAACTGGAATATTATGTTAATAGTATACTAATTTTATGTTGTACTTTTTTCAAATTTTACCTTACCCCCCTGCTCTCATGTCACATCATATTAGTGTCCCATGCTGTACTTAGCACATAATTAATAGAGGAATATTATATGACAATAATCAAATAATAAAGTCATAACAATAGCAGTTACTAGGATTTGGTGATTAAAAACCACATAAGCATTTGAGTATCACCTTAAATTATATAAATTAGGAACAAACAGTCAAGGATGAATTTTTTTTTATAAAAATATTATTGCTGGGATTTTTACCATATTTAGGCCACCAAATTGACCTTCAATTTCTATAAGAGGCGGCTCAAGTCATGAGCTCAATGATGAATGAAGAACCTAAATGGCAGAGCCACTTGAATAATAGCACAAGTGATAACCAATCTTTCTTGAATACGATAAAATAAAATGCCAGCTTAGCAATATTTACGGACGAAGATTTTCAAAAATACTATTAACATGGAATGGAAACTGTAGAACAAAAGCAAACCACAAAAATCACAAGGAGAAAATACAATACATACATATCTGCGAACAAGAACTCTTCCAGGACTGGGATGCTGATCACCCATCGTCACACATATCATCTAGTATGCCTTAAATTAAGAGGGGACAGATCAGTCATCTCCTGCCGAAATGTCGCACCTATTACCGCTGGATGTTGAAGAAAAATTGACATAGCTCACCACCAACTTTTATGCCTTGACATACTTGTCAACATAACCCTGCAGAAAAGGAAGCAAAAGGTATGTCATTAGAATAGCCATATATTAACACTTGGCAAGAACTTACGCTTAAATCAACTTTCCAAGCCAGATCAGTAATTTACAAATTTTTAGCTAAAGTAATTCACATATAATCCTTTCATTCTCCACATTTGTTTCTAAAAATAAAGAGAATAATAGTTCTAGGTGAAGTACATTATCGATCTAAACTGTCTCATGGACAGCAAAGATGAGTAGGAATACTATCAATAATGTTGGGTCTTAGTTAGCAGCCATTCAGCACAGGAGCAACTTTTTGGTTAAAAACACTGTAGGCAACACACTTCAAAATGCAGTAAAAATCACAGCACTGGCTCTTCTAAACAAGCTACAAAGTTTTTTTTTCTCTCACCAAAATACATACATATATATATATATATATATATATATATATAGAGAGAGAGAGAGAGAGAGAGAGGGAGGGAGGGAGGGAGAGAGAAGTTTCAGTATACTGTATCCAGACTATCGTCACTGTCACTGAAGAGATTTGTTAATAAAAAGCAGAGCTTTAACTACAAAATACATACATGCTCAGCTTCAGCGAGGGATATATAAAAACAAAAATTAACACATAACATTTACCTTCAATCAGTGAAAAAAACACACACACACAAAGAATAAGTGATGAGAAAATCAATTACCATCACGAGTTTAGTCAACTTTCGCTGTGATGAGTCAATGTATTGGCTTATCTTTGCTTGGGACTTTGGTACACGGTGGCCTTTCATGGCTCCTGAAACCTTGTCTACAGTCTTTTTCACAATGGTTTTGAATGCGACCTTACTCATATTACCCTGCCGCCATGATGGCTTCAAAACCTCCTTCACAAAGTTTGCAACGGAGACTTTGAATAACTTCATTGATCTGGAATCCTTGCTCTTCTTTCTTTTCCCTGGAGATTTAATCTGGTTAATCTCAACATCCCCTGTAGTCATGTTTGCAATATCCTCATGATTACTTAGGCTGTCATTTTCGACAGCACCCACTTCTGCATCTGCAGTTTCACCATATTCATCATTATTTTGAGAAGTAGTAGAGGCAACAGCCGCAACCTCCTCATACTTGTTCTGCTCCTCCATATCCAAGGACATATAAGAACTTTTGGGCCTCAGGCTGACGTTGGATTCACCTGTTACTTCCTGTTTCTGATCAAAATCAAATTTCTTGAGAGAAGAGGATGGTGGTTCGATGCTGTCAAAAAGTGGATCATATTGTTTACCACCTGACCTAGGTAAAATCTGACCAACAGCTCTAGCAGACTTTGGTGAGGACACCAAGTGTCTTGATCCAACATCAACAATGGCTTCCCTATTTAAAGGAGTAGGGTTCAATCCAGGAGAACCATAATTGTTACCATGGATTATATCACTCTCTGGTCTAAAAATGCTTGAACTGAATTTGGAACTAAGCGGCTGGTCAAAGGTTGATGCATAAGGATTATAGTGAGCAGAAATTCTTGATCCCCCAAAAGCCGGAAGAGAAGTTGAATTATTGTTATCCAAAACATCAGGTGGATATCTGGATATAGTCACAGTTTCTCCAGGCACGCCCAAATTACCCTCAGATGCAGAATATTGAAAATTATATATTGATGGCTGCTTCTGTGATAATGCATAAATGTGGGAAGACTTCTTAAGATGATCTTCTGGAGGTAACTGCCCACCAAAAGAAGGCTGTAGTCTGTTCACATCAGACTGCCAGGAATATTGATTTGGCTGAGAATGTAGACTGCCAGTGTTTGAAAATTTTGAATCCTGCATTGGAAACTGCTTGTAATAGTCTTCTCTACTAAATTCCAGACCTGACTGACTTGATGGGTTCCCCTGAGGCAGATGCTTTGGAGAGAAAGCTTCTGTAAGCATGAAATTTCGTGAATGATCATGCATTGGTGGGTATGCCTGATCCTGAAACTCGGAACTCTGGGAATGAGAAGGCAATCGAGGCTTACTGGAAGTCTGAGAAACAAAGTCAGCTCTTGAATGCAATTGACTCTGGATAAATTCTGAAGAAACATATGATTTTGCAACTCCAGAATTAGATGGTAGACTGGAATTATATACAGCTTGTGATGGTGGTTGTGGTGGTGGTGGCAGCGGCGGTGGCGGCGGCAAAGATGTCCAAGAATAATTACTTGGTACACTGAAGTGAGGATTCTGCAGGTAAGGTTCACTTTTTTCTCTAGTAGTGGATTGGAAAGGGAATGATGCATTTTGTTGCGTTATACCAGAATCCCTAGAAACTTGTGGCAAATGCATAGCACTTTCACCCTGGGCATGTGAAACAACAGGAGGAGGAAATTGATTAGCATGAGGTGGTAATTCCGCTGAAGAGCTACTATGTGGAGTTAGCTCTTTAGAAGACTGAGAATGCAATGAAGGCTGCTCTGACGAAAGCCGTGGACCAAAAGAGCTAAGGACTGACACTGGCTGAGTTGATGGTATCAGATGTGGTAAATGTTCACTACTAGAAACCGTATTAGCACCAGACAAAATCATTGATATTTTATTAGACGATGAATCAGACACGATGGATGCATTTATAAGCTGAGATGGGTAACCAGTGTGTCCTGAAACTCCAACAGAAACACTGGGCTGTATTTGATGAACAAATGATCCATCTCCTGGGCGAATTACATCTTCATGTGTACCACCAGATGGTTTAAAGGCATCACCACCACTTAAAGCTTCAGGGAGAAAGCCATCAACAAAGTGTTGCTGATGAGAATTCACGGCTTCCTGGAAACTATCATTGCCGTGGATTGATTTATTAGGCTCTTCTCTGAGTACTAAGGTTTTCTGCATTCCAGGAGCAGCATCTCTGAAACTCTCAGATTTAATTGGATCAGTACTAACTGTTTGACCATCAATACCAGAGGTAGTAGACACAACAGCATGCCTAACAGAATCTTCTTTTCTCTTCTCAACTTGGCCGGTCACTTTTTGGCGAGGATCCACATCCTGACTTCTAATTGCATCATGCTCATGATCCGACGCTTCAGAAGAAACATTCTTCATGCCTTCATTCGTCCTAGAATTTTTTGCACGAGAATAGACTTCCTGATCATGTTTATTCCTATGGCGCCTTAGACTAGCATTCTTGTCAGATTCATGGTGAATGTACCTACAAGATGCTCCACGATAGCACTTTCCTCGAATGAAGTTAAAGCACTGTCCTCTGTCCCTTTTTGGATTCTCACCAGCAAAGTCCCCTGTACGTCTTCTGACTGGGGACCTACTCCTGCTTCTATGGTGCCTAGGTGACGAGCTGAAACCAACAAATTGAAATTTTCTAAATACAATATTCTTTGGGGAGATAATTGAATATATCAAGGTCCAAGACTCTAAATGAAAAGGAAGACCGAAGATCCTCATGAACAGGAACAAGATTTTTATTTCAACCAATACAACAAAGGCTTGCACATTCTACACAAACTATTCGATCAGGGACTAAATTAAAGTTAACAGGAAGATAATCAGGGCATCCTACAAGGCAAGACAGTAGTCCATACCTTCGAGACCTGCTTCTTCTATCCTTCCTCCTCCAGGGACTCTTCCTCCTCTTACTCCTGTCTATAGGAGATCTGCTGCGACTCCAGTCCCTGCCTCTTTTGTTTACCCTCCTAGTGTGGCGATAGTGAGAATCATCAGACCCAGAGTCACTATCTGTAGCAGCTTCTCTAAGATGCCTTCCATATTTATCTACTTTCACAAATGTGGCTTTCCTCTCATCTTCCTGTTCCGCTTTACCATTTTTACTACAACTGTCAATGCAACTACCACCTAACTCATCTCTTCCCCGGAAAGCTTTGGTGGAAGCAGCAATAGACACCTGATTTTCATTATTATCTTCAATGTGCCCCCTAGATACTTGTATTAGAGATATGTCTGAATCATTCAGAGCTGTTTTGGAGAGCTGTGCAAACCCCTTATGAGTACTGAAGGGACTCTTGGATCCAATATCAGTCTCTAAATAACTCCCAGAATCTCTATGGACAACTGAAACTCCACTGATAGCCCCAGCTGAGACTGTAATAATATTAGCATTTGCACCACAGGCTTCATCTTCATTATCTGAAGTGTCATCAGAAGCATAATCTTGAAGAAGTCTTATCGGGCTGCCACTCCTTTCATCTCTATCGGGATTAGTGGCTCCAGTAAGATCAGAAGTAACATTTCGAGTGAAATCTTCAGCTAAACAAGCTGCTGATTTCTCCAAAACTGTGGCCAAGGGGGATTCAGCCACTTCACTTGAGTTATTCACAGGAGTATGAACCTTGGTAAATGATCTTGCAGATTTCATGTGCTCCAAATCAGAGAAAATCCCTGGTCCTGTATTTTTGTTAAAAAGCTTTATTAACAGAAAAGTAGAAACACATTTTGAATAATGGAATGTATCAGTATCAGAGAGTTAGCCTAAGATGAATTTGACATCATATAACAGAGCCGGTTCTCAATCTTCTACCACTTCTAAATTCTGATAAAGCAATGACCCTAAGGATATGAAAAGTGATCACTTTGTTATGTATCCACTGAAGGAGAGAAACGAACCCACATGGAATGAGGTATTAACTGTCACTTGGTACTTTTTGTATCAACAATTATAATTCTCACCATTTTTTAAACGATCCAATGAGAATTATAGTTCATCTAAAAACTAAGGAAATTATCTAATCAGACATCCAAATTGACAACATCATAAAATGCTGAAATGTATATTAAAGGAAATCTTGTAATATAAACAATTTCCGCACTCAGTGTATGCAATCTTCAAACAATCAAACCAAATCAAATTCAGTTCCTAAAGTGAGAAAGTCCTCAATCACACTGAAATATAAATTAATTCCTATTCAGCACTAAACAATCACTGCTGAATTCCAGTTCCAAGACTTTCAGTGCAATAAAAAAATCACCAGTGTCTCAAATGTCAACAAATATTAATCATTAGCAGTCATACTGATTGAGTAAAAGATGTCGTCCGACCAATCAAAGTGAAACACTAATCAAACAAGTAACTCCAAAAATGATCAAACATAATGAATGGGGGTTTTTCTGAAATGGAACCTTCATGCTCTTTGCTGACTTCTAAGGATCTTAAGCATGATGCACCACCAGATAAGATGTCCTTGGCAGGGTCATTTTCTATTGAATTCTGCAGCTGGTGTATATTCTTGTTCATGTTAATTTCCTCACCAACCCGATGATGCTGCTGAGTTAGAGCTTCAATTGCATAATTTGGTCCCTGATCCTTGTCAGAAAGTGTGATATCATCTTAACCCACACAGAATAAAATAAAGCAGATCAGATTCAACATTTAAGATAAACAAATGTACTTTACAAAATAAAAATATGCACAGTAACTCTAATCTATACTTCTATACTATTATATAAAGAGGATTGTGTTTTGTAACCACTTTTTGGTCTCTCTAAATTGTATTAAATTTCATTTTCATATCCACAAACATATTTGAATTAAGATTATAAAATAATAACTTTACCACTATCATCTAAATTCAATAACCTCTAACTTTACATATGAAAAACTATCTAATAACTCCTGGCAATATTTTTTAATTAAGAATTTAATTTATTTTTTTAATTTCATATTAAATTTTAAAAATGTGGATTGATAGGCATGAGAGTGCCTATTAATCCACTAGCAGGCATAATTAGACCTTTTTTCTGCTAGCCAATTTCAGTCAGCTGTCATCCAAGCAAAATGTATAACAGCCAGTCCAATAAAAGAACCAAAATCAATAACCCACTGCTCAACAACATGCTATTCTCTTTCGTATTCTGCTACAGAACTTTGAAGAGAGCATTCCAGAATTAAGTAGGTGAAACATTCACCATTAAGGCCATTTATAGAGAAAATATATCAAGTGAACGGTTTATCAATATTCTTTACAGAAAAGTGCAAGTGGTAACCTCTGATGGTAAAAATAGAGAAGCAGGCTCTCATGTATCCATTATTTGTTATCTAGGTGCTTGTATTTTTAAAACTCTACACCTTTGGCTTTTCCATCAATGGTTACCAACTCTACATATTACTTTCTAAAGTGCACCCCATCATCAATGTTTATCAACTCTATATTTTACTTCGAAAGCAGCACCCTATATTTTAGAGCATCTGAAGCCAACAGAAAAGACAGAAATATTAAGAATACTTAATAAATAATGCAAATGCTTATTCAGTACTCGAACTAATGATGGACCAGAACCGGATATCATACTTTGATACCACAACATCAGGAATGTCTGAAATCAATTTTCATGAGAGCATTAACAAAACAGTAACATAATTTATGTCAGAATGATAACAAAACACGCTAACCTTCCATCTCCATGTCAGAGTCAGCACTTTCAGTTGCAACATGCAGCTGATACTGTGGCCCTGTAGAGTCTACTGCTAGAGGCCTTAGCTGTGATTCACTTTTCTTCTTGTGCCATCTATGTTCCAAATTGTATTTCTTCTTCATCCAAAGGAAATAGGCGTGAGAATTTGCAGCTTCCGTTCCTGGGTCACTGCCAAACAAAAATGCATACTCGGGATTCTGAAATTCCTCTTGGAGAACCTTGTCTTCAATACCAGAACCATTCTCAGCAATAAGCTGACACAAAGCTTGAATCTTCTGAGCAGTTTTTTCTTCTGTGGGCCGGGGCGGAGGTGGGGGGAGATCCAAATTTACACTTGTGGTTGACAACAGATCATCTCCGTCAGTAGCAGCAACCTCTCTGCAGCTTCCACTGTCCTGATTATGATCAGAATTCTGTACAGGTGCAACACCAGATGGATAGGAACCAACAACCCTATCAACTGAATCCACAGCATGGGAGGAAGCAAAAGTCATAGGAGGCGGTGGAGATGGCAGAATGGGGGGTGGAGAGGATGGCAGCGGTGGCCGTGGAGGAGTAACAGAAGTCAATTGATAATTCCCAACATTTGAATGTGGGTGCACACCATCTGGGGCAGAAGCCATGAAACCTGATCCAGGAGGTGGCGGCGGTGGAGGTGGAAGCTGAGTATTATGGCGATGCTGAAGGCTCTGCAAGTCACCTGGCTGTGGAGGAGGTGGTACAAAAGGAGGATTATACAAAATTTGCCCTTGTGAAGAAGGTGGAGGAGGTGGTGGCAGTGGCAATACTCTAGATGGTGGCCCCTGATCCCATGAAGTTTGAGGCGGAACTGGTGGCGGAATGTGATGACTCTGGACCCCTAAGTTCGAAGAATGCTGCTGCGAATTCTGCCCAAACACCATACTGTTCCCATATTGGCCAGCACTTTGCATCAAACCACCAGGTGGAACTTGAAAGGGAAGATTCACATGACCCCTAAAGGGAAGAGGAGCATTTTGCTGCTGAAAATGAGGAGGGGGTGGTGGTGGTGTAGTGGTAGCATTATGAGGTTGTTGCTGATAAGCATTATTAGACACTGGTGGTGGTGGTGGTGGTGGTGGTGGGTGAGAGCAGCCCCCACCTTGTGCCAAATGAGGTCCATGACTCACTTGATTATTAGTAGTATTATACATTCTTTAGATATGCAAAATAAATGAATAATGCTTCAATCCAAAACTGATACTTCAACTAAAACTAAGCAATCTAGCTACACCAGAAAAAAAAAAAAAAGCACTTGAAAGGTTGCGCCAAACCAAAACCAATCTTCACTGTTTTTCAAGCACTCAATTCAAGCTTCCAAAAGCATCCCCCTGAACAGAACAAGACACAAACAACAAAATTAAGTTAAACCACAAAATAGAAACCAATCAAGTTCAAATTTTGCACCATGTCATGATTCATATCCAAAAGATTAAAAAATAAAATAAAATAAAATTACACCTCATACTTGACGAACTAAACTCTTCAATAAAAGATAGAAAAATGAAATCAAATACACGCAACAAATCGTAACGAGTTTTCTTGAATTTTTTTTTTTTTTTACACTGTAAATATCATCACTGCGGAACAGGGGAGCAATGGCAAACATCGCGATTTTCATCGGCATTTGGGGAATCGACATCGATCAGAGAAACGAAAGCATTTGAAAAGGAAGATGGAATCTCTGTCCAAACAGCAGGCCACAACTTACCGCATCGGGTGGCGCACTAAATTAGAACGAAGAATCGGAGATTGAGGGAAGTCTAGGGTTTTAGCTCCGATTTTTTTTCCCTTTTTCTATTATTTAATTTATGTTCGAGAGAGAGTGAGAAAAAAAGAGCTTCGATTGGGGCGAAGTAAAAACCCTACTGCGGAAGAGGGTGTTTTACATTGGATTCATTGAGAAAGGTGGTGTTATTGTGTGTGACTAGTGAAATAAAAGAAAAGAACAGAGAGAGAGAGAGAGAGCTTTTCTGGTATGGGCTTGGGAAGAGATTTTAATTAATGTCTTATAAGGAGGTGAGAAAAATCGCATCTTCGATTGCGTTGGAACCGTTATTTGGGTTAACTGTGATTATTTGTTCTTTTTTTTTAATTTATTTTTTCCCTCTTCACTTAATCACTTTCTTTTTCCTATCCTGAATCTTCTTTATTAATTGTTTTGAATTTAATTTTAATACATCCACAGTGAAAATTATTTTACACTATCATCCCATCAAAATATTTCATTTAAATGGCTTTTTAAATAAATAGTATAAAAATTAATTATCATGATTTATATGATAATATATAATTTGATAATTATGTAAAAAAATTTACACTATCAGTTCATGACAATTAAATTCTATTTATTTTTCTTTTAAAAACAAGGTGGAAGTGATTTTAATTAAGCTTTAAGGTAAAATTGTAACCAAAAAATTCAAAGTTGAAAATAATTAAATCAAGACTAAAATCCTAAATTATTATCTAACTAAGGGTTTTTGTTTTCCATATTAGTTTTGAGATTACAATATACATTGATATAGATTTAAGGATGACTTTACGTTTGTGTGGTGGAAGAAAAATCTCGCCACAAACAAGTTTTCAAAAAAGTGATTTTTTAAATGAAATCTCACCACAGCCTGCATAATATATTGCCAGCAGCGAGATTGCAGAGACAATCTTGTGACTAGCGAGATTTTAGGGAATTTTGATAATGGTAAGATTTCAGTAGGGTAAAAAAAAAGTGTTATTCGACTCTCAATTAGTCACTCCTTTTCTCTCTATTCATCTATTTGTTTGTGTTGGTGGGTTTCCCATGTTGATAGTCCTATGACCAAAAAAAAAAAAATATAGTGATATATGTGTGCCAAAAAAGTGTTATGTGAGTGAGACAAAAAAAATATTGTTATACGAAATGGATAGCACAGCAAATATAATAGTGTATTTCAATGAATTGTCATCCTCTTTATTTGTATCAAAACTAAAAATGATTTATCAAACATTATCCTCAAGCGTTATATTTTTATTAATATTTGAATTTTTTATGTGAAAGATTAATTTTTAACAATATTAGCAACTTGTATCATTATTAAAAGATTCTTTAAAAATTGAAATTAATTGGTAAGTATCAAATTATTTCACCTAGGAAAAAAAAAGATAAAATAAGTACATGTCATATGAAAGGAAAAAAAAAAGACAAATCAGACCCAATCATAATTACATCAATAACTATTTTCCCTTGGGTGGTTTCTTTTGTGAAAGGGTCAATCTGATGGGTGCAAAAATAGTTTTTTGTAAACTAGATCCCCCACCCTCTCATCCAATGTGGGAGAGGGCTATTGCTTCTTCTATGCCTCTCTCTCCCTCTCTCATCCATGCTTCCCTCTTCTTCTCTATCATCTTGTGCAACCTCAGGCTCTGCCATGTGGCCAAATGTAGATGATCTCACTAACCACATCCTTTGCTCTGTCAGAACCTACTACATCATTGGTGTCCATTGATCAGCCAGGGAAAATATTGGCTGAGAAGCAATCTCAAACACAACTGGTTTATACACATCTTCCTGTACATTTGCCTCATCATTTAAGTCAAAGAGGCATCGAGGTGCAGACTGGGCTTCATCAATGTTGATTTCATAATTTCCCCTAAACAACCTCGGACGAGATGGCCCAATGGCACTACTGTCAACAGACCTTCTACCTCGACTCAAAAAGCTTCTCGAACCATGACGACTGTCCCTTGCATCTAAGGACATTCGAGCTGGCTCCAAATTATGTCGACATTGTTGACTATGTAAATGTAAGGACTATTGATTCAACCATTGATCAACCTCATCATTCGAAACTTGCAAGGACGCAACGCCCTCCTACCGATGAGGGGCTGGCAAGGGCACAAGAAATAGTGGGTGCTGTAGGAATGGCAGGTATAGTGGAAATGGCGGGAATTGTGGTAATGGATGGTACAGTGGGAATGGCGGGTCATGATATGGGAATGGCTGCCCATGGGGGAATAGTTGGTGCTCATGGTGTGGTGGGTCGTGGTGTGGTGACTCATGGTGTGGTGGCTCATGGTGCTGGGGGATTGGCTGCTGCTATATTTGAGGGGACAACTATAACCAATTTATTGCGTACTATATATACCAATCTCGATATTCATTTGAAGAAATATATTGATTAGTGGGTTGTCGTTGCAGTAGACACTAATAACGGGTCTCCTACAATGTGACCCACTCATAATGCATATCTTTCCAATCAGTTGGTTTTCTTCCTCATATATCTTTATTATGCGATTGCCCTAAATTATGAGGTGGGAGAGGAATCTGCAGATCAAGTCCAAATTGGTGCATTACACGGTCAGAAGCATGCCACTCTATGACCTCAAAACATATAAGTGGGCTAATAGTTGACCATATCATACGCTCAGCCTGCACATCATCTGGAATTTGAGCATCAATCAATGGATCAATATATGGTTGCCACAGAAACTGCATTAATTAAAAAATTACATGAGTTCCAAATAATATTTAATTTAATATTAAAAGAAATTCTTTGATATATTAAGGTTTACTTGATGAAATTCCATTTGATCCAATGCAAGTCTAATGGTAGGGACATTACTGTATGGATTGTTGCGTTGATATCGTGGCTCCTTCCACCTATGAAAGTTTTTATTTACAAAAAATTAGAAAAGATTTTTTATAATAGAATTATTTATGTAAAGTATTTTTATCTGAGAGCAAGGGAAAAGCAACTGGCATGCTTGTCGAATAAGCCAACCATGGGAGTCGTTACTATGCCCACACTTGCAATAGTGCCATGCTACCAGCAATATCTCGTATATTCTTACACGTAGCACAATCTAACCCTTGATAAAGCACAGCGAGACATGCCAAACCCCAACTATACCATCTAATTTCATCCAAATTTTCAAGAAGTTGCAAGAATTTCCCGTGAACCATGCTTGTGCTTTTATTCGACATTAAGAAATGTCCTAATAAAGCTAGTATATAACTACATACATTAAATGCTATTAGCTCATCTGAATTTGTGTGAAGCCCATTTATATGATATGAAAGCCATTCAAATTTTATTTCTCCTGCCACAATATCGGTCACATCTAGCCGACCACCAAGTAGCTATTCGTACATGTTCTGAAGAATTGTGGTCGTACCATTAGTAAATCCTGTGACCGGTAAACCATCTATGCGAAGTCCTAGTAAAATGGTAACATCTTCCAGTGTCACTGAGCACTCCCCAACTGAAAGGTGAAATGTGTGAGTTTCTGGTCTCCACCTTTCTACTAAAGCATTTATTAGAGGTCTATATATCTCTATTTCAGAAATCTGAGATACGCGGTAGAGACTAGCTTGTCGTAAATACTCGTGTATCTCCACTTGTGGTAGCTTTATGTATAAGTGACGAGGCCGCGATAACTCTTTTTCCTATTACAAATAATAAATTTTACACTAATTAATAATAAAGTACTATTTATATTATTTATTATTTTTTTACGGGAATACATTACATGAGAAGTAACATATAAATAACAATTAAATCTAAATCTTTTAATTAAAAAAATAGATATACTGTAATAGAAATTCCAAATAAAAAAAATAAAATGATATTTTTATTAAAATTAAACATAAAACACTTCAATATTTTGACAAATTTGCTCAGATACATGCTCACTCGAAATTACTGTTCTACCAGACACCATTTTTTTAACATTATAAATAAATAAAATTTTTCTGTTCACACACAGAAGAAAAGTCTCACCACAGAAGCTCTCAATTAAGCAAAAAGCCCTTCAAACACTCAATAAAACTTTCTGCTCACACACACAAGAAATCTCACATAGAAGCTCTCAGTGGAACAAAAAGCCTTTCAAACACTCACATAAAATGCTTCCAATGCTTTACTTGCTTGCTTAGACTTTGTCTTATGAATTTATAGATGTAATGCTGCTTCCTGACATGAAATGGTGGTCTGAAATCTCGCCACCCACTTTTTGCATCTAAAATCTTGTGGGAGCCGACATTCTTGGCCACCCTATTGCTGCTTGACACGTGCTCGACGGGGCTCTCGTGGTTCGCATGGTCTATTGCTTTGCATGGTCATGTGATCTCATGAAATCTCTCCTTATTTGCTTTGACTGTTGCTTCACATAAGGGATGTAGCTCTACGTGAGAGCTTCTCTCCAATAATTTCGCCATTGTTGCACCACACGAGGGCTGTAGTTCTTGCAATCATGTGAGATGAAGCCCCAAATCAGATGCCAATAATTTAAAATTTTTATTTTTGTTATATATAATTATAATTTTATATGAAATGTATATTATTTATCATGTATCATAAAATAATAGATTGGTTTTTATTAATTTATGTATTTTAATATTATTTTAAATATTTATTTAATTATCATTTATTATTTTATTTAAATATTTATTATTTTATTTTTACTTAAATAATTATTTAATTTTAAATTCTAAAATTATATAATATATAAAAAGAAATTATGACAATAAGTTTATTTAATATGTTATAGACATCAAACAACATGAAATCAATGCTTAGAAATTAAATTCACTATTTATTCTATAATTATTTTTTATTTAATATAGACTTTATAAAAACCAAATAATGAAAAAGAATATAACAAATACACCCTTATTGAAATAGAGTACAGTGTAAGTTTTTAAGTGGAATGTTATTTCTTGATATTTTAAGGGGGTAAGCGTATTTTATCCTATAAATAATAAAACACAATAACACAAAGCATGTGATTATCTTACGAGCGTAAACACATCTATTCTCTCATGATCGGGGTTTGAACCCCACCATTGGAATTTTTGAGCAATTTTAGAAATTCCATTGGTGGTTGGTTTGTACGCATGGCTCATCAACCGATTCATCCTAGTTTGACAAATTTTGACCAGTTTAAATGCAGATTTGATCTAATCAAAGAACCGATTTGAACTAGTGGTCGATTTTCAGTCTAGAGTTGTAACCACAATTATAGTTCCTCACATTTCATTAAAAGAGAGTTTCATAGTACCATATTACTATTTTTTCTAGTCAAAACAACCATATTCTTCTGTCATTTAGTGCTATTATAAAATCTAATGAAACAACATCATTAATTTAACAAGTCAAATGTGTTTTTTATGAAGTATTGAAATGACAAGTTATCACAGGATTATTGTATTCCCTTATGTGAATAGTAAGAGAACACAAGGAAATTTTAGGTTCTAAAAATCAATTTATCTCCTCTAATATTGGTCAAGAATGAGTTTAAAATTTAGTTTTTAACTAATGGTATATCTACGGAGCGATGTAACCAATTAAAAAAGGAAACTTTTGACCGATGGTTATATGGTACTGGTTAGCAAAACACTTGAATAAATAATGGTCGAGTGCATATTTTGATTTTTGTTTGAGATTCCAAAATCATAGTTGAAGCAAAAGTTGCAAAAGATGATTTCTTTATCCAAATCATGGTTTGGACTTTCCAAACGGAATACATGACATGCTACAGGTGTCTATGACAAAAGTAATGTCAGTCCAAAGGAGATATAAAAGTGTGTGATAATGGTCAATCCACATTCCATAAAAGCTACCTGTTTGGTGCTTTCACTGATCTATTTATTATTCACTTCCCCTGTATTTGAGTTCACAAGTTATTGACATTGCAACATTATTGGTTATTTGGGAACTTGGGTAATGTAATTATTTGATCCCTTCCACAGTGATATGTAAACCATCCCTTTTATTGTTGCTATAAACAAAATCTAACTGTTGCATTAATGTTTTCTTTGCTCTTACATAGGGATTATTTCATGAGGAGAGGTCAATATGTCACAGTTACTTTTATACAAAAAATATTCTTATAATTTTCACTTTTATTTGAAAATTTAAATAAAAATCATCATATATAAAAAAATAGAATTTAAATTTAATACACTAACAGTGTAAAAATTTTATATAGTTATTCAATCATATATTGTTATATAAGAAAATAGAGTTAATTTTCACCTCCTCTACCACTAGAAAAAACATGCAAATAAAGAGATTTGATTTAATGATACTATAAATATTCTAAAATCAAAACTCAAGTAAAATACCATGCGTAGACTGAATTATAATTGTTGGTTAAGGGGATCAACCAAGAATTGTGGACATATTGTGACATGATGTCCATGATATTTAGGATGGTTAAGAAGACCAAGCAAGGTTATAATTCTCACGTGACGTTCAAGCTCGACTTGTTACTTAGGTTGGGGAGGCCAAATAAAAAATAGTAATTACTTTTACAAAGAAAATACAAATCCTTTGTGTGTTTTTGTTTGGGGAGGAGTACCATGAATATATATATCACCTTTGACAAAAGATCAAAACCATGTATGCTTGAGAAAAGGCCATCTAGATAGGAGGAGAAAATTCTTTGATAGAATGGAACCATTGGTCAATGTTGTGATTTAGGGTTCAGATTTCTTGTGAGACATTTATAGAGTTGAGGAAGAGAAACGAGAAAGGAAAGAGGCAGGAGCGCTTAAGAATTAGGTTTCCAAGCCCCGACAATTGTGTCCTTTCATCCTTGTTATCTTGTTTCCTTTTTAGTGGGCTGAGCCTTACACAGGTAGAAAGACTACTGTATCTTTATTACTCCAAAACAATGAATAAAGCAAAACAATGGTATTTCTCAACATGTGAGAAGAACTCGAGCCAGAAAGTAAGCTTCTACCATGCCAAATCCTCGTGTAATCAAGATTGTGCTCTCAAAATGGAGTTTTTGTAGGAAAAGATTGTTATAATAGTGGTTTATATATGTTAAATGTTTCATGTATTGTGAATGCAAATGCATGTTCTTCTGTCTCTATGCTTCATTCTATGAATGTTTGGCATGCAAGATTAGGACATGTTAGTGTATCTTATACTAAAAAAATGCAATATTTAGGATTAATTTCCAGTTTTTCTGATTCATATTTAGAAAAATGCGAAATATGTATTGAATCAAAATTGATTAAAAAATCATGTCCATCTATATACAGAGAAATTGAACTTTTAGAATTAATTCACTTTGATTCAGGAGATTTAAAACAAACCATCACAAGAGGAGGTAAAAAATATTATGTGACATTCACATATGATTTTTCTATATATACTAAAGTTTATTTAATTATAAATAAGGAAGTTTTTGATATATTTCTTATATATAAAGCTAAAGTAGAAAATCAATTGAATAAGAAGATTAAAAGAGTAAGATCATATAAAAGAGAATATATTTTGTTTAATGATTTTTGTGAAAAAGAAGAATAATACATGAAATAACTCCACTATATTCTCCCAAGTCTAATGGAGATGCAAAAAGAAAAAAAAAGAACTTTGAAAGAAATAATGAATACTTTTTTGGTTGGTTCTAATGCACCTGAAAACCTTTGGGGTGAAGCTTTATTATTTGCATGTAATTTGCAAAATAGAGTTTCCTATAAGAAAACAAATAAAACACCATATGAATTCTGGAAAGGGTATAAGCACGATTTAAAATATTTAAAAGTATGGGGTATTTGGCTAAAGTTATGTTACTAGATCCTAAGAAAAGAAAAATAGGATAAAAAATGTCTGACTGTTTATTCATAGGATATGCTGAATATAGTGCTGCGTATAGATTTTTGGTTTTAAAAAGTGATATTTTTAATCATAACTCTATAATTGAAACAAAAAATGAAAAATTATGTTAATATATTTTCCTTTTAAAATTAGAAATTATTCCTGATATACCAATTCAAAATACTAGCACACCAATTGAAAACACTTATCAAAATATTAATAATAACACAAGTGAAGGTTTAAGAAGAAGTAAGCGACAAAGAAAAGAAACCTCTTTTGGGAATGATTTTTATATATATCTTTTATAGGATGTTTGGAAAGCTTTGGATTTCAATTATCTCAAGAATTGGAATTCAATTCCAAATAGAATTGAATTCCTTTGAAATACCCAAAAGTAAATCAGAGCAAAAAGGTCTAATTTGCTACTAGAATTCAATTCAAAATTTCATTAACCCAAAATACCCTTGACATTTTAGGCGAAAGTGTATTTGGCTTCTTTAGTCTATTAAACTCCAACAACTTGTTAATGGTGCTCTTTGAGATTGTTTGTACACTTCAACATGCATCTCTTGACCAATTTCAGATCCGCAACCATGGTGGGTACGCATCATAAAGTCCCTTTTTTTATTGCAATTTTTCATTCACAAAAAGATAAAAATTTTAGAATTTTATTTTATTTTTTCCTTCGATGTATATTGATCATTCACCTTAATTTCTTTGAAATTATGTTATCTGATTTTTTTCCCAACAATGTGATCCTTCATTTTTTTTAATCATAATTTAATCAATTCAGTGTTTTTGTATAAAAAATGTTTTTGATAAATTTATTTTGTCGAGTTCTTAATCTGGTAAATTTTTAGAAAATGCTCTGGTTTGAGTTTGCTTTTCTTTTAAGAGTGTTTTTGTGTGATTTTGATTATATTATGTTGTCTAATGAATAATTGGTATTGTTAGTAAAATATGAAGTTTTATTAATGAAGGATAAAATAGTAAAAATAAAGAAATCAATTCATTTTTAGACTCATTCTAAATCAAGGAATTGAATTGAATTCTTTAATTTATAGATTCATTCCAAACATAAGAATTAAATTGAGTTCAATTCCATTTCATTAAAGGTTTCCAAACACCCTATTAGAAAATGATCCTTTAAACTTTTCTGAAGCAATAAGTTCTTCTAATGCACCTTTTTGGAAAGAAGCGATTAAATCTGAAATTGACTTAATTAAAAAAAATATAATACTTGGATTCTATTAGATTTATCTCGAGGAGCAAAACCTATAGATTGTAAATGAACTTTTAAAATAAAATATAACCCAGATGGAACAATATAAAAATACAAAGATAGATTAGTGGCTAAAGGTTATACTCAAAAGTAAAATATAGATTGTTTTGATACCTTTGCTCCGATGACAATAATTTCTTCAATAGGAGTTTTAATTGCTTTAGTGCCAGTTCATAAATTAATTATTCATCAGATGAATGTTAAAACAACTTTTTTAAATGAAGATTTAGAAAAGGAAATTTATATGGTACAACCTGAGGGGTGTGTGGAACTTGGTCAAGAAAATAAAGTATTCAAACTCATTAAGTCTTTATATAGTCTAATGCAAACACCAAAACAATGACATGAGAAATTTGATCAAACATTGATCTCTGATGGTTTTTCTTGCTGTAGAAGTAGATAAGTGTATGTACACAAAACTGATCAATGGTGAATGCATAATTATTTGCTTTTATGTTGATGATGTGCTTATTTTTGGCACAACTCTTGAAGTTGTAATTGAAACAAAGAATTTTCTCGCATCAAAATTTGATAAGACATGGATGAAGAAAGTGTGATTTTGGGTGTTAAAGTCGTAAGGAAGTGTGATAGTATAATATTATCAGAAGACCAATATGCTAAAAAAATGAGAAATGTTATTGTAATACACCAAATCGATGCACTACGGTGACACATACGGTATGGAAAGGGAGAAGTTTATCGTGAGCTGTCTTTGTGAAGGTATATGGTAGAGTGAAAAGGAACTTAAAAAAGTAGAAGAAATAATGAATCATAACAATTGAAAGAAAAAGAAAGCATGTGTCTGCTTCCCCCCTCCACCTTCCTCCTTCCTCCCCTAAAAACTCAAATCCATGGCATCACCTCTGCAATCTTAAGTTTACAGATTCGGTTCTAGAGTTGTGAGGTCCCTTCTCTCTACTTCAATGGGCTCTTATATTTGTCTAGTATGCTTCACCTACCCTATTATCACTCTTATCAAATAATGATCTCACACTCCTTATGCCTTCTTTTTTTTCACTATCTCAATTGACTTCATCTTTTCATTGAATTTAATTAAAAATAAAATGATGCATCCTTTTAATGTATTGTAACAATGATTTTTCAGCTAAATATTAAAGTAATAATTTTTGTATCTCGTATTCCTTTATGTGAAAATAAGAATCAGAGTTTTCCTCGAGGGAAATGGGTTCGTTACTTCCTATACAGGAGGGCATGCGACAAGCATTGCTGCTAAATTTTCATTCAGCAATAAAGTGCCTTTTTTGGCTTCAACTTATGGGAGGACTGGTTTTTTGGCTTCAACTTATGGGAGGATTGGTTCTAGTAGTGGTCTTGGTGCTTGGATTTTAGGAGCTCTCACTCTCCATGCTATAGGGTAGTTAGGTTTGGATAAGAATAAGCTCCAAAGAGAGTTGCAGAAGCAAACTTCGCGTTGCAATTTGTCAACCCAATGACTGATGCTTCCAAATGGTACTACTAACCTCACTCCTAATCTACACACAAACCTGAAATGATCAATGTTGTAGCAAACCATGTTTAGTTAAGGAAATTACTAGAATACATTAGTTTGTTAAGTATAGGGATCAATTTAAGATGTTATTTTCAGTGATTAGTAGACAGAGCTTGACCAAGGCCAATGGTATTAATCAAGAAGTAGCTTGACATTATGATTCCCTAATAGTTTTTAGAACTATAATGGACTACGCTATTTGAAATGAAACTAATTCTTACCAAACATGGATAAGACCAATAACGTAAGAATAATGTAATTGAATAAACTATATGGTTTATATCAATACAAGCTAACAAACTGGATTATTTATACATTGATAAGGAAAGAAGAACACATTAGAATGCAGACTGCTAATATTGTCAGAAAAATAATAAATTGCCTAATAAGGTTGATGAAATTGAAAAAACATGCTAGAACCCATTTTTTAACTAATGAAAGTGAATGAGGAAAGTTTATAAGCAAGGATATAAAGATGCTACAATACTGGATAAATATGAAATCATGATTTTGGATATTTGATCTTAAAGTTTTTAAGGAAGAATACAATGATGTACAGTTTGAGTGATTTGATTTGACTATAAAAGAAAGTTTGATATCATCATAAGTGCACTTTTTTAAATCTTGGTATGAAAGTATTATCATAAGATGGACTTTCTTACAAATCTAGGACAAGGCTTACCCAAAAGCTATCCGTAGACAAAAAAGAACCCAAAAGATTGAACACACATAATGAGAATTGCTATGGAATATCCCTTCATTTTCCAATATTTTGTAATGGATGTATGTGTTTGACTACAGCAAAGTTGTTGAGCTATTTTGATATAGATGTAGAGGTTAAGATAAGTTTTATTTTTTGGTTAAATATGTAAACTTAAGAGCTCAAGCAAATATTAATAGAAATATTCCAATTCTTGAAAGCGAGTTAGATACTTAGATATAGATAATACATAGCTTACAAAGCTAGTAGAGAAGCCCTTTACTTTTTGCAAATGGTAGATAAATTTGATAACTTGCATGTAGAAAAATATGAGGAACTAAGACAAGGAGATTGAAAGTTAGATATCAGCAAAAGTTCAAGAAAAGGTAATCAGCAATACCATGTCCAATTTGCTAGTGATTCAAACTTTTTTTGTCATTTTTATAATCTTGTTTGATTCTTGTGTTTTTAACTTTCTAAAATGATGATTTTGGCAAAGATAAGGGGAAGTATCAATTGACATATTATTATGTGTCATATTATTTATGGCTATTTGAATCCTTTTTAGACTGAACTAATGCATGCTTAATTTAAAAGAATCAAAGCTCCGACACAATTTGCTGATTTATACTAGACTTGGATATGGCAGGAACACAGAAAGAAAAAGACCACGATCCTCCTTTACTCAAAAGACTTTTTATGAAGTTGCATTTGAGGACTACAAATGACTCAAAGAAAGAGTCAGTCAAATTATGTGAATTGGCTATCACAAGTGGTAGGGTTCTTAGTCTCAATGTAATTTCCTTATATAGCTCATAGATATTCATAGAATTATGTATTAGAAGTGATGCCTACATGAGTAGTTTGGGATGACAATATATTTTGATTGTATTCAATTTCATCTTTTTTTTTTTACTTAGAATCTTGTTGTCTTGCTAATAGATTTAAATGAAGATAAGCATGCAAACTATGCAGGAGCTTTGTATTATGTTTGGTTGTAATTTGTTTGTAAAGAAACATGTTGTAAATTAGATGTCATGTAGAGACTTGATTCGTCAATTCATAGAGTCCTCTAGATTAGTTTTCTAACTCAATTTCTTATAAATTCTTATCTCCTTTAATATGAGCAAAAACTTATAAGATACCGGTCTTTTAACAAGATCACCAACACATTGTTAAGGACTCACCAGTATATTGGAAGCATTTGCCAATGTGAATTAGAAAAAAAAAATTGAATGACTTTGATCTCGGAGCACAATATGGATGTTGTGTAAAGGCTTGATTCATGAAGCAAACAAAGCTATAATGGCAAATGGACTTGAAATTTTTCATGTACTAAGTTGGTAACTAGCTCACAGATATTGGTAACGTTAGTTGAAAATATTGGCAACTCACTTAAAATGTTAGTAATGTTTCATATTTTGTTAATTTTTGAAATACTAGGATTCTTATGTAGATATGGGTTAAAGAGCAAGTTAGGTGGACTCCTTAGTTCCAAAATCGCTTCGTGACTTCAAATTTTCTTTCTGCCAGTGGTTGATAATGGACCATAACTACTAGTGATTCTAGCTTTAAAAGTTGTAAAATGGTTCAAAAATATTAGTGAATTCTAGTTTAATTAGTGTCACAATGACAATGTGACTTAAAAGTTGATAAATGGTAAATGGCTCAAAACTATTGGTGATTCTAGTTTAAAAAGTTAGTAAATGGCTCAAAATTTTTTATGATTCTAGTTTGAAAAGTTGGTAAGTTGGTAAGAAAGTTGGACAATAATCAAGTCTTTTGATTCTTGAAAGGAATTGAATTTTTATGCAAATTTAGATTATATAACAAAGTTGAGGGGACTTTTTGGCCCCATAATTGATGAAGCAAGTCTAAATACAAGAGATAATTAGTGCAAAATCGCCTTGTGACTTCATTTTTTTTCTATTTTTAGTTAGTAAATAGTTCAAAAATGTTGGTGATTCTAGTTCAAAAAGTTGATAATAGAATTTGGGTAATATAACAAGTTAAGAGAATTGTTTAATTTGCTAATCTATTTGTCTTCTAAATTAGTTTTCTAAGTCAATTTCTCATAAAATTCGTATCTCTTTTATTTAAAACAAAACTTGATAAAATACTAACATTTTTGAGCGATCACCAACAAATCACTAATAAATCACCAACATCTTGGTTAACTTATCAACAGGTATCAAAATTTTGAACAAGCTTAGTTTTTTAGCACAAATTAGTTGTGTTAAGTATTCATTTATCAATTCATAGAGTCAATGAGTCCTCTAGACTAGTCCTCTAACTCAATTTCTAATAAAATTTCTATCTCCTTTTACAAAAATAAAAACTTATAAATACCAACATTTTTAAGCAACCACTAACAAATTGCTAATGAATCACCAATCTCCTAGAACAACTTACCAACAGGTATCAAAATTTTGAATAAGCTTAGTTTTTGAGCACAAATTGGTTGTGTTGAGTATTCATTTATTAATTCATACAGTCAATGAGTCCTTTAGACTAGTCTTCTAACTCAATTTCTAATAAAATTCTTATCTCCTTTAATAAAAATAAAAAATGATAAGGTACTAGCATTTTTAAGCGATCACCGACAAATTGCTAATGAATCATCAACATATTGGAACAACTTACCAACGGGTATCAGAAAAATTTAAATAAGCTTAGTCTTAGAGCACAAATTGATTGTATTGAGTATTAATTTATCAATTCATAGAGTCCATGAGTCATCTCTAGATTAATTCTCTTAACTCAATTTCTCATAAAATTCCAATCTCCTTGAATATAAACAAAAACTTATAAGATACCAGCCTTTTTAAAAAATTATCGACAAATTGTTAAGGAATCACTAATATATTAGAACAACTTACCAACGTGTATCAGAAAAGTTCTAGTGTTCCATTTGCAGAAGTGATTTACTTAACCACATTAATTAATCATTAAAAATAAAAAAAAATAACCAACATAATCAATAGTTTTCTTTTGAACAAAGTAGAAAATTATAAATATTACAAACTCAAACTCTAGCAAATGAAAAATTCCAAAGGTTTGAAAGATAACCAAACTATGTAATAATCGTCTTTAGAATGAAATAGAAATTAATACATGAACTCAACACAAAAACAAACAAATTTCCATTCAAATATCATTCATGGAATCATTACTCTTCATGTTTCTTCAACTCCATTGGGGTACACATTTATCAAATCACTTGTCAACCCTCAGGCGGCTTGAACACCCTGCATGCACCATGATTTATTGTACAAAAGAATACTAGAAATCAAACCATCAACAAGAGTCTGTATCAATTAAAAAATGAAAGTCAATTGAGCCCATTGTTCTATCCAAGTGTATACAATCTTCTTGTATATATTGAATAGTGAAGACATATTAAATGGTCACAAAAGAAAGTTCCTAACAAGCATGTGTTATTGCTGGTTGACTACTTGGTCATTTATAGGAAATTGGCCTAGTAGTTAGTAAAATGCAATAGGCAAAAAACGCAACAAAACCAAGAATTCAAAGGAAAACATAAAAACACTAAACATAAGTATAGGGGGAAAACCACAAATGAGTGGGTAGAAGGAAAAGAGAACACCAACAATACCATTTGTTCTTGTTCTGTTTTCTCCTATTAGAGTTATATTATCTTCTTTTATCAAAGAAAAAGTTTTTAGTCTTGACATGGAAACAAAGATACAGATGGATAGAGTAATTATTTTGAAAGAAGAATCAGAATAGAACACATGTTAATAAAGTAGTTTAGTATAGTTCATAGAATCCATGGATAAATTGTGAAATTAAGACACCATTATACCATTCATACTTTAAAATGAAGAAATATAGTTCCACAACATGAGGAGGGATTTTTCCTTAAATGGCATAGCATCTATAGTTTACAAAATGAAGAAGGTGCAATGACTCAAGGCTTCCTCTTAATACAAAGCACATTAACTTTAGCAATCTATATAGATTGTAAAATATTAGGCAACTCAAAGGCATCTTTATTCATCTCATCATTCTCAAGAAAGTTAGTTCTTAAGGCTCTTATTGTTTTTACCTATAAGGCCAAAAATAAAAAGGCTCTTTACATTTCTTCTTTGTTATAATACCCCAGCACTATTTCCAATGATTATTTCAATTTTACTTAGTTAAAATTTTCCTTTCATGTAGTTTCATCTCACAGCTTATGGTTAAGAGTGATTATTTTCTTCTATCACTGACTTGCTTATTAAAAACCAAAAGATTTTCATTTACGTGAAACATCTCCATCACAAAAGGTACAACCTCTAAATGCAAGCATATAGTGAAAGGGTTTCAAGCAATTATTGATGCAAGTTTTCTCAGATGAACAATAGATCATGTAATCCATTTTGCGGGTTGATTATTGATTATCGTCATAGTATGCTTACTCTTACCTTTTTTTAGGTCTAGTAGGAGTGCATGTTGTCTTTCGCTTACTGCATGCTAAAGTCAATAATTTGAGCTATAACAATTGAAATCAAAATCATGATGGGAGTAATGCAAATATCTTGGGGGATTAGTACGTTTGTCTATATCATCAAACTATAATTAAGAATAACATGATTTAATGTACTAGAAAACTTTGTTTTTATCCTCCAAATTATTTATTTCATTTTATCAAAGAGCCTTACCTATTTCATTTAATTCGAACTAGTTTCTCTTTGATCTCCTAAACCAACACGTTCAACAACAATTCAAATTAATCAAATTGGGAGTGAAATGATAGAATGGAATTCAATTCTATTATTAGTTAAATATATAATATGACATATCTGCAATGCACAGATCAAGCTATTTGCTATGTAAAAATTCTTCAAAGTCTCAATGGCTTGGCAATGTTAAAAAGAAGAATTAAAAAAAAAAGCATTCAATGCAATGAAAGATGATAAAAAGGAAACAAAATAAGAGAAGGAAATGAACCAAACCCCACGAATTTATTATCCTACCCAAATAAAGCAAATAAAAATGGTTCAAGCTCTTCTTTTCCTATTTCCAAATTAGATCCAAATGCCAAAAAAGAAGACCTAATTGATAAACAGCTGATGAATGATCAAAATTATGGAAACTTTAATGAGAACCCAAAAAGGAAAATGAAAAAACAAAATAGAAACCTTTCCATTGAGGTAGATGGTGTCCATATCAAGTGAAGTAAAATAGCCATGGCTTTGTATCTGTGCATGTTACATATTGTAGTGTGGGAAAACGGAAACCCCACCCATGCCACTAACTCAACTCTCCAAGGCTCAGGAAAAACTTCCACCAATTTTTTTGTATGTCTTATATTTTGAGTGACATCAATTGCAAGCTCAAGAGCAAGTTTTGGATGGAGATGAATTAATAGGGGAATGTTTGAGAGTGACCTTGGGGTAAGGAGAAAGCGAGGGGTTTACAATTTCAGAGTATGAGGTTAGAGGAGAGTGACGCAAGGGATTTGAAGTTTCAGGGGAGGGAAGGGATGCAGGTTGTGTTTTTCTCCTTTTGTTATTTTCTTTTTATTTCTTAAGCCTTTTCCTTACCGTATGCTTTCACAATGACAGTGCACAATAATCTTCTCTCATTTTTGTACATATGCGTTGACGTAGTGCATTGGGTTTGTCCATTACAAATTCTCTAAAAAAAATTTGAAAAGGTTTGGACATTTTAATATCAAATCTATGAATATCCTTTATGACGCTAACATTCAATTAAAGCAAAAATAAGGGTGAACCCATTGTCTAATTTGAGTATACACAAATTATTGGAAGTTTGATGCATTTGATGAATTTTACTCGACTCGACATAATATATGTTATGTGTAGATTGAGTAGATATACATATAACCCAGATAATGATCATTGGACCGCATTGATTGATGAAATATTTGAAAGGTACCACAAATTATAGTATTGAGTATAGTGGATACCCCGTTGTATTAGAAGGATATAGTGATACTAACTAAGGGTGCGTTTGGTTTGTAAAAATATTTTCTATTTTTATTTCTTATTTCCATTTTCTGAAAATGATTTTCATTTTCGATTTTTAGAAATTTAAAAACATGTTTGGTTTGTTATTTTCACTTTTGTTGATCCTTTTTCTCTTGCCCAAAAACAGCATCACCGACACCTTCGACCCCCACTCCCTCCGCGACCTCTGCTGTTGCACCTGCCTCATCCTCAACAGCATCGGCCAACCACCACCACAGCAAGCCCGTCATCACCGCCGGATGCGACTACCTCGACGTCACCGGTGAGGCGGAGTTTATGGAGTGAGTGGAGGCCAGGTACCACGAGAGGGCTATGTTCTCATTCTCACATTTCCTGATGAACTGGTTGATGCCAAACATGATCAGCTCCTTCTACACGAAGCACCAGAAGTCCCCATTCGCACACCAACCTTGGGACTCCGACTCCCTCCGCTTCAAAGTTTGTCCTTGGCGGCGCTCCACCGTCCCCATGGGAGGACTTCCAGTCCCACCGCAAGACCCTCATCGCCGTCGACATCTGGCACTGCCCTTCTTCCCCCAATCTCAACTCCGAGATCGACTAGTTCTTGACCGCTTGCAGGTTTTACCCTTCCTCCCTTGTAGATCGCTGCTTTACGTTCTCGCCTGGCTTCCATTCGTGCTCGACCCAAGAGATTATAAAACTACAAAAATGCCACCGCTTCAAATTGAAAACAACGAAAATGACTTTTTGACGTTTTCAAAATTTTTCAGCAATTTTGAATTCATTTCCTAAAATTGAAAATGAAAATGATTAACCAAACATATTTTGTATAGCAATTTCCATTTTTTATGAAAATGAAAACAGAAAACGTTGAAACCAAACGCGCTCTGAATCTTTGATTCATATAAGATTAACTCCACTAGTGGTTATGTGTTTATTTTGAGGAAGGTGGAGTAAGAAGAGGGTTTTTTTTTTTTCCTGAACTTGACTCCAAGATTGCCGCCAAATCAATCCCTAACAGCCAAGATGGATTCACCAGTGACGAATAACCGCAGAATAGCAGCTACGTCCATAAGAGTAGTAGTGAATATGCCAAAAGGGAAGATAAAGCCGTTGATACTGTAATTCCAAAAACCCATATCAGAAAAGGTGAAATATGGGTTACAGGGTTATTCTTTGGTACTCAATTTTGTCATATCATATATCCCCCATCTTGTCCATTCTTGTCCGTTGGCTTTGGAAATGTGCTCGACCCAGGCCTTGTATCCAGTAGTCGTATGAGGCCAAGCAAGGAAATGGATTGGCCATCTAGAAATGTCAAACCAATCTTCAAAGATTGGCAGCTGATTTTTGAAGGAAAGAAGAACATGTCTGGTGAGTTCTTTGCCAAAGTCAAGGTCAGGTAGGACAGGGCTCTCAATTGATAAGTTTGTGTATCTTCATTGAAAGGGAGGTAAGCACCCATGGTTTCGACTAAGAAAGGTTCAAGAAGAATAAAAGAGGAAAAGATGGAATCTTGCTTAAGGTAGCGAAAAGTTGCATAAGCAAGTGAGCCAGGACAGAAGTTACGAAAATGGAGGTGAATAGTAACGTGGTATATTTCTAGAGATGAGTAGCGTTATTTGTACTCACACTTTGTGGGACACTATACCAACACACTTTTGATTACCATTAGATGTGATATAAGTTCCAAACTAAGTGAATTCTACACCTCATTTAATGATAAATAAGAGTGGATCGACACGGTGTTCTATAGATTATGAGTACAAATAACAGCTTTTGTACAGGGTAAGGTGATGGGATTGACAAGCTACGGTTAACTCTCAGCTCGTTGGCGTAAGGGGCATATGCTGCCACCCGAAAATATCTTGGGTCGAGAAAAGAGGATTGGGCTTGCAAGGTGGAATATGGCCTGGGAATAAGTTAGGCTAAAAGATATTGAATGCCAAAGGAAACGCACAGCCGAGGGAAAGTATCCGCAGCCAAGGAGCCGTGCAAACGGTTACAGCTATTGGGGACGTAAGGCGGAGACAAGAAGCGCACGTAGGTCGTGGTAACCATTCTTAAGCATAAACGTGCAAGTGAAGGCGCAAAGGAAAACCACGTTGTTGGATATCGTGAGCAGTTATCCTTTAGAGCGTGGCTATGGTGACAAATGGGCATAGAGAATATAAATCACATACACAACTTTTCAACTTATTTCGTCTACAATTTTCCATTTTTCTATTCCTAGGTGTAGTGTAGTTGAATGTAATCTTGTAATCATTTTATCTTTGCTTTGATTTCAATTGATGTTGCACAACTCGTGTTTCGTTAATAAAATTTTCTACTTCCAACTCGGCCCAAAGTTTATTCTTAATGTTCGGAAAACTCATAACTAAGGGTATGTTCCCGCCCTGATATAACTACTTTTATTTTAGGATCAACAGCTGAGTTATTTACGGCTTAAAACTTGTTATGGTCTTTTAAGCCGAATAATTTCCACGGTACCAATTACTAATTAACAAATTCTATACAACAGAAAGACTAACTTGTTATGAAGCAATCAATCTTAAGGACAAAAAATGTAAACAAATGTTTTAAGGATCTAAATATAAATTCACAATTCTTTCACACTGTCTTTATTTGAAAGGAAATACAGAAGAAAAACTCGAGAAGGAAGGAAAGTGGGGGAAAGGAGGTGGTCTTTTATCGTTTGGTGGAAAGGAAATTAGAAGGAGAAATATTAAATAGTGTTAGAAAGCATGTGGAACCCATCAAATTTTTTTTTCCCATGTCGACAAAAAAGTGTGAAAAGAATGGATAATATTTACATATTTCAAAAATATCCATGCTCATTGTTTAAATCTTTATTCCCAATATTCATGATTTTAATATTTTTATTTTAAATAAATTTAAATATTTTGTTTTTATTAATTTTTTTATTTATTAACTTGATATTATTCTAAACTTGTTATATTAAAAAATAGTTAAATTTTATATTCGATATTAATTAATAAAATTATTAAATATAAAATAAAGATATTGACTTGAATATTTTATATAAATATATATAAAGTTAATTTTTATTATCTTTATTTATATTATTTTAATAAATAAATTTATAACAAAATTACATCTAATTTTTATTTTTCAATAATTTTTTAGATAGTTATAAAAGAAATAATCTTTTTATTTGTTCATAATATAAGAATAAAAAAATTATTTGATATCATTATTATTTATTATCTTTCACATTTCTATACAAACAAACAACATATTTCTTCTATGTCCTTCCTTCCCATTTTTCTTTTATTCAAACATATCTATGAAAAATAAAAATCACCTCAACTTCCTTCCTCTCCATTTCTTTCCACTCCATCTTCTTCCTCTCTATTTCTTTCCTTTGCCAAGCAGACCCTCAGTGTTCAACGTATTTATTATCTCTGAATTTATTTATGCGCTATAGGGACTAAATAAAGTTTAGCTGTTTAAACTTCACCAAAAAAAAAAGGCAAAAAAAGCACCCAAAAAACAATTAAATTTTTTTTGACGGATTGAGCAAAATAAATTGGCACTCAGATAATCCTCCAATAGCTTGGAACTATCTGGTTTATACAGATGAAGTCATTACTAGAAATTAAAAAACTATAACAACAATTTTGAGTTAATTTTCTTTCAGTAAGCTCTTGAATTAACTGTGTGCATGCATTCATCTCCCGTACACTTCCACTATAGAGTTTCTTTCCAGAACCTAACTGACCTATCCGTTCCACAGGAAATAAAAGCAGACTCTATTGGTGAGTGCTCAAGCCAGCGGGGTGCACCAACATGATTAGAAGGCCACTTTGCTACTTTTTCTGTTGTCATTGCGTCCCAGATAACAATCTGCAAGGTACCACCAGAACTCTCAAACCAAATCCATTTTAATAAAGCTAGGATCGCATAGTAGACAGAGCGCGCTGAACATACCTCATTGCTCAGTTCATCTATGGATAGAATAAATTCTTCTGTCTCATTAAAAACTGCCTGCAAAGAACGTTCACATGACACTCATTGCAAGATTCTATGTAAGCTATGAAAACTAGCAGGAAGTATAGAAAAACTCCGCGGTGATTATTTATTTAGGATGCGTTCGGTTTCAGATAACAATTTTCAGCTTTCAATCTTTTTCCTGTTTTCAGGATTTTATGAAGGAAATAGTAAAAACTGGAATTGAGAACTGAATTTTGTAGTTTTTATTGTTACCTTTACAGAATTCTAAAAAACAGGAAATTAACTGAAAACATAAAATGAGGACTAAAAACGGTTTTCACAAAAGATCTTTTTATCACAATAATAGTGAGAAACAACAATTACTTGTGAAAAATAAATCAAGGGAAGCATTTTCAAAACTGCTGGGAAAAGTTAAGTAAAAGGATAGGGACAAAAAAATGGGCAAAAACTCTCCAGTGGAGAAAAATCTAAGTATATGCATCACTAATATTAGACAATTGGCTCATCAGTATAGGAATTGACCAGCACTAATTTCAAAAGAATGGTAGATAGCAGACATATTGATTATACCTGGCATCTTAGCTGTGTATGTATGGCTCCAAGATATTGTTTGACTAATCTTCCAGAGCAGACTTCCCAAAGCTTTATGGTAGAATCCTTCCCGCAGGAGAGCACAAACCTAGAAACCTAACTGTTATAACTTCTCTCACTTGCTACAACTTGTTAGACCAACAGTTATCTTGAAAGAAATGGACAGAGGGATTGAATAAAAGGTTTGAGACAAAAGGATATATGCTGAAAAAATGACTTACTGTACCGCCTATTTATATACAATCAATAGTGACAAAAATCATTGCTTACAAGAAATGAGAGAGACAATTTCCTGTAAGTACCTAGTTTCTATGCACATGCATCCTCTAGATAAATTAGAAATAAATACTATTATTATTTCCAACAAGTTAAAACACAAGCTCTTAATGTCTATTATAGTAACCAGGATGTTCATTGAAGACAGTTAATTCTGCGGTTTAGAATGCCAAGGTTGGGAACTACAAGGAAGCGCCGAAGCGCTGACTTCATAGTCAACATTAGATCTTTATTGTTGACTAATGCAACCTCAAACACATTAACATTAAGGGTTAGAGGGCCTAAGATATATGCCTGAACACAATCCATCAGTCATGCTTGCTGTCCATGCAAAACTCATGATGCAGCCGATATTGACACTATCATTCTAATGCTGTGTTAGTGCATCAACAGGTGTTTGCAATTTCCCTGAAATGTATTTATACCGTTGATCCTTTGTAAAAATCGCACTGGTAGCCTCAGCTGTTCCGTGCGCTCCAGTTATTGAGCGCACACAATTGGCAGTGATGCCATCCCACAACCGAATAGCCCCATCTTTAGATGCTGTAACATACATGGCACCCGTACACGAATATCTGACCTACAAAACAGACAAGGGAATGATTGGCATCACTATAGAGTTAACAGAAGCAAAATACACGTAACGCTCAGTTTGTTAACAAAAGAAATGACATGCCTGGTTTATGGCTACATTTGGGCCAACCTCTGGGTTGTTTGCCGATAGATAACACTGAAAGGTATTTACATCATACAAATGTGGAATTGCATGATCAGTTCCTGTCAGAAATTGATATCACCTTTGATGTTGCTTGACAAAAACCAAGGAAGAAAACAAGGCTGCTAATTGGGAGGTAATCTAAAAAAAGATAGGTAATCTAAAAGTAAATACCTGCCAGCACAAAGTCTCCAGACGGATGAAAAGAAACAGAGCGAACATTGTGCGTGTCCTGCAAAACAAAATTCAACAATCTAAAAGTTTATACTTGATTCTTACAATTGCTTGCTCATTGCCAAAGCTTAAATATAGAAATATGGGATAGCACAACCTGGATAACCCTGTATGCTCTCTTTGCATTGGTTTTAGAAATATCAAAAAACCTGACCAAGGTTGAAAGCAGCATGTCAAATTGAAAAAGCATTTTCCAAAATAACAAGGACTGAAACAATAAAAAAGAAAGGGGAAAGTGCTGATGTCCCATTTTGTGGTAATTACGTATGACCAAGTTCTTTTTTACACCTTCACACCAACCTCCCTTTCTGCTAATGGTAACCAACACTGTTTAAGTTGGATTTGATTTCCCTACTCTACCCTCTCGATGAACCGCATCAAGCAGTCTGTTCCCGAAAGAAAACCCTTTCTGTATTTGATTAAGCTTCCTTTCAGTATGATATGGTTGTTGGCTCTAGTGTGGTGTAGATGTCTCTATGTTGAAGTGGAATCCATAAGCATGATAGGATGAACAGAAAAGCTTGGTAGTACAACACCAAACCTGTGAATTTTGATTGAGGAAAGGTTGGGTTGAATTTTCAATTCATATATGGGGAGGTGATCGGTTCATGAAGCCATAAATTGCTCATTTGGGGAAGAAGAGCTTTGCTTGTCTGATACAAATTAAAACTTAAAAGGAGCAAATTTTCCTTTCACACACAAAGGGAGTTTAAAAAGTTACAATTTATCCATTAAAGGCACATGTTACTTCGTCCATTAAATTTCTTAACATCCACTTAGACAGAGGGCTTTAGTGCAACCAATAGTTCAATACATATAGCTGTGGGTAATTACTGCTGACCTCCCAAGAGGCTATTATAGTTTCGTAAATAACAAAATGCAGATTAGATGAAGACTACAGATAAAAAATTATATAGTAACAATACAAGAGGTCTTACTTTATTGTTTGATCTTTGGCTCCAGAAATCAGGATGATACCTTGTGGATGAAAATCCAGATCATTTATTGGCTGCAGTTTTGTTATAATAAAAAATCAAATATAAACATACAATTTTGCGGGATCATTCAATAATCTTTGTAATTTACAAAGTATATTTCCAATTGGATAAATGAAAAGAAGTATCTGCAAAAACTCATAATATTACATCAAACTAAATTTTGGTTAAACCAAAAAAATACTATGCTAAAACAAATACAGATAAGAGTTGGCATGTTGATTTTTGATGTTCTGTGATAGGTAAATTCATCAATTTCATACTAATTTTAAAATTTAAAGCATGAATTTCCAAAAGTTAGGTGAAAGGACATAAAATTGAAAAGAAAAAAAATCTCATAAAAGAGAAATCGTATGATTTAAGTAACTAGTAAATTTGCTAACCAGCATAGACTGGTGCTCTGTTTTTCAGAAATAGGTATGCAAACCAAGTATATGCCTATCTAGTCAGCATCCATTGTTCAATATCATTATATTTTCAAACCAGAAGTTAACTATATAAATTATAATGTGTTTTCAAACCCAAACAAACTAGGCATTTGGCATGTTAGGAGTCACAACAGCATCATGAAGCCAAGTCAACATCAATAATCAGTGGAAATGTCAATTCATGATCTTAATCATAGGAAATTACAAATTTTGCAATAGAAGAAACATTTTTTGCATGATTAATCCAACTGAACTTGGAAAAATGAAAATATACTTGTATGTGGTCATAAAATGTTCGTATGACAGGTCTGACAGGTCCATCTTTTGTATCTGGAAGTAACATTTGCTTGATCTTTGAAACCTGCCAAAGAAATGAACGCATAAGTTTGAAAGTAGTGTCCAAGGAAAAGCAAACATACAACTTTTTTTTTTTGTATAAAAAGCAAAACATGTAACTACAAATCAGCACCTCAAATAGCTTTATTGATGTATCTGCACTACCGGTGGCAACAAACCTTCCATCAGGACTAAATCTTGCACATCTGGCAATATTCTAGAAAATAAGCCAATCAGTCCAAGAACAGATAACTAGAAAGCAAGTGCTTACAAGTGGGGTTTACATAGTATTTTGAATTGTTAATGAGGGATACATATATGTTATTATAGCATATATCACACCTTGTGCTCTGAAAGGTGTCGTGTCTCATGCTTTGGAAAGCTCTTTGACGAACCTTTTACATCTGGCACAGCACTGTAATAAAAAACTCAATTTTCAGTTATCTGAGTTTCTCTCTTTCGATGGTTGTCTTTGAGATCATATCAAATTATCAACTATTCAAGACTTAACATTACCCCTATCTTAATTGCTATTCACTAGATCATTTTTTCACGGCCAAAACTACAAAGATAAAAAGAAACACCCCTCCAAGTCAAATCTAAATATTCAAGAAGACTACCGTATTCTCTAATAAATTTTCATGTTCAATTATTCACTTTATTCATCTCAAATTGAAAGGAAATGAATATTATTGATTGCCCTTGATAAACATCACATACTTATATGGATGAGTATTGGCTGCTGCTAATCCCTTACAAGTATTAATAGAGGTACATATTTGATTAAAAGTCAAAGCAATAATCCTCCAAAATGCCCAGGGAATCAAATGCTAATCACCCCACAGTACGTTGTCAGAAACAGCCATATGTAACTTGGCATTATGAAACATCAAAATTAGCATTTGAAGGTACAATGACACCATATTTCTCCGAACAAGAAACTAAACACCATCACAATTCACAATAACTTAAAACACGAAAAAAGTGAATAATTAATAAACTATCAGCATAAAAGTTTCCAAACAAGAGTAAAAGCAGATTACCTGAAATCAATGGGGGCAGCGGCGGCGCCCAGATGAGATGGCGGCAATGGCGCGCCTGAATCGCAAAAAGGAGACGACGCAGTCCCTTTCAACATCTCATCTTTCTCCACTGCAAGACCCTGTTAATTCCTTAGAACCAAAAGCTTCCTCAATGCATACATAAAAGGGTGAGAGACAATTACACAGTCAACAACAGCACAAGAAGTAAACAACAAGTAAGAACCTTAGCAACCAGCTCAAGAAGCTTGTTTGGCGGGGCTTCCACATTCAGTGGTGTCATAGTTGCTGAAGCAACTGCACTTGCAGCCTAATAAAAAACCCCAAAATCTTCAAATTAGAAAAAATGACCAAATAAAAATAAAAATAAAAAACTCATTTTTGAATATAGTGTTTTTCAGGTATGAATATGATAAAGCTATGAGAACAAGAAGTGAACTTCAATATGTGAAAAATATCCACTTTAGCTTTTGTTTCATGAAAAATTAAAGAAATTGAGCAATTTAGGGGCGAAATGGAAATGGAAGGGGAGAAGGGTTGATTGCCTGAGTGAGATTGTTGTCACGAAGATGAGCGACAATAAGGGAATTGAGGTGCCTGTAGAGTTTTCCATCTTGCAGGGTCTGATCCCAGTTATTGTTATCCATCAATTATGATATGTTCTTCCTCTAAGGAGAAAACCGAGAGTTGTCCA
The DNA here is from genome assembly GCA_031216125.1 of Dalbergia cochinchinensis. NCBI lineage: Eukaryota > Viridiplantae > Streptophyta > Magnoliopsida > Fabales > Fabaceae > Dalbergia > Dalbergia cochinchinensis. Next base: position 47,761,880 of record CM062373.1, on the reverse strand, counting down.
AATCTGAAACCCTAGAATCTAATCTATATTTTCGGATTTCTTCCAATCTAGGTGATTTTGGGCAGACTATAAAATAGAGCTTGTTTCAAATGCTCCTTTATCAATGAAAAAGAAAACAACCAATTACCGGATTTGAAAAGTTTGTAGGAGATTATAAATTCAAATATTAATGTAGTGAAAAAGATTTCATTGTAACAAATGAGATGAAGATATTTCCGGTAACATGGGCCCATCCACCACTAACGAATTGAAGAATGAGTATAAAAACTTAAGACATGATTAAGTGTATAATTAGTGTAAGATGTAATTTGTATTTACTTATAATATAAGAGTTTTTTATATAGTCATTCAATTATGTAGTGTCACATTAATCATGATAGTTGGTTTTCACATTCAATTCTTGAAAAGTCATTCAAATAAAAGGCATAAATTGTACACATCTCTCTTGAGTTTTGTGGAAATACAATTTACACCCCCTCTAGTTGTCCAACTTACACTCGATTTGTCAAATTTTAAGTATTTATATTACAGTTATACTTCTCATTCACAGAATACTGTTAGTAAACTTAACAGAATGACATTTTGTGATATTAACTGTTCATAATTAATAAAATTATAAAATACCTTTATCTACTCCCATAATTTTGTTTCCAATGCAATCCAAAATTTTGTATTCTTTTTTTTTTATTTAACTTTAATACAAAGGTTCCAACAAAGAAAGAAAAAAAAGATGATCCTTGCTAGGAATGAGATTTTGCTTGTTATTTTTATTTTATTCCTTTCTAGATCAGTCGTGGTTTTACAAACTCTACCGAGGGTATGGACAAAACAATCGCTTCATAAACATGTGTAAAAAATGGAGTTGCACTTAAAAGCCGAATACTCTACCATTGAGTTAGCAACCCCTTCCCCCTCCCCCTCCCTCCAAAGTTTAAGGATATTTTTATAATTTTATTAATTATGAACAGTTAATATCAAAAAATTGTCATTCTATTAAGTTTACTAAAGGTATTTTGTGAATGAGGAGTATGACTGTAATAGAAATACTTGAAATTTGACAAGCAGAGGGGGTGTGAGTATAAGCTAGACAACTAGAAGGAGTGTGAGTTACATTTCCACAAATCTCAGGGGAGGTTAGTGTAATTTACTCAATAAAATTTTTTGATTGAACGATTGTGTAGAAGAAGTTTACATTATCAGTGTGTCAGAATTAAACCCATTATTAGAGTAAAGGTTCATTTTTATCTTTAAAATTGTATACGTACTTCACTTTAATCCTCGAAATTAAGAAATATCAATTAGTCTTTGAAATTGCAAAAGGTGATTTAAATTGGACCCTAGAGTAATATCTGTGAGTACTAACTTGAATCATTAAAAGACTAATTTGAATCAACTAATTTGAATCGCCTTTTGCTACTTGATGGAATAAATTGATAATTTTCTAATTTTAGGGACTAAACTAAAGCACACTTACATTTTTAAGGGCCTCATCCCAAGGAGATGAGTTGGGGTTTGAACCTGCGACCTGTCAGACATGAGACCCCATTGTGCTCTACTCGACTAACCCCTTGGGGTTGATTATTTGTCATCTTGGAAAAAATTCTCACATTGCATAGGAATGAAATGGAAGAAGGAAACTTCTTGGAATAAGTCTCAAATCACCTAGGATTGCAAATGGAGAAGGTTGGAAGGCTATATATATGGAGACAAGTTCTTCTTTTCACTTTAAGCTTGTATATGACTTTCTTCTTTTCTTTGTACTCTTGTCTTAGAATGTTGTGGGATATAGTTTGGGTATTTACTTTGTAGAGTATGGGTGTACTGGGGGCCATGGGGTGTGTGAGAGAGAAGTCTATGTGTTATAACAATTTTCACATAATGTTATTCTTTGATTGTCATTTGATGGCGGCCAGGATTTTTCTCGGATTTTGGAGTTGTTCACTTTAATTGTTGTGTTGTAATTTTGTTCCTATTTTTATTTCTCTATGTTCAAGGTTAGTTCTCAACGAAGGGAAATAGGCATTTTTACCAATAAGTGGTATAAGAGCTTATAGTTCGGTGGAATACTTCTTGAGTATGCTTTGTGGTTGAAAATTATCCTTGGTTGCTGGAAGGAAGTGTGATCTTGTATAAGTGTTGTTTTGGAAAAGATTTTGAATAGGAAAGACATGGTACTTAAGTGTTGTCTGCTGTGACCTATTTCTCTTTCCTGTGAATCTTCCTGTGCACATAGTTGGCATATAATATTCCAGTATATGGTTTGATAAAGAAATTGATAGAAGAATCAATTTTGGCTCGTGGTAAATACAAGTCAAGGATGTCGTGATACAATCAGGATTACATAGGAAAAAAAAGTTGTTGTTAGCAAGTCCACAATTGCACCTGGGCATTAATTAGTGTTTATACAAGGTATGTAGTGTGGTGATGGAGGTGCTACTAGTGGATTCACAATAGCACACAGACATTGGTTGGCATTGATGTAAGGTGTGTGGTGGGATTATGTGGATTGCTAAAGAACTTCGGGAAAAAGTCAATATGGAAGTTGTTAGCTCCAGAACCCTTCTGAAAGCTTTAAAGTAATATGTTTTGAATGACTTCAAAGCCAATTTAAGAAAAATATTTTGAAGAATGACTTGTGTTTATTGATTTTCTTGAAGTAGTAAACAAATTCTTTTGTTAGCATAACATGGTTCCATTAAGCGAAAATAATTTTACTTTACATATATAAACATGTTTTATCTCTTATTAAGAGATGGAAACTAAATGGAAGTGATAAGTATATCGTAAATCAAGCATATACATGCATAACGGATTGAAGAAAATCAACTAGAATAAGAAACCAAGACTCGGTACTTCAGAAAATAGTATTGGACTTTAGAAAGTACATTTGGAATAAAGATATCAATCAAATTCTGAAGCCAATGTGTTCTATAATCTTCAATCATCATATTCACAATATTTTTATAATTAACAAGCTTTGATTGAAAACTAGAAGACCAAAGAATCATCAAGGAAATGATATCGCACTTCAAAAAGCTCACTTGATAGTGAAACAGTGCACTCTACAAGAAAAAAAGGGAAATTTGAAATTCAAATTTCAAAAATCAAACCTAGTGATAGACTATCGTGTCATCTCTTCTGCCAACTTGGTTAACTATCCCAACTTCTAGAAAAAAAAGTTCAGAAACCATGTTCAAAAAGTAGAAGTAGTTTTTGAAGGGACATCAGAAACCTCAATTTTAAAACGACTTCTACAACAGCTCTGACAAATAGACAAGATACTGTTCTAGACTGTTTTTCCAAGAAACACATGTCACTTAGAGAACTGATCAAGAGCAACAGTCATATGTGCAGACCATCAAAAAATAAAGATACTGTGCTTTCAAAGAACATGACAGAACGCTACACAAGAGCAAAAACGCAGTGAAATTTTCTCCCCATCTTCTTGTAAAGATCATTACATCTTGTAATCAGTTTCCTTGGTTGTAAAAATCTTCTTTCTACGTTCCTTCATTGTTTATATGCTCTTTCTAGGAAAAATAGCTAGAAAGAAGTCATTCAAGTTATCCCAAGTCTTTCATTATACATCTTAAGAAAACTTGAGTGTAAGTTAGTTTCAGTTGCAAACCCAAACACAAACCTCTGTAACCTTGATCCAGTAGTGATCGTTATGAGTTAGCTTGGAGAGACTAGTTAAAGACTACTTGTAACATGACTGTAAAAGTATTTTGCTAGTCACGGTTTAGCTTGGAGAGGTTGGTTAAAGACGACTCAGTTTCACTTGAAGAGGCTGGTCAAAGACTATCCGACTTAGCTTAAAGAGGCTGGTGAATAACTACTTGGTTTGTGATAGTAGGGGTTGTCTACTGGTCATGGTTCAGCTTGGAGATGCTGGTGAATAACTACTTAGTTTGTGACAGAAGAGGTTGTTTACCGGTCACATGTTAGAGCTTGGGAAGGTTATTGTAAAAACTATTTAGTTTTTTTCTCGGGTTGAGAGAGATTTTAATGAAACTCAATGGTGGTTGAGAATTAGATGTAGACAAATTGGTCAAACTAGTATAAAAACATCTATCATTATCTTCTTCTTCCTTATCTCTTTTACAATAGCTGCACTATAGTTGTTTGTTTTTATTTGCTTAAAGTTTATCCTTTTAGCTATTTTGTTACTATTGTTGTACTTCAAGAAAATATTGATGAAATGACCACAAGGTTTATGCATATCATAAACTAAGGGATTTGGCAAAAGTATTCTAACTCTAAAATGGTTAGAAAAATCCTAGCAAGCCTCTCTGCTAAATGGCTGCCTAAGGTCATAGCCATTACTGAGGCTAAAGACCTTCAAACTCTCAGTCTGGATATACTCATTAGGTCTCTTCAAACTCATGAGGTAGTGTTCTTTGAAATGCACAGTGAATTCATCAAGAAGAGCAAGTCTATAGCCCTGAAGTCATCTCATCAGAAGCTGAATAAGGCTAAGGCAATGAAAGTTGCTGAAACCTTTGAAGAAGAGGATGAATCAGATGATGAGACAGAAGAAGAAAATGGAGATGAGCTCTCTCTATTAGTGAAGAAGATGTCCAAAGCCTGAAAAGGCAAAACAAAGGATAGAAAGGGCAGGGCAAAGCCGGAGGGCATCATTTGCTACAACTATGGAGAGAAGGGACACTTTAAACCATAATGTCCGAAGCTCAAAGGTCCACAGAATAAGTTTGAGTCCAAGAATAAGGGCATGATGGCCACCTAGAGCGAATCAGACGAAGAAAAGGAAGGATTAAAAGACCAGGAGGAGCTAGATGTTGAAAACCTATGCTTTATGGTAGGCTATCTATCAGAAAGTGAACCTGAGGTAAATAATTCTGATTCTGATCTTTCCTATGATGAACTTTTCGCTTTATATGAAGAGTTGCTTGAAGATTTTCAAGCTCTTTCGTCTCACTATTTTAATATGAAAATGAAACATCAAAAGGTTATCATAGAACTTGAAATGGCCAATGCTAAAGCTGAAGGTCTAAGGCTTGAAGAAGAAGTTTTAAATGGAGAAAATAATGTTTTATCTGTGAAGTTCAATGCCTTAGAATCTAAAGTCTCAAGTAAAAATGAAAACACTCAGAAAGTCATTTTTGAGCTAGAGAGAACTTCAAGGCTTCTTAAATCTGATTTTGAAACAATGGTAAATGGATCAAAGAATCTTGATCTAATGCTTGGATGTCAGAGGCCACATTTTCAAAAGACCGATTTGGAATATGAATAGAAATTAGATGAGAAAGGAAAGCCAATTCAGTTTAAGAAAGTAATGAATAAGGTTTCTTGTACTTTCTGTTTAAGAAAGGGCATCCACTTGACAAGTGCTTCATGAAAAAGAAGTTTGTCAAAAGGTTGGAAAACTTCCTTCTCAAAAGACTAACACAAGAGCACCTAAGAAAGTTTGGGTGCCTAAATTAAAAACTGTGTTTGTTGCAGCTTTGCCTGAGAATGCATGTGGAACCTGACAACAAGTGGTACATGGACAGTGGCTGCTCTAGGCACATGTTCGGATCTAGAACGTGGTTCAGGAATTTGCAGCCTAAAACTCTGGATTAGTAAAGTTTGCCGATGGAGGTAAGGCCAAGGTCACAGGCATAGGAAATGTTGGTAAGGATGATTCCCACCAAATTTCTAATGTATTGTTTGTTGATGGTTTGGCTCACAACTTGTTAAGTATTAGCCAGTTCTATGACCAAGGCTTTAATGTTGTTTTTAATGCTCATGCATGCAAAATAGTGAGTCCCACATCAGGACAAGTTACTCTGTTTGGTAAGAGGCATGATAACATGTATGTGTTATTCTTGGATGATCTGAGAGATAAAGATGTAAAATGTCTCGCATCCTTCATGGATAAAAAGTAGTTATGGCATAAGAAGCTTGGGCATGCTCATATAAAGCTTATTTTTGTGCTTTCTCAAAAAGAGCCAGTTAAAGGCCTAACAAAGATCAGATTTGACAAGGACTCAACCTATGATTTTGTGAGAAAGATAAGCAAATCAAAGCTTTTTTCCATAAGAAGCATGTAGTTTCAACCATTAGATCACTTGAGCTTTTACATATGGATCTCTTTGGACTAACCAAGATTGCACGTCTTGCTGGAAAGAGATATTGTCTTGTCATAATGGATGACCACTCCAGATTTACATAGGTAATCTTTCTAGCTTCCGAGGATGAAGTGGTTGAAAGATTCAAAGTTTTTGCGAAACGTGTTTGTATAGAAAAAGATTCCCATATCATTTTTATCAGATCTAAAATGAGGTTGCTGAAAAGAAAAACAGAAGCTTGCAGGAGATGACCAAGACAATGCTTTTAGAAAGTGGCTTATCAAAAGGTTTTTAGGCAGAAGTTGTGAACACCTCTTGCTATATGCAAAATATAATCTTTCTAAGACCAATTCTCAAGAAAACTTCCTATAAGCAATGGAAGGGTAGAAAACTCGATATTTCATATTTTCATATTTTTGGCTCATCTTGTTTTATCCTTAACACTAGGGACAAAATCGCAAAGTTTGATCCTAAGTCTGATGATGGTATTTCCTAGGTTACTTTTCTATCTCTAAAGCTTACAGAGTATACAATAAGAGAATACTATGTGTTGAAGAAACTATTCACATTAAGATCAAGGAGCTCAAGAAGGACTTTGTTGATGATCTCGAAAAACTAGAAGAAAGTATTGAGAAAATGAGTCTCAAGGAAAGTTCTGAAAGCAAGTAGATGAAAGCCAAACCTTTACAAAGTAAGCTCCAAAACATAAGTACTTCAGAAAGCTTGCTCAGAACTCCAAAGGAATTAGAAAGTAGTCTTTCTGAACATGAAGAAGAGCAATCTAAAGATGAAGGAGAAGCTGAAGAAACTCAAAGCTACAGAAACTACAAGCAAGTTTCTGATTTAAAGACAGTTTCTCATAATAGAGTTCTTCGAGACATTTCCAAGGGTGTGAGAACCAGATCCTTCAGAAACATGTCAAATTGTGCTTTCATCTCCACTATCGAACTTGAATGCATTGAAAAAGCTTTGAGTGATCAAAGTTAGGTGGATGTTATGTAAGAAGAACCGGACCAATTTGAGAAAAGCAAAGTCTAGATGCTTGTTGAAAGACCAAAAGGAAAAACTATCATCGGTACAAAGTGGGTGTTCAGAAATAAGCTCGATGAAGCTAGCAAGGTCATCAGGAACAAAGCAAGATTGGTTGCACAAGGTTATAATCAATAAGAGGGAATTGATTATGATGAAACCTTTACACCAGTAGTTAGGCTTGAAGTCATCAGACTGCTACGTGCTTTTGTTATCTTCAAGGGATTCACTCTCTACTAAATGGATGTTAAGTCAGCATTTCTAAATGGATTCCTCTTTGAGGAAGTATATGTGAAGTAGCCTCTTGGTTTTGAGAATGAAGACCTTCACGACCATGTCTTCAAGCTAACGAAGGCTCTTTATGGTCAGAAACAAACTCCTCAAGCTTCGTATGATAGACTAAATACTTTCTTGCTAAAGAGTGGATTTAAGAAAGGTAAAGTTGATACCACCCTTTTTACTCTTGAATAAGATAATCACTTTTTGATAGTTCAAATATATATTGATGATATTATATTTGGCGCTACTGATCATTCTCTCTATGAAAAGTTTTCAAAATTAATGTAGAGTGAATATGAGATGAGCACAATGGGTAAGCTCAAGTACTTCCTCGGTTTGCAAACAAAATAGCAAAAGGAAGGAACCTTGATCCATCAATAAAAGCATATAAAAGAACTCTTAAAGGTGTTTAATATGGTCAAGCCAAACCAATGAGCACCCCAATACATCCATATCAAATCATTGATATTGATGAGAATAATGAAAAGGTCTCAGAAAGTAATTATCATGGAATGATCAGTTCACTGTTGTATCTTACAGCCAGTAGACCAGACATTCAATTAAGTGTGAGAATTTATGCTAGATTTTAGTGGAACTCGAATCAATCACACTTAAATGATGTTAAGAGAATTTTTAGAAATTTATCAGGTACTATTAATCTTGACTTGTGGTATGAGATATGTACATCTTGTGAGATTGTAGGTTATTGTGATGCTAACTTCGCTGAAGATAGAGTAGCGAGAAAAAGCACTAGTGGTTGCTGCTGTTTCTTTGGAAAAAGCTTGATCACTTGGTCTTGCAAAAAGCATAATACAATTGTACTCTCTACAGCTGAAGCTGAATATGTAGCTGTTGCAAACCGCTGTACCCAGATGCTGTGGATAAGGAACCAGCTAGAAGATTATCATCGGAGGTATTCTAAAATCCCTATTTTTTGTGATAATACTAGTACTAGTAATCTTGCTAAAAATCCTATCTAGCACTCTAGATCCAAGCATATTGTAACACCCTAATATTTAATCTAACACGCCTAGGACGTATTCTAGTTAATTATTAGTCATTACTCTTTTGTTCCAGTTCTTAATTCTAGTTTTTAGAAAATACTTAATGAAAATAGAGGTAATTTTTTTTTTGAAATAAGAGATGAAAACATGAGTCGCGCATTGTAACACCCTAAAAATTATTTAAAAATTAATTTGGACTTTACTAATCGTGATTTCAAAAATCTAATAGTTTTAGTAATGATGAGGACAGTCAAAGGGATTTGTAAAAAAAAATGTGAATAGTAACTTGTGGGCCCCAATGGCTCGTCGGGACAGTTGAAACCCTAGAATTGGGACCCGGGGGTGCCCTAAACTGAGAAAAGAGAGGATTAAGGTTGGAAATGAAGTTTTATACTTAGAATTAAGTTTTGGGTAATATCTAATTACCCGGGTACGATATTTAACTCGTTCGGTAAAATTTTGGTGTGCTATTTCTAACACTGAAAGATAACTTAATTTTTAAGATTTGATAATGGTTATCCATCAAGGTCAAGTGGATGGCCAAGATTTAATCTTGTCTAATAAGATTAAATCCTAGCCATCCATCATATTTTCCTTTTTGAAAGAATTAAACATTACGTAATATCTAATGTTCACTTTATGATAAATAAGTCAACCAACCTTATCACTCCAATTCTCCATTCTCGGCCATGACTAAGGGCCAAACAGCCACCATTTTTTCTTTCATAAAGAACCTTAAGAAACTTGATTCAAGCCTCAAAATCTTTGCCTAGACTTGCTAAAATCACAAACTCCTTTCATTAAATTTCTTCCTCTCATTGATACTTACAATTCTAACTGATTAGAATTTGAGTCCATCATAGTTTTCCACCTTAAGAGATCATTCTTCACTGCTAAGGAAGGATTTGTGTTAATTTGGTAGCCTTGGAGTGAGCAAGATTAGTCTTGGAACATCACTGAAGCCAACATCCTTAAAGCCATCAAAGTAGGGTTTTTAAATCTCTTTTTCTTCCAATCTGTTTTTCTATTTCAATCACTGATTTAAATTGGCATTTCTAGTTTTATTGGTTGATGATATATGGATGTTGATGTATTAATTTTGGTGGAGTGTTTGGATGATGTTAAAAATCATTTTTACTAAAGAGAAATTTAAACATGCATGCTGGATTTTCGGTTCTGTTCAGGCAGTAACTAATCACAAATTTCCTGGCACCATTTTAGGATTTTTATGAGCTATAAAAATTATATGTTGAAGCTAACATATTAAGGAAACTCTGAGAATTTTCGTGGTGCACGATAAGGACTTTTACTACCTGAGAAAAATCATGAACTGAAGTTGTAACTGTGCTGCCTGACATGTTGACTTTGAAGCTATAAATTTGTCTAATTTTGTTACTATAGCAAATGATTAAATTATCCTTTGAAATTTTTATAGGATGTTAGAGACATCTTGAGGTTTTACTAGGATTGTTATTCGAATTTTCTATATTCATTTACTATGGTTAAAAATTATTCATTTCTGGTTCTGAGCTGAGGATAAGTGGTCTCTGACCACTAAATTTGTTGAATTTTGTTATCATATTTAGAGAACTCTTTTAACCCTGAAATTTTTAGAGGACCTTGGGAATACATTGAAGTGTCTTGAATTATTTTTATAGCCTTGGATTTGATGGTTTGAAATGCACAATAATTTGTGTTGTGGATATGTGAAATCTGTCATTGCGCTGAAAATGAATTGATGTTTTGAATTAATGAAATAATGGCATTGGATTCAAGTATGATATATATGAATGCATGTGAGTGACTTTAAGGAATAGTTTGAGGCATGATTGGAATCATATTGTGAATGAATGTGTATATGTGCCTCATGCATGCATTTGGAAAAATAAAGTGAATGATATACACATGTGGCAAAAGAGAATATATGAACTTTAATTGTGCATGTTCTGACATATGGAGAAAACAGAAACAAGACTTAGATTAAATGAGGGGAAGGAAAAAGTAGGAACTTTCCCAAAATACTATGAGCTTGCCTATTCTGACATATGGAGAAAACAAAAACAAGACTTAGATTGAATTAAGGGGAAGGCAAAAAGAGGAACTTCCCTCGAGATATTATGAGTCGGTAGATGTATTGGCTAGGAATAGAACTGTGTGTGACTCAGAAATAGAAAAAAATGAAGTCTGGTGATCACGTATAGGAATGATCTTAGTCCTGATAAGCAGTCTATTTCCCTTGTGTGGTGTGATCCACTATAAATACCATTTCGTATAAACTATCTATTGTGAAGTTGTCCACGGCAGATACCCGTTGGGTATAAACTAAGTCTTTCCTATGTCAATGAAGAGAGAAAGTTGCATCAAATTGAGTTTTACAGCATGATATAAGCTAAGTCATCCCTATGTTAATGAAAAGAGAAAAATGCACTAGATTAAGTTCCGTGGCCACGAAAAGGAATCCATAATTTATTATTATTTTTGCATATAAGTTTACTCCATAATGCTTGTAAAAATGAAATTTTTATTCATGTTTTGGTTGTTGTTTTTGAATGTCTGCTTAGGATGATTTACTAGGTATTTGAACATTGGGCAGTATATGCATTAAGTGACTGATTATTAAAAGCTATCTACTTTGGAAGTACGATTTGGAACTTTAAAAATGGACCATTGTTATGAAATGCATGATTACTTTTTTTCTAATAAACCAAAGTGGTTGGGGCGATGACGATGACATTATGAGTGAGTTTAGGGAGAGTTGCCCTACTGAGAATTATATAATTCTCACCCTTATATGTTTGTGTTCCCGTGTTGTCTCCAGGTTGATCTAGAGAATGATACGGCTGCTACGTGAAAGAAACTCGGGATTGGAGTAGTTTAGGAGTTGATGCTTTTTTGATGTGGTATATAGCTGCAAGTAATTGTGTAGGTAAATGTAAATGAGATTGTATATGTGTTAAAGCTCATAGTAGAGCTTCCTTATATAATTGACTTTATAGTAAATAAATGTTTTGTATCTTTATTATGTTTTTAAATCGAATTACTCTAGTTATTACATGAACCTATCAAATTTGTTATAGTTATTTAACAAAGGTCCGCTAGTTTATAAGTGACAACTCTCGAGTCTGATGTCATGACTTAAGGATGACATTGTACTTGGGAGGATGTTACACGCATACAATAACACTACGTCGTGTGGATTGTAAACAAATAATAATGAAACATTCATGCGAAGAATAAGGGCACAAGATCATAACATAACAACCATCATATATAAATAAAATTCAACCATACATCAAGTTTAAATAGTAGTAATAGGTACAGTCATATGAAAATACATAAAAATAAGAAGTGCATAAACCACAAACCCTCGCCTACTCTAGTGCATCTATAGTAGATAACCCCTAAAACAAAAAGGGGGCTATCTTACGCCAGTCATATGCTCGAGCACAAAACAATGGCTACCAGCTCCTATTGTTGTCTACCGCAGGAGGGAGGAACATATCTAATCCACTAAGCTAGTTTGGCCGGGGTGGCCAAACGGTGCGCAGGTCGGATATGGGCCCCATGGCTAAGTATCATCCTCACTCGCCCTCCGCTGATTGGCTGCGTCATGGTGGCTTCACTACCCTCACCAAAATCCATGGGCACAGTGGGTAAAGAACCTTTAGAGGGTACCTGAGTAACGAAATCCTCAGAAGGGCCTATCTCTGAATGGTCCATGGGGGAACAGGGCAGATACTCCAGGAAGTCGCGAATGGCGGAGGAGGTTGGCGTAGAATGGCAGGTCCACTCTTCACGAGGACATGCACGCTCGAAAACAAGGTCATCGCCAAAGGGGGAAGCGGGAGAGAACCGGAAGCTGGAGACTGGGTGTGCGATGGGACGATCCATGTAGACAAAAAGGCGAACTGCACAATGACCCACAAAATGATACGACCGATAAGCGGCGTCATAGTGCATCTCCCAAGTAGGCACGCCAATGTAGACCACAGACTTCACCATCAGCCTCTGAAGACGTGATGAAAAGAAAAGATAGAGGGAGTGAGAAACTTTCTAAAGAATCTCAGCAGGGTGTTCTCCTATCCTAGTGTCATCATCTACGTCCTCAGGAACCTCGTGTTTCATTATGAAATAATGAGCATGCATAAGGTTTGACTTTTAATTTCTAAAAAATCATTTACTGAGGTCCATTCATTTTGATATACTTCTTAAATGTTATGAATGCATCATACCTCATCATGAAATGCATGTCAATGTGAGGGGTAACATAAAATACATACAACATAGTGATGCTTGTGGAACTTAGCAAACATAATGTGAATTATTGTATCTTATCTTTTAAGTGACTTAAACTATTCTTTTTCTTTCCTTGGGGCCACCTTATTACTCTCCCTTTAGAGAGTTCTAGGTTATGAGCTCATACCTCACTAGTCATCACTAGCATATACTTGTCCTATGATAAGTTTAACACTCGACTTTTACAATGCAAAGTAAGGGGCATTAGGATCACCTTTCATAATCTCTAATTCGGGGAGTCCAAAGGATCACTTCCTATTTGGATCACCTCTCATAACCTTTAATTTGGGGAGTCTAGAAGATCATTTCCATGTGTCTTTTGTCACCTTTAATCTTGACATATTATGTATAGATATGTGGTAATTCATAACTTATTTCTCAACATGTGATTGCTCATAATTATGCATCTTAAACAAATCACATAAGCATGTTCATAGTCATTACAAATGCCTTCTAATGAATTCCTAATTCAAATAAGTATGCTCATGATCCAAGAATAGTCATGCAAGATCATAAATCCATGTCATACAAGATTAAAAATTTATGTTATACAAGATCATAGATTCATGTTATACAAGATCATAAATTCAAGTTATACAAGATCGTAGACTCATGTTATACAAGTAGGTAAAATACTTATTTGCACATTTTAGGTTTTAGTAATCGATTACATGAGCCTTGTAATCGATTACACAGCTCAAGTTTTCAAGACAAGAAGGTGGAAGGCTCTAGTAATCGATTACATGAGCTTTGTAATTGATTACCACTGTTAAAAATGCTTTCTAGGCCTCAAGAACATCTAAGTAATCGATATCATTGAATGGTAATCGATTACTAGAGTCTAGGAATGTGTTATGGGTTTCTCAGAACATTGTGTAATCGATTACTCAGGCCAAAAGTTCATACTCGGGTATTGTAGACCACTCAGGTAATTGATTATATCCTCCTGGTAATCGATGACCGGTAACTTCAAAGTTCAAAAATTCAAGTTTTAAACATTCCTCGTGTTACTTTTCCTTTTTAAAATCGTTTTGAACCTTATTTCACTTTCTTTTTGAAATCAAAACACCTCTTCAAAGGTGAATGCCCGTGGAACCAAAATTCCTAAGTAAATTGAAGGGGGTAAGCCTTGAACTCTAGATTTTTAGGTGATGACATAAACTTAAATATGCAAATGCAAGTCTCATTTTAATCTTGGCATAATAAGGTGATGGTAATGGAAATATAAACATGATATGCAAGGCTCGAATTTAAATATGATAATGCAAGTTCATTTTTTAATCTTTGAGTTTAGATGATGGCTTGAAACATAAACATGCTAGACAAGAAACATAAATATGGAATACAAGTTCATTTCTTATCTTCACGCTTTAGGTGACAACTTGAAAATAAATATGATGTGCAAGACTTGAAACATAAATATGAATGCCTTTCCTTTTATTACTTCTTTAGCCTCTAGGCTCAAGACTCCTATTTAGAGTTACTCAATGAGCATGAGCTTTAGAGTCTCTCATCATTGTGGTTCTAAGAACCTTGTCTCCTTAGACTCATCATCAAGCTCAAAGAAAACCATCAAAGGAAAACCCAACATATTTTTATTTAGTTCTTTAAGGTTTAAGCTCAAGACTCCTATTTAGAGTGATAATTCTAAAACACCAATCAATCTTCAGTTGAAAAGGGTAAGTCTTGAACTTATAAAAATTAAGTAAGGGCACAAATCATAATATCTCATTTACTAAAAACTCTTGAGACCAAAATAATGAAATCTTAAGCTCTAGAGGTCAAACAAATGATGGTTTTGCATCCCTCATTAAAGATCCTCATCATCAAGCCATGGATTCAAACCATTAGACAATAACAAAACAAAAACAAAAGGAGGAAAAGAATAAGCTTAAAATATAATAAAAAGAACAAGAGAAAGAAGAAGAACTCAACATAAAAATCCTTACCAAAAGATGTGCTTCTTATTTGAAAGAGAGCTTGACCTTGGGAGTGGGAGGTGTGAGAGGTTGTGTAGTGTCTTTTTGAAGGATGAGAAGAAGAAGAAGAAGAAGAATGAGAACTTTTGAGAACTAGAGAGAAAACTTGAGAACTTGAGGTTTGCAAGAAAATAATCAAATGACTTTTTGAAGAGCTTTCTTGTATTCATAGAAAAATTCAATATGAAAGGGTGAGAGGGGGGGTATGTGTTTGGCTGAACATGGGAGGCAAGAGAAAGAGAAAAATATCTCTTTTCATGGTATGGTGTAGGCATGGTTCAAGGTATGGCTCAAGGTATAGTTCTTTGAGTGTATATTTTAATTGAATTTCAATATGTGATGAATGAAAATGGAGGGAAATGGCCTGCCATTTCAAGAGGAAAATGGGGGAGGCTTTCTTTCATTTTAATGTGGATTAGAAGTGTGTTTAGGAGTGGATTTGGTTAGGCCTTTGATTAGGGGGTTGTAGTTAGGTGTTTAGGTTAGAAAGTGAGCAATTAAGGTGGCTCAAGACAAGATTAAAAAGTGTTCTTGCTCATTAGTGGAGACAAACCTCTTCTAATCAAGATTCTCAATCATATCTTGATTTCCTTAAATCATGAGATTGGAATAGGGAGAATACTATTCATGAAAATGTGACATAAAGTCTTAAATTAAGAAAGAGATTTTGAGTTTCCTTAAGCAATCTTAGGCCCTAATTAACCTCAATTAATTATTTCAACTCTAGATTAATCATTAAAATAAATTAATCTTTGATTAAAACCTAATATTGCTTAGGTTTTGTTAATTATGTGATTAAAACTCGTTATGCCCTTAATCAGGGGCAATACGGTAATTTTTCACAAAAACTTCCCGGGACAACCCGGGCTCAACCAGACATAAAGCAACCCTTTAAAAACAACATTTCAAACTCCCGAGCAAAGTTCGGGTCCAGTCGGGGATCAATTCTGTGTCAATTAGACACATAGGTGTTTTGGTAATTTCGCGCACAAGAACTCAAAAATGAGATTCTTCTGCTCTATTAACACATATAACACATATAATTCCCTTTCAATATTAAAACAGCCTTTTGAGGGTGGCTGGGGCCGACTATCCTTATTTTCCCAGTAAAATGGCCTCAAGGGCATTTTGGTCATTTGTACATGGGAAAAATCAGAGCATTACACATATTGACGTTAAACATCATTTTATCTAAGATCATGTTCAAAAAGGAGATGTTTGAGTTAATGTTTGTGAATACTGAAGATCAAGTGTCAGATATATTAACAAAACCATTAGCTGAAGATTGTTTTTGTGTTTTGAAAAAGCTTTTAAATGTAATGGTTTTTTTAATTTGCATAAGCATTTATACATAAACATCTCTGGGTACTCTCTCTCTTCATAACTTCGAGTTGAAGTCCAAAGGAAAAATTTAGTTTGCAAGACCACATATCAAATTGAAGAGCAAAGTGTCAGTTTACAAGCTCAAAAAGAAGATGGGATAATCAGAAAGAAGAGTTGAGGATCATAAAATGAAGGACATATGGCCTCATGATATTCAGCACCTGAAGATGACTTTATGATGAAAATACGGAGAGACTACGATAGGTCAGAAAGTGAATAGTGAAGTTCAGAAAGTAACCTCTTTAGAAAGTGATCTCAAAAGTTAGAAACGACTCTTTCTGAAGAAGGATGAAAATGCAAGATAATTTCCACTCTTTTGAGTTTCTCTCTCCTACGTCGCTTCACTTTCAGTTAGTGACGTCACATCACTTAAATAACCCCACTCCTCACACTTCACATGTTACCTTCATCTTCATCCTACAAACATATATCCTTAACCATTTCATCTCCTACTCACAAACCTTGTCTATAACTATTCTCATTCTCACAAACCTTCTCAAGATTTAGTTTTTTCTCTCATCCGTTTGTTTCTTCTTCATATACTTACCCCACCAATAGCTGAAGGAAAACACTGTACCGGCCACATTACTAACATGGGAACACTTCTCATGTTCAATGAATCTCATCACTAGAAGTACTACGCTGACAACTTTTCTCAGTGGCTAGTAGGTTCTAGGAAGAAGCTGTGACAGGAAATGATAGCCCAAGTCCTCATTCTTCTAGAAGTCATCTTCTTCCAGGGATGGGAAGGGTTTCTCAACCTCAGTGAAGTCTTCTCAAGGTTAGTTACTGCTTTCTACTCTCATCTAGAAGGAAGCTCTACTTCATCTGTAAAGACAATGATCGGAGATTGTACCATCAAGATCACACCCTCAGTACTCTCCAAGATATCAAGAAACCAAATGCTGGAATCATCTGTAACTCCTCACTGAACTGGGCTCACTTTCTAGGGATAAATGAAGGAGATGTGTCTTGGTATCTCACTAATTCTATTCTTCACAAGCTAAATGAAATCACTACTACCATGCTATGTGCCAGGGCTAGGAAAACATATATGGTAGTACAATTTTCTATTCTACCTCATATAGGAAGCACATATGCACTAGTTGGCATGGATTGCATTTCCTATATTGCTTGATGGCAAAGAGAAGAGTAAATCTGCTAAGGCTCATTCTGGATTATATGATAAGTGCAACCATGAAAGAAAACGGAGGACTACAAGTGTTCCATATGGAATGTTGTTGACAAAGCTTCTTCAACATATACGTTTTCCACTTAATTGAAAGGTGTGAATACCTGGAAGGAACTATACTCAGACCCTCCTTTTTCAGAATCTCAAGGAAAGGTCCATTATCCCAGCCTCGGAACCAACTAGGCAGAGTCCTCGGACAAGGGGAGATATAGCCAGAAAAGCCTCCCAGAAGGCTGAGTCTTAACAGGAGAAAACTAAAGACAAAAAGGAAGTTAATCCTCCTGGAGACTGAGATTGAGAACTCGGAGGAGGAAGAATCCAATCTTCTTCTTCACACTAACAAGAGGAGGACAAAAAGAGAGTAAGAGTCAGCATCACAAGAAACTCATATAGCAGATAAACTAGTGAAATTCATCAGGAGGAGAGATATTTGGATCCAACTCAAAGATATGCCTAAACATGAATCTAGGATCTCCATACTAATGAAGGAAGTCACAAAATATCAAGAGACTGGCTGTCGAGTTATTGTTACTGACTCTGAAGAAGATGAAGAATGTGCAGAAGAAGTAGAAGCATCTTCATCTGAAGGTGAGGAAAACTTGCTTAGAAGTGAAAAGGCTAGGTTGAGTGCTTTAATAGAACCTACTGTCGAAGAGCCAGCTGAGGAAGTATATGAAATAGTATTTGCTCTCATCCTAATTGTCCTTTAACTTCCTTCTTCTATTTGCATAACTTCCATTGAGGAATAAAAAGATAGGACATTAGAAGTTGAAGATCCTCAAGCTAAAGAAGCTGCTACTTCTGCGTCGGCTCAGATGCTCAATATTGGTTATGCTCCTTCTACTAAGCCTACTTCTACTCCTACTGCTAATCATATCATATGCTCTCCACCACCTGCTACTGCTACTACTGCTGATGCTAAAGCTAAATCACCTAAGTCTAGGGAAATTATACCCCTAGATATACCTGAGTCTTCTCCAAGAATTGCTCCATCAATATTTACACCCATCAACCTGCCTTACCAGTCTTCAATTGAGCCTCCAGCAAGCTCTCAATTCGATCGAATTATCTTGTGACATCTCAGAGAGTTTGCCTCTGGGGTTGATTGGGTTGAAGCAATGAACATTAAGCAAGCCGCTCTTTACATTCTTCAAACCTCTAAAGATATTCTTCGTGAAATAAGGCACAGGGGCTAATGATAGTGTTCCTGGATTCCAGCATACCTCTTTTTTGCTGATGTTAAAAGGGGGAGAAGAATATAGATTGAAGAAAATCTTGTGCTGAGAAAGACAGGGGGAGTACGTTGAGGGGTAGCCATTTAGAAATTTTTTTTTAGCGTCCAAATTTTTTTTATTAGACATTGTTTTTCTTTCTTTTTTTTTGTTACTTAAGTACAATTTCAAGTTTTATTTTAACTGATCTTATATCTCTTTTCCACTCTAATACATTTGGTCTTTTTTTTTTTACTTTGATACAATTGTTTTTCCTTGACCCGTGATATATATATCTTGCTCAAGCCAATCAAGCATTCTATGCTGATGAATGAGTGATCCTTTACTTGCTTGATCTGATATCTCATTATATCAATGTTTCTTTCTAAATGCTCAAGCTATGGAACATATTATGATTAATGCTTTGATACATGTTATTGTGTGTTCCGTTATATATATCAGTATGCGAGCTCACTTAAAAATCATGTCTTTTGTTTCAAGCTTTGTTTCACAAAATTTGATGCTCTGATACCTATGTGAAGAGTTTCATAACTCATAATACAAGCTCAAAATTGCTTTTGCTATAATTTAAGTGGAACTGATCCATGTTGACCTTCAAAAACATCGAGTAGTATGTGCTAATTTTTTAAAGGTTTCTTTGATTATCAGAAACTACATCTATATCAGTTTGCTTGCTTTCTCCACTCACATGCTCTAATATATCTTTTTTATACAAACATGAGCATCCATTTCTAAAATGAGTTTGGATAAAGATGTGTTGAATAAGAAAATTAATTAAGATGAAATATCACAAGTATTACCTGTTTTTATTCAAGCAAGTGAATTTTCAGAAAGTTTCTTTTAATGACTAAAAATCATGTTGTTTTTGTAAAAAGGGCTTAAACGATGATATCCTCTTCTACATTGTCCTGATACCTCTAAGAAAGTACGCTAAGTAATTTCAAAAGCTTCATTGACAAGCATAATAGCTATGATTTAAGTCACTTAAGACTATAAACGCTTTTGATTTTTATCCATATCATGCCTTAAGAAAAGGTCTTCTTGAAAATCACATCATGTGATATGTTGAAAGAATATAATTATCACTGTACATTTTCTGCAATATTTCTTTCAATTTATTTTCAAAAGATTTTCTTCAGATTGGTTTATCATCATCAAAAAAGGGGAGATTGTTAGCTCCAGAACCCTCTTGAAAGCTTTAAAGTTATATATTTTGAATGACAACAAAGCCAATTTAAGAAAAATATTTTGAAGAATGATTAATGTTTATCTTGAGTTTAAACATATTTTGTCTCTTATTAAGAGATGGAAACTAAATAGAAATGATAATTATATTTTAAATCGAGCATATACATGCATAACAGATTGAAGAAAATAACTAGAACAAGAAACCAAGACTCGGTACTTCAGAAAGTACACTTGGAATGAAGATGTCAATCAAACTCTAAAGCCAATGTGTTCTACAATCTTCAATCATCATATTTGCAATATTTTTATCATTTTCAAGCTCCGATTGAAGACTAGAAGACCAGAGAATCATCAAGGAAATGATGCCTCATTTCAAAAGGCTTACTTAACAGTGAAACAGTGTGCTTTACAAGAAAAGAAGGGAAATTTGAAATTCAAATTTCAAAAGTCAAACCCAGTGACAGACTGGTGTGTCATCTCTACTGCCAACTTGGTCAACTACCCCAGCTTCTAAAAGAAAGAGTTCAGAAACCAATTTCAGAAAGTAAAAGTAGTTTCTGAAGGTACATCAGAAGCCTTAACTTTATAACAGCTTCTACAACACAAACATGCTACTTTTTTAGACTACTTTTCCATTACCCAAATAGAAGATCAACACATGTCACTTGGAGAACTGATCAAGAGCAACGGTCATAAGGGCAGACTATCTATAAATAGAGATACTATGCTTATAAAGAACACGACAAACATTACACAAGAGTAAAAAATGCTATGAAATTTTCTCCTTATCTTCTTATAAAGATCATTATATCTTGTAATAAGTTTCCTTGGTTGTAAAAATCTTCTCTATATGTTCCTTCATTGCTTATACATTCTTCCTAGAAAGAATAGCTAAAAAGAAGTCATTCAAGTAATCTCAGGTCTTTCATTATGCATATTAAAGAAACTTGACTATAGGTAGTTTGAGTTGCAAACCTAAACACAAACCTCTGTAACTTTAATCTAGTAGTGATCATTGTGAGTTAGCTTGGAGAAGTTGGTTAAAGACTACTTATAACATGACAGTAAAGGTATTTTGTTGGTGACGGTTTAGCTTGGAGAGGCTGGTGAATAGTTACTTAGTTTGTAATAGTAGGGGTTATCTACTGGTCACAGTTCACCTTGGAAAGACCGGTGAATAACTACTTGGTTTGTGATAGTAAGGGTTGTCTACTGTTCACGGGTTAGAACTTGGAAAGGCTATTGTAAAGACTATCTGGTTTCTTTCTCTGGTTGAGAAAGGTTTTAGTGTAACTCAATGGTAGTTGAGAACTGGATGTAGGTAGGTTAGTCGAACCAGTATAAAAACACCTGTATAGCATCTTCTTCTTCCTTATCGCTTTTACAATAGCTGCTCTATAGTTGTTCATTTATATTTGCTTAAAGTTTATCCTTTTAGCTATTCTATTACTATTGTTGTACTTCAAAAAGTTACTTTCTGAAACCTTTAGCACTGGTTTCGCTGTACTTCAAGCACAATGCTTGATAGTATTTTGTTTAAAAGTTTCAGTTGTAAAAAGAGGAATTGAAGCAAAACGCGATTCAACCCCCTTCTCGTGTATTTTTCTATCTACAGAAGTTGCACTGTAAATTTTTAGAAAGGTTTCAACATCTGCTAAGATAAAATTCTTGGAATTGCCTCATCCCAAGTGAGTGTACTTTTTATGTGATAGTTTTTGTGATTGTTGGTAAAGACAATGACTACAAGGGATTGTTAGTGTTGACAATGGGAGCTGGAAATGTGCTCATTTCAATCAAGGTGGAGATTATTGGTTTTGATTGAAAAAAAAACACCTTGGAAGAAGTCCCACATCACCTTGGAATGAAAAGGAAAGGGAAGCTTATTGGAACAAGTCTTACATCGCCTAAGATTGCAAGTGGAAATAGTTACCAAGGCTATATATATGGAGTCAATTTCTTCATTTCAATTCACACCAGTCGAAAACACTTTAAGCTTGTAGCTGGCTTTTTTATTTTCTCTGTACTTTGGTCTTAGCATATTTTAAGATGTAGTTTAGGTACTTGATTTGGAGAGTGTGGGTGTATTAGGGGCCTTAGAGTGCGTGAGAGTGAAAATTATGTGTTGTAACAAATTTCACATAGTGTTATTCTTTAATTGTTATTGGCAGCGACTGTAGTGATTGTGTTTTTATTTTTCTTTCTCTATGTTTAAGGATAGTTCTCAAGGAAGGAAAGAGACATTTTTACACACACACACACATATATTTTGATCGCAAAAATAATATATATATTAAGAGGTCTACCTTAGTCCTATAGACATTTTCTCTCTCCATAATAAGGTTATTAATGCTTAAAATAGTAATGAAATGCAATTCCCAAAA
Organism: Dalbergia cochinchinensis; assembly: GCA_031216125.1. Classification (NCBI taxonomy): domain Eukaryota; kingdom Viridiplantae; phylum Streptophyta; class Magnoliopsida; order Fabales; family Fabaceae; genus Dalbergia; species Dalbergia cochinchinensis. The sequence goes on along the minus strand of CM062373.1, from coordinate 47,739,846 downwards.
CTATTATTTTTCCACACTTGTTTTACCTTCATTAATTGATAGACTCAGTTGATATGAGTTAATTTGCCTTCAAAATTCAACCTTTGGCTCCTTATAAGATGTATCTATGTGTTCCTTGTTTATTTGGCTTAAGGAAGGTTAGGGGATCGGAGAAAGCTGCTTCAAGTAGGGCTAGAAGACGTCTTTTAATATCATGATATGGAAGAAAATTTTGAGTTTAAAAGAAAGATAAATTAGTTTTTACGATTATTAAAAATTAAAAACAAAAATGAAAACTTATTGGAATGGATTTTTTGAGGTGAACACTGAGAGTTTTTGTTAGACAAAATGATGGTGTAAGAAAGAGAGAATTATTTTAATATCTTTGATTTTAAAATCAAATAAATTAATATTGTCATTATACATACCTAATCCTAAGTATATAAGCTTCCATTAAAAGTAGCACGTGTTGCTTACTCAGTAGACTAGCACGTAGTTTCACAATGAAGGCCTTTTTAAAATTTTACCTAAGCATGCACTTTAGGCAAATTAGTACCTTAAAAAAAAAGAACTGATAAATTAGTCTCTAACAATTTAAAATGCCAGACACGTTAATCCCCCTTTGTAAAGAAACTCCATTAACGAGTATGACATGACTGATAAAAGGCTAACATGGCACCATTATCTTCTCACAGAAGCCACCCCATTACTAAACGGTGTCATTTCATTACGAACCAATTTGTCCTATTTAATATTTCATTAGGGTCCACTTTGATCTATTTATAGAAGCCTAGGGACCAATTTGTCTAGACTAGGAATGCTAGCAATGTTAGTTTGGCACCATTAGCTCCTTCTTTTGTTTCAAATTCTTTAACTCCTTTTGTTAATATGGTTATTGTTATATACTTTTTCAAGTTTTATGTTATTTCTTATAGGTTTTAATTTTGACTTTTCATTAACTATGACTTTTTAAGAGCTATTGAGTTCTTTGTGCTCTAAAAAAAACTACTCTAAAAAAGCTATAATACTATTGTTCGATAAAATAATGTAAAAATTATCCTCAATATGAAGAACTCACCATAATAGTGTTTGATAAATATATCGTAAAGTTTTTTTTACAGTAAAATAATGACTAAAATTGTAACATCCTAATTTTTAATCCAATACTCCTAGAACGTATTTAGGTTAACCATTAGTCTATTACTTCTTAGTTTCATCTTTTCTTTAAATTACTTAGCAGAAAATACGAATAAATTTTTCTTTTTGAACTTGAAAACAAAAACGTGAGCCTCGCATTAATATAAAACCTTTCGTTCGTCATAAACATAACTTACAAGGAAAAGAAATCACATATAAACATGAAATACAGTATTATATTAACCACATATCATAACCACATCATTATAGTTACATAGTACTAGCATCAGTGTTCACAACAAAACATGCATATATATATGAAATACTTCTTATCCACCTACGAGGTTGGATAAGTAACAACCTAGAGACTATCCTATCTATTCTTCCGCAACGACCCTCGGCATCCGTTTGCTGAAGTGACCTTTAAGCACGAACCTCAGAAGAAGTCACGAACCTTGTTACTATCCTTGTCTGGAGACGACACGGAAGAAAAGAGAGGGGTGAGAAACTTATTCAAGATTCTCAGTAGGGATTTCTGACTCTAACACAAATGTCATTGTCATCGTCCCCATCCACTCCGGTTTTCATTATAAAAAGGGTGTGCATACATAAGGATCGATTTTAAACTTCTTAAATCTATTTATCCGGAGTGGGTGTCTTTTAACATGAGTCTTAATGATATGAATGCAATAGATATTGAATGAATGCATGTCAATACCATATGCAAACAGTACTAGCTTTTTAGCAAGTATAGCATTCATAGACATAGTGCATGATACATGGGTCATAAAAACATAGATTATAAAACATAGAACATGGAACTTGATACATAGTACATGGTACATAAAACATGAATCGTGGAACGTAGAACTTGGTACTTAAAACATTGGTGCATGGTAGCTTAACTTGGTTACTTAGGTGACGTTAACATATTATTCTTTTCTTCCTGGGGGCCACCCTAATATTTCTCCCTTTTGAGAAATCTCTAGGTTATGAGTGTAACATCCTAATTTTTAACCCAATACTCTAGAACATATTTAGGTTAATCATTAGTCTGTTACTTCATAGTTCTCATTTAACTTTGAATTACTTAGCGGAAAATACGGGTAATTTTTTTTGAAATAAAAGTGAGAGCCGCGTGATGCGATAAGCGGTAAACCATGCAAAGTAAAACAATCGTCTCACAATCATCATAACATAAGGCACATCATGAACATCACTGAATATAATCTCATATATATATAACTTGCCCACTTATAAGTGTGGGACTTAATTCAGTACAAGGGAAATACAACCTAAAACATAAACATAATCTACTCCCCTACCCGAGTGCATCTAATAGGATAACCTCTAAACAAAAGAAGGTTTATCCCCATCTAAGTGGTGTGTGTGCTCTAACCGGGTACTCCATCGGACGATCGTCACCTCCTACTGGCGTCCATCTCGCGAACGAGGCAGATATCCGGGAAACTGGGCGAGCTCCTCGGACGTGAAGAGGCGGAATGGGGATCGAGGGTGACCCCCACGGTATGGTCGCATCTCCGGTCGTCGCGTGAGCCGTGGTTGGGTCACGGTATCCTCACCGCCTCCCTCATCCGTGGTGGAGAGGGGGCAGAGTCCTCGCTATACGGATGGGTAGGCGGGTCCTCGGATGGGTCGGTCTCCGTGAAATAGGTCCGGGGCACATAGTCGGGATAATCTCGCATGGCTAAGGCGGCGGTGTGCCTACGGAGTACTCTCTCGTCATGCGTACGCGCACGCTCAAAACCCGCTCGTCGTCGCCATACGGTGCGATCGGGAGAAGTGATGGGTGTGCGGGATGAGCGAAGGGGCGTCCTACGAACATGAAAATCCGCACCGTGCACTGCCCTTCAAATGGTATGACCCGTGAGTCGGGTCATAGTGCACCTCCCATGTCGGGGTGTCCATGAATGCTACGAACGCCGCCATCTGAAGACGTGACGGAAAGAAAGAGATAGAGGGAGTGAGAATCTTACTAAAGAATCTCAGTAGGGCCTCCTACTACCTAGGTGTCATCATCTACGTCCTCAGGAACCTTGGGTTTAATTATGTGAAATGACTGAACATGCATTTAGTTCATTTTAAACTTCAAAAATATACTTTAGCCAAGGTCCGTTCATTTTAGGATGATCTTAATGTCATGAATGCAACATAATGGAAAATGTATGCATGGCACTACCTAATGCACATACATAAAACATAACATCAAGCATCATCATCATTGGTGGCATAAAGTGGCAATAGTAACATTCATATGGGACAAAACATAGTGACATAATCATAATCATGAACTTTTCTTCCTCATGGGCCACCCTAAAAGACAATCGAACTGGGGGTGCTCGGCCGAACCGGTGTCACCCAGAACGTGTCATACATCTAGGTTATGAGCTCATACCTTAACTAGTCGTCACTAGTTCTTACTTACCACTTAACGATAAGCGTATCATAAATCCCGACTATCTGAGTGCGGGTTAGGGGGCAAATCTCTTAGGGGTGCTCGGCCGAACCGGTGTCACCTAAGAGTATAAAATGGTACCGATGTCACATGAGTTCTATGGAGGTGCTCGGCCGAACGGTGTCATCCTAGAACCCATCTTAGTACCTTAATTTTCAAAATTTCTTTAAGTCCCCAAATTTGCCAGAAATTCGGCCAAAGCGGTCATTACACCGAAGTTTCCTTCCAAATTTGTCGAAATTGCGCCAAAGCGGACATTACACCGAATTTCCTTCCAAATTTGCTTTATGCCACATAAACACATAACCTCATAAATTCCTCATATGAATAACATCATCATCATTAGCATACTTCATGCATCATCATACATCATTCAAACGCTTACCCTCACGGTAGCTTATGCTTTGACCCTTACGGGTCTTAATCTTGAGATATAGCTCTCTAATATCCGTCGCTCATATTTTTATGCCCCTAAGGCTCATATTAAACATCATTCTTCATTCTCATGTTCATACTTAAATCTGAATAGCATAGGACAGAATCTCTAACTCGTTTTTACGGGGTTCTAGAACTTACGTTTTAGATCCTTTCTCGGTTCCGACATAGCGTGAGGCGCTATACATTAAATCTAAATCAATTATGAGACATTCCTATGCTTAAGGACTAATTATTAATCATGTTTATCATGTTGTAAGGGTGCTGGACAGATTCCAGAAAATTAAATGTTCTAAGAGTTCTACATTTGCATTTTTACGGTTTTCTAGCTACTAGTTTCCCCATAGGTGCTAGAATTCGATTCTAACTCAAATGATACCAAGTTTTTCATGTCTAAACAATCTAAATCTGATTATGTTCCCATTAAAACAGTTTGGATTGGTTCCATAAACAAATGGGTCAAAACTATGTTAAATTCTAGCTTTACGGTATTTCTAGTTAGCTAGTTTCTTACCTATCATGCATAGGTTCGCTTCTACATCATCACATGATATTTTCACACATTCCAACGCATTAAAACATCATCATACAGCGTCACATTCATCACATCAGAACCGAAAACATCTTGCCTCAATAAGAGAATTAAATTGACATTTCTAGGTACGTAAGTTAACTAGTTTCTCTTGGAATCAATCTAGAATTTCTAAAACTCTTTGCAAAACATTTTAATTCATCAAGAGGCTAGGTGAAGCCTTAGGTCACTGACCAAAACATATTCCATCCCCTAAAAGAGATTGGAATCACAACTTATAACGACATAACCTTATAAAGAATTGTCAAACTTTAAGGAAAACTCAAAACATAGGCTATTGGTCCTAGTAGCTAGATGAAAACTCATTGCAAGTCCATCTTCACTACTTGGCCGAAAAACGCATACATTCAAAGTGTGGTTTGCATTGAACTTTAACTTGGAATGAAATGGGCAAGTCTTTGAGCTCTAGGTTCTTAAGTTACGACATAAACTAAGCGTGCTCATGCTCTTCATTTTTAATCTTGCTTTCAAGGTAAAGTGATGACTTGAAATTAAATATGCAAGGCATAATTTAAACGTGTAAACTCGAAAGTAAATATGCGAAGCATAATCTTAAACGTGCAAGCTTGAAAGTAAAGATGCAAGATTCAATTCTTTATTTTAGTGCTCTTGGCCCAACAACAATCGACTTTAAGGCCGAAATAGATAGGCATTCGAGAAATTAATTAGGTGATAATGCAAGTTCAATTCTTTATTTTAGTGCTCTAGGCCCAACAACAATCGACTTTAAGGCCGAAATAGAAAGGCTTTGAGAATTAAGTTAAGTGATGATACAAGTTCCATTTTAATCTTTATGTTCTTAGGTGATGGCTTGAAAGTAAAGATGCATAGCAAGAATGTAAATATGAATGCAAGCATAAAATAAATTATGCAAGTTCATTTTATCTTTCTAGAGCTCTTAACAAGACTTTAAAGGAACTTAAACCTCAACCCAAACTCATCAAACCAAGACAAGGTAAAAGTCTAGAGTTCTTAGAACTCAACATAACATATTTAAAAATCAAACATCTAGCATGAAAAGGAAAAGGTAATGGCCGAAACTTCAAGGAAAGAAAAGAAATGTTTGAAACTCTAGAATCCATGATCTTGGTGATATACAAACTCCAACATCATGAGACCTCATCATTGAGTCATTAGAACCATTTTGAAACAACATCAAAGTTAAGGTTCTCAAAAGTTCAAGAAAGGAAAAATCTAGAAACACTTTTGCTCAAGAACAAAAATCAAGCTCTAGAGTTTGTTTCAAGTGATGAACATCATCATGAAACTCTCATCATCAAGCTCTCATTCCTTTGTTCTCCAAGGCCCATGGCCGAAAATGAAAAGGTAAAGGGAAGAAAAAGAAGTTCTAAAAAGAATCAAGAGAAACTATGAACTTTAAGCTTAGAACAAGAACTTTAAAGAAAGAACACATGAAAGAAAATCCCTACTTGGTGTGATGAACTTGAAGATGGAAGAAGAAGATGAAGATGATGAAGAACTTGAAGAACTCCAAGAACTTGAAGAACACAAAGACTTTGAGAGAAAAAGAAAAGCTTTGAGTGTTTCCTAAACTTAGCAAATGATCTAAAAGTGGTGCAAGCTCCTCAAGGCATTCTATTTATAGAGAATTGAAACAAATGGAGGATGTATGTGGGCTGATGCATTTTTCGGCCAAGAGGTGCAGAATTGGAGGGTTCCATGTGTTCCATGAGGTGAGATAATGTGTTCTTGAGGTATGGTGAGGTATGGTTCAAAGCATGGTGAGGTATGGCTCAAGGTATGGCTCAAGCATGGTTCTTTGAGTGAGAAAACAATTAAACATGTGGTCAATGGGGATGAGGTCTGGCGAAACTTCATCATGCATGGGGAGGATTAGTTTGCATTTTAATTGTGGTTTAGAGTTGTGTTTAGGTGTATCTTTGGTTATGCTTAAGATTAGGAATTTGTAAGAAGGTGTTTAGGTAAGGTAAATGGGTAATTAAGGTGGTCTAGACATAATTAAGGAGTGGTCTTGCACCATTAGAGAGTTAAATCCTCAATTTAGAGTTTAAACAACTCTAGACACATTTCCTTGATTTAAGGAAATGGAGAGAAAACACTATTCAAGATTCCAAGACTAGGAATCCTGAGTTCTAAAAAGGCATTTAAGTTTAATCTAAGCAATTTTAGGTTCTAATTAACTTCAATAAATTATTTTGACTCTAGATTAATTAAGGAAATAAATTAATCTTCGTTTAGAGCCTAATATTGCTTAGGTTTGCTTAATTACGTCATTAAGCTTAAAAACACTATTCCAGGGGCAAAATCGTAATTTTGCACTAAAACTGCCCGGGATCACCGGGGCTTGAACAGAGACCTCTAGACACATGAAAACATGTTTTTAAACCTCTGGGGAAAGTTCCGGGCTCAAACGGCACCTTTACCCGCGTAAAAACGCTATAGGGGTATTTTGGTCATTTTGACTAAAGCTGGAAAACGAAATTTTCGCTTCCGAAAGCATTCAAAGGCCATTCAATCCCCTTCAAACATTGAGTTGACCCTTCGAGGATGACCGAGTTGGTTACCCTCGAGTTCGGGTCAGGAAATGACCTCAGGGGCATTTTGGTCATTTCCCTCGGACAGAAAAATCGGGGTGTTACATTACTCCCCTCCTTAAAAAGAATTTCGCCCTCGAAATTCGTTACCTTGGAAAAGCTCGGGATACTTGTCTTGCATTTCTGACTCTAGCTCCCATGTAAACTCTTCGGATTTGTCGCGCCCCCATGCTACCTTTACCAATGGAACAGACTTGTTCCTCAGCTGCTTGACTCCGCGGTCCACGATTCTCGTAGGGGGAAGATTGAAAGTTAGGTCGTCCCTTAACTGAACATGCTCTGGCTCTAAAACGTGGCTAGGGTCGGACTCATACTTCCTTAGCTGAGAGACGTGAAAGACGTCATGGAGATTAGAAAGATTAGGGGGTAAGGCTATTTTGTAGGCAACTGTTCCTATCCTTTGAAGAATTTGGAAGGGACCAAGGAATCGGGGGCTCAACTTTTTGACTTTCATGGCTCTTCCTATGCCTGTAGTGGGGGTAATCCTAAGGAACACATGTTCTCCCTCCTCGAACTCCAAGGGCTTGCGCCGCTTGTCCGCATAGCTCTTTTGTCTACTTTGAGCAGTGAGCATCCTATCCTGGATCCTCTTGATTTGTTCCGTTGTTTCCCTCACTACATCGGGTCCTAAGACACTTTGCTCCCCAGGCTCGTACCAACACAAAGGTGATTGGCACTTCCTTCCATACAATGCCTCGTACGGTGCCATACCGATGCTTGCGTGATAACTATTGTTATACGCAAACTTGATCAAAGGCAAGTACCTATCCCAACTTCCCCTTTGGTCTAACACACAGGCTCTTAGCATATCCTCTAGGGTTTGGATCGTCCTTTCAGATTGTCCGTCTGTTTGTGGGTGGTAAGCAGTGCTCAAGCATAGCTTTGAACCAAACGCCTTTTGGAAGGCTCTCCAAAAACGCGACGTCAACCGCGGATCTCTATCCGAGATTATCGTCGACGGTACTCCATGCAATCTTACGATCTCTTGGATGTATAACCGAGCCAATTTATCTAAAGAGTACGTCACTCTAATAGGTAGAAAGTGTGCCGACTTGGTTAGTCGATCCACTATCACCCATATAGCATCATGGCCAGCTTGCGTCTTAGGCAATCGTGTCACGAAATCCATAGATATGCATTTCCACTTTCATTCGGGATTGATGTGGGTTGCAACAAACCTGAAGGTTTTGGTGCTCGATTTTCACTTTCTCGACATACCAAGCACTTACTAACCCAGCGACTACATCCTTTTTCATTCCGGCCACCAAAACATCTTCTTCAAATCTTGGTACATCTTGGTAACACCGGATGAATGGTGAAATAGCTTTTGTGAGCCTCCTCCAAGATCTTCTCTCGGAGGTCACCATCTTGGGGTACGCAGATCCTTCCCTCAAATCTCCATATCCAATCCTCACCTCTTTCAAACCTTTTAACTTTCCCGCCTTAACAAAGCATCTATGATCTCTTCGAACTCCTCATTCTCTCGTTGTGCTAACATGATTCTCTGCTTAAATCCACTTGTTACGCTAAGGTAGCACATCTTTATCCCTCTATCGGTTTCTAACATCCCTAGATTCATATACCTAAACTTCTCTATCAACTCAACTTCTTTGATCATCATATGGGACAAGTGTAACGACTTTCGGCTCAAGGCGTCGCGACTACATTAGCCTTGCTTGGTGGTAACTTAAACCGAAATCGTAGTCCTTGAGGAATTCCATCCACCTTCTTTGCCTCATATTTAACTCCTTTTGATCAAAGAGGTACTTGAGACTCTTATGATCGGAGAAAACTTCAAACCTTACACCATACAAGTGGTGTCTCCACATCTTTAAGGCAAACACTACCAAGGCTAATTCTAGGTCATGGGTGGGGTAGTTAGCCTCGTGAGGCTTGAGTTGTCGTGATGCATAGGCTACCACTTGCCTATTTTGCATCAACACACACCCTAGTCCTTTGCCCGAAGCATCACAATATACCTCGAAGGGTACATTGGGGCTAGGTAAGACTAAGACTGGGTCGTGGGTTAACCTTTCCTTAAGCTCTTGGAAACTCTTCTCACATTCGGGCTCCACTCAAGCGGGCATTCTTCCTAGTGAGCTTGGTCAAGGGTAGGGCTAGCTGGGAAAATCCTTTGATAAACCTACGGTAGTAGCTTTGCTAAACCCAAAAGCTCAGTATTTACATTACGGTGGTTGGTCTATCCCAATTCATTACGGCTTCTACCTTACTAGGATCAACGGCTATACCTCCTTTTGACACAACGTGCCCTAAAAACTTGACCTCCTCCAACCAAAATTCACACTTAGAGAGTTTTGCATATAGCTTTTTCTCCTTCAAAATCTCCAAAACTATCCTTAAATGACGCTCATGCTCCTCGTGGGTCTTCGAATAGATGAGTATATCATCTATAAAAACGACCACGAATTGATCTAAATAGGGTCTAAAGATCCTATTCATGTAATCCATAAACAATGCAGAGCATTTGTCAACCCAAAAGACATCACCGCGAACTCAAAGTGTCCATACCGAGTTCTAAAGGCGGTCTTTGGTATATCCTGATCTCTCACTCTAATTTGGTGGTATCCTGACCTTAGGTCGATCTTGGAAAACACTACCGCTCCTCTCAATTGGTCCATGAGATCATCAATCCTAGGCAAAGGGTATTTGTTTTTCACTGTCACACGATTTAATTGCCTATAATCTATGCACAACCTCATACTCCCGCCCTTCTTTTTCACAAACAAGACCGGGGCTCCCCATGGTGAAGCACTAGGTCTTATGAAGCTTTTCTCTAAAAGTTCCTCAAGTTGGGTTTTAAGCTCGGCTAGTTCTAGGGGTGACATTCTATAGGGGGCAATGGAGATTGGTCCCGCTCCAGAACCAACTCAATGGAGAACTCCACTTCTCGCTCGGGAGGGAACTCGGGTATATCTTCCTAAACACCTCGGGATAGTTTCTCACTATAGGTATATTCTCTAAATTCTGCTCAAAGTGTACCTCGCTAGCGGCTAGGAGAACATATCCCTTAGTCTTTTTCCCACTACATTGTCCCTCTACGGCATTGAGATAGAGTTTCAAAGGTTGACTTATTTCACTAGGGGGAGAAGGAAAGACGACTGCTTTGGTGTCACAGTCTAACAATACGGTTGGCGTGAAGCCAATCCATGCCAAGAACTATTCCTATACCTTTCATGGGTAAACAAATTAAATCCACAACATATGATCTATTTTTCTGTGGTGAGGTGACAATTTAGGCAACAATAACAAGTATTCACAGGATGATTTGTGGGGTAGAGACAATAAGATCAAAAGGAAGTTTGGAAGTTTTCAAATTTAGAGTCTCGACACTAGCATATGAAATAAAAGAATGTGTTGCACTGAGTCATATAGCACGCTTAAGGTTCTACCATCTATTTCGCACTTACCTTCTATGAGACCATTGGATGTGTCCGCCGTCTACATTGAGGGTGAAGACCCTCCCTTGGTGTTGCGTGGGAATTCTCGGCTTCTTTGGCCTCCCACTAGTGCGCTTGTCGGGCGTAGTGGCCGTGCCTTCCGCATCGGAGGCAGATATTCTGCCCCGCTAGGCAGGGGCGGTTGCCATGATCCTTCCCGCACTTGGGACATAGCACGGCTGGGATAGCTTGGGCGGGGGTTCCTTGAGGCGCCTTGTTCCTAGTCCCACTTGACCCTCCTTGGTTGTTTCGGGGGCCGCCCGACCCTCCTTGTCGGTTGTTGTTGTGGTTGTTGCGGTTGTTGTTGTTGTTCTGGAATTGTGGTCGGTATGATTGCTTGGGTTGTTGGTGGAAGGGGGTTCTTTGTTGTTGTTGATGTGGCTTGAATTGGTTGGTGTGGTAGGGGTTGTAATGGTTTCGGGATTGGTTTGGATATTGGGGCTTGAATTTTGGGGCTTGAGGTGCTAGCCCCTTGTTCCGTGCTGCCCTTGCAGCATTGATTTTCTTCTGTCCCTCTTCCATGATCCGGCACTTGTTGACTAGGGTTGGAAAGTCCCTAATCTCCATGTGCGCCACAGCATAGTTGAGCTCTGCCGTTAGTCCGGCCTCATACTTGACGCACTTCCACACCTCGTCGGGTTTCCTTGAAACACCCTAGAGAACTTAATCGGCTCCTCGAATTTCGCCGTGTCTTTGGGCGACAGAGACCCTCCTTGAGTCGATTGCATGAACTCAATATCTTCGCGTTCCTCACGGACTCGGGAAGTACTTCTCGTGAGAAGTAGGTCTTGAATAGCTCCCGGTTGACAAAGCGAAGCTTCTAGCGATCTTGGTGCCAGTCCCACCGTAACTTCGGCATCCGACTCCATCATATAAGCAAGAAGGTGACCTTTTGCTCCTCCGAGCAAGCCACCACGGGCTAGATCTTCTCCATGTTTGTGATCCACTCATCAGCTTTCTCGGGGTCCATGGCTCCTCGGAAGGTTGGTGGGTTCGCCTTGCGAAACTCACCAAACCTCGCTTGCTCGACCATTTCGGCAGTAGGGGGAGCACGTCTGGTGTTCCTTGTTGGTTCATCCTCTCGAACATCTGCTCCATGGCTCTTGCCATGTCACGAACAAAGAAGCAGTGATGGCATCGCTTGGTCTCCCTCGGTCGGGGTCTAGGTTGTCTCCTTGGTGCCATTGGTCCCTAAACACATGAGACAATAAACATTGAGGTGATCAGGCTCAATATTCCATGTAAAATGAGCTAGTTACCATGGCGCGCGCAAGTAGACAAGGGTCATGAACTCCTACCCTATAGCTTATCTCTAGTTAAGCTCTCACGCATGACATAGCTATCGCATTACGCTTTAGAAAGCATAGTCAGTCCAATCCTCGAGGCTCCATGAGAATCGAATCGCTGATACCATAATGTAACATCCTAATTTTTAACCCAATACTCTAGAACATATTTAGGTTAATCATTAGTACATTACTTCATAGTTCTCATTTAACTTTGAATTACTTAGCGGAAAATACGGGTAATTTTTTTTGAAATAAAAGTGAGAGCAGCGTGATGCGATAAGCGGTAAACCATGCAAAGTAAAACAATCGTCTCACAATCATCATAACATAAGGCACATCATGAACATCACTGAATATAATCTCATATATATATAACTTGCCCACTTATAAGTGTGGGACTTAATACAGGACAAGGGAAATACAACCTAAAACATAAACATAATCTACTCCCTACCCGAGTGCATCTAATAGGATAACCTCTAAACAAAAGAAGGTTTATCCCCATCTAAGTGGTGTGTGTGCTCTAACCGGTACTCCATCGGACGATCGTCACCTCTCATCAAGGCGTCCATCTCGCGAACGAGGCAGATATCCGGGAAACCGGGCGAGCTCCTCGGACGTGAAGAGGCGGAATGGGGAACGAGGGTAGGCACCACGGTATGGGCGCATCTCCTGGCCGTCGCGTAAGCCGTGGCCGAAGTCACGGTATCCTCACCGCCTCCCTCATCCGTGGTGGAGAGGGCAGAGTCCTCGCTATACGGATGGGTAGGCGGGTCCTCGGATGGGTCGGTCTCAGTGAAATAGGTCCGGGCACATAGTCGGGATAATCTCGCATGGCTAAGGCGGCGTGTGCCTCACGGAGTACTCTCTCGTCATGCGCGACGCCGCACGCTCAAAAACCCGCCGTCGTCGCCATAGGGTGCGATCGGGAGAAGTGATGGGTGTGCACGGATGAGCGAAGGGCGCCCTACAAACATGAAAATCCGCACCGCACGCCCTCAAAATGGTATGACCCGTGAGTCGGGTCATAGTGCACCTCCCATGTCGGGGTGTCCATGAATGCTACTGACGCCGCCATCTCAAGACGTGACGGAAAGAAAGAGATAGAGGGAGTGAGAATCTTACTAAAGAATCTCGGTAGGGCCTCCTACTACCTAGGTGTCATCATCTACGCCCTCAGGAACCTTGGGTTTAATTATGTGAAATGACTGAACATGCATTTAGTTCATTTTAAACTTCAAAAATATACTTTAGCCAAGGTCCGTTCATTTTAGGATGATCTTAATGTCATGAATGCAACATAATGGAAAATGTATGCATGGCACTACCTAATGCACATACATAAAACATAACATCAAGCATCATCATCATTGGTGGCATAAAGTGGCAATAGTAACATTCATATGGGACAAAACATAGTGACATAATCATAATCATGAACTTTTCTTCCTCATGGGCCACCCTAAAAGACAATCGAACTGGAGGTGCTCGGCCGAACCGGTGTCACCCAGGACGTGTCATACATCTAGGTTATGAGCTCATACCTTAACTAGTCGTCACTAGTTCTTACTTACCACTTAACGATAAGCGTATCATAAATCCCGACTATCTGAGTACGGGTTAGGGGGCAAATCTCTTTGGGGTGCTCGGCCGAACCGGTGTCACCTAAGAGTATAAAATGGTACCGATGTCACATGAGTTCTATGGAGGTGCTCGGCCGAACCGGTGTCATCCTAGAACCCATCTTAGTACCTTAATTTTCAAAATTTCTTTAAGTCCCCAAATTTGCCAGAAATTCCGCGCCAAAACGGTCATTACACCGAAGTTTCCTTCCAAATTTGTCGGAAATTCGGCTGACCAAAACGGTCATTACACCGAATTTCCTTCCAAATTTGCTTTATGCCACATAAACACATAACCTCATAAATTCCTCATATGAATAACATCATCATCATTAGCATACTTCATGCATCATCATACATCATTCAAACGCTTACCCTCACGGTAGCTTATGCTTTGACCATACGGGTCTTAATCTTGAGATATAGCTCTCTAATATCCGTCGCTCATATTTTTATGCCCCTAAGGCTCATATTAAACATCATTCTTCATTCTCATGTTCATACTTAAATCTGAATAGCATAGGACAGAATCTCTAACTCGTTTTTACGGGGTTCTAGAACTTACGTTTTAGATCCTTTCTCGGTTCCGTCTTCGCCTGAGGCGCTATACATTAAATCTAAATCAATTATGAGACATTCCTATGCTTAAGGACTAATTATTAATCATGTTTATCATGTTGTAAGGGTGCTGGACAGATTCCAGAAAATTAAATGTTCTAAGAGTTCTACATTTGCATTTTTACGGTTTTCTAGCTACTAGTTTCCCCATAGGTGCTAGAATTCGATTCTAACTCAAATGATACCAAGTTTTTCATGTCTAAACAATCTAAATCTGATTATGTTCCCATTAAAACAGTTTGGATTGGTTCCATAAACAAATGGGTCAAAACTATGTTAAATTCTAGCTTTACGGTATTTCTAGTTAGCTAGTTTCTTACCTATCATGCATAGGTTCGCTTCTACATCATCACATGATATTTTCACACATTCCAACGCATTAAAACATCATCATACAGCGTCACATTCATCACATCAGAACCGAAAACATCTTGCCTCAATAAGAGAATTAAATTGACATTTCTAGGTACGTAAGTTAACTAGTTTCTCTTGGAATCAATCTAGAATTTCTAAAACTCTTTGCAAAACATTTTAATTCATCAAGAGGCTAGGTGAAGCCTTAGGTCACTGACCAAAACATATTCCATCCCCTAAAAGAGATTGGAATCACAACTTATAACGACATAACCTTATAAAGAATTGTCAAACTTTAAGGAAAACTCAAAACATAGGCTATTGGTCCTAGTAGCTAGATGAAAACTCATTGCAAGTCCATCTTCACTACTTGGCCGAAAAACGTACATTCAAAGTGTGGTTTGCATTGAACTTTAACTTGGAATGAAATGGGCAAGTCTTTGAGCTCTAGGTTCTTAAGTTACGACATAAACTAAACGTGCTCATGCTCTTCATTTTTAATCTTGCTTTCAAGGTAAAGTGATGACTTGAAATTAAATATGCAAGGCATAATTTAAACGTGTAAACTCGAAAGTAAATATGCGAAGCATAATCTTAAACGTGCAAGCTTGAAAGTAAAGATGCAAGATTCAATTCTTTATTTTAGTGCTCTTGGCCCAACAACAATCGACTTTAAGGCCGAAATAGATAGGCATTCGAGAAATTAATTAGGTGATAATGCAAGTTCAATTCTTTATTTTAGTGCTCTAGGCCCAACAACAATCGACTTTAAGGCCGAAATAGAAAGGCTTTGAGAATTAAGTTAAGTGATGATACAAGTTCCATTTTAATCTTTATGTTCTTAGGTGATGGCTTGAAAGTAAAGATGCATAGCAAGAATGTAAATATGAATGCAAGCATAAAATAAATTATGCAAGTTCATTTTATCTTTCTAGAGCTCTTAACAAGACTTTAAAGGAACTTAAACCTCAACCCAAACTCATCAAACCAAGACAAGGTAAAGTCTAGAGTTCTTAGAACTCAACATAACATATTTAAAAATCAAACATCTAGCATGAAAAGGAAAAGGTAATGGCCGAAACTTCAAGGAAAGAAAAGAAATGTTTGAAACTCTAGAATCCATGATCTTGGTGATATACAAACTCCAACATCATGAGACCTCATCATTGAGTCATTAGAACCATTTTGAAACAACATCAAAGTTAAGGTTCTCAAAAGTTCAAGAAAGGAAAAATCTAGAAACACTTTTGCTCAAGAACAAAAATCAAGCTCTAGAGTTTGTTTCAAGTGATGAACATCATCATGAAACTCTCATCATCAAGCTCTCATTCCTTTGTTCTCCAAGGCCCATGGCCGAAAATGAAAAGGTAAAGGGAAGAAAAAGAAGTTCTAAAAAGAATCAAGAGAAACTATGAACTTTAAGCTTAGAACAAGAACTTTAAAGAAAGAACACATGAAAGAAAATCCCTACTTGGTGTGATGAACTTGAAGATGGAAGAAGAAGATGAAGATGATGAAGAACTTGAAGAACTCCAAGAACTTGAAGAACACAAAGACTTTGAGAGAAAAAGAAAAGCTTTGAGTGTTTCCTAAACTTAGCAAATGATCTAAAAGTGGTGCAAGCTCCTCAAGGCATTCTATTTATAGAGAATTGAAACAAATGGAGGATGTATGTGGGCTGATGCATTTTCGGCCAAGAGGTGCAGAATTGGAGGGTTCCATGTGTTCCATGAGGTGAGATAATGTGTTCTTGAGGTATGGTGAGGTATGGTTCAAAGCATGGTGAGGTATGGCTCAAGGTATGGCTCAAGCATGGTTCTTTGAGTGAGAAAACAATTAAACATGTGGTCAATGGGGATGAGGTCTGCCCGAAACTTCATCATGCATGGGGAGGATTAGTTTGCATTTTAATTGTGGTTTAGAGTTGTGTTTAGGTGTATCTTTGGTTATGCTTAAGATTAGGAATTTGTAAGAAGGTGTTTAGGTAAGGTAAATGGGTAATTAAGGTGGTCTAGACATAATTAAGGAGTGGTCTTGCACCATTAGAGAGTTAAATCCTCAATTTAGAGTTTAAACAACTCTAGACACATTTCCTTGATTTAAGGAAATGGAGAGAGAAAACACTATTCAAGATTCCAAGACTAGGAATCTTGAGTTCTAAAAAGGGATTTAAGTTTAATCTAAGCAATTTTAGGTTCTAATTAACTTCAATAAATTATTTTGACTCTAGATTAACTAAGGAAATAAATTAATCTTCGCTTAGAGCCTAATATTGCTTAGGTTTGCTTAATTACGTCATTAAGCTTAAAAACACTATTCCAGGGGCAAAATCGTAATTTTGCACTAAAACTGCCGGGATCACGGGGCTTGAACAGACCTCTAGACACATGAAAACATGTTTTTAAACCTCTGGGAAAGTTCCGGCTCAAACGGCACCTTTACCCGCAGAAAAACGCTTATAGGGTATTTTGGTCATTTTGACTCAAATCATGAAACGAAATTTTCGCTCGAAAGCATTCAAAGGCCATTCAATCCCCTTCAAACATTGAGTTGACCCTTCGAGGATGACCGAGTTGGTTACCCTCGAGTTCGGGTCAGGAAATGACCTCAGGGGCATTTTGGTCATTTCTGATGTAAAAATCGGGGTGTTACATTACTCCTCCTTAAAAGAATTTCGCCTCGAAATTGCTACCTTGGAAAAGCTCGGGATACTTGTCTTGCATTTCGACTCTAGCTCCCATGTAAACTCTTTCGATTTGTCGCGTCCCATGCTACCTTTACCAATGGAAGGACTTGTTCCTCACCGCTTGACTCCGCGGTCCACGATTCTCGTAGGGGGAAGATTGAAAGTTAGGTCGTCCCTTAACTGAACATGCTCTGGCTCTAAAACGTGGCTAGGGTCGGACTCATACTTCCTTAGCTGAGAGACGTGAAAGACGTCATGGAGATTAGAAAGATTAGGGGGTAAGGCTATTTTGTAGGCAACTACTCCTATCCTTTGAAGAATTTGGAAGGGACCAAGGAATCGGGGGCTCAACTTTTTGACTTTCATGGCTCTTCCTATGCCCTCGTAGTGGGGGTAATCCTAAGGAACACATGTTCTCCTCCTCGAACTCCAAGGGCTTGCGCCGCTTGTCCGCATAGCTCTTTGTCTACTTTGAGCAAGTGAGCATCCTATCCCTGATCCTCTTGATTTGTTCCGTTGTTTCCTCACTACATCGGGTCCTAAGACACTTTGCTCCCCAGGCTCGTACCAACACAAAGGTGATTGGCACTTCCTTCCATACAATGCCTCGTACGGTGCCATACCGATGCTTGCGTGATAACTATTGTTATACGCAAACTCGATCAAAGGCAAGTACCTATCCCAACTTCCCCTTTGGTCTAACACACAGGCTCTTAGCATATCCTCTAGGGTTTGGATCGTCCTTTCAGATTGTCCGTCTGTTTGTGGGTGGTAAGCAGTGCTCAAGCATAGCTTTGAACCAAACGCCTTTTGGAAGGCTCCCCAAAAACGCGACGTAAACCGCGGATCTCTATCCGAGATTATCGTCGACGGTACTCCATGCAATCTTACGATCTCTTGGATGTATAACCGAGCCAATTTATCTAAAGAGTACGTCACTCTAATAGGTAGAAAGTGTGCCGACTTGGTTAGTCGATCCACTATCACCCATATAGCATCATGGCCAGCTTGCGTCTTAGGCAATCCTGTCACGAAATCCATAGATATGCATTCCCACTTCCATTCGGGGATTGACAGGGGTTGCAACAAACCTGAAGGTTTTTGGTGCTCGATTTTCACTTTCTGACATACCAAGCACTTACTAACCCAGGCGACTACATCCTTTTTCATTCCGGCCGACCAAAACATCTTCTTCAAATCTTGGTACATCTTGGTAACACCGGGATGAATGGTGAAATAGCTTTTGTGAGCCTCCTCCAAGATCTTCTCTCGGAGGTCACCATCTTGGGCACGCAGATCCTTCCTCAAATCTCGATATCCAATCCTCTCCTCCTTCGAAACGTTATAACTTTCCCGCCTTAACAGGATCTATGATCTCTTCGAACTCCTCATTCTCTCGTTGTGCTAACATGATTCTCTGCTTAAATCCACTTGTTACGCTAAGGTAGCACATCTTTATCCCTCTATCGGTTGCTGACATCCCTAGATTCATATCCCTAAACTTCTCTATCAACTCAACTTCTTTGATCATCATGTGGGACAGGTGTAACGACTTTCGGCTCAAGGCGTCGGCGACTACATTAGCCTTGCCGGGGTGGTAACTTAAACCGAAATCGTAGTCCTTGAGGAATTCCATCCACCTTCTTTGCCTCATATTTAACTCCTTTTGATCAAAGAGGTACTTGAGACTCTTATGATCGGAGAAAACTTCAAACCTTACACCATACAAGTGGTGTCTCCACATCTTTAAGGCAAACACTACGGGCAAGCTAATTCTAGGTCATGGGTGGGGTAGTTAGCCTCGTGAGGCTTGAGTTGTCGTGATGCATAGGCTACCACTTGCCTATTTTGCATCAACACACACCCTAGTCCTTTGTTCAAGCATCACAATATACCTCGAAGGGTACATTGGGGCTAGGTAAGACTAAGACTGGGTCGTGGTTAACCTTTCCTTAAGCTCTTGGAAACTCTTCTCACATTCGGGCTCCACTCAAACGGGGCATTCTTCCTAGTGAGCTTGGTCAAGGGTAGGCTAACTGGGAAAATCCTTTGATAAACCTACGGTAGTAGCCTCGCTAAACCCAAAAAGCTCCAGATTTACATTACGGTGGTTGGTCTATCCCAATTCATTACGGCTTCTACCTTACTAGGATCAACGGCTATACCTCCTTTTGACACAACGTGCTCTAAAAACTTGACCTCCTCCAACCAAAATTCACACTTAGAGAGTTTTGCATATAGCTTTTTCTCCTTCAAAATCTCCAAAACTATCCTTAAATGACGCCATGCTCCTCGTGGGTCTTCGAATAGATGAGTATATCATCTATAAAAACGACTACTTAATTGATCTAAATAGGGTCTAAAGATCCTATTCATGTAATCCATAAACACCGCAGGAGCATATGTCAATCCAAAAGACATCCCCGCAAACTCAAAGTGTCCATACCGAGTTCTGAAGGCGGTCTTTGGTATATCTTGATCTCTCACTCTAATTTGGTGGTATCCTCGACCTTAGGTCGATCTTGGAAAACACTACCGCTCCACTCAATTGGTCCATGAGATCATCAATCCTAGGCAAAGGGGATTTGTTTTTCACCGTCAGACGATTTAATTGCCTATAATCTATGCACAACCTCATACTCCCGCCCTTCTTTTTCACAAACAAGACCGGGCTCCCATGGTGAAGCACTAGGTCTTATGAAGCTTTTCTCTAAAAGTTCCTCAAGTTGGGTTTTAAGCTCGGCTAGTTCTAGGGGTGACATTCTATAGGGGGCAATGGAGATTGGTCCCGCCCAGAACCAACTCAATGGAGAACTCCACTTCTCGCTGGGAGGAACTCGGGTATATCTTCCTGAAACACCTCGGATAGTTTCTCACTATAGGTATATTCTCTAAATTCGCTCAAAGTGTACCTCGCTAGCGGCTAGGAGAACATATCCCTTAGTCTTTTTCCCACTACAGTGGACCTCTACGGCATTGAGATAGAGTTTCAAAGGTTGACTTATTTCACTAGGGGGAGAAGGAAAGACGACTGTTTTGGTGTCACAGCCTAACAATACACGGTTGGCGTGAAGCCAATCCATGCCAAGAACTATTCCTATACCTTTCATGGGTAAACAAATTAAATCCACAACATATGATCTATTTTCTGTGGTGAGGTGACAATTTAGGCAACAATAACAAGTATTCACAGGATGATTTGTGGGGGTAGAGACAATAAGATCAAAAGGAAGTTTGGAAGTTTTCAAATTTAGAGTCTCGACACTAGCATATGAAATAAAAGAATGTGTTGCACCACAGTCATATAGCACAGTTAAGGTTCTACCATCTATTTCGCACTTACCTTCTATGAGACCATTGGATGTGTCCGCTTCGCCTACATTGACGGTGAAGACCTCCCTTGGTGTTGCGGCCGGAATTCTCGCTTGTCGCCTCCCACTAGTGCGCTTCTTGGCGTAGTGGCCGTGCCTTCCGCATCTGGCAGATATTCTCGCCCGCCAGGCAGGACGGTTGCCATGATCCTTCCCGCACTTGGGACATAGCACTACCGGGATAGCTTGGGCGGGGGTTCCTTGAGGCGCCTTGTTCCTAGTCCCACTTGACCCTCCTTGGTTGTTTCGGGGGCCGCCCGACCCTCCTTGTCGGTTGTTGTTGTGGTTGTTGCGGTTGTTGTTGTTGTTCTGGAATTGTGGTCGGTATGATTGCTTGGGTTGTTGGTGGAAGGGGGTTCTTTGTTGTTGTTGATGTGGCTTGAATTGGTTGGTGTGGTAGGGGTTGTAATGGTTTCGGGATTGGTTTGGATATTGGGGCTTGAATTTTGGGGCTTGAGGTGCTAGCCCTTGTTCCGCGTCGCCTTGCAAAGCATTGATTTTCTTCTGTCCCTCTTCCATGATCCGGCACTTGTTGACTAGGGTTGGAAAGTCCCTAATCTCCATGTGCGCCACAAAGATAGTTGAGCTCGCTGCTAGTCCGGCCTCATACTTGACGACTTCCACACCTCGTCGGGTTTCCTTGAAACACCCTAGAGAACTTAATCAGCCTCCTCGAATTTCGCTGCATCGGGCGACAAGAGACCCTCCTTGAGTCAGCTTGCATGAACTCAATATCTTCGCGTTCCTCACGGACCGGAAGTACTTCTCGTAGAAGTAGGTCTTGAATAGCTCCGCTGACAAGAAGCATTTAAGCTTTCTAGCAGCCTTCTGGGTGCCACCACCGTAACTCGGCATCCGACTCCATCATATAAGCGAAGGTGACCTTTGCTCCTCCGAGCAAGCCACCACGAGTAGATCTTCTCCATGTTTTTGATCCACTCATCGCCTTTGTCGGGTCCATGGCTCTCTCGGAAGGTTGGTGGGTTCGCTTTGCGAAACTCACCAAACCTCGCTTGCTCGACCATTTCGCAAGAGCAGGGGAGCACGTCCTGGTGTTCCCTTGTTGGTTCATCCTTCGAACATCTGCTCCATGGCTCTTGCCATGTCACGAACAAAGAAGCAGCAGTGGCATCGCTTTGGTCTCCCTCAGTCGGGGTCCTAGGTTGTCTCCTTGGTGCCATTGGTCCCTAAACACATGAGACAATAAACATTGAGGTGATCAGGCTCAATATTCCATGTAAAATGAGCTAGTTACCATGGCGCGCGCAAGTAGACAAGGGTCATGAACTCCTACCCTATAGCTTATCTCTAGTTAAGCTCTACGCATGACATAGCTATCGTGATCACGCTTTAGAAAGCATAGTCACCCAATCCTCAGCTCCATGAGAATCGAATCGCCTCGATATTATAATGTAACATCCTAATTTTTAACCCAATACTCTAGAACATATTTAGGTTAATCATTAGTCTGTTACTTCATAGTTCTCATTTAACTTTGAATTACTTAGCGGAAAATACGGGTAATTTTTTTTTGAAATAAAAGTGAGAGCCGCGTGATGCGATAAGCGGTAAACCATGCAAAGTAAAACAATCGTCTCACAATCATCATAACATAAGGCACATCATGAACGTCATCGAATATAATCTCATATATATATAACTTGCCCACTTATAAGTGTGGGACTTAATTCAGTACAAGGGAAATACAACCTAAAACATAAACATAATCTACTCCCCTACCCGAGTGCATCTAATAGGATAACCTCTAAACAAAAGAAGGTTTATCCCCATCTAAGTGGTGTGTGTGCTCTAACCGGGTACTCCATCGGACGATCGTCACCTTCTACTGGCGTCCATCTCGCGAAGGAGACAGATATCCGGAAATCGGGCAGCTCCTCGGACGTGAAGAGGCGGAATGGGATCGAGGGTCACCCCCACCGTATGGTCGCATCTCCGCTCGTCGCCGAAGCCGTGGCTGAGTCACGGTATCCTCACTGCCCTCCCTCATCTGTGGTGGAGAGGGGGCAGAGTCCTCGCTATACGGATGGGTAGGCGGGTCCTCGGATGGGTCGGTCTCCGTGAAATAGGTCCGGGGCACATAGTCGGGATAATCTCGCATGGCTAAGGCGGCGGTGTGCCTACGGAGTACTCTCTCGTCATGCGCGACGCTGCGACGCTCAAAAACCCGCCGCCGTCCGCCATAGGGTGCGATCGGGAGAAGTGATGGGTGTGCACGGATGAGCGAAGGGCGCCCTACAAACATGAAAATCCGCACTGCACCGCCTCAAAATGGTATGACCCGTGAGTCGGGTCATAGTGCACCTCCCATGCTCGGGGTGTCCATGAATGCTACTTAACGCCGCCATCTCAAGACGTGACGGAAAGAAAGAGATAGAGGAGTGAGAATCTTACTAAAGAATCTCAAGAGGGCCTCCTACTACCTAGGTGTCATCATCTACGTCCTCAGGAACCTTGGGTTTAATTATGTGAAATGACTGAACATGCATTTAGTTCATTTTAAACTTCAAAAATATACTTTAGCCAAGGTCCGTTCATTTTAGGATGATCTTAATGTCATGAATGCAACATAATGGAAAATGTATGCATGGCACTACCTAATGCACATACATAAAACATAACATCAAGCATCATCATCATTGGTGGCATAAAGTGGCAATAGTAACATTCATATGGGACAAAACATAGTGACATAATCATAATCATGAACTTTTCTTCCTCATGGGCCACCCTAAAAGACAATCGAACTGGGGTGCTCGGCCAACCGGTGTCACCCGTAACGTGTCATACATCTAGGTTATGAGCTCATACCTTAACTAGTCGTCACTAGTTCTTACTTACCACTTAACGATAAGCGATCATAAATCCCGACTATCTCGAGTACGGGTTAGGGCAAATCTCTTAGGGGTGCTCGGTCAACCCGTGTCACCTAACAGTATAAAATGGTACCGATGTCACATGAGTTCTATGGAGGTGCTCGGCCGAACCGGTGTCATCCTAGAACCCATCTTAGTACCTTAATTTTCAAAATTTCTTTAAGTCCCCAAATTTGCCGTAAATTCGCGCCAAAACGGTCATTACACCGAAGTTTCTTCCAAATTTGTCGGAAATTGGCGGCCAAAACGGTCATTACAATCGAATTTCCTTCCAAATTTGCTTTATGCCACATAAACACATAACCTCATAAATTCCTCATATGAATAACATCATCATCATTAGCATACTTCATGCATCATCATACATCATTCAAACGCTTACCCTCACTGTAGCTTATGCTTTGACCCTTACGGGTCTTAATCTTGAGATATAGCTCTCTAATATCCGTCGCTCATATTTTTATGCCCCTAAGGCTCATATTAAACATCATTCTTCATTCTCATGTTCATACTTAAATCTGAATAGCATAGGACAGAATCTCTAACTCGCTTTTACGGGGTTCTAGAACTTACCTTTAGATCCTTTCTCGTTCCGTCTTCACCGAGGCGCTATACATTAAATCTAAATCAATTATGAGACATTCCTATGCTTAAGGACTAATTATTAATCATGTTTATCATGTTGTAAGGGTGCTGGACAGATTCCAGAAAATTAAATGTTCTAAGAGTTCTACATTTGCATTTTTACGGTTTTCTAGCTACTAGTTTCCCCATAGGTGCTAGAATTCGATTCTAACTCAAATGATACCAAGTTTTTCATGTCTAAACAATCTAAATCTGATTATGTTCCCATTAAAACAGTTTGGATTGGTTCCATAAACAAATGGGTCAAAACTATGTTAAATTCTAGCTTTACGGTATTTCTAGTTAGCTAGTTTCTTACCTATCATGCATAGGTTCGCTTCTACATCATCACATGATATTTTCACACATTCCAACGCATTAAAACATCATCATACAGCGTCACATTCATCACATCAGAACCGAAACAGCTTGCCTCAATAAGAGAATTAAATTGACATTTCTAGGTACGTAAGTTAACTAGTTTCTCTTGGAATCAATCTAGAATTTCTAAAACTCTTTGCAAAACATTTTAATTCATCAAGAGGCTAGGTGAAGCCTTAGGTCACTGACCAAAACATATTCCATCCCCTAAAAGAGATTGGAATCACAACTTATAACGACATAACCTTATAAAGAATTGTCAAACTTTAAGGAAAACTCAAAACATAGGCTATTGGTCCTAGTAGCTAGATGAAAACTCATTGCAAGTCCATCTTCACTACTTGGTTTAAAAACGTACATTCAAAGTGTGGTTTGCATTGAACTTTAACTTGGAATGAAATGGGCAAGTCTTTGAGCTCTAGGTTCTTAAGTTACGACATAAACTAAACGTGCTCATGCTCTTTCATTTTTAATCTTGCTTTCAAGGTAAAGTGATGACTTGAAATTAAATATGCAAGGCATAATTTAAACGTAAACTCGAAAGTAAATATGCTAAGCATAATCTTAAACGCAAGCTTGAAAGTAAAGATGCAAGATTCAATTCTTTATTTTAGTGCTCTTGGCCCAACAACAATCGACTTTAAGGCCGAAATAGATAGGCATTCGAGAAATTAATTAGGTGATAATGCAAGTTCAATTCTTTATTTTAGTGCTCTAGGCCCAACAACAATCGACTTTAAGGCCGAAATAGAAAGGCTTTGAGAATTAAGTTAAGTGATGATACAAGTTCCATTTTAATCTTTATGTTCTTAGGTGATGGCTTGAAAGTAAAGATGCATAGCAAGAATGTAAATATGAATGCAAGCATAAAATAAATTATGCAAGTTCATTTTATCTTTCTAGAGCTCTTAACAAGACTTTAAAGGAACTTAAACCTCAACCCAAACTCATCAAACCAAGACAAGGTAAAAGTCTAGAGTTCTTAGAACTCAACATAACATATTTAAAAATCAAACATCTAGCATGAAAAGGAAAAGGTAATGGCCGAAACTTCAAGGAAAGAAAAGAAATGTTTGAAACTCTAGAATCCATGATCTTGGTGATATACAAACTCCAACATCATGAGACCTCATCATTGAGTCATTAGAACCATTTTGAAACAACATCAAAGTTAAGGTTCTCAAAAGTTCAAGAAAGGAAAAATCTAGAAACACTTTTGCTCAAGAACAAAAATCAAGCTCTAGAGTTTGTTTCAAGTGATGAACATCATCATGAAACTCTCATCATCAAGCTCTCATTCCTTTGTTCTCCAAGGCCCATGGCCGAAAAATGAAAAGGTAAAGGGAAGAAAAAGAAGTTCTAAAAAGAATCAAGAGAAACTATGAACTTTAAGCTTAGAACAAGAACTTTAAAGAAAGAACACATGAAAGAAAATCCCTACTTGGTGTGATGAACTTGAAGATGGAAGAAGAAGATGAAGATGATGAAGAACTTGAAGAACTCCAAGAACTTGAAGAACACAAAGACTTTGAGAGAAAAGAAAAGCTTTGAGTGTTTCCTAAACTTAGCAAATGATCTAAAAGTGGTGCAAGCTCCTCAAGGCATTCTATTTATAGAGAATTGAAACAAATGGAGGATGTATGTGGGCTGATGCATTTTCGGCCAAGAGGTGCAGAATTGGAGGGTTCCATGTGTTCCATGAGGTGAGATAATGTGTTCTTGAGGTATGGTGAGGTATGGTTCAAAGCATGGTGAGGTATGGCTCAAGGTATGGCTCAAGCATGGTTCTTTGAGTGAGAAAACAATTAAACATGTGGTCAATGGGGATGAGGTCTGGCCAAACTTCATCATGCATGGGGAGGATTAGTTTGCATTTTAATTGTGGTTTAGAGTTGTGTTTAGGTGTATCTTTGGTTATGCTTAAGATTAGGAATTTGTAAGAAGGTGTTTAGGTAAGGTAAATGGGTAATTAAGGTGGTCTAGACATAATTAAGGAGTGGTCTTGCACCATTAGAGAGTTAAATCCTCAATTTAGAGTTTAAACAACTCTAGACACATTTCCTTGATTTAAGGAAATGGAGAGAGAAAACACTATTCAAGATTCCAAGACTAGGAATCTTGAGTTCTAAAAAGGGATTTAAGTTTAATCTAAGCAATTTTAGGTTCTAATTAACTTCAATAAATTATTTTGACTCTAGATTAATTAAGGAAATAAATTAATCTTCGTTTAGAGCCTAATATTGCTTAGGTTTGCTTAATTACGTCATTAAGCTTAAAAACACTATTCCAGGGGCAAAATCGTAATTTTGCACTAAAACTGCCCGGGATCACCGGGGCTTGAACAGAGACCTCTAGACACATGAAAACATGTTTTTAAACCTCTGGGGAAAGTTCCGGGCTCAAACGGCACCTTTACCCGCCAGAAAAACGCTTATAGGGGTATTTTGGTCATTTTGACTCAAATCATGAAACGAAATTTTCGCTTCCGAAAGCATTCAAAGGCCATTCAATCCCCTTCAAACATTGAGTTGACCCTTCGAGGATGACCGAGTTGGTTACCCTCGAGTTCGGGTCAGGAAATGACCTCAGGGGCATTTTGGTCATTTCCCTCGGACAGAAAAATCGGGGTGTTACAATGAGCTCATACCCAGCTAGTCGTCACTAGCATCTGGACTTATCACATTGTGATAAGTTAAAAATCCCGACTTAAAATACGGGTCTAGAGGGCATAGAATCACCTCATCCCCACCTATAGTTTGATGGTTCCAAAGGATCATTTTCTCATAGTTTAATGTCACCTTAAGTCTTAGCATGTTATGACAAGATGCCCCATAGTTCATGCATGTTACATATGAATCACCTCATCCCCACCTATGGTTTGATGGTTCCAAAGGATCATTTTCTCATAGTTTAGTCATAGCAAGATGCTACATATTTCATGCATGTCACATATATCGTGTAATTCTAACATAGGCATCTGTAAAGTTCTAAAGGGAACCATAACATGCAAATGATACAAAAATCTTATCATATAATGCATGCTTACCTTAATCTTGTGACTTCGTAGTTTCCTCAGCATTGAGGGTGAAGACTCTTCTTTGGTGTTGAGGTTTAGGGGTTGACTGATTCCTCTCCGTGCAATCTCGAATGATGTGTCCGGGCTTTCCACACCGGTAGCAGACATTCATTCTAGCTCGGCAAGGTAAGCTTCCATGATTTTTGCCACACTTGGGACATTCGGTGGAGGGCAAAAATTTCGGAGGCGCTGCTGGGGTTTCTTGAGACTTGGTTGAAGATTGGAACTGCGGCTCCGGTCGAGATTTGAACAGGGGTCGATTTCGTTGTTTGAACTTTTGGCCTTGAGGTGCCAGTTTCTTGTTGAAGTTGTCGGACCTTGTCACGTTCAACTCCTTCTGCCCATCCTCGATGATGCGACACTTGTTGACCAGGGTCGGGAAGTCCCTAATCTCCAAGTGAGCAACCGCTACCTTGAGTTCTGCCTCCAGTCCGGACTCATACTTGATACATTTCCAGTACTCATTGGGGTTGCCTCGGTACATACGGGAGAATTTGATGATCTCTTCGAACTTCGCAATGTATTGCGCGACGGTCATACCTCCTTGAACAAGTTGCAGGAACTCGATGTCTTCGGCGTTCCGGACCGACTCAGGAAAGTACTTCTCGTAGAAATGAGTCTTGAACAGCTCCCAATCAATGGCAGCACCTGCAGCTTCTAAGAGTCTTTGAGCTTCGGTCCACCAATAAGCAGCATCTCCCTCGGGCATAAAGGTTGCAAAAGTCACCTTTTGCTCCTCTGTACACGGAATCACAGTGAAGATCTTTTCGATGCTTCTTATCCACTCCTCAGCAAGATTTGGGTTGATGGTCCCCTTGAAAGTAGGTGGGTTCGCCTTGCGGAATTTCCCAAAACGAGCGTGATCGGGGATCGCAGGGCCATTAGGTCTATGACCAGCATTAGCTCGGCGGTCTTGATCCATTCATTCCATCATCATCCTCATAGTTCTTACCACGTCGCGAAGTGCCTCGGCGGTCTCGTTGTTCTGATTGCCTCTGTTCGGAGTCCTAGTTTGTCGTCGCGGTGCCATTGGTCCCTAAGCCCACAAAACAATAGACACTGAGGTGATTAGGCTCAATACTCCATGTAAAGTGAGCTTGTTACCATGGCACATGCAACATACAGTAGTCATGCATTCCTACCCTATAGCTCATCCTATCGATAGAGCTCTACACATGACATAACTATCGCATCATGCTTAGAAAACATAGTCAGTCCAATCCTCAGGCTCCATGAGAACCGAACTGCTCTGATACCAAAATGTAACATCCTAATTTTTAACCCAATACTCCTAGAACGTATTTAGGTTAACCATTAGTCTATTACTTCTTAGTTTCATCTTTTCTTTAAATTACTTAGCGGAAAATACGAATAAATTTTTCTTTTTGAACTTGAAAACAAAAACGTGAGCCTCGCATTAATATAAAACCTTTCGTTCGTCATAAACATAACTTACAAGGAAAAGAAATCACATATAAACATGAAATACAGCATTATATTAACCACATATCATAACCACATCATTATAGTTACATAGTACTAGCATTAGTGTTCACACCAAAACATGCATATATATATGAAATACTTCTTATCCATCTACGAGGTTGGATAAGTAACAACCTAGAGACTATCCTATCTATTCTTCCACAACGACCCTCGGCATCCGTTTGCTGAAGTGACCTTTAAGCACGAACCTCAGAAGAAGTCACGAACCTCGTTACTATCCTTGTCTGGAGACGACACGGAAGAAAAGAGAGGGGTGAGAAACTTATTCAAGATTCTCAGTAGGGATTTCCGACTCTAACACAAATGTCATCGTCATCGTCCCCAGCCACTCCGGTTTTCATTATAAAAAGGGTGTGCATACATAAGGATCGATTTTAAACTTCTTAAATCTATTTATCCGGAATGGGTGTCTTTTAACATGAGTCTTAATGATATGAATGCAATAGATATTGAATGAATGCATGTCAATACCATATGCAAACAGTACTAGCTTTTTAGCAAGTATAGCATTCATAGACATAGTGCATGATACATGGGTCATAAAAACATAGATTATAAAACATAGAACATGGAACTTGATACATAGTACATGGTACATAAAACATGAATCGTGGAACGTAGAACTTGGTACTTAAAACATGGTGCATGGTAGCTTAACTTGGTTACTTAGGTGACGTTGACATATTATTCTTTTCTTCCTGGGGGCCACCCTAATATTTCTCCCTTTTGAGAAATCTCTAGGTTATGAGCTCATACCCAGCTAGTCGTCACTAGCATCTGGACTTATCACATTGTGATAAGTTAAAAATCCCGACTTAAAATACGGGTCTAGGGGGCATAGAATCACCTCATCCCCACCTATAGTTTGATGGTTCCAAAGGATCATTTTCTCATAGTTTAATGTCACATTAAGTCTTAGCATGTTATGACAAAATGCCCCATAGTTCATGCATGTTACATATGAATCACCTCATCCCCACCTATGGTTTGATGGTTCCAAAGGATCATTTTCTCATAGTTTAGTCATAGCAAGATGCTACATATTTCATGCATGTCACATATATCGTGTAATTCTAACATAGGCATCTTTAAAGTTCTAAAGGGAACCATAACATGCAAATGATACAATCATCATTTAAGAGCAATAACTCGCATAGCATCATAGTGGTCATGAGACAACACAATAATCCATCATCATTTACATAGAACATATAAATCATTCCCTTAAGAATAAACCCCTAAATTGGGTAACCTCAAACTTCCAAATTATTTCCTTATGCCTCTAAGGGATTGATTAATCTCATTACCATAATTTATTAAGTCCTAGAACCTAATTTATTATGGCTGGGCAGCATAGGCAGTAAGCATAGTTTTGATGGATTACGGTGTTCTAGAAGTTGCGTTTTAGATCCTTTCTCTTTACCGACTTTCCCTATGATGAAAGAATTAATACCTAAGCCAATTATGAGTCACTCTCACTCATCTAGACATCATATAATGTGATTCTATACACTTAAACAAGGCTGGAACAGAATGTATAAGTTCAGTTCCGCAGGGGTTCTAGAAACTACGTTTCAGACCCTTTTTAAGTTCTGTCTTCATCTAAGGCGCTATAAATCATCCCTAAACCAATTGTAAGGGATTCCTATACATATAAACTAATTATAAAACATGATTTCTGCACCTAAGGGTTGCTGGACAGAAATAGTTTTACTTTTGATTCTAAGTGTTCTAGAATTCACATTTTCAAGCATTTCAAGTTACTAGGCATGCCTAAGATGCCTAGAACCTTTATCATACATAAGGCAAGGTATTTAAACACATATAGACCACCCAAAACAAAATTTAAGGTGCTGGAAAATAAAAGGGCAGAATCGAAACTTGAAGGCATGTAAATGCTCAAAATAAAACATTTCTAGTTCACATAGTTTGCTAGTTTCTCTTGGAACACTTTTGAAACTTCTAAAACTCTTTGGAAATCAATTTATCTTGTTAAAAACCTTTACAAAAGACATAGGGCAGTACCTATCTATTTTCTTTCATAGTTAGGATTTAAATCATAAAAACATGCTTGAAGCATTCTTCAAGACTACCTATGCTTAAGAAAATCCTAAAACATAGGTTATAAGCCCTTGTAACTAAATGAAACTCATGCTTGAGCCATTATCATCACATGGCCGAATGCATATCCAAGAAATACCTCCTTGATAGATCTTTTCTTAAGATGAAATGGCAAGTCTTTGAGCTCTAGTCTCTTAGGTGATGGCATAAAAGTAAACATACTATGCATTCCATTTTATTCTTCATTAGAGAGTAAAGTAAGAGCTTCAAAGTAAATATGAAATACAAGAACTTGAAATTAAATATGCAAGGCTCAAAGTAAATATGCAAAACTTGAAAGTAAATATGCAAGTTCCATTCTTTATTTTAGTGCTCTAGGCCCAGCAACAATCGACTTTAAGGCCGAAATAGAAAGGTTTCGAGATTATTTTAGGTGATATGCAAGCTCTCGTTTTACATCTTTAAGTTCTTAAGTGATGACTTGAAATATAAACATGGAATTTGAAGCTTGGAATTTAAACGTGCATTATGCAAGTTCATTCCTTATCTTGGGGTTTAGTGATAGCATAGAAATAAACGTGCTATGCAAAGCATAAAGTAAACGTGAATGCAAGTTACTTTTATCTTGTCTAGAGGTCTTGCAAGACTTTTAAAAAGAACATAGTTCCAACCCAAAACTCATCCTCACAAGAAAAGATAAGAAGCTTTACTAAGCCTTAAAGATATAAACATAAAGGGACCTATGTCATATTCTTTATTAATGCCCAATAACCCCTATCTAGAGAGAACTCTAGAACGTGCCCGCCAACTTTAAGGTTGACAAGGGTAGGTTATGGACTTTTTGAAAACCTTATTAATTTTTTTTTTCTTGGATAAAACCATAGTGAGTTAAGCAAAACATAAAGAGAATGAACTCATAGAAGTGGTAACCTCAAAAGAATGGAAATGACCGAATCCTAGCAAGGAATAATGGACCATTTTTAAACTCTAGGGACCAAGACCTTGGTGATGTGTTAACACCAACATCATGAGTCTTCATCATTGAGTACTTAACATTATTCTAAACCATCATCAAAACAAAGTTCATGACAAGTTAAGGAAAGGAGAAAACCGAAAACCATGTTTGTTTGAAACATAGATCAAGCTCTAGAGGCTGTTCAGGTGCTAAGCACCATCATGAAACCCTCATCATCAAGCTTACATTTTTCCAAGTTTCAAAAGCCTTTATGGCCGAAACCTTGAGAGAAAGAAATGAGGTTTTTAAGGGTTCAAAGGAAACATAACCCATTCTTGAATAAATCTTGAAAAAGATAAAACTTTTCTTTTTAAAAACTCAAGCTTTAGAGGTTGTTCATGTGACAAGCATCAACATGAAACCCTCATCATCAAGCTTCCATTTTTCCAAGCATCCAAGGCCTACATGGCCGAAACATTCAAGGAAAAGAAAGTAAGGTTCCAAGAGATTCAAGAGAAACATAGCTCATACTTGACGAAAACTTGAAAAAAGGTGAGGCTTTTCTTCAAAAAGATTCAAGCTTTAGAGGCCTCATGTTGAGATGAACTCATAGTTACATCTTGGAGAGCACTCATCATCAAGCCATCATCATCTTGGCCTTGAAGCCGAAAATAAAAGAAAAGGAAAAGGATGAAACCGAAAATAAAACTTCATGGATGTTCATCCAAACAACATTTTTCCAACAAGATCAAGACATAGAGAACAAGGAAAGCATTTTTAGAAAAACTCCCTACCTAGTACTTGTGCTCTTGAAGATGGAGAAAGGTTTGATCTTGAAAACCAAGAAGAAGAAATCTCCTTTGAACTTGGGTATGTATTTTCGGCCAAACAAGGAAATGGAGGAAGGATGTGTTGTTGGCTTGTGTTTGGACTTGGATGTGTGTTTAGAAGAAAAAGAGATAAAGATTGGAGGTGGAAAAGGTGGCGGTTTTGGCTTGGACAAGGAGGAAGAAAGGAAAATTTGAGAGAACTTGGAGAGACTAGAACTTGCTCTTGGAAGTTTAAACTTTGCAAATGAACTAAAGTAGCAAAATGTTCACCAAGGCAAGCTATATATAGAGCCTTGAGTCATGAATGAGTAGAGGGGAAGAGGCCATGTGGTTTTCTTCTAGAATGAGGGAAGTATGTGGAGGAGAATGAATGAGAAGTTGTCTTGGAGACATGGCCATTTGTGTGCCAGACATTCAAACAACATGTGATGCAAAGTGGAGGGAAAAGTGGCACCATTTTTGGGCAACCATGGGGGCAAAATTCATCTCCGCTAATCATGGTTTAAAGGTGTGTTTAGATGTGTTATGGATTAGACTTAGGATTAAGGGTTATTATGTAGGTATTTTAAGTA
Source organism: Dalbergia cochinchinensis (assembly GCA_031216125.1). Taxonomy (NCBI): domain Eukaryota; kingdom Viridiplantae; phylum Streptophyta; class Magnoliopsida; order Fabales; family Fabaceae; genus Dalbergia; species Dalbergia cochinchinensis. The sequence continues at coordinate 47,706,354 of CM062373.1, read as the reverse complement.
AACTAATTAGTTAATTAAAGCTATAATTCCTTAGGTTAGAAGTGGTCTTGTAGGTTTAATGGAGTCAAAACCTCTATGACTACTGATGTGAGTGTGACAACCTTTCTTGGAAATGGGAGCGTGAATAGTAAAAACACTATTCATAGATACTTTCTCTCTTTAAAGGAAGAGGCTAGAATTAAGTTTGAATTTCCTTAAGCAATTCTAGATTCCAATTAGTTTAAATAATGATTTTGGCTCTAGATTAATTATGGAAATTAACTAACCTTTAATTAGAGCCTAATATTGCCTAGGTTCTGAGTTAGATAACTTATTAAGCCCAAAATGCACTAAGCATGGGCAAAATCGTAATTTTTACTCAAAAATTGTCCGGGACCACCGGGACTTAAACAAACCTTAAACAAACATAGTTCATGCCTTAAAATCATTGTTTTGAACCTTCGGGCGAAGTTCGAGTCAAAACGGAACTTAAAACTGCCTTAAATTACTGTAAGGGTATTTTGGTCATTTACACGCAGAAACCTCAAAAATGAGATTCTTCTGCTCTATTAAACACGCCATCACATATAATCCCCTTCAAACATTAGAATAACCCTATGAGGATGGCCAAGGTCAGTCATCCTCGATTTTCAAGTAAAAATGACCTCAGGGGCATTTTGGTCATTTTTACGCTTAGAGAAAATCAGGGTGTTACAAAAATGGATATAGATATTAATATACTTTTATTGTCATTGTCGAATAAGGTTATACTAGTCTTTTGAGTTTTGGAAGACATAAGCTAGCATTGAAAAGTACTTCATAATTTGCTCTCAGGAGCACCATATGATTTTTTTAAAGCCAAGAGCAAAATCATCTCAAATTTTCTATTTACAAAAATAAAATAATAATAACTTATGCTTTTCATAAGTAGGAGCATGCCCCTAAAGAATATTACCAAACTAAGCACAATTTCTTTTCAATCAGTGTATTTGAGAGTAGAATAGTGTAGAGATATTGTTCATGGAACTTGAGAATTCTTACATTAGGAGTATAGTAAATTTGGCTTGATAGTGATTAGTGAGGTGTAAACCTATGTTGAGACAAGTAGATGAATTTGAAAGATAGCCTCTTCCATATGACAATCATGGCTTAAGTCACTCTAATCTCTAAAGTTATATTCATGGGTCGTTTTAGTCATTGAAGTTTAAAATGAGTCAAATTGGTCTCTAACTTTCCAAATGTGAGTCATGTTAGTCTTTTTATCTAGATCTACTAACGCTTAGTTAGATTCTTGATATGTAACGTTAAGTGACATCTAAACATACCATGTGCCATTTGACGTGGTATGGAGATTTAGATGGCTCATTTTGGTATATGGAATTACACAAAATGAGTCATCATTGCCATATAATAAAATTACACATTTTGTGTAATTTTAGAGTCCAAAATGATCTATTTTGGTCTTCATACCACATCAAATGGCATATGGTATGCATAGGTGTCAATTGATGTAATACATCATCATTTAACTGATGGAATAAAGAACTAACATGACTCACATTTGTAAAGTCATAGACTAGTATGACTCATTTTAAGCTTTAGAGACTAAAATGACTTGAGTATAGCTTGAGGGACTCGTATGGACATTAACTCTTTTGGATTTGCTTGAGGGCTTGATGAAAGTTCTCTTGAAATTTTCTATATAAAATGGATTTTAAATGCTTCTCAATGTAACATCCTTATTTTCCTTACACTAGTTATCTCAATGTTATGAGTAAGTAGAATAATAAATTAGTAAATTAAATAAGGGTTAATTTACTAATAACATGGGAAAGAGTTTAGTTAATTTACAAAAAATAAGTAATAATAATAAGTAGATAAACAAATGAATAAATTGATAATAAAGATTCAAAATGATTGGAACATTAATTATAATAAAATTTAGTTCATGGTGCACCAAAACAAATAGAAAATGTAAATCACAAGACTATCACAATTAATCTAATAAATTATTATGATGCGATTTTTAAAGGAGATTTAATCATGCCATAGTAATTTCTATCATGATCAATTTTAAGATACTAAGTTCGAAACATATCGAATACAATTGAGACAACATAATCTCAACCTTTTTCCTTGGAACTAATCAACTCATTAATAATGATTAATAAAGAAAGAATCAAAATAGCCTTTTGTATAAAAAGGGCAAACTAGTAATTTTCCAAAGATGGACAAACTAGGAAAATAGTAAAATTATCTAACACAAATAAAATAAAATTTATCACGACAGATAATAATTATAATTTAAAATAAAGAAGTTAGAGATCATTTTTGGATTATGTTTCTAATGAGTTTTGGCGTCGTTTGGGAAAAATGACACTTCTTTTTTTCTAGGAGAAAGGGTATTTTCATCATTTCACATTGTCAGACTAGGCAAATCCTATTGCATGAGAAAGAAATAGAATATGTGGCCAACTAGCCCATGTAGGCCACGGTTGGACTATAAGAGAGTGAGAAGGTTGATTTGTTTAGATTTTAAAAGATATAATAAATTGGAAAGAATTAAGCTTAATGTGGCTCATTATTGAGTCAATAAACACTTTACTCTAACTAGTTCCCTATGGATTACTCCTTCTTCAAAATATTTTCACAAAATTGGTTTTGCTATCACTCAAAATATTAAGCACTAATGCTTTCTGAAAGATTTTAGAGGTAATAATCTCCCCCCTTTTAATGATAACAAACCAATTCTTAGAAAATCTTTTGAAGAGATTTTGGAAAAAATATATGACTAGATATAGAATCAAGATAAACCTATATTCTTTCAAAATACATGTGATAGGATTTTTAGAAGGTCTCATTCTTAAGGTGTGATGTAGATGAAATCAAGACATTTTGCAACCTTAAGCGATGAGAATCAAAGCTATTTTATTTCAAAGAAGGTTTCTAAAGTAAATCAGAGCACTTTCTGAGAAGTATTAGAGCAAATTTTTAAAAAGGTATAAGCATTTAAGCTTTCTGAATAAAAATATCTTGATCTTCAGTCATTTGGCTTTCTAAAATTAAGTGTATTTGAATAAAGAAGATAATACTCGTGATATTTATTCTTGATCTTGAATTCATATACAGCACATCTTTATCCAAATAATTTTTGAAACATGATGCAATCATTGTGTATACAAAACACGCAATAGATAAGCTTTGCACACAATGGTAGTTTCTCAGGCTCAAAATGAGTTGATCACATATGTATCAGAGCATGTGCGTCAGAGCTTGAGATGTATATGAGAAAACTTTAAGTTTGTGTGTCAGAGCATATATGTTTACACGAGAAAACTTTAAGATCATGTATTGTACATATTATAGCATTAGAGATAATGTGTATGTGTGTGTGAGTGTATATCAGAGCTATAATAAATTTGCATCAGAGCTTAATTGTTAAAATATATCATACCATATGGTGGATGCAGCTAAGTATCAGAGCGTACACATAGACTTATAAGACATTCATCAAGATATATGTTAAACAAGACCTTCTCCTTTCCCTTCTCTCCTCACCAAATACAAAAAAAGTCACATCATACATTACTTTTTCCCTTTCCCTCTTCCATCGCAAAAAAAACTCTTTACACGAATGTGCCTAACACATAATCACAATAACAACAACAACAACAACCGTTTGATCATCAAACTAGGACCTTGTATATGAGGTTATAGCTCCAACGAGTGCATTGCTATCAAGGCCATTGCAATAACAGTAAAGGCTCTCTCGTTATTAGTGGCGGCAATTGTAACGCCCCAATTTTTCTGTCTGAAAGAAATGACCAAAATGCCCCTGAGGTCATTTCCTGACTGGGAATCGAGGATAGCCAGCACGACAATCCTTGAAGGGTCAACTTAATGTTCGAAGGGAATTGGATGATCCTTGAGTGTTTTCGAAAACGAAAAACTTGTTTTCTGCGATTTCGGGTCAAAATGACCAAAATACCCTTGCAACGTTTTTGCGCAGGTAAAAGTGCCATCAAGCCCGAAACTTTCCCCGAAGGTTTAAAATGATGTTTTCAAGTATATAAAAGTGTCTGTTTAAATCCCGGTGGTCCCGGGGAGTTTTTATGTAAAATTATGGTTTTGCCCCTGGCATAGTGCCATTTGAGCTTAATGATGTAATTAAGCAAACCTAAGCAATATTATGCTCTAATCGAAGATTAATTAATTTTCATAATTAATCTAGAGTCAAAATAAATTATTAAAATTAATTAGAACCTAAGATTGCTTAGATTAAACCTAAATCCCCTTTTAAAACTCAAGATTCCTAGTCTTGGAATCTTAAATAGTATTTTCTCTCTTCAATTCCTTAAATTAAGGAATTGTGTCTAGAATTGTTTATACCCTAAAATGAATTTCTATCTCCCTAATGAAGTAAGACCACTCCTTAATTATGTCTAGACAACCTTAATTGCCCATTTCCTTACCTAAACGTCTTCCTACAAATTCCTAATCTTAAGCCTAATCTAAGATGCACCTAAACACATCACTAAACCACAATTAATGAGACATTTTTCTCCCCCTTGGATGCTCCAAATGGTGCCACCTCACCTTCCAATTCCATCACATGTTGGTTTATGTCTCACTCAAGGAGCCATGCTTGAAGCCATACTCACCCATACCCAAGACCATACCTTACCATGCTTTAGACCATACCTCACCATACCTTGAACCATGCCTTTGAATGACCATTTGAAGGAGATATTTCCTTCCTTTCCTTCCTCAAAATTCGGCTACCCCTCCATTCTTCCACCCTTGGTTTTGTTTTTCTATAAATACATATGCAAATGAGCTTATAAGAACCTTTGGATCATTTGCTAGCTTTGAGTTTTCAAGAGTTGTCTCAAGTTCTCTCATTTCTTCAAGAGTTCTCTTCCTCTTCATCTTCTTCATCTCCACCCAAGAACCACCCTTCATAACCTCAAGCCACCATACTCCAACCTTATCTCACCACCTCTCAACCATACATCACCCCTTTAACCACAAAGCTCAAAGAAAACACCATTCCTTCCTTTTTCTTCCTCTTTGGCCGAATCTCAAGTACACCTTGGGAGCAAGTTTCCTTCTTTCTTTCATATCAAGAAACAAGCTTTCCTCTTCACCATTTGGTAGGGATTTTATTTTAAATTTTTCTTTCATTAAAAGTCTTATTTAGTTATGTACTTGATGATTCCTCTTGAATCTTTTAGAAACCTCTTCCTTTCTTCTCATTTTGATTTCGGCCTAGAGCCTTGAGGAACTTAGGAAATGAGAGCTTGGTGATAGGGATTGCATGATGATATTCATCACTTGAGCAACCTCTAAAGCTTGATCTTGGTTCTTGAGGAAAGATGTTTTTAGTTTCTTTCTTTTTATCTTGAAAACTTAACTTTGATGTTGTTCTAAAATAAGTGTATGAACTCAATGATGAGGACACATAATCTTGGTGTTAATACATTATCAAGGTCATGGTCTCTAGAGTTTCAAAGTGGTTCTTTTCTTGTTCATGGCTTCGGCCCCCTTTTCCTTTTTCTTTTTCTAAGATTTCGGCCATCATTGGTGATTGAATATGAAAGCTTGATGATGAGAGTTTCTAGATGATGACCATGTGTTCATCACAATGAGACCTCTAGAGCTTGAGTTTTAACAAAAATGCTATTTATGATTTTGCTTCAAGGAATGATATTTTGTTTACTTTAGCTTGTTGTGATAAATTTGGGTTAAGGTTTAAGTTCCTCCAAAGTCTTGTAAGAGCTCTAGTAAAGATATAAAAATGAACTTGCATATTTACATTTCCAGCACCTCATATTTATGTTTCAAGCTCTTGCATCTCATATTTACCTTCCTATGTTATCACTAAACTCTAAAGATTAAAGAGAAAGACTTGCATTATCACGTTTAAGTTCAAACTTTGCATTGCACGTTTACATTTCAAGTCATCACTTAAAGAACTTAAAGATTTAAAACAAGAGCTTGCATATCACCTAATTAATCTCGAAGCCTTTCTATTTCGGCCTTAAAGTCGAATGTTGTTGGGCCTAGAGCACTAAAATAAAGAATTGAACTTGCATATTTACTTTCAAGTTTCGCATGTTTACTTTGTGCCTTGCATATTTAATTTCAAGTTCTTGCATTCCATATTTATTTTGAAGCTCTCACTTTACTTTATAGTGAAGAATAAAATGGAATGCATAGCACGTTTATATTTTGTCATCATTTAAAGAACCTAGAGCTCAAAGACTTGCCTTCATTATCTCAAGTTAAAGTTTGATTATGGAAACATCCCCAAGGATGTAAATTCGGCCATGTGATGTTGATAAACTCAAAATGAGTTTCATCTAGTTGCAAGGGCCAACAATCTATGTTCAAAAGTTTTCCTATGTTTTTTTTTAGAGTTCCATAAGGTCATGATCAACGAGATTTGTAAATTAAATCGCTTCTAAGAGTGTTTTAAATTAGTTACTGCCCCATGATTGTTCTTACCCTCTTTTACTAGGTAAAATATTTTGCAAAAGAGTTTTAGAAGTCCTAAAACGATTCAAGGAGAAGCTAGCAACCTATGCTTGTTAAAAAAATGAGATTTTATGCAAGATATGTATATGCATGAATTCGGTTCTACCATGACATGTTTGCTGCTGTATGATGATGTTTTGACATGTTAGAATGTGTGAAATTTATGTGTTGAGGTACGAACCTTTCTATGCATGTTAGGAAAGAACCTAGTCTAACAGAAAAATCGTAAAGTCAAGTTTTAGCATAGTCATCACCCATTTATTTTTAGTTTCTGTCCAAACTATTTTAGTGGGATAATAATCAGATTAGGATTGTTTAATTATGAAAAACTTGGTAACGTTTGATGTAGGATTGATTTTTAGAGCCTATGGAGAAACTTGTAACTAGAAAATCGTAAAAATGCAGTTCTAGAACTTTTAGAACATTTAATTTTCTGATTTTGTACAGCACCCTTATAATGAAGTAAACATGATTTATAATTAGTTCAAAGGCTTAGGGATACCTCATAATTGGTTTAGATTTAATTTATAGCACCTTAGACGAAGACGGAACTAAGAAAGGGTCTAACACATAAGTTCTAGAACCTCGTAATCTTAAAGATGTAATTCTACCCTTAGAGTATGATGGACATAAGTGCTAGTAAAAGTCATTAGTTGTGAATCCTTAGGTCCATAAGAGGTTGATAGAGGACAATAGAATAATTATATCTCAAGTTTAAGGCCGTTAAGGGTCAAAGCATAAGACACCGTAGGATCAAGAGCATAATGAGCTATAATGTTACATGAGAATATATGTTTTATCTAAGAATGATTATGTATACGTGTGAAATTTTGATTGAGGATACATGTTCTAATTTTTATGTGGCATAAAGTAAATTTGGAAGGAATCCGGCATGCTGCTGTTATGCTGCCGAATTCCTGACAAATTTGGGGACTTAGAAGGTTTTTGAAAAACCTATGAGATTTTCCTAAAAAGAGATGAGGTACTAAGATGTGTTCTTCGATGACACCGGTTCGGCCGAGCACCTCCAAGAACTCATGTGACATCGGTACCAAGATGTATTCTTAGGTGACACCGGTTCGGCTGAGCACTCCCAAGAAAATGCCCCCTAGCCCGTACTAGAGTCGGGATTTATTTATGATACACTTATCGGTAAGGGATAAGTAAGAACTAGTGACGACTAGTTAGGTATGAGCTCATAACCTAGAGATGTGACACGTTTTGGGGGACACCAGTTCTGCCGAGCACCCCCAGAACGAATGTCTTTTTAGGGTGGCCCCATGAGAAAGTAAAGAATGATGATTATGTCACAAAGTTTTCCCACCTGATATTTCAATTGCCACTTTATGCCACCATTATGATGTTACTTGATGTTATGATGAATATTCTTGCATTAAGTAGTGCCCTGCATACATTCTTTACTATGTTGCATCCATGACATTAAGAATCATTCTAAAATGAACGGACCTTGGCTAACTATGTTTTGAAGCTTAAAATGAACTTGATGTATGCTCACTTATTTTATACACTAAACCCAAGGTTCTTGAGGACGTAGATGATGACACCTAGATAGGAGATTTCCTTACTGAGATTCTTTAGCAAGATTCTTACTCCCCCTATCTTTTCTTTCCATCACGTCTTCAGATGGCGATGTTCGTATTGTTCGTTGATACCCCCACCTGGGAGGTGCATTACGATCCGGAGCACTGGTCGTATCATTTTGAAAGGAGCTACATACTCTAAGTGTTTATGTTTTTGGGACGCCCTTTTTCTTACCCTGTATATAGCCATTGATTTTCTCCGACTTCCCCGTATGGTGACGACATGGTTTTTGAGCGAGCGCTGACACATAACGAGAGGGTACTCCGCACGTGCTTCACCGAGTCCACCGCCCGTGGTTTTCCCGACTATGTCCCTTAGTCAAGACATTCGAAGAATGACCCATCAGAGGATCCACCCACCTATCCATACTCCTAGAGCTCTGCCCCTACTCCCCCATTGAGGGTAGAGGGTAGTGAGGAGACGGTCACATAGCCGAGACTGGCTTGAAGGCAGTCCATACGTCCCTATCGAGGAGCTCATGTTCAGCCGCAGTGAGTGCCCACTCCGGATGCGCTTTGCCCATGGATCGATTATGTCTCGCCCTATCCGGACCACCAGCAGTAGAGGCACTTGAGGAGTGATAGTGTACACACCACGCGTAGATTAGGATAGCTTTCTTTTGTTCAGAAAGGTTATCCATTTTAGGTGCACTAGGATGTGGGTGTTCTCTTTTTATGTTTCCATGTATTTCTATTTCAGCTGTATTTGTCCTATATTGTACGAAATTAAGTCCCGCCTTTCTTGGGTGGGCACAATATATATCCACTTATGCAGTTTGTTTTATTATGCTGTGTAATTACATGTTTTATGATCGGATGTTCATGATGTGTTTATTTGGATTTGCGTTTTATTCCTTTCATGCTCCATCGTTCGTCATGTCATGCGGCTCTCACTTTGCTTTTATAATTCAAAAAAAAATTTACCTATATTTTCTACTAAGTATTTTAAAGTAAACAGGAAATTATGACGTAATAGACTAATGATTAACCTGAATATGTTCTAGAGTATTGGGTTAAAAATTAGGATGTTACAGCAATGCCAAGTCATTAAAAGTTAGAAAAGTGTAATGCTTGGAAAACATTCCTACAGACCGGCTAAGGAACAAGCCACCACTGATGTTGATGCAATGTAGCAGCGCACACGTAATAGGTCCATTATTCACCTTCGAAAGCCCTTCACTCCTCTCACCCGCACATGGGGATTTCTACACATTGAGAGATTTGATATCAATAAAAAAAATGATTTCCCCTTTTCAACTTGCGATCATGAAGTGTGTGAATGAGAGAAGGTGAGGTTGAGGATGAGGGTACTTTTGACAGTTCATTCTAAAATTAGGTAAATTAGGGAAGGTTCGTGTAGGTTGGATCATTAGAGGGGTGGTGAGTTGCATTTCAAGAAATCCTAGGCAAAGTGAATGTAACTTCCCTTTATTTTAAAAATCATGAGATTCGAAGAGTGATGCAAAATAATAAATCTAGATATTTACAAAGTTCCCTCTGCATTGCCACTTGTATTTTAAAACCCAAAACAGGAAACATCTTCAAATTGTTTTTTGTTTTTAGTTTTTAAAGTTACATCTAGTTTTTAATTTTTAAAAATCAATGTTGAAAAATATCCTTCCAAACATATTTTTTGTTTTTATGCTTTTAAAAATTGAAAACAGTTTTTAAAAATGGTTACCAAACAAACTTGTAAATCTTCTGATGAGATATAAAGGTTGCCATCAGAGGTCGGGAACATGTCAATAATATTATTTGTATATTCAAAAGGGGCAATTAGAAAAGGAGTGGTAGTACTTTGGAGTGCACCATCAATCTTTGGTTGTCTAGATAGTCCATAATAACTTAGCAGTTATATCTATTTCATAGAGTCTGGAGAGTTTAGATTCCAATATAGTAGGTACTACACCTCTATTAGCAAGGTACATCAGATAATCCGTCTTAAAATAAATAAGTTTTTGCACAGAGGCGAAGCTTACATAAGATATATATATGTCAGTTTGAATATTGACAGTGCTTTAATTAATATGGGCTCTAACTCCTATAATTTGTTTTAAGCCCCACACAAAAGATAAATAAAATTTGTAGACGTCAGACTTTAACAATAAATTTTGCAGTAACATAGGACTTTGGGTCATGAGAAATTCCTATATGCTCTTAAAATAAGATAAAATACTTGTTATGATCTATTTATTGATTAACACATAAGTTATTGTAATAAAAATGTAGGGGAAGTAGGAGACAATAATAACCCACAAAACTTATGTGTCAAATAATAAATGGATAAGAGCAAATATTTTCTCTCACTCTTAGTGCACCCAAATATATCTCTTTAGGCCAATCCAAAGTCAAAGTTAGTAAATAATAGAAATAAAAATAGATTAGACCACTAGTGACTAATACCCCAATCTTCTTCTAAACCAAACAATATATGTGGTGTGGAGCCATTTTATTGGAAGCTAGAGTTTGGACCACTTGATGAATTGAAAGCAAATTTTACAATAGCCAAAGAAAACAAGTTAGTGTTCATTTCTTACTTCTTAGTGTCATTTTGTATTTTTAGTCTTTGTGCAAAAAAGAACTATACTTGAAATTTTCAATACAAATGTAATGCTAACATAGTAAGCCAATAACGGTAATAATAAAAAATTATCTTAATAATTTTTAATATTTAATCACAATTACTCTTGTCTTGTTAAAAGTTTTTCCTAGAGTAGCTTGATTTCTTCCCATTTGTGATGATTATTGACCATAAGTATCTCGCATTTATTAAAGATAGCCAAAAGTCTATCATTTGAACAAAGTGTAGTCAACATAAACTCAACCAAAACACATCACATTTCACATAAAAGTACTATTTTTATTATATATTACCTTTTATATTAATTACATGAAAAAATTTACTTGTAGTTGTTTTGTTTTCCCTTTTCTGATATATATAAAAAAATTTAGGCTATTATGATGATGAAAAATCAAAGAATTGAAGCATTTTTTAAAAGAAAGACTAAAGTGCAAGAGGGGAAAAATATAGGTTCAACACCATCATCTCTTGTTCATTGTTGTATTGCTCCAATCATTAGTGAAGAAGCGAGAAACAACCTTTCAAGATGTTAAGAGTCATATCTAATGAATTTGATCTTAATTCTTTGGAACAATATATTGAAAAGAGACTTCAAATTTGGCAATATCCACCAAATGAAATAGATGCGGGAAGCTTATCTAAAATGGGGACCATATCAAAAGCATCTTGAAAATTATCTTTTGTCTGGTAAAAATCATCCAAAATGATTTCAATATACTTGGTTTGGTATTTTTCCTTCATGGGTAGAGTATTCACCTATTGAAGATGCTACCTACTATTTACTTTGTTTTTTTGTTTAGAGTGGTCGTCGTGGGTTAGATGTTTTATTTCTACATGATTTAGAAGTTGGTAAATGGTTAATGATGGAAAAAATTGTGCTTTACTCAAGCATATTGGGAAGGATCCTTGCTCTCTACATAATAATGCCATTAGAGCTTGTCAAAACTTATTGAATCAAGCTGGACATATTCAGAATCTTTTTCATCTGCAAAGCTCAAAGCAAATTCAAAAGAATATCTATGTCTAAAGTCGTTTATTGATGCAACTAATTGGTTAACATTTCAAGCTATGCTTTTAGAGTTCATGATGAGACTTAAAATCAAAAAATTGAGGTAATTTTCTTGAAATGATAAAACTCTTGGAATCTTACAATGATGAAATTGCAAAAGCTGTGTTAGAAAATGCTGCATATAATTTTAAGTATACGTCACATCATATTCAAAAAGAGATCTTGCATATCCTTTCAAATAAAGTGAGAAAGCATATTAATGAAGAAATTTGAGATTCAAAGTTTTATATTATGATTGATAAAGCTCATGATGAATCCAAAAGATAACAAATAAGACTTGTTTTAAGATTTGTTGATAACAATGGCTTCATACAAGAGCTGTTTTTAATTTTGCACATGTTAGAGACACTACATCATTAACTCTTAAGAAAGAATTGTGTGATATTCTTTTTCAGCATGGTCTTAATGTTTCTAATATTCATGGTCAAGGATATGTTGATGCTAGCAATACGAGAGGAGAATGGAATAGATCATATGCATTATTTTTTATGATTGTCCATATGCATATTGTAACACCTTAAAAATTAATTAAAAATTAATTTGAGCTTTATTAGTCATAATTTCAAAAATTTGACAGTTTTAGAAATGATGGGGACAACCCAACAGATTTGTTAAAAAAAAAAGTAAATAGTAACTTACGGGCCCTACGGGCTTGTTGGGACAACCAAAACCATAGAATTGGGATCCGGAGGTGCCCAAAACTGAAAAATTGTAAGATTGAGATTATAAATGGTAAGGAATAGGAATTTTAGTCCTGGAATTAATTTTCGGGCAATGTTTAATTATCCGGATATGGTGTTTTTCCTGCTCAGTAAAATTTTAGTGTATTATTTCTAACACTGAAAGTTAGCTTAATTACTATAAATGGATAATGTATATCTATTCAAGACAAATAGAAGACTAAAATTTAATATTGTAAAGCAAGATTAAATCCTAGCCATCCATATCTTTTTATTATTAGAAAGAAACTATACTTTGACTATATAAATGCTATCTTTATATTAGGATATATATTCAAGCCACCTAACTTCATTATTTACATTTCTCATTCTCGGCCATGCTTGCTGACTACACAGCCTCCATGCTCAACTACTTTAAACCTTCAAGTCTTGATTTCAAACCTCCATTTTCATAGCCAAATCTTGTAAAACCATAAACTCTTTTCACAAAACTCATTCTACTCCTTATAATCTATCAAACTAGCCGATTGGAATTTCAATTTCTCACCAATTCTAACTTTTATATTTCATTCGTCATTGATTAAGGAAGGGTTTGGTGTTGATTTTGTGGCCTTGAAGTGAGCAAAATCCTTCTTAGTGCATCCTTTGGAGCCAAGATCCCTAAAGATCCAAAAAGTAGGGTTTTTGAACCTCTTTTTCTTCAAATCTGTTTTTCTATTTTAATCACTGATTTAAATTAATATTTTTGGTTGTATTGGTTGATGATATATGGATATTGATGCATCAATTTTGGTGGAGTGTTTGGATAATTCTAGAAATCATTTTTGTCAAAAGGAATCTTAGACTATGTTACTGGATTTTCATATTTCTTCTGGATAGGTTATAGTTCATGAATTTTTTATGTATTTGTAGTCATTTTGATGAGTTATAAAAATTATGTGTTGAATCTAACATATTAAGGAAACTCTGATAATTTTTGTGGTGCATGATAAGGACTTTTACTACTTGAGAAAAATTATGAACCAAGATTGTAACTGTGCTGCCTGAGATGTTGACTCTGAAGCTATGAATTTTCCTACTCTTGTTACTACAGCAAATTATTGATTCTTCCTTTGAAATTTATACAGTGAGTTGATAACATATCAATTTAACCGTGATTTTTCTTTAGAATTTATTCAATCATTTGCTAGGGTTAAAAATTATGAGAATCCTAGTTTGAGTTATGTATATGTGGTATCTGACCACCAAACTTGTACAATTTATTTAATTAGGTTAGACAACTCCGTTTGCTGTGAAATTTTTATAGGACCTTTTAGACACATTGAAGTGTCTTAGATAAATTTTATAGCCTTGGATTTGATGGTTTGAGATGCAGAATAAATTATGCTATGAATATGTAGAATCTGCCATTGTGCTGGAAATGAATTGATGCTTTGAATTGATGAAAAAATGACATCTTGTACTAGTATGACATGAGCACATGAATGTGAATATGAATAATTGAGCATGTGAGCTTATTGATGAGGTTAGGCACACATAAATTTGAATGCTTATTAAAATTACTCATATGCGAAAGAAAAGCATAAGATTATGTTTCTTGGGCTGGAGAAAGTAAATTTAGTTTGTTAGGAAAAGTAAACCTGACTTCCAAAAATAGCATAAAGTTTATAGTTCTTAGGTTAGAGAAAGTAAATCTGGTCTGTCAGGAAAAGTAAACCTAACTACCTTTAAATTCAGTTGGGGAAAGTAAACCTGGCTAGGAATAGGTCTATGTGAGACTTGGAGAAAGCAAATCCAATGATCATGTATAGGAATGAACTCAGTCTTGAAAAGCAGTCTGTTATCCATTATTGCCACACTGGGGACGACAGTACATAATGCCCAGACATGACAAGATTAGTCAAGGGCCAAGACAAATTGAAGTAGAAATTATTCTAAGTAGTCTTTTATCTTATGAGCTAAGTGAAGGATTTTAGTATCGATATTGAGGCCAATATGTTTAAGTTGTGAGTTAGCAATATGTGGTTTATATGTTGTTAAGTAGTATGATATGTGCAAATTAGGTGATTGAATAATAAAAGAGACCCACTTTGAAAGAATAACTTTTGAACTTTGAAATGAACCTTTGAGGTATGTTTCATGCTCATATTTTCATAATAAACCAAAGTGGCTGGGACAATGACGATGACATTATGATTGTATATTCGGGGAGTTACCCTACTGAGAATTGTATAATTCTCACCCATATGTTGTTGTGTTTCCATGTCGTTTCCAGGTTGATGCAGAGAACTAAGAGGCTTCTATGCAAAAAGAACTTGGAAGTGCAGTAGTGTAGTAGTTAATACTTTTATTATGTTGTATTTAGTAGAATGGATATGTATGTAAATATGTTAGAGAACAAAGGTGGGTTAAAGCTCATAGAAGAGCTTCCCTTATATACTTAACTTTATATTAAACAAATGTTTTGGTTTCCTTACTATATTCTAATAGAATTACGATATAGTTATCTCGTGAATCAATCAATCTTGCTATATATATTTAAGAAAGGTCCGCTAATCTATAAGTAACAACTCTTGAGGCTGATGTCATGGCTGAAGACTGATGTTGTACTTGGGAGGATATTACACATATTATGTCCACTATTTTGTTCATTAGTTACAACTTGCATTGATTGGTGCACCAAGACAAGTTACCGTAGTTCATCAATTTTTTCGAAATTGACTTTTATTATCAATATTATTTGGTCCTTTAGTAAACATCATAATGAATTACAAGTTGCCTAGATAGATGAAATTGCTCATTTACTAGAGATTAATGAACTTGAAACAGGTAAAGGAGCAAATTAAGTTGGCACTTTGAAATGAGCTAGGGATACTCACCGGAGTTCTCATTTCTCCTCTATTTGGAGCTTAATAAACATGTATGGTGTAACATGTTCTATTATTCTATGAAAAATCATCATTAATAGATCAACTTATTCTCAATGAGGGAATGTTTATAGTGATTCTAGTACTTTGATGTCATTTCAGTTGATATTGATCATGCGTTTGATAAAAGAGATTATGTAACGCTCTGATTTTTCCTGTGTACAAATGACCAAAATGCCCCTGAGGTCATTTTACTGGGAATATAAGGATAGCTGGCCCCGGCCAGGGCTGTTTTTAATGTTGAACGGGGATTATGTGTGTTATCCGTGTTAATAGAGCAGAAGAATCTCATTTTTGAGTTCCTGCACATAAAATTATCAAAATACCCCTACAGCTAATTAACACAGAATTAACTCCCGATTGGACCTAGACTTTGCTTGGGAGTTTGAAATATTGTTTTTAAGGGATGTTTAATGTCTGGTTAAGCCCGGTGGTCCCAGGAGTTTTTGTGAAAAGTTACCATTTTACCCCTTATTAAGGGCATAATTAGTTTAAGTATGTAATTACAAAACCTAAGTAATATTAGGCTCTAATTAAAAAGTATTTAATTTTACTAATTAATCTAGAGTTAAAATAATTAATTGAGGTTAATTAGAGTATAAGATTGCTTAATGAAACTCAAAATCCTTTTCTTGATTTAAGACTTTGTATCACATTTTCAATGAATAGTATTTTTCCTATCCCAATTCCATGATTTAAGGAAACTAAGAAGTAATTGAGAATCTTGATTAAAAGATGCTTGACTCCATTAATGGCTAAGACCACTTTTAAACCTTGTCTTGAAAAGCCTTAATCATCCTCTTTCTCATCTAAACACTTAATCACAACTCCTAATCCATGGCCTAAACAAATCAACCTCTAAACACACTCATAAAACAACATTTAAATGAGATATTCGTCACCCCCCATTCCTTTCTAATATGGCCGGCCACCTCACCCCAATTTTTCATCCATCACATGTTGAAATTCAATTAAAATATGCTTGAAGAACCATACTTAGCCACATCGTAAGCCATGCCTTGAACCATACCTAGCCATATCTAAAGCCTTACCATTACAAGAGATATTTTTCTCTTCCTTCCTTCCCTCCCAAGGCCGTTGGCCATTCCCTCCATTCATACCCCTCTATGTTTCATTTTTCTATAAATAGGTGCCAAGAGAAGTTACGAGAACCTTTGAACAACTTTTCTACTTCAAGCTTTCTTCCTTCAATCTCAAGGATTCTTCTTCTTCTTCTTCTTCTACATTTCTTCCAAGAGCCACCACCCTCCACCACTTCTCAATCCTAAACCACCATAGATCTTCCTCTAAACACTTAACCTTTCCATTTCCAAGACCAAAACTCAAAGAACACATCCTCCTTCCTTTTCTTTCTCACTTGGCCGAATCTATACTTGGCTTCAAGGAAGACTTTTCCTTTTATTCCTTCTTCAAGATCAAGCTCTTCTCTTTTCAAAGAAAAATACCTTTGATAAGGAGTTGTTTTAAATATTGCTATTCTTTTCTCTTGTTTTACTCTTGGTTTGAAGTGATATTATGTTGATTCTTCCTTACTCCTTCTTAATTTCGGTTCTTCACCTTCCTTTTTCTTCCTTTTTATTTCAACCTTGATGGCTTACATTTGGGAGAAACCATAGCTTGGTGATGAGTATCTTGGGTGTTGGTTACAAAACCATCATTTATTTGATCTTTAGAGCTTGAAGGTTTCACTTTTAAAGGTTTTCAGCAAACAAAGTTATTATGTTGCTTCAAAAAGAGTTAAATAGTAGTCTTGGGCCTAGGACTCAAAGAAATAATAAATGGATTGTATTCATATTTATATTTCAAGTCCTTGCATTGCATATTTATATTTGAGCCTTGCATATTACATTCATGTTATCACCTAATAATCAATCTCAAAGCCTACCTATTTCAACCTTAAAGTTGATTGTTGATTTAGAGTGAATACTCTAAGGGGCTTAGAGCTCTAAAATAAAGAATTGGACTTGCATTCATGTTTATATTTCTTTGTCTAGCATATTTACTTTTCAAGTCATCACCTAAAACTTAAAGATTAAAGCAAGAGCTTGCATCTTCATATCACCTAATAATTAATCTTGAAGCCTACCTATTTCAACCTTAAAGTTGATTGTTAATTTAGAGTGAATACTCTAAGGGGCCTAGAGCATTAAAATAAAGAATTGGCCTTGCATTCATGTTTATATTTCCTTGTTTAGCATATTTACTTTTCAAGTCATCATCTAATCGTAAAGATTAAAATTGGAGCTTGCACTCTCATATTTATATTTAAGCTTTGCATAACATGTTTATGTTTCTCTTGCCATCACCTACAAAGCCAAGATTGAAAATGAAGCTTGCATTGCATTATAAAATTTATGCCATCACTCAATTAACCTAGTGTTCAAGACTCACCATCACAACTCACATGAGAACTTTGGTTCATGGAATACATATTTATTTACATATAAACATCTTTTTTAACCTCTCTAATTTTGCTACTGATCTAAGGCTATTTATTGTGTTACCATAAGGATAAGGATTATTCCTTGATTTAGGTTAAAATTTTAAGAAAGACTAGTTACTAAAAATGCTTGCTTCACAATTTTGTATGCTCCTAAGAATTTAAATTTTGGTTTCAGATCAAACATTCCAGAATTGATGTATGCTGTTTGGAGTGCTCTGAACATGTAAAAATTGTTATTAATAGGTATGCTAATCATTGGTGATAGTTAAGGAAAGTTTGGTAAATGGAAAGTATCGAAAAATGTAAATTCTAAGACTCTTTAAAACAAAAATATACTTTCTATTGCAGCATGTGATGCTAAAGTAAAAATGACACTTAAAACTTAGTGAACATATAAGAATCACCCATAGTTGGCTTAGAAATTAATTATAGCATCATAGGAAAAGTCGGTAAGAAGAAATGGTCAAAAACGTACTTTATAAGAACACCGAAATGGTTCATTTCGATTTTGTTTCAATTCTATCCGAATTTATTTAGTAATGTTTTTGGGATAATAATTAATGAAAATCATTGGGATTGATCCCTTGGATGCATAAATAAATAAATACAAAAGTTAAGTTTACCCGATTAGAAGTTTAATCGATTAAAGAATTATTATAAGTGCTTGCTTTATAAAGTGTTATGAATTGATATACTTGAGGTTTATGTGATGATCATGTTTGCATAAATATTGTTATAGCATGTTATGTTTTCTCTTGAGATGTTTAAGATGCATGTGTGAAAGTAATATGAAAGCATGTGACATTATATGATAAGTTGTGTTTTTGCATCCTAACATAACATGCTAATATAAAGGTGACATAAAAATATATGGAAATGATCCTCTAGAGGCCCCAAATTAAATGTTATGAGAGGTGATCCATTAAGGAAGTGATCCTTTGGACTCCTCGAATTAAAGGTTATGAAAGGTGATCCTATTACCCCTTATCCCGTACCCCAAGGGTCGGGTGTTAGTTTATCATAGGATAAGATTATGCTAGTGACGACTAGTAAGGTATGAGCTCATAACCTAGAACTCTCAAAAGACGAGAGAAATAGGGTGGCCCTAAGTAAGAAAAAGAATTAATCTAAGTCACCCAAAAGACACATGGAAGAAAGTCATGTTATAATTGTTGTTTATCCACAAGTATTCCTTAGAGTTGATATTAGCACACTGTATCTTGCATTGCCAATAAGGTATGCTGCATTCGTGACATCCAAAATGTATATTAAAATGAATGTGCCTTGGTAAATGGTACTTTAGAACTTTAAAATTGAACCTTATGCATGTTCACCATTTTATAAAGAAACCCGAGGTTCCTGAGCACGTAGACGATGACACTAAGATAGGAGAATACCTGAGATTCTTTATTAAGTTTCTCACTCCCTTTATCTCTTCTTTCCGTCATGTCTTCAAAGGATAGCGGCAGCCTTCATGATTTACGTTGATGCACTGACTTGAGAGCTGCATTTTGACGCCACGCACCAGTCTTATCACTTCGTTAGTCGATGTTCAATCCATCTGTTTGTATTCTTGGATCGCCCTTTTGCTCAGCCGGTTACTAGCTTCAGTTTCTCGCTGACCTTGCCCTTCGCCGATGATCTACTCTTCGAGCATATAGGCCCTCGAGGAGAGTGCATCCGTTGTACCCCCGCCACTGCCTCCGCCGTTCGAGACTACCCGGAGTACGTTCTTCGCTCACCCTAGCTCATTCTGAGATCGACCCCTCCAAGACAGACATCCCATCCATGAGTTCCTCCCCCACCATACCCATGGAGTTAGGTAGCGAGGCTACTATGACGCAGCCACTTCGAGGAGGCAGGGTGAGGATAGTGACCCATCGTGGAGCACATGCTCGACCCTCTCACCACTTGGCCACCTCGACCAAGTTAGCTTAGTGGGTTGGTTATGTACCTCCTTTTGATGGGCAGGAGTAAGAGCTGGCAGCTGACTCTAGTGCACACATCCCCACATATTTAGGATAGCCCTCTTTTGCTTTTAGGGGTTATCTGTTTTAGATGCATTATTATAGTTAAGGGGTTCAGATGTATTTTCTTTATGTTTCTTCATGTTATGAATGGATGAATGTATTAATGCTACTACTACTTGACTTTGTGTATGGTATAACTATTTATATATATCGATCTATGGTTTTGCTTCTTTTCGTTTCATTTGTTATGTTATGATTTTCCTTTGCAAGTTAACGATATGATTTATTTTATGCACTCGCATGGCTCACGTTTCAGCTTTCATTTCCAAAAAGAAAAATTTTACCCATATTTTCACTAAGTATTTTCCAAAAACTAGAATTAAGAACTGGAAAAACAATCTTAAGATATTGTTAATGCTATGCATTTAGTTCAATCTATCAAAACACTTATTCAAAGCTTGAGAGATAATGGTTGGGAGGATTTGTTGAAAAATGTGAGATCATTTGTCAATAGCATGATATTGATCTCATTCCAAATTTTAGTGCTTCTTATATAGCAAGACAAGAATGTTCACGTCACCAAAATGATCACATCATATTTGAGCATCATTTTAGAGTAGAAAATTTTCATGTTACAATAGATAAGCAATTACAAGAGTTAAATATTAGGTTCAATGATCAAGCAATGAATTTGTTAACTTTGAGCTCTACTTTGATTCCAAAGGAGATGCTTACAAAAGTTTTGATATTGATAACATTTGTACTCTTATTGACAAATACTACCCTATGGACTTCACTAAATAAGAGAAAATTAATTTGCCTTTTTAGCTTTGACATTTTATTCTTAATGCTTGTTAGCAGCCTGAATTAAATAATTTATCAACTATTCAAGAATTGTGTAGATGTTTGGTAGAAAAGAAAATCAGGAATTTTCTACTTGATTGATAGAGCTATTCGCCTCATTTAACTCTTCCATTTTCTATAGATACTACGAAATGAACATTTTCTGCAATGAAAATAATGAAGACAAGGTTGAGAAATAACATGCAAGATGGCTCTCTTGTAGATAGTATGATTATTTACATCGAAAGGAAAATTGTAGAAACTTTCAGTTTTGAATCAATTATTGATGATTTCAAGGCATTAAAAGAGCAAAGAACAACACTATAAGATATTGTTCAATCATTCTCTTTAAAATTGTTTTTTCATATTGCTTGTAATTAACCTTAGAGTTTATATATGTGATTGTGATCTTCATTTAATTTTGTATATGTGATGTGCATTTGATTATAATTTAAATATCATGACCCCCGTAAGAATTTATTTGAAGCTCTGCCAATGTTGTAGCGCATGGATTAACATGTAACCCCTGCCTTGGATAATATCTATTTTAATGAAAGAAAGATGGCAAATGAATACTTTATTCAGTTATTTTGGTATACTTACATTTAATGTGAGTATACTTTATTTTGATTTATTAATAGAGTTGAATTTGTAAAACTCATTTTTGTTTAAGTAAACTCTAAAATGGTTAGAATCAATTTTACCATCAAACAAATTAGGTCTAATGAAGCTGATAAATTAATCACTAACTATTTAAAACGCCAAACAAGTTAGTCTCTCATGTTGGAAAATAATAATTGCAATAATTTCACAAATAATATGAAAATAAAATAAACAATTAAATCTAAATAATAAAGTAATTATTCACAAGAATATAAAAATAAAGATTTGAAATAAATAACACAATAAAATAAAGTAACTTATCAGTATGAGTAGTTTATCAATTTATTGATTGAGACATGTTAAGCACTGAATTTAAAAGCACTTCACTGTCATGAGCAAATTACTTGGTGTATATAATCTTCACAGCTAACACTCTATAGGACACAAAAATAACTCTCTTTGATTACTCATGGGGAACCAATGTGAGAAGAAAATAATTTTGTTATATTAAAGTATATAGCATACTTGTTTTTTCTTCTTGTCCAGTTACTATCACTTAAAACAATTTTATAGTCATGAAAACACACATCTGACCCTAACATTCACATAATAATGACTCTTGTTGAAACATAAGAATTGCACCATCAAAGCAACACATACATTTTACATGTTGTCATTGAATAATATTAAAATCTCATTATGACTTTAATAATAATGATAACTCCTATTGGAGTTATAGTTTTTAGTTTATTTTAACTGTCTTTCTTGTCTTTTGAGCCTAGTCTTAGTGTGGTTTTAGTTATATTTATCACACAATTAGTTTAATTTTAATTCAGTTCAAGTTTAGTTTAGTCATTGTGTTCTATCTCTATTTTGTAGAATTTACAAATAAGCAGTTGGATGAGATTTCTCTTCTTGGAATGGAATAGTTGCAACATGGAGAAAAACTCCAAGTCTATAGAAATCAGAGTTTGTGCTCAAACGCAAGATTCATTACACTAAGGTGCAAAGCATTCAGTAGCATTTTAGGTTAGCACTTTGTGCTTTTCATCAAGGAGAATCAGTATGCCTAAGTGCGAGTTGTCACGCTCAAGTACAGGACATTGAGTATCATCTAGAATGCATTAGTGCTATACTCAAGCGTGGTCAACTTTGCACTCAAACTCAAAGTCCGTTATTGACAAATATAGACTAGGCCTTGTACTATCTAAGTACAACCAATAGTTGGAAGGTTTTAGGCTACTTTGCATGAGTTCCAAAGGGGAGATCCATCATTCCATTCACTCTCCCTAAAGTTAATCTAATTTTGGAAGAGAAGAGACTTGGAGGCTTCGAGACACAAAGGAGGTGGAAAGAAAAGAAGAATACAAGAATACTATCCAACTACCTTCATCCTTTGTTTATTCTTGGATAATGAGTTTTTGTCTTTTTCTTCCTTGTTTCCTTGTTTTGTTTATGTTAAGAATGATGTGTAGCTAAACCTTTTTTCGTTGGGGTGATTTATGAAACCTATGTGTTTGAGACAATGATAGCATGAATAGATGTTGAATTCCTTCCTTATTTAATTGATGATATTTTGGAATTGATTTTCTTATTCTTAAATTGAATAGCCACCAATTCAAGATATTTGGGAATTATGACTTTTGAGCGAATATTCATGATTTTAGCATGTAATTGTAAAATCAAAAGTTAAGAAAAAACTAGAGATAGGAAAATGCTCATAATCTTTTGCGTGGGATTTGAGACTAGTTTGTTCATGATGTTTGATTGGATAATAATATGAAAATATAGTAGATATTACATGCTAATCAAGTAACATTATGTGACGTTGAGAGAGGCTTCTAATTACCATAGTGTCTCCCAATCTTAATTGAATTTGGAAAGAAACCAATTGAAACTCATGCTATATTGAGGAACACATAAGGAAAGTAAATCACCCTAATATCTCATTACATCAATACTTAGTTTTTTGAGCATTATTATATATTTGAGTTCTCTTTGTTCACTATTTTTCATTGCTTGTTTAATCTAACTTGCCTTTCAACTAGTTAATCTCGGTACTTGAATTACTCTCTGTGCGTATAACATCCATTCTTATTACTATGTTAGTTGTTTGGCCCAATATACTTGTCATGGTATCTCTTATCATAAGGTAATCATTTAAATCCATAATTGTCATATCATGGCATAGGTCCATAAAATGTATCTACCTATCTTGTCATTGGTTCAAAACTTACAAATCACTATCAAGCCAAATCTACTCTACTCTTAACATAAGATTTGTCAAATTGCATGGCCAAATGTTATAATTATTCTTTGAAACACCACGCAGTAAATACCAATTAAAATAATTTAAGACTCCTAGAAGCTATGACCATCAATTCAATAGTTACATACCTTAAAAGATGACACTTAATCACATTTTTTCATCTTTATACGAAGAAAAATGTCATGAAAAATGTAATAATTTCATCCTATTTATTTTTCCTTAGAAGTCAATGTAATAAATCATCATCATTATAGGGGATTAAAATAACTGTAATTCATAAACGTTGGAACAAGACAACAAGAAAAACACAAATATGGGATTTGTTTCTTCAAACAATGCAATTCCTATATACAAACAAGGCAAGAAAACAAAAAATATCAATTCAAATCATTGGCATAGTCTTACATAGTCCAACCTGCGAACAAATCGAATCAAACCTTAAAAATGTTGAATTCAATGACATCATTGTTAACGAGGCAAGGAACCTTTGGTAATCTTATGTCCAGTGGTGGTAGATGCAATTTTTTTTTAGTCAAAGCAGAGTCTGTGTTTGAACTTTAAAGAATAGAAAAATAGGGCCGTGGAAACATAGGATTTTTTACCATGATGCTTTTATGTTTGGGGCTATTTTTGGCTCCAAAGAGTCTCTGCTGGCCATAAAGAACAAGATAGAATAAAATCATTTTTACTCTTTATTTGGTTAAAGGCTCACTTTTATGTTATTTTTTGGGATATTCTTTTGGTAGCAGAGCAACATTAGTTTTTTTAGGCAATTGTGGAAAGCTAACAACAACCCAACAATACCTTTTAATATATGGCTATTAAATTTCAATCATTATGAACTTATATCATACCCAAAAAATATTACAAACTTATATATACATATATTATTTTAGAAAACTAGACATATGACTATTAGCCACTAACTAAAGCAAACTATTGGCTAAGAATGTCCCTCAAATTGAATTGATATGATGAAATTAAAGGAAACTAACAAAATTAAAACTAAAAGATTATTTTATGAATTTAGTCTTTTCATTTGCATGATCTTTCAAATACATGACATAAAATTCAAATTGAGTATTTTTTTTACTGATGTGCCAATATATATTGAATAATAATAATTTTTGTATACTGTTAATATATTAAAATTAAATCTTAAAACAATTCTTTTTAAATTTCTCTTTCAAATTTGAACTAAGTTAACTTGTAAACATTCTTCACATTATTAACTTTCTAAAGATAAAGATATAAGGAAAACCTATCAATTCTACATTGGCCAAAACATTTATATGTTTTACCATAAAAAATTTATATGTTCACTTTATTTTTTGTGACTTTACTAGTGAGTTGTTGTCGAAGGTTTTAAACGTATGTGGTTATGTTAAAAATAAATAAATAAATAGGACGCAAAAGGCTTTTTGTGTACCTTTAATTTCGCTTTTCTTGCAGTTTAATATTTTTCTCTTTTTGGCTATCATCACTACTCATTTTACGATAAGTATTAAGTTTATATGTGACTGTTTTTTTTAAAGACAACGTTACCCGGCTAATCATAACAATCCAATCGCATTATAAAATTATAAAGTTTCTTATTGATTTTTCAGTGTGTGGGATTTGAGAGAACGGTAGTAGGATGAGTTATAGCAAAAACTCCTTAATGTATTTAGAAAAAAAAAAAAGAAAGAAAGCAAGAACAATACTTGAAAACAAGACTTATTTGACATGAAATGAAAGGGAATATTATTTTTGGGGAAAAGGGGAAACAAGGTGTTGGATGAATAACACAATAAAAAAACTTCCAACTAATATAAAATCATAGAAGAAACTCATTTTCCATCGATGATCTCCTTGACTGAGGTCAAAAGCATGTGATCACTAGCAATTGTCCTCATATGTTTCATGAAAGCACTCTTGCTCAGCTTGCGATTCTAAATCATGCCACAAAAGAGTTGCAAAAGAAGTTCTCTCAATTAGTAACAAGCGGTGTAATTATGCTCAATGTTGAAAAAAAATTTAATAGAAGTAATAATCAACTTACCTTGAAAGCATCAAATAAATTATCAATAAGTCGGACTTTGAAAAGAGGTACATGCTGCTTCATCTCTAAAATCAATTTTGACAAGGCAGAGTCTTTATAGTAGTGTGCTGGCAATTTCACTGAAAGCAAAGTACAAGATAATATTTTATGCATACGATAGCCTTTGGCAATCTTTGAAATTAATTATTTGAGTAGAGTCATAATTTAGATAAATAGTGTTTGGTAATTACTTTGGTCCTTTAAAATTCATCTTCATCTAAACTAATCCTAAGTTGAAATTGGTTTTCAAAAGAATAATTTGAAGCTATTCACACTACAATTTCTTTGAAAATAGTTTTTATATTAGTTTCAAATCAAGCACTTAACCCTTGTAATTTTTTTGGTTAATCTTTATTCTAGGCATTCTATTACATTTTAATGAATTAAATCTGACATAAGTTGACCAATTTATTTATAAAATAAAACTCTTATAACATTAAGCTTTTCCTTACAAAAATTGAACTAAAAAAATTAAAAATCGGGAAAGAATAGTGTCACATTCACCTGAATTTATAGTCGTTGTTTTACAGGTAACAACACACATAGGGAGTATGCGTTTGTTCATGTCCTCCTTCCACACCACGTACCACTTAGGATTTTTAGGATTATCAGCACCTGTATCAAACTCTTCACGAGAAAGGGTTGTCTGACCAAGTTCAAGGTGCACTTTCTCAACATTGCCTAGCAATACACGACAAAGTATAATATGCTTCTCTTCGCTAGTCTTTTCCACTTGGGTCTGTATAGCACTGTAGAACAACATAACACAACCATCAATTCACCAAAAAAAAAATTATTGATATAATACATAGATAATTGAAATCTACATTTATTTAGGTTATGATTGTCTCATATGTAGTTTAGTGTCTACATTACTATGGTAAAATAATGTAATTGAATATAATTTACCTGTAATTAGGTGAGTCTAGGCTAGCCAAATATATAGCACCTTTAATTGCTTCTGGCAAATCAGAAGATTCAGCTGGCAAACTAAACCCATTGCACAAAATAGAAGCCACTCCCTCCTTCGTGGTTGCATACCAAGCATAAGCAATATTGGCCTCACCTTGCCCAGCTCTAGTAACCTCAACTTGCTTTTCGAACTCTAGCCAACAATCTTTCCAATGTGACACCATCATTTCAACCTTGTGAACCTCCATAACAACAGCATGAGGGTCATGCTTGAAGATATTCGATATGAACATATCACTGATGTATATATATGACATGTTGTCCTGGTTCAATGGCTTTGTGTTTGGGAATTTTGGAGGTTTGGGATCAGAATTGATAACAAGGTCCAAGGAATTCCTTTGTTTATTAGAACGTAAATAGTCATAACTGTGTTTAACATTACCACTTGTAACCATATCCAACCCCTCCTCTTGTCTAATCTTTCTCTTGCCCTTATTAATTAGCCTTACGACATCATCACCTCCATTGTAGCTGAGGAATTTTTTGGGGAAGAAGTGCTTACCTTCCCTATCGACCCAAGCAATGGACCTTTGAGTCCCATGCATTAGCTTCACCTCCACCATACGTAGGAAATCAAATGCGTGCTTTTCACCCTCAATTTCGAGGATCAGCATTGGCTTGTGCTCCATGAAACAAGAGTGCATAGACTCTGTGACTTTGCTTGGGAAGTTTTCCCAATAGTTGTCACCATGATAGAACATGAATTGTGTTGGAGAAGTGCTTTTTTCAAAGTTAAGGGCATTCTGGATGGTCTCATCGAAGTATTTGCCAAGGTTAGGGTTTGAGCTCATTGGTGGTGATGGTGATAAAGGTAGTAATGAAAAATCAACAGGAGATTTAGGTGGTGAAGATGGCAGAGGTGGTTGTATTTGCCTCTTTTTTGAAGCACTTGAACTTGGTGCATCGACCATGTTTTTTTCTTTTTTCTTGGTAATGAATGAAAAGAGCACAATAGAGCTTTTAGTTTTAGTGAAGTGTTACACTTGCTTGGTGGAAGTGTCTAGGCACCAAGTTCTTATATAGATGAGAAGTTATTCTCGCTCAAGAAAAATGTGCATATAAAAGAAATGGAAAAAATATAGATTACAATGTGAATATAAAAGAAATGGAAAAAAATTACACCCCAAGATTTGGCATTAGAGAATGTCCATATCTATTGATTCTAATGAAGGATAGTTTGGTAAACTTGGCTTGGGGCACTCAATAATTTGTGCTCTTAATGAAATTGTCTTTGATCTTTATCATACCATTCAATGACTTTGGTAGTTATAGAAAATTCATTAAGTTAATTAATAATTTTATGGAATAATATCTACCTTATTTATCTCTTAAAATGTAAAGATAAATAAATCAATATTAACATACCAAAAAGAATTATTAATTATTCAATGTCATGAATTATTATAGTCACCAGGTCACCATGATTGTAAATTTTCTATAATCCAATGGAAATTTAATCAAAATGCTTTACACTTTTATATCAATTTTGAAACTAAGAAGAAGGAAATGCAATCAATGACTAATATTAAGCTTATAGTGCCATTTTCTCACCTCCGAAAAGAAGAAACCACATTCACAACAAACTCTCATGAACTTTAATACTGTCACATGGCAAGTTGGAATTAGTAAACCATCAATTATTACAAGTACTTTTTTATCCGTGCGATGCATGGGAGTTTTACATTTAAAAATACTAAGAAATTTATATATATATATATATATATATATATATATATATATATATATATATATACCATTAATTTTATGTTAACATAATGACTTAAAATGATGGAAAGAGAATTGTATATTTATAAGATTATAAATACAATGAAGAGAGAGAAACATCAAAAATATAAAATTAATTAAGGAAAAGAATTTGATGATATAAACTAATAATTATAAAATAATAAAAAATAACAGAAGTATCGGTGAAATAAAAAGTAATAAAATATACTAATGAACAATTAAAAATGTAAACTTAATATTCACTAATTATAGGAAAACGATGTTTTTTTATCTTAAAATTCTATGCCATTTATGTTTTCAATAGTGGCTTTTTGTTTTTTATTTTAAATTTTTAATGTCATTTACGTTTTTAATCTTTATTTGTTCAAAGTTTGATGTAATTGTTTTTCGGTTTTTATTAAAAAATTAAATTTTTAATTTTAATTTCACTAAAACTTTCATTATTTATATAAATTTTTATTTTCATTTTATATATTTTAAAACAATTTTAAAAGTTTAAAAGTAAATATGTTTAATTTTCTAATAAATATCTACCCAAAAATAATTCAAATAAAAATATATGATAAATTTGTATAAAATTAAAATGTTAATAAAAATTATATAATTATATGCTGAAAATCATAAAATATTAAGGAACTATATTTCTTCTTTTAATTGATAATAATTAGAAAACATAACATTTTTAACTGTGTGTTTTTCAAAAATTATAAAAAAGGCTATCATTATTTTTTAATTTTCTTGTTACATTTTTGATAAATAGTATTAAGAATTTGATAGTCGAAATATTTATGTTCTTAAGGTATATATATTTATTAAAAATGTTTATCAAACACATATTTATTGAAATTGTAACATTTTTAATAGAAACTTTCCAAATTCATTTCATTGATGTTTATAATTTTTTTTATTATTTTATAATTATTACTTGTATATCAAATTATTTTTTAAAATAATTATTTTATTTTAATATATCTCTCTCTTTATTAAAATAATAATCTAATAAATCTTTGTTCTCTTTCTTCATTAAATTGCACCCTTTTAAATTGTTAGATTAGTATGAAATTAATGGTTAGATACTGGTGTAAGTGAAAAACTCTTACACTGGTGTTATTGGATCCTATATATATATAGTGGGGATCAATTTACTACAAGAGTAAGTTTTGTACACTTACTCTATTCTATAACTTTTCATTCATATTAAATTTAATCAATCTGACCGTTAATTTATGCTATATTATATTGATGATCATGCATGTCAAATTTCAGAAAAATTGGACAATAATAGACATGTAATCTATTAATTGATATTTACTTATATTTGTAAAAATATATTATTCGTCAAAATAAAATGAAATGATGGACTATCAAATAATTTTCAAATTGTATGAAACTTTATATACTTGATCTACTCAGTAAGAACTTTAAATTTAATGGTTGGATTCATACAATTTTATGCCTAAAAAAAGTTATTAATGGAGTAAGTAGGCCAAGACTTATTCCTGGAGTAAACGGATCCCTACTCATATATATATATATATATCCGATTTTTATAACTTTGATCTAAACCCATCGCCTCCTAGCCCTTTAGGGCCTATTTAATTTAAATTTTCAGTTTTCAATTTTCTAATCTTTCAGATTTTGTGAAGGAAATACTGATGAAAACTACAAATTCCAGTTTTTATTTTTGATTTCCAGTTTTCAGTATTTCCTTAACAAAATCTTAAAAATAAAAACTGAAACGAAATAGGCTCTTAATTTCTCTTTCTTATTCTTAGTAAATGTTTAATTAATTATTTAATTATTGTCATGGTTCTTTTTAATTACTCACAACTCACAAATATTCTCTAGCAAAAGCAATGTCTTATTTTTTTTTTTATCAAAGGTAGGAATTTATTAATAACCAATGATTAGTGATTACAAATAAAAGGTTCGAAAATGGATAGCAAAGCCTAAGTAGGGTATCCCAAGTCTTCTAAATACACCGAAAAGAGCTCAAAATATCTAAGAGAGAGGGGTGAGGATTTGACGGTTCCTTGAGAATTCCTTTGAGAATGATGATGCTATAGAGAAATTTTCTTGGCTAAATGAATCATTTTGCTCAAACACCTTTGTGTTCCTTACTATCCATATTCTCTAAAGTAAAAAAACTAGTAAAGTTTTTCGTTCCTCTGCATTTGGCAATGATTTTAGCTCGTTCACCATCTTCCACCACCATTCCTAAAATGATGAGAATTGTTGGGCCATCTCTGTTGTGACAAATCTGCCAATGACCAGATCTGGTAGCTATGTGGGCAAGTTACAGAACAGTGGAATGTTGATTTAGCTTCTATATCGCATCGGGGACATCTCTCATCTATGTGGGCGATTATTCTCTTTAGATTTTGTTTCACTGCAACTCCGTCATGAATGAGCTTCTAGACAAACACCTTAATTTTCAAAGGGCATTTTGTGGACCAAAGGGAGTTCCAAAGTTCTTTGTTGGTGAACATGGCTAGGAGTTAATCAATATGAAGGTGGAAAAATTGGAAAACCATAGAATAGCTTGAAGATATTGAGTAAGTCCCATTTTTTTCAAGCATCCATTTGCTTTGGTCTTCATTTTGCACAATAGGGGTTCAAATGATTTCCTTTGCCACTGCCTGGGTAAAGTTAGCACGAATTAGCTCTTCATTCCATTGATTCTCTTGATCCAGTAATTGTCATACTAGAATTAAATTACGATTAAAGCAATCCGCTTTTTGTATAGTGAAAGGATAATTTGAACCCACCCATGGATCCTTGCAAATTTTGATTGTGTCCCCTTTACCCACCTTCCACTTGATACCTTTCTCCAGTACCTTTCTTCCTTCCAATAAACTCCTCCATGCCCATGAAGGGTTATTTCCAATGCCTCCCTCCATAAAGGAAGAATGCCTGAAATATTTACCCTTCAAAATTTTATAGAAAAATGAATGGCTTTTTGTCAAGAGCCTCCATCCTTGATTTCTCAACATAGCTTGGTTGAAAGCCTTTAGATCTTTTGAAACCCATACTACCACTACTCTTAGGTCTGCATAAAGTATCCCATCTGATCCACTACATTCTTCTTCCATTTTGTTTTTGACCCCACCAAAACTGCATCATCATCCTGTTAAGTTCATCAAGTAAAGTGTCTGATAGTTTGAAGCATCCCAAGGAATAAATAGACACTGTCGAACCTATAGTTTTAATTAGAACTTCTCTACCACTATTTGAAAGTGGAGATCTTTTCCAATGCTAAAGTTTTTTGGACACCTTCCTTAATGAAACCGAAAGTTGCCCTCTTGGATCTATGAACAATCGCAAGTCGGTCCATGTAACAGTCTTGAGAGCCAATATAGGGGACATGGAGAATGGTAGCCAATTGGTTCCTTAAGTTTTGAGTTGTGTTTCTACTGAAGAAAATAGAAGATTCACTTAGATTTATTTCTTGTCCACTGACCTTATTATATCTATCTAATATCCCCATTAAATTGACAATGAGTCTCATTACCTTTACAAAATAGAATGGAGTCATCAGCAAATAGCAAATGGCTGATTGAGAGACATCTATTATTGATTTGAGACCTGAAATCATCTTATTTTGTTCTCCTTTGTGGAGCAAATGGGACAAACCCTTTGCACAAAATAGGAAAAGATAGGGAGATAAAAGATCACCTTGTCGTAATCTTCTATTTTATTTTGAAAAAAACCAATAGGTTGCCTTCCACAATAACAGAATAGGAAACCGAAGAAACACACTCCTTCAATCAAACAATCCACTTGTCACAAAAGTCAATTTTCTTCGGTATGAACTACACAGAACTCCATTCAACTCTATTATATGCTTTGCTCATGTCAAGCTTTAGAGCTAAATTATTGCTTCCAAATCTTTTGCTCTCCAAATAATGCAACTCATGAGCAACCAACATATTATCGCTAATCAATTCTCTTTAATAAATGCACTCTGATTGGTACAGATAAGTTTATTCATGAATTTCTGTAGCCTATGTACAATAATTTTAGAGATGATCTTATAAAATAATGTACTGAGGCTTATAGGCCTAATCTGACACAATAAAGCAATGTTGTTCGAGATGGCATCCGACATTAAATATAAGCATCTTTCTTAGCTGAAATTTGAAATCGCAATTTGGAACATTGGGAGAAAATAGTAATTTCCGCTAGACTCGATTCTGGATAATTTTATTGTCATAGTTTATAAATAACACAATGATATTCATTGAAATCCTTGTCACAATAATTTCTATTCAATATGTTGCAATGGTTGCCCCCTAATGATCTAAAAATAGAACATTTTGGTTAAAAAAAATTAAAAAAGAGGAATCTGTAAATAATAAATTTTTAAATTTAAAAAGAAACAAAAAATCCTTTTTTTTTCAACATAGGAAAAAAAATTCTTGATGAAGCCCAATGACATCAACAAATTGAAAAAAGATATTTCAAATTTAAGTTAAATAAAAAATAAATATCTTCTGCTAACTAATCAACCAACTATGATTCTATTTCTTACTTGAAGGCTATTAATATCGAATCATCTTTCTCGACAGACACCAATACAAAAAATATTACAACTTGAAAATTGAGTTATGTTTTCCTCTTATGTAGATCTTAACACCTATATATATATATATATATATATATATATATATATACACACACACCAGTGCGAATTTCTAACAGAAATATCTGAGCTTGCTGGACACAGCAAACATATCAAAGGCCTCTCTTACCCCAGCACCGACAGAGAAAGAAAGAGAGCTGGGTTAATTTCTGCATTGGTGGATCCTTAGGCCCACGCCGTTTGCTGTCTTTCTTAATTCACATGCCCCTCTCTGTCGGTGTAATTCATAGTTTCCTGTATTATCCCTGAATAAGGAACAATTTTTTTAATTTTTTATATGCTCTAAATAACGTACAATGACTTAGTCGTCAATTTGAGCCAAGATGCTTCCAAACCCGAGACCACGCGTCACACAATATGTTATTCTAATATTTTAAAAATAAATATTTAATTAAAATATTTATTTTTATTATTATTAAATATAATAATAATTTTTATTATTTTTACTCATTTATTTTATTTAATAGTAAAATAATTATTTAAATTAAATTAGATATTCATTTTTAAGTATCATAACAACAGTTCTGACACGGTTGAATGATTCCGTCCAAAGACCAAAATTGACCTTCAATTGGATTTAACTAGCTGGTGTTTACGATGGTCAAACGGTTTTGAAATCGCTTTTTAGTCTGAAAACTAGCAACTTTGGTAATGTAGATAATTTTTCATTTTTTATATACTCTTATGATTTTTTCAAGGATATCGGTTAAAGAATTGAAAAAAAAATTATTTTAAGAAATGCTATTTTTTATTTTTTTAATACATTAAATGCATTAAACATTTCAAAAACTGTTTATTCTTAATTTTTCAATAATAAGTGTCTCAAAAAAATTAATGAGAAAATTCCTATTCTCATTCCATGGCTTTTCAGTAAATTTACAATGGTTCATATTTAATTTATAAAAATTTATTTTTATTTTACAGTGCATACAATCATATACCAACACACACAATGATTTAATTAATGTTTTTGAAATTCAAACAATAAAAATTAAACCATACGACTTTCAGTTCATATTAAATAAAAATATTTAAACTGAATAAGTAGTTCATATTACAATAGATTGATTCAAAGGCAAACATGTTTTCATAGTGTGTCATACACTATACATATACATATGTATTTTTTTTATACAGGACAATAAGCTCTACACTAGCAAGGGTGTTATTGATATTTGGAACCGAGTGTCTGCATCAGATCCTGGCAAACAGTTGGTTTACAGTTTCATCATAAAGAGAGCTACAACATGGAGTCTCATGAGAGTCCAAGTTCAGCTCAACACTTCAACACTTCAACTCAAAACCAATACTCTTGCAGCTTTGTCATGGGACTAGAGAGCTGAGAGGCCACCCTCTTTGTATTGTACTCTCTTTTTTCCTTCCTCGGTGCAAATCTTGAAGTTGTGCTAAGTGCCCAGAGACTAAGAAATGGAGTTTGTGTGGTTATCAACCATAGGATCTGTTGTCCCTCGTGGTGGCTTAGCATTCTTACTCATGTTACTGCTCTCATGCTCCTCATTCACTTCTACAGGTATTGGCTAGCTTGCCCTCATTGCACTTTATCTGGACATGAAACTCAGATTTTAGTTATTGCAAAATGGTTTTATGCTCTGCTCTTCTGGGTTCTGCTAACTTGGGTTAATGAGTTCCCTTATTTCAGTTTTCTCCAGAAACTGTCTCTTTTAGTAGAACTGTGATAATGGAACTTGAATGGCATTGGAGTTTTTTGAGATTTGAATGTCTGTATGGATGGATGGATGGATGGTTGTTGTGGATTCGGTAACAAATTTAGAGTATGTTGATTTTTTTTTTTTGGTCATTTTATAAATGTGACATGTTAAGGATCTCTTCAATATCTTCATAATGAAGAAGGAAAAATGAAAAAAAAAAAAAAAGTTTAGGTACCTAAACATGAGTACATAACTGTTTCATTTTTAACTTGGAGAAAGTGTGATGTTGCTCATGGATCTGTTTAACTCTTCAATCTCCACTTGGGAATCAACTTAGTGTGATACATATTACTTTGATTTGTTAAAAGAAAGAAGTTCTTTTTAAAGAACTGAGAATTTAACCATCATTACTTTTTTCATGCTTGTTCATGTTCATCAGATGCCTATGATGCTCTTGATCCAACCGGCAATATAACAATCAAATGGGATGTCATTAGCTGGACTCCAGATGGCTATCTCGTAAGTGAAATGAGCACTTTCTTATAACTTGATGTAGTGCTAGGAAAAAAGCATTATGTACCCAAGATGAGTTGTGCCCTGCAAAATTTGTTGAATACATAGAATTATGTTTGACTATACATTTTAGCTTGATGGGTCTTCATAGTTTGTACATGCCTTGTTTGACTATACATAAGTATTTTTCTGCAGCTTTCTGCATTGTAATGCAACTGCAACTCTGGCCACAACTGTACTTTGAAACCATTCGAAGTAATGGCAGTTTGCATTATGTTAAAGAATAATAACCAATTGTTGCAGACCACAATCTAAAACCATGCGGATTGAAAACAATTAATAACTTAATATGTCTAAGGATCAACTGAATTGATTCCATTTTCTTTAAATTGAAAATGTAAACGTATTCTATCTGTTCCTGTTTCTCATACATGTTCACTCTTTTTGCTTGTGTTAAGCAGGCTGTTGTTTCAATGTACAACTTCCAACAGTATCGCCATATTCAGGCCCCTGGATGGTCATTAGGATGGACATGGGCTAAAAAGGAAGTGATATGGAACATGATGGGAGGCCAAACCACAGAACAAGGAGACTGCTCAAAGTTCAAAGCAGGCACCCCACATTGCTGTAAGAAGGACCCAACAGTTGTGGATTTGCTGCCAGGAACCCCTTACAACCAGCAAATTGCAAATTGTTGCAGAGGGGGTGTCCTTAATGCATGGGCTCAGGATCCTAGCACTGCAGTGAGTTCATTTCAGGTCAGTGTCGGATCGGCAGGAACAACTAACAGAACTGTCAAACTGCCAAGAAATTTTACCCTCAAAGCACCAGGACCTGGTTATACTTGTGGCCCTGCAAAGATTGTGAGGCCAACAAAATTTGTTACCAGTGATAAGAGGAGAATCACCCAAGCCTTGAGTAAGTTAGTTCCATAATGCTTTGACTTGGAATTTGTTTACATATACATGTGCCTTTTCTAAACTTTGTTGATAAATCAACATACAGATATTAGACATTTTGCTGATTTACCTTTATCATATAAATTGATTTATCCTACAAAAATTGAAGCTCCTTTTGAACTTCAAATTATTTTTTGTAGCTGTGGCAGTTCATTCTTTCCTTCTTTTTTCACTTTCATGTTTCATTTCAAATGTGAAATGGATCTAACTTTTCATCAAACAAATGATTAGCGGTGATGGACTATGAATAGTTATTTATGCTGATAAAAAAATTTGCGGTTCTTTTTCACTTGAGCTGCATATTTTTTGTGGCAGTGACCTGGAATATTACCTGTACTTACTCTCAGTTCCTGGCTCAAAAGACACCAAGTTGTTGTGTTTCCCTCTCATCCTTCTACAATGATACAGTAGTAAACTGCCCAACCTGCACCTGTGGCTGCCAAAACAAAACAGAACCCAGAAGCTGTGTAAAGTAAGTCTAAAATTTATCCTTTTTATCAATATCTGAAACTCTTTCATTTGTTCTTGTAGTTCTTCAATGTGTTCGGAGAACTTCTGTTATCATTTTCCCTATTCTTATGATTTATATTCCTGATTACAGTCCAAAGTCTCCACATTTATCTTCAGTTGTATCATCATCACGCAAGCCTTCAGATGCACCTCTTGTCCAGTGTACCAGCCATATGTGTCCTATTCGAGTGCATTGGCATGTGAAGCTCAACTACAAAGAGTACTGGAGGATCAAGATCACAATCACAAATTTCAACTACAGAATGAACTACAC
This sequence comes from Dalbergia cochinchinensis, assembly GCA_031216125.1. Lineage (NCBI taxonomy): Eukaryota > Viridiplantae > Streptophyta > Magnoliopsida > Fabales > Fabaceae > Dalbergia > Dalbergia cochinchinensis. The sequence goes on along the minus strand of CM062373.1, from coordinate 47,669,465 downwards.
ACAATGGAACCTTGTCGTGCAGCACCCCAATTTCGATAATCTGACCGAGAATTTCAGCTTCAATTACAAGCCACTAACGCCTTACGAGGGATTAAGTAAGTTCTATCTTTCACAATCATGGTTCTGGTATTGGACTTTCAAGTGTGAGAGGCGGAGTCTTATGTTGCTTAACAATAGACTAAATAAAGAGTATACAAAGATAGGAAGATCTATAGACTCATTGCCTTAAGGTTTTGAGTTAAGATATGGTGTTTGCCTATTGCTTTTGATCTCTCACTTACCCTCCATTCTTATGTGATTGTTTTGGCAAATGGTTTTGCAGATGATACTGCTATGCTATGGGGAGTCAAGTTCTATAATGATTTTCTTTCTTCAGCTGGACCCCTTGGTAATGTGCAGTCAGAACTCTTATTTAGAAAGGACAAATCAACCTTCACTTTTGATAAGGGATGGGCTTTCCCAAGGAGGATTTACTTCAATGGGGATAACTGTGTTATGCCTCCTCCTGACGCCTACCCTTGGCTGCCAAGTGCAAGTTCAAGAGTAGTTTTCTCTTTACTAAGCACTGTAATAGCCGCTTTGGCTTCCTTAATCTTACTGAATTAATCATAGAGAATAATCTCTGTGATGATATGAAGATGTCATATACTATTTCGGAGTATTGTACACTTCTCTTCTACATAAGATTGTTAAAGGTGAAATCTCAACCCCATTGTACTCAATGCATAGGAGCTGCCACTGAAGCAATAAAAGGTGATACAGGAGCATAAATGCTTGCCACAAGAATGCTGTCCCTTGATATACTTTGGGGGTTGATTTGTACTGCCATGTATGCAACATATATTTATAGCTTTTGCATTGTATAATTATGTAGGTTACTCGGATGATTATTTTTTCCAGTTATAGAATATCCAATTCATTTCTCAAATTGAGGAATGCAAGCAGAAATTCTGGATAGCATTTTTTTCCCCTTCTGTAGTCATTTGTCACCCATTTATGCTCATTTAGCCAATTCTGCAATCCCAAAACCCAAGCAGATGGCTTTGTCGTATATGTAATTTTAAATGCGCTATGAAAAATAGTGTTAGTGCATATTTTGTTTTTGCTTATTTTAGGGAAATAATCTTTTTTTTTTCCTCCTCAAATGCGCTCTCTGAATTTTTGTTTTTTTTTTGTTTTTATTTTAAGCTGTTTTGAATACAAGAAAGCTAATCCAAACATAGAATTTGTAGTGATGCCTTATGGTATATGAACTCATAATCGTGGTACATGCCAACCCATATTTCATAAATATATATTCTTTGGTTGAATTGATATCATGGGTACTTTCACCTTGCATATATCTCCCAGCTAAATCCTCACTCTATGCAGTAAGCTTCATAACTAAGTTGCCGCTCAAATTCACAAAAGAATCAAAACCAAATGGAAAAAAGATGCAAAAATGGCATAGGCTGCCATCAATGAAATACTAGTTGGTAGCCTACGAGCAGAGTTTGGCAAGAAAGGGTATGAATCAGGAGGTGGCAGCATACATTCATCACCATTGAAGTAGACCCTCCTGGGAAATGCCCAACCCTCCTTGAGGGTAAATGTGTTCTTGTCCTTCTTCATAAGCACCTCAGACTGCACATTCCCTTTAGGCCCATCTTCCATCAACAGATCATTGTAATATTTCAAACCATAGAACATGCCTGTGTCATCTGCATATACAATTCAGTACGCACGCAGTTAGCAAACCTCTTCATGTAGCATTTAATAGGGAAACACCAAGGCCTGTTTGGTTTCTGTTTTCATTTCCTTTTTTGAATCTGCTTCCCATTCTTTAGGATTTTGTAAAAGAGATAATGTAAATAAGAAATATAAACAAGAAATGGGATTTTATTGAGAAATATAAACAAGAAACGGGATTTTATTGTTTTCACTTTTTTCTTCACGAAATCCTAAAATAATAGAAAACGAAAGCAGAATCTAAACAGACCGCATTCTGTGTCCATTTCAGTGAACTTACTTATGGATTCGTAGGGAAGAAGTGGCATATACTCAAAGCTGTACACTTGGGTGACATTGTTAAGATTGGGATGTTGTACAACAAGATTCCATAGTGAGTAATTCAGCCTGAAGTCGAAGTTGATGATGGCAATCTTTACCCTCCAATAATCTTGGTAGTTGTCTTTCACGTGCCAGTGTACCCTGACATGACACATGTGGTGTGTGCATTGTAACAATGGTTTTGGTGTGATATCCTTCTTCTTAGTCCTTACTCCATCATCCTCTTGCAGTATCTTTGAGTCTTTCCTGGATATCCATCACAGGAAACCAAAATTAGCATTACTTTTTCCAAATGTAGCAATCAAAAGCTCTTAATGATCTTTACAGTTTACAAGGGTTGAAGTGAAACTAGTAGGGTGGCTTACGTGACACAGGTGTCATTATTCTGGCAACCACAGGCACAAGTTGGGCAAGCTGTGACTTTATCACTGTAGAAAGATGACAAAGAAACACAACAACTTGGGTTCTTGGATGCCAGAAACTGTGAATAAGTACATGTTACATTCCAGGACACTGCATAGAAAGCCATAAAATAGAAACATTAAATACTTAATATAGTAACAATGCTTTTTCTAGCCTATTAACAATCATTAATGGTATTTTAACATTAAAAAATGAGTGTCTAAATGAGACACCCACTCTATCACCATTGGATGGGATGGTGGTCCCCACTATTTTCATCCATCCATCAAATCCAATGGCAATGAAGCAAGTGTCTCCCCTTTTGGTGTTGAAATAGCTAATACTCATTAACGATACACCATATACACATAGTGAATGAAGGGAGTTTGATTAGTCATACTCAATGCTTGAGTTTTTCTCCTTCGATCATCTGTTGGGATGACAGTGGATGGCACTTTCTTTGCAGGGCCGCAAGAATATCCTGGTCCGGGTCCGAGTAATTTGTAGTTCTTGGGCAGTTTAACTGTCTTGTTGGAGGTGCCAGAGAGCCCCACAACAATCTGAAATGCTGAGACAGCACCTGAAGGATCCTGCCCCCAAGATGTTAGCACACCACCCTTGCAGCAGTTTGTGTACTGCATGTTGAAAGGAGCTCCAGGCATCAAGTCAACAACTTGAGGGTTCCTCTTGCAGCTATGAGGGATTCTCAGCTTGAACTTGGAACAGTCTCCTTGTTCTGTAGCTTGAGCTCCCATCATGGCCATGATAACCTCTTTCTTTTCCCATGTCCACCCTACAGTCCATCCAGGGTTCATAATAGTCCGGTATTGTTGAAAGTTAAACAATGTCACACTAGCCTGCCAAAGTTCAACATAATAACACATTGATCAGCTTGAGGAATGAGGATACCTAGACCTTTATAAGGACGAAAATCCAGTTTCAAATTTCAGCTAGTTTAATCCTTTGGTAATCACTTAAAAAGGTCGATCCAGTACATGAGGCTCCCATTTGGTGGATTTTGGGAAGGGTAGATGTACAGGGTTTGAAACAATAATTTTATCGTTGCGTTGAGGCTTGCCTTCTTTTGGTAATCACATAAGGCTAGAATTTTAAATTTCTAGAGACCCTTTGATATTCATAACATGGTACTATATACTTTTCCTTCAGATATTAATACAATCAAGTATGCATATAAAATAAATGATCAAAATCTAGAAGTTACCAAATAACCATCTGACGTCCAGGACATGATATCCCATCTTATTGTAACATTCCCAGTTGGATCCAATGGATCAAATGCATCTACTAGCACAAGATACAAAAAAATGTTACAATGAATCCTTGGGGAGTTAAAAAAATTATCACTATATGTTTCTAATGATTTGCTTGTATACAAGTGATTTACCTGCAGGTGTGATTAGAATGAGACATAGAGCAACTAAGGTAACCAACTTCAGTTCTAGAAATGTGCAGCTTTGCTTCTGTTTACCATTATCAAATTCCATGCCTGAAGAGATGAAGGTTCACTGAATCACACTAGTTCTAATAATGTGCAAGTGTGTTTTGTAACAAAGGGCTGCTGCAAGTGCACTTAAATAAATAAATTAGATTGCCGTGGATGCCATCACCTTGTAGTTGTTCGGTCCTTATGATATCATCTTCATCTAAAACATTATAGTTTTTCTGTTTGCCTCAGGACACATCAGGTGGTAACCAGTTTCGTTTCTTAAGTTTTCACTGAATTTTCATTCATGAAAAATCACTTTCTTCAAATTGATAATTTGATACTTATACGTTGTGGCTTGGGATTTTTAAGTCTCTATTTATTCTCTCCCGGTGATGAATTATTACTCGTGAAATATTTACCTATTGGGATTTAATGTTTGGGTTTGAGGTTTATGCATCCCCACATGTTCATAATATCGAAGTTTACTCCATAAAGTTTGGTTTAATTTCTTAGTTTATTTCTCATTTGAGAATGAAATGTCTTTCTTAATTATCTTTTTTGAAAAAATTTAAGATAAATTTACCTAACGTCCCCAATATTTAATGTAATTATACTCGATATCTCTTTTATTTTGAAAATTTTATCATTAATGTCATCTGAAATTTATTAAATTTACATTGATCTCCCATGCAGATATTAGTTCGTTAATTTAAATGGTAAAAAATTATAACAAGTGACACATACATTATTATTATTAATGACAAAAATGATAATATTTTAACAATATTTAAGATATTGATTGAATAAAATATATTTTTTGTCACATGGAAATGAACTTATAATTATAACATGGTAAAATAGAGATATTTTAGACAATATATATGAAATTTTGTTAGAATATTATAATTTTATCACTAATAACTACGTCCGTATCACATATTATATTTATTATCACTTAAATTAATAAATTAACATATGAAAGGAAGGTTATTGTAATTTTTCAACATTGATATATACACACATACAATCTCAAGGGATGTTAGTTTAATTTACTCAAATTTTAAATTCAAAGCAAACGGATTGGCTCCTCTCGTCAGCTTTTCCATTTACTATTATCATAATTTGGATTCAATTCTTAGATTCATTTGTTGGGAAGTGATCTGTAAATATCTCTGTGAATGTTTTAAGAGCCGAAAGCGATCCTTAAAAATTAATTCAATATCATTTGAAACATTTTTCTTTTAATGTGTAATTTGTCGATTCTAGTAAAAACATGATTATAGATATTTTTATAATTTTAAATATTTTTCTTTTAATCTAGATTTATATTTTTCAAAAGTTTTATATGAGTTCAAAACTATACATCAATCCACATAATTCTATTATATGAATATAGATTATGTACATTTGCAGAGCAAATAGAGAAATCATCTATTATCGCCATGATAAAATATGGCAATCAACCCATGAATCTGCCTTGAGGAATCTGGTATAGAGTTACAATCTGAGGATTGATTGAAAACAAATATAATATTGCAAACCAAGCCAGCTCCTGAAAATAGCACCATGGTGCAACGCACCTAAAATCAACTGATACGTCGCGAACAAGTTCGATGTAGCCATTGTCCATTGATGGGTCTAAAATCCAAACAAACCACACTGTAGCGACTCGAGCAATTGCTAGGAAACAACCACTAAGACTAACGATTCTTCCTAAAGAGAGTAGGGAAGAGGAAGTTGGAAATCGAACATAAGATCAACCACTCATAGATGCAAGAAACAATCATAGGTATTAGGCTGCAGGCTTAACCGCCACAAGCTCGTGTAAGTTTGAGGTTTTTTCATATCATGTGTTTTAATTAAAAATGTAACCAACAATTAAAACATAAATAAATAATTTTTATATTTTTAAAATTAATATTTTTTATAAATGAAACAACTTAAGAGATTACATAAATATGACAAAAATATACACATTTTTTAAATTTTAAATTTAAAAAACGCACGTGATTTCAATGCCTCATATTCCTTGTAAATACAAACTAAATAACGCTTTTCCCTGTAAAAAAAAAAAAAAAAATTTAATTAACGCTTTTCCATAGGCACTTTCTGTCATGCACTGCGCCAAGCCATATGTGTGGCGCACCTTAATTTAGTTACACTTCGAAAACGATGTTAAATGCATCTTTAGACGTTAATACTAAATGCATCAACAGCACAACTGTAACAGGGCTCAATGCACCCTTTCTCCTCCCTTCCCCACCCTCCTATGTGCATATCCAACCCTGATAATAAGAGGATTTGTGATAGGCTTAAAGATAAGAGGCTCATCATAAAATTCATCAAATATTTTTACAATTTTATTGTAAAAAAATTTAATGTTATGCTTGGATAAATTTTAAAGTGGGCCTCAAACTTTTCATTTTGATGATGCAAGATGGACAAAAGGTTTGGAATACAGTGACATTTTCGATGATTATTGATAACTTTTGCTCTAGACATGCTCATAACATGTTGATCAGTTGGGTGTATGTTCAGGGCATTTTACTAAAATGGTTTAATTACTTTTGTTTTAAAATAAGTTTGTTAATTTTTTTGGGATTTATATAAGCAATATCTAAGGTTACTGGTTAAGATTTCACAAAAGAAAAATTTTACTTTTTTTTTATATTTTTTAGGCAAAAGAATCACTTTTTTCAACACATTTCATATGATTCAATAAATTTTTAAAAATAATTAGAATTTCAAAACAATTTGATTTTAGTTTTTTTTGAAGAAGTTGGAAAAAGTAGCCACTACTAAAAATCCATGAGATACCGACGAATATGGTCCTATCAGAAATACCAACGAGCGTACTAATAAGATGGCGCGTTTTGTTATACGTGACAACAACCCATCAGTATACCTATTAGCAGTGCTTGGCGACATCATGTGCCATATGGTGCATACCAATTCTGAGGGATATACCGATGGGCATATCAACAATGTAGATATTTATTCCAAGCCTATTAGAGACACATCGGTATAAGCTGGCAAGCCACGTGATACAAATGGGTTACTGACGGGTTAGCTGATGGGTATGTTTTTTATTTTTTATTTTTTTACATCTACCATTCCAACAAGTATATGAACATGTATAAATTAAATTAATTTTTTTAAATCATAGTATCGAGGGTTTTCGACGGGTTATTTTGTAATTTATTTTTTTATTATTATTTACTGATGAGTATACCAATGAGAATTTGAAGTTTTGGGACGTTGGTGCATGCCTCTTAGGATTCCCATTGCCCATCAGTATACTAGTCACTAATTACTGCAATATGAAATCTACAGTTCCATTAACTAATTATCCATGGGTATACCCGTCGGTAACCCTTCAGTAAGCAGCGTATTTTCCATTCATTAAGCCCCTCTTCTTCCTCATTCTACGACTTCTCTCTCTTCCCTCCTTTCTCTCTCACTATCGCCACCCTTCTTCAATGCTAGAGCTCCATTTGCAAAACCAAGGCCACCACTACAATCTAGGTACATTTTTGAGGATTTAATCATTTTAGTTTTTGGTTTAACTTAGTTTTTCATTCATTTTTGTTGCCCAAAGTGTTGTATTTTAATGCATTGGAGAGTTATTGTAATTGCTATTTTGTTAATGTAGGAGTTCTATTAGAGAGAGCACTAATAGTGTTGGCTATGGGAGCATTTGGTTTTTTTTTTTCTATTTTTATTGTGTATTTTCATTTTCCAATTTTATAACTATGTAAAATTAATTGTTTGTTCATTTTGGATTTTTCAAGATTGGATTTGATTGCATGCTCAGAGCTTTTGATTCTTTGTTTTTGCATTGATCTATAGGTTAGTAATGAAATCCCAAAATTCTTATTATTTATATGCTTTAATATGTGTATAAGATGGAGACTTATGGTTTTTGCGCTAATATTGTAGGAAATTCGGATTGCATAACTAGGGAGAAGAGCATAAAGGTTCTTCCCTAACTTGTTTGCATTGTTTGCTGTGGAGTTTGTTTGTATTTGTAGAGACTACATGATATGCTTGTTGTGGAGTTATAAGAGGATATGCTTTAGAATGGTTTTTAGGATTATGTGAATTGTATATAATTTTTAAGTTCCAATTGTTTAAATTTTTCTGCAATATTGTTACCGTTTAATAATGTCTTGATTGTTGAATGGATTGATTAATTAATGACCGAAGCTTCTAATTTAAGTAGAGATGCTATCGAAATTTTATGAACTTTTTCTTATGCAAATATAATTAAAATTAATTGAATTAAAAACATTTAAAGACAAATAGAATGTGTTTGAAAGTAATAATGTGATGTTGTTAAAAATTTGTAGGGTTTAGAGTCACTCACACGTGTGATATTTCCTTCAAGCCAATCATGAATGTATGATAAATTGCATTCTAATAGTAGGGGGATTAAACCAAAATTCTATGACGGTGTTGAAGAATTTATGAAGGCAGCATGTCAAATAACAATTCATTATTGAGGCAAAAATTAAATTTCTATATAATAAATGCAAATGTATGAAGTATTTAAATAATGATACCATAAGGGTTTATTTGTACAAATGAGGATTCGTGCCTAATTATTGGATTTGGACCGAGCATGGGGAGGTAATTAATGCAAGGAATCAAATGGATATGTTTCAGGTTTGAAGTGGTTCTGGTGAGGTCCATGGACCCCTCAGCACAATGTGGGAAATGTGTCATGGGAGGACAATCCGTCTAGATATCATGAGATGGCTTTTGATGGTGCTGGCTCTAATTTTGAAGCACATTATTCTCAATTTTCAGTTAAAGAGCCCAACCAAGGTGCCGCTAGATTTTGTAGTATATTAGAGGCTACAAATCAACTTTTATGGAAGGATTTCATGCACTTTGAGTTATCATTAACAGTTCCAATGTTGATTATTAATTCTGAAGGGAACTAAAACCCAAGTTCTTTAGATCAGTGGGCCGCATTGATTAGTGAGCTAAGTCCAAATTCCGATATAATTCCTTAAGAGATTTTCAAGTAACTCTACTTTGAAATTAAAGTAACTTTCTCTCTAAATGAGTTCTCTTCAAGCTCAATCAAAATCAACCAAAAACCTTCCTCTTGGTGATAAACCACTAATCACAATGTTATTAGTGTGAGAGGAGAATTTTCTTAGTCAATGTAACAACCTAGATTTCATTGTAAATAAAATTTAAAAGATAAAATTTTATAGTTTTGGAAATTGGGCAATAATAAAAATGAGCCAGGGAAACTTTTGTAATATACATACACACACACACACACACCAAGAGGCTAAGGATGAATAATAACTTTTCGAGCCTGTAGATGAATAATTACTCTGGAATCGGGACCAAGGATGATCCAGAGCCAGAGGAACTTGGACTTCGAGGGCAGGGAAACTTGGACCCGGAGGCCAAGGCAGAGTTTAGACCTAGACTAGGATAAAGTTATTTTTAAGTTTCTAGTAAAGATATTTTATCCATTCAGTAAAATTTTAATGTGCGATTTTTTGACCAAGTAACCTTAGCCACTCATGTTATGCCAAGTGGCTGGCATGAATTAAAACTCAGGTATTAAGTTTCAATCTTAGCCTTTATAGAATTTTAATTTCACTTAAGGGCCGATATCTCGCTCATTTGGTAAAATTTCGAACGTGATTTCTTGCACTACACAAAGCTTAGCCAACAAGCTTCCCTACCTTACCATACACTTGACAAGTGAAAGACAAGGAAGAGGCTACACTTCACAAGCTTTTCAAGAGTAAAAGAAAGCCATGCACAATTTTCATTTCAATTTTTAATAATTCAATCAATTAAATAATCTTTCTTTTATTCACTAATAAATATATGAGACACCCTTAATTTCTCATTATTCTCTTTCTCATTCTCAGCTCCCTCACAGCAAATATCATTCTCCCATTCTAATCCCACACAATCTTTTCAATCTTCCAACAAAACTCCACTCAAAGAATTCAATTGCAAGCACTTAGTATTTTAGCCTAAGACACTCTTTGAACCATTTAAATTTAACCAAGAAAATCCTGCTCTCACTACAATATCAGACTTATCAACAAGAAGAAGGTTTTTGGTTGATTTTGATTGAGTCTTAAGTGGAGCTACACTTGAAGAACTCTTTTAGGGAGCAAGTTACTTTAAGTAGGGCTACTTGAAACCACTTTCAATCTAGTTTTTATTTATGACATTTTCCAAAGGATTGGACTATGTTTTGGCATTTTTATTGCACATTTGGGCTTGAATATTGACTAACATGCATGATTGGGGTGGTTTGTATTGTTAGAAATCTTTTATGATCAAATTATTTCTTGAACTGGCTTGCTGAAATTTTGATTTTGAACCCTGACAGTAAACTTGTCTAATTTTTTTAAATTACTTGGAGAAGTCTTTTTGAGCTGAATTTTTATATGATAAACATAACATGTGGGATTAATCTTTGAATTTTTTTGTGACCATATATGAACATCTACTATTTTTAAAAAAAAAAAGAAACCGAGGCTATTGTAGGTGCTGTTTGGGTGGCCAAATTATAACCTTCAAACTTGACTATTTTTATTACCATGTCATATCCCTAAATTTTCTCAAAAAGTTTTAAGCTCATTTTCTATTTTTTAAAATTCTTGGAGTATGATTGAGAGTTGTAAGAGGGTAGGTTCTATCCACTGAATTTGTATAATTTTTTTTGACCTAGCTAGAAATTCCTTTTTGAGTAAAATTCTTGAAAAATTAATCTAGCCATGTTGAAGTGCCTCCGTGAATTAGTTCATCCTATTATCATAATTTTTGACTAACAAGCTAGAATTTTATATGAAACTGAAATTACAGGACATGTGTTGTATGATCTGAAATGTGTGTATGAGTAATATGTCAATGATTTTGTGCCTTATACACTATGTTACTTAGTTGTTGATGCAATGCATATGTGATTATGATGCTTGTGCACATGACATGGAGCATGAAACATGAATTGTCAAATTATTTCAGAATAAATAACAGACTGAATAGTCAAGGAATGTATACATGACCGACCACTTACAAATACTAAATCATTAGGGAGAGTGAACCTGACCATTTATAAAGAATAAATCGTCAAGAAGAGTGAAACTGACCACTTATTGGATCCCCTTCGATACTAAGTCAGGGAAAGTGAACCTGGATGAATAATACTATTACGGACTATATATGCTCAGGCCTAAGGAAGACATTATAATAATTGGGCCTATCCACAAGAAATACCCATGAACAAGGGCCCAATGAAATCATGCCTTAGGAGTTTAGGGCCTCAATGTGGAACACAAGTAGGGTATCAAGGTTACGAAGCTCCCAAATCCACTGTGTTCCTACTTCACCAGAACATTAGACTCAATCCGACTTTGCCTAACCTGGATCTACGTGGCCTATGATCCCGTATCACTATCTCACATCACGATCCATATGCAAGCCCACCAACCATGTTCCCGAAACATAAGGAAGTGACAATGGGTACTAGGATCTCATATTTAAAGGGGTATTCTACAATTCATTAGGTATGCATTCTACCCATAACATACATTGTCACCTCAACCACAACTGATACTCTAGGTGGAGTCCTTGCAGGTACCCCACCATTTGTTCCAAGCTCACTATCAACATTCACGAGGAAGGACCACAGCAATTTTGTGAAGCCATTTCAGCCCAGGTAACATCCTCCTATACTCCTTCATTACAAATACTATGTGAGAGTGGGCAATGCCACTTATGTCAAGGGCCCGTGAAGTTGACAAAGATATCAAAGTCAAGGAAAGTAAATGAATTTAATTGAGAAATTGAAGAAATTCATTGCATTTATCATATGTTTACTTATATTATTCTGAAGTATTTGCTTATGATGATTTATTATGAGTTCAAATATTTATGATGTATGTGAATTAAATGTTTGAATTTGAAAGAAACCTACTTGATCAAAAGGATGGTTTTGAACATTAAAATAAACCTTTATTATGTGACTGATCACCTAAAGCTAATATTTAATATTATTATATAAACATTAATCATTAAGTCGGTCACTAGTCTATATTTTAATGACCGAAGTAGTCACTGATTTAACTAGGATAAAGGTAACTCTTCTTTATAATCTTCAGTGACAAAATCAGTAACAACTTTTCTACTTTGTGACCAATGTAGAGACTAATCACCCAAACCGAATATTTAATATCATTATATAAACTTTAGTCACTAAATCGGTTACTATTTATATTTTAGTGATTGATTTCCTTTAGATAAAGGTTACTCTCTTCTATAGAAGCAACAGTCACAAATTAGTCACAATTGTTTTAATTATATTAGTGACAAGATTAATGATCGATTTCTTATCCAAATGAAATTTTCTAGTATGAAAAAAAATGGTCACTATTTTCTATTAGCGACCGACGTAGTGACCATTGTTCTCATGAATTAGGACTCCTTTCTAAAAACAATATCAGTCACTAAATTGATGATTTAGTTACTGATTAAGTAACCAATTTCTCTTATGAATATGGATTTTTAGCATTAAGTATTGTCGGTTGCTAAATCGGTCACTATTTTCATTTAGTGACTAATTTAGCAACTGATATTTTACACTCCATTGCTGGCTATATTAAGTCACAAGATCATCATTTTAGTGACTAATTGTTTTCTTCACAAAATTATTCTCTATACCACATATTTCTACTAGTGTCGGGTTCAGGTTCAGGTTCTCAAAATTGACTTGACATAAAAATCGGGCCGAGTTTGAGTTTGATCCAGCCCAACCTACCCAGTCCTTTATATATATATATATATATATAGACACACACACACACACCTAGCATCAACAACTAAGTTACATAGTTATTGACTTATAACTCATATACAGCAGCTGTCCTATAATTTTGTCTCAAAGAAAATTCTAGTTGATTAATCAAACATCATGATAACAGACTGAAATAATTCACAAAGGTACTTCAACAGGTCTAGATTAATTTGTAAAAAATTTGACTCAAAAAGGAATTTCTAGCTAGGTTAAAAAAATATACAAATTCAATGGTCACTCATTATATCAAGATGATGAGACAAAACAATATATATATATATATGTAGGCTAGATCGGCTTCTTTTTATCAAGCCAAAACCTTAGTTTCTAAATTTGGCTTGAAGGAAATAAAGATTGACTACTGTTTGAAAAGTTGCATGCTTTATTACATAGATGATGTTGCATTGACTGAGTCTAAATTCTGCCATGAGTCTATGTTTAAACCCAAGAGACGTGGAAGTGGGAGGTATAAGGATATCTCTTAGAAAAGAATGCATTATTTTCTCCTAGACTCTAGAAACTGTATCCATCAATGAGCTCAACTTCTCATATGAGGTGGCATAGTGGAAATTAAAGGAGTGATGATGTGATGACTTATCCATTGCATGAACATGGAATTATTTTGATCGAACATATCCTAATTTCTCAACAAGATGGGCGCCTTAAGATCGTCCTGCAAGAAGCACCCCTAAATGCATTCACATCCATGACCAAGGGCTCCTCGTCTTTTGATGATGGTGATGACGACCCTAATAGATTAGATGACAATGACGAGGAAGGACTTCAGCTAGTTTTTTTATTTCTATTACTTTATGGATATTTTTATGGTTATCGAACTTTTTATTTGTACTTATTTTATTTTGGTATCTTACTATCATTATTGTCTATTACATTAGTTTGTTTATTTACCATTGCATTACTTTCTTATTTTATATCATTATAGTTTATAATTAAATAAGTATAATATTAAAAAATAAATGAATAAATGTTAAACAATTAGATAATATATATATATATATACACACACACACACAACACATACACTTCATATATGGCAATTTAATCTGCCGCAAAAAAAAATTACCGACAGTTAAACCCATCATAAAAAATGAATTTTTTAATGAAAAAGTAAATAAATAATATATACCTGTCAATAATAAATAAATAAAATATATATTTTTATTTTCGCATCCCATCTAAACAATTAAAAATATATACCCATTGATAGTATTAATTTCCCGATGACCATATTGATGCCTTTAATGCATGTTTATTGATTGTTTTTTTATTTTATTACCCGTTAGCCATCCTATTGGTTAAGTACCAATGGCTAACACTACCTACCAGTAATAATATATCGACAAACAAAAAATCAACATCTCGTGTGCATCGGTGAACCCTTCGATAAAATTTGTATCAGTCAATATATCCATTAGTATCCCATACAAATCTTGTAATGGCTTTTGAAAATAAATCAATTTTTAATTTTTTTATTATATACAAAATTTAAGTTATGGAATCATTTTTTTCAAAATCTGAAATAAATTCACCCTAAATGTATCAAAAGGTTTGAAGCTGTTTATTTTACAACCTTAAATATTTTATAGTATTGATCAGCAAAACCAATTTTTCTTTTAAATTCCATTTTTTCATACAAAAAAAACCCCATTTTTTCTATTCAACCTAACCTAGATAAGTCTAATACAAACGTTAGGACAAGCAAGCAAGAGAATAGGCCATACGTCTTAATATTATGAGTAGGGATATTAAAATGCAGTTTAGCTCGGTCAAAATTGCTAATCCAGTCCAAACCAAGCCAAAAATAAATCAAACTTGCAAATGTTGAACTTGGGTTGGATCTTACTTTTCACATATGGCTTAGGTTATATCAAATTTCAGATTTAATTTTAAAACATGATCCAATCCAAGCCAAATAATATTTACATGATATATATATATATATATATATATATATATATATATATATATATATATATTAATGTTAAGTTTATATTTTTGCTATAATAAGAGTTTAATTTATCACATAATTTTTGTTCTTTATGTATCTTACTCTTTTAAAAAATATTTTATACTTATTAAATTAAATGATTTATTTTTATATTTTATTTTTTAATTATTTATTTTATTTACTTTATTTATATTTTATAATATTCTGAAGTTAAATTTTAATTTTGTAAAAATTCGATTAAATCGATCCACCCAAGCCAACTATATTATTTTGATCGAATTGATTTTTCATTGAAAACGATCTTACTCGAAACGCAAAGACCCCTAATCACAAGGGCAACTCACAATTTCATGGTGCAGTTCCAAAACAAAATGCACTTTTTATTATTCTAGGCAATAAGTAATATGATTTGAATAGGCATATCTTTGCGGCCAATAATATCCCTAAGAGCTGCACAAATAAAGCATTCACTAAGCCTTAGGCAGTGCATAAGACTTCTCCGCAGAGGGGTTCAGTTCATCCCAAGCTTCAATCCACGTAACCATCGAATCTGCAAGCTTGTTGAAATAGTCATCAATCTTACCTAATTTGGCCTTAACTAGCTTGGACAGTTCAATATAGCATTTCTGAGGAGTGGTACAATCCTTTGGGAGAGAAACAGATTGGAAATATGGAATCAGCTCTTCCTGGCAGTAAAGCCCTTTGTACTCCTTCTTAAAATTAACAAATGGGTTGCTAGCTTTGCTGTGCCAGAGATAAGGCAGACCTGTCTTCACCCCCAATCCTAAATGATCACTTACGACCTACATGACCAATAAATGAGAAGGACATAAGTGCATAAGAGCAATAGAAAATATTTACTTTAATCCATCTATTAATTAACATATAAATTTTATAAACTATAATTATCTCTTATTTTTTCTATATTTTTAATATAATAATTTATTTGTCAATCAATAAAAATAGATGCTTTACCTTAATTTAAGAACACATAAAAATTTCTTCCAATAAAGAGTCTAGTGAGCTTAAAGCATGACACAACATGTTACATACATTAACTAGGAGTGAGGAAACTTAGCAAAACAATGATTGGGAGGCAGGATTCAACTGTCCGAAAGACATGATGAGTTATTAACTCTTGGATATTTCATTCAACAATCTCGTGATTTCTATCTAGGATTAAGGCAAATATTTTTCTAGTGAGAGATATTATTTGAACATAACGTTTATCAGATACTATATCAATTCACTCTTATCTAATATTTCATTTTGTCTAAACTCCACAGCCCACATGATAAATAAGAGTATCTCTATACAACATTTAAGGAATGTGATGTATTCAAATATCATTGTTTTTTGTGTGACATCTCTCAAGCATAGAATTTTAGTGTGCATTTGGATGGAGTAATTATAAGAGGGATGTAATTTTTAGAATGATTTAAAATTTATCAGGATAAAATATCCTGTTTAAATATTTACTTAGAAGAAATTATAAAATACAAGAAATTTTAAAAAGAAATTTTATTTATCTAAAATAGAGGATTTTAATTAGCACTTATAAGGGAGAAAATTTTGAAATCCCTTCGATCAAAGTATCCGTTTTCTCATCTATCACTCTCCATGCCAAAGTTTCTCCTTTCCACTGCATCAATTTGTTCAACGATTTCACTATGAAGGGTTGAAAGCTTCCACGGTAAAAGGCAAGCTGTCACTGACAACAATAAGCAAGCTTCTTTACAATTTGTCATTCCCCCTTCATTTCTCCCTTTTCTTTTATGAAAAACAATACCACTCCTAACAATCCCATTGAATAGGAGCAAAAGGATAATCTTTTTATTTCTAAAAAATGGCACATGGTTCCCGTCCGGCCCATCAAAATTAAAAGATTATCTTTTTTTTTTGTTTTGTTTTGTTTAGTAGTATATATTTGTCTTATATCTTATTCTGCTGGACTGTACATTTGTGTACTACTATCCCATTGAAATAAATTATCATTCCTTAGCTTCAAATGTATGGTATTTAAATTTATGTACTACGAATTCATTTCAGTTTTTTACGTTTTTCTTTTCCTTTTGTTTCATTATTTTCAGGGAGCACTACAAGAAATACCTGGTTTATCAACGGATTTACCGATGTAAAACGATAAATCCAAGAAAAATTTTTTTTTTGCTCTAAGGACGTTACCGACGGATTTTTCGTCGATAATTCGCCGATAATTTTCGCGCCATCTCGTGCGTAGTAAGACGCACGAGTTACCGACAGAAAATTCATCAGTAATTTTATTTTCAAATTTTTTTTTTCTAAAAATTACCTTTATCGACGGATTTTCCGTTGGTAATTATGTAAATTATTTCTTCGAGACTAATTATTACCGATGGAAAATCCATCGGTAATTAATAGGAACTATAATGTAATAAAAATCAAAAGTTACCGATAGAAAATCCATCGGTAAATAATAGGAACTATAATGTAATAAAAATTAAAAATTACCGATGGAAAATGCGTCGATAATTTTATTTTTAATTTATTTTCAGAATTAATTATTACCGACGGAAATTCCGTAGGTAATTTGAAAATCCGTCGGTAATGCAAATACATATTTTCCTCCCTTATTCATTTCAAAGAAAATGCTCTCTTCTTTCAACTCTCTCTGTTTCTAGGACAACCACTGATAGCCGCAGCTAACCGCCGCCTGTGCTCGACCGCTGACCGTGAGTGGCGCATCGCAAGCCGATAGCGTCAGACCGCCGACTGCAAGTCGGCTCGCCTCCCACCTGCGGATCGCAAGCCGTTGCTCGACCCTCCCGCCTCGCTACCGCCGATCAGAATCGATCGCCACCGATGCCGCCGCTTCTTCCTGCGCCCGCGCAGCGCAGCTCAAGCCTCCTAGCCCCACGACTGCAAGCCAGTGCTCGGCCTTCCTTGCTCTGCGACTGCCGACCGCAAGCCGTGCACCCTTCCCTCCGCGGCCAGCCGGAGGCTGGCGTCGATCTACCCTCCTTGCCCCACGGGCGACTGTAGCCCCTCTGGTCACATTACAGCACTGTAATCACACCAGTAAGTTTGATTTATTTGATTTGTTTTTTCAAAAAGGATTGCTTTTTATTTTTTAACTAGTTCAGCAAATAATGATGTATTTGTGGCACCTAAGGGGAGTATATGGACCCTTTGTTCAAGTAAAATTTTATCATTTGGCTTTGTTCTCTTCATAACTTCAGATGATAATGTCTATATTCTGGTTTGTTGGTGCAAAATTCTCTTTTGGAATGTAGCGACAGTATGACATACAAATTTGACTAATCAATTCTTTGACATCAATTAGGCTACACTGCAGTCCCTTAAAAGTTATTACTTCTATAAGGTACAAAGAGAAGAATTCACTCAAAGAGCTAAGCCATATATAAGGAGCATCCGACAATTCTGAGGTAAGTAATTATTTCTTCTCCTTATTTAATTATATTTTTGTTAGGATAGAGACTTATGATTTATAAGTTAGAGTTGTAGGAAATTGGGATTGCATGACTGGGGGAAAGGGCGTAGAGGTCCTTCCCCAACTTGTTTGCATTATCTACTGTAGAGATTGATTGTGTATGTGGAGATTGCAGGAAATGCATGTTGTGATGTTATAAGGGGGTGTGCTCTAAAACGGTTTTAGGATCTTTAAATGTTTGTTTGATTGTTTATGAACTTTATTTTACTGGATTGATATATATATATTGAGATCAATTTCTTGGGATGTCTTAATTTAAGGGGAGATTCTGTTGATTTTTTTTTAAGTTAAAGGCTGGAATTTTAATTTAAGGGGAGGTTCTGCTGATCTTTTGTAAGGTTAAAAACTCACACATGAAAGATACTCTATGAAGTTAAAGACCACAATCTATTTACTTAAAAGACTTTTACTTTTAAAAGATAGTTTGTTGAAAAATATTTATAATTAATTAAAATTTTAATTTCTGAATCTTTAAATGAATTTGTTAGGTTAAATTACATAGGCAAGAACCATGATTCCCACAAACAGACTATGGATGTATGACAGGGTACACCCCAGTCGAGGGGGAATCAAACATGAATTTTACACGGGAGTTGAACAATTTATAAGGGTGGCTTGTCAGATAGTTCAATTTATGAATGAGCAGAAAGTTAGGTGTCCCTGTGCTAGGTGCAAATGTAGGAAATATTTTGATATGGACACCATTAGGTATCACCTGTATAAGGATGGTTTTATGACGGATTATTGGGTTTGGACTATGCATGGGGAAGTTGCCACACAAAATTTTGAACATGCTAGTGTTGAAAATGCCTATGTTATAGGTAGTTCAAGTAGAGTTAATATTGGTGAGCATATCACGAGAAATGTTAATTGGGAGGATAACTCTAGGCGATATGAGGAAATGATTTATGATGCAGTTGGTCCTTAAATTCATGCAGATTATGAACCTTCTGTCGAGGCTCCTAATGCCGAGACTGAGAATTTTTTTCTCTATATTAGAGGCTGTAAGGGCCCCTCTATGGGAAAAGTGTGTACACTTGGAGTTGTCTCTAGCAGTTAGGATATTAGGTATAAAGTCAGAAGCAAACCAAAGTCAAAATTCATTTGACTAGTGGGCAACATTGATGAGTGAGATTAGTCCACAACCTAGTTCTATTCCAAAAGATTTCTATCAGGCCAAGAAATTAGTTCCAAAACTTGGGCTAAAATCAGAAAAAATAGATTGTTGTTTGAAGGGATGTATGTTGTACTACAAAGATGATACATACTTAACCGAATGCAAATTTTGTGAAAACCCTAGGTTTAAACCAAAAAGATTTGGAAATGGAAGATATAAGGATGTTTCTTACAAAAGAATGAACTATTTGCCCCTAATTCCAAGGTTAAAGAGGTTGTATGCTTCAATGAGTTCAGCACCTCACATGAGATGGCACTTTGAGAATAAGAGAAATGATGGTGTCATGACCCACCCTTCGCATGGTGAAGCGTGGAAACACTTTGATCAAATTTATCCAGATTTTGATGCGGATCCTAGGAATGTTAGGTTGGGGCTTTGTGCAGACGGATTTATTCTGAATAATAATCAGTTTAGCAAACCTTATTCCTACTGGCCTGTGGTTGTTACACTTTACAATCTGCCTCCTAAAATGTACATGAAAGATCCTTACATGTTTCTAACTTGTATAATCCCTGGTCCCGATAATCCCAAAGCCCAGATTGATGTTTACCTCCAACCATTGATTGATGAACTTAAAGAGCTATGGTATTCAGGTGTGCAAACATATGATATTTCCACAAAGCAAAATTTCTTACTGAGGGCAATATGGATGTGGGCTATCAATGATTTTCCAGCATATGGAATGTTGTCTAGTTGGATGATGCAGGGAAAATTGACATGTCCAATATGTATGGAGGATACAAAGACATTTACATTGAAACATGGTCGGAAAAACTCATGGTTTGACTGTCATCGGAGGTTTTTGGACCTTGATCATGAATTTAGGGGTAAGAATGACACATTTAAAAAGAAGACGGTTGAACGTGATGAGCCTCCTTTGAGGCTTAGTGGTAACCAAGTTTGGCACAGAGTTAGAGACTTTCCAAAGATAATGGAACTGGGAAAATCCATACGATTACCAGGATATAGGGTAGATCATAATTAGACCAAACAAAGTATATTTTGGGAGTTGCCTTATTGGGGGGATAATGTAGTTTGTCATTGTATTGATGTAATGCATGTGGAAAAAATGTGTGTGATAATATTATAAATATTGTGATGGACACTGATAAGACTATGGACAATGTGAAAGCAAGAAAAGATTTGGCTGAGTATTGTAAGAGACCTGAGTTGAGTTTACAGAAGTTGCCAGATGGTCGTGTGTGTAAGCCAAAGGCCAGTTACACACTAACTTCTATGCAAAAACAAGTTGTGTGTAGATGGATGCAAGAGTTAAGGATGCTTGACAGTTATGCCTCAAATTTAAGTAGATGTGCCAATGTTGCACAAGGACAATTTTTGGGCATGAAGAGTCATGATTGTCATGTATTTATGGAGTGTTTACTTCCTATTGCATTTAGAGAATTACCTCTCCCTGTTTGGAAGCCATTGACTGAGTTGAGTTAATATTTTAGAGACCTATGCTTGTCCACTTTGAGGTTGAAGATCTCCTAATTATGGAGAGAAACATCCCCATAATTCTGTGCAAATTAAAGAGAATATTTCCTCCCAGTTTCTTTGATTCTATGGAACACTTGCCCGTACACTTGACATACGAAGCGCAGGTGTGTGGGCCTGTTCAATATAGATGGATGTATCCGTTTGAAAGAAATATTGGAAGTTTCAAGAGAACTGTGAAAAATAGAGTTCAAGTGGAAGGTTCCATATGTGAGGCATATATCTCAAAAGAGACATCTTTCTTTTGTTCTTATTACTTTGAGTCTCATGTTTAGTCTAGACAAACAAGGGTTGGTCGGAATGATGATGGGGGTGAAAGTTCAATTCAATATACTTTGTCTATATTCAATCAGCCAGGACGTGTTGCTGGAAAGTCCAAACCACATTGGCTATCAGAGAGAGAGAAACATGCTGCACATTTACATATCTTAATCAATTGGGATGAAGTACAACCATTTAAGACGTAAGTTTCATCAATGTATCACTTTCAATTGTTGATGCACTGTCATGTATCAAATCTTATTTTACTTGCAATGTTTAATTTACAAGTATTTTGAACAAGTTGATGAGCGACACACCCTTGAACAATTTCCAACATGGTTCAGATCCTTTGTATGTGATCTAACTACTATCCAGTAACCATTTGATCCAAAATTCATACACATGTTCTAGTTGTCATCTTTTATGCTGATGTTTGAAGTTCAATTATTCATGTAGGTGTTTGATAAAAATAATAATGTAACATGTCCTTATTTACAAAGTTTGGCTTGGGGTCCTGCTAACAAAGCAAATAGTTGGCCAATGTATTATGTGAATGGATATAAGTTTCATACATTTGATTGGGGCCAAATGAAAGCAACAAACAATAGTGGGGTATGTGTCAGAGGGGATGCAGGCAGTGGGGAGAGTGATTGGTATGGAGTAATCAAACAAATACTAGAGATTGAATATGTAGGTGATGGACCTCAAAAATTGGTAGTGTTGTTCAGTTATGATTGGTATGACCCTAGACGTCCTGACGGAACACGCACATATAATCAATATAAACTTACTGAGGTGAATCATACTAAGAGATACGCTGCATATGATCCTTTCATTATTGTCTAGAATGCAAGATGGGTATATTATGCACCATGCCCTGGAAAGTGTAGAAAGAATTGGAAGATGGTCATGAAAATTAAACCTAGGGGTCGAGTTGAGGTTGAAGAACTACCTGACGATGCTTATCAAGTAAATGACCTAATTCCCTCTCAGGTAGTCGTTGATACAAGAACATTGCCAACTTTACTTTCTGATTCGGGCGATGTTCAGATAATTCGCTCTTCTAGTGATCAATTAGTGAGTGAAAGCAACGAAAGTGATGGTAGTGAAGAGGAGGATGGCGAAGACGAGGAAGATGAGTTTGAGGATGATATTGAGACTGAGAATGATGAAGATAGTCCTCAACTTTCAGATTAAATGTGATGTGTCTAGCCTTAATGTATTACATTCTTTTTATTTTAAATTATTATACTATGAATTGATCTTTCATACGTTGTTGAATCTTTTTCAAACATGGCACCTAAACTCAAAAATAAGGGCAAAGGGAAGGGTGTCCCAAACAATCAAAAAATTAACCCTCCCACTCAAGCATCCACCACAGCCACTCACACCTCTACTTTTATCCCTTCCATCCCACCACCTCATGCCCATGGGGAGTTTACTATGATACCTATTTCTGGGCATGTGACCGGAGTAATGCCTTCACCTTTACCTCCACCTCCATCACCATTGGCAGATCCTGTGGTCACCCCCACACATGACTCAGAAGGGGGTGCCAAAAGCGGGGCAGTTGGTGGTGCCAAAAGCGGGGCAATCAGGACATGGGTCCACAACAGATAACCGGATAAAGCTTATATGTGTCGGTGACAAGTAAGTAAATTAATTTTTCAAATTCTTATGAATCGTGTTGTAATAATTTGAACAATTTCTTAACATACTCACTCCGATGTTTTGTACTTTTTACCAAGCTGTTAGGAGCCAAACATAGCGGCCATGCACGAGGTGACACACACCATCCAAAAATTATATGAATGGCCGATTGAATCATTCAGCAAGTTGTCGAAGCCCGAGAAAGAGCGCTAGTTTCTTGAGTGGAAAGTTAATAAAATAATTATTATGAAATGTGTGATTTACTTCATAAATACTTTCAATTACCTTTTTTTGTTTATTTTCATGTGTAGAGCCACTTCATCATCGATCCCAAAGATGAAGAGTTTATGTTTAAGTGCTTCAAATCCAAGGCAACTCATAGGCTGCAAGACATGTACATCGACATTCGGGAGCGGCGGGATGAGAACCGCAGGTGGACGACTCAGGCCAGCCTGGACTATTTATGGCAATACTAGAGAGGTGACAAGTTCAAAGCGAAGTCTTTGAAGGCCAAGGAGAGCCAAGCGTTGCATGAGGATGGCTCCCTTCTTTGTGGTGGTTCTGCTAGTATCGAGTCTACATGTCGCCGGAAGGTTTAGTCATTATTTTAAACATCTGTTAATTTCTCTTGTTCAATTTATATTTTATCATACTAATCTTTTACATGTTTCACTCGAAATGCAGACCAATGAGTTGAAGAGGCCACCTACACAGAGTGAGTTGTTCAGAAAGACTCATACGCGCAAGCTAGAGAAGATGTGGGTCGATCATCACTCAGAGAATATTTGGGTATATATGTTCTGTGCACTTATTGATTATATATATACATAATTTATTATTTCATATATTTGACTGTTATTATTTTCATTTTTTTATAGCATGCCTATGAGCAGCACTATCAGGAGGCCACAACCCAGCGAGAACAGAGGATCGCAGCTGGTGAGGATTGCCCACCACTTGATGGGGACAAGTTGTGGCAGGAGGTAGTCGGCGGTCCTTACAAGAACCGCATCTACGGTATGGGATCATTTTATGTGAGTAGTTTATCCACTGGCTCTATCACTGGGGCATCTATAGGCACTGGGTCCACCGCTGATGATGATGAGGTCCGCGAGAAAGTTCACTTGCTCAATGCAGAACTTCATCGTATGCAAGAGAAGGATGCGGCGACTCAGCGAGAGTTGGAGGAGGTGAAAAAGAACATAAAAGACAATGAAAAGGCCTTGGAGATCATATTATGAAAGTAGATGAAGAAGGAGATGATGTCTTTGTGGCAGAAGATGCAGGCGAGCTCTTCTGCACCACCAGACATTGACGATGATGATGATGATGATGATGATGGTGGTGGTGATGGTGGTGGTGGTGGGGGCGACGATGGTGATGCTGATGGTGGTGGCAGTGATGCTGATGCTGATGATGCTGTTGACTTCTCTTGATTTGAGTTACTGTTTTTTCCTTTATATCATATGTTGACTTCTTTATGTTTATACTTACAGACTTTGTTGCATTTATGTTTATATTTGTAGACGATCATGGAACTTCGTTGTGCTTATTAATTGAGAATTTTTTTTTATAATTTGTCATTATTAAATATATTTATAATTATTGTTAAACAAAACATCAACTCTTAAATAATCAGGTAATCTAAATATTTCTAAATTTTTATTTTTTGAAACAAAAAATTTACCGACGGATTTTCCATCGGTAAAATAAAAAAAAATAAAGATATTACCGACGGACAATCCGTCGGTAAAATAAAAAAATAAAATTTTGGATTTCACGATTACCGATGGAAAATCCGTCAGTAAAATAAAAAATAAAAATTTTGGATTTTATGCTTACTGACGGAAAATCCATCGGTAAAATAAAAAAAATCAAAATTTCGGATTTTATGATTACCGATGGATTTTTCGTTGGTAAATATAAAAAAAAATTTAAAAATTAAAATATTACCGATGGAAAATTTATTGGTAAATTAAAAAGAAATGAAAAATACTTCGTACGATTACCGACGGATTTTCCATCGGTAATATTACCGATGGAAAATCCATTGGTAAATTTAAAAAATTATTAAATACTATAATTTAATTAAAATATTACAGACGAAAAATCCGTCGGTAATAAATAAAAAATCCATCGGTAAAAATTTCGATCGACGATTTTTCTGACAAATTTGAGAATCAAATTACTGACAAATATTTTTGTAAGAATCCAACGAAAAATCCGTCGATAAAAATTTCCGATGAATTTTTTCCATCGGTAATAATTTCTGACGATGTTATTACCGGTTGACAAAATCCGTCAATAATATATTTTTCCGTCTGTAACATAAAAAATTCATTGGTAAAATCCATCAATAGCCACAGTTTTTCTAGTAGTGGAGATTCTCCGGCCAAGCTGTCTTTAATCCGAGTGTGTGTTTATTTCTTTTGTTAAAGTTTGTCTTTTTTTTTCTCCTCATTTGATTTGTTTTGTCCTTTACCGCCAAGGTAGTATTTTTTTTTTCCTTAATTGTGGCTGTGTGATATTTTTGGATGATTTCTCATAGAAGAAAGTTAATTATAATGATTTAGACGCTTGCTTCATCAGCGGAAGTGGCTTACTAGGGCAAACTTATTTTCTTTGTTCCTCATAAAATTACATGTTTTTTAAATAAAATATGTTAAAATTAAGGTAATATAATTGCCTTGTCCAAATAAAATATATTATAAACAAAGGGAATGTGATTATTTATCCAAATAAAAAATTTAAAATATGAAGGAAATTTAATTAAAGTATTTCAATTCCCTGACATTTTAAATTTCCTTGAATTTTGAAAATAATCCATCCCCACACACACACTTAGTTGAAATTACCTTGATGCACCGGCCAGCCCACATAACATCATAGCGTCCAATAGGTTGACCTTCACCCATGAGTCCAAAGTACATCGCAGGACCAATCAACTCACGGTTGAAAGCCAAATTCATAGCACACATAGGGAAAAGGGTTCCTTTTGGTATTGTCAGAACTGCATCCACATACTTGAGGAAAGGTATGAGAAATGGTGTTGGTATAAAACTTCCTATGAAAATAAAATATCACCTCAAAGAAAAATAACTGAACTTATTATGCTATAGTATGCTGCAAAGGATACTAGTAATAAATATATACCTGGTGTTTCTTTCAAGAGGCTTGACAAGCTGAGTTGGGGCATCATAATCAGGAATGTTGAGCCAGATGCCATGAGAAACAGCAGTTGGGACACCTTCACGAAGACTGAATGGATATCCACGAACAAAGTCAGCACCTTCTCTGTAAGGGTCATAGAGAGTGTTGAAGAAAAATGGGGTTGACGGAGTCAAAAGGTTCTCAATGTGCTGCTGAAGTGCATTGATTTCTTTGCCGGATGGATCTTTAGCTACCTGAAAATGACCAAAAAAACAAAAAAGGATATCTCATACATGGGATCTAATCCCCCCACTCCATGATTTTTCAAATTAATAAGGAATCAAATAGTAGCACAGCTACAATAATAGAAATAAAAATTGTGCTATAAAAATCCAGAAGATAATGTGCCTGATTTCTAACATTGTTCATGCTCCATGCATACATATAAGAATTAGGCAGGCATTTAAAAATGCATTATGGCAATATACAGGTTGATCGATATGTATCCCTTAGGCAACATGTATGTTGTTATGGAATATAGAGATCTGAAAATCTAAATCAAGAATAGATTAAGGGAACAACATAGATCATATCAGATCCTATAAAAAGCAGAGATATGTCCAGTACTTTTTAGTAGAGAAAACAATCAATCGGCTATATGGAACAGCCGACACCACTCACATTCTTAGCAAAGACATGTACATCATACTTGGATAAATCACATCATGCTACCAGTTAAAAATGAAAAAAGGAAAATTTTGATTCGTGGGAAACTAACCAAAGGAAAAGTGACAATTTTGACCCGAGCCGAATCAAGATGAGCAAGCCTAGAACTTATATTTGCATACCCTAACAATGATTTAATTTTGAATATAACCTTTTTTTTCTTTTTACAAAGCTATACAAAAGAGGTATTAAAAAAATTAAAATTCATTTCTTTTTTCTTTTTCTTTTCAAAAAAAGTGAGCAGTTATCTATCCTCAAATATACTATCATCCAATCATATACTTATTTTTGCAAGACTTTTAAGGGAGTTAGCAAGTGATTAAATCAAATCTTTATACTGATATAATAATACATAATTTGATGTATACGTAAACTACCTTTATCATGAGAATAAAATTATGTATATATGTATTATATGTAATATGCTATGAGAGTTTAGCTCTAGTAGTCCAAGCCCTTGGATCAAATGAAAAAATATTACTTAGAATATTCAATTAAAAGGGAAATTATATTGTTGATATGTTGAGTTTGGAAGAGGGAATTACAAAGCAGTCATCGTCGATGCTGAAGACGTACTTCTTCTTGGATACCAAGAAGCCGAAGCAGCGGCACGCAGCGTCGTTGAAGGAAATGCAGGATGACTTGGGCCCCAAGATGCGGTTGATGTCGTTGCGGTTGTAGATTTCCTAGTCGAATCCTTGTGGGACCTTGATGACCTTGTTTGGGTCACCGTCCTGCACGATGATGAGGTGGTATGGCTCCAAGAATGGGCGCCAATTCTCCAAGAAGTCGAGGCTCCTTATTGTTGGGATCACAATGTCAACCTCGTCCTTCAAAAGGGGGGTTCCTGCTGATGATGTTGATGATTCGGAGATGGATGTGGTTCTGGAGGGATAGAGTGACAACATTGTATTGTTGCTATTGGTGTGTTCTTTGGGTTGGACGAGGGTGGTGGTGAGTTCTTTGTGTGGGTGGAGAGGGGGTGAGGGGCTTTTGTACGTGAAAACTCTCGGGAGTTAGACACGTTGATAGAGTGAGAGGGATGCATATGTCTATATGACATAAAGATAAAAAAAATCAATTTAATGTGAGATTTTGTGTTGAATCTTTTATTTCCTACTGTTAAAAAGAATCATAGTGTATTTAAAATAAATAACTTACCATTTTAACGGTGAACCACAAAAAAAAAAAGAAGAAAAAAATTGAATCACCATGCTACGAGAAATGAGTACACTGTTTAGGAATGGATCAATTTTGTATGATTTCAGAGAATCAGACTTGCAGAAAAGAATTAATGGGCAAAAAAAAACAAATCATATGTGGCTAAGGTCTTATCCATTGCTCCCGGATACGGAGAGTAGAAGAGAAAGTCAAAACTAACTCAGTGAATGCACTTTATTTGTATAAGAAAAATTTGAATGCTCTTTTTAAGTTTTTCCATAGCAAAGAAAAAGCTAGTGCACAAATTAAATTATTTTTTCAATTTTGAATAAAAATTTATATGAATAATTTTTGTAAAAAGTAACTTCTAAGTCAAACATTTTTAAAAAACTAAACACACAAACACAAATCTATATCTATAATCTATCTATAATACTAATATTTCAGAGTCGTTTGAGAAAAAGTTTTACACGTGTCGTAATGAGAATATTTTAGGGTTCATATTTTTTAAGAAGTTATTCATTAATTTTTTTAAAAAAAGTAAAATCGCAATTATTACATATTATTAGCATATCATTGATAATAATCCGTATTTAATAATAGAATTGCATTACATTAATTAAACATCTTTAATTATTGTGATACTGAAATCATGAATAATATTGAGAAATTAGTTTCATAATTTTGGTATCAATTTCACATCTAAAATTTTATATTTGATGCAAGTTATGATTTTCTTTTGAATACTATTATATTAAATTTATGAAATTAAGTATATAAATTATAAGAAAGATGTAAAATATATGTGCTATGTTATATCATTTACGTTTTTATTAACAATAAGATTATGATGAATTTAATTATTTAACGGCAGAATATTTTTTCGTGTCATTAGTGATGACATTATTTGATTATATATATAGACTAATTTAATGATTTGAAGACCAAGAATATGCCAATTCAATAAAAGAAATTTATATATGTATGCAGGTGAAAATGAAAATTCTGGGACGATCATAAAATTATACCTTCAATAACTTCTGAGCTTTTACAAATAATTTTGATAATTTTATATTTTAAAAGATTTGAATGAATTTTGAAAATAAAAATCAATCATACATTCATGACAATTTTGATAATTTTATACTTTAAAAGATTTTAATGAATTTTGAAAAAAAAAAAGTTAGTGTTGAAAAGAATTTAAAAAAATGGAGAGGATTTTGAAAAGAAAAAAAAATGATAGAGATTTATTAGAATTTTATTTATAATTAGAAGTTATGAATGATTAAGATTCTGTATAAATTTATTGATTGTATAAATTTACTATACAAATATTTCAAACTCACTTCATGAAAACTATTACACATGTCTTTCATATAGTGATTTAGACTTTACATGTCATTCATACAGTGATTTAGGCCCACTTTTCACAATTTTTATGTCTAAAGATTTTTTTAAAACTTAATTTATAATTTACTTATTAATTATTTTTTATATGAAATAAAATTAGATATCACAACCATTAGAGAATCAAATTTAGAATCATTAAATATTATAATATGCATTAACAATGAACCATGTTAATATAATTATGATTTACAATTAAATTAAGAACCATTAATAGCCTCACATAATGAAGGTAATATAAAAAATTATAAAGAAAATATTTTCAAAATAAATAAGGTTTAAAATCAATATATATTTTTTAAAGAAAATGAGTAAGTCAAATTGTTAACGAATTGCTAATTGATTGATTTTGATATGATAATAATTCAAAATTCAATTTATAACAAATTTATTCTTAATCAAATATGATAACAATTGATATAATACTAATATTTAAGACTCATTATATAAAAAGTCTTCCATATTGTTATTTATAGAAAAATTATATCCCACCTTTTTCATAATCTTAACACTTAAAGTAAGTTTTTGAATTTAATTTACCTTCTAATTATCAATTATTTTTTTCAATCATACCTTCATATCTCTCTACCATTAACAAAATCAATATAAAAATAAAAAATAGCATAAACAAAATTATAATTCAATATATTATGCCATAAAATTATATATATATATATAATTATAGTATTAACGATAACAATCTTATTATAATTGTATTGCATTAGTAGTATTTATTATTATAGATATTTATATTTTGAAATTCAAAGTATTTTTAAAACTTTTCATTTCTAAAGTTTTTGAATAATCCCATAAATATCAATAGAGATTCAAATCTACATATGAAATAAAGAAAGGAGACCCATGATTGGGATGTGCATAAGAATGAAGGTAAAATTCTAAATGAAGATGAGATTAGGGGAAATGTTCTAATTTCAAATATAGAATTTTTAAAAATTATATCTATCTACATGTATCACTATATTCTATTTAATCTTTTACAACTTAAACATTCTAATCTATCAATTTTATAATTTTTTATACTAATTTTTTTGAAAAAAATACCTTCAATTTTTTAATACTAAAATATTAAAAAAATAAATTCTATAATTTACACTTCTTTGATAATGATATTAAATATTTATTAATTTTTAAAAAGTAAATAATTATATTATTTTTATTAAAAAAATTATAATTGATATACTACTCTAAGAATTGAGATTATATAAATAAATAATTTTTTACTAATTATTATATTTTAATTGTAACATATATTTTAAAATTAATATTTTAATTTATTAAAAGAATGTACAAGAAAAGGGCATATAATTAAAATCATATAAATTAAATTTATGTATTATTTTTATTAATTAAAAAATATATTTTATATATTTTTAAATTAAATATTTTAATTTACTAAAAATATATAAAGGGCTAGGGATGATAAAAAAATTGAAAATGGATACACATGAGAATTACCCAATGAAAAAAGGAATTGACACATATTTCGCCTTCATAAGGATGATCTATGGTTGGCTAAGTCTCCATTTGTTAAATGGGATAGGGACATAAATAATATATCTTTATTTTTTAATTATTTTTATTATATTTTCATTATGTATATATTTTTAATTTTTATTTGAATTATGTTGCATTAATAATATTTGTTATTATGGATATTTATGTTTCAAATTGTAAAATATTTTTAAAATTTTTCTCATTTTGAAATTTGTTAATAAACTATTGAATATCATAAGGATTAAAAATCCCCAAGGGAAACAAAAAATAGGAAATGGGGACCCATAAAGGGATTAGGATGAAGATGAGGATGAGAGATAAAATTCTAAATAGTGACAGGAGGTGTGGAATATGTCTCATTTCTCGTGGATATTCATTGTCATCCTTATAAATGGCTTATGATATAGTAAAATTATCAACTTACTCTCTTTCTTTATTCAATAATTTCAACTTTTAAAATGTATAAAATTTTCATAAATAGGCGCTTTATTGTTAGTTATAGGTCATTTATCAAGATATTTTCAACTTATAAATATGATATTCAATATAAGATATAAAATAGAATGACACATTTATATTTTGTCTACTTATTTAATTATTTAACTATTAACTTACTTTTAAGATAAATTTATATACTCAATTTTCTATAAGATATATGTAAATAAATTATTGTTTATTTTTTATAATAATCAACAGACTATTTTTTATTATTTCCACATACATCGCACAAGTCAAATGATTAGTAGTCAATAAGTCAAAGACAATATTGATTCTCAAAGATAACATTTAAATCACAAAAACACTTAGCTTTCCAATACAGGTAAAATAAAAAACAACAATAATACACAAAGATTTTAATTATTAGATTGAAATGTAATTAAAGTCAAAGATATATAACATCAATTCTCAATTTGGGCTTAATGCCCCGTAGGTAATGAAAAAATAATAATTCTAAAAGCTAAGGTATTAAATCATCGATGGTATAAAATATTTTTTTAAAAAAAAAAAGTTTGATCAAAATCAAGGTATCCAGCACCGGTAGTAGTGACTAATCCCCTCTATTTTTATGAGTGAGGATCGAATCTCGACCAAATAGTTAAGGAATAGGATGAGCTGCTATCACGTCATATTTCATGATCTTTTCCAAAAAAACTTTAAGAGCATTTTAAGGAATTAAAATCAGATTATTTTAACTACATGTTATACAATATTAATTCATTAAAATTTGAGTAAATCATCAGGTTAAACCTTGAAATTATATGCATGAGTTATTTTGGCTCTTAAGATTTAGAAATTAACATTTTAATTTTATAAAGTTATAAAATATGAGTCACATTAGATAGTTCCTAACCCTAATGTTGTTCATTCATATTTTCACGTATGTATCACGTTAATTGGGATGGACTAATATACTACTTGACCTATGCCAATTAATTAAATTGTATGGAGATAATAAGCGCAATCAAACTATAATATGAACTTTACAAATAAATTATGTTATTAGTATATTCGATATATGCTAACAATTTGAATTCATTATTTAACCACATATCACCTCTAAGGCCAAATAAAATGTCAGTCTATTACCAATAAATCACTAATTAACATGCATTACATATTAGCAAAAACATGAAAGTAAAGTAATGAAAATGGAGTCCCTGGTTAATTTGACTCACGTTTTGAAAATTCATGCACTAAAAGTTGATTTCCAAATTTCAAGAATCAAAAACATTACTAACTTACACATTTTCAAGGACCAATAATTCATCTTTTATACAAAATATAGTAGAGTAACTAACTGGTACATACCTAATTACATGTAACGTAATTATAGTTTTCAAACTCAGATCGGTGATCAACTTGGTCAAGGCACTGAATCACTAGGTCACTGGTCAAACCAGTTGAATAGGATTTATACAAAAAAAAATATAAAAATATAAATAAAATATAATAAAATAATAACTAATTAATAATTTTACACTCTTTAAAGGGTCTAAACATAAATAAATAACATAAATTTCTAAACATTATTCACATTTCATAATCACGAATTACAATTGACAAGTTCAAAATATGATTATACAAGTAAAATCACAAAGTTATATCAGAAAATCACAAGTCATGACAATACAAACAAAGTTACTGCATTTTTCTATAAGTCAGATTATAATTTTTTTTAAGGTTTTAAAAAAAACATATCATTTAGCAAAAAAAAAGCAAAAACAAAAAAAACTCGGCTTAGTCCGGTTCGATTCAACCAGCTGAGTCATTGATTTTGATACAAACTCAATCAAGTCAAATCGGGTCGCATCAGTTTCTATGTGGGACTGATCCAAACAATGGGTCGAACCGATTTTATGACCAGTTCACCGATTTTCTGATCGCGACGGCCGACCTGAGCCGATTTTCATTACTATGATTGTAACTAATGACAAAGTAACACAATTATATCTCTAATCATAATTAATGCGGGTTGTGGTCATATCTATCCTACATATATGATATACATCAGTCAATTTACGATAGAAGGTAGAATTTATTATTCAGGACATTATTTTCGGTTTCCACAATCAAGTGTTATCCTACTAGAGACTATTTTGTTTGAGTATTTGAGTTCCTATATATAATAAGGTGCACATTGCTCCTAATCTAACATTAGTTACATACTCTATATTCAAGACTCGAACTCGATATTACTGGTTAAGAGAAATGAGCATCTACTACTCTCATTGAAAATGTATTGTTGGTTTATTCGTTAGCTCATTCTATCATGTATGGATAGATTGTTTTATAGAGTGTTTGATCTATAATTTATAAACACGAGATAAATACAGTAAAGAAAATGAAAAATAGTAGAGAATTTTTTTTAAATATAATTCACTTATCAAAATGATGTGACATGTTTATCAGCTATTTTTTATGGTGGTATGTATAATGATACTTAAATAAATAAGTATACTATATTACTTTATTTCATTCAATAATTTTGATTTTATTCGAATTCTAGCATTATTTTTTTTTATTGTGCAGCATATATTACTCATTAAATCATAATTTAGAATAAAAGAAAATCTATGCAAAATATTACAAGTGTAAGAGTTTGTTTGGTTCGGGTTTGACTAGAAAAATTATCTAAACTGATCAAATTTAATTAGATTATTTTGTTTGGTTTTTAGATTTTCTATTAGCAATTTTGAGCTGAACCAATGTAATCAAGATAGGATATTGGTTTGGTTCAGATCATTAGGCTGAAATAATAACTTAAGAATTGTATTTTTTTTTTTTTGAAGATTTTATCCTTATAACAACAAATAATTGGTTAAAGTTGGTGTACAGTATCCTTAAATAATGATGTAAATAGATAATCACATGGGGTAACATAGTTGGTCAGGGGGCTGTGTTCCCTTAACTATCTTCCCCCGAGTTTAATATAATCTTTAGATGGATGAGAATAGAGTGTCACCTATAGTCAGAGTCATATCTATTTGGGTCCGCAGTACTCAAATCCAGATTAGTCAGCCTTATGGTTTGAATACCGGGCGAGGGACAAAAAAAAAAATGATGTCAAGACAAAATGTGACCCTAATACTAAAAACATAAATACAAAACTTTAAACTTCAGAAATAAATTAAAACTTGTTGGTTTGGTGAAGGTGTTGAAAAATCATAAATCTAAAACCGACCTAATTATAATAATTGGTTTGATCTAAATTCGTCTTAAAATAAACTGATTACCTTATTCAAGTCGAACAAATTTCATTGATTTGGTTTGTATCTTCATTCATTTGATCAATCCGATGCACTTACATCCCGACAATTATGATTTAAAAGTTTCTCAACGAGATATAACCATGCTCTCTTAACGAGAAATAACCATGCTTCGATGAGTTTCAAATCCATAAATTAGTCTCAACTTGCAAAATTAATAGAAGTTTCTTTTTCTGAACAAGATCTCACCATACAAATGCAGAACTAAATTACAATATTTAGAATCATTCATCGTGATACGTCATTCTCAATGTTAGTGGTGCTTCGGAGAAACCAAATATTTTTATTTTTATTTTTAAGTTAACGGTATTTAAACATAACCTTTGTGTATATGTGCCTCAGTAACTTCTCATAAGATTCTCTGTGACTGTGATCCGTCTTCTTAAGTAGGAATTAGTCTTTCTTTAATTAGTCGCATCGGAAATACCGAAGGAATGGCCATTCCTTCAACGCAAACGGTTAGAGTATTATGTAAGACTCGTAGAGCTACTATCTTTCTTTTTTATATTTTAAAAATTACATTAGTCATAATCAGATAAGGAAAATTACACGAAAATTGTGGTAAATACTTAGGCAACTTTTTTAATTCATTGCAAGTTGATCTATATTGTCAGATTTGTCCCTCGATTATTGGTGAGTTCCGACTGAACAACAATGTTAATTCACATCGGTAAGTGGAAAATAGCAATATTGTGTTTGGCACGGAGTGACCGGGGTGTGTGCGTGAGTGCTTGATGAAATAGATTAGAGTTTGGCGATGGCTTCGAAGTAAATTCAAATTGTAAAGTGTAACAACAAGGGGAAAAAAAATTGTTATCGTTATGTGCATGCGATTGCTAATCTGGAGGTTATTGTTATATAAATGGAGTGACAAATTTCACATTTTGATAGCAACCCTTTTTCTTTTTTTCATTTTTTTTTGGCTTTGCCCTGCTTTAATATATGTTTGTAAGTTTGGATTTTGAATTAAAGAGGAGAAAAAGGACAGATATTACAGAAAATTAATAGAAGTAGTTATACTAAGCTAAAAAAAATTATTCTAAAGCTAAAAAGTAATGCTAATGATTTTTCTTCTAACTTAATTCATTATGAAATATTACATTTATAATAGCACAAATGATTCTAGGTCCTTCCAAATTACTAGTACATACCTCACATCTTTCTTGCACATGTCATCATCCTATACTTACTCTAGGATATACCTACATAATAGAACCGTAACAAATTTTCTTTGGATAGGGTATCGGTTTCCTTTTTATTTTCAATAGTTATAATTGAGTTTTTATTTTTTTATATTATAATAATTTGGGTTAATGAAACATGAGATACAATCTTAATCACAAGGTACCGATATTTTTAAAATTTGAAAAGAACCAGAGAAGCCCATATTTTTTAATTGAAACTCCCACCTGTATTTATTTTTTATAGTGTTTTACTAAAATATTCTTATATTATTTTAAAATTAATACTCATTTTAATCGTTGATTTTATATTTGTAAGTCATTTTAGCCCCTAACTTTTAAAATGAGTCAATCTAGTCCCTGACACTGTAAAATGTGAATCATTTTAGCCACTCAACTCATTTTTATTTAACATTCTATCAATTAAATAATGATAATCTTAAATAATGCCTTAACATACCTTATATCATTTAAAGTATAATGAAGTTTAAAATAACTTATTCTGGTGTCCAAAATTACATAAAATGAGTCATTTAACTTTTCATTTTAAATCATAAAATGACTAATTTTGTGCAATATGAAACACAAAAATAAGTTACTTTTAACTTCATTATACTTTAAAAGACAAATAATATGTTAACGTATCACTTAAGCTTACTTATCATAATTTAATTATGAGAAATGTTAAATAAAAGTAAACTACTGAAGAACTAACATGACTCATATTTAGTAATGTTATGGACTAATTTAACTCATTTTAAAAGTTAAGAATTAAAATGACTCACGAATATAAAGTGAGAAATTAAAATAAGTATTAACTTATTATTTTAACTTAAAAAAATTTAATCTAAAGAATTTAAATGAGCTATTAGGTATCATAATAGAGAAATGCTGAAATGTGCGAACAGTTAATTTCGTAACGGTATGTACTGTAACATTTCTTCTCTCTTTTGATTTGTTTACCGTGATTATTCGTAGCATTTGATTTGTTTAGCGTGCGAAAATATCTTCCTCTTTTTTCGCACCCTTTTTCAATCATTCGTAGCGTTTCAATTTCATACAAGATCTTTTCGATCCATTTAGCATAACTCAACGTAATATTATCAAAAGTCATTAATTATTATTCATTTGATCAAAAATTAATTTAGCTATTTAATATGCTTGTTTTTTTATAAATGATAACGAAGTAAGGCCGTAACAGTAAAGATAGTTCGTTCATTAAAAAAAACAAGAAGCAAAGTTAATTCCTTGCCACGAACTCAAGGGGCATTCAAATGACATGCTACTACTGGGAAATATGTTAATATCTATCTCGTTTTAAACATTCATATAGTGATTAGATTTTTCAACTATTAATAAATAATCTATTTAATACAATTATTTAAATTCAAAAAGTAAATTGTTTTAAATATTTTTATTCAAAAGTTATCTAAGTATTATATATAGTATTGATTATTTTTTAAATATAAAAATAAAAATAAATAACAAGAAGAAGAAGAATTGACGGCCAATAAAAATAATCCATTGTACCATATATTTATTTATTAGTTTTTTTGTTTCATACATGAATGCTAGATATTACAAAGCAAGGTTGCGATTATATACCACGATTTATTATCAAATTATCATTATTATTATTATAATAAAAATAAACAATATTATAGTATTTTAATAAAATAATTTAATATTTAAATTTAATTAGTAATATAATTATTTAAATTAAATAATAACCAAATTAATAATAATGCCTTTTGATAATATAACAACCTGACAAATCATTTATATTAATTATTCATTAAGTTAAAATGGTATAAGGGTAATTTAGAAAAACTTAACAAAAATAAATGCAAGTGAGAGTAGTAATAGACAAAGAGAGTAATAATAGTTACTCCCTTTTTTTCTGACAAAAGAATTGATTCTCTCATGCTGATTTTTCGCTTGAACTTGCCATCTATAATCTTTCACCATTGATTTTTAAAATAGAACTCAAACATGATATGTGATATAAAGGAAGACTAATGATATATGTACAACACTATTATATAATATTTTTACAACATATGTAAAAAAAAAAGGTGGTGCGTCCATTTTGATTTTTTACTTTCTTGGGCCCACTATTTTCTTTGTTTTTTACTTATATTGTAGAAATGTTATATAATAGTGTTGTACACATATCTTTATTCATAAAAGAATTAATGGTGAAAGATCACACATGATAAGATCGTGTGAAAAACTAATATGAGAGGATCCATTATCATATTTATTAATCACTACTTTAACTATTTCTCTTTCTCTTATTAATTCTTAGAAAATGCATTTTTTTGGTAAATAACAATTTTATTACAAATCACTATTCAATTTAAATATATTATTTTATGTAGACAAAATATTCAAATTAGTCTCTTAGATTTTAAAAGTTGCAAATTAGTCCTTCACATTTCAAAAAAAGGGGACAAAAATGGATCCCTTCGTATAATTCTGTACAGTTTTTTTTTGTTACATCGTATAGTGCTTTTTTAATCATACAAATTTGCAAGAAGGGACCAAATTGTCCCTTTTTCTTATACATTTCTTAGAGACCAAATTTGGATATTTAATTACTTTCTTTTATACAATGAAAAAATCAAAAGACAACGTGATTATCAAAATGTTTTATGTTAAGTATGTTGTATTCCAATTTTAGTTCAGCATCGGATTACTTGGTCCCTAACAAAAGAAAATTGGCAAATTAATTCCTGACAATGTCAAATGTTAGACATGTAGTGGTCCATAGACAGAAAAAAAAAAAGTTAACAGTGCTAATGACTTAAGCAAAACTACGTAGTTTTGCTTTCCCTAAGTACTAACCAAAAAAAAAAAGAAAAATTCATCCTCATCCTCGTCCTCATTATCACCACCAACCTTTTGGCTCGACCACTAGTGCCTCTTCCAAGGGCGGAGCCAAGAATTTTGGGGAAGATGAGCCTAATTAATTAACATAAATACTATAAAATAAAAGAAAAAATTGTTATATAGAAAGTATAAAATTAGTCACTATATAGTTTTTAATTTTCATCCAAATTATTGATAAATTA
Source organism: Dalbergia cochinchinensis (assembly GCA_031216125.1). Taxonomy (NCBI): domain Eukaryota; kingdom Viridiplantae; phylum Streptophyta; class Magnoliopsida; order Fabales; family Fabaceae; genus Dalbergia; species Dalbergia cochinchinensis. The sequence continues at coordinate 47,630,703 of CM062373.1, read as the reverse complement.
AAGTTTATTTCATCATCTATTCTCTCTTTTATTTGAATAAGTGAGTCAATAGTTTTCTTCTTAGACATATGTTAGGCTCAACCTAAAAAAATATGTGTATTACTATATAATTTAACATCAAAATAAAGGATCATAAATAATTAACTAGTAAGTAGCAACTCCACTAAGTAAAGGAAAAAAGTTATTAAGACAAAAATCTTAAAAAATATATTCTAAAGACATTTATATGTTTCATACTTCTATACCTTACATGCTATTAAATCAAGAGACTTTTGTTATTTGCTATGTATACTATGTGTAGAAATGATTAATTTTTCCAAAAGGGTATAATACAAAATATACATATAATTGTACAATAAAATTACAGAATTTAAAGGGGACCATGGCACCCTATCCCCCTTTCCCTCTGCCTCTACCCTCCTCAGCATATACCTACTGTCACTACCACTACATCATCATAACCACTACCACCCTAAACAGAACCCCCTAAATAAGAAATCATAGCAACACCCATCAAAAGAAAAATCAAACCATAACAAAAATCACAAACCAAATTAACACAAATCCCCCTACAACATTACAACAAACCCTCAGCTCAAGAGTAGCAAAAAAATTGTCTTAGAATGAGAAATAAACGGGGCAATAAGATAGCGCACGCATTTCCACCTTCATCGCATCATTCACCGCCGCAACCTCGTCGTTACCATCGTAGTCTTGTCGTGACCGTCACAAACCACCATGCCTCTTTCTACCCTTATCGCATCCTTTGCCATGATACTACTGCTATTGCATCCTAGATCTGTCAACCACCCATCGCCATCATACCATCACAAGCTCAACATCCTCCTTTTCTGTCGCGTAAAGTTGTTGTGGCCATTGCTATCACGTATATAATACCTCAAGTACATATGTCCCTAGACGAGTCTAGTATCGCCTTAGGGTCTTCGGGGATCCACCCGTGTTGCCGAGAAGGTACCAAATGCTTAAAGGGCCAAGAGATGCAGCATTGGCGTTGCTACCACAACATTATGTAGAACAGGCTCATTGCAACAAGTCTAAGCCGCTACAACGAGATATGTTCGCTGCAGTGAGCAGGCCCGATGATAGCACAGTATCAAAATGATACGGTTTTGGAAAATGAGACCCCCTCTCTTTATCAATCCCCAAGGTCGGCTCCCCCATTTTAGAACCGAGACCTTTGCCTTCCAAGCTCCATTTGCTTCTCTTCTACCTTCCTCACTCCCAACCATATTCTAATCTTCTTCCTCCAAGCTTTAAGGTGAGTTGGTTGTTGATTTATATTTCCTTTCCTCCAATCTTTCATGTTCTAGAGTATGGGCATTGTTGTTTCTTAGTTATTGTCAAGTGGAGGTGCTCCTCCAATATTGCTAGGGTTGTTAGAGTGATCTAGAGATCCCCATAGTTTAATCATTAGAGAATTCATTAGAGAGTGCATGATTTAGCAAGTTTACTAAAGTCACCAAATGCATTTTATGGTTTTATGTTATTGCCATGTTTTCAAGAGATTTCAGAGAGCTTTTAGAATATCAAGTTTGATTTATCATGGACAAACACAGAGCAAAGTATGATTTAGCGTTTTGAATAGATATGTTATGATTATTTCAGAGTTTTCATGATTTTGAACTCTATTAGTTTTGAAGTATGATATTAGAATTATCTAGTTTATGAAACATATACTAACTTTAGATATTATTTAGAAATTCACTCATAAAAGATTTTAGAGGATGGATCTCCTTATGATTCATAGCAGTTGGTGGCTACATATTCTATGGGTTTTTGAAATCACAATGTCTGCAAATGGGTAATCCCTTCGAAGATTTCATAGCCACAATTATGCTAAGGTCAAACTGTTAGAGTTACATGGATTTAGGGCTCTCCGAGTACTAAGAGCTTTTAAGAGTTTTCAACTTTAAATGATTTTATTCAAAGTAGTTTAGACAATAAAGATACAGAAATAGACTATGAATATGAGTTAACAGCAGTTATTCCGTTAACCTTGGTATACTAAGTTGCAAAGAAATCAGAGACGGGACTTAATGAGGTGCCCCAGAGATCAGAGAATTGTAATGCCATGGCTGACATGCATAACCAAAGACTTATTGTTATGCCACATATTTTGTGCATAACTAGAGAAATTCAGAGACAATTATTATTAGTATTATCTATATACGTATCATGTTTAGCTAACTTTTTCTCGAGGCTCTATCACACCATCAGTTAAAAATGATTTCTCGATAGATTATGAATTTAGAAATACTTTTCTATGAAATTATGAATTCAGAGATGCTTTTCCATATAACTATATATGTAAATATCAAATAATTTATCTTGCTGCATGTACATTATTTTACATATATTCCTCGATTGTCCTATATAGATGATGAGTAAGAGTTCATTCATTGAGTTCGTTGACTTATCCTTCTCCCTTTCTTCCTCACAGTTGCAAGTACAGACATATTTCAGTCGTCGTCCTAGTTGCCCATAGTTTTCCCAGTGATGAGCTTTACTTTGCAGTAAGGCTTAGATTAGGATTTTGTTAGAATAGAGAGTTTCGGTATATGTGTAGGCAAGATCCAAGCAATGCATTGTTTTAAAGTTATGTATTTAATTTCATAATTAATTATGAACATCTATATATGTTTACAAATTTCATGCATTGAATCAAAATTGTAAAGTTTGATTAGAATTTATGTAACAAGCTGGAGATGAAATTATGATTCAGTTTACAAGTGTTAAACAATTTTTCAAATTATGATTCATATATAGGTTTTTAGAGCTTTGTACATTGAAGTACATACTTCTATTTTTATGAATTTGAGTATCATGTTTTAATTAGAGAAAATGCCAAAGAATTTGAAGAGGATCATATTTTAAGTATGAAATTACACTATTTTATGTATTTAGAGAGCCATATCACCTAGAAGACTTACATGGAGATGAGATTCCTTATGTGTCGATCACATTCCTAGATCGGGTCTTGACAACATCGCTCCATCATGAGATTTGCTACCTTTCCATTTTGCCACCGCATATTGTGAGCTCCACAAGGTGCATGATTTTTCTTTTTCAATTTTTTTTTTTTTGCTTTTGAAGTTTGGAACATGGTGGTGTTTTTGAAACTCTTTGTAGGAATGTGCATAAGTAGATTAAGAAGTGGGAATGTGAGGGTTGCAGTTTGGAGGTTACTATGAAAGTGGATAGAGGAGCGGTAGAGAGGGGAGGGGGTGTTAGGGTCCTTGGTGGGATGGTTGTGAGGATGAAGACGAGTGGTGGACATTTGGATTTTTTATTTATTTATTTATTTTTTATTCAGAATGAGCAAAATGATGTCATTTTCCATAAGTCACTAACACTATTAGTATTTTCTGTCTAAGGACTACAAAGTGTTTGACGTTTGATATTGTTAGGGACCAACTAGATAATTTCTTTTTGTTAGGGACCAAGTTATCCGATATTAAAATTGTCAGGGATTAGTTTGGGGGGTTTACTCTAAACATAAAGCATAGACATTTTACTTTTAACGTTTAATTTTGATCTATTGACAGTGTAAAATACTTTTATATTATTATTTAATTGAATTCTATTATTTTTAATAACTCTTCAAATAATGGATGTAAAAGCCAATAAACATGGTTGTTGTGACAATACATAATAATTGTGTAAAAACTATTTATACTGTTAGTGTATAGGAATTAAATTACTATTTATAACTTTTTTTAAAAAAATTTTAGAAGCTAATTTTGTATTTTTAATATTGTATCTTATTTAACTATACAATTAATTATTCTTTACAAATTAATTTATAGAATTTATCTAAACATTCTACTCATAAAATACATGGGATTCATTACTTATTTTTTTTTTCTCAACTTCTTATCTCTTTATCACTCTTCTCACATCATGTAGATGTCTACATCCATTTGGGGTGTTCATTCTATCACTATTGGATGTGATGGTTAAATGAAGATAGTAGAAACTATCATCACATCAAATGATGATGAAGTGAGTGTCACACTTAGACACCCATTTTTGGGTGTTAGAATAGCAATACTCTTTTTTTCTATGGATTTAAATAATGTGATAAGTGAGTGAAATGAGTGGAGATCACACATTATATTTTATAATAATAAAATATGTGATGTGTATTTATCATGTAATTTTTTTTTTGTATAGTAAGCATTATTCTTTGACATTATACACATGCTTCCCTCTCGATACGTGCCAAATCCGAAGACGAGTTTCACTTTCACGTAGTACAAAAGCCCCCTCTCCTCGATCGTCCAACCCAAAGCAATACCAACACCGGACAATGTTGTCACTCTATCCCTCCAAAACCACAACCATGTCCGAATCATCAACATCAGCAGCAGCAACCCCCCTTTTGAAGGACGAGGTTGACATCGTGATCCCTACAATAAGGAGCCTTGACTTCTTGGAGAATTGGCGCCCATTCTTGGAGCCGTACCACCTCATCGTCGTGCAGGACGGTGACCCAAACAAGGTCATCAAGGTCCCACAAGGATTCGACTACGAACTCTACAACCGCAACGACATCAACCGCATCTTGGGGCCCAAGTCATCCTGCATTTCCTCCAACGACGCTGCGTGCCGCTGCTTCGGCTTCTTGGTATCCAAGAAGAAGTACGTCTTCACCATCGACGATGACTGCTTTGTAAGTCCCTCCCGAGTCCTACCCGACTCATCTTGACAATAATATCGCTTTCCCTTTTTTTCATGAAAAATTCTATTTTAACACTTTTATATATATATATATATACATAGATACTCACGTGGGTTCTATGTGATGTAAGAAAAGTGATGAAAAGAGAATAAATTGAAAGAAAAAGTAAATAATGGGATCATGTATTCTGTGAGTAGGATATTTGAGTGTTTGAAAAAATTGGTTGTTAAAATAGAAAATCATTATTTTTAACATATATTCATCTAAACTCTATATCATGTGATTAGTTTTCTCGATGGTTCCACCGAAGCGTCATCAACGATTCCCTTTTTTTATTAAATATTCTGAATTACTGCTTTTAAGTTAAATTTAATAATAATTTTATTTGATCCAAGTGGTTGGATAATTATACAATGTTGCATGTTTTTATTTTTATTGCACAAGTGTTGTACTCTAACATATATAACATACTAAAACAATTTCTCTTTTTCTTTTTTCTTCTTGGGCTTGTATACCTGCTTCCAGCTAAGAGATTTACTTCCTTTCTTTTCTTTCCTTTTTTTTTAATATTTTTCTTTCTTTTTCTTCTACGAGTCTTCAGGATGTGCATGGTTGATTTTCGCCAAACCAGAAAAATGATGCATTTTAATTTTTTGTAATATGTCCGTTATAAGTTTGTAAAATTTTTATATTCGAAATTTTCCTTTTTTTATCATTAGTAGCTTGATGTGATTTATGTATGATGTCTTTGCCTAGTAAACATCACTATGCAGCAATATCTATGATCTATGCGGTTTAATTTCCTTAATATTTTGATATATATATTTCCTGGCCTTACTATTTAGATTTTCGGTCTCTGCATGTATACCATAACATGTTTATTGCATAATACTGTCTTTAAGACCTGTCTAATTCTCATACAAATGCATGGAGCATGAATCATGTTAGAGATCAGGCACGTTATCCTTTGAAATCTGATAGCATATTTATTACTTATTTATTTGTAGCAACCACAATTTGATTTGTTATTTGAAACTGATGAAAATCTATCTATTTTCAAATGATTTCTTCTTTCCTATTGTCTCAATCATTTATTTTCATATGAAATAATAAAAATTAAAATAGATTTAAAAATTTATAAATTATTAAATATATAATATATATTTTTATATCAATAAATAATTGAGTTACAGAAAAAAAAAATCCTTTGATTACAGTAGACTTCCCTCTGTTTGAAACATCATGAAGTGGGGACATCCCATGTATGAGATATCTTTTTTTTTTTTGTTTTTTTTGCTTTTTTCATTTTCAGGTAGCTAAAGACTCATCTGGCAAAGAAATCAATGCACTGCAACAGCACATGAAGAACCTTCTGACTCCATCAACCCCATTTTTCTTCAACACTCTCTATGACCCTTACAGAGAAGGTGCTGACTTTGTTCGTGGATATCCGTTCAGTCTTCGGGAAGGTGTCCCAACTGCTGTTTCTCATGGCATCTGGCTCAACATTCCTGATTACGATGCCCCAACTCAGCTCGTCAAGCCTCTAGAAAGAAACACTAGGTATAATATTTTAATACCAGAAAAGTGAATATCTATTTAAATATTTATTTTATAATTATTAAATATGATAGTAATTTCTATTTATTCTTAACATCTATTAAATTTAATAGTTATAAAATGAGTATTTAAATAGACACTCACCTTTTAGGTGTCAAAATATTATTACGCATTATTATATTATTAATTCCCTTTGCAGCATACTATAGCATAAGCTCATTTGATATATTTCTTTGATGTGATCGCTATTTTGTTTTCATAGGAAGTTTTACTGACACCATTTCTCATACCTTTCCTCAGGTATGTGGATGCAGTTATGACAATACCCAAGGGCACCCTCTTCCCCATGTGTGGCATGAATTTGGCATTCAACCGTGGGTTGATTGGTCCTGCGATGTACTTTGGACTCATGGGTGATGGTCAACCTATTGGACACTATGATGATATGTGGGCTGGCTGGTGCGTCAAGGTAATTTCAATTAAACTTCTATTGATGGCATATGTAAAATTGAAAAATGCTACATAGTCAAAAATAAAATAAAATATTTATCAAAGTCATCCATAGAAATCATGAAGTCGTTAAATAAAATGAAGTAATAGGACTCACTCAGCTCCTTCATCTAATTAAAAATTAATAGCATGCCACAATCATCAAACAACTCAACTATGGGAAAAAAAAATTTAGAAAATTCAACTTTGTAGCATCTTTTAATTAAATTTTCTTACTCCTATAAATGTATTTCATGTTGTACTACTGTGTCACGCTTTAGGCTCACTAGGCTCCTTATTGGTGATGTAGGTCATAAGTGATCATTTAGGATTGGGGGTGAAGACAGGTCTGCCTTACATCTGGCACAGCAAAGCCAGCAACCCTTTTGTGAACCTTAAGAAGGAGTACAAAGGAATTTACTGGCAGGAAGAGCTGATTCCATTCTTCCAATCTGTTTCTCTCCCAAAGGATTGCACCACTGCTCAGAAGTGCTACATTGAACTCTCCAAGCAAGTTAAGGCAAAACTAGGTAAGGTTGATGGCTATTTCAACAAGCTTGCAGATTCCATGGTCACATGGATTGAAGCCTGGGATGAACTAAACTCATCTGGGGGAAAGTCTGATGCATTGCCTATTGGTTCGGCTTAGTGAATTAATGCTTTATTTGTGCGGCTTTGGGGATGCTATTGGGCAGGGAAGATATGCCTATACCAACCATATCATTTTTTTCCTTAGAAAAATAAGATTGAGTTGTCTTTAAAATTTTTTAATAATATTTTCCATCAGGTTGGAATGTAGCTTATTACTAGACTATGTTAACTTCAAAGTTTGTTTCTGTGATTATTGCTTTTATTTTGATTGCTTTTTTTTTCCTTCGATAATTAAATCTTGATTGCTATTAGGCTCTTGATATTTAATCCTTCTTTTGTCTTGACCAGTGCGGAACATCAATCATCTAGGTTATTGTCTTTATTCCATCCAATATATAAATTGCGTGGCATATTTGGCCTACATACCCTACCTCGGCATATAATACATTTATCCATCAATTGTCCTCTTTCTCTAATAAAACAAAAATAATGTAAAAATTTCAATCTATTAATAAAAGATAGAATAGGATTTAATAATTCGCCTATAGATAAGGTTTACGATATGATGTAATGGCGTTGTTTGTTGTTGTTGACCCTTCATGATAAAATGCTTATAGTTGTTGCTGTTAATTATATCGCAACAAAAATAGAGAAAACTAGTTTTACCTAGATACTGATAAAATAATAGTTAGTTTTGGTTTCCTTAACCATCTAGTTAAGAGTTCAATTTTCAATAATGTGCATATAGAAAGAGTATCATGATTAGGGAAAAAAACTCATGTCTGAGCTTTATACCACCTTGAGGTGATTAATCATTGTTTTCTGTGATAGATGCCTTGGGTTTATAAAAAAATTAAAAATGAATAAAATGATAAAAGAAGTTATGAATTATTTTGGTTGTCATTCTATTTTATATTTTTTTAATTTAAAAGAATATTTACATCTAGGAAGTAAATGAAATGAGTCATATATCTAGCACCAATTTCCGCTTAATTACTGGCCAACATATATTTTGTAGGATATAGTGATCTTGATTTGCATACATCGAATGAAATTTAATCTAATTAATCTGACTTATTTCTTACTAGATAAGAAAATTTTACTCGTCTTCTTTTAAAAACCAGTTGAATATTTAGCAAGATAAATGTCAATGCATCATTTGAAATGAGATTTGTGTAATATGTTTTTGACTGGTGGCTCGTACTTTTCTACGATAAGGATATTTTTAGATTAACTTTTGTCTCATATATATGAGATGAAGTTCCTCTTCAGACATTTTGATTCACTATGCCGTTGCCGATAAGGTTGAAAATATATAGATTACGATCAAAATAGATTTTAAAGTAAACTCTCAAGTTAGTCCTTGACAATTTCACTGAGATAGCCCTTGACAATTGAAAAGTGTCAACTCGGTCCCTGACAATATCAAAAGTTGGACATTTAGTTGTTCCTGAATGGAAAACTAGTGACAATTTATTATCAGACATATTGGTCCCTAACGTCATTTAAAAAAAAAATCCACATCCTCTCTCTTCCTTCACCCTCTTCATCCTTACCACCACCACCATTCTCCCCTGGAATCCCTGTCCCTGCAACTATCACCAAAGTTGCCTTATCTGCTACCATTCCCAAAATGCAACCCCATTTCTCATAATCCCCAAACTTGAACCCTTGATGGAATGCCCCACCACCACCACCACCACCACCATTAACGCTATTAGCTGCTGGTGCCATGAGAAGAGCTTCACGCGGTGGAGATTTGACCAGGGGTAGAGGAGGAGGATGTGGTTTTAGTGATGGGTGTTCTATCTCTGGATTCAAATCGGAATAAATAAAAATCATCATCAATCATACACAAAAAAAATGGAGGAGGAAGTGCAATGCAAAGCTAGAGAGAGCAAAGAATGACGAAAGTTTGAGCAAATCTTCATCAACAAGCAGCAAGTGCCAAGCTGTGAACCACCATTTCATCTGCCACCTCTCTTTGCCGCCACCATGAGACCACCGGTCTACCATGGAGTTCACGGCCATCACCAGTGGTAATCAGCATGGCCCCCTTCCTTTGTCATGCCACGCTGCCGATGACATTGCAGTGTTTCAGATTTGAAATTTCAAGGCCTTGTTGATTGAAGAATGAGTGCTTTGCTTGTTGGATATGTGTAGGGATTGAAAGGCTCATGGTTATGCTTTGAATTATGATATTATGCTTTGTAAATGTATGAGTTTAGCTTTTTGGATTTCTAGTTAATTGCTGCTTCTTTCATCATTAGTTTGGCTTGATTTTTTTTTCTTTGGTTACTGGTTGCTAGCTTTGCGTGAGTTTTCCTTGGGTTGAAAAGCTGCTATATTGAAGCATTATGGCCATATAGGATGAGGTCAAGTGTGGGAGATGATGGTGGTTGTGGTGATGGTAGTTGTGGTTGAGTTTTCTATTTTTTGAAAGAAAAAATAAAGTGTTATGGCAGGGATGATGGTGGTGGCGGCAGCGAAGAGAATGAATGAAGGAAAGGGATGGGGGATGAATTACGTTAGGGACCAATATATTTGGTAATAAAGTTATCACTAGTTTTCTGTCCAGAGACCACTGAATGTCTGACTTTTGACATTGTTAGAGACCGAGCTAATATTTTTCAATTGTCAAGGGCCAACTCATCCGATGCTAAAATTGTCATGGACTAACTTAGGGGTTTACTCTAGATTTTACAATGCTTACTTGGTACAAGTAGCTAGTTCGATATCAATTCTTTTTAACATGGTTTGGAATTTGAATTTTATAGATAAAAAAATAGTGTTGAGAGTTTTAGTTTTATAATAGTTTGATAATTTGTCTAAAAACTTGTTGACTCTACATGCGAAAATGATTTGTTATTGTTGTTGTATTAAAATTGTAAAATATTATTTGTTATTATATACACTAATAAAATGATAAGAGTATAAAATGTTTGTTCTCATTATATATATTAATATGGTTTTGAACTTGAATTTCGTAGATAAAAAACTAGTACATGGAGGATTTTATCTGTATAATAGGCCAGTTTACTCTTAGCATTTTGGCTCTTATTTGTAGTGATAATTATGTGTTTCATGATCAAGGATATTTGAGATTTTTCGCTAATATGGGTTGGAGCCAGATTAGTTAGAGTCAATTATAATATTTGTATATTGATAGTTTAAGGGGAAAAAAAGGAAATAGACTTTTTTTAGGTGAAAAGAAGCAAGCTTTGATTAAATAGAATCTGGTCTAGTTCGAATAAAATACCAATTAAAATCAACTTGTCTCAATTATTATTATTTTTTTAATTGAGCCTGACTTATATTTAACTATTTCTTAAGCTTAGATTGGCTTTAAAATTTACTTATATACCCATATTACATAAAAGCATCTAAATAGATTGAGAAATTCATGGCTTTGAGTTTTTACTTGAGTATATCCTTCAATAAAATTGTTACATTTTGCATAAATAAACACATTACATTCATAAATTATGTAAGTATTACAAATTTTTAATTATTTATTAAAATAAGAAACAAATATACTAGTTTTATAAAATTAATATATCATAAACTCTTAATGCATTTTCTCAATTGTTTTCACCATTAGTTGCCGGAATCACACTTCCGTAATTGTTATTTACCGGATCATAAAAAGTTATTTAAAAGTTACGTTAGATTATCTCTAAATTAAGAAAGAAAGAGTTATTAGTATATTTATTCTCAAATTATTTAATGAGTATGATTAGGGTGTTTTTCTATCAATATAAAGGTGACTCTTATCGTTTTTTGGCTGCTAAGATGACTCTTATCGTTTAGTTAAACAAAATTAATCTAAATTAATTTTATCCATGAAATTAATCCTCCAGAGTTGCAAACTAAGCTGGCTGAAGATATAAAAGAAGTGGTAATCATTTTTTGAACGTTAATTACTTGTATATCCTTTTGCGAGTATCCATCAATATCACTTCTTTGGGGCCAAGTGAATATGAAACGTGATTCTGTGGAATCAAAAGGAGTTGTTCTCTCATGTTAGAAACGAAAATGAAATGAAGATTCTAGGGAAATTATTTTTTGTTTTGCAGCATTGGGATTAACGTAAACTGTGACTCTGTCTTCCATGTTTTATGAAGTTGATAGTTAGACATATACTAGGCTGTTGGCGCCGTGCTCACAATGGCATGTCCCTCCCAGTTTCATGTTCCTTGTGTTGTGCCGCCCAATGTCTAATGCTCAAAACAAACGCTGCACCCAATGCCTAATATGCTCAAAACAATAGCTGCTGCCAAAATTTGAGCTGGACTATCATTGATGGCAGATACGGGTCATAAATACGAAGCACAGCTACTGACATGAACATGGAATACGACACAGACATGGAGACACACTAAATTCAAAAAATTACAGGATACGAACATGGCATATATATATATATTTAAAATTTTGTTGTATGATTTTTTTTGTCTTTTTTTGGTCTGAATTTTTTTTTGTGTTTATATAATTTTTTTTATCTAATTCATTATTCTTCTTCTTCTTTTTTTATAATCAACTGAAGAATTTTCAAAATGACCCAACCAGTTTTTTTGTGTCTGGTGCATGTCCGAGCTCAAAAAAATTATTTTTTTGACTTGGACGCGTGTCCAACACGTGTCGTGTGAGTGTCGGTGTTCGACACGTATCTGACACATGGACATACCACTGAGTCAGTGTGTCAATGCTTCTTAGGTCATAATATTATTTAATTTTGTGGTTGTATCTCAGCATTATTCTAAAAATAATTTTTATTTTTATTGCGATGACTATTAAGTCATTCCAATACTTAAGTTAGCATGTAAATAAGTGAGGAGGTATGTTGATAAATTAATTGTGTGTTAGATCATACTTGGGGTTTTTAAGTCCCTTATATAGTGACGTTCACAATGGATAAATCCGGATAGAATCTTTCCTATGTTTTCTTGAATAAGGAAATTTGTGTAGAATTTAGGAAGTAGAAGATATGCTTCGTATTAGTGACTATCAATAGGAGATTTGTCCTAGATTTATGCCACTGTAAGGTCCTGGAAGATAATCTCATCGGGATTATGCCCATTAATGTGGGATTTAAGCTAAATAAGTTGAGGATCCTTAAGAGGATTTTGTGCCACATGGTTGACCTATAGAGCATGTCGTAACCAGAATCACGACGGGGACGGCGAAAAAGAAAATTTTGAAAATTGGAGTCGTCACCAAGTTTATTGAAATTGGAGAAACATGGAAAAACCCATTATTTTTTACAAATGGTCTTTGAAACTAGATTTGAGTTCGGGAGTCGGTTATACCTAGAGAAGGGCAGGCGTTTAATCCTACGCACCCTTAGTACACTCGTCCTTAGACGGTACCTATAATTGATTTGTGCAAATTATTAATAACCCTTTTGAAATATTTATTTTTCCATTTGTTATTTACAAAAAAGATAAAAAATTTCTTTAAAAAGAAATTTTGGAGCATCAAACTGTCACGATTCAGATGTCCCAAATATTGAGTTAACAAACCGTCCCGGCTAAATTAACACTTTTATTTGAAATAAAATATTTGATATATAAATAAAAATCTTATAAATATTTACAAACAAGAAAAGAAAGAAAACAAATAGTTTTGGCATTTTTACAAAAGAAAGAAAATAAATAAATAAATACAAATGAGAATAAATATATTTTTCGAGGAAATTTCGGATCATTAAGCTGTCACAGCTCAAATGTCCAAGTTATTGAGTTAACAAGCCGTCTCGGCTAAATTAACTTTTTTAACAGGATATTTCTCTTAAAAAAGAAATCATTAAAAAATTATTAACAAGTAAAATAAATATGTAAATTTAATTTTTGACTTGACAGGAATCAGAATCGCCAGCTCCTACGTATCTCCTGGTGTGATAGAGAATTCAAAGTCACGTAGTTCTATAGAAAATATTTTGATTAATTTTACTATTATTATTTTATTAAATTTTTTTTTAAAATATCAAGCTGTCACAGCTAAAATATTCTAGAATTAATAAGCCGTCACGGCTCAATTAATCCTATTTATTTATTTAAAAAAAAAAATCCAATTACGGAATTAATGAATTAAATAAATTTTTAATAAAGAAAAACATTCAAATATTTATTTTAAACCCGAAAATGAAATAAAAATCTTTTTTGTTTTATATATTTAAACTCAAGCTAAACTAATTCTGAAACAATAAGTCTAGAACTAAGAATTAAATAAACACTAAATTAAACAAATAAACTCAAATCTAACAAATAATTTAAAAATTAAAAAAAAACAATGTCAACTCAAACTAGAAAAATCAATCCATAAAAACTTCTTATTTATTTTCACATTTACTAATCTAATACTACCCCTAAATTAACTCTACCCATTCCCCAACCATACTCACACGCTTACACACTCTCATACACACGCTCACCCACTCAAAACACACACGCTCACCCACTCACACCCACACACATTCGGTAAGAAAGAAAAAGAAACAAAGGGAAGAGAGTCTGAGAGAAGGAAAAAGTGAGGCAGAGAGAGAGAGAGATAAAGCGAGAGATTGAGAAAGAAGGGAGAGAGAAAGTTGCCGATGAGGAAGAAAGGAGGGGGCTTGCAGTGAGAGGAGGCCGGCCGCGAGGCAGGGAAGCCAGTCGAGCTCACCACGACCAGGGGACGAGAGACAAACGGTGGTGCGGTCGGGCGGAGGGGGACAGGTGGCGACTGTGACCGCGCAAGTGGCAGATCGGTTAGGCGGAAGGCGCGACGCGGTCGAGCGTAGGGGGACAGGCGGCGATCGCGACCGCGCAAGTGGCGGATCGGCTAGGCGGAAGGCGCGGTGCTCATGGAGGTTCAGGCGAAGGGGGAGATCCAGAGTAAGGAAACCGGCGGCACAACCAGAGGAGGAAGACACCGCGAGGAGCTGGCCTCCGGATCGCGAAGCGGCAGGCTCGAGGGGCTCTCGGCGGCTTCAGCTTCAGACCAAGCGGAGAGGAGGCAGAGCTACCTGGCCGCACGCCGACGCGAACAAATCGGCGGCCTGGTGGTTCGCAGTGAGCAGATCAGCGGAGAGAGAGAGGGAAAGGGGGAGAGCCGCTACTGTAGCTCCAACGTGGGGGAGCCGCGCCGGGATGAGGTGGAGTGCCAGACACCGGCAGCCGGCGCGGTGTTGGCTTCCTTTTTGCTCTTTTTTTTTTCTTATATGGAAATAAGAGTTTCTCTGAAGCTTGGTTGAATTTTCAGGTACCACATGGAATGAAGATGATAATGAAAGGAAGAGTTGAAGGCTGATGATGGATCACTCCTTGGCGGCGGTGCTTGAAAACGGTGACCGCCGCGAAAGGAAGAGGAAGAAGACCACGGCTTCACCTTTGATTTCTGGTTCCTTTTCCTTTGTTTTTTTGAAAACTGAGATTATTATTTTGATTGTGATTTGGGACTTTGGTTAAAATGGATAGTTGATAGACTTTGGACTGTGAACTTGAGTTTTGATTTGTTTTGTATCTGTCTAGACTGGGATTTGAATGGTTGATTTTCTTTTACCGAAGAGATATGGGTTTTTTATTGGACATTAAACATGAATCAACTATTGAAGAGATGGCTTACCTGTAATTCTTGCTGTTCTTTTTTGTGTATACTGCAAAATGTTTTCAGATGAAATGTGGTGATGGAAAGAATGGTGATGAATGTTTTTTTTTGTGTTCGTGAAATCAGCCCCCCCCCAATTTTCTTTGTGAAAATTTTCATTTATGCATCTTCATGAATCAATTTGTCAAACCTCACAGCAGCAATTTTTGATTTAATTGATATGACTTGCTGATTCCATGGGATTGCATTTGATCTTGCATGCTGTATTCTTTCAATTTTTCTTTTCCTGCATGTGAGCTGTGCCACCGTATTTGAATCCAGTGTATGATTACAGCGTGTTTCCCTTGTTTTGTCCGGCTATTCACATTACAATGTTGTTTCCTCTTTTGTATTTTTCCTTCAGGTTGCATCGATTCTCAATTTCCTCCTTTTTATTTTTTTATATTATTTTTTACAAATAAATTAAAATGAAAATGAAATGGGCTAAGATTGTAAACAACGACAACAAAAAAGTGTAATGGGTTTCCTTTTTTTTTTTGTTTTAATGAAATGAAATGGACTAAAATTTTTGAAATGAAATGGGCTGAAACTTTTTATTTTTTTTAATCTAAATTAAATGACATAACAAAATAAAAAGAGAAAAAGAAGTGGGCTGACACTTTTTTTTTTTTTTTTTACAATTAAAAATGAGATGGGCTTTTCTTATTTTGTACAATGAAGAACAACAATCACAACAAAGAAAAATGAAATGAAATGGACTAATGAAATTATTTTTTGATTTTTTGGGCCAGACAAAATCAGATGTTCACAGTTGCTCATCTTTACTTATTTCTTACAAGAGGATATGAAAAATCTAAGTTTTTACATATTGTCTTCGTAAGGAATAAGTAAAGACATTAACATACATTTTGTTCGACGATGCATGAAATGCAAATGCAAGAAAAATCAAATTCTAACATGGAAAGAAACTAAACATTTGGGCAAGCCACATGCAAATTATGCAATTCAAAAACTGACTAGACAAAAGATGCAAGAACCAAACGGACAGACTTGAAATTTACAAGTTAATGAATGCTGATAGGAAATTAAAAAAAAAACCGACAGGGGTTGACAAGAATTTACAAACTTTGTGACCAACGCAACAATCCTCAAGAAACGAAAGATCTTGCGACCAACTGGATAGGGGTCAGCAAGCAACAAGAAATGAAAAGTATTGCGACCAACTGGATACAGGTCAACAACATATACTCACACTCATCAATTCAAACACGCACACATGCATGCATGCACCCACACATATACACATATGGAACACACACACGGAAAGAGAGAAAAATGGACAACGGAGAAAGAGAGAGTGACAGGAAATAAAAAGCTGAACAGAAAAGTAAATGGCAATATGAGGCCGACTTGGAAAATTAAATTGGCAATCTGAGGCCGACAAGAAAAGTAAATTGGCAATCTGAGGCCGATAATGGCAATCTGAGGCCGACAAGAAAAGTAAATTGGCAATCTGAGGCGGATAATGGAAATCTGCGGCCGACTGGACTGAAAAAGTAAATTGGCAATCTGAGGCCGACAATGGCAATCTGAGGCCGACTGGAAAAGTAAATTGGCAATCTGAGGCCGATAATGGCAATCTGTGGTCGACTAGCAAAGTAAATCATTCAAATTTATTTTTTCTCTTGACCTCTTTTTTTTTTCGAAAATACCTTTGTGAGATGACTTTTACCGTATTGAAGCAACCCTTGAGAAAGACTTTAACCGATCAAACTCGCAACTCATGAATTGGACCTTTTGGCACAGACGAGACTTTTCTTTTTTTTTCTGTGAATTTTTCCCACTTCCTTCATCATTCTTTCTTCTTACCCAACTTAGTTGAAGCTTTTGGATGCTCTTAATGAAATGCTAGTCATTGATGTATTGCTGCAAATATTGTTAGACTGCATAATTCATACTTAAATTCATGCTTACTCGAGACATCATAAATGAATATGCATTTAAGAGAGAGAAAAGGGAAAGAATAAATTTATTGCTTTGTGTATCTGAAATTTCTAAGGGCAATTTTAAAGGGTCGGAATGGAACAAGAACGAAACAAAAGGAAACGTCACTGTTAGGGACACAAAAATTTTGCCTTATTTTCGATTCTTTGTTACCCATTTAATCGATTCCTTGCTATCACTGGCTGTCATGATCATTGTATCTGATGACATGTCTTCCGGCCCTTTCTTTTCGGCTGATTCCCCAGAATTTGCCCCATTGACAATTTGTTTGGTCCTCAGGCCCGATTCATCATTGAAAAATTGTCCTAGTGTAGGATGCCTGAGATGATGCTTATTATTTTGCCCTAATTTTTGCCTAGGCTGCCCTTGCGGGTTTTCATCCTAGCAGGCATTTTTGTTTTTTGTTTTTATTTATTTCTCATCCTAGCTTTTGTTTAGGCCACTCTTTTGGGTTTTCAACCCAACCAGCTCTTACAGCATCTTTTCAAGCATAAAACTTTTTGACTGCATCTGCATTGATTGGTCTAGATAGTTCTTGTCCATCCATATTTTGCAAGATTAATGCCTCTCCTGAAAATGCTTGTTTGACAATGTAAGGGCTTTCAAAGCTTGGAACCCATTTTCCCCGTGCATCTTCTTGATTAGGGAGAATTTTCTTCAGAACCAAATCTCCTAGATAAAAATCCTTGGGGCGAACTTTCTTGTTGAAAGCTTTAGCCATTCTGCTTTGATACAATTGGCCATGACAAATAGCCGTTAACCTTTTCTCTTCTATTATATTCAGCTGTTCATATCGAGCTTTCACCCATTCAGATTCCTTTAACTCTGCCTCCATCAGAACCCTTAATGATGGGATTTCCACTTCTATGGGAGATACGGCTTCCATTCCATACACCAATGAGAAAAGAGTTGCCCCTGTGCTTGATCGTATGTTGGAATGATATGCATGCAAAGCATATGGCAGCATTTCATGCCAATCTTTGTAGTTCACCACCATCTTGGCGGCAATTTTCTTGATATTCTTGTTTGCAGCTTTGACCGCACCATTCATTTGAGGCCTATAAGGAGCTGAGTTGTGATGTTTGATTTTGAAAGTCTCAAAGAACTTCTGAACCTCTGCACCATTAAGATTAGGAGCATTGTCTGTGATAATTCTTTCTGGAATTCCATATCTACAGATAATATCTCTTTTGATGAATTTGACAAACACCTTCTGTGTGATATTAGCATATGAGACAGCTTCCACCCATTTAGTGAAATAGTCTATTGCCACCAAAATGAAACGATGACCATTGGATGCCTTGGGATTAATTGGACCAATAACGTCCATGCCCCACATTGAGAAAGGCCAGGGAGATACCATGCTGTGTAATGGAAGTGGAGGAGCATTGACTCGGTTTGCATATATTTGGCATTTGTGACATCTCCGAACATAATTGATGCACTCACTCTCCATGGTGGACCAGTAATAACCACTCCTCATGATCTTACGTGCAATCATATGCCCATTAGCATGGGTTCCACAGATCCCTTCATGTATCTCTGTCATGATCATGCGAGCTTCACGAGCATCTACACACCTTAAGAGGGTGCCATCATAATTTCTCTTATAGAGAACTTCACCATTCAAGAAAAAGGCCATAGGTAGTCGACGAATTGTCTTCTTATTCACTTCATTTGCTCTGAATGGGTATTCTCCTTTCTGAATATACTGCTTGATGTCATGATACCAAGGCTGGCCATTTGGCTCAATCTCCACATTGCTACAGTAAACTGGTTCATTTTGCACTTCTACATGGATAGGTTGGACGTTAGCGTGGACTTCCAATTTAGTCATTGCAGCCAAGGTTGCCAAAGCATCCACAAATTGATTCTTGTCTCGAGTTAAGTGGGAGAATGACACCTCATCGAATTGCTCAATTAGTCGAGACAAGTACTTCTGATAAGGCATCAATTTTGGGTCCTTGGTTCGCCATTACCCATTAACTTGATAAATGATGAGTGCAGAGTCAACAAAGACCTTTAATTCTTTCACTCCCAAATCAATTGCCACTTGCAAACCATTAGCGCATGCTTCATATTCTGTAATATTGTTGGTATATTCAAAATCTAATTTGATAGAAACTGGGTATTGCTTCCCATCTGGGGATACCACTACAGCTCCTATTCCACACCCATTCATATTGGCAGCTCCATCAAAATATATCTTCCATCTATATTCTTCTTCTTGCTCCTCTTTCTCTACTGCCATCACTTCACCATCAGGGAATTCTGATATAACTGGTTCACCATCCTCAAGAGGGTTTTCAGCAAGATGATCAGCAATTGCACTTCCCTTGACAGATTTTTGAGTCATATACTTGATATCAAATTCAAATAGTATCACTTGCCACTTTGACATTCTTAATGACACGTGGGGACTATCAAATATGTATTTCAATAGATCCATTCGAGAGATCAGCCAAGTGGTATAGTATACCATGCACTGCCTCAGTCTCTTGGAGGTCCATACCAATGCACAACATGTCCTCTCAATTACTAGGTAGCGGGATTCACAATCATTGAATTTCTTGCTCAGATAATAAATTGCTTGTTCTTTCCTCCCTGACTCGTCATACTGTCCTAACATTGCTCCCATTGATGTTGGTAGCACTGTAAGGTACAGTATTAATGGACGACCTGGTGTAGGTGGAGTCAAAACTGGAGGTTCCATTAAATAAGCCTTTATTTTATCGAAGGCTTCTTGGCATTCATTATTCCATTCTCCAGGTTGATGTTTCCGCAACAACTTGAAAATAGGCTCACAAGTGCTAGTCAGATTAGCGATGAATCTAGCAATGTAGTTAAGCCTTCCAAGAAAACTCCTCACTTCTTTTTCAGTTTTGGGAGCTAGCATATCTTGTATCGCTTTCACCTTGTCTGGATCCACTTTTATTCCTTCTCTGCTGACAACAAAACCCAGTAGCTTCCCTGTACAAGCTCCAAAGATGCATTTGTTTGGATTCAGCCTCAACTTATATTTTCTGAGCCTTTCAAATAACTTTCGTAGGACTGCCACATGACTTTCTCCCTCTTTAGATTTAGCAACCATATCATCTACATACACTTCAATCTCCTTATGCATCATGTCATGGAAAAGTGCAACCATTGCACGCTGATATGTAGCACCAACGTTCTTTAATCCGAATGGCATAACTGTATAGCAGAATGTTCCCCACGGAGTTGTGAAAGTTGTTTTTCCTTTGTCATTAGCATCCATGAGGATTTGATTATATCCTGAGTAGCCATCCATGAATGAAAATCGATGATTTTTTGCAGTATTGTCAACAAGGACATCAATGTGAGGGAGAAGAAAGTCATCTTTTGGGCTGGCTTTATTTAGGTCTCGGTAGTCTATGCACATCCTGACCTTCCCATCCTTTTTAGGCACAGGTACAATGTTAGCCACCCAATCAGTGTGTCTTGATACCTCCAAAAATCCAGCTTCTAGCTATTTAGACACTTCTTCTTTTATTTTTAATGACATTTCAGGCCGAATCCTTCTTAACTTCTGCTTTTTTGGTTCAACTCCTGGATATAAAGGGATCTTATGTGAAGCTATTTCTGGATCCACCCCTGGCATATCGCGATAAGACCATGCAAAGACATCCATGAATTCTTTGAACAATGCAATCATTTCTGATCGTTCTGGGTTTTCAACTATTTTCAGCTCTTTCTTCTCTTCTTCAGTCCCCATGTTAATCAACTCAATCACTTCATTATCTGGGCCAATTTCTTTTTCAGAATGTTCTAATAGATCTGAGAATTGCTCGACAATTTCTCCATCCTCATCAGATTCATGATCTTCACAATCGAGCACAGCAAGAGAGTCAATTGATAAGCTTCCAAGATCTCTTTCATGTGACATAATTTTTAAATCCCTGGAGAGCAATGGTGTTGGGTTGGAAAATTAAAATGGAGGGATAAATGGGAATAGCATGGAAGAACATTAATAAATGAGCTAAGAATGGTCACAGGAATAAAAGGAAAATTAAAAAAAAGGAAACAGAAACGAGGCAAAAAGAAGACATAAAGAATAATTATTGGAAAATCATGTAAATTCATCATGATGTCTTGGAGTAGCATAAACAGAAGCACAAACAAATCCTTATTAATGTAACCAACAATTACTTTGAAGCAACAATATCAATCACTGGTTCAAATGTCCAGTTCATCAGCATCTCATCATTGTTAGCAGCATGAGTATTGTTATACTCTTCAGATTCCTCAGCATCCACCATGTTGATGATTGGACAATGGCTAGGGGAGCAGCCTTCTCCAGCTATGATCACTTCAACTGGGAAAGGAAATGTCTCTCTTAGGCGAGGGATCTGCTTCATCTTCTCATTTTGCTTCTTTTGCCTAAGAGCCATGGTCTTCATCTGCTCTTCCAATGATGCCTCATATCCTAAACCGAATCGGTTATGCTTCCCTGAGATAGGTAGAGGCATTTTGATACCCTGCAACTGCAGTCCCAACCCTTTGCCATGCAGATAACCATTCTTAGTCATGATGTGAGTCACTACCTGATTGACATCCTGCCTTGGGAACTCATTTTCTTCTTATTTCATCCCTACAAACTCCAGATTGTGCCACGAACTGCTTTTAACTAGCTCTACATTTTCAACATATGGCAGCGTAACTGGTTTAGATACTATGATCTCTTTCTCTCTATGGATTGTAATGACTAAGCCATTCTCAATGAACTTAACCTTTTGATGCAAGGTAGAAGGAACGGCACCAATATTGCTAATCCACGGTCTTCCCAGCAACATATTATAATCGGATTCAATCTCCATTACTTAGAATAACGCCTCAAACCTGCTTGGGCCAACTTCCAAGGGCAAAACTATTTCCCCAATAATGCTTTTCTTTGCTCCGTCGAAAGCTTTCATAACCATCACTTGTGGTGAAATATCATCTTTGCTTGTTGACAAGTAGCCTAAGGTCGATACCGGTAAAATGTTCAATCCTGACCCTCTATCGATGAGAACTTTAGGTACTATATAGCCTCTGCACTTCAGAGTTATGTATAGCGCACGTGGGTTGGCCTGTGATACAATTTCTTCATCTGAGAATGTAATCATATTAACACGCCTCACCGGATCAACCATATTCACCACATTCTCTAATGAGACATCAGGTTTCACATAGGCATCCTTCAAAACTTTTAGCACGGCCTTTTGATGAGGTTCAGATGACAAGATTAGTGACAATAGGGATATTCTGGCAGGAGTTTTCTTCAATTGTTCCAGTATATCATACTCACTTTGCTTCTTAATTTTTAGGAACTCCTCTTCTTCATCTTCTACTTTTTCCTTTTATCTCTAAATCAGAGCTATTTCCACCATCCCCTTTGTCAATAAACTTCCCCTTTTCCAGCTCTCTAGAACCATAATACCTTCCACTTCTGGTTATATTGGTTACCAATCCACCTACTCGGGCCTCCGAGGTTTCTCCTATATCTCCTTTTGTCTTTACCTTCATTTCATAATTCCACGGCACGACATGAGTATTCTCGTAATTGAAGGGCATTGGCTTCTTCACAGTGATCACCACTTTTTCCTGTTTCGGAGCTGGGTTAAGTGATGGTACTCGGAGCACGAAACGCTCGATCACATTCACCTCTTCAGAGAAATTTGACCTCTTTTTTGCCTGAATCACACCTAAGTTGAGCAATTCTTGTACTCGAGCCTTGAAATCCCAACAACTTTCTATATCATGACTAGGACCTCCAGAGTGATATATGCAGCTTGATTCCATGTCATACTTCTCATTTTCCTTTATTGCGACAGCAGGTGCTATCATGTTGTAACCAGCCTCATTCAAGCCAATGAAAATTTTCTCCATGGGTG
The DNA here is from genome assembly GCA_031216125.1 of Dalbergia cochinchinensis. NCBI lineage: Eukaryota > Viridiplantae > Streptophyta > Magnoliopsida > Fabales > Fabaceae > Dalbergia > Dalbergia cochinchinensis. Next base: position 47,607,876 of record CM062373.1, on the reverse strand, counting down.
TTCTAAGACTCAGCACCCTCTTTATCAAAGGTTCCTCCATTTCCAAGGCATTCACACGACCTCCTCCTTCATGATTTGGAATTGGATTATTGACGATATCAGGCTTTGATTCTTCCTGGAGGTCTAATCTCCCACAAGCAATTAATTTTCTCACTGCCATCTTAAACCCTTCACAGTCCTCAATTGAATGTCCCATAACATCCATGTGATATTTGCAAGTTAGATTCGGGTTATACCATGCTGGGAATGGTGGTTCCAATGGACGTACCGGATATGGCGATATCAAATGAGCCTCGAATAATCTTTGGAAGAGGTCAGCATTAGAAATGGATAACTTTGGAAAAGGAGGAAGGTTTGGGAATCGATTCTGATTCTGATTTTGGAAATTTGGTCGTGGTGGTGTAGTGTTTGGGTAGTTTTGAGGATGCGTGGTCGGGTTATAGGTATAGGTTGGGCGAGATGGTTGATGTGGTCTTATGTGGATATTGTTGACTTGATGCTGAGGGTATGGGGTAGTGTTTGTGGCTCGGTAAGAAGGGACAGGGGATTGGTATTGTGGATTTTGGAATTTTGGGTGTGTTGATATGTATCTAGGGATAGCAGATTGCTAACCTTGTACAAGATTTATTTCAGACTCTTTCTTTTTTGGTGGGAATGTTCTTTTTGTGTCCTCATTCCTTATAGGAAGCTTACCAGCTTTAGCTAAGCTTTCAATTCTCTCTCCAGCCGTTATCAACTCAGAGAAGTCCTTGTAAGCTGCTCCTGCCATTGCTCCAATGTAAGGAGATCCCAAGGTCCCCAAAAAGTATGAGCACATTTCAGATGGGATAAGTGGCGGTTGTACTTGAGCAGCTAAAGCTCTCCACCTTTGGGCATACTGCTTAAATGACTCGTCTTTCTTTTTCTGCATCATGGTTAATTGCTCACGAGTAAGTGCCACTTCCATGTTGAACGTGTATTGGCTCATGAATTGATCTGCCAATTCTCTCCAGCTAGAAATCTTTGAATGATCTAGTTCAATATACCATTCCAAGGCAGGTCCAGTCAGGCTTTCATGGAAAAAGCTGATGAGAAATTTTTCATCCTTTGACCATATTGCCATTTTAGTACAGTAACTCTTCAAGTGAAACAAAGGGTTACCAGTCCCATCATACTTTGAGAAATCAGGGACTTTGAAGTCTTTGGGGACTATTACATCTTCAGGAGGGCACAATTGTTCAATCTCCACGTAACCATAGGAGCTAGGACCCTAGATAGCCTTAATTTGCTCCTGAATTTTCCTCATCCATTCTTCTTTTAACTTGTCTTTCTCCGCCTCTACGTGACTATTTTCTAAGTGAAGTGGCTGCTTTTGAGTGACGACACATGGCTGCTCCCAAGTATGGATAGCATGCCCGTGTCCTTCAGTATATTCATTTTCTAGAGGATGATAGCCTTCTTCGATGGGAATCACCATTGGCATTGTTGGTGGTGGTTGTCCATGAGGGTTATTCAACATCCTTCCCATATCATTCATCTTATGGGTGATATTCAGAGGTGCACTTGATATCACTGGCATGGTTACTATGGTGGCATTTGGTTGCACACTTATTGGCGTATCTCTGCTTTGATAGGCTCCCAACAGGTCAAGTGACTCTTTCATGACTCTCATCATTTCTTCCATTCTTGCTTGAGTATCAGTCATCATATTCAACTGCCCCCTTATTTCATCCACCTCCATGCTTAGGTTCCTTCCCGGTTCAACAGTGGTTGCAACTGAGTGTGTCTTTCCTATTTCAGAGTTTCCTCCTCCAGCCATCTTGGTCCAAGCTCTTGTATTGTAAGTACGAGTTTGATCAATTTCTGTTTTCCTTGGGCGCCCAATGGTGACAAAGTTTTACCTGCTGTAATAAAGAATTTTAATAAAAAAGAAAGGAAAAGTACATTGCTATTTGTCAGAGACTTTTAATCATGTCTAGTCTTGATGTGAGTATCTTTGATAATAACTGTTCCCCAGAACATCCCGTTCAAAGGTACTAAGTCATGGATATGATCATGAGACTAACACGAGGAATCAACCCTTCTTTCATTCATTGTGCATTACAATCATTAATCATTTTTAGAAAAAGAAAATACATCATAAAGCCAATGCATCACTCCTTCCTAAAAGCAAATCTTCTTGTGCTTCTTCAGCGTCTTCCCTTGATTATTTGTTTCATCTTCCCAATCAAATCTTTGCAGTATTCTATAAAGTTACAAATCTCATCTGGGGTGTCAAAAGGAACTATTTCTTGTTCAGCCATTTCTAGGTATCTTGGAACATCTTCTATTGCCGCATTAGCCAATCCTGCCAAGTTTGAAAAGCGAATCTTCAAATTATGAATAATGTGATCTTGATTTTGTACTTCAAACTTCAAATATGCAACTTTCCTCTTTTCTTCTCCTAATGCAGCTTGATAACTCATGATCTCATCTTTCATGTGTTGTTTTAGTTTCGCAACCTCTCCTTAATGTTCCTTGCTCATCTATTCCATTTCTTGCCTCATCTGGTCCTTACTCACGAGAACAGTTTCTTCAACTGCTTTGGCATTCTGGAGCAGCTTCTTTAGTTGTCGATTTTCGGCCAACGCCTCATCACGCTCTTGCCTTCGAAGCTTTAACTCTTGATTGGCAGCTTTGAGACATTCTCTGGTCTTCATCATGTGCTCATGCTCCATTTTTAACTTCTTACTAGTCCCTTCTAGAACATGATTCTTTTCAATGCTTTCTCGCTTTAGAGTTGCATAATCATGGTGGGCATTTTTTAGCTCATGCTTAACTTGCATCTTTTCTTGCTTAACTTTGTCCAACCCTTCTCTCATTTCTTTAATCTCTTCACTGTTTTCAAGATGTGAGGTTGATGCCATATTAGAAGTAACTGTTAAAACCCTAAATGGCAACTTAACCTCTTGAGCCCTGTTTTTCGCCCATTGATGGTAGTTTTCTTTTACTGCACAGCTTCTGACTCCTAATTCTTTTCCTTTTCTGAAAACTTTGTTCCAAGAAGATTGGACTTTCTGTAGTACGTCACTGTCATTGGAGTCCAAGTAATATATGACAAAAGGAGTTATTGCAGCTTCGGATGGTGGCTCCATTATAGGGTAACCAAGTTGGCGTAATACCAATGCTGGATTGTAATTTATGCACCCTCGGGTTCCCATAAGAGGTACATTTGGAAAGCTTCCACACTAATAAATCAAGGTCTGTCCATCTTCCCACCAGGGGTACCATCGAATCCCTTTTTTGCTCAATTTCGCAAACTCTTTGGCCCATTCCCGTCCATTTTTCTTCTTAATACGATGCATTTTCATATCATCAATGGGACAGGATGTCTTGTAACTCCTTTGGAATATATGTGAGGTAACCCATATATATAATATTGGCAAACAACACAAGATTCTCTTGCCATTTCTTTCATAGCAAAAATTCAGGGAACAGTATACATCTGCTAAGAGGGCTGGAACAGGATTATGGTTATGAAATTTCCGAGCAAGAAACACATCAATTGCTGCAAGATCTACGAAACCGTCAATATTTGGAAACAAGACAGTGCCATAAATAGTGAGAGCCAACACATCTGAAAAAGTGTCCCAATCTTCAGCTTGAGCTAAACGATGCATATGTTTCTCCAAATAGTCTTTCGTGAATCCCTTGGTCCCATTTCTAAATTTTTGTGCCTCATGCAAATCTCTTGCATTTACTTTTAGAACATTTTCTATAGTGTGCAAAGAAGCATAATGTCCTTGGTAAATGTAAGGCTTTTCTCCTTTTAATGGTAACCCCAAGATCCGCTCAAATTCCTCAAGGGTTGGTGCCAACTGGAAATCTTGAAAGGTGAAGCATTGGAGTGGAGGATCATAATACTGAGCTAGTGCTGTGATTGCCTCTACTTGTTCTTCTACTTCCAATAGGCTGAAAACTTTTCCATACTTTCTAGTAAGATAAAGACGCTGCGGTACCTTCAGCAGCTGAATCAAAGATCTCAGGCTTTCTGTGTCGGGTTTCTTGGCTTTAAGATGTAAAGTCTTTTTCAGTTTTTCTTCGTGATTGTTTAGTCTCATGCTTGCTTCCATTTTTTCTAAAGATACTCACAATGAGACTAGGATATGATTCTCTAACAAACCTGCTGAAACAAAGAGGGAAAGAATGATTTTTATTTTTTAATTATGAAGAAAAAGGAAGAATAAACATCTAGAATATATAAAGAGTTTATGTACAAAGAAAATAAGTTAAAGAAGAGGTATGCTCCCTTTGTGTCCTATTTTCAGGTAAACTGTTGGGGGTTCTATGGTCTCCTGAGCTTTCTACTTAGTGTATCTCTCATCAGGTATGGGTCTATGATTTAAGGATTCTAACAGCCTCTAGACCTAAGAGCTCATTTCAAAATGTTATCTTCAACAGCAGGTGAACCGCTAGGTGTAGGACACTCCGAAAGAGTCAAACTCTAGACGAGATTTTCACAATAACCAAATAGGATGTACATTCAATATGACTATTACTACACAATCTCTTACCTATCTCAAGTTGCACTCAGACCCGGGTATAGGGCCCCACTCGTGTGTGATTAATGTGTGAGTGTTGTGTGTGAAGAGAGCATACAAACTTGGAATCCTAAGACTACCCATGCCCAATACCTGCAAAATAAACAATACTAAACAAAGGTCATCTACCCTAGGGTTGTCGTAAATAGATAAATAAATAAATAAAAGAATATGTACAAGCATAATGAAAATAAAAGGAGGAAAAGGGAAAAAAATGGGCACAAAATAAAAGTCGTCTATCCTAAGGTTTTTATACAGACACAAAAATAATAAAAAACCTATACAAACATGATGGTGACAAAATTCTAATAAAAGAAAAGAATAGCAATCCATTAAAAAGAAAGGAAATGAATAAATAAGATGAAAATAAAATAAACTAAAAAAAAGTGTGGTTATAATAATATGCATAATCAATTATTTTAGGCCTGACTCTCACTGACAGTCCCCAGTGGAGTCGCCATCTGTCGTAACCAGGATCACGACGGGAACGGCGAAAAAAAAAATTTTGAAAATTGGAGTCGCCACCAAGTTTATTGAAATTGGGGAAACATGGAAAAACCCATTATTTTTTATAAATGGTCTTTGAAACTAGATTTGAGTTCGGGAGTCGGTTATGCATGGAGAAGGGCAGGCGTTTAATCCTATGCACCCCTAGTACACCCCTTGCAGATCTATCTATAATTGATTTGTGCAGATTATTAATAACCTTTTTGAAATATTTATTTTTCCATTTGTTATTTACAAAAAAGATAAAAAAATTTCTTTAAAAAGAAATTTTGGAGCATCAAACTATCACGATTCAGATGTCCAAAATATTGAGTTAACAAACCGTCCCTGCTAAATTAACACTTTTATTTGAAATAAAATATTTGATAAATAAATAAAAAATCTTATAAATATTTACAAACAAGAAAAGAAAGAAAACAAATAGTTTTGGCATTTTTACAAAAGAAAGAAAAAAAATAAATACAAACGAGAATAAATATATTTTTCGAGGAAATTTCGGATCATTAAGCTGTCACAGCTCAAATGTCCAAGTTATTGAGTTAACAAGCCCTCTCGGCTAAATTAACATTTTTAACAGAATATTTCTCTTAAAAAAGAAATCATTAAAAAATTATTAACAAGTAAAATAAACATGTAAATTTAATTTTTGACTTGACAGGGATCGGAATCGCCAGCTCCTACGTATCTCCTGGTGTGATAGAGAATTCAAAGTCACGTAGTTCTATAGAAAATATTTTGATTAATTTTACTATTATTATTTTATTAATTTTTTTTTTAAAATATGAAGCTGTCACAGCTAAAATATTCTAGAATTAATAAGCCGTCACGGCTCAATTAATCCTATTTATTTATTTTTAAAAAAAATCCAATTACGAAATTAATGAATTAAATAAATTTTTAATAAAGAAAAACATTCAAATATTTATTTTAATCCCGAAAATGAAATAAACATCTTTTTTGTTTTATATATTTAAACTCAAGCTAAACTAATTCTGAAACAATAAGTCTAGAACTAAGAATTAAATAAACACTAAATTAAACAAATAAACTCAAATCTAACAAATAATTTAAAAATTTTAAAAAAACAATGTCAACTCAAACTAGAAAAATCAATCCAAAAAAAACTTCTTATTTATTTTCACATTTACTAATCTAATTCTACCCCTAAATTAACTCTACCCATTCCCCAACCATACTCACACTCTCACACACACGCTCACCCACTCAAAACACACACGCTCACCCACTTACACCCACACACATTCGGTAAGAAAGAAAAAGAAACAAAGGGAAGAGAGTCTAAGAGAAGGAAAGAGTGAGGCAGAGGGAGAGAGAGAGAAAGCGAGAGATTGAGAAAGAAGGGAGAGAGAAAGCTGCCGATGAGGAAGAAAGGAGGGAGCTTGCAACTAGAGGAGGCCGGCCACAAGGCAGGGAAGCCAGTCGAGCTCACCGCGACTAGCGGACGAGAGACAAGCGGTGGTGCGGTCGGGCGGAGGGGGACAGGCGGCGATTGTGACCGTGCAAGTGGCGGATCGGCTAGGCGGAAGGCGCGACGCGGTCGAGCGTAGGGGGACAGGCGGTGACCGCGACCGCGTAAGTAGCGGATCGGCTAGGCGGAAGGCGTGGTGCTCATGGAGGTTCAGGCGAGGGGGGAGATCCAGAGTAAGGAAACCGGCGGCACAACCAGAGGAGGAAGACACCGCGAGGAGCTGGCCTCCGGATCGCCAAGCGGCAGGCTCGAGGGGCTCTCGGCGGCTTCAGCTTCAGACCAAGCGGAGAGGAGGCGGAGCTACCAGGCCGCACGCCGACGCGAACAGTTCGACGGCCTGGTGGTTCGCAGTGAGCAGATCAGCGGAGAGAGAGAGGGAAAGGGGGGGAGCCGCTGCTGTAGCTCCAACGTGGGGGAGCCGCGCCGGGATGAGGTGGAGCGCCAGACACCGGCAGCCGGCGTGGTGTTGCCTTCCTTTTTGCTCTTCTTTTTTTTTTCTTATATGGAAATAAGAGTTTCTCTGAAGCTTGGTTGAATTTTCAGGTACCACATGGAATGAAGATGATAATGAAAGGAAGAGTTGAAGGCTGATGATGGATCACTTCTTGGCGGCGGTGCTTGAAAACGGTGACCGCCACGAAAGGAAGAGGAAGAAGACCACGGCTTCACCTTCGATTTCTGGTTCCTTTTCCTTTGTTTTTTTGAAAACTGAGATTATCATTTTGATTGTGATTTGGGACTTTGGTTAAAATGGATAGTTGATAGACTTTGGACTGTGAACTTGAGTTTTGATTTGTTTTGTATCTGTCTGGACTGGGATTTGAATGGTTGTTTTTCTTTTACCGAAGAGATATGGGTTTTTTGTTGGACACTAAACATGAATCAACTATTGAAGAGATGGCTTACCTATAATTCTTGCGGATTCTTTTTTGTGTATACTGCAAAATGTTTTCAGATGAAATGTGGTGATGGAAAGAATGGTGATGAATGTTTTTTGTGTGTTCGTGAAATCAGCCCCCCTCCCCCCCAATTTTCTTTGTGAAATTTTTCATTTATGCATCTTCATGAATCAATTTGTCAAACCTCACAGCAGCAATTTTTGATTCAATTGATATGACTTGCTGATTCCATGGGATTGCATTTGATCTTGCATGCTATATTCTTTCAATTTTTCTTCTCCTACATGTGAGCTGTGCCACCGTATTTGAATCCAGTGTACAATTACAGCGTGTTTCCCTTGTTTTGTCCGGCTATTCACGTTACAATGCTGTTTCCTCTTTTGTATTTTTCCTTCAGGTTGCATCGGTTCTCAATTTCCTCCTTTTTATTTTTTTATATTATTTTTACAAATAAATTAAAATGAAAATGAAATGGGCTAAGATTGTAAACAACGACAACAAAAAAGTGTAATGGGTTTCCTTTTTTTTTGTTTTAATGAAATGAAATGGACTAAAATTTTTGAAATGAAATGGGCTAAAACTTTTTATTTTTTTTAATCTAAATTAAATGACATAACAAAATAAAAAGAGAAAGAGAAGTGGGCTGACACTTTTTTATTATTATTATTATTATTTTTTACAATTAAAAATGAGATGGGCTTTTCTTATTTTGTACAATGAAGAACAACAATCACAACAAAGAAAAATGAAATGAAATGGACTAATGAAAATTTTTTTTGATTTTTTGGGCCAGACAAAATCAGATGTTCACAGAGCCCCACGCCCAAGCTCCCTAGGAGTGGGCTCACTACTAGAAACATGTGGGATACTAACGAAACTATCGACAGGTACTCACCCATCGGTAATAACCGATGGACTTTCTGATGGTTTGACGCATTTTTGGAAATAATTATGATAATTGCAAGCACCCATCAGTAACTACTAGCACAAAACTCACCAATTGGCGTGCATAACAACCGATGGATAATTCCTATATTCAATATTAATTATTTAATAAATAAGTTACCGATGGGTCAATGACAGATATGTAATGTTTATTTTATGAATTAAATTACCGACGGATAGTATCGACAGATAGTACCGACGGTTAATTATTATATTAAATATCGATAATATATTAATTGCTTTATTGACGGGTCTACTGATAGTTTATCAAAACTGATCGTTTCATTAAAAGCAGTTATCGACGGGTGTACCAATGGGTTTTTGAAATTTTTGTTATTGTTGTACAAACCCTTCATATTTCTCATCACCCGTTGGTAAACCCGTCGGTAAGTTATTTTAATGAAACGATGCGTTTCATTAAATAGGTGCTCGTCAGTAAGCCTGAAAATATTATCCCCCCGAGACCTATCTTCCTCTTCACTCAGAAACCTCCCTCTCTTTCAAAACTCTCTCTTTCTTTAGCCGCGCACCGTCGCCGTCGTTTTCCCCTCTATTCACCGCCACCGGAGCTTTGTTGGGAAACAGAGGCCACCTCACGATCCCTGGGCTTTGGTGAGCATTTTAACCGGTTTAGTTTTTTGATTTGATTAACTTTTTCCATTCATTTATGGGTGCCTATAGTTTTGTGTGTTTGTTGCATTGGGGATGAATTATTGTTATTAATTTGTTAATGTAGCAGCTTTGGTTGAGGGTCACAGCGACTATTGACTTTGGGATCGGTTTGGTATTCTTTTTCTTTATATTAGTCTATGTTTTGTATGTATATAATTATAGTGATTGAAATTTATAATGTTCAATTTTCAGGATTAGATTTGGTTGAACGCCGAGAGTTCCCTATATTTTAGTTTTTTTATTTTTTTACTGCTATAGAGGTTAGTCGCTAAATCCTTGTTATTTATATCATTTAATGATTTAATATATATGTATGATATATAGAGACTTACATTTTCTAGGATAGAGTTGTAGGAAATGGGGATTACATGACTGGAGGGAAGGGCGTATAGGTCCTTCTCCGACTTGTTTGATTTGTTTGCTATGGGATCCTTTGTGTTTGCGGAGATTGCAGAATGCATATTGTGGAGTTATAAGGGGATGCGCAATAGAACGGCTTTTAGGATTATGTGAATTGTATGTAATTATTAATATATAATTGTGTCACTGTTCCTATTCTATTATTGATTTTTATAATAATATCTATAATTATTGAATTGACTAATATATCTAATGATGGAAGCTCCTAATTATAAGGGAGGTGCCATCTAAAATTTCATTAATTTTTATGTAGGAATAATAGATTAAAAAAAGTAACTATATTAAGAAAAACTTAAAAACTTAAAAGGCAATTGAGCTTGTTAAATAAAAGTTAAAGACCAATTAAATGTATTTTAAGACCAAATATAATAAATATCTGATAATAGATGCTCCTAATTTACGGGGAGATGCTATCGAAATTTCGTTAAAGAAATTTATGGCTGGAAGTGTCTTTGGTAGTGTCTTTATTACATATTGAATAATCCATTTCTAAAGCAAGGTGGTTATACACTTTGACTTTAAAATAGAAGCCTCCTTTATATTTAAAAATTAACAAGATTAAAATTCTATTGAAATATAAGAAAACTGAAGTTCTTAATTTAAGTTGAGATACTATCAAAATTCTATCAAAAATTTTGTTAAATAAATAAGATTAAAAGTAATTATTCTATAATTACTTTTAAATAGCAATTGATTTTGTATTTGATAGTAGTAATTTGACATCCTTAAAAAATTGTAGGGTCTTTGATTTATCACAAGTGTAATTTTACCTTCAAACCAGTCATGGATGTACGATAGATTGCATCCTAATAGAGGGGGGATTAAGTCAGAGTTCTATAGTGGTGTTGAAGAATTTATGAGGGTTGCATGTCAAATGCAACAGTTCATTAATGAGGCAAAAGTTAGGTGTCTATATCATAAGTGTAAATGTGAGAAGTATTTAGATGATGATACAATAAGGATTCATTTGTACAAGTGGGGATTCATGCCTGATTATTAGGTTTGGATCGAGCATCCCTTAATGCATGGAATCAAGTGGGTGTAATTCAAACTGGAAGTAGTTCTGGTGGGATCTATATAACTCAGAATGACGTGGGTAATGTGCCGTGAGAGGATAACTTGGCTAGGCATCAAGAGATGGTGTTTGATGATGCTGGGCCTGAACCAAGATGCCACTCGGTTTTGTAGTCTCGTAGAAGCTGTCAATCAACCTTTGTGGGATGATTGTGTGCACTCTGAATTATCATTAGCAGTTCAAATGTTGAGTATTAAGTCCGAAGGGAATCAAAGCCAAAGTTCTTTTGGTTAATGGGCTACACTAATAAGTGAGCTAAGTCCGAACCCTGATGTAATTCCAAAAGATTTTTATCAAGCTAAAAAATTAGTTTCTAAACTTGGGTTGACGAAAATAAAGATTGGTTCCTGTTTGAAAAGTTGCATGCTTTATTATAAAGATGATATTTCATTGATTGAGTGTAAGTTTTGCCAAGAGCCTAGGTTTAAACCTAAGAGACGTGGAAGTGAGAGGTATAAGGATGTCCCTCAGAAAAGAATGCACTATCTACCTTTAACCCCTAGACTCATGAGACTGTGTGTGTCTATGAGCTTAGCTTCTCATATGAGGTGGTACAGTGAAAATCAGAGGGATGACGGTGTGATGACGCATCCATCGCACAGTAAAGTGTGGAAAAATTTTGATCAACAATATCCTAATTTTTCTTGTGACCCACGAAATGTTAAATTAGGACTCTGTTCAGATGGATTCACTCTAAATAATCAATTTACAAACCCTGTTCCTATTGGCCTGTAGTTGTTACGCTCTATAATCTCCCTCCTAAAATATACATGAAAGATCCTTACCTGTTCTTAATATGTATAATCCCTGCCCCTGATAATATAAAGGCTAAGATTGGTGTGTATCTTCAACCCCTAGTTGATAAACTGAATGAGTTATGGTGTTAGAGTGTTCTTACTTATGACATTTCAACAAAGCAGAATTTCATGATGAAAGCTGCGTTAATGTACACTATCAATGATTTTCTAGCTTATGGTATGTTGTCTAGATGGATGATCCAAGGAAAATTAGCATGTCCGATTTTCATGGAGGATACTAAAGCATTCACCTTGAAATATGAAGGAAAGAACTCTTGGTTTGATTGACATAGAAGGTTCTTAGATTTTGACCATCCATATAGGCGAAGTAGATACGGCTTTAAACGAAATTGTGTTGAGCATGATGAGCCTCCCGTTAGACTAAGTGGCCGAGAAATGTGGGATTAAGTTTAGAAATTCCCAAAAAAACAGAAGTCGAGAAGGTATTGCGAATGCCAGGGTATGGGGTATACCATAATTGGACAAAACAAAGTATTTTCTAGGAGTTGCCGTATTGGAAGGATAATTTGGTACGACATTGTTTAAATGTCACGCATATTGAGAAAAATATGTTTGACAACATTATGAATACTATATTGGATACAGATCGAACTAAAGACAACGACCAGGCAAGGCATGATCTGGTTGAGTATTGCACGCTGCTTGATTTACATTTACAAGAATTAAGAGATGGTCGGTTCTATAAACTGAAGGCCAAATATGTTCTGAGTCCCAATAAAAAACAAGCTGTTTGTCAGTGGCTAAAGGAATTGAGAATGCTCGATGGTTATGCTTCTAACTTAAGTAGGTGCGTCGATGTTGCCCAAGGTAAGCTTGTTCGCATGAAAAGCCACAATTGTCACTTTTTCATAGAGTATTTACTTCCAATTATATTTAGAGAGCTACTTGATGTTGTCTGGAAGCCCTTAACAGAGTTTGGTCAGTATTTTAGTGATTTATGCTCTTCTACTCTTAGGATTGATGATCTACTTGTCATAAAAAAAAAAAATATTCCCATAATTCTTTGCAAATTAGAGAGAATTTTTCCTCCTGGGTTCTTTGACTCAATGGAACACTTGCCCATACATTTGGCATATGAAGCACGAGTGTGTGGACCAGTTCAATATAGGTGGATATATCCATTTGAACGGGAAATAGGATGGTTTAAAAGAACCGTGAAGAATAGGTCTCAAGTGGAAGGATCAATATGTCAAGCTTATCTAACAAAAGAGATTTCAAATTTCTACTCATTTTACTTTCAGCTACATGTTCAATCCAGGAGAACTCAAGTTGGTCGTAACAACGATGGAGGGGAGTGCTCTATTCCACCAACTTTGTCTATATTCAATAAACCTAGTCGAGTAGTTCGAAAGAGTATGGCTAGATGGCTGACTTCCCAGGAGTCGAATTCTGCACACTTACATATTTTGATAAATTGTGATGAGGTGCAACTATTCAGATTGTAAGTCAACAATTCCTTTTTTAGTGAAAGTTTGATGTTATGCATCTTTATAATAACATAAAATATACTTTTAACAACAGATACTTTGAGCAACAACGTGGTCAAGACACTCTTCAACAATTTTCGGATTGGTTTAGATTACATGTAACTCCACTTGTTTAAGATTATGTAACCCAATATATTCTTATATGTTAATTTTGTTTGATATAAGTCTAATTGACACTTCAAACTTTATGTACGTAGGTTCATGATAAAAATAATGGTGTAACATGTCCCCATTTGTTTAATTTAGCTTGGAGGCCAAAAATAAAGTAGTAATTTGGCCATGTTCTATGTTAATAGGTATAAGTTTTACACAGTTGATTGGGGTGCGGGGAAAAAAACTGACAATACAGGTGTTTGTGTTAAAGGCAATAGTAGGGACAGAGAACGTGATTGGTATAGTGTCATTGAAGAAATCCTTGAGTTTGAATACGTTGGTGAGCTCGAAAATAAATATGTCCTATTCAAATGTGAATGGTATAAACCTACCTGACTTACTGGGACACGACAACACAATAATTATAAATTCATTGAAATCAATCACGCCAGAAGATATAGAAGTTATGATCCATTCATTATAGCCCAAAATGCTAGACAAATATATTATATGTCTTATCCTGGGAACAGTAGGTCACAGTGGAGGGTTGTGAACAAGATAAAACCAAGAGGTAGAATTGAAATAGAGGAAGATACAAATACAGATGCTTATCAAATGGATGATCCACCCATTTCAATGGTAGTGATCGATACAAACAATCCTGAAAACCCTCTTCCTTTGACTACCCGGGAAGCTGACATAATTGAATGCACAAGTAACCACCTAATCAGAAATCATGAAGATGAAATAAGTGCTAGTAGTGCTGATGATTCACCTAATAATCAACAATAGAGTGATAATGAAAACAGCCCTGCACTTTTAGATCAACTGAGGTGTTTAATATTATATGCAATATTATTATGAAATTATAATAATTTTTTGATTTAATGAATTTTTTTATAGACTACTTTTTAATTATTTCAGCATGACTGGTAGAGGTAGCGGCTGACCTCGGAAGGTCGGTTTACCCATTACCATCTAAGCCACTGCCCCTCCCACCACCTCAGCCATCGCCCCTCTCACTACTTTAGCCATCACCCCAGCCACCACTTCCTCCACCGCCCTTTCCACCACCTTTACGTTAGTCCCTACCATCAGTACCCTAGGCTTTAGGATGATGCCCACTCCTGGGTATGCCAAGCCCCGACCTCCCTCGTATTCACACCTATAGCCTACTTACATCAGTGATCCTTCCTTTAGCCCTACCACTGCCCCTACTTCAAGCTCTGTATTTGATCAGACTCCCCCTTCTTCCACTGGGTCATAGGCACGGGACGTATATGGAAGGCCCCTCAGTCTTGATGGTTAGCCACTTAGGGCTAATTTTAGACAGCTCCGCCATATCAAGTCAGGCAGTAAAGACAGGTAAGTTGAATTTGTTTTTTATTACAATATAGTTTTACATTACTTATGATAATTAAACTATTTTGATTTTTTTTGATTTATTTTATCTATGAAATAGTTTTGAGCCGTTTGCACTGGCTCATCATAGGATCAAGGAGGTTATATAGAGTCAGTATAACCATCCATGGCCCACATGGAGTGACATCCCAAAGACTACTAAGAAGTCATTTTGGGAGGACTGGAAGGTAATTCTATGATTTATTCGCTTTTATTAAAATGTATGTTTATATTATTTAATTGTATGGTTATATATAATAACTTGTATGCTGTGAATTTTGTATGCAAAAATCCTTCTGCATTGACCCTAAGCATGAGCCCGCAGTGAAGAGGGCTTGAAAAATTAGGTCTTCCAAGCTACTGCGGGATATGTTATATAGACAGATGAGTAGTTCATGGCTGGGGGATGCTATGCTCAGTGAGCTGCAGCGCCACTGGCCAGCGACCCGATCTTTAGGGATAAGTGGACTAAGGGAAAGACAAACCGAGTCTCACAGAAAGGCGGGTCACTGCACACCGGTGGGTTGAGCACCCAAGAGGAAACCCGCAAGCGTTGGGTAATCTTTTAACCTTTATAATTTTATAGTAACATTTACTATATTTGAATTATGGCAGAGGGATGACGATGAGTCTGGAGAGGTCTGGGTGGATACTCACTCCGAAACGACCTATGTAAGTTTGAATTTGTACATAATTTTACTTAACTTTTAGTATTATTTCCATTTATGTCATAATTATTACTTACAATGTGTTTTATCTTTTTTCCCTTGCAGCGCGAGTTTATTGACCTCTGGGAGTATACATAGACCCAGTACCAGATCTAGGTGGCTGAGGCTGGGCCCGATGTTGACATTCCTGCTCTTCCAAATGAGGATGATGTCTGGGCCTAGGTGGTTGGTGGACCTTACAAGGGTCACATATATGGGATGAGGTACTATCCTGAAGTATATCCCCATCCTTCACCACTGGGGATGATGCCCTGAGGAAGCGTGTGCATGCCCTCAACCAGGAACAACAGGCATAGTTCCTTCAGCAGCTCTAGGAGTAGTAGGCAGGCCAGACAGCTTTAGAGCAAGAGTTGAGAGAAATCCGAGAGCTTAAGCTCTCCTTGGAGCACTAGTAGCAGGAGATAGCGAAGAAGGAAAAGGCTCAACTCTGGAAGATGCAACAGCAGATCACTGCATAGGTGATGAGCTTCTTCCAAGGCATGCAGGCTTCGGGATCCTCGAGCTCTGGCAAGACGCTCCCCCAGACCCCATTTCCCCATATCCTACTCCCATCCATTGATGAAGACCAATCACAGTCAGATGGGGCGAATGATGATGATGGTCCTGATGGTGATGATGCCGTTGACGATGCTGACGCCTAGACTCTAGTTAGTTTTTATTTATCTTCATTTTTCTTCCATTGTGGTTTTTTTTTTTACATTTATTATGATTTGTGTATATTTTATTGTCATAATTTGATTTTTTATTTAATTAGTTTAATTTATTCTTTTTATCAATTTATTATTTTCTTAATATCATTTTAATTGATAATTAGGTTATTATATAAATAAATATATAATTAAGAAATAAAATGTTATCAATCACAACATTGGTAAAAGGAAAATGTTTTAAAAATATATATTTATTACCGGCAGGCATAGCTATCAGTAATATGGATTATTTATTTTATAATAAATAACTGAAAAATAATAATCTGTCGGTAAAAACTAAAAATAACCAAATTAAATAATGTAATAATCGTCGATAAACCCGTCGATAAAATTATGTCTCTGACGGATGTGCTGACGCCTTTTATTTGATTGTATTGACGGCTATTAATCCATATGTCCGTCAGTAAAGGAGTCAATAATAACTGGCTAGTTTTTCAATACAGTCGGTAATACTCATCGATGCCTTCGTCACCGATGGCCTCATACCTGTCGATAAGACCGTCGATAAAATTGACGACTATCGAAAAACCCGTCAGTAACATCATCGGAATACCACACATTTCTTGTAGTGCTGAGGTCCTTGATCCATGTTTCTAATTCAATACATAGCCGCAAACTTGGTCATAGGCTGAGTTGTGGAGGTCGAGGTATTTGTGTCGAGGTGTTTGTTCCAATGGCTATGTACCGAGCTGGATTGAGCCAAGATTTTGTGTACAATTTTGAGCATCCTTTCAGTTGTTGAGTTGATGGTTATGGGAAGTGGTGATATGACATGTGGTGTGCCATAAATGGTGGGCAATCATTTCAACATTTAAGTGGTGATTATGGGTATCACACGGACTGTTAAATCAATGTCACGAGCTCCTAATCATTAGATGAAGAGGCAGTTGGGATGCATTTTCAGGTGGAGGGTAATATTATCTGCCATTGGATTAGTTCTGAGAAGGCTAAAATGGTTTGAACCACTTTGAAAGTCCCATTTCTTTCGTGTTCTACATTCTCTTGCTCTTTTCGTATTCTCTAGCATTCAAGCAAGCATCCTAATTCAAATTTGATCTTCAGTCTTCTGCAAATTTCAATCGATGAGTTTGACTTCTCCATATCTCTTTTACTCATTTTGTGATTTTTGTGCTTGAACCCTAAGGTAGATGATGATGATTGAGTTAGGTTCTCTTTTTTATTTTTGAGATTTTTTGTAAGCTTTTCCCTTTTTCCTATGCTCTTATTCCCTTTGCTATGTCTAGGTTTTGGTTAGTGCTAAAGGAAAGGGTGTGCAAACTTCTAGGAAGGGAAAGGCCTCAGTAGATGAGGCGAAGTATGACTCTTATAACTGGGTTAGTTTCGAGGTGGAGTATGACCCTTATAACAATGAGAGAATCAACCATTTTGGGAGTATTATTAGTTCTTGACGAGAAGATTGAGTGTATCCCCTTTGCCGTCAAGGATAAAGTTTATCATTTTAGAGAGGGGCAGTTCATGGCCAACTTCATTTTTATATATGCCTACTTTTTCGAGAAGTTGGATGCTAAGGTCCCCTTACTCCTTTAATTTTAAGGTTGATGGGTGAACATGGTTCCTTCCTAGCTCCACTCAAATAATTAGGCATCATCCAAGTTTTTGAGGTGTTGTTTGAAGTCACCAATCATATTTTTACTTTTTCCAAGTGAAAGGAGTGGACAAGGGGTCTTGGGTGTCTTTCAATAATTTCCCTAGGAGAAAGATCTTCACCTTGCTGACCTCCAACTTTAAGAGGTTTAAGGATATATTCTTCAAGATGACATTGGTAAAATCCAGGTTCCCTTCTTCTACAAAAAAGTATGGCTTGGAGAAATTCCCTTTGTATTGGCGCACAACCCGTGTACTGGATCTTAAGGGTGGGGTATGGATCTCTTCCTTCGAACGATATGATAGTAATCGATTATTTGGAAGAAAGTTTGAATCTGAATTGTCCTCTATTTTGTGGTACCTTATTGGTGTGGGTTTGAACAAGGAGAAAGTTCTCAAGCATGTAGGCAGCCGTTTCCTTCTTTTGCTGACTTATGTATATTTTATTGTGGTGCTAATGTTGTATCTGTTCCTTTTGTAGCTGAGATTGCTCTCAAGCTCTTTGACTGAGAGCTCTTTACCTACCTCACAAAGAAGAAGGCAATTGCCACTATTAAGCGAGCTTAGACGCTGTCCTCATATGTAGGGTCGAGTCTGAGGACCTATTTGGATCTTGCTCTTGTTCAGACCTAAAAGCGGGTAAGGATCAAGCCTTCTAGAAGAGCTCCAATGTCCTTCTCAGCTCCCCATCTATGTTACTAGCAACTTGGGAAATGAAGAACATCCTAAAGACCACCTCGTCCTCTAGCCTATCAAGCCTGGACTTCGCATTTCCTGAATTTATTGACCAACAATTCATCCATGCAAAAGACCTGAAATGGTTAAGAGGGCTGAGGTCCTTAGTCTCTGTCATTATATTGAGATCAAGGGACTTGGGCCTGCATTGCTCTCCTAGTTCCTTGAGAAACAGTATGGGGGTCTGAGCACAAAGGTTGTGTCACTAAGGTCTGAAGAAGCCGTGCTGGAGGGCAAAAAGCAAGACCTAATCTATGCCCAGCATAAGCTTTAGGAGCAGGTGGGCGATTGAATTGCCCTAGTTAAACTAGATAAGGAGTTAACTGAGCTCCAAAAGAAAGATGGCAAAGAAAAGATCTAGCATCTAAGGGAGAACATCGATGCCTTGATTAGGGAGGCTCTCAACTAGCATTTGGCTGGGTTTGAGAAGGTCCTTGCATAGGTCCAATTCCTTCATGGGAAGCTTAACCTTTCTCAATGTAGGGTGCTCAAGACCAGGTTGACGATTAGTTGGTGAGCACTCTTCTTCCAGACAAGGCCAAGAAGGACTGAGGTCAAACAAGGTAGTTAACCAAGGCAAAGTCAAGGTGAATGTGATGTCGAACCAAGCAAAATAGGTTCCTGGCCCCTTTACAGACCATCACCCTAATGACATTGAAGACTTGAACCCTTGAGCTTGATAGTTCTGTTCGAACAATGTATTTAACTTGTGAACAATTTGTTTTGGTATTGTAATTTGCTTTGATGTCTATTTGCATTTTATTTTCTAAGTTCACATTGACTACAGTGATACTTAGCTTGGTCCGCTTAGCCTGAGTAATCATTAGCTAGGGACTAGATGAGCTCGATCGCTGGGTCGAGTTGTGTAGCATGTCTAGTTGCTCATTTAGACTTCAGTTTGCTAAGGCCTAATCATGGGAAAGTTAGTGCCTTAGGGTTGGGCTTGGCTTCATCGCATGAGAGTGAACCTAAGAGGTGTTTGAGGTCAGCCTAGTCACATGGGAGTGAACCTAGGGGTGTTTAAGCTTAGCCTAGTCACAAGGGATTAGACCTAGGACAAATTGGAGCTTGGCTTGGTCACATTGGAGGATACTTGGGTGAGTTTATGCTAGGCTTGGTCGCATGGTGTAAACATGAACATGATGAACTTACAATCGAACTTACATCCATGAACTCTGAAGGCTCACTTCTCGAGATTCAACCTCATGTTGTACTTTCTGAGCTATGTGAAGATTTCCTAGAGGTCATTGACATAGTTCCATTGAGGACTATTTTTCCTACCATGTTGTCCATGTAGGCCCCGAGGTTCCTGTTGATCTAGTCTTTAAAGAACTTGTTCATCAGTAAGTCTTCGAAGAACTTACTGTCAACTTTGTATGAAGGATCTTTATATACTTTTGCATATCCAACCCAAATGGAGCTATAATTTTATGTTTAGGTCCTTGTCGTGGCTTATATTGATGGCAAGCAATTTTTCTCCTAATGCCCAAGTAACCAATTCTTGTTATGCATTCCTAGTATTTGTTCATGCAATTTAATTTCCTTTGTTGCTAATAATTATTCAAATACAATTGAGGGTTTTGATTAGGTTCAAATATAAGAGAAGAAAAGATGACATATTTAGCTTTGGGAATTGTTGACATTTGCTTGGCATTGGGTGTGGACAATCCTAGTGATTTCACAATTGAGACTTGGAAGCACATAAGAGCAAAATGATTATTTTGCAAAGTGAGAGAGGTCTAATAGGCTAAGTTTGATAATATTATATTTTTATTATTATTACTATACTTCAAAGTTAATTATGTTTAACAATACTGATATTTATTTATAAACTATTTCAGTCATTGTTATATTACTACTGGTTATATTAGTTAGATATCTTTACATTACCTGGGTTTTGTTCCATAATAGCAAAGTAAATTTATTGAGCCATTATTACTCTAACAATTAGAATGTTATACTGTTAAAAGCATCCGTGTCTTTACGATTACGTCTTACTCTACTAAAAACATGACTAGCCAATTTATTCTATACAAAGGAGTGGGGTTATTCTTTCTTGAAGATGGATGCAATAGTTTATGACATGGGAATGTTGGGGTTCATATATGTGTGCTTAGTTACTTCTATATTAATGCTGTAGAATGAATGTGGCTTTTGGAACGTTGGGTAACAACGAGTGTTTTATCATTCTCTATAAATTGCAGTTCTTGTATTTGTTGGAGGATATAGAAAATACTTGGTCTCTATATACAGACTAGTTTTCTTGCTGGAAAAACTATTTTATTCATATACCTTGAGTTCTCTTGAGCAATCCTTACAAGTTGTTCCTATAGTTTCACTAGTTCAAATACAGAGTCAGTGAGAAGTGGCTATTGTATCCTAAAGAGCATTAGCTGTAAAGATCATCTATACTGAGTAATTAATTCGTGGTGACAAAATACTCTTAGGTTCAACACCTAGCACGCCTTAACCAATAAATTGATAAGCTAGCTAATTTATTCTTTAATTTTTTCATATATTTATTAATTTTATTATTCAATGATTAATTTACTTTTATTTATTTTATTTGTGATGTTATGTTTAGTTAATTTTTCCAACAGATAGTGATTAACAGAACTATCTTAGATCATTTTCTTAGGGTCTTGCCAAATGCTAATAATGGCAAAGAATTTATGACTGCTATTGGACAGAGGTATCTTATGTCCAATGTTGTTGAGTTCAGGAATAATCTTAAAGTTAATGTTGAGTTTGTTAAAAATGTGAATTTGTCTTTAAATATGGAGTTCAAATTATCTAAGAAAACACCTTTCATGTGCCTTCTTTTAGGAGGAATTTAGTTCATGTTTTTTTTAATTTTATACAAAATTACTTTTCAATGTACTTTTGATGGTGGCAAGGTTAGTTTTCATGTGTAATTCTAAAGTTTTGGGATATGGTATTTTGGATAATGTTTTATATAAATTATATTTGGCTTTAGATAATTCTTATGCTTTCTTTAATTGTTGAATCTCCAACTATAAAGAGTTCTAAAATTAAGAATAAGTTTTATATGCTGTGGCACATATCCTTAGGACATATTTCAAAGGAAATGATTGATAGATTAGTTAAAATGATATGGAAATTTGTGTTGTTTTCATTAAGGGTGTGTTTGGATCAGGAGTAAAAATGAGGGTAAAAATTACCTAGATGAGTTGTATATGTTATTTTACATATGAACTCATTTAGATAATTTTACATATGAACTCATTTAGATAATTTTAACCCCAATTTTACTCTTCAACCAAACACCCCCTAATTAACAAAGACTAAAGAAAAAAGAAAATGGTTCATAAGTTAAAGAAATTTTATTTGTTTCTTGAAACACGCTTCTAATAATACTTGAAATTTAATTACGTAGCTATCTCACATAGGTCCAAGAAAAATTATGTCGATCATTATATCTATATTGAAGTGGGAGCATGTTAATTTATTTATCTATTTATTTTTTTGTTCTTTATGTTGATGACGTCTTGTTTTCTAGTATTAGAGAACAAAAGACAATAGCTAAGAATATTGATACAAAATCAATAATAGCATATCCTCTAACCAAGGGTTTGTGGCCCATATGTTTTCATAAATATGTTGTGAACATGGGTGTTTTGAGCCCTTCCAATGTTCTTAGTTAGTGGGAGTATTGTGCACTTGCTTTATTTTCCTATTATTGATTTTTAATATGAGACATTTTTAGGCATGTTTTGTATGCATATTGGGTGCACATGTTTCGTTATGTTATGTGTGCACATTTTGGTTAAAGTTGTATTTTTTTAAAAGCAATTATGTGTACATAAGTTAATGGACTTGAGTTTGGTGTTGAACTCAAGTATTTGGATTTTGTCTCGTCATTAACACCATGATAGATACGTGAGACCGGTTGTTGAATTTCTCTAGCTTATATTATAAACAAGCATGTTGAAGAGAAATTGGAGGACCAACAAGAAAACAACATATATTTTTGGATCATTCTTGGACGTTGTTTTTCTTGCGACACTACCACACTTAGACTTGTGTTAAATTGTGTTTGTGACCGTGGAAAGGAATTGTGTCAATAAGTGATCAATGATCGTTATGATTTAGAATAATTGATATTATTTGACAAAGTCATATAAAAGGTATTGTCTATGGTTCATATTTTTTAAAATATGCCCACATATTGTCTTTTTTTTTTGTTGATCAACCTTAGAGTCTTTTCCAAAATGTTTTGTGACAGAATTAATTAAAACCACAATTAATTTTTTCCAAGAAAATGTTGGAAAATTTTAATTTGGGCTACAATTAATTGTAAATTTTTTTGAAAATTAGGTTGATGATATGATATTGGTTGTAGATAAGCATGATAAACCTAATTTATTATCAATCCATGTTGTGGGCTATGTGCACCTGTTATTTTCTGTTAGTATGGTTAGGTGGCATATTTTAGGGCCATTAACCATTGACCTATTAGAGTTTTCGTGACAGTGACTCTTGATGGGAAAGCTTGATGTGGTTATAAATATACAGCTAGGTCCCTTCATACTACTTACTGTGATAAGCATTCTTGGTTTGCCCCATCAATAGCTGCTTAAAGAAAGAGTAGATAGGGAGAAGGGTCTGGCAAGAGAAACACTTCTCGTCTCAACCTAATCAATCTCTCATGGCTAATTTAGGCATGCCGTGTACGACAAAGGTATTTTGTATAGATTTGTGATCCAAGGCATGAAAGATTTAAGGGGCAATAAATGCACCACAAAGGAATACAGCAGAAAATCACTAACATAACAAAATAATTTTAAAAAGAAGAATAAAGCATAGGTCCTTTTAGAGTTTGTTTGGTACGAGGATAGAAGGAGAAGATTTCATAAATTAGTTTCATATATAATTTTATAAATGAGTTGTATGTATGAATTTTATACATAAAATTCCATATGAAACTCATCTATGAAAAGTTTTCTCTCATTTTTACTCCTAAATCAAACCTACTATTAAAGTATTATATAAATGACTATATTATTTGCAATAAACTCATCTTCATTATTTTTAGTACATGATAGTATATTGTCTATTGCTTTTTAATTAAAAACTAGTTAATAGATTTTTAAGTTAAAGAAACTCGTTTGTCTAAAATAGTATATTTATAATTAAACATATATACTAAAAAAATATATATATCTATATACATTGAATTTTTAAAAAAAAAACTTTGGGGGGCACCTCGCCCATTGCCCCAAGGAAGCTCTGCTAATGCATATAGTAATTAATTGATTTAGAATTTCTAAGATTTAAAACGTGATAGAAAGTTTTCAATGCACGACTTTTTTAATTTTTTAATTAAATCATACATATAATTTAAAAATTAATGGAGGGAAATATTAATTTTAAAACTAATATTTAAAATCCTTGATGGGAAATATTAATTTTAAAACTAACCTACTAACAATTTATTAATATAGCATCACTAACTACTTATCTATGAGGGCTCTGTTCTTTTGCTAATCCTGAGCATTATCTTTATTATATTTTCATATTGATTAACCACTAAGTCTCTATTTTTCTAGCAACACTCACGATATCTAAATATCTAATATCTTTGAAGCTTTAATCTTTTTGCAAATATGAAATTCTCATCAATGTCATTTTTTTTCTATAAAATGCAATTCGTAGTAGATTACTTCTAATTAATAGATTAGATATGTAAAATTGTTGAAATATGAACAAAGGACATTATTAGACAAATTCAAAAATATAATATAAGTTTAAATTGTGATTGATGAAATTAGTTAACAAACACAAGCCAAACCTCGAAATTAGTTTAAATTGTGTTTTTTTTGTTCAGGTTAGGTTAGTAATGATCTCATTAAGGCCCATGACATTTTGGCCCATCCCAGACTGTCAAAGTCTTATTTGTGAGGCATGAGCCCTCTCTCATCTAACATATAACCCAAATGCTTTTAAAAGGCTGAACAAAACTAAAATATTACCATGACCTAAAATCAATGAAAAAATTAAAAAAAAAAAGAAATGATACATGTACACTATAATATATACACCATCTACATCCACCTCACTAAATGTCAAAAGTGAGGTATACAAGTGGTATAGATACGGAGGGGTATTATGGGGAAAAAATGAAAAAGAAAGAAAAAAGGAACGTGCAACTCTCAGCTATCTACTTTGAAAAACTTTCATTCTTTGTGGTTTTCCTGTTCATCTCTCCCACCCTCTCATAGCTCTCATTCTTGGCATCATGCAGGGAGGAAAAAGAAGAGCAAAACCAACTGATATTTACAATGGCTCATAGCTCATTTCATTCTTTCTCTCACCTATCAAAGTTTATATTTTTTCCCTTTATTAAGTTCTCTCTCTCATTCTTTATCATTCACATGAGAAAGGAGAAGAAGAAGAAGCAGTGTTTTTTTTTTCTTTCAAAAGTTGTTTACTCTCTTTTTCTTGTTTCTCTCTCTCTCTCTTCATTGTTAACATGAGAAAGAAGAAGAAAAAGAATTTTCAACAACAAAACGAATTGAGAATGGCTCTGCTAGAAGCTAAGATTTGCTCTTATTGTTGAAAACTGGAGTTGAGAAATTATAAATGCGTGTTATGAAAAGTTATAAACCAGTAGCAAAAAGTTGTAAACCATTGCACAAAATATTGTAAACCAGTAGTAAAATATTGTAAACCAATTGAGGACACATACTAAACAAGTTGCTAAAAACTGGAGTTGAAAAATTGTAAATACCTGTTACGAAATATAAACCAGTATGTAAAAAGTTGTAAACTATTGTACAAAATATTGTAAACCAGTAGCAAAATGTTGTAAACTAATTGAGGACACATACTAAACAGGTTGCCAAAAATTAGAGTTGAAAAATTGTAAATGCCTATTATGAAATATTGTAAATCAGTGTGTAAAAAGTTGTAAACCATTGCACAAAATATTGTAAACCAGTAGCAAAATGTTGTAAACCAATTAAGGACATATACTAAATAGATTGCTGAAAATTGGAGTTGAAAAATTGTAAATTTCTATTACAAAGTGTTGTAAACCAGTATGTAAAAAGTTGTAAATTATTGCACAAAATATTGTAAACCAGCAGCAAAATGTTGTAAACTAGTTGAGGACACATATTAAACAGGTTGCTGAAAACCAGAGTTGAAAAATTGTAAATGCCTGTTACGCAATGTTATAAACCAGTATGCAAAAAGTTGTAAACTACTACATAAAATGTTGTAAACCAGTAGCAAAATGTTAAAAACCAATTGAGAACACATACTAAATAGGTTGCTCAAAATTGGAGTTGAAAAATTGTAAATGCCTGTTACGAAATGTTATAAACTAGTATGCAAAAAGTTGTAAACTATTGCACAAATGTAGCAAACCAGTTAAGAACACATACTAAACAGGTTGCTGAAAACTGGAGTTGAAAAATTGTAAATACCTACTACGAAATGTTGTAAACCAGTATGCAAAAAGTTATAAACCATTATACAAAATGTTATAAACCAGTAGCAAAATGTTGTAAACCAATTGAGAACTCTATGTTTTCATAATTTTATAAATATAAAATAGACATAAATATAATAATTAAATTAAATTTTAGTCATTAACAATATATATGCCTATTTTATATTTATAAAATTATGATAACATAAAGTTCTCAATTGGTTTACAATATTTTGCTACTGGTTTACAATATTTTGTATGATGGTTTATAACATTTTGCATACTGGTTTACAACATTTCGTAGCAGCCATTTACAATTTTTCAACTCTAATTTTCAGCAACCTATTTAGTATGTGTCCTCAACTGGTTTACAACATTTTGTGCAATGATTTATAACTTTTTGCATACTGGTTTACAATATTTCGTGAATAAAGCATAATTTTTCAACTCCGGCCAAAGAACCTGTTTAGTATGTGTCCTCAATTAGTTTACAATATTTTGCTGCTGGTTTATAACATTTTGTGCAATGGTTTACAACTTTTTGCTACTGATTTACAACTTTTTATAACACGTATTTATAATTTTTTAACTCTAATTTTCAACAATAACAGCAAATCTCAGCTTCTAGTAGAGTCATTCTTAATTTGTTTTGTTGCTGAAAATTCTAATTCTTTTTCTTCTTCTTCTTCCTCATGTTAACAATGAAGAACGAGAGAGAGATAGAGAGAGAGATATATATATAGAGAGAGAGAGAGAGAAAGAGAGAGAAACGTAATAAAGAGAGAGAAAATGAAGGTTTTGGTGAGTAAGAAAAAGAAATAAGAAAAAGACGGTAAACAACTTCTGAAAAGAAAAAAAAAATAGTCCTTCTTCTTCTTCTTTCTCATATGAATGATGAAGAATGAGAGAAAGAACTTAATAAATGGAAAAAATGTAAACTATGATAGGTGAAAGAGAGAATAAAATGAGTCATGAGTCATTGTAAATGTCAACTAGTTTTGCTCTTCTTCTTCCTCCCTGCGCAATGCCAAGAATGAAAACTATGAGCGGGTGGGAGAGATGAACAAGAAAACCACAAAGAATGAAAGTTTTTCAAAGTGGGTAGCTAAGAGTTGCATGTTCCTTTTTTCTTTCCTTTCCATTTTTTCTCCATAATGTCCGTCCGTATCTATACCACTTGTATACCCCACTTTTGGCATTTAGTGAAGTGGATGTATATGGTATATGTATTTTAGTGTACATGTATCATTTCTCATAAAAAAATTAGAACGTGCAAATATGCCATGATTGGGGATCGAACCCGGGTCACCTGCATGACAGGCTACAACAACCTTCTTGTTCATTTGAAACTAATAATAGCTGAAATATTATGTGATATTTCGGCCATTTTCACTTCAATGATATGTGGTGATGTTGATGTGGATTGCTTTTCATGCTGAACTCACGTAGGGCTGTTTAGGGGTGTGTTCTAGGCATAGTTCATTTGCTCAAGTTAACTAGGCAGTGTCAAAGGATAATATTATTGTTAAACATGAACGTGAAATAGTTCATGAAGGATTAGGGTCTTTAAAGTGAAAAAGTGAGAAGTTAATCACTTTTAAATCAATAGCTACTATTGTGCGTGGCATCTATATAATGATCCAATGATAATTAATCTCTTATTTTTTCACTTTACTTTACAACCACTTTCACTTTAGAGAATCTTGATCCCTTTGTGACATTGACATGTTTTATATTCGGTTAACAACCAAAGCGCTATGTCGTTGTCAATGCTAAAATCTTGGAATTGTTTCAGGCAATTAATCTTGTCAATATGCTCTCTCTAGCAGCACGTTGTAACAATGTATCGAACTCTTTGGAGGGCCTTCGTCTTTGGATGAAGATTTTGGAGCCAGATCATGGCATACCATGCAGTGAG
This sequence comes from Dalbergia cochinchinensis, assembly GCA_031216125.1. Classification (NCBI taxonomy): domain Eukaryota; kingdom Viridiplantae; phylum Streptophyta; class Magnoliopsida; order Fabales; family Fabaceae; genus Dalbergia; species Dalbergia cochinchinensis. The sequence goes on along the minus strand of CM062373.1, from coordinate 47,580,359 downwards.
GCAATGGGACATGTCAAATCAGTTGAGATTTAAAGCTCTTAATCTTGTTGTAAGAAAAAAATTTATGTTTTTTTGCCATATAGTATTTATCAAGTAATGATAGGTTAACAACAAAATACAACATTCTTACACTTCTTATTTTGTCACCATCGGATATGATAAGTGAGTGGAGATAAATAGGAATCACCATCATATCTAATAGTAACAAAGTGAGAAGTAAAAGAATGTTATTATATTTTGTTATCAACAAGAAAAATGTCAAGAAAGTTCTTTCTTTTACATAACCCGTTTAGTTTAACTTTTAGTATGATTATTTGTAAAAAAATTAAGTTAAAAGAATTACTTCTAGAAGAATTGAAGTTTAAAAAAACTAATTTGTGTTTAGTTTGATTATCTCAAAAGTAAGATCAACATAATTGTATTTGTTAAGAACAAATAAAGCAAAATCACTTTTAAACATAATCATCAAAAAGGACATAATGGTTGCATTGTTTCAGATTTAAAAAAAATAATTATAAAACTTAAATTTATATAGAATTGAAAAATAAAAAAATATGTTTTTCAAAAACTATTTTTTTAGCTTCTACAAAAAAGTTAAAAAACTGTTTTGTAGATTCTGATTATTTTAAATAATTTTTTATGAAAATATATGAAAAGTGAATTTTTTTTTTTAATGAAAAACGTGATTTTAGGTCAAAATAAGCACATCCAAGCGTCCTCAATATGGTAGTTGAATAGTTGGAAAAAGAAGTAGATTGGGGTAAACATCTAAAAATGCTTTCCAAGTTTGCTAACCCAAAATGAAAAGAAACATTTTTCTTCTATCAAAATTATTTTTGACTACCATAACATGAACTTTTCAACAAGAAATTAAACCAAATATGTTCAAAATTGTACAATCTCTTCTCATTCTATAAGAATTACTTTTAGGTTGCTCAAAATGCAAACCAAACGAGCACCAATGAATGAGAAATCCTTAAATGCTTTTCTCAAGCTTGATGCCTATGTCTTTCTCTGTCTCTCTCCTCCTTTTTTTCGTATATTAACAAGATTAAATTTTGAAACTATAATCTTAGCCCGACTACCCAAGCAAGTTCTTCACCAATAACCCTCTCTTAATGACTTTGTCATGCCCCTCTCCCAGAGCTTTATAAAAACACTAGCTTTCGGATGTAATGATACACGACTAAAATCACCAACATTTTTAATAGAAAATAAGTTGGGTAAATTACACTCATCCCCTGAGGTTTGCTGAAATGCAATAGACATCCCCCTTATTTACGCGTCTGACGCTCACCTCCCCTGAATCAAGTGAAAACTAATAGCTCTTTAACAGTGTTAGTTTTCTCAAAAGTTAAATTACCTTTATACCCTTTCAACTCACAAAAATCCCAATTCCAAATTATAATTCAGAACCAAATTCAACAAAGAAGAAAAATCCAAAAATAGGAATTGTGAGGGAAGCCAGCGTCGCCACCACCATTGCTGCGGCCGTCGACGTCCACAATCCATCCCCTTCCTCATCAAATCGGTTTTCCATCATCATCAACCTTCAAATCCACAAATCCGCTCCTCACAGTCGCCTCCTATCGTGACCCCATGGAGCCAACCAATTGCTTGTCCGAACCACTGCGGCCTCCTCTTTCTGCCACCACCGCGAAACCCACCTTCCACCGCCACAAAACCTTCCCTCATCCTCCTATCCCTCAGCCATTGCATCTCCGCATCTTCATCGTCGTCCTTGAACCTTCACACCGCTAGCCATCGCCCCATCACCAAATCGCACCAGCAACCATGTAAGCGCCACCGCACATCCTTGGAGCCTTCGTCAGCCACCGCCACGGAAAGCTCCACGATTCATCGTGGCTTCTGCTCCTCCTTTGCCGTCACACCAGATCGCAAACAGTTGCGTCCTCACCCCCATCAAAGCCACCGCGCTTGCCGCGGCGGATCGATCTCTGCCCTGATCGCCACAACCTCTCTTCCACTCTGGCCAGACTCCGCTCACTTCTCTCTCTCTCTCTCTCTCTCTCTCTCTCTCTCTCTCTCTCTCTCTCTCTCTCTCTCTCTCTCTCTATTACCATTTTTTTCTTTTCCTTTTCTGTGTTTATGTTTGTGTGTGCATGCGTTTGTCTGTGTGTGCGTGAGTTTGCACGTGTGTGTATCAACGATGGCAAGGGGGGCAAGATTGGCTATCGCCACCACCAACGATGCCTTTGGTAGAGGGTGGGTGAGTGGGTGTTTGTGTGTAGGGCTAGGTGAGTGCGTTTGTGACTATGGGTGGGGCTAAGAGGGTAAAAAGAGAGTAAAAATGGGGAGGGGAATGAAAGGGTATAAAAGTAATTTAACTTCCGAGAAAACTAGCACTGTTAAAGGATAGTTAGTTTTCACTTGATTCGGGAAAGGTGAGTGTCAGGTGCATAAATAAAATGGCTGTTTCAGCAAACCTCAAGAGAATGAGTGTAATTTACCCCAATAAGTTTGTTCACATGATAAAACAAAGTAATACGACTGACTTACCCTCCGAAGATCAATAAGCATATCACATCATTTTGATAAATAAATTAGTAAAGTTCGGATTATTTAGCGGTGGATTTCAAATTTCGTGGCTACCATTATTACTACTATACTAAGAGGCAACAATTGATTCGTGCAGAACCAGTGGTGATCATGAAATTCAGCATATCACTCGTCAGTTTTAGTTAACAATTGTTCGGATTGGAAAGTGTTTACGGCATGAAACTGTAAGGCACACTTTGACACATCTCATGCTTTTTGTTTATTACAATCCGAACTAATAGTTGGTCAGTTATGCTACTCACTGGCATTGGTGTCTGTCACAACAACAACAACAACAACATGCATGCTGCACAAGCACAACTTGTTTCCTGTGTCAATGGAAAATGAAATCTTTCAACCCTCTGACCAGAGAAATTTTGAGAGAATCAAGTCTATATATATACACTTCAGAATGGAAAGCAATGCAGGTAATGGAGACAGCAAAATAAACTCATGATTGTGTTTGGTTTCGAAAAAACGTTTTCTAGTCCTGCTTTTTTTTTTTTCTTTCAATCAAAATTTTACGAAGAAAATAGCGAAAACAAGACTTTGTACATGTAGAATAACGGACAAGCCCTTAACTTCGCATTGCATTTTTCTACATACTTAACTCTATTAAACATTTAGCTTTTGTATTATGGACTAACGATCATACCCAAACAAATTAAGGATGCATTTGTTTCAACTTTAAGTAAATATTTTCAAATCGTGGCTGACTTTTTTAGTTATTTTCATAAATCACTCTTTTTACCTAATGAAAAAAGTACTACTTAATTATTCTAAATTAAAAATGTGATTTTTTTTTCTTTGAAAAAGTTGAAATGAACAGGACCTAAATAAGTACTTAAATTATTTTGGCATGTAGTACATAGATCAGCTTGAGGCATCCAATGGTTCTGCAAGGTGCATTAATCAATGAACTCAATGAAATGGGACTTCAATCCCATTTAAAAGAACATAACAAAGGATAACATGATTGGTTTGGATTTTGGAACCCCCAAGGAATGTTTAAGATATATCATCAAGAAAATAACTGATTAAGAAAGCTTTTTCTTTCACCAAAGGGAGTAATTTAGATATTGAGTTGTCACTGATATTGAGGCATAAAATGACAGCCAATATTTCACTTTCACATCAAAGTAAAAGAAACATTGATTTCAAGTTAGTGAGTACTGAATAATGAGCTATGCCAAGCTGCAGTTTACATGCAGCAAACTGCTCAAGTAGTAGAGAAAATGTGATGATCAATATTAAAAAGACAAATGTACCTCTTTGAAAACATCTTATGTAATCCGGAGTGAGCAGGAAGAATCATTTTCTTGCTTCACCTGCAAGGATTGCCTCTGATGCTCGACTCGCTGAAGCTGTGACGACAGTTGAAGCAAGTCAATGGTTGGGACATCTTCACTGGAGAGACGATCTTTCACATTCACAAAATCCGACCCTTGGAAAATCCCATCTGCCATTTCAAAGTTGACAATTTCATTATTGTCTGATATCAACACAGGACTAAGATGATTTCCATCTGCAGGATTCAATTCAGATGGAAACCTATCTGAGACTCCACTCGAAGCCTGCGAACTTATTCCTATCATCTTTTCAGAGACCTGACTAATGCTGTAATGGCCATGGCTGCTGGGAATGACCAAGGGTCGAGCCATGGGAATTCCTGACGACTGGCTTGAAGAGTTTTGGGATTGAGATGACAGAAGAGAGAGAGCACAACCAGTGTCCGAAATCCCCGATAGTCCTTGGACAGTCGATTCTGTATCGAAAACGTTGAAGTCCTCGCTTCCTAAGGATGTGTCCTGGAATAATGATTGTGACCCTGACAGATTTGGGCCCTCGAGGGCAGGATATTGACTATTGTTTTCGCAGAAGATGCTTCCTGTAGCAGATGTAGCACCATTTTCATGAAGAAAGGGAAATTGCTTTTCATTATATGATGGAAATAGAGATCTTGACTGAGGGTGTCCATTGGTGATTGGAATAGAAGAAAGATGCCTATAACCAGTGCCATCTTCAGCTTTTATAGGTCTCCACCATTCATTTGTTCCATATCTCTCAGAAGATAAGATCCCACTGGGGAGTATATCTTGGCAGATAAATGATGCTGATGTTATCATGGTTCCCTGGAATCTGCTATCTGCAAAAAACCAGAGGATCTTTATAAATCTTGTAGAACAAACAATTTTAGTAATATCAGATGATGACAGAATTAATGAAAATTAGAATTAGCTTTTATAACATTCACGGACCAAATCTCAATTATACACAAACGTAAGAAAATGAAGATGCTCAATAGTCAATAAAGGATCCAAAAGTGTCTTAGATATTATGTTAAATTGGCAAATATTAAACATAATAGTCACTGATTCCAGATTTCATGATATTGCAACTTACAAGCTTTCGTAAATGTAGTAACACAAGTTTTAAGAATAGGAAATGTAAAAAATTTATTTCATATGTATATAACAAAAAATGCAAGGCTCAAAAATGCAACAGCCATATATATGCATAAACATTAGGGTCTACAGCACCAAATAGAAACTGGTAAACATTAGCCTTCATTTCTTTAGTAATCAGGTAAATTAATGAGTGACCATAAGCAGATAGTTTTGTTCCTATAAGGAAATCTAACACTCAAAAAGACTAAGGTCTTGTTTGGATAAACTTCTTCAAAATGACTTCTAAAAGCTTACAAAACAACTCGTCTGAAAATTAAATTATAAATAAATTATTTTATATTTAGCTGTGCAGTAACATAACAACTAGTTTTAGTTTGTAGCACTTGTTCCTGAAATACTATGCATAAGACCTTTTTTTGAAGCTAGATATTTTAATTTCCAAAAAGAACTAAAAAAGATGGGAAGAGATAAGTTATACAGCCAATTTGGTCCAATCAGGTACAAAGAGATTTTTGACTACTGAAAGGTTAAAAAAAGTCACAAGTAGTGCTATCCAAATGCACCCAATGTACAAAGACTAAAAATCATTTTCTTGAGATATGACACCATTGTTGTTGTGTCACTAATGGTTCACACCTACCACCTGACCAAAGATTCCGGATTAAAGCCAGCAAGCACCAAAATTGACAATTGGTAAAGAATAGCACAACACAAGTCACCACTCCATGTGGGAGTGGGAGAGTATAAAAAAAAACAAAAAAAAAATTCTGAAACAAATGAAACAATATGATAGCAGTACATTTGCAGTAGATGCATATACATTGAGTCGTTCAGCATATGAAAAGCAGCACATCTTTTTCTTTTTTCGTTTTATTTCAGGGGGTGAGAACACATGCAAATCTTTGAGTAAATTACTTATAAACAAAAGTGTAAACCAAGGAAACTGCATTACATATGAAGGAGTGCTATGGCATGACGACAGGGAGACGGCAAAGACATTGCATCACATTAACACTTAACAGAAAATTGTCCAACTAGTGTACTACAGTATTCACCAAAATGAATCACAACTCAGAGAAGAACATATTAGAAAGAGCCACTGAAAAGGTGCAAATGAACTAAGAAAGGAAGCTGCTAAGGCATGCTTCTATAACCATAATAATCAAGCAGTAAAACATGAGCTATGAACATTATTAAGTTAGAGTGATTCATCACTCATATAATTTTTAACTTAAGCAAATAAGATACAGGAGTAAACAATGATGAAAGCAATGGATGAATATTCGTGCTCCAATGGGAAGGATGACAATAAGAGAGGGAGAATATAGTTACAGAAATGTGTCATTACCACCATATGGCTCAAGCAACCTCCCGGGCTTTCCAGAGTGAATACCAACTTGTGGTTTTCTTCGCCGCTCATTATGGCCTGCAAGGCGTTTACGACAGCTACGCTTACCATCATCAAATTCAGCCAGCAAATGAAACCTGGATAGTAAGCTAAACATTACAGCAGCGCTATATCTCATAATAGTACAGCTTCTTATTTCAGGGCTATCCATTAGAAAACTTGAAGCAGAAAAAGTAATGGAGCAAAAGTTATATAGCTAATAGGAATATTCATAAACGGATGGTTTCTCCCATTTAAGAAAAAATAGCAGGGCCTAAAAACAAACAGATATGTTTAGTAAGCATATCTAAGAGCCCAAAATTCATTAATTTGGACTACAAGAAAAATTGGTTAAACCAACCCTATTCCAAATAATGAAGATATCAAGCACCAGGAATAACAGTTTGGAATGGAATTTGGAAAATAATGGTATTATGGTAAAGCATAGCTGCACAGGATGAAAACAAAAGCAGTAAAAGCTTTCAAAAGACCACATGACATGCAATTGAGGAGGCAAAAAGTAAAGATTTAGTTTTCCAACAGTTATGAAAAGGATGGCAAGCCTTGGGCAGGGATAAACCAATTCCGGGTTTCAAATGTATGCTAATCTCACAGCAGCAGCCGGCAATTTAAAAAGGCGAAAGAGGAAAGCTTCAAGGATTCACCAACCTACTACATTGCTGACAAAACCTCTGTTCAATGCCATTCACTATAACTTTGGAAGTCTTGGAGTGAACCTCACAAACTTTGTGCCTCTTGTGGTACTCTTTGCAAGCACTCAGATCCTTGTTACAGCCGTAGACTTGGCAGTAGGCAGTCTTAGAGTGCGCCCCCGAAGCTCGCACCCTCTTGGGCGGCACCGATGACTCAGACGACGACACAATCGGAGCTCCTTCGGAAAATGCTGTGCCGCCGGCATCCCCTTGGTCGGCAAATCTACCGAGCTTCAAGTCAATAAGCGAATCACGGCCATTATTAGAGTCCCCCAAAGAGTTCGAAACCTTGGAATCGTAGTCCTCTCTCGCGGAGAATGCATCCGGGGCAGCCACAACAGGACTAGTAGCGACCCTGCAGCCAGGATCACTATCCATCTTTCTGCTATGAACATCACCAATAGGGTCATCAGACAACTGTCTCCCCGACATCCCAGGAAACCCCAACTCCTCAAAACCATGACTCTCCATGTTTTGCTGACCCCCCAAGGCCAACATGTCATTGCTAAAACCACATGGGGTTTTCAGTTCCCAACCCAAGAAGGAACCTTTGCTCCTCCCAAGCGTGTTGGGAGGGGAAATCGCATCATTTGAGGCATACCCCTTCTCTTCAGAGACATAACTCCAAGAAGACTCCATCAATCACACCACAGAATGAAGAGTCCAAAGTGAAGCCAAACCAAACCAAACAACCCCCAACTCAATTGGTGCAGCGACACTGTCTCAACAGCATCAGAATTTCAACTTGCATAGCTTCATCAGGGAAGAAAAGCAACAAAGAAGAACCATTTGGAAAGAAGCCTTCAAAAGAAAGCACTCTACAGTGTACAAAGTCCACGAATGCCACAACAAAAAAGAAACAGAAAAAAGAAAAGAAAAGCAAAGTTCAGTACTGTCCCTGAAGCTGAAGCCACAAATCTTACTTTCTTTTCTTTCTTTCTTTTTTTTTCCTAACAATTACAGTCTCTTTAATTGATGAGAAAATTAATAAATAAAAAAAGATCAAACACTATTAAGATGGAAGTGACGAATGAAAAGGAGAAAAAAAAAAGTAACCAGTTACTAAGTTAGAGGGAAATTGGAAACATGAAAGAGACTGCAAAACAAAACAAAAAAATGTCAGAAGCCCCCACGTGATATATGAATGGAGAAACACGGTGGAAAGATGCTGAATGTAAGGAGTGTGTCAGCTGAAGCCAGAGGACTGAATGGAGGCAAAAACACAATCCAGATTGATAAATGAATGAGAAAGCTGGCTTCGGTGGCTTTGAAAAGGAAAACTATAGATTAATAAGAAAGAGAGAGAGAGAGAGAGAGTTTGCGAGTGTGAAATTGAGTCACTTTACCAGTATACTTGAAGTAGTGGAGTTGTAGGATGATGGGGTTGAGGGGGATGCAACTCAATGTGAAAGAGATTTGAATACCTCACAAGCTCCATGGGAATTAAAAGGAGCTAGTTGGGTTGTTGCTAAATATCTAGAGAGAGGTGTGAAAATGAACATAAGTATGAATATGATATGATATGATATGATATGATGATGTTAAGAGTGAGTTAAATAAAACCTTGGAGAGCTTTTTAACTTTGCTTTCCTTGTCTTTTTGGATGTGACCACTTAGCATTTTCAATTTTACTGGTTTAGCTATTATAGCCTTTCATGTGAATAATAATTTCGAGTTACCCTGGATTTATGGAGAAGTACTTATATGGTCCTGGGACAAGTGTTTTTTCTTGATCCAGATGAACTCTAACCATTAGATGGAAAAAAAGCACAAAAATAAAATATTTTTGAAAAATATATATATGGATAAGTTAGATATGACAGACTTGCTTGGAGCGCAATAGAATGACACGGATTTAGTTACTGAAACTGTAAGCGCACGCGATTGTAGCTAATCATTTGCTTTGAGAGTTTTATTTTTATTTTTATTTTAATGTTTCATTGTGCACTTAAGTACATTTTTTTATTTTATATTTCTGTTAGTTAAATCAGTTCTTAATTAATATTATATTCTGTAGGACCCCTCTATCATATAAGTTATTTAATGTCGTTTATAATTTTTATTTTTGTATTAATAATCATTTTTCAATATTTTCACTTGTTAAACTTGTATTTTTATTTTTCAAAATTAAGGTTCTTTATACAATTCCGTAATGAGTATATTTAAATTTAAATTTATAATTCCTAAATCATGATTTCAATGATGTAATCAGACTTTTAATTAATTTTAAATACTTAATAAAGTTATATTAGGCTTTATTTTACTATAATCCAATTAAATTTTTTTCTAATCACTCTCTTCAGAATATTAGTTAAGAATTTAAAAATTAAAATTTTTTAAATGTTTCAATCCATGAAATAAAAAACTCAAGAAAAAATTATCAAATGTATTCTTTCTTATTTTTTTAAGCAATACTCTTTGAAAAATTTTGTAAGTAAAAGTGAAAAAAATATTTTTCAATTGAAACAAACTATAGCTTATAAGTTCTAATTCAATAAGCACACTACAAGTAATGCAATCCAATGAATCCAATGAATGGGGAGTTATAATTACTTAGGAAAGAAAAATGATACCGAAAAAAAAAAAGCAAAAGTCCTTTTCACTTAAAAGTAAAAGTTTGAGTGCTGAGTGTTTTAATATATAGCTGCAGTAGTTAACATCATTTTCCTATCATGTGTTTTTATTCTTGAGCAAATAATTGCTCTCGTTGACTCGGATGTTGTAACAAGGCGTGGTTCCGTTGGAAGTGCGATGCAAAGTTTATTCTACTCGTAATATAAAAGTTTAAATTTTACCTGTTGACGTCATAAGATTTTTTGATAGAGAAGAATCCAATATTCAAAAATGATATTTTTTTTAAAAGAGAAAAAGTTCAAGCTACCGGCTTTTTTACCAAAAAAAAATTAAAAAAATATTTATTTATCGATCTCCATTCATTCATATATTATTTACTTATATATACCAATTTTTAATTTATAGCAAAACGGCTAATAGTGATGTATATTATGTGTGTAAAATGACTGACAACTGAGCAAAAAAAAAAAGAAAAAACCAAAACGGCCAATAATAAGCCAATTTATGACTGTCCAGACACTGTGTGCTTTGACTGATGGACTGCGGTACACATCCAGTAGTCAATCGATTTAGTGCGATGTTAGCCTGCAACTCTGACGATTTGACCACAAATCGGCCAACAGTCAGTCGATTCATTAGATCAATGGGCAGCTGAACGATTTAGCACATCGTTTCATAGCCAAACATTTTATGAGTTCAAGACCACTACAAAAGGGGTCCTTTTCATGGTGGACCTAGCTGTTTTTCATTATCTAGCCATCGCTCAAACTTGTATTTGGTGTTCAAAGTTGGCATATTATGGTGAAGTGGGAGAAAAGTAATGTAAAAGGCATGAGAAAAAACAATTTTTATTGTCAGCATCAATGCGGGTATATCTCCACAAATTTGAATGTATTAGTAATTTTTTAATTAAATATTATAATTTTATTTATTTTATATAGTGTAGTACATTTATTTAAGTAGTGTATTTTTTCATTTAAATAGTATAGTGTATTTATTTTAGTTTGTGTAGTCATAAGTACTATATAGTTGGACCAATTTAATGAATTTTTTTAGTTTATACAGTTTAATGTATTTGATTTATAGTCTATAAATTTAATTTAGTTTATATTATGTCGGTTGAATTGTAGTGTGGAAGTATTGTTTATATTCTCTATTTTTTAAGTTAAATTTATTTAGTTTATGGATGACATTTATTTAAATGTTTGACATTGATACAAGATTAGTAATATTTGGTTAATTTATTGAAATGTATTAATGTTTATTTTGAGTCTGTACATTTAGTTTAATTTAGGTTTGCTGATGCTTAACTAATTTTCATTTGTTTTTGTGATTTTATTTATATTTTGTTATGGATAAATAAAGTTTATAATAATTTAGTAATATAATTGAGCAATATTATTAATGATTTATAAATTCAGTTTTTATATAAAGTCATATTTACATCTTAAATAATTGATTAATTTATATTATTATATTATTAATTAAATTAATTTATATAAAAAATAAAAGCTAAGTTAAAATCAAATATATATTATTATACAAGGATATTTGCACCATTTTACATACTTTTACTTTTCTTTTCTCTTACTTTATATTTTTTTTCTTCATCCAAGCAATATCAGAGAAAATTTATTATTCTATTCATTTCTTCTCTCTTTATTTTGTTCCTTTATTCTTCTCTTCATATCAAAACAAACCATTAGTGTATCGTTCTTTTTCCTGAAAAAATGTAGGGCCTGTTTGCTTTGCATTTTCCAGTTTTCAGTTTTCTATATTTGTAAAGGAAAAAGTGAAAATCGAAAATCGAAATTTTCAGTTTTTCGCTTTTTCCTTCACAAAACAGTAAAACCTAAAACTAAATCGAAAACTAAATCAAAACAAAGAAAGAAAGCCCGTATTGTTTCAGGAGATATTAGTAAATTTAATAACATTCAATTTCAAAGGGAAAATTATCTTTTATTTATTTAAATATTTTAAATATTTAAAAAGCGACGAACTAATAAAATTAAGAATGAAATTACATAAAATAATAATTAATTCCTTTTAAATGGTATGGTGATAAATATATTTAATATAAGGTGCATTTGTTTGGACTTTTTTCCACTAGGAATCACTTTTCACTAAAAAGAAAATCATTTTTCTATATTTAGTTTAGTTTGTAAGTTCAATTTGGTGTAGTTTAAGGTTAGAGAATTTATGATAACTTATTTTCCAACTTATTGGTGTAGTTCATTTATTTTAACTTCTGTAGTTATAAAAATTAATTACTTGAAAAAGTGTCTTTTTTAATTTGAATAGTTTAGTTCATTTATTTTAATTTATGTAGTTATAGGAACTAAGTAAGTACTAACTATTATTATTGAGGCCAAATTACAATTCAAAATCCTTAATTTAGTTGAAATTTTTTAATTTTTGTGCTTGTATGATAACTTATTTTCTAACTTAGTGTAGTGTATTTATTTTTCTTATTTTAGGTTTGTTGTTGATTAAATAAAGTTTATAAGAATTTGTTAAATTTTGAGCTTATTATTTGTTTTATTTATGAAGAATTAATTCAGTTGCAATTTAGTAATGTGACTTTAGTTTGGCTCAACTATTTTTATTTAGATTATTGTACAAGTTTAATAATAGTTTGTAAGTTTAGTTTGGTCTAGTTTAAAGTTACAAATTTTCTGGCAAAAAATAAGGTTTAAATGGTTTTAGAAATTTTGTTTTGTTTATAGCATAGTTTATGGTAAAATAAATTTAAAAATATTTGTTTATTTTGTGCAACTTAACCGAGTACTACATGATCGACCTGATTTTATGCGTGTTCAATTGGATTCACGTATTGAGCCTTACCTGATTCAGGCTGGGTTTTGGCATGCCACACATATTCCCTTTTATGAGTACAATAATACGTTGCTTTTGGCCTTTGTGAAGCGATGGCCGCCTAAGACCAATCAACACACGTAGCCGATACACCAGTTGAATTATTTCTTTGTTTCTTACGTGCAATTGGTGAAGAATTTTGGCATAAAGATCTAAAAGTGTCATAGATGAACAAACACTAATAATTAGTGGATTTTGACTACAAAATCGGACTCCATCTTCTGAGTTTTGAATTAATGCATAGTTGTGATGAATAACCATAAAAAACCTCTGCAAAAAAAGAAAAAAAAATCCCCCATATCTGCTTCTCATAGAGTGCTTATATGAGAGTATATTTATAGGCAGTTCGCTCACACTAAAATGTTGAGCTGTGGTGTGTTTAACAGTAAAATGTTTAGCTGGTCAACGTTTCAGAACCTATAAATCAGCTAGATGCTAGCTGAATTAGCATTGATAAATCATTGCACAGTAAACCATGTTATCCTATAAATTGTTTGACAACTAATGATTTATGATACATATATCATTTGACTGCTAGTCATTTTACATTCTTTGCAAAACTAGTGTATATCAGTAAATAACATCTGAATGGATGCAAATCCGTATATAAACATTTCTTTTCATTTTTTTTTTTTTGTAAAAAAGCCTCAAGGTACCCTCAAAAGGAAAGTTAGCAAAGTTCAAAGTTCATACAACAATATAGAAATACAAAAATACAAAACCCAAAACGAAATTCAATCTCAGTAATAAGGGTACAACATGAGAACAAAAACATAAAAGAAAAGCTTCATTAATCACTTCAGTATAGCCATCAAGGTTAACAGTGTGCCCCCAAATAGAGAGTACAATCAAGAAGATTCCAATATAATAAGTTCTTAAAAGAACGAAACCCATCATGGCAACTCGTGCCATTGTCATGGACCAAAGAAACCATAAACATGAGTGAGTTTATGGAGCATACGCCCAAAACCATCTTGAGGATATCCAAAATTCATGAATACTAATAGGTCCTTGGCATAAATTGCATGAAGCATCAACCACCGCCAAAACCAAAAATGTCCGCTTTGTATAAAAAGAATTATTGATGCCAATATCTCACCTATTAAAGATTTGTAACCTTTAGGCTTGGCTCAAACAGAAAAGAATCACAGCAAGCTTTGTTCCAAAAACCCAACATCAAAATGAAATTAGGCAGTTTCTCCCAAATAGGTTTATAGTTTTCAAAAACAATTTTATTTCTTAACCACCACAACAACCAATATACTACAAATAGAAGGCCAATATTCAAAATGAATATGACAAAATACTTAATAAGAATTTAAAAAAAAATACTTCAATAAACTCGGCTACATAGTTTTGGCGTCTCCGAAACAAAAATGTTGTATACACTACAAGATTTTCATGGAACACAGATGAAATTACAAATTTTATAAGCTTTACATATGGCTTTTTCAATTACAGATAGAAACATGTCGACTGTTATTTTCACATCCATAAATACTATAGACAAATTTATAGATGGATTCATCTGTTTATAAATTTTACAAACGGGTTTTTTCATTTGTAATTAGTTGAAAAAAATTGCAAAATTAGCCCATTACAAATGGATATTTCCTCAGTAACATTATAGATGTAAAAATCCGTCTGTAACATAAGAAAAAAATTTAAAAAAGTTACCTTCATCGCCATCAGCGCCGCCACCACGCACCATCCATTATTTACAACAACTCCCTTCCTTACGCCACCCCAAGCAAACCCAAATCTTTCCAAATCGACAACCACATCCACCATGTGTCATTGCAACTTGTGCTTCGCTGTGCCACCATGTCCTCCACTGCACCACCTCTAAAGGAAACAAAGCACCAATGTTCTTACACATTAAAAAATAATAACCCAATGAAACTCACAACAAAAAAAGGCAAAAAATGAAAAAAAAAACTTAACTGATTAAAAGTTAGAGAATATTACCACAAACACAATAATGCAAACCATTTACAAAATGGAGGCTCTAGTGACCGGCAATGGCTTAAAGAAGGGTCGTGGCTATTGTTGGTTTCTAACATGTAGAGAGAAAAGAAAGAAGTGAAAAATAAGAAATAGGAAAGAAGGGGGCATCACGTTTGTAGCCTCAATTCTAACATTACAGATGAATTTTTCTATCTTTAATTCCTTTAATGAAATGCATCATTTCATTAAAGGCATTATAAAAGGAAAAATCTGTCAGTAATGCACGCATTAAATACGTGTCTTTTTAATCTTTGACATTACAGAAGAAAGTTTATGTTTGTAATATTGAATTTCAAATTACGGACAGATTTTTTCATCTGTAATATATTGGATTTATTTTAAATTAATAATTTAAATAAAAATCTATTTGTAAATCGATCTGTATATTTTGTAAAAAAACAAAAGGAGGAATTCTTTCATTATCCTTCTGTAATTTCCATCTATACAAGTTATGCACCATGTGGTGCAAGTTTGTGCCAATAATTATAGACAGATTTACATACAGATTTACAGATTTTTCCAAAAATGTATTCTTTTCCCATATTTTTGTTTACCAGTCTGTAAACTGTGTGTATCAGAGATAGGAAAAAATCCATCTATAAAATCTATCTATGTTTTCGCGAGTTTCTTGTAGTGTATAGTTTTCTTTTTATGAATCTAGCAATTGGCTTACTACATAACAAATGTGTGTGTATGCATGAAGTACATCTATGGGATTTTCACCTTCTTTTTTTATTCTTTAACCAAATACATATTGAATTGTGAAAAAGATACCAATTAAAGCTTTGGTCAAATAATACATAAAAGCAAACTCTAACGTAATTAATAAATTAGGCCCATTTGTTTCAAGTCCTTGATGCAAGTTGTTGCTCTTTAAGTTTACTACTTCTTTTTCAAAGGATAAAGCATGAGTCAATATCTATTTTGGTCCCTAAAATTGTGTGATGAGTAACTTCAGTCCTTAAACTTTAAAACTTAATTAATTTGTGCATAGAGACACCCTAACTCATGAATTAGAGAAAACATAGAGGAAACTTAACCAAACATCATAAATCTCTTATCTATAAGCTTGGAGAGTTGAAGAAAGTGGGCTTAAGAGGAGGGGTGGAGAAATGTGTCTGGGAAAATTTTATTGTTTGAACTGCTGTTAGGGAAGGGTATATATAAAGGGGGGGTTGTTTGATAAAACTGCATTGTTTTGGGAGGTTTCCTAGTATCAGGGTCCCATCCTAGCAAGAGGGAGGCTCACTGGGGTGAAGATGTATGAGTGCACCTCTTTTAGGGACTGATCAGCATGCCCATCACAACAAGGGGGACATTGGCCATGGCATGCCTCCCTGTAATGTGCCTTTTTCTAAGTTTGATCAGCACCCCTGCCACTGTGAGGGGACACTAACCATGGTGAATCCTTTATCATGGCGAAGGGAAGGTGTGTCATGATGAGTCTGTCTATATGAAGGAGTGATGTTTTCTGCATTCTGGGGGTTATTCCACCATCCAAGCGGGTTTTCAGGTACCTTATGGATGTATTAAGCTTATCTAAGGACACATGGCTTGAGGCATCATAGTCTATGAGCCTCATATGGTCATCATAGAATGTCTGCCACCCAATTATCATACCAGTATCATATGATATATATTCTCTATCTCTAAGCAACTCCCTACGTAGCTTATGTAATTTATAGTTGTTTTCCAATTTTAGTATGATTGTTGTTATTAGCAGTTGCATGTGTGTGTGTGTATATATATATATTGTAATGCATAATTGTGTGACCCTTTGTCACGACCCAACTTAGGTCATGACCGACGCATAGAGAACACGTTCCCCTGCAAGCCTTAACATACAAGCTTTTATAGAAAAACGGGCAGAATTTTCTCTGTTTTTTGAACATTTGCAAATTTAGAAATACAACCTATATAAAATAAAGATAAAATATAGAATCAGGCTTCAGGCATTTTCAGAATGCGCCCCCAGCAATAGAACAACCAACTCAAGATATATATATATATATATATATATATATATATATATATATATATATATATATATATATATATATATCAATTCAAATTCTAATATGTAATTTAAATCCAACACCATCCTAAAATCAAAAGGAAGTTAAGTAAACTTTCAAACTATTTTCAAATGAAAATTTTGTTAGTCATGGCAACATCACTAGATAGGGGGTGAATTGGGTGATTTGAAAACTATTTCAAATTTAAGAAATAATTGAATTTTATGTAGTCAAATTATGCTCGCAACGGATTGACTATAGAAAATATATAAATATTGCAAATTACTCAAACAGAACTTGTTTGATGGAGGAATTATAAGAATTACCGGTATTAATAAGAATGATAAAGATGATAAATTAAACTTGCAATTAAGTAAGGGATTAAGGAAGAGAGAATGCAAACTCGGTTTATACTGGTTTAGTCACCTCTTGTGACCTCCATCCAGTTATCCCAAGCAACCCACTTGAGAGTTTCACTAACTCTTTAATCTTTACAACCGAAGAGCACTCTTACACCTTGGGATCCCTCACCCTTTGTGTTTGAATCTCTCAAGAACAAAGAGATGCCCCACTCTTGTTCTAACAAGGGATACCTCACCCTTTGAGTCTCTTAAAAACAAAGAGATACCACACTCTTGTTCTAATAAGGGATGCCCCACCCTTGTATACAAACTTTTGTAAAAGAAGAATACAAGATATCATTTTTTGAATAGAGGAAATATTACAAATTGAAGCGCTAGAAGATTTCTCAAAGGATAAGAGTTTTGGCCATATCTTTTATGAAAGGATTGATGATTGAAAACAAATGTTAATTGATTCTTTTAAAATGTTTTCTCATGTCTTCAAATGTGTTAAATGATGAGTATTTATAGATAAGAAAACATGTAGACCGTCAGGAATTTATCCCAAAAGATGTTTCTCTTCAAAACACACCTATTTGCACATTTCTGGGTTTGGTAATCGATTACATGAACTAGTAATCAATTACACAGTGCAAATTTTGAATTCTAGCAACGGTCACTTGCTGGTAATCGATTACATATGTGTAATCAATTACACAAATGAAAATTCAAGTTCTGGGCTCAAGAACAGCCAGGTAATCGATTACATGAACTAGTAATCGATTACATCATGAACTGGTAATCAATTACAAGTATTCCAGAATTTGAAAAACTAAGTATTAATCATTTTTTTTCAACCTTAAAAACACTTTTAAACATTTCCTTGCAAATCAAACTTATATTTTCACAAATCAAATCAAGTCACTATTTCAAAAACAATTAAATCACTTTTTCTTTCAAATCAAAACTTTTCTTTTAAAATCAAATCCATTACTATAGTTGAAAGAAAAACTTGATTAAAAAGGATTTTGAAACCAATTAAAACATTAATTAACAAAGTGGCCAAGTAATCTTATCAAAAGAGAAACCTTTTAACAATATGATCTAACCATTAAGCTCTTGAATAGTTCTTCTTTGATCATATTCTTGTTGACTTTAATTGTTGTAATCCTTCTTGTTCAAAGGTCACTCTTGATACTTGGACATTAAGCTCTTGACTAGTTCTTCTTTGACCCCATTCTTATTGACATCAATTGTTGTAACCTTTCTTGTTCAAAGGTCATTCTTGATACCTAGACATTCTACACAAAATAGCTCACTTCAAAATCATCGTTAGTCCAATTAAAAATATTCAATTTGTATGATTCATTGATATATATCACAATTAAACCAATCATACATGATGTAAATCAATATGCATAGTTCCTAAGAATAATGCGATAGAACGTGCTTTGTGCATATATATATCTATTCACAATATGCATATATTTGTTCACATAATAACTTGCTCAAGATCATACCATCAAAGCACTTGTAAAGAGCTATAGCATATTTTCCATAAAGTATATTACTCAATATCATGGCATGGATTGTGAATTAGATATCACAATAACAGGTACACAACCACACATGATTTAATATATTATATTGAATATCTATTTGAATTCATTTACTCAAATATCATTGTATATTGAGATTGAATATCTTTTGGAATTCATTTGTCATCATCAAAACATATCATATTAAACCACCAGGCTAAACCTAGTTCTACAAATTTATAACCACAAAGCGTATGTCTAACCATAACTAGAAATATAGTTCCAAACATAAATCCAATTTAAGTTTACAATTCTTTTCCATAACATAATTTATATAACTAGGTCTTGAATTTCAAACATAAACATAAACACCAATAGTAGCCAAATCTAAAGACCCTGCCTGTGACATCTGGAGCATTAAAATAGTTCTCACAGGCTAAAACTAAAAAAAAAAAGGTTCCGATATGCCAAAAAGGCCTTCTCAGGAAGGCTCACCAACTTAGACAATCGGCTACTGAGGAGCTACAATATTGGAACTTGAGTTGCACCTGTATCTGGATAAGAGAGAGAAACAATGGAGTGAGTTTTGCAACTCAGTGGTAGACATGATGTCTACAACTTACATGAGACAATAGATAATCCAAAAGTAAAACAATAAAATTTCCTAGTTCACATAAATTCAACAAATTCTTTTATAATGAAAAGGAATTTTGAAAACAACCAGCTTCATATAAATTAATAGGGAATCGTCAAATCCAAGATAAACAGAAGGATTCACACTGAGACGACTATTCTTTCATGTGATCCTGAAACGAAACGGTGCTACCCATTCGAGTAGTCGTAGAACAAAAGGATCCACTTTGTAGTCCTAATAAACTATAGTCAAGGTGCACTAAAGCTAACGTCTATTGTCGTTAGCTACAGATTCTGTCAAAGATTCTTTCCAAAACATGTATATTTTATAAATATTATATTCAACAAGTTCTATACATATCAGCAAAAAAAAAAGGCCATCTCCACTATCCATAAATCATTTCTCAAATCCATATAAGGGGTTGATGGCTTTTAATTATTTCAAATCTATGAAATTTAATATTTCTTTATGCAATTTCCAAATCAAGTCATTTTGTCTCATGTAAATTTTCAGTTAAAACATAAGCTATATGCATCAGATTGACTTTCACCAAATTTATACGCATAGCTAAATAATTGTTTCTTAGCTTCCAATTTACTAAAATACATTTAAAGCTAATTTAGCATAATTAAAAATAAGTATAGACATAATGTCTACTCACAAACTGGTTTAAAGAACCGAAGACTAACTCTCAAGTGCCACCAATCCAACGATTGATGCTCAAATGCTCTATAACTCTAGCAACAAGATAAATACAATATTAGTGAGCTAACAATACCATTAATTTACACTAATTAGCCCCATATACTAGAAAACCCCAAATACATACACTTAGGGCCCCCAAACCCCAATCTATAAAGAATAACTATATAGAGAGCTCAATAAGATAAATATAGCAAGATTTTCACTTACCCACTACTCTAGGTGGATGATTAAAGGCAGAGAACAATCCAAAATTCATCGTTCTAACTGGTCCACTTAGAGAGAGAAACCATAAGCTAGAGAGAGGAGAAGAAGGCGCAATTTTAAATTTGATGGTGATGATGAGGATGAAGAAGAGGAGGAGATGGTGATGGTGGTTGAGGTGGTGTAAAGGTGGTGATGGTATGTGAGGAAGAGATAAGGAACAAAAGGAGAGAAGGATGGAAAAAAAAAGAAGAAAAGGAAGAAAAAAGAGAAGGAATAAAAAAGGGGAAGGAAGAGGAAAAGAAAAAGAGAGGTGTAGGTCTATAGTGGTCATATCACTTAAGGCCCATAAGCGGTCCACTCTTTTTTTTTTCAAGTTATAACACCCTTTTTTTGGTTGTCCCATGTGATTTGTTAGGTGATTATCTACTTGCTTAGTTCAATGATGAACCTCTCTACTTCACACTTTCAAATACAACTATTGGCACAGACATCGCTCCTACTCCACCTCAATAGTTGCTAACAAAGTGAAACTAGTCAATTTTCTAGGGAGTTTTTTAGTAGTCAATTATCAAGCGGAATCATTGAACTAGGTAAACATACATGACTTGTTTCAATTGTTGTTGTTATTTTATTTGTACAGATTATGGAATTGTTATTTTATTTGTACAGATTATTTCAGTTGTTTTAATATGTGTATATAGGAGTTAATCATCATTGGTTCGATTCCAGTGCCCCTCCTCTCACCCCTTCCCCAAATAGACCCAAAAAAATTTAAAAAGATTTTCATGGCTAATATTAAAATTATTTTTCACATTTATATTTTATACTTGGGCTACCATTAAAATTAAAACTCACATTTTAAAAAATGTTTTCTCTTCGTTATCCATTGGGTACTAGTTGGTACCCTTTTCTTTTTAATGGTTATGATTAAATCTTTAATTTTTTATATTTTAATAAATTAGATTAGTGAGACACGTCGTATATTCTTAACCACTCGATAAACCTATTTAAAATTTGAAAAAAATATCATCTTAATTTTTAATTCAAGAATTGCAAAATTTTAATTAAATTCAAATGTTGGTTATGTGGAAATACCATAGTGGTTTGCGTGAAAGACACAAAACCACACTGGGTAGGCTCCAAAATACAAATTCACCAAGTTGGTAACACGACAAGGCGATGCAAAAAGATGAAAAGGGTTGAATGATGAGTCATGAGAACAAATCCAGGCTAAAACGTGGGATATAGTGGTATCCAAAATTGTGCTGGGTTTTCACTGACACGTGGAACAATATCAACATTGTTATGTTTATGGCGTCTACGTGGTTTAATATCTGACAACACTATGTTCGGGTATGGTGATGAAGGGAACCTACTGTACCAACCCGGTGAAATTGCTATTTGATGACGAGACATGAGAGCATAAAGCTCTGTCACAACCAAATTTCATGGCCATTCTTCGTCCCAATCCTCATGGCCTTTTGAGTAGAAAGCTGTCCTCAAATCCAACCACTCATGTTTCTTATATATGGTCCCCAAGTTCTTCATTTGTAAGATTTGGTGCAAATAATTGCCCTCTCTTTTCTCTCTCTCTTTCTCTCTCTCTCTCTGTACATACAAAAAGGCAATTATGGCTTTCCAAGGCTTATTTACATGATTTAGATTATGAAATTCTAAAATGAAGAATTGGGTATTTTGACCAAAGTGTGTCTTCAATTCTGTATTACCTTCCCTCAGGTTATTGCATCAATATTTGATGGGTAATAATATTTTGACACAAAAAAATAGATGTCTAAATTATTGAATGTAATGATAATCTCCACTTATTCTTAATATTAATCACATCTAATGATTATAAAGTGGGTATCTAAATATCAATGACCCAAAGAGTGAGAAAAGAAGGGGACCAAACTCGCACAATATGGCATCTTTCTTTACCCTCCTCCACTTCACACCTTCCAAAAGAAACGCTCAAAATTAAAGAGGAAAGCTTGACCAAAAACAAAAGAAAATTAAAGAGGAAAGCAAAGAATTGACTTGGGCCTTTTCCTTTTGGACTAAGTTTTCCTACTCTAGTTACTTGGTCTTTCCTTCTCTAGTTATATATATATTTGATCATCTGCAATTTATCATAAGAAAAATTACTTTGATTAAAAGGCATGTATAAAAGAATTTAATAGAATTAGATAAGTTTAAAAAACAAAACTTAAAATAAAGTTACTTCTATATGTTTTGTAAATTAAAAATGACATCTTTTAAAAAACTATATTATAAAACATGTTTTAAAACTTAAACAAAGGTATTTTCAATCTAAACATTAATTCCCATAGTGATTCGTTGCTCTGCATAATAGAGTAGTTAAAAATTATGAACATAACCTTCAAATTGATACTAGTTTTTTTTTGTTGTCTTTTTTGCTAACTATATTTGTTAAGCTGTCGTTAGTTGTTTTTCTAAAGACTAGAAGTTATGTTTGGAAAAAAAATGATAAATTTGAAAACTCATTGTATTTGGATGGAGAGAATGTTGGTTTGTTTTTTTTTTCCTTTCATATATACAATTTGATTGTTCTATGGCTCCTAACAAAAGACAAGTGCTCTGCTGTTTGGCCATGGTAAAATAAAAAAATCAATAGAATTAAAAAAAATAAGTATATTAAAAGGAATAATTAATCATTGTCCCATTAGTGACTTATCTTTACATACTTTTGTAAACAATTAAAGAATATAGACACATCTTTTGACCCTTAATCAATGCATGCCTTATTCCATAACTTAAATTTCTTATAAATAAAAAATAGTTATAATTACCTATTAACCTGGGTTTTGTACAGAAGTCTTTAGACATCACCTCGTACCATTGAATTTTGGCATGTGGTAGTACTTTAGAGTCAAAATAGGCAAAATTCCTAAACTTAACCAAATTCAATCATTAATTATTTGAACAAAACAAGTTACATCCAGCTAGCTGGTTTTGAACGCTTATATTATGAGAGAACCACCTAAACAAATCCTTGGATATTTCCTTCATTTCAAAATTGTAGGACACCAACTTGTTTTAAAGTATGCAAGAAGAAGAGTTAGGTCGTCTTCACCAACTTTTCTTCCGAGCCATGTCTTCCTCTGCCTCCCAAAGTGGGTTCTTTAGAATTTCAAAAACTGTCAAATTAATAACTTGGTTGTAACTCCCCTAATAAGCTTTTAAATAAATTACTCATACATAGACCACTAACCCCACCCTGTTACGAAACCCTTTCAATCAAATAAATTCAAAGTTCGATAACTGTTTCCCCTAGGTAGGGATAGTTTTGGCTCCAAACATCTGCACACATACCCAATAATGACAAGTTTTTAATTAATGGTGAGCCCAAAGGTTTGGTGGACTAGTTGGATCATTATTATATAGTTCAAAAATTTAATGTTAAGCTTTAGAATGAGCAAGGTCATGTGTATTTACATGGTATAACAAATCTATATTCTATAAGGTCAATTGGTCATTCATCGCTTCCACAAACTTTGGATCTATTATTTATTGAACTTAGCAAAATGGCTGCTACAAGAGAGATATGGTGTTGTGATTCATATCACTACTGTTAGTGCTCCTTGAGCTAAAAGCACCTTTAATATTAGGTCTCAAGTTGAATTCCCACTTTGACCCTACTAATTGTCACATCTGTAATGCATTATAAAAATAAAGAAAAGATTGGACTTTGGACTTTTTACTCTAATGAAAAATCCTAACTTTGATCCCATATTTGGTCCCGCATGTTTTTAATGATATTACTTTTCTATTATTTATTGTTTAAATTAAATTAAAGGTAAAAAATTTTAAATTGACAATCAATATATTAAAACATTAAATTATTTTTTAAAAGCGCTACATATATAATTGAAATATTACATAAATAAAACATACATAATTGAAATATTACATTACTGAAATATGAATAATTAAAACAATACATAACCAAAACATTTATAATTGAAAAATTACATAACAGAAACATACATAATTGAAACATTGCTTAACAGGCATTGTGGAATTGCTAGATATGTTTCACCAAGTCTGCTTGAAGTTGTCGATGGCTTTGTCTATCACGTAGTTGGATATTGTTTTGTATATACCTCTCATATGGAAGAAAATTTTCCTCACCTAGCTCTGGTTGTTATATGCCATTGTCCACATCATCATAAGAAGATAACTGAGGAAAATTCCCTACATATGTGTCTCTTTCATCCTCTACAATCATGTTATGAAATATGATGCAAGCTTTTATTATCTTCCCAAGCTTCTCCTTATCCCAGAATCGTGCTGGACCACATATGATTGCAAAGCAAGCTTGCAGCACTCTGAATGCTCATTCCACATCCTTTCATTGACCTTCTTGACATTTGGAAAATAATTTCCTTTTATCTCCCTATGGCCGGGATATTATTTTAACAAATATTGCCCATTCAAGATAAATGTCATTAGTTAAATAGTATCCCATGGTGTAATCGATACCATTTACGGCGTAATTTACCTCTAGAGCATGACCTTCTAGAACTTTGTAAAACACCGGTGAACGATTTAACGCATTAATGTTATTATTCGAACTAGCAACTCCAAAAAATGCATGCCATATCCAAAGGTCACATGAAGCCACAACTTCAAGTACTATAGTCGAAACCCCACGATAATCACTTAAGAACATATCTTTCCATTCTTTCCTACAGTTTTTCCACTGCCAATGCATGCAGTCAATGCTACCCTATCAAGCCTGGGAAGCCACGGTCCTCCCCCATCTTTAGGAGGCATTGGATATCGCTTGAGTTCGGCTTCCGCAAATGTTCAGACTCAAATACCAAATTTACATCTTCAACAAATTTCTCTAAGCATTCAATTGCAATGTTTTCAATATCCGCACATAATCATCTACGACGTCAGCCGATACTTCATATGCCAACATTCGCATGGCAGCTGTGCATTTTTGCAATGGGGATAAGCCTTTCTTCCCTACAATATCGAACCTTTGCTGGAAATATGGATCAACACTTAAGACCGCTTCCATAATGCGAAGAAAGACATGTTTCCCATTCGAAACCTTTGTCGAAATATATCAAGAGGATATATTGAATTAGGTGCAAAGTAGTCCTTGAAAAGGCATTCATGTCCTTCTACACAGTCTCTATCTATTCTCGTACTAGATCAAGAAGAAGAGCCTTGCTCGTGCTTTCAAAATATTAGGTTCAGTATAATTTTAACAACCTAATCCTCTAAATCAATAAATACAATTTCGTCAAGCATGTCATCCCAAGACATGTTATTTGGTTCATAATGGTTTCCAGCCATATGTGGTGGTGAATATTTATGTGGTGGTCGTGAATAAAAAAGTGTTTTAAAAGGGGATAATAAATGCAAATGAGGTTTAGGAGTTCTTATTGCAAGAGGAGGAAAGATGTGTTATAGGCAAGTATGAAACAAGGGTGCCCACATTCATAAGTTTGTGTCTTAACGGCTAGTTTTCTAATGGCTACTTTCTTACCAGCTAGTTTTATAACGACTAGTTTCTTAACGGCTAGTTTCATATTTTTAAAAATTAATATTATAACATCAATGTAATACCCTAGATTTTAAATAAAAGAGCTAGAAATTTTTTTTCAAATTAGAAACAATGCTATTCATCTTTACCTATCGTTTGGATCCTAGATTTCACTAAGTCTGGACCCTACATGTCCTTGGAGGGCTCTATAATAGAGCCATAGTCTTGAGATCAAAAGTCCCGATAATGATTCCCTAGGAAAAAATAAGTTAAAGAGTGATTTTTAATGAATTTTATCAAACTCTTAAACATTTTGTTTTTGGTTTACAAGTTTATAAAATCATAAGAATTCTCGACTTTAAACTAAAATTCAAAATTTGGATTTTGATTGGTTGGGATTTTATTTTTCTGATATTTTATTTGAATACAAATGAGGGTCATTTTCTTATTTACATTTATATTTTAAAGTTAATAGAGAGAAAAATAAATGAGGACATTAACTTAAAATTAATAAATGTAAATAAGTGAATTCTGAAGAACATTCTGGAGAGTGCTGCAACACTCAGGGAACAGTAAGGCAGTGCAGGGGATGATTTTATGCTCTTTGGTGAGCGCTGCAGTGGTCAACAGAATTATAAAAGCCCCCCTTTGGGATTCCAGACCATTCACACGACCCCTCTACCCCCAAACACCATAAACCTCGTCTCTCAACTTCTCTTCACCCCAAAAACTCCATTTTCTTTCAATTTCTTCAAGTTTAACTTGGAATCTTCCATTATCTAAGCTTAAAGGTATGTTATCTTGTTAGTTTTGCTTCATTTCCTTCAAGTTTTCCTTCTTTGAGGGTGGTTCTCTGCTTCTCAAGGGAAACAAGTTTTCTACCTTCTTAGAGATGGATTCTTGAGTATTGAAGAGGCTTTATAGGTTAATCTAGAGTTCTGCTACTTCCATGTCAGATAGTGGTATCATCTCCTGCTTCTAAGAGTCCTGTTAGTTCTGTTGGCATAAGTTCTTCACCGTTTACCCCTCTAGGTGAGTGGGTTTGCATCTGTTATCTCTATGTTATGTATTAGAGTTATTTTCATAAATATATCATTCACTGCTTGATTTTAGAGATTTCTGTAAAAGAAGTTTGAGGTTACTATTGGTTTATATGTTTTAGAACTCCTGGATTTAGAGCATGAAACTAGTTTTTGACAAAACTCATGGGACCATATTTGTTATATTGATTTTATGAAGAATTGATGATTTATGTAATTGTTAAAGGCATTTATGAATGTTTGACTAGATTTTGGAACTAGTTTATGTATATAATATTGAGTTCTTCCCTAGTTTATGAAGAATTGGATTATTGAGATGTGTTTTAGATAATTAATCAAAGGGGTTTTAGAGTTTGAATCTTCATGAGATTCAAAACAGTTGACGGCTACATACTTTATGAAGGCTTGAAATCGTAATGTCCACAAAAGAGTGACCATTTGGGCATGATTTCATAGCCATCGGTATGCTAAAGTTGGACTATTAGAATCAGATAGATTCAAAGCTCACAGAGAATTAAGAGGTTTTAAAGGTTTTCAGTTTTAGATGGATTTATTTAATTGGTTTAGATGGTAGTTATAGAGAAATAGCCAGTGAATTAACGGCTGGAATTGATCTTTAACCTTGATACCAAGAACTACGAGGGGAAAATTTGTATATATGATAGATCAGTCCATGAGGAATGTGGTTCACAAAGAACCGTTAAGATCTCAATTAGGGACCCTTGTTCACAAGGAACTGGGTACCCACAGAATAGAGATTACTGTTTCTCTAGGAGCTACTACACTATGAGTTTATATGACTTCAGGTATAAAAGTAAGTTAAGAAAATTATTTTTGAATTATAACATGATGATTAGAATGTATATGTACTATGAATACTTTTGAGTATTATTGATGTTATTATATTTTATGCATTGTTTTTTGGTGTCCCATGAAAAGGGGTTTCAGATGAGGATTCACTCACTGAGTTTTGGCAACAAAACTCACCCTTCTCTCTCTTTCCCTGTTTTATAGATAGAGCAGTTGTCATAGATTCTCTTCAACCCCCTTTCTCCTAGCAGCACTAGACTTTAAATGGTGAGTCTTGCTGTCATTCTGGTTTAGAGTGTTCCAGTGTAGATGCAGGCAGGATCCTGGACCTTAGATCATGTTTTGCATTTAGTATACTATAATGGTATATTTGGATTTTGTATTTAAAGATATATTTGTATTAATTTCATGAACATTTTGAAGCAGAGCTAGTTTTATATTGTATTATGATTTTAGACCTTAGATACAAATTATGAAATCACAGACAGGATTATTTCAATTATCTTGATTATTTTGAATTCAAAGAGTATGTGATTTGTGTGTAGAAAAAAAGAAATTTTCTGATTTTTATGGTTTTTATGAATAGAGCATGTATGTAGAAACAGTTAACAAATTACGAAGCTTGTGTGAGAATGGGTTTTCTCACGTGTCGGTCACGTCCCTAGATTTGGTCGTGACAATCAAGTACATGATAAACAATATTGCATAATCGAAATATTGAATAAATTTAAAACATATTAAAATTTAAATTAAAAATGCAACTGAAAAATAATTAAAATTACAATCAACATATAAATTAAAAATACTTTGACTTCATTTTCTCTATCATCTTAGCATGAATTGACCATTGTTCTTCACTCATTAGAGAGGTGTCTGTATTCAAGATTTGCATTTTTATTTCCATTTCCTTTATGGCTATCATTTTCTTCCTTTGCATCAATTTCTTTTTCTCAAAGGTCTTATAATCATCATAGAAAGCTAATTGCTTAGTAGTTGTAGAATATTCTTCAAAAGTGCGCCCACCCCCATCGGCTTTTGATTTCCCCTTACTCTTCCTTTTGGATGCCTTGGTGCTTCGTGGACGAACTGGAGACTCTACACTAACTTCCTCAGCATGTGGTTTTTCGGATTTGATGAAGAAGAGTATGCTCTAGAAGCAAATATCTTTGTTCTCTTGGAACCTCCACCTTCAGTTGATTAAGATCTCTATTTTGCTCCTTTCGAAACTTACTCCGGTGTCTAACAAAATTGCATTTCTTCCCCTCTCTGGCTTTGAAGAGCTTATAAGCTAACTTTATTATATCATTATCATTTTG
Source organism: Dalbergia cochinchinensis (assembly GCA_031216125.1). NCBI lineage: Eukaryota > Viridiplantae > Streptophyta > Magnoliopsida > Fabales > Fabaceae > Dalbergia > Dalbergia cochinchinensis. The sequence goes on along the minus strand of CM062373.1, from coordinate 47,551,713 downwards.
AACCACTCCTTATTCCCCAAGAAGCTTGATTGTGGTAACCACCATATTTTTTAGCGTATTCGTTAATTCTATGCCATCGTTTCTTAATCGCAATTGCCCCTCTTTTGATCAAGTCTAGGGTTACCTGGTTGGTTTGTACCAACTACAGCATCAATTGACACATTCAACCATACACTTATTAGTAGTTTGTCTTCTTCCCATTGCCACATCTCTCTTCGATCTTTCCTGCCACGTTCAATTTCCTCATATTAAGATCGATAGCATCTAGCCCATTGTGACTTGAAAATTATGAACCCGGTGTCATCTCTATAGATCTCTGAGGAGATGGGTCAAATGAGCCCCCAACACTAGCAGATACTGATTTTGAATTGCCAAATTAAGTTTGAAATGGGAAAGATGGCACACCTATATTTCCAGGCATTGGATTGAAGACTGAAGGAAATGGAAGTTGAAATATTTGTGAATTTTGATTGTTTGGAAAAAAAAGGAACTTGAAAATTTGAAAGAACTTGAGCTTGGGAATGTTGAATGTTTGGATTTAGGAAGAAGTTTGGTAATTGGAAATTAGTATTTGGATTTGGATTTTAAGGGTTTGAAGATTGTGAATTTTGGCTATTTGGATTTTGAGGGCAATTGGAATTTTGCAAGTAACTGAGAAAAGAATTTAAATTGAACTGATTTGGGTCCATTTTATCCAAAAAAAAAATTGAGTAGAATTTGTGTAATGGAAGAGTAGAACTTGTATAATTAAAAGAGTAGAATGGTATTGAAAAAAATAGAAATGAAATGTGAAAAAAGTTGAGAATACATTGGTATTTACAAAATAAAATATAAATAAAATAATCATTTTAAAAAATTTTAGTTGTTGAGCAATGGCTTTTTTAATGAATAGTCCTAACAAGGGACGTTCCTTGCTCAAGGGCCAAGGCCCTTGCTGCCCATCCCTTCCAGTACACGCCCCACGTAAGGGACGGTCCCATCACAACAACCCATGAAGCAAAGGACTGTGTTGGAGATGGTCTAAGATCCAAGTTGTGTATGATCGGGTCATATGTGCTTTGCAAAATCCCAAGTGCCATGTTGAAGGTCAGTTGACTTGTGTCATGTTAAAGAGCCCTTTATGTATTTTGCATTTGAATAATTATTCATTTTTAAAAAAATTCATTTAAAAATAATTATTTATTTTTAAAATTTAAATAGCATTAATTATTTTTTTACAATAATATTTCTATTAGATTCTATTGGAGGAGGAGAAAGATATAGTAGAGGAGAGAAGAGAAAATAGAAATATTAACTCTTTCTAACTTTAACGTTTTTCTAATCATTTCTTTCATTCGAGTACACATTTATAACTGAGCAATTATTTAAGAACAAAGAGAGTACATTGAACTTGAGTTTGATTTTCATATTTCTCCTATAGTGATCTATAAATATTTTATAAGTATTCGATAAGCTTGAAGATATACCTTGATTTTGGACTAGGATGAATTTTCCTATTAAATCTAAAATTTTATTCATAAAAATACATATATTGTGATTCTTTATAGACTTTGCTACGTTTATGAATATACATGATTTAATTTATTAAATTATTAATAAAAATTATGTAAATATAGTATCAAGGTTTTTTACATGAATAAAATAAAAAAATACCTTATTACGTACATGTGCTGGATTTTATTGTATTACATATATGTCTTAAATTTTTTTTAATAGAAGTTGATTTGAATCTACTTTCCTTTAAAATTCAAATTTCACACAAAAATATAAAGAATTTGATTTAAATCAATTTTACAAATGATTAACAACAACAGCTTTTTCATATGTTAACACCAATTGTTTTAGACTTCTGACACATCTGCACCACTTAGAAGTCATTTTAAATTAACTTTAGTCTATTAGTAGAGTCTAACAGAAGTCTATTTAAATATTATTATGAATGGTGTTGGTGTTTTCCATAAGTCTACTTAAATCAACTTTTGGCACTACTCTGATATGATATGACCATTGCATGTGACTGTTGTATGCAAAATCAATTTAAATCAATTTCCTACTAGTATTTTCACCGTGAAATTTGAAGTTTATATGGAAGTCAATTTCAATCGATTTCTATTAAATAAAAAATAAAACAAAAATGTAATGAATTGAAAAGTCGAAGATGTATTTAATTAGGTATTTTTTTTATTATATTTATGTGGAAAAAACCATTGTATCAATCTATTTAATCTAATCCAATATATATTGCATATAAAAAGGTAAACCTTAGGTAAGCTTTTCCATGTGGATTTTTGTGTTTTTGGCATTTGGAAAATGATTTTGCCATTTGGTACCGATAATAAGCACTTGCATTGCATCAATAAGAAAGTCTTCTCTCATAAGAAGTCTTCTCTCATAAACTTGAAAGCGTTAATTATATCATTGGTATCACTCGTATCTATTGGTCAACATTTCGTTAAAAAAAATAAAAAAAAACTCACAATCACTTATATTATATTATTTCTGTTCTCTAATAAGTTTCCATCTTTACTTATATACATATATTAAGAAAATAATTGGATAAATTAAAATTAGAGTAAATTTAAATATATTTTACAATACTACCCTTATCACCTACCCTAATACTCTCTCCCATATTTAATCTATTCACTAATTGTCTCTCATAAGGGTATCAAAGGAAAAAAAAAATTAATGTTATATAGAATTCTTAAAAGTACAGATAATGCTAGAAAAATAAAATTTTATAGATGGACACTTATTAAAGAGTGAAGATAGTACCAAAATAATGATGAGCCATTTATTAAAAATTTAGAAAATTCTTTCATATAACTTGTGGAATTTGTTTATCCAAATATTGGATAAAACATAATAAACTCATAACTCTTTCGAGGAAAAACCTAGTCTTGCTTTAACTAATAATAAAAGTGTTGAGTTTGTGAATAATTATTGATGACATTAATTCGTGGTGATGATAGAGACTGATTGTATGTGCAAGGAAGGTGCAAAACAATAAGAATTGCTGATATTTCCACAAAACTTTTGAGTTCCCTTTCACATTCAAGATAAGCTCGAATTTAAAGTTGGTCCAATTATCCTTCTCAAAAGTATAGGTCAATGAAGAGTATTGTGTAATGGGACGAAACTGAATATTACTGGAATGGGAACTCATATCATTCGATCCATGATTTTTTCGTGAAAAAATTATGATTACGTGATTTTCATTCTGCAAATAACTTTGGTACCATATAATTCTAGCTTGTCTACCAAATTTCTAAGAAGACAATTTTCCTTGATGGTGTCTTTTCATCCACCATAGTTAATACTATAATGGGTCTGCACTTGAATATAGAATTATTATATTAACTTTTGAGTATTTTTTAAATGAAAATTTGGTCAATAGATAAGAATGATATTAATGTAAAAAATAATGCTTTTAAGTTTGTAAGAAGAGAGACATTTTTCCGTATAAGTACTTTTGAGGGTTTTTTTTTTTAAATCATTCGATGGAAGATGGACCAATAGATAAGAGTGCTATTAATGACATAATTAATGCTTTCAAGTTTATGAGAGAAGACTTTTTAATAATGTCATGCAAGTAGTTATTATTGGTGCCAAATGGCAAAATCATTTTCCAAATGTATAACAAAAGTCCATATGAAAAAAAAAGTATTATTTGTATTTACAATTTATGAGACACTGTGTCGATATATATTTATTTATCTTTAGATGTAATATAGATCTCATTTAGTTTGAATTTCACGTGTCATCGAAAGATATATGAGAGTGTGTTAGTATAATATCTTATACATTGTGAGTATAAATAAGAATGCTTCATTACAAAACTATAAATAATAATACTCTATTACAAAACTCATCTGAGATTTTTCTTTTATATATTATATTAGATTCAATGGTTGCGGTTGGATTAGATTAAACTAAATATAATGGGCACTACTAATCCATATAAAAGCTTAAAATAATATCCAAATATTTTAATAAAATTATAATACAAAATTTTAAATTTTTTTAATATTTTCTTTTTACAGGTTCAAGTAGTTTTTTGCCTTTTTTTTTCCGCTTTCAAAGATTCTAGCTTTAGGTACAATTTTTAATGGGCTAATAGGAATTTTAATCTGCACCCCAAACATGATATTCATGTGTCTTCTATTCCCAATTTCATATAATCAAATACATGTTAAGGATCAAATCACCCACGTTTTTCTGGCTTACACTTTATAGTTATACTATGCCCTTTTTTTCCTCCAATTCTTTCTCCCAAATTGCCAAGCAAAGAGTGAACAAGGATCAAAACACCCATTTTTTTAATATAAAAAAAGTGTAAAGAATCATTATATTTTGTTGTTATTGGGGACAATTAAGTCACTAGACTAACTTTCTAGCAGCAAACTGTTTGAATATGTACTCCCAGATCAGATCCCATAAAGATGTCCCGAAATACACGCAAGGGGAAGGGAAAGGATAAGAACGGAACCGAAGGGGAGAAGACAATACCTACAATGGTCCTCTCCCTAACCATATAGTGTGGTCTTCCACTCTTTCGTTGCTCACAAATAATTTGACGGAATGGAGCAGTCACTAATTATGGATAGGACTGGAGAGAGCTAAGTTTTTGAGAAACCTAGAGCCAAAATTGGGCAGCAAATAATGATGGGGAGGGAGTGATGGGAGAGATCTCAATTAATAGGTTAAATGAGAAAATCACAACCGCAGACTAACTTTAAGATAATAAATTTATAGATCTCTCTATCTTGTATATTTTCCATTTAATTCATTTTCAAATAATCTCATATTTGAAATTCTAACCAACAACAACGATTGATTTTTATTTTTTTTTTTTGTCTTTTTAATTGAGAAGAAAGGGGAGTGAGAGAGAGATATTAACGTATGAGATAGAAGTTAAACAGCACACAAAGTCATCAGTTCTACCTTGTCTTTATTCAATTTCTTGGAGTCATGGGAATAACGTGGATACCCAATTGGCCACACAGATATGCATGTGACATTTCACATCTGCTACTTTTATTCCTTGCCTTTTTTTTATTTTTTAGGAAGGAAGAGAAAGAAGAGAGAAACAAAGATGAATAATAATAATAATAATAAAGGAATAAGGTTGAATTTGCTTTTATGTGCTAAAAAGATCCCAAGATGGGGGCCTGACGGGTGAAGTGGGAACAAGGGAGGTGGATGCCACCAACCATGAAGCTACAAGGAGGGAAGTAAAGGGAGGGGGGCATATGCAGGCAAAATAATATACACATGACCAAGATCTTCTTCAGCTATACAAACACAAATGACAATCTTAGTGTAAGTTTGTGTGTGGAAAAAGATGCCCTCAACTCGTTTGCTTCCCACACTCACTCACTATTCATGCATGCATGGGTCACCTTCAAGAATGTAACTAAACATGGAGAGGGTGAAGAAAAAGAAGAAAGAAAAGCAAGCAACATATGGTAAGGGGTGGGGTGAGGGAAATGGTGGTGTGGGGTGGGGGGACCATGTTGTTAGAAATTATGGGCCCACAAGCATTTAAGTATCTAACACGAGGCCAGCCCAGATGGCGCTGGGTGGGAGAGTGGTGTTTGGCCTTGTGTTGTCTCATTGATATTTCTCATCAATTGTGGCCACCATTTGATGCAAAAGCAGGTTGCGGATTATGGCCTGATACCACGACAACATGTCAATCTTTTCCTTTTGGATTTGGACGCAAAGTTCGGGGAAAAGTCCACAAACACTGCCTTGTCCTTACTTTGTTGCTGGGGGCGGTGGGACCAGGTCCAGGTCCCCTCTTAACCAAACCAACTCACTTCATCATTCATGCCTTATTACTCTCTGCAGCTTGCATAATAATGATCCATCCACGCACACATCTTTTAAAGTGGCTTCTAATCTTCTATGTTTTGATTGAGGATCCTAAGGGTATTAATATTAATATTAATATTCTTTACAGATGAGTTGGTTAGAATTTGGTTATGAAGTCACTAACTTGAACTTTATCTTTTATAATATTTTCTTTTTGAAAAAAAAATGGAACAAGTAAAATTTAATATTGACCATAGCATTGATGCCCTAATACTTAAAAATGGGTGTTCAATTGGGACACTATCCAATCATCATTAAATGTGATGAATAAGTGAAAAAAGTTTGGGCCACGATCACATTTAATGATAATGGAATGAGTGTTCCAATTAGACATCCATTTTTAAATGTTGGGATAGCATTTTTGTATTGACCATTAACTGCTTAAGAATACTAATAAATACCTTCAGAAGCCAGAGAAATTTCCAGTAACAGTGCATTTGGTTGGGGTGAAATTAAGGGAAACAATTTTGTGAATGAGCTCTCTCACGCCAAAAGAGAAAAAAGAAGTGTCTATAGTCAATAATAGTGACTATGCATATGCTTGGTTATATGTTTATAGAATTGGTTGTGTTTAAATTGATTTATTTACGATTGATTTTACCCTTTTGATGATACGGAATTAAAAGAGGGTCCAAAACACTCCCGAATTAAGAAAACTTTCAAGATGGTCCAAAACAGTTTTGTGGATCATGATGCCAGAATCACGCCCCGTATTCCTGCGTTTTTATTAAAGAGTAGATGAGAGTGTTTTTAGGTACCCCTGTCCCGGGGCGGGGTGCAAGTTCAGAGGCCAAGCCATTATTTCTGTGTTTTATTGAGTGTGGCGTCTTCTATGAGAGTTCAATAAAGAGGCAAAGGCGTTTTTTCATCTTTTTGCAATAAAGAGCCCAATAATGAACTCGGGCTCTGTCTTAGGCTTATGGACTATTGAAGAACTACTTTATGCAACTTGTATTATTAAAGAACAATGGGCCCATTTGGGAACAGTAAGGTACCTGTGCTAATAACCTGAGTCCAAATCATATCGCACATACGACGTATCCAATAACAGTGTTGCCACGACCAAAAACAATAATAACAGTGTCGCTGTTGACCATATATATATATATATTATATATGAAATATCTTAGATTCAAATTTTGATACCCAGAAACTAAAAGCATAAAATTGACTCAACGGGTAACATCAAATATCTTTGATTGAAAAATCTTAGAGCCGTAACGCCATCACTAATTCATGTGACATGTCACATAATAGGAGACAGCCTCTCCACTTTCAAACATTAGATTTAGAGGGAAAAGGAATACAAAATTCGTCTTTTTTTCTTTTCCCTATGAAAATACATCATTTGAATGGCTTGGGATCAATGAATGAAAGCAAAACCGTAGAGCCCAAAATGCTCGAAGTAAGAGGCTTTAAGCTTATCATAAAGGATAGTAAACCCAAACTTGAAAATATAAGGTCACGTCCTTTGTCAATAGCGTAAATTAGTAGTTATTATGGATCTAAAGATAATCTATACAACCTTACCAATAAAGTCCGATGTATAATTGGGTCCCTTAAACACTATGATATGGGTTTGATCCATATCTGTGTGTATGGAAAAGATTTTGCTGGGAGACTTAATCCCAATTTGGTGATTTCTAAGTCTCAAAAGGATAACACAACATATGTGGAATCATGGTGAGAGAGACCAAAATCAACTATGAAGTCATGGAATTGGTTTTGGTTGCAACAAAGCATTGTTACGTTGAGAGAATGCTCCAGTATACGAACGGTGGGTTTTTAGGATGATTCCTCCTTTCTCATGGTTGGTTGAATGGCAAGGGTGGGGTATCTGTAAAGAGACTCCAACGCCTAAGTCAGCAAGGGAGTGACAAAGAGGAATACACCATTGGAATAAAAATTGCTTGCCAGAAAGATTTCTCTTTTCCTATTTATATTGCTCGAGTGTATCCAAAATGGGCAATCCCAGGGCTAAGCTGGGGTGTACGAATTGTATGAAATACTACTAGGGGAATCATTCTAGAACGTGCTATGCTCGCTCCGTCCTTGAGGCTATGCTTGTTCAACTTCTCTGAGATATGGACCTCGAATTAATCTGCGCTCGAGATATTGTAGGAGGACCCGAGGGAACTATCTAGTGGGCTTCGAAGACTGATCACATAGGATCGGAGAGCCAGAATGGCTTGATCTTCGTCGACTTGAGTGGGTGGACACTGGGCTCCAAGATCCGAGCTCTTAGGCTGTAACAATTGCCTCCAACTTGACCACCGAGTGATTGCACTAGTTGCCGAGTTTCCATTTTGAGCATCGGTCGCCTTTGGGGTTTAGTTTTTCCACTTTGTGCCCTCCAAGGGTCTTATACTATGCTTTGTCCGATATGAGGTAGTGTCAGCCCGGGATAAATCATTTCAAGAGCACGGGCCTCTTCCGAGGACATATCACCTATCCCTGCTCATTGACTGAGATAGATCTGAGATAAATCATGTCCTATTCAGGTACGAGTTGCGCTCATATCGAGGAAAAATTTCCCCTCGTTTGAGTTCCATGACCTTTTTGCCTGATGTGATGCCTCCTTCTCCAATGGGAACATGACACGTGGCCCTTTGCGCTCAAGCATCGTGGGAGTGACCGTAGTGCTTTTCCATGGACGGTTTTGCCCTTGATGTCCCCTGTATAAAGGCTTCCCTTTCCCATTTTCATTTTTTCATTCTCTCTCTGCACACATTTTTCCGTTTCTCTTCTTGTTGTGCATTGTTGTGCTTCATCACACTTTCATCGTGTTTCGTCGTGCTTCATCGTTCTCTGCCATTCTTTTCTCGCCTGTACAGTTTCGGTGTGTGCTCTTTTCATTTTTTTCGCATTCTCTTTACTTTGCTTGGGTTTGGGGCCTTTTCTTCTCCTTCTCTTCTATTTTTGGGGGCCAAGAGGGTTTTTCAAGGTGTCTTCACCACTCAGAGCGACGATTCTAGGGGCATTGCCGCCCTTGTATGTGGGGGAACCACCCTTAGGGTAGTTTTTAACTATTTCCGCTTAATTTTTCAAATTTTATCCCTTCTTAGGCATTTTCATGGTGTTTAGAGCGCAATGAACGAGAGGATGCTCGAAAGGTATAGTAAGTATCCTCTGTTCCGAGGAGAGGATTTGCAGGAGGCCAACAAACACCTCTTTTTATTTCTTTATTTTTGGGGCCGAATGCATAGACACCTCTTGGGCGATACAAAGAATGTTTTCTTTTTTGTTGGAGGGGGGATGGGTTCCACGCAACTAGCTCTGCTAGTGCTCGAACTTGGGTGCACATCATGAGAGGCAAACAAGTATGCCATCTGCCCCGCCCCTCTCGTGCGGCAATAAAAACAATATGTTCGCCCCAATTTCCCTCCCTCCCATGTTGCTAAGAGGCGCTACTGCAAGGCCCATGTCGTATACTTCAGACCTGAAATTGAAAACAACCACTTTGAATTAATGCTGATTCTTTTTCGAACATTTGGTCGTCGAATCATTGTTTTGGGTAATATCTTTTGTGGGTGAGCAGATAATGTAATGACCATTTGTTTTGGCGACAAAGTGTACTGTTGCTTTGGACAAAAATAAATAAACCAAAATTAAGGAACGAAGGGCAATCTTATATGGAGAAGGCCCATTATGTTCCAACACACGGGTAGCAGGCTCCATGAGGACAAGGAAAAACCCAAGAAAAATTTGACTTGGGTTAAGTATATTTTTAGTCATTATAAATATAGATAATTTTTATTTTGATTTCTCTAAAAGTTTTGCTTTAATTCAGTCCCTCTGTTTTTCTATATTTGTTATTGGTCCCTATCATTCTGAATTTTAGTTTATATTAGTACTTTAAAATATGATTTCAGTCATTATAAATATTAAAAAAATATTTTGTTCTTATTAATATTTTAATAATCTTCTTTTGATCCATATAAATATTATCATTTAATACTGGGCATATGAAAAAGGGATAAAAATATAATGATAGAAAAAAGAGGGATCAAGATCAAAAACAAGTTTTAGAGAAATGAAAATCAAAATGATCTATATTTATAATAACTAATAAAACATATTTAAATATTTAAATATTTAAATATTTAAGAGAAGCACTTAAATTAATATCTAATAGGTGTTAAAATATAATTTTAAAAAATACATGAACTTTTAACAAGGCTTTTATATGTGCACAATGTTAATTTAAGTGTCTATGATTATATTTATAATTTGAAATTTCCATTAATGTGATGAAAAATGGAGCAGCGATACAAAATACATGAACTTTTAACAAGGCTTTAAAAATGTTTCGTTTTGATCCTTGTTATATTAATTATTTTAGTTATCGAGTAATAATTTTTATGAGAACCAAAAGAAGACTTTCAAAATATTTATAAGAATCAAAAGTAATTTTTTTAATATTTGTAAGTATTAAATGCATATTCTTAAATATTTACAGAGACCAAAATTTTTAAAATAGGGACTAAAACCAAATTTATTACTTTTTTTTAAAAACTAAAACATATTTAAGCCAATTAAAAATCATGAGCAACTAAAATGGTAAAACAAAATAATAAATTTAGGGATTATTTTGTATTTTTTTAAGGGACTAATTTGGTGATAAAAGTAATAAAAAATGCACTTTCCCTTTTTGAATGATTGATGATGTTCATCTTACCCTCAAAAACTTAAAAAGATGCAAATAGAATTTTGAACTTTCTTAATTTTGCATTTTTAATTGTGGCTACTCTATTAAATTTTTTTATATTATTAACAAAAATTTAGTATACTATACACCCTGAACTTCATGTCATATACAACCCAATATCTTAATAATATACAATTTAATATCCTAAACTTTTCTAAACATGTGCTATTTTTGTTAAAAATAAATGAAAAAGTTAACAAACAGGTCAATTTGCATGGTTAAAAAATGCCAAGGGTTGTCTATTTGTGTGTGTTTTCAAAATTCTAGAATAAGATGTACATAATCTATATGTAGTTTAGCAGATAAAGTGTTATTTTTCCATAAAAAAATGTAGGGAACTAATATTGTAAAATGAACAAGAAGTAAAGGTTTATTTTGACTCTTGAAATTATATAAGTACTTCATTTTAGTCTTTGAATTCAAGAAATTGTCAACTTTGTCTTTGAAGTTGTAAAAAATTATTTAAATTAGTTCTTAAAAAACGTATCTTAAAGACTAATTTAAATTACTTTTCAGAAACTAAAATAAAATATGCATATAATTTCAAAGAAAAAATTAAACCAACCGTTGTTAAGTGAATGAGGGGATGACTTACTCTGATACATGTTATGTGGTTACAAGTTATGTATGTTAGTTGGTACTTGCTATTAGCAGCGATCTTTTCGATTCTAGTAACACTATTATCACTCATTTTGTTCTTGCCGATTGGCTTTTTTATCCAATAAGCTAGTCACATCTTCACATTTACCATAATATTATTTTAAATAGGGTGGGATCCATTTGTTAGCTCCAGAACCATTCAGAAAGTATTAATACAAAATATTTTGAGCGATAACAAAATCAATTTAGAGAAAACATTTTGAAGAACGACTAATGTTTCTCTTGAATTTCTTGAAATAGCAAATAGGTTCTTTCGTGTGTATAACATGTTTCTTGAAGCAAAAATAATTTCAATTTATATGTGCGAACATAATTTATCCCATTTAAAGATATAGGAACTCAATAAAAGTGAAAATTATATCGTGAATTAAATGTATACATGCTTAATGAACTGAAAAAAAATCATTGTATATAAGAAACTAAGGCACGAGTATTTGAAAGTAGGACGTGACTTCAAAAAGTGCACTTCAAATGAAGATTTCAAACCAGATTTGAAGCAAGTGTATTCTACAAGCTTTAATCATCATGATCGCTATCATCTCATTACTACAAGCACTAATTAAAGACTAGAAGATCATATATATATATATAAAGAAATTGATACTGCACTTCCAAAAGTTCACTTCATAGTGAAACGGTGCAATCTAGAAGAAAAAGAAGGAAATTTGAATTTCAAATTTAAAGTCAAACCTAGTTACAGACTAGCGTGTCATCTCTTCTGGCAACTTGGTTAACCATTCCAGTTTCTAGAAGGAAGAGTTCAGAAATATCGTTCAGAAAGTAAAAAGTAGTTTTTGAATGTGACCTCAGAAACCTCTATTGCACAATGGTTTCTAGAACAGCTCCGATAGACAACTAGCTACTCCCCTAGATTGCTTTTCCAAGACAGAAACAAATGATCAACACATGTTACTTGGACAACTGATCAAAGGCAACGATTATAAATAAAGGCCATCTATAAATAGAGATGTTGTGCTTGCAAAGAAGAATATCTTGACATTGCATAAGAGTTGAAATACAGTGAAAATTTCTCTTCATCTCCTATAAAGTTCATTACATCTTGTAATCAGTTTCCTTGTCTGTAAAAATCTTTTTTCTACATTCTTAGTAGATCAGACGTTCTTCCGAGGAAAAATCATAGAAAGAAGTCATTCAACTTTTTCCCAGGCTTGTCATTGTATATCTTATAGAAACTTGAGTGTAGATTAGTTTGAGTGACAAATCCACACACAAACCTTTGAATCCTCGATCCAATAGTGATCAGTGTGAGTTAGCTTGGAGAGGCTAGTCAAAGACTACTTACAACATGACAGTATAGTTTGCTACAAGTTATAGTTTGGCTTGGAAAGGCTAGTTAAAGACTACTCAGATTGTGATAGTGGAGTGTACTTGCTGGTCACTAGTTCAGCTTGGAGAGGCTGATCAGAGATTACTTGGTTTGTGATAGTAGAGGTTGCTACTGGTTACAGTTAAGAGCTTGGAAAGGTTGCTGTAAAGACTATCCTTTAACTTTTTTGGTTTGAGAAAGAGTTTTAGTGGAACTCAACAGTTGTTGAGAACTGAATATAGGTAGGATTGGCTAAACTAGTATAAAAACATCTGTGCAGTATCTCTCTCCTTTAACTCCTTTATATTACTACATTACTAATTATTATTATGAGTTTCTCTTTAAATCTTTTACAACTGTTATCATATTTACTATTGTTCAGAAAGTAACTTTTGGAAGTCACTGACACTATTGCCATTGCACTTCAAGTTCACAGCTTGATAGTATTTTGCTTAAGTTTTTCAAAAGCTAAGAAGGAAAAAAAAATGAAACATGATTCAACCCCCCATTCTCGTGCACTTTTCTACCTACAAGTGGCATCAGAGCTTAGGCCTCTAAGGGGTTGAGCATTCTAATTATTGTAAAGGACAAAGATCCCAAGGAAAAATGGTATAGAATATTCATATAGCAGAAGGATACTCTATCAACAGGCTTTCATTCTTTGATGGTGGGGTCTATGCCTATTGGAGAGACCATATTTAGTTGTTCATAAAATACACAAGTCTTGACTTGTAGGAAATCATACAGGAAGGTGATTATGTTCCAACGGAAGAAGTTCCAGGAACTGACCCTCAACATCAAGAGAAGTCCCTAAGAACATGTAGACAGTGCAACACAAGGCCAGAGTTCAGTTGAACTCTAAAGCAAAGTACCTGCTTACATGTGCACTAAGCAAAGTAGAATATGATAAAATTATTGCTTGTGATACGGTAAAGGAGATATGGGACAGATTGCACATATTGTATGAAGGCACTGATCAAGTTAAAGAAACAAAGATCAGTATGCTGGTTCATCAATATGAAATATTTAAAATGACTGATCAAGAAAGTATTGATGAAATGACACAAGATTCATCCACATTATCGATCAACTGAAGGGACTGGGCAAAAGGTATTATAACTTGGAGATTGTTAGAATAATCCTGAGAAGTCTCCTTGCAAAATGGCTACCCAAGGTCACAGCTATCACTAAAGCCAAAGGCATTCAAACTCTAGGCTTAGACGCACTCATCAGGTCTCTTAAAACCCATGAAGTAGTATTCTCATAAATGTATGGTGAATCCATTAACAAGAGCAAGTCCATGGCCTTAAAATCATTTCATCAAAAACAAAGTAAAAGCAAAGCAATGAAAGTTGTTGAAACCTCTGATGAAAAGGAAGAGTTTGATGATGATTCTAAAGAAGAGGATGAAGATGAGATCTCTATGCTGGTGAGGAAGATGTGCAAAGCTTGGAGAAGCAAGATAAAAAGAAGAACAGACATCAACTTTAAAAAGGTCATAAAAGGCATGGGAAAGCTGAAAAGTGTCACTTGTTACAATTATGAAGAGAAAGGACAATTCAAACCTGAATGTCCCAAGCTCAATGGTCCATAAAAGAAGTTTGGCTCCAAGAAGAAAGGTATATTGGCCACTTGGAACGACTCAGAAAAAGAAAAGAAAGGATTATAAGGCCAGGAGGAACAATGTAACATCCTCTGCTACTTTATGGATTGATGACTGTCTCCACAAACCAACACAGGTCTTTTCAGCATGCTTTTGTCCTCACTCACACGCTTCCTGGGAAAACTTTTCAGGAGGTCACACATCCCAAAATTGCTCCAAGTCAAGCATGCTTAACTATGGAGTTCTTTCGTGATGGGCTACCGAAAAGAAGATGCATCTTGTTGGTATAGGCAATACAAATTAATTCATATAAGCCTCTCTCATTCGGGTGTATTATCAGTTCATTCATGAACCCCTCTGCTTTCGAAGTCTGCTAGGAGCTGCTCCTTGTCTGTGCCTCCTTGCACCGACGATCACTCCCTGATTTCGCAATCCCCGGGTGTTACATGCCCGCCAACTTCCGCTTGGTTTGCCTTCGAACCACACCATACTGGGAGAAGTACAGACTCTGATACCATTTGTAATATCCCCTGCTACTTTATGGATTAACGACTGTCCCCACGAACCAATATAGGTCTTTTCAGCGTGCTTTTGTCCTCACTCACACACTTCCTGGGAAAACTTCCCAGGAGGTCACCTATCCCAAAATTGCTCCAAGTCAAGCACGCTTAACTATGGAGTTCTTTCATGATGGGCTACCAAAAAGAAGATGCATCTTATTGGTATAGGCAGTACAAATCAATTCATATAAGCCCTCTTTAACTGTATAGTCTCATACCTATACAGTCTCAGGATCTCTCTCATTTGGGTGTGTAATCGGGTCATTCATGTACCCCTCTACTTTCGAAATCTTCCAGGAGCCACTTCTTGTCTGTGCCTCATTGCACTGGTGATCATTCCCTGACTTTGCAATCCCCGGGTGTTACAAACAGGATATTGCCAACCTATGCTTCATGGCATACTATACTTCAGAAAATGAACTTGAAGTGAATAATTCTAATTCTGATCTTTCCGATGATGAACTATTGTCTTTATATGAAGAGTTGCTTGAAGACTCTCAAACACTTTCCTCTCACAATCTCAACTTGAAAAAGAAACATTAAGAGGTTGTTTTAGAACTTAAGATGGCCAAGTCAGAAGCAGAGCATCTAAGGCTTAAGAAAGAAGAATTAAACGAAGAAAATAAAGTTTCTAATATTAAGCTCAATGGATTAGAAGTTGAAATCTCTAAGAAAAATGAAAAAACTCAAAAAATTATTTCTGAATTAGAAAAGACTTCAAGGCTTCTCAAATCAGACCTTGAAAATATGGTTAATGGTTCAAAGAATCGTGATCTGATGCTTGGAGTTCAGAGGCCATATTTTCAAAAAATCGGGTTAAGATATGAGGAGGAAATGGATGAGAAAGGAAAAATAACTCAATTAAAGAAAGTAAGGAACAAAGTTTCTTGCACTTTTTGTCATAAGAAGAGACACCTACCTGACAAGTGCTTCATATAGAAGAAGTCTATCAAAAAGGTTAGGAAACCTCCCCCATTAAAGACTAACCCAAAAGGACCTAAGAGAGTTTGGGTACCTAAATTAAAAATCATATTTGTTATTGGTGTATCTGAGAACGCACATTGAAGTAAACAACAAGTTGTACATGGATAGTGGCTGCTCCATACACATGTCTGAATCCAAAAGGTAGTTCAGAAATTTAAAGCCAAAGAGCACCGGATTAGTCAAGTTTACTGATAGAGATAAGGCCAAGATCACAAGCATAGGAAGTGTTAGAAAGGATGATTCCTACCAAATTCTAACGTACTACTTGTTTATGGTCTGGCTCATAATCTGTTAAGTATTAGCTAGTTCTGTGACTAAGGTTTTAATATTTTATTTAATGCTCATGCATGCAAGGTTATAAATCCCACTTCGAGACAAGTTATCTTATCTAGCAAGAGGCATGATAACACTTATGTGTTATTCTTGGATGACTTTCTAGATCAGGATGTAAAATGTCTCGTATCCATCACAGATGATAAGTAGTTGTGGCATAAGAAGATTGGACGTGCTCATATGAAGCTTATTTTTGAACTTTCTTTGAAAAAGCTTATTAAATGCCTATCAAAGATCAGATTTGACAAGGACTCAACTTATGATTTCTATGAGAAAAGCAAGCAAACCAAGGCTTCTCTCCATAATAAGAATGTGATTTCAACCACTAAGCCACTTGAGCTTTTACATATGGATCTTTTTGGACCAAACAAGACTGCTAGTCTTGTGGGAAGAGATATTGACTTGTCATTGTGGATGATTACTCGAGATTTACATGAGTTATATTCCTAGCATCTAAGGATGAGGTGGTTGAAAGATTCAAAGTTTTTACAAAACGTGTTTGCATTGAAAAGGATTCTCAGATGACCTGTATCAGATCTAATTATGAAGGAGAATTTGAAAATCATGTTTTTGAAGAGTTTTGTGAAAAACATGGCATCCTTAATGAGTTTTCTAGACCTAGAACTCCCTAACAAATTAGGGTTACTAAAAGGAAAAACAAAAGCTTGCAAGAGATTACCAGAACTATGCTTTTAGAAAGTGGTATCTATAGAAGCTGTAAACAACTCCTATTATATCCAAAACAAAATCTTTCTAAGGTCAATCCTCAAGAAAAAACCTTATGAGCTGTGGAAGGGTGGAAAACCCAATATATGATGCTTTCATATCTTTGGCTTATCCTATTTCATCATTAACATCAAGGATAAACTCACAAAGTTTGATCCTAAGTTTGGTGGTGGCATTTTCTTAGGTTATTCCTTAGTCTCTAAAGCTTATAGGGTATACAATAAAAGAATACTATGTGTTGAGAAGACTATTCACTTCAAGTTCAAAGAGCTTAAGAAGGACATTACTAATAATCTTGAAGAGCTAAATGAGAAACTTGAAAAACTAAACCTCAAGGATTCTTTAGAAAGCAAGCAGATAAAAGCTCAACCTTCAGAAAATAAGCTCCAGAATGTAGACACTTTAGAAAGCTGGCTCAAGACTTCAAAGCCTTTAGAAAGTAATCTTTTTGAGCATGAAGAAGAGCATTTTGAAGATGAAAGAGAAACCAAAGATCTTCAAGGCCATAGAAACTACAAAGGAGTTTCTGATTTAAAGGCAGTTTTTCAAAATAAAGTTCTATGAGACATTTCCAAAGGAGTGTAAACTAGATCATCCCTTCGAAATTAATCAAACCATGCTTTCATCTCCATCATTGAACCTGAAAGTATTGAAAAAGATTTGAATAATCAAAGTTGAGTGGATGTTACGCTAGAAGAGCTTAACTAGTTCAAGAAAAGCAAAGTCTGGACGCTCGTTGAAAGGCTCCAAGGGAAGACCATCATCGAAACAAAATAAGCTTTAAAGAACAAGCTTGATGAAGCTGGCAAAGTCATTCGGAACAAAGTAAGAGGGAATTGATTATGGTGAAACCTCTGCACCAGTAGCTAGGCTAGAAGCCATAAGAATGTTACTTGTTTTTGCTGCCTTTAAGGGATTCACGGTTTACTAGATGGATGTGAAATCTGTATTCTTAAATGGGTTCCTCTCTAAGGAATTTTATGTGAAGTAGCCCCCTGGTTTTGAGAGTGAAGATCTTCCCAACCATGTCTTCAGACTGACAAAGGCACTCTATGTTCTGAAACAAGCTCATCGAGCTTGGTCTGATAAGCTGAGTACTTTTCTGCTGAAAAATGAGTTCAAGAGAGGTAATGTAGATACTACTCTTTTTACTCTTGAACAAGATAATCACTTTCTGATAGCTCAAATATATGTTGATGACATTATATTTAGGGCCTCTGACCATTCTCTTTGTGAAAAATTTTAATATGGATCAAGCCAAACCTATGGGTACCCCTATGCATCCATCTCAAATCATTGATGCTGATGAGAATAGTGAAAAGGTATCAAAAAGTAGCTACAGAGGAATGATTGGTTTACTTCTGTATCTTACAGCAAGTAGACTAGACATTCAATCAAGTGTGGAGATTTGTGCTAGATTTCATTCTAATCCAAAACAATCACACTTAAATGCTGTCAAAAGAATCTTTAGATATCTATCCGGTACTACTAATCTTGGCTTATGGTACAAGAAAGGTACATCTTGTAAGATTGTAGGCTACTGTGAGGCTAACTTTGCTGGAGATAGAGTAGAGAGAAAAAGCACCAGTGGATACTACTATTTCTTCGGAAAAATCCTTATCACTTGGTCGTGCAAGAAGCAGAATACCATTGTTCTCTCTCTCTCTCTCTCTCCCTCTCTCTCTCCCGCTGAAGCTAAATATATAGCTGTTGCAAACTGCTACACCTAAACGTTGTAAAAAGAAACCAGCTAGAAGATTATCACCTAAGGTATTCCAAAATCTCTATCTTTTGTGATAATACTAGTGCTATTAATCTTGCTAAGAATCCTATCTAACACTAGATCCAAGCATATAGATGTTAAATAACATTTTATTCATGATCATGTTCAGAACGGAGATTTGAGTTAATGTTTGTGAATACTGAAGATAAAGTATCTGATATATTCTCAAAACCATTAGTTGAAGATTGCTTTTGTATTTTGAAAAAGCTTTTGAACTTAAAGGTTTTTGAATTCGCATAAGTATTCATTCGCAAACATCCTTGGATATTCCCTTTCTTTGCTCTAAACTAAAGCCTATAAGAAGACATCAGTTTGGAAGTTCAAAACATCAATTTGTAAGGCTAGAAAACCAGTCTAAAGATTAGAAAACCAATATTAGCCATGAAATCTCCATAAATAGCACCCAGTTGTCACGCCCTGACTAGCTCAGGCATTGTTCGCGCTTCCTCGCCAGGCTTCCATCAATCGCAAGCCTTTGCTTCAGTCCACCGAATTTGCCACTGCAAGCTGGAAGCGTCATCACATCACCCTTCTTTCTCTAGCATTGGTTGTATCCTCCTCTTCTATGCACCATTCACCTCCTTCTTCAGCTCCTTCATCTCCTTCTATATGTGTATGTGCCTTTTTTTTCAGACAATGAAAAAGAAAAAAAAATGAGAAACTAAAATCATTTAGAGTAATGGTGATGATGGATGATGAATAAGGTAATGATGATGATGGATGATGATAATGAAGATTGAAGAATAATAATAGTGGTGGTAATAGGGGAGAGGGATATGGGGAGGGGAAGGGAAGAATAGGGTTGGTTTTTTCTTTTTTATTTTTTAATATAAAATTCTACTGAAAGAATATTCTAGGAATATTTTGTTAAATTTAATATTTTTGTAATGTTTTATAGGGATAGAGATTTGAAAAAATTTATATAATATAGGACTCAGTTACAAACTTTCAAATCGTAAGGACTTAATTGAATATTGAGTTAAACATATAAGCTTGCAAATTAATTAAACCTATATATATATTGTGCGATGAGAAATTTTAGGGTTAGAGAATCAGATATTGCTACGGAGAAAAATAAAATGTGTAGAATATGAGAATAGAGAAATGAAGTAAATTCAATGGGAAAAAATCACAAGGAGAGCTCACTAACTCCTATTTATGTTAATATTTTATCATATGTTGATTACAATTCTACTTTGAATATTTTGTGGATGTAGAATCATGTCATGCCATCTTTTCTAACATACCATACAAAATTTATAAACATAACTATCTAAAGCTTTATACTCATATAGTCACATCAATGGAAAAGGGTTGAATAAATAATCTTATACAGAAATCTAGTGTGATACCTTTTTTTAATAAAAAGGTTAGAAAATTATTTTTTCTTCAAAGGGTGTCAGTTACCCTTATCTGTTATTCCGGGTCTTGGATTTCACTAAGTTTGGACCATACACGTCCTTGGAGAGCTATATAATAGAATCATATTCATGGGATTAAAAGTCTCGGTAATTGTTCGCTAGAGAAAAATAATTTAAAGAGTAATTTTTAGTGAATTTTATGAATCCCTTAAACATTTCATTTTTAGCCTACAAGTTTATAAAATCATAAGAATTTTCAAATTTGAACTAAAACCCAAAATATGGATTCTGAATTGTTAGGATTTTGATTTTTCTGATATTTTATTTGAATCCAAATAGGGGTATTTCCTTATTTACATTTATGTTTTAAAGTTAATGGAGAGTAAAATAAATGAGGATAAAAACTTACAATTAAGAAATATAACTACAGAGACTGCCACAGCAGTTGACAGAGAGTAAGGCGGTACGGCAGCTAGGGGAAGGACTGCTCCAGTGGTCATTCACTGCCCAGGTAATCAAATTAGTATAAAAACCCCTATTTTGGGATTCCAAACATGAAGCACAACCCCTACCCCCTTAAAACACAAAATGCTCGTCTCCTACCTTTCTCTCACCCCATTTTCAACAATCTAACATCAATCTTTCACTTCCAAGGCTTTAAGGTAAGAGATTTTGATGTTTCTACTCCTATTCTTCCATTTCCCCTTTATTCTTGAGGTTAGTCTTGCTATTTCTCCATGTTATCCAAGAGGTGATGTTCCTCCTTGGTATTAGAATCAAATTTGAGTTATTTTGTGATTTATAGAAGTTAATCTTGATTACTATGGCTCCTATGTCAAATATTGGTGTTGTTCCTACTCCAAAAAGCCTTGCAGTATAGTTCCTTCACTGTCCACCCCACCAGGTGAGTGGGTTCACACTTGTGATCTCTATGTTGTCCATTAGAGTTATTTTCATGAAACTATGATTTAAATTATGATTTTAGATACTGTTTTTAGAGACTGCTGTATAAGAGTTGAGATTTATGTTGAATTATCAATTTGTGAGTTTTAAAGTAACATGAACTGTATTTTAGAAAACTCATGGGACCATTATTGATAAAATGATTCTATTTATAGTTAGGTTTAATTGTGATTATTAGAGATTTATGATTGTTAAAATGTTTATTTTAAGGAATGTTATTATAATTTTAGACTTTTAAAGCTTATGAAAGAATGTTGGTGAGAATTTATTTAGAAACTCAGATATAAAAAGATTTTAGAGCACGAATCTTTGTATGACTTAGAACAGTTGGCGGATACATATTCTGTAAACTCAAAATCACAATATCTATAAAGGGTGATCCCTTGGACATGATTTCATAGTTACAATTATGTTAAGGTCAGATTGTTAGAGTTATGTGGATTCAAAGCTCTTAGAGTACTTAGAGGTTTAAAAAATTTCAGATTTACTTGAGTTGTGAATAGACTATGATTGTTAACCTTGATACCAAGTTGCCCTCAAGGTAATCTCATATAGCAAAGAATGGAACCTATTTAGGTGTCCACGTTAGATCCCTGATGGATCATAGAGCAAAATATTTTTCGATTCTTGAAGAACCATAGAGTAGAGATTCCCATTTCTCTATTTAGATATTGTTGTTGATTTTAAAGGTAAACAATGATTTGGTTATATGCATATATTTATGTGAAATTTTTTAAAGCTTATTATTATTATTGTTATTGTAAATTGTTGCATGATTCCTTTGCTGTCCCATGAAGGAGGTTTCAGGTAAGGATTCACTCACTAAGTTTTGCATAAAACTAACCCCTCTCCTTTCTCTTACTTCACAGATAGAACAGCTGCTGCAGATTGTTCTCAGTCATCCTTCTCCCACCAGCATTGAAGTTTCAATGGTGAGCTTCACTTAGGTAAAGTATTTATATTTTTATCTAGAGTGATCTAGTATAGATGCAGGCATGATTTCAAACTATAGAGCATGTTTATATTTTTGCATATCATAATACTATTTTAGTTTGTATCAAATAGTTTGGCACTTATGAGTATTTCAAATAAGAGTAGCTTTATTCATACATGTTTTGTATTATGATTCACAGATGATAGCTAGTATGATTTAATAAAATAGGTGATTTGTATGTAGAAAATGAAAATATGTTTTGCATAATTTTATAATCAGTTGTGCATATAGAGAAGTCCAAGTCATGAGGCTTACGTAAGAATGAAACTTTTCACATGCCAGTCATATGCCTGAATCAGGTCGTGACATTTAGAAGGTAAATGTTATGTTATAGTCATAGAATATTTCTTCTATTTACTAATATGTTGAGTAGGCTTAGGTGATTGTTATGGAGGAGATTTTGTGTGATAAGAATAGAGAGAATTAGTCTAAACTAATGAGAGAGCTTGTAGTATCGACCCCCTGATGGTAAGAAATCAAAATCAAGTTCAAGAATAGACAAAGAAGAATATCCCAACTATGGAATGGATAGACCAATTTACTAACTTACTGTTACAGTTAGGGGCACTCCCTATTTATACTAGTTTTGCATCATAACACTGATTGCATACTTTGTCTCATTTGAATTTTGTGTTAATTTGGTTGGAAGAAATTCACAATTCACTAGTTCCTCTGAAGCTGGCTTGGGAAATTAGAGGGCCAAACATCCAATGCAAAAGTTTTTTTTCCAAATCCAAACTTGTTTTTGAACTTCTTGAAGTTAATCCCAATTTGCATATTGGGTAAAGTCACACTCCATTGAAAACCCAAGACTTTTATGCAATATCGTAATTAAACTTATCAAATTATCTCTTTTCATTTTACTATTTTCTTTTTTTCTTGTTTTTGTTAAGCTTCATTGCACTGTCTTTGAACACATGCTTAGTGCACTAGGTAAATCACATGTTTTATTGATTACAAATATTCTCCCATGGGTCTTGATAATCCAAACAATGGAGCATACATCCCTGGGTGGACGCTATGATGACCTTGAATTCACCTCCCTAGGAACCTAAAATGGTCATGTCTTTATCAATTTATAATTTAATAAAGGTTTTTGTTTCAATACCCTTGGAGTACAGATACCATTTTGAATCTAAGGGTTGTGATTTACTCATAAGTGTTTAAAATATTAATAAATTTGGTTAGTGGATCACATGGACAATTTTCAACCATAAGTTACTTAAAATGCAACAGTACCAATGAACTTTATAGGAGTACCAGAAAAATTCCTATAAATAAATGAAATTGTAAGCTATATTACAATAATAAGCACATCAATGTATAAATATTGCATGGCTTTTCTTGAAGTTAGCCCATTTAAAACTTTTCATTCATTGGATTAATATAGAAAAATTGCAATATTTTTTAAGTTTAATTAATTTGCAGATATCTATAGTTTCATCAAATTTTCATTTAGATCCTTAAAAATATTTTTTTTTAATCACATCCAAATATTGAATAAAAGTTTGTAATTTGGTTCCAAATGTGAACAAGGATGGATTAGGGGGTGCTAGCAGGGGTTAAGCCCCCCTCCCCCTTAAAAAAAGAAGACTTTTCACAATGTATATTGATGTTATGTAATTATGTAAAAAGATATTATGGAATGTTTTGAGCAAAGTGGAAAAAGTAAGGTGCAAGTTAAATTATCAAAAAAAGTAGAGAGAATGTATAAGTCTGGGACCCATAAATTTTTTTTTAAAAAAACCACATACAAAATTTCAATCTATTCTATTTCCGTTTCACCCTGGGTGCCCTCCTTCTCCTAGGCTCTAACTCCCTCCATAGAAAAAAAATGCAGTTCTTAGGCTATGATTAAGAAAACGAAAATTGAGGGAATGGCAACAAGTAGCAAGCCTAAAGTTAAGTGATTATTGTTTGAAAGTAATTTTAGGGGAGGAAGTGACATGGCTAATAAGGGACAATGTATCCCTCTCTTGCCACTCAAAAGTAAGCTTTTTTTACCCTCCAAATTAATTGCGGATGATAAAAAGGAGTGACTAATAATGGAATAGAAAAGAAATGTGAGGAGTAGAGTGGAAGAGACTATGTTATTCCCTTGTTTGGAAGTTACTTTCATTTCTTCATTGATCCCGCCAATTTCGAGGGTCAAAAAATCGTGGCTTTGACAAAGGAGGGATGCATTGTGCCTTACTAGCCATACCACTCCCTCTCCTAAAATCACTTCCAAATAATGTTCACTTAACTTTAGCCTTACCACTTCTTGGCATCACCTCCATTTTCATTCTCGTTATTATAGCCTTATTCCTCTCAACCCAAAGCTCGCCCTCAGTCCTTCACTCCTTTCGGGCTCACCCTCACTTTCTTGTTTGCTCTCTCTTTTCACAATCTTCAGCGATGGGCTTTAATGGCGAGAACATAGTGGTATGCTTCCTCTGTTCATCTCCAAATGTTGTTGTGTCTTTTGAATTTTTCATCAAATATTTTTAAGTAAACTAGTTGTTGTTAAATTAGTATGTGGGGTGGATGGTTGAAAAATGCTTGAATCAGTTTAGGGTTAGGTTTGGTTTTATGCTTTGGGTAAATTAAGTAATGGTTTTTAACCTGAGTTATATGAGTGTTACAGTTTAGAGTAAAAGTACATGTGGGCAGTAGGGTGATGGTTTAGAGTTATATAAGTGTTATGCTTTGTGTGTGGGGTTTGTTTTCTAATTGTGATGCTTTGAACATACCCATATATTTTCAAAACTCACATATTATTGCTTTTGTACTATTCCTTTATCTGAGAAGAATATGCAATTTGCAGTAATCAGCTACCCCTTTTTATTGTTTCTATACCGGTCAGTCTTACAATGACCTTATGTCTTAGAAGCAACCCGAACCCCTAGGGGTCCAACCCATAATCCGACCCATGGCTGGGCCACTCCACCTTCAGAAGATTTGGGCCTTACAAAACAAGCCTAGGAAAACTAATAGAAGAGAAAGATTCCCATCCCCTCCAAGGAGATGAAATGCCCCTCACAACGGGAATGTTGGGCCATTAATAGGAAAACGGTCCAAGCATTAATAGACCATAACGGACCCCCAACCAGGGGATATAGGACGGATCAGGATGAGGGAAAAGGAGTTCTAACCCAAAAAAAGAACAACACCTTCCAACTAGCTTGAGCTGAAATAGTAACATTTTGGCACTGTCTGTGGGAAAAGATAAAACTTCTCCAATTCCTTATACACTCCTTAGATTACACGCTCTCTACCTATCCCGATGGCCAACATGTGCAGTAAATAGAACATCCAAGACACTACAACCAATACCTAAACCAATAACAATGGAATGAGTGCAAATGATGTACCTCTCCCCCTCCCCTCCCCCTCCCCCGGCCACGTTCGTCAAACAAATTATGAAAACCCTTCAAGATATGCAGCAACAGATAAATGTCATGAACCAACGCAATAACCGCCTGGATGAATCTCGACTCTCCCTCGAGCACTCAGAGACACAACCATCACATACAAGCCGTAACCGTTATTGACCTCCAACTCATGAACCACATTACTCAGCTCACCACACTATCTCATATACCAAAACATCATCCCATCACTAACCAAGTCAAACACATTACAATCAACCCAACTACCATTCAACTGATAAACACATAACTATCCCTAACCACCTTGGGCATCCGTTTATAGAATTTATCATGTCAGAACCCGTCCCACCCTGATATCGACCACCGACCCACTTAAGAGCTTATGATGCCACATCTGACCCCCGGAGCCATATTGATGCCTTTAAGAATGCAATGCTAGTATATGGACATTTTGACGCCCTTCATCGCAAGGCCTTTCCTATTGCTCTTATAGACACTACTCAGCAATGGTTCTCATCCTTCCCTCTGTGATCAATTGTGAGCTTCAATGACCTGATCGACCATTTCCAGAACCACTTTACAGCTAGCAAAACCCATCAAAAAATGATCAAGTTTGTATGGCTTGGTACAAGGGAATAAAGAACCACTGAAAGATTTCATGGGATAATTCAATAAAGAGATGACCCAAATTAAGGACTTGGACCAAAAAGTCGCCATGTATGCCTTTGTGGGAGCATTGAAGCCAGGGCTATTTGCTGAGTCATTAGACATCAATTCGGTTCACAATCTAGATGAATTTCGTAATAGAACGGCTGGGTACATCCGAGCGGAAAGCCAGGAGAGAAATAGAGAAGAGCCTAAAGGTTAACCCGAATCTCCTGTGAGAGAGGGGACACAAGCTCGACGTCCACCCGCAATGTACCCTTAAGGCATCAAGGACCGAGAGGGAATAGGGAGAGATATCTTGAAAATCGCATCCCATGACGAGCTTACATGAACTATGCCCAGTTTGAAGTTCCAAAAAAGACTATTCTTTGTGATGTCTGCAATACCGATCTTGTAGCTCTTCTAGAAGGTCCAAGATTTTAGCCTCGATACGTCGATCGGCATAAACGTTGCGATTATCATCGGACGTTTGGCCACACAACCGATGAGTGTGACATTCTAAGAGACTTTTTGGAGAGTGTAGCTAGAAGTGGTAAATTAGCCAGATACTTCCTGCGATACTCGGGAAGAGAGGATCGAAGATCATAACCAAAAGAAGATCGACCAGGAGGTTCAGGAACAAAATCACCAACAAGAAAGGAACGGCTATCTGTCAGAGGGGTTATCTACATGATAGCAGGTGTATATGCAGGAGGCAGCTCTTCTAAATTAACCCGAAAGATGGATTTGTGAACTTTGAAAGCTGTAATGAGAAAGGTCAGAGTATTCCAAAGTCGTACGGACCTAATGTCCTGATTACTTTCTCAGCAGTATACCTCAAAGGAACAGAGCCCATTCATGGTGATCTGATGATCATTCCGGTCATCATGGCTAACTTCGAAGTGAGGAGAATCTTGGTGGACCAAGGAATTTCGGTAGGCATAATTTTCATGGAAGGCTTGCAAAGTTGGATCTACCGAAAGAAAGCATTTCTACCTCCTTTGGTGGTTTAATAGGCTTCACAGGAGAACAGGTCATGCCCAAGGGGAGTGTGGAGTTATTGACAACCTTCGACAGGGTGGAAACCATTCAAGTTAAGTACCTCGTTGTGGAGAAGCCAAGTCCATACAATATTATTATTGGCCGAACTTTAATCAGCAACCTCGAAGCAATCATTTCAACTCCCTATCTCAGTATGAAATTCCTGACCGACTTGAGGGTCGGAGTGATTCATGCAGACCAATAGGAGGCAAGACAATGCTATGTGGATTGGTTATGCATTCATAGGCCAATTCTGGCCAATGTCACAGGCCAGAAAAGGAAGTAGGCGAGTTGTGCTAATGTCAACATGGCTGAACTTGACCCTCGTGAAGACTTTTAGGAGGCCAGGCCTCAGCCCGAGGGTGAGGTGAAAAAAATTAGAATCAATATGGATGAAGCTTGGATAGTGACAGTAGGGACTAGGCTAGCGTAAGAACTAAAAGTGAAGTTGATCCTACTCTTGAGAAGGTACGCTGACTTATTTGCCTGGGCATCGGCCCGGACTTTACATGTCACAAGTTAGAAGTAACGCCCAGATATAAACCGGTAGCCTAGCAAAAGCAATTGCTGACCGAATAAAAAAAGAAGATCATAAAAATGGAAATGAAAAAGATCCTGAAAGTAGGTTTCATTAGAGAACTAAAATACACAACTTGGCTCGCTAATGTGGTCTTGGTGGAAAAGAAAAGCAAGGAAACATGGCGAATGTACGTAGATTTCACAAACCTTAATAAAGCTTGCCCCAAAGACTCATACCCCTTGTCGAGCATCGACAGGCTAGTGGACTCTATGGCTGGATATCAATTCCAAAGCTTTATAGATACATACTCGGGATATAATCAGATTCCAATGCATCCTGATGATGAAGAAAAAATAGTATTCATGATGGATGGTCCAACATATTGTTACCGAGTGATGCCCTTTGGCTTGAAAAATGTTGGGGCCACATATCAATGGCTAATGGACAAGGTGTTTGATCACCAAATAGGAAGAAACATTGAAGTTTAGGTTGATGATATGGTGGTAAAGTCTGCCTCTAGTGGAGACCATTGTGTAGATCTTCAAGAAATTTTTGAAGAGCTAAGAAAACATAACATGCGTCTTAACCCAAGCAAATGCACATTCGGGGTACAGGCGGGAAAATTCCTAGGCTTTATGATCACTCACAGAGGAATCAAGGCTAATCCGGACAAGTGTAAGGCAATTATGGAGATGAGAAGTCCAACTACAGTAAAGGAAGTTCAACAATTAGCAGGACGAATAAGGGCTTTAAGTCGTTTTATGTCCAAAGCAGGTCAAAAGACAGCTCCATTGTACAACTGCATCCGCAAGGCAAAACAATTTACATTGAGCGATGAATGTGAAATAGCTTTTCAGGACATCAAGCTTTATTTCTCAAGCCCTCCCATCTTCACAAAGCCCATCCAAGGAGAACCCTTAATACTCTACCTCTTGATATCCTCAAAGGTCGTGAGTTCAACTTTAGTAAGGGAAGAAAAGAAAGAACAACGCTCAGTGTACTTCATAAGAAAAGTATCGCAAAGACTGGAAACCCGATATCAGAAAATCAAGTAGTTGGCCTTAGCTCTAGTAATTTCATCTAGGCGATTACACCCTTACTTTCAAAGCCATCAAATCATTGTCAGGACAGATCAACTAATTAGGCAAGTCTTGGCAAAACCTAATCTTTTTGGTCGGATGATTGCTTGGATGGTAGAACTATCTGAGTACGGGATTCTATATGAAAGTCAAGGCCCGGTCAAGTCTCAATTCCTGGCAGATTTCATTAATGAATGGTGCTACCCAATCAGTACCCTAAATGAAGAATGGATTCTCTATGTCGACAGAGTATCCAACTTGGTAGGAAATGGAGCAGGGGTAATCTTGGAAGGACTGAAGGGATTAACAGTAGAGCAATCTCTGAAGTTTGGATTCAAGGCAAGCAACAATCAAGCCGAATATGAAGCCCTTTTTGTCAGCCTTCATCTGGCCAAAGAAATGGGTGCCTCTGCAGTCATCGCTAAGAACAACTCCCAGATCATCACAAGCCAGGTACCCGGGCATGATTACTTGGGTTTAATTGTACTTTCCAAATAAATTAGATTTATCGCTTTCCTCGATTTCTTTACATTCATTTAGTCTATAAATTGTCCTTTAATTTTCTTATCTTTAATCAATCACCCGTGAGAGTTGTCAACTCTTGCCTTAGGTTTAACTTTAACTTTGGTCATTACTTAAATTCATATGCAAATGTAGCTCCTCAAATAACAACGCTGGTTAATGGAGAGTATTTGGCCAAAGATGCTCTATTGGCCCAATATCTTGACCAAGTTAAGAAATTAAGGGAGAATTTCTCAAAATTCCACATTGAGCACATTCCAAGATAGCAAAATTCAAGTTTAGACCTCATTTCTAAATTAGCAAGCACAATACGACTCGGGAATAACCGATCAGTAATACAAGAAACAATTGACCAACCGACCATACCCAAAATCGGAGTATTTCATATTGACAGGTCAGCCACCTCAAGAACCCTTCCAGAAGATGATTCACCCAAATTGGCAGACTCCTGGATGACCCTTATCAAGCTATTTCTGACAACAGGAGAAACCCCTATCGATGACATGGCCACTCGAAAAATACGTAGATCTTCAGCCTATTATGTGATTGTGGATGGTCAATTGTTCAAACACAGATTCTCAATGCCCTTACTCAAATGCCTAGACCTGGAACAATCAGAATATGTCATGGCTGATTAGAGTAGGTTACTATTGACCAACAATTAAGGCCGACTGTTCCAAGTACGTTCAGAAATGCGACAAATGTCAAAGATTTGCATCCATGCACCTATCACCCCCAGAAGAGCTTCATACCTCAAACGTCCAATGGCCATTTTGCAAATAGGAGATAGACTTCTTAGGCCCATTTCCTCAAGCAACCCAGCACCAAAAGTTCCTCGTGGTGGCAATTGATTACTTTACCGAGTGGATTAAGGCAGAGCCCTTGTCAACCACTACAGCTTGGAAAATTGAGGACTTTGTATGGAAGAATCTAATTTGCAGGTATGGTTTACCTTACGCCATAGTTACTGATAATAGATCTCAATTTGCAGACATGAACTTTAAAGGTTTTTGTGAATGCCTAGGGATCAAACAGCCTCTGTAGAACATCCCCAAAGTAACGGCCAGGCAGAGGCTGCCAATAAAATCATTCTTCAGGGCATCAAGAAATGCCTTGACTGAGTAAAAGGACTTTCGGTCGAGAAATCACACAGCGTCTTGTGGGCTTACCATACCACCCTGTAGTCCACTACAAAAGAGACACCCTTTCGACTCATATATAGGGCGGAAGCCATGATCTTAGTTGAGGTTAGTCTACCATCCTTCCGGAAGGAAAAGTTTGAGGAAGTCCAAAATGTCCCGGCAAGAAGAAATGATCTTGACTTGCTTGAAGAGGAACAAGAAATGGCTCACATAAGAAGTATAGCAGCTAAAAATAAAGTAGCCTGATGGTTCAATCAGAAGGTGGTAAAAAGGCAATTTCAGAAGGGAGACTTTATGCTAAAAAGAGCAGACAAACATTTGATTGAGGAAAAACTTGCCCCAAATTAGGACGGCCTATTTCGAGTTAAAGAAAGTTTGGGGAATAGTGCCTATAAGCCTTGTAAAATTGATGGTAAGGCTATACCTCAGACAAGCAATGCCATGAAACTTCGAAGGTATTATAGCCAGATATGTGCTCTACATTCTATTTGAAATTCAATTATAAAATAAATCTTGCGGTCATTAGACGTTCTTCTCAAGGCTTTTCTTCTCATACAAATCATTTACTTTTTAAAGTCATCACGAGTATATAGGGGATGACTTCTTAAACCTCGTTATCACAAGTATATAGGGGACGGCCTCCACCACAAAACCTCGTTATCACAATTATGTAGGGTTCGGCCTTCACCACATAGAAAACGTTATGACAAGTATACGAGGATCGGCCTTTGCTACTACTAAACCTCATAAAGACATGCATCATACATGAACTGACCATCTTCATAAAAATCTACTCGAATATAATAATGAAACCTACTCCAAGTGTAAGGCCTGGTGAACTTGATTCAACTTCAAAAAACAAAACATAAAATTCAAAGTACCAATTTAACGTAGTTAAAAACCAAAAATTTACATAGCTAAACAGGGCATTCCCCGATCTTCAAGCTTTCTCGCCTTTAGGCTGACCCCTACCTTCGGCATCAGATCATTATTCGAGGGTGGATGCAGAGCACCATCAACCATTTTATGCCAAGGTCCAGCCTGATTGAAGTCTAACCCCAAATCTCCAAAAAGATGCTTGAAGTGACCCTAGGCGCATTCATAACCCACTATGAATTGTCGAGGAAGATCATCCACAATTGATTGCTCTACTTCATTCTTCTTGATCTGCATCGTAGCAGCTCTTTCAAAAGCTCCTTTTGATGCTTTTCAGTAGTTTTCAACAGTGAGGACAAAGTCTCAACCCAGATAAACAGAGCTTGAATCCACTCTTCCTGTTCCTTCTCCCGAGCCTCAGGCCTAACCTTCTCATAAGCATGTAGCTTTTCCAATGTGCTTATTCTTTCCCGAGCTTTTGATAGCTACTCATTAGCCTGGCTAGCTTGGGAAGCCATTTTCTAAACTTCTTTCTCCATGTGCCGAGCCATCACAACATTTTGAAAGGAGGTCACTTCCTGAGCACGAAATAAAGATAACAACCCAACCTTTCAAAACTTAGCCATATTAGTATCGAATAGTAGTTGGGTATCAATAAGACACTCGTTAGCAAAACACCTATCCTAACGAGAACTGATGGGCGCCCCTATATCCTTACTAAAATCTTTAAGAAATCTCATGGCTTCTTCCAATAAGGGATCAGAAGGGGTGGAGATGACCTGACTTGGAGGGCATAGCGATCGAGGAGTTTGGCCAAGAATCTGAAGACCCTCATCCATCATACCAACCGGGTCAGATTGAATGGAACTATCACCTTTCACCGACCCTGATTCCTGCGTTGGGGTAAAGGTTACATTGGTGACACCACTAGAATGCCCGGCAGAACCCTCGCCAGAACCACTAGAAGGCTCAAAACTGGCCTTTCTTTTCTTCTTAGCTCTCCTAAGAGCATTGACATCATATCGGGTAGCTTGATTAGCCATCGCCTTCTTTACCTATTCTAGCCGGTCAAGAAACAGCCCTGAAAAAAAAATCATTATTACCGGAAAGAAATAGTTCCATCCAGAACGTCCAACAAGCAAACATAAATAATCATCTTACTAAATCTTCTTTCAAGAGTGGGGATATTATCCCTATCTTGTATCAAGAAGGCACATTTCACTCCAGTCAAATTTTGAGCTACTATGTCACTGGACAATTAATCTAGCTCGACAATGTGTATTCTTTCCTCGGTGGAAAAATCTCTCATATCTACCCGCAGACTTTCTAAAGGCGAAGCATTCCACCAGAAAGGAAACTTTGGATGACCAGAGGGTTCATAAAACTGGTCCCTTACATGATCGCCAGGCTGAATCTTGAAAAATTGTTCAATATACGTCCGTCTCTTATAGGACGACTTAAATGCTTCTAGCAACCATTTTTTCCGAGCACCAGTAAATGACACTAGTGAATCACTACTAGCCTTAGGCTTGTTCACTCAAAAAAAGTGAAAAAATAGCCCCGGGATTGCCTAGAACCCCAGAAGATCACACAATAATTGGAATCCTTAGAGGAAACCCCATGAATTAGGATGCAATTGTACAAAGGCCAGCTAAAGGACGGCTAAAATATCAGTGTATAACCTAGCGAAGAGGAATTCCACTTTTACCAGGTTGAAAATGTTGTCGTACATAAAAAATGAACCTGGACCGGGATCATTGGTCACACGGTCATCAGGGTCGCAAGCAAAAAAATCAAAATCATCGGGCATACCACCAGATAACACCCCCTCCAGATCCCCAGCATCAGTAAGAGTAGACTTTATCTGCCCCAGCGAATTCGGCACATTGCTAGACTAGGGGGCCAAGACCTCAGCAGGCTGTTCAAGCATGGTCTCCTAAATAATAGAACCTGCACAGCCCAAGAGGTGCCCGGTGGAGGACCTCCCCGACAGAGAAACAAAATATAGAAAGATCAATAACAGAAAACTACAAACAAGCACTCAAAACACCCAACAACACCCAGATATCATTACCATATCACCAAATATCCATACCAATACATAAATAACCATACTAGAATAAAATACAAACTTTCTTTTTTCTAGGGAAAATACTCAAACATAAATGGTCATTGACCATTTCAAGCAAACAGAAGCACCACCATCCACAAGGATGATTTTTTAATACACGAACTAGAAAATGTGATAAAAAAAGGCATACCTTAAGTTGAACCCCGAATGGAGAAGGATCCCAGAAAGATAGGAATGCAAGGTATAGCACCAGTAATGGAGAAGCTTGAAACCATGAAGAAACGAGAACAATGCAAAAAATAGGGAAGGAAACGAATCACTCACCTAATGATATTTGTTTTTTGCTGAGAGGCATGACCTTTGAGTTTTCTTCATCATCACCGCTCATAGAAGAACGCGTGTCCACCATCGTGCGGTGGCAAAGTTGCATTTAAGGAACGTGATTTCCCAATCTATAAAATGGCGACGCGTGGCCACTAACTCGAGAGTTGAACAGTTGCAAAAATATGGAGGAAAATTCAAAATCAAAAATTATGAAGACCTCAAAAAATGGATACCCACTTGACATGAATCCATACACACCTGACCCATACTCTACTAAGTCTCTTTTGTCCTTCAGACTTCGACACTGGAGGGCATGTGGACCAGTCAGACATACAGGAACCTCGTGGATCCATAAACGGTCAACCTACGTCTCACAAGTCTCTTCAATTCTTTAGACTTCAAAACTGGAGGGCATGTATACCGGTCAGTCTCACAATGACCTTATGTCTCCGAAGCAACCCAAACCCCCAGGGGTCCAGCCCACAATCAGGCCCATGGCTGGGCCACTTCACCTTCAGAAGGTTTGGGCCCCATAAAACAAGCCTAGGAAGACCAATAGAATAAAAAGATTCCCATCGCCTCCGAGGAGATGAAACGCCCCTCACAATAGAATGTTAGGCCATTAATAGGAAAACGGTCCAAGCATTAGTACACCATAATGGACCCCCAGCCAGGGGATATAGGATGGACCAAGATGAGGGAAAATGAGTTCTAATCGAAAACAAGAAGGAGACTTTCCAACTAGCCTGAGCTAAGACAGCAACAGTTTCCTATAAATAATGAATACTATGACAATCTGGATAGAGATAAGTAATAAAGAAATGTAGCAGAAATTAGGCTGCTCCTAATTCATGAAGTTGGTTTGACTAACAACCTTTATCATGGTCTAAGCATAGCATAGGAATTTGAATGATAATTGAATAAATTCTTTCCTACACTTTCGTATTTATTTGCCTTTCGTTTGGAACCTTTGTTTTTCATGGTTTATGAATTGAGCATCCTTAATACTTATAGAAAACCAGTAATAGGTTTTTAATGTAATTCATATCTTAAGTATTTAGTATTTATGCTTTGTCTCTGTTATGGTAGAACATAATTTGTATCTTTGGTAGCTGTTGTAATGCACGTGATTGTTTTGTCTCTGTTCAGTTTTTATGCTTTTTTAATGCCCATTCCTATTTCAATGCTTTTGCTTAGGAAATGTTTTTTGAACACATAATATATTGAACTCCATGTCAACACCCAATCTACCATTATTGAATTCTGTGTGGGTTCTACTTGAAATAAAAAGATTTTATTCTTCAATCTTGGATTTAATTAGGTGTCCATGGACAATTTAATTGTGGTGGTACAAATAATACCATTCTGTGCTTAGTTGTTTTGGTAGAACGTGATGGTTTTTATGCCTTTTTGGTAGCTTTATTATGCCCAACACTTTAGCCTAGATGCCATATTATGTTTAGCTGTTGTGAAGTATTGAAATTGATGTTGCCAAATTTTTTACCTAGTTGAAGGATTCTTTATCCTAGTTGCCAAATAATTTACCCAAGCTAGCAAATATTCTAGAATGTAGTTGCTAAATTCTTTAGCCAAGTTGACGACTAGATAAAGAAATTGACAGATTATGTTTTATTGTGAAATATTGGAATTAAAGCGGATGAGAAAATGATAGATTATCTTCAATTGCTTTGAAGTATTGAAATTCTAAACTCCATTTATGAATAAAAGCAAGCAAGAATCCCTAACCTCGAAATTGTGTATGAACTATGTGTATACTTATTATGTCACCAACATTATCCATTTTTCTTGTACTCTTGATGTGATTTTGTAATATTGGTTTTTGGTTTTTTTGTTTATGTAGATGGGTTTATCCTTTAGTTATAGTCAATGGAAGAGGAATCAAGCAATCATGATTAGAAGTTGGGGTTGATAACATCGATGATGATTCTAAAACATTTGAACCAACTGCTGGAATAGAGTTTGATTTAGTATAAGCTCTTAAAGCATTTTACAAGAGGTATTCAAATTAGATGGGCTTTGGTTGGAAGATCAACATTCCAAGAAAAGGGAGGGTGGAGAAGTTTATTATTCGATGCTTTCTTGTAGTCAACAAAGAAGCCGTACATCAAAAATTGAGAAAACATTCAAGCTACTCCTAAGTGTGGCTCCCAAATATGAGGCAAAGATTACTGCGAAGAAGTTGAAAGTGGAAAATAGTCTGTAAGTCGTGTTGTTCTTGACCATTGTCATGATCTTAGCCCTTCAAAGGCAACAATGTTTAAGAATAACAAGAGTATTAGCCTACATGTAAAAAAACAATTGAATTACATGATAAGACAAGCATGAGGACCAACAAGACTTTCTAGACTCTTGTACATGAGTTAGGTGGCCATGAAAATTTACCCTTTCTAGAAAAAGATGTCAAAAATTATATCCAAAAGAAAAGACATTTGATTGGAAAGCAAGGGATGCCAAAACATTGGTTGATTACTTTCATAAGATAAAAGAACAAACTTGTAAATTTTGGTATAACATTAACGTTGATGAGTAGTTTCACATTAGAAATATCTTTTGGGCTGGTGTTAGAAGTCGACCTGCATATGAAATCTTTGGAGATGTTGTGAGTTTCGACACAAGGTATCTCAGAAATACATATTACATGCCACTTGCTGCATTTGTTGGTGTAAATCACCATGGTCAATTAGTTTTGCTTGGTTGTGGCTTAGTTTTTCTGGAAGATACTTCCATATTTGTTTGGCTTTTTGAATGCTGGGTAAAATGCATGTTAAGGAAACCATTGAGTGGGATCATGACTGACCAATGCAAGGCTATGCAAAATGCTATTGCAATAGCTTTGCCCAATACCCATCATAGATGATGTCTGTGGCACCTAATAAAAAGTATAATATCCCAAAGTTCATCTAGGCTAATTGACTCGATGAACCTGAGCAATTGATTTATCGACTAGATGGTTGATCTTGGTCCCAAAGTGGGAAAAGTCAACATTTATGATGTATTATTGATTAATGTTATTAGCATAGTTAGAAGACACAAAAGAATAACCAATAATAAGTAGTATCAAGACATAAATCCTAAATTAAGTAGATTAAATAAGGACAATTTAATTATGAGATTAAATTTTCTAATCAATATTTTAAGGGGTAAATGCATTTTATCCCCCTGAATTTTAAGTTATGTGCAATTTAAACCCTGACTTTTCAAATGTGCATTACGACACTCTAAACCTTCTAAACTGTGCATAAACCCCTTGCATTTCAAATAGTGTATTACGACACTCTGAACTTTTCAAACTATGCAAAAAACCCTTCAAAATTTTAAATCATAGCAGGGTGTTAGGTTGCACAAAATTAAAAAATTAGGGGCATTAATTGTATATAGTATTCATGGACAAGATATCATGTTGCATAAATTAGAAACATTGGGAGGGTTGATTGCATATAAATCTTAAGTTTTATTAGTTGCCAAAGTTATACTAAGGGGTTTTTTGCATAGTTTAAAAAGTTCAGAGTGTCGCGATGAATATTTTGAAAAGTCAGGGTGTAAATTCATATGATCTAAAATCCAAAGGGATAAAATACATTTATCCAATAATTTAATTAGTAAATTATATTAATTAAGAAGATGGTATAAATTTTACAATAAATAAAGAGTCAACAAAAAGGTCAAAAAGTCAAATAAACAATAAGGAGTTAATTTGAAAGATCAACTAATCCTAATTAATAATTAGTGTGAAAAATGAGTAGAACCAATAGAAATTGGACAAGTTTCATGATATATAACAAATAATATTAGAATAATCAGGTATTTCTAAAGAAAGATGCAAAAAAACATAAAAATACCATTTCTTAGGGAAAATTATGAAAATATCCTTATAATGCAAAGGAAATTACGAAACTACCCTTGTCAAATGACAAAAATATCCTTACTCTATGAAGAGAATTACAAGAATGCCACTAAGATTGTCTAATTACTAAAATACCCTTGTCTTGGATAAAGAAATTACCATAATACCACTACTTTGATAATTACAATAATACCATTGCACAAATCCCTAAGCTTGTCTTGAAATAAGAATGAATCTAAGCCATTGGATTAATACTTAAAAGAGTTAAAAGGTGAATTAACTAAAATAGCAAATCTCTAGAATAAATTAATAATTAATAAATTGATAATTTATTAGTGTAAATTTCTATAGATAACTTATTTAATAATCTGAATAAGATAGTGACAAATAAATAATTTAAATATTATAATCATGGATTAAGGGTCTAATTAGTGATTAGGTAAATTAATGAGCATAGGATCCAAATTAGGAGATTAAAATATATTAAAACAAGGATTAAACTACTTATGGTTAAGATTCCAAAAGGTGTGATTATAAATGAAATAATGACACAATTCTCATTTAAATTAAATCAAAAATCAACTAAATTAATTAAAAAATAAATTATTTAAGATAATATGATGGACTAATGCTATAAAAAGGGATTATACCAATATAATCAATGTAGGATTCCAAATTAGTGATAAAAATAATAGACTAAGGATTTTTAGCTCATTTGCTAAAAGTGATTTTTACCAAAGATAATTAAGAAGTGACATTAACTAATTAATAATTATTTCTTATAGAAAGACAAATTAAAAATACATATATCCATGCCTACAATGTATGTACGTAACTCTTGGCCATGAATGTGCATGCAAGGATGGTGTTTGTCAAAATTTGTTAAAGGCATGGAACAAGGCAATATCTCTAATATAAATGAATTTAACATCTTGATCCCTCCATGTATTCAAAGAATCGAAATCATCATCACCATTACAGGGGACAAACTTTGATTTGATGATAACTTGTGTCATAAAAAGCATGATGTAGATCAACAAAGACAACTTGTCTTGGTTAAACAAAAATGGTATGTTTTACTAACACAAGAAATAATTCCTAAGGCATTAAAGCAAACTAGAAAATCTAACTAGATTCTAAATACCGGTTACGCTAACTAAATAACCTAACTAGGTGAATAAAATAAAAGATTTGTTAGTAGAAAGACACATGAGAAGGGGGGTTGAATCGTGTTTTTACTTTTTCTTCCTTCACTAAAAATCTGAAAAACTATATTGAAAAGGCTATCAAGATAAACTTGTAGCACAGCGGAAAATAACGTTAAGCACCTTCAGAAAGCAAACTTTTTGAACTTGGTTAAATAAGAAAAAAGTTAAAGAACCTTTTTAAAACTTGAAACTGAAACAAGAAGGCAAATAAGGAAAATAAAAGGAGATAAAGAGAAGAGAAACACGAACACAAGAAGTTTTATATTGGTTCGGCCAACCTGCCTACATCCAATTTTCAACCACTGTTGAGTTTCACTACCTCTTCCTCCAACCTGAGAAAGGGTCAAGATAGTCTTTTCAGTAGCCTTCTCAAGCTATGGACAGGGACCAGTAGACACACCTACTGTCTCACATCAAGTAGTTCTTTACCAACCTCTTCAAGCTGAACTGAGTAGTCTTGAATTAGTCTCTCTAAGCTAAACCTATGACCATTAAAACTCAGTTACTGCCACATTGCAAGTAGTATTTAACAAGTCTCTTCAAGCTATCTCACACTGATCACTACTGGATCAAGGTTACAAAGGTTATGAGTTTGGGTTACCACTCAAACTAACCAATGCTCAAGATTTCTTTGAATATACAATGAAAAGATCTTAGAAAACTTAAGTGACTTCTTTCTAAAAATTCTTCCTCAGAAGAACGTGAGATCAATGAAGTATAGAAAGAAGATTTTGTACAAGGAAATGATATAAGAATAGTGAAAACTTTTACAAATAGATGAAGAGAAAACTTGACAGTATTTTTTGCCCCTTTTTTGTTCAGCGTCAGTCATATATATTTAAAGAGCACTGCATCTCTATTTATAAAGGTCTTCCTTAAGACCGTTGCCTTTAGTCACATCTTCTAAGTACAAGTGTTGATCATCCATTTGTGTCTTGGAAAGATAGTCTAGAAAAGTAGTCTGTCTTCTTGTCAAATACTTTGCAGAAGTTGTTGTGAAATAGGGAGATTTCTGATGTTCATCAGAAACTTCTTCATACTTTCTGATTTTATGGTTTCTGAACATATTTCTTCTAGAATATTTTGACAGTTGACTTTTGAAAACAACAGAAATGATTTACCAGTTCTAACACCGGGATTTTTGACTTTTCCATAGGCAAATTTGAATTTTGAATTTTAAATTTTCCCTCATTCTGTGTGATGTAGATTTCCCTATTTTTTTATACAAGAGCTTTTTGAACCATGATATCATTTCCTTGGTAAATAGTGAGTCCTCACAGCTTCAGTCATTGTTCTTTTATGATACAAACTTTATGAAAGAGATGACTGAGAGTGGTGTAACATCTGGTCTTCAGAGAATGCTTAATTTCTTCACGTAAGCATACTTTCTGATGTCCAGAGCTACTTGTTGAAGTCTCAATAGCTCGATTTCTTGAAAGGCTTTAGATAAGGATATAATTTCACTTCTATAACAAATTAGATCTCATGACATGAGATAAACATGCTTACACATGTATGGTCAAACATATATTCTTATTTGAGTAAGCCTTAAACGATAGAACCTGATATATTCTTACAAGATACTCAGAGAGAAACAACAGTCGTTCTTCAAAGTATTTTCTATGAATTGGCTTTGTTGTCATCCAAAACATATGAGCGCAAGGGTTCTGGAGCTAACAAAATTTCCCACTTCTTATCCGTAAAAGCTATGGCCATTAAGGCCTATATAAGGGGTGTGTTGGCTTCATTTATTTATTTTTTTTTTGCCAAAACACTTATATACTTGCAAAATTCCAAACCCTCTTCTCTTAATTTTCTTTTCAAGCCTTTATTCTAAACTCCCTTTCAATCATTCTACTTCTAACCATGAGCCATCACTAGCCTTGCATGAGTTGTATCATTCAACTTTTGTAAAAATATGATAGCAAGACACATTAACCTTTCCAAGCAAGTTTTTCAAGAAGCTCCTTCACCTTCAACACCTTAAGCTCTTATAGCAACTTGGAGAGAAGGACTCATTTTTAATCCTCTACATTAGTGGTAGGAGCTTCCTCTTTGGTTGTTCAAGCCTTGATGGCTTCTAGCCTTGTTCGCGATTAGAATATCATCAAGCTTATGTTTGTTGACAAAAATGTTTTAAGTGAATGATTGTGTGGCATATATGTGATGAACCTTCGTACATCCCCTGAGAACAGAATGGGATCAACTTTTGCCCGCAGTTTCCTCAATTGTGTGCGTAGAAAAATTAAGAGGGAGGGAGGATCTTCATGGACTTAATTTCTCCATAATCGAATGTAACTTTTTCTTTAAGATCTTACGAGAATTAGGCATTTCCTACCATTAATACAGGTGATTATCTTCTATTTATCACCTGGGAAATTAAAGGGAAATCCAAGCTTATGCACACTTTCCTAAGCTAGTAGCAGTTGGGTTGCTTTAAGGGTAATTAGGCTGAGTTATAGGCCTAATAAGTCTAATTCAATCCAATATCTATTTAAAATATTTATGATCAGTATAAGCATGGAGAATCCTTATTTCTTCTAATCTATATATAGCTCCAAGGAAAGTATTTTAACATAAGTAGGTGGTTACTTTGGTACCCTTGAAATTGAAAGGGCATAGGAACCCATTTTAGTTAGCACCACCCAAATTGAAACATGTGTTTATTTAATGTTACACATCAACAAATGGTCAAATATTCATTTAAAAACAAATATTTATTACTTTTTATAGCTTGACCACAAAAGCTAATTCAATTTACCTTTTAAATCTTACATCTAAACCCTTACATCGATCCATCTACTTCCATCGAATAAAGACTTTGGTTGGAGCTCAAATTCCCCATCCTTGCCTTCTCCCTGAACCCCCTTAACGCGATACCATCTGCAATTTTGGCAATGCGATTTTTTAGATTCCAAATCAAAGCAGAAACCACCATTTTGTCTTTGTTTAACGTTTTTGAAACAAGAAAAATAAATATAAAAACAAAACCACAGCTTGTTCATAGATGATTCGGGAAACGCCTGTGAAGTAGTGGTTCTTTGCTCAGTCCATGAGCTCCTTCGTGAACATGAAGTAGATGACAATATCGAGTGTGGAATCATCACCAATAATGATGTCATTTTCATTCATTGGCTTCTTCCTTTACTTGTAAAAATATTCTTTCTACCTTCTTGAATAGTTATATGTTTTTCTAGGAAGAAATGATAGAAAGAAGTCATTCAAGTTATCCCAAATCTTTCACTGTAAATCTTAAGGAAACTTGAGTATAACTTAGTTTGAGTTCCAAACCCAAACACAAACCTTTGTAACCTCGATCCAGTAGTGATTAGTATGAGTTAGCTTAGAGAAGCTAGTAAAAAACTACTCTGTTTAGCTTGAAGAGGCTGGTCAAATATTACTCAATTTAGCTTGGAGAAACTGGTAAATAACTACTCAGTTTATGACAGTAAAGGTTGTTTACTGGTCACAGGTTTCAGCTTAAAGGAGTTAGTGAATAACTACTTGTTTCAGCTTGAAAAGGCTGGTGAATGACTACTTGTTTCAGCTTGAAGAGACTGATGAATAACTACTTAGATTGTGACAGTAAGGGTTATCTACTGGTCACAAGTGAGAGCTTGGGAAGGCTATTGTAAAGACTATTTTGTTTTCCCTTTATTAGTTTGAGAAAGATATTTTTAGTGAAATCTCAACGTATGTTGAGTATTGGATGTAGGCAAGTTTGACCGAAACAATATGAAAATATTTGTGTTAAATCTTCTTCTCCCTTATCTTCTTTATTTTCTATGT
Source organism: Dalbergia cochinchinensis (assembly GCA_031216125.1). NCBI lineage: Eukaryota > Viridiplantae > Streptophyta > Magnoliopsida > Fabales > Fabaceae > Dalbergia > Dalbergia cochinchinensis. Next base: position 47,509,381 of record CM062373.1, on the reverse strand, counting down.
TACACTTTACAGTTTGATATCTGCTAAAATAACATTTTTGTTGTTCTGATAATTATCCTACGCTTCAGAGATCTACTTTCTGAAACAACTAATCTCATTTTTGTTGCACTTTAAGCTTAATCCTTGATAGTCTTTTGTTAAATATCTCAGATTTGAAAAAGAACCAAAACATGATTCAACCCATTTTCATGCACTTTTATACCTACAACTTCTTCCAAAGAGTTTATAGCTTTGCTTTTGACATTTTACACTTGATTCAAAGCTCCTGTACTCAAAACCATACTTAGAGAGATAATTCAAATGCAACAGGGGTGTAATTACAAATTATTCCCAAAATTCAATGCAATAGTCAATGAATCTATCAAAATCACATAATAAAGAATAAATCAAAATCTTAATTAATCACATTAAAAACACATTAAAAACTCATGTAAAAAAGTTAAGGTTTAAAAGCAAGATAAGTAGCACAAATACCTCATATCAATGATGCTAAAGTAGAAGCGTGGGGTGGCAAAGTAAGGTAGGGTCCAACAAGGAAGAAGAGGAGTTTGACCTTGAATGCATGTCTTCAATGGCTATAAGGGAAGATGGATGCAAGGATTAAGGTGCAAAATTGAATAGTAAATTTAATTAATATTTAGGCCAAACTGAAAAAAGAATAAACATTTAGGTTTAAATAAATGTTTGACCATTTATTGATGACGAATGGGATTTAATGAACACATGTTTCAATTTGAATGGTGTCAACTAAAAAAGGTTTCTATACCCTTTCAATCACAAGGGTACCATAACAACCACCTTAACATAATATCTTATTTGTTGATTGTAGATTTAGACCACTAAGCAATCTTTAATTCAAACCAATTAAGCATTCTAATGTACCTTGTTATTAGATACCCTTGTGCCAACTGGATATCCTTGAAATGGTTCATTAATGCATTTGGTTTCAAAACGAGAGAGAAAAGCAAAGTTGATATATATTGCTGTCGTGGCTTGATCTTCTCACAAATGATATAGATTTGATAGAAAGAATAAAAGAGTGAAATGGTTCTGTGTTTAATAAAAAAAAAAAAGGGCAGTTGAAATATCTTATGCATTTGAAAATTTACAAATCTTCTAGACTTTAAGGTTTGAGATTTAGAATTTATGCATGATTTTCATAATATTACTACCATCTTTATTTATTATATGTAGCAATTTTTCACTAATGTGGTGTATATATTACATTTATTTAATGAAGAGAGAACATAGAAAAAAGAAAAAGAATGTTATTAATTCTTGAGAGAATATTATCATATGGTACTGATGATTTTGAACAATTTTACACAATTGTTACATATAAAATTTATCAATAACGTAATAGTAATATTAAATTTTTTTTATCAATTATATATTATTCGGGTAAGCAAAAATAGAAAAATGAAAATATTGTTTATGTTGAGAGAAATAGAAGAGAGTAAATATCAATTAAAGGAAAGAAAAAATAAATAATAATAGATATAGATTAAATAAAATTCTAAAATCATTTATAATCAACCTCCACATGAAAAAGCTTGGAGGTTAAGGGCTTGTTTGGTTTGGCCATTTTCTGTTTTCATTTTCATTGAAAACAGAAAATGGCAGTGAAATTATGTTTAGTTAGCTTTGATGGAAATATTTTCACAGAAAATCTTTTTCAAAGAGTTATGAATTTGAAAATGTCATTTTTACGTTTTCAACGTTTTCCTCCCAATCCGTTGAAAATATTTTCTATTGAAAATGCGGTGGTAGTAAATAAAAGGAACTTTCTTTCTTTCACTTTAATGGACTGTGTTTGAACGCTAGAAAAACCCATTTGATTAGATATGGATGAAGTTGGAAGATACGCTGAGGATGCAGAAGATTGGATCTAATGATGCACTGACAGAGGGAGGAGTCACCGACATCAATGGCGGAATAGGAGGTGGTCTCCAGTGCGACTTCTCCAGTTTGGGTCACATGGTATCAAACGGATTTCATGGTCCAATGAGAGAGGAAGAGAAAGGAACTTGGTATGATTGTCATCAGTGTGAACTGACTCTATTAGGGGGACTGTGGTATCCTTCATCACACCTAAAAAAGAATTGATGCAAAGTGCAGATTATTTGGTGTTGGATTGGAGGAGCAAGGTTCGCTACACAAAGTCTAGCGAAAAAGAGGTGAAAGGTTAGAGGTGGTGATGTTTCTAAAACGCACCACTAGTCACTATTACACATGTGTAATAAAATAATCTTTAACCATTGATGTTAATTGAATTAAAATATGGTGGCTTAGATTAACAAGATTTGTGGTACACCTAAACTTGTAAGGTGAACCATAGAAACTTCCCTAAATTGGAAATTAGAATTGAATAGGTTGAATTTTGGAGTTTAGAGTAGAATTGTGAGCTTTACGTCTATTTTTTCTTCTATACTAATTATTGATTATTTAAATATGATAAATTTTGGATGCATATTATTAAATATTCAAGACATATTTTTACTAGAAGTAATTTTATTAGAAGCATCTTATTTTATAAAACTATTCATTATTTTGATAAACATTATCTATTATTTTAATAAATATTTCTGGTGGATAAATGAAATTTACACACCAAACATATATAATTTTTATTGTTAGATAATAAATATAATTATTATTTTTTAAAAAATAGATGTAATTATATTATTTTAAATTTAATCTAAAATTAATATTTTTGTTATTTAATATCAAATATAATTTCATTATCATAAATTTGATTTTAAAAAATACATTTTGAAAACAGGCAAACCAAACATATTTTCATTTATTTCATTTTCTGAAAACAAATATACCTTTATAAACCAAATGTATTTCCTAATTTTAAAAATCTGAAAATAAAAATTAGTTTTAGGAAATGAAAAAGGGAAATAAAAATAGGAAATATTTTTGCAAACCAAACGCACCCTAAGAATTCTCCATTTTATGGACGGGAAAAGGAGATAACAAATCTCAATGTTAATATGTAAAATTAATTTTGTTTACCTCTAAGATTTTAACATGGATCAATGATCCTAAATAGTTAAATACATTCAGCATTTAATTTTTATTTACTGACAATATAAAATATTTACACAGTTATTTGATCATATACTACATTATCAATTATGATAATTGACTTTTATATTGATTACTTTAAAAGTCATGTAAATAAAAGAATATGATTAGATGGTTGTGTAAAACACTTTTACACAATCAGTATATCAAAATTTACTCATATATCATATCCCTATAAACTTTTGAATTTAATTTGTTGTATAGTAGCAACTTTTTTGTGTTCTACAATGCAAGATAAAGCAGCCATCCAAGAAAAAACAACTCTCTCGCTAAGAATGTATACTCAGCTCTTTTTTTTCTTTTTTTTTTTTGAGTTTCTTTCTTATTAGCTCTTGTAGACTGCTGCGTAGTTCGATCTAAATTAGGTCATTTTTTAATCAAAACTAGATAAAGGAGAAAGAAAAGGCAATCACAGAAGAGGCTCAATTGGAGCGGCAAATTAATGATATGGACCTAATCTCCTCCGTTGCCACACCTCAATCCTTTGAGACCTTGAATAATATTGGGTTAGTGTGTATTTTATTTCATGCCTGCCTGGAATTATGTTTCAACCAACTCTATTTCTTAGCTTGTGTGCGCATATCCTCCTATTAACAATTCTCCATTTGTTTGGATTTTAATTTCTCTGTTTTGAAGTTGGATAAATTACACTTATCTCTCCTGAGATTTGTAGAAATACAACTCATACCCTCTCTGTTAGTCAAATTTTAAGTATTTATATTATAGTCACACTTTTCATTCATAGAACACAATTAGTAAACTTAACAGAATAATATTTTTGTGATATTAACTATTTTTAATTAATAAAATTATAAAAATATCCTTAAACTTAATAGAGTGGGTAAATATATTTTTATAATTTTATTAATTAAAAATAGTTAATATTATAAAAATATTATTCTATTAAGTTTATTAATGGTATTTTATGAATAAGGAGTATAACTGTAATATAAATACTTAAAATTTAACAAACAAAAAAGATATGAGCGTAAGTTGGACAACTAAAGGAGATATAAATTGTATTTCCACAAATCTTAAAGGACGTGAGTATAATTTATCCTTTGAAATTTTTCTTAAACTCCTGTCTTATAATAATTTGTTTCTCTCTTGGAGAGTTCAAATAGTTTCTAATACACTAATTTGTGCATGGTCGAGGTGCCTCAAACTGAAAACAAATCTTTAGTCCCCAATTTGACGTCACATTTCCTGTATCTCCAATAAAAATGTTGCCTTATGTAATAAATATTAGGGGTAGATTTTAAAAGTTGATTGTGACAATAATCATAGCTACTATGATATTATACATTAGTTAAAATATGAATTAAGGGACAAGGAGCAAGAAAGAAAAATAAGACGAGTGATCTGCAAGAAATTAGTATCCGCTGGAAAAAATTATATTTTAAAATGAGTTTGTTTTCAAAGTGAGAGATAAAAATGTATCCCCTATTATGAGACAGAGCAAAAAAGAAGTGATCTGCATGAAATTAGTATCCGCTGGAAAAAATTATATTTTAAAATGAGTTTGTTTTCAAAGTGAGAGATAAAAATGTATCCCCTATTAAATAATTGAAAAGTGTTAGATAACTAGAAATTTATACAGAATTATGTGTCATAATTGTTACTCATTTGATGAATCAGTAGTAATGTCATTTTATTTCAATCATAATTTCTCTCAAAGATTTGATAAATGCTTTTCTAAATATATAGTATTACTCTTAATAATTTAGTTGTAATTATGGGGTCCATTATTGAACCGGTGGATATATACACCCATAACAAACTTATGCGCTTTCACTACCATGCATGAACGTTCTCATATTATATTAAAGTGCATTATTGTTGAAATGAACATCTCATCATCTACATTAAATACATAATTGAACCGTGCTCACTATGGTGAGTAATATATGTGTATAATGACCACAAGGATGCCTAGAGGCATTATTCATGCATTTTACTCATATTCATTATAGCTCCTGTTTCAACGGAAACTTAAATACTAAGTGGGTGGCTTGCGTTTGCAGAGGCTCCGCATAAGTTAGAGGTGATGAAGGAGAAAATAACAATGAAGAAACCCCAACTTAGGCTCGAGCTAATACCCTTATCCCCTCTTGGATGCTTCGTCCATTAAATGAATAGAAGACTATTACACACCTACTTTTCATGTGAAATATGATTATATTGTGGCTGGTAAGAAGCCTACCTCATATGATGTAAAAGATCTAGCGTGATGCTATGTTTTATTTTAGTCTATAAAATAAAAAAGAATTAAATTTAATTACTGAAATTTCTAAAAATGATTCAAATTTTGGTGATTCAAGTTAGTTTCTGCAAACATTATTATAGGGACTAACTTAAATATTTTTTACAAGTTTAAGGACTATAGTAATAATTCCTTAATGTTTGAAATTAAAATTATGCATATACATTTTCGAGAATTAAAATCAACCGTTACTCGTCATTTGCAATATAATTTGGGCAAAGAAAACTTGATTGAATCAAAGCCACTTCTAAATGTAGTTAAAACTTGAGCAACTTATATCAAAAGAGAAAAGGAAGATCTTCAAATTGTACAATGATTAAAAGGCCTACAAAGAGAAAAGGAAATTAGCGTGAAAATACAGATGAAAACAAGAACAAAAAAGAAGGGTTTTTTTCCCCAACCATTGACTCTAATATCTGTGAAATTATATAATTTCATCAAAGACCAAAATGAATATTTACTCGTTGAAAAATGCAATAATTTGGATGACAAAGGAAAAACTTGATTGACTTAAAAGTTATTTCTAACTATAGTTAAAAATTGCAACAACAAGCAAATACAGATGAAAACATGAAGAGAAGGCGTGAAAATGTTTTTTTTTTTGTCCACCCATTGACTCTATCTCCCCTAATCCTATCCTATTTATAGACATGACACAACCTAAGAATCTGACAAGTGTCTCCACTAGTGATTGCTTGATGGTTCTGGATCTTCTCTTCAGCGCATGTTCTACTTTACCCCCGTTCTTGTATTATGGGCTCAACGCTTGATCATGCCTCCTCCTAGTCGCCATGAACTTGGTAACTGCTATCCCCGTGATGGAGTTTTGCTTCCAGTCTTGTAGCTTCAATGGAGAATGATGGAAGGCAATGATGAAAATTTAGGTCCAACTCACAATATGACAAATGCTATAATCAAGATTAGGTGTTTAGAATTACCTGGAACGGTCGGGGTTGATGAGTCAATGACTGGGTTCTTTCTTTTGTTGTGAGAAAAGCAATCAGCTGCAGAGGGAAATCCAGAGAGAGATCTCCTCCTATCACTCTTTCAGATATCAGAAATTTGTCTTATTTGTCTCAATAGAAATGAGCACTCTGATAAGGGTTAGGAGCAGGGGCCTCTGCATATTAGTAATAAAATGGGTCAAGCCTGTCCATTATGGCTAAGCCCAATAATAATAATCATCAATACCATATCCACTAATAACGAAATAAAATCAAGTCCAATAACAAAATTAACTATAGAATTGGGCAAAACAATATGGTCAAATATATTTTAGCATCTAATTAATCTGGGATCAAATTAAAACTAAATTATAACAAAATAATTTATGTTAGTCCACACATAGAATATTCAATAGACAATTCTAAAAGGTTACAGAAAAAGGATTACTCTGATGTATTAAGCACAAAATGTTGAAGCATTAGAGTTTTGATATACGTTTGCAATGGAACACTAAGTAAGACTTTAGTATATGAGTAAAAAGTAACAGGAAATGAGTAATTGTAAGGGTTTAACACAAAGTCCCACATCAAGTAAAATTAGAAGTCCTGCAAGTGTATTGTCTTATAAATAGAGCCTTTAGTTGCTTGATTTAGATATCCTCCAAAAGTTTATGAGATCCATATGGGTAGTTTTCAAGAACTGTCAATGTGATGAAATATTTATAAGAACGGTTTGTAATTTCAATTGTTCAAAAGTTGCAAATAACGAAATATTTGGAACTTCTTATAGGGGCTATGGATGTAGGCAATTAAGGTTAAATCATGTTAAATTTTATCTCATTTATATTGTTTTTCTTCTTATGTTATTTCTTTAGTGAAAGAAAGTTTGTTTTTATATTTCTTTTGCCTCCGTTGCCCAACAAGGGATTTAAAAATTTGAAAGATTTAAACTAACAAATCAAGTAATAAACCACAAAATTAGGTCAAGCACTATGTCTTAACTCAAAACCTTAAGACTACGAGCCTATGGGTCCTTTCATCATGTATACTATTCACTCCATCCAAACTTATATGGGAGTCCAAACTCACATTTGAAACCAACAATTTCCCCCAAGTATGGGGCCTAACATGGTGTGTGCTCCACAAACTGCCATGGTCAACGCCGAACCATCAACTCTGATGTCACTTGTTAAGCAAAGATGGTCGAGGGGGGTTTAAAAATTGGGAGACTTAAACAAATAGTAATGAACTATAAAAGTGGACTAGACATCATATCTTAACCTAAAACCTTAAGGCTATGGGTCTATGGGTCCTCTCATCGTATATGCTATTCACTCAATCCAAACTTAACCAATGTGGGACTCCAAATAAACTCACACTTGAAACCAACAGTAATACGCAATACTTGGATAAGACCTCTAGCTCCATGGGGTCAGCTACTTGAAAAGGGTGAAGATAGGTGAGATTGGTTACCAAGATGAGAGATAGGAGACTCAAGGAAAAGGAAGAAGATGCTTACACTGTCGTGCCATCAACGGATGTAATTTCTCAACTTTATAGGATGCTTTTGAGCTCTCTTACTCCTTTTGATGGCCTTTCTTTATGGAGCTCTTGCCACGTGGATAGTTGTTATAAAAAAATCCTCCTGCAAGTTTGAACCTTTCTCTTCCAGTTCTATCCCCAACTATAAAATACATGTATCATTACCCTCCCCATATCAACCTCAACTTTGTCCTCAAGGTTTAAATTTGCAAAAGTTTTGCTTTACTTGAGTCACATTTTCCAATGTGGCCTTCGAGATATCTATATTTTGCTAATGAATTAGAACCTGAGTGACTTGGTTCATGCCCTTTAGCACAACTATTCTAGCCAATATTGCTAAGGGTTGTAAAATAAGCCCTAGTTCTGATGTATCAGCAAACAATAGTATAGGAGCCAAGTTGCTATTCCCCTAAAATAACTTAAGTAATGAGACATGAAATATTAGATGTATTCTTGTTCCTTCTAGTACTTATAACCTATAAGAACCAAGTCCCACCCTTGCTAGAACTTTGAATGGCCCAAAGTACCTAAGCCCCTACTTTTAATTTTTTTATTAAGGCAATAGAATGTTGTCTAAACGGTTGTAGTTTCAATGGGACCTTATCTCCTAATTCAAAACTCAGTCTCTCCTTTTCTATTCTGCTTAAGCTCTCATGTAGTTCTAAGATTTCTATAGATGAATTTCAGCTAATACAATAGAGTATATCTCTTTCAAGTAAAAGTTGCTAATTTTTTTTTTTTTTATGGTAAGGGGTCACTACTGGAACATTCATACCTTGTAATAGCTAGGGTCCCTGCCATAAAGTGCCTTAAATGGTGTCATACTAATGCTTTTATGATGGTTGATATTATACCAAAACTTAGCCCAAGGAAGATGTTTATACCAATTTTTCAAGTGACCAAAAGAAAAACATCTAAGGTACATTTCAACACATCAGTTAACCACCTTACTCTAACCATCAATTTGTGGCTGGTAGGCTAAGCTCATGGAAATAAAAGTGCCCTATGATTTGAAAAGGCTTTGCCAAAAAGCATTGACAAAAACCTTATCTCTATCAAAAACTATGGATTCAGGCATATACCATTCAACCTAACTACATTGGTAATGAAGCTCACTACTACACTCTTGCTTGAGAAGTCTGATTTCAAAACTATAAAGTGAGCATATTTAGTTAGCTGATCTACCACTACCATGATCACAATATATCCACTAAAAAATGGCAAGGGTATTATAAAATCCATAGACACATCCTTCCAAACGTGTTAAGGGATAGGTAGAAGCTGTAAGAGTCCTGCTAGCAATAAATTTTCACTTTTTACCTATTGATAGATGTTACATTCTTGCACAAATTTTTTGGTATCTTGCTACATGTTTGGTTAATAAAATCAGGAAGCAATCCTTCCTGTTGTTTTAACAATGCCAACATGCCCTCCTAAAGGGGTTTTATGAAATTCATAGAGAATGCTTTTGACCATGCTAGATCCAAAAGGTAGGTATATTCTATTTTTCCTACACAATAAGCCAATCCTAACACAAAATAGCTCTTGTTGTTGAGGATTAGTCATACACTGTTGCATTATGGCAACTGCTTTAGAATCCTGTATGTTGTAGTAGCCTTTTCAATTCGCGTAGCCAATCATGATTAAATTCCCTAGGTTTGTACTGAATTGTAAAATCATAACCTAGAAATTTAGGGAGCAATACTTGCTGCTTTGGAATTTGTAAGTTCTGATCTATAAGTGCTTTCAGACTATGCTGATCAATCTTGATTGTGAACCCATGGGCATATAAATAATACCTAAATTTGGCTTAAGCTTCAGTTACTGTAAGGAGTTCCCTAATGTATGTAGATTGCTTCTACATTTTAGGTGACAACTTTTTTGAAAAATAAGCTATGGGATGGCTTTCTTGACTTGAGACAACACCAATAGTTGTCCCAGAAGCATTATTTTCTAAACAAAAGGTTCTGAAAATTGAGTAATGCTAGGATAGGTTCTTGTGTTAAAGTCTGCTTCAAATCCTGAAATGCTATAGCAACTTGAGATGAACATGGAAAGGAGTTCTTTTTCAATAAATCAGTTAGAAGTGCTATAATAAGGGGCATACCCTTTTATAAATCTCCTATAGTAACTAATGAGACCTAAGGACCCTTAATTGCTTAATATTCCCAGGAATTGGCTAGTCCATTACTACTAAGACCTTATTGTGATCTATGGCTACTCTTAAGGTACTAATAGTATGACCAAAGTAATCCATTTGTCTTTCACCAAATGAGCATTTGGAAAGTTTAGCAAACAATTTTTTTCTTTCAAAAATATCTCTATAACAATATCTAAGTGTTAAAGATGGTCTAACCATGAGGAACTATAACCAGAATATCATAAAAAACAACTAGCACAAACATCCTCAACACTTAATAAAAAAACATCATTCACAAGATTTTGGAATGGCAGGCGTAGTGAGACCAAAGGACATTACCAACCATTCATAACAACCATGATGTATTATAAACATAGTTTTAAAACTCAAACCGGACCGGCTGGTCGGACCGGCGAACAGGCAAACCGGGTAGGTAGCCAGTCTGAGTAGCAAATCATATTGGACTCGCAAAAGAACTGGTGCAAACCGGCCTAACTCGGTGGTTTTGCAGAAAACCCAGTGACCTGCCAGTTCATTCGGTTCAAAAATGAAAAATAAAAAACACAGCCATGGGAGTCGTTGATTGCCACCCTTCTAGATCCATTTCGATTGTCTTTAGATCTGTTGCAGTTGTCTTCCTTCGCCGCTACTGTTTTCAAATCCGCTCTAGTGGTCGCAATGAGGAGGGTGAAAAAGAGAAATCAGGAACCCGAAAGTGAGAAAGACAGAGATAGCAATACCTAGATTTGACACACAAAAAATGGAAGAGGAAAGGAGTTGAGGAAGAATGGAAGAAGAAACTAGAAAACGAGTTAGAGAAGCTGAGAGGAACATTTGTGCGGTGCTGATGCATATAAGTAAAAGAGAAAAAATGAATTAGGTTTTGGAGTGATTGGTTCTATTTACAAATTGATGATATTGATGGTTTGGGTCAAAAGCTTGGCTTTGAAAAATCAAGCCCAATGAAAAATCAAACAACGAGAAATAGGCCATAGCCCATAAACATTCATTTGATTTTTGTTTTATATTCTTTTGAATTTAAACAAACTAATATGGAATAATGGCTTGTCTCCATTTAATTTCAAATGTATATATTTTTTGACTAAAAATATTTTATAATTTAAATTTATTAATTATAAATTATTAATCATATACATATATAAATTTTAAATTAGTTAATTATTTATGTTATTTTATTGTATTTATTTGAATTTAAATGTATTTTTATATATTTATTTAAATATGTCCGGTTCAACCGCTGACCCACTGGTTGAACCAGTGACCCACTAACTCGATATTTGGATTGGGTCGATCACTGAGCTAAGTTTTAAAACTATGATTACAAATGCTATTTTGTGAATGTCCTTGGGGTTGAGAAAATGTTGATGGTATCCAGCCCTAAGATATAACCTAAAAAAATAGGTTGCACCATGTAATTCATCAGTAAGTTCTTCTAATGTGGTAATTGGAAAAGAATCCTTAATAATGATAGAATTGAATGCTCTATAGTTTGTGCAGAACCTCCAAGAACCATCTTCGTTTCTTACTAGTAAATATAAGAAGAAAAGGAACTCTTACTTGGTTTGATGATTCCTTACTGTAACATCTTTTGTACCATGTTTTCAATTTGAGCCTTTTGACTATAGGGGTATCTATAAGTTTTCACCTTCACTGGTGGTACGCTTTCTTGAAAGGGAAAGTTATGGTCATGAGTTCTAATAGGGGGCAAATGACCCATATGCTTATTGAAAATCTACCTGAAATTATGCAACAGTAATATTAACTCAGGCTCCATATCTTCACGCAAGGGCAACCTTTCCTTAAGGTTCTCTTTGACATCACTGACATGGAGGGTAAACAATTTTGCTATTGCCCTATCTTTCCTATCATTTCGAAATAGTGAAATTGAACTTCAGTAGTTCTTTTAGTTGATCACTCTGCAAGATTATCAATTCACCTTGGTAATAGAATTCCAAAGTCTTTGATCCGTAGTTGTGGACATGGTCATCCAATGTGCCTAACCAAGTAGTGCCAAGAATTAAATCAGCATCAACAATAGGCAAATGAAAGGTAGGGGAACTTGAGAGTGTGGCCTTGAGCTTGAAGAATTACTTCATTTCTAATGCTTTCCACATGTAGGTAGTCACCATCACCATGATTTTCATTTCAACTACTTTAATTTGCAAATCAGGGAATTTGGCAATGTGTGGTTGTAGAAAGGTATCATTGGCACCTCTATCAATGAGAAAATGGATTGGTAGTCCTTTGACATAGCCTTGGAAATGAATTATTCCAAAACCATCCCTTCCTTTGAAGGCATGGAAGGATAGACAATACAAAATTGATTGCTCCTCAATTTGATATTGTTCATCTTCAACAACTTCCTCCTCAGGGTTGTTGTCCTCTTCCTTTACTTGCATTTTCATCGAGTGCTTGTTAGGGCATTTAGGATAAATGGAGAATTTCTCATCAAAGTCAAAAACAAGCCATTTTCCTTCTTCATATGAATTTTTGCAAGGGTTAGTCTTCTAACATTTGAAATCTTGGTACTAGGGTTAAGTGTTTTAGGGGTTGGATTAGGTAGTACCGGTGGCAAATTTTGTCATAAGGGTGCAATGCAATTGGGTTTCTAATTCCAAGTGTTTCTAGGACAGCCTTGCAAGGGCTTGTAGGTTTTCATAGGAGCTGTGTATTTTTCTTCAAATAGTTGTGCAAGTGATATAACCGTTAGAGGTTAATTGGGTTTTGGGTCAGTACATCCTACTTTACATCGTCCTATAGTCCACTGATGAAGCAATCTAAGATAATAGCTGGAAGTAGGCCAGAAATTCGACTTATCAAGGAAATGAATTCAGAGTAGTATGCATTCACAAAGCAAGTCTGAGTTAACTTAAACAGGGAAGCGCTTGGGCAATCAAAAGGAGATGAATTTTCGCCTTCAGAGCTCGAGTAAAGGATTGCCACAAATGGAATGTGTTCAAATGTTGCATCATTTAGAACCACGAAATTGCATCCCTATCCATGTGAATTGCCACATTGATAAGCATTATCCGTCGGCCATATTATAGTAATCCAAGAATTGTTTAGCTTGAAAATCCAACCAAACATTTCTATCATCGAATTGGAGAAAATCAAGTTTCAAATTTCTCACTTGCAATGGTAGTCATTGGATGATGGTTTCAAATTGGTTAGAGCCTGAGGAATTTGTACTTTGAACTTGGTTATGGTTTAGGTTCTAGTTCTCAAGCATCTGCTCTGATCCTGTATTGATTAGGAGAACCTCATTTATTTGATGTTGTTCTTGCCAAAATCCCTCAAATTGATCCATCCCCATTTCAAGGTCTGGAATGTTTTTGTTGTGACTATCAGTCATGGTGGGACAATGAAAGCACCAAATGATGGAAGGCAATTCTAAAAGATTACATAACAAAAAAAAAATTCCTCTAATAATGTTTGAACTATAACAAGAGTTTTGATAACATTTGCAATACAACAATAAGTAAGACTTCAATATATGAGTAAAAAGTAATAGGAAATTAGTAATGGACAATGCTTGGATGAGCACTCTAGCTCCATGGGATTAGCTATCTGAAAAAAGGTGAAGATAAGAGAGATTGGTAATCAAGATGAGAGATAGGGGACTTAAAGGACAGGAAAAAGAAGCTTACAATCTCATGCCATCAACAAACGTAGTCTCTCAACTTTATAGGAGGCTTTTGAGCTCTCTCACTCTTTATAATGGCCTTGCTTTCTAGAGCTCCTGCCACGTGTTGGCTAATGGTTATAGCAAACTCCTCTTCCAATTCTGAGCCTTGCTTTTCCAATTCTACCCCTCACTCTAAAATACATGCATTATAGAATAAGAAATATTAGAAATGATTCCTCATTTTTTATGCATGAGGACTTAGGGAACAACCAAAATTGGGGATGAAACTTCATGACAAACATGCAAAAGGTGAGTGAGGGTCAAGGACTAAAGTTTTATTTGCATTAGAGACTTATTTCACTTACTTTGGTACATAAGTGCCACCTAATTAAGTGTCCAAATTGGCACTTTATGTGCCACATAAGCATCTCCATTAAACTTGAGAAATGTATATTAGAGAAATACTTATGTCCTCATGGAGGATATCAAATTCTTTTTTCAGGTGGATCTCACACCATAAAAAGATTTATAAGAATTGTAAAAATAAATGGAACCCAAAATCATACCATGATTGTGATGTAAGGGGGAGGAGAAAATGTTTTCAACTAGGACGTGGAACGTTTATTATATCATAAGGACATGTTTGATTAATATTTTACAATAATAGGGATTAGGGATTAAAATGGTAATATTTAAATGTTAATGATTACTTTGATTGATATTAATTTTTATTGATTGATTTGAAGGTTCATTAAGAAATCACTTTCTCCACAAGAAAAATCCTTTCTCGTATATTTGGATAATTTTTTAAAAAAAAAAATCAAAATATAAAAGACTATTTTTTAATTTTTTGTAAAAGTTAAAGAAAGTAGGTTTTGAAAACAAAATATGCTTTCTACTTTTTCAGTAACATGAAATTTACATGTCATAATAATTTTTTTTTAAAAGCTAAAACAGACACATCCTTAGTAGTACTATAAATCTCCCATAAACTTATAACATATTGCAATGAGTTAACGATTTGTTTGGTTTGAAAAAATTAATTTTAAATTTCATTTTATATGTTCAATCAATTTTCTATTTTAAGATTTTGTGAATAAAATAGTCAAAGCTGTATTTTAAATGTTTTGAAAACTGTTTTCTATTGTCTATTTTATTTTATTTTTTGTTTTCATTTTCTATTTTCAGTTTTCTCAAAATATTTTATCCTATAGTGTTTGTTTCAGATTCATGTACCTTTTGAATTATAAATGTTTAGAATATATTTCTTTGATATCTATCATATGTCTTGAAAAAGTGAATTACTTAATAAATTAATTTTTCAATATTTTACTTAAAAAATTTTCAAATTCGTGCATTGCACAAATCGTTACACCAGTATGTATTATATAATAAATACGTTTTTAATTTATTCCTAGGAATCTCAAAAAAAAAGATTCCCAATAATCTTTAAGACTAAACAAACAAATGTATTAAAATATGTGGGAATAACGTTCTTATACCTAGAAATGTGAATGTAGTTTCAAACTTTAAAACAAACACCCAACAAGAATTGATTTAACTCCTAGATTATAATATTAGAAACTAAAAAATAGCTTTTAAATATAAACAAAATTAGAATTCAATGTTTTTCCAATATCAATGTATAAAAATTACATGTATTATCACATTAATAAAAGTGTTTGATCCAATTATTCACTATCTTAAAAGTCTTATAAATCAAAGTATGTGATTAGATAATAATATAAATCTCTTTCATGTTGACACTCAAGTCATCAAAATAAAGCAGTAAAAATTATTTTAAGGGCCAATATACCAATGGGTTTAATTTTAAGGTATGACAATATAAATCAAATCTCACCATTTGTATAATGTTTTAAGTAGTGAAGATAAAAATTAATCATATTTACTAATGTAGCATTACATGCATGATTATTAAATGACTATGTAAATTTTTTTATACTATTAGTGTATCAAAATTAAATGAGTAAAGTTTCAATTACCTCCCTCATATTTCATCGAAGTTTCAAGTTAGTCCAAAAAGCTTTTTGAAAATCTATTTTCATCCCTAATGTTTCAAAAAATAAATGAAGTCAACCCCAAGGGATTGGTTGAGTAAAGCATGACAGACTTTTGTATCTAACAACACACAAATTCGAACTCTGCTCATCTTCTTGTGAAGGTAAATGTAAGTTCCTCTGTAAGTGCTCTCGGATTTCGGATGCTTTAATTTCTTTACCTTGGACAGAGACACCGTCATCTCACCCTAAATTTTTGTAAAAAAAAGAAAAATGAAGTCTAAATTGTGGTAAAAAAAACTTGACATTTTATTTCATTTTGTGATCTTCTAACATTATAATTTAATTTAGATACATTATGTGAAAAAGGACAAGATTAAAACATCTTTAAAATAGTAAAAAAAATTGAGATTGATCAAAACTTCGGTAAAACACAAAAATGTAAGGATGGTAATTAAATCCTTTACCAATTATCCAAGAGAAGAGAATAAGGCAAAACACTTAAATTAATCCCTCATATCTAAAAAATATGATTAAATTGACCCCTCTTTGTAGTTTTATATAATATTTTTTTAATTGTCTGAACTTGTACGAATATATCAAATTGTCCTCTTCAATTTTAAAATAAGAGAGATTAATTTGAAAATCTGAAAACTAAGTTACTGAAAGATCAGTTTGGGTGTTTAATATAATTAAAGAATAAAGTGGAGACGAAATAAAGCACCCAACCCAATCTTGAAATCCACATGCGACCATGTGCCGGCGCTTCCCGTATAGCCTTCCGTCAATCTTTATGTAATTTTTTGTTTTTATTGTTTTTGTAATAATTTTTGTTCACCACTTCACCATCTTGTTTTGTTTGAAACAATCCACGGTGAATACAAGGCGAAAAAACATTGGACAGTACTGCGATACCTTTCAACTTTCTCCTCTCTTGTTTTTGTGCCCTCCCACTAAGCTTCTTTCTCCCCACTTATATCCTCCCTTCTGTTCTGTTTCCTCACTCTCATTGCAAAACCCAAACCCCTCTCTTTTAAGTTCACGCAATACACAGTATTCAGTGAACGAAGTTTTAGAGAGTTAATAACATAACATTGATTTTCTCGCAAAAAAAAAAAAATAAGTCAATTCATTTCTTTTTTAATCTTTTTTATTAGTATATTTGATCAAAACATGAAAATGAGTCTCTCTCGGGTTTTGATTTGGTTCTGAGTATTTGTTGTGGGGGGAGAAATGCGGCGGCGGCCGGCTGGCGAGTTCCGGCGCCCGGTTCGGCGGCGGTTCCCTGATTGGATCTGGTTGCTTCTTGGCGCTTTCTCTGCTGCGGGTTTGGTTTTGTTCATTGTGCAGCACAACCACCACGGAGATCGGGTCCAGCATCCCGTTCAGGTAATGAACTATTGTAAAAGTGTGTTTGTTCTCTGTTGTAGGATTTTTTGTTTGGTTGAATTGGTTTCGTGATCCTGTGGTTTGTGTTTGATGTGGTCTTGTTTTGGTTTTGTAGCAGAGTTCCTTTTTTGTGAGCGAATTTTAGTTTTAGTCCCTGAAGTTACTTGTGTGCTTCACACTTTAGTCACTGAAAGTAATAAATTAACAATTTTGTCCCTGAAATTACGGAAAGTGATCCAGGCTAATCCCAGGGTAATATCTGTAAGGACTGACTTGAATCCCTATAACGACTAGCTTGAATTGCATTTGTTTAATTTCAAGGACTAAACTGTTCATTTCTTAATTTTAGGGACTAATCTAATGCAAATAGTAACTTTGATAGCTGAACTCTTTGGAGTAGATTGCAGTGGACATTTTTTATTTGATATATATATATATAAAACCTTCCCTTTTTGGTTCTTCCCTGTTCTGAAGTCAAGCTTAACTTTGGCATAGATGGATCTTCCTATACTTCATGATGTAATACAGGCTCATGGTTCATGTTGAGGCAAAAGTCCAGCAGTTTGATAACTCAAGTATACACTGGCTATAAGATATTAAGATGGGCTATAGAATATAAACAGAAAAAAGATTTGTTGTTTGGTTAATTGTCATTTTTAAATTAACACTTTTTTCTAATTATTCGTTGTTTTGGTCAAGTAATAATACTAGCTGGCTGGATGAACTATTGAGGGCGGGGAACCCTCTAGGACTCTTTCCATCACATGAAGTCCGTTCTTCAGGGTTCCTTTTTTGTTGTTGAAACTGGGTTTTGCACTTATTTCCTGTGTTCCAAAGTGGTTTTAGTTGAGCATGCTAACAGAAATCTCAATTTGGATTTTGATACTCTGTAGCATTTGTGTTTAAATTCTTACTGAATTGCGAGTGAGGAGAAAATGCTTGTAGTTAAAAAAAAGGTGGCTTTATTGTAGAAATCATTTAATGATTTATTACTACTATAGTACTATTAGAAACAGTGCCAACTATCACCTGAAGCAATTGTCTACTGTCAAACTGTTCCCCTTGTAAGTCGGAATTGTTCACTTGCACACAGCCATTCTGCAGAAACTGTTATACCATTGCCAATTTCATCTAGAATCCAGGCATCATTTCTTATATCTCATGTGCTTGTTACTCATTCCTGAAGCCATTCTGATTTTCAAAATCAATCTATTACCCATTTGGTTCATTTGGCCTGTTTCTTGCATATTGCATCCAAACTTTTGTGAAAGTTAAAAATAAAGACGTTCATTAGACCAATTTATAGATATGTAGTCATGTTGCTTAGACAATCTGCTTTCCAACTTCTGTTGCAAGTTGCAACAATAAAGCCTTTGTGTTTGTTATTATAGATGCAGTTGAATTAGATTTTCTGGGGGTAAAATCACTGTTTTTCACTCAAAAAAAAAAAGCTTTTCATATATTAGGATAATTTTTTTAAAAATTAATCAGAATCTAAAAACAAAAAAATGTGTTTTTCAGTTTTTTCAATTATATATAATTTTTTAGTTTCATAATCATTTTTTCCAAAAGCAGTAACAAACACACCCTATATCATTGTCCTCATTGTCATAGGTGTTCTGTGGCTAATTTCTTTTATTCATCCAGCATTGAGGACATACCTTTTCAGAAAAGTTTCTTCTTGAATAAGGTACTCTCAAGTTTTTGAATGGTATCATAAACAGAAGTTGAGTAATTGGTTATTTGAAGCATTGAATATGAAGTATTACATATGGATATGGTTAATATGAGTGCCTTGATAGCAATGCTTCTTGTGATGTATGAGGAAAATTACCCAAATAGCTATTGAATTGAAAGACAAGGGAGAGACAACTGAATGCAATGTAATTGTATCTGTTAATGCTACAACAATTTTACATTGCTGTGAAAACATTGTTTTGTGGTCATTATGACTGAATGCCTGTTATTAACACTTTAGGCAAGATAACTATTTGTTGTTAAAATTACTTGCCCCCTCCTCCCCTTTTTCTTGATACTTACAGAGCAAGCAATTTACAATTCCAGGAGAGAAATGCAAGAGTTGGACATTTTGCAAAAGAGAGTTTGAATTTTACTGAAGAAATTTTAAGTGCAACATCCTTTTCACGGCAACTAGCAGAGCAAATGGTTCTGGCCAAGGCTTATGTGGTTATTGCCAAAGAGCACAATAATCTTCACTTAGCCTGGCAGCTTACCTCAAAGATTAGAAGTTGCCAGCTTTTACTTTCAAAAGCTGCCATGACTGGGGAGCCTGTTACCCTGGAGGAAGCAGAGCCAATTATTAAAAGCCTATCTTCCCTAATTTTCAAGGCACAAGATGTCCATTATGACATTGCTACCACTCTAGTGACAATGAAATCGCATATTCAAGCTCTTGAAGAGCGTGCTAATGCAGCAACAGTTCAAAGCACTGTGTTTGCTCAAATATCAGCTGAAACACTACCCAAGACTCTTCATTGCCTAAATGTGAAACTTATGACTGACTGGCTAAAGACACCATCACTGCAAAAACTCTCAGATGAGAGGAAAAACTCCCCCTGGCTTATGGACAATAGTCTATATCATTTCTGCATTTTTTCAGATAATGTACTGGCAACATCTGTAGTTGTGAACTCTACCGTCATCAATGCTGACCATCCAAAACAGTTGGTCTTTCACATTGTCACTGATGGTGTTAATCATGGAGCAATGCAAGCATGGTTCCTTAGTAATGATTTTAAAGGCGCTAACGTAGAGGTGCAGAATATTGAGGACTTTCATTGGTTGAATGAATCTTATTCTCCAATTGTCAAACAGGTCAACAATCCAGAATCACGAGTCTTCTATTTCGGGACTTATCAAGATGTGAATGTTGAACCGAAACTCCAGAACCCCAAGTTTTTGTCTTTACTGAATCATCTTCGGTTTTACATCTCTGAGATTTATCCTCAACTTGAAAAGGTTGTTTTACTAGATGACGATGTTGTTGTCCAGAAGGACTTGACCGCACTATTCTCTCTGGATATGCATGGAAATGTGAATGGTGCAGTCGAAACTTGTCTTGAAGCATTTCACCGTTTCTACAAGTATCTTAACTTTTCAAATTCAATTATAAGCTCCAAGTTTGATCCGCAGGCATGTGGATGGGCATTTGGTATGAATGTTTTCGACTTAGTTGCATGGAGGAGAGCAAATGTGACAGCAAGATATCACTATTGGCAGGAGCAAAATGCTGATGGGACCCTCTGGAAGCTTGGTTTACTTCCTCCCGCTCTTCTAAGTTTTTATGGTTTGACAGAACCACTTGACAGAAGATGGCATGTTTTAGGATTGGGTTATGACCTAAATATTGACAGCCGCCTAATTGAAAGTGCGGCAGTTATTCACTTCAATGGGAACATGAAGCCGTGGCTGAAGTTAGCTATAGGCAAGTATAAGCCACTATGGCACAGGTACATAAATCAAAGTCACCCTCATCTTGTAGATTGTGCCACAGGTTAAAATGTACTACTTCTTGATTGCTTATGTATTATGCAATCTCAGATCATTTCAAACTCTTGATCTGTGGTTGCATTAGCCATTGCTGTGGAGTCAGAAGTAGAAAATTTTGACTTTGCTAGGAATATTGTTTCTTTTTTTTTTTTTTGGCTCTTATCTTTCAGTCACAGCATATTAATATAGAAAAGAATGATTTTCATACACTAGAAAGATTAAACGTGTTAGGTGAAGAGATGTGGGAGAACCCATTTTTTGCTGGTGGGAAAATTTTCCCCCTCTGCTTTGTTCTTTAGTAATTATTGTAATAATTATAAGCTCTTTCAAATAGTAATGTAATTGAATGGAAACAGTTTTTTCCCCTTCTCTCTTGTAATATGTCTTTTATTTTATATATATTTTCAGACAATGACTGTTATTTCTTATACCAAGCTAATTGATCGTTTGTTTATTACTAAGCCAGCCAAATTTTGTTGAGCATGGCAGTCCTTTTAGATCCTAACTTCCTTTGAAGAGGAAGAAACTCAAAAGTGAAAAATATATACATCCGTGTTGGTCTTTTTTTTTAGGTCGTGATCCATGTTGCTTTTAGTCAACAAATAGAGCAAGTACTGTGGGCTCATATCCCGGCCCAATACTCCTCAAATACTTAGTGTGGTGGACTTTTTCAGTTTTTCTAAATGCTTTATTTTAAATGAGGAGAAATCTGTTTATTCTATGAGTAAATATCTTATATTTACTCCATTTAATATCTTTTTATTAGCAATATATTTTATCAATCAAATTGTTAAATTATATAATATTATCTTGATAATCAAACATATTAAATTTAGAAAAATTGGATATTAATAGATATATTATCTATTATTTAAAATTATTATGTATTTTCAAAACTATGTTATTCATTAAAATAAAAAGGGGTGATGAAGTATCAAACTGTTTTGAACTTTTATGAAATTTTATATATTTGGTTTATATAGTGAGAATTTACAATTTAACAGTTTGATTAATAAAATTTGATATCTATAAAATGTTATTCAATGGAATAAGTATACGAATACTTACTCTTGAAGTAAATGGATCCCTCCTTATTTTAAATTTGTAGTAATAGTAAGGATTGAGGGTGAGTCTCAACGCAACAATAAGGTATTGTCTTGTGACTTGGAGATTATTGATTCAAATTTTGAAAACACCCTTTTGGCAAAGCAAGGTTAAGATTGCATATATCTACAGTTCCTAAACCCATCAGATGGAAACTTTGTGCAGTGAAACTGCCCTATTAGTAATAGTAAGGATTATTTCCTAAGCAATCACCTTAGAGTGCCTTTATATGTATGTCCACCGCTCTATGTCGTCGAGGAGACATAAGGGATCATCACAATATTCAGGTATACTGATCTTGGACCTTTATAAAAGACCCTAATGCCCTCATTATTCGCTCAGCAAAGCTTCCTAGTAATTAGAACACTTAGATATGAAAGTATTGACATGTTTCTATCCAACAGCGTAAACTTTCAAGATGGATGGTTTGGCTCAAAACTTCTATAATCAAGTTATTCATAATCTGATCTATATTATCTCTGTTCTTTTAAATAAAAGTTAGCACAGAATAGGGAATTGGACTTATGTATTGGCCATGCTTCAATCTCAACGGATATTTGCGTGGTATAAAATGATAGAAAATGATAATATAAAGATTTGAGAAAATATTCCTAGAGAACGGTGCTGTAAAATAAACAGGCTGTCTTTGAGAAGTTACATAACCAAGAGAGTGGATTTGTTCTATCATCTTTCATTCTTCTTTTGGTATTCTTGTTCCTGTTCTTGCATATTAGTCACTGTGCATTGATTATATATTTGTGAGTATCGAGCTTACTCTTTTTACGTTTTATTCGTTATTATTGAACCCCAACTCAGAAACAGTGTACAAACCATTATTAAGTCCACTGACATGAATTACGCAATCATTGAAGAAACCTGGACAACGTATATCGCACTTAAGATGCAGGACAAACGATAAATGTTTGAATGAGAAACGAAGATTATAAGAAAAATATTATTTGTAATCACCATATATACATAGGATATTGTGTTGACTCATATCTCATTCACTATTGGAGTGGATCCTCCTTGAATGAGGTTCACACCTCATTTAATGGTGGATGAGATGTGAATCGACAGAATATCACATATATGGTGAGTATAAATAACACAACTCATATTATAATATGGATCACATTATTCTTGTGGTATATTTGGTGGAAGGCAAAAATGTCACGGCATTGATCTCTTCCGTTAAATCTTTACCTTTATTTTTCCTCCAACCAAACACATCTTAGAAGAAACTAAAATCTCCATTTTGAAACAGTTTTTTTCTGGTAGGAAAAAAAAGCTATTTTTTTTTTCTTGGCTCGTCAAACATGCACTTAGGAAGCAGACCAAATAGCAACCTCTGAATACCCATCTTCAGTAGCACATGCCCGGAACATGCCTGTTGTGTTATAAGGCATTGCAACTTCTCCTGCAGCAGACACAGCAACCAAACCAACCATCCCTTTTGGTGTGCGTTCATGCACAACACAGTTGGCAGCTTCCTCAAGAGAAACACCTTTGAACTCCATCAATGCAGCCACATCTCTTGCAACCGTGGCGCGCAATATTGCTTCACCTTTGCCTGTTGCAGAAACTGCACAAACTTCATTGGCATATGTCCCAGCACCTATGATGGGTGAGTCACCAATTCGACCAACCATTTTGTTCACTAATCCACCAGTAGATGTTGCAGAAGCTAGGTTCCCTTTACTATCAACGGCCACACACCCCACAGTTCCAAGTTGAATATCACCATTTGCAACTGGTTTTCCCTCTTTGGTACCATTTTGGAGGGGTTGAGTATAATCAATCTATATATTGTGAAGCAAAAAAGATATAAACATTAGAAAAAGCAAAACAACGAATTTAAGGTGATTGACGTAACACGAACATGATCTTCTCTTTAGGCAAAATGTTGCATACTAAGGATCATTTGTGTGTGTGTGTATATATATATATATATATAACTTGTCCATCAATTTTTCACCCCATTTTTAACCATGAATTTACTCCACATGCATAGAACTAAGCAAAATTAAATACCTGGACCCTATTGGCTTCTTGTGCCTGCTTTAATCTTTCAATGTTTTCTGCAGTAATAAAATGGCTTGAATCTACGGTCTCAACGCCCTGATAAATAAAATGTCATGAGCATTAATGAAAGATGAGCCGCAAGCTCTAACTATTCAACACAAAAGTGGCACCAGTAATTATTGGTGGTTGGTTTACTGGTTATTCTAGAAGTTTTGAATCATCTAATCTTATAAGTAGTCACTTATTCACAAGTTTCAAGTTTATTCTGAAACTTAATTGTATACTACTAATTCGTCTCGCAAGAAAACATTACATCATGAAATCATCTCTTTTAGAAGCTTAAGCTAATGGATAGAGACACATGAATGATTTTATATCTAACAGACCAGAAACGGCAAAACACAGAATGATATCTTAGATTAAGACATATAAGAAATCACTAACTCACTTGTTCTTTTGCAAATTCCTCTGCTCCATCAAATGCTACATATCGATGTGGAGTCTTTTCCATGACCAGTCTTGCTAAAGAAATGGGGTTGACAACTGTTTTGAGCCCAGAAACAGCTCCACAATTCTTTGTGGAGCCATCCATGATAGAAGCTTCCATTTCAACAGTGCCTTTGTTGGTAAGCACAGATCCCCTACCCGCGTTGAAGTGTGGAATATTCTCCAACTCACGAACCTATAAATACAACACCATTCTCATAGAGTGAAAATCAATGGAGGGCAATGGTCAGAATTTATCCCCAAAAAAGGAAAATTATACAATCTTTTAGGCAAGTAGTCACTTGTTCAATAAAGTTCTACAAGGAAAGGCATTCTTTGCATTAATGTCCTAAAAACCCATGAAAGTAAGTATGGCTATAATAAATTTTGAATTGCTATTGCTCTCCCTTCGTATACTAATGCCAGAGAGAAATTTTGCATTGTCATTCTCAGAATCTTTCACTATCATAATGCAAGTTCCTCTTGAAAAGCAGAGGGAGAATAGCAATGGTGCGCCTCATCCCGTTTAAACAAACAAATCAAAATATATACAATCAAAATTTTCCGTACACTTTTTTGTATTTGCAGGATGATAATGCACGTGTGGAACAAAATATCAGTGCCTCCATTAGCAAATAGCATTCTTAAATAAACGAGAAGAGCTACAATGAGATTGTTAAAATACCATAAGAGTAATATATAAATTCTAATGATAATATAACAATTTATGTAATGAATCATAGATAACAATATCTAAATGAGCAAGTGTTTTTCCTATACAACAAAAATCTAAAACTGAATTTTTTATAAGAGTATGTAGTTTTAATCTTACCACAAGCTCTACAACATCCAAGGGAGACCTATTGGCTTTAAAAGCCTGGACCCCAATTTGCAAGCAGTGGTGGAGGGCCTCCTCTCGTGGCTGGCGGCTCTCCGGCGACAATGAGAGTGGAATATCTCCGGCGCCGCCGTGTAGAGCTATAGCCCAACCCATTGCCTTTCTTCTCACTCGGAAGCTTCACTTAACAGTGGGAATGGACTCAATCACTAAGTACCCAATCTTTGGTTGTTTAAATACTAATGTGATGCTCCAATGCATGATTGCTTGCATGATACGGAAAGATACCCTTATTATTGGTATTATTTTCTTCTTTCTTGGTAAAGAAACTTCCATTACTAATTAGTGTTGAGATGTGATATAAACTCCTAAATAGAAGTGATGCAAATTACGAAACACAAGGTGAGGGAATAATATTGAAGATACTTGTGTAATTGCAAATAAGATTGGTTCACTTGATTCATCATAATTTCACCCCTACTATATAACTTCAATTCGGTATCTAGACTAGTTAGACACTTAATTTAGAAAAATGAAACAAGCTTTTCTTTAGCTTAAATTTTATGAGTGCAATTTTGATGCACTAACTATGTAAAATTATTTTATACTATCATTCAATTAAAATTTTTTATTTTTATAATTTTTTAAATTATGGATATAATTTAAATAATTGGATGATGGCTATGTAAATAATTTTTACACTGATGATGCATAGAAATTAAATTTAAATTTTATTATTTCATAAAATAAAATGCATGCGTATTGGTCATTTTATATTTTAATCCGGTAACTTAAGAAGATATGCTAGAATTATTATCAACCCTTGAAAATGATCACGTGATGTTGGTAATATCATGGCGTGATGTTACCTTTTCCATAAGCTACTTCGAGAAGTTCGTGATTTCGTTACTATTAAAAAAATTATTAGGGAGAGGTTGAACTTGACCGAACTTACTTGTAATCTTGTTCAGCGAGTCTCGTGATGAAGAACCTTTTTAGGTTTGCGTTTATGTTTTTCCAAAATCTTTTTAAAAAATACTAATATAATTTTGGGAAGTGGTAGTGATCACTTATTGCTGATTAGAGATAACACTCAAGTCTTGACTCTTCCTAATGGCATCAAGATTCGAACTCTGACAAAGTGGGTGAAATTTGGTAGGTTTGCTTTGATGAGTTGGGATGGACTCTTGGGATTCGAAATTGCAACGTTGGAAAATGCAGGGCACATGAAAATCCCAATTTTTCCGGTATTTTGGTTGTAGATGATGAGAGTTCCTTGGTAGTTTTATGCTCACTTTTAACGCGTGTTTTAGAAACATTTATAACTAAATATTTTTTATTTTTATATAAATTTTAAATATTTTAAATTAAGATTATATGGTTATAGTTAGTTTTAGAGCACACTTTAAAAATATGTAAATATTTTTTTTGGTATAATATATTATTTATTATGTTAATTCGTTTGATTGACCTTCTGTCTATGCATCATCCAAGTTTGTTATAAGAATTTTTCTATTATGAATCTATTAGTACCTTTATAAGCACGTGATTTGCTCAAAGTTATGTCAATGATATCAGAGATTTCCTCTTAATCTAACCTTTTCATATGAAAAAAACCAAATTTATGCAACAAAAATTTACATCATACGTGAATATCACAAAAAGAGATCGATATTTATTAACTCTTGCTTCTAGCCATTCGTGTCCAGTGATTTGTGTTTTTCTTTTATTTTCTCCTTACGATGACCACGTTTGGTATCTACGTTGATATACAACTAACATTACTTTAGTGAATAATGAGCTATGGAGTTCTTCTTTGGGCAAGCAACATCACATAAATAAGATCTTAATTTCAAGTTCTGTGAATAGAAAAAAAAAATTGTCCTGAAAAGGCTTTATCCATATAAATCAACCGACTTGTCTGGAATCAAATTAATTGGAGTTTAGTGAACTTCACATACGGGTGATTTTGACCAAAAAATAAATGTATTGCATTAAAAAATCATCTTTGATTTATGTTTGTTATTGAAAATTGTTTAAAAAATTAAAACAAGTGGAATCTTTGTGTCACTATTTTTCAAATTTTATTTGATTTTATTTATGTTATGTTTTATAATCTTGGAATTAAAAATAATATTTTTTCAATTAATCACATGCATATAGACATTTTTAATAGAGATCATGCAAGGTGTGATAGGAAAGGCGAGGACAGGGCATTAAAATAGTATGCTCATTAATGTAAACCAGCAGAAATATTTTGAGAATATTTTGCTCTTCCCTTAGAATTTATCAAAATATAAAGGTACGTCCTACGTAATTTCTTTTTTTTTTTCTTTTTGGGTGGATTGTAAAGGTAATTTCTGAATAAGTGATTGTAAATGAAAATCGTTCGTAAATTCACCAACTATGTCAATTCAGTTTGAAAAGAACTTCGATAAAAAAAAAAAAAACAATGTGTTCATCTAATATTTTCCTTAAGAAATGACACATTTTACAAACATTAAAAGAACACGTTATTTTATGAACAAATTTTGATGCGATATTCTAAGTAAGATCAACAACATTTTTAAAGAAAATGATGAGAAATGATATAGCCTCTTATAAATCATCCTAAACATCCTCCTCATTACTAAATAGGGTAAAAATGTAAATATAATCAATGTCTTGGAATCTTAAAAAGTCATCATTCCTTCTTTATTTAATAATTAAGAGGATGTTTATGAGAATTCGTTAACAGGATGACTAATTTCTTGAAAATTATTTATTTGCATCACTCATTGAAATATGGTGCCATTTTATATCAAAACATCACTCACATTTATCATGCGATAATATGTGGGATGCCAATTAAGTAATGTTAATATCTTATCTAATTATATATATGAATGTATTGACATATGTCCAACAAATGAAAAGTACAATAACATTTCTAATGTATTAATAAAAATGGTAGTACTGTGTGATGCGGTGATACGTTAGGTATTTCTATCTCAGTTCTCAAATAAGTGTCTGATTTTAAATATATATATATATATTTATAAATTAAGGAAATGATTGATAAATTATTGATATTAGGATAATTTAGATTTATTTTACTAAATTACCATCACTATTTTCCTCTCTCCTTCTTAATTTCTCTCTCTTTTCCACTACTTTCATTTAATAGGGATATAGTTGAAAAAACAATTAATATTGTCTAGATGTCTAAAATTGCAAGCTATTTGTAGAAAAGTAAAATTCTTAAAATGGACACTAATTTAAGAATAAAAATAGTATTTAATTACACTTCGTACGTAGTTTCTGAGAAGCAAGATACTCTAAAGTATTATCTCGACCAAAACTATATAATGGATATAGTTATAGATAGTTTAATGATTTACCTGAAAAAAATCGTTTGTGGAAGGCGGCCAAACGAGACCCACCAACCCACCTGTCCCGTATCAATTCACAAGTCCTTTTCAAATCAATTCACTTGCTGCTTACTGATTTTTTTTTTTTTTTTTTTGATGGGGAAAACTGTGGAGAGGGAACTTCACAATCCCGGAGGTGAGAGCAACATGGTGCACCTCCGGGGATGTTTTTCGTAGGAATCGAGCCAAGGACCTCTTTATTGGAGTCTCCCTGTACTTACTGATAAGCATGTGTTTCGACGCTTCCAAACTCTAGACCAGAAACAGAACAACACCATTTTTAATGTCGGAAGTCTCTGTAAACCCACACAGATATCAATTCAAGAGCGCAAAGAGTGAGATTGAACCAATTTCACTAGTTTCGAGTTCGTTAATCTTACGGTGAGTTCAGGATATATTGAGGGAGAGTTTTAATTTTACATAGCGATGACAACAGAAAATCGAGGGAATTAATGTGGTAAGTGATAAAAATTATTATCTTATTGGGGATCCATGTGTTAATTATTAGGAATTTTACGCATATGACTGCAAAATCGCTTGAAATTATTATTACTAATCACTATAATACTCAATTCTTTATTAGTCAACGTTAATTTTCAATTATTAACGAACTTATTCCCAATACCAATTTACGTATTCATTGAGTACGCTCAAATAACATAAATGATATAGAGCTAGAGTGGTTAAATGATAACATTTGATCCTATCACATCTTCATTTCCCATTTCTCCCTAGTCTGTTAAATTTCTATTATTAACAAACAGTTCAGATATGAAACATTATCGTTTCTTGTGTGTGTGTGTATGCGTATGATTAACACACGGATTAAAAGAATTAAAGGAAATTATATTAGAAACCCTAATTATTGGATTTTTTACCAAAAGAGAAATTAAAAAATGGTTAATTATAGATGTCCATCCGTTTTGATATTATTTATCTATATACATCATTTTTTGAATTATAGAAAAACGGCTTATAGTAAAATGAATTACTCACATATTATGTTTAACAGCTAAACAAAATATAGACTACGTCAATTCAAAAAACGGCCAACTATGCAACGTAATATATGTGTGCAATACGGCCAATAGCCAAACGAAGTACAAAACGGCTTAGTACCAAACGTATTATGTACACGTTCCATAGCCAATGAATTAGAGACTTTTGTTCCCTTATGTATTCACGAGGTATCCATCTGTTTTTGTTTGAGGCAAGTGATTTTTCAAAGATGTGAGTTTTGAATAGTTGACTGTATGTAAGGGAACAGGATTTCATTAGTTTATTATATAAGTAAGGTGATATGTGTAGTGTGAACTGATGCAGTATGCTTTGTATTAAACAATTCGTT
The DNA here is from genome assembly GCA_031216125.1 of Dalbergia cochinchinensis. NCBI lineage: Eukaryota > Viridiplantae > Streptophyta > Magnoliopsida > Fabales > Fabaceae > Dalbergia > Dalbergia cochinchinensis. Next base: position 47,479,625 of record CM062373.1, on the reverse strand, counting down.
CGTGGTACATCTAGGTTTTTTTACCAAAACAAAATAAAAAAATAAATATTTCTCAATCTCTGCGTGTTCAGAGATTATTTACCTATATACACCAATTTTTGAATTATTGTAATTCATTTTACTGTTGAACGAATTATATAAAAAAAAACATAACACAGCTAAACGAATTACTTGATCTATCACTTACATGCAGACTGAAAAATCTGATGCGCGGCCTGAAGCGGAACTGAAGCTATTGACCGGCTAGCCACAAGAAACGGCCTACAATCAGCCGATTTATTGGTCAAAGAATCCCTGCAAAAGGCACAGCTTTGCAGGCTTCACATCATGCAATTCAGCCAACATGATGCCGCATTGCTTCTTCATGCCACTGTTGAACGAATTACACAGGGGACCACTATTTAATAAAGCGGGGTCCCTTTGTTGTGGACCTCCCGTGTATTTGACTTTATGTTGTCTAAGAGTTGTAGTTGGTTAAAGTGTGTTGGTTTTCTTTTTGGAGCAAAGTGTGGGGTCCCTTTCTATGTTGAAGGCTTTACGTCATTAGATGGAGCAAAATAGTCTGTATCATCGAGATCAGTGTGGATATATCTCTGTAAATCTAAATGTCCAGGTAAGTTTGTGTAGCCTGATATTATACTTTATTTATTTTATACAGGATAATATATTTATTTAAGTAGTCTTTTTTATGTTTTGGGTGTATATTATATTTTTTTTATTTGAACAGTATAGTTGATTTATTTTAAATTATGTGGTTGTAAGAACTAATTAGTTGTAAGAACTGTATTTTTTTATTTGAATGGTGTATTTTTTTATTTGAATAGTCTAGTTGATTTATTTATATTTATGTAGAAATTGATTACTTGAAAAAATTTAGGAGTAAACTAATTTTTTTAGTCAATAAATTTAATTTAGTTTATAATATAATATGCATCAAACAAGTTACTGGATAAAGAGGGAGAGTAAACTAATTCTTTTTAAGTCTTTAAAATTAATGTAGTTGATAATATGTATGAAACTAGTTACTTGAAATTTAGTTTAGGAATAAACTAAATTTTTTTGTAGTGTATAAATGTAGTTTAGTTTATAATGGCCAATCCGGATGAAACTGGTTGATGGAAATAATTTAGGAATAAAACAATTTTAGTTTATGTGATATGTATGAAATAATTTCTTGAAAAAATTTTAGGAATAAACAATTTTTTTGTAGTCTATAAATTTAATTTAGTTTATAATACATATGAAACTAATTAATTGATACTTAGTTTAGGAATAAACTAATTTTTTTTATAGTCTATAAATTTAATTTTGTTTCTAACATGCATATTTAATAAAATTTGTTTAGTTTATGGATTTTTATCTATGGAAAAAAAATAAATTAAAAATTATTTATTTTTATTTGTGCAGCCTAGTCGAGTAATGCGGGGTCCATTTGATTTTACGCGTGTTCAATTGGATCCACGTATTAAGCCTTACTTGATTCAAGGTGGGTTTTGGCACGCCTCATAGATCCCTTTTTATGAGTATGATAACTCGTTGCTTTTGGCCTTTGTGAAGCGATGACGCCCTGAGACCCATACGTTCCACTTGCCCGGGGGAGAGTGTACTATCACGTTACAGGATGTATCCCACCAGCTTGGGCTTAGGGTCGATGGTGATCCGGTTAGCGGGTGCACGAGGCGATGGATTGACTATATTGGAGAGGATATATGGGTCATATGCGAGCGATTACTTGGGAGCGTGCCCTCAGAGGATTATCGGAGGCAGTATAAGAATACGCTTTCCATGGCGTGGCTCAGGAATACAGTGTACCGACTGGGTCCACAGGAGGACAATGCCCGAATCATGCAGTTAGCACGAGCATATATTTTGATGCTGCTTGGAGGGGTGCTACTTGTTGATGAGTCATCAGCTGGGGTCCATGTGAGATATCTGCCATTGCTAAAGGACTTTGCATATTGTGGTAGCCTTAGCTAGGGTTCAGCAGTGCTGTGTATGCTATACCGGGGATTGAGCCTGGCATTTGGTATGCATACCATAGATCTTGCTGGATGTCTGGACCTCTTACAGTCTTGGATTTGGTACAGGTTACCAAAGCTGATGCTCAGAGTAGATGCTGGTATTTCCTTTCCACTGACCACGAGGTATGACTATTTTTTTTTGTGATTTTTGGTTTTTGCGATGTCTCTTATTTGATTATTCTTATACCTTATTTAACCAAAGCAAATAACAACTCAATAAATGTAAATATTTTCAGGTGGCGCGAATATAAGTGTCTGCCGAGCGGTGCGGAGACACGAGTACAAATGTTCAGGATAAATGATTGCAAACCAAGTAACCACTTCGGAAGCTCACTGTACGACTCTTCCTAGTTTCCATAAATCCGACCAATGGCTTTTTGTTTTGCTAGCCATGCTCTCCAGTACGAAATAATAAATCCATATTGTTCATGCACCAAAGCTTGCAACACTCTAATAGGGACGGTTGGGTCAGCTTCAACAATAGAAAAAATGCAAGAAGTGATCACATCAACATCCAAGTGGGGGTTGCGCTGTGAAACTCCCCTAGCCAAACAGGTTTGCTCTCCATTATACTTCCTCACCTCCCAAATTCCCTTATTCCTTACATATGTCACGCGGATGCTCCAATTACACCCACTCCCATAATGCTTCCATTTTTCTTGATATTTTGTTTAATCTGACTCGTAGACCTTATACTCAACTCCTCTTTGGATACTATAGTTTTTAACTGCAAGTAGTACAGACTCTTTATTTGGGAACAATTGCCCTTCCTGCAAAGGTTGCTCTCCAGATAACTGCACAAAATCCCCACTACCGACAATGCCCTTGAATCCTGTATCCATTGTCACATTTATTGCTTCCATATTCAAACTTGAATAATGGCCAATCCGTTGACTTTCCGATTGCACAATAGATTATGCCAAAGACTGACTCTGGGTAGCAGGTATTATCTCATCATCATCATCGTGTGGCACTGACAAGTTTCAAATATAACCAAAATATCATAATTTCAATGCAAATAATGAATCAAATAATTCGAATACGAATTTAAATTATTTCATCCTCCAATTGGTTAATGAAATAATTTGCGTTAATTTAAACCAAAAATTTGCACTCTTTCATAGTAAACGATGTATTCAATATTAAATATTAACATGATAGTACAAAAATTTAATATTTAATATTTAGCATGCCAACAAAAAAATTGCAGCATATAATAAATTAATGCACTATTAACAATATAAGCGAGAACTAACATATTTCATCAAAATTTAATAACCAATTCAGACCTTAGATAGCAATAAAACCTTAATCACAAAACTTGCAAAAAAATTAAATAACAAATTACACTGAACACAAAATGTTACCGTCATTCGACTCCTCTTCAGAACCCAGCTCGTTGCAAGGCCCATACCCAACAATTGGACCACCAAGTGGAACATCTCTACCAACCTCGGCCACTAGTTCCGTTAATGTTGGCCCACTCATCACATTATCGGTATTTATTTCCTCATGGTTTTCATTAACCATTGCAGTTGGCATCGAAATAATTTGTGAAAGTTGGGCTAAAGACAATTCATCAAATGATTGAATAGGAGTGCTTTCATCAAAGGGTATTTGCAACTCTTCTAAAGTTACGAATACCTCTATAACATGAAGTTCAGAAAATTGGTTATGACAATCAAACATCATCCTCAAGTCATCATCACTGTCAATACTGCAGCTCCCATATCTAACTGCACATTGACCAATCAACATAGGTAGCCGATACAGTATTTGAACTATTTCCTTATTCCTTGCACGCAACTTGTGAAAAATTTTGGCATGAACCTCAGAAAGCAACATAGATGAATGAACACTGATAAGTGATGGATTTTGACAGCAAAATTGGACTCCATCTTGTGAGTTTTGGATTATCTCACAGTTATGATGCACAACCATAAAATACCTCCCTGCCATTTTTTTCAAACTCACTCTACAAAGATAATTCAAAAAAATTTCTCACATCAGCTTCTCAGTCGGAGATCATTTGGGCTGGGTTTTATAGGCAGGTTGTGAGGTTAAAACGTTGAGCTGTGGGACGAACCGGTTGATAAAACGGCTAACTGGTGAACGAAATACAACATGTAATTCGGCTAACTGACACTTTTTGTAATTCAGCTAACTGTCAGCCGAATTATGCCTAACAGCTTCAGCAGAAATGTTTCACAATTGAACATTTTATTTGTGAGAATCTTAGGTAAAATGTTTTACAGTAAAACGTTTTATTTTTATCATACATTGTTCTATAAGCTATTTTGCATTTACTACAAAAACAGTGTATATAGGTAATTAATCTCTGAACCAATGAAGATTGGTAAATAAGTGTTTTTTTTTATTTTTTTGGGGAAAAAAGCCGGTACATCTACATAGATAAAATTGAAATATCTACGTGAATCCAAAATTAAAAACAACACTCGCTAAGAGTACTTGGGTTAAGGAAGAAATAGAGACTCTTAGTGTGTGTTAGATAAAGTATTTTTAAAATATAAGGAAATTTAAAATGCTAAAAAAAACAAAATGCTTCAATTGAATTTTCTTCAATTTTTAAATTTTTTGTTTAGATAGATAATTCTATTTCCTTCATTTGTAAAATATTTTGTTTGGTTGAGATAATTACATTACCTTGATTTTAATATATTTTATTTGAAAAACATAAGGTAATTTGTTTTAAAAATAAGATTTTTATTAATAATAAAAATTTAACCAATCTAAAATCAATTATAATGAGTTCATATTTCACAAATTATCTTAAATTTAATTCATAAAATATTTTAAATTTGAATTATAAAATTTAATTGTTATATAAATAAAATAGAATAATACGTAAATATAACATCATGTAATATAAATTGAATATTAAAAATTTAAAATGCTACAAAATGAATTAAAAATAATATTAAACAAAAATCTCATAAATTTAAAGAAACTATAATGAAATATAATAAACCAAAATGAGAAAAGGGTTTACTTGTATGCGTAGGGATTTTTAAAATTCTCTCTCTATAGATAAAAATTAAAATCTTCTATTTTAGGTAGATAAAATCACTCATTAAAATCCCTTAAATTCTCCAATTTCTTCTAAATTAATATTCAAATAAAATATTTTATTATAATACATTTTAAATCCTTCTAAAAATTTTCTCCAATAATTACTACATCCAAATGTACACTTAGTCATTTCAGTTCATCTAAATTCATAACACGGGTCGACCTTGTACACAGTGACTTGGAGATAAATTCTTTTTGTGTCAAATAATAATAAAAAATTAAAAACTTAAATTTTTTTATTATCTTTTTTCGCGATATTCAGCATTGATACTAGAGGTTAATTCCTTTAAATTGTGGAGTCCTCTTAAGAACTGTAGCTAACTATCAGCCGCGGTACGTGTCATGTTTATATTTTTAAGTTTTTAACAACAAGTATCACATGAACAAAATTGTTAATTTAAGTTTCTCACGAGAGCTCTGACTTATTTATTGATTTATTTTTTAAATTTATTAATATTAATATTATATTGTGCCGAGAAAGCAGTACGATTGGATCAGTACAAAAACCTGCTTGCTTATGCTCGTAGGCATACTGTCTCTGTGTCAGTTATTTTCTTCTCTCTCTAATTTCTCTGATTCGTTTGGCTATACGTTTGGCACTTGGCCGTTCTGTATTTATAAATGTAAACAGCTAGCCGTTTTTTGAACTGAGACAGTCTGTACTTCATTTAACTATCAAACGTAATATATGAGCAATTCGTTAACCGTTTTGCTATAATTCAAAAAATTAGTATCTACAAGTAAATAATATCAGAATAAATAGACATCCATAATTAACCATTCTTTTTTGTAAGCCTTAATTAATTTTAAAGAACATTTGGTATGAGATAATCTATTAGAATAAGTAGTAATGTGACCTTAATTCATAAAGCCTACTTATCTTCAGAGGAGTGGAAGCCCGCAATATTGTTTTATTTAATTAGACCAAATTATAATATAGATTGTCCCTATGTCTACTACAATTTTTATTGTAGTGAAAAATACATTACTTAGTAATCTTTTTTATATACCAAATAATATAATATGAATTACCAACTAAATTATCTATGCATACTAAATACTAGATTGTAACATTGCGAACAATTTAAAAGGTGACAATCTTTTAAGTAGTAATCTTATTAGGCAATGTGCCAAATACCATCTCAAAGAAGTTGGAGCAAATACTGTTGTAAGACCAATAAATTATATATTAAAAGGGAATTTTTGAACATTATATCATAAATCCTACTTATCTTGAGAGGAGTGGAAGCCAATACAATTGCAAGTTTAACATCAACAAATTTCTACACTGTTGTATTGACACTACAAATTATCCAACGGGAGAAAATGTGAAGTGCATTGGGAAGTTTTCCTATACTATTAGGCAATATTTGGTTTTTATCTCGAGATAGAAAATATAGAGACAACATTATTTGATTGTGGAGACAGGTATAAAACGTAAAAGAATTTTCTATATTTCTAAAATGGAGAAACAATAAAGATAGGATATGGAAATAAAAATTTCATACTTTTTCTTTCATATATATATATATATCTTCACTATTATAGGTGGTTTGGTGGCGATGGTCCAGTAGTGGTGGTCCAACAATCAATGACGGCAAGCCAACAAAGGTAAATAATGTTTTTATCATGTATTTTTTATCTAATCCCCATATTTCCAAGCAAAATAAAAATAATCATCATTTTTTATAATACATTACCAAACATGATATAGAAACAGTATTTTTTCTCTCCTCTATTGTCACTGTCTCTATTGTTCGGAGCTCAGACCAAACACTTCCTTCCTAAGAAAATATACACCCCTCTTTTGGATACACAGCCTTAATAAAGTTCATTTGAACGGCCCAAATTTGTTGGGGCTGTTAGGCTGTACCTAATGAAGAGTAAATCTGACCCCAAAAAAAAAAATGAAGAGTGAAATATTTTAATCCCTTGATTTTTTTTCTTTTGGTGCTTTTGATCCCTTGATTTAAATTCCGACATTCGGGTACAAAACCAATTCATCAAAAAGTCGTGATTCTGAAATAGTCTTCAGGATAGTCAGTTTGTTCCTTGGGGTATGTCTATGAGTTTGGATTTTAGAGGGGAGGGGAAGACTTATATCGTAAAATTATATTATAAGTTCTCCCCTTCCTTTCTTTCTCCTCCAAAATCCAAACTCATAAACATATATTTAGAGTACTAGTTCTCTACATCCAAAATACCCTGCATAGACAATATTCCGGTCACCAAAGTGAAAATGGAAATGCAATAATCAATTGAGAAAAAGAGATTCAGTCCATAACAACCTTGATTATAATAATGGCTGCATCCTTGTGTAAAACTTCGTTATACTCATGGCAAGCAAAGCTCTGCAAACGCAAAAGCTCTATGAAAATTGAATGCGAAAATTGGATTCAATTTAAAAGGAAAAATGAGCCTCTTGGATTGTTGTCTTCAAGATTTTATGAAAAAGATACCAAAAATAATAAAATCTTGTTTCCTGTTTTAAATTTTTATTTTCACTATTTTTTTTATAAAATTCTTAAAACAGAAAATACAGAAAATAAAAACAGAAGCTAAACAGAACCAAATTGTCACTCTGCATTCTACTAACATTTTTCACCTGACCAAAAATAGCCTAAACGTTTTCAAAGGGCAAAATTATATATATATATATATTTTATCCTGACCTGAACACAATTAGGGCAACCTACTTCCACCGAGCAGCAGCAACATGTGAGAAGCTCTAGTGCAGCTTCCAGGAACTTTGTGAAACGTGGTTGAATCTATCATACAACCCAAAAACATTTAAGTTAAAATTTTTCCATTGGTTGGCACTTCAGAAGAACGTTAAACTAGAAACTACCTCTCAATTATAACAGGTTAATTTATTATCCAAAGCCACCAAAGAATCAGATAGACACCATGGAATACAAAATAGAAAAGAAGCAAAAATCATCTGCTTGACTTTCATGTTATTCACCTGCACTGAAATTCCAGACCCTCCAGGATGCTGATCATATATTAGAATTCTTTCTGGGTAATAGCGGCTATCGTGAGGATTTGGACACTCAGCAGCCAAGTCAGACAGGTTACATGTGATATGTCTGGCAAGCAAAGGTATCATAATACCATTAGGTAGACCTCATATAACAACCATCATAGCTCTACCGGATCTTTTATTTCATTTCTTCAGCAGTAATAAAAACAAAAATAATAATAATAATAATAATAATAATAATAGTAATTATTATTATGGATAAAAGAATCAAAATTCAATACAAAATTTTAGTATTCTTTAATAATCTTATTTTTCAGTTATTCAACCACCTTGTCTTTCCAAATTCCATAATGAATATGGGAAACAGATACTCATACAAATTAGCTTAAAGCTAATAGGAATTACAAACCGAGAAAAGGAAGCATCTGCATGCCCAGTAACTATGCAATGATTATCTTTTACAATCTTATTCACACAAAAAACATGTCATTAATAATTCACCTCCAGAGTACAACAGACAATAATTAGCAACTTGCTTCAATGAAAAGTAACAATTGTATCACAAAAATTTTAAATGCTGAAAGTTCAAGTGAAAAACCGAGGAGAGTTTGTACTTTATTGTAATTTAATATAAGGGTACGTTTGGCTAGGGGTAAAAATAAAGAAATTTTATAGATAAACTCCGTATGTAAAATTACACATAAAACTCATCCATAAAAATTTTCTCTTCAATTTTATCCCCCAACCAAACACATCCTCCAAATAATAATAATAATAATAACAATAATATGTTACAGATAATTAATACGAGGGGGTGAGATGGAAAATGAAAAACATTATATGGATGTAAGAAGATCAAAACACAAAGAATTGCAGAATAGCTTAGCATTCGTACCAACACACAAAGCAAAGTATTTGACTAACAGTCTATATAATTTGGATGTTAGTAAGAACTTTGTACATCATGCCGATGCTAAAACTTCAAAGTAACATTTATAAGAAACTTACAAAGGCACTACATTTAATACGGCATGCGATGCAGCATGCAAACCTCCACGGAAATCATAATTTCGCATTAGTACTTCTTCTTTTATAGACTGTGGCACCGGAACCCAAACTGCCTGTTTAGAGGCAAAGAACATATCAGTGTCAAAACATGCACAGATGCTACAGAAAATTAATTAAAAGGAAGTCAACAAAAATAAAATTCTAAAAGTGATCAAGTTCACCTGTGACTCATATGAATATTGAGGAAGTGCTAGGTCAACAGTGTCAAAGATTTGATTGCTTCCTCTCCAAATACGATAAAAACCAAACCAAGTAGTTGTTACTTTGCATACATTAGCTCGGGCATTAGTTTTTGGAAACACGTTGGAAACGGTTACTGGATAAGCCTGACAATAACAGGGACATGAGTTTTAAAGATCTGAATCCAGCTGTAATAAGCTAGAAGCATTGCTTTAAAATTTAGCGAAAATGGAGGCATTTGCCTGTATTTATGGAAGATATACCAGCTCACTGTTAGGACACTGTTAGTTAGGAGTTGGTTGACTATAAATAAAGAGAAGTAGGGATTAGTTAGGGCATTTGTCATTTGTTAGTGAGTCTTTGGAGATTTGAGGGGACTCTAGAAATGCCTCTCTATCCTGCCATTCTTCAATAAACACTACTTCTTTGTTATTTCTGATTACCAGTTCTAATGTTTATAGTTTCCGGAATTATATAAAGTATTTTATTGTCCTGATTTATGCAGTACATTCTTTCAATTCACTAACACTAACCCTGAGCCAATATTTAACAATTAGTTTCCCAAAGGATCTGTGTACCTATGCAGTTGATTTGTATTTGCATAAATCTAAAGAAAAGGAACAAGTAATGCCCATATTTTAATATTAGCTACATGTTATAACTTAAAAAGGTAATTCAAAAGATCATCATAGAACAGAAGCAGACTACGTACAATATTACCCCCAATGATATGAATATCAGTGTAATCACGAGTTTTTGTATAATACTTCAGATCAGCCACTTTGCAGAAAGCAGTCCTGCTAGATAGATCTAATTTTTCAACCAAATAGGTTTTCCCCTGGCACATGTACGCAGCACCTTCATATACCTAAATCAACTAAAACATAAATATACTGAAGCAGCAAAGTCCTTTCTCCACATATATCAATTTATAGAAGTCAGTACCTGGAAGAAAGCCTTGCTTTCCTCTATCTCTTCAAGGACTTCATATTTTTTCTGATCTATAACACTGTATCTTACAGTTTCTATTGCTCGGATATTGACGGCGTGTGAAGGTAATTTCTGGGAAAGAGAAAATACCATGAAAAAATTAATAGTACCTTTATAATTTCCAAATGTTTTATAAAGTTCAATAGTAACATATCAACCAGAACAGTCAACATGAAACCTAGTTTGTTCACAAATCCAATTTACCTCCGGACCAATGTAGTTCCATATTCTAGAAGAATCAGATGACAGATCAGAACTCAAGTATCCTGCAGCTTTTAGAGAATTTAAAACACTCTCTAAGCAAGGACCAAAATACTGCTCATCATAGTGAACATTCAGAGGATGTTCATGAGCTGCACAGACCAAATGCTGTTCAAGAACCTGAATAAAGTCTGTCATAATAAGCATAAACCCCTCCATTTGCTATAATTAAATATAAATATCTTACAGAAGAATAGGTCTAAATGTTAAAAACCTGTTTGTTTTGGGCATCAATGTGACAGCATTCAATCGGTCTTTCAAAAAGTTTCGTAGGATGTTTCATAAAGTATTGATCAAGAGGCCCACCAAATGCAACATAGACAGCAAGAGATGGCCTCTCTCTCCTCCCACCCCTACCAGCTTGTTGCCACAAGCTGAAAGTATAAAATATTTAGAGGGAAATTTAAAGGAGAATAGACAATTCCACACAAGAGAAGCTAGTCTAAATATTTGATTAGATTGGAATATCAATACCTTGCAATACTACCAGGAAATCCTAGATGCAGAGTCACATCAATTTCCCCAACATCAATGCCCAATTCAAGAGCATTTGTTGCAGCAACACCACAAATCTTACCACCAAAAAATGCACCCTCTATTTTTCTTCTTTCCTGTTAATGTGAAGCAGCCAGTATTAAGTCTATGAGAGCCATATGGTGACCACAAGTTCTCAATCCTATTAACAAATAAAGCTATTTATTTGCCTCTACCCAACAGCTTAAGCTTCTAGAACAAACAATGCATGACAAGCTACCAAACCCCTGTGACCAAATGGTCCAGAGTTCAATCCCATGGCTCCCAACCTTAACCCAACTGCTTTACAATTGCCCATATTCTTAGTTCTTTCTTTAACTTAAATTTGTGAATTCTGTGGCAAAAAGTACAATTTTGTTCATCCTCGCAACAGGTTAAACTCTGTAGGACACTATTGTTCCCATTCACTTAATTGCAGGCAGAGATAATTCCTTCAAATTCCTGAGTTACTAAAACTCTTCAATCTTCATTATTAATACTTGTAGAAATAATTCCTCCGTTGCAATAAAATTTCAACAGGGTATTATTGAAAATTGGAAATCATTCAAGTAACAGACTAGTGGCTAGTGAGGGTAAAAAGTGAGGGGAAACAAGAAATCAACAATTAGAGGTTTAAATCCATTTGTGAATACTAAGTGGATTATATCAAAGGTTGCAGCCAGGATAGAAGAGGTAACAATAACTCATATGAAAGCACTGTACTTTCTGACAATCTGTCTATAAATATATTTGTAGCTAAGAAGGCACATCACACAAGCAGAAAGATAATACAAATGGAAAGGAAGATTAAAATCGTCCTTAAAATAAAAGAAAATGAAAAGCAAAGATGAAGGAACAAATTATATCATCATAGCAAAGCTACCAATTCCCTGAACATATTTATAGTGGATATCCCTTTAAAAAGACCATGTGCTTTACACATATGGAAGCCATAGGCTATGTTGAAAGACAAAGAAAGAGAGAAAACCATAGGATGAATCCGTGTGTCTAAACTTACAACAGAGAAAATATATATAGACAATGTGCAATAAATACACAATAATTACAAAGATATATTTTCCTTAATTATAGATAATTACAGATATTTACAGATTCTAACACTCCCCCTCAAGCTAGGGCATATAGATCATATGCACCTAGCTTATTACATAGGTAACTTATTCTGGGGCCTCTCAATGATTTGGTGAGAACATTTGCTAGTTGGTCATTTGAATTGATGAAGCTTGTGGTGATGTCTCTAGATAGAATCTTCTCTCTGATAAAGTGACAATCAACTTCAATGTGTTTGGTCCTCTCATGAAAAACTGGATTTGACGCAATGTGTAAAGCGGCTTGATTGTCACAAACAAGTGTCATGTGCTTGGTTTCCCAAATTGAAGTTCTTTGAGGAGTTGCTTAAGCCAGATAAGCTCATATGTGGTTGAGGCCATTGCACGGTACTCTGCCTCAGCACTAGAGCGCGCCACTACAGTTTGCTTCTTACTCTTCCAGGATATGAGATTGCCTCCAATAAGTATACAATAACCGGAAGTGGAACACCTATCAGAAGGGGATCCCGCCCAATCTGCATCAGAATACCCAACTATATCAGTCTGCCCCTTGTCTTCATAAATAAAGCCCTTGCCTGGTGCTCCTTTGACATACTTTAAAATACGTATAACAGCATCCCAGTGAGCTTCACATGGTGAGTTTAGGAATTGACTAACCACACTTACTGCAAAAGAAATGTCTAGACGAGTAACTGTGAGATAGTTCAATTTCCCAACCAATCTTCTATATCTCCCAGGGCCAAATAGTGGCTCCCCCTGATTTGGTAGGAGCTTGACATTAGGATCCATGGAGTATCAATGGGTTTTGCAGCAAGTAAACCCGTTTCCTCTAGAATGTCAACAGCATATTTTCTCTGAGAGAAAACTATGCCATCTTTGGACTGTGCTACTTCAATAACCAGGAAGTATCTGAGTTTGCCAAGGTCTTTGGTCTGGAAATGCTTGCATAGGTGGTGTTTGATTTGGTTATACCCTAAGTGTCGCTCCCTGTAATTACAATATCATCAACATACACAACTAGATAGGTGTAACCTCTCTGAGTATGACGATAAAACACAGAGTGGTCAGCTTCACTCCGAGTCATACCAAATTGTTGAACCACAATGGAGAACCTTCCAAACCAAGCCCAAGGAGACTGTTTAAGACCATACAATGATTTGCAAAGACGACAAACAAGGCCAGAAGATTCCCCCTGAGCAACAAACCCAGGAGGTTGCTCCATATAAACCTCTTTCTCAAGATCACCATGGAGGAAGGCATTCTTAATATCCAACTGATGAAGAGGTTAATGACGCATAGCAACCATAGAGAGAAACAGACGAACAGAAGCCAGCTTGGCAACAAGGGAGAATGTATCACCATAATCGAAACCAAAGATCTGAGTGTACCCTTTGGCTACAAGAGGGGCCTTAAGATGATCAATTAGGCCATCAGGCCCCACCTTAACTGTAAAAATCCACCGACAACCAACCACTGATTTACCCCGAGAGAGAGTCATCAGGTCCCAAGTACCACTGTTCTGAAGTGCACACATCTCAGTAATCATAGCTTGTCTCCACCCAGGATGGGAGAGGGCCTCACCTATAGTCTTAGGAATAGACACAGAAGACAAAGAAGACAGAGAAGCATAATGTAGAGAAGATAGACGCTGATAACTCAAGGCAGTATAGTGAGGAGATAGGTTACGAGCGGAACGAATACCTTTACAAAGGGCAATGGGAAGATCAGGTGCAACCGGCAGGACCGAAGACAGCGGAAGGTCAGGCACCTGAGGAGAGTCCACATCAGCCAAGATAGGCTCGGAGGAAGGAGCAGGAGCAGGCAGCGACTACTAGTTAGGTGCAATGGGTGTTGGAGGTGGGACAGGCTTGGCTAGTGGACTGGCTCGACGATGGTAGACCTGAAGAGGGCCGAGTGTGGGTGTAGGTGTAGGTGTAGGCGTAGGCAAAAGGGGTGGCAAAGGCACAGGGATCACGGGAAAAGGGAGTTCCTTAGATGCAGCAAAGATGGAATGGTTAGATGGCTCAAAGAAGGGAATAGTGTCAAAAAAGGTAACATCCGCAGAGACAAGATAACGACGCAGAGTAGGAGAAAAACACCCAAAACCCTTTTGAGACCGAGTGTAACCAAGAAAAACACATTTAAGTGAACGTGCAGAAGGTTTGTCAAGACCAGGAGCTAAGTTGTGAACAAAGCAAGTGGACCTAAAAACGTGTGGGGGAAGGAAATACAAGGGGTCATGGGGAAATAAGATGGAATAGGGGACTTGGTAGCCCAAAACAGAAGAGAGGATACGATTAATTAAATAACATGCAGTTAAAACGGTATCTCCCCAAAAACGAAAAGGTACATGATGATGAAGAAGGAGAGTATGTGTGGTTTCAATGAGATGACGATTCTTGTGCTCAGCAATCCCATTCTGTTAAGGTGTATGAGCACAGAAAGTCTGGTGAAGAATGCCATGAGAAGCTAAAATTTTTTTTAAATCATGAGACAAATATTCTATGGCATTATCACTACGTAAAGTGCAAATAGAAACTCTAAAATGAGTTTTTATTTCTTGATAAAATTTAGTAAAAACAGAAAACAATCCAGACTTATGTTTCAATAAAAATAACCACATACAACGAGAATAGTCATCAATAAACGTAACAAAATAACGAAATCCTAAACTAGACACTGTGCAACTAGGACACCAAATATCTGAATGAACTAAAATAAAGGGAGACACAGCTCAACTACGAACACTATCTGAAAAATGACTCTGCGTGTGTTTCCCAAGTTGACACGACTCACAAGGCAAACTGGAAAGGTTGGTCAGGCTAGGCACCATGCATTGCAAGTTGGCAAGGTTGGGATGACTTAATTGAGCATGAAGGGTGAGAGGATCAATGGTGAGGGAGCAAACACTTGACGAGAGGCAGAGCCAATAGAGGCCACGAGACTCACATTCGATGCCAATCATCCGTCCCGTCCTCCGGTCTTGCAAGGAAACAGAATTTTCAGTGAATGAAATAATACAAGGGCTTTAGTTAATCGATAAATAAAGAGTAGGTTGAATGGAGAACCAGGAACATAAAGGATAGAATCAACTGATATAGACGGAAGGGGATGGGCAGTGCCCACCCCGTGAGATCGCGTGAAGCAGATTGGCCAAAGTAATGATGAGTAAATATCCAAAAGTAGAAAATGTAGAAAATAAAGCTTTATTACCGGAGATATGATCAATGGCGGTGGAATCAAGAACCCAAGGACCCAAAGAGATCGACTGAGAGAGACAAGCAAAAGAATTATCAAAGTGTGCAATAAAGGTAGTGGAACCAGAGTTCTGACGTTGCTCAAACCACTTCAGGAAATCAGCATAGTCAGCCGGAGACAGTGGATGTGGAGCAAGTGAGTCCATAGAAGCAGGAACACCGGCCTAGGCAACATTAACAGTAGGGCGCAGATGAGGATGCAAAGAGTAACAGTGATCAATGGTGTGGCCTTGCTTATGACAATGGTCACACTTAAGTCAGGACTTCCGAGAACGGCACTGGTACTCTGGGTGACGAGTGCAGAGGTATCAACCGAGGCTGGAGGAAGAAGCAACTCAGCCGGTGGTTTGGCGAGAACCCAAAGGAGAGAAGCTGACACCATGGAAAGAGTAGGCAAAGTCGGTGATCCCAAAAGCTGATCACGAGTAGCAGAATACTCCGGAGGTAAGCCATAAAGGGCCAAGAGCATAAAGAAGGAGCTACGTTGCTCCAGCTCCTTCGCCAAGGTATCAGCAGGGGGCAAGAGTTCATTGAAGTCATGGAGAGCACCGTGCATCTTACCCAAATAAGAGAACATAGAACCATCAAGCTAGCGAAGAGCAATGAGACCCATGAGATCCTGACAAACAAGATAGAGACGTTGAGTATCATTGGTGAAGAGGGTCTTTACTTGCGCCCAAACAGATTCACAAGTGATATGGGCCCGAAAGATTTGTTTGATAGAAGGAGTAATAGTGGGCTTGAGAATGCTACACAGTTGGGCATCAATCTTAACCCAACGGGAGCGCCCATCCACCGAGATGTCTACATCCTTCGTGGTGAGGTGGTCAACATATTCCTGCCCTGTCAACCAAAGTTTGATGTCTGATGCCCAAGTATCATAGTTGTTGCCATCAAGTTTGTCAGTGGAAAGAGGTACACTGACATAACTAGCAAAAGCTAGAGGCTCAGCCTTTGGAACACCCTTATCATCAGAGGAAGAGTTGCCAATAGCCATGGGTACAAGAAGGCAGGGGCAAAACAGAAATTACCAAAAAGTGATGTCCGTGAAGTGCACGGATCACGATAACAAGGACAGATCCAGGATGAGGAGAGCGGCGCGAGTCCAACACAAGAAGCGGCGGCCAGAAAGGGGACCGGACACGCCTCCATGCACCGCCTGAATGTGTGGTGGTTTGAAGAAACGCAGAACAAAGGGGTGGCGCGTGTAGGCACGTGAAAGCAGCTCCGGAGGTGTGGTCGGCGGGGTTCGGCGGCACAGGGGAAGGCAAGGCTGGGGGTGGGGTCGACGGTGTGGATCGACCCCGAAAAAGTTGCCAGCGGCGGTGAAAGGCGGCAGACAGGGGTTGTTCTAGGGAAAGGGAGGCACAGCGGAGGGGAAAAAGGCAGCAAACCGGAA
The DNA here is from genome assembly GCA_031216125.1 of Dalbergia cochinchinensis. NCBI lineage: Eukaryota > Viridiplantae > Streptophyta > Magnoliopsida > Fabales > Fabaceae > Dalbergia > Dalbergia cochinchinensis. The sequence goes on along the minus strand of CM062373.1, from coordinate 47,462,793 downwards.
GAGAAACACGGTTTGACCGGAAAAAAAATTTTCACCGAAGGGCAGTGGGCCCTTCTGACGGCACGAAGTAGGGTGTGTCTTTCTTTCTTAGACTCTAAATATCATGTTGAGAGACAGAGAAAGAGAGAAAACCATAGGATGAATCCGTGTGTCTAAACTACACAACGAAAAAGATAATGTGTAATAAATACACGATAATTCCAAAAATATATTTTCCCAAATTATAGATAATTACAGATATTTACAGATTCTAACAGGCTAAATGCTATCCCAAAACAATCCCATCCATGAACGGCAACAAAGTATAGCACACTATACCACATTGAATATATAAATATAGGCGATGATGAAAAGAGAAAGGACTTTACTCACAATTAAATCAGAGCATCTTAGATGCTTCTTTCTTGTAGGCAATGACATTTTAATTACAAAAGCTTTCAGTTCTCAAGTACATCAGCAATATGAACATAGTGTTGCATTGCAGATGATACTTTTTATCAAAAGGGAGAGACAAAATACACATGCAGGCATGCACACGCACACGCACACTGTGACACATAAAAAGGCCTACTTGAAACCCAGGGGGGAAAAGGTTGACCTCTGCAATGTAGCCACCACGATATGCGCTAACGGAATCGACCAGATGCGGGGCTGTCTCATGAAGAATCTCACGTCTACATCATTTATAGTGATTCAATTGCATAAGCATCTTGCTTTTATAACAACTATATAACCATAAACTTGAAATATCAGATAACTAAAACAGAATCTAGGAAAAGCAAACAATCCGATCACATTATTGATTCTACTCAACTGCACTAGTAAACAGATTTGATTTGACATACGTATAAGATAAAACAAGCTCACAGAGTTTCCTTGATTTACAAAATGCGATGCAGCGAAGACCATGCTGAACCATTTCAGCAAAAAGGCGCGAAACATCCACAATTGGGCTGCAAGAATAACAAAAGGGCACATGGCGTTCAAATTAAAATACTTAAAAATCCTACGAACCCTAAAGATGACTATGTACAATTCTTCATCATCTTCAGTATTCACCACTCCTCATCTTAGTAGATATGTGGAGTTGATTTGATGGTATATACTAAATTTGATAATTGTAATGATCACTGCTCAAAATTTGAAGAAATGGTTCCAAAAATCCCAAAGACATTTTGTACATTAAGATGAGGAAAAACAAATAAAAAATCCACTTCATTGTCATTTTCACATAATCACATTGATTAGATAGGAAATTATTCCTAGGCTTTCAAATAATAGCTTAAGCTTTTAGAGACAATTGATCATCAACGTAGTATTAGAGTCTCTACCCAAGTGGTCAAATTTTCAATATTTGCTATTCCAAAAATGTTCTTGCATGAAGGGACATGTTAGAAACAAAATAAAACTATTCCTTGGTCTTTATCTGATAAAAACTTCAACTTATAAAACAGTTGGTCCTTTGCACAAATTATTAAAGTTGAAACTGTGTGTTCATTATTTAAAGCATGCAAGTTCACATAAGCCTATATATAAAAGGGGCAACCCAGTACACGAGGCTCCCATCTGGTAGGGTCTGAGGAGGATAAATGTACAAAGCCTTACCCCCACTTTGCAGAGAGACTGTTTCCAGAATTTGAACCAGTAACCTCTAGGTCACAAGATAGTAACCTTACTGTTATACCGAGGCTCACCCTCTTCACATAAGGCTATTATGAAACAAAATTAATAGTTCCAAACTTTTATATCTTTCTAGTCAATACATAGGGGGATTATCACCTTGAACGAACAAAATCGGCACTTTCATCTAGCAACTTATCAATACCCATAGCAGACTGAGCTTTCTTTGACGTCTATTATCAGGTAGCATCAAGCCATCAACATTAATTTGCAGAATATGTCTTCAGTTAACACTGTAAGAGATACAAATCTGTATAACAACATTAGAACTTCAACTCACAGCTTTCGGACGCAGAATAGGATTCCAAAGGATGAATAGTTTCCTTGCAGATGGACTTCCATCATTCTGAAATAGCTCCAGTGTTGGTAAATTTGCAAGCTCCTGAAACACAGGAAATCAATGGTTCAATCTGAGTATTGCAGCATAGCAATTCAGAGAAGATTACCGCACAACCTTATAATATTAGCATAGCCAAAACAACACAAAGCATGCATTAATGGAAAGGTTACAAATTACAGCACAATTTTTCTCCAAAAACAGCATTTGAAAAAGATACAACGATAAGGGTGTGTTTGGTTGGGGGTGAAATTGGAGTGGAAATTTTCATGAATGAGATTCATGTGTTTATTACATATGAAATTCATCCATGAAAACTTTCATCTCATTTTTTACCCGTAACCAAACATATCCTAACTTTATAAAATTTAACTATTTCCAAGACATATATTTACCATAGAATGCTCACGAGGATTTGCAGAAGTTGCAGTGGAAAAAACAAAGGAAGGAACAGTTCCATATACTGCATATGGAAGCAAATTGCATGTTCACACTTCCATTCAAAATTAGTTGAGCAATATATATTAATATGAAAAAATTCCCTGAAACTTAACAAACCATGTGAACATAGTCGCTTGAGCCTCCTTAATATAAGGGCAGTATGACATCCAAATGCTCCCTTGTAAGTATGTGTTTCATCGATTACCACAAACCTAATGAATTGAGACAGAGTAAGCATCTCAAACATAACAATCCACTAAGAAGTATCCCATAGAAATACCCAAAGTGGAATTAAAATCAATATGGTTTTCAATATAACTACCTTAGATTTGATAAAATCCGACTAAATCGTTGATGGTGGGGCAAGATTGATATGTGTAACATATCTGGATTTGTGATCAACTGCAGTATAATATAAATGAAGCACATTTCACCTGTGTCTGTCCAGTCTAAGGGAGAAATTAGTTATAAGATTACCAGTCTAGAATTATCACGTAGCCACGTCCTCTCACTATGGGACGTGTCACCATCATATATACCAATATTGAACTCAACTTCAAATCCTTTTGTGATGCACAACAAAGCTCTGAGTTGATCTTGAGCTAATGCCTGCATTCAGGAAATATTTTACTCATCTAATTACAACAACCCCAACAAAAGAGAAAAAAGGACAAAGAAAGAGATTATGCACAGCTCCAAGCATATAGATTTTAGAATTGAGAAACTAAATGATAAAATGCAACATACCTTTGTAGGAAATATGTACAGAGCACATGATGACGGATTCTTCAGCAAATCTTCTAGAACCGGTACATTATAGCAAAGAGATTTCCCACTAGATGTCATTGTAGCCACGACAACATTCTTCCCATGAAGGGAGGCTTGTATAGACTCTGCCTGAATCATACAGCAGAAAATATTTTACTCTGATAGTGAGAAACTATAAGTTATGAAGACATTTTACACCTATTCAATTTGTACCTGGTGACTATACAACTTGGAAACACCGACGTACTTCAACGCAGATCTCATCTTTTCTGATAGTTCAATTGGGATCTCTGCATGAATGGGGTTTCTAGCACATATGTCTTCAACATGCACAATCTGCATTGGCCAAAACCTTCATAGTGTAGCACTTAGTAGAATAAGAAATGCCTTGACAATGGTCATAAATTTTTACTATAGAAATTAATGGTTGTGCCTATTCTATAGTACACTATTGATTGCAGATCAAGAAAAATCAAGGTGACTTAAGGGTTCAATGTGTTATACTCTCAAAAGGCCAACAACGTTACAATAAACTGGAAAAAATAAAAAGGAAAACTAAAAAAACCTGTCCTTCAGATCCAATTCCTATCTTGAGATGTTCAACCATGTCCACAGCCAGTAATGACCTTGTGTCCTGCCAAGCCAAGAACAAGTGATACCAAGCAATCTTATCCTAATCATAGGATTTGAAACTTCAAGTTGCATCATGAAAGTAGTGTGCAGGCTGACAAGCACAGAGAAGAAACAAACCAAAAGTAAAGATAATTTCTCTTGGCTATATGTTTGGATCATTTTCCATAACAATCTCTTTAACATCAACAGTCAACTCAAATCTGTTAGAAATTTCACTGATATGTGAAACACAATGCACCCAACAGAGCTAAAATCTGACAATTTACCAAAGCCATAATATTTTGAGTTGGATGGGAAATTATCAAAGTCCCACATTACCTATAGATAAGACCTAGATAGCCTTTATAAGTTTTTGGCAACTCTCACCCTTTGAGCTAGCTTTTGGAATTGAGTTAGGCACACTCAATTATAATATGGTATTAGAGCCTCTATGACTAAAAGATCTAAAGTTCGATCCTTGCTGCTCTCATTCTTCTAATAAAATAATTAAATTTCAACATAAGGTAAGGTGGGCTTGTGCATTTGTCTATACTTCAAGCCCAAAAGAGGCATTCGCGTGAGGGGGCATATTAGATATAAAACTATTAATGGACCATAATCCAACAGCTTGAGCTTTTGGGTCAAGTGGTTTCATAAGATGGTATCAAAGTCTATCCTATAGTTGTTATTGGGTCACCCTACACATAACCAGTCAATCAAATTTCATGCTCCAAGTCCTTGTGTAATCCTAAGCGTGAAGGGTATATTAAAGTCTCATATCTCCTAAAAATAAGGCCTAGATAGCCTTTATAAATTTTGGGAAACACTCACCCTTTGAGCTACCTTTTGGAGTTGAATTAGGCCCACTCAATTCTAAGAGAAATTGTCATAATATAAAAGCAATTGATGAAAAAGAAAAAATAAACACTAATAAGATAGCATTGACAAAAAAATAATTTGAAAAAGAAAATCTTGCAATCAAATTTTGAAATAGTAAATCAAACCACCATTTTATTTCCTCTACTGCTTTCTTATTTTATGACATTGCGTTTGATTAAATTTCAATTATAAAGAAGACTAAAAATCAACAATAAATATGCAACATAGATGAATACATACATGACAACCAATGTAGTCCGAATCAGGTTTTGTGGTATTTGAGCTTCTCTTTACTCGTTTCAGCTTGCTTTCTTTTCCAACAAAATCATGGCCTTTGAATACTGCAAGCAATTCTTCCAAGGAAATTCCCACAGCCATCTGATCTCCCAAAACAAACTGCAAAGAAGATCAATGCACATTATTCAGCATAAAAAATATTACTGACGCATAGTTCCTTCAGCAAGAAAGTTGTACCACATCAAATAACTTGGGTTTTAGGAATTAACCACTATGCTAATGTAATTCTAATGCACAATTATACAAAGCCAGTGCTTTCACTAGTGACAATTGTGAATCCCAAATGACAAATAAAAATACACAGCTTAAGTTTCTCTTTAAAATTAAAACTGGTTCAAGTTGGAAAAAACTAAAGAAAGATGCATTCTTTATCTTAACCCAAGAAACATGACAGCGTCCTGTCAATTGTTTTGCTCACCAAAAGTTAAGAACATCATCCTGAAAAAAAGTTTAAAAAGAGAAAAAGAAAAACTTTTCTCATGTAATTATAATGGACACAAGTGTTTGTCAGTTGAGAAGTCTTCATCCTATAAAGTGCAGGAAATAGTAACTCCCAACCAGCAAGTGAAGTAATGCTCAAAGATCAGCCATATGGATGCATCAGATATAATGCAAATTCTATCATATTTTTGAACTCAAAGCTCAGTTCAGGTGCAAATATGCATTATTGTTACAGTAAGGCCATATGCAGACTTGCAGTACATATAGATTGGTTCATAATGGATAATCCATTGTGACATACATCAAATAAACATACCGGCAGCTGCTCAAAAGCCCACCACAGATTATTTCGGAAAGAACTATCCCTACTCTTTCAATGTACGGACAACCTTTGAAACGTACAACCACTTGCGAGCTATTTAACAATACACAACAAAAAGATAAACATAATAATAATCAAATGGAAAAGAAGAATATCAGCAAACTTCAGATCCACAGAACAACAGTACACATCCTTAAATACACCTCTTTTGGGATTGTCTTTGATTTGGTGTTTATCACTTGATGCATGGTTAATGACAAAAATGACATCGCCAAAACTTGTCTTCTCTATGTCATTTCCAAAATGCACTAGCTGCAAAGGATTAAACCCAAAAATTAGAGCAGAACAAATGCAGTACGCTGGAAATGTTTTGCCAAAGAAACTTGTTAATAATAACAAAAATGAAAGCATTCAAAAGGGAATGTAATTACTTCAATGAAAAATCTTTAATCCTACAGCCTTAGTATAAAATAGGCATACCGTACATCTTAGCATGAATCACAAAGGTGAATAAGCATGCATAAAACATGACCATTACAAAAGAAGTAAACAAATCTTAAACCAAAGAAAAGAACAAGAAAATCAATTCAATTTACCTGAGGACGCAGAAGGGAAAGATGCTTCATGTCCTGGAGGCCAAGCTCCACTCCAAACTTGCCAAGCTGATTCAGTGCTTCTTCCAGCAAACACGAGGTCAATTCCCTACACTGCAAATGAAGAAACGCGGAAAAGATGTTAATGAAAGCAAATGCCTTCATCAGAATCTTCAACCACGCCGGGCACAAGCATGCACCACCACCACCACCGGCGCCTCCCATCGAACCAGCTTTTCTGAACAACTTGCAGTGTCCAAGAGGAAGGTCCGACAGGCAATTCACCGACTCCAAAACCTTCACGAAAACCACGCAATTGCGCTCGCCAAGGGGGCCGCCATCGCTAGCACACTCCAGCGTGTTCAATATGAGATGATACGGAAGCTCCATCTGCTTATCAAGACCAAAACCTCGTACAGTGACCTCAGCCACATCCACTTTCTCCTCAGCAAATGCCCCAAACACGGAATTAGAAGCGTTGTCGCTGTTGTTGTTACCGCAGTCAGTTTCAGCGGCGTGACGCAAATGCGACAGATCCTCCATTATGTTCGACCACGTGGAATCGGCGAGATTGGAGGCTGAATCGCTATGAGTGGCATTGGACGGTTCTGATTTGTCGGATTTGGATTCCTTCTTGGCAAACGGAACGAGGACGAGAAACTCCCCGTTTTGGATGGGGCACGAACCAATTTGGGCCTGTGGTCTCAACTTTTTTCCCTGGAACGGCAAAAAAGAGTGAGTGAATTAGAACAAATTTGAAGTATGCAGCATAAGAGGGAGAAAAAAAAAAAACAAAAAGGGAAGAAGAAGAAGAATAATAAGATGAGAATGAACAATTTTGGGGGAGTGGGAGTGTGTGCCTTGAAGAAGAGGTGGAAATAGGGGGAGTGGGTGGCGGGTGGGAAAGAGTGGTTGAGGAGGAGCTTGAGGTGTTGGAGGGTAGCGGTGGGAGGGATGTGGAGAGTGATGGATTCGCCGCTTAGGGCACGGACTTGGATTTCCTTCCTCTCGCTGCTGTTCTCTCCCATTGTTGTCTGCTGTCTGCTCTTCCCCACCTTCCGGTTCAGAGGGTTTTGCCTTGGCGGGGAATTTCATTCTGCCCTCGTTACTCTCACGGGATATTTGGAATCCACTATAATTTAATTCGAATTTATTTCTTTTTCATGATTTAAAATTAATATAATTTAAGAAATTAAAATATCGAGAATTAAAATTTATTAAAATTATGAAATTGAGATATTTGGTATAGGAATCGGATTCTAACAAATGAAAAAAATCAAAATAATATTATTTAAATATAATGTTATGTTTCTAATTTATTAATGAAGTATAAAATAACAATGAAATTCATTCATTTTTAGATACATTCCAAATCAATAAATTGAATTTAATTATTTAATTTATTAACTTATTTCAAACATAAGATTCAATTCTATTCTATTATGAATTCAATTATCGATAAAATTCAATTCAATTCCATCATAGAAAAATATTCCAAATGCCCTATTAGTATAGTTTTCCTCTAGCCACTCTCATTTGTCTATTATCACTCCTTATTTACTACCTTTATTTGCACTATGTCAAAAATGCCCTTAAGTTTGTTTTGATATCTTGTCTTTTACTTTTAAAACTAAATTAACAATTGTTTATTAGAAACTCAATTACCTATTACAATTTCTTTTTAGTTATTTGTATTTGCAATATTTTTAAATTTAGTTAACTAAAAATTATTTTATATTTAAAATAGTTTATTGCTATGATATTTTGAATCTATATTTGATAATTGTTATATTTTATATTTGATTAAATTTACAAATCATTTTAATTTTATTTCACTAAACTTTCTAACTCGAGTTAAACATTATATTTGAGCTACAAATTTTTTTATTTATATTTAGATAAGTTATTTCAATTTGCAAGTTATTTCATTACTTCAAGTTTGGAAACTGTTGAAGTTCCACACAAATAGTTTAACTCATTGAGAAAAAGAAAACCTAAGTTCAAAAAGTCCCATTATTTTGATGCATGTATGCAACGCATATGGTACTGTGCAAGGAGGCTCTATTATAGACAGGCAGGAGGGAGGCTACACAGTGGAGCAAGCTGAAAGAAAATTTCAAAGAAATGGAAAAAGGCGTGCGCAAAGGCGCAAAGCTCCCACTCTCAGCTCTCGCCTCTCACCTAACTCTCAGCTCTCAGTTTCTCTCTCACACTCACATGTTCATCCACCACACTCAACACAAGCTTCTTCATCCACCTCACACAAAGAAAACTACCATAATGAAGGCAACAGAGGCAGTGGGATCCTCAATGAAAAGCACCACGATGGTGAGAGCGAGACTCCATGAATCTACCAAATGGAGGCAGTGGGGATCCTCGACGGAAAGCATCGCGACGGTGAGAGGGGGTCTCCATGAAGCAATGACAACGGAGGTAGCAGGTACCGGAGACAGAAACCACCGCGACGAAAGTAGCAGGTGTTCTTAACAAAAGTAGTGGGTCTCTGCGATGGAGCCTTCGTAAGTTCACGAAAAAGCCACCACAAGTTTGCAACGCAGCCATCGTAAGGCCATGATGTCACCCCATCAACCGCAAGTTCATAACGTTGTTGCCTTCACAATAGAGCCTCGTCTTCTGATAGAGAAATTTTTAGGCATCTATTATGGTTTCATATTTGGCCTAATTGGTTTCTATATGTGTTTAGTTTTGGTGATTTAATTGAGTTTTGCGTTGTTGGGCCTCATTGGATTTAACTGTTAAAACTTGGTTAATTTCGGATTTTACACTTACTATGACCTTTCTATCATCCATAGATCCTTTTGGGCTTTTCAAATATCTAATTTAGGTGATCTTGGTGTCTTTTGAAAGCTAAGACCGAGATCTATAATTTTGGGTTTGACAGGCTTCATCAAATTCGGTCTGATTCAAGGCTTAAATAGGCTTACAACTTGCGGAGCTAGTGCTTAAGCAGGTCCAAAACCTTCCCCCACATAATTGGGCATGTCTCACTCATTTTTTGTCCAAATAAGGCATGTAATATGTCTCTAGAAAGCTTATCCAGATCAGATTTTGGAAATTGAGATTATTTGGATAGAAATGATGAGTGGGAATCCAGGTAGGGACACTTGATTGCCCACAAGTTCTTAGTTTTTCTGTAAACTTAAAAACAATGAGAAGACTTGTATTTTCGTTTTTCCTTTCATCCTAAGGTGTTCATACAGAGAGCTTGCCAATAGAGATGTCCATGGAAGGCTAAACTCCTTTCAATTCTTGACATCACAGATAATTGGTTTGAATTCAGAGTTCCTGTTGTATAAATCTCATCTTTGTATGTATGCTTTCCTTTTCTAAACTACAGTTTTGATTATGGATTCAGTTATTGAACATGATCATGTTTGAATTATATTTGATTAGATATAGAACTGAATTCGTTATTGAAATCAAAGTAAGGTTAACCGATCGATTATCTGGGCTAATTCGAACTGCACATAATTCGACGTTCATTTAAATTGCGATGGTAATTTAAGGATTGTTGAGTGAAAACTGTATGATTATATATTTGATTCGGATTAACAGAGTAGTATTCAAATTTTAACTCTTTTGAACCGTGATGAATTTTGCCAAGCATCATGATGTCTGGGATTGATTCTTTGATCAATTGCATTTCATTCTGTTTCTGGTCTACATTACTATAATGTTTGCTTTCTAAAAATCACCAATCCCTTTTGTTGTTATTTAACATTTGTAGTTTGATAACATAGTTTACGTGTCCTTAGGAAGAATGACCTGAGTTAACTTATACTACAAATAAGAGGACTTAAACTATTTTGATAATGGACGCGACGAGTGCATATCATCCTCTGCTGTCAGTATGTATCCTTAGCCAAATTTTTATATGCACCCAAACTCTTACTCTTACTCTTACTAATTTGGCCAGAAAATGATGTGACTTTGGCATTGTGATCATTATGGCTGTGGTTTGGTACCATTGCGTGCGTGCTAAATCAAGTGCTTCAAGAACTTCTAATGCCATGTTGTTGAATTGAATGAAGGACTGCTTGCTAAGCTAGTTTCTATTGTTGTAGGCCCTTTTTTCTTGCTTATGTCCTTCCTCTTATGCATACATAATTCATAGTGGTTAGGGGCTAGCTATTCCAAGGAAAACTTATTGATAAATTGACAATACAACAACAATATTATTGTTCAATCCTAGGCCTAGTAGTTAATTAGGGAATGTGTACAAGAACAATTAGGATCACTATGTTATTATTAGTATATTGTCTTTGCATTATATTGATCCACCAACAAGGATAATACTTCTTGGGGATGTTAAACAATTTCAACTCAACTACCTTTTGTTTGGTTTTACTTACTAGACACTGAAAAAGCAAGCACTGATATAGATAAAAAAAAATTATATTTCATTGCAATGGCTATAACGATGAAGTTGCAACCTTTAGCTTATTCCACTTAATGTGAAATAGGACGCTCAAGGGACTATATGTGTGTGTATTACAAAGATTAGACAACAATTAACCAGTCTTAAAAGACATCGACCATATATTAGAATCGATTCTTCATGTCTCATTATGTTTGTTTATTTTTGGTTCTCTCATGTTCAAGATTGATTAGTCACTGAGGCTACATTGTCTATGCTCTATTTTTTTACCTTCTTATTGATGGGTTGATTATATTTTGATAGCATAACCAATGCTTATACATGTGATCAACTTCTATAGTCCTCTTGGTTGAACTCCCTCTTCACTCTTCTTTTTAATTGGCTACGACCGCTTATTCCACATCAAAGTTGAATAGAAATAAGGTATTTGTGCTTTCTTTCTTGTTTGGTAAATTTAAGTCAAGTGCTAATATATTTTGCTAAAAATGACCCTTTGTGGTTCATCAACTATGGTGTTGGATGGCTCACATTAATTGTTCTAGATTATCATCAATTACAATCATTTGATATTTGGCTCTATTCAATAATTTGTGGTATGAAGAGGTCTGTTTTACTAGCTATTTGATCCTAAATTATTAGGAGTAGTAACTCTATGTCGATTAACAATTTATGTAGAATTACCAATAATCTAAGGAAGTTACCAACCTTTTGAGTTAAAGTTATCAGTAGTTGTGAGCTAATTACCAACTAAGTGTAGTAAAAATCTGAAGCCTATGATTGATGAAGTCTTCTCAATTTCATTTGGTTATCCTTATTAATGATGAAGCTTTTCCATTCTAAGTGCACAGGGTTTCTCATATACAAATCTACTAAGTAATGGTGGTCCAACTCTACTCACAACGGATGTTGGAGGACCAAATCCTTCAATTGGAGGTTATTGACAGTATAATAGGTGTGAAATATTTTTTTAGCTTAATAGCTTGGCTTATGGTCTTCTAAGAGAAATGATGTATCTTGTTTTTTAATCATGTGGCAAATATCAAGTTTGATGGATGATGACACTGAAATCTGTATTTTCTGTAAAGGTATACTGCTTATTACAAGTTATTAATTATGTTTGTTTTGGAGTTGCCTTGATAATAGATTTTATACTGACCCTTTTTTTTTCTATGTGTGAATATATAGGATGATTGTTACCCTCTTTATTATACAACACATACTGTGTACATAGGTGAATTAGGTCCAAATGCATATTATATTTTTTGTGGAGATGTGTTGGACAATGGAGTATCTAGCAAGAAACCCCCAATACTGATGGGTATGGAAGAAGTTCAAGGAAAAATATTATTTTTTATTTTTTTAATATTGGAATATAATAAATGGTTTATTTGACGGCACATGATTGCTAGTAATTATATATGTAGGTGGTAGAATTTTATCTAAGTCCTTGTATACTCCACATGTGCCATCAAATATACTGATGTATTTTGTAATGAACTGATCTTTATGTAAAAGAAGGTCAATATTTGCAACATGAACAAATCAGAGGTTAAAATTCTAAGTATTGATTCAAAATATATTTATGTTTAGAATACTATTTCATTCTATGATAAAATGAATTGATACTGAGCACAACATCAAGAGTGTACCCCCCATGCAAAGAGATTTCAAATATTTTATGGATTACATTTTTGTTGACAAATATTTTACAAGTTTAACCTTTTTCTGGTATTTGTTGGCAAGTTATTCATAAATTTGGTATTTGTTTCTAAATTTGTTGGTGAACAATGCTGAAAGCTGGTATGGTATCAGTGTTGCTATGACTGATATGGGATTTGAATTTTTTGGAAAAATTTACAGTGAAAACTATTATAAAGGACTCAGGGGCCCTTGGATTGATGAATTAGTGCTCTACACAACATTTAAGTTGTGCCCAAGGACCAAAACCAAACAAATATTTTCTGGTAAAAGATGGTAAGTCATGCAAAAATATTGGTGAGTCGTAATAAAATTGTTGGTAAGTATGGCAAAAGCTGGTATATTCTTAGTTTTTGGAAATACTAACAGGGAGTTGAACTTCTTTTTTAATTTTAGAGGGAGGACTACTCGAGAGAACTTAGGTTCACTTTGGATTGATGAATTGGTGCTCTACACAACATTTAAGTTGTGCCCAATGACCAAAACTAAATTATTTTTTAGTAAAAGTTGGTAAGTCATGCAGAAATATTGGTGAGTCATTATAAAATTGTTGGTAAGTATGGCAAAAACTGATATATTCTCAGTTTTGGAAATACTAACAAGGAGCTGAACTTTCTTCGTACTTTTAGAATGGGGACTATTCTAGAGGATTTAGGTTTATTTTAGATTGATGAATTAGTACTCTACATAATATTTAAGTTGTGCCAAATGACCAAAACTCAACAAATATTTCCTAGTAAAAGTTGGTAAGTCATGCAGAAATGTTGGTGAATCGTGGTAAAATTGTTTGTAAGTATGATAAAAGCTGATATATTCTCAATTCTGCAAATACTAATAGGGAGTTGAATCCCCTTTTAATTTTAGAGTGATGACTATTTTAGAGGACTTAGATTCACTTTGGATTGATGAGTTAGTCCTCTACACAACACCTAAGTTCTGCCCAAAAATAAATTCTAGTATACGTCGGTAAGTCATGCAGAAATGTTGGTGAATCCTGATAAAATTATTGGTGAGTATAGGAAAAGTTGGTATATTCTTAGTTTTAGAAATACTAACAGGGAGTGAACTTCCCTTATAATTTTAGAGTGATGACTATTCTATTCTAGAGGACTTAGGTTCACTTTGGATTGATGAATTGGTGCTCTACACAACATTTAGGCTGTGCCCAATGACCAAAAATAAACAAATATTTTTGTAAAAGTTGGCAAGTCATGCAAAAATATTGAAGAGTCATGACAAAATTATTGGTAAGTATAGCAAAAACTAGTATATTCTAAGTTTTGGAAATGCTAACAGGGAGTTGAACTTCCCTTTTAATTTTAGAGTAAGGACTATTCTAGGGGACTTAGGTTCACTTTGAATTGATGAATTGGTATTCTACACAACATTTAAGTTGTGCCCAATGACCAAAACTAAACAAATATTTTCTAGTAAAAGTTGGTAAGTCATGCAGAAATATTGATGAGTTGTAATAAAATTGTTGGTAAGTATGGCAAAAGCTGGTATATTCTCAGTTTTAGAAATACTAACAGGGAGTTGAACGTCCTTTGTAATTTTAGAGTGAGGACTATTCTAGAGGACTTAGGTTCACTTTAGATTGATGAATTGATACTCTATACAACATTTAAGTTGTGCCCAATGACCAAAACTAACATGATCGTGCCAGTTTTCAAAATTTACCACTTGTAATCGATTACCCACATCATGTAATTGATTACCAGCAACATGACCATGCCAGTTTTCAAAATTTAATGTTTGTAATCGATTACCAGCAACATGATTGTGCCAGTTTTAAAATTTACCACTTATTATCGATTACACACATCATGTAATTGATTACCAAGCCTAGAAATTAGAGTGTGATAAACAATAAAAAGTTGACTAAATACCCAAACTGGTCCCTCAAGTTTGCATTGGGGGACATGTTAGTCTCTCAGGTTTTGAAAATCTCAAATTGGTCCCCCACATTTCAAAAGCAGGGACAAATTGGTCTCCGGTACAATTTCATATAGTGTACGGAGGGACCAACTTGTCCCTTTTTTAATTGTATAAAATTGTACAAAGGGATCAATTTATCCTCTTTTTTGAAATATGAAAGACTAATTTGGGATTTTTAAAACCTAAGGGACTAACTTGTCCCCCAATACAAATCTAAAGGACCAGTTTGGGGTTTTAGTCTAAAAAGTTTTAGAGTGTGATAAACAAAACAAAAAAAATTAGAGCTCTATCCACTCCCCTCTTGAGTTCATTGAGGCCACTTGGATAACATTTATATTAATGAATTGATAGACTACACAACATATATCTTTTCATTATCTTGAAATATTTTTTTCCGATAAAAGATGGTAAATGTTTGACATATGTAAGTGATTCCTTATCAATTTATTGGTGAGGTTTTAAAATTGTTGGTATCCAGTTAGTTGTTGGTTTAAACTGAGAGATATGAACTTTTATAAAAAATTATGGTAGAAAACTAGTTTATAGGACTCTTATGGGATATATGGATTGATAAATTACTCTTATGGGATATATGGATTAATAAATTAAGTCTTAATACCACATTTCTCTTTATACACAAATTAGAACCAAATAGTTTGTGGAGAGCTCCTACACACTTTACAAGATTTTCTTAATCTAACTTTATCAACAAGGTAATAGGAATCTACGTACAATAAAAGACGGAATATTGAATACAACTATCAACTATTCTATGTTAAAGACTTATACTACATAATTCACTGCACATCTATGAATTATATAATGAAATTACATTAATGCTACAAAGTTTGTATATTCTTATCCCCTGCAACATTTGGTTCCCCACCAGTCATGATGGCACTTATTTGTCTAGTTCTTTCTTTAGGTATTTTATAGTCCTCAAATGTAACTTCTCAAAAAGTCTTGGATAGCTAGAGCATAATATAGTAACTGCTTGTCTCTTGGCCAAGTTCCCACAAATAAGTGTTTGCAACCTTATTATGCCTTTTAGGGCCCTAAATGCCTTGCAAACCTTTATGAGGGATGCTTCTATTACTGGACATCAAATACTGAAAATCTGATTAACTAATATTTTCAAAATGAACTCCAACAAAAAAGTATTTTACAACTAATTTCAACATTAGAAAATTCATATATTTGATTTACTTCAAACCATGACGTTTTTTACTATATAAGATTCAACAAATAATCATGCTCGGAGAGAAAATTTTAAAAAACAAGGTCATAAGTGAAAATAATGGAGCGGGAGGAAGACAGAAATTATATAAGTCCATAACTCTATGGATTCTAACTATAAACACCACACAAAAAGACATGTTCCAGCATCATGAAGGCTGCTAAAGTCAAGGATTTTTTAATCCACCAAAGTCTTCAATAAGATGTTACTATATCTTGAATTAGATTGATAGCAGAAAATAAGTTCCACAACTTATTATCCTTTAGTAATGTACATCTAGTTATCTTATCCCAAATAAATTTATCTTCCAAACCTCCATGAAATACTTCACTAACTAGAATTTTTGTGCAATTTATCAGTTCAACTACATCAACCTAGCATTAATCAAGAATGCCCACACTAGTGAAAATTCTAGAAACTGAAAAAAGAACAAAATAAAAAACACAATCCACCATATCCACAAAGCAAGAAACTCAGCAATGAGCAAAACACAGCTTCATTCATCAATGTCTGAAAATTTGGATCTAAATATACACTTGTCCATGTGAAGCTTAGGTCTAACAAATTACCTCTTGAATATGGAACCTCTTGGCCTCAAATATCTACAGTTCATAAAAAAACACAGCCATGTTGATACACACGCATATTCTTGTTCTTGAAGCACCTTTAAATACAATGAGTGGACAATAAATCATTACCAACAGAAGGTTGAAAATAAAGTCAAGGCTAACAGCAATTGTAAAAATCCTACCAAGGACAATAAATCATTAACTAACCTTTACTTGTTCTGAGGATTTAAACTTCTAATTTTTATGTTAATAAAGTCAATCATATTTTTTCAGCTAAAGTATTAAATAAGGTAGACGCCACACACCTAAAATAGGGATCTTAAGTTACTTTCCCCTTTTTTCTACTTGACGTGTCGTTTGGTGTAAGGAGTTCGATTGTGGGGGCCTGCCATTCACTTTTTCGGCAATGTTTTGGCTTGCCCAGCTATGGTGGAGGGTGGGTTCTCCATGGCATCAACTTCCTTATCCGAATCTACATGACTGTTAGGACCAACTCTTCGCTTTCTCCCATATATTTTCAATTGGTCATATTACTTGTGAAAAGTGGTTTCTCTGTAGCCTCAACTGCATCAACTAGACCTGCTAACATCAATAGTCAGTATTGTTAGTTATCAATGCCATTGACTAAATAATAAGATAAATGATTATATACTTATTTATCATGTATATTGAAAGAAAAATGACAAACCTTGGAGTTTATCCTCAATGGTATCCAGATCCTTTACTAGCTCGTCAAGAATATCTATGGTTAGGGTAGCAATTAAATGGGTGGCATCACCTTCATGCACACATGGGGGCAATAAACCATCAACTTTTGCAGCTTTGAGCACATATGCCCTGTATTCATTTCTGTCATCCAGCACCCACTGGACTAGGAGCTCATGACGAAATGTGGTTATATCCGACTGCATGAATTGTTAACATTTTGAGTAGTTATTAGTACAAGTTGAGAATTATGGTTCAAAGTGAAAATTTGAGAAGAAGACTTACCTTAGTCCACATAGGCATGGTAAGCCCCTGATCATATCTGGTGACACCATCCCACATCTCCACATATTTGATTGTGTAAATTCCACAGTCATTGCTTTATGATTAAGGAACACACAATAACAGATATGTAAGAATGACTATTCCCATGTTAAAGGTACATGTATATTTTAATTGATAAACCAATCAGCCCTTACCCCCCTCTTGTTGCAGCAAAGGCTCATGGACTAACTCCAACTTCACTTGGTCTAGCATTAATATTCGGTCTAATAAATGCAATAGCTCCTGAAACTGAATAACCTACAAGGACAAAGTACATTTTACAAGGTGGTCAAAATTTGACAAGTTAAATGGACAAAGTAAAAAAAGTCATTAACTTGACTAAATCTAAAAATAATACTACAAACTCGTCGACCAATAATTTGTCACCATCATGGGCCTCAATCATGACATCTAACAAAAACAATTTTTTCTTCTGTCAGTCCACAACATAACACCACCAATGGCCCTCCATTACCAATGGAGCAAATATCTACAAGAACCATACAAATTGTATTACATGAGACTACACCCAGTACAAAGAAATTTAGTAAATTGCGTTAATATCTGAATACCAAATTACATTTGCCCATGGCTTGCTCATGTGAAAGGAGATTGGTTAATTCTTTTGGTATACATTCCCACGGATTATGTTGGCCTTTCTTGAACTCCTTGAGACCAAATGTAATTTTATCCTACATTCACAGGCAAAAACCACTTTTAAAAATAAAATATTATCTCAACTGTGATTTGAATTTAACTTATATAGGTGAATGCCATCACCATGAACCAAGAAGAAAAGATCTCATTTGTGTTTTCTCCACATCATTCAATATCATACTTGCAAATGACACAACCTAATCAATAATAAGGGAACACAAGTCAATATAAGCTTCAAACAAGGCAAATCTCACAACAAACTAAACAAGCTATGTTTGCAGAGTTATGTACTATATTCAATATCCAATGTCTTGGCCTCATTGATTCAATATCTCTACGGTCCACGAAATGGCCATTGATACTAATTAACACCTTACAACACAAATACATAGTATTAAGTCGTATATTAAACCATATGCTGCATTGGTTGTACTTTGGTATCTAAATTTCCAATTAGGGTAAAAGATGAGAACCATACTCTTTGGTGACATCATCTTTTCCTCTTGGATCTTTTGTGCAGTAAGCATATAACTTCTACTTCATTTTTTCAATTTTCATCTAAGAAGTGTTACTTGTACCAAAATCAACAAATTTGGTAACTGACTCTACGCGTGCATCCATGACTTTTCTGTTAGGCATTTGTTCATTATTGGCTTCTTCATCACTGCCCATGCATTCACTAGTCTTCTCTTCATTCTTGTTGTTAGTTCCCATGCTGGATTCATCAAATTTGAAGCATGGTATTTTTTGCACCAAAGAAGTACAATGTTTGCTAGCTATGACAACATCATCCAATTTCTTAAACAAGTGCAAATGATGCACCACCCACTCTCGAACAATCTATATACATGTGTGTGTGTGTATATATATATATATATAGAAGTCGAGTAAATGTTAGTTAATTAATTATGTAAATGATAGCTTCAACAATCATAATAGTCATAGAAGTAGATAATTAATTACATAATTAAATACTAACTAAATATACCGTTATACCTGACTTTTATAAGTACTGTTCAGCTAGTTCGGATCAACTAGCTTGGCTTGATCCTTGATACGGTAAAATATACCCTATGAAAAAAAAACCACATATTAAATAACAATCATTGTTAAATGAACTTACTCACTTGGACCTTCTCAACTTTTTTATTTGCCAAATAAATCAAAACCAAAAGTCTTTCTTTAGATTAATCATCTATCTATGTACCTTTATATTTTTTCTTTCATGGCGAATCCTCGTTCGTACTCTCTCATCATTCAAGGGAATACCTGATGCTGATCCCATGTTTCCAAGTGGTTGCCGATGAAAATACACAAACTGTACAACGAAAAATTAGTTTACAAGCTCAGGCACACAGTTTTTACAAATATGTAGGCATAAATGAAATATAGACAAATATGAAGCTTGTCTTTTCACAATCAAGGACCTAGTTTAAAAAAATGTACAAATAGATATGAAGCTCATACACAAGAAGCTTTTGTTTAACTATGCAAACATGTTCTATTACATACCATGAGGAAGAACAAGCACCTGCCTATATTCCTAATCTTATATTGACTGGTCTTGTATATTGTGATTTGATTTACGAGCCATTCAAAAATGAATAGACTCCAATTGTACCTAGGCACATCATTAACATCAACAATTGCTCCCATTAACCTTGGACTTGGCCTAAGGTTTGATGTAGGGCAAAAAAATCCAGACAATACATAAAGGATGAATGCCCACTTGAAGAAGGCATCGGTTGTGCCTGCTTGATCATCTCCAGCAATTAAGTATCGTTGACCCCAACTAATTCTTTCAAGAGGGACTTTTGCTTTTTGGTGATAGAAGTTGGAATCTTAACTCCTATCATTGCATCCAAAAGATATGAATTGTTATAGTGGAAAATAATATTTTGTATAATAAAGACTCATAAAAGGATGACATCTTAAAAAGATAGATAAACTAGGAAACAACTTGTCAAATATACTAGGGCAATTTTGTTAACTAACTTGTTCTAAGTGGCATTCTTTTCATAGTTATTAGGAAGGTTACAACATTCGAAATTGACATAAGTTAGGTTCATGTTCAACTCTTCACTTTTTAGAAATTTTTTCCCATACCTTAAATGCTACTTCAAGAATAAGCACAGCTTTATACACAGTTTGAATCCAGTATGTGCAATATGAAGGTTAAAATACCTATTACCAGTAGATCAAACACCGCACCGACATCATCATGGCTAATCTGGACTGGTTCACCCTTTATAAACATGCACATCCTAGTCAAGTCTACAGCATTGACTAGCTCACAGTACAATCTCTGGTCGAGAGGAGTTTTAATATGAAAAATCGAACCAAACCCCATAGATTTCACAATTTCAATTTGCTCTTTCATTAGACAATTGCCCAACCTATTAAGACGAGTTGGTGAGCACCTAGTGTCAATTACAGCCTTCATTTCACAGAAATTAAAATGAATACATTTAGTCCTATAACGTAACTATCGACAAAATACAATAAATATAAAATCAATACATAGATCATAAGCAAAAAAAATATGCATGTTTATTTGCCTCCACCCAGAACTTGCCAGCCATTTCTTCCTAGATTTAGAACCAAGATTCTCATGGTGCTTCATCTTCTCACTCTAATCAAAAGAAAATCACATAAGTAATATAACAACTCTCTTTTATTCTTCTTAATGTATTCTTCTTGCGTTTATCAACATGTTCAGTAGACGATAACGGAATATCACTTAACTCCTCCGTATTATGACTTCTTTCATTTGTGGCAACCAATCTTGCATGAGCACAATTTATTTTTCAAATACAAAATATTATATTTCAGCTATTCTACGCATATTGACTACTCTCACCATCGTTAACATGTGTTGGAACAAACTCAGGGTCTAATGTCTTTGTCAATTGAAAAGATCTCCAATGTTAGAATACACGATCAATAAAGCTTCATACACAAAAATATTATCGTGTGTTTTCAATGTTTGGCAACATTTAAAAATAAATAAAAAATTAATCAAACATGACATACCTTCATGATAGCTTAAGAGTTTTTGCTTTCCCTCACCCTATTTGGTCCATCTATAAATTTATATTATTCACATTTAGGACATATTTATAAGCAACTGTACAAAAATCATTTTAGCTCAAATAAAGAGTCCTAGCAAGCACTTTTATGTTCACATTAAACTCATAGGCAAATTAGACATGAAGAGAATATATCATTCTATAGGCCATGTCAGAAGATATAATCAGAAAATTAAGAGAAGAAATTGAAAATATGGTAAAGAAATTGGAAGCTTCCCAAAGGGAAAGCTAGTAATGAAATACATTCAAAATTCCAAATAATAAATTTTATACTATTCAATGGCACAATAGCAGTTATATACCATGGTTACATTTATTGTTCATAGTCTTAGAAGATTGACACATACTGCAAACTGAGGTGAGCACAAAACAACCAAACTATAGTGCAAAAGTATAGTTTCATGGAAATGACATCACAGTAGAATATGGTTTTAATATGCAATAGTTAATGAGTGCTCGCTTTGCATGTGAGAGGCACGGGGTTCAAACTAAGAACATCAATTAAAATCATTCAATTAAAATCAAGGAACAAACCCTTAAAATGAAAAGGGTAAATATCACTAACATTCCTTGCGATTTTGTTGTATGACACTCACCCCATTCTCGTTGTAGATTACCACTCCACCCTAACTTTTCATTGTATCTAAATAGTGTTACAAGTTTCATCCCTCCAACTATGGTTGTCAATTGCAGTAACTAGTTTTTTCACATCAAAAGAAAATTGAATTATTGTTTTAATTTGACAGCTACTAATAACCAAGCACTACTTCCTTCTTTACCAAAAAATTTAGGCAACCTACGCATTTACCAAATATTCACATCACTCGCAAACCCAAGGTCATCGAACCATTTCATCAAAATAGTGAAGTTGAAGCCAAATTCAAGTGACAAATATTTTGATTATCTATTTCACTGTTTTTATTTACATCCATTTTGCGATAGATGGATGAAGAGTTGATCAATATTCATTAACTTTGTTTGCAAACATATGAACTCCCATAATATTCATATATAATTTTAGCCACACCATAATAAATCGGTACCAAAACATTCCCTTTTCCTACATTATCTATTGACCTTACCATCCATCACAGTATGTGGGCAAACAAATTAATTTTTAACATCCAAATACCAGTTCTCTATTTCACTTATTTCCTCTTGTTCTATTTTTGTGGTTTTGTTCCCTTATTTCTTTCTTTTCCTCTATGAAACCCATCTAATATTTTGCAAATATTGTAGTGGCAGCAAGTACTTGGAGATGTGACCATTTGGCTCTTCAATCAATTAAGGTTGAGGACCATGGTTAGTGATGTTTACCCAAATGAAAAACATCAAAACAGAACAATAACTACCAACCAATGAAATATCAAACCCTTACATTCCAAAGACTCAAACCTTAGCCATTGAAGCCAAAAAACAAGAAGGAAAAATATGACAAACCTTTAAATTGTAGAGAGCGGTGACGGGAGGAAGTGCCGCTATGTCGCGGTGGTTCCTTTTTTATCTCAGGAATGTTGATGTCTCGATGGTTCCTTTGCGGTGACTTCGGTGGTTCCTTTGTAGTGGCTCTGTGGCGGACAGAGTTCACAAGTTCGAAGCAAGAGTGGGTGTGGTGCAGCGTGGTGGGCTACAGTGAAGAAGAAAATCAATGCGTGAGAGAGGGTTTGCAGGGCTTTGTTGGCAAAAGGGAGTGGTGGTGTGTGATAATGGCATGGTGGGCTTAGGATGAATTGAGTAAGGGTTGATAGAGGAGAGACTTCACCTTGTTTGAGGAAGGGAAGAAGGAGAGAGTGACAGAGGAAGGGGTAGGGTTTGGGAGGGAATGAGCATGGGTTCCATTTCACCAACATGGGTGATTTTTTTCAATTTTTTTTATCTTACTCCACTGTGTGCCCTCATTGCTACAAGTCTACAATAGAGGGCTCCCTGGACAGTAGCGTATGTGTCATATTTATGCATTAGAGTATCGTTTCTCAAGTCGAAATCATGTTTCCATAAGTAGTAATAAACAACCTAGAACATCTATACAAGTCAAATCAAATTGACAAATAAATCTTGCACAGTGGAGATACATTTAGTACCTGTATTAATTAAACACAATTTCTATATGCCACAACGTACCCGGAGGGTGCTGCGATGAAGATGACAACCGATTTTAAAATAAAACAGGAGTCATCGCCAATTTTAATTCTGGTTAAAATTGTAAAACCTTTTAATTTGCAAATTGGTCTTTTAAAAGATATTTGAGGTTCGAGAGTTTAATTATGATTAGGGAATGGTGGAAACTTAATCCCACTGCACCCCTAATACATCCGTATAAATACGGTTACCCTAGAGCTTATTATGCAATTCGATTATAATTTTATAATATTTATTTTTTCCCAAAAAGTATGACAATTATGTATTTACAAAGAAATAAAGCTAAAATTAAAACAAGAAATAAAGGACACATTTTATGAAAAGGATTTTGGCTTGATAGTTGTTGACTACGCCTACGTATCCTCTGATGCAATGAGGAACTCAAAGCCATGTAGTTTTGTAAAAAAAGATTATGTGTTGAATTGATTTTATTAAAAAAACTAATTTTTTTAAAAAAACTAAAACCTACTCTTACACAGGATTTAGGATAGTATAAACTATATAATAAACCCTTACATTCTGAATAAACTTGAGGATGACAAACCATACATCAATATCACAAGTTGGTACATGGATTTTAAATTGAAAAAGAGAAGTGTGTTGGCTGACTTTAATCTTTTGAAAAGGATTTTCATCATTAAAATGGAAGGAAAATTTTTTTTAACAAGCTCTAATTTTAACGAGAACTGACAAAAGAAAAAAAAATAAGCACAATTACACAACTAATTTAAGCAAAACACATAAACACATAAAATAATTAAACTAAAAGCAAAATTAATTCACAAACACAATTACATAATTAATTTAAGTAAAGCACATAAATATATAAAATAATAGTAAAAAGGAAAATTAATTTATAAACACAAGTACACAATTAAACAAAACATAATTAAATAAAAAAAGTCCTAATTACTATTTTTTATCCTTTTTAAATAACAAAACTTTAACACTAAATTCACTTAAAATCAAAGAAATAATTAAATCACTCTTTTTGTTTTGTTTTGCAAAACTAAATTACCTTGTAACTAATTTATTCAATTTCACTAGAATACTAAAAAAAACTAAGAAAAACATATCATAAACTCTTTTTCTTTTTTTTTTTATATGAATCAAAATGATCAAATATTAATTTTGAATAAAATTAAATAAAATCTTTTTATTCATTTCAGATCAAAACAAACCTACTAACCAAACAAAACAATTGAAAATTTAATTCATAAAATAAAGAAAACACTACCAAAATAGAAATAATAATAATAAAATAATTTAATAATTTTGGGGGTGGGGCGCATCACTGCACCCACTCCCCACTCACACACACACACACACACACACATTCTCTCATTTACTAACACATGCATATACAAAGCACACGCACACACAAAGAACAGCCACACATGCACTCACACAAACTCTCTCTTACTAATTCACTAACTCACTCTCACTCTCACTATCACACACACATACACGCAGGCACGAAAAGAGAAAGGGGAAGATATATACACACAGACACGCATAGAGAGAAAGGGAGGCAGAGAGAGCCGCAAAGGGAAGATCGCGGCCATGGCTAGGGTGGCAGCTGCTGCCTCGCAGGGAGGTGCCACGAGGCAGTGTGAGGGGCCCCGATCAGTGAAGATCGCGACGATCAAAGGGGAATGGTTGAGGTATGGCCGTTGGTGTGGGTTCACAGAAAAGGAGAAGAAGGAGGCTAACGCGACGAGCTTGCAGTAGTTAGGAAGGATGAGCTTTGCCATGGGAGGAAGATAAGGACCTTGCAGCTTGGCTGTTTGCGGCCGCAAGAGGATAGGTCGAAGAGATCTCGTGGCAGTTTATAAGGCTGTGCGGTGGTGGATCTAGATCGAAGTTCACGGAGACAGAGGTGTATTCGCCGGTTGGGTTTGGATCTGGTAGAGAAGAGGGGGACCGGCATGGTGGTGGTCGCGAGCAGCGCGGTTGCAATGGTGATGGGGAACAACTAAGGATGGCTCGGGCAAGAGGAGCCATAGCGGTTGGCGTAGCGGTTTGCGGAGGTCACCAAGTGAAGGGGAGTGCGACGGTGATGGCTGAGCGTGGAGGAGGCTGTGATGGTTGGATATTGATGATGATATGGTGAGGATAGGGAGGTATAATGATGGCATGAGCTACAGAGGTCACGGCTGGGAGAAGAGGAGACCGTCGCGGCCTCCTTCTTCTTTTTCTCTTTTTTTTGTTATTTTTTTTGGTTGATTTTTGATGATGATGATACTATCAGTGCTGCCGAATCTACCTTGTTCTTTCCTTTGTTGTTACTGGATTGTAGTGCTGGGATTATTGTTGCTTTTTGGTTCTCTATTTTGCAGGTTTCCCGTTAGTTTGTTGATGTGTCAGGAAGTGTTTTTTGATTTTTTTTGTTTGATTTTTGATAGTTGATTGAAAATTCTTGCTGATCTAAAAAAAATTTCGGTCCCTTTTCCCGGTTGATGATGGATCATTATATGATGTTGCTTGGTCAAATAAAATTATTGCCGATTCTATTTTACAGTTGGCTGGTAAACCTGTAATCATAAAAAGGAGAAGAAATCATGGAGTGGGGAAGGAGCGGCTATCATGTGTCCGCCATTTCCTTCCTCTTTCTTTTCTTTTGAGGAATGGCCAGGACAAACGAATCCAACGTCTCTTTTTCTTCTTCTTTTTTTTTTTATTTAAAATGAGAAAGGGGCTGAAACACAATAACGGGGTTAAAAAAAATGGGCTGTAACAATATAGGCTGGGCAAACCTAAAGTGGGCTGGATAAATTGGAATGAACTGCAATAAAATAGGCTGGACTAGATAAATAAAACAATAAACAAATAAAATAAAAATAAAAAGATGGACAAAATACGGTGTTCACACTATATTAATTAGAAGTCCAATAGATTACTTATTTAGAATGCGATTACATCACTAGTCGGGGCTCATTTTGCTACTACCAGCAGTGGCTATTTGTCATGGCTGGTGCAGCTAGCTAATTGGTGAACGATGGAGAAAAAGGAGTAGGAAATGAACAAAAAATGAAAAAGTTTATCTTGAAGGCTTAAGGGTACTTTAGACACAGTGCAAGTAAAGATAATAAATGTGGAGTGGCAATAGCCACTCCCTCCTATCTAGTGAAAACCTTTCACCCATACTCTATGTTTCTTTTTTTTTTTTAAAAAAAAATAATAATAATTTCAGTATACCATGTAAAAGATAAGATAAAGTTACTCTTAAATCCCATCATATGTTACGACATCCATTTAAATATTAGACTCAATCACTCAATATTTTAAAAGCCTCATAGTTACAAGTATCTAATTAAATGACTGCATCAAACCCCTTAATACTATCGGAGGATCAATATTAAACTTTTTTTTGGGGTAACTGGCCTTGCTATGTAAATAGAACATTGCAGAGTGCATGTGCAGACTAGGTAGCTGTAGTATTGTCGTTAAATATTTCTGCAGTCTGAGAAAAAAATATATTTGTACAGTGATGTAAGATTTATCATTTGGATATCTAGATATTCTGATAATAATAAGACACTCCTGACAATTATCTTCTTCAAGATTTATCATCCAACAGATTGGTTTCATTAATAACCTCCATTATTTCAATTTATATGTTGAATTATCTCCAAATTTGACAGTGTTATAAATTTGTTTTTCATCATGTTCATTGTTTCATGCTGTTAATGAGTGTGTGACTTCCCCATAGGGTATGTTTGGTTGAAAAGCAAAAATAAAAGTAAATTTTTTATAATTGAGTTTTATATGTAGTTTTATACATAGAATTCAATCAAAGAAAACTTACTTCCATTTTTACCTTCCAACCAAACATATTCTTAGTATAATATCATATTTGCATGTTGGTATTTGACTTTGGTTGCAATTTGTTCAATCTGAGTGCTATCATTGATTCATTGATATGCCTCCAACATATATTCAGTGGATATTGTCACTTCTGATTCTTAAGTACATAACTATAAGGTTATGTATTTGCATATTCTAGTTACCTGAGGTTACTTTGAGACATAAGTAGTATGGAATAATGGTCTCGAGTTTAAGATCAAGGAATAGTTGTTTTAAATATAAGGGGCTTTTTTTCCCTTCCTTTTTGTCGATAAGGGTTGCTATTTGAACAGCAAATTATCTACGGACTAAATTAGACTTGATGTAGTCCATGCACTATGTACATTACAAAATTTTAACTAGCTTTGCCTTTTCCTTTTTTTTTTTTTTTTATGAAGGGAAGTTCAAGTAAGGTAAGTATGGGTATCCTACAAAGGCCAAGACATAGTCCCAACTTATTCGACAAAAAGGATTACAAACCATCTACCAATGAGATCCTCACACCGGTGTGGATTTAAACCCATACCATTATGGGACCTACAGTGTATGAGTCAAATCTTAATCAATTGCGTCCATCCTCATTTGACATTAGTGTTTGCTTCTAATACCATCACTATCCACAACATGATGACAACATCATAAATTGCCAAATGCCACTTCAATGAGAAGCTCCTTTGATTCTTTCATCTTCTAGGAGTAGAAGATCTTTTACTTCAAAAATCGAGTAAAGTGTTACCTTAACCCCTAAAATTTCATTCTGTAGGTTACTCTAGTCTTTGATCAAATAAACATTAGTCAACTATTACTTTTTGCTTATGTGGCATGTTAAGTTATACGTGGCATGCCATGTCAATGACGTGTCATGCCATGTCAATGACGTGTCATGTTGATCCTACGTGGTATGCTGATGTGACATCAAATAAAAAAGATTCAGATTAGTCTTTCAAATTTTTTAAAACATGTCAAAAAAGTCCCGAATTCTAAAATTTCTCCTATTTTATTTCAATAAAATTTAAATCCTCAATATTTCTTAAACTGATTTATTTTTCTCTTATTTTCACACCCTACTTAAGCAAATATCTCTCACATAGAATAACAATGCAAAGAGAATGGATCACCAACAATAAGGTTTCAAATAGGCCCTTGATGAACTCCATTTATGTTTGATAATATAATATTTCACTTACATCCTATTTTTCATATTTTAAAAAACCAATTTATTTTAAAAAATGTAATGTAATAGCTAATAAATTAATTATATTAACTACACATGGAGGGTATCAAATTTAGACTAATTAAGCTCTTAATTATTGTGCTTAGGATATTTAAACATGTGGATTATTTAAATAGGGTGTGAAAATGAGAGAAATAAGTGGATTCAAGAATTATTGAGGATTTAGATTTTATGTACCAAAAGAAGATAAATTTGGGATTCAAGACTTTTTTGACACATTTTTATAAAATTTCAGGAACTATTTTAACATATTTGGAAATTTCAAGGATTGAACTTTTTTTTTATTTGGCGTCACATCACATGCTATGTGGTATGTCACATGTTACTTAATATGCCACATGAGCCAAAAGTAATGGTTGACTGATGTTTGTTTGACCAGAAACTAAAGTGACCTATCGAATGAAATTTCAGAGACTAAAGAGTTAGTTTCAAAATTTCAAGGACTAAAATAAACTACGCTTAAAATTTCAGGGCTAAAGTGAAATTATATTCACCTGTGATTTGTGTTTTTATTCTTTTTTCACACTTAGTGACAAATAGGGCTAAGATAATCCATGGAAAAAGCAGGAGTATCAAGTGTGCCCCTTCGGGTTATGGATAACCTTTCTGGGCTGTCCCAATACCAGTTGGATTCCTTCATGACATATTTCTACATCATTAAAAAAAAGCTCTAATTTACTAATGAAAATCCTTTCAAATGCACGCTACAACACAAATTTGTAAATTCCATTTACTATAATCACAAATAAATCACTCTTAAGTGTTATATGATTTGTGACTACGAGGTCGAGCTTATAGACCCTTTAAATAAACTGGTAAAACTACAGGTCAAAAGGTTTGAATAGAAATGACTGAAGATGTAACCTAGCATTGGCAGCAGCAGTAATGGAGTCCTCATCCTGTTTTTCTTTTGCAACAGCAACTGTAGCAATATAAGCTTTTCTTGCATCTTCTATTTTCTGCATTTCCATCTCATCCAAATCATCCTATTCAACCAAACACACTCAAGTTTACCACTTAGAAAATAGAGATCCAAAAATTTCATATTTCTGGATCCTTGGAAAAGTTTGTTATAGAGAAAAAAATGGTACTAAGAGAAATCAAAAAACACTGCGAGAAATCAAACAAATATGCATGATAAAATTCCACCCAATACTTTTGCAGACGTAGAAATCTACTACATTGCACCCTTCCCACCCTCCTCAGAGAAAAGGATGTTAGACTTGGAGGAATTATTGTGAAGAGAATCTAAAAATGCTACGCTACTGTGTTTTTATGCATGCTTGCGCAAGTACACAACAAAGTGATCCAAATCAAGTGTTGGGTCCAATCAATAGCACATACAGAAAAGTATGCAAAAATATGCTGCACATATTGGTTAGAAAAAGTTTTAAACTCACTGCATTAGGCAGGTGGTTGAAGTCATAAGGCTTGATGTCATAATCATCAGCGAATTCAGCACAGTCAGTTATTGTCAAGCCTTCAAGCAGCAATGTAAATGCTAAGATATCTCCTTGCATGGAATCTAGCTCTTCTTGTAGCATCTCCACTTTCTTGCTAGATATCATTGCTTCCCATTGTGTCCTTTCAAGTGCAGCTTGTTTGTCTGCTAGCTTCATCTGTGGAAAAGGATGCCTGTTGTGTGTGAGAAATTTCAAAACTTCTCCCCTAAAGAGATAAGCATTTTGCTCCCTCTATATTATCCATCGGATGCATTAATAGGAATTACTACTAGATCTGAACTCAACATTTTTCTAATAAAAAAAGAACACTTGATTTTGATGTTTGAATTTTGGATCTTCATGGATTAAGGTTTCATTAAGCTCAGGACTAACCCTACATCAACAATTTCCATGGTGAAACACACTCCAAAGTTTCTAACCACATTTTTCTAAGAATAGTGCTAATCTTATGGTTGAATCAAAAGAGAAGGAAAATTGTGAAACCTTTCAGTGCAAATACACCTCCACTAAAACTCTAGGATTCAGCTTTCAACATCTCTCAGTAGTCACGGCTATCATATTCGCAATACATGCAAAGGATATGTATTAATTGAAGAGTTATCATGAGGGCAAGGGTTGGCCTTGATCAGAATCCAAACAACTTTGCAACCCATCGTGCCAAATTATTGATGAAACAAAAGAAGTGGATCAGTACCTTCACATCAAGGAGTTGCCGTTGCGCAGACTTCAGTAAAGAGTCTTTTTCTGAAACTTGGTGTTTAAATTCATCAAGTTTTGAATTAAAAGCATTCAAATGGCTTCTTGACTTCTCTGCTGACTCCAAAAGTTCATCTTTCGCCAATAATTGTCTTTGCAGTTCCCCCACCTGCTTCTTCAATAAGACAATCTCTTCTTTGTCCTTCTTCCATAAGCTCTATACACAGCAAATTTAACACCCACATGATAAATTATATTTTCATAGAATAATTCTAGGTTGACATATGAGCAGGAGAAAGAAACTAAACCAATAAAACAATAGCAAATTAATAATAAGTAATGCGTGCGGTCTTACTCTTTTAGACAAGGATTCCCTCGAAGGTTTCTTGGTGTAGGTCATTGAACCCCGACGAGTGAATGAACTGCTTTCCTTGCAATCCTATTCCAAATTTAATCAACATGGGTTCAAGAATTTCACTTGTCAGTTACCACTTGATAACACTTTAATCGCACCAGAAAAAAAAAAATGACCATGCTCCAGTTTTAATTATCACTCAAAAGTGTCTTGCACGTTCACAAGTCACAAAACACTATACAGTGAAGCGTATCTTCTTCTGCTTATTCATTTCTGAGAAATAAATTTATTTGCTTTCAGATTAATTAGAGTTAAAAGGGGAAGAAAAAAAGAAAAAGAGGGTGGGGGGAAGGGTGTTTACAATGAGGGACTGAACGAGAGGGACAATCTGGACGAGGTGGTCGAAGAGGCCACGATCCATGTTGGAATCAGCGAGCGACTGAGTTGGGCACTGAGTGAAGGACGAGTCGGGCCCCTCAGACTCAGAGGGCTGAGACTGGGAATTCGGGTCACTATTCTCCTGCATACCCACCAAATGCTGCGCCCTCTCGTGCATTATTTCCGGGGAGAAGAGAAGAAAACTGAGAAGTCTGAGAGGAGGAGGGAGATTCTCGAACTAAAACTTACTTTTGAAAGGGGTAATATTATTTTGCCTTGGTGTCTATTATATACGTATTTTATAATTATTGGATGTGATCGTTGTAACGTCCCAATTTTTACTGTAATTTTTACTGTCATTAGAAATTACCAAATTACTGTAGGTAATTATTACATAAGATTTGAGGCCGAACAATCCTCAATAAAGAAATATAACATTAGAAGAGAGGTTAGGAGCGATTCATGCGAGTCATGCAATCAATTTCAGACGTATAAAATGACCAAAATGAAGTTATTTTACTCAGAAAATGAGGATCATGGGCCCCACCTATTCTCAAGGGGATGTTTTGATGATAATAAGGGATTGTTTGTGTTATGTGTGTTAATATAGCAGAAGGATCTCAATTTTGAGTTTCGACGCGCGAAATGACCAAAACACTTTTTGCATTTGTTTAGCTCAGATGCGTGCCGACTGAGCTGAACCTCACTAAAATGTTTTAAAATTTGTCTATATGCCATGGTTAACCATTGGTTAAGCTCGGGTGGCCTCGGCGATTTTCAAGTGAAAATGCGATTTTACCCTGTTTTGGGCGGTTTTGCAATTTCGGGATTTTTGATTCAGATATCTGAAACCTAAGCAATATTAGGCTCAAATTAAAGCTTATTAAATTCTAAATATTAATCTAGAGTCAAAATTATGTATTTAGATTGATTAGAACCCAAAATTGCTCAAAAACACCTAAATTGCTTACTAATTCACTTAAGCCCTTAACCGTAAATTCTCGAAATTACATGAATACCTTGCCTACACCTAAATAATGCATGGAACATACAAATTTCACTTCTTTGGGCTATAATGGATGAAATTATTGATGCCATTATGCAGCTGAATTATTGCCAAAAGTTGCACTAAAACAAAATGTCACCATAAGAGACATAATTCCTTAATTTCATACAACTTTGTCTAAAATGATTTTTCCTCCCTTATTTATCCTGCAAAATTCTGCCAACTACCTCCTCATTTTGGCCAATTAGAAGCCTCAAAATCTTCTATAAATAGGCTTGCTTGAGTGGTCTTGGAATGCTTTGTTCATAACTAGTTTTTAGGAGCACCAAAATCTTTCTTTCTTCCTCCTCTTTGGCTGAATTCTTTTTTCAATTTTTCAAAGAGATTTTGTTTCATTTCACTTCAAGAAATCAAGTTCTCTTCCTCTTCTTCAACTCAGATTAGGTAGGGAGTAGTTTCTAAATTTATTTCTATGCTTTGAGGAGTTGTGTTTTTAGCTCAAAATGATGAAATTATGAACTTACCTTAGCTTTTCATTTCGGTTTTCCTCTTCATTTTTCTTTAACCAATTCGGCTATATGGCCTAGGTGGAACTAAGATGATGGCTTGATGATGAGGACCTTGAGGGTGAGTTGTAAATCCATCACAAGTTAGGCCTCTAAAGCTTGAAAATTCCACTTGATGCAAAACTTTAAAGAATAATGCTTTATGATGCTAAAACAAAGATTTTTAGTTTAGAACTTGAAAGATGTATTTTCCAAGCTTGTATTTCATATTTATGTTTCAAGTCATCACTTAATCTTTTAAGATAATAAAGAGGTTGCATCTCATATTTAATTTATGCTCTCACTTTATTTTATAATGGCTAAAAGAATCAACGCATGGCATGTTTATTTTATGCCATCACCTAAAGATCCTAGAGGTTAAAGACTTGACCATGTATCACAAGCAAAGAAATATGATTATTGGAGTTAAAGAATTTATTCTTTAAAAAGTCTTGAGATTAGAGCTTAAAAAGATGTAATAATAATTCTCTTCTCCCTTCATCGGTCCTGTGCGGACTACCGCCGCTCCGGTTTCTTAATATTCTCTTCTCCCTCTACTGGTCCTGTGCGGATTACCGCCGCTCCAATTTCTTGCATCATGTTTATATTTCAAGTTCTTGCATCATGTTTAATTTTCAAGTCATCACCTTAAATCTTAAAGATAAAGAAATGGAATTGCATATCATGTTTGTAATTCCAAGCTATCACCTTATAAAGATAAGATTAAAATAAGGTTGCATAGCATGTTTATAATTCTAAGATGTCACCTAAATCTCTAAAGCTCAAGACTTACTCCTTTTATCTTAAGTGAGAATTTTAATTGTGAAGATCCTCCCAAGTTTGACAAAACAACTAGTTTCTAAATGAGTTTTAAGACTTTGCAAGGATTTTACGGGGAACTAGTATTTTATATGCACTTAAAATATGATTCTATGTAATTGCATGAGGTTCATGATTCGGCCACTGATCTGAGTTTAGTATCAATGTATGATAATGA
The DNA here is from genome assembly GCA_031216125.1 of Dalbergia cochinchinensis. NCBI lineage: Eukaryota > Viridiplantae > Streptophyta > Magnoliopsida > Fabales > Fabaceae > Dalbergia > Dalbergia cochinchinensis. The sequence goes on along the minus strand of CM062373.1, from coordinate 47,429,148 downwards.
TTTGATATGTTTGAAGTTGTGATAATTATGGTTTATTGTTAAGAGAATGATTCACTGCATGTTAGAGATAAAACTAGCTCCCTAGAACAACCGAAGAGCTAGAATTTACCTAGTTTTTGACCCCTTTAAGTTTAGCCAATGCCAAATCTGTTTTAGTATGTTATAATTCTGTCTAGGATTAGTTAGCCACGAAAAATTTGATATCAATTAGACTAGGATTGATCCCGAACACTAAAAATGAACTTAGCAACTAGAAAACCGTAAAAACAAGATTTCTAGAACTCTAGGGAATGAAATTTATGCATTCTATCCAGAATCTTTAGCAACGATAAGAACCAGGTTTTATTATGTTTAAATAAGGGAGAATGATTTATAATTGATTTAGTAACTAATTTCAGCATCATAGGGACAACTGGTAACAAGAAAGGATTTAAAACATAACTTCTAACATACCGTAAAACCTTAGGAACAACTTACTACCTATGCTACCCCATTTGATTTAATAGTGTTCTTAAGGCTTATAAATAATCGTAAGGATGATAATAAATCCCTTAGGTGCATAACTAATTAGTTCTATAATTGATAATTCTATGTAAGTATTGGATGCTTATTAAGTACTTGATATCATTGAATGATTTCCTGGCTTGCATGTTATAGTTACTGTTGCAAATAATGAGAATGCTTATGCATGAAATATTTTTTATTATGTAAAATTTACCTTTGTTGCTAGAAGAAAGTGTATCATTGTAAAAGTGTAATTTGGAAAGGTTCTGGCTAAGGAAAGACTTGGTATTTAAGCGTGTCCATTGTGACCCACCTCTCTTTCCTGGGAATCTCCCAGATGCATGATTATAGTTGATATGTATTATTCTAGCTTAAGACTATAAATGAGAAAATGCTATGATGTTTATGAATTGTATTGTGATATAACATGCAAAGATTTAATGGTGACTTAAACTTATAAGAAAATGATCCTTTGGAACCATCAGACTATAGGTGGTGAAAAGGTGATTTTAGCCCCTTAACCCGTTCTCTCAAAAGGGTAGAGTCGGGACTTTAGCTTATCAAAAGGGATAAGTATATGCTAGTGACGACTAGTAAAGTATGAGCTCATAACCTAAATTACTCCCAAAAGGGTGGAGTATAGGGTGGCCCAAGGAAAATAATGATGATGATAAGATTTTAAGTCACCTAAGGCACTAAAGAAATGAAATATGTGCCTTTGTGTCCATGTGTAGCTAATATTATATGACGTTCTTTTATGCATGTTATTTTGATAATGATGATGAGGAATATGATGTAATGATAAAGGAAAAGTTCATTGTAAATATGACATGTTAAGATTATGATGCATTATAAGACGCATGATTAAAAATTGACGAACCTCGGTTAAGTATTTGTCCGAACTTAAAATGAATCTTTGCATGCTCACTATTTTAGAATAATCCCGAGGTTCCTGGGGACTTTGATGATGACACTGTAGAAAGAGGTATCCTACTGAGAATTCTTTAGCAAGATTCTCACTCCCTTTTCTTTATTTCCGTCATTGTCTCCAGATTCAAATGGCGACATTCGTCCTGTTCGTTGATACCCCTACTTGGGAATTCCACTATGATCTGGTGCATCGCTCGTATCATTTTGAAGGGAGGTCTGTGATTCGAGTTTTTATTTACATAGGTCGTCCATTTGCACATCCTGTCCCTAGTTATCAATTTTCTCCTACTTCTCCCTATGGCGATGAAATGGTTTTCGAACATGCACGTCCACTTGATGAAAGGATGTTACGTTCTTATCCCGCTTCATCTGCTGTCCATGGATTTCTAGAGTATGTTCCCGAGATGAGATATTCTGAAACTGATCCTTCAGAGGACACTCCTACTCATGTATATTCTGAGAGCTCTGCTCCTACTCCCACACGTGTAAGAGAGGGTAGTGAGGAAACAGTTGTTCAGCCGAGGTTAGCAAGAAGGCCATCCATGTGACCCCAGCCTGGTGCATCTCATGTGTCCCCTCCCAAGGGAGCTTATCAGTGGATCGGATTTATTCCCCCATTTCCAGGACAATGGCCATAGAAGGTTCTTAGTAGATTTATGTGTGTTCATGCACCCTAGTTTTAGGATAACCTTCCCGGCTTATGGAGTTATCTAGTTTAGGGGCATGTATTTCCTTATGTATATTTTCTTTTATGGGTTTGCATAAGACAATGATGTATGATCATAACCCACCCTTTGAGTGAGGTTATTATATGTAAATATATGTTATAATGTGCTTATGGATGTTATATGATGGAGCCAAAGTGATATGATGTGATATATTCTTAAACGTCTTATTATACTCCGCTTACTCGTTCACGTTGTACTCGGCTCACGTTTTCAATTATGTTTTTTTTTAAAAAAAATGGCTCGTAATTTCACTAAGTATTTTCAAATTATGAAGAAAGAACTAAAGCAAGGAGTAAAGTCTAGTCATTAATCAGATTCAACCTAGGTGTATTTGGTTAATTACTAGGGTGTTACAATAGTAGTCTCCACTTATTCTTAATATTAATCACATTTAATCTTTATAAAGTAAATGTCTGAATAGATACCCACTTTTTAATTGTCAAAATAGCATTATCACTTTTTGAGTGTCAAAATAGAATAAAGGGATATGTGAATGCCTTTCGTGCTAACGTGATGCGATTTGGTGAGCGTGTGATATGTGTCTATGGAGAGGGTGCCATTGTTTGCCCCACAATAGCTTACATATGATTATATCATAGTAATCATATTTTGACATTAAAAAAGTGGGTGTCTATTCAAACACCCACTTTATAATCATTAGATGTATTGAATGTTAACAATAATTGGGGATTATCATTATATTCAATAGTTATAAAGTGGTTGTCTGAATAGACATCTACTTTTTGGATATCAAAATATCATTACCCATTAGATTATAAGTGAAAAATCAATTAAGACGAGTTATAATTTTATGAAAAAAAGAATAAAATCCCCAAAATTTCACTGAGAAGGAAATATTTTCAAAGCAAGAAAATTATAATAGGTCCTTTTAGTCATTTTTGGTTCGTCAGTTTACCCAATAATAAAAGCTTAATGAATTGAAGGCTTAGAAATATCGTTGTTCTTGATAACACAATCAGTTGTTGTTTTGTGGGTTTGCCTACCCTCTCCCCAGGTCTCTGTGTGTCTATATCGTCCATTGTAGAAATAAAGAAAGGTGGGGAAAAAAAAAAGGCTTTGAATGAAATAAAATAGTCTTTTAAGATTACATTAAACACCGTAAGTTTTAATTTTCCCAAGTTTCAAAGAAAAAGAAATCAAATGAAAGGGCTAACAACCTCAACCTTGGACTCATCATTGCTTGCTTCTTTTCACCCCCACAGTATTTCTTAGATTTGTGCAAATTCAGCTCAATAGTGCACTTTCTTTTTTAGATTTTTTTCCAGATTTTTTTCTTTGATTTTTGACAAGTTTGTTCACCACATATTTTTTTCCCTTTTTTTTTAAATTCAGACTATTCGAATTCTATTTTTCATTAGAGTAATTTCTTAAAAATTTTCTATTTTTCCTTTTTTCTGAATCCAAATAGTTCAAATTTTATTATTCGGTGCAGTGTTTTTTATTTTTTTATTTTTCCTTTTTTTCTAAATTCAAATAGTCCGAATTTTGTTATGCAATACAATGATTTTTTTTTTCTGAATTCCTTTAGTTGGAATTTTGTTTGTCACTACAATATTTTTTATATTTTAATTTTCTTAATTTTAATTTTTTCTTTTTTTCCTGAATTTGAAATGTCTGATTTTTGTTCTTTGCTACAGTGATTTCTTTATTTTTCTTTGAATTCGAATAGTCACATTCTGTTCTTTGCTACAGTATTTTTTCCTCTATTTTTTTTTCTTCTTCTGAATTCAATTAGTCCAAATTTTGTTCTTTGAAACAGTATTACATCTACTAATTCAAAGCCTTAATTAATCCAATCATGTTTTCAGTAAGCTCTTAGGGGGCCTCTTATGGGGCAATTAAAAGCACCCCTCTATGGACACATGTCACATGCTCGCTTAACCACATCACATTGGGCATCAAAGACATTGATTGCCTTTGGCCTCTGAGTAGCCCCCTTAAAAGAATACTTGTTTTCATTTTCCACATATAATATAATGCGAAATATGACATGAGGTTATCAAAAATGCTACTCAATCACCTGAAAAGTGGTTATTAATTGGGACACTTACTTAATAATCATTTAATGTGATGTTGGATCCCACACACTATATCCATCACATCACATACAATAGTTATTAAATAGATATTCCAATAGATATCCATTTTTTTAAGCATTTGAATAGCACCACTCATGAGATTATAACGCATTTGTTTTTTGCGTTTGTAAAATTAATTTTAAGATAAAATAATCTTTAGTAGTTCCTTTATAATTGATTCTGATAGAAAATACTAATTCTTCGCTTCTCCCAAAATCAATTCTAAAGGCTGGAATTGCTTCTGAAAAAGATAAAAAAAAATTGTAGAATTAGGGTTCGTTTAAATGTGATTCTATGCTCCTAAAATCACCTTTTTCACCTAAAAAATTATTTTTCGTATATTTGAATAATTTTGTAAAAATAATCAAAATCTCAAAATGAAGTTTTAAGTTTTTCCAATTATATAAAAATGACAAAAACCCCAATTTGGTCTCTCTAAAATTTCAAGTCAGATAAATCAATTCCGGTAAAAAAAAACTTTAATTGATCCGTATAAAATTGACTAGTCGAACAAATTAGTTCCTAAAAAAAACTCTTAAATTAGTCATTGTAAAAGTAAATTGTCAGACAAATTAGTCCTTATAGCCCAACTTATCAAATGATCTAATTTGGTTGATTATTCAATTTTACAAGGGCCAATTTGAGAATTTTATTCTTTACAGACCAATTTTTTTACAAGGACTAATTTGTCCAACTTAAAATTTTAGAGAGACTAAAATGGGTGCTTTGTTTATATAAAATTTAAGTTTTATAATTATTTTTTTCAAAATCTAAAACAAACGCACTCTCAATTTTTGGGGATCAAAATCAATTCAGACCCACCCAAACATGAATACAAACATGCTATGAGTTTGATCTTATTGTGAGAATTGTATATTTTCACTCGATCTTATCTTCTATTGTTAAGATTTCTAACATAGTAATATTTTGGTTGATAGGATAATACATAGTTAGATATTTATATAAAAAAATCTGGCAGTTTAATTTTTATATATTAATAGTAAAAAAAAATTTTATTCTGTTATTTAATTAAATCATCCTATTTGTATGATTTTTCAAATATTATGTGTGAGATTTAACAACTTTTACTGATGTAATAATAGTTGATGATAACATAAAAAAGTTCTAAATTATCAATACATAGAAATTATATTTATTTATTTTTAAATGAAACTCTATAATCTATAATTATAAATTAAAACATTTAATTTTTATCCACTGACCACTTTTAGATTAAAGTGTTTAATTTCTCATAATAGTTGATTCTTCCATCAACTACTCATTTTTTCTCTTGAATGCTTATTTTTATTTCGTAATTACCCACACTAGTGTTCGTTTCTTCATTTTTTATAACAAAAAATTATTTTTAATTGTAATCATTTTTTTCCTAAGTCATTCATATTGGTTTCTATTTACTAAAAAACTTAAAAAAAATTTTATGAGTAGAAGTTAAGATAAATTATTTATATGGAAAATGTTTTTTACGCACCCCTTAATTGGTTTAAGGGTTTTGAAATTTGTTCCATTAAATAAGGTTTCGAATTTGAAATTTTTAATTGAAAAAAATGACATTGAGAAAGTTTTAGTCTTACAATAAACCAAATTAGAGTATTAAAAAAATCACATTTTAATAAACTTTGAATATAGATAATAATTGCTGAACTCATAAGTAATGGTCAAAATATTATAAGCCTTTAATCAAAAATAAAAAAGAAAAAAAATCAAAAAGCCTTTTTAAGAATATTTTTTACAAGTATTTAACATTATTATCCGAAAGATCAAGTATTTAATATGCTTGACTAAGATGCTTGAATTTATTTTGACCATTCATTAAATTAATAAAAGTTTTTGAAATTTTATAATGTAGTAAATGATTCAATTTTGTATTTAATAGTTTTATGTTTTCTTAGTTTCTTATTCCGTTTTGTTTAAACACTTGTCAGTAAGTTGTATTTTTCTTCTGAAATTTAATTATCTAACCACATTTGTTCTTAATTTTCAGGCTAAAATATTGATCTTTAACCTTTTTGTTGGCGTAACACTAATTTTTAAAAAGAATAAAAAAAATGCATTTTGAACCAGAGGTTCCAAAGACCACATTAAAAAATAAGCAATTTTTAATTCGGGGAGTGGAAGGTGGAAGGTGGAAGGTGGAAAAATATTGTGCTAGTCTCAATTCATAATGAAAGGCTTTCAATTTACTTCCTAAATAAGAAACCTTGCAACAATAGGGTTGAATGATGATATATGGACCACAAGAGACGGATGAACATAGGGAATGTAACCTTCCATCTAGAGGATACCTACCCTTTCATGGTGTCAATTACCACTTTGAACCAATTCCAAATAACAAAATTTTCTAAGGCATCTATCTACCTTCATGTTTATATGATCATAAACAAAATTAATAATAATAATAATAATAATAATAATAATAATCAAATTTCAAGAGAAACATGTAGCCAAATATATTAACACATTCAAATATGAAAAACTGTCTCTTTGATCTCATGTTATTCTCATGCAAAATTCTTGGTCAAAGATACATAAAGAGTGTGTTACATAGGAATTTATATAGGACCATAAAAAAACAAAGGAGGCCATGTATCATACATGATAGAGGATATATAAGCAACACTTGTTATGGAAAACTGGTTGTCTGGTATTTGTTTTAAGGATATTAAATAGATTGAATAGTCCATTGATTGTTGTTCACCATTCTTTTTCTTCTTCCTATTGACTAGTTGTTCCTCTCTTGCACTTAACTCCTTGCGTTTCTTTCTTTTGGATTGTAAGTGGTGATCCCCAAAACGCAAGTGATACTGGAGAACCAGTTTTGATTTTCAGGTTGTGCTGGTGAATCGCACATAGGTAATTAAAGATGGATATCATTGTTGTTTATGCTTTTTTTTTTCTTTTTGTTTATTTGCTTATGTTGTGAATATCTTATGTTTTGTTATTTTTGTGTTCAAATATAATTGCATACATGGTTCTTTGGGTCTTCTTTATGAATGACTTTAGTTAAAAATATCAATGAACACAATTAGATTAATGATTCTAATATGCAAATCTATTGGGGTCTTTTGGTTGGATGACAACTTCTCAGAAAGTTGAAATTCTGAATTGTGTCTTAGCTAAAGTTTCCTATCTCTTTCATCAATGATATGATTTCTGGTAAAGAAAAAACAAGCATTTTCCACTAAATTTGGGCTATGTGTTATGTTACTGACACCTATTATCCTTTCTTTTATGTATTCAAATTCATTTGCTCAATTTCTTTTGGCTACTTAATCTCTGACGATCTCACCCCCATACAAAGTCATGTCAAGTCAAATTTTAGTCAATGTGATATTCAAGTTTGTCATATTTTGCATATTCTAGGCATATTGAAATTCCTTGATCAAAATATGGAAAACATGTATTTTGCTCTAGCTTAGCATTGGGATTTTACATACTCATACTTGCTGTATAACCACTATTTGCTGTCCAATCTTGTAAACCTGACCACAAGTACTACTTTTTCCAAAATCAGTGACTAGTGATAACAATTCTAATAAAGATGAGAAACCCAAGAGTACGAAGCATGAAACATTATTTTGAAGATCAAATAAATCATCAAGACCATAAGAAACCTGTCCGAGAAAAACATGAGGGCAATAGATTTGTGATAAGGGAGATTCCAATACATAGGTTATTCAATGGAGGGCCAGATGTCACTGATTCCGGCGATTCGTCAGGGTTAAGCAAAGGAAAGAATTTTTCTTCAGGAACGAATGCAATGGACTATGATGTACCTGAGTTTGTTGTATTTATTCAAGAGGATCCTCAGCAATTTGTAAATGACATCTGCATTGATAGGCTAGTGTCACCACAAGACAAGAATCTATTAGAAGATTGGGAGTTAAATCATAATATAGTATGTCTCATTGACCCCAAAATGAAGGGTAGCATTGATTCAAGTCTAAGAAATATGGGGACAATGTCAACCCTTTATTCAAAAAGGTCAGAATGTGCCTTTGAACAGCCTTCTATTAAGGATTCAATGAAAGAGTATGAAATGGATGGAATGGAAAAGTGTAATTGCATAAACTTGATGACAAAAGGAGAAGTGCAACTTCATTCAGGAGACAAGATTTCAACAAATCACCCCACAAAGAGGACATCACAGACACTTAGAGAGGTAAGACATTACATTTTGATCTCATGCTTATACATTTCATCTCTTTAGATAAAGAGATTAATATATTTTCATAGTATTGCCACCTAAGATCAGAATACTTATACTTTAAACAATATATAACATCAAAACTATTTGGGATGATAACTGAATTAACTATTTGCTCTAAATAACAAACGAAAGTTTTTTTCTGGGTACATAACTAAACATTTATTTTATTGTCACTTAAAAGCAATATATGCCACAAATATGATTCTATCTTGGAAGTGAATTTCTTCACTGAAATTATGTCAGCAGTTTTAACTAATATTGTATGACTTGATGCTTAAACTTGATCTGCATTTCTTTTGCCTCATAATCATTGAATAAGCTCCACAGACAAGCATATATATGCCTTCAAAACAACCAAGAAATGGTGAAATTAGTTATGAATGTAGAATGTGAACCTAAAGAAGAAATTGTTTTCTATTTATGAATTTAAGAATGATAATTTCTTAAGCTTATCTCCAAAAATATTATTTTACATATTACTGTTGGAAGTTGCAGCAAATGATAGAGTGTAAGAACATTGCTAGATTGTTTGTTCAGGTGAAAGTCAATTCTTTATTTACTATTTCTCTTTCCAATATTTTGTGTTTGAGTCATCTCATTTGCTAATTGGTGAATAAATTGAAATAAATGAGAGTGGAAGAAGCTATGTTACCATTTGGTTGATTGTGATGATGTTGGATTGTGATGAGAGTGGAAGAAGCTATATTCCAATATTTTGTGCAAATGGTTGTGGTTGATCGTGAGGATTAATTTTTTGTCATCTTTGAATGAAAATGTTTTACGTCTAAATATGCTGAAAAATTTTTCCTTCTAAAATTCTCAGGCTTTCAGAATGGATGCAGAATTCACACGGTCTTTCAAGAAATGGCAAATGAATTCATATTTAGGAACAACTGCTAGCAGAGTTGAGTTTCCATGTAGTGCAATGTATGCACAATCTACTAATACAAGAAGCATGTCTAGACCTGAGATGGTGAACTCACAAAGCATAATTGGTTCTGATTATCCTGAAGAGATCTCTTCATGTGCCTTAGGTCCTCTATCTGGTCCAGCATCATATACATGTCCTCTAGCAACATCTAGCAGTGCCTCTTATCATCAATCTAATGACAGCATAAGCAGCACACACTCATTTGCTTTTCCAATGTAAATTTCCGTCTTTATATATGTATTAAGTTTTGTGATTGTATGGTTGCGATTGCATTACAATATGGAAAATTGCAGAAAAATATTATTGATTAGATCACAATTGCCATTGCAATGCAGTTGCGGAGGGTACAACAACTGCAATATTGTGGCCTCAACTACGGTTGAGAACCGCAATTTAGAACAATTCTATCGCTTAGACAAAACAAAAAGACTTGCTTGCTAAATAATTTGGCTTGTGAACAAATTTCAGATTACCAGAAGAATGGAATGGTAGCCCGGTGAGGATGTTGGAAGCTAATAAAAGCCAATCAAGGAAGCATCTATGGCGGAAGACGTGGTTTTTTTCGTGGAAATGCTGTTAAAGCTCTAAACTTTTTCAGTAGTATGGAGGTTAACATTTACCATGAAGATTTTTTATTCATTTTTTTATCGTGTATTGTGTCACATACTCAAATATAGAAAATATACTATGACATGTTTCCTTCTCAAGGTTTTAAACATCATTTCTGGTTATGGTTATAGGATTATTTAATTATAGGATATATGCCATATCAACTCAACTAGAGTTAATATGTTAATGGCTCATTAGTAAAATATTCTATATATGTTGGTTTAGTATTATCATGGATTTTTCTTCACTCTCTTTTATTATTACATGGTTACCAATTGAGAACATAATTTCTCCCCATGATGTTATTTTAGTTGGAAAGATATTTTGTACTTTAAAATAAGACAAATGTTGTCCCAAACATTAAACATTTAGGATGCGTTTGCTTAAGGTAAAAATTGAGGATAAGTTTTCATGGACGAGCTATGTGTGCAATTACACATAACCTCATCCAGAAAACTTATCTTCTATTTTGATCCCAAATTAAATACATTATTTGTAAATTTTAACTACTTGTTTGTCATCTTCATCGTTTGAATTGTTTACTTGGATCACCATATGATCAATTTATATGAAATCTAAATTCAAAGTGAGAATTGCCTTTCATCTAAACATAGGGTTAAAGTGACAAAGCAAAGTATTTTAATTACATGAATTATATATATACTATCATTTGTTTATCATTTTCATTAAAATATTTTTACATTATTATTTTTGATATTAAAAGAAGAAATATATAAATCCCAATATGAACTCTTTCTCATTTTTATTTTTTTCATAAAAAGGTGTAAGAAATGGCGTTAAAAAAATAGGGTGCTATAAAGTGAAGAAACATCTCTCATATATTTACATTTTTATTTTATTAATCTTCACTTCACTAATATTCCACAATATTGAGCTTTTTCTCACTTTTATACATTTTTATTAATATTTTCACTTCTTTAATATATTTCTTTATTATGATAGAGTAATGTCATCTTATTTATTTTTGTAGAAAAAGGGTAATAACACCAATTATTATTGAACACTTGTCTATTCAACTTTTTAGTCTAAAAAGTTTCGCCAAGCGTTTAATGAGTGGATGTCATTGTGTTTCTAGCTTTATACATAATGTGTCATCACATTAATAGTGTATATATAAATAAGGTTATTGGACATTGGTCTAATATTGTTCGCACATCTGCTAAATATTTTTCAAGATGTAATATTACATAATGAAATAGTTATCCAAAAAATAATGTTAATAATATGTTAAAATTAGTTTTTCATTAAATTAATTTAAGTAAATTAATTCACGAAGATTGACCAAAGTAAAAAATAAAAATAAGATCACAAGCTGTAGCTGTAGTGCAGTGCAATCCTAGGAATTAGAATACTTCTCTTTTTAATATTTCTCTTTTATTTCCCAGTAAACAATTTGTGATGTGGATTCATTTTCCAATAATGAGGATGATGATAATTTTAATAGTCACGTTGAATACTTGCAGTCACAATCCATTGGGAATTATAGTATGTTATTAAGAATGGATAATTAATTGTAATGGTGTGTATCCGATTCAAATGAAGAATATAAGTCTCAATTAAACCTCACCTCATCGATTACAATCCTTTACCTGTGTGATAACGGTCACCATATGATGCCTTAATGATGGATCCTGTCACAACCCAATTTGGGAATGTGACCGACGCATGGAGAACCGATCACATGGAAGCCCTTACACAACATGTAATACATAAAAACCTCATAATTTTCTAATAAACATAATTGGAATAAAATTTAGATAACTATCCTCATATTTTATAAGCCAATCCATAAATAATATTTAAATAAAACAATTGCCCAAATCTTAGGTCATACATATGATCAACTTAGTTACATAGGTCCTTGAAAAAACACAAGCTAATATAAATGCATGGTCCATAGATCCTTCCTGCAAATGCACTGGAGCACTACCTAAACATAAACTAGACTATACTTCACTTCAAAGTAAAGCTCATCAAAGGACAATGCTAATAGCTACTGAAGATGTACCTAAGAGGACTCTTAATACCTTGAAATTTATTTCAAAATTTTTATTTTAACTTTATTAATCAAAATTTCATGAATTGGAAAAAATTAGTCTTGATAAGAACGGCTTAGTGGAAAAAAAAAGTGAATAGTGACCATGCAGGTCCTGCAAGCAAAACTCTAGAATCGGGACCAAGAGATACCCAGACTGAGAAAATATAGGATTAAGGTTAGAAATGGTTATGAATGAAGATTTTAGGCCCGAAATTTTGTTTTGGGCAATATCTATTTTACGGGTACGGTATTTTATCCCTACAATAAAATTACGATGTATAGTTTCTCACATTGTATGAGTCTTGCGATGCAAGCTTGCCACCTACAATGACAAGTGTGTGGCTTAAAAGGTGCTAGACCATTGCTTTTACAAGGAGCCAATAGGATCTTTACAAAAAAACTCACAATGTATCTTTAAGGAAACCATTTTTAAAATAGAAATCAACATATATGTTATTTTAAATGAATAAAAACACAAAATCTTAACATTTGTCTTATCAAGTTCGGCTAGCAGCCGCCATTTTCAGCCATCTTCATTTTCTTCTTTCTCAAAATCTAATTCCTAACCTGAAAAACTGAAAACTACATTCCAAAACTCCATAACAAAAGCATCAACTATCACTTACCTCTTGAAATACCTAAATCAAATACCAATAGAGAACACTCACCTCATCATATTATCAGGTTTACTGCTATCTTTGCTATGTTACAAGAGGAAATAAGAAGGTTAGATCATTAATTGGGTGTAAAAGTTCTTGAAGAAAACCAAGAACAAGATCAAATTTACAAGAGCCAAATAGGGCTTTTTTTGACATCTTTTCTTTCAAAAATTAATCTGAAATTTTCTAACTAAATTAGCCTGAAATTTTCTAACATAGATATTGATTTGTTTAATTGGGTGGAGTGATTGGATAATGTTAGACAATACTTTTTGCCAAAATATATTGTGAACTATGTTGCTGGAAATCCCAATTTTAAACAAGCAGGTGAAATTACTTGATTTTTCTAACCCGGTTAGAGATCTTATCTTGAGCTAACATTTTTATGTGATGAATCTCGCATATTAAGGTGTCTCCATTATTTTCTTGAGTCATTTTGAAAACTTCTACTATTTTTAAAAATTCAAGAATCGAGTTGGTCAGTGTTTCTGCTTGAACAGTCAACTCTAGAGCACTGAATTTGTCTAATTTTATTACTATATCAAATGGTCAAATTTTGAGCTGAAATTTTTATTGGCTGTTGAGGACATCTTGAAGTCCAAACTTGAATGTTTTCAGGATTTTATATATTTATTTGATAGGGCAATCAAATCGATACTTCTAACTATTTGATGAAATTCTCACCTCCGAATTTGTAGAATTTTATTAATATAGCTAGAGACCTTATTTTGCTTTGAAATTTTTATAGGGTCTCTTAAACATGTTAAAATAACTCTAAAAGTTTATTTTGCTCTGTTTTAATGAGGTTTAATAGTTGATCCATAATTTTCTTTAGAATCAAAATTTGGGACTGCATGCTAAACTAGCTAAAATGATGATGACTTGATCTCATTTATGCTATGTGAATTTAATTAATGATGATGTTACACATATGTAAATATGAATGCTCATGATAAATGCTCCTATATGAAAAGAAAGATTTGAGATCTCCTTCAGTATGTTAAAGGCATGTAAAGATAAGAAAGATTTGAGATCCCCTTCAATGTACCAAGGGCACTCAAAGAAAAGAATGATATATATGAGATCCCCCTTCGACATATCAAGGACATGTAAAGATAATTTCATTAAAGATGACTGCATTTATCATATGCATATGTATATTTCATTAAATTATTTGTCTAGAATGGATTACTATGCAATGTTGAGTATTATCACACACACACACACACACACACATATATATATATATATATATATATATATATATATATATATATATATATATATATATATATTAAGTGATTGGATACTAAAAGGAACCCACTTCAGAAGAAGGATGATTTTTGAACTTTAAAATAAACCTTTAATATATGTTGTATGATCACATTTCCTTAATAAACTGAAGTGGCTGTGATGACGATGATGTTTTTGGGGATGTCCTATTGAGAATTTTAGGATTCTCACCCCTTTATTACTTGTGTTCTCATGTTGTCTCCAGATTGATTAAGAGAACAATGAGGCGGCTACTATATAAGCTCAATACTTAAAGTCCCTGATCAAGTTTTATTTTGTTGTGTGTATATATTTGTAAATATATGAAAAGATAGATATACAATAAGACTCACAGAAGAATTTGCTTTTGTATTTGACTTATAATAAACAAATACTTATTTCTTTATTATATAACGATTCAATCAACTTTGCTATAGATATTTAAGAAAGGTCCACTAATTTATAAGTAATAACTCCTGAGTCTAATGTCATGGCTTTAGGATGATATTATAATTGGGAGGATGGGGTGTTATAAATGTTGGAACAATAGCTTCATCTATAAGGGGGACGATAAAGGGGTGAGTTTCATCTAAATCTCAGTGAGCAGATCTTCACTCAAAACTCACATGGGACAACCAAACAATGTGTGTGTGCGTATGTATATGTATGCATACATATTCCATTCGTAGAGAAATCATATATCTTTTGCTGAAATGTTTTTGTTATTAACCACAATAATAGTAAAGGAACAAAACATGCCTTGTCATCTAGCTGGATGATATCAGCCCCTTATGAACTAAATATCTCTCCAGCACAGTATTGGTCCTTTGCGGATAGCTATACATGAAATGGGTCCTCAGCTAACACATTTAAAATCTGAATAATTTGCAGACTACTCCTTGTGGGCAACATAGTATATAAAGGTTAATGATCTCTGTACTACCATTAATTTGTAGCTTTGTTTCTCTCACTAATTTCTTATTCTAGAAGCTGTCATAAAAGTTTAGTTCAGAAATCTAAAGTTTCTAGAACTTTTAAAAATTATTCTATTCTATCTATCAGCATAACGGCATGGAAACAACATATTCCAAATGTATAATTTCACCAACGTAATTATTTTCAAAATTGTAATTTTGTAAACATAAATTTTTTCCAAGAAAGACCATATCAAGGGTGGTCTCATGGTTTTCTAAAATTAATTGCATGCCAATAAAGTAGAAATTGCCTATCATGGGGTTCTAGCATGAACTCAAAATGATATTCATGCTAAATAATTTCTAAATAATATAGCTGACCATTGAAAGAGTTTATAACGACAAAAAATATGGTTATGAATTGCAACCCACCCACCGTACGTCATCGAGAGTACTTGACCATTAACTATATGATCCTACGAGTTTGGAACGGGATTCCCAACTACCAAGAATCATTGGAAAATGCATTAAAATTGAATTGGGTGATAGTAGGGAAAAGAAAACCGAACAACTTTAGCCCCAAAGACAACTAAACTCATTAATGTGATTGGGAACATGAGGAACATACTTACTGAAAGGATTTAATTGGTAGAAATCGATTAGGATTGGTTGGAAACACTTGGAGAAACCTTGAAATTCGTGGACACAGCCAGAAGATAGCTACGGTTCATCCAAAAGTGTTTGGGGGTGTTATAACATGTTTATTTATGGTGGAGGAAGATTAAAATGTGTAAAACATATTTCTATGACTTTTTGTCATTGGGGGCTTGGTACAGTGACCCTTAGGGCTTGCCATGGCGAGCGTGCACCTAAAAAGGTTCACTTGGCCTAGGCTAGCTCGCTATGGTGAACTGCATCACGTGCTTCAACTTAATCCATTAGTAACTCAGTAACTCTTAGTACGATTGGACATTTGGCCTTGGGCCTAAAATAACACTTGTAGAGAATCGAATTAGCTTTCTAACGGCACAAAAAATCACATCAAACAGACTTCTCTAGCTCGAGATATTTGCAAAGTACTAGTTAGAGGTCATGTTTTACAACATGAGAATAAAGCTATATCTTAAGACTTACACACTAGTTCTCACCTACCATATATGGGAACTAGAATATGGTTTTGAATGCAATGTTGAAGGTCACTCAAGGTCTCTTTGGGATATTTATACCCAATATATTATGATTCCCAAATTGAAGCATTGCTACCCCTTCATATTTTCTTTTCTTATGCATCTGTCGCATTGTATTATATCGTGCGATGTGCAAAAGGGTAAAGCAATAGCCATGAAACCCCAATCATTGCAAAATATCAATTTTCAATTAAAAAATGGTTAACAATAATCATGTTCTATGGTTTTGTTTATTTTAAAATTTTTTATTGCTTTGAAAAATGAAAAGTCTTATTAGAAGATGAAACTATATGTTTCTTTGCTCTTCTTGATCTTTTCATTTTCCTTTCAACACATCTTCTGCAAAGCTTATCAAAGTAGCTACCGAAATACATCTTGCTTTTATCACCATCTTCTCATTATTCATCTTTCTTTTTTCTTTTTCACTCCTTTTCTTTCCATCATCCTAGTATTCCCATCTTTTTACCCCTTCATCTCATCCTGATCCCTTACCCTTACAACAACCACACCAACACCATCTACCCTTACATTTCCATTTTTGATGATTGGTTTTGGATGTTAGCCAGTTAAAGTGGTAAATAATTTATTGATTTTTTACTTTTTATACAACAATTATATGGTTCTCTGTGTTATGAACTGATAAGGAGCATTTATGTCACTTGTTTTACTTCTAAACTTTAGCTTTTTGCATAAGATTTGACTATGTTATTGATGTAAATAATTAGGACTTTGATTTAGTCCTTATTGTGCATTTTTAATAGGATCATAAACTATTGCACTAATTTTGAAAATATTAATCGATTAGAGCTTGTTGCATTTAACATGTCTCTTTGAGTAGGGTTTTATACACATGAGCTTTGGATTGAGTGCAAAATGTTAGGGATAAGGCTGGGAATTCTTTGGAAGGAACTTGGAGTTATGGAGTTGCAAAAAGGGAGCAAAAATGCAAAGAACCAGACTCTGCTAAGCACCATAGTGCTGAGAGAGCGTTGTAGGACTTGACAGAGTCATAAGAAGAAATGTGCGAGCTAGAGGTTCTGGTGAGCATCACAGCGCTCATTTAGTGTCACGGTGCTCTTGAGACTGACGCGATTTGCTGGTTTTTAACTCTATTTTAGGTCTTACTTTGCCTATTTTGGAGAACAGTATTTAAGGGAATTACACAGACTTTTACCCTAGTCTTTGACTCCAAATTTGGGCAGCTAGGATTAAGACTCTCTCTCTTTCTTTCTTTACTCTTCCCTCATTCTAAGGATTCCATTAGTGAAATTAATTTATTCTTGGAAATTTTCAAAAGGATTATTGTTATTATTTTCAGGTACTCTTTTTGTTTCATTGTTGTAATCCTCCAAAGATGGAGGGATAGTTTTCCTTACTAGTATAAAGGTTTCTGTACGGATTGGGATGAAACTTGAGACCCTTTTCCTATTAAGTGCATTAGTTTTCTCAATATTTTGGAGTTTCTATTCTTATAATTATTGTTGTGATTGTTACAATTTTTATTGGAATAATTAAATTGGCAATCATCTTTTAGGGTTTGGGTGTAAATTGACTGATCAATTAGTTTATATTTGAAGAGAAACATCAGAATTAACTTTTCAATTGGCAGTTAGGCTTTAACAATTGATACATCAAATCAGTGAAATTTCTAATAAATTGGGATCCCATTTACTAGTTATTTGCATTGGTTAAATTCTAGAGATTGATTAATTACTAGTATGATTGCTAGTAATTAATTACTAATAGTCGCTAATATATTCAATCCCTTGTCTATGATAATTAATCCCAGTCCTAGGAATACCTTACACTAATGCTTTTAATTCTTGATTATTCTTAGTTATTTTTAATTGTGATAACTTTATTTTCAAAACCCCCAATTTTCAATTAAGTGGCATAACCTCCTCGAGAGACGACCTAAGATGCATCCTAACTACAATTTTTGTGCATTTGGCATTTGAATTTTATTTTACTATTTTAATTCTAATTTGAGGAGATAGCGATAACCTCTATCATGAACCATAAATGTTATTTTGAATTATTTGAAGCTCATTCTACAGTGCTATTGGGGCATATAGGCCCAACCCTTGCTACCTTATTCTTGGTTATTCAATTCTATGGGAAAAGAATAGTTATTTATGTGTATCTTAAATTCTTAATGATGTGACTGATTTGTTTGTACTTTTTCTATCTTTTTCCTAAGGATATTGAAGTGAAGAAAATGCAGATGTTTATGAACATGCGAGTTTCAGTTAAAGAGGATTAATCACATGAAAAATATCAAGGTTTAATGATGAGATGAAATTGTTAAAGTTTTTCTACTTACACTTCAAAGTTTTTTTTTTCTTTTCAGGGGCTTATTTTTTTTAGCTCTAGGCTACTGATTCGGGTATCCACCGTCGATCACCGTGACTAATCCCCTCACTAGCTTGTGGGCACCTCGATAGATGAGATAGTTGGCCCGGAGATTTAAGGATGCTCTGTACCCAAGGCCAGAAATCGAACCCCTGACCTTGGCTAAGGGTGAACAAGGCCTGTGCCACTCGACCACACCCCGGATTTAGGGGCTTGATTTTGATTACACAAAATAAATTTTAGTGACTCTCAATAAATGAATGATAGTATGATACTGTTCAATAGGTGGCTTTTGAACCAGAGGATAATTAGTGGTTCGCAAGAGGATTGTCCAATAGCCGTTTGTTAGTTAAGGAACGGAAATTGTTTTATGTGTTGGTTTTGGGACCAAGGAAAGCAATGAATGCTTTCTGTTGATTCTTCAATCAAAAAAACTATCAAATGGTGTTCTTTAGGACTTTTGTAGCGGAGACATTCTGCTAACTAGACTATATTTGTTGATCAATTAACATTGGTAACTTGTGGTTTTAATTTCATTAGTGTGTACATTCATTTTAGATTTGTTGTTTGTTCACCAAATGCAGAATACATAACTGTATTCTGGAGTTGCTGGATCATCAGTAATTCTTGATAATTATTGTGTGCTCTCAACTATGCTTATTGACGTTTTTTACTTTTGAAATGTTTCTCAATGGGGATGTCTCAATTTCAGCATGACAGGACTGTTATTATTATTTTTTACTGATCAACTGCATCAGAGATCCATATATCAGTAGATTGATAATATTTGATTTGGAGACAGAACTACTTTGCATGCATAAGTTCTAGTGAGAAGGCTATTGTTAAGGTAAATGACTATAGCAGCCTCAATCATCTTTGCAAAAAGTTCCACGGTTTATTTTTTATACATAATCTAAATACTTAAGATTCTGTTGTGCTCTTTGCCTCTCTTGAGTAGTTGATTTTGTAGGAAATGACTTTCTGTTGCCCGCTCTGCGTTTTTGAGTATTTTATTGGTTTAATTAAAGGCTTTATAATTTTACTTAATTTTTAATTAAATTTTTATAATTTAAAAATTTATAATTAAATAATTATATTATATAAAATTTTTTAATTAAATCTTTAAAAATAACAACAGTTAAAAAAAATAAAATATTTTTAATATATTCGATCTTTATTTATAAGATTACCAATTTTAGAATGAATAATCAATTTTAGAAAAAATGAGATCACCATGGTTTATAATAAATCCACCGTACAAGGAAACAAAAATTGAGTCCCTCGTTCTCCACGTCAAATTCCCTACTGTAATTCCCACTGTTTTTCTGCTCCTCTATCTAACTAACTGTGAGAGCCTTTACCATCTGGAAGTCTGGAGCACATTCAACACTGCAAGAATGCCCCTTTGCTATTCTTCCAATTTGATCGCACTCCACTCACCAAAGCATCAAAGCCTCTCCATAAGTTTTGCTTCAGAGCCTCCTCAGTTCATCAAGCTATTTCGTATAAGCTCAGTTCCTCATGCTTTGCCGTCTTGGTCTAGAAAATCAGGTGAACCCACCAAGTTTTAGAGAGAAAGATTGAAACTTTATGCTTCCATGACACAATCTCAAGGTGTTGAGGCCACCCCCATCTTCATTTTGAAACAGAGCCCAAACGATGTTAATGGCTTGGTGGTGGGTTCAACTGGGTATGTTGAGAAATTTGTGGTGAAAGAGTTAAAGAAATTTGTGGTTCAAGGGTGTTAAAGAAATTCTCGCAATTTTAGCCAACCAGTTTGAGTGAACCACGTTGGAATGGGGAGTCTCAGAATATTGTTATTTTTATCCTTTATAATAAAAGTGTTTAGACTATATTTTGTAGTGTTTCGCTCTGGAGAACTATATTTTGTAATCTTTATAAATGGGCATGGTTATTTAAAGCTTGAGTTCAATCTCAGCACTCAGTACTTTCCCCATTTCATGTCGCATGTTATAAAGAGCCCAGACAATTGCGAATTGTTACTAAGCCCGTGTAAGCCAATTTAGTCATAATTATCACATGATGTTGGTACTGATTAATGTGTTCTTTAATAGTTAACTTTTTTGGTAACCTCATCTTACATTTTCATATGCAGCATTATAACTATGAATGAATATATGTGCTTTGCCTGCTGTGGTAATTACTTATGGATTCTAACAGTAAAGCAATATGGCAGGTTCTTCCTCTGGGACGATCAGCTGAAATTCCTGTGATAATATCTGTTGCACAATTTCGTCCAGAGAAGGTGGGCATGCTCCTATCAATTTTGTGAACAGGAGGTACAAGCATTTTTGGTGGCTTGTTTGGGCCTTTGTTGATTATACCAAGTTTACATGTTTCTTTTCATTATAGGCTCACAGTCTCCAACTTGGGGCTTTTTCAACTGCTCTTAAGAGATTAGATTCTAGCTTGCCAAAACCTAGGCTCCAGTTTGTGGGTAGCTGTAGAAATAAATCAGACAAGGAAAGACTTCAAAACTTAAAAAGAGAAAGCAATTGAGCTGAATGTGAATGAACAAGTGGAATTTTACAAGAATATTACGTACAGGTCAGTACCACTCGCTTTGCCTTACATTTTCTTGTTACTTGTCCCTAATGCTCCTAAAAAGTGCTTGCTCTGTAGAATAAAAAATTGATAAAAATTTTCTGTAGAATGCATGTAGCTGGACCTAATGAGCAATGGGACAAAGTTTAGTTGTTGCTGCTATTTTGTAGAATGCATACCTTTCATTCCTCAATTAATAGCATATGAATGTTTTCCAGTCCATTTTTCATTTAGTTCTAATTGAGAAATTGATCATTTGGTCTTCTTTATTATAGTACTTAGTAGTCAGTAGGATCATTGACTATTAAAAAAGTCTAGTTGAACATGAAAGATTTTCAACATTCTAGTCTGAAATCACTTCCTTGTCACTCTCAAGCTTATGCGCATCAGATCTAGGTACTATTATTAGTTTAGGCATAAGCATGAGCATGGCATTTTAAGCATCCATTTTCATCCTTGGATATAAAAAGATAGTTATGCTTCATTACTGGCATATAATTTATATGGCGAAGTATTTACATGTAGCTGTTGTTTCATCATTGTTTATCATGGGGAGAAGTAGGGATGTGAACAATATTTTTTGTTTCTGAGAGAAAAACAATAATGATCTTTAAGCTAAATGTTTGTAGTAGGATGGAGAAATCCTTAGTAAGTAATTCAAATTTTTGTGGATTCTTTTTACCCCAATTGGGTAATTGGTCCTGAATATTCTGAATGTAGATTGGGATAAGAAAATAGGTAGTTACATACTAGGCCAATCATAATTCGGCCCTGATTGTAATTGCTTTGGAAGAGTGAGAGAGAAACTGTTGTATGCATGAGTTGTAATGTTTGTGACAGAATGGGAGAGTGTGAGTTGATATTGGGGATGGGAATAGTAGGGAAAGGGAGTCAGGAAATTAGTGGGAAAGGCTTGGGAGGTGTTGAGCTCTTGGAAATGCTTCAACATCAGCACTCTCTTATGAGTATTTCACAGGCTGATCCTCACTTGATTCAGCTCGGTAAACAGCAGCATTTTCTTCTCCATTTTTCTTGTTTTTGTATTGGTACCTATCAATTGGCATTAGAGCTTTCGATCTCAGGAACCGGAATAGCTCTAAGCAAAATGGACTATTGCAGGTAAAGGTGGACTATGGGTCATTGAGAGAGAAGATTTTTGTGTTTGGAAGGAGATAGTCCTACATATGGTGGGTTTATCAGTGTGTTGCAGCACTTTGATGTAGAGGAAATTACAGAAAGATAGAGGCTACCTGCAATGGTCAGTGCTCTGAGAGGTCAAATTTCGTTTAGCAGTGGAGTTGGTATAATCCAAAGGCCACTTGGTGGATCTTGGTGAAGGCCGTGGTCAGACGTTTTCAACTAGAGTATGACCTAGACCGACCAGTGCAAATCCATTGTGAGGAAGCAAAATCGGAGGAGGAAGAGTGGGATGAGTCAAGAATAAATGGAGAGCCAAAGAGTAGTTGCAAAGGAGTGGTGATAATCACAGTTGAAGACCTAGAGCAATCTATTCTTGTGAATGAGAAATTGGGAGAAAATAAATAGTGGGAGAATGCCCAAAGAAATCGGATGGGAATGTAGAGATTGCAAGCAGAGCCATGGAAGGAGATAGATGTGACAGAGAAGGATCATGTAAGTAATGGTCATGGTGGAAATTTGATTGAGGCAGATTGAGCCACCTAGATAACAAATCTTGGGCCTATGTAGTCAGAGATAAACTCAGGTCTAAGGCGTCACACACTTGACAAGAAGATGGGGTGGCCTTCACTGGTGGTTGCTGGAGCATTACGTTGGAAAAGGATCACAAGGTGCAGATTTGTCTTTGATGGTGGCAGGGAGGATCATGCTTTTTATTGCCTAAAACTTTTACAAGAGAGATAAAACTGGTGAACAAGAACAGTTAAAAAAAAAAAAAACTCATTACGAATCAACTTTATAGATCATACCTTTCATCCCACTCTCAGTTCCTATGTTGATAGGACTGGAACCTATTTTTTCCCATAGCAAGCCACCGACAAGGCATGTCAGATGCTGCCGTGAGATGCATAACTGGAATAGGTTACAGGAGGACGGCAATGGTGGATATGGCAGAGGGAGGGGCAGTGATGGTGGCTGGAAAGATGCAGTCTTGGGAAGTGTTGGTCGTCTTGGTGACAAGGAGAGTGGTGCCTTTGGCAGTAGTATTGATAAATGTTGTGAGGGGGGGTGGTACCCATCAAACGTAGGGGCGAGGGAGTAGCATTCTTTGCATGACAGAGAAGATTGCAGGGGGAGGAAGAGGTTCGGAGAATTCCTGGGTAGTGGCTATGAAAAATTCAAAGAGGAGGCTAGGGCGGACAAGAGGAGGAACAAGCTAGACCCATGCCTTGATCAAATGGACAAAGCCCACCTCATAAAAGAGAAGTGGTAGTCGAATGAAGAAATTTATTTTACGGACTTTTAATTGGCCAAACCAACCCTATAGAGAAGTGTCAAAAAACCAATTTAGATTCACAATTGGGTATGAAAAGGTGGGCCTTTAGGGAAGAGAAAATAGAGCTAAGCAAAAAAGGGGCTATATCAATTATTGGGGCTTATGAAGATGCAACAACTCTTGTTGGGGTTTGTTGCAGAGGTGTAAGTAGCTCATTCTCAAACAGTCATCGCCACAGCCTTGGACTTTTCATTGCTGTGCTTACACAGGGTTCATTCAAAAAGTGATTAGTGATTCTCCAGGTAGGATAACCGTTAGATCCCCCAATATACAGCATGATGAGGACAATATTAGTGAGGGGACGAAGAGGGAATTGGGTTGTAACTACCTAATGAGCTACTTGCTGAGCTGACAATAAAATTTGGGAGTGAAGAGGATTTTGTGGGATTCTGGTATGAGGGGTATTTTGCATAGGGGAGTGAGAGCAGAGAAGACTAGGAAGAATTTGGAAAGGATTTGGGAGGGTGAAGGACTTCTCTAGTTGCCCAGGACATCTTTTGTCTTTTTTCTCTTGTGGTTCATGTATACATGACATGCTTTTGAGCTGAGTTTCCCACTACAATTCAATCTTGTATTAATAACATGCAGAGGTTTCTTTTTGTTCTTGTGCTCAAATTCTATGCTCCTATCAATTGGTATCAAAGCTCCTTATCCTTGGAGCCCTGGATAAATCTGAAATGAAAACCTATAAAGACAAGAGGACTACTGACAGGTCTGAGAGGGAATACAAGAGGGAGCGGCAGACCACGAGTTATGGGAAAAGGAAGTAGCTTCCTAAGTTTGACAGAAATAATATTTGCTTATGGGTGGTCCATTGAAGTGCTGCAGTACTTTGATGCAGAAGGTACTCCAGATATGAAAACCTACTAGCAGTGGTTGGTGCTTCAAGAAGACGTGCTTACATCTTGTATATTTAGGAACGGGTGCCTTGAGATGTATGGAATGCAAGTTTGGTAAGTCTGCACAAATCCTAGTGTGGAGGTGAGGATTGGGGGACTTTACCATACTACAATCACGTGATTTTAGTGTCTTGGATCCACTATTCAAAATGATAGGGAAATAGAGGGAAATGTAACCATAGGATTCAAACTAGGTGGATGATTTGAAGCAATGCCTGAAGTGTTATTTGTAATAAAAAAATACCACTCAAACTTAAGAGAAAATCTTATTGTACAATGATAAGACTGGCAATGGTTGTATGGGACTGAATGTTGGGTGGTAAAAAGCCAACAAGAAAATAGGCTTAATATTGCAGCGATGAAGATATTGTGTTCGATGAGTATTTACTCTAGACAGGATAGGATTGAGAATGAACGAGTTAGAGAGAAAGTTGGGGTAGCATTTATTGTATTGGTCAAGCGCGTGATGTAGCTAAGAGACCACCTGACTGCTGTGAAAGGAAAAGGAAAAACATCGGTTTCTCAATAAAGTTAGATGATCACTTTTATCAATTTAGTTTAGTTATGAATTAATTGTTCTAGTTTATGCTTTAGAACCTTAGTTTTAAATGCTGTCATAGTATGTATTTGATCATTGCCACAACCTGCAGAGATTTGGTCGGCCTTTTAGCAGGTGCTGTTGCTGGCATCCACTCTATGACAGACAAGCATTTTGGCATTAGTGTTGTAGAATATATGGCTGCTGGTGC
Organism: Dalbergia cochinchinensis; assembly: GCA_031216125.1. Lineage (NCBI taxonomy): Eukaryota > Viridiplantae > Streptophyta > Magnoliopsida > Fabales > Fabaceae > Dalbergia > Dalbergia cochinchinensis. The sequence continues at coordinate 47,403,990 of CM062373.1, read as the reverse complement.
CATTCCCATTGGTGAGTGTTGCATGCAATTCTACCTTTCAGTAAATATGTTTTGTTTTTCCCTATGTTGGGTGTTTTTACATGCATTATTTATTCTTGTTATGTTTGCATGCCAGCTCATAATTCTGCTGGACCAAAAATGGACATTGTATTAGATGAAGATGGACAGCAGACAGGATTTCTTGCCTGCACTATTGAAGAATATGCAAATGCCATTTTGAGAGTCATAAGGATGCCAGAGATAAATGACTTAAGATGGCTGATGCTGCGAGGAGATGAGCAAGGAGGTTTTCTGAGCACAAGTTGTATGATGACTTCAAAGATGCGGTATGTCCTATTCTCTATCACCATTCGAGATGATGACGGTGTAGCCTACCTACTAGTTAGCATCGTTGTAACTTAAAGTGTGAGTTCCCACACTGTTCTCTCCCAGTCCCAGCCTATTTTAGGAAAGATAAGTTTTGTTAGAAAAAACAGTAATTTTGTTACAAAACATTTTTTTTTTGGTCAATTATTTCTTAGTTAATGTTTTCCTTATGTCCTTACAGTCTGCGTGTGCAGAGGACTGTTTTGGACTGTAATATAAGAAGTCACTATTTTTTTTTTTCTTTTTTATAATGTAGAATTCTTTCTTGCAAAATGTAATTATTTGAAAATTCTTGAATTGTATTTTGTTGTCTAACCTTTATTATGCTTGCAAATTTGATGGAAGAGATTAATAAGTAAAAAATGTTTCTAGATGACTCCCTTCGTATGGAAGTTCGCGGCAGAATTTTTCTTCACCTGGAAGGTTTCTCTCTTTGCCTAACCGGATGCCCAATCCGAATGAAGAAACAGTTGCTATAATGGGCATGAGGGGTGTGAGGTGATAGCTCTTTCTCAAGTTGGGAGGGAAGTATTGGTCAAAGAAGCAAAACAACCTCTAGCCTAGATTATTAATTGTTTTGGATTACCAAACCAATATTTCAGGGAATAGAATATATTGTTACCTAGTTACTTCAGCCAATGGGATGCATTGAAGTTTTCTAGGTGAAATTCGTTAGCCTGTACAGTGGTAAAACTAAAAATGTGTACAATCAGCTTTTGCCTTTGAAAATAATGAGAAATGGATGATGTATATAATCAGCTTGTGGCATTGAATTGAAAAATGGAAAAAGTAGCGTAGAATAAGTCCTCACTCAGAAGAAATTGACACTAATGCATTAACGTCTCGTTATTACTACCAACCATAGCTAATAAACAGAAAAATAGCTAAAGTATGAGCAAAGAAGAACAAGCTTTGTCTATGTAACTAATTATCACTGCCCATTAGGCTGCTTCATTTTATTCCACAATTTTTCACTGTATTCCTAGAGCTTGGATTCGCTTAACAACTGATAAAGTAGAAGCATTTCTGTGTCTCCGTTCTTCAATGGCCCCTTGTTCTCCCCTATGATTAGTTTGTCATTGCCATCGAGGACTGCTTGCAATTTGTCTTGGTGCGTGGTCTCAATTTTGGGCAAGCAATTCCTAATCTTGTCAAATATTATCAACTAGTCGTTTAACCCGTGCGATGCACGAGGAGATAATAAAAAATAGTTTGATAATTATTATAAAAAATAAATTATAATTTATTTACATGTATCTTATAGAAAATTGAGTATATAAATTTATTTTAAAAATAAGTTAACAGTTAAATAATTAAATAATTAAATAAATAAATAAAATATAATATGTCATTTTATTTTATATCTTATATTGAATATTATATTTATAAGGTTGAAAATATCTTGATAGATGACCTACTAACAATAAAGAGCTTATTGTATGAAAATTTTGCACATTTCAAAAGTTGTAATTGTTAAATAAAGAAAGAGAATAAATAGATAATTTTATTATATCATGAGCCATTTATAGGGATGACAATGAGTATCCATAAGAAAGATGACATGTTCAATGCCTCCTGTCACCATTTAGAATTTTGTCTTTCATTTCTATCCCTATCCCTGTTATGGGTCCCTATTTCTCATTTCCTGTTTCCCATGAGGATTTTGAATCCTCGTAGTATTCAAGGGTTTATTAAAAAATTTCAAAAAGAGAAAAACTTTGAAAATATTTTACAATTTGAAACATAAATATCCATAATAATAAATACTATTAATGTAACATAATCCAAATGAAAATTAAAAATATATACAAAATGTAAATATAATAAAAATAATTAAAAATAAAGATATATTATCCATGTCCCTATCCCGTTTAACAAACAGAAACTTAGCCCCCATAAATTATCCCTATGAAGGCGAAATATGTGACAATTCCTTTCTTCATTAGGTAATTCTCGTGTGTACCAATTTTCAATTTTTTTTAATCATCCCTAGCCATTTTTATCTTTTTAATAAATTAAAATATCAATTTTAAAATATATATTATAATTAATTTGTAATAATTAATAAAAAATTAGTATAATTCTAATTTATATAATCTTAATTATTAGAGTGGTATATCAATTATAATTTTTTTCAACAAAAAATAATATAATTATTTACTTTTTAATCATTAATAAATATTTAATATCATTATCAAAGAAGTATAAATTATAAAATTGATTTTTTTAAACATTTTAGTGTTAACAAATTGAAGGTATTTTTTTTCAAAAAATTAGTATGAAAAAATTATGGAATTGATGGATTAAAATGTTTAAGTTGTAAAAAATTAAATAGAATATAGTGATACATGTAGATAGGTAATTTTTTTTATTATGATTTTTAAAAGTTCTACATTTAAAATTAGAAAATTTCCGTTAATCTCATCTTCATTTAGAATTTTACCTCCATTCTCATGCACATCCCAGTCACGGGTCTCCATTTTTCATTTCACATACATATTTGAATCTCTATTGATATTTATGGGTTTATTAAAAAAAAATTAAAGGAAAATATTTTAAAAATATTTTGACCTTCAAAACATAAATATCTATGATAACAAATACTACTAATTAATGCAACATAGTTATAATAGGTTTGTTATTATTAATACTATAATTATATATATAAAATTTTTATAATATAATATATTGAATTATAATTTTGTTTATGCTATTTTTTTATATTTTATACTGATTTTGTTAATGGTAGAGAGATATGAAAGTATGATTAGAAAAAAATAATTGATAATTATAAGGTAAATTAAATTCAAAAACTTACTTTAAGTGTTAAGATTGTAAAATTGGTGAGGTATAACTTTTCTATAAATAATACATAGAAAAATTTTTTTATAATGAGTCTTAAATATTAGTATTATATAAATTATTATCGTATTTGATTAAAAATAAATTTGATATAAATTAAATTTTGGATTACTATCATATCAAATTTAATCAATTAGCAATTCGTTAACTATTTCACCTACTCATTTTCTTTAAAAAAAAACATGTTGATTTTAAAGCTTATTTATTTTGAAAATATTTTTTTATATTACCTTGATAATGTGAGGTTATTAATGGTTCTTAATTTAATTATAGATCATAATTATATTAACATGGGTTCTCTCTTAGTACAAATTATAATATTTAATGATTGTAATATTTGATTCTTTAATAATTGTAATATCTAATTTTATTTCATATGAAAAATAATTAATAAGTAAATTATAAATTATGTTTAAAAAAATATTTAGACATAAAGATTCAAAAAAGTGGGGCCTAAATCACTGTATGAATGACATGTGAAGCTTAAATCACTATATGAATGACATATGTAATGGTTTTCATGAAATGAGTCTGAAATATTAGTATAATAGATTTGTACAATCAATAAATTTTATACGGAATCTTAATCATTAATAACTTCTAATTATAAATAAGATTTTGATAAATCTCTATTATTTTTTCTTTTTGAAATCTTCTCTAATTTTTAAATTTTTTTCAACACTAACTTTTTTTTCCAAAATTCATTCAAATTTTTTAAAATATAAAATTATCAAAATTATTTGCAAGAGCTCAGAGGTTATTGAAGGTATAATTTTATGGTCATCCTAGGTGATCCCAGGATTTTTATTTTCACCTGCGTACATATATAATTTTTCTTTTATTGAACTGACATATTCTTGGTCTTCAAATAATTAAATTAATCTATATATATAAACAAATAATGCCATCACTAATGACACAAAAAAAATATTCTGCCTTTAAATAATTAAATTAATCATAATCTTATTGTTAATAAAAAAGATAAATGATATAACCTAGCGCATATATTTTGCATATTTCTTATAATTTATATACCTAATTTCATAAATTTAATATAATAGTATTCAAAAGAAAATCACCACCCGCATCAAATGTAAAAATTTTAGATGTAAAATTAATACTAAAATTGTGAAATTAATTTATCAATATAATAAATGATTTCAGTATCACAATAATTAAAGATATTTAATTAATATAATGTAATCCTATTGTTAAATACGGATGATTATCAATGATATGCTAATAATATGTAATGATTATGATTTTATTTTTTAAAAAAACTAATGAATAACTTCTTAAAAGATGTGAGACCTAAAATATTCTCATTGTGACACGTGTAAAACTTTTCCTCAAACGACTCTAAAATATTAGTATTATAGATTCTTTGAAATTGTTCTCTCCATTGAGTCTTATATCTACTGATTCCTCCAATGGTCTTTCATCTCAAATTCATGAACTTGCTCTACCAATAGCATCTCTGGTTGCCTTAAGTCCATAGCCATAAGTCCACTGATGATTTCGAGCACCACCACACGAGAACTATAAACAGCAGCGGCAGCGATGGCGGTTGCCTTACCAAATTCCACATATTTTTGTGACACATGTTGCCAAAAATCCCCCGAACTAACTTGCTAGTGTCAATGAGTGCATGACTACCGTGCTTGTTCCTTGACAAACATTCAGCTAGAGCAGAAGAACTAAGCCTTGGGTTCATATTAGGTTCAAGGATGAAAGCTAAAGAGGTAATGTTCCTATGAATGACTTGTTTATTCCATTCCTCATGAAAATACAGAAATGTAGAGGCAAGTAATTTCACAATGTTGTTCCTGTCATGCCACTTGAGGATGCAATACCAATTTCTACCATTGTGACGGTGAAGCGGGTGACTCAAAATTTGTCTCGTCATAAACAACAAGCATCTCACCTCCTATGTTTGTGTGTTCTAGCTCATGAGAATAATGAAGCTACTCGTGCTAGAAGTGTCCGAGTAAGAATAGATAGATGACTGAAGGTTCACTTTTACTTTTTGTTTTTATAAATGTTTAATGAGGCCAATGTGTGTTAAAGCTCATAGAAGAGCTTTTTCATATAATTGGATTTGTATTCTATAAATACTTTGTTTCCTTCTTATATATTTAAGTAGAACTACAATATAGTTACTGTACGACTCGATCAAATATGCTATAAATACTTAAGTAAGATCCACTAATTTATAAGTAATAGCTCCTAAGTCTAATATCATGGCTTAAAGATGATATTATACTTGGGAGGGTGTTACATCCATGATTTCTTAGATTTGCAGTTTCTTGGGGCTTGTAGGATATTATAAGAGATTTGTTGATGACTTCTCCAAAATAGAAGCACCATTGACCAGGATAACTCAGAAAAATGTAAAGTTCCAATAGAAAGATGCATATGAAGATAGTTTCTAGTAGCTTAAGACTTATTTGACCATGAAGTTGGTGCTGGTGTTCCCTTAAGGGATAAGTGGTTTCTTGGTGTTTTATGATGCTTCAAGAGTTAGGCTCGATTGTGTTCTTATGTAGCATAACCAAGTTATGGCTGATGCATCTCTATAACTCAAGAAGCATAAGCAGAACTATCTCACTCATGATCTAGAGATGGTGACAGTGGTCTTTACATTTGCATTCATTACTTGTACGAAGAGACTTGTGAGATCTTTACAAATCACAAGAGTCTGAAGTACATCTTCTAACAGAAGGATCTGAACTTCAAGCAGTGCCGATGGCTAAAGTTGTCGAAGGATTACGATTGGACGATTTTCTATCATCCAAACAAGACAAATGTGGTATCGGATGCTTTGAGTAAGAAGTCTAAGTGTAGTTTGGCCCACATAGCACCTAAGACTGTAGGTAGAAAAACACACTAGATGAAGGGTTAAATCATGTTCTTCCTTCCCTTTCCTTAATGAACTTCTAAAAAATTATATCAAAACTATCAAGTTGTGGACATGTAGTGCAGTGGAAAAAAAAGCGTTAGTTACTTTAGAAAATGAACTTTCTGAACTGACAAAGCAACAAAAAAAGGTTTTTCAAAAACAGACATTGATAATAAAATAGATATGTAAATAAAAAAAGATAAAGGGAAAAGAAGATACAACACGAGATTTTATACTAGTTCAGTTAATCCTGCCTATATCCAATTCTCAACAACCATTGAGTTTCACTAAATCTTTCTTCAATCTAAGAAAAAACAAAGATAGTCTTTACACTAACCTTCCCAAGCTATATTCAGTGACTAGTTGACAACCCCTACTTTCACAAACCAATTAGTTATTTATTAGCCTCTTCAAATCGAATCGAGTAGTCTTGTATTAGTCTCTCCAAGCTAAAACTGTGCTAGACTCTTTTACGGTCACGTTGTAAGTAGTCTTTGACAAACCTCTTCAAGCTATCTCATACTGATCACTACTAGATCAAGGATACAAAAATTATATGTTTGGGTTGCAACTTAAACAAACCTCCACTAAAGATTTCTTTAGATTTACAAAGAGAGGTCTTAGAAATACTTGAATGACTTCTTTCTAGATATTCTTCCTTGGAAAAACGTATGATCAATGAAGAGTATAGAAAGAAGATTTTATGAACAAAGAAAGGATTACAAGCAGTAATGAATTTTATAGAAAGATGAAAGGAAAACTTAGTAGTGTTTCTACTCTTTTTATTAGTGTTTAGTCTTGTTGTTTTTGAAAGCATAGCATCTCTATTTATAGAGATCTTCCTTGTGACTGTTGCCTTTGATAAGATCTTCCAGGTACACATGTCAATCTTTTATTTGTGTCTTAGAAAGATAGTCTAGAAGCGTAGCTTGTTGTCTGTCAGGTCATTTTGCAGAAGCCGTTGTGGAGTTGAGATTTCTGATGTCCTTCAGTAACTGCTCTTACTCTCTGAACCATGGTTTCTGAACTTTTTTTTCTAGAACTTTTGGATAGTTGGCTTCAAAAGAAAAAGAGATGATTGGCCAATTCTGACACCGGGATTTTACTTTTTTGAATTCAAATTCAAATTTGAAATTCAAATTTTCCCTTCTTTTTCTTGTAGAAAGTATTGATTTATTGAGTATAAGCTCTCTAAAGTTTGATAACATTTCCTTGACAAAAAATTGAGTCTTCTTGTCTTCAATCATTATTTGTTGATGATCTAATCTTTATGAATGTGAGGATTGAAGATAGTAGAACACCTTGGGCTTCAAGATTGATTGATATCTTTCTTTAAGGTGTACTTTCTGAAGTCCAGTGCTACTTTCTGAAGTCTCAAAAGCTTGGTTTCTTGTGTTGTTGATTTCTTTCTTCAAATTGTTAGCTGTCTTGAGCTTGAAATAAAGATATAATTTCACTCCCTTTTCAGATCATATCTCTCAATATGAGATAAACATATTTGCACATGCAAAGTGAAATTTATCCTTGTTTGAGTAAGTTTTGATCTTGCTAAATGATAGAATCCTATTACAAACTTATAAAAACTCAAGACAACCATTAGTCATTTTTCAAAGCATTTTCTTTAAATTGGGTTTATTATCATTCAAAACTAATTAGCGCATTATGACAGGGTTCTAGAGTTAATAGAGACAACTGTTAATGGAAGATGTCCGTGAAGTGGAAGCCAAGAGAGTACAATTTAGGTTGAGTGATGAGGGAGTTTTCTTAACTCATATCAGGGCTCATTCAAACTTGTAGAGCATATTAAGGCACGAAAGGGTGAAGATCCCAAGTTAGTTATGCTAGTAAAAGATATTGGTAAAAGATGCTAGTAAGGGAGAAAACATGGGGTTTACAATTGATTCTGAGAGGGTGTTGCATTTTGGGAACCATTTATAAGTACCTGATGTGGGAGAATTGAGGAGGAAAGTGATAGAGAAGTCTCATAGTGTAGTATACTCAATTCATCTAGGTTCAGCCAAGATTTACCAGGACCTCAGGTAAATGTTTTGGTGGGAAGGCATGAAGAATGATGTTGGCGACTTCATGTCACGATGTTTGGTTTGTCAGTAAGTCAAGGCTGAGCACCAAAGGACTACAGGGTTACTTTAGCAAATAAAGATTTAGAGTAGAAGTGGAAGAGGATAAACATGGACTTCATAATCAATTTACCTCAAACCACCAAGGGTTTTGATTCTGATCAGTCTCATGTGCCTGCATCATAAGCAGTCCACATTGACAAGAGCTTGTCCTATGAAGAGGAACTAGTGACTATCATGGATAAGCAAATCAAGAAGCTTTACTTGAAGATGGTAGCCTCAGTAAAAGTCATCTGGATGATCCATTCGAAGAGGAAGCGAGTTGGAAAGCGGAAAATTCCATGAAGCACAGGTATCTTTACCTTTTCGAGCCTCAAGGTACATTAGCTTAGATTTGGGGATCAAATCTCTTTTGGGGTTGCAGTATGTAATATTTTAGGTCGAGATATTTGTACAAAGGCCATTTGGGGCCAAAAGGCCTTCCCTAAGGCTTAGAGCAAATTTTGCATAAAACCCATGGATGCATGTTGAGCAAATTATGCATAAAACCCATGGATGTACGTTTTTCCATTCTGCGAACGCACAATGTTTTGGCACGAATACAAGATTTGGGTTTCCATGGATGTGCACTAAAAGTATGCAAACGTGGGATTTTATTCCCCTAATTTTTCCCTAGATCTTGCCTCGAGCTCTAGAGAGCAACCCAATTTTTGGGTGTGCGCAGACTCACGTTTTCACACACTAGAAACCCCCCCCAATGACAATGTTTAGTTTAATGAGCTCTGATCCTATATAAGGCCAACCCTAAACCAACTTCCCTCTCCCAAGAACACGATTTCACCTTTTCTAACCTCTCTTGCTCCCCTTTCTCTCATCTTTCTCAATTGTTCTTCCCCTTCTAAGCTCAAAAGTATGAGAGTAGTGATCAGTATTCTTAGTTCTTCCTTTGTGCTTCAATTTTTATATGATAGTGTCAGTGTTCATAATCTTATTGTATTTGTTTACTCTCCTAGTGTCTGTAGAGTTCTCCTAGTGTGTTTATTTGATTGCCCATGAGTTCTTTTGTTCCCATGGTAGACGTTGGTGTCATTCCTGCTCTATGGAGCTCCATTGGTGCCGGCACCTCTCTTTCGGCCCCGCCAAGTGAGTGGGTATAAGCTCATGGCTCTAACTTTGCCCATTATGAATGGTTTTTGTACACTTTTTACTCTTCCATGAAAACATAAATTTAATTATGCTATAAACATGCTTTACAAATTATGCCAAATTAGAAAATTTATGATTTCACAACCTTCCATGAAAATACATGGCTTTTAGAAAATACACAGGATCATTGTTGACTATCATTTGCCATTTCCACTATCACGTTTCTTTAATTGATTTTGATAAATTATTAGATGAAAGTATTTAGTTTGGAAAATTGGAATATGAATTGTAGAGATGTTGGAAAGCACAAATTTGAGATATCAACTTTTAGCATGATGATTTTGAGTGAAGTTTAAATAGAAATTAGAGAGAAGCTGAGTTGTGAGTTAACGACAATAAATTCGTCAACCTTGTTATACTATGACACCTACAAGGAGCAATTATCCTTACTTAGATTAGTCCACGAAAGATGCGATTTGCGAGAGACTGTTAAAATATTAGTTAAATGCTTTGAACATTGCTTCACTAATTATATAGTATTCTATCTTTCTGTTAATTCCTCAGAAAAATTATCGTGTTTTCTTATGATTTATGCAAAACTGAGATTATTACCATTATTATGTACAATGAGTACAAATGATTTTTTATTGTTACATTACTATCTATGATTACTTTCCTTGGTGTCCCATGTATGATTATGGGTGAGAATCCACTTACTAAATTTTTGATAAACCCACCCCTCTCTTTTCCCCTTTACAGATATAACTACTTCTTCAGACTTCTTCAGAACCCTCCTAGATACCTCTTTAATAGTTGTTAGTTGGATTTCTTGGGTGAACTTCGCTTTAAAGTGTAGTACAGTTAGTTTATGTTTAGTAGTGTTCCAATGCATTGCAGACAGGATTTATGGACCATACTTTTATATTTGTTTATGTTGAAGATTTATGTAATTATGATTGCAGGATTTTAATTTTGGAGCAACTATTCTATCATATGGATATCGTTTATGGATTGTTTTATGATTTATATGGAAAGTGTTTGTCCAGTTTATATTTAAATTATATTAAATTGGAAATCACAGTTTTTATTGATATCATGTCATGTAAAGACTTCTGTGGGTCGGTTCCCCACATACTGGTCATGTTCCTAAATCAAGTCGTGACAGTCAGTTGGTATTGGAGCAAGGTTCAATGGATAGCAATGCAGGCAGAGTTAGCGACGGTCCTCGTGATGATGATCATAGGTTTGAGACTCCTTTGAATGCAGGGATAGCATTGAGGGCTATGGAGCAACAGTTTGATCAGTTTGAAGAGTGGTTCGATCAATTGAATGGATGCTTTGATGATATACTCACTAGGTTAAAAGCTCTTGGTGTAAGTGCAAATAGAGAGCTGGATGATTATGGGAGGCATGTTCAGGATCTAGATGGCCCATTGACAGAATTGGTCTTGCATATGTATCGGAGCTAACCACAAGGGCAGAGCTTGACCTAAATTTTAAGGGGGGCGAGTACCGAGTGATAATGTACATATGAAAAAATAATAATATATATCTTCTAATTTTCTTAACTAAAAAATTTTAAAAGAAAGTCTATATATATATAAGAATATATCTCAAGTTGGACTCTAAAAAAATGGTGCTGAATAAATTGGTTTCTTAAGAAAAAAAAGTATATTTTGCAATGCTTATAATTAAAAATATAGGGCAAGTAAGACCATTCTCAATATTTTTGTGAACTTGTTTATTCTATTTGTATTTTTATTAGCAATCAACTTGAATTACTTGTAAATCATTAAAGATCAATTTTTTCTATAAATCATTTGAAAATACTAAGAAAATATACTAACTTGCCTTATAACTTTCATTGTAAGGGATCATGAAATGATTTTTTTTTCCTTGAAGGAACAATTTGTCTAATGTTAGCTATTACTCTTAAAAAACTGCACATTTCAATCAAAACTAAGAAAGAAGTATATGCATAACATATTATTTATCTAAATAAGTAAAAGGTTTATAAGAACTTATATCAAATATTTGAATTGCATTTTCTGATTTGTATAGAAATAAACCATAAAAAAACAAAAGCGGATGATAAAATTGAACTTTTGAAATATTAAGCTTATTTAATTTTGAAACATTTTAGAAGGAAGGCCAAGTGCATACATATATACATGAAAATTGAAAATTTCAAAGGGGATCCATGGCCACCTTTGCCATACAAGAGGCTCTACCAGTGGCTAGGTACGAAGTCTATTTTAAAGATTCAGAGGTGGATAAGGAGTACAAAGAGGAGCTGTGGAGGAATCTAAGGCCAAGGAGATGTGATCATGACAGGAATCATCATGCATGTAGATTAAACATAGATATCCCTATTTTCCATGGCAATTGTCAACATTGAAGAAATTCTAGACTGACTTGTAAATGTAGATAGATTCTTTGTATACACGGATGTGCCTAAAGAGCAAAAGGTTAATTGGTGGCTTGTAAGCTGAATGATGGAGCATCAAATTGGCAGAGGATACTACAATCCACAAGAAGACGAAAAGGAAGAGCACTAGTCAAAACTTGGAGAAGAATGAGCCAATTGCTAATCGCTGATTTTCTACCTCCAAATTATGAGCAAATCTTATTCCAATGATATCCAAGGTGTCAGCTAGGTCAGAAAACTATTCATGAGTACAGTGCAATGTTCATGATGCTGGCACTGAGGAATAATTTATTGAAAACTGAAGGACAATAAGTGCTGAGATGCTTTAAGGGATTGAAGCTAACAATTAGAGATAGAATTAGCATTCAGATGGTGTGGGCATTAGTTGAGGCAAAGAACATGGCCTTGAGGACCAATTTGATTTTGCATGGGAGGGGCTAAGATGATTATTCCCATAAGGGTAATGGAGGCAATTCCCACCTAGTAGCTAGTGATCGAGGCAAGACTATTGATGACACCTCTACATGTGCTGAGTATAATAAGGAGGAAAGAGTTGCAGGGATGCAAATAGTGTTAAAAGCAAAGGAAGGACCAAAGGCGGCTAATCCATATGTAAAGCCAATGACAACAAAGTGCTTCAAATGTGATCATCCTGAACACAGGTCAAATGATTGTCCACTTCGAAAGATAGTCAACATAGTAGATTAAGAAGAGGATGACAACAATGTCATCTTTCATGTCTAGATGGAGATGAATTAGAAGATGATAGTGATGGTGACAAGGAGAGATGAATGGTACAACGTAACACTTACTCTTGTCTTCTATGCAAGAGGATATGAAAAAGTCAAGAAAGATTCACACTTTAATTGTGAATTAGATGCAGACTGAGGAGGAAGAAATTGGGGCACAGACTATAAAGGATCGAAGAGATTGTAGAGCAAAAGACCAACAATGATACTTAATTTGTTGGGTCACCAGATGCATTGGACTTTAATTATCCAAAATAGTTTGTGTGGTAGATGTGTATCCAGTCCATCAATCAGATATGACATTGTACCCCTGGACATAGGCAACTTGAGATCAAGTTTTTTCTCAAATAGAGGGGTTTGGCTTGGAGCACAAGTTAGGATATTTATTTTATTAGCTTCCTTCACTCTTATTCCTATTAGTCCCACATGTTTGTTTCCGTAAGACTAGATTAGTCCCACATTACTTGCGGAAGCAAATGTAAGGAGCTTCACTCCTATATATAAATAAAGAGCTTTGGTTTGTAGTGAAAGCATCCCCATAAAGAGTTAAGTAATTATATTAGATATTAGAGATTTATTCTCTTCTAGTGCAAGTTTATATTGTGTTGAGGGTTCTATCATGTGTAAACTTTTATTTAGTTAAAACTTTATGTTTTCTTACTGTGTCCGATTGTAACAGTCTGCAATAAATTGGCAGGACTAGCTAGCCAGTCTTTCTGTTTTAGAGGACTCTTAACAATTGGACAGAGGATTCTCCTCCGGAGATTGTACCTCTTTTGTTTGAGGACGCTCGGTTCAAATAAATTTGAATTTTATATTTATATTGACTCTTGTAAAAGTTTCAGTTGAAATCTTATAGAGTAGCCACCAAAGAAAAAAGTTAACTAATCACCACTCTTAACTCAAAATTTTGTGACCAATTTCTATGACCAAAAACAATGAATAGTATATGCGAAAATTTAAATTTATAATACACCAAACTCACGATATAAATTTTATCGTTCCTAATCAGGTTATAGAAAAATGATTGAGTTGTTGTAATATGTGGATATTATGTCATTTTAGATATGATTTTGTGACAGTTTGTGTCCCAGCTTAAACCAAGGACTACTCTAGTTTGTTACTGGGCACTAGTTTAGCTAACCATCCATATCTGAAATATTGCTTTTAATTTTGTTTTCACCCGATGGAAATAAAAAATTTGATTGTTTTCACTTCTACATCTATACACGGAAATTTGGTGGACTGCATTTTATTTTTTCGGCTGAGCAATCACATTAATTGCTTATTACTTTATACGTTGAGGCATGTTACGTACTTTGGGTAATTTCGCATTCATATGTATGTGATTCCTCACCTACTCCATTTAGGGCTCACACCATTAACACTCAACCAATCGATCGATAATATCCACGCATATATAACCATCTCTCTCTCACCCATTATACATTTAAGATTCCTTTATCATGCAATTAGGTCGAGGGCACAAATTAGCTGATAGAATATTGTACTCATCTATACATGCAAATATTAATGCCTGATTTACTGAATCTTGAATGAATGATTCTTGTTCAAGAAATCATACAAGTAGCACGACACCTTCTATCAAATTATCGAAGGAGTCGTATAATAGGATGCACAAATATTCCGGAACAGCATAGCTTCTGATCTTGATAATTTACCAGCAACTAATTAAAATGGTTTTATCATCATTTATTTAGCATATGCCACGCATAATAAGCTATTGATATGTTAATTTCTCTATACGGCTCAATGGACGTATGGCATTTTTTTTTCCCAGTTTCCATTGCTACGCTATTTTAGGACTAAGTCGTATTATGCTTGATATAGAATAAGTTACTGTATTTGACAAAAAAAGAAGAAGAATAAATTAATGTAATTTATTATCACATTATCAATTATTTAGTGTAAGTAATATATTGTATTAATTGATTCAGTAAATTTTTTGCTATATTTAAAAAAATAATTCAATTTTGATACACTAACAATACAAAAAAGTTGTATTATTAGTATATCAAAACAAAAAATCTTAGTTAAAAGCTTTTTTTAAGTAGAAAAGCTTTTTTTAATACTATGTAAAATACTTTTGTGAAAAAGATATGTAGGAAGAACTCACCACCATTTTTTTCACAACAACAATATTTTCTTTTTTCAATTTCAATTATATATTCGTGCTACTGAAATTAATTAAACCACCCGGTGACACACAGGCTTCTCCACATTTGATACTGAAGATTATTCATATCAGGTTGATTGAACTTTATGTATAAGATAGCTCTTTCTCTCTTTGTGACTTTTTTTATATTTTAATAATATAAAATTCATTGTAAAAATATAAATAAACAATACAAACATTTGATACTCCTATAATTTATACAATACTATATCAAACAGTATATTCAATTTCATCGGTGGTAATGGTAGTGATAGGGATCTAACTTGGAATCTCCTATTAACACTTTCTGTCAGTTATACATGTGACAAAATAGTAATTTGGGACCAAATTAAAAATAATTTGAAATTAAATATAAAAATTAAATTTAAAAATAAAACGTGAAAGACCAAAATAAAAAATTAAATAAAGATACAGAACCAAAAGCCTAATTCACTAAAACTTTAATATATCTTATATTATTTATTAAATTTTATCTTATCATATCATGCCTACTAATCAGAACTTTGGGCCCGAACAAAGGCATATTGCTAAATTGGGTGATGGGGTAGAAGATAGTTACTCCTTGGGAGAGCTCAAACTACACCATATTCTTGATAATGCTACTGCTGAGAAGACTGTATTGAAAAATCATAAGACTATAAGCCATGGGTAAAACAATGATTTTATAAATAAATAATTAAAACATAACAAATTCCATCTCATTTCCCCAAAAAAGGAAGACAAATAAAAGCATCTTATGAATGAGATATAATATACTGCGTGTCCATTTTTTATTTCTATTTCACTTGTTTGAAAATATTCAAATAGGCGAATGTTAAAATTTTGTATCCATGTCCATTCCATCCTATTTATGTCCACCAATCTAAACATAACCTAAACATGATTGCTCTTAATTACGAGAAATAGTTAAAGAAATGAAAAAAAGTAGATTAAAAGTGGGAGAATAAATAAAATAAAAAATATTTTTAAAATATTTTATATACTTATTTATTTTTAATTTAATTATTATAAAAATTATTAACTTAATTCCACCTATATGAATATTTTTACATTATCTAATAACGCTCGTTGTCATTAAAATATTACTTGTTAACGTTATAATAAAATAAAATATACGAATTAAACCATAATTAACTACTATTTACAAGAATTAAAACATAAAATTTTTTATTTATATGCCTACTAGTAATTTTTAACTTTTTTTTATATAAAGGCTTATTTTTAATTTAATTTTTATACTTCATAATAACTTTAAATAAATATTGTATCGTTATGATTACGATGGACAATATGAAGACATTTAAAATAATTGATTAGTTCAATAAGACTGATGCAACTCAAATTAGATTAATTAAAATTTTTGGTAATTTTAAATAGAGTTTAATTTTGATGCACTAACAGTAAAATAGCTTTACACTGTCATCCAATCAAAACATTTAGTTTGGATAACCTTTAAGATAGTGGGTATAAAAGTTAACTATCATGACTTATGTGGTAATAAATGATTAGATGACTGTGTAAAAAAGTTCTACATTGTCAGTGTATGGCAATTATATCCTTGAAAAAAAAATGTTTAAGGATCAATCTTAAATCTTTTATTATAACTGTTACAAAAGGGAAATATTTTATTTTTTTATTTTCTTAAGTTTGGTTCGAGGGAAAACTCATCTCAATCTAAGGTCAAGATATGTTTTACGACTCATCGAACGCTTATAGAAATACTTATAGATTACATATCAATAGAAAAAAAATCTGATAATCGAACCTAAGTCATGGTGATGCATAAGCAGAAGTCGATCAATCCATATTTTTTAATTAGTGTTTTATAATAATTAGTTTTCTTAGAAATAAATAAAGTATAAGTTATTTTAAAAAATTAAATGTTATATTTTATTGTAATTTTACTACATATATTTTTTATTTTTTCTTTATATTTGTATGTAAGTGGTTGATAATCTATGATAAAGAATATTTATCTTTTAAATTAAAAAATAGATGCCTACTAACAGAAAAAAATACCAAATAATTCTTGAAATGTAATGATATAAAAATATATAAGTAGTTGAAAAAAAATATTCTTATTAAAAATATGGGTGTTATAGAGAAGAGTATAGGTCAAGCATGAACCCAGAGGCAGCCTAATTATGTTGGCCCAATTCAGTAGTCCATGGCTTCCAAAGTCTGAGTCGGGGCCACGTGCCACCCGAATAAAAAGAAAGCTCCACGTGGCAGTAGTTACTGAGGTTGTGTGCCCATGTTGTGACTCGTCCACGAACTAGAGAATGTGAGATCACCACATTGGGAAACATGATGAGCCTCGCAACCCTGATAACCACCTCCGAGGTCCTTCTATAAATACTCCCTTGGACTCTAGGTATAATTTCAAGTTCACTTTCACACTCAAACCTCATTAAGCTCATGCTTACTTGCTGACGAGTCCTTGGAGGTACAACTACACTCATCGAAGACTCAGAAATCATGGTCACCTTGCATTCTCGGATCCTTTCACCCTTTAGGTGACAAGGTATATTTTCAATCCTTATTCTCCCTTGTCACATTGGCACCATTTGTTTGGATGCAATGTTGATCATTTTCTTTGTTCTCCATTTGGCTTGTGACGAGTTATGTCTACTTCGAGGAAGATCCCATCTAAAGTACACTTGGGAGACTGTCATGTCAAAAAAACCTCCATAAGATCAAAGTCCACACGACTTCGGAATCTATTTCAGGGATAACACTCGAGTAAATTAAGATAAGGTCCCTAATGCATATCATAACCATGTAAATGTGAATGGAGTAAATAATGTTGGAGCTAGAGTCGCAAACTCTCCTTTTGTAGCAGAAATGCTCAAAGTTACAAGGAAGAAGGCTATGACCATTCAGGATTTGTAGCACGATGTTGATGCCATGAAGGTGATGGAAGAAGATTGCTAAAAAAGAGAGGAAGAACACTTAACCAAAGAAAGGTGAATGAAAGAAGAAAATCTAGCCCAAGAACTTTGTCAGAAAGAGGCAGAGGATGTTCACTGCTAATATGAGCACTGTAGACGGGAATCTGGTGAGCATGGATGTGTTGATGCCCTAGAGGGCTATCTCAGAGCTCAATCCACAAGAACTCCAGGCGACGTAGGGGAAGAATGAGCTACCGAGGACCTGATCCCAGTTTGCAAAATTCAAACCTATAATCTCAGCATCAAGACTAGGAAGTGGACGGTTGAAGCCGTAGAAGCCACCATAATAACTAACAGTGGATTCCATTGATCATGGAAACCTGAGATGATATTGGATTACACATGGTCGGTTGAATCAACAAACTCTACTTCTTGGGACCATCGTACAATGAAAAGGAAGAGAAAGTCAATAGTTCAAAATGAAGAGGACAAATTCCCATTCTTCGACTACATCACACACATGAAACTCCCACGAAATTTTAAACTTCCAACTAAACTTTAAAGGTTTGATAGGAAATCAGCCACACTTGGACATATTCAGATCTCGAATATTTTTTTCCGATGCTTTTGATGCCATCAAGTGTTGTGCCTTCCTAATCACCCTTTAGAAGGTGGCACTAAACTAGTTCAACTGCTTACCATCGAGGACCATTGATCAGTTCTCTGAGTTGGCCTCGAAATTCTTAGCTTGCTTCACCACTAGGTGATTCAAGCCTAAATCTACCTTGAGTTTGCTAGGTTTCTTCTAGCAGCCAAATGAGCCCCTCTGAGATTGGTTGGGATGCTTTAACAAACAAATGTTGTCGTGTGAAGAACCTAGCACTCAAACAACTCTAGTTACCCTAATCAACGGCCTTCAAAATGGGTTGTTTGTGGAGTCCCTCGTTAAGAAAACCCCAAAGACACTAGAAGAGATTCAGACCCATGCAAAAAAATATATTCATTTAGAAGAAACCATGGAGGTTAGATCTGATGTCCAAAAGTACATCGGTTTCCAACAACAGAACATAAATCAGAAAGTGAAAGAAAAAAGTAGCAAAAGTAATAGGAAATCCGCCAATGGTATAAGATACACTGAATATACCCTCTAGTCATCTCCCTAAATTTATAAAGAAATTTGCAATATTGAGGTGCTGTCAAAACCCAGGTCCCTTAAAGCCCATGAAGAATATGGACAAATCCAAATTCTGCGTTTACCACAATGCCCAAGGTTACTGGACCAATGACTATTTTGACCTATAGGATGCAGTGAAAACCTTGATTTGAGAAGGGAAGTTAAACAAGCATGTGGCTTCTCAAAAGATCACTAAAAAAGGAAGATCTTCGCTTACTCGGGATAATGAAGACAAAAGAAATCCTTGTAGTTGGAGATTAGATAATCCCATGCCACCGAATGACAAATCAAGAGAAGAGGGCAATGCTGACCACGTCGTCAAAGTAATAACAGGAAGTTTCATTAGCAAAGTAGCCACAAAGTCAACTCGGAAAAGACACCTGAGAGAAATTATGAGCATGGCCCAAGATGCTCTGCCAAAGGACATCCCAGCCATCAGGTGTGGCGCTTAATCATGATGATTTAGTGGCCAACACTAAAGTTAGGCTAGTGTTGATTGACCAGGGAAGCGCAGCCAATTTACTCTTCTGGGATCATTTGATAAGCTCAGAATTTTGACCTCTATGTTACGAGCATATTCCTAAGAGTTGGTCAGCTTTATAGGTGACAGAGTTTGTGTAGAAGGATATATACCCTTGTACTTAACTCTAGGAGCCAAGCCTTGAGCAGAACCATGAAGGTGGATTTTCTTATGATTAACAAAGGCTCGGCACACAATGCAATAATTGGAAGGCCTATGCTAAATACAATAGGAGCACTGGTCTCCACGGCATGCATGGCAATGAAATTCATTTTCAGATCACAAAAAATTAGCAACCTTTAAAGCTGATCAATTAACAGGTTGGAAATGCTACCTTGCTAGCATGTAAGACCCCAAAAGGGCCTCGAGTAGCAAGAGTGACTAAGCTCTGGCCACTTTGGGGGTCTAGGTGGCAGAGTGAAATATGAGATCAGAAGCAACCAGACACCGGCCTGAACTAGAAGGAAAGTTAGAAGAAGTTCAGATAAGGTCTAGCTCGTAAAAAGTGACCAAATAAACAAAAACTTAAAAGCGAATTTGAAAGAAGAATTGACCAAGTTGTTGAAAAATAACTCCTATCTATTTTCTTGGACAACTTCTGACATGCCAGAGATAGACCCCAATTTCATGTGTCACAAGTTGGTCATCTATCTTGAGGTGTGTCCAGTTGCTCAATGAAAAATAAGATAGTGCCTAGAAAGGGCCCTAGTAGTAAAAGAATAAGTCACAAGTTTGCTGAAAGCAAGATTTGACAGGGAAATCATGCACCCCACATGGCAAGTTAATGTGGTAATGGTCCTAGAGGCAAATGGAATGTTAAGAGTATGTGTGGACTACACTAACCTCAACAAAGCCTGCCCTAAGAACTCGTATCCTCTTCCCAATATAAATGGGTTGGTGGACACAGCTTCTAGCTACCGTCTCCTTTCCATCATGGATGCTTATTTTGGATACACTCAAATCCCATTGAGCCAGGAGGATGAGGAAAAGATTGCTTTCATCACTCCCACGGGTAACTATTGCTACAAAGCCATCCCATTCAAATTCAAAAATGCCAGATCAACATACCAAAGGTTAATGAATAAGGTACTCCACAGCCACATCAAGGGCTTAATGGAAGTATATATAGATGACATGCTGGTAAAGTAGCCGGCCCAACAACATGCATAGAGGATTTGAAGATGGTTTTCGATACCTTGAAAAAATATAATATGAAGCTTAACCCATTGAAGTGTGCCATGGCCAATGAGGCTAATTTTTTTTTTTTTTTTTGGGTTTATGGTGACCCATAATGGAATCAAATCCAATCTAGACAAATACAAGAAAATTTTGGAGGAGTTTGTCTACCATAAAGGAAGGCTAGCAATTGACAAGATAGCTAGCCTCATTGTTAAGATTTTTAACGGCCTACTCCTTAAGGGCTACCCACTGTTCGAGCTATTAAAAAAAGAAAAGGAATTCAAATGGACCTCAAAATGCAAAAATATATTCCAACATTTCAAATGGGTGCTGGCCTTCCCACCTATGTTAACCAAGCTGGAGATCAAAACTTCTCTCATCCTTTATTTATCGGTTTCAAAAAAGGCACTAGCAAGTGCATTGATGATGGAAGCCGAGAAGTCTCAAACACAAGTGTACTTCACTAGTAGATCCTTAACAGGAGTCGAGGCCTGATATGCTAAGCTAGAAATAGTAGCATTCACCTTAGTGATGACAGCAAGGTTTCGATAGTATTTTTAGGTTCACATGATCATTGTCCAAACTGACCAACTGATACAGTAAATACTGCATAAGTCGAATCTCGTTGAGTGAATGATCAATTGGGAAATTCAATTATCAGAATTTGACATCAGATATGAGCCCTAGAATGTAATCAAGGCTCAAGTGTTGGCAAACTTTATGGCTGAGTTTGTTGAAGATAGCTCTCCCCTACCAATGCCCACGTGGATATTGTTCGTAGACAAAGCAACAAGCCCCATGGGTAGTGGGGCCCAGGGTGTAATTGGAACGAGAAAACAAAGCATAGATTGAACTCTTCATCAAATTCGAATTCCTAGTATCAAATAAAGAGGTGGAATATGAGGCAATCATCGCGGGTTTGCAACTAGCGAAGGATGTTTGAGTCCAGAAGTTGGTTGTCTACAACAACTCCCAATTAGTCACTTCATAAGTCCTAGGGATGTATCACACCAAAGATCTTTTCATGCAAAAGTACTTGTTGGAAATCAAAAATTTACTCAAGGACATTCCAAATTATGAAATAAGGCATATCTCCCATGACCAAAACACTCAAGTTGATGTCTTGGCAAGTATAAAACTGAGCAGAAATAACAGAAGCTTGATCCGGGAAATGTTGAAAAAACCCTATGATCTTTGAAGCAAGTCAAGTCGCAAAGGTAGAATAGAGCTCGGTTGGATGACCTCACTTATAGAATACTTTTGAGATGGGAAGCTTCTTTCAGACCAAAAAGAGGTAGCCAGAATCACTCGAGAAGCGACCAACCTTTCAATGGTCAATAACGAGCTATATAGAAGGGGCATTTTGCAACCCTTGAAAAAGTGTATGCAAGGAACAGCTATCGAACACATTTTGAGAGAAATCCATGAAGGGGCATATGGTCACCACGTCGAAGGTCTTTCGTTAGCATTAAAGATAGGCAGAGTAGACTATTGCTGGTCCACCGTCCTCCCAGATGCAGCACTATTCATAAAATAATGTGTCAAATGCCAAGAACACGTGAAATATCACATAGCCCTTGCTGAAGAAGTCACAATGATTGTAGCCCCCTAGCCTTCACCTAATAAGGAATCAACCCGCTCAGACCTTCCCATTAGCTCCGGGCTAGGTTAAGTACCTCGTTGTAGCTAATGAAATACATACAAAAGTAGAAGGAGAAGAAAAGGAAACAACATTTGAAACTTTGAAGCTTAGAATGAAAATGGAAATGGCTTGGCATTGAGAGAGAGTTTTAGCAGACTTTCTCCACTAAAAATGGCGAAGTGTAGAAAACCAAATGAAGAAAACACCTATTTATAACCTATGGAGGCATCCTTTGAACGCGAAGGAAAAGAGTCGAAGGGGATAGATGTGTCTTTTCACCCTAAACCACAAGGGACAAAATGGGAAATCATTTAGAAGCAAAGCGACGTACATTAAATTCAACTTTTTAGAAGAGCCACGTGGCGCACTAAGAATGATAGGCTTTTAGACGCAACATTCGAGGAAAAACAAGGTGATGTTTGAAATTCGAAATATACCTCTATCTCAAAATAACACCTTCCGAGATCCAAGCTCCTTTCGCGCAAATATGATTGTGATTTTCCAATAAGAAACCACAGTTGTTGAACACTAATTGAACTCGACCTCTGAGCTCAAGACCTTAGAGATTGAGTAAGGGGCACTATTACAGACAAGAATATGGATCAAGCGTGAACCTAGAGGTGGTCCAATTATGTTGGCCAGTTTACCGGCCGATGACTTTTGAAGTCTAGGTCGAGTCCTCATCCCACCTGAATACAAAGAAAGCCTCCATGTGGTAGCGACTACCGAGGTCGTGTGCCCATGTTGCAACTTATCCATGAATTAAATAGCGTGGGATCACCACGTTTAGAAACATGATGAGTTTCACAACCTTGATAACCACCTCCGAGGTCCTTCTATTAATATTCACTTGGACTCCAGGTACAACTTTATGTTCACTTGCATACTCAACCTCATTAAGTTCTTACTTACTTGCTGGTGAAATCCATATAGGTACACCCCATACTCATTGGAGACTCAAAGATCGCGGTCACTTTGCATTCCTGGATCCCTTCACCATTTGAGCGGCGAGGTATATTCCGAATCCTCATTACCCCTCGTCACAATGGGTAATCATAATAGATGATATATATCTCATATGAATTAAGAATTTAACTTTTGTTGAACACTCTTGTAACTATATTTGACTATATTTTTATTTTTAAATTAATTACAATAAGATTTTAATATTTTTGATAATATAATAATATAAAAATGACAATGATGATAATAATGTATTAAATTAATTTGAACTTTTAAAAAATTAAAATACATATTTATATACAAATTGAAAAATATATTTAAATTTAATTCTACAATATTGAAATTATAAACTTTTTATACTATTATTTAATTAAATTATTTTATTTATATGGTTTTTTAGATACTGATTGCAAGCCTTAAAATAAAAAGAAAAAACTTGTAAGTGAGAAGCAAGCGTTGTGCTCTTTTGAGGCACCGTGTGGGACCCGAACTGTACGGAGCTGGTACGACAATTGACGTTGAAGTTTACGAACGGTTTATCTGATACCATCACCCACCGTTGAAAGGGATAGGAAACAAAGACAGACACGTGGATCCACAAAGGTATGCTCAGAGTGATCAAGATTCTGACACGTGGCCACAAACTATCATCGACGGTCACTATCACTCGACCGTTCTCATATAGCCATCATAGGCTCCGTCTTGACGGAGGAACCGACACTCTAATGGAGAGTTAACAGCGACGATGATGGATAGTTGGGACAGTTGTCACTGTTGAGAATTCTTGACTTGTTGCTGTCCGATTTATTCGCTAATTTATCGTCTCGTGCCTCTCGGCCAATTTATCGCCACAAATAATACTCTTGCTTTAATGCCTTGGGAGATAGAGGAAATCTGAGGACTTGAAGGTAGTAACCTTGAAGACTCGTGCCTCTGCATTTCTTATTTTTTAATGACCATGGCTACAACTTATGTGTTTGTCAGGTCTTGCATGCATTTGACTTGGGTTTCTCATGTGCCCATTCTTGCATCAATTGAGACAGCCATATTTTGATATGAATGGAGATGGAAATTGGCGGGTGGTTGGAGAGGCTATTACTTAAAATAATTTACTATGGGACAATTAGTATCCTAGCCCAATAATTTGATCACCTTATCGTTTATGGTAAAGTATTATTTTACTGGCCCATCATTTTTTTTAATTTTTTTTACCTTTGTAATAAGAATATTGTGCATTATTATTATACACAATGACATAATTATATTTTATCTATTTATTTAATTATTATATTATTTTTAAAATAAATTTATATTCTCAATTTTTGATAAGAAATATTTAAATAAATTATTATTTATTTTTTATAATAATCAATAAACTATTTTTATTATCATTTCGTGTATTATATGGGTCAAACAAATAGTGTGTTATAAAATAATGATTAAGAGAACAAATAATTGAGGAGAAGAGAGAATAATAGTATTGCTAATCTTAAAGGGATTGTCCTTTATAGAGCATATAAAAGGATATTTATCGTAAAAGGATGAAAGATATAGCATCATATCAAATTATAATAAAGGCAAACACGTCTCGGCTGAAAAAGTTAATTAATAAGAAAGGTTAAATATGAATATTTGATATGGTAATGCAAATACGCCATAAAATAATTATATATGAATATTAATATGAAGAAACATTAATATCATCAACTACTCAAGGACAAGCTAAGGTAACAAATTATAGATAATACAAGACAAGCCATTTATTTCGTCCATTTGCATAAGAGGAGAAATAGGAAACCGAAATTGTAAAAACTTGTTAATGGGAATTGTCGTATCCTATTGTTATGGTCATCATTAAATGCCATTAATCTCATCTAACCCATCTTGTTATGGACGCACGTAATTGGTTTTTCGTTGAAAGGCCTATTTTCCTCAGAAGATTTGGTTCCTTATATGGCAGACTTTAGCTCATAGAAAATCTCGCGATACTATGTCGGCGCTGACGAGACGATCTTGATAAAAGTTATATAGAACAAAAAGCGCGTGGCGAATTGAACCAGCTAACCCTACGGGCGACTTTCCGTTCCGAAGGCTCACAATCGAGGGCCGCCACGTATCGCAGTCGAAGACCTCGATGGGTGACACGTAAGGGAGGGACAAATGAATTGTCGTGGGCCCACGCAGCTGGCTCGGCATTTATTGGCTGATTTTATGGGACGCACCCCAATTGAAATCATTATGTGTTTGTCTAAGCTCACATAAAATAATGTTTATGTTGTGTAAGAGTATGATCTTTATGCTGTGTGATATTCTGATTTCCATCAAAAAGTTTGATCTCGATGATTTTATTTTATTTTATTATTATTTTATTTCTTTCTATTTGTTGTTGAATATAATCACTCATTTCCTTATTTTATTTTATTTTAATATATATATATATTATAAATTCATTTAAAGAAGTACGCATAGATAACAGATTTTAAAGTATTTTATTATAAGAGCAAAAATCAAACTCTTAACACATTAATTAAAGAAGATCTCAATAATTTTGATGAAATAAAATAGGTTTATACTGTATTTATATTTTTGAAATATTATATGTGAAAACTAATTATATATCTATTAATGTGATATTACGTGGTACCAATAAACTGTTGCTCTGAGTGAAAAACAATCGAAGCCCTTTATGCGATGTTAGATTTGATTTTGAGATTCAAATGTATGAAAATTCTTTTATTCAATTATTTGAAAAAAAAAACTCTTTAAAAGGATTATTTATACGCCTAATCGTATCTTGGGATCCATTAGAAAACTCTTTTATATAATTAATATATTAAAATTTAAATATTTTCTTTATAATTAATGATAAAATTTAGAAATTGGTTCAGCACTGTTCTTGTTTTAAAAGAAGATTCTAGGACCCTTTGCTGTTTTATGGATAGCATTTAATCACATGTCTTATGTAATATAAATAAAATATAAATCATGATTTTAAAATTTGTATTTTTGATATGCTCACCCAATTTTAGGTCAAGTGTGATGATTAAATAAAATATTCTCTAATACATCGATAACCCCAATCACTTAAAGAAGTCACCTAAACTTTATTATTTATTTATATATTTATATTTATAAAGATTAATTAAGGTGATAAGTATATTTAACAAAAATATTGATTTATAGTTTATAAAAATAAATTTTAAAGAATGGTTATATAGTTTTATATTTTTAATTAACAAAAATTTATTGCATGAAAGATCAAATAAATTAAGGGGTTTGAAATAGATTCAGTGTAAAGAGTTTTACTAATCAATCAAATACTTTTATTTGTAGAAATTTTAATATAGTGTATAGTTGATTAAAATATTTTCATTAATATAATAATATATGATTGATTCTATGTGTAAAAATATTTTTATATTGGTAGTATATTCAAATTAAACTTTAAGTTAAATTCTTAAAAAATTTAATAACTAATAAAATAATTTACATATTTATATTTGAAATAAAAATAATATGTCAACAACAAATCTATAAATTAATGACAAAAAAAATTATATCATTACTTAAATTCAATTAATCATTAATTTTTTTTTAACAAAATAAGCAAACATTTAATAATATTTCCCAAAATCTTCAAATCTTCACCCTCCCCACCTTTGTTTCTTACTTAACCCCTTGGCTCGGTTAGGTGCTTCTCCGTGTTATGACCACAGCGGTGAGTGGTTCGTGCCCTCACTCTCTCTCTCTCTCTCTCCTATGCGGTTTTTTTTCCCGTGCGAGCCGAGCCTATCGCGCATGTATCAACAACCGTGAAACGTCATTGCCCTCTCTGTGTCTTTCTCGCGACGCGTTTTATTGTGTCTTGTGTTGCCCCACTCTCATAATTGTGGGAACTCACTCACTCTCTCTCTCTGTCTCGCTCCCTCGCCGTCTCGTTCCACACCGCGAGACTCCGGCGATCGCCTCCGATCAATAGCCGCCGATTCCCCCCACACTCGCCTTTAAATCCCGAGATCTCACCCTCTCTCTACCCTTCGCTTCTGGATTCTCATTGTTAGTAGCGCGCTGTAATGCGCCTCGGAGAATTTCACTCTCTTCGCCGTCGCTTCTCGAACTTCCCTTGAGGCTCGATCCAGTAACCGTTTTCGTGCTCGCACAGTTGCACGGATCCCACGGATTGAAATTGGAAGAGAGAAGAAAGCAGAAACTAAAGGCATTGTTGTTGCTGTTGCTGCTGTGAATTCGATTTTGATCGGCATTTTAGGGTTTTCCGTGGAGGTGCATTCGATTGATTATGAGGGGGGAAGATGTGCAGTTTGGAGAGGAGTGAGAGGAAGAAGAATAAGAGCGTGTTTGGGAAGCATATTTGGGAAGGGTTGTTGGTGATGGGGCTTAAAGGGGAGAGCAGGATCGAGAAGCTTCGGAAGTCCGTTGCGGCGTCATCGAGGTCGTCGAGGATGAAGCTCTGGATGATACGTGCAACCACGTCGGTTCTGCTCTGGACCTGCATCGTCCAGTTGACGGCGTTAGGTGACGGTTGGGGCCCCAGGGTCCTCAAAGGCTGGCCTTCCTGCTTCACACACGAGTCCTCCGCACTCATCGAGTTGTCCCCTTCGCCTCCCAGAGTCCTTCCTCCCAAGAGTCAGTTACCAACAGATTCTGTTATTATTTTTGGAGTCGGTTACAGAATTCTGTTATTTCGGGTGTTTGCTGCTTCGTGCTTTCGAAAATTGTTTTTGATTATTTGTTTTATTTGTTTGTTAAATTGTTTATTGTTGTGGTTGATTGGCAGGGGTGTACAAGAACAACGGTTACCTGATGGTGTCGTGCAATGGAGGACTGAACCAAATGAGAGCCGCGGTGAGTGGTTGCCACATGGGCTTGGCGTTTGTTGGCCTTTCTTGTTTTGTGCTGGAGGATTTCAATTTATGTATTTATTTATTTGTTTGTTTGTTTGTTTTTTATTATCTGATGTGACTGTGTAGATATGTGACATGGTGGCCATTGCAAGATATTTGAATGTCACGCTTATAGTCCCTGAACTGGACAAAGCGTCCTTTTGGGCTGACCCCAGGTGAGTGTGTCACTCATTCCTTCTTGGTATTTATGTTTCTTTTTTTTTTTTTGGCAATGTTCTGAGTTTGAGGTAGGATCTCTCCTAAATGAGTGTTTATTTGCTGTTATGCCAGTGAGTTTCAAGACATATTTGACGTGGATCATTTTATCACATCCTTGAGAGATGAAGTGCGGATATTGAAAGAGTTGCCTCCTAGACTCAAGCTGAAAGTGGAAAATGGGTTCCTTTACACCATGCCGCCAATTAGTTGGTCCGATATATCTTACTACAAGAACCAGGTCGGTTTTTGTTATCCTTAGGTTGTTAGTTTAAAGCTGAAAGTGAAAGAGTCGCTAGATTGTGTTCTTTCAAATTCTGGTTCACCAATTATGTTGCAAATTGGCTTGGTTGTTTTTTCCAGATTCTACCTTTGATACAAAAGTACAAGGTTGTTCATTTAAATCGAACGGATGCTCGGCTTGCCAATAATGGCCAACCTTTGGAGATTCAGAAGCTGCGCTGCCGCGTCAACTTTAGTGCTCTTAGATTTACTTCTCAGATAGAGGAGTTAGGCAGAAAGGTGATCAAGCTTCTGAGGCAGAACGGCCCATTTCTGGTACTTCACCTGAGGTACGAGATGGACATGTTGGCATTTTCTGGCTGTACTCAAGGTTGCAACAGTGATGAGGTTGAAGAGTTGACAAGGATGAGGTGAGTAATCTCCCTAGCTCAATTATTCTGTTATTTTCAAAATTTTCAATCAGTGTTGATTGAAAGGAGATTTTATGTGAATCTTTTTCCAATTTCAATTTCCTGTGCCTTTGCAGGTATGCTTATCCTTGGTGGAAGGAAAAAATAATTAATTCTGATTTGAAAAGAAAGGATGGTTTGTGTCCGTTAACACCTGAGGAGACCGCCCTCACGCTTAGGGCTCTTGACATTGATCAAAACATTCAAATCTACATTGCAGCTGGGGAAATATATGGTGGGGAAAGGAGAATGGAAAGTCTTGCGAAGAGCTATCCAAAATTGGTAACAAATTTAGTGCTTGAGGAAACCTGCAAATTGTGATTCTTGTTGCTGTTTAATTTCCTCTAACTGTTTGCCTTTGTGCTTTATTGAAAAACAGGTCAGGAAGGAAACACTGTTGGAACCATCTGACCTTCGATTCTTCCAAAATCATTCTTCTCAGATGGCAGCATTGGATTATCTTGTCTCATTAGAGAGCGATATCTTTGTCCCGACTTATGACGGAAATATGGCCAAAGTAGTTGAGGGTCATCGCAGGTAAAGTTCAGCTAATAAGAAATGCTATTTGCACTACTGTCCCTCCTCCCTTCTGCTCCCATATGCAGTTTTTACAAATATTATTCTCTTCTTGCCTGTAGTAATATTAAACTGATTGTATTATATTTCTTTTGGAGGATGACTTTTGTGCACTCTTTACTGAGAATACTTTTGTCAGTGCTTAATACAATTTTGTATCCATTTCTTCCAACATATAACCTGGCTGCTTTTGTTGATAAAAGATGAAGTGTGAACATACAAATGGCAGTTTCTGGCTTAGCTTATTTCTATTTTACTCTGCAAATAATTTTTCCCCTTGTTCTAATGAAATGTGAGTATTTTAGTACCAAGTGAGATGACTTGTGTGCCCTCTAATGCTTCTACAGATATCTTGGGTTCAAGAGGACGATTTTATTGAACAGAAAGCTCCTGGTTGGTTTGATAGATCAGTACAATAGTGGAGTATTGAACTGGGAAGAATTCTCTTCAGCTGTGAAGGAAGCTCATGCTGATCGCATGGGTAGTGCAACTAAAAGGTTAGTAATCCCTGACAGGCCCAAAGAAGAGGATTATTTCTATGCCAATCCAGAGGAGTGTTTAGAACCGTCAGATGATCTGTTGAGTAGTACAATGTGAGAGTAACGTGTTTGGATACAGTGGAATTTACCTCTTCTCTCTCCTGGTGCACTTGGTGTTCTACCACAGATACTAAGATAGTTCTCTATGCAGTTTCAGCAGAGATGACATCTTTTTGTATCGAAGAGGCAGTCATGGCGACTGTTAAAAGAAGGGGAAAAGAGGGGTTAGGGGGGAGGGGGCGTAGACTTTTAATGAAAAGCTCGAGAAGGTCAACCAAAGTAGCTGGGGATAGTATTTAAGATATGCAAATAATCCATTACATTCATGTATAGAAGCTACCCTGCCATTACAGGGTGAGAGCAGGTCAAACTGCATTGTACACGAAGGGATTCATATACAAATTTGGATTTCTGGAACTGCAGTTCGTGGAAGCTTTATTCCTTGGTTCTTCTCATTCTTTTTTGTCCTTCTCTTCTAAATATGAATATATGTTACAATTGTTTTTCTCCTTCAGCAGACTTCTTTTCATCTATCACGATCATTGTGATTTTCTGGATTATTCTCTTTCTCCCTGTAAAATGTGGTTGTTCGTGCGTATTCTTTCTAATTGTTCAATGTTGTCGTGTTATCTGTTAAACCTCGAATGATCCAGAACCAATAACCACGTCTGAACAACAAACTCGTCCTCGTGAAGCCATCTTTCGTGCAGGTGGTTATTGAATGGGATGGGACTAGGCTTGTTTTATCGGTTGGAGAGCTTATCTTATAATAAGGTAAATTAAAGTGTTCTGTTCCGGAGTGAGACAAAACACAACCAATCCAAGCCAAGCGGAAAGTGGTCCATAACAACGTCATTAATGGATGAGTAGAGTATACCATGCTTTGTTAATCCCTCTTGATCTCTTGCCCGAGTCAAACTGGTGGTATTTTTTTTGGCTCAGAGAGTTAAATTGGTGGTTGTGTCGTAACCTGTGAGTTTCCGGAGCTTCTGGTCTGCATTTCTTTCCTGCCGATACTGTACTGCTTCTTCATATCTTCATACAATTGTTACTGGTTGATAATGACATTGCAAACTGACTAAAACATTTTAAGAATCGTCGGTGCGCTAAAGGACCAACACAATTTAAAGATGTTGCCTTTACCTAAAAGAAAAATTAAGGGTCTTTTCCGCACACTGAAGTTTTAGTAACTATCTACCAATCATTCAAGCCATTGAAAGCAGTCCAATGTTAAGATTCCAATTTCTGTAACAAAAGGGAGGAAAATTAAAAAGGAAAAACTATCTAGAAATCGTTCATTTGACATATGAAATTAGAAACTTTTTTTGAATAAACACAATTCGAATGAATTATTTTTAGGCCTACACAATAAAATTAGTAGACCTATAAACAAATGAATGTATGTTGTTAGTGTGCAAATATGAATTGTTCAATTTGTATTCATATGAGAATCTCTGTGAAGTATGAATTGACATTCTATCAACTTGAACACAACAATACAGAGATTGTGACCTCAGAGGGTTAAGTCACAGTTTGGCCTTTAGCTCATTCATATATTGACGTGATTGAGTCGTTTGATTCTAGATTGAAACGAATTTTCTTTTTAACTTCATTTCAAAGAGATATTGTGTTTGTTGACGACAATTTTTTTGAAAAAAATATTTCTTGCGTATTTGCACTTAGAACTCAACTGCTGTAAAGGAGTGTCAGCTTAACCGATAAACTAGAATAGTTTTATTAAGACAAAATCTCCAAACTGATTTTTCTTAAATTTTATGCCGAATAAACTGGTTTTTATAAAAACAAAATTTTAAAAAATTACTGCCAATTAAAAATATCAGATAATTTAGTTTATGTAAAAAAATTAGTGTAAAAGAAATATTAATAAAAGGAAAATGAAAATGAAATTGAAAAAACATTAAATTAAGGAATATTAAAAACCTTAAATGAAATAAAAGGAATGATTTATTTTTCCATTTAAAAAATGGAAATTAGTTCTTTTTTCTAGTATTACTTTTTAAGATAACAAAATGGAGAAGGAAAAAGAGAATTAATGAAGTTAATGAAACCACTGTTATGAATATAGGGATAATTTTATCAAATTAGTTTATTTTATACTATTGTCAAGGTTATTTATTGTTTTTCTTAATCTCTATGCGTAAATCTTAAAATGAAAAATAAAGCAAAATGGATCGAGGTAGTACTATTTTGCTAATAAAAAAAAACTAATGTAATATCTTTGAGTTAGTTTACATTTTTTAGTTAAAATCTGAGAATAATAAGTATACAATGTTTTTAGGGTTCTTCTATTGTACCCAAATCAAATATTGGGTTTCAAAACCTTTGCCTATATGAACCAGTAAAAAATATCTATATAGATTTGTAATAAATATTTATAAATATTCTTTTTGTAAAATTTAATTTTGTAAATTAGTACTTAGAGAAATAAAATTTATAACATGAGTCTTTAATTTTTGTGAAATTCAACTAAGAGATTATATTATTACACTGTTATCCTTTTTTTTTCCTTAAACATATACTTCCATCCTCTAAATGATTAAATTACCCTTTAATTTATTTCTTATTTTTTGTTAATTCTCTCTTTTCTCATATTTATAATTTTATTTTTTACCAAAATATATTACTTTATCAAAATTTATATATTTACTTTTTCAAAATAAAATATATGTAGCTTATAATAATATAAAATATTAATATATCTATATAGATATAAGTGAAATTGACTGCACTATTTAATTAATACTCACTCTATTTTTTTATTTATTGTATAACTCATTATATTTTGTAATTAAAATTAATTCTAATTTATAACTATATTATTATTATTCAACATAACGATCTAAATATGCATAAAATTAATAGTGTAACCTTTTTTCTTGGATAAATAAGTTTGAGTTAAGGAAAAAAGTTGCTCCAATTTAATGTCATCAAGACATGCCTATGATCTCATCATGCGCTTACAGATATACTTTTAGATCATCCATCAATAGGAAAAATCTAAGAATCGATCCCAAGTCATATCAATATATGAACAGGAGGTTGACTACGTTAGTTAACCCCTGTTGGAATAATACTAGAACTATATTATTCACCATTTGATTTTTAATATTATTTGACTTGTTAATTTTTAATTGAAATTACCTCTAATTTACAATAATTATAGAATAATATTATTTAATATTATTGTGTATGACAATATTATTTTTTTTTACTTTTAAATTTAACTAGTTTAAAATTTAAAACTATATTAATCTACTAGTTTATGATAATATTTTTTTGATTTTTATTTTAAGAACTAATCTACTTAAAATTTTGAAAACTACAAAGCTCAATTTATTTTTAAATTAAAATTTGAATGATGAATTTACTAGCACATTTTTAAATTCATTGTTTCTGATTTTAAACAAAGACTATTGTGACATATTTGAAGAGATAAGAATTTTAATAAAAAATGCTAAACTTTATTATTATTTTATAAGCATCAGTATTATAATTTTTTATTAATTTTTATTACATGAAAGTGTTGCTCAAATTAATTTTTATTTGATATTAATTTCAATATTTTCAACATTTATTTTTTAATTTCATGAAATACAAAACTAAAAAATATATAATATTTTCTTTCTCTTTTCATTTTAATATTTCTTAATTGTAATTTTCATATTAATTACATTTATTTCGAATAATTTTGTTTATCTATAATTATAATTTATATTGAATATTATTTTTTACTTAATATTATGTGTTACATATTATTTTCATACTATAAAATAAATTATACATCAAAATCCAATAAGTTTTTTGTTTTTTTTTTTCGCGTGTGTGAAGTAGGTAAACTTTTCCTTTTGAAAGATGATGAACGATCGTGAGGTGACGGTGCCGGTGACGGTGACGGTGACGTTGTGGTTTGGAGGGCCCCATAAATGTGTAAATCTTGATTGTCTGATTGATAACTCGAGTGTTGCGTTTTATTGAGGGAGCGTAATGATAAGTGGTTGGACCAATTTATTTCGGCTACAATTACATGGTTGCTGTATTATTCAACCCAAGAACGAACAAAAATATAGATTCGGGGACAAATTTGACTAGATTCATACTCCACTGTACATCCAAACGTGCTGTGATCTGTGGTCAAAAGAAAAAAAAAAAAGTGCTCTGATCTGTGGACAAAAAATAAGCATCGTCCAAGACTCAATAGAAAATTCGAGCTCAATTTCTTATTAACAATCATGGATCTTGTGCCATTTTAATATATTAAAAAATTAATATATTTAAGTATAGTTTATGATTAGATATATTAAATTTTTAATATACTAACATGATACAGTATCCCACTATAATTATTAATGAAGAATTGATGAAATAATCCATTTGAAAATGATATTGGAATACCAACCAATTTTTTCTTTTTTTTTGAGGAAGGGTTCAATACTCCCATTGTCTTTCAATAAAATTGGTTTTTCACATTTTCCCTTAAGTTTAAGTTTGATACATAGATATTATCATTTTTTTTACAATCATTTAATCATATATTATTACATTAATAAAATGTGATTGACTCTCATCTTATTGCTTCAAAAGTCATATTCATAAGAGAATTTAAATTAGGATTTTACTAACCAGAACTAGGACATTGGTCAGGGGTTTCAAGGTGCAGAGTCCACTATCAAATTTATAGATTTACTTTTCTTGAAAATTCTAACCACTGCGCTTATGACAAAGATTAGACAAACCCTTTAAATTAAATCCTTTTCTATTTTACATAATTTTTATAGCCTAAATTTTTAAGTGAAGCTGTCTTTATTTTAAGATTAAGATAAACAACTAAATTTGACAAGAATTTAGAGTGAGACTAAATAGAGCTTGTCACTGAGATAATTATATATTCAAACTCAGGTCATGGTGCTATCATAGGCTAAAATTGACCAGGCGAATCAAACTCTTGAATAAAGTCATTTCATTTTGTAAGGTGTAGACGCTATGCAAAGTGTACAAAATTGGTGATATATATGCTTAAATTGTTTTCGCCAGTGGAATTAGTGGTGGATCACTGCAACAAAGAATCTGCAAGAATTTAAATTACTAATAATCACAAGTGCCGAAGTGGCATATGTGACACTATCATTTCATCATTTTATCATTTTCTGAAACTTCTATGAATCTATTCGATTGCTTCCAAATTTGGAATACTTTCAACATTAATTGAAACTTGAAGGCAATAAAACGATAGAAGTACCTTCTGTGAGTTGTAGGGTTGTTTTCATCAAATGAGGCAGAGTTTGGAGGTGGAAGGCAACTTGGCCTTCAGACATAACAATTGCCATCGAAATCAGCCAAATAATCCTTACACAATATAAAATTAGTGCTCTTAATTATATTTTAGCAATCTAGAGAAGGTCATTAAGAAATTGACAGGATAATAGAAGAAGGAGATCCCAAGAAAATTCTCATGAATTTTTTTCAATTATGTTAGTTAAATATAGTTTGAATGATCCAAGAATCCCCACCTAGGAGAAAGGGGCCAGTTGTATCTTGATCATTGTTCTATTAATTCAGTGGCAGTAATTGGATATATGTTGCTTTTACAGTAAGTCAGGATCAGCCACAAGGTTCCTCCTAATGAACCACGTTTGACAAGTGCCATTATCGAGTTAATTAATCACAACTGCTACACCAGTTGCTGCCATGTGTTTTTATGTCAAATGCTTGAGCCTAAAGCCATTGATTCTTGCTCAAAGTTAATCCTACTCTGCAAGGCAAGCGACAATCTTTGTTACCAACGAGGCCTTTGAGACCTGTCCACACTAATATATTGTAAGGGCAATCGTTGGTTTGGTGTACGTGATACCTAACTCATTTGGATAAGCTATTTTTTTTTTTTTGAAAGATTTTCTTAAAAGAAGAAATAAAACCAAAAGTTTATGTATACTAGTCGTTTGACCCGTGTGATACACGAAAAGAATAATAAAAAATATTTTATTAATTATTATAAAAGATAAATGATAATTTATTTAAATATATCTTATAGAAAATTGAATATATAAATTTATCTTAAAAATAAGTTAATAATTAAATAAGCAGATAAAATATAAATGTGTCATTCTATTTTATATCTTATACTGAATATTATATTTATAGGGTAGAAAATATCTCAATAGATAACCTATAATTATTAAAAAAGAGCCCATTTTTTGAAAATTTTACACATTTCGAAAGTTGAAACTGTTGAATAAAGAAAGAGAATAAATGGATAATTTTACTATATCATGAGCTATTTATAATAAAGTATTCATGTGAAAGAATATGTTCTATACTCTCCTTAGTTTAAAATTTTGTCTCTTATCCCTATTCAATTCTCCTTATGGGTTCTCATTTCTTATTTCAAGGGGATTTTAATTTATATTGAGGTTTATTAACAAATTTCAAAAAGAGAAAAAACTTTAAAAATATTTTACAAATTGAAACATAAATATTCATAAAAACAAATACTATTAATACAACATAATCCAAATTAAAATTAAAAATATATACATAATGCAAATATAATAAAAATAATTAAAAAATAAAGATATATTATCCTCGTCCTTATCCTGTTTAACAAGTAGGGACTTAGCCCCTATCGATCATCCTTATGAAGGCAAAATATGTGCCAATTCCTTTCCCTATTAGATAATTCTGGTATGTACTTATTTTCAATTTTTTTTATCATCCCTATTTTTTATATCTTTTTAGTAAATTAAAATATTTAATTTATAAAATATAAAAATATATTTTCTAATTAATAAAAATAATATATAAATTTAATTTATATGATTTCAATTATACGTCCTTTCCTTGTATATCATTTTAATAAATTAAAATATCAATTTTAAAATATATTTTATAATTAATGTGTAATAATTAGTAAAAAATTATTTATAATTATAATTTATATAATCTCAATTATTAGAGTAGTATATCAATTAAATATTTTCTCAATAAGAAATAATATAATTATTTACTTTTTAAAATTTAATAAATATTTAATATCATTATCAAAGAAGTGTAAATCATCGAATTGATTTATTTAAATATTTTAGTGTTGAAAAATTGAAGGTACTTCTTTTCAAAAAAATTAGTATGAAAAAATTATGAAATTGATAGATTGAAATGTTTAAGCTGTAAAAAATTAAATAGAATATAGTGATACATTTAAATAGATATTTTTTTATTACAATTTTGAAAAGTTCTATATTTGAAATTAGAAAATTTTTCCTAATCTCATCTTCATTTAGAATTTTGCCTCTATTCTTATGCATATCCCAGTCAAGGGTCTCCATTTCTTATTTCACATAGAAATTTGAATCTCTATTAATATTTATGTATTTATTAAAAAATTTCAAAAAGGAAAATTTTTTAAAATACTTTGAATTTTAAAATATAAATATCTATAATAACAAATACTACTAATGCAACACAATTATAATAGGTTTGTTATCGTTAATATTGTAATTATATATACATAATTTTTATGGTATAATATATTGAATTATAATTTTTTTATGCTATTTTTTATTTTTTATATTGATTTTATTAATGGTAGAGAGATATGAAAGTATGATTGAAAAAAATAATTGATATTTAGAAAATAAATTAAATTTAAAAACTTACTTTAAATATTAAGATTATGAAAATAGTGGGTATAATTTTTCTATGAATAACACATGGAAGACTTTTTATGTAATGAGTCTTAAATATTAGTATTATATCAATTATTATTATATTTGATTAAGAATAAATTATCATATTAGTATTATAATGTGTCTTAAATATTTGATTAAGAATAAATTTGGTATAAATTAAATTTTGAATTATTATCATATCAAAATCAATCAATTAGCAATTTATTAATAATTTGACCTATCCATTTTCTTTTAAAAAAAGTATGTTGATTTAAAGCTTATTTATTTTTAAAATATTTTGTTTATAATTTTTTATATTACTTTCATAATGTGAGGTTATTAGTGGTTCTTAATTTAATTATAGATCATAATTATATTAACATGGGTTTTCTCTTAGTATAAATTATAATATTTAATTATTACAATATTTATTCTTTAATGATTGTAATATATGATTTTATTTCATATGAAAAATAATTAATAATTAAATTATAAATTAAATTTTAAAAAAAAATTTAGACATAAAGATTGAAAAAAGTGAAGTCTAAATCATTGTATGAATGCTATGTGAAGCTTAAATCACTATATGAATGACACGAATAATAGTTTCAATGAAATGAATATGAAATATTAATATAGTAGATTTATAAAATTAACAAATTTTAAATGAAATTTTAATCATTAATAACTTCTAATTATAAATAAGATTCTAATAAATCTCAATCATATTTTTTTTTCAAATCTTCTCCAGTTTTTTTAAGTTTTTCAACACTAACTTTTTTTGTTTCAAAATTTATTCAAATCTTTTAAAATATAAAATTATCAAAGTTATCATCAATTGTATGATTGATATTTTGTTCAAAATTCATTCAAATCTTTAAAATATAAAATTATTAAAATTATTTACAAGAGCTCAAAGGTTATTAAAGATTTAAGTTTATAACCATCCCAGGTGATCTCAAGATTTTCACTTTCACTTGCGTATATATATAAATTTTTTTTATTGAATTGACATATTCTTGATCTTCAAATCATTAAATTACTCTATATATATAATCAAATAATATCATCACCAATGACACAAAAAAATATTATGCCTTTAAATAATTAAATTCACCATAATGTTATTGTTAATTACAAAGGTAAATGATATAACCCAACGCATATATTTTGCATTTTTCTTATAATTTATATACTTAATTTCATAAATTTGATATAATAGTATTTAAAAAAAATCACCACTCGCATCAAATATAAAAGTTTTAGATGTGAAATTAATACTAAAATTGTGAAATTAATTTATCAATATAATTTATGATTTTAGCATCGCAATCATTAAAGATACTTAATTAATGTAATGCAATCTTATTATTAAATACTAACTA
The DNA here is from genome assembly GCA_031216125.1 of Dalbergia cochinchinensis. NCBI lineage: Eukaryota > Viridiplantae > Streptophyta > Magnoliopsida > Fabales > Fabaceae > Dalbergia > Dalbergia cochinchinensis. The sequence continues at coordinate 47,364,905 of CM062373.1, read as the reverse complement.
TTATCCATGATATGCTAATAACAGGTAATAATTACAGTTTTATTTTTAAAAAGAATTAATGAATTACTTTTTAAAAGATATGAGCCCTAAAACATTTTCATTGCGACATGTTATTCAATAATTAAATTTATACATATGTTGTTAATAAGAAAATATTCAATAGAATAAGTGTATTATATTTACTCTTAGAGTAAACATATATATATATAGATATAGAATATGTTTGGATATAATTATATAGGTATTTTTTATCATGATTAGAAGTTGTTAAGTTGTATAAATATAATAGGCTTAAATATGTTTCTTATTCTTTGAAAATAACCAAATTTTGGTTTTGATCATTGAAAAGTTTTGTTTGGTTTTGATCCAAATATTTGTAAAGGCATTTGGTTTCAGCTCACATCACGTATAATTGATGGATGCGGGAACGGATCCACTCAAAAGATATTGGGGGCACATGCCCCCTCCAAGATTTGAAAACCTTTTTATCAGTATATATAGATATACACATATTTAATCCCCACTGTTTTTTATTATAATTGACCCAAACTAAAATAAAATTTTATTTTTATTAAGTTGAACCTCGCACTGCAAAATAAAAATTATTAAGTTTGACACCATGCCAAAATAAAAGATATTTTGCTAAGTTTGACCTCATATTAAGATGTAGGGTAAATGAGATTAGTGTTCTTTCTCTGAAGTTGGTTGAAACTAGAAAACATATTGTTTATCCATTGGTGTTTCTTCTTTTGAAGTTAGCTTTGGTTTTGTCTACAACAACTGCATCAATTGAAGGAACTTTTTCGACTATGAATATCATAATGAATTGGCCTCAATCGTAATTGTACTAAAAAAAATGAATGGTTGAATGATTGTGATACAAGCCAATTGCTTAGTAACATACATAGAGAGGAAAACATTTGATTGTGTTGACAATTAAAAAGATCATTTAGCATTTTCAAAATATGAAAAAGAGTTTCAAAATACGAAAATGAGAAGAGAGCAATTGGTAATTGATCCTTTATCATTTTGGATTAATGTATTTTTTTGTATGAATAATCTTATTATGTTAAACTTGTTGTATAATGTTTACATATTATTTTTGTCCTCATGGCCCAAATTTTCTTGATCCGCCATTTGTTGATTGTCAAATAAGATGGAATGGTTATCTTCCATTAGCTAGTTTAACATTTAATATAAATAATTTAACAATATGGAGTAAAACTAAATAGTTTTAAAAATGTATGGGATGAAATCAAATAAAAAATATTCAAGGATCAAAACCAAAAATGCTTGTTAGGTACATGTGGATAAAAATATGGGTGAAATTTTTATAGATAAGATTTATGTATAAAAGTACTCATGGAACTCATTCAACTTTTACATATGAAACTCATCAATGATGTCAAAAGACATGATAGAAAATAGGAACATCGAGAAAAAAACTAAATAATATATGTATGTATTATATATGATATGATATGTAACTAATTTACATAGAGGTAGCACCTATTTATAAGCTCAAAGTAATAAAGACAATAAATGGACACCAAATCAAAATATAATGAAAAAATCAAACTAGTATGAACCTTAATAAATCTAAGATAATTATTTATTCTTAACACATGAAAATTTCACCCATATTTTACTTTCATACTAGACACACCATAATTGTGAGAAAAAAATGAGGTATAAAATTGCTCATAGAACTCGTCTATAAAATTTCACATCTCATTTTTTACCATCATATGATCAAAGAGTGTTTGATATTACGGTGAAGGTGGTGTTCATGGGAATTTTCTTGAACAATCTTCACGTATAAGTTCATAAATGAATCTCATTCAAGAAAATTTCAACCTCATTATTATCCCTAACTAAATGTGAGTTAAATTTTATCATTTCAACTATTGAATTGTAAATTTTCAACCAAGTAAATCAAATCTATGAAATTCAATGTGTTTATAAAATGTTTTCGGTAGGTAAAATATACTAAGACTTGCTCTCAAAATTAGTGGATTTCTAACCCATATTTATAGTATAATTTCAATTGAACATGTTATTTTATCCTTAGAAAACAAAAGCCTTCACTAATTTATCTCCAAAGTTGACCAAAGAAATCAAACAATTATGTCTTTTTTGCCTAAAGATCTTGGATACAAATATTCCAGAAGTACAAGAAACAATAACCCTCATAACACTATTGTATAAACTGAATATTCACATCCAATAGTTATAAAATATGTCTAAATAGACACTTACTTTTTGATGTCAAAATATCATTATTCTCATAAAAAAAATCCCATGTTAAAAATATGTATCCAATAAAAGGTCCAATAATTTACTAACTTTACAGGAATGGAAGCTGTGATAAAAATATAGCTTCTCAATTTATAGGCCTAACATTTAGGGTGTGTTTATTTGAGGAGAAAAAATACGAGGTAAGTTTTTATAGACGAGCTCAATGAGTATGGGCCTAACATTTAGAGCGTGTTTGATTAGGGGTAAAAGTATGGGGTGAGTTTTTATGGATGAACTCCATATGTAATTTTACTCATGCAACTCATTCATGAAAACTTACACCCCATTTTTACCCCTAACCAAATACACTCTTATATTATTTTGTTGGGGGAACCTAAATGATGCTGCATGTACAGCTTCTCAATTTACAGGGCTAACATTTATATTACTTTGTTGGAGGAACCTGAATGACACTGCATGTACAGTCACTCTCACCTTGGTGGATAAGATACTAGCATAAGACACAAATACTCCATCCAAAAATTAATTGAAAATGTAACCCAAAAATTATATAAAATTATATAAAACTATGATAAGGAAAGAGTGAATATAACGGTCAAATTAACTTCTAGTTGTCTTTAGCCTCTTTGCTGCTTGGTTAGAGCTCCCAGAGCTAGGAACTTGTTATGGAGGAGAATTTCGATTGTGAGAATTGTGAGATAATAGAGAGAAAAATAACCCAATAAGAGAGAATTTGAACCATCGGCCACTTGATCATAGGAAACTGGAATCAAGTTCTAGAATGAAGAGAGAAGAAATATCTCAACTAAAGAATAATATTTTCAATTCACTAAAACTTCTTATTGCCACTAGGGCTCCCCATATTTATACTAGTTTTGTATCATAACAGAACTCTAGAGTGCATTTTCCCTTGATTGCGAGAAGGAACTTCATCATCCTACGGCAAAAAGAGTGAGAAATAACAATAGTTACTAAAAGTATGGAATGGTACCTTAGACTACTAGTGACAACATATCAAACTATATTAAAAAAAGGTACCAGGAAAAAGGGGCAATTACAGTGTCAATATACCTAATTATGACCACAAACTGGTACAGTAGATCTAATGTTTGCCTGCTTAGCAAGCTCAATTTGCACTGAGAGGCTCACTTGTGTAAGTGTATCTAATAACCTGACCAAGTACAAGATGTTGGTAAATTTGGTTTGGATAAAAGTGTGCACACCACCAACCACAAAGAATGGGAGTTTTCTTAAGCTGCAAATTGGATAATAATGGAAGGAAGGATCCTTTCATGTTCAAATTTTACATAACCTTGTTATATTTGATCTCTTATCGTTGATTTAAACGGTGGGATCTAAACATAACATATGACACAAAAATATAAATGGTGAAAAATCACGAATAACAAAACCATGTGAAATTTTAACAAGAGAGGAACCATTTCTCAAATTTTGGTTGCAAAACACGACCCAATGGCCTTGCTACTAATAATTTCTTTACCAAAACTATGAGCTTAGAGGCAATTTAGGGATATTAAAATATCACCTTATACCTGCCACATTTTGATTCTCAATCCATGCATGCTCACTAAGGGATGAAATCGAATTTAATGTCTAACACAACTTAAAATAAGTTTAAAAGAAATAAAATGTTTTTCTTGTCATGCACACTAATCAAATACAATAAGTAAATAATTTCTCACCTTTTGGGTAAAAACTTGAGATGCAATGCCACCACCTTCAATATTGACATTTTTCTCTTTCAGCTTATCATCAGCATCAGTCACTTCGGTAGAGCAAGTTTGACACTGCAGTGAAGGTTGATATATGGTGTTCTCTGCATCAAATGTCAATCTATGAATGAGCTGAGACACTACACCACCTTGACCACCAATTTGGGTTGAAGAGAACAAATTTTGCTGTGAAGAAGTAGAAATTGGCATAGCCTTGCTTGTTATTCCAGGATTTTGGTTCATTGCCTTGGAAACAAAACAGTTGTAGTGTTCATGCCAGTGTCTATGTTTTGATTGCTCATTGACGGATACAATACATAGCATCATCACACATATGCTGTGACTACAATCCTACCATTGTTTTAAGCTATACTCTTAACTTATTTCTTTTTTCTTTTTTTTTCCTTTTGATAATTCCATAAAGAGAGGCTTATTCCCAAGAGGCGAAGCAAAGACAGAAATCAAAGCAGGTACACAAAACCAAAAGCAGACAACACAACCAGCACCTATAAATTAATATCGGCCACCTAATCAACGTTCACAGCTAGTGCTGACAACAACTCAGCAGCAATATGGGGACCATCGACAATAGAACTCCCAAAAACAATCCCATTATAAGGAAGCAGCTGCCATTCTGAAAGGGAAAAAAGGCACCTAATCATGTGTAAAGACCCGAAGAAACATGTGAAAATATCAGCCAAAGTGAAGCAAATATGATGGAACAAAGTGTAAGTTTATCATTAACGAACAGTGTATCATATATAGCAAAATATCAGAGGAAATCGAAACCAAAACATCAAGGCAGAAGGTTCCATGAAGAGGATGCAGAAAACAATACACTTGAATCACGGCCATGAGCATAATTTACATCAAGGCAGAAGGTTCCATGAAGAGGATGCAGAAAACAAATACACCTGAATCACACGGCCATGAGCATAATTGTAGCCCCCAAAACCAGCCCCTTCGGCAATGCCATCAAGGCTAGTCGAGCAACTAAGAAAGAGAGGCTCAAATAAATACAGAAAACACCATCCATAAGAAGCATAAAAATTCCAGTTGCACTTGAAACCCAGACACACACAAGAAGAATCATTAGCTTCTGACAGCATGCCCAAAAAGCACCAACTATACGTCTATACCCCTGCAGAATTATCCTAACATTTCACCTAATTGCAGCAAAATACCCAATCTCCATTCATGAGAGATCAAATGGAGAGTGAAAAAAAAATTGGGTCCCATGTACTTTTTAAAAATTTTATCATTAATTGTAAAGAAAATAAAAAATTTGCCTTTTGACGAACAATATGACCATTGATATCCAAATACTCTAAGTGTTCATGAAGTATGGGATTAGCAGCAGTATCTAAAGCACTTTGGTTATCATAATATAAAACAATCGGTCAGGAATAAGAAATTTTTAAATCATTTAATAAATTAGTGAGCATTGCAACTCACAGGTGGTAGAGACAAGAGCCCCTATGTTCTGCTTCAGAGGAATACAGAGAAACTATAGTCAGGGTTTAGTTTTTAGTTTTTATTTTTAAATTTATATAATTTTAGGAATGAAATACTGAAAATTAGAAATAAAAATTAAAATTTATAATTTTTAAAATTTTTCAATATTTTTTTTATAAAATATAAAAAACTAAACATAAAAACTAAAAACTCAAATAAAAAATGCTTTATCCTTCTTTCTCTTCCAAGGAGAAAGTGAACTATCAAGTGCCAAGACTATACTCTTAAAATTCTTATAGTCCCAAAAAAATCCCTTAAAAAATTGTGTTAAATAAAGGAGACATTTGTACATGGATATAAGCTTAACAATTCACATTTTGATATACTCATAATAAAAATAGGTTCTACTATTTTATTCAAGATCCAATTATTCATATGTGACTTCTACCGGCTTTTGTGAGTATGTATAAATTTATTTATTTATTTTTATTGCACTTGTACCTATATGCAAAACTTATTCTAAATAAAATTTGTTTGGTAGGCGATGGCTTCAGACTTTGACTCCCCAAAAGAGAAAGTAGGAAAACAAAGTTTGATACTGTAGTAAGCAGCCTACGGTGTCCAAACTCGAAAATCCAAGAATTTTGGGAAACCTTTAGGTGCTTTGTAATATGGGGAGGGTGGAGTTATCGATCTTGATAATCTGGGTTGGTTATTACAATTTTACAGGCTGTGAAATATTTTATGAATTTAGAAAAGAGAGGTTATCACCCATGTGTTAAATTAAGCTTTGTAATTTAGAGTTGATTAATATTTGATTAACAAAATTATTAAAACAGTATTTCCTAAATTAAAAAAACTGGAGAAGACACGTAAACCCCGTCAATCTCATAGCAATAAAATTAAATTAAATTAAACTTTGAAAAATAAATGAAATTATTATATTCTAAAGAAGAATGCTTTCTAATTATTACAAAAAAGAAGATTTTTTTCTAAGAAAAATTGAAACTAATATAGAATAGAATTTCAAAAAGAACGAAGAATGTTTAAAAGTTGTGTGTGTAAAGGTTTTTTTTTTTTTCTTGTTTGAATGATTTCTTATTTTATATTTGAATTTGAATAAGACCATTACTCCTTAATCTTTTCTGTTCTTGACATATGTTGATCTCACTTTGAGTGTCTTAGGATTTAGTTTTCTAGACATGAGCTTAGCTGTGTCAGTGTGTCAGCTATCATAATACAAAAAAGGGTTGTGCTCTGCTTTTGAAGGAGTTTAAGAAACTATCTTTTACATAAGAGAGTGGTTTTTGAACTTCTCTTCTTGTAAAAACTTCATTGAAGATGGTAAACTTTCAAGTATAATAATAATATGTCACATTCATAATTTTTTGAGGCTTTGACTTCATTTAAATTTAAATTTTCTTTCCGTTTCGGATGAGCCAATGCAATTTCTGATATATGCTTTCATTTCTTTTGCACTTCCAGAACCTTTTATATTCCATCTAAACATCATTGTGAGCTAAAACTGAGAAACCATGGGCTTTGTGACTTTTGACGGAAGAATTCAAACCTGTACGCGGAGGCGGAGGGAAAAAAAATAAGGTTTTGAAATTAAGAGTAAAAACTATAAAACAATTACCAAATCATTTAACTTAACCATGGTTAAACCTTTTAATTTAATAATTTTTAAAACAAAATTTGAAGAAACAGAGCCGACCACCATGTTTACATGGCAAAAGTTGAAAGGATCTGAGCAAATCAGTAATTTGCTCTCAAGTGCATATAAGATTCTCTCCGGCCACTCCCTAGAAATAAGTCATAAATGTGAAGTGGAACAGTCAAATAGGAGTGGCACATTATAGTACAGTGAATTACATTTACTTCTTTTAGATTTTATGAAAATATAACTCATATTATTTTTAATTATCTATCTTGTGCTCATATCTTTTTTATTTATTAAATTTTAAATATTTATATTATAATCACATTTCATATTTATAGAATACCATTAATAAATTTAATAAAATATCATTTTTATGATATTAATTATTTTTAATTAATAAAATTATAAAAATATATTTACCATTCTCTTAAATTTAAGAATATTTTTATAATTTTATTAATTAGTAATAATTAATATCATAAAAATTTTATTTTATTTAGTTTATTAATCCTGTTTTATAAATAAAAAGTGTGATTATAATATAAATATTTAAAATTTAATACGTAAAAAAAATTCAAATATAAGATAAATAATTAAAAAAAATAAAGTATATTTTTATTAATATCAAGAGTGATGAGTATAGTTTAGAAAATAGTATACAGCGTATTGCGTTTCTATGGGTATAGTAGTGTTATTTGGTAACCGCATTCAAAACCATTTCTAGAAACATTGTTGGCTTCCAAGTTGAGAAAGACTTTTCTCCATTCTTCCACAACCGCAAGAGCCACGTACCCAACCCCACACCATGACTCTTCCCACCAGCAACAGGGCCACCACACCTCCGCCTCCGCCACCACCATCACCACCACCACCACCACCACCACAACCCCACATCCTGGTGATCCCATTCCCAGCACAGGGCCACATGATACCCCTCCTAGACCTAACCCACAAGCTAGCCTCCCTCAACACCAACCCCAACCTCACCATCACCGTCCTCACCACCCCAAACAACCAAGCCCTCCTCGCCCCTCTCCTCTCCTCCCACCCTTCCACCATCCACCCCTTAATCCTCCCCTTCCCTAATTCCCACCCTTCCATCCCTCCAGGCATCGAAAACGCCAAAGACACGCCCAACCTCATCCCCCCCATCATGCTCTCCCTCTCAAACCTCCACCACCCTCTCCTCCACTGGTTCCGCTCCCATCCTTCCCCTCCACAGTCCATCATCTCCGACATGTTCTGCGGATGGACACAAAACCTCGCCTCAGAGCTCAGCATTCGCAGGCTCGTATTCTCCCCTTCCGGCGCATTCGCACTCTCCACCATGTACTTCCTCTGGAAAGAGCTCCCGAACCGAACAAACCCCGACGACCAAAACGAGGTCGTTTCGTTCCGCAACGTCCCTAACCGCCCTGACTACCCGTGGTGGCAGGTATCCCCCCTGTTCCGAAGATACGTTTCGGGAGACAAGGATTCAGAGCCTTTCAGGGATTGGTTCCTCGCGAACATGGCGAGTTGGGGACTCGTCGTGAACTCGTTCTACGAGTTGGAAAAGCCTTATCTTGACCACCTTAGAAAGGAACTGGGCCACGATCGTGTGTGGGCGGTAGGACCATTACTCCCTGAGCCTGACAATAACTCGTTGACAGCGCAGAGAGGTGGGTCCAGCTCCGTGTTGATAAACGACGTCGTTTCGTGGCTTGACAGACGAGGGGCTCGCGAGGTGGTGTATTTGTGCTTCGGGAGCTTGGTTGTTCTGACGGAAGATCAGACGGTGGCGATTGCGTCTGCGTTGGAGAAGAGCGGGGTGCACTTCGTGTGGTCAGTGAAGGAGAGGCAGAAAGAGAAAGATCGGAACGTTGGTTTGCTGCTTTCGGGTTTCGAAGATCGGACGGCTGGGAGGGGCCTCGTGATTAGAGGGTGGGCCCCGCAGGTGGTGATTCTGAGCCATAGGGCAGTGGGCGCGTTCGTGACTCACTGCGGGTGGAACTCGGTGCTGGAATCGGTGGTGGCTGGGGTGCCCATGCTGGCGTGGCCTATGTCCGCGGACCAGTTCGTGGACGCGACGCTGCTCGTGGAGGAGTTGAAGGTGGCGAAGAAGGTGTGCGAGGGGGGGAGAGCGGTTCCAGACTCGGACGAGTTGGCACGAGTTCTGGCTGAGTCGGTGAGTGGAAGCGGTTCGGAGACGAGTCGGGCGTTGAGGCTGCAGGCCGCGGCGCTTGAGGCCATTCGAGACGGTGGAAGCTCCCAGAAGGACTTGAGGAGCTTGCTGCAGCAACTCGGCAGCTTGGTTTAACATTTTTTTTAATATGAGTTAGAAATTTAATGGTTGTTGTTTTATTGGATGGTACTTTTTTCCTTCCTTCCGTGTAGTCTTTGGGGTTCTTTTGTTAAAATAAAACAAAAAAAATATATTATTTATGGAAATGAATGGAAAAGAAATTCAGTACAGAAATGAGCTAAAATTATGTGCATAAATCTGAGAGGCTGTATGCACTTTTGTTTGCGTGAATACGCGTAGATAAGCTGCGTATTCGTATTCGTTGAATACGCAGGGTCGCTTACGTGTCGTATGTAAGCGGGTTCTGTGAGGACTATGTATTCATACTTATACTATTCTTTGTTTTTACAGGCGTATGGAATAGATGCGTGATGACTGGTATTGCTTAGCATAACACGATCCCATTTGGTGTCACTCCACAATCTCGAAGGAAATGAGTGCGGTAACTAAAGCCTACATGTCAGCACCTCTATATACATGGGTCGGTGTAAGAGCAACGACACTCGCATCCTCATATGGTGACTACTAAAACTGTAATGATTGATAATTTAAGTTAAACTTTATACATAACTATAGAATATAGAATTTAAATAATTAAATTACTTAATGTCACTTATTCCATCAATGGGTATGACATCAAGACGTGCCCTAAAGTCCATCAAACGATGGGTATTCTCGTCTGATAGAATCCTCAGTTCACCCCATCTAAAATTAAACAAAAATCATTTAGTAATTAATGACATTCAAACATACAAATATCAAAGTGAATATACAAATAACTGATTGGCATCATAAAATATATATCTCAAGGCTAGTGGAAATATAAGGCCTTGATTATTTCCAGAATATAGTGAGGGGATCCGATAATATGCCGTGAATACGCAAGGGTCTCATGTGTATTCATATTCATTTGGAATATGCGAGATGCAAGGAGCCCCTGCATATTCATATACATTAAAAATAATTCATGTCCGTAATTAATATTTAGTATGTTTATTCACATAATTAATGTTTTTTTTAATTTTAAATGGGTTTTTTTTCCTAGTCTATGGTGTTTCACGCCTGTAACATCTTGTCGCTTTCTAATTGTGTCAAAATAGACTCGCCGGTTGCATTTAGGGCCATCACATGAAAAACCGGTCACAAATAGGATTGGATAGGTTAGTAAAAAAGGGTATTCTCACGTGAATGTGACGGTCAATACTTATCCTATCTTTTTTTTGTTTCTTTCATAATTCGGACCCCCGAATTCTATATAATGCACAATTTTTTTTTTATTTTTTGTTCTTTTCGTTGCTGTTACTATTTTATTAATTTTAATTATTTTTAATATTTATTTTTATTTATTTCTTAAAGAAGTTGGTTGTCCCGACTTCTATTATGTGTGCAGTATTTTTTCCCTTAATTGTTGTACTTTTTTGATAATTTTAAATATTTTTAATAATTTTTTTATTTATTTTGTAAAGAGTTTGATTTATACAAATTCCTTTCTATGTGCATCTATATACAGTATATTTTTAATTTAATTTTTTAATTATGTTCTCTTAAAATTTAATTATCTTCCAAATTTATTTTGTAATATTGTTTCATTTTTATTAAATTTGCTTTGGTATTACTTTTTTATTTTGTTATGAGTTTAATTAATTATGATTTGTAAATTTTTTAATTTGTTCTTTCAATTTTTTTATTTTTCATTTAATTATTTTGTCAGAAACAATGTTATTTTTAGTTTTTGATATTTAATATTTTAATTTTTAGTTTTTACTTTTAGTGAATAGTACTATTTTTTCTTTTTTTTACCCAATTCAATTTGTTTGAACTGTGTTACGTGAACTTTTTTTTTAAAATTTCAGTGTGTTTGAATTATATGTAATGAATAGTAAAGATTTTTTTTCCTTTTTTTACGGTGCAACCATTTGAATTTTTAATTTATAAAATATTTACCATTTTATAATTTTATATTTTTTTAAATAAATGAATAGTATTTTTTTAAAACATTTTTTTCTTTTTTTTAAACACAATTCGGGGTACCCGAATTGTATATGTTAAACAGTATTTTTTTTCTTTTTTTAAAGAATAACTATAAATAAAAATACAAAATTGAAAAGGAAAAAAAAAAATAAAAAAGGTACTGTGCATTACACATAATTCGGTAGGTCCAAATCCTTAAAAAAAAAAAAAATATTGACTATCGAATGTAGAGGAGTGGGCACCTAGTAAAAAATTAAAATTTTTGAATATTTTGATGAATTTTGAAAAAAAAAATTCAAATATTTTTATTAATATATATTAAAATTTTTAAGATTCATAATAATTATATATCAATTTTGATTAAAAATATTATTATTAATGGAGTTATTTCTGAGTTGTGACTATTTTGTTTTTAAATTTTAATTTTGAGTGAATAATGTCAACATTATAGTGTAACTGTATAGATGAGTGCAAATGCTTTTTTGGGGTTACATATTTTTTTATCAATAAATTATGAATTTTTCTAAATAGACCTGCAGGTTAAGTGCGGTAAGTTAAGCGAGTTGAAATTTTTTGACAAATTCAAAATTTTAATCTAATTTACTAAAAATAACAATTTTAATGGACTAATTCAATATGCTCGACTCATTTTAAAATCTCTAGTTCGATTGCCGTGGGGCATTTTTTTTAAGTTTTAAAGTTTATTAAAGTTTTGAATATTAAAAAAGTACACCATCACCTAATAAAGTAGGTGTTAATGAACTCCGCCTTTCGATTGAGTGTTCAGATATCATTTTTATTTTTCAATATGGCATTATTGGATTGACGGATCAAAATCACTTGTCTCGTTCTTTGTACCCAGGCCTATGCCACCACTAAGAATGTGCCACGTAGAAAATAATTTATTTTAGCATTCTTTTTTGTTTCCAATGCCGATATCTTTATTCACTTGTTTCAATTTTATCGTCAACCATTCTCTCCTATGCGTCATCGACCATTCTCTGTCAATCAAAGCAACACCATTATCTCATCCTGTGCGTTCTTTTGTGCATGAGGCATTGTGAAAAGGAATAGTGAAGTAATGACCTAGTAGTTTGGGATGAAGATATATGACAGCAGTTTGAAGTTCTCAGTTGCTAATTGTTCTTCTGTCACTATAGTGTTACAGTGAAAACCTTGCTTTTGTTTCAGTTTAGCATTTTATGTTTTTGATAAATGCAAATCCTTTGGATAAGCATTTCTTCTCTTTTCCTCCCAACAACGCAGCAATGCCACCCACTCTATCTCCCCATTCCACCCACATTCTATCTGCGTCCCCTAAATCCGCTTCGTCCATTAATGGAGTATCCGTTCATAGCATACTAGAACCTTCGGGAACCGAGACAGTAGCTGCAGATCCGACTCTGCCCAAGCTGGTTGACGCGCAGCCGTGAAGTGGTGATCGTCGTCATCGAAGTATGTAACCCATCCTCTACCTCTAACTCTTCTGTCGAATCTCTCTCTCACACTGGTTCTCACTCTCCCCTAACCCCATCTCCCTCGGCCTAAGCCCTCCCTTTTGCCTTCCACCTAGTCCACACCACTCCATCTGCCCTTCCTTGGCTCTAGCATCTACATCATCGGACATTTTAGTCGATGTGAAAATCCTTTCTGTGGAAATGTGCTTCCTCTATTGCCGCTTCAATTGCTAGCGGCACGGTGCTCCCCTTCTTCAACAACCACAAGTGAACCTTCTTCGTTGGCACCCTCCTCTGCTGGTTACCATCTATAGGTATGTAATATTGTCATTTTTTTTATTCAATTTGGAATCTGGCTGACATGTGAATCTATTAATATTTTGTTTGTGTGTTAATTTTGTTTTGATAATCCGTGCTGTTTGGCTCATATTTTTTCTTTTATTTTTGTTTTGTGTTGTATGATTTTCTGTTATGGGACTTTGTTAAAAATTTCCTTTTTATGTATTTGTTAAAAATTTCCTTTTTATGTAATTCACATACAATAGTGCATTAGATCCCTTTTGTGGTTATTTCCCAAGCATTGTAATAAGGTCCCTTACCCATTTTTTTAATCCCTTTTTGTGGAGGGAATGAGAAATGTTTTCTTTGTCTTGATTTGTGTTTATTTTGTGTTTTATGTAAGTTTCATTGGAAATCAATTGTCACCGGATTAGAGTTTGTCTTTGTCTTTCATAGAGTTTTTTTATTTAGGGGTTTTCCATTATTGTGCAGCTTTAAAGTTGAGATGGGTTGGAAGATGGATAGTGATTTGTAGAGGATTGGCATAATGATGATTCTTGTCGTAATAGTTGTGCCGATGATTATGAATAGGCTGAGGTGAAAGATATTGATGCAGGGCAATGATGATTCTGCTGAGATTAAAACTCCATTTGAGTTTATCACGTGTGATGTTTTAGAAATAGTTTAATGGATTGATGGAAAAAATAAGGGACACCCACTCCATTACCATTGGATATGATGGATTGGTAAAAAAAATAGAGGACACAATCACATCCATTGATAATGGAATGAGTATTCCCATTGAACTCTTGCGTGTTGAAATTAACATTTCCCTTATTGAAACATTTTCGGTTTGTGAACACAACAACGCCACATGTAACTTGTTTTTAAAATTTTGGCCGTATTAGTTTTGGTCCGTATTGCATAAATTTGTTTTCCTGAGAATAATGAAAGTTTTTCATTTAGCATTTATAAGTGACCATTGACTATTAAATGACACTTGATAATAGAAAATATTACTATATGTTGATGACTAAATGTATTATATTTTTAAATTTATATTATTGTACTAGAAATACGTAATTGTGCACAAAATTTTGTCAATGATGAATTTTTCATTAACTCCATAACTCACGTTAAATAGAATAATTTAAAAGACTATTGTTTTATTCTTTTCAATTTCTTTTCACTATCACAATTTAGCGATATAGCAGTCCTACACTGCTATAGTGATGACAAAAAAGCCCGTTTCTACATAATTGGGTCACCTTGGTACCTAGGGCCTTCTCGGCCACAGGAGTGGGTCTTGGGGGACCCTAAGGTCGTACTGAACCTCTTTGGGGCCACATGCACTTTTGCTATTATCAAAATACTTCTCCCTTTTCAAAATATATCTGTGAGTTTTGACCAAACACATATATTAAGAAAGGTAATAAATTATATCAGAAGTGAAATTCTTAAATTTATGAAAGATGAACACCTGTGAAAGTATTTAAAAAGGATGTTTTTATTAATCAAGAATGAAAGTTTATGGCTCAAAGAAGATTAGATGCCTTCCTAGTCTCAACCATAAATGATACCGAATAGGGATCAACAAATGTTATTTTTAGGATCCCATTGGCACCATATGAGAAATCAAAGTCTTTGGGTTCCAGGGGGAGTATGGTTGCAAGGTTGAAACTTAAAGGAATTGATGGAAGGGCACCACTAGGAGTGAAGCCTGCAGCTTAATTTGATTCGACACAAGAAAAATTACTAGGTCCAGACACAGTAAGGATTGACAGACTGAGAACTCTTTCTTGATTCTATAGGTGGTGATGAATGGTCGTTCTTAATTAGTGGAGTGATTTGTCTTGTTAATTTCGTTAAAAAGCAAGACTTAGCTTGCTAACTAGCTATGTGGAGGTAATGGTGCTTGTACGAGTGGTGTGGCAACACTGGATTCAAAAACGACTCTCAGCAATAGATATCTCGGCTCTTGCATTGATGAAGAATGTAGCGAAATGTGATACTTGGTGTGAATTGTAAAATCTTGTGAACCATCGAGTCTTTGAATGCAAGTTACGCCTGAAGCCATCAGGCTAAAGGCACGCCTGCCTGGATGTCACTAACCGTTACCCCAACCCCTGTGCCTTTGGTCACGGAGCGGGGTGAATAATATTAAATAGAATGTTTTGAAAATGTAAAATTAATATTGGAAGAACAAAATTGATACTTTATTTAAATGCAAAATTAACAGATATTTTTAAATATGAAGTTATTTGAAACTTGAATGATATTCTGAAAGAAAGAGAGTATAGTGAATGAACTAATATATTGCTACATATTAATTAATATAACACAATGTTCAAGACTAATATTATATAAAATGTTTTAAAAATATGAAATTAATTGGGGATAGTATATAAATTATATTTATCATTTTAGTTTGCACATTTCTATTTTTGTGGTGAGTTTATCAAGGAAGAGAAAATCGGACAAGGTATTGAACCGATCAGGGCACTATTTAAAGGTTCAATCGAGGTTCAACTAGGATATAATAAAATATACATTAATATATACACACTATAGACGAACAAATTAAATTATTGTAACAATTTCTAAAGATAAAAACTATTACAATGCTGATGATAAATGTGTATTTAGTTGGGTTGAATGAATATGTCAAATTAATGAAATTTGACCCAAATGCATTTTAAATAAATCCCAAACCCAAATGTACCTTCCCCCATCACATCACCTAACCACCACCATTAAAAAACTAAAAAACTCAAAACTGAACTCTGACACACTCTCTCTCTACCCCCATGTGTAACTAGTCTCCATCATCACTCAACACATCACCTAACCCAACACATGTACCAATCCTATCATGACATCACACCACTCCAATTCCTCTCTTTCCTTCTTCTAGTTACCCCCAAAAAGAAAGATAAAAGGAAGTAAAAGTAGAAGCAGCACGAAGCTATAACCAAGAAAAAAAATAAAAGAAGCAGCGCACAGCAGAAACAGAAGTAATGCGAAGCAAGCCTTTCCAACCTTTGTAGAAGTGCAAAGTAGAAGGGAAAGCAGAAGCGCAAAGTAGAAGGGAAAGTAGAGGCACGAAGCAGAAATAGCACGAAACAAAAGTAGAAGCACAAAGCAGATGTTAAACCGGCCAACCTTTTGCAACCGGACCGGTCCACCAGTTTTCCTGGTTTTACCCAATTTTGACTGATTCTTGACTAGTTTCAAACTCTACCGGTTTTAGAGGCCTAACCAAACCGACAAGATGACCGGTTCCTGGCTAACCCGGTTAGGATCGGCCGATCCAGTCCAGTTTTCTCTTCCATGGAATTTATGTATATTGGTGCATTTAAAATCCTCCTAATTTAAAATTTTATTCACATGTATTGAATATTACTTAAATATTGTATACGTTATAACTTATGTTATTATGAGTAGAATTTTAAACTTGAAACATTATTAGGTTATTTATTAAGAGGATATATCGTCACTCTATCTTGACCACATTCTACTAACAACGATACAGAGGTAAAATATTTCAACATGTAATTATATTTGGTCCAATAAAAGTTGAAGACAAATGCACTATAATATGCAAACTAAATTATCAATTCACATTTTGTTGAGAGAAAAATAAAATTATGCATAAAAAATGTATGAGGACTTCTAAAAACATGTACTCCAAATAATTGAATTTTCAATTCCATTACTGTCTATTGAAGAAATTAAAACTGGGAGAACTGTAGTGGAACGTTGTATCATGAAGGGAGTTTGGATAGTCCGAATTGTTAAAAAAGAACCCTGTAAAGGGAATTCGGACAATCCGAATTCTTGATGGCACTATTGCATAACACTATAGCAAGAATAGAATTTGGATAGTCCAAATGCTTAAAAAGAAAGCACCAACATAGAAGATCAAAAGGAATTCACGAAGCCTAGTAGAACACTATAGCATGAAGGGAATTTGGATTGTCCGAATTCTTGAAAAAACAAAAAAAAAAAGATTGTAGCGACACTATGTAACAACGTTGGAGAGACAATTAATCCAATCAAAAACAAAGATTTTAAAGTTATAACTAAGAAATTGAAAAATATAAACTTTTAATCTAACAAATTTATCAAACAAATTTGAAAACTTGCTTTGTCTCATATTTTTAATACTTGTTTGTATGGCACTTGTTAAAAAAACCTTTGAAAATAATATTGCATAGACATGATGATTTGACATCGACTATGACGGGAGACTCCATCCATTTTAAGGAAACAAATTTATATTATTTATTGTTTGGAAGTTTTAATAAAAATTAATTATTTTATATTAATTTTATCTTTCTTTTCATTAATTATAATAGTTTATCTTCTCTAACTATTTTTTTCCTCGAACTATCATGTATAATTATATGTTTAATGTAATTTTTGAATTTATTAACACATTGCTATTAATCTTTATTTTTACCCATTTTATTAAGGAAAAATATAATAATGCAGTGAAGTGGTACAAAAGATTATATTTTATGATCAAACTTTTCATGATAAATTTCACGGCTTATAAGATTTAGCTTATCCAAAGAGTTGACAAACACATTAACCAAGGTGTTTAGCAAAAATATAATAAATAAACAAGTATCGGTACGTATAAATATGTTTATGAGAGAATAGTTTAAATTAACATACTAAAACGTAAGTCCATCCTCATTTGATATAATGTTTGTGTGATAAAATACAGATATAAGAGCGAGAAACATTCTTTTTTCCTATTGGATTTAGTATCCTAAAATTTAGACTGTTTAGGCAATGCTAGACTAATGACTAATGAATCGTCTACAAAATTCTGTGATTGAAATATTCTAATAAGTTCTATGCATAAATTTATATTGTAATTCTAGTTTCATCTCTTATATTAGAGAAATTTTTACATTCACCTATAATGTCATGTGAGCATATTTCATATTCAATTAAAGTGGCACTTCAATTATGGACTATCTTATAATTTGGCATGGATTCATGTTTTAAGGATTTTAATTTGGTTTGTTATTTGAGGTTGGGTTTGCAGAGGTGATCAATTCCTCCAAAGGTGCAACAGCTGAAGATCTTTAGGGCAGGGGAAAAAAATCTCTATTACCCAATAATTTGAACTCTTAGGGGAAAAAAACACTATAGCGACACTGTAATAGAAGAGAATTCGGACTAATCAAATTCTTGAAAAAGACTATCACAGATTGTTGTAGGCAACATTGTGCGAATCTACTGTCTAAGACTCACCACACTCAACCTCTTCCTTGAAAATAATCATTTAAAAAATTTGATTCGAAGATAAATTAAACTATCAAATCATCAAGCTAACAAGATTCAAAAAAATCTCTTCAACTGGGAAATGAAAAAATAAATAAACAAATTCTAAATACCCACAAAGTTTCAGCAACACCAACAATGTAAAATGCATCAAAGTTTAGTGAACATATGTCTAACTTCCTTCTTTGTTCCAATCCACTAAGAAAAAGGCCACCGTTCGAGGTTATCGTCGTGTACACCTTCATAGACATTCTGGTTCCACTATGTTTTCGACACTTGGTGTATCATAAGCGAATATCAATTCACCGTGCTAGATATTCCGAAGTCCCAGTTTCTAGGCACGGAAAGTCACCCCTTTTTTTGGGTGAAGCCTCCATTATTGTTGGAGTGTGGCAAGCAAGCACGAAAAGTAACAATTAACATAAAAAAAAATGGCTACTAGAATTCACATAATACAACTTAGATCTGACTTTCAACTTCAACAAAAAAGCTTCTTCTTCCATGGCAGGTCTTGCCTGTCTGAGCCAAGCCTGCATAATGCACAAAATTATGGACCTTTCAACAGCTAGGGATTTCAAACATTTAAGGAAAATTCTATTGTAGTTTTGATTAGGGAGGGAAATTACTTTTCTGACCTTATTTGTTCTTGACAAAAGATCTTTGTTAACTTCAACAAATGCATGGTTATGGTAAACCATAGAACTAACCAAGAACATATAGCTACCATATGTCTTCATCTTACGCTGCCAAGTTGTTACTTCATTATTCCTTTCATAGTGCTTTGTGCACAATAGGACGCATCCATCCATCCATCTCTCATCCATCAGTGATGGTTTTGACCTCACTCTATTGCCAAGGTTGTCTACTGCAAAGTCCTTCTCATCATTCAAATGGATGGGTTGCTAAAACCCTAATTCCCAAGGTCTGCCTCATCATCCAAATTGCTATATCTCTGAAACCCTTATTCTCTTTGAAAGCATAAACCCACTTATTCATCTCACGTTTTGAAGAACTAAAAGAAAAGCTAGAGCGCAACATGCGTAAAAAAAATCTCCCTTCCTCTCTCTCTATATATATGTGTGTGTGTGTGTGTGTGTATGTATCAAAGAATGGCCCCTTTTTCCTAGTGATAATGGCGACAGCTTGTATATGCTATGGGTGGTCATGGCTACCTGAAAACTTTATAATTTTCATATACATACCTTTTCCTCCTTTAAAATTTTATATGTTAGAAGGATTTGAATGATAATATATCATTATTAAAAGAAAGAGTGATGTTAGGTGTACAACTAAATTGTACAACAAATGTACACTGTAACACCCTAATATTTAACTCAACACGCTTAGGACGCATTTAAGTTAATTATTAGTCATTACTCTTTTGTTCCAGTTTTTAACTCAAACTTCTTTAAAATACTTTAGTAAAAATATGGGTAAAATTTTTTTTGAACTTAAATACCAAATCGTGAGCCGCGCATACTAAATACCTAACGTCATTACTTTACCTACGTAAGAGAGATGTTAGAAACGAATATCAGGTAAATACAGAATACAACCATAACATAACATAACTCAAATAATGATGACATATCAATAACTGTATCATAATAGTGATGTCTTGTAATCTTAAGGACATCAATATATATCCATCAATAATATACAAACTGATAACTGAGATACAATTACTCTAAGGGAAAAATATCCAAAAGGAAGTTATCTCCGTAGCTCCTCGTCCACTCTCAAGACAAATCACGAACTACACCTTTATTCATGTCTGGAGACGACACGGAAAAGAAAAAGGGATGAGAAACTTATACAAGAATCTCAGTAGGGCTTCCCGACTATAACACAAGTTTCATCGTCATCGTCCCCAGGAATCTCGGGTTTAATTATGAAAATGGTGAACATATATATAAGGTTCATTTATTAAGTTCTAAATATCATTAGCCGAGACCCGTATCTTTTAGCATGAATCTCAATGTCATGAATGCAACATATTAATCATGGATGCATGTCAATATCATATACATAATATCATAAAATTCATAAAACAATGCATATGATATAAAGAACATCATGATCATCATTCTTACAGGTGACTTAAACTTCTTTTTTCTCTTTTCCTTGGGGGCCGCCCTATAATTCTCTCTTTTCTCGAGAGTTCTAGGTTATGAGCTCATACCTCACTAGTCATCACTAGCGTATTCTTATCCCTTTTGATAAGATAAATTCCCGACTCTTAAGGTACGGGATAGGGGGCATTAGGATCACCTTTCATAACCTTTAATTCGGGGAGTCTAAATGATCATTTCCTATTTGGATCACCTCTCATAACCTTTAATTCGGGGAGTCTAGAGGATCATTTCCATGTGTTTTATGTCACCTTTAAACTTGGCATGTTATATAGAGATGCAAATATGAATAACTCATCATTTCAACATTTCATGCTCATAAACTTCATGGAATCATGCATCTCAATTTATCAAGCATAATTATAACATACCATAACTTAAACTACATAAACATGCATCATACTTCATTGCATATATCCATAGGCCATATAAGTTTCAACACATGAATACAGCCTTCACAAGATATCAACCGCATTCATGCCATCAAATTTATCAACATTTATGCTTAAGCCCCAAAGGGTCAAATCACAATTTCTCAAAGGTTACGGGTCAAAATGCAAATACCCCTTTGTAACACCTTCTCACAAACTAGAGATCTTTAACATTAACCAATACTTTTAATAGACATATAACTATTAGAAACCGTTATAAACTCATAGTAAAAACCTTTTAAGGCCATAAACCAAATTTCAATACATTTTAGGGGTCAAAGTACAAAATCGCTTGTTTTTAATATTTAACGACGACCGAAATTTCTAAAACTTTATATAAACTTCATAAATGGTATTTTGGACTCATGGACACATTCAACATCATTAGTAGCTTTAAATAAAATCATTTGGCTGAAATAACATAGTTGATAGTTCAAAACACAACTTTCTGCATTTTGCAAAACGGCCCAAACTAACACTTGTAACTACCCTTTTATGCATCTATGGTACCAAAAATAATTTTTACAATAATTATTAGCGATTTAAACTCATCTAAACATCCTAAATTAGTAACCTTTCCAGTTCTAAAGGATTAGATCAGAATACTACAATTTTAGCATTTAAAATCATGAGAAAAATCGTATTCTTAATCCTTTATAATTTCTAGGTCTTTCAAAATTTCTTTGTACAAATTTAAAGACAAGATCATACCTAAAAATAAAGTATATCAAGATTTAAATCAGAATTATATAAGTGCCAAAAATAAATAGATGTGAAGTGTCCATGATCAAAGTTGTCATTTAAAATAAAACAAGTAAATCTTGAACTTTAGGATTTAAATGATAACTAGAATCATAAACTTGTCTTGTAACCTTATTATTATCATTATAAGGTGATAACTTGGAAATATAAATATGAAATGCAAGGCTTGAAATATAAATATAAAGATGCAAATTCATTCTTAGGTATTTATGATTTAGGTCACAACTTGAAAGTAAATATGAATATGCAAGTTCATATTATTATCTTCAAGAATTAAAGTGATAACTTGGAATATAAATATGATTATGAAAAGCTTGAAATATAAATATGATATGTAAGAACTTATAATATAAATATGGATGCAAGTTCATTTTTATGTCTTATTAAACTTAAAACTCAAGACTTAGTAACTCCTTTAGAAATCTTTTGTCATCAAGAATTAAATCTTGGGCTTTAGAGGACATTTAAATGATGGATTCACAACCACCACCATGATTCCTCATCATCAAGCCATGGTCATTATCAAATCATAAAAATCAAAAATATAAAGGAAGAACAAAAGAAAGAACATGAAATAAAATCCCTACCAAGTTTTTTTTTTGTTAAGTAGAGCAAGAGCTTGATCTTGTATGAGATATCAACGACAAAAATCTGATTTTAGTGATGGTATATATTTGGCCAAGTGAAGATGAAATGGTGGGAGGATTTTTGTTGTGTTCTTGTGTTTGGATATGGAAAGTTTAGGTGCTTAGGGGTTGGTTTACGGTATGTATGTGTTTGTTTGAGCTTAGGAACTTGGATGGATATCAAGAATGGAGTCTCTTGGAGGTGGAGAAGGAAGAAGAAGAGAGCTTTGTATTTAGAGAGAGAAGAGAGGATTTTTGGCTAATTTTTGTGAGCAAGACTACAACCAAAAATACAAATGGTAAGAATGAATGTTTGTGTGTGAATTAGGCTTGGAAAACACATATTTATAGGGATTTTGGGGGGTGAGGCAGCTGCATTAATGGCTATAATGGGGAGTATTTTTTTTTAATTTTTGTGAGTGGTAGGACATATATTTGATGGGTATTTAATTTGTAATGGTTTAGAAATGATAAATTAGTGTAAGTGGCTTAACCATCAAGAGTTTAAAATTCCTCAAGACAAGATTAAATGGCCAACACTTATAGTGGAAATTTTAGTGCTAATAATCTGAAGTAATAAAATAAAAATAAATCTAAAATATATTTTATTTTTGAGAAAAAGAAATTGTTAGTGGAAAAGAAATTGATAAACTAAAGTAAGTGCTTAATAATCAAATATTTAAGGTGCTCCACTACAAAATTAAATGGTCAACATATGTAGTGGAATTTTTAGTGCAAATAATCTGAAGTAATAAAAAATAAATAAATATAAAATATATTTTATTTTTAAGAAAAAGAAATTTAATACACTAATTTCCTATTATGTGTCTTAAGAACCTCTTTTTAATTAAGAAAGAAAAACAATCTTTTCTAAAATAATCTTATGCTTTAAAATTACCTCAAATAATTATTTTGACTCAAGATAAATAAATAAAATTAATTTATCTTTAATTAGAGTCTAATATTGCCTATATTTATTTGATTACGTAAATAAGCTCATTTATTGTTAATTAGGGGCAAAATGGTAATTTCACACAAAAACTCCCCGAAACCACCTGAACATTTTCAAATATCAAATTACACATGTAATAAACATTTTGAACTAAGGCGATGACTAGGTTCAGAAATTACTTAATCTCGTGTTAAATTACCATAGGGGTATTTTGGTAATTTCACTTGCGGTAGAAAAAATTGAAGTTAATATTTTCACATCTACAACACACATAATCCTCTTCAAGCATAAAACTAACCCCTTGAGGATAGCCTGGACTGGCCGTCCTTGATTTCGGGGCAAAAATGACCTTAGGGGTATTTTGGTCATTTGTACATTGAAAAATTGAAAATCGCGATTTTTGCACATATTGCTATTTAATCACCATATAATGTTATTCTAATATCAAAATATCCTATTGAAGATGGCCTGGACCATTTTGGCCTCAAATCTTGTGTAGAAATTACCTATGGGTATTTTGGTCATTTTGTATAGCAATAAAAATCGAGGCGTTACATACACCACACTCCTTATTACTATTGGATTTGATGAATGAGCAGGGATCACATATCACATCCAATGGTAGTAAGGGGTGTGGTGTGTATTTGTTGCACAATTTAGTTATACACCAAACATTATTCTGAAAGAAATTAGGTAAGTCAAATACCCCAGGGACCTAATTTTATCATCCACTCTTATTTTACTTTTTATTGTTTATTTCTTTCTCAATAAGATAAAATTTAAATATTTGAAGAGGTTGATTCTTATATACTTTTTACTTAGTTAGATATTACAATATTACAGTAGACAAAATATTATACAAATATGTATTCTTGAATTCTGATTATGATATGTGTATTTTTTTCATAATAAAATCCCACTTTGGTCCTTGACAAAAATAATGCTAGACAAAATATGTCCTCAGAAAAACATTGTGTGATCCACCACAGGTAAAGAAATAGTACAAGTTACTCACTACTTATTATTTATGGGGTATTATATGACAAATTGATTTTTAATGATTTTTTATACATTATTTTTTAATGATTTGTAAAATAGTTCAATTTGATTTCTAAAAGAAAAAATACGGATAGGACAAATAAGTTTATTACAACACTGATAAAGACCAACTTTCATTTTTAATTATGAAGAACTATGAAATTTATTTGTTTTCTTGAGTGACCAATTCTACATTATTTTTGTCAAAATACATTATGACTTTCTCTTAAATTTCTAGATTAAATAAACATTATAATATATATATATATATATATATATATTATTTTGTATATGTATATCATCTTTCAATATTGGTCCTCCGTGAATAAAAAAAGTTCTAGCTTTGGCCTTGCCTAGTGAATAGCTAGAAACATATGCAATTGTGCATTATGATCATGTTTCATGAAAAATCCTTATACAAAAGGCTGGCTCCTTTTCTTCATCAATTTTTTTTATATGGATTCTTCATCAAAATTATATTGTTTATGCAATACTGTTTAAAGATTAAACATAATCTCGCTCTTGACTAAAGAATGATGAAGAATGGTTAATGCCAGAAAAGAATAGGCTAGAAAGCAAACAACCGTATTAGGGGATCGATTGTTAATAGGTATTTGGAAACCTTGGAAAGTTCAACGCTCTCAGGAATTGAATTCAATTCTATGATTTGAAACTGACTAAACAGATGGAATCAAATTCTAATAAGAATTGAATTCTATTACATGGTGTTTGGAAATCCCTGAAATTGAATTCTCTTAAAAATTGAAATTCAATTCCTTGATTTGGAACTAAACTTAATCCAAGAATTAAAATCTCAAGAGAATTCAATTCTATCAAACCCCAAAAAGTAAATCACACTCAAATAGGTCTAAATATTGATGTGAGAATTGAACTCCAAAAAATAAAATAACCAAAATAATATTACTTGAATATAATAATTTTGCTTCTGACTATTAGTGAAGGACAATATAGTAACTTCAAACATATTCCAAATCAAGGAACTGAATTCAATTATTTAATTTACTGATTTATTCCAAACATAATAATTGAATTCAATTATATTATGAATTTAATTCAACTCCATCTTATTAAAGCATTTCAAACACCCTAGTAAAAAACCCACAAGAAAACCACATCAAAATATGTGAGATTTGCTCATGGAATTGAGCTTAAATAATGAAATACAGAAAATATCCAAAGACTTGTTTTAATTGTGTCATTTATTTTATTAATAAAGGTTAAAATAGTCAAAGTACCTTAAAGAATTAAATTCAATTTTATAGTTTTTTGGTCTATACCAAACATAGAATTCAATTCATAATAGAACGGTATTTAATTCTCGAAGAAATTCAACTATTCTATTTGATCAAATAATTCCAAACACCTTTTAAAGTAAAAAATTTGTAAAATATTTTCTACGCGATATTTCTATTATTTATTTAATTTAATGTTGCTATTGATATTAGGAAGACAGGTATAAATAGTAGAAGATTTATGTTGAAACCTAGCTCCCATAACCTTCTAGTCAGGGGTTTAAATATTGGTAGGGTGTATGGTGAAGATCTTGTGGCCAGAGGAAATACTCATATTTGTAAGTTTTATGCCTCAGGAAGATTAGTCACTACTACTACTGATGGTGAATATCATTGGTTCATCCGGTAAATGACAATATTATTATTTAGTTATCTACTTATATGCATAAAATTCTTAATTATTTTCACAAACATGCGTAATTAAATGACATCATCATTTATAATGGTTAGTCCTCTCAATTTCTCAATTTTCTACCCAATAATATTAATTCTTTATTATTTATATGTGACTCCCTAGCCTCAATAGACACTACTATATATAAAATTGGTAATTTTTATTTAGCAAAGGCATTACGACTAGAAATTCTTCTTGAAAAGGATAAAGGAGAGGCAGGATGAGAGTTGAACATGGGATTCTTCACTCAAAGGTGCATGAGACAAACCACAACCATTAGACGTATAGACTTAACTGCATATAAAACTAGTACTTTAGAAATCGTATTATATTTTCTTAAATCAAATTGTAATTTGGAAATATTAAACATAGAGATAATAGTAATCATAGTAATTAAAACAATTAATAGGTTACCAATAATTAAAATTTACATATAATAATGAAGTGTAAGTCATCCTTTGTATATTTTAATATGTAAAAAGTGTATTGGCAAGTAAGCTGCACTTTAAATAAAGAATTAAGATTTAAATTTTATTTTTAAAAAATTATTAAGAAGGCCTCTTGATCAGAACTATACCTAAAAATAAATATCAAGTTAACAAAGTTTAACATTATATATATACAGAAATTAAAATTATTGATGGAAAGTATGCTCAAAGGAACCCGTCATGGGTGCGAGTTGTCTTAAATCATACTATGTCTCCAAAATAGATGTAGAGGGATCTGAACAGTTTAAAATATTTGATACCAAAATAGTTGATGTAAGATGTATATTGTTAAGTACACTTCTCTTTGCTTCTTTTGGAAGATATTATATTGTTGGGCAATATAGATAGGTGCACTAGAAGTGCCGTTATGTTTTCATATAGGACTTGCTTTGTGAATGTAAGGAAATTCCTCCTTGCTTTTTTGTTGAACTCTCTTGGTTCTAGATTTTGAATAAAAATATGTAAATATAGTATTTGATGTGAATATGGGAATCTTTCCTTATTCAAATGAGGATGTTGGTCATATCTTTACGTAAGAAGTGAAGTTTCTATTTGCAAAGACAAAATGTTTGTAGTCTCAAGGAGGTATTTAGAACAAGAAGCTAGTTTATTTTATAATCCTTGAATTCATGTGCAATAGTGCAAACTATGTTCAATATTGAAGTAAAGGAAACAAGCGGTTCTATACCAATATGTGATAAATTATTTGCTCCAGTTCCTATTTGTTAAATTTGAGTAGGAATACAATTATACTTGTCCAACAATCATTGTGCCAAAACTTGCTTTTGACTTAGTCAATGTTTTGGCTCTCCCATGTTTCTAATTTCGAGAAGAAACACTCTATCCAACAAGCATTGTATCATTATATCACTATATGAAACCAATGTACACAATTTAGATTTTAAATGCTATGTATTAATTACAAGAAGTGAAAATGCTACTTGTGTGTGGGACTCTCGTTACAACTACACCCAACTTGGGCAAGAAATTAATTTGGTTAAAATGTTGCGCATATTTTCTTTTTCAATAATAAGAGGAACCAACTCATAATCTAAATTAAACATATGTTTTTATCTATCAAGCACATAAACAATACAAAACATAAATATTGGTATACAACAATATATATATATATATATATATATATATATATATATAGAAAATTATTTTCGGCTTAGTATTTATTGAGGATAGGGTCAAAACAATTGTCAACTTACACCCATTGATTAAGCTTCTTGTTATTAATTATTTTGTATATTGGAAGTTGTTTTTGCCTTTTATGGGTAGCAATTATACACACCATGCATATAATATATTTTTTCATTTTTGCCTAATTATTTATCTTTTTATTTTTGTCAATATTTTGGTGTGAAATATCCTTTTCTTTGTCATAGTATATGATAGGAGATTCTTTTTATGGTTATCCGAGCACAGATAGTTTGACATGGAAGCTAAATAATGGGTTACTCAGAGTAACTGAATGTGATGATAGTGTTGGTGGAAAGGATACTCCAAGGAATCCACCAGGAGTGTATGTTTGCCTCAAATCATACTATGTCTCTCCAAAATAATAAATGTATGGGAATCTAGATAGTTTAGAATATTCAACATCTAAATAGTATATGCATGATGTATGTTCATTATCTGAATGTTTAGAAAATATGCATTAAACATATTTATTATTCCTAAATAAAGAATATGTGTTTGCTCTTTTTAATATTACAATTTTTTAATTTTTTTTGTTTATTATTTCTAAATGAATGCATTTAATGCATAATAAATCTGATTGCGTCAGGTGTAATATATTCCATTTGACAATTGGTGTTCTTGTAAATGTTACAACTTACATGCACCATCTCCCTCAAATCAATTCACAAAAAATTTATTAGATTTTTTTCATAAAAAAGGCATATTATTTTTAAAGAAAGCATATTATCTTAAATTATATGTTTTGATACACTGGGTGAAAGATTAGATGTAAAAAGTTGTGTAGACAACTAACTAGTAATAGATAGAAGAATAACTCATCAATATATATAAAGGAGAATATCAATAGCAATTCAATTGTTGTGTGTTCGGGACAAGAGAAATACAAGAGAACATAAACAAATTTTGCCCTCAGTCATCTTGAGTGTTCACAATCTTTATTAAGTAAATCTAGTGATATATCCAAAAAATATTGGTAATACTAATAGGGACGAAAAGAATACATATGCATTATAAATAAGTTTAACATAATTTTTATTTAATATGAAGTTAACTTAACAAAATAATAGGGGAAAATATGTATATATCTATCTTCTCTTAAAAAAAATTAAAATCTTAACAGGGGCATGAGGCCCCAAAACTTTACACACAAATCCACCCGAGGCAATTCATGCACAATGTGCTTATCTCATGCTCTCATAGCAATATTGTCACTAGGGAATTTTTACACCTTTCTCACCTACTTCTCATAGTGCAAACATACTGCACTAGGACTAGATTTGTGTTAAGTCTAAAGCAATGGATGCAAACATACTGCACCAAGACTAGCTCATGTGCCAAGTCAATTATGGACGAAATTAGATGTCAAAGGTAAGAAATATATTTTCATTGGTTACAGCATGAAATCCAAGGTATATAAACTTTATAATCTAGAGACAAAGAAGGTGATCATCAGTCGAGATGTGACTTTTCATGAAGAAGTAATGTGGGACTAGTCTTCCAAAACTCAGAAGGATCCTACAGTTATTCATGACAATTATGAAGAAGAAGATGGACATGTAGGCACATTAGCTCAACTAGAATCATCAAGTCGATGTCAAAGGGATCGTTAATTACTAGTAAGACTAGAGGATTATGTTGTGAGCAATAATAATGATCCATTTGATAAAGAGATTATCAATTTTGCTTTATTTACAGATTGTGAACCAATAAACTTTGAAGAAGCTTTAACTGATAAGAATTGGAGGAAAGCAAAGGATGAAGAAATTTTTGCAATTGAGAAAAATGACACTTAGGTACTAATAGATTTTCCTATAGATAAGAAGCCAATGGGTATGAAATAGGTATACAAGAAAAAATATAAGCCCAATGGTGAGATTGATCTATTCAAAGCGACATTGGTTGCAAAGGGATACAAGCAAAAGCCAAGTATATATTGATTACTTTGAGTATTTGCCCTATTGCTAGACTTGATACAATTTGGATTATTATTTCAGTTTTTGCTTAAAATAAGTGAAAGATATATCAAATGTATATGAAGTATACTTTTTTGAATAATACTTTAGTGGAAGAATATGTTAAGTAACCTGTAGATTATGTGATCCTTAGAGAACAGGATAAAGTTTACAGATTGAGAAAGCCTGTATGTTTAAGACAGGCACCAAGAACGTAGTACAAGAAGATTGATTCATATTTTATTGAGAATGATTTTCAAAGATGCCTATTTGAACATACTTTGTATATTAAACTTGCTAAGTCTGGTGATATTCTCATTGTGTCCCTTTATGTTGATAATTTGATTTTCATTAGAAATAATTTGAAGATAATTGTAGAATTTGGGGAAGCTTTGGCGAAATATTTTGAAATGATAGACTTGGGTCTAATGTCTTACTTTCTTCGCATTGAAGTTGTTCAATAAGATCATGGAATTTTTATTTCTCAAAAGTAAGATGCTAATGATTTCTTAAAGAAGTTTCAGATGGAGAATTCAAAGCCAACCTCCACTCCATTTGAAGAGAAGCTAAAATTGATAAGGAAAGATCAAGGAATAGCTATGGGTCCTACCTATTACAAGAGCTTGATTATAAGTTTGAGATATTTGACTGCAACTAGACTTAACATAGTTTTTGGGGTTGGATTATTGAGTAGGTTCATGGAGGAGCCGCACAGCTGTCATTTGCAAGCAGGCAAAAGAATTTTTCGCTATATCAAAGGTGACATGGAAATGAGGAAAAACACTTTAGTATATGTTTTTCATCTTGGATCTGGTGCAGTACCTTGGTCTTTAGAGAAACAACCAGTTGTTGTACTCTTTACAGCTAAAGTAGAATATATTGCAGCAGCTAGCTATGCTACATAAGCAATATGGTTTAGAAGAATTGTTGAAGCATTTGAGCAGAAGGAAAATACTCCCACAATAATATTTTGTAACAACAAGGCTGCTATTACACTTTGTAAAAATCCAGTGTTTCATGGGAGATCTAAGCATATTGATATTCGATTTCATAAGATTTGGGAATTGGTGGCCAAGAAAGAAGTGTTGACTGATTACTGTTATACTAAAGAACAAGTTATAGATATTTTTGCAAAACCATTAAAGATTGAATTATTTTGCAAATTGAAGAAAATGCTTAGAATGATTAATTTTAGATGCTTGGTTTAAGGTAAGCAATGTTGGACAAAAATTAAACCAAGCATGGCGAGAATCAAGATGTTGCATCTTTCCAAATCTATAGCCCATCCTATAGCTACTCTACATAAACCACAGAGTTGGAGGCATAAAATCATAAGCATGAAAAAATATGTTTTTAGATCTAATGTAGCCTTTAATGGCCACCTACATAAAGTTAATGTGGTAGTTGGTAGGTTTTGTATCTTTATCATGGTTGTAGCCTATAAAGGCATGCATATATTGCAATATATTTGTTATCCAGTCATTGAAGAAAAATTGCAAGATTATGTGTGCAGTTATAATATTAGAGAATTCAGTAAAGTTTCTTAGTATTTTTCTTCCTCTTTAAGCTTCCATTGTCATAATATTTATAAGTGATTGTATGTTTCTAATATCATCTATAATCGAAAAAAAATTTTAAAATCTTAGCAGAGCCATGAGGCCCTAAAACTTTACACACAAAGCCACTTGAGTCAATCCATGCACAATGTGCTTATGTCATGTTCCCATAGCAATATCATCACTAGCGAATTTTCATATATCTCTCACGTGCTTCTCATAGTGCAAATATATTGCACTAGGACCAGTTCTGTGTTAAGTCTAAAACAATGGATGCAAAAGTTTCATATTTAACTTCAAAACATAGCAATATTTAATCATGAAAATGGTTGAAATATCATGAATAAATTTCAGCTCCCTCGAGGCCAAAACAAATACATATTGTAATATAAAAATCATACACATTCTCTAAATTAGAACCAGATTTGGGTAATAAATTCAAAGAGAACAAACAAATTCAAAAATCGTAACACCAACTAAATGATGATTGCAAAGTTGATCTATTTGATATTGCTTGGCAAGTTTCTTTGTTCGCCACAAGGTTCAAAACTGCAAGTGATCCTCAGCGTAGTAGAGCATAATAGTACTGCGAATCTAAGCTTTTTCTTTTTTCGGTCCATCGGCTAAAGAATTTTTTTCAGCTTAAATATTTTTTTAGTCTTTTATGGATTTAGTTCCTTTAAAGTGAGGATCTTACTTTAGATAATAAAGTGAGCGAATTTTGCCTTGGATCAATAAAATTATACGTGGCTCCCTTTTCACTCTATTTGATCTAAGGATAAAACTTTTCACTTTACTCCTTAAAATGAGATCCTTATTTTAGAAGACTTATAAATATATGTATATATTGTTGTTACAAATATTACAAATTTTATTTTTTTCCTTTAAACATATAATGTTTTTTTGATCCTTATAAATATCATCATTTAACATCAAATTTACACAAAAGGGACTAAAAACATGACTATAGAAAAAGAGAGGGACCAAAATCAAAATAACTTATATTTATAAAGACTAAAAATATATTTAAATTGTTTTTTGTCATGCATTTTTTGGTTTTTTTTTTTGGGTCAAAACCCTTTGTTTTCGTCATCCTGTAAATAAAGTTGGAAAGTGGCCAAAATCTGAACCCATTTTTCGTGTGGGGATCATAGCCCATGTAAGATCTCAACTCACTTAGAAGGAAACAGGCCCAAATCTGTCTCGCCATGGCCTAACGAAACCCCTTTCCGATCCCAAAGAAAAAAAAGAGAGGCTGCGCTTACATTTTCACCCGTCCCGCCAACTCTCAAAAACACAAAACCCCATTTCGCGCCAGAAGCGATTCCCATCTATTCAGATTTATTATTCAGCTTCCCCCACCTTAGCTTCATCCCCATTTTCCTAAACCATTCCGAAGCGGAACCTGTTTGGGAGGCCACGATGAAGGTCAGGTCAGTGAAGCTAAGGGAGGCCCACGCCCACAAGGGCGGGCCCCCGTCATTCTGCTCGGTCCTGTGGGACCAGCAGGCCCGCCACCTCGTCACTGCCGCCTCCTCCGATGTCTCCGTTTCCATCCACGACCCTCTCCTCCCCTCCGCCGCCCCCAGGATCCTCCGCCACCACCGCGACGGGGTCACTGCCCTCGCCCTTAGCCCCAACTCCACTTGCCTTGCTTCCGGATCCATCGATCACTCTGTCAAACTCTACAAATTCCCCGGTATTCCTTTCATATCCCATTTCTCTGGCAAAAAGTTATAAATTCCTTTTTTTTTTTTTAATTTTTCTCCCTTTGATGTCAATTTGGTGTTGATTGAGCTGTAGTTTGGTTATATTAGGATTTTTTTTTTTGATGTTCTGGAATAGAATTGTTGCTTTTCGGTTTTCGTTCTTATTTGACCGGGTGTAAGATTTGATTGTTGTGTCGAACTTTACTATTGTTTAGTTTATCTCTCTCTTTTTTCAGAGGATCTCATAGGTCTAAATCATTGAACTTCTCGATGCTAGGAGATTTGTGTTCTGTATATGAGATTTTTATATTCTTTATGAGATCTCAAATGCTTGAATTGCATTGTTTTCTGTGCGAGAATATCTTTTTGAAACCCGAAAAAGAAAAGTCATTCAACTTCTGTAATTTTCTGTTACTCGTGAATATGGTAAAAGGATTTTCCAGAGCCCCGATTAGTACCATGCCAGTTTATTTTCTCAAAGTCACTGCTGTTTTTGTGATAGTTTTGAATGCTTAGAAACACAGGTTTCAATTTGATTTGATTTTCGGGAATGATCCTTGTCAGGTGGAGAGTTCGAGACTAATATCACCAGGTTTACACTTCCAATACGTTCCCTAGCATTTAACAAATCAGGGAGCATGTTGGCAGCTGCTGGTGATGATGAGGGGATCAAACTCATAAACACAATCGATGGCTCTATTGCTAGGGTCCTTAAAGGGCACAAAGGGTCTGTCACTGGCTTAGCTTTTGATCCCAATGGTGAATACTTAGCGTCCCTGGATTCAACTGGAACCGTTATTTTCTGGGAACTTCACTCAGGGAGAATCCTTCATAACCTCAAAGGCATTGCTCCTGACAATGGGGTAGATTATTCAACCATGAATGTTCTTTGCTGGAGTCCTGATGGTGAGGCCTTAGCCGTTGCAGGGCTACGAAATGATGTGGTAATCTATGATAGGGACACTGCTGAGAAGTTGTTTTCTCTGAGAGGTGATCACACACAACCCATATGCTTCCTGTGTTGGTCACCCAATGGTAAGTACATGGCTACCTCTGGTTTAGACAAGCAGGTTCTGATATGGGATGTTGATAGGAAGCAAGATATTGATAGACAAAAATTTGATGAAAGAATCTGTTGCATGGCTTGGAAGCCAATTGGTAATGCCTTAGCTGTTATTGACGTTATGGGAAAGTATGGTATCTGGGATTCTGTCATCCCTTCATCTATGAAGTCTCCTACTGAGGATATACCTGTGCAGAGCAGGAATAGCAATGGGCTTCTTCTGTTTGAAGAAGAGGATCCAGAACCTAGTGCAAGTGGAAGCTTGAGTGATCTTGGTGAGAATAGTAATGGTGAGTCTGAGCCACTTAGCAGGAAAAGGTTGCGTAAACAGTCTTTCAGCGAGGAAAATTTTGATGAGTATGGTGGCGATGAAATCGATTTGTTTCCCAAGGTTGAATCTCACAAGAAGCGAAATCGCTCACACAAGGAGAATTTGGATGTTGTGAACGTGGGATTGAGAAGCACGATGGTTACATCTAGGCCAAAGATGCAAGAGGCCTTTCAGCCAGGATCCACTCCAGTGCAGCCTGGAAAAAGGCGCTTCTTATGCTACAATATGCTTGGACTTATAACCACTGTTGAACATGATGGATACTCTCATATTGAGGTAATAATACATGAGAACTACAGAAAGATAATTTAAGCTCACTTCGTCCCTAGTTCCCACAATCTCCATGTGCATTTTAGTTGATCATCGTTTCTGTCATATACAGATAAGTTGGTTGTGTTGTTACAGATTGATTTTCATGATACTGGCAGCAGTCCACGAATTCCATCGATGACTGATCATTTTGGATTTACAATGGCTGCTTTGAATGAGAATGGAAGCGTCTTTGCAAATCCTTGCAAGGGGGAGAATAACATGAGCACTCTCATGTATCGCCCATTTAGTAGCTGGGCAAATAATAGTGAGGTCAGTTTATGAGCTTAGCCTAAGTAGTCGAACTCTGCATTTTTTATAAAATAAATTTCTTTACAAGATATTTAATTTCATAAAAGAACATTCAACATTTCAGCGCTTGTAGTTACTGTGCGTTCTCTTTATTTTAAAAATTCCACAGTGGTCTATGCGCTTTGAAGGAGAAGAAGTGAAGGCGGTTGCACTTGGTGCTGCTTGGGTGGCGGCAGTAACTAGTTTTAACTATCTTCGCATCTTTACTGAAGGTGGTTTGCAGGTTTGTGGCACATTGATAGCATATTTACGTGCTTTTTTTATTTCAGTAACTGAATAATGGAGGCAATGTAAAAGAACTTCGAGTTTAAAAGGGTAGATGTGTATGCGCTTGCTAGCCTTTTATCTGAAATTTTAAAACATTTGTGTTAATTTGTCAAACACATGTAACAAAGTTGTAGTTGCTGATGGTAATTATCCTGCAACTTTTGCACAATTCTGAATCTATTTCATTGCAGAGACATGTTATTTCACTAGATGGGCCTGTGGTGACTGCATCAGGTTTCAAGGATAAGCTTGCAG
Source organism: Dalbergia cochinchinensis (assembly GCA_031216125.1). Lineage (NCBI taxonomy): Eukaryota > Viridiplantae > Streptophyta > Magnoliopsida > Fabales > Fabaceae > Dalbergia > Dalbergia cochinchinensis. The sequence continues at coordinate 47,329,407 of CM062373.1, read as the reverse complement.
TTGTCACTCATGCATCTGATTGCCTTTCCTCCAATGATCAGGTTGGTTTCAGTCTTCATGGTAGCTATACTTCTGATATTGGCTGGTCCAGTGTTGTTTTATTTGGATATTCACAGTTCTTCATTGTGCTTTTGCTATCTAGTTTATGAAGAGATTGTCTTGGTTGGAGTGCATAATTAATCTGGCTATTAGAAGTAGAACACTAAAAACTTAACGATACTAAAACATGCAGACGCTAGAATTTAGAGTATTTAATATACCTCATGGGACCCAACCCCTTCGAGGTCGCTTGCCATTATCACCGGGTTCTTCTCTAAGTTGGTTCGGGTTTAGCGAAGAAGGCCAATTGAGTTCCTATGATTCCAAGGTACTTGTTGTGTTTACAATAAATGTTGATATTTGGTACTTTTGAACCCTGCTCATGAATGCATCTTGTGATACCAGCTGATTTCATAAGTATATTATGTAGGGTGTGTTAAGAGCATATACAAGCCAATTTGGTGGTAGCTGGCTTCCTCTCTTCAGGTTCAATGTTTGTTTAACCATGTGCACAGGTTTTATGTGTTGTATGCCTGTCCTTTGGTGATTTATTCTAATGAAAATTTCAATGCAGTGCTGTCAAAGAGAAGAAATCAGATGAAAACTATTGGGTTGTGGGGTTGAATACAAGCAAGTTATTTTGTGTAGCATGCAAAAAGCCTGATATCTTCCCACAGGTACGAGTAGGAACAGTTTGATGCTTTTCACGTTTTCCTCCCATTGTCTACTACTAAATTCCCTTTGGTTTTGACTTGCTTATCAGGTGTTGCCAAAGCCAGTCCTTACACTACTAAATCTTTCATTTCCTCTTGCTTCCTCTGATTTGGGATCTGAAGCTCTTGAAAATGAGTTTATAATGAACAGCATGCATCTCTTTGAGGTTTGTCATAGAAGGCACTCACAGTATTACTTTCTTAACAGTTGATTTGGCTCAACTTAGTTTGAATTGCTTTTATCATTGACATGAATAGCTGAATTTTGTAAATATTTAATATGCAGATTCAGAAAAAAATGGAAGAAATGGCTAGTGCCGGTTTGGACACTAGTTCACTTGATGATGAAGCTTTCAATTATGAAGCAGCACAAGATAGGTGTATACTTAGGCTAATAGCATCCTGCTGCAACGGTGAGTTCTTATGTGTTATGGTCACCACATAAGAGAGTGCTTTCTTGTAACTATAACCTGAATAGTAAAAGTGAAGTAGTCATGCCTCACTTTTGGATATTTCAGGTGACAAGCTAGTGCGTGCGACTGAACTCGTGAAGCTTTTGACATTGGAAAAATCAATGAAAGGTGCAATAAAACTGGTTACTGCTCTCAAGCTTCCAAACTTGGCCGAAAGGTTCAGCACCATATTAGAGGTAAGCCAAGCCTCCCACATTCTAACAACGTAAAAAAAAAAAAAAAAAATATTTTAACACCCAAAAGTGGGACATCCACTTTCCTATTGAATGTGATGGTGACCCTATCCACTTCATCCATCACATTGGTGTTAAATTGACGTTGCTCCTAACAAACGGTGAAAAGAATCATCAATTTACTGACATCTTTACCTGTGTGATTCCTGCGTGTTTTAAACAGGAATGGCTACTCAATGAAATGAAGAAAACTACGGAAACAAACCCCAGAGGTAAAATTCCTGCACCCATCACAGTTGATGCCGCACTCAGTGGAAGCAAGGCCCCAACTCAGACTGAAGCACTAAAAGCAGTGACAATGTCATCATCGCCAAGATTATCTGCTCCGTTGTTTATAAAGAAAGACAACTCACATGGAGTGAATAAAAGTACAATGTTGGATGAAACTATGAAGGCAAAGCTGAAAGCGGATGGAACAAGTGACAAGGAGGGAAAGGTGCAAGGGGATATGCATCAGGTGCAAGGGGATTTGCATCAGGTGCAAGCTCCTCTTCCTCGTACACATGATCCTATAAAGTTGTCAAATAAGCAGTCATTTAACAAGTCAGATGCCAGTTTGGGACAATCAAGTCGGCCCTCTAATCCATTTTTGAAGTCTTCTGTCAAGTGAAGAAATTTATCTAAGTCTAGTGAATGAAAAACGAAAAGTGTCAGGTAGTTCAATTGAGATCAAATATCCAGATTGAATGTTTAGTGGAAAAGATTTTTTTTTTTCTTTCCTTTTCGGTGCTTATTATGATTGATCTTTTATTACAGAAGCGAAAAATGCCAGAAAAAATGAAAAATAATTACTGTTTAAATTCAATTTGAATTCTTTAGTCTCTTGATAGGCTTGCATAGCCTCCTTGAAGAGACAAATCAACTTTTTAAGGTCGAAATTGATAAGTTTCTAACAATCAGAAACTAATATATAAAATTGACTACCAACTCCGACAAAAGTGATAATTTACTGGATATATTATTATCGCTTTGGTGGTATTATCCGGGATCATACTGGATCATGGATTAGTGCCTTTTGAGTTTTCTATTATTAGAAAAGTGGAGGTTCTTGCTATTCTGGAGGGGTTGCGGGTTGCTTGGCAGGAGGGCTTTCCAAGTGTCATTTGCGAGACAGACTCTTCACGCATTCCGTTTGGTTTCCTCATCGACCTGCGACTGTGCGTTGTTCCTTGAAATTCTTTATTCATCGAGATTGGGTGCTACGTTTCTCATGTGTATAGAGGTGCCAACACTTGTGCTATGTGGCTCGTTGTGTAACTATTGCCAATAAGGGGTGATGGACATGGTGCTCTCCTGATGACAAGTTACGCCAACTGCTTCAGCGTGATGCTGCCATGTAGTGTTGCTGTTTACTTTTTTTCGAAAAAATCCTTGATAGATTACTAGATGACATACGGCTCATTCATTTATGGTTGAGATGACTACAAAAGCCTTTCATCAGTTACAAGGGAATGAGGGATATGCTTTATTTCGGCTACCATCTCACACAGTCACACCTTTTACTTAGGATCTTAGGGGTCGATCAGCCACCCACTCTAGATACAGGCTACAACAAACCCATAAAAGGAAATTGAGACCCATGCTTAAGAAGTTTTAAGTACCCTAATTCCCAAGCCATAATCGATCGATCTAATTTTGATATGTATAGATAAAAGTAATAGAATTCTTTTTTTCTTTTTTTGTTTCTTTTTTTGGTCAGAAATTCTTCTGTACCAATTACCAGCAAAATGACTTAGATGGATCATATCATTTGAATTTGCCTTACTCACATGGTGGTTAGGTCAAAATAGGACTGCTTATGTTAGGACCATCACATAATAGACAGACAAATTAAGAGTGAATCAATAATACAAAATAAAAAAAAATGGGCTGCTTTACTTTGTGATCAGTATATTGAATCATATGAATGACGGTAGCCCTTTACACGTAATTATAACCTCACAAAAACCACGACCCAAAAGTCCCGTCATGGCTAGGAAATTGGTGATTTTGAGGCCATAACCACCTTTTCAGAGTTACAAGCTCCAGAGTTCCTGTTAATAATGCATTGATTTGCATTATCGATTGATGCTTCTCGATGCAAATTACTTCAGCTCTTCTTCACCAAGTGTTTGCCGTTGGGGATGTTAGCTCGTGTGTCTGCTGGTGCTGGAAGAGTTGATGCATTGCTACATTGGCTACTACAGAATCTGCATATGACCGGAAACAAGGCAGAGATGTCCTAGCACAGATTACTTTCTATATCTTTGAACGTATTTAGCCCATAGCACATGCTTTTACCTGCTTGACTTTATAATTTCATCACCTATTGTTGTTTGCTCATCAAATATATTGCCTACAAACATACATATTTACTATCACCTGAAATTGGATTATTGTGCAAGTATAACTCACGTTTCAGCATATAAAATAAAGAATAAAGTTATTATGTAACTTTGGCTAGAAACAAAGCATGAAGTTCTGTATTTTGCTTTTACCCCCACCTCCAAATGCACATGATCATAAAACAGCATAAACTTGGCGACACCATATCTAGAGCTATCAGTGCAGAACTTATATGAACGGAAGTTGTCATCTGCTTATATCATACAATTGAGGGAGAGAAATGCAACACAAAATGAACAATCTTTTTGCTTATTTTGATACCCTGATCAGCAATTTAAATATAGCAATTGTGTGCTTATAGTACACAATAATTTGCTCTCAGATAGGTTTATAATTGAATTATTCAGCAAATAACTTTTGACATGACAAGAACTTTAACTTGATTGAACAGATTTTAGTGCTCTACTAGTTACTATCTATGATGCTGCAAAATCTGCTATAGCAATTGTTACAGAAAAATCACATTCAGCATCTCTAAGGTTATCAAGCAGGTGTCAAAATCAGATTATCGTACAACCAAACTTAGTTTGGATTGTGGTAAATCACAAACAACTTGAGTTTGTTCAAGCATTTTATCAAACACAGTGTACAGAAAAAATCGCTCACATCAAGTTGACAAATAATTGAGGTACTTCAAATATTTTATCAATTCATCATACACACACAATTACATAAGCACATTTAAGAGAAGTTGAGGTAATTCAAGAAAAGAGAAGTACTAAAATCAAAGCACAAAATTTAGATAAAAACCTGAGATCCACAATGTTCTTGAGCATTCTTGAGCTCCAGAGAGGGAGGCGGAAAGCATGACAGTGCTAGAAGAGAGAGTCACAAGATCACACAGAGAGTTGCTAGATTGCAGAGCATCACAGAGAGAGGATGGAGTGAGAGAAAGTGCATGAAAACATGATATGAGAGAAGAAAGGAGAGACTGAGAATGGAAGAAAGGAGGGGGGAAAAGAGGAGGGAGAGAGGGGGGGGGGGGGGGACATAAAATTTACCCAACTTTTAATATACTCTGAATCTACTCATATTTCTAGAATATTCGTCCCGTCTTCAAATTTACTCTTTATTCTCCTTTCTAACCAAACATTTTTTTTTTTGGTTTAGAAATATTATCCAATAAATTTTGACCTCACCCCTCAACCTTGGTTAGGTTGTTAGAAGGTAAAAATAGGGGATAAATTTTCACGAATGAGATCCATATGTAATTTTACACATGGAACTCATCCAACAAAACCTACCCCCCCCCTCTCTCACCCCTCGACCTTGGTTATGTTAGGGACCCAAGATATACAAGGGTCTATTTCAGGAGAAATAAGGGGAGTGGTATTGGGCCTGGACCAGGCCAGCAGCACCGGCTGCAGAAGATAGCAGCACGTCAGTTGCTGACAGTTGAGTATTGGTCGAGGGAGAGGGAATTTTGGAGGGAAACGAGGTTAGTTAATTAGCCTAGTATAAATAGATGTAATAAGGGTTGTTTTGTTTGTTCAATTCTTTTGTACTCATATCACAGATTTGGGAAAAACTCTTCCTCTTAGGGTTCTTGTAATCTCCCTTTCTCCTTGGTGATTTACCAGGAGTGTTGCAATAAAGTTTACCATTTCTCTCATCTGAGAATTAGCTGTATCAGGTTAGGTGGTTAGAGGGTAAAAATGGGGGGTAAATTTTCATGGATCCCACCCAACAAAAACAACAACATAACACCACAAAAGGAAAAAAAAAGACATTTTCACCTCTCCACAAACACACCCTTAATCCTACCCTCATCTTACAAGTTTGTATTCCACCACCAAATTTCTTTAACCTTTGGTCCGATGCCTCTTGATTCATATTGTGTCTCATTTCTACCTTCCTAATCCCTTTAGTCATCTCATCTCACACATCATTAGCATTTCCTCATGCCTCCTAACTCTCTACTTATAAGATATTTCCTTTCTAAGTTCCTTTGGATTTAACCCTTCAGTTCCCATCACTTGATTCTTGAAGCCTTATCTTGACTACTTCTTTTCACTCTTTTCATAACTCATACATCCATAACCAAGACCTTGTGGTAGGTAGTCAAACTCTCTTTCTTTAGGAATAATTTTGTAATCCATACAATATGATGGGCCGGAAGGGAAAGGTAATGAGTCATCTTTGTTGAATTATATAGATACTATTATGTGGCTTTCTCACCAAAGACTTCTGAAGATAAGTTGAGGGGTAAATCTCTGGCTAAGAAGTTAACATTACATACAGTTGCAGCAGTTGCAACTTGGTAATATTTGATTTCTGTACACAGGTGGAGCAGAAGAGTACCTCTTGAGACAAAATTGAAGTCAAAGCTCATCTAACAGTCTTCCCCAAAGACTTTCTCACATGCCAAAGTAGTGGAGCAAACACAGAAGTAAGCAAAACACAGGAGATTGGCATGCAGAATGAACAGTAGAGGCTAACAATAAGAACTTCAATAGTTGCATAGTGTATAGATGTGGAAACAGTATGCAGAAACCCATTGATATATTCTGCAGTCCTTCACTCAAGAAAATTCATGATTAAAATGCTCTTATAGACCTTCAACTACCAATAATCTCCACAGGAACAAAATCCATTTTTAAAATGATGAAAGCGCTTGTTGTCCCTTACAATAATATCCCTTTTGACAACCTTTGATACTAATTTAATCGCATTGTGACAGTCTATACAAATGCGTAGATTTTTGCAAACCCTCAGCGTTGTACCTTCAGCCGTATTTAACAAACCAAAGGAAACTGCAAGCTTCTCACTATGACTCTTCAGTATTTTAATCTTTTCCTCTTCTTCCAGCTCATGGAGTACACAACTTGTGTCAGGTTTATATCCAATTTTGCTTATTCTTTTCTCCAATTTAATCCAAGTCTGCTGAATTTTTGATTCTGAAAGAGCTCCATCACCAACAAGAAATCTATAAACTTTCCCTCTGATTTCAATCCAACTGCAACCTGCATCTTTTTGAAGGCCAATCTCCTTCATCCTCCGCCGCACCTTTCTCACATCATCCCATTTTCCCAACCCAGCATATAGGTTTGATAGCAATACATAATTCTCAGCTTTGTCTGGCCCCAACTCCCATAACTTTCTGGAAGCTTCTTCCCCTATATCCAAATCACCATAATTCCTACAGGAACTGAGCAACGAACTCCATATCCCTGAATCTGGTTCATCTGGCATCTCATTTATAAGCTCTAAAGCATCATTCAGTTGTCCTGCCCGTCCAAGCATGTCCACCACACATGAATAATGCTCCAATTTTGGCTTTATCCCACACAAAGTCTGCATCTGACCAAGATATTTTAACCCTTCTCTTACTAAGCCAGCATGGTTACAGGCCATTAGAACTCCCATAAATGTATAAGAATCTGGTCTGCAACCTGAGCTTTGCATTAGTTCAAATAGCTCTATAGCCTTCAGCCCATTTCCATTAATTCCATGTCCTGCAATTATGACATTCCAGGATGCTTCATCTTTCTCATTTACCCTATCAAAAATGTTTTGAGCTTGTTCCACGCATCCACATTTTGCATACATATCTATTAGTGAACAAGTAACAAAGGTGTCCTCCATGAGATGAGCTTTCAATGCAAAGGAGTGAACTTCTTTTCCCAGCTGTAGCACTGACACCTGTGAACAAGCAGCCAGAACACCCATTATGGCAATCTCTTGAGGCTGAATTCCGCTCGAAAGCATTTGACGGAACATATCAAGGGATTCAGAAGGAAGTTCATTCCGTGAAAAGCCAGTAATCATTGTATTCCAGCACACCAAACTTCTGTTTTTCATCGTATCAAATAATAGTTTGGCATGTAACATTTTGTCACACTGAACATAGAGCGACAATAAAGATATCTCAATAAATTCATCTGAATCTAAACCATTACGCAGCATGAAACCATGAACCTCCTTGCCATGGTGTATGAATTTCAGGTGAGCACAAGCTAGAAGAAGGCTACCAATTGTAAACCAATCAGGCTCCAAGCCAGAATCTGTCATCGCAAGGTACAAGTCTAAAGCCTTTCCAGAAAGTCCGTTCTGTGCGAGGGCACCAATAAGTGCATTCCAAGAGCTCACTGTTTTCCCCTCCATACCATTGAACACACGCTCAGCATACCCAATTGAACCACACTTTGCATAGGCAGCAACAAAAGCATTGGCCACCAACTCATCATTCTGAAATCCACGCCTAAGAGCATAACCATGAAGTTCTTTCAAGCATAACAACTGAATCTCTTCCAAACAAGCCGGCAGAACATTTAACACCGTCACCTCGTTCACCATTACCTTCTCTTCCATTGCCACCATCTTCCGCAGCAGCTCAAACGCGCCGCAAGAATCCCCTTCCTTCGAATACCCTCTAATCATGGAATTCCAAGACACAACATTCTTGTCACCAACCATATCAAACAGAATCCGCGCCTCGCACAAGTAACCACATTTCAAATACATGTCCACAAGTGAATTACTCACCTTCAAATCACCATTAAGTCCAAGTTTCAAAGCCAAACCATGAAGCACCGTCCCAAGTCTCACATCACCCAATGCAGCACAAACAGGGATCACTGTCACCATCGTAGCAACATCAGGCACCAAACCTTCTTCAACATTCAAAAGCACATTAAACAGACCAAAACTCTCACCAAGAAACCCATTCTCAAAGTACACATACATCATCGAGTTACACGAAACCAAGTTTCTCATAGGCATATTCACAAACACCTTGAACGCGCTCTCCAAAAACCCGAATTTCCCATACATAGCAATCAACGCGTTCCCAACAAACAGGTCAGAGAAAAGCCCCAACTTCAACGCGAAAGCGTGAACGGATTCCCCGAGTCCCACATCGGCGAGCCCAGTGCACGCCTTGACCACACACGGGAACGTGAAACTGTCCGGCGAGAAACCCGTGTCGGAGACCAGTTCGACGAAGAGGGAAATCGCGTCGCGGAAAAGCGCGTTCCGCGCGTACGCGCTGAGAAGCGCGTTGTAAAGAAAGAGGTTCTTTTTCCGCGAGTTGTCGAAGACGGATCGGGACTCGGAGGGTGACCCGCACGCGGCGTACATGGTGACGATGCGGGTGTTGAGAACGACGTCGTTTCGGAGCAGAGGGGACGAGGAGACCATGGCGTGAACCCTTCGGCCAACATCGATGTGTTCGTGGAGAGCACAGTAGTGGAGCAAAACCCCGATGGCATCTTTGATGGAAGCGGCGTCGTTTGAGTGTGAGTGGAGGAAGGTGAGGGCTTCGGTCAAGTTCCCTGATTGGCAGAGATTGTGAAGGTGAGGCCGGAGAGTGGGTGAATCATGTGTTTTGGTGATGTTTTCGTGTGTTTGGAGGGTTGAAAGAGAGAGGGATGATTTTGGGGTGGGGATTGAAGGAGAGGGGCGGTTGTTGTTGTCGATTCTCCATGACCAAGTCCATGTGGGTGTATGGTGGATGGGGAAGTAATGGTGGTGGTTGTGGCGGTGATAGCACGACGAGAGTAGTAGTGGTGGCGCCAAAGAGGCCATCGTTAACGGCAAACTTCGTCTCGGATTCAGTCCTTGCAGCACGTACTCCTCGTGCTATGATTGAGAGCTCTGCATAGCATGCAGGGAAGTGACTAATAATAGAATAATGCGTAAATTCAACTTATATTTTGTGAAAAAATCACTAATATTTTCTAGTTGTTTAATCTACACTTATATTTTCTCAACTTATCAAATTTTAAGTATTTATATTATAATCACACTCTTCATTTACAAAACATCATTAATAAACTTAATGAAATGACATTTTGGTGATATCAACTATTTTTAACTAATAAAATTATAAAAATATCTTTATCTACTCGGTTAAGTTTAATAGTATTTTTATAATTTTATTAGTTAGGTACAGTTAATATCACAAAAATATCATTATGTTAAGTTTACTAACGGTGCTATGTTAGGGAGGGGTGTAAGTGTAATATAAATACTTAAAATTTGACAAGTAGAGGAGGTGTGAGTGTAAGCTGGACAACTAGAAAGGTGTGAGTTATATTTTTATAAATCTGAGGGGGGTGAGTGTAATTTATAGAATGAGAGAGACAAATGAGAAGTAGAGTGGAAGAGATAATATGACATTATTGTTTGGATGTTGTATTCATTTCTTTCTTGACCCACAATTTAGAGCGTAAAAAAGAGCTTAGTTTTGAGTGGTAAAAGAAAGACACATTGTTGTGACTACCTATGCCACTTCTTCATCTAAAATTACTTTTAAGACCAGTTCTTAGGTGGGGAGAGTTAAGTTTGTGATTACGTGATCGCTTAATCTCAACCATCAAAATAGCATCCAATGGTCCAGATAAAAGATTTTAAGTGTAAAAAATAATTCTATAACAATATGTTTTTATATTTTAATATTCGTTAAAATGTATATTACCTATTTCACCTTCTTTGTCCCTCTTCATTGTCTCTTCTCCTTCAACCTTTGACAACCTCTCCTCCCTTGTTTACCCGCACCACCTCCTCATCCTCCAAAACTGTCAATCCATCAAAACTGGTAGTATGGAGGTTGTTGTCACCACTCACTAAGAAGGGTTTGTAGAGAACACCAACAAGGCAATCAACTTTGTTATTTTCAGTTGATAGCGCTCTTGTATCTCTTCCAAGAAAGATCATTACCTTTTTCTTTTTGGAAGCAATTGCTCTTACATGGTCAGATTTCATGGGCACTTTAAGCTTGTTTGATTTGTTCAAAACTTGTTGAAGATTATTGAAGATTTTTTTACGTACAAATTAAAGATTTATTGATCTTCTAAATGCTTGAATTATGAATGACTATGAATGGTGATAAGGGATTTTCATTTGTGTATGATTGGTAGGTGAGATTGGTGTTTAAAAGGATAAAAAACTGTGCAGTAAGGTATGGAAAAAGTTACAATGTGTGTATGCTAATATGAAGGGATGCGTGAACAAAGAGAGAGAGAGAAGGTCGCTGTAAGTGCCAGCAAAAGAGAGATAGAAAATGAGGTAGAAGACAAGGATTAGAAGGTAATTTTAGTGCTTATTTTTTATTATAATAGTATCAGTGACCACATGGTCACAAACTTGGCCTTCCCCACCTTAGAACTTGCCTTACTTTTAAATAATGGTCACTTAAGTTTAACATTGTTATTCCTTGTTACTTTCTCAATTTTCATTCTCTCAATCATAGCCCCCTTAGGAAATAGAATGTGTTTGGATGGACTTTTTTAAGCACTTTTTTTAAGAAAAAGTTATCTTGTATTTGAATAAACAATCTAATAAGTACTTTTAATTATTAAAATTACTTATAAGTATGTTTTGATATATGAAAATAAAAGCACTTTTTTATATCAAATTACATAAAAAACAAGAATAAAAATTTAACAACGTAAAAACACTAATAACCATTCTCGTACAAGGCGTTTGGAAAGTTCTTAGTTGACGGAATTGAATTCATTTCCATTGAGAATTGAATTTCATTTGGATTTGAATTGAATTCTTGTGTTTGGAATAAATCTTTTAAATTTTGGAATTGAATTCATTTCCTTAGTTTGAAATGTACCTAAAATAAAATGAATTGTACATCTTGACTATTTTATCTTTTATTAATAAAATATCATATTTTAATAATAACTATAACATAACACAGTAAAAATTTAACCAAATGACTTGATAAAATAAATTTATCAATAACTTTTGTGTCTCATTAGATGAAGAATTATTCAACCATGTAGAAAAGCTTGGCGCACAGCAACACTAGCATGGTACCACACGGGAAGAAACAGATCAGTCATGCACAGAAACAGTGCAATGCACAGTACAGTAGTGCACATAAGAGTGGCACACAACACACAGCACATAGCACACACACACTCATTCTCCACATAGCACAACAAAATCATCCATTTTTAGAAAAGAGAGTAGAGCAAAACAGAGAAGAACAAGAGGAAAAAAAAACCTTGACGTGGTTTTGTGGGAGGGTAATTTAGTAATCTCAATTTTTAATGTCAATTCCATCACCAAATCAAACCACTTTTGGTCTGATTTCAATCCATTGGTTTTGTGAGATTTTAATTCCGATGGGATTTCAATTCCCTTATTTAAATTAATTTCAAACAGTGGAATTCAATTCAATTCTTTGATGGAATTGAATTCTAGGGATTTTCAAACGCCTTGTTAATAACTCATCTGTTATACTATTTCTCAATTTTTTTTATTACTCTTACATCTTCTTGAGTTGTTTCCTCCTAACTTGAGCATCATGCATGTAGAAGAGGAAATTTTAATAATGGTCTTCTTAGTGCTTCCATAAAAATTTTAGTATTATGGGCAACATTTTTCCAATCAAGCCATGCAATACATATCAAAATGACATACAATCAATACAACAGTGTTTTTATATTCGCACATACATAGATAGCTATATGAGTGTCATCTATGGCCCAAATACAATCTTTAAAATAAGGCTAATATCGTTCATCCTCCCTAGTATGGTTAGGAACATCTCTAAATAAAATAAGTGAAAGTGATTGTATCTTGAAAAATAATGATGCTTGAAATAGAGAGTTGAAGTGTAGACTTATCAAAGGTGTGTGTGTTTGTGTGTGTGACTATGAGGAGATGAGATGAGTGTGAGGAATTGTGAAGAGTAAGGAGGAAGAAGTCTTTTCAAGGATTTAGCAAGAAATAAGGCTGTGATTATAAATAATAGTGAGGGATAATTTTGGATGTAATTTTATTAAAAATCATTTATGCTTTTACTCCTTTTTAAAGTTGCTGGGTATCGCTAGCTTAAAAAAAAGGTGATAGAATCACTTTTTTTAATTTGAAGTTTTTTTTCCCAAAAAGGCCAATCCATACATCCTAAAGAAGATACATTGAACTACTTTTTTTGAAAAAAATATTGCTTTTTCTTAAAAGAAAAAAACTAATCCAAATGCACTCTATCAGTACATATCTAGTAGATCATTTTTAAAATTTAATGTAAATTTAAAAATAATAATCAGTTATAAATTATAAAATTATAAAAAAAATTTATACTATACATTGTCATCCAATTATGTATTGCTACATCAGTAAAAATAATTAAATCTCGCACCTATTACTTACAAAGTCATACAAATGGAACGATTTGATTGGATAATTGTGTAAAAACATTGTATAGAAATTAAATTAAACTATAAAATGAATGTTAAAAGCTGCTAGAAAGTTTTATGGAAAAATATTATTTACACTCATAGAGTATGGGATGCCGTATCGACTCGCACCTCAATACCTCATCCATTATTAGATAAGATGTGGATTCTACTTGAATAATGTTCACACCCCATTCAATGATATATGAGGTATGAATCGGTATGATATTTCATGTTCTAGGAGTACAAATAATACATCTCAATGTAGTGGTAAATGTTATCGAATTCGATTATGATAATTATTTAAATATTTGTGTGGACTTGAAAATGAAATTCAATACAATTTAGAAAGACTAAAAGGTGGTTATCCCACTTAATTCTCATAGAAGTATTGATGATTACTACATCATATAATTTTATATGTTTTATACGTGAGTTTAATGTTGATATACTAATAATGTAATAAAATGATTCTATACTATCATCTAGTTAAATCCTCTCATTTGCATGATTTTTCAAATAGTGATTATAAGATTCAACTACCTTTATTGATCTAACAATTCATGATTGAATGAGAATGTAAAAAAAAGTTGCGCTTTCAACACATATAAATTGAACTCTATATATATTTGATAAATTCCTTTTTCTTATGAATAAAAATTAGGTTGAGGGTCGAGGGGAAGGTTCATTTAGTGTAAAGTTAAAGCATATTTTTGAATAGGTAAATATGTATTTAGGTCTCTCACATTTGATTAAGGTTTTGATTTAGTCCCAGAAGTTTTTTTTTTTATTCTAATTTCATCCCTGACATTTCAAAACATTTCGATTTTGTCCTTTTGATATAAAACATCCAAATTATAAACAAAAAAATGAATATAAATGTCAAATCACAATGCTAGGAAGTCACATCAAAATATAAAATGTCATATTACAATATCAGGGATCATAATAAGACATAAAATATCAAATTTTTGTTCAAATTAAAATTTGAATGACAATCAAATTATGAATACAAATTTGATATTTTATGATGTAACTTAATTTATTGTAACTTCATAACATAGTAATTTGGCATTTACATCCATTTTTGTTTATAATTTGGATTTTTTTATCAAAAGGATAAAATTGAAACATTTTAAAAATGTTAGGAACATAAATAAAATAAAAAAGATTAAATCGGAACTTTAATAAAATATGAGGACCTAAATAAGGTTTTACTCAATTTTGAATCTATCGAAGGTTCATCATATTGTATCATAATCATGAGAGTGCAATGTGGAAGACCCCATTTGGTGATAAATTCCTTACACCTAATAAGACATTTAATTTAAGATTTAATTATAATATAGTATTAAGTGTATATGTTATGATGCCAATTATACTAATTAGAGTGAACACTTTGATTGGTCCCTTAAAATTTTTGTGTTAAACTATTTTGTTCTAAAAAAAAAAAAATTAATCTTGCAGTCTTCCAAGATTGAAAATGATAGATACATTAATCCCTCTATTAATTCTCCATTACAGAATTTACACATGCAGTGCAATACAATAATGACATGCCATTAAAACATTAAATACAAGCAAAATGATGCCATTTTAGAACATATTACATTCATTTAAGTGTTTAAAATTACAAAAAATATGTCATTTTATGACTTATAATGAAGACTTAAATGACTCATTTCATGAATTTCAACTATCAAAATGAATTATTTTAAACTCCATTCTACTTTAAATGGCATATGCATCACTTAATGTCCTGTTAACAGGTCACAGTACAATTTCATTAATGTTTAAATGATCAAATACACATAAAGGGACTAATGTGATCGATTATTATTAAAATCTTGAGGAACCACAAATTTAATTTTGGTTATTAAGAGATTAAATTTTCTTGAAGGATTACATGAGCTATTTACTCAAATAGATTATTATGAAAATCTTCTTCAGAAATCTAAATAAGTTACTAAGCATGATTTTTTTTACCTTTATTTATTATGTTAATAGAAAGATGTAACAGTAGCAATTTTAGCATAGCTTAGAACTGAGTAACAATAATCTATCATCATTACATTTGCAAAATTGCTTTATGAAAGCAACTAACAATAGCAAACCACATTTTGAAACCTCTTAACTCGCTTTCTATGTTGCCTCCACCCTCCCCACCTAGCTAGAACCCAACTGAAATAAACAACAAAGCAAAAGGAATAAGTTTCTTTTCTAATTTGACAGTCCAATATGATGTATACAACATGACAATGGTTTTCCATTTATTAGTTAGCTCCATAATTTAACACCATCAATTTCAGTGTCTTAAGGACCAGATTGATGTCAGTGTGATGCCAAATTTGATGGAAAAAATATGATTAAAGCACAAAACTGATGAACAATGCCATACATCATATATCTTGACAGGACAAGATTGGTTATTAATCTTTGTTTTGGTGGAGAGGGGGGGTTGGAGTAACTTAGAAAACATACAATAGACCGGTAATTGATAAGTTGTATTTATGCACCCCTTTTTTCTATATAATTCTAGGTATATTACATTATTTATATGCTTAATTAGTTGATATTTGGGTGATTTGTAGTTAATCCTCATTATAAATCATTGAGTAATATTATGGTTAATTGCACCATTTTGATGAGTAAACATATTTTGGAACTTTGTATGCTTTTAATCTTTTTTTGTGAGTGTAATTTTATTACAATGATATATGAAGATCATAGAGGTGCATGAAGCTTGTAGCATAGTTCAACTTGGGAGAATTTGAGGAGCTAAATAGAAAAGTTCTAGAGCTCATTTATATAAAGTATTATAATAGCAAATTTGTACCTCTCTCTATAGATATCAGATTGAAACAAATAAAAATATTTTACAAAACTCAAGAAGTCTTCTGTAACTTTTATGTTTAACTCAAAATTTAGTTCTAAGACCTCTTGGTAAAAATTGACCTGCAAGATTAAATATTACTGCTATTCTGATGTTGTCTAGTTTGACCCTTAGTTATTATTTTGCCAATATCTTAAGCTACAGATATTGGATTGAGGTGATTCATGTGGCTTTGAAAAGGTTATTCAAAGAGTTACAACTTCTATTCATGTGGATCTTGATAGTTTTCGATTTTAAAAATATTTGGAAAGGATTTGAAAAAGATTTGAAAGAAAAAAATGAGAAATCTTTTTAGATTTGAAAAATCTATTAAGATTTGAAAATTTATTAAGATTTTATCTAGAATTGGAAATTATTAATTATTAGGATTGAGATCAAATTTTATATGTAAACTATTATAAATAATATTTTTGAGAATTATTTAAGATATGTGAGTAAAATATAATTGAGAAATTAAAAATAGAGAGTGGAGAGAAAGAGAGAGATGATGAGGATGATATGGCTGATGACGAGGAAATTGATGAGACTAATGTGATGGAAGGTTTGCAACTTCCTTTAGAAAAGTTCCTTTGATGAAGGGTTTGCAACTTTTGCGAAAAAGTTGCCATGATAGAGAGTTTGCAGTTTTCACCAGAAAAGTTATTTTGATGGAGGGTTTGCAGCTTTCACTAGAAAAGTTGCTTTGATTGAGGGTTTGCAATTTTTGCTTGAAACTGCAATGATGATATTATGTTTCGTGAGTAGTGGCAATGCAAGTGAAGATAGCTTGTATCAAAAGTCTTCCCAGCAATATGGTGTTAGGCGGTGTGTTCCGTGAATAGCGGTAGATTTGTTTGAGAATTGTTGTGAATTGAGATTGGTGATTGTATTCCTCATTAAATTAGTGGATTGATTTGTGAGGTTATGAATGTAGGTAATTAAGGCCAAACCATGTTAATTTTCTTGTGTTCCTTTGCTTTGCTGATTTGATTGATTTATGCTGCGTGGAAATTATTTCCTAACAAGGGTATCAGAGTGGGTTCTGATCCGTTTTAGTGTTGAAAATGCAAAGCTTGGAATTGCAGATTTGTGGTAAAGTTTTGTTTATATGAATCTTTGATGAAGGTGGAGCACTCGTAAAGATTTATGTTTTAGAATTTGAAGATTGGTTGGAATTTGGTCAAGGTGGAGATTGTTGGAATTGATCGAAATTCCTAATTGAAGATTGCTAGTGATAGTTTCTGATTTTTAAAAAAATTAGAAAGGATTTGGAAAGGAATTGATAAAGATTTTGAAAAAAAATGAAAAATCTTTTTAGATTTGAAAATTTATTAGAATTTTATCTATAATTGAAAATTATTAATTGTTAGGATTGAGGTCGAATTTTGTGAGTGTGTAAACAATTATAAATAATAGTTTTGAGAACCATTTTAGATATGTGAGAAAAATATATATATTTGAGAGATTAAAAATGGAGAGTGGAGAGAAAGAAGGTGATGATGAGAATGACATGGATGATGATGATGAAATTGATGAGACTAATGTGATGGAAGGTTTGCAACTTTCTCTAGAAAAGTTACTTTGATGAATGGTTTGTAACTTTTGCCAGAAAAGTTGCATTGATGATGTTATGTTTTGTGAGTAGAGACGATGCAAGTGAAGATCGCTTGTGTCGAAAGTCTTCCTGACAATGTGGTGTTAGACGGCGCGTTCCATGCATAGCGGTAGATTTGTTTGAGAATTATTGTGAATTGAGATTAATGATTGTATTCCTCATTAAATTAGTGGATTAATTTGTGAGGTTGTGGATACAGGCAATTGAGACCGAACCATGTTAATTTTCTTGTGTTTCTTTGCTTTGTTGATTTGATTGATTTATGTTGTGTGGAAATTATTTCCCAACAAATTTCTTGGCTCAAGAGCTAATTCGAATATTTTGAAGCTCAAAATAGGCTTGAAAGGTATGGAGCGGTACTACGCGAGATCAGTTTGTAAAACATTTTTTTATTATTTGGGGGTCTATTTTTGACACTGTAGTGATGTATTATATATATCCACTTAGCTTAGGTTGAATGAAATTTTCCACACTTATTTTAGGATTGCCTCTATTCTTTCTCTATAGTCTCTCTACTCTCTCTAGATTTTGGGAGCTTCTAATCCTTTTTTTTGGTTTCATTTGGGATTGTAATTGTACTCTTTATTAGATTGAATGTGATCCTCCACCTATGGATGAGTAAGTTTATTTACCTGGTGCAAGGATTCAAGGATTATGATTTAAGACTTTCATTATTTTAATA
Organism: Dalbergia cochinchinensis; assembly: GCA_031216125.1. Taxonomy (NCBI): domain Eukaryota; kingdom Viridiplantae; phylum Streptophyta; class Magnoliopsida; order Fabales; family Fabaceae; genus Dalbergia; species Dalbergia cochinchinensis. Next base: position 47,311,258 of record CM062373.1, on the reverse strand, counting down.
TACAATTTACAGTTTGACTTTTCAATCTTTTTTTTCTCCTCTCCTTTTTATATTTTTGTGTTAGTTGATACAATTATATTTTTGAGAAGTGTTTGCTATTGTGAATATCATGCATGACTAGGGTTCCAATTGAGCATAATTTAACTGATAATTTGAAAGTATGTTTAATTGGTAAAGGGATTGAAATAAAAATTAGGTTATTGTGACTGCTATTTAAGTTAGTATAATTATTTAGGGATTGCGATCATGATTTCTTGATATTCATGTTAACTAAACCCATGATCAATTGTGCAATTATGTGACTACCAAGTAGAATTACATAACTGATTGTGTAATTATGAATTTATGAAAATAATCGTCTTCATGAATTATTCTTTTGGATAAGTGATAACATAATCGGAGATCTACAGAAACTCCTTGTGCATGTAATTTATTTAATTGAATTTTCTAAATTAATTTTTATTATAGCAACCATTCCAAAAATCCCCTAATTTCTAATTGACTGATTATACTTTCTTATGAGATGATTTGAGTTGTGCTCTTTACTACTTTTTTTTTGTGCAACTTTACACTTTATCAATTTTAATTTGTTTGTGACTTGTGACAGCTCGCATAAGTAATTACTTCAGTCAAATTCATAATAGGGTAATCATCCTCAGGATGGACAAGAAAATCAACTTACCCCTGAGGAGTGAGGCTTGAATGGTCAATCCGTGCAAACAAAGCAAAGTAAGCACTTGGAGGGGCATGTATCCCTTACATGCACATGCAAGATAATACTCTTTTTCTTGACATGTAGGGACATAAGCCCCAACAAATTTTCCTACAAGCATGATTAATTAACTATCAAAGCATGTCATAAGTTGGAAAAATCATTACTATATATAGATCAACGTGTTAGTGGAGAAAAGAGGGATATTATATATCATTAATGGCCATATTTACTTAAAATAGAAGCTTCAGTTACGCCATAGCTTAAGAAGATGAGATGTGTCAATACTCCTATGATAAGAGAGGATACATTGATTTCAACAAAAAAAAACTGTTACTTGCATGCCATTTCAACATAGTTGAAAAATCCATGTTAAATGAATATTAATAATTCTATTAAATGTTCTCTAGAGGATACAGCAGAAATAATTTGCAAAGCATTAAACCCTCATGGTTCGGGCTAGGGACAAGCCAACCGCCAACAAAAGGCAAAGTGCCCAGGTACATGCAACTTGGCATGTAATAAATTTACAGAATTTCTTAGTAAACTATTGAACTTTGAACCGATTCATTTGACCATGATAGATAATTAAGCTTCTATAATTGGCATATATGATATATGAACAAATTGTTCTGCAATCCTCTTTGTTCCATGTATGAGCTAATTGATACAGATGAATAGAAGACTAGAGTTCTACATTATTGTTTGAAATTCAATATGTGCCTCCGAATTTCTTCTACTCTGCCCCACCCACATTTCAAACTATCAATATGGAGATAGATCCCAAATATATGAGGTCATAAGCTGCTTTCAAAAAATACTCACAAATTTGATGCAAAGAAAACCCCCGAGAGAACCTAGTTCACTTGATTGTTTATTTGAGTGTATGAAAGAACACAACATCTTAAGAACACACGTTAAAATATGAGTTTAATTGGCATGCAATAGCAGTATAAAATATCTTTACATTGTCAACCAATAGGCAAATGACAAGTCATTCATCATGAGTAGTTTTCTAAAATTTGAATTTGATGAGCTATAAAATAAATCGTTTGGCAACTTTCTGTTAACTGATGGTGTAAAGATATTTACACCATTAGTGCATGCCAATTAAACTCATAAAATATAGAGTAAAATCTCAAGTTCGTATCTTAGAAGAAAACATTGTAAGATATATCAATCATGTGAAATGGAAAAACTCTAACACGGTCCCTAAGTATCACAAATATTAGCTGTAATAGTCTTTAGTCATTGAACACGTTAATTCCAGTAAGGAACAATGTCACCGGCATGGATACTTCATGTTAGCAAAAGAGCTCATATTGGGTACGGATACGCGGCATATGGCATGGATTCATATGATACACTATTTTACTAAAACTATTTAGTATCGAGGATTTTTTTTTCTTTTTTTGTGTTGAATATTGAACCCTAGCTCTCCTATATCCAAATTTTATTTCATGACCCTCTTTCAAAAGATCAAAACACAATTGCCAACTAACCTAAATCATCTCCCCTCCAATGTTGGAGATAGATTGTTAATTATGCTTAGCTGATTGATTATGCGTGCTTTGGACAATGTTTTAAGTATGGGCATTGCATAGAGGAGAGAGAAAAAATGTCTATTTCCTAAAACGCCCTCAAATTGCACAAATTGCCCTGTATTTTGTGATTCACATGTTTGCAAGAAATTTTTTCATACTGTTCATTCTTTTTTAATTTTTAGTATTGTGGGTTTTTTGTTGAGATATAATATTGAATAATTTAGACTTATTTTCTATTGAATATGGTTTGTTTTCTTATTTATCATATGTAATTTTAGATTTTATCATATAAAATGCATGTGTACATTATCAAAAAAAATAAAATGCTAGTATATACTCATTCTATTCATCACCTATCCCTGAATATGGCTATATTAATAAAGTGGGATATAAAAACACATGGCTGATGGAGCTCAAGAAATTAAACATGAATGAAAGAGAGTGATGCTAAAATTAAAGGTATTCATTTGTTGGGAGCAACATCGCCACTACTTCACTTCTAGGGTCGAAGAAGAAACTACTAGAGTCGTAAGGGAGACTTGGAAAAGGGATGAAATCATTTAGGGTATGTTTGTGAGTTGGGATTTTGGAGGGAAAGGGAGGGGAAGGAAGGATTTGCAGTATAACTTAACACTACAAACCCCTCATTATCCTCTCTTTCCCTTCAAAATTCTAACTCACAAACATACCCTTAGATGGGAGAAATTATTTTTGTCCAAAATTCGTTGTGATGAATCACAGTTCAAACAAGGAAGCTGGCAACAATAGGTTCTTAGCGTGGATATGCATGAGAGAAATAAAAGAGAGAAAAAAGATATTATGCAAGTGAGAGAATTAATGCAAACAAAATTAAAATTACAAAATAATCCAAAATGATAAGTTAAGTGAAGAAAGAGAAATTGAGAATAACTTTTCATTGGATTAATTTTTAACAAAACCCACCATTTTATTAAAAGTTCATGTTATCTAGATCATGTATATAAAATTTTAGATTAATTTAAAATCATTTGACAATTTTCTTTACATCAAAATCAACATAATATGTATGTTTAAAATGAATAAAAATAAGAACTTCGTGATTATATTCTTATTGATTTTTATAAAATTTGGCACATATAATCTTTATAATAGATAATTATAAGTCAATGGTTGAATTGATAAAAAAAATTGTTTTATAAAGAGTTATCAAGAGTATAACTTTGTTTAAAGTTACACTATATATATATATAGTGGGGGTCCATTTACTCAAAGAGTAAATCTTGATAATCTTACTCCATCTAATAACCTTTTTTGGATATGAAATTGCATCAATCCAATTGTTGAATTTAAAATTTATACTAAGTAGATCAAGCATATAAAGTTTTATACAATTTGAAAATGATTTGATAGTTCATTTTTTCATTTTATTTTGACGGATAATATATTTTTAAAAATACAAGTAAATATCAATTAATAAATTATATGGTTATTATTGTCCAATTTTTTAAAAATTTGGCATGCTTGATCATCAATATAATATAAAGTAAATCAACAGTTGGATTGATTAAATTTAATGTGGATAAAGAGTTATAGAATAAAGTATGTATGTTAAAACTATATATATATATACAAAATTTTCGTACTCCTTTGTGATTGACACACCTGGTCCGTGCAACAAAGGTTGGAGTTTTCTGTTTCTCATAAACTAATAAACGAATGCGTCTTGCACTATTTTTCTTAGGAATGAAATTTTGATTTATTCTAAAATCTGATCTCGTACAGAAACACTATTTTTTTATTATTATTATTACATGCTGTTCCAAAGGCATTTGTTCAGATTTTTAAAAAAAAGATAATAATTTGTAATTTATAAATCAATTTTGATTTGAGCTTCTCATGTGAGATATTACTCAAAAGTTAAGAATAGATTTTTTAACTCTAATTGTATATTTGGTTAAGGAATAAAAATGAGAATAAAATTTCTTTAGATAAATTTCATGTATAAAATTACACATAATATTTATTTAAAAAATTTTTACCTTTATTTTTACTCTTTAGCCAAACACATTCTTAAATTGAAGTTGTCACGAGAGAAAGAAAAAAAAAATGAAACAAATCCACGATAAGCTAAATTCCCATAAGCTATATTTGCTGATCATCTTTTATGTCGGCTAAATTCCCATAAAATTATAATGGATTCTGTTACGGGTTCCTCGATCCCGAGGTCAAGGAAAGCTTGGCATTAAGTCGGGAACACCGAACAAGGACAGAGGAACGGAGCACGAAAATAAGTGCAGAATTTTGATCCCGCGTCGAGCGCAGAATTCCGACTTCACCTTCTCGATGTTCCTACATCTTTTAGAAGGTCCTGGAAAAATGATCGCTCAGCAAAAATAGTTATCCCTGGCAACTCATCTAACTCTTATAGGATGCCTACTATCTTATAGTTATTAGTCAAGGTCTTTTCTGAAGTTGACATTTAATTACATTTTATAAGTATTTAACCACATTTTTAAAATGTGGGTAACCAAAAAGAAAACACTGTTCACTAGATAGAGTTTGGAGAAATCGAATTCTGTGTTACATTTAACCATATTTTATAAATATGGTTAAACAAAAATTATGTGGCTAAATTCAATGTTGAGAGAGAGAGAGAGAAACGTTTCCTCTGACACCACCATCACCACCTTCTCTTCTCTCCTCCGCCACCACCATCACCACCCCGTCCTTCATCTTGCAAACTAATATCAAGAACAAACCCCTATTCTTCTTCATCTTACAACCATCATATCTCAAATCAAAATCAAACACAAATCCAAAACCTCCCAACCTCATAATTCCAGAACACAATCAATCTATTAGAGAGAATCAGAAAAAAAATGTGAAAAAGAAAAAGAAAAGAGTGAAACAGAGATGTGATGAAACCCATTTGCTCTTTTTGGTATCATTATGAATTGGGGTTACAATGGAGAAGGTGGTAGACAGTCACCCATCTTCCTTCATGACCCCCTATGACCAACGGGAGTGAAAGGCCCATGAACACCTTCTTCCATGGATCCCTTACTTGCGCTGCAAATCAGTCCCATGGCCTCTTCCTAACGCCGCGAGATCGCATTTCCCCGACGTGGTTTCTAGAATCAGCATTTCTAGAGTTTATATCTGTTGCGTCTGTGACTGCAGCGGATGCTTCTCTGCCACGACACATGGATGATGATGATGAATGGTGAAGATGAAGGTGGTGGTGATGAGAAGATGGAAGAACAGAAAAAAAGGGGAAAGGGGTTAAGGTTTGAGTCTTATTTGGGGAATAAGAAAGACCCTGAGATCAAACACAAGATGCTACCTTTTTCAAATGAGACAATTTTCTTAATCTTGCTTCTTCTCCATCTGTCCTTTTTCTTTTTCTCTGTGTTCTGTGTTTTTTCAATTTTGAGACGGTGGTGGAGGAGTCGACAAAGTGAGGACTAAGGAGGGAGACCTTAAATATGGCAGTGTGTGTATTGGTGTTTGGCTACACATTAAATTTTATTTAACTACGTTTATGAAATGTGGTTAAATATAACTGTATGGGTAGGCATTGACCGGCGAAGATAGGTAAGAATCCGCCCTCTTATACAATCCCATGGTATAAATAGTCAAGATACTTTCCTAAATAGGTATGATACATTGTTCCATTCAATTAAGTGCATCATTTAGATCCTTACTGACTTAAGTATTGGAGTCCTTGCAGGTACCACCCCTTCGGGCGAAATGTTATCCAGATCATCGTCTTGACCATTCCTACGCCGTGGACCACCCTATCAAGTAACCCCACGTGACAGTTGGCGCCGTTGTCGGGGACCCTGTGCTTGCCCACTCGGGCTTGTTTACGACTCACCCTCATCATACATTCCCTTACCAACCTAGAAGAACTCCGTCGTGAGGACGCTTCGCTTGCCAACACGCTCCCAGGGGAAGGCAACAAGCATTCTAAGCTTGACGTGGAAGCTTCTCCATCCAGTAATGGCTTCATATTCAAACTCGCCCCTCGGATAATCGATTATGTTTGGTTTCGATTATTATAAAGAATAAAGATGAAAATGACTTACTTCATTATGATACGCCATAATAGGAGAGCTAGTCCATGTAATAGGATCCAGTTACAAGAGTTTAAGGGTATGTTTGTGAGTTGGGATTTTGAAGGGAAAGGGAGGGGAAGAAAGGATTTGCAGTATAACTTAACACTACAAACCCCTCATTATCCTCTCTTTCCCTTCAAAATTCTAACTCACAAACATACCCTAAAAGTTCAAAAGAGATACAGCAGCTCAATAACAACTCGAGATATACACCACACTACAGTAAATTAGTAATAGTAACAGAAAAATGCATTGTCTGATTCTGTAATGAGATAATCAATGGCTGAGAAACATTTTCTAAAATTTTTTATTTAATATACTAATTATTACACCATTATTTCAAATTCAAAACATACTCAAATTAAAAGATTTAACGGCCAGGGTGAATACGATGGTGAGGGGTGATGGCAAGAGAATGGTGGAGTGAGACATGTAAAGGATAAGAAAGTAATTGTATGCTTTTTAATTTATGATTAAATTCGGTTAGTGCTCACATGGAATTAAATATGGAATTGGAGACTAGAATTGAAATTGGAGTTGGACCATCCAAGCCCAAATTTTATGTTTGGCAGTCCTTTCAAAATTAAAATTATAATTCCATATAACAATTTTATGGAAAGAAAAATAATTATCAAAAGCCTTTTCTAATTCTTAACTTATACCTTAAAAATTGTCAATTCACTATCTCATAAATTTTTTAGTTATCTTATTGGGTGACCATCTCTCATCACCGGCCACCGATGGCCAATCGCTTTCGCCAGCGGCTGACCACCTGCCGTCGTTGCATGACCATCCTCCGTCGATGGTCGACCCCCTGCCGCTAGTCACCTACACATCGCCTACCACCATCGACCACCTGCTACCATCGGCCTACCACCTAGTGCCGATTGTCCGCCCACCACAAATTGAAAAATATTTTGAAGTTATACCTCATGTATCCAAGCAATAGAAATGGAATTAAGTTTTGAATTCTAATTCTGGATCTTAATTCTTTGTAAGATTTAAAATTTAAGATTCTGAGTTAATTTCAATTCTACCTGTCAAATGAACCATAAATTTGCTTTAAATATTCCAAAATAAAGAAGTTAAAAATATTGTAAGAAAAATGAAATATTACAAAAATAAAATTATAAAAAAATAAAAATTTAATGGGATACGTTGATAGTTTAAAAGTTTTTTACATTATTATCCAATTAATTATTCCATTTAAATAACTTTTCAAATAGTAGATATAGAAATAAATCACTTTAACTATATGATAATATATATTTGAATACATTATAGAACTCATTAAGACTGTTAGTATATCAAAATTAAATTTGTAAAATAATAATTCTAAAATAAATCAATCAATAAAAATTTTAAAAAATATGAAGCCATGCTAGATAATTGCCTCTATGATAACTAACTACCAAGATTTGACAATTACTTGAATTTTTATTAGTTGATAAAGTAAAATCAATTAGATACTGCAAACTAATAAAAATCAAAATAGTATCAAATCATGCTAGATAATTAACTATTAACTATGTTAATTAAATTATTGATTATAACAACTATTTTTAATATTTTGAATCTCATTCATATAATTATATTTTATATTAATATTATTTATTACTAATATTATTTATCCTATATTATTTATTTTAAAAATAATTAATATTTATTTATATATTTTAATAATATTCTAATTATTTGTTTAATTTTTATATCTTATTTAAATAAAATACTTAATATTAATTTTAATTTTTTAATTAAAAAATTATTGTTAAATTTTAATATAATTTTTAATATTTTTAATGAATTTAATTTATATGTATTGGTAGTTTAAAATAATTTTAACCATGAACCAATAAAAATTCAAGAAAGTGTCAAATTTACTAAAAAATTATCCACCAAAATTTTATTCTATATTATCATTGTATAGAAATTAAATTCATTATTTATTTTATAATTTTTATTATTTAATTTATAAAAAAAACAAATCATAAAAGAGAATATAGCAAGCACACTCTTAGTGAAATGGGAATAAAATGTTGGTTTTTTAGACAAATGGGATAGAGTATCATTTCTTGATATCTCAAGGACGTAATTATATTCTATCATAAAATAAAACACAATTTTCGAAACCAAACAATCCCTAATTTTTTTTCTTCTACAAAACTAATTTTGAATCTCAAGACTTGGTAACAAAATAAGCAGCAGGGATCAATTCGCATGAAAATACTTTAAAAATTGGTCTTTTTTGAGAAAAATAAATTAACTAATTATTGAGAAAATTAAAATGATCAAGAACCAAAAAATGAATCAGCTGTGGAACAGTACTCATCTTGAATCAGGAATATGGAAAGCATTAAGGGAAAAGTGAAGTGCTGCAGCAAAGCATTGGAATCCTTGGTTGTGTGAAACAATCCTGTGTAACTTCCTAACTTTATGCGTGTTATGTACAAAAAATAAGAGAGGGTCCTTGTCATCTTTCGCCTTAGCACAAAGGCTATAAAAGAAAACAATATATATAAGGAAAACTAAAAAATAAAATGATACAAAATAACTGCAATGCATTGTAAATTACAGGGAGCTAAGGTAATCTTTTAATATTGACAAAATGGGGTTGGCAAAAGGATATCCTTCCAATGTCTGAAATATGATTCCATCCATCCGAGCTTGTACTCCATTAGAAACTGTTAAGCCCTGTAGCAATTCCTTCAATGTTTTGTCCGCTCCAATTAGGGAATTCCCTACACCTAATAAAATCTCCGGTAGAGAAGGGCTAGGTCTGGAGATCTCCACAACAGTAACCTGGCATAGTTCAAGCACAACGACCATGTTTAGAAAATGTACTTATCAAATACAACATTCATACAGCCGAAATCAAGGCGATCACAAACTAACCTCTCTATCTTGAGGTATATTGGCCTTCAATTTCGCAATGGCGATAGCTCGAGAAAGCCCACCGATAGCATCAACCAGACCACGCGATGCTGCATCCTTACCAGTCCAAACCCTCCCCTGTGCAAACTCCTCCATCTTGTCAACCTAGTAAGAGAACAGTAGCTGCAACTAAGATCTTCAAGAGGATGAACAGAAAGCAAGCGACTTGGCTTATTAAATTTAAAACATACAGTCATTGATCTGGACAAAGCTGCCTTGTCTCGAAATTGTCTATAAGCATTCTGTGCAGATTTGGCAAATAGCTCTGCTTCATCTGGTCTGTAGCAAAAATAAATAAATAAATAACCACCAAAAAAAAAAATCACATGTTGTCCCAGGGGCCAAATATGAACAGATAATCTGATACAATGGAAAAGCAGCAAACCTTGAAAACACCATCAATCAAAAGATTTAAGAGCAAGAAAAGCATTTAAATTTTAAAGCACAAATGGCTGCACATATCCTGAGCATCTCTTACATCTTGTGGCTTCTGGAGATTATTATGTGGATTCTCTCTTGTTTTCCAACAATCCACTTTCAAATATTAAGGAACTTTTGAATAACTTGATCCATTTTATTTTTTTTTCAGATATCATGGAAAAGTCCAACAAATGCTTAACTATGTGCATGGGAATCCATGCCAGGCTTTATCTAATATCCATATTGCTTAACTTTGCAACTGAGGAATATCCCTAACAATTGGATCAAAGTATGGAGATAAATTCAAAGCGAAATAGGGTTTAGCTAATGCTTCCTGCCCTTTCCCCGAATAAAAAAGGGATATTTCATAGGATAATACAAAGAGAAGGAAGAAGCTAAAGCAGGTTGGCTGAAATGGCTCAAGGGTTTTTGATAAAGGTCAGCACTCCCCAAGTGCACGGGTTCAAATCCCCGTTGGTAGTGCCCACCCAAAGGGAGAGGTTACGTGCAAAAATCCTTTAATTCCAAGGGGACAATCCTCTGAGTGAACCTCGCCTTGCCCATTCAGATCCCACACATGTTACTAGCATGCTAATTGGTAGAATTGGCATAACCTAGCCTTATTACCATTTTCAATTCACCAAAATCTAAAGGAAGAAAAGCAAAATAGTGCAGCAACCTCAACTTAATTGGGTAAATTACACTCATCTCCTATGAGGTTTGTGGAAATGCAACTCACACCCCCTTTGCTTGTCAAATTTTAAATATTTATATTACAGTTACACTCCTCATTCACAGAATATCATTAGTAAACTTAACAGAATGATATTTTTGTGATATTAACTGTTCTTAATTAATAAAATTATAAAAGTACCGTTAAACTTAACAGAGTGGGCAAAGGTATTTTTATAATTTTATTAATTAAAAACAGTTAATATCACAAAAATATTATTCTGTTAAGTTTACTAATGCTATTCTGTAAATGAGGAATGTAACTATAATATAAATACTTCAAATTTAACGAGTAGAGAGGGTGTGAGTGTAAGGTAGATAACTAAAGGGGGTGTGAGTTGCATTCCCACAAACCTCAGGGGAGATAAATGTAATTTACCCTAACTTAAAATAAGCACATCTAAAGCACTAGGCAATCCTGAGTGAACTTCTACTTGCACATTCAGATCCCTGCCCCCTCCCCTGCTGCAGTGGTCCATCACCAGAGCTTTCAGCAATTGAATTCAGGAAATTAATTATCTTCGACTGAATTTACTTGAATTGCTTTTTTACTTATAACATCTGAGAAATCATCTAGGCACTATCAGCCTGACTGTTGTGCTGACAATTAGTAAGAAAGTATCGCTGTTGTCTTCCCTTAAAGATGCAAGAGTTCCTTAAACTGGCCAATACTCTATCCTGATCTACTAAAATCTTCAAACCCGAAAATGAAGAAATAATATTACCTAAAAGGACGTTGCTCAGCAGCAAGGAGCTCAGCATATCTTCCCCTTGATATGGTTTCTTTGTTAAAGCCAATCTTCTCATACAGTTTCCCAAGGTTAAATTTTCCTACAAAAAGATAAGTTATCTCTTATATGAAAGAACAACATATGTAGCACTGACAGTTCATGATGGTACGGTGTCTTAATTTACTTTCAGCTATAATTTCCTTTCATTGCATTTAGTTGACTCGCAAATGATATCTCAAACTGTTCTGGTTTATTCATCAAAACTATTTCATAATGCTATAACACCATACTGAGAATTGATAATATTTATTAATTTATTTATTCTTGTTTTGAGTGACAGGCTATTTTTGTCCATATAGAGATTTACAACCATACATATTGTGGATATATTAGTATTGGCATTCTAGTTCTAAAAGCAACTTTCATCTTACATTGGTTATGTCAAAAAGTATTGAGCCGTAGCCCATAAGTTTCCCTTTGGAAGTGAACGGATATCAGCAGCCGACACATCATTGCATACCTCTTCACAATCAAAATAGATTTTGAAAACAAGAAAACTAGAGCTGGAGAAATTTCAATACAAGGAAAAATAGTTACAGAACCACAATTACTAAGTAATATCTAGTGATAACATCTATCATAATCTATGAAGCACAGACACGGATACGGAGACACACCAAACTCAAAAAATTACAGGACACGAACACGGTATATATATATATAATTTTTTTTTTTTTATTTTGTTGTATAATTTTTTTTTGTCTGAATTTCTTTTGTAGTGTTTGTATAATTTTTTTTATCTAATTAATTCTTCTTTTTGTTTTTTTGTGATCAACTGAAGAATTTTCAAAATAAAATAACCCAACAGTATATGTCCAACTAAATAATTAGAGTTGATTTTGGGCTCATGTTGGTATTAAAATTTGAAAAAAAAATAAAGAAACCAATTTAGGCGTGTCTGTGGGGTGTCCAAATAGTGCTCACAATGAATTAGAGAAATGTTCAACCGTGTCTGGTGTGTGTCCGAACTCAAAAATTTATTTTTTTAATTGGACGCATACATACGGGCGTCCAACACTTGTCGTGTAGGTGTCGAATACTGTCACGTGTCCGACACATGGACACATCACCAAGTCGGTGTGTTCATGCTTCTTAGATCATAATCAATGGGAGAACAAATACATAGATAGACTTCTGCTTGGCCATGGCATGAAGAGTGTCCCATTTCTTAAAGCATTAACATTAGATTTTAACTGGGATACATGTGAGAACAGCTGTGTAAAATATTCCATCATGTATTTTATCATATATATATATATATATATATATTCCGTCATGTGCATGGAATTTATTTGTAAATCCACACTCCTACTTAAATTATCATATCTACAAGTTCATTCATCTACTGAAACAGAAAAACACCCCGATTCACCTGTGACAACTCCAATTGAACCAGTTAAGGTAAGGCTTTCTGCAACAATAGCTTGAGCTCCCATTGCCATGTAGTACCCTCCACTTGCTGCCACGTCAGCCATCGAAGCAATAACTGGTTTTGAAGCGGCCAAAAGACGGATTTCTCTCCACATTCTGCAGATTACAACATCAGATAGCAATGATCATTCATGTGACCAGGATATGATCAACAAAACATAAATACAGAATTACAACTCCACCATGACAACAAGATTCTCTCCTCCCAAGTCTCAAGTCCAAGAGTATCATCTCAAAAAGGTGTCAATTAAGGATAAATCAATTTAGTACTGGTACAAACAAAGTGCTATGCAATGGTATAAAAACAGATATAGATGCATTCAACCAATGATTTCATATAAAAGGAAAGGAAGGGACCAATATCTAATGTTTCATTTATTAAAATCACATTTTTAGACACAAAATTAACATAGATGGAAATTTACCAGAACTTACAAATCAGATGCAAGAGCATCGCCTCCAGGACTATCAATTCGGATGATAGCAGCCTTAAATTTTTTTGACTCTGAGGAGGAAACAAAACACCATTGTGACCAGGATATGCTATGGCAAAAATATGATAGGTGAATAAAAAAATGAATAATAACGAAGCCAAAGGTTGAGATATGGGAAACAGAATCCTAGACTAAAAACCACAATAATCCATCCATTGTGCTCCAAACATGAATATACATGTTTTGTGTAGCCGTTTCATACAATGTTACTTAACAGAAGTGAACCAACAAATGAAGAGCTCCAAAAGTCATATATTTATTTCCCGTGGCTAGTGGATCTTTCATCTTTCTTTGCCTCTTTCGGGGATTCAAACATCTCAAAAGTCATAACGACATATTCTTGGACGACAACACTCACTTCATATAATCTTACTTCCTGTTGCATTTATATAAATTTATACTTACAGGATTGGGAAGCAAACCATACTTATAAGGCCATTTTTGGCAGTAAGAAGAAAGAAGTGTAATCCCTTGGATTTCCATTTACTATCTGGGGTCTGGAAAGTAGTTAATATTATCTGCTGAAATATAGATATCTATAACACATTTATGAAAGCTTCCATAACCAATGTCAATAGCCTGATAACATTCCACTGAATCCTGATCTTGTGCCAGGTTTGCTCACCCTCCTAATTCGAAATTTAACAGGAAACCTATCATTTCAAGTTTACCTCTGACACTGCGAATCTTCTCAATGAACTTCTCTGCAATGATTCCTGAGCTAGACACACTTAATTGACTCTCAATGCGACTAATGCTCCCTGACCCTCGGATGATGGCTATCAGATCTTTACCACCTGATATTCCAACTGTCCATTTCCTAACTCGAGAGTATTTCCTGTAATTAATGAAAGAAAATATATTGATATGGTTAATATAAAAATTTGTGCATTTTTATTTGTCAGCAGCAGTCTTTTAGCAATAAAAGTCTGTCTAGTAAGAAAAAGAAATCAATAGTAAGTTGTGTGAAAACTGTAATTTACATACATAAGCCGCAGATAAATGCAGGGACCAAACAAGAGGGAAGTGAAATTCTTTTAAGAAAATTGTAAATTTCAAATAAAAATTGTAATTTGTTATATAATACACACTCATTAATGTGTCCACCAATTTCTATACACACTAATTGTAGATTAGTCTAAGATTAAAATTAATCAACATACTAGTATATATTAACATCTATATATAGGTTTTGCATGGGCCACCAATCAAAATGAAAACTGTGCTGCATTAAAAATCCCATACATAATGACAAAATAACATTTGAATTAAATCATACAAAAATAATTCCAAAACTTAAGCTGCCATTGAACTAAGCATAGCCCTTCATTACATTGCTGGACAAGTATAGTTGTAAAATATATTTACTTGAACCAAGAAATTATCATCAAGAGTACCTAGATTCCTAACTAGATTATTTGACAAGAGGATTTGATGAGAATTTGTGTTTAGACATTTCACAAGCCAACTTTTCACTACTCCAAACAAATAGCATAAACCAAAGTACGTTCTAAAAGGCAGCAAGAAGAAATTGCTACCTGTAATCCACCATAGGCAGATTTTTGTCTTTTTTCACTCCAAGTCTCTCCTTCAACATGGAAATAACCTGCAAAACATTAATGGTTCCTAACTGTCTAACCCCTTTTGATTGTGAAGATATTAAAGCCCATAGTTTAGTTAAACACAGAAGCAATGAAACCAACACTTAGGCCTCGTTTGGATAAATAGCATATTTGAGCTCTTATACAGAAGTAATTTTTTAAAAGTAACTTATGAATAAATTATTTTATATTTAAATATACAATAATAAAAGTGCTTATTTTTAGTGTTTTAGAAAGTGCTTCCTAAGAAGCAAGATATTTTGACTTCTCAAAAAGCACTAAAAATAATTTTTAGAAAAATAATAAACTGTTTAGCCAAACAGTACAAGAGGTAAAAATGACTTTTGACTTCCAAAAAGTTAAAAAAATTCATAAGTTATAGTATCCAAACGGACCCTTAATGAGAAGAGCAAAACCTCTAGATAAGCATTTTTCCATTCAAACAGATCCACCACCAGTCACCAGATTAGATTCCAACTTACTTGCTCAGTATGATCATATTAATACAGCTGATGCATAGAAATAGACTTTATATAGCACATCTGAATAATCATCTACCTCATCATCATAGATTATGTTCGATATGAAGCCTCCTTCTTTCAGCTTGTTTACTTGATAAATGCCTTCATTTATGAAGTTCTCAACATCTTCTCTTCTCTTTCCTGTATGGATTTTGCAGAACACCAGAAGTTAATTATTAATTGAGTATTCACATAAAACTTCAAATGCAAATGTACCTTTGGCAGAAGAGACTTTATCCAGCCAATTTGTATAGATGCTATCAAGCAATGAAGTCAGCATTTCACAATTTTCTTCAGACATGGTTCTTCGTGCTAGTTGATCTCCTGCACTTTTGTATTTGCCGATCCTTTCCACTTGTGGTTCAATTCCTATGTTATCTAAAACCCCTGAGAAGAATTATTAAATGATGTCAAAAACATAAGCATTAGGCTTATATATAACCGCCATAGGACATATAATTTAAATGGTTTCATCACAAATTATCAACAAGCATCCGCCAGAACATGAGAGTACACAGCACTTTTCCAGAATAAAGCAAAGAATGATATGATACACTAAGCATGAGTTTCATACCTTATCATGTTAATAGAAAGATGTAATAGTACCAAATTTTAACATAGATTAGAACTGAAATTATACACACACACACACATACCAAGTCCATTTTGAAACAACTCCTATGTTGCCTTCACCCTCCCCACCCAGCACCCAAAGAAAAGAACAGCGAAGCAAAAATAAATAAATAAATAAATAAATAAATATCTATTCTAATTTGGAACTCCAATGATGTATGAAACATGACGATGGTTTTCCATTTATCACCAAGCTCCATAATTTAACACCATCAATTTCATTGTTTTAAGGACCAATTTTATGTAGTGTAATGCCAATTGGATGGGAAAAATAAAAGCACAAATTGATTAATATATTTTAATGTTGCATCTAGCTGATAAATGGAGTACCAATGTCATATAGCATGTTAGAGTATAAAACTATTCATATGCTTTTACCAATAGCTTAAGCTTTTGGGAGATATAGTTTCATAACATAGTATCAAAGTTACCATGACTGAGAGACCAAGGGTTCGATCCTTGTTATCTCCCATTAAGATTGAAAAAAAATAGTTTACGCTTCAAGCCTAAAAAATGTATTCACATGAGGGGAGCGTGTTAGATTATAAAATCATTCATATATCCTTAACCAATAGCTTAACCTTTTAGAAGAGATAATTTCATGGCATAGAATATATTTTTGGAGGACAAATTGGTCATTTTCTCTTTTTTTGTGTGTTTAGGGCGGGGGTTGGTGGAATGCAGCCAGAAAACAAATAGGCAGGGTAATAACCCTCAGTCAAATTCACAAAACAGCAAGGAAAAGATAATCAGCTTACCTCTGAGGAATGAGGCTTGAACGGTCAATCCAAACAAAGAAAAGTAAGCACTTGGAGGGGCATATATCTCTTCACATGCACATGCAAGGTAATATTCTTTTTCTTGACATGTAGGCACATACGCCACAACAAATTTTCCTACAAGCATGATCAACTATCAAAGCATGTCATAAGTGAGAAAAATCATTAATATTGATCAACATATTAGTGGAGAATGAATAAGAGGGACACTATATATCATTAATAGCCATATTTACTCAAATGAGAAGCCTCAATTAAACCATAGCTTAAGAAGATGAGAAGCGCCAATGCTCTTATAACAAGAGAAGATACACTGACTTCAAAAAGAGAAATTGTTACTTGCATGCCATTTCAATATAGTTAAATATCCATGTTAAATGAATATTAATAATTCTATCGAATGTTCTCTAGAGGACACAACAGAAATAATTTGCAAAGCATTGAAGCTCTATGGTTCAGGCTAGGGATATGTCAAGGAAAAGGCAAACTGTCCAAGTATACCCAACTTGGGATGTAAATTTTCTGAATTTCTTGGTAAGCTACCACACTTTAAACTAGTTCATTTGATCCTAACACATAAGCTTCTATAATAGGCATATGATATGAACAAATTATTCCACAATCCTCTTTCTTCCCATATATAAGCTTGATAGTTGATAAAGAAGACCAAAGCTGCACCTGATTGTTTGAAATTCAATATGTGCCTTCGGATTTCTTCAACTTTGCCCCACCCACAATTCAAACTATCAATATGGAGATATATCCCAGATATACGAGGATCATAAGCTGCTTTCAAAAAATTCTCACAAATTTGAGGCAGAGAAAGTCCAGGAGAGAACCTAGTCTTCACTTGATCGGATATCTGAGTGTATGAAAGAAGATAATATCTTAAAAACACACAATAAAATACAGAGTAAACTCCCAAGTTCTTGTCTGAAAAGACATTGTAGGATATATAAGTCCAAGAGAAATGAAAGAAAAAAATCTAACATGGTTCCTGGACCTATTTGGTTTCTATTTTCATTTCTGATTTCCACTGTTACCTTCACAGCAGAATCTTAGTAAACTACAAGCAGGTCGAAAATAGAAAATAAACTTAGGAAATGAAACCACAAACCAATCGGGCCAAATAAACAAATATCAGCCATATTAGTCTTTAGTCAGTGGACACCTGAATTCCTGTAAAGAACAATATCACCTGCATTTGTAAATCTTTTGGACTATATTGAAGCCTGAAGGTTTCTGTTTCCCGTAATCATGAACCATTTTTTTTTTTTCTCGGTGAAACCACCCGATATCTGGCCCACCGACCGACTAATCCGGATTTGGGTACTGCAGAGGCCCATTACACAAGCAACCCTCCCAACCTAATTTGCTCCATTTCACAACTCCAGGATTCGAACACTGGACGTTGCTTAAGAGACCTAGCACCTCGTTCCGCTAGAGCAACTGGTATTAGGTCACATAATCATCAACTAATGTGTCTCGCACTATTTTTCTCAGGCACGAGATTTTGATTTATTCAAAAATATAATCACACAAGAAAACACACCGCCTTTTCGTTTTTGATTATATGTTGTTCCAGTGAAAAATGAATAGCTTACATGACAAAATTCTCTTTTTTAAGTAAAAAGAAGAAAAAAAATGAAATAAACCCAGCGATAAGCTAAATTCCGAGAAACTAAATTCGTTGGCCATTTTTTGATGAGGTGAAACATTGCGATGAAGGAAACCTGGCCACGAAGCTTGATAGTGAGGACGCTTCCCTTGCGGACACGCTCCCAGGGGAAGGCAACAAGCATCTTAAGCTTGACGAGGAAGCTTCTCAGTCCCGTAATGGCTTCATATTGAAACTCCCCACTCGGGTAGTCCTCCTCGGAAACCCCAGCACCAACTACACTCTCGTTGTTGATATCAACGGCACCTTCTTCCTCTTCTTCTTCTTCTTCTTCTTCTTTTTCTTGCCTTTTGGGGTCGGAAGAGGAAGAAGAATCGAAGGCGCGAAGGGGAAGGTGTGTACGAGTGTGGCGGAAGCGGCAGGGCGCCAAAGCGAGCGGTTGGGGAATAGGGAGAAAAGGAAGATGGAATTGGCGATGCGATTGAGGAAGAAAACAAGTGTTGCTGGAGCGGTGAATGATAGAAGTTAAGTGAGGACTGGGCCGAAGAAGGTTCGTCATTGACTTATTTTAGTTTTTGTGTGTGTGTGTGTGATGTTTGACTCACACACTGCCCTGGTACTGGTAGTGGTGCCTGCTGAGTGTTGAAGGAAGGAAGGAAGGAAGGAAATGAGAATGAGAAAATGGTGGGAAGTGAAGATGGCGCATGATGACATTACATGACAAGGTGCACCTTTCTCCACGTCGTCGTTTACTGTCAGCCTGCCATTCCTTCGCTCCCTATCCATCTCACCCAATTTTGCAGTTATTTGCGCTCGTTATGCTCGATACATATTTTATCCACCATTAAATACTGTTGTCACTCATTTTATGAAAGGAGAAATATTTAAATATAATTAGAATCAAAAACTATATTTATTTTATTTCATTTAATAAATAACATATCAATTTTATAGGATATTATTATTTTCTATTTTCTTTACATATTTAATATAATATTTGATGTGTCATTTATTAAATGAAATAGAGAAAATGTATTTTTTTACTCTCAAAGCACTTAAGAATTTCTCTTACAAAAGAGATCAATGCATGCAACGGGAAATTATTTTTTATATGGATAATGAGTTGATTAATATGGATATGGGCAATTTTTACCAAGATATGGACTACAAAATACAAATCATGCCTTGGGCGTGATTTATCGGTCAGAGGCCACAAGAAAACCTTATGGTCCACGATATTATAGGAGCAATAGTCCTCACGCAGAGTAACAACGACAAAGTAGAGCAACAGTGACTGACGCGTCTTAAATCTCGCCACTCACGAGATTCCCTTTGAAATCTTATGCCAGTTGAGATTCTGCGGCTCCCCCTGCTTGCCACGTGCTCGGCGGGGCTGTCTCTTAAGGGATGGACATGACATCCCCTTGCTCCCCGCGCGCCAACTGTCCAGCGTCCCAGCAGACCACCGCGCCAACTGTCCTCATGGTTTGCATGCTTATCTCCATTGTTGGTCTGCTTTGCATTGAAGCCCCCCGCAACTCCATTATCTCATGTCATCTATAAATTCAGAAGTTGGGAAGGAGGAGTGCTAGCAAGCGAGTAAAGTGTTGGAAGCATTGTATGTGAGTGTTCGAAGGGATTTTTGATCCACTGAGAGCTTCTGTGATGAGCCTTCTCGTGTGTGTAAGAACAGAAAGTTTTATTCATTTACAGTATTAAAAAAAATGGCGTCTAATAGAACGGTGATTTTAAGTGAACATGTATCTGAGCAAATTCATCAAAATATTGTAAGTGTTTTATGCTTAAGTTTTAGTAAAAATATTATCTAATTTTATTTCCTATTTGCAATTTATATTACAGTATATCCATTTTTTTATTAAAAGATTTAGATTTAATTATTATTCATATTTTACTTTTCATGTAATGGGTAACATGCCCGTTAAAAAAATAATAAATATTATAAACAATACTTTATTATTAATTAGTGCAAAATTTATTATTTGTAACAGGAAAGAGAGTTATTGCAGCCTCGTCACTTATACATAAAGTTATCGAAAGTGAAGATACACGAGCATTTACGACAAGCTGGTTTCTACCGTGTTTCTCAGATTCTTGAAATAGAGATAGATAGACCTCTAATAAGTGCTTTAGTAGAAAGGTGGAGACCAAAAACTCACACATTTCACCTTCCAGTTGGGAGTGCTTGGTGACATTGGAGGATATTGCCATTTTACTGGGACTTCGCATGGATGGTTTACCGGTCACAGGATTTACTAATGGCACGACCACTGCTTGGTGGTCAGCCAGATGTGACTGATGTTGTGGCGGGAGAAATAAAATTTGATGGCTTTCATATCATATAAACAAGCTTGACACAAATTCTGATGAGCTAATAGCATTTAATGTTCATAGTTATTTACTAACTTTATTGGGGCATTTCTTAATGCCGAATAAAAGCACAAGCATGGTTCACGGGAATTTCTTGCAGCTTCTTGAAAATTTGGATGAAATTAGATGGTATAGTTAGGGCTCGGAATGCCTCGTTGTGCCTTATCAAGGATTAGATCATGCCACGTGTAAGAATGCATGAGATATTGCTGGTAGCATAGCACTATTGCAAGTGTGGGCATGATAGCGACTCCCATGGTTGGCTCCTTTGGCAAGCATGCCAGTTGCTTTTCCTTTTGCTCTCAGGTAAAAATACGCTAAATAAATAAGTCTGTTATAAAAAATCTTTTCTAATATTTTCTAAATAAAAAATTTCATAGGTGGAAGGAGCCACGATATCAACGCAACAATCCATAAAATAATGTCCCTACCATCAGACTTGCATTAGATCAAATGGAATTTCATCAGGTAAACGTTAATATATCAAAGAATTTTGTAAATTAATTATTATTTGGAACTCATGTAAGTTTTTTTATTAATATAATTTATGTGGCAACCATATATGGATCCAGTGATTGATGCTCAGATTCCAAATGGTGTGCAGACTAAGCATATGATATGGTCAATTGTTAGCTCACTTACATGTTTTGAGGTCATAGAGTGGCATGCTTCTGACCATGTGATGCGCCAATTTGGACTTGATCAACAGATCCCTCCCCTACCTTGTAATTTAGGGCAATCGCATAATAAATATTTACGAAGAAGAAAACCAATTGATTGGAAGGAGAAGCATCATGCGTGGGTCACATTGTGGGAGACCTGTTATCAATGTCTACTACATGGACAACTTACTAATTAATATATTCCTTCAAATCAATATTGTGACTGGTATATACAATACACGATAAATTGGTTATGGTTGTCTCTTCAAATACACCAGCAACCAATCCCCCAGCACTAGTTAATCCCCCAGCAACACCCAATCCCCCAGCACCATGAGCCATCGCACCACGACCCACCACACCATGAGCACCAATCGTTCCCCTATAGCAGCCATTCCCATATCATGACCCGCCATTCCCACTGTACCATCCATCACCACAATACCAGCCATTCCCATAGCATCCACCATTTCATGTGCCCTTACCAACCCCTCATCAACAGGAGGGCATTGCGTCCTTGCAAGTTTCGAATGATGAGGTTGATCAATGGTTGAATCAACAATCCTCGCTTGTACAAAGTTGACGGAGTCGACATAATTTGGAACCATCTCAAATGTCCTTAGATGCAAGGGACATTCGTCATGGTTCAAGAAGCATTTTGAGTCGAGATAGAAGGTCTGTTGACAGCAGTGCTACTGGGCCATCTCGTCTTGGGACGTTTAGGGAAAATTATGAAATCAACATCGATGAAGTCCAGGCTGCCCCCCGATGCCTCTTTAACTTAAATGACGAGGCAAATGTACAGGAAGATGTATATAGAACGGTTGTATTTGAGATTTCTTCTCAGCAAATACTTTCCCCGGCTGATCAATGGACACTAATGATGGAATAGGTTCAAACAGAGCAAAGGATGGGGTTAGTGGGAAAATCTACATCTTGCCAGTGGCAGAGCCTGAGACTGCACGAGATTATAGAGAAGAAGAAGAAGGAAGCATGGATGAGAGAGGTGTAGGAGAAGCAACAGCCCTCTCCCACATTGGATGAGAGGGTAGGGGTCAGGTTTACGAAAAACTATTTCTGCACCCATTAGATTGACCTTTTAGGGAAAGAAGTCGCCCAAAGGAAAATAGCCATTGATGTAATTATGATTGGGTCTGATTTATTTTCTTTTTTTTCATATGACATGTACTTATTTTGTCTTTTGTTAAAAATTAATCTTTCACATAAAAAATCTAATATTGCAAACATGATATAAATAGAGAGGATGACAATCCATTACAAACAGAATATAAATATTACAAGTTGATAAATCATTTTTAATTTTGATATAAATAGAAAGGATGAAAATCCATTACAAACAAGAATCATAAGAAATCATAAAAAGGAAAAACATGGAGGTAGGTTGACAAGTCATTACAAATAGGAATTTTAAGAAATCATAAAAAGGAAAAACATTGAGGTAAAACTAACACTATGAACTAGGACCAGGAGCATGTGGACATCAGCTATGACTGTGGCCCTCACCTCTACAAAGACCGCATCGTCGAGTTCCCCGCATCTCACGTGAGTCCACTTCATTCAGGAAACGGGTTGATTAGGGGTGGCCTTTTCCTATGCATTTCAACGAAAAGTTAGGACAAATTCTTGGTCCTCTATATCAGTGCCATGTATTTTCATTCCCTATTACCCCAAAACTCTTTCTTGTACACTTTACAAATTCTATCAATCGTATAAACACTATCAACATAAGGGTGCCAAGTAACTTTCAAGTATGAGCAACAGGCCATTACATGACAACACGGATATCGATCTATCTGAAAGTCACCACAATCAATTTATGTACCTCAGATCAACTCTATATGCTTGTTCGCTAGATGGATCTTGGACTTGGAAAGTCTGATGATGTCTATTTGCTTGAGTGATGCGGAGGGGTCTGGAAGCCTGCTCGTTGCTCGAAGTCGAGACATTACTATGTCAAAGAAAACCTGTCCTACAGTTTTACGAGTACACGCCTCCTCACTTTTCCTTGTAAACAACTCAGCCAATCGAAAGTAGGCTGCTCTAACCAAAGCTGTAATGGGAAGATTGCAAGCCCCTTTTAATACTGATTTCACGCACTTAACTAAGTTGTGGTCATGTGACCCCACCGGTGTCCCATTTTTCTCACGAGATTTCATCAAGCCAGGTTATATATATATATATAAATATATATATATATATATATATATATATATATATATATATAAATATATATCTCCACGTTCCCTCACCCATTCATGATTAATATTGAATTGATGCTCAGTTCTCGAGTACCCTATAAAATACAATATGGTTGGCATATTATTTTTTCAAAATCACAATCACAAATCCATAAATTCAGTATTAATATGAAAATGTAAATTACCCATGCTCATAACCAATTTGTGCAAATAAGGTGTCTTGAATCTTCACAAGAAATTGGCACCAATGTGCCTTATGCAATACACGTGAAATGCTCTTGGAGGTTCCCACTAACCATTGTTTCTCCTTATTGCTGCATTAATTGATTCGTGATGATAAGAAATAATGCCAACTCCATCTTGAGTCTCAACATTTGTGCATAGATTATCCAGGGAAAAATGCCAAGCATCTGCGGTCTCACCCTCGACAATAGCAAAAGCAACTGGCAATATGTTCTGATTACCATCTTACGCAACTACAACTAATAAAGTCCCTTTGTATTTCTCACACAAATGTGTACCATCAACCTGAACAATTAGTTTGCAGTGTCTAAATGCTTTAATGTAGAGGCTGAAAGTCCAAAATACATGGTGAAAAATTTGAACATCTAGAACTATCTCATCGCTGTGACAGGCCTCCACAGCATCCATTTGAACAATTGATCCTCGAACAACATCACACATTGCTATGTATTATTGTGACAAGGCATCATAGGAGGCTTCCCATTCACTATAAACTTTTTCAATTGCCTTTTGTTTTGCCATCCATGCTTTCCAGTATGTCACTGTGTATCCATATTGAGATATAATCTCTACAATCATAGATTTAATCTTGAAAGATAGTTCAAATTCTGCCATGGGCTTTATAAGTTTTACAATTGTATCTCAATCTAATTTCTGTGATCTTCAGTGAATCTTTCACCAATGCAAGTGTGTGGGCCATTATACTTCTTAATTTCCCAAAAGTATTTATTCTTCGTGAAGCTAGCCCTAACAAGCCATTGACAACCTACCCTATATCTAGCGCATTTAGCATAAAATGTCATAGGACCTGACTCATATACTTTATAATCCACTCCTTCAAATATACTGTACTTTTTACTTACTCGTATGACAGCTTCTCTGTCACTAAATTGCATTTCAATACAAAATTCACCACTACTAACAGGAGGGGCACCTACCAAACACAATATGAAATAAAAAAATTAATAAGTTCAAAGAAAATAAATAAAAATTAAGCAAAAATAAAATGAGAACAACAAAATAATTAACAATATGAGAATTTAATATATATATATATAACATATGACAAAATAAACAATATACAAGCATTTTAGCCTTACAAAAAAACTAATAAAAATTAAATTAAATTAAGCAAACATAAAATAAATACAACAAAATAATATAATAATAAACCGGATTATAAAAAGCGAAAATAATGTAATAGTAATACAATAATAAACATGTATTAGATATAACTTTTTCCTAAAGATATATCTATTAAAATGAAGCAACATAAAATGACTACATACTTGCATACTCCGGAAACTTAGGTGCATTCATAGCTTCAAGATCTAAAGTACGTATGAAAGATGACTCCCCAAACAAATACTGAATA
Organism: Dalbergia cochinchinensis; assembly: GCA_031216125.1. Classification (NCBI taxonomy): domain Eukaryota; kingdom Viridiplantae; phylum Streptophyta; class Magnoliopsida; order Fabales; family Fabaceae; genus Dalbergia; species Dalbergia cochinchinensis. Next base: position 47,286,067 of record CM062373.1, on the reverse strand, counting down.
GCAACTGTGTTTGATACATGCTAATCATATGCTTCATCTTCTAGCTCCATATCAGCGGCACCACCGTCACTACTTTCATATTTTTCTGCAACTTCGCCCTCATCACTTTCACTATTGTTTTCTTCTCATTCTGCCTCTTCTTCTAGGAATGTGTTCGGGTGAGCCTCTTTCTCCTCATTGACAACTTGATGGTAAAAAATAGGAGCTTCTTCTTTGAAATCGACATACAACTTGATGGCAAATATTTTTTCTCGATGCTGGTGGTATATTTAAAACATTTGTTGCATGTGGTCATTATTGCTGATTTCAATTCTTTGATATTGAGTGAATTCACCAAATATTGATATTGGACACCTGTATGTTATTTTCTCCACTGTTTTTGGAGTTTCAGGATCTGTGCATTGTTTAAGACCATGTTCTAACTCCGCAAAAAACATAATACAAGGAATACGAAAACACGCTAGATTCTCGCATACAAATATGACACCTTCACTCGTATTTGTAACAATATTACCATTAAAATAAACTATTATATTTGTTGTGCCATCCTTTTCTTGTAACAAGATTTTTTTTTTGTCTCACTCACATAACACTTTTTTGACACACATATATCACTATTTTTTTTTTGTCATAGGACTACCAACACAGGGAGCCCACCAACACAAACAAACAAACAAATAGAGAAGGAAAAGGAGTGACCGACTTTTTTTTGGAACTAAAACAAAAAAAAATAAATTGTAACAATTAGAGAAAAAGCATGAAGAGCTACCCAATCTTCAATTTAACCTATTTTTTTCCAGCTCTTTCTCACTCCATGTAAACACATAGACACTTTCTCACAAATTAAAACTAAAAGAAGGAGATGATGAGAGGAGATGGAAGCGGGTTTATATAGAAAGAGTATAATATTTAATATATTTGTCAAAATCTCACCACTACCAAGATTCGCACTAAAATCTCGCCAATGGCAAGATTCCCCCAAAATCTCGCTAGTCACAAGATTGGCAATAAACTAATATCCTGCTTGGTATCAAAGATAATATGATTGAAAATTGGGTCTAGAATGTTAGCATTTGATAAATATATTAACAATGTCACTTATATGTAAAATTTATAGCATACTTATATGTAAAATTTATAGCATAATCTTGAATTATTATCTTCATACTATTTAATTGAGAGAGGTCAAATAAAATATTAGTCTATCATTAATATGTCAATTGATATGGTACATCAGCAAAAATTTGATGGAACATTAACAGAAATAGAGTTAGAGACTAGTGTGGCTAACATTTTATAATGTTAGGGAATATAAATTTTATTTCTAAATTTTATGGACTAAAATGACTCATATAATTTCAAAGATTAACTTGAATAGTCACTCTTTATTTATCGATCTTATTAGCTTTTTTTTATGAATATAGCTAAGAATGAATTAAATTGTGCACAAACCAAAAATTTAAATTTACAAGGCTTGAATTTTGATTTAGAGTATTATTATTTGGATTCACAATGACGAAATACCATGGTAACACACTTTCATCTATCCTTAAAAGGGATATAGACCCAATTTAGATAGGTCCCACATCTTATTCAATGGTAGATGAAAAGTGTGTGACTGGGTATTCACCACATTGTACATATAAATAACATTTCTCATTTTAAAAGTCTTATGTCTTATGTCTTAATAGCATTGTTAAAATACATCGTATTCCCCACGCAAAATTTCATAATTTTGTCAACTTATGTCTTAATAACATTGATTGGAGAACATAAATTGAAGTGATTTTAAAAGTAGTAATAAATAAATCTAATTCATAAGCATTCTTATAATATATATAAAATTCGAAACATTCAATTTTATATTATTATGGTGCATCATGTTTAATTGTAAATCGATTTACAACTTTTTACGTACAAGTTTATAACTTTTTGCATATTAGTTTACAACTTTTCAACATATGGTTTCACATTTAATCATGGACCTGTTCAATGTGTGTCCTCAATTAGTTTACAACTTTTGCGTATTTATTTACAAGTTTTTACATACTAGCTTATAATTTTTTGGGTATTAGTTTATAACTTTTCGTAGTACGCATTTATAATTTTCTAACTATAGTTTCTAACAATAATAGCAAATCTCAACTTCTAGCAGAGTAATTTTCAGTTCATTTTATTGGTAAAAAACTGAAGAACAAAAACCATCCATGTCTTGGAACATAAACCAGAAACATATGAAAAATCAAAATGGAATAAGTTAAGCCTTCATGCATAAAGATTAATTTTATGAGCTGCCAACAAATCTTAATTCTCCTTCTTCATCCTCTAAACCATGAAGAACAAGAGAGAGAAACGTGATAGAGGAGAAAGAATGAAAACTTTTGAAGAATGGTGGGTTAGAGAGATAAACAAGACAAAGAAAGAGTGAAAAAGTTCTGTACGTTGCTTTTTCCTTTATATTTTCTCTTCCCATTTTATCCTTAATAATCCATACACTTGTTTTGTAATGTAGCACAATGGAAGAATAAGGTGTAAATATGCTTATGTACGTGTGTCATTCCTCTATTTTATAAAACCAAAAAGGTACATTGAGAAATAAACAAAATAGTTATAAAGTGAATATGTGAAATACCATGCCAACGCACTCTCATATACTCGTAAATGAGATGTGAGATTCAAATTAAGTGCAATCTATACCTCATCCAAAGGTAGAGAGGAGTGTGTCAACACCGTGTTTCACATTTTGTAAGTACAAATAACACACCTCTTCAAAATAGTAAGTGATTGACTTAAAAACTTATGTTGATATGATAATAAATGATTTGATATATGTATAAGATTTTTTTACATTAATCATGTATATAAATTATTTCCATATTACAAATGACTACTCTCCCAAAAATCTACAGGCTCAAAAACAAATTTCTTTTCAAGGATATATTGGTTAGAAGGTAAAAATAAATTTTTAAGGATGAACTTCATGTGTAAAAAAATTTTACACATGAAGTTCATGCATGAAAAATTATTCCCTATTTTTACCCGAACCAAACACACCCCAAATGTATTTTTGTTGAGGAATATAAATGAGGATAAATTTCCCATAGATAATACAAAGTTTATCTATGCAAAATTTACTCTTATTTGACTCTTCAACCAAATATATCTAAGTATATTATATATATATATATATATTCATTTGTTAACTAGCCGATGCTATTATTATTTGCAATTTTTTCCCTAATTTCAAAGTTATTATTATTTATTAGTTAAAATTATTTTATCATTTTCATTAGATTTTTAGATTTTTTTATGAATTTAATTTTGTGTACTGACAATGTAAAATACATTGTCAATCAGTAGAATTCTATGAAAGTTACATATCATATAAAATAACTACTCACTATGACAACCACCACCATAACTACACAATCATCCAATCACACAGTGCTATATCATCAAAACAAGTTTAGCTCTCACCCCATAATATCAAAAGTCATGTACGAGATTATTTGATAGGATGATCGTGTAAAAAATTTTATATTATCAATACATTTTAGTTAAATCCTTTATATTATCTCTTAAAGTAAAATAACTATTCTTAGTGGCCTTTTGCAGTAAATTTTTTTTGGAGTAAATTACGTAGACCTCCTCTAAGATTTAAAAAAATTCATCTTAATTCATTTCTAATTTTTTGGGATAACATTGGTCTCCTCTAGAAGTATTGTGCAATAATCTTTCAAATATATGTTGTCTCCTCTAGAACATTGCTTTTTTCTTTTTCTCCTAGTCATTGGAAAGAAAAAAAAAAAAGGCTTCTTAGCACACAACTCATCTAAGAAGAAAATAATTTTGCTATCTACAGAATTTAGTTCTCATAAAGCACTCGAGGGCATGGATTAACTCTCCCTCTGCTCATGCTGTGAGACCCCACTCAATATTAAAAACAGTCGCTCCTGATGCCTCCCACTGGAGAAGAATTTAGAGACCTCAATACCAATTTTGCCCCCACTGACATGATATGGGAGAAATGTTTGTGAAAGGTTTCCTATCGAGCAGCCAAATCGGCACTCCACCAATGGCATTTTTTTTTTAAATGTGTATTCCTCATGCAGTTTTAGCAACTTTATACATGTTAATTGTTGATTTATGTGACTAAAATAAGAAACACCTAACATTCTTCATCACTTATAACACGAGAGTTGGAAATAAGGCCACAAGCCGTAGAACAAGAAATATATGGGCGTTGGGGGTGTACTGTTTTACTAGCTACATGAGATGGCAAAATTTCAGTTTACAACATTGAATTGATACTAGTAGTTAAATTACATCATGACATCACCTTTTGTCTTGATGTAGGTCTATGCAACAGGAGATGATAACCTTCAAGTTACACTCAAACCGTGTACGAGAGTATAGTTTAAACTTACATCTAAAGCCTAACATGACGAATCACTGAATGGAACTTCAATCTAACAATTCTGTTAATGTCCACATGATCCAACTTCATATTGGAATGTAAACACTTATCAAGCATAGAGGCATTGGCACATGCATCAAATTTATAATGTTTGGAGAAACATAACTGTTGATCGGGTTTCTACAAAGAGATGAAGAAAATGCACAACAGATAAATAATCTAGTTATTTCACTTAAAATGATTTTATGGAAATGCCTCCAGTAGCAAGCCCTGATTCATGACCAGAAAGGAGATGAAGTTATGGCTTTGCAGAAGCCAAAGTGCTAATCTCCCATGTCAAAATACAAGGAACTGATGGAAACTTAGTTTCTTCACTCAGGTTTCTTCAAATTCAAACAATTATCTGATGCTTGCTTAAATAAATCCTGAACTTGATTTAATTCCTTCTCTGTCATCAAGAATCCAGAGAGAATGTTAGTTAGGCAGGCAGCGTTGCCTTACATCCATGATCAAATTGAAGATCCAATGCTAATAGCTCTCCTAATATCTAAAATAACATGAGTTTATAGTTCAAAATCGCTTCCCTTACAAGAAGGAAAGAAAATATTAAATCACATCACAACAACTAGTCACTTTAAGAATCTTAATTTTAATGTAGATTGGATATGCAAGGCCAACCACACATGCAAGCCATCTATTTGCCACATGAAACATGGCAACCTACAAGATGCTTTTATATAAGATGAAATCATTTTCTGTTTGTTTTTCTAGAATGACCACAGGGATGTCGTTTGCTGTATGTGAAAATTTGGCCTATGGACTCATTACTTTAGAAATCTATAGCTGTAATTTTCAATTTAAAAAATTTGTCTTTCTCTGAGTGGTTGACGGTGAAACAAGTGTATTTACGAAGATTCTCAGTTGGAAGTTTGGGGGATCCACAGAAGCTAGAAAGTGTGAAGGAAATCATCATGAAGAAAAATCCTGAGATAATTATGCTCCAATAAACTAAATTCGAAAGTATTGAGGATTTGCATCTAATAGATGTCCAGGAATCCAGACATAAGGATTATGTTTTTCTTTATGCTCCAATAAACTAAATTAGAAACTATTGAGGGTTTGCATCTAATAGGTGTCTAGGAATCCAGACATAAGGATTATGTTTTTCTTTTTTCTATAGGAGCTTAAAGAGGGACGATATTAATCTAGGCACGAGAAGCAATGAATGTTGATGCTCCTAGCGGCTCTTTCTCTCAGTGTTCTACATTTCTCTAAAAAGGGTAAGTGGTGGTGTACTTCAAAATATAGCCTAACAGGACCTAGTCTTCATTCTCATTTTTGGGAAGAGCTAAGCTACATTTGTGGTTTATGTGCTCAATGTTGGTGTGCAGAAGGTATGTTTGTTTAAGGATTCAGAACGTAATTGTAAATCAACAAGCTTAATTTCTGAATTGTAAATCGAAACGTATCATAAATCATAGAATTCATGATCACTAATTCAAAATAAAACAAAAACATTTTCACGGAAAGAAACATTTAAGGGGAAAAAAAACAAAAACTAGATATTAGCCTTTTAAAGTCAAATAGCTCATTGTATATCTAATAAACTGAACTGTATAATTCAAATAAACCAGGATTCAACCTAGACAACAGCAAACCCAAGAAAAAGGAAAAAAAAAAATCAGGGAAACAAGAAATAAGAAAATGATGAATTCAGCCTGGAAAATGATGTAGCAGTAGGTTAAAAAGCAAAGTGCAGAAAAGAAACAATACACATAGGCAATTTGAGGAGCCTCTACACTTGCTAATTTCCTACCTCATCTCATTCCCACTCCAACACAAATATTTCCCCCACAACAGCAAATCTTCTTCGATTCACTCTCTAACCACTCCAATGTTGCCACATTGGCAATTGGTTACTCCCACTAGAGTCTCCTCCTTTTTCCGGACTCACTCCCTCTAATTTCTTATTCATAGTTCCTTTTTTACCCTTTCCTCTGATAAACCAATAATATCCTAGGAATAGGCTTTTTAGCCTCAGCCTCAGTCCGGCCCTTTTCCTTAAGTCCCTCTTGACCCACATCAACTGCTGATTCAGCTGGGTTCCTAATAATATCCTAGTAACAGTGTGCAGTGTATGCCACCATTTGGTGTATTCAATTGGAATGTAATTGATTCCCACATCTTTAATGACAAATCTGTCAGACAAGCAAGCCTTTGTGGCAAGAGATTATACATTTGACTTCTATTTGATGCAAAGCATATAATCTTTTTACAAAAATTTCTTTCTCAAATAAGTTGAGAGATTGGAAAACTTCAATAATGATTTCTTTCCTTTTGTTAGTTCATATTTTGTAAGGAGGATCTATTGTCCTCCAATCACTTTGTATTTGTCTTCTCTTCATATTAATAAAATTCTTCTTTTCTTTATAAAAAAGTCCTCTGGATACTAATCTTACTCATTAGAGATCTCCATTGCAAATCCTATCTAACACGAATTAGCACTTCCAAACATAAATTAATCAGAAACCTCAAAAAGATCAAATATTGGAGCTAACCTGCAGCTTCTAGTTGCTTTTGAAGCTCCTGGCCTATAACATCATTTTCAGCCTGGAAAGTGAAGTCCAGAAACAGCTAAAGATGACTAATACTGTTTGTTATAATTTCATTCACAATATAAGCAGAATCATCCAGTAACAAGAGATGCTATGGACGTGCAGATTCAATAAATTTCTTCTAGTTCTTAGTAGTTACTAGTGGATTCACTCATCAAATTAAGCTTTATAAACTAAAAATCATAGAATCACATTTAAAAGGAAAAAGTTCAAGAGCTGTGAGCTCCATACCTGCAGCTCAGCAATCCTTTTAAGCTGTTCTTCTTCACCTCCCTTAGATATTGGAAGGGCTGCAACCAATGCATCAAACTGCAGAAGAAACAACAAACATGTTTCAATGGAGCAATTAAGAGTGATGTGATATAATTTCAATATTATATTGACGAGAAAGGGCAGGATACACAATAAGAGATAAGGAAAACGACTCTAATAGCAGATATGCTTATATCAAATATTGCTAAAAAGTTTCAAACACAGTAAATAAGGGTCTGTTTTTTATGTTTTTTTTCCCCCTCCTCCTTTCCTGTTTTCTTGTAGGAACCTAGCCCTAGAAGATAGAACAGATGGAAAACGTTGTAACAATTCACTAGAGAAGATGAGTTTCAGTGTGATAATTACCTCCTTCTGCGTACAATGAGCAAACAAAGAATGAAATGACTCGTATTCGAGAGACTCTGAAGCTTTCCCAAGTCCAATCCTGACTTTTTGGTATCCTCCCCTCAGGATACCTCCCCTCCCTTATAATCTCGCTCTATAACCCATTACATAATCAAGTCCCATTCTCTCTCCTATCTTGACCTGCCAGCTTAGCAAAGTCAATTACAAATCCCCCTCCCAAATTGGCCATATGCTTCACTCTTCTCATCTCACACACCCACCAATTACAATTAAGCACCCAATCTATAATTGACTAGGTACCTAACATTTTCAATTCCAGTTGATATGTTTTCACTATTAATTATAAAAAGAATACGTCTTTGTTTTCACCTTGTTTCCTATTTCCAATATTTTGTAATGGAAACAACCCAAAAAAAAAGGTTTCTGCCATTTCCTTTACAAAAAATTGACGAAAAAAGAGAATAAAAACAATGTGGGATGTATGTAATTATCAATAAAAACACACCAAAATGAAAATAGAAAAGAAACCAAACAGCCCTAATCATCCAAGAGAAACCACGCAGCTGGTTTCACATGCTATTTCCTACCTATCCTGAAAACACAATCACAATTTGCTTTTCCACAAGTAACAAACATGTTTTCTGCCTGAAACAATGCCACATCATACAACCATGAGATCCCTAACAATATATCACACAACCATGAGAATCCTTAACAAATGGTGAATCATCTGTTCCCTAAAGCGTGCACTAAGCAGGAAGCCTTCTTTTGATTAAAAGAGTGTCCCTCTAATGTTTGATTAACATGTCACCAACACTTCAAGAAATGGCAACACGTTTGAGCCCATATGTAAAGCACTCATACTTCAGCATGTTTGATCTGTATTCTTTATCTTCGAAATCAAAAAGAACTAAATTAAATATTTGATTCTCAGAAACTTCCAAAACATATCATTTGTCAATGTTTTCATCCCTAATTTTATCAATATTTTCCCTTTTTTACAATAATCTTTCCATCTATCATATGTCATGATGTGATGTGCCTCGTGTGTTTTGGCTTCATGGTCGTAAATATAACCACGAATATCACATTCTATCTCCACAAAATGACTTATCAGCCAAATCTACACCAGACTCTTCCATTTTTGGTTTGGCCAAAAACTACATACCTGCTTTGCAGCCTTCACCAATGCAGCACTCATCAGCTTTGGTTGTTCTTGAAAGTTGGCCCCATCCTCTGTAGGATGTGCTGGTGGTTCAGGGTAATTTTGAGAGAGCCGATTAGGAGGAGCATCCCTTTGCAATGTCCCAATGGTATTAAAAGCTAGATGTGCAACCAAATTAACTTGTTCTTGTAACTGAGAGATTATATCCATCACAAGAGCCACTTCCTGGAGGAAAAACATGGATAAACAATAACCTAACATTTTCAAAAGCTAGATGAATGATCATGAGAATATGACTATTAGGTTGGTAAAATCAAGCAGCATTGCATAAGATCACACAATTTTACACCCACATGGGCGGGTTCATGTTGCGGTTTGATTTGGTTTTGGGGAAAGTCCCAACCAAACCAAACCAATCCAATCAGATTGTATCAGATATCATCAATTGGTTTGTAATCCAACTGAACCAAACCAAACTGACTATGAAAGGTTTAGTTTGGATTTGGTTTTTAATTGAAGGATGAAAAAAAAAGATTTAAAAAAAAAAGGAACCTCTTTTAGGGTATATTTAGTTGAGTAAAAACAAGGTAAATTTTTCATGGATGAGCTTCATATGTAATTTTACATATAGAATTCATTCATGAAAATTATACCCCATTTTACTCCCTAACCGAACATACCCTCAGTGTTTAAAAGTGCAAGTCATTTGTGTAAACAAGAAAATAATGAGGAACAAGACGCTCTAGCACTGTTTTCATACAACCTAACAATCCACCATCATAAATATGTCAGCTCTCTTGCAAAATATCAGTAAACCACTAAAATTTCGGCTTCCAAAAATTCAAACTACCACCAAGTTTTACAAACTGAACAACAGAACAACTTTGCGAAACTACAATAATACAACAATGCCTAATTAAAATACAGAACCACAAATTGAATCTACTTCAAATGGAATTTAGAACCAGTTTCAACTTCAAAAAAAAAGTAAAAGGAAAAAAAGAAGGCAGGGACCTCTTGCAGGAATCAAAATTTTGCAAAAGTTCAAATTCAAAACAAAAAATTACCGTAGCAAGATTCTGCAATTGATGGAGCAGGTGGAGGGGCGCCGTGCGACGGTCCCCTAATGTGTGCGACTGACAGCGGCGAAGTCAGGGGAGGACGGGCGCAGTGCGGTGGTCGCGCGGTGCGGTGTGAGGTGCAAACAGAGTGAGGAAGGACGGGGTTGGGTGGTTCGGTGGCTATGGATGCGCACCAGAGGTTGGCCGGCTAAGGGAAGAGGGCTGCTGCTGCCGGCGGTGACCGCAGAGGAGTCCGCGGTGACGTGAGGAGGGGAAGGCGGCCGCGATGGTAAACGCGACGCGCAGTGGAAAGGGGAGAAGAGAGGCGGAGGGCGTTGGGGAAGAAGAGACGGAGAGGGAGGCCTGAGGCTCACGATGGCGCTTGGCGGAGGTGCGCGAAACCGCGGAAGCGGGTGGCGTAGCTAAGCTGATAGAGAGATGGAGGGACGGTTGTGTTTGTGTTGTGGTAACGGTAATCAGGACTGAACCCTAAATTCCATATCTTTATTTTTTTTCCCGAAAAGGTGGCTCGCAACCTATGAACTACATGTACTCACACGGATATGGAGAGACACCAAACTCAAAAAATTACAGCATTTGTTGTGTCACGACCCAACCTGGACCCATGACCGGCACGTGGGAATCATCATTCTCACGTAAATCTCGTGTCCTCTAAATCTCTCTATATGCATAATTTAATATAAAATTTAGTTCCAAAATATAATTTCATCTATGATATAAATCTCTAACTCTTTGGAAATCAAATCATCATAAATACTTTCATAATCAAATTCTAAATATATATCTCTGATACAAAACATGTGAATTGCTCTCAACACAAAATAAATCATAGGAACCATAATCATAAAAATACAAAATAATTATGATAATCTATATCATCCATCTCTATGGTCCAGGACCCTGCCCGTCATGCATACTGAAATACTCTATCTCTAAACAAAATACAAGGTGAAGCTCACCAACTGAAATTCTCTAGTGCTGGGGAGGAGATGGATGAGAAGGACCCGCAGCAGCTAATGTATCTGTAATGGAGACGGGAGAGGGGTGAGTTTCATCTAAAACTCAGTGAGCAGGTCCTCATCCATAACCCTCTCATGGGACAACCAAAGAGAATAAATAATCATATATAATCATCAAACTTGTTAATACAATAACTCTAAAATCATATTCATAAGGAATAAATAAAATAGCTCTAAAATCAATATTCTTTGGTAATTGTAAAACCACCGAACTCTAATAAAGAAACAGGAATCTCTTGGGCAAATCATATGACATAAGAAAATCTCTGGTTATGCATGTCTACCATGGCATAACAAAATTTATAATCTCTGGGGTACCTAATTAGGTCCCATTTTAATTTCTCTGGCCCTGAGGGCAACTTGGTATACTAAGGTTAACGGAATAGCTGTCATTAACTCACAGTTTGTTTCTCTATAGCTACCATATAGTCTCTAAATCATAAAGTACTCATTTCTCTTGATAAATATCATTTTACAACAATGGTCCCATGAGTTTGAATTAAAATAATTATTTCATGCTCTAGTTAGAAATCATTATTTTGGTAAATATAACTACTAATCGGAATCTCTAATCTCTTGGAATATTCTCTAAAATCATGCATCCATATTATATTTTGAGGGAATTAACTCTAATGACCAACATAAGGGCCATAGGTTCTGAACCCACTCACCTAGAGGGATAGAATGTGAAGTACCAATACTACAAGGACTCTCGGGAAAAGGACTGGCACCAATGTCAGCCATTGAAACCATAAAACTCATCAATGATTTATGGGTACTCTTGGATTACCCTAAAATAATTCTAACAACATTGGGAAAGTACCCCCAATTGACAACAATGAGAGAAATAACAAACCCCAACTCAAGATTATGAAAGAACAGAGAGAATGGAGATATAATTTAACAACATATACATATCTTGATGATTTGGGGGAGCTAGACTGGAAAGAATGAGAGGAAATGGGATAGAGAAGGGGAAGCTTCGGCTTCTGCTTCTGCTTTCGCGCAGAACCCCAAATTGGGGTTTTAAAAAAGGCCAAAAATAAAACGGCATCGTTTCTAGTACTATTTGGGCCCTAGGGGATCGCTATAGCGGTATATGACCGCTATAGCGGTCAGGGCATTGCGACATTATGCACTTATGACTGCTATAGCGATTCTAGCCTGCTATAAAGGTCCTTAGACCACTGAAATGCACTGACGCCAACCCTGTGACTGCTATAACCGTCCTGGACCACTATAGCGGTGACAACAACCCCCAACTTCTGCATGTTTCTATCATGTGGCATATGGGTTATCTCACCACTCACTTATTTTTAAGTTAATGTCCTCATTTATTTTACTCTCCATTAATTTTAAAACATAAATATAAATAAGAAAGTATCCCCCATTTGGATCCAAATAAATGTCAAAAAAATCAAAATCCCAACCAATCAAAATCTAAGTTTTGGGTTTTAGTTCAAATCCGGAAATCTTCGAGGTTTTCTAAACTTATGGGCTAAAAACGAAACATTTAAAGGTTTCATAAAATTCGTTAAAAATCACTCTTCGACTTAATTTACTATTGGGAACAATTACTGGGACTTTTGATCCCAAGAATGTGGTTCTAACATGTAGCCATTCAGGGAGGTATAGGATTCAAACTTAGTGAAATCCTGGACCCAGCAACATGGGTGGCTCCCAGGGGACTCTAAGGTCATACAAAACTTGTCCACTGACATATGTACCTGGTGTAACGCCCCGATTTTCTGTCTGAGTGGAAAATGACCGAAATGCCCCTGAGGTCATTTTCGGCCCGGAATTCGAGGATGGCCGACTCGGCAGTACTCGAAGGGCCAACTCAATGTTTGAAGGGGATTGAATGGCCTGCGAATGTTTCCAGAAGCGAAAATCTCGTTTTCCGCAGTTTCGGGTCAAAATGACCAAAATACCCCTATAGCGTTTTTACGCGGATAGAAGTGCCGTTTGAGCCCGAAACTTTCCCTAGAGGTTTAAAAACATGTTTTCATGTATCTAGAGGTCCCTGTTCAAGTCCCGGTGGTCCCGGGCAGTTTTTGTGCAGAATTACGATTTTGCCCCTAGAATAGTGTTTTTACGCCTAATGACGTAACTAAGCTAACCTAAGCAATATTAGGCTCTAATCGAAGATTAATTAATTTTCCTAATTAATCTAGAGTCAAAATAATTTATTAAAGTTAATTAGAACCTAAAGTTGCTTAGATTAAACTTAAATCCCTTTTTAGAACTCAAGATTCCTAGTCTTGGAATCTTGAATAGTGTTTTCTCTCGCAAATTCCTTAAATCAAGGAATTGTGTCTAGAATTTTTTATACACTAAAATAAATTTATAACTCACTAATAATGCAAGAACACTCTTTAATTATGTCTTGGCAACCTTAATTACCCATTTTCTCACCTAAACACTTTCTTACAACTTCCTAACCTTAAGCATAATCAAAGATACACCTAAACACAACTCTAAACCACAATTAAAATGCAAACACAACCCCACATGGGCTAATGCATTTCGGCCACCTCCTCCCCTATTTGACCACATGTTGATTTGTTTTCTCACTCAAAGAACCATGCTTGAACCATACCTCACCATACTTTGAACCATACCTCACCATGCCTCAAGACCACATTATCTCATCTCATGGAACTCATGGGCTCCCTCCATTCTGCATGGTCGAAGCCTCCCCCTCCATGTGCACCCTTTATTTGTTTCATTTCTCTATAAATAGCTTACTTGGGTGAACTTGTATCATTTTGGGTTCATTTGCAAAGAGTAAGTTCTCAAAGAAACACTTCAAAGCTTCCTTTTTCTCTCAAGTTCAAGTCTTCAAAGTTCTTCAAGTTCTTCATCTTCTTCTTCCATCTTCAAGTTCATCACACCAAGTAGGGATTTCCTTTCATGTATTCTCTTCTTTAAAGTTCTTGTTTCAAGTTTGATGTTCATAGTTTCTCTTGTTTCTTTTTAGAACTTCTCTTCTACTCCTTTTTCCTTTTCATCTTCGGCCATAGGCCTTGGAGTTCAAAGAAATGAGAGCTTGATGATAAGAGTTTCATGATGATGTTTATCACTTGAAACAAACTCTAGAGCTTGATCTTTGTTCTTGAGCAAAAATGTTTCTAGTTCTTCCTTTCTTGAACTCTTGAGAACTCTATCTTTGGTGATGTTTCAAAATGGTTTTAAGGACTCAATGATGAGGTCTCATGATGTTAGTGTTAATATGTCATCAAGATCATGGACCCTAGAGTTTTAAAATGTTCCTTTTCCTTCTTGAAGTTGCGGCCACTTCCTTTTCTTTTACATGCTAAATGTTTTGATTTTCTAAAGATGTTATGTTGAGTTCTAAGAACTCTAGCCTATACTATATCTTGGTTTAATGAGTTTGGGTTAAGGTTTAAGTTCCTTTAAAGTCTTGTTAAGAGCTCTAGAAAGATAAAATGAACTTGCATAATTTATTTTATGCTTGCATTTATATTTACATTCTTGCTTTCAAGCTATCACCTAAGAACATAAAGATTAAAATGGAACTTGCATCATCACTTAATTTAATTCTCAAAGCCTTTCTATTTCGGCCTTAAAGTTGATTGTTGTTGGGTCTAGAGCACTAAAATAAAGAATTGAACTTGCATTATCACCTAATTAATTTCTCGAATGCCTTTCTATTTCGGCCTTAAAGTCGATTGTTATTGGGCCAAGAGCACTAAAATAAAGAATTGAACCTTGCATATTTACTTTCAAGCTTGCACGTTTAAGTTTATGCCTTGCATATTTGTTTTACGTCATCACTCTATTTTGTAAGCAAGATTACAAATGAAAAGCATGAGTACGTTTATTTTATGTCATAACTTAAGAACCTAGAGCTCAAAGACTTGCCCATTTCATTTCAAGTTAAAGTTTAATGTGAATGCATTCTTTGAATGCATGTTTTTGGCCATGAAGTGATGATGGACTTGCAATGAGTTTTCATCTAGCTACAAGGACCAATAGTCTATATTCTAAGTTTTTCTTAAAGCTTTACAAATCTTTACAAGATTATGTTATCATGAGATGTGACTTTATTCCCTTTTAGAAGATGAAATATATTTTGGTCACTGACCTAAGGCTTCTCTTAGCCTCTTAATGAATTAAAATGATTTGCAAAGAGTTTTAGAAATTCTAATTTGATTCCAAGAGAAACTAGTTAGCTTATGTTCCTCGAAATGTTAATTTAATTCTCTTACTAAAGCTCCATGATTTCGGTTCTGTCATGATGAGTGTGATGTTGTATGGTGATGTGTTGATGTGTTAGAATGTGTGAAAATATCATATGATGATGTAGAAATGATTCTATGCATAATAGGTAAGAAACTAGCTAACTAGGAATACCGTGAAGCTAGAATTTAACATAGTTTTGACCCATTTGTTTTTGGAACTTATCCAAAATATTTTAATGGGAACATAATCAGATTAGGATTGTTTAGACACGAAAAACTTGGTAGCATTTGGATTAGAATTGAATTTTAGCACCTATAGGGAAACTAGTAACTAGAAAACCGTAAAAATGCAAATGTAGAACTCTTAGAACATTTAGTTTTCTGGATTCTGTCCAGCAACGTTACAACATGATATATGTGATTTATAATTAGTTCTTAAGTATAGGAATGTCTCATAATTGATTTAGATTTTATTTATAGCGCCTTAGGCGAAGACGGAACCGAGAAAGGGTCTAAAACGTAAGTTCTAGAATCCCGTAACCACAAGTTAGAAATTCTGCCCTATGCTTTTCAGATTTGAGAATGAATATGAGAATTAGGAATGATGATTAATTATGAGTCCTTAGGTGCATAAAATATGAACGACAGATGTTAGAGAACTATATCTCAAGATTAAGACCCGTAAGGGTTAAAGCATAAGCTACCGTACGGGTAAGCGTTTGAATGTTCTATGATAATGCATGTGGTATGTAAATGATGATGATGTTATTCATATGAGGAATTCATGGGGATATATGTTTATGTGGCATAAAGCAAATTTGGAAGGAATTCGACGTAATGCCATTGTGCCGCCGAATTCTCGACAAATTTGGGGACTTAAAGAGATTTTAAAAATTAAGGTACTAAGATGGGTTCTAGGATGACACCGGTTCGGCCGAACACCTCCATAGAACTCATGTGACATCGGTACCAATTTATACTCTTAGGTGACACCGGTTCGGCCGAGCACCCCTAAGAGAATTGCCCCCTAACCCGTACTCAGATAGTCGGGATTTATGATTGATGATACGCTTATCGTTAAGTGGTAAGTAAGAACTAGTGACGACTAGTTAAGGTATGAGCTCATAACCTAGAGATGTGACACGTTATGGGTGACACCGGTTCGGCCGAGCACCCCCAGAGCTCTTGTCTTTTAGGGCGGCCCATGAGGAAAAGAAGTTTTATGATTATGATTATGTCACTAAGTTTGTCCCATATGAATGTTTCTATTGCCACTTTATGCCACTAAGTACGATGATGCTTGATGATATGATTTATGTATGTGCATTAGGTAGCGCCATGTATACATTCTCTATTATGTTGCATTCATGACATTCAGATCATCCTAAAATGAATGGACCTTGGCTAAAGTATATTTTAAAGTTTAAAATGAACACGATGCATGCTCACTTGCTTTTACGAAAATAAACCCAAGGTTCTTGAGGACGTAGATTATAACACTTAGGTAGTAAGAAGCCCTACTGAGATTCTTTAGTAAGATTCTCACTCCCTCTATCTCTTCTTTCCGTCACGTCTTCAGATGGCGACGTTCGTGGTGTTCGTAGACATGCCGACATGGGAGGTGCACCATGACCCGGACCACGGGTCATTCTATTTTGTGGGTCGATGCACGGTTAGAGTATTCATGTTCATGGGTCGACCCTTCACTCCCCCTGTACATTCCCATTGTTTCTCCCCTGTCTCACCTTTTAGCGATCACTTGGTGTTCGAGCGTGCACGTCCCCGAGAGGAGAGGCTTCGCCGTACTCCATCGTCCGCGTTCGCCGCTTGAGACTACCCCCAATATGTGCCCCGTTGCCGGTCGTCTTTTTTGGAGACGGATCCTTCCGAGGATTCGGCGACCTAGGTACCCTCCGAGGGATCTTCCCCCACCATACCCATGGACCTTGGGGAGGGTAGTGAGCCCACCGTGATTCAGCCGAGGCTTGCACGACGACCGGAGATGAGGCCGCGCCGCGGAGGTCACTCCTGAGCCCCGTTCCACTTATTCTCGCCGGAGGAGCTTGTTCAGTTTCCCGGTTACGTGCTATGCTCGAGGGATAATCGCCAGTAGGAGGCTGTGGATGGCTCAGGTTAGTGCACGCACCGCATAGACGAGGATAAACCTTCTTTTGTTTAGAGGTTACCCCATTAGATGCACTCGGGTAGGGGAGTAGTTTATGTTTATGTTTATGTTGTATTTTCTTTCATGCATTCCTTTGTACTAAATTAAGTCCCACACTTATAAGCGGGCAAGTTATATATATATGAGATGATATTCAGTGTTTCTCATGATGTGCCTTTATGCGCCTTATGCTATGACGTTATGAGATGTATGTTTTGTCCTTTACGTGTTATATCGCATCACACGGCTCTCACTTTGTGTTTCAAAAAAGAAAAAATTTAGCCGTATTTTCCGCTAAGTATTTCAAAGTAAAAATGAGAACTATGAAGTAACAGACTAATGATTAACCTAAGTATGTTCTAGAGTATTGGGTTAAAAATTAGGATGTTACACTTGGGGAATCGCACGATGTATACATAATTTTTTTATTTTGTTATATGATTTTTTTTGTCTAAATGTTTTTGTTGTGTTTGTATAAATTTTTTTATCTAATTAATTCTTTTTTTTTTGTGATCAACGACAGAATTTTTAAAATAACCCAACTAGTTTTTTGTGCTTGGTGCGTGTCCAAGCTCAAAAAAATTATTATTTTTTAATTGGACGCGTGTCCAATATATGTCGTGTCGATATCGGTGTCTGACACACGAACACACCACCAAATCAATGTGTCCGTGCTTCTTAGGTTGCAACCTGGGGATATCAGGTCCAAAGCTTTTGTGCAACTTGTGAGCATTGAGTTGCAATCCAACTTAGGTTGCAACCTGTCACTCTCAGGTTTGAAATTTTTGTGTAATCTTGGAGAATCAAGTCATGACCTAGCCAAATTATCGAGTTGTAACTTGATGATGCAAAACAGAAATTTTTTTTGTGCTTCCAAACTCTTTTCTTCCCAACAAAATAACTTCTAACACATCAAAAACACTAATACACTATAATTAACACTAAGCTTTATATGAGATCATCAAACCATAGGAATTAAACATTAAAGAGAACATGATGCAAATGAATTGAACAATTTAAAGTCAATGACACCAAAACTTGAACAAAACACCACACATCAAAACAATTGTACAAGCTCTTAAATACTTAGAACACTATGGTCTATATGCAATGAGCAAAACATGAGAATTAAGTATGATAAAAGGCATGGTAAATATGAATTCAAGCAAATAATGTGTGACATGCTTACTTTAAACTAGAAAAACACAATGCTAGGCAACCAAATCAATCATGAAAACAACACAAACAACATGAACAACATACTAGATTAAAGGCACCTGGAGACACAAGAAAACATAAGAATTGACCAAAACACATCTTGCTACAAAATTATGCAGCAACAGAGATGTGTATTAACCAAGCAAACTAGACACATTGCTACCAAACTAAAATAATTAGATAAACACCAAATTAAGAGAAAAGAGGGTAAGAACTTGGGTTGCCTCCCGAGAAGCGCCTTAGTTGCAGTCTTGGATAGACTTTGTCAAAATGTCAAGTTGTTGGAACTAATGCAAGTGATGTTTTGCAATAATTCTCTTCTCCTCTAAAGTGCATTTTGAGCCGTTGCATATTGACTTTGAATTGAAACCTTCAATACTTACATCTCCTTGAGGAAACTCTTTTACCACAAAAATTGGACTTGACCATTGAAGTTTGAGCTTATTGAGCAGAGTTTGTGTCTAGTACTGAAAATAAGGATCAACTTATAGTCTTCATTCAACCAAACAGTCATACCCTTTCCACCCAAGTTTAACCCAAGTCACTAACTATTGACCTTTTGAGTTGACTTCGAAATCGGATCACTATTAGTCATGGCTCCATGGGAGAACACTTTCTTCACCAATTCATGGTTTTCAATAGACACAATGCATGGTCATTCCCTCCATCTTAGGCACACACTCACTTAGTATGGGGCTTAGATACCATTTATGCATGGAGAAGTGCCCCACTGAGAATTTTATAATATTCTCATCTCTGTGTTGCATGTTTGTACCTTGTGTTATCTTCAAAATTTTGTAGATGCCATCCTTATGGACCTTCATTGATTTGCTATAGTAGAAGATTAATATCCGACTGATGAAAGGATAATTTTTCTTTAGAGAATTTAGGAAATAATAAAGATGATTGTACACACTTGATATATATGCGTGTATATATATTAATGGACTATTGAAGGCCACATTAGTACTTTAAAATGTCGACATTAGATTTGCTTCACTTTATTTTTATGCTTAATGACCAGTATAAGTTAGAAAAATGAAAATAACATGCTTTTAATTATGGTGTCAATTCTCGAGTAACATGTGGTAGTTAGGAGGGTGTTACATGGTTGGCTAGTGGCTATGTCGACCGGAGCCGCAATGACACTCAGTGGAGTAAAGGCGGCGAAGTGTGATGTTGTTAGGGTTTCTACTATGTAATGGAGTTGATTTGTGAGCTTGTGGTGGGTTGGTGGCTTTTCTGACGGGATAGTGATGTGCAGCAAAGTGGAGGAGGCAGAGCTAGGGTTTATGGCAAGAGAAGATGTGTGTGTGATGTGTTTAGTTTAGTTTATGCACTAAAGTGGTAAGTGGATTGAGTTACTTAGTATATGAGTGTCTCACTGTCTTGGATTCTTAGTTTGATTGGATAATTTTAAGGGAAAAAAGGAATAAAGTCGGGTCAGGTCGTCAAGTCCGACAAACCGAAAATCGATACTTGAACTAATAATTCATTGGTTTCGATCCGAACTAACTCGATGACCTGAATTGAACCGAACTAAACCCATCGAATCAAATTAGGTTGATTGGATTCGTCAAGTCGGGCCGATCCATTTACACCCCTTATTAAGGATTGAGTGGGAGAGAAACTGGGAATGGATTTTCTTTTTTTATTTTTTTTGGGGTCTGATAAGGTTTTTTTTTTCGTAAGAACTAGGAATGGTTTCGAGGCCAGTGGGTTTTTATTTTTGGTCTTGGGTCAAGGAGCCATAGGCTTTAAATCACACCAAATTATTTTTCCATTACTATAGTAGTATATATGGGGGCATATCTTAAAAGTTTTGGCTATCTTTTGTTTGTTATCTATACTCTAAAATATGTTTGGCTAGAATAAAAATAAGAGAATCACAAAAACAATGTGAGAAAAAAATTATAGATGAGTTTTATGTGTGTAATTTTATACATAGAAATTATCCACAAAAAATTTCTCCCAACTCTAACCCAATCAAACACACCCTAGGAGCTTATAACAATTTAAAGCTAAAAGCTTTGTTCATACTCGCGCTTGACAATCTTGATGATCTGTCCACTGGTCATAACTGACGCAAAAGAATAATGTTTGGTGTATAATAAAATTACACAATAAATATACATCATACACCTTATCATTATTGGATGTGATATGTGGTATGTATTTATTTTGCAATTTTATCGTACACAAAACACTACTCACACAAAAACATCCAACAAGCACCATCTTATTTTTGTTCTTGTTTTTTACTATGTAACAGTGTGTATTTATCTATTTCATATTGGTTATGCTGATATGACACTAGAAATTTAGAACGTATAATATAATATATATATCCATATTGGCACAAGTTGCTCTCTCGATTTGCTCCATGTTAATTGTGAGAAAGCACTACCATCCAATTTCTCTTAAGAAGGTCCAATTACCGTGTGATAGACCAGCTAGCATAAAGGGTGATTAATGGTTTGATCTTTTGGAACAAGGCAGAGAGCACCGGAAGAATCCATCTCAATTCTCAAGCACAACATGACAGAAGCCAAGAAATGAAGCCAAATAAAAAACATAGAAAGGCATTTGATACTTTTAATTAAATAAATATAATACAATCTTACTTGATCAATTTAAAATCAAACCCACTTTAAAATTTAGTTTTTTTTTTCTAGGTTTTTAAGGGATCTTTGTCTTCAAGTACTATTATGACTAAGAGAGTTTTCCAACAATTGTTTTCCCTTGGATTTGAATGTTGGTCATCTCCTTAGAAGTGCAACTTGTTTACCATTACTTGTTCACTTTAAACATATTTATTTGTAAAATGTAAATCATCTAAAAAAATTTAGAAATTCTATTAAGGACATTATTGAAATTTGATAGCATTTGATTCAACTCTCATACTATACCATGTTTAACTTTTAGTAACATTTATTAACAAAAAGAAAATTAAAGCTTACAAATTCTAACTTTACATGGACATTCTATATTATAATGAGGAATATGAAAAATAAAAATCAACCAAATAGTTAATTATTTTTTTTGTATTCTTAATATAAGAAATATAATTAAATTTAAACTTAGAATTTATAAAAAAAAATTCAAGTAAAAAGGGTTAATGATACCAAACAAATTTTATGACTATTTTTATAAGAACAAGTTAGTGATTGAGTTAATTTTGATACATTTTCAATGTTAAAAAGTTTCACGCACGTAATAGATACTTAAGTTGACAATATATGATTTGATATATGTGTAAAATTATTTTGTATTGACAAATATTCAAATTGGACTCATTGTCTTGTTTTATTGTAAAACTTTCTCCTGTATATCTTATTTCATCGCGTTTTCCGCTCAGCCCACCACAGAATATTTGCTATATTTGATTCGTTCTAGTTCGTGTTTTGTTTTCCTAACATATCGCAGAGCTCAATTTCCAAATGTCAGATTTCAGTTTCAAGTCAAATCAATTTAAGTTGAATCGAATGGTTTCTAAATTTGAATTTTTCTAGTTAAGGAAAGTTATTATACATTGTTAGCAATCTATGATCAAAAACTAATTACTAAGAATGGAAACTCATCCAAGCAACGAACAATCAAAGGAAAACGTTATATTTAGCTCATGGTTCACTTAACTCATTGGTGGTCTTAAATCTTCACCACTAAGCATAAATAGCGCTCCACCATATTGTGAAACCAATTCATTCTTCAAGAGAAACTGCTAGAAAACACAGTGTCTGCGACAATATTCAAAATAGATATGAAGTTCATTATGATCACCACAGTTGTTTTATTCTTATCATTGCTAGCTGACTTTGGTGCAGCTCAACCTGGGGTCCTTGACATATCAAAATTTGGAGGAGCACCAAATGCAGATATCACCCAGGTATTATTCAGTTGCACTAAAGTTAGAAAAGAAAAATTGGTTCACCTTTTGTTCAAAACAAAGTCACTAGCAATTTATCCGAGAAATGTCAGGTGTATTCATTTTACACGGAACATTGAGTTAATACATCTATCATCGTCTATTGAAATGATAAATTTTTCATTTTAAAAAAACTTATGAAACCAAATAACCGAACTCAAGTATTAGTGTGAAGGGCCGGGTAAGGCCCCTAGCTATTCTTTTTTTTTTTAATTGTTTTGCACAATTCTATTTCAAAATTGATTTGTGTTCATTTTTTTTCTTCCTCTCTCTTTTGCACGTTCTTAAGGCTTTCTTGAGTGCATGGAAAGCAGCATGTGCAGCAACTGCTCCGACAAAGATTGTGATTCCTAGCGGGACATACCAGATGAACGCAGTAACTGTCAGCGGTCCTTGCAAGGCTCCTCTTGAAATTCAAGTTGATGGCACAATTCAAGCACCCGCTAACACTGCTGCCATGAAAGGAGCAGATCAATGGGTCAAGATTAATTATGTTGACTTCTTGACCATATCAGGTAGTGGAACTTTTGATGGTCAAGGTGCATCTGCTTGGAAAGAAAATGATTGTGACACAAACAAGGACTGCAAGATGCTTTGCATGGTAAATACTAATCTTTTCCTTTCAATGCCGGACAGCTAGTCCTTTCTTTTTTCCTTTTTTTTTCCAAAAAAAATTATATAATTAAGTTTTATGTGCAATTCCACTCCAGAATTTTGGATTCAATTTCCTCAAACACTCAATCGTCCGAGACATAACTTCAAAGGACAGCAAAAACTTTCACGTCAATGTTCTGGGGTGCCAGAACTTCACATTTGATGGCTTCAAAGTCAATGCCCCCAAGGAGAGCCTCAACACTGATGGAATCCACATTGGAAGATCAACTGATGTAAAGGTTCTTAACACAAACATTGGTACTGGTGACGACTGCATCTCATTGGGTGATGGCAGCAAACAAATAACTGTTCAAAACGTGAATTGTGGACCTGGTCATGGTATTAGTGTTGGAAGCCTTGGGAAGTACCCAGATGAAATGCCCGTGCAAGGTTTTTACGTTAAGAATTGCACTCTGACACAAACTGACAATGGTGTGAGGATCAAGACCTGGCCTAATACCCAAGGAACATCACCTATATCTGATATGCACTTTGAAGATATCACCATGGTTAATGTCATGAATCCTGTCCTCATAGACCAACAGTACTGTCCATGGAACCAGTGCACCAAAACGGTATTTAATCAAAAACTCAGAAGCTACTTGCATGTATGGCTAGAAATATATGTTTGGTTTATGTTTTCATTTTCTGCCTTAGTAATTGTTTCAGGATTTTGTGAAAGTAACACTGAAAATATTGAAATCCTAGTCTCGGTTTTCATTTCTTATGTTTACTATTATCTTAAAAAAAAAAAGACTTGAGAACAACAAACACGAGATTAAAATGAAAATTGAAACCAAATAGTCCTTCATGTATCATTATTGCCTATTTTATAGTGATTAACTGTTGTTCATTATCATGGGGCATGATTTCAATGGCTTTTAGAATCCATCAAAGATAAAGATAAGCAACGTTACCTTCACGAACATAAAGGGCACTTCTGGAACTCAAGACGGAGTCATTCTTAATTGCAGCAGTGGTGTACCATGTGAGGATGTAGAGCTAAATGATATTGATCTCACATTCAAAGGAGCCCCAGCAACCGCTAAATGTGCTAATGTCAAGCCCATTGTTACGGGAAAAGCTCCAACTTGTGGAGCTCCAGTTCCAGCTCCAGCTTAGAGTGATCTATAGCAGCCACAATACCGTCCTTTATAAGATTTTTGTCCCTTCTTTGAAGAATAGCAAACCATCCCCGATATAGTGAGGATGTGATATGTAGTCACTTTGAGTTCAACAATAGTGTTAGAACCATTGTTTATATATATATATATATAAGCTGCCCAACCTTTCACACATAAAAGCACTCGTGATTTGGGTTCATAATGTGAATTTCTCTGTTAGTGGATAAACAATATGTAATTCCATTAAAAGTTGTGGTTTGTTAAAGCCATGGATTCTGGAAAATCTCTTCTAATACATCAAACTCTTTTGATTGATATGAAACAATTGATGTACCTTCATCTAACGATTTAAACTTTTAAGATAAAGAATTCAAATGACCTTTTAAATTTTTAGCTATGAAAGAAAAAGGTTTTCTTTCAATTTGCAATGTGAAATGAAAGAGGATTACAACATGGTCTTTGATAACTTAAGGACCATCATGGTCCATGCAATCGAATGGATGAAATCTTATGGTATATATTGATGAACCAATTACTTATGATGCATTATAGTAATTCTAAAATGTATTAATGTGATACGAAACTAACAAAGTATTTTTGAGAATATTTTAGCATTGCACATAATTTTTTTTTTGCATTTAAAATATATTTAATTGCAATTCAAAAATTTGATTAAAATTCAAAAATTACCATAGTGTATAATTGATTTATTAACAAACCATTAGATATTATCCATTAAATTAGAATGACCACGATAATATTTAAACCTGAAAGTCCTATTAAATTACAAAGACCGTGATGATCTATAACCTCGAAGTCACGGAACGTAATGAAAATAAAAAATGAAAACAAAGAACTATTTCTTCAAATCAAATGCACTCTAGCCTTTGAATTATCAAACGAGGAAATACTTTGAAAAGAGGAAAAAAAGGTGATATATTCGATTTAGTCAAGGCCTTGTTATCCTCGTACTACAAATCAATGATGACTTTGGCCACACCACTAAAAGAGGAAAAAAAAGGTGATATATTGGATTTAGTCAAAGCCTTGTTATCCTCGTACTACGAATCAATGATGACTTTGGCCACACTACTGAATTATTCAATAAAGTACTCAAGATGGTTATTGTTTATTTCCCTTCACCAAATCAGCCGCATGCAAATACGGTTATATAATGCAAATAAGATTATATAATCTTACATGTACTAACATGTAATATATAATAATATCCCTTATAGATTTAAAATAATGTTAAAAAATCTATTTTACCCTTTTAATTATCCTTCCCACGTTTGGTGTCAACTGCTCGGGCGAGTGCTGCTTCGTTCTTCCTTGTCTACAATTCTTGCATCTTTTGCTTGCGCAGCCTCATCCACTAATGGAGGATCATCTTTTGCGGGCTTCAGTGTAGGAAGCACAACATCCGCGTCGAGTACGGTCATGGTCTCCACTGCTTCTTTTGGGACAATTTTTTTTTTTTTTTCAACCAAGGAGGCATCTATGCCATCAACATCGGTGGTTTTCGAGCATTATTGCATCTGCATTTGCTGAGCATAGCAATTTCATTTTTGTTTCTTTTTCTTGGTAAATAGATGGATGTCAGAATGATGTTTATGTTGTGTAGAAGCATTCCACAAACCTTGCAGCACCCGTGTCCAACACTTTTGCGACGCCGACACTTTAATGACGCTCGGATACCCGTGTCTAAGGGGTGTTCTGCTGTGCCATTTCATCTCTCGATCTCGTGAGCTCTTGATATACCACTGAACATGATGATAAACTCTATTTTTATTATGTCAATATTTGTTCATTTTTTATAGATAAAAACTTGTGTAGATTTTTTTATTCTTGTAATTTTTTTGTTAGTTCTTGGTTATGAGATGTTTTTTAGCCATAACAGTACTTAGATTTTATTTTTCTCATCAAAATATGTTATTTTTATGTTTTATAATATAACGTATTCTAATCATATCATGTCCTATATTCTGTAAAAATCATCGTGTTATGTCGTATCCATGCTGCGTGTCGTATCGGTTTTTCCTTGCTTTTAAAGTTGCTGAAATTTTGAATCAATTTGATGCATCGATGGACTTGTTATAGAATGTGGTTTGTCTCTTCTTCTTTTACTTTTTGACGGTGTAAAAGATACATAAAAAAATACCGGGTTTTGAAGAGTGGTGGGTTTGAGGCGGTGCTGTTGGGTAGGAGTGGTCAGCGGGTTGGGGAGAGATGGTGGGTGGCCCCCTTTTTTTGTTTTCTCCAATTGCATTGGCAAGGATAATTAAGGAATTTTAACAATTGTTTGGAGATAAGAAGAGTAAGTATAATATTTAAAATTAGAAGGGATAAATATAATATTAATGGACTTAAGAGAAGGTTACTGAAATTTACCCTATATTTATATGATTATTATTTTTAAATTTATTGAAAATCAGAAAAATACGACTTAATGTATAAAAATGTTTAATACAAAAAATATTTTAAATCATAAAGAATGCCTGCAAATAGTTAGTTAAATTTTCATGTATGTGTGTATCTATATATTATGTTTATATTCAAAGATGATTTTAATACACTACTACATGTCTTACAATTTTTTAATACAATATAAAAATAATATAATTTTAATCACATAATCTATCTTTAATATTAATATTTCAGACTTTTATAAGGTAACTTTTACAGGTATTATTTCTCGAGCGATTAGGGGCTATAATTTTCATTTGGAATTTAAATTACTAATCTATATTCATTACACTTAATTAATAAATATTAATCACATCAATCATAATTAATTATTAATTATGAGATATCAATTATAAATCATAATCTCACTCCCATTTTATATCCCAATTTCAAAATGTATTATAAGATACTGCAATATATAGTATTGGTTTCTTTCAAATATATTATAATTCTATATAGAACACGTGATTTATATATTATCAATGAATGCATAATTTGAAATTAACTTATATGATAGTATTCAATCAATATGTAATTATCAATTTGTAATTAATCTATCACAATGATGTTAATCACAAATATTGTGTGGATATTTTAAAATTATATATTTTATTTGAAAACATACCTATCAAGATAAATAAATTAAAATCTTTTGGATTAATTCAATACGGATTTAAATAATTAAGTTTACCTTTTGAAATATATTTTTAATTTTAAAAATATAAAATATTTACTATAATGGGGATAAGAGGTGAAATTCTAAATGAAGATGAGGTTGGGGAAGAGGAGTTTCTAACTTCAAATGTAGAGCTTTTGAAAATCATAAAAAAATATATATCTACCAATTTCACTATACTATATTTAATTTTTTATAACCTGAACATTCCAATTTATTAATTCTATAATTGTTTCATATTAATTTTTTAAAAAAACAAGACTTCAATTTTTCAACATTAAAATATTTTAAAAAATCAATCCCACAATTTATACTTCTTTGATAATGATAATAAATATTTATTAATTATTTTAAAAATTAATTAATTACATCAATTTTTATTGAAAATAATTGTGTAATTAATATGCTATTCCAATAATTGAGATGACATAAATTAGGATTATATGTGACTTTTTTACTAATTATAACACATTATTTATAATATATATTTTAAAATTAATATTTTAATTTACTAAAATTATGTACAAGGAAAATGAGTGTAATTAAAATTACATAAATTAAATTTATCAATTATATTTTATTAATTAGGAAATATATTTTTATGTTTTTATAAATAAAATATTTTAACTTATTAAAAAGATATAAATAGCTAGGGATAAAAAAAAATGCTAAAATGGGTACACATCGAACGAAATTATCCATAATAGAGATGGGAATAGGGACCGATTTTATCTTCATAGAGGTAGAGTCCTTGTTTGTTAAATGGTATCGAGATGAGAATAGCATATCTTTATTTTTTCACTCATCTATGTTAGATTTACATTAGATATGCATTTTTTGTTTTTTAATTTGGATTATGTTGCATTACTAATATTTGTTATTATAGATATTTATGTTTCAAATTTTAAAATTCTTTTAATAAATCCATAAATATGCGCAGCAATTCAAATCCTTGCAAGGAATAAAAAATGGAGACCTATGACAGTGATAAGGATAGGGGATGTGAGACAAAATTTTAAATAGGAACTGGAACATAAGACATGTCCTCCCTGTCATGGATACCCATTATTATCCCTATAAATGGCTCATGATATAATAAAATTATCCACTTATTCTCTTTCATTATTCAATAATTTTAACTTTCGAAATGCGCAATATTTTCATAAAATAGGCTCTATTGTTATAGGTCATCTATCAAGTTTTTTTTCAATCTTATAAATATGATATTCAAAATAAAGTATAAAATAGAATCACATATTTATATTTGTCAATTTATTTAATTATTTAACAATTAATTTAGTTTTAAAATAAATTTATATAGTTAATTTTCTATAAAATATATTTAAATAAATTATTTATTTTCGATAATAGTAAACAAACTATTTTTTTTGGGTGCAATACTAGGGTATCCACCATCGATCATAGTGACTAATCCCTTCGCTGATTTGTTGGCATCTCGATAGGTGGGACAGCTGTAAGGCTTCTCCATACTTAAAGCTAGAGATCGAACCCCTGACATTTGGTTAAAGATGAATGAGTCTGTACCACTCGATCACACCCCTCAGGTGAAATAAACTATTTTTATTATCACCATATGTATCGTGCGAAACAAATGACTATTAATATATTATAACTTAATAGTAAAAGAAAATTAAATTCACAGTATATCAATTTTTTTCCGTTAAATATTGTTGGTTCGACTCCAACATGGAGGAGCAAAGAAGATGAGGCTTATAAGACTTCAAATACTCCCATCAAACAACTAAAAGATGGCTTGCACCTTGAAAATGCTCAGTAAAGAAGCCCAAATAGCGTACCAAAAACAAAAAGGCCCAAACAATAAGAAGCTGCTGCCACAACAAAAAACGCTTACAGAAAATGCATCAGTGGTGCAGCAAACAAAATGCACCGTAGTGCACAAAAAGTCCAGCAACACATAAACATCGGTGCAGTCTACATGGGAAATTTCCCTTTAAACTGGATTCTGAAGGAAAGAAGACTTGTTGTTAATGTTGTATAGTTTTAATCGGTTAAACTTTTAGGCTTAAGTTTTAGTGTTTGTATTGTTTCCAGGTTTTTAGACCTGATGTTTTGTAACAAAAAAGCAAATTAGCAAACACATCACCGCATCATATCAAAATTTAGAATTTGGATCTTTAGAGTGAAAATCTCACTTTATAAGATAAAGTAAAAAATTTTATCTTTAGATTAATAGAGTAAAGAGGACCTCACTTTTCAACTTTATTAATTCAAAGATAAAATCTCCTCACTTTGTTCAAGAGGTACTAATTAGATATAATTTGACGCAAAGTATAAAAAGATTAATAATTTTTTTTTAAAAAAAAAAGATTGACGAAAGATAAGTCCCACAATGTGAAAATAGCATATGATTAGCAACAAATTAATTGACAGAAATAATATTAAATCTTTCCATAATTATTTCTACCAATTGGCTTACCACATATATATATATTACTAAAAATTATCGACGGACATTTAGTTTTGTCAGCACAAGGTTGACGTATTCGAATTATTTAAATTCCACTAGTAAATTTAAAAAATTTCATCAACATTTTTGTCGTTATTAGAATCAATAATTAGGTATATATATATTTAGTAAATGGAGTAAGGGTTTAAAATTTACACTCAGAAGCAAATGGATTGGGATAGCCATATATGGATAACCACAATTAAAAATTAATTAATAATAATTAAGACCTGTATGCGTATTTAAAAAAATTACACGACTTTATGTTTTAATTTTGATAATTTATATATGATTCAATGATTAATATTTATCCCTCTTACTCTCACAATAAATTACTTATCTCACTTGAGTCGCTCCTATATACATAGGGGATCAAGTGAGGGGATTGTTAATTGTGAGAGTGAGAGGAATAAATTTTAATAAGTGAATCTTTTATGAATAGTCAAGATTATAATATAATATAATGTGATTTTTTAAGATGAGTATGTGAGCATTAATTATCAATAAGGATAACCATACCGCTCATAATTTTTCATGAATTTTTTTTTGAGCCAACCATTAAATTACAATTGCCTATCATGAAAATTATTTGTGTCAAATTTCATAAAAATTGAATATCAATAACAATATAATTATATAACTGTTATTTTTGTTCATTTTAAACATTATATTATGTTGATTTTGATGTGCATAAAAAATATACTAAATAATTTTATATTTATTTAAAAATTTATGGACAAGATATATATGGTGTGTGGGTTTCTAATTTAATGATGAAATTTATAAAAAGCCTTTACTCCAAGAAAATGTTATTTAACATTATAGCAATTGCTTAGAGTTACACCGATATTACTAGGTTCTAACTCTTATATATAGAGTACGAATATTACTAAGGTCGGATGACTAATCAGCAGGTATTCATAGTTAATATACCTAATATTTATCATTTATAGTTAATATTGAGTGAAAATAGACTAGGCAACCAAAACAAAAGTTAAGCGAGCAAACGAAACCACGTGGGATGGAAGTTGAAGATATGCGCCCTTGGCAGCCACATGTAAAAATAACTCTAAAATTGAGCTATCCTTATCCCAATCCACACACTTCTACGCTTTTTGTTGGCGTCAAGAATAATTCCATTTCACTTTTAAGTACTTGTATAAGGTGGATTCTCTGGTGTTGATGGCAGTGAATACCTATGGTGTTCTTGTCAAATTCTTCAATAGTGATGAGATGACATATGCCCTTGTGGGGCCAGTGCTGTTGGATGATGGCTTTGGGCTTTGGACATAAATAAATGGTTAATTTGTTTAATGATAGTGTTTAGAGGTAGCGATTTTTTTTTTCAGCAAAGATTAAAACTGCAAAATTAAACCTGTAATTCTCTTTTCTTATTTTCAATTAACCAATATTTTTGAGAGAGAAAAATGAGGGAAAAAATTGAAATTTAAAGTCAAAATGGAGGAGATGGTGTTATGAGTGATGCTACCTAAACATCCACTTAATAACCATTAGATGTGATATGATGGATGAAAGTGTGTTGGATCTACCGTTATATTCATTCAATGGTTATTAAGTGAATATTCTAATAGATACTCACTTTTTGAGTGTTTAAATAACATTTTTACAGTGTCATAGAGAGACAGTCGACGTCCCACCATCTTATGAGTCCTTGCAGAATTCAGTTGTATATAACACTCAATTAATTATATATCAGGTAATAATATTTTGACATTCAAAAAATGGATATCTATTCAAATACTCATTTTATAATCATTGAATATGATAAATGTTAAGAATAAGTGGGAATTACGATCATATCTGATAGTTATAAAATGAATATCTATTCAGATATTTACTTTTTGGATGTCAAAATATTATTACTATTGTATATTGTGAAGGGAGAGTTTTCCTTCATCTCTTGATGAATAGAGAATGAGCCTTTTAGGCTGATACATCTAGTAGTTGTGTTATCTGATTGTTGAATTTAGCCTAAATATTTTTCTTTCTTCGTTCTATGACTTTTATTTATTTTTTCTTTTTTCTTATGCTCTTTCTTTTTGTTCAAAATTAAGTTACACGATTATTTTAGTCTAACATTTTGGAGTCTTTTCCTATCTCAAGTATAACCATTCACCAATTCTCATGCCCTAGGAAAAGGAAGCATCAACAGCAAGTTTTGTAGATGAAAAGACAACCGCGCGTGACAAAATCACTATTATGACTCAAATCACTTGTATATTCAATTTGATTGAAGGGCTATTTTTACTGATTTTCCCTAATTCTCTAGGCATCTCAATGAGTGTTGTCTCACATGCCTCCCATGTAAGATAAAATCATATATATTCCACTATGAGGGTGCATTTGTTTCATTTTATTTTTACAAAAAAAAAAAATCTTTTAAATAAAATTTGATAAGAATAACTTGTATGAAAAATAATTTTTTAGTTGGAATAATAAATTTTTTAATAAAAATTGAAACATACACAGCCTAATTAATCTTAAAGTTCTTATAATTTTTTTTACAGGAAGATTCTTATCATTATTTCTAGATGAAAAATGCTATTTTTACTTATAATGAAAATATATAATGAACGTAAAATGAGAGAAATAGACACGAAGTAGTAAATTTACTATCTTTTCTCTTTCTACATTCACTATTTTGTGTTTTTTCTCTCTTTTTATGTGTCCATAATGTAATCTATATTACAACTTTGAATAACATTTATTCCTCTCGATTTAGACTTCTTGGGAGCTTGCATATGCATCCATACTGCTCAACCGCATATGAGAGATATCTAGTTATACTTATGTCAAGTTGTCTAGTACTCTCCGTCCCAGCCAATTATTAGAGTACAATAGAGATTTCTTTACCTTCTTTCATAGGCATGTAAAACTTGACATATCTTTTTATTTTGTTTACCAAAAGTTAAGGGTGAGGGGAAAACTCATCCCAATTTAAAGAAATCACATACGTCTGAAGTCTTCACTTAAGCTGTACAAATCTTTAGGTAGATTCTTGCATATTTATGATAGAAGAAAAATAAACTTTCTTTTATGAAATCCACCTTAAGTTGAAAAAATTCCTTAGTTAACCTTCCCAAGCTCTTTAATTTCAAAGTGAAATAGAATTTGTCTTATTATTTGGCATACATATCAAATAATTCACAGAAAATCTTATTAGTCTTAGCGCACCATGCTTTTATTTTTTCTTTTTTCGATCTGTGCTGCACCATGTTTCGATGCTGTATTTTAGTCAACATAAAAGCTTTTTCATCATCAAAAACTGTACAACCTTTCTAAAATTGCAAACATGAGTAATCAATATAATCAATTGCATATTAACTTATTATATGGTGCCATTCTATCTCCATTGCAGCAATTCCATTTTTGAAATCAAAATAGAATTACTATCTAACTCTATTGCAAATGATACACAAGCATTGGAATCTTCTTCACTATCATTATGCCCTTCAGGTTGTTTCTTTTCCTTAAGGATGAAATATTCCTCTCACACATCTTTATTTAGAATTCATTTTTTGTGTAAAATGCTCCTTTCTTCGAACAATATGTTTTGTCACATTTGTTTACTTAATTACTTTGGGGAAAACTTTTAAAAGTTCTCCTTCCTCATTTTCAATTTGTTTGTGTAATTTTAACAATTCAACTTCCTTATTTTCTTTCCTCTAAAGGTCAAGTCAAAGGAAAGTGAAAAATTATTGATTACATTTATTAATAAAATTATATGAAAAGTTAGATCCTAACTTTTTCCTCCTGATGAACTGGCCTTAAAGGGTGGAGTTTCTTTTTCTTCATTCCTAGTGGGACCGGTCCATTTGTTTGGCAAAGGCTTCTTGCTTTCGGTATATATGCTTATCTCAAAGTATGGCTAATGATTATTTGTTTTCAAACCTTGACAAGAAAATTAATTTTACTATCAAGGTCCAATTTAGAGAAAAGAGTTTTTTATTCATTGTGGGAGCATGAGACGATTTTCATATATCGCATTGGTGAAATTGACAATTCTCGTTGAAACTATGATCGTGCATTGTTTTTTCTTTGGAAAAGGAGTTGTAAAGTGTCCCAATCAAGTCTGTTCGGTGTAGTTGCCTTTTTTTAATATGTTCTTACATCTCGTCCTCAATTTTGATCCTGATGGTGAACATAGTCTTGTCTACACTATCTCTCAAGAATCTTAACCTTGGCGATATATGATTCCATGCATGTATCCACATGTTATATGTTTAGGCATTTAGCTTCTTGATTCCACTCATCACTTGGACAACAGTTTTTTGCATTTTTTGTGAAGGTTTTGCACCAAAAGATACCTCCCAAGTCCAATACCAATAGGATCAAGCTTTAGGATTTTACATCATATAGGAAAAAGCTCCCCCAAGGACAACGGTCCTTTACCACTCATTGAAAATGGTCCCATGACCCCCCCTGGCTGGATGCCAAATTGTAAAGGAAAAGACAACCACACATGCGCGACACTTTTTTGATCATGTGTGCTCACATCCATTGATACAAACTTTACATTTTCATACATTAGTTACTTACATTTTAGGCAGACGACAAGAAACTTGGACATCACACACTATCACTCACTACCACTTTCAAGGAGGAAATCTTTTGTCATGCACGGATAGGCTGTAACATATGGTTTTAATTTGTGTTATGCTCTTGTGGTTATGATAATGATATGGAAAATTGTGAAAAAAAAATACTACTAGCACCGTTGCAATTATCGTAAAAGCAATAATGTTATCCCAATTACCGTTGCAAACCACTATTTGAAACCATATGCTACATTTAAAAAAAAAAATAGCAACTTTTAGTCTTTAAGAGACAAAGAAAACAAACCAACTCAGTGTATTTATTATAGAGATATAACATTTGTATTAGTTTCTTTACTCAACTCATTAAGGAAAGGGAATTATTGGATAAAAGTATAGGACACATTTTTCAAAAGTGGATCCCACAAATTCTTTTGTTAGTATGTTGGGATTGTGAGTCCCGCTTTGTAAGTACAAATATGGACATATTATTATAAACTAGGCATTGGTACTACAATATTTGTCAAGAAATTTTTGTATTTTTCTAGAACATATTTAATGCCTGCTTTATGAGCATGGTTGTGCATGTAATTTCAACTTTTGAACATTGCAAATTAAAATGAATAGATATGTATATTTCTGAACATATATTAAATATGTTTTTGGAGCATACAAGTATTTTCCCAACATTTAGAAGCTTAGACAGTCGAGTACGTAATACTTAGGCAACAAGAGGAATCTTGAAGAGTCCAGCTAATTTTCAAGAAACGGACAGTAGAAAAAGAGGGTTAGGTTAGAATTTTGTTCATGGTCAATAATCGCGGCATATTGCTTTGTTCTAGACATATATCAGTGGCATGAGTTTGAACACTGGTCACAACATTGTATCCAAGAATTTGGAACGGAAACCTTTAGAAATAGGGAGAGATATACCCTAACCAAAGCATGCTAATAGGGAGGAAGAAATAGGTACTTAAAGTGGGAGAAAATCTTGAGGCTAAAATTAACTCTATTTCATCATCATCATCATCATCTTCTTCTTCTTCAACTCTATATTAATAATTTCAGTGGGAGAGGTCACAACAAGCCAAGAATCCAAGGTAGAGGAGGTTTTGTGAGTAGAAAGATATGGAGTTGAGAAGTAGCCCAATCGTTAGGTGGAAATATATCCTCATGAATATGCGTTATTTGTGAATCCAACGAAAAGTGAAAGCCCACTGTAGATTAGGATAAATCAGTGCCCTAACTTGTTTATATGGCTCTCAATGGGGAGGGAACTTTTTCCTTCTTATGTGGCTGAGTTTATTTATTCTTTTTATGAATATTGTTATATCACTTCAATTTTATCACACCTAATGAGAATTGGGAAGCTGTTGTTAGATGATGACAAACATTTATAGCATTATAGCTTCCTCAATTTTGACATTTTTATAGGTACTTAAAGTGAAATGGAATTATTCTTGAAGCCAACAAAAAACGTAAAAGTGTGTGGATTTTTTTTTTTTTTTTTGGTTGCGAAAGTGTGTGGATTCGGATAAGGATAGCTCAATTCTAGAGTTATTTTTACCTGTGGCTGCCAGGGATGCATATCTTCAACTTTCATCCCACGTGGTTCCGTTTGCTTGTTTAACTTTTTAGTTTTTTGGTTGCCTAATGTATTTTCACTCAATATTAACTATAAGTGAAAAATATTAGATATATTCATCTCACCTAAAATATTGTATCAACTTATTTATCATTTTATTATTAAATGTTAAGTTTTTTAAAAGTATTTTGTCATCACTTTTAACGATTGTCACTCATATTTGTCGGTTGTCACCCCATATTTACTATCTTTATTTACACCATGTCAAAAGTACTCTTAAGCTTATTCAAGTTAACTTTTTTTTTTTTTTTTGGTTAGTATCCTATTCCCTTGCCTCCCTCGTTCACTAGTTAGTCAGTTGCACCAACTATGGCAAATAGCCACCGCCGGCAGAACCAGAACGAGCACCAACCAGCGATGCTCTCCCAATTTGAATGAGTAATTTATTGGACTTCTAATTAATAAAGAAATTGTGTTTGATAAATATAGGTACCGAATGTATTTCTACCATGAAAGGTTAATTTGATAGTTTGATTTGAATGGATGTTTTGGGTTGTCCATTGCTGCCTAAGGAAACATGATTTGAACCCTTTTTTTTATTTATAGTTTGAACTTGTTTGGAAATTTAATAGTTTCCAAACTTGAAATAATGAAATAACTTGCAAATTGAAGTAACTTATCTAAATAAATAAAATTCCTAACTTAAATATAATATTTAACTTCAATTAGAAAATCTAGTGAAATAAAATTAAAATGACTTGCAAATTCAATCAAATTTAAAATATCATAATAGCAATATATTATAGGATTTAATAGATATGCACTAACGGTATAAATTTTTTTGTACACTATCGTTTAATCATGTATTACCAAAGCCGTGATAATTGACTTTTACATCCATTACTTCAAAAATCATTTAAATAAAATATTTTTATTGAATATGGCAAGTAATGATGTGTCTGTTCATTAAAGAAATTATAAGCCGAAAAATCTGTTTAAAAATCCTTCAATTAAATACATCATTTCATTAAAGGCATTATAGACGGATTTTTCTATCTATAATGCATGTGTTAAATATGCTCCTTTTTAATTTTGTTTGTTACAGATGAATTTTTTCACCTATAATTTGTGTGTTAAATACATGTCTTGAATTTTAAATTACAGACAAATATACAGATGAAAAGATCCATTTGTAATATGCATATTAAACATGGTCTTGAATTTCAAATTACAGAGGAATTTTCCATTTATAATATATTGAATTTATTTTAAATTAATAATTTAAATAAAAATTCTTCTGTAAATCCATATGTATGTTTTGCTAAAAAAAGGAAAAAGAAAATTCTTTTATTGTTCATCTATAATTTCCCTTTGTAATAGTTACTACCATGTGACACGAGTTTGTGTTAACAATTACACACAGATTTACAATATTATTAGAAATTTTTTTCCCATGTCTTCATTTACCCGTCGATAAATCCTTTTGTATTAGAGATGAAAAAAATCCGTTCATAAAATCTTCCTATGTTTTGTGACTTTCTAATAGTGATTGATTACACATAAAATTCATTTTTAACTACCCTTGTCTGCTATCATCCAGGCTTAGTTTCCAAGGTTGAATTGGCTTTTTAACTCAATTTTCCACTAAGAATTAAAATATGTATTATATCATTTTAATTATTGGGTCATTTAAGAAGGGTTTCAAACTCCTTCAAATTGGCTGATGCTTTGACCAGCTAAGTGCTCCCCTATTTGATTTGTCCTTTCTTTTTCCCAATACAAAAAAAAAATCCTTCAAATTGAAGGAGTACCATAGAAACCACCATATTCTTACCTTCTATCATTATTCTTTATCCAACATATATATTTCTGCATAATTATAAATTATGATTTTCTAATTTTCTTATCAGATGTGCCCGAAGCGACAATTCTTGAATTTGAATTAAAAAAAAAATTTAAAGTTAGACAATCATAAATTTATGAGTTTACCTTTGTTGAATTAACAATGTAACTATAAATTCTTTTATGCAGTTATCTAATCACATATATTGTCACTTATTGTGTCATATCAATCATTGAGATATGTTTAACTGTTCTCACTATTTCAAAAATTTTATGGTGTTAGAGGATTGAAAACGAAAATAAAACAACGAAGTTCAGACGGAGGATTATACATGACTTTCTTTTTACAAGTTTATACACGTTGTCAATCCCATTTTTTCAGTTGAAATTCAAAGGAAATTTTGATGACATGCGAAATGTTTATTTTCCTTTAACACCTATATGTTCTTTTCTTGAGACTATTGTTTGTATATAGGGATGATGGCACCCCTCTCAACATCCGTGAATTATGTATGGATAAGTAGAGACTTTAATTGTATTATAAGTGCTGAATTTGTATATAAGAGAATGTGAGAAACACTGTGTGATAATAATTATGAATTTCAATTACGCAGATAATGAATGTAATAAAAATATTATATTATTAGGACTAGCTCCTTTAAAAGTTAGGATGTGAGAGATTGATCACCATTATATCAATAATTTTTATTATATGTATAGGTCTCACTAGATAATCTAAAAGTAATTAACCTATTACTTTCTCACTTTATCAATTTCTTTATTTTATCAGAGCCAAAATTCAATTGTTACTCTTATCTATTTTTTTTTACGGGATTTACCTTTCACAATTATAGGAAAAGTAACTAAAATTTTTAATCATTTATATGTATAATATCCACAAATATTCAAAGAAGTATCGAAAAACCTATGCACAAATATTTTTTTTCCTATTTAAATGTATAGAATTACTCAGAAGTTTGTGTGAACATGCACGTACCGTACGCAAAAGTTATTTAGATTCTATAACTTCACTGGAGTGAGAAAATCAAAATTGAAGTTCCCATTGTTTCTAGCATGGTCCATTTTTGTTTCTAGCAATTGTTTGTAAGATGGTCCATAGGTTCATGCTTTCCTCTCTCTTCTCAACAGCCTTAGAAAGATTCCAGCCCCAATTATTATTTTCTCTGACTGCGTCTGGCTTACCAGTAAAGTGCTATCTAAAATGTATATTTACATTACATGCCATCAGGCGCACCGATATGACCATTATGAATGTACGTACGTCAACTTGTTATCAAGGGTGACGATTTTTGTGACATCTCGATTGTAAGTTTTCAAAGGGTGGAGATCTTCCCAAATAATCAATGCAATTCCACTTGGGCCAAATGAACAAAAAGTAAGGGTCCTAAACCTTTGAGATAAGTTTTCGAGTTACCTACAGCAATACGCCATGCAAGAAGAGAAGTTATCGTTTTCCATTGTATTGAATACTTGATGTTCTTATTTGCTTCACTATTTTAGAGTTAAACGATTTTTCATTCTCGAAAACAAAAATATACATAGAGAGAAGAATACTTACTAAGCCATGACTCACTTCATTCTCACTTAAATTTCAAGCCGAGGCACTCGCCATGGCACCATGTTTGAGAAATAATTACTTTCATAGTCCGGTTCTTATTATTATGTATGGTTTCAAATTGTAGTTGCGATTGTAAGTGGTTACAGTTGCGCTGTGGTATAAAAAATTGCATGAAAATGTTGTTGACAAGGTTGTAATTGCTGCTACGATGCGGTTGGAAGGCAACCATAACAACAATGTTGCTATCACAATTGTGATTGTCCGGAATTTAAAATCAAATTATTATATAATTATCTTTCTTTCAATCAATTACAACTTACAAATCATATATTATTTTTGGTGTTTCTTCGTTTGAAAAAAGGGTATAAAAAAATGTCTTTGCTGTTTCTTTAAAATTGGCAGTGGGGTTTATTTATTCTTATGATTTTTGCCCCATTTAACAAGAGGCATCAAACTTACATTTGCTATTTAGAATATAGGTTCAGCGTTTTCCACTGAACACCAAAAGAAAAATTTTCTTTGTAGTAATTTTAGATAACTTTTAAAGGATATTTTAAGGTATTTTTCAAATATTGATTGAAAATTCGTTTTAACTTTTTTCTCAGTAATGTTTAAGTTACACTTTAAGATGTCTCATAATTAAAAGTTGTCTACAAAAGTGATACAGATAATATTACCTAATTTAAAAAATAGAGAAAAATTCAATGAACATTTCTAAAGAAAATAAAAGAGCAATATTATAATATTACTTGAATCTTTGATAAAAAAAATAAAAAATTCCAGTTAAATAAAATAAAATAATATAGTCCATTTATTCCTCTGAGAGTTCATCTTTCGTTATTCTAGCAGTCAAGTGGTGGCAAAATTCTGGCTATATAATGTTTTGCAACATAAAAAAATGGAATTCACATACAAGGGAAGTTGATTGACGTTGGATATTCTTATCCCATTTATTCTTTTTGAAAAGGAAACAAGAGGTGCTTTTCTACTGGCTACGACAAAGATGAGGGGCATTTATATGCAGAAAGAAA
Organism: Dalbergia cochinchinensis; assembly: GCA_031216125.1. Lineage (NCBI taxonomy): Eukaryota > Viridiplantae > Streptophyta > Magnoliopsida > Fabales > Fabaceae > Dalbergia > Dalbergia cochinchinensis. Next base: position 47,245,638 of record CM062373.1, on the reverse strand, counting down.
GAGGGAATGAGCCCTTCAATCATTCCCATTTCACAAGTAGGTTTTGTATGGGAAACAAAAAAAGAAAGAAAATTGCAAATGAAAACTGCAGTAGCGTAATAAACGCAGATGCCCCCTTCCTCCTCCTCCCTTTTACTTCCAACCTTCAATATCTTCCTTTACTTGTGTGTGTACAATCACAATCATACAACAAATATAAATTAAGTACTTGTTCAAACTCCACCATGAACAACAACCCATTAGATGAGAGGGATCCTCAGTGTCAAAAGAAGAGGAAACCCACCAGCAGTGAAGGGTCCACCGCCGTGAGGACTGCAAGGAGAAGATTCTTCAGCAACAAGAACAACGATGAAGAGAACAACAGCAGCAAGGGTGGCGGTGGCGGTGCTGTCTCCACCGCGCTGAAGCTCTACGACGACCCTTGGAAGATCAAGAAGACACTGACAGACAGCGACCTCGGGATCCTGAGCAGGCTCCTTCTGGCCGCGGATTTGATAAAGAAGCAGATCCTGCCCATGTTGGGCGCCGATCACGCGAGAGCAGCGGAGACCGAGGAAGGAACCCCAGTTAGAGTTTGGGACATGGACACCAGATCCATGCACCAATTGGTCCTCAAGCGCTGGTCTTCATCAAAGAGCTATGTCCTTATTGGGAAGTGGAACCAGGATTTCGTGAGGAGGAGGGAGCTCAAGAAAGGGGATGAGATTGGGTTCCACTGGGATCCTTATAACTGCGCCTTCAACTTCTGTGTTCTTAAACGGGCTGCGATGAGTTAAGAAAAATTATAAGTGTTAGTGTGTATGTGTGTGTGTGTGTGTGTTTTTCAATTAATTTTATCTTCATATAGCTGGGAGAAACACCAGGTCTTATATATAGTGTTATGTATACATACAATAATAATGTTATTGCAATAATAACTTGTTCTAGACTAATTAGTATTAATTCAGGACGAGTTTCCATGTAGTTGTGACTGTTTAATCCCTCTATTGTCTTTCTTTCTCTCATGTTTTTGTTAATTTCATGCTAAGAAGCAAGGTCTAACATATGGGCAATGCTATATTTTGTTGAGTTGATGATATATATATATGTATATGATGAACGTATATATTATGAGGGTACTTTAATCCCTTGTAATCTATTACCTACTAAATTCTACCCTTACAATAGCAGACTGCACTACGTTCCTGGTTGCAGGCAAGGGCACTGCAGTCATCAATCATATGTAGTGATTAGAATTACACAAATCTTACATCTTAGTCGAATACTTACCATAAAATGCACGTGTTTTCTGAAGTCATAATTGGGTTAGGGGCCATTCAGATGGCCATTATAGGTTATTGTAATTCGAGGGTAGGTAGGACTCCATATGTCCTTAGTCATTAAGATCAAGTTATGAAATGATGTAACTGTAGGGGATCGATGGGAGAAACTATATTAACAAGATTGTTTTCTACAGGTTCTCTTTTAATTTGACAGGCATATTAATCTTCTTGGTCTTTAGAAATGACGTATGTGATCCTTCATTATGACCTCATCATTTTCAAGCACAATTGCAGCAGCATTTCCAGCTTATATAGTTCTGAGAACGAATGTTTGTAGTAATGAGCGTAAATTGAGGTAGTCTCTTTAAAGTATAGATTGAGATTTGATCAAAGGTGTGCGAGCTGAGAAGGGAGCTAAGATGATGAATATCATCTATCAACCGCTGAAATTTGGTTATAAGTTGTTTTTATGAGAAATTACACAGGCTTCCGCTATAGTTTAATTAAATTTACTCTGATTTCTCTCTATTTATATAGGTGATATTGATCTCTCCTGAGTGAATTGTTCAATGCGCAATAAAAGAAATGATGGTATAATAATTTTATAAACTCAAGAGAGGTCGTTGTAACGATAATTTCACAAACTTAGGAACCTCAAGAACAAATTTTATAGTTAGATAAGAGTTGAGATGAATTTCATTAAACCTCAACGTAGGTCAATGTAATTTGCTTTTATTCCTATATATACGAAGTGGCACCACGGGTTTTGGTTTTGAAATTCTTTTAATGCTCTAATATATGGGTTAGATTTCTTGACATAATTTACAGGTTCGATGCTTCTTAATTGGAATTAATTTTCTCAGTCCTTGCAGAATTCAGTTGTATACAACACTCAATTAATTATATGTTGTGAAGGAAGAGTTTTTCTGCATCTCTTGAATAGACAATGAGCCCTTTTTAGGCTGATACATCCAGTAATTTGACTGTTGAAATTAGCCTAAATATTGTTCTATCTTCATTTTGCGACTTATTTATTTTTTTCTTTTTTATTTTGCTCTTTCTTTTTTGTTCAAAATTAAGTCACACAATTAGTTTATTGTAACACTTTGGAGCCTTTCCCTATCTTAGATATAACCTTTCACCAATTCTCATGCCCTAGGAAAAGGAAGCATCGGCAGCCAAGTTTTGCACATGAAGACACAACCACTCATGACAAAATCACTGTCATGACTTATGACCCAAATGGCTTGTATATTCGATTTGATTGAAGCATTACTTTTACTGATTTTTCACTGATAAAAAATATTATTCCAACACTCAAAAGTGAATATGATTTAATTGAGACATTCACTCTATCACTATCCCCATTCATCCATCATATCCAATAATAATAAAGTGAGGTATCAATTGAACACCAAATCTTAAGTGTTGAAATATCATTATTCTTTCACTAATCTCCTCCTGCCATCTCAATGAGTGTTGTCTCACGCACCTCCATGTAACATAAAATCACACACACACTGACACATATATTCCATTCTGAAGGTGCATTTGTTCATTTTTTTTTTTTACAAAAAAAATCTCTTTGAATAAAATTTAATAAAAATGAGTTGTATAAAAGTAATTTTTCAGTTGGAATAACAAAATTTTCAATAAAAATTGAAACAAACACATCCTAATTAAACTTAAAATTCTTATCATTTTTTTACATGAAAATTCTTATCATTATCACTAGTTGAAAAATGTTTTTTTACTTATAATATAAATATATTATGGACATCAAATGAGAGAAATATACACAAAGTAGTAAATTCACTACCATTTCTCTTTCTACATTCACTATTTTTGTATTTTTTTCCTCTCTTTTTATGTGTCCATAATGTGTTTATATTATAACTTTGAATAACATTTGCCCCTCTAGATTTAGACTTCTTTGGAGCTTGCATATGCATCCATACCACTCAACTGCGTATGAGAAATATCCAGTCATGCATATGTCAAGTTGACTACTACTCTCCCAACCAATTAGTAGAGCATAATAAAAATTTTTTTACCTTTTTTCATATGCATGTAAAACTTGACATTTTTTTTTATACAAAAGTTAAGGGTGAGGGAAAAACTAGTCCCAATTTAAAGACATCCTGACTCTTCAGTTAAACTGTATAAATCTTTAGGTATATTCTTGCATATTTATGATAAAAGAAGAAGAAACTTTCTTTTCGAAACCAACTTGAGTCTAAGAAAATCCTTAATTCGCCATTCCAAGCTCTTTAATTTCAAAGTGAAATAGAATTTGTCTCATTATTTGGCATACATATCAAATCATTCATATTAGAATTGGAACTTACTAAATAACCTCATTGCATTTCACTTGAAGGAAGAAGAAGAATATATATACAAGTTTAGTAATAGAGAAGAGGAAACTGAACTAACTTGGGTTAGCAAACTAACAAACTAGTGTTTGACTCTAACAAACTAATGGTTTACATTGGATGCTTAACTACAATACTCTAATACTCCCCGTCAAGATGGAGTGAAGATGCTCTGAACACCCATCTTGGATAATAGTTTGATGAACTGTGGATATGGGATGGCTTTGGTCACTATGTCGGCAAGTTGATGTTTGGGTGGTACATGAACAAGCTGAATTAGGCCTAGTTGGACTTTTTCCCAAATGAAATGTAGGTCTATCTCAATGTGTTTAGTTCTTTCATGGAAGGTGGGGTTGGAGGCGATATATATTGCAGATTGGTTGTCGCAGTAGAGCATGGAGCTTGGTATATCAACTTGGAAGTCCTTTAGGAGACTATGGAGCCAAGTGAGTTCACTAGTCATGGAAGCTAGGGACCTGTATTCTGTTTCTGCTGAACTTCAGGCAACAGTTTGTTGCTTCTTTGATTTCCATGAAACCATGGAGTCTCCAAGGAACACACATTGCCCAGATACTGATTTTCTGGTGTCAGGGCATGTTCCCTAATCTGCATCAGTATAGGCATTGAGCTTGAGTTGAGAGCTTGGAGAGAAGAGTATGCCTTGTCCAGGAGTAGCCTTTAAGTATCTTAACAGATGATGGATGGCATGAAGATGAAGAGTGTGTGGCTTAGTGATGCGAGCATCGCAATTCAAAACAAATTAGAAAATAATTTTAATACTAAATTGTACCAAAAATATAGTAAAGGGCACAACTTAGTTCGTCTCTTAAGGAGGCTTCAATGCTTAGTTATGGAAATTGGGGGTTTTGAAGAATTAAAGAAAATAATTTAAATTGAAAGATAATAGCAACAATAGAGAAGACACTAGTGCAAGGTATTCCTAGAATTGGAAATCAATTATCGTTGACCAAATATTAAACCCATTAATGGCTACTAGTAATAAATTACTGGCAATTCTACTAGTGATCAATCGATCTCTAGAATTGATCAATGAAATTAACAAATAAATGAAATCTCAATTTAATTAGTAATTATAATGATCCAAGGTACAAATTGCTATAGCCTAACCGCCAATCAGAAAGTTAATTCTAATGTTCTCCTTCAAACATAAACCAATAGATCTATCAATTTATGCCCAAAGAGTTTTCCTAAACAACAATTGTCAATCTAGTTATTCCAATAAATATTATAGCAATCACCATAATAATTAAAGGAATAGAAACTACAGAACATTAAAAAAATCATCTCAAATGTCATCCCAATCTATCTAGAAATCCCTACACTAGTAAAGAAATCTACTCCTCCATCTCTGGAGGATTACAACAATGAAGATAAAAGAACCTAAAAATAATAGTAATGATTATTGCCACAATCTCTAAGACAAAGCACCTTTACCAGTGGAACCCCTTGAAATAAAAGAATAGAGAAGAAGAAGAGAGAGATGTAGAAAGAGAATAATAGTAATTAAAGTGGTAGCCTAAAATTAAGTAAAAAGCTAGGGTAAAAGTCTATAACAATCTTTTAAATATTGCTCTCTAAAATAGCCCAAACTGGAGCCCAAAAATAGGTTAAACAAGTTATTCTATGTCATCGTACCACTGCTACAAGGGTTATTTGACCACTGCAGCAGTCTCCAGAGAAGTTGTGCTAATGAATGTCAATTTTCAGGTGCTATTGAGTGCTGTAATAGTCAAAGAGCATTGCAGGGTGAACAGAATTGAATCTGGCATTGGCACTAAAAATAGCAATTGTAGCCCTCTGAATAAGCTTTCCAACACCACCAAAATCACTTCAATCAGACATCTGTAGCTCAAGACATTGTGAAAATACTAACTGGAGATCAAGTTAGACAGCATTAGAACATCAGCAACCTTTAATCTTGTAACCCGATTTTCACCTAGCTAGGTTTTGGCCTAAACATGAAAGCTGTAGAGGACTTCTTGAGCTTTCCAAAACATCTTTATTTTTCTTAATCCAATCTCTTGTTCTTAACAATTGTATTTGATCCAAAGCTCCTGTACTCAAGACCATACTCAGAGAGACAAGTGAAATGCAATAGGATGTAATTACAAATTATCCCATAATCAATGCAAAAGTCATCAATTCTATCAAAATCACACAATGAGGAATAGATCAAAATCTTATTAATTGTGTCAACAATATAGCAAAACTCATGTAAAAAACTAAGGTTTGATAGCAAGATAAGTGACATAAATGCCCCTTATCAAACTCCCTTATACTTAAGCTTTCACATATCCTCATGTGAAACTAAGATCAAATCAAGACATGGATGAGAAGCAGTAAACAAGGATTACACTAGACTCCTAACTTAAAATGCATGATGCATGAAATTAAATGACAATACACCAATCTAATGAACCTAGAGGAACAATAGTAAGCTTTCACATCAACAATCAAGAGAATTACAACAAGCAAGACATGATCAACAACATAGCACACAAGATAGAATCCATATATGATCTTGGTTTAGATACTTTGAAAGCTATGAGCTCATGCTTAATCAATCATCACCAGTTCCTTAATGCGAACCGACACTGAAACCCTCATGCGCACATAAAGAAAGTCAATGCCCAGTCGTTACTGGTCCTTAAAATGATTTAGTGTTGGAACTCTCTTTGTCGACATAAGTTGACTTTTAATCTTTATATCTAAATTTTGATTTCTTATTCCTTAATTTTTTTCTTTTTTCTCAAAGTCATTCTTTTCCTCATAAGCAATGCAAGCATACGTTTCAACAACAAATTCTAAAACCCTTTTTTTTAAAATAAGAAAGATCACAATTCAGTCAACTATGGTATTTAATTATAATAAATTGTCACTATTCATCCAAAATAGGTTTTTCATCCTAATTCCACTTAAGCACAGTTTTACCATTTAAATTTTTAGAATTTACATAAAACCCTAAACTTTTGAGAAATTACAATTTGACCCCTCAATTTTACTAAAATTATAAAATGACCCAAAAACTCACTTTTTTCTCTAAACACATACCTTACTGTTCCAGAACCTATTCTTATAGCTTTATTCCCAAAATATTAAATTTTTTATTAAAAAACCCCTAAACTTTTTAAAATTACATTTTGACCCCAAATTTTTATATATAATTATAAAAATACTCAAATCACATATATCCACTCCATTTTTCATGTAGATTCCAAATATTTAGTTAGTTTTAAAATAAACATTTTCCTTGTAGGAGAACTTGCCTTGGTTGAACCCATATATCCTAAAATCCAAACTTCTGTAAAACTTTGAAACATGATATCATGCTATCCAAAAATTTCAGTCTAAAAGAAAAATATAATTAAATTACTAAACATCATGAAAACAGAACAAAATTATTTTTCAGAGATAATTCAATATGTCCATGAGATCCTATGAAAATTTTAAAGCATAAAAAGATCTCTAGCTATATTAATAAAATTATATAAATTCAGAGGTCAGAAACCCCCTATTTACAGTTAACAGCCATCGTTCCCAATTTTATTACCCTATCAAATGATCATATAAAATCATATAAAATTTCAGACTTGGACTTCAATATGTCCTCAACACTCTATAAAAATTTCATAGGAAAAATCAATCATTTGCTATGGTAACAAAAGTAGACAAATTCAGAACTTTAGAATTTGCTGTCCAGACAACTCAACAATAATCTCGGTTTCTAATTTTTAGAAAATAGTAAAAGTTATTTTCAAGACCCAAGAAAAAGAGTTTCCTTAGGATATTAACTTCAACATATAATTTTTATAACTAATAAAAACATCTACATGTATATCAGAAAATTCGTGAACCATAACCTGTTAGTACAAATCTTAGAATTCCAGCAACATGATTCAAAACTTGTTTGGTCAAAATGGGTTTTGTAACATCAATCAAACACTTCACCAAAATTAACACATTAATATCTATATATTATCAACCAATGCAACAAAAAATATCAAATTAAATCAGGGATTAAAACAGAAAAACTAATTTGGAACAAAAAGAGGTTCAAAATCCCTACTCTTTGAAGTTTTAAGGATCTTGGCTCTAAATGATGCTCCAAATATGATTTCGTTCACTTCAAAGCTTTCAAAAGAGCTCCAAAACCTTCTTTAAATAGTAGAGAATGATTGTTCAAGGTGAGAAATGATGATTAATTGAAATTTCAAATCGGTTAGTTTTGTAGATGGTGATGAGTACAGTAAGTTTTGTGAAGGGAGTTTGTGGTTTTAGCAAATTTTGGCAAGTGTTTTAGTGAATTGAAATCAAAACTTTGAGCTCTTGGAGAGACAATAATGATGGTTGTTTGGTCCTCTATGATTGCCGAACATGAAGGCTTTGGAGTGATAAGTTTGGTGTTGAATTATTGCCTTATGATAGGTTAAACAATTATATAAGTATAGATTTCTTTCATTAAAATAATAAAGAGATGGAAGAATGGGACCAAAAAAAAAAAAGAAAAAGAAGAAGGAGAGAAGTATGTTTGTGTACTGTAAGTGGGAAGGGAAATAATGGGGTTTGAGTTTTTTTTTCCTTTTTTTTTTCTTTTGTGAGAGTATAGGTGTATGTGTAAATGGTAGTTTGACAATTGGGTGTATGTAAATAAGGATATCTTAGGGGTTTCATACACAAAATCACTAAAATAAATATAAAATATTCATTAAAATATTATTTTCACACACCTCTATTTTCAAACAAAAATTATTTAATCATCTATTTTGGAGTTTAAGTTTCAAAAGCAAATACATGGAGGGAATCCAATTTTACTAATATGCTAAATTAATTATGAATGACTAATTATTCATTAGTTAACCAAAGTAATTAATGCATAGAAATTGGAGCGTTACACCAAACTTGTTCTTGGCTGAAAAAGCAATGGTTATTGACCTGCTCCATGAAGCATAGTTGTCTGATGTTAGTGCTTGGGTAACCAAGATGAGCCCAGGGTGGTCGGAATGATGAGGAGCATATGGGTGAAAAGCATCATCGAGGGATGAGTTGTGTACCATGGCTTTGAGATTGTAGTCGTACCACACCAATTTTTTTTCTTTTTTCGAACCGTACCGTGTTTCATTGTTATAGTTTATTCATTGTAAAACCTTTCTCATTATCAAAAAATGCAAAACCTTTCTAAACTTGCAACCATGAGTAATCATCATAATCAATTGCATATTAACTTATTATATGGTGCCATTCTATCTCTGACTGTAGCAATTCCATTTTTGAAATCAAAATAGAATTACTTTCTAACTCTATTATATTGCAAATGATGCACAAGCATTGGAATCTTCTTCGCTATCATTATGTTCTTCAAGTTGTTTCTTTTCCTTGAGGATGAAGCATTCCTCTCTCACATCTTTATTTATAATCCACATTTTTTTGTCTGAAATGTTCCTTTTTTTGCACAATATGTTTTGTCATATTTATTTTACTTATGGAAAACTTTTAAAAGTTTTCCCTCCTCATTTTCAATTTGTTTGTGTAACTTTAACAACTCAACTTCCTTATTTTCTTTCCTCTGAAGGTCAAGAAAAAGGAAAGTGAAAAATTATTGATTACATTTATTAATAAAATTATATGAAAAGTTAGTTCCTAATTTTTTTTCCCTCACGATGAACTGGTCTTAAAGGGTGCTTCTTCTTCTTCTTCATTCCTTGTGGGACCTATCCATTTGTTTGGCAAAGGCTTCTTGCTATCCGTATATATGCTCGCCTCAAAGTATGACTAATGATTATTTATTTTCAAGCCTTGACAAGAAAATTAATTTTACTACCAACATTTAATTTAGAGCAAAGAGTTTTTCATTCATTGCGGGAGCATGAGACGATTTTCATATATCACATCTGTGAAATTGACAATTCTCATTAAAACTATGATCGTGCACTGATTTTCATTGGAAAAGGAGTTGTAAAGTGTCTCAATCAAGTTTGTTGTGTTGTTGCCTTTTTTTATTATGTTCTTACATCTCGTCCTCAATTTTGATCTTGATGGTGAACATAGTCTTGTCTATACTATCTCTTACGAATCTTAACCTTGGCGATATGATACCCTGCACGTATGCCACATGTTATAATTTTAGGCATTGAGCTTTTTGATTCCTCTCATCTCTTGGATATCAATTTTTTGCGTTTTTTGCGAAGGTTTTGCACCAAAAGATATCTCCCGAGTCCCATACCAATAGCATCAAGGTTTGGCATTTTACATCATATAGGAAAAAGCTCATCCAAGGACAACGGTCCTTTGCCACTCCTTGAAAATGGTCCCATGACACCCACCCTTTTGGCTGGATACCAATTTGTAAAGGAAAAGACAACCACACAAACACAACACTTTTTATCGTGTGTGCTCACATCCATTCATACACTTACTTAACAGTACCTTTTCATACATTCGTTACTTACATTTTAGGCAGGCGACAAGACACTTGGACATCACACACTATCACTTGCGGCACCATCACCTTTATGGAGGAAATCTTTTGTCACGCACACATAGGCTGCAGCATATTGTTTTAATTTGTGTTGCTTTTTTGGTTATGGTAATGATGCGTAAAATTGTGAAAGATATACTACTAGCACTATTGGAATTATTGTAAAAGCAATAATGTTATCCCAATTACGATTGCAGTCCACTATTCAAAACTATAAGCTACATTTTTAAAAAAATAACAGCTTTTAGCCTTTAAGAGACAAAGAAAATAAACCAACTTGATGCATAGTTATTATAGAGACACGACATTTGTACTTAATTTTTTACCAGACTCACTAAGGAAAGAGAACTATTAAATAAAAGTACATGACACATTTTCTAGAAGTGGATCCCATAGTTTTTTGTTAGTGTGTTGGGATAGTGAGTCCCACTTTGTGACTATAAATATCTGGACACATTAGTATAAATCACAAGGCATTGGTACTGCAACATTTGTTGAGAGAATTTTACATGTTCCTAAAACACATTTAATGTGTGTTCTACTATGAGCATGGTTGTACATATAAGAAATTTTTAATTTTTAAATATTATAAATTAAAATGAGTAGTTATGCATATTCCTAGAACACATATTAAATATGTTCTAGGAGCATGCAATAATTTCTCCAACAAAGCTTAGGCATAACTTAGGCAATGGTAAGGAATCTTCCAGAGCCACGCTGATTTTCAAGAAACACACGGTAGAGAAAGAGGATTAGGTTAGAATTTTGTTCATGGTCAATAATGTTCATGGCAGATTGCTTTGTTATAGACATATATCAGTGGCATGAGTTTAAACATTGGTCACAACATTATATCCAAGAATCTGGAGGAGAAGCCTTTAGAAATAGGAAGAGATATACCCTAACCAAAGCATTCCAATAGGGAGGAAGAAATAGATAGTTAAAGTTGGAGGAAATCTTGAGGCTCAAATTAACTCTATTTCACCATCTTCTTCTTCAAATCCTTATTAATAATTTCAGTGGGAGAGGTCACAACAAGCTAAGAATCAAAGGTAGAGGAGCTTTTGTGAGTGGAGAGATATGAAGTTGAGAAGCAGGCCAATGATCAGGTAGAAATATATCCTCATGAATATGCGTTATTTGTGAATCCAACGAAAAGGGGAAGACCACTGAAGCTCAGGATAAGGTAGTGCCCTGACTTGTTTATATGGCTCTCAATGGGGAGGGTACTTTTTCCTCACTATGTGGCTGAGTTATTTTACGCCCGTCACTACAAACATTCGTTCTCAGAACTATATAAGCTGGAAATGTCGCTGCAATTCTATGCTTGAAAATGAGGTCATAATGAAGGATCACATTCGTCGTTTCTAATAAAGACCAAGAAGATTAACATACCTGTTAAATTTAAAGAGAACCTCAAGAAAACAATCTTGTTAACATAGTTTCTCCCACCGATCCCCCACAGTAGTTACATCATTTAATAACTTGATTTTAATAATTAAGGACATATGGAGTCCTACCTACTCTTGAATTACAATAACCTTTAATAGCCATCTGAATGGCCCTTAACCCAATTATGACTTCAAAGAACACATGCATTTTACGTCAAGTATTCGACTAAGATGTAGGGTTTGTGTACGTGTGATTGATGAATGCAGTGCCCTTGCCTGCAACCAGGAAGGTAGTGCAGTCTGCAATTGTAAGGGTAGAATTGCTAGGTAATAGATTCATAGGGACTAATATATATTGACAAAAACATGAGAGAAAGAAAGACAATAGAGGGATTAAACAGTCACAACTACATGGAAACTCCTCCTAAATTAATACTAATTAGTCTAGAACAAGTTATTATTGCAATAACATTATTATTGTATGTATACATAACACTATATGTAAGACCTGGTGTTTCTCCCAGCGATATGAAGATAAAATTAATTGAAACACACACACACACACACACACACACACAATTACGCACTAACAATTTTTCTTAACTCATCGCAGCCCGTTTAAGAACACAGAAGTTGAAGGCGCAGTTATAAGGATCCCAGTGGAACCCAATCTCATCCCCTTTCTTGAGCTCCCTCCTCCTCACGAAATCCTGGTTCCACTTCCCAATAAGGACATAGCTCTTTGATGAAGACCAGCGCTTGAGGACCAATTGGTGCATGGATCTGGTGTCCATGTCCCAAACTCTAACTGGGGTTCCTTCCTCGGTCTCAACTGCTCTCGCGTGATCGGCGCCCAACATGGGCAGGATCTGCTTCTTTACCAAATCTGCTGCCAGAAGGAGCCGGCTCAGGATCCCGAGGTCGCTGTCTGTCAGTGTCTTCTCGATCTTCCAAGGGTCGTCGTAGAGCTTCAGCGTGGTGGAGACAGCACCACCACCGCTACCCTTGTTGCTGTTCTTCTCTTCATCGTTGTTCTTGCTGCTGCTGCTGCTGAATCTTCTCCTTGAAGTTCTCACGGTTGTGGACCCTTCACTGCTGGTGGGTTTCCTCCTCTTGACAATGATTCCTCTCCTCTGATGGGTTGTCGTCTTTGAAGCATGAGTATTCCAAAATGACTTCCGTACTCTTGCCCAATACTATTGCTTGTTGGATATTTTGTGAACAATTACAATAAGTGAATATTATTTAAATATAAATTAGTAAATATAAAACATTAAATTTTGTAATTAACTAAATCAAACTACTATTTTATCTTTTTAAATTTTTTTTTCTTTAGATAATTTTGCTTGAATATTATAAAAAATTATTTATTTTATGATATGATTTTTATTGGTTATAATTTTATATTTTTGAATAATATACTCTTCCGTACTCATACTTTTTAGAAAATTTTCGTATCCTGTATCATATTTGCATCCAGGACCAGTACCATACCCATATCTATACAAAATAGGTCGTTGTTCATGGTGGAAGTTGAACAAGTACTTTTTAATTTATATATTGTATGTTTGCGATTGTATACACACAAGTGAAGGAAGAAATTGAAGGTTAGAATGAAGGAAGGAGGAAAGAAAAGGGGGGGGGGGGGGGGGGGTTGTCTCGGTTCATTACACTACTGCGGTTTTCATTTGCAATTTTCTATTTTTTTCTCACACAAAATCTACTTGTGAAATGGGAATGATTGAAGGGCTCATTCCCTCTTTCTTTCTGCATAAAAATGGCCTTCATCTTTGTCATAGCCAGTAGAAAAGCACCTCTTGTTTCCTTTTCAAAAGAATAAATGGGATAAGAATATCCAACGTCAATCAACTTCCCTTGTATGTAAATTCCATTTTTTATGTTGCAAAACATTATATGGCCAGAATTTTGTCACCACTGGACCGCTAGAATAATGAGAGATGAACTCTTAGAGGAATAAATGAATCATGTTATTTTATTTTATTTAACTATTACTGTAAATTTGTTTATCAAAGATTCAAGTAATATTATAATATTGCTTTTTCATTTTCTTTAGAAATATTCATTGAATTATTCTCTCTTTTTCAATTAAGTAATAATTGGGGCTGGAATCTAGGGCTGTTGAGAAGAAAGAGGAAAGCATGAACTATGGACCATCTTACAAACAATTGCTAGAATAAAAATTGGACCATATCAGAAACAATGGGAACTTCAATTTTGATTTTCTCACTCCAGAAAAGTTATAGAATCTAAATAACTTTTGTGTACGGTTCATGCATGTTCACACAAACTTCTGAGTAATTCTATACATTTAAATAATAAAAAAAAATTTCTACATAGGTTTTTCAATACTTTTTTGAATATTTATGGATAGTGTGTGTGTGTATATATATATATATATATATATATATATATATATATATAATTAAAAATTTAAGCTACATTTCTTATAATTATGAAAGGTATAAAAAAAAATACATTTCATACATTATATTGACTTATTCATTATTCACTATTAAAAGCAATGATAAAACTTTTTAAAAGAACTTATCATTTAATAATAAATGATAAATAAGATGATACATATTTTAGGTGAAATGAATATACCTAATATTTCTTACCTATAGCTAATATTGAGTGAAAATGCACTAGGCAACTAAAAGAAAAGTTAAGCAAGCAAATAGAACCACACGGGATGGAAGTTGAAGATATGCGTCTCTGGTAGCCACTGGTAAAAATAACTCTAGAATTGAGCTATCCTTATCCCAATCCACACACTTTTACGCTTAGTGTTGGATTCAAGAATAATTCCATTTCACTTTAAGTATCTTATAAAAGTGTCAAAATTAAGGAAGCTATAATGCTATAAATGCTTGTCATCACTTAACAACAGATGCTAAATTCTCATTAGGTGTGATAAAATTGATGTTCCATAACAATATTCATAAAGGAATAAATAAACTCAGCCACATAGGGAGAAAAAAGTGCCCTCCCCATTGAAAGCCATATAAACAAGTCAGGGCACTGACTTATCCTGATGTGCAGTGGGCTTCGCTTTTTCGTTGGATTCACATATAATGCATATTCATGAGGATATATTTCTATATAACCGTTGGCTTGCTTCTCAACTTTATATCTCTCCACTCACAAAAGCTCCTCTACCTGGGATTCTTGGCTTGCTGTGACGTCTCCCACTAAAATTATTAATATGGAGTTGAAGAAGAGGAAGAAGAAGAAGATGATGATGAAATAGAGTTAATTTGAGCCTCAAGATTTCCTTCCACTTTACGTATCTATTTTTTCCTACCTATTGGCTTGTTTTGGTTAGGGTATATCTCTCCTTGATTCTATAGGCATCCATTCTAGATTCTTGGATATAATGTTGTGACCACCTGTGTTCAAACTCATGCCACCGATGTATGTCTAGAACAAAGCAATATGCCACGAACATTATTGACCATGAACGAAATTCCAACCTAATCCTCTTTCTCTACCGTGTGTTTCTTGAAAATCAGCATGACTCTTGAAGATTCCTCTCCATTGCCTAAGTTGTAGCTCCACCGTCTAAGCTTCCAAATGTTGGAGAAATTCTTGTATGCTCATAGAACCTATTTAATATGTGTTCTAGAAATATACATAACAATTCATTTTAATTTGTAATGTTTAAAAGTTGAAAATTTCTTACATGCACAACCATGCTCGTAGAGCACACATTAAATGTTATAGGAATACAAAAAATTTTCGACAAATATTGTAGTACCAATGTCCTATGGTTTATAATAACGTGTCTTGATATTTGAACTCACAAAGTGGGACTCGCTGTCCCAACACAATAAAAAATTTTGGGATCCACTTCTGGAAAATGTATCATACACTTTTATCCAATAGTTCTCTTTCTTAATGAGTCAAGTAAAGAAAAGAGTATAAGCGTCATATCTCCATAATAACTGCACCAAGTTGGTTTATTTTCTATCTCTTAAAGACTAAAAGGTGCGATTTTTTTTTTCAATGTAGTGTATGGTTTAAATGGTGGTTTGCAATCATAATTGGGATAACATTATTGCTTTTATGATAATTGTAACGGTGCTAGTATGGTGGAGAGTTGCTATCAAAACCAAATTTAAAAAGGAGAAATTCCCAATTTGAGCGATACTAGAGCACTAATATAGTGGTTTGCAACATGTGTCGTCTCAGAAGGAAATAATGCTAATTAATTGGGGTCTTTTAGAGGGGAGGGGGGTTTGTTGCATGTGAAAGATAGCAATAATAAAAGAGCTAGCCTAGGGACAGAGGAAAAAAGGCAAAACACTTGATGGGAAGCTATGTTGTTAAATTATGCAATCACACAATCAACAAGTAATTCTCCTAAAATTTTATCAACTAAAAGGACAAAAACTAACACATACACTTAGTTAATTACTATCACAATACGCAATTGTATGAGCTAGTTTAAGCACCATAATTACCATAGCCTAATCCTAAATCAAGGATCAACTCTACCCGCTTAGTCAATTAAATATCCTCCAATCAATAAGTTAGATTGCATTCAATTAACTAGCTTAATCATGCACACTTACAAATCATGAACCATGTGCATAACAAAAGCACTTCACTCAACATACATTTCAAATTAATAGGCAAGAAAAAAGAAAAAGAACACAAGAGGGGAAAGAGAACCACACTAAGCATTCCATTAAAATCCTAAAATGTTTCAAAACGTAAACCCTAGCTTTTGAATCCTTTGAGCTAGCAAGAAAACTACTCCTCCATGAAGGAGGTTACAAAGTAGAGAGAAATAAAAGCTAAGTGAATTTAGAAAGAAAGCAAGGTAATTCAACAAAGAAATATGTGAGCAAGTGTTATTCAAGAAACTAGAAGAAAAAGAGAGGAGAGAACTTCCTTCCTAGACCTAGTTTTTATCCAAAAATGACAAAACTCCCCCTATTACAATATTTAAAATTCTGTCTTGGGCTGCAAAACAAGCTCTTTTGCATAGGCTCGTTGCAGTGACTAGATCTTGCTGCAGTGAAGCTGTCTTACTTTCTGATGATGTCTTAATCCCCAGCCTCATTGCAATGACTAAAACTAGCTGCAATGATACTGTTTAATGGTGTGCTTTTCTCTTTTTACTTCGAGGCTTCCTATTAACTCTTCTTCACAGCACGCCTCCAAGCTCCAACTCCACATTGCACTTTTGAAAATAGTCCCCTAAAATTCACAAATCTCTTTAAATCAGTTACAAAACCAAATATTCATAAAGCTAACTAATTTAGAGCAATATTCAAAAATTGAGTGTAGGGAGATTCAATTGCAAATTCCTAACAAAATTATGAGAATTATACTCAAATTACATGCAACACTACCCAATGTAATAGGAGAATTATTTATAAAATATATGTTTATAAACTCCCCACACTTAAGCAATCGCATATCCCCATGCAGAGAATTGAAAGACAAACGAAGAAAAAGAAAAAGCAAAGGGAAAGAGGGGAGACTTTACTAATTAAACTAAATGAGAAGCAATATTGCAAGAAGTTGGAATTGGGAAGTGATGAAGTCAAAATGGTCAACAGAAAATTTAATTTGGCATACTCAATAATCAAACAAGAGCTTAAAACAAACATGGATCAAATTAGAACATGAATATAATGATTGGATTGGATCCTCATAGGGATGTGTTTTGCTCAATTCACTCAGGTGTATAAAGGCATGAAACACTTGAACACTTCGCAATGCAATGCTTTTCCATATGCTTGCCTTTCATCTCAATCACCACAATTCAAACACAAGCAAACATGCATCAAGAGGTCTTATTAAGGTTATAACGGGGCTAAGGTTAGGGGTAGGATAGAATTCGGGAGATGTGAGCTAAACTTAACTCCTAGGAGAGCAAATTAAGGTGTGTGCTCAACCTTGAGAAATTGTGTATGGCAAGCCAACATCACACTAACTACAATTCTTAAGATCCTTATTGCAATGCAATCTTAAACACTAGGTTGCAACCACTTATTTACATAAAAGTTGCGAATTGGTGATTTCTTTTTTGTTTCATTCTCTCTTCTTTTTGTTTTTGAATAATTGCATATTTACAACCACTTTTATCAATTCACGCACTATTCACATGGATTCCTTTTTGTAATTTCTATAATTGCTTCAAGAGGCTTCCCGTACACTTAAATTTTACCACAAACAAACTCTACCAATGTTTTCCAAGGGCCAAAGTTAGGTGTTTATCATTGTTTTTCACTTAAGGGCTTTTAATGTGTTGTTTTAAATAAGAAAAAAAAGGGTGTTAAAGGCTCAGAAGGGTTCATGCAAAGGATTGCACATCAAAGGGTAGGCTTTTAGGCTAAGTAGTTAATAAAGAAAATGAATGCTTCAATCATGCATATACTATGCAATGCGATGAAAATGCTCTGAAAGAGAATAAGGCAAGTTCTAGAATGACAAACAATGTAAATGTGCACACCAGAAAAATAAGAATGATCATTTCAAGCAATCACAAATCAAGCTCACAACCTAATTCCAACCAATCAATCATATATACAATCCAATCTCATGTTAAAGTTGCTCAAATTTGACAATTAAGTATGCCATGAAAACAATTTCATTTTTTCTCTATTTTTTTGGGTGAATTACACTCACCTCCCTTGAGGTTTGTGAAAATATAATTCATACCCCCTCTAGTTGTCCAGCTTACACTCACACCTCCTTTGCTTGTTAAATTTTAAGTATGTATATATACTACAGTTACACTCCTCATTTATAGAACACTATTAGTATACTTAACAGAATGGAATTTTTGTGATATTAATTGTTCCTAATCAATAAAATTATAAAAATACCCTCAAACTTAAACAGAGTGGATAAAGGTATTTTTATAATTTTATTAATTAAAAACAGTTAATATTACAAAAATATCATTCTGTTAAGTTTATTAACAGTGTTCTGTAAATAAAGAGTGTGATTGTAATATAAATACTTAAAATTTGATAAGTAAAGGAGGTATAAGTATAAGCTGGACAAACTAGAAAGCGTGTGAATTGTATTTCCATAAATCTTAGGGGAGGTGAATATAATTTACCTCTTTTTTTTAGAATGACCACATTGAATCGATCAACCAACCAAAAATCCTAACTTCTAACAAACTCTATTTTTCTTTTAGAGTATATATATATATATATATATATATATATATTATTTTTTTAAAAGAAAAGAAAAATAAAGATTGAAAAGCAAAGGTAGATAGAAAGCATGCATCACTCCTCTACACTTAAAGATCTCATTGTCCTCAGTGTACAATACATGCAAAAAGTAAGAAAAGAGTAGGACGATAGGAATGAAACTGATGGACCAATCCTCATCTGAGAATTTTTCATCTATTCCACCTCAGGAGAGCACTAGGGGGGTTAGGCATGGTTTTCTACTCTTGACCTTTTGGTACCATGTGCCTGAAAATAACAAAATATGCATGAATCCAAACCCTTAACAAGTTAGAACAAGTTATTCAAACCTAGACAAAATAGTAATTAAAAGCAAAACTAAGGAGTAAATGTATATGCTAAATGTAAAAATGCATGCAAGATATATACAAGGTATGTGAATGCAAATGCAAAGGCAAGATGAAGAGCGAGGCTACCATGAGAGTTAAGTTGATAAGCATGTATGGTTAAAGGCCTCAAACTAAGTTTACTTTTTTCCAAGGGAATAGGGTTGCTGTAGCAAGGTTTAGTCATTGCAACGAGATGCTATGTAGAGAAGGTTACAGAAGTCACTTTCAAGCTTGTTACAGCAAGCTTGCTACCAAAGAGAGTTACAGAATTACAACAGAAGCCAAGTGCAGAACTCCTGAACCTAATCCAACAACTCTTTCACTTGAAACTAAACACAAATTAAAACAAACACAGTCCAAAATGAAGATGAGAATAAG
This sequence comes from Dalbergia cochinchinensis, assembly GCA_031216125.1. NCBI lineage: Eukaryota > Viridiplantae > Streptophyta > Magnoliopsida > Fabales > Fabaceae > Dalbergia > Dalbergia cochinchinensis. The sequence continues at coordinate 47,226,169 of CM062373.1, read as the reverse complement.
AAGATAGAACAAAGGAAGATAACACAAGGCAGGGAAAAAGAACTATGTGGGTTGTCTCCCCCAGCACTTTGGTTTAACATCCCTAAGTTGGGTGTGTAATCCTCTCATCGAGGGTATGTGGCCTACAATAAAATCTCCTCATTCAAAGAGCCTTGAGCTCTTAGTAGCTCCCAATAGCTCTCAATTCCCTTAGCCTTATCAGGAAAATTTTCTTCATTTCTCCCAGAGTCCCCATGAGCAAAGGCATTATGCACCTTAGGTGGCATATGCAACATTGGATTGTTAACAATATCTGCTGCTTTCAATTCAACATCTAAAACAAAACCAATGGAAGAAAACTCTATACTAGCAACATCAATGGGGTTATTAACTAAGATGTATGGAGGTAAAAATTGAGCATCCATTTCACACACAGTCATGTAGCTTGAATTATCATGCATGGTGCTAATGGTCTCAGTGTTAAAAGGGTCAAAAAGGGCATCATTGATGGGTTGCATTCATGCACCCCTTTTCCTATATAACTCTAGGCATCTTGTATCATTTATGTTTTAATTGGTTGGCATTTGGTTGATTTGTATTTATTCCTCATTGGAAATTATTGAGTATAATCATGATTATTTGCACCATTTTGATAAGTAAATATATTTTATGAGTGTTGTTTGCTTATAAGGACTTCCCACGTTGGTATATGAAGACCACATCAGTGCATGAAACTTGTAGCAGTGTTCAATTTGGGAGAATTTGGTGAGCTAAATAAAAGAGTTCTAGAGCTTATTTACAGGAAATATTGTAATAGAAAATTCATATCTATTTCTACAGGAATTAGATTGTCATGACCCAAAAATCATGACTGGTACATAAGAAATATTGTCCCCTATGGAAGCCTTATGGAATAATTTCATACAATCGTGTGTAGTAGATTACTAAATTAATTATCATAATAAATCAAAAAAATAAATAAATTCCTCAAAACTTCTTGAAAACTTTATTAATAAAATACATAATTCTTTCAAATCCTTCCAAAACCCACAACTGAAATAATATTAAATTATGTTCCTGGAAGAAAATTACATAACATATTCTTGAAATAATCATGCATGCTAAATGATGTCCGAGGATCCTGTCTGCATACTACTGGAGCACTACTAAACTAACTCAACCTATAATAAGCTTCACCCAAGGTGAAGCTCACTAAAAGAAGCTACAACACTAGTATAGAGGATCATATGCTGCAATTAAACCTGTAGCTGTATCTATAAGGAGAGGAAAAGAGAGGGGTGATTTCATCAAAACTCAGTAAGTAAGCCTCCGTTCACAACTCACATAGGACAGAAACAAAAATACATAATATATACACGCAACTGCTATAAAACACTTTATATATTTAAATGCATATAATTGTACTGAAATAAAAATTTATCTAAAATTATGGCAATAACTAGCAGAGAAAAAGGAATTATTCTGTACATAAATATTTGAGTTGAATAGCTGAATCTGAGCTAATGACTAATCTGATTAGTACCTAACTAGTCCCATAAATGGACACCACACTAGGTTTCTTACTGTGGGTGAGCCGATCCTCTAGTAGACCACTTAGTACCAGGTTAACCGTTACTCTTGCAGCCGTTAACTCGCTATTTTGTTTCTCACTAATTACTGAAAAAATAATAACCTATAATTAAACTAGATAAATCTAAAAACTGTAAATTCATATAATTCTAATAATTTGACTTTAGCATAACCGAGGTCCTAAAATCATGTCCAAGGAATAACCAGTTTGTAGACATAGTGATGTCAGAAGCTAACAAAGTATGTATCTGATAATTATTATGAATCATACTTTGTTCAACGCTTTTGATAAATCATAGTTGATGTTCTAAAATTTTAATAGGAAATCCAAAGCCTAAAAACATGGTAATTAGTATTTTTGCTGTAAACATTAAACTGAGGTTTCATAATTTCATAATATGGGAAAAAATTCTATAACATGCAAGGTATCAAATATGGTCCCATGAGTTTTCTAAAATAAGGTTTTTATAATAATTGTGAAAAACAATAATTTTTATGAAAATTGGCATATTTTGTGAAAACATATATTTGGCATAAGTCATTCTTGAATTTCATAAAAAAATTATATAATGCTGGGAAAATATTAATAACGACCAAAAGTATGGCCATAAGCTTAAACCCACTCACTGTTTATTGTTGGGAGTGCTTGACCACTATCTACATGATACTGGGGGATTGGAATGGTACTCTCAATTGCCATGGAATTATAGACAAGAATTAGGAATGATTTGATATTGAATGAAAAGAGAAACCTATACCACAATAACCTAAAGTTTGGCTAAACTCATAATCATATAAGGATAAGGGGGAGAACACTTACCGAAAGAGAATAATTGGAAAAGGTTGAGAGAAATTGCGTCTTTCTCTATAGGAAGAAATCTTTGGTGGCTAGGGTTCTTAAAATGATGTTTATGAATGCTATAATGTGCGAAATATATACTAAAAAATAAAAGATATCACTAACAAATTTTATTTTCTATTTTTTTTACTTTTTTAATTTTATTTTTCATTTTAAACTTTCTTAAGTGTTTAACTTCTATTGTGGTTAGAATTTGGCCTTAAGTATAGAAATTGCACTTGTAGGTAATTAAGTCAGCTTAAAATTGCGTCAATCGGATATTTGTAACTCAAGATATTTGGAAAATACTAAACATGGATCATATTTGACAACAGAAAAACAAGGCTATATTAAAGGTCTTCGATAGATATATCCTAACTAATGGGATGAAATAAGAAACAATGAGATAAAGATAATAACTAGACTAAATCTAACCGTATCTTTTGTAACTACTTGGACCATTCAAATTCGAACTATCCTAACACATCTCTTAATTATCTTTTGTATCATGGATATATGTATATATATTGAAATGAAAAACTAATGAGGTTTTAAAAACAAATAACATATATCTTGGTATATGTATATTATGTACTTATTTCTCTTTTGAAATAATAATAATAATAATGACAATAACAACAACAATAATAATAATTATGATGATGATGATAATTTACATGATGAAAAAATTTTGCAATCAATTCTAATTATTAATAATTTCTTAAAAATACCTAATAATTCTCTATAAAAAATAATATCTAACAAATTATTTTCATAATACATTTTAAATATAAATAATATCTAATATATTCAAGTATTATTGTAATTCATCAATGCCTGAAAAATCATTTTCAAATCACAATGGTTATGATTTTGGTTAGCTATCAATCATTTTGAAAATTTTCAACTATCGATTTATCTATATTCAAATTTTTATGAAATTGATATGTATACATGGAAATATATTGTTCTAACATATTCATTTAATTCTCTATATTTATATTTTTGAAAGTATTTGACTATTTTGTAACTGCTCAAAAAAATTATATCTATTATCAATATAAAATACTTTATGCTAACATCATTATTACAAAATTAGTATCTGTGAATACTATATATATATATATATACTCAAATCCAAAATGATATTTACACCACAAATATAAATTTTATATGTATATGTAAATAAATCCTAACATAATCTTAGAAATTATATAAAAAATCAATTTATAAAGAGCATATGTGATAAAAGGAAAATTTAATATGTTATATCTTTTCTAATTCTACCAACATCTACAATACTAATACAAATATTAATATCAATGATAATTATAAACAATATTGAATCTAATAGATCTGATAAGATAATATTTTCAAATTTAAAATTCAAACAGTATCGATTATTATAAACAATATTGAATCTATTTTGATAAGATAATATTTTCAAAATTTAAAATTAAACATCATAACACAAACTGGATATAATAAAAAGATTAAATATCAAATTCAAATAAAACCTAAACATTGGCATAGAAAAAGATTGATAGACAAAATTATTATAAGTTTTTATGTTTTATTTTCTCTTTTTGGGATTGATACTTTCTTTTATGATTTAAGTTTTACATGATTTACTATTTCACATAAATTTAAAATAGAGATTTACATCTATTTATTCTTTTGATTTATTTATTTTCGATATACAACCTCTTTTCTTTTATTTTTTAAGGCATTTAAATATCTCTTAAGTTTTATTCAAACCTTCATGAGCTTAGGCATATCCTTTCTAAAGGTATCCACTTTTGGGATATTACACAGATTGAGGCAAATAAAGATATTTTGGAAAACTCAAGAAGTGCTCTAAAACTTTTATGTTTAACTCAAAACCAGTTCTAAAAATATCTTGGTAAAAATCGACTTGCAAAATTAAAAGTTGCTGATGTTGTCCAATTTGACCTCCAGTTAGTATTTTGGAAATATTTGGAGCTACAGAAGTTTAATTGAGGTGATTCTTGTAGCATTGTAAAGCTTATTCAAAGGGATACAATCATTGTTTCTAGTGCCAATGATAGGTTTAGATGTTTAAAGGGCCAAAACTGTCCAAATATATGAAGACGTCAGTTCTGTCCAGAGCTATAGCACTCAACAGTGCCTGAACGAAGAATTTAAAGAGTGTGACTCAAACTTGGTAAAAGGAGGATTAGTAATGTCAAGAAACACAAAATTAAGTTGTTCAATAAGGTCTATAATGTCATGTGCACTGGGAGTGGGTTTTTAGAAAAAATGTCATCACAATTGTTAAATACACCCCCATTCAAACATGCATTGTTCTTAGCACATGCAAGACACATGTAATTATCGCGACAATCACTACATGTAAATTCATAAAATGCATTTAAATGCGTGAACCCAGGAAATTCAGAGTAGAGATAACCTAGGGAGTCCCGTGAAGGACCAGTAGATAGGAAATGAATCATATAAGGGAACAATAAAAAAGAACAATATTAAATTATGGATAGAAAAATAAAAAATAAAAATAAAAATAGTAATTACATAGCTAAGTATCAATGCCTCCCCAGCAATGACGCCAAAATTTAATGGAGGATGTCGCTACCTCCTCAAATTACAATAAATTTTATGCTAAGTTGTACAAAAAATGTAGTAAATGGTGTAACACCCCAAAATTTTATTTGAACCGTATTAATCAGAATTTCACGAATTGGATAAAATTAGTCTTGATAAGAATGACTTAGTGGGAAAAAAAAGTTAATAGTGACTGTGCTGGCCTCGTAGGCTTGTCGAAACTATTGAAACCCTATAATCGGGACCAGGAGATGCCTGAGACTGAAAAAATATAGGACTAAGGTTAGAAAGAGTCAAGAATGAAGATTTTAGACTTGAAATTAAATTTCAGGCAATATTTATTTCCCGGATATGATATTTTACCCATTCGGTAAAATTATAGTGGGCTTATGAGACTTGTAGTGTAAGTTGGACATGTAATATTGACAAATGTGCGGCTTCTCCGAAGCCACACCTAAGCCACACCATTGCATTTCTCAATAGCGACTAGGAATCTTACAAAAATTCAAGATTTATCTTTAAGAAAACAATTATTATAATGGAAAAGTAGGTGTATGTTATCATAAATATATGAAATCACAAACCATATCATTCCTTCATAAAAAAATTTGGCCACCAATCCCCATATTCAGCCATCTTCGTCTTCTTTCTTTAGAAAACATAAGAACCCTAGCTAGAAATCTCAGAGTTCACTCAAAAACTCCATAACCAAAGCATCAACTATCACTTACCTCTTGTAATCCCTAAATCAATTCTTTATAGAGAATCCTCACCTCATCATCACGTCTAGCTGTTGATTTTGCTGTTTTAAAGAAGGGTTTGATTGGTTTTAAAGGAGGGTTTGATTGCTCTTGAAGAAAGTCAAGAAAAAAAACAAGAGCTTGCAAGAACCAAGTAGAGTTTCTTTCATCTCTTTTTCCCAAAACTGATTCTGAAATTCATTTAAGTGTTTAAGCTTGAAATTCTTTGTTTCATTGGCTAATTATACATAGATATTGAAGAGATTAATTGGGTGGAATGATTTATGTTGTTAGAAACTCCTTCTTCTCAAAATATGTTGTCACTACTAGAAAGACGTGGGATACCGATGTCCACTACTGATGGGTGCAAATCGTCGGTAATTACCGACGATGTTTCCGATGGGTTGATGCTCCTTTTAGGAAATAATTATGGCAATTTTGGATACCTGTCGATAATATCGTCAGTAAATCATGGTGCAATACCCACCACTTGGCGCGCATAATATTTCATGGGTAAACCGACGGGTAATCATTATAATTAATATGAATTATTTATTAATTACTTTACCGATGGGTGTGCAATTAATGAAATAATGCATTTCATTAACAATCAGTTACCATCAGTTTATCGACGGGTATTTGAAAATTCACAAGTTGCCACGCAAATGTTTGGTATTTTTGGTCAACCTATTGGCATACCAATCGGTAACTAATTGTTAATGAAACACATCATTTCATTAAATGCGTACCCGTCGGTACACTCGTCCATAACCACGGATACATCCCCACCGTGACCCTTTTTCCTCTTTACTCGGTGAAGACATACACTCTTTCTCTAAACTCGCCACCGCCACCATTTTTCCCTCCCTTCGCCGCCACCGGAGCTCCATTCGAGAAGCGGAGGCCACCATTAAAATCTTGGGGCTTTGGTGAACATTTTAATCAGTTTAGTTTTTTGATTTGGTTTAATGTTTCTGTTCGTTTATGGATGCCCATTGTAACATCCTCAAATTCGTTACTAGATTAAATTGATTATCAAGATGAAAAAAAAAGGAAAACCAATAGAAATTGGACAAGTGTCATGAAATATAACAAATAGTATTAGAATAATGAAGTGCCTAGAGAAAATTACAAAGAATTACAAAAATGCCATTACTTAGTGGAAATTAGGAAAATACATTTACTATGTATAAGAAAATTACAAAATTACTCGTCTTATTAATAAATGACAAGATAATTATTATTCTATAAATGGAATTAGAAGAATACCACTATCATTGTCTAATTATAAAAATATCTTGTCTTGAATGAAGAAATTACTACATATGCCACTACTTTCATAATTATAAATGCCATTATACAATCTCTAGACTTGTCACTAAACAAGAATGAATCTAAGCCATTAGATCAAATTAGTGGTTGATTATGTTAAAATAATTAACATGGGATTCCAATTATAAGAATAAAATATAATAGATTGGCCATGATTTGGTTAAACTAAAATATCTTATAATATCATTTATTAAATAAAGTATGTTAAAATAAAATACAATACACATACATATCATACCATGCATGACAAAGTGTGTGAAACAAGGCAAGACTCAATGAAATTCTATATTACAATCTCTTCATGTATGTATGAGCCAAAAATTAGCATAATCATGATAGGAAATAAAATTAATTTGATGAATAAATTTGTGTCATAAAGAGTTCTTAATTCCCAATAAAATTGGCACTACACTAACCACTAATTCTAACATGATGATTATGCTCAGCACTTAGTAATCTAAAACAATTTTTACTGCACTCACAAGAGCACCCAAGAATAACAAGTTGAGGCACTAAAACCCTTCCATTACACAAGTCATAACCTCTTGGCCTATAAAAGGGAGGGAGATATATGAACTCATTGCCCATAATACACTCTTACTAGTCTTCAAGATTTAGAAACTCTCTAAGTGTTCTTTCTCTCTTATTTTTTCTCTATCATTTCTTCTTATGTTCATTTCTTCAAAGAGTTATCTTCACCCTTTAAACCTCATCTAAACACTTAAATCCTAAGTCCAAACCTTCACTAGCCCTCACAAGAGTTACAATCTTTAACTTTAGTAGAAAATTTTTTTCTTAAGCATTCAAGTTCTAGAGCCAAGATTCAATTATGGTCATCCACTCCAAGGACTCTTGCTCAAGCTCAAGGAAGAAGAGAAGGATTCTTTTTAGACCCTACATAAGAGGTAGGAGCTTTATATTTAATTATTCAAGCATTGTTGGCTTTTAACGATAGAATGCCTTAATCTTGAGTTATTGTCAAAAGTTTTGAATGATTGTTTGTAAAATATATTTTTTTGGATAGCACAAGATGTTCTATTCTGTTATGAGTACTTTTACGATGTTATCATACTCAAATATAGCTTAAAATGATGGTTTGTGAAACTTGATTTAATAAATATGACTTAGGACATGAAAATTGTAGGTGCTGGAATTTCTAGTTATTTTTGGCAGTAGGCACTTCGAAAATCAATTTTCATAAAATATGAAGTATCTCTAAATGAAAATATTTTTACCATAACACATTATAGAACACTCTCTAAAAAGAATAACCCAAAATGGAGTTTTCTAACCTAAGTTATGAATTTTCAAAGTTGAGACTAAGACTGAAACTTTGAATTTGATCTTTCAGTAGTAAAATAAGTGTAATTCACTCTAAAAAAAATGCAAACAGCATCATTTCAACTTTGTTAAAAGCTAATACACAGAGGAACACATCCATGTATGCCATGTATAAAACTTTGCACCACGAAAATACTGAATAAGAAATAAAGTTGTGGGACAATGTGTTGAGAGAGTCTGGAAAGCGATAACTTTGCAAGGGTACTATGGCATAGCCATAAATATATTTTTAATGAAATTACCTAATAGAAAGCCTGATGAGTTAGGAATCTGGAACTGCTTTTAGAAGGTTGAGATAACAAATATACCGAAACTTACAAATTTTCTTGTAAAATATGTCAGAACCATAAATAGAAGATTCAAGTCTTGTAAAGAGAGAGAGTTGTAAGGATTTAAGTTGACTTCAAGAGGGAAAATATATATATAACACTCTTGAGAGAGCTTGAAAATACATAAAGAACCTCTAAATGGATTAATGGAATGCTAAGAGTACAAAGATGACAAGAGGAAAGGATTTGATTAGAATTGGAAAGAAAGACTCCATAATGTGTAAACACTAAAACTTCCATAACCTTATAAGAATCTTAGGGTACTTGATTTATTGGCTTCAAATGATGAAATATGACATGCGATTTAGCATGAAAAACCTACTATTTGATATAAGAATGTATATGAGATATTGTCTATGTGAATGTATAGTGATGAGTCATAAAATGATGAGGATGAATGAATGATTGTTTGTGTTTTATTTATGATTACGTGATGATATGCATACACTCATTTTCAAATGAAAATAAAAAGAAAGCCTGATAAAGTAGCAATGAAAGCCTGGAAAAGTGGACTTGAGCTAAGCTCATGGTATAACCGTTGGGATTATGGCAATAGAAAGAAAATAAAAGTAAAGCCTAGACAATTGGCAATGAAAGTCTAGAAAAGTGGACTTGAGCTAAACTCATGGCATAACTGTTGAGATTACAGCAACGGAAAGAAAATTAAAGTAAAGTATGGAAAAGTAGACTCAAGCTCGCAGCTTAACCCCCTAAATCGTTGAGATTACGACAACAAAAAGAAAACCAAAAGGTTGTGGCGATGGCCATGGTATGAGCTCATTACCCTTTTAGGGTGGTTTGAGGCATTGATGCATTCATCCCATAAGTGATTGGGAAATACGTTAATGACAGAAAGTAAAATGTCATGCATGAATATCATGAATGAAAATGTTTATGTGATTGTGAAGCTTGCAAGAGATTATTAAGTAAAGTAGTAATTGATGAGTTATGTTATATATGCCTCTGCTAATGTTCAAGAATAGTTTAAAAGCAACTTCACTTCACATTTACGAAAAGTTTGATAATTGAATCCTTACTTTTCACCTTTTTATAATAAACCCGAAGTGACTGGGTCGACAACGATGACACTTTTAGTACAAGTAGAAACTCCTATTGAGAAATCTTGTCTTTGTCACTCCTATACATATATATTTTCCGTTGTCATTATCAGAGGTAAACGAGTCCATATAAAGCAATAGAGCTATAGCTAAGGAAGGAGACAAAATGCGAAGATTTCAGAACTTTCAAGAATTAGCATTCTGAAATTTAGTATGTTTTAGTCGCGAGGAACAGACTAGTAATAGTAGAATTTATATTGTTATTTGTAATAACTTATGACTATGATATATGCTCTATTATAACTCATGTATTAAACAGTTATATTTTAGTTTATATGATGATAAGTTCTATATTAAGTCCTTTATTCCGCATATTTAATTTAAGTAAGTAAGCAAAGTAACTTTGATTTCTATCAAAGTGCTATGTATTGCACTTCTCGTTACAAGCTTAAATTTTTGAAAAGTAATTTATATAAAAAAAATATCCTCTATTTTTCTAAGTAAATTTCAAAAGAAAATGTTCCAAGGCATAATTGATAACTAATAGAATCCAAATACAAACTTAAGTATAGTTGGGTTCCACTAGGGTGTTACACCTATAGTGTTGTGTTTTGTTACACTGAAGAGTAATTATTGTTGTTAGTTTGTTAATGTAAGAGTTTTACTTGAGGGTCACAGTGATTATCAACTTTGGAATCAGTTTGCCATTCTTTTTCTTTATGTTATTTTATGTTTTGTATATATATAATTGTATTGATTTAAATTTATGATGTTGGATTTTCAGAATTGGATTTGGTTGGACACCGAGAGCTTTTCTACATTTTGTATTTTTTTTACTGCTATAGAGATTAGTAACTCAATCGTTATTATTTATATCGATTAATGATTTAATATATATGTAGGATATATAGAGACTTATGTTTTCTAGGATAGAGTTGTAGGAAATGGGGATTGCATGACTGGGAGAAAGGGCGTAAAGGTCCTTACCTGACTTGCTTGATTTGTTTGCTGTGAGATTCTTTATTTTTTGGAGATTGCAGGATGCATGTTGTGGAGTTATAAGGGGATGCGCAATAGAGTGATTTTTAGAATTATGTGAATTGTATGTAATTATTAACATGTAACTGTTTCAATGTATCTATTTTGTTCTTGAATAATAATATTTATAATTGTTGAATTGAATGATCTATGTAATGATGAAAGCTCCTAATTAAAAGAGAGAAACTGTAAAAATTTTGTTATAATTTTTTGTTGGAATAATAGATTAAAAAAGTAACTATGTTAAGAAAAACTTGAAAGGCAATTGAGTTTATTTAAAAATAATAATTTAAACAAAAGTTAAAGATCAATTGAATGTGTTTTAAAGACTAAATACAATAAATATCTGACGATGTAGCTCCTAATTTAAGGGAGATGCTGTCAAAATTTTATTAACTTTTTTTAAGGAATAATATATTAGGTAAAAGTAACTATGTTAAGAAAAATCTAAAAGGCAATTGAATTTGTTTTAAAAAATAATTTAAATAAAACTTAGAGACGAATTGTATGTGTTTTAAAGAACATATACAATAAATATCTGATAACAGAAGCTCCTAATTTGAAGGAAAATGTTGTCGAAATTTGTTTTGAATATTTGGTGAAGGAATAGGATTAAGGGAGCTGTACCAAAAATTTAAATAGCAATTGAATTTATATTTTAAAGTAATAACTTACCGTCTTTACAAAACTGTAGGCTCTAGGGTTAATCACAGGCGCAACATTACTTTCAAATCGATCATGGATGTATGATATATTGTATCCTAATAGAGGGGGGATTAAACTGGAATTTTATAGTGGTGTTAAAGAATTTATGAGTGTGGCATGTAAAACACAACACTTCATTAATGAAACAAAAGTTAGGTGTCCATGTAATAGGTGCAAATATAGGAAGTATTTGGATGATGATACAATAAGGGTTCATTTGTACAAGTGGGAATTCATGCTTGACTATTGGGTTTGGACCGAGCATGGGGAGATGGTCAATGCATGGAATCAAGTGGGTATGTTTCAAACTGGAAGTAGTTCTGGTGGGATCCATATAACTTAACACGACATGGGTAATGTGCTATGGGAGGATAACCTAGTTAGGCATCAAGAGATGGTATCTAATGCTGCTAGTCTTGAATTTGCTATTAGTTGTTCGCAGCCTTCAGTTGAGGAGCCAAACCAAGATGCTGCTTGATTTTATAGTCTCCTAAGTGCTGCCAATCAACCTTTATAAGAGGATTATGAGCACTATGAATTGTCATTAGCAGTTCGAATGTTGAGCATTAAGTTTGAAGGGAATCAAAGCCAAAGTTCTTTTGATCAGTGGGCTGTACTAATAAGTGAGTTAAGTCTGAACCCCGATGTAATTCCAAAAGATTTTTATTAAGCTAAAAAATTAGTTTCGAAGGAAATAAAACTGATTGCTGCTTGAAAGGTTGCATGTTTTATTATAAAGATGATATTTCATTGACTGAGTATAAGTTCTGCCAAGAGCCTAGGTTTAAACCTAAGAGACATAGAAGTGGGAGGAATAAGGATGTCTCTCAGACAAGAATGCACTATCTGCCCTTAATCCCTAGATTTATGAGACTGTATGCGTCAATGAGCTCAGCTTTTCATATGATGTTACACAGTGAAAATCAAAGGGATGATGGTGTAATTACGCATCCATCGCATGGTAAGGCATGGAAAAGTTCGATCAACAATATTCTGATTTTGCTTGTGACGCCCAAAATGTTAGATTAGGACTTTGTTCAGATGGATTTACTCCGAATAACCAATTTAGCAAACCCCATTCCTATTGCCCCATAGTTATTACGCCCTATAATCTCTCTCCTAAAATGTGCATGAAAGATCTTTACCTATTTTTAACATGTATAATCCCTGGCCCTAACAATCCAAAAGCTAAGATTGATGAGTATCTTTAACCCCTAGTTCATGAACTGAATGAGTTATGGTGCCGAGGTATTCTTATTTATGACATTTCAACAAAACAAAATTTCATGATGAGAGCTACAATAATATGGACTATTAACGATTTTCCAGCTTATGGAACGTTGTTTGGATGGATCACCCAAGGCAAATTAGATGCTCGATTTGCATGGAAGATACTAAAGCATTCACCTTGAAATATGGAGGAAAGAACTCTTGGTTTGATTGTCATAGAAGGTTCTTAGATTCTGATAATCCATATAGGCGAAGTAGATACTGCTTTAAAAGTAATTGTATTGAACATGATGAGCCTCCAGTTAGACTAAATGGCCGCGAAATGTGCGATCAAGTTAAGGATTCACCAAAAATAACAAAAGTTAGAAAGGTAGTGTAAATGCCAGGGTATGGGGTATACCATAATTGGACAAAACAAAGTATTTTTTGGGAGTTGCCGTATTGGAAGGATAATTTGGCACGTTATTGTTTAGATGTCATACATATTGAGAAAAATATGTTTGACAACATTATGAATATTGTATTGGATACAGATCAAACCAAAGACAATGACAAGACAAGGCATGATCTGGCTGAGTATTGCACACGGCCTTATTTGGATTAATAAGAATTAAGAGATAGTAGTTTCTATAAACCAAAGGCCATATATACTTTGAGTTCCAATCAGAAACAAGCTGTTTATCAGTGACTGAAGGAGTTAAGAATGCCGATGGTTATGCTTCTAACTTAAGTAGGTGCGTCAAGGTTGCAAAGGGTAAGCTTGTTGGCATAAAAAGCCATGATTGTCGCGTCTTCATGGAGTGTTTGCTTCCAATTGCATTCAGAGAGCTACCTGATGTTGTCTGGAAGCCCCTAATCGAGTTAAGTGGCTAATGATCTGCTTGTCCTGGAAAAAATATTCCTATAATTCTTTGCAAATTAGAGAGAATTTTTCCTCCTGGGTTCTTTGATTTAATGGAACACTTACCTATACATTTGGCATATGAAGCACATGTGTATGGACCGATTCAATATAAGTGGATGTATCTATTTGAAAGGGAAATAGGAGGGTTTAAAAGAACCGTGAAGAATAGGTCTCAAGAGGAAGGATCAATATGTCAAGCTTATCTAGCGAAAGAGACTTCAAATTTCTGCTCATTTTACTTTTAGCTACATGTTCAATCTAAGAGAACTCGGGTTGGTCATAATGACGATGAAGGGGAGTGTTCTATTCCACCAACTTTGTCTGTATTCAATCAACCTGGTCAAGCAGCTGGAAAGAACATGGCTCGATGGCTGACTTCTTAGGAGTGGAATTCTGCAGACTTACATATTTTGATAAATTGTGATGAGGTGCAACCATTCAGATTGTAAGTTAACAATCCTTTTTCTAATGAAAGTGTGATGTTATGCATCTTTAAAATAACGTAAAATATTGTTTTCAACAACAAATAGTTTGAGCAATTGCACGGACAAGATTCTCTTCAACAATTCCAGATTGGTTTAGATTACATGTAAGTCCACTTGTTTAAGATTATGTAACCTACTAGATTCTTATATGTTAATTTTGTTTGATATAAATCAGTTTGACTTTTCAAACTTCATGTACGTAGGTTCATAACAAAAATAATGGTGTAACATGTCCCTAGTAAGTTGGCCCATGTACTATGTTAATGGGTACAAGTTTCACACAGCTGATTGGGGTGCGGGGAAAAAACTGACAATACAGGTGCTTATGTTAAAGACGATACTAGGGACGAAGAATGTGATTGGTATGGTGTTGTTAAGGAAATCGTTGAGTTTGAGTATGTTAGTGAGCTTGCAAATAAATGTGTCCTATTCAAATGTGAGTGACATAATTCTACCCAATTTACTGGGACACAACAACACAACAATTACAAATTCATTGAAATTAATTACACTAGAAGATATAGAAGTTATGGTCCGTTTATTGTAGCCCAAAATGATAGACAAGTATATTGTGTGTCTTATCCTGGGAAAAGTAGGTCATAGTGGAAGGCTGTGAACAAGATAAAATCAAAAGGTAGGATTGAAATAGAGGAAAATACTATTGAAAATGCTTATCAAGTGGATGATCCAACCCCTTCAAGGGTAGTCACCGATGCAGACAATCCTAAAAACCCTTTTCCGTTGACTATTAGTGAAGTTGACATAATTGAATGCACAAATAACTACCCAATCAGAAATTGCGAAGATGAAGCAAGTGCTAGCAGTGCTAATGATTCACCTAGTGATTAACAAAGTGATGATAAAAATAGCCCTGCACTTTCAGATTAATTGAGGTTTTAATATTATATGCAATATTATTATGAAATTATTTGAAATTTCCTGATTTAGTTAATTTTTTTTATGGACTACTTTTTAATTGTTTCAGTATGGCTAGTAGAGGCAGAGGCCGACCTCGGAAGGTCAGTTTACCCACCTCCACCTCAGCTATTTTCCCTCCTACCATCTCAGCCACTGCCCTTTCCACCATCTTTGCCACCGTCTTCACTACTTCCATCTCAGTTCCTATAATCACCACCCCAGGCTTCAGGATGATGCTAACTCCTAGGTATGCCAGGCCCATACCTCCCCCGTATTCACACCTACAGCCCACTCACATTATTGACCCCTCCCCTAGCCTTGCCACCGCCCCGCCCTGCCATTTTCCCGATTCCCAACTCTCCATCTGATCAGACTCCTCCTTCTTCCACTGTGTCACAGGCATGAGACATAGATAGGAGGCCTCTCAGCCCAGATGGCAGGCCACTTGTGGTTGATGGTAGATCGCTCTGCCAGATCAGGCTGGACGGTAAATATAGGTAAGTTGAAATATGTTTTTTATTACACCCTAGTTTTACATTGCTTATGATATCTAAAATATTTTGATTATTTTTTGATTTATTTTATCTATGTGATAGTTTTTAGCCATTTGCGCCGGCTCATTATAGGATCACGGAGGTTATACAGAGTCGGTATAACCATCCATGGCTCACATGGACTAACATCCTTGAGGGTGTCAAGGAGTCGTGGTGGACAGACTGGAAGGTAATTCTATGATTTATTCGCTTTAGTTAAAATATATGTTTATATTATTTAATTATATGCTTATATATAATAACTTGTGTCATGTGAATTTGTATATGCAAAGATCCTTCTACATTCAGCCCAAGCATGAGCCCACAGTGAAGAGGGCTTAGAGGATTAGGTCCTCCAAGCGACTATGGATATGTTTCATGATATCCGTAAAGGACAGATAAGTAGCTAGTGGCTGAATGATGCCATGCTTAGTGAGATGTAGCGTGCCACTGGGCCAACAACCTGACCTTTTAGAATAGGTTGAATAAGGAAAGACAAACCGTGCCTCACAGAAAGGCGAGTCGCTGCACACGGGTAGGTCGACCACCCAGGAGGAAACCTGTAAATGTTTGGTAATTCTTTAACCTTTCTAAATTTTATAATAACATTTACTATATTTGAATTGTGGCAAATACTATATGTTTATGACTTTATTGTGCTTATTTGTGTAGGCAAGAGAGTTGAGCCATCTTCTGACACAAGTCGAGCTATTTTGGGAGACCCACACCCGAAAGGGTAAGCAGAGAGGTGTTGAGTCTAGAGAGGTCTGGGTGGACCTCGCTCCGAAACGACCTATATAAGTTTGATTTTATACATAACTTTACTTAATTTTTATTATTATTTTCATTTATGTTATAATTATTACTTACAATGTGTTTTATCATTTTTCCCTTGCAGCGCGAGTTTATTGACCTTTGGGGGGCACAGCCCAGTACCAGACCCAGGTGGCTGAGGTTGAGCCCGATGCTAACTTTCCTCTTCTTCCAAATGAGGAGGATGTCTAGGCCCAGTGGTTGGTAGCCCTTACAAGGGCTGCATACATGGGGTAGGGTACTACCCTAAGAGTATATCCCCATCCTCCACCACTGGGTCAGCTACTGGGGATGATGCCCTGAGGGAACATGTTCATGCCCTCAACTAGGAGTTGCAGTAGCGGGCACAGTTGCTCCAATAGCAACAAGAGCAGCAGGCACGGCTCCTTAGTAGCCCCAAGAGTAGCAGGTAAGCTGAGCAGCTGTGGAGTAGGAGTTGAGAGGGATCCAAGAGCTTAAGCTCTCCTTGGAACGCCAGCAGTAGAAGAAAGCAAATAAGGAGAAGGCTTAGCTCCGGAAGATGTAGCAGTAGATCACTACAGATGTGATGAGCTTCTTCCAGGGCATGCAGGCTTTGGGATCCTCCAGCTCCAGCAAGACGCTCCCCCCGACCCCATTCCCTAATATCCCACTCCTCTCCATCGCTGAGGGCTACTCACAGTTGGACGGGACAGATGACGATGATGGTCCAGATGATGATGATAGTGATGCCTCTGACGCCGCCAACGATGCCGATGCCCAGGAGTTTAGTTAGTTTTTATGTAGCTTCATTTTTTCTTCCATTTTGGATATTTTTTACATTTATTGTAATTTGTATACATTTTATTGTCATAATTTGATATTTTATTTAATCAGTTTAATTTATTCATTTTATCATTTTATTATTTGCTTGTTTAATATCAATTTAATTGATAATTAGGTTATTGTATAAATAAATAATTAATTAATAACATATTACTAATCACATCATTGTTAAAAAGAAATTTTTAAAAAAATTATTTTTTTATCGACAGGTATGGCCGTCGGTAATATGTAATATTTATTTAACTAAAATTTTTTACATGAATAAAAAATCATTAGTAAACCTATCAGTAAAATATAAAAAATTAGAATTTATTTATGTAAAATCCCATCGATATAATTATGTCTCTAATGGCCATAGTGACGCCTTTTATTTAATTATATCAACAACTAATTATCCACTTACCCATCGATAAACGAGTTAAAAATAACCGACGAGTTTTTTATTATTGTCAGTAATATTCATCGACGGCCTTGTGACTGATGCCCCCATACCCGTCGGTATAAATTGTGCCTATCGAAAAGCCCATCAATAAATGGGTCGATATCATGCGCATTTCTTGTAGTGTGTGAACCATGTTACTAGAAATCCTAGTTTTAAGCAACTAGGTGAAATTATTTGATTTTTCTGACCTATTTAGAACCTTATTTTGGGCTGAAAATTTTATATGATGAAGCCAACATGTTAGGGTGTCTTCAGCATTTTTCTTGAGCTATTTTAAGCACTTTTGCTATTTGTAAAAATTCAACAATCGAGCTGGTCAAGGTTTCTACCTGCACAGTCAATTCCAAAGCATTGAAATTGTCTAATTTTATTACTATATCAAATGATCGAATTTTGATCTGAAATTTTTACAGAATGTTGAGGATATCAAGTCCAACCTTGAATTTTTCTAGAATTTTATATGTTCATTTGATGGAGCAATAAAATTGAGAGTTCTAACTAGTGGTTGAATATGAGCAGTTTCTGACCTTCAAATTGGTGGAGTTTTATTAATATAGCTAGAGACTTTATTTTACTTTGAAGTTTTTATAAGGTCTCATAGGCATGTTCAATTAACATGATGAAGTTTAGTAGCTGATTTATAATTTTCTTTAGAACCAAAATTCTGGACAACAAGCTAAACTAGCTGAAATGATGACGAAATGATTATAACTTGATCTCATTGATACTATCTGAATTTAATGATGATAAATGTGAGTGCTCATTATAAATGCATTTAATGATGATGTTACACATATGAAAATGTGAGTGCTCATTATAAATGATCCTATATAATAGGAAGATTGAGTTCATGAGTGATATGTGTGCTTGATGCACTAAGAAACTTAGAAATTAATGCTAATGCATATATGACTATGATGCTTGTATATATTTTATTGATGATGTTAGCCACATATAGATGCGAATAGTTATTACAATTGATTACATGAATGAATATGTCTCATTGGGCCAGAGAAGGTCGTCTAATCAGTCAAAAAAAGTTAACTTGATTACCTTTGAAATGAGTCGGGAAAAGTAATCTGACTAGGAATAGATCTATGTGAAAATTGGAGAAGGTCATCCAATTATCATGTATAGGAGTGAGCATAGTCCTGAAAATTATAGGTCAAAGGTCATGACAAGTCGGAGTAACAATGTCCTAATTTGTCCTTTATATTATGTGCTAAGTGAATAATGTTAGCATCTATGTTGAGACCAATATGTTTAAGTTAAAACTTGACAGTATATGCTTTAAGTGCTTTACATGATGATATCTAAACAAAGTGATTATGATTAATGATGATGATGTATTTACATTAAGTGATTGAATACTAAAAGAGACCCACTTTGGAAGGATGATTTTAGAAATTTAAAATAAACCCTTAATATGTGTTGCATGATCACAATTTTTCTACACAAACCGAAGTGGCTGGGACAATGATGATGACATAGATTTTACTATGTATTTGGAGATGCCCTACTGAGAATTTCATAATTCTCACTCCTATGTTGTTTGCGTTCCTGCGTCGTCTCTAGATTTCCAAAGAGAATAATAAGATAGCTACTATGGAAATTCAATACTTGAAGTCTCTGATCAATTATATTTTGCTATGTGTATATATGATTGTAAATATATGAGAAGACAGATGTATTGTAAGGCTCATAGAAGATCTTTTTTTTTTTTATATTTGACTTATATTCGATAAATACATTGTTTCTTTGTTATGTATTTTAGTAGAATTATGAATTAGTTATTATACAAATCAATCAAATCTACTATACATGTTTAAGAAAGGTCTGCTAATTTATAAGTAATAACTCCCGAGTCTAATGTCATGGGTTAAAGATGATGTTATACTTGGGAGTGTTACAAATGGCACAACCTAGGTCATCTCTCAAGGAGGTTATGACACTTAGTTTGAAATTTAGGGGGTTTCTAAGAATTAAAATTGAATGAGAATGAATTTAGAATTAAATGTACTAGTGCAATGTATTCCTAGGATTGAAACTAGTTATCACAAGCCAAATATTTAACATGTTAAATTACTAGCAATTATACTAGTGATTGATCGATATCTAGAATTTGACTAATGCAAATAACTAACAAAGGGGATCCCAATTTAATTAGAAATTACATTCATTTAGAGTACCAATTATTATAGCCTAATCGCCAATCGGAAGTTTAATTCTAATGTTCTCTTTGAAACATAAACCAGTTGATCAATCAATTTATGCCCAAAGAGTTTTTCTAAACAATGATCGCTAATTTAGTTATTCCACTAAAATTTGTCACAATCGGCAACAATGATTATAAGAATAGAAACTAAAGAACATTGAGAAAACTAATACATTCAATATAAAAAGGAGTCTCAAACATCATCCTAATCCTTCTAGAAACCCTTACACTAATAAGGAAATCTACTCCTCCATCTCTGTAGGATTACAATAATGAAAATAAAAGAGCACCTGGAGACAATAATGAGGATCCTTATTACAATCTCCAAGAACAAAGAACATTCATTAATAAAATCCCTAAAGAGAGAAGAATAGAGAAGAAGATGTAGAAAGAGGATAGAGAGAAAATCCCAACTACCAAAAGCTAAAAACAACTGAGTCAAAAGTAGGTTAAAAGTCTATGTTAATCCTATTTATACTATACAAAAAAAAAGTCAGGCGAGGCCCACAATTAAGGCCAAAATCAAGTTTCCGCGCACTGTAGCATGAGCACTGTGATGCTAAATCATGCATTGAGCTACCTAGACCTAGGCTAGATAAGCTAGCATACACAAGACTAGAACCACTCAAATATGCATTCACCAAGGCACATATAGGGAAAACATAACAATCATGACAATCAGTGCATGCAAACTCAGGAATATATCATCAACATGTGCATATTCAGGAAAATGTGTACATAGATCACCAAAAATGCCTTGACTTGGAGGTAAGAGAGTCTTAATCCTTATTATTAAGTTCACCTCACCAGATTCCCCATCTAGATGAAAAAAAATGTTGAACTTTATAACTTGTTCTCCAAAGGACATGGTCAACATTCCATGTGGAACATTCATCACGGTGCAGGCTGTCATGAGAAAAGGGCGCCCCAATATGATTTGATTTTGCCCTCCAGAGCAGTCACTTCCCATGTCAAGCACATAAAAGTTTGCCGAAAAGACCAACTCCTCGACCCCAACTAGAACATCCTCCACCTTACCCAAGGGTTATGTAATGCTCTTATTAATGAATTGAATCTCAATTCTTGTAGGCTTCAAGGATCCAAGGCCAAGGGATTTGAATAGGGTCAATGGCATGACATTGATAGCAGCTCCAGGATCTATGAAAGTATCCCTAAATGCTCTACCGCCAATTACACAAGGAATGGTGATGGCTCCAGGATCTTCACGTTTTTCTAGTAAGGAAAGGAATAGAGCGAGCACATTCTCATTCAACACCATCTTCTCAGCATCCTTTAAACTTCTCTTTTGAGTGCGCAACCCCTTTAACAGCCTTTGGTACTTGGGAATTTGTTTAATTTCCCCAATAGTGGAATATTGAGTTTCACCTTGTTGAAAAGCTCCAAAAGCTTACTATCTAACGTCTCTTCAGCTGTCTTCTTAGGTTGCACAACTTTTTGAGGAAAAGGCAATGGAATATTAGTGGTGGGCTTATCGTCAACCCATTTCCCCTTCTTGCAATTGCTTCTTTCTTTTTATCCCTTTTGCCTGACTTTCCTTTCATTGATGCTTGGGGTTTTAGGGGAAGGAAATTAGCAATGGGAACTGATTCCATACAGATAGGTGTTGACAAGTTCATCGTAGCATCATTTCTCTGAAGCGAGGCTATTTTTGTACCAAACCCTACAGGATGCCCTGTGTGGAGTGTGTTGGGGCTATGTATCACAATTTGGGGTTTTAGGGTAATAGTACTCATATTAGCTTTAGGAGTTGGGATAGTTTGATAAAGAGTCTGAGAAGATGAGCCTTTCAACTGGTTAAGCTCTATATACACCTCATGCAAGTAGCATCAGTTTTCTTTTGATGGTCCATAAACAATTTCATCACCTCTTAGAGAGTTGCATCTAAAGCTGTGGATGGACCAGGTAGTACAAGAACAGGAAAAGGCTGTGGAACTGCTTGAAGTTACTGTGGTTGCCTCTAATGTAGAGGTTGATAACTCTACAGAGGATTCTAAAGTTTTTGCTGCTGTGAATTATTGCTCCATTTTAGATTAAGATGGTTCTTCCAATTGGGCTTGTAAGTGTTCCTAAGAGGAAATTGTCCTTACTGCTGGAACTAAAACTATGGTGCACCAGGAAACCCATTGGTAGCAGAAACATTTGTGGCTCCTCTTGCAGCTGAGGACAAGTGTCTGTGGTATGGGCGTGGCAAGAGAAAATACCACACACCATGATTGGAGTAGAATTGGCAAGAGGCTTTACTTGGTTCAAGGCTATCTACTTTATAAATACATAATTCTCCTTAAACTTCTGTTGTAATATAGTGTATTTGCTTAGGCAACATCATGCACACTCTTGGTGCCCGTGATCACTCTAGACCCAAATCGCCATGAATTCTTTACTATATTCTCTATTAAAGCCCTTGCTGCAGCTAGAGTCTTATCAACTAAAGCATCTCCCATGGCTGCATCAATCATACCTTTCTCCATAAGCATCAAGCCTTCATAGAAATATTAGATGAGAAGCTACTCAGGATTTAGTTATGAGGGTAACTGGTACAAAGCCTTTTGAAATGCTCCCAATACTCACAAAGAGTCTTCCCTTGTAGTTGCCTTATCCTATAGATGTCCTTCCTTATGATAGCTACTCTAGATGATGGAAAGTAATTCTCCAAGAAGAGTCACCTCAATCTAACCCAACTGTTTGTTACTCCATGTGGAAGGTAAAAGAGCTCATCTTTGGCGGCTCCCTCAAGAGAAAATAGAAATGCCCTCAACTTCACTTAGTCTTCATCTACCCCAAGTGGCCTCATATTTGCACAAACAACATCAAACTCCTTAAGGCGTTTGTGCGGATCTTCACCCGCATGGCCATAGAACTTTAGGAGTAGATGTATGAGCCCAGATTTAAGCTCAAAATCTACTTCCAACTTAGGACAAATGATCCCTAGGGGTTGTTGATTCATGTCAAGAAAAGCAAGCTTCTTGAAAGCCCTCCCTTGATTAGCCATTAAATCTGAGTCTTTGAAACACTAACAGAGGAATTAGAAAGTTCAAGTGAGATATAAAAAGTTTCCAGATTGAAATTAGAACCTAAAGGAAAAATCTCCGAAGGTTCCACAAGAATGAATAACTGCCTCCAAGTCTATCTCAATTGCCTAATGGTCCTCTCAATTTTAGGATCAAAACAAGCTAACTGAAGGTCAGGCTAGGATTGAGTCATGCATAGGAACCAACACAAAAGGGAACTAGAAGCAAATGAATAGGTCATCACACTCATTCTCTTATTACATTTAATGATGATAAAATATGTAGTATGTATTTGTTATGCAATTTCATTATTCCCATAACATTACCCCGCAAATTAAAACCATATACAGTAGCCTATGTGTGCGTGACAAGAGATTTCATCCATGAAGGTGATAGTCCCACAAGTGATAGTGTATGATGTCCAAGTATTTCGTTGTCTACCTAAAATGTAAGTAGCTATTGTATGAAAACATAATGTTAAGTGAGTGTATGAATGGATGTGAGCAAACATGATCAAGAAAGTGTCGTGTGTTTGCGGTCATCTTTTTCTTTACAATTTGGTATCCAACCAAGGAGGTCATAGGACCATTTTCAAGGAGTGGCAAAAGAACCGTTGTTCTTGGGGGAGATTTTTCCTATATGATGTAAAATCCTAAACCTTCATCCTATTGGCATAAGACTTGGGAGGTATATTCTTTTGGTGCAAAACCTTCTCAAAATACGCAAAAAGCTGATGTCCAGGTGATGAGTGAAATTGAGAAGCTCAATACCTAAACTTATAACATGTGGCATACGTGGATAGAATCATATTGCCAAGGTTAAGATTTGTGAGAGATAGTGTGGAAAAGACTATGTTCACCATCAAGATCAAAATTGAGGACGAGATATAAGAATGTATTAACAAAAAGTGACAACACCAAACAGACTTGATTGGGAGGGACACTTTACCACTCCTTTTCCAAAGTAGAAAAAATGAATGATCATTGTTTCCACGAGAATTGTCAATTTCACATATATGATATATGAAAATTGGCTCATACTCCTGCAATGAATAAAAAATTCCTTTCTCTGAATTAGATCTTGATAGTAAAATTGATTTTCTTGTCAAGATTTGAAAATAAATAATCATTAACCATACTTTGAGGCAAGCATATATATCGATAGCAAGAAGCCTCTACTAAACAAATGGATAAGTCTCACTAGGAATAAAGAACCCTCTAAGACCAGTTTATCATGAAGGAAAAATTTAGGAACAAACTTTTCATATAATTTTATTAATAAATGTAATCAATAATTTTTCACTTTCCTTTTACTTGACCTTTAGAGGAAAGAAAATAAGGAAGTTAAATTGTTAAAATTACACAAACAATTTGAAAATGAGGAAGGAGAACTTTTAAAAGTTTTCCAAAAGTAAGTAAAATAAATGTGACAAAACATATTGTGCCAAAAGAGGAACATTTCAGACAAAAATGTGGTTTCTAAATAAAGATGTGAGAGAGGAATGTTTCAACCTCAAGGAAAAGAAACAAATTGAAGGACAAAATGATAGTGAAGATTCCAATGCTTGTGCAATATGGTGGTTTCTATGGTAGCCCTTCAATTTAAAGAAGTTTAAAACCCTTCTTAGATGACCCAATTATTAAAATGATATAATACATATGTTAATTCTTGGTGGAAAATTGAGGTAAGAAAGCGCCTTCAAGCTTGGAAACTAGGCCTAGATGATAGCCAACAAGGGAAATTGAAAAGAGGAATAATATATGCACACTACCACAAAGTCACCATACACTTATGTCTCATTACAAGACAAAATAGGAGTATAAAATACTAATGGATAAAATGGAAAGAGGAAAAAGCTGGAAAAATTGAAAAAATTATAAATTAATTGAGTACAAATACTAAATAGATTTAGGATAAAATGTAAAACCTTATAAAGAGAAACAGAAACTCCAGCAATAAAGAGAAAGGCCTGACAAAATCAACCAAGTGAATACCATTCCAGGGACATTCGCAATGATGGGTAAGATGAACCCCCACAATCTACGAACATCATTAGTTGATAACAACAGAAATAGGGGATGGTTTTATGTATAAGCAAACACATATATGGAGAGGGGGAGAGAGAGATATTTATCTTTAATTAATTAAGAAAAACAAATAAACAATCCCATATTTTCATAGATAGTAGTAGCAGTAGTACAAGTTTCCTTTTTTTTCTTTTCTTTCAAACTTAATTGTTAACAAGCAAACAAAGGTGTTGACTAGAGTAACACAAATAGAGAGAGAGTTACAAAAACGAAGAGGTCACGGAAGATATTAAGGTAACATTTGTTTATAATTTCCGGGATAGAAATACAGAGACACTGAAAACACAAACTTATTTGGTGGTGGAAATAGAAACAAGGGACAGAAAAACACAAAATTTATATATCTCCAAAATGTAGGGACAGTGGATACAGGATACAGAGATAAATTTAATATTTTTATCTTCCAATAATACTCTTATATATATTTATTATTTATGTATTCATCTTCACTATCTCCATTATCCCTGTATTTCTATCCCTGTCCCAGGACAGTAAACAAAACTACGTAAAGGAGGCAACTTTGGCACGTTGGAACTGAGTTGGCTTAGAATCAATAGTACAAGTTTCCTTTTTTTCTACATATAGTTTTACAATTAATCCTAAACCTATTTAGTATTTATTCTTAATTAGTTTATAATTTTTCAAAACTAGTTTATATTTTTTATGAATATGGTTTACATTTTTTTACATATTAATTTGCTACTTTTCCACATGGTTTCACATTTAATCCCAAACCTATTTAGTATTTACCTTTAATTGGTTTACAATTTTTTACATGCTAGTTTGTAACTTTTCTATATATGGTTTCACATTTTATCCTGAATCTGTTTAGTATTTATCCTCAATTAGTTTATGATTTTTTAGAACTGGTTTATATATTTTATGAACATGGTTTACAATTTTTTTGCATGTTGGTTTATAACTTTTTATAATATGCATTTACAATTTTCTAACTCTAGTTTCCAAATACTAAAAAAATTGAAAAAAATAATCATCTATATCTTGAGACATAAACCATAAACACACGAAAAATCAAATAAAATGAACTAAGCCTTTATATGTGGGGATTAGTTTTGTGCACTGTCAACATATCCTGGTTCTCCTTTTTCTTCTCCTTGTAAACAATGAAGAATGAGAGAGACAAATGTGACAGAGAAAGAGAATGAAAGCTTTTAGAAAGATGATTGGTGAGAGAGAAAAATAAGAAAAAAAGAGAGAACAACTTCGAAGAAAAAATAAGGGAAGCTTTTTCATTTCCATCTTCTCCTTTTATCCCTCTGAATTTCATACTCCTATTTTATCATGTAATGAGATGTAAGTGTATGATAACTTTGTGGTGGTAAGCGTATATCATTTCTCAATTAAAAAATGTTACCCAACTATTTTCTCCGCACATGCTTATTAGATTCTGTCTGTTAACTTTCAATTTCATAACTTCTCACTTTGTTAGCTAGTTCGTTAGCAGTTACACGTCCAACTTCATGTCATGTGATGTAGTATATATAGGTACATGTAAACACTCTCTTTTCTTTAGAACTGAATACATACTTTCGGTGCAAATTCATCACTCAAAACTCTCCATAGTTCTCTTCAAGATAGCTTCACTTTATCTTTTTCACATGGTATCAGAGCCTGCAATGGCGGAAGTGATTCAATATAATGAACACACAGTTGGAAACGATCACAATCGACGCAATGCACCTCCTCTGATTCGTGATCCTTACTACCTCCATCCAAATGAAAGCCCCGGCACAATCTTGGTCAACACACCTCTCACAGGTCATGGAAATTACCATCTATGGGCGCGCACAATGTGTCTTGCACTCAAATCCAAGAACAAGTTGCAATTCGTTGATGGCACCATTCAGAAGCCACCAGAAACTGATCTGAGATTCGATGCATGGGATCAATGCAACACCATGATTCTAGCCTGGATGTGCAACACTCTCAGCCCCGAAATATACCAAAGCATACTGTGGATTGAAGTTGCTGCTGATCTATGGAGAGATTCACGAAGACGATATCATCAAGGTGATCTTTATCGTATTGCTACACTGTCTGAGAACTTGTATGCATTAAAACAAGGTGATCTTTGTATAACCAAATACTTCACTCAATTGAAGATAATCTGGGAAGAACTAGATAGTTTTCAACCCATTCCACCTTGTCATTGCACTAGAATTTATAATTGTGGTCTTGGCATAGTGAGGGGTTACAAGCAAAAGGAGTGTTACTCACTTCTTACGTGGATTGAATGACATGTATAGTGGTTTTAGATCTCAAATCATGCTCATGGAGCCCACTCCTTACATGGACAAAGTGCTTTCTTTGTTACTCCAAGAGGAGCAACAATGTTGCCCTGAAGAAATTTCAGAAGCAAAAGTGCTTAATACCACATCCAATAGTGACTTTTCTGTTCCAATTTGAGGCCGTGGAAGAGGTCAAGGTAGAGGCCGTGGCCCTTACTCTCAAGGAAGAGGCAGAGGAGGATCAACCAAGGTTTGCTCTAATTGTGGCAAAACTGGACAGTTGGTTGATTCCTGTTATTTCAAAATTGGTTTCCCCGCTCACTACAAGCCAAGAAACATGAACTGCATAGCTAGTGAAGATTTTGATGATGCCAGTAGCTTAATTTCTCAGAAGGAAACTAATAATAAAGCACCTGAGTTGCAATTTACTCCAGAGCAAAGAAAGGCTTTATTGGCTCTACTACAGCAAAATGAATCACAGCAAAACCATGTCACCAACCAAGTCATAACAGTCCCTAATCCACCAGGTATGACTTATATCCTAGCTAATTGCAGAGTCTTGAAACCAAACATGTGGATCCTTGACT
Source organism: Dalbergia cochinchinensis (assembly GCA_031216125.1). Taxonomy (NCBI): domain Eukaryota; kingdom Viridiplantae; phylum Streptophyta; class Magnoliopsida; order Fabales; family Fabaceae; genus Dalbergia; species Dalbergia cochinchinensis. The sequence continues at coordinate 47,198,343 of CM062373.1, read as the reverse complement.
CTGGGGCCACAGATCATGTATGTCACTCCTTCTCTTTGTTTCATTGTCATAAGCAAATTAAACCAATCCTCATTAAATTGCCAGATGGAAGTGGAACAACCACCACTACCTCTGGAACTATTTTCTTTACTCCTGAACTTTACCTAACTGATGTATTATTTGTGCCATATTCAACATTATCTCAGTGTCAAAAGTCACTAACTCTCTACATTGTCATGTAATTTTTTCTAAAAATTCTGCTGATATCCAGGACTTGCCTTCGATGAAGAGGATTTGTGCAGCTGAAGGAAAGCACGGGCTATATGTGCTAAAGTCTACAAGCAAGGAATCTCCTAGATCTCGTGTAATAAATTTCAGCCACAAAACTATCTTTGACCTTTGGCATCATAGGTTAGGCCACCCATCTACTGACAAAATAAAAAATTTTACATCAGAGTTTTCCTTTTGTAAAAGGTATAGTGACTATTCTCCCTTGTAATACATGCCAATTAGCAAAGCAACAAAAGTTACCCTTCAATGACAGCACATCCAAAAGCACACACACATTTGATCTCATTCATGTGGATATATGGGGCCCTCTTTCCATTCTATCCATGTTAGCACATAAATATTTCCTTACAATTGTTGATGACAAATCAAGGTTTACTTGGGTTTACCTCATGAAAAACAAATCGGAGGCTGCCCTACTTCTCAAAATGTTTGCTCAAATGGTTAAAACCCAATTTTCCATCAAAATCAAGGTAATTCGGTTTGATAATGGACCAAAATTCATGTTGCATGAATTTTACACTCAAAAGGGCATTCTTCATCACACTAGTTGTGTGGAAACTCCCCAACAAAATAGGATTGTAGAAAGAAAGCACAAACATATTTTGAACACAGCAAGAGCACTCATGTTTCATTCAAACCTACCAAAGAATTTCTGGACCTTTGCAGTAGGGCATGCAGTGCACCTGATAAATAGATTGCCCTCTAAAGTCATCAAAAATGAAACACCCTTTTCTGTTTTGCATAAAACTCAACCTGACTTATCACAATTAAAGGTTTTTGGATGCTTAGTTTATGCTTCAACCTTGACTGTCAACAGAAGCAAATTGGACTCGAGGGCTAAGAAATGTGTTTTCATTGGTTTTAAATCAGGAACTAAAGGTTTTCTCTTCTATGATTTGCATTCAAGAAACATTTTTGTTTCAAGAAATGTTAAATTTTTTGAAAACATTTTTCCCTACAATACTTAGGAATTCATGACTCATCAAATGTCACCACCTCTTCACCCATTACCACAGTTTCCCACTAACACCTATCCCTCATCAGCACCCAGACCCATACTTGACACACCTCATCATCCATATTCATCACTTTCGGCTACAACTAACTCACCTCATCTACACAACCCACCATTTGTCCCCAGCCTATCATCTCACAACATGCCACCTTTACCACAACAACCAATTTCCCCAACAGCTCCACTCAGAAAATCCGAGGGATCAAGGAGACCTCCTCCTTACTTGCAAGACTACCACTATGCCTTGCTCACTTCTACTGCACTTCTTCTTTCCTCAAGCAAGTATCTTATCCAGCAATTCCTCTCTTATAGCTTTCTTTCACCTACACACAAACACTTCTCTTTAAATGTGTCAACCAACTTAGAACCCACGCCATATGACTCTGTTGTGGTTCATGATTGTTGGAGAAAAGCCATTAAAGTTGAACTCTCTGCTCTAGAACAAAATGCAACTTGGTCTCTTACTAGTCTTCCTCCTAGAAAGAAAGCAATTGGAAGCAAATGGGTATTCAAAACAAAGTTCAAGCCCGATGGCACAATTGAACGATACAAGGCGAGGTTGGTTGCCAAGGGTTACACTCAAACCTGGCATAGACTATTTGGAAACCTTCAGCCCTATGGTAAAAATGACCACCCTTCGGGTAGTATTATCTCTTGCTGCAGCAAAAGGTTAGTACTTACACCAACTGGATGTCAATACAGCATTTTTACATGGTGACTTAGATGGGGAAGTCTACATGAAGGTACCACAAGGCCTTGAAGTTTCCAACCCCAAGCTAGTCTGCAAGCTTGAGAAATCACTATATGGGCTGAAGCAAGCTAGCAGACAATGGAATGCTAAACTAACTTCAGTCCTACTTAGCTCGGGTTATAACCAGTTTCTAGCCAATTACTCCTTATTCACCAAGAACTCTCCTTCGGGGTTCACTGCCATCTTAGTCTTTGTGGATGACCTAGTGCTCATTGGTACAGATCTTACTAAAATATCTGCTATGAAGACACTCTTGGATAATAAGTTCAAGATCAAGGATCTAGGGAACCTCAAATATTTCTTTGGTATGGAGATTGCTCGATCTTCTAAAGGCATTACTCTTTACCAAAGGAAATATACCCTAGACTTATTAGAAGACACTGGCCTTTTGGGGGCTAAGCCAGTGTCCACTCCCATGGATTATACTCTCAAGCTTTCAAAAGATTTAGGAAAACCTCTGCCAGACACCTCATCCTATAGGCGCTTGGTTAGACTCCTGCTCTATCTAGCAAACACACGGCCCGACATCTCCTATGCAGTCGGAAGACTCAGTCAGTTCTTGGATTCTCCCACTGACATACATGCCCAAGTTGTCAACAGGGTCCTTCGGTACCTTAAAGGAACACCAACCAAAGGATTATTCTTCCCAGTGCATTCTGATCTCAAACTCAACGGCTACACTGATTCAAATTGGGGAGCTTGTCTTGACACACGCCGCTCCATTAGTGGTTATTGCTTTTTTCTTGGTTCAAGTTTGATTTCATGGCGAAGCAAGAAGCAAACCACGGTTTCGCGATCCTCTTCAGAAGCTGAATATAGGGCATTGGCTTTTGCATGTTGTGAAGCACAATGGCTCCTATATCTCCTCTCAGATTTTCAACTTCCTAACCTACAGCCTGTGAGTTTGTAATGTGATAACCAGTCAGCAATCTACATAGCTTCCAATCCATTTTACCATGAGCGAACAAAACATATATAACTGGATTGCCACTTGGTTCGAGAAAAACTCCAATCTGGGCTGCTAAAGCTACTGCCCATCTCCATTGATTTGCAGCTTGCTGATATTCTTACTAAAGGTTTGGCACCTGGACCATTTGCACGCCTATGTGACAAGCTTGACATGTTGAATATCCACCTGCCAGCTTGAGGGGGGGGTGTTACCCAACTATTTTCTCTGCACGTGCTTATTAGATTATGCTTTCTGTTAACTTTCAGTTTCATAACTTCTCAGTTTGTTAGCTAGTTCGTTAGCAGTTACACGTCCAACTTCATGTCATGTGATGTAGTATATATAGGTACATGTAAACACTCTCTTTTCTTTAGAACTGAATACACACTTTCGATGCAAATTCATCACTCAAAACTCTCCATAGTTCTCCTCAAGATAGCTTAAGTTTATCTTTTTCACAAAAAAGAATTTTACGTGTAATCAATAGCCGGAGAGAGCGACTCCTGAGAGATGGTTGGTGAAAGCGACTCATGCTCCGTAGTGAAGAAGATATATATTCTGCCGCAACATTTTCGCACAAACACTGTCCCTTTCATTGTTTTCTTTAGACAATCTGCAACATATTTTGCCAATCAGTGAGAATCATCCAACTGCTACAACTGAAACTTGATGCATGGATGAATCACACCGCAGCATAAATAAACTCATGGTCTAACTGGCTCTCTTTTTAAGAGTCATCTTCACTTTCATCCATTTCTTTAAAACTTTTAATTATGGTCACACAAATTTCACTTGCCGTTGTCAAATTCAAGCGTAAGAGTAGTTAAATTATTCACCATGTCATCAGATAGTGGCAGAACAAGGACCTCTTATATATATAGCGGTTAGTTATTGTGTTGGCACTTGGCAATAAGTGAAGTCCAAATCATATACCTCGTTTTGTTTTTTTCTCATTTAAAACCTTTCAAATAAGGAATTTGTTATATTAAAAATCATTCATTTTTTCTTTACTTTTTAACTTTTGGAAGAAATAATTCATAATCTAGCATCAGAGCTACAATGGCTGAGTGCTCTAAGGTTTGATCTACTCTATCCCTATTCTTTTAAAATTATTCATGCTTCAAGATTGAAAAATATATCTTAGTAACAGAGTTTATTAGATATAAAATCATTTATATGTCTCAAATAATTTTCTCAAAGATTTTAGAAGATATGTTTCTGACTTAATTGCAACGGAAACTAAAACATATTAATAATTGATATGCACAGGCGCATAACTATAAATGTTGCATCATGTTAGAGCTGGAGGAGCATGCACACATGCTCCACGAAGACGAAAAGCATGTAAATTAATCCATTCACCACATGTCATGCAATGCAAATTAAGATGAGAAAAGTCAATCGCCCTCATCGCGTGTCACTTACATAGGAGAACCCACATATACATAGCCATCAAAATATATAGTCCATCTTCAGCATGTTTATTCAAGAAAAATTATTTCGTTCATGTGTTTTCTTCTTTTTCCTTCTCTTTTAATTTTATGCTTTGATTAATTGTCTTCAAAGTAGAGAAAATAGCTCAGAACAAATTTTATTTTCAGCTTCTTATATGCAAGGTATCACATTTTCACAAAAAAAAAAAATCAGAAAACAAAAATACCACATCTGAGATCTATAATGGTTACCACCTAGGAGGAGCTTCAGTGGCAGCAACGAGTCAAGATTAGCGTTGATGGCGCGACTCCAGCGACGGCACGACCTACAACGACGAGGAACCACGATGACGGCGAGTGGCAGCGAACTAGAGCGTGTCACCTCCCTCACCAACACCAATGTCGTCACCGTCGACGGGAAGGGATCGATCTGCTGCCACCGCCCTCCTCCTCACTGTCGCTACTCGCTACCCGAACGTGGTCCTTCTGCGGCGGAGGAAACAGAACCGAACTGCGAAGTTGGGAAGAGAGAGAAAGAGATGGCGATTGAGAGAGAGAAACCATATTGAGAGATGTAAACCAGTTTTGGTTTTAAAACTATTAAACCGGTTTTTGTTAATAAGATCCATTTTCGTTTAAATTTGGTTTGGTTTGAAATCTATTTAAAATAAACCGCTCTTTTCAGTTTGGTTATGGTTTAGTTCCGTTAAAATGGTTTATTTGCAGTTTTGCACACCCCTTCACAGGCTATGAAGCACTGTCACACTTTTTAAGGTATGCTGTGAATTTAGATTTTTGAGTAAAATAAAATAAATTGAAGGATTTATAGTATAAAATTATATTATAAGTCATCCTTTCTCATTTTTTTCTGTCCAAAATCCAAAAAATCAAAAACATATCTTCAAGTGTCGTGCCGGATACGTTGGATCTTGCATGACACATAGGTTACATATGTTTCTATATATTTGATTTAAAATTTATATTTTTTCTTACTTTAATATGAAAAAATATAATATAAATAAGATTATAAACAAGAAATAATATATAATTTTTTAATATTATAAAAAAATAAAATATATGTTGAAATTTATATAAATAATATATTAATTTTTTAATATATATATATATATATATATATATATATATGGTGTATATGGCCTATAATTTCTCAACTGTATATCTTTTCACATTCATGTCATGTCCTGTCTTGTCATGTATCAACGTATACGGTTGTAGTTCGGAAGCAAGAAGGGCGGATAAAGCGCGCCTTAAAAGCACAAAAGGGTTTTGATCGTGAGATGATCGTGCGGCTGAAGTTGGGCGGCTTCGCTTTTTTTGCTTTCGAATCTTTGACAAAAAAAAAAAAGATGGATTCTTGATTTAACAAAAATGAGAGTGAGAAAAAAAAATTGATAAAAGAAGAGAAAGGGTGAAAAGACACGTGATTGTGAAAATAGAAGTGCGAGGTGCCCGTGGAGGCTGAGGTATGGGCACAAATTAAAGGAACGGTTAGGTCTGCCCGATTTTTAAAAGCGGGTTAATTTTTGTTTTTAGGACCCATCTTACTTAAATACTTAAATATCTCATTTATAATATATATAAATTTTATTATTTATTTTTTTAATTTATTTTTTCTTTATCACTCCTCTTATATTATATGGGACCTACACCCAAGTGAGTGTTAAAATATCATTTCTCTTTTTTTTTTGAGTGAAATCTAATCTTGTAATGACCCAATAATTGGGTTAAACCAAATCAACCGACTTTAAAATAACATATAAAGATTTGAATATTATATAAAATAAAATTATCAAATTTTACGAAAAATAAAATTCAAAAGATATTCTAGACTACATATTTCAAAATAAATCAATATCTTACAATTTATCACTAATTATTATAAATAAGTATGACTTAAAAAAATTAGTTGACTTCACATTGAGTTGGCCCGACCTGAAATATAACCCTAATTTGTCCCGAAAAGTGTATCAAGTCAAATTTAAAAACTCAAATCCATCCTAATAAAATTTGGCATGGAGTAGGTTGGTGGTTAGGGCCAGACATAAACACCTAATAACCAATTGACAAGTGCACATAATCGTTTAGGTAGTAAATTAAACACGGTGAGCGAGTATTATCCCATAATAATTGAGTTTATCAAGTAATAGTTCACTAATTCAATTCCTAATTAGATTATTGTACTTGTTTTCGATTGAAGAAATTATAAATCAACAATAAAAGAAAACAAAAATAAATATTTAAGATTTTTTTCTTTTTAAGGTTAGGACTGGGATCTGGCTTCACTTAATCTTCCAATAAACCTATGAATACATAATCAAGTTTTAGTACTTAATCTTCCAATAAACCTATGAATACATACTTAATTAAGTTTTAGATCCACAAATGATGGTTAAATTTACCAAATTAACTAACAACAGATTCCTTAGACAATCTCAATTCAAAAGAGCTTTACAAAGAATTAATGAAATTTCAAAAAAATTCATACAATCGACCACGTATATTCCTAGATTGAAGCAAAATATGGTGTTTATCGCATTAGCAAGAAGATATATGCCTCTTCACCTAGGCATCACAAAGCAAGGTTTTAAGGCACTAGGACACATTTGTGTTAAGGTCAGTGTCCTTCAACTCCATCTCGGCTTTCAGGGTTAGTATATGGGTATCAACACAAGTCAGAAGCCAAAATTTTTTAACCACACTATGGTGTTGGAGGTGTCGAAAGGGCAGGAAACGATTGCCCATTGGCTTCTTCGAGGAGGCAGGAGTAGCGGAAGATTTTTTTTATTGGAAAGCTTCTCGAGCTTCTATTTCTTTTTCTCCAGAGGAACTTCCTTAGCAACAACCTTTAGTTCCTCAAGGATTGGAATTGGACTGACGGGAGGAAAGGGTTCTTATGAAACAAATCATCGAGAGGAGCCTGGCATGGAAGCCGCGGCATCGGAAGCCAACACCTTTTGAAACTTGGCCAACTTGCTTTTTGAGGTCATGTTATTCTCGAAGACGTTCTCTATTGAAAGAAAAGGGAAATAAAGTCAATTCCTTGTAACAACACAAAAGACAAAGTAAAATGTACCAGATATGTTAAAATCCACCCAAAATAGCCCGAGATTATTCATCATCAAGCTCAACAATAGTTTTGGGGTGCAATGGTTTGTTTTCCCAAGTTGTCAATAAAAAATATAAAACTTGCTTCTCAGTGGAAGTCGAATCCTTCTCCTCGAATCCTTCTCCTCCATCTCATGCCCTTTAACGTCTCTCTGCCAGTATATATCAATTGAGGGTCGCCCTTTGTCTGGATCCACAAAAAATGGTTGGACCCAAGGAGCGGGCAAAACTTTGAAATAATGTCATTTGAACTCTTGATAAGGTAATTCAAAAAGTTAAAAAAATTTGTGGTTGTGGTGGGTTCAAAAAGATAGAGTGATACTACTTGAACACTCTAAAAGTAAATATTTATTGGAAGATCCACTTAATAACTATTAGTTGTAATGTGATGGATGGAGTATGTGGGATCCACTATCACATCTAATAGTTATTAAATTAGTGTCTCAGTAAACATCTACTTTTTGAGTATTTAAATAACATTTTTTGAAAAGTTAGCCACCCCTTTCACACTTCACCGCTAGGAACTATCAGGTAAAAAAGGTACAAAAAAAAAAAAAAAAATTTGATGAAATCGTAAGCCTCATGAAACAACAAACAATGTTGAAGTACCAAAGCGTCACCCAGCTATTCAAGTGTAGTTAATTGGGTTGGCACCACCTTTTCTAGAAATCGGTAAATGGAAGCCACACCCTCGGGGCACGTAAAAAGGTCTTGGTATATCCATAGAAAGTGCCTCAGTTGCTAACAAAGCGCACACATTTGCTAGGACCGGTATCTTCTAGAATGAAGTCGGTATCTTGCACTCTTCCCTTCATTAGTTTGAGACATTCCTTCAACCCCAAAAGGTGTTTCTCCTCAATTATGGATGGAATGACCAGCACCTCCCCATTTATCCTCCCATAGAGACCCCGTTAAATGGGGCCAAGGTACCTTTTAGTCTAGTTATGCTTTCATTCTGACCATGGCAGAGGTCGAAAGCCAGAGATGACCTACGAGGGAAAACCACCACTACAGTAAGAACACTACATCTTTCAGGATGATTTGTAGAAGAGAGTTTTGCAATGAATTTCAGAAAAAGAAAAAAAATATAATTATCCTACAGATATTCCCTACTAGAAGTCTCGAACAACCACCACTTAAGGGTGGTCTATGGAGGCATATAACATCCCTAGACTGACAAAAACAGGAAGAAAGCATCCCTAATAATGCTCTAATACCAGAAACAAAAGTTCGTTCAAAAGAAAAAGCACAGTGGACATACGATCACATTCATTATTCATAGGTGTTTTTGTAAAGAGAAAACTCATGTAGAGAACAAATTATTTGGATTGAAAGTGGGTACGGAAGAAATACAGAGGACGCTGTGGTTGCACAAAAAATTTGCGGCGAGTCTTCACTGAAGCGGAGTTTCCACACTAAAAGCCAGTTGAAATGGGGAAGGAGAAGAGATGGATGAATCATTTAGAGTAATGATTTGACACTAAAAAATAATATTTATTAGATAATTATTTTTTAAGCGTTAAAATATTATTAAGGAGGTGAAAAGCACGTGAAAGGAAGGGTCTGAAAGCACAATTACGTCCTTTCCCACATGCCGTTTGAGGGCAAAACGGCCATTTCACAGAATTTGAAAAGACTACTTTTAAATTCTACTTTTAACAAAAGACATGTGTCACGCTAGGAATGGCAGGCTTTTGGACGGGGTGTTCAGGGGACAAATAAAGCCTAAACCCTAAACCCTAAACTCGATCATTGCAGCTAGATGCCAAGGGCAATGAACTCAAAGTCCAAGCAAGTACCTCAAACATCGAGTTTGGGACACTGTTATGGAGTCATGATTGGCTGATAAGCCATGTTGGGCCCAAAACTGATGCCCTTTATGATGGGCTCGGGTCTTTCAAGCGTTCAGTTAGGGTCCCAACACAGATCAGACCCCATCAACCTTGCCACATGGACATGGTCATCACGATGACTATTCACTCTACGCTCAAGAGAACGTGGGACGAGGCCTGAAGCGTACCTTCAACCCCGCCACCACAATAACTGAACACAGGAGCTCTCTAAATACCTCTAGAGACTCCAGGTACAATTTAACGTTCACTTGCATACTCGAACTATACTACACCTTCAGCCCCTCCACCACAATAACTAAACTCAGGAGCTCTCTAAATATCTCTAGAAACTCTAGGTACAATTTAACGTTCACTTGTGTACTCGTACTATACTACGCCTTTGCTGAGTTAACAGTGGAGCCCTTACAGGTACTTGGAGAAGAAGTTGAAGTCTCTCACCTTCATGTTCCCAAATCCCTCTTGCGAATTAACAAATAAGATACACCCCTGTTTCATTCATTAACTTCATTACGTGTACCTGTAGCTTGGTGAATAAATTATTATCCACGTGATCTCTCCTTTATCTTACCACGTGTGAAATTTTATTATTATTATTATTAAAATGGGAATAAGACACTAAAATTCATTTATGACTTGGTCACACTTACAAATCTATCGAGTGCTTACATAAATACTTACAAATCACCTGCCTCTAGAACAATTGAAGAATCAAATTCAAGTCACTATCATACATGGGCAAAGGACCAACCAAATAAATCAACATTCTGCATGTTTCTCAAACGAGTTTGTTAATCAAATCTTCTCAAACATTTATTAGTTCTCACTTCTCACCTAATAAATGGTAAACGATATGCCGTGTATATAAATCCAGAGGAAGATACGGGTATTAGCCATTTCATAAATTACAAGAGAATGTGCTGTAGACAAACAATACACAAAAGCCCAAAGCCTAACACCAGAAAATGGGGTAAAAAAAATAAACTGCTATAGTAGATCTACTGCTTTTTCTCTTCGTCAAATGTATATGTATAGTAACTGGACAGCAATGGCACACGAAGTTTGATGCCTGCAACATGCATGCCTAACTCAAGGAGAGAACTTAGCGATCAACTTGTCAACATGGATAATGATGTCATCTATTCGGGGCCGCACAGTAGCCTGAGGCTGAAGCATCCAAGTCACAAACTGATGAAGAGCTTCTGGATACGGAGGCTTTGGTCCAGCTGGCCATTTGACCTGAGCGTTTACCACGGCTAGTTGCAGGCTACCACCAGATTCTCCGAGTGCATACTCAAATGGAGATACGCCATACCTGCAAAATTAAGCTAGGTGGCGGTGATATACAAGTGTGCTGAAGCTGCTAACACATTTCTAGCATCAAAAAGTGTACAAAAATCCATTTCCAAGATGAGAGCAATTACGATAAGAATGATGCAAGTGATTGGTTTACCTGCCATACAAGAAAAATTATTGCAAATTGACCACTGTATATGCCAGACTAAGAATACAGCTCCACACAACATTAGATTTGTGAAGAAGTACCAAATAGGCGGGTAATGCTAAGGGTATATTTGGGAGGGAGGGTTTTGGAGGGGAAGTGAAGAGAGCATAAGTTTTTCATTTTAAGAAAATATAAGAAATTTTTTCAAAATAATTACATAAAAAAAAGAGAGATAGATAAGAGCTTCCTTTCATCGTATTTTCGGCTTTAAAAAATTGAATTTTTAAACTCAAATTAAAAAAAGAAAATGTCTTCCTTTTCTCTAAAACCCTCTATCTCTTAAATACACAGAATACACAACTAATGTGCAGGGATCATTGGATTTGATATCCATTTGTGCGAAAAAAAAAAAAATGCACTGATGTAAACCTGTACAAATCTATAAATCCAATAATACAGAATGTCTGCAATTATCCCAATAACCTATATAATGATGTCCAATGGTTTGCACACCAGTGTGCTTTTTTTTTTTTTTTAGGTATTCACAGCTGTTCATGTTAAAGCAGCATTACACAGAAAGAGTAACCCTATTCAATGAGTTCATAAGATTTACACCAAAAAAAAGGTCTCAGTTTTTAACTGGTGAGGCTGATTATCCATTCTGGCAACTATAGGAGCTTCCATTATAGTGGTCACTAGCCCCTCTTTGGAGCTCATTGCCCTATGGATCTCACTTGTTGTGACAGAAAATTTTGTCAAGGCTACTAGTTATAATTATAGATAATTTTTTCTCCCACCTCCCCGATTTGCTCCCTACAGGTCACACATTCATCTGTTTCTACAATCTGAGAAAAAGAAGACACACTGTAATTAAAAAAAATGAGAACAATGACACTGGTTCAGGATGCTAAGTGACCAATTTTAACAATAAAACCACTAAACATATACAACCCGCTGTTGCTCTTCAAAACATCAGAATATGCCTATTCATTTGCAGTATATGCATGTCAGGCATTAATGCAATGCAAAAAAACAAACCAAGCACATGAAAATGATGTTTTAACAGAAACAAATAACTAAAATCCAATAGTATAAACAAAAAGACCAAAATGTGGCTATTAGGTTGTAAGAAGCCAGGGTTATTGAAAGCACACAACATAAAATTAACATAATCACATAAAAAGAAGGATTAATCCTCACATGATTGCATACAGCGTACATCCAAGTGACCAAATATCAGTCCTCTCATCTATAGCAGCATGGCTTGGGCAATCCCACAGCTCAGGTGCTCGGAAAGGGGCAGAGCAATGCTCAGACGCCCACTCCTACATGAGAACAAACAAAAGTAGCAATTAGCAGGGCACAAAATCTGAATTAAACTTTTCTCCTTCTTATTGGTAAATTGTATTTAAAGCAGAAAATCTGTTCAAAGAATAAGCAAAATCACAATTAAAACCTAAGAAATCAAGTATTTATATATAAAAGATATGATTATGACCGATTGGACGTTGTACATTAAAAAAAAAAAAAAAATCAAACGATCTTGTATTAGCCTAGTGATGCACAATAGCATATGTGACCAGCATATTTGGCAATAAGATTTCACAAACTAGGAATGCAACAGAAGCCTCATACAATAATCCGAAGTGTAATATACTTTAAGGTAACATAGACCCTCTGCTCTGCAAGGACGACAAAAAGAAACTACCTGTAGAGCGAGGAATAAAAGTTCTAGGGCAATAACCCAGAACATAATTTTTGTTAATTGAACAAAAGGTGAAAAAAGAAGCACCTGCAACTGCAAAGCCTCTGATCTGGAGCGAATTTGCCTCCTGGCAGGTTGAGCACTGCCAAAATCCATCAGTATGGCAAGTGGAGGTTGTCCTTTTCTGTGTGTTATGAGAATATTACCCGGTTTGACATCATTATGTGCATATGGAGGATCTAAACCATGCATATGCTTGAGTCCTGCACAAAGCTGTTGAGTTGAATTTACAGGGTTAAAAGATTTTTAGTGTATTTAGACAACTGTAGACAGTTTGGAGTAATAATACCTAAAGTATATAGAACAGTATATTAAGGGAAGCTATCCAAAGAGGCTAAACTAGACATCAAACCAAAAGCTCCATCTGAGCCATTTTATCACAACATATTACATTATTCTTGAAATAATATTACAGTGTAAACTAGTTATCATGAGCTGAAAAATTTGAATTGTAGCAGCATCAATTCAACTCCCCCTCCCCTTCTCCATTTCAGAAAAAGATAATAAGATGATTCGTTTTTACCTGCCGAAATATTTGAAGAACATCTGAAGTAGAATAGAACTCCTTCTTGGCTTTCATTGTTTGAGCATTGTCTAGCAACGTTCCATCCAAATGTACAGGAAATAACAAGTATGCTTCATGAGTCCAAGATGTCTCTTGAGTAGGCTGCCAGCAAAAAGCACATCTTCTATATAAATCCACAAGCAAAACAGGCCAACGAACAAAATAAACTCAAAACAGAAAATGACGGAAAAAGAAAATAAAAAAAACACATACACACACACACACATTCCCAAGAATCTTATTCTATTTTATCCTTTTACCAGAGCTAGATAGTACATCTGTCCGATCTAATCTAACACTATTATCTAAAACTCTTCAGGTGGGTCACATTCATCTTTCACACCACAAAGTTTTAGCTTCTCCTGTAAGTAAATCGAGATTGCTCAAACCTTCTTATTCTCAAATTGATAATATCTTCCTCTGCTTCAACTGATTAGGCACAATTTACACTTGCAGATTGTGCAATTCAATTATAACACCTTATGAGTATTTCACATCTCCAATTTGCTCCACCACAATATTCTTGCTCTCCAATACTCATTTGAATTCTTTAGAAATTATGCTTGCAGATTCAATTCAAATTGCCAGCTAACTATCTTTGTATATTGAAAATGCAATAAATTCCTCCTGTCCCACATTTGATCCATGTAATAAGGATTGGACAAAACTTTTACATTGGCTATCAATGGCCGAACACAACCCTCCTTTTTTGTTCAGGCTTGGGACCAACTATGCTAAGTTTTGCAACAAAACTTAACATACCTCCTACTGTCCTGTAGTTAAATAAAAAGCCTCCAGCCCTTTGCCTTTCTCTTATGCTGTTCTGCATTGTGTTATTAATCAGCCCATGGATTTTTCAAATCTCACCCAACCATAATTAATCCACTCTTAGCTTATTTGATAAATCTAAATTCTAGCCCATGGAAGAATGGTTATAATCAAGGGATAGACACTGCCAGTTTTACTAGAAAGTTGCTCTTTTCGGCTTTTTTATTTGATAGTTTCCCTACAGGTCATATTAGATCACTGAAATCAATATTGGTAATTCCAATATCACGACTCAACAGGCTGACACTACTGAAATTTTGAAGGCAACGGCATATATATATATATATATATATATATATATATATATATATATATATTCTCAATCATTGCTTAAAGTGGTACATGATGGGCCTCCAATCCATGTATACCATCAAAGAAAGAAAGAAAGGATGAGGGGCAGAAATGTGAATAAGGGTTCTGTTACAGAGACGAGAGAGGGAGAGAGATCATCCAACAGAATGGACACTTGACAGGTAGGGATTGCCGAGGAGGTGCCAGAATCATCCAAAGGAACATGGATATGAGGGAGCAGAGGAATGTAGGAACCATCTGGGTAGTGCGTGATGGCCTATGCCATATTTGAGCAGAGATAGCACCTTGCTTCTCTGATTTTCTTCTTTCTATTTTCTAGACCAGATACTGCAATTTCTGTTCTGATATTTCCATTATAGCTGCAGCTGGTTTTCAGTGTTCCCTATTAGTTTCCATAGTCAATACCAGAATATATCAGTACATGTTTTGAATATTCTGTTTTATCCTTTCAATTTCTTACATATCTTTTTTATGTAGGATCATGTAAGTGTACACTTGGAACTGCCAAGTAAAACAAAATAAATAAATAAATAAATAAGTGCTTTCACTTAAATCATTTAAGATACAGCTCTAGTGCTCTTAGAAGGCATCAACTTCACTCAAGAGGGGCATCCTTCCATTGCTGTAAAAAATAACATTTGGATACAGCAAATCATATAATATAGTTGTAGTTCAGCAACAAGTTTAAAGCAAAATTCTCAAATTGGATACTTTTTAACATTGTTCATACAAACCAAATTATTTTAATGTATTCTTGGGCTTTTGAATAACAAATGCTAAACTGTGATATCATAAGCAGGAATAAGTGTTGCTGCAGTTACTAGTTACCTTAACCGAAATGACTGCATGGTCAAGAAGTGGGAGCAGATTTGGATGACAGAACAGCGATGAAACACGGATCTCCTCCCTCACCAACTCCAACTGCTCACTGTTCTGAATGAGTACCTTTTTCATAGCATAAGTTCCATCATCTGCAGAAAAGAGATAATAAAGTCAGTCGTAAGATAGAAAATCCTCTCATCAATAGCTAAAAGAAGAGAACAAGAAAAATCGGATCTGTTTGGATTCTGTTTTTAATTTTTGTCTCTATTTCCTATTTTCAGTCTTAATTACAAATATGCCACATTGTTTCCTGTTTTTAGGATTTGCTGAAGGAAAACAGAAATGAAAATAGAACACTGAAAACAGGAAATGAAAAAGAAACTGTAAACAGAAACTAAACAAGTCATTCTATAACCCAAAGTGAGAGATATGATGAGATAAATTATCATAAATTTTTAATCAAAAGCACCAAAAAACAATTTTTCCACAACATCAATTTACAACTAGGAGACAAGAAGAAAGAACCAACTGAACGGAACAGAATGGAAATAGAAAAAAAGTTATCATAATGTTCGGTTGGGTGGTTGCCAGGGAAAAGCCCATTCCATTATTGAAAATGGACATTACATCAATGGTAGGAATACTGGAATAGGTATCCCATCATAAAAGTGAAAGGACTCCCTCATTCCATTTCACCTAAACAATTACATTTCACCTAAGAAACCGTAAAATTATTTTTCCTAGTTATTTCCTTCCAACCAATTCTAACGGACCAAAACATTAGAATCAACGTTCCATTAATCCATTCCCACCCCATTCCATCCATCCAAACATAAACTGGGTTTCATTCGTGTTTAAGTCTAGTAATCTACCATTCACAAACTACGTAATGACTGAAAAAAAAAAATCTCAGATCTAAGGTGAAATTTTGAGAAACCCACGAACTTCACCTTTTTAAAGAAGCAAGATAGCAGTTCGTACATAAAATCATAGAAACTCAGAAACAAGAAAACCGAATCAAATATTAACTTCACCAGATTGGCACCAAGACAACCAAATTGAAATCCAATAAGTAACCACTTATTTTTGCCAGAAAAGCTTTTTGGTTTCAGTTTTTCGATTTTCAGAATCCCATAAAGGAAATACTAAAAACTGAAAATGAAACTGAAAACTGGATTTTATAAATTTTACGGTTACCAGGATTTCCTTCATGAAATTTTGAAAATTGGAAAACTAAAAATGAAAACTAAAAGTGAAAACAAACGCACCCCTAGTGGTTCAGGACACAAGACAGAGGTAAAATCTCACACTAAAATGGCACAGCACAGAAAAATAAAACAATTGAAAAAAAATTATAGATGAGATGTTAAAAGCGAACCGGAGATAAGAGAGGGGTTTTTGAGCTTGATGGCAAGGCCACCAGCAGAAGATTCATTGGGTACTACTTCCTTGACCAAGTAAACGTAGGCGAAACCACCTTCCCCGAGCTGCCTCACGACGCGGAAGCGGTTCTCGTTGATCCAAACGTCACTTCCCCCGCTAACGGCGTCGTATAAGGCGTTCAGACCAGAGAACGAGCACCCCATCCTTCTGGTATTGATGACTAGCGGTGCATGCAGTGCAGTGCAGTGCAGCGCGGATCCTCAAAAACCACCGCGTGCGTTCCCTCTTAATCTTTGTTTGGAGGAATTATAATTAATTATTGTGTTTTGTGAAATGGAATCAGGGTTACGGATGGGGGGGATTTGGAATTGGAAGACCTGAGCTCTACGCTATGGATTGATGAGGGCAATTAATGAGAGACTGTGTCTGTGGTTTGGTTTGGGGGGTGTGCGTCTCTCTCTCTCTCTCCCTCTCTCCCTCTCTCTCTCTCTCTCTCGTTGACTCTACCTGTATTCGGGTTTAATTGCGAGTCCCATTCTTGCCTTGGATCCCTCAATACTCAACAAAGCACGTTTCTCCTTTCGGCACTCCACCGGCTGGGT
Source organism: Dalbergia cochinchinensis (assembly GCA_031216125.1). Lineage (NCBI taxonomy): Eukaryota > Viridiplantae > Streptophyta > Magnoliopsida > Fabales > Fabaceae > Dalbergia > Dalbergia cochinchinensis. The sequence continues at coordinate 47,181,228 of CM062373.1, read as the reverse complement.
TTCGGCGCTCCTCTCTACGACAATTTCTTGCTTGGACGTTGGGTTCACGACGGAAAGCAACACTTTCGTTTCTTTTTTTCACTTCTGAGTGAATAGCCTGCCTGGTTCTTTGTCCGATTATTAAATCCGCAAGAAAATAAATTGATTTTATGATCTCTCAAATACTGAATACATTAATCGCTTGGTTGGTTATTCATCAGTAAACTTACATACGTTACATAATATAATAATAATATATTATTAAAATATTGAATTTTAGTAAAATGATATCAATTTAGGATATATTAGACTCATTTTGATACCTAAAATTGTATAAAATAATTATTGTATAACTTATAATAGAAATTTAAATAACTCATTTTATACAATTTCAATCATTAAAATAAATTATTTTAAACTCTATTTTATTTCAGATGATATACGCATCACTTAGTGTCCATATCAATGGGTCACATGTGCAAGTTCATCATTGTTTAAAGGATCAACTGCATAGATGGATTAATATATCATATTATTAAATTCTTGAGGGACCACAAGTTTAGTTTTAATTTTTAAGGGACTAAATTGTCATATAAAATCTTTTGGAGGGACTAATAGGGGTCTTTATTCTTTTCATTTTTTCCTTGGCCAGTACAGGCAAAATAGAACTCAAACAAATCACAAAACCACTATTCTTATTTCTTAAATTTTATGTGAGACAAGTTAGTTCTTCTAGTTAAAAATTATCAAGGAAATATCTATCAATTAAAAATATACAATTTAATTCTTTTGTATAGGAATTAATTTGACATTTTTATGATTCTTAAGAGATTAATTTATCCTATATTTTCAATTGATAGAGACCTTTTTTAGCACTTTTTTTTTTCCGATAAATTTGTCTGTCGCAAAATTTGAAATGAACTAGATTAGAGGTTTTGTCTAAAGTTTTTTTTCTAAATTTTACTCAATTTTTCATTTCACTATCTTTCATTTTATTTTTCTCAATTTAATTTTCCCTGTTTTAAACCATTTTTATATTGACTCTAGGTCACTTACTTCATCACATACCTAACGTAAAATAAATCTGCATCAGATATACATGTCACATTAGCACTGTTTGTATCATCATGTCGACATTTTATGTAGTTATGTAATGAAATTGGGATTTTGGAGTTTCGATCAAATTAAAAATGATTTAAAATAAGGCAAATTACAGCAAGCTCTCCTGAGTTCTTTTATAATTATATTTACCCCCTTTTAGATTGTAATATTACACATGCATCTCTTATTTCTAAGTAAATTTTCAGAAGTTCTAAATTACGCTCATAACAAAAAAAGGTCCCCTTTATTTCTTCTCCCTTCTACTCCACCACCACTACGAATGTAACACCCTCCTAAGTACAACATCATCTTTAAGCCATGGCATCGAACTCAAGAGTTGTTACTTATAGAATTAGCGGACTTTTTTTAAATATCTATAGCAAGTTGATTGAATCGTGTAGTAGCTAATTCGTAATTCTATTAAAATATATAACAAAGAAATGAAACATTTATTAATTATAAAGTCAAGTACAAGAGGAAGCTCTTTTATAAGCTTTAATACTCATCTATCTCACTTAAATATTTATATAATATAAACTATTAGTTATCTTCAGCTATCGAGTTACCCTGATACATACATTTCCAGCATAAGCAACTTCTTTATTCTCTTGTCCTATTTGTAAATGACACGGGAACACACAACAAAAGGGTGAGAATTATAAAATTCTCAATAGGGCATTCCCCAAATACATAGTTATAAATGGCATCACTATCGTTCCAATCACTTCAGTTTATTAAGAAAATGTGATCATGCATTACATAACAAAGATTCAATTTTAAAGTTCAAAATCATCCTTCCGAAGTGGGTTTCTTTTAGCATTCACTCACTTAATGCACATATATTATAAAGCTCAATCACATAGTAAATCATCTGAAACAAATAATTCAATATGATATGAATATGCATATGATAAATGCAGTGAAATTATCTTAAAGTGCCCTTGACATATCAAAGGGGTTTCGGTTTTACTTATAGCCGTAGAACTCAATTCAGTACATTTTTCACTTTTTATCGACATAGGAAAGGCTTAGTTCATATCAAATGGTATCCATAGTGGATAACACCACACGTAGGAAATAAACTGCTTATCAGAACTAAGCTCATTCATATACGCGATTATTGGACTTCATTTTTTCCTATCTGAATCACACACAGATACATTCTTAGCCAATATGTCTATCGACTCTTAACATCTCTAAGGAAGTTCCTCTTTTTGCTTCCTGTCATTCAACATAAGTCTTATTTCTATTTTGTCCATAAACATTCACGATTGAAGTTCATACATTCTCTTTTACCATATATATGCATCATTTACTTTTTTTTTTTAAATGCATGCATTAAAGCACATATAGGCATTCATTCACGAGTAATTTCAATCATGCCTCATAGACCAATCTTTACTTCTTCCAACATGCATTTTTATGTCACAAGTCACATTTTCAAGTATTCACAATCAAGTATTCATGTCATACTAAAATCAAATGCCATTATATAATCAATTCAAAGCATTGATACAATTCCATCAGTTTGGCAGATTTCACACATGTGTAGCAAAAATTAGTTTGCATATCACACAACCAATTCCAAGGCTACAAAAATTATATATGACACTTCAATATGTCCACAAGGTTTTGTAAACATTTCAAAGAAAAAATAGATCTCTAGCTATGTTAACAAAATTCTACAAGTTTGGTGGGTTAGGGACCACCTACTCTCAGCTCAAAACTAGAATCCTTAATTTTTTTACCATAATAAATCAGTCTAGAAAATCAAAACAACATTCATGGTTAAATCAAGATGTTTCCAATACCTTGTAAAATTTTCAAAGGAAAATTCAATCATTTGATATAATAATAAAATTACACAGATTTATAGCTTTGGATTTGACTATGCAGACCATAACCCTAACTATCTCAATTTCTGATTTTTAGAAAATAGTGAAAGCCATTTTGAAGACCCAAGAGAAATACTGAAAGCACCTTAACATGTTAGATTCATCATTAAAAAACTTTCATCTCAAGCTAAGGTCTTTAACTAGGTCAAAAAAATCGAGTAAATCTACCTACTTGCCTAAAACTGGGATTTCTAGCAATATAACTCAAAGTATATTTTGAGTAAGTGTTTTCTAACATCATCCAAACACTCCTCTTAATTAGACATATCAATATCTATGTACCATCAACTAATACAAACAAAAATATCAAAGCCAACCATTCAATGACTTCCAAAGAAAAATTTGAGAAAGAAAGTGGCAGGAAAAAACCTACTTGTGAAGCTTTAGGGCTTCTAACTCATAATTTTAAAACTCAACTCGGTAATTGACTCGGTCAAAGCACTGCATCACGAGTTCAACTAGTAGGTCACTGGTCAAGGGGTCAAAACTCCAAATACAAAGCACAAATAAATAACATAAAATTAAACACACAAAGTCCCAAAGTTCAAAACAAACAAAGTCACAAGGTCAAGGGGTCAAAACAAAGTCATAAAGTTTCACATCATAAAAAACACAAACTCATAAGTCAAAAAAATATAAATTACAAACAAAGTTTCAAATTATGCCTAAGGAGTCAAGGGGTCAAAATCATTTTGGTCAAAGGGTCTTTCTTCATCCGTTAAATCTGAAACTTGACCAACAATACTTTCATTTTGATCCGCATTTTCATTGGAATTGTTACGTGCATCATCTTCTTCCAAATTTAATTTCTCTACAATCATATAATTTTTAACAATAAAGCATCAAACTATCATATAATAATCCACAATGATAATGAAACAATGACAACCAAAAACTTTCATGCAATTAAAAAACATACCAATATCATCTAGAGTTGATTGCATAGAAACATTTGCAAGATCATTATGCAAAACCTGTACCTTATCCATGTTTAAGAGTGGCGGTGACTCTTCTAATACCCAATTAGAATAATCCTCAAATGGCTCAAAACAAATTGGGTCATAACTTTGATTCCTTAGTCGATTCCTATGTTTATCAATTTATTCATATCAAGATAAACAAAATATTTTAGAGAACTAAATATGCTTATGAATAAATAGTTATATATACCATTGTTGCAACCTCAAGTTGCAGTGAACATAAACAAGGTCATTAAGCTTTTGATGCTCTAACCTATTTCTCTTCTTTGAGTGAATGTGTTCAAATACACTCCAATTTCTTTCACAACTAGAAGAACTACAAGTTTGGCTTAAAACACGAATAGCCAATTTTTCAATATTTGTAAATTTGGTACACCACATCCATAAGATTCCCACAATTGATCTACAATAATATATATAATATAATAAATTAGTGTGCACAGTGTTTAACTATAACAAGGATTACAAAATGAATAATGAAAAGTAAACAACAACTGTTAAATTTACCTGGCATCACTGTGCTTCATTCATGTATGGCGGATTGTCTTCCAAAATCTTGTTCAGCATTTTTAAAGATCCTCATTTCACTTGTTAACATAGATTGCAAATTAGGATCTCCATAAGCATACTTCTCAATGACATCAAGAAAGCCAGATATTGTAGTCTTGTGTTTTTCAAATTCTTTAGAAATGAACTGACAAGCTAGATTTAACCAATAACCAACAACATGAAGATATTTACAAAGTTGAGAATCCCATCTATTATCTAAGATTGCCAAGTAAAGTTCCACTGTCTTCTTTCTTCTTTAAAATCTCTTCACCATCTCTCCTCTGGCTTTAAAGAAAGTTGATAAAGAAAACCCATGGTGGATTTATCTTCACTATCAACAATACACAACACACGAACAAGTGGCTCAGTGAGTTTAACAACATCAGTACAGTTTTTCCAAAAATTAGAATCTAATACTTGATCCACAAACTTTTTTGCTTTGAAATCTTTGGAAAAAGTTGAGCTTATCCATTTTCTAAAAGTTACCATGGCTTTAAGTGCATCCTTTTGATCCAAAATACTTTGCAATGTAATGAAATTAGTGGCAAAGCGAGTTGGAGCTGGACGAAGTATTTCTCCTCCACCTGTATGCTTTCTCATCAAATAGAAGGGATGATAGTGATTATGTATGTATTTGGTAATTTTAGAAGCATGTGACACAGCCTTATTAACTTCATCTAATTTCACAATATCTTGCAGTATCAAATTAACACAGTGACCAGCCCATGGAGACCAAAATAGTTTTGGAAACTCGGCCTCTAACAACTTTCCAACAGCTAGATAATTTGCAGCATTATCTTGTCACTACATGGACAATATTTTCTGGACCAACCTCTAATACTACTTCTCTAAAAAGCCTATACAATAAATATGTAGTTTTTGAGGCATGAGAAGCATCAATTGACCTTAGGAAAATAGTTCCTTTAGGACAATAAACCAACATATTAATCAAAGTTCGCCTATAGCGATCGGTCCATCCATCAGCCATGATAGTGCATCCAGTTTGCTTCCAAATTTCATGATAACCTTCTATCATCTTTTTCACATCTTTATCCAATTTACTCAACAAATAGCCACGAACTCTATAAACATTTGGACCCTTATAACATGCACCTATGCTAGCAATAACATTAATCATGGTTTGATAATTGGCTAAATTACATGCATTAAAGGGCATAGAAGCATCAATCATCCATTTTGCAATGGCAATGTCACACTTCTTCACTACTTCTATATTTTATAACACACTTTTCAAGGTTGGTTGAGCTCTAGGTGTGGTCCTAGACATAAAGTAAGAGCCAAGGTTAGTGCTTTCTTTTCCTTTTCTGAGATGCAGAAGATGCAACTCTATATATGTAACGCCCCGATTTTCTGTCTGAGTGGAAAATGACCAAAATGCCTCTGAGGTCATTTTCGGGCCGGAATTCAAGGATGGCCGACCCGGCAGTCCTCGAAGGGGCAACCCAATGTTTGAAGGGGATTGAATGACCCTTGAGTGGTTCTGGAGGCAAAAGTCTCATTTTCTGCAGTTTCGGGTCAAAATGACCAAAATACCCCTATAGCGTTTTTACGCGGGTAAAGGTGCCGTTTGAGCCCGGAACTTTCCCCAGAGGTTTAAAACCATGTTTTTACATGTTTCAAAGCATCTGTTTGAGTCCCGGTGGTCCCGGGCAGTTTTAGTATAAAATTATGATTTTGCCCCTAGAATAGTATTTTTGAGCTTAATGATGTAATTAAGCAAACCTAAGCAATATTAGGCTCTAATTGAAGATTAATTAATTTTCATAATTAATCTAGAGTCAAAATAAATTATTAAAATTAATTAGAACTTAAGATTACTTAGATTAGATTTAAAGCTCTTTTCTAAAACTCAAGATTTCACTCTTGGAATTTTGAATAGTATTTTCTCTCTCCAATTCCTTAAATCAAGGAATTATGTCTAGAATTGTTTATACACTAAAATGAATTTATAACTCACTAATGATGCAAGAACACTTCTTAATTATGTCTTGACAACCTTGATTACCCATTTTCCCACCTAAACACTTTCTTACAAATTCCTAATCTTAATCCTAATCAAAGATACACCTAAACACAACTCTAAACCACAATTAAAATGCAAGAAATCCTCCCCCCATGGCTGATGCACATTTGGCCATCTCTCTCCCATTTACAACACATGTTGATTTGTTTCTCACTCAAAGAACTATGCTTGAAGCCATACCTTGAACCATACCTCACCATACTTTGAACCATACCTCACCATGCCTCAAGACCACATTATCTCACCTCATGGAACTCATGGGCTGCCCTTGTGCTGATGGCCGAAGCCCTCCTCCCTCCTTGCACCTTGCATTTGTTTCATTTCTCTATAAATAGCTTGCTTGGGTGAACTTGCATCATTTTGGGTTCATTTGCTAAGTGTAAGTTTTCAAAGAGCACTTCAAAGTTTCCTTTTTCTCTCAAGTTCAAGTCTTCAAGTTCTTCAAGTTCTTCATCCTCTTTTCTCATCCCAACCTTCAAATCACTTGGTAGGGATTTTCTTTCATGAGTTTCTTTCATTAAAAGTTCTTAATCTCTTTATGTGTTCATAGTTTCTCTTGAATCTTTTTAGAACTTCTTTTCTTCTTTTTCTCCTCCTTGTTTTGGCCGTGAGCCTTTGAGAGCAAAGGAATGAGAGCTTGATGATGAGGTTTCATGATGATGTTCATCACTTGAATAATCTCTAAAGCTTGATCTTTGTTCTTGAGTTAAAGATGTTTTTATTTTTTCTTCTTGAATCCTTGAAACCTTTCACTTTGATGATGTTTTAAAATGGTCACATGAACTCAATGATGAGGACTCATGATGTTGGTGCTAATGCATCACCAAGATCATGGTCTCTAAAGTTTCAAATGTTTCCTTTTCCTCTTAAAAGTTTCGGTTCCCTTTCCTTTTCTTTCTTCACATTTTCGGCCATGATGGCCAATAAGGTTCACAATGGCTTGATGATGAAGGCTTCTAGATGATGACTACGTGTTCATCACAATGAGGCCTCTAGAGCTTGAGTTTTAATAAAAATGTTATTTATGTCTACATTTCAAGAAAAGAAGCCTTGTGTTTTTAAGGAACCCTTGAGGTTCATTCTTGTTTTTACTTTATCTTGTCATGATAAGTTTGGGTTGAGGTTTAAGTTCCTTTAAAATCTTGTATGAGCTCTAATAAGAAATAAAATGGACTAGCATTCATATTTAAATTCAAGCTTATGCATTACATATTTACTTTGAGTTCTGCATTCATATTTATTTTCCAAGCCATCACTTAAAGTTAAAGGATAAAGAATGAAGTGCATCTCATATTTACATTCTTGTCTAGCATATTTACTTTTCGTCACTAAAGAACGTAAAGATTTAAAATGAGAGTTGCACTATCACTTAACTAAATCTCAAAGCCTTTCTATTTCGGCCTTAAAGTCGATTGTTGCTGGGCCTAGAGCACTAAAATAAAGAAATGAACTTGCATATATATTTATATTTTAAGTTTTGCATATTTATATTTCAAGTCTTGCATATTTAATTCAAGCTTTGCATATTTATAATTCAAGCCTTGTATATCTACCTTAAGCTCTCACTTTACTTTGTAATGAAGAATAAAAATGAAGTGCATAGCATATTTAAATTATGTCATCACTTAAAGACCTTAGAGCTCAAAGACTTGCCCATTTTATCTCAAGTTAAAGTTTAATGTGGGAGCATTCTTTGAATGCATAATCACGGCCAAGTAGTGATGATGAACTTGGAATGAGTTTCATCTAGCTACAAGGGCCAACAATCTAAGTTTTAAGAATTCTCTTTAAGCCTCATGAATTCTATGAGATTAATACCAACAAGATTTATGAATTTAATACTCTTTTAAAGAGGAATCAAGTGGTCATTGACTTAAGGATGTTTTTAGCTCTTTTACAAAATAAAATGGTTTGCAAATGAGTTTTAGAAGTCTTGAAAATGATTCCAAGAGAAACTAGCAACTTATATGTTTTAAAAATATCAAGTTATGCATCTTTTTAGAGACTTAATGCTTCGGTTCTTCCATGATGAGTTTGCTGTTGTATGATGATGTTTTGATGTGTTTGAATGAGTAAAAATTATGTATGTTGAAGTAGGAACATTTCTATGCATGATAGGAGAGAAACTAGCTTTCTAGAAAAACCGTAAAATCAAGATTTAGCGTAGTTTTAACCCATTTATTTTTGGACACTGCCCAAACTATTTCAATGGGAACATAATCAGATTAGGATTGTTTAATCATGAAAAATTTGGTTATAATTGAAGTAGGATTGAATTTTAGCACCTATAAAGAAACTAGTAACTAGTAAACCGTAAAACTGCAATTCTAGAACCTGTTCAGCAACCTCATAATATGGTAGACATGGTTTATAATTAGTCCTTAGACATAGAAAGGTCTCATAATTGGATTAGGTTTAACTTATAGCGCCTTAGGCCAAGACAAAACCAAGAAAGGGTCTAAAACGTGCTAGAACCTCGTAATTTTAAGTTTATAATGCTGCCCCTAAGGAATGATGTTGTTCAGATTTAATAGAGAGCATAAATAATAACGAGATCTATTAGAAGAGAACCCTTAGGTGCATAAAAGGTTGATAGAAGATGATAGGTTAATTACATCACAAGTTTAAGGCCCGTAAGGGTCAATGCACAAGATACCGTAGGATCAAGAGCATAATGGATTTTTAATGTTGCTTGTGAACGCATGAAAATTATGATGGAGGATGCCTGTTTGAATGACTTATGTGGCATAAAGAAGAATTTGGAAGAAATTCGGCATGTGGCAGTTAAGCTGCCGAATTTCTGACAAATTCGGGACTCAGAAAGTTTTTGAAAACCTATGAGATTTTTATAAGGTACTAAGATGAGTTCTCGGATGACACCGGTTCGGCCGAGCACCTCCAGAGAACTCATGTGACATCGGTACCAAGATGAATTCTTGGGTGACACTGGTTCGGCCGAGCACCCCCAAGAAATGCCCCCTAGCCCGTACTGGATAAGTCGAGATTATGTTTATGATTATGTTACACTTATCGGGATTGATAAGTAAGAATTAGTGATGACTAGTTAAGGATGAGCTCATAACCTAGAGATTTGACACGTTCTGGGTGACACCGGTTCGGCCGAGCACCCCCAGAGCGCTTGTCTTTTGGGGTGGCCTATGAGGAAGTTATGATGATTATGTCACAAAGAGAATTTAATTGCCACTTTATGCCACTATTATGATGTCCTTAAAGTTATGATGATTATTCTTGCATTAAGTAGAGCCATGCATACATTCTTTAATATGATTGCATCCATGTCATTAAGATTCATGCTAAAATGAACGGACCTTGGCTAATTATGTTTTAGAACCTAAAAATAGATGTTTATGCATGCTCACTTATTTTGTATAACTAAACCCAAGGTTCATGAGGATGTAGATGATGACACCTAGGTAGTAGGAGGCCCTACTGAGATTCTTTAACAAGATTCTCACTCCCTCTATCTCTTTCTTTCCGTCACGTCTTCAGATGACAACGTTCATGGTTTTTGTGGACACCCCAACCTGGGAGGTACATCATGATCCGGACCACGGGTCATACCATTTTGTGGGTCGCTGCGTCGTTCGAGTGTTTATGTTCGTTGGACGGCCCTTTAGTCACCTCGTACATAGCCATCGATTCTCTCCTGTCTCACCCTTCGGCGACGACTTCGTGTTCGAGTGCGCCCGCCCTCGAGAGGAATGGATCCGTTGTACCCCACCGACGGCCTCTGCCATCCGGGACTACCCACAATATGTACCCCGCTCGCCCTCATCATTCTCCGAGACGGACCCTTCGGAGGACTCTGCTACTCAGGTACCCTCCGAGGGATCCTCCCCCACTGTGCTGATGGACATTGGGGAGGGTAGCGAGGCTTCTATCGCTCAGCCAGTACGTGGAGGGCGGGTGAGCATGATTCCCCGCCATGGAGCTCATGCCCGACCGAGATAGCCCAGTGGATCGGGTACATCCCTCATTTCCAAAGAGGCCCGCAGTAAGAGACGACCATCGTGTTTTGGTGCCCGAGCTTTGACTAGGCATGGATAGCCTCTTTTGTCTTAAGGCTATCTATACGTAGGCGCACTAGAGTTAGGAAAAAGTTTCTTTTATCACCTTTGTTGTACTTTCGTTTCCATGTATTTCCATTCTAAATGTACTAAACTAAGCCCTACTCTACACAAGTGGGCATATAACATATTATATAAATATGCAGTTCAATGTTATTATGGTGTGCCTTTACTTGCTTATGTCATGTTGCAATGTGATGCCTGCTTTATTACCTTTCGTGCATTATTAATTAACGTGTCGCGCAGCTCTCACTTTGCTTTTATAATTCAAAAAAAAATTTACCAGTATTTCCGCTAAGTATTTTAAAGTAATAAGGAAGCTATGACGTAACAGACTAATGATTAACCTAATTATGTTCTAGAGTATTGGGTTAAAAATTAGGATGTTACAATATAGCTCTTGATGCAATTTTTAATTCAATTCTCAATATGACAAATGATAAACAAATGCTATAATCAAGATTAGGTGTTAGAATTACCTAGAACGGTAGAGGTTGATGAATCCGTGATTGTTTGCTTCCTGTGTGAGAAAACCAAACAACAGAGAGAAACTCCTCCTATCACCCCTTTAGTTCCAAAATACGTGATATGTCTCAATGGGGCAACAACCACACTGATGAGATTAGGAGCAGGGGCCTCTCTGGTTAGTAACAAAATGGACCAAACATACCCATTATAGCTCAGCCCAATAATAATAACCAAACCCATATCCAATAAAATGATCACAAATAAGCCCAATATAATAATTAATCAGAAAATGGGCTAAACAACATGGTTCAATACTTTTGGCATCTAATTAATCTAGTGTCAATTAAAACTATAACAAAAATGATTTATGCCAATCCACATATATAGAATATCCAACATTCTCCCACTTGGACAACATAAATTAAAACATCGTGATATACCAAATTAATCAATAATATGTGGCCACAACAAGATGCCAAAATAAGCCAATATTAACCATGAAATAGGTCCAAAATGGAACTATAAGCATCTTAACAATGCAGAAAATCATACTTGAACGAATAGTGATATCATACATTATAAGACACCTATATCTTGTGACCCAACAACAAAGTGGAATATGGATAAATGGGAAAGTACAACAAATCGACATGTCAAAGTCTGAACAAAAAGCAACTTCCCAACAAAATGGCTCAAAGCATTCACCCAAGATGCCATATAAGATTTAATAAATCTTATCACAACAACAAGATTGAGACTGGGTCCAAAATGTCTCTACAATATGCCATCACAATATATACATATACAATAATAATTATAACAATTAAACTACGCAGAACAAATAATATGGCCATATCAATAGCAATAATAACCACTACTTGAACAATGTCTCAAAATGGTATTCAATGTCTCAAATATCACAAATAGAGGTCATAACAAAACATAAACATAAACTCCCACTAATTAAAAACATCAAAAGACCTCACTACACCCATACGGGTTACATGATCAACAAAAGTTTTAACAATTATGCCTTTTGTTAAGGGATCAACAACTATAAGCTCAATAGGGATATGGTCGACACGAGTTTTAAGACTCTTGAATCTTCTGTCACAAACATAAACTTTATCTCAAAATACTTTGTCCGCTTTCAGTTCTTGTTATTAAGAAAGAAACTCACCACAGTAGAGTTGTCACAATATATAGTCAGAGGCCTAAAGATACTCTCCATGAAATCAAACTCAGCAATAAAGTTCTTCAACCATATTGTCTGACGTGTAGCCTCATAACAAGCTATATACTTTACTTCTATGGTTGATGTAACTGTAAGAGTCTGTTTGACACTCACAGCTCCTCCAGCTAACATAAATACATAACCTAATATGGACTTATGGTCAGCTAGACAACCACTATAATCAGAATCACAATAACCTATTATCTCAAGATGATCTGACCTCCTGCATATAATCATATAATCTTTGGTACCTTTCAGATACCTCAAAACACGTTTTGCAGCCTACCAATGTGCCATACTAGGTTTAGTCAAATATCTCCAAGTACACTAACAACAAAAGCAATATCAGGACATGTACAAACTTGAGTATACATAAGGCCGCCAACAGTAGAAGAATAAGGAATTTTCTTCATATATGTTATTTCACTTTTATTCTGAGGACACTGGGCATTAGAAAGCTTCTCACCCTTTTGAATGGGTGCAACACAGGGCTTACAAAATTACATTTTGAACCGGTTCAGGATTCTATCAATATACCCTCGACGAGACAAACCAAGGATACCATAAAATCGATCACGGTGAATCTCAATGCCCAAAACAAAAGATGTATCGCTAAGATCCTTTATATCAAAATGAGTTGTAAGAATTTGTTTGGTCTCATTCAGAAAACCCACATCATTACTAGCCAAAAGGATATATCATTAACACAAAGAGCAAGAATGGCAAACTTTCTCCCACTATTCTTCAGATAAATGCACTAATCAACTGCATTTTCCTTAAAGCTAAGAGACCCTACAATATGATCAAACTTCAAGTACCATACTGTCTAGAAGCTTGCTTCAGACCATAAATAGATATTTTCAATTTGCAAACCATGTGTTTCTCACCACTTTCAACAAAACCATCAGGCTAGTCCATATAGACATCCTCAAATAAATCACCATTCAAGAATGCTGTCTTAACATCCATCTGATGAAACTCTAAATCAAAATGAGCAACCAAAGTCATCACAATATGAAAAGAGTCATTGGTAGAGACAAGAGAAAACGTCTCTTTATAGTCTATGTCTTCCCTCTGGTTGTACTCTTTAGCAATAAGTCTGGCTTTGTACTTTTCTATCTCTCCTCTAGTATCACGTTTGGTCTTAAAGACCTATTTACAACCAACAAGTTTGTAACCTTCGAGCAACTCTACCAAATTCCAGATATCATTCTTTTGCATAGAAGCCAATTCATCTTCCATGGCAACCAACCATTGTGAACTATGAGAATCAGAAATAGCTTTATGGAAAGTAACGAGATTAGAATCCTCAACAAAAGCATGCTCATGTTCCTGCAAATAAAAAACATCATCCTGAATCTAGTAGATTCAGTAGGTCTAGGAACACGCTTAGATCGCCTCAATTGTAGCACAACAATATCAGGATTCTAAGCATCATGATTAGCATGCACATCAACATCAGCATCAACAATGGGATCAATGGCTTCATCATGATTGACAATAGTTGGCATAGATAAGGCAAAGAAGCAATAGGTACAGGAATAATGACATGCTCTTCTCTGAAGTTAACAACACACAGCTCCTGAGTTATAACATGTTCTAAATCGTTCTCAAAATATACAACATGATCAGATTCAACAATTCTAGTGTTATGAGTAGAACAATAAAATTTAGAATCTCTGGAGCCAACACCATATCCTACAAAGAAATCACTAATCGTTTTAGGATCAAGTTTCTTTATTTTTGGATTATAGAGCCTGACTTCTGCCCTACAACCCTAGACACAAAAATGCTTCAGAGTAGGCCTTTTCCTTATCATAAGTTCATATGGAGTCCTCGGAACTGACTTACTTGGCACATGATTCAAAATATAAGCTGGTGTCTTCAAAGCTTCTCCCTATAGAAAATCAGAAAGAGTTGAATGGCTAAGTATACACCTAACCATCTCCATGAGAATACGATTTTGCCTTTCAGCGACACTGTTTTGCTGCAAAGTCCTAGGCATAGTATATTGTGCCTTAATACCACAATCCTCTAGGAACCTTGCAAAGGGGCCTGGATTCCTGCCAGTTTCATCATACCTTCCATAAAAGTCACCACCTCTATCGGATCTCATACACTTAACCTATATGCCAAATTTCAACTTAGTAGCAGTTTTAGAAATTTTGAAAGCATCTAAAGAGTCTGATTTTTCATGCAACAAATCAACCTAGCCAAATCTTGAGAAATCATCAATAAATGTGATGAAATATCTAAATCCTCCTAAAGCAATGGGGATAATTGGCCCATAGATATCTGTATGAATCAACTACAGTATCCTTTCACTCTTACCTACTTTTTTCTTCCTAACTCTAGTAGTGAGCTTCCTTTTCACACAATCAATACAAGTATCAAAATGTGAGGAGTCCACATTATGAAGAATGTTCTCCTTGATCAATCTTTCCATCCTTTCTCGAGATTTATGTCCTAATCTCTTATGCTACAACATAGAAGAATTCTCAACAACTTTTCCACACTTTTGCCTAACAACATTATTAACATTGGAATGTCATTGTTCAATAAAGAGAGGATCAAGATCCAACATATACATGTCATTCAACTTAACACCATAACCAACAACAATAGATTCATAATATTAAACAACTCTATTAGATCAAAAATGGAAAGAGTAGACACATTCATCCAAAACTAAAACTGAAATCAAATTCTTCTTATAGAAGGTACACAAATAGTGTCTTGCAAAATCAACTCGTTTCCACTACTTAATTTCAAAGAAACTACTCCTATATGTTCTACTTTAACATTCATTCAATTTCCAACTACAACAGACACTTCCCCTTCATTTGGCCTTCTCCTGCTTTTGGGCTCCTACACAAATTTGGCAATATGAATGGTCATGCCAGAATCTAACCACCAAGTGTGGGAAGGTACATCAACAAGATTAGATTCAAAACACACTAAAGCTAGATGAATACCTTGCTTTTTCTTCTCTAGCCACTTTTTAAACTTAAAACAATCAGATTGTTTGTGCCCGAACACATCACAAAACTTGCAAGTGCCATTGAATCTTTTTTTCACATTAGATGGTTCACCGTCTTCATGAACTCAAGGAGGTCCAAACTTATCACTCCACTTCTTTTTGAATTGAGGCTTGCTATTCTTTCCCTTAAAATGCTTCTTTTTCTTATCATGATTTTTATGGGAAACCAACTAAACAACTTGAGCCTTACTCTTCTTCATAGTTTGCTCCTCCTGATTAAGAATGACTACAAGCTCATCAATAGACCAATCTTCGTTTTGTGCATTATAAGAAGTCTTCAAAACATCAAATTCAGAAAGAAGAGAGTCCAACACTTGCCAAACCAGAAAATCACTTTTCAGTTCCATTTTAATGGATTTCAATTTGTTGTACCAATTGGTGAGCTTCATAGCATGCTCATGAACTCCAGATGCACCATCATACCTAGTCTTTGTCAGCAATGAAAGATAGTAACCCTTTTCTGTCTTATCAAATTTCTTAAATTTTTTGCCCATAGACTCAAGAAACTCCTTAGCACTATTCATCTTAGGAAGATTATCTTTGATGGTCTTGTCCATAGTGAACTTCATGGTCATCAGACAAACTCTATTAGAATGAGCCCACTTGTCATGTTTTGCTATAACAATAATGGAAGAATCAGGTGAAAGGTAGCTTCAATATTGGAAATGGTAAGGAACAACTTAACAGAATCAACCCAGTCCTCATAATTTGTTCCATTCAGCTTTAGTAAAGAGTTCATATTCATAGGCAAAGCTGAAATTCGTACATTAATGGGAGATTTTTATCAAGCATATCCAATAGAAGAAATAAAGCTTATGACCACAATAAAGTTATTTCATGCAAATGCAATCCCGCCGAAGGGCCCCGAATTACAATGCATAAGTTAACTTTCACATTATAGAAAATAATATATTCTTAAAACTAATATCGAGAGGATACTGAACACTTTAAAATATAATTACCAATCATCAGGAACTATATCAATAAAGACAAACTGATAGGGTGGGTGTATTATTAAAATAATTTCTAATGCCACATTAGTAACAACAGTTTTCCAATTATAATATTTTATTACAATCCGTCCCATGAAGGCGATTTTACAACTATGAAAAATATCCAATAACAGTACAAAATGGTCTAAAATAGCATATCTCAGAAATATATGTCATAAAATTTTATAATAGCAATATGGCATAATCACAAAACAATAATATGCACATAATATAGCACAAAATTATTTAATTAACCAAATGATACTAAATCAAAGAGTATGCTGAACATATTGTGCCTAACAGTGTTGGAAATATGCATAAAAAATTTCAAACCAAAATTTGGAGAGTATATAATATTTTTAAGCAATATATATAATGGAAAATTAACAATAATTATTTCTGGTGCCTAGAAAAATAATTAAAAATCACCAATAATTCTAAAAAATTAAAAAACCCAAAATTGAAAAAAAGGGGCCAAAACCGGCCCCGAATAGGCCCACACGTGCCCTACGTGCCTAGGCCCGCATGTGGGAATGTCTCTGCATCACTATTCATCGTTCTTTACCTCCAGTCGGGCTCTAAGACGAGTTCACGACTCGCTTTAGTGTGATACGGGTCTTAGTGAATTACTCTCACAGTAAACATTGGTTCAGGGAGACTTTGGTGTTTATGGATTCCTCTTTCAATGCTCTACAAAACTCATACAATTTTGTTTCGAATCATAGCCTATAACATCTAACATAATTCCATGAAAAACTAAGTGGGTAGTCTCAATTTTTCTTTGATTTCTCTCTCAATACTCCATGATAATTTATGATTTTGGTGTCAATAGGTTCAAATTTCATCCTCTAACAAAGCTCTTAGGTAATTGAAACAATTTCATGCATATATGGGCTCAGGTTGATCAACTCGAAAATGGGTTCTAAGATAGGGTTTATAATTTCAAAATCAAAATTCTCTATGTACACTCAACCATTTTACATGATCTTTATGTCGATTTACACAGAACAAAATCACTAACAAAAGCCCTCAATCAATTTTGAAATTAATCAGTTAAAATCACAAAATCCGAATTGGTATATTAGGGTTCATATCACATACAAAAGTCTTCATCAACACCTAATTTCAAATAGTAAAATCACTGCCATATTAGAATTGGATTGTCTCTGATACCACTTGATGCAATTTTTAATCCAATCCTTACTATGACAAATGTTAAACAAATGCTATAATCAAGATTAGGTGTTAGAATTACCTAGAATGGTAGAATATGATAAATCCATGACAGTCTGCTTCTTGTGTCTTGTGTGAGAAAACCAAACAATAGAGAGAAACTCCTCCTATCACCCTTTTAGTTCCAAAATGCGTGTTTTGTCTTAATAAGGCAACGGCCACACTGATAAGGTTAGGAGCAAGGGCCTCTCTGGTTAGTAACGAAATGGGCCAAACCTGCTCATTATAGCTCAGCCCAATAACAATAACCAAAACCCATATCCATTAACAATAAAATTATCACAAATAAGCCCAATACAATAATTAATCAGAAAATGGGCTAAACAACATGGTTCAATACTTTTGGCATCTAATTAATCTGGTATCAATTAAAATTATAACAAAAATGATTTATGCTAGCCCACATACATAGAATATTCAATAGCTCTTGCACTTGATTGTCACCTATTCCTATCAGCTCTTCTTCATATTCATTCATTTCTTCAATTGCATCTTGTTGCACCTTTCTTTTTTTGCTTTGACATTCATTAATATTTTTTTTTCATTTGAACTTGAATATCTGCTGACACCTTCTTGTTAGGTTCAACTTGTTCTTGCTCTGCTGCCAAGTGACTTTTAAATTGATTGATTCCACCTTCTTTAATTACCTTGTTACAATAAAAACATGATATAACAACTTTTCCATCTTTCTTAGTAATTTGCTTACAATGCCCCCAGCTAGATCAATTTTTCCTTTATGGTTATATGATCTTTTACTAGAATCTTTAGTAGATGCTTCTTGGGATGCTGGTGTTTGTGATGAAGGTGTTTGGGTAGAAGACATCTAATGCAATGCACATAATTAAGACAACAAATTTAAAAAGAAACAACAACAACAAGAACAACAATGACAAAGTAATACAACAAGAAGCCAAGAAATGCATAATTTAAGGGTACTAAATATAGATAATATGATTCATTTCTTACTAAAAGAGACAACCAAAAAAGGATAATTTAAGGCTACTAAAGTACTAACAGTAATAACATGATTTACCAAAGGACGCAACAACAAATGTTTCAGTGTTTTACTATTTTTAGGAGAATAACACATTCATTTATATAAATCTACTCTTTAGTCTCTACAATTCTACACAACCAGCAAAAATTAGAAAAAGGAAATAAGGAACAGATCAACAATGGAACTAAACTTTTAAGGCTTTGTGAAGTATGAACAATGGAAATCAGGAACAGATCAACACAGGAAATCAGAAATGCATTGTGCACCAGAAATAGAGGAAATCAAACAACAATAGAACTCACCTTTTAGGCTTTCACTTTCAATTTCAGCTTCAAGCGGCAGCGAGCCGGATGCGCAATGGCTAGCAGGCGTAGCGAGCAGGCGGTCCGAGCGGCGAGTAGCGAGTAGGCTTAGCGAGCGGCGAGCAAGCTTGGCGAGTAGCGGTGCGGTGAGCGGTGAGTCCTCTTCCCTTCGGCAAGCAGCAGCTTCTCTTTTCCAATTTTCCCTTCTCAGCCTCTTAGTCTTAGCCTCTTAGGTTTTGTGATTTGTTGTGTTCTTGTGTGGCACTATGAGTGAACGCATTAGGATTAGCTAAGCTTCTTTTTCATTTTTTTTTGAAGGTTAATCAAACGACACCATTTTAAGCAAAAAATAAATAAATTGCATGACCCAATCCAATTCTCGAAAATCGGCCGGGTCACCGGTTTTGATGAAAGCCGGCCGAGTTGAACTGAGTTTCACCAGTTCTGTTACAAGGCTAGTTCAAAAGGTGGCTCGGACCAATTTTGCGACCAGTTCACTGGTTTTCCGATTAAACCAGCCGGTCGGAGCCGAGTTTCCCAAGGATCATCTAGAAATGGTTTCTTTCACCACTAGCTCTTCAAATCCACTCCAAATCTTTCCTCTAATAGTGGTTTATGATATCTCAAGGTAGAGAATTGAGATGATTCAAAATTTCAATCAGTTGGTTTAGTAGATTGTGATGAATAGAACAAGTTTTATGAAGCAATCTTAGGGTCTATTTGGTTTGAGTTTTCAGTTTTCCAATTTTTCAAAATTTGTAAAGGAAAAACTGAAAATTCTGAAAACTACAAATTCTAGTTTTCAGTTTTTTTAGTTTTCCCTTCACAAATCTGGAAAACTGAAAACTGGAAATTAGAAACTGAAAACTGGAAATAGCAAAGCAAAGAGCCCCTAAATGTTTTAGTGATTTTGAGTTCGTGTTTTAGGGATTTGAAAGAAAAAATGAGGGTTTGAGAGCAAGAACAACGGAGGATGTGCTCTTGGAGGGTTCTGGCCAAAAATGATGATAATAGAGTGATAAGGTTGGTTGTGTTGTATTTATCCTAAGTTTGGTGGTAGTATTTATCTAGTTTGAAGCTTTTCTTTCTTTCTTTTTGAAAATGAAATGAAATGAACAGCTAGGATTGATTTCTTGGTTAAAGAATGACTCATGGCCATCCACTTGGCTCAAGATAAGTGGCTCACTTTAATTTGGTGAGTAAATAGCTTTTTCAGTGTTAAATCGCACATCGAATTCCACCGAACGGATGAGATTTTGGCCCCCGAGTAAAATAATAATAAAAGAAAGACTGAGATTAAAACTTGCTTTCCAAGTTTCAATCTTTGCCATCCACTTGGCAAGATGTGATGGGTAGAGGTTACTTGGCCACCAAGTAAATTTTACGGTATTAAAAATTGCACATCAAAACTTTATCGAATGGGTAAAACACCATACCCAAGAAACTTAAAATATCTTTACGTGGGCCATAGACCTAATACTCTATGTGGGCCCTAGGCCTAATACTATACCTCAATTCTTGGGTCTAGTTTCCTTAGCTTGGAATACCATTAGCCCTAGTTCCATAGTTACTATTTATCTAGAAGCCCAAAAATCACTATTCATGCATGGCCCAAAATATTTATTTATTTTTCAACATATCCATTGGGTCATTCTCATTATTGCTAAGTCTGTCAGATTTTTGAAATTCTCACTAATAAGGTTCAAATTAATTTTTAAATAATTTTTGAGATGTTATAACAGACACCACATCCACTTCTACCTCCCTAAAAAGTAAAGCTATACCTCAAACAAAATCAAAGTTAGAACTAGAAAATGAAAAAGAGATCAAAATCAAATCCATACATAATTTTAATTACAAAGTTGTCTCCATCTCTACCTAACCTTGTTAAAACTCCAATCGTAGTCATATGTTCAACCAACCAAAAAAAGAAAAGAAAGAAAGAGAATACAACAAACCTTCATAGTTATCCCTCTCTTGAACTAGTCCTGCCTCATCGTCTTCAACCTATCGCACCATTGTTCTAGCAGCTGCATATTGCACCACTACTACTGCGAGCTCCACCATATAGAGGATCGCCATTGCCTCTTCTCACACCCCTTTTCTTTCTCATTTCTGCCACCATCAATCTTCTTCTTCTTCATCTATGAAGTTCTTGTTTAAGGATCTCAAACATTGCTTTTAGTTATTTTTATTTGTTATCTTATTTTACATTGTTTTTGTGTAGCAAAATCTAATTATGTTTGTGATGGTGAAGAGAGTAATGGTGAACAACTATGATGATGAAATAATGGTTCAAAGTTTGTGTATGGATAAGGGTACAAAAGTCCTGTTAAATTATAAGGGATATTACTGAAATGACTTTTAAATAATTAAGGAAAATGGGATTAATATTAACATCTGGAAAGGGGCAAGTGTAATTATAAAGGAACTAAAGGAGATTTATGTAATAAGCTAAAATGAACAATTAAGAAAATGTAAGAGACTAGAAAGCCCATGTTAGCTTTAATATAGGTTTGATCTACATGTTTATGATTTTGAATTTAGTCCAAACACTAAAAGAGTTTTTGGAAATAGCCCTTATATCATAAATGTTATGTGTCCACCTTGTTGGTGCACACTTATAATTCTACCATATTAAAATACAAAAAGAAGACAATAGTGGTGTGGATGTCTGATATAATATTGGGAATTAAATTTTTTTTATAACATTTTAAAAAAACACATACACGCACACACATAAATATATCCTCTCTCCCATGCAACAACAATGCCACTTCTTTTTCTCCTATGCAAGAACAACACCTCTTCTCTCCGTGCCCTCTCAAACTGAGACTATCATCGCCACATCTATCATCATCAGCCACTGGCTTTTTTCTCATCTCACAGTAAGAACAAAAACCCTTGAAGAGTGTAGATTTCTAGCTTCTCCCTTACCCACACAAACCCTTTCTAATATTTGTCTCTATTCATAACAAGTAGTGTTACAAAGAAGATAGTGGGTGGATGCTTTGAGATAAAATATTGAACTAGGAATGAATGGTTTTGTAGCAACTACATATTTGTCTTTATTCTTATATTTGGAAAGCAGTGGTAAAAAGATGTGAAATGGTAGTAAAAAGTGTAAACTGGTCCTAAAAAGTTGTAAACTAATACTAAATACTTAGAAATCAGATCTAAATTCGTGTGAGTGATGCTACAAAGTTCTAAACTAGTTGTAAGTAAATACTTGGAATCCAATTCTAAATACTGTAAAATTAGTGGCTAAAAAGTTGATACCTACCACAAAATAGTTGGAAACTGGTTGTAAATTCTTAGAAACCTGTTCTAAAAACTTGTAAATTGGTATTAAAAATTTATATGTAGTAGATTCTTCTTTCTTAAGATTGGTTTTGTTATAGGTTTTGAATCACAATTATATTATGTCTTTTTTGGGTTTCTTTTTGTTATTGATTTTGTATTATACTCAATAGATAAAGTAGAGGGGATTCAATGATTATTGACGTAAATTTTGATGTTGAGCTTCATATTGATGACCGTGTTGGGAATTTTAAGATATTGGTGCCTGCTATTAGGATGACATTTAATTTAGAAGAAGAAGTGAAATTATTCTACAGAACCTACTCAAATAAAAAAGGGTTTTGCATTTAAAGTTAGAAATTCAAGGAAAAGGTTGGATGGAGAACTCAACTACTTGATCCTTGTATCCTCACGAGAGGGAAATCGTGCATCTAAAATTTCATCAATATTCAAGATGCTCTCGACTATACATTCAAAATGTGAAACTAAGATTACCACAAGAAAAGGAAAAGATGGCCAATGGTGCATTAAAATAGTTGTTCTTTGTCACAACCATGACCTCAGCCCTACTACATCAAGAATGTTTACCATAAACAAGAGCTTAAGCCTTCATGCCAATAGAGCTATTGAATGAAATGATCATTTAGGGGCAAGGATCACCAAGACATTCCAAACTCTTATACAAGAATTTGGAGGATATGAGAATTTATCATTTGATGAATGGGATGTAAAGAAATACATTCACAAACTAAGGTGTGCAATTGGCAATTAAAGGGATGTCAAGGCATTGTTATAGTACTTTTGCAATATGAAGGCAGAAAATAGAGTCTTTTGGTATAAAATGGATTTAGATGATGAGTTTCAAGTCCTGAATATATTTTGGGTAGACACTAGTTGTGAGCTTTGACATAACATACTTGACGAAGAAGTATGAGATGCCTTTTGTTGCCTTTGTGGGAGTTAATCACAATGGTTAATCAATTTTGCTTGGATGTGATCTTCTATTAACTGAAAATGCTGAGTCATTTATTTGGCTTTTTGACAGTTGGATCAGATGCTTGTCGAGAAAGCTGCCAAGTAGTGTTGTGACTGACTAGTGCAGAGTAATGCAAAATGCAATTGAGATAGCTATGCTAGATACCCAACATAGGTTGTGTCTATGTCATACAATATGAAGATAGTTATCCTAGAAAAACTTAGAGATTATGCAAAATATTTCAAGATTAAGACATATACGAAAGAAGTTGTGTATGAAACTTTGACAAAAAGAAAAGCATGACGAGAAATAAGGTAGCTTTGTAAGTATGCATGATGTAACAACCTAATATTTAACCCAACATGCCTATGTCGCATTTAAGTAAATTATTAGTTATTACTCTTTTGTTTCAATTCTTAACTTTAGGTTGTTAAAATACTTAGCGAAAATATTGATAAATTTTTTTTTGAAAACTTAAAACGAAAATGTGAGCCGTGCAAACTTAAAAGAACAACATCACTCGTCTTGCATACAAGTCGAAAAGAAACTAAAATACATCATAGATACACATGGATAAAAATAAACACAAGCCATAATCACAACGCATCATCATGGATTCATACATTGTTAATAGCAGATGTTTCGAATTACATACCATAAAATAAATACTTAGAATAGTAGCATCATGCCCATCATTAAAGATTGGGACAATACTATCATCCATGAAAAGCATAAAAAGAAAAGAACAAGGTATAACTAGCCAAGATCTCTCCTCCTCACTACGCCTAAGTAGATAACCTCTAATAAACCAAAAAGCAAAATGAGGCTATCATCTACGTGACATGTGCACAGGCACTTTATCCACTACTATCCTTTACTGCTGTCGCTCTTGGAAGGGAGGAAGGTAACCAATCCACTGAGCTAACTCATCGAGTGTGGCCAAACAGTGAGCTCAAAAGATGTGGGCACCTTGTTGTAGTCGCATAGCTACTCTAGCTCCTCTCATGGGCTGGGTCACAGTGGCCTCGCTCTGAGCTCCAATCTCCATAGGAATGGTGGGTGCGGAACCATCAGAAGGGCATTGAGTGGCAGAATCCTCAGATGGGTCATACTGGGACTCTATTGAGTGAAGGGGAGATTAGGGGATGTAGTTGGGTAGTTGCTGACAGTAGAAGTAGCAAGACGGGTAAGCGAGTTTGCTCCCTACGTGGTCGAGCACGCTCAAACACAAGGTCATCATCAAACGGAGAGGCAGGAGAGAATTGGAAACCGGGTGTGCAAAAGGACGCTCCATGAATACAGAAAGGTGCACGACATAACGATCCATGAAATGGTATGATTGATGAACATCGTTGAAGTGCATATCTGAGGTGGGTCCATCAACGAAGATCACGAATGAAGCCATTGTCCTCTGAAGATGGGATAGAAAGAAAGAAAGAAAGAAAGGATGAGAAACTTATAAAAGAATCTCAGTAGGGCTTTTACCTCCTAACTAGTGTCATCATCAACGTCCTCAGGAACCTCGGATTTCATTATAAAATAGTGGGCATATACATAAGGTGCAATTATTAAGTTCCAAAAGGCTGGCCTATTTTAGCATACATCTTAATGCAAAGATGCAAGATGATGAACTATGAGCACATAATTAGTAACACAATTCTAATGTCATAACATAAACAATGCAAGTTCTTTTAACATGATCTTTTCTCATTAATCTCTTAGGTGACTTAAACTTCTTATTCTCTTTTCCTTGGGGGTTGCCCTATTATTCTCTCCTTTGAGAGTTTTAGGTCATGAGCTCAAACCTCGATAGTCTTCACTAGCCTACACATATCCTCTCGATAAGCTAACTCCCAACTATCAGAGTGTGGGATAGGGGGCATAGGATCACCTTTCATAACCTTTAATACGGGGAATCTAAAGGATTATTTCGGTGTATTTTATGTCAACTTAAACTTAGCATGTTACTTATAAATGCAAACATGAACATATCATTTTGTTGGCTCACTTCTCATAACTTTTAATTCAGGGAGTCTAGAAGGCTATCTTATTGGATCACCTCTCATAACCTTTAATTCGAGAAGTCTAGAGGATCATTTTCCTCTGTTCTGTGTTACTTAACTTTGGTATGTTCTTTAGAGATGCAATGCAATCATAACTCATCATTAAACATATTATGCTCATAATCTTTACAAATAATGTATCTCAATTAATTATGTATAATCATATCATGCCATAACTTATCATATAATTAATCACATAAGCATGCATAACATTCATTGCATATATCCTTAAACATGTCATAATCCAATATAACAATA
The DNA here is from genome assembly GCA_031216125.1 of Dalbergia cochinchinensis. Taxonomy (NCBI): domain Eukaryota; kingdom Viridiplantae; phylum Streptophyta; class Magnoliopsida; order Fabales; family Fabaceae; genus Dalbergia; species Dalbergia cochinchinensis. The sequence goes on along the minus strand of CM062373.1, from coordinate 47,155,729 downwards.
AACATGCTCCTATCTAGTGTGCCGGAAATCAAGGACCGAGCTCAGCTAATGCATATGCTATGCTTAACAGGATATATGTGTACAGTCATACTAAAGATAATCATTTATTTAATTCAAGATCAAGTATACAAGGTCATTAATCCACGTTGTTTCAAGTGGAAACACACTTATTTACACATATTAGGTCCTAATAATTGATTATATGAGCTGGTAATTGATTACACAGTTCAAATTTTCAAAACAAACATATTGAGCTCCTGGTAATCGATTACATGGGCTCAGTAATAGATTACCAGTGTTGGGAATACCTTCTAGATTTTCAAGAACGTCTTGGTAATCGATTACAAGGGATGGTAATCAATTACCAAGGTCAAAAACTCATTTTTGAGCATCAAGTCATACTAGTAATTGATTACAACCTGCTGGTAATCGATTACTAGTAACCCCAAAGGTTAAAAAACTCAAATTTTGACATTCTTCAAGTTGTTCTTTCATCCTAAAACCATTTTAAACATCATTCCAACCTTTTCCTTAAAATCATACTCAACCAAATCAAATTTTCCAATAAACCAAAGATTTCAAATAAAGATTTTCTAAACCACTTAGAATTACATTTGAGTTCCTTCGCCTTTCAAAACTCTTTTGCATATTTGAGAAGCAAGACTCAAGTCTCAAAATAAATAAACCCGACCTTAAAGTTTCCAATATCACAAAGTTTTCATGAATCAAAACATCCATTTTAGATGAAAAAGGTAAGTCTTGAGCTTTAGAATTTAGGTGATAACTTGAAATATAAGCATGATATGCAAGACTTGGAATTTAAACATGAATCCATCTCATTTTATCTTTTTGAGCTCCAAACTCAAGACTTTTAAGGAACCACTCCTTAACCTCAATCAACCTCACAAAATGGAAATGAGCTTTAGAGTCCATTAGCACCATGGTTCCAAGAACCTTATTTCTTGGACTCACCATCAAGCTCAAAACAAAAAACAACTTAAGAACACAAATAAAACAACTTTTTCTTATTTGTCTCTTGAAAACAAAAATCAAACCTTGAGCTCTAGAGGTTAAGAATATGATGATAGCACAACCAATCAGCAAAACTCTCATTATCAAGCTATGGTTTTGAACATCCAACCAACAACATAAATCGAAAATCAAAGGAGGAGAAGAGGAAAAACCTATCCAATGAATCAATCAACAAAACCGAAAAATGAAGCAAGGAAAGGAAAGAAAACTCAAAAACCAAAATCCCTACCAAAGATATTTTCTTTGTGAAAGAATGAGAAGAATAGATCTTCTCTTGGTGCTTAAGATAGATTCGCCAAAGGATGAAGAAAAGAAAGGAAGGTTTTTCTTGAGTTCTTGTGTTTAAAGATGGAAAGGTTATGTTTCTTGAGGGTGGTTTATGGTGGTGATATGGTGGTTTGAGGTTGAGAGGTACTGGAGGATGAAGGTTCTTGTGGTAGAGGAAGAGGAAGAGGAAGAGAAAGTGTCTTAAAATGGGAGAGAAGAGAGAATTCTAGACTAGTTTTTTAGACAAGATTGCAATCCAAAAAAGTTAACGGTGAAGTGTGGGTTTTTCTTTGAGTGTGTAAGTATTTAAAAACCAAAATGTGAGGGTATGATGGGGGAGAGAGTGGCTGGCCATGTAAGGGTATGGGGGGAGGAAAATATCTTCATTTCACTTATGCTAGGATGTGGTTTAGGGATGGAATTGATTAGGCATTATGTTAGGACTTGGCAATTAAGTGTTTGGGCAAGAAATCAAGTGATTAATGTAACACCCCGATTTCTCTGTCCGAGGGAAATGACCAAAATGCCCCTGAGGTCATTTCCTGACCCGAACTCGAGGGTAACCAACTCGGTCGTCCTCGAAGGGTCAACTCAATATTTGAAGGGGATTAAATGGCCCTTGAATGCTTTCGGAAGCGAAAATTTCGTTTTCTGCAGTTTCGGATCAAAATGACCAAAATACCCCTATAGCGTTTTTACGCGGGTAAAGGTGCCGTTTGAGCCCGGAACTTTCCCCAGAGGTTTAAAAACATGTTTTCATGTGTCTAGAGGTCTCTGTTCAAGTCCCGGTGGTCCCGGGCAGTTTTAGTGCAAAATTATGATTTTGCCCCTACAATAGTGCTTTTGAGCTTAATGACGTAATTAAGCAAACCTAAGCAATATTAGGCTCTAAATGAAGATTAATTTATTTCCCTAATTAATCTAGAGTCAAAATAATTTATTAAAGTTAATTAGAACCTAAAATTGCTTAGATTAAACTTAAATCCCTTTTTAGAACTCAAGACTCCTAGTCTTGGAATCTTGAATAGTGTTTTCTCTCTCCAATTCCTTAAATCAAGGAAATGTGTCTAGAGTTGTTTAGACTCTAAATTGAGGATTTAACTCACTAATGGTGCAAGACCACTCCTTAATTATGTCTAGACCACCTTAATTACCCATTTTCCTTACCTAAACACTTTCTTACAAATTCCTAATCTTAAGCATAATCAAAGATACACCTAAACACAACTCTAAACCACAATTAAAATGCAAAGAAACCTCCCCCATGGGCTGATGCATTTCGGCCACATCCTCCCCCTTTGAACACATATTAAATTGTTTTATCACTCAAAGAACCATGCTTGAAGCCATACCTTGAACCATACCTCACCATACCTTAAGCCATACATCACCATACCTCAAGAACACATTATCTCACCTCATGGAACTCATGGAATGCCTCCAATCTGCACCTCATGGCCGAAGCCATCCTCCCCCATGAGCTCCCTCCATTTGTTTCATTTCTCTATAAATAGAATGCCTTGAGGAGCTTGCACCACTTTTAGATCATTTGCTAAGTTTAGGAAACACTCAAAGCTTTTCTTTTCTCTCAAAGTTCTAGTGTTCTTCAAGTTCTTCAAGCTCTTCAAAGTTCTTCATCATCTTCATCTTCTTCTTCCATCTTCAAGTTCATCACACCAAGTAGGGATTTTCTTTCATGTATTCTTTTCTTTAAAGTTCTTGTTTCAAGCTTGATGTTCATAGTTTCTCTTGATTCTTTTTAGAACTTCTTTTCTTCTCCTTGTTTCTTCCCATTTTCGGCCATAGGCCTTAGAGAACAAAGGAATGAGAGCTTGATGATGAGAGTTTCATGATGATGTTCATCACTTGAAACAAACTCTAGAGCTTGATCTTTGTTCTTGAGCAAAAATGTTTTTAGTTTTTCCTTTCTTGAACTCTTGAGAACTTTAGCTTTAATGATGTTTTAAAATGGCTCTATGAACTCAATGATGAGGACTCATGATGTTGGTGTTAATATATCATCAAGATCATGAACTTTAGAGTTTTAAAATGTTCCTTTTTCTCCTTGAAGATTTCGGCCATTCCTTAATTTTTTCTAAGCTTCACGGTTTGATTTCCTAAAAATATTATGTTGAGTTTTAAGAACTCTAAGCTTGACTTTACCTTGTTGGATGAGTTTGGGTTATGGTTTAAGTTCCTTTAAAGTCTTGTTAAGAGCTCTAGAGAGATAAAATGAACTTGCATAATTTATCTTATGCTTGCACTCATGTTTACATTCTTGTTATGCACCTTTACTTTCAAGCTATCACCTAAGAACATAAAGATTAAAATGGAACTTGTATCATCACTTAATTTAATTCTCGAAGCCTTTCTATTTCGGCCTTAAAGTCGATTGTTGTTGGGTCTAGAGCACTAAAATAAAGAATTGAACTTGCATTATCACCTAATTAATTTCTCGAATGCCTATCTATTTCGGCCTTAAAGTCGATTGTTGTTGGGCCAAGAGCACTAAAATAAAGAATTGAACCATGCATATTTACCTACAAGCTTGCACGTTTAAGTTTATGCCTCGCATATTTACTTTCAAGCTTGCACGTTTAAGTTTATGCCTTGCATATTTAAATTTAAGTCATCGCTTTACTTTGTAAGCAAGATTAAAAATGAAAAGCATGAGCATGTTTAGTTTATGTCGTAACTTAAGAACCTAGAGCTCAAAGACTTGCCCATTTCATTCCAAGATAAAGTTAAATGTGAATGTATTCCTTGAATGCATAATTTCGGCCAAGTAGTGATGATGGACTTGCAATGAGTTTTCATCTAGCTACTAGGACCAATAGTCTATGTTCTAAGTTTTCCCTAAAGCTTTACAAATCTTTATAAGGTTATGTCATCACAAGTTGTGATTTTATTATCTTTTAGTTGATGGAATATGTTTTGGTCAGTGACCTAAGGCTTCACTTAGCCTCTTAATAAATTAAAATATTTTGCAAAGAGTTTTAGAAGTTCTAGATCGATTCCAAGAGAAACTAGTTTACTTATATACCTAGAAATGTCAATTTAACTCTCTCATTTAAGTTAAATGTTTTCGGTTCTGATGTGATGAGTGTGATGCTGTTTGATGATGTTTTGATGTGTTGGAATGTGTGAAAATATCATGTGATGATGTAGAAGCGAACCTATGCATGATAGGTAAGAAACTAGCTAACTAGAAATACCGTAAAGCTAGAATTTAACATAGTTTTGACCCATTTGTTTATGGAACTTTTCCAAACTGTTTTAATGGGGACATAATCAGATTTAGATTGTTTAGACATGAAAAACTTGGTATCATTTGAGTTAGAATTGAATTCTAGCACCTATGGGGAAACTAGTAACTAGAAAACCGTAAAAATGCAAATGTAGAACTCTTAGAACATTTAATTTTCTGGATTCTGTCCAGCACCCTTACAACATGGTAAACATGATTAATAATTAGTCCTTAAGCATAGGAATGCCTCATAATTGATTTAGATTTAATATATAGCACCTTCGGCAAAAACGGAACCAAGAAAGGGTCTAAAACGTAAGTTCTAAAACCCCGTATTCACATGTTAGGATTTCCACCCTATGCTATTCAGATTTAAAAGTAAAATGAGAGGATTATGAATGATGTTTAATTATGAGCCTTAGGTGCTTAAAATATGAACGACGGATGTAGAGAACTATATCTCAAAATTAAGACCCGTAAGGGTCAAAGCATAAGCTACCGTAAGGGTAAGCGTTTGGATGTTTTATGATGATGCATGAAGTATGCTAATGATGATGATGTTATTCATATGAGGAATTTATGAGACTATATGTTTATGTGGCATAAAGCAAATTTGGAAGGAAATTCGGTGTAATGACCGTTGTGCCGCCGAATTTCCGACAAATTTGGGGACTTAAAGAGATTTTGAAAATTAAGGTACTAAGATGGGTTCTAGGATGACACCAGTGTAGACGGCCACCTCCATACAACTGATGGGACATCGGTACCATTTTATACTCTTAGGTGACACCGGTTCGCCGAGCACCCCTAAGAGAATTGCCCTAACCCGTACTCAGATAGTCGGGATTTATGATTTATGATACGCTTATCGTTAAGTGGTAAGTAAGAACTAGTGATGACTAGTTAAGGTATGAGCTCATAACCTAGATGTATGACACGTTCTGGGTGACACCGGTTCGGCCGAGCACCCCCAGTTCGATTGTCTTTTAGGGTGGCCCATGAGGAAGAGAAGTTTCATGATTATGATTATGTCACTAAGTTTTGTCCCATATGAATGTTACTACTGCCACTTTATGCCACCAAGAATGATGATGCTTGATGTTACGTTTTATGTATGTGCATTAGGTAGTGCCATGCATACATTTTCTATTATGTTGCATCCATGACATTAAGATCATCCTAAAATGAATGGACCTTGGCTAAAATATATTTTAAAGTTTAAAATGAACCTAATACATGCTTAGTCACTTTGTATAAATAAACCCAAGGTCCCTGAGGACGTAGATGATGACACCTAGGTAGTAGGAGGCCCTACTGAGATTCTTTAGCAAGATTCTCACTCCCTCTATCTCTTTCTTTCCGTCACGTCTTCAGATGGCGACGTTCGTAGTGTTCGTGGACACCCCGACATGGGAGGTGCACTATGACCCGGCTCACGGGTCATACCATTTTGAGGGGCAGTGCACGGTGCGGGTTTTCATGTTTGTAGGACGCCCTTTCGCTCATCCCGTGCACACCCATCGCTTCTCCCCGACTGCACCCTATGGCGACGACGAGCGGGTTTTTGAGCGTGCGCGTACGCATGATGAGAGAGTGCTCCGCATGCATACCGCCGCCTTAGCCATGCGAGACTATCCCGATTACGTGCCCCGGACCTACTTCTCGGAGACCGACCCGTCCGAGGACCCGCCTACTCATCCGTATAGCGAGAGCTCTACCCCCTCTCCACCATTGATGAGGGAGGGCAGTGAGGATACCATGACTCAGCCCCGACTTGCACGACGACCGGAGATGCGGCCACACCGCGGGGGTCACTCTCGATCCTCGTTCCGCCTCTTTACGCCCGAGGAGCTCGCATAGTTTCCCGGATACTTGCCTCGCTCACGAGACGGACGTCAGTAGGAGGTGACGATCGACCGATGGAGAACCCGGTTAGAGCACACACCACTTAGATGGGGATAAACCTTCTTTTGTTTAAAGGTTTCCCATTAGATGCACTCGGGTAGGGGAGTAGATTATGTTTATGCTTATGTTGTACTTTCTTTTATGCATTTCCCTTGTACTAAATTAAGACCCACACTTATAAGTGGGCAGGTTATATATATATGAGATGATATTCAGTGATGTTCATGTTGTGCCTCATGTTATGATGTTGTGAGATAATTGTTTCACCTTACATGGTGTACCGCTTATCGCATCACGCGGCTCTCACTTTTATTTCAAAAAAAAAATTACCCGTATTTTCCGCTAAGTAATTCAAAGTTAAATGAGAACTATGAAGTAACAGACTAATGATTAACCTAAATATGTTCTAGAGTATCGGGTTAAAAATTAGGATGTTACAATTAAGGCCATTCAAGACATGGTTAGAGAGTGATCTTGCTCACTTAGTAAAGTCAAACTTCATTAGCTTGAAATTCAATCCCATCATGCTTTCCTTGATTTAGGGAATTAGAGGAGAGAAAAACTATTTCACTTGACATGACATGATTTCTTAGATTAAGGAAGGGATTTTGAATTTCTCTAAGTAATCCTAGGCCCTAATCAACCTCGATTAATTATTTTGACTCAAGATTAATAACTAAAATTAATTAATCTTTAATTAGACCCTAATATTACCTATGTTTTCTTAATCACACAATTAAGCTCATTATGCACTTAATTAGAGGCAAAATGGTAATTTTGTACAAAACCCCCCGGGACCACTCGAGCTTACATACATGTCATGCATCCCTTAAGAATAATATTTCAAACTCCTGGATAATGTCCGGATTCAGTCGCCAATTAATCCCGCGTTGGATTACCTCAAAGGTACTTTGGTAATTTCACATACGGATAAAAATCAAGAATTGAGGTTTCCACCTCTATCATTAATATCCACACATATATTCCCCTTATGGCATCAAACTAACCCCTTGAGGATAGCCTAGACCGGCTGTCCTCGATTCCCAGGTAAAAATGATCTCAGAAACATTTTGGTCATTTATACACAGGAAAAAACCAAGGCATTACACACAAGTTTAAACAAAATGAATGATTGGCTAGATTCTTCAATGAACGATATAAATGGGTGCCCATCTATTTGAAGAATGATTTTTGAGCATGGTTATCCACCACACAAAGAAGCAAGGGCATGCACTTATTTTTTGATGGATATGTGAACTTGACCATTAGCTTGCAATAATTTGTGAAGCGATATGATAATGCTCTTAGAAGCACGATAGAAAAAGATGTTAAAAATTAATTTCAATCCATGAACATAATAAGAATACACCCATGAAAAAATTGGTGAGATCCAAGATAAATTGCATCTAGGATCTAAAACACTAGCAATGGTCATTAGCAAGTTGTATTACCCTCAATATTTGTCAAATTTTGCCTTTATTAGAGTTATCATTTCTCTCATGAAGAGATCTTTATCCTCTATTGCATTATCAATCACTTGCTTAACCCTCCAAACTTCATCAAGATATAAATTAGTACCAGGTTGCTCAATACCTGATATGATATGAGTGACTAGATTAAAAACTTCTACAGGCTTGCAATCTTTGTCAACCTTTTTCCACTCTTCAATTGAGGGTGCATGCGCATAATACACCTTTTTTTCTTTGTAAGCTGAGAAGACCACATTAAATTTCTAATAACAAGAAAGCATCTTACATGTAGAATTCCACCTTGTTGGATAGTCAATAACAAGCTTCATTTCCTTGTTAAAAAATATCACAAAATACTTTCAATTAAGAATCATTGTGGTTGATATACTTCACATTTTCATGAATATTGTGAATAACACCCTTAATACTATGAAGGGGTTAGTCGTATTAGAGGGCTAGAATGGTATGATAGGTTGCTTCTTTTCAGTAATCAACTTCAATCTCCTTTGCAAACAATTTTTTGCATGTCTCCTATAGATGACTTGTGCTAGACCCCTTCCTACCAGTGGACAACTTATCTCTGTAATACTTACACAACTTTTTTCACACCACCAACGACTACAACTTCATCAAAGTCATTCCAAACAACTAAAGTTTTTTTACTCTCTTTTGCCTTATGACACAATCTTTATCCCTATCGATCTTGATTTTGTTCTCCTTTAGGTCTATTAACTTTAGATTAAGTTGAATATCTAGATAGTTGTTTATTGATCTCACCTACATTTGTGGATACAGGAGCAGTAACAATTGTTTCACTATTCTCAAATTGGGAAGATATTATTTTAACCTAAAAGGTTGAAAAGGTCAAAAAACTAACAAGTATCACTAAAGTGTAAAATTAGATAAAATGAATAAAATTTCAAAGAAAAAACAAAGAGTAGTAGTTCAAAACTATAAAATTCCAAATCACACTCCAATAGTTAAATAAATAATTTTAGTGTAAAAGCCCAAACTGGTCCCTGACAATTTTATCGTCAGACAACTTGGTTTCTAACCAAAAAAAAAAAATTACCTAGTTGGTCCTCACAATGTTAAATGTAGGATATATGCTAGTCTCTGATGTTAAGTTTGATGAAACTACATAGAAACACCCTAAATTAGTCCCTGACAATCACTTATCCACTCGAGCCAATCCTTCACCCTCACTACCTTCACCATCACCACCACCACCTCCATCTTCTTTTTCATCTCCTTACATCCCCTACATCATCATCATCAACCTATTAATCCCCCAAACCATACATCTATGTGGAATTGCACCATTTAATTATTATGTGTGTTGTTGTCCATTTTCTCATAAATAAGAAAGTAGGGAAATTGTTATGCTTGAGACATTTTGCTTATCATTCCTGATTATTTATCCTTATTGTGGAAAGATATATCATTTTTAGCCAGTTTTGGTATAACGTGAAGTTAGACCATATAGAGCTCTATTTCTTTCTTTGGTTATCTCATTAGTTTTTTTTTTTTACTTGAATTTCATGGAGAATATTGAAGACTGTCCTTTCTTCTATTTTGCCTGAAAGTTTAGGCGACTTTTCATTCTTCCACCATTTTTCTCACTAGAATTTGTGGCTGAAATGTTCAATTCTCATCTGGCTAACTAGAAGTTTTATTTTTTCGTATCTTTCCTTTTTCAAAATGAGGACTATGTGGAGAACATTGGGTTTCTTTCTTCCATGCATCTATACTTTTTCATTTATATAAATCTGTAGAAGTTATGATTTAAATCAAGAGTAGTGCTACATGTACGACTAAATATAATATGGGTGAGGTGAGTTTAGGGATTGCAATGGGTTGGTAATGATGGTGATGCAGGGGAAGTAATAAGATGAAAGAGAATATAGAGGTGGTGATTGTCAGAAACTAATTTGGGGTGTTACTATGCAGCTCTATCAAACTTAATGTCAAGAATCAACAAGTGTCCGATGTTTGACATTGGTAGGGACCAATTAGGTAATTTCTTTTTGTCAGGGACCAACTATTTGGTGATAAAATTATTAGTGGCTAATTTGGGGATTTAGTCAATTTCATTTCTATATAATAATTTGAACATAACTCCAAATTAGCACATAGCAAGTATATTCTTTCATCATATCAACAAACAAAATATAGCAAACCATTAAAATAAAGGAAATCATAGAGGCTAATTTAAACACTCAAAATTGCAAGCTTCAAATCACACCAAATTTAGTAACAAAAAATAATTCATAAGCTACTCCTAGCACTTTAATTCAGACCATAACTCAGAATTGAAGAATTAGACAAAGTGCAAAGTGTAAGCACGTTGTAAATGTAAACTCTATATAAAAATGAAATTCATCTTTGTAAAATTTTGAATGTATGTTAGGCAACCATGAGACGAATTTGTCTAAAAAAGGCAGCTTTGGTTCCTCAAAGAAACAAAATACAAAGAATAAATTCAAAGAAAAAAGGTTACATGTGGTTTGCGGAGGAAAAAGAGCTGTAGAGGAGAACAACACATAACAAATCAATAATGCACAGGAGAATGACGGAGGAGGCGAAGAGCAACACCTCACAGAGAGTAACGAACATAGGAGCACTGACGCACAAAACATGAGCAAAGATGCATGAGCAAAGCAGTAGCATAGGAGTATAGCAAATTAACTGCACACAAAGGAGTAGCAAACTAGGAGAGTGGTGCATAACAGAGTAGCAAAGCAACGACGCATGGCGGAAAAGCACAGTAGTAATGCAAGGCAGATTGGCAGAGTAGAACAGCAGCAGACTAGCAGAGAATAGCAGTGGGGTAAGGGTTTTGACTGTGAGAGGTAAGGTGAAAATTGAAATGGTAAATTTGGATTAGGGTAGAAAGTGATTCAAATATTAGGCATTTACATTTTAGATATTTAGATGTTTAGTTTTATAATTAAAATAAAAGAAAAATATATCAAATTATTGTAATTTGCAAATTGAAAATTCACATTATAAATATTATAATAATAATAATAATAATAATAATAATAATATTTTAAATGTATTAAGACTATTAAGAAATGTAATATCCTAATTTTCAACCCAATACTCCTAGAACGTATACAGGTTGACCATTAGTCTATTACTCTTTTAGTCTCATTTCTTAAAACATTTCTTTAAAATACTTAGCAAAAAATATGGGTAAATATTTTTTTGAAACATGAATACAAAGTAAGAGCCGTGCATATTTCAAACGAGCGTTATCATAAAACATATCACGTACAAAAGAAAGCACAAGATAAGAACATCAAATAACTGCATAACCTTAGACAATCATGTGCATACCAACAGTAATATTATGTTAATATAATAAACTGCTCACCTATGAAAGGCGGGATGAGTTTGGTACAACATAAGTGCAAATACAATTGGAAAGAAAATACAAGGAAAACATAAAGGAAATCACCCCTACCCTAGTGCACGTAAGATGGATAACCTCTAGAACAAAAGAAGACTATCCTAGTCTACGCATGGCATGTGCACTAACACTCCCTAAGAGCCTCTACTGTTGCGGTCTCAGAAAGGGCGAGACATAACCAACCCATTGGTGTATCTCGATCGGAATAGCCATGTGAAGTGGCTGGACATGAGCTTTGCGACAAGGGCACATGGCCGGCCTCCGGGCCAATCTCAGCTAAGTCATGATCTCTTCGCTACCCTCTCTCATGAGCGGGGGAGAGGGGATAGAGCTCTCACTATACGGGTGGGTCGGTGGGTCCTCCAAGGGCTCCGATGACTGTGAGCAGGGCACGTAGTCTGGGAAGTCGCGTACAGCTGACACAGTGGTATGGGTATGGAGAATCCTCTCCTCGTGTGTCCGAGCGCTCCAAAACCATGTCATCTCCAAAGGGGAATGTCGGGGAAAATCGATAGCTGGGTACCAGGTGTGCAAAGGGGCATCCTATGAACATGAAGACTCGAACGGCGCAAAGCCCCCTCAAAATGGTAGGACTGGTGCTCCGGATCAAAGTGGACCTCTCACACCAGGGTGTCGATGAAGACCACAAACATCGCCATCGTAATTTGAAGACTTGACGGAAAAGAAAAAGAGAAAAAGAGGGAGTGAGAATCTTACTAAAGAAGCTCAGTAGGGAACCTCCTATCTAAGTGACATCGTCAACGTCCCCAGAAACCTTGGGTTTATTGTAAAAAGGTGTACATGCATAGAGTTTATTATTAGATTTTCAAACATAATTATCCAAGGCCCGTTCATTTTAGAATGAGTCTTAATGTCATGTATGCAACATAGCAAAGCATGAATGCATGATAATACATTATGCAAAAAAGCAATAGAACATAACATCAAGCAACATCATATCAGTGGCATAAAGTGGCATGTAACTTCTCATGCGGAACTTTCTCTTTTCTTAACTATGTGACATTAAACTTTATACCTTGTATCATGGGGGCCACCCTAAAAACATCTCTAGGTTATGAGCTCATACCTAACTAGTCATCACTAGTTCTTACTTATCCTTTGATAAGCATTACATAATAATAATCCCGACTTCTAGAGTACGGGCTAGGGGGCATAAGGATCACCTATCATAACCTTTAATTCAGCGAGTCCATAGGAATATTTCCTTCTTTGAAACGTTCTACTGGTATCTAGTATGCAGTGAATTGTCTGCTTTGGCAAGATCAATGTCAATACCCTCAAGGATCTGCTTCCTCCCCATCGGAGTGGGAGAAATACGTCTCAGTGCTATGTCACATTTAAAATCTCATGGAGTTTTCAAAAATTTTCTTAAGTCTTCAAATTTGACAGAAATTCGGTAGCGTAACAGCGATACACCAAATTTCCTTCAAATTTGCTTTATGCCACAAGAACTAATAGTGCATGTACTTTCTCATCCCGAGTTTCAAAATCAAATCAAGTTATCAATGTCATACAACATATCATCACATCATAACATGCCATGTTTTCAAGAATAGTCATTCTTAGCTCTTCATATATCTCTTGCATATGCATCTCTAATATTCTATATGATACTATCATATGCAAAGGATGAGTTCTATCTCTAAGGATCAATTCCTTATAAAATAAACATGCTTATGATTCACGAATAGTCATACGTTTCTCATCAATTTACGTCAGGCAATCTCATAGATTCATATGTAAACAAGATAATGGATTCATATCATTCAAGTAGGGAAAATATTTATTGCATACTTGGGGTTTTGGTAATCGATTACATGAGCCTTATAATCGATTACACAGCTTCGAGTTTCAAAAAAGATAAATTGAGGGCTCTGGTAATCGATTACATGAGCCTTGTAATCGATTTCATAGCTTCAGGTTTTCAAAACAGGAAGGTTGAGGGCGCTGGTAATTGATTACATGGGCCTTGTAATCGATTACACCCGTTGAAAAATACTTTTTGGGACTCCAAGATCATCTGAGTAATCGATTTACATGGAATGGTAATCGATTACTTGAGTCCATAATGTGTAATCGATAACATGATGTTGTAATCGATTACTTAGGCCAAAAATTCATATCTGAGTGTGGCAAAACTCTCTAGTAATTGATTACCAGTACCTTCAAAATACAAAAATTTAAGTTTAAAACACCTTCTCAGTTATTCCTTCCTTCTCAAACCATTTTGAACCTTGTTCCAACACTCTTTTTGAAATAAAAAAATTTTCATAAAGATAAATGCCCATGGTTTCAAGATTAAGTTGAAAAAGTTAAGTCTTGAGCCTTAGATCTTTAGGTGATGACATAAACATAAACATGCTAATGCAAGTTTCATTTTAATCTTAGCATTATCAAGTGATAGCAAGGAAAAGTAAATGTGCAAGGCTTGAAAATAAACATGAGAATGCAAGTTCATTCTTAATCTTTAAGTTTAGGTGATGACTTGAATCATAAACATACTAGACAAGAAATGTAAACATGAAATGCAAGTTCATTTCTTCTCTTTGAGCTTTAGGTGATGACTTGAAAAATAAATATGATATGCAAGTTCAATTCTTTATGTTAGTGCTCTAGGCCCCTTAGAGTTTTCACTCTAAATCAACAATCAACTTTAAGGTTGAAATATGTAGGCTTTGAGATTAATTATTAAGGTGATAGCAAGGAAAATAAACATGAATGCAAACTATTTCTTATCTATTTGAGTCCTAGGCTCAAGATCCCTCTTTGCAACAACATAGTTTCTTTGTTTACTAAAATCCTTTTCAAAAGTGAAACCTTCAAGCTTTAGAGGTCCAATAAGTGATGGTTTTGCAATTAACACTTAAGATCCTTATCATCAAGCCATGGTTTCTTCATTATGTAGGCCATTGAGGTCGAAACCAAAAAGAAGGAAAAGGAATAGCAAAAACCAAAAGAAAGTGAAGAAGGGAAGAAGAATCAAAATAGCATAATTTCAAACCACAAGTTTAAACAATGAAAGAGAAGAAGACAACTCCCTATCTTGGATGTGCTTCCTTGTTGAGAGAGGGTTTGATCTTGGAAAGAGAAAAGGAAGAAGAACTCTTTGAGATTGAAAAAGAAAAGCTTGGAGTTGCAAGAATGAGCAAAGTTCTTGCAAGCTTCCTTAGATGCATATTTATAGGAAAATGAAACATAAGAGGGTAAGAGTGGGGGGAGATGGCCGGCCAAAGGGGAAGGAAGAGAGAGAAAAAAATATCTCTTCTAATGTGTCATTCAAAGGCAAGGTGCAAGGCATGTTGGAGTATGGTGCAAAACATGGTGAGGTATGACTCTTTGAGTGTTTGAATTTCAACATGTGGTGGATTTATGGAGGGGGTAGCTGGTTCTCTATGGGAGCTTAGGAGGAATATTTTGTCATTTTATTTGTGTTATGACTTGGTTTAGGGAATGGGTTTAATTAGGTAATTGATTAGGAGTTTGTAAGTAAGTGTTTAGGTGAGACAATGGGTAGCTACGGATGTCAAAACATATTAGGGAGTGTTCTTGCTTCATTAGAGAGATTAAAACTCATTTTAAAGTGTAAACAATTATAGACACAATTCCTTAATTTAAGGAATTGGAGAGAGAAAACACTATTCAAGATTCAATGACTTGGAATCTTGAGTTTTAAAAAGAGATTTAAGTTTAATCTAAGCAATTTTAGGTTCTAATTAACTTTAATAAACTATTTTGACTATAGACTAATTATGGAAATTAATTAATCTTTGATTAGAGCTTAATAATGCTTAGGTTTGCTTAATTTCATCATTAGGCCCAGAATGCACTATGCAGGGGTAAAATTGTAATTTTGTACAAATATTGTCCGGGACCACCAAGACTTAAGCAAACATGCCCACACTCATAAAAACATCATTTAAAACCTTTGGGTGAAGTTCGGGCTTGATCAGGTCATCAATCGGTGTTAAATAGCCATAGGGGCGTTTTGGTCATTTAACGTATCGGAACTCAAAAATGAGATTCTTCTGCTCTATTAGCATATATACCACACATAATCCCCTTTTAACATTGAGCTGACCCTTCGAGGACTGCTGGGTCGGCTATCCTCGAATTCCAGGTCAAAAAAGATCTCAAGGGCATTTTGGTCATTTTTTCTCAAACAGAAAAATCGGGGTGTTACAAGAACAGGTTGGCCTGCCAGCTATAGGCTCTTGCTACAACCTATAGCATGACCTATTTAGTTAAAGACAAAACTCTTATTTTGATCCCTCTAAAATTTCAAATCAGGCAGATTGGTCCATGTGAAAAATAAACTCTCTAATTGATCCTTGTAACATTAAAAGGTTAGACAAACTGGTCTCTACAAAAGAAAAAACTTCCAAATTAGTCATTGCAAAAGTGAACTGTTAGATAAGTTAGTCCCCCTAGCCTAACTTAACAAAAGGGCTAACTTGTCTGAATAGTCAATTTTACAGGGACCAATTTGTTCTACTATTCAATTTTATAGGGGCCAATTTAGGAGTTTTTTTTCCCAAGGACCAATTTGTTCGACTTTTTAACTTTCAAAAACCAATTTGAGAATTTATTTTTTATAGGACAAGTTTGTCTGACATAGAATTTTAGAGGGACTAAATAGGATTTTAAAAAAGCCTTAGCCCAGCTCATTTAATAAACTGGCCAGGCCATGGCTTATACGGGCTAAGCTTTGGGCCCCTGATAGGCAACCTAGCCCATTGCCAGCTCTAACTGTGACAAGCTTTTCCTTAATCTAAACTTTTAATTAAATCAATAATCAACCAAGCAATGTCTTAAAATCCTAATAAGGGTCCGTTTGGATACTACAACTTGTGACTTTTTCTAACTTTCAAGAAGTCAAAAGTCATATTTTTACTTTTTATCCTGTTCGACTAAATAGCTTATTACTTCTCCAAAAATAATTCTTAGTGCTTTTTAAGAATTCAAAATATCTAGCTTCTTAATAAGCACTTTCCAAAACACTAAAAGTAAGCACTTTTGTTATTATGTATTTGAATATAAAATAACTTATTCATGAGTTACTTTTATATAAGAGCTTAAATAAGTTATTTACGCAAATGGGGACTAATATCATATTATGTTGATTCATCTAGGTTTCTCATCGACTAGTTCAAGCTAATCTCACTATACATAAGGGAAAAATCCCCCTTCTGTTTTGTGTAACACCCTAAAAATTAACCCAATGCATTTAAGTCGCATTATGGTTAATTTTCAATTATACTTTTTTGCCTCAAAATTTAACTTGTCTTTAAAATAGAATATACAAAAAATACATGTAATATATTTTTCTATATATAATAAAACTACAAAATTTGGCCCTTGCGCATGAGGTATAATAACTAACTACACCTTTCAATCATGAACATAATAAATCATAGAAACATAAATAAGCATCCATACGAGTCCAATTAATTTAAATCCATCACAACATAAACTAAGCATAGCACACAATTATTATGTATGTAATTAATCTATAATACAATCTCCACATAAGATATTTAAATAAGTTACACAAACAAACATAACAATCCAACCATTGGACCTTCGATCACTCTCAAATGCAGACATCATAAATGTTGACTTTAGTGCTCACTTAATCCTTTTGTTGAACAACTCTGATGCCAACCTCCTTTGAAGATAATACGAAAATAAGGGTTAAAAATCATAAATTTCTCAATAGGGATCATAAAATATAAATAAGCTTCATCGTTATTGTTCTTATCACTTTAGTTTATTCCAAAAGATACGAGCATGCATCAAAGTTCATTTTACAAGTTTGGAAAAATATGAAGTCTAAAATGGACATTTCTTTTAAGGGAAATTCTTTTAACACCTATTTAGATGCATACACCCATCATGGAGACATGGTGTGAGAGAATCGATGGAGAGAGAGAAGTTGGCAAAAAGTAAGTGGTAGGCTCCATGTGCTTTGTGAGTATGATGTTTGAATGTTTAAGATAATTAGGTGTTGAAATAATATTTTCCTTCTTTTAAAGGTGTGATCTTTATGTCATTATGCAACATAAACATAATGGATGTATGTCAATGCTCTTAAACAAATTAAGCCATAAAATACATCATGACACATATTACATTCTCTTTTCTCTTTCATTAGGTTACTTAGGCTTAATCTTCGCTTACCACCCTCAATTTCTTTCTTCTTCTTCATATCTTTTTTTGCCTAGGCTATGACTACTAGCCGTCACTAGCTTAAAATAAATAAGTGGGGTAAAGAGAGTGTATTTGGATTGCCTTCCTTTCCTATCACACAATTAGGGATTAAATTATCTAACTTCCGTTCCCAACATGTGACTAGGGGCCAAAAGATAACATCTCATGTTTTAATTGCCATCGAAAGTTATATTGAATTCATAAGCATTTATTAGAATCATCATAACATCATATTCATCATTTCTCATATCATGCCATTGTTCCTTTAGTCATAAACATTGTAACCATCATAATCGTCCATTTCATGTTCATAAACACTCCAAATCCACAATTTTGACAAAATTCTAGCAACACAAGGGTTGAAAACAGAACTCCACAAAATTGCTTCTTGCTCATGTTATTATAGCAATTGCATATTCAAATGAAAAATACATAATCCACATGCACTTTCCTCAGCAAAATTCTAGACACTTTTAAATCCAACAATTAAAGATGAATTCATCAAATATTCTCATCATTATAGCATATAGAAATTTCCTCAACTCAGTTCAAATTTCCATTCATTTACAAATGGCATATGGCAAGTAACAACATAATTCAACTCAAAGCGCATTCATTATAAGGGATCCGTTAGCTTGTTATACTTACTCCATTGAATATAATCTTAATATTGTGATATAATCTTGATAATCAACCAAATCAAATTTCAAAAAAATTGGACATTGATAGATATATTATCTAGTATCTAAGATCTACATATATTTTCAAAACAATTTTGTACGTCCAAAAAAAAGGAATTATGAAGCATCAAAATGCTTTGGAATTTTATGAAATTTTATACATTTGATCTATATGGTGGGAACTTACAATTCAACAGTTGGATTGATAAAAATTCGATAGCTATGAAAAGTTATTCAATAGAATAGGTAGAGCAAGATTTACTCTTAAAGTAAACAGATCATACACACACACATACACATACACACACCCCCTTCATGTGGAGGTTAGTATCCTCTGTACCTCACTTTGGACATAAAATCCAACTCTGTTTGTTTTGGACCATATTTATGATATAGGTAATTTGATAATTTTGTTTGATCCTAATTAATTACTAAATCAACATTTTAACAACAGATTCTCTCTTTTCTTATATAAAAAAAATTATCTCTTTGCTTTTTTCACACTTTTACTTTTCTTTTCTTCTATCTTTTTCTTTTACTCGTTCACTTTTACACAACTCACAATAGCTCCTCACTTTCTTTTTTACAATGGTCTCACCATCAAATTTTAATCATCCTATGTTCAACTTGCTTCACAAGGAGAAAAGCTTCAATTTTGAAATGTTTTCACAGTGCACCAACACAACAAAATTGATGATTGTTGGAGGCAAGGGGGGCAAGAGTCATTGAAATTATGGAAGTTAAGCATAATGAACAAAATAATAAAATGGATAATAATTAAGGAAAATATTATTGATGTGAATTTACACTGTTAATCCACGTATTTCATAGATACAACATTCTCTTGTGGAGCATATTGATATTATTTTTTGGGTGATTTCTCCTGGACTGTTAATGTCTCTTTCACTAGTGGACTAGACACAAAAACTACAATTAAAAAATAACTTTGATTGTTATATTAAACTTGATGCAAAGATCATAACAAAAGAGAATGTGTGCTTTTGCTATGTGAGGTGAAAAAAAAAGAAGACATGGAGAGTGAGAGAGTCGAGGGGGAATTTGATAAGAAGATTGATTTTGCATTTAATTGCAACTAAATAAAAATTAACAAATTACATGCCTCATAAATACGGTGTAAAACAAAGGGAGTTGGATTTTATGTCCAAAGTGAAATATGGATAATGCTAACCTACACACATTCATATGGACGTTAGTACCCCCTCCCCCCTTCCCTACACACATACATATATATATAAGTTACAATAATATAGCTTTAACCAAATATTATATCATTGAATAACTTTTTATTGGTGTAATTTTTTACAAAACCTACCATTGGATTAGAAGCTCCCATGATATAGATCATGTCTATAAAATTTCAATTTAATCTAAAATTATTTAGTATAGTTTTTATGTAATTCAAAATCAACATAATATATATACTTAAATTGAACAAGAATAAGAGCTACATGATTGTATTGCTATTAATGTTTAATTTTTATGAAATTTGACCCAAATAATCTTTATGATAGGTAATTATAATTCAACGGTTCTATTGACAAAAAAAAATTTCATAGAAAGTTATAAGTGGTATAACTACTTAAAGTTATACTGGTATAATTTGATTATAACTATATATATATATATATATATATATATATATATATATATATATATATGTATGTATGTATATAATCATATTCACAAAGGTTTATTAAGTAACACTCACAAGATCAATCCTTAACCTCTACCCTTACTCCAAACTTTAAGGACTAAATAGAGGATGTGCTTTACAATTCTTTCCGGTGCTCCCAAACCATATAACATATAAGATTAAGCACAAGAATTCATTTAAGACTTGAAGAACATGCTTCGATACCTCAAATAGGCCTTTATCATGATCAAAATTATGTCATGGCTAATGCATAGGGAAAGAAAAGATGGATTAAAAGAATGAAGGATAGACAAGTAATTTCACATTTGTTTTTATCTGTCGCCATGTGGTGACAAAGTGGTCGATCACCACTTAAGAATCCGCCCCAAAAACATAATATTAAAAAATGTGAGACAAATATTAAGAGCGCGTTTGGGTAGGTCATTTCCTGTTTTCATTTTCACTGAAAACAGAAAATGGAACCAAAAATATGTTTGGTTTACATTTTTTTAAAAATGTTTTCAGGAACTATTTTAAAAGAAAATTTAAAAATGACAAATCCTCATTTCCACTCTTTTCTTTGAAAGTGTTGAAAATGAAAATAGAGTGAAAATACGATGGCATTTTTGCAATTATAATCAAATCCACCTTCAACTGGCCACCTCCTTCATCTTCATGAGGTTGAAGACTAGATGCAGATCGATGAGTGGTGGTTTCTGCCTTGCTTCCACCATGTCCAACCTACGAAGTTGATGGCCAGCCTATCCTTCCTAAAATCGCAGGACGTTCCAAAGAGTCCCACAACTGTCATCCACTATTTCTCTCCATCACTGCTGTCAATGCCTTATTTGGCCTCCTCCGCAGTTGGAATTCAGCTAGTCACAACAGGAGCAGCACCTTCTATCTGCGATGTGGCTTCAACCTCCATGCGCTTCACTATTTCCACCGCGACAGTAACGTCACTCTATGACCTCGACCATTGCGACAATGCTCAGATATGAAGGAGCTCTCATCAATCGAGGTCCAGAGTCATAGATCGACTCTTATCGCGACTCTGGTGGTGGTTCTCCGCCACAACCTTCCTCTGCTACAACCACAAAATTTGCTCCGTTTGAATCGCCGGTGCTGCTACTTCGATCTGGCGAAGCCACCGTGTCGAGGTTCTTCTCAATTGGCTTTGCTCATGGCTTTTCCCCTTCCTTTTTGCAGAGGCATCCTCAACTCCACCGCGATCCGCATCTCCTCTGTCGTCGCTTGCTTCCTCCATTGTGACAAGGATCATCAATCCTTCTTCTTCTCCTTCTGTTGGATTTGTTTGTGTGATTGTGTTGTTGTGAAGTTCGTAGTTGTTTCTGGAATTGAATTTTTGAAATGTTGATGGTGGATCTGAAAAATGGAGCTGTGATGGTTGCTGATCTGGATATGTTGTTGAATTTGAATTTGAGATGTTGAGATTGTTGTTGATGAATACTGGATTTCTAGTCTTGAATTTGTTGATGGTAAATTCTGGAAATATATTTTGAAATAAGAAAAATCAAACATATTTTCATTGTTTTAACTTTATGAAAATAGGATCTACTTGTATAAACCAAACGCATTTCCTGAGTTTGAAAATATGAAAATGAAAATGCTTTTCAAAAAATGAAAACAAGAAATGAAAATTGGAAATATTTTCACAAACTAAAAGCACTCTTAAAAAGGCTAAAATCAAAATGAATTTAATTTTGATGCACTGACAGTGTAAAATAATTAAAACACTTAGTTTTAATGACTTTTCAGATAGTGGGTATAAAAGTCAACTATCATAATTTATGTGACAATACATGATTGAATGACTGTGTAAAAAGTTTTATACTGTCAGTGTATCACAATTAAATCCAATCAAAATTATCTATAGGGATTAAAAACATATTTAAACTAAAATACCTAGACATGCTTCCTATAAAAAAGCCTAAACACCAATTACTGAAATTAAAAACAAAATTCAATCGGTGGGCATCAGAAGGGTCAAGGTAAGTGGCACTGCCACCGTCGGTTTGGTATGAAAAGTGAATAGGGAAACAGGGAATCCGAATCAACTGTCAATTCTTTTTCGAAGAAAAAGTTCCAAAAAGAAAGAAGAGCCATAGGCAAAGGGACTGACTGGGGCAGTTGGCATTTTCTTTTTTTTTCTTTTTTTTTTCTCTCTTCAAATAAAAATAAAATTTTTTGCAGTCTGCTCCTGCCATGCTTTGGTTTGTTTGGTAAATGAATTTCTGGATCGGCGTCACTCTCTCAGTATCACAAAAAAAAAGCAAATAAAAAAAAAAAACATGTCTTCGAAATTACAACAAATATTATCTGATAAGGTTAGAAAACTCGTGCAAAACAAGGACATGGTTTTCGCTTCGTTCCGAAGACACTTGAGCATGAGGCGCCAAAGCTCCAAGGTTCAGGCTTTGTACAATCACTGCAACACCATATTCTCCCCTTCTTCTGGAACTGGAACACCCCCACCAAACTCCCAAGCTTTGCAGAAGCTCACTTCAATTTTGGGTATGTCTTTTTCATCATTCACAAACTAAAAAAGTTTGCATCTTTTTCTTTTTCTTTTGATTATTATTTTTCATGATTGCTTTTAATTTTAATTTTAATTTCTTTTAAAAAATCAACTTTTACGGCTAAGGTTGTAAAATAAATAATTTAGATGTTAAGAGTATGCATCGGATTCCCAACAATTGTTGCATACATGAGACTAAGGCTTGTTCGGTTGGTCAAATTGTGCTTGTGTGTATTGCGTGTTGCTGATTGTTGTGAGTATTGTTGTGCAAGTTTGGTCTTTTGTGGCTTAGTTGAAGTGTTGGTTGGTTTTAGCTTTCGTGATGATATCTTTTTCACATTGCGATGTATGAAGCTTTTAGGTGTGAATAATGTGTGATTTGGGTTTGAAGAGTGTGAATATACTCTAACTGAGCTGTGGAAATTATGAATAATGAAGACAAAGACCAATTTTATTTATAAAGGGCATTGGAATTATAAAGCTGCATACTTGAGAACTAGTAAAACTGAAAGGGATATTATAGAGAGTTTATTGTGGAGAATTATTCTGATGTTACTCAGTGAGCAATTTATTCAGCATACATACAGTATGATGCTGAATTGTTGTAAAGTTTGACTTATTTTCAGAAAAATTTGTCAATAACACTACCAATTTATTGGTGCAGAGTAATAAGGCATTTATTCTTTGTCTGCAACATTTCATAGATACTCTTCACCAATCTTTTCTATCAAAATACAGACAGTTTTTCATATACATTTGAACTTTGAAAATCACCATATGTTACATTGTTTTGGGTAATTGATTCCTGATCCTTGTTATTATTCCTACTTGACAGACACTGTCCAACCATCTGATGTTGGGCTTGTAGAGGAAGCTGCAGATGATGATCGAGGACATGGGTTTTTTGGAGTTAATCAACTGAATAGGGTAGCTCGATGGGCTCAACCAATAACATACATTGACATTCACGAATGCGATAGTTTTACGGTGAGCTTTACCATTTTAGTATGTACAAATAAGTCAACTACTCAAACTAGCACAGTGCCGTTAGAGCTCTTGGCCATTGGCTCATAAGCCGTGAGCCGTGGCCTTAAGACTTTTATTATTGTTCACATGATGTGCTGTTAAAATTGCAATGTGCTAAACAAATAGAAAAATCTAAGTCCATAGGCCATGGCCATTTGAACATTTGCTAGTCATTCTACTGGGATTCAGGTCCATGTAATATTCGGCTTGTATGTTGAATGCTTGAATAATAGGAGTTAAAATAGTATTGGCTTTTGCCCTTTACTAGCAGTATATACACATCTTGGCTTATTTAAATCTCAGCTTGTTAGTCTCACTTTAATCATCTATGTGGCTTGCTTGCTTTGTCTTCTTTTCTACAACACTATGGTAGTCAATATTTATGTGTTGTTGTGTCCATTAGTTGTCTCTGCATTGATGCAAACTTCAGTTCTATGCCTGTGTATGTCTATTTATATATTTTTGCAATATTTCTGTCCATTTCACATTATCAAAGACATTCTGAGTTTTGTTATGTTTCGTATGATTCCAATATAGCTAAACTGTCCATGGTTTTCTTCCAATTGAGTTGATCGTGATGTTTGTATTATAAAAACAATAATGGTGATTTTCTTGTGACATTCCAACCTGCGTGAAATGAGATTTGCACTTCAAGTAAGCAATGTCATTTGGTGCAGATGTGTATATTCTGTTTTCCCACTTCGGCGGTTATACCACTCCATGACCATCCTAGGATGACTGTATTTAGCAAAGTTCTCTATGGCTCTTTGCATGTGAAAGCTTACGATTGGGTTGAGCCTCCCTGCATTGTAAAAAGCAAGGGACCAGGACATCCTCAAGGTCTGACTTATACATTGCATTTACTCACAAGTTGACTTTATTTCATTATTTTAGAGTCAATGCTCAAAATGGTCCTCAAAAGTTATGTGAGATATTAAATTTGTCCTTCAAAGATTTCTTATATCAATTTGATCCTTCATAATATAAAAATTAAAATAACTATCAATTTAAGATACCAAGGGACTAAATTGATGTTCAAAATCTTTGAAACTAACTTTATACCATGTGTATCTTTGAAAGACTAATTTGAGTGTTCACCCTTGTTGTAAAAGGTAAGATTGCTCTTTAGTCTTTCATTTGAACTTTTAAGACCATGTCCCAACCAGTGTGTATTATTGTCTTTAGGGACCTGATTTAATCTCCATGTTTCAAATTGTATACTTTGGATCTAATTCAAGTTAATAAACAATGCTTATACATCAAATGTCAGTCTGCTCCCATATACATCTGAATATTACGTTTCTACTGGCTAGATCAGAACAGTTAGGACGCAAACATGAAGATCAGCTCAAGTCTCTTGGACTTGGTGGTGGGTGATTGGTCTAAATTGTATGTGGAGACAACATTATATATGAAATGTTCACTGTCTTAGATCTGCTGAAATATACTATATGACTATGCCTTGTTTTTCTGACTCTGCATGTTATACATTGGGCTGTTTGTTTAGTTTGGTTCATCTAATCTACTTGTGTTACAAAACCCAATAGCTTACTTTGTCACAATTTTTTTCTTCTCTTTATAAACCCTTTAGGGTTAATCAGTGGGCTGATATGCAGAATGTTCACAGTGGCTTCCCCCTTTCTCTACAAATAAAGGAAAAAAAAAATCAATAGCAATTGTTTCAATGCCTGTTATGATTGACTAAGACAATGATTAAAGTTCTCTTCAAGAGGAATTGCTGACAAGTAATATGCCATGTTTTGGTTTATATTGATACATAATTTTCGATGGCTACCTAGCCACTTCTGTCATTGAGGACTTAAATTCACATTATTTTATATCGTATTCAGGAAATCTTTTCTTGGACATTAGACGATATGAAAATCATCATGTTTAATGCCTTGTACATCCTGCTCTTCTGCATACATATTCTAAACCTACTTGTTAATTGGAATTATTTTTGTTTCGATTTTTCTATGTTGTAGTACGACTGGCTAAGTTAGCTGTAGATAAGGTCTTGACTGCACCTTGTGAGACATCAGTTTTATATCCAAAGCATGGTGGAAACCTGCACTGTTTCACAGCAGTGACTTCTTGTGCTGTGCTAGACATTCTATCACCTCCTTACAGAGAAGATGAAGGAAGGAAGTGTACTTACTATCATGATTATCCTTATTCAACATTCTGTAAGTAATCCTTCAAAATGAGTTTAATTTTTATACACTGACAATCAGCCAATAGAACATCACCAAAATGACAAGTCATAGTGAATAGTTGTGATAATGGTAGTTACTTTTTATGATTTATCATTTTGGTAAAATTTGATTGGCTAACATCAGTAGTGTAAATTTATTTTACGCTATAAGTGTATAGAAATTTAATTCTCAAAATATTGCTTATATTCCAAGCATTGTAGTACAAAGTAGTAACATTGCCTTGGATCACAATAACTCGTGATTGAGGATTGATGAATTCAATTAGAATTTTAATGCATTGTCGATATAAAAGTGTTTTACAATGACATCTAATTACATGTGATTATATATGACGTTTTTAAGATAGTAGATGTGAAATCAAACTTTTTTTCTTTCCACACGACAATACATGATTAGATATTTATGCAAGTAAAATTTATTTACTCTCATAATACATCATAATTAAATTCATAGTTTAAAGGCATGTTTGTTAGTGCTTAGGAAGTTAGAAGCATGTTTGTTAGTGCTTAGGCAGTTAGAATCCATTTTAGAACTTAAGACATTTTTTAAGGTAGGTGGGGAATCCAATATGAGATGTGCATCTGAGTTGTTTTCTTGATAATACTTTTGCAATACAGCAGCAAGAAATGGACCAAAGATATGTGATGGTGAAGAGGAGGAATATGCTTGGCTTGCAGAGATAGGAACACCCGAGGATCTTTATATGCGCCAGGGAGTATATGCTGGCCCAGCTATTCAGATTTAGCTCTGCTGCTTGGGTTTAGAAGCGACTATATGTTTCCGGTTGTGAAGTGTGGCAGATATTAGTGCCTGAAAATATTTTTTTTTCCCATTTTTCCAACTGCAGGCGAGTGACAGGAAGATCTGAATTGTTGATGCATGGCTTGCTTTGGTTGATTTATGCCTCCTTTGGCTGGATGCCATATCTAGGGGCAAAGATTTTGATACTAAAAGTGTTTCATTTTATAATTTCAGCCAGCCTAGGTCATCTAAGCTGTTATTTTCTCGTATATTATTGTAAGCATAGCTACTTTTGTAATATGCCTTCTAAATATGGTAGATACAGCAGATTGTGGTAACAAACTAATGATAATACTTTTTTATCATGAATAAGATAATTTTATTTGTATATAAATTATGGATGTTAAGAGTGAAGGGGAAAAAATAGTAACGCAAAGCATTCACGTGAGCAGAGGCTGACTAATAAAAGCAGATACTCACGAAAACTATACCTAATGTTGCTGCATGAAGTTATGTTTAATTTAACTACTTAGCATTAAAATAGTGGCTTCAAGCATAAGTTACTTTGTGATCATTTCAGGTAAATGCAAACACATTTGAAGCTAACCCAACAAGTAAATATTAATATTTCCAGAAACACACCTATAGTCCGCATACAGTTACATTCAACTAGCTCCTCGCATTGCAGTAGTGGCTTTCATTCAAGCTCAAGTTACTCGTTCACCAAGTAATTATTTCAGTCCAAAATAAACATACATTTGGAGGCTGACTCATAAAGTCAATCGCTAAGGCTAGCAGCTGTATCAAAACTCCAGATTTTCCTTGGTCTTGTTTGCTTTTTTAACCGAGTCAATGATAACAGATTCTGATGCAGAAATATTTCCCGAATAGACGTTGTAATTGGTACTCATTCACTCTAAGGTGATCTAAAGGCTTCACCAGCATATCGCACACTTCCAAGTTCCTCTTCAATGCGAAGAAGCTGAAAGATTTTTTGAAGGGAAATGTGCATTAGATCACTACAGAATAAGCTAATCACTCACATATTCAGCAATTGAACACAACCATTCCAAAAATTTCTTTTAAAGGATTAATGATGTTTATCGAAAAGAATGTAGAAGTTTGAAACTAAGACTATGAGCTATTCATTCTAAATATAAGTATCGTGATTTTTTTTCTTTTTTTGGGTCCTAAATTTGCATATGATGTTGAGATTCTTGTTTTTAAAGTAGCGTTTGTTTACTGTCTCCGGAACAGAAATACAAGAACATTGGAGACACAAACCTATTTGGTGGTGGAGACAGAAACAGGGGACATAAAAGTTTTTTGTCCCGGGAACAGAAAATATAAAATTTCTGTATCTCCAAAATGTGGAGACAGGATACGGAGACAGAAACTTAATATTTTTGTCTTTCAATAATACCCCTATACATATTTATTATTTATGCCTCCGTCTCCAATGTATCTACTGTTCCTGTATTTCTGTCCCTGTCCCTGTATTTCTTATCCCAAGACAGTAAACAAATTACCTAAGTGTATGCTTCAACATGCAAACTCCATTCCATGCCCAAATAGAGACAAGATAACATACAGGTCAGAAGCAAAGATAAAATATCACATGTAGAAAAATTTAAATGAACACAACTTGTAATAGTTCAGTCCTATGGATTTCTGAATTATTTTAAAATATTAATGGCAAAGATAAAATATTACATGCTAAATCCTTGAGTCAAAAAGGAAGATACCAAATTATTCCAGTTACCTGATTATACTTTGCTAATCGCTCACTTCGGCAAGGTGCACCAGTCTTAATCTGGAAGACAGAACTTGGATAATCAACATGAAAGTGATAACATGCCACAATCTACAGTAGTTAAAAAGATTAAATTCACCAAATTAAAAGATTAAGCATATAGAACCTGTCCACTGGCCAAGCCAACAGAGAGATCAGCAATGAAGTTATCCTCAGTCTCACCACTCCGATGACTAACCATGACACCCCAACCTGCAGCCTTTGAGTCAAGTGCAGCCTGAATTGATTCAGTAACAGTGCCAATCTGGTTAACCTGCAGTCAGTGGATAACAGAGAGCATAATGAGGAAATGCAGGGAAAATTAAACAAAAAATTATTAAGTACAAGTTCTATTAAATGTTAGAATAATGCAAAAGAAATTGATTAAAAAGGATCACCTTTAGAAGCAAACCATTACAAGCCTTTTTCTGGATGGCTTCAGCTATTCTCTTTGGATTTGTAACTAACAAATCATCTCCTACAAGTTGAATATCAACTGAAGAGAGTAGTGAAGCCCACGAACTCCAATCATCTTGATCAAATGGATCCTCAATTGAAACAATAGGAAATTCTTTCACAAAGTCTTTATAAAGTTCACAGAGACTCTGGGCAGAGTGAACATGAGTTCCATCATTTGGCTGTTTCTTGAAGTTCAAATCATACTTCCCATCCTTAGTGTAAAACTCCGATGCTGCAACATCCATGCCAATTTTAATCTGCACCATTGTTTTTTATTTCCTGATCAATACTATAGGACATTCAAATTACACAACAGCATAGAATAATGATATAACTGCTCACCTTGCCAGTGTAACCAGCTTTCTCAATAGCATCAATGAGTAAAACCAGCCCCTCCCTATTATCCTGCACATTGGGAGCAAATCCTCCTTCATCTCCAACATTACATGCATCTTGTCCATATTTAGCCTTGATTATGCCCTTTAATACATGATAAACTGTTTCACAAAATAACCAATTTACCTGATTGATGGCATAAATACCTCATCTGTGATGGTATTGACAAAATATGAAATATATGCTTTATAGTATGCAGTCAGGACATTTTTAGTTTACCATTAGCCATCAAATTTAGATGCTATATCTGTATGTCCAACATTCATGTATTAGAATGAAAAATAACGTCACAAATCATATCAATTCACATCCACCAGAATGATCAACCAAGGCATCAAGTTGAATACCAAAATGAGAAAATGCACACGAAAGATGCATGGTTGCAGCCACAAGACCAATAAATTCACAACCATACCTTCACTGCCCATGCGGAGTGCCTCAGCAAATGAAGTTGCTCCAACTGGTAGTATCATAAATTCTTGCATAGCCAGATTATTTCCAGCATGACTGCCCCCATTTATAACATTAAAAGCTGGAACTGGCATAACAAGTTCTTTTGTTCCAGAAATCTCCTGAATGTGCTTGTAAAGGGGCACTCCCTTTGCTCCTGCACCAGCCCTACACACACTCAGTGAAACTCCCAATATTGCATTAGCCCCTAGTTTTGACTTGTTAGGAGTTCCATCTAGTTCCAGCATAATAGCATCCACATCAGCCTGATTCCTTGTTAAACACAAAGAAACAAATGTCAACTGTACAGCACAAAATCTCAAAAACAGAATGCTATCCTTTTATTACGCATCCATGGAAACATAAAATTAGTTTCTTTCTTTATTTTCAATTCCTTTCAAATAATAAGTCAGAACTCAGAAAAAGAAACTATGAGAATTGTTCATTTGAATCAGAAAAGACATTGAGAGCTAAACACTGCACAACTCTCCATGCATATCAAGCTACATAGAATGACATAGCTCAGTGTGACTTCTAACTAGCTCAATATCATATTTCACAAAAATTGAATTCTATGAAAGTGCTGCTTCTATGTCTATATACAGCTACATTGCAGCATGATCACAGGTTCCTAACCTGTACAACTACTGCATATCATTTTTTTACTATAAAGACAGGTCCTATGCTTTTGATTATGTTGCATGAAGTGTACAACATGTCCCTGCTATTTAAACTAAGGCGTTGAAAGATTAGTGTCAAATGCTGGTGTACAGGAATAGCTGTATAGACAATTGACAAATTTTAAATCACCAAAATGGTTGAGATTCCTCTGATTATCAAAACCAAATAATGGCCTTCACTTGGCCAACCAAATTGCTTGTCTATGCTCCCAGTACCTGCACCAGCCCTATATGTTTAAAACAACAAAATTGCCCAGCAAGGGTATATTCGAATATACAAATTTGAAGGGAAATAATAGTAGTTTTTTCTTTTTAATATTTTAAGTAAACATTCTTCTTAAGATCTTAACCGACAAACTTCTAAAATAAGATTTCAATCACACTTTATTCATTTTTATAAAAGTCTCATAATTTTCTCAAACTGGAAATGAAAAACTGAAAAAATTCAACCTTCCTATTATTCAGCCTCCCCACCTCTTACTAACACATTTTGTTCAAACTCTAGCATAACCACTCAAAAGTGCAATCTTCTTTTTTTTTTTCCCAGTGTAACAAATCATACACACACACAAAATAAATAAATAAATAATAAGAAAACCGTCAACAACAATAACAACAAACAGCAAGTCCATCCAACATTCACCAACAAAATTGTTCAAAATGTAAAAACAGAACCTCAGAAACGGAAATAACCGTTTTTTTTTTTAATGTTTACCTAACATCAACACCAACAAGCTTTGGAGCCAAGACCTCATTGATGTTCCTAACGGCGCTGAGAACGCCCTTTCCTCCATAGACGCTCTTGTCACCGTCCCTGAGCTCGAGCGCCTCGTAAATCCCGGTGGAGGCGCCACTCGGCACGGCGGATCGGTACAGCTGGTCAGTTACCAGATCCACCTCCACCGTCGGGTTCCCCCTGCTGTCCACGATCTGCCTCGCCCTCACCGACTTCACCGCGCACTCCCTCGACGCCGTAAACGGCGCAGCAGACTGCGCCGCCACCGTGGCTGACCCCCGAACAGCGAGTGGCCGCGGTGATCGCCGGGAATCGCGGAAGGGGACGGACTGTGTGGGTGGCAGCGGGCGGGAGGTGATGAAGGATGGTGTTTGGGGAACGGTTTTGGTTGGTTGGGGTGTGAAACTCATAGCCATTGTTTCTTTCTTCCTTCTGAAGTGTTCAGTTTTTTATTTATTTATTTATTTTGAGTGAAGTGGGAGTGTGTTTTATAGGGAAAGGGTTTTCTTGGTGACGGTGTGTGTTTTGTTATGTTTTGATGGTTGTGGGAAACTCCGTCAAGGGGCGATGAGACTTATAAGTAGAAGTGAAAGCTAATAAACAACGCTGTCTTTGGAGGGTTGTTGGGCGATGCCATGACTACAACTACAAGAGCGATGATACAAGCTGGTTGGGGGGTGGGTGGGGTGGTGGGTAGGTGAAATGGTTGTCGTGTTGGGCATGCGTTTGCTTTATTTGTTATTGTATTTTGACTATTTTCATTTTTTTTCCCTCCTTTTTGTGGAGTGGGAAATAAGAGTCAATAGCTCTTTAGTCCTTTTAGATTTTCCATTCGGGCTATTTGGCCTTTCAAGAAAAATAATTGTTTTAACGGTCCCTAAAAATTGAGCTTATTAGTCCCCTGTTATTTCTCCATTACTTGGATAACACACGTGGAGCAGTATATTCATGACATGACAATATCATGCTAGAAGCAAGTGAAACGAGGAGAGGGACATATCAAACTCCCAAAACGTCATCATTTTGTTGACATAGTAAAAGTGAAAATTGAAGGTGGTCAGGGTAGGGTTTGACACACTTGCATTTAGATTCTCTACCCTAGCCCCTACATCATCTCTTCACCACCACCTCTTGTTCATTATCTCTTTATCTCTAACCCTAGTATCAACTCCACATTTTGCCTGCAAATCACCATTACTCCTTGTTTTATTAAGAAATTGGTGACAGAAAGGCAGACAGTGTAAAGATGACAGCACAGAGTGAAGCATGAAGAAAGTGACACGCAAGGTAAGCTTTCTTCTTGCCCGAAGTTTGATTTGTACGGCTCAAAAGCATGTGGTTCATCTGTTGAAACTTGACTAAAAGTGAATGTTTATTTGTATTGTTGATTGGTTAAAATATTGGGTTGTACAATGGTAGTCCCGAGGGAAAATGATTGTTAAAATAGTCGGTGATGCATGATGCATATAGTCCCTGAAATACCTGTGGTGCTTTGTTAAAATAATCATTCATTTGGGATTAGGGTAAAAATATTGGTTCTTTTGGGTTATTGTTAAAATATTGGTTCTTATGGGGTTTGATTTATAATATTGCTTCTTAAGGGGTTTGATTTATAATATTGCTTCTTCTTGGCTTTGATTTATAATATTGCTTCTTCTGGGTTTTGCGTGAAAAGCTGTGTGTTTGATGTTTTTCACATTACTATGATTACTGAGTATATGATCCCTATTTTTCATCATGGAGGCCACTTTGGTAGGGATAGTAATGGAGTGTTAGATTACTTGGGGGGGGGGAGTAGAGAAGTTCCCACCAATGGATGTTGATTTGGTGAATTTCTTTGACTTTGTTACGTTATTTAAGAGTCTAGGATACCATGACTACAAAACAATGTTTTGGTTGAAACCTGATAGCCCTACTTTGGAATATGGACTGAGACCTATTATGGGAGACAAAGAAATAAATGAAAGGTGTGATGCTAGACTAAAGAACAAAGGTATAAAAGAAATGCACATATTCCTTGATCACATAATTTCAGAATCTGAAGTTATAATTGTAGTAGATATAGATAATTCATGTAAGGAGCCACCCTATGAGGAGCCACCCTCTAATGATACATCATTTGATGGTTATGAGAGTGCAAGTGATCAAGCATATAAGCCTCTACCCCCTGGTTTGGACGATGAGTCTGATGATGATGATGATGAGGTCTTAAGGACTACAAGGAAGAAAAAAGTTAAACCAAAGAATAAGACCACCCCTTAGAAAAAGACCACCCTTAGGAAGAAAGCAACCCCTAAGAAGAAAGTAATCCCAAAGAAAAAGGATAGTGGTGTAGGTTTAGGGGATGAACAAGGGGTAGGTATAGGTGAAGTTATGAATGAGG
Source organism: Dalbergia cochinchinensis (assembly GCA_031216125.1). Classification (NCBI taxonomy): domain Eukaryota; kingdom Viridiplantae; phylum Streptophyta; class Magnoliopsida; order Fabales; family Fabaceae; genus Dalbergia; species Dalbergia cochinchinensis. The sequence goes on along the minus strand of CM062373.1, from coordinate 47,122,414 downwards.
CTGGAGGCAGTGAAGATTTGCAGACAGATTTTGATAGATATGAATATGAGTATGCATTCGAGGAATTGCTTACTCCTATGTCACCTAAGAGTACAGGAGATTCTAAGCCTGCTTACCCACAATTCAATGTAGGTGCTAAATTTGGTCAGGTGCATTTTGAAATTGGAATGGAGTTTGAAGCATTAGATGTTTTCAAGAAAGCTGTAAAGGATTTCAATATAGTAGAAGGGAGACAGTTTAAATGGAAAAATGAAAAACTGAGGGGTGGGCCTAAATATATGACTAAAGGGTGTGAATGGATGATTGTGTATTCATGGAATAACCTTACCAAATGCTTCCAAGTGAAAAGACTTGAATCTAATCATACTTGTTGTGGAGGTTTTACAAATAGCGAGGTTGATACAAAGTGGGCTAGCCACAAATTGGAAAAACTAGTTAGGATGAGTCCCACAATGAAGCATAAGGAGGCAATGGAACACATAAAGGAAAAATATGGTGTTCAATTGGAGGATAAATTGGTTTACAAGTCTCTCAAGAGGGCTAGGGAAATGGTTGAAGATAGTGAGAAAGAGTAATATGGGAAGACATGGGACTATATGCCAGAACTTATTGGGAGCAACCTTGGAACAATTTGCAAGATGGAAATGATACCACACCCAGATTCCTTTCCCTTTTTTCAAAGGATGTTTATCTACTTAGATGCCTGCAAAAGAGGATTTAAGAATGGTTGCAGGCCAATGATAGACCTTGATGGATGTTTTTTGAAAGGGTATTATGGAGGCAAATTACTTTTAGCCATGGGGCAAAATGCAAATAACCATTTTTTTGTGGTTGCTTATGCTGTAGTGGATAATGAGACCAAAGACAATTAGAAGTGGTATTTAACCTTTCTACATGAAGACTTGGGAGATTACCAAGTACATGGTTGGAACTTCATTTCTGACCAACAAAAGGTAAACAGCTTTTACTTAGTTACCAACACTTTGTTTATTGAAGTTTAAAGTCTGACATTTAATTGAATTTATTTTTTATGTTGGGTTTACTTTTTGCCTTGAAAATGCGATGCCAAATGCATATATCAGAAGTTGTGTAATGCATATTTAAAAGAATTTTATGAAGCAATGGAAGGACAAATAACTTAGGGGGATGGTGTGGCAATGTGCAAAGTGCACAACTGTCCCTAAATTAAATGCATGCACGAAAAAGTTGAAGAAGACAAATGAAAGGGCCTGGGCATACCTGGACAAGTTCGACCTTTCAATATGGGTGAAGGCCTATTTCAACCATTGGTACAAGGTTGATAACATAACCCATAACATGTGTGAGGTGTGGAATACAAATATTGTGAATTATAGGTCCAAAAACCTATACTCACAATGTGTGAAGAGTTGAGGTGCTACATCTGTAACGCCCCGATTTTCGCTAAACTTTCATAATGACCAAATTGCCCCTGAGGTCATTTTTACCCGAAACACGGGGACGGCCGGCTTTGGCCATCCTCATAGGGTTCATATGTTATATGAAGGGGATTGTATGAGCATGAGTGCCTAACAAAGCGGGAAAACCTCATTTCTGAGATTTACAAGATAAATGACCAAAATACCCGCAATGTAATTAAGGCAAGATAAGTTCCGTTTTGACCCGGACTTTGTTCTGAGGTTCAAAACCATGATTTTAAGGCATAAACTATGTTGGTTTAAGTCCCGGAGATCCCGGGCAACTTTTGGTAAAAATTACGGTTTTGCCCCTGCATATTGCATTTTCGGCTTAATGAGCCATTTAACTCCAAACCTAAGCAATATTAGGCTCTAATTAAAGGTTAATTAATTTCCATAATTAATCTAGAGCCAAAACCATCATTTAGAATTAATTGGAACCTAAAATTGCTTAGGGAAAATTCAAATCTCATCATAGTCTTATTCTTTAGAAGGAAAAAGAATATGTGAATAGTGTCGAATAGTGTTTCCACTATTCACATCAACTTTTCTTTTTGAGACAAGTTGTCACACTCACATCACTAGTCCTAGAGGTGTTGACTCTCTAATCCTTCTAGACCACCTCTAAACCTAGGGATTTATGGTTTTAATTAACCTATTAGTGCACCTAAGTACCTACTTAGCAATTTTTAATCCTAAGCCTAATCTATGTCACACCAAAACACACTTCTAGAACATGGTTTAAGGAGATATTTCTCCTCCCCAAGGCTGCCAAGAATGGCACCATTTTCTCTAGAAATCATCAAAAAAATTAGTCTATGTGTTCAAGCTATCTTGTGACATGTGTCTTGAACACTTTCAATCAATGATCAACTTTCAAGAAAAATTGTCACTCAAGACTCAAAGAATATTTTATATGGTCAATCAAGGCTTTCAATTCATTTCTAAAATGAAAATAATTATGTCTTTCAAACTCAAAAAGAATGATTTGTTTTTGTGGTCATTCAAGCTTTCTATCAAACTTTTTCAAGACAACATGTCTTACAACACATTACCTATGCCTTGGAATTTAAGTCTAGAAAATTTTCTCTTCTTTTTGGGCATGAGAAGCATGGTTTCTCTTCAGATTTTGCAGCCCAAAATTTTAAGTTTTTATGCATTTTTAAAGGTTGGAAAATAAGGTACATTCTAGCCATACTTTAGGACATGCATAGCTAGACTTTTCACCATGCTTTGAATGACTTTACACCATGCTTTGAACAAGATTTTTCCTCCCTCATGTGGCTGAAAAGGTGGCGAAATTCTCCCCCAACAGGCCTCCAATATTCAATTCATTTCACTTCTCTATAAATAGGTAGCTTAGGGAACTTGAAGCACCTTTGTTCATTTCACTAAAGCTTTGAGTTAGAGCACTTTGAGTTCCTTTCTCTCAAGTTCAAGAGCTCATCCTCTCCAACCTCTTCATCTTCTTCACTTCCTCTCAAATCTCAAACTCTAAGGTAGGGAGCTCTTTAAGAATGCTTTCTTTTACTTTCATGATCAATGTTTATCTTGTTTGAAAGTTGTGTTGTTAGCAAGTTTTTCTCTCAAACATTTTCGGTTTCTTCTTTTCTCTTCCCTTTCATTTTCGGCCTTAAGGCCATGGTAGTGAGAGCTTGATGATGAGTGCTCTCAAAGATGAAACCATGAGTTCATCTTAAAGTGAGGCCTCTAAAGCTTGAACCTTTCTTAAGAAAAAGTTCCATCATTTCTCCTTTTTCTTTCATTTTCGGCCTCTAGACCAAAATGAGGAGAGCTTGATGATGAGTGCTCTTTTGAGATGACCATGTGTTCATCCTAACATGAGACCTCTAAAGCTTGAGTTTTGTTTGAGAAAAGTTTCATCTTTTTCATGTCTTGGTTAAGACAAGGCTATGTTTTTCATGAAAACTCTTTTTGAGCTTTTGTTCCTTGATGTTTTCGGCCATGAAGGCTTAAAGAGCTTGGAAAAATGGTAGCTTTGTAATGAGCACTTCATGTTGGCCTTTGTCACATGATCAAACTCTAAAGTTTGAGTTTTTCCAAGAAAGGTTTCTCTTTTCAAGTCTTGGTCAAAGAATGAGTTATGTTTCTTTGATGCCTTGAAACTTTCCTTTTCTTTTTGTTAGTTTTTCGCCATGAAGGCCTCTTGGACTTGAAATATGAGGAGCTTGATGATGAGAGTTGTGTGATGATGTTTGTCACATGAACAACCTCTAAAGCTTGAGTTTTCTAAAAACAAGTTTATTATTTTCAAGTTTTGCTCAAGACATAGTTATGTTTCTCTTGGATCTTTGAAAACCCCATTTCTTTCCCTTGAGTATTCGGCCATGAAAGGCTTTGGGACTTAGAAAAATGGTAGCTTGATGATGAGGGCTTCATGTTGATGTATGTCACATGAACAAAGCTCTAAAGCATAGACTTGGTCCCTAGGCCAAGCATATTTGATTACTTTCTTCCATGTTGGTCATGAGTTTAGTTTTCTTTTCTTGTGAGGATGAGTTATGGGTTGAAACCTTGTTTCCCTTAAAGTCTTGCAAGAGCTCTAAACAAGATATAAAAGAAGTTGCATCCATGTTTACGTTTATGCTTCGCATTAGCACGTTTATTTCCTATGCCATCACTAAGACCCAAGATAATGAATGAACTTGCACAATGCACGTTTATGTTTCAAGCTTTGCATCTCATTTTATGTTTCAAGTCATCACTAAACTCTAAGAATAAGAATGAAGATGCATTTCATCTTTACTTTGTGCTATCACTTTATTTTCTAAAGGACTATAAAATGAAATGCATAGCACGTTTATTTTATGTCATCACTTGAAACTTTAGAGCTCAAAGACTTGCCCATTTCATCTTAAGAAAAGAATTAAATCAAGGAGGTATCTCCTTGAACATCATTCGGCCATGTGGTGTAAATGGCTCTAGGATGAGTTTCATTTAACTACAAGGGCCCATAATGCATGTCTTAGAATTTTTCTAAGCTTTGATGCACTTAACCAAGGTTTTAAACATGTTTTTAAGTTTTAAATCCTTGCCAAGAGCAAGCCGAAATGGCTGCTGCCCTTGGTGTTCCATGATGAGTTTTGGCAAAATAAACTTTGATCTTACATAGTCTTGAAGTCCCAAAAAGGTTCCAAGAGAAACTAGCAAGTTATATGGTTGAAAGAAAGGTTTTTCTCATGATTTTATGCCTTAAGGATTTCGGTTCTGCCTTAGTAAATTCCAGCACCTTAAATTCTGTTTTGGGTGGTCTAAATATGTTGTAATACCTTGCCAAGTATGTGATAATTGTTCTAGACTCTTTAAAGCACTATTAGTGACTTTGTTTGCTTAATATGTGAATTCTAGAACTATAAAGAATGGCAAAATGAGTTTCTGCCCAGCCTTGATAAAATATTTAGAATCACATTAGATTATGTCTAGATGTGTGGGAGCGACTCATAATTGGCTTAGGTATTAATTATTGCACCATAGAAAAAGTCGGATGCGAGAAAGGGCTTAAAACGCATTTTCTAGAACACGTAATTCATCAAATATGAACAACTACATAAAGCTGTCCAACCATAATTAATTAGGCTTTAGAACCTAAAGGATTATGGTAATGAGGTTAATCAATCCCATAAATATACTAGAAAGTAATGGGAAAGTTTGAGGTTACCCGATTTAGGGATTTTTACCTTAAGGGATGATTATGCGCCTCTAAGTTTGATGATGAATTGATGTGTTAGCTCATGGCGTGTATGGTGCCATGTTAACTATTATCCCTATGTGATAGCGTGTACTAACATGTTATTATTATTCTTTAAAAAGGACTTAAAGATGCCGAGGTAGTAATTATGTGTTATGCATTAATTATGTGGCATCTTAAAGAAACATGTTAAACTTAGGATGACTTAGAACATCAGAATGCAATCCTTTGAAACCACCGAATTAAGGGTGGGGACAATGTGATTCTAGCCCCTAAACCCGTACTTAAAGTCGGGAGTTGACTTATCCAAATGGATAAAGTCTAGATGCTAGTGACGACTAGCGTGGTATGAGCTCATAACCTAGAGATTTCTCAAAAGGGAGAAATATTACGGCGGCTGATTAAGTAAAGGTTCTTATGTCACCTAAGTAACTTGATTATATGATTTATGTTTCATGTATGATTATATGATTTATGTTTCATGTACTGTTATATGATTTATGTTTCATGTACCAGTTATATGATTTATATTCCATGTACGATTATATGATTTATGTTCTACGTACCAAGATACATGATTTATGTCTATGATTTTAGTATATAGCCTATGTAACACAAGTGCCATGTTAAAAGAAGCAGATTCTCGGAAAGTGAGATTTTTGGAAAACTCATAATTGAACCTATGTATGTCCATTATTTTATAAATAACCCGAGATTCCCGGAGAGGTATATGATGACACCTAGGATAAAAGGAAAACCCTATGAAGTTTCTTTAGTAAGAATCTCACTCCTCTATCTTTTCCTTTCCATTACGTCTTCAGAGCGAGATGGCGACCTTCGTCCTATTCATTGACACGCCACGGTGGGAGATCCACCATGACCGGAGCATGGGTCATTTCATTTTGAGGGCGATTATCTTGTGCGCATCTTCATGTTTTTAGGACGGCCATTCGCACACCCCTTGTACGATTATCGCTTCTCCCCAAAGCATCCCCTATGGTGACCCGCGATCTTTGAGCATGCACGCCACGACATGAGAGGAACTGCGGACCCACTCTGCCGGTTCAGCGGACGCGCGCGTCACGTGCCATCATCGCGGCACTCGAGGAGGACCCTTCAGAGATTCCCCATGGACCATGAGGGCTCGCCCCACTCCGCCTCGGCGGCAGATAGGCGGCGAGGAGACGATCACTCGGCGTCGGAGGGCTTGGTGCCGGACCATGACCCCGACGTGGGCGACACGTTGATCCAGGGCATGCACGCACTGCCGAGCTCGCCGTGGATTGGCTACGTTCCTCCGTAGCCGTGAGTCTGCTATGGAGATTGGAGGGTAGTCCTTAGTGCACACACGTCACATAGTATGGATGATACCTCTTTTGTGTTGAGGTTATCCACCTTAGGTTGCACATGGGTAGGGATGCTTCTTTCCAGTTCTTTTCCATGTATTCTGTTTTTCTGCCGTATTCATGTCACTATGTACTTGAAGAGTCCTGCCCCGTAGGGTAGGCATATTTTATCTATGAGGTATTTCAGTTATGATTGATGTTATGTTCGATGTTATGGTTTGGAGCCATTCGTATGTTATCGTTCCGTATACTATGATACTGACTCGTAAAGTTACGCGCGGCTTCTATTTTAAGTAACGATTTCAAAAAAAAAGTTGGCTCGTATTTTCGTTAAGTCTATTTTCCCAAGAAGATGAACCATGCCAGTAAGTAATGACTAATATTTGGCCTAAGTACGTACTAGTAGTATTGGGTTGAATATTAGGGTGTTACAACATCATGCGAAAAATGGTAGGCCACAAGAAAGTGTTTGCCACTTATATTGGCAAGATAGCACCTGTACAACAAAAGAAGTTGGACAAGATGAAAGTGGACAACAATAAATGGATCCCTACATGGAATGGTGATAATGAGCATCAACTGTTTGAAGTTCGACACTACTCAAAGAAGGCAGCTGTGGATCTCACCCTACACACTTGTGCTTGCAATATGTGGAAACTAACTGGTAAATATGTTTACATATGCTAATTGTTTGATTTCATTCTTTAGTTAGAAGTAATGAGGATTGCAATTGAATTTGTATCTGACAGGTTTACCCTACCAGCTATGAAATTGCTGCAATTGCTTGGAAAAATGAAAGACTAGAGGATTATGTCCACCAATAGCTAACAATGGACACCATTAATGCCACATATTCACACTGCCTTCAACCAGTGAATAGTGAAAAGTATTGGGTCAAGACAAACTACCCTCAGCCAATCCTACCAATAATTAAAAGGCCAATTGGTCGTCGTAAAAAACACAAAAAGAAAGATGGAGGTGAAGAGGTGCCTTTTAATGGCAACAAGATGAAGAGAAGTTGATGTGCTACTTATGCCAAATGTGGTCAAACTATGCACTATTTCAAGACATGCAAGGATGGACCACCAGTCTATAGTCCTCCAAATAGACCTAAGGAAAGGAAGTCTAGAAGAAATAAATCTGGGAATGAAGGACTACCAGCCCCTCAAGCTGAATCTCAATCACAGATAAACAATTCAACTCAATATGGCCTTTTTTGTCCTGTTTTGATTTTCATTAGGGACTACTTATGACAATTGTGAACACCCAATTTTGTCCGATTCGTTAACAAGAAAATTCAAAATTCGCATCTAATTTACAATTCTTCATTTCGATTCTTTCATTTCTTTTGAGAAAAATGTTAAAAAAAAGAAAAAAAAAGATTTTCCAATTATTTTTATTTTGTTTCCAAAAAAAAAATCAAAACAAAAGGTCCAATTCATCAGGTCGGTCCATTTGCATTTCAACCCAATCCATACTTTTTTTTGTTACAAGCCCAATTGTTTTTTGGTTACAAACCCGTTTATTTCTTTTAGTTTCAGTCTCCAAAAAACAAATACAAAAAAATATAAAAATGAAAGATGCTCAAACAAGGGCATGTGCGTTATGGCTGTGCCTCCCACTTCATGCTTCCTACTTTGGCCTCCTAGTATTGTGCCACATCCTGTACATCCACAAACAAAGCACAAAATGATGGGCAAGCAATCAATGGCATGCAACTGCGATTAAAAAAATAAAAGGAATAAAGAAGGCATTCAGCCGCTACAGAAGCATAGGGAGCAAGTTTGGTAGGGGCTCCTGATTTTCAGAAACAATATGGGATTATTGATTAATTAATCAAGTGAAAGCTCAACACAAAAGGGAATCAGCAGTAACAATGGAGAGGAGAGATTGAGAGAATTCAGCAAAAAAACAATTAGGGAATATAGAAACACCAAGAAAGATCAATCAGAAAACACGAGACCAGCAACTGAATCCAGCAACAAACAGAAAAAATAAGACAACAGTAGGAATAGGTATACTTTAGTATTCATCACAAAAATCATTAAGAGGCCCCAGCCTCCCCTCACCATACTACAGCCGTGGCCTCCTTTTCTTTTCTTGCATCACCACTACTCACCATTATCATCATCTTCACAATATCATACACAACCACCACAATAATATCACTAGTAGCAATCCATCCATCTTAAACCAAACTGTAACATCCTCCCAAGTACAACATGATTTTTAAGTCATAACATCATACTCGAGAAGTTGTTACTTATAAATTAACGGACCTTTCTTAAATATCTATAATAAGTTCGATTGAATCGTAAAGTAACTAAATCATAGTTCTATTAACATATATGACTAAGAAACAAACATTTATTGATTATAAGGTGAGTACAAAAGGAAGTTCTTCTATGAGCTTTAATACACATGCGGTCTCTATTATAAATACAGACATAGACATATGACTAAGTACAATCTGTACAAACTTCAGCTGTAAACTACTGCAAATCCGAATTCCTCTCATAAAGTAGCCTCCTTGTTCTCAGGACCAACCTAGAGATGACACGGGAACACAAACACATAGGGGTGAGAATTCTAAAATTCTCAGTAGGTTAACTCCCCAATTACACAATCATAATGTTATCGTCATCGCTCCAGTCACTTCGGTTTATTAAGAAAGTGTGAGCATGCAATATATATATATATATATATATATATATATATATATATATATATATATATATATCAAATGTTCGTTTTAAAGTTATAAAATCACCTTTCCGAAGTGGGTTTCTTTTATTATTCAATCACTTAAAACATGCATTTTATGACATTCAGGATCATAGAAATTCCTTCAAGACCAATAATTTAACAAAATATACATGTACAAATGGCAATTTTGATGATCTTTTCGTGCCCTTGACATAATAAAGGGGACTTTTCTGTACCCTAATGAGGACCTTGCCGTGCCCTTTTCATAATAAAGGGGACTTTTTTGTGCCCTTGTGAAGACTTTTTCGTGCCCTTCTCATATAAAAGGGGACTTTACTGTGGCCTAATGGGGACCTTTCATGCCCTTTACATAGTAAAGGGGACTTTTCCATGCTCTAGTAGGAACCTTTTCGTGCCCTTCTCATATAAAAGGGGACTTTGCCGTGCCCTTTTTAGATAAAAGGGGACTTAATTTTTCACTTAGCACATACATCACCCTCAAGCTCACATATACATGCATCACATTTCTATATGCATGAACATAATTCTCTGATCTCATAATATTTCAAACCTATATATATCATTCATTCATTCCTCATAACATAATCTTGAAAGTCCATGGCATGCATTCATACACATCAAACATGAACCAACTATCATTTGGTCACTAATTCAAAGCATTATCACAATTTTAGCACATTGGTAGATTTTTCACTCAAGTAACACAATTTATTTTTCATATCAAATAACCAATTCAAGGGCTATAAAAATTATCTAAGACACTTTAATGTGTCCATAAAGTTTCATAAAAATTTCAGAGTATAAAAAGGTCTCTAACTATATTAATAAAATCTTACAATTTTAGATGTCAAAAACTATACACTCTCAGCCAATAGCCAAAAGTCTCAACTTTTCTACCCTATCAAATGAACCCAGAACTTTGTACCAAAAATTAGAGTTGAACCTCATTATGTCCTCAATATCCTGTGAAAATTTTAGCTAATAATTCGATCATTTGCTAGGGTAATAAAATTAGACAAATTCAGTACTATAAATTGGACTGGCTAGACAGCACTCCTGACCAGTTCGGTTTTCCATTTTTTTAAAATAGTAAAAGTGATAAAGAAGACCCAAGAAAATTACTGGAAACTATTCCATATGTTAGCTATATCATATAAAAATTTCAGCTCATTATGATGTCTCCAAATCAGTGAGAAAAATCAAAACATTTCACCTGCTTGCTAAAATTCGGGATTTCCAGAAGCATCATTCATAACATGCTTTTGCAAAAAGGGTTTCCTAACTTCATCAAAACTCTCTACCAAAATTAATACATCAATATCTATGTGAAATAAATCAATATAAATAAATAGTTCCAGCCAATTCAATCAGAAAGTCTCAGAATAAATTTTGAAAGAAAAGATGTCAAAGAAAATCCTACTTGAATCTCCATAGCTCCTTGCCTAGAACAATCTTCCCCAAGTGTTTTTCTTCATCCAAAATCCTTCCAAACAGCCCTTAAACCTCTCTTTGGCAGTGATGTATAATGGCTCAAAATGGGCAAATAGTGATGGATTAAAATTATAATCGGTTAGTTTTGTAGGTATTGAGGTGTAGAACAAGTTTTGTGAAGAGAGTTTATGGTTTTTGTAAGATTTGGCTATGGAAATGGAGGTTTGAAATCAAGTATTGATGCTCATTGAGGAGCAACAATGGTGGCTGTGTGTGTTCAGAAAGTTGGCCGAGAATGGAGCTTCTTAAAGAAGCCAAATGTTAAGATCATCATGTATTTAATAAATGAATATAATATATTATATTTAGATAATTACTAATCCAATGAAGTAAAATCAATGGTTATGATTCAATCTTATAATTCAAGATTGAATCTTAGCCATTCATTTGATTTAAAGAGATAGGTTCATTTGTTTTGTAGAGATCCAATTACTTTTTGGTGTTAAAATTCGCACACCGAAATTTCACTAAACAGGCGAAGCAGTATACCCAGGAAATCAAACAATACTCAATATTTAATTCTAAGTATAAAATTTTCATTTATAACTATTTCTAACCTTATTTCCATGTTTTGCCAATTTCGGGCACCTCTAGGTCCCAAATCTAGGGTTTCGGCTGTCCTGGCAGGCTTGTGGAGCCTGTAAAATACTATTCACATTTTTTTTTTACAAATCCCGTGGACCGTCCTTATCATTACTAAAACTGTCAGATTTTTGAAATTACGACTAGTAAAGTCTAAATTAATTTTTAAATAATTTTTAGGGTGTTACACAAATAATAGCAACCTATATTCAAACCAAATAGGAGCTAGAAATAAAAATAAAAGAGGAAAAGAGAAGGTAGATCGCGACGGCTGCCACCGCCTTTGAGGCTGTCACCATATGTACACCGACGCTCTTCCACTGCCAGCACTAGTCACACTAATAGCCGAAAAACGCCATGGCTCAGCTCCTCGGTCCTCCATCGAAGCCCTCGTCTTTCTCAGCCTTGGTCCATCACTGCGAAGCCAAGCCCACCAACGCTTCCACCGCTCCCTCTCCTCTCCACCACAACTCCAGCCACCACCACAAATCCGGCAACCACCTTGTCTTCGCCTAATACCCCATGGTCCCTGCAAAGCCACCAGCAGTCGGAAGAACTGCTGTGCTCCCATAGCCAGATTTGCAACCTCTGCCAGTTCCTGGGAGCCTGTCCCAGCAGCGCCGCGGTGGTTTCCTCTTCCCCAACGCCATCGCGAGCTTCCCTTGCCGCATACAACCACGCACGCTCCTCCTCCTTGCTTCGATGCAACCGGCCATCCCAGCCGCGGCCACCACGAACCCAGCACCATCATTTTCCTTCACCTCGCACACAGCCTCCGCTGCAGCTCAGCCAGATCTCCGCCCAGCCTTACAGCTCTCCTTTTCTCTTTCCCATCACATGCACTCCCTTCCTCTGTTTCTCTCTCTCCATGTTGTGCCTCTATCTCTATTTTTTTATTTATGTTATAGTGATTTAGGAAAATTAAGTTTAAGTTTAGTGTTTGTTCCTTTTGGGTCAGCATTTTTTTTTATGTCAGTTGTTTGTTGGCCTGTCTTTCTTGGAGTATTGGGCTTTTGGGTATTGGGTTACAGAAACTTGGGTCTTGTTTTAGTTTTATTTTTGGGTACTTCGTTTTTAAGGCTGTTTGGATGATGATGTTTGGTCATTTTATTTTCATTTTGTTTTAGTGACCATTGGATTTATCTTAGGCTTATGTCCCTTGTTTCTTTTTTTCTGAAATATGTTTTGGTCTTATAAAAATAAAAGTGTTTTCCCTCCATTTAGTGATAAAAATCCCTTTCAAAAATTAAAATCAATCAACACATGTTTTATTCTCTTTTAATTAAAATCAATCAACTTAGAATCATTTTCTACAGAATGACATGACTTTGAGTTCCTCATTGCACTAGAGGATACATCGGCATAGTTAACAACTATCAAGTCAAAATTAGTTTTTCATTAAATTGTGTTCTCTTTTAATTTAATTTTCTTTCCTTTTATTTATTTCTTTTTTGTCATATAATGAATTTTGGAAAAAATAAATATTGATAAAATCATAATTAATTTGCATAATAAGCTTTAGGGTAATCATATTTATATAGATGTATTAGGGGTGCAGTGGGATTAAGTTTTCATCCTTCCCTAATCATAATCAGACTCCTGAACCTTTGATCTCTTTTAAAAGACCAGTTTGCAAATCAAAAGGTTTTTCAATATTAACCATAATTAAAGTTGGTAGCGACTCCCATTTTTATTTTTAAAGTTAGTTGTCATTCCCCATCGTGGCGCCATCCGAATATGTTATGACAGTTTGGCGACTCCACTAGGGACTTTTTCTAGAGAGAGTTAAGCCCATTGGAGTTAATTATAGCAAATGTTTATAATTTTTACAATATTTGTATTTCCCCATCATTTTTTTTATTTTTTAAATAATTGCTTTCTTTTTGTGAGTAATCGTTATTTTATTTGTACATATTTGCCATTCAAATCTTAGGATAGAGATTTTTATTTTTGTATATATTTGAACCTTAGGGTAGATGACTTTTTGTATATATATGCCTCTTTGATTTGTTTTGCAGGGATGTATATAGTGTTTAGGATTTAAAGGTTTGTATGCTCCCTACACACACTTTTACTATTTCTACACATACTGTTTGGGCTTTATACTCGAGCTTTGGAAAAACCATAGGGCAAGAAGGGGTTTTGATGTTGTTATTGTGAGGCTTATACTTCCATGACAGTCGTTGACTCATCCGCTCAGGTTGTTACTGTATAGGTTGCCATATTGTGACTTTCATATCTCTATGGTTTGACTCATGGAACTAGGTCTTTATCTTATTGGTAAAGGCAACCTGGAGACCATAATCTTTTAGGGGTCTAGATCCACCCAAAAGTTGTGCACTACTAGAATGACTTTAGTTAGCTACCTCAAATAGGGTCGACCATAGAACCACCAAGCATTAGGTCTTACCTTGTTAGGACACAAGGGAGCATATTTTTTTGTTCCTCTCTTTTATCATGCACTATGCATCCTTGGCATCATGTAACGTTCAACATAGACATTATAACATGCATTGTTCCTTTTTGCATAAATAGTGCATATTTTAATCATGCATAACACATGCATTCATCTCATCAAGTATGTTTATTTTTTTTAGGATAATAAATAATAATCACATTTAGCTATGTCACATGCAGTTTTCCATACAAACCTTAGGATAAAGATGTTTATTTGTTATATATATTTGGAACCTTAAGGTAGAAGACTTTATTTTATTTTTTCTTGAAACCTTAAGATAGTCAATTTTGTTTCTTCAATATTTTATTTTTTCTTGAAACGTTAGGATAGTCAATTTTGTTCTTGAATATATATTGTTTTGATGTTTTCCTTTCAGGAGAGGGTAGTTTTAAGATCATAAGGTTTCTATGCTTCTCACACAGTATGCACAATCACTTATCTCACACACAATTTTGGCTCTATACCCGAGCTTGTGCAGCCTAGGAAATAGGAGGGGTCCCAACATTGTCATTGAGGGGCTTCATGCTCACTTGGCATATGGTAGGACACCACCCAGATTGTTACTAGTATCATGAAATGGTCATATTGAGAGGGTTCATCCCTACTTGTGATCTTTGCTTGAGTTGGGTGTCCATCTCATGGATAGGGGTAATCAGGGGACCACAACCTTTAGAAGTTTAGATCCGTCCCGAAGCACTGATAGAATGAATCTAGTGGCTGAACATCCGCCTTTTAGGACATAGATGGGCATCCAGTTTCTATTCTCACTCATTTATTGTATATATCTCAACATATATGCATGCATTTTCTTCCTTTTCTAAAAAAAAAAAGATTTTTTTATAAGCATATCATTCATAGGCATCCATTGTACAAAAAAAATGATGAAAAAATTTCATGCACGCATTCTTCCTATGGGCACGTAGCATGCATAACCCCCATTTAGGATAGAAGTGTCACGCATGGTGCCAAAAAAACATAAAAAATCATTTCATTTCATTGCATGCATTCAAAAAATTAATGCATGAATCATTCATTGTATATATCTCCAACATACATGCATACATTTTTCAAAAAAAAAAAAAATCTCATTTCATATACATTCTATCTCATTCATACATGGCATGCATTTCGTTCTCGTATTGCTTGTGGACAACATGCATTACTTACTCTTATCACTCATTCATCACCTTGACATCATAAAAAAAAAAAGATCATTTGGCATTCATTTTCATGCATTCATAAAAAATAGTGTGCATTCATGTATAACTTGCATTCAGACATCTTCTTTCATACATAGTCTGTATCCATAAAAAAAATGAAAAAAGACATTTGGCATGCATTCGTATAGTCTATTTCATGCATAATCCACATCCAGTGAGTAAAAAAAAGGTACATTTGGCATTCATATATTTTCCTTCATACATATCCACTTCCATAGGAAAATTGGCATCCATTCATGGTCAATCCACATTAAAAAAAACTGGCATGCATTCCTGTACACATCTTCTTTCTCATTGTTTTTCATCTTTAGTTCACGTCTAAAAAGAAAAAAGAGAAACAAAATCATTTGACATGCGTTCATACTTTCTTTTCACATATCATAATTACATCCATGCAAAAAAAAAAAAATCAAACATGCATTCTCACATCTCATTTATTTATTACCTAGTTTGCATAATGCATTTCTTTTCACACATGATAGCATGCATCAATAAACTTTTAAAAAAAAAATCTCTTCTTCTCAAATCATTCAATAGGCATAGCATACAAAAAAACAAAACTTCATCCAATATGCATCAATAACACATCATATAGTAGCATTTTATTTTGTAAAAATAAAAATGCATCATTTCGCCTCTATACATTGCTCATCCAAGTGAAATTTTGTTTAGTCCAAGATGTTGTGTTTGAGAATAAAAAAAAGAGAAAAATAAAGAAAAATAGGGACCAAAAAAAAAATAAATGAGATAGGCAAGCCAGGGCTAAAGAGTGAGGAGACAAGAAGGTGATCTGAAGAACCCTTGAAGAGCATATTTGAATAAGTCATTCCTGGCATTGAGGCTGACGTCGATGGGTTAAACAGAGCTTTGGAGGATGTGAAGTGATTTTCCTTTCAAAGAGACATTAGGGAATAAAGATCAGAATCATGACTTGACTTGAACTTCATCAATGAACTGATGGTTTTTATGGCCTCAAATTGTGTCTAGGCTTTTGAAATGATGGAATGATTATGCATATTTCTTCTAACACATTGTCTTCCATCTTTTATCCACACATTCTTCATTCATTCTCCACTCTCTCAATTTGTTTTCCTTTCAAATACCTTTACTCCATGCAAATAATTTTGTTAACTCATCAATTGATTCTTGTGTTACAATGAATATGAACAATCATGATCTTGATGAAAATCCAAAGCTATGCAAACAATATGTTCAGGTGCTACACTTAGTGGAAAATGGTCAAGCAACCAACAATCAAAGAGTAAAATGTCACCCAAAACACACTAGCTCAATCATCAACTAGGGCAATTTTTAATGGCTGATAGGAAAGCTGTAATATGCAAAGCATTAAAGGTGATCAACATCAATCTGCCAAGGACAAACATATCAAAAGAGGAGGAAACAATTGGTCTTTCACCCTTTGACATCAATCGTAAGCTCCAAAATAAGAATAGTCACACACTGTGAAAATTCATCTCAGGTGAAAAACTAGGCTAATTTTCTTTTTTAAAAAAGGGTGTTCAAATCAAAAAGTGAAATAAAAGGCTCACTGGATCCCAAAACAAAAAACTCAAAAAAAGAAAGAAAATGAATTCATGCAAAAGTTAGAGCCGAAAAAGAAAAAAAAGAGAGAGAAGAGCTCGCTAAGTCAAAATGACAATCTGGGCAAAAGTTGGAGCAAGGTGTAGACTAAATTGAAAACCTGAAAGGGTAGTCTAGGAGAAGGAGTGTTACTTCGGAATCAGGCAAAAAGGAGCTTATGAACAATATCAAGCTGGAGCAATTAAAAGACCATTGAACAAACAAGAGTCATCCTCATAGAATGAAGAGTTAATAGTCCAAGGAATATATGTGGCATAGCAATGGATTCTAATCGTGATCATGAAATCTAACTCAGAGTAGCCAAGCAATCAATGAAATGGGTAATCAAATGCAATCTGCATTGTATATCCTTCACACCTCATTATAATCCTTTGTCTTGTAAATATTATATACTTTCAAATCCAATCTTTTCATTCTAACCTCCATCTCACCCCTATCCTCTCTTTCCTCCATCATCAAATTCTCATCATGCATAATCAAGACATCAAACAACAAATCAAGTGAAGTCAAGTCAATGTCTAGTTCAAAAGGAGCTTGCTAGATCGAAAACTCAAGAAAATGGTCTTGGTAAGAATTAGAGCAAGCACAAAGAGAAAATGGAAGGAAAATGCAAAGAAAAGAAGAAAACGAATAGTTTACTTGATCAAAAACCTGAACGGGCGCTCTTGGCAAAAGAAAAAATTTTAGAGCAAGAAAATAAGAGAGGGGGAAAGTTTCCTCAATTCAGCAACCAAATATGTCTATTCATACAAAATTGGGGCAAAATTGAAGCAATGTCCAAAGCATGATAAGGTCAAGACGAGATCAATGAGGAGTTGGAAACAAGAAAAATGGGAAAAAGGGGAATCATAAAGTAAGTTGTTCTCAAATTAACTCATCTTGGATAAGATAAAGGTCTTCTCAAAAACGATGTTTGGATGCCAAAACTGAGGCAATTTTTTTTTTCGAGAGCTATTGTCATCGCTCTTGTCACTGAGTATATCACTACAATATCAGTTTTGCATCAATTTATTCATCATATCCTCACTCCACCAGCTTTGCATTATTCATCATATCATTATCACATCATTTTACATGCTTTACTAAATACTTTTGAATTTTACATGCACTAGCAGTGTAGAATCATCATTTAACATCATTCATCATATCATCATGCATTAAATCTCTAGCAGTGTCCAACAAAACTTTTTGCATTTTCATTTATCATTTTCTTTTATACACTTATCATTGCCAACATCATCACCATGTATCATACGTTCTGACAAAATATGTGTTCATATCTTTACTTGTCTCTTACAGTAAAATATTAGAGTCACAAGCTTTACATTTTTCAATAAGAAACAAGTAAAGAGGGGCAACTGCGAACACCCAATATTGTCCGATTCGTTAACAAGAAAATTCAAAATTTGCATCTAATTTACAATTCTTCATTTCGGTTCTTTCATTTCTTTTGAGAAAAATGCAAAAAAAAAAAAAAATATTTTCTGATTATTTTTATTTTATCTCCAAAAAAAAAATCAAAACAAGAGGTCCAATTCATCAGGTTGGTCCATTTGCATTTCAACCCAATCCATATATTTTTTTTGTTACAAGGCCAATTGGTTTTTGGTTACAAACCCGTTTATTTCTTTTAGTTTTAGTCTGCAAAAGAAAAGAAAAAAATAAAATACAAAAAAAAAATAAAAAATGAAAGATGCTGAAACAGGGACATGTGCGTTATGGCTGTGCCTCCCACTTCATGCCTCCCACTTTGGCCTCCTAGTGCTGTGCCACATCCTGTACATCCACGAACAAAGCACAAAATGATGGGCAAGCAATCAGTGGCATGCAACTACGATTAAAATAATAAAAGGAATAAAGGAGGCATTCAACTGCTACAGAAGCATGGGGAGCAAGTTTGGTTGGGGCTCTTGATTTTCAAAAACAATATGGGATTATTGATTAATTAATCAAGTGAAAGTTCGGCATAAAAGGGAATCAGCAGCAACAATGGAGAGGAAAGATTGAGAGAATTCAGCAAAAAAAGCAATCAGGGAATATAGAGACACCAAGAGAGATCAATTAGAAAACACGAGACTAGCAATTGAATCCAGCAACAAACAGAAAAAATAAGACAACAGCAGGAATAGGTATATTTTAGTATTCATCACAAAAATCATTGAGAGGCCATGACCTCCCCTCACCATACTACAGTCGCAGCCTCCTTTTCTTTTCTTGCATCACCATTACTCACCATTATCATCATCTTCACAACATCATACACAACCACCACAATAATATCACCAGTAGCAATCCATCCATCTCTACCTAAACAATAGCAACCCATATTCAAACCAAATAGGAGCTAGAAATAAAAATAAAAGAGGAAAAAGGAAGGTAGATCGTGGCGGCTGTTGCCGTCTCTAAGGCTATCACCATATGCACGCCGACGCTCTTCCACCGCCAGCACTAGTCATGCCAGTAGCTGAAAAATGCCACGGCTCAGCTCCTCGGTCCTCCATCGAAGCCCTCACCTCTCTCAGCCTTGGTCCATCACCTCAAAGCTAAGCTTACTGACGCTTTCATCGCTCCCTCTCCTCTCCATCACAACTCCAGCCACCACCACAAATCTAACAATCACCTTGTCTCTGCCTAACACCCCACAGTCCCCGCAAAGCCACCAGCAGAAGCAAGAACTGCCGCGCTCTCCATAGCTAGATCTGCAACCTCTGTCGATTCCCGGGAGCCCGTCGCAGCAGCACTGCAGTGGTTTCCTCTTCCCTAGCGCCACCGCGAGCTTCCTTTGCCGCATGCAACCGCGTGCGCTCCTTCTCCTCACTTCGCTGCAACTGGCCATCCCAGCCACGGCCACCGCGAACCCAGTGCTGCTATTTACCCTCACCTCACATGCGACTTCCACCGGTGCTCAGCTGGATCTCCGTCCAGCCTCATGGCTCTCCTTTTCTCTCTCCCATCGCATGCACTACCTTCCTCTGTGTGTGTGTGTGTGTGTCTCTCTCTCTCTCTCTGTGTTATGCCTCTGTCTCTATTTTTTTATTTATGTTATAGTGATTTAGCAAAATTAAGTTTAAGTTTAGTGTTTATTCCTTTTGGGTTAGCGGTTTTTTTTATGTCAGTTGTTTGTTGGCCTCTCTTTCTTGGAGTATTGGGCTTTTGGGTATTTGGTTGTAGAAACTTGGGTTTTGTTTTAGTTTTATTTTTGGATACTTCATTTTTTGGGCTATTTGGATGATGATGTTTGGTCAGTTTATTTTCATTTTGTTTTAATAACCATTGGATTTATCTTGGGATTATGTCCCTTGATCTTTTTTTTGTGAAATATGTTTTGGTCTTATAAAAATAATAGTGTTTTCCCTCCATTTAATGATAAAAATCCTTTTCAAAAGTTAAAATCAATCAACACATGTTTTATTCTCTTTTAATTAAAATCAATCAACTCAGAATCATTTTCTACAGAACGACGTGACTTTAAGTTTTTCATTGCACGAGAGGATATGTTGGTGTAGCCAACAACTATCAAGTCAAAATTAATTTTTCATTAAATTGTGTTCTCTTTTAATTTAATTTTCTTTCCTTTTATTTATTTCTTTTTTTATCATATAATGAATTTTGGGGAAAAATAAATATTGATAAAATCATAATTAATTTGCATAATAAGCTCTAGGATAACTGTATTTATACGGATATATTAGGGGTGCAATAGGATTAAGTTTCCACCATTTCCTGATCATAATCAGACTCCCAAATCTTTGATCTCTTTTAAAAGACCAGTTTGCAAATCAAAAGCTTTTTCAATTTTAACCATAATTAAAGTTGGTGGCGACTCCCATTTTATTTTTAAAATAGGTTGTCATTCCTCGTCGCGGCGCCATCCAGATACGTTGTGACAACAATTTATAAATCATGAAGGACCAATGTGTCATGTTTGTTAATCATAAGGGACAATTTAAGGTATTAGTATTTTGGATTTCGAGATGCCAATGCCAATGCCAATGCAAATACTACCACTCAGTAAGATCCTACCCTAGCACCACCAAAGCCTACCCCAACCACCAACTTTAACCCAGCCTAAGAATAAGGAACAACTGCACCCCAAACACCAATTATAGCCCAAATATCAACTGCAGCCTTAGTACCTCCAATTCCAAGTTCATCCCCTGCACCAAGTTCTAACCTTCCACCAACAGTTAGGCCACTACCAACCAGGCCACAAAGGAAGATAGGAGTTAGGCCAACTCCAAGTTCAGCCTCTGCACCAAGTCCAGACCCTGCATAGGTTTCTTATTTGGATTTTTTTTCCTAGTATTGGATATTCTCTATGGATACTAACTTGCTGTAAAATGGTTTTTCAGTATAACTATGAACCAGTTCCATGTGGCCTACCAGCAGTTAGGCCACCACTAATTAAGCCACAAAGGAAGGTAGGTGCTAGGCCACCTCTAACTCTAGCCTAAGGCCAAATTCGAGGCCAAGCCCTAATCCCAACCAAAGGACAGCAACACATGCTATAGAGAATGCAAACAACTCCCTTTAAGCCTCCAAATCCAGCTCCGACATCAAATCTAGCCCCTGCATCAAGTCCAAATTTAATTTTTTTTGAGACAATAGCAGTAGCAACCAATGGAATAACAGCAAGATTGTTCAAGTTTATTTTAGCCCTAGGATTGAACGTGTTCAAGAAAAAATAACTTAATCTGGATGTGTAGTTTCATTTTTTATAATGAAAATGGTGTTGGCAGTATTTTGGTTTCTGTTAGAAGCTATATTTTGTAAACTTGTTTAAGGCTATATTTAAACTCGTGGACCATATTTTGTTAATATTATGCTGATGTTACACATGTGTTCGCTATATGGGACGTGTTTTGACTATTCAAGTTGTAATGACACTTTACAATATCAATAGAATCTGAATGTTTAATTATATTGTTGTTGTATTGATTTGATTACTACATTTCATTACTTTATTTAATACTTTATTAGATTTTATTGATTACTTGTCAAGTTCTAGGTTATAGTTCATGCTGATGTAATATATAGGTTTAGAAGTCCCAAAATGCGAAAATACCATGTTGCCAAAATCCAACTATGGCTTTGCATATCATTCATACTTTAGAATTCTTCTTCATTTCATAATAAAGTCTACAAAAACAATTACAACCACTGCTATAATAACAAATCCCACTTTGAACCTCCTAATTTCCTTTGCTACCTTATCAACCTCTTCTTGAATCTTCATCTTCAGTTCATTATCTAGAATTTCAAAATCTTTTTGCATCTGGTTCTTCATTTCTTTAACTCTTTCTTCAACCATTTCATTTAACCATAGCCTGATGCCATTAGCTTCATTCTCTCATAAGAAAAAGCTACAGTAAGGCTTGTTCTCCTACAATGACACAAACAAATATTAGTATATTAGTTTATTAATGGAGTTGCAAATAAAAAGGTTTATACTCACTGCATTATAGTCAGGACAATCAAAGAATGGCCTGTTTAGATTTCTTATAGTCCTAGATATGAACAACACAGCATCCATATCACAATAACACCTAACCCTTATTATGCACCCCTCTTCCCACTTGTAATACTTCCACTCTAGCTACCTTCTTCTGCCGGTTATCTTCCTCCACAATGACTAACCCTAGCCAAGCTACATTTCATTTTCTTTTAAGATATTTCAAAAATGGACAATAGAAATTTGGAGGGAATACCATAAAAACGAGAAAAAGGTTACATGTTGATGGGATTAGGGTAGAAATTAGAACATGATTACATGTTAAGGGAATTTAGATGGAGTACCATAAAATTTAGAAAAGAAGGACAGAAATAAGAGAGGGATTAGGTTTAGGGTTCATACAATGTTGTAACTACTATATGTATGAGGTGCATACAATTACAGGTTGAAGAGAGTTAATGAATGAGAGGAAGAAGATGAAGCTAATAGTATGTCTTTGAGCCAAAGTCAAAATGACATCATTTTAGTTATGTGCCATTTAACGTTCACTTCACAATCCACGTATTGCATCTCCGTTAGTATTTGAAGTCTCAAATCCGCTTAGGGACTAATTACTCCTATAAATAAAATCTTCAGGGATCGTGACTGTGGTTTTGGATGTTGAAGGACTAAATAGATTGGTGAAATATTTTTAACAGACTAACATGGTAATTTACTTGGGAAATAAACATAACTTTTATTTTTTCGAAAGAGGGTAATAAACCTATTTATACTTTCATAAAAGAAATCAACATGGTTATAGTGAAAAAAAATTTGTGTATGTGAAGTGGAATTTAGTATATAAATGGCAGTATGACAGTTTTACTTATTAATTTATATATCTGATTTTAAATAGTTTTGGTTAATTTATATATTGGGAGATAAATTAATTTCTTGGGATTTGAAAGTTCTAATTTAGTCCATTGTGTAGCCTGTAACGCCCTAATTTTTTGTCTAAGAAAAAATGACCAAAATACCCCTGAGGTTAGTTTCTGCCGGGAATTCGAGGATAGCCGGCTCGATAGTCCTCAAAGGGTCAACTCGATGTTTGAAGGGGATTAGATAGTCCTTGAGTGATTTCGAAAATGAAAATCATGTTTTTACGCGTGTAAAGGTACTGTTTGAGCCCGAAACTTTTCCTGAAGATTTACAATGACGTTTTCATGTGTTTTAAAGTATTTGTTTAAGTCCCGGTGGTCCCGGGCAGTTTTGTGCAAAATTATGATTTTTCCCCTGGGATAGTGCCGTTTGAGCTTAATAATGTAATTAAGCGAACCTAAGCAATATTAGGCTCTAATCGAAGGTTAATTAATTTTCATAATTAATCTAGAGCCAACACGATTTATTAAAGTTAATTAGAACCTAAGATTGCTTAAATTAAACTCAAATCCCTTTTTAACTCAAGTCTCCAAGACATAGAATTTTGAATAGTATTTTCACTATTCACTCTCCATACTTCAAGAAGCCTAGGATATGATTGAGAACCTTGATTAAGTAGGGTTTGACCCCACTAATGTAACGCCCCGATTTTTCTGTCTGAGTGGAAAATGACCAAAATGCCCCTGAGGTTATTTTCGGCCCAGAATTCGAGGATGGCTAGCCCAGCAGTCCTCGAAGGGCCACCTCAATGTTTGAAGGGGATTGAATGGACCTTGAGTGGTTTCAGAGGTGAAAGTCTCATTTTCTGCAGTTTCGGGTCAAAATGACCAAAATACCCCTATAGCGTTTTACGTGAGTAAAGGTGCCGTTTGAGCCCGAAATTTTCCCTAAAGGTTTAAAACAATGTTTTTACATGTTTTAAAGCGTCTGTTTAAGTCCCGGTGGTCCCGGGCAGTTTTAGTGTGAAATTACGATTTTGCCCCTAAATAGTGTTTTTGAGCCTAATGATATAATTAAGCAAACCTAAGCAATATTAGGCTCTAATCGAAGATTAATTAATTTTCATAATTAATCTAGAGTCAAAATAAACTATTAAAATTAATTAGAACCTAAAATTGCTTAGATTAGATTTAAATCTCTTTTTAAAACTTAAGATTTCACTTTTGGAATCTTGAATAGTGTTTTCTCTCTCCAATTCCTTAAATCAAGGAATTGTGTCTAGAATTGTTTATACACTAAAATGAGTTTATAACTCACTAATGATGCAAGACCACTCCTTAAATATGTCTTGACAACCTTAATTACCCATTTTCTCACTTTAACACTTTCTTACAAATTCCTAATCTTAATCCTAATCAAAGGTACACCTAAACACAACTCTAAACCACAATTAAAATGCAAGAAATTTCCCCCCATGGCTGATGCAAGTTTCGGCCACTCCTCCTCCAATTACATCACATGTTGATTTGTTTCTCACTCAAAGAACCATACTTGAGCCATACCTTGAACCATACCTCACCATACTTTGAACCATACATCACCATGCCTCAAGATCACAACATCTCACCTCATGGAACTCATGGGGCTGCTCTTGTTGGCCGAAACTTCCTCCTCCCTCTTGCACCTTGCATGTGTTTCATTTCTCTATAAATAGCATGCTTGGGTGAACTTGCATCATTTTGGGTTCATTTGCTAAGTGTAAGTTTTTAAAGAGCACTTCAAAGTTTTCTTTTCTCTCAAGTTCAAGTGTTCAAGTTCTTCATCCTCTTCTCTCATCCCAATCTTCAAATCACTTGGTAGGGATTTTATTTCAAGTATTTCCTTTATTTAAGTTCTTATCCTAGTTATGTGTTTATGGTTTCTCTTGAGTCTTTTTAAAACTTCTTTCGCTCTCCTTTTTTTTCATCATTTTCGGCCATGGGCCTTTGAGGACAAAGGAATGAGAGCTTGATGATGAGGTTTCATGGTGGTGATGTCCATCACTTGAACAATCTTTAAAGCTTGATCTTTGTTCTTAAGTTAAAGATGTTTTTAGTTTTTCTTCTTGAACCTTGAAATCTTTAACTTTGAGGATGTTTTAAAATAGTTACATGAACTCAATGATGAGGACTCATGATGTTGGTGTTAATGCATCATCAAAATCATGGTCTCTAGAGTTTCAAATGTTTCCTTTTCTTCTTAAAAAGTTTCGGTTCCTCTTCCTTTTCTTTCTCCACATTTTCAGCCATGTTGGCCAATGAGGTTCACAATGGCTTGATGATGAGAGCTTCTAGATGATGACTATGTGTTCATCACAATGAGGCCTCTAGAGCTTGAGTTTTAATGAAAATGTTATTCATGACCTCATTTCAAGGAAAGAAACTTTGTGTTTTAAAGAACCCTTGAGGTTCACTCTTGTCTTTACTTTACCTTGTCATGATAAGTTTGGGTTGAAGTTTAAGTTCCTTTAAAGTCTTGTATGAGCTCTAATAAGAAATAAAATGGACTAGCATTCATATTTAAGTTCAAGCTTATGCATTACATATTTACTTTGAGCTTTGCATTCATATTTAAATTCCAAGTCATCACTTAAAGTTAAAGGATAAAGAATGGAGTGCACCTCATATTTACATTCTTGTCTAGCATATTTACTTTTCATCACTAAAGAACATAAAGATTTAAAATGAGAGCTTGCATTATCACCTAACTAAATCTCAAAGCCTTTCTATTTCAGCCTTAAAGTCGATTGTTGCTGGGTCTAGAGCACTAAAATAAAGAAGTGAACTTGCATATTTATATTTCAAGTCTTGCATGTTTACTTTAAGCTCTCACTTTACTTTGTAATGAAGAATAAAAATGAAGTGCATAGCATGTTTAAATTATGTCATCACTTAAAGACCTTAGAGCTCAAAGACTTGCCCATTTTATCTCAAGTTAAAGTCTAATGTGGAAGCATTCTTCAAATGCATAACTTCGGCCATGTAATGATGATGAACTTGGAATGAGTTTCATCTAACTACAAGGGCCAACAATCTAAGCTTTAAGATTCTTTTTAAGCCTCATGAATTATATGAGATTAAGACCAACAAGATTTAAGAATTTAATTCTCTTTTAAGGAGGGATCAAGTGGTCACTGGCCTAAGGATGTTTTTAGCCTCTTTTACAAAATAAAATGGTTTGCGAAAGAGTTTTAGAAGTCCTAAAAATGGTTCCAAGAGAAACTAGCAACTTATATGTTTTAGAAATATCAAGTTATGCATCTTTTTGGGACTTGATGTTTCGGTTCTGCCATGATGAGTTTGCTGCTGTATGATGATGTTTTGATGTGTTAGAATGTGTGAAAATTATGTATGATGAGGTAGGAACATTTCTATGCATGATAGGAGAGAAACTAGCTTTCTAGAAAAACCGTAAAATGAAGATTTAGTATAGTTTTAACCCATTTGTTTTTGGATAGTGCCCAAACTGTTTCAATGGGGATAAAATCAGATTAGGATTGTTTAATCATGAAAAATTTGGTTACAATTGAAGTAGGATTGAATTTTAGCACCTATAGAGAAACTAGTAACTAGAAAACCGTAAAACCATAATTCTAGATCTCTTAGAACATTTAATTTTTAGAATCTTTCCAGCAACCTCACAATATGATAAACATGGTTTATAATTAGTTCTTAGACATAGGAACACCTCATAATTGGTTTAGATTTAATTTATAGTGCCTTAGGCGAAGACGGAACCAAGAAAGGGTCTAAAACGTAAGTTCTAGAACCCCGTAATTGTAAGTTTATAATTCTGCCCTTAAAGAATGGTATTGCCCAGATTTATTAAAGAGCATAAATAATAGTAAGATTTGTTAGAAGAGAATCCTTAGGTGCATAAGAGGTTGATAGAAAATGATAGATTAATTACATCTCAAGTTTAAGGCCCGTAAAGGTCAAAGCATAAGATACCGTAGGACCAAGAGTATAATGAATTTCTAATGTTGCTTGTGAACGTATGAGAATGATTATGTGAATGCATGGAATTATGATGGAGGATGCATGTTTGATTGACTTATGTGGCATAAAGTAAAATTTGGAAGAAATTCGGCATGTTGTTGTTATGCTGCCAAATTTCTGACAAATTTGGGGACTTAGAAAGCTTTTGAGAAAACTGAGATTTTTATTGAGGTACTAAGATGAGTTCTTGGATGATACCGGTTCGACCGAGCACCTCCAGAGAACTCATGTGACATCGGTACCAAGATGAATTCTTGGGTGACACCGGTTCGGCCGAGCATCCCCAAGAAATGCCCCCTAGCCCGTATTGGATAAGTCAGGATTATGTTTATGATTATGATACGCTTATCGGGATTGATAAGTAAGAACTAGTGACGACTAGTTAAGGTATGAGCTCATAATCTAGAGGTGTGACACGTTCTGGGTGACACCGGTTCAGTCGAGCACCCCCAGAACGATTGTCTTTTAGGGTGGCCTATGAGGAAGTAAAGTATGATGTTTATGTCACAAAGTTTCCCATATGAGAATTTAATTGCCACTTTATGCCACTATTATGATGTTCTTAATGTTATGACTATTTTCTTGCATTAAGTAGAGCCATGCATACATTCTTTAATATGATTGCATCCATGTCATTAAGAATCATGCTAAAATGATTAGACTTTAGCTAATTATGTTTTAAAGCTTAAAAATGGACTTGATGCATGGTCACTTGTTTTACATACTAAACCCAAGGTTCCTGAGGACATAGATGATGCCACATACGTAGTAGGAGGCCCTACTGAGATTCTTTAGCAAGATTCTCACTCCCTCTATCTCTTTCTTTCCGTCACGTCTTCAGATGACGACGTTCGTAGTTTTTACGGACACCCTGACGTAGAAGGTGCACTATGATCTGGAGCACGGATCATACCATTTTGAGGGACAGTGCACGGTGTGAGTCTTCATGTTCATTGGACGTCCCTTCACCCACCCCGTGCACACCCATCGCTTCTCCCCGATAGCTCCCTACGGTGACGCATTTAGCGGGTTTTTGAGGCCGCACAGACGATAATCTAAAGAGTGCTCCGCATGCACACTGCCACCTCAGCCATGCGTGACCATCCCGACTATGTGCCCCGGATTTACTTCTCCGAGACCGAGCCGTCGGAGGACCCGCCTACCCATCCGTATAGCGAGAGCTCCGCCCCTACTGCACCACTGATGAGAGAGGGCAGTGAGGATACTGTGACTCAGTCACGACTAGCACGACGACCAGAGATGTGGCCACATCGCGGGGGTCACTCTTGACCCCCGTTCCACCTTTACACGCCGGAGAAGCTCTCCCAGTTTCCCGGATATGTGCCTCGCTCGCGAGATGGACGTCAGTAGGAGGTGACATACGACTGATGGAGTGCCCGAGTAGAGCACACACCTCTTAGATGATGATGGACCTCCTTTTATAGTTTCCGTCGCACTTTCCTTTGTATTTCCTTTCTAGATGTATTGCTCATAAAGTACTAAACTAAGCCCCACTCTCCATGAGTGGGCATATCATATTATATAAATATGCAATTCAGTTCTATTGTGATGTGCCTCTACTTGCTTTATGTGATGATGTTATGAGATGCTTGCTTTATTCCCTTTCGTGCTTTATTATTTATCGTGTCGCGCGGCTCTCACTTTGCTTTTATAATTCAAAAAAAAAAATTTTACCAGTATTTCCGCTAAGTACTTTAAAGTAAAAAGGAGACTTTGACGTAACCGCTTAATGATTAACCTAAATATGTTCTAGTGTATTGGGTTAAAAATTAGGATGTTACAACTAATGGGCAAGAATGCTCACTAATCATGCCTTAAATAGCCTTGATTACCTATCATTTCACTCACATACTTCACTACAAACTCCTAATCTTAAGACTAATCAAAGATACACCTAAACACATCACTAGCCCACAAATTAATGAAACAATTTCCTCCCCTTGGATTCCCAAAAGTGGCGCCACTTTACCCTTCCATGCATCACAAATTTGTTCATTCCAACACTTAAATTGACAAGCTAGCCCATACCTCCAACCATGCCTAGCCTTACCTATGAATGACTACATGTAAGAGATATTTTCTCTTTTTCCTCCTCTCAAATTGGGCCACCTAGCCTCCTCCCCTCACTCCTCTCATGTTTCAATTCCTCTATAAATAGACACCCAAGGAGCTTGCTAGACCCTTTGCTCATTTCTCTTGCACCCCTAAGTACCTTCTTTCTCTCAAGCTTCAAGGAGTCCTTCTTCTTTTTCCTCTTCTTCTTCCTCTTCAAGAGCAAGTCCTCTCTCAATCAAGGAAAACACATCCAAGGTAGGGAGTTATATAGAGTTATGCCATCCCTTTCCTTGTTTAGCTTTTGGATTGACATGAAAAAGTATTAGTTCTTCTTTTCTTCTTTTTTTCTTTCTTTTCGGTTCTTGGTTTCCTTTTTCTTCCTTTTTAATTTTGGCCATAATGGCCTATCTTGGAAGGAAAACCATGGCTTGATGATGAGGTTTCAAGATAATGGACTCATAATTATCCTTTGAGAAACCTCTAAAGCTTGAAACTTGGTTTTGATCTTGACATATCTTGGTTATTCCTTTTTCTTTTCTGGAAACAAGTTTCGGTTCCTTTTCTTTCTTTCCCTTTTGATTTCGGTTTCTTTTTCCTTTCCTTTGCAAAGATTTTGATTCCTTTTCCATTGCTTTGCTTTTGTTTCTCAAAGAAAAGTTGTTAGTTATTTCGATCTCTTGATCCATTTCCTTGAGCTTGATGATGATGTTCAAACTATAAGGTTTCTTTGACACCTTAGTACAAAGAACTCTAAAGTTCACTTTATCTTGCTATGATAAGTTTGGGTTGAGGTTTAAGTTCCTTTAAAGTCTTGCAAGAGCTCTAGTGAAGAATGTAAAATGAACTTGCATTCATATTTATTCTCCTTGCCTAGCATATTTATTTTTGAGTTAATCACCTAAAACGTAAAGATTAAAACAAGAGTTACATTTTCATCACCTAATAATTAATCTCGAAGCTCGCCTATTTCAGCCTTAAAGTAGATTGTTGCGGAGCTTAGAGCACTAAAATAAAGAATTGGACTTGCATTCATATTTACTTTCCTTGTCTAGCATATTTATATTTCAAGTCATCACTTAAATCCTAAAAGATAAAATGAACTTGCATATTTACTTTCAAGTCTTGCATATTTATTTTCAAGTCTTGCATATTTATTTTCAAGCCTTGCATATTTATATTCCTGGCACCTCATGTTTATATTTCAAGTTGTTGCATCTCATATTTACTTTGAAGCTCTCACTTTACTTTATAATGAAGAACAAAATGGAATGCATAGCATGTTTACGTTTTGTCATCACTTAAAGATCCTAGAGCTCAAAGACTTGCCCTTTTAGCTCAAGCTAAAGTTTAGTTATGGAAGCATTTCCTTGAATGCATAATTCGGCTATGTAATGATAATGAGCTTGGTGTGAGTTTTATCTAGTCACAAGTGCCCATAATCTATGTCTTAGGATTTTCTTAAGCATAGGAGAACTCAAAGAATATTTCAAGTATGATTTTACATTTTAAATTCCAATCTTGGGCCAACTCAAATGGTTGCTGCCCTTGTTTAGTTTATGAGGATTTTAATGAAATAAGTTGGTTTCCAAAGATTTTAGAAGTCCTAAGGTGAATCCAAGAGAAACTACTAACTTGTGTGTATTAAGGACATAATTTTTGAATGATGCTTGAGCCTTAATGTTTCGGTTCTACCCTCATGTGCTTGCTGCTGTATGATGTTGTTTTGGTATGATAGAATGTGTAAAAATTATATATGTTGAGGTAGGAGCCTTTCTATGCATGTTAGCAAAGAAACTAGTCTTACAGAAAAACCGTAAAGTTGAGTTTTAGCATAGTTTTGACCCATTTATTTTTAGCCACTGCCAAAACTGTTTTAATGGGATAACATTCAGTTTAGGATTGATTAATTATGAAAAACTTGATAACATTTGATGAAAGATTGATTTTTAGCACCTATAGAGAAACTAGTAACTAGAAAACCGTAAAAGTGTAATTCTAAAACACTTAGATTAATTAATTTTCTATTTCTGTCCAGAAACCTTGTAATGCAGTAAACATGGTTTATAATTAGTTCATAGGCATAGGAATGCTCCATAATTGGTTTAGGTTTGATTTATAGCGCTTTAGGCGAAGACAGAACGTAGAAAGGGTCTAAAACATAGTTTCTAGAATCTCCGTAATCACAAGATGTAATTTCTGCCCTTAAAGCATGATGCTGTCCAGATTCGTTGACAAACATAAATATTAGTAAGATTCTTTAGTTGTGAATCCTTAGGTGCATAAAAGGTTAATAGCAATATTAGAATAATTATATCTCGAGTTTAAGCCCCGTAAGGGTCAAAGCATAAGACACCCTAGGTTTAAGAGCATAATGAACTTTAGTATTTCATGTGAGTGCATGTTTTTATTATGAAAATTTATGATGATTGTGATGCTCATGATTATGTATATATATGAATGTGGCGTAAAGCAAATTTGGAAGAAATTCAGTGTGCCGTCATTATGCTGCTGAATTTCTGACAAATTTGAGGAACTTAGAAAGTTTTCAAAAAGATATGAGTTTTGAATGTGACATAGTACTGTGAGAACGTATTCTGGGGAACAGCGATATGTAATGCCCTAGAAACAAATCCTTGAGGGGGACGGCGATATGTAATGCCCCGAAGAGGACAATATTCACCATGTACTTGATACCGGTGCAACGCGTTCTATTTTGATTATTATTATTATTGAGATTGGGCTCATCAGATGATAAGTAAGAACTAGTGATGACTAGTTAAGGTATGAGCTCATAACCTAGAGATGTGACACGTTCTGGGTGACACCGGTTCGGCCGAGCACCCCCAGATCGATTGTCTTTTAGGGTGATCCCTATGTTACAGTGCAATGCTTTGAATGTTACACAGTTACAGAAAGAGAAATGCTTTTACATGAGAAGTATATGCCACTGTATGCCACCTGTCTAATGCTGATATCTCTATGAATGTTTAATTGATTTCTGCCTGCCGCATCTTCATGCATTCATGCTTTATTATGTTGCATCCATGACATTAAGACTCATCCTAAAAGGAACGGACCTTGGATAATTAAGTTTAAAACCTAATAAATGAATTTTATGCATGCTCACCTTTTTTCAAAGAAACCCAAAGTTCCTGAGGACGTAGATGATGACACCTAGATAGGAGGTTGCCCTACTGAGATTCTTTAGTAAGATTCTCACTCCCTCTATCTTTTCTTTCCATCACGTCTTCAAATGGCGACGTTCATGGTTTTTATGGATTCCCCGACGCAGGAAGTGCACCATGATCCTGAGCATCGATCATACCATTTTGAGGGTCGTTGTGCTGTTTGTGTCTTCATGTTTGTTAGACGACCTTTTGCTCATCCTGTACATACTCATCGCTTCTCCCCGATATCACCATATGGCGATGACGATCGAGTTTTTGAGCGTGCCCGCACGCACAACGAGAGGGTGCTCCGTATGCACACCGCCACCTTGGCCATGCGCGACTACCCTGACTATGTGCCGTGTACGTACTTCTCGGAGATCGATCCGTCGAAGGACCTGCCTACCCACTTGTATAGCGAGAGCTCTGCCCCCACTCCACCGCTGATGGGAAAGGGCGACGAGGAGACTGTCACTCAGCCGAGGCTGGGTCGGAAGCAGTCCATGCACCCTCGTCGAGGAGCTTATGTCCAGCCGCAACAAGTGCCCACTCCAGATGTGCTTCATCCTTGGATCAAATATGTCCCACCCTTTTCGGGATCCCAACAGTAGAGGCTCGTGGGTAGAGATAGTGCACACACTACATAGATGGGGATAAACCTTCTTTTGTTTAGAGGTTATCCATTCTAGATGCACTTGGGTTGGGGAGTTTTCCTTTTCGCTTTCTGTTGTATTTTCTTTTCCATTGTACTTTCACTTCAGTTGTATTTGTTCTATGCTGTACCAAACTAAGTCCCGCTTTTCTTGAGTGGGCATATTATATATATATATATAAGGTTTGTTTTATCATGTTATGCAATTACATGTTTTATGATCGAATGTTCATAAGGTGTTTATTTGAATTTGTGTTTTATTTGTTTTA
Source organism: Dalbergia cochinchinensis (assembly GCA_031216125.1). NCBI lineage: Eukaryota > Viridiplantae > Streptophyta > Magnoliopsida > Fabales > Fabaceae > Dalbergia > Dalbergia cochinchinensis. The sequence goes on along the minus strand of CM062373.1, from coordinate 47,089,332 downwards.
TGCTTCATCGTTCGTCGTGTTGTGCGGCTCTCACTTTGCTTTTACATTTCAAAAAAAATTTTACCTATATTTTTCGCTAAGTATGTTAAAGTAAAAAGGAAACTATGACATAATAGACTAATGATTAACCTAAATATGTTCTAGAGTATTAGGTTAAAAATTAGGATGTTACATAGCTTCATATAGTATTTTTTTTTTACTTGTATGGACTTTTTGTGTAGGGACCAATTAGTCTCATTTTTTGAAGTGTGAAGGACTAATTTTGGACCTTCAAATCCCGAGAAACAAATCTCTCCCTCAATATATTTATAAGGGACTAAAATGGATATTTTGTCTAAATAGTATTCTTACATGCAAATGGTTTTTGGGCCTGCAAGCTACATATGTGTGTTGGCCCAATAGACACACTACATGTAGTTCAAATGTAAGTGGGGCATGTCTTGGTTGAATATGGTTATGACTGTAATTACTTCTCTAAGAAGATATTATTTCATTGATTTTTCTTACTCTAAATCTAAATTATCTTTTAATTCCTTCTTCTTCCCTCCTAACTTCCTCATCCTTCTGCCATCTTCTTCTCATTCCTCCCTCCGCCATTGCTATCCTCATCTACTTTCACCATATTGTCGCCCTTTTCTCCACCACCACCCTCATATTGGCGATGCGGCACAACCATCACACCTATCTTCCTAAAGCAACAAATCTACAACCTATCTGCCACCACCAGTCCACCATCAAATTAGTCTTCAACCATCAAACCTAACACAAACAACAAATCCTAACAATGAAAACTTTAATAAGCTAGAAGAAACACAGTTAACCCACACAATCAATCATCACAGTGGGAGGTTATTTGGGATTCCACTACCATCAAGGTTGAACCCTTCCAAGTTTCTCCGCTACCGATGCTTCCCTAATGAGATCTAAGGTCTTCATGCCAACAATGGAGTCCATCTAATTGCCAATCTCATTGCTCAATCCTGGTGGCAACAGCTTGGCAGAAATCTGCCCTGAGGACCAACTCCAGCGCTATCTTTAGAGGCTCCATGGCAAGAACATGCTGAAAGTCGCTGTCACCAGAGAAGGAAGATGAGGATGACTCTTCCTCGTCTTCGTTTCATTCTTAGATTTGTCGTCCTCCACCACTCATGGCCACGAAGGGGACCGTATGTGATGCATAGGTGGGTGGATTGTGCGATGCCAACAAACTTTGATAAAAGATTTATTTATTTTTTGTTCATTGGAATATAGAAGCTAAAAAATAATAAAATAGCAAAAAAAAGAAATAAATGATAAGGTCATTAACTGGGCAGATCACCATAATAGGGCCATTAGTTTCATTTTTAGAATGGGCCCACTTTAACACTTGTCCTCTATCCATTTGTACAACTGAAATATGTGTTACACATAAATATTGCATATGCATGTAAGAACTCGCCAAATAGAAATTGAGAAATGGTAAATGGCGCGAACTACTTTTCATAAAATGCATGCAAAAAATTTGAGGGTAGTGCTATTATCTTACATTTTGAATTAATTGAATTTTTTTTCTCTTTCTCTCCCAATATTTTCGAAACCACCCATAGGGACGCAAATGGGTTGGTTTGAATCAAGGTTGGGTAGCTGGGGGGAACCAATTAATTTCTAATTGGTTGCTATTGGTTCAAATTCATAATTATTCTTTATTTGTTTACTAAATGTGAACCAAACTGATTCGATCAAATTTGGATTGATTTGAATTAAGTCATTGATTTAACTATTTCTTTTTGTTTTCCTTTCAATATTTGCCTAAAAATTCAATGAAAATATTGTAAAACATTTTATATAAGAAAATTTTCATCTGCTAGTATGTTACTCTATGAAGAAGCCTATATAACATAATACCCAAACAGCACAATTCTAATATCACAAATTCAAACTTGAAATTCTTGGATATCGGAACATAGTACCCAAAAAGCACAATTCTAATATCACAACAATTCCAAATTCAAAATATTAAATGACAGAAGTCATGTTACATGTCCATGAAACCAAAATTCAAGTTGGTTTGGATTGAGTCTTGAGTTCAGGGTTGCAAATTCAATGACTAAACCAATATGTAACTGGTTTCCAATTGGATCTGAACAATTGACCAGATGACTGTGAAAACCATTTTTTTTCCTTCAATTTAATTAATTTTCTTTTTCTTTTAAACATTTTTGTGTGTGTAAAATTTAAATTCATCACTTGAAATTCTAATCCAGTCAATCTTAACTGACTCAACAAAAGAAAAAAATCAAAATCCTAACTGAACCAATTTTGACTGACTCCAAACCAAAATCAAACCCCAACTGACTCTATATTAACAGACTAACTGGCTCTGAAAAGTCTCTTTGCTATACTCTTTATGTAATAATCACTTCCCATCATTAACATAGATACATAGACACATCAGCAACACATAAACACAGCCACAGCCAGAAAACTATCAACTCATTCGCCGTAACCCTCACAACGTATCACATAATTTGCAGCATACCATCTAGAGTTATCCTCCTAATTAACATTTTCCATGTCATACTCACCTACACAATCCCCACTTAAACTACTTCCACAAAAAGAGTACCAGACTTCTATATGATTTGTACAATATGATCTATTAAAGAAAAAATCTTCTAAGGTTGGTGGCGTTCTAAGACCTCCGAACTTCCTTTCCTTCTATTGTTAAGAGCTTGTAAGCACCTTTTCTTAGCACTCTCCCAATTCGGTAAAGGCCCTCCTATAACACCCTAATTCTCTTTAGAAAATAAATAAGGTTTTATTAATGAGAATTTTAAGATTTTGATAGATGTAGAAATGGTAAGAAGGATTCAAGGAAGCAAAAAAAAAATGTGAATAGTGTTTTGCGGGCCATGCAGGCCTGTTGGGACAACCGAAACCCTAGAATTGAGTCCTGGAGATGCCCAAAATTGAGAAATTATATGATTATGGTTAGAAATAGGTTGAATTAAAGATTTTATACCCGAAAATATTTTTCGGGCAATGTTTGATTACCCGAATACACTGTTTCACCCGTTCGGTGAAATTTTGGTGTTGATTTCTAACATCGAAAACTAGTTAGATCTCTACAAAATGAATGAACCTATCTCTTTAAATCAAATGAATGGCCAAGATTCAATCTTGAATTACAAGATTGAATCACAACCATTCATTTTACTTTATTGGATGATAATTATCTAAATATATATATAATATTCATAACTTTACTATAAGATAAACATGACTAGATTAGCTTATTTAAGAAGCTCATTTTTGGCCAGCCCAGGGGGAGAGAAATCAGCTGCCTTCCTCCATAGCCAAGAGCTTCATCTTGGTTTTGCCTTCCATATATACTAGCCTAGAGTCCTTAAAATCAAAAATTTCCTTCATCAAAGTTGTTCTACACCTCAAACTCTACAATTCTAACCGATCAGAATTCTAATTCTCTATCAATTTTCACCTTGGTCCCTCACTCCCTCACTGCCTAGAGGAGCTTTGGTGTGTGGTTAGGAGCTCTCAAGGTGAAGGGAGGTTAAGTAGAACACTTTTGGAGCAAAGAACTCAAAAGCTCTCAAAGTAGGGTTTAATTGCTCTCTTTTATTTCAAAATTTATTCTGAGAAGTTCTTGCTGGTTCTGTCCGAAATTTCTGATTTTTTTTATTGATAATATGTTGATATTGATGTATTAAATTTGGTGGAATGTTTGGTGTTGTGGAAAAATCATTTTTAACACAAGAGATTCTGAATTGGTTTGTTGGATTTTTGGATTTCAACAGGGCAGGGTTTGTTCATGAATTTTCTGGTGCAATTGTGTTCATTTTTATGAGCTATAAAAATTATATGTTGAAGCTAACATCCTAAGGAAATTCTGACAAATTTTTGTGTGCATGATAAAGACTTTTACTCCTTGAGAAAAATCAAGAACCGAATTAATGCTCATGCTGTCTAGATTTCTGAATCTGATGCAGGAAGATTGTATGATTTTATTATCCTAGTATATGAGCGATTTATCTCTTGAAATTTTTATAGGGAATTAATAATATCTTGAAGTGTAACAGTGATTTTTATTTTGAGTTGATTCCATCATATGATAAATTTAAAAATTATGAGAACCCTGCCCTAGGCTGTGAAAAAGGGTGCTATGACCACTAAATTTGTAAAACTTTAGTGACATGGTTATAGAACTCTGATTATTATGAAAATTTTACAGGGTCTTTTATACACATTGAAGTGTCATAGAGAATTTTTGTGGCTTTTGAATTGGCCTGTTGATATGGAAATTAAATATTATTTCTGGAGTAGTAAATCTGTCAAGGTGTTGAAACGATGAGAATGTCTTAAATTAATAATAATATGGTATTTGATTCAAACATATGGTATATGTATACATGCTAGATAATTTTAAAAAATGCTTATGAGATATGGAGGAGACTCCAATGATTTACTTGTGATGTAAGAATGTCATTGAATAAGAGAAGTACATGATATGAGTATTATGGTGGTAAAAGAGAAAATGTGACTTATAATTGTATAAATTTTTAACATATGGGGAAAATAGAGACAAGGCTTGTGTGGTTAATGGGGGAAGGCAAAAGTAAGAGCTTCCCTAGGAATTTGATGAGTCAGTAGACGTATCGACATATAGGAATGAGCTCATGTCCTAGTAATCAATAGTTCTTGTGGAGTGATTCCACTACGGATACCACTTGATATGAGATTAAGCCTTCCCTATGTCAATGAAAAGAGATAATTGCACTAAGTTGAATTCCACGAGTTACAAGAGAAAAACACTTGATTACTACCATTTTGCATTCGACATATGAATTATGCACATTAGTATTTATGCATATAATTTAGTATGATGAATTCAATACGAATGAATTTACTGGTTATATTATGTTCACATTTGAAGGAGTACCCTACTGAGAATTTTATAATATTCTCATCCCTATGGTTTTATTTACTTTGTATTATTCAGATCCAGCAGATGTCGTCACTAGTATTTTACCTTGACTCACCACAGTGGGTGTGACATTATGATTCTGTTCTTGACTCTTTTTATGTAGTGGGTTACTCGCAAGTTCATGCTTATGTGTTTTTCGGTCGTTCTTTTAGTACCTCTGTATTTACAGCTGACTTTGACCCTGCTTTCCCTTATGATGGTGTGCCTCTCCACTTGGCACATCCAGTGATATTTGATGTCCCGCCTGCACCACCAGCACCCCTTCCAGCAGATAATCCCTCTTCATCCTCGTCTTTAGATTCTGACCCACCTAAAGGTCCTGATGCCCCTGGCGAAGGTGAGGCTATCATACCGATGGCCAATGGTTTTATCTAGTAGGACGTGAGGTCTTCAAGGACTCCTGATATGTATATAGTGGTAGTTTAGTACTAGAGCCTTGCTAGCCTGCAGATTTGATCTTATTAAATGTTATGAGGTCCAATTCTGGTTGTATAAAATTTTGCTGGACCTTGACTTTGAGCAGGTTAGACTAGATACTGGAGGAGGTTCTTTCCTTTTTGGTGAACTAAGTTCCTGACTAGCTTAGACATTAACTAGTGTGTTTCCCGGTACGATGTACATATTGCGAACTTAAAAATGATGTTTATATATGTATATACGAGTTTAGCCATATATGTGTCTGAATTATTTGATTTCACTTCTTTTGACTAGTATAGATTATAAAGATACGTAATACTTTTCTAATTACTATGTTAACACTCGAGTAACACATGGTGATTAGGAGGGTGTTACACCTCCCAGTTGGTTGCTAGTTTTCCTTGTCCCGGGGGAGGTGGCCCAATGTTGGCGCGTCAGAGAACGAGGTCGCCCTAGTTGAAGTGCCTTGGGATCACCCCCTTGTTGTACCTTCTAGCTATCTTTCTTTTTGGCTCTAGCTCTTGGAGGTGGGTTTTTCTTGTACCCCCTCAATTAAGTCTAGCTCTTCATTCCTTTGGGAAAGGTTTGTAGCTTCCAAGTAGGAAAGGATACATGGGCTTGACTCTCTGACTTCCATTAGTATGACAGATTCGGTTCCATATACCAATCTAAAGGGCGTCTCCTAGGTGGATGAGTGGAGTGTGGTCCTGTGAGCCCAAAGAACACTTCTGAGTTTGTTGACCCATGCTCCTTTGGCCTTGTCTAATCTTTTCTTAAGTCCTTGTAGGATCACCTTTTTGGCTGCCTTAGCCTGTCCATTTGCCTGGGGATGTTCAATTGAGGTGAAGTGTTGTGAAATTTTCAGGTCCTCCAACAACTTCCTGAACTTCCAGTCTGTGAATTGAGTGCCATTATCCGTGAGGATTGACTTCGGAAGTCCGAAACAGGTGATGATATTCTTCCATATGAACCTTTTGCATTGTACTGCCATTATGGTTGACAAAGGCTCCGCCTCAATCCATATTGTGAAGTAGTCGATCGCCACTATCAGGTACTTCACCTGTTCCCAAAGCAAGAAGAAAGGGTTTGAGGAAGTCGATGCCCCACCTGTCAAATGGCCAAGAGGCCGTGATTGTTGTCATTTCTTCCACAAAGGTTATGTGGAAGTGGGAGTGCTCCTGACATTTTTGGCAGTACTTGACGAGCTCGTTGGAATCCTTGGTCAGAGATGGCCAAAAGAACCCAGCTTGGAAGACTTTAAGAGCGAGGCCATGTCCTTTGGGATGATTCCCTGTGATTCCCTCATGAACTTCTCGTAAAACATAGTCGGCTTGCTCTTTGTTAAGGCATTTTAACATGGGTAATGAAAGCCCTTTTCTGTAAAGTTGGCCATTAACAAGCGTGTAGCACGAAGCTTGGTGGGTCACTTTCCTTGCTTCTACTGGGTCGTTTGGGAGGGTTTTAAGATTGAGATACTCAAGGATTGCTGCTGCCCAACTCGGAACAGTCTCAACAGATACAACCTCAGATCTGCTTGATATACTTGGCTGCTTAAGGGTTTCGGGTATGAGACTTTTGTTGTTCCCTTCAGTCCTAGTGCTTACCAATTTGGTTAGAATATCTGCCCTGACATTTTCCTCCCTGGGTATGTGTTTGACTCTGATTTTGTTAAACTTGAAGGATAGGCCTTTCACCTTCTCTAAGTACATCTTTAGCATCGGATCTCTGGTCGTGTAGGTTCCTCCGATATGGGAAGTTACGATTTGGGAGTCACTGCAAACTCCCACCACTTTTATGCCCATGTCCTTGGCTAAATTTAACCTAACAATAATGGCCTCGTATTCTGCTTGATTGTTTGAAGTGGTGAAGTCAAAATTTACTGATATTTGGATCCGGACTTCATTATTTCGTTCCAACATTACTCCAACTCCACTACCTCAGAGGTTCGATGAGCTGTCCACGTATAGGGTCCACTTTTCAGGGTTTTCATTTTCATCATCTGTGACCTCCATGATGAAGTTTGGTAATGCCTAAGCTTTAATGGCTGTTCTTGGCTCTTATCGGACACCAAATTCCAAGAGCTCTATTGACCAACTAATCATCCGACCTGTGAGGTCTAGCTTCAATAGGATCAGCTTGATTGGTTGGTCTATTCTTACCAAGATGTTGTGGGCTTGGAAATACTGCCTTAATCTTCGAGCTGCGAGCACAAGGCAGAAAACAATTTTTTTTCCAGCTTCTGATATCTTAGCTCAGATCCTTGCAGGGCCTTGCTGATGAAATACACTGGTTCTTGTTTTCCTTCTTTCTCCTTAATTAATGTTGCTCCTATGGCTGCCACTCCTACAGAAAAATAGACTACAAGCACTTCTCCTTTTTCAGGCTTTGACAAGGTCAGAGGAGTGGCTAAATATTGCTTCAAACCTTGGAAGGCCTCTTCATACTTTTCCATTCATTCAAAGCTTCTTCCTTTCTTAAGAAGGTCAAATAACGCAAGCGACTTCCGAGCTGATAATGAGAGGAACCTGGAAAGTGATGCGAGCTTTCCAGTAAGCTTTTGTACCATTTTTGCATAGGTAGGGCTTTTCATCTCTATTATGGCCTGACATTTATCCAGGTTGGCCTCGATCCCTCTGTAAGTGAGCATGAAGCCCAAGAATTTACCGGCACCAACTGTGAGGGCACACTTCGTGGGATTGAGTCTCATCTTATGAGTATGAATGCTCTAGAAGATCTCTTCTAAGTCCGGGATCAGGGATCCGACATCCATGGTCTTTATAAGCATGTCATCAATGTAAACTTCAATTTTATTCCTAAGATGCTTCTTGAACACCCTATTCATCAGCCTTTGGTACAAAGATCTTGCGTTCATTAATCCAAATGGCATCACCTTGTGGTAATAGTTCGCTCTGGGTGTGATGAATGCCATTTTTTATTCGTCCTCTAGGTTCATGGGTATCTAGTTGTACCCCGAGTAAGCGTCCATGAAGCTTAAAAATCGAAAACCAAAGGCTGAATCCACTAAGCTTTCTATGCTTGGAAGTAGATAAGGATCTTTGGGACAAGCTTTGTTTAGGTCAGTGTAGTCCACGCACATGCCGAGCTTTTCGCTAGCTTTGGGAACTAGCACTATATTTGATAATCAGGTAGATAGAAGACCTCTCTAATAAATCTAGCTTTTAGGAGCTCGGAGGTTTAATCCATCACTACTCTGGCTTTTTCTTTCGATATTCTTCTTCTTTTCTGTGCCACTGGCATGGAGCCGAGGTACACCAAAAAGGTGATGGTTCATTATCTTCGGGATTATTCTCGGCATTTCTACTGCCGACCATGCGAAAAGATCCACGTTGGCTCTTAGAAACTGAATCAATGCTGCTTTTACCATTGCCGGAAAATTCTTATTTATCCTGGTTGTCCTGTTATGATCTTTTCCTATTTGGACTTCTTCAAGCTCTCCTCCGAGCTCTAGTCTGGATTGAACTTTTTGACTATGCATGTCTAAGTCAATCATCGTCACATCTTAGGCTCTTGTTTCTCTTTTTCCTCTTTTTTGAATCTGACTTGTAAACTGGAATTATAACATTGTCTTGCCACCATCTGGTTGCCAACTATCGTGATCACTTTTCTTTTCTTGGAGGGGAATTTCATAACCAAATGTCGGGTTGACACAACTACTCTGAGCTTGTTGATCATGGACCGCCCTATGATCGCATTGTAGGCTGAGGGGCAGTTCATGACCAAAAAGTCCATGGGCATCGTCTTAGAATTGTCCATGGGCATCATCTTTTTTTGGGTTCGCTTGTCCTTCGAGCTGGAGCCGACCCTCATGACCTCCTCCAGGGCTCTTTTTTGGGCGGATTTTGAACAACTGCCTCCAGCGAATCCTCCAGCTATGGTATGTATGGTCTTTTTTATCTACTCACCCTGATTGTGTTCTCGATGCTGGCCGTCCTCCTGCCCCTCGGATTTTCTTTTGTTCTCATTTCTTTCACTCAATGGCTGTCTTCTCCTAGGGCTCCTTTGTGTGGCAACATATTTTGCTAACTTCCCTGCTTTGATTAGTTCTTTAACAGCATCCCAGAGACCTTTACAATCTTCCATTTTGTGTCCGAAGCTCCCGTGGAAATCACAGAACTTCGATTTGTTTGTGTTAGCTCTTAGCCTGATGGGTCTCTACCTTTTAAGACACTTTGTGTTCTGTATCTCTTTGTAAACCTCGCTCAAGGACACATTTAGGGGGATATAGTCAGTGTACCTTCCTCGTGTCCGAGCTTCTTTTCTTGGAGGACGCTCCTCCCTTCTCAGACTACTTTTTCTCTTCTGGCCTCATTCGCCTTCCAATTTGGCGAGCATCACTTCTTCTATGTTAACATATTTTTCTGTCGTTTTGAGCAATTCCTCTATGTTTCTAGGTTCCGTTTTTTATAAGGACTATGCAATTGCTTCAGACCTTAGCCCTTGGACGATGGCCACTAGCGCTGTTTGTGGCTCCAACGTGGCTATTTCCAAGGTGGCTTTGTTGAATCGATCTATGTATGCTCGAAGGCTTTCATATGTTCCTTACTTGAAACCCATGAGACTTGTCACCGACTTGGGCCTGTTTCTACTAGCAGAGAATTGAGCCAGGAACTTATCGGCCAGGTCGGAGAACCGATGGATGGATCTTGAGAGAAGCCTATTGAACTATTTTAGAGCCGCCTTCTCCAGTGTGGCCGGGAATGTTCTGCATCTTACTGGGTCTGGGATCCCGTCTAGATATATTCAAGAGCGGAATATATCCAGGTGATTTTAGGGATCTGTGGTGCGATCATATAGTTTGATATCACTTAGGGACTTGAAGCCGGGAGGAAGGGCGTACCTCATGATATCTTCAGAAAATAGGGAGGTTATGTCCTCTTTTATTCTTCCGCGATTCGCCCCTTCATGATTTTTCCATTGTCCGTTGCCTTCAGGGGCTTGGGAGCTCCCCTTATTACTCCGACTTCGCTTTCTGGCCTCCATATTGTGGCCTTGACGCCTTCTGTCAGTCTCTGCATCTTCTCTGTTGCATCCTCCTCGAGGCAAGGGTGTGTTCTGATGGTGTTGTATGGTACGAGGTTTGTGGTGATGCTTAGCTTTTAGAGCTTTGAGGCGTGCCTCCAGCTTTCTTGCTTTCTTCTCTTCCTGCAGGAGCCTGGCTTTTGCCTTCTGGGATCGTTCTCTCTCCCAAGCGAGGTGGTCATTATCATTTCTTCTCTGAAGCACATTCTCCAATGCCTGAACACGGATGGCTTGGTCGCACATCATATGGAGCATGTCAGTAATCAGGTGGTCCAGGGGCGGAGCTTCTGCTCGTGATGCCCTGGAGGCCCTGCTGAGGGTTAGGTGTCGAGTATACAACTCCGATTGAGGATCCGGCAAGGTCAATGTTAGGTGATCAGCAACGGGCATTTCTAGTTTATGCACGATTGAATGTACCCACTGTTGTGACTCTGAGGCTTGTCCATCAATGCAGCAGATTCAGAGGAGGCCATCCGCCCATCTTGCGGGTGCTCCGGGAGTTCGGCGCCGCCATCATGAAGGATGGGTCTCCCCGTAGTCTTAGTTCTTGCCATGGTTCTTCTGGTATAAACATGAGAAAAAGGAAGAACAGCAATCGTGTCCCCGGCAACGGCGCCAATGTAACGGAGCAGTATAGAGAGGTGTTACCCGGGGGATATGATATTCCACGAAGTTGCTATTCTCCTAGGTTGACTCTGCCGATGTAGGATTGAGATGGATGGTGGGGTACCTGCAAACACTCCACTGAGGGTATCGGTATTTAAGTTGGTATGGTTAATTTGGTGAAAAAAATACCTCAATGTCTTCTTTGAGTACCCTTTAAATATGAGGCCTTAATGCCCGTTAGCACGTTTTCCCTTATTTCGGGATGTGATTAATGGGTAAGGATGTGCCCTAGTAGTTATGAGATCGTGGGGTATATATGATCAAGCGTTTATGAGGTCGAAGAAGATACGAAGTCAATAAGCTCGGAGGTCGTGATAAGGCACACACTCTCCGTCTTTCGGCTTTTGGTCCTTCGCTTTGCTTTGGTTTGAGCCTAATTTCGTACCTAAGGTTATTCCTTTGGGTTTTCCTTCCTTGGCCCACAATTGTGTTGGGCCAAATATTGGGCCAGTAGGAAAGGTTCATAACAGTGACGAACTAATATTAAACCATCAGTTATACTATTTCAAATTATTATATGATTTATAGTTCACTTATATAATATCAATTTTTATTAAATACATAAATTGACTTTCGAAACAATGATTGTAAGGGTCAAAAACTTGTCCACATACAACTTCACATGCTTAGATGGCTATTTTGCATCAAAATTAAATTCTTAAAATTTATATAAAACTATTTGAACATGTTTAAAAGTCATCTTATCTCTATTCAAAAATTTGCTTCTCACCTAAATTATTTTAAAATTATTTAAAACATTTTCTGCAATATCACAACATAAAAAAAAAAAAAATTTACTCTCAAGTCCATTTGGCATCTAGAACTAAGTATAGAATTGGAGTTTAAAATTATAATTGGACATCTGAATTCCAATTTTTAAGTTTGGAATAACACATAGGATTATAATTATAATTTCACAATAATTACATGACATTAAAAAACAATTAAATTAAAATGGATGATTTTAAATTTCTAACCTATATCCTATGACTGTCAATTCTAAAACTTATCAAATATCTCTTTAATTAAAGTCTACATAATTCATTCTCTTTTTCACTCATTTCCCAATAACTATATTTTCCCAATAACTATATGTAACAACTATTTAGTAAATCCAAATATAAAATTTAATTTTCTAAGTAAAATTAATTTGAATTCTATATTATAATTTCAGTTCCAACGTCCAAACGAATCCTCATATGCTAGAGTCTGCACTCCAAATACTCTAAACAAAATACTATAAATAAAACTCGTAAAATATCTATCTATGCATATATCAAGACCTATCATTGGTGCACAACTTTCACATTTCCCATAATGCTTATAGAGTAAAAGAAGTTGAGGGGAGTTAAAAAATTGAAAGAAGTTAAAAATAGAAAATAAATTTAAAAGAAATATATAATAAATAGCTAAATATAATTCACTAGTCTAGAATGATACAATTTTGGGTTTAATCTCTTATAAATTCTGATTTCTACCGTTTAAACAACAAATTCCACAACACCGTCACCTCCTAGCCTCCCCAATTATATTTTCAGTTTCCATTTCGTTATTCTCTACAATCTACACTATCACTGAGGCATAGATCTTCTTCAACCCTCGTTCATTGTTATCATCCCTCCACCTCCATCAGACTTAAATTTCTCTGCATGCGACCCAAGAAAAGATCATGTTCCGGTTCCGCATGAGCAACACCTTGGTGGGTGCCCTAAACCTACTGACCCTCCTCGTGGGCCTCGCCGCAATGGGCGGCTCCGCCTACATCCACGCCCACCGCGGCCACGCCACCCACTGCCAGAGAGTCCTTCTCTACCCTCTCCTCTTCGGCGGCGCCTTCGTCTTCTTCCTCTCCTTCCTCGCCGTCTTGGGCTCCCTGTGCCGCGTCAACGTTGCCCTCTCTCTCTATCTCCTCGTCACGTTCTTCTTCATAGTAGGGCTCGCCTCCTTCACCGTCTTGGCGATATTCGCAACCAACAAGAAGGCCCGGGACGAGGTGTCTGACGAAAGGTTCGATGACAATAAGGAGCACAGAATTGGAGACTTCTCCCGGTTGTTGCAGCAGTACGTGATCAACGATCAGAACTGGAAAGACGTCAAGAGTTGTTTGCTGGATGCACGCGTGTGTCAGAACCTCGTCATCGACGATAATTACCTCGTTTTTGGGCAGTTGTCCAGTACACAAGTTAGTTCCTCCTCCTTTGCATCAGATGTTTACTTTTGTCTCTCTTTTTTTCTTTTTTTTTTTTTTCATATGTGTGACTGAGAGTAGAAATGAGGGTAAATTTTTGCATGAATGAGATTCACATGTAATTTTACACATGAAGCGAAGCTCATCTATGAAATGTACCCGAAATGCTTAATTTGTTAATTAAAAGGTAAAAATCAAGTATTAAGATATCGTCAACGAGGAATGAATCATCTCATGTTAAATTATGACTTTGTCATGTATTCTTGCTATTAATTTCAAAAGTGGGATCCAAACAAACTATGACATGAAAGAATTACTAATATAGAAAGATCACATATTACAAAATCATATAAAAATTTAATATAAGAGGATCTGAATTTTTCGTCCACTAGGATCTGGTGAGTGTGTGTAAGATATATTAGATAAGTGTTGTATGATTGTATTCCAGTAATTTTTTTTTTACTTTTTTTTAAATTTTTGTTTTGGACGAAATTGTATAAAGTTTTGAAATCCTGCAGTAACGGGCAAAAGTAAAAAAACAAATTAAAATGCAGTAAGAGATCACTAGGTAATATGCTTATCATATAATTGATTGTAAATGATCCGAAATCTTGGGTATCATTGTCATAGATGTGGATTATTGTTATCCTCTGAATATGCCTATATGTAATTTCTTAAGTTTTCGCTCCTTTGCTTGGTCTAGGAAGAAGATCAAAAAATAAATCAGATAAATATGGTAATTATTTAATGGATTTGATTGTTTACAGGCAATTAGGATTTTTATTCTTTCTCTTGTGCACAAAGATGAGGATCATTCATAAATGCGAGTTCTGGTTGATTTTTCGATCCAGCTATTGGGAATTGGTTGATGGTTGTTTTTGGTTTACTTATTTGATAGGAAATTTTTTTTTCAACCACCGACACTTTGAACACCACGCCAACACCCAATCTATTATTCTTAAATTTTGTGTGGTCCTTACTTAAAAATACAAACATTGATCTTCCATGACACCCATTTTTAGGAGTTGAAATAACATTACCCTTATTTGTTTTATTGAGCAGTTTGGATGTTGTAAGCCGCCGATGCAATGTGGATTCACAATGAAGAACGCTACGTTGTGGGAAATGCCAAATACAGGTCCAGCTGCGAATGATTCAGATTGCAACACTTGGAATAATAGATATGACAAACTGTGTTACGATTGCAATTCATGCAAAGGAGGAGTACTGGCCGACATCAGGAACCAGTGGAGGCATCTCACTATATTCAACATCTGTGTGCTCATACTTGTCACCACCTTATATGTCTTGGGATGCTACGCTATAAGGAATAACAGATCGGACTCCAAGCGCAAGTATAAGAGATACGGAGCATAATGTACAGTTGACAATGAACAATGTTATTTGTAATCATCGTGTGTGAGACACCATGTCAACTCACACTTTTTTTACCATTGGATGAGGTGCAAATTTTGAATAGGATCCATAGGGGATGGGGTGTAAGATGACACTGTGTCCACACACAATAAATACAAATAATACAACTAGTCGAGAATACAAGGCAAATTTGCCTCGAGTTTTTGCCCGGGACTCTTTCCAGACAATATATGGAGTTTTATTTTAAATTATAACGCAACACATCATCATCATCGTCATATAATATGACACATTAGACACTGATTAATAGTCTTGGTGAGAATAACACTAATTAACAGTTTGTTCTTTTCCTTGCTGAGACTAATGTTTGAAGTAATGAGAAATGAACATTACTCTTTTGAGGAAAAAATTGCGGTCACAAATCTGGTTGAATTTCTCATTTTCACCAACAAATAGCATATAGCAACAAGCATACAAAATTAAAGTCATAAACCAATATGAAAGAATTCATATTCATATAATACTATGTATAGCATGTCCAAACAATAAGTAAATATCTCATGAATGTTAGGGTCCTTATGAGAAGATAGTAGGAGTATAGCGGACACCTGATCACAGAGCAAGGACTCCCTTCTGTCCTTGTGGGCCGTGGCAATGTTTCCTTGTGACGCTTTCAAAAATGGGCCAAAACATCCCTCTCGTTCCCCCTTTAAGCACTTACACAGATCCGTATCACACTTTACTATTTTCTTTCTCAAGGAATAGAAGTCCGTTGAGCACTTGAATCAGCAATTTCGACCCCAAAGAATAAAAAAAAAAAACCAAAGAAAGAAAAAGAAATAAGCAATGCATCCTTCCTTTTTCCATCTGGATTGAACACTGGAGGAGAAACAAGGGGTAAGAAAAACAAAGAACAAAGCAAATTTGGCCTAATACACGTGTAAGAGATAGACAAACCAACAAATTCAACAACCCCTCCCAGTACTCTCTATTTTTTCTCTACTTTTTAAGATAAAATTGCTCAATTGTGTCATGTTTAGAACTTAATTTGATAAAGGTTTGTCTTTTATTGGAATATCATGCAAATAAAAGGTTTTAACTAGATGATATAAAAACCGTTTTATTATTTCCATCAAATGTTCTCCCACTTAGGTGAACCGATTGTTTTTTTATTGGTTTGGATTGATTCAGGTTCATGTTTTTTTCGCTCAATCCGAACCAAATTGATCTAATCAACTTTGGATTGATTTTGATCGAGTTATTAGATTTATTTATTTAATTTTTTTAAAAAAATTTTACTTTTAAAAAATAATAATATCCAGATACATGTAATAATATCTACTTTGTATTTTCAAAAAACCTTCCCTTTCTCCTCCATCTTCCTCTCTTTTTTCTCTCCTCTGCTCTCTCTCTCTGTCTCACTGTGCCAACAACCACTATGAATCTAACATCATCATTATCATCATCACCTCCTTCGAACCCACGCTACAAGCTCATCACTGAGGCAGCACACACCGTCAAGACCGAGCTCAGCTTCTTCTTCGTCAACAAAGTTGACGACTCCGACACTGAGAAGTTATATTTTGTCTCTTTCTGATGACACACTACAGGTACAAGAAGTTCAAACTCCTGGAGAACCCTTTTGAGCTTGGGAACAGGATATGGGGCAAGATAAGCGTTGAGATGATAAGGCCGAACAAAGTTATGGTAGGCAAAAAAGGGAAATGTGATTTATTTGGGAAAGTTTTACTTTACGAGGAAAGTTAAGTTACTGACTTAGTGGATTGAAAAAAAACATATATGGGGGAGATTGAATCTCAAATTTGAACACATAAACCCAATGACCAAACCATTGTATCATCGACTCTATTTGGATTCAATCCGATTGATTCGATGCTCTGATCCAAATCAAACCAAACCCATCAAATCGGTTCAAATTTGTCGAGTTCATCAAATCAATATGGTCTGCTTACACCCCTACTCCCATCAAAGACAGTGCTACTTGAGAGCAGTTGATATTCTAAAAGAAACATGACTCTCCCAACACAATACAAAAACTTTAGCCGATGCCAAATTAAACTACTATTGTTATTAATTTTATTATTTTATTAAGTTGTAAAATTAAACTTAAGAGTGGAGTTCTTTTTTTTTCAGATTTTAATTTCCTCTCTTCTCCTTTTCAATTAATAGAAATTTTTAATCTTAAATAATTCAAAATAGCATAAACTAAACTATTAATTTGATACTCCAAATTGTTATGATAACTAACGTTCACATGTTGCTTATTGTTTGTGCGGCGGGTAATTCCCGTGTGCGGCGCTGGCGCACATGCTGCGAGCATGCAATCACAGGTGTACATATATCAGACGGAAAAACTCATTCTTGCCTTCAAGCTTATACATAAAAGCAATACTTTTGCAATGCTCACAAGAAAAAATGTATCTTACATGTAAGGGGAAAAAGGAAAAATAAATAATTTACATGCCTACCCATTTTGACGATACAATTAAATACTGATGACAACCTAACAGTAGCATAATAAATGAAATAGAATATGGAGCAGCTAGAGGGAGAGTAGAACAGAAGCTAATTACAATGAGAATGATATTTCACTTCTCTTTCCCGCCTTACCCACCAAAGCAAACACAAATTAGATGATAAAAATATAAGACAGGTAGACATGACGAAAAACAAGCAAGACTCTCAAAGGTCAGGATCCAATTTGCACTTAGTAAGGAGGAGAATGGGAGAGATTCTTGTATGGACACAAATCTTACGCATCATATTTAAACACACTCACAGTCAAAATGGGATCTATCAACTTTATTTAACATATACTCATTCATCCGAATCCCACTAGTTTTTTTTAGTGAGTGTGCATAAAAATGAATTCTTAGAACTGGGTCCATACTAGAATTTTCGGAGAGTGATGCCACATTTCAGCGATTAGCCAGACATAGGTTCAGGGCTTTCTGCTGGAACCTGATTCAAAGCACCGAAGTTGTTCATAGGTTTGGGCCTCCACTCGGTTCTGCCTCTCACAATCTCAGCACCATCTTCAAGTCTAAGCAAATGCTTGCACTCAACACATCCACCGTCAGCTAAATTTCCAATATCAGCACCAGTGACATCAGTCAAGGACTCCAGCACGCTGTCCTTGCCACACTCCCTCCTGTACTCCAAAGTCAGAGCACGCAGCTCGTGACTCTCCAAGATTGGCTGTGGAGCACTCTGCAGCAATCGAAGCACAATTTTTTAGTTAAGTGACTTCAACAATCAAATACATAGACTAAATTGATGATAATGACATATGCCAACTTTTTTCTCAAACAATAAATCAATAAGAATTATATAAAAGTGGAAAAAATATGAGTGATATGTTTTGTCTTCTACGCTTTTCCATGCACAATAGCATTATTACTACTAAATTAGATCATGTTTCCAGAGTGTCAAGCCACTTCCAACTGGGCTCAATCACTTCAATGACGCATCACAATCCCACAAACATTCCACATAATTAAAAGCTCTGTGACTTCTGTCTTTAAACGATTACAACTTCTTTATCAGTCATCAGCCACATCACAAAATCTCGTCCTATGCTTATAGTAAATCATCCATCTTACAGAACATCTCCTGCCACCCAAATTATAAAAGATGCAATCACTTAATGGGACTCCATTGGCCTGGAGAACGGGCCAAATTCATCTCAAGAAAAACACTGATTGTTGATTTGGCATGCTATATATCACAGGCCCAACCCATCGGCGCACATGGTTCTTTTTTGACTGAATTGGGTGTGCCAGTATGACATCACTCAACCAGCTTGCAAAAGGTAGGTCTCCAGTCAGATGAGCCCGACTATTTTCCCGTTCCACCCAATGAAGAAATAAAGAAAAAACAAGCAATCAAGAATGAGAGCTGATAAAAATACAAGAACATAAGACTACCTCCAGAATCCAGCCAATGTACTTCACATTGTTAACATGCTGGTTAACATCTAGATCACTCCATCTAGGCTGAAAACAAGTTAGTATATAAAATAATTAGAAAAATGAGGTAATTTAGGGGGAAAAACATCAGATAAACAATTACAATAAGTATTGACATACACTTAGACCACGGCAAATATAATCTGCTGTATCATCAAGTTTAGATAATTTTCTGTTATCCTCTTCCACAACTGGAGGAGAATTCACAAAATAAGACCCTATCTCTTGCCTGACTTCGTCTGGAATTTTAGACAATCTCCTCGTCACTTTATTCATCATGACCCAAACACTGTAGAAAGCCAAAACCAAAACCAACAGATCAGAAAATGCATATTAGGTACTAGCTCCTATGTGCTGGATGTGTACAAGCTAAAGCCATATACTTGAAGCTTGTTTGAATGTGCTATTGTCAACAAATAATTACTTTTTATAATTTTTAGCATGATTGGATGAGCTTTTATTTCTTGTTTAGTAATAAAAAAATTGAACTACTAAAAAGAATTTTTTTCCTTAGAAGACACACTTAAGGTGCGTTTGATTTTAAAAAATAGTTTTCAGTTATCATTTTTAGTTTTTCTGTTTTGATGATTTTGTGAAAGAAATACTGAAAACTGAAAATAAAGATTGAATTTCGTAGTTTTCATAATTTTTAGTATTCCTTTCAACAAATTCAAGAAACAGAAAAACAAGAAATGAAAACTGAAAATTGTTTTCTGAAACCAAATGCACCTTTAGCTTCTTAAAAAATAATCCTTTTCTTAACAAAAAATGTTGTTCAAGGATAAAAGTTCTTTTTGAATATTGCATCTAAACATAAATTAGATTTTTCTTTTCCAAAGTTTTTTAATTTTAAAATAGCATTAATGCTTTGTTTGGATGAAGAAAGAAAATGATAGGAAAAAAAATAAAGAGTAGGGAAAATAAAACAGAAAAGTGTATTTTCTCTCTTGTTGTCTGGTTGAATAGAAAAGTGAGAGAAAAGAAAATGTAAGTGTATATTTTATCCCCAAAAAAAATAAATAAATAATAAGTGTATAGAAATGACTTTTTATGTGAATTACTTCTTATGATGAAAGAAAAGATTATAAAGATAAAGTTGTAATCTCACAATTAATATTAGTTTTCCCTCATTTTCTTCTCATCTAAGAAGAAAAATTTTCATGCGAGTCGCACACCCAACTTTTCTCTCCTCTCACTTTTCATGCCCCACTTCTCTCCCCCTTCTCTTTTCCCTATTTTCGTTTGTCTTCATTTCTACTCATCCAAACAAGCTGTTAAAAAACATTATGAAGCTCATCCAAACAAGTCCTTAATATTAAACTAAGATATAACTTTTTATCCATAGAATCAGATATTTTCACATGCATAAACTTAAATACTTCTGTAATTCATTTTGTTGTACAAGATGTACAATTGCATGAGCAAACTGAATGTTTCCATTTTAAATTGTAATAAAATTGTGTATTCAGAAAGAGCAAGTGTAATATACCCATAACTTTTATGAAGATTGCAAGATTCAAAACATAATACCGACAACCAGACAATCGAGTTCATATACGCACTTTAAAACATAGCCGGTGGCAACAAAAGAAAGTTACTAGAATTGATTTCTACCTGGAGGCTCTAGTCAAAATTTCACCAGTTTTGCTGTAGCGCACAACCCAATCACGACGCATACCATTCTTCCCCGATGCAGAAACCCAAGTTTCTACTTCAACTACATCACCCCTAAAACAAATATAGTTTTGCTCAACTTCAAATAAATAGATTCAGAAGACACCATATTAAGCCTAACAACCATATTAAGCCTAACTAACAGTTTCTCTAACTTCATTACAGACCAATGTGCTACAAAAATTTGAAAACACCTAGTCCTCAGCCAGAACATATATATAACCAGCAAACAAAGCAATATGCTAAGTACTAGTATAAACTGCTAGTTTCCAAAGTCTCTGTAAATTTTTTACCATAATAACGCTTAGGGTAACTCAACAAACCTATATAATCAATACTATATCATGTTTCGATCCACTTTAACAGCCTAAAGGCAAAGGGCTACACAAAGTTTATAAAGTATAAAGTTTTGCTCAACTGCTCATCAGATCAATTAAGATCCCAGAACAATTTCACAAATATCAGACTATTCACAGTTAAACCATGACTATTACACCAGTTCTGTGGAACAAGGAACATAATCTGCAGAACAAAAATGCAGAACTACCAACATTTCGGCTAGACGTTAGAGATTCATGAGCAGCTTACCATGTAGGATAACGGTCAACCACAACCTGCATCCGAGTTACAACCCATATCAGGTTCCTCTTGCACATTTCTGGCGTACAACCGAAGCCATCATCAAGAAGCCCCGCAGTCTTAACGTGATTAAGAGCAGTTTCCTGTTGTTATGCAAACAATCAAAATAATCAAGCTAGCGAGGAATCGAAAATACCAAAAAAAAAAAAAAATGACAAAAGAAGGGGGGAAAAAGGTAGATGTTAATTTTGGTCCATGTTGTACTTCAGATTAATAAATTAACCATATAGGCGTGACATCGCTGTAATAACTAAGTTGGATCACATTTTGTATCTTTAAGATAATAATATACAGTGCAGTTTTCATTTTCAGAATTTTGTGAAAAAATCAATAAAGAGTAGAAAACTACAAATTCAAGTTTTCAAATTTCATTTCCGATCTTCACAGTTTCCTTAGCAAAACAATCTAATTGAAAAGAAAATTAAAACTGAAATCAGTTTTTTGTTTCTCTCTCTTTCTAAAGCACGGACCCTAAATTATTAATTTTTAAATTTCTGAGACTAAATGAATCAAATTTACAGCTCTGGAACACAAAATGAACCTTCGCTCAATTAAAGAAATAAAAGAAAATAAAATCACCAAGGTTGTATTCGCTGGATTAGAACCTTAATCCAAACCATAGAGCATACCTGCAAATGATTCATCAACGTCTCAATGGAGGCCGTTTTATCAGCCCCTATCTCATACGACCTAATAGAGAAGTTCTGCCTGAAAGCAAGCCCATCCTGCACGATTTTCCCTATACCAAAAGGATCCATGACCACGTCATCTCTCCTCGGCTTCCAATCAAGCATCATCCACTGCTTCTCCGCCGCCAGAAAAACCGTCGTTATGGCTGCGAGAAGCATGCTCCAATCCGGAAGCTGATTGATGAAAGTCCTCCCAGTAGCAGCAGTACCAAATGATGATGACGATGGTGGTGGTGGTGGTGATGATAATGATGATGGGAAATCATCATCAAGATTCACTTTCTCCACGGGTGCAGCAACCTTGGTCCCGTTAATCTTTGTTGGGGCTTGTGCATTTGCCTTAACAGAAGAAGAAGACCTTAATTGCTTGGTTTTGAGCCCTCCGAGGTTCGAAGGTGAGCTGGTGGGATTTCTGCCGGAGTCCGGCGAGGGTGACGTGGCAGGGAAAAACGATGACGTAGCAGCAGTTGCAACCATTGTGGATACTGGATTGGATTCCTCTAAACCTGCATGCAAGGGTACTTACTAATTAATTAGAGCAAGTTTTTTTTTTTTTTAACCTTTCGTTCAATTTCAACAACTGCAGAACGAAGCTACGAAATTATGAAAAATAATAATTAAAAAAAAGGGAAACGATTCAACACAAATTGCAAATTTAATTTTAGACACCAATTAATTGTGGAAAATAGATAGATAAAATACAGAATTAATGGAAAAGCCGTTGCGAAAGTCGGTGCAGATCTGGCGTTGAATTAAGACAACACCGCAAACCAATAATGCATTGAAAGGCCCAATTGAAGCCCCAAGCAAATAAGCTTCTCTTTTATTCGGAAAAAGAAAAGAGCACGAATTGGGGGGGCAAAAACTAATAGTGTGCAGGAAAAAAAACATTGCATCGTAATTTAAAATGAATGTAATCCGACCAAGTTAAATTAATTAATTAATATAAGAAATCATGTTTTGAAAGGTGATTTTTCCACCTAGAGCTTTGATCAGACGAGAAAACGGTGCGTTTCGCATATACCTGAAGCAGGGCCCCGGAAAGAAAGATTAAGGAAAGGAAGAAGAGAGAAGAGAGCTGAAATGAGGAGAAGAAAAGTGCTTATTCTAGGGACTGGGAGAATGCGCTCTGTCTCTCCCTCTCTCCCACCTTCTCGTGTTTTGGGATTAGAAGTTAGAACCCAGAAACTCTGGGTTTTTGCTTTTGCTGCTTTTGAATTTGAAAAGTAAAATGAAAAGAAGCAAATTAATTAGTAATCCTATATAATAATAAATTATTATCTGTGAG
This sequence comes from Dalbergia cochinchinensis, assembly GCA_031216125.1. NCBI lineage: Eukaryota > Viridiplantae > Streptophyta > Magnoliopsida > Fabales > Fabaceae > Dalbergia > Dalbergia cochinchinensis. The sequence continues at coordinate 47,066,384 of CM062373.1, read as the reverse complement.
ATGGAGAGAGAACGGAGGGGGGAAAGGAATGGAAGAGTGTTGTGTTGGTTGTGGGTTATATATACTTAGGGCTAGCGATTGTGATGGGCACCGAATTGGCGACCAGCTACTTCGTTGTATATATTATAATATACAATCCACCTGGCTCTCCCTCCCGCCTCTCTTCCAAAGTTCTTCTATGATCTTCTTTTTTGTTTTCTCACGTTTGCCATGCCGACCCCTTCTCTCTTTCTTTATTCCCCTTTTCTCAGCTTCCAATATTTTAACATGGATGAAAAATGATTAATTTACACGAATATAATTTCAATGCAAATTTTATGTTAGAGATGAATTTTAGAGTTCAACTGCTAATGATATAAAATTTTTTCACACTATTATTCGATATTTTATTAGTAAAAATAATTAAGTCTTACATTCATTAGGTAAAAGGTCATATAAATCAGATAAATTTTTTGGGATGACAATGTAAAATATATTTACACCGCCACTCCATAAAAATTAAACTCTTAACTTTATGCATTTTTAATTTAAAAGAGTTCCACTTTTTCATCAAATCATATGTATTTGTTTATAAAATTTTTAAGAAAGTAAATAGTTAAATCAAACATTTTTTACTGATAAAATAATATATGATTGAATATTTATATAAAATTATTTTTACACTAAAAATATATTAAAATTAAATTCTTTATATCATTAATATGCCTTTTATATATATATATATATATGGATTAATCTAAAATTATTTAATACAATTTTTATATATGTTAATATTAAAATTAATATTATCATAATAAATATTTCTTAAAATATATAAAAACTTGAAAATAATTCCATTCTCATCAAATATCACAAATAACTTAATATAATAAATAACTATAATTCAAAAGTTTAATCGATAAGAATCATATCATATAAAAAGTTATTAAAAATAAAAATATAAATTTTACACCAATGTCAACCTATTCCTTCCCTACCACCACGGTCATTTTTTCGAATATGGAAATTGAGTTGTAATTATATAATAATATGGAATAAGCATAATTACTTGGATGTGGACTTATGAAAACTCGCACTATGAAATCCCGCGTAGTGCGAGAATTTCAAAACATAATTTATTTTAAATTTTTAAAAACAAAAACTCACACAATGTGAGTTTTGCAAAAGAAAATTTTAAAATATTAATAAAACTAATAAAATAATACAACATGAAATAATCTCACACTAGCGAGATTTTGAGAAAATAATAAAATATTTTAAAAATAAAATATCAAATTATGTGAGATTTTGTAAGAATATTAAAATACTATAAATTCCTTCTATATAAACTTATGTTCGTCTATTTCCTCATTTCATCAAAGTTGTTCACGTTGAACATCCTTTACTCCAAAAACAGTGAGCAGTGAGTAGAGAGGAGAAAAAAATGAGAGTGGTCCATGTTAGTTCCAGAACCTTTCAAAAAGTGTTAGAGCTTGAAGTTTTGAATAACAACAAAATCAATTTTGTTAAAATAGTTTAAAGAATGGACTAATCTTTTAGTTAAGTTTCATAAGTACTTAACAAGATCATTCTCGTTAGTATACAAGTTCCATCAACAAGTTTTATTCTCATGTTATCAGGTTTCAACATATTTAATCTATTCAAATAGAATCAGGACTCAAATGAAGTGAAAAATAATCCTTAAAACAGACTTAAGTATGTCTTACACACGAAGAAAGGATTTTCAAAACTAGAAACTAAGTTCAGATCTTCAGAATGTGACTTTCATCTTTAGAATATGACACGCAGTGAAGAAATCTATCTTCCTTTGAAGCAATCATGAATATTGTTTTTAATCTTGATGATAAGATCACCAACAAGCTCTGATTGAATAAATGAAGATCAATGAAAGATCAGCAACTGAATGAATGCATTAGAAAGCATGTTCACTCAGAAACCGTGCACTCTTTATTAAATGAGAGGGAAAATTCAAATTTCAAATTAGAGTCAAATCTAAGAAGGGACTGACAGTGACATCCCACTTTTTCACTTGGTCAACCACGCTAGCTTCTAGAAAAAAAAAGTTCAGAAACCTTGTTCAGAAAGTAAAAAGTAGTTTCTAAATACGCACTTAGATACTTCATTTGACAATGGTCTCTACAAATACAAAAGTAGCTCTGACACAGACGAGCTGGTCTTCTAAATTGCATTTCCAAGACATAAAAAAAAGATTAGCACATGTCACTAGGAAAACAAATCAAGAGGCAACAATCTAAAATTGGAGATCAAGTATAAAAGGAGATCATGTGCTTACATCTTAAGACTTTTTTGCTGAATGCTTGAAAGATTTGCAAAATGCAAATTCTCCTTCTTCATCGGTAAAGATATTACTTCTTATAAATCAATTTCTATTTCTGTAAAAAAAAAAAAAATTTCTAAGTTCTTATTAGATAACATCTTTCTCCTAGGAAGAATTGTTAGAAAGAAGTCATTCAAGTTCTCATATCACATATTGCTTCATTCTGAGGAAACTTGAGTGTTTATTCGTTGGAGTGAGCCAACCTTTATAAAATATTTGTACCCTAATCTAGTAGAGATCATTGTAAGGTTAGTTTGGAGAGGCTAGTCAAAAACTACTTGGGAGTGACAATAGAGTAAGCTACTGGTCACATGAGATAGCTTGATAAGGTTATTGAAAAACTATCTTACTTTCTCTAGGTTGAGAAAGGGTTATTTTGGTGGAACTCAACTAATTGTTAAGAATTGGATGTAGAAAGGATTGGCTGAACTAGTATAAAAACTCTCTACGTAGTATCTTTATACTCCTTCATCTCTTTGATACTTTGTTATGTGATTCACCATAATATATTTTTGAAAACTCTTTTAACTTGTTTCATATTTTTAACTTAGCTCAGAAAGTGACTTTCTAATATTTGCTAACAAAGTTTTCATTGCACTTTAAGTCTATACTTGAGAGTCTTTGTTTAAAGATTTCAGAAACAAGAAAAAGAAGTTAAAGCACAATTCAACCCCTTTCTCGTGCAACTTTCAACCTACAGTCCATCCTTTTGTTTCTCTTCACTTCATGTATTCAGTAGAAAAAAAAAATAGATTAGGCCCTCTTTTTTTTTTGTCTGAGTAATTTCTTCCTCTCATTTTCCTTATTTAGCCAGTTGATGAGCATTATTAGTTTTAAAAAAAGAGTTGTCTATTTGTTAAAAAGAAAAGAGTATTGGGTAAAAAAATGAGAATAGTCCAATGTTGTTGTTATTATTATTATTATTGTTCTCCTTTTTTTTTAGTCTAAGTAGTCCTTCTTTCTCTTCCTATTTAGTTTATTTTGTGTTACGAATTTGGGAAAAAAAAAGAGTTGTTTGTTTGTCCAATTAAAGAGAATGGTGGTAAGGAAAAAATGAGAGTTTCTTTTTTTAACTAGCCCTTTCTTTTTTCTCTTCATTTGATCAGTAAGTTTTATATTACTAGTTTGTAAGAAAAAAAGGGTAAAAATAGATACCAATGCAAAGGTAATAATATATTTTAATGGCAATATTGTTACAGATCCAAGTGTCAAAGTCACATTTATATGCGAGAATCTAACATGTTTCTTTATCCTATATACTATGTCATTTGCAAAGTTAGAGAGTGGACTTTATTAGTGTATATATGTTAAGACACATAAGACAGTGAAGAAAATAACATATAAGTGTTCAGTCTCAATTTTTGGTAAGTTCACACATTTTCAAGTAATTGCAATAAGAGACGATGACAACATGCAATAAATGTTTCAAACATACCAGCAGTATCAAGAACAAATTTCTAGTATCGAGTTGTATGCTAATTTCAAAGAAGCTACTCGTTCTGACGATGAAGTTGAGAATGAGGATGAAGAGCCTCAACCGAGCACTTATCTAGAAGACGGGGTAGAATGGAAAGAAAACAACAGGGAAAATAGAAGTAGTGATGATGATGCTGATGATATTGCTTCTGATGATGAAGCAGATGATGAGCATATATCAAACACAATTTGTAGTCAACATCCATTCGGGAAGTCATCTTTCATGCGTGCTTTAGATCTTGAAGCTATGTGTACACTCGAGTTTTCGGAATATGCTGGTATGTATTCATTGATACTTTATCTTAATATTTATCTTTAGTATAAAATTTGTATTTGAAAACACAATATTATTATTAATTTAGTTGAATTTTAGTTTTTTATATCTTATTTTTGCTTATTAAATCATATGTTTTTGTTTATTAATTTGTTCTACCTTGTCATTAAATCATATGTTTTTGTTTATAACATTTTTAAGATAGTAGATGGTTAAATCAAATATTTTTTAACTGATGAGATGATATATGTTTAAATATCTATATAATATTCTTTTTACACTGATAATGTATTAACATTAAATTCTTTATGTTATTAATATTTTATATTAGATAATTTTTTAAAAAGTAAAGTTGAATTGAAAACATTCATGGCTCATATACATGCATGCATACATACATACATACATATATATATATATATATATATATATTAATCTAAAATTATTTAACACAATTTTTATAGGCATTAATATTAAAATTAATACTATCATAATAAATATTCCCTAAAATATATAAAATCTAAAAAATTAATTTTGTTCTCTTCAAATATCACATAACTTAATATAATAATATAATACATAACTATAATTCAAAAGTTTAATCGATAAGAATTATGTCATACAAAAAGTTATTAAAAATAAAAATATAAATTTTACACTAATGTCAACCGATTCCTTCCCTACTATATAGTATTCCTCTATTTTACTTCATCCGTCAAACTTTCAAAATTTTTCTAGAATTAATAATCATTTTAATTCCTGACTTTATATTCATGAGTCATTTTAATTATTTACTTTTAAAACAAATCAAATTAGTATTTGATATTACAAAGTACGAGTCAAGTTAGTCATCAACCCACTTTTATTTAAGATTTCGTTCATTAAATGATAGCGTTTAGCGTTAAGTGATGATACCATAATATACCATATGTTATTTGAAATAGAATGAAATTTTAAATAACTTATTTTAGTATCTAAAATTATACAAAAAGAATCATTTAAATCTCCATCTCAAATCATAAAATGACTCATTTTGTGTAATTTTAGATAACAAAATGAGTCATTTTAAATTTCAATGTCAATGTATTACTTAAGATTACATATCACGATTTAATTAAGGAAATATTAAATAAAAGTAGGATAAGGACTAACTTGACTCACGCTTTACAATGTTAGGGGATAATTTGACTCATTTTAAAAGTCAGCAATTAAAATGATTCACTGATATAAAGTTAGAAACTAAAATGAACATTAACTCATTTTTTATTTAAAATAGTTGTCCATTTATTATATCAAGAACGCATTAGTTTTTTGAGTATATATTTAAATTGGTTCCTTAAAAATATATAAAGGGAGAAATTAATCCTTTAGATTTTAAAATTACCAAATTGATCTTTCATATTTTAAAAAGAAAACAATTTGATCCTTTCATATAGGTCCATATAATTAAAAAGATATTGTATACTATTATACGGAGGGACCGGTTTGACCACTTTTTTAAAATGTGATAAACTAATTTGGGACTTTCAAAATTGGATGAACTAATTGATCCCTTAATGTATTTTGAAGAGATCAATTTGGGTATGCTGTCTTTTTATTTATCAATACCATTCATAGTGTAATTAATCGTATTTATTTATTTTAATTAATTATATTTATTTATGATTTTTTCAAGAGGGACAATCTTATTCGTTTACAAATTTTTATATTATTACAAGATTCTTTTATTATTTTCTTAATATATGTGTTTTTTTAATTTTTGACAAATAGAATGAAACCAAATGAGTAAATTTTCAGTTTGTATATAAGAACTATAATATTATATACACTCATTTACAAAATATATTATAATTTTTTAAAATTTTAAATATTTTATAAAAATAAATACATCAAGCAACTAAAAGTTAACTAAGCCATGTTTATACAATTATACATTTAAATTTTTGAGGGGATGTTTATAATTTACTAAACATACTTTTTTTTACCTGAAAATAATTTGAAATTTTACTATTCATAAATTACTGCATCTGATTTTTTTTTCGCGTGTAAATTTCTTATATAAATAAGATTGAAAGATTAGTATAATTTAATATGAATTTAATGTCTATACACGGGTAAAGTGGCAGTGTAAATTTTTTTTAATACTGTTATCTGATTATATATTCTCATATCAGCAAAAATAATTATGTCTTGTATCGACTATTTAAAAAGTTATATAAATATAATGATTTACTTTAATAATTGTATAAAATTTATTTGTACTCTCAGTATATAAAAATTAAATTCATTTAATATTTTGGAAAATGTGCATTGATCAAGGTGTGGAACTCGGCTGTATAAGGGAAATTATTAATAATAATGTGAGCTTCATTGCATCTTAGCTCTGGAATTCGCAGAATATATAGAATAGATCCAGTCCAACAACTTTGTTTGGTATAAATTCGGAGAATGCACGTCAGATTATATAACTTTATTCCATAGCTGGAAATTTCATAAAGAGATGTAAATAATTTAAGATTTTAATTTCTATGCATTTAAATTGTAAAAGAAAAAAATTAAATTATTATATAGTTATATATTATCATATCAGTAAATATAATTAAATCTTATACACATTGTTTAAAAAATTATGCAAATAAAATAATTTAAATAGAGGTGAAAGCTCTGGTATACCAGATAAAGTGCGGTGTATAACACATTTAAGTATTTGATCACATTTACAAAGTGTAGCTAAATGTATTTAAAATTATGGGGAATTAATTTAACCACACCCTTTTAATGTAGTTAAACACCTAGCATATGGTGGGCCGCACTTTAGTTGGTATATCAGTAACGAAATCTTAATTGAATGATTGTTAGCATATATAAACTAGACTCATAGTTTAATCTGAATTTTTTATACTAGTATAGCACCCGTCCATAGATAGCATGGGACAATTTTGATGTATGTTTTCACACGGTTGTTTAAATTAAGATAAAAAAATATTAAGATAAAAAGACTTAAGAATATGAAATTAAATAATAATTATACTTAATAATACAGTGATATTCAAATATAGTTTAGAATAGAACTAGTTAAAATTAAGAAAGTTACATCAAGTATCAATAAATGTGTATCAAAATTAAGCTCTTACCTACAATTGTCTATATATTATAATAAACTATTTATTTGATTAATAAATTATATTCATTTTTTTATTGCATTGCTGTATCATTTTTATTGTTAACTTCTTTAGTGATATCAAAGTAAATGATTTCCATCCTAATATTTTTTTATTTGACATTAATTCAGTCTTAATAAGTTTTTACATCAATTTATTCCCAGTATTTTTAGTTTCAATATTAATTTAATTTTCATTGAATTTTTACTAAGATAAAAATGTATTTGAAGGTGAATTAAATTTAATAGGATGAGTAAATTGATGTTAAAATAAAAAAAATACTATTATTGAATTGATGAAAAAATTTGTTATGACAAAATTGAAGTAAAAAAAATTAAATATATAAAATTATGAAAACATATGAAGAAAAAAATAGAAGAAGAAGAAGATACTTGTAACTAATAAATAGTCGGTTAGAGTGATAGATAATCCTTTCCCTTAACCAATGGTCTCGAACTCGAGTCTTAGATATGGAGTAACCAGTGTGGGAGAGTCATGCATCTTATAAAATCTTAAATGCTCAAACAGAATTGCCTTCAATTGAAAGATACTCGTGGGAAACCAAAATGACAAAAGAAAAACAATTCCATCCATGTAGAAAGCCAAAAAAATAATACTAGTAACAAAAAATAATCCGTTGTTTGGGATTTCAAAATTGTAATAGAGTAAAGTGATTCATGATGAGAAAGATTTCTTCTTATTCCACGAAATCTGTTTAACTTCCTCCCATTTTTTTTTCTTTAGGGGGAGATGAAATCTCATTTTAATTTATTAACAAAAAGTTATTAAAAGATGTAATTACTTATTTTCCATCTTGAAAGACTATATTATTTCTCTTAGTATTTAACTGGAACATTGATCTATGTCATCCTTAAAATATCCAAATAATGGAGTCAAATAATCTTATTACTCTACTCTATTTTATTCCACTCCATCTTTATTATATTTTATTATACTCCATTATTTATCATCAATCCAAATATAACCTTTGTGTCTAAAAATTTTTCTTCATTTTGTTAAGATCAAGACACCTAACATTTGCAATTATACGTCTAGGCTGCTTATATTACGTTCAAAGGCAGTCAAATGTGAGTTAGAAAAGAAAAATGATGTGACTATGTGAGATAGAGAGTTTATTGAAATGAGGTAAATCTGGGAATAAGCAAAAGTGAAATGAAATTAGAAGACATGAGACTTGCAACAATGGGCGAGAGAGTAGGACAAGGTAAACAATCAGCGTTGAGATAGATTTAATAGAGGAAAGGAATGTAGATACACTCACCGAATTAATTAAAATTACTTCTTATATGGTGCATGTGGACTTATGGCTGGCCGTTGTCAGCACCAAGTTTAATAAAAGAAATTAAATTCCCAATTGGATTGCAACAAACACCTAGATAGTGGAATGCAACTCGGGTCGTCTCACAGGAAAGCTGGACTAATTAGCTGGATTAAAAAGGGGGGGTTTTGTTGCACCAAAATTAAAAGCGTAGTAACAAGCAATAAAATTGACAATAATCAAAAGGAAGCTAGCTTAGGGGATTCTCGAGCTAGGGAATGTTAATCATTAACGTGACATATGATAAGGGTTTGATGCGAGACCATGTACTAACCGTGCAATCACACCATTAGCTAGCAATTCTCCTTAAAGTCAATCAACTAAAGGATGACATATAGCACATATATTTAAATACTTGCAATCACAACATATAAATGTATGAGCCAATTACAAAACCAATTGCCATAGTCCAACCCTCAATCAAGAGCTATCTCAACTCCTTTGGTTAATTAAATACTTGCTAATCTATCAATTAACATGCATTCAATCAACAAACTGATTCAAATATGCTTGCAAGTCATGCTTACATACCCAAACAGCACCTAACCTATTCATGCATATGAATCAATAAACACAAATAGAAAGGGAAACACAAAGGAAAAGAGAACTACACCAAACTCTTGCATTAAACTTCAATAATGTTTCAAAACATCCCTAACTCTTGAATCCCTTCAGCTAGCAAGCAAACTACTCCTCCATGGGAGGGTTACAACCTAGAAAAATGAAATCTGAATGAAAACTGCATATAAAGTACTCTAACAGTGAATGTATAGTGTTCTTAATGGAGAGAGGGAAGGAAAAGAAGAGGGAAGAATGAGAGCTCTCCAACCTAGGGTTCTTTCCTAATATGGCAAGAAGTGTCTCGGGTTTTGTGCCTCCTAGACTTACATCATACTAAATTTTGCTAAAAAGGGCCCTTGTGGGTCAAAATTACAAAAATTAAACTTTCAGGTTCGGTCCTGTAACACTCGCTGCAGCGAGTGATATTCGCTACAGTGAACGGGCTTGAAATTTCTCCATTTTGGCCGCTCTTCAAACTCGCTGCAGCGAAGCTGTCCGTAATTCTGGCTCGTCTCTTCTTCTGTGCTCACTGCAGCGAGGCTATTTAGATATGAGTCTTCAATCCAACCTTCTCATTCTTTCTTCCACTTGCTCCAAGCTCCACCCCACTGTGCACTGCCAAGGAAGACTCTTCAAGTGACTGCGATCCATTTTGCATTAGAAAGAGGTATCATGAGAAATATATGTGCAAAAGTAACTACTTAAAAGTCATAAAATAAAATTAAGTGCATGGAGGGTAAAAGTATAAAAACTAACAAAACCTATGAGAATTAAACTTAAAAGAATGCAAAAGTACCAAGTGTAAAATGGAAAATATATACAAAAAGAGAGTTTATCATGGACATTAAATTGAGAAGGTTAAAATATAATTATGCTTCCTTCAACTTTAATTTGAAGTTCATTTACTTTGTAAAATTTTAAATTGTATACTTTTTCTTTTAAAAATTTATTATTGGAGTACAAAATTCTTTGACTTTTAATAATTTTAACCAGTAAAAAAGTAGTAGTTTTCACATGGACTAAACAACTGGTTTACAAAGTTCATTAGTTTGAACAATTACATGATATTAATGACCACATAATTAGACTTAATGACCATACACTAAACAGCTTGTTTAAATGCTAAAAGTACAAGATCCGTCTGTTTTTACCTAGAAAAATTCTCGTAGAACTTCTCCCTAGTGTAAAAGCCTTAAACTAAGGTAAAGTGGGATATCGAAAAAGTTTCATGTTTTAGCTGCTTCAGTACAATAGTTTCTGACTATACCACTTCGTTAGTTAACTCTGCAATGTTATCTTTCTAGTCATATACACTTCATTATCTAGATCTTCCATGTCATTCTTTTCATCAACTTAGGATAACTCCATTTCAAATCGATTTATTGCCTTATATTAATAAATCATGAATAAGTGAACCATGCATCAAAAGGCCAAAAACAATTTTAGGGCCCAGTCAGTCCTCATAGTTTCTACAAGAAAGGGGTTTGATTTGATACCCCTAGTATTCCAATTCAATATCATTATTTCTCAAATGAATACAACAATGTGAGAACCCTTCCCTCGATCATGTTTTGGTCCTCTTTCCTTCTTGACTTTCTTTCTTGGGGTGTAAGCTTCAGACCCTTCTCGAGATATTGCCTCCATAACGCTATCGCCATTAATAGCATACAGGTTGACTGTCTTCCCAAGGATCCAAGTCTTGTCATCTTCATTGATTCCATCAATTTAGTCATGATCATGTTCTTTGTCTAAAATGAAAACCTTTGCCAACAGTACTATGACTTTCAATATTTCTTGAATTGCTATTACATCTTTTAGTTTTGAATAAACCCTCAAGTTGGTCCCTGACAATTTTAGTACTGGACAAGTTAGTTCTTGACAATATCAGATATCAGACACTTAGTGGTCCATGCCGTTAAATATAACAAATTTGCTTAATTGACATGCCCAATTAACCCTACTCAGCCAAAATTACTTTTCTTCCCCTGCCCCCACCCATCCCATCATACTCTTTCATCCACTCTATAAAAACACTGCCATCATAGTCCCTCATCCCCACCATGAAAACCTCACCATCACCAACCTTGAACCATCACTCTCCTCTATTCCACTGAATCACCTTTTCATTCTATGAGTCGCCATGAAACCAAGACCCACCACCGCCATCCACTGCTTGATCCACACCCTTAGCTGTGAAACCAAAGATCCTCTCTTAGCCTTAAAACAACAACCCACGGCAGTGATGGTAGTGTTCGAGGCATAGCAAGGCTATGACAGTTCAAAAGGTCACTCAAAGATGGAGGTCATCATGGCAGCAATGGGGTTTGCGGCCAAGGCAAGGTGGTTCCATGGTTTCGCAATGGCGATGTTACGGTGGCATAGGGAAATAAGAAGGGAGGAACATAGTGGTGGTTGATGGTAAGGGTGGAAAACAACAACCATGGAAGAGAAGAAGGAGCTGTTTACTTTTTTTCTATTCTTTCTCTTTCATTTTTTTTATTCTTTTAGTTTTTTTCATTTTTTGATGGGATTGATTGGTGTTTGATCTTTTGTTTGGCTTATGGCTGGTTTTGGACATGGAATGCTTCCCTGTTTTGTTGATTTATGAGACATTTCTAGCTCTATTTTTAGGCTGTAAGGTTTAGGTTTGTGTTTTGTAGGTGTTTGCATTGGTCATGGGAATGATGGATATTTTGTTTTCGATATGGAAAAAAGATGAACTCTAATGGACTGGATGGGAGTAGGAGATAAAGATGATGATCAATTTTTTTTTTCTTAAAAGATGATAACGGCAACAGTAGCAGTGAGGTTAGGGGTGATGGCAGGGATGGAAGCGATGGGGACTGGGGATGAGAAAGTTTGGTGGGGTGGGTAGGGTTATGGAAGTAATTTAGGCTGCATGGGTCAATTGGACATGCCACGTAACTAAATCTATTACATTTAACAGCAAGGACCACTAAGTGTCCAATATTTGACATTGTCAGAGACCAAAAGTTGACACTTTTCAATTATCAATGACCAACTTGTCAGATGTTGAAATTATCAGGGACCAACTTGGGGAATTCACTCTTTCAGTTGTAGTAGATAAAGGGTTTGGAAGAGTCAAAGAATAATGGCTAAGCTAGAAAATCATTTGTGCCTATCATAGCATATGACTTTTGCCCCCACACCACCAAACTTCCTCATATTTTCCCTAAACCAATCATGGGGGGAACTCCATGGAACTCAATTCAAATCCTTCTTGTTTGACTACCTTCTTTAGTAAACTACTTTTTAATATCTTCTTAAAATAATTTAAGCATATCCATTCATCTTTTATAAGAAAGTTACAAAAGTTTATATTTCTAGAAGTATTTATTTTGTAAGTTATTTCTTTGTGAGATTGCACACCAAAACCCCTAAATTAGGTGGATTACTTCATTGATTAAGCTGCATTGAAGGCTTTCTAGATTTTCACTATACTTCCTCCATTATACTATTACCTTTGTTTTGTGCATTGTCCCTTCCTCATATTGATTCTTTCCCATTAGTTTATTTTTATTTTTTTAGTTTCTCATAGACATCCTCCTATTGGAAGCAATCCTGTTCGACTAATTGAGCCCCCTAAAAGTGAGCATAGATCTCCTAACACTAGTTACTCCATGCTAGTTATGCTAATCTACCTCCTTGTACCTTTTCCTAAGGAACATGTGCTTATATTTATCTTTCACTAGCCCTCAATTTTTAGTTACTAATTCCTTGAAGGTCTTGCTAGCTATAAGGAAAGGTGTGAATTTGCTACTTTTTATTCTCAAAGCCACCTCTTCTTTGTTGTTCTTTAGTAAAAGATGAGAGTAGCCTTGATTAGGGTTGCACACAGGTTCTAGCCAACATGATGACTCAACGAACAACAAACCTTAGTTAAAATTTTAGGGTCACATCAGATCATCAACTGACTAACTCGAGTTGGCCTATTCAATAGTAGGTTCTAAAAATGGACCTGACTACCTGACCCCAATATATATATTCAAACTTGAGACCTTTTACTTCACGCACCCAAGACAAACTTAACACAATACCCATTCTCTCTCAGCTTCTTCCACCTTGTCCTAACCCTAGTTGCATGTAATATTCCAGGTTTAAGTACCCTTAGGAAGGCCATTCTAGGCTCGAAAGGCTTAGAAGCCCTAGGGCAGATTCTGCAAAATTTGCATAAAATACATGGACGCACATTTTTATTACATGGATGCACATTTTTTATTTGCACCGATGTGCACTTTTGGTTCCCTGTTTACCCCTCAAGTTCTAAAGAGCCCTTGGATTCTTTACTATGCATGTAAAGGTGTTCTTAGTATACAGATGCACATTTCTAAACTTGTGGAAGCATGTTTTTTTTTTTGCGTAGACGCACAGTTTCACATACTAGAATGTCCAAAACGACACAATTTCGTTTAAGTGATCCCTTCCCATATAAAACCCTATCCCCACTAATTCCATTACCCAAAACTCAAACTTTAAACCCCTCTAACCCTTATCCTCCCCATTTTCGCTCAAATCCAAGCTTCTTCTTCCTCCTGATCTCCTTAGGTAAAAGATTTATGGTGTTTTGTCAAGTTTCCTCCATGTTCTTCAGTTATGTTTCCATTATGCATATTGCATGATTTCGCCTCTCTTGAAACTACTCATGGACTAATCTATATTGATGCCAATCATAGCTCCTAAGGTTAAGTTGGTGGAGACACCTCTTATAACACCTGCAGCTATTCTAAAATTTTTATTTGAACTTTATTAATCAGAATTTTATAATTCTAATAGAATTAGTCGAAATAAGAATGGCTTAGCGAGAAAAAAATGCGATTAGTAACTTCGCGGGCTTCGTGGGCCTATCGGGACCACTAAAATCCTAGAATCGAGACCAAGAAATGCCTAGGATTGAGAAAAGATACGATTAAGGTTAGGAATTGCTAGAAATGGAATTTTTAAACTCAGAATTAAATTTCAGGCAATATATATTTTTCAGGTACAGTGTTTTACCCGTTTAATAAAATTTCAATGTGTAGTTTCTTACACCGTATGAGACTTGCAGTGCAAGTTTACCACTTTACTTGACAAGTGTGTGGCTTAGGAAATGCCACACTATTGTCTTTCACCAAGAACCAATGATAGCCACATAAAAATTACAATTTTTACTTCAAGGAAAAAAAACTTATGGTAGAAATTGATACACATGTTGTATAAAATAAATGAAATCATAATCTTACCATTTTCTTTCCTTTATATTCAGCTAGCCTCCCCCCCTTTATAGCCATCTTCACTTTCTTCTTCTGAAAACACAAAACCCTAGCTTGAAATCCTAAGTTACACTACAAAACTCCATAATCAAAAGCACAAATTACATACTACCTCTTGTAATCCCCAAATCAACTCTCTATAGAGAATCCTCTCTTTATCATACTATCAATTGTGGCTATTGTTCTTGCTATGTTAAAAGAGGATTTGATTGGTTTAGATAAAAAAAAATTGGGTGTAAAAGATCTTGAGAAAAGAAAAAACAAAAGCTAGAGCTTGCAAGAGCCAAGTAGGGTTTCTTTTAGCTACTTTCTTTTCAAAATTTGTTTTGAAATTATCTGAATAGTTTAGCTTGAAAATTTTGGTTGTATTGAATGTTCATATATAGATATTGAAGTGTTTAATTGAGTGGAATGATTTGATGTTGTTAGAAAATCCTTTTTGTTAAAACAAATTTTGAGCTATATGTTGAAAATCTTGGATTTAAGCAGATAGGTCACTTTATATGACTTTTTTCACATAGTTGGAGACATGATTTTGAGCTAAAATTTTTATATGATGAAGTTAACATATGTTAGTGTCTCCAATATTTTTCTTGAATTCATTTAAAGCCTTCTGTTGTTTTTAAAAATTCAGAAACCAAGCTAGTCAGGGTTTCTGCCTGAACAGCCAATTCTGAAGCACTGATTTTGTCTAATTTTGTTACTATACCAAATGATCGAATTGTGGATTAAAATTTTTATAAGATGTTGTGGCCATCTTGAAGTTCAACCTGAATTTTTATAGAATTAATTCGATCATTTGATATAGTAAATAAATTTTGAATTATGATTGTTAGCTGGAATTAGGTGATTTCTGACCTCTGAAATTGTATGATTTTGTAAATATAGATAGAGACTTTATTTTTCTCTGAAATGTTTGCAAGGTCTTATAGATATGTTGAATTGTCTCTGAAAATTTGTTTTTTTCTATTTTGATGAGGTTTAGTAACTTAACCATGATTTTCTTAGAGATAGAAATTCTAAATAGCATGCTAAACTAGCTGAAATTATGATGAAATGTCCATGACTTGATCTCATTTATACTATATGATTTTATTAATGATGATATGCACATATGCTTGTGAATACTTATGAAAATTGCCTCTACATGAAAGAAAGAATGAGATTAGTTTTTTCTTGAGTCAGAGAAAGTAAATCTAGTATGTCGAGGAAAGTAAACTTGGCTAGGAGTATGTTTGTATGAGAATTGGAGAAAGTAAATCCAATGATCATGTACAGGAATGAGTTCAGTCCTAAAAATAGACTATTACCCATGAGTGGGATAAGCTACTATAGAAGTTAAAGTAGCAATTATTCTAAGTAACTCTTTATGCTATGTGCTATATGTATGAGATTATTATTCAATTGAGATCAAGATACTTATGTGCCAAGTTGAAATTATAAATTCCTATGATAATGATTGAATAAAATGAGCCTGCTTCAGGAAAAGACTTTTAAAGGCTAAAATAATTGTTATTAGTGATTCTACTTGCATGTAATATTTTTATAATCAAACCAAAGCAGCTACGGTAGATAATGATGACATTTATATGTGTATGGAAGTAACCTATTGAGGACTTTAGAATTCTTATCCCTATTTATAGTTCAGGTCTGCCTTAGATCCAACAGATGGCACCTTGAGACACCACACCTAGAATGACACTATGATCCTATGTTAGACTCGTTCTTTGCATTTGCCCACTCTTAAGTGCATGTATATATCTTTTTCCACTGCTCGTTTGTCAATTCAATTCTTAATCAGTTGTTTGATCCTGAGTTCCCCTTTGGTAGAGTGCAATTTCACTTAGTGCACCTAGTGATTATATAGCCTCCACTTGCACCTGATGTAGATATGGTACCTCCACCTGAACTAGCTCCTATGCTAGCACAACCATCCTCCTCTGGTGATGACCCAACCACTAGTCTTGACTCCCCATTGGGAGGTGACACCATCATACCAGTGACAAATGGATTTTACTGTAGAGTTTCTTTGACATATAGGAGCTACCAACATACCCTGTTAGGTTAGAGTAGCATCGTGAATACTTGCTGACCAGTAGACATGATTCGGATTAAACCTTTTTTGTAAATATCCTTTCGATGGGTTTTACTTTAGAGTGGGATTATTGATAAGGAGCATTTGTGCCACTTATCTTACTTCTAAATCTTAGCTTTTTACATGAGTTTTACTGTGTTGTTGACACAATTAATAAGGATTTTGATTTATTCCTCATTGTGTGATTTTGATAGAATTGACGACTTTTGCATTGATTTTGGGATAATTATTGGATTAGAGCATGTTGTGTTTAACCTGTCTCTTTGAGTATGGTTTTTATATATAAGAGCTTTGAATTCAGTGCAAATGTCAAGAATAAGGGATTAGATTAAGACAAATAAAGATATTTTGGAAAGCTCAAGAAGTCATATACAACTTTCATGTTCAACTCAAAACCCAGTTCTAAGAGTATCTTGGTGAAAATCGAGTTGCAAGATTAAAGGTTGCTAATGTTCTGATGCTGTCCAACTTAAGCTCCAGTTAGTATTTTTGTAATATCTAGAGCTACAGATGTCCGATTGAGATGATTTTGGTGGTGTTGAAAAGCTTATTCAAAGAGCTACAATTGCTATTTCTAGTGCCGAGGCCAGATTCAATCCTTTCTAGTGCTGCAACGCTCATAAGTGCTGCAGTGCTCAATAGCACCTGAAAAATGATGTTCATCAATATAGCTCACTGCTGAATGCCATAGTGCTCAATGAGCACTGCAATGACACAAAACAACTCATTTACCTATTTTTGGGCCTCAGTTTGAACTATTTTAGAGAGCAGTATTTAAGGGATTGTCATAGACTTTTATCCTAGCTTTTTACTCAGTTTTAAGCCCCCACTTTCAGTTGCTATTATTCTCTTTCTATATCTTCTTCTTCTCTATTCTTCTTTCTCTAAGGGTTCCACTGATGAAGGTGCTTTATCTTAGAGATTGTAGTAAGGATTATTGCTATTTTTTAAGGTTCTTCTATCTTCATTGTTGTAATCCTCCAGAGATGGAGGAGTAGATTTCTTTACTAGTGTTGGGATTTCTGGATGGATTAGGATGACATTTAAAATCTTTTGTTTATATTGAATGCATTGGTTTTCTTAATGTTCTGCAATTTCTATTTCTTTAATTATTGTGGTGATTGCTATAATCTTTATTAGAATAACTAAATTGGTGATCGTCATTTAGGGAAACCCTTTGGGTATAAATTGAGAGATCTATTAGTTTATGTTTGAGGGAGAACATTAGAATTAACTTTTCGATTGGCGGTTAGGCTATAGCAATTGGTTCATTAAATCAATATGATTTCTAATTAAATTGAGATCTCATTTATTAGTTATTTGCATTGGTCAAATTCTAGAGGTCGATTGATCATTAGTAGAATTGTCAGTAATTTATTATTAATAGCTACCAATGGGTTTAATATTTGGTCAATGATAATTGATTTCCAATCCTAGGAACACCTTGCACCACTGCTTTCTTCGCTGTTGCTATTATCTTGTTGCTATTATTTTTTAATTTAAATTGCTCAATTCTCATTCTTCAAAACCCCAATTTTCACAACTAAGTATTAAAGCCTCTTTGAGAGACGACCTAGGTTGTGTCCTTTACTGTATTTTTAGGGCAACTTAGTATTAAAACAAATTTCTAATTTGAGGAGGTAGGCGACAACTTCTGTTCAAATTTTGGCACCATTGCCGGAGAGGCATTAAAACTTAATTGTTTATTTTTCTTTATTTTTAATTTTTACCAATTTTTTATTTTATTTATTTACTACTTTTAATTTTCTATTTCTATTTTTAATCTTTTCTGTAAAAAAAAATTGAAAAAAATTTGTTCCCTTGTATGAGGCGTTCCCTGTCTATTGGAAATTTGATACCTCTTGATTCTGAGATTGAGAGAACTTTGAGAAAAATCAGACAGGCAAAGCTTCAACAAGGGGAACCATCCGAGCATTCTAATCCTCTTTTTAGTGTTTTAGGAAATACAGGGAACATGGGAGATCGGAACGGGACACTTAGGGAGTTCACTGCTCTTGACTTTACCCAGCAGCCCTTGGCAATTACATACCCTAGGCTCGACAATGACTTTGAGCTCAAGGGTACACGGTTCATGCTCTACACAAGTTTCATGGGCTGTCTGGAGAAAATTCCCACTAGCACTTAAAGAAGCTATACATGGTGTGTTCTGGCATGAGACCCAATGGGGTGGAGGTGGATGATGTTAAACTTAAAACATTCCCTTTATCCCTAGAGAGTGCTGCAGAAAATTGATTCTTTAATTTTCCGGATGGGATTGTAAAAAGCTGGATAGGGATGAAAAGACTTTTCTTAAAGATATATTTTTCTGCCTCTAGAGTGGCTTCTATCAGAAAGGAGATCTCTGGAATCTGACAGACTGATGAAACTATACATGAATATTGGGAGCACTTCAAACTCCTTTGTGCAAGCTGTCCCAATCATCAGATTTCAGAGCAACTCCTCCTTTAGTACTTTTATGAGGGGTTAGTACCCGCTGAGAAATGCATGATAGATATTGCTAGTGGATGGGCACTTCTGGATAAGATTCTAGCAGGGGCTCGTGCTCTAATTGAGAATATGGCTGCCAATTTTCAGCAATTGGGTTTTAGGGCAGCCATAACTACTAGAGACCTGCATGGAGTGAGCCAGTCAGAGAATCCAATGTTGACCCAGACTTCACAATAACTTTTTGGCCTTATACAGTAACAGATAGCTAGCCAAGTAGCAACTCCACTAGTCTCCAAGGTCTATGGCGTACATACTTCCAATGATCATCATATAGACATGTGTCTAGCTTTACAAGATAACTCAACCACTGGGGTAGCAGCAATAAACCCTTTCCAGAGTCAACCTCAGAATCAGCCAGGCCAGTTTCTATTTGGGAATACTTATAACTCCACCTGGAAAAATCATCCCAATTTGAGGTAAGGAAATAACTCTCAACTACAAGGCCAACCCTTACAGCAGAAGTATTTGGCACCTTATCAGAGGCAACAGGCCCTTCCTGTACCTCCATCTTCAGATCCCACCATAATTGAGATGATGAAGATGACGATGGAGCAAGTGCAAGAAATTAGAAGAGCAAATGGCCAGCTGAAAAAGGAGGTGACTCAGATGAAAAATAGTCAGAACCAATAGGGCTTAGCTGCCCAGCTACCATCTCAAACCGTGCCTAATCCAAGAGGAAATATATGTGCTATCACTCTTAGGTCTTGGAGAAAAATTCTAAAAGTGACTGAGCCTATCCAGGAAAAGAACCAAGCTGAAGACAAGACTGAAGAGCACTCTGGAGAGCATTGTAGTTGTCAATTAGCACTACAGCGCTTCACAGAACCATTAGATGGAAGTGTGGCGCCAGAGCACTCCTCGGGTGGACGCCGCAGTGCTCAACCAGCGCTACAGCACTCCATAAAACCTGTAAAAGTTTCAGAATTCATCCCCCCATTACCATTCCCACAAAGGATCCAACCTAGAAAGTCTGCTACATCAGAATTGGATTCTGAAACTTGGGAAACATTTAAAAATGTGTAAGTAAACATACCCCTATTGGATGCAATCAAGCAAATTCCTAAATATGCAAAATTCTTGAAAGATCTATGCACTAATAAGAGGAAGACCAAGGGCAGTGGGGAGGACAAGGTGACTATGGGGGTCAATGTTTCCTCTATTATTAAACCAAGTAACCTGTTAACCAATTGCAAGGACCCGGACATATTCTATGTTCCTTCTACCATTGGGAACTTGCATATCATGAGAGCCCTAATTGACCTTGGGGCGGGTACTAATGTTATGCCCAAATCACTTTACCAGTCCTTGCACTTTGGAGAGCTCAAGCCAACCGGGTTACAAATTCAGCTGGCCAACCGCAGCATCATAAGACCAAAGGGAGTATTAGAAGTTGTTCCTGTCCAGGTAAATGATTTAATATTCCCTGCTGATTTTTATGCGCTTGAGATAGAGAATGACACCAATGCCAACCACCATACATTTATCTTGGGCAGACCATTTTTGAAAATTGCTAGAACTATGATTAATGTTTATGCTGGCACATTATCCATGGAGTGTAGGGACATGAAAATTCAATTTAACTTATCTTATACTATGAAATATCCCCGTAAAGAACACTCCATGTTTGGCATTGATGTCATTGACTCTTTAGCTAATGATACTTGTGGTAATTTTCCTTGTAAGAGATCCCTCATTCTCCACTTTTTCTTCTTCCATGGGATATGATGCACCTTTTATTTTAGAATGTCCTAAGTTTTCAAATACAGGTACACCACCCAGGCAGCAGTCATCATTTTGCTAGGTGCTCCATGACCAGCCCATGTTGGGTAAGGAGCCCTGTGAGGGGCAGTAGATTTTGCTACATGAGCCCTGGGCAAAACTAATGACTAGGAGGCCAAAATCTAGATGGAAAGGACCATTCTTGGTCACCCATGTGCACTCTGATAGTGCAATAGAGCTGGAAAATTCTAGGATGACTTGCTGTAATATTGAAGGGCATCAACTGATGCACCATCATAAGACCCCTATAGATCTAAGGGCTCAGATAGCCTATCTGTGGGTTGAAGCTGTTCACCCTCCATGAGGGTCTTGACTGTCCAACTTAGGGACGTTAAAGCAAAGTGCTGGGTGGGAGACAACCCACTGTGAGGTTTTTCTTTACTCTTCCCTTTTATTTTTCTGATTTTATTTATTTTCATTTTAGTTATGAGTCTTGCATCATATTTATTTTTATTTGCATTTTACACCATCCCTTTGGCACCTTGGAGGTTGCATGCATAGGTTCACACTATATACGCCTTATTGACTTGCTTGGCATTGACTTTATCTTGTGTTGCATGCTTAGTGGATTCCTTGTGTTGTTTAGATTGAGTACATGTACTTTCACCTATGAGATTTTGGGCCTCTCTAATTGGACTATCATGTGCCATGGTTATTTGTTCATGTGTGTTTCCCTTTTTGGATTTGTATTCTAGAACTTGCTTAGGGTCTTGCGTGAAAATATGTTTCCATGTGAATGCTTGAATATAATCGAGGCATTTTTCTTGGGTTTAGCCATTTGATCATGTAGCCAACCTTTACATGTTACCATTGTTTAGCCCTTTTGAGCCTTATTGCCCATTCTTTCATTTTAGCACATCCTTAGCCAAAAATAAAAAACCATGAAAACCCCTAACCTTTTAGGCTTAGGAGATCATTTGTGCATTTCTTATATGTGCTTGAGCATAAGTGTAGGGGAGAACATGAGGACATGCTTCAATTTAAGTATGGAAGAGAAACAATGTGTATCCAAAATTCAACAAGTGGCACACCAAGGAAAAAAAAAAGAAAAAATGCAAGATTGAAAAAAAAAATTTCTAAAAAAAGTTTGGTTGAAGGTGTGCCACATTGTAAAAGAAAGGCCTGTAATTATGTTAAATTGGACAAAGTATACCCTTAGGCACTTGTGCTCTTAGTGTATGCAATTGGTCTCCTTTGACTTGAGTTTTAACCCCATTGGCCTATATTTTTATTCACCTTCACCCAAGCCCCATTGGCCTATTTTAATTCAGTATGCATATGTGTATAGCAAAATGGCGAATGAGACCCATAGCAAGCTTATGGTAATTCATTTTCATTTGAGGTGATTGAGTATGTATCATAACCTAAAACATTTGACTGAATGAGAGGCAAACACAGATCTTGGAAGGATTTTTGTACTTGATTCATGCATCATATATGGATTCTACCTTGTGTGCTATATTGGTGATCATGCCTTGCTTGTTGTAATTCTCTTGATTGTTAGTGTGAAAGCTTACTGTTGTGCCTCTAAGTTCATTGGATTGGTGTATTATCATTTAATTTCATGGATCATGCATTTTAAGTTAGGAGTCTAGTGTAGTCCTTGTTTACTGCTTCTCATCCATGTCTTGGTTTAATCTTAGTTTCACATTAAGATATGTGAAAGCTTAAGTGTGGGGGAGTTTGATAAGGGGCATTTATGCCACTTATCTTACTTTTAAACATTAGTTTTTTAGATGAGTTTTAGTGTGTTTTTGACACAATTAATAAAGATTTTAATTTATTCCCTATTGTGTGATTTTGATAGAATTGATGACTTTTACATTGATTTTGGGATAATTATTATATTAGAGCTTATTGCGCTTAATCTGTCTCTGAGTATGGTTTGTATATTTAGGAGCTTTGAATTGAGTGCAAATGTAAAGAACAAGGGATCAGATTAAGATAAATAAAGATGTTTTGGAAAGCTCAAGAACTCCTATACAACTTTCATTAGCTCAAAACTCAGTTCTAAGAGTATCTTGGTGAAAATCGAGTTGCAAAATTAAAGGTTGATGATGTTCTAATGCTGTCTAACTTGATCTCTAGTTAGTATTTTTGCAATATCTGGAGCTACATATGTCTGATTGAGGTGATTTTGGTGGTGTTGGAAAAATTATTCAAAGGGCTACAATTTCTATTTCTAGGGCCGAAGCCAGATTCAGTTTTATCCAGTGCTACAATGCTCAACAGCACCTGAGAAATGATGTTCATCAACATAACTCACTGCTGAGCATCGCAGTGCTCATGCGATGATACAGAACAGCTCATTTAGCCTATTT
This sequence comes from Dalbergia cochinchinensis, assembly GCA_031216125.1. Lineage (NCBI taxonomy): Eukaryota > Viridiplantae > Streptophyta > Magnoliopsida > Fabales > Fabaceae > Dalbergia > Dalbergia cochinchinensis. The sequence continues at coordinate 47,043,262 of CM062373.1, read as the reverse complement.
TTGGGCCCAAGTTTGTGCTATTTTAGAGACCAGTATTTAAGGAATTGTCATATAGTTTTCTATTTAGTTTTAAATCACCACTTTCAGTTACTATTATTCTCTCTCTATATCTTCTTCTTCTCTATTCTTCTCTCTCTAAGGGTTCCATTGATGAATGTGCTTTATCTTGAAGATGTGGCAAGGATTATTGCTATTATTTTCAAGTTCTTCTATCTTTATTGTTGTAATCCTCCAGCGATGGAGGAGTAGATTCCTTTACTAGTGTAGGGATTTTTGGATAGATTAAGACGACATTTGAGACCATTTGTTTATATTGAATGGATTGATTTTCTTAATGTTCCGCAGTTTCTATTCCTTTCATTATTGCGGTGATTGCTATAATCTTTATTGGAATAACTAAATCGGCGATCATCGTTTAGGAAAACCTTTTGAGCATAAATTGATAGATCTATTGATTTATGTTTGAGGGAGAACATTAGAATTAACTTTCTGATTGACGGTTAGGCTATAACAATTAGTTCATTAAATCAATGTGATTTCTAATTAAATTTAGATATCATTTATTAGTTATTTACATTGGTCAAATTCTAGAGGTCGATCAATCACCGGTAGAATTGCCAATAATTTATTACTAATAACCACCAATGGGTTTAATATTTGGTCAATGATAATTGATTTCCAATCCTAGGAACACTTTGCACTAGTGTTTTCTTCACTGTTGCTATTATCTTTTAATTTAAATGGCTCAATTCTCATTCTTCATTACTTCTAATTTTCATAACTAAGTATTGAAGCCTCCTTGAGAGACGACCTAGGTTGTGCTCTTTACAACATTTTTTATGTAACTTAGCATTAAAACAAATTTCTAATTTGAGGAGATAGGCGAAAACTTCTGTTCAATTATGTTTTTGCATTTTGATGTATTTTGGCGGTCCCTGTGTGGACTTTCTTGTGATCTATGCAATGTAACCTGCATGACTGTATATATGTACTAGAATGGCATGTATGCCCACTTGTATATAAATAAATGAATTGATGTTTTTGTACTTGTAGAAAATTTGATGATACTCTATCATACATTATTTTTTCCTATTCAAAAAAATTTAACGATTGTCACCAAACACTACTATTGTATACTACTTAAATATAAATGAGAAGTATTTTACTCACATGAGAGTTCACAAAATTAAAATAAATGAATCGATTTGTATAAAGTGTAGGAATATGATACATAGTACCACACTCTTAGTTACTGTGTTAAGACATACGTGAAACACTGTAACTAAGAGGGCGTTACACCTCTCTCTCTCGGCCTCTCAAAGTAAGTCGGTTTGAACTCATAACCTTATTTTCGATCATTATAGCCATGTTTTTAGTGTTATGATTGCTTCATATGAACTTAGAAGTGAAAATATGTTATGAACATGATTTTTACAAAATATGCCATGTTTAGGGATTATGGTTTTTATTATATCATGAAAATATATTTTAGAAAACCATGGGACCATGATAATTATGTTTGCCATGAAAATGGTTTATTTGCTCAAGAAGATATTCACTGGAAAATATAGGGTTTAGCATGTTCTACCAAAATTTTTAGATATATATTATGGAATGATGAAATTACTATGTTTTCAAGCTTTTAGATTTCTAGATCATGCGTTTAGAATCTCAAGTTATGTTCTATTGAAATATATTGAGTGTGACTTAGAACAATGGCTAGATATGTGATTTGGTTGATTTTTGAAGTCATTGTTTATAAGTTGATGATCCTTTGCACATGATTTTAGAGATCCAGATATATTGATAGTCAGACTGTTAGAATTGTATAAAACTTTCAGAGTATTTAGATTTATTTAGTTTATATTGCAAACTAGTTTAGATGATAACTACAGAGAAACAAACAATAAGTTAACAACTATAAGATCGTTAACATTGGTATCAAATTATCCATCAAAGGACAATCTTGTCTTTTGAGAGTATTTAGAGAATAGAACTTTGTTAGGTGTCCACTATATGGGACCTCATTAAGTGCCATTTTCAAATTTCAAAGATAAGAGGAATTACTACTACTACTATGTATATTTATCATGTTTAGATACTCCTATTTCTCTATTGTTTACTACACCATGGATTTAGAAATGGTTTTCTATGTAACTATGTATGTAAATATCAAAATGGCTTTTGCTTGATGCATGTATTTTGTATGTACATATCCAATTAGTTGTACCATGTGGGTGAGGTGTGAGAATTTATTTATTGAGCCAGATGACTTACTCATCTCCCTTCCTCCTCACAGCTATAGTTGTAGATCTACTTATTATTCAACCACCTTTTCAATATACCACAGCTGTTTCAGTAGTAAGCTTTACTTTGCAATGAACCTTAGTCTAAGATTATGCTTATTAGAGTGCTCCAGTAGTTATGTAGGTGGGATATGAACCATGTATTTTAATTTCATAGTTTATGAGTTTCCCTCAAATGTACTCAATTTTCAAGTATTGAATAGATTTACAAATTACAACTATATTCATGTAATGAACCAACTTATGTTACTATTTTCTCGTTGAAGCACAAGTCAAGATTTGATCAAGTTGATTTTAAAACTATGTATGTTGAATTATTTCAGTTTTGGAAATTAGATTACTATGGTTTTAGTTAGAAAAGTTGATGATGATTTGGGTTAAATTACGTTTTGAGAGTGAAAATCATATTAATTTATATATATAGTGAGTTACGTTACTTAGAAGGCTTACACAGGACCCAGACCTAACGTGCTAGTCACATTCCCAAATCAGGTCATGACATTGCACCTCACTACCACCCTCAACCATAGTCAATCATTCTTCATCGTTAATGAGTTATAAAGCCACCATGTCAGCCATCAACTACCCTATGTCACGTCACCAACCATCTTCGTCATTCTTAGCTATAGGGTCATTTATGTCACCCCATACCCAAGTTGTTCCCATTGTCTCAAACAAATCACGCACCATGCTTATTTGGATTAAGCTCCTTGAATGTTCAAAGTTAGCCATCAATGATTGCAAACAACATAGCGGTGAAGGTCACAGTTTGTTACTGAGTTATTTGTTGTAACTGTTGATTCTGCCATTCACAACATTGTCAGTTTTCCTTGTCATTCTTGGTATCATCTCAAATTTGACACAATGGTAACTAAAAAGAGATTTGGTGTTGGTAATGGGCTAGTGGCTTTAGGATGTTTCTAGGAAAGAATACTCTATGTCAAAAATTTTAAAAATTACTTTGCTTTCTGGAAAATTTACAACAAATTTGATTTGAATCTATAAATTTACTTCTTGTTTTCAATTTTTTATTCATTCTTTAGATTGATCAAATATTGAAATGTTGCTACTAACTAGCTTAAACCAAGGTCAATTTTTTTTTTAATACATGATGTGTATACTTTAAATTTTTTTTTATCACTTTTCACATTTTGAAGATATAGAATAGAAAAATATACAACATGATGAGCCATCCCAAACCAAGTGGAATTCATCGGGTTGGCTTGGTTTGGGTTGTCTAAACATTTTTACACAAATTGACCTTACCAATAATTGGTTTGGATTTTATTTTATGCTAAACCCAACTCGACCGATGTGCTGCCCTAAACTTGATTGCTCCTTAATAGACATAGAGAATCCTTTACTGCACAATTGAGCATTGATTATGTTGTTTATCCTTTTTTGAATTCCATCAAGCCTCTTATTGGCTCTTAATGCCTTATTCATCTTCTTGAATCTCAAGAAACCAAATAATTTTTCCATATGCTTATGAATACATTCAGTACTCTGCCTTCAAACTTAAGAAATTGCCACAACCACCCTTTTAACACAATTTTCAAAAGGCTATCTTCAAATTAAGAAACCATATCCTTTTCACTTCAAGATCCTTCCATGACTAATCCATTATAGGTTAGTTCCTCTTCTTGATGGAGATGTTCTTGCCCCTGAGTTTTGCCAAAGTTTGGTTTCCATAATGATGTGACATGATTATTAGCCTTTAGATGAATAAGTTGTCATGGCAGTGGAAAGAACCCATACAAAACACACAATAATAAAATAAACAAAACATAATAAAAATATAAAATTTAATTTGATTCGGTCACTTCAACCTATATCCATGGCCCCAAAAGGAATAAAATTACTTCACTAATAAAATTTTTAATTTACAACTTTTACACGGTTAAAGTTGCAAATTTTCCTACTAAATTGACCACCCAATGTCCAACAACACCCTCACTAGTGTATAGATCTCACTTGTGATGTGTCACAACCAAAGAATAAAGATCCTATTTCTTAGAAAAATCATTCCCCTCCTTCGACAAACCTACAGATGTGGGAGTTGACTCACATATACAAGAAGTCCTTCCTTGAGAAAATTCCCAAATACTTGAACCTTCTCTGAATGAATTTGTTAGTCTTTTTCATCCTTACTTTACTATATATCTTAAGGCATTTCTCTCATTGAATGACCTTCCAAATATCAAATATTCTTCTCATCATTATTACCTTGTAGAATCAAATGATCTTGTTGTACATTTTGCATGCCTTTTTTTATTCCTACATACTTATACCCATATTATGTCATCTCACCTAATGAGATAATGTTTACATTGTCATTAGGCACGTACCTCATATTTGGAATATTTTGGACTTTACCATTGCAGAGCTTTAGGCTAACTTTTCCTTTGCTTTCATCTCTTATCTTCAGTTTCTTTCCAACATAAATACAACCAAAATCTCCATTTTTTTTGCAAAGTAATAGACATGGCTTGATTCTCGCATACATGCACCTCGGTAACAAAATCTAGCCCCTATTTTGAATGATTCTCAACAGAATCATTATCAGTACTCTTTACATTAAACAAATCTTCATCATCTAAGGATTCAACTACATGAACTTTTCCTTTGAGCTATTTTAAATTTTTCTAATCTTTTCTCATAGTTGGACATTGATATTGGATATCCTTGTTTTCCTCACAGAAGTGGCATGTCATCTCACTGAAGTTTCTATCTATAGACTTTTCTTGTTGTCCATTTCCCCATTGAGAATTGTTCTTTCCTCTTTGAGAACTCTCCACACCAGCTATTTTCCATCATCACTGATATGGTCATCCTTATGCATTATCTGATCATATCGTAGGATAGTAGTCAGATCATCTAGGTTGATTGTGCTACATAGACGTTACCAATGATTTGTAAGATAAAGGAAACGATGCTAATAAAATATTTACTTGCTCTTTATCACTCAACTTCACTCCTACATTCAACAATTAACAAATTAGCCAATTAAACTCATTTGTATGATCATATAGATTATGTCCTTCATCCATTCTCAGCGAATATAAGGGCCTTTTTGGCATGTATAATAGGATAATACTTGATAGTATAAGATCTGATAGGATAAGATTTGATAGTATAAGGTTTAGTGAACGTTTAATACTATACAGTGTTTGATGTGACACTATATAAGATACTGTATTTCAAATTTCAGTTATTTATATATAATTTTAAGTACACATAAATATTAAATAAAAATAAAATAATAATTTTTATTAACTATTTAAATTTAATTTTTAAATATATAATGTTATCGTTTATTTACAAATAACTCCGACTGTAAATAAATATTGAATAAAATTTAATTTATATTAAAAATCATTTACTATGTATTTTTATATTTTTTAACTATTATTATTTCAATAAATTATAAAAATATAAAAATACTCTTTTTCTTTAATATAAATTGATACTTTGCTATTATTTTATCATAATTATTTATATTTTAATTAAATGCTAAATTTGGAATAAAATATTTTTATTATTACTTCTTACTTTTACATATCACATGTTATTTATTATTTATTGATATTTTTGCTCATAATTTATAATTTTTATATTAAAACTATTTAAAATATTTATTATTTCTTTATTATTATTATTTATTTAGTAATATTTTCTTTAATATATTATTTATTATCATTTAATTAATTAAGAAAAATAGACCTTATTTGTTTAAAGCTAATCAAGCCTTACTCTACTTTCATAAGCTTGATAGAGTTATCCATCGTTTTAACGTATAAGGGGGTTTGATGGATAAGTCTATGCAATACGTTGGTCGTACCAAATAATGTATAAAGTCATTACATATTGTATTAGCTTATCCTATCATGTCTTATATGGTGTGTCAAACAGGCCCTAAATCTATTTCAAGCACATCAATTAGTTAATGGCTTTGATGCATAAATCTTCTCCAATTTTTTCCATATCTCTACTAGTGTTATCTCTTTCGACATTGTGTTGTTGACTTTGGGAGGAAGAGCCAACCTAATAGTACATGTATTTTTCTCTAAATTGACTTCCTCTCACCATCCTTCATCTTTGTATACTTTTCTTTGTCCATAATTACATCTAGACCTTGTTACACAAGAAGATCTTTTATTGTGAATTGCCACATAGTGAAATTTATCTTTCTATCACATAAGTGTATCTCAAATTTCATCGTACTTGCCATAATACAATAAAGTACTCCTTCCTACTTAAAGATTCACAAAATCCACAAAAAATAGTTAAAAATAATTTCAAAAAGATACAATTGATGTGACATTCTCAATGACAAAGCGATCACGTCACTGATAGTATAACCATATTTGTTTCTTGCAGTGACAACTCACTTCCCTCTCAACCTCAAGCTTTAATGACACTATTGTGATAGTGGAAAGAACCCACAAAAAGCATGCAAGAAGAGAATAAAAAAATACAAAATTTAACATGGTTTGCTTTTTCAACCTACATCCACAACTCCAAAAGGGAGGCTAAAGTTACAAACTATCCTACCAGTATATAGACTTTCTCACTTATGGTGTGTCATAACCAAAGATTAAAATCCTATTTAGAAGAAAAATTCTTCCCCTCTTTCAGCAAAGCTATCGATGTGATACTTAGCTTATATTCACGACATAAGTAGGTTATACTTTTTTTTATCCAACAACCATGATGATTTCTTTCAATTCTGTAAACCTTTTTTTTTTTTTTGAAAGGATAGAATTGCTCTTCCCTAAGTGAAGAAGAAATTATTACAAGCATCAATTTAAGATATTAACTATAAAGAATATATTGTTCTTGACAAGCATCAGTAACAAAAATTATGGTGCAGTTTAGACTTGTTTGAGAAAAAGTTGAATTACCAACTTCTTGAATTTTTAAATCTACTAAACGAGACTTTGAATCTAATAAAGTGAATGCTTGTAAAGAAGTATATAGAAAGATTTGTATTTTATATATGACTTTAATTTGTATGTATTAGCAATGTAAAAGTTTTTTACACTGTCATTTAATCAAATTATCCTATTTATATGAGTTTTGTAGTCAGTGTAAAAAAGTGTTACACTATCTATGTATAAAAATTAAACTCTTTATATACAATATGATCAAATTTGTCAATTAAAATATTTTTTATTATAGTATTATATATTTCAGTTATGTTTTTACATAGTAGTAATTATTTATACATGCAAGACAGAAGGTACGATAAGAAAATTTTGAAGTACGGATACCCTCGATGAGATTTCCAACACTCACAACTAGTAAATTAAGTCAAGCCTTTTCTTGAAAAGCTACTACCAACCTTAGATAAGGAGAAATAAAGTGTAAGACCTTTGTTTTCCAAGGTGCATAGATACGTGCAGATGCATATTAGAATAGTATTATTTGTACTCATAAGATGTGAGACATCGTATTGACTCACACTTCATCCACTATTGGATAGAATATGAACCCTATTCAAATTGAGCCTACACTCCATTCAATGGTGGATAGTGTATGAATCAACATGGCGTCTCATACTTTACGAGTACAATTATCATTATTGATGTGTGGTCTAGCTGAGCAAAGAAAGAGAAAGAAAGAGAGTTGAAGAAGTTGAAATTTGGAAGCCGAGAAATTTGAAGCAGCCGAGGGGAGAAGAAATTTCAATGCATGAACAGTAAAATATTGTTCACGTATGAAGGAAGTTAGGTGCAGAGAGAGAATTTTCAACACATGAACAATGAAATCACTGTTCACACGTGAAGCATTCGGTACTAAGAGAGGATCCTTCAATGCATGCACAATATAAATTATTGTTCACGCGTGAAACTCCTGCTATAAATAGAGGCAACAAATGTAGTTGGAGAAGCATCAAAGCAGCAGAGAACAATAGCTGCAGAGAGAAAAAAATTACACAGAGAGTGTATTATGTTTGTAAAAGTGAGATAAAAAATAGAGAGTGTGAGTAAATCTCAAAGAGTGTAGAGTGTGGGTAAATACACTAGGAATATTTTTAGGTATCATCTTTATTACTCCTTAGTACTGCAAAAATGTAATATTTGAATAAGAGGGTTCTCACTGGGAAATACTATATTTACCTCTTAGGTTGGAGAGTGTGGAAAGGATATTGTGTAAGTATCCTGAATATCGTGAAATATTTTTTGGAGCCTATCCCATGGTTTTTCCTATGTATTTGAGGGTTTCCACGTTAAAAATTCGATATGCAGATTTCTTAATATATTTTTTTGGCTTGAAAAGTGACGTGGGTCCCACCATAGTGAATAGTAAAGTGGGTTCCACTCCGGTGAATAGTGATACCAAACTTACTATTCATGAGAATAATGATACAGTTCCATTGCTAAGTGTTGTCCAAGTAAATAGTGACAATGGGCCCCACTGTGAATAGTTACAAGCAGGTTCCACAGTGAATTACTATTTATCCTGATATTTATTTTCACTGTGCTGCATCGATTGGTAGATTTAATTCTATCGGATTTATTTTGGTGCTCATTGCCACACATTAGCATCATTTAATTACACTGTGAATCAGTCTCAGAGCCCAACAAGTGCTATCAGAGCGCAAGTTGAGCTCAGGATTGTGCTGTGTAAATTAAGTGGAGGAGAATATGGGTACCATTATCAAGCTGACAGTAGCAAACTACTCCATTTGGAAGCCAAAAATGGAGGATATACTTTTCTATAAGGATTTGTATGATCCTGTAGAGATGGGAGATGCAAGACCAGAAGACATAAAAGCACAATATTGGAAAAAGATGCACCGAAAAGCCATTGGTTTAATTAGGCAGTGGGTGGATATTAGTGTATTTCACCATGTGGCCACAGAAACAAATGGCCATACTCTGTGGAAGAATTTACAAGACCTCTATGAAAGAAAGACTACACAGAATAAAGTTTTCGCAATCAGGAAGCTAGTGAATCTCTATGATAGAAGGTCTGTTGCTGAAGACTTGAGTAACTTCCAAGATGTGGTGAATCAATTGAATGCCATGAAGATAGTGCTGGATGATGAGTTACAAGCACTATTACTTTTGAGTTCTTTGTCGGATAACTGAGAGACCTTGGTGGTGTCACTAAGCAACTCTACTTTAAGTGGAAAGCTATCTTTAGTCCAAGTCGAAGACAGTATGTACGATGACGAAACCAGAAGAAAAGACTTTGTGAGAATAGACAATTCTCACGCCCTTCTCACAGAGAACAGGGGGAGAAGCAAAAGCAGAGGGTGGTCCAAAAAACCAAAAGATCGATCGTAGTTCCAGTCAAGAAGGAGGTTCAAATGTTATCATTACGACAAAGAAGGGCACATCAAAAGAAATTGTAAGGCTTGGAAGGACAGAGGCAAGAATAATCGCAAAAGTCAGGACGTGGTTGTTGATGAAAATACTACAACCCTGTGACAAATAGGGAAGTAGTGTTGCTCTCTTTTGTAGATGAAAGGTGTCATGTTGCAAATTCATGTGTTGAGTGGATCATTGACTCAGCAGCTTCGTATCATGGCACTCCCAACATGGAATTCTTTACTGTATACAAAGCAGGAGACTTTGGCAAAGTGAGGATGGGTAACACTAGTAATTTTGATATTGTGGGAGTTAGTGATGTGTGCATTCAAACAAATATAGGATGTACATTGACATTGAAGAACGTGTAACATGTGCCAGATTTATGCCTGAATCTAATATCCATGCATGCTCTGGACCTAGCCGAACACCACAGTAACTTTGGTGATAGCAAATGGAAACTTTCCAAAGATTTGATAGTGGTTGCCAGAGGAATATTGTACAACACTTTGTACAAGATCCAAGTTAAGCAGATCGGAGGATTGAATACAGTCGAGGATGATGCTTCGCCAAATTTGTGGCATAAAAGACTAACTCATATGAGTGAAAATGGATTACAGATTTTAGCTAAAAAATCCCTCATTTCTTATACCAAAGGTACAAAGTTAAATCCCTATGATCATAGTTTATTTGGCAAGCATCATAGAGTGTCTTTCAACAAAAGATTGAAGCTTAAAAAGAATATTTTAGATATGGTTTACTCTGATATATACAGTCCCATGGAGTTGGAGACTCTGGGTGGTAGCAGATATTTTGTGACGTTCATTGATGATGCTTCGTGAAAAGTATGGGTTTATTTCCTAAAGAGGAGGACCAGGTATTTCAATATTTCAAGAGGTTTCATGCCGTGGTAGAGAGAGAAACTAGAAAACCCTTAAAGTGTCTTCGCAGTGACAATGAGGGAGAGTACACTTCTCATGAATTCAAGAATTGTTACTCTGAACATGGCATTAGGCATGAGAAGACGGTTCCCAGCACCCCACAACATAATGGTATGGTTGAAAGAATCAACAGAACCATAATAGAGAAAGACAAATGTATGTTGAGAATGGTTGAGCTACCTAAGCCATTCTAGGGTGAAGCTGTTCAAACAACATGCTACCAGATTAACAGATCTTCGTCTGTTCCTTTGGGCTTTGACATTCCTAAGAAAGTATAGTCTGGACATGATGTTAGTTACTCTCATTTGAAGGTATTTGGATACAAAGCCTTTGCTCATATAAGTAAGGAGCAGAGACAAAAGCTTGATAATAGAGTCATTCCTTGCAAATTGATGGGCTACAGAGATAAGGAATTTGGCTACAGGCTATGAGATTTGGAATAAAAAGAGGATTATAAAAAGCAAAGACGTAGTGTTTCATGAGCAAGAAACTATGTCAGATTCTGCTATTTCAGAGAAAACTGCTGAATCTGGTGGTAAGGTTGACTACACACCAAGCTTTCTTCCTAAAAAAAATGACACAGAAGAGGGAGAGGTTCAAGACCATGGGGTTGATGATAAGCCAGTAATTGATAATGCTGGAGATGGAGGAGGTGTTCAGCAAGGGGAGCAAGCTCATACACCACAACTTAGAAGATCTAATAGAGTGTGATATGCATCTAGCAAGTATCCCAGGTTGAAGTATATCCTTCTCACTGATGAGGGGGAGCCAAAGAGTTTTGAAAAAGTTCAGACTCATAAGGATAAAGTTTTGTGGATCAAAGCCATGCAAGAAGAGATGGATTTCTTGTAGAAGAAAGATACTTATGAGTTGGTAAAACTCCCTGAAGGCAAGAAAACCTTGAAAAATAAATGGGTGTTCAAGTTGAAGAAAGATAACAACAGGCTAGTGAAGTTTAAGGCTTACTTGGTTGTGAAAGGCTTTGGTCAAAAGCGAGGGATAGATTTTGATGAGATTTTCTCTCCAATTGTCAAAATGATTTCTATTCGAGTTATACTCGAATTGACGGCTAGCTTGGATTTGAAGCTTGAGCAATTAGATGTGAAGACTGTGTTTCTCCATGGTGATTTGGAGGAGGAGATCTACATGGATCAACCAGAAGGATTTGAGGAGGCTGGAAAAGAAAACATGATTTGCATATTGAAGAAGAGTCTGCACGGATTGGAGCAGGCTGCTAGATAGTGGTACAAGAAGTTTGACTCATTCATGGTGGGTCATGGATATACCAGGACAGATACAGATCACTGTGTATATGTCAGAACATTTCCAGTTGATAAGTTTACGATCCTTCTATTGTATGTAGATGATATGCTGATAGTAGGATAGGATGTGAAAATAATTGGTGATTTGAAAAATGAGTTATCAAAGTCCTTTGATATGAAATACCTAGGCCCTGCAAAGCAAATTCTAGGTATGCAGATTTTGCGAGACCGGATGGCTAGGAAGCTTTGGTTATCACAGGAAAGATATATAGAGCCAGTTCTAGCCATATTCAATATGAAGAATGCTAAAGTAGTTAGTACACCATTGGCCAATCATTTCAAAATCAGTAAAAAGAGTTGTCCTACTACTAACAAAGAAAAGAATGCTATGGCTGATATTCCTTACTCCTCTGCAGTCGGGAGTTTGATGTATGCTATGATTTGTACTCGGTTAGATATCGCTTATGCGGTTGGAGTTTGTTAGTAGGTTTCTTTCCAATCCAGGTAGAGACCATTGGGAAGTTGTGAAGTGGATCTTAAAATATTTGATGGGTAGTTCTAAAATATGCTTATACTTTGGAGGACCAGAACCAGTTTTGGAAGGCTATTTAGATGCTGATATGGCAGGTGATCCGGACAATAGGAAATCTACTTCCAGATTTGTGTTTACATTTGCAGGTGGAGCTGTATCTTGGCAGTCAAAACTGTAGAAGTGTGTTGTCTTGTCCACTACTGAGGCAGAATATGTTGCTATGACTAAAGCTGGAAAAGAAATGTTTTCATTAAAAATATTCCTTGAACAATTGGGAATGAAGCAGAACATGTCCATTATCCATTACGACAGTCAAAGTACTTTGGATTTGAGCAAGAATGCGATGTATCATTGGCAGATGAAGCACATTGATGTCAAGTATCACTGGTTGTGTCAAGCAGTAGAAGAAAAGCAATTTACATTGGAGAAGATTCACATTGATGAAAACCCTGCTGATATGATAACAAAAGTTGTAGCACGAGATAAGCTTCAACTTTGTGTTCGAGTTGATCGGTATGGATTCCAGATGATTTTCCCCAAATTATTTCCCCATAGGCTGAAGGGGAGAATTATAGGGTCCAGCCGAGCAGAAAAAGAGAAAGAGAGAGTTGAAGGAGTTAAAATTTGGAAGCCGAGAAATTTGAAGTAACCGAGGAGAGAAGAAATTTCAATATGTGAACAGTAAATACTATTCATGTGTGAAGAAAGTTATGTGCAGAGAAAGGATTTTCAATACGTGATCAGTAAAATCACTATTCACACATGAATGGTTCAGTACTAAGAGAGGATTCTTCAATGCGTGAACAGTAAATAAATTACAATACACGTGTGAAACTCTCTCTATAAATAGAGGCAACAAATGCGGTTGGAAAAGCATCAAAGCAGCAAAGAACAATAGCTGCAGAGAGAAAAAAATTGCACAGAGAGTGTATTATTTTTGTGAGAGTGAGAGGAAAAATAGAGAGTGTGAGTAAATCCCAGAGAGTGTAGAGTATGGGTAAATACACCAGGAATATTTTTGGGTATTATCTTTATTACTCCTTGGTACTACAAAAGTGTAATATTTAAATAGGAGAGTTCTCACCAGGAAACACTATGTTTACATCTTGGGTTGGAGAGTGTGGAAATGATATTATGTAATTATCTTGAATATAGTAGAATATTTTTCGAAGTCTGTCCCATGGTTTTTCCTTCATATGTGGGTGGTTTCCACGTTAAAAATTCGATATGCAGATTTTTTGATCTATTTTTGTGGCGTGAATATGTGACGTGAGGCCCATCATAGTGAATAGTGAAGTGGATCCCACTCCAGTGAATAGTGATGCCAAACTTACTATTCACAAGAATACTGATACAATTCCATTGCTAAATGCTGTCTGCATAAATAGTGATTAGTAGGCCCTATCATGAATAGTTACAAGCAGGTCCCATCGTGAATTACTATTCATTCCAATATTTATTTTTGCTGGGCTGTGTCAATTGGTAGATTTAATTCCATCAAATTTATTTTGGTGCCCATTGTCACACATTGGCATTATTTAATTACACTGTGAATCAATCTTTGAGCCCAATAATTGAGGGGATGATTTAAATGAATCTGTTAAAAGACACAAAAGTCATTGGGTCTTCAATTGGACAATGGATTTATCATTATAATGAAAAGATAATTAGATATGTTTCTATCGAGAACATTTTATTTAAATTTAAAATTTGTAAAAATGGTTAAACCAAGCATACCTTTATTGTGTTCGCTTGTTGAAAAAAATAGCAAAGTAAATTAATTATGTTTTTTGCAAGTTAAAAAAATATTATCCTTGGAAAATGAATTTTGAAAATAAAAGATACTTCGATAAGCCTTAGTATTTGATATGTTGAGTCTTAATTGCACCACGAGTCTTATTGATTTAAAGATGTAATAATTTTATGAAAAACTATTTTCAATATTTATTTTCGCTGCTCACCTACTTTTCTGCTAACCAAAATTTTAATTACGCTCACATTTGCAACTGAAATGTGATAATGACAAGATGAAATTCATTCTGCAAAAGGAGTGTGACAGGAGCCGGGTTTCAGATGAAAGTCGCTTTTGATAAATTAATTGGGGATACCGTATACGGCCAGAGTTCAGTTATCCAGTTACCTACATTTCCCATTGTTGGATTTTTTAGAAGAAAGAAATTGAATCCACCCAAAAGAAATTGCGATGAATAAAGTGTTGTTGTGGTAATTATAATAGTGATAAAAGTAAATTTAAGTCATATAATTTTATATATATGATCAAGACTAAATGTAAATTAATAATAATTATTGTTCACATACTCATTTTAAAAAGTCATATGACTTTATGATTTAATACTCATCACTCATGTAAAATTTAATGGTTAAGATTAATTCATGTAACTCTCACAATAAATTATCCATTCACTTAAGTAGCATGATATATATATAAGGTAATAAATTAAAAACTCTAATAATAAATTTTATGATGAAAATTGCATCAATATCATATTCACGATTAATCCATTCCAATTTTATGGCATATGAAACTAATTCTTATAAATTTATTTCCAATTGAACATGAGTGAGTATAAGTGAATGGGACCAATCCAATGAACTCGATGAATCTAAACCAAATTGGTCTAGTTTGGATCATTTCTCAGATCGATCGATTCAAATTCAATTAAAATCAATCACATATTAATTTGACAATTAGATTTGCATCCTCTAACTTGAGACCTGACCTAAACCAATTACATATTTTTTTCTTTATATTAATATTAAGTTTGTATCATAACATTATCTCATTCATTTAATATTTTAATTGTTCATAATCACAACTTGATTTTTGAATAATGTTAATTAATGCTTCAATTGATATAGTAATAATATTCTATTATCCAAGAGAAAAAATGTTCTTGTTACATGTCAAGGTAATATTTTTATTTTGTAAGGCCATTCATTACTCATGTTATATGTCATAGGTCATTACCAAAATAAAATATTTGTTCATTTCAAATTGCAGGAAGTAGATAAGATGCTCAAAATTGTCAATTAGATATGGAGATGTCAAACTTGGTTTATTTTTATGTCTCTTTTGAATGTTTTCGCTTTATAATTTGTGAAACTTTATAAACATGTAATATGAATTGTGTTGTTTAAGCCCTATTTAGTATATCGTATATAATTAAAATCTGATAGTATTAGACATGGTAGTACAATGTCTGATAGTATAATATAAGGAATCTATTATATAAATTTTTATACTATCAATTATTTGGTACGCCACAAGACCGATGGTGGATGAACGTGTATGGGATAGCTGGCGAGGAGCAGGGGGAGACCGGCACATGGCGAGCGACTATTGGTGATCGGTGGGTGCCTAGGCTACGACCGGCTGGTGTTGGGGAGCAACTAACTGGTGGCGGGCAACAACCAGTGGCAAGCGGTGATAGATGGGTGACGGGCTACTACCAGTGAATGGGGATGGAGTGTTGACGTAGAATAGTATGTCAAGATTAATTTAGGATTGGTTAGTAAAAGTAATACTATCAGGCATTATCAGGTCTCTTGACGCGTCATAACTTAATCCTATAGTCATAATATAAAAATGGTTTGACTGTATAATATTATACTATCATATGTGATATCAAAGATGTGATAAAAATTAGCTTTTTGGTATTAGCTAATATTATTAGGCCTTATACTATGTATCAAATGGGCCCTTACTGTTTTGAATTTGGAATTATTGTGATATTAAAATTGTGTTGTTTGGGCACTATGTTGGGATAATGTGATATCCAAAAACTTCAAGTTTGAATGTTGTGTTATTAGGATTTTGCTATGAGAGTTCTATATCCTATGCTTCTAGCATCTGCATAATAGAATAACATACTAACATATGTAAATTTGCTTATATAAAGTTTTGATGTTTTATAATACAATATTTTTATTTATTTTTTGGGATAAATAAACAGGTAAATCCAATGACATAATCCGAGCCAACCTAAATTTGATCGAATTAGTTTGGCTTTGATTGGTTTTGATAAAAAAATAATTTAAAAAATAATGAATACAAATTAATTAAAAAGTGATTGGTTCAAGATTCATTTTCTCCTGTATCACATCTAAGCTAACTCATTTACACCCCAAAAATGAGTGTCATATAATAATGAGAACAAGATTAAAGAGTTATTTCTCATTACACAATTACCAAAACATTATAAGTGTAAATTTGTTTCAAACCTTGAAAATACAATAAATTTTGATTTTAGTCCTATAATTTTTTATTCTTATTCAATTTTTTAAAAGATTTTCATTTCGTCCTTGATGTTTTAAATTTTAATCCTATAAATATTTAAGAATATTTTTTAATGCTTATAAATTTTAAAAAGTTCAAACTTGGTTCTTATAAATATTGTAAGAATATTATTTTTAGTTCTGATAAATATATTATGGCTTAAAATCTATACTAATCCAATAGGGATCATAATATTTTTTTAAAAAAAAGATCAAAATTAAACAATATTTTTAAAAAGGGATTAAAACTAAAATTCAATTTGTTTATAATATAAGGACTAAAAATATATTTAAATCAAGATCAAATAATCTTTAAAAGTTCCATATGACGTGGACAATAGAAGTTTATGGGCCCTTCTCCTTCCTTAGATGATTGCATTACTATAATGAAACATAAGAAAAACTTTGAATGCCAGTTAAGAATTATTTTTCTATATATATATATATATATATTGGGAATCTGTTTGTATTAGGTATAAATTTTATACACTTACACATGTCAATGACTCTTCATAGAAATTGAATTTTATGATATTATATTGATAATCACACATGTCAAATTTTAAAAAAATGGGATAACATAAGACGTGTATTCTAATAATTGATATTTACTGGTATTTTCAAGAATATATTATCCATTGAATTAAAGTGGCATGATGAAATATCAATTATTTTCAAACTGTATGAAATTTGATATACTTAATTTACTACGTAAGAACTTTGAATTCAATTATTAGATTAATCAAATTTTATACCCATAAAAAATTATTAAAAGGTATAAGTATACCAAAACTTACACATAGTGTGAACGGATCCTTAATATATATGTGTGTGCGTAAGTGCGCGCGTGTGTTTGTGTTCGGACCTGTATTCCTGATGTGGAGGTCCTCAAGCAATCCCGGTTGTGGTGGATAGTCCTTTGAGTTCCAAACATCAAGGGCTGGGCATCTCCAAGGATTCCGACAATCAACTCGGAAAGGGTTTAACTAGAAAGGGTGATAATTTTGATGTTACTTTCCTAGCAAGGCCAGTTTTATTCTTATATAGGAGGTTCTATCGTTATCTGGTTCCTTGATCTTAGGATAAGTGAATGCCTTCTCTCTAGATACCTTAGGAGGTTCTTTATCTATTGTAACAGCTAAAGGATATTACTATGGGGTTGGATAACTTTTGATAAGGTGGTTGGTCTCAACTAAGGACAAGTCCCCGACCTTAGGGGGCCGATGATATGGCTTGGGGAGAAGTGGTCCAGTCCAGTATGTATTATTGTTGTAAGATTGAATCCTTACGTACGATCATGAGTAATTAGTTTTAGAATTTTTTATATATCATAATTTTATACCATTAACTAATTATATATTATTGGCTTATTTATGTAATTTGCAATATACTTATAATTATACAGATCTGCCAATTATATTTTATTAACTATTGACACTAAATTTGAGTCGTCTTTGTTAATTATTAACTTAAAAAACTCAAATCATATTCATACACGAAGGAAAACGACATAGTTAATATCATATATGGATTTTATTTTTTTAGTTTTATCTTATTAAATGAAAACGTTTGACCAATAATTAAGAGTACTATTTATAACATAATTAATGATTTCAAGTCTATAAGAGGAGACTTTTTATTATTTTCATGTAAGTAATTATTATTGGCGCCAAATACCAAAATTATTTTCGAAATGACAAAACAAGAGTCCACATGACAAAACTTATCTAAGATTTTGCTTTTATATGTTATATATTAGATTAGTGTTATACCGTGCGGCGAAGGATGAGTCAATTAAATAAGTACGTTCTCGTCTCGGTTGGAGACAAGAAGGAGAGCATGAATAAAATTGAATAAACAAAAATGATAAATATATTGAACCAATTTAATATTATTTTGTAATTATAAAAATATTTAAAAATATCTTTTAAAATTACTCATCATTTGTTGCTTGAAGTTATTAAATTATTTTTTTTTATTATAAGTAAATATTTTACTTTTGAGTAACATGTGATTAAAAAATAATTAATAACAATTTAAATTGTTTATATTTTATTATCTATATATTTAAAGAATATTTTAATTGATAATAATTATTAAATTTAACAATATATATATATATATAAATATCATTTCCTAAATTAATAAATTTAATATGAAATCAATAAATGTTGGTTAAATTTGTATAGCATTTCTATTCTTAGTTTCCCCTCTATACAAACTGTGTGACCTTCCTATAGGTACAATAATTGCCACCCTACCCGTATCGTGCGGGTTAGGTTGAGAACCCATCTTGCATCGATGTAAGTTTTGTCTGCAGGGCAGGTGTGACTTTAGGGTCAACCCATCCCAACCCACCTTATATCCTATATAAATATTTTAAAATATAATTATTAATATATATATATATATATATATATATATATATATATATATGTTACCCTAACCTTAATAGTAATACCTTGTCACTAACATCCTATCAAACTTCATCTTCATTTGTGATTTCACGTTGCAAGACCACACACCATAAGCATCTTCTTTCATTTCAATCTTTTCTCAAGTATTCAACTTTATAATAACCTTATTTTGTGTTATTGAGGACTTGTCTTGTTATTTTTTTAATATTAATGATTGCTACTATGAAATTTAAATATTGATATTAGTTGTAGTTTATATGATTGTAGTGTCTGATTTATTTGATTTCTTATTTGTTATTTCTTTGAAACTAGTCATTTTATATGTTTACTAGATTTTACAATAATTTTAAAGATTTTTTTAAAAAACTATAGGGTTATCATGTGTTTAAATTTTTAAAGCCCACG
Organism: Dalbergia cochinchinensis; assembly: GCA_031216125.1. Classification (NCBI taxonomy): domain Eukaryota; kingdom Viridiplantae; phylum Streptophyta; class Magnoliopsida; order Fabales; family Fabaceae; genus Dalbergia; species Dalbergia cochinchinensis. The sequence goes on along the minus strand of CM062373.1, from coordinate 47,023,784 downwards.
GGTAGAAGAAGGGCGGGTTGCGATTGAGGTGAGGTCGGGTTGAGCTAAAACCCAACCCAACTCGCCGCATTGTCATCCCCACCTTCCTACTCTCCGGTCATGCTCAACACAAACTATTTAACCTTTCTATTCATTGTTCCCACTTTATACAAGATATATAACATTTTTTGCTTCCGATCTTAGCTCCATGCAAATTAAATTGCATAATTAACCTTCCCACTCAATGTGCTTAATCATAACCCTATTGTTTTTGTCCCCGTCCCCAGTCTTGGTCTCGAGGGATTGAAAAAATGAAAAACCTAAAGTGCATGATTATATTTTTAGATTAAACTTATTAGTTATATGATTAAAAGTAATTGAATATAACATATTAATTTAATTTAAGTAGAAAGTAATAGTAATTATACTAACTTAACACTAAATGAGACTTATTCTTGATAGTATCAATTAACTCTATTTTAACACTATAAGGGACTTAAAATTATAATTTCACATTTATTAACACTAAGTGTTTTTTTTAAAAAAAAATTGTTGCTACCTAAGCCAGGAACAATTCATCAAAAAAGAAGAAGAAGAAGAAGCCAGGAACAACTTCTCGATGTTGGTGTGCTAAAATGATTTGGCAAGGGACCCTTAACTATGTCAAGGTAATTAGTTTTCAATTATACGTGATTGTTTAATTTAGTCTTAACTATTAAATACATGATTTAAAAGGCACAGTCATTATATGTTTTCTTATTCTTTATGAGTTTTTTCTCATTAAATGAAAGTTTGACCGATAATTATTAATAGTACTATTAGTAACATTATTACTGATTTCAAGTCTATAAAAGAAACCTTTAATTATTTTTATGTAAGTATATGCCAAATAGCAAAATTGTTTTTCAAGTGACAAAGCAAAAGTCCACCACATGGTAAAACTTACGTAAGATTTTACTTTTATATATTAGATTAGATTAGATTGCTAGAAGCTTTAACACTTTTCATTAGCCATTTTTTCCTGATAATGCAAGCAACAATAGTCACTTTCATTTTATACGCAATAATATTATCTTAATATTTAAAGGTGGATGTTCCATTGGGATATCTATTTTATCATTACAAGATGAGATGATGAGCGAAAAAAAGTAGAGATCACCATTTTTTTTATTGTGATAAAGTATGAATCTAAATAGAAACACCCTGTCATTCTTAGTATTAGAATGATATTATTGTTGATGCAGCTTCTTTACTACTATCTCTGCTCAACAAAAATGTCGTTTTTGAGCACATAAGCTAAGATAATCATTAAATGACCTTAATCCTAATAAAAAATGAAATTAAAAAAATTAAAATATCCACTAAAATTCTCCCTTCTTAACACTTCGTTATTTTAGGTAATCAAGTTATTATGGTGTGTTCAATAGCCACACACTGGTGTCTTAGCCTTTCAGCTTTCAGGTAATTGGGTTATTATCCCGTGGCCAGCTAGACAGGTGTCATATTTTTCTGGTTGCTTTCTTTGCTACTTGATATTTGTGTTTGATACTTGATTGTATTGTGAGCTGTTATTGCCCCACCCTTCCTCTTTGAGTCTCCTGGAGCCTTTATCATGAATTTATCCAAAAAAAAAATAATCAGTTACTAATTTCCTCTCTAATAAATACATAGGTAAAATGAATATAAATGATACAATAAAATACAAAAGACAACAATTAATTTAAAATTAAAAAATCCAAAAATGATATTTATTTTAAAATGAATAATTAATAAAATTAAAATAAAACAATAGTTGTACAACCTGCAGAGGCAACTACTTAAACACCATCGTTGGATTTAAATCATTTGAATAAAAACAATTAAAAATAAAAGTTATAAAAGGTTTACTATAGATTGATTAGATGTTTATGAGTTGTTTGGGGTATAGGATTGTAGAGCCCATAAAATTATAGGCCTTTTTTTTTAAATATATATTGGATTTAAGCGGTGTATTTAGTATTTTGAAAAAAATTATGTAATATGATGTTTTTTAGTATATAATTTGTTAAAAGCAGATTCAAAGATAATATGTGAAAAAGTAAATTCAATAAAAAAAATTAAGATAGAATATAGAAATAAATTTTTTCGTTATCTTATATTAATATAAATCACGTATTAAAATACTATATACAAATTGTGTTTCCTAAAATTATATCTTCACTCATTTCACGAAATTTTTTAACATGTATAAAAGTCAAAATAAAAAAATGCAAAATGATAAAGTAAGAAAAATCGAAGAAATTAAAAAATAAAAAATAAATGTGACATAAATATTAAAAAAAATATAAATTATTAGATTATACTTGTAATAATTATATATTTAACTAGTATGCCATTGCCAGTTTAATAATAGAGTTTATATTAATTTTAATCCCTAATTTTATACTTATGAGCCTTTTTATTTTTTGACTTTTTAAACGAGTTAAATTAGTCCTTAACATTACAAAATATGATTTATGTTAGTCCCTCAATATAATTTTATTTAATATTCTATTAATGATGATATGTAACATTAATTGGTAATTTAACATATCTTATATCATCTAAAGTAGATTAAGTTTAAAATGACTTATTTTAGTAGTCTAGAATTAAACAAAATGATTCATTTGAATCTCCTTTTTAAGTCCTAAAATGACTCATTTTGTTCTATTTTAGACATCAAAATGAGCTATTTAAAACTTTATTATATTTCAGATAATACATGATATGTCAATATATCATTTGATATTACACATCATTATTTAATTGATAAAATATTAAATGAAAGTGTAATGAGTGACTAATTTGACTTATATTTTGTAATATCAAGGACTAGTTTAACTTCTTTTAAAAGTCAGGAATTAAAATGATTCATAAATATGAAGTCACGGATAAAAAAAATATAAAGTCAAGGATAAAAATAAGTATTAACTCTTTATAATCATATATTAATTAGTATAGATGGAAATCTTCTATCTCAAATGGTGTTTCCTTTTCTGTTCCCCAATCATATTTTGACATGTGGAATATACATATTGTATATTTGATAACCTATACATTTTAAAATCTCTTTTGATTTTTATGTTTTCGTGTGGCAATAAATAATTGGAGACAACAAAAAAAATTATTTATGGATAGAAGATTAACATAATAACTAGTATATGCCATTATGAACTTAATTTTAATGTATTTTGATGTACTAAGTGCACTGATGGTGTCTATTTAAATTCTTTTATTTGCATAGCATTTCAAGAATTGGGTTTAAAAATCAATTATATTTATTAATGTGATAGTTAGATAATACATGATTAAATGGTAATGTAAATTTTTTACATTGTTAATGTATTAGAGTTAAATCTTTTGATAAAATGAAAGTGCTGTGTTTTCTCTATTTTTGAGTTAAAAATTTAAAGATGAAAATCCTCTAAATTTTTCAGTGGTAAAAATAAAATTTTCATCTTTTTGTGTTCGCTATTGTGGTTTGATACTAAACTACATACTAACCTTGTCCATGTCTGAACAGAAGCAGCTTCACTGTTAGTTGTTACCATATGTTGCTGTTTTTCTCGAGTAACAAGTTAGCAACATTAGATACGCTGACTTTGAAAGGTTGCCCACTTTTGAGCTCAGATACGGTGGAATGGGTGTCAAAATCAAACACGCTTACCCACGTGTTCTTAAAAATTTGATGTAGACTCAAATTTGCCAAACCTATCTATTATATCATATCTGTGTTAGGTTCGAATTCTGATGACGATGGAAGTAGCGTCCATCAATTTGGGGCAAAAAAGGCAAAACAACTCAAAAATTGATTTCCTTGTCTGTTCGCTTTTTGCCCATCATAATAATATCTGGTATGCTTGCTGGCGCCTAGAGGAATTGAACATCTGTCCTTAATTAATCATTTTTCGGTGGAGTGTGTAGCAGATAGCGTGGTGCACTTAACGTAGCTTTCCATTTTTCAAAATATAGTTGTTGATTTATAGTTTTCTTGAGTGGCTACTATATGGTGCGCACTGTATCTGTTTTTGAGGTTGAAAAATAACATAAAGCAGAAAGAGAAAGTTATCCAATTTCATGGGTTTTTTTTTTTCAAGTTAATATCCAATTTTATAGGTTAATTATATGGTTTAAAGTTAGAGTGTGTCACATGTATTTATAAATATATTTACAAATATCAAAGAAGAAAGGTTGGTAATTGGAGTTAAACCCAAACATTATAAGCAAATCAATTTACTCAGTAAACTCACCCTGATAACTCGTGATTCATTAATAGAAGAGGATAAATCTAATTCAACAGCAATATTATTTGGACATAAAATAGTAAATATCTCATTTGGATATCTATCCTTTTATTATTGAAGGGTTGTTTGTTTAGCACTTTCTGGGAGTGAAAATCACTTTTTGATCCCAAAAAGTCATTTTTTATATTTGAATAATTTTCTAAAAATAATTAGAATTAAAAAAATCAATTTTTAACTGTTTTTAGAAACTAAGAGTAAATTCTTAAAAAGAATTCAATTTCTAATTTTTTCAATTATATTCAAAATTTAAGTTTCATAATTATTTTCTTTTTAATATATGAAGAATAAACGCGGTCCTGGATGAAATTATAACCATCTCTTGTCCCTACTCAACCATTCTACCCATCCTTAAATTTGATGAATATTAACTTAACATTTACTTTTAAATGTCAAAATATTATTATTAAATCTAATTACACTTTTGTTAATTAGCATCCTCCCCACATACTAAGGAGGGGGATGCGCTTGATAATTCAAAAATATATTAATTAGCTTACGTTGTTTGCCATATCACCCACAAAGCATACTCCAACGAAATAAGAAAATTAAATAGTATAATTAACACAAGAGAAAGGTCTCTGGTCATGAAAACCGTACCCCCAAATCAAATCACTTTCCCGCACTGAACGGCGACAAAACTCGTGGCCTTCAAATCTGGCAGGAGGTAGAAATAGAAGCAAACGAATTAATTAGTTTGTGAAGAACATGACATGGTACCATCCATGCACATTTGGTTGCATTAATGCAAAACGGTTGAGAGAATGAGAAAAATCATGTGGCATGTAACAAAGTGGCAGATAAGACCTCAACTAATTTTGCTTCTCATTGAATATCATCCCATCAATTCCCGTTTCTTTCTGATTTTCACAAGGCAATCCAATAAAAAATAATAATATCTTCCATATGGGACTCCATCAAAGGGGTAGGTTAGTTTGTTGAACCACAGCACACGCACATCGGCTATTTAAGAGATGATCTATGGCTAGCTCATATTCTTCATTAAGCCACCTCACTTTCACTTATCCATGCCGACAAGGCATGCCATTTATCTAAATTGACTCTGCTTGTCTGTGTGAGTAGACCTAAATACTTGCATTCTTGCAGCCGATAAAAAGTAAAAATTTCAATCGTAGTTGTTGTCAGCTAAAATTAGCAGCCAACGTAGCCGCTAGTGCTGCACTTCCTGTCTAATTAGAATACATATGCTATGAAATACTAGTGAACAAGTTAGAAAGGGTGGTATACAGTATTTTCATGAAAGAACTTGTAATTGGATTTAAAAAATATTATTTGTACTCACAGGGCATAGAACAACATGTCAAGTCATATCTTACCCATTATTAGATGAGATGTGAATGCTGCTTGAATGAAATTCACACCCCATATAACTGTGGATAAGATGTGAGTCGACATAGAGTCCCATGTACTATGAGTATAACTTGGATTTATAACTTGAACCCCGGCCCTTTGCCTTTTAATTGACATTTTGCGAGGAATATGTCATATTGTTCGATTATTATATCCAAATTATTAACTGATTTGACGCTTATACTTTGCAAGTGCTGTAGCTGTATATTTTTCCAAATGATACGGAAAATGACACAACCTGACGCAATGCAATTTTGTGTGGGTTCCAGTTGAATTTGATTGAGCGCAAACTCACCCACTAAAAGGTCTTTCTTTTACGCAATCTTTTGTCTCATTTAGTAAAGATTTACATGCATAAAACAACTTGAGTTGAATTGCTACGTTAGTTTGACCTTCTCATTATGATTTAAGTTTAATTCTCAAATTATTTTATTGGTGAATAGTTTGTAAATATTTTTATAAATACAGATAAGCCCAAAAATATGATCTATCTTTAAATTGAAGAAAACTTTCTTCTCACTTAAAACTTTTATATATATATATATATTGGGGGCTCATGCCCCTACAAAAATTATATAACTTACTTAGGAGTATATAATTATATATATTTTGCTTCTATTATTTAATAAATTTGACCCTACATTAATATAAAAATTATGTAAAACTCAATATTATATATGTATATTATTTTTGGTCCCATTGTTTAAATTTTTTGGATCCATTACTGTTTTCAAAAAACAAAGCCATATACAGGTCAACATAATAATAATAATAATAATAATAATAATAATAATAATAATAATAAAACAACTTAAGGAAATGAAACTGGCTGCTGGGTACAACAAAGTAAAGAGTATTTTGGTTTTGTAAAGGCATGTTTGGCAATGATGATGAAAATGAGGTTAACAAGTATCATTGATTCGGTAATATACTCTCTTTATCTTTAAATAATTATTCATTTTAAAATATTTTCTTTATCTAGAAATAATTATCTACTTAAAAAATTTAAGTAGTATTAATTATTTCTTTTCAATAATACCTCTATTAAATATTATTGGAAGATGAGAGAGAGATATATAGTAAAGGAGGTTAGAGAAAGTTGATTATTAAAAAGAAATAAGGACAATTTAGAAAATTATTTTTAATTTGCTCAAATTTTAATACTTTTTCAATCATTTCTTTAATTTCAGTATGCATTTATAATTGAATAATTATTCAAGAATGGAGGGTACATACCCATTAAACTCATCATTAAATTTTCACCACACTAAACACATCCTAAGTGTTATAAATTGCTAATCAAGTTTTTTTTTCTGTTTTAATTTTTGAAAATGTAATTTTAATTTGAAACGTATCTTGGAAAACATAAGGGTTTGGGAAAATAACATACACAATCACTATTTGAGATCTTAACAAACATGGAATGAATTCACCAATGACCAATTAGCCAACACAAAATACTTGAGGAACTAAACACCTAATAACAAGCTAGATCGAGATTAGTCCTAATGAAAGCTGTCAACAACCAGAAAAGGGTACTAGTTGTCACAATTTTGTTCTAGTTTAATTAGGTGAGCTGCTGTTTCAATTTGTTCCCTTTTTTCTTTTCTTTTGTTTTTTGTCATGATCCCCTTTTTTTCTTTCTTTAGATGCCATCTCAAAGTTCTAGGCCAAGATTTGCTATCGATAGGGGGCGCTTGGGAATGGTAATGCAAGGAATGATAGAATGATAAAATTTTGAATTATGGCAACATATTACGAAGGAAGACGAGAGAAGCGCAAATTGGAAAATTTTGCGTATTCTTGAAATAAAAGTAAAAAATTTTGTTCTCTGCCACTAAACGTTTAACATACCTATTATTATATTAAAAATACAAGAAAAATAGGAGAGATAATAACATCAATTCACAACGTCATGGCTCGCACCAAATGATCACAATTCACAACTACTATTTTCGTTCCTTAGTCCCTTCTCTCAAAAATAGCCATAGGATCATCTTCTAGTTGTGTTGGGACGGAACCGAATTATAAATAAACAACATATGATCAATTTTTAAAGTTTTAGTTTAGGCATGGCAGGTGACAAAGGAGGAAGGAAATTAGGATAAAAAAGCTATGATCGTGCAAAATTAAATTTAACATATGCAATTTATGTCTACCAATTCCAACCTAAAATTCATGTATTTAGACTTTTTTTTTCTGTCGAAATATATTAAGTCTATAAGTGCCTTAATTGAATTTTGCGTCTTTTTTGGGGTCTCCGAATGGATTTTGTTGAGCGTATCTTTTGTTTTTTTTAACGTGTCTTTGTCAATTGGATGGGCACATTATAGGCCGAATGTGATGAGTTTTAAGTGTTTAGGGGCTGGGCTATATTTGTGGACAAGAGCTTGGGCTGGTTTATAATCAAATAGCCGTACGGTGGGTTCATCACTTTGAGAAGGAATACAAATCGAGATGGAAATTCTCTCTCCGAAATATTGTTCCCTTCCACATCCTGTAAATTATTTATTGATTTATTGATAGGTAAAAAAAATAAGAATTAAAACAAATTTAAAATTTTATAAGTTATATTGTATATTCTATGTGTCAATAAATAATTAATAGGATAGAGAAGGGATACCATTTGGGTACAGAAGATTTTCATTCTACAAATTGATGCATACGTCGACCAAAAAAAACATAATCCATGCGAGGCGTTCATGCAGAGTAAGGAACTCAGACTAGTTATTACTATTATTTTTTTCGAACAAAAACAAGATTTTTTTACTTTTTTTAAAGCTTAGTTACAAATGAATAGTGTTAAAATTTTTCACAAATGCTATTCTAACACTAGAAAAGTGGGTGCCTATTGAGATACTCACTTAACAACCATTGAATGTGATAGTGGATTCCACACAATTCATTCATCATATCACATCCAATGGTTATTAAGTGAGTGTCCTAATAAACATTTTGAATGTTTGAATAGCACTACTCAAAATTTTTCTCATTCCATGAATCTTGTCTCTCCTCCCATGTTTGTCGCCAAAACAACTCCGTTGGTGGCCATAATTTTCGTATGCTTCGTGCACGTGGTCTTGCTGCCAAGTAGCACTGCTCATAAAATGTTTTTGGCTTCAATTTAGTTCTCTTTATGGGATGAATATAGTTTTTGCATGTTGCACACCAGAAAGATATTCAAATAAGTGAGGAATTATAATGCGGAACTAGATGACAGACATCCAAAAAAAAAAAAAGGATGACAGATGTTGGACCAACGCGTATTTATCTCTCTTTAACTTATATTCTTAATTCAGACCCAAAAAAAAAAAAACTTATATTCTTAATTAGTGACATTTGTTGTTACATAATTTAACTTTAGCATGATCCATGAATTCGGCATCATTAAGGGTTAAAGAAGTTCTAGGATGGACGGAATGTGATATATTGTGCACACAAACTTACATTAAAGCTGGGCTTTGCATTAATGTGGGAAAATGAGTTGAGCTCATTGTGTTGGCTCGCCAATCTGTCATTTTTTGATGAGATAGGTTAGTATTTTTAATCCAAATAATTAAAATATATCAATATTTCTCGTCCCATTTTGTGGATAACCTACGATGGGATGAGGTAGGTTAGCAACCATAGTTATAAAGATGTACAAAACCTGGTTGGACTGTCAACCTCGGGTGGTCTTCCAAAAAGTTGTAGGATATCAATTTGATCCTTGAAAGAGTTGCGAGACATCGATTTGATCATAGAAAGATTAAAATTCATTTTAAGTTAATCCAAACTTTTTTAATCTTTTGGACTAATTTAAAATAAATTTTGATTTTCGGATGACCAAATTTATATCACAAATCTTTTGATGTCCAAAATAATATTACAATTCTTTTGAGGACTAAATTGATATCCCATAACTCATTTAATCATCAATGTGAGGTTTTACCCGAAATTTTAGAGGTCTCATTCTCTTGTACATCTCACAACTATATCTATTTGATTATATGCTTTTAACTTTAACAAGAAATATTATTTATCATTTGGTTAATAAAATACCATGAATTGAATGGCTTCAAAAAGTGCGGAACAAGAAATTTATGAGTAATACTAGATTTACACATTGTATGGATGATAATAAATAATTTATTATCTTGAATAAGAAAATTAAATAATTAAAGTTAATAGTCAATAATGATCGGTCATTGTATAATAAATTTAATGTTAATTTTAAATTTCTCTCATTACTTACATTTTAAAAATTTTAATAATAAAAAGAATCTAATTTTCGTGCATTGCACAAGTAATAAATATTAGTATTTTTTAATATAAGTAATAAATACTGGTATAATAAACTCAATATAGATAGTATAACTTTTAATATCACTATCAAATCTTTAGATAACTATAAGTCTAGACATAAATAAATTTAAGAAAATATTCATAAGTTTCCCAGAAGCTTCCAAGAAAGCATAAATAAGTCATAAAATCATAATAAATTACATGAGTAATTTGAATTGGGTGTCATCATCACATATATAGCATTTATATTTATATTGTTAAAATATTTAAGAAAAAAATTCCTTTTATTCTTTTACTTGACAAAATTTAGAATACAATTTTTTGTTTATTTCATATTATTGGAAGATTTGAAGTAATTAAATTTTCTTGATTCCTTGGCTTACTAACTATTGGGCTGCAGAAGTTAAAAAAAAAGAAAAAGATGGAAAAACAAACACATAAAAGTTAACATGGTTTGATCTTCATTGTCTACATCAATGACTTTATAAATCTTTTCAAAATCTTTCACTATCTGCATTTTAAATGGATAAAGTTGCAACCAATCCTTACAAACCTTTCATCACTCCTCCTCTAGGAAGATATTTAACCCAAACAATTAAAGTCATATTTATAAGCCAACACTCTTGCGAGGCTTCCAGTTTTTCTTGACATGAGACTTTAGATTAAATCTCAACACCAATAAGATTTAAGATGATAAGATACTTTTTCATTTTTTTAAAAGTTTTATTGCCATTTTTATTACGTATTTCTTCTACATAAGACCAAAAAAAAATGACAACATAAAAAATTTATAGGTTGGGTTGGATTCTACGGTTTAAAAATTTTCAAATCCATGGCCTGACCCATAGTTGGTGAGTTAGAGGTTTTTTAGCCTAACCTAATCCAACTCATGATTTGTGCACATTGTGATGGGTTGAAACATGTGGATTGGTAGGTTGACCCAACTCGATGCACACCCCTATTAGTGTGAGAGTGAAATAATTTTCATTAATTTGTAAAGTATTACCTTTGTATGATATTTGACTTATATACTATTTTAAGTTTAATTGAACAAAATATTTGTAATATTTTGGGTGTAATGAAGTGGGAAAGGCCCACCTCTAAGTTTTAATGTTAGGTGTTTGAGAGTTTTATAGGTAATGGAAGAAAATGACTCATAATGAAACAAAAGGAAAGACAGAGTTGAGTGGAATAAAATATGCCACTTTCTTATGTAGAAGCTTAATAAATTTGATGAGAGAATAGATGAGAAATTTAGCTTATTCTCTTTTTAATTCCTCAATTTCATAAGACAAAAAAAAAAAGCTTTGAGTGGGAAATTCCCTCCCTTTCATTTTACCTTTTTTTTAATCTTAAATTGCTTCAAAATAAATTTGATCATTTTATTGCTTGCCACTTTCCTCACTTGCCTCCCTTTTTAACTTATCTTAACTATTGTGTATAAAATTTAGTATCGTAACAATTTTCTCATAATTAATTCAAATGTCAAAATCATGTGCGAAATTGAACAAGCAAATGTAAGATTTATCAGATCTATAGTAGGAACTTAGAATACCAATTCAATAGGATTAAAAATAATAATGATATGTACCTTGTTGATCCGTGACATTAGAGAACATCATCTATAAATCTTGGTGCAAAAGAAGCACAAACTTGTATGCATTAGGTGTGAGAGAACTCACTCCATTTCTATCTCCTTATTGAGGTCATATTGATAGAGTAGTGAGTTGTCAAGAGTTGCCAAGGTAAAAATAGGGATCCTACCCATATAGTATGAATTTATAGTTCCATCAAAGACCTAGGTCACACACTAGGCCTTTACACCATAATTCAGTACATCACTATTAGGCCCAAGCCTAATAATACATGGTGGCTTTCAAAACTCACATTGGATCACACATTAACTCTATCATGGTCTTACAAGAAATATCAGACCTATTTATTCAACCTGTTTTATAAAGTTAAACTCTCATTAATCAATGGAAGCCCAAAGTAATAGAAAACTCTAACATTCTCCCACTTAGGTAATATTGATTGGGTTTTTGTTGAATTTAGAAAGTATCTTTAAAAACTATTCTCAGATTGAACAACTATGGCCACAAATTACAGCCTAAAAAATAAATCACCAAAAAATTAGATCACTCCAATCAACATGACACTAGTTATGAACCATAGGTGAATGATAGACTATAAAGAGTCTAGTTCCCCCATGACCACATAACGAATAACCATGTTAGCAATGATCAACCAAGTGACAAGATGTAGATATACACATCATAACATAACAATAAGATAAGCATTCATAGTGGTCTTTTTATACTATTGTGTATGGATCCTCACTGTATCTTCCTAAGAAGACATAATCAATCTCCCACAAGGAGATCATCATATTTCTCATGAAAGACCAATGTTTTCCCAAGAAAATATCTATATCTCGAGATATATGGTAAGAACATATTTTCTATGAAATTACCATAATGTCCACATAAGTTTATTTACTGGGTTACACAAATCCAATATAACATAACAACTCCTACTAACCAAGTGCATTGAAAGACCGTACAAGGCCCATATCTTAACATGTTTAATAAACACCATGGGCCTAAGTTCCTTGGTGAAGGGGTCAATCGATTTCTTGTCAATGGTACTCTTATGAGAACCCTAGTTATATAAGTCTCATTAACTCTTACTAATCAATCATATTAAAACATAAAACTCAAAGGTTTAAACATGTGATCATAATCAAGCTATCATAGCTTCACTATCAAATAATATTGATAGCAATGAAACATACTCACTACACTTCTTATTATCATGGATATCATGAATATCATGAATTATATATATATATATAGTATGCAAATATAACCAAACAAGTTACATGGCTCCCACTAACCTTGCTCAATTACTTGACTTTATAATTGTGAGAGTAATTAAGTGGGTAAAATCATATTCATGAGGGGTTAAACATGTAATTGCACAACCACCTATGGGCAGATTGCACAACACACACCATAATTCCCACTCATCAAAATAATCAATATTTTTTTAAAGAAAAATATCTTAAGTAAGGACTTAAGTACATTTTCATAGACATATCCATCATGCACAAAAACATAACTACATATATTTTCAATGCTTTAAAAATCTGGTAGTAACATTGTAATCTAACTATTTTATCAAGGGAAAGTCCAGTATGAAGTTGAAAACAAACATAATCAACCTTTTGCTTATCAAATGGACAACAAACAGTGATGATTGTCACCATAACAGGGATTTGAAATATGAATATAAACTTGCTTGTGGGCATAGAATATATCATATACAATAGTATTAGAAAATTCAACACCTATGGACAGAAAAATTTCCACTATCAAACAATCCTTGAATTTTCATGCTACTAGAACTAACTCATACATATGACCACCTGTGGGCATTTCAAAGTATTAATCGGTGTAAGTAACAAAATTATTGAATTAACAAGAAGCTTCACTAACTTCATGAATAACTCACTATGGTGATAAGCATTTATTTCCATTAATGGGCTCTAAAAGTGACAATACTTTAGTCCATCTCTGATATTTTAAACTTTCATACACAAACTTTTGCACGAACATGTTTCCCAAGAAACTCTTTATTAAGTACTAACATTTTAAAAATTACATCATCTACGTGATAGAGACCGATTTGCACCTAAAAGAACATTTTCACATATATCATGCAAATCATAAAATTTAACATTAAACTGTAATTTGGCTAACACAGAAAGCTAAAAAGTCAATTAGACCAAGGTTGAGAACACCTAATCCATGATGTATACTATTAGCTTAATAAACAGACTATATCATTAGCTTAATAAATAGACTATCATGCAAGCAATAATTTATTTTGCTAATTCACTAATTATAACAATTACTTATGGATGCTCTTTGAAATGGAAATAAAATAGCCCTCTCTCTACACAATTCACATAGGTAAGAGCAATAAAAACAATAATAATTAACAATTATCCCATGCTATCTCTCATGGAAGAATTTTATTATAAAGCATTTTATAACGCAATGAAAAATAGTGGCATTGAAGAAATTCATTCAACAATTTGAATATTAGGCAAAACTACCCTTCAGTTTGTGCATAAAATACCACAAATTATCCATGACCATTATAACTTTCCTTTCAAGTGTGTATCACAACATTAGAGCCCTCCCCCTCCTTAGCAAAAGCATTTTCATGTGTTTTGTGGGGGAACCATGATTGATGCTCCATAGGTTTAGGCTATACCAAAACATCAACCAACCACCATCTCATGATACTTGGCCTGACACAAGTCATCATCTCTAATATTATTTTCAGGGAAATTGGGTAGGCCAAAAATCCTAGGAGATATCTCATAATGGGCTAAGCAAAGATCATAACAATAAATAAAATGTCACATTTTGACCCAAAATCTCTGAGATAATTGATTCATGGATTTTTCTACTAACACAATCTCCACTTAGTTCATTCCTAACTAATGTGAGAGTTCACATTCACACATAAAAACATTCAACACTCTCCCTCATGATTATTACAGATAACAATAGTCATGCAATTTTTAATAAAGCATTTAGCCATAACATTCACTCTAAACCACTACATAATTCATTTGAGTCATTTAATCTTCAACACATTAGCCAATGAGTTTGAAATCATCAAGAATTTCCAAAAGTCTCCATATTCCGCTTCAACTCATGTAGAGTATTCATGTCATTCTAAGAAATTGACAAATTTATGTGCAATCATCTTTTGTTTCATGTTTGTCACAACAAGATTTGTAACCTTCAATATCCATGAGATGGTAGGTGGCTTAAGGACTATTCTTGATATAGGATCAAAAAACTTTCCCCTTAGTGGCTTATCCCTTGGGCAAAGCTTGATTATGGCTAAGTTTATACCCTTAAACAATCTAAGTTATATTTTGGAAGAATATTTTATACATACATTACTAGAGTTATTACTGGTAGATTTTACCGTCAAATTTGTTAGGTTATTAACGAAAAAATTTATTGCCGATGGATTTTGTCACACGAAAATAATATTGACATAAAGTATTACTGACAGATTTTTAAATTTTAAATTTTTTCATAGGTACGTTTTTAATTTTTAAATTTTTTATTAATGAAGTTTTACCAACAGAAAAATTCATTGGTATTTTTTTAATATATAATTTTATTTTTAATTTTACCGATGAAAAATTCTTTCGGTAATTATTTTTTTAAATTTTTTCAAATAAATATACAACAATTTGTATGTTACCCATAGGGATGTTTTATTCAAAATCCGAAATCTCTCTTTAACAACAATAGCGACAATAACAATTGCCCATCCAATATCATATCTAGATCCATCCATTAACAATTCAAAATCACTATTCATCAACTGAAAATTCAGAAGAAGGAAGAGATCGAGCAAAAATCCAGAAATCAACACATTTGAATACAAATTGAGCAACAATAGCAATTCAATAATTAGATCCAACACAAAATTTTAAAAAATAGAAAATAATAAATACAGATCTAGATTTAATGTCATAATGACAAATCAATACTATAATTCGAATTTAGGTTTTGTACAATCAAGTACCGTTGGCTTTTGGAGAAGGATCGTGATCTCCAAGATTTGCAAGACTGAAAATGGGTGTGGAAGCTCCCTTGCCAAGAGAAGATCAAATTCTTTGTTTGGCTTTGTTTAAAGGATGCAACGCCAACGAATGATATGCACTTTCGATGCCATTTGGTGGATTCTCCTTTGTGTTCCCATTGTCATACTGAGCGGGAGACAATTATACATTATATGTGTGCAAGATTACGTAGCCTTTCATGCAGTGTGGTTGCAGGATAGGTTTGCTCAAGACCATGCTTTCTTCTTATTGGATTGTGAGGATTGGTTGAAAAAGTATTCTAGGGCTGAGGAAAGGAACCTTTTTTTGGTTTGCCTGTAGTGGGTTTGACATTGGAGGAATAATATGGTGTTGGATTTGGAGTGTTGGACACTTCATTGGGTGATAGGGAGAATCTATCAAGCTATGTGCGATGCTGACTAGGTTCAGTGTAATCATTCTGGTGCTGTTTGTTGGTTTCGACCTCAAGGGGGAGTTGTTAAGCTGAATATCAATGGTAGCAGATTTGATAGTAGTCATACTTGTGGCATTGGTGGGCTCATCCGTGACCATGAGGATAGTTAGCTTTGTGGCTTTTCTTATGTGGCCCCTTGGAATGATGTGACTATTTTAGAGCTTATGACTGTGAGGGATGGGTTGTGTTTGGCTTAGGATAGTGGTTGGTGTCGGGTTATTTGTGAATGTGATAGTGTGGAAGCCATTTATCTCATAGGCAACCTGACGAGTTTACGTGTGCATGGTTTATATGCCTTAGTTAGTGAGATTCGAGATTTGTTGCAGTTCTGCTGGGAGGTGCAGGTGTACTAGGTTCCAAGAATAGCAAACTAATGCACTGATCATTTGGCCAAGATGGTTGCTTCACGTGTTGCTAATAATTTGGTGTGGGACACTCCTCCCTCAGGGATGCTGCACCTATTGCAGCGACACCTGGTGTAATTTTTCCTTTTTGTTTCTTGGTTCAATTACCAAAAAAAAAGAAGCAACGACTTTAGATATGAGCAACGCAATTTTGAATCAAACTCAGAGAAGATGCAAGCCTCATTGACAAAGTGAGATGGAATGAGAGGAAGCGACCGTGATGCCACTGATTGTAACCAATTTTGACACTTGCTAAAACAAAGAATACAAAAAGGGAGATATGACTTCAGTCTTAATGGCATCAACTGTTGCACCCGATGACAATGTGTGTCCTCAACCTTTAGTAGCGATAAGTGTCCTCAACCTTCGGCAGCGATGGCATCCTTAATCTTCAACAGTTCACCACGGCATGCTCAACCTCTACTGCAATTTGGTGTTGCATGTTCAACCTCGGACGACAACACGATTGCTAGACCTGTGCTGCGCGCGTCCTCTATTGCATGCTATTTTTGCATGGCATGCGTCCTTCCTACTCTGGCGACGATGTTTGTGCTTCTTTCTCGATGGATGAGAGAGAGAGAGACATAAAAAGAGAGAGAAAAGAAAGAGAAGATTTCAAATAGGAAAAAGAAGTAATACAATTAGTGGAAGAAAATGATGATCAATAGTACAAAAAGGAAGAAGCCAAAATAAGTGATATGATATATCAAGTAAAAGGAAACAACACATGGAAATATATTATGCAGTGCATCAAAGGGTTGCATTGAAGACTTCATAGCCATGCATGATTTTATGGCCTTAAATTTCCAGCGAATTTTCAAATTATCGGTGGAAAAAATCCGTTGATAATAACACCAAAATGCGTGTTTTACTAAACTAATTTATCGGCGGATTTTTCTAATTTCGTAACAGAAAATTTGCTAGTAAAATTAATTCTTTTAAAATTTTATTTTCAAAATAACTGATAGATTTTTTCCAATAAAATTAATTTTTCAAAAAATTTTATAATTTCAGTGAAAAAACTCACTAATAAAATTAATTTTTTTAAAAAATAGTTTAAAATTAGTTACCAAGAAAAAATCTGTCAGTAATTAGAGGCCATATCTTGTACCAATTAGTGCGAAATTTATCAGTGGATTACTGACAAAAAAATCCGCTAATAATGATAATTTTTTTATTTTGGCTCTGGTCACATGTTTTCTGCTAGTAATTCTAGCGAAAAAAATTCGTCGATAAAATTTGTCAATAACTCACGTGTTTCTTATAGTGACATATATACACACACACACCCCACTATTCTAAGGTTTCTTTCCAATGAAATTCAATTAAATTATTGTGACTCAACAAGAGCAAATTTCTTTGCTTAACTATCCCATTCTAGTTGAGGCTTTTTAACATGCTAAACTAGAAGTAATTATTTCAATTCTCAAGACATCTAGCAGAAGACACCATTAAAAAATCCTATATTATCATGCCCATTACAGAAAATTTACCATTCCCACCAAGTAAATTTTGATTTTATAACCCATTAGTTTTCTATCAATGACTTAAAAAATTTATAAGATTTTCCAAAGATAGAAATTTGTTGTCATTCAAAATAGGGCCTCAAGAAAAATAAAAATTAATGAAAATATTTATTTTTTTATTATAAGGTTGGTTTCATAAATATAGCATCAATAATTACCACAAGGCAATCACGCAATATTTTTCTTGATAAATTTTCTTCTCACTTTAAGACATCATATTTGTTATCAGTGTTATTACCTTATAAATTTTCCTAGCCTATCAACACAAATTTTCAAGTTTATCCTTGTAAATAGCAAAACTTTATATTGATAATCTAGGTAAATTCATTTTCTTTTGAAATATTCTTTTCTTCCTCTTGTTTCTTCGATTATTGAGAATCAAATTGATTCAGTGATTGACATGGTAGAGTTTCATCCTAAACTTATCCAACGACCCTTTATTGAACAAAGAATCATTATTCACTTTTTTAAAAATTAGATTCCAAAGCAATCATCTTCATTGGGGAGAGTGAGCCTACCTAAAGATCCAATTTCATCAGCTTTTTGCTCAATAGTTTGATCACTTTTGTCTATTGATTCGTGAAGTTTTTGAAGGAACTCTTGATGAGAACTACCCATGGCTAGTTCTACCATAATTTGGGATTTCTTAGTTAAAAATTGAGTATCCTTTTAATCCCTTTGAATAGTTTTTTAAATATTTTGGATTATGTCGAAACCACTTTTGAGGTTTCACATCAGAAAAATATTTGAGGTTAAACTTCTCCCACCATTTAAAACGTATTGATCTTAATAACCACTTGAGTTTTACTCTATCATCCTTTTGAACAACATAAGTACAATCCCAAGTTATTATCTGCCTTACTCCAAAGATGGCAAAGAATGACAAACTTTTTTATCCAATTGTGAAAGTGGTATTGTATTTAAATTTTTGAATAGTCCTGATAGAGAATATGGCAATATTTTAGGATGAGGACCAATGTATTGAAACTAATTAATGAAGCACTTTGGAAACTTGAGAGAAATTTCTCTTTTGAACTAGATGAAACATAAATGTGAAAAAAATCTTAAAAATAAAATATTGTGCTATGCATCTACATAGTGAAATTAGGTAAAGATTTGGGTTTGAAAGGTTTTAGAGAAAGATCTTGCTTGATATGTTGATCCTAGCAATTCTAATAGGGAAAGTATTTTAATAATCTTAATTTTTGAAATGGTGATTTTATTGTCATCGTCAGTTTTATGGGTGAGTTCTATTGAATCGCTATCTACTAAGATAAATTCATTAAAGCATCTATTTTTTGAGGGTGTGTTAGAAGAAACTCAATCTTGAGGGAAAATCTTTTGTGAAGATGTTGATATTTGATGCCATCCATCTTCTATAAAACATATAGTGATGACCTTAGTAATTTCTAAATATGGAGGCTTTTGAGTAGTATAGATGTTTGATCTTGTAGCTATGGTAATCGGTGCATGGGGCATTATGGAAACTGGTCTTACTTTTGAACTCAAAAGGGATAAGTTGCCATTTGTTAATAGGTTAGAAGTCTGAACTAATTTTGAGTAGACAAGGAGTGGATGGTCATATTGAACTTCGATAATATTGTATACAGTATTATACTTCCCACATTTGTCCTTGTAAACAATGAAAAGTTGTGTTGACAGTTCGAGTAAATTTCTTTTCTTTTGAAATATTGTTTTCTTCTTCTCATTTCTTTAAATTATTGAGAATAAAATTGATTTGCTAATTGATTGGGCAGATTTTCAGCCTTAAACTTATCCAATAATCCTTTATTGAATAAAGACTTATTATTCATTCTAGGAAAAGTCGATTTCAAAGTAGTCATTTTCATTGAGGGAAGTGAAGCTCTCTAAAGATCCTATTTCATCATCTTTTTGCTTTATTATTTCACCGCTTTTGTCCATGGCTTCATGAAGGAATTCTTGTTGCGAACAAGTTGTAGCTAGTTCTGCCATGATTTGTGACTTCTCAATAGAAAAATAAGTATCCTTTTCATCCCTTTCAACATTTTTAGATATTTAGGATTATGATGAACCCATTCTTGAAGTTTCTCATTAGAAGTATAATTGAGGTCAAACTTCACCCAGGATTTAGAACGAATTGACCTTAATAATTACTTGAGTTTTACTTCATCAGCTTCTTGAACAGTATAAGTACAATAGCAAGTAATCATCTAGCTTTCACCAAAAATGGTCACTACCAGAAAAACAACTGTTATCAACGGAATTTACTGACGGATTTTTTGAGTTACCGATGGATAAATTTATTACCGACTGTTGGTGGGCTTCCCTCCTCATTGGGGGCCCAACAACTAAAAGAAAAAAAAAGAAAGAAAACAAAAAAAAAGAAAACAATAAAAAAAAAGCAAAACGCTACAGTAGCATTTGAGTGGTAAAACGTGAAAAGTGGAGAGAGCGCCGCGGAGAGAGAAGAGAAAAGGAGAAAAGGGCAGTGCAGTGGGTTCATCATCAGATGGGTAAACGTGCTCCGTTTATTATGAAAATTTAGTATGTTGTTCCTGATGTTGAGCTTGATCCTTTGATATAGCCTGTTAATTTTATTGCCTTCTCTGGTGGCTATTCTGTTATACCCACATTGTGGAGTTATATGGTTGTATTCTGCCCAATTGGGTGAGTATTCTGTTGATTGTTGAGATTCCCTAGTGCTACTAGGAAGACTGATTGTATTCTCATTCATCATAGTGGAAGTTTTTGCTGGACTAGGTCCCGTGGGTTTTTTATCCCTCTAATTGGGGGTTTTCCCACGTTAAAAATTCTCGTGTCTCTTATTTTATTTTTCTGCCAAATTATTATACTGCCTAGAGTATTTTTGGTACTACCTATTTAATTGCACAGGTGTGGGGAAATATTTGTTGCTTCCGCTGTTGATAACAGGTTCCATTCCTAAGATTTCCCCAACACCGACGGATTTTGTCAACCGGTACTA
The DNA here is from genome assembly GCA_031216125.1 of Dalbergia cochinchinensis. Taxonomy (NCBI): domain Eukaryota; kingdom Viridiplantae; phylum Streptophyta; class Magnoliopsida; order Fabales; family Fabaceae; genus Dalbergia; species Dalbergia cochinchinensis. The sequence goes on along the minus strand of CM062373.1, from coordinate 47,002,823 downwards.
ACGTCGTTGGAAATTATTACCGACGGAAACAATCCATCGGAAATTTTTACCGATGGATTATTACAAAAACATCCGTCGGTAAATTGATTCACATAGTCGTAAGAGAAAACGTCGGTTGAAATTTTTACCGATGGATTTTTTATTCATTACCGATGGATTTTCCGTCGATAATTTTTAAGGTTTTTTTTTATATTTTTTAATTTACCGATGGATTTTCCGTCGGTAATACGTCGATAATGGTTTAAAATAAAATTTTATATTTCATTTGTTTATTATTTTATCGACGAATTTTTCCGTCGGTAATTATAAAATCTGAAATTTTTATTTTTTTATTCTTAATATTTACCGACGGAAAATCCGTCGGTAATCATCAAAATCCGAAATTTCTATTTTTTAAATTTTTTCTTTATCGATGTATTTTTCGTCGATAATATTTTTTATTGTAAATTTATTTTTTTATTTTATCGACAGAAAATCCGTCGGTAATTTTTTTATTTAAAAAAATAAAAATTTAACAATATTTAGATTACCTAATTATTTAAGAATTGATGTTTTACTTAATAATAATTATAAATATATTTAATAATAACAAATTATAAAAAAAATACTCAATTAATAAGCACCACAAAGTTCCACCATCGTCTACAAACATAAAGACAAATGCAACAAAGTGAACCAGTATAAACATAAAGAAGTCAACATATGATAAATAATAAGAAAAATAGAAACTCAAATTAGGAGAAGTCAGCAGCATCGTCAGCATCACCATCACTGCTACCACCATCAGCATCACCATCACCGCCACTACCATCATCATCATCAATGTCTGGTGGTGCAAAAGAGCCTGCCTGCATCTTCTGCCACAAAGACATCATCTCCTTCTTCATTTGCTTTCGTAGTCTGATCTCCAAGGCCTTTTCGTTGTCTTTAATGTTCTTTTTCACCTCCTCCAACTCTCATTGAGTCGCCGCCTCCTTCTCTTGCATACGATGAAGTTCCACATTGAGTAAGTGAACTTGCTCGCGGACCTCATCTTCATCAGCGGTGGACTCAGCGCCTGTAGATGCCCCAGTGACAGAGCCAGTCGATAAACTACTCGCATAAAATGATCCCATGTCGTAGATGCGGTTCTTGTAAGGACCGCTGACTACCTTCTACCACAACTTGTCCTCATCAAGCAATGGGCAATCCTCACCAGCTGCGATCCTCTGTTCTCGCTAGGTCGTGGCCTCCAGATAGCGCTGCTCATAGGCATGCTATAAAAAAAATGAAAGTAATGACAGTCAAATATATGAAATAATAAATTATGTATATATACAATGAATAAGTGCACGGAACGTATATACCCAAATATTCTCTGAGCGAGGATCAACCCACGTCTTCTCTAGCTTGCGCGTGTGAGTCTTTCTGAACAACTTACTCTGTGTAGGTGGCCTTTTCAACTCATTGGTTTGCATTTTGAGTGAAACATGTAAAACATTAGTATGATAAAATATAAATTTAACAAGAGAAATTAAAAGATGTTTAAAATAATGACTAAACCATTCGACGACGTGTAGACTCAATACTAGCAGAACCACCACAATGAAGGGAGCCACCCTTATGCGACACTCGGCTCTCCTTGGCCTTTAAAGACTTCGCTTTGAACTTGTCACCTCTCCAGTATTGCCACAAATAGTCCAGGCTAGCCTGAGTCATCCACCTGCGGTTCTCATCCCGCCACTCCCAAATGTCGATGTACATGTCTTGCAGCCTATGAGCTGCCTTGGATTTGAAGCACTTAAACATAAACTCTTCATCTTTGGGATGGATGATGAAGTGGCTCTGCACATGAAAATAAATAAAAAAAGGTAATTGAAAGTATTTTTGAAGTAAATCACACATTTCATAATAATTATTTTATGAAATTTCCACTCAAGAAACCAACGCTCCTTCTCAGACTTCGATAACTTGCCGAATGACTCAATCAGCTGTTCATATAATTTTTGGATGGTGTGTGTCACCTCATGCATGGCCGCTGTGTTTGGCTCCCAACTGCTTAGTAAAAAGTACAAAACATCGAAGTGAGTATGTCAAGAAATTGTTCAAATTATTACAACATGATTCATAAGAAATTGAAAAATTAATTTACTTACTTGTCACGGACACGTATAAGGTTTATCTGGTTATCTGCTGTGGACCCATGTCCTGATTGCCCCACCGAGGCACCACCTACTGCCCCGCTTTTGGCACCCCCTTCTGAGTCATGTGTGGGGGTGACCATAGGATCTGCTGATGGTGATAAAGGTGGAGGTGAAGGCACTACTTCGGTCACACGCCCAGGAGTAGGTATCATAGTAAAATCCCCATAGGTACGGGGTGGTGGCATGGAAGGGATAGAAGTGGAGGTGTGAGCGGCTGTGGTGGATACTTGAGTGGGAGGATTGATTCTTTGATTGTTTGGGACACCCTTCCCTTTGCCCTTATTTTTGAGTTTAGGTGCCATATCTGAAAAAGATTCAACAACATATGAAAAATCAATTAATAGTATAATAATTTAAAATGAAAAAAAGTAATAAATTGAGGCTGGACACATCACATTTAATCTGAAAGTTGAGGACTATCTTCATCATTCTCAGTCTCAACATTATCCTCAAACTCATCTTCCTCGTCCTCCCCATCCTCCTCATCACTACCATCACTTTCGTTGCTTTCACTCACTAATTGATCACTAGAAGAGTGAATTATTTGAACATCGCCCAAATCAGAACGTAAAGTTGGCAATGTTCCCGTATCAACTACTACCTGAGAGGGAATTGGGTCATTCACTTGATAAGCATTGTCAGGTAGTTCTTCGACCTCAACTCGACCCCTAGGTTTAGTTTTCATGACCATCTTCCAATCCTTTCTACACTTTCCAGGGTATGGTGCATAATATACCTGTCTTGCATTCTGGGCAATAATGAAAGGATCATATGCAGCGTATCTCTTAGTATGATTCACCTCAGTAAGTTTATATTGATTGTGTGTGCGTGTTCCGTCAGGACGTCTGGGGTTGTACCAATCACAACTGAACAACACTACCAATTTTTGAGGTCCATCACCTACATATTCAATCTCCAGTATTTGTTTGATTACTCCATACCAATCACTCTCCCCACTACCTGCATCCCTTCTGACATATACCCGACTATTGTTTGTTGCTTTCCCTTGGCTCCATTCAAATGTATGAAACTTATATCCATTCACATAATACATTGGCCAACTATTTGCTTTGTTAGCAGGACCCCAAGCCAAAATTTGTAAATAAGGAAATGTTACATTATTATTTTATCAAACACCTACATGAATAATTGAACTTCAAACATCAGCACAAAAGATGACAACTAGAACATGTGTATGAATTTTGGATCAAATGGTTACTAAATAATTAGATTACATACAAAGGATCTGAACCATGCTGGAAATTGTTCAAGGGTGTGTCGCTCATCAACTTGTTCAAAATACCTGTAAATTAAACATTGTAGGTAAAATAAGATTTGATGCATGACAGTGTATCAACAATTGAAAGTGATACATTGATAAAACTTAGGTCTTAAATGGTTGTACTTCATCACAGTTGATTAAGATATACAAATGCACAGCATGTTTCTCTCTCTCTGATAGCCAATGTGGCTTGGACTGTCCAGCAGCACGTCCTGGCTGATTGAATATAGACAAAGTATATTGAATTGAACTTTCACCCCCATCATCATTTCGATCAACCTTTGTTCGTCTAGACTGAACATGAGACTCAAAGTAATAGGAACAAAAGAAAGACATCTCCTTTGAGATATATGCCTCACATATGGAACATTCTACTTGAGCTCTATTTTTCACAGTTCTCTTGAAACTTCCAATATTTCGTTCAAACAGATACATCCATCTATATTGAACCAGCCTACACATCCACGCTTCGTATGCCAAGTGTATGGGCAAGTGTTCCATAGAATCAAAGAAACCAGGAGGAAATATTCTCTCTAATTTGCACAAAATTATAGGGATGTTTCTCTCCATAATTAGGAGATCTTCAACCCTCAAAGTGGACGAGCATGTGTCTCTAAAATATTGACTCAACTCAGTCAATGGCTTCTAAACAAGGAGAGGTAATTCTCTAAATACAATAGGAAGTAAACACTTCATAAATACATGACAATCATGACTCTTCATACTAAAAAATTGTCCTTGTGCAACATTAGCACATCTACCTAAATTTGAGGCATAACCGTCAGGCATCCTTAACTCTTGCATCCATCTACACACAGCTTGTTTATTCACAGAAGTTAGTGTGTAACTGGCCTTTGGCTTACACATACGACCATCTGGCAACTTTTGTAAACTCAACTCAAGTCTCTTACAATACTCAGCCAAATCTTTTCTTGCTTTCACATTGTCCTTAGTCTTATCAGTGTCTATCACGGTATTTATGATATTATCACACACATTTTTTTCCACATGCATTACATCAATACAATGACGAACTAGATTATCCCCCCAATAAGGCAGCTCCCAAAATATACTATGTTTGGTCCAATTATGATCTATCCCATATCCTGGCAATCGTATGGATTTTCCCAGTTCCGTTATCTTTGGAAAGTCTCTAACTCTGTGCCAGACTTGGTTACCACCAAGCCTCACAGGAGGCTCATCACGTTCAACCGTCTTCTTTTTAAACGCATCCTTCTTACTCCTAAATTCATGATCAAGATCCAAAAACCTCCGATGACAGTCAAACCATGAGTTTTTTCCAACCATGTTTCAATGTAAACGTCTTTGTATCCTCCATACATATTGGACATGCCAATTTTCCCTGTGTCATCCAACCAGACAATATTCCATAGGCCGGAAAATCATTAATAGTCCACATCAATGTTGCCATCAGCAAGAAAATTTTGCTTCATAGAAATATCATAAGTTTGTACACCCGAATACCATAGCTCTTTAAGTTCATCAATCAATGGTTGGAGGTAAACATCAATCTTGGCTTTGGGATTATCGAGACTAGGGATTATACAAGTTAGAAACATGTAAGTATCTTTCATGCACATTTCAGGAGGCAGATTGTAAAGTGTAACAACCACAGGCCAGCAGGAATAAGGTTTGCTAAACTGATTATTCGGAGTAAATCCGTTTGCACAAAGCCCCAACCTAACATTCCTAGGATCCACAGCAAAATCAAGATAAGTTTGATCAAAGTGTTTCCAGGCTTCACCATGCGAAGGGTGGGTCATGACACCATCATTTCTCTTATTCTCAAAGTACCATCTCATGTGAGGTGCTGAACTTATTGAAGCATACAACCTCTTTAACCTTGGAATTAGGGACAAATAGTGCATTCTTTTGTAAGGAATATCCTTATATCTTCCATTTCCAGATCTTTTTGTTTTAAACCTAGGGTTTTCACAAAATTTGCATTCGGTTAGGTCTATATCATCTTTGTAGTACAACATACATCCCTTCAAACAACAATCTATTTTTTCTGATTTTAGCCCAAGTTTTGAAACTAATTTCTTAGCCTGATAGAAATCCTTTGGAATAGAACTAGGTTGTGGACTAATTTCACTCATCAATGTTGCCCATTGGTCAAATGCATTTTGACTTTGGTTTGCTTCTGATTTTATAGCTAACATCCTAACCACTAGAGACAACTCCGAGTGTATACACCCTTCCCACAGAGGGACCTTCACAGCCTCCAATATAGAGAAAAAATTCTTAGCCTCGGCATTAGGAACCTTGACAGAAGGTTCATAATCTGCATGAATTTGAGGACTAACTGCATCATAAATCATTTCCTCATATCGCCTAGAGTTATCCTCCCAATTAACATTTCCCGTGACATGCTCACTAATATTAACTCTACTTGAGCTACTTATAACATAGGTATTTTCAACACTAGCATGTTCAAAATTTTGTATGGCAACTTCCCCATGCATAGTCCAAACCCAATAATCCGTCATAAAACCATCCTTATACAGGTGATACCTAATGGTGTCCATATCAAAATATTTCCTACATTTGCACCTAGCATAGAGACACCTAGCTTTCTGTTCGTTCATAAATTGAACTGTCTGACAAGTCACCCTTATAAATTGTTCAACTCCTGCATAAAATTCAGGTTTGATTCCCCTTCGACTAAGGTGCACCCTGTCATACATCCATAGTCTGTTTGTGGGAATCATGGTTCTTGCCTGTGTAATTTTACCTAACAAATTCATTTAAAGATTCAAAAGTTAAAATTTTAATTAAACTTCTGAAAATAAAAGTCTTTTAAGTAAATGGATTGTGGTATTTAACTTCACAAAATATCTTCCAGTCTTTAATTTTAAAAAAAAATCGACAGAACCTCCCCTTAAATTAAGACATCCCAGGAAATTGATTTCAATATACATATATATCAATCTAGTCAAATAAAGTTCACAAACAATCAAACAAACATTTAAAGGTCCTAAAACCGTTCTAGAGCACACCCCTTATAACATCACAACATGCATTTCCTGCAATCTCCGCATACACAATCAATCTCCATAGCAAACAATGCAAACAAGTCGGGGAATGATCTCTACGCCCTTCCCCCCAGTCATGCAATCCCAATTTCCTACAACTCTAACTTATAAATCATAAGTCTCCATCCTAACAAAAATATAATTAAATGAGAAGAAGAAACAATTACTTACCTCAGAATTCTTGGATGGTTCTTATATATGGCTTAGCTCTTTGAATGAATTCTTTTCTTTATGCCTGACAGAAGTAATAACCTTCAAGGAGCTCCTGAAATTAGTCACGCATCATTAAAATTGTTATATCAACAATGATACAATAAAGGAATTAACATTTCTCAACTATCTTGTATGGAATTAACATTTCATAGTGAGGAAACGCTATGAACTAGTAAATAATTCTATCTAATAACTAAATTATCTTCAATTCTAAAGTGAAAGTGTTCTAAACAAAAAAATCTAAGGTAAGCTTTTCATTACTATTATGAACAAAATATCAATCATTAGCCCACTTATAGTGTCTTTCCCATTTGTCATGTTTTGAAGAATGACAGTTTTTTTTTATCCTAACAAGAAAGTGGTATTATCTTTAAATTCTTGAATAGTCTTGACTAGAGAATCTGGGAATATTTGAGGATGTGGACCAAAGTATTGAAATCAGTTAATGAGCCATTTTGGAAATTTGAGAGAAATTCTTCTTTTGAACTAGAAGAACCATGAATATGGAAAAGGTCTTAAAAATTAATAATATCTTGTACCACACATCTGTATAGTCAAAATAGGTAAAGATTTAGGGTTAAAAAGTTTTGGAGAAAGATCTTTATTGATGTATTGATCCTAGCCATTCTAAGAGGGAAAGGATTTTAATGATCTTAATTAGTGAAAAGGTGATTTTATGATCATCGTCAGTTTTATGAGTGAGTTCTATTGACTTAATATCTAATAAGATAAATTTATAAAAGATTCTGATTTTTTGAGGGTCTATTGGAAGAAATTCAAAATCTTTTGGGCCATTTGTCTTGGGGATTCTTGAAGTCAATGATCTTCTATGAAAGTGATAGTGATGACCTTAGGAATTTCTAAATATGGAAGTTTTTGAGGAGTATAGGTGTTTGGTCTTGTGGCTATGGTAATTGATGCATGTGGCATTATTGAAACTAGTCTTGTTTTTGAACTAAGAGGTGGTAAGGTTGTTGCATGTTGATAGGTTAAAGCTCTGAACTTATTTTAAGTAGAAAGTGGATGATCATATTAAATTTAGGAGAGTATTGAACCATAACATCATGGTCTGAAGACCTATATTGAACAAGTTGCTTTTTCAAATTGTTTATTGATCCATGATTTGTTAAAGGAGTCTTATACTGATCTTTAGTCATTTTCTTTACTTTACACGTGATATTTTCCCTATAAAAATTCTCTAGTGAGAAAATCTGAGAGAGAGTTGTGCTTTCCATCTATATGATGAATCTTAAAATCAAAACAAGAAAATAAAGATTGCCATTCAGCAAAAATATATTTTGAAATTAAATTTTGAACCTCTTTTTCTAAAGCAAGTTTTGGAGCCAAGAAATCAATTCTGAGTCATTTTGAAAATAAATCATCTTAAAATTTAGTAATACACAAAAGCATGGCAAGGATTTTCTTTTTAATAGTGCTGTATTTTTCTTAAGGGTGTGTCCGAATTCCTGAGTGATACCTAATTATCTACTCTTTATTAGAACATGACTTGGCTTGTTTTAAAATTCCTCCATACCCTAAATCTAAAGAATCAATTTCTACTATCATAAAGGCATTTGGATCAGGTATTTCTAAGCATAGGAGTTTTTTTTTAATTATTTACCTTAAATTTTGAACACAATGAGTCATTCCTTAGCTCAATGATGGGGGGTTATTTCTTAACCATTTATATAAGGGCTTACATATTAGTCTAAGGTTAGGAATGAAGTCTGAAACATAATTAATAGATCCTAAAATTCTTTATAACTGGCTTTTATCTTTAATTTCATCTGGAAATTATTTTTTTGCAAATTCTATTAATCGACTAATAGGAGTCATTGGCCCTTGATATATTTTGAATCCTAAAAAGTGAACTTTAAGTTGAAATAAATTTATTTTTTTGGTAGAGTCTACTAAACCACAATATTACAATTTTTTTTTTCTAAATGTTCAAAATGTCAATTTATTAATTTTGAAAAATATCATTTATAATATTTTGAAATTCACTTGGAGCATTTATTTAGATATACTAGTGTAAAATCTATAAAAGGATTAAAAATACCATTCATAATATTTTGAAATTCACTTGGGACATTTTAACCCCTAAGGCATTACATTTCCTTCATAACACTCAACAGCTACTATAAATGCAGCTTTGTATTTATCTTTTTATTCTAATTATATTTGGTAGTAACTTGATTTCATGTCAAATTTTAAAAAAAATTGGGGCTTTATTTATCCATCCAATTAAATCTCTTTTGTTAGGAATTGAAAATCTTATCTATTTTAAAACTTTACACAACTCATTATAATTTATTACTAATCTTGGAGCTCCTCTTTGGAGCTCTGAGGCATTTATGATGTAAAAGCCTACACAACTTCAAGGAGATTTGCTAGGTGCCATAAATTCTTTATCAAGATAGTCTTGAATTTCTTTTTTTACAATAATTTAAATATTATTGGTTCATTTGAATGGGTCTTGCTTTCATTGGAATATCTTTTTCATTAAATCCATATTCATATGGTAAGGCTATTATATATATATATATATATATATATATATATTCCTATTCCATGAGACATTGGGATGTTCAGCACATACGTGTTTTTCAAATTTGTCTTGAGTTTTTATTTTATTTTTATTATTGTCATTATTGATTTGTTCTTCAATTGTCTTATATTTTATTTCTTTATGTAGCATATTTACGTACTTCTGTTTTTTCTTTATTAAATTAAGCTAAGGGTCCATTTTCATGAATTTTCGATCAGATTTAATTATTTTATTTGGGGCTTTTAGAAATTCGAGCATAACCTCTCTCCCCCGTGCTTTGGACAGAAGTCCATCCTTTGTTACAGTAAAAGGGTATTGTAAAGTAAGGAATGAGGTTCTTAGGATAACCATTTCTTGAATATTTTTAACCAACAAGAAAGAAGTTTTATAACATATTTTGGCTCTTGATAGCCTATATTTCACTTGTAGTTTATTACCATGTGATCTACCTAATGATTCTAAAGCATTTTCATAATATTTTGTAGGTATTAATCCATCTTAAATGCAGTTAGAATCCACTTCTAAATCTATTAAGGCTATCAATTCGTATATTTCATTTTTTATTATTAAGTCTATTTTACAATGCCATTTATGTATTAATATTTGTGATAACGAGTTTATTTAGGAATCTTTGGTTCTTAATCTTTTCTATATGCTGAAAATCATTCTATTGTATTTTTTGATTTGTTATGGGTTTTAATATTATTTTTTGTTTAAATTCTAAATATTTATTTCTAGATCGAAGTCTTTTTGTTTTAATTGAGATAACTTTTATTTTTAGTGTTTTGATTTCATTTTGTACCAAAATAACTTGTGATCGGGAATCTATGAACCTTTGTAAGATACCTTTTAATTCTATTTTAGGAGATCTATCCTTGTAATTTTCTCCGTCATCTAAAAGATTTTTTTAATTGCGGTAAAAAATTGTCTTATTTTTGTCTCTTTCATCGTATCAATTATTCCAATTTAGATATTGGCTTGACTTTTGGTTAATACATTAAATTTTTTTGGCATTTTGAACAATCACATATTCTAGGTCTATTACATTATTCTTCTGATATCCCATAATAGATTTTATATCAAACAAATTTTTTCTATGTCTTCTAGACCAAATTAATTCATCCTTAGAAGCAGACGATTTATACTGCTCATTTATTAATATATTTAATAATCCTTGTTTTAATTCAGGAGAGATGTTCAAATTATTGACCTTTTCTTTGAGTTTGCAATTTCTTGCATAATGACAAACTTTTCTGCATTTATAACATTTTCTCTTACACTTTTGATTAGGAGATTTTTTACTCTCAAGGAAAAGAAAATCAGACGAGGTATCGAATTGATTAGGGCATTGGTTCAAAAGTTTAGAGGTTCAATCGATTCAACTAAGGTTCAATCGAAATATAATAAAATATACATAAATATACACATACAACAGAGGAGCAAATTAAATTATTTTAGCAATTTCTAAAAATGAAAAACTATTATGAGACTAATGACAAGTGTGTGTTTAGTTGGGTTGAATGAACATGTCAAATTTATGAAATACTGAAATTAGGGGACTAGTTACAGGTGTTGCATCACCATATTAGGAGCACATCAACCAAAACAGGGAGCAAAAAAAAATAAAAATAGAATATGCATACATTCAAAGGAAGAGAAGATGAGAAGTGAAACTAAGAACCATTCACCTAAGCTCATGGTGAGGTAGCAGTGGTGTCACAAAGGGGAGGGTAGCACATAGAGGCAATGTTGCAGAGTAGAGGCAGCATCATAGAGCAGAAGCAGAGATGCCGCATTGCAGAGGTGAATGGTGGTGGTGTGGAGGCAAACGATGGTGGTGCGGAGGAGCTTCCCTTGACAGTGATCGCTGGTAGTTGGTCTTTGGGTGAGAAGAAGATGAGATGTGAGCTAAGGTTGTGAGAGTGTTGAGAAGAGAAGTAGAGAACCCTAACTCAGTAACCCCAAATTCAATTTCACTTTCAACATTATCGCTTCTTCTTTTTTTTTTTTAGGTAAAAGAGCCCAACCGGCCAACCTTGAAAACTGGTTTGGTCCATTGGTTTTTCCCGGTTTTGAATTTTTCTAGTTTCAGGAGTTTAATTGGATGGGCAAGGTGACCAGTTCTCGGTTAACTTGGTTGGACTGACCCATATGGTTCGGTTTTCTCTTCATTGGTAATTCTAGTTGGTTTGCTTTTCCTATAAGGTTTCTTGTATGTTGTTATTGGTGACTTTTGAGCTTTTTTATCCTTTTGCTAAGAGATGTTATTCCATCTATATATCCTAAATTGATCACAAAATGATCCTCATTCTTTTATGCTTATTTGTGCTTCATGTCTTAACTTATTATTTTGTAACTTAAAGTCATTACGTACTTGAATTCTAGTTTCAACTATATTACTATGTATTTGACCAAAGGTTAATTGATAGTAAGGAAGGGTTCCATTGTATTGTTGAGCTTTATTGAATTTTACCTTTTCACCTAATAGTTTTCGCAATCCCACAATAATTTTTTTTTTTAAGTAACAAGCTGCTCCATATGATCTTAAGTAGAGTATTGATAAAAAAAAAGTATCTTAATACCATCTATAGCTTACATAATTGGACATTGTAAATTTATTAATTGATCTATAGCTGTCTATCGTAATTTTATTGAAACTCTTATAAAATGTTTTATTACTGTATATAACAAAGTTGTGGTTGAATCTTGTTCTGCTTGTCTTGTGGTTGGTTCTACCTTTACATCTTCAAGTATTGTGTTTTTCTCATTTTCGGTAAGATATTATTCCACCATCCTTTTAATTGCCTTGTGAATGCTGTTATTAGCATGATGACGATATTTTACCTCTTGACAATTTTCTTTAATTTCTTTTGTATGTTATAAAGTTTTTATCGTTAAAGAACTTTTACCTTTTATTTTATCTTTTGGTGTTATTACTAGATTTTTGAATCATTTTCTTAATTATTCTGTAGCTAGTGCAATTGTTGATCCAAGTTTTGCTGTTTTTAATTCTCCTCTAGGAACATTAATGAACTTATATATCGGTCTCTGTGAATCAAGCGAAATTCTTTATGAAAGTTTACTATTGATTCTGAAGTAGAAGGTATGTCTTTTGGTGCACTTGGATTTTCTACTCTTTCTAATTGTTCGGATATGTTATTTAGTGTTTGATTAGCATAATTAAGTTACTCATGCATCTTTTCAAATTCTTTATTTTCTTGATGATTTATTTGAAAGGGTGTTGCATCTACTTCTAAGCCACTATTTATTGGCATTTTTATTTGAATTAATGTAAGATGCGTTGAGATTATACTAGTTCCTTTAGAAGTATGTGAAGTTCTGTTATTTTATTACTAGTTTGCACTTGGTGTGAACGCATAAAAGGATTATTAATTTTATTATTAAGCCAAAAGGATTCTTCAAACCATGTAAAGAAAAACATATTGATTCTATATCGTTCCAAGAAAGCGTAAAACTCTTGAAAATATTTAGAAGTTTCTGTTTTAGTAAAAATATTGAAATACCATTTTCTCTTTTCTTTATTACGAGGTACTTCAAATTCTTTTCTCATCCAACATTTATCTATCTCAAAGGGGCGTAAATTTTTTGATTTAATATTACTTGTGATCTTGGAAGCGAATATCTTGGATATTCGAATTTTTGTGATTCTTGATGAATTGGTTTTCGGATATTAGGCTCAAAACGCACTCCCTGTAGATCTAGATTGAAGGTAGATCTGTTGTCTGTAGATTTTCTAGCCATTTGTTCATATATTTTCAATTTTTCTCTTACTCTAGAGGATTCTGTCATAGATTCTGATCTTTTTCATTTCAAAAGTAATATTTCCATCCTCATCTTGAATTATTTGTTCTATTTTAGTAGTTTCTACTTTTTTTTTTGAGGCATTATTGTTTTTAAATTCCTATCGTCTAGCATCCTTGCTAAAGCATCTACATGTCTTAAATCTTTTGGGGTTATTGAAGCTGATTTATGTAAATTTGTTTCTAAAACTACTGTTTCATTTTTTGAAAGGACTTTCAAGCTTTAAAGTTATACTATGTTCTTGACTCTTTATGTTGTGCTCCATGGATTACTTTAAGTGTGTTACACCAAGATCTGCAATAGTTCATGGGTTCTAATATTTAACTCTATTGTTATCTTTGCAGGATTATTCCATAATTCTATTGAGTAATTTGGATAACAATTAAAAAAGGTAGGACCATGAAACCTTTAACTCAGAAAAACTAATATTCGGACATCAAATTTTCTCAATCTTATATCTCTTAATATACATTGCAATTACTAGGTTGCTTATTCCTGATCTTATAAAATGTTTTATTTTAACTTGTATCAATCCTAGGTGGATATAATGATATTGACCATGTATGGGCTTATCTATTAAATTTTTGTTTAAAAGTTTTGTTATAGTATGTTCAAAATACTTTATTTTGTAAATTTCTCTATTTTTTACCCTAGGTATGGAAAATTGCCAGACTATCTTATGCCATAACGAGATGGCAAGTGAGATGACAATTATCGTTAATTGTAATTACTTGCTATGTTTTAATAACATCTTAAAAAATTAATAAAGTGAGCTATAATAATAAAAAGTTTCAGTGTTTCAGTATATCTTCCTTTCCTTTTATACTTCTCATCTTTTTGGCTTTTCTTTGTGCTTGTACGTCCTTCCATGCGAACGGAGCGAAAGGCTAAACTAATTTTTCTTTCTCTTATATACCAAAGGCAAAAAAAAATTCTATCTTCTTTTGTTTTTGAATTGGATGAAATCATAGGGAAAAAGGGAAAAGAATACCAGGTCCATCATTTCATTTCAAGAAAGTTTTGTCTTTTCCTACTTCATTTCTTAATCATCAACCTTTATGCAAATGATATAAAACGACTTAAACCCCAGAAATTAAAAAGCTACTCATTTTTCCGCTCTGCACTGATGCAATTTTTGTCGAAACGAAAGCTGAACGTTGGCTACTCTAAAAAATTTTTTAGGTGCACAGATAATATTGTTTTGATTTATTTATTAATTACTACATAAGTTTTGTAGGCTATTACTATCTCCCACATCCCCTATATTTTTAATACAATAACTAATTTATCAGTCACTAAATAAAATAGAATAAATATTTTATCTTACTATAAGAGTTCGCATGAATTTCTCGGCTATACTATTGAGAAAGGTTGATGACATGCACATTTCATAGTAAAAGACGCTTTTTAATGTGTGTTCCACGTAATGTGCTAGGTAATTTTTGCAAGCATTATCCGGGATAAATATCTAGCTAGATAATATTATTCTTTCTATATTTGCTATTACTGATTATTAATTTTGATAATTGTCTTGATTTTGATTAGGTCTAGCTGACGCCGAGGAAGTGGAGTCTTGTGAGGTAATTATTATGAGTTTTTTACCCTTCACAAGGTCACTAAGTGTTTTTGCTATTCTTGCCATTACTAAATTCTTAATGTCTTTATTAACCTTTAACTTTCTTGTAGATCTTCTAAAGGGAACTCCTATCAAGGGAGACCCTACAATTATAAGAAGACATGTTGGGAATGCAAGCTTACCAATGGTCTCTAAGACATACCAACGTTGTCAAACCAAAGCTTACAAATATTAGATATCTAGAAAATTATTTTGCTTAATATAACTTTTTGAAACAAAGTAATGAAGAGAAATAAGAACTCTTAGATACCAGAAACTTTACAGGCTCTTATACTAGAGAGGGTAAACTTGAAGATTTGTTGCATAAAGTAAAACAAACATGTTAATGTATGAAAACAACATGCTGAATGTAGAATGAAGACACATAAAATTGATCATAATATTTGGGATATAGAACATACAGATATTGAGAAGATTGTGCCAACATATTGAAAGAGTACCCACAATATTTAAAAGTATTACGAGTCAATCAAAGAAAGCACAGATGAAAGCTAAAAACTCTCCATGCCTCCCAATTGCAGTCTTGTACCCCTTTTATTGAAGTGTAAACCATAGTGTTGCAGAAGATTCTTGAACGATAGTCAATTTTAAATAGTAGCCTTCATTATAGTTTTTCATTGCTCTACGAAGGCATCTTGAGCAACTGCTACTTTTCAACTTTGAATAGTAGTCTTCGTGTTGTTACATTATGTGCACTTGCCATCTTTGCAGGATTGAATACAACTTGTCAACTTTTCTCTGAGGGAGATGTCTTTGTTCTTCAAAACCAGTTGTTGGCCTTGACCTATTGGGGCATCAATTTTCTCTTGCTCGTTGTTCGAACAATAATGTTATTTGGATATTTAATAGTGGATTTCTTACATCAATTTTATAACAATTAGATGTGATAATGACTTCTACCCATATTGACTTATCCATCACAGCTAAGCTGACAGGGTGGGCGTGCCATTAGGACAACAATTTTTTAATACACAAATAATATTATTGCCGGTTGGAATTTGCAAATTTTTTGTTGAGATATAGGGCTTGGAAACTCAGCATAAAACATTCATCCAGGACTCCTCAAATAGATGGCAGGTTTGTACAAAATATTAGTGAATAAACACTTTGTTGTGTCGATTAATATTATTTTGTTTCAATGGAATTTGAACTTTTAGCTAGCTTAATTAATCGTAAATGAGACTTCTTGTTTAGCTTTTCTATCAGCCACCAATTTATCAAGAGCATTATCCAAAAAATATCTCAGAGTATGTGTGAATTTCACTTTTGGAGAGGAATGAAGAAAAGGGAAGAGATTTGGACTTTGAAGAGTATTCCCTTTTGAAAAGTATTCCCTCCATTGTCCCTCAAAATGAAATTCAGAACATACCCTTATAGATTTCAAATGGATGTGATATATGGTCCTTTTCCCTTTGATTTAGATACTGTGGCATACAAATTAGAAACTAGTAAAAGTACAATATTATCATATATATCATCAAAATGTATCAATATTGATTGATGCTTTATTAACAACTTAATGAACTAAATCCAAAAAAAAGCATAAGGCCAAATTACTTTCTGGAACTAGCACAAGGCTTGTGTCCCCTCTGAATCCAGCAGCAAGGCCTGTGTAAACTTGTGAGCAGCAAACTCAGGCAAGCATATGCACACAATCATGGAGCCACTAGAATCACCGTCCCCACCTTCAGGTAAAAAAACACAAACTTGAGGGGTTGGTGTCAAATCAATAGGACCAGCATAGAGTGGCCTTCCCCACCCAAAATCAGCACACTTGTATATTGAGAACCTTGTCCACTGAGTTATTGTTAACTTACCACCAAA
Source organism: Dalbergia cochinchinensis (assembly GCA_031216125.1). Classification (NCBI taxonomy): domain Eukaryota; kingdom Viridiplantae; phylum Streptophyta; class Magnoliopsida; order Fabales; family Fabaceae; genus Dalbergia; species Dalbergia cochinchinensis. The sequence continues at coordinate 46,986,259 of CM062373.1, read as the reverse complement.
CTCAAGCTGCCTTGGCCTATCCACCTCAACATAATCCACAGTGGACCTCAAGTACTCCTCAGACACACTTTGTCTTGCTTCACGAACCAACCTTGTTGTCTCTGGGAGTTTTCCATGCACAAGATCTGAAACAGTGCTTGAAGCGCATGCAACACACACCACATTGCCATAAAACCCTTCTTTCAATTGAGGGTTCCTAAGCTTCTGCCTAGCATTGACTGAAAAAGTAAGCCTAAGGTGGTAATCCAGTGGCCTTACATCAAGGGCTTTCACCCATGATCTCCAAATATGTGCAGCCATTGCATCAAAAGTGGTGCAACCAGCAGCATCAAATGGCTGAGCTAAAGCCTTGAGGCAGTTTTGGAACTCGCGCTTGATCCTGTAACATTTCTGAACTGGCTTTGTTTGCCATAGTGTCATTGTCAGGTTGGAGCCTTCATCAATTCTCATGAATTCCATGTGGGGGAACTTCACCACCGGAGGGTCACGTGGCTTGAACATTTCCCTGTCCCAACATGGCTCAGGGTCAGTGATCAGTTTCCCTGCTTTTGCAGTTGCAGCCCATGCACCTAAGAATTGCATTGCTCCTAGGCCATCACAGATACAGTGGCAAAGCCTCAATCCAAGGCTGAAACTCCCACATCGGAAGAGGGTAACCTGAGCTATGACCAAAGGCATTTCAAGGACCCTATATGGTTCCTCAACTGGGAACTTGAAGATTAGAGGCTCCCAAGCTGGGTTTGGAGCTGTAAGATCTCCTAATTCAGATAAGGCAATATCAGAATGTGCCTCCACCATGAGTGCCCCTTGTTCTGGCCCAAAAAACACTTCTAGTTTCTCATTCTTGGTCTCCCTGAGCCTCCCAGAGAGAGGGTAATAAGGTACTAAAACATCAGCGAGGGCATCGCGCAGCGTTTTTGTTACATCTTTCTGGCAATAATTCATGTTATCCAAGTGATAAAAGTACACAGTAGGCGTGAATACACGAGCTCCAATCATGTCATCGAGGTTGGAGAGGTACAATGTGTCACCTGGTTCAACAGGAATAGGACTTGATGGCCTAACTGGGAACATGCTATCAATGATCACAGGAATGGTTAGGTGTTGTAGATGGAGCTCTTGAACCCATGGAGAAGCCATGAGGGAGTGCTGAGAGTGGTCATATAATAGAGCTGCATTTTGTAGTGACAGGATTTGCTTGAACATGCAAAGATGGGTGGATTCACTGGGAGTGAGAAAGAGAAAGAAAGAAAAGGAGGGGTTCATGCAGATTTTATGGGTGTGATGCTGGTGAAAAGAAGAGAGATTATTTCTCTCACATATTTAGCATCTTTGTATGACTTTAACATAATTCATTATTATATGGTGCAGTGATTAGTGCATGAACTTCGTATGTTATCTAGAAGGATTAAATATGAACGTTTCTTAACAGAGAAAAATATGATGACAACAAAAGCGCAGTGATGTACATGCAAAGTTATGAGAGAATGATTATAGTAGACCATCAAAAAACAAATGAAACAGCAATTTTTTGGATGTTGCGTATGTAATTGCCCCGTTCAGAGTTGAATAAGAGCAACGGAAAAGGTAAGTACCTAAAATGGGTTTTACAAAGACAAGGCGAGTTCTCAGATCCTAAAATATCTGCAGCATACAAATCCCATTTGTGTCCAATACCCAATGGTTAAATGACACATCTATAATATGGGATCCACGCAACAGTAAGTTCAACCTTTGGTTTAAAATAACAATGATGTTTATAACTGGGATTAAGTTTTAAATTTGAATTTGAAATCATGCAACTCTTTCATTTTCAATTTGTTTTTGATTAAAATGGAAAAGTCTCAGATCTTAGTTTTTCTTCTGATTCATGTTCTTCACCAGTTCCACCACATTCCACCCATGAGGCAAATTTCTAGATCTGGGTGAGAATCTCTTCTATTTGTTCGTAAGTTGATTTCCATTATACGAACCTCCGCCACGCACCACTGCGCACCGCCGCGTCTTTCTCGCATCATTCTGGAAGTGTGTTCTCACTTCTGCCGCGAACCACCACACCTCTCTCGCCCCATTCAATCTCTGCAATTGTAGGTTCTCAGCTACGCCGCAGACCATCACCACGCACCCTTCTCGCGTCGTTCGTAACTTCAACAGCTCCCAACCATATCCTCAACTGCCAATATTTTTTTTTTTTGGATTTTGTGCTTCTAGCTGAAGGTTTGCTTAGGTGATAATGCATAACACTGGTGATGGTTTCGTGATGATGGCTAGGTTGGTTTTGATGGTGTTGGTTTTTTTTTTCCCCCCTCCGAAGAGGGTGGTTGCCCGTTGGGTCTGAAAGCAGAGTTTTTTTTTTAATATATATTTTGGGTCCTATTTGGTCCTTCTCTTGGGGCTAATTTCATGGGGATCGTGTTTGAGCCACCAAAGTTGTTCTTTTCTTTTGCTCTTGTCCATTTTGATCCATTAAAAGAACAAAAATGAAAAGCAAGGATTTGGTGTGCGATGGTAGCAGCGGAAGTGAGACCTTAGTTGCGCTACCTCGCAGCTCTCCTCTGTGCGTAGCCCGCAGCAAGCACATGGCCGCCAGTGACATCGTTTGCAAATGGAGAAGGTGGAAGAACATGAACAGGAAGAATCTCTCAAATTTGGGAATTTTCTTCTTTGGCAAGTATCTGGAAACTTTTCAATGAAGAACAAAAAATAATTTAAAAAGGTTGCATAATTTAATCTTCTAATTTTAAACTCAATTCCAAGTAACGACTACATTATTACTCTAAATCACATTTTAAACTTACTAACATGTGAATCCCACAACATACACGTTCTCTTACCACTTGATACATGTAGAATCTGCATTCTACAGATTTTTTATTTTACAACTGTATGTGAGAAGTCACCCAAAGATAAATATAATGCCAAATATGTAATGTAGGTAAGATGACAAAATGTTGAACAAGGTTTAGGGTGAACCTTACATTAATCATATACTATGTCCCCCAAGTAAAATTTGTTAAAAAAATCTTTCCCAAACTCAACTAATCTAAACCAGCTACCAATGTTTATTTTGCATTTGCAAATGAACAAAACAACATATACTCATATATGATTAGAAGGTAAAAGTAAGGTCAATTTGCAAAGTTGCCCAATTTAGACTATTGGTAAATTAGCCCCTGAAGTTTTAACTTTGTGCAACTTAACTGCTTAAACTTAGTAATTCACAAATTTTTCAATCTTTTCTTTACAAAATTAACACCAAACATGGCATTATGCTTATTTTTCAATTTCCAAGCCATGGCATGAAAATTAATTATAAATTTAGAAAAATTGTTAAATGTTGAAAGTTCAATAAGAAAACTACAAAAAGTAAAACTCTCAGGGGTAATTTTCCCAAAGGTCCAAAGTACTGGCGGGTAATTTGTATTTAACCAAAAAGGATAAACAAATTGAAAGAAGTCAAAAGTTTACAACAAAGAAAAGATACAAATACTTTGCCACCCTGTTTACCGCACGGGCTGCTGATTGTAGTGTGCCTTCTCCTTTTTCTTGGCCGCTGCAAGCTTTGCATTTCTTGCAGCAGCCTCACTAGCAGCAGCGCGTGCAGCAGCATCCATCTCCTTACTGGACTTTTTCTTCTTCAAAGAAGCCACTTTCTTAAGCCGCTCTTTCACATCAGAGGCCGCATTTGCATCCTCTGCCATCTCTGTGCCAGCAGTTTCAGAAGTTGTATTTCCAGCATCAACGCCATCAGACTGATCTTGTGATTCTTTCTGCTCCTTTGAAGATTTATCCTTCTTCTTCTTCTTTTTTGCACTTTTGCTTTCTCCAGTGGCATTCTCCTTCTTTTCCGCAGCAGCATTGTGATCACCTTTCTTCTCAGGACCTGCATAGGAAAGGATCAGACAATACAAAATTTGAGTAAGAAAGATCCTGAACAAATAATCAGTCACTTTTGCAGGACTATGATGATACTGCTTGCATATGTATGGGATCAACACATACACTACAGTAACATGAACATTCACTAGTCATGACATTTAAAAGGATCATAAAAGATAGGTTGAAAGAAAATGTGATAAATAGAGCTCCCATTTATTGTATGAAAGTGAAACAACAAATGCATATGCAAACACGAGTTTATTGTTTAGCTTTCATAATATATATGAAGCCCTGTATATCTTATTTTTGTTCAACCTTAACCAGCTAATTTTATATCAGGGAAGCTTTAAAGAAGAACCAAAAATTAAATCTCATTATATCCTATATTCCATTTAACAGAACCATATATTAAAAACGGTCTTATGCAGTTTACCCAAAAAAATGGTATTACACATGATTAGTAGCATCATATTACCATGGGAATCATCCTGGCCACTGGGCTCTCTTGGTGAACATCCTAGCTCAGCCAAAACAGCTTCAAGCTCTTCAAGCTCTTTCTTCTTCAATTCCTTTTTAGAAAGCTGTCTTTCAGTTTCTTTGGGAGCCAGTGAGGGTTCAGGAGGCTTCTTAGCAACAGTTTCAGCTTCTACAGGCACTTCTATGTCATTTTCATGTTCATCTTCAGCATCATCTTCCATATTGTAGATACCTTCTTCCTCACTGTCACTTTCCTGATATTATCCAAGTCTACCAGTTAGTCAATGTGCAAATCAATGATGACTTAATAGAATGATAATCACCATCAAGAAAGTCACCACACTTTCTATGGCTGATTAATTAAATGACTATAAAGAATAACATTCATATAGATTTGACAAAATTTTTATGTTGGCTATCGAGGGTCTAACGCAACCCTGCTCTTTTATCCAAGCTTGGGATCGGCTAGGCTAGGCTTTGTAATACAACTTAACATAAATAGAAAAGATGTTGCGATGGATGAGTGGCTACACTAGACATGATAGAATTAGGAATGAGCGCATTAAAGAGAAAGTTGGGGTAGTGCCTATTATAGAAAAGACGGTAGAATCTCGCCTTAGATGGTTTAAATATGTATGGAGGAGACCTTCGGAGGCCCTAGGAACAGAAGTGTATTAGATGGAGGGTAGTCCTTCAGCTAGAGGTACAGGAAGATCTCGGAAAACTATGGGTGAAACAATTAAAAGAGATCTAAATGTTAATGGTTTAACCATAAATATGATATATGATAGAGCACTATAGCATCGTTTGATCCATGTAGCCAACCCACCTAGTGGGACAAGGCTTTATTGTTGTTGAAAAAAGAATAACAGTGCTTAGACTTTTGAACTATATGAGCATGCAATAGTAAATTCTTCATCCAAATGTGAAATGATTTTATTGAGTGGTATATGTCACTCGACCACAACTTTTCATTACATCAACAGGCCATGAATAGAATTTCTTCTAGCTTTAAGGGCAGTTATAGAGTAACAACCAATTTGGCCTAAGCACAAGCTTCATATTTACATTTGATTGATACCATTGATATATAAAACGGTTGATGCAACTTAGTCAATTAGCTTTTTTATGCCGGCATTTTGTTCATATTTGACAATACTAGTCTTAAAATAAAATGCTCATGCCATGTGCAAGATCAGCCTGGTATAATAACAGACTACATGACATTCTTTATGTCAAGTCATGTTGGTTCCCATGACACATTAGTTGTTTAACTAGACAACATAAGACATGGAATAGTAAAAGTAGATATTTTGTCTGGTACAACAAAATAACACTAAAATCTGCAAACCAACAAACAGAAGGCCCTTATATTCATGCCACATGAGAAGATCAAGATTAGTTGTATAAACGAAATCTTGGAAAAGATAAGGCTGTTTATATTATATAGAACAGTCAAACTAAGATGTTGATGATGAGGTCGTTAAATGCATGCAAACTAGATGCATTATCACAAGACAGCTAACGTAAAACCATATAAAACTAGGGAAGTATTGATAAATAACGTCATGGAGCTAGACAACAGGAATAACATTTGGATACTCATTATTTTCAACGAACAGGACAAATGGCATAGCAACTGAAGTGGGTAATAGGCAAGCATATCTACATTCAAGCAAAAAATCACTACTTTCAGGTTACTTCCGATAAGAGATCACAAGTAGCTACATTAATTACATGCATCCTATTTATGGAAGTTTTAAAAAATAAAATAAAAAATTCATCTGCATTCAGTTACAGGAAACCTTATCATCTTCTGATTAAAGCAGAATTCTTATACCACAGTGCCCACACATACATGAAAGTTCTCATTTTTTTTTTCACATCGATTTTGAAAACCATTCAATCTGGAAGCCATAAAGCCATCCAACTTCCCTTAGTAAGTATTACCCCCCAATAAAAAAAAAAATCCTAACCGATCATTCCCTCTGCTTAAACACCCACTGCCCATTAACCTAGCCCACAAGTCACTATCTCTTAAAAAAAAAAAAGGAATTACAGAATCCATTTAGAACATGATAAAATAAAATAAAAATCCACTCTTGTAATCATCAATTCATCACCATCGTCTAATCAAGTTTCAGCAGCAGCGTTCCAAGGCCACATTCCGTACCAAACAAAACCGTTCATTTTCACCAAAATGAAAAAAAAAAGAACAAATTAAAAAAAAAATCCAAAAAAAGAAAACAAAATTAGAGAAAGGTGATTGTTCTGAGTTCTCACCACATCAGCAGCAGCATCACTTTCATTCGCTTTGTCAGAATTCACGGCAGGTGCGGCCCAAGAGGAATCAGGCGGAGCCGTGGTGGCGTAATAGTCGTCATCATCCTCGTCGTCGACGTCGGCCCATGACTTCGCTGTGAGCGGCGCCGCAGCCCAGAAAACCTCTTTCTTCTCCGGCGTCTCTTCTCCGGCGGCGGCGGAGCCTCTTCCCTGCTCCTTGCTCTTGCTGCTGCTCTTCTTCTTCTTCCGGCTGCTCAACGCAGCGAAGACGTTGGTGCTGTTCAGTGACGGTGCATCCTCCCTCCTGCTTCCTCCTGCTCCCACCATTTTCGGAGCTTCAGGGTTAAGCTATTACCAATTCGTTCAGATTTTATTATTATTATTAGTATTTTTGGTTATCGATTGTGGGAACGATGTTCAAGGGAAAAATTGGGAATTTGAAGAATTGAGACGGGGATTTTTAGGGTTTTTCAGAGGAGGCTGAGTGAGAAGGAGAGACGACTATGTGCAGCGTTTGGGAACGAAGAAACCGTTTGTGTTGTGTGGCCCCAAAACGGAGCGTTTTGGTCACACAGAGAGACGAGCGAGATCAGATGAGTGATCAAGATCGAGGGATAACGTACCCGAAAATGAATGTCTCAGCAATCTGCATAACTCAACATGGAGGTTTTATATCATATTATAAAATAAAAAATAAATAATACAGCAATTTGAAAGTAACTTAGAATATATTAATACAATAATTTATATTTAGATAATAAGTTTATAAAAATAAATATTTACATTATATTAAAAATTTTAAAACAATTAAAATATGAGTTTAATTTTTATAAAGTGATGATGTAAAACAACTTTGCATTGTTAATCAATTAAACAAGAGAGTATCAAATCATGGTGTGGGTAGTGACCATAGTGGGTAGTTATTTAGTATGAGTTCACATTTTCAAAATTCTTATTGTTCGATAATGTAAAATTAAGGTAGTTATCAAATCATGATGGATATTAGTATATAAAAATTAAATTATTAAAATATTATTATTTTTGAAGATATGATAATAACTGAACTATTTATATGAATATATATATATTTGCTTAGAGTTCTGTACAAAATATATATATTTGCTTAGCATTTAATATTTTAAATGCTCATGATTATATCATAATCTTTAGATTTAAAATGGTACCAGTATCCTTGGGGTATCAAAGCAAAAACCTTATTTCAATTATATGAAAATTAATTTATGTTTGAAATACCTCAAAATTGAAAAATGGTTTAAGACACTGTTTTGTTTGGTTTGTATGAAAGAATAGTTTTAGTATGGTAAATTACTAAGAAAACATGTGAAATGATTTGTTTGTACCGTATAATGTCTGATACGTAGGATTAATTTGGTAAAAGTGTTGTGATTATAAAATAATCAGCTTCTGCTTGTAATTAAAAAGCTTCAAAAAGTTGCTTATGCTTATATGCTATTATTTAGCTTCAAATTATTATTTTTTAATTACAATCTATTTTCATACTTTTACCAAACATAAACAGATTATTTAAAAACAGCTTTTCTTCCTTTGAAAAAAGGAAAAAAAAAACCCTATTTTAGGATGTTCCCAAACGTGCACAGACATGAATTAAAGATGTTCAAAATTATTTCTTTAACTTTTAAATAAAATGTTCTTACTTGATTTCTGATGCGTTAAAACAAATCATTTTATGATATAATAAAAGTAAATATAATTGGGTTAATCGGATATTTAGACAAAGCGCAAATACTTAAATTACCAAAAAATAAAAGCGCAAATACTTAAACGTTATACATGGTTTAATTTTTCGTGGAGTTTATACATGGTTTAGTTATAACATTGGATGAGTGTTAAATAAAAACAAACGGATGCATTTTATTTTTCACAAAAACAAAGTTTGGAATTATGAAATGATGCTTATCTCATTTCAAGGCTAGGACAAAATCTATCAACCTCAGCAATGATTTACAATGAGATTACATGTGTCGCTGACAAAAGGAGGATCTGTAATAGACTAAGAGCGGGAGACCAAAAACTCAGTAAACATTAGATTTTCATACCAAAAACTCAGTGTGAGATATTTTATCATAACATCATTTTACATAAATAATAATTTTAAGTTTTAATTTTTGAAATACTATTCAATCAAATATCTCTTATTATATGACTTTTCAAGTAATAATGGGTGAAAATTAATCATATTTACTGAAATAATATTACATAATTAGATAATTATAAAATTTTTCCACACCATCAGTCTATTAAAATTAAATCCTTATTTATGCTTTTTTGACTCTAGATAAGCGATTGATTTTGTAACTTTCTATTCAATCCAACAACTATCTTTGTGCTCCATTGAAATTAAAAATCATACTTTTTCCTTATAGTATTGCCCTAAAAAGAAACATGGATACGCAGATCAGGAAGCTGAACTAAATAGAAAAAAATCTATGAATGTTTTCTTTTATTAGTATTAATTCATAATGAATCGTACATGGGAGTGCCTATCCCAACGTAACGGATTTTATATGTGACAATTTTTCCACCACATCCTGAAGCTTTGGTTATATTTTAGAAGCTGATAAAACCAGCCCTTTTATATTTTAGAACTTTGATTTTTTTCGGCAAGCTGCTGCCGCAAAACCCTTCTCATAACCTTGTTTGATGCCGTCCTTGGAAGAGATGATAGTGTTACTACCTGAGAAACCTACACAAATGAATGAGCATGCATTTAGAACACCAAACTACAGAGTGACAATAAATTTCAAATGAGAAATATAAACTTAATACCCTGAACAAAGGGTTTAGTTTCTTTTGGAGAGCTGAATTGAAAGAAATCTTCAATTGATGCGAGTCTTGTGTTGTGCTGTTTGGATTCTTGAACACAACTGCTACAACCAACTGCTCAGGCCCACCTCCAGAAGGTGGAACCCCTATTGCAGCTGTCTCCAGGATATTGCTATCTACTCCATTGCATATGCGTTCAATCTCAACCGAACTTACCTATCCAACCAAGGTGAAAGGTTAGAGCATGCTAATAATAAAGTAGGATCCTAAACTATATACTGAGAAAGACAAGTCTCGCACGCACGCACACACACACTCGCACGCACGCACGTACACACACACAGAGTGAAACTAGTTTGTTGACAAAAGAAAAAATATTGAGAATCTACGTGATTGGAACTACAGGAAGACCGAAAAAAAATTATTGAGAATCTACATGATTGGAACTATAGGAAGACCGAAAAAAAATTTATTAGAGCATGTTTTAAGTAAAAGGGTATTAAGTAAAAAGAAAGTCACTTATTTGAGGTTACCTATTTTGCATGAGAATTATCATTCACTTGACATAGAGTCAGTTCCTGGCTTGCAAACATAAAATTGATATCTCTTAACAAAGTTATTAAATACGAGAATTAACCAGAATGAATTGCCAGTAGAAATTAACAAGAGAGCTTCTGTCGTCTACAAGAGTGACATAAATCGCTTCATGTTGTTAGACACGCGCCATATTCTGTTTTAATTATTAGGCTATGGACAACCTTCGATGCCCCAAATTTCTTTCTGGAGACTACCATTTCATGTTGATACATTGTATGCAGGTTATTTTTCATGCAATAATTTAGATTCATATGCAAATCAAACATACATGTTTCTCTCGCCTTACTTTTTCTACCAGCTGTGGATTGTTACATGTTAACAACTCGGAAGCCCTATTCTCTGAGAATTACACCTGACCTCATGGGAATCCATCATTACAACATTGATGAGTCTCCATGTGGTACAAGGTCTAGGAAAATGGTTGGTTTGCTTCCGGAAAGGTTGGTGTAGACCTGGTGCACATTTATATTCATCTAACATTCGAATTGCATTATAGGACACTAGTTAAAGATACCAAAAATAGTAAGTTCCAAAATTTTTTAATGGGTCTTGTGCTTTGAAAATACAAAAACCCATCTTCACAATACCAAAACTTTCCCTTTTTGATTCAGTAACCAGTGCCCTAGTTAGATAAATCTACTAACATATAGGCAAAATGTTTACCTTGATTCCCCCGAGGTTCATTGTATCATCTGCACGACCATGTGCATGATAATATCCTCTAACAGTACGCTCAAATACATCTCCATGCCTACGTAAAACCTGAGTGTAGAAAATCAATTGTAAATATTTAGCTATCCCAGATACCCAATTACTGTGTTATAGCGGAGAACAGTATGCAACCTTTCCACTCCAAACAGGCATTCCCTTAAAATAGACAGCATAATGGTCAGCATTCAGCAGCGTATTTGAAGCCCCAAACATGATGGGACCAAGAGCTAATTCACCCATTCCAGGAACATTTTGTGGCTGTAATATAAAGAAGATCGAAAATTAATGCTGGTATTAATCTTGGCATTATTTTATTCAAGAAAGAAAATATTTGAATTTTGATTAGTTTGAATGACTCGTCGTTGTAAATCAAGTATGTTAGAAAATCATGAGCATGCGAGAACTGTATAGTTCACAAGGATATTTAACACTGATAATTGTGACATGTAATATTTCTATTCAAAAGTAAATTTGAATGAATAAAACTTACAATAGGTTGGCCTTCATCATCCAGAATAAACAAACTGCAGCCCATAGCAGGTGTGCTGAAAGCAGCCAATGACTGAGCCTGTAGCAGTGATCCAGTAACAAATCCACCCCCAATTTCAGTGCCACCACAATATTCAATGATAGGCTTGTATAAAGCTCTCCCCATCAACCAAAGGTATTCATCTACATTAGATGCTTCTCCAGTAGAGCCAAAGCAACTAGATCATTCAGAACAGTGGTCCCAATCAAATACTGAATAATCATAAATCACATCTGCATTCATGTTCTACTTCATTGTATTACGGTAGTAGATTTAGCTAGTACGCACCGAATAGCAGACCAATCATATCCAGATGTGGAATTTGCACTTTTCCAACTCCGAACAAGACTTGGAATTACACCGAGCATAGTTACTTTAGCATCCTGAACAGAGTACAATAGCATTCATATAGAAGAAAAATATAGAACAAAAACAATCCTAGTGACTGAACTGAAAAGAAAATAGCTATTATGATGTGTTTTGCCTTTTGGAAAAACAGAAAATCTAGGGCAGGTAACACTTGGATGAATTCCTGGCATACCTTTTTTTTTTTTTTTGGGGAATTTCAAGTGTCATTGAATCCTAGAAAGGAAAATTATGTTTAATATATGGTCATGTTAAGGGTTTAGGGTTTGGTCATATGTGGTGTAGAAGCCCTAATAAGGAGAGTATATCACATGGAGGATACTTTAATAATGAGAGGTAGAGAGAGATCAAGAAAAGCAAAATCATTAAGAAAAATTTAGAAATAGGATAATATGATGTAGTTTAATTCATGTAGTCAACTTGACCTAGTGGGAAATTCAAACTACATCAACTGCAAAGTTGTCAAACTCAATTGCTGTCGTCGAACAAAGTGGTGGCCATTTTTATATTGAAAAGTTGTTTCCTATCTTTGTGCAAATATTAAGTTGAATGAAGAAACCAAAATAATTGAAGGACGGTTACTTTTATAACTAGTAGTCTAGTACAACAAATTAATACACTGTTATGCAGTTTAAATTACATATAACACAGAAGCAGAAAAAAGTTAAAAGATCAAGAGCTGTAAGGAGCGCACTGCAGAAACACAGTCCTGCCATCTGCTAGTGTAACAGAATAAAACTACAAACCAAAACACACAATTGACTTTTCCCAGATGCACCAGCTTACTGACAGATTTTATTTGTGAAAAGATAAATTAATAACAGTAACAGTTATTAGGAAAAAATAAACTGTTAAAAAAAATGTAGGGGCTGTTTGGAAGTGTTTTGTATTTATAGTTTTTTAAAATTGTTTTAAAAAACAAGTTTAAGATCATTTTTTAAAAACAAAAAAATAAGAAAACTTGTTTGGATAATTATTTTAAAAAACAATTTTTAAAATGGATAAAACAAAAAATTGTTTGGCATCCACAAAGATCGACACCTATAGCAACCACAATAGTGAGAGGGAGGGAGAACTAGAGAGAGAAAAAGAGAAGTAAAGAAAGAGAAAGAGAGAGGGAGCGAAGCTAGGTTGCGAAGGCGCCGGAGCTGGGTGACTAAGGCATCGGAGCTAGGTGGCGTGTGAGGCGGATCTGGGTAGCTCATGCCAGTCGAGTTGGGTCGCGAGTGTGCAGCAGATCTGGGTGGCTCATGCTGGTGGATCTGGGTCGCGAGTGTCGATGGGTTCGGCGCCCGAGCGGGTCGCGAGTCACGGTAGATCTGGGTGCATAAGTCTTGAGACGAGATGGGTTGCGAGTGCACGGAGGATCTGAGTAGCGAGTGCCCGGTCGGTGAGGCTGCGAAGGTCTTTGGAGTTGGGTCACGTGTCTTGTGGGTGGGAGGAGCTCTATTGCGCCGGAGGAGCTCATTTGTGAGGGCGAATGAAGAAATCCAAATAAATAAAACTGTTTTTGAGAACAGCCAAAATCTATTTTTGGTGTTTTGTTTTAAAAACTCATTTTGTGTTTTTCAGTTTTTAAAAGGTTTAATTAATCCGCTGGTCTCTATAATTTCATCAAATTTTCAGTTAGGTTCCTATATTTTAAAAGTTTTCAATTGGATCCCTATACTGAAAAAAAAAAATTTAATTGGGTCCCTGCCATTAACTACCATTACAAAAATATTTCAAGCAATATTATGGTGTATCTAATGAAGTCAGGTGTACCATAAAACTCATTGATATAAATCATTCAATATATGTAGAATAGAAATCTATGGCTAAAAAAAGTATATCTATCAATACACTCTTTTAATATAGTCTATATAAAAATTACACATTAAAATATTATAAAATTACAACAAACCCCTCACCTCCTCCGCCCCATCTTCCCCCAGCTTCCCACCTCCCCCTTCTTTTTCTTCTTCTTCCACCGCACCACCCACCTCCGCCCCTCTGCCGCCATTGCCATCCCCGAGAAGATCAAAGAGCTTGCATCAAGATCTCCGGCCTCACCCCCTCTAAAACGAAATCGGTGGCCGGAATTCATCAAATCATTATCTTGTTCATCCATTCCTCCCCATGACTTAACTGGGATAAACAGGAAAAAAGAAAAAATAGTGCAGTGCGGCAGCAAAGGCATTAGCACAAAGCAGAAGCTGGGTTTACAGCTACACCTACACACAACACCAACTCCAACCGCAAAACAACAATTACTCTTTCACCCTTGTCTCTTTCCCTTCCATAAAAGCCCAACCGAATTGCCTTCCCACCTTTGCTGCACAACCACAACCACAAGCAGGCACCATCGCTTCCAAGCGTTCTCCAACAAACAAGGCTGCGTTTGGGTAAGCAAGCAAACACGAGTAGAGGAAGAAGAGGTAGAAGCTTCGTATTCGGATGACGATGATCTGTCCTTCTCGTCCCTCAGTGAGAAGCCCAACAGGAACATGGCCTTGCTCGACGATTATTGTGTGTGGGTGCATCTAATTTATTCTGTGTGTGGATTTGATTGGAACTTATTGTGTGTGTGTAAAGGATTTTAGTTTCAAATGATTGGGGCTTTGTTGATTTGGGAAGGGACAGCGGTGCTAGTAGAGGGGCGTGGGGATGGAGAAAGGGAACAGAGGGGCGTGGGGATGGAGTGGAAAAGAATATTCCATTAACTCTCATATTTTTTGTAACGGTGGTTAACGGCAAGGACCTAATTAATTTTTTTTTTTTAGTATAGGGACTCAATTGAAAACTTTTAAAATGTAGGGACCCAATTGAAAATTCGGTGAAACTATAGGAACTGACGGATTAATTAAACCTTTTTAAAACAAACATGAAAAAAATAACTTGTCAAACAGGTTCTTTTGCTCTCTTGTTTTTTAAAATCAAAAACTGTTTTGTAATAGTTGCCAAACAGGCCCGTAGCTTCTACTTTATAGTGGAATGGAAAGTGAGTGAGAGAGAGAAAGAAGAATGGACAAACAAATTTAGCTAATGCCAGGATCCGGTGTCCACTTGAGACAACTGTTTTGACTTGTGTTGGTAGAGTTGACGTAAATGATGGAAAAGTAACATAGAATCACTGGCAAAAATATAATCTTTCAAACAAGTACTCATTTTTCTGCAGAAATAGGATAACTTGTGAGAATGTGACAATAACAAATATTGACAGGCAACAAAAGCTAAGGGAAGAATTAAAAATTTAAGGAGATGGATGAGTTTATACCTGTACAAACTTGGCAAAGCCAGACCCAAGAGGGGATCCATTATACAAGGCCATTGAAGCTCCATTTATCAATGATGCATATACTAGCCAGGGACCCATCATCCATCCAAGATTAGTGGGCCAGGAAACTACATCACCTTTACGAATGTCCAAGTGACACCATGCATCTGCAGCAGCTTTCAGAGGAGTAATGTTTGTCCATGGAATGGCTTTTGGTTCACCTATACCACCAAATCAAATGACGCTTTATCAGCAACAGATGATGAATTAAGTCTTGACATTAAATTAGTATGTGTTTTGTTTAGCTTATTTTGCGTTCAAAACACCTTATAATTATAATCTTTTAGAGATAGTTTTAAATAAAAAACATTTTCCCCAAAAAATAATCAAATTCAAACACTAGGTCAATCCTTTTACCTAAATCCTAGGAAGCATCGATATGACACGCGATATGGATACGACATGACACGGACACAAGGACACAGTGATTTTTACGAAATATAGGATACAATATGGTTAGGATACGTCATATAATAAAACATAAAAATAACATGCTATGATGAGTGTTGATAAACAAAGAAAGAGAGAAAATCATATGATGACTCCGTGTGTCTAAACTACATAACGGAGAAAATATATATAGACAATGTGCAATAAATACACGATAATTACAAAGATATATTTTCCCTAATTATAAATAATTACAGATATTTACAGATTCTAACACTCCCTCTCAAGCTGGGGCATATAGATCATATGCACCTAGCTTGTTACATAGGTAACTTATTTTAGGGTCTCTCAATGATTTGGTAAGAACATCTGCTAGTTGGTCATTTGAATTGACGAAACTTGTGGTGATGTCTCCAGATAGAATCTTCTCTCTGATAAAGTGACAATCAACTTCAATGTGTTTGGTCCTCTCATGAAAAACTAGATTTGAGGCAATGTGTAAAGCGGCTTGATTGTCACAAACAAGTGTTATGTGCTTGGTTTCCCCAAATTGAAGTTCTTTAAGGATTTGCTTAAACCAGATAAGCTCACATGTGGTTGAGGCCATCGCACGGTACTCTGCCTCAGCACTAGACTGCGCCACTACAGTTTGCTTCTTACTCTTCCAGGATATGAGATTGCCTCCAATAAGTACACAATACCCGGAAGTGGAATGCCTATCAAAAGGAGATCCCGCCCAATCTGCATCAAAATACCCAACTATATCAGTATGTCCCTTGTCTTCATAAATAAGGCCCTTGCCTGGTGCTCCTTTGACATACTTCAAAATACGTATAATAGCATCCCAGTGAACTTCACATGGTGAGTTTAGGAATTGATTAACCACACTTACTGTGAAAGAAATGTCTGAACGAGTAACTATGAGATAGTACAATTTCCCAACCAATCGTCGATATCTCCCAGGGTTAGATAGTGGCTCCCCCTGATTTGGTAGGAGCTTGACATTAGAATCCATAGGAGTATCAACTGGTTTTGCAGTAAGTAAACCTATTTCCTCTAGAATGTCAACAGCATATTTTCTCTGAGAGAGAACTATGTCATCTTTGGACTGTGCTACTTCAATACCTAGGAAGTATCTGAGTTTGCCAAGGTCTTTGGTCTGGAAATGCTTGCATAGGTGTTATTTGATCTGTGTTATATCCTGAGTGTCGCTCCCTGTAATGACAATATCATCAACATACACAACCAGGTAGGTGCAACGTCTCTATGGCAATAAAACACAGAGTTGTCAGCTTCATTTCGAGTCATACCAAATTACTGAACCACAGTGGAAAACCTTCCAAACCAAGCTCAAGGAGACTGCTTAAGACCATACAATAATTTGCAAAGACAACAAACAAGGCCAGAAGACTCCCTCTGAGCAACAAACCCAGGAGGTTGCTCCATATAAACCTCTTCCTCAAGATCATCATGGAGGAAGGCATTCTTAATATCCAACTGATGAAGAGGCCAATGATGCATAGCAGCCATAGAGAGAAACAAACGAATAGAAGCCATCTTGACAACAGGGGAGAATATGTCACCATAATCCAAATCAAAGATCTGAGGGTACCCTTTGGCCACAAAATGGGCCTTAAGACGATCAATTTGGCCATCAGGCCCCACCGTAACCGTAAAAATCCATCGACAACCAACCACAGATTTATCCGGAGGAAGAGTGACCAGTTCCCAAGTACCATTGTCCTGGAGTGCACACATCTCAGTAATCATAGCCTATCTCCACCCAGGATGGGAGAGGGCCTCACCTGTAGTTTTAGGAATAGACACAGAAGACAAAGAAGACAGACAAGCATAATGTAGAGAAGATAGACAGTGATAACTCAAGGCAGTATAGTGAGGAGATGGGTTACGAGTGGAACGAATACCTTTACGAAGGGCAATGGGAAGATCAGGTGCAACTAGCAGGACTGAAGGCGGCGAAGGATCAGGCACCGGAGGAGAGTCCACATCAGCCAAGACAGGCTCGAAGGAAGGAGCAGGAGCAGGTAGCGGTTGTTGGTTAGGTGCAATAGGTGTCAGAGGTGGGACAAGCTTGGTTAGTGGACCGGCTCGACGATGGTAGACCTAAAGGGGGCGAGGTGTAGGTGTAGGTGCAGGCAAAAGGGGTGGCAATGGCACAGGGATCACAGAAAGGGGGAGTTCCTTATAGCAGGAGAAGTGGAGTGGTTAGATGGCTCAAAGAAGGGAATAGTGTCAAAAAAGGTAACATCCGCGGAGACAAGATAACAACGCGGAGACAAGATAACAACGCAGAGTAGAAGAAAAACACTGAAAACCCCTTTGAAACCGAGTGTAACCAAGAAAAACACATTTAAGTAAACGTGCAGAAAGTTTGTCAAGACCAGGAGCTAAGTTGTGAACAAAGCAAGTGGACCCAAGAACGTGTGGGGGAAGGGAATGCAAGGGGTCATGGAGAAATAAGATGGAATGGGGGAATTTGGTAGCCCAAAACAAAAGAGGGCATGCGATTAATTAAATAACATGCAGTTAAAAAGGCATCTCCCCAAAAATGAAAAGGTACATGATGATGAAGAAGGAGAGTGTGGTTTCAATGAGATGACGATTCTTGCACTCAGCAACCCCATTCTGTTGAGGTGTATGAGCACAAGACGTCTGGTGAAGAATGTCATGAGAAGTTAAAAGGTTTTGAAAATCATGAGACAAATATTCTTTGGCATTATCACTCCGTAAAGTGCAAATAAGAACACCAAAATGAGTTTTTATTTCTTGATAAAATTTAGTAAAAACAGAAAACAATTTAGACCTGTGTTTCAATAAAAATAACCACGTACAACGAGAATAGTCATTAATAAACGTAACAAAATAACGAAATCCTAAACTAGACACTATGCGACTAGGACCCCAAATATCTGAATGAACTAAAGTAAAGGGAGACGCAGCTCGACTACGAACACTATATGGAAAATGACTTCGTGTGTGTTTCCCAAGTTGACACGACTCACAAGGCAAATTGGAAAGTTTGGTCAGGCTAGGCACCATGCATTGCAAGTTGGCAAGGCCGGGATGACCTAACTGGGCATGGAGGGTGAGAGGATCAGTAGTGAGGGAGCAAACACTTGATGGGGGGCGGAGCCAATAGAGGCCACAAGACTTACATTCGGTGCCAATCATCCGTCTCGTGCTCCGGTCTTGCAAGTAAACAGAATCTTCAGTGAATGAAATAATACACTTAAGGGCTTTAGTTAACCGATAAATAGAGAGTAGGTTGAATGGAGAACCAGGAACATAAAGGACATGATCAACTGACATAGCAGGAAGGGGATGGCAGTGCCCACCCTGTGAGACAATGTGTGAGAACTGTTGGCCAAAGTGACAGTAGGTAAATATAAAGAGGTAGAAAGTGTAGAAAATAAAGCTTTATTACTGAAGATATGATCAGTGGTGGCGGAATTAAGAACCCAAGGACCCAAAGAGGCCGACTGAGAGAGACAAGCAAAAGAATTACCAAAGTGTGCAACAGAGGCAGTGGAACCAGAGTTCTGACGTTGCTCAAACCACTTCAAAAAATCAGCATAGTCAGCTGGAGACGGTGGATTTGGGAGCAAGTGAGTCCGAGGGAGCAGGAACACCAGTTTGGGCAACATTAACAATAGGGCGTAGATGAGGATGCAAAGAGTAACAGCGTTCAATGGTGTGGCCTGGGTTATGACAATGGTCACACTTAAGTCCGGACTTCCGAGAATGGCCACGACTAGTACTCTGGGTAACGAGTGCAGAGGTATCAACCGACACCGGAGGAAGGAGCAACTCAGCTGGTGGTTTGACGGGAACCCGAAGGAGAGAGGTAGATACCATGGAGAGAGTAGGCACAATCGGTGATCCCAAAAACTTATCACGAGTAGCTGAATACTCTGAAGGTAAGCCATAAAGGGCCAAGAGCATAAAGAAGGAGCTACATTGCTCCAACTCCTTCTCCGAGATATCAGCAGGGGGCAAGAGTTCATTGAAGTCATGGAGAGCACCGTGAATCTTACCCGAATAAGAAGACATAGAACCATCAAGCTGGCGAGGAGCAATGATACCCATGAGATCCTGACAAACACGATAGAGACGTTGAGTGTCATTAGTGAAGAGAGTCTTTGCCTGCGCCCAAACAGATTCACAAGTGACATGGGCCCGAAAGATTTGTTTGATGGAAGGAGCAATGGTGGACTTAAGAATGCTACACAGCTGGGCATCAATCTTAACCCAGTAGGGGCGCCCATCCACCGGGATGTCTACAGCCTTCGTGGTGAGGTGGTCAACATAGTCGTGCCCTGCCAATCAAAGTTTGATGTCTAATGCCCACGTATCATAGTTGTTGCCATCAAGTTTGTCAGTGGAAAGAGCCACACTGACATAACTAGCGAAAGTAGGAGGATCAGCCTTTGGAACACCCTTATCATCAGAGGAAGAGTTGCTAGCAGCCATGGGTAAAAGGAGGCAGGGGCAGAATGGAAATTACATAAGAAGCCACGTCGTCGGAGAGCACGGATCGCGAAGCCAAGGACAGATCCAAAAAGAGGAGAGCGGCGCGAGTCAAACGCAGGAGACAGCGGCCGGAACGGAGGCTGGACGTGCCGTCGCAGCGTTCTTTGGAAGAGGTGGCAGCGAGCAATGTGACAGAAGAAGGCTGCGCATGGGAGGCGTGACGGCCGATGCAGGCTGCGATTCTTTGGGGTGGGCTGCACACGATGAGGCAAGGCTGGGGGTGAGGTCGCCGACAGAAAACGACGCCGGAAAAGTGGCCAGCGACGGTAAATAGCGACAGACAGAGGCTATTTTCCCTGGAAAGGTGGCAAAACGGAGAGGAAAAGCAAGCAAACCGAAAGGGAAACACGAAGTAGGGTTTTCTTCTTTTTTAGGCTCTGGATACCATGTTGATAAACAAAGAAAAAGAGAAAATCATAGGATGAATCAGTGTGTCTAAACTACCCAACGGAGAAAATATATATAGACAATGTGTAATAAATACAAGATAATTACAAAGATATATTTTCTCTAATTATAGAAATTACAGATATTTACAGATTCTAACAATGAGAAAAACCAAATATAAGCACTTTTACGGCTAAAAAATTCCCATAACCAAGAACTGACCAAAAAAATTACAAGAATTAAAAAATCTACACAAGTTCTTATCCATAAAAAATAATGAACAAATATTTGTATGATAAAAATGGAGTTTGTAGCCATGTTCAGTGGCATATCAAGGGTTCTCAAAATCGAGAAATGAAGCGGCACAACAAAACACCCCTTGGACACGGCTGAGTGTCCTCAAAGTGTCAATGTCACAAAAGTGTCCGACACAGGTGCGGCAAGGTTTATGAAGTATCCGTGCTTCTTAGCCTAAACCCCTTTATCAATACAAAATCTTTTCATCTAAATACACATGCTTTCAGGCCAAAATACAAAATTTAACCAACCTGTTGTTCCGGAAGAAAAGAGGATGTTTGTAAATGCTTCGATTGGTTGTTCTACAGCAATGAATTCCTTGCCTCTGCTGCATGACAACAAAGGAGAATTAGAATTCCAACAAATCATCATAAACAACCTAAACTACTCATGATGAAGAGCGTTCAAATCAGCTCTGAACATCAGCAGACATGAGAACGGAAAGACGAACAAAGACATATCAGCTGCCATAGTTTTTCTTAAACATTATGAAATGAATACATCTCTGAATAAAGAGAAATGCTTTTTGTACGCAATAGGCCGACACACTTGCATCGACATACCTTTAAGACGAATTGAAAACCATGAGATAAAAATTTTCAAATAAAAGATATATGCTATTCACCATTGAGATTAGAGTGTGTTGACAGTTGCGTCGAATTTATATGTACAAGTATCGTGAATAAATCAGGGTTAAAGTGCATACTTCAGACTGTTGACTCTGTCCAGAAAATCATGCCAAGAAAGGTCACCATTGCGCAGTTCCATGCTAAAATCAGAGCCACTGCCAGGGATAACCACTGCCAGAGGAGATTGGGCATCCACAACTCTACTGCATTTATGAGGCAAAAATATGAGACACGGCATATCTAAGAAACAAAGGAGGAAACAACTCAACAGTAGAGCAATTTCACTAAAATAACGAGGATTTTCACCTGTACAGGGGAATGCTTTTGTCACCACGAATTATGAGATCCTGATAAATAAAAAGGGGAGGGAAATGGAAGAAAGAGACAGGAAAGAGTAAATAACTAACACTGCAATTAGCCACAAAACTGAAACCTGCTACAATAACAATAAATCAATGACAGTTGACACATCATGAAAGAAAGTAGCTGCATGGCCCTGTTCCCAGCTAAGAAGTATTTTAAAAACATGCAACATTTAAAATGATCATATAAATACTGTATTGATGAAAGAAGATAATATCATTCAAATGTCAGAAATCCTGGGAAGAAAAATAATAGTTGGAAATCATTGAAAAAGCCAAGAGTATGACTAGCAACAAGTTTTATCCACAAGAAAACAATTAGTTCAGCCAAACAAAAGTGAGTTTCCTTCTCCACTTTAGTTCAAACATATAGACTTCGGCGGCTTCATGCTTCCTGTAACCTAAATGGGAGACACAAAGATAGAAATAGACTTGCAGAGAGCTATTTCATCCAGTAATACATGGAACAGGAAATAAAACCAGACAATCTTGTAAATGGCAATAAACAGCTTTTATTTGCTAATTGAGAAATACCCAAAAAAAAAAAAATCACTAAAACACCTGAAAAGACATGATTGATCAAAAGGAAATAGGGAGTCAACCTGAGTAAATATGACTTTAGCATTTGATATTTTAAGCCTGGTTGATATTTCACTTCCCGCAAAACTATCAGCAATTGATACAACAACATAACCTGCAAGAACAGTAGCTAGGTAGATAACCACAGATTTGACATTCATTGGCATATCAATCGCAATGGCAGATCCTTTCTCCAGACACAGTGCTTCGAGAGCATATGCAACTAACCTACAAGATTACAGAAGCAAGAAATTTTCATTTTGTTTTTGCTTTTGTCTTTTCTGTTTTTGATTTTAATATTTGGAGCCAAAGAAGCCAAGTTTGATTTATTACACTATCCATCTTTTCAAATTCAAAGATTTATCCAAAAATTATAGTGTGAATTCAATAACAGCCGCATTGAGCTGCCATCTATTTTTTCAGGTACATTTCGGTTCAAATCACATTATTCAAATATACAAAGGCAGAAACTTGCACTTGTACTTTGGAAGTGGGGCCCTAGCTTCCAACTCTTACAATTTTAACAAGTATCCACTTGGATGCTACAAAGTCTGAAAAAACTGCTGCACAAAGCTACCGTCTAACATTCTCTGTTAGAATTGGTTCAAACCTCAATGTTCCAAAACAGAGGTCAGAAACTTGCACTTTGCACTTTTGAAGTGGGGGCCTATCCTGACAACTAAGTTGTAAATTGCAAGCTATTGTTATGGTTGAGAATAAAGGTGATCAATGACAAGCTGCGGATTATCTGCAGAGAGCTGCTGCAGAAGGAATTTTGACAACATATTTGAACAAAAAGTTCGACAACTTGAGGTTATCCTAATTTGATTGATGACTATGAAATTAAATCAACCATATAAACCTTAAATAAGAAAGTGAGACAGGTTGTGCACATCCTGCTCTAGCAGAGGGAACACAGTAGCGCAATTAACTCATCTAATGTTAAAAAATGTCATGAACAACTATGAAGATATGTATTGTAAAATTCACAACTACAGCAATAAAGTGTCTAAAGTTAACAAATGAAGAAGCTATTTGCAGCATACCAAACCTCTTCGCGCAATTCCTTAAGTGTCATCCTTTGCACAGGGAGATCATCATGTGGTTCATCACGCCATATTATTACTGTATCATTCAAACTTCTTTTGCTATTTATGTTTAAGCAATTCTGTGCTGGATTGATATGTGCTCCAGGAAGCCATTGACCACCAGGGTGTGATAACGAGCTTTCCTCCGGGAGATTCTCACGTAAGATGCATTCAGGTGGTGTTGAAAATGATATGTTCATTTCATCCAGCACAGCTCTCCAATAAACCTGAAATCACACGAAGTAGCAATGACAATCACTGTCAAGTACAAGAAACTTCAACACAGGTTACAAGGTCTTGAGATTATCTTGGTTAGACCTCAGGGTTCGAAAGTGAGAATTTCTGGAAATCAGAAAAGCTTGTAATTGGATCCTTATATGCTGAACCCAGAAACTCTTTGCCCCTCCTCTCTAGTAACTGGCCAACATTCGTCAAAACAGCATCCTCCCTAATTACACGATAAATGAGCCAGAAATTAAAAACGGCAAGTTAAGAACCTTTTATTTCTTAACACAAATCACTGCACACATTACAACATTAATCACGGATCTTACATAAGTCCACATAAAGAATATTCACCTAATCATCAAGTTCCATATTATTATAGCAATTTAATTCAACCTCATCATTCCAATTACTCTTCAATCATAAGAGTCCTGTCTTTTTATTTATAAATAACATTTTGGGTGCCAATCGACCACGGATGATCCATGAGTAAATAAGTGGGGAAGAAATTCTCATACATAACTTGGGCATCGAGTGATTGCAGTGGTAAGTAATAATATTGTCAATCTTCAAGGGTCGATTGACATCCAAAAAGTTAAGTCCAAACAGCATTTTTCCCATCAAATCAGCTTCTGAATAATTGAATAAATGCACAAGTGTAGGATATAGGATGCGTTTAAAGGTGAATTTGTTTAAACTGAAAAAAAATCACATTTCATAGAAGCCATACACATATCAGCTCCTAATCAAATGCAGCTATTGAGCAGAAACTTATACACACACAGCTTCTATAAAAAGTGATCTTTTTACTTGAAAGAATCACTTTTATGCCAGAAATGATCAGTGAAATGATAACAAAAATTGAACTGAATGAAGTAGCCAGTAGAAGTGCATACGGGTCGGGTATCCAAGCGGGCGGGTCGGGTCCGAAATCCTTGTAGCAGCCATAGTACAGCAACTGGTGGAAGGAGAAGGGAAGGTCGGGGCTGAGGATTCTGCTCGTGATCTCCTGCCACGTGGCAGCGGTTCCAGCTCCATGACTGGCAGCGATTTCCGCGAGGCGTTCGTGGAAGGTGGAAGCAGCTTCGTGTGCAATCCCAAGGGATTCAATATCAGGCACAGTGAGTGAGCACACCGATTTGTATGCCATAGCAGAAACGGGAACTAGCTTCCAATCGTGCACTAACTCACACTTCTGGAACTCTATAAACACTCTAGTTCTCTCTTTGTACCTGAAATCCCAGAACCAAACTCATGAGGATTTAACTTAATACTATAACTATAAACCATGAATTTGCTTCTTCTTTTTTTTTCTAATCAATATTGCTCCTGAGGTTGGAAATTTTTTTGAACTATTGAAGATTCTATCCACGATTAATAACACAATTGATAAGATGATTATGAGGAATAAATCTCCTAACTGATAGTGATAGGATAGCTATCAGCAGCAGGAGCAGCACAGCATGATGCCACTCTGTCAACAAGATCTTGCTCATCCCAGGACCCATACATACGACAAATAAACAATAATCAATTAAAAAAAAATGAAAATTTGGTTTGGTCTACCTTCCCACATCACGTGTCAACGATTTTTTTCTTTTCCCCTGTGAAATTGTTTTTCTCCTTTGGCATGCAAAATTGGGGTCGTTAATTGTAATATGACTTGTATGACTGTGATCATAGAGCGATATGGACTTAAAAATATAAATATGTGAATGCGAAATAATCAATGAAAATGTAAATATGCAAATTTCACTTTCATTTTTAACTCCATATTACTGTATAATGGCTGTCAACAAGTCATATTACAATTAATGTCCTGCAAAATTGTAGTCGGATATTATTTTTCTTTTTGATTGATGAGAGTTTATTGGTGCGAATCAACCCACGACCCAAGGTGTAGCTTCTTTTCCTCTTTAAGTGCTTATTAAAGATTTTTAGGTGATTATTTACAAATAGAGGTCAGCAGGAGTCGATTGCAATTTAATTTCTTATGCAGCAATTCTCTCCCTTTTTGTTGTTTAATGCAACTTTTTGCTTTTCCTTTAGAGCAAGCTTTTGATTTTTCTCCTTCTAGCTGTTTTTGGATTGGGGATGCAAGTTTATGATTTAAGGGTGAAGAAAATGAATTGGGTTGAATTTTACCCAATCGAAGTACCTAATAATTGGGTAATATTAGCTCAGTCTATCATTTCGTCAACATATATAAATTTAAATTTTCGTATAGTAAATTCAAGTGAGATGTTACGATGACTGAATTCTATATGTAGTGTTGGAGTTTTGTTTCTTGGTGTTGTAAATAGCTAGTATTTGAATTTTATTGAACTCTAATTATATTGATCTTATTCGAAGTCGCTCATTACAATAGTAAAATCCTCTAAATGATAATTTATTTTTTTTCATTCTTACGACTTAAACCCACAATAATGTTAAAAAAATATTAAATCACTTGAACTAACTAATCATTAATGTATAGTATTTGGAGTTTGAATTCTGATAAAAGTATTTAGACATCAAATGTGTCTACTATTTTACAATGCTCAATATTCTTTTTACAAGTATTCCTCCATCAAAGAGGATCCTAGATATTTAACTAAGTGTAAAGAGGATCCTGGATATTTAATTAAGTGTAAAAGCTACTAATAAAAATTAACGTCGTAGCGTATTTCTTACTTTTTGAGGAAAAAAAATTCAAAGCATCTTTAATATAAGAATCTCACAGCAGTTTTTAGTTTTACTCACTATCAATAAAGTAAAAAATAAAAATAGAACCCACAAAATAGAATAGATAAGATAAGACAAGACACCTTCAAGGTAACATTAAAATTTCGGGGCAAATTTGGTTTTGCGTGAGTGAGTAGGTGAGAAATAGCTTTTATATATTTGGATGAGTAGGTGGAAAATGACTTCACAGCTCCCCGCATCCAGAAACAAACTGCTGAAGGTCACTAGGGGCAATTGCTCCCTTTTTATTTATTTATTTATTGAATATACACATTTTTTAATTTTTTTTAATACTAGGGACATATAAAAGTAATTTCATCTTAGATCTTTGTTTCTAATCAAAAGTGATTTTAAACCCAACTAGTTGAAGGCTGGCTTACAGCGTATTTGGTTTTACCGTCGGAGGGACTAAAATCAATTTTAAAGGCAAGACTTGATTTTAGTTATTTTAAAATTTTTCTGGTTTTAAGATTCTAGAATTAGTTATGAGATAAGTGAAAATTTGTTACTTTTTACTAGAATCACTTTAGAAAAATTACTAAACATAAATGACTTTATTTTAAAATCAATTATAACATAATTCATTCTATTTGAAATTAATTCACAAATGTAGAACTAAACACACACTTAGACATACTTGTTTGGGTTGGTGGAAATAAATTTGAGTTTGACTATGATAAAATGATTGGAAATATTAAAGAGAACAATTTTTCACCCAAAAAAAAAAGAGAACAATTTATAAGAACATAACTTTTTTTTGTTTGGATAAAAATCTATATGAACGTAATACATGCCAAGTGCTGTACACTTTTTAGAGGACTTGAGCATAGAAGGGATTCCATTTGCTATATGTCAATGGAATAAAAACCGAAAAATTCCTCGATGAGAGCACAGGTTGAGCTTAACATATTATTATACACATATCAGGTATTGATAGCTTGCGGTGTTATCGATTAGCTTGTCAATGTTGGGCAGTGGATGAGAATCTTTAGGATAGGCCTTGTTAAGGTCAGTGAAATAGATGCATGTGTGCCACTTACCCAAGCTTTTCTTAACCATCATGACATTGGCTAGCAATGTGGTGTACTTGATTTCCCCGATGAAATCGGCCTTGAAGAGTTTGTTGGTTTCCTCGAGGGCAGCTTGCTACCTTTCTACCCCGAGCATTCTTTTCTTCTGGGTTATGGGTTGGGCCTTAGGATTGACCATCAGCTTGTGGCATGTGACATTAGGATCTATACCTAGCATGTTGGCTAGTGTATAGGCAAAGAGGTTGGCATTCCTGAGGAAAAAATGAAGTGAGCTCGAATGCGATGTCTATTAGGAAGTTAGCTCCTATGCATGTGACTTTTTTCTAGTTGCTCTCTGATCTGGACTAAAAAGAAGGAGTCGGCCGATTTGGTCATTCCTGAACTTCACCCCTAGGGTTGAGTTTAGATATTGCAGGTAACTGATCTATGTGAAAAAGCAAGTTGACTTGTGATTTGGGCTCTTCAGGTTATGCTCGCTTCTGCTTGAGGCACTCATTATAGTATAGTCGTGCTTCTTTCTAAACAGCGTGTACAATGCCAACTTCGGTCTCATATACTTTGAGGAGGATTAGGCGTTTTTCTTTCCGATCTTTGTTCCATCCCCTCTTCTTTTCCACATGTTTGAGGTAGCTTTTTGATAACGGGCATTCATCCCACTTATTTTGCTTCTAAACCTTAGCTTTTAGCATAGATTTGACTATGTTGTTAATGTAAATAATTAGGATTTTGATTTGGTTCTCATTGTGCATTTTTTATAGGATCATTAACCATTGCACTAATTTTGGAATGATTATTGGATTAGAGCCTGTCATAACTCATCTCTTTGAGTTTGTTTTGTATGCAAGAGCTTTGGATTGACTGCAAAATGTTAAGATACAAGGTTGGAAATTCTTTGGAGGTAACCTAAAGGGGTTGCAAAAAGGGAGTAAAAACACGGAAAGCCACTCTATGTTGAGTACCATAGTGCTAAATGAGTGTTGTAGTGCTTGACAGAGTCATCAAATGAAATGCTCCAGCTAGGGGCTCTGGTGAGCACTGCAGTGATCATTTAGTGCCACGGTGCTCATGCGATTGACGCGATTTACTAGTTTTTAACTTTATTTTGGGCCCTACTTTGACTATTTTGGATAGCAGTATTTAAGGGAGTTATACATACTCTTACCCTAGTTTTGAAATCTGAGTTTTGGCAACTAGGATTTACTGTTGTAAAATGATCTCCAATACTACAAAATAGGAAAACAAAAAATGAAGAAAAAGATGTGTGTTAAGCCTAAGGCGTGCATACTTGCACTACCCTTAAGGATTATTCTATCGTAGTGCAGAAATCCCCTAGGATACAACATTATTAGCTCCAGAACCCTATCAATAAGAGCTAATCTGTTTTGAATGACAACAAAGTCAATTTAAAGAAAATTCTTTGAAGAACGACTAATGTTTCTCTTGAGTTTCTTGTAAGATCATAAACGGGATTCTATCGTTAGCAAGAGCAAGGCTTACTCAAATAAGAATATATTTCACCACGCATGTGTAAACATGATTTTCTCATTTTATGAGAGTTGAATTGAAATGAAAGTGAAATAATATCCTTACTCAAGCAAAAAACAATTAGCGATTAAAGAAGAATCAACGTTACAAGAAACCAAGTTTTTATAAGACTTCAGAAAATAGCACTAGACTTCATAAAGTACACCGAAAGAAAAGATATCTCATAATCTATGAAGCCAAAATGTTCTACTATCCTCAATCCTTACATTCGTAAAGATTAGATCATCAACAAACAGTGATTGAAGAGAAGAAGACTCATATCCCATCAAGAAAAGATTGCTGCACTTCAGAAAGCTTACACTCAGTAATACAGTGCATTCTACAAGGAAATGGAGGGGAATTTTAAATTCAAATTTGAAGTTTAAACTTGGAAAATTCAAATCTCGATGTCAAAATCGGCTATCATCTCTTTTGCCTTGAAGTCAACTATTCAAAAGTTTTAGAAGAAAAAGTTTAAAAACTATGGTTCAAAAAGTAAGAGCAATTTTCTAAAGAACATCAAAAACCCCTTTCCTAAACGGCTTCTGCAAACTAATTTGATAAACAAATGGGCTACTCTTTTAGATCATCTTTCCAAGACACAAATTAATGATCAACATATGTCCCTGAAAGATCTGATCAAAGGCAATGGTCACAAGGAAGACCTGTATTAAGAGATGATGATGTACTTTCAAAGAAGAGGACTAATTACTAAGAAAAAGAGCTGAAACGCTGCCAAGTTTTTCCCTTCATTCTTTTGTAGTATTCATTACTGCTTGTAATTCTTTCCTTGTTCATAAATCGTCTTTCTACATCCTTCATTGATCATACATTCTTTTAAGAAAGAATATTTAGAAAGAAGTCATTCAAGTATTTCAAGATCTTTCATTATAAATCCAAAGAAATCTTGAGTGTAAGTTAGTTTGAGTGGCAACCCAAACATATAACCTTTGTATCCTTGATACAGAAGTGATCAGTGTGAGATAGCTTGAAAAGGCTTATTAAAGACTACTTGCAACGTGACTATAAAAGAGTTTTTACTGCTCACGATTTTAGCTTAGAAAGGCTAGCACAATACTACTCGGTTCAACTTGAAGAGGCTGATGAATAACTACTTGGTTTGTGACAGTAGGGGTTGTCTACTGGTTATTGAACATAACTTGGGAAGGCTACTATAAAGACTATCTTTGTTCTTTCTCAAGTTGGAGACAGAGTTAGTGAAACTCAACGGTTGTTGAGAATTGAATGTAGGCAGGTTTGGCTAAACCAGTATAAAATTTTCTGTGTTGTATCATCTTTTCTTTCATCTCCTTTTTATTTCTATATTTGTTCTTGAATTCATTTTTATTTATAAAAAGGACTATCTTACATTTTTTTTTTTTACTAGTTTAGTTCACAAAGTTCACTTTTTGAAGTATCTAACGCTAATTTCTATTGTGCTACAAGTTTACAACTTGATAGTTTTGTTAAAGCTTTTCAGAACTTCATCAACAAAAGAAAAGGCAAAACACAATTTAACCCCTCTTCTCGTGTACTATTCTACCTACAACAACATGCTCTTCTAGGATTAACTAGGAACTCAAGAACTACGATGAGGATATATTATGATATATAACCCAAATAATAGAATAAAAATATTATTATAAGAAAGTTGAAAATTCTTATCTATAAATGTTCTCATCGTTAAAGCTAGTTTCTATATATATATATATATATATATAGCCAAAAGGCCAAAATTGTAATATGAAAGGAATTCTACTCAATATCTATATCACCATGGTTCTATAACATTATAAAATGGAAATTAAGTAAAAACCAATCAAACCATTTAAGAAAAACACTTAATCAATGGAATTTAAATATGCAATCAGAACTGATTTAACTTAAAAGGAATTAAAAAGGAAGAACACAACTTGATATGTTTATCATTAGAACAAATATGCATTGCAATTTAAAACCAGCATGATTTTGGAAATAATTTAATCATAGTAGTATCGATTTAGTTTAAATACATGATTCTCTTGTAATATGTAAATAAACACTTGAAAGTCGATTACAATCTTTAGATAATAAATAAAAATAATATTAAATAATTATATAAACATTTTGAAATATATATTTTAAATTTGAAAAATCCAACAATCTGCATCCTATTTCAAAAGGTTTTCTTTAAAATAAATAAATAAAATCATGGGTTATACATGGGTGAAGATGCTTCAAATTCGGCATATATCTTTTGGACATATCACCATCATTGTTAACGTTGTTTTGTGCATTTCAGCCGTGCGCGTGCCTGGTGATTCATGAGTGGTCTAGAGATTTAGCCACAATCTCATGGGCACAGCCCCACTCCTACACTCATAGAGGTGATTTTCATCAAACGTAAATTGCATTTTATACACCACCCATAAGGGGCTATGAAAATCATTAAAAGCATTTAGCTTACCGTCACATAAATGCAATCTAGCACTACTCATATTTCTCACATCTTAGGAAAGGACACATAATGTGCTAGCAAAAACTAACAAGTGACTTGTTATTATCCATATGAATCTTATTCTTGGGATCTCCATCATAAAGGCCGGGTTCCCATCACTGTTAATTTTCAAATTGGCTTCTTATTCCCCTCGATTTGGCATTCATAAAATTTCTCTTAGTCAAAGGATATAAAATTTACTTTCGACTCCACATAATTCATGGATATTACTTCATCTCACAGCAACTACTTTGCACATAACTTGTCAAATTTTTCTCAATGAAATATTACTCAATTTTCTAACCTTGAATCCTACCAAGTCATTAATTACTAATGAACTTAGCCTACATAGTAGATCTGGTTGTATAGGTCTACTTGGATGATTTCTAAGCGACAACACCTCAATCAATGGTAAAATAAATCCCATAATAGATTTGGTCTCATCAAACTTACAAAATTAGTTGTCGTCAGAATGCTTTTTATGTACATTTAGACATCTCCATAAATAGTTTATCTCAAAGATATTTTATCTAAGTGTAATAGGCTTCTAAAAATCTGTACACATTAAAATGGGGCAATATAATCACTTCTTTATGATTCTAACATTTTCATAATCATGCTTGCTTTACTCATCAATATAAAAAAGGCATAAAATCAATTATTTCAATCACACACATGTTTTGCCTCGAAATTGACCACATTAATATATTCTTAATAAATAGTTTCAACATTGTAAAAATCTTGAAATGCATCATATAAAGTTTATGACAAGAATTAAGGCTACCATATCTCCAAACTATTTTTTTTTTCAAATTCACAATTCAATTTGATCTCTAATTAAAATAGAAATAAAATTTATTCAATTAACTTAATTAGAATTATTGAAGAAAAATGACGAATGTATCCCTTATGTAATAATAAGCCATACCACTACTGAAATATAATTTCACCATACAATATCATCAAATTAAATCACCACCATTGAAATATCGCATTAACAAAAGTTTTCAATTATAAATTCTAAAAGGTTTTAGTTGCCATTCAATTTTTTCTAAAAACCCCTTGCCTTTTAATATTGACTATTGTTAGTTCCAGAACCCTTTGCGCTTATTTGTTTTGAATGACAACAAAGCCATTTTAAAGAAAATGCTTTGAAGAACGACTGATATCTCTATTAAGTTTCTTATAAGATTATAACAGGTTTCTATCGTTTAGCAAGAGTAAGGCTTAGTCAAACAAGAATATATTTTACTATATATATGTAAACATGTTTATCTCATGTTATGAGATCTAAAATAAAACAGAAGTAAAATTACCCAAGCAATTGATAGCTAATGATAAGAAGTTTTCAACGCTACAAGAAAACAAGTTCAAAGACTTCAAAAAGTAGCACGGGACATCAGCAAGTACACTCAAGATGAAGATATTAACTCATGTCCAAGAGCAACGTGTTACCTAATCTTCAATCGTCACAATCGCAAAGATATTATCAGCAAAAAAGTTTTGATTAAAGATCAAAAGGTGTAAAACTCGTCAAGGGACTGATTGCGTACATCAGAAAGCTCACTCATGAGTGGAGCAAAGCGTGCTATAGGAAAGGGAAGGAAATTTGAAATTTGAATTTCAAAATAATCAAGTCAAACCAAATTTAAACTGGTATGTCATCTCCTCTACCTATTTGATCAACCACTGTGGCTTCATGAATGAGGAGTTTAGAAAGCATGCTCAGAAAGTAGAAAAATAGTTTCTGAAAGAAGATCAGAAAACCCAACTTTATAACGGCTTCTACAACCGATGTGACAGATTTATCAACCTTTCTTTTAGTTGTTTTTTTCAAGACACAACTGATGATCAACATATGCCACTTGAGGAACTGATCAATGGCAACGGTCACAAAGAAAGACCACTATATAAGAAGATGATATGCTTAAAGACCAAAGAGAGATTTGAAAATTCAAGAGAGGAAACTCTGCAAAATTCTCTTTCCACTTCCTTGAATATTCAAACTTTATCATGTAATTGGTTTTATCCTTGAAGTATAAGAAAATCTTCTTTCCATATTCTTAGTTAGATTTTTGCTCTTCCTATGGAAGAAGTAGAAGAAGGAAGTCATTCAAGTTTTCCTAAGAACTTTTTCATGTATATGTTAAGGAAACTTGAGCATAGGTTAGTTTGAGTGGCAACTCAAACACTTAGCCTTTGTATCCTTGATTCCGTAATGATCACTGTGAGATATCTTGGAGAGGCTACTATAAAACTGCTTGCAACGGGACAATAGTGGTTGCTATTATTCATGGTTGGGCTTGGAGAGGCCAGTGTTAAGACTACTTTCAACATGACAGTAGAGGTTGCTACTGTTCACGGGTTAGCTTGGAAAGGCTAGTACAATACTACTCATGTTAGTTTGGAGTGGCTAGTATAATACTACTCGGTTTAGCCTAGAGAAGCTGGTAAAAGAATACTCAACCTGTGATAGTTTCTGAGTTGGTCTATTGGCACAAGTGTTAGCTTGGAGAGGCTAGTACAATATTATTCATGTTAGCTTGGAGAGGCTAGTACATACTACTCGGTTTAGCCTGAAGAGGCTAGTAAAAGGAATACTTAACTTATGACAGTCTCTGAGTTGGTTAGCTGGCACAAGTGAGAGCTTGGGAAAACTAATGTAAAGACTATCGAGTTTACTTTCTCATGTTGAAAAAGTAGTTTTAAATGGAACCTCAACAGCTGTTGAGTACTGCATATAGGTAGGTTGGCCGAACCAGTGTAAAATCATTTGTGTCTTCTCTCTCTTTCTCTAATCTACTTTACATTTCTTTGTTGAGCGCATTGTTTTTATTCATATACTGATTTATCTTGTCATTCAGTTATTCCTTTTGATTATGAATTTTTAATTTAACAAGGTTTAGAAATCTACTTTCTAAAGCTACTGACTATGTTTCCGCTGCACTACAAGTTTTACACTTGATTGTATTTTTTTTCAGAAGCTTCAGAAAATGCGAAAATAATCAATGCACGATTCAACCCCCCTTCTTGTGCACATCTCCACCTACAAGTAGTATCAGAGTAAGGCCTCTAAGGGGTTAAGCAATCCAATGATTGCAGAGAACAAAGATCTGAGGGACAGAATGGCTTACATCATCTTCACAAGATCAATCTTTTATCTAATCATCCTTTACTGACAAGGCTCTAGGCTATGGCATAGTTCATTCAAATGATGAAAGGGATTCCAAAGAGACCAATGGACAAGAACATTACAAAGATGAAAAGTTTAGTTGTTCCACCAAGTCAAGATTTTGTTCATATATGCCCTAAGCTAAAGTTGCATATGCTATATATGTATTGCTTGTCACATATGAAAGGCTATATGAAATAGACTATACATGATGCTTAAGGATCTCAAACCATATCAAGACGTCTTTGATCCTAAGGTTGATATATCAGATGAGTCGCAACGTCAAAGTAATGAAAATTGCTAAAACTTGTCTGTAAAGTAGAAAGATCTGATTTTGTTATTTGAGATTGGATATGGAGATGAGTCCTCTATCTATATATTGTGTCGAAGTATGTAATAACTGTATCAAGAAGACATCAATCTCATGAATGACAAATCAGGACAAAGCTTATCTTGAGAAAGAACATTTGCTTATAGTAGTAACGTCGGACATCATGTATCTGTCCAGTGTTTTATTGACATATCCCTATGCAAAGAAGTAGAATGTGCCAGACATCTAGAAAGTCTTTGTCAGGAGGACTTGATGTGCTGAAAATTATTGCCATTCTGTGCTTCATGGATAAAGAACATTATCTGAGACACGTGAGGTAAATGTTTCTCCATCTTATCTCTGTTATTCTTTTTCTCTTCGTGTGATGATTTGCTAGAAGGTTATCTAGGATATTCATCTATATATCTCAACCAGTCGAAGAACTCATAAGAGTTGCCATGAAAACTTGAGAAAGTCTAGCTTGAAGCTAGAAAACTAAAAGAAAGACACACTCCAAAAGTTAGTTTGCTTTTCTCAAGTTATATGTTTCTGAAGCCTCCAATAAGCTATATGACCATGTCGGAATTTTCTTTTGAATCCTTCAAAGGACTTCATGGCATCCTAAGACATGACTTGTTTTATTTGACAAACTTCAAAAATTATGTTTTGTGAAAATGGTCAGCATCTATTGTTTCAGAAAACTAGACTCAGATATACAGGTAAAACAGAAGGAGAAATATCTATGCAACTTCATCTATTATATATATACATATATATATATATATATATGTATTTTTTGTTTCTATTCTTCAAGATGTATAAAGAAATACCTTTTCAACAAATGAATCCAGAAAAGAAATTCCTTTAGAAAGTTTGAAAAATCTTTCTCTGAAGCTAACTAAAAAGAACCCATGAAAGTCTAGGTACCAAAATCAATATTCTTTCTTGCAGGTATATCTGAAAAATTTCTTTGGTTGAAACTCCAAGAAACACACTGATGGTGATCATTCTAGATATCATGTTTTGAACCTAAGAGTTATCATAATTCCTAAAAAATAATCTTCTCAAGAATCTCTCATGTATGATGATGATGATGAAAAGCCTAAGGAAGACTTTGTTGATAATCTTGAAGAAAGCCCTGAGAATTTTTATCTTAAGGAAACTCCAGAAAGCTAGCAGATGAAAGCCAAAGCTTTAGAAAGTGAGCTCCAGAACCTCAGAAAGAATGCTCAGGCTATTTAAGATGATCAAAAAGTTATCTTTCTGAAATACAGTATGAGCAGTGTGAAGATGACATTGAAGCTGAAAGATTTGAATGCATAGTAACTTCACGAAAGTTTCTATTTTAAAGATAATCTTCTGTTGTCAAAGTTCTTAGAGTATCCCCAAGGGTATAAGAACCAATTCATTCTTTGGTCATTCATCAACTGTGCTTTCATTACCACCTGTGCATCTAATTATGTTGAGAAAGCTTTGAGTTGTCAAAGTTGGGTGGAAGCTATGCTAGATATATGATCAAAGCTCAAAAGAAAGGCAAATTCTTCACATCGTGTTTAAAACATCATCATTAGTACAAAGAAGAAGTTCAAGGAGAATCTGGGTGAAGCTGATATTATCAGGGCAAGTATGACCTCTCAAAAGAAAGGACTAAAAGAAACTATATAAGCAATGTTAAGATCTTTAGCACTCAGATGCTGTGGATAAGGAATCAGCTGCAAGACCATCTCTTGAGGTAATTCGTTCTTTATCTTCTGAGATAATGCTGTGCTATTTATCTTATTAAGAATCTGTGTAGCACTCTAAATCCTAGCTTGTTTTTTCAAAATCCTTTCTTTATGCTATCTTGTTTAAAACGAAGATGCTTAGTAAATATATGTGTCTACTATAGATGTATTCACAAAATCTATTGCTGAAGATCTCTTGTATGTTTTCTAGCTTTGAAAAGTTTTTTTTTTTTAAGTTTTCACATATGCATAATCTTTTCTACATAAAACATCTCTGGGTGGTCTCTCTTCACAACTCTCTTCTGAAGATCTAGCAAAGCAATCAGAAATCATTTGAAATACATACATACATACATACATACATACATACATACATACATACATATATATATATATATATATATATATATGCTTATCAGTTTGCAAGACTGCAGATCTCTATAAGGAAAGGTTTTTCAGTTTGTAAGATCAGAGAGAAGACGGTGTGTTCACAAAGAAGTTTGGTTGGTCAGAAAGAAGTTTTTTTTCTTTGGATTAGAGAATGATGTTTATATGAGAGCTTTGTATCTAGAGTTGGAAGATGAGTCTGTGATATGATATGAATGTTCTACTGTAGGTCAAAAAGTAATCTTTGAAGCTTTAGAAAGTAGCTCCTTCAGAAAGTGAGATCAAGTATCAGAAAACTCTCTTTTTAAAAGAAAGTTGCAAAGGTGGGACTTTTCCCACTCTGACTGAGTTTTTCTCTTTCCCACGTCACTTTGCCTGTAGTCACGTCATATCTCTTTAAACCTCCACGTCTCACTTTGTTCTTAACCATTATCTTCTTGAGCAAGTCACCTCTCTTTTCTTTAACCTTTAACCTCATACACTTGACCATTTCATATACACATACGTTTCTCTGTAACCTTATCTTTTTTTCTTTCGCTCTACAATAGTCTTTCTAAAAATCCTCATCCCTGCATCTGTAACTATTCATCTCTACCTCTGAACCTTTTTCTCTCCTTTTTTTTTAACCCTTCTTGTGTCTTTTCTTTCAACCTCATCTTCTCAAACGTATTCATTTTCCACTTCAATGGCAAAGGAAAAGAATGTGGCTCAATCTGCCTAAGCAAAAACATCCTTTCACATGTATGATGACGCTGGTATGCAAGATCGCTTTAAAAGATTCTTCATGTCCAAAAGAATAGCACTTAGAAAGTCTTTGTGTAAAGACCTACGTGAAAAAGTCACCATACTTAATGAAGTCTTTGCTTTCCAGAAATAGGAGGATTTTCTGCAGATAAATAAACTCATCTTTCCTCGATTTGTCAATGCCTTTTACTCTCATCTGGAGAAACCATCACCATCCCAAGTCAGGGGTGTGATCAGAGATTGCTCCATCAAGATTACAGCTTCTGGACTTGCCAAAATCATCAAGGCTCCATGTGAGGGGATCATCTTGTCACGACCCGACTTGGGCACATGACCGGCACGTGAGGAATCCTCATTCCCACGTAAGCCTCGTGATATCTGAGTCCTTCTATATGCATAATTTAATATAAAATCCTTTTCCAAAACATAAATTCATCTCTGATACAAAACACATGAGTTGCTCTTAATACAAAATAAACCATAGAACTCGTAATCATGAAAATACAAGATATTCATGATAAAAATATGTCAGTCTATCTCTATGGTCCGGGACCCTGCCCGTCATGCACACTGGAGCACTCTATCTCTAAACAGAATACCAAAAGTACTTCACTCACAAAGTGAAGCTCATCAACTGGGAAATTTCTACTGCGGGGGAGGAGATGGAAGAGAAGAACCCACAGCGTCTACTGCACCTATAATGGAGGAAGAGAGAGGGGTGAGTTTCATCTAAAACTCAGTGAGTAAGTCTCACCCATAACCCTCTCATGGGACAGTCAAGGGAAATAAATAATATATATATATATATATATATATATATATATATATATATATTCATCAAACCAGTTAATGCAATAACTCTCAAGTTCATATTCTTAGGAATAACAAATAATTCTGAAATCAATATTCTGTAGAAATCATAAACCACAGTATGCTAACAAAGAAACAGGAATCTCTGGTTATGCCCAATTCATGTGACATAACAAATCTCTGGTTATGCATAGCATAACAAAGTCTCTAATCTTTGGGGCACCTAACTAGATCCCATTCATTATTTCTCTGGCCTGAAGGTGACTTGGTATACTAAGGTTAATGGAATAACTACTGTTAACTCACAGTCTGTTTCTCTATAGCTACTGTCTAGTTCAATCAAAAATCTAAATCTTTTCTCTATATCTCATAAATCTTCTACCCTAGAGTTCACAAGCTCTAGCATATACATATTCTCTATTCTGGAAATCATCATCATGTTTAACAAATCTCTAAATATATACTCTAGCTCTTTGATAAAAATCGCTTTAACAATAATGGTCCCATGAGTTTTCATAAAAACATATATCTCATGCTATAATTTATTGAAATTAACTCTAATGATCAACATAAGGATCATAGGATTTGAACTCATTCACTGTTTAAAGCCGGGAGTATGTGTGCCCCACCAACTTGACCTGGAGAGCTTGGAATGACACCAACAACTGTCATAGAGCAACCATAACTCTAGATTAATATCTAAAAATATCTAGAGAGCTCTATTCTAACTCTACTAAAATTGGGGAAACACCCTCACTTGACAAAAATGAGAAAAATAATCAGTCCAAATCCAAGATTATGAAGAAATAAAGACATAATCTAATAACATGAACTTACCTTGAAGCTTGGAATGATGGATTGGAGTGAATTTGAGAGAAAGAGAGAAAAATGGAGGGGGGAGGGTTTCTGATCTTCGAAAATGAGGGAGGAAGAGAGTG
The DNA here is from genome assembly GCA_031216125.1 of Dalbergia cochinchinensis. NCBI lineage: Eukaryota > Viridiplantae > Streptophyta > Magnoliopsida > Fabales > Fabaceae > Dalbergia > Dalbergia cochinchinensis. The sequence continues at coordinate 46,946,948 of CM062373.1, read as the reverse complement.
GGGAAGGATTTATACTCTCAGTAAGTGAAAATGACGTCGTTCTGTACTGTTTCTGGTCTACTAACACCGCTATAGCGGTCTAGCTACTTGCGGCTGATACACTTATGACCGCTATAGCAGTACCCAGACGCAAAACTACCCTGCTGTACACGCTGTGACCGCTATAGCGGTCTTGGACTGCTATAGCGGTGACAGTAAAACTGCTGTCAACACCTCTGGGTGCTCCTGGCATTTGGGTTGTCTCACTACTCACTTATTTACATTTATTAATTTTAAGTTAACTTTAAAACATAAATGTAAATAAGGAAATACCCCCAATTTGGATTCAAATAAAATATCAAAAAAAATCAAAACTCCATCAAATCAAAATCCAAATTTTGGGTTTTAGTTCAAATCCAAGAATTTCTGAGATTTTCTAAACTTGTGGGTTAACAACGAAACATTTGTAGGTTTTATAAAATTCATTAAAAATTACTCTTCAACTTGTTTTCCCTCAAGGAACAATTATCGGGACTTTTGATCCCAAGAATATGGTTCTATCATATAGCCCTCCAAGGAGGTGTAGGATCCAGACTCAGTAAAATTCAGGACCTGACGGTGGTTCCCAGGGAATCCTTGAGGCTGTACAGAACCTTACTGCTGACCCGTGTACCTCGGGTATCACACATCTGCAAATCCTCACCCAATTGGTCAAAATCTCTTGGTGTAAATGAAGAAGACGTGTCCAGGCATCTCACTGACTCTATCATCCACAAGTCTAATGAGATTACCATTGCTATGTTGAGTGCTAAGGCAAAAAAAGTATACACAGTTGTTCAGTTTTCTATGCTTCCACATATTGGCAGCACAGATGCTCTTGTTAGAATAGATTGCATGCTTCTTGATTGCCTAATGGGAAAAAGAAAAATGAACCTACCTATGCTTATTCTTGACTACATGATGAGTGCCACAATAAAGGAAACTCGAAGAACTGCGAGTGTTTCTTATGGCATGCTTCTGACAAGGATGCTTCAATGGTTGGACTTTCCTCTTGACATAGAAAGCTATAAGCTGGTGGAAGGAACCATTTTCACATCCTCCTCTTTCAGAACCTCGAGAAAGAGGTTAACCCTCCAAATAGCTGAGCCCACAAGGCAAAGCCCTAGTACAAGAGGTGAACAAGCTCAAGAGGCCTCTCAAATGTCTCAGTCCAACCAAGAAAAAGCTAAAGGGAAAAGAAAACTCATTCTTCCTGAAAGTGAATTTGATGAAGAGGATGCTCCCTTAATCCAACATTATAAAAGGAGAACAAAAAGAAGAGAGGAGGCAGGCACTCAAGCATTAAGAGCTATAACCAAACATGAAAAAGTTATTAGTAGAAAGGAGATTGAGCTAAGATGCAAAAAAATGCACAAGAGTGTATCAAGTGTTACTGTTCTATGGGGGAAGTTAAAAAGTTTCAGGAGAAGGGATATCATGTAACTATGCTGAACGATAATGAAAGAGAGGAAGAAGAAGCTGAGGAAGAACAGGCTGTAACATCATCATCTGAAGAAGAGGAAAATCTCTTGAGCAGTGAGAAGGCCAGACTGTGTGCTATGTCCAGTTCTAGGCCCGCACCTAAAGAGCTTCAGCTGGAGCCTATTATTGAAGAACCAGAATAAGAGAACTTGCAACTTATTTTGCTCTCATTCCATTTGTATCACAGCTTCCCTCTTCTATTTATATCCTTTCGGTTGAAAAGAAGGGAACAGAATATCTGAAGGTCCAGCACCTGCTATTCTGGAAGCTGGTGCTTCTGTACTGGGCCAGAATGTTCCTGACTTCTCTGCTCCTGCACAAGATGTTCTTGCTTCTTCCTTACTTCAAATGTTAGTTGCTGTTTTTTGCTGAGCCTATACCTATTCCCGCAGTCTCTGCTTTTGTCTCTGCCATATCTGAAAATGCTCATGGACAACCATCCTCACCTCCTTTTGATGTACGAGATGACACTAGGGCTGACTCACCAAGATCAGGGGACACTATACCCCTAGACTTTCCAGAGCTATCTACCAGACCTGCTCCTACTCCTATCAATCTGCCACCTCCATCGTCAACAGAGACTTCAACAAGTTATTAAGTCATCCTGAGGAATCTGAGAGATATTTCTTCCAAACGGGATAGATTTCAAGCAACCTTGTCAGGACATGGTGCTCAGTTGAGATAGATGAAAGGTCTACAACTTCAGATGTTTTAGTGGATATAGTGTGCATTCCCTAGTACACCTCTTTTTTTATGATGCCAAAAAGGGAGAAGTTTAGATTGAAGAAAATCTGTGCTGGTAGGATTCAGGGGGAGCTTTGCTTATGAAGGCTGTGCTGAGATACTCAAGGGGAGCCCAGATTTCTTTGCTTAGCTGTTTTTTTTGTATATCTCTGAACATTTATTCTATTTATATAATTTGTTTCTTCTTTTATCATTATCTCTTTATGACCTTTATGCTATATATCTTCATTAGCTCATGTGTTTGATGCATACATGTTTTTCATGCTTCATGTTTTGTCTTTATTTTAAAGCTATGAATCATATCTATACTCTTTCTAAGCTCAGCTAATCACATATATCTCTGTCAAATGTCTGCTTCCTATCTTGAATGTGTATGGTTTGACATGTTTATTCATATACGCTGGATATTAGCTTACACGTGTTCTGTGATTAGTCTTGGGCAAGTATCATTAGGAGCACAAGTTAGTTGTTGCTCTGATACTAGTTTTATAAGCTGAGTCTTGACATACATGATGAGCTTAATCGCTTTTTTTTATCCTTTACTCTTGTAAGAGATGGTTTTCTAATGTGTTGTGTATAACTTGATCAAAGTTTGGTTGTAAATAGTTTCTGACTTGTCTTCAGAATCCTGCGCTTACATGTATTGAAAAGACCAAGATCAGTTAACAAGTTTCAGAAATCTCTCGAAGAGTAATGTGTTATGTTTTTTACAAAACTTGTTTTAAAGATCATATATACTCTGTTTTTGAAAACACCTTTTTCATGATCTGATTCTTATAGAAAGTTTCATAGCTCAGTTCAAAATCTCTTGCTAATTCAGGGATTGACCCCTAAATGAGCCTCAGACATCTTACATAGCAATATGTTGATCTTATCCCTCTTATGGCTTTTCTGAGCATCAGAAACTACATAATCGGCAGTTTGTTTTCCAAAATTATGAATGTTCTATTTCATTTATCATATCTTTGAACATTCCTTTCAAAGTTTCTTTCAGATTAAGATGTTCTAAAAATGGATCCAGTCAAGATAATATATCACAAGTATTACTTGTTAAGTTTTCAAGCATGAGGATTTCAAGAAAGTTCCTTTCTTTTGACAAATGATCAAACTGGTTGTTTATCCATAGCTTAAATGTCTTTCTCTTTAACAACTGCTCTTATAACGTTCAAAAAGTATGCCAAGTTTGTTTTTTGCTTCAAGCAAAACAATAACAGCTTTGATTAAATGTCACTTAAGGCCAAAATGTTTTTATATGATCCATATCATGCCTTAAGAAAAAGAACTTTATGAAAATCTCTCTTTATGATATATTGAAGGAATATGTATATCACGTTTACATTTCTATAATGTTTCTTTCAATTATCTTTTCAAAGATTTTCTTCAAATTGGCTTGTCATCATAAAAAAAGGGGACATTGTTAACTCCAGAACCCTTTGCGCTTATTTGTTTTGTGTAACATCCTAATTTTTAACCCAATACTCTAGAACATAATTAGGTTAATCATTAGTCTGTAACGTCATAGCTTTCTTATTACTTAAAATACTTAGCAGAAATACTGGTAAATTTTTTTTGAATTATAAAAGCAAAGTGAGAGCCGCGTGACACGTTTAACTAGTAATGCACAAAGGTAATAAAGCAAACACCGCATAGCAACATCACATAAGCAAGTAAAAGCACATCATAATAACATTGAACTGCATAATTATATATATATATATATATATATATATATATATATATATATATATATATATATATATCTGATATGCTCACTCACAAGGAGCGAGACTTAGTTTGGTACAACTGGAATGAAAATACATGGAAACGAAAGTACAACAAAGGTGATAAAAGAAACTCTCCTAACTCTAGTGCGCCTATAAGTGGATAGCCCCAAAGACAAAAGAAGGCTATCCTAGTCTAGTTAAGCTCGAGCACCAGAACCGCGACGGTCGTCTCCTACTGCGGGCCTCTTTGGAAAGGAGGGATGTACCCGATCCACTGGGCGATCTCGGCTGGGGTGGCAATACGTTGCATCGGTCAGACGTGGGCTCCACGACGGGGAGTCATCCTCACCCGTCCTCCACGCACTGGCTGAGCGACGGAAGCCTCGCTACCCTCCCCAGCGCCCATCGGCACAGTGGGGGAGGATCCCTCGGAAGGTACCTGAGTGGCAGAATCCTCCGAAGGGTCCATCTTGGAGAATGATGAGGGCGAGCGGGGTACATACTGTGGGTAGTCCTGGATGGCAGAGGCCGTCGGTGGGGTGCGGCGGATCCGCTCCTTTTGAGGACGTGCGTGCTCGAACACGAAGTCGTCGCTGTAGGGTGAGACAGGAGAGAATTGGTGGCTATGTACGGGGTGATTAAAGGGCCGTCCAACGAACATAAATACTCGGACGACGCTACGGCCCACAAAATGGTATGACCCGTGGTCCAGATCATGATGTACCTCCCAAGTTGGGGTGTCCATGAAAACCACGAACGTCGCCATCTGAAGACGTGACGGAAAGAAAGAGATAGAGGGAGTGAGAATCTTGCTAAAGAATCTCAGTAGGGCCTCCTACTACCTAGGTGTCATCATCTACGTCCTCAGGAACCTTGGGTTTAGTTATACGAAACCAGTGAGCATGTATTAAGTCCATTTTTAGGTTCAAAAACATAGTTTAGCCAAGGTCCGTTCATTTTAGCATGATTCTTAATGTCATGGATGCAAGCGTATTAAAGAATGTATGTATGGCTCTACTTAATGCAAAAATAATCATCATATACATAGAACATCATAATAGTAGTGGCAAATAAATTCTCTTTGTGACATAATCATCATAACTTCCTCATAGGCCACCCTAAAAGACAAGCGCTCTGGGGGTGCTCGGCCGAACCGGTGTCACCCAGAACGTGTCACATCTCTAGGTTATGAGCTCATACCTTAACTAGTCGTCACTAGTTCTTACTTACCACTTAACGACAAGCGTATCATAAATCATAAATCCCGACTATCTGAGTACGGGTTAGGGGACAATTCTCTTAGGGGTACTCGGCCGAATTGGTGTCACCTAAGAGTATAAATTGGTACCGATGTCACATGAGTTCTATGGAGGTGCTCGGCCGAACCGGTGTCATCCTAGAACCCATCTTAGTACCTTAATTTTCAAAATCCCTTTAAGTCCCCAAATTTGTCAGAAATTCGGCGGCACAATGGCATTACGCCGAATTCCTTCCAAATTTGCTTTATGCCATATAAACATATATCCTCATGAATTCCTCATATGAATAACATTATCATCCTTCACATAACACATGCATCATCATAGAACATTCAAACGCTTACCCTTACGGTAGCTTATGCTTTGACCCTTACGGGTCTTAATCTTGAGATATAGTTCTCTAACATCCGTCGTTCATATGTTATGCACCTAAGGGCTCATAATTAATCATCATTCCTAATCCTCATGTTCATACTCAAATCTGAAAAGCATAGGGCAGAATTTCTATTTTGTGGTTACGGGGTTCTAGAACTTACGTTTTAGACCCTTTCTCGGTTCCGTCTTCGCCTAAGGCACTATAAATTAAATCTAAATCAATTATGAGACATTCCTATGCTTACGAACTAATTATAAATCACATTTATCATGTTGTAATGTTGCTGGACAGAATCCAGAAAACTAAATGTTCTAAGAGTTCTACATTTGCATTTTTACGGTTTTCTAGTTACTAGTTTCCCTATAGGTGCTAGAATTCAATTCTAATCCAAATGTTACCAAGTTTTTCATGTCTAAACAATCCTAATCTGATTATGTTCTCATTAAAACAGTTTGGAAAAGTTCCAAAAACAAATGGGTCTAAACTATGTTAAATTCTAGCTTTATGGTATTTCTAGTTAGCTAGTTTCTTACCTATCATGCATAGAATCATTTCTACATCATCATGTGATATTTTCACATATTCTAACACATCAAAACATCATCATACAGCCACAAACTCATCATGACAGTACCGAAAACATCTAACTTCAATAAGAGAACAAAATTGACATCTCTAGGTACATAAGTTAACTAGTTTATCTTGGAATCAATTTAGAATCTCTAAAACTCTTTGCAAATCATTTTAAATTCATTAGAAGGCTAAGAGAACCCTTAGGTCAGTGACCAAAATATATTTCATCTTCAAAAAGGGAATAAAATTATAACTCATGATAACGTAACCTTATAAAGATTTGTAAAGTTTATGGAAAAACTTAGAACATAGATTATCAGCCCTTGTAGCTAGATGAAAACTCATTGCAAGTCCATCATCACTGCTTGGCCGAAACATGCATTCAAAGAATGCATTGACATTAAACTTTAACTTGAAATGAAATGGGCAAGTCTTTGAGCTCTAGGTTCTTAAGTTATGACATAAAATAAACGTGCTCATGCCTTTCATTTTTAATCTTGCTTACAAAATAAAGTGATGACTTAAATTGAATATGCAAGGCATAAACTTAAACGTGCAAGCTTGAAAGTGAATATGCAAGGTTCAATTCTTTATTTTAGTGCTCTTGGCCCAACAACAATCGACTTTAAGGCCGAAATAGAAAGGCATTCGAGAAATTAATTAGGTGATAATGCAAGTTCAATTTTAGTCTTTATGTTCTTAGGTGATAGCTTGAAAGTAAAGGTGCATAGCAAGAATGTAAATATAAATGCAAGCATAAAATAAATTATGCAAGTTCATTTTATCTTTCTAGAGCTCTTAACAAGACTTTAAAGGAACTTAAACCTCAACCCAAACTCATCAAACCAAGATCAAGTAAAGTCTAGAGTCCTTAGAACTCAACATAATATTTTAGAAAGTCAAAACATTTAGCATGTAAAAGACAAGGAAGTGGCCGAAACTTCAAGAAGGAAAAGGAACATTTTAAAACTCTAGGGCCCATGATCTTGATGATATATTAACACTAACATCATGAGACCTCATCATTGAGTCATTAAAACCATTTTGAAATATCACCAAAGATAGAGTTCTCAAGAGTTCAAGAAAAGAAGAACTAGAAACATTTTTGCTTAAGAACAAAGATCAACCTCTAGAGTTTGTTTCAAGTGATGAACATCATTATGAAACTCTCATCATCAAGCTCTCATTTCTCTATTCTCAAGGGCTCATGGCCGAAACAAGAAAGAAAAAGGAATAGAGAAGAAGTTCTAAAAAGAAAATAAGAGAAACCATAAACATCAAGCTTTAAAGAAGGACATTCATGAAAAGAAATCCCTACTTGGTGTGATGATCTTGAAGATGGGAGAAGAAGATGAAGAAGATGAAGAACTTGAAGAACTTTGAAGAGCTTGAAGAACACTAGAACTTTGAGAGAAAAAGAAAAGCTTTGGAGAGAACTTGTAACGCCCCAATTTTTACTGTAATTTTTACTGTCATTAGAAATTACTCAATTACTGAATTACCGTAGGTAATTATTACATAAGATTTGAGGCCGAACAATCCTCAATAAAGGAATATAACATTAGAAGAGAGGTTAGGAACGATTCATGCGAGAGTCGCAAATCCCGAATTTCTGTACGTATAAAATGACCAAAATGTCCCTCAAGTTATTTTACTCAGAAAATGAGGATTGTGGGCCCCACATATTCTCAAGGGGATGTTTTGAGAATAATAAGGGATTGTTTGTGTTATGTGTGTTAATAGAGCAGAAGAATCTCAATTTTGAGTTCCGACGCACGAAAAGACCAAAACGCCCCTGCGGCTGTTTTAACTCCGATGTGCGTGCCGACTGAGCCCGAACCTCACTAAAATGTTTTAAAATGTGTTTTTAAGCCATGATTAACCATTGGTTAAGCTCGGGTGGCCTTGGGCAGTTTTTAAGTGAAAGTACGATTTTGTCCCTGCTTTTTGGCGCTTTGCCAATTTCGGGATTTTCGATTCATATACCGAAACCTAAGCAATATTAGGCTCAAATTAAAGCTTATTAAATTCTAAATATTAATCTAGATTCAAAATTATGTATTTAGATTGATTAGAACCCAAAATTGCTCAAAAACACCCAAATTGCTTACTAATTCACTTAAGCCCTTAACGGTAAATTCTCTAAATTACATGAATACCTTGCCTACACCTAAATAATGCATGGAACACACAAATTTCACTTCTTTGGGCTGTAATGCACGAAATTATTGATGCCATTATGCAGCTGAATTATTTCCAAAAGTTGCACTAAAACAAAATGCCAAAATGTCACCATAAGAGACATAATTCCTTAATTTCATACAACTTTGTCTAAAATGATTTTTCCTCCATTATTACTCCTGAAAAATTCTGACAACTACCTCCTCATTTTGGCCAATTAGAAGCCTCAAAATCTTCTATAAATAGGCTTGCTTGAGTGGTCTTGGAATGCTTGGTTCATAACTAGTTTTTAGGAGCACCAAAAACTTTCTTTCTTCCTCCTCTTTGGCTGAATTCTTTCTTCAATTTTTCAAAGAGATTTTGTGTCATTTCACTTCAAGAAATCAAGTTCTCTTCCTCTTCTTCAACTCAGATTAGGTAGGGAGTAGTTTCCAAATTTATTTCTATGCTTTGAGGAGTTGTGTTTTTAGCTCAAAATGATGAAATTATGAACTTGCCTTAGCTTTTCATTTTGGTTTTCCTCTTCAATTTTTTTTAACCAATTCAACCATATGGCCTAGGTGGAACTAAGATGATGGCTTGATGATGAGGACCTTGAGGGTGGGTTGTAAATCCATCACAAGTTAGGCCTCTAAAGCTTGAAAATTCCACTTGATGCAAAACCTTAAAGAATAATGCTTTATGATGCTAAAACAAAGATTTTTAGTTTAGAACTTGAAAGATGTATTTTTTTCCTTTTATGTTTTATTTCTTGTTAAGATATGTATTGGGTTGAATTTATAATTCTTTTAAAGTCTTGAAGGAGCTCTAGTAAAGAAACAAAATGAATTTGCATCCATGATTAAGTTTATGCTTTGCATAACCATGTTTACCTTCTATGTCATCACTAAATTTTCAAGAATGAATAAATGAACTTGCATTTCTCATGTTTAAATTCCAAGCTTGTATTTCATGTTTATGTTTCAAGTCATCACTTAATCTTTCAAGATAATTAAGAGGTTGCATCTCATATTTAATTTATGCTCTCACTATATTTTATAATGGCTAAAAGAATCAACGCATGACATGTTTATTTTATGCCATCACCTAAAGATCCTAGAGCTTAAAGACTTGCCCATGTATCACAAGCAAAGAAATATGATTATTGGAGTTAAAGAATTTATTCTTTAAAAAGTCTTGAGATTGGAGCTTAAAAAGATGTAATAATAATTCTCTTCTCCCTCTCGGTCTGTGCGGACTACCGCCGCTCCGGTTTCTTAATATTCTCTTCTCTCTCTATCGTCTGTGCGGACTACCGCCTCAGGTTTCTTAATATTCTCTTCTCCCTCTCTTGGTCTGTGCGGATTACCGCTCCAGCTTTCTTGTATCATGTTTATATTTCAAGTTCTTGCATCATGTTTAATTTTCAAGTCATCACCTTAAATCTTAAAGATAAAGAAATGGAATTGCATATCATGTTTATAATTCCAAGCTATCACCTTATAAAGATAAGATTAAAATAAGGTTGCATAGCATGTTTATAATTCTAAGATGTCACCTAAATCTCTAAAGCTCAAGACTTACTCCTTTTATCTTAAGTGAGAATTTTAATTTTGAAGATCCTCCCAAATTTGACAAAAGAACTAGTTTCTAAATGAGTTTTAAGGCTTTGCAAGGATTTTACTGGGGAACTAGTATTTTATATGCACTTAAAATATGATTCTATGTAATTGCATGAGGTTCATGATTCGCCATCGATCCGAGTTTAGTATCAATGTGTGATAATGATTTGATATGATTGAAGTTGTGATAATTATGGTTTATTGTTAAGAGAATGATTCATAATTGGTTTAGTAACTAATTAGTTCTATAATTGATAATTCTATGTAAGGATTGGATGCTTATTAAGTACTTGATATCATTGAATGATTTCTGACTTGCATGTTATAGTTGCTGTTGCAAATAATAAGAATGCTTATACATGAAATGTTCTTATGTAAAATTCACCTTTGTTGCTAGAAGAAAGTGTATCATTGTAAAAGTGTAATTTGGAAAGGTTCTGCTAAGGAAAGACTTGGTATTTAAGCGTGTCCATTGTGACCCACCTCTCTTTCTGGGAATCTCCCATATGCATGATTACTGATTGATATATATTATTCTAGCTTAAGACTATAAATGAGAAAATGTTATGATGTTTATGAATTGTATTATGATATAACATGCAAAGATTTAATGGTGACTTAAACTTATAAGAAAATGATCCTTTGGAACCATCAGACTATAGGTGGTGAAAAGGTGATTTTAGCCCCTAACCCGTTCTCTCAAAAGGGTAGAGTCGGGACTTTAGCTTATCAAAAGGGATAAGTATATGCTAGTGACGACTAGTAAAGTATGAGCTCATAACCTAAATTACTCCCAAAAGGGTGGAGTATAGGGTGGCCCAAGGAAAATAATGATGATGATAAGATTTTAAGTCACCTAAGGCACTAAAGAAATGAAATATGTGCACTGTGTCCATGTGTAGCTAATATTATATGACGTTCTTTTATGCATGTTATTTTGATAATGATGATGAGGAATATGATGTAATGATAAAGGAAATGTTCATTGTAAATATGACATGTTAAGAATAAGATGCATTATAAGACGCATGATTAAAAATTGACGAACCTCGGTTAAGTATTTGTCCGAACTTACAATGAATCTTTGCATGCTCACTATTTTAGAATAATCCCAAGGTTCCTTGGGACTTTGATGATGACAACTCGTAGAAGGAGGTACCTTACCGAGAATTCTTTAGCAAGATTCTCACTCCTTTTCTTTATTTCCGTCATTGTCTCCAGATTCAAATGGCGACATTCGTCTGTTCGTTGATACCCCTACTTGGGAATTCCACTATGATCCGTGCATCGCTCGTATCATTTTGAAGGGAGGTCTTGTGATTCGTGTTTTTATTTACATAGGTCGCCCATTTGCACATCCTGTCCCTAGTTATCGATTTTCTCCTACTTCTCCCTATGGCGATGAAATGGTTTTCGAACATGCACGTCCACTTAATGAAAGGATGTTACGTTCTTATCCCGCTTCATCTGCTGTCCATGGATTTCAGAGTATGTTCGAGACGAGATATTCAAACGGCTGATCCTTCAGAGGACACTCCTACTCATGTATATTCTCGAGAGCTCTGCTCCTACTCCCACACGTGTAAGAGAGGATAGTGAGGAAACAGTTGTTCAGCCGAGGTTAGCAAGAAGGCCGTCCATGCGACTCTCACTGGTGCATCTCGTGTGTCGCCTCCCGAGGGAGCTCATCAGTGGATCGGATTTATTCCCCCATTTTCAGGACAGTGGCCATAGAAGGTTCTTAGTAGACTTATGTGTGATCATGCACCCTAGTTTTAGGATAACCTTCCGGCTTATGGAGTTATCTAGTTTAGGGGCATGAATTTCCTTAAGTATATTTTCTTTTATGGGTTTGCATAAGATAATGATGTATGAACATAACCCACCCTTTGAGTGAGGTTATTGTATGTAAATATATGCTATAATGTGCTTATGGATGTTATATGATGGAGCCTAAGTGATATGATGTGATATATTCTTAAACGTCTTATTATACTCCGCTTACTCGTTCACGTTGTACTCGGCTCACGTTTTCAATTATGTGTTTAAAAAAAAAAAAGGCTCGTAATTTCACTAAGTATTTTCAAATTATGAAGAAAGAACCAAAGCAAGGAGTAAAGTCTAGTCATTAATCAGATTCAACCTAGGTGTATCTGGTTAATTACTAGGGTGTTACAGAACTAAACTTTGCAAATGATCTAAAAGTGGTGCAAGCTCCTCAAGACATTCTATTTATAGAGAAATGAAGCAAATGGAGGGGTGTGTGTGGTGATGAAGGCTTCAGCCATTGTGTGCAGAATTGGGGAGAAAAATATCTCTTACAAGGCATGGTTGAAGGCATGGTGAGTTATGGGTTCATGTATGGTGAGGTATGGTTCAAGGTATGGCCTCAAGCATAGTTCTTTGAGTGAGAAACAATTCAACATGTGTGGTAATTGAGAGAGAGAGAGGGCCGAAATGCATCAGCCATGGGAGGAGGGTTTCTTGCATTTTAATTGTGGTTTAGAGTTGTGTTTAGGTATATCTTTGATTAGGATTAAGATTAGGAATTTGTAAGAAAGTGTTTAGGGGAGAAAATGGGTAATTAAGGTTGTCAAGACATAATTAAAGAGTGTTCTTGCATCATTAGTGAGTTATAAATTCATTTTAGTGTATAAACAATTCTAGACACAATTCCTTGATTTAAGGAATTGGAGAGAGAAAACACTATTCAAGATTCCAAGAGTGAAATCTTGAGTTTTAGAAAAGAGATTTAAATCTAATCTAAGCAATCTTAGGTTCTAATTAATTTTAATAATTTATTTTGACTCTAGATTAATCATGGAAATTAATTAATCTTTGTTTAGAGCCTAATATTGCTTAGGTTTGCTTAATTACATCATTAAGTTCAAAAACACTATTCTAGGGGCAAAATCGTAATTTTGTATTAAAATTGCCCGGGACTGCCAGGACTTAAACAGTTGTTTTGAAATATGTAATAACATGGTTTTAAACCTCTAGGGAAAGTTTCGGGCTCAAACGGCACCTTTACCAACATAAAACGCTATAGGGGTATTTTGGTCATTTTGACCCGAAACTGCGGAAAATGAGACTTCCGTCTCCGGAACCACTCAAGGATCATTCAATCCCCTTCAAACATTGAGTTGACCCTTCGAGGACTGCCGAGTTGGCCATCCTCGAATTCCAGGCCGAAAATGACCTCAGGGGCATTTCGGTCATTTTCTACTCAGACAGAAAATCGGGGTGTTACATTTTGAATGACAACAAAGCTAATTTGAAGAAAATGCTTTGAAGAATGACTGATGTCTCTATTAAGTTTCTTGTAAGATTATAACAGGTTTCTATCGTTTAGTAAGAGCAAGGCTTACTCAAATAAGAGTATATTTCACTATATATCTGTAAACATATTTATCTCATGTTATGAGATCTGAAATGAAACAGAAGTGAAATTACCCAAGCAATTGATAGTAAATGATAAGAAAAAGGTTTCAACGCTGCAAGGAACCAAGTTCAGAGACTTCAGAAAGTAGCACGGAACATGAAAAAGTACACTCAAGATGAAGATATTAACTCATGTCCAAGAGCAACGTGTTACTTAATCTTCAATCATCACAATTGTAAAGATATTATCAACAAAGAAGATTTGATTGAAGATTAAAAAATGTAAAACTCTTTAAGGGACTGATTGCATATATTAGAAAGCTCACCCATGAATAGAGTAAAGAATGCTATATGAAAGGGAGGGAAATTTGAAATTTGAAATTCAAATAATCAAGTCAAACCCAGTTTCAAACTAGTACGTCATCTCCTTTACCTATTTGATCAACCACCTTGGCTTCATGAAGGAGAAGTTTAGAAAGTATGCTCAGAGAGTAGAAAAGTAATTTCTAAAGGAAGATAAAAAAACTCAACTTTACAACGGCTTCTGTAATCGATGTGACAAATCTGTTAACATCTCTTCTAGTTGTTTTTTTCTTGACACAACTGATGATCAACATGTGTCACTTAAGGAACTGATATATGGCAATGGTCACAAAGAAAGACCACTATATAAGGAGATACTATGCTTAAAGACCAATGAGAGATTTGAAGATTCAAAAAAGGAAACTTTGCAAAAATCTTTTCCCACTTCCTGAAATATTCAATCTTTACCATGTAATCAGTTTTATCCTTGAAGTGTAAGAAAATCTTCCTTCCATATTCTTAGTTAGATTTATGCTCTTCCTATGGAAGAACTAGAAGAAAGAAGTCATTCAAATTTTCCCAAGAACTTTTTCATGTATATGTTAAGGAAACTTGAGTGTAGGTTAGTTTGAATGGCAACCCAAACACTCAGCCTTTGTATCCTCGATCCAGTAGCGATCGTTGTGAAATAGCTTAGAGAGGCTACTATAAAACTACTTTTAATGTGACAATAGAGGTTGCTACTATTCATGGGTTAGCTTGAAGAGGCTAGTACAATACTACTCATGTTAGCTTGGAGAGACTAGTACAATACTACTCAGTTTAGCGTGGAAAGGTTGGTAAAAGAATACTTAACTTGTGATAGTTTCTGAGTTGGTCTGCTGGCATAAGTGTTAGCTTGGAGGGCTAGTACAATACTACTCATGTTAGCTTGGAGAGGCTAGTACAATACTACTCGGTTTAGCCTGAAGAGGCTAGAAAAAGGAATACTCAACTTGTGATAGTCTCTGAGTTAGTTTGTTGGCACAAGTGAGAGCTTGGGAAGGCTAATGTAAAGACTATCCAGTTTACTTTCTCAGGTTGAGAAATTTGTTTTGAATGGAACCTCAACAGTTGTTGAGTACTGGGTGTAGGCAGGTTAGCCGAACCAATGTAAAATCCTTTGTATCTTCTCTCTCTTTCTCTGATCTACTTTATATTTCTTTGTTGCGCATTCTTTTTATTCATATGCTGATTTATCTTACTGGTCGTTCAGTTATTCCTTTTAATTATGAATGTTTAATTTAACAAGGTTTAGAAATCTACTTTCTGAAGCTACTAACTATGTTTCCGTTGTACTACAAGTTTTACACTTGATAGTATTTGTTTTCAGAAGCTTCAGAAAATACGAAAATAATCAATGCACGATTCAACCCCTTTCTCGTGCACATCTCCACCTACAACTACTTTCATGAAAAGGTCACAAACAATACCTTCTATATAGATATATACAAAAAAATATTCTTTCTCATTTATAAGACAAACGACATTAGAGGAAAAAGAAAAATAGTCAGTCATGATTATTATAGCACAATTTGATCTCTCTAAATAATATGATTTAAAATTATTTATTTAAATATTAATATTGCTTTTAATTATATTCTTAAATATCAAAATTCTTTGAATCTCCTGAAAACAAAAACTAAAATGGAAGCTAATCGAATCACAAGCCATGTATCCAAGTTTACTTCATGATTTACACTAATCTAATATGCTCTCACAGACCACTACTCAAATAAAATTACACAGTGATAACAGTAAAAATAGATGGAGAGAGTAATATACGGAGTGTATTACTTACTCGGTTGTTACTCCAACGAATATATTTTCCATTGCAACAGTTTTGTCACTCACCACTCAAGCTTTAAAAGGTAGAGTCCTTTCTCCCGATCCATCATCACATGACATAAGCCCATTTGTAACACCCTAATAATTGACTCAATACACCTAGGATGTACTCAAGTTAATTATTACTTATTACTCTTTTGTTCCAGTTTTTAATTCTAGTCTTTAGAAAATACTAAGCGAAAATATGGGTAAAATTATTCTTTTTGGAAATGAACGGTAAAACAAGAGCTACGCGAGTGCATAAAGTAAACCGTATTGTTGACTTGCAAAGGAAAATTATAACATAACAAATGAAATGAAAAGAAACAACATCATAGATCGTTATATATAAATAGTTATACCATACACCAAGTCAAGTAGTAGTAGCATTAATACAGTCATCCGTTCATACTATGAAGAAACATCAAGAAAATACATTTGAACCCTCTAACTACAATAGTGCAACTAAAACAGATAACTTCTAAAAGCAAAAGAAGGTTATCCTAAACATGTACGGGTGTGTGCGCTCGAGTCAGCTACCAACTCTTACTCCTACCCATCAAAAGGATGTACATAACCAACCCACTGAGCCAAGTCGGCCGAGGTGGCCAAGCGGTGAAAGGGTTGGGCATGTGTTCCATGATAGGGCACCATCCTCACCCTGCCTCCTCAAAGTGGTTGCGTCACAGTAGCCTCGCTACCTAATTCCATGGGTATGGTGGGGGAGGAACCCATAGATGGGATGTCTGTTTTGGAGGGGCTGGTCTCAGAATGAGCTGGGGGTGAGCAAGGAATATACTACGCGTAGTCTCGGACGGTGGAGGCAGTAGCGGGGGTACGACAGATGCACTCTCCTCAAGGGCATGTACGCTCAAAGAGTAGGTCATCGGCGAAGGCCAAGGTCAGTGAGAATCGGAAGCTACTAACCGGCTGAGCGAAAAGGCGATCTAGGAATTCAAACAGACTGACTGAGCAATGACAAACAAAGTGATACGACTGGTGTGTGGCATCAAAATACAACTCCCAAGTCAGTGCATCAACATAAATCACGAAGGCTGCCATTGTCCTCTAAAGACCCGACGGAAAGAAAAGATAGAGGGAGTGAGAAACTTAATAAAGAATCTCAGTAAGGTATTCTCCTATCTTGGTGTCATCGTCTACGTCCTTATGAACCTTGGGTTTCTTTATAAAAAGGTGAACATGCATAAGGTTCAATTTTAAAGTTCTAAAGTACCATTTACTGAGGCATATTCATTTTAGCATGCATCTTGGATGTCATGAATGCAACATACCTTATCATGAGATGCATGGCAATGCAATGTACAATATACTAATTCCAATCATAAGATATGCTCATGGATCATAACAATTATAACATAACTTTCTTCCATTTATCTTTTAGGTGACTTAGATTAATTCTTTCTCTCATTTAAGGCTACCCTATTTCTCTCACCTTTTGAGAGTTCTAGATTATGAGCTCATACCTCACTAGTCGTCCCTAGCATAATCTTATCCTATGATAAGTTAACACCCGACTCAGAGAGTACGGGATATGGGGCAATAGGATCACCTTTCATAACCTTTAATTTGGGGAGTCTAAATGACCACTTCTTTATTGGATCACCTCTCATAACCTTTAATTCAGGGAGTCTAGAGGATCATTTCCACATATTTTTGTGTCACCTTTATATTAGCATGTTATGTTAAGATGCAAAAACACAACTTATTATATAATGTCACATGCTTTCATATTAGTTTCATACATGCATCTGAAACATTTCAAGTGAAAACATAACATGCTATAACAATATTTATGCAAACATAATCATCGCATACACCTCAAGTACATCAATCCATAACACTTTATAAAGCAAGCACCCAAATAATTCTTTAATCAATTAAACTTCTAATCGGGTAAACCCAACTTTTGTATTTATTTATTTATGTACCTAAGGGATCAATCCCAATGATTCTTATTAATTATTAACCCAAAAACATTACTTAAACAAATCTGGACATATTTGAAATAAAAATGAAATGAACCATTTTGGTGTCCTTATAAAATACATTTTTGACCATTTCTCATTACCAGCTTTTCTTATGATGTTAAAATTAATTTCTAAGCCAATTATGGGTGATTCCTATATACTAACTAAGTGTTAAATGTCATTTTCACTTAAGTATCACATACTGTAATAGAAAGTATATTTTTATTTTAAAGAGTCCTAAAATTTACTTTTTTCGGTTCTTTCTAGTTACTAAACTTTCCTTTAACTGTCGCAATGATTAACATACCCATTAATAACAATTTTTGCATGTTAAGAGGACTCCAAACAACATACATCAATTCTGGAAAGTTTTGAACCGAAATCAAAATCTAATTCCATAAGAGCATACAAAATTGTGAAGCAAGCATTTCTAGTGACTAGTCTTTCTTAGAACTAATTCTAGATCAAGGAATGCCCTCATAATCAATTCTATTCCTCATGGTAACACAATTGATAACCTTAGATCAATAGCATAATTAGAGAGCTTTAATAAAAGGATGTTTACATTTAATAAGATATATATATATATATATATATATATATATATATATATATATAAATATATATATATATATATATATATATATATATATATATATATATTCCATGAGTCAAACTTCTCATGTGAATTGAAAAGGTGAGTCTTGCTAGATTAATTAAATGATGGCATAACTTTAAACATGTAATGTAAACTTCGTTTTTAATCTTGGCATTATAGGGTGATGATAAGGGAAACATAAATATGATATGCAAAGTTTGAATATAAATATGAAAATGCAAACTCCATTTTTAATCATTAAGTTTAGGTGATGACTTGAAAAGTAAATATGCTAGGCAAGGAAATGTAAATATGGATGCAAGTCCAATTCTTTATTTTAGTGCTCTAGGCCCCTTAGAGTTTTTACTCTAAATCAACAATCAACTTTAAGGTTGAAATAGACAAGCTTCAAGATTAATTATTTAAGTGATGGCAAGGAAATATAAATATGAATGCAAAGCTTGAATATAAATATGAAAATGTAAGCTCTATTTTTAATCTTTAAGTTTAGGTAATGACTTGAAAAGTAAATATGCTAGGCAAGAAATGTAAATATGAATGGAAGTTCAATTCTTTATTTTAGTGCTCTAGGCCCCTTAGAGTTTTCACTCTAAATTAACAATCAACTTTAAGGTTGAAATAGGTAGGTTTCGAGATTAATTATTTAGGTGATAATATGAAATGCAAGGCTTAAATATAAATATGCAATACAAGGGCTTGAAGTATAAATATGAATACACTCCATTTGTTATATCTTTGAGTCCTAGGCTTAAGACTACCATTTAACTCTTTTAAAACAACATAATATCTTTATTTGCTAAAAACTCTTAAAAGTGAAACCTTCAAGCTTTAAAGGTCAAATAAATGAAGGTTTTGCAACCAACATCCAAGATCCTTATTATCAAGCCATGGTTTTCCAATAACAAGGCCATTGTGCCCAAAAAGAAAACAAAGGAAAGAGCAAAACAAAGAACCAAAATGGAGGAGGAGAAGGAGAGAATTATCATTTCAACATTTCAACCCAAGAAAGAAACAAAGAAAAGAATGAAAACTTAGAAATAACTCCCCTACGAAAGGCATTTTTCTTTGAAAAGAGAAGAGCTTGATCTTGGAGAGGAAATGAAAAGAAAATTCTTCCTTGAGGCCAAATGTGGATTCGACCAAGTGAGAAAGAAAAGGAAGAAGGATTTGTTTTTGAGTTTTGGTCTTGGAAATGGAAAGGTTAAGTGTTTAGAAGAAGATCTCTAGTGGTTATGTGGTGGTTTGGGGTTGAGAAGTGGTGAAGGGTGGTGGCTCTTAGAAGAAGAAGAAGAAGAAGAAGAAGAAGAATTCTTTGAGATTGAAGGAAGAAAGCTTGAAGTAGCAAAGTTGTGCAAAGGTTCTTGCAACTTCCCTTGGCACCTATTTATAGAAAAATGAAACATATGGGGGTATGAATGGAGGGAGGGAAGGAAGAGAAAAATATCTCTTTACATGGTATGGGTTTGGGCATGGCTAGGTATGGGTAAAGGTAAGGCTAAGCATGGTTCTTTGAATTAATTTTAACATGTGATGGATGAAAAAATAGGGGAGGTGGCTGGCCACATTAAAGAGAAATATGGGGAGGAATATCTCATTTAAATGTTGTTTTATGAGTGTATTTAGAGGTTGATTTGTTTAGGCCATGGATTAGGAGTTGTGATTAAGTGCTTAGATGAGAAAGAAGATGATTAAGGCTTCTCAAGACAAGGTTTAAGAGTGGTCTTGGTTATTAATGGAGTCAAACATCTTCTAATCAAGATTTTCAATAACATCTTAGTTTCTTTAAATCATGGAATTGGAATAGGAAAAATACTATTCATTGAAAATGTGACATAAAGTCTTAAATCAAGAAAATGATTTTGAGTTTTATTAAACAATCTTAGGCTCTAATTAATCTCAATTAATTATTTTGACTCTAGATTAATTAGTAAAATTAAATACTCTTTAATTAGAGCCTAATATTACTTAGGTTTTATTAATTACGTGCTTAAACTAATTATGCCCTTAATAAGAGGCAAAATAATAATTTTTCACAAAAACTCCCCGAGACCACCTAGGCTTAACTAGACATTAAACACCCCTTAAAAACAACATCTTGAACTCCTGGGCAAAGTCCGGGCCCAGTCAAGAGTTAATTCTGTATCAGTTAAACACAGGGGCATTTTGGTAATTTTGTACATAGGAACTCAAAAATGAGATTCTTCTGCTCTATTAACATGGATGACACACATAATCCCAGTTCAACATTAAAATAGTCCTTTGAGGATGGCCGGGGTCGGCTATCCTTATTTTCCCAGTAAAATGATCTCAGGGGCATTTTGATCATTTACACACGGGAAAAATCGGGGCGTTACACCATTAGGGTTTGAAATGCATGCACATCCTTTCTTGTGAAAGAGTAATCCTTAATTATTGCAAAATGATCTCCAATATATCCTGCAAAATAGGAAAACGAAAATGAAGAAGAAGATGTGTATTAAGCTTGAGGTGTGCAGACTTGCACTGTCCTTAAAGATTATTTTGTCACAGTACAAAAATCTCTTAGGTTATAGTAGACACTTCTGAGAGATTAACTAGGAACTCAAGAACTACAATGGAGATATGTTATGATGTATAACCCACATAATAGAATAAAATTATCATTATAAGAAACTTGAAAACTCTTATCTATAAATGTTTTCATCGTGATATATATATATATATATAGCCAAAATGCCAAAATTCTGGTATGTAAGGAATTCTACTCAATGTCTATATCACTATGGTTCTATAACGTTGTAAAATGGAAATTAAATAAAAACCAATTGAACCATTCAAGAAAAACACTTAATCAATGGAATTTAATTATGAAGTCAAAACTAATTTGACTTAAAAGGAATAAAACAAGGAAAAACACAACTTGATATGTTTGTCATTAGAACTAATATGCATTGCAATTTAAAACTAGCATGATTTTGGAAATAATTTAATCACAGTAGTATCGATTTTGTTTAAATACACGGTTTTCTTGTAATATGTAAATAAATATTTGAAAGTCAATTACAATCTTTAGCTAATAAATAAAAATAATATTAAATAATTATATAAACCTTTTGAAATATATATTTTAAATTTAAAAAATCCAACATTTACATTCTCTCTCTATCTCTTCTTCTATATTCTTCTTTCTCTAGGGATTCATTTTGTGAATTTAATTTGTTCTTGGAGATTTTCACAAGGATCATTGTTATTGTCTCTAAGTACTTTTTGCATTTCATTGTTATAATCTTCCAAATATAGAGGTGTAGTTTTCTTTACTAGTGTAAGTGTTTCCGCTTGGATTGAGATGATATTTGAGACTCTTTTTCTATTGAATGTATTTGTTTTCTCAATGTTCTTAAATTTATATTCTTGTAATTATTCTTGTGATTGTTACAATTCTTATTGGAATAACTCATGCGAGCTGTCGCTACCCGCAACAAATTAAAAATTATTAAAGTACTAAATTGCTCCAAAAGTATAGTTAGGGTGCAATCCGGGTCGTCTCACGTCGAAGCACTATAATTGATTCTAGAAAATTGGGGTTTTTGAAGTTGTTGACAGTAATTTAAATTAAGAAGAATTCTAATGGGAAAAATTACCTGCAGAAAGGTTTCTTTGGATTAAAATTGTTCAGTTATTGATTCAAAAGGTAAAATCATGATGGTGGTTGCTTCCATTAAAATGTTAACATACAATAATGGCATAATTATACTTAATGGATATACAATCGCACTCCCGCTAAGGGTTTGGCTAACATATGAACTAGTAATTCACCAACGTGATTCTATGAACGTATGCCAGTCTGACTACTAATTATAGCAACCTAATTCCCAATGAAATTAATTCAAATCCCTTACCCAATGGATAAACATCACATCAAAGGACAATTCTAAAAAATGCAATTGCGATAATCCACACAATCAATATTTAAAAGAATTGACAAAGGGAAAAGAAAATCAACCACAATTTGCGATAAAAGCACAAGAATCTCGTGAATAATTTTGATCTTCAGTCACTCCTGTGCATGGTAAGGTGATTACTCCTCCATAGGGGGAGTTTCACAATCACTGTTATAGAAAGCTGTAAATTACACACTGGAAAATCAAGAACAAACAGTAACTGAAACCCCTAAAACTTAGAGAGAGAGAGAGAGAGAGAGAGAATTCTAGTAAGAGAAAGCTAAATAAAAATCCTAAAATCATGAATGAATGAGAATGTCCCCCCAGCGTGAACAAGAGAGGTTTGGAATGATATCATTTTTGTTCCTTTTTTCCTTCCTTGGGCTAGCCAAATTGGGCCTAGAACAACGTGGTCAATGAGCATATGAATGCCTAGGTGGTCCTGCAAAGCGCTTCCAAAATTTGATCCTCTGTTTACCACATAGGCGGTGCTTCTTTTTGCTCCAATGCCCTGACGTAGGAGTCCCTATTACCAATAACTCTTCCACAAAGAGGTTAAAAGCACAAAGCACTTTCAAAAAATGATTATGCACTGAAAACGATACTGAAGGCTATGAAATTAACCAATGATGTATATTGAGGACATAGTATGAATTCAGTAATTTAGCTATCAATTGCGTACAATTCATATGCAAATTATTCAAAGTTAGTGTGGAAAATGAGTGCATAAATACAACCCATCAATAACTAAATTGCGATTATCATTTAGGGAAATCCTTTGGGCATAAATTGATTGATCTATTGGTTTATGTTTAAAAGAGAGCATTAGAATTAACCTTTTGATTAGCAGTTAGGCTTAGCAATTTGTACATCAAATTAAAATGATTTCTAATAAATCGGGATCTTATTTACTAGTTATTTGCATTGGTCAAATTTTAAAGGTCAATTGATCACTAGTATAATTGCTAGTAAGTGATTACTAATAGCCACTAATGTACTCAATATTTAGTCCATGATAATTAATTCCAATTTTAGAAATACCTTGCACTAGTGTCTTTAATTCTTGATTTTTTCCAATTGTTTTTAATCATCTCAAATTAATTCTCAAAACCCTCAATTTTCAACTAAATGACATAGCTTCCTTAAGAGATGACCCAAGTTGCATCTTAACTATAGTTTTGGTGTCTTCAGTATTTCCACTTAATTTTATTATTTTAATTATAATGTGAGGAGGTATTGACAACCACCATCACCTTTCTTGATGAGTTTCTCAAAGTGGTCTTTAAGGGTCATGCATTCGTCAGTCGTGTAACCAAAAGTGCGATGGAATTTGCACTACTTGCTTAGATCCACGAATGGCAGTGGGTTTCGAGGTCCGAGTTTTCGTAGGCGAGCTAGGTGAAATTAATATTGTGGTTGGGTCTAGCCTTTAGGAGCTTGCTTGGATAAACATTGTGGAAGTCGCACCGCTTGCTCAGATCCATGGTCTGAGTCTTGCCTTTTGGAACCTCTTGTTGCCGAGAATCTCCTCAGGCATCGCTCCTGGTTGAGATATGGAGTTCTTTTGCATTGATGTAGCCGGCAGTTTTATCATGGAATTCTTGAATTGTGCGAGGTCTACGGATAGTGAGGTTATTTGTAAAGGGGCTTAGATGCAAACTGAGTTTGATAGCATAGTGCTCGACTCCTAGGTCGAGGTTTGGGATCTATATAGCTGCTGCATTGAAGGGTGCCATGTAATCATGCAAGGACTCAATGGGGCCTTGATGTGACCTAGGGCGTTTGAGTTCTTAGGATATATTCAGATGAGGAAAATTGATTTGTGAAGGCTTCGACGAGTTGGTCAAAGTTATGGATGGAATTGGTGAGTGAGGAAAACCATAGGAAGGTAGCTTTGCTTAAGAAGGCTAGGAAGCTTCTACAAAGCACTTGGTCAGGTATTCTGCTTACCAGCATTATTGATTTAAACATTGTAATGAAGTTTTGGGTGTCGTTGGTGCCATCATAGGTTGGAAGTGTCATCGGGAACTTGGTGATGATTGGTAGTTCTATTACCATTATCTCATCCAAGAATAGGCCCTAGTGCCTAAGTGTCAGGTAGCCATTGTAGTTTGTGAGCCTAGCATAGAAGGCCTTGCCTTCATTGCATAACTATATCTAGGATTCTGTTTTGCCATCCTCGTCTTTAAGGCATTGGTTTTTGGCTTTGCCCTTAAGTTCACATATGTCTTCGGCCATCTGTACATTTTGTTGTCTGAAGAGGTGAATAATGGTAAAGAGCTCATCCATGATAGGATTAGATAGGTTCCTATGGTGGCTTTCTCCCATGTGGGATTGGTGATCATTGGCATCAGCCACTGTTGCTTTTTTCTTATGTAGAGACTTGTTTACTAGCCCCATGGTGGGCACCATTGTTCTTACCTTGAAATGGAGGTAAGGCTCAAAGGCACTCCAACTTTGAAGTCAACAGGTGAATGAGGTGTAGATATTTTGAGAGTATATAATGAATATTAGCTTATTATACCTGGGGGTCGTTGAGCCTATTTTGTAGTGAGAGCAGACCCTAAGGTAAATCAGGTGACAATCTTCCTTGATTGAAGGAGATATTCCTGAGATTTAGCACATATTGGATATATTCCATATTTATCGGGAAATATGATCCAATATAGAAGATATGTATGATAGTGAGGGATTTCTTAAGACAATGGGAGATCTTGTACTATCTGGAAGTCAATCTAGGAGATATCCTTGACCAAATTAGGAGAAGATCTCTAAGGCGTCATCACACCACATGACCAATTTGTGGAGCCCTTTGTCCAAACTCTTTGTAACTAGGTCGAGTTTCCTGGGTCCATATTTTTATTTATAGTCCAATATAGATTCCATTTGCTATGTCAATTGAATAAAAAATATAAGTCAAGTAGAAGGAGTTTTCATCTAAATTGGCTAGTTGTATAGGACCGTAGCTTTTTAAATAGAACCTCAAGAAATGATCAATTATATGGTTTAGTAAATGAGTGTCTTTTGACACCAGTTAAAGAATTTGGAAGTAAAAAATTTTAAATTATTTAAGTTTTAATGCATTGAAAGAATCAAAACTTTCTACTTTCACTTTATTCGGTAGTATCTTTAGAACACTTGTTAGCAAAATCTTAAATTATATGAGCACAGTCCATTGTTCTTAGTCTACCATTCATTATTATTTTTTTGTTAACCATAACTAAATAGCAACAATCCAAGTATTCTGAACACTTAAATGGTGTGTTTGGCATGCCATATTAGGTATGATAGGATAAGTTAATACTATATTTATGTCTTTATCAATTATTTGATTTGATTTGTAGATAGACACTATATCATATAATCTTATCCATCATAATCCCTTTATACGTCAAAATAATATATAACTTAATCTAGCTTGGGAGATCAAATTAGATCTGATTAGCTTTTAACGTATGAGGTTGTTTTATATATTTATATTTCATTAAATAAAAAATTTCTTAACTATATCATAACAAATAAAAATTATATACATATAAATAATTTTTCATAAAAAAATTCACAATAAATAAGTACTTTTAAGAATAATATATAATATTAATTTATATATAATAAAAAAAGTAATTGATAAAGAAAATTTATGTTATAATACTTGCTTTTAAACTTAAATTTGAATAATTAGTAAAATTAATTATTCTGCTAGACATTTTTACATAGTATATGATGAAAAATAAAAGTAAATACTAAAATATATACACAAAATAGAGTATTATATATTTTCAAAATTTTTAAATTAATAATAATTATTAAAATGAATTAAATAATAAATTATATTAATGGATATTAAAATTTAAATAAATATAACTACAAATAGTAAATATTTAAATAGTAGACTGAATTAAACTACTAATTTGGTTCCTCAAACATATAAGTCACATTTGTAACACCCTAGTAATTAACCAGATACACCTAGGTTGAATCTGATTAATGACTAGACTTTACTCCTTGCTTTGGTTCTTTCTTCATAATTTGAAAATACTTAGTGAAATTACGAGCCATTTTTTTTTTAAACACATAATTGAAACGTGAGCCGAGTACAACGTGAACGAGTAAGCGGAGTATAATAAGACGTTTAAGAATATATCACATCATATTACTTAGGCTCCATCATATAACATCCATAAGCACATTATAGCATATATATACATACAATAATCTCACTCAAAGGGTGGGTTATGTTCATACATCATTATCTTATACAAACCCATAAAAGAGAATATACTTAAGGAAATACATGCCCCTAAACTAGATAACTCCCTAAGCCGGGAAGGTTATCCTAAAACTAGGGTGCATGATCACACATAAATCTACTAAGAACCCTCTATGGCCACTGTCCTGGAAATGGGGGAATAAATTCGATCCACTGATGAGCTCCCTCGGGAGGGGACACACGAGATGCACCAGGCTGGGGTCGCATGGACGGCCTTCTTGCTAACCTCGGCTGAACATGTAACGCCTCGATTTTTATTGCTATGCAAAATGACCAAAATACCCCTAGGTCACTTCTACACAAGATTTGAGGCCAAAATGGTCCAGGCCATCTTCAATAGGATATTTTGATATTAGAATAACATTATATGGTGATTAAATAGCAATATGTGCAAAAATCGCGATTTTCAATTTTTCAGTGTGCAAATGACCAAAATGCCCCTAAGGTCATTTTTGCCCCGAAATCAAGGACGGCCAGTCCAGGCTATCCTCAAGGGGTTAGTTTTATGCTTGAAGGGGATTATGTGTGTTATGGATATTGTAGATGTGAAAATATCAACTTCAAATTTTTACATAAGTGAAATTACCAAAATACCTCTGTGGTAATTTAACACGAGATTCAGTAATTTCTGAACCTAGTCATCGCCCGGGAGTTCAAAATGTTTATTACATGTGTAATTTGATATTTGAAAATGTTCGGGTGGTTTCGGGGAATTTTTACGCGAAATTACCATTTTGCCCCTAATTAACAATAAATGAACTTATTTACGTAATCAAATAAATATAGGCAATATTAGGCTCTAATTAAAGATAAATTAATTTTATTTATTTATCTTGAGTCAAAATAATTATTTGAGGTAATTTTAAAGCATAAGATTATTTTAGAAAAGATTGTTTTTCTTTCTTAATTAAAAAGGGGTTCTTAAGACACATAATAGGAAATTAGTGTATTAAATTTCTTTTTCTTAAAAATAAAATATATTTTATATTTATTTATTTTTATTACTTCAGATTATTTGCACTAAAAATTCCACTACATATGTTGGCCATTTAATTTTGTAGTGGAGCACCTTAAATATTTGATTATTAAGCACTTACTTTAGTTTATCAATTTCTTTTCCACTAACAATTTCTTTTTCTCAAAAATAAAATATATTTTAGATTTATTTTTATTTTATTACTTCAGATTATTAGCACTAAAATTTCCACTATAAGTGTTGGCCATTTAATTTTGTCTTGAGGAATTTTAAACTCTTGATGGTTAAGCCACTTACACTAATTTATCATTTCTAAACCATTACAAATTAAATACCCATCAAATATATGTCCTACCACTCACAAAAATTGAAAAAATACTCCCATTATAGCCATTAATGCAGCTGCCTCACCCCCAAAATCCCTATAAATATGTGTTTTCCAAGCCTAAATCACACACAAACATTCATTCTTACCATTTGTATTTTTGGTTGTAGTCTTGCTCACAAAAATTAGCCAAAAATCCTCTCTTCTCTCTCTAAATACAAAGCTCTCTTCTTCTTCCTTCTCCACCTCCAAGAGACTCCATTCTTGATATCCATCCAAGTTCCCAAGCTCAAACAAACACATACATACCGTAAACCAACCCCTAAGCACCTAAACTTTCCATATCCAAACACAAGAACACAACAAAAATCCTCCCACCATTTCATCTTCACTTGGCCAAATATATACCATCACTAAGATCAGATTTTTGTCATTGATATCTCATACAAGATCAAGCTCTTACTCTAATTAACAAAGAAACAACTTGGTAGGGATTTTATTTCATGTACTTTCTTTTGTTCTTCCTTTATATTTTTGATTTTTATGATTTGATAATGACCATGGCTTGATGATGAGGAATCATGGTGGTGGTTGTGAATCCATCATTTAAATGTCCTCTAAAGCCCAAGATTTAATTCTTGATGACAAAAGATTTCTAAAGGAGTTACTAAGTCTTGAGTTTTAAGCTTAATAAGACATAAAAATGAACTTGCATCCATATTTATGTTATAAGTTCTTGCATATCATATTTATATTTCAAGTTTTTCATAATCATATTTATATTCCAAGTTATCACTTTAATTCTTGAAGATAATAATATAAACTTGCATATTCATATTTACTTTCAAGTTGTCACCTAAATCATAAATACCTAAGAATGAATTTGTATCTTTATATTTATATCTCAAGCCTTGCATTTCATATTTATCTTTCCAAGTTATCACCTTATAATGATAATAATAAGGTTACAAGACAAGTTTATGATTCTAGTTATCATTTAAATCCTAAAGTTCAAGATTTTACTTGTTTTATTTTAAATGACAACTTTGATCATGGACACTTCTCATCTATTTATTTTTGGCACTTATATAATTCTGATTTAAATCTTGATATACTTTATTTTTAGGCATGATCTTGTCTTTAAATTTGTACAAAGAAATTTTGAAAGACCTAGAAATTATAAAGGATTAAGAATACGATTTTTCTCATGATTTTAAATGCTAAAATTGTAGTATTCTGATCTAATCCTTTAGAACTGAAAAGGTTACTGATTTAGGATGTTTAGATGAGTTTAAATCGCTAGTAGTTATTGTAAAAATTATTTTTGGTACCATAGATGCATAAAAGGGTAGTTACAAGTGTTAGTTTGGGCCGTTTTGCAAAATGCAGAAAGTTGTGTTTTGAACTATCAACTATGTTATTTCAGCTAAATGATTTTATTTTAAGCTACTAATGATGTTGAATGTGTCCATGAGTCCAAAATACCATTTATGAAGTTTATATAAAGTTTTAGAAATTTCGGTCGTCGTTAAATATTAAAAACAAGCGATTTCGCACTTTGACCCCTAAAATGTATTGAAATTTGGTTTATGGCCTTAAAAGGTTTTTACGATGAGTTTATAACGGTTTCTAATAGTTATATGTCTATTAAAAGTATTGGTTAATGTTAAAGATCTCTAGTTTGTGAGAAGGTGTTACAAAGGGGTATTTGCATTTTGACCCGTAACCTTTGAGAAATTGTGATTTGACCCTTTGGGGCTTAAGCGTAAATGTTGATAAATTTGATGACATGAATGCGGTTGATATCTTGTGAAGGCTATATTCATGTGTTGAAACTCATATGGCTTATGGATATATGCAATGAAGTATGATACATGTTTATGTGGTTTAAGTTATGGTATGTTATAATTATGCTTGATAAATTGAGATGCATGATTCCATGAAGTTTATGAGCATGAAATGTTGAAATGATGAGTTATTCATATTTGCATCTCTATATAACATGCCAAGTTTAAAGGTGACATAAGACACATGGAAATGATCCTCTAGACTCCCTGAATTAAAGGTTATGAGAGGTGATCCAAATAGGAAATGATCCTTTAGACTCCCCGAATTAAAGGTTATGAAAGGTGATCCTAATGCCCCCTATCCCGTACCTTAAGAGTCGGGAATTTATCTTATCAAAAGGGATAAGAATACGCTAGTGACGACTAGTGAGGTATGAGCTCATAACCTAGAACTCTCGAGAAAAGAGAGAATTATAGGCCGGCCCCCAAGGAAAAGAGGAAAAAGAAGTTTAAGTCACTTGTAAGAATGATGATCATGATGTTCTTTATATCATATGCATTGTTTTATGAATTTTATGATACTATGTATATGATATTGACATGCATCCATGATTAATATGTTACATTCATGACATTAAGATTCATGCTAAAAGATACGGGTCTCGGCTAATGATATTTAGAACTTAATAAATGAACCTTATATATATGTTCACCATTTTCATAATTAAACCCGAGATTCCTGGGGACGATGACGATGACACTTGTGTTATAGTCGGGAAGCCCTACTGAGATTCTTGTATAAGTTTCTCATCCCTTTTCTTTTCCGTGTCGTCTCCAGACATGAATGAAGGTGTAGTTCGTGATTTGTCTTGAGAGTGGTCGAGGAGCTACGGAGATAACTTCCTTTTGGATATTTTTCCCTTAGAGTAATTGTATCTCAGTTATCAGTTTGTATATTATTGACGGATATATATTGATGTCCTTAAGATTACAAGACATCACTATTATGATACAGATATTGATATGTCATCATTATTTGAGTTATGTTATGTTATGGTTGTATTCTGTATTTACCTGATATTTGTTTCTAACATCTCTCTTACGCAGGTAAGGTAATGACGTTAGGTATTTAGTATGCGCGGCTCACGATTTGTTATTTAAGTTCAAAAAAAAATTTTACCCATATTTTTACTAAAGTATTTTAAAGAAGTTTGAGTTAAAAACTGGAACAAAAGAGTAATGACTAATAATTAACTTAAATGCGTCTTAGGCGTGTTGAGTTAAATATTAGGGTGTTACAGAACAACTGTTTCCTCACTACCCTCTCTTACACGTGTGGGAGTAGGAGCAGAGCTCTCAGAATATACATGAGTAGGAGTGTCCTCTGAAGGATCAGTTTCAGAATATCTCGTCTCGGGAACATACTCTGGGAATCCATGGACAGCAGATGAAGCGGGATAAGAACGTAACATCCTTTCATCAAGTGGACGTGCATGTTCGAAAACCATTTCATCGCCATAGGGAGAAGTAAGAGAAAATCGATAACTAGGGACAGGATGTGCAAATGGACGACCTATGTAAATAAAAACACGAACTGCGCACCTCCCTTCAAAATGATACGAGCGATGCACCGGTTCATAGTGAAATTCCCAAGTAGGGGTATCAACGAACAGGACGAATGTCGCCATCTGAATCTGGAGACAATGACGGAAATAAAGAAAAGGGAGTGAGAATCTTGCTAAAGAATTCTCAGAAGGGTACCTCCTTCTACAGTGTCATCATCAAAGTCCCCAGGAACCTCGGGATTATTCTAAAATAGTGAGCATGCAAAGATTCATTGTAAGTTCGGACAAATACTTAACCGAGGTTCGTCAATTTTCAATCATGCGTCTTATAATGCATAATAATCTTAACATGTCATATTTACAATGAACCTTTCCTTTATCATTACATCATTTTCCTCATGATCATTATCAAATAACATGCATAAAAGAACGTCATATAATATTAGCTACATGTGGACATAGTGCACATACCTCATTTCTTTAGTGCCTTAGGTGACTTAAAATCTTATCATCATCATTATTTTCCTTAGGCCACCCTATACTCCACCCTTTTGGGAGTAATTTAGGTTATGAGCTCATACTTTACTAGTCGTCACTAGCATATACTTATCCCTTTTGATAAGCTAAAGTCCCGACTCTACCCTTTTGAGAGAACGGGTTAGGGGGCTAAAATCACCTTTTCACCACCTATAGTCCGATGGTTCCAAAGGATCATTTTCTTATAAGTTTAAGTCACCATTAAATCTTTGCATGTTATATCATAATACAATTCATAAACATCATAACATTTTCTCATTTATAGTCTTAAGCTAGAATAATATATATCAACTGTAATCATGCATATGGGAGATTCCCAGGAAAGAGAGGTGGGTCACAATGGACACGCTTAAATACGAAGTCTTTCCTTAGCCAGAACCTTTCCAAATTACACTTTTACAATGATACACTTTCTTCTAGCAACAAAGGTAAATTTTACATAATAAAGAACATTCCATGTATAAGCATTCTCATTATTTGCAACAAAGAACTATAACGAGCAAGCCAGAAATCATTCAATAAGCATCCAATCCTTACATAGAATTATCAATTATAGAACTAATTAGTTACTAAACCAATTATGAATCATTCTCTTAACAATAAACCATAATTATCACAACTTCAATCATATCAAATCATTATCACACATTGATACTAAACTCAAATCAGTGGCCGAATCATGAACCTCATGCAATTACATAGAATCATATTTTAAGTGCATATAAAATACTAGTTCCCCGTAAAATCCTTGCAAAGCCTTAAAACTCATTTAGAAACTAGTTCTTTTGTCAAATTTGGGAGGATCTTCACAATTAAAATTCTCACTTAAGATAAAAGGAGTAAGTCTTGAGCTTTAGAGATTTAGGTGACATCTTAGACTTATAAACATGCTATGCAACCTTATTTTAATCTTATCTTTATAAGGTGATAGCTTGGAATTATAAACATGATATGCAATTCCATTTCTTTATCTTTAAGATTTAAGGTGATGACTTGAAAATTAAACATGATGCAAGAACTTTAAATATAAACATGATACAAGAAACTGGAGCGACGGTAATCCGCACAGGACCAGTAGAGGGAGAAGAGAATATTAAGAAACCGGAGCGGCGGTAGTCCGCACAGGACCAGTAGACAGAGAAGAGAATTATTATTACATCTTTTTAAGCTCCAATCTCAAGACTTTTTAAAGAATAAATTCTTTAACTCCAATAATCATATTTCTTTGCTTGTGATATATGGGCAAGTCTTTGAGCTCTAGGATCTTTAGGTGATGGCATAAAATAACATGTCATGCGTTGATTCTTTTAGCCATTATAAAATATAGTGAGAGCATAAATTAAATATGAGATGCAACCTCTTTATTATCTTGAAAGATTAAGTGATGACTTGAAACATAAACATGAAATACAAGCTTGGAATTTAAACATGAGAAATACAAGTTCATTTATTCATTCTTGAAAATTTAGTGATGACATAGAAGGTAAACATGGTTATGCAAAGCATAAACTTAATCATGGATGCAAATTCATTTTGTTTCCTTACTAGAGCTCCTTCAAGACTTTAAAAGAATTATAAATTCAACCCAATACATATCTTAACAAGAAATAAAACATAAAAGGAAAATACATCTTTCAAGTTCTAAACTAAAAATCTTTGTTTTAGCATCATAAAGCATTATTCTCTAAAGTTTTGCATCAAGTGGAATTTTCAAGCTTTAGAGGCCTAACTTGTGATGGATTTACAATCCACCCTCAAGGTCCTCATCATCAAGCCATCATCTTAGTTCCACCTAGGCCATATGGTTGAATTGGTTAGAGAAAAATTGAAGAAGAAAACCAAAATGAAAAGCTAAGGTAAGTTCATAATTTCATCATTTTGAGCTAAAAACACAACTCTTCAAAGCATAGAAATAAATTTAGAAACTACTCCCTACCTAATCTGAGTTGAAGAAGAGGAAGAGAACTTGGTTTCTTGAAGTGAAATGAAACAAAATCTCTTTGAAAAAATTGAAGAAAGAATTCAGTCAAAGAGGAGGAAGAAAGAAAGTTTTTGGTGCTCTTAAAAACTAGTTATGAACCAAGCATTCCAAGACCACTCAAGCAAGCCTATTTATAGAAGATTTTGAGGCTTCTAATTGGCCAAAATGATGAGGTAGTGGACGGAATTTTGCAGGAGAAATAAGGGAGGAAAAATCATTTTAGACAAAGTTGTATGAAATTAAGGAATTATGTCTCTTATGGTGACATTTTGGCATTTTGTTTTAGTGCAACTTTTGGCAATAATTCAGCTGCATAATGGCATCAATAATTTCGTCTATTACAGCCCAAAGAAGTGAAATTTGTGTGTTCCATGCATTATTTAGGTGTAGGCAAGGTATTCATGTAATTTAGAGAATTTACGGTTAAGGGTTTAAGTGAATTAGTAAGCAATTTGGGTGTTTTTGAGCAATTTTGGGTTCTAATCAATCTAAATATATAATTTTGACTCTAGATTAATATTTAGAATTTAATAAGCTTTAATTTGAGCCTAATATTGCTTAGGTTTGGGTATACGAATCAAAAATCCCGAAATTCGCAAAACTGCCCAAAAACAGAGGCAAAATCGTACTTTCACTTAAAAACTGCCCGAGGCCACCCGAGCTTAACCAATGGTTAATCATGGCTTAAAAACACATTTTAAAACATTTTAGTGAGGTTCGGGCTCAGTCGCACGCACATCGGAGTTAAAAGCAAATTGAGGCGTTTTGGTCATTTCGCGCGTCGGAACTCAAAATTGAGATCCTTCTGCTCTATTAACACACATAACATAAACAATCCCTTATTATCCTCAAAATATCCCCTTGAGAATAGGTGGGGCCCACGATCCTCATTTTCTGAGTAAAATAACTTCAGGGGCATTTTGGTCATTTTATACGTACAGAAATTCGGGATTTGCGACTCTCGCATGAATCGTTCCTAACCTCTCTTCTAATGTTATATTCCTTTATTGAGGATTGTTCGGCCTCAAATCTTATGTAATAATTACCTACGGTAATTTGGTAATTGAGTAATTTCTAATGACAGTAAAAATTACAGTAAAAATTTGGGCGTTACAACATTAGTTTAATCTTTGAAATAATTTTTACATCAATTCAGTCTATGAAAGATATACATGACATAAGTTTAGCCTTTGAAAGATTTCCAATATCATTTCAGTTCTTAAAAGATAAATTTGACAATTGTTTAGTACAACCATTTAAGAAAGGAGGGGGGGTGGAGTGCATGTTTTGAGAAACACCGGGGCTTCATGACCCCCCCCCCCCAAAAAAAAAGATTGGGGTTATATGTCGTATCTCAATATTGCATGGAGTGTTACTATTATTTGCCCCAATTTTTATTGAGTTTAATTTTAATCCATTGAGAGCATAATTTTTTTATACTGTCATTCAACTATGTATTTTCACATAAGAAAAGGTGGTGAAGTCTCATACCCACTATTTGGCAAGTCAATCAAATAAGATGATTTGATAGGATGATAGTATATAAAAATTTTACACTGTCAATGCATAGAAATTAAACTCATTTTTAATTTCTATTTTTGTTAACTTTTTTAAGGTTACTCTTTTGATTGTTTAATTTTTTGGTTTTTGTTTCGGTACACATGGGGTATTGATATCCTTAGTGTAATTAATGGTTGTGATCTAATAAATTTCAAAATATTTATGTTAGTGAAACATGTGGCTCATTCTTAGTTATAAATAACTAAGAGATACAATATTTTTGAATCTTATAGGGGTATAGGAGAAACCCTTTCTTTTATTATCTTCATGCCAAAAAAGATACTTACTCCCTTTTTTTTTTTCCTCCAGAAAGATACTTAGTTTTGAAAAAGCTGACTTCACCCATTACAATCGTTTAGTAGCAGCCGTTTAAGAAAGGGGCGAAGTGCATGTTTTTGGAAAGATTGGGGTTTATGACCAAAAAAAGAAAGAAAGAAAGATTGGGGTTATATGACAAATCCCAATATTTTAGGAGATGTTACTATTATTTACCCAAATTTTTATTGAGTTTAATTTAAATACATTAATATTGTAAAAAAAAAAATTATACTGTCATCTAATTATGTATTATTACTTAAGTGAAGGAGATTAAATCTTATGCCTATTACTTAAAAAGTCAAATAAATGTAATAATTTGATAGGAAGATAATATAAAATAAAATTTACATTATCAATCTTTAATAATTAAACTTATATTTATTTTCTATTTTGTTAACTTTTCTCTTACTCATTTGATTATTTAATTTATTTTCTTTTAGTATTTTCATGCCAAAAAGATACTTACTCCTTTTTTTTTTGTCGAATATACTTACTCTTTTTTCTTTGTCCAGAAAGATTCTTCCTCTCGAAAAGAAAACTTCTTTTTTTGGCCAGTTAAATCAGCAGACTTGAGCCCAAGATAGAATCTTTTTCTCTCACGCTGAAAATGAGTAGTTCCATATGAAAAAAAAACTCTTAAATTTTCCTAGAGAAAAAAGAACACATCTATAGACTCACCAACCCATTTCTGACATAAAATATATATATATATATATATTCAACTAGCCGATAGAGAGATCCAACTAGCCTTTTAACATATAAAAATCTTTCATATATGGTCCCTCACTTTTCACACTTAGCTGAATGAATATTCAATATAATTGCTAGCTAATTAGACTTTATGTCAAGCTCCAGTGGTCTTAAACTAATCCATCACATCAAAATGAATAAATGATCACGTTTTGATTCTTTTCTTTGTTAATCACATTTATGCATCCCAAATCCTTATAATCACATAAAACTAATCTCTCTTACAATACAAGGCGAGCTGTAAGGAGTAAATAGTTGATATTTATATATACGTCCTTTAATATTCACTTAGCCAAGAATTAACGTGGTATAATAAGATTGGATGCATTATTTTTTCGTAACTATATGTATTATTTTTTAAAGAGGGAACCTTCCAAATAGGTACGTACGAATATGAATGGCGTAAAAATCAATGCGTCAGATCTAAAAGCCGGCAATAGTACTTTAAAAATAGAGTCGTAATGCAATGATTGACTTTAAAAAAATGGTTCCACGCGGTTCATTCGTCACTGAAAATAGCACTTAAGGTTCGGTTCATATATTGACTTTCTTTTGCTGCATTCTTCAACCAGCAACCCAGGATTCATCACACAGAGAGAGAGAGAGAGAGAGAGAGAGAGAGAGAATGGCACCAACATGGGTCACAAGCGCAAGCATGGTTGTGATAGTGATAGTTGCATGGAAGGTGCTGAATTGGCTGTGGTTGAGGCCGAAGAGGCTTGAGAGGCTGCTAAGAGAGCAAGGGCTTCAAGGCAATCCATACACGCTTTTGGTTGGGGACGTTAGGGAAATGGTGAAGATGGGACAGGAAGCCCAATCCAAACCCATGAATCTCTCGGATGATATAGTACCCCGTGTCTCCTCCTTCTTCTATCACACCATCAACAAACACGGTATATTGTTTCCCGATTCCCTCTCTTGTTAATTAGATGTGCTGTTCCCTTTTTTGTTATATATATAATATTAGGCAATGGCATAGATAAAACAAAATAAGATAGAGAGAGAATAGCGGAGATCGTAAACGTTTTTCTGTATTTTTACATGCAAAAAACACCCAGCCTTACATGTGCTTTACAAAACACGAAACTATTCACATAAACTAGAGAAATAATAGAAATATATTAGTGAATTTCCTTATTCTAAGGGAATGCTTTAACTTATTTTTTCAACATATAAAAACTAACAATTTGGTTCCTCAAATATACACCTAACATCACTTTAGTTTATGAAATATTTTATTATGTAAGTTTAGTTCTTGAAAAATACATGAGTTTAGTCCGTGAATATTTTAATCAGATTAATTTGTAAAAATTATATATGATGAAAGTCACTTTGGTCTCTGGAAAATAAATGTGACATTTATTTGATTATTCACTTTCTCTATAAATCCATGAACTCGTTTGATATACACGTATTTTTCAGAAATCAAAATGACATGCTTTCTATATTTTAAAAATTAAACTAATATAAAAAAATTTAGGAACTAAACTGATGTTATGTGCATCTTTCAAGACTAATTGATACCAAAAATCTTTTAAATACTAAACTAATGTCACATATATCTTTAAGAAACTAAGGTGCTAGTTTAGCTTTCTTTTTATTTTCTCCATTTCAATTTGAGGGGGATCCTCCCATATGAAAATGTCAAATGACATTGTCATGTGTAGGACCCATGCGAGGGCTTATTTTCTTAATAAATGGTAAAAATCTATGTTAGGTAATGTGAAATTCTCAAGTGAAAGGATACATTCCTATATTCTATTGGCTATTCATCCATGTTCTTAAATTTGAATTCAGTGGCATATTTTGACCATAAAATTGATCGTAAAGTAGTGCACAATATGGAATACAAGGAAAAGGCGTACCTAGAGTCCAAATCATAGTAATTGAGTTCGCATAACTTTTGGTATGAGTGACAGGTACGCGGACGCGTCCTACGGCTCGCTACTTTTGTAAATGTGGGACGCAAAGGGTATATTTAGTTGATACACTATAGTATACTTTTTTTTTTGTAATTGAACAAAGAAACAAGGACAAAACTACACCAGATCTTGCTGCAGCAAGGCAGTATCGCTGAGGGAGGAGAGTCTCACACCAAATCATTAGCAACACACGAAGCAGCCATCTTAGCCAGGTGATCAGCCCATTGGTTTGCTGTTTTTGGAATCTAGCACACCCGCACCTCCGAGTAGCACTGCAACAATTCATGAATCTCACTAACTAAGGCATGTAAACCCACCAAGTCACCTATCAGATAAATAGCCTCCGTACTATCACACTCACAAATAACCCGTCGCCAACCACTATCCCAAGCCAATCACAACCCTTCCCTCACACAGCCATGAGCTCCAGCATAGTCACATCATTCCAAGGGGCCACATAAGAAAAGCTACATAGCCAAATACCCTCATGGCCACGAATGAGCCCACCAATACCACAACGATGGTTACTATCAAATCTGCTCCTATCGAACACTATAGTATACTTTAATGTATTGATTAATTTATTTTTAATATAATATGCTGAAAAATCATAAATTGAAAATATATAAAATATCATAATATATTAAGTATAAAATTAATAATCTTCTCTTAATAATCTGAATGGTTGAAAACTGATAATACTTTATAACAAAATAAATTCAACAAAATAAATTCATTAATCTAAACCATTTTCTTGTGATGATTAACTAATTTCACATATTTTAGTTTTAAAAGAAAGGGCCCAACAGGAATTCCAAGATTTTTTTATACTCCTAATAGTAAACTATCATTGAATGATGTTACAATCCTAAAATAGTCAATTAGTTTGCCAATATTAATAACAATTAGTTAGGTTGTTAGAGATATTAGTGGATTATTTTGGTCTATAAATAAGTAAATTACTTTCTTTGTAAATCGTATGGTGGAGTAATCAAATTAGTGATTTTTTGTCAAATTCTTAGAGTTTGGGAACTATACTTGAATATAGTTCTATCATTGGCACGTTGGTTGAGAACCTTCCACATGGGGCATGGAAACAATTCATCAATTACAATAGTCATCACTTAGGGACGAAGCAAACATGATCAATTGCATATTATCAACAACAATTTGTAGCATTCCAACAAAGATTCATGGTGTTCTTCAAACATGGCAAGTATACTTTTTGCATTAATGGTTTACATGATTATCTCAAATGTTAGTTATGCTTAGCAAGACTAGTAACATACCCAGAAATAGTGTCATAGCTCTTTTTCATGAGCCAAATTATTTGGCTCAGAAAGATTCTCTAAAAAGGGTAATGCAGGATTAGTAACTAACAATAGGGGTTCAACATAGGGTCGAAATTTCAATAATTTGGCCTTAAGCAAAGATTCCAAGAAGAAAAATATAGAATTGTAGAGCAAGAAAGCAAGGGTTCCCGAAGAAAACAACACCACCAAGAACATCAACATCAAAAATTGAATCAATAGAACAATAAACACGAAAACAAAATTCCATAATTAGATCTATCAAATAAGAAATTTCAACAAGATTTCAATTAACCAATTAAACAAAACCACATTCTTGCAAGGTTGAAGCAAAGGTGGCCAACATGGAGATTTGAACAATGGCGGTATTTCTCCACCAAAGGTGTCCAACAAAGAGACACGATTCATGGTGGCGATCAAGTTGTGATTCTTCTAGGCACGGTGGAAGTAGTAACTCATGGTACGTAGGATGTTGGGATAAAGGTGGAGGTCGTTGGGTCCAAAAGTGCTCGAATAAACACAAATAGAGATGTGGTAGCAAACACCATAGCTGTGGTGACAAACCAATCGAAGAGAATCAATCTGCATTAGAAAAATATGTCAGTCATAGAACCATAACTTTCAGTTGTTTAATTATGAGGGATGATGAACAGGTGGCGGCTGGTAAGGTTCTTCATATAGGTGGTGGTTGGTGCGGTCATGAGCTGGTAGCGATTGGTGGAGTAGTAATAAGAAAGTGATACAACGTAATCAGGTTTGCAACTAAAAGTATAAGGGGGAAGCATCAAGCACCTAGGGCAACACGATGCTCTTTAGAATAGGTCAAAACCAATTGGGTCGAACTTGATTTGATCCAATAGGAGTGTCCAAAATAGTTTCTATAATATTAGGCTAATGCCAGTTAAGTTTATTGATTAAACCAAAATAGTTATGCTAGAATATAGCTAATCGGATTTATTTTTTGGGCAATATGGGCTGCTAGTGGATGTAACTTATACTTATTAATTAAAAAAATATTGTATAAAACATAATAGGTTGTAATCAAGAATATATTATTCTCTTTATCAGTCTTGGGGACACAGTTGATTTGAAGGGGGGACAATATAACAACACTGTTAGTTAGTTTGTTAGGAGTATTAGTAGCAGTCAATTAACTTATTAGAGATATTAGTGGATAATTTAGGTCTATAAATTGGTGAATGACCTTCAATGTAAATCATATCATGAAATAACCAAATTAGGCTGCGTGTGGTTGGAGTATTACTAAATTTCAAGGTATTTAAAGTTTTAAAAAATTCTAGTTGCTTCAATTGGATTGAGTATTTTAATAAGGTAATGCATTTTTTGAGAGGATTTCAAACAACTTGCATAAAATTCCTTGTTCGAATATTAACACAAGCGAATTTCAAAATTCTAAGTACTTTTATGAGGTAATCTCAAGACTTGAAAAGAGCGGATTTTAAATTCCCTCAATATAGAGTGAATTCTGAAATTCCTTATCATATTTGTCTTGTTATTTTCATTCTCTTAACGTTACTAACATTTATCAATCACTATTACCTCACCATTGGTTAGCCATCCGCTTGCCACCAGTCACCGTTGGTGACTTGCTGCTGCTCACCCACTACTAGTTGGTGATTACCTACCACAAGTGGCCATCTACCTGCCACCGTTCCTTATCGGTCGCCATTTGTTATTGCTGGTCACCTGTAGTCGCTCGCTCATCGCTGTTCCTTTCCTTCCATTGCCACCCATAAATGATTGTTGCCCTCTACTGTCGGTCACTTCCTATACACTGTCAATTGGTGACTAAGTGCCTACTATTGGACAATGATTGCCCACCCATTGTTGATTGGCAATCTCCAGCTTGCCTTTGTATCTTACCCACCTATCACTCGTTGTGTTTTGTCCATTACCAGTCATCCTTGCTTGTCACCCTTGGTTGCCACATCATCGCCTGCCCGTTGTGAGTAGGCAACTACCCACCGGTTGTTGTTCCTTACTTTCTTGTCATTAGTCATTGATTGTTGGTCACTGCTTGAAGTTGTTACTGTGCCCTACCCATTGTTGGTTGACTATATACCATCCACTATTGTCTGCCCATTGTTGTATATCACTCCTTGCCCATCATATACTCTTACCTAATAGAGAAAGTGATATAATTTCATTACACAAACAAAGTAATAAATGAAATCATATAATTACCTTGTCCAAACAAAAGAATTTAAAAATGAAGGGAATTCAATTAAAGCAATTAAATTTATTGCATTTTAAATTCTCTTAAATTTAAGAATGCTCCATCCAAACATAACCTTAGTGAATTCTTATGGAATTCTTAGAGTTTGGGAATTGTATTCGAATAATATTTTATTAGATGAACACTATTAATGAAGTGTGCCATAAGAGCTTGTCCAATACCCAAAGTGTGCTAGTAATATGGTAAAGATTGGGAAATTAGTATGTATGAACTAATTCATAGTTCATAAGGAGTGAGTGAATTTGGTAGGTCCATATAAGCTATATTTGGTCTAATTCAATTGGTCATAATAACTTGATGGTGGGATATGCTATTTGTGAGGCATTTTGGCACAAATAAATATTAATTAGTAGGAGATTACATATGTTATAATAATTAGGATATGGGTAGATATGGAAATCTAAGGACTACACACTTACTGATAAAAGAAAACAATGGATTACCAATACTAGGGTGATCTTTAGAAGTTAAAGTTATACGTTTTCCTTTAATTAATATTTTGGAGATGATTGAGTATGGACCAATGTTTTAAAATGTGATTCATACTTGCAACCATGAATGTGATCACAACTACAAGGTTGTGATTGTAGAACTTGCAGCCATCAGGACACACACTGTTATTATTGTGGCGTAAATTTTGTGTTTGAAACTTAAAATAGAGTTAGGTACCAAGATTTAGTTTAATAGAATTATCCATATCAACTATTATGTTTCTTATTCTCATCTTGGATAACTTTCTTGGGAGGTAGAGAGGTGGTTACCTTAGAATTTAGTTCTTCACTGTGAGACACTAGGAACTTATTATCTTAACTCAAATTATTCTAGAATGATCTTCCTGCCTCTTAGGAGGATTGGTTTCTTAAACGTTTTACTTTTTCTAACATACTATGTATGGATGTTATGCCATTTTGTGCCTTTTGTTAAGTGACAAAATAGGGCGTACTTTTAAGTTGGATAGTTCATTACAAAGTTGATAGAAACCAGGCCCATCTCGTCGATTCAAAAGCAAGAGATGGTTCTCTATTGTCTCACTATTTGTTTATGTTATCATTCCAAATAAATACTTTATAGTATTAAAATTTATTAGGCCTTCTTATACTATTAGATCTTATTCTATTAGACCTTATACTATCAGACCCTATCCTATAAGACATTTCAAAAAAGCCTTTAATCATTGGAGTAACTCTAATAAGGTTTTTCCCCTATTCCTTGATAATTGCTGAATGGCTTTTTTCCCCCTATTATTCATGAATATGTATTTCTTCATTTAAGGTAGCCAACTCCTCATTCATGTTCACACCTTTGTCTATCTACTCTTATTTTCTCTAATTGTTTGAAAGAATTTACCATTTTTTTTCTATAGATTAAGAGTCTAGAACCCATATTTAAGACTATTATCAGAAGTTATACTAACTCTGACCTTTGCAATTTTAAAGCATCTATTATACAGACCACCACTAATCTCCTCCATATATAGACATATACATATCATGCCCCTTCTTGCCATATGTCTAGTCTTGAATACTTTGCTAAGTACTTGGAGCAACCTAGATGTGCTCAATGATTTTATCATTATCCATGTTGTTGTCCAAATACACAACTTTACTCTATTATTCACCAATTTTGTTGATTTTTTTTATGTTCAAGCACGAGGTGGGATATTGTAGCATTCTATCTATATTCTTCATGTTTGACAGTATTCATCTCTATTCTATCTTCGTACACTATTAAATAATTCCAATAACAACTCTAACTCAAATGATAGAGCTTCATACATCTCTTCCAATATGGAAAACATAATTAGAACCTTATATCCCGCATTATATTTCTCTGACATTTGTGATAAATTGCTATTGTCTTGCCAGTCTATCAATAACTACATCATAATATGTCGGCTTCAATGTTTTCCCAACTAAACTTCTTCCTAGCCATTCCATATGCTCCTTGTTAATGTTTCCTTTAATCATTTTCATTTTCATTTCTTTTTTGACATGTCCTATCTCCTCATGGCTTTTTAATTTTAAAAAAACACTTATAATTATCAACATTTAACCTCAGTAAGAACTATCTATCAAACACAAAGAAGATAAAATGAATTTTCTTGTCTTTTTTTCCAACACAAGGAAAGTAAACAAGTAATTGATATCTCATAACATAATTTTTTGAAACTTTTACATGGCCCTTTAGAAGATGTGAAACATTTCATCACTAATATTGTTTAATTTAATAATGTCCAATTTAAGTTCTTGATATAACATAATCAGCTAATCATTAGAATATTATATGTTCATTTGTAATTTCATTGTTTATTCATAATTTATATCAATTTCAAATATCACACATTGAAGCTTCTAATGGTGCCAATGACACGTAATATGCAGGCAATATTTCATTTATGTGGTTTGGACCAATACCAACTGTGATCACCACACATCCTCAGCTACTAAAAGATGTACTTAACAAGAATCATGACTTCCCAAAACCTTATACAAATCCACTTGTTAGGTTACTAGCTAGTGGTCTTGTAAGCCATGAAGGTGAGAAGTGGAGCAAGCACAGAAAGATTATCAGCCCTGCGTTCAATTTTGAAAAATTGAAGGTTACTTTTCTTTTATTGACTACAGTTCTACTTGTATCAACTTCTATATTTGGAGAAAACATATGCAATATAAACACTTTTCTTTTTGCTTAGTAGGAAAATTGGTTACCCTAAGAAAGCAATATCTTCTTACAAACTAAATAAAAGCCTTGTCTTGATCAAGCTAGCCTTTTTTATTTTTATTTTTATCTTGGAACATATATTTGATAACAACCCTAATTTTGTTCTATGAAGAAAAATGTTCTTCATGATATCTTCTTAGTTTGATAGAGATAATTCTAACTCCTCTTTATTTATTTATGCGTTCTACTATAGAATATGTTACCGGAATTCTTCAAAAGCTGCAACAACATGATTAGCAAATGGGAGGGAATGTTGTCTCCAGATGGATCATGTGAAATGGATGTATGGCCTTTTCTTCAAAATTTGACCAGTGAAGTTATATCTCAAACAGCATTTGGAAATAATCTTGAAGAAGGAAGAAGAATATTTGAACTTCAAAAAGAGCTAGTTGGTCTTATAGTAAAAATTATAGTGAAAGCTAATATTCCTGGATGGAG
Source organism: Dalbergia cochinchinensis (assembly GCA_031216125.1). NCBI lineage: Eukaryota > Viridiplantae > Streptophyta > Magnoliopsida > Fabales > Fabaceae > Dalbergia > Dalbergia cochinchinensis. Next base: position 46,902,196 of record CM062373.1, on the reverse strand, counting down.
GTATGACTACTACTATGTTTATTTGATTTTAACTGATGAAGAAGGAGAATTGAATTCACTAAAATAATGGCACTTAATTGATGTAAGCTTACATTGACTTGGTTTAACAAATATTTTGATTGGCAATTAAGGTATCTCAATTACAACTTGCATGAATAAAGATCTAGTTGTTGGAAAAGTAACATTTGTTAAGCTTTGATAGAACAACCATCACTACTCATGGGTCCATTGATATTAGCAAAAACATATCCTTCATCTTTATAATAACCATGACAAATCATGATTGTTTGCAGATTTCTACCAACAAGTATCCATAGGAGGATCAAGCAAATTAATAGAAAGATAGAGGCTTTACTTAAGGCAATGATTATCAAAAGAGAAAAAGCACTAATGACAGGTGAAGCCATTGTGAATGATTTACTAGGAATACTTTTAGAGTCAAATCACATGGAAATTCAAAAACATGGAAACAATAGGAATGTTGGAATGACATTTCAAGATATAATCGAGGAATGCAAGGTATTCTACTTTGCAGGGCAAGAAACTACTTCCAATCTACTTGTTTGGACTATGGTGCTATTAAGTAGGTACCCTAATTGGCAAGCACGTGCAAGAGAAGAAGTCTTTAAATTCTTCGGAAGCCGAAAACCAGACTTTGATGGTTTAAGTCGCCTTAAAATTGTAAGTATTGCATTATTTTTTCAAACCATGATAATGAATATTAAATAGTGGATTATACATCCTTTGTGATTGTTGCTTAATACTATAAAAAAACCTTTTGAAATAGGTTACAATGATTTTATATGAAGTTCTCAGATTATACCCACCAGTAACTGCAGTCATTCGAACTCTTAACAAGGATATGAAACTTGGAAATCAAACATTGCCTCAAGGAGTTCAGATTCTTATACCTATTGATGTGGTTCACCATGACAGTGAACTATGGGGAGATGATGCAAAGGAGTTTAACCCAGAGAGGTTTTCTGAAGGTGTTTTAAAAGCAACAAATGGCCAAGTTTCGTACCTTCCATTTGGATGGGGTCCTAGAATATGCATTGGGCAAAACTTTGCCATGTTGGAAGCAAAAATGGCTTTGTCAATTATCTTACAACATTTCTCTTTTGAAATTTCTCCAGCCTATGCTCATGCTCCAACCACCTTGTTGACTCTTCAGCCACAATATGGTGCTCAAATCTTACTCTATAAACTATAAACAAGGTAACAAAAGGCTTTGATTGTGTGTGTATGTGTGTGTGTGTGTGTGTGTGTGTCTATATATATATATCACACACCACTAAATATTCCATGACTTCTTTTAAATACCATTATATGTTTGATTTCATTTATAAGGTTAAGATGAATTACTTAAACCTTTTGTTGAGCTTCTTAATTCTTCCTAAAAAGAGATGAAGCAAGTCAAAACAATCAATAGGAATAGAAAATAATAAGAAAGGGGATGAAAAACTTAAGGGCCTCAAGTTGTTTCTTATCTTTCAACAACTCGAGGATAAGCTTTACTCAAAAAATAAAAAATAAAAACTTGAGGGCCTCATGTTGTTCTTATCTTTCACAAGTCTTCAATTATGAAAACAGAAGTATTTTTTTTTGTAAACAATCAATATTTTTGTTATTTATTTTAGTTCTCATTTTCAAGCTCTCTATTCATGTTTATATGTTTTCATTTAAATGGTTAGAAAAAGTATTTTAAAAAATTTTTCTTACGAGCTCACCTTTTATAAATTTACAGCTTTATGCCAATTTATTTATGGAAAAAAAAATCAAGACCAAACATTAATTTAGTGTTTTGAGTTTATCTATATTATGTTGTGATCTTATATTCTTTTTGCTTAAAAATTTAAGAATAATTAGCATTTCCTTTTATATTTGAAATTTTCACCATTATGTGGTACCGTGACTTTGTTCAAGTTTGAAGTTTTATCTAGATATTTTCATTCTCAATATCTACTAATTCTTCAACTTTTGCCAATGGTTGATAACTATTGAAACCATAGAGAATCTTGCATTTTTAATGGAATGGACTTCAAAGATTTACAAAGTAAAGAAGATATACATGTATTAGGAAGCGATTGAATTACGAACAATGCTATGTAACGCCCCGACTTTTTCCGGGTAAAAATGACCAAAACGCCCTTGAGGTTATTTTACCAGGAAAATGAGGATCGCCGGCCTTGGCCATCCTCCAGGGGATGTTTTGATGCTAAAAGGGGATTATGCGTGTTATGTGTGCTAATAGAGCAGAAGAATCTCATTTTTGAGTTTTGATGCGCAAAATGACCAAAACACCCCTGTGGCTGTTTAACACCGATTCAAGTGCTGATTGAGCTCAAACTTCACCCAAAGGTTTTAAATGATGTTTTTAAGTGCTATTTAACATCTGGTTAAGCCCGGGTAGCCTCGGGAGGTTTTTATGAAAAATTACCATTTTGCCCCCGTATAATGCAAATTGGGCCTAATGATGTGATTAGCAAAACCTAAGTAATATTAGGCTCTAATTAAAGATTAGCAAATTCTAATCACTAATTTAGAGTCAAAATAATTAATTGAGGTTAATTACAACATAAGATTGCTTATAGAAACTCAAAACTCTTTCCTAGTTTTAATTCTTTAAGAAAGAAATTTATAAATAGTGTTTTCTCTCACCTACTTCCCTAAATCAAGGAATGTTGTTGGCATTGGATTCCAAGTTAATGAAGTTTGACTTCATTAATTTAGAAAGACCACCTTCTAATCTAGTCTTATATGGCCCTAATTACCTACTTACTTACCTAAACACTTAGTCACAAAACTCTAATCTTTGGCCTAATCAAATACTACTCCTAAGCTTACTCCAAATGCACATTAAATTGTGATTTTTTCCTCCTAATTAAGAAGAAGGCCGCCACTCCTCCTCCTCTTTTATTTAAAAGAATTAATTTATTTCAATTCAAAATGAACATTCAAAGGCCATACTTGGCCATGCTTGGAGCCATACTTTAGACAATGCTTGCCCATACTCACCACCATACCTCACCATGCCTTCATGAAGCAAATTTTCTCACCTCATGCTCCATGAGGCCGCCACTCTCCCTCCCTCAAGGCATCTTCATTTGCTTTATTTCTCTATAAATACCATGCCTAGATGGACTTGGTTACACTTTGGTTCATTTGCCAAGTTTAGCTTTACAGAGTAGTTCTAAGTTCTTTCTTTTCTCTCAAAGTTCAAGAGTTCTCTTGATCTTCTTCTTACTCACAAAGAACCACCACCTCTTAACCATACACTACCTCCTAAACATTTGGCCTTGCCATTCCAAAGATCAAGCTCAAAGGAAACACAACTTTCTCTCCTTGGCCGAAAACTTCTTCAAGCTCCAAGGAAGATTTTTCCTTCCATCCTTCCCTCAAGATCAAGTTTCTTTCATCTCCAAAAAAACATACCTTGGTAGGGAGTTGTCTTCTTCTCTTCTGTTGTTTAAACTTATGGTTTGAAATGATGCTATGTTGATGCTTCTTTCTTTCCCTGTTTTCTTTTTGGTTTTTGCTATTCCTTCTCCTTCCTTTTGGTTTCGGCCTCAATGGCCTACACAATAAAGAAATCATGGCTTGATGATGAGGATCTTGAGTATTGGTTGCAAAACCATCACTTGTTTGACCTCTAAAGCTTGAAGGTTTCACTTTTGAAAAAAGGTTTTTAGTAAACAGAGAAACTATGTTGTTGTAAAGAGTGATCTTGAGCCTAGGACTCAAATAGATAAGAAATGGTTTGCATTCATATTTATTTTCCTTACTATCACCTTAATAATTGATCTCAAAGCCTACCTATTTCAACCTTAAAGTTGATTGTTGATTTAGAGTGAAACCTCTAAGGGCCTAGAGCACTAAAATAAAGAATTGAACTTGCATATCATATTTATTTTTCAAGTCATCACCTAAAGCTCAAAGATAAGAAATGAACTTGCATTTCATGTTTACATTTCTTGTCTAGCATGTTTATGTTTCAAGCCATTACCTAAACTTAAAGATTAAGAATGAACTTACATTCTCATGTTTATTTTCAAGCCTTGCACATTTACTTTTCCTTGCCATCACTTGATAATGCTAAGATAAAAATGAAACTTGCATTAGCATGTTTATGTTTATGTCATCACCTAAAGATCTAAGGCTCAAGACCTAACTCTTTCTACTTGATCTTGAAACTATGGGCATTTATCTTTGCAAAAATGTTTTGATTTCAAAGTGAGTGTTGGAACAAGGTTCAAAATGGTTTGAGAAGGATGGAATAATTTAGAAGGTGTTTTAAACTTAAATTTTTGTATTTTGAAGGTGCTGGTAATCGATTACAAGGCTCATGTAATCGATTACCAGAGAGTTTTGCCATACTCGGATATGAATTTTCGGTCTAAGTAATCGATTACAACATCATGTAATCGATTACATATTCTGGACTCAAGTAATCGATTACCATTCCATATAATCGATTACTCGGATGTTCTTGGAGCCCCAGAATGTATTTTCAATAGGTGTAATCGATTACAAGGCTCATATAATCGATTATCAGAGCCCTCAATTTATCTGTTTTAAAACTCAAAGTTGTGTAATCGATTGCAAGGCTCATGTAATTGATTACCAGAACCCAAAGTATGTAATAAACATTTTCGCCATTTGAATGACATGAAGCCATGATCTTATGTTGCTTAAATCTGTGATTTTATATGATATGACTATCCATGAATCATAAGCATGTTTATTTTATGAGGCATTGACCTCTAGAGATAAAGCTTATCTTTTGCATGTTATAGTTTCATATGAAACATTAGAGATGCATATGCTAGAGATATATGAAGAATTGTGATATTGATGAGTTATGTATTGCATCTTGTTATAACATGCTAAGACTTAAGGTGACTTAAAACATGAGAAAATGATCCTTTGGACTCATCAAACTATAGGTGATGAAAAAGTGATTCTTGCCCCCTAACCCATACTTATTAAGTTGGGACTTTAACTTATCAAAAGGGATAAGTATACAGTAGTGACGACTAGTGAGGTATAAGCTCATAACCTAGAAACTCTCAAAAGGATAGAGTTATTTCTCAAAAGGATAGAGTTATTAGGGTGGCCCCATGATGAAGAGAATAATGAACTTAATGTCACTCAAGGAAAAGAAAAGGAAAGAAGTTATTTGGAAGTATTCATGTTTTTCCTTATGCCACTTATGTAATCATGTTTTTTTTATGCTATGTTAAAATGATGTCTGCATATGGTGTTGACATACATTTCATGATAAGGTATGATGTATTCATAACATTTAAGAAGCATCTTAACGGGCCTCGGTTAATGGTATTTGAAACTTAATAAATGAACCCTATTTATGTCCACTACTTTCATAATTAAATGCGAGGTTCCTGAGGATGTAGATGATGACACTAGGACAAGAGGACACCTTACTGAGATCCTTTAGAAAGTTTTTCACTCCCTCCATTTCTTTCCATCTTCATCTTCAGAACAAGTTGATGGCGATGTCCATAGACTACCTTGAGATGCCAGCGTGGGAGTTGCATGAGGAATGGGATTAGAGTGGTGCAGTGGAAGCAGAGACATAGGCTTTCCCGCCCATGATGCTTAGGAGTTGTCTTGCCTACGTACATGCTCACATCCTAGTTTCTAGTAGATGTGTACCCGCAAAAGGTTCAGCCATATTTTAGTTATGCTTAGTTTTTTAATCACTGTACCGCTCAATCCTCATTTGGTGAGCTCGATGCTACTATATTAAGTATTTGTATTATGGCATGTATTATGGAACCTTTGATCTTATTGATGTATGCCTCCATGATGTTATGTTATGCTTATGGTTTGGTAATTAGTTCTTATCCATGATGTGCATCAGATTGTTCTTACTTGTATGCACAACATACGACATAGTTCTTTTGGTATGCGCGACTCATGTCTTTTGTTTTAAGCTTCAAAGAAAAATTTGCCCATATTTTCACTAAGTAATTTCTAAAAACTAGAATCAAAAGAGTAATAACTAATAATTAACTTAGATACATTCTAGGTTATTGAGTTAAATATTAGGGTGTTATATGCTGCGTATCTAGAAAAATATATATAGAATATTTGACAGAAATCACGGTGATTGTTGAATGAAATAGTAAAACAACTATTCATAGTCATCATGCTAAAATTCAATTAAAGCTAACATCTTAAATTAGTTCTTTCCAACATCTCTACAATTTATATTCTAGTTTTTGAAGTAAGTACTTCTATCTAATAATTTATTGGAACTAGTTAAATTGAAGAAATGTGATAGTTTAAATGGCACATAGACATCAATAATAGTCCCATTTATTTTCTTAAAGTCATGTGTTTTCATGGAAAACTATAAAATCATAATTTTTCTAACCTGGCATAATTTGCAAAGTATGTTTATAGCATAACTAAATTTCTAATTTTATAGAAGACATACATGGTGTACAAAAACTATTTGTAATAGCAAAATTAAAGCCATTAGCTTAAAACCACTTACCTGTAGAGGTCAAAAGAGTGGTACCAATACCAATAGAGTTTTAGGAAGTGCGAATGGCACCAACATTTGCCATGTGAACACAAAACTCATGAAAAATTGGGTAGTCATACTACAACAACTCTACGAACACTAGGAGAGTAACAAGCATAATAAAACTATGGACATTGACACCATATCCTATAAAAATGGAAGAATTAGGGACAAACTAAGCATATTGATCACTAATCTCTTACTTTGGTTCTTGAAGAAGGAAGAACATTCAAGAATAATGAGAGAAAGGGGAGGATGAGAGACTAGAAGAGGTGGAATCGCATTTTTAGGAGATCAAGGTCGATTAGGGTTGAGTTTATATAGGGTTAGGGCTCATTTAATGAAACTGTATCATTGTAGAGTTTTTTGATGTGTGAAAATGTGCATCCGAGCATACTCAAATATTGGGTGGCTTATTGGAGCTCAAGAGAAAAACTAAATCTCGTGTCCATACAAAGTAATTGCGTGACCGCAGGAATGAAAATGCGCATTTGCTGCAAAAAAACACGCATCTATTTATTTTATGCAGTCTTTTCAAAATTTTGTAGAATCTGTTCTAGGCCCTCAAGAAGGCCTTTTGGCCCCAAATGGCCTTTGTAAGGACATACAGACCTTGAATATTACAATATAGCCTTTTAGAATTTAGAAAACAAAAACTAATAAACTTTTAAAATAAACAAGACATGTACCCCTTGTAGTGAAGTCCCCTAGAAAGTAGTTTTCCATCTCACAAACATAAACCACACAATTACACAACTTTTAGCTTGTGCACACAAACACAGTATGCTAAAGAACTCTTTTTTGTCTAAGTGTCATTCTTTGTTGCCCTTTAGAACCTCAAACTAATATGGAGTGAGTAGTAGAGTAGTTTATATGCTCAATTGGTTTCTCCCTTTTCAAAACTATGAGCCACACTCTCATCTTTTCAATATGTGTCAGATTCTTTTCCTCTTAGGGTTATAAATTTTTATTTAGTGCGTGCAAATACTGGGATGACAGATATGCTGCATATCAATTCTTAATTGATTGCCCCAATCAAAAAATTATTTAAAATTTGAATCAATGTATTTTCAAATAACTCTTATTTTAAATAGGCTTATGTAATTTTGGTGTTTGTAAACAATAACATAATCTCACATATAAATCATCTCATGTCTTATATTAACCCAAAGTAGAAAAGACCAAATACCCTTGACATAAGTTTCTAAAATATGGACTTTCCATCTAAAACCTTTTTTCTTTTTGCGGATTCACCAACATGGTGAATTTGACTTTGTGGAGTGCTACCAACCCTACAATCAAATTTCAAGTCCAATTTGGTAATTAACTTCTAATTAACTATATCAATTAGAGTTAATTCAGTATTTGCATATACATGTCCTATTGTCTATGACTAAGTACTTAATTAGGTTCATTACTAATTGGCAATAAAATCAAACCTTTGATATTATTGAAAACTAGTTTTCATACCTAAGGTATAATTTCCAAAACACCATTGGCCATCAAATGTCATGGGTAATTCCTAGCATAGTGTAACGGCCCAATTTTTCCCACTGTGTAAAATGACCAAAATACCCCTGAGGTTATTTTTGCATAAGATTCGAGGGTGGCCAGTTCAGGCCATCCTCAATGGGGAAATTTAATTTTAGGGTGAGGTTATTGAGGTTTAGATAGCAATTCGTGCGGAAATCGCAATCCCTGATTTTTTCCTGTTGCAAATGACCAAAATACCCCTGAGATCATTTCTACCCGGAAATCGAGGACGGCCGGTCCAGGCTATCCTTAAGGGGTTATTGCAATGCTTGAAGGGAATTAGATGTGTTATGGATGACGTTAGAAATGAAAACCTCAATTCCTAGTTTTATCATGCACAAGATTACCAAAGTACCCCTGAGGTAATTTGACGCGGGATTAAGTGATGATTGGACCCGGTCATCACCCGGGAATTTGAAATGTTATTTATACTTGTTGTATGATATCTGGGAAAGTCCGGATGGTCTCAAGGAGTTTTTATGTGAAATGACCCTTTTGCCCCCAATTTGTGCTAAATGAGTTTAATTGTGTGATTAAGGAAATCTAGGAAATATTAGGCTCTAATTAAAGATAAATTAATTTAAATTATTTATCTTGAGTCACAATAATTATTTGAGATTAATTAGGGCCTAAGATTGTTTAGGAAAATTCAAATCGCTTTCCTAATCAAAGAGATTTTAAGACTTTGAGAAAGTCAAAAAGTGAATAGTATTTTCTCTTTCTTGTTCCCTAAAATTAGGAACTTTGTTGGATTTTGAATTTCAAATTAAATCAAGTTTGACTCAACTAATTATGTAAGGCCATTATTTAATCATGTTTTGAAGCCCCTTAACACATGATTACCAACCTATACACTTAATTATCAATCTCTAACCCTTTGCCTAATTAAATCTATCACTAACCCAAGTCTTAACCCACATGAAAATTTAGAATTTTCCCCTTAGAGAGACAAGGAAAGGCATCAGCCTTCCCTCCCCTAAAACACCTCATATTTATTCTTCAAACACAATGAAACACACACTTTTGTCATTTGCTTTTTAGTGGTGTCTTGCTCCCAAAGTTGGTCAAAAATCCTCTCTTCTCTCTCATCTCAAGAGTTCTTCTTTTCTTTTTCCTCTACCACAAGAACTTCCATCCATCCTCCACTACCTCTCCACCTCAAACCACTATACCTCCTCCTTAGGTCAACTCCCAAACACATATCCTTTCTATTCCTAAACACAAAATCACAAGAAAAAACCTCCTTCCATTTCTTTTCCTCTTGGCCAAATCTATCAAGGGTCTAAGAGAAGATTTTTCTTCTCACTTCAACACACAAGATCAAGCTTTCTCTTTTCCAACAAGAAAACAACTTTGGTAGGGATTTTGTTTTGAGTTCTTTCTCTTTTTCTTTGGTTTATTTTCGGTTTGGATGTTGGAACAAGTGGAGAAGTTTTCTTCCTTTATTTTCCCTCTCATTTTCGGTTTTGATGATGGATGAATGGTTTAGTGCTTGCTTCTTTCCTTCTTACCATTTTGGTTTGAGCTTTCCTTGTCCTTCTTCATTCTTTTCGATTTTTGTTGTTGTTGGATGGTTAAAAACCATGGCTTGATAATAAGAGATCTTGATGGTGGTTTTGATATCACCATGTGCTTGACCTCTAAAGCCCAAGGTTTGGTTCATTTTTGGTTTTAAGAAATGAGAAATGTAGAATATTTGTTGGTTCTTGAAATACCCTTTCTTTGATGTTTGAGACCATGGCTTGATGATGAGGGTTCTTAGATGATTTTTGGTGAGATCATTATATTTGTGCCCTCTAAAGCTCAAAGTTTCATTTTTGGTTTCAAATGGTTTATGACAAGTAAAATGCTATTTGGTTCTCTTTGTTGGTTTTTCTTTGAGTTTGATGGTGAGTCTAAGTATTGAGGTTATTGGAACCATGATATTGATAGACTCTAAAGCTCACATCCATTTGTTAAGATTGGTTGGGATTGGAAGTATCATTCTTTAAAGTGTTGGAATCATGTTTATATTTTTAGCTCTTGCATCTCATGTTTATGTTTCAATGCCTTGCATATCATATTTATTTTCAAGTCATCACCTTAAATCTTGAAGATTAAAGAAGGGACTTGCATTTCCATATTTAAAATTCCAAGTCTTGCATTACATGTTTATTTTTCAAGTTATCACCTAAACTTTAAAGACTTAAAAATAAACTTGTATTCCCATATTTATATTTTAAGTCTTGCACATCATATTTATATTTCCAAACCATCACCTTATAATAACAAAGATTAAGAATGAGATTGCATAGCATGTTTATGATTCTTGTCATCACCTCAAAGACTTGTCATTGTATCTTAAATGGAAATTTTGATTATGGCTATTTCTCTTGAATGTATTTTTGGCCATGATAAAATGTTGGTCTTGGAATGGATTTTATTTTATTTTAAGGATCAAAACTTGTGTCTTGTAATTTTTGAAAGAATTGGAAACTCTCAAGGTATTAAAAATATGATTTTCATGGACAAAATCTTATTAATGAAATCTTTATTTTTGCTACTGCCCTAAGGTTTAATATTTATATTTTTAAAGGGGTAAATTGGTTTTAAGTGTTTTCATTGACTTAGAATAAATTTAGAGGAAAAATAGTTACTAGAAATAATCAATATTGCAATTTTCAATGCTTTTAGAAATTAATATTATAGCTACTGATCTAATCTTTCTAAATCTGTGACATGCTATTTGGAATGGTTTAGCTGTGTGAAAATTAGTATAAATTACTGTAAAAATCATTCTTAGCACTTTAGACAAAACTAATAACTAGAAATGTGTAAAATTGCAATTCTAGAACACTTCTAGTAATTTTGAATTTTGGCTACTGCCTGGACTTATTTGATTCTATATGGTGCTGTTTGGGGTTGTCTAATTGTGTAAAATTTGCTAATAATTAGTGTAATAATTATTTTTAGCACTTGGGGAGGAACTATAACTAGAAAGGATAAAAAATGTGATTTCTAGAACACTTAATGATTGAATTATGGATTCTGTTTCAGCATGTATTAATTATATAAAAAGATGTTTGACACTTTGTATATGTGTTAAAATCACTAATAATTAGTGTGGAAATTAATTTTAGCATCTTAGAAAAAGTCAGTAACTTGAAAAGGTAAAAAATGTAACACCTTAATATTTAACCCAACACGCCTAGGACACATTTAAGTTAATTATTAGTTATTACTCTTTTGTTCCAAGTTTACATTCGAACTCTTAAAAAATACCTTAGTGAAAATAACGGGCAATTTTTTTTTAAGACTTCAATACAAAACGTGAGCCGCGCATGCTAAGTAACTAACACCGTTTGCCTAACCTAAAATAAGAAACGATAAAGACAAGTCACAGATACATACAATATCACAATATATATATATAAACCGTAAAGTATCATGACATAAACAATATTAACACATCAGAATTATATCATAGTAGTGACGTCCTCTAAACATAGAGGGCATCAGTACACACCCATCAAGAGACTAAAGCAAGAGCAAATAAAAAGGGTATGATCACCCTAAAGCTAATATCTAAGGGAAACTATCTCCATACTCCCATTGTGAGCTTCTTGATCCTTTTTGTAGCGCAACTCCCGCGTTCGTGTCTTAGAGAAATTAATGAGCTACACCATCATCCTTGTCTAGAGACAACACGGATGGAAGAAAAAAGGATGTGAAACTTATATAAGATTCTCAGTAGGGCTTCCCTATTCTAATGCAAGTGCCATCGTAATTGTCTCCAGGAACCTCAAGTTTTATTATGAAAAATATGCACACATATAAGGTTCATTTATTAAGTTCCAAATACCATTAGCCGAGGCTCGTATATTTTAGTATGAATCTTAATGTCATGAATGCAATAGATGTCTCATGTATGCATGGTAATGCATCCAGTACATAAGTAACATATGCAAATAACATAAGCAAACTCTTAACATGAATTTGTAACACACAAAAACCAAAACACAAGACAAGGCTAATGATATAAACATAAGTTAAATTGGGGAACTAAATTCATCACATGAGTAAACACACCAAATGTGCATCTTTACTTTACTTTCTTAAGTGACTTAATATGAATGCATGATATAACAAACCTGATGAGTCGTATACTATTTAGCTTTCATGGGAAAGGCAAGAGAACCCATGACAATTTACTTTCTCATATTGGAACTCTCAAGTTCCTTTCTTAATAACCATCCTTTTATGTCAATATCTCAAACCAACCATCTCACCTTCCCTGGCGATTTTATATTCAGTACCAAAACTCTACCTCACCAATCACCAAGGATGAGCTCAACCTAACTAGCCGTCACTAGATTTAATATGGGGTAATAGAGGAGGAAAATACACCATTTTCTTGCCTCTCAACTTTCTCATCATAAGTATGCAACTTTCTTGGATCACCTCTCATAACCTTTAATTCGGGGAGTTTAGAGGATTACTTCCATATGTTTTATTTAATCTTAGCATGATATCAAGAGATGTACGCATGAAACATATAATTATAAATTATCATCTAACATTTCATGTTTATAGTATAGCATCACATTTCATAACCTTTAATTAGGGGAGTTTAAAGGATCACTTCCTATTTAGATCACCTCTCATAATCTTTAATTCGAGGAACCTAGAGGATCATTTCCATATGTCTTATGTCACCTTTTAATCTTGGCATATTATATAGAGATGCAAACATGAATAACTTATCATTTCAATGTTTCATGCTCATAAAATTTCATGAAATTATGCATCTCAATGAATCAAACATAATTGTAACATGCCATAATTCAAATCACATAACATACATCTAAGCCATATAAATTTCAATATATGAACATAGCCATCACAAGATATCAATCACATTCATCTCATCAAATTATCAATATTTACACTTAAGCCCCAAAGGGGTCAAATCGCAATTTCTCAAAGGTTACGGGTCGAAATGTAAATACCCCTTTTAGCACATTCTCACAAACTAAAGGTCTTTAACATTAACCAATACTTTCAAGAGGCATATAACTTATTAGAAACCATTTAAACTCATCATAAAAACCTTTTAAGGCCATAGACTAAATTTAACACATTTTAGGGATCAAAGTGTAAAGTTGCTCATTTTTGACACTTATCAAAAACCAATACTTCTAAATTTTTTTTCTAAACATTATAAATGGTATTTTAAACATATAAATACATCAGATATCATTACTAACTTTAATTAAAATCCTTTGACCAAAATTATATAATTGATAGTTTAAAACACAACTTTTCTTATTTTTGCAAAACGATCAAAACTAACACTTGTAATTATTCTTTTCAACCTCTAAGATACCAAAAATAATTTTCACATCAAATACTAATAATTCTTATGTATACAAACAATATGATCAATATCAAATCAGTGAGGAATTAATTCAAAAAATTTGTTCTCTAAAGCTTTATAAAATTATAGTTTTGATCCTTTCTAGTTACTAGTTTATTTCAAAAATGCTAAAAACAATTCTTACATCAATTATAAGTAATTTATACACATCCAAACTTTATAAATCAGTATCCTAACTATTTTATCTAATTTAGGTCAGTAACCTAAATCTTTTAATCAAAAACTTGAGAAAATCATAATCTTTGAAATTCTAATTCTAACAAAAGTTATTTGAGTAATTTAAAAACGAGATCAAAGCCTTAAAAATAAAATAAACCAACTTTAATACCAAGAACATCAATAGGCTGAAAACAACATAAATTAAATATATCCATAATAAAATTTCCTATTTAAGATTAAAAAGGTAAGTTTTGAACTTTAGAGATTTAGGTGATAGCAAGAATCATAAACATGCTATGCAATCCCATTTTTAATCTTTATCATTATAAGGTGATGACTTGGAAATATAAACATGATATGCAATACTTGAAATATAAATATGAAGATGCAAGTTCATTTTTAGATCTTCAAAGTTTAGGTGATAACTTGAAATATAAACATGGAATGTATTACTTGGAATTTAAACATGAATATGCAAATTCATATTATCATCTTCAAGAATTAAGGTGATGACTTGAATTTAAACATGATTATGCAAGGCTTGAAATTTAAACATGATATGCAAGAGCATAAACATGGATGCAAGTTCATTTATTATCTTGTTAAGCTCAAAACTATTAGAGAATTAAACTCTTTAACCTCAATTAATCTTAACAAAGGAAATGAGCTTTAGAGTCCTTGATTATCATGGTTCCAAGAACCTTATTTCATGGTCTCATTATCAAGCTATAAATCAGAAATTATTACGAAGAATTAAAGAAAAGAACATGAAATAAAATCCCTACCAAGTTGTTTCTTGTTAATTAAAGGAAAAGCTTGATCTTGTATGAGATATCAAAGACAAAACCTAATCTTAATGATGGTATATATTCGGCCAAGTGAAGATGAAATGGTGGGAGGATTTTGTTGTGTTCTTGTGTTTAGATATGGAAGGTTTAGGTGCTTAGGGGTTAGTTTATGGTATGTATGTGTTTGTTTGAGCTTGGGAACTTGGATGAAAGTTAAGAATGGAGTCTCTTGGAGGTGGAGAAGGAAGAAGAAAGCTTAGAGTTTAGAGAGACATGAGAGGATTTTGGGCCAAGATAGTGAACAAGACTATGCCAAAAATTCAAGTAACAAGTATAGGTGTTTATGTGTGCATTTGGCTTGAAAGAAACACATATTTATAGGAGTTTGGGAGGTGCTCAACTGTGGCCTTCTAGGCTGTAATGTGATCAGAATTCTTGCTCAAAAATAATGCAAGACAACTCAAAGAACACATGGTATGGTCATGATGTTGTTTGAGTGCATAATTCTTTGAAATAAAATAAAATGGAGGTATTATGGAGGCATGGAGTTCATGGCTCGTATGGGAATAATGGGGAACAAGATTTCATTTATTATGTATGGTAGGACACAAGGATAGCTTATTTTATTAGGTGGTAGATTTAGGAATTGGTAATTTTGTAAAAATGGTAAAACTAGGTGTGTAAGATAACTCAAGACTAGGTAAAAAGACATTCTTATACTAGTAATGGAGTTAATTTCAATCGAGTTGAAAATAAATTAGTAACTTAAGTTTCAATCTCAAGGTAAAGAAAGTAAATACATTAGAATTTCCTTAATCTTAGCATTATTGGTTTTATGAGCTCTTTGTAATTAAGAAAGGAAATTAAATTTTCCTAAACAATTCTTAGACTCTAATTACCTCTAGTAATTATTTTTAACCTTAGGTAATTATTTTTAACCTTAAGTAATTATTTTTAACTCAAGGTTAATGAATGAAAACAATTTGAGTTCAATTAGAGCTTAATATTACTTTAATTGCATAAATAAACTCATTTAGCACAATTAGGGGTAAAAAGGTAATTTCACATAAAAACTCTCTATAATTATTGGACATTCTCAAATTATGCTTAAAATAGTCATGTTGAACCTTTGGGTGAAAACTGAATTCAAAGATTGTATAATTTCATGTAAAATTATTGCAGGGGTAAAATCATAATTTTACATACGGTAAAAATTAAGAATTGAGATTTTTATCTCTAAGGCACATATAATCCCCATCAAGCATTAAACTAACCCTTCAAAGATAATCTAGATTGGTTATCTTTGATTTCTAGCTAAAAATGACCTCAAGGGACTTTTTATCGTTTTTACATGTACAGAAAAATTGGGGTTTACGACTTTCACACGAATCACTATTAAAGTTTCTCATAATGTTTCTATAATGTTATATTCCTTTATTGAGGATTATTCGACCTCAAATTACATGCAAAAATTAACTAGGGGCATTTTGGTAATTTTTATATAGCAGTAAAAATTGGATTGTTACATATTTCAAATTCTGTATAGCATTGTTTGGTAACGTTCATGAGGTTAAAAATTAGTGGGAATCATTGTAATTGATCTCTTAGATGCATAAAAAATAATCACTAATATTAGGTTAAACCGATTTGTAGTTTTGACTCATTCAAGGGCTAAGGAGCAATTACCGACAACTTGAGGATGAAAATGTGAATGATATCCGTGATGATCTTTAGTACATTGTGTATATATATGCATACCTTGCTGAGCATAGCATATGCATTAGCTGAGTTTGGTCCTTGATTCTGGCATATTGGGTAGAAGCATGTTTACTTTTCAATAAGATGTTGATAATATGATGTTTATGTGAATTACTTTATGAATAATTGCAATTATGGCTGAGATATTTGAGATGCATAATTGAAGTGTTTTATGAGCATGAATTGTTAAATGATAAGTTATGATAAGATCATATATTGCATCTCTAAAAATAATGCTAAAGTTAAGGTGACATAAAACACATGAAAATGATCCTTTAGACTTTCCGAATTAAAGGTTATGAAAGGTGATCCAAGTAAGTTACATGCTCATAATATGAAAGTTAAGTTAAGGCAAGGAAATGATGTATTTCCCTCTCTATTACCCCAAATTAAATCTAGCGACGGCTAATTAGGTTAAGCTCATCCTAGGCGATCGGTGAGTTGAAGTTTTGGTGATGATTAAAAAATTGTCGGGAAAGGTAAGACGTTTGGTTTAGGATAATAATGTAAGAGGGTGGTTATTAAGAAAGGAACTTGAGAGTTCATTCATGAAAATAATTATCATGGGTTCTCTTGCCTTCCCATGCATGCTAAATGTTATATCACTTATCATGTTGCATTCATTCACTTGTCACTCAATCACATAATTTGAATGGTAAGTCACCTAAGAGAGTAAAGTAAAGATGTATATTGGTGTGCTTACTCATGTGTTATGGCGAGGTGATTTTAGTTCTTTAGTTGAACTTATGCTTTCTCTTGTGTTTTGGATTTGAATGTGCACAAATTCATGTCATGAGTAAGCTTATGTTAATTGCACGTATTACTTATTCATTGGAAGTATTCACATGCATTAAGATTCATGCTAAAATAGGTGGACCTCAGATTAATGGTATTTGGAACTTAATAATTGAACCTTATATGTATGCCCACTATTTTGTAATAAAACTCGAGATTCCTGGGGACGATGATGATGACACATGTGTGGAGATGGAGACCCTACTGAGATTCTTATATAAGTTTCTCGTTTCCTCTCATTCTTTCCATCTTTGTCTTTAGACAAGACTGATGGCGATGTCCATGGACTCTCTTGAGATGCTAGCATAGGAGTTGCACTATGGTCAATATCAGAGTGGCACAACGGAAGCGGAGATTTAGTCCTTCATGCTTATAGTACCTAGGAGTTGTTTCGTCTTCGTACATGCTCATAACCTAGTTTTTAGTAGATGCGCACCCATGAGGGGTCTAGCTGCATCATGGTTATGCTTAGCTTCTGAATTATTATATGCTCAACCTCTATAGGTGGGCTTGGTATAATTGTTATGGTATTATACTTGTGGAATATTTCTACATTAGTATTATTATTATTATTTGGCATGATATTTAAAGTCAATATTATGATATGATGATGTTCTCAATTTATGCTATACTTTATTGTTATTTGCATGTATGATGCGAGATAGATGACTAACTAATAATTAACTTAAATGCATCCTAGACGTGTTGGGTTAAATATTAGGGTGTTACACACAGTATGCCATGACCACCCAAGCAGTGATGAATGTATCAATTAGAATATTCTAATGAACCGATAATTATATTTCTCATCCATACTTGAATTGTTTCATTATAAGATCCTGTTCTAGCCAGGGTCATGGATAATGTGAAACCCTGTAGCTTAGACCATATGGATTCTCTGAGTTTTTCATTCTTCGATTAATGTGACACGAACCAAAATCTCCTTTCTATTTAAGTCCAAGTATCTTATCCAAGGATTTTATGATCAAGAGCAACCCCTCATCCATAGGAAATGAATCCCATCTTGACTAGTACCTATCTCCATACATAACTAAATATAGATACAAACTGCTTAATACTAATACATAGCATGAGTATATAAAGAGTCACAAACTATAGCTACCTCATACGAGATAATTGTGCCATCTTATGCCTATGGAGTATATGAACCAATATGATTTAGATAATGTTTCATTGACATTAGTAAAATTACTATGTAAGCTTTATCTATTTATCACATTTAACCCACTTTTCCTATAAATATCCACATATCTATTTTGACATCTAATGTTATATAGTATAAGGCTCACTACTCTATCTTCATAATTATTCATACTAATCACGAAAATAGAAAGAAGTGATGATCTTCTAGAATAATAATGCCCAATTAGAATTCCTATCATCGTGAAATGATTTATATATTAGACTACTTCGTCACTCATATTCTCAACTCTTGAAAATGAAGTATCTAACAAGTATCTTATTGACTTATTCTAATAGACATAAATTATGAATTAGAGAATAATAAAAGACTATTAATAGAAATTCTTGATACATGTATTTATTTGCTCTAAGGCATACAACTAACAAAACTGGGATGGCTGGGTTCTTGGAATGTGTTTTAGGTGTTATGATGTGTCATATTTATAATAAAAGGAATATAACATGAAAAAATAGTGCAACCTGGTATTTTGGTCCTATATTGCACACTACTGCATGCTTGGACTTCTCCAACATCCAAAGAGCACAAGAGGGGGAGAATCACATGTGTGGTGGCACTATAGCATGGCTAACCGCTCTTGGAGTGAAAGAAGTCAAGCCGAAGTGTTCTAGCAACATAATAGGGCCTTTTATTTGTGCCATTTTATATTTTTTGTAAGTGAGAAAATATGGTTGTCATGACCAAACTTGGACCCGTGACCGGCACGTGAAAAGTCCCATTTCTATGTAAGCCTCATGAGCTGTATCATTTCTATATGCACCATTGACTTATGAAAAAATCTATAAAATAGTTCTCTTTTTTCCATACGTACTACCTGCTTTCAAAATCATAATCATAAAATTGAAATCTTGTAGTCTGTTTCGAAGGCTGATATTATAATATCACAAAATGTGCATAAAGTCGTTTATATACAAAGTGCCTTGTGGAATAAATTATACAATCCAAAATAAAATTCTAACATGTAAGTCTATGCAAAATGTAACCATGCTCTATAGTCCGAAATCCTGCCTGCATCACACTTGAGCACGTCTAAAGCATAATACTAGCCATCTCACCTAATAAGCTCAGCAACTAAAATCTAATACTGCTGGTAAGAAGATGGCTGTGAAGTACCCTCAACAGCTACAGTATCTGTAAAATATAAGAAGCAACAGAAGGGTGAGTTTTGTAACTAAAACTCAGTGAATGGGTCCCCACCTGGAACCCCTTCATGGGACACCAAGAAAAGATACACAACACCAAAATAATAGAGCACATAATAAAATTCTAGGGGATATTATGATTAACATCAGATTATCAAGTCTTAACTTTCCATAAACTGACCTAACTATACTCTAATAGAGAAAAAATAATCTCTACTCTAGTTGCACACAATATTTGTGATGTAAAAAAACTCTGAATATAAATCTCTGGTCACATCTGGGCGTTATGTGTCACTGTCCCCAGTATGACAATAAATCTCTGAAATATCTAGCCCAGGCTACTTGGTACCAAGGTTAATGGATTAACTGCCATTAACACATAGTCTGTTTCTCTATAGTTATTGCTAGCTCAACTAGAAATCTCACTCTTTTCTCTATTGTTCATAAAGTCTTCTATCCTAAGGTTGAAAATCTCTCTCTATATAAAAATGTACAGTACCAGAGTCATATGATCATAACGTCAGCTCTAAATAATTAAATTCATTATGCAACTATACAAAAACTCAGCCTCAATAGTGGATGTCCGATGGTTTTCAGAAAAACACATTTTCTTATTAGAACTAATAGTTCATAACATAATATTTCACAAAAATCTCAATGATTCACAAAACAAACTCTAAAATCATATATAATCTCGTGTTTTGGGTGAAAATAAACATAATAGTTAACATAGAAGTTACATATGCGAACCTATTCACTTGGAATGGCAGAAATTGAGGGTTCACCATTGACAAGATTTCTTGGAGTAGAATTAGCTCCAATATCTACCATGGAAGTGTAGAACTTTAAATTGGCTTCTAGAATCACTAAAAACCTCAAATTTATCTCTAACATAGAGGAAGATCTCTCTACCCCTTATAAGCATAGAAACGACCCCAAGATAAGAAGAAATTGAAGAAAAGAGAGCAAAACTAAGAAAACTACATACCTTAAAGCCTTAGGAACGAAGGATTGAAGTTAGAATTGAAAAAAATGGAAGAAAATAGAGTTTGGAGAGTGAAGAGAGGTTGAGGGATGAAATTTCTGGTGTTTGGGGGTGGAGGATCGTGTGAGGGTGTGCTGGAACCCAAAACAAGGGTTTTTAATCAAATTTTGACCACTAAGCAGTAAATGATTGCTAGGGCAGTCCTTTCCCCTATTGCCATACCGCCTTATTCTCTATTGACCACTAGGGCCGTCTCTAGAGAGGTTTTTCTCACATCTTTGGTTAGTAATTCAAGTTTTAGTATGTATTGGACTAGGTTGTATCAGTACTTACTTATTTACATTTCTTAATTTTAAGTTAATGTCCATTAAGTTTAAAACATAAATGTAAATAAGGAAACACCCCCATTTGGATTCAAATAAAATATTTGAAAAATTAAAATCTCAACTAATCAAAATCCAAATTTTGGGTTTTAGTTCAAATTTGGAAATTTTTATGATTTTATAAACTCTTAGGCTAAAAATGAAATGTTTAAAAGGGTTCATAAAATTTGTTAAAAATCACTCTTTAACTTGTTATCCTCTTGGGAACAATTACCGGGACTTTTGATCTCAAGAAAGTGGCTTTATCATAGACCTTCCAAGGACATGTAGGGTCTAGACTTAGTGAAATCTGGGACTTGGAATGATAAGTAAGGGTAATTAGCACCCTTTTTCATTTGAAAAAATTTTCTACCTTTTTTATTTAAAACCAAGGTATTATATACTCCCTTTTTAAAAGATTTAGTCCCCAAATCCAAAAACATACCTGAGGGAGGGAAAAGATATAGGCACTTCATTCTCATGGTCTCTTTAGCTTCCTATGTGGCCTCTTCGTCGGAATGGTTTCTCCAGATCACTTTCACTGAAGGTACATCCTTTGAACAGAATTTCCTGATCTGTCTGTCTATTATGGCAATTGGTTTCTCCTCATAAGACAAATTCTCATCAATCTGTACTGTCTGTAGGGTGAGTAGGTGAGATTGGTCTAAAATATATTTTCTACACATGCTAACATGAAAGACAGGGTAGATGGTTGACAAGCTGGGAGGTAATGCTAATCTATAGGCTATTGTTCCTACTATTTGTGGGATCTCAAATAGTCCAATTTAATCAGGGCTTAGCTTCCCTCGCTTACCGAATCTCAACACTCCCTTTATGGGAGACACTCTTAGGAACACATGATTGCCCATAGCAAACTCAAGCTCTTGGTGCCGATTATCAGCATAAGCTTTCTATTTAGATTAAGCTGCTAATAGCTTTTCCCTTATCAATCGAACTTTCTCTAAGGTTTCTTGGACCAAGTTTGGGCCTAACATTTTAGCTTCCCCAAGCTCAAATTATCCAATATGAGACCTGCAACGTCTGCCATACAAAGCTTCAAATGGCTCCATCTGAATGCTTGCTTGGTAATTGTTGTTATAAGCAAACTCTATTAGTAGTAAGTGGTCACACTAACTCCCACCGAAGTCTAACACATAGGCTTTGTGCATGTCATCTAGGGTTTGAATTGTTCTCTCAGACTGGCCATCTGTTTATGGATGGAATACGGTGGTCAAGTCCACTCAAGTTATGAGAGCCTCCTGAAATGCTTTCCAAAATCTCGAAGTGAACTGAGATCCTCTATCTGATATGATAGACACTGGTACTCCATGGAGTCTAACTATCTCATCTATGTATAGCTGGGCATACTGGGTCGTACTGAAACTTGTCTTCACTGACAAGAAATTGGCTGATTTGGTCATCCAGTCAACAATCACCTATATTAAATCATAGCCCTTAGTGGTTCAAGGTAACTTGACTATGAAGTCCATGGTTATCCTCTCCCACTTCCATTTTGGAATTTCTATTTGCAAAAGTAACCTTGCAGGCCTTTGGTGTTTAGCTTTAGCCTGCTAACAAACTAAGCATCAAGCTACGAAATTGCCTATATCTCTTTTCATTCTTTCCCACCAGTATAACTATCTAAGGTCATGATACATTTTGGTTGACCTTGGATGTATTGAGTATGATGTGCTATGTGATTCTTCTTTCACCTTTTCCCTCAATTCATCTACATCAGGTACACACAATTTGTCTCTAAAGTGTAATACACCTTCTGAATCCATAGAGAACTCATAACCTTCTCCTTTACATACATCTTCCATAAGCTTAACCAGCTTAGGGTCTTCTTTCTGCTTTGCCTTAATATGCTCTACTAGGGTTAATTGATCCTTAATGTGAGCTAAAAAAGCTCCTGACCTATCTAATCCAAACTCGGCTCCCTCTGCTTCCAATTTATGAATATGTTCTATTAAAGGCTACCTTACCAGTGCAATGTGAGCTAAACTGCCTACGGACTCCCTGCTCAGAACATCAGCTACTATATTGGCTTTACCTGGATAATAAGAAGTCGTATAATCACAGTTTTTCAATAGTTCCATCCACCTGCATTGTCTGAGATTCAGATCTTTCTATTGGAAGATATACTTTAAGCGTTTATGAGTTGTAAAAATCTCAGAAGTTACTCCATACGAGTAATGTCTCGAGATTTTCAAAGCAAAGACTACTACTGCCATTTCTAAATCATGGGAAGGATAGTTCTATTCATGCTTCTTGAGTTGCCTTGAAGCATAGGTTACAATCCAGCCGTGCTGCATAAAGACACAACCAAGTCCTATCCTAAAAGCATCATAATATATAGTAAAACCATTCATACCTGAAGGTAGTACTAATACAGGAGCAGTAGTCAACCAGGTCTTTAGCTTTTGGAATCTATCCTTACAGGCATCTGACCACTGAAACTTGACATTCTTCTAGGTAAATCTAGTTAATGGTGCTGCAATCTTGGAAAAATCCTTGACAAACTGCCTATAATACCTTGCCATCCCCAAGAAGCTATTAATCTCTGACACTGTAGAAGGTCTTAGCCACTGCTGGACTGCCTCAACCTTCTTTGGATCTACCTTGATACCATCTTTGGACATTATGTGTCTAAGAAATGCCACCCGCTCTAACCAAAATTCATACTTAGAAAACTTAGCATATAGCTTATATTCCCTTGGTGTCAGCAACATCATCCTGAGATGGTGCTCATGCTCCTCTGTGCTTTTAGAATATACCAAAATATCATCAATGAAGATAATCACAATGATCTAGGAATAGTTTGAAAACTCTATTAATCAGATCCATGAAAGCAATAAGGGCACTAGTCAACCCAAAGGACATCATTAGGAACTCATAGTGTCCATAGCATGTCCTGAAGGTTGTCTTAGGCACATCCTCTCCCTTGATCCTCAATTGATGATAACCTGATCGAAGGTTAATCTTGGAAAATCATCTATACATGGCGGAGGATATTTATTCTTAACTGTTACCTTATTCAGCTGTCGGTAATCTATACACATCCTCATAGATCCATGTTTCTTCTTTACAAACAAAACCAGAGCACCCCAAGGCAAAGTACTCAGTCGAACAAATCCCTTATCCAATAATTCTTGCAATTGTTTCTTCAACTCCTATAACTCTGTTGGGGCCATGCAATATGGGGGTATCGAAATAGGCTTAGTTCCTGGTTCCAGCTCTATTTCGAACTCCATTTTTCTGGCTCCAGCTTTATTTCGAACTCCATTTTCCTTTCTGGTGGCAAGCCCGACAAATCTTTGGGGAACACATCAGGGAACTCACAGACTACAAGGACTGATTTTATGGTTGGCACTGATGCTTCTGTATTTGTGACTGAAGGTAAGAAACCATAGTTCCCTTTGTCTATAAGCCTTAAAGCACATATAGATATAATCAAACTAGTTGGGACAAAACAACTGACACCCTTAAATTCTTGAAATTCATCTCCAGAAGCACCAAACTTGATAGATTGCTATAACAATCCATCATAGCATGGCATAAAGACAACCAATCTATGCCTAAAATAACATCAAAGCCTATCATATCCAACACATGCAAATCTGCATAAGTCTTTATATCACCAACCCAGATTTTGCACTCTCGGTATATTGATTGAACTAAGAGGGGTCATTCCACTGGTATCGCTACTAAGAAAGGCTTCTCTACACTAGAAACTAGCCTCCCAAATTGTGTACCAAAGAATGAAGATACATATGAATAAGTAGACCTGGAATCAATTAAAGCAAAAGCATCAAAAGTAAAAACTCTAATAATACTTGCCACTATATCTTTAGAGGCTGTTGCATCCTATGATGTCAAGGCATACAATCGAGTTTGTCCTTTACTACTATGGCCTCTACCAGCTGAACCTCTACCACTAGAGCCTCTGCCTTTAAGGCCTCTACCCCTAGTACCGCTATCAACCGGGGCAACAAAACCAGCTTGGGTCACTGACTTAACAGATTGGGTTGAAGCAGTGGAGTTCACTGACCCTTGACTGGATGTCCCTTACTGAAATAGGCACTCTGCCTTCTTGTGGCCCTGTTAACTGCAGCCATAACGTACAAATGTGCCGATCAAGCACTACCCTGAGTGCCGCCTACCACAAGTCTGACAAACAAGAAAACTCTAAACTAATACTTGGCTAGAATATTGGCTGCCTCCTCTGCTCTAACTCTAGAAAACTACCGATCATACCAGAGTAGGATCTGAAAGGGCAATCCTACTCAGCTGGGCCTGCTGTTGACTCTACTGGGCAAGTCCTCTACTAGTACCAATCCCCCTGGAAACTGTACCATGAGTCCTAGCCCTTTTGCTGGACTTAGAAGCAGCTCTCCTTTCTGCTAATCTGGCCTCCAACCCAATAGCGGTGTCTACTACTTGAGCGCAGTCCATAGTACTAACATGCAGTTGAAGGTTGAGAAACATGTCTTTAAGTATTCCCTGAACAAATTGCCAAACCTTCTCAATCTCTAAATACAACATGCTTATAGCCACCTACGCCGAGTATGTAAATCTCTCATCATATTCTACTACTGTCATTCCTGGGGTCATACGAAGCCTTAGGAACTCCTCTACCATTTGCACTTGCTTACTTTCATATTGAAATCTTCTTAGGAAAGCTGCTCTAAATTCCTCCTAAGTGGGTGGCTCTGAATCACCATGCCCCTATAGGAACTCATCATACCAAATACCTGCTTGGCCTCCTAACTGGAAGCCAGCTAACTCTGCTGCTCTCTCTGAGGAATAATGAATAACCTTGATAATCTTCTCTATCTCTCTAAGAAACATCTGGGGGTCCTCTGTGGTGAGGCATCCCTGGAAAGTGGGTGGATTCATCCTCCAAAAACATTCTAAGGTTGAATCATCAAGATCTCTAACTAGTGGCTGAACCAGGGGTGGCTGTGATCCAGCCTCTAGCTAAACCTTCAAAAAGGGTAGCCAGAGCCTATTCCAAGGCTTTAAGACGGCCACTAGGGCTGGAAGATCCACTGCTACAGCAGCGTCCGGAGGTAGAATGTCGGAGGGGAAGCATACTAGATCCAATTGAAAGACAAGAGCACATAGAATAAAGAATTCCATTCATAAGAAGGAACAAAACTCTACCTTTGAACCTAGACACATTGACCATCTTAAAGGCTACAAGTAATGTTTCGTTAATGCAAATAGGTGCGCTTCTATTTACATAAACGATGCACTACCTGTGGACATTTGCTCTAGTGATATATAGGAAAACCTAGGCTCTAATACCAACTTTGTCACGACTCGACTTAGGCTTGTGACTGACACATGAGAAGTCTCATTCCTACGTAAGCCTCGCAACCTGTATCATTTCTATATGCACCATTGACCTATGAAAAAAAATCCATAAAATAGTTCTATTTTTTTCCATACATATTACCTGCTTTCAAAATCATAATCATAAAATTGAAATCTTGAATTCTGTTTCAAAGGCTGATACTATAATATCACAGAATATGCATAAAGTCCTTTATATACAAAGTGTCTTGTGTAACATCCGGGGATTACGAAGTTAGCGAGGGATCGCCGGTGCAAGAAGGCACGGATAAAGAGCGGCTCCTGGTAGACTTCGAAAGCGGAAAGGTACATGAATAAACCGATTACACACTCGAATGAAAGAGATCCTAAGACTGTGTAGGTATGAGACTATACAGTTAAGGAGGGCTTATATGAATTGATTTGTACTACATATACCAACAAAATGCATCTTCTTTTCGGTAACCTATCACTTAAGAACTCCATAGTTAAGCGTGCTTGACTTGGAGCAATTTTGGGATGGTGACCTCCTGGGAAGTTTTCCAGGAAGCGTGTGAGTGATGACAAAGCATGCTGAAAAGACCCGTGTTGGTTTGTGGGGGTAGTCGTCAATCCATAAAACAGCAAGGGATGTTACAAATGGTATCAGAGCCTGCACTTCTCCCAGTACTGTGTGGTTTGGGGATGAACCAAGCAGAAGCTGGTAGGCATGTAACGCCCAGGGATTGTGAAGTCGAGGAGTGATCACGGGTACAAGGAGGCACAGACAATGAGTGGCTCCTGGCAGACTTTGAAAGCGTAGGGGTATATAAATGAACCGATTACACACCCAAATGAGAGGGATCCTAAGACTATGTAGGTATGGGACTATACAGTTAAGGAAGGCTTATATGAATTGATTTGTACTACCTATACCAACAAGATGCACTTTCTTTTCGGTAGCCTATCACTTAAGAACTCCATAGTTAAGCGTGCTTGACTTGGAGCAATTTTGGGATAGGTGACCTCCTAGGAAGTTTTTCAGAAAGTGTGTGAGTGAGGACAAAGCATGCTGAAAAGACTCGTGTTGGTTTGTGGGGGCAGTCGTCAATCCATAAAGTAGTAGGGGATGTTAAATCTTGGGGAATAAATTATACAGTCCAAAATAACATTCTAACATGTAAGTCTATGCAAAATGTAACCATGCTTTATAGACCAAATTCCTGCCTGCATCATACTGGAGCACGTCTAGAGTAAAATACTATACATCTCACCTAATAAGCTCAGCAACTGAAATCTAATGCTGCCAGGAAAAAGATGGCTATGAAGTACCTTCAGCAGTTATAGTAACTGTAAAATATGAGAAGCAATAGAAGGAAACTTAGTGAGTGAGTCCTCACCTGGAACCCCTTCATGGGACACCAAGAAAAGATCCACAACTCTAAAATAATAGAGTACATAATAAAATACTAGGGGATATTATGATTAAGATCAGATTATCAAGTCTTAACTTTCCATAAACAGGCCTAACAATACTCTAATAAAGAAATGATAATCTTTGCTCTAGTTACGCACAATATTTGTGACATAATAAAACTCTGAATATAAATCTCTGAATATAAATCTCTGGCATTCTGTGTCACTGTCCCCAATATGACAATAAATCTCTAAAATCTTAGGCCTGAGCTACTTGGTACCAAGGTTCACGGATTAACTGCCATTAACATACACCTTATTTCTCCATAGTTACTGCTAATTCAAC
Organism: Dalbergia cochinchinensis; assembly: GCA_031216125.1. Classification (NCBI taxonomy): domain Eukaryota; kingdom Viridiplantae; phylum Streptophyta; class Magnoliopsida; order Fabales; family Fabaceae; genus Dalbergia; species Dalbergia cochinchinensis. The sequence goes on along the minus strand of CM062373.1, from coordinate 46,874,405 downwards.
CAGAAATCTCACTCTTTTCTCTATTATTCATAAAGTCTTCTATCCTAGGGCTCAAAATCTCTTTTTATATAAAAATGTACAGTACCAGAGTCATATGATCATAACATCAGCTCTAAATAATTAAATTCATCATACAATTGTACAAAAACTCAGCCTCAATATTGGATGTCTCATAGTTTTCAGGAAAACACATTTTCATATTAGAACTAATAGTTCATAACACAATATTTCACAGAAATCTCAGTGGTTCACAAAACAAACTCTAAAATCATATATAATCTCCTGTTTTGGGGGAAAATAAACATAATAATTAACATAGAAGTTACAGATGTGAATCCACTCACCTGGAGTGGCAAAAGTTGAGGGTTCACCACTGATAGGATTTCTTGGAGTAGAATTAGCACCAATTTCTACCATGGAAGTGATAGAACTTTAAATTAGCTTCTAGAATCACTAAAAACCTCAAATTTATCTCTAACATGGAGGAAGAGCTCTCTACCCCTTATAAGCATAGAAACGACCCCAAGACAAGAAGAAATTGAAGAAAAGAGAGCAAAACTAAGAAAACTACGTACCTTAAAGCCTTAGGAATGAAGGATTGAAGTTAGAATTGAATGAAATGGAAGAAAATGGAGTTTGGAGATTGAAGAGAGGTTAAGGGATGAAATTTCTGATGTTTGGGGTGGAGGATCGTGTGAGAGTGTTCTGGAACCCAGAACAAGGGTTTTTAATGAAATTTTGACGACTGGGGCGGCCCCTTCCTTTGCTACCGCACCGCTTTATTCTCTGTTGACCACTGGGGCTGTCATATGACCGCTTGGGTGGTTTCCAAAGAGGTTTTTCTCACATCTTTGGTTAGTAATTCAAGTTCTGGTATGTATTGGACTAGGTTGTGTCAGTACTTACTTATTTACATTTCTTAATTTTAAGTTAATGTCCATTAAGTTTAAAACATAAATGTAAATAAGAAAATATCACCCATTTGAATTCAAATAAAATATCAAAAAAATTAAAATCCTATCCAATCAAAATCCAAATTTTGGGTTTTAGTTCAAATTTTGGAATTCTTACGATTTTATAAACTCGCAGGCTAAAACTAAAATATTTAAAGGTTCAGAAAATTTATTAAAAATCACTCTTTAACTTGTTATCGTCTTGGGAACAATTATCGGGACTTTAGATCCCAAGAAAGTGGCTCTATCATAGAGCCCTTCAAGAACATGTAGAGTCCAGACTTAGTGAAATCCGAGATTCGAAATGACAAGTAAGGGTAATTAGCACCCTCTCTCATTCGAAAAAATTTTCTACCCTTTTTAATTTAAAACCAAAGTATTACAATGGCCTATTTTTTGTCATTTGAATAAGGTCTAGTTTTATATATGTGAACTATGTTGTTATTCATAACCCGTCTATCAAATGATGATCTGATTATAGTAACTTGGATAGTCCATTGCAAGGCTAAGAGAAACCAGATCCATATTGTCCATTCAAAAGCAAGTGACGAAGCTTTTCTATTGTCTTACTATTTTTTTTGGTACATAAAGGCAAAAACATAAAAGGAAAGATGCGAATCTTTTGTCTTGTTATTAATATGACGTACAAGACACACACCATTTGGCATATTTTTCTCTTAGCTAGGCTAGCATTTAAAGATCTTCATTTTGATCTTTCTTGATAAAATGATTTTCAGGGTAAGTGGCAAGTTGAGTAATGCTACACTATTTACAAAAATTGTCAAAACTTTCAATAGAAAACAAAGGCGGTTGGCATGAGTCAATTCACGTGGTTAGGTTGCCGCATATGGCTAGAACTATTGATCATGTATTTCGTCATTGGAGTAAATCTAACAAGTTTCTTTTGCTCCTACTTCCTGCCAATTGCCTAATGGCTTTGTTGCAAACTTTAAAGGAAATTGTGTTGTTGAGTACTGTAACGCCCCAATTTTTACTGTAATTTTTACTGTCATTAGAAATTACTCAATTACCGAATTACCGTAGGTAATTATTACATAAGATTTGAGGCCGCACAATCCTCAATAAAGGAATATAACATTAGAAGAGAGGTTAGGAACGATTCATGCGAGAGTCGCAAATCCCGAATTTCTGTACGTATAAAATGACCAAAATGCCCCTGAAGTTATTTTACTCAGAAAATGAGGATCGTGGGCCCCACCTATTCTCAAGGGGATATTTTGAGGATAATAAGGGATTGTTTGTGTTATGTGTGTTAATAGAGTAGAAGGATCTCAATTTTGAGTTCCGACGCGCGAAATGACCAATACGCCCTACAAGCTTTTAACTTATGTGCGTGCCGACTGAGCCCGAACCTCACTAAAATGTTTTTAAATGTGTTTTTAAGCCATGATTAACCATTGGTTAAGCTCGGGTGGCCTCGGGCAGTTTTTAAGTGAAAGTACGATTTTGCCCCTGTTTTTGGGCAGTTTTGCGAATTTCGGGATTTTTGATTCGGATATCTGAAACCTAAGCAATATTAGGCTCAAATTAAAGCTTATTAAATTCTAAATATTAATCTAGAGTCAAAATTATGTATTTAGATTGATTAGAACCCACAATTGCTCAAAAACACCCAAATTGCTTACTAATTCACTTAAACCCTTAACCGTAAATTCTCTAAATTACATGAATACCTTGCCTACACCTAAATAATGCATGGAACACACAAATTTCACTTCTTTGGGTTGTAATGGATGAAATTATTGATGCCATTATGCAGCTGAATTATTGCCAAAATGTCACCATAAGAGACATAATTCCTTAATTTCATACAACTTTGTCTAAAATGATTTTTCCTCCCTTATTTCTCCTGCAAAATTCCGTCCACTACCTCATCATTTTGGCCAATTAGAAGCCTCAAAATCTTCTATAAATAGGCTTGCTTGAGTGGTCTTGGAATGCTTGGTTCATAACTAGTTTTTAAGAGCACCAAAAACTTTCTTTCTTCCTCCTCTTTGGCTGAATTCTTTCTTCAATTTTTTCAAAGAGATTTTGTTTCATTTCACTTCAAGAAACCAAGTTCTCTTCCTCTTCTTCAACTCAGATTAGGTAGGGAGTAGTTTCTAAATTTATTTCTATGCTTTGAGGAGTTGTGTTTTTAGCTCAAAATGATGAAATTATGAACTTACCTTAGCTTTTCATTTTGGTTTCTTCTTCAGTTTTTCTTTAACCAATTCAACCATATGGCCTAGGTGGAACTAAGATGGCTTGATGATGAGGACCTTGAGGGTGGATTGTAAATCCATCACAAGTTAGGCCTCTAAAGCTTGAAAATTCCACTTGATGCAAAACTTTAAAGAATAATGCTTTATGATGCTAAAACAAAGATTTTTAGTTTAGAACTTGAAAGATGTATTTTCCTTTTATGTTTTATTTCTTGTTAAGATATGTATTGGGTTGAATTTATAATTCTTTTAAAGTCTTGAAGGAGCTCTAGTAAAGAAACAAAATGAATTTGCATCCATGATTAAGTTTATGCTTTGCATAACCATGTTTACCTTCTATGTCATCACTAAATTTTCAAGAATAAATAAATGAACTTGCATTTCTCATGTTTAAATTCCAAGCTTGTATTTCATGTTTATGTTTCAAGTCATCACTTAATCTTTCAAGATAATAAAGAGGTTGCATCTCATATTTAATTTATGCTCTCACTATATTTTATAATGGCTAAAAGAATCAACGCATGACATGTTTATTTTCTGCCATCACCTAAAGATCCTAGAGCTCAAAGACTTGCCCATGTATCACAAGCAAAGAAATATGATTATTGGAGTTAAAGAATTTATTCTTTAAAAAGTCTTGAGATTGGAGCTTAAAAAGATGTAATAATAATTCTCTTCTCCCTCTACTGGTCCTGTGCGGACTACCGCCGCTCCGGTTTCTTAATATTCTCTTCTCCTCTCTTGGTCACAATGCGGATTACAGCCGCTCTAGTTTCTTGTATCATGCTTATATTTCAAGTTCTTGCATCATGTTTAATTTTCAAGTCATCACCTTAAATCTTAAAGATAAAGAAATGGAATTGCATATCATGTTTATAATTCCAAGCTATCACCTTATAAAGATAAGATTAAAATAAGGTTGCATAGCATGTTTATAATTCTAAGATGTCACCTAAATCTCTAAAGCTCAAGACTTACTCCTTTTATCTTAAGTGAGAATTTTAATTGTGAAGATCCTCCCAAATTTGACAAAAGAACTAGTTTCTAAATGAGTTTTAAGGCTTTGCAAGGATTTTACGGGGAACTAGTATTTTATATGCACTTAAAATATGATTCTATGTAATTGCATGAGGTTCATGATTCGGCCACTGATCTGAGTTTAGTATCAATATGTGATAATGATTTGATATGATTGAAGTTGTGATAATTATGGTTTATTGTTAAGAGAATGATTCATAATTGGTTTAGTAACTAATTAGTTCTATAATTGATAATTCTATGTAAGGATTGGATGCTTATTGAATGATTTCCTGGCTTGCATGTTATAGTTGCTGTTGCAAATAATGAGAATGCTTATACATGAAATGTTCTTTATTATGTAAAATTTACCTTTGTTGCTAGAAGAAAGTGTATAATTGTAAAAGTGTAATTTGGAAAGGTTTTGGCTAAGGAAAGACTTGGTATTTAAGTGTGTCCATTGTGACCTACCTCTCTTTCCTGGGAATCTCCCATATGCATGATTACAGTTGATATATATTATTCTAGCTTAAGACTATAAATGAGAAAATGTTATGATGTTTATGAATTGTATTATGATATAACATGCAAAGATTTAATGGTGACTTAAACTTATAAGAAAATGATCCTTTGGAACCATCAGACTATAGGTGGTGAAAAGGTGATTTTAGCCCCCTAACCCGTTCTCTCAAAAGGGTAGAGTCGGGACTTTAGCTTATCAAAAGGGATAAGTATATGCTAGTGACGACTAGTAAAGTATGAGCTCATAACCTAAATTACTCCCAAAAGGGTGGAGTATAGGGTGGCCTAAGGAAAATAATGATGATGATAAGATTTTAAGTCACCTAAGGCACTAAAGAAATGAAATATGTGCACTATGTCCACATGTAGCTAATATTATATGACGTTCTTTTATGCATGTTATTTGATAATGATGATGAGGAAAATGATGTAATGATAAAGGAAAAGTTCATTGTAAATATGACATGTTAAGATTATGATGCATTATAAGACGCATGATTAAAAATTGACGAACCTCGGTTAAGTATTTGTCCGAACTTAAAATGAATCTTTGCATGCTCACTATTTTAGAATAATCTCAAGGTTCCTGGGGACTTTGATGATGACACTGTAGAAGGAGGTACCTTACTGAGAATTCTTTAGCAAGATTCTCACTCCCTTTTCTTTATTTCCGTCATTGTCTCTAGATTCAGATGGCGACATTCGTCCTGTTCGTTGATACCCCTACTTGGGAATTTCACTATGATCCGGTGCATCGCTCGTATCATTTTGAAGGGAGGTGCGCAGTTCGTGTTTTTATTTACATAGGTCGTCCATTTGCACATCCTGTCCCTAGTTATCAATTTTCTCCTACATCTCCCTATAGCGATGAAATGGTTTTCGAACATGCACGTCCACTTGATGAAAGGATGTTACGTTCTTATTCCGCTTCATCTGTTGTCCATGGATTTCCAGAGTATGTTCCCGAGACGAGATATTCTGAAACTGATCCTTCAGAGGACACTCTTACTCATGTATATTCTGAGAGCTCTGCTCCTACTCCCACACGTGTAAGAGAGGGTAGTGAGGAAACAGTTGTTTAGCCGAGGTTAGCAAGAAGGCCGTCCATGCGACCCCAGCCTGGTGCATCTCGTGTGTCCCCTCCCGAGGAAGCTCATCAGTGGATCGGATTTATTCCCCCATTTCAAGGACAGTGGCCATAGAGGGTTCTTAGTAGATTTATGTGTGATCATGCACCCTAGTTTTAGGATAACCTTCCCGGCTTATGGGGTTATCTAGTTTAGGGGCATGTATTTCCTTAAGTATATTTTCTTTTATGGGTTTGCATAAGATAATGATGTATGAACATAACCCACCCTTTGAGTGAGGTTATTGTATGTAAATATATGCTATAATGTGCTTATGGATGTTATATGATGGAGCCTAAGTGATATGATGTGATATATTCTTAAACGTCTTATTATACTCCGCTACTGCTCACGTTGTACTCGGCTCACGTTTTCAATTATGTGTTTAAAAAAAAATGGCTCGTAATTTCACTAAGTATTTTCAAATTATGAAGAAAGAACCAAAGCAAGGAGTAAAGTCTAGTCATTAATCAGATTCAACCTAGGTGTATCTGGTTAATTACTAGGGTGTTACAAGTACTCTAATTAAAATTAATTGACTTTAACCCTGGCAAAAGAATAGATTTGTTATTACTGCCTTTGGATTGATTTAGTTATATCTTATTTTTAACACTCTCACTTAAGCTAAAGCTTATCAAGCTTTATGATTGTCACAATTAAATGGAGATTGTAGGGGAAGCAAGAGCTATAACAAGGGTAGCAGAGATAGGCCTGTGTGGAAATAGGTAGTGGAGATGGTGGAACCAGAAACATGGGGCTTGGGTTGAATCAGGAAACAGAAAATTAAAGGAGCACAGAGGCAAACCAGAGGTAGCAAAGTATAGGGTGGAGACAATGAAGTGCCATAGCGAATCTATGTGGAGAAATCATGGAGAATGAAGATGTATGTCGAAATAAAAAAAAGGAGTGAGTTCTAAACACTTTGATAACAGCAGAATAAACTAGATTCAAGGTGGCTTTGATACCATGTTAAAATCCATTAAGAATAGGGAAAATATGGAAAAAATATATTTCTTGGATGTTGGGTATAATTTACAAAGATGTGCTCCTATTTATAGGCCAAACATAAAAACAAAATAAATCCATTATCAGGTTAAACCAATCTAAATCAATCCAAAATATATGAAGATATTATCTTATTTCTAACACCAATAAATACATACAGAGATGATGAAATGAATATATTGCCTATTTTTCTTTTACAAAATGACAATAAATAAGTAATTCACATCTTATAACATGCATTATTTGAAGCTCTTTCTTACCTGGTCCCTGAGAAAAGTGAAGCATTTCTTCACTAAAATTATATCTGACAACATCCAATTTAAGTTCCTGATAGCATATGTAGCTAATAATTAGAAACTTAATGTTTAGTATAGTAACTCTTTCATTATTTGATTGTAATTCATATCAATTTCAAATAGTACACAAGGAAACAGTCTTTCTCCTCAACTTTTTTACCTTTTTTTTGTCACTAATGGAAGCTTCTATTGTTGATCATGACACATGTTATATAAGCAATAATTTGTTTATATGGTTTGGACTAATTCCAAGGGTCACTGTGACAGCTATTGAAAGATGTATTTACCAAAAACCATGACTTCTCAAAGCCTGATACAAGTCCACTCGTTAGGTTATTAGTTAGTGGTCTTGTAAGTCATGATGGTGAAAATAAGAAGCAAGCATGCATAGGAAAATCATCAATCCTACATTCAATTTCAGAAAATTGAAGGTTATTTTCTTTTTATTGATTATAGTTGTAATAGAATCAACTTCTATGCTTGGTGAAAACACATGCAATATAATTAGCAGCCTCCCTAAACCCAAAAAAGAAATCTATCTTAATCAGGCTAGCTTGGTTTAGTTTTACCTACAAAATACACTTGATGAGAACAAAGTTTTATTCTATATTGGAAAATGTTCTTTGTGATATTTTTTTCAGTTTGATAAAAGTAATTTTAACTCATCATCATTTATTTATTTGTTTAGAATATGTTATCAGTATTCTTCAAAAGTTGCAACGATGTGGTTAGAAAATGGGAGGGAATGTTATCCTCAGATGGATCACATGAAATTGATGCATGGCCTTTTCTTTGGAATTTGATAAGTTATATCTCAAACAGCATTTAAAATTAACATTGAAGAAGGAAGGAGAACGTTTGAACTTCAAAAACAACAAACTCGACATATAATGAAAATAATACTGAAGGCTAGTAGTCCATAATATAGGTATAACTATTGTGTCTATTTGATATTGATTAATGAATAAAGGAGCATTCAGATCATTGAAGTAGTGGTATTTAATTGATGTAAGCTTACTATAAATTTCATACTAAAAAACAAACACTAGATGATAATATTTTAAATTGACATTTAAAATCTAACAAATTTGTTGTATACAACATCAAGTTTATATAATAATTTTTGGGAAAATTTAACTTTAACTCTATGAACCATGGACCATGTGCACTTTAGATCCTAATTTTCAAAAAAGCAAAGTTCCACATCATGACTTTTCTATTTATGCAAATTGACCATTCTGTTAATTTTTCCAACATTTGATAAGCAGAAATATAACAAATTTAATAAATTATAAGGTAATGGGTTGTACATTTAGGAAAGTTCAAGACTTAATCGGCACATGTACGAAAATTCAAGAAGGTATATTACACTTACTTTGACTAAAATGAATATTTGTAAAAGTTTGGGAGATCGATTTTTACATTTTTGAAGTTTAGAAGTTAAAGTGCATATCACCTATAATTCAAAGGGTAAAATGCAATTTTCTCATCTTTTTATTAGAGATTGAGGCTTCTCAATTACATATTGCATGAATAATGTTCTAGTTGTTGGAAAAGTGGCATTTGTTAAGTATTAACTAAACAACCACCACTTATTGGCCACGTTGATATCGAAAAAAGAATTTCCTTCATGTATTTATAATGACCTAGATGAATAATATGTATTTTTCTACCGACGAGTACCAATAGCAAGATTAAGGAAACTGACAAATAGATAGAAGCTTTAGTTAAGGTTATGATTAGCAAAAGAGAAAAAGCACTAATGACAAGTAAAGACACTAATAGGAATGATTTAGTAGGAATAATGATTTACTAGGAATACTTTTGGAGTCAAATCACATAAAGTTCAAGAACATGGAAATAATAAAAATGTTGGAATGACACTTTAAGATATATTTGAGGAATTCAAGGTATTTTACTTTGCAAGACAAGAGATCACATCCAATTTGTTTGTTTGGACTCTCGTGTTATTGAGTACCCTGATTGGCAAGCACAAGCAAGAGAGGAAGTTTTAAAATTCTTCAGTAATAAACTAGACTTTGATGGTCTAAATCACCTTAAGATAGTAAGCGTTGTATTATTTTTTTATTCAAATCATGATAACGTTGAGTAGGGAATAGAATGCCATTTATGATTATTGCTTAATGTTATCATAAATCTTTTTGCAATAGGTTACAATGATTTTATATGATGTGCTCAGGTTCTACACACTACTAATCACAATTGTTCAAGTCCCTGAAAAGGATAGTTGGAAATTTGACATCCTCTCAAGGAGTCCAGATTACTATACCTATTCCTTTAGTTCACCACAACAATGAACTATGGGGAGAAGACGCAAAAGAGTTTAAACCAAAGAGGTTTTTTGAAGGCATTTTAAAGGCAACAAATGGCCTAGTTTCATTCCTTCCATTTGGATGGGTCCTTGAATATGCATTGGCCAAAACTTTGCAATGTTGGAGGCAAAGATGGCTTTGTCAGTTGTTCTACAATACTTTTCTTTTCAACTTTCTCCAACCTATGCTTATGCTCTAGCCACCTTACTGACTCTCCAGCCATAGTATGGTGCCCAAATCCTTCTACATAGACTATAAATAAAATAAGACATGCCTTTATTATTGTGTGCCTGAGATTATAAACAAATAAATAAATAACTCGCAAGCACACAATAATAATAGCATCCCTTTTAACCTTGCAATTTGTTCTTTTTATTTCTAGTCTATATAGAGGGAAGCAATAAGTGAGAGTAGTGGTTATTTAGGTGCCGTATTATGTGCCCAAATCTTGTGCATTATATATTTTAACTTTAACTATTGATGTAAGATCCATGATCAATGTTTACTCCTCTTATTTTCACAATTAACCACCTACCTCACTTGACCCTCTCCCTGTGTATAGACTATAAATAAAAAGAGCAAGTTATAGGGTTAAGAGATAGGCCTTTATTATTGTGTGCTTGAGTTTTCTTTCTATTTTTTTCTTTTTTTTTGAATTGATTGCTTTGGAGTCAAATGAGGGTAACTAGACCAAAGGGCTTATGTTAAGAGTGATATTACTTAGCTACATTCTACATGTTACTACGAGTTGTGGGGGCTTTGATCTACTTTGGCACAATGTTATAAAATCTAAATAGAATTGCAAGTTCAGTCGATTGAAATGTTAATTAACTACTTTATCCAAGTTACCCCACGTTCTATTATCATATTTGACCATAAAACATTTCTATAACATTATTATATTAGTAAATAAGCTTAAGCAGCTAGGCATGTCTTTTTTCTTTTTGGTCATAGCTTAAGTTGGACATTTCTGTACTGTCCTTACTCATCTTGCTTTAATTCAATATAATTCAACTTATATATATAGAGGAATTTGAAATGAGTTTCTCTTCCAAGTTGCACTCTATTAAGTGTACCTTCATTGCTTTTAGGCGGCAGGACCTAAACACAGTACCATTAGGTTGTGTGTAGTGTGTGTGATGTGGATGTCTACCTACTACTTGTAGAATGGAGACCAACATTCCAAAGATACCTTTTCCTCTACAAGAAAAAAAATAGGAGACTTTTTATTACAGCCCTATACCCAAGAAAATAACATTGAGACTGTTTCATTAACCACCTGAGTCTTAAGCACTTCAAAATAATGAATTTTGATATTTCTGAAATGAATGGATTCAACTATCTTCTTTATGAACACACGTCAAACTAGTATTTATAGCATCCTTGTAAAATTGAAAAGAGAATGCAAGTTAAGCCTCAAAATTTTAAAAATAAATGAATAAATAAATAAATAAATAAATACAAAGAAAAGAAAAGAGGCTGCATAAATCTGTTGACTATTTTCAGTACATGATCCATACATACAAAAATTCATTCAAGAGTTATCAGTCTAGAGATGAGATAAAGACACCTTAGTATCAGTTGGAGCAAATTTAAATTACAGTTTATTCACATCTTTTATCAACATAATTTGTGAAATAAATAGCTAGGAATTATACGTATTATAGAGGAAGAAAGGCGAGTATACATAAATCTCGTGCTCCAAATTCAGAAATGAAAATTACATGCAAAGAATGTTGTTTAACTGAGACGAAATAAACATGTACATAAAGCATACTAGTTGTTGTACAAAGGCACCTTCACCTTAATGACCTTACTAGGATGCAAGAATCATAGGCCAATAAAAGGTTAGAAATTGTGGGTGAGGGCATAGCATTCACTGCTCAAATTGGCAGCTCAAAGGAAAAAGATTGGTAAAGCAGAGAAAAGAACATAGCTATAAAAGAATAAAGCAGCAATGTGTAAATTTTTAACTAGCTAAGACTATGAAGAGTTTAATTTGAATGCATTCTCAATGTAAAATAATTTTACAACATCCAATCATGTATTGCTGATAACTTGGAAAAATATCTTAATTTATCTAAGTTATTTGATCCTAATCACCTTTAATGTTAGTTGTTCTTGATTAATTATATTAAAAAATCAATTTAAATTGTCTTTAGCTATTTTGTTTAGTGAGTTGTGATTTTATTGAGATTTATTGGCAAAACATATTCACTAATTTGATTTGATTTGCATAATAAGGTAATAGATAAGTAGTTAGAGATTAAATGAATATTTGGAAGAGATTTGCACTTGATTTTTGGAGCATTTGTTGAAGATATTTTGTTTTAAAATTGAATATTTGATAATCTCAAAATTTGAATCCAGTGCTCTTATACACATTCATTGGTGATCCAAATCGAAAAGCATGAGCCAAGAGCAAGGTAGTCAATGCGCGAGCACTAGTTGGAGTGCACTAGTACCCACGTGCATGAGGATCTGTAAAAGAAGGCTAGTGCTCCAGTGCAAAGTTTTGTGTTGTGACGCTAGCATTGAGGAGTTAGCATATAAGTAGAAGGGCATTAAAGTCATTTTTCCTTTTGAACTTTCATTTATCACGTTCAATTTCACTTTCAAGGATAAATAGGTAGCTTTTAGTTTCTTGAAGGGAACTTTTCACTTTTGAGTTTTAGATTTCTTTCTTCTTCCATATCTTTCTAAACTCCCAAAAGTGTTAAGGAGTTGGATTCTTAGGGAAGTTCTTTGCATCCCTTTTATTATTTGAATTATCTTTTGATTTATTTATTATTTTCTAGCAATCTTAGTGATGTTATTGGTTTGGCCACCCACTAGCTGTTGCATGGTTTTTATACTATTGAAAAAGATATCACTTTATAAAATAAGACAACCTAGAATCTAACATAGGTTAAAATAGCTAGAGATAGTAGTGCTTATTTGTGCAGTCTTTATGAATTCTTGTTATTCATCCTTAGCATAAATTAAAAATTGTATGTGAGATCAATTGCCTGGATTTTACTAAGAAGGTTATAGTAGTGAAAGATCATGTTATAACTATTAGTAATGAGTTATTCGACAAGAAATATAGTTATTAGGAAACAATTTTAACGATTTGGTAGTGCAATTCAGGAAACTTTGATGAAATCAACCCTTAATATTTGTCATTCTTCCATATTTCTTCTCAACTTCTTTTAGTCTTGCTAGTTTATAATTATTTTAATTGCTTAGTTATTTTAAACACACATTTTCCCTGAATAATAGAGTGCGCAATTGAATTAGTAATTGTGTTTAATCTTCATGGGAAAACAATCCCTACTCACTCTTATTACTTGACACCTAGTGTTCTTGTAAGAATCCAATTTTTATAAATTGGCTATCAAGTTGTTAGGACTTTTGTCAAGGATTAAAATTTAAAATCATTAGTAGATTGGGTTTTTACTGGTTTAGGTATTCTTTTAATTATTTTTAAATTTTTCCTTTTTTCTAAAAAAATCCTTACTGTAACGCCCCGTTTTTCTCTAAACTTTTAAATGACCAAAATGCCCCTGAGGTCATTTTTACCCGAAAACACGAGGACAGCCGGCTTTGGCCATCCTCATAGGGTTCATATGTTATATGAAGGGGATTGTATGATTGTGAATGACCAACGGAGCAGCAAAACCTCATTTCTGAGATTTCTGCACACAAATGACCAAAATACCCCTAACTTGATTTAAGGTCGTTTTAAGTTTCGACTCCGACCCGGACTCGTTCCGGAGATCGAAAATGATGTTTTAAGGCATGAACCATATTGGTCTAAGTCCCGGAGGTCCCGGGCAACTTTTGATAAAAATTACGATTTTACCCCTGCTTAGTGCATTTTAAGCCTAACGAGTTATTTAACTCAAACCTAAGCAATATTAGACTCTAATTAAAGGTTAATTAATTTTCTTAATTAATCTAAAGCTAAAATAATTATTTAAAGTTAATTAGAACCTAAAATTTGCTTAGGGAAATTTGTAACTCAATTCTAATTCTTTCCTTTCTGTAAAGAAAAAGCAACTATGAATAGTATTTTCACTATTCACATTTCCTTTCAAGTGCTTTCTCTTCCAAGAAAAGTTGTCATACATCAATCAAGGTTTTCAATTCATTTCTAAATTAAAAATATTTATGTCATTCAAATTCAAAAAGAATGAATTGTTTTTGTGGTCATTCAAGCTTTCAATCAAACTTTTCAAGACATTATGTCTTACACCACCTTACCTATGCTTTGGAAATTCAAATTAGAAAATATTTTCTTCTTTTTTGACATGGAAGGCATGGTTTTTTCCACTCCTTTACAGCCCAAAATTTTATGATTTTATTCATTAAAAAGGTTTGGAAATAAGCTACATTGTTAGCCATACCTTAGGCCATGCATAGCTAGACTTTTTACCATGCTTTGAATGACTAACACCATGCTTTGAACAAAGATATTTCCTCCCTCATGTGGCTGTAAAGTGGCCGAACTTCTCCCCCCAAAAGGCCACCATCATTTTACTTCTCTATAAATAGGTAGCTTAGGGAACTTGGAGCACCTTTGTTCATTTTACTAAAGCTTAGAGTTTAGAGCACTTTGAGGTTTTCTCTCAAGTTTCCAAGAGTTCTTCAAGCTCAAGTTCTTCCTCTTCTTTTCAAAAACCACAAGGTAGGGAACCTTTCTCAATATGTTTTTCATTTCTATATTGAATCTTGTTGGGAAATGATGCAAGGTGGAACCTCCATGTTGCTTCTTTATTTTTTCGGTTTCTTCCTTTTCTTTTCTTTTCATTTTCGGCCTCAAGGCCTTGAACATGAGAGCTTGATGATGAGTGCTCTCCAAGATGAAACCTTGAGTTCATCTTAAAGTAAGGCCTCTAAAGCTTGAACCTTTCTTAAGAAAAAGTTCCATTCTTTCTCCTTTTTCTTTCTTTTTCGGCCTCAAGGCCAAGATGAGGAGAGCTTAATGATGAGTGCTCTCTTGAGGTGACCATGTGTTCATCCCAACATGAGACCTCTAAAGCTTGAACCTTGTTTGAGAAAAGTTTCATCTTTTTCAAGTTTTGGTCAAGACAAGGTTGTGTTTTTCATGAAACCTTTTTGGAACTTTTGTCTCTTGATGTTTCGGCCATAAAGGCCTAAGGTACTTGGAAAAATGGTAGCTTGATGATGAGGGCTTCATGTTGATGTTTGTCACATGAACAACCTCTAAAGCTTGAGTTTTCTTAAGAAAAGTTTATTATTTCCAAGTTTTACTCAAGAAATAGTTGTGTTTCTCTTGAACCTTTGAAAACTCCATCTCTTTTCTTTGAGGTTTCAGCCATGAAGGCCTTTGGAACTTGAAAAAAAAAATGATAGCTTGATGATGAGGGCTTCATGTTGATGTATGTCACATGAACAAAACTCTAGAGCTTGAACTTGGTTCCTAGACCAAGTATGTTTTCGGTTTTGTCCCTTTATGTTACCATGAGTTTGGTTTTGGTGGAAGTTTAAAGCATAGTAAAATACTCAATGATGAGGACTTGAGATGTTGGTGTTTGAATCATCAAGATCTTGGTCCCTAGAGTTCAAAAATGGTTTATTCTTCTTGATGAAGATTCGGCCATCTTCAAGTTTTTAAGGTCATGATTCATTTTAAGTATTCAAGCACTAGTAGTTTCCTTTTCTTGTGAGGATGAGGTTTGGGTTGGAACTATGTTCTTTTTAAAAGTCTTGCAAGAGCTCTAGACAAGATAAAAGTAACTTGCATTCACGTTTACTTTATGCTTTGCATAGCACGTTTATTTCTATGCTATCACTAAACCCCAAGATAAGGAATGAACTTGCATAATGCACGTTTAAATTCCAAGCTTCACATTCCATGTTATATTTCAAGTCATCACTTAAGAACTTAAAGATGTAAAACGAAAGCATGCATATCACCTAAAATAATCTCGAAGCCTTTCTATTTCGGCCTTAAAGTCGATTGTTGCTGGGCCTAGAGCACTAAAATAAAGAATGGAACTTGCATATTTACTTTCAAGTTTTGCATATTTACTTTGAGCCTTGCACATTTAATTTCAAGTTCTTACATTTCATATTTACGTTGAAGCTCTCACTTTACTCTCTAATGAAGAATAAAATGGAATGCATAGCACGTTTACTTTTATGCCATCACCTAAGAGACTAGAGCTCAAAGACATGCCCATTTCATCTTGAGAAAAGTTAAATCAAGAGGCATTCTCTTGAAATGCATTCGGCCATGTGATGATGAAAGCTCTAGGATGAGTTTTTCATTAGTTACAAGAGCTTATAGTTTATGTTTTAAGTTTTTCCTAAACATAAGTGACATTTGAAAGTATTTTTGAGTATGTTCTTACATTTAGAATTTCAACCATGAGTAAATTTAAAGAGTTGCTGCCCTATGTATTTTATGAAAGTTCTTGACAAGTTAAATTGATTTCCAAGGTATTTTTGAAGTCTTAAAATTGTTCCAAGAGAAACTAGTTACCTAGGTACATGAAAAAGAAAGTTTACACATGATTTGATGACTTACCAATTTCGGTTCTGCCATGATCATTTCCAGCACCTTAAATTATGTTTTGGGTGGTCTAAATATGTTTGAATACCTTGCCAAGTATATGCTAATTGTTCTAGACATTTTAGAGCATGTTTGGTTACCTTAATTGCTTGAAATGTGAATTCTAGAACCCCATAGGTACAGAAAATATGAATTCTGTCCAGATTGATTAACATCCATAGAATCACATTATATGATGTCTAGATCAGTGAGAGTGACTCATAATTGGCTTAGGTATTAATTGTTGTATCATAGAAAAAGTCGGATGTGAGAAAGGGTTTAAAACGCATCTTCTAGACCACCGTAATTCATCTAATACAAGCTTACTGCCAAGGCTGTCCAGCCATGATTAATTAGGTTTTAGGACTTAATAAATCATGGTAATGAGGTTAATCAATCCCTTAGAGGTATAAGAAAATAATTTGGAAGTTTGAGGTTACCCGATTTGGGGATTTCTACCTTATGGGATGATTATGTGCCTCACATTTAATGATGAATTGGTGTGTTAGCTCATGACGTATGTGATGCCATGTGAACTATTACCCTTATGTGATGGTTTGTAATCTCATGTTATTGCTTCTTTAAAAGAACCTTAGAGATGCCGAAGTGGTAATTATGTGTTATACATTAATTATGTGGCATCTTAAAGAAAACATGTTAAACTTAGGGTGACTTAAAATATGAGAATGTAATCCTTTGAAACCACCAAACTAAGGGTGGGGACAATGTGATTCTAGCCCCCTAAACCCGTACTTAAAGTCGGGAAGTTGACTTATCCCAAGGGATAAAAGTCTAGATACTAGTGACGACTAGTGTGGCATGAGCTCATAGCCTAGAGATTTCTCAAAAGGGAGAAATATGAGGGCGGCCCCAGTTTAAGTGAAAGTTTAATGTCACCTAAGTAACCAAGATAAGTCACCATGTGCCAAGGACCAAGTTATATGATTTATGTTCTATGATTCCAAGTTGTATGATTTATGTTCTATGATTCCAAGTTATATGATTTATGTTCCATGATCCAAGTTACATGATTTATGTTCTATGATCCAAGTTATCTGATTTATGTCGATGATCCAAGCTATATGTTTTACGTTCTATGATCCAAGTTATATGATTGAAGTCCCGCAATTTATTCCCCATGATTTATGTAAATGCAAGTGATATGTTAAAAGAAACGGATCTCGGAAATTGAGACTTTAGAAAACTCATAATTGACCCAATATATATGCACACGGTTTTATACATAACCCGAGATACCTAGAGACGTAAATGATGACACCTAGGATAGGAGGAGAGCCCCACTGAGTTTCTTTCGTAAGAATCTCACTCCCTCTATCTCTTTCTTTCCATTACGTCTTCAGAGCGAGATGGCGACGTTAAATCGCTCGTTGACACAGCCCGGTGGGAGGTCCACCATGACCCGGACCATGGGTCATTCCATTTTGAGGGCCGATGTACTGTGCGCATCTTCATGTTTTTGGAACGGCCGTTTGCACACCCCGTATATAGTTATCGCTTCTCCCCGACATCCCCCTATGGTGACCCCACGATCTTTGAGCATGCACAGCCACGACATAAGAGGAACTTACGGACCCACTCTGCCGGTTCTGCAGACATATCAGAGTATGTGCCACTGTCGCAGCACTCGGAAGAGGACCCTGTGAAGGACTCCCCCATGGACCATGAGGGCTCTGCCCCCACTCCGCCTCTGCGACCGATGAGCAGCGAGGAGACAGTCACTCAGCATCGGAGGGCTTCGGTGCCCGAACCACGACCCCGATGTGGATGACACGTTCAGTCATAGGGCATGCCTGCACCCGCCGAGCTCCGCCCGTGGATTGGCTACGTTCCTCCGTACCCGTGATCCTGCTGTGGAGATTGGAGGGTAGCCCTTAGTGCACGCACGACACGTAGTATGGATGAAACCTCTTTTGTGTTGAGGTTATCCACCTTAGGTTGCACGAGGGTAGGGATGTTTCTTTCTAGTTCTTTTCTATGTATTCTGCATTTCCGTTGTATTCCTGTTTATCATGTACTTGAAGAGTCCTGCTCCGTAGGGTAGGCATATTATATATGAGGTATTCCAGTTGTGTTGATGTTGTTCAGAGCCACTTCTATGTTTATATTTCTGCACTTTATGATATCGACCCGGTAAGATATGCGCGGCTTCTATTTTAAGTAATGTTTAAAAAAAAAAATTGGCTCGTATTTTCGTTAAGCTATTTTTCCAAGTGAAAAGAACCATGACAGTAGGTAATGACTAATATTTGGCCTAAGTACGTACTAGTAGTATTAGGTCGAATATTAGGGTGTTACACTTACTACTCACCTTTTTGTAAAGTTTATTGCTTGTATTTCTATGCATGCAAGGTACTATTTGTAACACCCTAATATTCGACCCAATACTACTAGTACGTACTTAGGCCAAATATTAGTCATTACTTACTGTCATGGTTCTTTTTAACTGGAAAAATAACTTAACGAAAATACGAGCCAATTTTTTTTCAAAACATTACTTAAAATAGAAGCCGCGCGTATCTTACCGGGTCGGTATCATAAAGTGCAGAAATATAAACATAGAAGTGCTTCAAATCATAGCATCATCACAACTGAAATACTTCATATATAATATGCCTACCCTACGGGGCAGGACTCTTCAAGTACATAATAAACATGAATACAACGAAAATACAACATACATGGAAATGAACTGGAAAGAAACATCCCTACCCACATGCAACCTAAGGTGGATAACCTTAACACAAAAGAGGTTTCATCCATACTACATGTCGTGCGTGCACTAAGGGCTACCCTTCAATCTATATAGCAGAATCACGAGTACGGAGGAACGTAGCCAATCCACGGGCGGAGCTCGGTGGGTGAAGGCATGCCTCGTGGATCAACGTGTCGCCCACGCCGGTCGTGGTCCGCACCGAGCCCTCCGACGCCGAAAGTGATCGCTCCTCGCTGCCCATCGATCGCCGAGGCGGGGTGGGGGCAGAGTCCTCATGGTCCATGGGGGAATCCTCTACAGGGTCCTCCTCCGAGTGCTGCGATAATGGCACGTATTCTGGTACGTCAGCTGAACCGGCAGAGTGGGTCTGTAGATTCCTCTCATGTTGTGCCCGTGCACGCTCAAAAATCGTGGGGTCACCATAGGGGGATGTCGGGGAGAAGCGATAACTATATACAGGGTGTGCAAACGGCCGTCCCAAAAACATGAAGATGCGTACAGTACATCGGCCCTCAAAATGGAATGACCCATGCTCCGGGTCATGGTGGACCTCCCACCAGGGTGTATCAACGAACAACACGAACGTTGCCATCTCGCTCTGAAGACGTAATGGAAAGAAAGAGATAGAGGGAGTGAGATTCTTACTAAAGAAACTCAGTAGGGTTCTCCTCCTATCCTAGGTGTCATCATCTACGTTTCCAGGTATCTCGGGTTATTTATAAAACCATGGACATATATTGGTTCAATTATGAGTTTTCTAAAGTCTTAATTTTCGAGATCCGTTCCTTTTAACATATCACTTGTATTTACATAAATCATGGGAAATAAATTGTGGGACTTCAATCATATAATTTGAACGGAAATCATATAACTTGGGTCATAGAACATAAATCATATAACTTGGATCATAGAACATAAATCATATAACTTGGATCATAGAACATAAATCACATAACTTGGTACTTGGCACATGGTGACTTGTCTTAGTTACTTAGGTGACATTAAAACTTTTACTTAAACTGGGGCCGCCCTAATATTTCTCCCTTTTGAGAAATCTCTAGACTATGAGCTCATACCACACTAGTCGTCACTAGTATCTAGACTTTTATCCCTTGGGATAAGTCAACTTCCCGACTTTAAGTACGGGTTTAGGGGGCTAGAATCACATTGTCCCCACCCTTAGTTTGGTGGTTTCAAAGGATTACATTCTCATATTTTAAGTCACCCTAAGTTTAACATGTTACTTTAAGATGCCACATAATTAATGCATAACACATAATTACCACTTCGACATCTCTAAGGTTCTTTTAAAGAAGCAATAACATGAAATTACAAACCATTACATAAGGGTAATAGTTCACATGGCACCACATACGTCATGAGCTAACACATCAATTCATCATTAAATGAGAGGCACATAATCATCCCTTAAGGTAGAAATCCCTAAATCGAGTAACCTCAAACTATCCCATCATTTTCTTGTATGTTTATGGGATTGATTAACCTCATTACCATAATCCATTAAGTTCTAAATCCTAATTAATTATGGTTGGACAGCTTTAGGTAGTTGATCAATTTTGATGAATTATGTGTCCTAAAAAATGCATTTTAAGCCCTTTCTCACATCCGACTTTTTCTATGATGCAACAATTAGTACCTAAGCCAATTATGAGTCACTCTTACTAATCTAGACATCATATAATGTGATTCTATGGATGTTAATCAATCTGGACAGAATTCATATTTTCTGTACCTATGGGGTTCTAGAATTCAAATTTCAAGCAATTACAGTAACCAAACATGCTCTAAAATGTCTAGAACAATTAGCATATACTTGGCAAGGTATTCAAACATATTTAGACCACCCAAAACATAATTTAAGGTGCTGGAAATGATCATGGCAGAACCGAAATTGGTAAGTCATCAAATCATGTGTAAACTTTCTTTTTCATGTACATAGGTAACTAGTTTCTCTTGGAACAAATTTAGGACTTCAAAAATACCTTGGAAATCAATTTAACTTGTCAAGAACTTTCATAAAATACATAGGGCAGCAACTCTTTTAATTTTACTCATGGTTGGAATTCTAAATATAAGAACATACTCAAAAATACTTTCAAATGTCACTTATATTTAGGAAAAACTCAAAACATAAACTATAGGCTCTTGTAACTAATGGAAAACTCATCCTAGAGCTTTCACCATCACATGGCCGAATGCATTTCAAGAAGATACCTTCTTGATTTAACTTTTCTCAAGATGAAATGGGCAAGTCTTTGAGCTCTAGTCTCTTAGGTGATGGCATAAAAGTAAACGTGCTATGCATTCCATTTTATTCTTCATTAGAGAGTAAAGTAAGAGCTTTAAAGTAAATATGAAATGCAAGAACTTGAAATTAAATCTGCAAGGCTCAAAGTAAATATGCAAAACTTGAAAGTAAATATGCAAGTTCCATTCTTTATTTTAGTGCTCTAGGCCCAGTAACAATCGACTTTAAGGCTGAAATAGAAAGGTTTCGAGATTATTTTAGGTGATATGCAAGCTCTCGTTTTACATCTTTAAGTTCTTAAGTGATGACTTGAAATGTAAACATAGAATGCGAAGCTTGGAATTTAAACGTGCATTATGCAAGTTCATTCCTTATCTTGGGGTTTAGTGATAGTATAGAAATAAACGTGCTATGCAAAGCATAAAGTAAACGTGAATGCAAGTTACTTTTACATCTTAACTAGAACTCTTAAAAGACTTGAAAAAAAGGAACTAAGTCCAACCCAAAACTCATCCTCACAAGAAAAGACACACTAATAACACCAAGATATATAAAAAGAGAAGTTATATCCTCAAAAACCATGAGGTGGCCAAATCCTCATCATGAAGAAACAAACCATTTTTGAACTCTAGGGACCAAGATCTTGATGATTCAAACACCAACATCTCAAGTCCTCATCATTGAGTATTTTACTATGCTTTAAACTTCCATCAAAACCAAACTCATGGTAAACATAAAGGAATAAAACCGAAAATCATACTTGGTCTAGGAACCAAGTTCAAGCTCTAGAGTTTTGTTCATGTGACATACATCAACATGAAGCCCTCATCATCAAGCTACCATTTTTTTCAAGTCCCAAAGGCCTTCATGGCCGAAACCTCAAAGAAAAGAGATGGAGTTTTCAAAGGTTCAAGAGAAACACAACTATTTCTTGAGTAAAACTTGGAAATAATAAACTTTTCTTAAGAAAACTCAAGTTTTAGAGGTTGTTCATGTGACAAACATCAACATGAAACACTCATCATCAAGCTTTTATTTTTCCAAGTCTTAGAAGCCTACATGGCCGAAAACATGCGAGGAAAAAGTGAAGTCCAAAAGAGTTCAACAGACATAAACTCTTTTCTTTCTCAAACTTGGAAAAAGGATGTAACTTTCCTTAAAAAAAATTCAAGCTTTAGAGGTTGTTGAGTGACAAGCACCATCATGACAACCTCATCATCAAGCTTTCATTTTTCTCATGGGTTTAGGCCCTCATGGTGTAACGCCCCAATTTTTACTGTCATTAGAAATTACTCAATTACCGAATTACCGTAGGTAATTATTACATAAGATTTGAGGCCAAACAATCCTCAATAAAGGAATATAACATTAGAAGAGAGGTTAGGAACGATTCATGCGAGAGTCGCAAATCCCGAATTTCTGTACGTATAAAATGACCAAAATGCCCCTGAAGTTATTTTACTCAGAAAATGGGGATCGTGGGCCCCACCTATTCTCAAGGGGATATTTTGAGGATAATAAGGGATTGTTTGTGTTATGTGTGTTAATAGAGCAGAAGGATCTCAATTTTGAGTTCCGACGCGCGAAATGACCAAAACGCCTCACATTGTTTTAACTCCGATGTGCGTGCCGACTGAGCCCGAACCTCACTAAAATGTTTTAAAATGTGTTTTTAAGCCATGATTAACCATTGGTTAAGCTCGGGTGGCCTCGGGCAATTTTAAGTGAAAGTACGATTTTGCCCTGCTTTTGGGCGCTTTATGAATTTCGGGATTTTTGATTCAGATACCAAACCTAAGCAATATTAGGCTCAAATTAAAGCTTATTAAATTCTAAATATTAATGTAGAGTCAAAATTATATATTTAGATTGATTAGAACCCAAAATTGCTCAAAAACACCCAAATTGCTTACTAATTCACTTAAACCCTTAACCGTAAATTCTCTAAATTACATGAATACCTTGCCTACACCTAAATAATGCATGGAACACACAAATTTCACTTCTTTGGGCTGTAATGGACGAAATTATTGATGCCATTATGCAGCTGAATTATTGCCAAAAGTTGCACTAAAACAAAATGCCAAAATGTCACCATAAGAGACATAATTCCTTAATTTCATACAACTTTGTCTAAAATGATTTTTCCTCCCTTATTTCTCCTGCAAAATTCCGTCCACTACCTCATCATTTTGGCCAATTAGAAGCTTCAAAATCTTCTATAAATAGGCTTGCTTGAGTGGTCTTGGAATGCTTGGTTCATAACTAGTTTTTAGGAGCACCAAAAACTTTCTTTCTTCCTCCTCTTTGGCTGAATTCTTTCTTCAATTTTTTTCAAAGAGATTTTGTTTCATTTCACTTCAAGAAACCAAGTTCTCTTCCTCTTCTTCAACTCAGATTAGGTAGGGAGTAGTTTCTAAATTTATTTCTATGCTTTGAGGAGTTGTGTTTTTAGCTCAAAATGATGAAATTATGAACTTGCCTTAGCTTTTCATTTTGGTTTTCCTCTTCAATTTTTCTTTAACCAATTCAACCATATGGCCTAGGTGGAACTAAGATGATGGCTTGATGATGAGGACCTTGAGGGTGGGTTGTAAATCCATCACAAGTTAGGCCTCTAAAGCTTGAAAATTCCACTTGATGCAAAACTTTAAAGAATAATGCTTTATGATGCTAAAACAAAGATTTTTAGTTTAGAACTTGAAAGATGTATTTTTTCCTTTTATGTTTTATTTCTTGTTAAGATATGTATTGGGTTGAATTTATAATTCTTTTAAAGTCTTGAAGGAGCTCTAGTAAAGAAACAAAATGAATTTGCATCCATGATTAAGTTTATGCTTTGCATAACCATGTTTACCTTCTATGTCATCACTAAATTTTCAAGAATGAATAAATGAACTTGCATTTCTCATGTTTAAATTCCAAGCTTGTATCTCATGTTTATGTTTCAAGTCATCACTTAATCTTTCAAGATAATAAAGGGGTTGCATCTCATATTTAATTTATGCTCTCACTATATTTTATAATGGCTAAAAGAATCAACGCATGGCATGTTTATTTTATGCCATCACCTAAAGATCCTAGAGCTCAAAGACTTGCCCATGTATCACAAGCAAAGAAATATGATTATTGGAGTTAAAGAATTTATTCTTTAAAAAGTCTTGAGATTGGAGCTTAAAAAGATGTAATAATAATATTCTCTTCTCCTCTCTTGGTCTGTGCGGACTACCGCCGCCCGGTTTCTTAATATTCTCTTCTCCTCTATCGTCCTGTATGGACTATCGCGCTCCGGTTTCTTAATATTTTCTTCTCCCTCTCTGGTCTGTATGGATTACACGCCTCCAGCTTTCTTGTATCATGTTTATATTTCAAGTTCTTGCATCATGTTTAATTTTCAAGTCATCACCTTAAATCTTAAAGATAAAGAAATGGAATTGCATATCATGTTTATAATTCCAAGCTATCACCTTATAAAGATAAGATTAAAATAAGGTTGCATAGCATGTTTATAATTCTAAGATGTCACCTAAATCTCTAAAGCTCAAGACTTACTCCTTTTATCTTAAGTGAGAATTTCAATTGTGAAGATCCTCCCAAATTTGACAAAAGAACTAGTTTCTAAATGAGTTTTAAGGCTTTGCAAGGATTTTACGGGCAACTAGTATTTTATATGCACTTAAAATATGATTCTATGTAATTGCATGAGGTTCATGATTCGCCACTGATCCGAGTTTAGTATCAATGTGTGATAATGATTTGATATGATTGAAGTTGTGATAATTATGGTTTATTATTAAGAGAATGATTCATAATTGGTTTAGTAACTAATTAGTTCTATAATTGATAATTCTATGTAAGGATTGGATGCTTATTAAGTACTTGATATCATTGAATGATTTCTGGCTTGCATGTTATAGTTCTGTTGCAAATAATGAGAATGCTTGTACATGAAATGTTCTTTATTATGTAAAATTTACCTTTGTTGCTAGAAGAAAGTGTATCATTGTAAAAGTGTAATTTGGAAAGATTCTGGCTAAGGAAAGACTTGGTATTTAAGCGTGTCCATTGTGACCCACCTCTCTTCCTGGGAATCTCCCATATGCATGATTACAGTTGATATATATTATTCTAGCTTAAGACTATAAATGAGAAAATGTTATGATGTTTATGAATTGTATTATGATATAACATGCAAAGATTTAATGATGACTTAAACTTATAAGAAAATGATCCTTTGGAACCATCGACTATAGGTGGTGAAAAGGTGATTTTAGCCCCCTAACCCGTTCTCTCAAAAGGGTAGAGTCGGGACTTTAGCTTATCAAAAGGGATAAGTATATGCTAGTGACGACTAGTAAAATATGAGCTCATAACCTAAATTACTCCCAAAAGGGTGGAGTATAGGGTGGCCCAAGGAAAATAATGATGATGATAAGATTTTAAGTCATCAAAGGCACTAAAGAAATGAAATATGTGCACTGTGTCCATGTGTAGCTAATATTATATGACGTTCTTTTATGCATGTTATTTTGATAATGATGATGAGGAATATGATGTAATGATAAAGGAAATGTTCATTGTAAATATGACATGTTAAGAATAAGATGCATTATAAGACGCATGATTAAAAATTGAGGAACCTCGGTTAAGTATTTGTCCGAACTTAAAATGAATCTTTGCATGCTCACTATTTTAGAATAATACCGAGGTTCCTGGGGACTTTGATGATGACACTGTAGAAGGAGGTGCCCTACTGAGAATTCTTTAGCAAGATTCTCACTCCCTTTTCTTTATTTCCGTCATTGTCTCCAAATTCAAATGGCGACATTCGTCCTGTTCGTTGATAACCCTACTTGGGAATTCCACTATGATCCGGTGCATCGCTCGTATCATTTTGAAGGGAGGTCTTGTGATTCGTCTTTTTATTTACATAGGTCGGCCATTTGCACATCCTGTCCCTAGTTATCGATTTTCTCCTACTTCTCCCTATGGCGATGAAATGGTTTTCGAACATGCACGTCCACTTGATGAAAGGATGTTACGTTCTTATCCCGCTTCATCTGCTGTCCATAGATTTCCAGAGTATGTTCCCGAGACGAGATATTCTGAAACTGATCCTTCAGAGGACACTCCTACTCATGTATATTCTGAGAGCTCTGCTCCTACTCCCACACGTGTAAGAGAGGGTAGTGAGGAAACAGTTGTTCAGCCGAGGTTAGCGAGAAGGCCGTCCATACGACCTCACTGGTGCATCTCGTGTGTTCCGTCCCGAGGGAGCTCATCAGTGGATCGGATTTATTCCCCCATTTCCAGGACAGTGGCCATAGAAGGTTCTTAGTAGATTTATGTGTGATCATGCACCCTAGTTTTAGGATAACCTTCCTAGCTTATGGAGTTATCTAGTTTAGGGGCATGTATTTCCTTAAGTATATTTTCTTTTATGGGTTTGCATAAGATAATGATGTATGAACATAACCCACCCTTTGAGTGAGGTTATTGTATGTAAATATATGCTATAATGTGCTTATGGATGTTATATGATGGAGCCTAAGTGATATGATGTGATATATTCTCAAACGTCTTATTATACCCCGCTTACTCGTTCACGTTGTACTCGGCTCATGTTTTCAATTATGTGTTTAAAAAAAAAAATGGCTCGTAATTTCACTAAGTATTTTCAAATTATGAAGAAAGAACCAAAGCAAAGAGTAAAGTCTAGTCATTAATCAGATTCAACCTAGGTGTATCTGGTTAATTACTAGGGTGTTACACATGGCCGAAACATTAAAGGAGAAAAGAAAAGTTCAAACATTCAAGAGAAACATAACCACATGTTCAACTAAACTTGTAAAAGATGAAACTTTTCTTTAAGAAAAACTCAAGCTTTAGAGGCCTCATGTGAGATGAACTCATGGTCACCTCTAGAGAGCACTCATCATCAAGCCATCATGCTCAAGGCCTTGAGGCCGAAAATGAAAGGAAAAGAAAAGGAAGAAACCGAAAATGAACAGCAACATGGAGGTTCCACCTTTCATCATTTCTCAACAAGATTCAACATAGAAATCAAAGACATATTTAGAAAGGTTCCCTACCTTGTGGTTTTTGAAAATGAGAGGAAGAACTTGAGCTTGAAGAACTCTTGGAAGCTTGAGAGAAAAGAAGTAAGAAAGCTTGAGACTTTAGTGATTTTTGCAAGGAGTAAACAAAGGAGTAAAGTTGTGTGGTGTTGTGTATTTATAGGCAAATGAAACATGAAGGAGTGGAGGGAGAGTGGGCTGGCCGAATCCTCATGAGGAAGGAGGAGAGAAGAAAAATCTCTTGTGTTATCATTCATGGTGTCATAGGTAATAGGTCTTAGGGTGGCTTTGATGGACAATGTAATTGACTACATAAAATATCATTCTTTTGAATTTTTTTTTGGGGAAAAAGTGGCTGAACATCATAAGACCATGGGAGGGAAGATTTCATCCAATTTAATCATGTACTAATGGAGTGTTTAGGAATAAACAAGGTTAGGTCACCAATTAAGGTTGTGTAACCAAGTGTTTAGGTGAACTAATTAGGTAATTAGGACCCTAATACCTTAGACTAAGAGTACTAGTGTAGGATTGATGGAGTCAAACTCTCATGACCATTGATAGATGTACGACAACTTTTCTTGGAAGAGAAAGCATTCTTGGGAAAGGAAATGTGAATAGTGAAAATACTATTCATAGTTGCTTTTTCTTTAAAGAAAGAAAAGAATTAGAATTGAGTTGTAAATTTTCCTAAGCAATTTTAGGTTCTAATCAACCTTAAATAATTATTTTAGCTTTATATTAATTAAGGAAATTAATTAACCTTTCATTAGAGCCTAATATTGCTTAGGTTTGAGTTAAATAACTCGTTAGGCTTAAAATGCACTAAGCGGGGGTAAAATCGTAATTTTTACCAAAAGTTGCCCAGGACCTCCGGGACTTAGACCGACATAGTTCATGCCTTAAAACATCATTTTTGATCTCCGGGACGAGTCCGGGTCGGAGTCAAAACTTAAAACTGCCTTAAATCAAGTTAAGGGTATTTTGGTCATTTGTGCACAGAAACCTCAGAAATGAGATTTTTCTGACTTGTTAACATTCATAAACATATAATCCCCTTCATATATCATATGAACCCTATGAGGATGGCCAAAGCCGGCCGTCCTCGTGTTTCGAGTAAAGGTGACCTCAGAGGCATTTTGGTCATTTTGAAAGTTTAGTGAAAATCGGGGCGTTACACTATTTCACCAAGCCTATTAGTTTTTGATCCTAAGATTGAGAAAATAGCAAAGCAAAAAAAAAGGAAGAAAAAGCTTGCAAGGGAGAATGATGAGAGAGAAAAAGCATAACAAAGGGAGATGGTTGACAATCTTTTGCCTCCAGAGCACACATTGGGGGACTACGCAGTCCTTACTACTGATAGTTGCAAATCAAGCATTGCAAGGCTGGCTGTACAAGTAAATAATTTTGAGATCAAGCAAACTTACACTGATCTCATGCAAGTTGCCAAAAAGACCCTCATGCCCATATCACTTGATTTCTCCATATATGTGCTTCTTTCAAGATTAATGAAGCTACTGATGATACCATCAGGTTAAGGCTTTTCAAATTTTCTGTCATGAATTATCTTGGGAGTATGACTGGCACGTGAGGGATTAGGTCCCCATGGAAGCCTCTGGTAATGCGAGTTGCTGGAATGCATAATTTAACATATATATGTTCTAATGTCTAATGTAAAAACCAAATATTTATTATAAATTAGTTCCAAGTAAACCAATTTCAACTGAAAACCATAAATTTGCAGTGTCCCCAAAACATAAATTCTGAATGTAAAATTGATTAATGCTTATCTAGACTATAGCAAAACATAATTAATAAAATAATTGAAGGTCAAAAATTAAATAAACATAATAGTATGCGTATCCGGGACATTATCTACTCAATTACTATAGTACTACTAAAACTAACCTAAACCCATTATGAGCTTTACTTTGGAGCGAAACTCACCAAAAAGAAGCTTCAACACTAGTTAGGTGGATCAATATGGTGCAATTAAACCTGTAGTTGTATTTGAAGGAGAGGAAACGAGTAGGGTGAGTCGATTGAAACTCAGTAAGGGGGTACATGGGACAATAACAAAATACGCATGATATACGTGTAGCTAATATAACAAATTCTAATATTTAAATATATAGCTGCATTGAAAGCAATATATAGTCTGAATAAACAATAACTAGTAGAAAAATAAGAGTTGAACTGAACAAATTACTATACTATACTGATAATTAAAACAAAAGGGTACCTAATTAGTTCCCACAAGTAGGCACCACATTAGGTTCCTTGCTATAACTGGGGTTGAGCTAGTCCTCTAGAGGACTAATTGGTACCAAGGTTAATGATCCTATTGCTATTAACTCACTATCCTATTTCTCACTAATTATTGGCTTAAAACTAATATACAAAATATTCCACTCTTCATGTTTTTCATATAAAAATACGGTTCATGCATTTTTCTAACTAAGAAAATAATTCTAAAACATATAGACAAGTATGGTCCCTTGAGCTTTCTAACATAATATTTTCATGACAATTGCGAAAATAATAATTTCTAAATTAACATAATCCATGAAAACATTCCATAAACAATTTGTTTACGATGGGAAAGTACTAATAATAACCAAAAGAATGACCATGAGCTTAAACTCACTCACTGTTGGTAGCTAAGAGTGCACATCTAAATGACAACTTGACTTTGGGGAATAGAAATGGCACCAGTAACTACCAAAGAGTATAAAGAAACCATAAACAACTAACAATATTACTAAGAATTGAATTTTGAATATAGGGAGGATGAATGTTATGAGAAAACCATGTCTGACAATGCCCTAGCTCATAAACTTGGTAAAAAGTGGAAGAAAACTAGTCAAAATCCATGAAAATCACTTATCAAAAGCTTATGGAAAAGGAAGAACGAAAGAAAAGTACGAGAAAGAGATACAAAGGGTGTTGGTGGCAGCTATGGTGTAAAACCCAAGTCTAGGGTTGGGTTGATATAATGTTAGGGGTGTTTAAATGAAACTACATTGTTTTGACATGTTCTGGTATCGAGGTCATTGTTATAGTGGTCTATGACTACTATAGCAGTCGATAAAGGAAACACCCACTACACAACAACACTTGATCACCATAGCGTTCCCTCCCATAGCTATCATCGCTATAGCAATCCATGACTGCTATAGTGACAGCTATAGTGGTCTAAGCAATTCCGGTTCTACACTTTTTATGTTTTTCATGTATCTAGGGCCCTCGCAGTAGCACAGGTAGGTCCTGGGGGACCCTAAGCCCGTATTGACTTATCAAGGGACACATAGACCTGAGACATAACATTTTCACTCTGTAATAAGGCTACATAATGGTTGTTGTCACAACCACTAATAGTATTTCTACTCAGGCAGATTTATCATCCAATTTTTTACACAAACATTTCCCTACATCTAATATTCAAGTTGTGGGCATATCCTTAATTTTCTACAAAAGGATGATGAATTCTTGTGTGAGGCTTAGGAGCGCTTCAAAGAGTAATTAAGGAAGTGCTCAAATCATGCCTTTGCTGAATAACAATTATAGATTTTCTACAGTGGTCTTTTAGTCACCATCAAAACCATTTGGATGCTTTTGCTGGAGTTTCATTCGATTCAAAGACTCCTACACTGGCCATGGAACTGATTGAAACTATGGCATCTAATCAGTACAAAGTGCTTAGTGAAAGGCAAAGGGAAGTTTTTCTCTTTTAAGGCTCAAGATGCTCTTTAGGCCTAGAATAAGATGATGAACATGATAATTAATCTTTTGGCCTAACAGATGTTGGAATTGAATAAGAATTTCAAGTACATACAACTAGTACTAGTTTAGACCCCTTCAGTCAATGTTGAGAGTAGCGTGGCGTGATAAGGGACATTTATGCCACTTATCTTGCTTATAAACCTTAGCTTTTTTGCATAAGTTTAATTGAGTTATTGATGTTAATACTTAGGATTTTGATTTAGTCCTCATTGTGCATTTTTGATAGAGACATTGACTATTGCACTGATTTTGGAATAATTTATAATTACAATCTGTTACATTTAACCTATTTCTTTGAGTATGGTTTTATACACAGGAGCTTTGGATTGAGTGCCAAATGTCAAGGACAAGGCTGGGAACTCTTTGGAAGGAGCTTGCAGCTAAGGGGCTGTAAAAAGAAGCAAAAACTGCAAAAGATCGCTCTCGATTGAGCGCTATAGTGCTAGTTTAGTGATGCAATGCTTGGCAATAGCATCATCAGGGTTGCTCGAGCTCACAGTTTCTGGTGAGCATTGCCATGCTTATTAAGTGCCGTAGTGCTTGTGTAATAATGGGATTACAGATAATTAATTTGTTTTTAGGCCTCACTTTGGGCTATTTTAGAGAATGATATTTAAAGAAATTATACAGACCTTTAACCTAGTCTTTGATCTAGAGTTTAGGCAGCTAGGATTCTCTATCTCTCTCTATGTCTCTTTACATATTCTTTTTCTCTATTCTTTTCTCCTAGGTATTCCCTTAGTGATTTTGAATTGATTGTGACAAAGATTATTGCTATTATGTTTAGGTGCACTTTTAAATTCATAATGGTAATCCTCCAAAGAGGGAGGAGTAGATTTTCTTACTAGTGTAAGGGCCTTTGGATGGATTGGGATGATATTTGAGACTCCTTTTATATTGAATGAATTAGTTTTCTCAATATTCTTTAGTTCCGATTCTTGTAATTGTTATTGCTATTGTTACAATTTTTATTAAAAAAACTAAATTGGCGATCGTCATTTAGGGAAACCTTTTGGGCATAAATTGATTGACCAATTGGTTTATGTTTGAAGGAGAACATTAGAATCAACCTTCCGATTGGCAGTTAAGTTATAGCAATTGGTATATTAATTCAATGTGATTTCTAAATAAATTGCGATCCTATTTATTAGTTATTTGCATTGATCAAATTCTAGACGTCGCTCGATCACTATTATAATTGCCAGTAATTATTTATTGATAGCTATTAATGTGTTCAATATTTTGTTAATGATAATTAATTCCAATCCTAGGAATACCCTGCACTAGTGCCTTTAATTTTGAATTCTTTCTCAATTAATTTTAATTATTTTAATTCAATTCTTAAAAACTCCTAATTTCCAAGTAAGTGATATAGCATCTTTGAGAGATGACTTGAATTGGACCTTAACTACAGTTTTGGTGCATTCGATACTTGAACTATTTAATTCTAATTTGAGAAGGTAGCGATGTAACATTCTAATTTTTAACCCAATACTCTAGAACATATTTAGGTTAATCATTAGTCTGTTACGTCATAGTTTCCTCTTTACTTTGAAATACTTAGCGGAAAATACAGGTAAAATTCTTTTTGAATTGTAAAAGCAAAGTGAGAGCTGCGCAACAGGACGAACAATGAAACGAACTATGAAGCATAAAGGCAATAAAACACAAATCCAAATAAACACGTCATGAACATCCGATCATAAAGCATGTAATTGCACAGTATAATAAAACAAACTGCATAAATAGATATATAATATGCCCACCCAAGAAAAGCGGGACTTAGTTTAGGACAACATAAAACGAATACAACTGAAATAGAAATACATGGAAACATGAAAAGGGAAAACACCCACACCCGAGTGCACCTAAAATGGGTAACCTTTTTGAACAAAAGGAAGCTACCCTAATCTACGTGTGGTGCGTGCAATATCACTCCTTAAGCACCTCTACTGCTGGTAGTTCGGGTAGGGTAGGACATAGCCAATCCAAGGACGAAGCTCATCTGGAGTGGGTACTCGCTGTGGCTGGACATGAGCTCCTCGACGGGGACGCATGGACTGCCTTCGAGCCAGCTTCGGCTGTGTGACCGTCTCTTCACTACCCTCTACCCTCAGTGGGGGAGTAAGGGCAGAGCTCTCGGAGTAAGGATGGGTAGGTGGGTCCTCCAACGGATCGGTCTCCAAGAAGTATGTACGTGACACATGGTCGGGGTAGTCGCGCACGGCCAAGGTGGCGGTGTGCATAC
The DNA here is from genome assembly GCA_031216125.1 of Dalbergia cochinchinensis. Classification (NCBI taxonomy): domain Eukaryota; kingdom Viridiplantae; phylum Streptophyta; class Magnoliopsida; order Fabales; family Fabaceae; genus Dalbergia; species Dalbergia cochinchinensis. The sequence continues at coordinate 46,841,257 of CM062373.1, read as the reverse complement.
AGAGCACCCTCTCGTTGTGCAAACTCAAAAACTCAATCATCGTCGCCATATGGTGCTGTCGAGGAGAAGTGATGAGTATGTACAGGGTAGGCGAAGGGTCGTCCAACGAACATGAAGACACAAGCAGTGCATCGACCCTCAAAATGGTACGATCCATGCTCCGGATCATGGTGCACTTCTCATATCAGGGAATCCACAAAAACCACGAATGTCGCCATCTGAAGACATGACGGAAAGAAAAGATAAAGGGAGTAAGAATCTTGCTAAAGAAACTCAGTAGGGCAACCTCCTATCTAGGTGTCATCATTTACGTCCTTAGGAACCTTGGGTTTAGTGTATGAAATAAGCGAGCATGCATCAACTTCATGTTTAAGCTTCAAAACATAGTTAGCCAAGGCCCGTTCATTTTAAAATGATTCTTAGTGTCATGAATGCAACATAGTAAAGAATATATGCATGGTGCTACTTAATGCAAGAATATTAATCATAACATCAAGAAACGTCATAGTAGTGGCATAAAGTGGCAATTTAAATCTCATGTGGGAAGACTTTTGTGACATAATCATCATGCTTTACTTTCTCATAGGGCCACCATAAAAAGACATTCATTCTGGGGGTGCTCGGTCGAACCAGTGTCACCTAGAATGTGTCACATCTCTAGGTTATGAGCTCATACCTAACTAGTCGTCACTAGTTCTTACTTATCCCTTACCGATAAGCGTATCATAAATAAATCCTGACTTTCTAGTACGGGCTAGGGGACATTTTCTTGGGGGTGCTCGGCCGAACCAGTGTCACCCAAAAATACATCTTGATACCGATGTCACATGAGTTCTTTGGAGGTGCTCGGCCGAACCGGTGTCATCCAAGAACACATCTTAGTACCTCATCTCTTTTAAAAAAAATTCTCATAGGTTTTTCAAAAACTTTCTAAGTCTCCAAATTTGTCAAAAATTCGACAGCATAACTACAGCTCGCCGAATTTCTTCCAAATTTACTTTATACCACATAAACAAATAGAACATGTATCCTCAATGATAATTTTACATGTATACATAATCATTCTTAAATAAAACATACTTTCTCATGTAACATTATAGCTCTTTATGCTCTTGAGCCTACGGTGTCTTATGCTTTGACCTTTACGGGCCTTAAACTTAAGATATAATTATTCTATCGTTCTCTATCAACCTCTTATACACCTAAGGATTCATAACTGATAATTTTTACTGGCACTTATGTCCATTAATAAATCTAGGTAGCATCATACTCTAAGGGCAGAATTACATTTCTATGATTATGGGGTTCTAGCACTTACGTTTTAGACCTTTTCTCGGTTCCATCTTCGCCCAAGGCGCTATGAATTAAATCTAAACCATTTATGAGGCATTCCTATGCCTATGGACTAATTATAAATCATGTTTACTATATTATAAGGGTGCTGGATAGAATCAGAAAATTAAATGTTCTAAGAGTTCTAGAATTGCATTTTTTTACTGTTTTCTAGTTACTAGTTTCTCTATGGGTGCTAAAATTCAATCCTACATCAAATATTATCAAGTTTTTCATAAATAAACAATACTAATCTGATTATTATCATACTAAAACAGTTTTGGCAGTGTCTAAAAATAAATAGGTAAAAACTATACTAAAACTCAACTTTACGGTTTTTCTGTAAGACTAGTTTCTTTCCTAACATACATAGAAAGGTTCTCAACTTATTATACATAATTTTAACACATTCCAACATACCAAAACAACATCATACAGCAGCGAACATACCATGACAGAATCGAATTCATATATATTCATATCATGCATAAAATTTCATTTTTAACAAGCATAAGTTACTAGTTTCTCATGGATTCACTTTAGGACTTCTAAAACTCTTTGGAAACCAACTTATTTCACTAAAATCATCATAAACCAAACAAGGGCAGCAACCATTTGAGTTAGCTCAAGATTTAAAATTTAAAACGTAAAATCATACTTGAGATGTTCTTTGAGTTCTCCTACGCTTAAAAAAATCCTAAGGCATAGGTTATGGGCACTTGTGACTAGATGAAACTCATGCCAAACTCATCATCATCACATGGCCAAATTGTGCACTCAAGGAAATGCTTCCATAACCAAAACTTTAACTTGAGATGAGCGGGCAAGTCTTTGAGCTCTAGCTTCTTTAAATGGTAACAAAATATAAACATGCCATGCATTCCATTTTATTTTTCATTATAAAGTAAAGTGAGAGCTTCAAAGTAAATATGAGATGCACGAACTTAACACATAAATATGAGGAGCTAGGAATATAAATATGCAAGACTTGAAAATAAATATGCAAAACTTGAAAGTAAATATGCAAGACTTGAAAGTAAATATGCATAACTTGAAAGTAAATATGCAAGTTCATTTTATCTTTTTGGATTTAAGTGATGACTTGAAACATTAATATGAATGCAAGTCCGGTTCTTTATTTTAGTACTCTAGACTCCATAACAATCGACTTTAAGGCCGAAATAGGTGAGTTTCGAGATTAATTATTAGGTGATATGAGAATGCAACTCTTGTTTTAATCTTTACGTTGTAGGTGATTAGCTCAAAATTAAATATGCTAGGCAATGAAAATAAATATGAATGCAAGTTCATTTTACATTCTTCACTAGAGCTCTTGCAAGACTTTAAAGGAACTTAAACCTTAACCCAAACTTATCATAGCAAGATAAAGTGAACTTTAGAGTTCTTTGTACCAAGGTGTCAAAGGAACCTTATGGATGAACATCATCATCAAGTTCAAGGAAATGGATTAAAAGAAACAAGTTAAACATTAATAATATTATTTAAAGAACTAAAAATGGATCAAGTTAGAAAACCAAGCTTTGAGTTTTAGAAACCATGTCACCATGTCTTTGGTGACAAAACCAAAACATCAAAGAAAAGGTAACCATGGTCAAAAGCATGGAGGAAAAAGGATGGAACTTTGAAACTCTAGAGGCCATGATCTTGATGACACATCAATATCAACATCATGTGCTCTCATCCTTGAGTCATTTTTATCCAAAAATAAACCTTCAAAACCGAAACCATAGCAAGGAAAAGGGAAGGAGAAACCGAAACCAAAACAAGGAAAAGGAAAAGGAAAGGAAACCGAAACCTTTGAAGGAAAAAGAAAGGGATAACCCAAAATGTGTTGAGATTAAGACTAAGTTTCAAGCTTTAGAGGTTTCTCAAATGGTAATCATGAGTTCACTATCTTGAAACCTCATCATCAAGCCATGGTTTTCCTTCCAAGATAGGCCATCATGGCTGAAACCAAGAGGAAGAAAAAGGAAACCAAGAAACCGAAAAAGAAGGAAAAGAAAAGGAAAGAAGAACTAAAAGGTTCAAGGGAAATCATGAAGCACATAACCAAAAAACAACTTTTAATGAATAAAACACTTGAAAGAAATCCCTACCAAGTGAAATGAGGTTGAAGAAGATGAAGAAGTTAAAGAAGAAGAACTCTTGATCTTGAGAGAAAAAGGAAAGCTTTGAGTGCTCTAGGAAACTAAAACTTAGCAAATGACTAAAGGTGGCTCAAATTCACCCAAGTGTGCTATTTATAGAAAAACAAAACATGAGAGGTGAAAATGGGGGGAAGAATGGCACCATTTCTAGGGGAGGAGGGAGGAAGAAATATCTCTTGGTTATGTCATTTCAAGGTAAAGTGTAGGCATGGGTTTAGGTATAGGTTTAGGCATAGTGTAGGCATAGTTCTTTGAATGTGTGAGTAAACAAATTTGTGATGCAAGAGGGGATAAGGTGGCACCACTTTTTGGGGATCCAAGGGGAGGAAAATCTTTCATTTAATTGTGGTTTAGAGGTATGTTTAGGTGTAGCTTTGATTAGGCTTAGGATTAGAAACTTTAAGTAGGTGTGTAAGTGAAAGGATAGGTAATTAAGGCTATGTTAAGGCATGATTAGTGAGCATTCTAGCTCATTAGTGGGGTCAAAATCCTACTCTAGCTAAGCTCCTTGGAGTATGGAGAGTGAATAGTGAAAATACTATTCAAGATTCTATGTTCTAGAAACTTGAGTTCTTTAAAAGAAAAAAGGGGTTTTGAGTTTAATCTAAGCAATCTTAGATTCTAATTAATTTTAATGACTTATTTTGACTCTAGATTAATTATGAAAATTAATTAACTTTCGATTAAAGCCTAATATTACTTAGATTTGCTTAATTACATCATTATACTCAAATGGCACTATGCTAGGGGCAAAATCATAATTTTGCACAAAGACTGCCTGGGATCACCGGGACTTAAAAAGATACTTTTAAATACATGAAAAACGTCATTTTAAGCCTTTAACGAAAGTTTCGGCCTCGAACGGAACCTTTGCCCATGTAAAACACTATAGGCGTATTTTGGTCATTTTGACCCAAAACCGCAGAAAACACGATTTTCATTCCGAAATAACTCAAGGACCATCCAATCCCTTCCAAACATTGAGTTGACCCTTTGAGGACTGCCGGGCCGGCTATTCTTGAATTCCGGGCAGAAAATGACCTTAGGGGCATTTTGGTTATTTTTGCTTAGACAAAAAATCGGGACGTTACAAGCGACAATCTCTTTCAAAATTTTGGCACTATTGCTAAGGAGGCATTGAAAATTAGTTATTTATTTTACTATTTTTATTTTATTTTTATCTTATTTTATTTTAATTCAATTTTTATTTTTTTGTTTTTATTTTTTTGTTTGTTTAATTTTTTTTATTGTCCCTTTGTATATGGCATTCCCTATCTACCAGCAATTTACTATCTCTTGATTCTAAAATTAAGAAAACTTTAAGGTGAATTAGACAGGCAAGGAGTCAGCAAGAGGAATAATTTGAGCAATCTGATCCTTTGTTTATTGTTTCCGTTGATACGGGAAATATGGGAGAACACCCGTATACACTGACGGAGCTTACTACTTTTGACTTTACCCCACAGCCCTTAGCAATTGAATATCCCAGACTTGACAATGACTTTGAGCTCAATGGATATATAGTCCATGCTTTACCCAAGTTACATGGGCTATCTGAGCAAGACCTACACCAACACTTGAAGAAGTTATATTTGGTGTGCTTAGAAATGAGACCTAATGGGGTGGGGGTGGATGATGTCAAACTCAAAGCATTCCCCTTCTCCCTAGAGGGTACTGTAGAAAAATGGTTCTTAAACTTGTCAAATAGGGCTATGAACAACTAGACGGGGATGAAAAGGCTTTTCCTTGAGAGGTACTTTCCTGCTTTTAATTTCGAGTGGCATCCATTAGAAAGGACATCTCTGGAATTCGTTAGTCCGATGAAACTCTACATGAGTATTGGGAGTACTTCAAGCTCCTTTGTGCAAGCTGCCTTAACCATCAAATCCTGGAGCAACTTCTTTTGTAGTATTTCTATAAGGGTCTTATACCTCCTGATAGGTGCATGATTAATGCTGTTAGTGGAAGGGGAACTCTTGGATAAGACACTAGCAGAGGTCTATGTTTTGATTGAGAATATGGCTGTTAACTTTCAACAGTTTGGCTCTAGGATGGCTGCCAATACTAAGGGCCTTCATGGGGCTAGCCAACTAGAGAATCTAGTGTTGATGCAGACCTTACAGGCACTTTCTAGGCTCATGAAGTAGTTGATGGTTAACCAGGAAGCAACACAAGTAGGTCCCAAGATCTGTGGCATTTGTACTTCAACTGGTCTTGTCACTACTTATATGTATAATCAAATCACACTAATGTAACTCTAACAAAGTTACACCTAATTTGGTTTGTCAACATAATAAAATCTCCACGGTCCACAATTTTTCACTAAACCTCTCACGTGCCCTGTTGCTATGATCCCTAAACCTACCCCTATTATTGTTACCTTTTTCCTTAGTACCCCAATCCTACCCCCTGTTCCTACTACTTTTCTCACCGAAACGCCATTCATACACAACAACAACACAAACCTTCCACCGAGATCCAATTTTTCCATCAACCTATGAACCCAAAACCATATTGCAGTGCCCCCCATCGTGTACTTGCTTTTCTCAATGTTCTCCCTTGATCTACTTTTTCCCCTCCACCACCATCGATACCGCCATCAGTGTATCCTTTGATACCACTATCCTCCTCTGATTCGCTGAGGCCCTTGACTAATGCAATTACATCCTGCACTTTTCCTTTTCCACTGTCCATTCTTGCAACCCTCACTTGTCTATTGCCATGACCCTTGACTCCAGCTACCTCCGCAACTCCATTGTTACCGTACATTTTGTCATCTGCCACTTTAGCAAACAAGTCAAATATAAATACATGCACGTTGTGCTATTCTTTAATTTGGTTATTTCAATCAAATACTACGAATCTAGATGTCTTAATTCAATTAGTTTATCTCTTTTTTTGGCCATTTTTCATTCATAACCTTTGATTTGTATAATAGCCAAATTTTTCAAGTAACATTGAATGTAATTTTATGTGTTCAAGCACAAAGAACCAAAGTAACATTTACAACCAAGAATGTAGTATCAATGTTTGCCTTTTATTTTTCAGTAGCTTTAAATAATATTTAGATGTTCATCCAGGCTTATTGAGAAGTCAATATCTTCAGCATATGATGTTATTTGTCAAGCACATCTTCAAAATTCTAGATCATCCATCGAAGGTGGTGTTGATGCCATGGAAATAGATAACTCTTCAGGACATAGTTCATTCATAGATCTTTCAAAGGAGCTTTTTCAAATGCTTGCTTAGACTAGACCTTATCTCTACTGTGATACTACATTGTTGTAGAAGATGCTTTAAGTCATTTTGATTTTCTATTAATTTCATTTTCCTTTGTATGCTTTGTACTATTGATGATTCTCTTTATTCCTCTATTTCCCTTAAACAACACATGAATAGGTTTCTAGGGTGCTAAGAGGTTATTACCTTTCTACTCTTAAGCTTGTAAGTCATGGGGATGGTGCTGCAAATCTTCAATTTCATGTAATCGAAAACCCGAATCTACACCTTAAGGATGCAATTCTATATCCTTTTTTGTTCATTTTTCATTCATACCCTTTGATTAGTATAATTAATAGCTTGCATAACTAATGGTCATCGCAAGGATAATTTTATAAGCTTTATAAAATGGGAACTTAATTGGAAAATAACATTGAGTGGTATGGGAAAACTTGGTTGCTCATGGGTAAGGAACTAAGGATGGAGTGAGATTTCATTTGATGGCTATATGGCCAACTGTAATGTATATCCGAAGTGGAGATTTTATGCTACTTGCATATGATCATAGCTAATTCCTAATGAACATGACTGTATACATTAAACTTTATTTTCTTATAAAATTCTTGCTACGTGGTATCTTAAAAATAAAATGTACCTTTTTGGAGTTTAAATGCTACTAGTTTATTTGTTTGTCTTTATCATATTCTATTTGCATTTGTTCTAAAGTAATTGTTTCCTTATAAACAAGTTTGTGCTAGCTAACTAAACAATCATGAAGACTGACTCAAGTTTAGTGCCTGTATTGGATTGCCTTATGCTTATACTAAACCTTGCAATTGTTTCAATTTATGTCTACTACATGGAGTTAAAGTGTTGGTTTATTTGCTACTACTTTGTGAACAAAATGGCGATAGAAATGCATTCTTTCAAACTATGGAAGCTTTGTTTGTCATGGCATCACCTTTTGGCACATGCAATACTCAAGTAAAAGGAAAATTTTCGAAGCCCAAAAGCCAAAGTTGGATTATGGAATGACTTTGATTTATGTCTGGAGTTGCTAAAATCTGATTTGCAAGGATTAGAGAAAAGTTGTTTTGAGTTGTCCCAGTGGAAAGAGACATCGTTAGCTTTCCCAATGATTGTGGAAGATTATTTATTAATCTACATGTTATTTACAAGTTTTTATAGGTAAAGATGTGTACGAGAAGGGGGTTGAATTGTGCATTTTATCCTTTTTCAATTTCTTGAAGCTTCTGAAAAAGATTATTATCAAGTATAAAACTTGAAGTACAGTGAAAATATAGTAGTTTCAGAAAGTTACTTTCTAAACCTTATTAATTAAAACATTCGGTATAGTATAAAAAGAACAGGATAAAAAATAAAACTGATAATAAGATAACAAAGCAATAAAAGAAAATAAAAGAGAACAGGGTAAGAAGGAAAGGACATAAAGGATTTTATACTGGTTCAGTCAACATGCCTATATCTAGTACTCAATAACTGTTGAGGTTCCACTATAACAACAACTTTCTCAACCTAAGAGAGTAAAAATGGATAGTCTTTTCATTAGCTTTCCTAAGCTATCATCCAAGGATTTTTGAAATCACCTGTAACCAAGGATTTTTGAGTAGTTCTGTACTAGCCTCTCCAAGCTAACATAAGTAATCTTGACTCTGGCTTCTCCAAGTCAACCCGTGACTAACAGGGAACTCCTTCAACACATTGTTAGTAGTCTTTCTCTAGCCTTCTAAGCTGTAATTAGTCTTGACACTGGCCTCTCCAAGCTCAACTGTGACTGACAAGTAACTCTTTCAGCACGTTACAAGTAGTCTGTTCCCCAGCCTCTCCAAGCTGCAAGTAGTTTTTGACTAGCCTCTCCAAGCTAAACCGTGATAAGTAAGATTATCTTAATATCACGTTGCAAGTAGTTTTACCTTAGTCTCTCCAAGCTATGTCTCACTCTGATCACTAACGAATCAAGGATACAAAGATTAAGTGTTTGGGTTGCCACTCAAACTAATCTATACTTAAGTTTCCTTAAAGATGATACATTTTAAAAGGATCCTGGGAAAACTTGAATGACTTCTTTCTTCTACTTCTTCCAAATAAAGAACATAAATCTATCTAAGAATATAAAAGAAAGATTTTCTTTACACTTCAAGGATAAAAACTGATTACATGATAAGTATTGAATATTCTAGGAAGTGGGAGGAGATTTTTATAGAGTTTCCTTTCTTGAATCTTCAAATCTTTCTTTACTTTTTTCAGGCTTAGCATCTCTTTATATAATGGTCTTTCTTGGTGATCGTTGCCATAGATTAGTTCTTCAAGTGACACGTGTTAATCATCAGTTGTTTATTGAAAAAAAACAGTCAAAAGAGAGGTTGACAGAACTGTCACATCGGTTGCAGAAGCCGTTGTAAATATGAGCTTTCTGATCTCCCATCAGAAACTACTTTTCTACTTTCTAAGCGAGCTTTCTGAACTCCTCCTTTATGAAGCTATGGTCATTGATCAAAAAGGCAGAAGAGATGATGTACTAGTTTAAAACTGGATTTGACTTGATAATTTGAAATTCAAATTTTAAAGTTTCCTCTTTTTCCTGTAGCATTCTTTGCTCCATTTATAGTGAGCTTTCTGATGTATATAATCAGCCCTTGAAGAGTTATTTTGCTTTCAGATCTTCAATCAAATCTTCTTGATGATGATTTCTTTGCGATTGTGATGATTAAAGATTAAGTAACACGTTGCAAATGGACATATTCTGATATCTTCATCTTGAGTGTACTTTCTAATGTCCCGTGCTACTTACTGAAGCCTCTTTCCTTGGTTTCTTGGCTCTTGACTTGATTTCGTGCAGTCCTTAAGCATTTACATGTTCTTTGCATGAGATAATGACCACTTCATTTTAAGCTTAATTTCTTCATCCAAGATAAAACATGTTTGTACATGTGTAGTGAAATTATTCTCAATTCAAGTCCGTTTCTATGCTTTCTTCCATAAGTATGTATATTTGCTTTGCTTGAAATAATATTCACTTTCTATTCGGTTCAATCTCTTCCCATAAGATAAATCATGCTTGCACATGCAAAGTGAAACATTATTCTTGCTTTAAGTTTGTAATGTACTAGCCAAATTTGACCTGTTATACTTTGTCAAGAAACTCAATAAAGACATCAGTCATTTTTCAAAGTATTTTCTTTGAATTGGTTTTGTTGTCATTCAGAACTCATGAGTGCAAGGGTTCTAGAGCTAACAGTTGTAAGATTATGTGTATGTAAGACAAAGTTGCCAAAGAGAATTTATAAAATGTAGAACATTTGTTTTATCACTCAAGTTGTACTGATTGTTATTTTAGGCTAAGAAATATTATTTTAAATAAATATTTATCATTTGTGGCTGTAAGTTTTGTTACATTATGAGAATTTGATTTACTCTACTCATTATAAAACCTCCTCCAAGAAAATAATATGCAAACAAATTCAACGATTAAACTACAAACAATATAAAAGTAACTATTGTCTACCACAAACAAATATATTTCCTTGCCTTTTCTTTTTAAGCCACTACTGATGAGTTACTTGAGATAAATCCTATTCTTGTTAATATCTAATATTTGATAGCAAATAATCGTTGTGATATGAAAGAATACTCAGCATTTTGTAAACATATAATGCAACTCCAAGACTAAACCAAGAAGCTCACATCAACAATTTCCAAGCATGTAGTAGAAAAACTAGCAAAAATAAATCTACAGAGCATCCTCAAGCACTTTGAAAAACATAACTTAGACTCTTAAACATATGGATCACTTCTAAACCAATTTATAGACCAATACAGACACCATCACTAGAGCATTTGTCCAAATGCAACATGAGTATATATAGTTAGTCAAAACTAAAAGACTATAACAAGACAATGTTTCTAATTTTGTGGTCAAAACAAAATCTAAACATATCCCAAACACAATAAAACCAAACTGGCCTATGCAAAAAACAGAAAGAAAAAATAAAAATATAATGTAGCTCAAGAACTTATTTCCATGCTGACGCTGCTTATTTCCATTCGACTATCCCATGAGAGAAAAATCTTATTTCTACTTTATTGAACTACATCGTAAAGCTCCTGCAAAATTCAACCATAGATGAGTACATATAAATGTTAATGTATACTAAGAAAATATAGAAAAGACAAATTTTAAACTTACATTTAGTTCAAGCTAGATTTTTAGCACATTCTGAATCTTTCTTTTTCTTGCAACCTCTTTGATTATGACCATGTTCTCCACAAAATTGACAAGATCTTTTTTTGACTAACATTTCATCTAAGAAATTTCAATACCACTTTTGATTCTTCCAACTTCAGTTTCTTTCACATTTTCCTTCTTTCTCCCTTTAGTTTGTGATACATGTGGATCTTTTATATGCCATTTAGGGGCTTCACTTTCAACCTCATGCATCACAACATTATTTGAATCTATTACAATGACGTTATCGCCACTCATTTGCAACTCAGCTTCTATTTTTGTTGCTGTTATGTATATTTCTTTTAACCTTGAAATAATATAATTTTTAATATCTTTAGACATTTGAGTAAGATCTGACAGCAAGCTTGCTTGATGCTGCACATGTTTACTTGATAAAATAGGCAAGTTACGTTGGTCATGTACAACTGAACTCTTCTCCAATAAAATGGATTTACTACCACTATTAGCTTCCTTGATCCAACATTGCAAAATGTGTGAAAAGGAATTTGAATAACATTTTTTGCTTGAAAAATAACCAATGCATGTTGACATAATATTCCCATAAATTCATGTAGCTGGCATGTACATCTAGTAACCTTAGAATCCAAGTCCATTGTGATAAGAAATGAGTCTTAGGGATCAAAGCAACTAATATCTTGTAGGTGTATTCATATGCGTTCTTTTCTACCTTCTCCTTCATAAATTTGTTAATCTTTGCAAGCTCATCTTGAAACTTTATAAAAATATTTCTTGTATAAATTGATGCCGTATGCTCTTCAAATTTTGATCCAACACTCAATATCTGTGATCAATGCCTAGATTCAAAATCCTCTTTCCTTTCTTCTCATAGTGGCTATCAACTGCTTTATTATACTTTACTACAAATTCTGATAGTGTTTTTGAGGAGTTTACAAAAGAATCAAGAAAAGCATTAATACTCTCCCTCCTTTGAGTGGTATTTATTCCACCAAAAAATATGATTCTATTAAAGACGGGTATCCATGACTGTCTTATCTTATATAATTCTTGAAGCCATTCATTGTCCTTTACATTAAAATCACTCATGGTACATTCCCAATGTTCTTCAAAAAGCTCTATGGATGGTGAGTCACGAATATACCGTTTCAGCTCTCGTTTGAAAGTTGATTTTTTATGATATATATGTTAAAGCTTCTCTGGAAATTTTTTTCTAATATTCCACAAGCATAAATGATGTCGAGTATGAGGAAAAACCTTAGCTATTGCAACTCCAATTGCTAAGTCTTGATCAATGATCATCGATACATGACTTTTTCCATTCATTGCCTCGAGCCAAGTTTCAAATAGCCAAACAAGAGAGTTCTTAATTTCATCTCGTAACAATGCACAACGAAACAAAATTGATTGGTAATGATGATTTAACCTAGTAAATAGTGCAAGTAATAACATCCCTAACATTTTGATGGGCCAGCCTTGATCTTGCATCAACCCAAAAGAAGTTTACCATCCTATCATCTTCATCATACTGGATACAATAAAAGAAATTTGAATTTTTGGCTTGTTTTTTCTAGTAGAAGTTCAAAATAGCTTGAGCATCACCAATCTCTAAATCCTTTCTTCAAATATTTCTTAGATGATTCCAACAATCTCTACTACAAAAGACAAGTCCACTCCACTGAATATTATAGACTTTTCCTCAAGGCAGACCTTGTTCATTGAACTTTTCCACAAGACTTTTAGTAGCTACACTGATCTTTTTATGACATCTAAGAAAGGGAACACTTTGTTGACAAACCATGATATGATTATGATCATTGCTAAAAGCTCTTATAATCCGCTTCTCTTCCTTTTTAGCTTTCGAAACTGTAAGAGACGCATTGCATCCTGTTCTTGAAGTTGAGCACTTCCACTTTTTCTTTGTTACATCATTACAACTTTCTTCACTTGCATCATTCTTTATTTTATGTTCACCTTCGTTAGAACAAACATAAATATGATAATTTGGTTTACTTGAATGAATACAAAATGCAAAACCCTCTTGTCCAGCAAATGCTTTGTAATATACTTCTATATCATTAAGAGAGGAAAACTCCATCCCAATATGAGGAATATGATGAGGATTAGGTTCCTTATCGACAATTAAAGTGCTTGGTAAGACATTCTCCAAAGTTTCTGCCCTAGTAAACATATCCTCTTCTAATCTAAATGTTTCTATTATGTCAATGAAATCTAAGAAACTAAAGATTATGTCAGACAATTCTAAAATTAGACTTCTTGTTAAATGCAAATGATATAAAATCAAAGAAATTTAATTAAGCAATTTTTATAGAAAATTTTAATTAAACAATAAAAATAACTTTTACGTCAATATGACACATTAAAAGGTACAATACACTATACCTGAAAGTGGGAAAAGAAGTGAAGGTGCTATATTTTCCAAAAGAGACATAGTAGTATGTGACTGAGCAATAGATGAAGATGGCAACATATAAGGAGTAAGTGATTCCGAAGCCATTCTCAACACAAATAACAATTTGTCGCCATTCTATTTTTCACTATAGAGCAAAAAAATACCTACAAAACCATCAAACAGAGCAACACGTTCTACAACCACAAGTTCTCAAAAGTGTATTTGAAACCACCTCGATCACACCCATGATGAGCACAAAGTGATGCCAAATCACGACACAATAGCCCCCAATCACTAAGGAACAACGTCGCTAGAACAATAGCTTGTTTCAGCAATGAGAACGAGGCAGAGGGGGTGATGACAAAACACAAAGGAAAGAGTGAGATGGGAAGAAGAAAATGCAGACAGAGAAAAGGATGAGGGGAGATCGAAACATAAATAGAGAAATGGGTATGGATGGGTGGAGAGCAAACAGATGAATAAAGAAAAGGGGAGTAGCTAGAGAAAGGCTGCAAAGGTCCTAGTAACTGGGGACGGGATTGGGGTCTTAGGGAAGAAGGTAACAGAAATAGGGGTCGGTTTGGGGATCATAGCAACAGGGCATGTGAGAGGTTTAGTGAAAAATCATGGACCTAGAGATTTTATTACTTTGACGAACTAGATTAGGTGTAACTTCGTTAGAGTTACACTAGTATAGTTTGATCCCAACTCATATATTTATTTATTTGTTTACTTTCCTTATCTTTATCCTACTAATATAAACATTCATTAATATTGCGTGTCCTCTCTATATAAGAGAAAAATCTTAAAATAATGATAATACCATGGCAATCTTATTAGTTTCCTTACAGTTCTAATCATAATATATGCTTTAAATACATATCTATTATAATTCCTTTTTTTAATGTATTAAAGTACTATCACTTAATCTATAATTATTGTAGCAATTTGTCACTTTACAAGCTCTTATGTTTAACATTTATAAAGGAGGTCAAAAATTCAAATCGAAGAGTTTCGAATGTTTAAGAATTGACTTTGATGAGAAAAGAAAATATTTAATGACTCTGATGAAATGAATTTCAATGTAACAAAGGCCAAATCTACGGCATTTGATAACTTCAAAATCATAAAAAGAATTTTTTAGTAGCAACGGGGCTAGTCTATGGAATTCAATGACTTTTAGAATGGCAACTAAAGTTTAATGATAATTCATGGAATAATATCGAAGACCAAAAGTCCGAAACGAATGTAAACGAGGCCAGCCAATAATTCTATCCACAGTATTTATTACCTTCAGAAAAGCAAGACAAGAATTGTGCATACAGCATTAAAAATACTGAAAAACATTGTCATTCATATAAGAATTGTAGGCAAGAAACCTACCTGGTAGACGAAAAGAAAAACGAGTGCAGAGATTGCTCCTTGGAAAACTCTACGAACTTGCACCGTGACTACAGAGAAAATTGTCTGCTTTCTTTTTAATGAGAGGAGTAGTGTTTAAAGAGAGATAGTATCATGGTTATTTAAGAGATCTTATGGAAATATCCTTTTTCGGTTTGGCTGAAAATTTAAAAAGGGTATCGGTTAGTTTTAATTTTATATTTCAGTTTGGATTGAGTTCTAGATGCATTTTGATCTAGGTTCATTGTAAATTTGAATGTCAAGTACTTTATAGCTTAATTAATTAGTAATTATTTATATAAAGAAACTAATATTATGGGCATAAACTACTTGGCTATAATTCAGTGGGTCCCTAATTAGTCCCCAGCTTCTCATTTTAATTTATGATTTTAATTTAATAAAACTATTAACTTTCGATAAATTATTATTCTACCCTTATATTTTTTATTTTTCTCATTTTCTCTAAGTTTTAATTTCATCAACTTAGAAACTAACCTATAATTTATAGAACATTTAATCAATGTTAGTAATCGTTATAGAAAAAGAATGAGTTAATTATAATAAGGGAAAGTTGGGACGTTACACTTATCCTTTTTATTTTTCTAACAAACAACACTATTTTTTTTGTGGCTAACCTCTCACGACTATCACCACCATTCACTGCTAGCATGCCCTACATTGCTACTACCTTATTGCCATGTTGAGGACCACCTCTTCAAAGTGATCCTAGAGACTGTGTTGTTGAGGCCATATATCGAGGTCAACCACTAGTGTTTCACCTCATCCTCCATTCTTTACTATTCCTCTTTATCTTCTAATTTACCAAGCTCATTTGCCACCACCAAGGGTATCCTATTATTATTCTCCCCTTCATCTGACCACAATCACCTCCTTTCCCAAAATTTACTTGCCTTCCACCATGCACCTTCATAAAACAAGCCGTAAAATATGTGGTGACAACTATGGTATTGGTGCCGTACGATTTTTGTCCCTAAAGTCATCGATTTTTGGCTTCATGAAGAAGATGTTATATAAGCCTGTGGTTGCCATGAGCTTGGCTTTCTCTCAATACAACGAGGCTGTTGGATTGCAAATTGAAGCATTCTTCAAGTGAATTCTCCAGAAGCTAGATCCCACAAAGTGCAACCCTAGTTTTATCTATGTTACTGCTAGAAATCTAACATCACAAATCATCAGTAATTAATTGTATTTGAATTGGTTTTTGGATTATATGATTATTTGTTTAATAGTTAAAGAATAATGTAAAATATTTAGAATGAGGACAAAGATCCACTATACACCCGTAAGATTAAGGATCAGACTTGTATTTACCATATAAGAAATTACAACAATGAGTAAAACAATATATAGTGTTACCTCATTCGAAATGCACTAAATCTTTCAGTTTTCACATTCATAGTGCTGAAGTCTAGTTTCACCTAATAAATTTACAAGTTATCAAATAAATTATAGGAAACTACTAGCCTTTATGAGATCTAGCTTCAAAAAGGTTATTAAGGACCAAATTGAGGTATCTAGTGTTGGTTTGGTGAAAGAAAAGATAAATAAACTTCAAATAATACACCATTACTTTGCAGTGTTGGCTTCAAGGATGAAAAGATAAAGTGCAATGGTTGGAGAAAAAAATTGTCTTTACTAATGAAATGAACCTAAATCATATAAGTTAATCAAATGAAAAGATAATAAAATATATTAATATGAATAAAAAGAAATAAAGTGAAAATATTAATTGCTGAAAACAACACACAACCATACATAAAAATATCATTTATGTATTATTCGATTCATGTCATAATCTTTAATTTGGGGAGTCTAAAGGATCATTTTCATGTGTTTTACGTCACCTTAGCATGTTACTTAGGAACGCATGTAACACCTTGATTTTTTTTTTTTCTGTTTGAGCAAAAATGACCAAAATGCCCCTGAGGTCATTTTTCACCCAAAATTTAAAGATAGCCAACCCAGCAGTCCTCGAAAGGTCAACTCAATGTTCGAAGGGGATTGTATGCGAATGAATGTCAATAGAGCACAAAAATCTCTTTTCTGAGCTTTAGGTCAAAATGATCAAAATACCCCTATAGCGTTTTTGCGCGGGTATATGTGCCATTGAGCCCAAAACTTTCCCGGAAGGTTTAAAATGATGTTTTTATGAGTTAGGCATGTCTGTTTAAGTCCCGGTGGTCCCGAGTAGTTTTTGTGTAAAATTATGATTTTGCCTCTGGAATAGTGATTTTGAGCTTAATGACGTAATTAAGAAAATCTAAGCAATATTAGGCTCTAATCGAAGATTAATTAATTTTCATAATTAATCTAGAGTCAAAATAATTTATTAAAGTTAATTAGAACTTAAAATTGCTTAGATTAAACTTAAACATATGTTAAAACTCAAGATTTCAAGTCATGGAATCTTGAATAGTATTTTCTCTTTCCAATTCCTTAAATCAATGAATTGTGTCTACAATTATTTACACTTCAAAATGAGTTTTAATCTTATTAATGAAGCAAGAACACTCCCTAATCATGTCTTGATAGCCCATTACCTCACCTAAAACACTTACTTAGCAACTCCTAATCTTAAGTCTAATCAAAGATACACCTAAACACACATCTAAAACCACAATTAAATGAAAGATTTTTGTCCCTCCATGGCATGATGAAACCGGCGCCACTCCCCCCTCCAATGCATCACATGTTAATTCATTCAAACACTTAAAGAAGCATGCCACATCATACCTTGAGCCATACTTACACCATGCCTTGCACCTTCCCTTTGAATGACCACATGGAAGAGATATTTTTCCTCCCTCCATGACTATGAGTACCGCGGCCTCTCCCCTCCATTCACTCCTTCACACCTTGTTTTTCTATAAATACCATGCTTGGATGAACTTGGTCACATTTGGTTCATTTACCAGTCTAAGTTTTCAAGAGTTGTCTTAAATTCTCTCATTTCTTCAAGAGTTCTCTTCTTCTTCATCTTCTTCATCCCCACTAAAGAACCACCCCTCACAACCTCAAACCACCACATAACCACCATAGATCACCATTCAAACACATAAGTTTGCATCCTCACACATCAAGCTCACACAAAAACCTTTCCTTCCTTTTTCTTCCTCTTTGGCCAAAAATCTCAAGCCCACTTGGAAACAAGTTTTCTTCTCTTTTCTCCTCAAAGATCAAGCTTTTTTCTTCATTACTTTGGTAGGGATTTTGTTCTTTAAAGTTTTGTTTTTTAAAGCTTTGTTAAAAATGAGTTTTTGTTAGTTTCTCTTGGCTTTTAGAACTTCTTTTCTTCCCTTTGATTTTTGGCCTTGGAGCCTTTCTTTTAAAAGAAAATGTTGGCTTGATGATGAGGGTTTCAAGATATTGATCATGAGATTCTTCACTCGTGTAACCTCTAGAGTTTAAAGTTTTATCCTTTTCCTCCTTCATGGCTTCGGCCTTATTTCCTTTTCTTTGATATTCAAGGTTTTGTTTTTTTAAAAAAAAGAGGGGTTGTTAGTTATTTTGATCTCTTGATCCATTTCCTTGAGCTTAATGATGATGTTCAAACCATAAGGTTTCTTTGAAACTTTGGTACAAAGAACTCTAAAGCTAACTTTGTCTTGTTAAGATATGTGTTGGATTGAGGTTTATATTCCTTTAAAGTCTTGTATGAGCTCTAGTAAAGAATAAAATGAACTTGCACCCATGTTTAAATTTATGCCTTGCATATCATATTTACTTTACAATGCCAACACCTAAAACATAAAGATTAAAACAAGAGCTTGCATTTTCACATCATCTAAATAATTAACTCAAAGCCTACCTATTTCAACCTCAAAGTTGATCGTTGATTTAGAGTGAATACTCTAAGGGGCCGAGAGCACTAAAATAAAGAATTGGACTTGCAAATCATGTTTATATTTCAAGTCACAACTTAAAGATAAAAATGAAGTTGCATCTCATATTTATTTTAAGCTCCCACTTTACTTTTCTAATGAAGAATAAAATGAAGTGTATATCATGTTTATATTCTTGTTATCACTTAAAGGTTCTAGAGCTCAAAGACTTGTCCATCTATCTCAAGAAGAGTTGGATATGGAAGTATTCTCTTGAATGCATAGTTCAGCCATGTAATGGTGGTGGACTTGGTGTGTGTTTCATCTAATCACAAGTGCCAACAATCTATGTCTTAAGATTTTTTTAAGCATAGGTAAACTCAAAGAATGTTTCAAGTATGATTTCATATTTTAAATCCCAACCATGAACGATTTAAAATAGCTACTACCCTTATGTATTTTATGATGAATTTAATGAACTAAATTGGTTTACAAAGAGTTTTAGAAGTCCTAAAATGATTCCAAGAGGAACTAGTAACTTATATGTACTAAAAATGAAATTTTCATGTGCTACCTAAGGTGTATCATTTCAGCTTTGCCTTGGCATGTTTGCTACTGTTTGGTAATGTTTAATATGTTAGAATCTGTATAAATTGATAAGAATTGGAGTGGAGACTATTGTAACGCCCCGATTTTCTGTCTGAGTGGAAAATGACCGAAATGCCCCCGAGGTCATTTTCGGCCCGGAATTCGAGGATGGCCGACTCGGCAGTACTCAAAGGGCCAACTCAATGTTTGAAGGGGATTGAATGGCCTGCGAATGTTTCCGGAAGCGAGAATCTCGTTCATAGCTTTAGTCAAAATGACCAAAATACTCCTATAGCGTTTTTATGCGGGTAGAAGTGCCGTTTGAGCTCGAAACTTTCCCCAGAGGTTTAAAAACATGTTTTCATGTATCTAGAGGTCCCTGTTCAAGTCCAGGTGGTCCCAGGCAGTTTTTGTGCAAAATTACGATTTTGCCCCTAGAATAGTGTTTTTACGCCTAATGACGTAACTAAACTAACCTAAGCAATATTAGGCTCTAAACAAAGATTAATTAATTTCTATAATTAATCTAGAGTCAAGATAAATTATTAAAGTTAATTAGAACCTAAAATTGCTTAGATTAAACTTAAATCCCTTTTTAGAACTCAAGATTCCTAGTCTTGGAATCTTGAATAGTGTTTTCTCTCTCCAATTCCTTAAATCAAGGAATTGTGTCTAGAATTGTTTATACACTAAAATGAATTTATAACTCACTAATGATGCAAGAACACTCTCTAATTATGTCTTGCCAATCTTAATTACCCATTTCCTCACCTAAACACTTTCTTACAAATTCCTAATCTTAAGCATAATCAAAGATACACCTAAACACAACTCTAAACCACAATTAAAATACAAACTAATCCTCCCCCAAATCTGATGCACATGGCCGAAACTCTCCCCCCATTTGACCACATGTTGAATTGTTTCTGACTCAAAGAACCGTGCTTGAGGCCATACCTTGAACCATACCTCACCATGCCTCAAGACCACATTATCTCACCTCATGGAACTCATGGGATGCCCTCCAATCTGCAATGGCCGAAGCCCCCTCCTCCATGTGCACCCTTCATTTGTTTTATTTCTCTATAAATAGAATGCCTTGAGGAGCTTGCACCACTTTTAGATCATTTGCTAAGTTTAGGAACACTCAAAGCTTTTCTTTTCTCTCAAAGTTCTAGTGTTCTTCAAGATCTTCAAAGTTCTTCAAGTTCTTCATCTTCTTCTTCCATCTTCAAGTTCATCACACCAAGTAGGGATTTCCTTTCATGTATTCTTTTCTTTAAAGTTCTTGTTTTAGCTTTATGTTCATAGTTTCTCTTGATTCTTTTTAGAACTTCTTTTCTTCTCCTTTTTCTTTCTCATTTTCGGCCATGGGCTTTGAAGTTCAAAGAAATGAGAGCTTGATGATGAGAGTTTCTTGATGATGTTCATCACTTGAAACAAACTCTAGAACTTGATCTTTGTTCTTGAGTAAAATACTTCTAGTTCCTCCTTTCTCCAACTTTTGGAATCTTTAACTTTGATGATGTTTTAAAATGGATCTAAGGACTCAATGATGAGGTCTCATGATGTTGATGTTAATATCTCATCAAGATCATGGACTCTAGAGTTTCAAAATGTTCTTTTGTTTTCCTTGAAATTTTGGCCATTTCCTTTTCTTTTACATGCAAAATGTTTTGATTTTCTAAAAAAGTTATGTTGAGTTCTAAGAACTCTAGACTTTACTTTATCTTGGTTTGATGAGTTTGGGTTGAGGTTTAAGTTCCTTTAAAGTCTTGTTAAGAGCTCTAGAAAAATAAAATGAACTTGCATAATTTATTTTATGCTTGCATTTACATTTATATTCTTGTTATGCACCTTTATTTTCAAGCTATCACCTAAGAACATAAAGATTAAAATGGAACTTGTATCATCACTTAATTTAATTCTCAAAGCCTTTCTATTTCGGCTTTAAAGTCGATTGTTGTTGGGCCTAGAACACTAAAATAAAGAATTGAACTTGCATCATCACCTAATTAATTTCTCGAATGCCTATCTATTTCGGCCTTAAAGTCGATTGTTGTTGGGCCAAGAGCACTAAAATAAAGAATTGAACCTTGTATATTTACTTTCAAGCTTGCACGTTTAAGTTTACGCCTCCCATATTTACTTTCAAGCTCGCACGTTTAAGTTTATGCCTTGCATATTTAATTTAAGTCATTACTTTATTTTGTAAGCAAGATTAAAAAATGAAAAGCATGAGCACGTTTATTTTATGTCGTAACTTAAGAACCTAGAGCTCAAAGACTTGCCCATTTCATTTCAAGTTAAAGTTTAATGTGAATGCATCCTTTGAATGCATGTTTCGACCAAGTAGTGATGATGGACTTGCAATGAGTTTTCATCTAGCTACAAGGACTAATAGTCTATGTTCTAAGTTTTTCTTAAATGATTTACAAATCTTTACAAGGTTATGTTATCATGAGATATGACTTTATTCCCTTTTAGAAGATAAAATATATTTTGGTCGCTGACCTAAGGCTTCTCTTAGCCTCTTGATGAATTAAAATGATTTGCAAAGAGTTTTAGAAATTCTAAATTGATTCTAAGAGAAACTAGTTAACTTATATACCTCGAAATGTCAATTTAATTCCCTTACTGAAGCTCCATGATTTCGGTTCTGTCATGATGAGTGTGATGCTGTGTGGTGATGTTTTGATGTGTGAAAATATCATATGATGATGTAGAAATGATTCTATGCATAATAGGTAAGAAACTAGCTAACTAGAAATACCGTAAAGCTAGAATTTAACATAGTTTAGACCCATTTGTTTTTGGAACTTATCCAAACTGTTTTAATGGGAACATAATCAGATTAGGATTGTTTAGACATGAAAAACTTGGTGACATTCGGATTAGAATCGAATTTTAGCACCTATAGGGAAACTAGTAACTTGAAAACCGTAAAAATGCAAATGTAGAACTCTTAGAACATTTAGTTTTCTGGATTCTGTCCAGCAACATTACAACATGATAAATGTGATTTATAATTAGTCCTTAAGTATAGGAATGTCTCATAATTGATTTAGATTTAATTTATAGCGCCTTAGGCGAAGACGGAACCGAGAAAGGGTCTAAAATGTAAGTTCTAGAACCCCGTAACCACAAATTAAAAATTCTGCTCTATGCTTTTCAGATTTGAGTATGAACATGAGGATTAGGAATGATGATTAATTATGAGCCCTTAGGTGCATAAAATATGAACGACAAATGTTAGAAAACTATATCTCAAGATTAAGACCCGTAAGGGTCAAAGCATAAGCTACCGTAAGGGTAAGCGTTTGAATGTTCTATGATGAGGTATGTGGTATGTAAATGATGATGATGTTATTCATATGAGGAATTCATGAGGATATATGTTTATGTGGCATAAAGCAAATTTGGAAGGAATTCGGCGTAATGCCATTGTGCCGCCGAATTTCCGACAAATTTGGGGACTCAAAGAGATTTTTGAAAATTAAGGTACTAAGATGGGTTCTAGGATGACACCGGTTCGGTCGAGCACCTCCATAGAACTCATGTGACATCGATACCAATTTATACTCTTAGGTGACACCGGTTCGGCCGAGCACCCCTAAGAGAATTGCCCTCTAACCCATACTCAGATAGTCGGGATTTATGACTTATGATACGCTTATCGTTAAGTGGTAAGTAAGAACTAGTGATGACTAGTTAAGGTATGAGCTCATAACCTAGAGATGTGACACGTTCTGGGTGACACCGGTTCAGCCGAGCACCCTCAGTTCGATTGTCTTTTAGGGTGGCCCATGAGGAAGAGATGTTTCATGATTATGATTATGTCACTAAGTTTGTCCCATATGAACGTTACTATTGCCACTTTATGCCATCAAGTATGATGATGCTTGATGTTATGTTTTATGTATGTGCATTAGCTAGTGCCATGTATACATCCTCTATTATGTTGCATTCATGACATTAAGATCATCCTAAAATGAATGGACCTTGGCTAAAGTATATTTTAAAGTTTAAAATGAACTTAATGCATGTTCAGTCATTTTGTATAATTAAACCCAAGGTTCCTGAGGATGTAGATGATGACACCTATGTAGTAGGAGGCCCAACTGAGATTCTTTAGCAAGATTCTCACTCCCTCTATCTCTTTCTTTCTGTCACGTCTTCAGATGGCGACGTTCGTAGTGTTCGTGGACACGCCGACATGGGAGGTGCACCATGACCCGGACCACGGGTCGTTCCATTTTGTGGGTCGATGCATGGTTAGAGTATTCATGTTCATGGGTCGACCCTTCACTCCCCCTGTACATTCCCATCATTTCTCCCCCATCTTACCTTTTGGCGATGACCTGGTGTTTGAGCGCGCACGTCCCCTAGAGGAGAGGCTTCGCCGTACACCACCGTCCACGTCCGCCGCTCGAGACTACCCCCAAAGATGTGCCCTGCTGTTCTGTCGTCTTTTTCGGAGACGGATCTTTTCGAGGATTCGGCAACCCAGGTACCCTCCGAGGGATCTTCCCCCACCATACCCATGGACCTTGGGGAGGGTAGCGAGCCTTTCGTGACTCAGCCGAGGCTTGCACGATGACCGGAGATGAGGCCACACTGTGGAGGTCACTTCCGAGCCCCGTCCCACCTATTCATGCCGGAAGAGCTTGCTCAGTTTCCTGGTTACGTACCACGCTCGAGGGATAGTCGCCAGTAGGAGGCTGTGGATGGCCCGGGTTAGAGCACACACCACTTAGATGGGGATAAACCTTCTTTTGTTTAGAGGTTATCCCATTAGATGCACTCGGGTGGGGGAGTAGTTTATGTTTATGTTTATGTTATGTTGTATCTCCTTTCATGTGTTCCTTTGTACCAAATTAAGTCCCACACTTATAAGTGGGCAAGTTATATATATATATGAGATGATATTCAGTGTTTTCCCATGATGTGCCTTTATGTGCCTTATGCTATGACGTTATGAGATGTATGTTTTGTCCGTTACTTGTTATATCGCATCACGCGGCTCTCACTTTGTATTTCAAAAAAAAAATTTACCCGTATTTTTCGCTAAGTATTTCTAAGTAAAATTGAGAACTATGAAGTAACAGACTAATGATTAACCTAAGTATGTTCTAGAGTATTGGGTTAAAAATTAGGATGTTACAACTATTCTATGCATGTTGGATAAAAAGCTAGTTTACTAGGAAACCGTAAAGTTGTGATTTTAGAGGTCTTTGGCCAAATTAACCTTAGCCACTATCAAAACTATTTTAGTATGATAAAATTCTATTTGGGATGGTTTAAATATGAAAACTTGGTAAATTTTGGTGTAAGAATGATTTTTAGTACTTCGAGAGAAATTAGTAACTAGAAAATCGAAAAAAAATGTGAATTCTAGAACCTTAAGAATGTAGATTATAAATTCTGTTTTAGGGACATGATAATTCAGTGATAGATGGCTGAACACTTAGTAGAATGTGTGGGATATATTCATAATTGGTTTAGAAATTAATTATAGCGCCTTAGGCGGAGACAGAACTTAGAAAGGGTCTAAGACATAGTCTCTAGAATCTCGTAATTAAATGATATCAATTCTGCCCACATTTTATGATGCTGTCCAGAATTGTTTAGGATCATAAAAATAAGTGAGAATTATTAGTCATGAACCTATAGGTGCATAAAAGGTTAAAAATGGATAATAGGTTGGCTAGATTGCAAGTTTAAGATCCGTAAGGGTCGAAGGCATAAAACTTGGTGAGTTAAGTGACATAATGAAGTTTGTTATTTTAAAGGAATGTACGTTGACTACAAGTTGCCTTGAGCATAGCATATGCATTAGTTGAGTCCGGTCCCTAATCCCGGCATACTAGTTTGGAGCATGACTACCTTCCAAGAATGTTAAAGTGATGATGTGTAGATGCATGTGTTATGAAGAACATGTTTATATGACTTTGATGGTTTAAAGTCAGTTTGGGAAAATTCAGTATTCAGCAGCATGCTAACGAATTTTCGCCAAATTTGAGGACTTAGAAAGTTTTTTTTTTAAAAAGATATGAGATACGTTTTCGGTGACACCAGTTTAAACGAGCACGCCCAAGAATAAATGTGACACAGTACTGAGACGCATTTTGGGTGACACCGGTTTAGCTGAGCACCCTCAGGAACAAAACTGTGAGGATATTGACATCGAGCTTGCCAAAGCAGACAAATAACTGTGTATTAGATACAAGTAATTGCGTTTCAAAGAAGGAAATATTCCTATGGACTCCCCAAATTAAATGTTATGATAGGTGATTCTTATGGTCCCTAGCCTGTACTCTAGAAGTCAGGATCATTATGTTATGCTTATCAAAAAGGATAAGTAAGAACTAGTGACAACTAGTTAGGTATGAGCTCATAACCTAGAGATGTTTTTAGGGTGGCCCCTATGATGCAAACTATGATGTTCAATGTCACATAGTTGAGAAAAGAGATAGTTTCACAAGAAAAGTTACATGCCACTTTATGCCACTTATATGATGTTTCTTGATGTTGTGTTCTATTGCTTTCTTGCATAATGTATTATCATGCATTCATGCTTTGCTATGTTGCATATATGACATTAAGATTCATTCTAAAATGAATGGACCTTGGATAATTATGTATAAAACCTAAAAATGAACTATATGCACACACACCTTTTTATAATAAACCCAAGGTTCCTGAGGATGTGGATGATGTCACTTAGATAGGAGGTTCCCTACTGAGATTCTTTAGCAAGATTCTTACTCCTTTTTTTTTCCGTCGCATTTTCAGACTTCGATGGCGACGTTTGTGGTCTTCATCGACGCCCTGACGTGGGAGGTTCACTTTGATCAGGAGCACCAGTCCTACCATTTTGAGGGGAGCTGCACCGTCCGAGTTTTTATGTTTCTGGGGCGACCTTTCGCATACCTTGTTCATAGTTATCACTTTTCTCTAACTTCCCCATTTGGCGACGACATGGTCTTCAAGTGTGCGCGGACGCACAATGAAAGGATACTCCGCACGTATACCACTGCATCTGCTAGCTGTGACTTCCCAGACTATGTTCCCCACTCCAACCATTCGGAGACTGACCTATTGAAGGATCCGCCTACCCACTTATGTTCTGAGAGTTCTACCCCCACTCCCTCACAGAGGGTAGAGGGTAGCGAGGAGATGGTTACACAGCCGAGGTTGGCATGGAGGCCAGCTATGCGACCTCGACATGGCACCCATGCTCAGGCATCTCGTGTGTCCACTCCTGATGAGCTTCGTCCATGGATCGGCCATGTTCTGCTCTATTCGAACTACCAGCAGTAGGTCTCTTGGGGGATCATTAGTGCACACACTACCACTAGTTTAGGATAATCTTCTTTTGTTCTAGAGGTTATCCATTCTAGGTGCATGAGGGTAGGGGGTGATTTCCATAGGTGGGCAGTTATTATATTAATATAATATTATTGTGGTGTGCACATGATTGTCCAATGTTATGAAGTTATTTGATGCTCTTATCTTGCACCTTCTTTTGTATGAGTTATGTTTTATGATAATGCTTGCTTACGATATGTGCAGCTTTTACTAGGCATTTATGTTTCAAAAAAAAAAAAAATTTATCCATATTTTTCGCTAAGTATTTTAAAGGAAGGATTAAAGAATGAGACTAAAAGAGTAATAGACTAATGGTAAACCTAAATACGTTCTAGGAGTATTGGGTTAAAAATTAGGATGTTACAATGCAAACATGAACATATCACTTTGATGGCTCACCTCTCATAACCTTTAATTCGGGGAGTCTAGAAGGCCAACTTATTGGATCACCTCTCATAACCTTTAACTCGGGGAGTCTAGAGGATCATTTCCCTATGTTTTATGTCACTTAGCCTTGGCATGTTCTTTTAGAGATGCAATGCAATCATAACTTATTATTCAACATGTCGTGATCATAATCTTCGAAAATCATGCATCTCAATTAATTGAGTATAATCATATCATGCCACAACTCATCATGTAATTAATTACATAATCATGCTCAATATTCTTTGTTTATATCCTCAGACAAGTTATAATTTAATATAACAATAAGCATGCTCCTATCCAGTATGTCAAAAATCAAGGACCGGGCTCAGCTAGTGCACATGCTATGCTTACAGGATATATGTATACAGTTATCATTCATATAATTTAAGGTCAAGCATGCAAATTTATCAATCCATGTTATTTCAAATAGAAACATACTCATTCTCACATTTCAGGTTCTGATAATCGATTACATAGTTCAAATTTTCAAAACAGGTAAGTTTGAGCCTCTGGTAATCAATTTCATGGGCCATGTAATCGATTACAAGTGTTGAAAATACATTGTGGGTTTTTAGGAACATGTTGGCAATTGATTACCAAGGCCAAAATCTCATTTTTTTGCATCAAAGACATACTAGTAATTGATTACAACATGCTGGTAATCGATTAGCAGAAAACCCAAAAGTTTAAAAACTCAAGTTTTAATATCCCCCAAGTTATCCATTCATTCTAAAACCTTTTTAAACATCATTCTAACCTTTCCCCTAAAATCAAACTCACATTTTACTCCTCTTGAGTTCTTTAATCTTTCAAATCTCTTTATATATCATAAAAGCTAAGATTCATCATCAACAAGGTTAACTTTAGGATCTCTAACTTCTTGAGGTGTTTAAGATCAAAATATCCATTTTAGATGAAAAAGGCAAGTCTTGAGCTTTAGATTTTAGGTGATAACTTGAAATATAAACATGATATGCGAAACATGAAATTTAAACATGGAAATGCAATTCCTCTTTCCTTATCTTCAAGATTTAAAGTGATGACTTGAAAATAAATATGATATGCAAGGCTTGGAATTTAAACATGAAATGCAAGAGCTTGAAATATAAATATGAGAACGCAAGTCCATTTTTAATCTTTGAGTCTTAAGTGATAGCTTGAAATATAAATATTCTGGACTTGAAATTTAAACATGAAATGCAAGTTTCTTTTCTTATCTTCAAGATTTAAAGTGATAACATGGAAATAAACATGATATGCAAGACTTGGAATTGAAACATGAGATGCAAGTACTTCGAATATAAACATGAATGCATCTCATTTTATTTCTTTAAGCTCCAAACTCAAGACTTTTAGAGGAACAACTCCTTAACCTTAATCAATCTCACAAAATGGAAATGAACTTTAGAGTCCCTCAACACCATGGTTCCAAGAACTTCACTCCCTTGGGCTCATCATCAAGCTCAAACAAAAACAACTCAAGAACAACAATCTTTTCTCATTTTTCTTTTGAAACCAAAAATCAAACCTTAAGCTCTAGAGGTCTAACAAATGATGGTATCACAACCAAAGTCAAAAGATCCTCATCCTCAAGCCATGGTTTTTAACCATTCAACAACAACAAAACCAAAAGAATAAAGAGAGGAAAAAGGAAATAGTGAAGTGTGGGTTTCTTTGAATGTGTAAGTGTATAAAAGAAATGAAATATGAGGGTGTGATGAGGAATGTAACATCCC
The DNA here is from genome assembly GCA_031216125.1 of Dalbergia cochinchinensis. Taxonomy (NCBI): domain Eukaryota; kingdom Viridiplantae; phylum Streptophyta; class Magnoliopsida; order Fabales; family Fabaceae; genus Dalbergia; species Dalbergia cochinchinensis. Next base: position 46,812,536 of record CM062373.1, on the reverse strand, counting down.
GATTTTTCTGTCCGAGCGAAATGACCAAAATGCCCCTGAGATCATTTCCTGACCCGAATTCGAGGGTAACCAACTCGGTCGTCCTCGAAAGGTCAACTCAATGTTTGAAGGGGATTGAATGGCCTTTGAATGCTTCCGGAAGCGAAAATCTCATTTTCCACAGTTTCGGGTCAAAATGACCAAAATACCCCTATAGCGTTTTTACGCGGGTAGAAGTGCTGTTTGCGCCCGAAACTTTCCCCGGAGGTTTAAAAACATGTTTACATGTGTCTAGAGGTATCTGTTCAAGTCCCGGTGGTCCCGGGCAGTTTTAGTGCAAAATTACAATTTTGCCCCTAGAATAGTGTTTTTGAGCTTAATGATGTAATTATGCAAACCTAAGCAATATTAGGCTCTAAACGAAGATTAATTAATTTTCCTAATTAATCTAGAGTCAAAATAATTTATTAAAGTTAATTAGAACCTAAAATTGCTTAGATTAAACTTAAATCCCTTTTTAGAACTCAAGATTCCTAGTCTTGGAATCTTGAATAGTGTTTTCTCTCTCCAATTCCTTAAATCAAGGAAATGTGTCTAGAGTTGTTTAGACTCTAAATTGAGGATCTAACTCACTAATGGTGCAAGACCACTCCTTAATTATGTCTAGACCACCCTAATTATCCATTTTCCTTACCTAAACACTTTTTTACAACTTCCTAATCTTAATCCTAATCAAGGTACACCTAAACACAACTCTAAACCACAATTAAAATGCAAAGAACCCTCCCCCATGGCTGATGAAGTTTCGGCCACCTCTCTCCCAATTACCACACATATTAAATTGTTTTCTCACTCAAAGAACCATGCTTGAAGCCATACCTTGAACCATACCTCACCATACTTTGAACCATACCTCACCATGCCTCAAGACCACATTATCTCACCTCATGGAACTCATGGATGCCTCCATTCTGCACCCTCATGGCCGAAACACCTTCAGCCCATTCACACCCTTCATTCGTTTCATTTCTCTATAAATAGAATGCCTTGAGGAGCTTGCACCACTTTTAGATCATTTGCTAAGTTTAGGAGCACTCAAAGCTTTTCCTTTTCTCTCAAAGTTCTAGTGTTCTTCAAGTTCTTCAAGTTCTTCAAAGTTCTTCATCATCTTCATCTTCTTCTACCATCTTCAAGTTCATCACATCAAGTAGGGATTTTCTTTCAAGTATTCCTTTCTTTAAAGTTCTTGTTCTAAGCTTTATGTTTATAGTTTCTCTTGATTCTTTTTAGAACTTCTTTTCTTCTCCTTTTTCTTACTCATTTTCGGCCATGGGCCTTGAGGTTCAAAGAAATGAGAGCTTGATGATGAGAGTTTCATGATGATGTTCATCACTTGAAACAAACTCTAGAGCTTGATCTTTGTTCTTGACCAAAAATGTTTCTAGTTCTTCTTTCTTGAACTCTTGAGAACTTTAGTTTTGGTGATATTTCAAAATGGTTTTAAGGACTCAATGATGAGGTCTCATGATGTTGGTGTTATTATATCATCAAGATCATGGACCCTAGAGTTTTAAAATGTTCCTTTTTCCTTTTGAAGTTTCGGCCCTTTTCCTTTCTTTTTCTAAGTTTCATGGTTTGATTCCTAAAAATATTATGTTGAGTTCTAACAGCTCTAGACTATATCATATCTTGGTTTAATGAGTTTGGGTTAAGGTTTAAGTTCCTTTAAAGTCTTGTTAAGAGCTCTAGAGAGATAAAATGAACTTGCATAATTTATCTTATGCTTGCACTCATGTTTACATTCTTGTTATGCACTTTTATTTTCAAGCTATCACCTAAGAACATAAAGATTAAAATGGAACTTGCATCTTCACTTAATTTAATTCTCAAAGCCTTTCTATTTCGGCCTTAAAGTAGATTGTTGTTGGGCCTAGAGCACTAAAATAAAGAATTGAACTTGCATCGTCACCTAATTAATTTCTCGAATGCCTATCTATTTCGGCCTTAAAGTCGATTGTTGCTGGGCCAAGAGCACTAAAATAAAGAATTGAACCTTGTATATTTACTTTAAAGCTTGCACGTTTAAGTTTATGCCTCACATATTTACTTTCAAGCTTGCACGTTTAAGTTTATGCCTTGCATATTTAAATTAAGTCATCACTTTATTTCGTAAACAAGATTAAAAATGAAAAGCATGAGCACGTTTATTTTATGCCATAACTTAAGAACCTAGAGCTCAAAGACTTGTCCATTTCATTTCAAGTTAAAGTTTAATGTGAAAACATCCTTTGAATGCATATTTTCGGCCAAGTAGTGATGATGGACTTGCAATGAGTTTTCATCTAGCTACAAGGACCAATAGCCTATGTTCTAAGTTTTCCTTAAAGCTTTACAAACCTTTTCAAGGTTATGTTGTCATGAGATATGACTTCATTCCCTTTTAGGAGATGAAATATATTTTGGTCATTGACCTAAGGCTTCTCTTAGCCTCTTGATGAATTAAAATGATTTGCAAAGAGTTTTAGAAATTCTAAATTGATTCCAAGAGAAACTAGTTAACTTATGTACCTAGAAATGTCAATTTAAATCCTTTACTAAAGCTAAATGTTTTCGGTTCTGATATGATGAGTATGATGCTGAATGATGATGTTATGATGTGTTAGAATGTGTGAAAATATCATACGATGACGTAGAAATGATTCTATGCATAATAGGTAAGAAATTAGCTAACTGGAAATACCGTAAAGCTAGAATTTAACATAGTTTTGACCCATTTGTTTATGGAACTTATCCAAATTGTTTTAATGGGAGCATAATCAGATTAGGATTGTTTAGACATGAAAAACTTGGTAACATTTGGACTAGAATCGAATTCTAGCACCTATAGGGAAACTAGTAACTAGAAAACCGTAAAAGTGCAAGTTTAGAACTCTTAGAACATTTATTTTTCTGGATTCTGTCCAGCACCCTCACAACATGATAAACGTGATTAATAATTAGTCCTTAAGCATAGGAATGCCTCATAATTAATTTAGATTTGATTCATAGCGCCTTAGGCGAAGACGGAACCAAGAAAGGGTCTAAAACGTAAGTTCTAGAACCCCGTAATCACAAGTTAGGAGTTCTGCCCTATGCTATTCAGATTTAAGTGTGAACATGAGGATTATGAATGATGTTTAATTATGAGCCCTTAGGTGCATATAATATGAGCGACGGATGTTAGAGAACCATATCTCATGATTAAGACCCGTAAGGGTCAAAACATAAGCTACCGTAAGGATAAACGGTTGAATGTTCTATGATGAAGCATGTGTTATGAAAGAGATAATGATGTTATTCATATGAGGAATTCATGAGGATATATGTTTATGTGGCATAAAGCAAATTCGGAAGGAATTCGGCGTAATGCCATCGTGTCACTAATTCACTTAATTTGGGGACTTAAAGAGATTTTTGAAAATTAAGGTACTAAGATGGGTTCTAGGATGACACCGGTTTGGCCGAGCACCTCCATAGAACTCATGTGACATCGGTACCCATTTATACTCTTAGGTGACACCGGTTCGGCCGAGCGCCCCTAAGAGTTTTGCCCCCTAACCCGTACTCAGATAGTCAGGATTTATGATTTATGATACGCTTATCGTTAAGTGGTAAGTAAGAACTAGTGACGACTAGTTAAGGTATGAGCTCATAACCTAGAGATGTGACACGTTTTGGGTGACACCGGTTCGGCCGAGCACCCCCAGTTCGATTGTCTTTTAGGGTGGCCCATGAGGAAGAGATGTTTCATGATTATGATTATGTCACTAAGTTTGTCCCATATGAATGTTACTATTGCCACTTTATGCCACCAAGTATGATGATGCTTGATGTTATGTTTTATGTATGTGCATTAGGTAGTGCCATGCATACATTTTCTATTATGTTGCATTCATGACATTAAGATCATCCTAAAATGAATGGACCTTGGCTAAAATATATTTTAAAGTTTAAAATGAACTTAATGCATGTTTAGTCATTTTGTATAATTAAACCCAAGGTTCCTGAGGACGTAGATGATGACACCTAGGTAGTAGGAGGCCCTACTGAGATTCTTTAGCAAGATTCTCACTCCCTCTATCTCTTTCTTTCCGTCATGTCTTCAGATGGCAATGTTCGTAGTGTTCGTGGACACGCCGACATGGGAGGTTCACCATGACCCGGACCACGGGTCATTCCATTTTGTGGGTCGATGCACGGTTAGAGTATTCATGTTCATGGGTCGACCCTTCACTCCCCCTGTACATTCCCATCGTTTCTCCCCCGTCTTACCTTTTGCCGATGACCTGGTGTTCGAGCGCGCACGTCCCCTAGAGGAGAGGCTTCGCCGTACCCCACCATCCACGTCCGCCGCTCGAGACTACCCTCAAAGATGTGCCCCGTTGCCCGTCGTCTTTTTCGGAGACGGATCCTTCCGAGGACTCGGCAACCCAGGTACCCTCCGAGGGATCTTTCCCCACCATACGCATGGACCTTGGGGAGGGTAGCGAGCCTTCTGTGACTCAGCCGAGGCTTGCACGACGACCGGAGATGAGGCCACGCCGTGGAGGTCACTTCCGAGCCCCGTCCCGCTTATTCACGCCGGAGGAGCTTGCTCAGTTTCCTGGTTACGTACCACGCTCGAGGGATAGTCACCAGTAGGAGGCTGTGGATGGCCCGTGTTAGAGCACACACCACTTAGATGGGGATAAACCTTCTTTTGTTTAGAGGTTACCCCATTAGATGCACACGGGTAGGGGAGTAGTTCATGTTTATGATTATGTTGTATTTCCTTCCTTGTATTTCCCTTGTACTAAATTAAGTCCCACACTTATAAGTGGGCAAGTTATATATATGTGAGATGATAATCAGTGTTATTCATAGTGTGCCTTATGTTATGATGTTGTGAGACATTTGTTTTACTATACATGGTTTACCGCTTATCGCATCACGCGGCTCTCACTTTTTATTTCAAAAAAAAAAAATTACCCGTATTCTCCGCTAAGTATTTCAAAGTAAAAATGAGAACTATGAAGTAACTGACTAATGATTAACCTAAATATGTTCTAAAGTATTGGGTTAAAAATTAGGATGTTACAAGGAAGATGTGGCTAGCCATATGGGAGGCATGGGGGAGGAAAAATATGTTCATTTCATGTGTGTTAGGAGTTGTGTTTAGAGGTATATTTGATTAGGCATTTGATTAGGAATTTGTAATTGAGTGTTTGGGCAAGAAAGTAAGTGATTAAGGCCATTCAAGACTTGATTAGAGAGTTGTCTTATTCATTAAGTGGAAATCCACCTTTATTAGCTAGGAATCTCATCCCATCATGGTTTCCATGATTTAGGCAATTAGAGAGAGAAAATACTATTGCACTTGACATGACACAAAGTTTGAGATTAAGGAAGGGATTTTGAATTTCCCTAAGCAATCTTAGGCCCTAATCAACTTTGATTAATTATTTTAACTCAAGATTAATAATCAAAATTTATTAATCTTTAATTAGAGCCTAATATTGCCTATGTTCCCTTAATCACACGGTTAAGCTCATTATGCACTTAATTAGGGGCAAAATGATAATTTTGCACAAAATTCCCCAGGACCATCTAGGCTTATGCAGATGTCATGCATCTCTTAAAAACAACATTTTCAAACTCCAGAGTAATGTCCAAGTTTAGTCGGTGATCAATCCCCTGTTAAATTATTGTAGGGTACTTTGGTAATTTCATGTATGAGAAAAACCAGGAATTGAGGTTTTCACCTCTAATAGAATTAACAACACACCCATTCCCATTCAAACATCAAACTAACCCCTAGAGGATAGCCTGGACTGGCTGTCCTCGATTCCCAGGTAAAAATGATATTGGAGGCATTTTGGTCATTTAAACATAAGGAAAAATTAGGGCGTTACACCATGTTCTTTGCAATACTCTTAAATGGACCCCTGTATTAATTCACCACCATTATCTGCTCGAACGCATTTAAGCTTCACTTTTTCTTCACTTTCAACACTTGCATGAGATTTCTTGAAGACATTAAGCTCCAAGTCTTTAGATTTCAAAACAAGAATCCACACTTTTCAAAAATGGTCATCCTTTAAAGCTACAAAATCACAGTGCAAACATCAGTGTGAATAAAATCTAGAATACGTGGTCTCCTATGAGATCCTAAACATCTGAAATGATACTCTGGCATGCTTGCTAACAAAATAATGAGTGTAAGTCTTTAGAGATGTACCTTTCACTGTGATTCTTGGCTAGAACACTAGGTTCTTTCTCACTCAAGTAGCCAAGATGCACATGCCATAAGTAGGAAGAGGAATCATTAACTACATTCAGTTTTTCTTTGAACAATTTTCCTAGCAACTAGTAAAGAGTTTAGTGTAGTAACATTCTTAGTTTAATGCTTTTATTAACATTGACATCAAACTCAAATGCATATAAGGCTCATACCTAACATTCTTTAACTGCATATGGATTCCAAGCTAGTTTCAAGATACACATCTGCTATACTAACTATCTTGTATATCCCTTCATCTCCTAACCTTATTTTGCTAAAAGAAAAACTCACGACTAGGAGTAATATGATATGAGGCAACAGAATCCACGATCCAATTAGAACCATCACATGCAAGATTTATAAATTTCTCAAGATGTATAATGAGGATTGATGGAGGTTGTCGCCAACCTCCTTAAATTAGAAAATTATTTAAATACCAAGCTGCACCAAAAGTGTAATACAGGGCACAACCTAGGTCATCTCTTAAGGAGGAACCATCACTTAGTTGGGAATTGGGGGTTTGAAGAAATTGAAACTAAAAGAATTAATATGTAAAACCCTAATATTTAACTCAACACGCCTAGGATGCATTTAAGTTAATTATTAGTTATTACTCTTTTGTTTCAGTTCTTATCTTATGTTTGTTAAAATACTAAGCAAAAATATGGGTAAATTTTTTTCTTTTTGGAAATTTAAAAGAAAAAACGTGAGCCGCGCGAACTTAAAAGAACTACATCGTTCATTATGCATGCAAGTTGAAAAAGGAACTAAGCACATCATAAGTATACATGGGTTTAAGTAAATACAAACCATAGCATAACACAACATCATGGAGGCATATATTACTAACATCAGATGTTCCATATTACATACCATAATATAAATACTTAAACAGTAGCATCATGCCCATCATTAAAGGTTGGGGTAGTACAGTTATTCATGAAAGCATAAAAAGAAAAGAACAAGGTACAACTAGCTATGGTCTCTCCTCCCTACTATGCCCAAGCAGATAACCCCTAGAAACAAAAGAAGGCTATCATCTCTGTGACATATGTACAGGCGCTCTATGAGATCCACCGTCATCCTCTACTGTTATCCTCCCCAAGAGAGAGGAAAGTATCCAATGCACTGAGCCAACTTATCGGGTGTGGCCAAACGGTGAGCCGGACGGACGTGGGCACCTCAGCATGGTCGCATAGCCACCTTAGCTCGTCTCACAGGCTAGGTCACAGTAGCTTCACTATGGCCTCCGATGTCCATAGGGATGGTAAGTGTGGAACCCTTTGAAAGGCACTAAGTAGCCGAATCCTCAGATGGGTCATACTGAGAGTTCATTGTGGGAGATCGAGGAACACACTCAGGGAAGTCGCGAAGCAGCAGGACGGGTACGGCAGGTTCGCTCCCCACGAGGACGAGCAAGCTCAAACACGAGGTCGTCACTGAATGAAGAGATAGAAGAAAACCAGAAGCTAGAGACCGGGTATGCAAAAGGATACTCCATGAATACAAAAAAGCGCATAGCACAATGATCCACGAAATGCATGCATTTCCCAAGTAGGCGCATTAACGAAGATCACGAACGAAGCCATCCTCCTTTGAAGACGAGATAGAAAGAAAGAAAGAGGGAATGAGAATCGTATACAAGAATCTGAATAGCGTTATCACTTCCTAACTAGTGTCATCATCTACATCCTCAGGAACCTCGGGTTTCATTATGAAATAGTGGGCATACACATAAGGTTCAATTATTAAATTCTAAATATTATTACTTTGAGGCCCGCCTATTTTAGCATGCGTCTTAATGCAATGATGCAACATGATATGCCATGAATACATAACCAATGCCACAATCAAATGTCATATACTAAAGAATGCAAGCTCTTCAACATGATCTTTTTCTCAGTAATCTTTTAGGTGACTCAAGCTTCTCATACTCTTTTCCTTGGGGGCCTCTCTATTATTCTCTCCTTTCAGATTTCTAGGTTATGAGCTCATACCTCGCTAGTCATCACTAGCTTCCACTTATCTTCTTGATAAGCTAATTCTCGACTCTCAGAGTACGAGATAGGGGGCATAGGATCACCTTTCATAACCTTTAATTCGGGGAGTCTAAAGGATCATTTCCATGTATTCTACATCACCTTAGCTTAGCATGTTACTTAGAAATGCAAACATACATATATTACTTCAATAGATCACCTCTCATGACCTTTAATTTAGGGAGTCCAAAAGGCCAAATTATTGGATCACCTCTCATAACCTTTAATTCAGGGAGTCTAGAGGATCATTTCCTTATGTTTTATGTCATTTAGCCTTGGCATGTTCTTTTAGAGATGCAATGCAATCATAACTTATTATTCAACATGTCATGCTCATAATCACGCATTTCAATCAATTGAGTATAATTATATCATTCTACAACTCATTATGTAATCAATCACATAAGCATGTTCAACATTCATTGCATATATTCTTAGACAAGTTATAATTTAATATAACAATAAACATGCTCCTATCCAGTATGCCAGAAATCAAGGACCGGGCTCAGCTAGTGCATATGCTATGCTCACAAGATATATATATATATATATATATACACACACACACACACATGCACATATATATACAGTTGTCATTCATATAATTCAAGATTAGGCATGCAAACTCATAATTCCATGTTATTCCAAGTAGAAACACACTTATTCTCATATTTCAGGTTCTGGTAATCGATTACATAGTTCAAATTTTCGAAACAGGTAAGTTTGAGCTCCTAATAATCGATTACAGGGGTTATGTAATAGATTACCAATGTAGAAAATACATTCTGAGTTTTCAGGAAAATGTTGGTAATTGATTACAAAAGATGGTAATTGATTACCAAGGCCAAAAACTCATATTTTGGACATTCAAGACACCCTGGTAATCAATTACATCATACTAGTAATCGATTACCAAAAACCCCAAAAGTTGAAAAACTCAAGTTTTGACATCCCTCAAGTTATCCATTCATTCTAAAACCATTTTAACATCATTCCAACATTTTCTTTAAAACCAAACTCACATTTTACTCCTCGTGAGTTCTTTAATCTTTCAAAGCCCTTTTGGTACATCATAAAACTTAAGATCCATCATTAACACGGTCCATTTCAAGATCTCCAACTTTTTGAGGTGTTTAAGATCAAAACATCCATTTTAGATGAAAGAGGCAAGTCTTAGGCTTTAGAATTTAGGTGATAACCTGAAATATAAACATAATATGCAAGACTTGAAATTTAAACATGGAAATGCAAGTCCTCTTTCCTTATCTTCAAGATTTAAAGTGATGACTTGAAGATAAACATGATATGCAAGGCTTGGAATTTAAACATGAAAACGCAAGAGCTGAAATATAAATATGAGAATGCAAGTCCATTTTTAATCTTTGAGTCTTAAGGTGATAACTTGAAAATAAACATGATATGCAAGACTTGAAATTTAAACATGTGATGCAAGAACTTGGAATATAAACATGAATGCATCTTATTTTATTTCTTTTAGCTCCAAACTCAAGACTTTTAGAGAAACAACTCCTTAACCTCAATCAACCTCACAAAATGGAAATGAGCTTTAGAGTCCTTCAACACCATGGTTCCAAGAACCTCATTTCCTTGGACTCATCATCAAGCTCAAATAAAAACATCTCAAGAACAACAATCTTTTCTCATTTTTCTTTTGAGACAAAAAAAAAATCAAATCTTGAGCTTTAGAGGTCAAACAAATGATGATATTACAACTAACATCAAAGATCCTCATCATCAAGCCATGGTTTTCAACCATTCAACAACAACAAAACCAAAAGAATGAAGAGAGGCAAAAGGAAAGCTCAAACCTAAAATGTGAAGGGAAAAATAAAGAAAACTCAAAACAAAAATCACTACCAAAGGTATTTTCTTGTTAGCAAGGAAAAAGTTTGATCTTTGTGAAAGAATAAGAAGAGCAAATCTTCTCTTAGGGCTCAAGATGGATTCGGCCAAGGAGGAAGAAGATGGGTGGAGAGGTTTTCTTGGGTTCTTATGTTTAAAGATGGAAAGATTGTGTTTTTTGGGGGTGGTTTATGGAGGAGGTGTGGTGGTTTAAGGTTGAGAGGTGGTGGTGGATGGTGGTTCTTATAGTGGAGGAAGAGAAAAAGGAAGTCTTGGGAAAAAAGAGAAGAGATGATTGTAAGAGTAGATTTTTGGAGAAGATGTAAATCCAAAAAAGTGAATGGTGAAGTGTGGGTTTCTCCTTGAGTGTGTAAGTGTTTAAAAAGACAAATGTGAGAATGTGATGGAGGGAGAGAGGCCGCCAGTTTTGCAAAGGGTTTGGGGGCAAATACTTTCATTTCTTTTGTGTTAGGAGTTGTGTTTAGAGATAGATTTGATTAGGCATTTGGTTAGGAATTGGAAATTGAGTGTTTAAGCAAGAAAGCAAGTGATTAAAGCTATTCAAGACATGATTAGAGAGTTATCTTACTCATTTAGGGAAAATCCACCTTTATTAGCTAGGAATCTCATCCTATCATGGTTTCCATGATTTAGGGAATTAGAGAGAGAAAATACTATTGCATTTGATATGACACAAAGTCTTAGATTAAGGAAAGGACTTTGAATTTCCCTAAGTAATCTTAGGCCCTAATTAATTTCAATTAATTATTTTGACTCAAGATTAACAATTAAAATTTATTAATCTTTAATTAGAGTCTAATATTGCCATGTTTCCTTAATCACACGATTAAACTCATTATGCACTTAATCAGGGGCAAAATGATAATTTTGCACAAAACTCCCCAAGACCACCTGGGCTTATACAAACATCATGCATCCCTTAAAAACAACATTTTAGACTCTCGGGTAACATCCGGGTTCAGTCTGCAATTAATCCTGCGTTAAATTACTGCAGGGGTACTTTGGTAATTTCACATACGGGAAAAACTAGGAATCGAGGTTTTTACCTTTAACAGTATTAACAATACATCCATCCCTTTTCAAACATCAAACTAACCCGTAGAGGATAGTCTGGACTGGCTGTCCTTGATTTCCAGGTAAAAATGACTTCAGGAGTATTTTAGTCATTTGTATATAGGGAAAAATCAGGGTGTTGCATAATATCAAGAAATAATATTAATATTAAAGAAAGCATTAGTACAAGGCCCTCCTGGGATTGAGATTTATTATTATTGACCAAATATTGAACTCATTAGTGGCTTTTAGTAATCAATTACTAACAATTCTACTAGTAATAAATCGATCCTTAGAATTTGACCAATGAAAATAACCAACAAACGAGATCTCAATTTAATTGGAAATTATAGTGATTTAACATACTAATTGCTATAGCCTAATTGCTAATCGAAAAGTTAATTCTAATGTTCTCCCTCAAATATAAACCAATAGATTTATCAATTTATGCCCAAAGGGTTTTCCTAAATGACAATCGCCAATTTAGTTATTCTAATAAGGATTATAACAATCACCACAATAATTAAAGGAATAGAAACTATAAAACATTAGGAAATCTAACACATTCAATATAAACAAAGGGTCTCAAATGTCATCCCAATCTAACCAGAATTCCCTACACTAATAAAGAAATCAACTCCTCCATCTCTAGAGGATTACAACCAATGAATCTAAAAGAATACCTGGAAATAGTAGTAATAATCCTTACTACCATCCACAAGAATCAAGCAATTCACCTATAAAATCCTTAAGAGAGAGTGTGTAGAGAGAGAAGATGATAGAAAGAGGTGTAGAAAGAATAATAGCAATAGTTCTTTACAGCAAAAACTAGGTCACAATTTCTGAGTTATTTCTATGTATATTGCTTTCCAAAAAAGGGCAAAAGTAGGCCCAAAAATAGATCAACAGACTAATAAAACGTCATCATATGAGCGCTGCAGTGCTCATGAGCACTGTATGCTCACCAAAATAGGTGATCCAAAGCTCTTCAAGTCTTGTCTCTGCCGAGCACTGTAGCGTTCACCCGATTGATGAGCTTCTGCATCCTTTCTTCTTTTCAATCCTAGCTCCATCCAGAGGGTTCCCAATCTTTCTTTTGATGATTTGCACTCAATCCAATGCTCCTGTATACAAAAGCCATACTCGAAGAGACATGTTAATTGCAACAAGTTTCGCTTTTCTTTTTATTCCAAAAACGGTGTGATAGTCACTAATTCCTTGAAATTGTGCAATGAGGTGCAAGTTAAGAATCACTATTATTTTCCTCAATAATACATCAAAAACTCATGCCAAAAACTAAGGTTTAGAAGTCAAATAAGTGGTATGTATAACACTCTAACTTTCAACACAATACGCCTAAGACGCATAATGGTTAATCATTAGTTGTTACTCTTTTATCTCAGAATTTTACTTAATTTTGAGCTTCGAAAATGAGTCTACGGAAAATATGACCCAATTTTTTCTTTTAAAAAAAGCCAAACTATGAGCCATTCGCATATAAGTTATAGCGTATAATTATTCATCACGTAGCATTCATGCAAATCACAACAAAGTATAACATAACTGCAAACATCATCACATCATAACATTTACTTTGAATATCATATCAAATAGTAATACTAATAATGTGGAAATATCCCACAATTATAGTACCACATCAAAATATATATTGAGCCCACCTATAGAGGCTGAGAATACGATAATACAAAAGCTAAACATGATTAAAAAGTAACTAACTCCTAGTGGGTGCACATATACTAGAACTAAATTACAAGCATATGTGAAGATGAGACAACTTCTAAATGCTAAAAACAGGAAGGCCTTTATCTTCACTTCCACTGCGCCACTCTGACTTAGAACACGGAGCAACTCCTACGCCGGCATCTCAAGGAACTTCACGGGCATCACCATCGATCTTGTCTGAAGACGAAGATGGAAAGAAAGAGAGGAAGTGAGAAACTTATAAAAGATTCTCAGTAGGGTATTTCGTGTCCACACACGTGTCATCATCATCGTCCCCAGGAATCTCGGGTTTCATTATGAAATAGTGAGCATAAATGTAGTTCATTTATAAAGTTCAAAATGCCATTAGCCGAGGCCCGTGGCTTTTAACATGAGTTTGAATGCCATGAATACATCATACCATACCATGGAATGCATGTCAATAGTAGGTGCATCATACTATAAGCAATCATATGTGAAATAATCAATGACATAAGGAACACAAATGGCATGGCATGATTTCTTCCCTTTTTATTCCTTAGGTGACTTAAATTTCTCATTATTATCTGTAGGGGCCACCCTAATACTCTCTTCTCTTGAGAGTCCTAAGTTATGAGCTCACACCTCACTAGTTATCACTAGCTTACACTTATCTTCTCGATAAGCAAATTCCAGACTCCCGGAGTATGGGTTAGGGGGCATTGGATCACTTTCCGATGGGCCCAGCCCATTACAAAAAGATTACCTCCTTGGATCACCTTACGCCAAGCCCGACCTGTTATGGAAGGATCATCGCTAAATACTTTATGTTACCTTTAACCTTTAGCATGTTGTTTAATGATGCAAGCATGAGTATATAATCACCTCACCAAAATTCATCAATTAACATATCATGCTCATAAAACACATTAACTATGCATCCCAAAATATCTCAACCATAATTGCAAATTCACATAAACATGCCATCATCAACATTTTATTAAAAGTAAACATGCTCCTACCCAGTATGCCGAAATCAAGGTCCAGCCCCAACTAATGCATATTGTAACGCCCCGATTTTCTATCTGAGTGAAAAATGACCAAAATGCCCCTGAGGTCATTTTCGGCCCGAAATCGAGGATGGCCGGCCCGGCAGTCCTCGAAGGGCCAACTCAATGTTTGAAGGGGATTGAATGGCCATTGAGTGATTTCGGAGGCGAAAGCCTCATGTTCTATAGTTTCGAGTCAAAATGACCAAAATACCCCTATAGCGTTTTACGGGGTAAATGTGCCGTTTCAGTCCGAAAATTTTCCCAGAGGTTTAAAACAATGTTTTTACATGTTTCAAAGCATTTGTTTGAGTCCCGGTGGTCCCGGGCAATTTTAGTGCAAAATTACGATTTTGCCCCTAGAATAGTGTTTTTGAGCTTAATGATGTAATTAAGCAAACCTAAGCAATATTAGGCTCTAATCGAAGATTAATTAATTTTCATAATTAATCTAGAGTCAAAATAAATTATTAAAATTAATTAGAACCTAAGATTGCTTAGATTAGATTTAAATCTCTTTTTAAAACTCAAGATTCCAATCTTGGAATCTTGAATAGTATTTTCTCTCTCTAATTCCCTAAATCAAGGAAACATGTTGGCATTGGATTCCAAGTTAATGAAGTTTGACTTCATTAATTTAGAGAGACTACCTCCTAAATCCAGTCTTGCAAGCCTCTAATTAATCATTACCTCACCTAAACACTTACTTACAAATTCCTAATCCTAAGCCTAATCAAAGCTACACCTAAACACACATCCTAATCCACAATTAAGGAACAACTTGTTCCCCAAGTCCTTCTAGAAAGGCATGGCCACCCATACCTCCCTCATGGCCACCCATACCACACCATGTCTTGAGCCATACCTAGGACCATGCTTTGAAGCATACCTAGCCATACTTCACCATGTTTTAGGCCATACCTCACCATACCTTGAACCATGCCTTTGAATGACCATTTGATGAAGATATTTCGTTCCTTTCCTTCCTCAATTTCGGCCACCCCCTCCATTCCTTCACCCTTGGGTTGTTTTTCTATAAATACACATGCAAATAAACTTGTAAGAACCTTTACTTCATTTGCTAGCTTTGAGTTTTCAAGAGTGTCTTGGTTTCTTTCTTTTCTTCCAAAGAACTCAAGAGTTCTTTCTTCTTCTTATCTTCTTCATCCTTTCCACCACCACACAACCACCGTTAAATCCTCCTTAAAACACTTAGCCATATCATTCTCAAGATCAAACTCAAGAAGCACAACATCCTTTCTTTTTCTTCTCTCTTGGCCGAAACTTCCTTCAAGCCCAAGGGAAGATTTTTCTTCCATTCTCCTCTCAAGACCAAGCCTTGTTCATTCTCCAAGAGACATACCTTAGGTAGGGAGTTGTTTTAATAATTATTTCTTTGCTATGTTAAGATTTGTTTTTGGTTTAAAATGATGTTTTGAGGCTTTACCATTTCGGTTTCTTCCTTTTCTCCTTCCTTATGTATTTTGGCCATCAAAGTTTTGTTGGTTTCTCATGATAGCTTGATGATGAGTGTTTCTAGATGATGACCATGTGTTCATCACAATGAGACCTCTAGAGCTTGAGTTTTGATAAAAATGTTATTTATAATTTTGCTTCAAGGATTGATATTTTGTTTACTTTAGCTTGTTGTGATAAATTTGGGTTAAGGTTTAAGTTCCTTCAAAGTCTTGTAAGAGCTCTAATAAAGATATAAAATGAACTTGCATATTTATATTTCTAGCACCTCATATTTATGTTTCAAGCTCTTGCATCTCATATTTACTTTTCTATGTCATCACTAAGCTCTGAAGATTAAAGAAAAGGACTTGCATTATCACGTTTAAGTTTCAAGCCTTGCATTGCACGTTTACATTTCAAGTCATCACTTAAAGAACCTAAAGATTTAAAACGAGAGCTTGCATATCACCTAATTAATCTCGAAGCCTTTCTATTTCGGCCTTAAAGTCGATTGTTGCTGGGCCTAGAGCACTAAAATAAAGAATTGAACTTGCATATTTACTTTCAAGTTTCGCATATTTACTTTGTGCCTTGCATATTTAATTTCAAGTTCTTGTATTCCATATTTACTTTGAAGCTCTCACTTTATATCATAATGAAGAATAAAAAAATGGAATGCATAGCACGTTTATATTTTGTCATCACTTAAGGAACCTAGAGTGTAACATCCTAATTTTTAACCCAATACTCTAGAACATATTTAGGTTAATCATTAGTCTGTTACTTCATAGTTCTCATTTAACTTTGAATTACTTAGCGGAAAATACGAGTAATTTTTTTTTGAAATGAAAGTGAGAGCCGCGTGATGCGATAAGCGGTAAACCATGTATAGTAAAATAAATGTCTCACACATCATAACATAAGGCACAACATGAACATCACTGAATATCATCTTATATATATATATATAACTTGCCCACTTATAAGTGTGGGACTTAATTTAGTACAAGGGAAATACAAGAAAGAAGATACAACATAACATAAACATAGTCTACTCCCCTACCCGAGTGCATCTAATGGGAAACCTCTAAACAAAAGAAGGTTTATCCCCATCTAAGTGGTGTATGCTCTAATTCGGGCCATCCACAGCCTCCTACTGGCGACTATCTCGTGATCGAGGCAGATATCCGGGAAACTGGGCGAGCTCCTCGGGCGTGAAGAGGCGGAGCGGGGATCGAGTGTGAGCCCCGGGGTATGGCCGCATCTCCGGTCGTTGTGCACGCCTCGACTGAGTCACGGTGGGCTCGTTATCCTCTCCAAAGTCCATAGGTATGGAGGGGGAAGATCCCTCGGAGGGTGCCTGGGTTGCCGAATCCTCGGAAGGATCCGTCTCCGAAAAAGATGACGGGCAATGGGGCACATACTGGGGGTAGTCTCGAGCGGCGGACGTGGATGATGGGGTACGACGAAGCCTCTCCTCTAGGGGACGTGCGCGCTCGAATACCAAGTCGTCGCCAAAAGGTGAAACGGGGGAGAAACGATGGGAATGTACAGGGGGAGTGAAGGGTCGACCCATGAACATGAATACTCTAACTGTGCATTGACCCACAAAATGGAATGACCCGTGGTCCGGGTCATGGTGCACCTCCCATGTCGGCGTGTCCACGAACACTACGAACGTCGCCATCTGAAGACGTGACGGAAAGGAAGAGATAGAGGGAGTGAGAATCTTGCTAAAGAATCTCAGTAGGGCCTTCTACTACCTAGGTGTCATCATCTACGTCCTCAGGAACCTTGGGTTTATTTATACAAAATGACTGAGCATGTATTAGGTTCATTTTAAACTTTAAAATATATTTTAGCCAAGGTCCATTCATTTTAGGATGATCTTAATGTCATGGATGCAACATGATAGAAAATGTATGCATGGCACTACCTAATGCACATACATAAAACATAACATCAAGCATCATCATTCTTGGTGGCATAAAGTGGCAATAGTAACATTCATATGGGACAAAACATAGTGACATAATCATAATCATGAAACTTCTCTTCCTCATGGGCCACCCTAAAAGACAATCGAACTGGGGGTGCTCGGCCGAACCGGTGTCACCCAGAACGTGTCATACATCTAGGTTATGAGCTCATACCTTAACTAGTCGTCACTAGTTCTTACTTACCACTTAACGATAAGCGTATCATAAATCATAAATCCCGACTATCTGAGTACGGGTTAGGGGGCAAAACTCTTAGGGGTGCTCGGCCGAACCGGTGTCACCTAAGAGTGTAAAATGGTACCGATGTCACATAAGTTCTATGGAGGTGCTCGGCCAAACCGGTGTCATCCTAGAACCCATCTTAGTACCTTAATTTTCAAAATCTCTTTAAGTCCCCAAATTTGTCGAAAATTCGGCGGCACAACGGTCATTACACCGATTTCCTTCCAAATTTGCTTTATGCCACATTAACATATAACCTCATGAATTCCTCATATGAATAATCATCATCATCATTTGCATACTACATGCATCGTCATAAAACATTCAAACGCTTACCCTTACGGTAGCTTATGCTTTGACCCTTACGGGTCTTAATCTTGAGATATAATTCTCTAACACCCGATGCTCATATTTTTATGCACCTAAGGGCTCATAGTTAATCATCATTCCTAATCCTCATGTTCATACTTAAATCTGAAAAGCATAGGGCCGAATCTCTAACTTGTATTTACGGGGTTCTAGAACTTACGTTTTAGACCCTTTCTCGGTTCCGTTTTTACTTGAAAGCTATATATTAAATCTAAATCAATTATGAGGCATTCCTATGCTTAAGGATTAATTATTAATCATGTTTATCATGTTGTAAGTGTAACATCCTAATTTTTAACCCAATACTCTAGAACATACTTAGGTTAAACATTAGTCTGTTACCTCATAGTTCTCAATTTTACTTAGAAATACTTAGCGGAAAATACGGGTAAATTTTTTTGAAATACAAAGTGAGAGCCGCGTGATATGATAAGCGGTAAACCATGCAAAGTAAAACAATCGTCTCACAATCATCATAATATAAGACACATCATGAACATCACTGAATATCATCCCATATATATATATCTTGCCCACTTATAAGTGTGGGACTTAATTTAGTACAACGATAATACAAGAAAGGAAATACAACATCAAACATAAACATAATCTACTCCCCTACCCGAGTGCATCTAATAGGATAACCTCTAAACAAAAGAAGGTTTATCCCTATCTATGTGGTGTGTGCTCTAATTCGGGCCATCCTCGACCTCCTACTGGCGACCATCTCGTGATTGAGACAGATATCCGGGAAACTGAGCGAGCTCCTCGGGTGTGAAAAGGCGGAGTGGGGATCGAATATGACTCCCAGGGTATGGCCGCATCTCCGGTCGTCGTGCACGCCTCGGCCGAGTCACGGTGGGCTCGCTATCCTCTCCGAAGTCCATAGGTATGGTGGGGGAAGATCCCTCGGAGGGTACCTGGGTGGCCGAATCCTCGGAAGGATCCATCTCCGAGAAGGACGATGGGCAACGGGGCACATACTCGGGGTAGTCTCGAACGGCGGATGCGGAAGGTGGAGTACGGCGTAGCCTCTCCTCTCGGGGACGTGCGCGCTCGAACACTAGGTCATCGCCAAAAGGTGAGACGGGGGAGAAACGATGGGAATGTACAGGGGGAGTGAAGGGTCGACCCATGAACATGAATACTCTAACTGTGCATCGACCCACAAAAAGGAATGACCCGTGGTCCAGGTCATGGTGCACCTCCCATGTCGGCGTGTCCACGAACACTACGAACGTCGCCATCTGAAGACGTGACGGAAAGAAAGAGATAGAGGGGGTGAGAATCTTGCTAAAGAATCTCAGTAGGGCCTCCTACTACCTAGGTGCCATCATCTACGTCCTCAGGAACCTTGGGTTTAATTATGCGAAAAGTCTGAACATGCATTTAGTTCATTTTAAACTTCAAAATATACGTTAGCCAAGGTCCATTCATTTTAAGATGATCTTAATGTCATGAATGCAACATAATAGAAAATGTATGCATGGCACTACCTAATGCACATACATAAAACATAACATCAAGCATCATCATCATTGGTGGCATAAAGTGGCAATAGTAACATTCATATGGGACAAAACTTAGTGACATAATCATAATCATGAACTTCTCTTCCTCATGGGCCACCCTAAAAGACAATCGAACTGGGGTGCTCGGCCGAACCGGTGTCACCCGAGCGTGTCATACATCTAGGTTATGAGCTCATACCTTAACTAGTCGTCACTAGTTCTTACTTACCATTTAACGATAAGCGTATCATAAATCCCGACTATCTGAGTCCGGGTTAGGGGCCAAAACTCTTAGGGGTGCTCGGCCGAACCGGTGTCACCTAAGAGTGTAAAATGGTACCGATGTCACATGAGTTCTATGGAGGTGCTCGGCCGAACCGGTGTCATCCTAGAACCCATCTTAGTACCTTAATTTTCAAAATCTCTTTAAGTCCCCAAATTTGTCGGAAAATGGGCGGCCTAAACGGTCATTACACCGAATTTCCTTCCAAATTTGCTTTATGCCACATAAACATATAATCTCATAAATTCCTCATATGAATAACATCATCATCATTAGAATACTTCATGCATCATCGTAAATCATCCAAACGCTTACCCTTACGGTAGCTTATGCTTTGACCCTTACGGGTCTTAATCTTGGGATATAGTTCTCTACATCCGTCGTTCATATTTTAAGCACCTAAGGCTCATAATTAACATCATTCATAACCCTCTCATTTTACTTTTAAAATCTGAATAGCATAGGACAAGTTCTCTAACTTGTATTTACGGGGTTCTAGAACTTACGTTTTAGACCCTTTCTCGGTTCCGTTTTCGCCGAAGGCGCTATGTATTAAATCTAACTCAATTATGAGGCATTCCTATGCTTAAGGACTAATTATTAACCATGTTTACCATGTTGTAAGGGTGCTGGACCGAATCCAGAAAATTAAATGTTCTAAGAGTTCTACATTTGCATTTTTACGGTTTTCTAGTTACTAGTTTCCTCATAGGTGCTAGAATTCAATTCTAACTCAAATGATACCAAGTTTTTCATGTCTAAACAATCTAAATCTGATTATGTCCCCATTAAAACAGTTTGGAAAAGTTCCATAAACAAATGGGTCAAAACTATGTTAAATTCTAGCTTTACGGTATTTTTAGTTAGCTAGTTTCTTACCTATCATGCATAGGATCGCTTCTACATCATCATATGATATTTTCACACATTCCAACACATTAAAACATCATCATACAGCATCACATTCATCACATCAGAACCGAAAACATCTTGCCTCAATAAGAGAATTAAATTGACATTTCTAGGTACATAAGTTAACTAGTTTCTCTTGGAATCATTCTAGAACTTCTAAAACTCTTTGCAAAACATTTTAATTCCTCAAGAGGCTAAGTGAAGCCTTAGGTTAAAGACCAAAATTTATTTCATCTCCTAAAAGATAATAAAATCACAACTTGTGATGACATAACCTTATAAAGATTTGTAAGGCTTTAAGGAAAACTTAAAACATAGGCTATTGGTCCTAGTAGCTAGATGAAAACTCATTGGAAGTCCATCCTCACTACTTGGCCGAAAAACATACATTCAAAGTATGGTTTACATTAAACTTTAACTTGGAATGAAATGGGCAAGTCTTTGAGCCCTAGGTTCTTAAGTTACGACATAAACTAAACGTGCTCATGCTTTTCATTTTTAATCTTGCTTTCAAAGTAAAGTGATGACTTGAAATTAAATATGCAAGGCATAATTTAAACGTGCAAGCTTGAAAGTAAATATGCGAAGCATAATCTTAAACGTGCAAGCTTGAAAGTAAATATGCAAGATTCAATTCTTTATTTTAGTGCTCTTGGCCCAACAACAATCGACTTTAAGGCCGAAATAGATAGGCATTCGAGAAATTAATTAGGTGATAATGCAAGTTCAATTCTTTATTTTAGTGCTCTAGGCCCAACAACAATCGACTTTAAGGCCGAAATAGAAAGGCTTCGAGAATTAAATTAAGTGAAGATGCAAGTTCCATTTTAATCTTTATGTTCTTAGGTGATAGCTTGAAAGTAAAGATGCATAGCAAGAATGTAAACATGAATGCAAGCATAAAATAAATTATGCAAGTTCATTTTATCTTTCTAGAGCTCTTAACAAGACTTTAAAGGAACTTAAACCTCAACCCAAACTCATCAAACCAAGACAAAGTAAAAGTCTAGAGTTCTTAGAACTCAACATAACATATTTAGAAAATCAAACATCTAGCATGAAAAGGAAAGGTAATGGCCGAAACTTCAAGGAAAGAAAAGAAATGTTGGAAACTCTAGAATCCATGTTCTTGGTGATATACTAACACCAACATCATGAGACCTCATCATTGAGTCATTAGAACCATTTTGAAACAACATCAAAGTTAAAGTTCTCAAAGGTATTGTGCTTTCATGTTTGATTCCAGCTCCCATGTAAGTTCTTCGGTTTCACCCTGTCCCCATGCTACTTTGACCAGGGGTACAGCCTTGTTCCTTAACTGCTTAACTCCTCGGTCGACGATTCTCGTGGGTAGTAAGTTAAATGTCAGGTTATCTCTTAATTGTACATGTTCTGGCTCTAGTACATGACTCTGGTCAGATTGATACTTTCTTAACTGAGAGACATGGAAAACATTATGAAGGTTGGATAGACTCGGGGGTAGGGCTATACGGTAGGCTACAGGTCCTACTTTGGTAAGGATTTCAAACGGACCAAGAAATCTGGGGCTCAATTTCTTTACTTTTATTGCTCGGCCTATGCCTGTGGTGGGGGTGATCCTTAGGAACACGTGGTCCCCTTCTTGAAAATCTAGCGGTTTTCGCCGCTTGTCCGCATAGTTTTTCTGTCGACTTTGAGCAGTAAGAATCTTATCCCTAATCTTCTTGATTTGTTCCGTTGTTTCCCTCACAATATCAGGTCCGAGTAAACTTTGCTCTCCGGGTTCATACCAACATAAGGGAGATTGACATTTCCGTCCATAGAGGGCCTCATACGGTGCCATACCGATACTTGCATGATAATCATTGTTATATGCAAATTCAATCGATGGTGTACTTATCCCAACTTCCCTTTGATCTAAAACACATGCTCTTAAGATATCCTCCAAGGTTTGGATAGTTCTTTCAGATTGATCGTCATGTTGGGGGTGATAGGCCGTGCTTAGACACAACTTTGAACCAAATGCCTTTTGAAAGGCTCCCCAAAATCGTGACGTAAACCGCGGATCCCGGTCCGAGATTATCGTCGACGGCACCCCATGTAACCTTACTATCTCCTGAATATATAATTGTGCTAACCTATCCAAGGAATAAGTCACCTTAATAGGTAAAAAGTGGGCTGACTTCGTCAATCGATCCACGATTACCCATATGGTATCATGATTCATTTGGGTCCTTGGTAATCCAGTCACAAAATCCATGGAGATACTATCCCACTTCCACTCAGGGATCGACAGAGGTTGGAGCATTCCAGAGGGTTTTTGGTGTTCAATCTTCACCTTTTGACACACCAAGCACTTACTCACCCATGTGCACACATCTTTCTTCATTCCAGGCCACCAGAACATCTTCTTCAAATCTTGATACATCTTGGTGGCACCAGGATGAAGGGTAAAATGGCTCTTATGGGCTTCCTCCAAAATATCCTTTCGGAGGCCACCACTAGCAGGTACACATATTCGACCTTTAAACCTCCACAAATAGTCCATTCCTTGGGTAAAACCTATCAACTTTCCTGCCTTCACTGCCCCTAAAGTCTTTTGAAACTCAGCATCGTCCCCTTGAGCTTGAACAATCCTTTCTTTGAACTCACTTGTCACTCTAAGATGACAAGCTCTGATGCCCTTAGTGGTCAAAGTCATTCCTAGGTTTAAGTCCCTAAATTGCTCAATCAATTCAACCTCCTTCAACCCTGACTCGTATTTAATGCATTTCCAGTACTCATCAGGATTTCCTTGGTACATTCTTGAGAACTTAATGAGTTCTTCAAATCTGGCAGTGTACTGGGCCACATTCATATTCCCCTGGACAAATTGCATGAATTCAATGTCCTTGGCATTTCTAACTGACTCTGGAAAGTACTTTTCATAAAAATGGACCTTGAAAAGTTCCCAATCAATGTCCACGTCGGTCGTCTCCAAGAGTCTTCGAACACCCGTCCACCAGAAACTGGCATCACCTTCAAGCATATGAGTAGCGAAGGTGACCTTTTGCTCCTCCGAGCATGGGACTACAGCAAAGACCTTCTCAATATTCTGAATCCATTCATCTGCAATATTTGGATTCAGTGTCCCCTTGAAAACTGGTGGGTTTGCCTTATGAAACTCCCCGAAACAGGCATGTTCAGGAATCTCATGTCCCTGATTCATATTGGCTTGACGATCCTGATCCATTCGTTCCATCATCATTCTCATGGTCCTTGCTACGTCGCAGTGCTTCTACTGTCTCGTTGTCTTGATTATTACGTGTCGCGCTCCTAGTACATTGTCGACGTGCCATTGGTCCCTATACACACAAAACAAAGAACACCGAGGTGATCGGGCCCAATATTCCATGCAAAGTGAGCAAGTTACCATGGCACTTTCAACATACAAAGAGTCATGTATTTCTAATCCTCAAGCTCATCCTAATGATAAACATCTACACATGACGTCACTAACGTATTATGCTTTAGAAGCATAGCTAGTCCAATCCTCAGGCTGCATGAGAATCGAACTGCTCTGATACCAAAATGTAACACCCTAGTAATTAACCAGATACACCTAGGTTGAATCTGATTAATGACTAGACTTTACTCCTTGCTTTGGTTCTTTCTTCATAATTTGAAAATACTTAGTGAAATTACGAGCCATTTTTTTTTAAACACATAATTGAAAACGTGAGCCGAGTACAACGTGAACGAGTAAGCGGGGTATAATAAGACGTTTAAGAATATATCACATCATATCACTTAGGCTCCATCATATAACATCCATAAGCACATTATAGCATATATTTACATACAATAACCTCACTCAAAGGGTGGGTTATGTTCATACATCATTATCTTATGCAAACCCATAAAAGAAAATATACTTAAGGAAATACATGCCCCTAAACTAGATAACTCCATAAGCCGAGAAGGTTATCCTAAAACTAGGGTGCATGATCACACATAAATCTACTAAGAACCTTCTATGGCCATTGTCACGAAAATGGGGGAATAAATCCGATCCATCGATGAGCTCCTCGGGAGGGGACACACGAGATGCACCAGGCTGGGGTCGCATGGACGGCCTTCTCGCTAACCTCGGCTGAACAACTGTTTCCTCACTACCCTCTCTTACACGTGTGGGAGTAGGAGCAGAGCTCTCAGAATATACATGAGTAGGAGTGTCCTCTGAAGGATCGGTTGGAGAATATCTGGTCTCGGGAACATACTGAAATCCATGGATGCAGATGAAGCGGGATTAGAACGTAACATCCTTTCATCAAGTGGACGTGCATGTTCGAAAACCATTTCATCGCCATAGGGAGAAGTAGGAGAAAATCGATAACTAGGGAAAGGATGTGCAAATGGACGACCTATGTAAATAAAAACACGAATGCAAGACCTCCCTTCAAAATGATATGAGCGATGCAGGATCATAGTGGAATTCCCAAGTAGGGGTATCAACGAACAGACGAATGTCGCCATTTGAATCTGGAGACAATGACGGAAATAAAGAAAAGGGAGTGAGAATCTTGCTAAAGAATTCTCAGAGGGTACCTCCTTCTACTGATGTCATCATCAAAGTCCCAGGAACCTCGGGATTATTCTAAAATAGTGAGCATGCAAAGATTCATTTTAAGTTCGGACAAATACTTAACCGAGGTTCGTCAATTTTTAATTATGCGTCTTATAATGCATCTTATTCTTAACATGTCATATTTACAATAAACATTTCCTTTATCATTACATCATATTCCTCATCATCATTATCAAAATAACATGCATAAAAGAACGTCATATAATATTAGCTACACATGGACACAAAGGTTGCACATATTTCATTTCTTTAGTGCCTTTGGTGACTTAAAATCTTATCATCATCATTATTTTCCTTGGGCCACCCTATACTCCACCCTTTTGGGAATAATTTAGGTTATGAGCTCATACTTTACTAGTCGTCACTAGCATATACTTATCCCTTTGGATAAGCTAAAGTCCCGACTCTACCCTTTTGAGAGAACGGGTTAGGGGGCTAAAATCACCTTTTCACCACCTATAGTCTGATGGTTCCAAAGGATCATTTTCTTATAAGTTTAAGTCACCATTAAATCTTTGCATGTTATATCATAATACAATTCATAAACATCATAACATTTTCTCATTTATAGTCTTAAGCTAGAATAATATATATCAACTGTAATCATGCATATGGGAGATTCCTAGGAAAGAGAGGTGGGTCACAATGGACACGCTTAAATACCAAGTCTTTCCTTAGCCAGAACCTTTCCAAATTACACTTTTACAATGATACACTTTCTTCTAGCAACAAAGGTAAATTTTACATAATAAAGAACATTTCATGTACAAGCATTCTCATTATTTGCAACAGGAACTATAACATGCAAGCCAGGAAATCATTCAATGATATCAAGTACTTAATAAGCATCCAATCCTTACATAGAATTATCAATTATAGAACTAATTAGTTACTAAACCAATTATGAATCATTCTCTTAACAATAAACCATAATTATCACAACTTCAATCATATCAAATCATTATCACACATTGATACTAAACTCAGATCAGTGGCCGAATCATGAACCTCATGCAATTACATAGAATCATATTTTAAGTGCATATAAAATACTAGTTCCCCGTAAAATCCTTGCAAAGCCTTAAAACTCATTTAGAAACTAGTTCTTTTGTCAAATTTGGGAGGATCTTCACAATTAAAATTCTCACTTAAGATAAAAGGAGTAAGTCTTGAGCTTTAGAGATTTAGGTGACATCTTAGAATTATAAACATGCTATGCAACCTTATTTTAATCTTATCTTTACAAGGTGATAGCTTGGAATTATAAACATGATATGCAATTCCATTTCTTTATCTTTAAGATTTAAGGTGATGACTTGAAAATTAAACATGATGCAAGAACTTGAAATATAAACATGATACAAGAAACTGGAGCGGCGGTAATCCGCACAGGACCAGTAGAGGGAGAAGAAAATATTAAGAAACCGGAGCGGCGGTAGTCCGCTAGAGGGAGAAGAGAATATTAAGAAACCGGAGCGGCGGTAGTCCGCACAGGACCAGTAGAAGGAGAAGAGAATATTATTATTACATCTTTTTAAGCTCCAATCTCAAGACTTTTTAAAGAACAAATTCTTTAACTCCAATAATCATATTTCTTTGCTTGTGATACGTGGGCAAGTCTTTGAGCTCTAGGATCTTTAGGTGATGGCATAAAATAAACATGCCATGCGTTGATTCTTTTAGCCATTATAAAATATAGTGAGAGCATAAATTAAATATGAGATGCAACCTCTTTATTATCTTGAAAGATTAAGTGATGACTTGAAACATAAACATGAAATACAAGCTTGGAATTTAAACATGAGAAATGCAAGTTCATTTATTCATTCTTGAAAATTTAGTGATGACATAGAAGGTAAACATGGTTATGCAAAGCATAAACTTAATCATGGATGCAAATTCATTTTGTTTCTTTACTAGAGCTCCTTCAAGACTTTTAAAGAATTATAAATTCAACCCAATACATATCTTAACAAGAAATAAAACATAAAAGGAAAAAAAATACATCTTTCAAGTTCTAAACTAAAAATCTTTGTTTTAGCATCATAAAGCATTATTCTTTAAAGTTTTGCATCAAGTGGAATTTTCAAGCTTTAGAGGCCTAACTTGTGATGGATTTACAACCCACCCTCAAGGTCCTCATCATCAAGCCATCATCTTAGTTCCACCTAGGCCATATGGTTGAATTGGTTAAAGAAAAATTGAAGAGGAAAACCAAAATGAAAAGCTAAGGCAAGTTCATAATTTCATCATTTTGAGCTAAAAACACAACTCCTCAAAGCATAGAAATAAATTTAGAAACTACTCCCTACCTAATCTGAGTTGAAGAAGAGGAAGAGAACTTGGTTTCTTGAAGTGAAATGAAACAAAATCTCTTTGAGAAATTGAAGAAAGAATTCAGCCAAAGAGGAGGAAGAAAGAAAGTTTTTGGTGCTCCTAAAAACTAGTTATGAACCAAGCATTCCAAGACCACTCAAGCAAGCCTATTTATAGAAGATTTTGAGGCTTCTAATTGGCCAAAATGATGAGGTAGTGGACGGAATTTTGCAGGAGAAATAAGGGAGGAAAAATCATTTTAGACAAAGTTGTATGAAATTAAGGAATTATGTCTCTTATGGTGACATTTTGGCATTTTGTTTTAGTGCAACTTTTGGCAATAATTCAGCTGCATAATGGCATCAATAATTTCGTCCATTACAGCCCAAAGAAGTGAAATTTGTGTGTTCCATGCATTATTTAGGTGTAGGCAAGGTATTCATGTAATTTAGAGAATTTACGGTTAAGGGTTTAAGTGAATTAGTAAGCAATTTGGGTGTTTTTGAGCAATTTTGGGTTCTAATCAATCTAAATACATAATTTTGACTCTAGATTAATATTTAGAATTTAATAAGCTTTAATTTGAGCCTAATATTACTTAGGTTTCGGTATACGAATCAAAAATCCCGAAATTCGCAAAAGTGCCCAAAAACAGGGGCAAAATCGTACTTTCACTTAAAAATTGCCCGAGGCCACCCGAGCTTAACCAATGGTTAATCATGGCTTAAAAACACATTTTAAAACATTTTAGTGAGGTTCGGGCTCAGTCGGCACGCACATCGGAGTTAAAGCGACCCTTGAGGCGTTTGGTCATTTCAAGGCGTCGGAACTCAAAATTGAGATCCTTCTGCTCTATTAACACACATAACACAAACAATCCCTTATTATCCTCAAAATATCCCCTTGAGAATAGGTGGGGCCCACGATCCTCATTTTCTGAGTAAAATAACTTCAGGGGCATTTTGGTCATTTTATACGTACAGAAATTCGGGATTTGCGACTCTCGCATGAATCGTTCCTAACCTCTCTTCTAATGTTATATTCCTTTATTGAGGATTGTTCGGCCTCAAATCTTATGTAATAATTACCTACGGTAATTCGGTAATTGAGTAATTTCTAATGACAGTAAAAATTACAGTAAAAATTGGGGCGTTACAAGAATTGCTTGAAGATTCTCAAACTTTTTCTTCATACTATCTCAGTCTAAAGAAAGAACATACGAAAACTATTTTGGAACCCAAAATGGTCAAAATATAAGCTGAGAATCTAAGGCTTGTAAAAGAAGAACTTGAAGGTGAAAACAAAGTATTAAATGTGAAAGTCAAAGCCTTAGAATATAAAGCTAAAAATAAAAATGAACACACTTAGAAAGTCATCTCTGAGTTATAAAGAACTTCAAAACTTCTTAAATCTGACATAGAAAAATGGTAAATGAATCAAGGAATCATGATCTGATGCTTGGTGGTCAGAGGCCATATTTTCAAAAAACTAGACTGGGATATGAAGAAGAGTTTAATGAAAAAGGAAAACCAACTTTCTTCCAGAAAGATAAAAGAAAAGCTTTATGTACTATGTGTTTTAAGAAGGGACATCCACCTGACAAATGCTTCATGAAAAGGAAGTTTGTCAAAAAGGTTGGACAACCTTTTTCTCAAACTAACTCAAGAAGTCCCAAGAGAATATAGGTGCCTAAAGTAAAAATTGCTCATTGCAGGTTGGCCTAAGGACGCATGTGGAACCTGAAAACAAATGGTATATGGACAATGGTTGTTCGAGGAACATGTTCGGATCAAGATAATGGTTCATAAATCTATGACTTAAGACTCAGGATCTATAAGGTTTGCAGATGGAGGTAAAGCTAAGGTCACAAGCATAGGAGATTTTAGTAAGGATGATTCTCACCAAATTTCTGATGTCTTGCTAGTTGATGGTCTGGCTTACAATTTATTAAATATCAGTTAGTTTGGTGACTAAGGTTTAATGGTATATTGAATGCTCATACATGCAAAGTAGTAAGTCCCATTTCAAAACAAGTAATTCTATCCGGAAAGAGGTATGATAACACATATGTGTTATCCTTGGATGATCTAAAAGATCAAAATATAAAATGTCTCACATCCTTCATAGATGATAAGTGGTTATGGCATAAGAAGCTTAGGCATGCTCATATGAAGCTCATTTTTGAGATCTTTCAGAAAGAGCTTGCTAAAGGCCTTCCAAAGATCACATTTGATAAGGATTCAACTTGTGACTTCTGTGAGAAAGGCAAGCAAACCAAAGCTTCTTTCCATAATAAGCATGTGGTTTCAACCACTAAACTACTTGAGCTTTTACATATGGATCTCTTTGGTCCTACCAAGACTACAAGTCTACCTGGAAAGAAATATTGCCTTGTTATAGCGAACGATAACTCCAGATTTACATGGGTTATCTTTCTTGGTTCTAAGGATGAGGTTTTTAAGATATTCAAAGTTTTGCCAAAATGAATTTGTATTGAAAAAGATTCTCAAATCAGTATTATCAGATCTGATCATGGAGGAGAATTTAAGAATCAGGTTTTTAATGAGTTTTGTGAAAATCATGGTATTCTTCATGTTTTCTACACCTAAAACTCCCTAACAAAATGGGTAGCTGAAAGGAAAAATAGAAGCTTGTAGGAAATGGTCAAAACAATGCTTTTAGAAAGTGGTTTGTTAAAAGGTTTTTGGGCAAAGGTAGTAAATACCTCTTGCTATATTCAAAACAAAATCTTTCTTTAGCTAATTCTTAAGAAAACTCCTTATGAGCTATGGAAGGATAGAAAGCCCAACATATCATATTTTCATATCTTTAGCTCATCATGTTTTATTTTCAACACTAAGGACAAACTCACCAAGTCTGATCCAATGTCTGATGATGTTATCTTCTTAGGTTACTCTTCTGTGTCTAGGGCCTACAGGGTATATACAATAAGAGAACATCATGCATAGAAGAGACTATTCATATTAAGTTTAAAGAGCTTAGAAAGGACATTGCTGGTGATCTTAAAGATCTAGAAGAGAGCTTTGTAAAGATGAATCTAAAGGATATAACGCCCCGATTTTCTATCTGAGTGGAAAAATGACCAAAATGCCCCTAAGGTCATTTTCGGCCCAGAATTTGAGGATGGCCGGGCCGGCAATCCTTGAAGGGCCAACTCAATGTTTGAAGGGGATTGAATGGCCCTTGAGTGGTTTCGGAGGCGAAAGTCTCATTTCTCTGATTTGGTCAAAATGACCAAAATACCCTTATAGCGTTTTACGCGGGTAAAGGTGCCGTTTGAACCCGAAACTTTCCCCAAAGGTTTAAAACAATGTTTTTACATGTTTAAAAGCATTTAAAGCCCGGTAGTCCCGGGCAGTTTTAGTGCAAAATTACGATTTTGCCACTAGAATAGTGTTTTTGAGCCTAATGACGTAATTAAGCAAACCTATGCAATATTAGGCTCTAATCGAAGATTAATTAATTTTCATAATTAATCTAAGGTCAAAATAAACTATTAAAATTAATTAGAACCTAAAATTGCTTAGATTAGATTTAAATCTCTTTTTAAAACTCAAGATTTCACTCTTGGAATCTTGAATAGTGTTTTCTCTTTCCAATTCCTTAAATCAAGGAATTGTGTCTAGAATTGTTTATGTACTAAAATGAGTTTATAACTCACTAATGATGCAAGACCACTCCTTAAATATGTCTTGACAACCTTAATTACCCATTTTCTCATCTAAACACTTTTTCACAAATTCCTAATCTTAATCCTAATCAAAGATACACCTAAACACAACTCTAAACCACAATTAAAATGCAAGAAATCCTCCCCATGGCTGATGCAAGTTTCGGCCCTCTCTCTCTCATTTACATCACATGTTGATTTGTTTCTCACTCAAAGAACCATGCTTGAGCCATACCTTAAACCATACCTCACCATACTCTGAACTATACCTCACCATGCCTCAAGATCACAACATCTCACCTCATGGGCCTCATGGGCCTGCTCTTCTTGGCCGAAACTTCCTCCCCCCTCTTACACCTTGCATTTGTTTCATTTCTCTATAAATAGCATGCTTGGGTGAATTTGTATCATTTTGGGTTCATTTGCTAAGTGTAAGTTTTCAAAAAGCACTTCAAAGTTTTCTTTTCTCTCAAGTTCAAGTGTTCAAGTTCTTCAAGTTCTTCATCCTCTTCTCTCATCCCAATCTTCAAATCACTTGGTAGGGATTTTCTTTCAAGTATTTCCTTTATTTAAGTTCTTACTCTAGTTATGTGTTTATGGTTTCTCTTGAGTCTTTTTAGAACTTCTCTCCCTCTCTTTTTTCTTCATCATTTTCGGCCATGGGCTTTTGAGGACAAGGGAATGAGAGCTTGATGATGAGGTTTCATGGTGGTGATGTCCATCACTTGAACAATCTCTAAAGCTTGATATTTGTTCTTAAGTTAAAGATGTTTTTAGTTTTACTTCTTGAACCTTGAAACCTTTCACTTTGATGATGTTTTAAAATGGTTACATGAACTCAATGATGAGGACTCATGATGTTGGTGTTAATGCATCATCAAGATCATGGTCTGTAGAGTTTCAAATGTTTCTTTTTCTTCTTAAAAGTTTCGGTTCCTTTTCCTTTTCTTTCTCCAAATTTTTGGCCATGTTGGCCAATGAGGTTCACAATGGCTTGATGATGAGAGCTTCTAGATGATGACTATGTGTTCATCACAATGAGGCCTCTAGAGCTTGAGTTTTAATAAAAATGTTATTTATGACCTCATTTCAAGGAAAGAAACTTTGTGTTCTAATGAACCCTTGAGGTTCACTCTTGTCTTCACTTTATCTTGTCATGATGAGTTTGGGTTGAGGTTTAAGTTCCTCTAAAGCCTTGAATGAGCTCTAATAAGAAATAAAATGGACTAGCATCCATATTTAAATTCAAGCTTATGCATTACATATTTACTTTGAGTTTTGCATTCATATTTATTTTCCAAGTCATCACTTAAAGTTAAAGGATAAATAATGGAGTGCACCTCATATTTACATTCTTGTCTAGCATATTTACTTTACATCACTAAAGAACATAAAGATTTAAAATGAGAGCTTGCATTATCACCTAACTAAATCTCAAAGCCTTTCTATTTCGGCCTTAAAGTCGATTGTTGCTGGGCCTAGAGTACTAAAATAAAGAAATGAACTTGCATATCTATATTTCAAGTCTTGCATATTTATTTCGAGCCTTGCATATTTATATTTCAAGTCTTGCATATTTATTTCAAGCCTTGCACAGTTATATTTCAAGTCTTGCATATTTACTTTAAGCTCTCACTTTACTTTATAATGAAGAATAAAAATGAAGTGCATAGCATGTTTAACTTATGTCATCACTTAAAGACCTTAGAGCTCAAAGACTTGCCCATTTTATCTCAAGTTAAAATCAAATGTGGAAGCATTCTTTGAATGCATAATTTCGGCCATTTAGTGATGATGAACTTGGAAAGAGATTCATCTAGCTACAAGGGCCAACAATCTAAGTTTTAAGATTTTCTCTAAGCCTCATGAATTTTCATGAGATTAAGACCAACAAGATTTATGAATTCAATTCTCTTTTAAGGAAGGATCAAGTGGTCACTGACCTAAGGATGTTTTTAGCCTCTTTCTCAAAATAAAATGGTTTGCAAAAGAGTTTTAGAAGTCCTAAAAATGATTCCAAGAGAAACTAGCAACTTATAAGTTTTAGAAATATCAAGTTATGCATCTTTTTGGGACTTGATGTTTTGGTTCTACCGTGATGAGTTTGCTGCTTTATGATGATGTTTTGATGTGTTAGAATGTGTGAAAATTATGTATGATGAGAAAGAGGCATTTCTATGCATGATAGGAGAGAAACTAGCTTTCTAGAAAAATCATAAAGTCAAGATTTGGCGTAGTTTTAACCCATTTGTTTTTGGATACTTCCCAAACTGTTTCAATGGGAATATAATCAAATTAGGATTGTTTAATCATGAAAAATTTGGTTCACTTGAAGTAGGATTGAATTTTAGCACCTATAGAGAAACTAGTAACTAGAAAAACCATAAAATCACAATTCTAGAACTCTTAGAACATTTGATTTTTAGAATCTGTCCAGAAATCTTATAATGTAGTGAACATGGTTTATAATTAGCTCTTAGGCATAGGAATGCCTCATAATTGGTTTAGGTCGAATTTATAGCGCCTTAGGCGAAGACAGAACTAAAAAAGGGTCTAAAACGTAAGTTCTAGAACCCCGTAATTATAAGTTTATAATGCTGCCCCAAAGGAATGGTGCTGCCCAGATTTATTAAAGAGTTTTAACAATAGTAAGATTTTTTAGAAGAGAATCCTTAGGCGCATAAGAGGTTGATAGAAGAAGATAGATTAATTACATCACAAAGTTTAAGGCCCGTAAGGGTCAAAGCATAAGATGCTGTAGGACCAAGAGCATAATAAATTTCTAATGTTGCTTGTGAACGTATGAATGATTATGTGAATGCATGGGATTACGATGGAGGATGCATGTTTGATTGACTTATGTGGCATAAAGTAAAATTTGGAAGAAATTCGGCATGCTGCTATTATGCTGCCGAATTTCTAACAAATTTGGGGACTTAGAAAATTTTTTAGAAAACTATGAGATTTTTATTTATGATATACTAAGATGAGTTCTCGGATGACACCGGTTCGGCCGAGCACCTCCAAAGAACTCATGTGACATCGATACCAAGATGAATTCTTGGGTGACACCGGTTCGGCCGAGCACCCCCAAGAAATGCCCCTTAGCCTGTACTGGATAAGTCGGGATTATGTTTATGATTATGATACGCTTATCGGGATTGATAAGTAAGAACTAGTGATGACTAGTTAAGATATGAGCTCATAACCTAGAGATGTGACACGTTTTGGGTGACACCGGTTCGGCCGAGCACCCCCAGAATGATTGTCTTTTAGGGTGGCCTATGAGGAAGTAAAGTATGATGTTTATGTCACAAAGTTTCCCATATGAGATTTTAATTGCCACTTTATGTGACTATTATGATGTTCCTAATGTTATGATTATTATTCTAGCATTAAGTAGAGCCATGCATACATCCTTTAATATGTTGCATCCATGACATTAAGAATCATACTAAAATGAATGGACCTTGGCTAACTATGTTTCAAAGCTTAAAATGGACTTAATGCATGTTCACTTATTTTGTATACTAAACCCAAGGTTCCTAAGGACGTAGATGATGACACCTAGGTAGTAGGAGGCCCTACTGAGATTCTTTAGCAAGATTCTCACTCCCTCTATCTCTTTCTTTCCGTCATGTCTTCAGATGGTGATGTTCGTAGTTTTTGTGGACACCTCGGACGTGGGAGGTGCACTATGATTCGGAACACGGATCATACCATTTTGAGGGACAGTGCACGGTGCGAGTCTTCATGTTCGTTGGACGTCCCTTCGCTCACCCCGTGCACACCCATTGCTTCTCCCCGACAGCACCCTACGGCGACGACGAACGGGTTTTTGAGCGCACGCGTACGCATAACAAGAGAGTGCTTCACATGCACACCACCGCCTCAGCCATGCGTGACTATCCCGACTACTTGCCCCGGACATACTTCTTGGAGACCGACCCGTCGGAGGACCCGCCTACCCATCCGTATAGCAAGAGCTCCGCCCCCACTCCACCGCTGATGAGAGAAGGCAGTGAGGATACTGTGACTCAACCACGACTAACACGATGATCGGAGATGCGGCCACATCACGGGGGTTATTCTCGATCCCCATTCCGCCTTTACACGCCGGAGGAGCTCGCCTAGTTTCCTGGATATGTGCCTCACTCGCGAGATGGACGTCAGTAGGAGGTGACGTACAACCGATGGAGTACTCGGGTAGAGCACACACCACTTAGATGAGGATGGACCTCCTTTTGTTTAGAGGTTATCCCATTAGTTGCACTTGGGTAAGGGAGTTGCTTTTATGTTTTTCGTCACACTTTCATTTATATTTCCTTTCTAAATGTATTACTCATGATGTACTAAACTAAGCCCTACTCTCCATGAGTGGGCATATCATATTATATAAATATGCAATTCAGTTCTATTGTGATGTGCCTCTACTTGCTTTATGTTATGATGTTATGAGATGCTTGTTTTATTTCCTTTCGTGCTTTAATTTATCATGTCGCGTGACTCTCACTTTGCTTTTATAATTCAAAAAAAAAATTTACCAGTATTTCTGCTAAGTATTTTAAAGTAATAAGGAAACTATGACGTAACAGAATAATGATTAACCTAAATATTTTCTAGAGTATTGGGTTAAAAATTAGTATGTTACAAAGGACACTTCTGATAGCAAGATGATGAAAGACTAAAAATCGAAAAGTAAGCTCCAAAACATAAGTATTTCAGAAAATTTGCTCAAGTCTCCTAAAATATCATAAAACAATATTTCTAATTATCAAGAAGAGTAACTTGAAGATGAAGGAGAAGCAGAAGAACTTCAAAGTCAAAGAAACTACAAGAGAGTTTCTGATTTAAAAGCAGTTGCTCAAGACAATGTTCATGGAGATATCTCTAAGGGTGTGAGAACCAGATCATGCCTTAAAAATACATCAAATTGCGCTTTCATCTCCACTATTGAACCTGATATCATTGAAGAAGCTTTGGGTGATCAAAGTTAGGTGGATGCTATGCAAAAAGAATTGGATCAGTTCGAGAAAAACAAAGTTTGGACTCTTGTTGAAAAACCAAAGGGAAAAACCATCATTGGTACAAAATGGGTGTTCAGGAATAAGCTTGATAAGGCAGGGAAAGTCATTAGAAGCAAAGCAAAATTGGTTGCACAAGGTTATAATCAACAAGAGGGAATTGATTATGATGAAACCTTTGCACCTGTAGCTCAACTTGAAGCTATTAGAATGCTACTTGCTTTTGCTGCCTATAAGGGATTCACTCCCTATCAAATGGATGTCAAGTCTACGTTTCTAAATGAATTCCTTTCTGAGGAAGTGTATGTGAAGTAGCCCCCTGGTTTTGAGCAAAAAAGAAAAAAAATTCCTAACCATGTCTTTAAGCTAATAGAGGCTCTTTATGGTCTAAAACAAACCCTATGAGCTTGATATGATAGACTGAGCACCTTCTTGCTTAAAAATGGGTTCAAGAGAGGTAATATTGATACTACTCGTTTTACTCTTGAACAAGATAATAACTTTCTGGTGGTTCAAACACATGTTGATGACATTATATTTAGCGCTTCTAATCTTTCTCTCTGTAAGAAGTTTTCAAAATTAATGCAAAGTGAATTTGAGATTAGTATGATAAATGAACTCAAGTTATTCCTGCATTTACAAATAAAACAACAAAAAGAAGGGATCCTAGTCCATCAAGAAAAATATTCAAAAGAAATATTGAAAAGTTTAACATAGATCAAGCAAAACCAATGAGTACCCCTATGCATCCATCTCAAATCATAGCTACTGATGAAAATGGTGAGAAAGTATTAGAAAGTAATTATCATGGAATGATTGGTTCACTACTGTTTCTTATAGCTAGTAAACCAGACATTCAATTAAGTATGGGAATCTATGCAAGATTTCAATCTAATCCAAAGCAATCACACTTAAATATTGTCAAACGAGTTCTTTGATATCTGTCAGGTACTACTAATCTTCACTTGTGGTACAAGAAAAGTACTTCTTGTGATGTTGACTTTGCTAGAGATAGAGTTAAAAGGAAAAACACAAGTGG
The DNA here is from genome assembly GCA_031216125.1 of Dalbergia cochinchinensis. NCBI lineage: Eukaryota > Viridiplantae > Streptophyta > Magnoliopsida > Fabales > Fabaceae > Dalbergia > Dalbergia cochinchinensis. Next base: position 46,775,102 of record CM062373.1, on the reverse strand, counting down.
TTGCCACTGCTTCTTTGGAAAAAGCTTGATCAAATAGTCATGTAAAAAGCAGAACATAATCGCTCTCTCTACTTCTGAAGCTGAATATGTAGTTGCTGCAACTTGCTGTACTCAGATGCTACGGATAAGGAATCAGCTAAAAGATTATCACTTGAGGTATTCCAAAATCCTTATCTATTGTGATAATACAAGTGCTATAAATCTTACAAAGAATCCTATTTAGCACTCTAGATCCAATCATATTGATATTAAACATAATTTTATACGTGATCATGTTCAAAAAGGAGATAGTAAGTTAGTGTTTGTGAATATTGAAGACCAAATGTCAGATATATTCACAAAGCCATTAGCTGAAGGTTAGATTTGTGTTTTGAAAAAGCTTTTTAACTTAACTATTTTCAAAATTGCATAATCACTCATGCATAAACTATCTCTGAGTACTCTCTTTCTCCTCATCACTCCCAAACTGAAGCTCAAAAGGAAAGATCTCAGTTTGTAATATTAGGTATATTTATTGAAGATCAAAAAGTAGATTAGAAAGAAGACAGGCATCTCAGACTGTATATAGGTTAATCAGAAAGAAGATATAAGGGTATAAAGCTTTAGATTTGTATGGGAAAAAAAGTTTCAGCATATGAAGATGAGTTTATGTGGATTTGTTTGATGAGTCTAGAATGGGTCAGAAAGTGAGAAAAGAAGCTCAAAAAGAAAGCCATTCAGAAAGTGTCTTCAAGAGTCAAAAATCTCTCTTTTTGAAGAAGGATTGTAGGATGGGATAATTCCTTCTCTTTTTAAGTTTATCTCTCTCACATTGCTTCACCTTTAGTCAGTTATATCTCATCACTTAAATACCCCCACTTCTCACACGTTACCACCTTGTTTACCATCTTCCTGAAATCTCAACTGTAAACCTCCAATTATTTCATCTTTTCACAAATCTCTGTTTTCTGTAACCTATATCTTCATTAAAGCTTCAATTTTGTCTATTACACATATCACCCAGATATGGTTGAAGGAAAGAATTGCTCAGGTCGCATCGCTACCACGGGAACACTTCAAATGTTAAATGAGTTGATGCATTAGAACCATTATGAAGAAAATTTCTCTCGCCAACTTATAGCTCCTGGCAAGAAGCTGACTCTTGAGTTGATGGCTCAAGTTCTTATCCTCCTAGAAGTCTTTTATTTTCAGGGATGGGAAGAGTTCCTCAACCTAACAGATCAAGTTTTCACTGGGATGGTCACCGCTTTCTACTCCTAGTTAGTTCAAGTTTCTGACTTTGTGCTGACCTCGTTTATCAGAGGAGTTGATATAGAGCTGAGCATCACTGATCTCTCCAATGTCATCAATGCTCCTAGCAAAGGTCTTAGATACTCCTCTAAGGAAGATTGGTTCACAGCTCTTGGAGTCTCAACAGAAGAGGTCTCCAAATGTCTCACTAATTTTCCAAGATATCATTCAAGTAAGATCTCTACAACATTGCTAAACTCCAATGCAAGGCAAGTTTTTATAGTTACTTAGTTCTCCTTGCTTCCTCATTTAGGTAGCTCCCACCTATTAGTTAGGATGGACTATATGTTACTGTTCTGTTTGTTAACAAAAAGAAGAGTTAACTTGCCCAGATTAATATTTGATCATATGATGAGTGCTATCTCTCCTGAGAAAAGGAAAATAGCTGCTTTTCCTTATGGGGTTCTCCTTACCAAAGTTTTTGAATACTTGTATTACCCTCTCGCAAATGAGTGGTACGAGTATATGGAGCATACATTTAATTCTTTTAGAACCCTAAGTAGACCAATAGGTGCTACTTCCTCTGGTGTCAGGGGATAGAGTTTAAGAATTAGAGATACAGCTATTGAAAAAGGAGCTACAGAAACTAAAGACAAAAAAAAAAGGAAAAATAATCATTCTTAAGGATAGTTTCAATGGCAGCAAGAGGCCTGAAATAATCATCAGATATGGGGGTTTACCTGTAATCATAGCATGACCTCAGACTCTGAACAAGGATCCTCTTCCAAGATGGAAACATCTTCAAAGAATAAATTTGCTACTGTTGTTTCTCCTCTTAGTGTAGAACAACCTCCTGCTTCGACTATACCTGATCATTCTCTTGTTCAAGGTGTTGATCCTTCATCAACCCTGTAACATCCCCTGTTGCTTATGGATTGACGACTGTCCCGACAAACCAACACAGGTCTTTTCAGTGTATTTTGTCCTCATTCACACTCTTCTTGGGAAAACCTCCCAGAAGGTCACCCATCCCAAAATTGCTCCAAGTCAAGCACGCTTATAATCCCATACCTACACAGTCTCAAGATCCCTCTCATTCAAGTGTGTAATCGGTTCATTCATGTACCCCTCCGCTTGGAAGTCTTCCAGGAGCCGCTCCTTGTCTGTGCCTTCTTGCACCGGCGATCACTCCCCAACTTCGTCCCTGAGTGTTACAAACCCAACTGCCATCAGCGACATAACCAAACTACAGAGAGGTTCAATTGATGTTGTGTGAACAACGCCTTTTCAACAATTGTCTGGATGATTTAGAAGCCATGTCTCAGAGGCATGAAGCACTGTTATTAGAAATACTTTATGAAATACAACATCGGGGCTGATGACGGTGTTATTGATTCCTAGCATACCTTTTTTGGTTGAAGACAAAAGGGGAAGAAGAAAATAGATGAAAAAAATTTGTTTCTACTATGAAATACAAGGGGAGCCTATTCTTCTTTTTAGTATCTTTTCAGTACCTTTTGAAGTTATTTTATGTTTTTACTTTGATAGCTCTTCCCTCTTTGACATATATATATATATATATATATATATCAGTTTCTACTGCCTATTTATATGTATTCATATATTCTATCTGCTTTGATCCATATGATATGTATACCTTGATACATGTCCTTGAATATGCTCTTATCTTTTGTATATATTCACAATCATAAGCATTCGAAAAGTATGGTTGGATATTGTTGAGCTGAATAAAAAGGCTAATCAAGATAAAATGTCACAAGTATTACTTCTTAAGTTCCTTCAAGTACATGGATCTTCAAAAAGTATATTTTCATGATCAAGCTGGTTGTATATCCATGGCTTAAACATTCCTTTCTTTGACATCCTGCTCTAATACCTTTTCAGAAAGTACGTTAAGCCTGATCTAAGCTTCAAAAAGAAATAACATCAGCTTTGATTAAAGTCACCTAAGGCCAAAAATGTTTTTATATGATCCATATTATGCTTTAAGAAAAGAACTTCTTGAAAATCTCTTTTAGTTATAAAGTTGAAAGAATATGAACTATCATGCTTACATTTAAATAATATTTCTTTCAATATCTCTTCAAAAGATTTTCTTCATATTGATATGTCATCATCAAAAAAAGGGAGATTGTTACCTCCAGAAACATATCAAGATACGTTAATTTGTGTTAAACGACAACAAAGTCAATTTAAAGAAAATACTTTGAAGAACGACTAATGTTTATCTTTAGTTTCTTGTTAGGTCATAATAGGTTTCTATCATTTAGCAAAAGCGAGCTTACTCAAACAAGGATAAAAATTCACATCGCATGTGAAAACATGTTTGTCTCATGACAAGATATGAACTATAAAGGAAGTGAATATAATATCATTATTCAAGCAAAAAATAACTAACGATTGAAGATGAATCAACAATACAAAAAATTGAGTCTTTTTGGGACTTCAGAAAGTACACCTGAAAGGAAGATATCTCATAATTAATGAAGCCAAAGTGTTTTACCATCTTCAATCCTCATGTTTGTAAAGATTAGATCATCAACAAATAGGGATTGAAGACAAGAAGACTCATATCTCATCTAAGAAAGATTACAGTCATTAAAAAGTGCAAATTTACAAGGAAATAGAGAGAAATTTGAATTTCAAATTTGAGTTTGAATTTGAAAAAGTCAAATCCTGGTGTCCAAACCGATTGATCATCTCTTTTTCCTTTGAAGTCAACTATTCAAAAGTTCTAAAAGAAAAAAGTTTAGAAACCATGATTCAGAAAGTAAGAGCATTTTTCTGAAGAGCATCAGAAACCTCTATTCTTCAATGGCTTCTGCAACCTAATCTGACAGACAGACATGCTACTCTTTTAGATTATCTTTGCAAGACACAAATGGATGATGCACGTGTCCCTGAAGATCTGAGCAAAAGCAACGGTCACAAGGAAGGCCTCTATAAATAGAGATGTTGTGATTACAAAAAAAAAAAACTTAATGCTGAGAAAAAAAGCTGAAACACTGCCAAGTTTTCCCTTCATTCTTTTATAATATTCATTATTGCTTGTAATCCTTTCCTTTTTCATAAAATCTTCTTTCTACATCTTTCATTTATCATATGTTCTCCTAAGGAAGAATATACTGAAAGAAGTCATTCAAGTATTTCAAGATCTTCTAGTGTAAATCCAAAGAAATCTTGAGTGTAGGTTAGTTTGAGTGGCAACCCAAACATATAACCTTTGTATCCTTGATCTAGAAGTGATCAGTGTGAGATAGCTTGAAGAGGCTTATTAAAGACTACTTGCAATGTGACAGTAAAAGAGTTATTACTGGTCACAGTTTTAGCTTAGAGAAGCTAGCACAAGACTACTCAGTTCAGCTTGAAGAAGCTAGTAAATAACTACTTAGTTTATGATAGTAGGGGTTGTCTACTGGTCACTGAACATAGCTTGGAAAGGCTACTGTAAAGGCTATTTTCATTCTTTCTCAGGTTGAAGAAAGAGTTAGTGAAACTCAATGGTTGTTGAGAATTGGATGTAGGCAGGTTTGGCCAAACCAGTATAAAATCTCCTGTATTGTATCTTCTTTTCCCTCCATCTCTTATTTTATTTCCATATCTGTTCCTATATCAATGTTTGTTTTAAGAAAAACTATGTTACATTTTTCTGCTACTTGTTTAAGTTCACTTTCTAAGGTATCTAACGCTATTTTCTGTTGTGCTACAAGTTGACAACTTGATAGCTTTTGATAAAAGTTTTTCAGAACTTCACTAACAAAAGAAAAGACAAAACAAGATTCAACTTTCCCTTCTCATGTGCTTTTCTACCTACACTTAGCATCTGCATTTTTTTCCTACATCTTGTTAAGAACAATTTCTTCTTATGAATATCAAATTGCTCTATTTTTTTCTCTATCAATTTGATATAATTCTATCTATTCTATTTTTACATTGGTTTATTTCTAGTTTATTCTTTCCCTATGGTATATTTATATATGTTTTAATGCTCTTATACATGTCTTTTTAATGCTCTAATACTTTATGTATGGATGCTATGATACATGATTCGCCAATGCTCTGATATTTATTGTGTGTAAGTTTACTTGAAAATATGTCCTCTGTTTTAAGTATTTGTTTTACAAAAATTCTATGCTCTGATACTTATGTAAAGAGTTTCTTAACTCTCTATATATATGGCTCTTATACCTAAATGAAAAGTTCTTAACTCTCTATACATGTGCTCAAATATTGCTCTTGCTTTGTTTTATTTAGGGACTGATCCCTATTGAGCTTTAGAAACTTACAATAGTCTATACTGTTTCTTTTTAAGATCTCTTTGAGCATCAGAAGTTGCATAAGTATCAATGCTTTTTTTTATTTGTTCAAAATGCTCTTATACATCACTTATATATCTATATATATATATATATGAGCATCGACTTTTGAAAAATATGTTTGGATAAAGAAGTACTAAATAAAAAGTTTAATTGAGACGCAATATCATAGGTATTGCTTGTTTTATATTCAGGCACATGGATCTTCAAAAAGTTCCTTTTATGACTAAAAATCAAGCTACTTGTATGAACAAGGCTCAAACGATATTTTCTTTAACATACTGCTACGTTACCCTTCAGAAAGCACTTTGAGCCTATCCAAAGTTTCAGGAAAAATGACAACTACTATGATTCAAAGTCACTTAAGGCTATAAAAAGTTTTTCTTACCCATATCAAGTCTTAAGAAAGAACTTCCTAAAAATTGTGCTTATTTTTCAGTAATATTTCTTTCAATATCTCTTCAACTTCAAATTGGTTTGTCATCATCAAAAAAGGGGAGATTGTGACCTCTAGAATCCTTCAAAAAAGCTTTAATGAGTTTTGATTGACAACAAAGTCAATTCAAAGAAAATGCTTTGAAGAATGACTAATGGTTATCTTGAATTTCTTGAAGAATTAAACAGGTTCTATCATTTAGCATATCAAGATTCATTTAAGCAAGGATAAATTTCACTTTACATGTGCAAACATGTTTTATCTTGTTTTAAGAGATATGATCTAAAAGGAAGTGATAATTATATTCTTATTCAAGCTTTAAAATGGATAACAATGTGAAGAAAGAGTAGTGTTACAATAAGCCAAGTTTTGAGGCTTCAGAAAGTAGCACTGGACCTCAGAAAGTATACCTGAAATGAAGATGTCAAACAATTTTTGAAACCAAAGTGTTTTACTATCTTAAATCATTGCACTCAAAATGGTTTGTTCATTAACAAATATAGATTGAAGACAAGAAGACTTGAGAATCATCAAGGAAATATTACCACACATTAGAAAGCTCACTTATAGTGATACAATGCGCTCTACAAGAAAATGGAAGGAAAATCTAAAATACAAATTTGAATTTGAAAAGTCAAAACCAAGTGTTAGAATTGGCATGTCATCTCCCCAGGTTTTAGAAGAAAGAGTTCAGAAACAACGTTCAGAAAGTAAGAGTAGTTTCTATAGGGACAATAGAAACCTCAACCATGCAACAGCTTCTGCAACGGCTCTGACAAATAGCCAAGCTACTCTTCTAGACTATTTTTTCAAGATAAAAATGAATAATCAACATGTGTCCCTTGGAGGTGTAATCAAAGGCAATGGTCACAAGGAAGACCATTTATAAATAGAGATGTTGTGCTTTTAAAGTAGATGAGATGAACATTGTACAAAAAGCAAAAACCCTGCAAAATTTCTCCTTCATTTTCTTGTGAAATTCATTACTTTTTGTCATTATTTCCTTGCTTGTAAAATCTTTTTTCTATGTTCCTCATTATTTATACTTTCTTCCAAAAAAGAATTGGTGGAAAGAAGTCATTCAAGTTTTTCCCAAGTCCTTCACTGTAAATCTTAAGGAAACTTGAGTGTAGGTTTGTTTGAGTTGCAAACCCAAACATAAACCATATAACCTCAATCCAGTAATGATCAATGAGAGATAACTTAAAGAGGCTAGTCAAAGACTACTTGGAACACGATAGTAAAGGTGTTTTACTAGTCACAATTTAGCATAAAGAGGTTGGTCAAAGACTACTCGATTTAGCTTGAAGAGGTTAGTCAAAGACTACTCGATTCTGCTTGTAGAGGCTAGTGAATAACTACTTGGTGTATGATGGTAGGGGTTGTCTACTGGTCACTGGTGAAAGCTTGGAAAGGCTATTGTAAAGACTATCCTTGTTCTTTCTTTGGTGATAGAAAGGTTTAGTTAAACTCAACTATTGTTGAGAATTGGATGTAGGCAAGTTGCCTAAACCAGTATAAAAACTCTTGAGCAAGATCTCTCTCATCCTTCATCTCTTATTTTATTTCTATATCTATTTTATTTCCTGTGTCAGTTCTGGAAAACTTTTTTTCACACGTTTATTACATATTCAGTTCAGAAAGTTTATTTTATAAAGTTACTAACACTATTTCCACTGCACTTCAAGCTCATAGCTTGATAGTATTTTGATAAAGTTTTTCAAAAGCCAAATAGGGAAAGAAAAGGTGAAACACGATTCAAGCCGTTATTCTTGTGTGCTTTTCTATATACACATGGGACAGTTCAAAATCAATGGACAAACTTATGCAACACAAAACAATGCTTTAAACACATAAGCTAGCATAATGCCCATATAATAAAAATTTCATTTGTCACAGTTCCATCAAAATGGAGGATTCAAATCCTGATTCCATGATTGAGCTGCTTTGACAGCACAGACTTGAGTGACTAGGTGGAACCGACAACTTAGACCCCAACATATATTGAAATCCACACCACTAGGCAGCACCGATAGCTCAAACCCCAAGGAATTCACAAAATCGAACATATTGGCCCTTATATCAAGCTAGTAACCTCCCCTACTAGCTAGAGTAACTACAAGGTGCACTAAGTCTAATGTCCACTGCCATTATCTGTAGTTCTGTCTAAGTTTCCTCTCACTAAAACCATTTAAAAGGAAAAAATAATCCATAATTTTTTCAAATGCATTAGTTAAAAGTAAATTCTCTAAAATACAATAACTTCCAAATCTCGATCCCTGTCCAAGAAAGAAACAACTTAGAACCATGTATCAAACATATATCCGATGCATTGATTTCCAAAACTCATAAAAAGCTATTTAAGCAAGTTCCGACATCATTTAACCATAACCAATCCACGGATAGTTCAAAAACATATTTTATAAATATAAAAAATTACGTATTTATGCATAGTAATATACACAAATTAACTAAAGACATGTAGTTGTTATACAATCCAAGAGACGAAATTCCAAGCCTAGGTCATTGCAGAGTCAATCAGATGCTACTTCAAAGAATCTAATGCAACAAGCATCATCAATAAATCAAAGGAAAAACCTGAATTGACTTCCAATTATAAAAGTTGGAAATCAAACCCTAGTTTACAAACTATAAGAGCTAAAATCTAAAATCAAGGATATAACTCAAATGCAATGATGGCCACCGGTGATGTCAATGTCATGGTGGGTTTTGATGGTTGGACATGGAAGAAGAGGTGGTAGTGGTTGAGTCTCTTTGAAACCATGAAACATCATGCTTGTTACACCAGACATGGACCTTCAAGGGATAGGTCCTTGGATGCAACAGTGCTAACTTCTTGGTGATGGTGAAGGGTGGCTGCACAAAGAATGGTTATTAAAGGAAAGAGGTGATGGTTAAAATAAATAAATAAAAAATGAGAGAAAGCTGGAATCCAAAGTGGAGATGAGGAAGGTTGCATATTTAGGGGAAAAAAACATATAACGGTCATGCATGTGGTTTTTTTTTAATAGGTTGTTATTGTTACAGTACTCACTTATATATGCTTGTTAATTTTAAGTTAATACATTAACTTTATAACATAAATGTAAATAAAAAAATAACTTATATTTGGATCCAAATAATATGAAAAATTATAATACTAATACATAAAAATCCAAATCTTGGACTCTAGTTCAAATCTAAGAAATCTTGAGCTTTTATAAAGTTTTGGGCTAAAAATGAAGGGATTAATCACTCCATTAAATTCATTAAAAATTGACTAAGGAATAATTATTAGGACCTTTGGTCTCAATATAATTCTTCTATCCTATAGTCTTCCAAGGATATGTAGGATTCAAACTAAGAAATTTCTAGACCCAAAATGATATATACAAACAACAAAGTTCTTCTTAGCTCAGAAATCATTTTGTAAAATATAACTTGACTAAAATAGCCCATATTGTAAATTCCAAAGGCTCAAATATTATGATATATATTTAACGTTCATGTGTCTAACCTTTTGTAAAGAAATCAAGGTATTTCAAATTTGACATTCATCCATACACACAAATACAAATGGGAAAGGAACTATATATTAACCAATAAAACTTAATTAACTCTTGTTAGATATTTTATCTTTCATTATTGTTGTGCTAATTAATTTGCAATGGTTATGACCCACTCTTTAATTAGTGTATATGCTGTGATTATATTTCAATTTTTGTCCCTTAATTTTCCTTGAATGTTCAATTTAGTCTCTTACCTTTTATGTTTGTTACTTTGGCCCTTTATATTTCAAATCATTTTTAATTGGATAAATTATCTTTTATTTTTTCTCAATTTACTCCTTACTACTCTTTATATATTTCCATTGATGCTACATAACATCAAATTATCATCAATTATGTTGTTGTTTTTGTTGCAACATTTTTTAATTAATACACTCACGAATTTTAGCATAAATTTATAGCCATGTAGATGGTCTCATAACATAATCATATTAATTTCAAATAATTTATTAAATATAATAAATGCTTATTTTGTTTTAGGGAAACTTGTTATCTACAATCGTGTGCAAATAGTTTTTGATAAATTGAATGATGATAACATAGAAACTATGATATTTACGATTGACTATTAATGTTTTCTCTAATATCATATTGTCAGTTCTAAAATGCACTTTGAGGTGTCAATTTCAGTTTTAAAGTTGAATATAAAATGCAAAAATCAATAGTTGCTGAATAAATGATATTGGTAACTGTATGAGCATTTTATTGCTTGTTCTCTTAAATACACATCTTCATTGTAGTGATTGATTACACTATAAACGCAAAATAATGAGCTGTTAGAAATAGTCATATGCTTATAAAGAAACAATGATGTTAATGTTCACATGCAAGATTTAACATTCATGTTTTGTACGAAGGAAACTTGAAAACTTGACATTAATCACAAGTGAATAAAATCATGTTTAACAATAACTTTATTATATATTAGTATATATGTTCCTTACCATAACAACAAATATAATGCTGCATTTAATCATGTACTATTTTTGTAGTCACTAATAACTACAACTATAAATGACTATTTATAAAACAAAGTCATTTGAAATTAAAATTTTAAATTAAATCATAAAGGCAAGCAGAAAATATAATGTAGAACCAAGAATGGTTTACACTTGGGTTTGTCCTTTCAAGACCATTTACTTCGAAGAACTTATCAAATATATACATAGTTTCAATTTTTTGGTCCTTAGGGTAGTGTTTGGATTAGGGGAATGGCATGGAATGAAATAGGAAGGGATGCAAAGTATCAATGTTTCGTTGTTTAGATTTTTTAAGAATTGGCTAGAATAGAATGAAAGATGGTGCATGGAGTAGATTTCATTTAGATTCATTTTTTGCTATTATTTTCCTTTCCCCAAAATTTAGGGGTGGAATGAGTTCTTTCTCTATGAATGATAATAAATTTATTTATATATCCTTAATCTAAGCATTGTGAATGGGGGCTTCTGTAAATACAATTAAAATTGATTAGCATAATACACAGAATAGTATTCTGTTGAACTATTGAGGTAACTTTTGTATTTCTCACAAGTTTACCATATCAAGTTTCTTTCAATGGATGCTTACATTTTGGTGCTTCAAATCTTTGTAGCAAAGTAAATAATACCTCTATAATATCTTTCTGAAGTTCAACCTTATCTCATTTTGATAGATCAATTAACAATGAAAGTAGAAGCTCAACTTCTACATTAAATGACATTGTTGTCATTAGACATTGTATCCAATAAATAGAGGTATTTAACCTAAGAACATGAAGAAAATGAAATCACAATGTAGATACATTAGATGGGTGACATCTTATGCAGTCACTACAAGTTCGTCACGATGAATGTGACAGAATCTCAATCATTCAATATCATCTCTAACCATTCAAATTAATTTCAATTTATAGTTATATTTACATTTTAATATTCACAACAAATAATTTTATTTATAATTAGCCCACCTTACCTTTTTCTTCTTCCAATAAACAACACCATTTTTTTTCGGCTAACCTATCATAACTATCACCACCATTCACTGGTAGTTTGCCCTACATTATTGCTACCCTATTGCCATGTTGAGGACCACCTTTTTCCAAGTGTCCATAGAGACTATGTTGTCAAGGCCATATATCGAGGTCAACCACCAGTGCGTCACCTCCTCCTTCCCCTCCACTCTTTGTTATTCTTCTATATCTTCTAATTTATCAAGCTCATTTGGCACTATCAAGGATTATCCCCTTCATTGGACCATAATTGCCTCCTTTCCCCTAAATTTACTCGCCTTCCACTATGCACCTTCAGAAAACAACCCCTAAAATTTCGGTGACAACGTATAGTATTAGTGCCGTACGATTTTTGTCCTTGACGTCATCGAATTTTGACTTTATGAAGCCTGTGACTGCTACAAGCTTTGCTTTATATCAATACAATGAAGCTGTTGGATTGCAAATTGAGGCATTCTTCAAGTGGAATCTCTATAAGCTAGATCCCACAAAGTGCAACCCTAGTTTCATCTATGTTACTGTTACAAATTTAACATCAACAATCATCGGTGAATAATTATATTTGAATTGTTTTTCATATTATATGGTTATTTTTTTAATAGTAAAGCAATAATGTAAAATATTTTAGAATGAGGACAAAGATCCACTATACACCCTTAAGATTAAGGATCAGACTTGTATTCACCATACAAAAAATTACAGCAATGAGTAAAACAATATATAATGTTATCTCATTTGAAATATGCTAAATCTTTCAATATTCATATTCATACTGTTGAAGTCTAGTTTCACCTAATAAATTTACAAGTTATCAAATAAATTATAGGAAACTACTGATCATAATGAGATCTAGCTACAAAAAGCTTATTAAGGACCAAATTTAGGTATCTAGCATTAGTTTGATAAAAAAAAAAAAAGATAAACAAACTTCAAATAATACACCATTATTTTGTAGTGTAACCTTCAAGGATGAAGAGATAAAGTGCAGTAGAATGGTTGGAGGAAATACTTGTCTTTACTAATGAAATGAACCAAAATCATATAAGTTAACCAAATGAAAAGATAATAAAATATATTAATACGAGTAAAAAGAAATAAAGTAAAAATATTAATTGCTGAAAACAACACAACCATACATAAAAATATCATTTTATGTATTATTCGATTCATGTCAAAATAATATATTTGCAAAAGTCTAGTATAATTTAGATCGACAATATAAATTTCAACACTATGCATATGAAATTGTGGGAAAAGACTTACAATGCAAACATAATCTAACCTTTTGGTATATCATTGATTTGATATAAAGATTTGCAAACACCATTTTTGAAAGTTGTGCTATCCGTGAACAGGAGATGTATGAAAGTTATAGGAATTTTTTTCTTGAAAAGAAAATACAAGATCAAGAAAAGGCCACAAACAATAGAAAATAAACATTTAGCAATAGCAATAGTTCATGTGAAGCTTCACCCTTGTACTTGGGTATTTATAATTGCAATTCACATCTCATTTTTCCAATTTTCACCAATTACAATTATGGGTGGATGCATTATCATATATTGATTGCAATACTAAAATATTTTAGATTCTTTCAATTATTAGATTATGGTAATAAGAAAGTATTCCATAATCTTGATATTATCCTTGCAAAATTAAAAGGAAAAATAATAAAACCTGGATTCTTTACTCGATAATTATGGAAACAATATCTTATTATTAAAGACTGATTCCATTTTCTAATTTCTTTTTCAATTTAATTGATTCTTTATATTATAAAATACAAATTTTTTATGTCTATTACATAAATAAATTAGCATAAGTGTTATATGCCTATAACTTTATAAAGAAACAAAATATGCATAAAATAGCATTATATATATGTATGAATTTTTAGCAAATTTCTGTCTATTTGGATATTAGAATCAGAATTGTAAAATGTAATTTTAATTTCAATTCCAATGAGTTAAAATCTTAAATCTTATGTTTGGATTTACTAAAAAATTGTAACGTGTTTATTGGAAAATAAATGAGAAAGTGAAATAATCATATAACAAAAATTAGGAGAGACATATTTGATAAGTTTTGAAATTGACAATTCATATGATATAGGTTACAAATTAATATGGTTCATTTTAGATTTTTTCAATTCTATGGATTTAGATTGTGAAGTTACAATTCTAATTCTATGTGTTTTCCCAAATATGAAAATTGGAATTAGGATGCCTACCTAATTCTAATACTAGACTTCAATTCTATACTTAATTATAGACACCAAATGGGAGCATACGTAATTGGTTGAATATGTTTTTTGTAATTATAAATTAGGTTTATCTTATTTGAGAAATAATGTTTTTATTTGTCTTTTGCCTAAGTTATATATTCACAAAATTAAAATTATTCACAAGAAATTGTAATACTTTTATAAATAAAAAATTAACTAGTAACTTAATTGTGTAGTTAATTAAACACTAAGGAAAAAAAATTTATAGATAATGAAATTTTAACAATTTTTTTATTCACACTTCTCATCGAATGACCTTGACTCTAGATAAGTTAGTTATATTTATTTAAATACTTTTTTAGAAGAAAATAATATTAAATAATATTCAATTGTATTTTCTATTAAAATTCATTTTAAATCATAGCAAAAAATTAACAAAGATTGATGAAAGGTTAAAAACATTGAAAAATAGTAATATAGTCCAAAGTCATGTTTAATTCTTTGTTTGTAGAATAGAGTTTTGACTTGGTCAATAGAAAAGAAAAAATAATTCTTTTCATTTGCTCAAATTAAGATTTAATTTATTTATTACATCAAAATTTTAAAGGCAATGAAGATTAAAATTTATAATCTAATATAAATTATCTAAGCTCCACAACAAGTTCAATGTCAATAGCTCATTCTCAAATTCCGATTTTGATGTTAACAATCATTTACAAATAAATGTAATATTCAATTTATCAAAATTATGAGATTAAACCTAGTATATACCACTAAATCATAGGTTGGTCAGTACAACAACATTCACATATATATAAAACAACGGGTGTTAAGCGAGTTCTTAGTTATGATTCTTCTTGAAAAAAAAAATACTTTACTTTTGCTTCTCATTAATTTCACTTGAGAGAGCATACACCTGATTATATCATTGATGATATAGTTCATTCTCTCTATAACTCTACTATATCGAGGAGTCTTGGAAATTGTTTTTTCAAGGTTGATCCCATGTTCTATAAAATACTCTTCAAATGGACACTTGTATTAATTCACCACCGTTATTTACCCAAACACATTTAAGCTTTGCTTTTTTTTTTCCACTTTCAACACTTGCAAGGAATTTCTTGAAGACACCGAGCTCCTAGTTTTTAGATTTCAAATCAAGAGTCCATACTTTTCGAAAATAGTCATCCATAAAAGCTACAAAATCATATTGCAAATATCAGTGTGAACTAAATCTAGAATACATGGTCTCCTATGAGGTCTGAAACCTATGAAATGATACTTAGGCATGCTTTTGAACAAAATAATGAGTGTAAGTCTTTAAAGATATACCTTTCACCAGAATGACTAATTCTTGGCTAGAGCACCAGGTCTTTTCTTACCCACGTGGTCAAGATGCAAATGCCATAAGTTGGAAGAGGTATCATTAATTGCATTCACCTCCTCTTTAAACAGTTTTCCTACCAACTAATAAAAAGTTTAGTGTAGTAACGTTCTTAGTCTAATGCTTTTATCGACATCGACATCAAGCTCAAATGCATATTAGGCGCATGGCTAATATTCTTTAATTGCATCTACATTCCAAGCTAGTTTCAAGACCCACATCTGCCATACCAACTATCGTGCATATCCCTTCATCTCCTAACCTTATTTTGCTAAGAGAAAAACTCACGACTAGGAGTAATGATGCAAGCTGTCGCTACCCGCGACAAATTAAAATTTATAAAGTGTCAAATTGCACCAAAAATATAGTAAAGGGTGCAACTCAAGTCGTCTCACGAGGAAGTGTTCTAATTAATTCAAGAGATTTGGGGGGAGGGGGTTTTGGAAATTGTCACAGCAAATTAAATTGAGAAAATATTATGGGAAGAATCACCTACACAAGGATTCCCTCAGATTAAGAATTGTTCAATCACCGGTTCAAAAGATAAATTCATGGTGGTGGTTACTTTCATTAGTCATGTTATCACACAACAATGATTCAATTCTACTTAATGGTCATACAATCGCACTCCTACTAAGGGCTTGGCTAACATATGAACTAGTAATTCACGATCATGATTCTATCAACCTATGCCAGTCTGATTACCAATTACTAACGGAGTTAATTTCAATCCCTTACCAATTAGATATAATTGAATTAATCGACCTAATACCCCAATGGCATCTAGATTATACACGCGAACGAATGCACAATCAAGCAACTGTTAAAAACATAATTACAATAATCATTGCAATTGATATCAAAAGAAAAGGCAAATGGGGAAGAAAAACCAATCATAAATTGCAATTAAAATAATAAGAACCTAAAGAACAATCTCAATCTTCAGTTATCCTTGCACATGGTAAAGAGATTATTCCCCCCTATGGGGAGTGTCACAATCGTTGTTGAAGGAAAGCTATAGATTACAACCCATAAAATGCCAAAATCCAACAATGACTGAGAAGCCTAAGCCTAAAAAGAGAGTGAGAGAAATTCTAGAGAGAGGGGGGGAATCCTCCAAAGTGGCGTCAATGAGTCTCCGATCCTCGACAAGAGTCTCTGTGTTTCTTTTCCTTGCAAATGGCCTCTTTGAGAGTAACGTGATTGGCCCAACTAACGTGACCCATAAGCATATGACCGCCTGGGCGGTCCTATGAAGCATCCAGAAAAACATGCTCCTCTGTTTACCGCATGGGCGGTCATTTACCGCCTGGGCAATAAACAGTACTACTGACTTCCTTATTTTTGCTCCAATGCACTAACCTGGAGGTCCCTGTTACCAAGAAAAACTCCAAAAAGAGATTAAAAGCACAGAGAATTTCCAAAGTATAAGAATTTACTAAAAACTATGATGATAGCTACAAAATTATTTGATAATGCATGTTGAGGACAAAGTGCAAATTCACTAATTTGATATCAATTAAATACAATCGAAATGCAAATTATTCAGCCTTAGGATGGAAAATCGGTGCATAAATGCAACCCATCAAGTAACATGATATGTGGCATTAGAATCCATGATCCAACTAGAATCATCACATGCAAGATTTATAAAGTTCTCACAATTTATAATGAGGACATTATCGTATGCCACAGCAACAATGCCTTTATCATTTTCTTTATTTTTGCCTTCACCTCTTTTTGTTGACTCCTCTTTTTTCAAGTACCCATAATGCCTTCTGATGTTTCTTGGCTCACCACAATGACAACAATTAAAATCTTTTCTTGTCTTGGACGTACTTTTTGACTTGCTATGGCTTTCTGTCATGTCAATTTTATGGGAAAGCTGAGTTAGTCAACATCACAACCAGGACATCTCAACTATTAAATAAAGAGCTCAAAAATGATAATGCTTGAACAATTCATTAGACAAAGTAATCTCATTTATTGTCAACTGATTGACAATCTCTTAGAAGTAACTCAAATGCTCTGGCATTGAACCCCCTTCTTTATATTCTATATTCACTAGCTTTCCAATCTTAGAATCCTTATTTTGCATATTTTTTCTCTTATATAAATCTGTATCTTTCTTCTACTTCCTTTGAGCATGTGGATACACATTGAGATCCAATCACTGCCTAATCAAAGCAACAACTTTCTTATCCATTATGTTGAATTCAACGTCAAATTTATTAGCAAGCCTAGATTTATCTCCATTAATAAGATCATACAAACCCTTACTGTATAACATATCTTCCATGAGGGTCTTCCTAATTGAGTAATTTTTTACATTAAGCTTGACTATAGTCGGCTTCTAATGCTCCTTCATTTAAACTACCCAAATAAAAAAAAAATCAAAGCTCTGGATTCCATTTTGTTGGGGAAAACCTTAGGAATGCACCTGTTAACAACAATGGAAGCAACAAAAAAAATATATTCCCCTTACCTGTGCAATTAAATAGGTAGTAAAAAAAATATTACATTCAATTTAATAATATGGCAAAAAAATAAAATAAGAGACAATGTAATTTTTAACATCGAAAAACCCCTAAAGGGGAATAAAAAATCCACGAGACCTAGTTCAGTAAAATTTTCCTCTATTGGTAAATAAGAATACAATTGGTCCTCTTAATAGCGCTAGAGAATCTCAACAATCAACAAAATACTCATAAACCATATAATCTTCACAATATGGGTATCACAAAACAGCCACCAAGGAAGGCAATAAAATAATCAGACATATTCAAAATAATCAACTCAACATCAGGAGCATAATACTAAATTTTCATAATAAATGGAACATGTTTACCGATATAATGATGAGCACACAAGACACTGCCAAGTTCCTATTTTCCTTCTCTGTTCATAATGCTACCCTTTGTTTTTTTTTTAAATCTTTTTCACACACAATATTGTGTTTATCAAAATCACTTACTTTTCTTTCTTTTTTTCACCATAGTTTTTCTTTCATTTTTTTCAAGTCTTTTTTTTTTCATGTGGCTCTCACAAGCCCTTTTTTTTATTTGTTTTAACTTGTGGGTCCCACTTAGAATGGAAGCCTACCAATATGATTTAGAATTTTAGGGTCATTCTTATTATCAAACAAACCTTGGAGAAGTCTATCCTTCTATACTTCTACCATGCTACCCACCAGGGCTCCTTAATTTCACTACTAAAATGGGGCAAGTGGCATCCTAACCCTAACACAAATTAACTATGAGAATAATATTAACATGATTCACTATAACACAGAATACTCAAGAAAAGATTATTAACGCCATATAGAAGAAACAACATCAAGGCCTCTAGTAGTGCCACATCTTGTGAAAATAAACCAACTTCCATTTGTACAATCACAACTCAACTAAAGAAAACTTGCTCCATTAATCATAGGAAAACTTATGGCTTTGTTACCAACTTTGTCATGATGAAATCACAAGCCTTGTCTATCACTTACGGAGTTCTACTTCCCAAAAAGCTTTATCAAAATCAATTGGAGAAACGGGTAGAGTCTCTCCTATTTATTAATCTTTACCCAATTAACAAAACCTATGAAAGATAGTCTTAATTCATAAATCAATAGCCCCAACATGATATCCAGGGTACTATATATATATATATACACACACACACAAAAGTTTGAAATACAATTGCATCATTTCTAATCCAAGTAATTTAAATCTCAGCATATGCATAAAATCCAGCAAAATAGTTTCCGCCAACGTAGGAATAGAAAAAACAAAGATAAAAGGCAAAAAAAAAAAGAAATGACTACAAGACTATAGTTAAAAAGCATCAATAGATCTGTCTATGACTTGTAGAGCCTTAAAGACACAAAACATAAGCAAGGAAAAAGAAAGATTTCCCAATCATCATGCCTAAGAAACACTTAGGCTTACCCCAAAAAGAATGATATGAAACTATTGATCTAGTCATACAGTAGTGTTAGAAGCTACATCTGAATTTGAAAAAAGAAGAAAATCACGAAGAGTGATTATACAACTCAATAAGAGATGAATCAGTCTATAGTATGCATGTGACAATTCAAAATCAATGGATAAACTTATGCAACACAAAACAATACTTTAAACACAAAAGCTAGGATAATGCCCGTCATTTGTCATAGTTCCTTCAAAATGGAGGATTCAAATCCAAATTCCATGATTAAGCTGCTTTGACAACACAAACTTGAGTGACAAGGTGGAACTGACAACATAAACCCTAGCATACCACATTCTACACCACTAAACAACATGATAGCCTAGACCCCAAGGAATTCACAAAATCAAACATATTGGCCCTTACACTAGGCTAGTAACCACCCCTACTAATTAGGGTAACAATAAGGTGCACCAAGTCTATTGTCCACTACTATTATCTATTATTCTGTCTAAGTTTCCTCTCCCTAAAATCATTTAAAAGAAAAAATAATCCATAATTTTTTTCAAATCCATTCTTGAAAACTAAATTATGTAAAATACAATAATTTCCAAATCTTAGTTCTAGTCCTGGAAAGAAAGAACTTAGAACTATGTATCAAACATGTATTCTATGCATTGATTTCCAAAACTCATAACAAGCTATTTAAGCAAATTCCAACATCATTTAACCATAACCAATCCACTATCAGTTCAAAAACATATTTCATAAATAGAAAAAATTACGTACTTATGCACAGCGATATACACAAACTAACTAAAGACACGTAGTTGTTATACACTCCAAGAGATCAAATTCCAAGCCTAGGTCATAGAAGAGTCAATTAGATGCTACTTTAAAGAATCTAATGCAACAAGCATCATTGATAAATCATCAACTAACACTTAGCATGAAGAAATAACCCAAATTGACTCCCAGTCATAAAAATTGAAATCAAACCCTAACTCACAAACTATAAGAGCTGAAATCCAAAATCAAGGCAACAGTTAACCTAATCCAAAATCAAGCCTTAGGATTACATTAGAGAGCTCAAGGAAGAGGGAAAAATCAAAGTGGACAATGTTGGTTCTTTTTGCTTTTGAAAACCTAGCACCCAAAATGCAATTCTGTAGAGATTGCCCAACTCAAATGCAATAATGGCCGCTAATGACGTCAACGTCATGGTAGGCTTGGTTGGACACGGAAGAAAGGATGGTAGTGGTTGAGTACCTTTGAAACCATGAAACCTCATGCTTGTTACACCAGACATGGACCTTCGAGGGATAGATCCTTGGATGCAATAGTGCTGACTTCTTGGTGATGGTGAAGGGTGGCTGCACAAAGAATGGTTATTAAAGGAAAGAGGTGATGGATAAAATTGAAAAAGGTGAAAGCAAGTTGGAAACCGAGTTGGAGATGAAGAAGGTTGCATATTTTAGGAAGAAAACGTATAAGGGTCATGCATAAGGTTTTTTTGTAATAGGTTATTATTGTTTCAATGCTCACTGAGGGGATTAATGGCTCCCTCAAATTCATTAAAATCGGTCTTTAGCTACTTGTCTCCTAAGGAATAATTATCGGGACCTTTGGTCTCAATATAATGCTTCTATCGTGTAGGCTTTCAAGGACATGTAGGGTTAAGATTTAGAAATTTCAAGACCCAAAATGATAGATACAAACAACAGAGTTCTTCTTAGCTTAGAATTCATTTTGTGAAGTATAACTTGACCAAAATAACCCACAATGTAAATTCCAAAGGCTAAAATATTATGACATTTAACTTTCATGTTTCTAACCTTTTGTACAGAAATCAGGGTATTTCAACTATGACATTCTTCCACATACACACAGACACATAAAAATGGGCGAGGAACTATTGACCAATCAAACTTAATTTACTCTTGTTAGTTATTTTATCGTTCATTATTATTGTACAGAATAATTTGTAATGGTTATGAACCCTCTCTTTGATCAGTGTATATGTTGTAGTTATATTTCAATTTTTGTCCTTTAATTTCACTTGAATGTTCAATTCGGTCTCTTACCTTTTATGTTTGTCACTTTGGTCCCTTATATTTCAATTCACTTTTAATTAGATAAATTATCTTTTATTTTTCTCAATTTAGTCCTTACTACTCTTTATATGTTTTCGTTGATGCTACATAACATCAAACTATCATCAATTATGCTGCTATTTTTGTTGCAACATTTTTTAATTAATACACTCACAAATTTTAGCATAAATTTATAGCCATGTAAATGGTCTCATAACATAGTCATATTAATTTCAAATATTTTATTAAATATAATAAATACATATTTTGTTTTAGGGAGACTTCTTGTTGTCTATAATCACGTGCAAACAATCTTTGATCAATTGAATGATAACATAGAAACTATGATATTTGCTATTGACTATTATTTTTTCTTCAAATATCATATTATGAGTTCAAAAATGCACTTTGAGGTGTCAATTTCAGTTTCAAAGTTGAATAAATGTTAATATAGTTGCTGAATAAATGACATTGGTAACTATATGAACATTTTATTATTTGTTCTATTAAATACACATCTTCATTGTGGTGATTGGTTACACTACAAACACAAAATAATGAGCAGTTAGAAATAAGCATATGCTTATGAAGAAACAAATATGTTAATGTTCACGTGCAACAATTCACATTCATGTTTGGTATGGAGGAAACTTGAAAACTTGACATTTATCACAAGTGAATAAAATCATGATTAACAATAACTTTAATATATATTAGTATGTCTATTTCTTATCATAGAAATGAATATAATGTTGCATTTAATCATGTACTATTTTTGTAGTCACTAACAACTACAACTAAAAAAGACTAGTTATAAAACAAAGTCATGTGCAATTAAAATTTTAAATTAGATCATAAAGGCAATCAAAAAATATAATGTAGAAGCAAGAATGGTTTGCATTTGGGTTTGTCTATTCAAGACCATTTACTTTGAAGAACTTATTGAAGGTGGAAATGTGCACAAGAAGAGGGGTTGAATCGTGCTTACTTCATTTAACTTTTCTAAAACATTTAAATCAAATACTATCAAGTATAAAACTTGAAGTGTAGCAAAAACTCAGTTAGTAGTTTCAGAAAGTAGATTTCTAAAGTATAAAAAGAATAACAGAACAGCAAAAACATTATATTAGCATATGATAAAAAAAATACATAACAAAGAAAAAAAAGGAGATCAAACAAAGGAAGATGAGACACAAATATTTTTATACTGATTCAGCCAAAACTGCGTATATCCAATACTCAACAAATATTGAGGTTCCACTAAAACATCTTTCTCAACTTGAGAAAGAACAAATAGATAGTTTTTACATTAGCTTTCCTAAGCTCTCAATTGTGACCAACAAACAACCCCTGCTGCCAACCTCTCCAAGCTGAACCGAGTAGTTCTTTTTAGTCTCTCCAAGTTAAACCATGACCAGTAAACCTCCTGTTACTGTCACGTTGAAAGTAGTCTTTAACTAGCCTCTCCAACCTAAACCGTGACAAGCAAGAACACCTCACTGTCACATTGCAAGTAGTTTTACATTAGCTTCTCCAAGCTATCTCATAGTATTCACTACCGGATCGTGGATACAAAGGTTTTGTGTTTGGGTTACCACTCAAACTAACCTATATTCAAGTTTCCTTAACATATACATTAAAAGATCCTGGGAAAACTTGAATGACTTCCTTCTATCATTTCTTCCTAGGAATAACATAAATCTATTTAAGAACATAGAAGGAGGATTCTTACAAGTAAGGAATTTGATTACATATTGATATGAACCTTATTGGAGATGAAGAGAGAACTTTGCAGAGTTTTCTCTTTATGTATGGAGTCTCTCACTTTTTCAATAGCGCACAACATCTCTATTTAAAGAAGGTCTTCTTTGTGACCGTTGCCTTTGATTAGATCTTCCAGAGACATGTGTTGATCTTCTATTTGTGTCTTAGAAAGATAGTCTAGAAGAACACCCTATCTATCTGTCATATCAGTTTGCAGAAGCCGTTGTAGAATAGAGATTTTTGATGTCCTTTAGAAAACTGCTCTTACTTTCTGAACTATGGTTTCTAAACTTTTTCTTCTAGGACTTGGGATAGTCAATTTCAAAGACAAAAGAGATGATTAACCAGTTCTAACACCAAGATTTGACTCTTTCAAATTCAAATTTCCCTTCATTTCCAGTAGCGTTCAACGTTCCTTCATGAAGTGAGCTTTCTAAGGTGCAGTAACAGATCCTTGATGATTTTTTTACTTTCTGGTCTTCAATCCAAGCATTATGATGATGACTGATTTGCGATTAAGCTAATTGAAGATAGTAAGACATCTAATCTTCAGAGATTGCTTGACATCTTCATTGTAAGCGTACTTTTCTTATGTCTTGAAACTTGATTTCTTGTAGCGTTGATGTCTTCTTCAAATTGTTAGCTATCTTATGCTTGAATAAGAATATAATTTCACTTCCTTTTTAGTTCATATCTCTCAATAAGAGATAAACATGCTTACATATACAGTGTGAATTTTATCCTCATTTGAGTAAGCCATTAGACATTCTTCAAAGCATTTTCTTTAAATTAACTTTATTGTCAATCAAAACTAATTAGCGCATCTTGACAGGGTTCTAGAGCTAACAATCTCCCCATTTTTTATGATGACAAACCAATTTGAAGAAAATCTTTTGAAGAGATATTGAAAGAAATATTACTGAAAAATAAGCATGATATATTATATTCTTTCAACCTTATCACTGAGAATAATTTTCAGGAAGTTCTTTTCTTAAGGCATGATATGAATAAGATCCAAAAATGTTTTAGCCTTAAGTAACTTAAATCAAAGCCGACATGATAGTTCATGAAAATTTTGAACTTACTCAAAGTACTTTCTGAGATGTATCAAAAACAAATGTGATCGTTTAAGTCCTTTATACATAAATAGATTGATTTTCAGTTAAAAAGGAAACTTTTTGAAGATCCTCATGCTTGAATAACTAACAAGAAATACTTGTGATATTTTATCTTGATTAGATCCATTTTCAGTACTTCTTTGTCTAAAAGAATTTTTTAAAGGAATACTCAAGGATATATGATAAGCGTAACAGAGCATCGTGATTTTGGAGAAAAGTACAGTGATGCTTATGTAGTTTCTGATGCTTAGAGAAACCTTAAAATGATAAAATCAACATTTGCTATGTGAGATTTCTAAAGCTCATCAGGGTTCAGTCCAAAATTAACAAGGATGAGCTTTTTGAATTGAGCTGTGAAACTTTTCTCATAAGTATCAGAGCATGGAAGATATTTGCAAAACAAAACATGAGTTTGCCTACTGATACATTTTTGAAGCATAAAAACATTTTAAGCACATGCAAGCTCTTAAAGATCGAGGCTTAGCATATTAATACGAGTATCAAAGCAACAACAACTTGTGCTCTTAAAGATATTTGCCAGAGCTAAACATAAGAACACATGTAAGCTAAGTATCCTTGCATACAGATGATTAAGCAAGGCAACGCATATGCATAAGAGATAAGAAGCATACATTTTTTAGAAAGATATATGATTAGCTATACATAAACAGAGTATCGATATGAATCAGAGCTTAAAAAAAAATATATACATATTAGAACTTAAGAGAAATAAGGCATAAGACATGGATAACATATATGCATCATAAAAGAACATTATATATGTAAGCAAAGATAACAAAAAAGAGAATAAAACATGAAAAGCTAACTGTCAAGAAATATCTATCTGGAAAAACATCTAAAGAGAAAAAAAATGCATGCTAAACAACAAAAACTCTAAGCTCCCCCTCAGCATAAGCTCCCACTGAATTCCATTGACACATATGATATTCTTCAAATCTTTTCTTTCTCCTCCTTTTGGCACATAAAAAATAAGGTGTGCTTGGAAACAGACACTATAGAAACTAAAAAGTCTGAAGCTGCAAATCTTCCAGTTGACTGAGCTGAGCACAATGCTCTACAATAGTTACCTCAAATCTATCCTGTCTAGAGGAAATCTCCCTTAGATTCGGTAGGTTGATCTGATAGCTTGTTGAAAACTCAATTGAGGATGGAGATAGCAGATTGATAGGTGCAGAAGCAACTTTAGAGGATGGCTCAGGAATGTCTAGGGGTACAGTCTCTCCTGACCTAGGCAATTCAGCTTGAGTGTCACCTTACACAGTAATTGGAGGTGGAGAAGACGATGCATAATCTATGGTAGAGGTAGTAGGAGCAGGAGCAAGGTCAGGAACAACAACAACATCCAGTATTTGAGCAGAGGAAGGACTAGTAACTTCTTGAGCTAGAATGGTAGAAGAAGGGGCATCTTGAACCGATGCAAAAGTAGCAGCTTCTTCAACTAGAAAAGCTTCAGATGTTCCATCCCTTTCTTCCTTTATTTGAGTAATGCAGATGGAAAAAAGTTAGGGCACCATTAGCACAAGGATGGATTTTGGTTTGAGCACTTCTTCATTAGGCTCTTCAACAATGGGCTCAAGGTTGGAGAAGAGCTCATTGACAAAGAAGTTTTGGTCATCTACACCTTTTTCTTCTAATTGTGGTTTTGGATCCTCAGAATTTGACATTATGGCCAGCACTTGACTTATGGTCATAAAATCCTCAAAATCATCAAATTGTTGAGACATGGGTTTTGAGGTTTGTTCGTCAATAACCATAGAG
Organism: Dalbergia cochinchinensis; assembly: GCA_031216125.1. Classification (NCBI taxonomy): domain Eukaryota; kingdom Viridiplantae; phylum Streptophyta; class Magnoliopsida; order Fabales; family Fabaceae; genus Dalbergia; species Dalbergia cochinchinensis. The sequence continues at coordinate 46,749,263 of CM062373.1, read as the reverse complement.
GGTTCAGGATCAACATTGATTCCTCTACTACTTGAACCCTCAATTCCTTTAGCCTATTCGATTTTCCTTGCTTCTTCAAGTCTCCTTTCTCATGTAGAATCCGTTACTCCTTGAGGATAAGGTCAGCCTCTTCTTCATTTTCTATGGGCTCGGACTCTCTAGATGCAGCTACTGGGTACTCTGCTTCACTCATATCTTTTAGAATAAGTGTAACTCTTACAACCCCCTTTGGTAGAGACCGATACTTCTCCTCTTGAATTTTCTTTTGGATGAGGAGTTTGTCAAGTCTGCCTTGAGAAGGGTCACCTTCTGATGTCTTCATCTCACTTTCAGAAGGCTTTTGAATTCTTGTGAGCTTCTACTTTTTAGTTTACTTCTCCTTGCTTTTCCAAACAAACTTGGACAAAGCCTCTTCAGACTTTGTGTCTTTAGATGTTTGCTCAGCTTCCTCTTAACTTTCTAGGCTGCTTTCAGAAAGGACAAACATCTTCTTGGATTTTCTTTTCTTTGGCTCTCCTATTTTCTTCTTATCCCTTACAGCCTCCTTCTCTACCTTGGTCTCATCAATTATAAGGCTTGTCTTTTTAGAAATCATTTTCACAAGAATAAAATGGGTTTTCTTATTTTACATGAAGGAGTTGCTAGTGTAGTCAGTAGCCGAACATATTCAAACCATTCTTCCATCAGAGGGTATCGAAAGTGCTAGAAAATCTTTGTCAGCAGTATTCTATAAGGAACTCTAGCAATCCTTCTCTTCTCCTTTGTAATGGCACTAAGCATGTAGTCCATTATCATCTTAGGAAGATTTACTTTTCGTTTGGTCATCAAACAGAAAAGTAACATACAATTCATTCCTAGTAAGATATCCATACTTCCTCGTGAACTGAACCACAGTAAACACTTTCCTTACCCTAAAACTAAGCAAGGCAGTAGTAATGTTACCGGGTTTGCATTTTATTGAATCGGTGAGGCATTTTAAAACTTCTTCAGCACTTATGTCGAGAAACTTGAACCATTCTTTATTAGCTAAACAATTGACTGCAGCAACAAGAGCCTTAACCATAGCCGCTAAGTCAAACAACCCTATTTCCATGAAGCTATCTCTAATGGTGGTTGAGAGGGTGGTTCGGTTCTTTGCCTCCATAAAATAGTAGAAACCAGTGACCATTCCTGGAAAAAATCCTGCCAAAAATGTCCAGAAAGTGTTCCTATCCTTGGAAGGTAAAACATCTTTAAGAATCTGAACATTATTTAATAAGGAGTTGTTGAGCCTTTTTCTAGGTGCTATAGTTCTGTGAGAAAATTCTTCCTCACAGATCTCATGCATATGAGGTTCATTGAACATAATGAAAGGTCCTTGTTTTGATAAAGATACATCTATTTCTCTTCCTTTAACCATTGAAGATGAAAAAAGGTAGGAAATTGTTAAGGTTTTGTGAAAAAGGAGAACTAATTGTTGTTGCAGAGAAGAATGTTTGAGAAAATATGGTTGCAGTTACAGAAAGGAGGAAAGGAAGAAGAGTAACCGATTGAGGCAGCATGTTTGGGAAGATGAAAGTAAAGGTAATGTATGAGAAGTAGAGATTTTTAAGAGATGGGACATAACTGACTGAGGTGAAGCAACGTAGGAGAGAAAAACAAAAAGAATGGGAATTATCCCGCCTTTTTATTATTCTTTCGGAAAAAGAATTTTCTGACTCTTGAGATCACTTTCTAAAGGAGTTACATTTTCAACCTCATTGTTTACTTTCTAACCCTTTGAAGAAACTTCATAAACTCATCACAAGGATATCTTCCTGGACTTGATTCTATGCTCCCATATATTCCTTATTTTCTGACCCCCACTTCTTCTTTCTAACCAACTCATTTTCTTTCTGATCCTGTAAACTTCACTTTTGATATTGTATCCTGACTTACTGAAGTTCTAACCAACCAGCTGATCACATAGATTGAACTTCTGTTGTTCTTGCAAACTGACATATTGTATCTTTAACAAAATACTCTAATTGATGACTTCTAATGGTTTCGCTATGTCTTCAGATGGAATTTATGAAGAGAGAATGCCTAGAGTTATTTTATGCATGAATACTTATACAGATGTGAAAACTTTTAAAGAAAAGCCTTTTCAAAAAATAGAAAAGCATAGAAGAGATCTTTAGCAACAGATATTGTGAATACATCTTGACACAAAGTCTTCAGTATTCACATCTATTTACTCTATATCTCCATTTTGAACAAGAAAACAAACAAAAGGATTTTACAACATGAGCTTGGATTTAGAGTGGTAAAAGGATTCTTGATAAGATAAATAACACAAGTATTATCTCAAAAGATAGGAAGTATGAAATACCTCAAGAATTAGTCTTTCAGCTTGATCCTTATCTGCAACATATGGGTGCAACAGATTATAGCATTACTTGTGCTTTTTCTTTTAGCCCTTTCTGTAGAAAAGTTAACAATAGCAAGTCGCATTCTAGTGCAAAGGCTTCATCATAATTGGTTTTCTGTTGATCGGTATAACCTTGTACAGCCATGCCTGCCTTGATGGTGTTAGCTTTATCCAGATGTCCTTGAGCATCTACATTATACTGATGATTATGTTTCAACTTGTTGTGTAGACTTTGCCTTTTTCTTGAACTTGATCAGCTTAGTTAGCATAGCATCCACCCAACTTTGATTATTCTAAGCTTTTTCAATACATTCAGGTTCAATGGTAGAGATGAAAGCACAATTGATATATTTGCCAGGAATGACCTGGTTTTCATACCCTTGGTAGTGTCTCCACGAACTTTGTCTTTAAAACAAAGACTCTCTTGTAGTTTTTATACATTGAGATTCTTTAGCTTCTCCTTCATCTTTAGGTTGTTCATCTTTTGAGTTCAAAAAAAGTCATTTTCTGATAGCTTGGGAGTTATGAGCATGCTTTCTAAAATGATGATGTTCTGGAGCTCACAAATTGATGGTTTGACTTTTCATCTACTACCTTTTTTTGGAACTTTCTTGTAATTCATTTTCTTAGGACTTTCCTCAAAATCATCGAGATTATTAGCAAGATCTTCTTTAAGCTCTTTCATCATCATACTTGAGAGATTCTGACTTTCTAAGTGATTTATTCTTCAAGTTCAATGAAAACTCTTAGACTCATAACAAGGTATCTGGGATGATCATCATCTGTTTGCTCCTTGATATTTCAGCCAGAGAACTTTTTTAGATATATCTGTAGAGAAAAGGATTTTATTTTGGCACCCAGACTTTCATGGATCCTTTTTAGTTAGTTTCAGATAGAGATATTTCAACCTTTCTAACAAATTTCTTTCTCAAGATCCGTTTGTCAAGTAGTCTTTCTTCTTACAACAGTGAGAGCAAGAAACATGATATAGATATAATAGATGAGGTTACATAGGCTTTTCATCTTTTGTTTTCTCTATATATATCAAACTAGTCTTTGGAATTATAGATTCTGACCATTATCACAAAAAGGAAGTTTGTGAATTATATCGAATGTTCCAGGTCAGATCTTTAGAAGCCATGAAGTACTCTCAAAGATTTAGAAATCAATTTATGATATTCTTCACATTTCTTTTGGAGGCTTCAGTTTTATAGAACTTGAGAAAAAGGAATTTCCTTGAAATATATTTTTCTTTCAGCTTTACAACTTCAGGCTTTGTCATCCCAAGTTTTCATAGCAATCTTATGAGTTCCTTGACTGGTTTGAGACATATAGAAGAATAAGCTTGAGAAAATTCTAGCAACTCATCAAATAAAGCAATTAATACATTATATAAAGAATAATATGCAGATACATTTACCTTGCTTATCTCTGTTGAAGTGCCATTAGTCATGAAACACAGAATGGCAGCATTTTCTAGCTGATCATGACTTATATGCCACAAGCAATATATATATATGAGTCATATTCATCTTCTGCTTGGTGTACATATGAACAGAAGCTTAGCTTAGTGGAACAACTGAACTCTTTCCTTTTTGTTGTTCTCGTCCACCGGTCTTTTGAAATTCCTTTAAACACTGAGTGTGCTAAGACAAATCCTAATACCTCATCAATGAAAGATGGTCAGTATATTAATCTTGAGTAGTGGATATATGTCATTTTGTCCTTCAGAGCTTTGTCCTCTACAATAGTTAGATTGCTCAACCCCTCAGAGGCCTTACTCTGATATGACTTGAAGGTGGAAATGTGCACGAGAAAGGGTGTTGAATCGTGTTTGCTTCAGTTTACTTTTCTAAAATATTTAAATCAAATACCATCAAGTATGAAACTTGAAGTATAGTGAAACTCAGTTAGTTGTTTTGTAACGCCCCAATTTTTACTGTAATTTTTACTGTCATTAGAAATTACTCAATTACCGAATTACCGTAGGTAATTATTACATAAGATTTGAGGCCAAACAATCCTCAATAAAGGAATATAACATTAGAAGAGAGGTTAGGAACGATTCATGCGAGAGTCGCAAATCCCGAATTTCTGTACGTATAAAATGACCAAAATGCCCCTGAAGTTATTTTACTCAGAAAATGGGGATCGTGGGCCCCACCTATTCTCAAGGGGATATTTTGAGGATAATAAGGGATTGTTTGTGTTATGTGTGTTAATAGAGCAGAAGGATCTCAATTTTGAGTTCCGACGCCACAAAATGACCAAAACGCCTCAAGGTTGTTTTAACTCCGATGTGCGTGCCGACTGAGCCCGAACCTCACTAAAATGTTTTAAAATGTGTTTTTAAGCCATGATTAACCATTGGTTAAGCTCGGGTGGCCTCGGGCAATTTTTAAGTGAAAGTACGATTTTGGCCCTGTTTTTGGGCAGATTTGCGAATTTCGGGATTTTTGATTCGTATACCGAAACCTAAGCAATATTAGGCTCAAATTAAAGCTTATTAAATTCTAAATATTAATGTAGAGTCAAAATTATATATTTAGATTGATTAGAACCCAAAATTGCTCAAAAACACCCAAATTGCTTACTAATTCACTTAAACCCTTAACCGTAAATTCTCTAAATTACATGAATACCTTGCCTACACCTAAATAATGCATGGAACACACAAATTTCACTTCTTTGGGCTGTAATGGACGAAATTATTGATGCCATTATGCAGCTGAATTATTGCCAAAAGTTGCACTAAAACAAAATGCCAAAATGTCACCATAAGAGACATAATTCCTTAATTTCATACAACTTTGTCTAAAATGATTTTTCCTCCCTTATTTCTCCTGCAAAATTCCGTCCACTACCTCATCATTTTGGCCAATTAGAAGCCTCAAAATCTTCTATAAATAGGCTTGCTTGAGTGGTCTTGGAATGCTTGGTTCATAACTAGTTTTTAGGAGCACCAAAAACTTTCTTTCTTCCTCCTCTTTGGCTGAATTCTTTCTTCAATTTTTTCAAAGAGATTTTGTTTCATTTCACTTCAAGAAACCAAGTTCTCTTCCTCTTCTTCAACTCAGATTAGGTAGGGAGTAGTTTCTAAATTTATTTCTATGCTTTGAGGAGTTGTGTTTTTAGCTCAAAATGATGAAATTATGAACTTGCCTTAGCTTTTCATTTTGGTTTTCCTCTTCAATTTTTCTTTAACCAATTCAACCATATGGCCTAGGTGGAACTAAGATGATGGCTTGATGATGAGGACCTTGAGGGTGGGTTGTAAATCCATCACAAGTTAGGCCTCTAAAGCTTGAAAATTCCACTTGATGCAAAACTTTAAAGAATAATGCTTTATGATGCTAAAACAAAGATTTTTAGTTTAGAACTTGAAAGATGTATTTTTTCCTTTTATGTTTTATTTCTTGTTAAGATATGTATTGGGTTGAATTTATAATTCTTTTAAAGTCTTGAAGGAGCTCTAGTAAAGAAACAAAATGAATTTGCATCCATGATTAAGTTTATGCTTTGCATAACCATGTTTACCTTCTATGTCATCACTAAATTTTCAAGAATGAATAAATGAACTTGCATTTCTCATGTTTAAATTCCAAGCTTGTATCTCATGTTTATGTTTCAAGTCATCACTTAATCTTTCAAGATAATAAAGAGTTTGTTTCTCATATTTAATTTATGCTCTCACTATATTTTATAATGGCTAAAAGAATCAACGCATGGCATGTTTATTTTATGCCATCACCTAAAGATCCTAGAGCTCAAAGACTTGCCCATGTATCACAAGCAAAGAAATATGATTATTGGAGTTAAAGAATTTATTCTTTAAAAAGTCTTGAGATTGGAGCTTAAAAAGATGTAATAATAATATTCTCTTCTCCCTCTACTGGTCCTGTGCGGACTACCGCCGCTCCGGTTTCTTAATATTCTCTTCTCCCTCTACTGGTCCTGTGCGGACTATCGCCGCTCCGATTTCTTAATATTTTCTTCTCCCTCTACTGGTCCTGTGCGGATTACCGCCGCTCCAGTTTCTTGTATCATGTTTATATTTCAAGTTCTTGCATCATGTTTAATTTTCAAGTCATCACCTTAAATCTTAAAGATAAAGAAATGGAATTGCATATCATGTTTATAATTCCAAGCTATCACCTTATAAAGATAAGATTAAAATAAGGTTGCATAGCATGTTTATAATTCTAAGATGTCACCTAAATCTCTAAAGCTCAAGACTTACTCCTTTTATCTTAAGTGAGAATTTCAATTGTGAAGATCCTCCCAAATTTGACAAAAGAACTAGTTTCTAAATGAGTTTTAAGGCTTTGCAAGGATTTTACGGGGAACTAGTATTTTATATGCACTTAAAATATGATTCTATGTAATTGCATGAGGTTCATGATTCGCCACTGATCCGAGTTTAGTATCAATGTGTGATAATGATTTGATATGATTGAAGTTGTGATAATTATGGTTTATTATTAAGAGAATGATTCATAATTGGTTTAGTAACTAATTAGTTCTATAATTGATAATTCTATGTAAGGATTGGATGCTTATTAAGTACTTGATATCATTGAATGATTTCGTGGCTTGCATGTTATAGTTGCTGTTGCAAATAATGAGAATGCTTGTACATGAAATGTTCTTTATTATGTAAAATTTACCTTTGTTGCTAGAAGAAAGTGTATCATTGTAAAAGTGTAATTTGGAAAGATTACGGCTAAGGAAAGACTTGGTATTTAAGCGTGTCCATTGTGACCCACCTCTCTTTCCTGGGAATCTCCCATATGCATGATTACAGTTGATATATATTATTCTAGCTTAAGACTATAAATGAGAAAATGTTATGATGTTTATGAATTGTATTATGATATAACATGCAAAGATTTAATGATGACTTAAACTTATAAGAAAATGATCCTTTGGAACCATCAGACTATAGGTGGTGAAAAGGTGATTTTAGCCCCTAACCCGTTCTCTCAAAAGGGTAGAGTCGGGACTTTAGCTTATCAAAAGGGATAAGTATATGCTAGTGACGACTAGTAAAATATGAGCTCATAACCTAAATTACTCCCAAAAGGGTGGAGTATAGGGTGGCCCAAGGAAAATAATGATGATGATAAGATTTTAAGTCATCAAAGGCACTAAAGAAATGAAATATGTGCACTGTGTCCATGTGTAGCTAATATTATATGACGTTCTTTTATGCATGTTATTTTGATAATGATGATGAGGAATATGATGTAATGATAAAGGAAATGTTCATTGTAAATATGACATGTTAAGAATAAGATGCATTATAAGACGCATGATTAAAAATTGACGAACCTCGGTTAAGTATTTGTCCGAACTTAAAATGAATCTTTGCATGCTCACTATTTTAGAATAATCCTGAGGTTCCCGGGACTTTGATGATGACAGTAGAAGGAGGTGCCCTCTTGAGAATTCTTTAGCAAGATTCTCACTCCCTTTTCTTTATTTCCGTCATTGTCTCCATATTCAAATGGCGACATTCGTCTGCTCGTTGATACCCCTACTTGGGAATTCCACTATGATCCGGTGCATCGCTCGTATCATTTTGAAGGGAGGTCTTGTGATTCGTGTTTTTATTTACATAGGTCGCCCATTTGCACATCCTGTCCCTAGTTATCGATTTTCTCCTACTTCTCCCTATGGCGATGAAATGGTTTTCGAACATGCACGCCCACTTGATGAAAGGATGTTACGTTCTTATCCCGCTTCATCTGCCGTCCATAGATTTCAGAGTATGTTCCCGAGACGAGATATTCTCAAACCGATCCTTCAGAGGACACTCCTACTCATGTATATTACGAGAGCTCGCTCCTACTCCCACACGTGTAAGAGAGGGTAGTGAGGAAACAGTTGTTCAGCCGAGGTTAGCGAGAAGGCCGCCCATGCGACTCCCACTGGTGCATCTCGTGTGTCCCGTCCCGAGGAGCTCATCGATGGATCGGATTTATTCCCCATTTCCGTGACAGTGGCCATAGAAGGTTCTTAGTAGATTTATGTGTGATCATGCACCCTAGTTTTAGGATAACCTTCCCGCTTATGGAGTTATCTAGTTTAGGGGCATGTATTTCCTTAAGTATATTTTCTTTTATGGGTTTGCATAAGATAATGATGTATGAACATAACCCACCCTTTGAGTGAGGTTATTGTATGTAAATATATGCTATAATGTGCTTATGGATGTTATATGATGGAGCCTAAGTGATATGATGTGATATATTCTTAAACGTCTTATTATACCCCGCTTACTCGTTCACGTTGTACTCGGCTCATGTTTTCAATTATGTGTTTAAAAAAAAAAAAAATGGCTCGTAATTTCACTAAGTATTTTCAAATTATGAAGAAAGAACCAAAGCAAGGAGTAAAGTCTAGTCATTAATCAGATTCAACCTAGGTGTATCTGGTTAATTACTAGGGTGTTACATTTTGGTATCAGAGCAGTTCGATTCTCATGGAGCCTGAGGATTGGACTAGCTATGCTTCTAAAGCATAATACGTTAGTAACGTCATGTGTAGATGTTTATCATTAGGATGAGCTTGAGGATTAGAAATACATGACTACTGTATGTTGAAAGTGCCATGGTAACTTGCTCACTTTGCATGGAATATTGGGCCCGATCACCTCAGTGTTGTTGTTTTGTGTGTATAGGGACCAATGGCACGTCGACAACAGACTAGGAGCGCAGCACAGAATAATCAAGACAACGAGACAGCCGAAGCACTCCGCGACGTAGCAAGGACCATGAGAATGATGATGGAACGAATGGATCAGGATCGTCAAGCCAATATGAATCAGGGACATGAGATTCCTGAACATGCCTGTTTCGGGGAGTTTCGTAAGGCAAACCCACCAGTTTTCAAGGGGACACTGAATCCAAATATTGCAGATGAATGGATTCGGAATATTGAGAAGGTCTTTGCTGTAGTCCCATGCTCGGAGGAGCAAAAGGTCACCTTCGCTACTCATATGCTTGAAGGTGATGCCGGTTTCTGGTGGACGGGTGTTCGAAGACTCCTGGAGACGACCGACATGGACATTGATTGGGAACTTTTCAAGGTCCATTTTTATGAAAAGTACTTTCCAGAGTCAGTTAGAAATGCCAAGGACATTGAATTCATGCAAGTTGTCCAGGGGAATATGAATGTGGCCCAGTACACTGCCAGATTTGAAGAACTCATTAAGTTCTCAAGAATGTACCAAGGAAATCCTGATGAGTACTGGAAATGCATTAAATACGAGTCAGGGTTGAAGGCGGAACTTAATGTGGCAGTTGCACATTTGGAGATTAGGGATTTCTCTACCCTAGTTAACAAATGTCGGATTATTGAAGAAGGTCGAGAAAACTAAACACCCCAAAGTCGATAATATTACCAAAAAGTTAACACCTCAAGGTCGCTAGCTCAAGAGGCGAGTCGACCTCCATTTCTCAATCAAGACCACAAGGGACACAAAGAAATTTTCAACAAGGAAGGCCAAACAACAACAATCGCTATAATAACAACCGCTACAACAATAACCCCAAAGTAATAATCACAACAACAACAATAACAACAATAAAGGGAAATCACCACAAAGAGGTCCAAAGAAGATTCTCCACGGCTGCGCCATCCATGGAATGTCCCAAGTGCGGCAAGAATCATGGGAGCATGCCATGTCGAAATGAACAAACGTATGCTATCGGTGTGGAAAACCAGGTCATTACTCCCGAGAATGCACGGAAAGAAACCCGCCAACCCCCAATCCCAAGCCGCAATACCAGGGAAGGGTATTTACTGTTAATGCTGAAGAAACAACGAAGTCATGAAATCTCGTGGAAGGTAAGGGTAATATGCATGGTAAAGACTTAATTGTACTATATGATTCTGGCGCTTCTCATTCTTTTATCTCCCATTCATGTGTTAAAAGCCTTAATTTACCTATGACTGAGCTTCCTTTTGACCTTATTATTTCTACCCCGACTGGAAAACCCGTTAGGACTTGTAAATGTTGTTTAGATTGTAGTTTTATTATAGATAATAGATCCTTTGTTTTAGATCTTATTTGCTTACCCATGCGAGGTTTAGATGTGATTCTTGGCATGGATTGGCTTGAGGCCAACTGCATCGTTAAAGCTCATATGAGAAAACCATCACTTTTCTTCCTGTTGCTATTGAACCTAAGAAACCCATAAGTCTTTACATAACTGCTGTGGAAATGGATTGTGGTAAGGGTGAGAGTAAAGGTTACATTTTCTTAGCCGCTAGTGATGTAGACTTTGAGCAAAGTATCGATGAGATACCAATAGTAAGAAATTATCCTGAAGTATTTCCAGATGAGATACCAGAGTTTCCCCCCAAGAGAGAGATAGAGTTTTCCATAGAATTGCTTCCGAGTGCAGGACCTATATCCATAGCCCCATACAGGATGTCCCCATTAGAATTGACCGAGTTAAAAACTCAATTGGAAGATTTATTGGAGAAAAAGTTTGTTAGGCCTAGTGCATCACCTTGGGGAGCCCCTGTGTTGTTTGTAAAGAAAAAGGATGGGAGTATGAGGATGTGTGTAGATTATCGGCAGTTGAATAAAGTAACAGTGAAAAACAAGTATCCTCTGCCTAGGATCGATGATTTGATGGACCAACTAAAAGGTGCGGTAGTGTTTTCTAAGATAGATTTGAGGTCAGGCTACCATCAAATTAGAGTGAGAGATGAAGACATACCTAAAGCGGCCTTTCGCACTCGATACGGCCATTTTGAGTTTGCAGTAATGTCCTTTGGGTTAACCAATGCTCCAGCTATTTTTATGGATTACATGAATAGGATCTTTCGGCCCTATTTAGATCAGTTTGTAGTTGTCTTTATAGATGACATTCTCATATATTCTAAGACCCATGAAGAGCATGAATGCCACCTGACCATAGTACTGGAGATCTTGAAGGAAAAGAAACTATATGCCAAGATTTCCAAGTGTGAGTTTTGGTTGGATAAGGTGCAATTTTTAGGGCATGTAGTATCTAAGAAAGGAATTGTCAGAGATCCTAGTAAGGTAGAAGCGGTAGTAAATTGGGAAAGACCAACCACTGTAACTGAAGTAAGGAGCTTTTTGGGTTTAGCCGGTTATTACCGTCGATTTATCAAGGGATTTTCCCAGATTTCGCTACCTTTGACCAAGCTGACTAGGAAGAACACCCCTTTTCATGGACCCTGAGTGTGAAAAGAGCTTTCAAGAGTGAAAATACAAGCTAACCTCTACTCCTCTTTTAGTGTTACCCGACCCCAATGTGCCTTTCGAGAGGAATTGTGATGCTTCAAAATAGGGTTTAGGGTGTGTATTGATGCAAGATAGGCAAGTGGTGGCCTATGCATCAAGACAACTCAAGCCACATGAGGCAAACTACCCTACCCATGACCTTGAGTTAGGCTGCCGTCGTGTTTGCTCTAAAGATTTGGAGACACCATTTATATGGAGTTAAGTTTGAGGTGTTTTCCGATCACAAGAGTTTGAAATATCTCTTTGATCAAAAAGAGCTAAACATGAGGCAAAGGCGATGGATGGAGTTCTTGAAAGATTATGATTTTGGATTGAATTACCATCCTGGTAAAGCTAATGTAGTAGCCGATGCTTTGAGTAGGAAGTCCTTACAAGTGTCCCGCTTGATGGTGAAGGAGGTTGAATTGATTGAGCAATTTAGGGACTTAAACCTAGGAATGACTTTGACCACTAAGGGCATCGAGCTTGTCATCTTAGAGTGACAAGTGAGTTCAAAGAAAGGATTGTTCAAGCTCAAGGGGACGATCTTTGAAGTTTCAAGAGACTTTAGAGGCGTGAAGGCAGGAAAGTTGATAGGTTTTACCCAAGGAATGGACGATTTGTGGAGGTTTAAAGGTCGAATATGTGTACTGCTAGTGGTGGCCTCCGAAAGGATATTTTGGAGGAAGCCCATAAGAGCCATTTTACCCTTCATCCTGGTGCCACCAAGATGTATCAAGATTTGAAGAAGATGTTCGTGGCCTGGAATGAAGAAAGATGTGTGCACATGGGTGAGTAAGTGCTTGGTGTGTCAAAAGGTGAAGATTGAACACCAAAACCCTCCTCGAATGCTGCAACCTCTGCCGATGCCTGAGTGGAAGTGGGATAGTATCTCCATGGATTTTGTGACTGGATTACCGAGGACCCAAATGAATCATGATACCATAAGGGTAATCGTGGATCGATTGACGAAGTCACCCACTTTTTACCTATTAAGGTGACTTATTCCTTGGATAAGTTAGCACAATTATATATTCAGGAGATAGTAAGGTTACATGGGGTGCCGTCGACGATAATCTCGGACCGGGATCCGCGGTTTACGTCACGATTTTGGGAGCCTTTCAAAAGGCATTTGGTTCAAAGTCGTGTCTAAGCACGGCCTATCACCCCCAAACAGACGGTCAATCTGAAAGAACTATCCAAACCTTGGAGGATATGTTAAGGGCATGTGTTTTAGATCAAAGGGGAAGTTGGGATAAGTACACACATCGATTGAATTTGCATATAACAACACTTATCATGCAAGTATCGGAATGGCACCGTATGGGGCCCTCTATGGACCGTAATGTCAATCTCCCTTATGTTGGTATGAACCCGCAGAGCAAAGTTTACTCTGACTGATATTGTGAGGGAAACAACGGAACAAATCAAGAAGATTAGGGATAAGATTCTTACCGCTCAAAGTCGATGAAAAACTATGCGGACAAGCGGCAAAAACCGCTAGATTTTCAAGAAGGGGACCACGTGTTCCTAAGGATCACCCCCACCACAGGCATAGGCCGAGCAATAAAAGTAAAGAAATTGAGCCCCAGATTTCTTGGTCCTTTTGAAATCCTTACCAAAGTAGGACTCAGAGCTCACCGTATAGCCCTACCCCGAGTCTATCCAACCTTCATGATGTTTTCCATGTCTCTCGCTTAAGAAAGTATCAATCTGACCGAGTCATGTACTAGAGCGAACATGTACAATTAAGAGATAACCCGACATTTAACTTACTACCCACGAGAATCGTCGACCGAGGAGTTAAGCAAGTTAAGGAACAAGGTCAGACTCGGTCAAAGTAGCATGGGGACAGGTGAAACCGAAGAACTTACATGGGAGCTGGAATCAAACATGAAAGCACAATACCCCGAGTTGTTCCCAGGTAACAAATTTCCGGGGCGAAATTCTATTTAAGGAGGGGAGTAATGTAACGCCCAATTTTTACTGTAATTTTCTTGTCATTAGAAATTACTCAATTACCGAATTAGTAGGTAATTATTACATAAGATTTGAGGCCAAACAATCCTCAATAAAGGAATATAACATTAGAAGAGAGGTTAGGAACGATTCATGCGAGAGTCGCAAATCCCGAATTTCAGTACGTATAAAATGACCAAAATGCCTCAAGTTATTTTACTCAGAAAATGGGGATCGTGGGCCCCACCTATTCTCAAGGGGATATTTTGAGGATAATAAGGGATTGTTTGTGTTATGTGTGTTAATAGAGCGAAGGATCTCAATTTTGAGTTCGACGCCACAAATGACCAAAACGCCTCAAGGTCGCTTTAACTCCGATGTGCGTGCCGACCGAGCCCGAACCTCACTAAAATGTTTTAAAATGTGTTTTTAAGCCATGATTAACCATTGGTTAAGCTCGGTGGCCTCGGGCAATTTTAAGTGAAAGTACGATTTTGTCCCTGTTTTTGGGCAGTTTTGCGAATTTCGGGATTTTTGATTCATATACCGAAACCTAAGCAATATTAGGCTCAAATTAAAGCTTATTAAATTCTAAATATTAATGTAGAGTCAAAATTATATATTTAGATTGATTAGAACCCAAAATTGCTCAAAAACACCCAAATTGCTTACTAATTCACTTAAACCCTTAACCGTAAATTCTCTAAATTACATGAATACCTTGCCTACACCTAAATAATGCATGGAACACACAAATTTCACTTCTTTGGGCTGTAATGGACGAAATTATTGATGCCATTATGCAGCTGAATTATTGCCAAAAGTTGCACTAAAACAAAATGCCAAAATGTCACCATAAGAGACATAATTCCTTAATTTCATACAACTTTGTCTAAAATGATTTTTCCTCCCTTATTTCTCCTGCAAAATTCCGTCCACTACCTCATCATTTTGGCCAATTAGAAGCCTCAAAATCTTCTATAAATAGGCTTGCTTGAGTGGTCTTGGAATGCTTGGTTCATAACTAGTTTTTAGGAGCACCAAAAACTTTCTTTCTTCCTCCTCTTTGGCTGAATTCTTTCTTCAATTTTTTCAAAGAGATTTTGTTTCATTTCACTTCAAGAAACCAAGTTCTCTTCCTCTTCTTCAACTCAGATTAGGTAGGGAGTAGTTTCTAAATTTATTTCTATGCTTTGAGGAGTTGTGTTTTTAGCTCAAAATGATGAAATTATGAACTTGCCTTAGCTTTTCATTTTGGTTTTCCTCTTCAATTTTTCTTTAACCAATTCAACCATATGGCCTAGGTGGAACTAAGATGATGGCTTGATGATGAGGACCTTGAGGGTGGGTTGTAAATCCATCACAAGTTAGGCCTCTAAAGCTTGAAAATTCCACTTGATGCAAAACTTTAAAGAATAATGCTTTATGATGCTAAAACAAAGATTTTTAGTTTAGAACTTGAAAGATGTATTTTTTCCTTTTATGTTTTATTTCTTGTTAAGATATGTATTGGGTTGAATTTATAATTCTTTTAAAGTCTTGAAGGAGCTCTAGTAAAGAAACAAAATGAATTTGCATCCATGATTAAGTTTATGCTTTGCATAACCATGTTTACCTTCTATGTCATCACTAAATTTTCAAGAATGAATAAATGAACTTGCATTTCTCATGTTTAAATTCCAAGCTTGTATCTCATGTTTATATTTCAAGTCATCACTTAATCTTTCAAGATAATAAAGAGTTTGTTTCTCATATTTAATTTATGCTCTCACTATATTTTATAATGGCTAAAAGAATCAACGCATGGCATGTTTATTTTATGCCATCACCTAAAGATCCTAGAGCTCAAAGACTTGCCCATGTATCACAAGCAAAGAAATATGATTATTGGAGTTAAAGAATTTATTCTTTAAAAAGTCTTGAGATTGGAGCTTAAAAAGATGTAATAATAATATTCTCTTCTCCCTCTATCGGTCTGTGCGGACTACCGCTCCGGTTTCTTAATATTCTCTTCTCCTCTATCGGTCTGTGCGGACTATCGCCGCTCCGGTTTCTTAATATTTTCTTCTCTCCTCTATCGTCCTGTGCGGATTACCGCTCCAGTTTCTTGTATCATGTTTATATTTCAAGTTCTTGTATCATGTTTAATTTTCAAGTCATCACCTTAAATCTTAAAGATAAAGAAATGGAATTGCATATCATGTTTATAATTCCAAGCTATCACCTTATAAAGATAAGATTAAAATAAGGTTGCATAGCATGTTTATAATTCTAAGATGTCACCTAAATCTCTAAAGCTCAAGACTTACTCCTTTTATCTTAAGTGAGAATTTCAATTGTGAAGATCCTCCCAAATTTGACAAAAGAACTAGTTTCTAAATGAGTTTTAAGGCTTTGCAAGGATTTTACGGGGAACTAGTATTTTATATGCACTTAAAATATGATTCTATGTAATTGCATGAGGTTCATGATTCGCCATCGATCTGAGTTTAGTATCAATGTGTGATAATGATTTGATATGATTGAAGTTGTGATAATTATGGTTTATTATTAAGAGAATGATTCATAATTGGTTTAGTAACTAATTAGTTCTATAATTGATAATTCTATGTAAGGATTGGATGCTTATTAAGTACTTGATATCATTGAATGATATTTTGGCTTGCATGTTATAGTTGTTGTTGCAAATAATGAGAATGCTTGTACATGAAATGTTCTTTATTATGTAAAATTTACCTTTGTTGCTAGAAGAAAGTGTATCATTGTAAAAGTGTAATTTGGAAAGATTCTGGCTAAGGAAAGACTTGGTATTTAAGCGTGTCCATTGTGACCCACCTCTCTTTCCTGGGAATCTCCCATATGCATGATTACAGTTGATATATATTATTCTAGCTTAAGACTATAAATGAGAAAATGTTATGATGTTTATGAATTGTATTATGATATAACATGCAAAGATTTAATGATGACTTAAACTTATAAGAAAATGATCCTTTGGAACCATCAGACTATAGGTGGTGAAAAGGTGATTTTAGCCAGCTAACCCGTTCTCTCAAAAGGGTAGAGTCGGGACTTTAGCTTATCAAAAGGGATAAGTATATGCTAGTGACGACTAGTAAAATATGAGCTCATAACCTAAATTACTCCCAAAAGGGTGGAGTATAGGGTGGCCCAAGGAAAATAATGATGATGATAAGATTTTAAGTCATCAAAGGCACTAAAGAAATGAAATATGTGCACTGTGTCCATGTGTAGCTAATATTATATGACGTTCTTTTATGCATGTTATTTTGATAATGATGATGAGGAATATGATGTAATGATAAAGGAAATGTTCATTGTAAATATGACATGTTAAGAATAAGATGCATTATAAGACGGATGATTAAAAATTGACGAACCTCGGTTAAGTATTTGTCCGAACTTAAAATGAATCTTTGCATGCTCACTATTTTAGAATAATCCCGAGGTTCTTGGGGACTTTGATGATGACACTGTAGAAGGAGGTGCCCTCACCGAGAATTCTTTAGCAAGATTCTCACTCCCTTTCTTTATTTCCGTCATTGTCTCCAGATTCAAATGGCGACATTCGTCCTGTTCGTTGATACCCCTACTTGGGAATTCCACTATGATCCGGTGCATCGCTCGTATCATTTTGAAGGGAGGTGCGCAGTTCGTGTTTTTATTTACATAGGCCGTCCATTTGCACATCCTGTCCCTAGTTATCGATTTTCTCCTACTTCTCTGTATGGCGATGAAATGGTTTCGAACATCCACCTCCACTTGATGAGAGGATGTTACGTTCTTATCCCGCTTCATCTGCTGTCCATAGATTTCAGTATGTTCCGAGACGAGATATTACAAACCGATCCTTCAGAGGACACTCCTACTCATGTATATTCTGAGAGCTCGCTCCTACTCCCACACGTGTAAGAAAGGGTAGTGAGGAAACAGCTTGTTCAGCCGAGGTTAGCGAGAAGGCCGTCCATGCGACCCAGCCTGGTGCATCTCGTGTGTCCCGTCCCGAGGGAGCTCATCAGTGGATCGGATTTATTCCCCCATTTCCAGGACAATGGCCATAGAAGGTTCTTAGTAGATTTATGTGTGATCATGCACCCTAGTTTTAGGATAACCTTCCCGGCTTATGGAGTTATCTAGTTTAGGGGCATGTATTTCCTTAAGTATATTTTCTTTTATGGGTTTGCATAAGATAATGATGTATGAACATAACCCACCCTTTGAGTGAGGTTATTGTATGTAAATATATGCTATAATGTGCTTATGGATGTTATATGATGGAGCCTAAGTGATATGATGTGATATATTCTTAAACGTCTTATTATACCCCGCTTACTCGTTCACGTTGTACTCGGCTCATGTTTTCAATTATGTGTTTAAAAAAAAAAAATGGCTCGTAATTTCACTAAGTATTTTCAAATTATGAAGAAAGAACCAAAGCAAGAAGTAAAGTCTAGTCATTAATCAGATTCAACCTAGGTGTATCTGGTTAATTACTAGGGTGTTACATGTTTCATAAAGTAGATTTCTAAAATGTAAAAAGAATAACAGAACAGCAAAAACTTTATAAGCATGTGATAAAAAAAAAAGACATAACAGAGAAATATAAAGGAGATCAAAGAGAGGAAAATAAGACAAAATATTCTTATAATGATTCGACCAAAACTGGCTACATATAGTATTCGACAAATGTTAAAGTTCCACTAAAACATCTTTCTTAACCCGAGAAAGAACAAATGAATAATCTTTACATTAGCCTTCCCAAGCTCTCATTTGTTACCAACAGACAACCCCTGCTACCACAAATTGAGTAATTCTTCCCCGTCTCTCCAAGCTAAATCGAGTAGTTCTTCCTAGCCTCTCTAAGTTGAACCATGACCAGTAAATCATTTATTACTATCACATTGAAAGTAGCCTTTAACTAGCCTTTCCAAGCTAAACCATGACTAATAAGAACACCTCATGTCGCCTTGCAAGTAGTTTTACATTAGACTTTTGAAACTATCTCATAACGATCACTACTGGATCATGAATACAAAGGTTTTGTGTTTGGGTTATTACTCAAACTAACCTACACTTAAGTTTCCTTAACATATACATTAAAAGATCCTGAGAAAACTTGAATGACTTCCTTCTATCATTTCTTCCTAGGAAGAATGTAAATATGTTTAAGAACGTAGAAGGAAGATTTACACAAGTAAGGAATCTCATTATATATTGATGTAAACCTTATTGGAGATGAGGAGAAATTTTTGCAGAGTTTTCTCTTTATGCACAAAGTCTCTCACTTTTACGATAGAGCACGGCATCTCTATTTAAAGAATGTTTTCTTTGTGACCATTGCCTTTGATTAGATCTTCCAAGGACATGTGTTTATTTGTCTTCTATTTGTGTCTTGGAAAGATAGTCTAAAAGAATAGCCTGCCTGTCTGTTAAATTAGTTTGCAAAAGCCGTTATGGAATAGAGGTTTCTGATATCCTTTAGAAAATTGCTCTTACTTCCTAAACCATGGTTTCTGAACTTTTTCTTCCAGGACTTGGGGTAGTTGACTTCAAAGACAAAAAAGATGATTAATTGGTTCTGACATCAAGATTTTACCCTTTTAAATTCAAATTCAAATTTGAAATTCAGATTTCCCTCCATTTCCTTTCTAAGGAAGTATATGTGAAGCAGCCTCTTGGTTTTGAGAGTAAAACCTTCCCAACAATGTCTTTCGCGAGCTTGGTATGATAGACTGAGCACCTTCTTACTGAAAAATGGATTTAAGAGAGGTAATGTTGCCACTACTCTTTTTACTCTTGAACAAGATAATAACTTTCCGGTGGTTCAAATATATGTTGATGATATTATATTTGGCACTTCTAGTCATTCTCTCTATAAAAATTTTTCAAAATTAATGCAGAATGAATTTGAGATGAGCATGATGGGTGAACTCAAATTCTTCCTTGGTTTGCAAATAAAACAGCAAAAGGAAGGAATCTTGATCCATTAAGAAAAATATACAAAAGAGCTTTTGAAGAAATTCAATATGGATCAAGTAAAACCAATGAGTACCCCTATCCATCCATCTCAAATCATAGATGTTGATAAAAATGGTGAGAAGGTTTTAGAAAGTAATTATCATGGAATGATTGGTTCACTATTATATCTTACAGCTAGTAGACCAAACATTCAACTATGTGTGGGAATTTGTGCTAGATTTCAATCTAACCCAATGCAATCATACTAAAATGCTGTCAAAAGATCATTCAATATCTATCAAGTACTACTAATCTTGGCTTATAGTACAAGAAAGGTACTTCTTGTGATATTGTAGGTTTTTATGATGTTGACTTCACTGGAAATAGAGTTGAGAGAAAAAGCACCAGTGGTTGCTGCTATTTCTTTAGAAGAAGCTTAATCACATGGTCATACAAAAAGTAGAACACAATTGCTCTTTCTACTGCAGAGGTAGAATATGTAGCTACTGTAAACTATTGCACCCAGATGCTGTAGATGAAGAACCAGCTGAAAGATTACCACCAGAAGTATTCCAAAATCCCTATCTACTATGATAATACTATTGCTATTAATGTTGTAAAGAATCCTATCCAACTCTAAATCCAAGCACATTGATGTTAAACATCATTTTATTCGTGATCATGTTCAAAAAGGAGATGTTGAGTTAATGTTTGTGAATACTAAAGACCAAGTGTCTGATATTTGTACGAAGCCATTAGCTGAAAATCAGTTTTGTATTTTGAAAAAGCTTTTAAACTTAGTTGTTTTTAAATCTGCATAAGTATTCCTGCATAAACCATCTCTAGATACTCTTTATCTTCATAACTCCCAAACTAAAGCCTACAAAGGAAGAACTCAGTTCGCAAGACTAGGTATGAAATTGAAGATCAGAATTCTAGTTTGCAAGTTTAGAAAGTATATGGGAAGGTCAAAAAAGAGAAATGAGGACCAAAAATTGAAGTTTTTATGGGTTCAAAGGATTCAGCATATGAAGATGGATTTATGATGATATGTGATAAGTCTCCAATAGGTCAGAAAATGATTAGTGAAGCTCAGAAAGAGTTAGAACCCTCTTTTTCGAAAGAAGGATGAAGAGGCAGGATAATATCCTTTCTTTTAAGTTTATCTCTCCCACATCGTTTCACCTTCAGTCAATCATGTCACATCACTTAAATAACCCCCACTCCTCACACATCACCACTTTTTACCATTGTCTTCAACCTCAACCATTTCATTTTCTCCCAAAACTTCTCTTCCCTATAACCATAAACCTCTTCTCTCAAACCCTTTTTAAGCTTCAACCTTTTCTTATTCCATCAACACACACACAACCCTGAAAATGGCTGAAGGAAAACACTATTCAGGTCACATCACTACCTCTTCTCATGTTCAATGAACCTCTTCACCAACAACACTATGCTGACAACTATTCTCAAAGGCCTGTGGCCCCTGGGAAAAGGATTATTCAAGCACTGATGGTTCAAGTTCTCATCCTCCTGGTGGTTATTTCCTTTTAGGCATAGGAAGGTTTCTTCAACTTGACCGATTGGGTCTTCACTAGGATAGTCACCGCTTTCGATTCCCAGTTGGTACAAGTATCCAACTCATTACTGACCTTTTATATTAGAGGTGTTGATATGGAGCTGAGTATAGATGACCTTTCAAGCATCATTCATGCTCCCAACAAAGGAGTCAGATGCTCCTCTAAGAAACTAGTTTGAAAAGCTTGGCATAACAGCAGAAGTTTCTAAGTGTCTAAATATCTGATGGACTCTCCCAGATATCAACCTTAGGAGATAAACATTTCTATGTTGAACTCCAAAGCTCGTCAAATCTTCACCTTAATCCAATTTTTTCTTCTTCTGCATCTGGGAAGCACACATCTGCTAGTTGGAATGGATTACATGCTTTTGTTTTGTTTGTTGGCAAAAAGAAAGGTCAACTTGCCTAGATTGATTTTTGACTACATGCTAAATAAAACTTCTCTAGAAAATAAAAGAACTGCTGCTGTTCCATATGGGGTTCTGTTGACCAAGATTTTTGAACATCTGCACTACCCTCTAGCAAATGAGTGGTATGAGTTTATGGAAGGTATTATGTACTCTCTCAACTCGTTCAAAGCCTAAGAAGACCAACAGGTTCTGCCTCATCTAGTTCAAGGAGGCAAAATTAGAGGATAAAATATGCATTGCTCAACTTTGTTGCCTAAGATGAAGAGGAAAGGGATAGAAAAAGAAAAAAAAACAGTGATAAAGCTTGAAAATAGCTCAAAGGACGCTACCGAGTCTGAAGAATCATCTGATTCTTCCAAATCGCAGCAAGGACTAATTGTGTCTTATAGAAGAGGAAGACGACATCGACCAGGACATGGGGCAAATAAGGAAGAACAGAGGTCTTCTTTCACCTCTGAGCCTTCAGGGTCTTATATGCAAGAATCATCTTCTTCATCGAAATCTTCAAGTTCTGAATCAGATCCTTCAGAACATGAAAAGTCTTCAAGTTTTGAGTCAAACTCTTCAGAATATGAAAACACGAGCACAGTCCTTGTTTTGGACTTACCTCTGGATGCAGACTCTATCCCTGCCCCCTAACCTACTCCTCCTCCTGCTCCAATTGTTCCTGAATCATCTCAAGCTCAAAATGCTGATCCCTCATCAAGCTAACCAAGACCAACAACACAGCCAAACCTCATAGAAGTGCAAGCACTGCTGCATGAACAACGCCTTATTAATAACATGATGTATAAGGTAGAAGCTATGACTACTGAGAAGGCTGCCCAACTCAAACATCATGAAGAACTACTGTCTCAGATTCTTCAGACCTCTCAAGATATTCTTCATGAAGTTCAGTGTCGAATGTCAAAGGAACAAAGTTAAATCCTTGTGATCACTATTTGTTTGGCAAACATCATAGGGTGTCTTTCAGCAAAAGATAGAAGCTGAACAAGAATATTTTGGATATGGCTTACCATGATGTATGTGGTCCAATGGTGGTGGAGACTCTAGGTGGTAGCAAATATTTTATGGCATTCATTGATGATGCTTCATGGAAAATGTGGATTTATTTCCTTAAAAGGAATGACCAGGTGTTTCAATACTTTAAGAGGTTTCATGCCATGGTGGAGAGAGAAATAGGGAAACCTTTGAAGTGCCTTCATAGTGATAATGGGGGAGAGTGCACTTCCCATGAATTCAAGAACTATTGCTTTGAACATGGCGTCAGGCATGAGAAGATGGTTCCCAACACCCCACACCATAATGGCATGGCTAAAAGAATCAACATAACCATTATGAAGAAAGTCAGATGTATATTGAGAATGGCTAAGCTGCCTAAGCAATTCTAAGTTGAATCTATTCAAACAGCATGCTACTTAATTAACATATCTCCATCTACTCCTTTGGGACATTCCTAAGAGATTATGGTCTAGACATGATATTAGTTACTGTCATCTAAAGATGTTTAGGTGTAAAACCTTTTCTCATGTAAGTAAGAAGCAGAGACATAAGCTTGATTATAGAGTAATTCCTTGTATATTTATGGGCTACGGAGATAAGGAATTTGGCTACAGGCTCTAAGACCTGAAAAAAAAAAATAAAAAAAGAGGATTATTAGAAGTAGAGATGTAGTGTTCCATGAGCAAGAAACTATGTCAAATTCTGCTATTCCAAAGAAAACTAGTGAATCTAGTAGTAAGATTGAGTTTAAGCTAGCCTCTGTCCCTAAAAAAAAAAATACCACAAAAAAGGGAGATGTTTAAGACCATGGGTTGATAATGAGCCAGTAATTGATGATCATATAGATAAATGAGGTGTTGAGTAGGGGGACAAAGCTCTTACACCACAGCTTAGAAGATCTAATGGAGAGCAACATCCATCTAGCAAGTACCCCAATTCAGAGTATGTCCGTATTACTACTGAGGGGGAGCTAGAGAGTTTTGAAGAAGTTCATATTCATAAGGATAAAGTTCAATGGATTAATTCCATGCAAGAAGAGATGGATTCCTTGTAAAAGAATGATACTTATGAGCTAGTAAAACTCCTAAAAGGCAAGAAACCCTTGAAGAACAAATGGGTGTTCAAGCTGATAAAGAATGGCAACAAGCTAGTGAAGTATAAGGCTCGCTTGGTTGTAAAAGGCTTCGGTCAAAAGTCAAGAATAGATATTTGCAAGATTTTCTCTCTAGTTGTCAAAATGAGTTCTACTCGAGTGATTCTCAGATTGACGGCTAGCTTGGATTTGGAGCTTGAGCAGTGAGATGTGAAGACTATATTTCTCAATAGTGATTTAGACGAAGAAATTTACATGGATCAATTAGAAGGATTTGAGGAGACTGGAAAGAAGCACATGGTTTGCAGAATGAAGAAGATTCTGTACAGCTTAAAACAGGCTCCTAAACAGTAGTACAAGAAGTTTGACTCGTTCATGATAAGTCATGGATATATCAAGACACATGCAGATCACTGTGTATATGTCAAAACATTCCTAGGTGATAAGTTTGTTATCCTTCTGCTACGTAGATGATATGTTGATTGTGGAATAGGGTGAGAAGATGATTGGTCACTTGAAAAAGAAGCTATCAAAGTCCTTTGATACGAAAGACCTAGGCCCTACAAAACAAATTATAGGTATGCAGATTTTGTGAGATCAGATGGCTAGAAAGCTTTGGTTGTCACAAAAATGATATGTAGAACAGGTTCTAGGAAAGCTCAACATGAAAAATGCTAAAAAAGTTAGCACACAATTGGCCAATCATTTCAAACTCAGCAACAAGAGTTGCCCCACTACTGAAGAAGAAAAGAAAGCTATGGCTAATATTCCTTACTCCTCTACAGTCAAGAGTTTGAGGTATGTTATGGTTTGTACTTGACCAAATATTGTTCATGCAGTTGGAGTTGTTAACAGGTTTCTTTCCAATCCTAGTGAAGACCTTTGGGAAACTATGAAGTAGATGTTGAGATTTCGGAAAAATAGTTTAAGAATGTGCTAGTGCTTTGTGTAACACCTTCCTAATTACCATATTTTACTCAAGTATCAATATAGTAATTAGAAAAGTATTACTTACCTTTACAATCTATACTAGTCGAAAATAATTAAAATAAAATAGTGTAAACGCGTAAGTTGCAAACCCAATATATACATATATGGACATTGTTGTTAATTTTATAATAGGTAATACTGTAAAACAAACTAGTCATTTCCTAAACAACAGGGACTCAGTCCACAAAAGAACATCCCTACCAGCTAGTCTAACCTACTCAAAGTTGAGATCCAGCAAAACTTTATACAAACAGAAAATGAATCTCATCAATATCCAATAAGGTCAAACTACGGTCTGGGGATTCTATTCCTAAACTGCTGCTATACATACATCAAAAGTCCCTGAGTTGTCCCATGGTCTCCTAAATAAAACCATTTGCCATTGGTGCAATGGCATTGCCCCCAGCTGGGGCATCAGGATCAACTGGCGGATCGGAGTCGGAGGAAGAGGACGAAGGATCGTCTCCAGGAGGGGACATAGGTGGTGCAGGTGGAGCTACAAATACATCAGGGTGTGCCATTTCAAGAGGCACCTCAGCATAAGGAAAACCTGGGTCGAACTCAGCAGAGAAAACAGAAGTACTAAATGAACGGCTAAAGAACACGTACACTCTGATCCGGGAGTATGCTACAACATATAAAGAGTCTAAGGTTGGATTATAATGCCACTGCCACTGGGGCGAGTCAAGGAAGATTATCACCGACGGCATCCTTAGAATCTGAATACAACATAAAATACATGCAGCGTAGGGATGAGAATATTATAAAATTCTCAGTAGGGTATTCCCTCACCAGTGATCAAAATTAATAAATAAAACATAAATAGGAATATCATTCATTTTTTTTTTCAAGCATTACCAAGTACACTTATATGCAAAAATAACAATAAATTATGCACAGTCCTAGGAATAATTATTAATGTATATGGTTCAGGTAAAGTCAAATGTAACATGATAGTAATTATAAGTTTTTCTCTAGCGATCCATGGAATCCAAGTTAGTGCAGTTGTTTCTCTTTAACATAGGGAAGGCTTAGTTTCATATCCAGTAATATCTGAAGTGGATAACTCCACAAAAAACAATAGACTGTTAGGACATGAGCTCATTCCTATTCGTGATCATCGGACCTCATCTTTTGTTTTTCCATTTCCGAATCACACACAGTTCTATTTCTAGCCGATACATCTACCGACTCATAAAACTTACTGGGAAGTCCTTCTTTTTGCCTCCCTGATATACCCCACATAAGCCTTGTTTCTGTTTTTCCCCCACATGTTGGAATTTGCACAACTGAAGGTCACATTCCCGCTTTCATCAGCATAATAGTCATATGATGTAATTATCTTTTCAAATGCCTACTTATATCACATATGAGCATATAATCATGTCGGAGTCTCATCCATATCTCCTCATCATTTCTATAGAACAATTAACATGCATTCCATATGATATATACCTTAATTCAATGCCATTTTATCATTAGTTTAAGACATCTTTATCATTTCTAGCAACCAGGCAGATTTATCAATCTATAACTCATAATTATTCTCTATATTAGATGACCAATTTAAGAGCCACAAAAATTCTCGATGACATGTCAACATGTCCAGTAGTCCCTGTAAAACTTTCATAGCAAATAGAGACCTCTAACCATGTTAAATAAACTGTACAAATTTAGTGGTCAGATACCACTTATTCGTAGCCTGCACTGAGTTCTCTTAATTTTTAACCCTAGCAATCAATAAAATTAACTCAAGAGAAAAATCACAATAATACTTCAAGAAGTTATAAACACCCTGTAAAAGTTTCAAAGGAAAAATAAATCGTTTGCTATGATAATAAAATCAGACAAATTTACAACTTGATCTCGTAAATCTAAGCAAAGATGAACATCATTTCTGTCACTGATTTTTTTAAAGTAGAAATTCTTGAAACCAATGCTCAAGAAAATTTGTGAAAATATTTCAAGATGTTAGGGCCAACATATAATTTTTCCAGACCATGATCATGACCACAATTATGTCCAAAAATTCATGAGATTTTACTGTATTCAGCAAAACCGAAAATCCAGCACTCTAACTCAAATTTCATTTGGTAAATTGATGATTCTAACCTCATCCAAATCCTCCACCAAAATTTATTCATCAACAAACATATATCACTAACCAAAATAATCTAAAATTTCGTGCAGCACAAGTCATAAAGTCAGAAACTAAATTTGGCAATAAAAGACTCAATAAAACCCTACTCTTGGAAGCTAAAGGTGCCTTGGTCTCTAGGATGCTCCCAAGTGATGCTCTTCACTCCACAACTCTCAAGATACACCCAAGCCCTTCTCCAATCAGTGATGAGTGGGGTAAATAAGATGAGGTTTGGGAATTTTAATCGGTTAGAATTGTAAAGGTTAATGTATAGAACAATTTTAGTGAAGGGAGTTCTTGGTTTTGGTAGCTCCAGCTAGTACATAGGTGATTTGAACACAAAATGGAGCTCTTGGTTATGGAGGAGGCTGCTGGTTTCTTCTCCCTTGGGCTGGCCGAAAATGGCTTTTTAAAGAAGCCAAATTTGTGATGTTTATCCATTAATAAAGTAATGAATATTATAATGTATATTTAGATAATTATCCTCCAATGAAGTAAAGTGAATGGGTGTGATTCAATCTTGTAATTCAAGATTGAATCTTGGCCATTCATTTGATTTAAAAAGAAAGGTTCATTTGTTTTGTAGAGATCTAACTAGTTTTCGGTGTTAGAATTCGCACACTGAAATTCCACCGAACGGGTGAAATAGTGTACCCGAATAATCAAACATTACCCGAAAAATATTGTCGGGTATAAAATCTTTATTTCTACCTATTTCTAAACATAATCTTATAATTTCTCAATTTCTAGCATCTCCAGGATCTAATTCTAGGGTTTCGGCTGTTCCGGCGGGCTGCGGGGCCCGCAAAACACTATTCATGTTTTTTTTTTGGCTGATTTCTTGAATCATTCTCATCATGTCTACATACGTCAAAATCTTAAAATTCTCATTAATAAAACCTCATTTAATTTCCAAAGATGATTAGGGTGTTACACTTTGGAGGACCAGAGCCAGTTCTGAAAGGCTATGTAGATATTGATATAGCAGGTGATCTGGACAGAGAAAATCCACATATGGATTCTTATTTGCTTTTGTAGGTGGAGTCATGTCTTAGCAGTCAAAACTGTAGAAATGTGTTGCCTTGTCCACTACAGGAGAAGAATATGTTGCTATGACCAAAGCTGGAAAAAAAAAAGTTTTGGTTGAAAAGATTCGTTGTACAATTGGGAATAAAGCAAAATAGGTTCGTTATCCATTGTGATAATCAAAATGCTTTGGATTTGAGCAAGAATGTGATGTATCACTCATAGACAAAGCACATTGATGTTAGAAATCATTAGCTGCGTCATGTAGTAGAAGAACAACAATTCAAGTTGTAGAAGGTTCATACTGATAAATACCATGCTGATATGATGATGAAAGTTGTAGTAACAGATAAGCTTCAACTTTATACCAAGTTGATTGGCATGGATCCTAGATGATTACTTCTAAATTATTTCCCCTAGATTAGTTCCTGTTGGCTGGAAGGGGAGAATTTTAACATTCCAGCTAAGATAGAGAAGTCAAAAGCCATGAAACATGGTATTAAATGTCCACAATAGAGTGGCAGGAGGTTGAAAATAAAAATTTGCTCCATGTGAATGATGGTAATAGGCCGATGGTAGAGGTTTTGTTTTTCAACTTGCAGTGCCGAATTTTGTAGTGTATTCACACTACATGAAATCTCTATAAATAGAGATGCTTCATTTAGTTCAAAGACATAACAAGCAGCAGCAGAAGTTACAAGAGTTGCAAAGTGAAGAAAGTACACAAAATGTGTTATTCTTTGAGAGTGAGAGAAAAAATGGAATATGAGAAAATCCCAAAAAGTGTAGGATGTGGGTAAATATATGGAAAATATTTTGAATATCATTTTTATTACTCCTTGGTATTGTAAAATTGTAGTATTTGAATAGGAGGATTCTCATTGGCAAATCTATATTTACCTCTTGGGTTTGAAAGTGTGGAAAGGATATTTATTAACTAGCCTGAATATAGTGAAATATTTTTCAAAGTCTGTTCCATAATTTTTCCTCTGATATGTGGGTTTCTATATTAAAATTCAGTATCTATTTTTTTTTTTAAGTTTTGCACATATTTATTATTAATGCATTGTACCGATTAGGAGATTTTATTTTGGCACTTGTACACTATATGAACTTCACACACTATATGAACCTGTAAAATAATTAAACAAAAAAAAATTAAGTCTTATTTGGTTTGAATTTTCACTTTTTTAATTTTCTATGCTTTTATTTTCAAGATTTTATGAAGAAAATAATGAAAATTAAAAATAAAAAACAAGAAATAGGATTTTATTACTTCATTGCCTTCATTATTTCATTAACAAAATCCTGAAGATTAAAAATACATAATGAAAAAACAGGAACGTTAATGTGGCCATTCTGCGACAGATCATGATCGAGGATAAGCAGTGGAATGTTCCATTAATAAGAAGCATCTTTCCATCAGAAGTAGCTGAAATAATTATTCAAATTCCAGTTATGCAGAACTCCGAAGACAGAATTACATAGACATTGGAGAAGAGTGCTCAGTATTCAGTAGCCCTCTGGATATTTAGTTGCTTTCTAATTTTTTATTTGCACTCAGATCAAATGCACCCCAAATTTTCTAGTAAGTGTCTCTGGAATTCAGTTTGGTCAAGTAAGTGTGTCCCAGAGATCAAAGTCCTAATCTAGAAATTGTTGCATGAAGGAGTTCCAGTCAAGGAAAAGATCAAAAAAAGGATTTCAAACATTGACGACAGCTACCCAAGGAGTGGAGGAGAGTCAGAATCCATCTATCATTGTTTCATTTCATGCTCCCAAGTGGTTTCAGTTTGGAAAGCAGTAGGCCTTTTCAAGCAGGAATGGCTTCATCAGGATCAACATTTCTGGGACTAGTGGATGGAGACCATAACTAAGCTGCGGACTAGACCAAATAGTGCTGACCATATTACTTTAGTGTGCTAACTGTTATGGGAAGTTTGGTTAGCAAGGAATGTAAAGGTATTTGAAAACGAATACATTGGCTATCAAGAAATATTCAACAAAGCCAAGGGACCTTGCTGAAGAATTTACTAGACATAGAATGAATGTTTCCCTTCTTTCCTATTAGACATTTTGTTAGCTTAAAAAGCTATATCTTGGAAGTTGTCTGGGATATCCCTTTTCTCGTTTTCGAAGTCCGAACTGGACTGAGCTTTGTAATCTCATAATTATAAATAAATCTATCTATCTATGATTTTAAAAAAAAAATGTGGCCATTCTGCAGCAGAATAGACTATTTGAACTTGCTGACTACTCATGCATATTTTCTGCTCAAAACTATGTATTTCTATGGATGTTAATGCAGACCTTTTCATTCCCCCTAAAAGAACTCAGCACAGAATTGAAACACGTATCGAACAAAAGACTCTCAGAAAAAGAATTGCCTTATCACATAAAAATGGACAAGAAAAGGAATTATGGGAAAATATCATCCAATTATGAGGAACACAGATCGTATGTAAAATTTATGCTGCAGAACTTGCCAATTTAGGAAGTCACGTTGATTTTTACCCGACAAAACATTCTCTAGGGGGTTTGCAAGTACAATTGGACTTTTCTGCTATACTACAACATTTCATGAGAAGATACATTACTAATAACCTTCTATCAGATCTTGATGAAGCCAAGAGTTCTCACAATCCTCTGAACAGAAATTCAGGCACACATTGCTCAAAGGAAGACCTATCTCTACCTTAAATATGTACACTCCAAAGGTTACTTCGTTCGAATTAATTTACATTTTGTTCTGACTAAAGAATTCTTCACACAGCAAAGAAACAAAAAATTTGCTCATTAAAGGTCCTCACACTGCAAGATGTTTCGATGCTTCAAGACGTTGCGATGCTTGGAAACGAGCAGTGAACCCAACTGTTGTGTGTCTTATTGATCTCTGTCGCACAACGTTGACGTATTCCGGGTCAGTTGCTTGCCCATCATTTCTTATCCACTGTATCATTTGATGGAACATAGGGAAGAACCGCATTTGGATGGAAGCATAGGCAAAATATGGAAGGAGTGAAGCAACAAGCACAAGCAAAGTGATAAGCCAGTACAATGGTGCTGGTGCACAAGCTTCAAGGAAGACCTTATAAGCAGTGGTTGAGAGGGAGGGATCCATGGCACCATATGCCAGGAGGAATATGTACCAGAAAAGAATGCCACCCCAGATGAATATATGTTGGATGTAAGTGAAGTAATTGATGGATAATGCCATTTGGCAATTTACCACCCATACAACACAAGTGTACATGGTGGCTCCGAGAATTTCCAGCCCGACAACTTCCCCTCCTTTGCGGAATGCCTGATGCTCCATCACCTTGATGCAGAAGAAAAATATAATGCTAGCACTCAAGACACCATTGAATGCCCAAGCAAGGATCCGTTTCCAGCTAAATAGGATATTTTGCACACCTTCTTGATACAGTAATGGAAACTGAAAAATGGATACAAAAAAGATGCCATGGGAAGAAAATAATGAAGTGTATAGTGCCATGAAGGAAAAAACAAAAAAAACAAAGATGCCATCTCAAAGGGATTTAGTTTAAATGGATACCTTGAGACATAATTTAGCAGAGACATCCTGGTCAAATACTCCCAGGGCAATAACAGGAAGGGAAGTGAAGAATACATTATATAGTGACAGGAACCAATCATTGTATGCAGCTTGCCCTGAGAATGAGGCATAGATCTCATAGAAGAATAAAGTGAAGCCAAAGGCAATATTCTTGTAAAAGAAATAGCAGATCTGTCAAATCACAAAAGATTAGAAGAAATGTCAACAACCAATTGTAGTAGAAGTAACTGAAAGAAGTGGAATAACATCTCTAACCTCGGTAAGTATTGTGGCAAAGTATATATTAGGATACAGGCCCTATTGTTTATTCAGTTCAACATTACCATTCAACACCTAAGCTTCACAAAATAGTGATACAAACTAAACCTATTTTTGAAGCGCTGTTGTGGACATGGGATTCAAATTAAAGCATGGCAATAAGTCACAGATTCAGTATGAATATCAAATAGAGAAGCCGATGTTTCTGATGTGGTAACTTCAAAGACAAGATTGTTACCATTGATGAGATTCTTCTGTAACACCAATGTCCGTGCACAAGAAGTAAACGCTCTAGAAACCGGAATTGGGCAATTGCAACATCACTTGACATAACTGCCTGAAGATTTCGGTGAAGCCAAGGAAAAACAAGAATTTGAGATCTAAAAGAACAATAACAATAATGAAAACAAATCAAAGGTTGTGATTATAGAAACGTAGGAAAAAACAAAAGAAACTTTGCTGTAAGGAGCATATTTCAGATTTACCTGCATTCCTTCGACACCACTGATACCAATCCCAATATCTGCTTCTTGGAGCATTCCAACATCGTTTGCCCCATCACCAATTGCTAGAGTTGTACTACCAGTTTTACCCTTAACTAGTCTAGTAACCTGCAATATCACAATACGTATATATAGTCTAAGGTTGTACAAACATCATTTGCCTCATCACCAACTGCTAGAGCCGTACTCCCAGTTTTAGTCTTAATTAGTCAAGTAACCTGTGTTATTACAATAGATATTTCTTCACAGACTGCGCGTGCTGAAATCAGCGTAGGAGGAAACCAGAATTGGCCCTGATTTTGCACTATATGTCTCTCTTCCATTAAATTGCTGTTGATTTTCAAGTAGGAATAAACTTTGGGGTCTAAGTATAGTGAAATAGTAATAAGACAAAAACAATTTTGCAACTTGAACTCATAAAGAAAGAAACAAAGTTAAACTATGGAGATAAACTATAAAGTAACAAAGAAAACTTACAAGTGCTTTCTGCTTGGGAGATGACCGACAGCATATAACAGATGCACAGCCAACAGCTAGATCAAGAAACAAGTCCTTTACATCATCTTCTAGCGCATAAGTGAGAGACCTTCCGTCAATGATCAGAGCTAATGCCTCAGAGTTTTCATCAGATGCAGCAAGTAATGCCTTTCCTTCCATCAATTGATGAAGAACACTCGCCTTCATTTCCTAAAGAATCAGCAAGCTTCCATCAAAAATCATACATCTTACAACCTGAAGTTAATGGCTAATAAATTACTCTATTTTATGGTGATATACTCTTGTGCACTAGCACAATATAGATTACAAAAGAAATACTATACTATTACTTAAAAATGAAAATCTTTCAACGGACTTTCTCTTGTGCATGTAACTTGATTTGAATCTACCATGCTTGAGCTAGGCATATTATACATTCTGTTTCACAATGGCTTTTAATTTTCCTCTAAATTTATACCCAACGATTTTATTTATCATCATGACATACAAGCAGCCCATCTATATCTGTATTAATTCTGGCAGACAGAAACAGTTAAGAGTTAAGGTTTACCACTGCAGCAGCAGACTTGTCCTCCACTTTCTCCAGTGATTTGGTTTCCGGAGTGTCTAAGCTAATAATAACTTGCTTCATTCCTTGTCTGAGTAAACTGCAAGCAAATCTGAAGTGACAGAGCAACTATCAAATCAGAGACATCACATTATTTATCACAGAATTTCGAAATCTGTTTCCAAACTTACCCAATATTGATCGCTGTCTCCATTTTATCACCAGTCAATACCCATAGCTTAATGCCTGCCTGTGCTAGCTTGTCAATGCATTCAGGAACCTAGATGACGCAAACAGGTTGATAAGTACATAAAATAAATAATGTCTCAAGTTGTTATGATAGCATAGAACATGGCCAAAGTACACAAATAATAACTTGAAAATATTGAAAAGCACTAGCTCTGATGATTAGTCAAGCAACTCCACTCTGGCACTACAAAAAGAGAGTCTGCCGTCTCGTCTAGTTTCAGAATGAAAAAGAAAAATAAAGTATTCGTAACATACCCCATTTTGAAGTTTGTCTTCAACTGCAGTAGCACCAAGAAGAATTAAATCCTTCTCAATCTTTTCTGATACTTCCTCTACAATCTGCTCCCGATCTGCACTCACTGTGTTCTTAGCTTCCATGAATTCTTTATTAAATAGATTGTACTCTTCCTCATTGAGTTCACGATATGCAAGTATCAAGGTCCTCAAACCAGCATCAGCATATTCATTAATGTGCTGCTTTGTCTTCTCTTCAAACTCCCTTCCATTGCTTGCAAGACGTTCAAACATCACACTGATTGCGAAAAAAGCCACAGATAAAATCATTTTAGTATTTTGAACATCTGAAACCTTGGAAATGATACTCGTGTAGTGTGTCCAAGATAGCGTAGCAGTCATGCACTGTATTCAGATTTACGTAAGACAACAGATCAATGGACTTCATGGAACAGAAATCTGAACAGTTGAAGTTAAAAACTCTGCTTGTTTGCCTCACAAATGAAAGTACCCATACCAAAATAGAATGTGGGAAAGGAAATAATTACTGATAAAGTTTCTGTCACCTATTCTACTAGTTCACACCACCCAACCGCCAGAGAGAAGAAAAAGGGAGGGTGATAATCGAATTCCTACCTTACGAAACCTCTTTGGAAACAAAAGTACGTAACTTAAGTGTATAACAGGATTAAGGACTAAATTTCTGCCCATAAAGGACTAAATTTCTCCTTATAAAAATGTTCATATTGTACCAACTTTAATCTTTAAAATGTAGGATTTGAAAGTAATGAACAGATTATAAACCTGTCAGCGCCTTTGCTAAGTAGTAGTAGCTTCCCCTCCTCATCTCTCACAATTACAGACATCCTCCTTCTTGCACTACTAAACTCTAATATATTTAAAAGTTTGTAGGACCTGCACAAGTCAAAGTGAACAATGCAAATTTCAAGTTGCAGAAAAATGCAAGAGAACAAAATCAGGCTTTCATATACAAGATCAAGAACCTTACCTTCCAGTTGTCTTGCCTGATATGGGATTGAATTCACGCAGTGAAATAGTTGTTTGTGTCCTTTCATAAAACTCAAATCCAAGTTCTCTAGCTGCAATGACAAAAGCTGCTTCATCTGGTGACTCAGCTTCATATGACACTTTACCAGTTTCTTCATCAACTTCAGGTATTGCAGTATGGCATAATGCCAACAACCGCAGGAAATTCTGTATTACATTGCCATGGGGTTCTTTGACCCAATTTCCATTCATGATCCTTTCATCCATGAAGTTAAAACCTTTAACTGGTGACTTTGCTTCAGAAATCAGTGCAACATTGTCATCTTCCGTCAACTCTTGACCTAAAGGTAATCCTTTTCTCCGGGCCATAGCTCTCTCAACTTCTGTAACACCTCGTCCATAGGCAACCCCAGCAATAGAACACTTGATAAATTCCATAGAATTGCAAGTCAAAGTTCCTGTTTTGTCTGAAAGTATGGTGTCAACTTGGCCTAATTCTTCATTCAAATTTGAAGTTCGAGCACGTGCTGGCTGGTCAGTTTCCTCATAATACATGTGCACATCCTGGTTGATGAAAATGCTTTGAAGAACTTTGACAATTTCAATGGAGACATACAAAGAAATCGGAATCAAGTAACTATATAGCATAAGTGCAGTCAAAAAGTGCAAAATTGCTGCAATTGGTGCTTTCTTTGGATCATAGTAGATTGTAGTTTTATCTGGTCTAAGGTACCACCTCTTCATTTTTCCATTATGTAGATCTTCCCTTGTTTCAATCCCAAAGAAAATGGAGCCGATAAAAGAAATCAAAAACAAGACAAAGAACAGGAAGTAGATTATCTTATCCATTCGCCTCTCAACTTTGCTTCTCTTGGAAGGAGGATCTGTTGAATTCTGCATAACCTTTGTATCGTGTCCTGTAAAGACTACCACACCATAGATAAAATCTGTATTCCTCAACTTTGAGTCCCTAAGCAGTAGTTGCTGAGGTGCAAGAGGATACTGTTGATCTTCAAGCTCAAGGCTGCCAACGAAAGAGTACAAATTTGCATTTGGGTCTTCACATTTGATGATAGCTTTGAAATTTTGGAAGTCTGAATCTTCTTGCAACTTTGAAGTTTTTTCCAATGCTTGCTTCAGTTTCAGATTAGTTTCTCCATCAAGATTCATGGTCTCAACATAGCAAATCGCATCATCATAGTTTGATGAAAGTAAGATGAGATCTGCAGGGAAAAATTCATCTTTTTCCACTTTTACTACATCTCCAGCTTTCAAATCCCTCCATTTGGAATGTTCAAAAACACCTTCTCCTTGATGTACTTTAACCCTTCTGTTGTTCATCTCAATATCCTGATGCCATTATAAGACTATATTAGAGACCCATGAATCAACAGTATTAGACAACAAGCAACTAAGTAAGGAATTTAAGGAAAGATAAAGGTGGACCAAACTGAGGCGATACCATTATTAACTCGGTCAAAGAATTTCTTCATTTGCTAAGATGAAAAAAATGTATTTGAGCTGAGAAACAAGAATGTATGATCAAAACAAACTCTCCAGAAAATTCCTTTCAGTTTCAGCATCTAGCATTCACTCACTCACACGTCAGCATTCCTAAAACAATTCAAGCCATGATCTAAAGCCAAAGCAAATTTACCTCTCCCAATTCCCCTACTGCAACAAGTCTCATCATAAATTTCCAAAACCAATTCGCGAAGGATTGCTCAAAGAGCGATGTTACTAGAATTTATTGCTAGAATTTTTGACAAAAAATATGGGTGGTTGTTGGATGGAACAAAGGGGCAAGACCCACTTACCCATCTAAAGAGTCAACCCACATACCACATTACTCTGGCAAATAAATTCGAGCAAAAACTCTGGCTCTTAGGCATTTTTCTTGTTCAAGATTTCACTATTCAAACATGCTATATTTCAAAACTTTCAAACAAACGTACTCAGTTCACATAAAGTTTAAACAACCTAACAGCATATTAACCATAAATTTGCAGCAAAAGCCACGAGATGCTAGCAGCAAAACATTACCTGCTTTCTCCGCCTCCAATCCTCAACAGCCTCTTTCCCCATCGTAGCAGCGACCACAACCACAAGAGGGACAACATTGCTGGCAGACGAGTAAGGCGAAACTGGAAAGAAAGACAGGATTGCACAGACAAGGAAGTAAAAATTGGCCACCCTTCTGAACTGCTCAAACAAGGACTTGGGGAGGAAAGTAGCCAGTGTGTACTTAGTTGTGCTAACATAATTGTCACCATAGTACTGAAAACTCCCTTCAGCACGCTCTGATTCATTGCAGTACACTAATCTTAAGAAGCCAGGGCCCCCTATAATTGAATGGTCATATTTGAATGAAGCTTTCCCACAAGTGAATGCATGGATCCTGCTGCAATGGTGCCTCTTCCTTCTACCACCAGCCATCTTTTGCAACTATTATTATTCTAGGACCCCTCAAGAAACAAAACACTTTGCCAATCTAAAAGGCCAAAAAGTTAAAGTTCAAACATTGGATGGTTCAGCTTTTAGTTGTGTTTCAAGGAGTGAAGAATCCTAAAAAACCAGATTTGCAACCACCAACTGGTCAGAGAGAGAAAGTAAGAAGCATACAATATTGAACCAATGAACCAACTAAAAAAAAGGGAGGGCAAAAGGATCAAAGAAGTTGATTATATTAAGGCAAGAAATACTGAACTTTTTTGGGACCAAGAAATGGACCTTTTCAATAATGATAGAGTCAGTGAAAAAGTGAACTACTTCAAAGCAGTGTGGAGAACAGGTAGCCAGCAGCTATTCCTTTTCAGTGTTCAGAGTTCAGAGGAAGAAAGTTGGCAATGAAATTTGAGCAGAAACAGCAGGTAGGGACTTTTTTTTTTCTCCCTTTTTTGATGACCATTGGGTTGGAAGCTGAAGTCATGATACTGGCATCCCAGTTTGACTCGTAGCTAAGAAGAAGGAACCACAAAATAGACTTAAAAACGTGCCAGATGGGAGTTCTACTTCCCTTCTAAAGACTTCAGAGACTCAACAACTCCAATAAGTATATTACTCCATCAGGGCGGTTTTATTAATCCATCGGGATGGTTTTATGGTTGACTTTTCATATTTAGTTTCATTATTATTAGTTATTAAATTAAATTATTTAATAAATCTAATAATTATTTAATAATTAATAATAAGTAATTCTGAACTTTACAATTTGAAATTCACCTTATAATTTACTTCTCTGTTAGGTCATTAATATCTTTGGTTTTACAGTTTTTTATGCTTCAAATTATCCAACGAGGGCGTGTTTGATTTGCGATGAGAGTCGAATTTTTTATTAGGGAATTTCATTTGTAAAATTTGACATAAAACTTGTTTATTAAAATTTATTCTCATTTTTTATTCTCTTATAAAAAACATCCTAAATGTCAAGAAATTATGGATAATTTAATTTATTTTTATATTGATTATATTTATTAATACAATTAGTAAAAACATAAATAGAATTTTAATTTTAATACGATGAGAATTTTATAAAAATTAGTTTATTGTTTGTTATTAGTAAGTTCGTTTAATAAATTTCTTAGTATTTATAGGGTAATTCTAAATGGATGGCACAATGAAACGGACCGAATGTTCCC
This sequence comes from Dalbergia cochinchinensis, assembly GCA_031216125.1. Lineage (NCBI taxonomy): Eukaryota > Viridiplantae > Streptophyta > Magnoliopsida > Fabales > Fabaceae > Dalbergia > Dalbergia cochinchinensis. The sequence goes on along the minus strand of CM062373.1, from coordinate 46,710,919 downwards.
CATTGCTATGCAGTGGGCGTGTTTGCCGGTTTGGCACACGAAAAAATATTATTTATATTTATTATATGTGGGATATTGTATTGATTTATATTTTATTTATTATTTGATGAAATATAAATTTTACTTAAATAGATACATATCTTATTTAATAATAAAATAAATTATGAGTCAGGATAATGTCCTATATAAAATAAATATAAATAAAACAAGTCATGACGTAAAGCGAAAAAAACTGAGTTTATGAAAAAAAATACAGAGTTTATTCGTACAATTTTTTCTGATTTTTACTCTTTTTCCAAATATCATAACACTGTATTTTTCCTTTTATATAAACACAATGTTTGTTTTCTTTTCTTTTTTTTTTTTTTGGTAATGAAACACAATGTTTGATTGAGATAAAACTTGAAAGGAAAGGTTCAATGTATGAAAAATGTAATTTCAGACAAAAAAAAACACATAATTTTATACATAAAATTTCTTCATATGATTTTCTCTCATTTTTCACCCCAACTAGACAAATTGGAGTGAAATATTATACATAAAATTATCAATGTAGTTTTCTCTTTATCTTTTAGAATTTAATTTAAATACACTGTTAGTATAGAAAATTTATATAAATACACTTTTATGTTATCACATAAGTAAAAAATATTTGATTTAACAATTCACTAATTAAAATTATAAATAGAAACACATAATTGGTTCAACATTAAAATTAAACTCTTATTTTTAACTTTGGATACTATGCATAAATTTTGTTTTAAAACAATATCTCCCAAAAGTTTAAATTGATGGATAAAGACATATGAATAATTTTATATTAATGGTAAAAGCACATAAATAATTTTATATTTTACTTCCTGATTATAATAACTTTGATATCATGGCATAAAATTATCTCTCTCAAAACCTTAAATAGTTGGATAAAAGTAAATAAATAATTTTATATCTTACATATTTTTTATGGCAGTAAAATATTTTCATGTATTTCTATTTAGCATTTGGTAGGAGGACAGAAACAAAGAAAAGTGTGTAAATAAATACATAAATAATAAATATGTATAAGAATATTATTGAAAAGGAAAAATATTAAATTCCTGTTTTCATATTCTATTTTCAATATCCATATTTTTTAAAGATATAAAAATTTTATATTTTTCTATTAGGCGGACAAAATTTTTTTTTTTACTTATTCTTATCTCCACCATTAAATAAATTTAATTAAGCGATATATCTATATTTCTGTTACTGTATCACTACCACAAGCGGCCTTGATAAAATAACGGAGGATAAAATGAGTAGTACGAATTCAAAACGTAACTAGTTCATATGTCAAATTGGCAAGTGGCAACTTGGAGGGCACCTTCAAAAATTTTGCAAACCAACTACCATAAAGTACCTAATAGTATTTACGACTTGTTTGGTTACTTACTTTTCCTCTATGCTGTAGGAAAAAGTGGTGTTAAACAATTGAAACCATCAGTTTTGGTTTTGATTCACTTTTAATTTCTCTTTGACTTTTTACTTTTTTATTTCACGTTAGCTTTTATAAATTTATTTTTTTAACATCATTCTCAAGTATAAATCAATCTTTTAAAATTAATTCTCTCAAAAAAAAAAATTTCAATATCAATTATTTTAAAAATAATTCAACCAAAATCCAAATTAAGCATACTTCTGGTACTGTCTAGGGAAAGAACCAAGTGTCCCAGAAATTCGGTTAAATTGTAAAGAGGACGTGACATAAAATGTAATTCACGAAAATCTGTTAAAATAATGTGTTTCCTTTCTTACTCTAGATTAACTCTGCCATTTTTAATGGTTTACGAAAGAAAAACTTTTGTAGAAGTCACTTATTATTGACTTTAGAATGACCAATTCATTATTGAGTGGATACTGATTAAAAACACTGAAAACTAAGTATTTAAATTTAGTAGTAAATCCTAATCGTTGAAAATATAAAAAATTTATTTCTTCAAGATAAAAATTCTCTTTTTTACTTACTTAACCAGTGTTCTTGGTTACATTAACTTATTTTATTTTTCTTCTTGGCCTGTAGGATGACCAATTCGGGAAGCAAATTGTTGCCTTGTTGGCAACTGTCCTAACATCAAGTGGATAATGCACTCCACTAAGATTCGGATTCATTTCTTGAACAAGTACAAGAAATTAGAGGGGAGGGAAAAGATTTAAAAATTATAATTTTCGTCAGAATTTTGTGGGGTGGCTCAGTGGCTGTCATGAAAAGAACAGATATTGACTTCAATGAAGTTTGGTATTTGGTAAGAAATAGAAAGAAAGAGACGGCGTAAATCCAAAGATAAAAGATGTCCAAGTAAGTGATGAAGGAAAATGATCCCAGCAAAGAGGTCAAAGAGGGCTCTTCACATGCTCTAATTATTATTATCATTTAGGAAGTGTGAATGTGTGGTTTAGTTGATGGGTAGTGTTTGGTGTATAATAAAATTATATAGTAAATATATATTACATATCTTATTATTATTATTATTAGATATGACGTGTAGTCCTTACTCATCTCACTCACTCATCACATCTAATGATAATAAAGTGTATTGTATATATTTATTATGTAATTTTATTACACACTAAATATTACTCGTAGTCAACCATATTCTCTTTCCAATCATTTGATATAGTATTTAAGATAATTTTAATTTAAAAGTATTTAATAACTTTATTCTAAATGCTAGAAAAATATAGTTTTTCTTTTACTTAGAACTATTTACTGATTAGTGTCAATAAAAGGTATATTTTATCATTTTTTTATTGCTTTAATTCTTTACATATTTGTTCATGTTTGTTGAAATATTTTACACTTCAAATTTTTCGAACTACATTATGCATTCGTCATATTGGATATCATTTTTTCCCTTTTTTTTATGTATTTTCGAAATTATTTCTGATATGTCCTGCAAATTTTAATCTTATTGTATGGACTACGCCTTTACATATTTTCGGTATATTAATAATAATTATAATATATGATTGCAAATACTAAAGTATATTTTGAATTCGATAGTAAATAATTAATAAATAATAACAAACAAATGATCAAAATTCAATAATCAATAATATTAAAAAAAAGATTAAAACCCCAAACTAATTCGTTAATGGGTGTCATAAAAGTTGATGGAAAGACTAACATGTCTCCATCTATGAAATATGAGGAATCTCAATAGGCTATTTTAAATATGAGGGACTAATTTATCCCACTCTATAAATTTGAGAAATCAATTTGAGGTTTTAGTCTAAAAAAACGTCACCCTACCCATAGGAAGTGTCCAAAATCTAGTTAACTTATATAACACGGAATAAAAGTAAAACTAACGGTCATACAGAAGCATAATATATGAAACAACTAAACCGTAAATAATCCAAATATATTTAAGGTCAATTTAAACTATAGAGCACATGTACATTTATGATAAAAATACATATCTAAAACCTTTATATATTTTTTTTCAATTGTTCACGGTGATGTTTCATACCGTAAAATTCATCATTTATTTTGAAGTGAACTTTGTAATAGTTGTCATGAAATCACTTGTCCCCAAAACTTAAATTGTTAGGTTGAGGTACATAAATGATTTTATATCTAATACACCCCATACAATTTTCTCTTTTGAGCTTGAAGTGTACACAATGCACAGGCTCACCTTTACTTTGTATTGAAATTTAATTATTTTTATTTAAAAGAATAGGACAACAAGGATTGAACTCTATATTACTTAGTCATAGAGGCTTTGATACCATGGGACAGATGGTTTCATAATATAGTATCAGAGCCTCTACAACCAAGTGGTCTAGAGTTTGATCCTTGTTGCTCCCACTTCGAAATAAAAATAATTAAATTTCAACATAAGGTAAGGTAGGCATATACACTGTCCACGCTTCGAGTCCCAAAAAGAGGCATTTACATAAGGGCATATTAGATATAAAACTATTTATGTGCCTTAATCCAATAGCTTAAACTCTTTGGAGAGATGATTTCATGACAACAATCTCTTTTTAATATAAATCATAGTTTTAAGTGGATTTGTGATCGATTTGACCAAGGTACTGGATCACTTGTTGAATAGGATTTAATTAAATAAATATAAAAAAATATAATATATTATAATACTCAAATAAGTATGTAATATATATATATATATATGTATATATATATATATATTGCTACATTATAACATAAGCGATATATATATGTATATATATATATTGCTACATTATAACATAAGCGTTAAGTGGTAAAGGCGCGTACTTCACTCCTATCTCAAAATCAGTCCAATTCACAGCTCCGGGTCGAATCAAACCCAATCGGTTAAAACCAAGTCTAATTGGATTTCACTGGGTCAGGTGCATGCCCAGTCCAAAGGATGAACCGAATTGACCATGTGACGAGTTCACCAGTTTTTGATCCAAGCCAATTGGTCTGGGACTGTTCTAAAAACTATGATATAAATAAGGGGGAAAAAGCATTTTACCCCCTCTTGAACTTTTGGTTTTGTGCAATTTAGATCCTGGGTTTTCTAATTTTTCAAAACGACCCCCTGAACTTACAAGATGGTGCAAAGAACACCTTCTGTTAAATTGACGTTAAAAGCCACTGTAACGCCCTGATTTTCCCGTGTACAAATGACTAAACTACCCCTGAGGTCATTTTTACTAGGAAAATAAGGATAGCCAGCCTCAACCATCCCCAAAGGACTGTTTTAATATTGAACGAGATTGTGTATGTTATATGTGTTAATAGAGTAGAAGAATCTCGTTTTTAATTCTTGCGCGCAAAATTACCAAAACACCTATGTGTCTAATCAATACAAAACTGATCCCCAACTGGACCCGGACCCTGCCCGGGAGTTTAAAATGTTGTTTTTGAGGGTTGTTTAGTGACTGGTAAAGCTCGGGTGATCCCGAGAAGTTTTTGTGAAAAATTACCATTTTGCCCCTGATGAAGGGCATAACGAGCCTAATTACATAATTTACAAAACCTAAGCAATATTAGGTTTTAATTAAAGATTAATTTATTTTAATGATTAATCTAGAATCAAAATAGTTAATTGAGGTTAATTGGAGCCTAAGATTGCTTAAGGAAACTCAAAATCTATTTCTTAATTTAAGACTTTATGTCACATTCATGAATAGTATTTTATCTATTCCAATTCCATGATTTAAGAAAATCAAGACGTGATTGAAAATCTTGATTAAAAGAGGTTTGACTCTACTAATGAGCAAGAATACTCTTTAGTCTTGTCTTGAGTAACCTTAATTACTCACTCTCTCACCTAAACACCTAAGTACAAACCCCTAATCAAAGGCCTAACCAAATTCACTTCTAAACACATTTCTAATCCACATTGAAATGACAAAATTTCCTCCCTAAACCCTAGAAAGAATTGGCCACTCCTCCCCCTCCATTCAATCTATCACATTTTTTTATTCAATCAACTCAAATACTCAAAGAACCATACATAGCCATACCCATATCCATACCTAGCCATTCCTTGGAATAACACATACAGAGATATTTTCTCTTCCCTCCCCCTCCAAATGCCCGGCCACTTCCCCCTATTTCATCCATTCATGATGAAATTCTTCTATAAATACACCCTCAAGAAAGAACTACAAGGCCATTTGATCATTCTTGCAATCTAGCTTAAGAGTTCTTATTCTTCTTCTTCTTCTTCTTTTTCTTCTCATCCTTCAAAGAGACACTACCCAACCCCTCACACCTTGCACTCCCAAGATCAAGTTCTCCTTCAAACAAGAAGCACATCTTTTGGTAGGGATTTTATGTTGAGTTCTTCTTATTTTCCTTGTTTTTTCTTTTCAGTTTTTGAGCTTCTTCTCCTTCTCTATTTGTTCTTGTTTTGTTGTTGTTAAATGGTTTGAATCCATAGCTTGATGATGAGGATCCTTGATATTGGTTGAAAAGCCATCATTTGTTTGACCTCTAAAACTCTAGGTTTCATTATTTGGTCTTAAGAGTTTCTAGTAAAAGAAATATTATGATTTTGTCATCACTTGATTTTTTTTTATGGGTTCAAGACTTATGCCTTTCAACTCAAGGTTGATCAGTGTTTTAGAGTTTATACTCTAAATAAGAGTCTTGAGCTTAAATGTTAAAGAACTAAATAAGAATATGTTGGCTTTTCTTTTGATGGTTTTCTTTTGAGCTGGATGATGAGTCTAAAGGAACAAGGTTCATGGAACCACAATAATGAGAAATTCTAAAGCTCATGCCCATTGAGTAAGATTGATTGGTATTTTAGAGTTATTACTCTAAATAGGAGACTTGAGCCTAGGAACTAAAGAGTTAACAAATGAAAAATACATTCATGTTTATCTTCCAATGCTTTGCACTTCATATTTACATTTGAGCCTTACATATCATGTTTATTTTCAAATCACCACTTAAATCTTAAAGATGAGAAAGTTAACTTGCATTTCATGTCTATATTTCTTGTTTAGCATATTCATGTTTCAAGCCATCACCTAAACTCAAAGATTAAAAATGAACTTACATTCTCATATTTATGTTCAAAGCCTTGCATATCATATTTATAATTCCATTGCCATCACCTTATAACATTAAGACTAAAATGAGGCTTGCATCGGCATGTTTAAGTTTATGTCATCACCAAAAATTCTAGAGCTGAAGACTTACCCTTCTCAACTTACCTAGGAATTTTGGTTCCATGGGCATTCACCTTTGTAAAAATGTTTTGATTTCAAAGTGAAAGTGGGAAAAAGGTTCAAAATGATTTTTAGAAGGGAAGAGTAAGTCAAGGAATATTTAAAACTTGAATTTTCAAACCTTGAAGTTACTGGTAATCGATTACTAGGGGAATGTAATCAATTACCAGAGTGGTTTGTAACACCCGAGTATGAACTTTTGGCCTGAGTAATCGATTACAACATCATGTAATCAATTACACAATGTTCTGAGAAACTCAGAATATAACGTCCTAATTTTTAACCCAATACTCCTAGAACGTATTTAGGTTAAACATTAGTCTATTACCCTTTTAGTCCCATTCTTTAAAACCTTTCATTAAAATACTTAGCGAAAAATACGAATAAATTTTTCTTTTTGAAACTTGAAAGCAAAACGCGAGCCGCGCGTTAACCTAACATTCGTCATAACCATAACGTGCAAGAAAAGTAATCACACCATTCATAATCATGAAACATAGTATTATACATAACAATCATAATATCATCACATCTTCATAGATACATAGATTGTTAGCATCATTGTACCATCATTTACATCAAAACATGCCCATATATATATGAAGCGATCCTTATCCACCTATGAGGTTGGATAAGTGTCAACCCAAAAGCTAAGCTATCTATGCTCTCGCAGCGACCCTCTGCTCCGTTTGCTAGTGTGACCTTTAAGCATGAGCCTTAGAAGAAATCACGAACCTCATTGTAATCCTCGTCTAGAGATGATGTTAACCAAGTGGCCTCAATGAACTCAAGAAGGGGGGGTGAATGGAGTTCTAAATCTTTTTCTTGAATATTACACTATAATAACTTTTTCAACAAGTTTTAAAAGATAGACTTTAAAAACTTATTTTAACGTATACAAATGCAAGAGATGTAAGAGTGTAATTGTGTGTATGAACAAGATTAACAAGATAATGAATAGTAAGTTTGCAATAAATGTAAAGAGATAGGGGAAGGAAGATTGCAAACTTGGTTTATACTGGTTCGGTCACCTCTTGTAGCCTACATCCAGTTCTCTCAAACAATCCGCTGAGAGTTCCACTAACTTCAATTCCTTTACAATCAGAGACCACTCCTACACCTTGGGATTCCCCAACTAAGAGATACCACACTCTTGTTCTTGCACGGGATGCCCCACCCTTCTACACAAACTTTTAAAAGGTATTACAAGAAATCACTCTCTGAATAGAGTAGATATTACAAATTGAGGTCCTATAAGGTTTCTCAAGATTAAGACAATTTGGCCAAGTGTTGATCACAAAGATTGATGATTGAGAATGATTGTACAAAAATGATCTTTGTAATATGTTTTTCTGTGTTTTTCAAGTGTTAAACAATGGTATATATATAGAACAAATCATGTGACCCGTTAAGAATTAATACCAAGAGATCTGTCTCTTCAAACGCATCCATTTGCGAATTTCAGACCATGGTAATCGATTACACAACATTGTAATCGATTACATAGTTCAAATTTTCAAAAACAAGCAACGGTCACTCGCTGGTAATCGATTACATTATCATCGTAATCGATTACATGCATGTACATTCAGGTTCTGGGCTCAAGAACAGACTTGTAATCAATTACATTATATTGTAATTGATTACACTAATTCCAGAACTTGAAAAAGTGAAAGTTTTAACACTCTTTAAAATCTTTCTTTCATTCTAAAGACACTTAATCATTATGCGATCAATTCCCTTTAAATAAAGCCAATGTTTTTCACAAGTTTAATCAAAATCTCATTTAAAGTCAATTGAATTTTTCCAAAACAGGTTTTTTTGTTGTGTTCGAATTTATTTTAAGGATTAAAACTTGCTTGACTTGAAAATGGCCAAATAGTCCTATTTAAGTGAAGACCTTTTAACAAAATTAGTCCAAGTCCTAAATATCCTAACCATAGGCTTGATCAAATGCTTGTACATCTTCTTGCTTCTATTCTGTTGTCATTTGCTTGTTCATTGGCATCATCAAAAACCTACAAATTAGCATTCACAGATGACACGAAAGAAAAGAGAGGGATGAGAAACTCATTCAAGATTCTCAGTAGGGATTCCCGACTCTAACACAAGTGTCATCGTCGTCGTCCCCAGCCACCTCGATTTTAATTATGAAAAAGGTGTTCATGCATAAGGTTCGGTTTTAGACTTTTCAAATCTATTTATCCGAAGTGGATGTCTTTTAGTATGAGTCTTAATGACATGAATGCAATAGATATTCAATGAATGCATGGCAATACCATATGCACTTTAACATGAAAATCATAATACTATGGCACATCATAAGGAAACATGAATCATATACGTGGCATAAAAAGGCATAGTACTTTCCATGTGATATCTTTCTCATAAGTCAAACTCTTAAGTTCTTTTTCTCAAAGACTACCCTCTTAACATATCCACCAAAAGTCCAACCGACTCACCGGTCCCAGCTATAATCTGGTCACCAAACTACATCTCACCTATCGCCTAGGAATAAGCTCAATCCTAACTAGTCGTCACTAGATTTAACATGGGGTAATAGAGGGGTATACATAACTTTCTTGGATCACCTATCTTAAGATCATTTCCTCCTTTGAAACGCTCTACTGGTATCTAGTACACAATGAATTGTCCGCTTTGGCAAGCTCAATGTCAATACCCTCACGGATTTGTTTCTTCCCCACCGTAGCGGGAGGAATGCATCTCAGTGTTATGTCACATCTGTTCTGGGGGTGCTTGGGCGAACTGGTGTCACCCAGAACCTTTCCTGGGGGTGCTCGGCCGAACCGGTGTCACCCAGGAGTTTTCGGAAATTTTTCTCAAATCCTCAAGTTTGATGAGAAATTCGACAGCGTAACGGCATACACCGGATTCCCTTCAAACTTTCTTTATGCCACGAAACATATAGAGCATGCATAGCCATTCAACATCACCATAAGACTTCAAGTCATATAGTCAAACTCATCATAGTGTATACGTCATCACGTTATTGCTTTAACATTCTCAAAAGATAGCATGCTCCTAACTAGTTTGCCGGAATCAAGGACCAGACTCAGCTAATGCATATGCCATGCTCAAGTCATTCTCATAATTAAACATACATCTTCTTGAAGTCATGAAGATCGTTATGTCTTGGGACCTATGGTGTTTTATGCTTTGACCCTTACGGGTCTTAATCTTGAAAACCAATTATGCTAACATCTATTTTTATTCTTTTATACACCTATAGGTTCATCACTAATAATCCTTACTCATTTTTATGATCGTAAACAAATCTGGACAGTATCATAAGGATGTGGGCTGAATTAATATCATATGCTTATAGGATTTTAGAATCTACGTCTTGGACCCTTTTTAAGTTCTGTCTTCGCCTAAGGCGCTATAAATTAAATCTAAACCAATTATGAGGGATTCCTACACATTTACACTAATTATGGATCACTTTTTCTATGATTAATCATGTTGTAACAGAATCAGAAAATTATATTTCTAAGTGTTCTGGAATTGCACTTTTACAATTTTCTAGTAGTTACTAGTTTCTCTATAAGTGCTAAAAATCAATCTTACATCAAATGTTACCAATTTTTTCATAATTAAACAATCCTAAACTAAATGTTATCCCATTAAAACAGTTTTGACAGTGGCTAAAAATAAATTGGTCAAAACTATGCTAAAACTAAACTTTACAGTTTTTCTGTAAGACTAGTTTCTTTCCTAACATGTATAGAAAGGCTCCTACCTCAACATATATAATTTTTGCACATTCTAACATGTCAAAACATCATCATACAGCAGTAAACATACCATGGCAGAATCGAAAAACATAGGTTTCAAAGAGCACATAATCTCACATTTTCAAGACATATAAATTACTAATTTCCCTTGGAATCATTTTAGGACTTCTAAAACTCTTTGGGAACCATTTTACTTCATTAAAATCATTATAAAATGAGTAAGGGCAGTAGCTTATTTAAATTGTTCATAGTTGAAATTTAAAACATAAAATTGCACTTGAAACATTCTTTGAGTTCACCTATGCTTAAGAAAATCCTAAGACATAGATTATTGGCGCTTGTGACTAGATGAAACTTACTCCAAGTTCATCATCATCACATGGCCGAAATATGTATCCATGGGGATGTTCCCATAACCAAACTTTAAATTGAGATAAAAGGGTAAGTCTTTGAGCTCTAGGGTCTTTAAGTGATAACAAAAAGTAAACGTGCTATGTATTCCTTTTTATTCTTCTTTATAAAGTAAAGTAAGAGCTTCAAAGTAAATATGAGATGTAAGAACTTGAAATATAAATATGAGGAGCTAGAAATATAAATATGTAAGACTTGAAAATAAACATGCAAGACTTGAAAATAAATATGCGAGTTCAATTCTTTAATTTAGTGCTCTAGGCCCAGCAACAATCGACTTTAAGGCCGAAATAGAAAGGCTTTGAGGTTAATTAGGTGATATACAAGCTCTCATTTTAAATCTTTAAGTTCTTAAGTGATAACTTGAAAAGTAAACGTGTTAGACAAGAAACATAAATATGAGATGCTCTTCGTTACTTATCTTTAACTTTATATGATAGCTTGGAAGGTAAACATGAATGTAAAACTCAAAAGTAAATATGCAAATGCCCAAGCTTGAAGATAAACATGAGTGCAAGTTCATTTTATTTCTTATTAGAGCTCATCCAAGACTTTAGAGGAACTTAAACCTCAACCTAAACTTATCACAACAAACTAAAGTGAACCTCAAGGTTCTTAGAACACAAAGTATCTTTTCTTGAAGCAAAGTCATAAATAACATTTTTATTGAAACTTAAGCTCTAGAGGTCTCATTGTGATGAACACATAGTCATCATCTAGAAACTCTCATCATTAAGCTATCATGTGTAGTAATAACAAATATGGCCAAAAATTTGAAGAAAACAAAAGAAAAGGGGCCAAAACTATGAGTAAGAAAAAGAATCATTTTGAAACTCTAGAGACCATGATCTTGATGATGTATTAACCCCAACATCATGTGTCCACATCATTGAGTTCATACACTCATTTAGAACAACATCAAAGTTAAGTTTTTCAAGATAAAAAGGAAAGAAACTAAAAACACCTTTTCCTCAAGAACTAAGATCAAGCTTTAGGGGTTGCTCAAGTGATGAACATCATCATGCAATCCCCATCATCAAGTTCTCATTTCCAAGCTCACCAAAGGCCTTTGGCAGAAAATAAAATAGGAGGAGGAGAAGAAGTTCTAAAAGATTCAAGGGAAACCATCAAGTCAATGACTAAATAAGAACTTTTAATGAAAGAAATATTTAAAATAAAATCCCTACCAAAGGTATGTCTCTTGGAGGATGAACAAGGCTTGGTATTGAGAGGAGAATAGAAGAAAAATCCTCCTTAAAGCTTGATGAGCTTCGGCCAAGAAGAAAGGAAAAGGAAAGGAAGTTGTGTTTCTTGAACTTGATCTTAAGAATGATATGGCTAAGTGTTTTAAGGAAGATTTAATGGTGGTTGTGTGATGGTGGAAAGGATGAATAAGATGAGAGGAAGAAAAAACTCTTGAGTTCTTTGAAAGAAAAGAAAGAAACCAAGACACTCTTGAAAACTCAAAGCTAGCAAATGAACTAAAGGTTCTAACAAGTTCATTTGCATGTGTATTTATAGAAGAATAAAACCAAGGGTACAAGGAGGGAGTGGTGGCCGAATTTTGAGGAAGGAAAGGAAGGAAAATATCTTCCTCAAATGGTCATTCAAAGACATGGTTCAAGGCATGGTGAGGTATGGCCTAAAGCATGGTGAAGTATGGCTAGGTATGGCCTAAGGTATGGTTCTAGGCATGGTGCAAGGCATGGTATGGTATGGGTGGCCATGAGGGAGGTATGGGTGGCCATGCCTTTCTAGAAGAACTTAGGGAACAAGTTGTTCCTTAATTGTGGGTTAGGATGTATGTTTAGGTGTAGCTTTGATTAGGCTTAGGCTTAGGATTAGGAATTGCTAAGTAAGTGTTTAGGTGACTAAAGATGTAATTAGAGACTAGTAAGACTAGATTTAGGAGGTGATTTTACTAAATTAATGAAGTCAAACCTCATTAACTTGGAATCCAATGCCAACACAATTCCTTGATTTAGGGAGATTTGAGAGAGAAAACACTATTCAAACACTATTCAAGATTTCATAACTAGGAATCTTGAGTTTCAAAAAGAGATTTAGGTTTAATCTAAACAATTTTAGATTCTAATTAACCGTAATAAATTATTTTGACTCTGGATTAATTATAGAAATTAATTAACCTTCGATTAGAGTCCAATATTGCTTAGGTTTACTTAATTACATCATTAAGCTCAAACAGCACTATTTCAGGGGCAAAATCATAATTTTGCACAAAAACTATCCAGGACCTCCGAGACTTAAACAAATACTTTTAAACACATGAAAACATCATTTTAAACCTTCGGGGGAAGTTTCGGGCTCGAACAGCACCTTTACCCGTGTAAAAACGCTATAGGGGTATTTTGGTCATTTTGACCTGAAACTGCAGAAAACAACTTTTTCATTTCCGAAATCACTCAAGGATCATCTAATCCCCTTCAACCATTAAGTTGACCTTTCGAGGACAGCTGGGTGGCTATCCTCGAATTCTGGGTGGAAAATGACCTCAGGGGCATTTTGGTCATTTTTCTCTCAGACAGAAAATCGAGGCGTTACACAGAACATATTCCTGGACTCTAGTAATAGATTACCATTCCATGTAATTGATTACTCAGATGTTCTTGAGGTCCAGAATGCATTTTCAATAGTGGTGATTAATTACAAGGCTCATGTAATCGATTACCAGAACCCTCAACCTTCCCGTTTTAAAGATTCAAGTTATGTAATCGATTATAAGACTCATGTAATCAATTACTACAACCTAAAATGCGTGAATAAGTCTTTCTCTACTTGTACAACATGGATTGGTGATCTTGTATGCTTATTCCCGGATTATGAACATGATGATTTATAGTTTGATGAATATGTATGTCCTGTAAGCATGGCATGTGTATTAGCCAAGTCCGGTCCTTGAATTCTAGCATATTGGATAGGAGCATGTTTATTTGAATTATAGTTCATTCAATGATATATGCAATAAATGTTGAACATGCTTATGTGATTGATTAAGATGCATGACTATGAGTAATGACATGCTCAGGAATAAGTTATGAACTACCATGCATCTCTATATAATACGTCAAGATTAAAGGTGATGTAAGATACATGGAAATGATCCTCTAGACTCCCCAAATTAAAGGTTATGAGAGGTGATCCAAATGGGAAGTGATCCTTTGGACTCCCTGAATTAAAGGTTATGAAAGGTGATCCTGATGCCCCCTACCCTGCACTTTAAAAGTCGGGTGTTAAACTTATCATAGGATAAGTATATGCTAGTGACGACTAGTAAGGTATGAGCTCATAACGTAGAAACTCTCATAGGAGAGATTTATAGGGTGGCCCCAAGAGAGAAAAAATTAAGCTAAAGTCACCTAAAGTACCAAAGAAAGTAATTCATGCTAGGATTATCATGTTCGTTGCATATTGCTTATAAATTGTACCTTGTATTGACATGCATTTCATGATAGGGTATGTTGTACTCATATCATTCAAGATGCATAATAAAATGAACGGTCTGCGGTAAGTATTGTTTTAGAACTTAATAATTGAACCTTATGCATGCCCACTATTTCATAATGAAACCCGAGGTTCCTGAGGAAGTAGATGATGACACCAAGATAGGAGGACACACTATTGAGATTCTTTAGAAAGTTTCTCACCCCCTCTATCTTTTCTTTCCATCGCGTCTTTAGAGGTTGATGGCGATGTTCATGATCTACATTGATGCGCCCACTTGGGAGGTGCACTACGATGCCACTCATTGGTCATACCACTTCGTGGGTCGTTATGTCGTTTGCCTTTTTGTATACATGGACCGTCCCTTTACACACCCAGGCTCTAACTTACAATTCTTTCCTGCCTCCCCCTTCAGCGACAACTTCGTCTTCGAGCGTGCACATCCTCGTGAGGAGCGGACTCACTGCACTTTGCCATCTGTGACTTTTTGAAGTATGTGCCCTATTCCCCTACGGACCATTCGGAGACAGACCTTTCCGAGGACTCCGCTACTTAGGTACCCTTCGAGGGTTCTTCATCCACTGTGCGGATGAACTTTGGTGAGGGCAGCGAGGCCACAGTGATGCAGCCGATTTGTGGAGGACGTGTGAGGATGACGCCCCCTTGAGGAGCACATGCCTGACCTATGCATCATTTGGCCACCCTGGCCGAGCTGGCATAGTAAGTTGGATATGTTCCTCCTCCTTAGAGTGGGCAGCAGTAGGAGCCGGCAGCTATCGTTTCGTGCTTGAGCATATGACTGGCATAGGATAGCCCCTTTTTGTTTTAAGGGTTATCTACTTTAGATGTACTAGGGTAGGTGAGTGTTTATGGTTAATGTACTTTTTGTCTTTATGTATTTTAGATGACTATACTTAATGCTACCATCTAACTTGATGTATGGTTAAATCCTATTTATATATATATATATATATATATATATATATATATATATATATATATATATATATGATGGCTGGTATGTTATGATTTGTCATTTTACTTATGATATGGACGTTTCCTTGATACTATTTCACAAAGCCAAATGATGTAGCATTCGCCTTATGCGCGCCTCATGTTTTCATTTCTTATTTCAAAAATAAAATTTACTTGTATTTTCACTAAGTATTTTCTAAAAGTTAGAACTAAGAACTGGAACAAAAGAGTAACGGCTAATAATTAACTTGAATACGTCCTAGGCATGTTAGGTTAAAAATTAGGGTGTTACAGCCACTGTTAAATAGATGTGCTTCTCACGTGCATCTCAAGTTGGATAAAATTACCCCTTCTCTAAAACACAAACAAAAGGCACACATTTCCATCTGAAACATGATAATGGTTCCTCTGAAACATAAAAACTCTTAACCAAACGCCTTACTGGTTTGACTTCTTTAAATTGATGATAGACAATAAGATGGTGAAGAATATTTTAATTAAAAAAAAGACAAGAGCATTGAATAACTTACTGCACATTTTTTTGATATGCCTTTTTTGTGTGTATGAATGAGTGTCAGCTCTTAGGTTCTCTGCCAAACAAAACCGAAAAGGCTTGGCTACACTTATGCTTTCACAGGAATCATAACACTAATAATTCCACAAAAACATAGTAAAATGCCAAAAAAAGTAAGAGCCCATTCTCCCTCCATATACAACCCTTGTTAACTTCCACCATCATCATATCCATTACTTTTGTTCAGATCGTAGGGAGAGTGCGGATCGTAGGGAGCAGATCAAGAAGCTGATGATGGAGATCGAAGCACTACACACCGACGGCGTGAAGATGAGGGGGAAGGTTGACGAGTTAGAGAGCGAAGTGGAGCAGTCGTGCGAAGCGAAGAAGGCGGTGGATGCAATCAGGGCACGCCTAGCGGAGCTCGAGACGGAGGTGGCGAGGCTCCAACATGATGCCATATCAGAGACAATCACCACCAAGGAGGCCAAGGTGAAGGCCACTGAAATCAGGAGACTTCTATCAGAGAAGGAATCTTAGGCTGAATCGCTCAAAAAGGAACTTGAATCACTGAAGAAGGTGAAATCAGAGAGCGAGATGAGGATTAGGGATTTGGAGAGGAAAATCAGTGTTCTTAAGAAGAAAGAGGTTGATGAGAGGAGCAAGAGGATTAGGGTTGAGGAAGAGATGAGGGACAAGATTACAGAGAAAATGAAGGAGATTTCAATGTTTATTTTTCAGTTTAGTCATTTTTGATCGAGAGTTTTGTGGTTCAGAGGAGCCATTCTTGTGTTTTAGATGGAAATGTGTGTACATTTTGTTTGTGTTTTAGAGAAGAAATAATTTTGTCCAACTTGAGACACATGTAAGAAGCACATGTCTACTTAATAATGGCTTTTAACATCAGTCTAACAAAAGGTGTTCTTTGCACCATCTTGTAAGTTCAGGGGGTCATCTTGCAAAATTTTAAAACCCAGGATCTAAATTGCACAGAACCAAAAGTTCAGGGGGTAAAACACTTTTTTCCTATAAATAATCATGTAATATGCAAGAAAATAATCTTCTCCATTGTTTCAAAACCTTGTTTTATTTTTTTTAGCTAAAAAAGGCCACGCAATTATTGTTATTGATACAAAAAGAGTCTAAATGAGCTAAATTGATCTATAAATTAAATGATAAATATATTGTTTGTAATCTCCAATAACTTTTTTACATAATTAAGTAATAATAGACAAATTTTGAAAATTTGAACCTTTTAGCATGTCAAGCTCATAATAATGTTGTAATTCATATATATAATTGGATATTTTCTTATTTAGGAAATTCAAAGAATAAAATTTCTCAACGAGATTACAATTTACAAATGTTACAAGCATTAAATGATTTGTAAGTGTCTTTGGAATCTAAACCTATGCCTAATATGAGAAATTCAATTGTTTATTTTCTAATTTTACTATTCAACTATTTCAACTGATACTCTATCACAATGGTAAATAGATCAACATGATAGTGATTTTCAACTATGACAATAATTTTTTGATGGTGGGATCCAATTATGACATAGGAAGAAACACTTATAGTAGGAATTTGAAAGTGCTTCCCAATGCAATGCTCAACAAATCTTGATAATGATTCCCATAATTTTTTTTCATCACATAAAATTAAAACAAAATCAAATGAGATAAAATATTAAGTAGTATTACCTCCTTGAGAGTAAGTGAGTAAGTGGATCCATTAATACCTAAATCTTAAAGAACTGAAGTTGCTGCACCAAACATGCATAAAAGGCTACATACTGAAATGAGAATTCCACATAATGTCTCCTTGCTTTGTATATGCCAATTCAATTAGCTCCTTTCGTTATCTTAATCTCATTATTAGGAACTAAATGAGTAATTTCAATTGCATAAGCAATTGTAACATTGCATGTGCGAGAAGAACACACAACATTGACAAAATTAGTCAAATTTTAAAAAGAAAAAAAATGAACATCTACAACTCTTGTAGCAACAAGAACTAATTCTAAATTATAAGCAAAGAAATATACATAATATGCATAAGAAAATTATTCTTTTAAAGCTTGTAACCCTTCCACTTTCCACAAATATTACTAGCACTATATACCATAATCCTTGACCCCAGACATTTTGGATGTTGAAATTATAATGAGATAATACAAAAGAAATCTCTTGCCTGAGAATGGTTGGAATAATAGTATAATTTACATATATTATATCTATTAGGTACTCATTGACATATCCATGTGTAGAGCAAAAAACACTATGAAAATAAACTCTTCTTTTGTTATTTGAGAAAATATCACAATTATACACAAACACACTTATTCATCTTATACTATGTAACTCACTTTGTATTTCACACTTTTGGAGACTACCTCATTGTGCACACATCACATCACTCCACACTCCCTGAAAGACACAACACTTACTTCACCAAGCACTAACCACTTGCTTCTTTACCAAGCACTCTAATATGCACCTTGCTTAGATAATGCATCTTAGAGAGCACCCTTTCACTATCCTACTAACTCTCTACCCCCTTGCACTCACAATGCACACTCTCAAGCACACAAAAATACAAATATCGCAATTCCTTTATATAGGGCTCACATGTTAGTTAAAGAATTGACTTTTACTAGCTATTCTAGCAATATATTTGTTTATTATTTTTTTTAGATAGTTCTTCAATATTCTTTGTTATGTAGAATTTTCACTAATGTTAATTTTTCATTTCTCCCCAACAACATTAATTCTGTTTTTCCATTCCAAATTGTTTGCAAAACTCTAAAAATTTTGTGCTATTTAATCCTTTGGTAAAGATATTTGTTATTTGCTCCTCCATGTTGATCAACTCCATTCTTTGTTCTGTTACATCTTCATAGGTTATAAACTCTTTTTCTTCCATGACCTTTGAAACATTTGCATACTTAAATTGGGCCTGCTTTTTCTAATAGATCTCCTGAATTGCAATTCCTCCTTGACTTCTGTTTACTAAGGAATCTCTGAAACTCTTCTACCATTGATGAACTTCTAATTACCAAGGATTCTACGTGTCTCCATCTTATTTAAACTTGGAGATTGTTCTTTTTCACCCTCTTTTTGCTTCCCCATTTTTTCTTGTAGCATGCCTCCAATATATTTAGAGTCAGCTAGAATTACTATAGTGGTACAGTCTTCATGCCAAGCTACAGTCTTAGATTGGCTTATGGAAGATGATTCATCACAAGCTACAGTCTTCATGGACTTGATCACTCATTTAATGCATATAAATAAAGGTGATCACTCATTTAATGCACTTAATCCATCCATTGCACAAATCTGATGCCAAGCCTCTCTAAATATGGCATAGGAAATAGGTAAGAAATCATAGATTCCTAAGTTGGGGTATAAATAAATAAAGTGTCATCTTGCTCGTCCCCAACCACTTCAGTTTATTGGAAAAAAAGAGAGCATACATTAGTGTCCATTTTAATGTTTAGAAAACATTCAAGTTTGAAGTAGGCATTACTTTTACACATGGTCTTTATGCATGTATGAATTTTACCTTATATCATGATGCAACATAATTCATAATGAATGCATGCCCATGCTCTTAGACAATGTAAAGAATAAGGCATATCACATTACATAAGCAAACAAATCATGAAGATATATTGGTCACAAGAGTCTTATTCTCATTTCTCTTTCTTTTAGCTGATCTACATAATTAATCAACATAATCATCACATTGATACACAACCAAAAAATAATACATCTCATCCTTACTGGGCATTACCCCACGCCATCCCCAGCTATACTAAACATGCACTAAGGTGAGCGTTATGCATCGTCCTGCCCACTTTACTTGAGTACATACATTCTCGTGTCATACTTTCTTACCTTGATCAACTCCTATCATTTTACATGAGACTTAAACATGCCACCATTCATAATCCAAATCCAAGACAAGATAATTTATGGCATAGACATGCATCCTCACAATCATCTATTTCATATTCATAAATGTTTTATGTAACAATCTAATATTTAACCTAATACACCTAGGACGTACTTAAGTTAATTATTAGTCATTATTCTTTTGTTCCAGTTCTTGGTTTTAAATTACTAAAATACTTAGCGAAAATATGGGTAAATGTTTCTTTTTTTTAAAAAAAATTAAAACGAAAATGTGAGCCGCGTATACTCAAAAGAATTATGACATCCGTCTCGTATACGGGTGGGAAAGAAGTTAAAACACATCAAGGATATACATGAATTATAAATGAACACAAAGCCATAAGCATAACACATCATCATAGGTTCATATGACAAAGCAATAGATGTTCCTCTTTAGACACCATAATATATAAATATAATAAGTAGCATCATACCCACCATTAAAGGTTGCGATAGTACAGTCATTCATAAAAGTTGTAAAAGGAAAACTAGGTACAACTAGCCAAGACCTCTCCTCCCCACTACTCCTACTAGGGTGCGCCTAGGTAGATAACCCCTAACAAACAAAAAGCAAAAGAAGGCTATCATCTCTATAAAAAAATATGCACCGGTGCTTCGTGGGGTCCACTACTATCTCTTACTGATGTCGCTCCCAGGAAAGAGGAAGGTAACCAATCCACCGGGCCAACTCGTCGGGTATGGCTAGACGATGACTAGGATGGACGTGAGCACCTTGGCGTGGTCGAGTAGCTCCCCTAACTCCTCTCACGGGTTGTGTCATAGTGGCCTCACTACTGCCTCTTATCTCCATGGGGACGGTACGTGCTGAACCATATGAAGAACACTGAGTAGCAGAATCCTCGGACGGGTCTGACAGTAGCTCCAATGGATGAGGGGGTGATTGGGGAATGTAGTCGAGGTAGTCATGAACAGTCGAAGTAGTAGGATAAGTACGGCAGGTATGCTCCGTACACGGGTGAGCACACTCAAAAATGAGATCATTGGCGAACAGAGAGGCAGGAGAGAATCTGAAGCTAGAGACCGGGTATGCAAAAAGATGCTCCATGAACACAAAAAGGCGCACGGCATAACGGCCCACGAAATGGTACGACTAGTGAGTGACATCAAAGTGCAAATCCTAGGTGGAAGTGTCAACGAAGATCACGAATGATGCCAACCTCCTCTGAAGACGAGATGGAAAAAAAGAAAGAAAGAAAAAAGGGAAGGAGAAACTTATAAATGAATCTCAATAGGGCGTTCGCCTCCTAACATGTACCAACATCTACGTCCTCAAGAACCTCGAGTTTCATTGTGAAATAGTGGGCATCAATATAGTTCAATTATTAAGTTCTGAATACCATTAGCCAATGCCCATGTCTTTTAACATGAGTCTGAATGTCATGAATGCATCATACTATAAGGAATCATGTGTAAAATAATTAATGATATAAAGAACATAAATAGCATGGCATGATCTTTTCTTTTTTATTCTTTAGGTGACTTAAATTTCTCATTTCTCTCTATGGGGCCACCCTAATTCTCTCTTCTCTTAAGAGTTCTAGGTTATGAGCTCATACTTAACTAGTCGTCACTAGTCTACATTTATCCTCTTGATAAGCAAATTCCCGACTCCCGGAGCACTAGTTAGGGGCCATTGGATCACTTTTCGCCGAGCCTGGCCCATTACGGAAGGATCATCTCCCTAGATCACCTTACACCAGGCCTTACCCGTTACAAAGGATAATTTCTGAGTATTTTATGTCATCTTTAATCTTAGCTTGTTATTTAGATATGCAAACATGAGCATATAATCACATCATCATAACTTATCAATTAACATTTGATACTCATAAAACACATCAAATATGCATCTCAAATATCTCAATCATAAGCATGCCATCATTAACATCTTATTAAAAAGTAAACATACTCCTACCCAGTATGTCGGAATTAAGGACCGAATTCAGTTAATGCATATGCTATGCTCAGCAAGGTATACATATATATACACAATGTACTAAAGATTATCTCGAATATCATTCACATTTTCATCCTCAAATTATCGGCAATTACTCGTTAGCCCTTAAATGGGTCAATACCACAAATCGGTTTGACCTAACATTAGTACTTATTCTTTTATGCATCTAAGAGATCAATTATAATGATTCCTACTAATTTTTAACCTCAAGAACATTATCAAACAATGCTGTACATTTTGGGCAGCACTTAGAAATAAACAGTTTAAGGGTTCTAGAAGTTACGTCTTTGACCTTTTCTAGTTACCTGTCTTTCCTAAGATGCTAAAATTAACTCTTACACTAATTATTAGTGATTCTCACACATATACAAAGTGTCAAACCTCTTTTTACAGATTTAATAATGCTAAAATAGAATCTATAATTCAATCTTTAAGAGTTCTATAAATCACATTTTTGATCCTTTTTAGTTCCTAGTTCTTCCCCAAGTGCTAAAAATAATTATTACGACAATTAATAGCAATTTTCACACATCTGAACCATTCCAAACAGCATGTTACAGATTTAGAAGGACCAAATCAGTAGCTATAATTTTAATTTCTAATAGCATCAAAAATTGCAATATTAATCATTTCTAGTAACTAGTCTTCCTTTAAATTTATTCTAAGTCAATGAAAACACTTGAAACCAATTTACCCCTTTGAAAATGTTCATAATAACCCTTAGGGCAGTAGCAAAAACAAAGATTTCATTAATAAGGTTTTGTCTATAAAAATCATATTTTTGATGCCTTTAGAGTTTTTAATTTTTTCGAAAATTATAAGACACAAGTTTTGAACCTTAAAATAAAATAAAATCCACTCCAAACCCAACATCCTATCATGGTCGAAAATACGTCCAAGAGAAATTGCCACGATTCAAGATTTCCATTGAAGATACAAGGGCAAGTCTTTGAGCTCTAGAGATTTAGATGATGGCAAGAATCATAAACACGCTATGCAAGCTCATTTTTAATCTTTGTTATTATAAGGTGATGGTTTGGAAATATAAATATGATATGCAAGACTTGCGAATGCAAGTTTATTCTTAAGTCTTTAAAGTTTAGGTGATAACTTGAAAAGTAAACATGAAATGCTAGACTTAGAAACTTAAACATGGAAATGCAAATTCATTTCTTTAGTCTTCAAGATTTAAGGTAATGACCTGAAAATAAACATGATATGCAAAGCATTGAAACATACATATGAGGTGCAAGAGCTTGAAATATAAACATAATGCAAGTCCATTTTTATATCTTACTAGAGCTCATTTCAAGACTTTAAAGAACGATACTTTCAACCCCATTCAATCTTAACAAATGGAAGTGAGCTGTAGAGTCTCTCATTATCATGGTTCCAAGAACCTCATTTCCTTAGACTCACCATCAAACTCAAAGAAAAACTAACAAAGAGAACCAAATAGCATTTTACTTGTTATAAACCATTTGAAATTGAAAATGAAACCTTGAGCTTTAGAGGCCCCAAATATGGTGATTTCAAAAAAAAATCATCTAGGAACCCTCATCATTAAACCATGGTCTCAACATCAAGGAAAGGATATTTCAAAGAACTAATAATATTCTACATTTCTCATTTCTTAAAACCAAAAATGAACCAAATCTTGGACTTTATAGGTCAAGCACATGGTGATATCAAAACCACCATCAAGATCTCTCATCATCAAGCCATGATCTTTAAACATCAAAGACCAACAAGGCTGAAAAGAAAAAAAAATGAAAAGAAAAGCTCAAAACCAAAAATGAATGGGACGAAAAGAACCAAAAATCAGCCATTTAACCATCAACCAAACCAAAAAGAATGGAAAATCAAAGAAAAAAACTTTTCCATTTATTCCAACATAGAAACCAAAAAGTAAAGAAGAAAAAAAGAAGAAGAGAGAACTCAAAATGAAAACCCTTACCAAAGATGTTTTCTTGTTAGTAGGGAAAAAGCTTGATCTTTGCAAAGGAATGAGAGGTGGTGGAGGATGGAGGTTCCTAGTGGTGGAAGAGGAAGAGAAAGCTTTGGAGTTAAGAGAACACAAGAGTTCTTTTCTGACACAAAACTTTTAGCCAAAAAAGTGAATAGTAAAAATGAGAGTGTTTGTAACTGTTGGTGTATAAGAAGATTAAAATATGAGGGTGCATTTTGGGGGGAGTGGCCGCGGCCTTTAGGCTGTCTTGGGAGGGAAATATTTTGTTTTTCATGTAGGTTAGAAGATGTATTAGAGATAGATTTAATTAGGCAAAGGGTTAGGGATTGGTAATTAAGACTTTGGAGTTATAAGCATGTGTTTAGGGGCTTCAAGACATGATTAGAGTGTAGTATTACACTCTTAGTTCGAATTTAACCCAATTAGTTTGAATTCAAAAGCCAACACAAATCCTAATTTTAAGGAAAATGAGAGAGAAAACACTATTCATGTTTTGATTATTTCATGTCTTATGAGCTCTTTGATTTAAAAAAGGGATTTAACTTTTTCTAATCAATCTTAAGCCTCAATTATGCTCAAATAATTATTTTGACTCAAGATTAATAATTAAAATTAATTTACCTTTAATTACAGCTTAATATTGCATGCATTTTTTTAATCGCTTAATTAAGCTCATTACGCACTTTGTTAGGGACAAAACGGTAATTTTACATAAAAACTTCTCGGGATCACCTAGGCTTACACAGATATCACACATCCCCTAAAATCAACATTTCAAACTCCCAGGTAATGTCCGGGTCCAGTCAGCAATTAATCCCACCTTAAATTACCACAGGGGTATCTTGGTAATTTCACTTGTAGGAAAACCAAAGACTAAGATTTTTACCTCTATCATTATGCCCAACACATATAATCCACTTTGAACATTAAAACAACCCTTTGAGAATGGCGAGGTCGGCCACCTTACATTTTGAGTGAAAATGACCTTAGGGGCATTTTGGTCATTTTATACTATAGGAAAAATTGGGGTGTTACATTTTAAGTCTACAATCTGGGTGAAATTCTGATCGGATAATGGTTGTAAATGAAACTTCCCAAAATTGCTTCTTGTTCCTAATAACATAGCAATTTTGCATGTAAATAAAATCACATAATCCACATGCAGTTTCCTCAATAGAATTTTAGTCACTTTCAATTTTGACAGTGAAAAACATTTTCTACTGTCATTATTTTCATGGCATACAGAAATCTCTCAAACTCATTTCATAGTTCTATCCACTAATATTGACATAAAGCATGTGGAAAACATAGTTCAACTCTAAGTGAAAATAAATCATACATTTGCAAACATATTCTCACATCTTTTAAGGTTTGTGATACAAGATTAACAAAACCAATTCTTAGCTCCTTCCTTTGCTCCAAACCTTACTTCACAATAGACTAAGATAAGGATATGTCTTGTAATTCATTTTGGCACTCCATAAATGCATAACATACAAGATCAATACGAAAATTCCTTTAAGGCTTGAAGAATTGCATTTCCCAGATGGTCTTATGGCTAAAATTCAACATACACAAGCACATGAACAAAATTATTTTCATTAATCCTAACCTTTCATTTTAAACACATTCCAAAATCCTCATAGTGCAAACACTAATGTTAAGTTCCAAAAATATCTCAAGACCCAAAACAATGAGATTTTATCTGAAAACTAAATTAAAGCACATAATTTCAAAACCTTCATTTCTTTGATTCTAAAATATTATTTTAATTCAAGTTTCAAGCTCCATCATAATAAAAAAAAAATAATTCCAAACCCATAATTCCTCATCTAAGCCGAAATGCATATGTCAAAGCTCTTAAAACAATATTTTTATGCTTCCAAAAATAATATTCTAATTAGGATTTAAGTGCACCAAGCTTCAAAACACAAAAACAACTCAACTTTTTCTGAACTATATGCATAGACTGAAACTTAACATCAACAAAATATTTTATAAAATTAATTTGTACAATTCCAAAAATTTTAGTTTCAGTAGAAACTAGTCATTCAAGCACCAAAATACAAAGAAAGCAACCCAAAATATCATTTCAGTAGTGCATCAAGCGTCTAAACATCATTCTATTAGTGTACCAAGCATCTAAACATTATTGTATTAGTGTACCAACTATCAGAAATGTGATAAACATCAAAACAACCTCCAAAACTAACACTCAACCTCCTTTAGAAATTTTATCAAACATGTAGTAACTTTATACCTACAAAACACACCTCTGAAAGTCATATTTTCAATTTTTTATGCATCACAAACAAGGGAATACACACACCTATATGGATCAAACACTTAAATTTGATCGAGATCCTATCCAAAACATTATAAAAACACGGTATAAAGTGGGCGCTCATCCCAAATCCAAAAATGCCCACAAACATAGGCGTTCCAAAGATGATCATCAACAATAATTATTGAACATTAAACAAAATCTCTAAACAAACTCATTTAGTCAATCTCGCTTCAACAAAGCTCAAAAATGAACCAAACCCTTGGTCTAGGATTCAAGAGCATAACAAATCAAAAAGGAGTTGGAAAGAAAACCTTTATCCAAGTGAAGACACCAAAGGAAACAGCATTTTTTAAGCTTTGTCTGAGATGAGAAGAAGAAAAATCTCCTCCTTAGGCTCTTCAAAGTTCATGGCTAGTACTTGGAAAATGGGGGAGGATGAGCTTCAAAAGTGGTTGGCATTTGATGTGTTTGAAGGGAACTTGAACCAAGGTTGTGGTTCAGGCACAAATGCTTGGCTCTTAGGGTGAAATGGAAGTGAGAAATTGAGAAACAGAAGAAGAAATTGAGGGAGAAAAAGAGACAGAGTTGTGATGACTTGAGTTAATGTGTCCTTAGTGAAGTCTAATACAACCTTAAAATGCCTCTAAACCAACTTATAGCAGAAAGCCTTTCAAAATATAGAAAACTATAATTTTTTGGCCAAAAAGCTTGCTATAGCTAGTCCATGTTCCTTATAGTAAGAATGTCACTATAGTGATACCCTACTTGATGTAGAGTGTATTGATGCTCTACCTTGTGACACATTTTGTTAAACTCGCTACAATAGTGCCTCTTTGCTGTTGCGAGCCCCTAATTATAGAAAACTCCTAGAAATGACCTAGTTTGGTTTTAAACACCCTTGCCCTAAAAATACCCCTTATAATAAGTCCAAACACCCTAAACTCGAACCCTAGCAAGTAGCAGCCCTTGGAGATTTCCTCTTTACTCTTACACAAAATCCAATCTTTCTTCCTTCTTTAATCCTTTTAGATAAATATTTTTATCATTCTCCACCATATTTTTTTTCCTTTGTTCTTGAGCTCAGGCACCTTCATGCATGATTTTAGCATGATATTTTGTCTCCCAAATCTGTCCAATCATGTTCTTGGTTGTTTAACGGGATTTTGTTATTCCATGGCATTATCGAAATCATTCCTAGCTCTCAAGATCAAGTGGATAGTAACGACAGCTTTTGGTTCTAAACGGTGAGTGAGTTTGAACTTATCACCTTATTTTTTGTCATTATAATTACTTCCTTGCCGTTATAAATATTATACATGATTTTAGAGTGGAAACATGTCAAACATATGACTTTAGAAATTTTGTTAAGTTTATAAAATCTACAGTTTTTGATTATATCATGAAAACAACTTTAGAAAACCATGGGACCATTAGTGATGTTCTTGAATGCCATGAAAAAAAATATTTTATTTGAAATGTAGGGGCGAACGTGATTTATTATAATTGTTAGATATATTTATGTATTACAAAATTACCATGCCTACAAGATTATGATTGGCTAAAACATAGATTTAGAATTCCAATTATGTTTAACACTTAGATTATTAGAATTATATGAATTATAGAGATTTCGATTTTATTTAGTTTGTTCAAACCAGTTTTGATAGTAATTACATAAAAATAGAACAACGAGTTAATTAATGACTGGCAGGATTGTTAACCATAATACCAAGTTGTCTACTAGAATCCTAGCTCACTTTCTCAAATAGTGGACCTTGTTAGGTGCCCACTTATAGGACCTTGTTAGGTGCCTTTTCATATTACAATTAATAGGACCCTGTTAGGTGTCATTCTCAAATTTAGTTATCAGTTTATCATGTTTCATATTCAAATATTCCTGGTTTTCTACTAGTTGGTTTATTCAGAAAATAGAATTGTTTTATGCATATCTATGACTTCTTTTTAGTATAAACATACATGTACATAATTATGCAAAATGATTTTTGATTGTTGCATCCTATATATTATTATCTTGTTTGGCTGTTCTTGTGGGTGTTAGGTGATAATTCACTTATTGAGTCTGATAACACAACCCTCTTCTTCTTTCCTTTACAATTACAACTATAGATCCTATAACACCCTAATTTTTAACCTCTTATGCGTACATCATAATTAGGTAATTATTATATTTCTTACACTTTGATTTGATATATTTATTTTAGTTGAAAATACTTTAGCAGAAAATAGCGAATAAATTTTTTTTTTGAAAATTTAAAATGGCAAGAGCCTCGTTCGTAAGCGAATAATATAGACTATGAAACCTGTGAACGAAAACCACATTCCATAACAATAAACATATGAAAGAACAAATCTTATATATAGTAAGCAATTTAACATCACAAATTAACACATCACCATATAATAGGATATTAGTATATTATAAGAGGGCATGAGTCCATAGAAGACATCCACAATTGTGGGGGGAATCCCAACATATAAAGGAAATATATAAATAAAATAAGTAATTTGCATACTCTATAATAAGCAAATAAAAGATATGAAATGATATGACATCTAATCTCTGAGCATGCGCAATCTCCAAAGGTAATAGGACTCAAGGAACTCCAGCATCCGTATTCACAGGCTCGTCTAAAGACGACACGAAAAATAAAAAAGGGTGAGAATCCATAGGAAACTCAATAATTCAATAAAAATAGTTCAAGTGTTATTGTTGTCATTTCTAGTCGCTTTGATTTAATTATAAAATAAGTGAACATACTTTAGTTTATTTCAATTAGTTTGCAAATAAAAGTCTCGAAGTGACACATATATTTTCAGTCTTGTAAAAATTCTTAATTAACAAATAATAATCTAGAGAGCATGACATTATTAGCATATAAATCACACAGAAAGAACTTGCATGAAAGAGTAAAAGAATCAAGATGTAACACTTTCTCTAACATTTTTGTTTAGTAATTTTAATTCCTTTAATATGTCACCCTCTCATGCCACCTTAACTAACCGCATCATCGTCCCCAGCGATTTAATTGTCACCTAAACTCCGAAGCACCTATTGCCAGAATGAGCTCAACCTAACTAGTGTAACATCCTAATTTTTAACCTAATACTTCTAGAATGTATTTAGGTTAACCATTAGTCTATTACTCTTTTAGTCTCATTCTTTGAAACCTTTCTTTAAAATACTTAGCGGAAAATATGAGTAGAATTTTTTTCAAAACATAAACAAAACGTGAGCCTAGCGTAACGTAAAAGGTTGTTAACATAAAGCGTAAACATAAAAAGAGTATCATAAACAAAATCATCAGATAGGCTCCATAGAAAGAACAACCATTAGCACATCATCATATAATCGTTAACTTCAAATGTCAAGTCAAACAATATTAATAGTATTAATGATGTAGGAATATTCCACAACAATACCACATCAAATATATTGAGCCCACTTGTAAAGGTTGAGCATACAACAATGCAAAAAAAAAAAAAAAACTACACATAACTATGATGTAAATAAGCTAAGACTATGTCCCCGCTTCCACTGCGCCACTTTGTTTTCGACCATCAAGCTACTTCTATGTCGGTAACTCAGGGTAATCTGTGGACGTCGTCGTCAACCTTGTCTGAAGATGAAGATAGAAAAGAAAGATAGGGGAGTGAGAAACTTATACAAGAATCTCAGAAGGGCTTCCCTCTTTACACACGTGTCATCGTCAACGTCCTCAGGAACCTCGGGTTTAATTATGAAATAGTGGGCATAAACAAGATTCATTTGTTAAGTTTTCAAATACCATTAGCTGAGGCCCATATTTTTTAACATAAATCTTAATGCATGAATACAACAGATATTGGATGAATGCATGACAATACCATATGCACATTAACATGAAAATCATAGTACTTGAGCACAACATAAGGAAACATAAATCATATACGTGGAATAAAAAGGCACAGTACTTTTCATGTGACATCTTTCTCATAAGTCAAACTCTTAGGTTCTTTTTCTTAAAGACCACCCTCTTAGCATATTCACCAAAAATCCAACCAAGTCACCGGCCCCGGCGATAATTTAGTCACCAAACTACATCTCACCTATCGCTTAGGAATGAGCTCATCCTAACTAGCTGTCGCTAGATTTCACATGGGGTAACAGAGGGGGTAACAAATCATTTCTTCTTTGAAACGCATTTATTGGCATCCAGTGCACAGTAATATTGTCCGCTTTGGCAAGCTCGATGTCAATACCCTTACGGTTTTGTTCTTGGGGGTGCTCGGCCGAACCGGTGTCACCTAGGACTCGTCTTGGTAACATATCACATTTAAGTTCTCATGATTTTCAAAAAAATTTCTAAGTTCTCAAATTTGACAAAAATTCAGTAGTATAATGGCTGTAAATCGAATTTCCTCAAATTTGCTTTATGCCACAAAACATATAGAGCATGCATAGCCATTCAACATCAACATAAGACATCAAGTCATTTAGTTGAAAGATAGCATGCTCCTAACCAGTTTACCGGAATCAAGGACTGAGCTCAGCTATTACATATGCTATGCTCAAGTCATTCTCATAATTAAACATACATCTACTTGAAGTCATAAAGCTCATTATGTCTTGGGACCTATGGCGTTTTATGCTTTGACCCTTATGGGTCTTAATCTTGAAAACTAATTATGCAAACATCCGTCTTTATCCTTTTATGCACCTATAGGTTCACAACTAATTGTTCTCAATAATTTGTATACTTAGGAACTAATCCAAACAACACTATGCAGATTTGGACAGTTTTAAGTTCATGTGATTACGGGGTTCTAGAATCTATGTTTTAGACCATTTTTAAGTTCTCTCTTCGCCGAAGGCGCTATAAATTAAATCTAAACCAATTATGAGAGGTTCCTACACATATAAACTAATTCTAATCCATAATTATTGCCTAAGAAGGTTGCTGGATAGAAACAAAATTTTCTATGTTCCAAGTGTTCTAAAATTCTCATTTTCCATCTTTTTTCTAGTTACTAGTTTTTCCTAGCTTCCTCAAATCAATTATAACATCAAATATACATGACTCCACACATTTTAACATAATAAAATCATCATCAAACAGTGAACAAATCATCAAGGCAGAACCGTTGTCACACATCATCATATCATTCATAAAATTTCACTTTTAATACTCATAAGTTACTAGTTTCTCATGGAATCAATTTAGGACTTCTAAAACTCTTTGGAAACCACTTTATTTTATTAAAATCATTATAAAATGAGTAAGGGCAGTAGCTATTTTAAATTGTTCATTGGTGGAATTTAAGACGTAAAATCATACTTGAAATATTCTTTGAGTTCACCTATGCTTAAGAAAATCCTAAGACATAGATTATTGGCATTTGAGACTAGATGAAACTCACACCAAGCTCATCATCATCATATTGCCGAATTTTGCATTCAAGATAATGCTTCCATATCCAACTTTTCCTTAAGATAAAGAGACAAGCCTTTGAGCTCTAGAATCTTTAAGTGATAACAAGAATATAGACATGCTATGCACTTCATTTTATTCTTTATTAGAAAAGTAAGGTGAGGGCTCATAATAAATATGAGATGCAACTTCATTCTTATCTTTAAGTTTGGGTGATGACTTGAAAAGTAAGTATACTAGACAAGGAAATGTAAACATGATTGCAAGTCAAATTCTTTATTTTAGTGCTCTAGGCTCCACAACAATCGACTTTAAGGCTAAAATAGGCGAGCTTTGAGATTAATTATTAGGTGATATGAAAATGCAAGCTCTTGTTTTAATCTTTAAGTTTTAGGTGATGGCTTGGAAAATAAATGTGCTAGGCAAGAAATGTAAATATGAATGCAAGTTCATTTTATATTCTTTACTAGAGCTCTTGCAAGACTTTAAAGGAATATAAACCTCAGTCCCACACATATCTTAACAAGGCAAAGTGAGCTTTAGAGTTCTTTGTACCAAGGTTTCAAGGAAGCATTATGGTTTGAACATCATCATTAAGCTCAAGGAAATGGACTTAAAAGAATTAAATCACCCTACAACTATCTTTAAACAAAACCTTTGAACATCAAAGAAAAGAAAATAAGGCCGAAGCTAAGAGGAAAGAAAAGGAAAAAGGAAACCGAAACCAAGTTTAAAGAAAAGGGAAGGAAAAACTAAAATGTGTTAAGATCAAAACTAAAGTTTAGGCTTTAGAGGTTTCTCAAATGTTAACCATAAGACCATTATCTTGAAACCTCATCATCAAGCTAACATTTTCTTTTAAAAGAAAGGCTCTAAAGCAGAAAATCAAAGAAAAGAAAAGAAGTTCTAAAAGCCAAGAGAAATTAACAAAACTCATTTTTAACAAAGCTTTAAAAGACAAAACTTTAAAGAGTAAGAATCCCTACCAAGTGGTGAAGAGAAAAGCTTGGTCTTTGAGGAGAAAAAGAGAAGAAAACTTGCTTCCAAATGGTCTTGATGTTTTGGCCAAAGAGGAAGAAAAAGGAAAGAAAAGTTTTTGTGAGAGTTTGATGTGTGAGGATGTAAGCTTATGTGATTGAATATTGATCTATGGTGGTTGTGTAGTGGTTTGAGGTTGTGAGGGGTGGTTCTTTGGTGGAGATGAAGAAGAAGGGAACTCTTGAAATGAGAGAACTTGAAGCAATCTCTTGACAACTCAAAGCTAGCAAATGATCTAAAAGTTCTTACAAGTTCATTTGCATGTGTATTTATAGAAAAACAAAACCAATGGTGGAAGGATGGCGAGGTGGCCGAAACCTCATGTTTTATGAGGGCAGAGAATTGGTTTCATGGAGGCATGGTGGAAAGTATGGCTAGGTATGACCTAAGGTATGGTCCTAAGTATGGTTCTTTGAGTGTTTGAATGAACAAACATGTGATAGAAAATGGAGGATGAGGTGGCGCCATTTTCTCCTTGTAATGGGGGAGGAAGATCTTTCATTTAATTGTGGTTTAGAGATGTGTTTAGGTGTAGCTTTGATTAGGCTTAGGATTTAGGAGTTTGTAAGTAAGTGTTTAGGTAAGTAAGTAGGTTTAGGGCTTGTAAGACTAGATTAGGAGGTGATCTTTTTAAATTAATGAAGTCAAATCTCATTAACTTGGAATCCAATGCTAACACAATTCCTTGATTTAAGAAAATTGGAGTGAGAAAATACTATTCAAACACTATTCAAGATTCCATGACTTGGAATCTTGAGTTTTAAAAAGAGATTTAAGTTTAATCTAAGCAATCTTAGGTTCTAATTAGCTTTAATAAATTATTTTGACTCTAGATTAATTATGGAAATTAATTAATCTTCGATTAGAGCCTAATATTATTTAGGTTTGCTTAATCACATCATTAAGCTTAAAAACACTATTCTAGGGGCAAAATCATAATTTTGCACAAAAACTGTTCGGGACCACTGGGACTCAAACGGAGGTCACTAAACACATAAAAACATCATTTTAAACCTTCTGGGAAAGTTCCAAGCTTAAACAGCAGTTATACCTGCGTAAAAACGTTATAGGGGTATTTTGGTCATTTTGACCCCAAACCTCAGAAAACAAGATTTTCGTTTCTGGAACCATTCAAAAACCATCTAATCCCCTTCAAACATTGAGTTGACCCTTCGAGGACCACCGGGTCGGCTATCCTCGAATTTTGAGTAGGAAATGACCTCAAGGGCATTTTGGTCATTTCTTCTCAGACAGAAAAATCTAGGTGTTACAACTAGTCATTGCTAGATTTAAATGGGGAATAGAAGGAGAAATTTCTCCTTTGTCACCTAGGCCAACCACGTCATCCCCCTGGCAATTTAACTGTCACCTAAACTCCAAATCAATTATGGCCTAGGATAACTAGCCATTGCTAGATTTAAATAGGGAATAAAGGGGGGGAGACTTCACTTAAACTTTAAATTTAACTTCCTCATATCTTACTGGCAGCATAATACATAAATTATTAAGAGACATAAGCACAATCTTTATGCATCTAAATGACAAGCTTAGAATTACCACTTAACATACATAATCATGCATCTCATAAGTCATTAGGAGTCATAAGCATAACTTTCATATAAGATTTTCTTGAGCTATTTGGATACATAAACACACCTTTTATACATCACAATGACAAAGCTTACATTTCCTTCATTTCACATTTCAAGCATTTAACATTTTAAAGTCACTCAATGCATAACATAAATGTGCCTAAATCAATTGCCGAAAAAAGGACTGAACCCAGTTAGCATTCATCTAGTCACATATTCCAATAATAGAACTAACAATAAAATTTCTATTACCATCCACATATAATTATTCCAAGCCCACAACACCAAGATAATGTCACATTTAGATTAACACGTCTGATCTCAAACCAGAATTTTTATTTTTTTAATTTAAATAAAGTAGTTCTAGACTCCAAATTCTCAATCCAACTGTATTCTCATTACACCCCCAACAATTGTACAAAACACAAGTTAATGATGCAAGAAATCAAGTTTATATTGCCACTTTATGGGAAGAACACATATGCTGGAAAATTTTCAGCAAACAACTTCATTTCAGTAAACATTTCATAACCAAAAGAACTCATTTAAACTCCCAATAGTTACATCACTCAAGACTAATCAACACTCATCATGTAGAACCCTAAATCATCACCAAGCACTTGAACTATAGTTGCTGTAAAAATTTATAGCACTTAATTTCATTAAAACCCTACAAAAAACATAACAAAATCATGATATAAAACGGCTCATATTAAGTCCTAAAATGCACATCAATATAGATGCTCTAAATAAAATTCTAGAACCTCTTTGCTATCATACATGGACCTTAGACCATATTTAACTCTAATCTTACCCAAAACAAGTCAAGCAACCAAACACCATACTAGGCACACAAGAAATCCAATAATCATGAGGGAAGACACACATACCATAAAGTTATCTATCAATTACCAAAAGAGAAGCACAAACTTACATAAATCATCAAATTTTCGAACTTGAAAATGGAAAGCAACATAGATTCACATGCAAGCTTTATTTGAGTACTATAATCACAAAACGAAAGAGTTTTGAGCAAGAACCCCGTACCATACTTCCAAGCTTTTGGCTTTAAGGACTCATCTTCACCAAAACAAATCAAGCACGTCAACTCCACCTATAACTTAATATTTTTGGACCTTGCTCCCCTCTTCTGTCCCCATCGCTTGCTGCACCATGGTTCCCATTTGCTTCTATGAATTTGCTTTTTCTTCTTGTCTGCTTTTGCTCCCTTAGAAGAACATCAAGATGAAGGGGTGCTATGACGGAAGGAGCCTGACGGCTCCCTATAGGTGGGTAGACTAGGTTTTTTTTTTCTATTTTTTTTAAAAAAGAAACGTTTTTGTGTGCAAGTATGTGCTGTGATGTGAGTGAGTGAGGGAATGAGGGTTTTGGGTTTCTTTTACTTAGTTATAAGAGTGTAGGTGAGTGAGGGGGTGTTAGTGTAATAGGTAGGGCTAGTTTAGAAATTTCATATATAAAATCATTTTATATAAAACATCCAATAAATATACACATTTAATTAAATCATCATGCAATCATTCAAATACAACTATTACCAAATTAATTAATGATGATGAAGGCCAGTCACTACCTTGCACTCAACTAGTCAGCTTAAGGGTACTAAGACAATTAGCATAATCAGAAATCTAGGTGTTACAAATCTGGGTGTTACAAATCCAGTTACTGCTCGGAGTTTATTTCAGTAGCCTTCTAGTTGTTTCAGTGGTGAGCTTCACTTTGTAGTAATACTTAGTTTAGAACATGTTAGATTATAGTGCTCTAGTAGTTTTGCAAGCCAGATCTAAATCATGTATTGATATGTTCATGTATTTAATCACTTATGTATTTATGTTTTGCTAAGGCACAATTTTTGGTTTTTATGATTATGTATGTGGAAGTAACTCGGATTTTAAATATTTATTTATGATGGTTTTATTTAAACAACTTATTGATTATCCATGTTTAAATATATTATGAAATTCAATTATGTTTTGGGTACAAAATTATGTTTTCATTCATTCTTAGTACATCACTTTACCTAGAAGGCTTTGGTAGGGACTTATATTCCCACATACTGGTCACAGTCCAAATCGAGTTATTACATGTTTTGGAGAAGATTTTAAAGTGAGAAGGTGAAGAGGAAGTAAAAAAAATGAGAAGGGAAATTCACTTGTTTTAAAATGTTGTCTGTTCATCAGCGCTTAGTGTAACATCCTAATTTTTAACCCAATACTCTAGAACATATTTAGGTTAATCATTAGTTTATTACTCTTTTAGTCTCATTCCTTACAACCTTTCATTAAAATACTTAGCGAAAAATACGAATAAATTTTTCTTTTTGAAACTTGAAAGCAAAATGCGAGCCGTGCACTAACCTATCGTTCGTCATAACCATAACGTGCAAGAAAAGTAACCACACCATTGATAATCATGAAACATAGTATTATACATAACAATCATAATATCATCACATCTTCATAGATACATAGACTACTAACATCATTGTACCATCATTTACATCAAAACACATCCATATATGTGAAGTCATCCTTATCCATCTATGAGGTTGGATAAGTGTCAACCCAAAAGTTAAGCTATCTATGCTCCCGCAGCGACCTTCCGCCCCGTCTTCTAGTGTGATCCTTAAGCACGAGCCTTAGCAGAAGTCATAAACCTCGTTGTAATCCTCGTCTAGAGATGACACAGAAGAAGAGGAAGGGATGAGAAATCTCATTCAAGATTCTCAGTAGGGATTCCCGACTCTAACACAAGTGTCATCGTCGTCGTCCCCAGCCACCTCGGTTTTAATTATGAAAAAGGTGTACATGCATAAGGATTGGTTTTAGGCTTTTTAAATCTATTTATCCGAAGTGGGTGTCTTTTAGTATGTGTCTTAATGACATGAATGCAACAGATATTTGATGAATGCATGACAATACCATAGGCACATTAACACGAAAGTCGTAATACTTGGGCACATCATAAGGAAACAAGAATCATATATGTGGCATAAAGAGGCATAGTAATTTTCATGTGATATCTTTCTCATAAGTAAAACTCTTAAGTTCTTTTTCTCAAAAACCACCCTCTTAACATATCCACCAAAAATCCAACCGATTCACCAGCCCGGCGATAATCTGGTCACCAAGCTACATCTCACCTATCGCCTAGGAATGAGCTCAATCCTAACTAGTCGTCACTAGATTTAATATGGGCTAATAGAGGGGGTATACATAACTTTCTTGGATCACCTATCTTAGGATCATTTCCTCCTTTGAAACGCTTTACTGGTATCTAGTACACAGCGAATTGTCCGCTTTGGCAAGCTCAAAGTCAATACCCTCACGGATTTGTTTCCTCCCCACCGTAGAGGGAGAAATGTGTCTCAGTGTTCTGTCACATCTGTTCTGGGGGTGCTTGGCCGAACCGGTGTCACCCAGGAGTTTTCACAAACTTTTCTCAAATACTCAACTTTGATGGAAAATTCGGCAGCGTAACGGCGTACACCAGATTTCCATCAAACTTGCTTTATGCCACCAAACATATAGAGCATGCATAGCCATTCAATACTAACATAAGGCATCATAATCATCGTATGCATCATAATATCATAATTTTGCATAACGTATCATGGCGTGAGCATCAACACATCAACACTATATACTCTCATAAGAGATCACATGCTCAAGTTGTTCTCATAATAAAACATACACTTGCATGAAACATTAAATCTCATTATGCTCTTAAGCCTATGGTGTCTTATGCTTTGACCCTTACGGGTCTAAATCTTGAAAACTGATTACGCTATCATCCGTTTTTATCCTTTTATGCACCTATAGGCTCACAACTAATAATTCTTACTAATTTTTATGTTCGTCAATGAATCTGGACAGCCTTACACTTTAAGGGCAGAAATTACATCTTGTGATTACGAGGGTTCTAGAACTTACGTTTTAGACCCTTTCTCGGTTCCATCTTCGCCTAAGTCGCTATAAATTAAATCTAAATCAATTATGAGACATTCCTATGCTTAAGAACTAATTATAAATCACATTTATCATGTTGTAACGTTGCTGGACAGAATCCAGAAAACTAAATGTTCTAAGAGTTCTACATTTGCATTTTTACGGTTTTCTAGTTACTAGTTTCCCTATAGGTGCTAAAATTCAATTCTAATCCAAATGTTACCAAGTTTTTCATGTCTAAACAATCCTAATCTGATTATGTTCCCATTAAAACAGTTTGGATAAGTTCCAAAAACAAATGGGTCTAAACTATGTTAAATTCTAGCTTTACGGTATTTCTAGTTAGCTAGTTTCTTACCTATCATGCATAGAATCGTTTCTACGTCATCATGTGATATTTTCGCACATTTTAACACATCAAAACATCACCATACAGCCATAAGCTCATCATGACAGTACCAAAAACATCTAGCTTCAATAAGAGAACTATATTGACATCTCTAGGTACATAAGTTAACTAGTTTCTCTTGGAATCAATTTAGAATCTCTAAAACTCTTTGCAAATCATTTTAATTCATCAAGAGACTAAGAGAAGCCTTAGGCCAGTGACCAAAATATATTTCATCTTCTAAAAGGGAATAAAGTCATATCTCATGATAACATAACCTTGTAAAGATTTGTAAAGCTTTAAGAAAAACTTAGAACATAGACTATTAGTCCTTGTAGCTAGATAAAAACTCATTGCAAGTCCATCATCACTACTTGGCCGAAAACATGCATTCAAAGAATGCATTCACATTAAACTTTAACTTGAAATGAAATGGGCAAGTCTTTGAGCTCTTAGGTTCTTAAGTTATGACATAAAATAAACGTGCTCATGCTTTTCATTTTTAATCTTGCTTACAAAATAAAGTGATGACTTAAATTAAATATGCAAGGCATAAACTTAAACGTGCAAACTTGAAAGTAAATATGCAAGGTTCAATTCTTTATTTTAGTGCTCTTGGCCCAACAACAATCGACTTTAAGGCTGAAATAGAAAGGCATTCGAGGAATTAATTAGGTGATAATGCAAGTTCAATTCTTTATTTTAGTGCTCTTGGCCCAAAAACAATTGACTTTAAGGCCGAAATAGAAAGGCTTTGAGAATTAAATTAAGTGATGATGCAAGTTCCATTTTAATCTTTATGTTCTTAGGTGATAGCTTGAAAGTAAAGGTGCATATCAAGAATGTAAATATAAATGCAAGCATAAAATAAATTATGCAAGTTCAGTTTATCTTTCTAGAGCTCTTAACAAGACTTTAAAGGAACTTAAACCTTAACCCAAACTCATTAAACCAAGATATAGTATAGTTTAGAGTTCTTAGAACTCAACATAATATTTTTAAGAATCAAACCATGAAACTTAGAAAAAGAAAGGAAAAGGGCCGAAGCCTCAAGAAGGAAGAAGGAACATTTTAAAACTCTAGGGTCCATGATCTTGATGATATATTAACACCAACATCATGAGACCTCATCATTGAGTCCTTAAAACCATTTTGAAGCATCATCAAAGTTGGAGTTCCTAAGAGTTCAAGAAAGGAAAAACTAAAAACATTTTTGCTCAAGGACAAAGATCAAGCTCTAGAGTTTGTTTTAAGTGATAAACATCATCATGAAACTCTCATCATCAAGCTCTTATTTCTTTGAACTCCAAGGCCTATGGCCGAAGATGAAAAGGAAAAAGGAGTAGAAGAGAAGTTCTAAAAAGAAACAAGAGAAACTATGAACATCAAACTTGAAACAAGAACTTTAAAGAAGAGGATACATGAAAGGAAATCCCTACTTGGTGTGATGAACTTGAAGATGGAAGAAGAAGATGAAGAACTTTGAAGACTTGAACTTGAGAGGAAAAGGAAGCTTTGAAGTGTTTCTTTGAAAACTTACTCTTTGCAAATGAACCCAAAATGATACAAGTTCACCCAAGCAAGCTATTTATAGAGAAATGAAGCAAATGAAAGGTGCATGGAGGGGGAGGGTGTTCGTCCATCAGATTGGAGGGAACCCATGAGTTCCATGAGGTGAGATAATATGGTCTTGAGGCATGGTGAGGTATGGGTTCAAGTATGGTGAGGTATGGTTCAAGGTATGGCCTCAAGCATGGTTCAAGGTATGGCCTCAAG
Organism: Dalbergia cochinchinensis; assembly: GCA_031216125.1. Taxonomy (NCBI): domain Eukaryota; kingdom Viridiplantae; phylum Streptophyta; class Magnoliopsida; order Fabales; family Fabaceae; genus Dalbergia; species Dalbergia cochinchinensis. The sequence goes on along the minus strand of CM062373.1, from coordinate 46,670,707 downwards.
CATGGTTCTTTGAGTGAGAAACAAATCAACATGTGGTCAAATGGGGGAGTAGGTGGCCGAAACTCCATCAGCCATGGGGGAAGGATTTCTTGCATTTTAATTGTGGTTTAAAGGTGTGTTTAGGTGTATCTTTGATTAGGATTAAGATTAGGAATTTGTAAGAAAGTGTTTAGGTGAGAAAATGGGTAATTAAGGATGCCAAGACATAATTAAAGAGTGTTCTTGCATCATTAGTGAGTTATAAATTCATTTTAGTGTATAAACAATTCTAGACACAATTTCTTGATTTAAGGAATTGGAGAGAGAAAACACTATTCAAGATTCCAAGAATGAAATCTTGAGTTTTAGAAAAGAGATTTAAATCTAATCTAAGCAATCTTAGGTTCTAATTAATTTTAATAATTTATTTTGACTCTAGATTAATTATGAAAATTAATTAATCTTCGTTTGGAGCCTAATATTGCTTAGGTTTGCTTAATCACATCGTTAAGCTCAAAAACACTATTCTAGGGGCAAAATCATAATTTTGCACTAAAACTACCTGGGACCACTGGGACTTACACAGATGTTTTGAAACATGTAAAAACATGGTTTTAAATCTCTGGGAAAAGTTTCGGGCTCAAACGGCACCTTTACCCGCGTAAAACGCTATAAGGGTATTTTCGTCATTTTGACCCGAAACTGCAAAAAATGAGACTTTCGCCTCCGGAACCACTCAAGGGTCATTCAATCCCCTTCAAACATTGAGTTGGCCTTTCGAGGACTGCCGGGTTGGCCATCCTCGAATTCCGGGCCGAAAATGATCTCAGGGGCATTTTGGTCATTTTCCACTCAGACAAAAAATCGGGGCGTTACACTTAGCTTCAGGTTTTGGGCATTGATTGTGCATCATAGGCAGCCACAAGCATCTTCTTTGCCTTTTGGCATCTAAAATAGTTGGAATTTTACCTCAAACATCAAATAGTGATTGTACAAGTTTGATTTAGTTTTCCAATGCCCCCAAAATTACATCAAAATGAATATTTGTTGCTTGAGATATTTGCAAAACAGCAAGCAAAGGTTAAGTTCAATAGCATTATGATACATATGTGTATTCCACTTTTGGATCCAACTTTTATCTATCATCTTTCTAGGTTACAACACGATCCTAAAAATAAATTGAATTTCTCGACTTGAATCCCCTATAAAATCTGTTATCAACCAATTACACTTAGTGCAAACTAGGAGCTAATTATCCTTTTTACTTCAAACATCATTCAAGTATCATACAATCATGTAGAATTAATTTCAATTAAGTTAATTAATGATGATTAAAGCTGGTCATTACCTCACACACACCTAATCACCTTAAGGATATTAAGGCAAGTAGTACAAGTGAAAATCAAGGCAGTACAATTCTTCCTATTTACTACTCTATTTTGTTGAGGTGTATTTCGAGATGTTATTTGTTGTTGTATTTTACACTCCTCTAACTTTGCTTTTTACATTATCTTTAAACTGTTAAATTTCAACAATGTCTCTAAATTTTCCTTCATAAAGTAAACTTATGCATAGCTAGAGTAGTCCTTGATGCATGTGACAGAGGTTATCGCCTACCTCCTCAAATTAGAAATTTACTTTAATGCTAAGTTGCACCAAAAATGTAGTAAAGGACACAACCTAGGTCATCTCTCAAGGAGGCTTCAATACTTAGTTGTGAAAATTAGGAGTTTGGAAGAATGAAATTATAGTAATTGAAAATTAAAGATAATAGCAACAATAGAGAAAGGTACTAGTGCAAGGTATTCCTAGGATTGGAAATCAATTATTATTGACCAAATATTAAACCCATTGATGGCTAATAGTAATAAATTACTGGTAATTCTACTAGTGATCAATCGACCTCTAGAATTGATCAATGAAATTAACAAATAAATGAAATCTCAATTTAATTGATAATTACAATGATCCAAGGTACTAATTGCTATAGCCTAACCACCAATCAGAAAGTTAATTCTAATATTCTCCTTCAAACATAAACCAATAGATCTATCAATTTATGCCCAAAAGGTTTTCCTAAATGATAATCGCCAATTTAGTTATTCCAATAAAGATTATAGCAACCACTACAATAATTAAAGGAATAGAAATTGTAGAACATTAAGAAAACCAATGCATTCAATACAAACCAAGGGTCTCAAATGCCATCCCAATCCATCCGGAAATCCTTACACTAGTAAAGAAATCTACTCCTCCATCTCTAGAGGATTACAACAATGAAGATAAAAGAACCTAAAAATAATAGCAATAATCCCTGCTACAATCTCCAAGACAAAGCACCTTCACCAATGGAACCCTTAAAGAGAGAAGAATAGAGAAGGATAAGAGAGAGATAGAGAGAGATGTAGAGAGAAAATAATAGCAACTAAAGTGGTAGCCTCAAACTAAGTAAAAACCTAGGGTAAAAGTCTAAAACAATTCCTTAAATACTGCTCTCTAAAATAGCCCAAACTAGGGCCCAAAAATAGGGTAAATGATTTGTTCTACGTCATCGCATGACCGCTACAATGCTCATTGACTGCTGCAGCGGTTAGTAGTGAGCTATGCTGTTGAACGTCACTTTTTCAGGTGCTATTGACTGCTATAGCGGTTATAACCGCTGCAGCGGTGGATAGAATTGAAATTGGCCTCGACACTAGAAATAGAAGTTGTAGTCCTTTGAATAAGCTTTCCAACGCCATCAAAATCACCTCAATCGAACATTTTTAACTCCAGATATTGTGAAAATACTAACTAGAGGTCAAGTTGGACAGCATCAGAACATCATCAACCTTTAATCTTGCAACTCGATTTTTACTAAGATACTATTAGAACTGGGTTTTGAGCTGAACATGAAAGTTGTAGAGGACTTCTTGAGATTTCCAAAACATCTTCATTTGTCTTAATCCAATCCCTGTAGAAAGAGATACAGATTTTCTCTTACAATACTTCTTGCAATTTTGCTCAAATAAACTCAAGAATTCTTCTATTTTGCTTCCAAATTCTTCCCAATAGTTTCCAACCTTGTTCTTGACATTTACACCTAATTCAAAGCTCTTGTGCATAAAATGATACTCAAAGAGACAAGTCAAACACAACAGGTTATAATTACAAATTATCCCAAAATCAATGCAAAAGCTATCAATTCTATCAAAATCACACAATAACGAATAAATCAAAATCCTTATTAAGTTTGATCAATAACACATTAAAACTCATGTAAAAAGCTAAGGTTTAGAAGTAAGATAAGTGGCGCAAAAGCCCCTTATCATGCATGTCATCATGTAGCGATATCTAATAATTAGGGGTTGTTTAACTAGCCCCTAAAACATCTGAGTGAACTAGCATTAATGGATCTTTGTCTTGGAACCTTGACTCTTTGTATGGAAATTGGTATGCCTTATCGTACTGACATCTGGCACATATGGAGTCTTGATAGCATTGTCTTCTTTATTATTACCATTACTTTATGATAGCTCATGGGCCCAAGGCATAAATTGTAGGTAGAAAAGCACACGAGAAAAGGTGGTTGAATCGTGTTCTTCCTTTTTCTATTCTTGATGAACTTCTAAGAACAACCTTTTTAAAAAGAAAACTATCAAGTGTAATACTTGTAGTGCAGCAAAAAAAAAAAACATTAGTGACTTCAAAAAGAAAGCTTTTTGAACTGGATGAGCAGCAGAGAAATGTAAAGTAGTTTTACAAAACAGATACTGATAATAAGATAGATATAGAAATAAAAAAGAGGTGAAAAGGAAGAAAGATATAATACAAGGAGTTTTATACTGGTTCGGCCAATCTTACCTATATCCAGTTCTCAACAACTGTTGAGTTTCACTAAATCTTTCTCCAACTTGAGAAAGATCAAAGTTAGTCTTTACAGTAGCTTTCCCAAGCTATGTTCAATGACCAATAGATAACCCCTACTATCACACACCAAGTAGTTCTTTACCGGCCTCTTCAAACTAAACCGAGTAGTCTTGCATTAGCCTCTCTAAGCTAACAAATCGTGACAAGTAAAATACTCTTCCTGTCACGTTGCAAGTAGTATTTGACAAGCCTCTTCAAGCTATCTCACACTGATTACTTCTAGATCAAGTGTACAAAGGTTATACGTTTGGGTTACTACTCAAACTAACCTACACTCAAGTTTTTATGGATTCACAACGAGAAGATCTTGGAAATGCTTGAATGACTTCTTTCTATATTTTTCTTCCTTGGAAGAACGTATGATCTATAAAGTGTAGAAAGAAGATTTTATACACAAGGAAATGATTTACAAACAGTGAAGAATTTTACAAAAAGATGAACGGAAAACTTAGCAGCGTTTCTACTATATTTTTCAACATTAAGTCATCTGTTTGAAAATTACAACATCTCTATATATAGAGGTATTCCTTGAGATCGTTGCCTTGAATCAGATCTTCAAGGGACATGTGTTGATTATCCATTTGTGTTTTGGAAAGATAGTCTAGAAGTATATAGCTAGCCTACTTGTCAGATCAACTTACAGAAGCTATTATGAAAAAGGAGGTTTCTAATATCATTCAAAAACTACTTACTTTTTGAACTATGGTTTTTGAACTCTTTCTTCTAGAACGTTTTAATAGTTGACTTCTAAGGTAAAGAGATGACTGACCGGTTCTGACATTGGGATTTGACCCTTTTTTAAATGCAAATTCAAATTTTGAAATTTCAAATTTTCCCTCTTTTTTCTTGTCGAAAACACTATTTTCCTGAGAGTAAGCTTTATGAACTTCCATATCATCTGTTTGAAGAAGAATGAGTCTTCGTGTCTTCACTCATTATTCGTTGATGATTCAAACTTTATGAAAATGATAGTTGAAGATAGTAGATCAGTTTAGCTTCATAGATTATTCGATATATCTCTTTCAAGTGTACTTTCTGACGTCTCAAAAGCGTGGTTTCTTGCAGCTCTGATATCTTCTTCAAATTGTTACCCTTTTTAAAGCTTGAATAAGGATATAACTTCACTTCTATTTCAATATAAACCTCGTATCATGAGATAAACATGTTTACACATGCCTAGTGAAATATATTCTCATTTGAGTAAGCCTTGTTCTTGCTAAATGATAGAAACCTGTTATAATCTTTACAAGAAACTCAAGAGAAACATTAGTCATTCTTCAAAGTATTTTCTTTTAATTGGCTTTATTGTCATTCAAAACAAACAAACGTATGTTGATAGGGTTTTGGAGCTAACAATCTCCCCTTTTTTAATGATGACAAATCAATTTGAAGAAAATCTTTTGAAGAAAGATTGAAAGAAATATTGCAAAAATATAAACGTGATAAATCATAATCTTTCAATTTTATCACAAAAAGTGATTTTTAGGAAGTTCTTTTCTTAAGGCATGGTATGGATCAAGTAAAAGTAGTTTTAGCCTTAAGTGACATTTAATCATAGTTGTTACTGTTTCACTTGAAGCATAAAATAGGCTTAACGCACTTTATGAGATGGTATTAGAGCAGACGTCAAAGAGAAAGATGTTTGAGCTATGGATATACAACCAGCTTGATCATTTGTGAACGGAAAAGAACTTTCTGAAGATCTTCATACTTAAGAAAACTTGACAAGTAATACTTGTGATATTTTATCTTGCTTAGATTTGTTTTTAGCACGTCTTAGACCAACCATACTTTTTCAGAAAAATGAATACAATGCATATGACTTGAAACTAGAGTGATAGAACATGCATAATATTAAGCAAAGCACATATACAAGCAAAAAAAAAATTGATATAAATTTCATGAAGAGAGATGTATCAGAGCAAAAACAAGAAATAAAGAAAATGTTCAAAACATGCTAAAAAACATTGAATATACTCCCCATCAGCTTAATCCCCCTTGTATTTCTCAGCATAAAGTATTTTCTTCAATATATTCTTCTCCTCCTTTTGTCACTAATAAAAAGGAGTGTACTGGAAACCAGTAGCACTCATCGGCCCTAACACCTTACTTCACGAAGTACTTCCAATAGCAGTGCCTCATGCCTTTGAGACATGGCTTCTAAGTAATCCAGATGATTGTTGATGAGGCATTGTTCATGCAACATCAGTTGAACCTTAGTGTAATCTGGCTATGCTACTAGTGACGGTTGGCTTGAGGAAGGATCAATACCTTGCACAGGAGTAGGATTAGGGATAGTTGAAGCAGGAAGTTGTTCTGCCTAGGAGAAGTAGCAGTAGCATGTTCATGCTTTGAAGATGATTCCATTGGGGAGAGGATTCTTATTCAAAATATGAGGTCATGCTATGATTACAGGGTGAACCTCCATATCTGATGATGATCTCAGGCTTCTTGCTGTCATCGAAACTATCTTCAAGAATGATTATTTTTCTTTTTCCCTTTCTGCCTTCAGCTTTTGTGGCTGTTTTTTCAACAGCTGCATCTCTGATTTTTAAACTCTGTCTTTTGACACCAGATGAAGAAACACCGGTTGGTCTCCTCGGGGTTCTGAAAAAGTTGAAGGTGTACTCTGTACCCTCCAAATACTCATACTACTCATGTGCATGAGGGTAATGCATGTGTTCAAAGACTTTGGTCAGCAGAATCCCGTAAGGAACAATAGCGGTTTTCCTTTTGTCAAGAGAGATAGCACTCAGCATATGATCAAAAATTAATTTGGGCAAGTTAACTCTTCTTTTTGTTAACAAACAAAAGAATAACGTACAGTCCATCCCAACCAAAAGGTGGGTGCTACCTAAACGAGGAAGCAAGGAGAACTGAATGATTATAAAAACTTGCTTTGTCTTTGAGTTTAGCAATGCTGTAATACCCTAATATTTAACTCAACACGCCTAGGACGTATTTAAGTTAAGTATTAGGTATTGCTCTTTTGTTTCAATTTTTGACTCAAAAACTTCTTGGAAAATACTTTATTGAAAATATGGGTAAATTTTTTTCTTGAACTTTAAATACCAAAACGTGAGCCGCGCATACTAAATATCTAACGTCATTTATCTTGCCTGCGTAAGAGAGATGTTAGAAACAAATAACAGATAAATACATAATACAACCATGGCATAACATAACTCAAATAATAATAACATATCAATAACTGTATCATAATAGTGATGTCTTGTAAACTTAAAGACATTAATATATATCCATCAATAGAATACAAACTGATATATGAGATACATTCACTCTAAGGCAAATATCCAAAGGAAAGTTATCTCCTTAGCTCTTCGTCCAGTCTCAAGGTAAATCACGAACTACAGCATCATTCATGTCTGGAGACGACACGGAAAAGAAAAGGGATGAGAAACTTATACAAGAATCTCAATAGGGCTTCCCGACTCTAACACAAGTGTCATCGTCATCGTCCCCGGGAACCTCGGGTTTAATTATGAAAATGGTGAACATAGATATAAGATTCATTTATTAAGTTTTAAATACCATTAGCCGAGGCCCGTATCTTTTAGCATGAATCTTAATGTCATGAATGGAACATATTAGTCATGGATGCATGTCAATATCATAATATCATAAAATTCATAAAACAATGCATATGATATAAAGAACATTATGATCATTATTCTTACAGGTGACTTAAAATTTTTATTCTCTTTTCCTTGGGAGCCACCCTATATTCTCTTTTTTCTCAAGAGTTCTAGGTTATGAGCTCATACCTCACTAGTCGTCACTAGTGTAATCTTATCCCTTTTGATAAGTTAAATTCCCGACTCTTAAGGTACGGGATAGGGGGCATTAGGATCACCTTTCATAACCTTTAATTCGGGGAGTCCAAAGGATCACTTCCTATTTGGATCACCTCTCATAACCTTTAATTCTGGGAGTCTAGAGGATCATTTCCATGTGTTTTATGTCACCTTAAATCTTGGCATGATATATAGAGATGCAAACATGAATAACTCATCATTAATATTTCATGCTCATAAATTTCATGAACTTATGCATCTCAATGAATCAGACATAACCGTAACATGCCATAAATCAAATCACATAAACATGCATCATATTTCATTGCATATATCCCATATAAATCTCAATATATGAACATCGCCATCACAAGATATCAATCATATTCATCACATCAAATTATCAATATTTACGTTTAAGTCCCAAAGGGTCAAATCACAATTTCTCAAAGGTTACGGGTCAAAACATAATTACCCCTTTTTAACATCTACTCATAAATTAAAGACCTTTAACTTTAACCAATACATTTCAAGAGACATATAACTATTAGAAACCATTCAAACTCGTTATAAAACCCTTTTAGGGCCATAGACTAAATTTAACATAGTTTAGGGGTCAAAGTACAAAGTTACTTATTTTTGACACTTATCAAAAGTCAATACTTCTAAAACTTTCTCTAAACATCATAAATGGTATTCTAAACACATGCACATCAGATATCATTATTTACTCTAATTAAAATCCTTTGAATCAAAAAATTACATAATTGATAGTTTAGGACATAACTTTCCGCATTCTATGAATCGGTCAAAACTAATACTTGTAATTATTGTTTTCAACCTCTAAGATACCAAAAACAATTTATACATCAAATACTAATAATTCTATTTTATATAAACCATAAGATCAGTATCAAATCAGTGAGAAATTAATCCAGAAAATTCATTGTCTAAAGCTTTATAAAATTACGATTTTGATTCTTTCTAATTATTAGTTTATCTCAAAAATGCTAAAAACAATTCTTACATCAATTATAAGTAATTTATACACATTCAAACCTTATAAAATAGTATTCTAACCATTTTATTTAAGTCAGGTCAGTAACATAATTTTTAAATCAAAAAGCTTGAGAAAAGCACAATCTTTAACATCTTTGGATTTCTAACTCTAACAAGAATTATTTAAGTAATTTAAAAATAAGATCAAAGCCTTAAAAATAAAATAAACAAATCTTAATACCAAGAACATCAAGAGGCTGAAATTAACTTAATTTAAGTATAAGAATTCCTATTTAAGATTAAAGAGGTAAGTTTTAAGCTTTTAGAGATTTAGGTGATAGCAAGAATCATAGATATGCTATGCAATCCATTTTTAATCTTTATCATTATAAGGTGATAACTTGGAAATATAAACATGATATGTAATACTTCAAATATAAATATGAAGATGCAAATTTATTTTTAGAACGTCAAAGTTTAGTGATAACTTGAAACATAAAATGCATTACTTGAAATTTAAACATGAGAATGCAAATTCATATTATTATCTTCAAGATTTAAGATGATGACTTGAAATTAAATATGATTATGAAAGGCTTGAAATTTAAATATGATATGCAAGAGCTTGAAACATAAACAATGGATGCAAGTTCATTTATGTCTTGTTAAGCTCAAAACTTTTAGAGAATTAAACTCTTTAACCTCAATTAATCTTAACAAAGGAAGTGAGCATTAGAGTCCTTGATTATCATGGTTTCAAGAACCTTATTTCATGGTCTCATCATTAAGCTCATTAAAAGTTAAATTATAAGCAAAGAACAAGGAAATAACATGAAATAAAATCCTTACCAAGTTGTTTCTTGTTCTCAAATGTTAAAGCTTGATGTTTTAAGAAGTAAAGAGAAGAAAATCTCCTCTAGATGATGATGGTAACTTCAGCCAAGTGATGATGGAATGGTGAAAGAATTTTTGTTGTGTTCTTGTGTTTGATAATGGAAAGGTTATGTGTTTAGGAGTTGATTTGTGGTTGGAATGTGTATACTTGAGGTTTAGAGCTTGGTTAGAGGTTGGGAATGGAGTCTCTTGAGTGTGAACGAGGAAGAAGAAGAAAGCTTGAAGTATTGAGAGAATTAGAGAACTTTGAGCAAACTTTGAGTAAGAAAACTATCAAGTAAGAAAATGCTAAGGCTAGGAATGTTTGTGTATGCATTTAGGCAATGGAAGAGATCATATTTATAGGCCAAGGAGAGTTGTATGGCAGCTGCCTTGTGGCTGGAAAAATGGAGTTTTTAGTTCATTTTCAATTAAAGAAAACATGGAAAAAGAATGTTTTTATTCTTGTAATAATTTGGTTCATGCATAATGGATGAAAACACTAAAATATGATGCTAATGGGAGACATTGTTACTGATCACATCATGGCTAAAATGGGTGGGTTTTCTTTTGAATAAACATAGCCAAAAATAATGCAAAAGAAAGCTAAAGGTATGGTGTTATGGTTGGATATGTTTCTTTGTTGGAAAAATAATTAAAATATGGTGAAAAGGAGACAAGTTGGCCACTGGTTTCTGATTCCTTTAGGATCAGATTGGTAATGTTTTACAAGTGGTAAATCATGTATTAGATGTGTATTTACTTAGGTAAAAGATTAGGAATTGATAGATTAGTGAAAACGGTAAAAGGTTAAGTGTTTAGGTCAATACAAGACAAGGTAAAGAGAGAAATCATATACTAGTAAATGAGGTTAATTTCAAATAAGTAAAAAATTAATTTGTAATATAAGTTCTAAACTTAGGATAAGAAAATGTAAATGTACAATATTTTACCAAAACCGAAATCTTAACTTTGATCTCAATTATCACTAATTTTGTGAGCTTTCATAATTAAGGAAAGATAATTTAATTTTACCTTAGGTAATTTTAGACTCTAATTACCTCAATAATTATTTTTAACCTTGGGTAATTAATTTTAAACTCAAGGTTAATGAATAAAATCAATTTGAGTTCAAATAGAGCTTCAATACTATCTTAATTATACAAGTAAACCTATTTATCACAACTAGGGGTAGAAAGGTAATTTCACGTAAAAACTCCCTGTAAGTACTGGACAATCTCAAATCATACTTAAAATAGTCATTTTGAATCTTTGGGTGAAAACCGAATTCAAATATTATATAATTTCATGAAAAATTATTATAGGGGTAAAACGGTAATTTTACTTACGGTAAAAATTGAGAATTGAGATTTTTACCTCTAAGGCACATATAATCCCCATCAGGCATAAAATTAACCCCTCAAAGATAATTTAGATTGGTTATCCTTGATTTCTAGGTAAAAATAACCTCAAGGGCATTTTGGTCATTTTACATGTACAGAAAAATCGGGGTTTGCGACTTTTGCGCGAATCGTTAATCAAGTCTCCTATGATATTTCTCTAATGTCATATTCCTTTATTAAGGATTATTTGACCTCGAATTACGTGTAAAAATTACCTAAGGGCATTTTGGTAATTTTTACATAGCAGTAAAAATTGGGGCGTTACAAATGCTGTAGTGATTTCACTTGGATCATATCTTGAAGAACTAGTGAGATAGTTGGAAACTTCAAACACCAAGAGTTGTGAACTACTCCACATTAGAGGAGCATCTCAGTCCTTCGTCAGGAAAATAGATGATGTTAAAGAAATCCATGATGTTTAGTTCTATATCAACTCCTCTGATATATGAGGTTAGCACAGAGTTGGTCACCTGAACTAGTTGGGAGTAAAAGACAGTAACCATCCCAGTGAAGACTAGGTTGGAAAGGTCAAGAAATCTTTCCCATCCCTAAAAGGAAATAACTTCCAGAAAGATGAGAACCTAAGCTATTAGCACTTGTGTTAATCTTTTTCCTAAAGCTATAGGTCTTTAAGAGATGTTTTCCTCGTAGTGGTCTTGACGCATCAGTATTATGAACACTTGAAGTGTTCCCATTGTAGCGATGTGACCTAAAAAGTGCTTTCCTTCAGCCATGTCTGGATGATGATAGTGATAGAATAACAAAGGTTGAAGCTTTGAAGAAACAAGAGGTTATGAGAAACAGAGGTGTGCGAAAAGATGAAGTTGTTGGAAGTTTAGGGTTTTAGAAAAGAAAAGAATGGTAAATAGAGTGTAGTAATGTGATGTAACTGATTGAAGGTGAAGCGACATGGAAGAAAAAAGCTTAAAATGAGAGGGAATTATCTTGCCTTATCATCCTTTTTTTAGAAAGAAATGTTTTTGACTCTTGAGTGAACTTTTTGAAGGACTTCCTTTTTATAAATCACTTCTCACTTTCTGACCCATTGAAAAGCTCATCTTCTTATGTTGAAACCTTTTTCCAACACGAATCTCAAGTTTTATTACCTCATATCTTCTTTCTAAACAACCTATACACTTATTGTGATACTCATATTCTTTCTGATCTACTTTTTAATCTTTGTAACACCCTAATATTCGACCCAATACTACTAGTACGTACTTAGGCCAAATATTAGTCATTACCTACTGCCATGGTTCTTTCTTTTACTTGGAAAAATAACTTAATGAAAATACGAGTCAATTTTTTTTTTCGAAACATTACTTAAAATAGAAGCCGCGCATACCTTACCGGGTCGGTATCATAAAGTGCAGAAATATAAACATAGAAGTGGCTCCTAATCATAACATCATAACGACTGGAATACCTCATATATAATATGCCTACCCTACAGGGCAGGACTTTTTAAGTACATGATAAACAGGAATACAATGGAAATGCAGAATACATAGAAAAGAACTAGAACAAAACATCCCCACCCACGTGCATCCTAAGGCGGATAACCTCAACACAAAAGAGGTTTCATCCATACTACGTATCGTGCGTGCACTAAGGGCTACCCCCCAATCTCCACAGCAGAATCACGGGTACGGAGGAACGTAGCCAATTCACGGGCGGAGCTCAGCGGGTAGTGCATACCTGTGGTGAACATGTCGTCCACGTCGGGGTCGTGGTCCGGGCACCGAAGCCCTCCGACGCTGAGTGACCGTCTCCTCGCTGCCCATCAGTCGCAGAGGCGGAGTGGGGGCAGAGCCCTCATGGTCCATGGGGGAGTCCTCCCCAGGGTCCTCTTCCGAGTGCTGCAATAGTGGCACATACTCCCGTATGTCAGCTGAACCAGCAGAGTGGGTCCACAGGTTCCTCTCATGTCGTGGCCGTGCATGCTCAAAGATCGTGGGGTCACCATAGGGGGATGTTGGGGAGAAGCGATAACTATACACGGGGTGTGCAAATGGCTTTCCCATAAACATGAAGATGCGTACAGTACATCGGCCCTCAAAATGGAACGACCCATGCTCCGGGTCATGGTGGACCTCCCACCGGGGTGTGTCAACGAACAACACGATCGTCGCCATCTCGCTCTGAAGGCGTAATGGAAAGAAAGAGATAGTGGGAGTGAGATTCTTACTAAGAAACTCAGTAGGGCTCTCCTCCTATCCTAGGTGTCATCATTTACGTCTCCAGGTATCTCGGGTTATGTATAAAATCGTGGACATATATTGGTTCAATTATGAGTTTTCTAAAGTCTCCATTTCCGAGATCCGTTCCTTTTAACATGTCACTTGTATTTGCATAAATCATGGGAAGTAAATCGTGGGACTTCAATCATATAATTCGGACAGAAACCATATAACTTGGATCATAGAACTTGATTCATAGAACATAAAGCATATATAACTTGGATCATAGAACATAAATCATATAACTTGATTCATAGAACATAAAGCATATATAACTTGGATCATAGAACATAAATCATATATCATGGTTTCCTATGTCATGGGTCATAGCACATAAATTCATATAATCATGGTGCATAGAAGCATAATTCATGGAACATGATACATATCTTGGTTACTTGAGGTGACATTAAAACATCATCATTATTTTCCTGGGGCCACCCTAACTGATCTCCCTGTGGAGAAAAATTCTAGGTTATGAGCTCATACCACGCTAGTCGTCACTAGCACATGGACTTATCCCTTTTGATAAGTTAAAGGTCCCGACCTAAAGTACGGGTCTAGGGGGCTAGAATCACCTTATCCCCACCCTTAACCTAGTGGTTAAAGGATCATCTTCTCATAGTTTAAGTCACCTTAAGTCTTAGCATGTTAATGCAAGATGCCACATAATTCATGTATGTCAAACATAATTACATCATAGGCATCTTTAAAGTTTTTAAAGAACAATAACATGCAAACATAAAACTATCATTGAAGAATAATAGTTCACATGGTACCATCATACTTGACTCATGGAGTAAAAATCATCATAAAGTAAGCAAGAGCAATAAGCCTCTTAACTTGATCATGCTTGAAATCTAACATAAGATCATATATTCATGTTAGGCTAAAGCATAAACTCATGTCATAAAAATTCCCAGATTCGAGCAAAGTAAGGTCATAGTGTAACACCCCGATTTTTCTGTCCGAGGGAAATGACCAAAATGCCCCTAAGGTCATTTCCTGACCCGAACTCGAGGGTAACCAACTCGGTCATCCTCGAAGGGTCAACTCAATGTTTGAAGGGGATTGAATGGCCTTTGAATGCTTTCGGAAGCGAAAATTTCGTTTTCAGCGGTTTGGTCAAAATGACCAAAATACCCCTATAGCGTTTTTACGCGGGTAAAGGTGCCGTTTGAGCCCGGAACTTTCCCCAGAGGTTTAAAAACATGATTTCATGTGTCTAGAGGTCTCTGTTCAAGTCCCGGTGGTCCCGGGCAGTTTTAGTGCAAAATTACGATTTTGCCCCTAGAATAGTGTTTTTGAGCTTAATGACGTAATTAAGCAAACCTAAGCAATATTAGGCTCTAAACGAAGATTAATTTATTTCCCTAATTAATCTAGGGTCAAAATAATTTATTAAAGTTAATTAGAACCTAAAATTGCTTAGATTAAACTTAAATCCCTTTTTAGAACTCAAGATTCCTTGTCTTGGAATCTTGAATAGTGTTTTCTCTCTCCAATTCCTTAAATCAAGGAAATGTGTCTAGAGTTGTTTAGACTCTAAATTGAGGATTTAACTCTCTAATGGTGCAAGACCACTCCTTAATTATGTCTAGACCACCTTAATTACCCATTTCCCTTACCTAAACACTTTCTTACAAATTCCTAATCTTAAGCATAATCAAAGATACACCTAAACACAACTCTAAACCACAATTAAAATGCAAACTAATCCTCCCCATGCATGATGAAGTTTCGGCCAGACCTCATCCCCATTGGCCACATGTTTAATTGTTTCCTCACTCAAAGAACCATGCTTGAGGCCATACCTTGAACCATACCTCACCATACCTTAAGCCATACCTCACCATGCCTCAAGAACACATTATCTCACCTCATGGAACACATGGAACCCTCCAATTCTGCACCCTCATGGCCGAAACCTCCTCCTCCATGAGCTCCCTCCATTTGCTTCATTTCTCTATAAATAGAATGCCTTGAGGAGCTTGCACCACTTTTAGATCATTTGCTAAGTTTAGGAACACTCAAAGCTTTTCCTTTTCTCTCAAAAGTTCTTGTGTTCTTCAAGTTCTTCAAGCTCTTCAAAGTTCTTCATCACCTTCATCTTCTTCTTCCATCTTCAAGTTCATCACACCAAGTAGGGATTTTCTTTCATGAATTCTTTCTTTAGAGTTCTTGCTTCAAGCTTTATGTTCATAGTTTCTCTTGATTCTTTTTAGAACTTCTTTTTCTTTTCTTGTTCTTGCTCATTTTCGGCCATGGGCCTTGGAGTTCAAAGAAATGAGAGCTTGATGATGAGAGTTTCATGATGATGTTCATCACTTGAAACAAACTCTAGAGCTTGATCTTTGTTCTTGAGCAAAAGTGTTTCTAGTTTTTCCTTTCTTGAACCTTTGAGAACTTTAACTTTGATGTTGTTTCAAAATGGTTCTAATGACTCAATCATGAGGTCTCATGATGTTGGTGTTAGTATATCACCAAGATCATGGATTCTAGAGTTTCAAACATTTCTTTTCTTTCCTTGAAGTTTCGGCCATTACCTTTCCTTTTCATGCTAGATGTTTGATTTTCTAAATATGTTATGTTGAGTTCTAAGAACTCTAGACTTTTACTTTGTCTTGGTTTGATGAGTTTGGGTTGAGGTTTAAGTTCCTTTAAAGTCTTGTTAAGAGCTCTAGAAAGATAAAATGAACTTGCATAATTTATTTTATGCTTGCATTCATGTTTACATTCTTGCTATGCATCTTTACTTTCAAGCTATCACCTAAGAACATAAAGATTAAAATGGAACTTGCATCTTCACTTAATTTAATTCTCGAAGCCTTTCTATTTCGGCCTTAAAGTCGATTGTTGTTGGGCCTAGAGCACTAAAATAAAGAATTGAACTTGCATTATCACCTAATTAATCTCTCGAATGCCTATCTATTTCGGTCTTAAAGTCGATTGTTGTTGGGCCAAGAGCACTAAAATAAAGAATTGAATCTTGCACATTTACTTTCAAGCTTGCATGTTTAAGTTATGCCTTGCATATTTAATTTTAAGTCATCACTTTACTTTGTAAGTAAGATGAAAAATGAAAAGCATGAGCACGTTTAGTTTATGTCGTAACTTAAGAACCTAGAGCTCAAAGACTTGCCCATTTCATTCCAAGTTAAAGTTGAATGTAAACCATACTTTGAATGTATGTTTTTCGGCCAAGTAGTGAGGATAGACTTCCAATGAGTTTTCATCTAGCTACTAGGACCAATAGCCTATGTTTTAAGTTTTCCTTAAAGCCTTACAAATCTTTATAAGGTTATGTCATCACAAGTTGTGATTTTATCCTCTTTTAGGAGATGAAATATATTTTGGTCTTTAACCTAAGGCTTCACTTAGCCTCTTGATGAATTAAAATGTTTTGCAAAGAGTTTTAGAAGTTCTAGATTGATTCCGAGAGAAACTAGTTAACTTATGTACCTAGAAATGTCAATTTAACTTTCTTATTGAAGTTAAATGTTTTCGGTTCTGACATGATGAGTATGATGCTGTATGATGATGTTTTGATGTGTTGGAATGTGTGAAGATATCGTATGATGATGTAGAAGCGATCCTATGCATGATAGGTAAGGAACTAGCTAACTAGAAACACCGTAAAGCTAGAATTTAACATAGTTTTGACCCATTTGTTTATGGAACTTTTCCAAACTGTTTTAATGGGGACATAATCAGATTTAGATTGTTTAGACATGAAAAACTTGGTATCATTTGAGTTAGAATTGAATTCTAGCACCTACGGGGAAACTAGTAACTAGAAAACCGTAAAAATGCAAATGTAGAACTCTTAGAACATTTAATTTTTCTGGATTCTGTCCAGCACCCTTGCAACATGGTAAATATGATTAATAATTAGTCCTTAAGCATAGGAATGCCTCATAATTAATTTAGATTTAATCCATAGCCTTCAAGTAAAAACGGAACCAAGAAAGGGTCTAAAGCGTAAGTTCTAGAACCCGTATTCACATGTTAGGATTTCCACCCTATGCTATTCAGATTTAAAAGTAAAATGAGAGGATTATGAATGATGTTTAATTATGAGCCTTAGGTGCTTAAAATATGAGCAGCGGATGTAGAGAACTATATCTCAAGATTAAGACCCGTAAGGGTCAAAGCATAAGCCACCGTAAGGGTAAGCGTTTGGATGATTTATGATGATGCATGAAGTATGCTAATGATGATGATGTTATTCATATGAGGAATTTATGAGATTATATGTTAATGTGGCATAAAGGAAATTTGGAAGGAAATTGATTGTAATGACCGTTTGGCATGAATTTCCGACAAATTTGGGGACTTAAAGAGATTTTGAAAATTAAGGTACTAAGATGGGTTCTAGGATGACACCGGTTCGCCGAGCACCTCCATAGAACTCATGTGACATCGGTACCATTTTATACTCTTAGGTGACACCGGTTCGCCGAGCACCCCTAAGAGATTTTCCCTAACCCGTACTCGGATAGTCGGGATTTATGATTTATGAAACGCTTATCGTTAAGTGGTAAGTAAGAACTAGTACCGACTAGTTAAGGTATGAGCTCATAACCTAGATGTATGACACGTTACGGGTGACACCGGTTCGGCCGAGCACCCCGATTCGATTGTCTTTTAGGGTGGCCCATGAGGAAGAGAAGTTCATGATTATGATTATGTCACTAAGTTTTGTCCCATATGAATGTTACTATTGCCACTTTATGCCACCAATGATGATGATGCTTGATGTTATGTTTTATGTATGTGCATTAGGTAGTGCCATGCATACATTTTCTATTATGTTGCATTCATGACATTAAGATCATCTTAAAATGAATGGACATTGGCTAACGTATATTTTGAAGTTTAAAATGAACTAAATGCATGTTCAGACTTTTCGCATAATTAAACCCAAGGTTCCTGAGGACGTAGATGATGGCACCTAGGTAGTAGGAGGCCCTACTGAGATTCTTTAGCAAGATTCTCACTCCCTCTATCTCTTTCTTTCCGTCACGTCTTCAGATGGCGACGTTCGTAGTGTTCGTGGACACGCCGACATGGGAGGTGCACCATGACCCGGACCACGGGTCATTCCATTTTGTGGGTCGATGCACGGTTAGAGTATTCATGTTCATGGGTCGACCCTTCACTCCCCCTGTACATTCCCATCGTTTCTCCCCCGTCTCACCTTTTGGCGATGACCTAGTGTTCGAGCGCGCACGTCCCCAAGAGGAGAGGCTATGCCGTACTCCACCTTCCGCATCCGCCGTTCGAGACTACCCCGAGTATGTACCCCGTTGCCCATCGTCCTTCTCGGAGATGGATCCTTCCGAGGATTCGGCCACCCAGGTACCCTCCGAGGGATCTTCCCCCACCATACCTATGGACTTCGAAGAGGATAGCGAGCCCACCGTGACTCGGCCGAGGCGTGCACGACGACCGGAGATGCGGCCATACCCTGGGAGTCATATTCGATCCCCACTCCGCCTTTTCACACCCGAGGAGCTCGCTCAGTTTCCCGGATATCTACCTCGATCACGAGATGGTCGCCAGTAGGAGGTCAAGGATGGCCCGAGTTAGAGCACACACCACATAGATAGGGATAAACCTTCTTTTGTTTAGAGGTTATCCTATTAGATGCACTCGGGTAGGGGAGTAGATTATGTTTATGTTTGATGTTGTATTTCCTTTCTTGTATTTTCCTTGTACTAAATTAAGTCCCACACTTATAAGTGGGCAAGTTATATATATATGGGATGATATTCAGTGATGTTCATGATGTGCCTTATGTTATGATGATTGTGAGACGATTGTTTTACTTTGCATGGTTTACGGCTTATCGTATCACGCGGCTCTCACTTTGTATTTCAAAAAAAAATTTTACCCGTATTTTCCGCTAAGTATTTCTAAGTAAAATTGAGAACTATGAGGTAACAGACTAATGTTTAACCTAAGTATGTTCTAGAGTATTGGGTTAAAAATTAGGATGTTATACATAGCTTCAAGTCATCGAATCAGAAAGGCATTCTGTTTGTGAACTTGGGTTCTGGTAATCGATTACATAAGTATCGTAATCGATTACACAGCTTCGAGATTTCAAAACATGGAAGATAGGGGGTTCTGGTAATCGATTACATGGAACTTGTAATCGATTACTTTGTTTAAAAACACCTTGTTGGGCCCCTAGAACATCTGGGTAGTCGATTATATGATTCGGTAATTGATTACTAGAGTCCAGAATGTGTAATCGATTACACTATATAGTAATCGATTACTTTGGGCAAAAGTTCATGTTTGAGCTCATCCGAGCTTTCTGGTAATCGATTACATAGAACTTGTAATCGATTACTTTGTTCAAAAAAAAAACTTTGCTGGGCCCTGAGAACATCTGGGTAGTCGATTACATGATTCGGTAATCGATTACTAGAGTCTAGAATGTGTAATCGATTACACTATACAGTAATCGATTACTTTGGGCAAAAGTTCATGTTTGAGCTCATCCGAGCTCTCTGGTAATCGATTACATAGGCTGTGTAATCGATTACCAGCATCTTAAAAACACGAAAAAAATCAGGTCTGAACATATCTGAGTCATTCCTTTGAAATGCTTATGGTGGCCAGTTTCTCTTGGAACAATTTTGAATTTCAAAAACATCTTAGCAATTATTTTAACTTGTCAAAATCCCCATAAATATAAGAACATACTCAAAATGCTTTTTGAGTACAACCTATGTTTCAAAAAGACTTAAAACATGAGCTATAGACTCTTGTGACTAATGAAAACTCATCTTGGAGCCATCATCATCACATGGCCAAAATGTACATTCCAAGAATGTTTCCATGGTTAACCTCTTCCCAAGATGAAATAGGCAAGTCTTTGAGCTCTAGTATCTTAGGTGATGACATAAAATAAACGTGCTATGCATTTCATTTTAGAGTCCTTTAGAAAGTAAAGTGATAGCTCAAAGTAAATATGAGGTGCATATCCATTTTCATTCTTGAGTTTAGTGAGGACTTGAAATATAAAATGAGATGCAAAGCTTGGAATTTAAACGTGCATAATGCAAGTTCATTCTTTATCTTGGGATTTAGTGATGGCATAGAAAATAAACGTGCCATGCAAAGCATAAACATAAACGTGAATGCAAGTTTCTTTTATATCTTGTCTAGAGCTCTTACAAGGCTTTTAAGAAGGAACATAGTCCCAACCCAAAACTCATCTTCACAAGAAAAGGAAAAACCATTGGTACCAAGGCATCAAGAGAAAACATGACTTCAAGAATCATGAAAGTGGTCAAATCTTAACAATGAAAGGAACCATTTTTAAATCTCTAGGGACCAAGATCTTGATGATCCAAGCATCAACATCCTAAGTCCTCATCATTGAGTACATAGCTTCCTTCAAAACAAATATTTAAACGAAGTTCATGATAAAGAAGAAAGCAAAAGCAAAACCAAAACCATGCTTGGTTTAGGGTCAAAGTTTCAAGCTTTAGAGTTTGTTCATGTGACAAGCATCAACATGAAGCTCTCATCATCAAGCTTACATTTTTCCCATGTAAAAAGGCTCCATGGCCGAAAACATGAGAAGAAGAAGAAAGAAGATCCAAAATGTTCAAGAGAAACATAAACTCTTTTAACTAAACTTGTAAAGAATGAAACTTTCTTTAAGAAAACTCAAGCTTTAGAGGTCTCATGAGAGATGGACTCATGGTCACATCTAGAAAACACTCATCATCAAGCCATCATATTCAAGGCCTTGAGGCCAAAAACTAAGGGGGAAGAAAAGGAAGAAACCAAAAAGAAAGCAACATAGAGGTTCAACCATTCATCAACTTCCAATCAAGATTCAAGCATAAGAATCAAAGACATGTTTTGAAAGAGTTCCCTACCTTGTGTCTTGAAAATGAAGGAGAGAACTTAAGCTTGAGGAACTCTTTGAGAGTTTGAGAGAAAAGTGAGAAAGCTTGAGAGAAGGAAATGAGAGAGTTTGAGACTTTGGAGAAGGATGCAAAAATGATGGAGTTGTGGAGTGTGGTGTATTTATAGGCAAATGAAGGAGTGAAGGGGGAGTTGGTTGAAGCTTCTTGAAGAAAGAAGAGAGAAATATCTTCTTGTGTGGTCATTCTTGGTGTGATTGAAACCATGGGTAAGCATAGGTCATAGGGTAGCTTGAAAGACAACTTGATTGACTACATAAAATAAAATTCTTTTGAATTCTTGGTGGAAGTGGCTGAAAATTATAGGGCTAAGGGAGAGAAAATTTCATGGCCACAAGATAAAATATCTATATGTGTTGTCATTCAAAGGTATGGAAGAAAGTATGGAAGGTATGATTGATTATGAAGCTTGATTGAAAGCTTTGAGTGACAACATAAACAATTTATTCTTTTTGAATTTTGAATTACATATATATTTTTCAAATGTGATCATCATTATTTGAGAGTGACAACTTTCTTGGAAAAGAGAGTGTCATTGGGAAAGGGAGTGTGAATAGTGAAAACACTATTTATAGTTGCTTTTTCTTTTAAAAGAAAGAAAAGAATTTAAAAAAGAGTTCTAAATTTCCTTAAACAATTCTAGGTTCCAATTAGTTTTAAATAATGATTTTGGCTCTAGATTAATTATAAAAATTAATTAACCTTCAATTAGAGCCTAAAATCGCCTAGGTTCTGAGTTAGATAACTCATTAAGCCCAACATGCACTAGCGAGGGCAAAATAGTAATTTTACTCAAAACTGGCCGGGACCACCGGGAGTTAACCAAACGTTAAACAATCATAGTTCATGCCTTAAAATCATGGTTTTAAACCTCGGGACCAAGTCAGGGTCAAAGCGAATTTTAAAGCTGCACGAAATACATCACGGGGGTATTCTGGTCACTTATGCGCAGAAATCTCAGAAATGAGGTTTTTCTGCTCCATTGGACATTCACAATCATACAATCCCCTTCATATAACATATGAACCCTATGAGGATGGCCAAAGCCGGCTGTCCTCGTGTTTTGGGTAAAAATGACCTTAGGGGCATTTTGGTCATTTAAAAGTTTAGAGAAAAAAAGGGGCGTTACAATCTTCAATAATCATACCAAGTCTTGCAATCTGAGATCTTTCCTTTTAGGCTTCAGTTTGGGAGTGAAATGGAGAAAGAACATCCAAAGATGGTTTGTGCTTGAGAGATTATGCAATTTTGAAAATAGTTAAGTTCAAAAGTTTTTTAAGAGGTAAAAATGATCTTCAGCTAATGGCTTTATGAATATATCTGATACTTGGTCTTCAATATTCACAAACATTAACTCAACATCTCCTTTTTGAACATGATCACAAGTAAAATAATGTTTAATATCAATATGCTTAGGTCTAGGATGTTAAATAGGATTCCTTTCAAGATTTATAGCACTTGTTTATCAGAAAAGATAGGGATTTTGGAATACCTCAAGTGATAATCTTTTAGATGATTTCTTATCCATAGCATCTAGGTGCAGCAGTTTGTAGCAGCTATATATTCAGCTTCGGCAGTAGAGAGCGATTTTTGCTTTTTATGTGACCAAGTGATCAAGCTTTCTCCAAAGAAGCAACAGCATCTACTTGTGCTTTTCTTTTCCACTCTATCTCCAGCAAAGTCAGCATCACACAATATCACAGGAAGTACCTTTCTTGTACCACAAGCCAAGATCAGTACTACCTGATAGATATTGAAGAATTCTATTGACAGTATTTAAGTGTGATTGTTTTGGATTAGATTGAAATCTAGCACAAATTCCCACTACTAGCTATAAGATACAGTAGTGAACCAATCATTCCACAATAATTACTTTCTAATACTTTCTCACCATTCTCATTAGCATCTATAATGTGAGATGGATGCATGGGGGTCCTCATAGGTTTTGATTGATCTATATTAAATCTTTTTAATAACTTTTTTGTATATTTTTCTTGATGGATTAGAATCCCTTCCTCTTGTTGTTTTATTTGCAAACTCAGAAAAAACTTAAGTTCATCCATTATACTCATCTCAAATTCACTCTGCATTAATTTTGAAAAATTTTCACAGAGAGAATGATCAGAGGTTCCAAATATAATGTCATCAACATATATTTGAACCACCATAAAGTTATTATCTTATGCAAGAGTACAAAGAGTAGTGGCAACATTATCTCTCTTAAACCTATTCTTAAGCAGGAAGGTGCTCTGTCTATCATACCTAGCTCGTGGCGCTTGTTTCAGACCATAGAAAGCCTTTGCTAACTTGAAGACATGGTTGGGAAGGTTTTTATTCTCAAAACCAGGAGGTTGCTTTACATATGCTTCCTCAGAAAGGAATCCATTTAAAAACACAGACTTAACATCCATTTGGTACGGAGTGAATCCTTTGTAGGTAGCAAATACAAGTAGCATTCTGATAGCTTCAAGCTGAGTGACTGGTGCAAAGGTTTCATCATAATCAATTCCCTCTTGTTGATTATAACCTTGTGCAACCAACCTTGCTTTGTTTCTGTTGACTTTGCCTGCTTCATCTAGCTTATTTTTGAACACCCATTTTGTGCAGATGATGGTTTTTCCCTTTGGTTGTTCAACAAGAATCCAAACTTTGCTTTTATCGAATTGATCAAATTCTTCTCGCATAGCATTCACCTAACTTTGATAACTCAAAGCTTCTTCAATGCACTCAGGTTCAATGGTGGAGATGAAAGCACAATTTGATGTATTTCTAAGGGATGATCTAATTTTCACACCCTTAAAGATACCTCCAAGAACTTTATTTTGAGAAATTGCCTTTAGATCAAAAACTCGCTTGTAGTTTCTACAACTTTGAAGTTTTTCAGCTTTTTTTTCATCTTCAGATTGCTCTTCTTCATGGTTAGAAATATTATTTTCTGATATTTTGGGAGACTTGAGCAAGTTTTCCAAAATACTTGTGTTTTGGAGCTTATTTTTTGATGTCTTGTCTTTCATCATCTTGCTATCGGAAGTGCCTTTTAGATTCATTTTTACTAGGCTTTCTTCTAGATCTTCAAGATCATTAACAAAGTCCTTTCTAAGTTCTTTAAACTTAATATGAATGGTTTCTTCTACGCATAGTGTTCTCTTGTTATACACTCTGTAGGCTCTAGACGCAGAAGAGTATCTTAGGAAGATGCCATCATCAGACTTTGCATCAAGCTTAGCGAGTTTGTCCTTAGTGTTAAGAATAAAACATGATGACCTGAAGATATGAAAATATGATATGTTGGACTTTCTACCCTTCCATAGTTCATAAGGAGTTTTCTTGAGAATTAGCCTAAGAAAGATTCTCTTTTGAATATAATATTGTTCTGGCCATTTCCTACAACCTTTTGTTTTCCTTTCAGCTACCCCATTTTGTTGGGAAGTTCTAAGTGCAGAAAACCCATGAAGAATGCCATAATTTTCACAAAACTCATTAGAAACATGATTTTCAAATTCTCCCCCATGTTCAGATTTGATAACATTGATGTGAGAATCTTTTTCAATACAAACACGTTTTGCAAAAACTTTGAATTTTTCAAGGACCTCGTCCTTAGAAGCTAGAAAGATAACCCATGTAAATCTAGAGTAATTGTCCACTATCACAAGGCAATATGTCTTTCCAACTAGGCTTGTAGTCTTGGTGGGGCCAAAGAGATACATATGTAAAAGCTCAAGTAGTTTAGTGGTTGAAACCACATGCTTGTTATGGAAAAAAAACATTGGTTTGCTTGCCTTTCTCACAGAAGTAACAAGTTGAGTCATTTTTAAATGTGATCTTTGGAAGGCCTTTAACAAGCTCTTTTTTAGAGAGATTAGAAATAAGCTTTATATGAGCATGCCCAAGCTTCTATAACCACTTATCATCTGTAAAAGATGCAAGACATTTTATATTTTGATCTCTCAGATCATCCTTGAATAACACATGTGTTATCATGCCTCTTTCTAGATAGAATTACTTGTTCTGAAATGGGATTTACTACTTTGCAAGAATAAGCATTAAATATAACATTAAAACCTTGGTCACAGAACTAATTGATACTTAATAAGTTGTGAGCCAGTCCATCAACTAACATGACATCAGAAATTTGGTGAGAGTCATCCTTACCAACATCACCTATGCCTGTAATCTTAGCCTTACCTCCATCTGTGAATCTTACTGATCTTGAGTTTTTGGGTCGCAGATTTCTGAACTATTTCCTTGATCCGGACATATGCCTCGAACAGCCACTGCGCATGTACCATTTGTTTTTAGGTTCCACATGCGTCCTTAAGTAGACTTGCAATGAACCCATTTTATAGTTTAGATACCCTATATTCTCTTGGGTCTTCTTGAGTTAGTCTGAAAAGAATGTTGTCTAACATTTTTGACAAACATCATTTTCATGAAGCATTTGTCAGGTGGGTGTCCCTTCTTGAAACAAATAATACATTAAGCTTTTTTTTCAACTCTCTAGAAGAAAGTTGATTTTTTTTTCATCACTCTCCTTCATATCCCAGTCCAGTCTTTTGAAAATATGGCCTATGACCACCAAGCATTAGATCAAGATTTCTTGATCTATTTACCATCTTTTCAAGGTTAGATTTTAGAAGCTTTCAAGTTCTTTCAAGCTCAGAAATGACTTTATGAGTATGTTCATTTTTAATTTCAGCTTCAGATTTTAAGGCTTTGACTTTTGCATTTAAAACTTGGTTTTCACCTTTTAGTTCTTCTTTTTCAAGCCTTAGATTCTCAGCTTCAGTTTTGGCCATTTTGAGTTCTAAAATAGTTTTCTTATATTCCTTATTCAGACTGAGATAATGTGAAGAATGAGTTTGAGAGTCTTCAAGCAATTCTTCATAAAGAGATAAGAGCTCATCATAGCAAAGATCTGAGTCAGTGTTATTTATCTCTGAATCACTTTCTGATGAATATCCTGCCATGAAGCACAGATTGGCAACATCCATTTCCTCTTGATCTTCTGACTCTTCCTTTTCTTTGTCTGACTCGCTCTAGGTAACCAGCATGCCATTCTTTTTTGGTGCAAATATTTTCTGTAGGCCTTTTAGTTTGGAACATTCAGTTCTAAAATGTCCTTTTAGTTTGGAACATTCAGTTTTCCTTTTCTATCTTTTCTGATGTTGATGTCTTTTTTCTTGGCTTTTCCTCTCCAGACTTTGAACATTTTTCTTACAAGCATAGAAAGCTCATTTCCATCTTCGCCATCTGGCTCATCATTAGTCTCATCCTCTTCATCAGAGGTTTCAGTAATCTTTATTGCTTTGGCTTTGTTGGTTCTTTGATGAGATGATTTCAGTGCCATAGAGTTACCTTTTTTGCTGGCTTCACCATATATTTCAGAAAGTACAACTTCATGGATTTTAAGTGACCCAATAAGCACATCTAGGCCTACATTTTGGAGGTCCTTTGCTTAAGTAATGGCTATGACTTTGGGAAGCCATTTTGCACGAAGGCTTCTTAAGATTTTTCTAGCCATTTCTGAGTTAGAGTATTTCTTGCTTAGACCTTTTAGTTAGTTTACAATATGCATAAACCTTGTGAGCATTTCATCAATATTCTCTTGATCTGTCATTTTGAATAGTTCATAGTAATGGACCAACATGCTGATCTTAATTTCTTTTACTTGATCAATCCCCTTATGCAGCATATGCAGTTTGTCCCATATTTCTTTTGCTATGTCACAATCAATGATTTTGTCATATTCAACTTTGCTTAGTGCACAAGTGAGTAGATACTTGGCTTTTGAGTTCAGTTGAACTATGAATTTTTGTTGCCCTGTCTACCTACTCCTAGGTATTTCTCTGGATGATGAGGGTACATCATCTATTCTTGGGATTTCCTCCCTTGGAAAATAATCTCTTTTTTGTATAATTTCCCATAAGTCAAGACTTGTCTATTTTATGAACAACTCTATTCTGTCCCTTCAGTATGCATAATCTCCACCATCAAAGAATAATGGTCTATTGATGGAGTGGCTTCAGCTATGTGAATGTTCTGTGCCATTTTTTCCTCAGATCTTTGTCCTCCGCAAACATTAGATTGCTCAACCCCTTAAAAGCCAAGCTCTAATGCCACCTATAGATAGAAAAGCACACGAGAGAGGGGTTGAATCATGTGCTTCCTTTTTCTATTCTTAATGAACTTCTAAGAACAACCTTTTTTTAAGAAAAAAAAAACTATCAAGTATAATACTTGTGGTGCAATGGAAAAAATGTTAGTGACTTCAGAAAGAAAGGTTTCTAAACTAGATAAGCAACAGAAACGTAAAGTAGTTTTACAAAACAAATACTGATAATGAGACAAATATGGAAATAAAAAAGAGATGAAAAGAAAGAAAGATACAATACAAGGAGTTTTATACTAATTTGGCCAATCTTGCTTACATCCAGTTCTCAACAACTGTTGAGTTTTACTAAATCATTCTCCAACCTGAGAAAGGATAAAGATAGTCTTTATAGTAACTTTCCCAATCTATGTTCAGTAACCAGTATACAACCTCTACTATCACACACTAAGTAGTTCTTTACCAGCATCTTCAAGCTGAATTGAGTAGTGTTGTACTAGCTTCTCCGAACTAACAAACCGTGACAAGTAAAATACTCTTCTTGTCATGTTGTAAGTTGTATTTGACAAGCCTCTTCAAGTTATCTCACATTGATCACTTCTAGAGCAAGGATACAAAGATTATATGTTTAGATTGCCACTCAAACTAACCTACACTCAAGATTTCTTTGTATTCACAATGAGAAGATCTTGGAAATGCTTGAATGACTTCTTTCCATATTTTTCTTCCTTGGAAGAACATATGATCTATAAAGTGCAGAAAAATGATTTTACATACAACGAAATGATTTACAAACAATAAAGAATTTTATAAAGAGATTAAGGGAAAATTTGGCAGTGTTTTTGCTCTATTTTTCAGTGTTGAGTCATCTGTTTAAAGAGCACAACATCTCTATATATAGAGGTCTTTTTGAGACCATTGCCTTGAATAAGATCTTTTAGAGAACATGTTGATCATTCATTTGTGTCTTGAAACAATAGTCTAGAAGTAT
The DNA here is from genome assembly GCA_031216125.1 of Dalbergia cochinchinensis. Lineage (NCBI taxonomy): Eukaryota > Viridiplantae > Streptophyta > Magnoliopsida > Fabales > Fabaceae > Dalbergia > Dalbergia cochinchinensis. The sequence goes on along the minus strand of CM062373.1, from coordinate 46,642,437 downwards.
AGTCTGCCTGCTTGTTAGATCAGCTTGCAGAAGCCATTGTGAAAAAGGAGGTTTCTGATGTCCTTCAGAAACTACTTATTATTTTCTGAACCATGATTTTTGAACTTTTTCTTCTAGAACATTTTGATAGTTGACTTCTTAGACAAAAGAGATGATTCGTCAGTTCTGACATTGAGATTTGACCTTTTTTTAAACACAAATTCAAATTTTGAAATTTAAAATTTTTCTTTCTTCTTCTTGTTGAAAACAGTGTTTTCCTTATAGTAAGCTTTCTGAATTTTAGTATCATCTCCTTGATGAAGAATGAGTCTTCGTGTCTATAATCATTGTTCGTTGATGATTCAAACTTTATGAAATTGATGATTGAAGATAGTAGATCATTTTGGCTTCATAAATTATTTGATATCTCTCTTTCAAGTGTACTTTCTGAAGTCCAGTGCTACTTTCTAAAGTCTCAAAAGCTTGGTTTCTTGCAGCTCTGATATCTTTTTCAAATCGTTAGCCTAAATTAAGCTTTAATAACAATATAATTTCACTTCTATTTCAATAAATATCTTGTATCATGAGATAAACATGTTTACACATGCATAATAAAACATATTCTCATTTGAGTAAGCCTTGCTCTTGCTAAATGATACAAACCTATTATAATCTTTACAAGAAACTCAAGACAAGCATCAATCATTCTTCAAAGTATTTTTTAAAATTGGCTTTGTTGTCATTCAAAACATATAAGCGCATGTTGATAGGGTTCTGGAGCTAACATAAATGTCACAAATCCATTGTATTGTTCTTTCAAGTCTTATCTACGTTAGTGAATTCTACACACATTATGTAGATTGACTCTAATTATCATTTGTTCAGCACTGATGCCCTAAATAATTTTTATGTTGTCACAAATCTTAGTATCTCTTGAGCCAAACACCACATATCTTCCTAACTTTGTTATTTGTGATACCAAAAGTAAATTTTTCTTCATTCTAGGTAGGTAACAAATATTCTTTAAGTGTACCTAATTGTCACTTAAATGAGGTTAGATTATCACTTTCTCAACATGAGTGATTGGGGAATTGTTTGCTATCACCACCACTAATTTGCCTTTACACTCTATTGTGCTTTTCAGTTTCTCCTTGTCACCTGTCATTTGATTAGAGTAAGCTGAACCAATAATTCAATTCTTTTTGTAGTCAATTGTTGATTAATGAGTTGCTATGAGCACAACTTCTGCTTTTTGTGACTCTACGAGATCCTCATCATTCTACTAATCAAAATTTACTTTTTTTATCTCCAAGCTAATGTCTTCTTCGATTGCCAATGAAGTGGAAATGTCCCATTCTTCTTTCCTATTATATTCTTTTTCCACCTAACGACTCAAGGTTATTGCATTGCTTTCTACCATCTTTTTCCTAAATTAACAATCTATTGCAAAATATCACCACTTTCTACAATTAAAGCAAGCATCATCTTGTTTTTTGGCCTTTCCAAGTCATGAACCTTGTTCTTGCTCATTCCTCAGCTTCTCATTCACCTTATTTAAATTTCTACTAAAAGTTAACCTCCGGCTTCCCTTCCTTCTTCCAGTGAAAAGTGATTCTTCTTTACTTTTCAGTAGTACTCCAGTAATTTGTTTAGCTAACACCCCTTGGTCAGTCAACAAATTTTATAATTATAAAAGGAAAGACTTCGAATGGCAACAATAAAACATCTATAATCTAATTTCAAACTAAGAATAACAATTCTCTTTATCTGTTGATAAGATATTTTACTATTAGGATCTAACTCAAAGATTTCTCAGTAGATAGTTTTTACCATGGTGAAGTTGTGGTTGATGCTGACAAGAGCTCATTATCTAACAGTTGCAACTTCTTGTCAATCTTATTGGAAAACAACTTTATAAATGAGTCTAATGCTTCCTTCGACGATGGCAATTTCATTATGTGCTCTAGCGTCTCATCATCCACCATTGTCTTGATTGCAAACATATCCTTTACTACCTTCATTTTCCACTTTTGCAATGCTTCAGTTTCAACTGTAAGAGGTGATGTGGTCTCACTATCTCTAACTTTCCTTAGGTCTTAGCCTTGAAGGTACAATTCATACATGTTTGGCATGTATTCTGATTTTGAGAATTAGGCTTTCTAAATCAACAAATAATTTGGATATCCATCATAATGGGTGAATGAAATTTTACCACTGCTTCTTTGGCCCCTGACCAAAAGCTTCAAAGCCCTAGATTGCATCTTCATATTATGAAGTTCCCCTAAAAGTTGTGATCCTTGATCATTCTCAAAATGGCCCCAGACTATCAAGCATTAATGCCAAATTGTAGAGCAAAAAGCACTATGAAAATAAACTCTTTTATACTTAAGAAAACATAAGCAATTTCACCCAAACACACTTATTCACCTTACACCACATAACTCACTTTGCATTTCACTCTTTTGCACTTCAACTCATTGTGCACATATTACATCATTCAGTCCACACTTCCTAAAAGGTACACCACTTACTTCACCAAGTACTAACCACTCACTTCTTTACCAAGAAATTTTCTATGCGCCTCACTTAGATAATGCACTTTAGAGAGCACTTACTCGTTATCTCACTAACTCTATGCACTTGCACTCGCATGTACTCTCTCAAGTATACACAAATAAAATATGTCACAATGCCTTTATATAGGCCTTCCATGTCAATTAAAGAATCGACTTTTACTAAATCTCATTGATTCTTAGATTTAACACTTTCATCATGCTCATAATAGGCATAAAATTGAAATGTTAACCATTTGACAAAATCAATAAAGGTATTATGACAAACAATTACTTAAAATTTTCTAATTTTTCTTATACAACATTTTGTCAATATGACACAATTGATTCCTCAAATCCTTACAACAATTAACAACATTGTGACAAAAACTAGGAGGTTATCCCATATGAGATGAAAATACATAATCTTTTATATCATTCACTTTTCCTCATTTATAAATCCTCCTAGAGTGAATAGACTTGATTTTTCAAAAAATAAATAGTATGAAAAACAAAATACATTATCTACTTCTTTTGAATACTTAACCAATGAAAACTTTTAAACTAGTGACTTAGAAGTCAATGAGGATGAATGTCTATGTCAAAAAGAGGATGCACATTCATAACAAATTGTTATAGGCAAAACTTTGTGTATGCCTTATAATTGATATGATAATCCCAAATTTGTCGACGATCCAGATCACTTATCAAAGTATTTTCCTTGTTCTATCCTTATAATTTTGGAAGGAAATGGCTAAATAGTTGTTTAGTAGTTTGCACTATGTGTTGTTCAATAACATTTTCAACATTATTCATTAAGCTTGGCTTTTTAAGTTGTTAAATCCTCTTAAAGTGAATGGATTTAATTTTTTTTAGAAAATAAATAGCATGAAAAATAAAATACAACATCCATTTTTGGTGAATAATCTAACCAATTAAAACTTTTAAACCAATGAGGTTGAATTCGATGATAATGACTACCTAGTTAGACTGGAAATTAGATACATATCCATAACAAATTGATATGATTTGAACTTTATATATGCCATACAAGTTTCTTCTTATTCATTGATATGATAATCTTGAATTTATGTACATTTTCTTGCATCACATATAAAAGTATTGATATCAATTTTTTCTTATTCAATTATAATTTGGGAAGGAGGAGGCTGAATATGTTGCTTAGTGATTTGCATTATCGGTTGCTTAGCAACATTTTCAACATTTACTCAATGGCATGGAAACACTTGCCCTGTTATTGCTCTGCATCTGATGTGGGGGTTAAGTTGCTAACCATGATTACTAAAGACCCATCTAACTACGAACCATACTAGTAAGCAAAACACATTATTTTGCTAACTCACAATCACTTTCATTCATTTTCAATCTCACTTGCCTCCATTCTTCTACTTTCATCTTCTATTCAAACCCTCAAACCATAAAATCAATTCAAACTGCAAAATTTAATTAGTAAACAAAAAGAATAAGAATGTGTTTCATAATTAAAATCATCAAAGAAATAGGTGTAAGAACTACAAATATCAGCAAGAAGGAAACAAATTAAATGCATAAAAGTGTACAAACTTTGCTTAATTTATAGTGTATCAACAAGATTAATAGCGAAAAAAATTTAAAGAAACTTTTTACAATTACATCTAGCACACATTGCAGAACATCCTAACAAGACAGGTATAATACCTCTAATTTTTATACTTTAAACAAAAATGTAACTTGCTTTCGTCTTATCACATAATTCTTGAAAATTGAAAACATAAGTTAAATTACTTCTTTTTAAAATTTAATATGTTCGATGAAAAGCATCTTTGTGAGTTTACTCATTAAATACATATCCTAATAAAACTGACTAAATTATCTTAAAAATTTATAAATTATCACGTTATAAAATATATTTTTTGAATTTTGTTGATGAGTTTTCCTTTATACTTTATATAGATTTTTATGAGATACTTTATATATATATACACACATATGTACACATTAAACATTTTTGGCATTGCAAGTTATAAATATAAATAAAACTATGTCAATGGGGTTGATGGAGTTGGTATGAAAAAGCTTGAACCCCATAAGGATGTGAGTTTTATTCCAACTGTAGATGTATGTGAGAGTCTCATTAGTAGGTGATCTCACAATTTTCCCTTAACTGCTCGCTAAGTTTGGGATTGTGTCTCGAATTTGAACCTACCTAAACTTTAGGTCACAAAATATATATAGATAACACATAATATTAAATGAGTTTAATTTTTAGGTTGAAATCACAGGTACTCTCTTATTGGATGTTTTGATATATTTGCATTCAATTAAATCTTTCCATTTACATAATTATTCAATAATGAATATAATAATCAATTATGTTTATTGACGTGATAATACAAAAGTAGATGAAAAATTCATTAATATTGCTCATGTATCCAAATTAGCTCCAAATCCATAATTATTAAATGAATATCTAATTTAGATTTTTTTTTATTTCGCATATCATACAAATGTCATAGAAGATTAAAACATAATTACATTATATTGTTATGGTTCATCTATATAACACATTATCATAATAATTGTTACTCCAATCATGTCATTCACTTTGCATATAGTCTATTTAACATTCATGTGTGTCACATGGATTAGTACACTAGTTACATATATAAAGGGAATTCCTCCCTTTAACCACCTCTTGAAGTCCAATTTTAATATGTTTCATAATACCCATAAGTTGGATGTTGAGGGAGCAATGGAGGTTTTTTCAATGTTCAAAAAGTTAAACAAGTTCAAGTTAATGAAAAAAAATAGAAGAATAAATGTTAAATATATGGTAAATGAATAAACATATATAATTTTATTTACTTAAATTTTAATTTGCTTTTAGGATGAACAAATTTTAATTTTAATTTTTTATTGAATTTAGAGTATTTACTAACAAATGCTATAGGCTCCATAGTTATTGGTGGTGGTGGAAATAGTAGTAGGAGTAATAATAATAATAATAATAATAGATAAAATCTAAAATTGGTCCCTTTTAAATTTTATGTTGGATAAATCATTCCTTCTTAAAAAAATATATATAGTGGTCCTTTTAGGAAAAAAATTACTACAAAAAAATCCATGCCAGTTAAAAATATCAAACAAATTACGTTGATTACTTTTATTTGTTCTATAATTCTTGAAGAATTATTTTGTCCTCTTTTTTTAGGGACAACTGTCTCACGTTTTAAATTGTCTATAATATTTGAGTGAACAATTTGTTGTCAGCAAAAGTTTGAGAGATTGCTACTCTCATTTACGATTACCTCTCCCCATCTGTTGCAATTATTTATAGCATTCCTAAGACACCCTTAATAAGAAACATGCTTAGTGTTAAACAATTAACCAATTCATGACAATCCAAATTTTAAGCAATCTTGAATAGTTATATTGCTAAATAAAAAATCTAGGATTAAAAATTCATTTTTTGATAAAAAATATTACTAATACTAAATTTTTCAATGAATAAAGTAGACAAGTTTTTAAATTATTTCATGACTAAGATATCCCAAGAATTACTAGTTAATTATTTATCATAGAACAATATATTGAGTTATTAGTTAAAATTTAAGAACTAATTAAAGAGTTTGAAGTTCACAATGATTATTTATCAAAGAAAAAAACTACAGAGATTATTTTACACTTTTTTTCTTATTCTTTGTTTAAATATTTTTTCACGTAATTTTAGACTTCGATGATAATTTAACGCCTTGATTTTCTGTCTGAGTGGAAAATGACCCCTGAGGTCATTTTCGGCCTGGAATTCGAGGATGGCCGACCCGGCAGTCCTCGAAGGGCCAACTCAATGTTTGAAGGGGATTGAATGACCCTTGAGTGGTTCCGGAGGCGAAAGTCTCATTTTCCGCAGTTTCGGGTCAAAATGACCAAAATACCCCTATAGCGTTTTACGCGGGTAAAGGTGCCGTTTGAGCCCGAAACTTTCCCCAGAGGTTTAAAACCATGTTTTTACATGTTTCAAAACATCTGTTTGAGTCCCGGTAGTTCCGGGCAGTTTTAGTGCAAAATTACGATTTTGCCCCTAGAATAGTGTTTTTGAGCTTAATGACGTAATTAAGCAAACCTAAGCAATATTAGGCTCTAAACGAAGATTTATTAATTTCCCTAATTAATCTAGAGTCAAAATAAATTATTAAAATTAATTAGAACCTAAAATTGCTTAGATTAGATTTAAATCCCTTTTCTAAAACTCAAGATTTCACTCTTGGAATCTTGAATAGTGTTTTCTCTCTCCAATTCCTTAAATCAAGGAATTGTGTCTAGAATTGTTTATACATTAAAATGAATTTATAACTCACTAATGTTGCAAGAACACTCTTTAATTATGTCTTGACAACCTTAATTACCCATTTTCTCACCTAAACACTTTCTTACAAACTCCTAACCTTAATCCTAATCAAAGATACACCTAAACACAACTCTAAACCACAATTAAAATGCAAGAAATCCTCCCCCTATGGCTGATGCACATTCAGCCACCTCTCTCTCTTTTACCTCACATGTTGAATTGTTTCTCACTCAAAGAACCATGCTTAAGGCCATACCTTGAACCATACCTCACCATACTTTGAACCATGCCTCACCATGCCTCAAAACCACATTATCTCACCTCATGGAACTCATGGGCTGCACTCCCCTTGGCCGAAAACACATCACCCCCTCACCCCCTCCATTTGCTTCATTTCTCTATAAATAGAATGCCTTGAGGAGCTTGCACCACTTTTAGATCATTTGCTAAGTTTAGGAACACTCAAAGCTTTTCTTTTCTCTCAAAGTTCTAGTGTTCTTCAAGTTCTTGGAGTTCTTCATCATCTTCATCTTCTTCTTCCATCTTCAAGTTCATCACACCAAGTAGGGATTTCCTTTCATGTATTCTTTTCTTTAAAGTTCTTGTTCTAGCTTTATGTTCATAGTTTCTCTTGATTCTTTTTAGAACTTCTTTTCTTCTCCTTTTTCTTTCTCATTTTCGGCCATGGGCCTTGAAGTTCAAAGAAATGAGAGCTTGATGATGAGAGTTTCATGATGATGTTCATCACTTGAAACAAACTCTAGAGCTTGATCTTTGTTCTTAAGAAAAAATGTTTCTAGTTTTTCCTTTCTTGAACTCTTGAGAACTTTAGTTTTGATGGTGATTTAAAATGGTTCTAAGGACTCAATGATGAGGTCTCATGATGTTGGTGTTAATATATCATCAAGATCATGGACTCTAGACTTTCAAAATGTTCTTTTTGTTCCTTGAAATTTCGGCCATTTCCTTTTCTTTTACATGCAAAATGTTTTGATTTTCTAAAGATGTTATGTTGAGTTCTAAGAACTCTAGACTTTACTTTATCTTGGTTTGATGAGTTTGGGTTGAGGTTTAAGTTCCTTTAAAGTCTTGTTAAGAGCTCTAGAAAGATAAAATGAACTTGCATAATTTATCTTATGCTTGCATTTATATTTACATTCTTGCTATGCACCTTTACTTTCAAGCTATCACCTAAGAACATAAAGATTAAAATGGAACTTGCATCATCACTTAATTTAATTCTCAAAGTCTTTCTATTTCGGCCTTAAAGTCGATTGTTGTTGGGCCTAGAGCACTAAAATAAAGAATTGAACTTGCATTATCACCTAATTAATTTCTCGAATGCCTATCTATTTCGGCCTTAAAGTCGATTGTTGTTGGGCCAAGAGCACTAAAATAAAGAATTGAACCTTGCATACTTACTTTCAAGCTTGCACGTTTAAGTTTATGCCCCGCATATTTACTTTCAAGCTTGCACGTTTAAGTTTATGCCGTGCATATTTAAATTAAGTCATCACTTTATTTTGTAAACAAGATTAAAAATGAAAAGCATGAACACGTTTATTTTATCTCATAACTTAAGAACCTAGAGCTCAAAGACTTGCCCATTTCATTTCAAGTTAAAGTTTAATGTGAATGCATTCTTTGAATGCATGTTTTCAGCCAAGTAGTGATGATGGACTTGTAATGAGTTTTCATCTAGCTACAAGGACCAATAGTCTATGTTCTAAGTTTTTCTTAAAGCTTTACAAATCTTTACAAGGTTATGTTGTCATGAGATATGACTTTATCCCCTTTTAGGAGATGAAATATATTTTGGTCATTGACCTAAGGCTTCTCTTAGCCTCTTGATGAATTGAAATGATTTGCAAAGAGTTTTAGAAATTCTAAATTGATTCCAAGAGAAACTAGTTAACTTATGTACCTAGAAATGTCAATTTAAATCCTTTATTGAAGCTAAATGTTTTCGGTTCTGATATGATGAGTGTGATACTGTATGATGATGTTTTGATGTGTTAGAATGTGTGAAAATATCATATGATGATGTAGAAATGATTCTATGCATAATAGGTAAGAAACTAGCTAACTAGAAATACTGTAAAGCTAGAATTTAATATAGTTTTGACCCATTTGTTTATGGAACTTATCCAAACTGTTTTAATGGGAGCATAATCAGATTAGGATTGTTTAGACATGAAAAACTTGGTAACATTTGGATTAGAATCGAATTCTAGCACCTATAGGGAAACTAGTAACTAGAAAACTGTAAAAGTGCAAGTTTAGAATTCTTAGAACATTTATTTTTCTGGATTCTGTCCAGCACCCTTACAACATTATAAACATGATTAATAATTAGTCCTTAAGCATAGGAATGCCTCATAATTGATTTAGATTTAATTCATAGTGCCTTAGGCGAAGACGGAACCAAGAAAGGGTCTAAAACGTAAGTTCTAGAACCCCGTAATCACAAGTTAGGAATTCTGCCCTATGCTTTTCAGATTTAAGTGTGAACATAAGGATTATGAATGATGTTTAATTATGAGCCCTTAGGGGCATAAAATATGAGCGACGGATGTTAGAGAACCATATCTCATGATTAAGACCCGTAAGGGTCAAAGCATAAGCTACCGTAAGGATAAACGGTTGAATGTTCCATGATGATGTATGTGATATGTGAAGGATGTTAATGTTATTCATATGAGGAATTCATGAGGTTGTATGTTTATGAGAGTATATAGTGTTGATATGTTGATGCTCACGCCATGATGCGTTATGCAAAATTATGATATTATGATGCTTATGATGCACACGATGATTATGATGCCTTATGTTGGTATTGAATGGCTATGCATGCTATATATGTTTGGTGGCATAAAGCAAGTTTGATGGAAATCCGGTGTACGCCGTTACACTGCCAAATTTCCCATCAAACTTGAGTACTTAAGAAAAAGCTTGCGAAAACTCCTGGGTGACACCGGTTCGGCCGAGCACCCCCAGGAAAGGTTCTGGGTGACACCGGTTCGGCCGAGCACCCCCAGAACAGATGTGACATAAAACTGAGACGCATTTCTCCCGCTACGGTGGGGAGGAAACAAATCCGTGAGGGTATTGACATTGAGCTTGCCAAAGCGGACAATTCGCTGTGTACTAGATACCAGTAGAGCGTTTCAAAGAAGGAAATGATCCTAAGATAGGTGATCCAAGAAAGTTATGTATGCCCCCTCTATTAGCCCATATTAAATCTAGTGACGACTAGTTAGGATTGAGCTCATTCCTAGGCGATAGGTGAGATGTAGTTTGGTGACCAGATTATCGCCGGGCCAGTGAATCGGTTGGATTTTTGGTGGATATGTTAAGAGGGTGATCTTCAAGAAAAAGAACTTAAGAGCTTTATTTATAAGAAAGATATCACATGAAAATTACTATGCCTCTTTATGCCACATATATGATTCTTGTCTCTTTATGATGTGCCCAAGTATTACAATTTTCGTGTTAATGTGCATATGGTATTGTCATGCATTCATCAAATATCTGTTGCATTCATGTCATTAAGACACATACTAAAAGACACCCACTTCGGATAAATAGATTTGTAAAGCCTAAAACCAATCCTTATGCATGTACACCTTTTTCATAATTAAAACCGAGGTGGCTGGGGATGACGACGATGACACTAGTGTTAGAGTCGGGAATCCCTACTGAGAATCTCGAATGAGTTTCTCATCCCTTCCTTTTCTTCCGTGTCATCTCTAGACGAGGATTACAACGAGGTTCGTGACTTCTTCTGAGGCTCGCGCTTAAGGGACACACTAGCAGACGGAGCAGAGGGTTGCTGCGGGAGCATAGATAGCTTAGCTTTTTGGGTTGACACTTATTCAACCTCATAGGTGGATAAGGATGACTTCACATATATGGGCGTATTTTGATGTAAATGATGGTACAATGATGTTAGTAGTCTATGTATCTATGAAGATGTGATGATATTATGATTGTTATATATAATACTATGTTTCATGATTATCAATGGTGTGGCTACTTTTTCTTGCATGTTATGGTTATGACGAACGTTAGGTTAGCGCGCGGCTCGCGGTTTGCTTTCAAGTTTCAAAAAGAAAAATTTATTCGTATTTTCCGCTAAGTATTTTAATGAAAGGTTGTAAGGAATGAGACTAAAAGAGTAATAGACTAATGATTAACCTAAATATGTTCTAGAGTATTGGGTTAAAAATTAGGATGTTACAATAATTAGATAAAACTATCCCCTTATTTTCATTTACAAATGTTAAAAATTAAAAGAAAAAATATACACACAACATTAAAACTTGATCATGGATATTCAATATCAATTTCCTTAATTGTGTTAATACCTATTTGAGACATGAAGTTTATCAAAGTAATGTAACAACATGTAAGGTTTTCTTGAAGACTTTTTTTTTTTTTTAGCTGAAGATAATGTAATTTTTTTAGTAAGGTAATGAAAGAAAGGAAAGAAAGCGATTAAGCACCCAGACTATCCTCAAGGAGAAAACACACAATCTCCAGTGGAGATGATCTCAATATGTATTAACCAGTCCTGCCCTTAGCACCCAGCTTAGCAATAGCATTATTGCATCCATTGGCAGTTATGAGAACCTAGCGCACACTGAAGATCCAGTCATGTTGGAGCAAAAGATGAATCTTACACAATAGGTCATCAAGATGAGGAGAATTAACCATGGTGAGGGAGTTAATAAACCCAACTACATGAGCACAATTAGATTCGCAAATAATATGATGGCACCCTTCTCTATATGCAAAACTAAAGCCTTCTTGGCCCGTGTGGCAGCCCTTTTTTTTAATTCCTAGGTATTTTAGCATGGGAATATAACATTCATATGTGTAGTAGACATATTTAAAAAATATTTCCAGGTAAATTTGATTTCCAAGAATAAAATAGATCCTATTTTCTATCCCATCTTTTAAGTAGGAATGCTTTATTCCTTGGAAAGGAAATGTGATCTGACATAGTAAAATTCCTAAACTACCCTTCTCATAAAATCACAAATTCAACTATTTTCATCAAAGAGCTCCCTAACACTCTCTCCCTTTCCACGAGGATCTCACCATCACCGCCACTAGATGGAGTTCACGTCACAGCAGCCATAAGGACTAGCCACCACCACCGTGCAGGTCGATTGGTGTTTTGTTTTTGGATTTTACATCTCGATTTCTCACCTTGAGTTTACAATTTTAGGAGCTACATTGAGCTAGGATTTCTGAAACTGAAGTTACTCATCTCATTCTTCTCCAGTTCTTGGCAAAATCATTCGAATTAATTAGATTTCTTGGCATGTAAATACTTCAACTTTTTGGTTTTGTAATTCCCACAATCGATGTAAACATAATGGATTCAATGAATTTGAAGCTATGATAATAACACCAATTTGATGTAATGCTTGATCCTCATACCATTGCATGTTGAGTTTTATGAATTATAGTTAACTTTTTAACATAGAGAATAAATTTGCATGTAGATTTTGCTAAAATAGGATGTATTTGATTGTGCAACTTTGTTTTATATAGACCATTGTAGGCTACATTTTGCTAAAATAATGGCGCATGAATGGATAATAAGCATGAGAAACTATTTGGACTGGCTTTGTCCGTGTTTGTTACCTTGAAATAGACTATTCAAAGATTGCAACTAGTTTGAAAACTCTGAGCCTTAGTGTGAAGGTTGAATATTTCAACTCAATCATTTGAGAGACTAATCAAATCTTCTTTACTATCTTATTCATTAACCGTACCTTATATTTATGACCTTTCTGACTTTGTTGTAAAATTGTTTTGCCTTCCTTTGGTTCGTTTTGCATGCAAAACTCCCCAACAAAACCATCATGTAGAGTGAAGGAAGCTTTGCAAAAGTGAAACGAAACACAACTATGGATGCAGTAGAGAAGAGGCTTAATAAGCTTGGTTACAAGCAAGAATTGAGAAGAGAAATCGTTAACTATTTATCTTTGCCATCTTGTTCTTGATGGAGATTATTCTTGATCCTAATTTCTAAGAATAGATTAACTTTTCTTGTATGTTAACTATGTTGAATTTTTCCCTTTTGTTATGAAGACTATGTTCAAGACATTGGCAACATCATTTTCAATAATGACCCTTTTCACTACAATCACTCCTCTTTATGGTTCTACCTTCCAATATATAGGCCCTGCAACTCTTGTCTAGGGATAGGTTCTGGTTTCTTTCTTCACTTGGTTTGTTGGGTTGTAATGGTTAAGATATGCTCATCTTTCTGGGTTTGTCCCTTCTCATGAAATTTCATTGTATAATTTTAGTGGTAATAGTATATTTAATTGTAATTTCTTTCTTCACTTGATTCTTTAGGGTTGCAATAGCTTAAAAGTATAATTTTACATCTGTTTGAGTAATTATGGGAACTCTTTCTATTTCACTTAAATAGAACTCCTCAAGCATATATAGGTCCCAGTACAAAGTTTTATATCTATCTCTACAAATATGATCGATTTGATAAAAGCTAATTTTTTATGGTCATTTTGTTCAGCACTTCAACCTTGTAAAACTATAAATAATTGATATTTACATATTACAAATCAAGTTGTTCCCAATTTCAATCTTAGAACTCAACCACTTATGTTTGAACAAACTAAACAATGTGGCAATGTGGGAGCTGTGCTGTTATTAGTAGGACTAGAAGTGATAAGTGAGTAGTTTTTAAAAGGGATATGATGAAGATAATTTTTAAGTAACCATAGGAGTAATGGTTGCCTTGTGGAATATAATGCTAACCCTTTTCTCTCTCCTCCTGAATTATCTTTCCTCTAATGATGCTATCCTTACACTTAGGTTATGGGTCCATAGAGTTTCCTTCCTAAGTTGGCCATATAATGTTATTAGCAGAGTTGTTTGCCACTTCTTGATGGACCTAGCTAGCATAGCTAGAATTAGAGTGGGGAAAGCTATGTTAGCATATTAATCTGGAAAAAGAAAGGAATGATTATTCATATGAGTCATAATTAGAGTAGAGAAAGCTATGGCTTTGGAGTAATTAAAACCCGTCACTCATTAATTTGCACTTAGCTGGTTTCAATTGTTTAGATTGATTGTCATTGACTTTTACCAACCCGACAAAAGTTTGACTTAATTTGCATAGATTCTTGACTTCTTTCCACTAGTTTTCTGCATTATTACTGCATTTTTCTACATTTAGTTATGATGTATCAATTGCAATTCCCTTTTCCTCTAATAACATACTTTTATTGGTGACTAAGTTGACTTAATTGTATTTTTAGGTGCCTGAAAGTGAACTGCATCGACTGTTATGGGTTCATCTAACCAATAAAAGAATAAAAGAAAGAGAAGAAACAAAGGCTTTAATGCCAGGGATGCATTGAATGAAAACATTTACACACTTGCATCAAAAGATAGGCTAGAATTGGTCTTGGATGTCCACGCACTTACATCGGAAAATAAGCTAAAATTGGTTCTGAATGTCCTTAACGAATCTTGAATATGTAGTAGATTTGACACATGTATGGATTATGTGTTTTAATTGGTACTCATATATCTAGTGTTGTAAAAAAAATGTGTTTGAATTTAAATTGAGTAAATTTTATATAGTTATGGTTGTGATGGATTATATTTGTATGTTAATTTGTTAGTTAAAAGTGTAATTTGTTTTTTTAAAATAGTTAAATTTTAGTTAAAATTGTTAATTTTTTAGTTAGAGTAGTTAACTTTTAAGTTGAAATTGTTAATTTTGGGTAAAGATGGTTAAATTTTAGTTTAATAGTTAATTTTTTAGTATATATTGCTAATTTGTAATTAGAATAATTAATTTTGGAGTTGAACTTATTAATTTCTAGTTAGAATATTCAGTTTTTGAGTTAAAATTGTTAATTTTTAGTTAGAATTAGTTTTTGAGTTAAAATAGTTAATTTTTAGTTAGAATAGTTAATTTTTGAGTGAAAATTGTTAATTTTTGTGTAAAAATGGTTAAATTTAAGTTTAAATAGTTAATTTTTGGGTTTAAATTGTTACTTTTTATTTAGAATAATTAATGTTAGAGTTAAAACTATTTATTTCAACATAAAATATTTAATTTTTCAGTTGAAATTGTTAATTTGAGAGGTATTTTGGGAAAATTATATAATATTCCTGAGAATATTAATAACAATCAAACACAAGAATGTTAATTCCTAGATATATTTTATAACATTCCAGGATGTCTAGTCCTTTTACCAAATGCTTTAATTGTCATGCCTGGAAATGACATTCCTGGGAATGCAAAATCAAATCTACTGGCATACTCTCCCTTATAGCGAGGAGCTCCATCAGAGTGATGTCATGAGTAAGGACATGGAATGCAAAGCCACTCAACTATCTTCCTACTAAGATACAAATTACCTCTTCCACAACCACCCAACTGGTGGTCCCCAAAGAGACTAGCATCAACATTAAGCTTCAGTTGTCCAGGGACTAGAGAGACCCAAGTCCCATTGATGTCGTTATGTACGCGAGTCTGGTCGAGATTGTAAAGAGAAGCAGTAAGGACCCTATCATGAAAACATTGCCAAAGGAACAATTTAACCTTCTCGGGACACCAAAGCTTCCATAATCTCTTCCAGTGGGTGGCAGCATGGGTAGTCTGCTTTTGGTTTAGTAACCATTGATACGCACTCACCGAAGTGTAGCCTCCATTAGTGGATGATTTCCAAACCCAAGTATCAGGAGCACTACAAGTAGGACCACCTTCTTGTAAAATGGAGTGGCAAATATCATTGGGAAATGTAGTGGTGAATTCCTCAAATGCCAGGCATTATTCACCCAGGGAGGTCCTTACTTGCATCCTTGTGACTAAAGTATGAATAAAGGGCACTTTATTGCAAAGAAGGCCTATGCCAAGCCAACCCGAGTACTAGACTAAGGAAGAATCATTTCCTAAACATAAATCAAACCCATGACAAAGCTTTTGTACAACTTTTAAAAGACCCTGCCAAGCATATAAGGAAGAGGGTATTGGGCACATTGATGAAAGTGAGCCTTCAGGACAATACTTGCGACAAAGTACGCTAACCCATGGTTTATCTAGCTTAGTCAAGAAAGACCAAATTATCTTACCTAAGAGAGCTGTGTTTTGCCACCTTGCCACATGCAACCCCAGGCCACCACATTGTCTCATTGTGGTGAGTGTATCCCAGTTAATTAGATGGAAAGTCCTTGAAGAGCCATAACCCTTCTGGATAAAGTATTGAATGCTGAGGCCAATAGAATCACACACTGACTAGGGGAACTAGGTTAGTTGCATATGATAGACTGCAATTGAGGAGAGGAAAGACTTGGCCTAACAAATTCTCCCACCGTATTGAGAAGTGAGCCCTTCCAACTAGCTAAATGCTTATAAATTTTCTCCAACACATCATGAAAGTAGGCCTTTGAAACCTTGCCAGGGATAAGTGGAAACCCTAAGTATTTCCCTAAATCTGAGTAAAAATGTGTGGGTTGAAAAATGCATGAGAAGGGGGTTGAATTGTGCTTTTTGTTATCCAAGTGGCCTCAATGAACTCAAGAAGGGGATGAATTGAGTTCTCAAACTTTTTCAAATCAAATTTTCCTTAAAAACACTAACAATGGCTAAATAAACTTATTAAATAAAAACCTTTTAACAAAGTGATCTAAATCCTAATTGTTCTAACCATATGAAAGTGATCTAATTCCTAATTATTCTAACCATATGACTTGATTATTTGACTTTGTTCGTCTTAAAGAAACTCTATGCTCTTGTTCTTTCACCTTTTTGTCATTTGCTTTTTGGCATCATCAAAACCTACAACATAACATTCACATTCTCCCTTTTTTTGATAATGACAACCATCTTGGGTGAGGAGCAATAAAAGGTATGCATTGCATCTACTCCCCCTAAGAATATGCATGGACTTTCAAAGACAAACAAAAAGAATAAAAGATATGCATGCTCCCCCTTAAATATAACTGCACCATATTTCTCTCCCCTTTTGGCATTATCAAAAAGAAATATAGCATGACCAATGATCATATCAAACATCAAAACCCATAAAAGATAAGTCACGATATATACCAAAGCATCATAGAAGTCATCAAATAAGTTTACCATAAGTCAAAAACTATAAACCAACTATTAAATTAAAGGTCATACCCAAGAGTTAGTCAGATAATCCAAACAGAGTCCAACTATAAGTTACAAATAGCTAAAACATGAAAAACTAATACAAGAAAAAAGCAAATAAAGAGAGACAGAAAACTATGGTATATCATCAGCAATGGAATTGTCATGAATGCTAAGGTGACGAGGGATAGAGTCTATATTACCCTCAATGCAAGCCATGCGAGAATCAAGAGAGTTAAAGTACTCTTCAACATAGACACAAAGAGCACACAACTCAAAGAGGAGTTCGGACATGGAGGAAGAGGATGGTTCCGAGGATAAGGTACACAGAGGGGATGGAGTGCGTTCCACTTGATCTTCAGTCTAAAAGTCTTTCTTGCGAACCCATTAATTAAGATGATTCTTTTTATACCCAAATGAAGAAATTGCACTAGCACCAATAGCATAGGAACACTGAACTTGGACAAATTTCTCATTATCTAATAGGACACCAAAACACTCCAAAAATATGGTAATTAGGTGAGCATACGGGATGGCGCATTCGCCTTAAGGGCTTTTTGCATATAATAGCACACTAGTTAAGCCTAATTGATTTAGCGACCAGTTAACAGGGCCCATATCAAAATAATATATTCCTCAGTTAGATGTGCAAGATTAGTAAGCCGAGGGTGCAAAATACGAGATATAATATAATGTATGATATGACATTCAAATTTAATGGACTCCATAAGAAGACGACCAGAAATATCAGCCACTTCTATACAAATCATCTTGCGTGCATCAAAATTTGAGTAATCCATTTTCCAATCATCAACAATAGTGCCCTCAAAGGGTTCCCCATCAGAACTTAGTTATATTATAAAACAGACCCTGATCAATAAAAATAGGAACTTTCTTGACCTCAGAATAAATGCATCCATCACGAATTTCTAAATTATAGTAGAACAAACGAACCAAATCTAGAAAATGACGCTTTCTGATAGTCATGAAGTCCAACAAATCATAAAAACTTGAAAGTAGTCAAAATTTTTAGACTCAAAGAACCTTTCACCTAGATTCTTAGGATCCAAAATATCTCTTGATTGAAAGGATTCAAAATACCTCTCTTGTTGAGCCAAATTGGAGAAGTATGCTAAAATCCTTGAAGAAGAAAAAGAAGGAGGTGGTGCTGCGGCTTGAACAGAGGCGTTGCCGGTGGCAGTGACTGAACAACGGTGACCTGAGGTCGAGCGGCGCAAGGCAGGGATGATGCCGGTCTTTGTGGTCGCAGGTGAAGCAGCAGCGATGCTCGCAGTGGTGGGTTTCTTTCCCTTTGAAGAGGCCCTTAATGATTTAGCCATTTAGTGTAATTTTATGAAAAACTAAACGGTTAGATTTGTAGAGGAAGAAAAGATTAGAAGTTAGGAAGAGAGAGAGACACATTGAGAGGAGAGAGAAAGAAGAGTTCATCATATAGAGGAGAGAGAAGCCGCATTCCTCGCTTAAAATGCCCCCTGGTAATGGATTACACACGTGTGTAATCGATTATGTTGAGCTTAGAAAAGGTCTCAATATTGCAAGCTCCCTGGTAATCGATTATAGATGTAACATCCCTTACTGTTTTAAGGATTGATGACTATTCTCACAAACTAACACAGGTTTTTTCAACGTGCTTTGCCCTCACTCACACACTTCCTAGGAAAATTTCCTAGGAGATCACCCATCCCAAAATTGCTTCAAGTCAAGCAAGCTTAACTGTGGAGTTCTTTAGTGATGGGCTACCAAAAAGAAGATGCATCTTGTTGGTATAAGTAGTACAAATCAATTTATATAGGCCATCCTTAACTGTATAGTCTCATACCTATACAATCTCAGGATCCCTCTCATTCTGTTGTGTAATCGGTTCATTCATGTATCCTCCGCTTAGAGGCCTTGCCAGGTGCCACTCCTTGTCTGTGCTTTCTCGTACCGGCAATCACTCCTGTCCTCGTACCCGGGCATTACATGCCCACCAACTTCTACTTGGTTCATCCCCGAACCACACTATACTGGGAGAGGTGTAGGCTCTGATACCATTTGTAACATCCCCTGCTGCTTTATGGATTGACGACTGTCCCCACAAACCAACACGGCTCTTTTCAACGTGCTTTGTCTTCACTCACACACTTCTTAGGAAAATTTCCAAGGAGGTCACCCATCCCAAAATTGCTCCAAGTCAAGTATGCTTAACTGTGGAGTTCTCTAGTGATGGGTTACCGAAAAGAAGATGCATCTTGTTGGTATAGGTAGTACAAATCAATTCATATAGGTCATCCTTGACTATATAGTCTCATACCTACATAGTCTTAGGATCCCTCTCATTTTGATGTGTAATTGGTTCATTCATATACCCTTCCGCTTAGAGACCTTGCCAAGAGCCGCTCCTTGTTCGTGCCTTCTCACATCAGCGATCACTCCTGCCCTCATCACCAAGCATTAATGTAATACTCTCCTAAGTACAACGTTATCCTTAAGTCATGGCATTGTACTCAAGAGTTATTACTTATACATTTGCAGACCTTTCTTAATTATCTATAGCAAGAATAGGTCAAATCGTATAATAACTAATTCATAGTTCTATCAAAATATATAGTAAGGAAACAAAGTATTTATTTACTACAAGTCAAGTACAAAATGAAGCTCTTCTATGAGCTTTAGTACATATCTATTTTTTTTCTATATTTATAGACACATGTATATAACTAAGTACAATAGATACGAGTTACCACTACCAAACTACAAAAATCCCAATTTAGTTTTTCTTGTAGTGGTCCACTGTTCCCTGGAATCAACCTAGAGACGATACGAAAAAAAAAATATAGGGTCAGAATTCTAAAATTCCCCGTAAGGCATCCCAAGACATAGAATGAAACTCATGTCATCGTTATTATCCTAGCCACTTCGGTTTATTAGTAAAATTGTGAGCATGCAATATCTATTAAAAGTTCATTTTAAAGTTCAAAAACCATTCTTCTGAAGTGAGTTTATTTTAATTACTCAATCACTCAATGCATATATGTCATACTACTCAAGATTTTCAATCACTTAACATGCACTTGTCATACTACTTAACATCATAAAAGCTCATTCTCAACTTTTCATGCCCTCGGTACATTGAAGGGGACCTTTTCATGCCCTTTACAGACAAAAGGGGACCTTTTCGCGCCCTTTACACATTACAGGAGACCTTCCCGTACCCTTTATAAATAAAAAGGAACCATTCCTGTGTTCTTTTATAAACAAAAGGGGACCTTTCCATGCCCTTTACTCATTACAGGGGACTTTCTCGTGCCATAAAGCAATCTTTTAATTTGCTAGCATGTATTCATGTGCATTATACTTGAATTAAAGGATATTATCTCATTAATTCCATGCTTTAGTTTACTTTCCAGCACCTTGGCAGATTTCACCCCATTATAGCAAAAATTTATTTGCACATCAAACAACTATTCAGAGGCTATAGAAATTATCCAAGATACTTCAATACGTCCACAAGGTTTCATAAAAATTTCAAAGGGAATCCTTCTCTAACTATCTTAACAAAATTAGACAAATTTGGTAGTCAGAAACCACTTAACCTCAGCTTAGAACCAAAATTTCATAATTTTTAACCCTAGCAAATGGTTGAATAAATTCAAAATAAAAATTGTAGTTGAACTTGAAGATGTTTACAACACCTTATAAAAATTTCAAATGATAATTTAGTAATTTGCTATAGTAACAAAATTATACAATATTACAGCTTCAGTTCTTACAATCTAGGCAACATAGTTACAATCTAGGTTCATGAAGTTTTAAACATAGCAAAATTGCCCAGAATGGCTCCAAATATTTATTAGAGACACCTTAATATGTTAGCTATATCCTATAAATTTTCAGCTTAATCCAAAATCTCTAAATAGATCAGAAAATTCGAACAAATTCCCTACTTGCTTCAAGCCAGGATTTTCCAACAAGGTTCAAAGTATATGATTTTTTTCAAGTGGTAAAAGTCTTTAACATGACCCAAGAAAAATCATGGAGTTGCCTTAGGATGTTAGCTCCAACCTACAATTTTTCTAGCTGATAAAAAATCCACAACTTTCTCTCAGAAATTTTGTGATCACTTCTTGCCTGTAAGAAAATCGAATTTTCAGCAAACATGATTAACACTTCTCTAGCAAAATTGAGTTTTTCCACAATACCAATGCATTCCACCACTACAAATACACCTGCACCTATGTATAATCATTCATTAAAACCAAGAATATCAATTTTTAAACCCTTACAATGGACTTTCATCAAGTAAGAAAACACTATCCTCCTTTGTAAACTTCAGAGTTTTGCACTTCAAATGTGTTCCAATGGATTTCTCTTCACTTCAAGGACTCCTAATCCTGCCCCAAACCTTCCTTAGGCAATGAGGAAGTGAGGTATCAAGGTGAGGATTGATGGAAAATTGAGATTTTAATCGGTTAGATTTTTAGATATTGATATGAAAACAAGTTTTATGAAGGAAGTTTATGGTTTTTTACAAGTTTAGGCAAAGATTTAGAGGTTTGAATCAAGTTATGTGATGTTCTTTATGAAGCAAAAATGGGGACTGATATTTCTGGTTGCTGGCTGAACAAGAAAGAAAAAGCTAATGAAGTTTGGTTGTTCATGCATATCTTATACTAAGTGAAATGATTATTTAATTATAAATTATAATTTCTTTATGAAAAGAAACTAAAATGTATGGCTAGGATTTGATCTTCTTATTCAAGATTGAATCTTAGCCATTCACTTAATTTAGATGGATAAACATTCTCCTTTTGTAAAAGTCAAACTAGCTTTTGGTGGTAGAAATTGTACACCGATATTTTACCGAACGGGTAAAACACCATACCCGAGTAATCAAATATTATTTGAAAATTAATTCTAGGTATAAAATCTTTATTCCTACCCATTTCTAACCTTAGTCCTATAATTTCTCAATTTCGGGCATCTTTGGGTCCTAATTCTAAGGTCTCAACTGTCTCGGTGGGCCTGCGAGCCCCACAAAATACTATTATGTGTTTTTTTTTTACAAATCCATTAGATTTCCTTATTATTGCTAAAACTATCCGATTTTTGAAATTATGATTAATAAAGCTCAAATTAATTTTTAAATAATTTTTTTGGGGTGACATAACAGACACCATTGTAATTGATTACAATCTTTTTTTTTGAGAATGTAAAAATAAAATCAAATACAAATAATCTAATATTAATACTCAAACAGTATAACAAACTCAGTGAATTCAAATATACAAACAAGATATATTAATCAAATTTTAAAAAAAAGTTATGATACGAAAAAAATTAAACAATAAAATCTTACATTAAAAAAAATCATACTAGGCAAACAAATAATCGAACAACCATACAAATAACCAAAATAATTATTAATTAAATGCTTGAGAGGTTAATTATTCCTAGTTCTCTTCTTATATAGAAAAAGCTTTCCTTGAACAAAGGTTTTGTGAATATTCTGCTAGTTACTTATTTGTTTCCACAAATTCTAAAACACAATCACCTTTTTGCACATGGTCTCTTAAGAAATGGTATCTAATTTCAATATGTTTAGTTCTAGAGTGCAAAATGGGACTTTTAGATAAATTAATTGCACTTGTGTTATCACATCTTATAGGAATATGGTAAAATACTAAGCCATAGTCTAAAAGTTATTGTTTCATCCAACGAATTTGAGCATAACAACTTTCGGCTGCAACATATTCTACTTCTGTAGTGAATAATGCCACACTATTTTGTTTCTTATTATACCAAGAAACTAATGCAGATCCAATTAAGTGAGATGTTCCACTAGTACTTTTTCCATTAGATTTGTGCCCAGCAAAATCAAAATCTAAATATGCAATTGAATTGCAGGATGTTCCCTTAGGATACTATAAACCTATATTTATAGTGCTAACTAAATATCTCATAATTCTTTTAATAGCACTAAGATGTGATTCTTTAGGATTAGCCTGATATCTAACACATAGACAAACATTGAACATTATATCAGGCCTACTAGCAAATAAATAAAGGAACGATCCAATCATACCTCCATATTTTTTGATGTCAACTGACTTGCCTCCTTCATCTTTATCCAAGTAACAAGCAGTACTCATGGAGGTAGCAATTTCTTTTGCATTGTTCATTCCAAACCTTTTGAGCAATTACTTGCAATATTTTGATTGATTGATAAATATGTCATCTTTGGTTTGCTTGATTTGGAGTCCAAGAAAGAAATTTAATTCACCCATCATTGACATCTTGAACTCACTTTGCATGATTTTAGAAAATTCCTTGCATAGATTCATTAGCAACACCAAAAATAATATCATCTACGTATATTTGTACCAAGAGTATATCAGCTCCTTTCTTTTAATGAAGAGAGTAGTATCGACTTTTCCTCTTGAGAAATCTTTTTCTAAAAGAAATTTACTCAACCTTTCATACTAAGCCTTAGGAGCTTGTTTTAAACTATATAAAGCCTTTTTCTATTTGAAAACATGGTTGAGTAAATCAAAGCTTTCAAAACCCGAAGATTGATCAACATACATTTCATTTTGAATAAAACCATTTAGAAATGCACTTTTAACATCCATTTAGTAAAGTTTAAAATCCATAATAGGTGCAAAAGCAAGTAACATTTTAATTGCTTCTAATATAGCTATAAGAGCACATGTTTCTTCATAATCAATTCCTTCTTCTTGGTTATATCCTTTAGCCACTAATTTTGCTTTGTTTCTCACTGTGACACCATTCTTATCTAATTTGTTTCTAAAAACCCATTTAGTGCCAATTATTAGATGATCATTGGGTCTAGGAACTAGTTCCCAAACTTAATTTCTTTCAAATTGATTTAATTCATCTTGCATAGCAATAACCCAATGTTCATCAATAATAGCTTCATTAATGTTCTTAGGTTCAATTTGAGAAATAAATGCCATATGACTACGTGCATCTTTAAAAGAGTTTCGAGTTGTTACCCCTTTTGATATATCACCAATAATGTTGTCAAGTGGATAACTCTTTGAGACTTTCCACTCCTTTGGAAGATCACTTGTCCTTGGTTCCTCTTGAAGTGGTATTTCCTTCTTGATCTCCTCTTCCTTGGGCTCTATCTCTTTTCCTTGAATATGAGTATTTTCCAAGGCATCTACAAGATCACCAATAATTTCCTTTCTGGGCCTAAGAAGGTTAATCTCATCAAAAGCAACATGAATAGACTCTTCTATAGTCATGCTTCTTTTGGTATAAATTCTAAAAGCTTTACTATGTAGAGAATAACCAAGAAATATTCTTTCATCGGATTTAGTATCAAATTTGCCTAAGTTATCCTTACTATTGTTCAAAATAAAGCATTTACATCCAAAGATATGAAAGCAAGAAATAATGGGTTTTCCCCCTTTATATATTTCATAGGGCATTTTCTTTAAAATTGGCCTTATCAGGGCTTTATTCATAGTATAACAAGCAGTATTTATGGCATCTGCCCAGAAATATTTACAGAGATTTGAGTCATTAAGCATAGTTCTTGCCATTTCTTCTAAAGGCTGATTTTTCTTTTCAACAACTCCATTTTGTTGTGAAGTTCTTAGGGCAGAAAAGTTATGCTCAATTCTATAATCATCACAAAAATTTTCAGAAGATACATTTTCAAATTCCCTACCATGATCACTTCTTATAGATGTAATGCTAAGATTTTTCTCATTTTGAATAACTTTTGCAAGTTTTAAATGCATGGAATGCATCACTCTTATGAGCAAGAAATAAGGTCCGTGTATATCTAGAATAATCATCCATGATCACTAGAGCATAGTAATTACCTCCAAAACTCATAGTTCTTGAAGTTTTCCAAAGAGAATGGTAAGAGACATAGTGGCCAAATCCTTTGATTCTGCAATAGCCGTCACTTTGGGTTGCCATTGCCCATTCAAACATCTCAACACTTTGTTAATAAGATCCTCATTTGGAAATGTTTTTCCCAATGAGGCAAGATGATTAACAATATAAGTAAATCTCTTTTGCATGTCTTGAATGCTTTCATTATGATTCATTCTAAAGAGTTCATATTCGTGTGTGAGAGTGTTTATTCTAGATCTCTTGACTTTGCTAATACCTTCATGAGTGACTTCTAAGATGTCCCACTTTTCTTTTACACTTTTACAATTAGACACTGTAAAGTACTCATTAATCCCTAAAGTGGAAGTGATTATGTTCTTAGCTTTCAAGTTATGAACTTTCTTTTTATCTTCATCACTCCACTCATTTTTTAGTTTTTCAATTTTCTTATCTTCTACTATTTTTGTGGGGATAAAAGGATAATTTTCAACTGCATCCTATACATCTAAATCTATGGCTTCTATAAAGATTTGCATGCGAGTTTTCCAATAATGGTAACCCTTACCATTAAATATAGGGGACCTATTGATAGAGTTTCCTTCAGGAAAGAAAGAGTTTAATGAGGTCATTACTATTCTTGAAGTGTTTAAACCTTATTCAAGAATCTAGCTCTAGTACCACTTGTTATCTATGTGGCCTCAATGAATTCAAGAGGGGGTGAATTGAGTTCTCAAACTTTTTCAAATCAAATTTTCCTTAAAAACACTAACAATAGCCAAATAAACTTATTAAATAAAAACCTTTTAACAAAGTGATCTAAATCCTAGTTGTTCTAACCATATGACTTAATCATTTGACTTGTTCATCTTCAAAAAACTCCATGCTCTTGTGCTTCCACCTTTTTATCATTTGCTTTTTGGCATTATCAAAACCTATAACATAACATTCATACTTTCACTTTTTTTTCCTTTTCCATTTTTAAAAAAAAAAACTTTAAACACAAACTATCAAGTGTGAACTTGAAGTTCAGTGAAAATAATGTTAGTAGATATCGAAAAGTAACTTTGTGAAATGAAATAGAAATATGTAAAACTCATTTAAAGATGTTTTTTCATAAGAGCATTGATAATAGGCACAAAATAAAATATAAAGGAGATTTAAGGAAAGAATAGATACTGCACAAGAGTTTTTATATTGGTTCGGCCAATCTATATACATTCAGTTCTCAACAACTGTCAAGTTCCACTAATCAACCTTTTCTCAATCCAGAGAAAGTCAGATAGTCTTTTGATAGCCTTCTCAAGCTATCTCACATGACTAGTAACTAACTTTATTGTCACTCCCAAGTAGTCTTTGATTAGCCTCTTCAAGCCACCTCACAACGATCGTTACTAGATTGGGGTACAAAGAATATGTTTGGGTTGGTTCACTTCAACTATCAGACACTCAAATTTTATCAAAATAAATAAAGTGTATGAACTTAAAACTTGAATGACTTCTTTCTAATAATTCTTCCTAGGAAGAAGATGTTATCTAATAAGAACTTAGAAAGAAGATTTGCATAGAAGAATGAAACTAATTACAAGCTGTAATGACTTTACAGAAGATGAAGGAGAGTCTTGTGTTTTTAAGAGCTTTTCAAAATGAATTAATCAAAGGTCCTAAGTTGTAAGTACATGATCTCTTTTTATACTTGATCACTCATTTATGACCATTGCCCTTGATCTATTTTCCTAGTGACAGATGTTGATCTTCTTTTTGTCCCTTGGAAATCAACCTAGAAGAATAGCTTAGCATGTCAAAGCCACTTTTACAGTTGCATAGATCGTTGTCTAATAGAGGTTTTTGAGTCCATCTTCAGAAACTACTTTTTGCTTTCTGAATCAAATTTCTAAACTTTTTCTTCTAGAAGCTAGGATGGTTGACCAAGTTGAAGATGAGATGGTACTGTCAATCTTTGACTGAGTTTGACTTTAATTTGAAATTTGAAATTTCCCTTCCATTTCTGTAAATTGCACTGTTTACATTAAACGTGCTTCCTAAAGCGCTTTTTCAGTTTCTAGACTTTCCTTTTGATCTTCTAGTCTTCAGTTAGAGCTTATTGTGAAAGAAATATTATGACCATGATGATTGAAGATGGTAACCACAACTTTCTTTAAAGATGGATTGAAATCTTCACTTGAATGTCACTTTATGAAGTTGTGAGATACTTTCTGAAAATTTGTACAGTGATATCTTGTTCTTGAAATCTTTTTTCATCCATTGAACATAATAACGTCCATTTTAAGGATTAATTTTCGCTTCCTTTGAGTTCTAAATCTCCTTGAATGAGATTAATCATATTTGCACATATTATTGTGAAAATAACCTCGTTTTAGGGACTAGTATGCTAACATGAATAGTCTTGTTTAGTACTCAAGAAACTCAAGTGAGAGATTAGTTCTTTTACAAAATATTCTCATGAAATTGGTTTTGTTGTCACTCAAAACATTAAGTACTAATGCTTTCTAAAAGGTTTTGAGGCTAACAAAATGAATGGTTGAAATAACTGTGAGATTATCTCTGTGGTGGCTAGATACATTATGAGAGCAAAGTGCTCTAGATTTGTCAATATTGATCTTCAATCCTAAAACACCACAAAAATCATCTAAGACTTTGATAGCCATATGCACTTGGGAACTTTGGGCTTTACAAAACAACAAAAGACCATTGGCAAACATCATATGTAACAAACTCGGTCCACCTTTGGACAAATGAATAGGATCCCACTCCCCCTTGTGGGTGAAAAATTAAGCAATCTATAACCATTTCAAAGGACTGATAATTGCAAGGACTAAACACAAGACAAGATTAAATGCACCATGAGGATAGGAAAACCAAACTAATAAGGTTCTTTGTAAGAAGTCTCGATTAACCCTGTCGTATACCTTTCCAAAGTCAATTTTAAAAGTCATTGCCCCCTTCTTAATTTTTGTGTAATGCAAATAATTCATGATTTCCTGAGCAATAATAATATTATCCCAAGCACTATGGTTAGGAATAGAGCCACCTTATAGAAGCCGGACGAGGTCATGAAGAAAAGGTCTCATGCAGTTGACCATGACTTTCTTTATAACCTTGTACATTACGTTGCACAGACTAATAGGATGAAAGTTCTTCAAATGCACAGGCTTGTCACCTTTTGAAGATCAAAACTATTAAAGTCTCCACCATAGAAGGCTCCCTACATCCATCTTTAGAGGCTATGTACACCACGTGTGAAAGGTCATTGCCAGTTAAATGCTAGTAATGTTTGAAAAAGAAAGGTTGGAAGTCATCTAGCCCAGGAGCCTTAAAAGAGCCCATTTGCATTCTTTCATACCTAACTTCCTCTTTAGAGACCGGACCACAAAGGATATTACAACAATGCTCAGGAATAGTGGGAACACTTTGATTGTGATAAGGAAGAAGTGGTGCCAGAGAAGGGGCAAAAAGATCTTGATAAAACCCTATAATCTCATCTTATGGTGATTCAGGGTCAATGGACCAACTACTATCTTGAAGGAAAGCCCATGAATTTTATTTCTTTCCTGCGGACTATATTGTTTAGGCATGACAGAACTTGGTATTCTTATCACCAAATCTCACCCAATTCTCACAGGACTTTTTGAACCACAGATATTCCTTTTGCTTCAACACAACCACATATTCGTTTTGTAGGGACTTCAAAAGATTGGTCAAGGCTATGGAATCCCAAGTTTCCAAGTGACATTCAAGTCCACTAATTCTAGCTTCCAATTCACGTTTCTGTTTAAAGCTGCTACTAAAACATTCTTGTTGAAAGCAATAGAGTCTCCTTAGAGTTCCTACAATCAGCAAGAAACATCTAGATGACCCTTAGTCCAAGCTTGTTCAATGACAGAATTATAGGCCAAAAGGGTTTTCCAAGCTGCCTGCAAGTGAAATGAGCATCTCCTATGAGTCGAAAGAACACCCTGTAACTAAAGAAGTAGAGGAGAGTGGTCTCAATGAAGTTGACTCAAATTCTCAATATAGGCTTTAGGAAAAAGCAAGTGCCACTCATAATCAGCTAGGCCTCAATCTAGTTTTTGAGATACCACACTCCCCCTTGAACTCTATGTGTCCAAGTAAAATGATTGCCCACTGCACCAATATCCATAAGCCCACACGTCTCCAAAAAAAGAAAAGGCTTAAGCTCTAGAGGCATGAAAGATATCGCCGCAAGTTTCAAAAGGAAAGATGATCTAGTTGAAATCACCAATCAAAAACCAGTAAGGCCTCTTAAATTACAAATGTAATCCCACAGTTCTTGATGTTGAAGAGCAATGGGATTGGTATACACAATACTTCCAACTCAAGAATGAATTCCCACACTCACCTCAAAGGTCATCAACTGACGATGAATGTCTGGAAGCTTGCAAGAGACACCTACAATGTTAGTAAGAACCAACACACTACCACTGTGACCATCAGCTGCTGCAATATCCAGATCCATAAAACCCATCCTATTCTATCATAACTTAGATTCGGCGAAAGTAGAACGAGTTTCAAGAAGAGTTATAATTGATGGATTTAAACGAGAAATCATATCTTTGCAACTCTAACGATCTTTGATACTCACAGCGCTGTGGATTTTCCAACAAAGGATAAAGCAATCCATAAAAAATCATCACAATGGAAAGATCCTGCACTGCACCTCCATAGCCAAAGATCAGGTTTACTAATAGCCATAGTAATGTTGGCCTCAGGCATCCCACTCTCTATAACCTGCACAGTCCCTTCTTGGTTTGCCTCTTTCGCCTCATGGCTTGTGACTCGTGCAGTGGGGAGTAGCGAAGGGGAGGCCTCAAAGTTAGAGGGGTAAACTCGCTTGTGCTTTTAAGTGCTGGAACATAACCATGAGTCATTGAGCTCTCCCTAGCAAAGGACAGTCGCTGTGCAACAGCTCCTTTTCGCGCTGCCTCGAAAACCATAGGCACTAATGGCTTACCCTTTCCTTCCACTATTGGATATGTCGATGCACCAGAACTCTTCATGTGCATGTTTTGCATAGGCTTATGTGGCATGCGAATTGCTACTGCTTTCTCCTTATCTCTCTTATAGGGTTTAGGGTTCAGAACTGTGCATGGACCTTTACCCTTATTATTCATTTTAGCTGCATTAAAAGTAGCACATTTTGTATGTAACTATAACTCAATTATCATTTATTGCTACTGTTGGGGGCCCTTCTTACTGATCTTGATTTGGCATTGATACCTCAAGATCACAATTAGCATTAGAATCAACATTACCAAGTGTATCATCACTTGATTTATTCGTAATAATTAGATTCAAATTTGAATTAGCACTTCCCCTGCCTTTTGCCGATAAGTCCTTGGTTGGCATCACCCCAGGTGTTCCCAGTTTGTAGTCATGCCCTACATGTCCACACAAATGAGATTCAAACTCTCATAATCCACATCAACACAAACATCATCTACCAAAATGCATTTAATGACTGGCAAAGCGAGATCAATTTCAACATAGGCTCGAATAAATTTCCCCCTCTCTGCTGTTTTAGTTGCTAGTTTTACCTTGACCCCATAGCTGAGACTATATGCCTTATTGCTTTTTTGTGGTAATACCAAATATTGAGCCCGGCAATTCTAATCCACACCATGGTTGTGCTAAAGGACTTTTCCCCAGGACTGAATAAGGGAGTCCATTGTGTCATTGCTAAATAGCTGTCAGTAATCATCCATGGCCTTCCACTAATGACTTTATCTTTATCCTTAACAAGGTCAAACGTTATGAGGAAATAACCAAAACCCACCCCCATGATGTCATACCCCCCAAACAACCGCCAGGGACCTTTAGCCTATGGATCATGGCGGTATACCTCAAGGTTTTACCCAAGAGTTTCACCATTGATGCCTCTTTGTTGGGTTTTGAAAGGGCCTCTATTGCCACACTAGTGAAAAGTACTATTGCTAGGCTTTCTCGGTCCAAGCCTTTTGCTGAAAGGAAAGGCTTTGGTGTGGCATTGTCAAGAGCCTTGTCACAGAAGGATACCTTCCAAACATTCTTTTTCTAGTTTTCCTTAACAAACACACCCTTCCCATCGCCCTCCTTGTCACCGGATACAAACCCACAATACTCCGCCTCTTTTTCCCCTATTATTGAGGTCCTCACCGTGTTTCACCCTCAAATCATTAGCCCCACTCTCACCCTCGCTCCTACCTTTCTCATCCTCTTTATGAAGATAATGTAATTGAATAAATAATATTTTCATATTAATAATATCAAAACATAAATTTCTAGTAATTAATTTAATATTATTAAATAAACGAAATGAAAATCTACAAGCAAATTAGTTCAAGAGACAAATAAGTGAGCACTAGTATTTGAATTAGTTCATGATGTTGCCAATTTTGATACAACGCTTAGCAGAAATAAAAATCTATTGAATTAAATCAACCATTTGAAGCTTGCTTTGGATTGTAATAATGTGATAATCAAACTTAGTTTGTTTATTTAAATGAGTTAAACTTAAATTTTGGATTGCTTTATTTGAAAATTATACGAAGGTGAACTTGATTTGTTTGTTTATAACTTGATTTTTTTTCCTTCATCAAATCTCTTTTGCAATATCTTTCAAATTTATTACTTTAATATGTAATAAACAACTCTATAAAAATGAAAGAAAAATAAGAAATGAGTCATATTTATCACAAATTAAGATTAGCAATAATATCTATCCAAAAAAATATGTTTTTTTTCCTGGATATTTTTATTTAGCAATTTAATTATTCAAGATTGCTTAGTATTTAAATTAACATAGATTAATTAATACTAAATATATTTTTTTATCAAGGGCATTTTGGAAATGTCCCAAATAATTGCAATAAATGGGAGTCCCCAAAAATTGAAGAGCAGGGTGTTTTGTCTGAGAAATAAAAAATTAAAAGCACAAAACGAAGAAATCCAGAAGGTGTGGGACTAGGGTTTGTGTGTTTTAACGAGCGGCAAAATAGTTGAGTAGCAGAGACGACCGTTTTACTTCCTGCTTGGCGGATTTTCGCAAAATTCTAGAAGGACCCTTAAAGCAGCAGTTATGGCGGAAGAACCAGAGCACAACCATCACGATGAGGACGACCAATCTCAGAATAATAATAAGAAGAAGCTGCGCAAGAGGAAGAGGCCCCGCAAGACGCAACACGACGAAACCCACCACCATTCCGACGGACACCAAGAGAACGAGGAGAACCAAAACAACCACGATGACAAGAAGAAGAACCTTAAGAGTCGGAAGAAACAAGCCCAAGAAGAAGAAGAAGATGGTGATAGTGATGGTGTCGATGAAGGAGAAGAGAAAAATGCAGAGAGCGTTGGCTCGGGAATTATGAGTACCGAGTCATTTTCTTCTCTGGGGTTGTCCGAACCCACTTCCAGGGCTATTGTGGATATGGGCTTCCAGCGCATGACTCAGGTAATGTAATGTTTTTTCCCTTCTTATTCTTCTCATAGGCAATATTATGAAGCTGTTTTTTATTTGTTAGTTTTTAAATGTGTGTGACGTGAATGAATGTATCTTGTGGAATGCAGATTCAAGCGAGAGCGATTCCGCCGCTTCTGATAGGAAAAGACGTTCTGGGTGCGGCTAGGACAGGTGCTGGGAAAACACTTGCGTTTTTAATTCCGGCTGTGGAATTGTTGTACAATGTTCAGTTTACGCCTCGCAATGGAACTGGTGTTGTCGTCATATGCCCAACTAGAGAGCTTGCTATTCAGGTATATAAAACCTTGCTGCTAGTAGGTTGTGTGTGGTTCAAACCAGCTTATAATCAAAAGTTCTACTGCTATTTAAAAGAAGGAATTATTTGTCGACAATAAGTAAGAGTGCGTTTGTTCATGTTTTTTTTTTTTTTTTTATGACAGAGAAGTGATTTTTTAGTTAGACTTCACTTTTCATAGAAATTACTGATCTCAACTTCAACTCAAAAGCTACAAATAGATTTTTTTTTTTTTTTTTTTGCTGTGTAGCTTTTGAGTAGAATCTGGGAGGAATAACTTAGATGAAAGGTGATTTTTTATTTTTTATTTTTTGACTTTTTTGTCAAAATAGGCTGTAACAAGCGCATTCTAATTTCCGAACATGCGTGCTTTTGTTGCTCCTCCCTTTTTTATTTTGTGCCTTTTTTGGTAGATTGGACTTGTTTGATGCTTTATGGTTGTGGGTTTTGTCTGGTTCTCCTTGGTGACTAATTGTCTGATCATTTGTTGTCTCAGACACATGCTGTGGCAAAGGAATTGCTCAAGTATCATTCGCAAACTCTTGGATTGGTTATTGGGGGTTCAGGGAGAAAGGGAGAAGCTGAGCGCGTTGTTAAAGGTGTAAATCTGTTGGTAGCGACGCCTGGTCGTCTTCTTGATCACCTTCAAAATACAAAGGGGTTCATATACAGAAATTTGAAGGTTGGCTGTGGATCCTTCTGACAGTTGTTCCTCTGTTTTGCTTTATTAAGATATACATGTATTTGGTTGCTGGTACTGATGAGCAATGTTAATATTTGTTGACCATGCTCTTATGGATCAGAATCCAAGCATTGAGATTGTGATATATAATAATTCATAGTATGCATGACAGTCCTTTCTCATGGGCGATTTGCCTATTAACATCTGTGTAATTGATGTCCTTGCCGTACAAGTTTTAATTTGCATCTCGTCTTAAATCATCTATTTTTGTACCTGGAGTAGCACGCGTTGATGCTTGCAAGCTTTACTTCAAAGCTGGCGTCAGTATTTAAGCACTGAAATATTATAACTTCTTGTGTTTAAAGCTTTTCTGGTTTCCCATTTTGGGGTGAAGATTCTTGATTTTATTGCTTGTAGCTATCTCATATCTGGAATACTAGTTGATACTTGCATATGTAATTCTATATTCTGTTAATCCCTCTCGTAATTCATTCTGAGCTCTGGCATGATTTGGCAGTGCCTCATGATTGATGAAGCTGACAGGATATTGGAAGCTAACTTTGAGGAGGAAATGAAGCAGATCATTAACATACTTCCCAAGGTATCTGAACTCCTGAATGTCTCTCTTTTTTCTTTCCCCTACCCCATTTTATCATGCAGTGAGGTTATGAAATATTAACATAGTCATGAATTGCATCATGTCCAACCTTAGTAATTTAACACTTCTCAGTGAGTTTAATGACTTTGATTGTCAGTAGCTGCTTGCTGTTCAACTAGTGACTTTCTGAAAATACCAGTGAACAATGAGCATTATTGTTTTACTTTTTGGGTCGGGCCTAAGACCCACCTTGTTAGGAAGTCCCAGGAAGCCCTTTAATAGCACATTGGGGGGGGGGGGGGATAGGGAAAGGGAAACTGTTCTGCAGAGTATTTGTAGGGATTAAACCTTGCTACTCTGCTTACATGTCCCTGACTTTTGCGTGAGGCCCCTGGGTCTTTTTCATCTTTCTTTTTTTTTCCCGGTAGGTATGTAAATAATATAAATAACAACGCCTCTTATAAGGGTTCCAATTATGTGTGGTCATCTAACTAAGATGTTTTGGTTTTGGGGCCAATTCTTTTAGGCTTAGAAGTGATATGGGAATATGGTATTGCAGTATCTTCCATTTAATTTTTCCCCCCTTCTCCTTCATTTTGTTAAAATTTATCAATTAAGTTTATATCTAGTGTGTGGTTTTTTCCTAACATCTATGATTGTGGCTAATTAATCTGCTTCTTATTTAACAGAATAGGCAAACAGCTTTGTTTTCAGCCACACAAACAAAGAAGGTTTGTTCTTCATTTTCCATCATTTCTCAATGTTTCTTCCCCCATAACAAATCCTAATTTCAAAATTTTTTGTTCTCTCTTTTTAATTATTGTCTTACCACTGTGCATTGTTTCCTTGATACAAGTTAATGGTTGATAACACAAGGTGTATTTGAAAGCTAGAATCGGGGAAAAGGTTTACTCATTGTTTGTTCTATTGAATAATTTTCCCTTGTTAAATTACAGGTTGAGGATCTGGCTCGCTTGTCATTTCAGACAACTCCCATCTATATAGATGTAGATGATGGGAGAACAAAGGTGAGTTCTTCGCACTTATGATAAACTTGTTAATGGTGGACACATTTATCATAACCTTTGAAGACTATTTTCAGCATTATCATAACATCTGACAAGACCCTCATCAATGTAGGTCACAAATGAAGGATTGGAGCAGGGCTATGTTGTTGTTCCCTGTGCGAAGCGATTTGTTGTTCTATATTCATTCTTGAGGAGATATCAATCTAAAAAAGTGATGGTCTTTTTCTCTTCATGCAACTCTGTCAAATTCCATGCAGACCTTCTCAAGTGCGCTGGACTGGATTGCTTAAATATTCATGGAAAACAAAAGCAGCACGCCCGAACGACTACCTTCTTTAACTTCATTAAAGCAGAAAAGGGGATATTGCTCTGTACTGATGTTGCTGCTCGTGGACTTGACATACCTGATGTGGTATGCTAGTTTTCATTATTAGGTTGCATGAATAATTTTAGGTAGGAAATGGGGTAATTTTTTATTTGGTCTTTATAGGTATTTTCCCAAAACTCTACTTCCTTCACAGCAGATATCAATTACAATTGCCTTCAAAGAAATGTGTGTGTGTAAATTGCTTCTATAGAAATATGATGGGTACAAAAGATTACAGGGCTATTGTTGGTTGTTGGATGACTGTTGGGTGAATTTGGATGTATAATCCAATGGTAGATGCTGGCGCATCAAAATAATAGGCGTAATAAAAAACCTCCATTAAAGAAAATGCATGATCAGAAGATAATATACTCCAGTAAGAGAAACCAAATAGAATGAAAATATGTAACACAGAAAAAGCACATCAACTATGTTAAGGAAGGTTTAGTTTTCAATGATTTAACTATGGACATGGTTTATGATAGGGCATTATGAATTGTCTACTTCTTGGAACCGACGTTTTATCTCGGGTGACAAGGCTTAGTTATTGTATTTATGTTGTATTTATGTCCCAAATACCAATTATATTCTATTAATTGGAAATCATAAACGAGCATGTAAAATATTTAATCACTATTTTTTTCCTCATTTTCTGCTTTGTAGGACTGGATTGTGCAGTATGATCCTCCAGACGAACCAAAAGTACTTTCTGTTCTTTATTGATTTTGACTATCCCAGTATCTTTGTGTTCTTATACATAGATGAAGATGATGACATTCATGATAACATTTTTTTAATGTTGCTTCCAGGAATATATCCATAGGGTTGGTAGAACAGCTCGTGGGGAAGGTGGAAAAGGAAACGCTTTACTTTTCCTGATTCCTGAAGAATTGCAATTTCTACGCTATCTGAAGGTAAGTGTCTCACCCTCCTCCATAGCTGATAATATTAGTAAACAAGGTGATGCTGAGTAGGGATGACAATTTACTGGGTCAGGAGTGACCCTCTAGAAAGGCATGTGGGTTTGGAAATGCATCCTGATTAAAGAAGATCATACCCAGGAGTAGTCTTTAAAGAAGTTTTCTTACAAAGCTAGACAAGGATCCAGGGTACTCAGAAAACTAGTCGAAATAAAATGGTACGAGGGGTGGGCATAGTCGTCAATTGCTTATGGTGGTTCATGGCGGTCTGCCAAAACTCCACCATGGTACTGCCATTTAAGCCACAATCATCACCTGGGGGTGGGGGGAATCCACCATGCCATCACCGCCATTTAACAAGACTTGGGGTTTGGTGGGTAGCAAAATAGAATCCAAATCAGGAAAAAGTTCCATTTGTTATAATATAGGGGGTTAATATAGATAACATAGAGAGGGGGAGAGGAGATGAGATGGAATGCAAGTTATTCCTGTGTATCACTTTACACCACTCCTCTCCACTCTTTTTTATTCCATTCCACCTCATTTTGCTACTTACCATCAACCAAACATTGAACATGGTAAGGGGTGGAATAGAATAAGGTGGAGTGGAGTTACATAATTATTTCATTCCATTGTCTAGATATTGTAGCAATCGAATGGAGCAATATTTTGCACTGTTGTTTGGATATTCCAATGGAATGGAATTGGAATAGTTGTCATTTTATAGGGGAAAAATAAAATAGCAAGAGATTCCATCTCATTCCTCCCAATTTTATTTTATTTTTTTGGGTTGGTTGGGGGGGGGGGGGTGGCGGCAAGGGAAATGAGAAGAAATGATGGAATGAGATGGTATCTATTCCATCCTTTCGCTTTTCTTCCCACCCAGTTTGTACAAATCTAAACAATGAAATTTTAAGTGATTCCATCTCATTCCTCTCCACTTCATCCTCTTCCCTCAATCCAAACAAAGTGTCATGGCTATAATATAGATCTGAAAAAATTATTCTTAGATTACCCTGAATAATTAAGTCTTATATTTATACTTAATTTCAGGCAGCAAAGGTCCCTGTAAAAGAGTATGCATTTGATGAAAAGAAGCTTGCAAATATACAGTCTCAACTGGTATATTCGTGCTTCCTTGGTACCTATTTAAAATTTTGTTTAATGTAGTAACCAAAATTGCAGCTTATCTTACACAGCACCATCTGGATTGTGCAGGAAAAGCTGGTGGCCGGCATTTATCATTTGAACACTATGGCTAAAGAGGCTTATAGGTCATACTTATTAGCATATAATGCACACTCTATGAAGGATATATTCAATGTCCACCGCCTTGATTTACAGGTACTTTCTCATTTTATTTTACATTATCACTATTTTCATGATTTCCGCATATATGTATATCTATCTTTTTGAAAGACAGAGACAATATCTGAATTGCTCTTGGCTGGAAGTTGTCTGTGAACAAACTGATACATACCATACCTGGTCCCATAAATTTACGCCCATGAGAAGTCTCGTGTTTTCCTTTCATTTTAATGGAAAACTTAAGAATATTGTTCAATTATAATATGAATAGACTTCTGAAACAAAAAGAAAATGGTTTAACTTGTTCTTCTTGTCTGAAAATATAACCTTTTTTTTTTTCTTTGGGTAGTAGCCCCTCAAAGTTTATTTGATTTTGGTCCCTTGTCTTTTTGAAAAATGAGCATAAATGATTTCTGCTAGAGGGACCAAAAAGGACTATTGAAGCTCTTTCTTTTTTTTGTAATGAAGGACTAAAATCGAATAAATCATTTCGAGGGACTAAATCCAAAAGGTGCTAAATCATTTGTTGTGTACTCTTGTACTCTCTGGTAGAATGTAGTAGGGCATGTTTGTTTCAGATTTAACAAAAGAATTGTGAAACTTAACTTCTATATATAACTGAAAAAGTTAAAAACTGATTTTCTCCATAAGCTTATTCATTTTAGGTTATACAAAAAAGCTGAAAACTGATATGGTTCATGTTACTGGACTTGTGTAGGCTGCTGCTGCTTCATTCTGTTTCTCAAACCCACCAATGGTGAATCTGAACATAGACAGCAGTGCTTCAAAGCATAGGAAGAAAATACGCAAAGTGGAAGGGAGCAGACATGGATTCAGCGAGAGTAATCCTTATGGAAAGACAAAATAAGCTGCAATTTGTGAAAGCATCAAGCAAGGAGAAATGCCATTGGCACTGCTATGTGTAGTGGATGAATGTGATTCCATCTGCTCCCTCCCACATACCACCTGAAAAAGTTTTGATAGGAACCCCAATTTTTTATATGTTAAGATCTATTTTTTAATTTTGTCAAAACAAAATTAGATTGTCTGTGGCATTAGAGTTTTTTTTTTTTTTTGTCCTTTTCTTTTTATTAGCACTGGAAGGCGTTTGCTGAATCTTGGCCTGTGACACTCTACCTGCTCCACATCTTTTTATCTACATGTAAGTTGTATTTTTTATTTTTGTTTTTAAAGTTTTATGAGCTCTCAATAGCAACTTTTGAGAAGCAAAAGCAATATTGAACTGAGCCATATTGTTCCCCTTTTCTTGTTAAAATCCATGCTGAGTTTTACTTTCATAGTTGGTCGGCTTTATCTAAATTAGATTAGACAGGGTCTAATAAATTTTTGAACGGTAATTTTGATACCAGTGGTTTACCTTAAAAATATAACATAATAAACTTTGACTTCATCAATAAATATATTAGTATAAAAGCAATAAAAGTAATAAGTACTTCAAGTATTTCCCTTTATAAAATGGTTAAAGAATACTTTTAGTCAGTATGTAATTGCTATCTTTATTTCAAAATAAATGTATTTTTTTACTTTTTAGGTTCTTGATATGTTTTAAGTTTGGATATATCACTTTATGAATGGATTTAAAAAGTGAAAAAATTATTTATTTTAAAATAGAAGGAGCATTTAAGTTTGATCCAAAAAGAAATTCATTTTAATTTCTGCATGTATGAATGATTTATTTTTAATAAAATTATATTCAACTATGTTATTATGAAAGTACTAAAACAGATAGTACTTCATCCTATATCTTAATTAGGATAATAGTTTTCAATCGGAAAGTAACAATTTGTTACACTATTTTTGGGACCAAGGTATACTATGCACCCTCAACAAGAATTGAGTCAAACAATGGCAAAACATATTAAATGGATGACAATATTAACTTAGGATTTATAAAGTTTTTTTAGGTAGTCATTCAATTATTATCTGATTATTATACGTGTTTCACTTTTATAACATATATAATAAGATCATTTGTTAAAAATGTAAAATGTTTTTACACTTATAGTTCATAGAAAATAATCTCTTCCTTTCAAAAGTTTCGAGGAACAAAAATAATTCTCTATTTAAACAACTAAATGTGTTGTTAATCTTTTAGCACGTCTCATATGTCAAAACAAGGATCTCATTAACTAGATCATACATTAGTAGAGTTCCTTGGAGTTGGTTACTGCCAATCAGCGTTAGACCGGAGCCTTTTCCTTCTACAAATGATAGACAAACCGTGCCTTCTTCAACTCTAAACAGTGTTTGGTTATTGTTCAACTTTAAGGACACAAAATTTTCGCCTGCAATATCGCCATTTTGAAAGTGTAATTCAATGGTTGGATACACATTTGATGGGTCATCTTTATAACAAAGCTCTAGCTCCTCATGCCCTTGCTTCCTAGTAAGGTTATGATCAACTTTGAGTATCTCTGACCTGAACACATTGTATGCTTCTGTTGGCAAATATGTTGCCGTTTTTCCAATATCTAAAACAACCCCACCATCATAATTTAGACCATATCCCCAAACTCTCGATTGAATATCTAGCATAAACCCATTAATGCTTATGCCAACAAATTGCACAAAATAGTAAAAAGGGTATCCACTATTCTCTCTCAATGGAACCATAATGGAATTATTGTTAACAAGAGTACCATTTTGATTTATTGGAGGTGGGGTGTCATAAAATTGAAGACTTGAGGGTGTTTTTGATCCAGGGCTTACAAGGCAAAAAGAAAAGGCCTTTGCATTAAGTTGGCTTTGCACTGAAAGAGGACCACGTCCTAGGCCCAAAACACCTGAGAATTGAGTCCTAAATGGACCCTCATATGAATCTCCACACCCCATTATGAAGTTCTTCACCTCAGTGTTGGAATGCTCAAAATTCAGTGTGTCAGTGA
Source organism: Dalbergia cochinchinensis (assembly GCA_031216125.1). NCBI lineage: Eukaryota > Viridiplantae > Streptophyta > Magnoliopsida > Fabales > Fabaceae > Dalbergia > Dalbergia cochinchinensis. Next base: position 46,601,952 of record CM062373.1, on the reverse strand, counting down.
TCATAATTCCAAAGGAGCGAGATTCCATAGCATACTTCACATTGTACCTACATGTCCAATCAGTGCAGTTACCAAGAAGTTCCCCCATCATTGGAATCAAGCATGTGTCAGTGTAACAACTAAGTTCTCTAAAGGTGCTTGATGCTCTTGTATCGAAAGGAGGGCGTTGCATGGGGTAACAGCTACTGCAAGGGTCACACTGTGACCATGTGATGGAGCTCCCAGTGTCCATGAGAACAAATACAATTTGCACTGGAGTACCAATCCACAAGAAAATTGCATAAGCATCATCAATAGGGTATACATCTACCATTGGGTCCATTTGAGGGTTATAAACTCCTCTAGAGGCCTTGATAGTGCCATTGAGCATTGCACTGTGGTATAGTGGGATGCTAATCATGGGCACAATAGGAGGGGGCAGAATAAAAGCACATAGGGATAGAGGAATTGTTAACAATATGCACCAAAATGTCAAAAGAATCTCCATTTTGGCAATGAGGATGCTAGCTAGATGCAAAAAGATAAAAAGTTCTTTGGTAGTTGGTGATCTAATTTAAAAACCTCGGCTAGTTGTAATGTAAATATAGCTTTTGAATATGCAATATAAGAGGTGGCTGTTGACTATTTATTTCGCTTGAATGGTCTATTTGTTAATGAATAGGCTCAAACTGTCTAAAGATCCGTTTGTTAAGCTTGGGATTTTGGTAACTCACTCAGTTTGCATGGTTCACATAAATTGTTAGAAATTGTAGTTAGCAAACAAATAGACACATTTTTTCCACTTCAAACCTACCCAACTTTCGAATTCTACAAAATTTTAAATGTTAGAGGTAAAAATTTATGCCCTATTTGATACATAGGATAACAGCTGATTGTATTAAAGTTAATACTATAAAGCCCATTTTTATCAGTTATTTGGAGTCATATATAATATTTGATCCAACCATTTTTATCTTATAACTATAGTATTAAGTTATCAGATCCTAAGAAGTCTAATTACACCTGATAGTATTATTTTTACTAGCCAATTCCAAATAAACCGTACTTTACTCTCTTGTGTCAACGTCTAGCCCCTACTGGTTATCGCCCACCTGCCGTCAGTTGCCGCCTACCCCTCACCAGTAGTCCGCTTGTTTATTCTTCTTTGGTCATGTTGTGGTGCACCAAACACCGAATAGGATAAAAACTTATACAATGAATTTCTTATACTATAATATCAATTTTATCATGTACAATGTATCGAAAAAGGCCTAAGAGTAAACCTTAGTTTAGAATTTCTAAATGAATAGTATATAAATGAAAGAAACCGTAATTTTAAGATTTTCAGTCAAGATTTAGCAATGAACGCATTGTTCTATTTTACATTTAACCCGTTGATTTAAATATTTTGGAATTTTGATAAGGGTGCAAAAAATTGTACTGTATATATTTAAATAATGTATCTTTGAATGTAAAAATATTTACTGTACATAAAAAAGGACACACAACTAGCACCCCATAAGTTATGTTATAGAAACAATAACAAAATTTAAAAAGAAATTATAAGTGCTTGTCAACTTGTAATTCGAGAGTGTTAACATACTCCTTTGCTGAATTATGCGATTGGTTAGACATTTGTTTTGCATAGTTCACTCAAAAGCTAGGATGAATGCATTTTGGCAAAGAATCATTTAAATGGAGTCGTATAATTTGTCAAAACAAAATAACAAAGCCCATTAGTTAATACGTATGGACTTTATTATTAAAACATAATTTAATCATCCTAATATACCAGTTCTGTAGTCATTTTGGGTTCATAATTTAATACGTCAACTATCGCACAAATTCATTCAATTTTTATTTTATTTTTTATTTTCTGATCCAAGTTAAATTATCTGAAAGCTTATAGGTCAACCTTAGTACACTGTCACACCGCAAGAAAAACTTGCTGTTGGAGTAGGAACAAGTACAACAATTTTCACCAAAACACATGCATCAAAATAAAATCTAGAAGAAATAAGGTTGTTTGGTGTACCTCGAGCAATACCTAGTTAGAGATAGGAGGGACTTGGCATTCAAACTCCACCTACACATTTAAAAAATGTTCGTTCATTTCCTGGCACTGGCATGCAACCAAATTTTTGCTTATGTTGTTCTTCCGAACAAGGTTAAGTGATGCTGACACCAACCATTAACAATCGTGCATCCAACCCAACACAGATAAATAACATTAACGACAAAACGAAAGTAATATATAAAATAACGACCGTGCTCTGATTACTCTCCTAAGGTCACCACCACTTGGCGGTCCGAAAACAGGAAGGACAACGTTGAACAAGTTATCAGAAACGTTATCCTCATTAGTTATAATACTTATTCTATTATTATTAAATATGATAATAATTTTTATTTTTTTTATCAATTCATCACATCCAATAATAATAAAATAAATATTTAAATTAAAAATATATTTTTTAAATATTAAAATAGCAATCCTTCACTCACTCGTCAATTGCACGTTGTGAAGTTGATACTTTCTTGATTTTTAGTGGATATAATATTTGGCACTGTTCTACAGGACGGAATCGCGTACATTTAAAGTCAAGAGGTGACTCCCCCCGTCTTGCACCGACAAAAAAAAAAAAAAATTGAGGTGACTCTGCACGACTGCACTAAAGTTACAGTATGGTCCAAACTCGAATTTTTTTTAAAAAATTAATTTACATGCATAGGTAGCGTTAAGAAAGTCAAAGATACTATTTATATTTACAATATATGAAACATCTCTAATTCACCCCTATATAAGATGTGAGACAAAAATTAAAAGTGAATAAAAGTATATTAATATGATATTCTATATATTATGAGTATAAATAATATTATAAAAAAATTTGGATAGACTAGATATTCAATCATGTATGTGATTGATACATCAAAGTTAATCTTAAATTTAAAAAAGGATTTAATTGTCTTGTATTGATGATGTAAAATTTTTTTTACATAATCATCAAATTATATATTGGCATATAATATTTTGATTAGATAATGGTGTAAAATAATTTTACACAGTTAGTACATTAAAATTACACTTTTAAATAAATAGAAAAAAAAACTTGCGGGCCAAATAAAAGGAAAAGTTTTTTTTTTGTATTTTTTATTATGCGACCAAGTTGAAAAAGCTTAATTGATCTCAATTAATACGGTTTGTGGACTATATTGATGAGTTAATTAGTTATATTACTCTCAAAGAGCATTTTAAGGTATGATAGTTGATTTTTATACCGATTATTTAAAAAGTAATCAAAACAAAATATTTTGCTTGGACGATGATGTAAAACAGTTTCATATTATCAGTGCATCAAAATTAAACTTATAAGTAAATGATTTAATTATCATTCACTGACAGTGTGTAAAGATTTTATATAGTCATCCAATTATATATTCCCACATAAGTCATGATAGCTGACTTTTATACCTACTACTTGAAAAGTCATTTAAACAAAATATTTTGATTGAGTGATAATGTAAAATAGTTTTATACTGTTAGTGCATCAAAATTAAACACAGAAGTAAAATTGAAGTAATTAGTTAAGAAACTTGCATAGTATTAAGAATCATAGTTTCAGGGTGCATTTATTTATTTTAAGAAATAATTATATGATGGAATTTATTAATATTTGAATTTTTATCTAATCTATCTGCATCTAATCCATCTCCTTCTTCAATCTCTCATGGAAATGGAATATTCCATGAATATTTCATTTTTTATAATAGCATGGATCTAATTGAAAAATTTTATACACTATTGGAACTTACAAATTTTAAAATGCAGCGATCTAATTGAAAATTGAGTAGAACTACAGGGACCTGCTGACTAATTAAACTTTATTTTGACATATTAAAAGGAATGTATATAGGGAACATATCACATGAGAGAAGTAGTTTATTATGAGAGTGAGATGAGTACGTTTAGACCATATAACTATATATAGATAATCATGATTAATAGTCAATTAATGGTAATTAATGTTTATATACTCGGTATTTGAAAAATTCATATGACTTTATGTTTTAATTTTGATTATTTATGTAAGATTTAACGGTCAAGATTTACCCCTCTTACTCTCACAACAAACCCCTCTCTCATAAAATCAAACTATACTGATATAACTTTAAGCATAGCTGCACTGTTAATAGCTTTTTATAAAATATTTTTTGTTGTTGATCCAACCATTAAAATTGAATATTAGTAACAATGTAATCATGTAGCTCTTATTATTGTTAATTTCAAGTATATATATTATGTTGATTTTGATGTATATAAAAAATATATCGAAAGTTTTTAGCTTAATATGAAATTTTATAGACGTGATGAATGACATGGACTTAATCTAACTTTCGCTTTTGTTAAAAGTTAATCTAATAAAAATTTATTCAATGGCATAACATATACCTAAAGTTACAAAAGTGAGGGTAACTTAGGTTATAACAAGGCATCTTTATTACTCCCTCCGATTCTCAATATAGGTCATTTTTTAGTCTTTTTTTATCCAAAATATATGTCATTTCACATTTCAATGGTCATTAATTATTTTATACTTGTTTTACCTCTCTATTTAATTAAAGAAAAATGAGTGGAGATTGAGTGACAGAAGGGTATTTGTGTCTTTTATTTTCATTTTTTAGAAGATCAGTAAGATCCAGCCATTATCTAAATTCTTGTGCATAACCCAAAAATGACCCATATTAAGGATCATAGAGAATGTCAATCGTTGTTAATTCAAAATATGAAAATATTTAATCATTTTTAATTTGATTTTTTTTTTTTACTGTTGTCTTGGTTACATTGAGGGCCTATAGCTACATTTGGGAGTTTTGTAAGTGATGAAATTGAATGAACCATAATGAAAGAGTAATGAGAGGCAAAGAGTAGAGAGGAACAAAACATGTCATCCTCTTATTTGGATGTTGAACAAGTTCAATGGGGGAAACCAAAATGAAGTTTATTTCCTTATTGACCTCCCAATTTGGAGGGATAAAAAAAATGAGAAGTTGGGTGGCAACAGAGAGGTGCCTTCTCTCGCTTTTGTCATCTCACTTTCTCCTCTAAAATCATTCCAAACACACTTTTAACTTAACAAGTCTCTCTCTTTTTTGCCACTCTATCTATTAAGACTCCCAAAGATGGCCTAAGGCCAAAAGAGACTAATGTTGCATTGTTTGATTTAAAGAAAAAAAGATGAAAAGAAAATCGATAGAGAGAAAAATTGATAGATTTTGAGATTTTCTCTTAGTTTTTAGAATTTTAAAGCTCAATTTACTCCTAGATATTTTAGTAAAGTAGCTAATACTTTAGCTCATCTAGCCATATTTGAAAGGTCATGGTTAGGAGAAAGTTATATATCATGGTTGATGTTGCAATATACGATTAGATGAATGAATGAAAAAAACTTTACTCTATCAATCCATAGAAATTAAATCTATTCTAATTATGGGTTGCGAAATAAAACTGATGATTTCAACCTATAAAAAAAGGCATGCATTTTAAAAAATTTCAAGAAGAATATGTCAAAATGCAAATAATATTCTTATATATCTTAGTTATATATGAATGATTGATCGTAGATAGAATTGTAGAAGAAATTGAATTTAAGTTATTTTAAGGGGTTCAGTACTTATTTTTATTAATTGCTAGAGTTCGAGTCATGTAAATACAGAAAAATACCACCAATATTGGTTTGGATTTTTTTTTATTAACACAACTAATTGGAACTAGTAGGAAGTGATTGAAAATTAAAGAGAACAAAACAAAGTTCATTCATTGACGAAAATAAAATCCACTAATTGAGTTTGAAAGTTATGTAACAATAATAATAAGAGGAATGAAACGAAATGATTATAATTTAATTAGTAGCTTCACAAATTTTTAGTTTTCCACCCCAATTTTAAGGGGAAAACAATTAGCTTTTGAAGAGAAAAGTCCCCCTATGAGTTCATTTTGCTTTCTACTTATTATTCAGCTCTCAAACAAATTAAAGGAAAGAGTTCCATTTCCTTCCTCCCATCACCTCTCATCCAAATATATCATAAGAGAGTTTTACCTTTATAATAGTTGACGCAAGTTAATCCATATTAGTTGAACTCAAATAGACTTTCAGATTTTGGCTTTTTACTATACCATAAAAAATATAATCATAAAACTTGTACTTTGCCCTCTTGAATTATAGGTGTAACGAGGTGGAGTAATTGGTTTAGAATGTACCATGCTACCTAAGGGATAACTGGATTCAAGAACGTAAGGTGGCCATAGTTCTTTGAGTCTCTGGTGTGAAAATAAGGGGTGTGTACTTGTAAGGACTCCATTGACAAGTAAGCCGAAGCTTGAAATGGGTGTGAGTGAGCAAGTGAGCATAAAAAATTTACCTAGAATCCCTGCATATATTTGTAGTGGTGCCTCGAAGGTAGTTATCACAGTTACTATGCTCACATTCTCCTGAAACCAAAATCCCATGTTTCTCATTCATGGGTGAGGTGGAAGGAGTGTAACGCAACCTCAGTAACCATTGCCACGTACAGGCTTTTTAGGAGATGCGTGGATTAAGACTCTAGACCTAGATCTCAGCCATTTGGGTTTTCGGGACTAGGCTAGTATAATTGGGTTGGACTTTGAGATCTAGCTCATTCCATACCCTTATTTGTAACAGTGCCCCTAACTTGACTTCCAAGGTCGCAAGCTTGGAGGTTGAGTTCAATCTGTGCTTAGAATAACCTTTACATAAGTGGCTCCATATGAGAAATTGTGATTACTTTTTAAGTGGGGAAGACCTAGGATCTTGAAAAGTTTTATTCTGAGATGGAGGTGTCTTTTGAATTTAAAACGCCACATATTTATTCCTTGAATGTTATGTTCAAAAGCCCACCATTCCTAGCATGCCATGTGGCTGTTTTGAAAAGTTGAATTTAATTTGTGTCACGTCGCTTCTGACAGACTTCTTATTTTGGCCCCAAGGTAGATGGGTAAAAAGACGCATCTACCGTTTCAGACCCTTACTCTTTGCATTTAAAGGGTGCCTCCATAGGCTATAAATAGCCTTGCTTTTCTTCCTCCATGTCATGATAGTAGTTTTGGAAGAAGGGAGACTTTGCCGAAATTCTACTGTAGCTTCACCATCAATTAGAGCCAATTTAACTTCCTCTTTGATTTTCTCTTATTTTTGAAAGTGTTTTACTTCATTGTTCATTCATTTTCGCTCTATTTTTGCTTTACGGGTTTTTTGAGTTATTGCATTGAAGTTGGCCTTTGATATTGGGGCCTTGTGATTTGATGCTTTGGTTTTTTATTAACATGTGGGAGCCTTAGGGGGGAGTATTTGTATTGTTTTGGCTGCTTTGGGGTTGGTTTACCGTAGTAGTGCCACTTCTTTGAATCTTGTACCCACCGTGTGGTATTGCATAGAGTGATGGCGAAAAGTATTCTAGTAAGGAAACCACTACATGACTGAGTTGTGCATTCGTTTAGTTTTTGGTCATGAACATAAATATTTTTCCTTTCTTGGCAAGGTGTGAGATTTTCATAGTTGCAGTTTTCCCTTATAGGTCTCTCCATTTTTTGTGTTATGAGATGGGGAAAAGTAAAGCTTCCTAGAACTATAAAGTCCCTTTTGATCTGGATCCCATGTAGACGAAGGAATTTGTTCGGATAGGTTGACAAGGAAGTTCTTCTTATCCCTTCCATATTTGAAGAAAAGCATCTTCCTGGGTTTATGGAATGTCTAGTATTGGCAGAAGGTGGAGAAAAAGACTTCGAGTACGTCTTGGAAGCGGTTAGTCCTAGCTAACAAGTATGCTTTATGAGCAACTCATCAAGACACTTCTTATAGATGTACCAAGAACTTTTCATCGGCTTAGGGATTCGAATTTTATTTTTTGAGTTTCAAAGGGATATATTGAAGAAGCTCAAGGCTGCACCGATGCAACTTCACTTGAACAATTGGGCAACCATTCGAAGTTTTTAGATCGTCTGCTAATCTCTTAGGCTGGCCCTTTCCTCTAACCTTTTTTTCTATATTTTCAATTTGTTTGTCCTTAGTGGTGCGGCCCGAAAAAGAGTGGGTTTCTTTCCAGACGCTCCAAAACCATAAAGTTTTTGAACTCTTTGAGTCTTCTTATCAAGAGTTTAAAATGATGTATTTAAAAAGGGAGTCTAATTGTTTTTTGTGCATTCCGGAGAAGGAATTCCATCCATGGATGTATTTCGATATCAGGATGCCAAGCCGTATAAGATAAAAGTATAATACCCTAGGTATTACTGTTACCTAGGAGAGCTTAGAGTTGTACATGTGTCGTTAGATAAATTCGGGTTCTGAATTTTACTAAGTCTAGATCCTACACGTCCTTGGAAGGCTATATGATAGAACCATATTCTTGGGATCAAAAGTCCCGGTAATTGTTTCCAAGAGGAAAATAAGTTGAAGGGTGATTTTTAACGAATTTTATGGAGCCTTTAGATGCTTCGTTTGTAGCCCACAAGTTTAAAAAATCTCAAAAATTCCCGGATTTGAACTAAAACCCAAAATTTGGATTTTGAATTGTTGAGATTTTAATTTTTCTGATATTTTATTTGAATCTAAATGAGGGATATTTCCTTATTTATATTTTAAAGCTAATGGAGAGTAAAATGAAGGAATGTAAATAAGTGCATTTTGGAGATCACCCTAACGATTAACAGAGAGTAAGGAGGTGAGGCAGCTAGAGAGGGGACCACCCAGGCGATCATTAACCGCTTGGCGGTCAACAAAGTGATAAAAGCCCCCATTTCGGGTTTCAGAACACAAAACACAACCTTCATCCCCTGAAACTCAAAACCCCCGTCTCCCATCTCTCTTTCACTCTATTTTCATCAATTTAACTCCAATCTTTCACTTCCAAGGCTTAAAGGTAAGAGATTCTACTAGTTTTGCTTCCTATTCTCTTCAATCTCTCCTTGCTCTTAGGATAGATGGTGGTTCTTCATGTTGTTAGAGGGAATGAAGTTCTCTTGGTATGTTAAGCTTAGATTTGAGTTGTTTAGGGATCATTAGAGGTTAATCTAGTGTATTATGGCTATTATGTCAGATACTGGTGCTATTTCTGTCTCCCAAGCTCCTATTGGTGTTAATCCTGTTTATTCTACCACTCCAGGTGAGTGGGTTTGCACTTGTAATCTCTATGTTGTCCATTAGAGTTATTTTTATGAAATTATGACTTAATATATGATTTTTAAAGATTATGGCACAAGATTTGATACTTCTGTTGATTTATGAAATTGTGGTTTTTCTGAATGGCATGAACTGTATGATTTATGAAAACCATGGGACCATTGTTATTTAAATGTTTTTATAAAGATTTGGATTCTGACTACAAGTGTTAGAAAGGTTAAAATGATAATATGATTTCTAGAATGATATGTTTTATGTGATGAAGTTTTGAACCTTAGGTTAGAAGCCCTTATGAAATGTAGAGAAAGGAATGAGGTTTTGGTTGAGCTGACAGTAGCTATAGAGAAACAGGCTGTATGTTAATAACAGTTAATCCGTTAACCTTGGTACCAAGTAAACTCGGGCTAGAGTAAACTGAGATATCTTTGTTACATTGGGGACAGCGATAAGTAACGCCCAGATGTGACTTGAGACTTATAGTAAGAGAATTTGATGATACACTGGGGACGGCAATACGTAACGCCCAAATGTATTAGTAGAATTTCATACAGAGATTTCTGTTTCTCTATTAGGATACTATTGAATTAATATAAAGAGAATTGTGATTTTGAATTCCTAAATATAAGCACGAATGTTTTAGAACCTTACTATCATTATTTTCATTATTATTATTATTGTTGTTGTTGTTGTTGTTGTTGTTGTTGTTGTTGACATGTTGCATTGTTTCCTTAATGTCCCATGAAGGGGGTTTCAGGTGAGAATTCACTCACTGAGTTTTTGTATAAAAACCCACCCCTCTCCTTTCTCCTGTCTACAGATTCAGCAGCTGCTACGGATTTTTCCTAGCAGTAATAGAGACTTAGTTGGTGAGCTTCACTTGAGTGAAGCAATCTTGAATTGGTTTAGAGTGCTCTAGTGTTATTGCAGACTGGAGTCCTGATTCATACAGAGAATATTTTATATTTTGCATATTTGATCACATTATGGTTTGTATTTAAAGGATTTGGTTGCTTCTAAACCTACTGGATATGAGTGGTTGACATATTTACATTTTACGTATGAATGATATTATGATCATGGATTTTAGATATCGATTATGAAATTTCAGATATAATTATTTTGATTTCAAAGAACAGGTGATTTGTATATTGAAATTTTGTTTTAAACGGATCTTTTCTGTTGGAATATGCATATAGATCAGACTATAGGTTGTAAGGCTTATGTGAGGAAGGGATTCCTCACGTGCTGATCACGTGCCCAAATCAGGTCGTGACAAAAAGATAAGGACTTGACCATCATTGTAACACTCTAACTTTTAACACAATACGCCTAGGACGCATAATGGTTAATCGTTAGTTGTTACTCTTTTGTCCCAGAACTCTTACTTGATTTTAAACTTTTAAAATAATTCTATGGAGCCATTTGCGCTTTTTTTTTGAAAAATCAAATTATGAGCCATTTGCGCATAAGTTATAGCATATAGCTATTCATCACATAGCATACATGCAAATCACAACAGAGTATAGCATAAACTGAGAACATCATCATATCATAACATTGACTCTGAATATCATGTCAAATAATAATAATAATAATAATAATAATAATAATGTAGAAATATCCTACAAATATATAATACCATAACAATTATACCAAGCCCACCTACAGAGGTTAAGCATACAATAATTCAAAAACTAAGCATAGCTATGATGTAGCTAAACCCCTCGTAAACTAAGTTATGAGCATGTACGATGGCGAGACAACTCCTAAGTGTTGTAAACATGAAGGACTATAGCATCATCCTTGTCTGGAGATGACACAGAAGAAAGAAAAAGGATGAGCAACTTATTCAAAATTCTCAGTAGGGCTTCCCGAATCTAACACAAGTGTCATCGTCATCACCCCCAGCCACTTCGGTTTTCATTGTGAAAGAGATGTACAGGCATAAAGTTCAATTTTAAACTTTGCAAAACTATTTATCCAAAGTGTGTGTCTTTTAACATAGGTCTTAATGTCATGAATGCAACAGGTATCTCATGTATGCATGACAATGCCTCCAGTGCATGAGTAACACATGCGAATAACATAAGCCTACTCACAACCTGAACTTGTAACATTCAAATTCAAAACACAAGATAAGGCTAAGTATATAAGCATGAGATAAGCTAGAGAACTAAAGCAGTGAAAAGTAAATGGATTCATGATAGGACAAACATGATGACTCAAATATCATTTAGCATGCATAGGAAGGCAAGAGAACCCATGATAATTTACTTACTCATAATTGAACTCTCAAGTTCCTTTTCTAACAACCACCCTCTTACGTCATAACCCTAAGCCAACCATCTCACCTTCCCTGGTGATTTTTCAATTATCACTAAAACTTCACCTCACCAATAGCCTATGAGGAGCTAAACCTAACTAGCCATCGCTAGATTTAATATGGGGTAATAGAGGGGAAAACACGTCATTTTGTTGCCTTAACTTTCTTATTGTGAGCATACAACTTACTTGGATCACCTTTCATAACCTTTAATTAAAGGAGACTAGAAGGCCAGTATTGGCTCACCTCTCATAATTTTTAATTAGAGGATCCCTTAACCTTGGCATATCATTTAAAGATAAAAACATGAAACATATAATCATAACTTGACATTTAACATTTTATGCTCATAATCTTCATAAATCATGCATTTTGATTATTCAAACATAATTATAACATGCCACAATTCATCATATAATTGATCACATAAGCATGCATCATATTCTTTGCATATATCCATAAGCATGTCCTCAATCAACATCTTATAACAATAAACATGATCTTACCCAGTATGCCAGAATTCAAGGACCGGACTCAGTTATTGCATACACTCAACAGGATATATACAACATACTAGATATCATCATTTACATAATTCAAAGATCAAGCATGCAAAGTCATCAATTCATGTTATCACAAGTGGAAATACTCTTATTTACACATTTCAGGTTCTGGTAATCGAGTACATGAGCTAGTAATCAATTATACAATTCAAATTTTCAAAACAGACATGTTTAAGCTGCTAGTAATCGATTACCTGTGTTGAAATTTCAAAACTGGCATGATTAGCTTGTCGGTAATAAATCGACTACCTAGGCTATGTAATCGATTACCAATGTTAAAAACATATTTTGGGCCTTCAATAACATCTTGGTAATTGATTACCAGAGTCAAAAACTCATTTCCAGACATTAAAAACATGTTGGTAATCGATTACAACCTATTGGTAATCGATTGCTAGAAACCCCATAAGTTGAAAAACTCAAGTATTGACATCCTTCAAGTTATTCTTTCATTCTAAAACCATTTCAAACATCATTTCAACATTTTCTTTAAAATCATACTCACATTTTCCCAATCAAATAAACTCTTTATTAATAGGTTTTCTAATCACATAGAATCACATCTTTACGCCTCTTAAATTTCTAAATCTTTCAAAAATTCTTTGTACATTATACAAACAAAGTTGAAGTCTTAAAGTAAAATAAAACCAACTTCAAAAACTACACCTTCTCAACGACGAAATCTATAAACAAGAAAATGGTATCCATGATCAAAAGTTCCATTTAAGATAAAAGAGACAAGTCTTGAGCTTTAGAGATTTAGGTGATGACTAGAATCTTAAACATGCTATGCAAGTCTCATTTTAATCTTTATCATTATAAGGTGATGGCTTGGAAATATAAATATGATATGCAAGACTTGAAATATAAATATGAGAAAACAAGTTTATTTTAAGTCTTTAAGTTTTAGGTGATGACTTGAAATATAAATATGAAAATGCAAGTCTATTTTCTTATCTTTAAGATTTAAGGTGATAACTTGAAATATAAAATGATATGCAAGGCTTGAAATATAAACACGAAACGCAAGAGCTTGAAACATAAACATGAATACAATTCATTTTTATATCTTATTAAGCTCCAAACTCAAGACTTTTTAAAGAATGAACTCTTTAGCCCCAATCAATCTTACAAAATGGAAGTAAACTTTAGAGTCCATCAATACCATGTGTAACGCCCCAATTTTTACTACTATGTGAAAATTACCAAAATGCCCCTAGGTAATTTTTACACGTAATTCAAGGTCAAATAATCCTCAATAAAGAAATATGACATTAGAGAAACATCATAGGAGACTTGATTAGTGATTCGTGCGAAAGTCGCAAACCCCGATTTTTCTGTACGTGTAAAATGACCAAAATGCCCCTAAGGTCATTTTTACCTGGAAATCAAGGATAACCAATCTAAATTATCTTTGAGGGGTTAATTTTATGCCTGATGGGGATTATATGTGCCTTAGAGGTTAAAATCTCAATTCTCAATTTTTACTGTAAGTAAAATTACCATTTTACCCCTGTAGTAATTTTTCATGAAATTATATAATCTTTGAATTCGGTTTTCACCCAAAGGTTCAAAATGACTATTTTAAGTATGATTTGAGATTGTCCAGTACTTACAGGGAGTTTTTACATGAAATTACCTTTCTATCCCTAGTTGTGGTAAATAGGTTTACTTGTGTAATTAAGATAGCATTAAAACTCTATTTAAACTCAAATTGATTTTATTCATTAACCTTGAGTTTAAAATTAATTACCCAAGGTTAAAAATAATTACTGAGGTAATTATAGTCTAAAATCACCTGAGGTAAAATTAAATTATCTTTCCTTAATTATGAAAGCTCATAAAATTAGTGATAATTAAGATCAAAGTTAAGATTTCGGTTTAGGTAAAATATTGTACATTTACATTTTCTTATCCTAAGTTTAGAACCTATGTTACAAAGTGATTTTTACTCATTTGAAATTAACCTCATTTACTAGTATATGATTTTTCTTTTTACCTTGTCTTGTATTGTCCTAAATACTTAACCTTTTACCATTTTCACTAATCTATCAATTCCTAATCTTTTACCTAAGTAAATACACATCTAATACATGATTGACCACTTGTAAAATATTACCAATCTGATCCTAAAGGAATCAGAAACCAGTGGCCAACTTGTCTCTTTTTCAGCATATTTTAATTATTTTTCCAACAAAGAAACATATCCAACCATAACGCCATACCTTTAGCTTTCTTTTGCATTATTTTTGGCTATGTTTATTCAAAAGAAAACCCACCCATTTCAGCCATAATGTGATCAGTAACAATGTCTCCCATTAGCATCATATTTTAGTGTTTTCATCCATTATGCATGAACCAAATTATTACAAGAATTAAAGCATTCTTTTTCCATGTTTTCTTTAATTGAAAATGAACTAAAAACTCCATTTTTCCAGCCACAAGGCAGCTGCCATACAGCCCTCCTTGGCCTATAAATATGAGCTCTTCCATTGCCTAAATGCACACACAAATATTCCTAGCCTTAGCATTTTCTTACTTGATAGTTTTCTTACTCAAAGCTTGCTCAAAGTTCTCTAATTCTCTCAATACTTCAAGCTTTCTTCTTCTTCCTCATTCACACTCAAGAGACTCCATTCCCAACCTCTAATCAAGTTCTAAACCTCAAGCATACACATTCCAACCATAAATCAACTCCTAAACACATAACCTTCCCATTATCAAACACAAAAACACAAGAAAAATCCTTCCTCCATTTGCTCTAATCTTGGCTGAATTTCAAGGACATATCAAGGACATATTTTCTTCTCCTAACTTCTCTAAAGATCAAGCATTATCTTTTGATAACAAGAAACAACTTGGTAGGGATTTTATTTCATGTTCTTTCTCTTGTTCTTTCTTTATATTTTCAATTTTTATGATTTGATAATGACCATGGCTTGATGATGAGGAATCATGGTGGTAGTTGTGAATCCATCATTTAAATGAACTCTAAATCCCAAGGTTTAATTCTTGATGCTAAAAGATTAATAAAGGAATTACTAAGTTTTGAGCTTTAAGCTTAACAAGATATAAAAATGAACTAGCATCCATATTTATGTTTCAAGTTCTTGCACATCATATTTAAATTCCAAGCCTTGCATAATCATATTTAATTTCAAGTCATTATCTTAAATCTTTAAGATAATAATATGAATTTGCATCCTCATGTTTAAATTTCAAGTAATGCATTTTATGTTTCAAGTTATCACTAAACTTTGAAGATCTAAAATAAACTTGCATCTTCATATTTATATTTGAAGTATTACATATCATGTTTATATTTCCAAGTTATCACCTTATAATGATAAAGATTAAAAGTGGATTGCATAGCATATCTATGATTCTTGCTATCACCTAAATCTTTAAAAGCTCAAAACTTACTTCTTTAATCTTAAATAGTAATTCTTATACTTAAATTAAGTTAATTTCAGCCTCTTGATGTTCTTGGTATTAAGATTAGTTTATTTTTTTTTAAAGGCTTTGATCTTGTCTTTAAATCACTTAGATAATTTTTGTTAGAGTTAGAAATCCAAAGATGTTAAAGATTGTGCTTTTCTCAAGCTTTTTGATTTAAAAATTATGTTACTGACCTGATTCAAAAAAAATGGCTAGAATGATATTTTATAAGGTTTGAATGTGTATAAATCACTTATAATTGATGTAAGAATTGTTTTTAGCATTTTTGAGATAAACTAATAATTAGAAAGGATTAAAATCGTAATTTTAAAAAGCTTTAGACAATGAATTTTCTGGATTAATTCCTCACTAATTTGATACTGATCTTATGGTTTATATACATTAGAATTATTAGTATTTGATGTATAAATTGCTTTTGGTATCTTAGAGGTTGAAAAGAATAATTACAAGTTTTAGTTTTGACCGATTCATAAAATGCGGAAAGTTGTGTCCTAAACTATCAAATATGTAATTTTTTTATTCAAAGGATTTTAATTAGAGTAAATAATGATATCTGATGTGTATATGTGTTTAGAATACCATTTATGATGTTTAGAGAAAGTTTTAGAAGTATTGGCTTTTGATAAGTGTAAAAAATAAGTAACTTTGTACTTTGACCCCTAAAATATGCTAAATTTAGTCTATGGCCCTAAAAGGTTTTTATGATGAGTTTGAATGATTTCTGATAGTTATATGTCTCTTGAAATGCATTGGTTAAAGTTAAAGGTCTTTAATTTATGAGTAGATGTTAAAAAGGGGTAATTACGTTTTGACTCGTAACCTTTGAGAAATTGTGATTTGACCCTTTGGGACTTAAACGTAAATATTGATAATTTGATGAGATGAATGTGATTGATATCTTGTGATGGCTATGTTCATATATTGAGATTTATATGGCTT
Source organism: Dalbergia cochinchinensis (assembly GCA_031216125.1). Classification (NCBI taxonomy): domain Eukaryota; kingdom Viridiplantae; phylum Streptophyta; class Magnoliopsida; order Fabales; family Fabaceae; genus Dalbergia; species Dalbergia cochinchinensis. The sequence continues at coordinate 46,585,492 of CM062373.1, read as the reverse complement.
ATGGATATGTGCAATGAAATATGATGCATGTTTATGTGATTTGATTTATGGCATGTTACGGTTATGTCTGATTCATTGAGATGCATAAGTTCATAAAGTTTATGAGCATGAAATATTGATGATGAGTTATTCATGGTTGCATCTATATATATCATGCCAAGATTTAAGGTGACATAAAACACATGGAAATGATCCTCTAGACTCCCCGAATTAAAGGTTATGAGAGGTGATTCGAATAGCAAGTGATCCTTTGGACTCCCCGAATTAAAGGTTATGAAAGGTGATCTTAATGCCCCCTATCCCGTACCTTAAGAGTAGGGAATTTAACTTATCAAAAGGGATAAGATTTCGCTAGTGACGACTAGTGAGGTATGAGCTCAAACCTAAAACTCTCGAGAAAAGAGAGAATTATAGGGCGGCCCCCAAGGAAAAGAGAATAAAGAAATTTAAGTCACCTGGAAGAATGATGATCATGATGTTCTTTATATCATATGCATCATTTTATGAATTTTATGATATTATGTATATGATATTGACATGCATCCATGACTAATATGTTGTATTCATGACATTAAGATTCATGCTAAAAGATACGAGCCTCGGCTAATGGTACTTATAACTTAATAAATGAACCTTATATATATGTTCACCATTTTCATAATTAAACCCGAGGTTCCTGGGGACGATGACGATGACACTTGTGTTAGAGTCGGGAAGCCCTACTGAGATTCTTGTATAAGTTTCTCATCCCTTTTTCTTTTCCGTATCGTCTCTAGACATGAATGATGGTGTAGTTCGTGATTTACCTTGAGACTGGATGAAGAGCTACGGAGATAACTTTCCTTTGGATATTTGCCTTTAGAGTGATCGTATCTTATATATCAGTTTGTATTCTATTGATGAATATATATTAATGTCCTTAAGTTTACAAGACATCACTATTATGATACAGTTATTGATATGTTATTATTATTCGAGTTATGTTATGCCATGGTTGTATTATGTATTTATCCGTTATTTGTTTCTAACATCTCTCTTACGCAGGCAAGATAAATGACGTTAGATATCTAGTATCTTGTGACTCACGTTTTTGTATTTAAAGTTCAAAAAAAAAATTTACCCATATTTTCACTAAAGTATTTTTCAAGAGGTTTTGAATCAAAAACTGAAACAAAAGAGTAACTAATACTTAACTTAAATACGTCCTAGGCGTGTTGAGTTAAATATTAGGGTGTTACACCATGGTTTCAAGAACCTCATTTCTTGGACTCACCATCAAGCTAAAAAAAACAACTAAAGAAACCAACAAACATTTCATTTCTCATATTCTTTTGAAACCAAAAATCAAACCTTAAGCTCTAGAAGTCAAATATATGATGGCAACACAACCAACATAAAAAACCCTCGTCATCAAGCCATGGTCTTGAGCATCCAACCTAACATCAAAATCGAAAATATAAGAAGGAAAAAGAGGAAGAACTTCATCATTAAACCAACTTCAAAATCGAAAATAAAGCAAGGAAAAAGAAAAAGAACACAAAATTAAAATCCTTACCAAGTGTGTTTCCTTTTGTGCAAGAGAAAGCTTGGTCTTTTGTAAGACAGTGAGAAAAACAAATCTTCTCTTGGAGCAAGATAGTTCTCGGCCAAGAAGAAATAAAATGGGAGGAAGATTTTTCTTGTGATTTTGATTCTTGGAATGGTGGAAGTTGATATAAGGTGGAGGTATGGTGGTTTGAGGTTGAGAGGAGGTGGAGGATGGAGGTTCTTGGTGGTAGAGGAAGAAGAAGAAAAAAATTTTGAGTTGAGAGAGAATAGAGAGGATTTTTGACACAACTTGGTGCCCAGGCTGTGACAAAAAATAGTGATGGTAAAGAATAAGAGTTTATGAGTGTTCAAGTGTCGAAAAACTAAAATACGAGAGGAAAATAGAGGGGGGAAAATCGCTGCCACATGGGGTTATTTGGGGGGAAAGCTTTCATGTTTCATGTGGGTTAGGAATTGTGTTAGAGATAGATTTGATTAGGAAATGGGTTAGAAATTGGTAATCAAGTGTATAGGTTGGTAATCATGTGTTTAGGGGCTTCAAGACATGATTAAAGAGTGGTCATACATACTTAGTTGGACTTAACCTCATTTAGTTTGAAATTCAAATGCCAACAAGGTTCCTAATTTTAGGGAACAAGAGAGAGAATTTACTATTCACTTTTTTTACTTTCTTAATGTCTTAAGATGTCTTTAATTAGCAAAGGGCATTTAATTTTTTTCCAAGCAATTTTAAGCCTTAAATAACCTCAATTAATTATTTTGACTCATGATTAATAATTAAAATTAACTTATCTTTAATTAGAGCGTAATATTGCCCATGGTTCCTCAATCATACAGTTAAGCTCATTTCGTACAAACCAGGGGCAAAAAGGTCATTTCATATAAAAACTCCCCGGGATCACCCGAACTTTTCTAGATATCTTACAACATGTATAAATGACATTTTGAATTCCCGGGTAGTGACTGGGTTCATTCATCACTTAATCCCGCATTAAATTATCTTAGGGGTATTTTAGTAATTTCACAAGCGAAAAAAACCAGGAAGTAAGGTTTTCACCTCTAACATCATCCATAACACATCTAATCCCCTTCAAATATCAAACTAACCCTTGAGGATGGCCTGGACTGGTTGTCCTCGATTTCCGGGCAAAAATGACCTTAAGAGCATTTTGGTCATTTGAACACAGGAAAACAATCGGACATCATGATTTTCGCACGAATTGCTATCTAAACCTCATATAAACTCACTCTAATATTAAATTTCCCCATTGAGGATAGTCTAGACTAGCCGCCCTCGATTCTCATGTAAAAATGACTTCAAGGGTATTTTGGTCATTTTGTACAGCAAGAAAAATCGAGGCTTTACAATCACAGAGAAAGAGGTATTAGATTTTCTACTGATTACTTGGGGATTGAAGCCTCTTCATCTGAACACCATCGTCGAACTTGATGCCGAAAGGGCTTAGGCCTTTTGGTTGGGCAGAACTGTTATTGTTTTGGGAATTTTCTTTATATGCCTATTACTCCCATTTTCTTTATATGCGTATCACTCCATTTTCTGACTTTCTTTCTTTCTTTTTTAGCAGGGAACTTTGCTAAGAGCAACATGGCCTCGAAGAGCAAGCTTGCCAAATTCCAAAGAGCCTTTGTCATAATGTCATCTCCTCCCTAGAGTCTTATCCTCCACTTTTGAACCCTACTCCCTCGAAAGTCAAAGTCCATACTACTATGGCTCTTGTTGAGAAGAAGAGGAAATAGTTAAGGAAACTTTTCGAAACTGAAACCTTTTCTTAACTTTCGAGGTGACCAACACCGTTTCTCCTTCAAATTCATTTTGGTAAAAGGAGTTCAACTTTCGAGGCCTAGTTGATACTCACATACAGATCCTAGAAGTCGATCGTGACTTGGTGGGTTCTAACGTCCTTGGCAATAGGCACAATGCATGGAGTGATTCATTTGGGGCCCGGGTTGATGAGATTCGTTGAGAAGAACTTGAGTGCGGTTGACTAGGCCCACGTAGAAAAAAAACTCACTGATGAAGCTTGGGAGCATGCCAAGGAAGATGCAAGGGCCTGAAAAGAGAAGGTCGTGGCTTCCGGATTCTGAGTGGCCGAGTTGGAAAATGTCTCCAAAAAAGATAAGAAGGCCTGGGAAGCCAAAGAGGTGAAGCTGAAAGAAGAGCTTTAGCTATCGAGCTGCAACAAAAAGGGGTAGAGTCCACCATATCTGATCTCTATTCTCAACTCATCAAGACGCAAAACAAATATACTAAAGCAGTGGCTGACACACAAGAGGCCTTAGAGGAGATGTTCTCCAATACCATGTGCCAGGTCGTGCATGTTGCTCGCACTACAAGAAAAACACGAATTACCGATCAATTTTTTCATCGCTATTTTCGACGGATTTACCAACGGAAAACAAGAAATTTGAGAATTTTGGGTTTCAGTCATTACCAATAGATTTTTCCATCGGTATACTTCGCGCCAACTTATGGCGCACGAATTACCGAAGGATTTTTCCGTCGGTAACTATTATGAGTTTTTTTAAATTCAAAAATTAATATTACTGACGGATTTTTCGGTCAATAATTTTTTTTTCAAAAAAAAATTATTTTGAATCTTATATTACCGATGGAAAAATCTGTTAGTAATTATTTTATTTTTTATTTCAAAATTAGTTTTAAAATTAATTTTGAAAATAATTTTTAAAAATATTACCGATGGAAAAATTCGTCAATAATTCAATGGAAAAATAATTTTTAAAATAGCGCCTTTGCATTTATTACCGACGGATTTTTTCCATTAGAAATTCAAAAATCTGTCATTAATCCTTTTATTAATAAGGACCACACATTCATTGTCTTGCTTAGTCTCCCTCTCATCTGATCTTTTTCTCTCTTCTCTCTCTGCATTGTGCCCTCACACACCACAACATCCCGGCCCCCACCTAGTACCCAATGCCGCTGCCTCTTTCTCCGTGAGTCGCGCCCCTACCTCTTCTCTCTCTGTGTTGAGATCCTGTCCTTTGTCACCCCAGGCACGCCACGCTCCATTATCCAAGGAAGGAGGAACCACACCGTCGCGCCTTCGCCAAAAGAAGCCTTCCGCGTCAGTCTCTCTCTTTGCCTCTCTCTCTCAGCTATGGTGCTTTCTCTGCTACCATCCCAAGCAAGAGCGTCCCTTCTCCATTCTCAAGGTAATAATCCATTATCTATTCCTTTCATGAACTTGAACTTCAAAGTTGTCTTTTGTAAGAAAAATGGAAGGAAAGCAACAAAGTTGTTTGAAGGTTTGTACGTTTTGAACATATGCTTTAGCTGAATTCCATGACATGGCCACATACAACTTTGTAGTGCTCCTCAGATGAATGAGTATCAAGTGATGTGCATACTCTAAAGAAGAAAAAGTAGAATGGGAAAACATGCATTATTCAGGTGTGATCTTAACATTCCTTTAGTTTCATTTTATAGATTACATTTTTACTTTCATTTTGTGTGAGAGGAATGGGTATACGATTTGCTATTCTGGTTTTACTGGCAACATTTATTGCTGACCTTACCATTTTGACTGGACAAGGATGGGTAATCCTCTAGATTATTTTTAATTAACTTTATCATGATGGCTCATAGTTGGAGCTTAATTTCAATTTTAAGTTTAGAATGGATATTCTGTTAATGGCTTAAAATTTTAGATTATTAGCTTCTAAGCATCTGTTTTGTCGCGCCTTGAAGTTTGACACTTGAACAAACACTAACTTTATCATGATGGCTATTACTAGGAGCTTAATTTAATTTTTATTTTAGAATGGATATTCTGTTTATGGTCTACTATTTTTTATTATTAGCATTTTAGTATCTTTTTTTTTTGGTGTGGCCTTGAAGTTTGACACTTAAACAAACACTATATCCACTAGCACCTGAACAAGGGGGGACCTTATCCTTTTACAATTTGATTTGTTACTTGGATTTTTTTTTAAAAAAAAAGAAGATAAATTTAAACAGTAGGTTAGATATAAAAGTTTACTATATCTTGTCATGGTAATCAATTTTATTTTTCAAAAATAAATTTACTTTCAGAGTTTAAGTTGTTAAATCTAGTATACTGATTATACTTTTTCTTCCTTAGAGTATGCACATCACCAAAAAAATGAATAGGAAGAATCAAGTGAACAGTTGCATGAACATACTAGTGAGGATACATTGTCAAGACATGATTTTGATGGTGAAATGCTCAGCTCTGTTCACAAGTAAATATCCCATTCTCATTTTCCTTTTCTAGGAATTTACTGATCAATGATATGACAATAAGTATTTATATAAGGAATTTAGTTTAAGTTGTCAATTCTTCTTACTTCTCCTTCTATCTGCTCTGACTTGAAAATTTGACAGTTTTTCATGTATGACCACAGATGCTTCCTTTTCTACATGTTTATTTTATTGGCAATTAAAGTAATCATGTTCTTCTATGTTCACTCGCTTCTTTACTTAGAACCAGCGTATATGCTCATATTATGTATTTTTTAGCCTTCTTCATTTTACAATTTTATATTTAAGTGTCAATTGTTTATACAGATGGTTGATTTATCACTGATCCCTTCAGAATTCTTGGGAGTGCATCATGGTTTATTGGAGATGTATGTCTAGTAAGAGATTTTCTATTTATGATATGGAAGATGTAAAGAATAAGGTTGGATGCAGTGTACTAAATCTGATCACATGGCACTATAAGACGTGAATCTGAGTAGGTGAATTGGTTTAATATGTTTTCATAGTCAAGCTTAGTTGATGTTTCTAAAGGATTTGTTGTTAAATATCTAGTTCTTAAATTTAGGAATTTGGCAAAGTGTATAGGTTATGCATAACTGTATGTGTTTATGTCCATGTTGAAATGTAGTTGACGTAAATTGTAATCTTTACAATGCATCAAGACTTTATGATTGAGTTTAACTTTTGATGTGAAACCCGGTTATAATGTTAGTTAAGCTCAAATGCAAGGGATTTTTTTTCTCAAAAGTAATAATACATTGTCTTTGAATCTAATCACTTGTGATTTGAGTTGGACTCATTATGTGATAGGTATTGTTCATTTCAACTTACATTTCAAATTTAAATTTGATGTCAAGAACTTAGGAACCTAAGTCTCCATGACAATGTTCTTGTTGGTCTTGTCCATTGGTTACTTGGCTTCCTTCCTATCCTTAGAGGGGTTTATCTCTTCAATAACAGGCTTTCAGGTTCTATTCCTCCTTCTATTGGTAATTGCCCAATGCTTCAGTCCCTTGATATTAGCAATTACTCACTCACTAGTTACATCCCTCTTAGTTTGGTAAATTCTACTAGGATATTTAGGATCAATTTGAGTTTCAACTCACTTTCTGGATCCATTCCTAGTAGTTCCACTATGTCTCAATCTCTTGCTATTCTTGCCCTCTAACCTTTCTATGCTTAACCTTAAAAGCAATAAGCTGGATGGCCAAATCGCACCAACAATTGGGAACATCTCAAGCATTAGCCAAAATCAAACACCCAAATCTCTTGGCCATTAAAGCCTACTATTTGGGTCCCAAAGGAGAGAAGCTTTTGTCTTTGATGACATGCCAAAAGGAAGCCAAGCATCATTCCTTCACAGTAAGTAGTAATTAGAATATCTTATCAATTAAGATATCAGATACTAATTTGTTCCACCATTTAGTTATCTTCTATCATTTGATCATATACTATTATATTTGTAAGTTTTTAGGTAATGATCGTAAGAGTTGTGCACTTTTGCTGATACAACATTGCATGACTAGATGACCATGTAAAATTGTATCTAGGATTTTATTTTCTCTTAATTTCTTCCACCATTGATTCTAATATTAATGTTTGCAATTTTATGTAGCTCGTGGATCTGAAATAGTGTTGAATGGCCAACAATGATGAAAATAGCCATTGGAGTCACACGTGGCTTGAGCTACCTCCACAACCAAGAGAATATAGTGCATGGAAATCTCACATCCAGCAACATACCAGAGAAAGGACAGAGATTTCATTTTTTATTTCTTTGTTGATTTTTGTTTTTGGTGGAATTTGTTAATTCAGTGTATGTACATACGACTCGTTGAAGATTTAATTACATAGAGTATTCTTATTACCCTGTTAAATAACTTATTGTTATAGGTTACTTGTTCTAATTGAATAAAGAAACTGACTTTTTATTTATTTTATATTTTGAACTTAAATTCATTGCGTTGATTAGTAATTAGGAATTTTTTATAATTTTTCATTATTAAATATATTTATATTTAGTTTTAAATAAAAAATAAACTCTTAAATGATCAGGGAACACAAATTACAAGATATTTATTCAAAAAAATTAATTACTGATGGATTTTTCCGTCGGTAAATTAAAGAATAGAAATTAAAAATATTTAACAATTACCAATGGATTTTTCCGTCAGTAACATCAATATAACAAAATAAAATAAAATTTAAAATTATCGATGAAAAAATCCATCGGTAAACTAAAAATCAAAAAAAGAAAAATATAAAATTCAATCATTATCGACAGATTTTTTCATCTGTAAAATAAAAATTAAAAAAATGTAAAATTCAATAATTACTGATGAAAAAAATCCATCAATAAAAATCGGATGTTGGAAAATAACAAAATGAATTAAAAAATTACCGACGAAAAAATCTGTTGGTAATATAAAAAAAATCCATCGGTAAATTATTAGTCCCTAACGAATTTCCTGGCGAATTGTACAGCTCATTACCGATGGATTTGTTTTACAAAAATCCATCGGTAGCAGTTATCGACGATTTTTTTCTGTCGGTAATGATTTCCAACTACGTTATTACCAGATGACAAAATCCGTCGAAAAATCCATCGAAAATGAAGTTTTCCGTCGGTAACACTAAAAAATCCATCGGTAAAATCCGTCAGTAACAGTGTTTTTTCTTGTAGTGTTGTGGCCTTGTCATTGGAGAAGTGGGGTTGTAGAAAAGTATGACCCTAAGTCTTGCTCCATCCATCTTGTATAAAAGAAAGAAGAGGAGGAGGCCGCTACTGGGCTGAAGGATGCGAAAGCCAGAGCTAGAGCATCAGTAGTTGAGGAAGTCGAGTAAGAAGCCCCATAACCTTTTGTATCTATTTTCATTTTGCTTATAAATTTTGTAATCTGCACTTGAGTAGGCCGTATTTACCATATTCTTTATTTGCCTTTCAATCTTTAACTAATTCATTTATACTCGACTCTTAAATGTAATAACCTGAGTAAGTTTTCACTTATGGATTTTGGATCCAATTTTGAATGTAATGACTTCTGGATTGCAAGTTCGAAAAGGTTTTGGATCTTGATCCCTTTTTCTCAAGAGGAGTTTTGCACTTTATCCTTCTGGGCCCAAGGGAAGGACTTATAGTGCATTGCGTGGCCTCTCCGACTTAGAAGCTTAGAAGGATTGCATAATAATTTTGATTATAGGCGTTGGACCTAAGTAACCTCTTATTTAAATTTAGGACTCAGTGCTCAAAGTGTATATAATTGTGAGCAATTGAAAATTATACTTAATGCAAATTAAAATGATATGCAAGTTGTAATGGAATGCACTTAAGTTTTATTCTTTGAACCTCATTAAAAACCTCCTCAGTAAAACCCTATGGGAAAAACTCGAGGTAGGAAAAAGAGTGCTTGGATTGTTCAACATATTTATATGGTACAACCTTGAAAATAAACAAATATGTACATGGACCGTTGAAACAAGGGAACATTAAACATAGAACCTTCGGAGATTGGTGATGTTCTAGGATTTCCATGGCCAGTAACTTATATGGTCTTTTGCTAAGCACACTAGTAACCCTGTAAGGGCCTTCCCAAACCGGGGCAAGCTTTCCTTGTCCTAAGCCTTTTAGCTCGATATCTACACATCAAAGGACGAGATCACCAATTCCAAACTGACATGGTAGGACCTCAGAGTTGTATCTTTTCACTACTCTTTGTTTGAGGACGAGATCTCTGAGGTGTACCTGTTCTCGGACTTCAATGACGTACCAAATTATCCTTCCAATACAACAATTCCCAGAAGATACGTTGCTTGGTCCAATTATGGTATACCCCATAGCCTAACAATCACACCATCTTTTTTACTTTTGTTATTTTGGGGAAATCCTTAAGTCGATCCCATATTTGCCGACCACTTAATCAAATTGGAGGCTCATCATATTCAACATAATACTTTTAAAGCCATCTCTACTTCACATATATGGATGATCAACATCTAAGAGCCACCTATGATAGTCAAACCAAGAGTTCTTTCCTCAGTATTTCAAAGTGAATACCTTAGTATCCTCCATGAAAATGGGCATGCTAATTTGCCTTATGTCATCGATCTAGACAAGATTCCATAACTTGGAAAGTCATTTATGATACATATTAATGCTGCCCTCATCATGAAATTCCACTTTATTGAAATATCATAAGTAAGAACACCCTTGCACCATAACTCATTCAATTCATCAATTACAGGTTAAAGATACACATTTATCTTTAATTTTGTATTATCAAGGCCAGGGATTATACATGTTAAGAATAGATAAGGATCTTTCATATACATTTTGAAAGGGAGATTGTATGGCGTAATAACTATGGGCCAACATAAATAAGGTTTGCTAAATTGGTTATTCGAGGTAAATCCATCTGATCAGAGTTCCAATCTAACATTTCAAGGATTAGTGGCAAACTTAGGATATGTTTGATCAAAAGGTTTCCAGCCTTCACTATACAATAGATGAGTCATCACATCGCCACCCCTATGACTTTCACTATACCACCTCATATGAGAAGCCAAGCCCATTGATACATTGAGTCTCTTGAGTCTAGGGATTAAGGGTAAATAGTGCATTGTTTTCTAAAGAACATCCTTATGCCTCCTACATCCACGTCTTAGTTTTAAATCTAGGCTAGTGGCAGAACTTACACTTGGTCAATGCAACATCATCTTTGTAATCAAGCATGTAGCCTCAAACAACATTCAATCTTTATTTCCTTTAACCAAGTTTAGAAATTAATTTCTTATCTTGATAAAAATATTTTGGAATTCAATTAGAATTCGAATTTAGCTAACTGATCAGTGCATGCTACTAATCAAAAGAATTTTGACTTTGGTTCCCTTTGAACTCGATATTCTAACTGCTAATGACAATTCAGAGTGCACACAACTCCTCCTATAAAGGTTGATTTACAACTTCTAGCAGCCTATAAAATCTAGCGGCATCTTGGTTGGGCTTCTCAACTGAAGCCGAGAATAATGCGTCATAAATTCAAGACCAGTAGTATCAAAAACCATTTCTTGATGTCTCACAAATTGTCCTCGCACGACATATTACCCATATCATGCTGAACTACATGGACCCCATCAGAACTACTTCCAATTTGGAACATATCCACTTGATTCCTGGCCTCAACTACCTCTCCATACTTGGCCTAAATCTAATAGTCAAGCATGAACCCCTTCTCATATAAATGAACCCTTATGGTATCATAATATAAATACTTCCTACATTTACACTTATTACATGGACATCTAACTTTTGCATCATCAACAAACTATTGTGTTTGACATACTACCCTCATAAATTCTTCAATACCATTACAGAATTCCAGTTTAATCCCCCCTATATTATGATCCAATCTATCATACATCCATAATCGATTTTAACGAGCACTGCACGTGTGATTAACCCTAAACCCTACAAATTTTTTAAGACATCATATTATTACTTTTAATTTTATTTGCCTAACAAAAAGTTCACAAAATTTCAATAGCATCTCCGGTTAAATTAGAAGCTTCCGTCATCAATTAATTTAGTGCATTTAATAATTAGAGACGTTATTAAAAGTCAACAAAATAATATACATATTTAAACAAGTATATACAATCTGCATAATTCTAAAATTCATTTTAGAGCACATCCCTTTAGAACTCCACAATATGCATATCCTGTAATCTCCACAAATACAAACAAACTCCATAGCAAATAATGCAAAAGAGATAGAGAAGGACCTCCACGTCCTTCCTCCCAGTCATGTAATCCCTATTTTCTACAATTATATCCTAGAAATCGTAAGTCTTTATCCTACATACATATTAAAGCATATAAATAACAAAAGTTTCATTACTAACCTCTAGTGCAGTGCAAAAACTAAAAATAAAAACTCCCAACTCGTAACCCCATCCAATCCTGAAAATAGAAAATGAACAAAAGAATTAATTTTACATAGTTATAAAAATTGAAAAATGAAAACACAACAAAAATAGAAAAAATAAACCAAAAGCTTCCACAGCAGATACTGTCAATACTCTCTTTAATAGAATTCTTATATTAACAAAATAGCAATAACAATTACTGCCCAATGCATTAAAAACCAACACTTTAGGCAATGAAAACGAACTAAAAAACTAAGCTAAATACAAACAAAAAAATTAAACCGAATAAAATGCTCCGAAACGTACCAGATTGCAAAGGTGGCCTTGGTTTCACGAATGGAGCTCTGGCGGTGACAAATGGCAACGAGGAAGGGTGGTGGCGGCAAAGAGAGGGATAGAGAAGCAAAAGAAAGAGAGTGTGTTGTAGAATGAGGAAGAAAGAGGGTTATGGTTTAAATTATTTGCAGCTTACTTTTACCAGTTGGTGACCATTAAATGAAACAGTGTGTTTCAGGTTTAACTAATTATCGATAGATCTAAGAAATCCTAAGAGACGCTCACCAACATCCCAAAAATTCAAAAACCCATTAGTATACTCATCGATAATTAAAAATAAAAATATTTAATTTAATTAATAAAAGCCCATCCGTATATACACACGTTGGTAATGTGGTTAAAAAAAATAAAATTTAATTCAATATAAACCCATCTTGTATACCAATCAATAATTAATAATAATAATAATAAATTAAAATTTAATTTATTTCACATCCATTATCATACCAGTCGGTAATTAATAACAATAAAAAGTTAAAATTTAATGTAATTCAGACTCGTCAGTATACTATTCATGCCATGTGATGCGCTAGCCTAATAGCAATGGATATAGAATAAATATCCACCCTGTCAGTAAATGGCCTATTTGGATAAGCCTAATACGGCTTCTTGAGAAGCCTGATACAGCTTCCCAAGACAAGTTTTGTAAGAAGCTTCAAATACCTGTGTTGGCAAAAATTGATTGTGGAGGTAATGCAAACAGGTCGAAACTAGTCAATATACCCCTTGAAAATTGTACGCATCATATGGTGTATGATGGCGCCAAGCACTACCAACGAGTTGTAGTCTATTTTTTTGATAAAATACTGAATAATAAAAAAAATCAACCCATCGATAGTTACTGATAAATCTGTACCTGTCAGTAACATCCATTGGTATCCCATGAATTTCAAGTAGTATGTGGCCACCTTTTCCTAAATCCGATTATCCCTTAGGTAGCGAGATACATTCTGAACCAATTACTCCACCTTGTTACATAAGTTAATTGATCTAATAAACCGGACCACAATATGAAGAAAGGATTTGATTCTTCTATAGTGTGAAATAATATTTAATAAGCACAATAAGTAATTAATTTTTTATTTTAAATTTAAAATTTAAAATTTTATAAATATAAATATTTATATGATTTATATATGTTTATATTCTTTTAATTTTTCCTTTAATAGATAAAATTATAGGTTCTTTAGTCTCAATTATATATTTCTTTCATTTGGGAAGAGTCCAATCATATTGATCAAAAGACTACAGCAATATAACTTGTTTGTTTGAACCTTTTTAATTAAAGTAGATATAAAAAATTATATAATTAAATAAATGTTTAGAAAAAGTTGAAAGCTATAAATATTGTATTTCAATATTTTTCATGAATTAAAAGAAACTAAATAAAAATATATAAAAAATTGCACCACAACAGATTTTCTTTAGAAAGATTTAACTACACGTAAGTTTAAGGAATTTTTTTTTTTCATACAAATGAACACGAAATTTTAGTTTTGACTATGGTAAACGAGATAAAGTAATAAGGTGTACACAAATGAGACATTTAATTGCATTTATCAAGTGTGATTAAATATAATGAGAAATATGGATAATGAATTTAGTAACACTCCCTTATAAAGATGACTAAGGTTACTGACATTTAACCCCACTATTTGAGTATTTAACTACCATTACTCTCTATTTCATAATAATCGTTAGAAATTAAATAATATAAAGAAAATAAAAAAATATTTTAATAAACATAAAAAATTATATGAGTTAATAAAATTATTCTTATATAATTATTATTATTTATCTTGATAACTATTTTAATTACTTAACTAACATATTAATACTAAGTGTATAAATAAAAAAATTAATATTATTTTACATAAGGTAAATAAATAGATATTTTAAAATATTTAAATATTAAAAATTAATAATTATTATAAAATGAATAGAATATTAAATATAATTATTGACTCGAATGTGCGGTACACTTGACAGCTTTATCCCAGAATTTATGGTGATTTATGAATCGCCTAAACATTCCGCGAAGACCAAGCAAAGTTCTCCATGTATGGACATAATTTTCAACTTGTGAATCTGCTAACCCAATAATTATTATTCAACAACTTTCTTTTCTTTTTCCATTTTTTCTCCTTTTTAATTTAATATAGCAGCCACATGAGCTGACAGATCAAAGTGTCGTCATACGTGCTTGTAGGCTATTAAACTCACAGTCAACACTGAAATATTGGATAGAGAATAGACAAATAATGGATGGAGAACAGACACAACACAAAGCAACATTGAGAGACAACTTCTTTTTTTTTAATAGAAATGCTTTAATGATTCTAGAATACCAATTTGATGTGTTTCAAGCCCTAGTAGAGACATTCGTTTTTACCGAAAAAAAAAAGACATCCTAGTTCAATAAAAATGGCTTGATTTGTGAGTGAGATTTACCTACAAAATTAAAGGTTTAAAATTTGATAAGCTCTCTTCGAAAGTTGCCATACTATTTCGTATGAAAAATAAAAAGTTAAAAATATGCTTTAACAAAAATATCACTCTATTATTAAATATATAGCATATCTAAATAATATTCTAAGAATATATAAATATTTCTTTTTTCAAAATATATTTCTAGTCTCTATAAATAGAAATCATTTTGGTTTTAATCCCTCTAAAATCCTATTTTGGTTTTAGTCCCTTTTTTCCTTCCTTTCTTTGTTTCCAATTTGGTTCCCATCACCATTCTAAATTTTGATTCTAATAAATAAATTTTTGAAGGCCTAATAATTATTCTTGAATATGTATTTAGTTGTCATAGATATTGAAAACTCTATTTTTATTCTTATAAATAATTTAAGAATTTGTAATCTTTACAAAAATCACCACTTAGCATGAGTTTGCGTGAAAGGGATCAAAGACACAATATGGAGAAAGGAAGGATCAAAACTGAAATCAAAATTTTAAAGAGACCAAAACGTCTCATATATAGTTACGAAAATTAAAAACATACATTTTTTTTTTCTTAACCAAACTTTCCGGTACAACAGATCACTCCAATTTAAAGTCAAAACATGCCACTGCACTTAATTATTAGCCAGTTATAATAAAAATATTTCTAGATGATCAACCATTAGCCAGTTAAAATAAAAATATTTATAGCTGATCAACCTAAAACAAAATCCAAGAATCAAAGATCAACTAGCCAAAACAACCATGGTAGCTGATAGAGACAACTTTGGATGAGTTAATGATATAATATAAATATAAAAACTCAAAATATAAATATAAAAAGTGAAGAAGAGGGAGGACTGTGGAGAGAGAGAGAGAGAACATGGATGTGAGGAAAATTGTGGTTGTGGTGGAAGATGTGGATGCAGCAAGAACAGCTCTAAAATGGGCTCTTCACAATGTCATTCGCCATGGTGACATAATCACCCTTCTCCATGTCTACCATTCCACAAGAAGCAGAACCACAGCTCGCCTTCTTCGCCTCAATGGCTACCAGTTAGCCGTCTCCTTTCAACACATCTGCAACGACTACCCCAACGTACGTAATTAAGCATTTTTTTTTTTCCTTTCTAACTTGTGTGTTAATATCTTCTTCTTCTTCTTCTCCTCCTCTTTCAACAATTACTGTTATTATTATTATTATTATTATTATTATTATAACATATATTGCTCATTTTTACTATGTACAAATTAACGGGTATATGCCATAATCTTAGGATTGTGTTACAGACAAGGGTTGAGATTATTGTGACGGAAGGGGACCAAGAAGGAACCAAGATTGCTTCTACGGTGCGAGAGATTGGAGCTTCAATGCTTGTGGTTGGGCTCCATGATCATAGTTTTCTTTACAAGTAAGTCCAATGTGAAAATTCATAAAGATTTTGAGGTCATTTTCAAGAGACAAGAGTATTGCAATATTTTGGAGTTATTAGTACTGCCTACAACGCTTTTGATGGATAATGTTGGCCCTCTCTAATAAAAATATGGTCCTCCCTCCCTGTCCTTAAGAATTTATTGCTCTAGGGAAAAAAAAAAAAAGAAATTCCAAGGACGAATTTCTCTATGTTCATTGTCATTTTCAGGTGGGTGATCAATGGAAACCTGAAATTTCAAGGTGCTTAGTGTGTGTGTGTGTGTGTGTTTTTAAGTAAAGTAGAAATGGTAGATTCTGATTAGAGGTCAACTTCTATGTGATGGGTAATTAATGGGGTCCCACTTTTTAATTACATATTGATCGATGTTACTCTGGGATCTGGAATCAGCATCACTCCTCTTTCTGCTCCTGGCTTTATTAATTGCCCAATTATTATTATTATTATTCTTATTTTTGGCTGTTGCGTTCTTTATGCTGCTTTAAATTTGAAAGGTACTTCTGCTAGTGATCATCACAAATTGATCACGGAAAGCCATGCCACTTGCACATGCCTTCTTTAATGGTGACTAAACTGCCAAAGTTTTTTCTTTTGGCCTTTTTGGGCTTCACTTTTGAGTCTGTTTTGCCTATAAAAGAAGCACCCAGATTGTGTTCAGAAATAATGACCTATGCTCTAACCATGTATTCTATATATCAATCGTCCAAGTTAAATTCTTCAAAGAGTGCCTTCTAAAACAGGAAGCTCCAATGCTATCTTACCTATTATATGGGAAAGATGAGCTATTGAGCTCTAAGAAGGATTGAAATGGCCCAAGTGAGAGGTGCATTTGGCTCTGACAATAGATGTGGTGGCTCCACTAAGTAAGGACAGAAGACAGAACCATTCATGTTGCATTTGGAACCTACTCATTATACTTAGTTTCTAAATTTGTGAGATATTCTTGCATGAATGCAAATTTTAATATCTAGATGCATTCACAATAAAAAAAAAGTAAGTCTTAACAAAAATAAAATTTTACACTTCAATTTTTTTAAGATGATTTTAGGTTCCCTAAATTTTGCTGTTAGGGTGTCTAAAAACAAGGAGGCTAACTTACATCTATTTGCAAAAAAATTTTGAGTTAATGTTCATTTTAATACTTGAAATTCTATTCATGAGTTACTTAGGACCTTCAAATTTAAAATTGAGCAAATTATATTAATTTTTCTTAAAATTTGATGAAATTTATCTCGGTTTTCTTTTAATTTGTCTCAGTGACATTAGCCTTTTTTGAATGCACTATTTATTATATGATAGCTAAGTTGACGATGTGTGATGATTTTACAAACTCAGTAGAGATGGGTGTAAATGATTTCACAAATTCAGAGAACTTTTGAAAAAGTTTTACAAATAGAGAGAAACTATAGTGAATTTCACAAAAATGCCTAAGAAGTCAGTGTAATTTACCCATTAAAATTTGAATGATTAGTCTATGACTTTGTAATTGTGAATCACATTAGTCCTTGAGTATAAATGATTCATATTCCCTTGAACACAAATTAATAAATCAAATTAGCCCTTGAAAATAATAACCGACTCGAATTAATCTCATAATTTATTAAGATTATGTGTACTAGAAATTAATATGATTCACAATTACAAAGTTAAGAACTAATTAGTCCAATTTTAAATTTTAAAGAACAAAGTGAGTCACATAGTTTTGGATATAAAATAGAACAATTTATTTTAACATCCAAAAATAGATATCTCATTTGACACTTTATTATAATTAGAAGAGCTCATTGAATTGAGTGAATGAGGATCAAAATTTTATCTAATAATAATAAAATAAATATCACATATGCCGTCTACTTCGTGGATATATAAAAATGAGCATATAACTCAATTTTCTATTCAGACCCCTTATGCATTGGTTAATGTGTTTTATTTATTTATTTACTTACTGACCTGCGCAACTTTTGTAGTACTACTAGAAGAAATCAGACAACTCAAAACATTGTTTCTATTCATTTGTAATAGATTGGCTATGGCCCATTCTCCCAACAGCATAGCCAGCACCTTCAACTGCAGAGTACTTGCAATCAAGCAGCCTCCTCCTCCATCACTGAGACCCACGGTATCTGTAGCAGCTGTACTAGACAGTTCAACTAACATGGACTTTTCACACATCGATATTTCTATGTTGGAGTAAGTTTCGTGACAGTTTATCTCAACATTAATAATTACTCAACATGCTAGATCCTTCACATGAGGTTAGGATTTTGGAGTCTATATATTATTAGAGATCTGCATGTGCCATCTTAGTGTAACCCTGCTTTTAGTATATCTTTGTTTGTTTTCCATAATAGGGTTTTCCTTAAAGAGGGCTTTATAAATTTTCATGTCTCATAAGTGAAGCAATTAGTGGCATAATGAGAGGAACAAATGCACTGTTTCGGGCGCAATAAGAAGAGAAAAAATAATAATAATTCACAATTAAAGTTTCTAAATAACTTAGGATGTGTTTAGTCAGTAACTTTAGGATGTATTGGGTTGACGAGCAAAAATAAGATTAAAAATTATATGAATAAACTCTATATATAATTTTACATATAAAATTTATCCATCAAAACTTATCCTCTATTTTTATCTGCTAACCAAATACAGCTTTCAAAGTTATTAATGGATACAAATTTGCCATAAATTTTACTAAAAGAAAATGATAGTTTTTTTTTCTTTTCTATGTATGCTCCCATCAAAGACAAATTTATTTGAATAATATGAGACATTTAAATATGGATAAATTACACTCACCTTCCCTAAGGTTTATTGAAATGCGACTCAGACCATTTCTGTTTGTCAAATTTTAAGTATTTATATTACAGTCACGCTCCTTATTCACAAAACACCGTTAGTAAACTTAACAGAATGACATTTGTGTGATATTAACTGTTTTTAATTAATAAAATTATAGAAATACCTTTTCCATTATGTTGAGTTTAAGGATTTTTTATAATTTTATTAATTAGGAATAGTTAATATCATAAAAATATTATTTTATTAAGTTTACTAACTGTGTTTTGTAAATAAGGAATGTGATTATAATATAAATATTTAAAATTTAACAAGCTGAGAGAATATGAATGTAAACTGAATAACCAGAGAGAGTGTGAGTTACATTTCAACAAACTTCGAGAGAGATGAGTGGAATTTACCCTTAAATATTGGTGGTTCTATAAGAGATTCAAATCGTGATTCATCATGATATATGGACGAGTCCCCTTGTCGAACAAGAATAATTGTTAGTTCGAATTCGTTCAAATTATCCAAATTTCGAAATATTTCACATCAATTAAACAAATAAATCTCAGGAAAAATAATTGTTTTATAAGATAAATTTCTACAAAAATTTCTGATACTTTTGTAGCTTTTAATAACCAAGTTTTAGAATTGTTTTGCAGAATCCCTCATACCCCTGAACCGAAAATCCCGTACCGGATTTGCCCCAACCCATCTGCAATTATTTGGAGATCAAGGAGGACAAGGACGAGGAGAAGTTGACGGCCACAATTTCGTTCAGAAAATTTTCTTTTGCTTAAAATGGGCTTCAAAGTAGTTTGAGCCTCTTTTTTTTTTTATTCTCAATTTCCTATAATTTATGTTCACCTGCCACACACACATACAAAGGAAGAGAGCAATGACATAGTATAGTTTGGTTGTTTATGCCTACATTTTTCTGGTTGTATACAAAGGATCTCGTGAGAGCGTTAGCTCCTATAGAAGTGACGTAGCACTTTCCACTTTCCTTTTCTTATCTTTATCTTCCGAATCTTGGCCCTGCTAGATAACGCCGAAGATGCTATGACACTGCCTCATTGACAAAAAATAAAATAAATAATAATTTTTCTATCAGGTTCATTCATTCTCTACTGAATCAAATGAGCAATTTTTCATTCTCTTCGTACAACGAAATTTATGAAATTCCTTGAGGATGATGCAAATATAATGAGAATTTAATACTGATAGTAGTCGTAGAAATTTTTTGGTGACAGAAGGGGTGTCAAGTTTGTAGATCGAAGGAGACAAGGTATTCAATCAATCACATAGACAACATTATGTGGCCTTAGGATATGTTTGAATGGATGGAGTTGAATAGATACATAGCAAAATGGGATTTTAAGTTGTTCCATTGTTTGAATTTGTAAAATTTGAATGGAATGAAGCGGAGATGAATAGACTTCATTTCATCCATTCTCTTTAAATTTCTTTACCCCCAAATTGGGCGCAATGGGATAAAATGGAAAACACTAAAACAACGGAGCAAAGTAATTATTTCCCTTCACTCCATTCTATTCCACTTTGTTCCGCTCCACCTAACACTATCAATCCAAACCTATCCTAAGGAAAAACTACCAAACTTAGCAGGAGATACCTTTTGTCCCTATAAATTATAAAGTGATAGTTGAGATAAGAGTGAGAATGTGGAAAAGAGTGTGAGAGAGAAAAACAAGGAAGGAGAGAGTGGAAAAGGAACGGTTGGAGAGAGCAAGAGAGGCTAGCATGGAGAGAACCTAGTCAATGGAGGCAGGGAAACT
This sequence comes from Dalbergia cochinchinensis, assembly GCA_031216125.1. Classification (NCBI taxonomy): domain Eukaryota; kingdom Viridiplantae; phylum Streptophyta; class Magnoliopsida; order Fabales; family Fabaceae; genus Dalbergia; species Dalbergia cochinchinensis. Next base: position 46,564,964 of record CM062373.1, on the reverse strand, counting down.
ATTAGCAAGTAGGAGGAAACCATAACAGTGGAAGGGAGGGCTCGAAGGAGGACAAACGAAGGAGGCTTGAAAGAAGAACATTCACCACTTGCATTGAGAACCTTCCAAAAACAACTACAAAGGGGCTATTGTTCAAGCTATTTTGGATGGACAGGGAGAATTGTTGATATCTTCATGTCATGGAAACAATGTGCAACCACTCAACTTCCATTCGCATTTATTCACAATGAAACAAAAATAGGGGCGGAAAGGGCAATTTGGGAGCAAAATGGCATGGAGGTTAAGGGATTAAAGGTGACTGTGAAGGAAGCAAAATTTAGCAGGGGGTAGCCGGGAAAACAAAGCTCAAGTTACAATCAGAAAATAATGGAAACTGGTTAGCAATGCAATGCAACATGTCATTAGTGGTGTAACTCTCAAGGATGTTCTCAAAGTGATAAGCGTATATCTATCTATATCTACTCCAAATCTCTTATTATTGCAAAAATATTTGACAGCAATGTATTCTAGGCAGTGTCTGTATATATGCTATAATTAGGGAAAGTCTATGCGACCCTGTAATGTAGGAACCAATATAGGAAAGCCACTGATATTATTTGGCATAATTGGATGCTGTAATATCGTATCCTTTGTGTACATATACAGGCAGAAACTGATCAATAAAACAATGGAAAATTACCAAACCTTTTTAGCATGGTATCAGAGCTTCCCGAGCTCTGATATCCAAATAACTCAATGGAAGTTTTGCATTTGTGTGATGGCAGAAAGTGGAGAGGAGAAAGCTCAGGGTAGTGGAACAAAGAAAGGCCTGTTGCCTTATGAATTAAATGCGAGTGACAATCCTGGAAATATGATCACACAAGTGCAACTAAAAGGAGAAAATTATGAAGAATGGGCGAGAGCAGTAAGAATCTCTTTGCGTGCTCGAAGAAAGTGGGGGCTTGTTGATGGCACCCACAAAGAACCAAAGAAGGATGCGCCTGAGATGGAAGATTGTTGGATAGTGCAATCCAAGATTGTGTCCTGGATACTAAACATGATTGAACCAAACCTGCGTTCCACTGTGACTTATGTGGAAAATGCAAAAGACTTGTGGGAAGACATTAAAGAACATTTTTCTGTTGTCGCCAAGAATCTAGCAACTGAAGGCGAAATTGGCAGATTGCAAACAATAGGGACTGAGCATAGTAGCCTACTATGGAAAACCAAAAACGCTGTGGGATGAGTTAGCTAATTATGAGCAAATTCCACAGTGCTCGTATAGAGGATGCACATGTGATGTGGTGTCCAAACTTGAGAGATGAAGAGAAGAGGAGAAGGTGGATCAATTCTTGATGGGGCTCGACGACATAAGCTACGGAACATTGCAGTCAAGTATGCTGGAAACAAACCCCTTGCCTTCACTGAATCGAGTCTATGCGACTATGGTACAGGAGAAAAGAATGAGAACAATCACCAAAACCAAGGAGGAAAAGGGCTAGGTCGTGGGTCTCACAGTCCAGGCAGGGTCTGAAGGCAAAATGCGAAAAGAGGGCAAAGACAAATCAATGGTGTGCTCTCGCTGTGGAAGAATAGGACATGATGCAAAGAGTTGCTTTCAAATTATTGGTTATCCTGATTGCTGGGGTGATCGCCCACGAACTAAACTAAGCAGTAGTGAATCAAGACCAGGAACAACTGGAGGGAGGGGTAGAGGAAGTGCAACACGCGCCAATGTGGCCTACGTTTTTGGGGGAAGCTGCAGTACCCTTGGAATAGAAGCGGGAAGACATAAGACAGCAGGTTTGAGCAATGAGCAATGGCAAACACTAATGGACATGCTGAAATCACACAAGACAAGTGACACTGAGAAAATGACAGGTGAGAAAGCTTGTGACTGGTGGATTTTTGACAGTAGTGCTTCTAATCATATGATAGGGAGATTGCAAAACTTGTGTGAAGAGCGAATCATACAAGATTGCCCAGTGGGATTACTAGATGGAGAAATAGTGTTTGAAAATAAAGAAGGAACAATGAAACTTGATGGAGGATTCGAACTTAAAAATGTCTTATATGTGCCAAAATTAAAATGCAACTTGATCTCTATGTCAATGTTAACAGATGAAGCAGATTATGTGATAATTTTTACTGATAAACTCTGTTTAATGCAATACCTCACTTCGAGGATGCTGATTGGAATAGGTGAACGGAATGATGGGCTCTGCATATATCGTGGTGCGAGCGGGAAAGCTTGTCATACTAATGCAGACAACTAACTAGAACTATGGCACAAAAGGCTAGGACATCCATCTTACAAGATTGTTCAGATGGTTCCAAATATGAGTGGAAGTTGTAAAAATAAGTTCGTGAATGAAATTTGTGAAGTGTGTGAGAGATCCAAGCAAACTAGAGAAAAGTTCCCTTTGAGTGAGTGTCAGGCGTCAAACACTTTTGATTTAATACATTGTGACTTATGGGGACCTTATAGAACCCCTTCATCTTGTGGTGCTTCGTATTTTTTAACTATCGTTGATGATTGTTCTCAAGTTGTTTGGATATACTTGCTGCGTGATAAGAAAGAAGTACCCCAGATTTTGATAAATTTCTTCACTTTAGTGCAACGATAATACCAAAAGTGGGTGAAAACGATGCGTAGTGACAATGGAACGGAATTTTTGTGTCTTAAACAATATTTCCAACAACATGGGATCATTCATCAGACTTCGTATACTTGCACGCCACAAAAAAATGGAAGGGTCGAGCGAAAACACCGCCATATCCTAAATATAGCTTGTGCCCTCCGGTTTCAAGGAAATCTCCCACTTCATTTTTGGGGTGAATGCATCTTAACTGCTGGTTACTTGCTTAACCTCATGCCTTCATCAGTGCGTATCACTCCGATGGCAGCATTGAACGGTTCAAGGCATACCTGGTCAGATTGGGTAATCATCAAGTTGAAGGGATTGATTATACTGAAACTTTTGCTCCTGTGGCTAAGATGGTCAGCATCCGCACTGTTCTCACAGTTGCCTCCGTGAAGGACTGGAAACTCCACCAAATGGATGTTCACAACGCCTTCCTTCAAGGTGTCTCAACCGGACGTGGCGTGCTAGCTCCGAAAATCCTTGTATGGTCTCCGCCAAGCTCCTCAGTGTTCGTTCGCCAAGCTCTCAACTGCTCTTCTACAATATGGGTTTCGCTACTGTCCATCAGATCACTCTTTGTTCTGTTTAAACAAAGGCAGTGTGCAGTTGGTGGCCCTCGTATACGTTGATGATCTTGTTATTTCGGGCAATGACTTAGGGGCCATTCAATAGTTTAAAGATTATCTCCATTGTTGTTTCCACATGAAGGACCTAGGCACGTTAAAGTATTTCTTAGGGGTGGAGGTTGCGCGCTCTGCTACAAGAATTTTTTTGTGCCAACGAAAATATGCATTGGACATTGTTCAGGAAGTCGGCTTACTTGGAGCAAAATTAGCAGCATTCCGATTGAAGAAAACCATCATCTGGCCTTGGCTACGGACCTTTCCTATCTGACCCTAGCCCATATCGTCGCCTGATTGGGCGCCTTATCTATCTATGTTTCACACGCCCCGAGCTCTCTTATAACGTCATTCTCTCTCAATTCATGCACCAACCAAAGGAAGAACATTGGCAAGCTACTTTGCATGTGGTACGCTATATTAAAGGCCAACCTGGTCAAGGTATCCTACTGCGCAGGGACAATGATTTGCATCTATATGGATAGTGTGACGCCAACTGGGCAGGCTGCCCTCTTACCCACAGGTGTCTCATGGGCTGGTTCATTTTCTTGGGCACCTCCCCAATCTCTTGGAAGACAAAGAAACAGCACACGGTATCTAAATCCTCCGTCGAAGCGGAATATTGATCCATGGCCACCCCCACGTGTGAATTGAAATGGTTGAAGGATATTCTTTCTACTTTTGGCATCTTTCATCCAAAACCCATGCACCTCAACTGTGATAGCCAAGCTGCACTCCATATTGCCAAGAATCCCATTTTCCATGAACACACGAAGCATATTGAAGTCAATTTTCACTTTGCTCGGGATAAAATTCTTCAGAATTGTATTCGCTCTTCGTATGTCTCTACTCATGCTCAACTTGCTGGCCTCTTTATCGAGGCAGTTGGCGCCAAGCAGTTCAACTCATTATTGTGCAAGTTGGGCATCCACAATCTCCATGCTCCAATTTAAGGGGGGCGATAAGCGTATATCTATCTATATCTACTCCAAATCTCTTATTATTGTAGAAATATTTGATAGCAATGTATTCTAGGACAGTATCTGTATACATGCTATAATTAGGGAAAGTCTATGTGACCTTGTAATGTAGGAACCAATATAGGAAAGCTACTGGTATTATTTGGCATAATTGGATGCTGTAATATCACATCCCTTGTGTACATATATAGGCAGAAACTGATGAATGAAACAATGAAAAATTACCAAACCTTTTTAGCACAAAGGGAAGCAAATACATAAAGAAAGAGAAGTGGTTCAACATGACGTGGCGAGAAAACAAAGTAAGGGAGATTCCCAAGAGAACTATAGTGGGTGAAATAGCATCACCAATTGATATTGGCTTACTAACGGTAGAAATAAGGAAGTTACTTAAGTACATCCAGGAAGTCTATGACATGACCATTGAGTTTGAGGAACCAATGCACAAAGAGTTAGCACTAGAGAAGTCAAAAATTGTGAATTTCTTTATAAATTTTACAGTATGGTCTGAAACGGAATGGTGCCTTACAAGGAGGATATGGCTTGAATGCTATGGAATACGTCCCCATGCATGGTTGATTAATAATATATGGAAGATCGGAGAACAGTGGGGTACGGTGGCACCTTTCAATAGAAAAATGGCAAAAGGAACTTCTCTTAGTGTAGCCAGGTTATTAATTGATACATGTCAATGGCAATGAATTCAGCAAAGGCAAATGTTATATCAACATCTAAAAGTGAGTGTCCAATTAGGATACCACTCCATCAACATTTGATGTGATGGTGGCCCCCCACTTTTTCCATCACACACCATCATATCCAATGGTAATGAAATAAGTGTCCCAATTCGACACCCATTTTTAGGTATTGAAATAGCAATGCTCTTCAACAAAGAAATAAGTGCAGATTCTCGATACATCAGTAATGAGATTGTTGTGGACTCTCAAGGGCTTGTGGCAGCAACAATTAACGAAACTGCCCTAGTTGAGGACAACCAAAATTCAGCCTCAATAATTAGAGAACAAAGAAGGCCAAAAAGATTAACAAGAAAGCAGCCCGCATATGGAAATGAGCCTGTGGTTCGAAGGGTGCTCGACATGGGGATCTGCCTCTCAAGCGTGGCATAGCCTAATACATATTATCCTCTAGATTCAGGGCCTAGCTGCAATCCCAACAATAGAGATCCATGGATGGCCCAGCGGAGAACTCAGATTTGGATTTGCCTTCCAGTGAAGAATTATCCCTACCGTCATCTCCACCAAGGTTTGGGCACGTCTCTAGATTTGGAAAAGACAATGGTTCAAGCAACGAGAAGGTCATAGAATTGAAAAACAGTGCACCGTGGGAAGAGGAAGAGGATGATACTATAAGCGATGACCCATGGATTGAAGCAACACAAGCTTAGGACATGGGGTCTGACTTGGGTTTACATGCAAATGAAGAAGAAAACTTGATGAAAATCTTGGAGTTGAAGAACAAGGAGAAGGAAGACAAAAGAATGGCTAGAAAAAGAAAAGAAGTAGCAAGGGAAGATTTCTTCTACTACAGAAAGATTCGGTGTGTTTCCAAACTCAAATGAGGATTGTGAGCAGGAATGTTAAGGGTTTAGGGAGTAGGGAAAAAATTTGTATGGTTAGGAAACTAAGGAATAAAGAGTCTCTTTTGTGGTTTGATTGAGACCAAAAAATCTGAATGGAACCAAATTAAGGTGTCTAAAACTTGTGGTGAAGGTGAATTAATGAATTATCATGGGCTACAATAGATGCAGTTAATACTGCAGGGGATAGTCTTTGCATATGGTAAAAGGAATTTTTGGAAAACGTTGAATTGGTGTCAAGAAATAGATGACTATGTGTTAAGGGGACAATCAAGGAGTATTCTTTTAATTGTGCAATTTGTGTAGTATATGGGGCACACCAAAATGAGGAAAAGACTAGAATATGGCAGGAGTAAAGAGATCCACGAGCTTAGGTGGATGTCCCTACAATGTTGTCAGGAGATTTCAATGAGGTTATTATTATAGGTTGTGTAAAGATAGTACGAGAAGAGGTCGTGCCTTCCAAAACATTTGCTTTCTGAAACTTCAAATAAGTCCTATCAAGTAAGACTTTAAGCAACGGAAAAACACTTGTTAATGAACTTTAGAAAATAACTTTCTAAAATCTCTAGTAAAATAAATAAGTTTAGAAAACTAATAAAGCAATTTTCAGTCACATACAAAAGCAGATGCACACACACAAGATAAAGAGAAAGTTTGAGGGATAGAGATAACCACACAGAAAATTTATACTAATTTGGTAAAGCTTTGTTTATATCCAATTCTCAATCAACATTGTTGAGAGTTTCACTAAATCATTTTCTCTTACGAGCGAAACCAATATAGTCTTTCTACTAGCCTTCTCAAACTAAACTAATGAGCAGTCTATACAGTTAGCCCTCATCCACAAGTATTTTTTCTTCCTAGCTTCTCCAAACTATTTTACACTAATTACTATTGGATCAAGGCACAATACGATAAAAATTTTGGTGTTTCACTCCAAGAATACACTCAAGTTTTCCTAAAAATGATTGAAATGTCTTACGTGCAAAAGTTCAATCCAGCTTGAATGTGTTGTGCTTTTAAACTTGAATTTTGAATAGGATCATTGCCCCTTGATCTTTTCTCCTCTTAACATTCGTTGATCAATCTTTGTGCGTTCTAAGATTGGTCTTCTAGATATGTCTGCTAAGCTATATTAGTGATACCTATTGTAGTATAGAAAATCATTGGCCTTTGTTTCTAAAGGTACTTCAGGATCTATATTTTACAAAAACAAAAAAAAAGTGGTTTCTGAATTTATCATGTTGCAAAGACTTCATTGGGAATGATGGGCTTTTTGAAGTATAAAGTTGCTACGTCACAATCATAACTTTACGAGGTTTTGACTTCATTGAAATTCAAAGGAGTTTGATTGCTAGTAACTTTCTATTTTGTTGGGGGTGGGCGGGGTAGTATTTGCTGGTTCTATTTGCAATTGTAAAGATCTCAAGGCAAGCAGATGAGTTAAGGCTACAAGAGAAATATGTCAATTATTGAGTGATGTGAGGCAGGAAACAGAGTGCAAAAGAGTGATATACACTCAGTGAGGCTACAAATAGAGTGACACATGAGAGAAAACACTAAAGAGAAAGGAGTGGAGAGGGATACACTGTGGGGCTCAACTAAATGCCCAAATCTGTGAAGTGTGGGTGTGTGGGTGAACTATGCATGCGTGTTTTTGTGTGTGTTAAGGGGGTGATCTATGCTTGAGTGTGTATGTGTCATGGTGTGAATTGAATTATGGATACGAGTAGGTTATTACTAGTGCTAGTGGCTATTGAAGGAAACCAAGGTAACATTGCTGCCAACAAATGTGCAACAATTGTATAAGAGAACCCGATCGGTACTTCTAGAAATGGGTGTGATTGTGGTCTCATTAACTTGCACTAGCTCAACCTTGATGGCCATGGCCATACCGAAGAGGCTGACCTAGTGTGAGGTTTTAAAACCGTTCGAAAATGTAGTCAGGGAGGTATATAGGTAAGTGATGTTCGTAGTATGGAATAGTATGGCTTTGAGACATGAGCAAGTAGTGGGTAGAATTGTCCGCACAGAAATTATTTGACGTAAAGAAAGCCAAAAGCAAGCGTGCAATCCTGAAGAGAGGGAGGGATTGATATGAGGAGATTGGAGAGCCAAGACAGGCATTTAGATGAATGAGTACTATGTCAGAAAGTGTAAAGTTGATGCCTATGTGTGAAAGCTGGCAATGAAGAACATGAAGGGCGAGTTGAATCTTCATATAAATAGGTCTAGGTGGGGCAAATTTAAACGGCAACTCTGTATGACGTATTCTAGTTTTTTTTTTTTTCAGTTGTATTAATCGTTGGTCATGTACTTTTGGTTCCTGTACATTCTCTCCACTCAATTAGACTGTGAGCTCTTGAAAATCAAATTATAAAAAAATTAATTTTGATAGGCTAACAATAAAAAAATTAAAATATTATCCAATCAAATCTCATTCTATGTAACTAGAGCGTATGGAGTATAGAGAAAAGGTGGTGGATGTGTGGCATGCAGGTGAATTTATAGTATTAAAGGGAAAAATATTAAATAATTTTATATTTAAAATGATGTGATATAATTATTAACCTTTAGATAAATTAGTGAATTATGACATTTTATTTCATCAAATAATTAACAAAATTTTCATAAAAAATTATGTTCATATTTTTCTAAACATGTAACATTATTATTATTATTATTATTTGTTTACAACATGTAACATAACTCATATTAGAGATTACATGGGATTGTTGAGTTCGGAGGAGATATTGGCAAACTAAGATATACAATTAGTTTGAAGATGTTTTCCTCATTTTAATAATTGTTATTAAGGGTGCTTCTATTTTTATTTTTATTTTTGACAGAAAAATACTTTTAAATATACTACATTTTAGTTAAAAAAAAATTAAAATGGACCTTTAACATTATTGCTGTACCAGATTATTTTCCTAATTAAGAAAATTTATTAGCAAATTCATTGGTGTAAAAATCATCAGTCAGGTAACAAAATAATAGACAATATATAATAAGTCTTAGAAGAAGTAAAATTGAACAATAAACTATAGCAATTTGAATTAGGGTTAAATATATTTTATCCCATAAATTTTAGGTCATGTGCAATTTACACTCTGCCTTTTCAAAACATGTATTATAACACCCTAAACTTTTCAAACTGTGAAAAAAAAACCTCATACTTTTCAAATAGTGCAAAACTTTTAAATCATAATAGGGTGTCAAGTTGCACACAATAAAAAAACAGAGAAATTAATTACACATAGTATTCACAGACAAAGATGTCGAGTTATACAAATTAAAAAATCAAGAAGGTTAAGTGCACATAAGTCTTGCCTTCTTTAGTTGCCAAAATTATACTAAGTAATGTTTTGCACAATTTGAAAAGTTCAAAGTGTTGTGATGCATATTTTGAAAAATCATTATACAAATTGCACATGACCTAAAGTTTAGGAGAGTAAAATGCATTTCCTTTAACTTATTTGACAAACTAGAATTTTAATTAAAAAAACTAGAAAACTAAATTAAACCATATCTTTATTTAGACAAATTCTGCAATACTTCTTACAAAGTATGGTGTACCACACTCTAGGGTTATCATATGGTCTAGATATAAAGGTGTAAGCTTACATTTATCTTAGTAGATACACCATATTCACTCTTTTTCTTTATCTCCCCTCATAGTGTTCTTCTTTGTGACAACCCCCTTCACCTACACTCTGCCATTGTCCACCACATTGGCAGCGTGTGACCACTTTCACTTTGCTGCCATGATCACTCACTCTTCTATAAGTCTGCAACTCCATTATCATCACTTCACCATGACCACTAACACCCACCGTAACTAACCCAAGAACCTCATGCCATTAACCCAAGAACCTCATTGTAGCATGATGTTCATCTGAGTTTCCAATGTCACTCTATTTTAAATTTTTTAAATGATTAGCTCCTAGGTTTCGATTCAAATATCTTCCCGCAATGAGATTGACATAGTCACAGAGAGTCATACATAGATGAATTGGATCATTATTGCTACACTAAAAGGAAGGAAGAATACATATGCTTTCTCCAGTGGGTCTCTTATCCAGACTTGCTTGTTCATTTCAATGGCATGGATGAAATTTTCCTCCATGGTGTATATGCTCTTGATTTTTTGTACTCACATTGTGCATCATTTTTAATCAGTGAGGTTGCAGAGACTAATGATGTGGTGGATGGTTTTGGAGGTGAGAGCTAAGTGGCTCCCGTGAGGAAGCAAGGTGGCAAAGGACGCATGAGGGAAGAACAAGAAGAGGCAGAGGGAAGAAATAAAGTGTCAATCAGAATAACTATTGTGTGAATATGGTGCCCATGTCACGAAGAAGAGGCGGAGACAGAGATAGTGAGCGAGAGAGACAAGAGAGAATGAATAGAGTGTATCCATTGGGATAGGTGTAAGCATATACCTTCAGATCTAGACCATATGATATACCCATGAATGTGGTACAGCATACTTAATAAGGATAATGGGAGCATCCGCCATTCAAAAAAACTAGAAAACTAAATTAAACCATATCTTTAGTTAATTGAGATTATCTTAGAACTGAGATTCAATACTTCTTGATGGTAGCAATGCAGTGCAAATCTCTCTATCTCGTCCAAAAGAAACTCATTCTAGACACAATCCACAAACAGATAAGCTTCTACAAACTATAGAACAGAAAGGCTGCTGGAAAATAATCAGACAAAAATAAGGTTCGCTATTACAAGCTGCTCTCAACATCGTAAATCAGTGCCTCAACTTACAGTTTGGAACAATTAAAAGAGCAAGTATATCTCAATGATCGTTGGGGGATGAAAGGCTAAAAAAATTTTATTAGGAAAAACTAACTTTTAGGGTTTGTTTGGTTAAGGAATAAAATTGAGAGTAAATTTTCCACAGATAAATTCTATATATAAAATTACATATGAACCTCCTCCATAAAAAATTATCACCTATTTTTACCCCTAAACCAAATATGTCCTAAGTATATAAAAAATTTATACTAACCAAAAATTCAAAACCAATAGCAGGCTATAACTTCTCTTTATGTCTATATCAAGTGCTCTCGACCATACTCACGTACAATTACAGGTACACTTGTGGGAGGGACCTGCACCAAGGAGACCAGATATCGATAACAGAACTAGAAATTTTGCTAACAACAGTAGTCGAGTGGAATACATGGATCATACAACTCCATCGATTCTTATCATAAACTATCTTTATATACAAGTTATTAAAATCTGAATTCTTTTTAATAGCATAGTCTATGGTCGCTTTTAGTCCCTCTTGGCCGCTACCTCTTGAACTACCCTTCATTTGATCTACTTTCCTAATTAAGATTTTTACATGTTTTCTCATATGGCCTATAGTGAGATTTCTACCATATTTTTCCCCATATGCGCTAACCCACCTCTCTTTTTAATGCATTAGGATGGAAACAAGAATTAAAGAGAGAAGGGTGCAGAAATGTTGAAAATGTCAGCCTTGCTCAACATGAAAATAAATGGGATAAAGGGCCAAAGGATTGGTTGTGTACAACACAGGACAAATATTTGTAAGTTCAATCCTACTACAAAAATAAAGAGTAAACCCAAGCTAGTCATCAAGAATAATAGCCTTAGACAGTGATTCTTGTTTGTGTTGTGTGTTGTGTGTTTGTCACCAAAAGATTCCTAAGAATTAAGTTTGCAGTTTCTGAGAGTTTATTTTTCAAAAACTATTGTTCTCACAACTGAACTATACGAGGCCAACTATGAGGGTTTATTCTATAATAAAAGGATCCAAATGAAAAATAATGATAAAGTTAGAAACACAGTAGATATATAATTTTAAATTATATAAGTATGATAAAAATAAATAAATAGTAAAACAAACGCTCTAGAATTTGTATTTGAATCATTAATCAACTTATAATATAGTATTTAATGTATATTTATATACACTTCCTTATACACAACATGACCAATTTCATTAGTGCTCTTCGAATCACCATCGCATATAAAAATTTTCAATCATCGCTTATTGGTTACTTTGAAAATTGAAACACAGTCATAACAAAAAATAGACCCCTCCAAAATCTAGCCAACATTTTCTCAAGAATTGTGTATTAATATATAAGATTATATATATAATAAGCTTTCAATAAAAAATTAATAAAATAAATGATACTATCAAAATGTATCTATAAGAAATGGTAAGAATATATTATTAAAATATATTTTATGAGTAGCAAATATTTATGAAAAATTAATTAAAAAATTCATCATCTCATCCCCCTGCCCTTATTGCTCTTCTTCTTGAATAGAGAAATTACAATGAATTTATATTAAATAAGATATACCCGTGGGCATACTTATATTCATTCAAGTGAATATTCAAAATGGATTTTATAAATTAAAAAAAAATCCATCATCCTTATCCCACTTCTCTTTTTAATTCCCGAGTAAGGAAATGTGACTTCAAATTCATATTAAATAAAATAAAAATTTAAAATAAAACAAAATATGAATTTATGAGTATAATAAACTTTAATGAGAGATATTTTAATGATTTTAGTCAGAATTTATTAAAAAAGTTTCCATCATCTCATTCAACATTAAAAAAGTACCATAGTAAATACCATATAGCAAACTCTAAAAAATTACATGCTTACAAATTATTTCATAAGCACTAAATACCACCTCCCAGTAGAAGAAAACTGTAACCTTTTCCTCATACTTATTTGGTGCTAAATGAGTATCAAATACAATAACACATCTTCCTTTAGCATAATTTTTCAAGTAGTAGAGTGAAAGTTAACTATATTTGCCAATGTGTCACTTCATGATTTGATAATTGGGTAAAAATTTTCATACTGCTAGTATATTAAAATTAAATCTTTTTATAATATTAAATATTTAAAAATAAATGAACATTCTAATATTACATTGAAACGTAAACTAATTTTCATCCAAAAATAAAAGGATTGAAATTTTGCCTTTTCAAAAGAGCTTATTTAAAAGGGTCAATTTGGAAAGAAAAAAAAATCCTCTTTTAGAAGTTGTAATTTTTTTATCTTCTAGAGAGAAGTATTTTTTTAATAAAGTTTAATGTTAATATATTGACAGTGTGAAAATATTTTATATTATCATCCAATCAAATTTCTCTTATTGCATGACATTTCATGTAGTATGAGTGAAAGTTAATAACATTTACTATGTCATTACGTGTTTGGATAACTATGTAAAAATTGTATCCAATCAGTGTATTAAAATTACATTCTTTTTTATAATATAAAAAAAGAAAAGATGTTTAAAAATAAATGAAAATCTTTTAATATTGTATCTAAAATATAGATTAAGTTAGTTGTATCAAAATTATATATGTGAACTTGGTTGTACCATTTAGTATGTGCAATAATAGTCCATGCTTGACATTTGACAAATTGGATAACCAAAATTTAGTACAAGTTTTAGATATATGTCACCTCATTTGAAACTAGACAAAATGGTGGCGCACATAACTACCGTAAAACTTGTACAGCATACTCTATTCAACTTACCATTCCATGGTCTGTAACTATTGCTGAGACATAATCTGAAGGAGTAGCATCATACCTGCCAGTCAAAATAAAATCAGTCTATTCTTTTTTGGGGGCTGTTCACACAAATGAAATATATAAAGCTCACATCAAATTCAAAAGCTGCAAATTGTCTTCACTAGTCCAATTTTCCAGATAATTGACATCCATTCTTCCAGGAACCACGGCAACAGCATCTGGGTCACCTGCAAGCAATATGAAGTTTCCTCAAATACAGTTGCCAACTACATTTCAAAAAAGGGAATGTAGCTTTCTTGACAGAGTAAAAGTGAATAAAAGTGGGATGAAGATGCCTTGCTATTTTATACTATGCTTGATACCAATACAAATAAATTTGCATCTGAATTCTTCTTCCTTAATACATCTCAAGCATATGCTGAAGTGAAAATGCAACACTAACAAGTTGATGCTATCAAAATTACCTAGTTCATTGGAACATATTGAATCAAGTTGCACTCTTTCATGAAACTTATAAGCTTCACAACATATCAATACAGGGATGCGAAACGAATGAGCCACCATAGCAACACATGCAGTCCCAACCCTTGAATATACAGTCCCATTAGACAGAACGGCTGAAGCTCCCAGCAGAACTCGTGTGACCTCATGCATGACATAAGAAACAGAAGTTATAAGGGTATATGTACAACTCACTCCCTTTGCCAACAGCCTACGAAGTAAGGCCTGACTTTCAAGTTTTGGTCGTGAATCTACCAACACAACCCGAAACTGTTTCCCAAGATCATGGGCGTGTAAAAGAATCATCTCAACAACACATGACGATCCATATGTAAGAAGAACATCTCCATCCCTAACCTTTGTAGCAGCATGTCCAATAATCACCTTATCAGCAAGAATTATTTTTTCATGAATGAATCGGTCAATATCAGAACAAAGAGCTGCTTTTGCCTCAGATTCAGAATGACTTAAAGGCAACTTGGCAATACGACTCTTCACAAACCTAATTGCATTACCCATGCTAATAGAAATAGGCCTGCATTCTGTAAAAAATGAAACATAGCTACTGATTTTTGCAGTTAAGTCCCTGACAAGAGCTTTTTCAGGAGGAGTGTAGTAGTCTCTAATGGCTTCTTGAAAAGCTCTGAGCATTTCAATACAACGAGCATTATCATCTGATGTATACCCTGCCAAATAACGCAATCCAACCTGAGAATTAAATAAGCCAGTGAGCAACATATTTAAATTGCAAATTTTTCTTTAAGGTTTTTTGCAAAATATATGGACTCGTACATAAAACAAGTGGCTTAAGAACTTGGAGCTAGAAGAAAAAGAACTAAATTGACAAAGCGAGGCAATGGAAGCCATTTCAAAGCGCCCTAACACTTTTCCCCCTTCTGCACGGGAATTGATGCAGGTTCCCCCCCTCCCCACCCCCCACAGAGCAACAAAAACAACCACCCCAAAACAAAAGAAAAAAAAAGAAAAAGGAAACATGAATACTAATAGTATTAGTCTATTACAAAGCGTGCCTCGACATAACAGTAAGATTATAGATTTATGACCTTGAATTCACAAGTTTAAATCACAAGAGTAGGACAGTGTATATCTACCATCACCAAATCCCACCAGGAAGTCTTGTACACTAGGCACTCATACTCAGGCTAATAGTATTTATAGTTGATAGCACAAGGTGCATATTTGCAGCGATGACCACGTGCACTTTATATACACAAACAAACAGCAAACAGTTTAAGTTAAAATATTTAATGTTACAAAGGTTTTCAAAATTGCATTTGTAAGCACTGCAAACATACTAATATTAACAAGAAACAACAGAGATAATAATATCACAGACATTGGAGATTTTATATGTAAGAAGAAATAATTAAGACACAGAAATGCAATTGCATGTAAGCACAAAATTGTGCACTCCAGTGAATGAAAAGGATTAGTTAGTTCTGCCATTAATATTCATGTTCAGATCACATATTTAACAATATCTACAAATAGATGCCACGTACATTATTTTTGAACCCGCCTTACTAAGTTCCAATGAGTACCTTGAACACAGCAGGATGCACCAAATCAAGTTGGAAAAACTTTGCTTCAAGCTTAGGAAGCTGAGAACCATATTCATATTGAGGCAAATGCCGAAATAATTCAACTCTGTTTCTAGCTTCAGTTTGATTGACTATTGCACGCCTTTTAGCCTTTTCCACTCTGTTTTTGTCATCAAACTGCATTCGCGGAGGAGGAGCATCCTTTTTCCTCTCCTTCTCCAAAGGATGATCTCCCGATTTCTTGTCAGTAGCCACTCCAGATGTAACAGAAGGACCAGGTTTCTTTTGTGAAGACTGCTTCAAACATTTACCAGGGGCTGCTCTGCTAGATTCAGCAACTGCTGTTTGTCCATTAACTGGATACAGAAACTCAATCAAAAGCATAAGCACAAACTACAGGAGCAATATCAAGGTCGTAGAATTCCTGAATAGTTACTAACTAGCAAAAGAACTATCTGACATATTAAGGTCCATTAAAACACTGAGCTCCATATTCTCTCATTCAAGGCCAAATTTTATACAATTGATAGGATTATCATGCAGTCTAAATAACTTAATCGAATTTCAACAAGTCTTTCAGTAAAAATAAAAAAAAAAACTGAGAGCAAAAACTGAAGTTTCCAAAGTATAAGCAAACATAAAAAAGCCACCAGGATTGCTAAAGGAAGGTTTACCTTAATTTATTTGGAATTCACACAACCATGCAAGGACAAAAAATTGGTAAAAAAAATGTGAACCAACATTGATTTAATCATCCCTTTCATTTAAAATCCAGTTTAGGAAACAATAATAGTCCAACGTAACTGGCAATTATCATACTCAGAATAGGAAAAGGCTAAAATCTGAACACTGTAGCAATATACATAAATGAAATCAACAGAGATATAGAGAAATGAAATTCGAAATATCTTATCCTATCTTATATCAGTGGGATAAGTTTATCTTATCATCAGAACAATTCAATCGAGAGAAAACAAATTCTTAATGGCTACAACCTTTAGAAGCAGCTTTTGCAGCTCTTTGTGCCTCCTGCAAGGATCGTCTCTCAGCCTTTGTAGTTTTTGCTTTAAGCGGCTTTGAAATTGACAGCAGATCATGGTGTACTTCTTTGACAGATTCTTCCCTTTTTTCTGCAGCATGTTCTGCTTGTCATTAATATGTGAAAGAATAAGACATGCAAATATTTACATGCAGAAACAGCTATCTATCAGAAAGCAAAGCAACTTATATAGGAATAGGAGTAGTAAGAAAAAAAAAAAATCTAACCTATTTGGTCGGAGAAAAAAAAATTAGGGTGAAATTGTTTCAGTCTTTTTTCTTTCCTTTTTTTTCAACAACAAAGTGATTTTTAACTGAAAAATTATAGAAGCTGATATGATTTTTCATTTTAAATCGAAACATATACATTGTTTGATAAAACCTGAGACAGAGGCAACCTTACAATACTATTATCGCACCCCTTGTACTAGGAGGATGCAAACCATAAAAATAGAGATAGATATATTCGGGGGGGAAAAAACTGAGTACCAATATGCTTAACAAATCAATAATCAGGTTTATACTTTATACAGCTCACACATTGACCACTTTTATCAATATTATTAGGACCACCTAGGGTTTTTAGTTTTTATAATTTCTCTTGAATTAACATGTCTTGGCTCCTTTTTATTAGCATTTGTTTCATTTACCTGTGGCCCCAGCGACATTTTTCACGTTCACGTCCACAGCGAACCTATTATTCTCCCCCGAATTTTCCGGCAGCTTATTCGCCGCAGCCGGCAAATCGAACCCTCCACCGGCGAAACTCGAGTCGCTGCGAAGGAACCACCCAGACGAGTCCTCCGAGAACTCTCCGTCGCCGATCCCACCCATGCTAGAAGCCGGCGACGTCCCTAGCAGCGTCTCCGACGGATTGTAACTCCCAATGGGAACCTTGTCTCCCGAGGCCGCCGCATGGCGCCGGAACCCCGATTCCGGGACAGGCACGGCGGCGGTCCGCTCGGAGAGATGACGTGGCGGCGGCATCGGGTCCGGATGGGGCTGAGACTCGGGTTCGGATTGTGGAGCGAAGAACCCGACGTGCCTGACTTTAGGGTCTGTGACGCGCCGCGCGTCCATGGAAGGGAAGCGGTGGCGTTGTTGGGGGGGGGGGGGTGTCTCAGGTGATGAATGATAAGGAAGAGCGCTGGTGCGTAGAGGAAGAAGAGGATGGATGGAAATTGGGGATGGCCATTGGGGGAGGATTGGATTGTGGTTGTGGTTGTGGAATTTAGGGTTCCATTCCCATCATCATGTTCCGTCAACGTCCCCGATCGTATGAA
The DNA here is from genome assembly GCA_031216125.1 of Dalbergia cochinchinensis. Classification (NCBI taxonomy): domain Eukaryota; kingdom Viridiplantae; phylum Streptophyta; class Magnoliopsida; order Fabales; family Fabaceae; genus Dalbergia; species Dalbergia cochinchinensis. The sequence continues at coordinate 46,547,197 of CM062373.1, read as the reverse complement.
TGAATGGGATTTTCAGGCTTCGCGGAGCGGTAATAAGTAGCTGCACCGGTCAACCCAACCAGGTTACTTTTTCGGTGGCGGATAAAATGTTCCGCCCCTGTTTTGGAGCTCTTCACTTAATTACAACAAAATTACTTAATTACCCGTATTTTAAATTTCAACTAGTTTATTATAGAATGATTAATAGTAAAATTGTTATATTAAATATTAAAATTATGAGTAATATTTGGTGTATAATAAAATTACATAATAAATGTACACTACACACTTTATTATTATTAAATGTGATAGTGAGTGGGATGAATAGGAACCATACATCACATCTAATAGTGATAAAATAAGTGTTGTGCATTTGTTATGTAATTTTATTATATATCAAATATTATTTTAAAATTATTTATCTACATTTAAATAAGAGTACATAGCGCCTTATCACCCTTGAGGTTGGATGAATTAACACTTAGCCCCATTTTTTTAGCACTATAACACTCTGCCCCATATCTCTCATCCGATTAACGGTCAATTAACTTAAGAGTTTTGGTGGATGAAAAAACATTGAAACATGGGAACATTAAGGGGTGTTGTGTTGCTATCTCGATTCAGGGTAGTGCTAGGTAGGCTTGTGTATTGTTTAAACTGAGCTTCCCTATTGTCTCGGCTCCACCTATATCCATCAGCGGGGGATCCGTTATTGCTATCAATGCTAGGCTGTTTCTGTTTAATGATTGGATATTCTCGTTCGAAGGGACGTTTTGTATCGTGGGGATCCTATGCTTCTTCGGGCCCTCCGAGGCTTCATTCACAAGGCCCAACCATTCTGAAGTGTGGGCCAATCATGCTCTTTAGCCTATCGGGGTCTAATTGGGGACGAGGCAGCCCAGACAACCTAATGAAGGTAAAGGTCGGAAATAGGGTCGCGTATGATTGACCGGTCCATGTTGTCATCTCCTAGGATGTCTGGAAAATGTTGTTTTGTACCAAACGTGAATCAAGTGCATCAAACTAGGCTATCATTTGTTGATCATGCCTCTTGGCCCTCTGCTTAGTCCTTCTCATGTGCATCATCATGGTCCAAGCATCTCAAGTGAACCCATAAGACACTCACCTTCTCTAGCTAGTTTAGTCCATAGTCCACCCTCCACTTAATGAACTGCTAAAGGCCCAAATACATAGTGAACTACTCCTGCGACCTTATCAAGTTTTAAATTTTAAATTTTTTACCGTGTGGTTCTGAATTCATAGAGTGTGTAGAATTTATCAACACATGGGTTAACATATGGTAGAGTCTAAATCTTTTAAATTCCTGAGACATTCTTTAATTTGTGTGGAATTTGTACTAATGATGTTACTATTGAAAAGACCATTCCCAACACCTAACAATGAGGCATAAGGAGAAGCTATATGTTAAAAATTAGAAGACCTATTCGCAATATAAACTTAGGCCAAAGTGAAATAGGTGCTATTGATGAAAAATGCTTCTCTAGATAGTTAAGGCAACGGTAGTTTGTGCAGTAAGGCGGAGCCACAAGTTGAATATTGAGTGTGCATAGAGTTAGAACAAGGGGGAAAAGGATGGTGATGGGTGCAAGTAAGATTCTTTGTATCTTGCTTCACTTGCTTCTTTTGATTTAATTGAAGACTTGGTTCTTTCTTTTTGCTTCTAAAGAACAATGCCTCACTGACAAATTGCCTTCTATTGCTCCACCACTGTGAACCACCCAAAATCATTAGGAAAATTCCACTCTGGAGAGACTACCAAAGTCAGAGAACCTTTCTCTTCCAAGATGAAAATCACATATTGTACCCATGTTGATCCCGCACTTCATGCCACAAACAACCAAAAATAACATCATAAAAAGGGGATAACTGCTAACCAAATTGACAAAGCCATTAGTTCAACTTGGCAATGGGGTAGAGTGTCAATTTGTTAAAAGAATGGAGTTAAAATTTACTCTTTAAATAATTATATTCTCTGCATCAAAAAAAATTATACCCTATACATAACTATGCAGTAAAAAAATTATTGAATTTGTTAATAATTATATTAAAGTTTAATTATTCTTCATGTCCTTATAATTTCACTCAATTTTTAATCAAGACCATATAGTTTAAAAGCTTTTAATTAAATCCCTACATTATATAAAATTTTTCAATTAAATCTCTACTAATAGCAACTATCAAAAAATAGAATATTTCTATTATATTCCATCTCTATTTATTTCCATCTTTTTCTACATTGATTCATCTTCCATTCCCACCAGCCAAACCATCAATGAATCGAAAAACTCAAAACCACGGCAATACCACAACCTTACCCACCCTCATCTGTTGCTTCAAGTCACCCGCGTCATCCATTGCTGTGCACCCCCATCATATACACAAGGAAAGAAAAGTCCAAAACCAAACACAAGGAAAGAAAAGCCACAGATGCCCACGACACGCAGAGCTTTCTCTTTCTTCCATAAAAGTATTGCTTTTTAATTGTCAGCTAGCAAAATTAGAAGCTTTGCAAGTCTTCAGCCCTGGTAACTGAGCACTGCTTTTGTAGAACTTGATTGCAATATTACGAAGCGCTCTATCATAGACAAATATCTATGGTGTGAACTTGAGGCCTTCGAAGTGTCTATAAAGCAGGATTATAGTGACATTGTAAACCCTAACAAAATCTGGATGAACTGGCAGTGAAATGGAGTAAGAGCCATTATTGAAATCCTTCACCAAAAGCTTGGACTTCCATAATTCACCTTAATTATTAGCCTCAAAGTAATCCCTACCAACATAGTGAGGCGTCCCTGAAATCATCTAATATTTGAAAACAAACCTCATGAACGTGTCACCAACTGATAGCTCTATCATTCTCTCACCATCCAAACCAGGAATTATGATCTCAACAGTCTTGGAATCCATACAAGGTTCACCACCATGAGCTGACCATCTAGCTAGAAGATTTGAAGGAAAGAAAGGGTAAGAGAAAAGAAAATGGTCAACGAGGATCTTAGCCTCCTCGAGGTTAAGGCCAAAGATCTTGGTGCCCAGCGCTTCAATCTTCTTAGGGATGTTGACGGCGATAAGGGAGCGAAGGTGGGTGGCATGGGGGGAGAAGGGACGAAAGTGGAAGGGGAGCTTGTTGCTGGTGGTGGGAAGGTGCGCAGGTTTAAGGGGAAATGAAGATAAGATAAGGATGCTTTGGGCTTTGTTGTAATTTTTGTAATATTTTAATGTGTAATTTTTGTATAGACTATATTAAAAGAGTGTATTGATATATATGTTATTTTTAGCCATTTATTTCTATGCTACATATATTGAATAATTTAGATCAATGAGCTTTATGGTACACTTGATTTCATTAGATGCACCATAGCATTGCTGAAAATGTTTTTGTGACGGTGTTTAATGACAGAGACCTAATTAAAATATTTTAAAATAATAGGGACCTAGTTAAAAAATTTTAAATTATAGGGACCTAATTGAAATTTGAACAAAATTATAGGGACCTGCAGAATAATTAAACCTTATGTTAGTTGCTATACAATATAATGCTAAACAAAATAATTAGAAAAAAATAAAGTAATGCAACAAATAAATAACTTGCTAAATATTCTTAATGTAGAATACATGATATGAAAGAAAGAGAACCTATATAATTAATGTCTTCTCACTCATTTTTTTTATAAGATTCAAAATATTTGAAATAACATTACGAGTGAACACCTTATTTGATCCCTCAAGATTTTTGTATTGGACTATTTCATCCTTCAAAAAAAGAAATTAATCTCATAGTTCCTCAAGACTGAAAATGATGAACACATTAGTCCCTTTATTAGTTCTTCGTTAGTGGACTTACATATGTGGTACAGTACAATGATGACGTGCCATTAAAATATTAGAAGTAAGCTAAATAAAGTTATTTTGAAACATATTAGATTCATTTTATTGTCTAAAATATCACAAAATTGTTCACTTTGTCACTTATAATGGAGATTTAAATTACTCATTTTGTGATTTCAACTACCAAAATGAGTCATTTTAAATTTTATTCCACTTGAAATGACATATGCATCACTTAACATTATGTTAGCAGGTTAATGTGTAATTCTATTAGTGTTTAAATAATCAAATACATATACAGAGACTAATGTGTCATATTATTAAAATCTTGAAGGACCGCATGTTTAATTTCAATTTTTAAAGGACTAAATAATCTTGTGAAATTTTCTTGAGGGACTACATGAGTTATTTACTCTAACATTAAAATAGGATTTGAAAAATTTTGAAATATTTAATTTAATTAAAATATAACTTAGTTCCTATCTTCCCACTCATGAAAAAAATTATATAATGGCTTGAGAAAAAATAGATTTGAAAATAATTTTAAAAAATAATATGAATTAAAACTAATCAAAATTTGATCTCAATCGTCATATATTGATTGAAAAATTTTGTTTCTTAGCATTTGAATAATATGATAATCCTTTTATAATATGTCTATTTGTTTTATTATATAAATTTTATATTATGAATATTTGAAAATTATGATTACTCATCATTATTCATAAATAACAGTTTAGAACTAATTTCAAATTACAAATAATTTCATATCTTCTCACTCATTGAATAATTTATATAATATTTTCAGAAAAATCATATTTGAAAATAATTTTGAAAAAAAAATCCAAATTAAAGCTAATCCTGATTTAATCTCAGTCATCATATGTTGATTGAAAAAGTTTAATTTTCAACATTTGAATAATTTGTTTATCATTATATAATCATTACGGAAAACTTTGCGAATCACCCAACATTCTATTGTTCCATACCTTTTATAATGGTTAAGAACACAATAAGAAGAGTCTTGTTTTTGTTCCTCTATGAGGGGCTTCCTCTCCGTTATGGGCCTCAGCATCTCGTCCTTTAACCACTTGATCACCATTTCCATCACCTGATCCCTTGCAATAGGGATAGGAGGAGTTTCTTATTTGGACCTATAATCCTTAGGCGATGGCGTCATCATATATATAGTTGCATCATTTATGACGTTCTGCAGATGTACACATATCCACCACATACTAGATTTCTTTGTCCTTTTTTTCGATCCTTCTTATTGCCTCAAACACATCTTCTGCTATTCTCAAGAGCTCTGAGAAGGTAGTTATTCCTCCTAATGAAAGGAACATCTGAAAACCACCCTCCACGTTCTTTATACACCTGTAGACCAAATCAGGGTTAGGGAATGTCTCTTTACACTGTCAAGCGCAGTCTCTGGATGTAACACCCTAAAAATTAGTTAAAAATTAATTTGAGTTTTATTAGTCATAATTTCAAAAATCTGACAGTATCAATAATGATGAGGATGGTTTCACGGATTTGTAAAAAGTAAAAAAAAATGTGAATAGTAACTTGCGGGCCCCATGGGCCCATCGGGACAGTCAAAACCATAGAATTAGGACCCGAAGGTGCCCAAAATTGAGGAAATATAGAATTAGATTAGAAATGATAAGGAATGAGAATTTTAGGCTTGAAATTAATTTTCGGGCAATGTTTGATTACCTGGGTATGATATTTTACCCGTTCGGTAAAATTTGGGTGTGTAATTTTTAATACCGAGATAATATATTTTCTTATATTAGGATTTATCTAGTTATGACATAAAGTATTCAACCATTTATTATAAGATAAATATGACCAAACTTTTTCTCCAAGAAGGCATTTTCATCCTCAACAGAAACCATACAGCAGAACCTCCATTTCCTTCTTCATCAAAACCTTGATTTCAACCTCAAAAATCCTAAGTCAAACCTTGGTAAAATCAAAATCTTCCTTCACCAAAATTGTTCTATACTTCAATCTCTATAAATATAACCGATTAGAATCTCTAAACCTTGTCTTATTACCTCATCCTTCATTGATTTGAGGAGGGTTTGAGTGTGTTTTAAGACCTTTGGAGTGAAGAATTTCCATCTTGGACCAAGCTAGAGATAAGAATACAATAGCTCCCAAGAGTAGGGTTTTCTTTGGCTTTTTTCTTTCAATTTTTTTTTTGAGAATTTCTAACTGGTTTTAATCCGAGATTTCTAGTTAATTTGGTTGATATTATGTTGATGTTGATGTATGAATTTTGGTGAAGTTTTTGAATGAGGTTAGAAAGATCATTTTGTCAAAAAATGTTGAGTGATACTTGTTGGATTTTCGGTTTTCTTACAGGCAGTGTGTGATCACAAATTTTTTGGGCATGTTGTTGGCATTTTCATGAGCTGAAAAAAATATATGTTGAAACTAACATCTTGGGATAGTCCCACAAATTTTCTTGGTTCTTATTTTGAGTTAAACTGCTTTAGAAAAATCAAGAACCAAAATTAAGCATATGCTGTCTAGATTATGGGAACTGAAGCTGTGATTTTGTATAATTTTGTTACAATAACAGATGATTAAATTATCCTTTGAAATTTTTACAGGATACTTATAACATCTCGAAGTATAACCATGTTTTTTATTCTGAATTAATTCAAGCATTTGCTAGGGTTAAAAATTATGAATTATGGTTCTTGAGCTGAGGTGAACTAGTTTCTGACCACTAAATTTGTAGAATTTTGTTAATAAATAGAGAACTCTATTTACCCTAAAATTTTTATAGGACCTTGGTGACACATTGAGGTATCCTTGATAATTTTTACAGACTCTGAAATGATTTTTTTACATGCAAATAAATTTGTGCCACAATAGTGTGAAATCTGCCATTGTGCTAAGAATGAATTGATGCTTTGAATTGATGAAATAATGGCACCTTGTACTAGTATGACATGAGCACATGAATATGAATATGAATAATTGAGCATGTGAGCTTAAAAATGAGGTTAGGTATACATAGATATGAATGTTTATTACAATTACTCATATGCGAAAAAAAAACATAAGATTTTGTTTCTTAGGCTGGAGAAAGTAAATCCAGTTTGTTAGGGAAGGTAAACCTGACTACCAAGAAAAGCATAAGATTTATAATCCTTGGGCAGGAGAAAGTAAATTTGGTCTGTTGGGGAAAGTAAACCCGACTACCCTTGAATTGAGTCGGGAAAAGTAAACCTGGCTAGGAATAGGTCTATGTGAGAATTGGAGAAAGTAAATCCAATGATCATGTATAGGAATGTGCTCAGTCCTGAAAAGTAGTCTATTACCTATTATTGCCATGCTGGGGATGGCGATATGTAATGCCCAGATGTGACAGGATTAGTCGAGGGCCAAGGCAAGTTAAAGAAGTAAACTTTCTAAGTAATCCTTTGTCTTATATGCCAAGTGAAAAAGTTTAGTATCAATATTGAGACCAATATGTTTAAGTGATTGAATGTTAAAAGTAACCCACTTCGAAAGTGTGATTTGAAACTTTAAAAATAAACTGTTATTATGTAATGCATAACCACTTTTTCTAAATAAACCGAAGTGGCTGGGGCGATAACAATGATACTATGATTGTGTATTTGGGGAGTTACCTTACTGAGAATTGTATAATTCTCACCCCTATGTGTTTTTGTGTTCCCGTATCGCCTCCAGGTTAATCCAGAGAATGATGCGGCTGCTACGTGAAAGAACTCAGGATTACAGTAGTTTAATAGTTGATGTTTTTAATTTACTGTACTTAGTTGAAGTTATATGTATGTAAATGTAATAGAGAATGTATATGTATTAAAGCTCTTGGGAGAGCTTCTTTTTGTACTTAGCTATGTATTCAATAAATGTTGTGTTTCTTTGTTATATATTTTGATCGAATTACGCTATTTATGACATGAACCTATCGAATTTTCTATAGTTATTTAAGAAAGGTCCGCTAATTTATAAGTAACAACTCTCGAGTTTGATGTCATGACTTAAGGATGACATTGTACTTAGGAGGATGTTACACTGTACCTCTTTATGAACTGGACTAGACCTTTTCCAATCTTTTGCTTTAATCTCCCAAGGTCCATGATGTGCATTATGCTTTCTTCCTCGAAGAACTTGTTGCAAAAATCAATTGCCATATGCACCGAGTTATTGATAGAGTTTGGCCTCAGTTTTGTGTACTAAGTGAATGCCCTCCCTGTTAGGGACTTAGAGAACTCCTTCAATCTCTAGTCATGATCTCCCTTTTGGCTGCCCAAATCGTCCAAGAACGAGATAATGTGATCCGTCATACTTCTAGTCCTATTAAACTTCCTAAAAGGGAGGGACTGATACTTCGCAGGTTGTGGTCTTGCCATTACCTGAGCATTAAACAATGCATTCAAGTCCTAGGAAAAATTGCTCTCCTCCCATCTATTTTGGAGGAGGTGCATAATCTCTGCTTAAGTGATAGGCTTCTCTTTAGCAACTTCCTTTATTAATCTTACTCACTCCCTTTCCTTTTCATGATTTGCTTTGCGCACCATTACCATCTCCTTTATTAGGAGCCTTACTTGGGTACTAAGGTGATTTTAGACATCTACCACATTGTTGATGAGGTGTGCAATCATGATTACCTAAGATGTTTGGGGTAATGTTGGTGAATGGTGTCTCCATGGTAGGAAAGAACTCTATGGTGGTTCTCCAGGCATTCTTATTTCCTATCTTACTATGTTGGTCATCTTTGGAATACAGTATCGTGTTTTCGTCTCCTCCTCCAAGGAAGTCCTCTAGGTTGAAAGACAAAGCCCTTGGTGCAATGAGTGGATGTCCAGTTTGCTCACTCTCACACATTGGTCCAAATGTTCGTTTTCCATTTATCCTCAATGGAGTCGCCATTGATCCAAGCAGAAAGTTGACAAAGTGTTTTAGTGTGAGTCATGTGTGTTTGAGATTTGGGTTAGTAAGAATATAAGAAAATGTGGCATATGGAAAAGCAATGAATAGGAACCTCCTTGAAGTGGGTTAGTTAGTGAACAGTAATCCAGCCTTGTGGGAATGTGAGGGATGATGCAGAAAACTCCTTTTTCCCCAATACAATGACGTCATGTCTCCCTTACTATATTCCCTCCTATGGTCTAGCTTCCTTTTCTCTCTGTCTATTTAGGATTCACTCAACTCACCGCTTTTCTCATTTTTAGTCAAGGTAATGTGTTTGGGTAGTCATGTGTGGATCTCTAGGTATTGATTGGATAAGACATAAAGGTGACTCTTGCAAAGTGATGAGGTAGCCCTTTTATGACATGGGTTGAATTGAAGAGGCTCTAACCTAGCTTTGGGCTACAGTCAAGGAAATCCTATATTTGGGCTGTTTTGGGATGGTAGACATATGTGATCAGGTTTACTACTAAAAATGGGTCTTCTCCAAGGTATGGGCTATTCTTTCTCTTTCTTCTTCCTAACACGGCATCTTCATTCTATTGAGTTGATGGGATACTTGCTCACCTTCCCATGGGCCGCCCCTTATGTAAGCCCAATAACTTTGGGTATGGATTTCATTACCCAAACTTACCAAGCCACATGAAGGATAGTTCTCTTAGGTCCTAACTTCAACCTATGGAGTAGTACATTAATGGGCTTCATCCACATTCCCATCAACCCTATGGGCTTTGGATAGGGCCTATTTCTGGCCAAGCCATCACTAAGTTTGTTTGATTATAGTATTAAATTGATTCAAGCAAAGTGGAAGGGAACAACCAACTATAAATGCATGTTATATACTCTAGTAGCAAAACTTATGATCGATAAACTTTTAATAATATATTATCAAAATTGCACACAAACATAAATATAGTGACTATACTATCAAAGGAAGATATCTTATAAAAATTTCATGAATAAAAAATTATCTTTAAGAAAGTTTCATCAAATAATAATTTGAATTAACTCAAACTAAATTATTTAAAAATTAGCTAATCTACTGAGAATTAAGACCATTATGAATTAAATTTTTTTAATACATATTATTTCCCTTTCTTATTACTCAATTCTTTAGACAAAAACCTCAATTTGGTTCCGCTCAAATTTTAAATCAGACAAATTAGTCCTTTAAGAGAAAAATATCTAAAGAAGTCCGGGCCAATTGAAAAATTTAAACAAATTAGTCCCTCTATATGAGAATTAATTTGATATTTTTCGCGATTTTTAAAGGACTGATTTGTCCCATTTTATAGAAGGATCAATTTATTCGATATTTTAAATTAACAAAAACCTATTTGAATATTCTTTTGGGAACTAATTTTTCTAACGCAATTAAAGAGCGACTAATTTGATGGTTTTTTCAATTTTTTTTATTAAAAACAAGAAAATAAATAGTCTCAATCTTATCCACTTTGTTAAAGAGCATTGTTATTCTAATACCTAAAAGTGGGTGTCCAATTAAAACACCAACTCTGTTACCGTTGGATGTGATGGATGAGTAAAGAAAATTGATGCCACTATCACATCAAACGGTCATAGAGTGTATATCGCAATTGGATACCCATTTTTAAATGTTGGAATAACATTTTCGCTCTGTTAAATCTTTAAGTCACGGATAGTGTTATGTGTACAACAAGATTGCATAATATATGTATATCACGCCCACTTACTCATCACATCTAATAATAATAAGGGGTGTGATATATATTTATTGTACAATCTTATCATACACGTAATATTATTCTTAAGTCCCCTATTCCAACATAGCCAAAAGTCCTTTGCTTCTCCACGTGTACCTTGCATGTCACACGTGTCTCCTTAACACACCACCTTCTTTCCCACCTCTCTCTCTCTCTCTCTCTCTCCCTTCCTTGGCCCTTTTAGATAGTACAATTCTCTTTCACTCTTCTTACGTTTCAGCTACCATGGCTGACCATTACCTAAGCCCATCTTACACTGACAGGAACACATCAATAAGAAGACCCACCACTCTCACAACCACCACGACCTATACACTAATACCATTGCTTCGAAAACTTCAAGAACACGTCTCAAACTTAACCCAACTCTTCGGCCTCTTAACCTTTTTCATAATCGGCACCATTTTGCTCCTCTTAATGGGCCTATCCATCGTGGGATCCATTATAGGCCCGGTCCTTTTCTCGCCGTTGATCGTCTTGTCGAGCCCAATATGGGGTCCACCTTGCTTCCTTATCTTCCTTGTCATGGCAGCGTTCTTGTCATTTTGCGGGTTCGGAGTTATTATCGTGGCTCTGCTCTCTTGGGTGTACTGTTACTTCAAGAGACAGTGCTTGCTCTATTTGGACTGGGTTTACTCAGCAAGTCATGTCAAAGACTACGCTAGAGATTATGAAAATGATGGTGGTGGTGGTGGGTACTTGCGAAGTAATAAGGTGATATATGCAGCGCTCGGTGCTTGATTGAGGAGTGGAACTGAGCCACTGTTGAGACAGTTCGGTTTTCTCGGCTTGGATTATATTCAGCCAATTTTTTTCTATTGAAGTTACGTTCACGTTCACGTTTTCTTTTTTTCTTTTTAGTGTGTGTGGGCATTTCATGTGATTTTTTTTGAGTTTGTACCTGAGAATCACGAATATAATGCTTGTTGTATATGAAAATTCTATTTTTTTTTATACCATTTATGGGTAAGTACTTTGGGGCTTGGTCTACCACGATGAAATTGAAGGGCAACGAGTTATGGTTCAAATATGAATTTTATCAGGTTTAAACTTTGGTTTCTCTTAGGTTCCAGCACCTTTACTTCTAAACCCAATAGTTATAATTTAATTATAAATATTTAAAATACTAATAAAGTTAGTTAATGGGACATGTGATAAATTTTCAGCCATAATTTATTTAGAAGGTACTGGTATCCATAAATTTTATAGAATATCAAAGAAATTCCCTTAAGTTTTATTTAATTCAATCATCAAATCCCTTTTCTTCCAATTGATTGATGCAAATTCGAGTTGCACTTCATAATACGCACTCAGTTTTATAATTAATTTGGGCAAATTTGAGAATCACGTCACATTTGTTTCCAATACATAGTTTGATAGCTGTCTAGAATTTTTATACCATTGGTGCTTAAAAATCTTTTAATCAATATTTTTTTAGTTAAAAACTCAGTCTTTTAACGTGGGAAAAGTGTGAATTGTCTTATTTCTCCCGTAACTTGCCATTTTATCTAAGATCGACTCAAGAATTATTGATGATACTCCAAAGGAAACTGTAACTATATATCCTCTAGTTGTTCTCCAAATAGGACGGACTCTCGATATTTCAGAGGAACCTGCAACCATAATACTATATACATTCTAGTTGTTCTCCCCAAGCAAGGGACTCTTAAAGCAAAATAATGTTATGTTTGAGAGAGTATTCTTAGGCAATCATCATCAACGCCTAAAATTACTTTTAAGTGCTCAAACATGGATATGGGCTAGATGTAGGGGTGGAAATAGGTCAGACTATATTTTCTTCTTAATAGGTCAGGCCTCTGTTACAATTATTTGGCTTGAGCCTTGCTTATGCTCTACTATAGGCTATTTTTCAAGTATTAGTCTAGCCTATTCATAAGCTTGACCTGGCGTGAAACTTGTTTACAAGGCTTGTAATTTTAAAATTTTCAAAATAAAGCTAAACACCTATGAACAGAACAAGATATTTTATTAGTCACCATTATGGAACTACTATTTTTGATATAGAACAAGAGAAAATAAAAGCAAAATCAACACTCAAGTGAAGCATATGTAAAGTCATAATTACAATTTTTTACATTACAATTTGTTTTTTACATTACAAAATCATCATTAACACAACAAGAAAATAAAAGCAAACAGGGTAGAAAAAGAAATCAAATCTGGGATAAAGGCCATCCATACGACGATGAGGCATTGGTGAAGTCCTGTGACGTGGTGGCTTCATGTTGGTGATGGCGTTGGGCTGGTGATGGCATTAAGCTAATGGTGGTCATTGCTTCACAGAATAACCATCTCTCATGGTGGCACTATGCTAAGAGAGTGAGAGTAAGAGTTTGAGCCTTGAGCAGAAGTGTAGCAGCATCACAAAACAGTAAGGGTATTAGTGTTTGCGTATTTTGTGTAACTAGCATTGTACCTATACAATGCATGTGTTACCAACACGTACCCTTGTACCGGATGTCGGCATTACAAACCCTTCCGGATGGTAGACCGCACAACGGGAATGCACTGTAATAGGGGGTCTCAAGAAAGACTTTAGGGGGATTCAGTAAGAAATCCCCCGAAGTCCTCGGTACCCATATTATTGGATGATGGAGCAAGAGCGAAGATAGTACAATAGGGCCTCGAGGCCACGTTAGGCTTCTAGAAACATTTCCATGACGATCCATATACTTTCTGTACTGTACAACTTAGCCTTAAAAATGCCATCTTGGGACACACTAGTAAGATATAAAAGAGAAGTGGAAAGAAGAATGAAGGTACGAGGAAAATACACTAACCGTTTGGACATTCTCTGAACATCTCTAACTTGGGCATCAAAGTGCTTTTTGCAGGTACCCCTTAGGTGTCCCCAAAGGCCCAAGAAAGAAATATTAGAGCTAACTAGCAACTGTCAGTATGAACAGAACCACCTCCAACGTTACACGCTGGTAACATTAGCGCTGTTGCTGGGGACCAACTCACCACTCTTTACAATCCTCACTATTATACTCCATTCTTCTTACCCTCTTGTAAAAGCATCCTCCTTTCACCCAATCCTCTTCTCATCTAGGCACACATTCCCCTACACCACACAACTACAATATACATCCCTACCATAGCTTCCTTCTAAAGTTTCCCCTAGCCTTCACGTAACCTTATAAGCTCAGCATGGCCAGAACTAAAACTACCAGTTGAGCCCTGTCAGAAGGTGACATCGCCACTGCTACACCAGGACGCCCCGTTGCCTTACACTCCTACCCTGCAGACGGCCATACTACTTTAGAATATGCTTCAGCTAGTGGAGAAATCGACCCTGAGCCGGTAGCAGCCCTAGAGCGAAAAGTCCCATAACCCACTAGAGCCCAGCCTACCTCAATGGTGGAGATACCAGAAAGTAGCGCGCTACCTTATCATGAGATACTCTACTTACTGTAGGAACAGAGCGTGAGATTGGCAAGCCTGGAAAGTGAAATAGAAAGAAGAAAAAGGCATGATGAGAGGCACCAGAGGGATAATGCAGCGGTCGAAGAGGCTGAAAAGAGGTTGAGGAGAAAGGATAGAAAAATTCGGGACTTAGAAGAAATGTTGAAGATGATCGAGGATGCCCGGGTAGAAGAGCTGTGAAGGATGGCTAGATGGGGGGACAACGAGACCCAAGGGGACTCGTCTTAACCATCTACGTGCCAAAATCCTACTTTCCACCCGGGCGTCTCTTAACGAGAATCCCTTTATCAGCCTTCAACGAATGAGCCGCAGACACAAGAACCCCGTACTTCAGAGTTTACCGCGAAGATTGCCTATCATGAAGACCTGGACACCCCACTAGATGAAGTAATAATGTGATACCCAGTCCTTGTACGTTTCAAGCTACTAACGGATATGAGATAGTACGATGGGACGATGGAGCCCCAAGAGCATATTGACATCTTCTGAAAATAATGAGGCGCTCAAGATTCGAGACTTGACCCCTTAAACTGCCTTGGTCACTCTCATAGGGGAACTCAGACGGGGGGATTTCTAGAGGTCATTAGAGAAGAAGGAACCAACAACATTGGAGGAATTACAAAGCCAGGCAGAAAAGTATATCAACTTAGAAGAAAGGTTACGGCTGATAGGAGAAGGTGGCCATAGAAGGATGAATCCACAAAAAGAAGAAAAAATGAGAAGAGAGAACCAACTTCCACGGGGAGCACACTTTCTCGAGTACACCCCACTTTGGATATTCCTTGCTCAGCTATTCTAGGAGATACATGCCACATAACGCCTACCCAGGCTGATAGTACTAAGAACTACCCCACATACAGACAAGAGAGTATTCTACGAGTACCACGAAACACATGGGCATCATACGTAAGATTGTAAGGATCTTCAACATGCAATGGAAGAGTTGATTCGAAATAGAAAATTGGCCCGATACGTGGCCGACCAGAGAAGCCCTAGGAAAAGACGACCATCCCCAAATAGATAGGACCCTGGAAGGAGGTAGCCGAGTCAGGTAGTTGAAGATGGACGTCATCTAGAAGCAGGAGGGGAGATGAATCGAAATCCCATGGCCCGAACAATAGACAAGATATTTGGAGGTTTTGCGGGAAGCAGAGTATCCAAGTCTTCCCAAAAAAGGGTCCTCAAAGAGGTTATGAGGATTGAAGGGAGGGAAACCCAGACAAAGGTAGCACGTTTCCCCTCTCTTACTTTCTCAGAATAGGACAACCCCCACATAGTACCAGGGCACGATGATGCCATGGTAATTTCCATGATGGCCCTAAATATGGACATCTGGAGGGTGTTGGTAGACCAAGGAAGCTCAGCGGATATCCTCTTCCGAGATGTTTTTGACAAATTAGGACTAAAAGATACCAACCTTAAAGCATACCCTGAAGATCTTATAGGGTTTACAGGAAAGAAAGTAAGGCTAGACAACTACATCACCCTGCACACCACTATAGGAGTCCCTCTACTGGCAAAAACTATAGTGATGGATTTCTTGGTCATCAGAAAAACATTAGCATATAATATCATCATGGGAAGGCTCGTGATAAACAAGCTGGGAGCCATAGTCTCAATTGTTCAATTGGTTATGAAGTTCCATACTAACCATGGACGGGTTGTGATGATAACTGGAAGTTAGGAAGCAGCTCGAAGATGTTATGACACAAGTTTGGAGATAGGAAAAAACAAAGGACCCACCGAGAGCAGGGATGTGGCAGTAGTGGATCTTGAGGTCTGAACCCACAAGGCAGGAGACCGTCTGGAGCCAGGAGGAGAGCTTGAAGAAATCCAAATCAGCAGTCAAGGACAAACGACCAAGATAAGCAAAGAACTTCCCAATGCGGTAAAATCGCAGCTGATAGAGTTCTTAAGGTTAAATGTAGATATCTTTGCCTAGACAGTCGTAGATATGCCCGAAGTGGAGCCACAGGATATGTGCCATTGTTTATCCATTCAACTCAGATCCATGTCGGTCATCCAGAAGAGAAGAAGGATGTCACCAAGCAGAAAGCAAGAAGTAATCAATCAAATGGAAGAACTGTTGAAAGCTAGCTTCATTAGAGAAGTCCAATATCCAACTTGGCAATCAAATGTAGTCATGGTCCCAAAGGCAGGAGGAAAAATCTGAATGTCCATGGACTGTACAGATCTCAACAGAGCATGCCCAAAGGACCTCTATCCCCTCCCTAGTATTGATGGGCTCGTTGATTCAGCCTTAGGGTTCAAGTTCCTATCATTCATGGACGAATATCCTAGGTACAACCAGTTACCCATGGAGCCTCAAGATGAAGAAAAAACGGCCTTCATAACACTCCAAGCAAAATACTATGCAAAGTGATGCTGCTTGGACTAAAAAAAGCTGGGTCCACTTATCAGCGATTGATGAACAAGATTTTTGCTAATCACCTCGGGGTGATCATGGAAGTGTACATTGATGATATGCTTGTCAAAACACCCGACTTTGAATCACTGCTACCTAGCCTATAGATAATCTTTGCGTGCCTCTGAAAATACTGGATGAGTCTCAATCCCACCAAATATGCCTTCGCAGTAATTACGGGAAAATTTCTTGGTTTCATGCTGACTCACCGAGGAATAGAGGCCAACCCGGAAAAGTGCCAAGCAATATTGGATATGAGGATTCTAGCCAGAAAAAGGAGGTCCAGAGATTAATAGGACGTTTGATAGCGTTGTCGAGATTCTTATCCTAATCAGCACGAAAGTCGCTACCACTATTTGAACAACTTAAGAAGGATCAGGAATTCAATGGACAGATGAATATGAAAAGGCATTTCAACACTTCAAGCAATATCTGGCTTTGTCACCCACCTTGACCAAGCCTGACAAAGACGAGGAACTAATTTTCTACCTTTCAATAGGAGATCGAGTGGTCGGCATGACATTAGTCCAGGAGAAGGGAGAAACCCAAGAGCCCGTGTACTTTACCAGCAAGGCACTGCATAGACCCTAGATCTGGTATCAAAGGCTAGAGAAAGCAGCGTTCGCTTTGATCCTCGTGGCATGAAGACTGTGGCAATACTTCTAGGCACGCCCGATACGGGTACGAACAGAACAATTAATCCACCAAATCCTTCAAAAGCCAGACTTGCTAGGATGAATGGTAGCTTGGTCCATCGAACCCTCTAAGTTCCACATCTAGTACAAGCAGCGTTTTGCCATCAAAGCCCAAGCGCTTGCTAATTTCATCCAAGAATGGACCGATGAAAAACTTTAGAAAAGGAAGCACAATGGAAACTCTACGTTGATAGTTCCTCTAACCCAAAGGGAAGTGGAGCAGGAGTCATGCTAGAAAAGGGAAACCAGACAAAAGTTGAGATGTCAATAAGCTTCGAATTCGTAACATCCAACAACCAGGCAGAATATGAAGCTTTGCTTGCTAGACTGAACCTTACCAAGGAACTTAACATTACCAGCCTTGAAGTTTTGACATATGCACAAGTTGTAGCGTCACACCTATCAAAAGAATACGTAGCAAAGGAACTGCGACTTCAAAGGTACCTAGAACACCCCAAGAGCACTATTTCAGAAATAGGGGACGTACATGTTAAACACATTGGTAACCACTCTTTTTGTAAATATTTTCCCTTTTACACTTAATGCTTTTGCATTGTTTGAGTTTAATTTCCAGGAGTTTGCTAACTTTTGTATATAATCCCCCTTGCACTTAATTTTGCTTGGTGTTTTCTTTTCAGTGACTTTTACACAATTTTGGTTTATGTCTCTTATGAGTTCTTTTTCCTGCAGAGAAGTTCATGGTCATCTGAAGAATCATCTTTGGTAGTGCACTTTGGAGTGGAGCTTAGAGCACACATGAGGGAAGAATGAGAAGCTATTTGCCCAGACAGCTTCGCTGCAGCAAGCATCAATCGCTGCAGCAAGCATCAGTCGCTGCAGCAAGCATGGAAGACAGAGCTTAGCCAAAAATGAAGACATTCTCACTGTAGCGAACATCACTCGCTGCAGGAGCGCGAGAAATGGTGCCGGTGGAGTTTTTGAAGCTCGTTCGCTGCAGCGAGCATAGTGGGACTGAACTTGAAAGTTTAATTTTGTAACTTAGACCCGCTTAGGCCCCTTTTTAGCAAATTTTATGTTGATATAATGCCTTGAGACACGATAATTGAGGCATTCTTTGCCAAATTAGAAAACAACCTAGGTTTTAGAGAGAGCTTACTTCTTTTTTTTTCTTCTTCTTCTTGCTCTCTCCCTTCAACAACTCATTGTTATACTTAGTTTAGTTATCTTTTATGCAGATTTTAGTTTCTGATTCTTACTCTCTTTATCTTTCTCTGATTGTAACCTCTTTCATGGAAGGGTAGTGTTTTAGTTAGCTAAAGGGATTTAACGGTTAGGGTTGTGCTTTGAAACATTATGGTTACTAATGCAAACCTTGGTGTTGTTCTTTTTCTCCATATGTTTTCCTCTCTATTCATGCTTAGGATTGTTACAACGAGTGTGAGAAGTGGCGCTGGTGGAGTTTTTAAAGCCTTGCAGCAAACATCACTCACTGTGGCAAACGTAGCGAGACCGAACCTGAAAGTTTAATTTTGTAATTTAAACCCGCTTAGGCCCCCTTTTTAGCAAATTTTATGTTGATGTAAGCTCTGAGACATGAGAACCGAGGCATTCTTTGCCAAATTAGGAAACAACTTAGTTTTAGAGAGAGCTTACTTCTTCTTCTTTTTCTTCTTCTTCTTCTTACTCTCTCACTTTAAGAACTCATTGTTACACTTAGTTTAGTTATCTTTTATGCAGATTTTGGTTTCTGATTCTTGCTTTCTTTATCTTTCTCTGATTATAACCTCCTTCATGGAAGGGTAGTGTTTTAGTTAGCTAAAGGGATTTAAGGGTTAGGGTTATGCTTTGAAACACTATGGTTATTAATACAAACCTGGGTGTTGTTCTTTTTCTCCATATGTTTTCCTCTATTTTCATGTTTATAATTCATTTGCATGTTGAGCTAGGTGTTGTTTTATATATGTGAGCATGATTTGTGAGCATATTTAATCTAGCTTGTTGATTGAATGCATGCTAATTGATTAATTAGTGAGTATTTAGTTAACTAAGAGAATAGAAATAATTCTTGATTCAGGATTGGACTATGGCAATTGGTATTTTAATTGGCTCATACATTTACATGTTGTGATTGCAATCATTTAAGTGTATGTGCTTTATGTTACCCCTTAGTTGATTAACTTTGAAGAGAATTGCTAGCTAATTGTGTGATTGCATGATTAGTACATAGTTCCACATCAAGCGTTTGAAATCTTGTTATGTTAATGATTAGCACTCCCTAGCTTGAAAATCCCCTAGGCTAGTTTCCTTTTATAGTTGTTAAATTTAATCACTTGTTATTTCAATCTTTATCTATATGCAACAAAAGCCTCGCATTTTTTACTCCAGCTAATTAGTTCAGCTTCTTCGTGAGACGACCCGGATAGAATATCTAGGTGCCTTGTGCAATCCGGTTTGGGAATCTAATTTCCTATTTTAAACTTGGTGTTACTAATGGCTAGCTACCAAGTTTTTTGTGCCGTTGCTTGGGAATGAGAATATTCCTGCTGAGCAGGCCTTCCAGCGAGCCATGCACAGAAGTCCCTGCCTTTTTAAGAACCAGATCTTGCATGAGGACCCTTCAGAGAACAGGCTGCAGGGGGTGCTTAATGAGATTGAGGCCAGAGGTTGGGGATTCCTCCTAGCTACAGACATGCCAGTGGCTAACATCTCATGGGTTCGCGAGTTCTATGCGAACCTATGGGACACATCTATTGAGACGATGTACCTTAGAGGGAGGCGGGTTCTCCTTTTTACTTCTAGCATCCGAGACATCCTGGCCATCCCTGAGGACCCGGAGGAGGGAGAGCCCGATGAGTATCAGCTGCTCTTGGATGACATCCAAGCCTTGGACTTAGATGAGATCAGAGACAAGCTTACCCATCTAGGGAGTGAGTGGGTGTTCACTCAGTATAATCAGCCCAACTTGCTTCGTGGTACTCATCTGACATTGGAGGCCAGAGCTTGGATGTGCATCCTATTTTCGCACATCATTCCATGCTCACACGTCTCCAACCTCAGCCTAGACAAC
Organism: Dalbergia cochinchinensis; assembly: GCA_031216125.1. Lineage (NCBI taxonomy): Eukaryota > Viridiplantae > Streptophyta > Magnoliopsida > Fabales > Fabaceae > Dalbergia > Dalbergia cochinchinensis. Next base: position 46,527,073 of record CM062373.1, on the reverse strand, counting down.
GCCTTGTTGCTTTACTGCTTGGTGGAGGGTAGGAGGATTGATCTCCCTTCCAGGATCCTCGCCCACAAGTGTGCAGCCTCTTTAGCTGCTGTCCAAGTGGGGTTGCCCCACCCTGTCCTAATTAACAGGATGGCCACTGCTTGTGGCTTCCAGGCACTCCCTGATGACTTCCTCTAGACCAGATTTCCTTCCATCATAGTTGCTGGCCTTGTGCGAAAGGATGTTGCAGTGAAGAAGAAGGCCAGTGGGGGTCCACCAACAGATAACCCCTACGGAGCTCTATTAGCTGGGATGGAGGACCTTAAGGTCTAGATGCAGGAGAGAGCTAGAGGGCTCAAACAAAGCCCCCACCAGTACATAGCAGACACTGTTACTTCTTCTAAGCACAAGATTATTCGAAGGATAGCCCGATTAGAGGAGCGGATGGCTGATGCATAATAGAAGGATTCGGAGGAAGAGTTTGATGATCAGGAGGGCTCGGATGCAGAGGACGAGGATGCAAATAATGATGAGGAGGAGGCCTTAGATGATTGAGTTATCTCTATGCTGCCATTTCCCCATCTACACTTTGTTTATCACACTCTTTTATAGCACTGTGGATAGTGCTTTGTTTAAGTACTAGGGGTGATATACTTTTACAGGACTTTCCTTCCTTTTCTCTTTGTCTATTTTATTTACATTGTTTCATTTACTGTTTTATGTTATATGTTTAGAACTTATGTTGGATGCTTATACCTATTTAATTGTGTTTAGATCTTTTGCTATTTTGCGTTCATTTAAGTTGTTGCGTTTTATTATTTTAGTCATGCTATTAAAAAAAAAGTTTGGAATTTAGCAAGTTGATAAATCATTTTGGTCATTTTGGTTTTTTTGTTTTAGTCACTCAATTTTCATTTGTGAGCGATGACCATGTGCCTAATCTTGATATTGATTGATTGGTTGGATTTAGGTAGTGAGCTTTTGAGCCTTGTTGTTGACCTTCTTAATTTGATCACTCTTAATTCTTTTCAGTATGGATACTTGCACTGTGTGTTATTCTAGTACTTGCCTGATTCTTTTTCAAGCATTTCCAATACATTGCATGGCATGTGTGTGATTGAGGCATATTTTTTTTTTGTTTTTCTTTAAGCACTTATCCCAAAAAGCCATCCTTTTATGTGAATCCCTTATTTGACCCCCTCTTGAGCCTTTTTCACCCCTTTTTCTTGTTTCAACTTACCTATAGAAACCCTAAGTGAAAAACAAGGAAAAACACCTAACTTGAGTCTAGGGAAGCATTGGTGTAGTTGATTGTGCCAGAACTTAAGTGTGGGGGAAGCTTCTTTGGACCAACTGGGATTTTAAAACAAATATCTCCATTTGAATAAGGTGAATTGGTGAAAGTTTTGTAATTACTTTCGCCTTTCAAAAAAAATGAAATATTGAAAAAATTATATTAATAAATAAATAAATTTAATTTTCCAATTCACCGTTTGCTTAAATAAGAGTTGCAATTGCATTGCAATAAGGAGTCTTTGTAGAATCACCATTGGTTTAATTTTGGTTTCCCATTCACTATTCCCTCATGTAGGCATATACACCCTTGTTTTCTTTGGACTTAAATTCAGCCCACTTTTCCAAATCTTATCCTTCCCTAAGCTCAGCCCCATTACAACCCTGAATAAGACCTCTTGATGCATGTTTGTGCTTGTGTTTGATTTGTGATGATTGAGATGAAAGGCAAGCTTATGGAAGGCATTGCATTGTGAAGTGTTTTGAGTGTTGCATATCCACACACACTTGAGTGAAATGAGTGAAGCACATCCATGTGATAATCCAATCTAATCATGCTTATGACTTGATCTGTACTTGTTTGAGGCTCTTGTTTGATGATTAAGTTGCCAATTATTTTTTTGTCAATGCTTCAATTTGTGACCAATTATATTTCATTTTCTTCTAATTCCAAACCTTTGTAAATATTGTTTTCTTCCATAGCTTTTCAGTAGAATTTCTTTCCCCCCTCTAGCTTGAGAATCCCCTAGGCTAGCTTCCTTTTATAGTTGTTAAATTTAATCGCTTGTTATTTTAATCTTTATCTACATGCAACAAACCCCCCCCCCCCATTTTTTACTCTAGCTAATTAGTTCAACTTCATCGTGAAATGATCTGGGTTACATACCACTATCTAGGTGCCTTGTACAATCCGGTTTGGGAATCTAATTTCTTGTTTTAAACGTAGTGTTAACGATGGCTAGCTACCAAGTTTTTAGCACTGTTGCCAGGGAACGCTGCGCTATTTAGTTGTATTCATATTGTGAATTTGTGAATAGTTGTTTTCTTTTATTTCTTTCATGTTAAGAAAAATCCAAAAATAGTAGTTAGTTTTTATCTTTTTGTTTGTCTTTCTTTTTATGTTGGTTCCCATGCATGACTCAATCTGAGCCTGATCCTCAGTTAGCCCGCTTTGATTATGAAATTGAAAGGACTCTTAGGCAATTGAGATAGACTAGGAGACAGTTGTTCATCCTTGGGAAACCATCTGAAATTCTTCCTCTTAACTCTAGTTTAGATTTAGAAACTGTTTATTCTTCTCCTAAACTTTCTGATTCTTCTATTAGTGTTTCAGGGAGCTCAACTACATTACTGACCAAGGGAGAACTCTTAAGGAGCTTTCAGCTCTTGACATGTTTCAACAACCCTTGGGAATCATCTATCTTGAGTTGGAGATGGACTTTAAGCTCAAATCCGAGCTCATACATCTACTTCCGAAGTTTCATGGCCTTGCGGGTGAAGACTTGCATAAGCACCTTAAAGAGTTTCATGTGGTTTTTTTGAACATGAGGCCGCTTGGGGTGCATGAAGACCAAGTAAAGCTGGGGGCATTCCCGTCTCTCTTGAGGGAAATGCCAAAGATTGGCTCTTCTACCTTCCAAATGGAGTGGCAAATAGTTGTGCTTGGCTGAGAAGGATATTGTTGGAGAAGTACTTTCTAGCATCTAGAGCTGCCACCATCAGAAAAGACATATGCAGGATAAGACAACTGCAATGGGAAATACTTTATGACTATTGGAAGCGATTCAAGAGACTATGTGCTAGTTGCCCCCATCACAGATCCCTGAGCAGCTGCTTATCTAGTACTTCTATGAGGGTTTGATGCCCATGGATTGGAGTATGATTAATGTAGCCAGCAGAGGTGCTCTAGTGGATAAGATTCCAGCTGCAGCAAGGGCCCTGATTGAGAACATGGCAGAAAATTCACAACAATTTAGGTCTAGAGCCACCTCAGGTACTGGGAGTGTGCATGAAGTAGCTCAGTCAGAGTCTCCAGCTTTGCAACAAACTCTACAAGAGTTTTCTGGGTTCATGAAGTAGTTGATATTCGATCAGGTGCAACTCCCAGCTCATCATACACTAGCCATGGCATGTGGCAATTGTTCTTCCCACACTCATTACTGATGCTTGCCTTCAGTTGATAGAGGATTCTTCTAATGTTTCTACTGCAAATGTTTTCCTAGGAGACCTCAAAACTACCAGCAATACAATCCCTATTGCGACACATACGACCTAGGGTGGAAAGATCACCCAAACATGAGGTGGGGGAATTCATCAAATCAGTAGTTTCAGAATCAACCCCTATTTCAGCAACAACAAAGGTACCAGCCACCCTATCAGAGACAGCCACAGCCACAGCCATAGCTTCCACCACCACTTCAGATTCCTACATTACCACCTCCAGCAGTAGCTTCAGATTAACCAACCATGCAGGAGATGATGAAGTTATTATCAGAGATGCGAACTGAGATTAATCAGATGAAGAGCTCTTCTTCCTAGGTCAGCAGCCTACCTCCTCACAGATTCTATCTCAGACTATTCCAAATCCTAAGGTCTGGAATAGTCCTACCTGAAGTCAAGAACCCACATGAGGAGGAGAAACAAGAGGAACCAAAGGTAGTGGTTGGAGAGGATGCACTTGTCAATGACGGGAAGAAACAACCATTGGTGACTCCAGTTGCTGAAGAGACAACACCTATCTCATTATCTTTCCTTCAAAAGGCTACTACATCAAGGTGGCCAACTGAAGTTGAGCTAGACAAGGACTTGTTGGAGACATTCAAGAAGGTTGAGGTGAACATACCTCTCCTAGATATAGTTAAGAAAATTCCAAAATATGCCAAGTTTTTTAAGGAATTATTCCACCAACAAGCGAAGACGTAAGGGCAATGAGAAGGTGAATTTGGGAGTGCATGTATCCTCTATCATAAATCCAAGCCTCCCACAGAAATGCAAAGATCCGACAATATTTACTATTCCCTATACTATTGGGAACATGAAGTTTGGGAAGCTCTAGCTAATCTTAGAGAGGGAATTAATGTCATGCCTCAGTCAGTTTATCGTGCTCTTCATGTGGGAGAGTTGAAGCCTACCAGAGTGATCTTGCAATTTGCAAACAGAAGCAGTTAGCAGCCATATGAACTCCTTGAGGATGTCCTTGTGAAGGTAAATGATCTCATCTTTCCTGTTGATTTTTATGTCCTAGAAATGGCTAAGGATGAGGAAGTGCACCAACATACATTAATACTGGGAAGGCTATTTTTGAAAACAGCAAGGGCCAAAGTTGATGTGTATGCCGGCACACTTTCCTTAGAGTGTGGTGATTTGATAACACAATTTAAATTGCATGAAGCCATGAGATTTCCCACAAAAAACCATTCTATTTTTGCAATTGAATTGATTGATTCATTGATAGAAAATTCATATGCCCCAATTGTGATGGAATATCAGACTTATACAAAGAGTGTGCTGAAATTGATGCTTCATTGGCTAAAAATACTATTGATAGCACTATTGAACCATCATGTGAAAAGCACAATTTTAGCTCATGTCTCACAAGTTCTGAGAATTCTGCAGAGTCGGAAGCTGCTACAGGCTCACTACAGCAAATAACTTAATCCAAAAACTCTCGCTACAGCGAACTATGTTCGCTGGAGCAAGTGACTCTACACATAACTCTTTAGAAATGCACAACTGGGAGCTTTCAGTGTGTTTAGGATTGCATGGCTTTGCTTTTAACCCTGAAAATCAACATCTCTCTCTTACTTCTTGTCTTACCAATGAAAATTCCATTTTTTTTACTTTTTTTTCTTTTATTAGGTATGATGATGCATTTGTTTCAAGCTTATGTGAAGTTACAGGTGCAAACACTCTACCATCACAATCATCATCCACCCTTGAGCTAAAGCCCCTTCCCTACTACTTAAAATATGCATACTTGGGGGAAGGTGAAGAATTTCCTGTAATCATTGCTAATGACCTCAAAAATGACTAAGAAGAGAAGTTGCTTGGAGTCCTTAGAAGCCACAAAAAAGCCATTTGATAGACCTTGGCTGACATCTCGGGCATTAGTCCCTCCACATACGTTCACCACATTTTCTTGGAGGAAGATGCTAAGCCCATGAGACACCTCAAAGGCACTTAAACCTTCTCATATTGGATGTGGTCAAAAAGGAGATCACCAAATTATTGGCTGCGGGTATCATATACCCAATCTCCGATAGCCAATGGGTTAGCCCAGTCCAAGTTGTTCCCAAGAAGTATGGCATCACAGTGGTAAAGAATAATCAGAACGAACTGGTACCTATAAGGGTCCAAAATAGCTGGCGGGTCTGCATTCATTACAAGAGATTGAACCAGGCCACCAGGAAAGATCACTTCCTTCTTCCCTTCATTGATCAGATACTTGAGTGCCTAGCAGGCCAATCCCATTACTGCTTCCTAGATAGTTTTTCCGAGTAATTTCAAATCCTTATTACTTCGGAAGACTAGGAAAGACTACCTTCATCTGTCCTTTTGGTACTTTAACTTACAGACGCATGCCATTTGGGCTATGCAACACTCCAGGTGCCTTTCAAAGGTGCATGGTAAGTATCTTTTCTGATTTCTTAGAAAGTTGCATGGAAGTCTTCATGGATGATTTCACTACTTTGGTTTTTCATTTGACTCATGTTTAGAAAGCCTAGCCAAGATCTTTAAACGACGTATTGAAACTCGCCTTGTTCTTAATTTTGAAAAATTTCACTTTATAGTTCAACAAGGCGTGGATTTAAGACATATCATTTCAGCCGAAGGGATTTCAATGGGTAAGGCTAAGATTGATGCTATCTCCTTTCTACCTTACCTCATATGCGTGCGGGATATTCGTTCTTTTCTTGGCTATGCTGGCTTTTACAGGAGATTCATCAAGGACTTCAATAAACTAGCTATCCCTTTCACTTCCTTGCTCCAAAAAGATGCAAAATTTGTGTTTGATGACAAATGCAAAGAAGCCTTTGAAGCTTTGAAGGTGGCGTTGACCACAGCACCTGTTATTCAGCCCCCTAACTGGAGCCTTGCTTCAAACCATGCCTTGGGTGCTGTGCTTGCATAGCGGGTCGGTAAGATCCCTTATGCCATTTACTATGCATCTAGGACTTTAGATTCTGTACAATCCAACTACACTACCATTGAAAAAGAACTTTTAGCGATTGTTTTTGCTCTGAACAAGTTCAGGTCCTATTTGCTTGGAGCAAAAGTGGTAGTGTTCTTGGATCATACAGCTCTAAAGTACCTTTTAAAAAAACCTGAGGCCAAGCTCCGCCTTATCAAATAGATGCTCCTCCTTGAAGAGTTTTGGTACGGGTGTCGCCGCCCGCAACAAATTAGAGAATAATTTCGTAACCAAATTACATAGAAAATGTAGCGATAGTGTAATCCAAGTCGTCTCACGTGGAGGTGATCTAATTGATTCGAAAGATTAGGGGTTTTGGAATTGTCCAAAAGCAAAATAAATTGAGAAAAATTATAATGCGAAAGTTACCTGCACAGAGATTCCTTCAGATCAAGGATTGTTCTATTATCAGTTCAAACAAATAGATTCATGGCGGTGGTTACTTTCATTAATCATGCCATCATACAACAATGATGCAATTTTACTTAGTGGTTATACAATCACACTCTGACTAAGGGTTTGGCTAACACATGAACTAGTAATTCATAATCGTGATTCTATGAACCTATGTTAGTTTAATTACCAATTACAGCAACCTAATTCCTAACAAAATCAATTTCAATCCCTTACCAATTGGATGTAATTAAATTAATCGACCCAATACCCCAATGGTAACTAGATTATGCGCGCAAATGAATGCACAATCAACAACTCTTAAAAACACAATCACAATAATCATTGCAATTGATATTTAAAAGAGAAAGCAATAGGAACGAAAAACCAACCATAAACTACATTGAAATTAGGAACCTCAAGAACAAAATTGATCTTCAGTTATCCCTGTGCATGGTAAGGGAATTACTTCTTCATTAGGGGAGAATCACAATCTTTGTTTAAAGAAAATCTATAAAAGTTCCAATAAAAAATTCCAAGCAAACAGGAATGGAGAACCCTAGCCTAGAGAGAGAATGAGAGGAATAAGAATTTAGTGAGAGGAAGCTAAAAAACAAATCTTTTTTCTTAGCGTCCGAATAGGAGTCTCTATTTTTTTCTTTTGTTTTTCTTCCAAAAAGCCTCGCACAGAGACGCGTAATTGGGCTCAAGTGACGCAGCCTATGAGCTTATGACCGCCTGGGCGGTCTTGCATACGCTCCTCATAATTGTGTTCTTCTGATAACCACCTGGGCAAAAAATAGTGTGCTTGAGTCACTTATTTTTACTCCAATGCTCTAACTTGGAAGTCCCTGATACTCAACAATGCTCAAATAAAAGGTTACAAATACAGGTAACTTCCAAATACAATTATTTACTTTAAAATGGTGCCAATAGCCATGAAATTACACAATGATCCATAGTGAGAACAAAATCTAATGTCATCAATTAAACATCAATTAAATACAATCCAAATGCAAATTATTCAGAGTTAGGATGGAAAATAGGTGCATAAATGTAACCCACCAAACTTTCCTACACTTAAACAATTGCATGTCGTTATGCAAGAGCCTCAAAGAGATGTAGCAAAGTGACTGCACTCCTAACTCTATTAACTCTAAAAATGCATGATGCATGGAAAAAGACAATACACCAATCCAAGGAACCTAGTGACACAATAGTGAGCTATCACATCAACAATTGAGAGAATTACAATAAGCAAGGCATAAACATGAAAATAGCACACAAAGTAGAATTCATATATGATGCATGGATCAAATATAAAAATCCTCCCAAGGTAGTGTTTGCCGCTCATTCACTCAAGTGTTTTGGGTTATGATGCACACTCAAATCACCTCAAAAGAAAATGCATTACCATAGGCTTGTCAAGGGTCTTATTCTTCATTTGTCATACTCACAAGCATATTGAATCAAGAGGACTTACCTTTGGTTGTAATGGGGCTTAGGTGAAGGTGGATAAATATGTAGGCCAATGGGCTAAACCTCAAGTTAAAAGAGAGCAAATGCATATACCAAGAGCAAAAATGCTTAAGGATACACTTTGTCCATCTTAGTCACACTTACAGGCTTTTAATTTCAATGTGGCACACCTTTAACCAAACTTTTGTCAGTTTTTTTTTTCAATCAACCTTGTATTTTTTTTTTCTTTTTTTTTTCGTATGTGTGCCACTTGCATGCTAAATGCTAAATTTTGGGTATGCATTATTTCTCCCTCACACTTAAATTGGAGCATGTCCTCATGCTATCCCCTACACTTATGCTCAAGCACATATAAGAAATCACACTTGCTCTCATAAGCCTAAAAGGTTGGGAATTTTCATAGTTTTTCACCGTTGGCTAAGGATGTGCTAAAACAAAAGAATGGGCAATAAGGCTCAAAGGGGCTAAACAATGGTAACATGCAAAGGTTGGATATATGGGCAAGTGGCTAAAAATAAGAAAATTGCTTTAATCACCTTCGAGTATGCACATGGGAACATATTTTCAAACAAAACCCTAGGCAAGTTTTAGAATACAAATCCAAAGAGGGGAAATACACATGAACAAACAAGGATGGCACACGATAGTCCAATCAAAAGGCTCAAAATCTCACAGGTAAAAGTGCATATACTCAATAAGCATGCAATATAAAGTAAAGCCAATGCCAAGCAAGTAAATATAGTGTCTGTGGTGTGAGCCTATGCATATAACCTCTAAGGTGCCAAAAGGATGGTGAAGAATGCAAATAAAAATAAATATGATACAAGACTCAAAACTAAAATAAAAATAAATAAAATGCAGAAAATAAAAGAGAAAGGTAAGGAAAAACCTCACGGTGGGTTGTCTCCCACCCAATACTATGCTTTAACATTCCTAAGTTGGACGGTCAGGGTCCTCATGGAGGGCATGTAGCTTCAACCCATAAGACTTCTATCTCAGCCTCAAAATCCCTGGGGGCTTCATAGAGGTGTTTCAGTCGGTGCCCATCAACTTTATAGCAAATCTTAGACCTTGAGTCCTCTAACTCTACTGCACTACAAGGGTATGTACAAGTGACTAAGAGTGGTGTCTTCTATCTAGACTTCACCTTTCTAGCCATCAGTTTTGCCCAGGACTCACGTAGTAAGATCCACTGCCTCTCACAAGGCTTCTTTCTTAGAATAGACTGTTCATGGGGCACTTCTGCAACTGATGATAGCTGCCCAGATAGGGTACTTGTATCTATAAGCTTGAAAAACTCTAACATAGCAGATGCATCATGTCCCATGAAGAAGAAAAAATAGGAAAGGGGGGTTGTTCATCCTTAACAAGTAAAGTATCATATGCATCTTCCACTAAGGAGTTAATGATATCAATGCCAAACACAGAGTGTTCTTCAAGGGGGAATTTCATAGCATCAAAAAAACAAAATTGGGCTTTGAAGTCCCTATACTCCATGGATAATGTACCAGCAAAAACATAAATCTTGGTTCTTGCAATTTTCAAAAAGGGTCTACCCAAGATTAATGTATGTTAGTTTGCATCAGTGTTATTCTCCACCTCAAGCACATAAAAATCAACAGGGAATATTAAATCATTTACCTTTACCAGGACATCTTCTAATATACCCTCTGGCTTTGTGATGCTACGGTTGGCAAGCTGGATTGTCAGTCCGGTCGGCTTGAGCTCCCTAAAGTGTAAAGACCTATAGAGTGATTTTGGCATAACATTAATGCCAACCCCGAGATTAGCCATGGCTTCCTTGATTTGCAAGCTCCCAGTGGTGCAGGGAACATTGAACATGCCTGGATCCTTATATTTGGGTGGCAGGTTCCCTGGCTTGATGAGGGAAGAAGCATTCACCCCCATAGTCAACTTTTCATTCTCACTGCCCTGTGGTCTCCTCTTGTTGGTGCACAAATCCTTAAGAAATTTGGCATATTTGGGGATTTTCCTGATTGCATCCAACAGAAGGATGTTGACTTCTACCTTCCTAAAGGTCTCCAAGAGGTCCTTTTCCAGCTCCAATTCCTTGGACCTCTTAAGTCTTTCAACTCGCTGTGGGAAGGGCAATGGAATGGGTCTTTCTACCTACTCTTCTGCTTGCTTCTATTTGGGTGCCGGGTTATCTTGCTGCACCTCTACCTTAATTGTCTCATCCTCCTAACTCTCAACCACCAGCTACTCTGAAGGACTAGCAACCTCAGGTAAGACTGTACCAGATCTCAAAGTAATGGTAGAAACATTGCCTTTGGGGTTGGGAATTATCTGTGAAGGAATGATGGATGCACTTCCCTGCTATGATTGGGAATTCTCAAACCTCACAATTGCATTTTTCATTTCTTGCATGGCTTCCTCCTATTTTCTCTGTGTCTCAATCATCATCTTCATCATCTCTTGCCATGGTGCATCTGATGGGGCAGGAATGGCAGGTAGTGGTAGAAGCCGCTAAGGGGCAGGTAACTGTGGAGCAAATACTTGTTGGTAGACATGTGGATTGCTTTAATGTCTTTGCTGCTGTTGTGATGAGTTATTCCACCTTGATTGGGGTGATCTCTCTAACTCGGGTTATATGTGCTACTGTAAGGGTCATACCTCTACTGGTTATTCTAATCCTGAGGTCTACCAGGGAACAGATTGCCAGCAGCAACTAAAGTAAGGTCCTCCTGTAGCTGTAGACATACATCAGTAATATGGGTATACAAGAACAAATACCACAAGATGTTTGAGGTGAAGGATCCTACCTCAACTGATTCAAAGGTACCTATTTTAGGAACTCATTCATCTCATCTAGTTTATGCTTCATCCTGCTATTATCCACTGGAGACATTTCACTTACGTTGTAGGTATTCACACTAGCTCTGAACCCAAACTGCTGAGAATTCTTTGCTATGTCTTCTATCAAGGCTCTAGCTGCAATAGGGGTTTTGTCAACCAGTGCACCCCCACATGCAACGTCAATCGGGATCTTCTCCATAACTAGCAATTCCTCATAAAAATATTGAATAAGGAGCTGCTCAGGAATCTAGTACTGGGGATAGCTGGCACACAATCTCTTGAACCTGTCCCAATACTCATAGAGAGACTCACCCTGCAACTGTCAAATGCCACAAATATCCTTTTTGATAGCAGCTGCTCTGGAAGCTGGGAAGAATTTCTCCAGAAAGATGCGCTTCATGCCAGGCTAGCTATCAACTGTTCTATGCGGAATGTAAAAGAACCCATCCTTGGCAGCTCCTTCAAGGGAAAACGAGAAGGCCCTTATCTTGATTTGGTCCTCCATTATCCCCTGAGGCTTCAATGTCACACAAATCACATGAAATTGCTTTAGTTTTTTGTATGGGTCTTCCCCAGGTAAACCATGGAACTTGGGCAAGTAGTGTAGGAGTTCCAATTTGAGCTCAAAGTCAGCTCCCTGGTCAGGGTAGATGATCCCCAACGGTTGATAGTTAAGGTCTTGGGCAACAAGCTCCTTCAGTGTTCTGTTAATTTCTCCCATAGTACCTGAAACATTAGCAGTAGGATTAGAATGTTCAAGAAAATTAAAAGAAAAATTAGTGTCAAATTCCCTAGTTGTATCAGAAGAAGAGGAGTTGCCTAATAAATTAACTCTTTCCCTCGCTTCCTTCCTGAGCCTTTTGGAAGTTTTCTCAATCTCTGAATTAATTGGTAGAATGGGAAAATTAGGAAGGGAACGGGTCATAAAATTAATTTATCACGTCCACCAATTATAACAGGGAACAAAAAGAAAATAAATAAAATTAAAACTAAATAGACAGAAATTGTTTTTAAATAAAACAAAATAGAAAATAATAAGAAAAAGAAAATAAATTAGAATAAGCAAAAAATAATAAAAATGAAAATAAATAATTAAAAGAAAAAGAAAGAATAAATTAAAAACAAGAAAAAGAATCAATTAAAAATACTTCCCTGGCAACGGCGCCAAAATTTGGTACTGGTGTCGCCGCCCGCAACAAATTAGAGAATAATTTCATAACCAAATTACACAGAAAATGTAGCGATAGTGTAATTTGGGTCGTCTCACGTGGAAGTAATCTAATTGATTCAAAAGATTGGGGGTTTTGGAATTGTCCGAAAGCAAATTAAATTGAGAAAAATTATAATGCAAAAGTTACCTGCACAGAGATTCCTTTAGATCAAGGATTATTTTATCATCGATTCAAACAAATAGATTCATGGCGGTGGTTACTTTCATTAATCATGCTATCATATAACAATGATGCAATTCTACTTAGCGGTTATACAATCGCACTCTCACTAAAGGTTTGGCTAACACATGAACTAGTAATTCACGATCGTGATTCTATGAACCTATGCCAGTTTAATTACCAATTACAACAACCTAATTCCTTATGAAATTAATTTCAATCCCTTACCAATTGGATGTAATTAAATCAATCTACCCAATACCCCAATGGTAACTAGATTATACACGCAGACGAATACACAATCAACAACTCTTAAAAACACAATCACAATAATCATCGCAATTGATATTTAAAAGAGAAAGCAATAGGAATGAAAAACCAATCATAAACTGCACTGAAATTAGGAACCTCAAGAACAAAATTGATCTTCAGTTATCCTTGTGCATGGTAAGGGAATTACTCCTTCATTGGGGGAGAATCACAATCTTTGTTTGAAGAAAAGTTGTAAAAATTGCAATTAGAAATTCCAATCAAACAGTAATGGAGAACCCTAGGCTAGAGAGAGAATGAGAGGAAAAAGAATTCCTAGTGAGAGAAAGCTAAAAAACAAATCTTTTTTCTCAGCGTTCGAACGGGAGTCTTCGTTTTTTTCTTTTGTTTTTCTTCCAAAAACCCTCGCACAGAGATGCGTGATTGGGCCCAAGTGACGCAACCTATGAGCTTATGACCGCCTAGGTGGTCTTGCATGCGCTCCTCATAATTGTGTTCTTCCAATAACCGTCTGGGCGGTAAACAGTGTGCTTGAGTCATTTATTTTTGCTCCAATGCTCTAGCTTGGAAGTCCTTGATACTCAACAATGCTCAAATAAAAGGTTAAAAATACAAGCAACTTCCAAATACAATTATTTACTTTAAAATGGTGCCAATAGAAATTACGCAATGATCCATAGCGAGAACAAAGTCTAATTTCATCAATTAAATACAATCCAAATGCAAATTATTCAGAGTTAGGATAGAAAATGGGTGCATAAATGCAACCCATCAAGTTTGACAATGAAATAAAAGATAGGAGTGGAGTTGAAAATTTAGTTGCTAATCATCTGAGTAGGCTGGAGCATATTGACCCTGACCTTATTCCCCTTTATGATGCATTCCCTGATAAACATATGATGCATGTAGATGTAGCACCGTGGTTTGCCCACATTGCTAATTACTTGCTAAGTCGTGCCATCCCACCATACTTCACTAAATCTCAGATTGCCAAGCTTAAGAGTGATTGTAAATATTTCGTGTGGGATGACCTGCACTTGTGGAAGTTTTGTTCAAACCAAGTGATTAGGAAATGTGTACTTGCCACAAAATTCAACTCCATCCTATAATTTTGTCATTCTTATTCGTGTGGAGGCCAATTTGGGCCCCACCGCACTACTAGGAAGGTTTTGGATTCTGGTTTCTATTGGCCTTTTCTGTTCAAGGATTCATATGAATTTTGCAAATCTTGTGATAAATGCCAAAGAATAGGGAACGTATCCTGGAGGAATGAAATGCCCCAACAACCTTTATTGTTCTATGAAATCTTTGATGTTTAGGGCATTGACTTCATAGGTCCCTTCCCTGTGTCTTCTAGTTTTGTTTACATTTTATTGGCTGTTGAATATGTCTCCAAATGGGTGGAGGCCAGTGCCACTAGAACTAATGATTCTTTAGTTGTTGTGGACTTTGTTAGGAAAAATATCTTTTGCAGGTTTGGGACACCATGTGCCATCATTAGTGATCAAGGCATATACTTTTGCAATCGGAGTATGGAGGCTTTGCTCTGTAAATATTGGGTTGTTCATAAGGTATCTAGTTCCTACTATCCCCAAACTAATAGGCAAGCTGAAGTGTTCAATCAAGAGATCAAGTGCATTCTTGAGAAAGTAGTGAAACCAAATAGGAAGGATTGGAGTATGCGTTTGCCAAATGCTTTGTGGGCATATCGGACTACCTACAAAACACCTATTGGGATGAGTCCCTCTAGGATTGTCTTTGGAAAGGCATGTCACTTGACCGTGGAGCTTGAACATAAAGCTTACTGGGCAATCAAGCAATACAATACAGACTTGACAGAAGCTTTCCAAGAGAGGAACTCCAATTGTAACAACTAGAAGAGTTACGGTTGGAAGCCTATGAAAGTTCACGGATCTACAAGGAGAAGACAAAGGCTTTCCATGACAGGAACATCTTGAGGAAGGAATTTCAAATTGGCCAATTGGTGTTACTTTATAACTCCCACTTGCGCTTGATGCCAGGCAAGCTGCGCTCTAGATGGGATGGGCCTTTTCTTGTGACTCACATACACCTATTTGGCGCTGTGGAGTTGGAAGAGATACATTCCAAACCAAAATTCTGTATGAATGGCAACTGGTTGAAGAATTATCATGAAAGATCAGTGGAGCCAAGGGCTGAAGTGGAAGTATCATTGGCCGAAGCCACTTACACCCCTTGATGTCTTAGGCGTCCAACTTAGGGACATTAAACCAAAGTGTTTGGGGGGAGACAACCCACTATTTCTCTTCCCTTTTCTCTTTTTCCTTAATTCTATTTTATTTTTCTTTATTGATTATGATAGCAATTAGACTTTTTGTTATGCTTTTTTGATAAAATCAGAGAGATCGGCATTTCTGGAAAGCCTGAGCTCTGAAGGCTTGCTCCAGCGAGGATTTCTCGCTTCAGCAATGGTCCTCGTGCTGGAGAGGTTCGTTGTAGTGAAACTCACCCAAAAAAAATAAAAAATAAAAAATAAAAAATAATAATAAAAAATTAAAAAATTAAATTAAATTCTGGGGGAACTCGTGCTAATGAAACACTGTGTTTCATATCAGGGTTCTCATTGTAGCGAAGGAAACTCGCTATAGCGAGAGGGGGCTCCCAGAACACTCCCAGAATTCTAGGAAATTCCTTATACTTCCTTAACATCATTTCATTCATAACGTTTCGTATCTCGGAGACCTCAACGGAGAAGTGCTCTACCAAATCTTGGTCCAAGGAATCCGGGATCATTTCTTGTCCTCCATATATCCTACAATGCAACCACCACGAGCAGGATCTAAGAATGGGGGCAAAAGTTTGACAATTTGAGTGGTAAAAAGTTAAACCTAACCTATGGGTGGTCCCTCTACGTCTAAAGCAACACCGTACCAAATGCCACAATAGGCCAGCGGCACCGCTCGCATGCCAGAATTATGAAAAGGAGAATAACCAAATGTATGAATGGGTGCAGGCAGCAAAGATGGGCAACTAAAATAACGAGACTTAAAAGGTCGACGCGATTAAAATGGCGGCAAAAAAGAGGATCACGGAGGGTGGCATAGCTAATCAGAACCAGAGGAAGGGGGAAAAGAACTTATCGTACCAGAGGAGAGAGAAATGGAAAAAGTAGAGAAGGGGAAGGAACATCGCAATTTATAGCATAAGGACCCAAGGGTAAAATAGTCCGAGAGAGGCAGAACAATGCCTCATTAAGCAACAAAACTGAACACGTGGCACACAACCATTGGAAAGGCAAAGCATCGTGTCAACTAAAGAGGCACGGACATCAAAATGGCTGGAGATATCAATCCCTTGGGTGGCGTACAAGACTACCAGGGATAGAACGCGAACGTAGCTAAAAGCCTATCATTAACTTGTCCTAGCCAGTGACTGGACACCGAAAATTGGATAGCGGACTCAACCTCAAGAGCCTATAACCCACAGTAGAGATCGCAAAAACTCGGCAACCGATATTGATGTTTGATCACCGAGCTGGGGGCAACTGTTACCAACATGTACCCTTGTACCAGATGTCAGCATTATGGACCCCTTTGGATGGTAAGCTACACAATGCGAATGTACTGTGCTAGGGGCTCCCGAGAAAGACTTAAGAGGGATTCAACAAGAAATCCCCCGAATTCCCCAGTACCCATATTGTCAGACAACGGAGCAAGAATGAAGACAGCACAAAAAGGCCATGGGGCCACGCCAGGCTTCTAGAAACATTTCCATGACGATCCATAAGCTTTCTGTACTGTACAGCTCAGCCCTCAAACTGCCATCTTGGGATGCACTAGTAAGATATAAAAGAGAAATGGAAAGAAGAATGAAAGTATGAGGAAAATCCACTAATCGTTTGGACATTCTCTGAGCATCTCTAACTTGGGCGTCAGTGTGCTTTCTGCAGGTACCCCCTGGGCATCCCCAAAGGCCCAAGAAAGAAAGATTGGAGTTGAGCAGCAACCATCCGTATGATCAGAACTGCCTCCAACGTTACACGCTGGTAATAGTATAGGATAATAAGTAGAAACATGTAAAATTAACTAAATTTTAATTTAATTTGTGGAATGACCATATGATAAAGGCATTATATAGAAATATTAAATATGTTAATAATATTACAATATAACAATAAAAAATAATTCATCTATAAAACTTATTTAAAATTATGTAATACCCTAGGCATTAAATAAAAGGGTTAGAAAAATTTTCGAACTAGAAAGGGTATTGATTATCATTATCTGTTATTCCAAGTCCTGAATTTTACTAAGTCTGAGTCTTACACATCCTTGGAGGGTAATATGATAGAATCACACTCATGGGATCAAAAGTCCTGGTAATTGTTCATTACAGAAAAATAAGTTGAAGAGTGATTTTTAATGAATTTTATGAAGCCTTTAAACATTTTATTTTTAGCCCATGAATTTATGAAATGTTGAAAATTCCCGAATTTAAACTAAAACCCAAAATTTGAATTTTGATTTATTAGGATTTTGATTTTTCTGATATTTTATTTAAATCTAAATAGGGGTATTTTCTTATTTACATTTATGTTTTAAAGTGAATAGAGAATAAATGTGGAGAATAAATGTAAATAAGGGCATTCTGGAGAGCGCTGCAATGGTCAGAGAACAATAAGGCGGTGCGGGTGCAAATTTTATACTCTCTAGTGAGAGTTGTAGCGGTCAATAGCTTTATAAAAACCCCCCATTTTGGGGTCCAGGCCATTTAAGATGCACCCAACACCCCCTTACATAAGCGCTCACCCAGAAAATGTGGTTTTGACCCCTAAACTCTATTTCTCTTCCATATATCTCAAATTTAATTTCAATCATTCACTTTCGAGGCTTTAAGGTATGTTGCTCTATTGGTTTTGCCTTCCCTTCTTCAAGTCCTCAAGGCTCTTTAGATCATTTTCATGTTTATCAATAGGATGGAATCGTTCTTTTGTGCTAGAGGTAAAGTTGAATTGTCTAGAGATTCTAAAAGTTAATCTAGAGTTCTGCTATTTCCATGTTAGGTAATGGTGTCATCTGTGCTTCTCCAAAGTTCTGTTGGTATAGGTCCTTCACCATTCACCCCTCCAAGTGAGTGGGTTCCCATCTGTGACCTCTATGTTGTGCATTAGAATTCTTTTTATAAAGATATCAATTACTGCTTGATTTTAGAGATTTCTGCAAAGAAGTTTAAGGTTACTATTGGTTTGTATGTTTTCAACTGCTGATTTTAGAGCATGAAACTTGTTTTTGATAAAACTCATAGGTCCATATTTGTTATACTAGTTTTATGTAGAATTGATGATATTTGTAACTGCTAGAGACTTTTATAATAGTTTGACTAAATTCTAGAACTTGTTTATGTATATGATATTGAGCTTTTCCTAGTCTATGAATAGTTGGATTGTTGAAATATGATTTAGATAATCAACTAAAAGGTTTTAGAGCTTAAATCTTCATGAGATTCAAAACTGTTGATGGCTACATATTCTGTGGGCCCAGAAATCACAAATGTCTACAAAGAGTGATCCTTTAGGCATGATTTCATAACCACAATTATACTAAGGTCAAACTGTTAGAATCAGATAGATTCATAGTTCACAGAGAACTAAAAGGTTTTAAAGGTTTTTAGTTTTGGATGGATTTATTTAATTGGTTTAAATGGTAGTTACAGAAAAATAGCCAGCGAGTTAATGGCTGGAATTGATCGTTAACCTTAGTACAGAGTTGCTCCTAAAGGACAATCTCACAGAGTAGAGCAGAAAATGAAACCTATTTAGGTGTCTGAAATTCGATTCTCAGGAACCACAGAGTAGAGAAATCAGTTCATAGGAACCACAGAGCAGAGAAGCTATTTCTCTAGGAGCTATTGCACTATAAGTTTATATGCTTTCAGACTTGATGGTAGTTAAGAAAAATATTTTTATGAGTTTATGGAATCATGGTTTGGATACGTACATACATACATATATATATATATATATATATATATATATATATATATAAACTTATACATAACCTTTAAGTATTATTGATGTCATTATGATTTTATGCATTGTTTATTGGTGTCTCATGGAAGGGGATTCAGGTGAGGACTCACTCACTGAGTTTTAATAACAAAATTCACCCATTTTCTCTCTTCTATTTTACAGATAATGCAGCTACTATGGATTCTTCTCAACCCTTGTCCTCCTAGTAGCATTAGACTTTAGTTGGTAAGCCTTGCTATCATTTTGATTTAGAGTGCTCCAGTGTAAATGCAAGTAGGATCTCGGCCATAAAGCATGTTTTGCATTTTGTTTTCTATAATTTACTTGTATCGGTTTTATGGTTATTTTGAAAACCAAGCAAATTTATAGTGTTTATATTGTATGAAGATATGTGGACTTTGAATTGATTTATGAAATACTAGCTATGATAATTTATGGTTTTCTTAATGGAACAGGTGATTTATATGTATAAAA
Organism: Dalbergia cochinchinensis; assembly: GCA_031216125.1. Classification (NCBI taxonomy): domain Eukaryota; kingdom Viridiplantae; phylum Streptophyta; class Magnoliopsida; order Fabales; family Fabaceae; genus Dalbergia; species Dalbergia cochinchinensis. The sequence goes on along the minus strand of CM062373.1, from coordinate 46,507,779 downwards.
GAGAATTTTCTTTTTTAAATGGTTTTTACGAATAAAGTATGTATGTAGAAACAGTTAACAGATCATAAGATTTACGTGGGAACGAGATTTCCCACGTGGTAGTCACATTTCTAGATTGGGTCATGACAAATTTGATCTTATTTTATTTACATATTTTATTTTTCATGATTATCAAACACTATTTTAGTTGTCAAATAGGTATATATTATCTATCTAAAATTTGATTTTATACATCAATTTTGAAATTTAAAAAATTAGGTTGATTGTTAAGAAAATCCATCAATAATAAGCAGTTTTATACCACATGATTGAATAGTTTCTTTCTTTAGTAAAGTTTTCAAAATTTGAAATTCTAACGTGCTTTAGAAGTTGCCAAGTGGCATAGGTTTCCTGTTAATGGTTCTTAAATATTAATAGTATAGATTATGCGAAACATTAAGTAACAACAGGTAGGTTTCATTTTGTTTGAAATTTAAAAAAGTGTGTGCACAGAATAAAGGAATAATAGTTCATATTGTTTAATAAAAGCGTGTGTTGTTTTGGTGGTAAGGCAGCAAGTCTTATTAGTGTGACTATCACATGTTACATTCTCACTTATGGAAACTTATTAAAAATTGTGCAATATATACGTGTGTATGTGTGAAACTTTAACAGGCATAGGCTTATCTGATAGGTTGCCTGGCCTTATTTTTCAATAGGTCAGGCCAGCCTAGCCTGACCTATTTTCATGCTTAGCTAGATGGTAAGACAAGACAAAAGCTAAAACTTAGGAGGAGTTTTAAGAGGTTAAATGAGTGCGAAAAATGTATTATTCTACATCATTTATTAATTTAACTTTATAATTTTTTAATTTTAATTTTATTTCAAAATCTTATAATAGTGATATTAATTCTAATACCTTTTAGAGTTTACTTTCCATGTACTAACATTATAAAAGAGTTTTAAACTGTAATCCAATAAAATCATATTATTTACATGAATTTTTAAGTTTTAGATATGAGTACATAGAAATTAATCTCATATTCTTAATCCATTAATGCTAAATGGCTTGAAATTTTTTTTGTGCAATCCTCTCAAACCATTTTGATTGGATACAAGTTTTCAATTTATTCCATTTTTTTTTATGATTGCAATTTTATCTTGTACTGGTATTCACGATATTCTTGGTTCATGAATTTTGTTTTGAGCCACATATTAGTGCTCTTTGTAACCTCCACACCTCCTACAAACTCCCTAAGGAGTGTTTGTTTCAAGATTTGAAATTATATTCCCCGGAATCACATTTATGGGAATGATATTCCTGGAAATGTTATTCCCAAATATTTTAAGCAAATTATTTGTTTAACATTCAATATTCTCAAGATTGTTTATTGAAATTCCCATAAATAAATTTAAAACTTGTTTATTTTATAATATATATTCTCTGGAATATATATCATAATTTTCAAAATACCCTAACACATTTATTATTATTATCATCCATGATGAAAATTACACTTCTAGTAAAAATATAAAATTAACAATTAATTTCTTAAAATTTGCTCATTTCGATCAACATAACAATTAACAAAAAAATTTAAACTGAGAACATAATAGATATATGAAATGCATATGAGTGCATGTAAATGAAAATTGTGAGGGGAAAGTCAAATAATTGAGGAGTATTTTCATATTTGTGCTTAATAATTGCCAATCCCAAGTCATGGGAATTTTTCATTCCCATCTTTCATTGTGAGAATGAGATCGTACTAAATTATGGGAAAATATTTTTTCAAAGAATAATTGATACCCAAGAATAATTTTGCAAAACCCACAACAAACATGGAAAAATATCATTCCCAAATAGTTATTCCAGAAAATAACTAAATGTACCTTGAAACAAATGCCTCCTATTTTATTTAGAACAAAAAGTCCAATGTCCTTTCGCTTCGAATGAACTTATAGTAATTTTGGTTAATTTTGCAATTTTATTTTGTCAACATTATTAATTGTGAATTTACATTTTCTCTCACTTTATGACCTTAATAATGCATACTTCTCTATTTCTTTTTCTTTTACCATTTTGAAATATTTTTTATTTATATCTTAAGTTTAATTTCTATGCAATGATTGCCATCCAATCAAATAATTCCAATTGTTTGACTTTTTAGGTAGTGGATATAAGATTTAATCACCTTTGTTTATACGAAAATACATGATTGCATGACAGTGTAAATTCACAATGTTAGTGCATAGAAATTAAACTCTTATATTTTACTTTTATGGATGTAGATTAAATGAATTAATTTTCAGAAATGACTAATTATCTAGTATCACTGCAAAAAATGTGCGGGATACCAACGAGTCCTAATTTTACTGACGACTCTACTGACAAACATGGGTTGTTGGTTTTTCATTAGTCGGTAGATAATTACCAGCGAGTTGGGATGTCCATTACAAATTTTCAACAAATTGACCGATGAAAAAGAAAATAAAAGCCCGTTGGTAATATTATTTAAAAGGCTTCAATTTGGTCATCAAAAGAAGGTTTTAAACATATTACAATGGTTAATCGAAATAAAAAATATTATTTTATTTATTTATTATTGATAGGTTAACTGACAGGTTGCCTAATGCAAATATATATTTTGGTGATTAAATTATTTATATATTATTGACAGGTGAGACTCATCAATTCAGGGTTTAGGGTGATTAAATTATTAATTTTTTTGCAGAAAGATTTAATTGCCATGTGTGAAGTGTTTGTATAAATTATCTAATTATTGGACATTCATTCATTTATTTTTTATTTATATAATTATTTAATTATAAATTAAAATGATATTAAATAAGGAATGAAGTAATAAAATGTTAAATAAACAAAATAATCAAATAAACAACAATACTAATAATAAAGTAGCTACAAGGAAAAAATGTGATAAATATAATGCAAATAAAATTAGCTGAACTTCTTCTCATCATTGTCATAAGAGTCGTTGATATCATTAGACGAAGAGGCCTCGGTAATGGGCAAGGGTTCCTACTAGGGTGACAGGGGAGGTGGTGGAAGTAATGGAAGGGGCGGTGGTGGAGGTGGTGGCCCCAGGGGAAGACTTGGTGTGGTTAAACTAATCTTCTTAGGTCGACCTCTATATCTACCAGCCATACTTGAAATCTTACAATTTGTAAGCAACCACACATTATTAATTAATTATCATAGAATTTTACCTTAGATTAAATTTGTGTGTGTCTCATTGCTTTTAATTATATTTTCCTGAGAAAAAGTTCAAAAAATTTAGCAGCATCTCCGCTTAAATTAGGAGTTGCTGCCATCAATTAGTTAACGTATTTAGCAATTAATGACATTAAATCACAACAACATAATAGACATATTTAAACTATCATAATTTAATAATTATATATAATTCACATAATCCTAAAAACCATTCTACAGCACATCTCCTTATAATTTCACAATATGCATATCCTACAATCTCCATAAATATAATCAAACTCTAGCAAATAATGTAAACAAGTCGAGGGAAGGATCTTTACGCAATTCCCCCCAGTTAGGCAATCCCAATTTCCTGCAATTCTATCCTAGAAATCATAAGTCTTGATCCTACATACATGTTAAAGCACATAAATAATAAAGATTTCATTGCTAACTTTTTTAGTAGTGCAAAACAAATAATCAAAAGCTCCCAACATGCAACCTAACTAAATCTTGGAAATCCAAAATGAATAAACACATTTAATTTTACATGGTTATAAAAACTGAAAAACAATATACACAATAAAAATAGAAAGAAAAAAAAACCAAAGCTCCCTCTTGAAACATTGTCAGTGTTCCCTCCAATAGAACTCCTATATTAACAAAATAATAACAACAATCACTCTCTAATAGCAACAACAATCATCCTCCAATATACAATCTGCATACCATGATAGATATATTTCGGTTTAGCTAACTAGAAATACTGATATTGATGTATGCATGTTCATTAGATCTAGTCAATAAGTTGTTACATCAGCTTTCTATTCGTACTTTAATGCCTATGTATATCAACCTCTATATGTATGGTTAGCTCTGGAATATATTGTGTCATATGCTCTATTAGAGTTGCAAATTCTTGTGCGCACATGTATATATAAACCATGTTTATATGGTCTTAAAGGTTTTTCCTTGTTTTCAAAATCATATGCTTTGGTACACAATACAACGAAGTTTTTTTTTTAAGCTCGAAAAATGATGCTCTAATATAACTAGGGATCAATCCCTCTTGAGCCTCAGAAACCTCATGTCACATTTCAGATATTTCTTGAACTAAGGGATTTTATGACCTTCAGAAACTTCACGTGTGTGCAAAGTTTCCTTTATCAAAAGTTTTCAACATACGAGTCATGCATCAAGTCTCAAAATGTTTGGATAAAAATGTGCTAAACAAGAAACCAAATCAAGAGTAAAATATCACAAGTATTACTCGCTTTATTCAAATATCTTTCTCTTTTTTAGAAGAGTTATAATGACTAAATATCAGACTATTTTTTTAAGCTTAAACGATCATCCTTTTTTCTTTCTTTCTCTAATAGCTCTCAGAAAGCACTGTGACTAATTCAGAAATCTTAAGAAAGACAGAAATAGCTCTAATTTAAGTCACTTAAGGAAATTTAAATGTCTTTATCATGCCTTAAGAAAAGGACTCTTTGAAAGTCACAACTTATGATGTGTTGAAAAAAATTGGTTTTATCTTGCTCCTTATCATATTATATTTCCTTCAATATCTCTTCAAAAGATTTTCTTCCATTGGTTTATCATTATCAAAAAGGGGGAGATTGTTAGCTCCGAAAGTCTTTAGAAAGCTTTATTGCAAAAAGTTTTAAGTGGTAACACAACCAATTAAAAGAAAATATTTTGACGAACGACTAATGTTTTCCTTGAAGTTTCTTGAAACAACAAGCAGGTTCTTCCATTTGTGTAACACATTTCTTGAAGCATAAATAATTTCACTCTACATGTGCAAACATGATTTATCTCGTTTAAAGAGATAGGAACTCAATAAAAGTGAAATTAATATTTTAAAATAAGCGCATATATGCTTAATGGATGGAAGAAAGTTATTATACACAAGAAACCAAGGAACAGATCTTTAGAAAGTAAGACGTGACTTCAAAAAGTATGCTTAAAGTGAAGATATCTATCCAACTCTGAAGCATATGTGTTCTACAACCTTCAATCATCATGATTGTTATCATCTCATCATCTACAAGCTTTGATTGAAGACTGGAAGATCATATATATATATATATATATATATATATATCACAGAACTAATACCGCACTTCAAAAAGTTTACCTCACAGTGAAACGGTGCACTCTATAGTAGAAAAAGGAAAATTTGAAATTCAAATTTAAAGTCAATCCCAGTCACTGACTAGCATGTCATCTTTTCTACCAACTTGGTCAACCACTCCAACTCTGACAAACAATGAGCTACTTCTCTAGTTTACTTTTCTAAGACACAAACAGATTATCAACACGTGTTACTTGGACAATTGATCAAGGGCAATGGTCATCAACAAAGACCTTCTATAAATATATAGAGATGATGTAGGCTTCAATGAGAAGTGATTGATGCTAGCAAAAAAAACTATAAAAGTTTCTTCCCATCCTCTGTATAGTTCATTACAACTCAATTCATTGCTTGTAAAAAGTCTTTCAAGTTTTTCATGTCTGTTATTGTATATCTTGAGAAAAACTTGATTGTAAGTTAGTTTGAATGGCAATCTAAATACAAACCTCTTGTAACCTCGATCTACTAGCAATCGATGTGAGACAGCTGGAAGAGGCTAAGCAAAAACTACTTACAATACGACAATAGAGTAAGTTACTAGTCATGATTTAGCTTGGAGAAGCTAGTACAAGACTACTCGAACTAGCTTGGAGAAGCTAGTACAATACTACTCGAATTAACTTGGAAAGGCTAGTACAAGACTACTCAAGTTCAACTTGAAGAGGCTAGTGAATAACTACTATGTGGTTAGTGACAGTAGAGATTACTACTGGTCATAGATAAGAGCTTGGAAATACTACTGCAAAGACTATCCTATAACTTTCTCGATTTGAGAAAGGGTTTAGTGGAACTCAACTATTATTGAAAACTAGATGTAGGCAGGTTGGCTGAACCAGTATACAGTATAAAAACCTTTGTGCAATATCTCTCTCTCCTTTAACTCCTTTATATTTCCTACATCTAAACATATTAAACTGTGTTTTCTGAACAATCATCTTCTATATGTTTTATCTTATTAGTTGTTGTTCAAAAAGTAGCTTTTGATTTAATTAACATGATTTTCAATACACTTCAAACTCAAAGCTTGATAGTATTTTGATTACGTTTTCAAAAGTTAAAAGGGGGAAAAAAAGCAAAGTACGATTCAACCTCCCTTCTCGTGCGCTTTTCTACCTACATGTATGCCCATCAATAACAAATAATTAAATGAAAACAAAAATAAAATAATCAGTTCATCGATACACCTATAGATAATATCATTGAAAAATAAAAAAATAAATTGAAAAATCCTATTGGTACACTCGTCAGTACAATAAATCTTAAAAAATAAAATGAAAATTATAATATTAGTACACCTACTAGTAATCTCTCCATGCCACATGGCATGTTGCTTGTACCGATGAGTTTACTGACAATCTTTGAAAAATATGCATGAAATTGCCAAACCTATTGGTACAATTTACACGCCATATTCTACAATATGGCACCAACTATTATTGACAGATGTACCAATGGGTTGTCGACAATTATTGTTTAATTTAATTTTTAGGTTAAAAAAAATCAACTTATCAATACACCGGCCAATACCTTCCGTCGGTATCCCACGGTTTCTTTTGGTGTATTTCTTTGTCACGACCCGACTTGAGAGCATGACCGGCATGTGAAGGACTTGGTCCTAACATAAGCCTCCTGGGTAATGTGGCCTTCTTAATGCATGAATTTTCATGATTTTTGCCCTTAAAACATAATTTTCATCTAAACCATCATCATTTTCCCTATTCAAAATGTAATATTAAAGCTCATAAAACTGAAACGTTTGACATAAGAAACTTTGAATTCATCTCAACTAAATTTAGCATGTGCTCCTACAATTCGTGAAAGCATAAACTATTTCATTCCATGATCATGGTCATAATCTGAAAATCAATTCAAAGCTTGAAACCCAAAATATAAATACATAATCGGTTTGTTACAAAAACTTAAATCACAATCTGCATTTCAAACCCATACTTAATTTTGAAAACATAGAAGGATGTACATAAATTCTGAAATAAATACGTAGTCTTAATTAAAGTGGAATGCATGGTTTTTATCCTTCCTACACATCTACTGGAGCACTTTAATCTAACCTAACTCTAGACTAAAGCTTACTACAACGTAAAGCTCACCACTGAAATAGCTACGGACAACTAAACTGGTAACTAATTGATAACCTGCTCTAAACTCATATAATTCTAATAATCTGACTTTAGCACAACAGTGGCTATGAAATAATGTCCAAGGGATCACCAGCTTGTAGAATTGTGATTTCAGAAGTCCACAAAATATGTATTTGGCATTTATTATGAATCGCACTTAATTCAATTCTTTTAGTAACATATAACTAAAATTGTAAAATCGTGTTTCATAATCACATGACTTTATAAACATGGTAATTATAGAATCATAATAACTTCTTTGTTTATGAAGATAACTCATACTCTGCTCATCATTTTTTCAATATAACTTAACTTGAAATTTTAAAAGCATAATCTGAAATCCCAAGTCTTGAAAACATGGTAATATTGTAAATCCATATATCTGTCATAGAATAACATAGACAAATGAATAAACCATAAGCTTACTATGACAACTCTATGAATATTGGGGGAAGTACTGTCACGACCCAACCTGGGGAACGTGACCGGCACGTGAGGAGTCTCATCCCCACGTAAGCCTCGTGACCTCTGAGTCTCTCTCTTTATGTATAAAATAGTATATATGTTTTGATTCTGAAATCTTATCTTCATCTAAACCTCTATTTAAGCTTTATTTCTGAAAATATAAAACTGAAATATTTGATATAAGAAATACTGAAATTTATCATACTCTGGAAACCAATTAGTCACATGAACTGAATCATAGATAGATCTCTAGTTTATTACATAAACTCTAATTAAATTCTATAATTTCAAATACTCACTTGTGCATTGAAAGCAGATACATAACTTTTCAAATACTGAAACCAAATACAAAATCTAAAAATAATGCATGGTTCGGATCCTGCCTGCACATCTACTGGAGCACTCTACTCTAACAAGACTCTAACTAGGCCTTACTTCAAAGTAAGACTCAACACTGAGAACGGCAACGTCTGCAAAACAATAAGCTGAGCAATGTCTACACCTGCAACTACGAGGAGGAAGGGAGAGGGTGAGTTAACGGACTTAGTGAGTGAGCCCTCACCCATCACCCACATGAGACAACAACAACCATACATATATATATATATATATATACATGCACTAGAAAAAATGTTTCCAATATTTACATAACATAGCTAATCTCAGAAAAACATTTTCCACGCCATGAGTTCATAAACAAGCATCTCTAAAACCATAATCCGTTACAAACCATTTGATATTCTTGTATATAATCTAATAGAAAATATATCTCTATATTCATAAATTCATAGAAAAACATCTCTAAATTCATACTTCAAGAAGAAAATCATTTCTCATATGTATAATATCTCTTAAGTCAAATATTCTCTTAAAACATCAATAATCTCTGAAAATCGTTAATACTCTCTGAAAACATAAACAACGGTACTCTACTAGAGAAACAAGAATCTCTGCTCTATAGTTCTTCAAGAACCGAAGATGTTATACTCTATGATCCATGGAGATCTAATAAGGACACCTAAATAGGTTCCATTCTCTACTTTATGAGAATGTCCTCTCGGGACAACTTGGTACCAAGGTTAACGATCGGGATTCAACCGTTAACTCACTGTTTGTTTCTCTATAGCTACCGTTTAGTCTCTAATTCAATAAACATATTATTTTCTCTAAATATCTTTTATATACTCTAATATGGGAATCAAACTCTTTCATACATGATTACTCTATTTCTTGAAATCATCAAGATAATTCATAAAGTCTCTGAATACAATCATACTCATTCTCTAGCTCTTTATGAAACCGTTTAAATATAAAAACTCTTGAAACTTGAAAAGCTCTGGACTCATACAACTCTAGCAACCTGACTTTAGCATAACTGTGACTATGAAATTATGCCCAAGGGATCACCCGCTTGCAGGCATTCCAATTTCAAGCTCACAAAATATGTATATGGCAGTCACTACGAATTATACTGAATTCCATATTTTTTTGGAATATCACAAAACTAAATTTCTAAAATCTCATTTGTCAAGATAATATTTAGTATTATAGTAAAACATCTCTACTCTATATTCTTTGCCAAAATATCTTAACTGATACTCTAAAATCATATTTTAAAACCTCTAGTCTTGAAACATAATTATGTCGTAACTCTTGAAACATTTTGGATGTGCTAAGAGCTTATTAAATTGTATGATCTCGCACTAAATCTCTTTATGAATATATGTAAAACATTTTCATAGCACTCTATACATCAATCATGGTCCCATGGTTTTGAAAAACTAATTCTTTCATGCTATCATCATAAATCATAATTTTTCTAGCTTGACATAATCATATAAAATCATGTTCTATACTTTTTCTCATCTCAAATCTCATATTTCACAAAGATCATGCATCAAACATAGTCACAATGGCTAAAATAAGGTCATGAGTTTGAACTCACTCACTATTTGGAGCCGGGAGTATGTGGGCACCACCAACTTGACCTCCGAGGCGCAAAATGGCACCAACAACTGCCATAGAGCAACATTGACTCAAGATTAGTCTCCGCTAATCTCTAAACAACTCTAATACAGCTCTAACAACATTGGGGGAGCACCCCCACTTGATAACAATGGAGAAAATAATAACCCATAACAAGAGGAAGGAAGAATGCAAAGGAGACTAACATAAACCAACAACAAAACTCACCTTTGATCTTGGAAGGAGAATGATTGATTATGGATTGGGAGAGAAAGTGTTGGAGAGCATTTAGGGATGAAGGGTTTCAGTCTCTATCCCCAAAATCCCGAACTTGGGTTGTTTTATAGGGGTGGGGATCCCACTTATCAAAATAGCATCGTTTTCTACTGTTTCTATCAAACTAACACCGCTATAGCGGTCTCGCCATACCTGTGACTGTAACTGACTCACTTATGACCGCTATAGCGATCTATAGGCCATCAAAAACACGAACTTGCCTCACTATAACCGCTATAGCGGTCCATAGAGGACCAAACATAATGCTGCTGCCATACATAACCGCTATAGTAGTCCCCAAAATGCTAAAACCGTTGCTGACACCCACTATGACCGCTATAGCGGTCCAGGACCGCTATAGCGGTGACAGTTCACCAACCTTGCTGCAATAAGGGTCTTTCTGGCCTCCCGGAGCATTCCTAGCAACACGGGTGGGTCCTAGGGGATCCTGGGGCAGTATGGAACTTGCTCAATGACACGTGTACCTGGGGTATCACAAGTACCCAAACTTGACAACAATCAAGAACAACAACAATCAATCACAATAAAAGGAGGAAAAGGGAGGAACCCTATTATAAACCATGAACAACCCTTACCTTAAAGCTTGGAGGAGGTAGAATTGAGATAGGAGAGTGTGAAAGGGTGGAAGAATACTTGGGAGAGCTAGGGTTTTGGGTTTGGGGAGAAATACATGAATGGGAAGAGTATTTATAGGGTTGGTAGGTCATTGAACAAAATTGCATTGTTTTGGACTCGTTATGACATCAAGGGTATTGCTATAGCGGTCTCTAGAGATTATGGCTCATCCCCAAGAACAACCTGACCACTATAGTGGTTCCCAATCGTTATAGTGGTCCAACCTACCACCAAGATTGCTATAGCAGTATCAGAGATACCTGATCTGTACTTTTTTACTAACTTCAGCATCCGAGACCTTCTTAGCAACATGAGTGAGTCCCGGGGGACCTTAGGACTATACTAGACTTATTTAAGGACACCTGGACCTAAGGTATTATGTTCTTTCAAAATTAAACATTCATGCAATCCATCAATCCATTGTTTTCCATAGGAATGTAGCCCTCATTTTTGGACAATGGAAGACAACTCATCCTAAGAACGCAAAGCATGATAGGCATGAAAAATGCTTCAATTATTTAGGACTTCTCAATTGAGAGTAGAAATTGCTTCAATAACATTAAAGTAGCAATTAATGTTGATAATCTGCACATAAAAATTATACAAATTGGCAATTGCCTTATTAATATAGAATAATAATTTTAATCAAATTGTATTTAAAATTTGTTAAAAGAAATTTGTACATTGGTCTATTCAGCACAGAGCATATTAATATATAACTTGTTTATTTTGCTGTTAGGCCCACTAATCTAGAAACATACTTTTCCAGTTTGCACTCTTAAACAAAGTGCAATCAACAAAACAAATAGGCCTATTCTATAACTTTTCTGTATCAACTGTTCTCCATACTTGTTATTGTACCATCCAGATGGAGTGGTTAGTAATATGAAGATTAACTTAGACATTATCATAAGCCATCATTTCAACACACTTTTTTGTAATCATGTAGCGTAAGATAACAAATATTAGCTTTATTTGCTTAGATTTTTGCATTTGCCATTAACATTGAGAATATCTTGTATTTAAGTTCTAATAAGGAGGACAAATATAGCTGCAAACACACTCCATCTATTTTATTTGTCGCAATACCACTCTGCATGAGATCTGCATCTAGATTTATAGTCTGTGGCAAAGCATGGAGCCTCATAAATTACGGTTGAACATCAATTATTTTGCACAACAACATCACTTGTTGTAGTATAGACTACCAAAATGCAAAAACAATGTTATAAAAGACAATCTATCATCGAAATATCTAGTATCACCCAAAAGTATAAACAATAAGAAATTATTAGATATTGATAACTAACAAAGACAAGAACAAAAATTGGGATGAGAGAAATCTTTGCCATCGAACTGCATTGTGGTTTGTGAATAATAACAAATTGTCTTCTTATTGTTTGTAATGAGCGAAATCACACTGGAACGTGAAGGCAAGGGTTTATATAAGTTAGATAGCTAGTCTCAATGACAATTGCGTTATATAATTTTCCTTGTTAGTTTAAAGTCATATGTAATATTCAAATTACAAAATGAATTTGATTTGGATGCATTGCCAGTTTAAAACACTTATATTACTATCTAATTAAAATATTTTATTTGCATGATTTTTTAAATAATGGGTAGGAAAGTCATCTATCATGACTAATGTGTCAATATATAATTAGATAATTATGTAAAAAGGCTTTTACACTATTAGTATATACAAATTAAATTCTTATAGAATTAGTCTCTCGTAAAATAATAACACTTATTGTGAAAACTTTTAAAAGCTATTGATGTCTCTCTCTTATATTTGTGTTCCCTCTCAAACATCTTGTTATCTTAAATGAGATAATCCTTCTTCAAAAACCTTCATTTAGAACAATAATAGATACATAAGAAATTCATAATTATTTTAATGGTATAAAAATATTCCTTTGATTGTAAAAATATTCTTTTGGAATTACATCTGGGCCCGGGCTTAGCTCACTTATCAATGCAGCCCACTAGTCAAAAGAACTTTGGCTTTGATTCCTTTCAGACTTAATGGTCAACATTCGAACTGCTAATGGCAATTCAGAGTGCACACACTCCTCACATAAACATTGATTGGCAGCTTCTAGAAGACTATAAAATCAAGCAGCATCTTGGTTGGGCTCCTCAACTGAAGGGATACGAATAACAAGTAGCAAATTCAGGACCAGCAGCATCAAACACCATCTCTTGATGCCTAGCCAGGTTATCCTCCCACAGCACATTACCCATGTTGTTCTGAGTTAAATGAATCCCATCAGAACTACTTCTAGTTTGAAATATACCCATTTGATTCCATGCATTAACTACTTCCCCATGTTCGATCCAAACCCAGTAGTCAGGCATGAATTCCCACTTGCACAAATGAACCCTTATCGTATCATCATCTAAATACTTCCTACATTGCACTTATTACATGCACACCTAACTTTTGTCACATTAATGAACTACTGTATTTGACATGCTACCTTTATAAATTCTTCAACACTACTATAAAACTTTGATTTAATCCCCTCTCTATTAAGATGTAATCTGTCATACATCCATGACCAGTTTGAAGGTTACATTGTGCTTGTGATAAACTCAAGACCCTACGTACAATTTTTTAAAGATGTCAAATTATTATTATCAAATACAAATTCAATTGCTATTTAAATTTGTAGTGCAACTATTTTTAATCTTATTTACTTAACAAATTTCTAATAAAATTTTGACTGCATCTCCTCATAAATTAGGAGCTTCCATCATCAAATTTTTTTTTTTAATTGGTCTCTAAAACACATCCAATTGGTCTTTCAGTCTTATTTTTATTATTACTTTCAAGCACATTCAAATTTCGTTAACAAAATTTTGATAGCATCTCCCCTTAAATTAGGAGCATCCATCATCAGATATTTATTGTATTTGGTCTTTAAAATACATACAATTGGTCTCTAAGTTTTATTTAAATTATTTTCTTAAAAAAATTCAATTGTCTTTTAAGTTTTTCTTAATATAGTTAATTTTATTCAATATATTATTCCTCAAAAAAATTTAATTTTGACAGCATCTTCCTATTAATTAGGAGCTTCCGTCATCATATATTTATTATATTTGGTCTTTAAAACATATTCAATTGGTCTTTAACTTTTATTTAAATTATTATTTTTAAACAAACTCAATTGCTTTTTAAGTTTTTCTTAATATAGTTAATTAGTTACTTTATTTAATCTATTATTTCCACAACAAATTATAACAAAATTTCGACAGCATCTCCCCTTAAACTAAGAACTTCCATCGTTATATATATCAGTTAATTCAAAAATTATAGATATTATTATAAAGATCAACAATAAAATAGGTATAGTAAAATAGTTACATGTTAATAATTACATACAAATCACATAATCCTAAAAATCATTCTATTGCGCATCCCTTTATAACTCCACAACATGTATCCTGCAATCTCTGTAAACACAAAGAATCTCATAGTAAACAAATCAAACACATTGGGGAAGGACCTCTATGTAACGCTCCAATTTTTACTGCAGTATAAAAATTATCAAAATGCCCCTAGGTAATTTTTGCACATAATTCGAGGTCGAATAATCCTCAATAAAGGAATATAACATTATAGAAACATTATGAGAAACTTGAATAGCGATTCATGCGAAAGTCGCAAGCCCCGATTTTTCTGTACGTGTAAAATGATCAAAATACTCCTGAGGTCATTTTTACCTAGAAATAAAAAATAATCAATCTAGATTATCTTTGAGGGGTTAGTTTAATGCTTGATGGGGATTATATGTGCCTTAGAAATAAAAATCTCAATTCTCAATTTTTACCGTATGTAAAATTACTGTTTTACCCCTGCGGTAATTTTACATAAAATTATGTAATCTTTGAATTCAATTTTCATCCAAAGGTTCAAAATGTCTATTTCGAGTATAATTTGAGAATGTCTAGTGATAAACAAGGAGTTTTTATATGAATTACCTTTTTATCCCTAGTTAATGCTTAATGAGTTCTCTTAAGTAATTAAGACAATATTAGGCTCTATTTCAATTCAAATTGTTTTCATTCATTAACCTTGAGTTAAAAATAATTACCTAAGGTTAAAAAATAATTACTAAAGGTAATTAGAGCCTAAGAATTGTTTAGGGAAATTTAATTTCCTTTCTTAATTACAAAGAGCTCATAAAACCAATTATGCTATGATTAATGAAATTCTAATGCATTTACTTTCTTTACCTTGAGTTTAAAACTTAAGTTACTAATTGATTTTCAACTCAATTGAGATTAACTCCATTACTAGTATAAGATCATCCTTTTTACCTAGTCTTGAGTTATCTTACATACCTAGTTTTATCATTTTCACAAAATTACCAATTCCTAAATCTACCACCTAATAAAATAAGCTATCCTTGTGTCCTACCATACATGATAAATGAAACCTTGTCCCCCATTACCCCCTTGATCAGCCATGGCCACCATGCCACCATAATGCCGCCATTTTATTTTATTTCAAAGAATTATGCACTCAAACAACATCATGACCATACCATGTGTTCTTTGAGTTGTCTTGCCTTTTTTTTTTAGAGCAAGAATTCTGATCACATTACATCCATGAGGCCACGGTTTAGCAACCCCCAAAATAAATATGTGGTTCTTTCAAGCCAAATGCACACACAAACACCTATACTTGTTACTTGAATTTTTGGTGTAGTCTTGTTCACTATTTTGGCCAAAAATCCTCCATATTCTCTCTAAACTCAAAGCTCTCTTCTTCTTCCTTCTCCACCTCCAAGAGACTCCATTCTTGATATTCATTTAAGTTCCCAAGTTCAAACAAACACATACAGACCATAAACCAACCCCTAAGCACCTAAACTTTCCATATCTAAACACAAGAACACAACAAAAATCCTTCCACCATTCCATCATCACTTGGCCGAAACCATCATCATCATCTAGTTCTTCTCTTTACTTCTTAAGATATGAAGCTTTAACTTTTGAGAATAAGAAACAACCTGGTAGAGATTTTATTTCATGTTCTTTTCTATGCTTCTTCCTTTATTTTTGGTTTCTATGACTTAATATTGACCATGGCTTGGTGATGAGAAATCATAGTGGTGGTTGTGAATCCATCATTTAAATGAACTCTATAACTTAAGATTTAATTCTTGACGTCAAAAAATTAATGAAAGAATTCCTAAGTCTTGAGTTTTGAGCTTAATAAGATATAAAAATGAACTTGCATCCATGTTTATGTTTCAAGTTCTTGCATATCATATTTATATTCCAAGCTTTACATAATCATGTTTATATGTCAAGTTATCACTTTAAATCTTGAAGATAATAATAGGGACTTGCATATCATATTTAAATTTCAAGCTTTGTATATCATGTTTATATTTCAAGTAATCACCTTAAATTTTAAAGATAAGAAAATGGAGTTGCATATCATCATTAAATTTCAAGCATTGCATATTATGTTTAAATTTCAAGTTATCACTTTAAATTGAAGATAATAACATGGGTTTGCATTTCATGTTTAAATTCCAAACCTTGCACATCATGTTTATATTTCAAGTTATCACCTAAATCTTAGAGACTTAAAAATGGACTTGCATCCTCATATTTATATTTCAAGTATTGCACATAATATTTATATTTCCAAGTCCTCACCTTATAACGATAAAGATTAAAATGAGACTTGCATAGAATGTTTATGATTTTAGTCATCACCTAAATTTTTGAAGCTCAAGACTTGCTTCTTTTATCTTAAATGAAAATTTTGATCATGGACACTTCTCATCTATATGTTTTTGGCCCTCATATAATTCTGATTTAGAGCTTGTTATACTTTATTTTTAGATATGAATCTTGTCTTTAAGATGCATAAGGAAATTTTGAAAGACTTAGAAATTGTAAAGGATTAAGAACATGGTTTTTCTCATAATTTTAGATGCTAAATTTTTAGTTTCTGATCTGATCTCTTAGAACTGGAATGATTACTAATTTATGATGTTTAGATGAGTCTAAATCACTTATAATTGGTGTAAAAATTGTTTTTAGTATTTTAGGAAAAACTAGTAACTAAAAAGGATCAAATTTGTGTTTTTATGAAGCTTTTAGAAGGCTGATTTTTCTGATTACTGTTCAGCCCTGTTCACCACTGTTCTTTGTTGTTCACATACTTGAGAAGCACTAATGATTATTATAAAAATTGTTTTTAGCATTTTGGGAAAGTCTAGTAACTAGGAATGATCAAAATTGTGATTTTATGAAGCTTTGAGAGATTAATTTTCTGATTCTGTTCAAGGGTTGTTCAAGGCTGTTCATGTTGTTCATATACTTAAAAATTACTTATGTTTGATGTAAAAATTATTTTTGGTACCATAGATTCATAAAAAGGTAATTGCAAGTGTTAGTTTGGGTCATTTTATAAAATGCGAAAAGTTGTGTCTTGAATTATCAACTATGTTATTTCAGCCAAATGTTTTTAATTAGAGTAACTAATGATGTTGAATGTGTCCATGAGTTCAAAATACCATTTATGATGTTTAAAAAAATTATTAGAAGTTTCCATTGCTATTAAATGTTCAAAATGAGCGATTTTGCACTTTGACCCCTAAAGTATAGCAAAATTTGGTCTATGATCCAAAGTGATTCTTATGATGAATTTAAATGAATTCAAAGTGTTATGAGTCACTGAAATATATAAATTAGTTTTGAGGATAATTAGTTTGAAAATATGAGTTAAAAAGAAAAATTATGTTTTGACCCCGTAATATTTGAGAAATTGCAATTTTGACCCTTTCAAGGGCTTAAGCGTAAATATTGTTAACTTGGTGAGATTAGTGTAATTGATATCCTATGGAAGTTATATTCATGTGTTTTAGTCAGAAACTTATACTTGTGCATAGTTACTAATATTATATGTTCAATTCTTGATTGATGTTAGTGACGATTATTAGTATGATGCATACTTACATGTTCAAGTTTCATAATGAACTGTGGCATGAATGTATCTATGCTTGAATAATGGAGATGCATGATTTATTAAGTTTATGAGCATGAAATATTGAATCATGAATTATGATTATGTGTTCATACTTGCATCTCTAAGTAACATGCTAAGATTAAAGGTGACACAAGACATAAGGAAATGATCTTCTAGACTCCCCGAATTAAAGGTTATGAGAGGTGATCCAATAAGGTTAATGCAACATAAAACATATGGAAGTGATCCTCTAGACTCCCCGAATTAAAGGTTATGAAAGGTGATCGAAGGAAGTTGCATACTTATGATGAGAAAGGTAAGAAAGTGATGTATTTTCCTCTTCTATTACCCCATATTAAATCTACCGATGGCTAATTAGGTTAAGCTCAATCCTAGGCGATCGGTGAGGTGAAGTTTTGATGCTGAATATAAAATCATCGGGGAAGGTGAAATAGTTGGTTTGAGATGTTGACATAAGAGGATGGTTATTAAGAACGGAACTTGAGAGTTCCACTATGAGAAAGCAGATTATCATGGGTTCTCTTGCCTTTTCCATGCAAGCTAAATGGTGTACGACTCATCAGGTTTGTTATATCATGCATTCATACTAAGTCACCTAAGAAAGTAAAGTAAGGATGTATATTTGGTGTGTTTACTCATGTGATGTTGTGTTTTGGTTTTGTGTGTTGGAAATTCATGTTAAGAGTATGCTTAAGTTATTTGCATATGTTATTTATGTACTGGAGGCATTACCATGCATACATGAGATATCTGTTGCATTCATGACATGAAGACTCATGCTAAAAGATACGGGTCTCGGCTAATGGTAATTGGAACTTAATAAATGAACTCTATATATGCTCACCCTTTTCATAATAAAACCAGAGGTTCCTGGAGATGATTACGATGACACTTGCATTAGAATATGGAAGCCCTACTGAGAATCTTGTACAAGTTTCTCATCCATTTTTCTTTCTTCCGTGTTATCACTAGACAAGGATGATGATATAGCTCGTGAATTACTCTAAGATGCGGACGAGGGAGTTGCGCTACAAAAAGGATCAAGAAGGTTTCAATGGGAGTATGGAGATAGTTTCCTTGGATATTGGCTTTAGAGTGATCATACACTTTTTATTTGCTTGTGCTTTAGTCTCTTGATAGATGTGTACTAATGCCCTCTATGTTTAGAGGATGTCACTACTATGATATAATTCTTATGTGTTAATATTGTTTATGTCATGAGACTATATATATATATTGTGATGTTGTATGTATCTGTGACTTGTCTTTATCCTTTCTTATTTATAGGTAATGCGAACGGTATTAGTTACTTAGTATGCGCAGCTAACGTTTTGTATTTAAGTCTTAAAAAACAATTACCCGTATTTTCACTAAGGTATTTTCAAAAAATTTAAATTAAAGACTGGAACAAAAAAGTAATAATTAATAATTAACTTAAATGCATTCCTATACGTATTGAGTTAAATATTAAGATATTACACTTTATGCCCTTCCCCCCAATTATGCAATACACATTTCCTACAACTCTATCCTAGAAAATATAAGTCTCTATATATCCTACATATATATTAAATCATTAAATGATATAAATAATAAGGATTGAGTTACTAACCTCTATAGCAGTAAAAAAAATATAAAATATAGGAAATCTCTCGGCATCTAACCAAATCCAATCCTGAAAATCCAACATCATAAATTGACATCAATACAATTATATGCATACAAAACATAAAATAACATAAAGAAAAAGAATGGCAAACTGATCCCAAAGTCGATAATCGTTGTGACCTTCAAGTAAAACTCCTATATTAACAAATTAACAACAATAATTACTCCCCAACAATGCAACAAAACACAACACTATGGGCACTCATAAACAAATGGAAAAAGTAAACCAAATCAAAAACCAAAATCAATTAAAATGCTCACCAAAACCCCAAGATCATAATGGTGGCCTCTGTTTCTCGAATGGAGCTCCAGTAGCGGCGAATGGAGGGAAAAATGGTGGCGGCAATGAGCTTAGAAAGAGAGAGAGAGGTTTTAGAGAGAGAGTGTGTGCTTCACATAGTGAGAAGGAAGAATGGTCACGGGGGTTCACGGGTTAGCAACCGGTATACCGATGGGTGCGCGATTAATGAAACGATGTGTTTTATTAACAATTAGTTACCGACGAGTTGACTAGAAATACCAAACATTTACGCGGAAACTTATGAATTTTCAAACACCTATTGGTAAACCAGTTGGAAACTAATTGTAATAAAACGCAACATTTCATTCACCCCTTGGTAAACCCGTCAGTAAATTAATTAATAAATAAATAATATTAATTATGATAATAACCTGTTGGTAAATTAATTAATAAATAATTAATATTAATTATAGTAATGACCCGTCAGTATTACCATTGGCGTACCCATTGGATATTATACACACCAAGTGGCAGGTTTGCGCCACTATTTACCAATGCAAGTACCGACGGGTGTTCATAATTACCATTATTATTTCTAAAAACGCGTTAACCTGTCAGAAATACGATCGATAATTACTGACGGTAGTGGACGTCGGTATCCCGTGCCTTTCTGGTAATGTCTTCACCTTTGACTTTGACAATTTAATATATAATTATTTTAATGAGATATATATTCCTTTAACG
This sequence comes from Dalbergia cochinchinensis, assembly GCA_031216125.1. Classification (NCBI taxonomy): domain Eukaryota; kingdom Viridiplantae; phylum Streptophyta; class Magnoliopsida; order Fabales; family Fabaceae; genus Dalbergia; species Dalbergia cochinchinensis. Next base: position 46,487,292 of record CM062373.1, on the reverse strand, counting down.
GTAAGACTTATATAACTAGTTAATATGTTGTGTACCTAAAACTCTTCACGTTTGATTTTGAAAATTTAACTTATAAATTATTTTAAGAGTATGTTTGAATTGGTGGAGCATGATGAAGTGGAATAAGATGGAGCGGAATATATAATTGCTCCACTTTATTTAAATATTTTTTATTCCATCCCATTCCTTCCAATTTGGGGGAAGAAAATTGAGCATAATGGATGGAATTTGATAGAAAAGAGTTCATCTATCTTCACACTATTCTATTCAAGTTAGACAAATCCAAACAATAGAGTAATTTAAAATCCCGTTCCAGTCAACTTCATTTGGCTCCACCCAACTCTACCAATCCAAACATACCCTAAAAGATATATAAATATCCTTTTGACTGTAACAATTGTATAATTAAATAATCTAATGTGTAACGCTAATAATCTGTTGTGACAATTTAATATGAAATGTGTGTAAAAGGAATTTGATATGAATAACTTTTATAAAAAGTAATTTTTTATTTTACTTAAAAAAATTACTTTTCTTTTAGAAAAATCCAAAACAAATGCACCCATAGAGAAAAGTTTTGTATGTAAAATACATTTTAGGGTAGATTACACTTATCTTTATGAGGTTTGTTGAAATTTAACCTACTTTTTTTTTAGATGTCTAACCTACACTAATGTATCCTAATTTATTCATTTTTAAAATGAGCTACCAAAATGTCTCCAGTGCCCTCATCCTCACCCTGTTTCACTTGCACTCTTTTCTCTCTCCTTCCCTCTTCTTCTCTTGGAGAAACAATATTACTCATTGTTGCCCTTATTGTGTTTCCATTTGGTTTTTAAGGGCATTGTTGTTGGAGTTTCTGGTTTTCTCCTTTCTTTCCCCCTCTCTCTATGTATATACCACTAGTGTTTGGAGTTTAACTACTAATTTAAGTTTAGCCAAGTCTGTATATTCTCTAACTATTATCAAGATAAATCTCTATTGATACTAATTTTTTATATTCGAAAATCTTGAACGTAACAACTTATTCAAATAATTGGTCTATTTTCTTTTTCTTCCATGATGTTGATTTTGGACCTTCATTGGGAAGGAAGTAGAATATATGAGAGTTGTAGCTACTTTTATGAGGTGGGAAATTGGCGAGTGCACTAGCTAGGTTCGATTCTTATTTATGGAGGTTCAACATTATGAAGAGTTGGGAAGGGGAGGGAGAGAGTCAGTCAATATTGGCAATCCATTCCAAAAATGGGTAAATTAGGAGAGAATAGTGTAAGTCAGATAATTAAAGAAGATGTGAATTGAATTTCAACAAAACTCAAAGAAGGTTAGTATAATTTACCCAGCATTATATTTTAAGTCTAAACATACTACATTATATAGATGATGTCACTCTATATACATGGCTTTTCTATCGTAGAAAGTCTATTAGTATATTTTTTTCAATTAAAAAGTAGAAATGTAAAAAAATCACGTCACAATTGAGCACCATTTTAAAGTAGAATATTTTTATTACAATAGATAAGAAATTACAAGGAGTTTAATAGCCAAAAGTTTAATGATCAAATAATGGATTTGCTAACTCTAAACTATGTTTTGATTACTAAGGATGATTAGAAAATTTTTTAACACTATTTGGTCTCTATTTAGAAATGCGATAAATAAAATGTTCCCCCCAATTCAAGCTATTTTGAAATAATTTTACATGTTTCACTAAAAAAAGTTTGATAGCATGTTTGATTCTGCTTTTTTAGAATTCATTCTAGGTAGAATGAGTTTTTTGAGAATTGATTTTGAAGTAAAATGATTTATATTTAGTAGTTCTTTCAAAAGTAATTCCGATAGAAATTAAAAAAATTTACTTCTCCTAGTATCAATTCTAGAGAGAAGAATTGATTTCAGTGAAGAGAAACCAAACATATTAAAAACCAACCAAAATTGATTTTGGCCTCCTAGAACACATTTTGATGGCTCTCAATGTGAAAAAAAAAATGCCATAAATAGTTTCGATGTAAACAATTATAATTATAATTGTGAAATTCCCTTATAATTAAATGCAATCAGACTTTTGAAACTTCTAATTATAAACACAAGTTAATTATTTTAGAATAATAATGTTTTTGTTAAAATATTCTCCAAAGTATTAAAATACTAGTCGTTTGACCTATGCGATACACGGGAAGATAATAAAAATAATAGTTTTTTTATTATTATAAAAAATAAATGATAATTTATTTAAATATATCTTATAGAAATTGAGTATATAAATTTATCTCAAAAGTAAGTTAATAGTTAAATAATTAAATAGGTGGATAAAATATAAATATGTCATTCTATTTTTATCTTACATTGAATATCATATTTATAAGGTTAAAAAAATCTCGATAGATGACTTGTAACTGACAATAAAGAACCTATTTTATGAAAATTTGGCACATTTTAAAAGTTAAAATTGTTGAATAAAGAAAGAGAATAAATTGATAATTTTACTATATCATGAGCCATTTATAGGAATGACAGTTAGTATCTATGAGAAATGAGACATGTCTCACACCTCTCATTGTTGTTTGAAATTTTGTCTCTCATCTCCATCCCCGTCCCCCTTACGGGTCCTCATTTCCCATTTCCCGTGGGGATTTTGAATTCATATGATATTCAAGAGTTTATTAATAAATTTCGAAAAGAATAAAATTTTAAAAATATTTTACAATTTGAAACATAAATATTCATAACAATAAATACTATTAATGCAACATAATCTAAATCAAAATTTAAAATACATACATAATATAAATATAATAAAAATAATTAAAAAATGAAGGTGTGTTATCCCCATTCTATTCCATTTAGCAAATAGGGACTTAACCCCTATCGATCATCCTTATGAAGATAAAATATGTCTTAATTCCCTTCCCTATTATAGGTAATTCCCACATGTACCCACTTTCAATCAATCAGCAATTCGTTAATAATCTAACACATCCGTTTTCTTTAAAAAAAAAAAAACACATGCTAATTTGAAAGCTTATTTATTTTGAAAATATTTCCTTTATTTTTTTTATATTACCTTAATAATGTGAGGCTATTAATGGTTCTTAATTTAATTGTATATTGTAATTATATTAACACTAGTTTTCTCTTAGTGCAAATTGAAATCTTTAATAATTGTAATATTTGATTTTATTTTATATGAAAAATAATTAATAAGTAAATTATAAATTAAGTTTTAAAAAAAATCTTTAGACATAAAGATTGAAAAATGTGGAGCCTAAATCACTGTATGAATGACACTTGAAACCTAATTACTATATGAATGACACGTGTAATAATTTCCATGAAATGAGTCTGAAATATTAGTATAATAGATTATAGAAAAAAGTAATTTTCAACTTTTTCAATTATATATTAAGTTTTATAATTTTTTTTAAAAATCCCAAGCAAATGCATCCTACTTCAAAAGCTAAAAGCCTTGTCTATTAGTTACGTCGACATTGAATAATTGTTCAATTTTAAATACTCACTAGAATTAAGAAAATGATTGAAAAAAAAATCAATGTTACAAAAAAATTAAGAACAATTTACTAAATTATCCATGTTTCTTTTTAATACTTTAATTTTCTCTCTCCCTTTTACTAATAAGTCAATTATATTTTATAGAGATATTATTAAAAATAAACAATTAATATTACTTAAAGTTTTAAAATGGATACTTATTCACAGTAACTTCCCCTAATTCTTGGTCCTCATTCTATTTGGAAGTCTCCAATGATAGCACCATCAAAACTTTCGCCTCTTGAAAGTCATTGATGTTGTATGAGGTAAGCTGGCAGTAGCTAAGTGGGGTGAAGGGGAATGCAAGAGAGGAGTTATTGATAGCAGATAAATTAACAGCAGGTGCACTGTTTCGATATCTTGCAAAAATACCAATACTTTTAAGATTATGGCACTTTCAAGGGTGGGACTAATTCCTTCTTGTAAGTTGACTTGTTCCCGACCACAAAATGTTGCTAGTGGATTCCAAATCCCTTCGCTTTGCTGGAAGATCATACATTCATACTTTGGAGTGGTATCGAGAAGGGTTTTTGTTAGGCAGAGCACCACCCGATGATTTTATAAAAAGTAAGTTTGTAAATTTTATAATGGACTCTGCACTTTAAAAATTTTAAAAATATATTTTTTAATGTAAAATTGCCCTTTTGAAATTATTAATCAGAGTCTTTAGCACATTGGTTATAAAACACTTAGAAAAATTCTCGTATATTTTTTAAGCATATTTAATGTGTGTTGCGGGAAAAATTATCGAGTGTCTTCAAAACACTCATTAAAAAAAATCCTTTTCATTTTATAATTTGGGGAAAGCTAATTTATAAAGAATTTCTTTTAATACACAATTACAGGATTTCCGTTCTGTTCTTTAATTAAACCTTAAATATGGAGGTGATTTTGTTCCCTTAGAATCGTTATCTTTTCAACCACTTCTTATTAATTCCGACCAATTCCCCAAATGAAAGTAAACAGAATCTATTCAAATTTATTGAGTTATGTTATTTATACTAACAGTATATATAATATTGTATTAATTTATATTTCATTTATTATTAAATAAAATGTGAACCCCATTTAAATAAAATTTATATCTTATCTCATAATAGATAATATATCAGTTAACACCATACTTCATAGGTTATATAAATGATATTTATTATATTTTTCAACTTCCATCTCCCAAACTTCTCTAGGTGATCTCCAGTGGCGCATTTTGTGGACCCTGAAGAGCATTAAGACTTCCAAAATGGAAGTGGATGATCTAGTGGTCATATCCTCACTCGTGCAAGCGTCGAATTCTCTGTTATGCGCATCCGGTACATGCCACTTAACCTTCGATTTGGCTCACAAATATTGTCCCCATTTATTTAATGGAGCTAATAACCCCGACCAAATATTTGAGCCACTAGCCACTCCTGAGTCATTTCGTTTCTCTCTCTTTTTTCCTCTCTTTTCTTAATTAAATTTAAGAGATGCGATTATGCGAATAAGAAGAGGAACCACTTGCTAAGGAAACAATCGGATTTTTTTCTGTAGGAAAAAAAAGGTTTATGGGAATGCATTTAAATTGACATTTTTTTGTGTCGTGTTAATAATTTTCTTACTATTTAATAAAATATTAAATTAAAAAGTAAATACAGTCAACATAACTTTTTTTTCCTTTTGTGCTATGATTTATTTCACATTCTATGATGTTTAACCTCTGTATCAACATTCTATGGGTCAATCTATTTTATTTTATTAACGAAAAATTTATTTATATCTAAGATATTATTTATTTTTATATAATTTAATTATATCAATTTATATTCAGAATTTAAAATTTAAAATTTAAATTTTAAATAAAAACTTAATATACATAAATTATAAAAAATATTTTGTTAGTTAACAGGTTCTTTTTATTAAAAAAAACAATTCGAACTCTTTATCTTTAATTTTCACAATACATAATACATGAATAATTCACTAAATTAAAATTAAAAACACGTCTAAGTTAGGTGAAATCCTTGAAAAGTCAATTAATATCTGTACAATTTTAAAAGGCATATTTCCAGAGACCCGTGAGATATCAATTAATATTTATATAATTTTTAAAATTTTTAATACTTCTTTCATAAAATATGTAAAACTAAAAATAAAAATTAAAAATTAAAAATTTAAACCAAGTCCTAACCATATCTTTTACACTACCAAAAAGAAAAAGCATATTTAATTATTTTATTTATTTCCTCAACAAACAAGATTTCACACCATTCAAGGTATTTCTCAGTTTCACAAAACTATACAATTTGTTCAGCTATGAAAATCTACTTAGGCCCTAAGTCTTAGGTTGTGTTTAGTCGGTGTCCTAGGATATAAATATAGGGATAGATAGTTCCTGTATTATATTTGGTGGTAAAAATGGGATATGGAAATGAAAAAATTTTGTCTCAAAGATAAAATTTTTTTATATTTCTATCCCTTCAAAATGTGAGGACAATGGAGATAGAATATGAAAATAGAAATTTAACCCCTTAAATAATAATACAGAGACAATATATTTTATATCTCTATTTTCGTTCTCTCTGTATTTCTGTCTCTGTACTTGTATTTCTATTGTTGGACAGTAATCAAATGCTACCTGTCACATCCATCGCTAGAAATATAAAAAGAAGAACAAAAAAGACACGTGCGACAATAAAAGCACGTTCCCCAAACAGGCCAGTAATTAACCAAACACCAGAACAAACAGAAAAACTCATATAGATGATAATAAGTAACAAAAGAAACCAGAAAAAAAAAAAAGGTTATGTTTTATATTATTTATAATTCAATATACGATTGTGTTAAATTATAAACAATATACTACACAACCTTTTTTTTTTTTTTTCTTTCTCATCAAACAAAACGAGATCATTCATTTCAGAGCTTCCGTTGTTGTCGTCCCTGCCGGATGAAATAGGCAGCAGGCACGGGACTCGCACGTGGAGACCTGGAAGGAATCTCTTTCACCTGCTTCCCGTTACTATCGTAGTAAATTACGCCCGAGAAATCCAACGGCTCACACTTGTCCCCCATAAGGATCGCCTTCTGCCACACTCCACCGTCTCCCCAATCCCCTTCCTCCTTATCGCCCTTCTTCCTCTGAATAAACGACAGCGTTTTGCTGCTTAGGTTGCTCAGCAGCTTCTTCGGCCGCGCAAGCGCAGACTTCGGTGTCGCCGCCGGCGATCTCAGCTCGATCTTCCAGTCGTCGCGAGACGGCGCCAGCGGCGGGTCCGCCGCAGCCGCCTTGAGTTTGAGAGGAAGGCGGCTCGCTCGCTTGGCCAGCATGGAGAAAACCGCCGCCATGGCGACGGCGAAGGTGCGCTTTGGGGAGTCACGAGTTGGAACCTCGACGACCATGATGTCTGGGTAAAGGAGAGGCTTGCGTTTTCAAAGGTTCGGAGGTTTTATGGGCAAACTGAAAGGAATTGGGTCTTTCACATTTATAAGCGCCAGAGTCCACGGTTTTCAAAGCTAACGCCTTTTCATTTTTTACTTTTGTAAATGGTAAGAGACGATTCCTCCGCTTTCGATGAGATGGCTAATTTTCTTAAAAAGACGTATAATCATAGAAAAAATTAAAATTAAAATTAAAAACTAGACGCTTATTAAAAATAGGGGTAGTATTTAATATATTTTGTTTTAAACAATAGTAAATCCAAATTTTTTTTATCTCGAATTATTTTTTTTAATACTATTAGTCCCTGTAAGAGAAAAATTATACAAGCATTAGTTCCAGAAATATTTAATTTAATTGAAACATATTAGTTATTGAAACATTAATTTTAATATATTAGCCTCTCAACAATTTAACTTTTAACATATTAATCTTTGTTTCTGATAAAAAAAATTAGCTTATAATAATTCAATTTTTCTGGACAATATTTTCCTGTAAAGAAATTAATATGCTATAACGTGAAATCAGAATTAAACTGCATGAATTTGATCTTTTAATAACTAATGTTTAGACGATTTTCCCATTAAGGATTATGATATATGTTATAATATAAAATTTTTTGAAGATTAAAGTGCATGTATATGACCGATGCTGGCTTCATTCCCTGATAGAAATAGGAGATCGGGAAATAGAACACATTCTAATCTTTTAAGGAAGAAAGTGTTAAAAGCAAATACAATTTTCTTGGGACTAAAATGTAGATTTATTCTTTAAATAAATTTGTAGTTTAATTAAGTTGAAGGTTTCTATAGTTTCATTTAATTTTTAATTAAGTATCTATAGTTTAAAAATTTGTAATCATATTTTTATATTGTATAAAAATTTTAAGTGAAATCTTATATTATATAAAAGTTTTCAATCAAGTCCATATACTATGCAAAAATTTTCAATCAAGTCCCTAAATATATATCATTAAAGGATTTGATTGAAACTTTTAAGTTTTTTATAAAGCACAGGGATTTTGATCATAAATCATTATACTTTAGGGACTTGATTAAAAAAGTATAAGAACTTAACTGTAAATTTTTAAACTGTAGAGACCTAATTAAAAATTGAATAAAATTATAAGAACACCTATATTTGTATGAATTTTAGCTTTTTTTTATAATTATATTTTGAATTCAACTTTGATACATTCTCAACACAATTATCATATTAACAAAAATAATTAATTCTTACACTCATTATCTCAAAAGGCTCATGTATGTTTGGGCAACCAAAAAAAAAAGTGGCAACAAGTGGTTGGATGATAGAATAAGTTTCTCTTATACGTATCAAAACTAATTTGATTTTACTATTAGACCATTCTGATTTTATCTTTAGTTCTCACTTTCATAGTGTTATAATTTGATTTTTAGACTCTTACCTTTTAAAAGTTTGAATTTTTATAAATTTTATTTTCATAAATGACTTATTCATTCTCTCTTAGTGTTTATTTTAGTCCATAGCATGTAAATCAGATTGGTTAACTGATAACATGTTAGATGGAAATGGTGTTACACAGTACCTGATCAAATAGCAATGACTAAGATAAAAACTTTTGAAAAATGAGAAACTAAAACAAAAATTTAAAAATAAACAACAACAAAAATTACTTATATTTACATGAACTAAAAATATATTTAAATCGAAAATATTATTAGAACTAAAAGAGGAATTTGATGTAATGATTGGGATAAAAATGATATTTGAACTTGCATATTTTGGTTTCTTTGAAATCTGATCATTGTGTTTTTAGAGGACTCATGGTGATGTGTAAAGATTGAAGAGTCACCAATTTTATGAAATATTTTCTTTTCAGTCAAAAAAAAATTGAAGGGTCACTAACTAAAGATAGAATGTGAAGGATTTTCTATGAAATCAGGAATGTAAAAAAAAATTATATATATTTCCATATTAACAATGTTTTTGTTCTTGATGCATTTGCATCTACAAATTGCGTGTCTTAAGATTCAAATTCGTCCAGTAAGATCCTGTAGTTTAATGATTGACAAAATTTGTATATATGAAAAAATAGATTTTGAATAAGAGTATCTAGAAGTTCCTATTAAACATGACAGTTGAGCGTGTTTTAAAATGTTGAAAGTAAGATTTCCTCTTTCAAAGTCTATATAAATTTTCCAGTCAACTTTTTATCATTCTACCTTTCCGTGCAATTCCTAATTATGTATGTGCCTAAATAAGCAATGTGTGACGAGGTCAACTGATAAAAGTTGGAATCGAAATGGCAGGATATCGCGGTCAAGTGTGGTTTCAATAAAACAATTCATAACATGATAGAAAATACAATAATACATAACCTTTATAAAGAAATAAAAAAATTTATTAATTTTGATATATTATTAGTATAAATAAATATTTATATCATTATTTAATTATTATATATTGTCATATTTATTATATTAATATTTTATACTTCTTTTATGAAACTATTACATTTGTTATTTATTTAATAATTTAGACTTCACGTATTATTCATATAGATGATTTAAGCTCCACCTTTTTCAATCTTTATATCTAAATATTCTTTTAAAACTTAATTTATAATTTACTTATTAATTAATTTTTATATGAAATAAAATCAAATACTACAATAATTAAAGAATCAAATATTACAATCATTAAAGATTATAATGTACACTAAAAAAGGATTTATATCAATATAATTATGATCTATAATTAAAATTAAGAATCATGAATAGCATTACATTACGAGGGTAATATAAAAAATGTAAAAGAAAATATCTACTATAAAAATATTTTAGACTCCTTTCATAGAAACTATTAGATGGGTCATTCACATGGTGATTTAGGCTTTACATGTCATTCGCACAATGATTTAGGCTCCACCTTTCTCAATCTTTATGTCTAAATATTTTTTTAAACTTAATTTATAATTTAATTATTAATTATTTTTTATATAAAATAAAATCAAATATTACAATAATTAAAGATTATAATTTGGACTAAAAGAGGATCTATGTCAATATAATTACAATCTACAATTAAAATTAAGAATTATTAATAGCTCGCATTGTGCGGATAACATAAAAAATTAAAAAGAAAATATTTCTAAAGTAAATAACCTTTAAGATCAACATTTTTTTGGCTCTAAAGAAAATAAACAGGTCAAATTATTAACAAATTGCTAATTAGTTAATTTTGATATGATAATAATTGATATAATACTAATATTTAAGACTCATTACATGAAAAGTTTTTCATGTGTTATTCATAGAAAAAATTATACCCCATCATTTTTATAATCTTAATATTTAAAGTAAGTTTTTAAATTTAATTTATCTTCTAATTATTAATTACTTTTTCTAACGATATCCCCATATCTGTCTACCATTAACAAATGTAATATGAAAAAATAGAAAATAACATAAACAAAATTATAATTGAATATATTATACCATAAAAAAATCATATATATATAATTATAATATTAACGATAATAAAGTTATTATAATTATGTTATAAAAAATATTAAAATTAACAATAAATATATTGATTATATTATTATAATTAAGGATAATAATTATAGGATTAATTATAATAAAACTATTATAATTATGATAATTAATGACAACAAGAAAACCTTATCACACATTTATTTTTGTAATTATCTTTATTGGATTGGTACTATATATGTACTTTTATTTTTCATTTAGATTATGGTGCAATAGTAGTATTTGTTGTTATGGATATTTATGTTTTGAATTTCAAAGTATTTTTAAATTTTTTTCTTTTTGAAATTTTTTTAATAAATCCAAAAGTATTAGTAGGATTCAAATCTTAACGTGAAATAAGGAAAGGGACTTGTGACAAGGATAAAGATGAAAATGGAGGTAAAATTCTAAATGAGGATGAGATTAGGGGAAAAGTTTCTAACTTCAAATAATGAACTTTTAAAAATCATAACAATAAAAAAATTATCTGTCTACCTATCTTACTATACCATATTTAATTTTTTACAACTTGAACATTTCAACCTATCAATTCCATAATATTTTCATACTAATTTTTTTTTTTGAAAAAACCCTTCAATTTTTCAATATTAAATTTTTTTAAAAAATCACACTTCTTTGGTAATGATACTAAATATTTGTTAGTTTTTCAAAATTACATAATTACGTTACTTTTTTAATTAAAAATAATATTGTAATTGATATACTACTCTAATAATTGAGACGATGTAAATTAAGATTATGTATGATTATTTTGGATTATATGTGATTATTTTACTAATTATTACACATTAATTATAACACATATTTTAAACTTAATAGTTTAATTTATTAAAAAGATATACAAGAAAATGATGTATAATTGAAATCAAAAAGATAAATTTATTCATTATTTTTATTAATTAGAAAATATATTTTATATTTTTATAGATTAAATATTTTAATTTACTAAAAATATATAAATGACTATGGATGATAAAAAAAAATTGAAAGTAGGTATATATGAGAACTAGTCGTTTAACCCGTACGATGCACGAGGAAATAATAAAAAATATTTTATTGATTATTATAAAAAATAAATGATAATTTATTCACATATATCTTATAAAAAATTGAGTATATAAATTTATCTTAAAAGTAAGTTAATAGTTAAATAATTAAATAAGTGGATTCAATATAAATATATCATTTTATTTGGTATCTGATATTAAATATCATGTTTATAAGATTAAAAATATCTTGATAGATGACCTATAACTAACAATAAAGGGCCTATTCTATTAAAATTTTAAACATTTCGAAAGTTGAAATTGTTAAATAAAGAAAGAGAATAAATAGATAATTTTACTATATCATGAGCCATTTATAGGGATGACAATGAGTATCTATGATAAAGGAGACATGTCTCACGCCTCCCGTCACTATTTAGAATTTTGTTTCTCATCCCTATCACCATTTCTTGTTTCCCGTGGTGATTTTGAATCTCTGTGGTATTCAAAGGTTTATTAACAAATTTTAAAAAGAGAAAAATTTTAAAAATATTTTACAATATGAAACATAAATATCCATAATAATAAATACTATTAATGCAATATGATCCAAATTAAAATTAAAAATATATATAATGCAAATTTAATCAAAATAATTAAAAAATAAAGATGTATTATCCTTGTTCCTATTTCGTTTAACAAATAGAAACTTAACTCCCATAGATCACCCTTATGAAGTTGAAATATGTGCCAATTCTTTTTCCCATTGGGTAATTCCTGTGTGTACCTATTTTCAATTTTTTTTATCATCCCTAGCCATTTATATTTTTTCAATAAATTAAAATATTTAATTTAAAAATATAAAAATAAATTTTCAAATTAATAAAAATAATATATAAATTTAATTTATATGATTTCAATTACACGTGTTTTCCTTGTACATCCTTTTAATAAATTAAAATATTAATTTTAAAATATATGTTATAATTAATATGTAATAAGTAGTAAGAAAAGTATTTATAATTCTAATTTATATGATCTCAATTATTAGAGTAGTACATCAATTATAATTTTTTTAATGAAAAATAATATAATTATTTACTTTTTAAAAATTAATAAATATTTAATATCATTATCAAAGAAGTGTAAATTATAGAATTTATTTTTAAAAATATTTTAGTGTTAAAAAATTAAAGGTATTCTTTTTTCAAAAAAATTAGTATAAAAAAAATCATAGAATTGATAGATTGGAATGTTTAAATTGTAAACAATTAAACAAAATATAGTGATACATGTAGATAGATAATTTTTTTATTATGATTTTCAAATGTTCTACATTTAAAATTAGAAAATTTCCCTTAATCCTATTTTTATTTAGAATTTTACCTCCATTCTCATGCATATCTCGGTCATGGGTTTCCATTTTTCATTTCACATGGAGATTTGAATCTCTATTGATATTTACGGGTTTATTAAAAAAATTTAAAATGAAAAATTTTAAAAATACTTTGAACTTCAAAATATAAATATCTATAATAACAAATACTACTAATGTAACACAATTATAATACGTTTGTTATCGTTTATACTATAATTATATATATATACTTTTTATGGTATAATATATTGAATTATAATTTTGTTTATGCTATTTTTTATTTTTATATTGATTTTGTTAATGGTAAAGAGATATGAAGGTATGATTGGAAAAAAACAATTAATAATTAGAAGATAAATTAAATTCAAAAAACTACTTTCAGTGTTAAGATTATGAAAAGCATGGGGTATAATTTTTCTATAAATAACACATTGAAGACTTTTTATATAATGAGTCTTAAATATTAGTATTATATCAATTATTACCATATTTGATTAAGAATAAATTTGATATAAATTGAATTTTGAATTATTATCATATCAAAATCAATCAATTAGTAATTCGTTAACAATTTGATCTACCCGTCTTTTTTAAAAAAAATGTTAATTTTAAAGCTTATTTATTTTGAAAATATTTTCTTTATAACTTTTTATACTACCTTCATAATGTGAGGCTATTAATGGTTCTTAATTTAATTATAAATCATAATTATATTAACATGGGTTCTCTCTTAGTACAAATTATAATATTTAATGATTGTAATATTTGATTTTTTAATGATTGTAATATCTAATTTTATTTCATATGAAAAATAATTAATAAGTAAATCATAAATTAAATTTAAAAAAATCTTTAAACATGAAGATTGAGAAAAGTTGAGCCTAAATTGTATGAATGATATGTGAAGCCTAAATTACTATATGAATGACATGTGTAATAGTTTTTATAAAATGAGATGAAATATTACTGTAGTAGATTTATACAATCAATAAATTTTATAATCTCTATCATTATGAGATTGAATTTTATATAGGAAGGGGGGAAAGAATTCTTCCTATATAAAATTCAATCTCATAAACATGCTCTTAAAAAAAATACTATTATTAAAGGAAAAAAACTCAAGTGTATTATTTATGCTAGAAAAGGAAAAAATAATATATATATATATATATATATAACTATTAAAAATATTGAGGCACGACACTTTTCTTTGAATTAAACTTTTCAATTTCTTTTAAAGTTAACTAATTGCAATAAAAATTATGTTTTTTCGATTTCAATATCACTGAAGAAATTGATATTTTATAATTTAATGAAAGAAATTTTCAATTTTTAATCAATATTATAAATATTTCATCTTCACACTATATACTTTAATGAAATAAAAAAATTAACAAAAAAGAAATTATAATTTGTTCTATTGAACTTTATAATTTTTCATTTTGTTAATAGTTATATTTTTGCACTTAAACATAATCAAATTTTAATTGCTTATGCTTAAATGAAAAAACAAATTGAACACAAACACTTGAAAGATGCAAAAATGTATAAATGACATAATGGATGGTTGAAATAATGCATAAAATGAACATTGTGTTAAAAATGCATAAAATGAGTAAAGATAAGTTAAAATAATAATATTCTACAAATACGTGCACAGTTGACCGATTTCTCAAGAAATCACCTAGTGCGTGAACCATTTCTTTGTGTTAAATAATGAACAGAAATCGGTCAAGTAGTGACCAATTTCTTTGAGTTTCTGTGTTTTGAAATCAACTCATAATTAATCGATTTCTCTATTATAAAAAAAATGCACATACGTACATAAACTTACAAAAATGGTAAAAATGTATATAATGTTTTTTTTTTATTTTAAAAGAGTAAAAAAGCCACATTATGTTTGATTTTTAGATTCTGAAAAAATTATCCTATCAAAATCTATTAGATTTAATATTGTTCAAAATTATGGTTAATACTATGTAATACCTTAAGTACACGTGTCCGTATACAAGTTCTATATGGCTTTAGGGTCCCTTGGGATCCATAACTTTATCGAGAAGGCTCTACATGCAAAAACCATGTTGTAGCTGAAGTTCTATAAAATTTATGCAGAATAGGCTCGTTGCAGTGAGTGGGAGAGCCAAGCTATGCTTTAGGCATCAACTAGTAGGCTCACTGCAACGAGATATGTTCACTACAGTGATTGAGGGTTTCAGCAAGCTTACTGCAGTGAGGACCCTTGATATCAGCATAGTAGAAAATTATGCAGTTTCGACAAGTGAGCCCCCTACCCTTTTTAAAAACCCATAACTCAGGCTTCATTCCCCCAAAACTGAAATCCCCATTCCTAAACCCTTCATCCACTATTTCCCTCTCAATCTAACATCATTCTTCTTTTTCCAAGGCTCAAAGGTAAGGGTTTTGTTGGTTTATGTTCTCTTTTCCATGTTCTAAGGGTGTGAGCTATTGTTGTCCTCTATTATTGTCAAGTGGGGTGCTTTTACAATATTGTTAGAGTTGATATCGATTATTTGGAGATATCCATAGATTATTTATGAGTTTATGTTGCTCTATGACGGTTGTTAGTATCATTCCAAGCTATCAAGGTCAAGTTGGTGGGGCCTACATTTTCTTGACCTCAAACGGTGAGTGGGTTCAAACTCATGACCTTATTTTAGCCATTATGATTATATTCGATGCATTATGACTATTAAAGATGAATTTAAAGATGAAATTATGATTAGAGATGATTCGCAAGTTATGGAAAAGATAATAGTTTTAAAAATAGCATGAAAATGTGTTTTAGAAAATCGTAAGACTATGATTGATACATTGTATGATATGGAAATATCTTATGTGCTCAAGTTTAAGAGATTTATTGGAAGATACATGATTTAGCAAGTCTACTAAAGTTGTTAATGCGTTTTATGATTTTATGATATTGTTACGTTTTCATGAGATTTCTTAAAACTTTTAGAGTATCAAGTTGATTTATCATGAACAAACATATAACAGAGTATGATTTAGCCTTGAATACATATGTTATTACGATTTCAGAGTTTTCATGATTATGAACCCAATGGATTTGAAATATTGTATTCAAATTACCAAGATTATGAAAAGATATTAGCTTGAGAAATGAGATTTTAAAGATGCAGTTTTATGATACTCTGAGGTATGGAATTCAGTATAATTCGTAGCAATTGTTAGATACATATTTTGTCGGTTTGAAATCAGAATACCTACAAGCGGGTGATCTCTTAGATATGATTTCACAGTCACAATTATGCTAAAGTTAGATTGTTACAGTTATATGAGTCCAGAGTTTTCAAAGTTTCAAGAGTTCTCAAATTTAAATGATTTTGTTCAAATTAGTTTAGAAGGTAGAGATAAAGAAACAAGCAGTGAGTTAACTGTTGAAACAATTGTTAACCTTGGTACTAAGTTGTCCTTAGGGGTAATCTCACAGAGCAGAGATGGAGTCCAGTTAGGTGTCTAAACTTCAGGACTTTGTATGATACCTACAAAGAATAAAGGCACTTCAGGACCTTGTGAGGTGTCCGTAGAGATCAGAGAAATTCAGAGATGGTTGTTGTTGTTGTTATTATTATTATTATTATGTACTTATTTATCAGATTCAATGTATTGTTTCTTAAAGCCCTACTGCACCATAAGTTAAATTGATTTCTTGCTTGATTATGAATTTAGACATGCCTTTCTATGGATCTCTAAATTCAGAGATGTTTTCCTTTATAGCTATTTATGTAAATATCAAATGGTTTTATGTTGCTGCATATATATTGCATTATGTATATTCCTTGGTTGTCTCATGTGGATAATGGGTGAGAATCTGCTTACTGAGTTTTTAATTAAAACTTATCCCTCTCCCTTCCTCCTCACAGTTATGGAAACAAACATAGTTCAGTAACCATTCTTGTAAAAGTAGCTACCCAGTGGTAAGCTTTACTTTGCAATAAGGCTTAGATGAGAATAATATTAGAGTAGAGTGCTCCAATAGATATGCAGGCAGAATTCGACCCATGCATTTATTTTTGGATTATGTATTTAATTTCAGAGTTAGAAATATCTATGTATATGTTTACAGATTTCAAGTACGAATTTGAATTGTAAACTATGGTTACAGATTTATGTAACAAGCCAGAGATAAACTTATGATTCAATTTTCAAGTGTTAAATAGATTTTCAGCTATTGACTAAGATCATGTGACGAAATAGTTTATATTTTCATGACTAGCATATTTGATTGAGATATTTTTAGAGATATATGTCTAAGGTTTCAGTTTTATGAATTTGAATAGTATAGTTTAAATAGAGAAATTGATATTGATTTAGAAGAAAATCATATTTTAAGTATTATATTATGATGAATTATGCATTTAGAGAGTCTTGTTACCTAGAAGGCTTATGTGGGGATGAGATTCCTTACGTACCGGTCATGTTCCCAAATGAGGTTGTGATATACTAATATTTGTATCAGTATCATAGATATTATCGGAACTAGAAAAGATAAAGAATATTGCATTTCCTTTCTATAACATATTTTCTTTAGAAATTAATTTTAATATAATTCATGAGATTATGTTAGGATATTTCCTTTCTACAATATATTGGAATTATTGAACTTTGAAACGGGAAACATTAGCAGTATAAGAAAAGCACGGGAAACTGACAGGTTTTCCGACATATTTACTGACAAGTATGAGCCATCTGTTTTTTGGCTATCGATGGAATATTACCGATGGGTTATAATAACTGTCGATAATTTTCGATGGTTATACCGACGTGTATTAAAAATGAAAACCAGTAAGTACAATTAGATTAAAGGCGTCACAGATGGCGTTAGATAATTAATATTACCAACAGGTATTGTGAATATTATCAATGGACTATTAAAAATAATAATAATTTTTTGTTAAAAATTACCGATGGGTTACCAACAATTGTGGTATTTTTTTAAATTATTTAATTTTAAATTATAATTAGTTATCGACGAGTGTACTCAATGGTAAAATTTCAATAAATTTTTTTTTTGGCTTATGCCTCTGTGATTTTATAGCTCATTGATATAAACTATGGATCACATTTAATTTTTTTGTATAATAATTCAATTACCAATTAAGGTGATCTTAAGTGAAAAAATAATGAAATAATAGTATAATAAAGAAACTAGTACAATAACCAAACAAAGTATCATAATAAAATATCAAAAATATATACAAAGTGCGATAAATGAATAAAATATCAAAAATAAAAATCTAGTTAAAGTCTTGCTGGTCGTCAGTGTCATCATCATCATCAGACTCAATGGAGTTGTCTGCGCCATCAAATGGTGAGGAGACTTCAGAAATGGAGGGGAGAGGAATTTGGGGGGCAACTTGCTAGAGTCAGAGGATCTTAAAGCCTACATGCCCCTGAAGAAGACCATAACACCAGTAGTGATCTTCTATTGCATCTTCTTGAACTTCATCTTTTTTTTCTTGGCCTTCTCCTGCTACTGATCCATGGACAACTTAAGTTGTCAAATCTCCCTAAGCTCCTGCTCCACTGTTACTCAGCCTGCTGCCTGCTCTTGGAGTTGCTGAAGGAGGTGAGCCTACTGCTCCTACTCCCGCTGGATGAGTTGTGCCTATTGTTGCAGCTCCTAGTTTAGGGCATGGATATGCTCCCTCAGGGCATCATCCCTAGTAACAGACTGTGATACCCCAGGTACACGTGTCAATGGATAAATTCCATACTACTTTAGAGTCTTTTAGGACCCACCCATGTTGCGAGGAAGACCCAAGATGCATGAAAGACCCTTGAACCTGCAATTCTAGTGAACTATCATGGCTATACCATCTAGGAATGCTATAGCAGTCACAGTGTATGGCCAAGCGAGTTTTGGCATAGCGGTCATAAGTGGTTCTGTCTCGGGGGGCGTGAGCAAGCTAGAATAGTGGTGTCAGTGAGGCGAAAACAATGCAAAATGATGCAGTTTCGTTTAATGAGTCTTCCCACCCCTTTTTAAACCATAAGCTCAGGATTTACTCTCCAAAAACTGAAAACTCTTCCTCCCAAACCCTTCCCACTCTCTTCTACTAAATCTAACCCCAATCTTTCTTCCTTGAAGAGATCAAAGGTGAGATTTCATGGGGTTTTGTTGTTCCTTTCCTTCCCATTTTATATCTTGGTAAGTGAGTTGTTGTTTCTCTCCTTGTTATTAAGTGGGAGTGCTCCTCTAATGTTGTTAGAGTTATGTTTGAGCAATCTAGAGGTTATTGGAGTCAAATTTAGAGTTTTGTGGCTTCAATGGCAGACATTGGTGTCATTCCTTCTTTTTAGAGTTCTGTTGGTGTTAACGCCGTTATTCCCTCCCCTCTAGGTGACTGGGTCGGAACCTGTAGCCCTTATATTGGTTATTAGAGTTAATTGCCTTAAGATATAACATGATTGCATGATTTTAGAGAATATTTCAAAGAGATTAGAGATTCCAATTGGTTGTTATATTTATCGAAACAATGATTTCCAACTAGAGCATAAAATATTTGTTTTAATGCAAACTCCTGGGATTATTATTGTTAAATGACTTTTATCAAAGAGTTAGAATATAATTATGACTTGATTAGAGATTCCATAAAATTACCACAATGATTTTATGAGAGAATTAATTATGAATTATAGAGTTTTGTGCCTCGAGAAATATTATGACAGAGTTTTAGAGAAAATAATATATTTATTGAATTAGAGATTAGACGGTAGCTATAGAGAAACAGATAGTAAGTTAACGACTAAACCCGGATCGTTAACCTTGATAACAAATTGTCACGAGAGGACAATCTCATAGAGCATAGAATGGAACCTAGTTAGGTGTCCACATTAGATCCCTGATGGATCATAGAGCATAACATTTTCAGTTCTTGAAGAACTATAGAGTAGAGATTCTTGTTTCTCTAGTAAAGTATTGTTATGTTTTTCAGAGAAATTCTATTTAGAGATATTATGTGTGAGTGTGTATATATATATATATATATATATATATATATATATATTATGTATGTGGATATGAATTTCAGAGTTATTACATTAATTAGTCTGATGATTTCTATATAATTATTTATCTCTTTGTTATCCCATGAGATGGTTCTGGGTGAGGGCCTGTTCACTGAGTTTTAAATGAAACTCGCCCCTCTCCCTTTTCCATTATAGATACGTTAGCTGCCGTGGGTCCTTCTTATCCACTTCCTCCCTAACAGTAGAGAGTTCTTGTTGGTGAGCTTCACTTGAAATGGAGTATCTTTTGGTATTTGGTTTAGAGATAGAGTGCTCCAATATACATTACGAGCAGGGTCCTGAACCATAGAGTTAGATTGGCATTGATTTATCATGATTATTTTGTATTTACATGATTGTGGTTTTCATGTATATTTTGTACAGAGAGCAACTCATATATTTTGAAGCATAAAGATATATTTAGAGTTGGGAAATGAAATTGAGGTGAATTGATTTTCTATCTTCAGAGAACTATGCTAGAGCTTGTTTATGATATGTTATCGATGATGATTATGTTTTCAAACAGCCAAAGATTTGTTAGAGATGAAATTACATTATAATAAAAGGATTTTTACTGTAAATTTATGCATATAGAGAAACTCAGAGGTCATGAGACTTATGTGGGAATGAGGATTCCTCACATAGTAGTCACGCGCCCTAGTAGGGTTGTGATACAAACCCAGTGATGGTGGATAGGGATCTACTATTAAGGTATTACCTTGTCCTATATATGTGACCCTTGTATGGGCTGCCAACCATCTGGGCTTAGACATCCTCCTTGTTTGGAGGAGGAGGGACATTAACAAGGGGCACAACATCTGGCACCTGGGTCTGGTACTAGGTTTGCTCCTGCTCCCATAGGTCTGTGAACTCACATTACAAAAAAAAAGATAAAACACATTGTAAGCAATAATTATCACATAAATGATTTGAGTAAACAAAATTAAGTAAAAAGATGTCTGGATTGAAACTTACTAAGTGCCCTCAAAGCGAGGATCTATCCAGACCTCTCTTGACTCTACTTACGTCGCACCCTTTTGGGTGTGGGTCTCCCAAAAGAGCCCTCCCTAGATCAGAGGACGAGATAACTCCCATGACTGCACAGATATGCAAAAGAAAGTCATAAAAACATCGTATTTGCCATAATTCAAATGTAGGAAACTAACATTTAATAACATATTAAATGTAGAAAGGTTAAAGATTTACCAGACATTTTCAAATACCCTCTTGGGTGCTTGACCCACCAGTATGCAATGACCTACCTTTCTGGGAGGCCCGGTTTGTTTCCCCCTCCTTTGACCTATCGTTGAAGGTCAGGTCGGAGGCCTAATGGCGTTGTAACTCAGTAAGGGTGGCATCACTTAACCATGAGTAGTTCATTTGCTCCTTGTGGATATCGTAGAACATTTCTTGCAAGCGCTTTGAGGAACTAATCCTCTAAGTTCTCTTAACAACGGGTTCATGCTCGGGCTAAATATAAAATATCCTCTGCATGGACAAAACTCACAACACATAAGTAATCCTAACCATATAATTAAATAATAAAAAGCCGGATAAATCATAGAATTATCTTCCATTCCCACTACCACAGTTCCTTGACATCTGGTGAGATGTCAGTCCAAGTAGGCCATGAATGGCTATACAACATCTCTATAAACTTCGTGATCATGTGGTAACACTTAGCAAATAGGTCAAAACTATTAAAAAATGAAAACATTTTAAATATCATATGCAATATAAGTAATAGAAAATTGGTTTAAACTTACCCATCTTTACCGTTGGGTCTAATTTGCTAAAGCAGTCTACCGTAAGGCTCAACTGGCCTACAATATGGTCTAAAGGGCTTCCTATTTGAGTTTCATGGTTGCAATCCACCCAACGACGCAGGAGTCTATTTAGAGACGGAGCTAGGAGTCGAGGCAGTGGATGGGCTAGGGGAGGGGTCATTGTTGTAGATGGGCTGTGACTGGGAATAAGGGGTAAGTGGGGGCCAACATACCCAGCAGTGGATATCATTTTTAAAGGGAGGGGTACTGGTGGCAGGAACGAAGGTAGAGGTGGTGGAAGGGGCGATGGCTGGGGCAGTGGCGGAGGCAGTAGGAGGGGTGGTGGCAGAAGAGGTAGTGGGTAAACCGACCTTCTGAGGTCGGCCTTTGCCTCTACTAGCCACACTGAAACAACGAAAAAGGCCACAAAAAGAACATAAATTTTATCGGGAAATTTCAAATAATTCATATAATACAACTTTCATTTCCTAGCATGTACATTTGTTTAAGGTGCACCGCAACTTTCAAGAAACGTACATGATTTTCAAGTGCTGTAGGCCTTTTAGTGTCATCATTGCCAACTTCACAATCTTGGGTAGTGTCTTCATTATATCTCAAATAATTTATTTCTGCAGCACTTTGATTATATACTCTAACTTTAAAATAGAATCCTTCTTTATACTTAAAAAATAACAAGCATTCATGTCTCAAAAAGGAATGCTCTGTAAATTTCTTCTAGCCATATATTTCAGTGCAACAGTGACGTCAAATTATTACTTTCAAAAAAATTCAATTGATTTTTTTTAAAATACAGTTACTTTTAATCTTCTTTGAATCTTATTTCCTTAGCAAAAATTCTGACAATTTCAATAGTATCTCTTAAATCATGAGCTTCCATCACTAGATATTTCTTTTAATTAGTCTTTAAAACACATTCAATTGCTCTTTAAGTTTTATTTTTATTATTACTTTCAAGCACATTCATATTATTACTTTCAAACATATTCAATTGGTCTTTAAAGTAGTGTTTATTTACTGTTCTAGGACAGAAATACAAGGACATGAATAGAAATACAGGGACAGTAGGGATGGAGACATAAAAAATATTGTCCTTGTATTGTGTTTGATTGTGAGGCAAGAGAGACAGTTAACCCAAGATTGAGCGGCCACCAGCGTTGACCGAGAGTGGCCTTTGACCGGTCTTGACCGGTCGGCGGTGACCGGTGGCGGTCGGTGGCCAGACCACCACTGGAGGTAGCTACATAAGGGATATTATTAAAAAAATATATATTAAATTTCTATTTTTTTGTTTTGTCTCCATTATCCCCATTTTTTGGAGGGACAGAATACAAGAAATTTTTATCTTTGGGGCAGAAAATTTTTCCATCCTTATACCATGTCTCTATCACCAAACATCATATAGGAACAAACTATCCCTGTATTTGTGTCCCGAGACACAAAACAAATGCGGCCTAAGTTTTTTTTTAATACAGTTACTTTTAATCTTTTATCTCTAAAAAAAATTTCAACAAAACTTTTATAGTATCTCCCTTTAAATTAAGAGCTTCTGTTATCAGAAATTTCAGCCAATTCAACAATAATAGATATTATTATAAAGATGAACAACAGAATAGATATAGTCAAACAGTTACATTTTAATAATTATATATAATAAATATAATCCTAAAAACGGTTCTATTGCACATCCCCTTAGGACTCCACAACATGTATCTTGCAATCTCCACAAACACAAAGAATCTCGCAGCAAATAATGCAAACAAGTTAAGGAAGGACCTCTACGCCCTTTCTCCTTAGTCATGCAATCCACATTTCTTATAACTCTATCCTAGAAAACGTAAGTCTCTATTGTACATATATATTAAACCATATAAATAACAAAGATTTAGCTACTAACCTCTACTGCAATGAAAAAAACACAAACTGTGAAAGCTCTCTACGTCCAACCAAATCCATTCCTAAAAATTCAATACGAAGAATTTAATTTAACACACTAATGTACATAGAAAACATAAAATAAAATAAGGAAGTAGAATTGCAAACTGCTCTCAATGTCAATAAGTCACTGCCATCCTTAAATAAAACTCCTACATTAACAAAATAATAACAATAATTACTCTCCAATGCAATAAAACACAACACTATGGGCATTCAAAAATGACTAGAAAAACTGAACCAAATTAAAAACTAAACCGATTAAAATACTCCCCAAAGCTCCTAGATCGCGATGCTAGTCTTCGTCTCTAGAACGGAGCTTCGGTGGCAACGCACGATGGTAAAATAGGCTGCTGCGGTGGAGGGTTTAGAGAAAGGGAGAGTGAAGAGAGAGAGAGCACGATGAAATAGAGAAGAAGAAGGCGTTCAGTTTTTAAAATATCGATAACAAATTAATGAAACGGTGCGCATTAATCACTTATTGCCGACAGATTTACCTATAGGTATGTGGGAACCTTGAGTTGCACGCCAACATATGAAATTTTCAAAAATCCGTCGGTAAGCTTATGGATAAATCTTGATAAAAATAAAATAAAATAAAATAAAATACTTGTTGGTAAACAGTTGGTAATCTAATGACAAAAACTAAATAAATAAATTAAATTAAATACCTGTCAGTAAATGTTAATAAAAATAAAATAAAAAATAAAATAAAATGTCTGTCAGTACACTTGTCGATAATGTAATAAAAAAATAAAAAATAAAATAAATAAACCACCCATCGGTATATCCATTGGTAATTTTTAATAAAAATAAAATAAAAAACCGTCAGTACACCCATTCGAAACTATTTACGCCATGTGGCGTGTAGTGGCGTCATCAGTTACTGATGGAATTACCAACAATAAGTCATACAAATTAATACTCAACTCATTAATTTCCAAAAAAGTTGACAACCCATCACAGATATCGTCAGTAATTACCGACGGGTTCGTGAACCCGTCCATAGTAGCCATCGATATCCCGTAGATTTCTAGTAGTGTAGAACGCATTTGATTTGTGAAAATATTTTCTGTTTCTATTTTCTGAAAATGGTTTTCATTTTCAAATTTTTAGAATTAAAAAAATGTGTTTCGCTTACAAAAGTAAATTTTGTTTTCAAATAGAGAAAATAATGAAAACATGTTTGGTCTATCTGTTTTCAAAATACAATTTACAAAACTCAAATTTAACATGATAAAGCTATATTTGTTATACAGCAATAAAAATTAATTTATTTTCAATAGTTTTTATTTAAATTAAGTTTTAAAAATGACTGATAAAAAATTTGTACATTTTTTATAAAATTAAAATTTTATTGTTTTTAATCAAGCTGCTATCTAACAACTAACTGACATATATCCTGGGGTTTTTTTTCTGATAAATTAATCAAAACCTATACTAATATCCACTACACCAAATTATACTATATATATATATATACCTGCCCACAAACCAAGACATTTGTATCGCACCTGAGAAACCACTCCCACTACACATCTTTTACCAGCAAAACAACAGTTTAGAAATCTATTATATGCTTTTGTCTCCTTATGGTAGCTTTTCATAATATATTCGTGTCCAACACTTTTGCCAACCCATAAGAAAGTACCTTCATAATCTAAACCTTCATGATCATCATACACGCTACAATAGAACCTTAGAAAAGCATGTCATCTACATTATTGGAGCATTTCATTGGACATAAAAGGTCTCTTCTTTTTTTTTATTTTGGATTGCTTTTCTCAAACAAGAGACTCGAACTCTCTGTTCAAAGAGAGGCATAGTCCAAATAAAAAAAAGGCATCATCAAAGTATAATACATTACTTGACCCATAAAAAAGTAGAATACATTAACATAAGATGACGCAACCACAACAGTAATCCTCCTGCTCATATGGTTTACCCTATTTACCCCAATTATAGATTCTTGCCATTTGTGTTTTTCCGGCTGTAGTTATTTGTGGTAGATAACTCATAACAGTATGGTTCCTCATAGTCCTATTCAAGAAGATGACGCAACAACAAAAAGCATGAACAATGGCAATTAGCAAGTCTCAAAAAGGAAAAACCAAGCATAAAAGAGTTGTTAATTTCAAAGTTGTTAATAAAAAATGAAATACAGGAAGCTCGACAAAAATGAAAGACAATGAAGTATCAGAAGCAAGAGAGTCAGGACACCCGATGGAGAACGAAGCAGGGATGAGAGAATGGGAAGCAAAACGAGAGAAAAGGTAGATTTGCAAATGTTGAAAGCTTTCGAGGAGAGAGAGAGAGAGAGAGATAGATTTACCTTGATGCTTAATATTACAATAGTGCCACAGCTGTTTGATTTAGGGTTTACAGTTTTCATTTTTCTGTTTTTATTTTCACTGTTTTGATAGAAAATGGAGAAAATACGGATTTACCATTTTTATATTTTTGAAAACGTCTTCTGAAAATATTTTTAGCTAAACTCAAACCAAGCATGTTTTCATATCATTTTCTATTTTCTACGAAAATAAAAATAGGAAATATACAAACCAAACACACTCTTAGGGAGTTCAAATTGAATTGATTTGACTATCACGTGGTGGCCCTATTGGGCTTGTAATTGGGCTGGGTTTCTGGCCCATAACAATATTGAAGTATATATTGTCACGTAGTATTCAAGTACTAACGGCATATATTTATTTAAAATTTTTATTTTTATTATATATAATTATATTTTATACGAAATGTTACATTATTTATCATGTATTTAAGTTTATATACTGATTTTTTAATTTATGTCTTTTAAATATTTATTTAATTGTCATTTATTATTTATTTATAATATTTATTATTAAATTTTTAATTAAAATAATTATTTAATTCTAAATTGTAAAATTATCTATCACTTTAATATATAAAAGGGATTATAATAGATAAGTTTATTTAATACATTGTAGGTATCAAACAACATAAAATCAATGCATAGAAATTAAATTAATTGTTTATTCTATAATTATTTTTATTATTCAATATATAATTTATAAAAATCAAATCATGAAAGAGAATTACACCAAACACACCCTCAATAAAATAGGGTACAATATAGATTTTTCAAACAAATAGAGTGGAGTGTTATTTCTTTATACCTCAAGGGATATAAGTGTATTTTAGCCTTATGTTTAATTCAATAAAAAAAAATATAATCATAAAATTGTTTTTAAAATGATCACAAAATTTAAATCTCTAAAACTTTATCAATTTCATATATGTATATAGCTTAATAATATCAATAGGCCTAACTAAAGTTTGATTTACTTACTAAATACATTATATATTATAATATAGATGATTGGGTCTGTCAGGTTGAAATTGATAAATCTGATACCTGAACCAATTATTATCAAGTGTAATTGGTTTTTACCTGATAATCCGGACCAACTCGAACCAATTTAATTGGTTCGGTTCGGGTTGATAGGGTCTATTGGATTTAATTGATCCACTTACACTCCTAGTTATTCAAGGGGGTCATGACCAAATCCGTCTTTAGTCACCATTATTTCTTTATTATTTTTGATCAAGTAGTCCTTTTTCTTTTTTTTGGGTTTTGGGGGGGGGGGGGTGGGTATCGCAACCTCTAAAAGGCTCAAGCCTGGGGTACACTTTAGGTTGTTGATTAGAGATATCAAAATGGGCCGAGTCCGCCAGATTAGTCTGCCAAATTTGCCATTTTTAGAGGGTTGGGTTGATGTTTTAAACCAATCAAAAAATTTCAACCTGCCTAACCCGCCCCGCTTAACTCGCAGATTTTGACGGGTTGGGGCGGACTTGGCCTACAAGCCAAGTCTCTCTTTTTGTTAGAAAAATTTTCTTAATTTATTAGTAAAAAAAGTGAAAAATGTGTGACCCGAAAAAGAAAAACGTAAGAAATGTATATACTCACTTACACAGTAACACTACACAGTTGATATTATTTACTCAAAGTTAAAATTTAAAAATAAAATAGTGTCATAACTCATAAATAACACTATTAATAATAACTTTTTTTAATCAAAGTTGGTGTGTAGTTATTATGGACTTTAAAAAATTTGGTATACATAAATACAAAATATTATTTAAAAACCTTTTTCTAAAATTTTTTTATCAAAACACTAAAAAATATTTTCATGGAATTTTTTTATTTTTTGGCGAAATTTAACTATAACCTATCACCTACTCTAAATGGGTAGTGACTATTTTAATCTATTTTATTTTGACAGACCGGCTCAAAATAGGGTGGGCCAGTTCGTTTTGATATTTCTATTGGTGCTGGGCTTGGTTATTGCAACTTTCTGTACACTAAGAGGGGTGGTAATAAAGTGGCCCATCATTTAGCTAAGTTCTTGGCACAGGCCGGCTCCTTTGTATGGTTAGAGGATGGCCCAGCTGAAGTTATGCATTTTGTAATAGCAGATATTTCCGCCTCTTCCGTTTAATGAATGAGTTTCTTTCCAGTAAAAAAAAAAAAAGGTCGTCTCCGTTATTTCAAATGAGCAGCCTCAGGTTGTGGGGCTGCGTCTGACACCAACTTGGGGTCTGTAAGCTGTTTATTTCGTTTCTCCCCGTTTGACTCGTTGGGGTTGGGCTTCGGCCGTGTTTCTTTTGTGAATCCTTTCCACGACAAAATGAAAATTAGTGAGTTGAAAGGATACGATGTAGTTTCGGAAAAGAAAATGAAAAACCAACCTAAAACCCCCATCGCCCAAATGTTGCAGCGTTGCAGCAGCTGAAGCGAACAGTGAGTGCAGCTGAAGAACAAACCAACTCAGTTGAAGATGTCGAGGTGGATTCTTGCAAGAAGTGCTGCTCGGAACTGCATTATCGCCTCAAGAGTTCCCAAGGCCCCTCTTCTCTCATACTCTTACTCACCCAAACCAAACCCTCTTCCTTCTCTTTCCCCCCAAATCCCACACCATTTCAACAACCCCCCGTTTCCTTTCTCACCAAGTCACACTCGACCCCGAAAACGACGTCTCTCCTGGAAACGACGTCGTTCCGCCGAACGACTGCGAGCACGTTCCATTTGAAGAAGAAGAAGAAGAAGAGACATACGAGATCGACGCGGAGAAACTAGAAGCCGTTACGTCTCTCCTCCAAAGCAACCCCGATGGCTCGTTGGAGTCGTCACTTAGCGGCGTGGACTTAACAACTCTGCATCAAGATTTCGTTACCAGAGTAATTCAAACCCAATCCATTTCGGGCGAGAACCTCGTCAGGCTCTTAAAATGGGCATGCAACGAGAAATCGTTCATGGTCACAACCTCCGTTCTGGAATCCCTAGTTTCCGCTGTTTGCGGCGGTTTGAGAAGGAAAGAGATATACTCCCTGTGGGACTTCGTTAAGGAAGTTGGTGAGAAAGAGAATGGGATAGTGAATGCAAAGATTCTCAATGAGTTAATTGTTTCGCTGTCGAAACTGGGGAAAGGGAAGGCTGCACTCGAGGTGTTTGATAAATTTGAGGCGTTCGATTGTGTGCCGAATGAAGACAGCTATTACTCTACGATTGAAGCGCTTTGCAAGCGATCTGCTTTCGATTGGGCTTGGACTGTTGGAAAGAAGATGGTCGATGCGAAAAGCGTGCCCGATGGCGAGAAAGCTGGTAACATATTGTTATGGCTTTGTAAGGGGAAGAAGGTTAGAGAAGCACATGAAGTGTATGTGGCTGCAATGGAGGAAAAGAAGCAGCTACCTATGTATTGTGTTGGTTTCTTGGTTGGTGAACTCTGTAGAGAGAATGAAACTGTGAAGTTAGGTTTGGAGATGCTGAGCGATATCCCCAGGGAAGCAAGGAGACGCGCGATAAAGCCGTTTTCGGCGGTTGTTAGAGGTTTGTGTAGGATTAAGGATGTCGATGCGGCGAAGCAGTTGGTGTTGGAGATGATTGCGGATGGTCCACCTCCTGTAAATGCGGTGTTCAATTTCGTGATTACTGGATATTGCAAGGTTGGGGAAATGGGACGAGCTGTGGAGATGGTGAGGCTATTGGAAAGTAGGGGTTTGAAGCCGGATTTGTACGCGTATGCTGTTCTTATGAGCGGTTATTCGAATGGTGGGGAGATGGAAGAGGCTATGAAGATCTTGGAAGAAGCTAAGAGGAAGCATGTTAAGTTAACCCCTGTGGTGTATCACACGCTGATTAGCGGATATTGCAAGTTGGAGCAGTTTGATGAGGCTGTGAAGTTTTGACTGAGATGAAGGACTTTGGTGTCCGCCCGAGTGCCGATGAATATGAGAAGCTGATCCAGTCACTCTGCTTGAAGGCTTTGGATTGGGAAATGGCAGAGAAGCTACTGGAGGAAATGAAAGAGAATGGTTTGCATCTCAAGGGTATCTCTAGGGCCCTGATTAGAGCTGTCAAGGAGATGGAAAAGGAGGTTGTGGACGCCGAAAACTTTAGTTCAGCAGCATAGATGGTTTTGGCATTTTGTGGTTGAGCAACACTAATGTGAAAGGTCTGATATTGGTAATTCTTTTTCTTTTTAGCACAGCATTTTAGTAGCAGGTTGCAATCTCAATGCAAAAACAATTTAGCGGATGAAAGTTCAGAAGTGATGGTTGGTAGTCAACTGAAATTTGATGTGTTCAATTTTCTTCCATGACATTTGTGACGAAATTGAATCAAGTCTTAGTATGCAATGTTTCTGATCCTTTGTTTTGACATATCAATGTCATCAACATTATGTATTAATTTATGTTATCTTGATAATTTCTTTTCATAATTGGGTTGGATAAGGATTAGTATATGTGCTTTCCCCGTCAGATTCACTAACCCACAGAGCCAAACCAAAGAAGACGATAGGAAAGTGCTGTTTACAAACTGAATCAATGTGTATTTTATAAGAATACGGCATTGTACAGATGTGCTAGGCTTGTCATATTTACTGTATATAGTTGATAGGTGGTGTCTGGATTAATTTGTGATGCATAATGTGGCGTCTTTGCTTTCTACTGCTACCTAGGCCTATGATTACAATAGTGCTTAATTTTTCATTGACAACTTTCAGTTTTGTCTGTCTTAGGATGTAGCAATCCATGCTGTATTGTGTTACTTCTCTGCCATGCATATTTTATGCTTTCCTAAGCTGTTCCTTAATTGCTTGGGTTTTGATTAATCTATAAATTTTGTGACTGTAAGGAGGGGGTTGCAGAAATACCAATTCCCTTGCAAGCACCCTAAGTAGAACACTAAAGAGAACCTAAATAATGATATTCGAACTATTTTAATTTTGGTTCAAGAGGATTATTATTTTTTCAAATAAGAGGGTATAGTTGTTTAAAAGGGAGATTGGAATAGTAAAAAAAAAAATCAAACTAACAAAGGATTGTTATGTGATTAATCTATGTGGGGAAATGAATTCTTTTTCTTTTCTTTTTCTTTTTTCAGTCTAAGTCTTAACGAATATATGAAGGAAGAAGAAACTGTTGGGCTTGGACAATTTACCTCTCATTTGGTGCACATTCTTTTTAGCAGATGCTTTTTCCTAGCAAGCAAAAAGATATTAGATTTGCAAGACTCCTGCAGTGCATGTTGGGTTGTGCTGTCGTGTTTAAATTTAGTCAGCACATCTTCTGCTTTGGGACTGAAGGGACTATCGCTAGTCCGTCTAGAGAAGAAGGGGATTCTACAATTTTCTGGAAGGGGCTTAGTTGCTCCGGACAGGGAGCAGCAGCCCTGAAGTTGCTTGTTATTTTGATAACTATTGATCCTCTTTTGTATTTTTCTTTTTCTATTTTATGTTTCCTCAACTAATGCTGATTTAAAACAATGGAAATTTGGTAAGTTTGATGTAACCTGAAGGAGGGACTTATAGGCATAGCTCTCGACCTTTCTTGAAGTGTTAAAAGTAATTCCTCTCATTTGATGTCTTTAGGGGCCAAGGATTAGTTGGTCCTCCGTACGTTGGGGACCAATGTTAGTCCCCTTTATGTAAATGGATTTCAAACGTTGGATGGCCAAAATTTTTCATCCAACGATTCAGTTCTAAACACATGGGTTTTACAATGAATTTGTTAATAGGCCACTATTGTTTATGTTATTTGCACATGTGACCCTTCTTCTTCTGTGCAGGACTTCTAGCACGAGTAGGACGTCTCCGCTTGGGCGATTTACTCCGACTCTAGCTTCGTGGTGTCCGCCCTCGACGTGAAGACCCTTTTGGTTGTTGGACGTCCTTACTGGCTCCATGATGAAGATCCTCCGTGGCCACGCCAACTCAGAGTCTTTTGCGTGAATCTCAACCCCCAATCCAACCTCATCATTTCTGGTTCCTTCCTCATGACCGTTAGGGTTTCGGACATTACGCCTCCAAAAATTGTTGACGATTGTCCTCGCTCATTTTGATGCTCTAGGTGCTTCTAGTGGACATTGCATGAAGACTCTCATCAACCATGAGAACCCCCTATTTCCTTCATTAAATTCTCCCCCAAGGGCAAGACCATCCTCATTCGCATATTGGACAACACAGTGGGATGATATTTAAACACTATCTCAACTCAATTCAATTCAGTTCGTGAGCCTGTTTGTTTCGTCCTGATTTGACATTTATGAAAAAAGAAATTTAATTTCAATTGTTAGTCATGTCGAAATTTGGTGTTCTTAGAGCTGGAGAGGCATGATATTGTTAGTCATGTTCAGTATGTTGAAACAAAACCTAATTGTAAACGCTAATTGATCAGTTTGTGGCTCTTGCAAAATGTGGCTCCCTATTGGTGTTTATTGGCAAATCGATGATAGCATATCTGATTCAAAAGTTAGGTGTCAGCTAAAGGAAAATTTTGAAGTGAAAAGGAACATTTCCGCTGTAATCTCAATTTCATAAGAAAAGATTCCGTGATGAAAATTTTCTTGATCAGCATTTTGATAACAGACTACTGTCTTCTCAATTTACTATGTAGATTCTTATTCCTTTTCTCAATGTGATGGTGTCTACATAATAGAGTCAGGGTCTTGCACAGTGGTTTTGATATTTCTCTGATGTATTTATTTATTTATTTGATTTTTTTTTTCAGTAAGTAGTTACATGTTATGGTTAATGATTTTCATCAGTGGTGCTACCGTCTATTTTGTATGCCGTAATGAGGAGAGAGGAGAGGCTGCCCTTTCTGAAATTCAGAGTAGAACCGGTAATCAAAATGTATATTTGGAAGTGTCACTTTTTTCCCCAATTTTTCAGGTCACTAATAACAGTTTTTTCTTTCAAAAAATAAAAAAAGAAATATCAAAAGCATGAGTCTTATAGTTTAATGCATTGCAAAATAACTTTATGGAATTTTTCTTAATTTAGTGGATAAACTGAAAGCCCTTGGAAATTATAATTGCCATTATTATTTGATATGACTAGCTAATTTGTCTTGCAGATTTGTGATCTTTCATCTGTTGCTGAAATCAAGTCATTTGCTTCCAGGTTTTCTAAAATGGATGTGCCAGTTCATGTGTTGGTAAATTATTGATTGTATTGCAGGAGAATATAATACTTAACTGCATGTTTGTAATTGCTGGAAGATTTAATGTTGAAACTCAATGGGATATCTGTGGTTTGTTGATGGGGTATTGTTTTATTTCATGAAAAATTACAGCTGCTATTATATTATGTGCAACAAGAACAGAACTTCTGATGTAGTAATTTTATTATTTTAGCCAATTTATGCTGTTGAATAAATCTAATATGGAGAGAATTTCTTGCATCAAGGTTAACAATGCTGGCGTACTTGAGGAAAATAGTGTTACCACATCAGAAGGGTGTGTCCTTTTTTGTTTTATAGTGGAAATGAAACTTTTGCAAACGAATAACCTGCATTGATCTGCTGCCGTTTAATTTAATCTGTTATGATCCAGGTATGAGTTTAACTTTCCTGTGAATGTGTTAGGCACTCACACTATGACAGAATTATGGTACCATTACCAGAAAAAGCTTCCCCTGATGCTCATGTCATTACCGCTTCTTCTGATGGAATGTAAACTTCTCCCTTGACCAAAGATCTACAGGTATTCTGAGAGCAATTTTAATGGGGTTGAACAGTATGCTCGAAGCAAGCGTGTTCAGGTCAGTTAATTTAATGACACTATAACATGATGCATTACTTGTTCTTTCAATGTGATACAGTTAACCAGCAAATGGCATAGTATCTTTAGTTTGCCTGAAGTCTTTGTTGACCTCATAGGAATAGCTGATTTTAGATGGGAAGCATGTCACTGAAATGATTGGTACTTGTTGTATATAACTATTGATTGTTTTTCATGTACTTTTGTTACAAAATCTTTGCATTTCATATGTTTTAGAATCTTAATTTCTCAGAAAGACTTTAGATGGAATTTGAAAGAGATTATTTGAGTGCATTCTTTCTATTTTTATTTTTTCATGTGTACACATTCATGTAACTTTATGATGTATTGATATGGCAGGTTGCCCTAATAGAGAAGTGAGCTGAGGCATATAAGGACAAAGGGATAGGATTTTACTCGATGCACCCAGGTTGGGCTGAGAATCCTAGGGTTGCAAAGAGTTTGCTGAGCTTCTCTAAGTCGTGAGTAAAGTTTGTCATTGCATTATCCATAAAACCTATTGATTGTTACTATAACATTTCAGAGAATATAACCATTTAGGGGGGGGAGAGGAAAGGGTTAGTCTTTCACGTTACAATGCATCTAACCGAGTTGTCCTAGTTCAATTTGATTCTTGTCCCTATTCCTTATACCTATTTTAAATGTTCATAACTGCTGAAGTAGCTAGACCTGTTCATTTTCCTTACTTTTTAAGTTTAAATAGCTTGCACGGCGTAGCTTGATTTTGAGAGAACTGATCCTTGACATTAGATTATTTATGGCCAACAAATTAAAGAGTTTCTTTTAACTTAAAACTTTAGCTGATAGCTCTTTTTAAATACCTTACTAGGTCAATATCTATAATATAGATCTAAACTTGAAGCTATTTGTGTTAGTAAAGTCCAAAGAGTTTCCCTCATGTGGAAGTAATTATAAATGAGTATTTACTATGCTTTTAATATTAGGACTTGAAAATTCGCCTTAATTTTATATGCATGTTTTGTGCTGCATATTTTCATTCAAACTTCATGATAAGTTATTTGATTGCTAATACTTACTCCAATTGGTAACTAAATTAGTGTTAATCCAAAAAAGTTTCTTTCTAATAATTGTTGGGTGTATGTATAGACTCATGGCCGCAGGTGCTTGGCTGATTGATGTGGGGCATTGCATTGCGATGTTTTGATGAATTCAAAGTCCGCTAGAAGCAAGTGTAATCAAGCTGCTGCTGCAAGAAATCGACACCATTGTGGAAAATTATGATCTATGTTCTGCGAAGGAAATCAAACTGGGCGCTGGTGTAAACATACTTCGAGGTGAATCATTGATTGAGTGAACAACTGAACACAAGAAGAAAAATATTACATCATCATCATACATATGTACAAAGCGGAAATGTTTGTTATGTACATATGTGGCCTATGTAAAAGCAAGGGGAAAATGTTGGCTCTGTGAAAAGTAGACAAAGTGATTGCTGGGTAGTATTGGTTATCCAAGTGACTGAACTTCAAAAAACCTACGGGGGCGTGTGGCAGGGCTGTAGTTTTACATTTCCAGAAATGCTATTCTTGGGAATGTTATTCCTGGATTGACATCTCTAGATGTGACATTTTGAGGCCATTTGGTGAAAAAACTAAACTCAAGAATATTATAAACATACCTTGGAATTAATATTCATATGTTTTGTTGTCATTTATAATTCTAGGAATCTTAGATAATTTTCCCAAAATAGCCCTCCTAGTTATAGTGTTAAAATTAACAATTTCAACTAAAAGTCAAGTATCTTAACTTCAAAATACAAATTTTAACTCCAAGATTAACTATTCTAAGTATAAATTAATAACTTTAACTCAAAAATTAACTGTTTTAACACAAATTAAAATTTTAACTCAAAATTTGCTATTTTAACTAAAAAATAACAATTTTAACTACAAAATTAACTATTCAAATTAAAAGTTAACAATTTTAACTCAAAAATTAACTATTTAAACTACAAATTAACTATTTTATCTCAGAAATTAAGAATTTTAACTTTAAAAATACCTATTTTAACTAAAAATTAACAATTTTAACTCTAAAATTAACTTTTCTAACTAAATATTACCAATTTTAACTCAAAAATTAACTATTTTAACACTAAAATTAACTATTTAACTATATAAAATTTGCTCAAATTAAATTCAAACACGAATACCAATATAATTCATGTACAAATATAACTATTTTTTTTTTTTTACACTAGATATATGAGTACCAATTCAAACACATAATCCATACATATATCAAATCTACTACAAAGTCAAACCCACTACAAAGCCTAACAATTTATACAAAAAGGTCATTAGTGTGTTAACATTTTACATTTGATTCTAGACTCATACACAATTAGAAAGAAAAATCATGGAGGATAGGAAAGAAGCTTTAAGGAGGGAAGCTTTTGAAAGCAACTTAGCAGGCTCTACACTACAAGACAAGCTGGCTGAATTGCACCTCCATAAAACCTCTACCATGTAGAACTATACATGAAGTTATTCTCTGGCTTCTTATTCCAAATTCTTCCTTTGATTATTGCTT
This sequence comes from Dalbergia cochinchinensis, assembly GCA_031216125.1. Classification (NCBI taxonomy): domain Eukaryota; kingdom Viridiplantae; phylum Streptophyta; class Magnoliopsida; order Fabales; family Fabaceae; genus Dalbergia; species Dalbergia cochinchinensis. Next base: position 46,450,995 of record CM062373.1, on the reverse strand, counting down.
ATTCTTTACACTGATCCAAACTCTGATGCAAAAGAACTTGAAGCAAGAACTTGTAGTCCCATTGCTACTGCCTAAACAAGAAAAATGAATGAAGTTCAGATAATATATTTCTTAACTATAGTTTTGGTATAAATTAATTAAGAAAGAAGAGAAATTAATTTTGTCAGAATGAAATTATTCATTCAATTATCTATTAAAATTTTAAAAACTATTATGGTGTGGAACATACATAGTTGATAGTTTTATGCTTTTTTGTATGCATTTCTATTATCAGATCAAAGCTTCGGAAGTCCGATGACATAAACAAACAAAAAGCAACACGTAAAAAGCAAATTGTAGAAACTAGTAAGATCAGGTTCTTAACATTCTTGCTAGGGAAAAAGAAACTCAGGCCTGTTTGGTGACAACCAAGGCATTAACTACAATGTTCTTCTTCTTTCTCTACAGTCTGTTCTGTACTACACACACTACAGAGCACTATTTATGATAACATACATCCACACCTCATTACATTTATATCTCGTACACCTCAGGTGTTAAAACAAAGCAATTATCTTCTTTATAAATTCCAAAAAAGTAAACATCAAGAATAATCTTCGACTGATTGATAGCTATATTCAATTCAATAACCATTGGAAAAAAAAAACAAAGTAAGAGACTATAAATTCGAGATACCAATTGAATTGATTAGTCAGAAATCATGCGAAGAGTATGTCAACAAAACCTAACCTTCTCTTTTCCAGAAATTATTCATCTTAGGATCGAATTTGTGCTTGATTTTCGCCAGTTCCAATTTGCACCTCGTTAGCACTACAGTAGCTTGTAGAACCATTGCCACCGCCTAAACAAGAAAAATGAATAAAGTTCCGGTTGGTCCAGAAATGTTGCTTGTGACTTCTATGCATCCCCAATGATTAAAATAGATCCAATACCAAAGAGCTTCAAAACAAATTGCAAATTACAGTAGTTCCCATGATAGCATTGATTCAAGCATAAAATTCAACAACTTAACATACAACAAAGAACAAAAATGGCTAAAGATCCCCACATACTTCTACACAATTTAGAACCAAACCTATCAATCACCAAGAGTAACTACATCCCACCACATATAAAAAGACAAGGCAAATTCTCATATATAATAAAAGTAGAATGAAGATTCCCACTCACTTCTACACAAACAGATTATGGTTAGGCTTAGAACTTTTGCAACATTACTGTGTATAAATGCAGTAGAATGTAGTAGATGAATTCAGCAAATAATCCAGTTGAAGCACAAAGCAAGCTAGTGTGCAATGGAGTTCAATTCAAAAATCATATAGCTCACAGAGGCATGCACCATTCATAACAATTCATGACATGCATGATGCACCTCCAACAAACAACAGAAAAGGAGAAATTTATTATGAACATAGCCTTCTTGTCTACCACATAACATCAATAGCAATAACATATCAGGACAAAACACTCTTAGCCACTTAAAGTAAATCATAACTAACTAGGAAATCAGGAATGAAGTTATGCAATTAGCAAAATAATGCATAAACTAATGAGCAGACTACAACAATTTAAAGGAGCAATTGCCACTAATTCCAAAGATGAAATGCAACATGTAGCAAGAATACGCAGAAAATTTCCCCTAACAGGAGCAATAAACCATCAATTTATCAAAGAATTTTCATGGACACAATACTCTCAACTATCATTTCCTCATATATGGTTATCGTATAAATTATTCATTCATATTTAATGTCATTATTTAGATTGGTGCGCTGGAAGATATTTTAGTTCATCTATAGAAATAGTTCATTATAATATACATTACCTACACATCAAACAATTTCTAAGTGAAAAGGCCATCGAAAATCTCATTTAGTTGCAATTAACAAGATCATCAGTTTATTTCATAATCAGATTTCGCTTCATATCCTTAAAACCGCATCAAAATCAACATCAAAAACAAAAAACTGACGGATAAAAAACCAAATAAGTTACTATACATCAACAAAAAAAAAAATCTAGATTCATTCTATCCAACAGATCCAAAATCCTAATGCACCAATCAAATCAAAGTTGCATACTGAAAGTCGAATCCAAGCTAGAAACAAACTTGATCCCACTCAAAATGAGCCATTTGCTCGCTGATTCCGATCGAACACTGAAGTTCGAGATGCAAAATCAAAAAAAAAAAAAAGAGATCTGCAAACAGCTCAAGTGTGATTTGATTCTATAGAGTTAGGAATCCAAAGAAGAGAAATCGAAGAAACAGAGAGCGTATAGGTCGATCTTAATCGGAATCCTAATCGAAATAAAGAGTAGAGAGAGAACACTATTGGAGCATACCTTGGGCCCATCCTCGCGGTGGTGGTGAGAGGTCTTTGCTACAGCAGCGACGGTGGCGGCACGAGCTCTTTGTGGTGGCAACAATAATGAGTTCCTTGTGGAAGGCAGAGAGCAATTATGAAGTTGGAGTGAGAATGCCATAAGGTTTTACTTGCAAAGTAATATAGTTTGGGCCCTCTATTTAAAACATACAAAGGGATTATTTTGTAATTTTTTCACCGGGACTAATGTTGGTCCCCAACATAGAGGGGACCAACTAATCTTGTGCTGTCTTTAGGTGGTTTCATCAAATAAAAAGGTGTCTGACTTTAGGTCAAGTTACGTCAACCTGAAATGTGACCCAAATTCGACTCAAAAAATATACCAGATCTGATTAGAGGACTCAAACCCAATCTAATAAATTTCAAGCTAAGTTAGATTAGTGGGTTGGACCTGATCATAATAAACACCCCAAATCTATTTATGATAAGTTTATTTTTTTTTTCTAGTTAATAGCAATATGTAAGTTTGAAGAATCACAACTTTATATATAAATAACATATAGATGATATCAATCCAACTAAAATATGACATAAATAAATATACAAACATCTATGATAATTACGCCCTCCATAGGAAAATAGGGGCAAAAAGGTAAAAGAAAAATCATATTTCACTATTATATAATATCAAAGACTTAATAAACTTTATTTTTTACCAAAAAGAAAAAAAATTAAGTTTTCATCTTTTACAACATAACAATGCTATTATGCAAAACAAATAATTAAGATATCTATCTCACATTGCTACTTTGAGCTCATGAATATATATATAGATGCACGAAATTTAAAAAACTAGTATTATTACTCAAATTTGTTCAAAAAGAGTGGTCAAATAGTTAGAATATTATTTTTTATAGCAAAATTTTATTTAAACTTTAGTAATTAATATCAATTAAAACAACCATTATATTTCTACCTCAAAATTTATAGATTGAATAATTTTACATAGAAAATATATTCGCACGTCACTAATAGCCATAATGGGCGCCTGTATACATAACACGCCTATTCTATATCTACTGGAATTAATAACCCTTTTCCAGAAAAGTAAATGACTTTTTAATATTTTAATAAGGAAAGGAGGAAAATCAGGAGAATTCACTAAATGTATTTTGAATGGTAATTACACAATGGGGTCAATTGTATCGCATATAAATTGATAACAATTATTATTATCCATTTAAAAAATAAAATATGATGATTTTTTTTTTGTTTAAAAGGACATTTTAGTAATATACATATTATAGGGTAATCTTTTGGATGCACCAAATAAGATAATGATTATTGCCAATTACATTACCTGTGTATACTAAACATTGCATTGTAGCATTACTCATAATTTAAAAAATTATAATATTTCTAAGTGGTAATTTACTTTACCGACAATCTTAAGAGATAACGCGCCAAATGCCACCTAAGGGATCAATTGTCAACGGAATGTGTTATTAGGTTTTTTACATTATTGAAATTTTATTCTTGTATTTTTATGTAATTTTTTAAGGATTTAATTGCTATGTACTGATAGTGTAACAATTTTTTACACAGTCATTTAATCATGTATGACCACATAAATTATGATAGTTAACTTTTATACCTACTATCTGAAAAGTCATCCAAACGAAATATTTTGATTGGATGACAGTGTAAAACTGTTTTACACTGTCAGTGCATCAAAATTAAATTCATTTTTTAATCCAAATATATTTATAAATACTTTTAATACTTAAAAGTACCTATTAGATTCTCTATCCAAACACAAAATAACTTTTTATTACAAAAAAGTTAAAACTCTCATTTGGATCATTCTAAAATTTTAAGTTAGATAAATTGGTTCCTATAAAAAATAAATTCTCAAATTGGTCATTGTAAAATTAAATCACCATATAAATCGGTCCCTGCAAAAAAAGACTTCCAAATTGATCCTTGTAAAATTGAATAACAAGATAAATTGGTCCCTATAAAATTGAATAATCAGATAAGTCAGTCCACCTATTGAGTTGTACTTGAGGGACTAACTTATCTAATAATTCATTTTTACAGAGACTAATTTAAGAGATTTTTTTTATAAGAACTAATTCATTTAACTTTTTAATTTTTTAGGGGCCAATTTAAAAATTTATTTGTTTTAGGGACTGAGGAACTAAAATAATAATTTTATAGAAGGAACAAAAATAAATAGTCATTCCAAAAGCACTCTAAATTAACCACATATAGGTACTAAAACAGTAAAATCAGTCTTTTACTCATTTTTTTGAAGCAATCTTTTGTGCATCAAATTTAAATGGGGTAATTACAGGTACCTCCCCTAAGGTTTTTTAATATTACACTTATCTCCTTTAGTTTTAATATTACACACACATCCTTTAAATGATTGTAAAATGTCTGTTTTACTCTTATAATTAACATTCTCTTCCTCCAAATTTCACTCCCCAAATCCCCAATCCTCTCACCTGTCCCCATGCTTTCACCATCCACGCCGTTCGCCCCCTCCACCATCCACACCATTCACTTCCCTCCATCAGCCATAGTCGCCACAACCATCACCATCATCACACAATCCCATTTACAAATCATCTCAGACAACCCAAAATTACAACAAATAACCTAATCTTCACCCAACTAAAATATAACCACCATAAAAAAAAATCAAAAAGAGAGGAGAAGGAAAAGAGCCGCCGTGAACCCATAGACCGCCACCTCACCTCCAGTCTGACATTAGAACTTCGGCCTTTGTGAAGATCATCCCTTTGCTGGGATGGATCGTGCGCTGAGAAGTTTACCACTGCGAATGAAATCTCCACGTGACGCCGCCCGAATCCGCTCTTCTCATTGCGCCCAGCCTCCCCTTTCGCGACTGCGTCCAGCTCCGCGACTAGCACCTTCCAAGCTCGCCGCGTCCACGCCTGAGGACTTGCTAAACCAACAGCTCTGCTACACCAGTCCCCCAAACCACGCCACGCGATCTTCCTCCCTGCACACCATCCCGTTGTCATGACCCGACTTGGGCACATGACTAGCACGTGAGGAATCCTCATTCCCACGTAAGCCTCGTCATCTCTGAGTCCCTCTATATGCATAATTTAATATAAAATCCTTTTCCAAAACATAAATTCATCTCTGACATATATATCTAACTCTTTGAAAAACAAAACATCATAAATACTTTCATAATTAAGCTCTAGTAAATATCTCTGATACAAAACACATAAGTTGCTTTTAATAAAAAATAAACCATAGAACTCGTAATCATGAAAATACAAAATATTCATGATAAAAATATGTCAGTCTATCTCTATGGTCCAGGACCCTGCCCGTCATGCACACTGGAGCACTCTATCTCTAAACATAATACCAAAAGTACTTCACTCACAAAGTGAAGCTCACCAACCGGGAAATCTCTACTACGGGGGAGGAGATGGAAGAGAAGAACCCGCAACGTCTACTGTACCTATAATGGAGGAAGAGAAAGGGGTGAGTTTCATCTAAAACTCAATGAGTAAGTCCTCACCCATAACCCTCTCATGGGACAGTCAAGGGAAATAAATAATAATAATATATATATATATATATTCATCAAACCAGTTAATGCAATAACTTTAAAGTTCATATTCATAGGAATAATTAATAGTTCTAAAATCAATATTCTGAAGAAATCATAAACCATAGTATGCTAATAAAGAAACAGGAATCTCTGATTATGCTCAACTCATGTGACATAACAAATCTCTGGTTATGCATAGCATAACAAAGTCTCTAATCTGTGGGGCACCTAACTAGGTCCCGATTATTATTTCTCTGGCCCTAAGGCGACTTGATATACCAAGGTTAATGAAATAACTGCCATTAACTCACAGTCTGTTTCTCTATAGCTACTGTCCAGTTCAATCACAAATCTAAATATTTTCTCTGTATCTTCTATCCTAGTGTTCACAAGCACTAGCATATACATATTCTCTACTCTAGAAATCATCATAATGTTTCACAAAGCTCTATATATAATTATATCCATACTCTATCTCTTTAATAAAAATCACTTTAACAATAATGGTCCCATGAGTTTTCAGAAAAACATATATTTCATGCTATAATTTACTGAAATTAACTCTAATGATCGACATAAGAATCAAAGGATTTGAACCCACTCACCATTTAAAGCTGGGAGTATGTGAGCCCTACCAACTTGACCTTGAGAGCTTAGAATGGCACCAACAACTGCCATGGAGCAACCATAACTCTAGATTAACATCTAAAAATCTCTATAGAGCTCTATTCTAACTCTAAGAAAATTGGAGAAACATCCTCACTTGACAAAAATGAGAAAAACAATCGGTCCAAATCCAAGATTATGAAGAAATAAAGACATAATCTAATAATATGAACTTACCTTAAAACTTGGAATGGTGGATTAGAGTGAATTTGAGAGAAAGAGAGAAAAATGGAGAGGGAAGGGTTTCTGATCTCGAAAATAGGGGAGGAAGAGAGTGGGGAAGGGTTTATACTCTCAGTAAGTGAAATGACGTCGTTTTGTACTGTTTCTGGTCCGCTAACATCACTATAGCGGTCTAGCTACTTGCGGCGGATACACTTATGACCGCTATAGCGGTCCTGGACCGCTATAGCGGTACCCAGACCCAAAACTACCCTGCTGCACACGCTGTGACCGCTATAGCGGTCTTGGACTGCTATAGCGGTGACAGTAAAATTGCTGTCAACACCTCTGAGTGCTCTTGGCATTTGGGTTGTCTCACTACTCACTTATTTATTTTACTCTCCATTAACTTTAAAACATAAATGTAAATAAGGAAATCTCCCCCAGTTGGATTCAAATAAAATATCAAAAAAAATCAAAACTCCATCAAATCAGAATCCAAATTTTGGGTTTTAGTTCAAATCCGGGAATTTTTGAGATTTTATAAACTTGTGGGTTAACAACGAAACATTTGTAGGTTTCATAAAATTCGTTAAAAATCACTTTTCAACTTGTTTTCCCTCAAGGAACAATTACCGGGACTTTTGATTCCAAGAATATGGTTTCATCATATAGCCCTCCAAGGAGGTGTAGGATCCAGACTTAGTAAAATTCAGGACCCGATGGTGGTTCTGAGAATCCTAAAATTTATCTGAAACTGCTGACTTGTGTACCTCAGGTATCACACTCGTCGCGTCGCTCGTGAAGCACCTAGCCGTCGCTGGTCGCTCATCCTTCCTGGACCACCGCGATCGCGAATCTCCAGCCTAGTACCGTGGGACATAGCTGTTGATCTAGCTCTTCACCGTGCGACCACGTCCGCGTCACCATCCCCCACGCAAAGCTACTCCACCGTGAAAGTAATCTTTGTAAGTTTGGGCCTTTTTTTTAATAAAGGGTAATATTAGAATTTTGAAAAGTTATTTAAAAATAACAAATGTAAATGGAGATATTAAAAACTAAAAGGGCGTAGGTGTAATATCGAAGAACTTCGGAGAGATGCATGTAATTACCCCAATTTAAATTCTCTATCAATCTTGCTCTCGTCTCCATTCATATCGATGCCGGCTACAGTACTGGCCCACCAGTCCACCCCCATCGTTTGTTTGTGAGGTCGCTGCCTCCGACGTAGCTTCTCAACCCAACCCGATTTCCAGTGATCGAGTTGGATTTACCCGCGTGCTCCTCTCACCGGTCAGCACCACCACCACAACAACAAACAACAAACAACAAACAACAAACACCACACCAACACAGCAAGAATGAGCGGGTCTCGACTTTGCACATTGCTTGGAGAATTGGGTTACGAAGGGTCTGAGTCGCTGGACCCTGACAGCTTCGAATGGCCGTTCCAGTATGACGACACTCGCCCCATCCTCGATTGGATCTGCTCCAGTCTCCGCCCCTCCAACATCCTCTCCCTCTTCGACCTTTCACAGTGTGTTTGTCGCGCTTGCCCCATTTCCTTATATTGCTTTATTCTTGTGTCTTGTTTTGGATTAGGATCCTCTAAAGTGAGCCGTCGTAAATTGAGAATGTTAAAGATTAACCATCTTATCTATCACTGTGTGTCGGGTCCCATAAAATGATCCAAGAGCGGATAACTCCTCACTTTAGAACATCCTGCTCTTTGTTCTCTGTCTTTTCTTGTTAGGAAATCCCCATTTTGGTCCCTAGAACATACTGGGGACAAACTAGTCCCTCAAGTTTTGAAAATTCCATCTGTTCTATTTCAAAAGAGACAAATTGGTCCTCGGTAAGGGATATATGTCTAAGGGACCAAAATGAGTATCTAATGTTTTTATTTTTCTCCCTAGTGAGACTGTTTTTTTTTTTTGGTGGAAACCTTGCTTTTCTTTGGGTCGGCTAATTATATGGTGTGTGGGTTTTCAGGTACGAGCAATTTAAGAAAGAAGGGAAGCTCTTGGAGGTGGGTGATACTCGCACAGTTTGAAATTCCATTTCGTAGTTGAGAGCTTTTTTTGCAAAGGGTACTTTACTATATAGTTGTGTGGATCAACAGGGGGAAGATTTGGACTCTGCTTATGACAGCATTTCAGCCTTCTCTGATAGGAGAGACAACCAGGAAGCTGTTTTTGGCGCCGAAGAAGGATTGAAGGATATAAAGTACTCTCTATTCATCACCTAATGCTAATTTCTTTGTCTCTGTGTGATTTGGTTAACACATAATTGGAGAATGACAATTAGACGATCAACATGACATTGTGAAGATAGACTAGGGATTTCATATTTGGCTGTTTACTGTAATTTTAACTTTTCATATGTGCTTCTCAAAGTAGTTTAATGTTTGATAAACTAGGGGGTGTCATGTTTGATGCAAACTTGCAAAATTGCAGATGTCACGGATGCTTTGATACTATGTCATTGTAATTTAGTGCAAATGTTAGGTGTTTTTGAATTATAAGTTTTGAAAAACAATGGGGATCAGTGGATTCTAGAAGCACCCCAAAATCCTATCCTATAGTAATTTTTTAAGTGGCAACAGAATTATCTGAATGATAGTGCATTTGGAATTTACTGAAGACTTGATTTTGAAGGTTTTGCTTCTGATAAGCACAAGCCAGTCACAAAAGGCAATTGCAAACTCATTGTTTCACCATATGCCAGGATGTAATTTCTTGGAAGTTTATATTTTGAAAATTAGGTACTCATTATTTTGCTTAATCGGTTAGTCTTAGTGAGGATGCTGTGCTGGATGTGTGGTCACACTAGGCGAGATAGGATTAGAAATGAGTGCATTGGAGGACAAGTTGGGGTTGCATCTATTGTAGAGAAACTAGTGGAGTCTCGTTCCAGATGGCTTGGGAATGTGTAAAGAAGACCTGAGATACTCCCATAAGGAGAGTGGATCAATTGGAAGGTAGTCCAATAGCTAGGGGTAGAGGAAGACCTAGAAAAACTATAGGTGATTGTTGTTGTTGTTGGTTAGTCTTCGTGTACAGAAACTTTTTGAGAAACAACGGGGCATAATAATTGCCAATTCAATGCGTTTAGAAAAACCAGCAGATGTAGGCTTGTGAGGAGCAGTCATTATCTGATTGTCATGCAGGGATATCAGATCAAAGTTCTAGTGCAATAAACTTAAGAACTATTACTATACTTCTTTTACGGAGATTGCCAAGGATAAAGTAGTGGAAAAAACCAAGGGCAAAATTTATATTTAAATGTAATTGATATCTCATGAAATTATATGTTTCGTTATGAAAAAGTTCTGTATGTTCCTTACAGAATATATATATATATATATAGATCTAAAAATTTGCAACCCATTTTTTCTCACAGCCAAATACACCTTTAGGGTATGTTTGATTAAACTGTAAAAGTAGGGGAAAAATTTTCATGAATGAGTTTTATATGTAATTTTACATGTGAAGTTTATCTATGAAAAGTTTATCCCTAATTTTACCCCCAAAACCAAACGCTCTTATTTAGGAAATGTTACCCTCACTTTTATAGTGTTTGGTTTGGATGTAAAAGTGGGAATAATTTTTTCATAAATGATCTTCATGTGTAAAATTACATATAAAACTCATTCGTGGAAAATTTATCTCCACTTTTACCTCGAACCTTAAATTCTAACCTCCCTTTGCCTTCCAACCAGACTCAGTTTAAGTGTGTGATTAGTTTTCTCTTGAATCATAAATTGGAACTTTTTTAATTTTGATATAACTGCAGTAACAGTACAGTACCTTGCCCTTATGGCTGCACATTTGTCTTCAGGGAGGCAACTCTGGCATATAAAGTTGAAGCGTCAGACTTGCAAAGACAACTAAGGCAACTGCAATCTCAGTATGATTTGCTTACAGGCCAGGCATCAACTTTGACACAAGGGAGACGAGCACGGGTTGGTGCAACATCTATTGTAAATGGACACCTCACAACAATAGATGACAACCTTTCAGTGAGGAATTTACAGGTGCTCCAACGAAGTCTTAGCTCTTAAACAGTGTATAGAATTAGGTAAAAATGTGTGTTCATCTCACACATGGATATTTATACTCTGTACAATATTAGATGCAGGAGTAATGTATACAAGACACTGAAAAATCAACACTGGACACTAATTAATAATTATCTGGTCTAGGAATAAGTAAAAGCCACATGAATAACATGTGGTTAATTCTGACAAACGTATTTGGGTGATTCGATGCTTGAAGTTTCTGCTTTTCTTGCATTTTGCAAGTAATTTATTTTCGTGTTAATTTTTCCTCTGAAGTCTGAACAAGTTCTTTGGTAGAAATCATATGTATTGCAGCAAAGCGATAAATTCAACAGTATTTCTTAGTTGATAGCAATATTTCCTTGAAGTATTGTCTCATGGTGATTTGTTTACATTGTATATTCATATTACTTTATTGTTTAGATGAATGCAGTTCTCGGAAGAATTGCTTCCACAGCACAGGCGTTGGCTCATTATCATTCAGGAGATGGTAATATTCCCTTTTCTTTTTGCACTCTGGTCTTACTTCCCTGTTCTACTCAATTTTTTTTTTAAATCTAGTTTTTGTTGCCTGTGTATATGTGATCCACAATGTGCAGCCTGTAATTTATTGCCTCTAGCTTTTTGGAAGCTTTATTGTTCAACCACAATTTGGCAATGTGAGATCAAATAACTATTCTCTGGTTTATGTTTATAGCGTTGACTGTTGATTTTTTTCACATGAAGAGCTTCATATTGAACAGCTACCAAGGAGATAGATTATTTCTGGAACTCCATTTTGCTGTAAATTTGGATTTTGTTAGAGCACAATTGGGTGAATTAATACATGTAATTGACTCCACCTAGTAGGCTTGGTGGTTGTCGTGGATGACTTGTTTTGCATATCAAAAACTTATAAGCTGCGACTCAACATAGATACTGGATGCTTTACCTCATATAGTCATAGAGAATGCTAAGGAAAATGGAAGTCTATCATTTGAAACATAAGACTTTTAAGGGACTCCATCGGGATGGAAAAAAGAAGGTCCTGTGACAGCCAGTGATAATATTATGTCCCAAGTTTTTCTCAAATGATCTCAAACCATGCTTGGGAGTTTTTCTTTTCTGGCAAAGTAAAATATGAGCAGTAATGATATCATAGTCTTGTTCAAACTTTCATCATTGCATAAGATGCTTAAACTTCAGCACTGTGATTTGAGACAAAGCACTAATGATCTTTAGGATGCATGTTCGACACATACCTGGTTGTTACCTTTTTACTTGCAGTTAACAGCTTCATGCTGTACTAACAGTTTCCTTTGTGTTTTACATTAATTTCTTTATATCTGTATTTTTTAGATTTGTTATGCCATTGATGCTTGGCTGATTCAATGTTTCTTCTGACGAGCTTAGTTACTTTGAAATGCAGAAGATGGTGTATATTTGGCATACTCAGACTTCAACCAATACTTACTTGGAGACTCATCTTGTCTAAATGAGCTAAATCAGTGGTTTGCTAAACAACTGGACACAGTATGTGGACAGAATTTGTTCCTTCTTTATTTTTTTCTCTCACTATGTCTTTCAATGAAAAATATGTATGCTTGTGCAAAGTTAGAAATATTATTAGCAATCCTAAGTGACACTTATTCTAGTAGAATGAGTAGGTTCCCTTTAGAGGGTGAGTCTTGGTGCAATAGTAAAGATTGCTGCCTTGATATATTATGGTGGTCACAAGTTTCAGTTGTGGAAACAATTAGGATCCATTAGTTAGGAATTAGTTATGGGAGTTAGTTAGTTAGGAAAATAGCTGACTATAAATAAGAGAAGTGAGGGTTAGTTAGTGTGTCTTTTATCATTTGTAAGTGAGTTTTAGACTCTTGGGAGAGATTGGGGGCTCTGTAATTCCCTCAAAGTGCAGAGAATAGTTTGTACACATTCTTTAGGGTTCTTGGTGATTTTCCTAGGAATTTCATATCAATACATAGTCATTTTCCTTCATTTCTTCTTTGAGATACCCCTGTACAGCTTCTAATCACGAGGGAATGGTTGGATACATATAGTGGGAGCCCATTGGCACTCCCTTTTCTTTAGGTTTCCTCTACTCAGTTGCAGTGCATTATTGGAATGGGTTACATATATTATTGGAGAATTATTTCCCTTATCCTTGCCTATTGATTATTACATATTTCATTTGCCCTTAAATTCACTACAGGTTCTAGACCTTGAAAATCTGGATCATAACAATTGAGGAATAGGTTCTACTATCGCTATTGCCAAGGACCACGAGTCTCATACTGACTGGGTGTATGACACAACTGCCGTTTAAATTAAAGGCTCTCCCCTCCTAGTGGCTTGGGGCCTGTGTAGTTTCAATTTCCAGTTTTCAGTTTTTATTTTCGGTTTTCAGGATTTTGTAAAAGAAATACTGAAAACTGGAAATGAAAACTAAAAACTAGATTTGTAGGGCCTGTTTGGTTTGAATTTCCAGTTTTCATTTTTAGTTTTCCAGATTTTGTGAAGGAAATATTGAAAATTTTGAAAACTACAAATTCTAGTTTTTAGTTTTTATTTCCAGTTTTCAGTATTTTCTTCACAAAATCCTGAAAATTGAAAAACTGAAAATGAAAATTGAAAATTGAAACCAAACAGGCCCATAATTTTCAGAATTTTCAGTATTTTTTTCATAAAATTTGAAAAACTGAAAAACCAAAAATGATAACTGAAAAACTAAAAACGAAAACTGGAAAATGAAACCAAACAGGCCCTTGGTTTTTAAGAATGGGATCTCCTATAGGCCTATTGTCCTAACACTAGTTTTCCTTTGGTTTTGGCTTTTCTTAGTGTAAACCTTCATACATTGTACTTGCCCTCCTTGCTTCCTATTAGTTTTCTTATTCTATCAAAAGAAAAGAAGAAAGAAAACTTGTCTGCCATCCATTAAACCATGTGAAAATCTGGTCTTGAAGTTATATTCTGTGGTCATGTGTCATGATCAATTGGTGTAATTATTGATATGCTTAAACCTTTAAACGAACATTGTTTGTATCTATGTCTGTGTGTGTGTTTGTTTTCTAAATAATCTAACTGTTTCACAATGACTAATTGAATCTTACACCAGTGTCCGTTGATGCGGATTGATACTATAAAATACAGTTTTCTCAAAAATTCTGTCTATTTTCTTGTAGAAATGCTGATGAGAGAATCATGCTTAGGTATGATTTTTGCTATTATACTTTGCATGGATGCTGTTATTTTCCTTTACATGATTCAAATTTCAAAATTTGGCCAGGTGAATTTTAATCTGAAACATGTTTCAGTTCAAGCTTTGCATCATCGTGTTTATTGCCTATTTATAAAACAATCTAGAAGCCAAGAATGGGGAAATGATTAAGGTTGAAAAGGGAAATGTGGAGCAAATGACATTTATGAACCATTATGTTGCTTTCTAACCTTAATGCATCTTAGGATCAATCTCATGTAACACATCCCCCTCCCAAGTGGTTCAGTGGTTCCTCCAAAGGAAAGTATTATAGGGTTTCTTGTTGCAAGCTGAAACACACTACTCAAAATCTCCAAAACAAATACTTGGATGCTTTCCTCTCTTCTCAATATGTTTGTTTCCTTTTGGGATCTATCTGATGCCATATATATTGGTGCTTTTGTTAATAATTCAAGAGGTGATCATATGAGATGAACTTTTCTGATTATTTTCTTTGTTTATATACTTGATGATGAATGAAATCTTGAAAATGATGGTTTATTCTTGTAGTTGTAGACTTCTTTATGTTGATTGATACTTGTTTTTGTTTTTTTTTTTTGAGTGATGATCCTTGTTTTATTCTAACTCATGGGATAAGGGTTGTTTATTGTTGTGCTTGTTGAAACACTTTCTGTTTTGTCTATTTATATTGTCTGTTTAGTTGTTGATACCCTTCTATGTTTCTTAATTTAATATCAGGGTCCATTCCGACTTGTTGTTGAGGAGGGAAAATCTAAATGCTCTTGGGTGAATCTTGATGACATCTCAGGTATATATGTTAGGTACACACACCAGTTCGTTCAGTTCACTCCTACTTTTCCCCAATCTCAATATTGTATCTTGCCTGTTATGACTCCTGAATTATGATTTTTTTTGGCAATGAGTAGAGGTGTCAAATGTGCTGGCTCACCCCTATGGACTAGGGCAAAAAAGTCCACAACTATAAAAAGTCCATAGGGCCAAAAATCCACTTATAAAAATTTTAAATTTTGTCAACTCTTTAATGGGCTGACCTGTGAGTTGACTCACCTATGTGCTAGCCTTGGTCCACTTATAGGTTAATCTTAGCCCATAGAAAATTTTTTGGATTATACATTTTTTCAAATGAGTTGGCCCTAGCCCCTATAGTACATAGTTGATAAATTTTTTAATTTTTTTTTGTCTTATATAATATATATTTGATGAAATCATTTTCTTTTACCTAAACTTTTTCTAATCCTAATTCTAATCAAGAAAAAAAAATTTAATTGAAATCACATAGGATTGTTTTTAATTCTTTTTTCTTTTTTTAAGAAAAGAAAGTAGTTAATTATTGCAATTCATTTTTAACAAAACATAATTGGGTATTGAAAAATTAAAATAGAAAAACATATTTGTTGGAGCGATTGGTTACCAGTCACCACTAATCAAAAGTATAATAAAATGCAAATTTTAAATAAAAAAGAGAAAAGACAAAGTTTAATATTGTTAAATAATATTTAATGTCTATAAAAAAGGTAAAAAAAACCATGAGTCCATAATAATTGGGTATTGAAAAATTAAAAGAGAAAAACATATTTGTTAGAGCGATTGGTTACTAGTCCCCACTAATCAAAAGTATAATAAAATGCAAATTTTAAATAAAAATAAAAAGGTAAGTTTAATATTGTTAAATAATCTTTAGTGTCTATAAAAAAGTAAAAAAACCATGAGTCCATAATAACAAAGTTATTACGAAAGTTCAATAAACTCTTTAAATCCTAACAACTAAAAATGGAACAACCTCATAATGAAGCTTCATAAATCCCGCAAACTCTTTTTTCGGTAGGTCAATACTGGAAACTTCAATAGAGTTTACTACATTGTAATTACTTTAATTTAAATAAATTAACTTATTATAAAAATGAACTCTTATAATTTATTTTTATTATAATTGTTAAATATAAAATTTATCATAACAGATAAATATTAAACAACTTAAATCTATTAAATATTGTTTTTATTGCTTAGAGTATATCTCCTCACTAATAGGTGAAAAATTAATCTTGCAAAGCAAAAATCTCTCCCAACACTATTTTTTTATACAAATAATTAAATCAACTAAGTATTTTGGAACCATCAACATCTAAAATCTTAATTAATTTAGTTCATGGCATGTGAACTTATTGCAAGAATAAAATTTCTCTTTCAAAAAAAAAAAAGAATAAAATTCCCCTGCCACTCATTTTGTTTTACAAGAAAGGTATAAATCCTCCTTATTTGAGGAAAATAAACGTGGATACACTGGAGTTCCAATGTATGTACGTAACCTTGTGTTGCTACTCTTGTGCTAAGCATGTGTTATCCTTCCCTTGTGCCTCTATGATGCACTTGGCAGCTTCCAGTCAGCATTGGATTCCGTTTTTTTATCGCTGAGAGTGAGTGGATAAGTGGGTTCAGGTGTATTTTAATTTTTAACAGGGCCGGGCCATGGCCCATGGGGGCTGACCCACTGTTTTGGTGGGTTTTGTGGGTCAGGGGCAGGGGCTTATTAAGCCCCCTAAGTTGCGGGCTGGAATGAGTGGGGGCTGAAAAGGTGGGCTTGGGGGGCTAGCCCAAGGGCCAAGGGCCATTTTGACGCCTCTAACCATCAGTGAACATGAAGTTTTTTTTCCCTCTTTATTCTTTATCAATATAATTTTATTTTGTTGTATATATAATAATTAATTTTCTACATAGTGATCCAAAAACTAGTAAGCATGGGGATTCATTCACATTGTAGGTTGTAGCTACTTATTTGTGGCTATGTTGAAGTGGCATGGGCAAGTAATTCTTAAAAGTTCTGGTTTTTGGCATTCTGCTCCAACCCTATAATACTGTAAAGCTGCCTTCAAAACACCAATAAATTATACTGACTTTATTTGACTTCAAAAAACCTTTTTGGTGAACCAGCTCAAGATGAACTAATCTCTGTAGAGTAGACCAAGGCTCATAAAAATCTCTTTATTTCTCTCTATAGATTAAACTCAACCATGCTGCAGCTTACACACAAATATATGCATCCTGTATGATCTATGATACAGGCTATTGTTAACAGGAACTTTTTTTGGCTATGTTCTAAGTTAGAAAACTGCATAAAACATTTACTTGTTTTGAGCAGATTTGGAAAAATCACATCATCAACGTGTATCTGAGTTGCAACGGCTTCGGTCAATGTATGTTCTCTTTCCTCTAAGGTTGCATGCTTCTGTTATTTATGAAACCCAAAATTTGAGTTCTACCCAGACTTGCATGTGATAATCCTGCCTATATTACTAGCTTTTTAGACCAATATTTTTGTTTCTAGTTGATGTAGTTCTGGGGATGGCTTGTCATCAAATCCTGATTATCCTGTATTTAGTCCAATTTTTGTCTTTATACCATCTGTGATGATTTTTTGTAGTAGCTTTTGAAGAAAGAAGCACTTTTTGTAATATTTCTATGTTTGTTTTGTTTTTGAGTGCTGCTTGATTTGTTTAGACTGGATGCCAGACTCATGTTTATAAGATTCCATCAATCTTTTAGTGGTTATGGTCTGTAAAATATAACAGATTTGGAATAAGTGAAAGACAATGGGTGGAAGCACAAGTTGAGAATGCCAAGCAGCAGGCTATTCTAAAGACACTTAAATCACAAGTTTCTTCAGATGAAGCTCACATTCATCTTGATCTTCATTCTCTTAGGTACTTGCCTCTACTTGTAGCTTAGGGGTTGTTTGTTTTGCTGAAAACAGTTTTCAGTTTTCCAGATTTGCGAAGGAAAAACTGAAAAAACTGAAAACTCAAAATTTCAGTTTTCAGTTTTTTCAGTTTTTTATTCACAAATCTAAAAAACTGAAAATTGTTTTCAGCAGAGCAAACAGCACTTTAAATTTGTATGTTTTCCATATTGCTTGAATGTTCCCTGAGTCTTAAATTGTCATTATGACCTCTTATGATAATTTGTCAAGATC
Organism: Dalbergia cochinchinensis; assembly: GCA_031216125.1. Lineage (NCBI taxonomy): Eukaryota > Viridiplantae > Streptophyta > Magnoliopsida > Fabales > Fabaceae > Dalbergia > Dalbergia cochinchinensis. The sequence continues at coordinate 46,432,992 of CM062373.1, read as the reverse complement.
CATTTTGTGATTTTTTGCATTGTGCATTAGGAACGTTGATAGCTGCTTTTGATATCCTTTAAAACTACAGAGATTATATGTCAATGATAAATTCATATCAAAACTGATTTTGGACTTGCAGGTTTGACATTATTTATTTATTGGCAAGATGATAGAAATACAGGAAAATATCAATCCTGAGTTGCTGCTAGTTAAAGTGTTAACTTGCTGTGATTACAATTAAAATATTATGGCAGGTTGACAGGTATTCAGGAACAAAATCAATTTGAGTTGTTGCAAGTTGAAATGTTAAGTTATTGTAAATAAAAGATAATGAATTTTATGATATGGTTTTTGTTATAGACCTATTTTCTAGTGGGATTAAAATGTACAAATGAAAGGGGTATAGGGGCAGTTTGGAAAATGGTAGAGTAGAGAGTGTGGATGAATCATGTGGGCCACTTACGGAACTAACTTGCTGTGGTGTGAGAGTGTGTGCCAGCTTGCTAGTGAGGAGGGCATGGGGATGATTCTGTTACAACAGAAGGGTATATTTGTGGGTGTGAGTTAGAAGGGGGACATTTAGGCATTTTACTGGATTTGGGTTAGGAGAGCTCTGAGCTGCTATAGTGCTCAGGATTCCCTTTGTTTATGTATATTGTATCAGTTTCCTCCCTATTAATACATCAGTATACTCCATCTCTATATCTCTCTTTCGTGTGTCTATCTCTCTTTCGTGTGTCTATCAGTTTTTGTCCTGAAAAGGATTGAGCTTTGGGCACTTTCTTATTTTATAGAAACTTGAAAGTTTTGTATCAAAGGACTAAATTGTCAAAAACATTTTTTTTGGAGAAAGTTTTAGTTTCTGAACTTTGTCGTGTAATTGTAAATTTTGGTGTAATGTTCAGGGCATTCTGAGTTGAAAGGTGAACTTTCAAGTTATTTTTACCAGAAGTATTTTTTTCCCCTTAGCTCAGTTTTTAATATGTAGTCATGGCATCTGGTGTAATGTTCAGGAGAAAGCATTCTGAATTGAAAGGAGAACTTTCAAATCTTTACAGCCGAGAGGAAAAATTGCTATCAGAGGTTTGTTACTACATAGCTTTTGTCCGAGGCTTGCTGTATCTTCTAGCTGATAATACTCTATATGTTTAAAATAAAATGCTTGGACTTTGCAAAGGTTCCACATCATTTGAATTTATCAGTTTCAGTTATATACGATGTAAATATTGAAATCATTGCTGTCCCCATTATTCGATAGTTTCTAGGTTCAGTTTTTACTTTCATCATCTGTTTTTATAATTGGTCACTTTAACTACTACATTGTTAAGGTTGACGTAAATGTTAATCTATAATGAAATTTTATTCTGCTGATGCCCATTCTCCCATTCAGATGCCAAATAACTGCACTACTCGATGGGAAGCATCACACTTAAAGAATCTGTAGACCATTCTGCTGACCTATTCTCTACTACTTTCATGTCAAGGCTTCAATGGCCTTTTATTATTTTCATCAAAAAATGAAGGGTGATTCATTCATTGAATATATAGAAAGATGAAGTTATCGAACAAGTTGTTATGTTTCATATTGTCAATGAACCAATTGACCTGAAAGTTTGAGCTGTTGTGAAAGTTATGAAGAATAATTAGCACTGACTTAATACAATTATATAACTCATCTTGGATTGAAATACAAAAGCTACATAATCTTACAGGGAGAATGACGAAATGGGAAATAAGCAATCAGATGAAACAGAGTTGTTTCACTGAATGATTAAAAAGGTGTTATGTAATCAAATTGTATGGACAGGTTGTGTCTTAGGGAATGCCTTCTGATTTTCAAGGATATTTAGGGTGTGTTTGGTTTTAGGTTTTAGTTTTCAATTTTCATTTTCAGTTTTTTATTTTTATTTTCAGAATTTTGTAAAAGAAATACTGAAAATTATAAAAACTACAAAATCCAGTTTTCAATATTTCTTTCACAAAATCTGAAAATTAAAAAACTGAAACCAAACGCACCCTTATTATACCATTTTTGGATTGTGCCTCTCACTGCATATGCATTCTTCTATGTGATTACGTTATTTTTTCCTCTTTTAGACTATTCCTGATTTGTGCTGGGAGCTAGCTCAACTCCAAGACACATACATTTTACAAGGTATTAACTTTACTCTGAATTATTGGGATGCAATTTAATTTCAGTCTATTCAATTTTCTATAATTTTAAATGATTGCTTGTACAGATTTAGTATGATTCAAATCTTTTATACTTTAGGTGATTATGATTTGAAGGTCATGCGCCAAGAGTACTACATTAACCGGCAGAAGGCTGTAAGTGTAACCACTTGATTATGATTGCTTTCTGTAGTTATGTCTTTCAATCTTGAGATCTGCTGTTGTTAATGTGTACATTATTTATTTTGAGGTGATTCCCTAATTTGTTAACAGGCATTTGGCAGTTGGTTTGACATTACTTTGACGCATAAATTTGGAATACATAATTTGATACAGTAAACTAAAATCAGGAATTTAGCCAAGCCTATTTTCTGAATGTAGCAATTCCTTCCTATCAGTCTGTGGGTTCACTGCTTTAGTGCAGTATTGTATTTAGTGTCAAAACATATGGGTTTTTGTCTAAGTATTGCTGACATTTACTATTTTCCTCACAGGATATGCTTTTTATTTTCCTTGTTCAAGAGGGATACGTCATACCTTATTCACCTTCTTTGCAGTCCGTATGTTTTCTTTTTTATAGATTTTCTTTTTCTTTTTCATTCTTTTCAAAATGATAGGGAAGTAGATGGAGATGTAAGCTATAGGATTCAAGCTGGGTGGATTAGGTAGAGAAGTGTTGTAGGTGTTACCTGTGATAAAAGAGTACCATTCAAGCTTAGTGGAAAATTTTGCCGCACATCTAAAACACTGGCAATGTTGTATGGGACTGAATGTTGGGCGGTAAAAAACCAAGAAAATAAACTTAGTGTTGCAGAAATGAGGATATTGTATTGGCTGAGTGGATATGCTAAACAAGATAGGATTAGAAATAAATGCATTAGAGAGAGTTGAGGTAGCATCTTTCGTGGAAAAAATGGTAGAATCTCGCTTGAGGATGCTTAAGCATGTGTGAAGAAAGCTTGTCGAAGCCCCAACGAGGAGAGTAGATTAGATGGGTGGTAGTTCCATAGCTAGAGGTGGAGAGAGACCTAAAAAACAATAGGTGAAGCTATTAAAAGAAATCTAGGTTTTAATGTGCTTCATATGAACATGATCTATGATAAAACTATGGCGTCGATTGATCTATGTAGCAGACCTTACCTTGTGGGCCTTGGCTTAGTTGTAGTTGCACAATGAAAACAATATAGTTTTCTGGATATTGAGGAGAGGCCGATGGTGAATTATGTCTATGTGCCGTGCAGATAATTCTTGGCTGCATTCTATCCTGAGGATGAGTTATGCTTTTTGTGGTTTGCATTGGTGCTTGATGGGGAGTTCAATATTGCTAGGTCCCTAACAGAAGAGTTGAGCCCAATTGTTCAAGAGGAAGTGTACTACTAGATCTGGTTTGCTAGGGTTTAGTGTTTAGCATCTCATCTTTGAACAATTGGGAGATAGGCTGCTCCAGAAGGTTTTGCAATACTACAGGGCCGCTTGGGTTTTAAAGTGAGCTTTTCAGAATGTAGGATACACCATATTGGATTCACATCAAAGATTGCTTCCTTCTAACTCGTTTCAGGATGACCTAACTGCTAAGCAGCCCGACCCAAAAAATTGTAAGGATAATGGAGGAGCAGGCAGATTGACTAAGGGAGTTAGTACTTTAGGTAAAAGTGATAATAGTTCTGATAGTTTAGATGTTGAATATGATTTATGAGCTTGTAAGGAGATATCATAGCAATTTCTAATTTTGAGGGCAAGCATAGATTACTGACGGGGACTTTTAAGGTGATATCATAGTAGATTCTTTTCAAGAGCTGCTGAGAATTGTATGGTTAAGACTTAAGGGTTTATCTGTTGGTAGGAACAGGGTGTTAGTCTCCCATCTTCAGTTTTCAGATGACACATTTTTCTTCTTGGAGCCAGAAGTGGGCTCTCTTGTTAACATCTTATCTATGAGGTCAAATAAACTTGTCCAAAAGTGGTTTAGCAGGCATCAATGTGGATAATCAAGTTCAGTGTGCTTTTGCCTCTTTATTGGGGTGCCAGGTCTTGCAGTGGCTTTCACTTATCTAGGTATTCCTTCAAGAGGTAATCCTCGTGTTTTATTTTTTTGGGATCATGTGGTCCATCCCTAAGATTTCTAAGAGGTTAGATTGTTGGGGAAGTGTTTTTTCTCTTTGGGAGGTAGGACCACTCTCATTTTAGCCATTTTTATCTAGCATTCCTATATACTTTCTTTCTTTTCTTCAAGTTCCTATGACCATTGCTCGAAATATAGAAACACTCGTGAGGGAGTTCCTTTGGGTAGGGGTTGGGTACTCTAGAAATGACCACCTTGTTATTTTGGAGGTTTGCCAAAAACCTTAAAAAGAAGGGGATTTGGGCCTTGGTGTAATATAGTGTCTAAGAACAAATCATTGGCAGCTAATTGGCCTTACTGTTTTCCTTTTCATCCTAACTCTTTGTGGCATCGAGTCATTCGAAGTAAGTATGGTTTGTGTTGAAATATATCTTAATATATATATATATATATATATATATATATATCTTTTGCATTTATGTTTGCATATCATACAGATTTGTTTTCTTGTCTCTTTTATTTATTATAATCTATCTGTTAGTATCTTGCATTTATTAGGTGGGGGTCCTACAATGTATACAATGTACATATAAATTTGTATCCTCCTCTTTACTGAATTAATTAAGAGAGAATAAAAAATAATACTCTCTGTTTTTCAAGTGTTTGCATCCAAATGGATGGGACACCAACTCCGCAAGGGAACTCATAATAGCCCTTGGAAATTCATCTCGCAAGGTCTATCCTCTTTTTGTTCACTCATGCCCTTCCGTTTGGGTGATGGTTTTCATATCAAATTTTCGGAAGATAATTGGGTTGGTGCTACTCCCTTTTCAGTTACCTTCCCTAGGCTTTTTTGCCTATTTTCTTTGCATGAAGCCTCTACTAGCCATTGTTTTTTTTCTTAGGATAATCTGTCTTGAAACTTCCATTTTATTCAAAACTTTAACGATAGAGAGGTTAATAAATTTGAGTCCTTTCTAGCTTTGCTTGACCTTATTCATCTATCCAACATCCCTAAACAAGGATTAGGACTGTTGATTCGTTTGGTGTATTTTCTTGCAAATCTTTCTTTCAATTCTTGACTTTTTCGCCAAGATGTCTGGTTTTGAAAAAAAAAAAAATTTCAGTTTTCACTTTCTATTTTCAGACTATTTCCTGCTTCTTGTTTTCAAAATTTTGTAAAGGAAATATTGAAAAACAGAAATGAAAACTGAAAACTGACTTTCTAGTTTCACTGTTTCCTTCTCGCAATCCTGAAAATTAGGAAACAAATTGAAAACAAAAAATTGAAACCAAAAACTATTTTCTGAAACCAAATAGACCATAAATCTCCCTCTAAGGTCAAAGCTTTTGCCTGGATTTCTGTTCATAATCTGACTAACACTAATGACCTGCTTTTGAGGCATAGGCCGAGGCCCCTTATTGCTTCGTCTCCTAACATTTGCATTATGTGCAGTTTAGATTCTGAATTGAGGCTCATCTCTTTTTGCATTGCTGTATGGTGAGGTCTCTTTGGATAAGGGATTTTAGTGTCTTGGCGAATCATGCATTTGTCCTATGGATTTACGTCAATTTCTACTCACTAAGTTTAGAAGTTTTGGATTGTGCGAAGAAGCGGATATTCTGTGGCAGTCCTCAATTTTTCGGTGATGTGGTCTATGAGATTGGAAAAGAATTCTAGACTTTTTAATGATTCCTTTTCAACTGTTGATTTCATTTGGGATAGGACTATTTTTTTGGAATCTCTTTGGTGTTCTGCACATGGTATTGTTAAGGGTGTTTCTCTAGATGATATTCGGAGGGATTGACCTACTTTGTTACATGATTTATCCCAGTAGGTCTTAATTGTTAGTTCTGTATCTAAGTGAGGATTTCCTCTCCTCTTTTGCACTCTTTTCTTCTCTTCTAATCAAACAGCTTGATGTTCAACACTGGGTGACGGAGATGGAGTTAAAAGAGGGGCGGAGAGCATGAGTGCTTTTTAGAGGAGAAATGCAGGACGCTTCAACCTAAACGAAAACAAGGGAAGAACTGGAATCAGGGAAATAATATGGGAATAGAAACCTTCCTAAAATAACCTAAGCTAGGAAAGGAAAATACGTAATTACGTAATCAAATTTATTTAGAGAATAGTAAGAGTATTAAATTGGTTTTAATGCCCAATTTTACACTCTGTTGACATTTATATACATGTAGGTTAGTTGTAACTAACTCTAGCAGGATCTGAGGATATACTAACTAACCCAATCAGCTATCTGATTTACTTAGACGAGTCAACGAGGCTAATCCTTGTGGACTCTGGGTTGGCTGCTCACTCTTTCGCTCTAGCAGCTATTTTCATTTACAAAATGAAAATCTCACAATCATTTATTTTTTTGATTACTTGTCTAACAAGACATTTTATTATTTATGTATCAATATTTTAGAGTTCTGTTAGTCCAAAGCCTGGAGTTATCATCCACCACACTGCTAACATCTTGTTAAATGTTCATAGCTTTGGAATTTTTGTACATGTATTCATCCTTTGGTAACAACTACTCAATTTTTGTTACAGTTCATAAACCATCTCATCAATCTGCTTGCCAGGCATCAGTTATTAAAGATAGCCTGCCAATTGGAAAAGAAGCACATGCTTGCAGCCTATTCATTGCTAAAAGTTATTGAGTCGGAGCTGCAAGCATACTTGTTTGCAACGGACGGACGGGTGGTATGAATCCTTACAATTTTCATTTCCTTTTATTTTATTTTTTATGATTATTTTGTTATTGATTTCTTTACAGCATATTCTTTGTTTGTGGTGATGGTATTTCCCTTAATGTGTTTCAATTTCTCCTTTTACTCTTTCTCTAACCTGTCTGAGTCTGTTTGCACATGGGTACATTTGGAGTGAATGGTGATCTTTATTTTGCTTCCAAAACAAATAGCTTTTGAAATTATGCGACCATGTATTTTGCATATCTGTCTGAACTCTAAGCCAATGTGAGAGAGTAGACATGCAACAGTATGTTTCATTGACGACACGTTGGTTGCTCTTGAAAAATCTTGGTGGTTGACAAGTAGTTGGAAAGTGTCTTAATATTGTCATTCTCAGTATGACAGGACATTATTACAAAACGAATTTTGTTACCTTAATATCATTCCAGCTCTATAGGGATAATACAGTCTCAGTTTCATATTTTCTACTCTCTGTAATGCCATTGAGTATTTACCTTTTATAGTTATTTTCCCTCTTAGCATAGGACTTGCTGAACCTAAATCCAAATAGATGCATTGGATGGGTTTTGCTTTCTTGGCATTGCGGATATTTCCTTCCTAAGCTCTGTTTTCAAAATCATACTATGGTTTACCATGGAACTTCAAATTTCATATTTTGATCTTTCCTGATTGATGGTTTGCAGGGTCGTTGCCTGGCCCTTATTCAAGCTGCATCAGATGTTCAGGAACAAGGGGGAGTACATGACAGTGATAATTTTTTGCATGCTATTAGAGACCTGCTAAAAGTTTATTCAAGTGAAGACTTATGCTTATTGAATTATTATGATTTATTCAAGTTATGGTAGACTTTGGTAGCATTCTAATTTCCTGTCTTCTCTATCTCCTTGGTACTTCCATCTTCTTTTCCCCAGATACTCAAGCTTCATTATTGACATATGTATCAGCACCAGGCATTGTCCTGCAGATATCAGCTCTTCATTCAGAATTGACGACCCTTCAGTCAGTCCTTGAGAGTTCTTTTCCAGAAGAGAGAAACAGGTGTATTAATGAATTGTAAGTTTTTTTTAATAAAAGTTAATGACTTGTAGGTTATGATGTCTTTTGAGCTTTAGTGGCCTTTGATTTTATGTAGAGGCCTTTGTATATGGTAGTATCATGAAGAATTCTCAAGGCTTGGTTGGCTAGTGGAAACAACAGTTCACTTTTGGATGCCAAAGCATATTCTTTATATTGAGGGTTATGATATGTTGACATCAAATGTAAATTAAAGTCAATATACACCAATTAACGACTCCTTTGCAGCATGCATTTCTCATAAAACCGACTAGTGGACCGAGTTTGTATAATGAGCATCATGCTTATAAATATCAGATTAATTATTTGCTCCATTGAAGTGTTTTTAAACAAATGTGTAATATACTTTTTTAAGAATTAAAATATCAGCCACTTGATTGCTACTTATTATTTTATAGGTTCTCTAAAGTTTGGCATGCAAGGTCTGCAAAATAAGTATTCCATAGTTGGATTAATCAAAATCTTTTTCAATGAGGGGTTATTAATCGGTGTAAGTGTACAAAGTTTTGTACTGGTCTCATGTCATATAATTCTTCAAATAATTGGAGGCTGATATTTCTCTGAATTTAGCACATATGAATGTATGGGGATTTGCCAAAAAATAGGACAGACATACTTACACAAGTTGTTGAATCGTTTATGGTACTGACAATTGTGCCAGTCCTTATCGTGCTGGCCTAAGCCATCAAACTGTGATCTCTTTGGATACTTAGCTGTAAAGCATTCTTGTTTGAGTCTCTTTCTTTATTCAGTATGCTATTGTTAGATTTGGAGCTCATGTTCAAAATATTTTCTGTATTTACAGACATCAGAAGTTACTGCATGTTTATAGTAATATATATAATACTTTTTTCGCCATTATGGTCAAGTTTTGAGTATTTGTTTGTTCCTGATTCACAAAATATAATATTGTGAAAGCATCCGTTTCAATTTTTTAACCTATAGGTGCACCCTTATTCAAAGTCTCCAGCGGCTGCTCTTTGCATCTTCAACAACAGCGCAGCCTATACTAACCCCTCGGGTATGACTCTGATTTGAATTGGTTGCTTCATGATTTTGCTCTTAGCATTTTACTATTATATATGCCTTTTCCTTATATGTTTTCAGTTGAGAAGTTCTTTTCTCATTTATGTTTTACACAAGGGCAAGAAAAGTATACGCAATAAAGTACCTATATAATGTGTAGGCTTTCTTCCTGACTATTACATTTATACATCTATATTTCATTTTGGTGACCATCACAGGCCAGCATTTTATTTGTATTAGGGTGTAATACTATTTAGTGATCTCAATTTCTTTATACAGCTATTCAGTCAAATATGTTTATACAGTCCTTTATTGTGAGAAAAAACTGAAGGTGGTATTCATTTTTGGGGGTTTCTTGGGAATCTACATTTTGATGGTGTAATTGAGGGTCATGTGGAGCTTATTGAAGTCATCTGAGATTTTGACTACATTTTTGAGCAATTTGTAGCTTCTAGATTGTGTTTGGATCAAGGTCTTGTAAAGCGGGCATATGAGCTTTTTCACTTTTTGTCTGTATTGTGCTTTGACATTTGTCTTGTTCCATCCGATGCCTTATTTAGCCATTGATGAAGGAGCTGGAGGAAATGGAAAAGATCAATGCAAAGCTCTCTGCTGCTGTGGAGGAGGTGACACTAGAGCATGTCAAGAAGAATGAGGTAATGTTGCTTTGAGGTTCTGTCCTACAACATTTTTCATGCACACTACATGATCTTTCTGCAAGCATCAAGTTGGTTCATCATCTGTGGGTTGTACCTGTAGTAATTCCTGAGCTTGTCATGGTGCCAATTAATCAATAATTTCCCTGTTTCTTGTTTGTTGGATTGCTTCTAATTAATTTGAATCTTGTATATAATGTTAGCATTTTTATCTACTGCAGTGGATTAAAATAAACAAAATCATTAAAGATTATCAGTCGCAATATGCATGTATGCTCTGGAATGCTTGCTCATGTTAAGTAGAATTTGTTAATTCTTTCTTTATATCTGAGCCTGGTCCTGAATTCCTGCTTTTGCGTTTACTCTCGGTGTTTATATTTGTTGAATGGGGGGCTGATCATTCTTGAATTAGAGTATCAAGATTGTGGTGGAGCTTATATGTACAAGGCACAAGCAAGAGATCATTTATCTGATGCATTAAATGCTGGGATTCTTCAACAAAAGAAAAAATAAAGACTATCCTAGGATTCTTTTTTATATTGTAGACCTGAGTTAGCAACTCTTCTCACCATAGTCACCTGAATTGAGAATTGGAAACACGTCCTTTTGCTTCTTGTTTCTCTTGCATGGTGACTTGACTTTTATGAAATATTTTCTAGGTACAAAATGAGAATATTCCTTTTTCAGAAAACTAAAATAGTGGAAGAATAGATTATCAGTTTTTGAAAACTTTGTGACTTGTCACAAAAAAGTTCTTTTTATTTAATTTCTATGCATATTGCACTGTTATGCAATCAAATCATCCTATTTGCATGACTTTTCATGTAGTCAGTATGAGACTTGATCACTTTTGGTGATGTGACAATAAATGATTGGATGACAGTGTAAAACTTTTTAGGCATGATTTGAACATAGTTCTGTTATATTTTGACTTTGGTAGACCCTCGGAGATTAGTCATGATGATTTTGAACTCATTTCCATTATGTTGACTACTAATTTGCAATATGGTATCCAGATTGTAAAACATCATCCACAAGAAACTGGACTTCAAAGGAGAATCTTTGTCGATTTCTTTTGCAATCCTGAGCGGTTGAGGAGCCAAGTTAGGGAACTGACTGCTAGAATCAGAGCCTTGCAAATTTCTTAGAAGTACTCTCCTGGTTTTCGATCTCTTTTTTCTTTTGATTGTTTTTGAATATTGTTTCCTAGATCGATTATCTTCAGGTAGGCAAGGTGCTATACTTTGGCTTGTGTATATTATATATCATGAAAAACATTAAATATGCAAGTACTGCAGCTTTCTTCCCCTTTACCTCTTGATATTTTTCCACAACTTAACTGAGCACCCTTCTGTGGGGTATATACTTCGTTTGGTGATTAGGATCGATTTTTATGTTGCTTGGTTCACAGCTTTTCAAATTATCTGTCTTTGATGTCCAAACCTAATTATCAACCACTTCGTTGGTTTGTGATTTTCACAATGCTCGTGCTTCGTTGAATGAAATATTATCATGTCATTTTATGTTGTCTGTTGCGTGACTTATTAGTTTCATGTGTTGCATGAATTTATATCAATAGTTTACTAATCTAAATATAATTGGTAAAATATTGTTAAAAGCATTCAAAAGATATATTTCAAAATATAACAAACCGAGAGATATTGTGTAATAAAAGGTTTATTTAAGATTTAGCTGTTATGTGAATTTATTTTAGTAGTTTGTGCATATGCAGTATATTATTTACATGCAAGTTGTAACAGTAAAAATTTAAGACATAATTACTCAGTTTATTTATTATCCTAGGTGATTTTTTTACGACCAAAAGATTAATTTTTATATGTATTTGTTTAAGATTATAAGTATTTAATTATGTATTGTCATATCAATAATGATAATTTTATCCAAAAAAAAAGAACATATAAGTCTTTACACTATTTAAAAAGCCGTGTGAATAATGGAGTTTGGTAAGGAGGGGAAAAAAAAAAAGACAGAGACACGCCTAATTGGCTAGATCAATCTGGATGATGCTAGAGAGCTCTCTTCCAAGAAAACGTCATTTGCAAGAATCCAAGCCAGCAGCAGCAGTGGACTTTGCCACATGGTTCGCGGCCTGAGTAGTGGTCCTAGGACCAAATCAAATTGGACACACCAGCTGCATAGAAATAATGTATGAATACGTAAGAGCAACCGTAGGTCCAACTGATGGGGAGAAATATGATCAATGGACACAGTCAAAAAAGCCTCCAAGCAATCCATATCAACATACACATTATGGTAGCCAAGCTCCCAAGCCAGGGAGAGACCATGTCAGACAGCTTCTAGCTCCACCCGAAGAACCCATATCTCATCAACTGACCCCGAGCAAGCAGCCAACCACCCTCCTAAAAGTCGCGAAGCATGCAGCCAAAGCTGGCCAGCCCCCTTTCCTATAATACACTACCATCGACATTTAACTTAACGACGCCAAGAGGAGGAGGATGCCACATCGTCTTGTCAATGTAAGTAGCTGAAGCGCGAGCAACCTCATTAGCTAGCAGCAGTGCCTAGCAAGCCACCATAGGAGCAGGCCAAGGAACCCCCAAGAAAGAATCTTGGTTGCGACTCAACAAATCCACCACAGAGTAGCCACAAAGAGAACACCATTAGCTCCGAGAGCACCAGCTTTCAACCGAACAACCGGATCAGTGGCTTCAAACTGAGAAAAAAGATGTGTCACAACATCATTCCAAATGCAGCGACTCTTGAAATAGTCACGCGGGCAATGAAGAAGAGTTTCCTCCTGGCCACAACACGAATAGGAACTGCTAGCAACCATGCTACGCTAAAAACGAAGGGAGTTGGTAAGGAGGCAACAATGGATGCTCAACCACACTATCACGTTGACCTTCTTCGGAGCTCTCAACTTCCAAATCTAACTCCAATTAAGGTCAGAATCCCATGGAAAGGATCAAAACAGCAACCACATGTACGCACTAATAGCAAAATAAAGGCCACTTCCAACAGGCAGCCAAAACCAACCCACCCGAGGCGAAGGTCGACTAATAGTCAGAAATGCCTGCACTAAGGTCCAAAGCTGAGTTGAGAACGAAGTACAAAGAGATGGGGTACTCCAAACACCACCAATCCACAAATCACCCGTAGTGAGATGCGTATCCAAAATGATGGAGTTTAATTGGACTAGAATGTAATAATGTTTTATACTATAGTGCTCTAAAATCAAACTCTAATTAATCTTTTGATTTACACCGATTGTTTCATCAATTTTTTTGGTTGTTTATATATTTTTTATTTATATTCCATAAAATTTTAATTTGAATTGATTTTCAACCAAGCCCCAATAATATTTTTCAATTTTGCAAGTTTGGGTAAATTGCAAAATTATAGTTATAGAGGTCTTAGAATATTTTATTTTAAAAAATGTGACAAAAGTATTTTAATAATGGAATTATTTAGAGATAGTAAGGTAGTTTTTATTCATGCACGCATTTGAAGAGATTTTCTTTGGTTTTAACCTGGTAATGCTTTCTATTGTAACATTTTTTTTTTGGATGAACTAAGTTATCCAATGATAGACATCAAAAATCAAATTCTTGATTAGATACTTAAGAAGTCAGCTAGTTATTAACTGTGTTAGGCCTTATGGTTACTTTCTATTGTAACTATGACACTTAAAACTGTTAGCTCTTAAAAGGGTCTTGAGATTAAAAATAAAGCACAACAATGAAATAACTTAAAATAACTGCAGCAATTCCTATAGAAAGCATATCAAGAAACCCAAAAAAAATCTCTCCAAATGCATATGTGAGAAATGCATTATGGCCTTTCCATAATGACAAACATGAAAAGCATAATGCAGTATTCAATACTACCAAGTGTGTGTAATGACATGAGAAAATACTATTGCAAGTTGAAAAGTTGTTCAAGATGCTTTCGTAGCGCATATGTTGAGGTATTGGTAGCAAGAGTTGAAGTACTATTGATAGTTGACGAAACAACAATGTTGCGTACTATTCAAGATGCTTCAATGTCTATAAAAGGTTGGAACAAGCAAGATGAAGGCATTGAAACTTTTCAGTGCTTGAAATCTTTGTTTTCTTTGAAATTTGGTAACACTTTCATAGTTTGTACTTTTTCAATATTTTGGAATGCTCATTCAATCAATATTTTGGATCAACATTTTCAATATTTACAAGTTATATATCTACAAAAAAAGAAATACTTTGTTCAATTTCATGTCTCTTTATTTTCACATACTTTATATTATGCAACTATTGTAATATCCTAGGAACATGTGTTTGTAGACAAGTTCTGTACAGCCTTAGGGTCTCCCGGGACCTACCCGTGAAGCTGGGAAGGCCCTGGAAATTAGAAACCATGTTGCAGCCAAGTTCTATAGAATTCTGTAGAATAGGCTCATTGCAGTGAGTATGAGTCACTACAATGAGAAAGCGAGCCTTTCTGTGAGTTTTGAACTAGACAGGCTCACTGTAGCTAATAGACTTAATATTAGAGCTGTAGAAAATGACAAAGTTTTGGAATCAGGTGCCCTACCCTTTATAAAACACCCTATTTTCTGTCCCCCAAACCAGAAACTCGCACCCTAACCCTCATACTCCTTATTCCTCCTCTTTTCCTCCCTCATTCTCAACCACATCCAATCTTTCAATCCTAAAGCTCAAAGGTAAGTTGGTTTGTGGTTTAGCTTCCTTTTCCCTCCATTTCTCATGTTCTTGGGTTGGTTTTGTTGCTCTATTAATGGTGGCAAGAAATGGTGCACCTCCATTGTCAACTAGGAATAGATTTGAGTTATCTAAAGATTAATCTAGAGTTATGTTGCTACAATGGCAGATATTGGTGCCATTACTGCTCTAAGAAGCTCAGTTAGTGTTGATCCTTTTCTGTCCATCCCTCTAGGTGAGTGGATTCAAACCTGTAATCTCTATGTTGTGCATTAAAGCTATTTTCATGACAATTTGGTTTATATTGTGATTTTAAAGGTTTTTGCAAAGATATGAGAGATTTCTGTTGATTTATCAACTATATGATTTTATAAAAATCATGGAACCATTGTTGCTAAAATGAGTTCATAAAGAGTTGGATTTTGATATATGGCTATTTAGAGACGTTATATTGATGATATGATTTCCAGAACTATTGTTTTGTATGATAAAACTTTTGAACCCTAGGATAGAAGACTTTATGAAATGTAAAGAAGGGAATGGGATTCTAGTTAAGCTGACAGTGGCAATAAAGAAACAGGCTGTGTGTTAATGGTAGTTAATCTGTTAACCTTGGTACCAAGTAGCCCAAGGCTAGAGAAAATAGAAAAATTATTATCATACTAAGGATGGTGATACGTAACACCCAAAGGTGACCAAAAACTCAAGTTAGAGAATTTATTGATACATTGGTGATGACAATATGTAACGCCCATGTGTAATCATAGATTATTATATAGAGGTTTTTGTTTCTCTATTAGTATACTGTTGGATTAAATTATAGAAAACTGTGATTTTGATGTTATGATTATAAATATGAAATGTTTTGAAAGCTTGATACTATTACTATTATTATGATTTATTGCATTGTTTCCTTGATGTCCCATGAAGGGGGTTTCAGGTGAGAATTCACCCTCTGAGTTTTTGTATAAAAACTCACCTCTCTTTTTTTTTTCCCCTATTTATAGATATAGCAACTACTACAGGATTTTCCCAGCCTCCTACTTCCCAGCAAAAATGGAGATTCAGTTGGTGAGCTTCACTTTAGTAAAGCATTCTTGATATAGTTTAGAGTGCTTCAGTGTCATGGCAGGCAGGAGTCCTGATCCATACAAAGATTATTTTGCATTTTGCATACCTTGGTCATATTTGATTTGTATTAAAGGATTTGGATAGTTATGGATACTTTGAATAAGAAGTACTTAATATATATTCTTACATAGATGATATGATGATTTTAGACTTTAGACATTGAGTATGAACCTTAAGTCATGATTATATAGATATCAGAGAACAGGTGATCTGTTTATAGAAATGACATTACGTTTTAATGGAATTTATGTATTAAAATATACATATAGAAGACTACAAATGTCACGGGGCTTACATGGGGATGAAATTCCTCACGTGCCGGTCATGTGTCCATATTGGGTTGTCAAAACCATTCTACAAGTTTGTCCCCTCTAGTATTAGAGCCTATAAGCGCTTTGGTATTAAGAGCTTTTACTTGTTTCGTTTCATTACTTTGTTCCAACAAGTTTTATTAACCAAAACAATTTTGTAGAATCTAACATTGGTAAGTTTTTAAGACTGTCGATAAGCCTTTAAAACTGTTCGTAAGCTTATGCAAATAGGCATTCTCAGGAAGTATTCTCGTAGTTATAGTGTCATCCCTTAATAGGTGTTCTTGTTAGAGGGTCTAGAAGAAACTTAAGGTTAATAAGAAACATATATATGTAACTAAAGAAACATGAAATTGAACAAAATATTTTTTTTATTTGAGATATAGAACTTACAAATATTGAGAATATTGCTCCAAAATATTGATTGAAAGAGTGTATCAAAATATTGAAAGAATACAAACTATGAAGTATTACAAGATTTTAAAGAAAAAAAAAATGTCAAGCATCGAAAACTTCTGATATCTTCATCTTGGCTATTCCGTCCTTTTATGGACACTAAAGCATCTTGAATAGTATGCAACATTATTGTTTCGTCAACTATCAATAGTGTTTAACTCTTGCTACCAATACCTACGCATAGGCTCTACGAAGCATCTTGAACAGTTTTACAACTTGCAATAATGTTGGTAGCAAGAGTTGAAACACTATTGATAATTGACCAAACAATAGGGTTGCATACTATTCAAGATGCTTCAGTGTCTATTAAATGATGGAATAAGCAAGATGAAGGCCTCAGAAGTTTTCAATACTTGAAATCTTTGTTTTCTTATAACACTTTTATAGTTTATACTCTTTCAATATTTTGGAGCAACATTCTCAATATTTATAAGTCTTATATCTAAAAAAAAATGAAATACTTTGTTCAATTTCACGTCTCTTTATTTACACATATGTGTATTAGCTCCAGAACCCTTCAGAAAGAGTAAATGCAAAATATTTTGAGTGATAACACAACCAATTCAGAGAAAATATTTTGAAGAAGGACTAATGTTTCCCTTCAGTTTCTTGAAGTATTAAACAAGTCCTTATTTTAACATTGCACAGGTCTTGAACTGTAAATTTTTTCACTATACATGTGCAAACATATTTAATCTCATTTGAAGAGATGGGAACTTAATGAAAATGAAAAATATATCATGAAATGAATATGTACATGCTTAATGGATTCAAGAATATCATCATGTACAAGAAACCTAGGATCAGATCTTCAAAAAGTAGCATGCGACTTCAGAAAGTACGCTTTGAATGAAGATCTCAAAACAACTCTAAAGCAAGTGTGTTCTACAACCTTCAATCATCATAATCACGATCATTTCATCATCTATAAGCTTTGATTGAAGTCTGGAAGATAAAAAAATATGTCAAGGAATTGATATCGCACTTCAGAAAGTTCACTTCACAGTGAAACAATGTGCTTTACAAGAAAAGGAGGGAAAATTCAAATTTAAATTCAAATCCAGTTACAGACTGATGTGACATCTTTTCTACCAACTTGGTCAATCACTCCAGCTTCTAGAAGGAAAAGTTCATAAACCTCATTCAGACAGTATAAAATAGTTTCTGAAGGTTACCTCAAAAACCTCTATTTCACAATGACTTTTGTAACAGCTTTGACAAATGCCGAGCTACTCTTCTGGACTGCTTTCCAAGACACAAATAGATGATCAACATGTGTCAATTGGGCAACTAATCAAGGGCAACGGTCATAAATGAAGACCATCTACAAATAAAGATGTTATGCTTACAAGAAAAGAGACTTTTGCTGCATAAGTGTTGAAATGCTGAAAGTTTTCCTCCTTATCTCTTCTGTAAAGTTTCATTACATCTATTAATTAGTTACTTGTTTGTAAAAATGTTCTTTCTAAGTCCTTAGCAAGTCATACATTCTTCCTAGGAAGAATCATATAAATAAGTCATTCAAGTTTTCCAAATCTGTTACTATATATCTTACGAAAGCTTGAGTATAGGTTAGCTTGAGTGATAAACTCAAACACAAACCTTTTGTGTCCTCGATCCAGTAGTGATTGATGTGAGATAGCTTGGAGAGGCTAAGTAAAGACTACTTGTAATGTGACTGTAAGGGTGATTTACAGGTCATGGGGTTAGCTTGGAAAGACTAGTGAAAGACTACTCGGTTTATGACAACAAAGTATACTTACTGGTCATAGGTTTAACTTGGAAAGGCTGGTTAAGGACTATACGGTTGTGACAGCAGCGTGTATTTGCTGTTCATGATTCATCATGAAAAGGCTGGTTAAATACTACTCAGTTTGTGACAATAGAGTTAGCTATTGGTCACAGGTAAAAGGTTGGAAAGGCTACTGTAAAGACTATCCAACTTTCTCTAGTTTGAGAAAAGTTTTTAGTGGAAGTCAACAATTGTTGAGAATTGGATGTTGGCAGGTTAGCTGAACCAGTATAAAAACATATGTTTAGCATCTTCTTATCCCTTAACTCCTTTATATTCTTTGCATTGTGCCTATCTTATTGTGTTCTCTGAACAACCATCTTATTCTCACATTTATCATATATGTGGTAGTTTAGAAAGTAGGTTTCTAAAATAATTAACATTGTTTTCACTGCACTATAAGTCAAGCACTTGATAGTTTTTATTTAAAGCTTTTCAGAAACTAGAAAGAAAAGAAAGGCGAAGCATGATTCAACTCCCCTTTTCGTGCGGTTTTCTACCTACAATAGATTCTCAAAGTCTCATTAACTTTATCTTTCTTTTAGACCTTTTAACTGGAACACCTATCAAGGGAAGACCCTATAACTATGGGAACACCTGTTGGGAACACCAAAGCTTATCAATGGTCTTAAAAGCTTATAAACATTACATATCTAGAAAATTGTTTTGGTTAATAAAACTTGTTAGAACAAAGTAATGAAATGAATCAAGTAAAAACTCTTTATACAAGAACCTTTGCAGGCTCTGATATTAGAGAGGACAAATTTGGAAAATTGTTGCATAATATAAAACATGAAAATAAAGAGATATGAAGTTGAACAAAGTATTTCTTATATTTAAGATATAGACTTACAGATATTGAGAATGTTCCACCAAAATATTGATTGAAAGAGTACAATTTATGAAAGTGTTACAAGATTGAAAGAAAAAAAGATTTCAAGCACTGAAAGTTTTTGGTGTCTTCACTTTGCTTGTTTCATCCTTTTATAAACACTGAAGTATCTTCAACTATATGCAACATTATTATTTGGTCAACTAAATGTTTCAACTTGAACAAATTTAGCATCTTTAAAAGAGAATGAAAAAAATAGATAGAAAATAATAGAAAGCGTGTTGGACTTAGTGACTGATTCACAATGTAATTAAATGATGCTAATGTGTGGCAATGAGTACTAAAATAAATCTAATAGAATTAAATCTACCAATCAGCGCAGTGCATCAATAATAAATATGTGCAAAGCTAAAAGAAAGTGGACATCTAATTTTAACGTGGAAACCCCCAAAATAATGAAAGAAAAATCACAGAATAGACTCTGAAAAATGTTCTACTATATTTAAAATAATTACAAAATATTTTTTCCACACTCTCCAATCCAAGAGATAAATATAGTGTTTCCCAGTGAGAACCCCTTACTTAAGTACTACACTTTTGCAGTATCAAGAAGTAATAGAGATAATACCCAAAAATATTTCCGGTGTATTTACTCACACCCTATACTTTTAGGGATTTACTCACACACTCTATTTTTCTTTCTCATTCTTAGAAAATAACACACTATGTGTATTTTCTTCACTTTGCAGCTTGTAATTTTTCTTTTGCTGCCTCATTGCTCTATGTTTTTAGTTTGTTAAAGCACCTCTATTTATAGAGGTCTTCAATAGTGTGAATGTGAAGCAAAATTTTTGGCATAAAAAAAATGCATACATAGCAAGATTTGCACCGAAATCTCACTATTGAAAGTTTTCAATATTTTCGGCCAATGCATTTAATATTTCTAACCACTTTTTACTGTAGCCATGTTTCATGGCTTTTGCTCCCTCTTTTTTATTTTTCAACTTATTCGGCTCTCTCTCACTCTCTTTCTTAGCTGGACCTTACAATTCTCCCTTTCTAGCCAATGGAGAAATAATCTAGGAGCAATCATTTGCGATCCATGCCGATTAACTCGGCACAAAGTTAAAGCTTATATCGTGCTACAACTTTTGTCATCATATCAGCACAGTTCTCATCAGTGTGAATCTTCTCCAACTTGAATTGTTGTTTTTCTGTGCTTAATGCAACCAATGATACCTGACATTAATGTGCTTCGTTTGCTAGTGATTTATCACATTCTTGCTCAAATCAAAGCACTTTGACTATCGCAATGGATAATAGACCTATTCAGCTTCATTTCTAATTTTTTTTATCATGTTTCATGCTTTGTTTTTATATTAAGCTCTAATTCATATCAATGCTCTATCTAAGCTCAGCTAATCACATATATCTCTATCATCTGTTTGCTTCCTATCTTAAATGTGTATGCTTTGTCATGATTGATCATATATGCTGGATTATGTTTTTTTTTTTTTGATTAGTATTGGCCAAGTATCTTTAGGAGCACAAAATGGTTGTTGCTCTGATACTGCTTTATAAGCTGAGTATTGATACACTTGATGAGCTTAATCATTTTTTTTGTTATTCTCTTTAGAGATGTTTTTCTAAAGTTCTGTGCTTAACTCGATCAAAGTCTGGATGAATCAGAAACCTGCGCTTAAATGTGTTAAAAGGACCAAGATTAGTGAGCAAGTTTCAAAAATCTCTCATAGAGTAATGTGCTCTTGCTTTCACAAAAACTTTTTTCTTTAAAAAAAAAAAGATCATACATCTTCTATCTTTGAGAACGTTGTTTTCATAATCAGTTTCTTATGGGAAAGTTTCATAGCTCAGTTCAAAAAGCTCTTTCTTGATGATTCAGGGATTGATCCTTATATGAGCTTTAGAAATGTTGGATAACAATATATTAATCTTATCTCTCTTATGGTTTCTTTGAGCATTAGAATTTACATAAGGATCAGTTTGCTTTTCAAAAGTTACGAATACTCTGTTTCATTTTCTTATATTCCTCTGAGCATTCTTTTCAAAGTTTTTTTTTTGGGTTAAGACTTGCTGAAAACAGATCTTGCTAAGATAAAGTATCACAGGTTTTACTTGTTAAGTTTTTAAGCATGAGAATCTTCAGAAAGTTCCTTTCTTTAACAAATGATCAAGTTAGTTGTTTATCTATAGCTTAACCGTCTTTCTCCTTAACCTTTGTTCTCACAACGATTAGAAAGTACGCTTAAGTCTATCTTATGCTTAAAAAAAACAATAGAAGTCTTGATTATGTGTCACTTAAAGCTAAGAACGTTTCTATAATTCACATCATGCCTTAAGAAAAAGAACTTCTTGAAAATCTCTCGTTCTGATATTTTGAAAGAATATGCTTATCTTGTTTACTTTTCTGCAATATTTCTTTCAATTAGATCTTCAAAAGATTTTCTTCAAATTAGTTTGTCATCATCAAAAAGGGGGAGATTGTTGGCTCCAGAACCCTTGCGGTCAAATGTTTTGAATGACAACAAAACCAATTCAAAGAAAATACTCTGAAGAATGTCTAATGTTTACCTTGAGTTTCTTAACAAAGTATAACAGATCAAATCTGGTTAGTATGTTACAAACTTAAAGCAAGAACAATGTTTCACTTTGCATGTGCGAGCATGATTTGTCTCATGGAAAGAGATTGAGCCTAATAGAGAGTGAATATTATTTCAAGCAAAGCACGTATACATACTTATGGAACAAAGCATATAAACGGACTTGAATTGAAAATAATTTCATTACACATGTGCAAACATATTTTATCTCGTATGAAGAGATTAAGCTTAAACGAAGTGATCATTATCTCATGCAAAGAACATGCAAATGCTTAAGGACTGAAGGAGATCAAGTCAAGAACCAAGAAACCATGGAAATGGAGTTTAGAAAGTAGCACGGGACATCACAAAGTACTTTTAAGATGAAGATATTCGAGTATGTCCATATGCAACATGTTACTTAATCTTGAATAATCACAATCGTAAATAAATCATCATTAAGAAGATTTGATTGAAGATCAGAAAACAAAATAACTCTTCAAGGGCTGATTACGTATAGAAAGCTCACATGTGAGTGGAGCAAAGAATGCTACAAGAAAAAGAGGGAAATTTGAAATTTGAATTTCAAATTATCAAGTCAAACCCATTTTTAAATTGGTACGTCATCTCTTGGCCAACTTGATCAACTAACCTGGCTTCATGAACGAGGAGTTCAGAAAGTAGAAAAGTAGTTTCTGATGGGAGATTAGAAAACTCATTTATAATCACTTCTGCAATTGATATGACAGTTTTGTCAACCTCTCTTCTAACTATTTCTTTCAAGATATAACTGATGATCAACACGTGTCACTTGAAGAACTGATCTATGGCAATGGTCACAAAGAAAGACCATTATAATGAGATGCTAAGCTTGAAAAACGTTGAGAAAGATTTGAAGATTCAAGAGAGAAAAATCTGCAAAAATCTCTTTCCACTTCCTGGCATATTCAATTCTTATCATGTAATCAGTTTCATCCTTGAAGTGTAAAGAAAATCTTCCTTCTATATTCTTAGTTAGATTTATGTTCTTCTTATAGAAGAAGTAGAAGAAGGAAGTCATTCAAGTTTTCCCAATAACTTATTAAATGTATTATCTTTAAGGAAACTTGAGTGTAAGTTAATTTGAGTGGCAACCAAAACCCTTAACCTTTGTATCCTTGATCCATTAGTGATCAGAGTGAGACATAACTTGGAGAGGCTAAGGCAAAACTACTTGCAATGTGATAATAAGATATTCTTACTTATCACGGTTTAGGTTGGAGAGGCTAGTTAAAGACTACTTACAGCTTGGAGAGGCTAGTTAAAGACTACTTACAGCTTGTGGAGGCTGGGGAAAGATTACTTGCGGCTTGGAGAGGCTGGGAATAGACTACTTGCAACGTGCTGAAGGAGTTGCTTGTCAGTCACGGTTGGGCTTAGAGAGGCCAGTGTCAATACTACTTGGTTGGGCTTGGAGAGGCCAGTGTCAAGACTACTCAGTTGAGCTTGGAAAGGCTAGTGTCAAGCCTACTTTCAGCTTGGAAAGGCAGGGAAAACTACTAACAATGTGCTGAAGGAGTTTCCTGTCAGTCACGGGTTGGCTTGGAGAGGCCAGAGTCAAGACTACTCATATTAGCTAAGAGAGGCTAGTATAAAACTACTCGAATTCCTTAGTTACAAGTGATTTCTAAAATCCTTGGATCATAGCTTAGGAAGGCTAATGAAAGACTAACCATTTTTACTTTCTCAGGTTGAGAAAGTTGTTGCTATAGTGGAACCTTAACAGTTGTTGAGTGTTGGATGTAGGCAGTTTAGCTAAACTAGTATAGAATCTTTTGTGTTCTTCTCTCTCTCTCCTTCTGATCTCTTTTATTTACCTTTGTTGCATCGCTAACTTTCATTTAGTCTTATGTATATCCTACTCCTTTTATGTTACCTTCTTTAATAGCGAGTGTTTATTTGATAGGGTTTGGAAAACTACTTTATGAAGCTACTAACTTATTTCTGTTACACTTCAAGTTTTATACTTGATAGTAATTTATTTTCATCTTCAGAAAATGTGAATAAGGATTATTGCATAATTCAACCCCCCATTCTCGTGCACATCTTCACCTACAACTTCTTGTTCCATTGTTTAGGAGCCTGCTTCAATTTGTAGAAGCTTATCTTCAATCTGCAAACCATGTGCTCTTTTTCAGCCTCCTTAAGTCTTTCTGATTGATCCGTGTAGATCTCTTCCTCCAAATCACCATGGAGAAACGCAGTCTTCACATGCAATTGCTTAAGCTCCAAATCTAAGCTAGCAGTCAATCCGAGTAGAACTCGAATAGAATTCATTTTGTTAACTGGAGAAAAAATCTCATCAAAATCCATCCTTCACTTTTGACCCAAGCCTTTTACAACCAAGTGAGCCTTATACTTCACTAGCTTGTTGTTATCTTCCTTTAGCTTGAACACCATTTGTTTTTCAAGGCTTTCTTGCCTTCAGGTAGTTTTACCAGCTCATAAGTATCATTTTTTTGCTAGGAATCCATATCTTCTTGCATGGCTTTGATCCATTGAACTATATCCTTATTACGAGTTTGAACTTCTTCAAAACTCTCTGGCTCCCCTTAATTAGTGAGAAGGACATACTCCAAATTATGGTACTTGCTGGATGGATATCATTCTATAGTAGATCTTTTAAGCTGTCGTGCATGAGCTTGCTCTCCCTGCTCAACACCTCCTCCATCTCCAGCATCATCAATTGCTGGCTCATTATCAATCCCGTGATCTTGAATCTTTTCCCCTTTTGTGGCATTTTCTTTAGTAAAGGAGACTGGTGTGAAATCAACCTTACCACCAGATTCATCAGTTTTCTCTAGAATAGCAGAATCCGACATAGTTTCTTGCACATGAAACACTACATCTTCACTTTTTATAATCCTCTTCTTTTTTGGATTTCATAGCCTATAGCCAAATTCCTCATCTCCATAGGCCATAAATATGCAAGGAATGACTTTATCATCAAGCTTCTGTTTCTCCTCCTTACTTACGTGAGCAAAAGCTTTGCATCCAAACACCTTCAAATGAGAGTAACTAACATCATGTTCGGACCATACTCTCTATGGAATATAAAAGCCCAAAGGAATAGATGGAGATCTATTAATTAGGTAGCACGCCATTTGAATAATCTCATTCTAGAATGGCTTAGGCAACTTAGCCGTTCTTAACATATATCTAACTTTTTCCATAATGGTGTTGTTGATTCTTTCAGCCACACCATTATATTGTGGAGTGCCAGGAACCGTTTTCTTATGCCTAATGTTATGTTCAAAGCAATAATTCTTGAATTCATAGGAAGTGTATTCTCTCCCATTGTCACTGTGAAGACACTTCAAAGGTTTTTCAATTTCTCTCTCCATCGTGGCATGAAAACTTCTGAAGTATTGAAACACCTGGTTCTTTCTATTTAGGAAATATACCTACACTTTGTGTGAAGTATCATCAATGAACATCATAAAGTATTTGCTATCACCTAGAGTCTCCACTTCCATGGGACCACATACATCAGAGTAAATCATATCCAAAATATTCTTTTTTAGCTTCAACTTTTTTTTATTAAAAGACACTATAATGCTTGCCAAACAAATAATGATCACAAGAATTTAACTTTGTACCTTTGGCATAAGGAATGAGAGATTTCCTAGCAAAAATCTGTATTCTCATTTCACTCATATGAGCTAGTCTTTTATGCTCCTCAACTGCATTCAACCCTCTAGTCTGCTTAACTTGAGTCTTGTATAAGGTATTGTACAATATTCCTCTGGCAATCACCATCTAACATTTGGAAAGCTTCCAATTACTATCACCAAAGTTAGTGTGGTATCCAGCTAGATCCAAAGCATGCATAGAGATCAGATTTAGGAGTAAATCCAACACATGTCGCACGCTCTTCAATGTCAGTGTACATCCTATATTTGTTTGAATGCACACATCAACAACTCCCACAACGTCAGAAATACTTTTATTACTTATCTTTACTTTGTCAAAGTCTCATGCTTTGTACATAGTAAAGAATTCTTTATTGGAGTAGCACGATACAAAGCCGCTGAGTTAATAACTCATTTAACACATGAATTTGCAACATGATACTCTTCATCTACAAAAGAGAGCAACATTATTTCCCCATTTGTCACAGGAGTTGTAGTATTTTTATCATCGACCACGTCTTGACTTCTCCAATTTTTATTATCTCTGTTCTTCCAAGCCTTACAACTTCTTTTAATGTGATATTCTTCACCGCAATGGTAACATTTAAATCTTCTTCTAGACTAGGATTGCAATCGATTCTTAGACTTTCTAGACTAGTCCCTGCTCTTGCTTCTCCTTTTGTTCTCTATGACAAAGGCCTGGAAATTATCTATTCCTACCAAGTCTTTCCTTCTGTTTTCTTCATTGAACATATTGCCTTTGACTTAGACCAAAGACAGTTTCCTACTTGCAGTAGAGTTGCTCAGTGACACCATCAAGGTCTCCAAGCTATTTGGAAAAGAACTCAAAAGTAATAGTGCTTGTAACTCATCATCCAACACTATCTGCATAGTAGTTAACTGATTCACTATATCTTGGAAGTCACTTGAGTGCTCGGCAACAAACCTTCCATCTCAGTATTTGAGATTCACTAGCTTCCTAATTGCGAAAGCTTTATCTTGTGTAGCTTTTCTCTCATAGGGATCTTGTAAATTCTTCCACAAAATATGAGCATTTGTCTCTCTAGCCACATAGTAGAATACACTGATATCCACCCACTGTTTAATTTACCTAATGGCCTTCCAGTGCATTTTTTTTCCAATTTTCTATTGTCACGTCTTTCGACCTACATTTGCTTTCTCTATAGAATCATACAAATCATTATAGAAAAGTAATCCTTTATTTTTGAATTCCAAATGGAGTAATTTGCTATTGTTATCTTGATCATGGTATCCGTATTCTTCTCTATTTAATTTACACAGTATAATCCTGACTTGGAGCTCTAATCCCACTTGTTGGGCTCAGGGACTGATTCACAGTGTAATTAAATGATACCAATATGTGGCAATGAGTATCAAAATAAATCTAATAGAGTTAGATCTACCAATCTGCGTAGCACAATAATAATAAATATGTGCAAAGCTAAAAGAAAGTGGACACCGAATTTTAAAGTGGAAACCCCTAAATACTGGAAGAAAAATCATGGAACAGACTTCAAAAAATATTCCACTATATTCAGGATAATTATAGAATATCATTTCCATACTCTTCAATCCAAGAGGTAAATATAGTGTTTCCTGATGAGAACTCTTCAACTCGAATATTACACTTTTACAGTTAGTAGTAGAACCAAAAAACTTGGAAAAAGGTGCCAAATTAGTTAATATAAAATAAATTATTATATAGAAAGTATAAAATAATTCATTATATATTTTTTTATATATAAATTATTGGTAAATTAGGGTTTATTTTATCATTTATTCTCTTTTTTCTCTTAATAAAAGAGTCAATAATTTTCTTTTTAAACATCTCTTAAGTTCAACATAAAAAAATATATGTATCAATATATTATTTAACATCAAAATAGAGCATTGATTATAAATAACTAACTAGTAAGTAGAAACTCCATTAAGTGGATAAAATGAGTTAACAAGAGAAAAATCTTAAAAATATATATTCTAGAAATATTTACATGTTTTATACTTTTATATCATATGTGCTACTATATTAAAAGACTTCTATTATTTATTATGCACACTATGTATAAAGATGATATAATTTGTTAAGGGGACCATAGTATAAAGTATACGTATAATTATACAAATGTGCAAAATTTTGGGGGACCATGGCCCCCTTTGTCCTCCCTCCCTCTGCCTCTATTTGCAGTACCAAGAAGTAATAGAGATGATATCCAAAGTACTCCAAGTGTATTTACCCACACCCTACACTCTTTAGGATTTACTTACATTCTATTTTTTCCCTTTCGCTTTTAGAAAATAACGCACTCTGTGTGTATTTTCTGCACCTTGCAGCTTGTAATTTTTCTTTCGCTGCTTCGTTGTTCTATGTTTTCAGTTTGCTAAAGCATCTCTATTTATAAAGGTCTTTAGCAGTGTGAATGTGATGCAAAATTTTTAGCATCGAAAAGAAAAACACATACACAGTAAGATTTGCATCGAAATCTCACTATTGAAAGTTTTCAATGTTTTCGGCCTATGCATTTAACATTTCCAACCACTTTCTACTGTAGTCATGTTTCATGGCTGTTGCTCTTTCTTTTTTTTCAACTTATTCGGGTTTCTTTCTTTCTTTCTCAGCTGGACCCCACAAAAGCGAAGGAAAACTCACTCGAGAAATATGAGAAAGCTCGAGGGAAAATGAAAATCTTTGAAACTATATATTGAAAAAATGAGCTCATAGAGCTTTGTACAAGTGAGTGCTAGGCTTATATACTATGTGTTAGCTTGCTGAGTACACTTTGAATAAGATGCAACTTGTCTAAGAACTATCTAGCTCATTAACAGAAAGTTGAACAAGCATAATTGATTTGAAACTAATTCCCTCCATTTGGAACGTGTTTGAATC
This sequence comes from Dalbergia cochinchinensis, assembly GCA_031216125.1. NCBI lineage: Eukaryota > Viridiplantae > Streptophyta > Magnoliopsida > Fabales > Fabaceae > Dalbergia > Dalbergia cochinchinensis. The sequence continues at coordinate 46,404,928 of CM062373.1, read as the reverse complement.
TATGAGATAGGTTCACTTAATCAACTTTTTAACTTGCAATAGTATTCTTTCATGTCATCATGCACACACACATACATATACACACACACACACACACATGTACACTAAACTCCATATCTTCATGTGTAGGTTAGCATCCTCCATATTTTGCTTTAGACCAAAAAGCCATAACTCTTTAAAATGGATCACTTTATCAATTGCCTATTCTCTCTCCTCCCACTCTCTTTTATTATTCTCTTGTTCTCTAGAGTAGTATTTGGTTATTGTCCTAGGACAGTAGAGGCAGAAACATAAGAGACAGTGGAGACAAAGATAGAAAAAAGGTTGTCTTTGTATCTCGTTTGGTAATACATGAAGACAAGAACAATAATACATGGTAAAAGAATTTTTTACCCTCACTTAACAAACACAAAAACAAAAACAAAAAATGCCAAAAAGAAATTGTTCTCTTTCATGATAAAATATAGACTCCCCTTTCCCTTTGTGTTTTGACCTCCCTCATTCTTCCTCCATTCACCGCGATCCTCTTCATGGTGTCCAGATATTTTCTTTCCCTACTTTATTCTTCCATCCTTGTCTTTTGTATCCACCTTCTCTTTGGCAACTAATTTCCCTTTTGTGCGATTGTCTTTCATTTTGTGCTTGTTCCTTTCACGATGGTGGCATAACCATGGCTTACAGGTGCATATCATCATCATTGACGACCTCCATGGGTTATCAGAGGCATGGTTATGGGGACAAGTTGATTCTACTCACATCTAATAGCGAGACAAATTTAGGGAGAAGGTTTTGTAGGTGCCTTAATTGGAATGTAAGTGTTGATTTTGGTTAGCTTTGACGTTCATTAGCCCTCTGATTGCAACATCAACCTTTGATTGCAACATATCATGGCTTCTCAAGATTTCTACTTCTTCCACTTTTATCGTCATGGACTGTTTTTTTAGTAGGCGAGGTTGTGCCAGCAATTTCTAGATGAAATTTTATTTTGGTTACCTTTGATTTAGATGAAATTTTATTTTGGTTACTTTTGAATTAGGAAATTAAGATCAAGTGCTGTTAATTTATTTTATTTTGGGTAGCTTTTAAGTTGGAAGTTAATATCAAATGCCTTTACTTAACTGAAAATTGTTTATACTCTTTACAGACCTCGAACAGTTGTAACTTCTTTAACTAGACTGATAAGAAAGAGATACTGGAGAATGCAACTACTATAGATGAAGCGCCTCAATTGTCCTTTGCATCAAATTTATTACAAGAAGAATCAAGAAGAAAGATTATGAAGCTTAAAAAAAAGCTAGGTGCTGAAAGGAGGAAATCAAAGTGGCTTGTGGTGGCTATTGTGGTGTCATAGGCAATTACATTTGTTGCTATTATGTATAGTATCAGTCGTAGGGGTTATGTGGATTAGAGGTTTAATACCTTGGTTAGGCAGGCCTGGTGCTAACTTTTGTATGTTGACAAACTGATGTATGGTTTGATATTAGCAGTGAAATAAAGAGCTAATGTTTTTTGTTCTAATTCTAAATTGTTTCTTCTAATTACTTGACTTTGGTAATACTTGCTGGATATCTAATTGCTGAAAAAGCTTCATTTGCATAATTGTTTATAAGTTGATGCATATAGTGGGTGGATAAGTTTCCTGTTCTCATGTGGAGTATGGGGATCTTTATAGTTGCAGCCATTAATGCAGTAATTGGTAAACAGGGAATGCAATTTACTTAGCATCCAAAAGGCTTGGTGACATATAATAGAGAATGCATGAAGTTTAAGTTTAAATTTCAGCTTATAGCAATTGCATATTAGTTTTAGTTTTAGTTTCATAGTCACCAAGGCTGAAATTGTTTATGGTTCTTTTGCTTTGAGATGGAATTGTATTTGAGATGGAAACATATATTGCATTTGAGATATAAACAGGTAATGCAATTTACTTGGCATCCAAAAGGCTTGGTGACATATACTAGAGAATGTATGGAGTTTAAGTTTAAATTTCAGCTTATAGCAATTTCATATTAGTTTCAATTTTAGTTTAATAGTTACCAAGGCTGAAAGTTGTTTATGGTTCTTTTACTTTAAGATGGAATTGTATTTGAGATGGAAACATATATTGCATTTGAGATATAAATAGGGAATGCAATTTACTTGGAATCCAAAAGGCTTGGTCACATATAATAGAGAATGCATGGAGTTTAAGTTTCAATTCTCAGTTCATTAATCATTGCCCTTCTCTTTGTTTTATTTTCAATATAGGTCTTATTATGAATATCTTTTCATGGTGGCTATTTTGATCTATTTGGTTTTTTGAGTTTGTGTTTATCCTATGGTCAAGCTTTTATTATATGCAAAAATAAAAAGATGGTTCATTTTCAAGTGATATTGAGTTAGAATATGACTGTCTTTTGTTTTCTCAAGTCAGCAGTTTATGCAACTTGCTTGCAATTTTTTGCAAGTCTATGTAACTATATCTTGGATAAGGACTGTATCATGGCTTGGCTTATTGTAGACAGTATGTAAACTATATCTAGAAGAATGTATGAATCAAGTTCTTTAAAATTTTAATGCCGCTTGAACTCTTTTGCGATTCTAGGAACTATATTTATCTATGAACATAACAAAATTATGCCAATGTATAGTTACTTTCAGCATGAAAATCAAAATATAGTTGAAAGAGCACTTCTGGATTGTATGTCAATCTATTATGATAAATTAAATCCAACAAAATGTTCTTACATTCAATGGATGTACTGCTAAATAGCTATTATCAAACTAATTAGATTATGCTTAAGTTTCTTTGAAGATACTCAGACATCAAGAAAAAAAAAACAGCAACTTACTAATCATTATTGGTAACAACATGATTATAATAGACTTGATAGACTTCATAGGAACATAAAAATACATGAAGTTTCTGTAGTTCAGAGTAACAGAATGGGTGCTAAACCATGACACCTCTAAATAAAAGTAACTATCCAACAAAATACACTAAAACATGTTCTAATAAATTTAAATAACATTCCACAAGATCACTTTGCTTGGACAACATGACTAATTATGGATAATTGCTCTAACAAATGAATGTCTTTGGTTGTCATTGAAACTCCAAAAGATAATTTACAATTGAATGTTCTCTGAGAACTTGGGCCCCACCAGCACCACTTTGTCATCAGTGAAGCCAAGTCCTCCAAGGGTTTCATCAAGTTTGACCTTATCGTTAGCACCTGCCATGGCTTTGGCTAGGACCTGTACATGCTTGCCTTGTTGCTCCACTGCATATTTCATAGATGCAGCCAAGTCCTTCAAAATGTCAATGTCTTTGCCTTTTTTAGATGAAGCAGCCTTCCCTTGAGTTTTACAACTAGAAGAAGTAATTGATGCATTAAGTTGCAGTAGAGAATCACTGTCAAACATCTCAACGTCATTGGCACCTATTTTTTGATCATCGTCTTCTTCCAATTGTTCATTTGCATCATTGCTGCTCATAGCATAACTCCCTATCGCTCTATCCTTCCCAAAAATAGTCTCCAAGTGAGGGAAGAGTGGCAATGGCTTCCCTGAATTGTAGAACTTCATGGGATGTGGCTGAAAAAAAAAAGGAAAAAAAATGAGAAAGTGTAAGATGCAAGTATTAAAAGATCATCATAATATTTAGCCAAATGATCATAATAGTGTAACAAACCTTAATCCGAATTTCCAACACTTGTTTGCTGTCCACTTCTATAGTTTTTGCATCCTCATTCTACCCAAATCCATTACATGCAAGTATGTTTGTGGCTAATTGGTACTTCTCTTTGAGCTTTTTGTGCTTATTTTTGTAGTGTTTAGTAGTTAAACCACAACTAGGGAATTTCTCATTCATCTTGCCAACAAGTTTTTCAAACGAACCTGGTTTGAATTGTCCAACTTCAGCTCTCTATCCCTCAATTATCAACTCCTCCATAAGCCAACAAATACAACTATTTCCTCATCGGTCTAGATGCTTTTGCTATCCATTTATCCATATTCTTCATAGGAAGATATCAAACATAATCACTTAAAAAAATAAACAATTATAACTTATATGTGATAAAGTACATGAAGATATCAACAATAATCACTCAGAAAATAAATAACCATAATATCAAAGAGATAAATTCAGAAATATCAAATTACTATTGTTAGCTTCAAAACCCTACTCGCTCATGTGTTTTGAATGATAACAAAACCAATTCAAAGAAAATAGTTTGAAGAATGACTGATGTTTCTCTTGAGTTTCTTGTAAGATCATAGCATGTATCTATTGTTTAGCAAGAACAAGGCTTACTCAAATGAGTATATATATTTTACTATGCATGGGTAAACATGTTACAAGATTTGTTATATTAAAAAAGTGAAATTATATCCTTATCCAAGCTTTTGATAGCTAACAATCAAAGGTAGGCTGCAACGCTATAAGAAACCAAGAAAAGAGACTTAAGAAAATAGCACAGGACATCATAAAGTACTCTCAAGATGAAGATATCAAAATATGCCCACATGCAATGTGTTACTTAATCTTCAATCATCACAATCACAAAGAAATCATCATCAAGAAGATTTGATTGAAGATCAAAAAGTGAAACAACTTTTCGAAGGATGATTACGTATATTAGAAAGCTCACCTGTGAGTGAAGCAAAGAATGCTATAGGAAAGGGAGGGAAATTTGAAATTTGAATTTCAAGTTATCAAGTCAAACCCAATTTCAAACTGGTACGTCATCTCTTTGCCAACTTGATCAACCAACCTAGCTTCATGAAGAAGGAGTTTAGAAAGCTTGCTTAGAAAGTATAAAAGTAGTTTATGATGGAAGATCAGAAAGGTCATATTTACAACAGCTTCTGCAACCAATGTGATAGTTCTGTCAGCCGCTCTTCTAGCTGTTTCTTTCAAGACACAACTAATTATCAACATATGTCACTTGAAGAACTTATCTATGGCAATGGTCACTAAGAAAGACCATTCTATAAGGAGATACTAAGCTTGAAGAACGTTAAGAGATTTGAAGATTCAAGAGAGGAAACTCTACAAAAATCTCATCCCACTTCTTGGAATATTCTATCTTTATCATGTAATTAGTTTTATCCTTAAAGTCTAAAGGAAATGTTCCTTCTATATTCTTAGTTAGATTTATGCTTTTCTTATGGAAGAAGTAGAAGATGCAAGTTATTCAAGTTTTCCCAGGAATTTTTTATGTCTATGTTAAGAAAACTTGAGTGTAGGTTAGTTTGAGTGGCAATCCGAACACAAACCTCTGTATCCTTAATCCATTAGTGATCAGTATGAAACATAGCTTGGAGAAGCTAACGTAAAACTACTTGCAACGTGATAGTAAGAATTCTTGCTTATCACATTTAAGTTTGGAAAGGCTAGTCAAAGACTACTTGCACTTGGAGAGGTTAGGGAAAGACTACATGCAACTTGGAGAGGCTGGGAAAAGACTACTTGGAATGTGCTAAAGGAGTTAACTGTCAGTCACGGTTGGGCTTGGAGAAGCTAGTGTCAAGACTACTCAATTTGGCTTGGAGAGACCAGTGTCAAGACTACTTTCAACATGTTAGTAGAGATTGCTACTACACACGGTTTAGCTTAGAGAGGCCAGTGTTAAGACTACTTTCAACGTGTCAGTAGAGGTTGCTACTGGACACGATTTAGCTTGGAGAGGCTAATATAGAACTACTCAAAATCCTTGGCTATAAGTGACTTCTGAAAACCTTAGATGATAGCTTGGGAAAGTTAATGTAAAGACTATCCATCTTTACTTTCTCAGGTTGAGAAAGTTGTTGGAACCTCAATAGTTGTTGAGTATTAGATGTAGGCAGATTGGCCAAACCAGTATAAAATCCTTTGTGTCCTTCTCTCTCTCCCTGATCTCTTTTTTATTTATCCCTGTTGCATCGTCTTCTTACTCTTGATCATATATATCTTTTCTGATCTATATTATTTCATGTATGAATGAGTGCTTAAATTAATAAAGTTTCAGAAAGCTACTTTCTGAAGCTACTAATTATGTTTCTGTTGCACTTCAAGTTTTATACTTGATAGTAATCTTTTTTAGAAGTTTCAGAAAATGTGAAAAAGGATCAAGTACGATTCACCCCCCCTTTCATGCTCATCTTCACCTACAACTACATATTACTTAATCAAGTCAAAGTAATAACAAAGATCAACATTTAACTTAACCCAACAATATTAAAAACTATTACATGAATATTGCAAACACAAAAGTCTTGAATAATAAATTTCAACTAAATAAAAGAATTATGCTGAACGATTTCATCTTCACTCTTCAAACATTTCAATAGCTAGGTTATCCCACATTTGAGTCCAATTGCTACTTTCCACACAGTCAATCATCTCAACATTGCTGGGAGAATTCTCTCTTACAGGCATATGCTCAAGCTCAAGAATTGTGTTTTCTTCATGATCAATGTCCATATTCATTCGAATAAAGTTTTGTAGAAGACAATAGGAAATTATAATTCGGTTGTGTCTTAATTGGATAAAATGAAGGACTCCTCAAAATAGCCCATCTATTCTTAAGCAACCCAAAACATCATTCAATTATGTTCCTAGCTGAAGAGTACTTTTTATTAAAGTACTCTTAGTAGTTTCAGGATGCACGTGAACCTTGAGCCCATTCTTGCACATGATATCAAGTACCTTTATGTGGTGCTAGGAACCTTTGGCCATTTGTGTAACCAGCATCAACTAAATAATAACTACCTATAAATCAAGAGAGAAATATTATAAATAGTAGGGAAATGTAAGTAATCTAATTTTCTTTTTAAGTTATTTTTACACATACCAAGAGGTATTTTGAGGCTATTACGTCGTGTAATAGCATTTCGGAGTATTCTTGAATCAGATGCAAATCCTTCCTAACCACTAAGTACATACATGAAATTCATGTCTCGATTGCATACTCCCAAGACATTTTGTAGAAATTCTACCCTTTCCTGTTCAGAATCAGGGTTTATCGACGTCAAGGACAGTCACATCTATGTAAGTGCCATCTAATGCTCCTACACAACCCTATACATCACAAAATTTAAATTTTCATGACCAATTGTATACATAATTAGTAAGTAATGTAAAATGTCAACTACTTCTATATATTGAAGTTACCTTAAACCATTTCCATCTAGGATCTACGCAATCCTCTAGAATAAGTTCAGCCCTTGGCAAACAAAAGGCTTTGCACACATATGACTGAGCACAACACCCTGTTAAAATATTTACTGATAGTTTCTCTTAACTTATAGAATCTAACTTGTAGACTGCAATTCTTTTTATGATGGTCTAGTATGATTAAAAAGGTTACAATTTGCTCAACTATACTTGACCATCTTCAGTTAACCCACCTTAAACTTGAAGCAACTCACACAATATTGCAAATGCATTTAAATTCATCCTTAACTCCCAAACGCAATTCCTATCACCCATTTCAATGATATGCCCTAATGCATCTCGTCTTAATGGAACACTATTAATTCTTTGATTTAGTATTGAAGTATTATTGCCTATTCTTTTATTCCTATTATACGCAAACAAAGCAACTAATACAACTAGCATCATTGTGTCAAATTGAAACCTCATTATTAAATAGTAAGCAACACATTGTTTAGTTTGCTCAGAATGATGCATTGCTTCTTATAAAACAACAAAATAAACATATCATCTTGAAATGGATGTATTAATACGATAATAAAGCAAATCAAAACAACTAAGACTATTCATAAAAAAAGGAAATAAATCAATAAATAAAAGAACAAATAGAACTTTAAAGAATTGGTAACAGCAAGAAAAAAAAAACATAACTTTAAAGAATTGGTAACAGCAAGAAAAAAAATATAAATTTTAAAGAATTGGTAACAACATGAAAAAAGTAGAACTCCAAGCATTTGGTTTCAGAATTGATAATAGTAAGAAAATAAACAAGCTGAAGCACTTCTTTTTCCTGATCCCACTAACAATCCTTGTGCTTAGCTTTGTTTTGTAAAAATAGGAAGCAAAGGCATGTGGTGGTCCTTTTGAAAGCAATAAATCAAATGGAATAAGTTGATGGATATGGAACGAACCTGTGAAGATGGAGGTACAATGGACTTTGGACGCAACAGCAGACTTTAAATGGAGCACTAGACATAAGAAGCTGAAGGTGCAATGGATTCAAACACAGCAACAGACTTCAAATGGAGTAGCATACTTTGAAAGCAACGGTGGCATAATGAAGGAAAAGAAAGAACACAGCAGTTATAGCACCAAGGAGAAAAAAGGAGTAGCCAAATTAGGTTACATCTGTGAAGGGCAACCAATGTCAATTCAAAATTATTATGACGGTAACATTGGAAGAAATTTCATTAATTTCCTATCCCAAAACACCCAAATCCCGTGTCCCCCTCTATCTCTATTTTTTTTTGGGGGGGGGGGGCACTAAAGACAACAAAATACTATCTAAAGACATGGCCAATTTCCATGTCTTGTATCTATCTTGCACTCCAAACATGATTTTGTCCCTCCTTGTCCTTGTATTTCTGTCTTCAGACACAAAACAAATGTAGCCTAATGTTTGTTATTTTTTTGCATGATAATCTTCACAAAACTGAAGCCTAAGCTGTCTTATTCAGTTTCTACAATTTCTTGCCATGTACTTTCTTTTGGGTCATCCACCTCCCGTCTTCATCCCAGCAGTATTCCAATTAATCCATCTATCACTCAAAACGAAACAAGCACCTTGTAATAATGTGTTTTTTTTTCTTCTTTTTGGTAATAGGTGACAAACACCAAAAATAAAACCAAAGAGACTACAGTAAGGTCTTTCTAAATGATATTTCTAATGCAATAAAGTGGCTTATCAAATAAGGCAATACCAAAATTCATATCATGACCTATTTGAGCTATATCATGATCCATAAGAGCTGAATCATCAGAAGTTTCTTTTTTTCATAAAAAAGAATTCTCTGGCAATATACAATGTTATTAGAATGACAACATTTTATTTAGCAACAAAAAAAAGACAATTTTTTGAATATTTGTAGATCTGGAGTTCACTTATGAGGTATACTTGCTTAATGATGTATGCTAACATTGCCACCAAGCATTACTTGCATGCATTATTGTTAAGTACTCAAAGTTTGGGATCATCTTTAGATGCTTTTTCTTGTTAACCAAATTTTTATCTTTATTTTTTCACTTTTCATCATTTGGTACATGCGTTGGGGTCACCGTTGTATTGGTCTTCCTTGAGAACTATTGAGGTAGTTAAGAGGGGAGTTGGTCTAAAACCACAAAAAATTATTTAAAAAATTAATTTAAACTTTATTAGTGAGAATTTCAAAATTCTGATAGTTTTAGCAATGGTGAGGACAACACAATGGATATATTGGAAAAAATGTGAAAAGTAATATTGTGGGCCCATGGGGCCCATTAAGACAGCCAAAACCCTAGATCCAGGACTGGGAGATGCTCGAGACTGAGAAAAGATAGGATTAAGATTGAAAATGGTTAGAAATGAAGATTTTATAATTGTAATTTAATTTTGAGCAAAATTCAATTTCTTGGGTATGGTGTTCCACCCATTCGGTAAAGTTTTGATGTGCGATTTTTACACCAAAAAAAGGCTTTACCTTTAAGATTTGGATAATATCTATCTATTTAAACTAAATGGATGGCTAAGATTCAATCTTGGTAAACAAGATCAAATCCTAGCCATCAATCTTATTTGCTTTTTTAAAAGAATTTAGCCTTTATATTAAATAAATGCTTAAAACCTAACCTCAAATAAATACAAGACCAAACAACCTTATCACTCCACTTTATCATTTCGGCCGAAGGAGAAAAAGAACCAGCCTCCATTGTTGCTTTCTCAAGAGCTCTAATTTTGAGTTCAAACCATCAAAACCCTAGCCTAAAGTTACTAAAACCTCAAACTTCCTTTATTAAACTTATTCTACTCATCAAGATCTACCAAATTAACTGATTGGAATTTCAATTTCTCACAACTTTTCACTTTGATATCTCATACTCCACTCTTTAAGGAAGGGATTAGGTGCAGTTTGGAAGGCTTGAAGTAAGAAAAAGTCATTTTTGGAAAGAATCTTTGGAGTTAGAAGCCTTAAAGCTTCATAGTAGGGCTTTTAAAACTTTTTCAATCTTAAATCTATTTTCTATATTTTGATTATTGACTTACTTGATATTTTTAGTTGTATTGATTGATAATATATAGATATTAATGTGTCTAAATTGGTGGAGTATTTGGATGATGTTAGAAAATCCTTTTTGGCAAAATAATTTTTAACCTAGGCTGTTGGAATTTTCGAATTTAGCATACAACCCAATTTATATGATTTTATTCACATAGTTGGAGACTTTATTTTGAGCGAAAATTTTGTGTGATGAAGCTAACATATAAGGTGTCTCCAGTAATTTTTCTAAGCTTTTAAAGCACTTTTGCTAGGTTTAAAAATTCAGAAACTGATAGGGTTAGTGTTTCTTCCTGAATAGTAAATTCTGAATCCCTGAATTTATCCAATTTTGTTACTAGACCAAATGGTCGAACTCTCTTTTAAAATTTTAACAAGATGTTGAAAACATCTTGAAGTCCAATATTGAATTTTTTTAGGATTTTATATGCTCATTTGATAAAGTAATACAATTGGGAATTCTGCCTATTGGCTGTAATCAGGGGGTTTCCATCCTCCGAATTTGTAAAATTTTGTTAACATAGCTAGAGAATTATTTTTGCTCTAGAATTTTGATAAGACCTTATGGACACATTGAAGTGTCATGGACAATTTTTGTAGTATTGAATTTGATTGTTTGACATGCAAACCAATTTTTGATACATAGTTGTGAATTATGCCAATGTACTAGAATTTGTACCAATGCCTTGAATGAATGATATAATGACATTTTGGTTCTAGTATGATATGAATACTTAATGTTAAATATTTGGTCATGCGACTTATGATATATAAATGTATACTATAGGAAGTGAAGATTGGTTTATGAGGTATGATTGAAATTACATTGTGAATGAATGCCTATATGTGCTTTATGCATGCATTGGAGAAAGAAAAGTAAATGATGCATATATATGGTAACAAAGAATGTATGAACTTCAGTCATGCATATTCTGACATATAGACAAAACGAAAACAAGACTTATGTTAAATGAAGGGAAGGCAAAAAAAGGAACTTCCCTAGAGATATTATGAGTCAGTGGACGTATCGACGAGGAAAAGATCTGTGTGAGATTTGGAAAGGAAAAAATAAAGTCTGATGATCACGTATAGAAATGAGTTCAGTCCTAATAAGCAGTCTATTTCCCATGTGTGGTGTTATCCACTATAGATACCATTTGGTATCTTTCCTATGTCGATGAAAATAGACAAATGTATGGAATTGAGTTCTATGGCTACATGTAAAAACCAAGGCACTTTAAGATAATTTCACTACGTTTATCATATGCATACTCGTGTTATTTTGAATTGTCTGCCTAGGTTGATTTACTATGTGTTTGAACATTTTGATATATGTGCATTAAGTGATTGAATGCTAAAAGAAGCCCACTTCAGAGGTATGATTTTGAACTTTAAAAATGAATTTTTGGTATTTAGTGCACGATCACATTTTTCTAATAAACCGAAGTAGCTGGAATAATGACAATGACAGTTATAACTGTGTATTTGAGAGTACCCTATTGAGAATTTTATAATTCTCACCTCTATATTTGTGTGTTTTCTGTTTTGTCTCAAGATTACTCAAGAGTACGATGAAGCTGCATTCATGGAAGTTTATATTTTTTAATAGCTCGATGGCTGAAGACTATTATTAGTTTTCGTTTAAATAGGCTTATATTTGTAGTATTTAAGAAGCCCGATGTATAGTAAAGCTTTTAAAAGAGCTTCCTCTTGTATTTAACTTTGCAATAATTAAATACTTTGTTCCTTTGTATATATTTTAATAAAATTATGAATTAGTTACGGTACGAATAAATCAAACTTGCTATATATATATATATATATATATATATATATATATATATATTTAAGAAAGATCTGCTAATTTATAAGTTAAAACTCTCGAGTCTAATGTCATGACTTAAGGATGATGTATTTGAGAGGGTATTACAGTTGGTTGGTAGGAAGCTGGTGGTGGTAATGGCCTAACGGGTAGCTGTGAATAGCTAATTGGTTGATGGGCCTTAATACAGAACAAAAAAAAAAAAGAAGAGAGAGATAAAGTTCACAAAGCGTGGGAGTATTGTATGATAGAGTGGAACAGAGAATGTGTAGCAAAAGGATAAGTGTTCCACTGATTGTGGGAGAACAAATTTATAAATTTACCTAACCAATAAAATGATCCATTTTAAAAATTGCTGGCTTTTTGGTCCAAAGTAATATATACTTATTTATATAATATATCTCTTTGTATGTGTTAGGATTAAGTTACACAAATATAACTTTAAGTAAATGTTATACTATTGAATAACTTTCTATTAGTGTAAGTTTTTACGAAACTCACCATTGAACTATAAGCTCATATATCATAAGTTTGGGTGGAGTGCAATTTAAATGAAGTTCAAAGGTACTATGTGCAATTCACTCTTAATTTTATGAGAAATATTATTTATACTCATATATGTGGGATATCGTATCGATACACACTCATCTACTATTTGATAAGATGCATGATCCAAATTAAGTGGGGTCTACATCTAATCCAAGAATAAGTATGAGTGTGTTGGCACAATGTTTCACATATTGTGAGTACATATTATATTATGCTAGTTTTATTTAGGAAAAAGTACACTCACCTCTCATAAAATTTGCTGAAATGCAATTTGCATCCATCTATTTTCAAAATTTACATGCAATGTCCTTGAGTTTTGAAAGATCTTACACCGATCTCCCCTATTAATGTTAGTCCATTAGTGATTTTATGGCATAGGTGTACGATATGTGATTTTTAGTGCTATTATAAATATTAAAGTTGATATAATTATTGAATGATTATATTATCGTTTTATTCCCGTATTGGGAAAAAGGGACAAATGGGAAGATTATGTTCTTTTATCACTTAAGAGGAAAATAATATGATCATTTAATAATTATAAAAAATTAGTATTTACAATAATACCATAAAAGAAACATGTGTTGTGTATGTATATCGTTTTGTCAAAGTCACGTATGGACTAACATTAGAAGGAGAGATTGGTGTATGATTTTCCAAAACTCAGGAAAGCTGGCATGCAAATTCTGAGGGGGTGCGAATTGTGTTTCACCAAACCTCAGTGATATAATTTTCCCTTCTATTTAAACAGAGAACCATTTGGCTCGGTTTGGTTAGGTTGATACATATACAGAGCCGGGTATACGGGCTGCAATCCATGGACCAACCCGTTTAACTCACAATCCACACGAAAATAGACCAGAAAATTTTTAGTCCGTCATTCCTTGATCTTTTTTGATCCCCCTGCTTAAGTTACGGGTAAAACGGACCAGGCTTGCAGATGCACAGACCCGCCCGTTAACCTGCGTAGGAAAATGAGGGAATTCTCCAGTCCAGTGCTTGATACTAGTCCACCATTTACTGTCTAAGGCCGCGGTAGTCCAGATTGCAGTCCACTACGCGTGAAGCATCTTAAGCCCAAGGGGATAAAAAAAAATAACTACACTCGGGGTCTAAGGTTTGCTCCGCTCTTCAGTCTTCTTAGTCTCTTCACTATTCACCCTTCACTTTCAATCTTCATAAGCGGCGCCATCACCCACTCCCCTCTCTCGACTCAGTGGCAGCCGCCACCGCCCACCTCCTCCAGCGGTCCACCACTCAGCACAACTCAAGCGGTCAAGCCTTCTCTCACTCTCGCCTCTCAACTCTCTGTCTCTCTCACTTCAGCGGTCAAGCCCTCGCCCCTCAATCTCAGATCTCATTCTCTCACTCTCGTCTCTCAACTTCACAGACACAGTGACAGCCGCTCGGCCACCAAGCCACTCCGCCAGCGCGGCTCCGAGAGACACTGTGCCTTGCCGCCGCCGAGCTGCCGTCAGGAGACCTCCGCGAGACACCTTTGTCGATGCTGAGAGAGAGCAACAGTTTGCACCGCTGCCGCCTGCCTGTGACTCTGTCTCTGTGACTGTGAGTATAAAAGTATTCGTATTTTTTCATCCTTTTTTTTTTTTTAAATATGCGTGGTTTGGTTGAACTTGAATTAGTGCTGACTTCTGAGAATCAGTTCTGGATTGTTCATTTGTTTGTAAAATTTGTAGCTTGAAATTTGAAATCTTTTTAATTGTGATTGTTTGGTGTGATTTAGATTGAAAATTAAATATGAATATGTCAAAGTCAAATGGGGGTTCTTCTACTGCTGAAGCAAGTCCCACGAATTATGATCAACATGTTGATGCTGGTGTTAGTAGTGGTGGTGGTGGTACGGGTGATGATATACTATATAAATATATAATATAGGGTCTAAAAAAAATTTTAAAAAATGAAAGACAAAGAAAAGGGCTACAAGGTCTAGTCCGCAAGCTGGCCTGTGGGATTGTGAGGTGAACAGAAAAAGGCTTACGCGGACTGGTATGTGGACTTGCCTGCTTATGCATGGTGGACGTGGACTAGGCTAAAACTGAGTCCATTTATGAAATGGACCGGCCCGGTCCGGCCTGCTTAATTGTGATCCATTACGGATTGGGCTAAACGGACTAGACCGGACCACATACCTACCTCTAGATACATAGAAAAAGACCTGATTGGTTTGGTTTCTTGGTCCAAAATAAACCGAACGGAAACCAACCAAGAGCACCCTAAAACCTTACCTTCCCTTCCACCCCGCGCTACAGCTCTTGATTTTGCTCGCAATTTGGCTCCTCTCTTCTTGTCTTGTTACTGTCAATCACTTCACTGGTGGCAGCGATCTGGTGTGGTCACAGAAACTATTACATCACTGTTAGTGGCTTACGGCATTGCCTTCTGTTTTGCGTTTCTTCTATATAATCTCCAATTGTTATTATTTAGCTTTGATTGGGGTTAGTTAGCATTTCTGATTTGTGGCTTTGGTTTCTTTAGTGTTTAATAAGAAACAAAACTGAGCAAGTATGCGAGAGAAATAACATTTAAATAAGGATGCTTATATCTGGGTTGTTCTGGTTAGGGATTATATTTGTAAATGCTGAAAATTGTTGTGCCGGCAACATCTCGCTGATGAATTACCATTACTGCATCTCGCATGCCCTAATCTGATATTGTGCCAAATTCCTATAGTTGTTTTTTGTAAAATTGTTGGCTATGTATAAGTTTTGTGACCCTACATTAGTACATTATATACCTTGCTGCTGTTTCTCATTTGCTTTGCTGTGTATTACATTTTTTGTGTGTGTGTGCGTGTATTGTGTGATTTTTTTTTTTTTTTTTGGGGGGGGGGGGGGGGGAGGTTCTTTAATTTAGCATCAACATGATCACTAACACAAAGAAGAGTTTAATTTTGATCCACTGACATAGTAAAACTTTTTTACACAGTTATCCAATCACGTATTGAATCATTAGTTCAAACATTTTAAGCTGACCAAAAATGGCGAGTACCACTGCACAAATTCCTACTAGCTTTGGCCATGAGTTGAGGGCTTGTCTTCGTTGTCGCCTTGTCAAAACCTATGATCAGGTCATACTGCCCTTCTATTTTTCTCATCATTCTTTTCTTTATTTTTTATTTTTTCTCTTCTAAACCATTTCTGTTTTCATTACACAGTTCAGAGAATCGGGCTGTGAGAACTGCCCATTCTTTAAGATGGAAGAAGATCATGAGCGCGTTGTTGATTGCACAACCCCCAATTTTAATGGGTTGGCCTCTATCATTTTGTTCCTTTTCAGCAAAACCCACTTAACTTCCGAATTTACCCATGCTCATTTTGTTTTTCTTCCTCCATTCAATTTGGCACAGGATCATTTCAGTTATGGATCCTACTCGCAGTTGGGCTGCCCGATGGTTGCGTATTGGTATGTTCATTTTTCTCTTGCTACACACTCTATGTTATTGTCCCTTGCCTTGCCATGGCTTTTAGTTTTTTTTTTTCCTTTACAATATTCTGATGGTTTTATTACTTTGGAAATTGGATTATACAATATGATTATGACATTTTTTGCTTTTATCTTTTTATTTGAAAGTTTCCCCTTGCAAACTGCTAAGAGCGGTCTCGACTTTATTGTTACGCATTTATTTATAATAACTATATATAGAAAGATACAATCTAAGGGTTTAATCAGCATTGTCAGTTTGATCCTCTTAAATCTTCTGGTCAATACTTTGTAGCTTAACAAACTGCATTAAAACTGTACCTTTATATAAAAAAATATTTGAAAAAAAAAAGGCTGATTGATGGATGTAATTGATTTTATGTAATGGTTGTGATTTAATCATTGAGTTTATAAATCTTAATAAGTTGGGTTAGTGACACACATGACTCGTTAAGCACAAATAACTAAAAGGTACCAATATGTTTGAATTTTATAGGGGCATTTGAGAAACCTCCTATCCTTAAATATGTACAATTTGTGAAAAATCAGATGTCTAGATCTTAAAAGGATAAATTTGAGTAACTCATCAAGTCTAATGTGTTACCCTTCCAAAATACTTTCCACATAATTTTATCAGTCCCTTTGATTTATTCATATGATACAGTAACCTTTCTATGTACTTTTTTGGTTTTCTTTTCATTCTTCATGCTTATTGTTATTGGGGTGTTACATTCTAATATTGTTTTCAAATTTTTGTTTGGGACTGTCAATAAAAAGTCTAATAGACAAGAAGAAAAGGATTTTTTAATTCTCCTTGACTTGAGTATCTGTTCTGATGATTTGGATTTCTAATCTAAAATGCAAATAGCCTTCATATCTTGTAAAATAGTCCAGCAAGATTGTGACAGATAATTTGAGAACTCTTGTAGCTGGGTAATAATTTGAGAACTCTTGTAGCTGGGTTTTAACATGGGTAGTAATTGGTATAGAATGAAATAAAATGAGGGAAATTAATGGTAATGATGTTGTCCATTGTTGTTTGCTTGCAACTCCTTTTGTTGTGTATTTATATAAGAAGCAGTGGATCAAGATAACTAATACAGGTGTTTTGGCTTTTGCAAATAGGGAATTGTGTTGTAGAAAATGGATCTGAGGGCTTTATTGTTTCAATATGTTCTATTTTACTTTTATGGATTTTTCTGTTGTTAAGCAGTTTTTCCTTCTTTTTAGGAGGATTTCATATCACAATCGTATTTATTCTTCTTTCTTGATTAAAATTTCTTCTGTCACTTGAAAAATGAAAAAGGAAGAATAAAAAGCCATAGAGATTAATTTATGCACTAATTTGATCATTTTAGTCAATATCAGTCCAACTAATCAGTCAAATTGCATGCCAATTGAAGCAACAACTATTTGAAAATAGAAGTAAATTTGAGTAGGTTGAGTTTCTACATAGATTTTGACCGTGTGTTGGAGTTGAGGTGTAGGAATTCAGGGTCTCCTTTCTGTGTTGCAGGAAGATTTGTTCCTGGTGTTTACACTCTTGCTGTCTCAGAGGCTCTTCCTGAAGAGATGCAGGTTTGTATTTTTGTACTAGTGTAAATAGGCTTCAGAATATTATTGTCGCTGTTAAAAAGTGAATTTGAATAAATAGTCATCATTTTTCTAGTACAGGATTTGACAAAACCATTTCGACAATGCATCGATTCACCTTATTTAATTGGCCACTAAATTTTTCTTACCTGTTTTGGGGATTGTTTGTGTAAAGGAATTGTGTGATTCTTCTCCTAATTATGAGGTGACAAATATTGTAGCGGGTGCCAAGATGGTACAATGGTAGTAATGAAGAGCTGTGTAGTCTACTAGTCTTTCATGTGATTGAGCCTTCTCTCTCTCTCTCTCTCTCTCTCTCTCATGGTTTATTAAGCGATTGGAAGGTTTGTTGTTTTGGTCTCACCAATTGAAGTCAAACAATATGTTGGAGTGTTTCCATGACAGGGTGTCTCTTGATGTCTGTTTATCTTGATTATAGAGCTTCTATTGGTGAAGGAAAAATGTTATGAAAATGCTGGTTATTTTCATTTCTCTTATCTTCCTGTTCTTGTTAGTTATCTTCAAATCAGTTGAGCTGTAAGCACTGATCTCAAGAGAAAGAATTTAGAGAAAAGATTATGTGTATTGAACTGGGGGAATCCTTGGCGAAGCACCAAGAACACTAAAATATGATACAAGTATAGTGTATTCACAGTGGGGATCTAGAGCCCTCAATCTCTCGAAGACCCTAGGAAAATGACAAGACAAGGGGTCTGTTGTTCACACTAAAATATTCTCATTTTTTCTGTTCACTAAAGGGCGGTCATATGCTTTGCTTCTGTTGTTGCTGCTGCTATTATTGTAACATACTCCTAACATAATTATCTTACATTTCCCGTTTATTTATTTATTTAATTGGTTATATGCCATTTTGCAGGCCATATGTGAAGACGAGCGTGTGCAGTATGTCCCTCCCAAACGCTCGTGAAATGCTTGTAACGGGTTGTGAGTCTGTAGTAATGTGGATTTTAATGTTCATAGTTGTTGTGTTTCTGATGTGTTGTCTAATTACATGTTAAAATTCTTCGTGTTCTGTGTCTTGTTTCTCTTCTGATGAAGAAATGACGAGTTGTTCCGAGGGAGAGATAATTAATCTAGCATTTACCGCGTATAGAATGGTATGGCATACTTTGGAAGTAGTAATTTGGAATTTTATTAAGGGATGAATTTTGATGCCTGTTGAAATATTTTACTTCCAATCGATCATGTATACTTAAACGTATGACGTCTTTTTAAGATAATTATTGTAAAGGTCTGGTTTTTTTTTTTCAGAAAAAAAAGCCCAAATGGGCTCTCATCAATATATAAGAGGACAAATTAGTTTCTTGAAATTTGAAATGCTTAAATTCATTTTATATTTTAAAAATGAGATAAATTAGTCTATCTATACAGTTTCGTATAAAGGAATCAAATTACCTTTTCAGGCCAAAAGAAAAATTGTCTATTTTTTAGGGCTGTATAAAAGATTAAATCTTTTCTTTTTTAAAATGTGATTGATTAATTTGAAATTTTTTTATTGAGAGAATAACCTATTTTCTGATATATTTTTGAAGAATTAATTTAGATAATTAGTTAAAAGATAATTATTGTAAGGGTCAGATTGGTATTTGCTGTGTAAATGGGGTAAAATTTGTATGGAGCTAATAGATTTTCACTCCTCGTTTTCACCTTTGGTATATAAGTAAAAATGAGAGATTTTTATGGATGAGTTTTATGTTTAAGGCTATAAAAAAACTCATTTATGACTTTTTTTTTTACTCCTGTAATAATAAACGTAATTTAGGGGTGAGAATTCTTCATGAAAGAATGTGCATAACTTGATATATAGAAGTTTATTCATAAAAAATTTCTCCCAATTTTATTTCTTACCTAAATGCATTCTAAAAGCAAGATATTTTTGATGATATGAAAATGTATGATTATATATGTTTATAAAAAAATTATATTGAAAATGTACCACTATTAAATTATTCTGTTAATATATATTGTAAATTATTCTTGATTTACTCCAACGGTAATGTTGTCAAAAATTGTCATTTTAATCTAATATTTTTTATATAATTTTCTTTACAAGTATATGATCAAAACTCAAAAAATGTAACACTCTATTTCTTTTGTAAATTTTAATGTTTTTATTTGTATTTTCATCACATATAATATGAAAATTATAGTAAAATACTTTTTAAAAAAATTTTAATTTAAAAGAAAATATTATAATGTATAATTATTGTATATAATTAAATTTGCTTTACATATTATTTTTAGGAGTATTTATTTGCCATGAAAGAATTAACAATTACTTTTATTTATATGCTTTTTATTTATTGAGTCATCATCATTTATTTAAGATTTTTTTATTTTGAAAAATATAGAAAAATAAAAGTAGTTTATCTTATCATGCTTAATATAGCATGTTGAATACTAGCCTACTTGGTACGCTTGATTAAATAAGGTTTGATAAAATAGGACTTGATAATATAAGATTTGAATATTAGACTTGTCAAAGTTTAAAAACTATATAATATTTAGTGTGAAATTGTATAAGATATTATTTATATATAGTTATCATTTTACAATTACAAATAATTTTAATATTAAATAAATATTAAGAAATATAATCAAGTAAAATTCTGTCAATTATTTATTTATAAAATTTAAAATTAAATATTATTATTTAAACATTTATCATTTGAATTATAACTATATAAAAATTTATTATTTTTTATTATTTAAAATTATAATTTACGGTAAATGTAATTTATTATTTACTTTTTTAGTAATTACTTATTAATTTAAGATTATGTAAAAATTAAAAATATAAAAACCTTTATTTCTTTTAAATATTTTAATATTTTTTATTTGTACATTTTATCATATATATATATATAAGATAAAATTATATTGAAATAGTAATTTTATTTGTTATTTAAATTTTGGTTGGATGATGTATAATTTTTGAGGAAGGATGACATGGAGTGCAATTATGCCTACTAGCGTCATGGATGGGCTTTGACAAAAATAAAAAATAAAAAATAATTATTTACGGATTTGCAAAGCTTTTAATATTATTTACTAAGATACACTCTTTTTTTCTAAAATAGGAATACGTTTAATAGTCAAGCGAAATAGGTTGCATAAAACATTGCACAGTTAGCCATATTGGGCACACTACATGGCGCTGACATAGAGTTCTGAGGCACTGATGCACTAATAAAGCGAGTTCTAATACTGGATTTTCGCTCCACTGCGGACTATATCATTCCAGAAATGAATCCATGTAATAGAGCGTGCTGCTGAACGTATTACATGCATTCTTTCCGATCGTAATACGCTTAGCAATGCAACAAAAATCCAGTCCCAAAACTCTATAAAAGGGAAATGTTGAACATGGAAAGGGACCACAAAACACAAGTCATTATCTTAATTTTTAGAGAAAGATTTTAGGGAGAAGCAGAGAGAAAGTTAGTTAGAAGAGAAAGGAAAAGTAAAGAGTAGTAAAAGAGCAAAATGGATGGTAACAACATTTACCTGGATCAATGTGAATATATCTCGGCAAATCTCGATATACAGGTAATTTTTTAGTCTAGTGAACTTGAATATTTCTTAGTCTTAGTCTATCATTTATCGTCTAGAAGATAATTAATTTCGATACACGGATAATTTCTTAGTCTTAGCCTACCATCTGGAACCGTCAAGTCAGCTTTCATCGTAGAAAGATGCAAAAAGTGATGACATTAACATCTATGGGGGGCTCGAATTGGGAAACTCCTTTTACCAAGCAAGTATGCTCTCCATTGTATTTGTGAACCTCCCTAAGTCCCTTCTTCTATTGATATACAATGCAGATGCTCCAATTACACTAATTTCCAAAGTCCTTGTATTTCCCCTGATATTTTGTTCAATCTAATTCATGGACCTTATACTCAGTACTCTTTCAACTATTTTAGTTTTAAACCGAAATTATAACAAAGTCTTTATTCAAGAATTGCTGCCCTTCTTGCAAAGGTGTTCCCTAGATAATTACACAACATCCCCATTACCCACAATGCACTTGAACCTGTCCTCCATGGTGACCACCTGTTGACTTTTGAATCACATGAGAGATTATGAAAAAGGTTGGCTCTAGGCAAGAGACACTATCTCATCATCATCATCGTGCAACACTGAAGAATTTCAAGTCAAATCAAAATAAAAAAAAATTAACTATAAATAATCAATACTAGTGACTAATAAGTTAACCCCTATGATACCTTGAGTACATGTGTCCCTAGATGAGTCTAGTACGGCCTTAGGGTCCCTTGGGATCTACCCGTGTTGCTGAGAAGGCCACGGATGTGTGAAAGGCCAAGAGATGTAGAATTGGTGTTGCTGCTGCAAAATTATGTAGAATAGGCTTGTTGCAGAGAGTAAGTGAGCCATTACGTTGTTTCTATGCAGACAGGCTCACTACAGCGAGTTATGGTCACTACAGGGAGCAGGTCCAATGACATAACAATAGAAGCCGACACAGTTTTGAGTTATGGACCCTTTATCCTTTAAAACCCTCTCCCCTTTGGGCTTTCACTCTAGAAACCCGGAAAACCTTCCCTCGACTCCATTTCTCCCTCATTTTCTCAATCTAACTTTAATTTTCTTCTTCCAAGGATTCAAGGTGAGTTGGTTGATGATTTTTGCTTCCTCTTCCTCCCCATTTCATGTTCTTGTAATGGCATTGTGTTCTTCCATTGTTTATTAAGTCATGATACACTCCTTTTGACGTTAGGATTAGATTTGAGTTATCAAGAGATTGATCAAGAGTTTTATTGCTTCAATGGCAGATATTGATGCTATTCCTGCTCTAAGGAGCTCAACTAGTGTTGATCCCTCACATTCCACCCCTCCAGGAAAGTGGGTTCAAGCCTGTGATCTCTATGTTGATCATTATAGCTATTTTCGTAAAATGTGGCATAACAAATGATTTTAGAATTTATTACAAAGAGATTAGAGGCTTCTGTTGCTTTATCAAGTTTATGAAAATGTGGTTTTTAGAATAGAATGAACTATATGATTTTACGTAAAAATCATGGGACCATTGTTGCTAAAATGAGTTTATAAAGAGCTTGATTTTGAATGTGACTATTAGAGATGTTGTGATGATTATAAGGTCTAAAGTAGTATGCTTTTACATGATATAGCTTTCAAACTTAGAGTAGAAGCCTGATACAGAGTTTTAGAGAAAAGAATTAGCTTTATGGTTTGAAACTAGATAGCAGTTATAGAGAAACAAATAGTGAGTTGATGGCTAAAACAATCGTTAGCCTTAGTACCAAATTGTCCCTAAGGGACAATCTCACCTCAGAGTAGAGATGAAACCTAATTATGTGTCCAATTTGGGTTCAGAGGAGCCGCAGAGTTTAGAGATTATTATTATGTTGTGGTTGACATGCATAACCAGAGATATTGTTATGTCACATATATTGTGCATAACCAGAGATCCATATTTCTCTATTAGAGTACTATTGTTTTCATTTATGGAAAACAATGATTTTGATTATATGTATGTAAATATGAAATATTTTGGAGCTTCTTTATTATTATTATTATTATTATAATATTTATTGGGTTTTTGGATAAAACTCACCATTCTTCCTTTTTCCCTTTTTATAGATACAGTAGCTGTTATGGGTTTTTCTCAGCCACCTTCTTCCGAATAGCATTAGAGTTCCAACTTGTGAGCTTTACTTGGGTGAAGCATCTTTGTTATAGATTAGAGTGCTTTAGTGTTACGGTAGGCAGGAGTCCCGAACCATAGAGCATATTTTTCATTTTGCATATCATGATAGTATATTCTTGATTTGTATTCAATGATTTAGCATTCATGGTTATCTTGTATAAAAGCAACTTAATATTTATGTTTTGTATCATGAATACAAACTTTAGAGTTTGATTATGAAATAGTATTTATTGCCATGCGCGGATAGTGTAAAACTTGTTTACACAGTCATCTAATTATATATTGCTACATAAGCCATGATAGTTGACTTTTATATTCACCATCTAAAAAGTCATCCAAACTAAATGTTTTAATTGGATGACAGTTTAAAACTATTTTACACTATCAGTGCATCAAAATTAAACTCTATGAAATAAGAGTTATGGTTATCTTGATTTCAGAAAGTAGATGTTTTATATCTAGAGATGAATTTATATTTTAAATGGATTTTATGTTTTAAATATGAATATAGAGAGACTTAGAGGTCACGAGGCTTATGTGGAGATGAGATTCTTCGCGTGCCAGTCATATTTCCAAATAGGTCGTGACAACCCTATACTTCATAATATAAATAATAACATAATTAATGAACATGACTTTTAAACAATATAAAAAAAAAAGTTAACCATATTCTTCATTAATAAAATAATTCATGGACAAGAATTTAAACTATACATTACCCACTGAAATAAAAAATATTATAGTAATTCATAAATAAGAATTTAAACAATATTAAATAATAACTTAACCACAAAAATCATAAAAAAAATAGCACAACAAAAATTTTTTTTACCGTTGTTTGGTCCCTCTTCAGAAATCAACTCATTAAAAGGCTCATAATCTGGAATTGAACCATCCAATGGAAGCTCTCAACCAACCTTGAGGGGCAGAACAACGGTAATGGAAGCTCTCAACCAACCTTGATTGCAAGTTGTCTTAAGGTCCGGCCATTCATCACATTTTTATCATTTACTTCTTGAAAGTTTTCATTGTACCATAGACTTGGCATTCGAATTTATTTGAGAAGGCTGAGCTAGTGACAATCCATCAAAGTCTTGAATGGAAGTAGATCTATCAGAGCTCAACTACAACTCTCTTAGAGCTACGAATATCTCCATAATATAAAGGTTGGAAAACTAGTTATGATAATCCAACATCATCCTCAAATCATCATCAATATCAATGCTGCAAGTTCCATACCATACCGCACCTTGAGCAATCAACATGGGTAGCCGATACACTATCTGGATTATTGGGTTGTTTCTTTCATACAACTTGTGAAGAATTTTGGCATGAAGCTTAGAACGACTCATAGATAAACAAACACTAATAACTTGTGATCTTTAGATAATTTCACAATTATCTAGCCATTTTTTTTTCTCAGAGTCACTACCCAACAAAAAACAAAAAAACAAAAGCCCACTCGCACACACTCAAAAATTAGTCTTTGACCTGCTTCAGCTAGTTCTGGGCTGAAGTGTATCTACAGAGCTCTTGCATATGTAAAACATCAAATTGTTGGGCTTTTTTTTCTTGTTTAAGGGCCTATTTGGAAGCAATTTCAAAAGCAGTTTCTAGTTTTTAAAAACTATAAAACATAAAAACCTATTTGTGTTACTATTTTTTTCACGTTAGTTTTAAAATTAGAAAAACTAGTTTGTCTTTTAAAAGCAAAAAATAGAAAATAGTTTAAAGATATTTTCTAGATTTTTGTTTTTGGAACCATTAAAAAAAAAATAAGTTGCTTTATTCATTTTGTCCACTCTTCGATTCCTATTAGCCATCTTCTCTCTTA
Source organism: Dalbergia cochinchinensis (assembly GCA_031216125.1). Taxonomy (NCBI): domain Eukaryota; kingdom Viridiplantae; phylum Streptophyta; class Magnoliopsida; order Fabales; family Fabaceae; genus Dalbergia; species Dalbergia cochinchinensis. The sequence continues at coordinate 46,379,764 of CM062373.1, read as the reverse complement.
TTTTGATCATCTCTCAATTGGTGTTCCCCTTTCCTTTGCTACCCCTACCTCATGCTTCCACCAACGCATAACTTCTCCTTCCCTATGCATCCTCATGCCCCTCGTGTTAGCTCTAGAACCCTACAAGATCTGTTAATAAAGTTTTGAATGACAACAAAACTAATTTAAAGACAATGTTTTGAAGAATGACTAATCGTTTTCTTGAGTTTCTTATAAGATTAAACCAGGATTCTATCATTTAGCAAGAGCAAGGCTTACTCAAATGAGGATAAAATTCACACTGCATGTGCAAACATGTTTATCTCATGATAAGATATATGAACTGAAAAGGAAATGAAGTTATCCTTATACAAGCATAAATAGCTAATGATTTGAAGAAGATATCAACGATGCAAGAAACCAAGTTTCAAGACTTCAAAAAGTAGCATTGGATATCAGAAAGTATGTTTACAATGAAGTTATCAAGCAAACTCTGAAGACCAGATGTCAATCAGTACAATTGCAAATCTTTCATTATCATAAAGCTTGGATTGAAGATCAAAAGATCAAAGAATCATCAAGGATTTGATACTGCACGTCAGAAAGCTCACTTCACTGTGGAGCGATGAACATTAATGGAAAAGGAGGAAAATTTGAATTTTAAATTTGAATTTGAATTTGAAAAGGTCAAATCCCAGTGTTAGAACTGGCGTGTCATCTCTTTTGCCGATGGGATCAATTCACCCTAGCTTCTAAAGGAGTTTAGAAACCACATTCGAAAAATAAGAGTAGTTTGTAAAGGGAAATCAGAAACCTCAACACCACAATGACTTCTACAATAGATCTGACAAATTGTCAGCTTACTCTTCTAGATCACTTTTCGAAGACACAAATAGATGATCAATACGTGTCACTTGGAGTCTGATCTAAGACAACAGTCATAAAGAAGACCATCTTTAAATAGAGATGCTATGCTCAAATGAAATAGAGAGAGACTCTGCACTAGAAGAGAAAACTCTGCATAAATCTCTCCTCATCTCCAGTAAGGTTCATATCATTATGTAATCAGATTCTTTACTTATAAAAATCTTCTTTCTACGTTTTTTAATAGATTTTTGTTCTTCTTAGGAAGAAATGATAGAAAAAAGTCATTCAAGCTTTCCCAAGATCTTTTCATATATATGTTAAGGAGACTTGAGTGTATGTTAGTTTGAATGGCAACCCAAACACAAAATCTTTGTATCCTTGATTAAGTAGTGATCGTTGTAAGATAGCTTGAATAGACTAATGTAAAACTACTTGCAACACGACAGTGAGGTGTTCTTAGTGATCATGGTTAGCTTAGAGAGGCTAGTTAAATACTATTTTCAATGAGACTTGTAACAAGTGGTTTACTTCATTAGTTTGGCTTAGAGAGGCTAGTGCATAACTATTTAGGTTTGTGATAGTAAGGGTTGTCTATTGGTCACAGGTGTTAGCTTGGAGAGGTTAGTATAAGACTACTCAGTTCAGCTTGGAGAGGCTGGTAAATCACTACTCAATTTGTGGCAGCATGAGTTGTTTGTAATGCTTCGATTTTCTGTCTGAGAGGAAAATGACCAAAATACCCCTATAGTGTTTTTATGCGGGTAAAGGTGCCGTTCGAGCTCGAAAATTTTCCCGAAGGTTTAAAATGATGTTTTCATGTGTTTAAAAGTATCTGGTTGAGTCCCAGTGGTCCTGGGCAGTTTTTGCAAAAAATTATGATTTTGCCCCTGGAACAGTACCATTTGAGCTTAATGATGTAATTAAGCAAATCTAAGCAATATTAGGCTCTAATCAAAGATTAATTAATTTCCATAATTAATCTAGAGTCAAAATAAGTTATTAGAATTAATTAGAACCTAAAATTGTTTAGATTAAACCTAAATCTCTTTTTAAAACTCAAGATTCCTAGTCTTGGAATCTTGAATAGTATTTTCTCTCTCCAATTCCTTAAATTAAGGAATTGTGTCTAGAATTGTTTATACACTAAAATGAGTTTTTGTTTCACTAATGAAGCAAGAGCACTCCCTAATCTTGTCTTGAAACCCTTAATTGTATCGTTAGTCACCTAAACACTTTCTCAGAAATTCCTAAAGTTAAGCCTAATCAAAGACACACCTAAACATAACTCTAAACTACAATTAAAAGAGAGATTTTCCTCCTCCTTTGGTTGATGCAATTCGTCCATCTCTCCTCCTCATCTTCATCACATGTTTGAAATTTTAAACACTCAAAGAACCATACCTCAAGCCATATCACACCATACCTTGAACCATACCTCACCATACTTCAAGAACACAACATCTCACCTCATGGGACACATGGGTTGGCTGAATTCCTCCTCCCTCCATTACACCTCTCATTTGTTTCACTTCTCTATAAATAGCATGCTTGGATGAACTTGAACCACTTTTAGTTCATTTGCTAAGTTGGAGTTTTCAAGAGCACTTTGAGCTTCTCTTTTTCTCTCAAGTTCAAGAGTTCATCTTCTTCAACTTCTTCATCTTCTTCACTCATCTCAACCTCAAGTCACTTGGTAGGGATTTTGTTCTCAGTGTTTCATTCATTAAAGTTCTTATTTAGTATTGTGCTTTATGATTTCTCTTGAAACCTTTTAGAACTTCTTCTCTCCCTCTTTGATTTTTGGCCAAGAGCCTTTGGGAACTTGGAAATGAGAGCTTGATGATGAGGAATCCATGATGATATTCATCACTTGTGTAACCTCTAAAGCTTGATCTTGGTTCTTGAGTAAAAAATGTTTTTGGTTTCTTCCTTTCTTATTCTTGAGAAGCTTTATTTTGATGATGTCCTAAAATGAATATATGAACTCAATGATGAGGACACATGATGTTGGTGTTAATACATCATCAAGATCATGGTCTCTAGAGTTTCAAAATGGTTCTTTGCCTTCCTCATGGTTTCAGTTTCTTTCCTTTTCTTTCCTTTAAATTTTTGGCCATTATTCCTTTTCTTTAAGTTTTTGAGTCTTCATTTTTAAAAGCAATGTTAACTTGATTTGATCTTTTAGTCCATTTCTTTAGAGCTTAATGATGAAGTTCACACCATATGGTTTCTTTGAAAACCTTGGTACAAGAACTCTAAAGCTTGCATTAGCTACTGCCCTATAGCTATTTTTAGTCTCCTTTTAAGAAATAGAAATGGGTTTCAATAAGTTTTAGAAGTCCTAAAATGATTTCAAGAGAAACTAGTAACTTGTATGTATTAAGGACATGATATTTGAATGATGTCTTGACATGTTAGAATGTGTGGTTGATTCCAAGAAAGATGATGGAATAATGTTAAAAGGTTTTTAGAATGAATGAGCAATTTTAAGAATGTCAAAACTTGAGTTTTTCGCCATTTTGGGTTACTGGTAATCGATTACAAGGCTCATGTAATCGATTACCAGAGTGCCTTGCACACCCGAATATAAGCTTTTGACTTGTGTAATTGATTACAAGATGATGTAATCGATTACACAATGTCCTGGGAAACCTAGAACATGTTTCTAGACCCTAGTAATCGATTACCACTCCATGTAATCGATTACTCAGGTGTTCTTGAGACCCAGAATGTATTTTCAACCGAGGTAATCGATTACAAGGCTCATGTAATCGATTACCAGGACCTCAAACTTCCCTGTTTTGGAAAATTGAGCCAAGTAATCGATTACAAGGCCCATGTAATCAATTACTAGTATCTAAAATATGTAGATAAGTATTCCTTCTTTCATGTGAATGCATGTTTTATTATGAGAATAACTTGAGCATGTGATCTCTTGTTAGAGTAAATAATGTTGATATGTTAATACTCATGCTATGATGCCTTATGAAAGAATTACGATATTATGATGCATATGATGATTATGATGTTTATGGCGCATTTGATTATGAATGACTGTGTATATATATGAATGTGGCATAAAGAAAATTTAAAAGAAATCTGGTGCACTGTTGTTATGTTGCCGGATTTCTGACAAATTTGAGGACTTAGAAAATATTCAAAAAGATGAGTTTTTGAATGTGACATAGTACTGTAAGAACGCGTTCTGGGGGACGGCGATACGTAACGCCCCAGAAACAAATCCTTGAGGGGGACGGCGATACGTAATGCCCCAAAGAGGACAATATTTGTTGTGTATTTGATACCAGTGTGACGCATTTTGTTATGATTATTATTATTGTGATTACGCTTATCAGAGGATAAGTAAAAACTAGTGACGACTATTTAAGGTATGAGCTCTGTGAATACCATATTTTGTTCGGACTTTTATCTCTTATTATTCTAAAAAAAAAGAGTCCCTCCAAAAAAAAAATATCAGCCCATTTTTTATTTTTATTTTTTTGTTGTTATAGCCCGTGTTTTAATCCATAATTGTCAAAAAAGAAAATCATTTCCAGCCCATTTACAACTTTCAGCCCATACCATTTTTTTTTTAAGAAAAGCCCATGTCTTTTGTTGATTTTCACCTAAACAAAAAAAAAGAAAAAAATGAAAAATAAAAGAAAAAAATGAAAAAGAAGCTGGAACAGGATATGCGTATCAATTGAAGATAATAAAAAGAAAGGAAAAGCCTGAAGGACCATGCTTACACCATTTGCAAATTGAAGGATCATCATTACAGAGCTACACGAAAATCAGACAATATCCCTCAACCATTCCCCTTTCATAGTTGGAAGAATCATTATGGGAGTGGGGAATTGATTCGCAATCCTACTTAAATAGGACTCAAATTCACAGAACAAAAAAAAAAGGGATTGACAATAGAAACATATTGAAGGAGAATCAAATAGGGATACACTGTCCAATTCATCAAGACACAGAGAAAAATCACAAAAATAATCAGCAGCCATCACCTCAACCACCAACAGGTAGATATCATCATCAGAAACTAACAAAAAGAAAACAAGAAAAGGAGAAAAGAGGAAGAGGCCGTGGCAGTTCCCGACCGCGACCTCCATGCGTTCCACCATCATCAACAACATACCCATCATGTTCATCTCTTCCCCATCCTCCTCATCGCACCAGCACCTCCGCCCTCCTCCCAGCCGCCAGTTCCACCGCACCGGCCTTCCCCATCATCGCGCACACTCACCGCCCAACCTTCCCCTTCACCGGCGAACTAAGCCGCAAGCAGAGCCTCGCATGAAGCCCCCGCCGTCGCGCTCCCTTCACTACGCGGCCAAACCCACCGCAAACTCCCCACAACCCATGCCGTGATGGATCCGCTAAACTCCGCCATCTGCTTAGCCATCGTGCCGGCGACAGCTGCGCCCCGTGCACCGACAGAGCCCCCACCATGCTTTTCCTTATCTCTCCGTGTCGGCTCCTCTCTCTTTCCTCTTCTCTTTGTCCGTGTCTCTCTCTCTCCCTCCCCGTTTCTTTTCTCTTTTGTGTGTGTGGGCTTGTGTCTATGTGTTTGTGTATGAGGGTATGTGTATCCATCGTAAGTGTGTGAAAATGATAGAGAGCACAAAATTTTTGTTGGGCCGTTTAGTATATTTTTTGTGAATGTTGGGTTATTATTGGGTTAGAAAAATTGTTATTGGGGTGGGTTCATTTTTGATAAGTTTGGAAAGTTTTTTTTGGGTTGGTTCGTTTTAGGATCTTTTTTTTTTAGTGTTTCATATATTGTTTAAAAAAATGATTTTCTTTTATCCTGTTCGAATTTTAGGACTCCTTTCTTTAAATAAATAAGAAAGTAAAAATTACAAAAAAAATATTTTCCTTACCCGTGCAACAATTAATAGTCCTGATTGAGAGGTGGATACCTCCTTCATATAGTATTGAATTGTAAGGATTTATTGAGTAGCCTAGTGCTAACTTGAATCCTATGTAAAAGCAGGTTTCTTTTTTTTTTAATAATTTGTCAGTCAAAAATCAATTTTCAAAATTTAAAACCGATTAACACATTTATCTTTGTTTATCTAAATAAAATCCATCAACACAGAATCATTTTTTATAGAACGACGTGACTTTGAGTTCCTCATTGCACCAGAGGATATGTCGGCATAGCCAACAACTATCATGTCAAAATTAATTTTTCATTAAATTGTGTTCTCTTTTAATTTAATTTTATTTTCTTTTATTTATTTCTTTTTTTAATTATAACTATTGGGAAAAAATAAATATTTTAAAGTTATAAATTAATTTACATAATAAGCTCTAGGGTAACCGTATTTATACGGATGTATTAGGGGTGCAATGAGATTAAGTTTCCGCCTTTTCCTAATCATAATGAGACTCCCGAACCTTTGATCTCTGTTAAAAAGACCAGTTTGCAAATTTAAAGGTTTTCCAATTTTAGTCAGAATTAAAATTGGTGGTGACTCCCATTTTATTCAAGTTTATTTTTAAAATCGATCATCATCCTCGTCGCGGCACCCTCCGCCCACGTTGTGACAAGCTCATAACTTAGAGATGATTTTAGGGTGATCCTTATGTTGTAGTACGATGCTTTGAATGTCACATAGTTACAGAAAGAGAAGTGTTTTTACATGACAAGAATATGCCACTTTATGCCACCTGCATGATATTGATTTCTCCATGGATGTTTATTTGATTTATGCCTAATGCATCTTCATGCATTCATGCTCTATTATGCTGCATCCATAATATTAAGATTCATCCTAAAAGGAACGAACCTTGGATAATTAAGTTTAAAACCTAATAAATGAAGTTTATGTATGCTCACTTTTTTCAAAGAAACCCAAGGTTCCTGAGGACGTAGATGATGACACTTAGATAGGAGGTTGCTCTACTGAGATTATTTAGCAAGATTCTCACTCCCTCTATCTTTTCTTTCCGTCACGTTTTCAGATGGCGACATTCGTGGTCTTCGTGGATACCCCGATGTGGGAGATGCACTATGATCTAGAGCATGGATCATATCATTTTGAGGGTCGATGTGCTATTTGTGTCTTCATGTTTGTCGGACGACCCTTTGCTCATCCTGTACATACCCACCGTTTCTCATCGACATCACCCTACAGCGATGACGATCGAGTTTTTGAGCGTGCTCACACGCACAACGAGAGGGTACTCCGCAGGTATACCGTCGTTTCAGCCATACGAAACTACCCTGACTACGTGCCTCGTATATATTTCTCAGAGACCGACTCGTCGGAGACCCGCCTACCTACATGTATAGCGAGAGCTCAGCCCCCACTCTGCCACAGATTAGAGAGGGCAGCGAGGAGACTGTCACGTAGCCGAGATTGGCTCAGAGGCCATCCATGCGTCCACGTCATGGAGGTCACTCGCAGTTTTCTGGCATGCCCGTCCCCACCGAGCTTTGACCGTGGATTGGGTATGTCCTGCCTTCTCCGGGATCGCAGCAGTAGAGGCCCGTGGGTAGAGATAGTGCACACATCACATAGATGAGGATAAACCTTCTTTTGTTTAGAGGTTATCCATTTTAGATGCACTTGGGTAGGGGAGTTTCCTTTTATGCTTTCTGTTGTATTTTTATTTCGGATGTATTTGTTTTCTATGTTGTATCACCTAAGTCCCGCTTTTCATGAGTGGGCATATTATATATATATATATATATATATATATATATATATATATATATATATATATATATATATATATATATATATATATATATATGCAGTTGGTTTTATCATGATGTGGAATTACGTGCTTTATGTTCTGATGTGTATGAGTTGTTTGTTTACTCCCGTATCTCATTTCTTTATGTGTCTTATCGTTCGTCATGTTTCGCGACTCTCACTTTGCATTTACATTTCAAAAAAAAGAAAAATTTACCTGTATTTTCCGTTAAGTATTTTAAAGAATAATTTAAAAAAGGAGACTAGAAGAGTTATAGGCTAATGATTAACCTAAATATGTTCTAGGAGTATTGGGTTAAAAATTAGGATGTTACGTTTGTCCGCTAGTCACAAATGAGAGATTGGGAAGGCTAATGTAAAGAGTATCCAGTTGTTCTTTCTTAGGTTGAGAAAGTTATTTTAGTGGAACCTCAACATTTGGTGAGTACTGGATATAGGCAGTTTTGACTAAACCAGTATAAAATTTTTGTGTCACATCTTCTTCTTTTTTATCTCCTTTACGTTTCTCTGTTAAGCATTATTCTTTAACATATGTTGATATAATGCTTTTGCCTATTGGTTATTTATCTCATACTTCAGAAATCTGCTTTTTGAAACTACTAACTAGGTTTTGGCTGCACTACAAGTTTTATACTTGATAGTATTTGTTTTAAATGTTTTAGATAAGTAAAATAAAGCAAAGCACAATTCAACCCCTTTTCTTGTGCACATTTTTACCTACAAGTGGTATCAGAGCAAGGCCTCTGAGGGGTTGAGCAATCCAACGATTGTAGAGGACAAAGATCTGAGGGACAGAATGGCATAAATCCACACTCCAAAAGATTAATCTATCAACTTATCATCTTTTGCTAATGAGGTACTAGGATTTGTCATAGCACACTCAATATTTAAAGGGATTCCAAAAGGCAGGTGGTCAAGAATAACAAAAAGAAAGAGCTCAGTCGAATTACTAAGCTAAGCTCTTGTTCATATGGGAACTAAGCAAAAGACGAATATGATACATATGTATTGCTTGTCTCATATGAAAGGATATATGGAACAGATTGTGCATGATGTTTGAAGATCTTAAACCGTCTTAAGAAATCCTTAACCTTAAAGTTGTCATATCAGATGCAATGCAATGGTAAAGCAATGAACATTGCTAAAACCGTAAACTAAGAGGAAAGATCTGATATAGAAATATGAGATTGAAAATAGAGATGAGATCTTTGTGTTTGTAGAAAATGTCAAAAGTCTGACAACGCTAGAAACAAAGAAAGGAAGAGATATCAATCTCAGAAAAGACAAAAAGGGCAAAGATTATCTTGAAAGAGCAACTTGCTAACCACAGTAAAAAAGAACATCATGTGTCAAGAGCTCCAAGCTTAGAGCATCACAGAAATATCCCAACATCAAGGAGAAGAGCGTGTTGGCTACCGAGAGTATCACTGAAAATGAAAAGAATGAGCCAGAAAGTCATGATTTGCTAGAAAATGTTGTTATTCTGTGTTTCATGACTAAGTGCACTTCAATAGAGATATGCAAGGTAAATGTATCTGTATCAAAATTCTTCATATATTCTATTAATTGCATTATATGTGAGTTGCTAGAAAGTTTTTCAAGCTTATTCCTCAAGACATCTCAAACCAGTCAAGGAACTCATAAGATTGCTTTGAAACTTGAGAAGATTGAGCCTGAAGCTAGAAAGCTGAAGAGAGTTATATTATAAGGAGTTTTTCTCTTCTTAAGTTCTATAAATCTGAAGCCTCCAAAAGAAATGTAAAAAATGTCAGAAAATTATTTATGGATTCTTGAGAGGATTTCATGGCTTCTGAGATATGATCTGGAATGTTTGATATATCTCAAAAAGCCTTTGTTTTTATGATAATGGTCAAAATCTATAGTTTTTGAAAACTGGTCTGGGATATACAGAGGAAATAGGAAATGAAAAGGCTATGCAACTTCATCTATTATATCTATATCTTGTTTCTTACACTCCCTGCTATATGAAGAGATACCTACCTGACAAATGATTTTTGAAAAAGAATTTTAGTAGAAATGTTGGAAAGCCTATTTCTTTGAAACTAACCAAGAATGACCCAAGAAAGTCAGGGTACACTATAAAAAAATAAGTAAATTGTGGCAGTTTAATTATGGCGGTTCTTTGGAATCGCCATAATATACATGGATTAAGGCGTTTGTCTCACCTACTGTGATTTTAGTGAAAAAATGGCGGTTGAAAGGTAAATAATGGCGGGTTGCCGTTTCAGCAAAAAAAAAAGACAAACCTAATAAGGGTTCAGTAACCCTTTCCTTCATTCCTTTTTTTTTTTTTTAACACAATACAACATCCCCTTCACCCACCACAAACATAGCCCTCCTTCTCCTAACCTCTCTCCCGCTCTGCCCAACGTGCGGCCGCTGGTGACCCAGCCATCACCGCCGTCGCTCGCGCCTCCGTTCTCTCTTTCTTTTTGCACGTACCTCTCCATTGCAACGTCTTTCCACTACTAGAAAACATGCTTCTAGTGAAGAAGGAGAAGGAACGTGGCGGCACAGTGGAAAAGGGAAGGAGCATGGCGGTTTAGGAGAATCTGAAGACGGGTTTCACACCAGTGAGGAAGGGAGTTCGCAGAGGGTGTTGCGCGATGGTGGAAGACGGCGATGGTGCCAGCTGGTTATGTGATTAAGGGGGAGGCCGCATAAGGGAGAAAGGCGGAGGAAGAGGGTCCGGTAGTGGCTGAAGGTGGTTGTTGGGCTGTGCGGGGAAGATGGCGGAAGGAGGAATGCCAGTAATGATGGTGTTAGCACGACGGTTCTCTCCTTTTCAGGTTCTATTTTCCCTTTTTTAGTTTTCCCTTTTGTTGGTAAAAAAATTTCTTTGAAGCTTGGTTTGTTTATGATCTAGAATTGGGCTTTTTAGGTGTGGATTGAAATGATAATGGTGATGGAAGAGGCCGCGGATGAAGACAGTGGAAGGTTGGGTGCGGCGGTGGCAGCAACCCCCTCCCTATTGAATGTATAATAGCTTCATAGAGGTTTTCTAGCTCATTCAGTTTTGCAGCTTCAGTCACTGACCATCAACCTTCTATCAGAATCCTTTTCCTTTTCATTGAGGTTAGTTAAATATTTCTGAATCCTGTTCCTTTTCATTGAGGTTAGTTAAATGTTTCTGAAAATAGTTTCTTTAGACTTATCATTTTATGATTGGAAATGTATGGTTGCTGTTATTCAGGTGCTTTTGTATCAGATTTATGTTATGGTTATTAGTTTTTTTTGAATGTGCTTTACACATATGGATTTACACATAGAGATTTGTTATTATATTGCTCATTGTTACAATTAAGGCTGCGAAAGATCCTTGCACATATGATTTTGCCTCATTTTTTGTTTCAAGTTGTTTGTTGCCTTCCTTGAAGATCCTTGCTTAGACTTTGTCCCCCTTTTAATTCCTTCTAATTAATGCTATCTATGTATCGATGCTGTCAATTGTCTGAGAGAATAGGTTTCTATTTTCATATCTGTTTGGAGGTCTCTGTCTCCATGGCACTTATTAGATATCTCTAATTATACCTCAAAAAGCATTTTCTGTTATTTGCAATTATATCAAAAAACTGAATTAATCAATTTTATTATCATTTATTATATCTTTATATTATATGCCCACACCACATATCTTGATCTTTCTTTAACACTGCATCAATGCCATCAGGGTAATTTAATTTGTTAGACCATGTTGACAGCTCTAACTCCATTTCAGCGGTCGTATAACCCCGAAAATGATTGTCCTTGTACTTCATGGCAGCCTCTTTGCTTGCTGTGGTTAAACTACATGTATTTACCCTGCCCTCACTTCACTTGGTGGGAGCAATGGGTTGTAGTCTTTTCACTTCATCCACATGGCAACCATTTCCCCTTTTACTTGCTATGGTTTGCATTTTATTTGACAGAAAATTGGAGTGTATTTTGTTTGATCGAAATTGCAAATGGAAAAAAATAAAAATGAAGGACGAGTGAAATGAGTGTTCTATGTAGAGGGGCATTTGGTGTTAATGTCTTATCTACTTTCCATGTCATTATGTCCTTTTATTAATTATTATTATCTCATATCAAATACATCCTTAATATGTGCATATTTATGTGTATGCTATTACCGAGTAACTGGGTGTACTTTATGTTGGCTAGAATGAGGAATTAAAAGACGCTACTAGTTGTAAATTTCTTGTGTCAAAGTCCTTATTTTAATGTTGTTGCTTTCTTTTTATTTATCAGGTATTGTACTTGAAGGTAACAAAAGGATTACAGGGAGCAGGGTGGCAATTTTTAAGAATGCCACCCTTTCATTATCACCTCCAATTACGTGGGTTCAGAGAACCAAATATTGTGTTAGGTGCAAATCTAATATCATCTATATTAGCTTTGCTTGGCGGCTATGTTGGTCTAGTTTTAGCATAACATCATGAGTTAGCTGTGAAGTGTACCTCTCTGACTTTGATAAGAGCACCTTCATTTTGAAATTTTCTTCTGAACCAAATATTGTGTTAGGTGCATATCTAATATCATATGTATTAGCTTTGCTTGGCGGCTATGTTGGTTAATTTCAGCATAACATCCTAAGTTAGTTGTGAAATGATTTTGCATAGATTCAATTAGTCATGATTTCATGCGCTCATAGAATTCTCATTAGATGATTTTAGTCAATTCATTCAAAGATAAGTAGAGGAAGATATTTTGCACTTTTGGAATTGAAACAACGTAAAACTACATATTATTGCAATCTTGATCGAAAGGCATAGGCATTATTTTAGCAATAATAGTGACTACTATTACTTCCGTGATAGAAAATTTTGCTAGTACAAGGGTGAGTTCTGTTGGATTGTGTATCATTTTCTGTCATTGTGTTCTGTTAGATTGTGTATCATTTTCTATCATTGTGTTTAGAGCAATTATAGCAATCCCATGTATTACAGCAACGCTAATTATGAGTTTGGTCATATTGGATTTTGGCATTTATCTCTGATGCTTGGTATATTTTTACTATTTTGGAATCTGATCAACCTCATAAAAGATAGTTTCTAGTGATAGAATTAGCATTGCCTGAGAATTATTATTTTGCATGATTATTGGAGCTTTTTTTTTTTAAAAAAATTAGTGCTGCAATTGGAGTGGTATAAAATTGTTATAATAAATAGTTTAAAAAGTTTTTCAAAAATATTTTCATTACAAATTGCGGCAGTTTCTAATCGCCATGATTAATATTTTTTTTAAAACATTACCACAAGCTGTAATTTATTTTTTAAAATATTTCACTAATTGCGGCACTTTGAAACCGCCATAATTTAACCACCATAATACACATGAATTATGGTGGTTATACAAGGTGATTGTGGTGGTTTTTTTTATAACTGTTGTAATTTACCGAATGACATTGGTAATTACGGCGGTTTCTTGAATCGCCATTTGTTGAGAAAAATGGCGGTTACAACCGCCGTAATTTACAAAAACAATCGCCGCTATTTTCCTGTTTTGTTGTAGTGGTACCAAAATGAAATATATTCTCACTGTAGGTATATCTGAAAAGGTTCTCTAGCTGAAGTATTTAGGAGCAAAGAGATGATGATCAGTCCAAATACCATGCTCTGAGCTTGAGAGTTATCATAGAATTTGAAGGATAAACTACTCAGAATTTCTCAAGCACGATGATGAAAAAGCTTAAAGAAAATCTTACTGATAATCTCGATGATCTTGTGGAAAGTCCTAAGAAAATGAATCTCAAGGAAGTTCTAGAAAAGCTAGCAGATAAAAGCCAAAGCATCAGAGAGTAAGCTCCAGAACATCAATTCTTCAGAAAGTATGCTAAGAACTCTTAAGCAACCAGAAAGTAACTTTTCTAGACATGAAGATAAGAAAACTGAAGATGATAAAGAAGCTGAAGAATCTCAATGGTACAAAAACTACAAAAAAGTGTTTTTGATTGAAAGACAGACTCTCAAAACAAAGTTCATGAGACCCTTCCAAGGATATGAGAATCAGGTCATCCCTTAGGAGTACATTAAACGATGCTTTAATCTCCACCTTGGAACCTGAATGCGTTAAAGAAGCTTTGAGTGATCAAAGTTGGATGGAAGCTATGAAAAGTGAGCTGATTAAGATCGAGAAAGGCAAAATCTAAATGTCATGTTGAAAAATCATCATCAATACAAAACAAATGTTTAAAACAAAATTAGAACATATAATTTATGCAATCTGTTGCACCCAAATGCTGCAGATAAGGAATAATCTGGAAGACTATCTCTTGAGGTATTTCATATTTCCTACCTTCTGAGATAATACTTGTACTACTTATCTCACCTACAATTCTTTCAGCACTCTAAATCTAAGTTCTTGTTGTAAATTTGTTTTAGTCATGGTCATGTTCAAAAAAGGAGATGTTGAGTTAATAGATGTGAATGCTGAAGACCTTGTGTCAGATATATTCATCTGTTCTTAAAGATGTCTTGTATATTTTTGTCTTTTGAAAAGGTTTTTCTCTAAAAGTTTTTATATTTGCATAAGCATTCATGCATAAAACATCTCTAGGCATCCTCTCTTCATATCTCCCATTTGAAGACCGAGCAAAGCCATCGGAAGACATCAGCTTGCTTGACCAAGTATCTTTTGAAGATTCAAGTATGCAAGAACAATAAATGTATAGTTTATAGGATTAATTATTTGATCAGAACATTAGAAAGTCAAGATGAAACATCAAAAGTATAGTTTGCAAGCTTAAAAAGAAGAAGAGTTGATCAAAAGAAGACCGATGATCAAAAAGAAGAAATGAGGGTCAGAAAATAAGGGATATATGGGAGCATAGAATCCAGTACAGGTAGAAAAGCCTGTGAAGAGTTTGTGAACATTCTCCAATGGGTAAGAAAGTGAATAGCCAGGTTCAAAAAGTGATATCAAGTATCAGAAATATCTTTTTCTGAAAGAAGGATGAAAAAGTGGGACAATTCTCACTCTTTTGTGTTTCTCTCTCCCACGTCATTTCACCTTTAGTCAGTCATGTCACGTCACTTAAATAACCCGCACTCCTCACACGTTACCACATTTTTACCATTTCTTCAACCTCAAACTATTTTATCTTCTCTCAAATCTCTTTTCTCTGTAACTACAACCTCTCCTCTCAAACCCTCTTCCTTGTAATTGTAACTTCTACCCCCTTCAAGCTTTAACTTTTTGTTCCATCCAGACAGACCACTCTGAAATGGCTAAAGGAAAACTCTGCTCATGCTGCATTGCTGACATGGGAACTCTTTTCATGTTTAAAGAGCCTCTTCATTAGGAACACTATGTTGATCATTTCTCACAATGGCCTGTAACCCCAGGGAAAAGGCTAACTCAAGAGCTGATGGCTCAGGTTCTTATCCTTCTAGAGGTCATTTCCTTTCAAGGATGAGAAGAGTTTTTCGACTTAACTGATTGTGTCTTCACTGGGATGGTCAATGTCTTCTACTCACAGTTGATTCAAGTGTTTAATTCTATTCTGACCTCTTATGTCAAAAGGGTTGATATGGAACTAAGCATAAACGACATTTCAAACATCATTCAGGCTTCCAACGAAGGGATCAGATGCTCCTCTAAGAATGACTGGTTTGGAAAGCTTGGTGTCATAGAAGAAGAGGTGTCTAAGTGTTAGACAGATTCTCTCATATATCAACCTTAGGAGATAAATACTTTTATGTTGAACTCCAAAGCTCGTCAAATCTTCACCCTTATCTAATTTTCTCTTCTTCTATGGTTGGGGAACATGCATTTGCTGGATGGAATGGACTGCATGCTTCTATTCTATCTATTGGATAAGAGAAAGGTAAACTTGCCTAGACTGATCCTTGATTACATGCTGAATGCAATTTCTCCAGAGAAGAAAAGAACTGTTACTATTCCATATGGGGTTTTGATGACAAAATCTTTGAACATGTGCACTACCCTCTACAAAATGAATGGTATGAGTTCATGGAAGGTATTGTGTATTCTTTCAACTCGTTCATAGCTCTAAAAAGACCAATAGGCGCTGCCTCATCCAGTGGAAGAAAGTAAAGCCAGAGGATAAAAGATGCTTTACTCAACTTTGCTGCACGAGATACAGAGGAAATGGACAGGAAAAAGAAAAGAACAATAATAGAGATTAAGAATAGCACAAAGGTGGATACTACTGAGTTTGAAGAATCTTTTGATTCTTCTCAATCATATCACGAACTAACTATGTCTTATGGAGGAGGAAGACGTTCTCGACTTGGATATGGGGCAGATAAGGAAGAATAGAGGTTTTTTTTCACCTCTGAACCCTTAGGATCTCATATGCAAGGATCATCTTCTTCTTCCGGGTCTTCAAGTTCTGAGTCAAACCCTTCAGAACATGAACACATAAGCACAATCCCTGTTTTGAATGTACCTCTAGCAGCAGACTTTATTTTAGCTCCCTTGAAGGAACCACCTCCTATTCCTACTTCAATTATCCCTGAGTCATCTTGAGCTCAAAATGTTGATCCCTCATTAAGCCACCCACTACCAGTAACACAGCCAAGCATCATAGAAGAATAAACTCTGCTGCATGACCTACGCCTTATAAGTGGTAGGTTGGATAAGGCAGAAGCTATGTCTATTGCGCAAAATGCTCAATTTCAACATCATGAAGAACTTCTGTCTCAAATTCTTTACATCTTTCAGGAAATTCTTCATGAAATTCGGTGCCTAGGCTGAAGATAATGTTTTTGATTCCACACACACCTCTCTTTTGATGATGCCAAAAGGGGGAGAAGACAAGTATTGAAGAAAATCATGTGCTAATGGAATTCAGAGGGAGTACTATGGAACTCAGGGGGAGCCCAAAGAGATTTTTTTGTGTTCTTCAGCATACATATTATTTTGCTTCTTTTTTTGTCTTTAATTTGCTTTGACAATCTCTTTATCTTTTTTGTAAAGACTGTTCTTTTATCATGCTATATGTTTATTTTATGATGCATATATGTCTTTTTTGTTTTATGCCCTGTTTCTTTTAAGCCTTGATACACACACACACACACACACACACACACATATATATGCTTTTAGGCCTTAATACATATTGATGCTCAATTATGCTCAACTAATCATATATTAGGCTAATAAATGTTTTGCTTCTTGTTTCCTATATGTGTGTGCTCTATCTTGTTTAATCAATCAGCATGCTAGGATATTTAGCTCACATGTATTTTTATGATTAGCTCTGGCAAGTATCTTTAGGAGCACAAGATCTCTTTTGTTGCTCTGATACTCGTATCTATCTACTAAGCCTCGATATGTATGATGTGCTTAAAATTTATTTTTAGCATTTATAAAACACATTATCTTTGACAAACATATGAATGTTTTTAAAGAGTTGTGTATAACTTGATCAAAACACAGTTGTGTATAGTTTCTGAAAACGTCTTCAGAAACCCATGCTTACACATTTTTATACAATTAAGATCAGTTAACAAGCTTCAGAACTCTTTGGAAGTATGCTATGCTTATATGTCACAAAATGTGTTATGTTTCATATATGTATCAGTAGGCAAACCTTTTTGAAGAGCACATGTATTAAGCATTGCTTTGCATACTTCCATTCATAATTTAATACTTATGAAAAGCTTCACAGCTCATAACAAAAGGCTCATCTATGCTTTGCTAATTCTAGGTTGATCCTTAATGAGTTTCAGAAACCTTGCATAGTAATATATTGATATAATCATATTAAGGTTTCTCTGAGCATCAGAAACTACATAAGCATCAGTGTGCATTTCTTTAAAATCATGAATAGTCTATTATGCTTATCATATATCTTTGAGCATTTGTTTCAAAAATTTGCTTGGATAAAGATGTGCTGAATATGGAATTAATTAAGATAAAATATCACAAGTATTTTTTGTTAGTTTTTCAAGCACATGGATCTTTAGAAAGTCTCTTTTATGACTCAAAATCAAGCTGTTTGTATAATCAAGGCTTAAATGATTTTCTCTTAACATACTGCTCTGATACTTTTTAGAAAGTATGTTAAGCCTATTCAAAGCTTCGAGAAACATAACAACAGTTATGATTCAAGTCACTTAAGGTCAAAGATGTTGTTATATTGATCCATATCATGTCTTAAGAAAAGAACTTCCTAAAAATCATTTTTTGTGATATGTTGAAAGAATATGAATTATCACGCTGTATTTTCAATATTATTTCCTTTAATATCTCTTCAAAAAAAATTTCTACAAATTGGTTTGTCATCATCAAAAAAGGAGAGATTGTTAGCTCCAAAACCCTGTTAATATGTGTCAACAAAGTTTTGAATGACAACAAAGCTAATTTAAGGAAAATGCTTTGAAGAATGACTAATGGTTATCTTGAGTTTCTTGCAAGATTAAAACATGATTCAACCATTTAGTAAGAGCAAGGCTTATTCAAACGAGGATAAAATTCACGCTGCATGTGCAAACATGTTTATCTCATAATAAGATATATGAACTGAAAAGGAAGTGAAATTATATCCTTATTCAAGTGTAAAATAGCTAACGATTTGAAGAAGATATCAATGATACAAGAAACCAAGTTTCAATACTTCATAAAGTAGCACTGGACATCAGAAAGCATATTTACAATTAAGTTATCAAGCAAACTATGAAGACCAAGTGTTATACTATCTTCAATCAGCACAACTGCAAATTTTTCATCATCATAAAGCTTGGATTAAAGATTAGAAGATCAAAGAATCATCAAGGATTTGATACCGCACATCAGAAAGCTTACTTTACTGCAGAGCATTGAACGCTACTGGAAAAGGAAGGAAATTTGAATTTGAATTAGAAAAAGTCAAATCCCAGTGTTAGAACTGGCGTGGTATCTCTTTTGCCAATGGGATCAATTCACCCTAGCTTTTAGAAGATGTTCAGAAACCACATTTAGAAAGTAAAAGTAGTTTCTAAAAGGACATTAGAAACCTCAATACCACAACGGCTTCTGCAATAGATCTGACAAACTGTCAACCCACTCTTCTAGATTGCTTTTCCAAGACACAAATAGATAATCAACATGTGTTGCTTGGAGATCTAATCTAAGGTAACGGTCAGAAAGAAGACCATCTTTAAATAAAGATGCTATGCTCAAATGAAATAAAGAGAGACTCCGTGATAGAGGAAAAAACTCTGCAAAATTCTCTCCTTACCTCCAGTAAGGTTCATATCACTATGTAATCAGATTCCTTACTTGTAAAAATCTCCTTTCTATGTTCTTGAATAGATTTATGTTCTTCTTAGGAAGAAATGATAGAAAGAAGACATTCAAGATTTCCTAGGATCTTTTAGTTTGAGTGGTAACCCAAACAAACACCTTTATATCCTCGATTTAGTAGTGATCACTGTGAGATAGCTTGGAGAGACTAATGTAAAACTACTTGCAATATGATAATGAGGTGTTCTTTTTTATCATAGTTTAGCTTGGAAAGACTAGTTAAAGACTACTTTCAATGGGACATGTAACAGGTGGTTTACTTGTCATGGGTTCAGCTTGGAGAGGCTGGTGAATAACTACTTGGTTCAGCTTAGAAAGACTGATGAATAACTACTTAGGTTTATGATGGTAGTGGTTATTTATTGGTCACAAGTGTTAGCTTAGAGAGGCTAGTACAAGACTACTCAGTTCAACCTAGAGAGGCTGGTGAATAACTACTCGGTTCAGCTTGGAAAGGCTGATAAATCACTACTCAATTTATGGTAGCAAGGGTTGTCTACTGGTCACAAATAAGAGCTTAGGAAGGCTAATGCAAAGACTATCAAGTTCTTCTTTCTCAGGTTGAAAAAGTTGTTCTAATGGAACCTCAACATTTGCTGAGCACTGAATGTAGGCAATTTTGGCTGAACCAGTATAAAATTTGTGTCACATCTTCTTCTCCTTGACTCCTTTACGTTTTTCTGTTACGTGTTATTCTTTAACATATGCTGATACAATGCTTTTGCCTTTCTGTTATTTACCTTATACTTTAGAAATCTACTTTCTGAAGTTACTAATTGAGTTTTCGCTACACTACAAGTTTCATACTTGATAGTATTTGTTTTAAATTATTCAGATAAGTAGAATAAAGCAAAGCACAATTCAACCCCCATTCTCGTGCACATTTTTACCTATACCTCGACCCTTCCATAAACAAAGCTTGCTACACAACATCAATCAAACGCTTCTTATCCACTATATTAACCCTTGTAATCCTAATTTCTTCACTTATTCTCGCTTCCTTCAAAACACTCGCAGTGCTATCTCTCCTCCTTCAATCTACTTCGGTACCTGTAGTCTAATGAGGCTGCAATGATTAGAGTCAGAAAAGAATGCCCTGCAGCCTGTTGCATTGCCTACTTGCCTGTACCCTTCATCCTAATCTTATCAAAATCCTATCCATTAAATTCATACCCATCGCCATCTTCTTTCTCATCTTTCACCTTAAAAATGTCTGCAATAATCTCAATGAGAGAAAGTAGCCCTATACTGTAAGGATGTTAAAGTGGGGGTTGAAAGGTCAAGAAAAGTTTTCAAAGTCATCAGGAACATTAGCATGGTGTATCCCCATTCACAATTTTAATATTTTCTTTTAAAAATAATTTAGTCAAACAATTTCTTGTTTTTAATCAACATAAAATAGTTTTTGAGACTTCATTTGTTAAACATGTTTTTCTATTATTTTATTTCTTAAAATTGAATTTAAATTTGTTTTTGAAATTTTTTTATAAAATATAAAAACAAAAACACTTCCAAGCACACCCTAAGCTACTAGACATGACAATCTAACACGCACAAACTGTAATACGATAATTGTTTGCCATTTTGTTTATTTTCCCTCTTTGCATAAAATGGCTAATAGTTAGTCAAAAATTAATCTAAAATCTATCAGAATGCAATACAATTGGTTGTACAACTCATAATTTTCAGAACCAAACTGGTGATCGACTCGGTCAAGGCACTGAGCCATTGGGTCATTGGTCTAACTGGTGGGTCATCGGTTGAACCGGATTTAATTAAAATAATATACAAAATTACAATTTAATACAATTTAATATGTTACACACACACACACACATACACACATACATATGTATGTATATATGTAAACAAACAAGCATGTGGCCTAATGGCAGCCCATGCAACCTGGCGGCTAACATTGCACACCACCACTTGGTCCTGTTCGCATAGGTTGGCTCGCACCGATTCGATATTGGCCCGCTCGATTCGCTCCGGGTCTAACCAAAGTTGACCGGTGTAGGTGCAAATCCGGTCCATTCAGAAAACTGGATTGACCAGGTGACTGGTTCACTGGTTTTCCGATTGAATCAGCTGGTTCGGTCCAATTTTTAATAAACTAGTGTAACTCATTGCTATTAAAAAATTTAGTGTATATAGGTAAATAATATTAAAAGCGGTGGACATGCATAAATAGGTTATTTAATTTTCATATGATCTTTTTGAAAATATAATACTTAAATACGGGGGTTGGGATGAAATTATATGGTTACGGGATTTGATGAAATAGGAAAGGAAACTCATATTGTTTGAGTTCCATATCCAAGCATCTTTTGTCTTAGTCTAATTAGTTGAGACGGGGCATCCATGGACTTAACTTTTTCAGCTTTTTATCTTTCCTTTTAATTTTATTATTTTATAAAATATTTAATATAATATAAAAATAAAAATATATTTTTAATATTATATTATTAAATCAATGAAACTTGAAACATTGGAGTTCCATGCATATGCTTATTGAAGGGAATATAAAATTATATCATATATAATATTATTCTATATTATATAAAATATGAAACTCGGTCTATCCGAGTTCCATTTGAAAAGGCTAATCGTCGTGCGATGTTCCTGAAAAGTTGACAGCTAGTGTGTTTAGTTAGAGGAAAAATATGAGATGTAAATTTTTATTGATAAGCTTTGTGTAAAATTATACATGAAATTTATTCATAAAAAATTTCCCTTCATGTTTACGCCATAACCAAATATGCCCTTAGTCAAGCATGTGGCTTGCGGAATGTTTTGCATTATTAGGAATCTTATTCCCAAGAAAATGGTATACTAAGTGGCATTTTCGGGAATACAATGGGTTTTCCCAAAATACTCATGACAAACTGGTGCCATCTAGTAGCATTCCAGCAAGTTCCAGTGGCGGTCCTGCGACCTCCAGCAATGGTCCGACGACGTTCCAATTGCAATCCGACAACTCAATGAGTGAGCTCTCAACCATCAACCATATAACACTATATATGCAACAATCATAAATCATTTCATTTTTAAATACATAGCTATATAGGAAAACACTTTTCATTCCATAAATTCATAAGCAAGCATTTATAAATTTGTAATCAAACACGAAATCATTTTAACTGAGTGTGCAACAGAGCCTCGAGAAACAATATTTGCTAAGTTGCATAAATACATATATAATAACAGAAGTTATAAAATCATAACCTTTGTCAGAACAAGATATGGGTACCTAACTAGGTCCCGTTTTCTGTGTCTGCTAAGGGCTAATATTGTCCTTGGACGGACAACTTGGTACCAGGGTTAATGATCTCTTCACTGCCATTAACTATATGTTTGTTTCCTTATCTTTGTCGTCTAAACAAGTTTTGTCAAAAAATAACTGAAAGGGTGGGTACTCCATCCTTGGCGCACAAGAGCCCCTAAATTCTTAGTACACTGAGAGTTTTCAATTCATATAATTCTAACAATTTGACTTTAGCATAATTGTGGTTATGCAAATCATGCCTATGGGATCACCATTTGTAGGTATTCTAATTTCAAGCCTACAAAATATGTATCTGGCTGATGCTATGAATCATACTGAATTCAACACCTCTTGATGCCATAAAACTAAAGTTCTAATCCATATCTTAAGATGACATATTTCTTGTTAAAACTCTATATCACAACAACATATTTCTTATTAAAGCCAAATCATACTTAATTCAACGTGGCTCAACTTAACATTTCCATAAAATGATTTCTGAAATTCCAAGTCCTAAAGCAAGGCAATATCATAAATCCATAATTCATGAAACTAAAGCATGCTTTGATCAACATTTCTCCAGCATAGGTAAATATGTTAACTGGATATTCTAAAACATAGTCTAAAACCTAAATCATGAAAACATGATAATGCCATAAATCCATAAGAAAATATTTTCTTAGTAAAATCTTTCTCAAGCATGTAAAACATTTATGATAGCATACAACATAGTAATCATGGTCCCAAGGTTTTGTAAAACTCATTCTTCATGCTATTATCGTAAATCATAATTTTGCTATCTTGACATAATCATGTAAAATCATATATATAATCATACTTTCATTTCTAATTTCATACTTACCAATCACTATGCATAAAACATACTCATAATGCTTAAAATTAAGGCCATGTGTTTGAACCTATTCACCATTTGAAGCCAAGAGTATATGGGCACCACCAACTTGACTTTAAGAGCTTGAAATGGCACCAACAATTGCCATAGAGCAACATTGACTCATGATCATACTCTAATAAGATCTAGATAACTTTAAATTAACTCTAATAACATTGAGGGAGTACCCCCACTTGACAACAATGAAGAATAATAACAACCTATAACATAGAACACGGAATGGGGAAGAAGGAGATGACAAAACCCAACCAAAATCTTACCTTTGATCTCTTGGAATGAGAAGAATTGAGTAGAAAGAGAGGAAAAAAATGGAAATATGTTTGGAGGGATTGAGGATTCGGATATGAAGAGTAGGAGCCCGAGGAAGGGGTTTAAAAAGGGGTGTTGGGGAGATTTGATCCCCAAATCTGAACTTACAAAACTAGAAGATCAAAGAAATAGGATACATAACTCGCACGAGGTTTCAAGGATGGGCGTGAATGCCTGAAACACTCGAACATGATACTCTGATATATAGGCTGATATGCTTGAAGATAGTGCCATTACTGAAGGCCATTGCTCTGTTACTCTAGCTAAGAATATCATTTGTCACATCTGGGCAACTCCGTTTCCTAGGGCAAACCTTTCCCATCGAGGCAGCAACGGCTCCTATGCTGACACTTACACTGGGCATCTATGCTCTGCTACCCTGTGCGCATGTGATCTCTCAAAGATGGGGGCTAAACATCACTTGTATCCTTGGTTAGGTTATTTTTCTCTTACATCTAATATCAACTGATACTACAGGGACTCCTAGTCCTCGATTTCTACACTCATCAATTCTCTACGTGAGTGCCATGTTAACTCTAGAACTTTTCTGAAAGCCTCAATGAAATATGTTTTGAATAACAACAAAGCCAATTTTAGGAAAATATTTTGAAAAATGACTAATGTTTATCTTGAGTTTTTTGAAGTAGCAAACAAGTTTTATTGTTAGCATAACAAGGCTCCATTAAGTGAAAATAATTTCACTTTATATGTACAAACATGTTTTTATCTCATTTTAAGAGATATGATCTAAATGAAAGTGATGATTGTATTAAAAAATCTAGCTTGAAAATGCCTTACGATTTGAAGAAAAGTAACTAGAATAAGAAACCAAGACTCAGGTCGTCAGAAAGTAGCACTAGACTTCAGAAAATATGCTTGGAATGAAGATATCAATTAAACTTTGAAGCAAATGTGTTCTACTATATTCAATCATCTCATTTGCAATGTTTTTATCATCAACAAACTCTAATTGAAGACCAAAAGGCCCAAGATTTATCAAGAAAATGATACCGAATATCAGAAAGCTTACTTACAGTGAAATAATGTCTCTACAAAAAAAGGAGGGAAAATTTGAAAATTCAAATTTGAATTTGAAAAGCCAAGACCCAGTGTTAGAACTGGCATGATATCTCTTTTACCAACTTGGTCAACTGCATCAGCTTCTAGAAGGAAGAGTTCAGAAACCATGCTTCAAAAAGTAAAAGTAGTTTCTGAAAGGACATCGGAAATCCCAACTTTGCAATGGATTTTGTAATAGCTTTGACAAATGGACAGGCTACTCTTCTAGACTACTTTTCCAAGACACAAATGGATGATTAACACGTGTTAATTGGAGATTTAATCAAGGGCAATAATCACAAGGAAGACCATCTATAAATAGAGATATTGTGCTTTCAAAGAATAGAGATGGAATGCTACAAAAATGCAAAAACTCTATGAAAATCTTTCCTCCTCTTCTTATAAAGTTCATTACATCTTGTAATCATTTCCTTTGCTTGTAAAAATCTTCTTCCTATGTTCCTTTATTGTTCATACGTTCTTCCAAAGAAGAATAAGTGGAAAGAAGTCATTCAAGTTTCCTAGGCCTTTCTTTGTAAATCTTAAGGAAACTTGAGTACAGGTTAGTTAGAGTTGCGAACCCAAACACAAACCTTTGTAACCTTGATCCAGTAGTCATCAATATGAGCTAGCTTGGAGAGGCTGGTCAAAAGACTACTTGCAACACGATATTAAAGATGTTTTACTGGTCATGGTTTAGCTTGGGGAGGCTGGTTAAAGACTACTTAGTTTAGCTTGGAGTGGCTGGTCAAAAACTACTCGGTTTAGTTTGAAGAGGCTAGAGAATAACTGGTTGGTTTGTCACAGTGGGGGTTATCTAATGGTTACAGGTGAAAGCTTAGAAAGGCAATTGTAGAGACTATCCTTGTTTTTTTCACAGGTTTGAGAAAGGTTTAGTGGAACTCAACTGTTGTTGAGAACTGGATGTAGGCAGGTTAGCCGAACCAGTATAAAAATATCCTGAGTAGTATCTTTCTTCTCCTTCATCTTTTATTTATTTACTACATTCAGTTCAAATACTATGTTTCTTCTGGAAAACTTTTTTTCATGTGTTTATTAACTTTCTTGGTTCAGAAAGCTCACTTTTTGACTTCTCTAATGCTCTTTCCGCTGCACTTCAAGCTCACAGCTTGATAGCATTTTGATTAAATTTTTCAGAAGCAAAGCACGATTCAACCCCCCCTTTTCGTGCGCTTTTCTACCTACACGTCATGCTAAGTGTTCACATGCCTATACTTCTAGCATGCATATATGCAACACATCAATCATACTCATCATAAAGATCAATCAACAACCATAGCTTGCTCTAAGATCTCTAGAAAATCCTATCATGATAACATACATTATTGGTTCTTGTGAACTACATTTTTTGTATCAAGATCCCTAATCCTTAACCAAACTTCTTCAAGTGTAAAAGTGTCCAATCAAACATCTAACCATATCCGCACATAGAACAAGTTCATGCAATAAAGGCAAACAAAATGCTTTTTTCCTATTAACTTCTCATTATCGTGTTACTAAGCCATACATTAAACATGACATGTTTCATTTAAATCATGTTCATCTAGCTTTCATACATGGTTAAGGGAAGAAAACATTCATCCTACACATACGACCTCCTCAAGTCACTATAACCATGTTTCTGCAAAGCCAACTCAAGCAAAACTATCGTACATGAACATGGGATTCTATTTCATGTTACACAACCTTTTGAAAACCTTTCATCAAGAATCAGCTATTTGCTATGGGCATAAAACAAACTTACCCAAATATCTTAAATTTCATTCAAGTAAAACATGTTTCTAAATTCTTTCTTTCCATAAAGCAAACCAATCATGGTAATGCAAGGTTAACAAAACTTCTTCAAGAAAATTCTTTCATCTAGAATTTGCAAAACTTTTGGCTAAAAGCCTTGAGTATTCACTCCTTTCAAAGGTACTAATATAGCTCTAAAATCACATGCTAAACTCATAAAGCATAACAACATGATAGTACTTAAGGAAATCAGATCGCACTAAACATGAACTTTCAATATCAAGGGAAGCTATTATACTCCTTATTCTAGAAGGCATATTATAATGAGTATGCACCTGCATGAAACCGCATGCTTAACAAACATAAACATATTATTCATTCACCCAAGTCATTATGCTGAAAAAATATGCTAGATTCTCATCAGAACATGCAAAAACCATGCATCAAGGCTCTAAATATCATACAATGCACAAGTACTCTCTAGTCTAATTCTTGGTCTATGAGCTGCAAGGCCAATTACTTACATGCTTGTTTATACTTACACATGCAGTCATGCAATGCTGTTACTCCTTCTTTTAAGTTCTAATTCATCTTGATGAAATCAATTAGTCATATCTTGATCAAAACCTCTAATGACTTATTGCTGACTCTAATCATAGAAAGGTAACTATCATGCTTACAACCATGAAAAGAAAATAAGAAATGGCTGAAATATTCTAGTGCAATCCAAATGCATAATCACTCACCATGAATGCTTGAAACTAGCCTAGCAATCATACAGGGCATGCATACTAAACTCATGTCATGCAAAGGCACAAGCTCTAACTTAAATCATGTAACAATATATTTTCAAAAACACGACATGTAAGATGTTCATGGCATCCAAGGTTGCTTCAAATAATTTCACATAGGAAAACAAGGCATCAATCCTACAATATGCCTATATGCATGATTCACGTTCTCATTGGGATTTTACCTACTAACTCTGGGTCACCCTCATGCAACTCTAGGGTATCAATTTTCTCTATTCTCTGGCTTGCAACTCTCTGAGGTAATGGGCAATCATTCCTCTTTCTGTCTCTAACTGCATTCGTAGCATGTGAGTGTCCCTTATAGGCACTGATCTCCATGGCGCCTTCTACTTGTCTAACAACTAGGTGTGACCAATCGGTCTGTACTAACCCTTCTACTCTGGCTGGCTACTGCCTTGACCTCTTGATTGAGCGATACCGAGACACGTCGGGGGAGGGCACTGAGAACGGTGGCCCTGATCACAGTACCCATGACTGACCTCTATCTTAGCTAGTCATTTCTGCATGTATTCCCTTTTAACGTACTTCAACTTGGACGTGTTCAGTAACTATCTCTGATGGGTTCAAAACAACTTGCTCAAGGCGTCATATGCAACTGGTACTAACTGACGTGGTGTTACTACAGTGGTGACGATCATTAGGTGGTGTAGCTCAGCTAAATGGAAAGATAAGGATAAGATGCTCGATAAAGAATTTAAAAGAAATGACAAAGACTCTTACTGGACCTAGACATAACTGACCTTCTTATAAGCCTCAAATAACATTGCATAAACACAAATGGCTGTAGTTCTATTTACATAAATGCCATGCTATTTTTGGTCACTTGCTCCAGTACCATGCAGGGAAACCTAATGTTCTGATACCACTCTGTCACGACCCAACTTAGGAACATGACCGGTACGTGAGAAGTCTCATCCCCACGTAAGTCTACTAGGTAACGTGTCTCCTTAAATGCATAAAATATAAAAATATGATATTTAAAACATGATTTTCTTCCAAATCAATATTAGTTCCTTTATTTAAAACATAATATTTGTTAGCTCCAAAACCCTATCAATATGCGATTATTTGTTTTGAATGACAACAAAGCCAATTTAAAGAAAATGCTTTGAAGAATGACTGATGTTTCTCTTGAGTTTCTTATAAGATTATAACAGGTCTCTATTGTTGAGCAAGAGCAAGGCATACTCAAATCAGAATATATTTTACTATGCATGTATAAACATGTTTATCTCATATTACGAGATTAGAAATGACATAGAAGTGATATTATATCCTTATCTAAGCAATTAATAGCTAATGATCAGAAGAAGAAGATTTTACCGCTACAAGAAACCAAGTCCTGAGACTTCAAAAAGTAGCACTGGATATCAGAAAGTATGTTCAGAAGAAGATATCAAGCATTCTCTAAAGATCACATGTTACACTATCTTCAATCAGCACAATCGCAAATTAGTCATCATCAAAATGCTTAGTTGGAAGATTAGAAAGTGAAGATATCATCAAGGAACTGATTATGCAAGTCAGAAAACTCACTTCATTGTGGAGCATTGAGCGTTACTGGAAATGGATGAAAATTTCAATTTGAATTTGGAAATTCAAAGAGTCAAATCCCGGTGTCAGAATCGGTCAATCATCTCTTGTGCCTTTGAAGTCAACTATTCCAAGTCCTAGAAGAAAAGGTTCAAAAATCATGATTCAGAAAGTAAGAGTAATTTCTGAAGGACATCAGAAATCTCTTTTCCACAATGGCTTTAGCAAATTGATCTGACAGATAGACAGGCTACTCTTCTAGACTATCTTTCTAAGACACAATAGATGATCAACACGTGTCCCTAGAAGAACAAATCATAGGCAACGGTCATATGGAAGACCTCCTTTAAATAAAGATGTTGCACCCCATTGTAAAAAAAAAAAGATTCCGTGCAAAGAGAAGATATTCTGCAAAAATCTCTCCTCATCTCTAGTAAGGTTCAAATTACTATGTAATCAGATTCCCTACTTGTAAAAATCTTCCTTCTGTGTTCTTAATTAGATTTATGCTCTTCCTAGGGAAAAAGTGATAGAAGGAAGTCATCTAAGTTTTCCTAAGAACTTTTCATATATACGTTAAGGAAACTTGAGTATAGGTTAGTTTGAGTGATAACCCAAACACTTAACCTTTATATCCTCGATCTAGTAGTATCGCAGTAAGATATCTTGTAGAGGCTATTATAAAACCACTAGCAACGTGACAGTAAGGCGTTCTTACTTATCACGATTTAGCTTGGAGAGGCTAGTACAGAACTATTCGGTTCAACTTGGAGAAGTTAGTGCAGAACTACTCAATTTGTGACAGCAGGTGACTTCTAAAGGCCACATATGAGAGCTTGGGAAGGCTAATACAAAAATTATCAATTTGTTCTTTCTCGGGTTAAAAAAGATGTTTTTAGTGGAACCTCAACATTTCTGCTACACTACAAGTTCCACATTTGATAGTATTTCTTTTCTAATGTTTCAGAAATGCAAAAGGAAGCAATGTATGATTCAACCCCTCCTTCTCGTGCACATTTTCACCTACAAGTGGCATCAGAACTAGGCCTTTGAGGGGTTGAGCAACCCAACGATTGCAGAGGACAAAGATCTGAGGGACAGAATGGAGTACATCCTCTTCACAAGATCAATCTATCAACAGACCATCTTCTGTTGATGAGATTCTAAGATCTGGCACAGTTTGCTCAAATGATAAAAGGGACTAGTGGACAAGAACAACAAATAGAAAGAGTTTAGTTGTTCTACTAAGTCAAACCCCTATTCATATACGCTCTAAACTGTAGCTGAATATGCTACATATGTATTGCTTGTTACATATGGAAGGATATATGAAATAGACTATATATGATGTTTGAAGATCTTAAACTGTTTCAAGATATCCTAGATCCTAAGGTTGTCATATCAGATGCACTAAAGCAATAAAAATTGCTAAAACTTCTTTTGAAGTAGAAAGATCTGATACTGATATCTGAGATTGAATATAGAGATGAGATCTCTGTCTGTGAAAAATGTCAAAAGTTCGTAACATCTAAAATAAGGAGATATCAATCTCATGAATGACAGATCAGGACAAAGATCATCTTGAGAAAGTAAATCTGCATATTCTAAAAAGCTTTGACATCATGTATCAAGAAATCCAAGCCTAGTGCTTAAAGGATTTATCCCTATGTAAAGAAGAATCTGCCAGACATCTAGAAAGATGTGTCAAGCGATTATAATGCACTAAAACTTGATGTCATTCTTTGCTTCATGAACAAAAAAACATCAATAAGATTTAAGCAAGGTAAATGTCTTTGCATCTCATCTTTCATATAATATTTTATCTATTTCATATGACAAGTTGCTAGAAGTTTATCAAGCATATTCTTCCATATATCTCAAACCAGTCAATGAACTCGTAAGGTTGCCATGAAATCTTGAGAAAATCAAGCCCAAAGTTGGAAAGCTTAAAGTAAGATATTCTCCAAGGAGATTTTATTCTTCTTAAGTTCTATAAATCTGAAGCCTCCAAAAGATTACATGAAAATGTCAAAAAGTTATTTATGAATTCTTGAAGAGGACTTTATGGCTTCTAAAGGATCTGGCCTATAACATTTGACATATTTCAAAAAATTTTATTTTTGTGAAAATGGTCAGACTTTATAGTTTCAAAAAAATTAGTCTGCAATATATAGAGGAAACAGAAGATGTAAAAGCTATGTAACTTCATCTGTTATATCAATCTTCTGTTTCTGTTCTTCTTGCTATGTGAAGAGATACCTTCCTAACAAATGATTCCTGAAAAGGAATTCCATTAGAAAGGTTGGAAAATCTCTTTCTCTGAAACTAACCAAAAGGACCCAAGTAAGTCTGGTTACCAAAATCAAAATTCTTTCTTACAGGTATATCTAAAAAGCCTTTCTGGCTGAAATTTCAAGAAACAAATTGATGACGATCATTCCAGATTTCATGCTCTGAACTTAAGAATTGTCATAGATCTTGAAGGATAATTCATTCAAGACTCTTTCAAGTACGATGATGGAAAGCTTAACAAAGATCTTGCTAACAATCTCGATGATCTTAAGTAAAGCCCTAGGAAAATATATCTCAAAGAAGTTGCAGAAAGGTAGCAGATGAAA
Source organism: Dalbergia cochinchinensis (assembly GCA_031216125.1). NCBI lineage: Eukaryota > Viridiplantae > Streptophyta > Magnoliopsida > Fabales > Fabaceae > Dalbergia > Dalbergia cochinchinensis. The sequence goes on along the minus strand of CM062373.1, from coordinate 46,348,664 downwards.
GCCAAAGCTTCAGAAAGTAGACTCCAGAACCTCAACATTTTAGAAAGCATGTTCGGACCTTTCAAGATAATCAGAAAGTAATCTTTTTGGACTATGGTATGAGCAGTATATAGATGACATAGAAGCTGAAGAATCTGAATGTACAAAAACTTCATGGAAGCTTCTGTTTTAAAGACAGTTTTCTATTATCTAAGTTCATAGAGTAACTTCCAAGGGTATGAAAACTAGGTTATTCCCTAGTCATATATCAATTGTGTTTTCATCACCACCTTGAACCTAAATGTATTGAAAAAGCTTTAAGCAGTCAAAATTGGGTGGAAGCTTTGCTAAATATGTTGGCAAAGTTCGAGAGAAAAGCAAAATCTACATAACAATGATAACATCATCATCAGTACAAAGAAGATGTTCAAGGACAATCTGGAAAAAACTGACATCATCTAGACAAGCATAACTGCACAAAGGCTAAAAGAAAAAGCACGAGTGATGCTACAATATTTGCATCTAGATGCTGCAGATAAGGAATTAGCAGAAAGACCATCTCTTAAGGTACTCCTTTCACCTATCCTGTAAGACAATACTAATGTTATTTGTCATATCAAGAATCCTTTCAGCACTCTAAATCCATATTTTTGTTTGAGAAATCCTTTTTTATGTGTTATCTTATTTATGTAACATCCTAATTTTTAACCCAATACTCCTAGAACGTATTTAGGTTAACCATTAGTCTATTACTTCTTAGTTTCATCTTTTCTTTAAATTACTTAGCGGAAAATACGAATAAATTTTTCTTTTTGAACTTGAAAACAAAAACGTGAGCCTCGCATTAATATAAAACCTTTCGTTCATCATAAACATAACTTACAAGGAAAAGAAATCACATATAAACATGAAATACAACATTATATTAACCACATATCATAACCACATCATTATAGTTACATAGTACTAGCATCAGTGTTCACACCAAAACATGCATATATATATGGAATACTTCTTATCCACCTACGAGGTTGGACAAGTAACAACCTAGAGACTATCCTATCTATTCTTCCGCAACGACCCTCGGCATCCGTTTGCTGAAGTGACCTTTAAGCACGAACCTCAGAAGAAGTCACGAACCTCGTTACTATCCTTGTCTGGAGACGACACGAAAGAAAAGAGAGGGATGAGAAACTTATTCAAGATTCTCAGTAGGGATTTGCGACTCTAACACAAATGTCATCGTCATCGTCCCCAGCCACTCTGGTTTTCATTATAAAAAGGGTGTGCATACATAAGGATTGATTTTAAACTTCTTAAATCTATTTATCCGAAGTGGGTGTCTTTTAACATGAGTCTTAATGATATGAATGCAATAGATATTGAATGAATGCATGTCAATACCATATGCAAACAGTACTAGCTTTTTAACAAGTATAGCATTCATAGACATAGTGCATGATACATGGGTCATAAAAACATAGATCATAAAACATAGAACATGGAACTTGATACATAGTACATGGTACATGAAACATGAATCATGGAACGTAGAACTTGGTACTTAAAACATGGTGCATGGTAGCTTAACTTGGTTACTTAGGTGACGTTGACATATTATTCTTTTCTTCCTGGGGGCCACCCTAATATTTCTCCCTTTTGAGAAATCTCTAGGTTATGAGCTCATACCCAGCTAGTCGTCACTAGCATCTGGACTTATCACATTGTGATAAGTTAAAAATCCTAACTTAAAGTACGGGTCTAGGGGGCATAGAATCACCTCATCCCCACCTATAGTTTGATGGTTCCAAAGGATCATTTTCTCATAGTTTAATATCACCTTAAGTCTTATCATGTTATGGCAAGATGCCCCATAGTTCATGCATGTTACATATGAATCACCTCATCCCCACCTATGGTTTGATGGTTCCAAAGGATCATTTTCTCATAGTTTAGTCATAGCAAGATGCTACATATTTCATGCATGTCACATATATCGTGTAATTCTAACATAGGCATTTTTAAAGTTCTAAAGGGAACCATAACATGCAAATGATACAATCATCATTTAAGAGCAATAACTCGCATAGCATCATAGTGGTCATGAGACAACACAATAATCCATCATCATTCACATAGAACATATAAATCATTCCCTTAAGAATAAACCCCTAAATCGGGTAACCTCAAACTTCCAAATTATTTCCTTATGCCTCTAAGGGATTGATTAATCTCATTACCATAATTTATTAAGTCCTAGAACCTAATTTATTGTGGCTGGGCAGCATAGGCAGTAAGCATAGTTTTGATGGATTACGGTGTTCTAGAAGTTGCGTTTTAGATCCTTTCTCTTTATCGACTTTTCCTATGATGCAAGAATTAATACCTAAGCCAATTATGAGTCACTCTCACTCATCTAGACATCATATAATGTGATTCTATACACTTAAACAAGGCTGGAACAGAATGTATAAGTTCAGTTCCGCAAGGGTTCTAGAAACTACGTTTCAGACCCTTTTTAAGTTCTGTCTTCGCCTAAAGCACTATAAATCATCCCTAAACCAATTGTAAGGGATTCCTATACATATAAACTAATTATAAAACATGATTTTTGCACCTAAGGGTTTCTGGACAGAAACAGTTTTACTTTTGATTCTAAGTGTTCTAGAATTCACATTTTCAAGCATTTCAAGTTACTAGGCATGCCTAAGATGCCTAGAACCTTTATCATACATAAGGCAAGGTATTTAAACACATATAGACCACCCAAAACAGAATTTAAGGTGCTGGAAAATAAAAGGGCAGAGTCAAAACTTGAAGGCATGTAAATGCTCAAAATAAAACATTTCTAGTTCACATAGTTTGCTAGTTTCTCTTGGAACACTTTTGAAACTTCTAAAACTCTTTGAAAATCAATTTATGTTGTCAAAAACCTTTACAAAAGACATAGGGCAGTACCTATCTATTTTCTTTCATGGTTAGAATTTAAATCATAAAAACATGCTTGAAGCATTCTTCAAGACTACCTATGCTTAAGAAAATCCTAAAACATAGGTTATAGGCCCTTGTAACTAAATGAAACTCATGCTTAAGCCATTATCATCACATGGCCAAATGCATATCCAAGAAATACCTCCTTGATAGATCTTTTCTCAAGATGAAATGGGCAAGTCTTTGAGCTCTAATATCTTAGGTGATGACATAAAATAAACGTGCTATGCATTTCATTTTAGAGTCCTTTAGAAAGTAAAGTGATAGCTCAAAGTAAATATGAAGTGCATATTCATTTTCATTCTTTGAGTTTAGTGAGGACTTGAAATATAAAATGAGATGCAAAGCTTGGAATTTAAACGTGCATAATGCAAGTTCATTCTTTATCTTGGGATTTAGTGATGGCATAGAAAATAAACGTGCTATGCAAAGCGTGAAATAAACGTGAATGCAAGTTACTTTTACATCTTGACTAGAGCTCTTAGAAGACTTTAAAAAGGAACTAAGTCCAACCCAAAACTTATCCTCACAAGAAAAGACATACTAATAACACCAAGATATATAAAAAGAGAAGTTATATCCTCAAAGACCATGAGGTGGCCGAATCCTCATCATGAAGAAACAAACCATTTTTGAACTCTAGGGACCAAGATCTTGATGATTCAAACACCAACATCTCAAGTCCTCATCATTGAGTATTTTACTATGCTCTAAACTTCCATAAAAACCAAACTCATGGTAAACATAAAGGAATAAAACCGAAATCATACTTGGTCTAGGAACCAAGTTCAAGCTCTAGAGTTTTGTTCATGTGACATACATCAACATGAAACGCTCATCATCAAGCTTTCATTTTTTCCAAGTCTTAGAAGCCTACATGGCCGAAAACATGGAAGGAAAAAGTGAAGTCCAAAAGAGTTCAAGAGACATAAACTCCTTTCCTTCTCAAACTTGATAAAAAGGATGTAACTTTCCTTAAAAAAATTCAAGCTTTAGAGGTTGTTGAGTGACAAGCACCAACATGACAACCTCATCATCAAGCTTTCATTTTTCTCATGGGTTTAGGCCTTCATGGCCGAAACATTAAAGGAGAAAAGAGAAGTTCAAACATTCAAGAGAAACATAGCTCATACTTGACTAAAACTTGAAAAAAGGTGAGGCTTTTCTTCAAAAGATTCAAGCTTTAGAGGCCTCATGTTGAGATAAACTCATAGTTACATCTTGGAGAGCACTCATCATCAAGCCATCATCATCTTGGCCTTGAGGCTGAAAATAAAAGAAAAGGAAGAGGATTAAACCAAAAATAAAACTTCATGGATGTTCATCCAAACAACATTTTTCCAACAAGATCAAGACATAGAGAACAAGGAAAGCATTTTTAGAAAAACTCCCTACCTAGTACTTGTGCTCTTGAAGATGGAGAAAGGTTTGATCTTCAAAAACAAGAAGAAGAAATCTCCTTTGAACTTGGGTATGTATTTTCGGCCAAAAAAGGAAATGGAGGAAGGATGTGTTGTTAGCTTGTGTTTGGACTTGGATGTGTGTTTAGAAGAAAAAGATATGAAGATTGGAGGTGGAGAAGGTGGCGGTTTTGGCTTGGACAAGGAGGAAGAAAGGAAAATTTGAGAGAACTTGGAGAGACTAGAACTTGCTCTTGGAAGTTTAAACTTTGCAAATGAACTAAAGTAGCAAAATGTTCACCAAGGCAAGCTATATATAGAGCCTTGAGTCATGAATGAGTGGAGGGGAAGAGGCCATGTGGTTTTCTTCTAGAATGAGGGCAGTGTGTGGAAGAGAATGAATGAGAAGTTGTCTTAGAGACATGGCCATTTGTGTGCCACACATTCAAACAACATGTGATGCAAAGTGGAGGGAAAAGTGGCGCCATTTTTGGGCAGCCATGGGGGCAAAATTCATCTTCGCTAATCATGGTTTAAAGGTGTGTTTAGGTGTGCTATGGATTAGACTTAGGATTAAGGGTTGTTAAGTAGGTACTTTAAGTAAACTCATTAGTTAATTAAAGCTATAATTCCTTAGGTTAGAAGTGGTCTTGTAGGTTTAATGGAGTCAAAACCTCTATGACTAGTGATGTGAGTGTGACAACCTTTCTTAGAAATGGGAGCATGAATAATGAAAACACTATTCATAGATACTTTCTCTTTTTAAAGGAAGAGACTAGAATTAAGTTTGAATTTCCTTAAGTAATTCTAGGTTCCAATTAGTTTTAAATAATGATTTTGGCTCTAGATTAATTATGAAAATTAATTAACCTTTAATTAGAGCCTAATATTGCCTAGGTTCTGAGTTAGATAACTCATTAAGCGCAAAATGCACTAAGCATGGGCAAAATCGTAATTTTACTCAAAAACTGCCCGGGACCACCGGGACTTAAACAAACCTTAAAAAAACATAGTTCATGCCTTAAAATCATTGTTTTGAACCTCCGGGCAAAGTCCGGGTCAAAACGGAACTTAAAACTGCCTTAAATTACTATAAGGGTATTTTGGTCATTTACACTCAGAAACTTCAAAAATGAGATTCTTCTGCTCTATTAAACACGTCATCACATATAATCCCCTTCAAACATTACAATAGCCCTATGAGGATGGCCGAGGTCGGTCATCCTCGATTTTCAGGTAAAAATGACCTCAGGGGCATTTTGGTCATTTTTACGCTTAGAGAAAATCAGGGTGTTACAGTTTAAAACAGAGATATAAAGTTATAAATATGATTACTAAAAACTCTGTGTCAAGAAGTATTCATAAAATTTATTGCTAAAGATCTTTTAAATATTTTTCTATTTTTTGAAAAGCTTTCTTATTCTTTAAACTTTTTTTTTTACATCTACATAAGCATTCATACATAAAACATCGCTAGGGTTTCTCTCTTCATAACTTCCACCTAAAGTCCTAGCAAGCCATCAGAAGTCATCAGTCAAAGTATCCTCCTAAATTTACAATTTGTCAGTTTGCAAGTATAGCAGAAAATTCAGTTTATTTGACCAGCTAGATGGTCACAACATCAAGAAATCAGAACTCTATATCAGAAGCACAAAATGCAAGATCAGAGAATCAGCAAGTGTACCATACATGAGTTTGCAAGTCCTCAAATCCTTGTGAGGAATAGTTTATCAGTTTGCATGATTAGAAAGAAGACGGGTTAATTAGAAAGAAGATCGGTTAGTCAGAAAGAAGATTTCGAGGATCAGATAATAATAGGTATATGGGAGTACAGTATTCAGTGTAGGAAGATGACCCTATCATGAGGTTGTAAAGTCTCTCCAGTAGGTTAGAAAGTAAAACTTGAAACTTGAAAAGTAACTCCTTCAAAAAGTAATATCATGAGTCAGAAAATTCTCTTTCTGAAAGAAGGATAAAAAGGCGGGATAATTCTCACTCTTTTGAGCTTCTCTCTCCCATGTTGCTTTGCTTTCAGTCATGTCACATCACTTAAAACCTCCACATCTCACACTTCACCTTTATCTTCATCTTCCCAAACATGCTTCTTCTAACCACTTCATCTTCACATATATCCATTTGTAACCTCAAATCTTCCTCTCTATCTCAAACCTTCATTCTTTGACTAAACCTCCGGATATCCTTCTAAGTTTTCTTCACCATTTTTCCTTTCAAAGCTTCTATCCTTGTGCCCTAGCTTCACAATTTCTTTCACACAAACACCAATCCTATATGGCTGAAGGAAAGCATTGCTCTAGTTATATTGTCAATATGGGGACGCTAATCATGTTTGATGAATCCTCATTGCTAGAAACACTACACTAACAACTTCTTTCAATGGCCAGTTGCCCCTGGCAAATAGCTAGGACAGGAATTGATGATTCAAATTCTGATGGAAGTTGTCTCCTTCCAAGGATAGGCAGGGTTTATTAATACCATGGACAGAGTCTTCACTGGAATGGTCATAGCATTCTACTCACAATTGGAACAAGTGTCTGATTCCCTACTGATCACCTACATCAGAGGCACTCACATGACTCTGAGCATAAAAAGTCTTTCCTGTATTCTCAATGCTCCTAATAAAGGTGTCAATTGCTCATCTGAAGAAGATTTGGTTCACATCCCTTGGAGTATCAGTAGAGAAAGTCTCCAGTTATCTCACGGGCTCTCCCAAACATCAACCTAACGAAATAACCACCACCATGCTAAACTCCAAAGCACGCCAGGTCTTTGCTCTTATCAAGTTCTCTCTTTTTCCAAGGATAGGAAGCACGCACTTACTGGTTGGGATGGATTGCATGTTGCTATTCTGTCTGCTGACAAAACAGAAAGTAAACTTGCCTAAACTTATTTTTGACTGCATGTTGAGTGCAATTTCTCCTGAAAAAAAGAAAATTATTGAGGTTCCTTTTGTGATTCTTTTAACCAAAATCTTCAAATACTCATATTACCCACTAGCAAATAAATGGTATGGTTGGAACTGAATATGTCATATCTAACTTTGGGACTCAGAGGAAACCTATCGATGAACCCATTCAGAGAAAAGGGATGCAAAGAGACGTGCAATCAATCTAGGCAATAACTCTAAAGACTCTGTAAATCCTCTGTCAGATACAAGACCCAATAGTAACACCATTCCATTATCCAAAACTTTAGGATCTAAAACTGATCAAGGCAGCAGAATTCAGACGTATAATAATATATCTTCCCTAACTTTTAAGATACAATCGTCAAATGTTATACAGGAAGTATGGTTCCTGAAACCATCTTTACACGTGCTAGTGATTCTCCTCTTTCTCATACTGAACAACCTTTCTCTAATGCCCCACCTATACCTCAACTAGTTCAAGATCAGGGTGCTGATCAACCCTTCTCTAATCGTCATCAGATCGCACTTCCTCTAAACTTCACCTATCCTGAAATAAGGACCTTCTGGCAAATCAACAGATTATTTCTAATAGACTTGACAGTCTGGAAGGTAGGCCCCGAAATCATGATGATCTATTATGATAGATTGTCTAGAATACTTCTGATATTCTATAAGAACTAAGACGCGGAGATTGAAGATGATATCTCTAGTTTCTAGGCACACCTCCTTTTTTATGATGCCAAAGGAGGGGAAAAAATATGACTTGAAGAAAATCATGTGCTGATGAAGCTAATGGATTCAAGAGGAGCTACCGATGGAATTTTGAGGACATGTTATGCTTTGGTATGAAGACTATGCTAAGATATTCAAGGGACGTCTTATGCTGAGATGGAGTTCAGAGATTTTTTTTATCAGTATGCATTTTTTTTTGTTATCTTCTGTTTTTTTTTTTTGTAACTCTCTGACATTTAGAGTTCTATAGAGTTATATATAAATAGTTTGTTCGTCTCTTTTCTTATATACCTTGTTTTTTATGCATTTATGATTTGTGTTTCATGTTTTTTTTCCTTATTAAACTCTAATTCATATTGATGCTCTTTCTATGCTCAGCTAATCATATATTTCTTTGCTAGATGTGTGCTTTTTATTTCTTACGTGTATGCTTTAATCTGATCATTAATATATACGTTGGATGTTAGCTTTAGAAGCACAAGTTAGTTATTGCTCTGATACTACTTTTAATATGCTGAGCCTTAATATGTATGATGAGCTTAATTGTTTTCATTATCTTTAACAGAACACATTCTCCTCAACATACATATAAGATGTTTCAAAAAGTAATGTATAACTTGATGAAAGTATGGTTGTAAATAGTTTCTAACAAGTTTTCAGAAACTCACGCTTACACATTTTTAAACAACTGAGATTAGTTAACAAACTTAAAACTCTCTCAAAGTGTGTTGTGTTGATATGTCTATATGTGCTGTGTTCATTTTATGAAACAAAATTCATTTTAAAAAAATCATATGCCCTTGTTTTGTAGACATCTTTTCATGATATGATACTTTTGAGAGAAGTTCACTGCCCATATGCAAAATCTCATCATCCTTTCAAATTCAGGGATTGATCCCAAATGAGTTTCAGAAACCTCACATAGCAATATGTTCTTTTTTCTTAAGGTTTCTCTAAGCATTAGAAACTATATAAGCTTCAGTGTGTTTTCCCTAAAATCACGAATGCTCTCTTACGTTGATCATATCCTTAAGTATTCCTTTCAAAATTTCTTTTGGATAAAGACATGCTAAAAATAGATCTAGTCAAGATAAAATATCACAAGTATTTCTTGTTAAGGTTTTCAAAGCATGTAGATCTTCAAAAAACTTCTTTTCATGACATAAAATCAAGTTGGTTATATATCAATGGCTTAAATGGTTCTCTCTTGACTCTCTGCTTTGATACTTTTTCAGAAAGTGTGTTAAGCCTAATCTACGCTTCAAGCAAAACAACAAACAGCTATGATTAAAAGTCACTTAAGGCTAAAAATGCTTTCATATGATTCATATCATGCCTTGAGAAAAGAATTTTCTGAAAAACACTTTCTGTGGTAAAGTTGAAAGAATATGATATATCATGCTTATATTTTCGCAATATTTCTTTCAATTATCTTTTCAAAAGATTTTCTTCAAATTTGTTTGTCATCATCAAAAAGGGGGAGATTGCTAGCTCTAGAACCCTATTGATATGCGATTATTTGTTTTAAATGACAACAAAACCAATTTTAGAAAACAAATGCTTTGAAGAACGATTGATATTTCTCTTGAGTTTCTTGTAAGATTATAACAGGTTTCTATTGTTGAGGAAGAGCAAGGCTTACTCAAATGAGAATATATTACACTATACATGGGTAAACATGTTTATCTCATACTATGATATTAAGAATGACATAGAAGTGAAATTATATCCCTATTCAAACAATTGATAGCTAACAATCAGAAGAAGATGATTTTAACACTGCAAGAAACCAAGTCCTACGAGTTCAGAAAGTACACTCAGAAGAAGATATCAAGCATTCTCTGAAGATCAGATATTACATTGTCTTCAATCAGCATAATCGCAAATCAATCATCATCAAAATGCTTGGTTTAAAGATCAGAAAGTGAAATATCGTCAAGGAACTGATTACGCACGTCAAAAAGCTCACTTCACTATGGAGCATTCAGCGTTACTAGAAATGAAGGGAAATTTGAATTTGAATTTTGAAATTCAAAGAGTCAAATCCCAGTGTCAGAACCGGTCAATCATCTCTCATGCCTCTGAAGTCAACTATTCCAAGTCTTAGAAGAAAGAGTTTAGAAACCATGATTCAGAAAGTAAGAGTAATTTCTGAAGGACATTAGAACTCTCTTTTCCACAACGGCTTCTGCAAACTGATCTGATGGAAAGACAGACAGGCTACTCTTCTAAACTATCTTTCCAAGACACAAATGGATGATCAATACATGTCGCTGGAAGAACAAAACATAGGCAACGGTCATACGGAATACCTCCTTTAAATAGAGATGTTACGCCCTATTATAATAGAGAGAGACTCCATGCAAAGAGAAGATATTCTGCAAAAATCTCTCCTCATCTCTAGTAAGGTTCAAATCATATATTATGTAATCAGATTCCTTACTTGTAAAAATCTTCCTTCTATGTTCTTGATTAGATTTATGCTTTTCCTAGGGAAAAAGTGATAGAAAGAAGTCATTCAAGTTTTCCTAGAAACTTTTCATGTATATGTTATGGAAACTTGAGTGCATGTTAGTTTGAGTGGCAACCCAAAAACTTAACCTTTGTATCCTCGATCTGGTAATGATCACTGAGATAGCTTGGAAAGGCTACTATAAAACCACTTGCAACGCAACAATAAGGTGTTCTTATTGATCATAGTTTAGTTTGGAAAAGCTAGTCAAAGACTACTTACGGCTTGGAGAGGCTAGTAAAAAACTAGTCAATTCAGCTTGGAGAGGCTGGTGCAAAACTACTTGTTTCAACTTGAAGAGACTAGTACAGAACTACTCGTTTCAGCTTGGAGAGGCTGGTACAGAACTACTCAATCTGTGGCAGTAGGTGATTTCTAAAGGTCACAAATGAGATTTTAGGAAGGCTAATGTAAAGACAATCCATTTGTTCTTTCTTAGGTTAAGAAAGATGTTTTTAGTGGAACACATTTGTTAAGTACTGGATATAGGCAGTTTGGCCAAACCAGTATAAAAATATTTGTATCTCATCTTTCTCTCCTTAATCTCCTTATATTTATTATTTTATTCATACGCTGATATTTTGTTCTCGTCATTCTGTTGTTTATTTTTGTGATGAAAGTTTATTAACCAGCTTCAGAAATCTACTTTCTGAATCACTAACTATATTTCCTGTAACATCTTAAAAATTGTTTAAAAATTAATTTGAACTTTATTAGACATAATTTTAAAAATCTGACAGTTTTAATAATAAAGAGGACGGTCTAACAGATTTGCAAAAAAAAAATATATGAATAGTAATTGCAAGCCCCGCAGGCCCATCGGGACAGTCGAAACCTCAGATTCGGGACCAGGAGATGCCCGGAACTGAGAAAAGAAAGGGTTAATATTAGAAATAGTGAGAATTGAAGATTTTATACTTGAAATTAATTTTTGGGCAATGTTTGATTACTCGGGTATAATATTTTACCCGTTCGGTGAAATTTTGGTGTACGAATTCTAACATCGAAAACCAATTTGATCTCTACAATATGAATGAGATTATCTCTTTAAATCAAATGAATGGCTAAGATTCAATCTTGAATTACAAGATTGAATCATAACCATCCATCTTACTTTATTAGATTTTATATTATCTAATTATAATATATGATAATCATGCATTTATTACATGATAAACTTAAAACCAAACTTGTCATTCTTGGCCATCCATTTTTGCTTCTCAAAAGCTTGGAAACTTGGTTTAAGCCTCAAAAATCCTAGCCTAGACTGGCTAAATCCACAAACTCCCCTCACTAAAGTTCTTCCTCTCATCGATACCTACAATTCTAACTGATTAGAATTTGAATCTATCACATTTTTCCACCTTGAGAGATCATTCATCACTGCCTAAGGAAGGATTTGATGTTGATTTGGTGGCCTTGAAGTGAGCAAGATCACTCTTGTAACATTCTTGAAGCTAACATCCTTAAAGCTACCAAACTAGGGCATTTTAAACCTCTTTTACATTCAACTCTGTTTTTATGATTTGCCTCCTTATTTGGCAAAGATTTTTAGTTGAATTGGTTGATTATATATTCATATTGATGTGTTAATTTTGATGGAGTGGTTTGATATTGTGAAAAATGATATTTGTCAAAAGAGAATTTGACACACGTTGCTAGATTTTCAGATTTCAACAGGACAGGGTTTTCTTACGAATTTTCTGGTTCAATTGTAGTCATTTTTATGAGCAATAAAAATTACATGTTGAAGCTAACATATTAGGAAATTTTGAGAATTTTTGTGGTACATGATAAGGACTTTTACTACCTAAGAAAAATCATAAACCAAAGTTGTAACTGTTCTGCCTGAGATGTTGACTCTGAAGCTGTGAATTTTGCTAATTTTGTTACCATTCCAAATGATTGATTTTTCCTTTAAACTTTTACAGGTGGTTGATAACATATTGAAGTATAACCATGATTTTTATTATGAGTTTATTCAATCATTTTCTAGGGTTAAAAATTATGAGATTCCAGTTCTGAGCTAAGATTAGGTGGTCTCTGACCACTAAATTTGTTGAATTTTATTATCACAATTAGAGACCTCTATTTGCACTGAAAATTTTGGAAATCCTTGGGGACACATTGGGGTGTCTTGGAGAATTTTTATAGCCCTTGCAATGGATTTTTGATGTGTAGAATAAATTTTACTCCTTAAGTTTGAATTCTGCCAACATGCTATATTTGTGCTAAAAATGAATTGATGCTTTGAATTGATGGAATAATGACCTTTGGTTCAAGTATGATATATATGAATACATGCTAGTGACTTTAAGGAATGGTTTGAGGCAATATTGGAATCATATTATGAATGAATGTGTATATGTGCCTCATGCATGCATTTGGAAAAGAAAAGTGAATGATATACACATGTGCTAAAAGAGAATATAGGAACTTTAATTGTGTATGTTCTGACATATGGAGAAAACAAAAATAAGACTTAGATTGAATGAAGGAAAAGCAAAAATAGGAACTTTCCCAAGATACTATAAGTGTGCATATTCTGATATATGGAGAAAATAGAAACAAGACTTAAGTTGAATTAAGGAGAAGGCAAAAAGAGGAACTTTCCTCGATATATTATGAGTCGGTAGACGTACCAACTAGAAATAAAATTGTGTGATTCAGAAATAGAAAAAAATGAAGTTTGATGATCACGTATAGGATTGAGCTCATCCTGATAAGCAGTCTATTTCCCTTTTTGGTGTTATTCACTATAAATACCATTTGATATAAATTGTATACACTAAGTCTTTCCTATGTCAATGAAGAGAGAAAGTTACACTGAATTGAGTTTTACAGCGTGATATGAGCTAAGTCTTTCCTATGTCAATGAAAAGAGAAAAATACACTAGATTAAATTCCTTGGCCATAAAAAGAAACGCACAATTTATTATTATTTCTGCATATAAGTTTACATGATAATGCTTATAAGAATGAAATTTCTACTTATGTTTTGGTTGTTATTTTTGAATTATCTGCTTAGAATGATTTACTAGATATTTGAACATTACAATATATATATATATATATATATATATATATATATATATGCATTAAGTGATTGATCATTAGAAGCTACCCACTTCGAGAGTATGATTTGAAACCTTAAAAATGAACCATTGTTATGAAATGCATGATCACTCTTTTTCTAATAAACTGAAGTGGATGGCGTGATGACGATAACATTATGAGTGAGTTTTTGGGGAGTTGCCCTACTGAGAATTATATAATTCTCACCCCTATGTGTTTTGTGTTCTCGTGTCCCCTCCAGGTTGATCTAGAGAATGACGCAGCTGCTACGGGAAAGAACTCGAGATTGCAGTAGTTGATATTTTAGTTCACTATGTTTAGTTGGAGTCATATGTATGTAAATGTAATAGAGATTGTGTATGTATTAAAGCTCATAATAAAGCTTCCTTATGTAATTGACTTTATATTAAATAAATGTTTTGTATCCTTGTTATATATTTTAATCAAATTATGTCAGTTATTACACTAACCCATCGAATTTGCTATAGTTATTTAAGAAAGTTTCGCTAATTTATAAATAACCACTCTCGAGTCCGATGTCATGACTTAAGGGTGACATTTCACTTGGGAGGATATTATATTATGGTATCAGAGCAATTCTTCCTAGTAGGACCTTAGGGAATGCATTGGCTATGTTTCCAAAGCGTAGATGAGTCATGCCTTGAATCTTATCTATATAATAGGATATAGGGTTTAGATATGCATGACAATCTAGTGGTGCTGTTATTGGTTGCTATTACACTTAGCATAGTGTTGAGCCTGATCAACTCAATATCTTTGTTTGGTGTATTCAGGAACTAATGGCAAACCGTAGACGTATTAGGAGCGGGAATGCTAAGTTGGATGACATCATGGATACTCTCTGTGAGATGGCTATAGATATGAGAGCATGAGCCGCAATGGCTAAATGGATAATGGAAAGCTTAAATCGGAATGCAGCAGAGCTGGAGTTCATGGCACTCAAGCAAGGTTCCATGAGTGTAGCAGAGTACATGGCCAAGTTTGAGGGGCTCTGCTAGTTTTCTACTAATTATTAGCACAATTTTGATGAAGCTTGGAAGTGCATGATGTATGAAGGAGGGCTATGGAATGCTATTGAATCAGTCATGAGTCTCTTAGAGGTCAAAGATTTTGATACTCTGGTGAACGAGTGTCGACTTGCAGAGGAATCCAATAGGAAGCTAGCAATTACAAAATATGCTAGGGATGATTCTAAGAAAAGGCTGGCACCTAAAGACTAGGATTATGAGGATGTCCCACCCCAAAAGAAGCAGTTTCAACCCAATCTATATGAGGATAAACAACAACAACGATCAACCAAGAGGCAATATTGCCCAAAATGTGGGAAGAACCATGGAGGTAAACCTTGTAGGGCTGGGCAAAATGTATGCTACTGCTATGGAAAACCTAGGCATAAGATTTGGGAGTGTCCAGGGAGATACACAAAATTTGCTAGGAAGTCACCACACAAGAGTACTAAGAGCTGAGAGGACATCACCACCTGACAATCTGATCCTAGGTAGGGCATTTTAGGATTCAATTATTATCTTTCGACTGAATTGTTTGAGCTGTGTGTGAATTGCTTGTTTGATTTATGAAAAATGTCTTTTGAAAATTGTTTTCAAATGAATTTTGAGGACAAAATTCTTTTTAGGGTGGGTGGTAATGTAACACCCTAAAAATTATTTAAAAATTAATTTGAGCTTTATTAGACATAATTTCAAAAATCTGACAGTTTTGATAATGATGAGGACAGTCCAACGGATTTGTAAAAAAAGAAAAAAGAAAAAGAAAAAAATGTGAATGGTAATTTGTGGGCCCCGCGGGCCCATTGGAACAGCCGAAACCTCAGATCTGTGACCAGAAGATGCCTGGAACTGAGAAAAGAGAGGGTTAATATTAGAAATAGTGGGAATTGAAGATTTTATACTTGAAATTAATTTTCGGGTAATGTTTGATTAGCCGGGTATGGTATTTTACCCGTTCGGTGAAATTTCGGTGAGCAAATTCTAACATCAAAAACTAATTTGATCTCTACAATATGAATGAGATTATCTTTTTAAATCAAATGAATGGCTAAGATTCAATCTTGAATTACAAAATTGAATTATAACCATCCATCTTACTTTATTAGATTTGATATTATCTAATTATAATATATGATAATCATGCATTTATTACATGATAAACTTAAAACCAAGCTTGTCATTCTCGGCCATCCATTTTTGCTTCTCAGAAGCTTGGAAACTTGATTTAAGCCTCAAAAATCCTAGCCTAGACTTGCTAAATCCACAAACTCCTTTTACTAAAGTTCTTCCTCTCATTGATACCTACAATTCTAACCGATTAGAATTTGAATCCATCACATTTTTTCACCTTGAGAGATCATTCTTCACTGCCTAAGGAAGGATTTGATGTTGATTTAGTAGCCTTGAAATGAGCAAGATCACTATTGTAACATCCTTGAAGCCAACATCCTTAAACCCACCAAAGTAAGGCATTTTAAACCTCTTTTACATTCAACTCTATTTTTATATTTGCCTACTAATTAGGCTGAATATTGATTGATTATATATCGATATTGATGTGTTAATTTTGGTGGAGTGGTTTGATGTTGTGAAAAATAATTTTTGTCAAAAGAGAATTTGACACATGCTGCTAGATTTTCATATTTCAACAGGACAGGGTTTCCTTGTGAATTTTCTTGGTTCAATTGTAGTTATTTTTATGAGCTATAAAAATTATATGTTGAAGCTAACATATTGAGGAAACTCTAAGAATTTTTGTGGTCCATGATAAGGACTTTTACTGCCTAAGAAAAATCATGAATCGAAATTGTAACTGTGCTGCCCGAGATGTTGACTCTGAACTGTGAATTTTGCTAATTTTGTTACCATAGCAAATGAGTGATTCTTCCTTTAAAATTTTTATAGGGGGTTGATAACATATTGAAGTATAACCATGATTTTTATTATGATTTTATTCAATCATTTTCTAGGGTTAAACATTATGAGATTCCAGTTCTAAGCTAAGATTAGGTGGTCTCTGACCACCAAATTTGTTGAATTTTGTTATCACAATTAGAGACCTCTAATTGCTCTGAAAAGAGAACCTTAGGGACACATTGAGGTGTCTTAGAAAATTTTTATAGCCCTTGCAATGGATTTTTGATATGGAGAATAAATTGTACTTCTTAAGTATGAATTCTGCCAACATGCTGTATTTGTGCTGAAAATGAATTGATGCTTTGAATTGATGGAATAATGACCTTTGGTTCAAGTATGATATTTATGAATGCATGCTAGTAACTTTAAGGAATGGTTTGAGGCATGATTGGAGTCATATTATGAATTAATGTGTATATGTGCCTCATACATGCATTTGGAAAAGAAAAGTGAATGATATACACATGTGTTAAAAGAGAATATAGGAATTTTAATCGTGTATGTTCTGACATATGGAGAAAACAAAAACAAGACATGGATTGAATGAGGGGAAGGCAAAAATAAGAACTTCCTCAAGATACTATGAGTGTGCATATTCTGATATATGGAGAAAACAAAAACAAGACTTATGTTGAATTGAGGGGAAGACAAAAAGGGGAACTTCCTCGGAGATATTGTGAGTCGGTAGATGTACCGACTAGGAATAGAACTGTGTGTGATTCGAAAATGGGAAAAAATGAAGTTCGATGATCATGTATAGGATTGAGCTCATCCTGATAAGCAGTCTATTTCCCTTTTTGGTGTTATTCACTATAAATACCATTTGATATAAATTGTATACATTAAGTCTTTCCTATGTCAATGAAGAGAGAAAGTTACACTGAATTGAGTTTTACAGCGTGATATGAGCTAAGTCTTTCCTATGTCAATGAAAAGAGAAAAATACACTAGATTAAGTTCCTTGGCCATAAAAAGAAACGCACAATTTATTATTATTTCTGCATATAAGTTTACATGATAATGCTTATAAGAATGAAATTTCTACTTATGTTTTGGTTGTTATTTTTGAATTATCTGCTTAGAATGATTTACTAGATATTTGAACATTACAATATATATATGCATTAAGTGATTGATTATTAAAAGCTACCCGCTTCGAGAGTACGATTTGGAACCTTAAAAGTGAACCATTGTTATGAAATGCATGATCACTCTTTTTCTAATAAACCGAAATGGCTGGGGTGATGATGATGACATTATGAGTGAGTTTTTGGGGAGTTGCCTACTGAGAATTGTATAATTCTCACCTCTATGTGTTTTGTGTTCTCGTGTCCCCTCCAGGTTGATCTAGAGAATGACGCAGCTGCTACGGGAAAGAACTCGAGATTGCAGTAGTTGATATTTTAGTTCACTATGTTTAGTTGGAGTCATATGTATGTAGATGTAATAGAAATTGTGTATGTATTAAAGCTCATAGCAGAGCTTCCTTAAGTAATTGACTTTATATTAAATAAATGTTTTGTATCCGTGTTATATATTTTAATCGAATTATACTAGTTATTACACAAACCCATCAAATTTGCTATAGTTATTTAAGAAAGGTCCGCTAATTTATAAGTAATCACTCTCGAGTCCGATGTCATGACTTATAGATGACGGTGCACTTGGGAGGATGTTACATTTCCGCTGCACTACAAGTTTCACACTTGATAATATTTGTTTTCTAGTGTTTCAGAAATGTTAAAAGAAGCAATGCACGATTTAACCCCCCCCTTCTCGTGCACATTTCCACCTACAATATTCACATTCATGAAAACTAGGGTATCTAATATTCAAACTCTAAAAACCCTTTTTAACCAAATTTGCTAATCATAAAATCATAACTGTTTCAACATGTAATATAAATCTTAAATCTTAAAATCAGCTTAACACTTGAAAATTGAGTCACAATCTTTTCTTTGGCCTGTTATATAAAATCAAATCAACTTTACCATTTTAAATCCGTACTTGTAAACTGAAAACACAAGCATAATTGTTTCAAATACTGAAATCTAATACAACATTTGAAAATAATACATAGATTGGATCCTGCCTGTATGTCTACTGGAGCTCTCTAATACTAACATGAACATATACTAAACCTTACACCAAAATAAGGCTCACCATTGGGAAGAGCTGCATCTACCAAACTGGGCTGAAATTGAAAATGTATCTGCTACTATGAGAGGAAGGGAGAGGGGTGAGCCAACGAACTCAATAAGTGAGCTCTCACCTATCACCCACATGGGACAACCGAGGAATATACACATAACACTATACATGCAACAATCATAAATCATTCGATATTTAAATACATAACTATACAAGAAAACACTTTTTATTCCATAAATTCATAAGCAAGCATTTATAATTTCGTAATCAAACATGAAATCATTTTAACTCAGGGTGTGGCAAAGCTCTTGGGAAACAGTATTTGTTGAGCTGGATAAATACATATATAATAATAAAAGCTGTAAAATCAAAATCTATGTCAAAACAAGCTGTGGGTACCTAACTAGGTCCTATTTTCTGTGTATGCTAAGGGGCGATATTATCCTCGGATAGACAACTTGGTACCAAGGTTAACGATCTCATCACAGACGTTAACTAACTGTCTGTTTCCTTATCTCTACCATCTAAACTATTTTTGTCAAAAACCATAACTAAAAAGGTGGGTACTCTGTCCTGGCGAACGAAAACCTCTAAATTCCTAGTACACTGAGAGTTCTGGATTCATAACACTCTAACAATCTGACTTCAGCATAACTGTGGCTGTGAAAATCATGCCTAAGGGATCACTACTTGTAGGCATTCCAATTTCAATCCCATAGGATATGTATCTGACAGTTGCTATGAATCATACTGAATTTCGTACCTCTTGATACCATAAAACTGAAGTTCTAAATCCATATCTTAAGCTAACATATCTCTTCATATATTTGATAAATCTAAAATCATGGCTTAAAACTATAGGGTTTTATAATCATAGAACTCTAAATCACAACAACGTATTTCTTATTAAATCCCAATCATACTTTATTCAACATATCTTAACTTAACATTTCCATAAAATGATTTATGAAATTCCAAGTCAATAAGCATGGCAATATCATAAATTCATAATTGACATTTTCATAACAATACTTCTGTTCATGAAACCAAAGCATACTTTGATCAACATTTCTCCAACATATGTAAATATGTTGATTGGACATTCTAAAACATACTCTAAAACCTAAATCATGAAAACTTAATAATGCGATAAATCTATAAGAACATATTTTCTTAATAAAACCTTTCTCAAGCATGTAAAACATTTACTATAGCATACACATATATAGTAATCATGGTCCCATGGTTTTGTAAACTCATTCCTTTATGCTAACATCATAAATCATAATTTTGCTAGCTTAACATTATCATGTAAAATCATATATATATATATATATATATATATATATATATATATATATATGCCATGAGTTCGAACGCACTCATCATTTGCAACTGGGAGTACGTGGGCACCACCAACTTGACCTTGAAAGCTTGGAATAGCACCAACAACTGCCATAGAAAAACATTGACTTATGATCAAACTCTAATAACATTTAGATAACTCTACATTAACTCTAAAAACATTGGGGGAACACCCCCACTCGACAACAATGGAGAATAATAACAACCTATAACGTAGAACATGGAATGGTACAACAATGGAGAATAATAACAACCTATAACATAGAACATGGAATGGTCAAGAAGGAGATAACAAAACCCAACCAAAATCTTACCTTTGATCTCTTAGAAGGAGAAGGATTGAGTAGAAAAAGAAGAAAGGAGTGGGAATGTGTTTGGAGGGTTAGGGATTCGGATATTGGGAGTAGGATCCGAGAAAGGGGTTTAAAAATGGGTGTTGGGGTTCTTTTAGCGAAACCGTATCGTTTCAGCAGTGTGCAAACATTAGGGCCCGCTCGCTACAGCGAACCTACTGAGGCTCATACTTGCTACAGTGAGGCTCTTCTGCAAAATTTTGCAGCAGCAACTCCAGCTGATCATTCCTTGGCCCTTCATGCATCCAGGGCCTTTCTAGCTACATAGGTGAGTCTAGGGGACCCCTATGGCTATACGGAACTTGTCTACTGACACTTGTATCTCAGGCATCACATTTTAGTTGAGAATACATAGGTATTGATGAGTCTAATTTGGTGGAGTGTTTGGACGATGGCAGAAAACCTTTTTTGGCAAAATAAATTTTAACCTAGGTTGCTGGAATTCTTAAATCTTCACAGACAAAGTATGGTTCACGATTTTTCATCAGTATTTGTAGATGGATTTTTGAGCTGAAATTTTTATATGATAAAACTAATATATTGAGGTCTTTTCTATATTTTTCTTGGGTTATTTTGAGAACTTGTTCTAATTTCCAAAAATAAAAATCGAGATTGTTGGGGTTGTTGTCTGAACAGTTAATTCTGAAGCTCTGAAATTGTCTAATTTTGTCCAACCCAAATTTTTTTAGGATTTTATTTGTTCATTTGATATGGTAATAAAATTGGGAATTCAAGCTATTGGCTATAATAAGGGGGTTTTTAACCTCCGAATTTGTACAATTTTGTCAACATAGCTAAAAAACTTGTTTTGCCTTTAAATTTTTATAGGACCTTGTAGACACATTAAAGTGTCGTGGATAATTTTTGTAACCTTGAATTTGATTGTTTGATATACAAACTAATTTTTGCTACATAGATGTGAAGTATGTCAAAGTGTTAGAACTGTACCAATGCTTTGAATTGATGATATAATGCCATTTGATTCTAGTATGGCATGAATACTTGAGTATGAATATTTGAGCATGTAACTTGTGATATATAAATATATGCTAGAAGAAGAAAAGACATCTCTATGAGGCATGATTGATATTACTTGTGAATGAATGTCTATATATGCTTTATGCATGCATTTGGGAAAAGAAAAGTAAATGATACATATATGTGATAAAAGAGAATATATGAACTTCAATTGGCTAGGGATAGATCTGTGGGTGATTCGAAAAGCAAAAAATGAAGTCCAATGATCACGTATAAGAATGAACTATGTCCTGATAAGTAGTTTATTACCTATGTGTAATGTTATCCATTACAGATACTATTTGGTATGACTAAGTCTTCTCTATGTCGATGGAAAGAGAAAAATGCATGGAATTGAGTTCTACGGTCACGAGTAAAATCGAAACTCTTTTGACATATCAAGGGCACTTTAGGATAAATTCACTATATTTATCATATGCATATTCATATCATATCGAATTATTTGTTTTGGATGATTTACTATGACTTAGAACATTTTGATATATGTGAATTAAGTGATTAAATGCTAAAAGAAACTCACTTTGGAAGAACAATTTCAAACTTTAAAAAAAAACTGTCATATTTTTCTAATAAACCAAAGTGGCTGGGACAATGATGATGTTAATTATTATTATTGTGTATTTAGGGACAGCCGACTAAGAATTTTATAACTCACATCCCTATTTTTGTGTGTTTCTGTGTTGTCTCAGATTATTCAAGAGTATGATGAGGCTGTATTATGGAAGTTCATGTTTTGTAATGGCTCAATGGCTGAAGACTTCTATTAGTTTTCATTTGAATATGCTTATGTTTATAATATTTATGAAGATTGATGTACAATAAAGATCTTAGAAGAGCTTCCTCTTGTAGTTGACTTTATATTAATTGAATACTTTGTTCCTTTTTATATATTTAAATAGAATTACAAACTAGTTACTGATCGATTCTCTCTAATAGGCTATAGATACTTAGGTAAGGTCCACTAATTTATAAGTAACATCTCTCAAGTCTGATGTCATGACTTAAGGATGATGTTGTACTTGGAAGAGTGTTACATAGTACAACTCAGCGATCATGGGATTTAAGTGGAGATGATATTTCTCATGTGCCGAGCATGTTCCCAAATATCGAGTCATGGCAAAACATTCCGCAAACCACACGCCCTCCATTTGTGACTCGATTTGGTAAAAAGTAAAAACTAATCGGTTAAATTATTAAGTTTTATTTCGATTCAATTCGGTTTGATTATTTTAAAAAACCAAATCAAACCAATAAAAATCAGTTTGTATTAGTTCGATTTTATGCTTTTACTAAAAATTTTATAAAATATAAACAAGTAACTATTAATAACATTAAATTAGTCTAATTTCTGTTAAAAAATATATATATAATCATAAATCCTAAGGTAATTTTTAAAAGTTATATATGATAATATGTAATACCGCTAACTAGTTAGTTAAACAAATAATGAAAATTTGAACAAAATTCAGAAACCAAAAATTCGTCTAAAGTGTGTAAATCAGTAAACCAATAAAGATCTTGGTGCACTTACACCTTTCATGAGTAAGTCTTAGTGCACTTACATCTTTCAATATCTTTTCATGGATATAAAATTTCATCATCCAACATTGAATTTAAAGTTCTTACCTAGTAGATCAAATATATCAAATGTCATATATAGTTTCAAAATGATTTGATATTTCATCATACCAATTTATTTCAATGGATAATATATTTTTGAAGATGCTAGTAAATATTAATCATTAGAATATATGCCTGTTGTTATCTGATTTTTCTGAAATTTGGTATGCTTGATCACCAGTATAATATCATATTATTCAACGGTCGGATAAATTAAATTCAATTTCTATAAAAAGTTATTGAAGGGTGTAAGTGTATAAGACTTACACCATGTGTAAATGGATCCTCACCTATATATATATATACTCTAAACTCTAGCATCGAATGAGTCTCGTGTTGGACACGAACCACGTTTCAATCTCTAAATACTCTGATAGGAATAAGATTGTCCTCTGATGGACAACTTCCATATATAACAATAAATCATGGAAACTCAGAAAAGTTTACCTAAATACCATAACTAGGGCTCTAACTCTTATCTTGTAAGCAAAATTTCATAACTATGTATTTCTAATAAAAACTAAGGTAAGCATAGGATGATAATCTATTTACACAACAATTTGAACAACGAATATGATCCCATCAGTTTTCTAACACATTTTCATGATTGCATTTGAAAGCATAATTTCTAAACTTGTCATAAGTTAATATAATATCATACTTACCATAAAATAATTTCTAAAATGATAGTTTAATATCATGAAGATGAGAAATTAACTCTAATGATCGAAACAAAAGTCACATGATCAAACATACTTTGGTTGAGTGGTAGAAAGTGAAGTGTCAACACCAATGGAGCTCTGAGGAGTGGGAATGGCACCAACTTCGGCAATGGAAGCAACAAAAACCTATGCGTAATCGTAAATACCCTAGAACAACTCTATGGACATTGGAAGAATAACCAAACTTGACAAGAAAATCAAGAAAAACAACACCCAACTCATAAAAAATGGAAGGACAAGGAGAAATCTAGCATAAACCATGAATAAATCCTTACTTTGAAACTTGAAGGAGGTAGGATTGAAAGATGAAGAAAATGAAGTGGTCGAAAAGGAGTAGAGAAAGTAGGATTCATGTTTTTTGACGTTAAAACCGTGTAGGAAAAGATTCTTATAGGGTAATAAGGTCAATTAATGAATCCATGTGTCAAACTACTTGACCTTTCTCCGTATGGCCACCACCGCTTATCTATCACCCGTGAACCAAAAAATGCTTCAAGCTGCACTAATCACTGTTATAGCAGTCTCAAATCGTTATAGCAGTCACAAAAATACAAAACCTGTATTTTTAAGGTTTTTCATGTCACTAGGAGAGTTTTTGATACATTGGGCAAGTCCCAGGAGACCCAAGGCTATTGGAACTATCTAGGGACACATGGACTTAAAACATTACAAGCACATTTTTCTTTTCCTCTTTACTTCCAAAGCAACTTTTCTAAACATACTTACTTTGGCACACTTATTTTTCCCATTCCAAAACAACCTTTAGGAACACTTTTTGGTGACACAATTTTTTTTTCCTTTGCTTCCAAAACTGTCTATGCTTAAACTTAGGGGATAGAGGATGAGAAGGAGTAGAGCACTTTCTTTTCTTCTAAGGGTGGATTTGGTAATACTCTTTGGTTGGGTATTCTAGCTTATGAAAATCATAAGCCAATTTTTCTATTTAGTAAACCAAAAAGCTAGGGTGCCTTTGCTCTAGGCTTTTAAAAGCTATAGATGCTTTTGAGATTATCTCATAGAGTGCTTTTCAAGGCTGGCTTCTATTCTCTTAAATTCATAAAAAATTAAAAGACTAATATAATCCTTAAATTTTAATAAAAATCCAAAATTGTCTTTCCATTAACTAAGGCTTTTGATTTTTTGTTCATCCCATAAATATTTATGTCCATTATAATCATCATATATTTTGAGAGTCACTTTATAATATATTTACCAAATGCCACTTCAAGGCAGATTCTGCAATGCTCACTACAAAGTAGGGAGTGTCATACACCATGCAATTTAAAGGCTAAGATTGAAGGTGTAACACCATAACTTCAACACAATACATCTATGACGCATAATAGTTAATCGTTAGTTATTAGTCTTTCATCTCAAAACTTTACTTAATTTTAAACTTTCAAAATAAGTCTATAGAAAATACGACCCATTTTTTTTAAAGACCAAACTATGAGTCATTCATGCATAAGTTATAGCACATGAATATTATGAACCATTCATAACATAGCATATACGCAAATCACAACGAAGTATAGCATGAACTGAGAACATCATCCAATCATAACACGACCTCAAATATCATATCAAATAATAATAATAATGTAAAAATATCCTACAAGTATAATTCCATAACACTTATACTGAGCCCACCTATAGAGGTTGAGCATACAACAATTCAAAAGCTAAGCAAAACTATAATGTAGCTAAACCCCTCGTGAGTGTGCATTTACTAAAAACTAGGTTATGGGCATGAACGATGACGAGGCAACTCCTAGGTAGTATAAATATGAAGGACAACATCTCCGCTTCCGCTGCGCCACTCTGACATGGCCCATAGTGCAACTCCTATGCCGGCATCTTAAGGAAGTCTAAGGGCACCGCCATTAACCTTGTCTAAAGATGAATATGGAAAAAAAGAGAAGGAGTGAGAAACTTATATAAGAATCTCAGTAGGATTTTCATCTCCATACACATGTCATCATCATCGTCCCCAGGAACCTTGGGTTTCATTATAAAAGTAGTGGACATAAATAAGATTTATTTATTAACTTCCAAATACCATTAGTCAAGGCTCGTATCTTTTAGCATAAATCTTAACGTCATGAATGCAACATACTAAGTTATGAATGCATGTCAATGCCACAAGTAAGATGTCATAAGAATCGTACTAAATAGTCATAACATGCATAATGAAACTCTTCAGGCATGATCTTTTCCTCATTAATCTTTTAGGTGACTTAAACTTCTTATTCTCTTTTCCATGGGGCCGCCCTAATATTCTTTCCTTTGAGAGTTCTAGGTGATGAGCTTATAGCTCACTAGTGTTCACTAGTCTACACTTATCCTCTCAATAAGCTAACTATAATACACCAGGTTTTAAATAAAAGGATTAGAAAAAAAATTTTGAACTAAAAATAGTGCCAATCACCTTTACCTGTCATTCGGGTCCTAGATTTCATTAAGTCTAGACTCTACACGTCCTTAGAGGGCTCTATGGTAGAGCCATAGTCTTGGGATCAAAAGTCTCGATAATGGCTCCCTAGAGAAAAATGAGTTGAAGAGTGATTTTTAATAAATTTTATGAAGCCTTTAAGCATTTTTTTCAGCTTATAAGTTTATAAAATCGTAAGAATTCTTGAATTTGAACTAAAATCCAAAATTTGGATTTTGATTTATTGGGATTTTGATTTTTTTGATATTTTATTTGAATCCAAATAGGGGTATTTTCTTACTTGCATTAATGTTTTCTTATAAGGATATTAACTTAAAATTAATAAATGTAAATAAGTTTATTCTGGAGAGCGCTACAGCAGTCAGGGAACAGTAAGGTGGTGTAGGGGACAATTTTATGCTCTTTAATGAGCGCTGCAATGGTCAACAAAATTATAAAAACCCTCATTTCGGGGTCCAGACCAGTCCAAACATGACCCTTCCACCCAAAACACCAAAAACTCCATCCCTCAACCTCTCTTTACTCTCCAAACTCTATTTTCTTCCAATTTCTTTAAGTTTAACTTGGAATCTTTCATCATCTAAGCTTAAAGGTATGTTATCTTGCTAATTTTGCTTCATTTCCTATAAGCTTTCTTGGTTTAGAAGGGGTTCTCCATGCTTCTCAAGTGAAATAAGCTTTCTACCTTCTTAGAGATGGATTCTTGGGTATTGAAAAGGCTTTAGGGGTTAATCTAGAGTTCTACTGCTTCCATCTTAGATAGTGGTGTCATCTTTGCTTCTCCAGAGTCCTGTTAGTGTAAGTCCTCACCGTTCACCTCTCCATACGAGTGGGTTCACATCTGTGATTTCTATGTTATGTATTAGAATTATTTTCATAAAGATATCATTTACTGTTTGAGTTTAGAGATTTCTGCAAGGAAGTTGAGGTTACTATTGGTTTATATGTTTTAAAACTCCTGGTTTTAGAGCATGAAACTGGTTTTTGATAAAACTCATGGGACTCTATTTGTCACATTGATTTTATATAGAATTGATTATTTATGTAGTTGTTAGAGGGTTTTATAATTATTTGACTAGATTTTGGAACTAGTTTATATATATGAAATGGTTTTACACCTCGATATACCGTTTAGAGAAGAAAAAGGAATTATGATTGTAAGCTTTGCTAGTTTGAAGCATGAGATTGAGTTTCAAATTATGAAAAGTTAGATAATTGAGATATGTTTTAGATAATCAATCAAAATGTTTTAGAGCTTAAATCCTCATGAGATTCAAAACAATTGACAGCTACATACTCTGTGGAGGTATGGAATCATAAATGTCTATGCAAGGTGATCCCTTGGACATGATTCCATAGCCACGGTTATGCTAAAGTTAGACTGTTAGAATCAAGTGGATTCAGAGCTCTCTGAGGATCACGAGTTTATTGTTGATAAGGAATAATCTAGAAATTCAAACATAAAAGGATTTTAGAGCATGAATCTTTGTATAACTCAAAACAATTGGCAGATACATATTTTGTGGACTTGAAATCATCCTATATGATTTCATAATCACAATTGTGCTAAAATCAAACTGTTAAAGAGTTACAAGGGTTCAGAGCTCACAGAGGATTTAAAGGTTTTAAGAATTTCCATATATGGATAGATTTATTTAATTAAGTTAAAAGGTAGCTATACAGAAATAGGCCGCATGTTAACGGCAGTTAATCCGTTAACTTTGGTACCAAGTAGCCCAAGCTAGAGATTATAGAGATGTATATCCAAAGAATATAGAGAATTTATTGTCACACTGGGGACGGTGATACATAACGCCTAGATGTGACCAGAGATTATAAAGAATTCATTACCACATTGGGGATGGCGATACGTAATGCCCAGATATGATAAGAGATTTATATTCAGAGTTTTGTTACGTCACAATTATTGTGCGTAACCAGAGCAGAGATTACTATTTCTCTAAAAGCTACTGCAATATGAGCATATATGATTTCATGTATGAAAGTAAGTTAAGAAAATTGTTTTTGAATTGTAACATGATGACTAGAATGTTATATAAATATATGTATGCATACTTGGCTATGAATACTTTTAAGTATTGATAATGTTATTACGATTTTATGCATTGTTCTTTGGTGCCCCATGGAGGGGGGTTTCAAGTGAGGATTCACTTACTGAGTTTTGGTAAAAAAAACTCACCCCTCTTTCTCTATCTCCTATTTTACGGATAAAGCAGTTGTTACGGATTTTTTTCAACCCCCTTTCTCCCAGCAACACTATACTTCAGTTAGTGAGTCTTGCTGTCATTTTGGTTTAGAATGCTCCAGTGTAGGTGCAGGCAGGATCCCGGACCTTAGACCATGCGTTACATTTAGCATACTATGATGGTATATTTATATTTTGTATTTAGAGGCATATTTGTATTAATTTAATGAACTTTTGAAATAGAGTAACTTATATTTTTATGTGAGGTATTATGATTTCAAACTTTAGAGACAAATTATGAAACTACAGACGTGATCATTTCAATCATTTTATTATTTTGAATTGAAAGATAAAGTGATTTATATGTAGAAAAAGAGAAATTTTCTAGTTTTTTAATGGTTTTTATGAATAGAGCATGGATGTGGAAATAGTTAACACGTCATAAGGCTTATGTGAGAATAGGATTTCTTACGTGCCGGTCACATTCCTATATCTAGTTGTGACACTAACTCCCGACTCCCAAAGTGCCGGAAAAGAGGTATCAGATCACTTTTTAAAACCTTTAATTCGAGGAGTCTAAAGAATCACCTTATTAGATTACCTCTTATAACCTTTAATTCGGGGAGTCTAAAGGATCATTTTCATGTGTCTTATGTCATCTTAACCTTAGCATGTTATCTAGAGATGCAAAATATGTGAATATATCCTTTCATATTCCATGCTCACCAAATGCTAAAGTTACGCACCTCAATTATTCAAGCACAATCATAATATGCCATAATATTTCATGTAATTGATCACACAAGCATTCATTGCATATATCCTTAAGCATGTCATAAATCAATGTAACAATAAACATACTCCTATCAGTATGCCGGAGATCAAGGACCGTACTCAGCTAATGCACATGCTATGCTCAACAGGATATATGTATACAGCCATACTAAAGGTCATCATTCACATAACTCAAGAACAAGCATGAAAAATCATCAATCCATGTTATTTGTAATGCCCCAATTTTTACTGTCATTAGAAATTACCGAATTACTGTAGGTAATTATTACATAAGATTTGAGGCCGAACAATCCTCAATAAAGGAATATAACATTAGAAGAGAGGTTAGGAGCGATTCATGCGAGAGTCGCAAATCCCGAATTTCTGTACGTATAAAATGACTAAAATGCCCCTGAAGTTATTTTACTCAGAAAATGAGGATCATGGGCCCCACCTATTCTCAAGGGGATGTTTTGATGATAATAAGGGATTGTTTGTGTTATGTGTGTTAATAGAGCAGAAGGATCTCAAATTTGAGTTCCGACGCGCGAAATGACCAAAATGCCCCTACAATGTTTAACTCCGATGTGCGTGCTGACTGAGCCCGAACCTCACTAAAATGTTTTAAAATTTATTTGTAAGCCATGATTAACCATTGGTTAAGCTCGGGTGGCCTTGGGCAGTTTTTAAGTGAAAGTACGATTTTGCCCCTGTTTTTGGCGCTTTTGAATTGGGATTTTTGATTCGTATACCGAAACCTAAGCAATATTAGGCTTAAATTAAAGCTTATTAAATTCTAAATATTAATCTAGAGTCAAAATTATGTATTTAGATTGATTAGAACCCAAAATTGCTCAAAAACACCCAAATTGCTTACTAATTCACTTAAGCCCTTAACCGTAAATTCTCTAAATTACATGAATACCTTGCCTACACCTAAATAATGCATGGAACACACAAATTTCACTTCTTTGGGCTGTAATGGACGAAATTATTGATGCCATTATGCAGCTGAATTATTGCCAAAAGTTGCACTAAAACAAAATGCCAAAATGTCACCATAAGAGACATAATTCCTTAATTTCATACAACTTTGTCTAAAATGATTTTTCCTCCCTTATTTCTCCTGCAAAATTCTGCCAACTACCTCCTCATTTTGGCCAGTTAGAAGCCTCAAAATCTTCTATAAATAGGCTTGCTTGAGTGGTCTTGGAATGCTTTGTTCATAACTAGTTTTTAGGAGCACCAAAACTTTCTTTCTTCCTCCTCTTTGGCTGAATTCTTTCTTCAATTTTTCAAAGAGATTTTGTTTCATTTCACTTCAAGAAATCAAGTTCTCTTCCTCTTCTTCAACTCAGATTAGGTAGGGAGTAGTTTCTAAATTTATTTCTATGCTTTGAGGAGTTGTGTTTTTAGCTCAAAATGATGAAATTATGAACTTACCTTAGCTTTTCATTTCGGTTTTCCTCTTCATTTTTCTTTAACCAATCGCGCCATATGGCCTAGGTGGAACTAAGATGATGGCTTGATGATGAGGACCTTGAGGGTGGGTTGTAAATCCATCACAAGTTAGGCCTCTAAAGCTTGAAAATTCCACTTGATGCAAAACTTTAAAGAATAATGCTTTATGATGCTAAAACAAAGATTTTTAGTTTAGAACTTGAAAGATGTATTTTCCAAGCTTGTATTTCATGTTTATGTTTCAAGTCATCACTTAATCTTTCAAGATAATAAAGAGGTTGCATCTCATATTTAATTTATGCTCTCACTTTATTTTATAATGGCTAAAAGAATCAACGCATGGCATGTTTATTTTATGCCATCACCTAAAGATCCTAGAGGTCAAAGACTTGGCCATGTATCACAAGCAAAGAAATATGATTATTGGAGTTAAAGAATTTATTCTTTAAAAAGTCTTGAGATTGAAGCTTAAAAAGATGTAATAATAATTCTCTTCTCCCTTCACCGGTCCTGTGCGGACTACCGCTGCTCTGGTTTCTTAATATTCTCTTCTCCCTCCACTGGTCCTGTGCGGATTACTGCCGCTCCAGTTTCTTGCATCATGTTTATATTTCAAGTTCTTGCATCATGTTTAATTTTCAAGTCATCACCTTAAATCTTAAAGATAAAGAAATGGAATTGCATATCATGTTTATAATTCCAAGCTATCACCTTATAAAGATAAGATTAAAATAAGGTTGCATAGCATGTTTATAATTCTAAGATGTCACCTAAATCTCTAAAGCTCAAGACTTACTCCTTTTATCTTAAGTGAGAATTTTGTTGTGAAGATCCTCCCAAGTTTGACAAAAGAACTAGTTTCTAAATGAGTTTTAACACTTTGCAAGGATTTTACAGGAAACTAGTATTTTATATGCACTTAAAATATGATTCTATGTAATTGCATGAGGTTCATGATTCGGCCACTGATCTGAGTTTAGTATCAATGTATGATAATGATTTGATATGTTTGAAGTTGTGATAATTATGGTTTATTGTTAAGAGAATGATTCACTGCATGTTAGAGATAAAACTAGCTCCCTAGAACAACCGAAGAGCTAGAATTTACCTAGTTTTTGACCCCTTTAAGTTTAGCCAATG
Source organism: Dalbergia cochinchinensis (assembly GCA_031216125.1). Lineage (NCBI taxonomy): Eukaryota > Viridiplantae > Streptophyta > Magnoliopsida > Fabales > Fabaceae > Dalbergia > Dalbergia cochinchinensis. The sequence continues at coordinate 46,316,822 of CM062373.1, read as the reverse complement.
CCAAATCTGTTTTAGTATGTTATAATTCTGTCTAGGATTAGTTAGCCATGAAAAATTTGGTATCAATTAGACTAGGATTGATCCCGAACACTAAAAATGAACTTAGCAACTAGAAAACCGTAAAAACAAGATTTCTAGAACTCTAGGGAATGAAATTTATGCATTCTATCCAGAATCTTTAGCAACGATAAGAACCAGGTTTTATTATGTTTAAATAAGGAGAATGATTCATAATTGGTTTAGTAACTAATTTCAGCATCATAGGGAAAGTGGTAACAAGAAAGGATTTAAAACATAACTTCTAGCATACAGTAAAACCTTAGGAACAACTTACTACCTATGCTACCCCATTTGATTTAATAGTGTTCTTAAGGCCTATAAATAATCATAAGGATGGTAATAAATCCCTTAGGTGTATAACTAATTAGTTCTATAATTGATAATTCTATGTAAGTATTGGATGCTTATTAAGTACTTGATATCATTGAATGATTTCCTGGCTTGCATGTTATAGTTGCTATTGCAAATAATGAGAATGCTTATGCATGAAATATTCTTTATTATGTAAAATTTACCTTTGTTGCTAGAAGAAAGTGTATCATTGTAAAAGTGTAATTTGGAAAGGTTCTGGCTAAGGAAAGACTTGGTATTTAAGCGTGTCCATTGTGACCCACCTCTCTTTCCTGGGAATCTCCCAGATGCATGATTATAGTTGATATATATTATTCTAGCTTAAGACTATAAATGAGAAAATGCTATGATGTTTATGAATTGTATTGTGATATAACATGCAAAGATTTAATGGTGACTTAAACTTATAAGAAAATGATCCTTTGGAACCATCAGACTATAGGTGGTAAAAATGTGATTTTAGCCCCCTAACTCGTTCTCTCAAAAGGGTAGAGTCGGGACTTTAGCTTATCAAAAGGGATAAGTATATGCTAGTGACGACTAGTAAAGTATGAGCTCATAACCTAAATTACTCCCAAAAGGGTGGAGTATAGGGTGGTCCAAGGAAAATAATGATGATGATAAGATTTTACGTCACCTAAGGCACTAAAGAAATGAAATATGTGCACTGTGTCCATGTGTAGCTAATATTATATGACGTTCTTTTATGCATGTTATTTTGATAATGATGATGAGGAATATGATGTAATGATAAAGGAAAAGTTCATTGTAAATATGACATGTTAAGATTATGATGCATTATAAGACGCATGATTAAAAATTGACGAACCTCGGTTAAGTATTTGTCCGAACTTAAAATGAATCTTTGCATGCTCACTATTTTAGAATAATTCTAAGGTTCCTGGGGACTTTGATGATGACACTGTAGAAGGAGGTACCCTACTGAGAATTCTTTAGCAAGATTCTCACTCCCTTTTCTTTATTTCCGTCATTGTCTCCAAATTCAAATGGCGACATTCGTCCTGTTCGTTGATACCCCTACTTGGGAATTCCACTATGATCCGGTGCATCGCTCGTATCATTTTGAAGGGAGGTGCGCAGTTCATGTTTTTATTTACATAGGTCATCCATTTGCACATCATGTCCCTAGTTATCGATTTTCTCCTACTTCTCCCTATGGCGATGAAATGGTTTTCGAACATGCACGTCCACTTGATGAAAGGATGTTACGTTCTTATCCCGTTTCATCTGCTGTCCATGGATTTCCAGAGTATGTTCCCGAGACGAGATATTCTGAAATTGATCCTTCAGAGGACACTCGTACTCATGTATATTCTGAGAGCTCTGCTCCTACTCCCACACGTGTAAGAGAATGTAGTGATGAAACAGTTGTTCAGCCGAGGTTAGCAAGAAGGCCGTCCATGCGACCCCAACCTGGTGCATCTCGTGTGTCCCCTCCCAAAGGAGCTCATCAGTGGATCGGATTTATTCCCCCATTTCCAGGACAGTGGCCATAGAAGGTTCTTAGTAGATTTATGTGTGTTCATGCACCCTAGTTTTAGGATAACCTTCCCGGCTTATGGAGTTATCTAGTTTAGGGGCATGTATTTCCTTATGTATATTTTCTTTTATGGGTTTGCATAAGACAATGATGTATGATCATAACCCACCCTTTGAGTGAGGTTATTGTATGTAAATATATGTTATAATATGCTTATGGATGTTATCCGATGGAGCCAAAGTGATATGATGTGATATATTCTTAAACGTCTTATTATACTCTGCTTACTCGTTCACGTTGTACTCAGTTCACGTTTTCAATTATGTTTTTTTTTTAAAAAAAAATGGCTCGTAATTTCACTAAGTATTTTCAAATTATGAAGAAAGAACCAAAGCAAGGAGTAAAGTCTAGTAATTAATCAGATTCAACCTAGGTGTATTTGGTTAATTACTAGGGTGTTACATTATTTCAAGTGGAAACACATTTATTTACATATTTCAGGGTTTGGTAATCGATTACATGAGCTAGTAATCAATTACTTAGTTCAAATTTTCAAAATAGACATGTTTGAGCTGCTAGTAATCGATTAGCAGTGTTGAAATTTTGTAACTAGCCTGATTAACTTGCTAGTAATCGATTACATAGACTGTGTAATTAATTACCAGTGTTTGAAAACACCTTCTGGGCCTTCAAGAACATCCTGGTAATCGATTACAGAGGATGGTAATCAATTACCAAAGTGAAAAACTCATTTCCAAGTATCAAAAACATGTTGGTAATCGATTACCAGAAACCCCAAAAGTTAAAAAGCTCAAGTTTTGACATACTTCAACTTATTTCTTCATTCTAAGACCATTTTAAACATCATTCCAACATTTTCTTTAAAATCATACTCACATTTTCCCAATCAAACAAACTTTTTATTAAAAGGCTTTCTAATCACATCTTTACTCCTTTTAAATTCCTAAATCTTTCAAAAACTCTTTGTTCATTATAAAAACAAAGTTGAAGCCTTAAAGTAAAATAAAACCACCTTCAAAAACTACACCCTCTCAAGGTCAAAATCTATATATAAGAAAAATGGTATCTATGAAAGAGACAAGTCTTGAGCTTTAGAGATTTAGGTGATGGCTAGAATCATAAACATGCTATGCAAATATCATTTTTAATCTTTATCATTATAAGGTGAGAACTTGAAAATATAAATATGATATGCAAGATTTGGAATTTAAATATGAAGATGCAAGCTCATTTTAAATCTTCAAGGTTTAGGTGATAACTTGAAACATAAACATGCAAGATTAGAAATTTAAACATGAAATGCAAGTCCATTTTCTTATCCTTAAGATTTAAGGTGATAACTTGGAAATAAGCATGATATGCAAGGCTGAAAATTTAAACTAGAGATGTAAGAACTTGAAACATAAACATGAATGCATTCCATTTTTATCTCTTTAAGCTCCAAACACAAGACTTTTAGAGAATAACACCTTAACCCCAATCAATCTCACAAAATGGAAATGAGCTTTAGAGCCCATAAACACCATGGTTCCAAGAACCTCATTTCTTAGACTTATCATCAAGCTCAAACAAAACAACCAAAGAAAACCAACAAAATAATCTTTTTTCTCATTTTTCTCTTGAAAACCAAAGTTCAAGCCTTGAGCTCTAAAGGCCAAACAAATGATGGTAACACAACCAATATCAAAACCCTCATCATCAAGCTATAGTCTTGAACATCCAACCAACAACCAAAACCGAAAATCAAGAGAAGAAAAAGAGGAAGAATTCATCCATTAAACCAACATTAAAACCAAAAATAAAGTAAAGAAAAAGAAAAAGAGCTCAAAGCAAAAATCCCTACTAAGTGTGTTTTCCTTTTTATGCAAGAGAAAGCCTTGATCTTGTGCAATAAAATGAGAAGAATAATCTTCTCTTGGAGCAACAATAATGGATTCGGCCAAGGGAAAGAAAAAGGGAAGGAAGATTTTTCTTCAGCTTTTGTGTTTAGAAATGGAAAGGTTGTATATCTTGGAGATGATCCATAGTGATGAAGTGGTGGTTTGAGGTGGAGAGGTGGTGGAGGAAGAAGAAGAAAAGAACTCTCAAGATGAGAGAGAATAGAGGATTTTTTACACAACTTGGTGCCCAAGCTGTGACAAAAAAAAGTGATGGTAAATAATGAGAGTATGTGAGTGTTTGAGTGTTGGAAAATATTGAAATATGAGGGTGTAAAGGGGAGGGGAGACCACTACCTTCCTTGGCTCTTTGGGGTGAAAAATCTAACTTTTCATGTGGGTTAAGATTGGGTTAAAGATAGATTTGATTAGGCAATAGGTTAAGAACTAGTAATTAAGTGTTTAGGCTAGTAATTAAGTGTTTAAGGCTTTTCAAGACGTGATTGTGGAGTAGTCTTGCACACTTAGTGGAGGTAAGCTTCATTAGTTTGAAATTCAAACTCCAACATGATTCCTTAATTTAGGGAAATAGAAAGAGAAAATACTATTGCTCATGACATGACACAAGCTCTTAGATTAAGGAAGGGATTTTGAACTTCACTAAGCAATCTTAGGCCCTAATTATCCTCAATTAATTATTTTGACTCATGATTATTAATTAAAATTAACTTATCTTTAATTAGAGTTTGATATTGTCTATGTTTCCTTAATCACTCAGTTAAGCTCATTTAACACAAATCGGAGGCAAAAGGGTCATTTCACATAAAAACTCTTCGGGACCACCTGGACTTTTCCAGATATCATGTAACACTTATAATTAATATTTCCAACTGTCAAGTGATGACGGGTTTAGTCATCCCTTAATCCTACATTAAATTACCTCATGGGTACTTTGGTAATCTTGCGCACGAAAAAAATCAGAAACTGAGATTTTTACATCTAACATCATCTATAACACATCTAATCCCCTTCAATCATTGCACTAACCCCTTGAGGATATCCTGAACTGGTTGTCCTCGATTTCCAGGTAAAAATAACCTCAGAGGCATTTTGGTCATTTTGTATAGTAGGAAAAATCAGGGCATTACAGAATGTGTAACCATAAACCAATTATTGCCAAAACATTGTAGGATGTCTCATTTTCTTATCTATCACATTTCTCTCTCTTCAATGCCATCATCATGTGTTAGATTAAACATACATTTTCAATTGGAAGCTTCTCTATAAAAAGTAAACTATTAATTGATATTTGCCCCCTTAAAGTAATTATATTGTTAGGTGAAAAATTATTTACTTTTGGTAGAGTGGAGTGAATATATATTAGTTAATTAATTATATTATATTATATTGTTACCATTTTTTATAATATTTTTCTTTCATTTTTTTCCCATGAAATTTGATTGTACTATTTACACTTTCACTGTCCTTGTTGCAAAGTGAAAATTACCTCCTACAAGATATAATTATGTACATCTTGTTTCTTAAAGTTATTATTACCAATTATTTATTTGAAAATTTAAATATGAAAATCCCTCCCAAAAAGGAAAACATAATTACAATGGAGAAATCAGGTTCGACAAGTAAAGAAAAAAAGTTATAAATATATTCTCCTTTCTATTTTTCTTATTTCTTTCTCGGATATGATCGAAATCAACATAATAGAATTAGTTGAATTTGAAATTTATATAATGATCAATTCATCTAATAATTAATTATAAATGAAATAATGATGGTCACAATGATAATCAAACAATTGCACAAGTATCCTGGTGTAGATGTGTTGTGTATCAGGTTTACAAGTTTTTCTATTACAGTTTATAAATTTTTATAGCATAGTTTACAAATTTTTACAGTATGGTTTCAAGTATTTTGGTCTAGATTTAAAAGTTTTTTCTTCAAGTTCAGCATTATTGTCACTTTCAATCATCACAGACACTTCTTTATCACGAGGAGGATACAAATAGTACTAAATAATAAATTTTTCCCCTTTTTTCCAAATAAAAAAAATGAAAATCTCTCCAAAAGGTAAAACATAATAATAATAGAGAAATCAGGCACGACGAGCGAGGAAAAAAAAAGTTATAAATATTTCTCCTTTTTATTTTTATTTCTTTCTTGGTTATAATTGAAATCAACATAATAGAATTGGTTGAATTTGAAATTTATACAATGATCAATCTTGCTAATAATTAATTACAATTAAAATGATAGTAGCCATGATGATAATTAAACAAATTGTATAAGTATCCTAGTGCAGAGGTATTATGTGTCATAGGTTTATAAGTTTTTTATCACAGTTGAGAAGTTTTTACAACATAGTTTACAAGTTTTTACTATATGGCTTACAAGTTTTTTGGTCTAGATTTACAAGTTTTCTATTCAAGTACAGCACCATTGTCACTTTCAATCATCACAGGCACTTATCTATCACATTGAGAATACAAAAAACACTAAATAACAAATTTCTCTCCTTTTCCAAGTAAAAGAAATGAGAATCCCTCCAAAAATAAAGGCACAATAACAATAGAGAAACTAGGTATGACAAGCGAGAAAAAAAAGAGTTACAAATATTTCTTCTTTTTAATTTTTTATTTCTTTCTTGGCTATTATTGAAATCAACATAATAGAATTGGTTGAATTTTAAATTTATACAATGATCAATCTTCCTAATAATTAATTACAAATGAAATAATGATAGTCACGATGATAATCAAATTGTTTAAGTATCCTGGTGTAGAGATATTATGTGTCAAGTTTACAAGTTATTTACTTTTGGTACAGTGAATATATATTAGTTAATTAATTAATCATATGATATTATTACCTTTTTTATAATCTTTTTCTTTTTTTTATGAAATTTGATTGTACTATTTACACTATCATTGTCTCGATTTTCTGATAGGTGACATTGATAATACTTTTGCTTATTGTCTGTGCTCCGCATTGTCAAAGTAAAAATCATTAGCCAAGTAAATATAATTATATACATCTTGTTTCTTTAAATTAAAATTATTATTATCAATTATTTAATTAAAAATTTAAATATGAAAATCCTTCCAAAAATAAAAGCACAATGACAATGGAGAAATTAGGTTTGCCGAGCAAGGGAAAAAAAAGAGTTACAAATATTTTTCCTTTTATTTTTCTTATTTTTTTCTTGGCTATGATCGAAATCAATATAATAGAATTAGTTAAATTTTAAATTTATACAATAATCAATCTTTCTAATAATTAATTACAAATGAAATTATGATAATCAAGATGATAATCAAACAAATTGTAAAAGTATCTTGGTGTAGAGATATTGTGTGTTACAGGTTTATAAGTTTTACAGTATGGTTTACAAATCTCTCCCCTTTTTATAAATAAAAAAATAAAAATCCCTCCTAAAAGGAAAGCATAATGACAATGGAGAAACCAAGTTCGATGAGTGAGAAAAAAAAAGACAAAACACCCATTTTGGTCCCTAAAAAATTTCATATCGACCAAATTGGTCCCTGTTAAAAAAAACTTTCAAATTGGTCCCTGCAAAATTGAATAATCAGACAAATTGGTCCCTGGAAAATAAATCTCTCAAATTAGGCCCTGTAAAAACTTCAAATTAGACAAATTAATCCCTATAAAATTGAATAATCAATCAAATTAGCCCCTCTGATAAGTCAGGAAAGAGGACTAACTTGTTCAATAATTCACTTTTGCAGGGATTAATTTGAGAGTTTTTTTTATAAGGACTAATTTGGCTTACTATTCAATTTAGTAGGGACCAATTTGAAAGTTTTTTTTTATAGTGGCCAATTTGGTCAATGTGAAATTTTAGATGGATGAATTTGGTAGTTTTGTAAAAAAAAAAAAGTTACAAATATTTCTCTATTTCATTTTTCTTATTTCTTTCTTAGCTATGGTCAAAATCAACATAATAGAATTGGTTGAATTTGACATTTATATAATGATCAATCTTTCTAATAATTAATTACAAATGAAATTATGATAGTCACGATGATAATTAAACAAATTATACAAGTATCCTGGTGCAAAGGTATTTGTGTTATAAGTTTACAAATTTTTCTATCATGATTTATAAGTTTTAACAACATGGTTTACAAGTTTTTACAGTATAGTTTACAAATTTTTTTGTTTAAGTTTACAAGTTTTCTCTTCAAGTTAACCATGACTATCACTTTCAATCATTACGGGTATTTCTCTATCAAATGAGGATATAAATAACACTAAATAATAAATTTCTCCCCTTTTCCAAATATAAAAAATGAAAATCCATCTAAAAAGGAAAACACAATGACAATAGAGAAACCAAATTTGACGAGCGAGGGAAAAAAGTTACAAATATTTGTCCTTTTTATTTTTCTTCTTTCTTTCTTGGTATGGCATAAATCAACATAATAAAATTGGTTGATTTTGAAATTTATACAATAATCAATCTTTCTAATAATTAATTATAAATGAAATGATGATAGTCACGATAATAATCAAACAAATTGTACAAGTATCCTGATGCAAAGGTATTTGTGTCATAAGTTTACAAGTTTTTTATCATGGTTTACAAGTTTTTACAGTATGATTTAAAAGATTTACAGTATGATTTATAAGTTTTTTTATCTAAGTTTACAAATTTTCTCTTCAAGTTCAGCACCACTGTCACTTTCAATCATCACGGGCATTTCTCTATCATAGTGAGGATATAAATAGCATTAAACAACAAATTCCTCTCCTTTTTTCCAAATAATAGAAAAAATGAAAATCCCTTCAAAAAGGAAAGCACATTGTCCATGGAGAAATTAGGTTTGATGAACATAGAAAAAAAGAGTTACAAACATTTCCCTTTTTATTTTTTTATTTCTTTCTTGTTTATATGATTGAAATCAACATAATTAAATTGATTGAATTTGAAATTTATACATTGATCAATCTTTCTAATAATTAATTGCAAATGAAATGATGATAGTTATGATGATAATCAAACAAATTGTATAAGTATCCTAGTGCAGAGGTATTGTATATCACAGGTTTATAAGCTTTTCTATCATAGTTTACAAGTTTTAACAATATGCTTTACAAGTTTTTTTTATCTAGGTTTACAAATTTTCTTTTCAAGTTTAGCACCACTGTCACTTTTAATCATCACAGGCTCTCCTCTATTATTGTGAGGATATAAATAATACTAAATAACAAATTTCTCCCCTTTTTTCAAATAAAAAAATTGAAAATCTTGTACCATCTTTCCAAGTTCTAAAAATGTGATTGAAACATAGTGAAACTGGTCCATGAGGACTTTGTACTCCTTTGTGCCACCTAGTTATATTTCAAACAATAAAAATAAAAATAAAAAAGAATTAAAATCAATATGCAGATCACTATTGACAAAGTTTGAGGTATAAGTTCATTTTTTTTCCAAATTAATGATTGACGAAGGCTAACACAGATATCAATAATTAGTAATAGCAATGGTCATATAGAACAAAAAGCTATTAGTATTGACACTTTCGCATCAGTAGCATGCTAGTATCATCCTTTGTATTTCCAAAAAACAAAGAAAAAAAGGTTATTACCACTTAGATAATCTAAATAATTTCCAATTTGATTATAATAAGGCGATCTAGCACAAAAGTAAAAGATTAAAATCATTTGTTTATTTTTTGGTCAACAAATTTTTCTTCCTTCCACACTGTTAAGAAAAACATACCAACAATTTCAAGAGCTTGAAGGACCAAATAAAATATGCAAACCTGCAAAACCAAGAGAATAAATTTGATATATATATATGTATGTATGTAAAATTAAAAGAAAAAGGAAGAGAAAAGCATGTTGATTGGAATGTGGTGCTGAATCTGATGAGGAGTCAGTGATGATGATGGCAAGGAAGAGAGAGAGAGGTGAGAGAGAAGAAAATAGGACTTACTACAATGTTTTGGCAGTAATTGATACATGATTACACTGTCAAATCTCAGCTTTTAGATTCCATGGTGTGTGGTACACCATACTTAATAAGGTGCACCATAGCTACCGCCCCATTTCAATGGCTCTTGCTTATGAATATTTTTTGCACTATTTTATCAAACAATGCTATTTTGAAAGCTCAAAGAGTTCAACAGTTTTTTGTGAGCCACAACAATACCAAACTAAACCCAAAACTACTCTTTAGAACTCAATAGTGACATAAAATGTGGAAAGGAATAAAGGACGAGAAAGAGTAGAACGGTGGATGATAAGAAAGGAGCTACCAAGTGGATGGGGATAGTAGTGACAGGTAGGTTAAATGTAGAAAAGTAATGTTTATATAGAGAGAATATATATAAATATGTATATGTATTTATGTATATAAACACAAGCTATGAGCTAATAAAAAAAACACCCCGAGAGTTACTCCTTAACAGAGATCTAATACCCATAGGAGGAGTATCCCACAAAATGAAAGAAGAAAGAGCATACACTCATATTTTATTTAAACACATTATTTTATTATTTTAAATTTTTAAAATATGATTTTATTAATTTATTAACTTATCAAAATCATTGAACTCGATTCAATTCAAAACTTCAAACCTTTTAAAATCATTATTTTATTAATAAATTGTTTTCCAAAACAACTGAACTTGAATGGTTCGAATATTCTTGCACTTGAATCCATTATTTTATTATCAAACTCACTTTATAATAAAATCATTAAAGTTAGATAGTTTCAATGCAAAATCTCCTTCCCTCTGTTTAATTCCATATGTATGTAAATCACTCCAAGACACTATAAAGTTGTAATTTTATCATATAAAAATGATATCCAAAAAAATTACCCTGCATAATCATTTATTTATTTATTTATTTATTCTCGTAAAAAAGCCTCATGGATGGTGTGTGTTATTTACCCAAAATATTATGTTTCCTTTTCCGTCTTGTCGCTCTCTTATGCCCCTCGCACCCTGCCACTTTCCTCCTCAACTTGCTCAACCTTTCTTTCTTTATATATATATATATATATATATATATATCTTAACATGCCTCTTACTATTATGCACTATGCAATCCAAGCAAAAAACAAGCAGTGCTCATGACCTAGTCTGCCTTTTATCACTATAGCGGTGATTGACACTGGCAGCCTAGCCTAGCTCATTGTTGACAGGGCTAGTTTACAAGTATGGTTCTTGTTCTTGTCTTTTCAAGATGAAGCCAAGAAACTCAATTGCTATTATCAAGAAAACATGTCCATGCTTTCAAATTATTTGTCTTTGGCGTATAACCTTTGAACTTATTGCCTACATAAATGCAAGGACAATGAGGTTTCACATTCTTTGCATCAGTTATGCTTAAATGCAAAACCTTTTCCCCAATTTTGTATAGCCCTTCATGAAGTGGGTGATCTGTTTCCTAGGTGAAATTTTTTATATTTGGATATGCGATGTGTGAATTTAATTAGTGTTCCTTACTTAGTATGATAAAAAAGAAAATCGAGTGAAACATGTTTGCTAGAGAGAGGAAGTGGCATTACTTAGAAACAAAATAAGTAGTGAAGAGTGTAATAGTTGTTTCATGTGTTCTTAAAATTTTTATAAATTTATAACTATGCGAAAATCATTTGTCATCATTTGTAAGGGGTGTCTCTGTAATGGCTTCATAACAATTGAAGGAGCTAGAGTGTCACTTTAAAAACTAAGTGGGTCTAAATGTAATATTGATAGAGCTCAAGGAAGGTAAATATAATTTGTCCTAAAAACAATGGACAGGGAAGGAAATAGCTCATAATGAAAATAAGATGGAGAGGCTAGAAGGCTAGGGCATGGGATATAAAAAGATATATATCACTCACGACGTTCACATTCCCTCCTTTGAGACCCCACTCTAGAGGGTGGAAGGAAACAAAAAGACAAATTATAGTGATCTCCTATGAGATTTGGTGAAATTTATTCAGACCCCTTTCTATTTGTCAAGAGAAGGCGGTGGAATAATTTCACAAACTCAATGACCTTCTAGGAAAATTTTACAAATAAAGTGGTATTAGGATGAATTTTCTCAAACCTAAAGGAGGTCACTGTAATTTGTCCAAAAAAGAACTAGGAGCTTTGAGTGGTATGGGAGGGATGCCTTTTACTCACCTTTACCATTCCACTCCCTTGTTTTTTTGAAAAACACAAAAATGCACTTTAAGTAAGTGTGGTTGTTCCATTCTTTGTCATTCCTTCTATTGGCATTCGCCACCAAACATAGTTTGTGGAGACGAATTAGGAGTGATTTTTTAATAAGATTTATGATTGGGTTAAATGTTAGATTTTTGTAATTTTGGGGTTTGTGAGATGTATTGGATTGGGTCTGCTAGTGCTGGTTTATGATTGACTTTAGTTATGCGATATATTTAGATTCAAGTTAGCATATGTTCTAGTTATTTTGGGGTTGTGAAGGAGGAGCTTGAATTGGTTTTGTGACTGATATCTACTTCAGTTTGTGAACAATCTCTCGATGTGAGTTTTGGTTTATGGTGGATTGAAAAGAAAACAAACCAAGGTGATACGAGCTGTCACTACCCACAACAAATTAAAAAAATTATTTTAGTGACTAAATTACACCAAAATGCAGTTAGGATGCAATCCAGGTCATCTCAAAAGGAAGTATTCTAATTAATTCAAGAGATTTTGGGGTTTTGGAATTATTGAGAGCAAAATTAGATTGAGAAAATATTATAGGAAAAATTACCTGCACAAGGAGTTCTTCGGATTAAGAATTGTTCAATTATCGGTTCAAAAGATAAATTCATGGTAGTAGTTACTTTCATTAGTTATGGTATCACACAACAATGATGTAAGTCTACTTAGCAGTCATACAATCACACTCCTACTAAGGGTTTGGCTAACATACGAACTAGTAATTCACAATTGTGATTCTATGAACCTATGCCAGTTTGATTACCAATTACAGTAACCTAATTCCTAACGGATTTAATTTCAATCCCTTAGCAATTGGATGTAATCAAATCAATCAACCCAATACCCCAATGATATGCACGCAAATGAATGCACAACCAAACAACTCTTAAAAACACAATTACAATAATCATCGTAATTGATATCAAAACAGAAACAAACTGGGAAGAAAAACCAAACATAAATTGCAATTAAAATAATAAGAACCTCAAGAACAATCTCAACCTTAAGTTATCTTTGTACACGGTAAAGAGATTACTCCTCCATAGGGGGAGTGTCAGAATCGTTGTTGAGAAAAAGCTATAAATTACAATCCTGAACGAGAGCAAAAACAAAGATTGGGAACTCCCAAAACATAGAGAGAGATTAGAGAGAGAGGGGAAGAGTGTGTTCTCGAGAGAGAAAAATAGAAGTCATGTCTATAACTGAGAGCTGAACCAAAAGAAGAAAGGTTATTGCATCCGCTTCTTTCCTTTTCTTTTTTTCCAAATGGCCCTTCCAGAGACGCAAAATGGGGTCGGCCCATAAGCATATGACCGCCCAGGCGGTCAATTTTGACCGCCTGGGCGGTCTCCTGTGAAGTGTTCCCAGAATTGTGCTCTTTTGTTCACTGCTTGGGCAGTGAATAGTATGCTTACAAGCCTTTTTTGAGGTCCAAAATGTTTGAATTATCTCTTTGGCCTATAATAGAAGTTGCAGCTATTTGAATAAGCTTTCCAATGCCATAAGAACCACCTTAATCGGACATTTGTACCTCCAGATATTAGAAAAATACTGACTAAAGGTCAAACTAGACAGCATCAGAAGCTCAACAGTGTTCTTCAGTCCTTCTTTTGCTCTAATACACTAACCTGGAAGTCCCTATTATCAAACAACACTTTCACAAAGAGGTCAAAAACACAAAGCACTTCCAAGAAATGATTATGCACCAAAAATGATGTTTGTAGCTATGAAATTACTCAATGATGCATGACGAGGACAAAGTCTAATTTCGTTAATTAAACATCAATTAAGCATAACTCAAATGCAACATATTCATAGTTAGGATGGAAAATGGGTGAATAAATGCAACCCATTAAACTCCCCCACACTTAAACAATTGCATGTCCTCATGCAAGATACTCAGATGGATGAAGCAAAGCGATTTGACTCCTAACTCTAAAATTGCATGATGCATGGAAAATAACAATACACTAATCTAATGGACCTAGAGATATAAGCAATAGACTTTCACACCAACAATCAAATAAGATCTCAACAAGCAAGGCATGAGCAAGAGCATAGCACACATAGTAGAATCAACATACATGTGAATGAATCAAGTACAAAAATCCTCCAAAGGTTAGTGTTTGCCACTTGTTTACTCAAGTATGTTGGGATATGATATACACTTAAATCACCTCAAAAGAAAATGCATTACCATAGGCTTGTCAAGAGTCTCATTCTCCATTTGTCACACTTATATGTATATTGAATCAAGAGGACTTACTTTTGGTTGTGATGGGACTTAGGTGAAGGTGGGAAAATATAAAGGCCAGTGAAGCTAAACATCTAGTCAAAAGAGAGCAAATGCATACACCAAGAGCACCAGTGCCTAAAAGTATACTTTGTCTAACTTAACCATTCATAGCCCCTTAATTTGCAATATGGCACACCTTCATCCAAACTTTTGCAAAAAAAAATTTCTGCTGTTATAATTTTTTTTATTTTTCCATGTAGTATGCCACTTGCTGAATTTTTTTTATTTTGTTTTTAGGTACACATTATTCCTCCCCCACACTTAAATTGAAGCATGCCCTTATGCTCTCCCCCACACTTATACTCAAATATATATAAGAAAAGCACAAATGCTCTCCTAAGCCTAAAAGGTTGGGAATTTTCATGGTTTTTCACTTTTGACTAAGGATATGCTAAAACAAAGGAATGGGCAATAAGGCTCAAAGGGGCTAAACAATGGTAACATGCAAAGGATGGCTATATAGTCAAGTGACTAAACAATAAAATTGCCTCAATCACCTTCAAGTATGCACATGGGAACATTTTTTCAAACAAGACCCTAGACAAGTTCTAGGATACAAATCCAAAAAGAGAAACACACATGAATAAACAAGGATGACACATGATAGTCCAATCAAAAGGCTCAAAATCTCACAGGTAAAAATGCATGTACTCAATCCAAACAACACAATGAATCCACCAAGCATGCAATACAAAGTAGTTAATGCCAAGCATGTCAATATAGTGCATGTGGTGTGAGTCTATGCATGTATCCGTTAAGGTGTCAAAAGGATGGTGAAAAATGCAAATAAAAATAAATATGATGCAAGACTCAAAACTAAAATAAAAATAAATAAAATGCAGAAAAATAAAAGAGAGAAGTAAAGAAAAACCTCATGGTGGGTTGTCTCCCACTCAGCACTTTGTCTTAGCATCCCTAAGTTAGACGGTCAAGGGCCTCACGGAGGGCGTTTGACTTTAACCCATAGAACTCCCATCTCGGCCCCAAAATCCCTAAGGGCTTCATAGAGGTGTGTCAGTCGGTACCCACCAAATTTTCAGTGAATCTTAGACCTTGGGTCCTCTAACTTTACTACACCACAAGGGTGTGTACAAGTGACCAAGAGTGGCCCCTTCCATCTAGACTTCGGCCCTCCAGCCATCAGTTTTGCCTAAGGCTCATGCAGCAAGATCCACTACCTCTCACAAGGCTTCTTTCCTATAATAGATTGTTCATGGGGCACTTCTGAAATTGATGACAGCTGCCCAGATAGGGTACCTGTATCTGTAAGCTTGGAAAACTCTAACATAGCAGATGCATCATGTCCCATGGGAGAAGAAAAAATAGGAAATGGGGGTTGTTCATCCTTAGCAAGTAAAGTATCACATGCATCTTCCACTAAGGAGTCAATGACATCAATGCCAAACATAGGGTGTTCCTCAAGGGGAAATTTCATGGCATCAGACAAACAAAATTGGGCTTTTAAATCCCCACACTCCATGGATAATGTACCAGCATAAACATCAATCTTGGTTGTAGTAGTTTTCAAAAAGGGTCTATCCAAGATTAATGTATGTTAGTTGGCATCAGTGTCATTCTCCATCTCAAGCACATAAAAATCAGTAGGGAATATTAAATTATTTACCTTTACCAGGACATCTTCTAATACCCCCTTCTAGCTTTGTGATGCTGTGGTTGGCAAACTGGATTGTTAACCTCGTGGGCTTGAGTTCCCCAAATTGTAAGGGCTTGTAGAGTGATTTTGGCATAACATTGATGCCAGCACCGAGATCAGCCATGGCTTGCTTGATTTGCAAGTTCCCAATGGTGCAGGGAACATTGAACATGCCTGGTTCCTTACACTTAGGTGGCAGGTTGCCTGGCTTGATGAAAGAAGAAGCATTCACCCCTATAGTCACTTTCTCCTTCTCACTGCCTTGTGGTCTCATCCTGTTGGTGCACAAATCCTTAAGAAATTTGGCATATATAGGGATTTGCCTTATCACATCCAACAGAGAAATGTTGACCTCTACCTTCCGAAAAGTTTCCAAGAGGTCATTTTCCAATTCCAACTCATTGGACCTCTTGGGCCTTGTAACTCGTTGTAAAAAAGGCAATGGAATGGGTCTTTCTACTCACTCTTCTGCTGGGGTGCAGGCTTATCTTGCTGTCCCTCTGGCTGAATTGTCTCATCCTCTTGAATCTCAATTACAACCTGCATTGAAGGGCCAGCAACCTCAGGCAAAACTATACCAGACCTCAGAGTAATAGCAGAAACGTTCTCCTTGGGGTTAGGAACTATCTGGGAAGGAATAGTGGATGCACTCCCCTACTGAGATTAGGAACTCTCTAGCCTCATAATTGCATTTTTCATCTCTTGCATGGCTTGTTCCTGTTTTCTCTATGTTTCTATCATCATGTTCATCATCTCCTGCCATGGTGCATTTGAAGGGATAGGAGGGGCAGGTAGTGCTAGAGGCTGCTATGGGACAGGTAACTGTGGAGCAAGTGGTTGTTAGTAGACATGGGATGCCCTACTATATTTGCTGGGGTAGAACATACTTTTGTTGCCGCTGTTATGAGTTGTTCCACCTCAAATTGGGATGATCTCTCCAACCCAGGTTATGTGTGCTACTGTAAGGGTCATACCCCTACTGGTTGTTTTGATTCTAGGGTCTGCTAGGGAACACATTACTAGCAACCATCAAAGTAGGGTCCTCCTGTAACTGTGGACATACATCAGTAGTATGGGTATTATAGAACAAATACCACAAGCTGTCTGAGGTGAAGGAGCTTGCCTTAACCGGTTCAAGGCTATTTGTTTTAGGAACTCGGTCATTTCATCTAGTTTTCGCTTCATCCTGCTATTATCCACTGGAGACACTTCACTCACATTGCGGGTATTACTACCAGCTCTGGACCCAAACTGCTGAAAGTTCTCTGCCATGTTCTCAATCAGAGTTCTAGCTGTAATAGGAGTTTTATCTACTAAGGCATCCAACTTGCAGCATCAATCATGCTCCTTTCCATGGTTAACAATCCCTCATAAAAATACTGAATAAGTAATTACTCTAGGATCTGATGCTTGGGACAGCTAGCACACAACCTCTTGAACCTGTCCCAATACTCATAGAGAGATTCACCTTGCAACTCTAAATGCCACAAATATCTTTTCTGATGGCAGCTGCTCTAAAGGCTAGGAAGAATTTCTCTAAAAATATGCGCTTCATGCCAGCCCAGCTATCAACTGTTCCATGGGGGATGTAGAAGAACCAGTCTTTAGCAGCTCTTTCAAGGGAAAACGGAAAAGCCGTAGCTTGATTTGGTCCTCTATTACCCCCTAAGGCTTCATCATCACACAAATCACATGAAACTACGGCACGTGTTTTTGTGGGTCTTCCCCATATAACCCATGGAACTTGGGCAAGTGGTGCAGGAGCCCAAACTTAAGCTCAAAGTCAACTTCATAATTGGGGTAAGTGATCCCCAATGGTTGATAATTAAGATCTTGGGCATTGAGCTCCTTTAAAGTCTTGTTATTCTCAGCCATATTCCCTGAAACACTAGCAGCGGGATCAAAAAGTTCAGGAGAATAAAAAAAAAAAATTATTGAATTCCCTGGTTATATCAGAGGAAGAGGGGTTGCCTGATAAGTTAATTCTCTCTCTCACGACCTTCTTAAGCTTTTTGGCAATTTTCTCAATCTCTGATTAATCGGTAGTATAGGAAAATTAGGAAGGAAGTAGGTCATAAAATTAAATTATAACAACAACCGAATACAATAGGGAACAAAGAAAAGATAAATAAAATTTAAATTAAATAGAACTGAATTTTTTTTAAATAAAGAAGACAATGCAGAAATTAATAAACAAATAAATAAATAAAATAAAATAAAAAATGAAAATAAAAAAAATTAACTGGAAACAAGAAAAAGAATCAATTAGCACCACTTCCTCGACAACGGCAACAAAATTTGATGCGGGCTGTCGCTACCCGCAACAAATTAAAAAAAATTATTTTAGTGACTAAATTACACCAAAATGCAGTTAGGGTGCAATCAAAATTGTTTCACAAGGAAGTGTTCTAATTAATTCAAGAGATTTTGGGGTTTTGGAATTATTGAGAGCAAAATTAGATTGAGAAAATATTATAGGAAAAATTACCTGCACAAGGAGTTTTTCGGATTAAGAGTTGTTCAATCATCAGTTCAAAAGATAAATTCATGGCAGTGGTTATTTTCATTAGTTATGGTATCACACAACAATGATGCAATTCTACTTAGCGGTCATACAATCGCACTCCCACTAAGAGTTTGGCTAATATATGAACTAGTAATTCACAATCGTGATTCTATGAATCTATGCCAGTTTGATTACCAATTACAGCAACCTAATTTCCAACAAAATTAATCCTAATCTCTCACCAATTGGATGTAATTAAATCAATCGACCCAATATCCCAATGGTATGCATGCAAACAAATGCACAACCAAACAACTCTTAAAAACACAATTATAATAATCATCACAATTGCTATCAAAAGAGAAAGCAAATGGAGAAGAAAAACCAAACATAAATTGCAATTAAAATAATAAGAACCTCAAGAACAATTTTAACCTTCAGTTATTCTTGCACACGGTAAAGAAATTACTCCTCCATAGGAGGAGTGTCACAATCGTTGTTGAGAAAAAGCTGTAAATTACAATCCCAAACGGGAGTCAAAACAAAGATTGGGAACTCCCAAAACCTAGAGAGAGAGGGGAAGAGTGTGTTCTCGAGAGAGAAAAATAAAAGTCATGTCTACAATTGAGAACTGAACTAAAAGAAGAGAGGTCGTCGCGTCCGCTTTGTTCCTTTTCTTTTTTTTTTTTTCCAAATGGCCCTTCCAAAGACGCAAAATGGGGCCGGCTCATAAACATATGACCGCCTGGGCGGTCTCCTGTGAAGCGCTCTCAGAATTGTGCTCTTCTGTTCACCGCTTGGGCGGTCATTTACCGCCTGAGCAGTGAACAATATGCTTACAAGCTATTTTGAGGTCCAAAATGTTCGAATTAACTCTTCGACCTAGAAATAGAAGTTGTAGCTATTTGAATAAGCTTTCCAATGCCATAAGAATCACCTCAATCAAACATTTGTACCTCCAGATATTGGAAAAATACTGACTATAGGTCAAACTAAATAGCATTAGAAGCTCAGCAATGTTCCTCAATCTTTCTTCTGCTCTAATGCACCAACCTGGAAGTCCCTATTATCAAACAATACTCCTACAAAGAGGTCAAAAACACAAAGCACTTCCAAGAAATGATTATGCATCAAAAACAATGTTTATAGCTATGAAATTACTCAATGATGCATGACGAGGATAAAGTCTAATTTCGTTAATTAAAAATCAATTAAGCATAACTCAAATGCAACATATTCACAGTTAGGATGAAAAATGGGTGCATAAATGCAACCCATCACAAGGGGTTTATCCAAAGTTAAGAATAGAACCATAGAAGCCTTGTATAGTATCTTCATTTCTAATTGTTCTCATTTCTCGATTACCTTGTGTTTAATAAGCCCCTTTTGGCATTGTAAAAGGTTTCCATACAGGCTCACAAAATTTGATGTAAAATCAATTTAAGCAAGTTCCAATAATAACTTGAAAAGCTGTGAACGTGTAATAGGGGAAAGAAGAAAGTAAAAAATAGATCAGATTTCATAGTCTAAAATTGTTATTAGGATATAAAACCACTCACATGTTTCTATCCAATAGATTAAGCTTTTGAGAGAGAGAGAGTTCATGATATGGTAATATAGCTTCTATAATCAAGTGATCTAGAATTCGATCCCTATTTACCTCTATTAGTTTAGCACAAGGTAGAGTCAATTTTTGCATTGCCCATACCTAAAGCCGAAAGAGGCTCTTGCATGAGGGGGTATGTATGTTGGGATATAAAACCATTCATTTACCTCTATCCAACAATTTGAATTTTTGGTAGAGATGATTCATGATAATTATTTTGTTGTATTCATACAAATAGTTAACCAGCTATATTATAAGAACAAGATTAGCAACAATATAAATATTAGTCCAACAAATGTACAAAGGTATAAGATATAGTAAACTACAGAAGGAATAAAGCCCTGGTATGAGTAGAAGAAATAAAGGAGCCTTTCACTCTTCCTAGTCATTTCCAAAATATGCCTAACGTCCCCTACACTTTCCCTTCACCTATAGAACAATATTTTCCTTCCCTAGCATCTCCTAAAATCCTCTTTCCCTCTCACTACTGACTCAGTATTTAGTTACAAATGTGTACCCCCATTGCTCCCTAATTCTCTTTATGGTTATTTCCTCATTTACCCTTTCTTCCATGCACTCTAGTAATGTGTGGGTCTCTAATAGAGACCATAACAACAACCTTACTTCCTTTTGCAACCTGCAACTTTTAACAAAATTGGGAACTTAAATATTGGGAAATCATCCTAAAAGATGTAATTGTAATAATCAAAAGAAAAAACAGAATTCGGTAACCTGGTGTAGAAACTTTTAAGAACTATAGATCCTGAATATCCAAGAGATGTAAATTCAAATGTTAGTTTTTTATATTGTTAGGTGTAACCAACTACGTATGATCCAAAATTCCTTACAAATTATTGCCAGAAATGGCTTATTTAAAAGCGTCCCTAATTCCAAAAGGGGCTTCAAATATTGTAATTATTTAAGAAATCTAGCTTTGATTCTGGAATCTTGATGTCAAATAATATAACCAGAATCTTGATGTCAAACAATATAACCACACTAAATATTGTTTAAACATGTTGAAAGTGTTTTCATGGACTTGGAATGTTTTATTTTTAGAGGAAATGTCCTATTTGGTCCTAAGATTTTCCATTTTAACATCAATTTAGTCCTCACAATTTTTTTTCACATTAATTTGGTCTTGAAAATTTTAATTTGACATCAAACTAGTATCACTGTCTAATTAAACTAACTCTGTTAACCTTCAAACTACTTGATCTTCCAACTATTTTCTTACATCTAAACTGTTAATGATTGTGCAACAACCCTTTATTGAATATTTATTATTAGTTATATTTTCATTGATGAAAGATATTTTATTCATTTTCTTTATTATTATATTTGCGTGTTACATATAATAATAACTATATTCCTAGAAGATCATTAATATTATGATGTAAGACCAGTATAAGCTTAATTGATAATTATGAGATAATTATATGTATGATTCAAAATTAAGCTTATGAGTATTTGTTGGAGAACAAGATACTAGACATGCCAATTGTGAGATCACTAGATAGATTAATATCATAAGTGATTCTCAAATTAGTTATGTCTACAAATTCTCATACCTAAGTTTACACGGTTTGATACATAAAGAGCATTATGTTTTGACACAGTCAAACTTTATCTTTAATTGGATAATTATCAAGATTGTGGTTGAATATAATGTAATTTATATAGAGGATAATGACTAAGTAAGATGAGATTTGTCCCTCTTTTTTGACAGAGATATCTATAAGGCCCCTCAACAAGTGAAACTGAGAAATCCATGACTGTGCTCAAATGAAGTAAAGGAGTCATTAACGTCATTTGATTTATCAGTCTACTTGGAGATCGAAAAATTATATTTGGACAATATAAAGATGATATTGCCCATGTCTTATATTCAAATTAGATATCGTGTGACAAAAGGATTATGAAATTTTCTATTGGTTAATATGGATTTTTAATTTATTATTACTTGGATCAGTCATAATATCTTGCTAGAGGCCCTTATAACTTGTAGGTGTAATGGTGATATTGGGACTACTGTCATCATAATGTAAGCCTATTGGATCGCACACTAAGAATGTAACAAACGGATTGTGGTTGTTTAAGAATTTGGATTTTAAATATATGGATATAGATGAGATATATTACCTCTATATTAAATTCATGATTTTATTTTATATTATCAGAGAATATAAATTTGAAATCTGATGATAAATATATTGGATATTATCAAATTAGATTCGAAAAAGATTTGTTTTCAAATTTTGAAAGATTTTTTTTCAAAACCCAAATATTCTTTTCGTAATTAGTTAGGATCACGAATCTTTCTATAAATAGAAAAGATAAGGATCTCGATTTTCGGATGCGTTACACAACTTGAGAAGTCGAAAACAAATTGAGGGATCACATGGAGCTAGCATTCGACAACCTTTCATGACCATTCATTCATTGAGCAGCGCCCGCAATCCAAACACGAGGATCTAAGATCTGTAAACACATGCTTCAATGTACATAATTTGATCCTTATCCAGATTTGGGTTTTTGCAAAATTTTAAAATTTCACTGCAAGCAATCTATATCATACGATTGCATAAAAACTAAACATCAACATCATCAAAATTCAAAATCGGAATTAAATAAAATATTAGAAAAACAGAAAAAAAATGAAAAAATGACTTGTTGAGGTATGCAAAAACACAACGTCATCATCACCATCTCTTTCACTGTCCATAATCATCGCCTCCATGGCAGCACCTTGTTCTTCCATCAAGCGCCAAGCTCTGCCTCCAACCTCATGCATCCACCATTGACCTCTGCACATAACAATCAACCATTAAAGAGTAATCTAACAAAACAACAACATCCCTCAGTTCAACAACCCAAAAGCCATGATGGGTAAATTCAAAACGCCAAAACTAAATTGAAAGAACCAATTTTCGTCACAAAATCAAAATCAACGTTTACTCTTTCGAGGAGATTAAATAATAATCTTCTTCATGGCAGCAAATAATAATCTTCTTCATGGCGGTTGTTGGAAGGAGTCATGGCAGTGGTCTTCACAGTGGCTGCACAGGTAGCGGTGCGGTGCGACTGTGGCCTTTGCGGTGGTCATTGACTAGCAGCGGTGGAGAAGAGTAGAAGACCGAGAAATGAAGTGGGAAGTAGTGACAATGGAAGCCTAGAAACAAAGCAAAGAATGGATCGAGTGGGAGCATGGTGGGCATGTTATTTTTCATTTTTTCTCTTTTCTAATTTTTTGTTTAATTTTGATTTTGAATTAAGATGATGTTAAGGTATCCTTCGTTTTGCTAGTTGCAACCCTGGATGCACTTCAAATTTAGGCACTAATGGTTTGGGATCAACGTCCCAATGGGTTGTCTCCTTTACTTTTATTGAGGGATAGCTTTAAGTTTTTGTTTTCTTTCTTTCCATCACTTGAAAAAAAAAAGAAAAAGAAAAAAGAGATGATGTTGAGATATAAGAAAATAGTTGGAAAGATAGGTAAATCGAAGGTTAATAGAGTTAGTTTAATTTGATGGTGATATTGATTCAATGTTAAATTTAAAATTTTCATGACCAAATTGATGTAAAAAATTTTATGAGGACTAAGTTGATGTTAAATGTAAAATCTTAGGATTAAATAGGATATTTACTCTTTTTTTTATTGACCTTACAAAATAAATACCCATCCTTTTATAAATGCTTCTATATTATCCTCGGAAGTATACGTACAACAAATATGAAAGTGGGTACGCCATTTTGCCAAAACACTGGCGTTTTGTAAATTTTTTTTTTTTTTCCTTTTCCCAAACGTTGGCCACTTGGCCCCCCCCCCCCCCCCGCGCCCCCCCCATTTATTCCCCCAAATAAACCCCCTTAACACAAAACGCTGCGGGCCCTAATTTTCCTCGGCAGCATCTCTCCATCTCCACTTCTTCATAGCCGGCGACACCACTGGCCACGGCGGCGACGCTACAGCCGGCGGAACCAAGGCGCAACCCACCTCTCACGGCACCCCTCGAAGCGGCGCGCGAGCTCTCTCCGGCGGATCTTTCTCCGGCGATCCAGTGAGGTAGCGGTGTTTTTGTCTCTCTTAGTGAGTTTAAGGTTGATTGCTCTCTGTTTTGATATTTTTTTTGTTGCTGCAACCGTTGTTCTGCGGTTTCCATTTTGTGTATACCTTTCTTCTTTTAATGTGTTGTTGCTGCCATTGTTGTGTGTTCTGGAACCGTATCCGTAGCCGGGCAACATAGATATGACCTGATGCTTTATTTTTCGTAATGTATGCGGTATTCCCATGATGTTGGTGGTTCAATCAAACCAGTTAGAGAAAAGAGAACAGAATGGACTTGGTTATCAATGCGGCAGTGGAAGAGATATGCACGCATGTTGATGATGGACTCACTCTTGCAGCCCTGTGGGAGAAGCTTGAAGGTTCACCCTCTCTTTCATCCTCCAACATCCATCTCTGTCCCACCATCAAAAGAGCCATATGGACTAACCTCCTGCAGATTCCCACACTCCTGTTTGAACCCCAACCCTCTTCTTTGGAACTGGTCGATGCTGAGAAGCTCGATTTGAAGATCTTTGCTAAACAGAGCCTTGTTGACAACTTTGTTGGTCTTTATGATTCCCAATCTCTCCAACATGCTCAAATGCGCGTCCTTCACCTTCTTGCTAATGCTAGGTCTAAGGGCATTACTCAAAGTAAGCTTGCTAAACAGTTGAACATTGATGGAAATAACTTTCATTATGTGTTGAGGAGCCTTGAGTGTCAAGGCTTAATTGTCAAGCACTCTGCTATTGAAAAGAAGAAACAAATCTCCACTCGTGGGGAATCCAAGAATTATCCATGTGTCACTACCCACTTAGTATACTTACGTCGCTATGCGAAGCAACTTGCCTCTCATCAGAGGTTTGAATTTGAAATAACCAAATTGGATACCCCTGAGGATGACGACAAGGATGCAGAGGGAACTGCACTTCAAACGGATGTCCTTCTTAAGGATTATACACCTCAGATGAAAGCTATTTGTGACAAACTTGCAAAAGCCAATGGCAAGGTTCATTTTTCATTCAATGCTCAATTAGATTTACTGACAAAGCAAACTAATAATAATTTGTGCTGATATTGTTTTGTTCTAATTTTTCTCTTGAAGGTTCTTCTTGTGTCTGATGTTAAGAAGGATCTTGGTTATTGTGGATCACGTCCAAAACAAAGGGCTTGGAGACAAGTATATTCTCCCAACATTAAACATTCTCAAGTTTTGGTTAAATATTCTGTTTTCCTTAATAATCTTTTTCGTTGTGTCTGCTAGATTTGTCGCAGGTTGGAAGCTGATCGTATTGTGGAGCTGTTTGATGCTAAGGTGAATGGCAAGGTTAGTTAGTTTTTTCCAGTTTATAACGACTTCCCTGTTCTTCTTCTATGCTTCAAATTCCATTCGATGAATGGTGCTTTTTTGTCTCTTCGGAATGAAATTCCATCAGAAATCTTCTTTTCTGTATGGGAACCAGTAACTTGGTTGTGGTGATAATATACCCATAAGTTTTTACTTGTTTGCAGATTGAGGCTTGCCTGCGGCTTCTTGACCCAATAACTACTGAATGTGCAAATGAAGATAAAACCTTGAACTGTGAGAAAATATGCCAAGTCACTGATCAGTTTGTGGAACTTCCCATTGAGCACCAAATTTTTGATATGATTGATGCTGCAGGATCAAGTGGCATTACTTTAAAGGAGGTGTGTATTTGATTGTTATACTAAAAGCCCTTTTACAAGCATGCTGAAGAATTTAGTGTTGAACTTATGCTGCTGTTGTTGTTTAGAGAAGATGTGAGATTACTATTTTGCAATGCATATGTAATTTGTGGTTTTTGATATAGCATTGACAAGAAAGTAGCTGTAGTGGATTTGTCTGAAGTGAAATTTACATAAAGAGATAATGGTAAGGTAAAGTATGAGCAGATTGGCTGCCCCCTCACTCAAATGCTTTCTGGGTTGCAACATGTACAGGCAGAGGCTCACCCAAATGCTTGAGCCAGAGGCACAAGGACTTGCTCTTGTTCAAATTTGAAATGTAGAAAAAGCATTTGATGTATTTATTCATATTTCAATGGTAGTGCCACATTGTAATAGCTAAAAGAGTGAAAACATTTTCTGTATAAAAATAATAGGGAGTAAATATTTTTGCTTTACAATTACCAGCATGAGTAGGGTTCTGGTCATTTAAATCCTTTACAGATCTGATTTGTGTATGGCTCCTGTTTGGGTGTTGCTGTGTCTGATCTGCAGTGAGACTTGGGGGGGGGGGGTGAGGGCCTGACTGCATTGTTGAGCTGTTTTGTTTCTAGTTGTTTATATTCTACTTTGGAGTCTGAAGGACATCTTATCTTCAATCTAGTTGTATTTTTCCTCCTTTCCCTATAATTCTTGTTGTAAAAGAGGGGTATTTATGTCTACCTTTTCTTTTCATTTAGGTCTTCTTATGTTGGTCTACTGTATGTGCCTGTGAGTCTTTTTACTGATCAACTGCACTGAGCTTCATTCTTTTTCAGTTTTTCATATTTGCTCTATTCAAATGGGGATTTTTGAAGGGCCGCTTCTCAATGATGCATCCTTAAATGAATAGTGTTGCCTTTTCTCTTTAAATTTATTTGGATGTTTCTCATGAACAGATATGTGAGAGGCTTGGGATTGAACTAAAAAGGAACCACATGCGACTTATAAATATGTGCTATAGATTTGGAATGAAAGTGCAAGAGGAGCAATGTTTGAAATCTAAGACAATTCGAGTTTGGACATCCAGAAATTTCAACCGCGAACCAGAAGTTGCACTTCTTTGCAACCTTGATGAAAATAAAGTTTTAGATCAACATGTTCCTGACAATTCTTCAAAATCAACGTCTGAATTTGGTGCTTCAACTTTCAATGGTGAACTTGCTGACCTTGCAAAATTCAAAGATATAGGAACAGGTGCAGAACCATCTTGTGAATTTCCGAGAAATATAGAGTCGGGAGAATCATCAATTAACTTGCAACAGTTAGGCCTTGACCCAGGGGGTACTATTTCCAACAGCAAACATGATTTGGTCTGTTTATCACTGGAGGCAGATGTTGCGACATCATTTACTGGATCACATCAAAGATATGCAAGTCAATCTTTAACCACGGATGGCACTAGAAGAGCAAATAGGATACTAGAGAGACTTAAGGTCTGTCATTTTCTGCCTTCCTAAGGAAAAAAATGTTTATTGCCTAAAATTTTTAATTTTCAGTGTCCAAGAGTAATGTTTTCCATTTCACTTGTGCAGGATGAAAGGTTCATTTTGAGATCTGAGCTAAGTAGGTGGCTTACTAGCTTTGAGAAGGATAAATCTACAATGGTGGACCGGAAGACTATAGATCGAATATTGACTAAACTTCAGGAACTAGGGCTGTGCAAATGCATAACAGTACATTCCCCTGTTGTTACTGAATATTCCAGGACAAAAGATTGTGTGGTGGTTGTGCATCCATCCATAAGTCTATTGCCTGAATTATTTGATGAAATTCAAGATCGAGTGAGATCATTTAATATGCATATTCGCAGCAAAAGTATTTCTCATCATAAAAATGATGAATCAATACCTGTCATGGAGGATATTCAGCAAACTCAAAGCCATATAGTTCCGGATGGGCGGGCTAGCAAAGCAGAAGTGATGCGTACTAATGGATTTGTGTTGGCAAAAATGATTCGTGCAAAGCTGCTGCATACTTTTCTTTGGGATTACCTGAATAGGTCAGCAAGCCCCAGTGATCCTTTATCATACGAAAATTGTATCTTTGAGCTTAATAATAATCCTCATAGTAGTAGCAAATTATTTTTTCTGGAAGCTGCGATTAAGGAAATTCCAGTTGAATTATTCTTACAAGTTGTTGGGTCCACTAAAAAATTTGAAGAAATGATTGAAAAGTGCAAGATGGGTTTACGTCTCTCTGATCTTTCTTGCGAGGAATACAATTGTTTAATGGACATGCATGCAACTGCAAGGTTGTCAAAAGTTATTGACATTTTAAGGCGTTTAAAGGTACCCTCTTGCCTCTGCTAATTTTTTTTAAAATTTTTTTTGCTATAAATTTTTTTTGTTTGTTTGTACTACATCTGCAGGCTTCTATACCAAAAATTCCTCAAATTGGTAGTTTTAATTGGCCACTTATTTATTGAATTCCCTACTTTGCTTTTGTGAGCCGACTATGTTATCAAACAGTGGTGTAGATATTGTTACAGCATGATCTAAATCTTGGGCATGTAATGTGTTCATGATCAGATTAAAATTACTTGGCCATAAAGAAAGTGAATGTGATTAATGTCTTTCTTGCTTGACTTCCTGCATTGTTGTTAGTAAAAATGACAACGGAATACTTAAGAAAACAGGAGAAAAAAAAAAGTGCTCGTTTTTCTTAAAAATTGCTTAGACGTTGCTAGTTCATCAAGTACCAATGTGCCTGAAACTCTTTCCATGTTCCTGCTCTTTCCTGCTCTTGGCTTCCTAAGGGCCTGTTTGGTCTCAAAAAAGCTGTTGTTGGGTCCACTTTCAAGTAGTGAAGTTGTTCTTGCAAATAGGTTTTTTTTTTTTTTTTTTCTAATCACAGGAAAGGATTTTGAATGTCTCATTTTTATTTGAGTTCAGTTGACTGCAGATAAAACTAAAGTTATGACTGAATTATGTCTTGTGTTTTACTTCACTGTTTGTTTATCTGGGATAAGGATACTCCTTTTTTTTTTCAATTATTGAAATAAATTTCTGAAAGAAGAAGCAAAGAAAGCTTCAAGGTTGAAAATGGAAAGTGGGAAGCTGTAAGGAAACAAAATAACAGAAGGTTAATAGAAACAATCAGATTACTATTATATTGTAAACAGAATGAAGCATGCTTGACATAGATTTATTTATGTAGTTGATTCGAATGGTAACTGATATGCACTCTAGAGATGAAGTTAAAACTGCACGTACATTTACTCACATGATGGAGCTTAAGCCTTACATCGAGGAACCCCTTTCAAGTGGCGCAGCATCTTTAAATTTTATGTCCCTTGATCTTCGACCAAGAATCAGGCATGATTTTATGCTGTCTGATAGAGGTGCAGTTGATGAATATTGGCAAACACTTGAGTATTGCTATGCTGCTGCCGATCAAAAAGCTGCGTCATATGCGTTTCCTGGATCTGTGGTTCCTGAGGTAATCTACAATTCTTTCTCCTGTGGATAGTGAATGTTCTGCATTGTGATGCCTTATATCAGATTCTGGCTAATTGTAATTTGTGCCATAATTCCAGTACAAACTCACTCCTAATATAATACTTTGTTTTTGTTTACATTATTAGGTTTACCGCTTCCGTTCATGGGCATTGACACATGTTATCACAGCTGAACAGCGTGCTGAGCTTTTAAAGCGTATAGCGAAGGATGGCCATAGTGAAAAAATTTCATATCGGGACTGTGAGAAGATCGCGAAGGATCTGAATCTTACCTTGGAGCAGGTTGGTTTGTTTCAAGCTGCAGGCATTGTTATGGTTGTTTATCCCTTTTGGAGAATTCAATGCCCGTATCCTACCAAACAAAAAAGTCAGTCTGTTAGTTAATCCTTGAGGGAGCATAGGTTTTACAGAGTCCTGTCTTGTCTCTTATATTGCAATGACAAATTGTTACCTGTTCATCACTTTTGTTTCTTCACCAAAATTCATTATTTCATATTATTTTATCTTTTGAGAATGCATGACTGGGTTGTGGACAAAAAATTGGGGTTTTGTCATTATGGTGGGGTATTTCATGGCTCTAGTATTTCCTTTAAGGTAATAGAAAAAAGAATTTTATTGAGATGAAACCAATGAATTATGAAAATACAGGAAGAAAAACAATTCTCCTGAATTCAGAGAACAACAAAAATGCTAGATAAAAAATGTGAGATATTGTCCCAGTAGATGTTCTTAGGCTAATGATCTTGGGGCAGTAACAAGTGGGTTAATTAAGACAAAACCCCCATTTTAGTTCTTCTAAAATTTTTAGTTGGACAAATTGATCTCTACAAAATAACATAGATTCTCGAGACGTTTTTGAGACGACTTCTTTAGTGGGCTGTAAGATTTTGGAGTGGCCTTTTGTGTATTTGGGAGTTCTTCCGGGCACTAATTCTAGATCCATATCATTTTGGGATCCAGTTGTTGAAAAGATTTCTAAGCGTCTTGCCAATTGGAAAGGGGTCTACTTCTTTAGGAGGTCAAATCATCCTCATTTGGGCTTGTCACTCTAGGATCCCCTCTATTTCCTATCTTTGTTCCGTATACCAATGGGAGTGGCTAATACCATTGAAAAGGTTAGGAGGGATTTTCTTTGGTCAAGTGCTTTGGAATCCGATCATCATCACTTGGTGATTTGGAGTTGTGTTGTCATCCCAAGAAAAAAAGGGGGTTCGGGTCTGTGCAGTTTGGTGTCTTAAAATGTTGCCTTGGCAACTAAATGGCTATTGCATTTTCCATTAGAACCTTATTCTTGATGGTATCAGGTTATCTGAAGTAAGTGTGGCTGGACAAGAACGTGTGGGATACTAATATTGTTGTCCATGCCTCTCATTCTAGCCCTTGGAAATTCATATCCCTAGTGTACACTACCTTCAAATTTGCTCACCTTGAAGGTAGGTAAAGATTCTTGTTTTAACTATCCATTCTCCTAGGTTATGCTATGAATGAAAAGGAGTACAAATGTTTCCATCCGTCCAATCATCTCCTTGCTTCTATGAATGCACTTTTCATGAGATCGAGTCTTTCTTTCGGTCTTAGCTTCAAGGGGAGAGTCTTCTTGAGGGTGAGCCATTAATTCTTAAGTTATTCTTACATCTCCCTCCTATAGAACAATCACCACCTCCCTCTAGTAACCCATCTAAGTCTACTAATAAGTGGTACCTTGTACCGCACCACCTACAGAAGTCGCACCAATTAAGGTGTTCCAGAGGAGAAGGAGACCCGAATTGAACCAACTACTTCAAGTGTTTAGACCTATGGTAAATACTGAAGGTATTAGGTCTTTCATTCATGACCCAAGATAATGACCTGTTGAATATTTGTAAACCTAACCTAGATGATTTACCAACTGCATTGAGAAAAGGAAAAAAGACTTGTGCCAAATAACCTATTTTTCAATTTGTTTGATCTGAACATCTCTCTCCACAACACTATAAGTTTTATTACAGCGATTAACTCTATCCAAATTCAATTCTCAGTACAATAAGCATTAAAGGATGAGAATCAATTTCAAGCCATGAATGAGGAGATAAGAGCATTAGAGCAGAATGGAACATGAAAGATTGTTGAGAGACTAGGAGACAAATGACCAGTCAGATGCGGGTGGATATACAAAGTGAAATATCAGTCTGAGAGGTATGCACTAACCCATGGGATTGATTGTGAGATGTTTGTCCTAGTAGCAAAGATGAACACAATGCTCATTTTGGATGGGAATTGCATCAATTTGATGTTAAAAATGCTTCCTTAAATGGCGATCTAGAAGAGGAGGTTGCCATAGAGATTCCACCTAGCTATGATGTCATTGGTGAAAAGAACAAAGTGTGCAAGTGGAAGAAGGCAATGTATGGATTGAAATAGCCCCCTCATGCCTGGTTTGGAAGGTTCACAAAGACAACGATATTATTGGCATTCAAAAGCAAAGCCACAGAGAGTCGGAGACCACACCCTTTTCTTTAAACATACATTAGGTGAAAATCTTACTGTTCTGCTTATGTTTGTTGACAACATTATCATATCAGGTGATGATTTAGCTGAGAAGCATATTTTGAGGGAAAATTTAGCAACTGAGTTTGAGATAAAAGAGCTAGGGAGACTGAAGTACTTTGCTGGAATTGAAGCTGTCTACTCGGCTATCCCAAATTACTCACAAAGGAAATACATCTTTGATCTTCCCAAAAAACTGGAAAACATGGCTGCAAATAGGTGTTCCTATTGTGCAAAATCATTTTATAGGAAGTGGTGAAGAGAGCCCTAGGGAGGCTGATATACCTAGCATATTCTAGGCCAGATTTAGCATATGTTGTTAGTGTAGTCAGTCAATTCATTGCATGACCCAAGGGTGAGGCATGTGCAAAGTTAACACGGTCTTGCAATACCTTATGACCACACCTGGAAGGGGGCTGTTGTACATAAGAGATGAAAGTTTATCCATGGAATTATACACTAATGTTGACTATGCAGTTTCTCTTGATAGAGTATTAACATTAGGTTATTGCATGTTTTTAATAGGGAATTTGGTTACTTGGTAAAGTAGATTTAGCATATGTTGTTAGTGTAGTCAGTCAATTCATGCATGACCCAAGGGTGAGACATATGCGAGCAGTTAACACGATCTTGCAATGCCTTAAGACCACACCTAGAAGGGGAAGCTGGTGTTTGAAAGAGATGGAAGTTTATCCATGAAAGTATATAATAATGTTGACTGTGCAATTTCTCTTGTTGATAGAAGATCAACATTGGGTTATTGCATGTTTTTTTGGAGGGAATTTGGTTGCTTGGAAAAGCAAGAGGCAAAATATAGTTGCTAGATCAAGTGTTTGAGTAGAGTTTCGAGCTTGTTGTGGATGAAAGATGACTTGAAAGTAAAAGATGAAGCTTTGATGAGGATGTTTTATGACAATAAATCAGCAATCATCATCGCCCATGATCTAGTCCAGTATGATAGAACTAAGCATCTTGAGATTGATTGGCACTTTATCAAGGAAAAGTTAGGCAGCAGGTAACACATGTTCCTTCAAGGCTCTGGCTAGCAAATGTATTAACCATAGGGCTCCCCACGGAGCTATTTTGGGAATTTACATGCAATTTTGGAATGATAGATATCCATTCACCAGCTAAAGTGGAGTGTAGAGATATTGTGTTATGCTTTACATATTTATCTTTTTTCGTTTATTAGAATGCCCAAATTAACTTGTAATTTAGCTAATTAATATCAAGAAATAAATACCCACTTATTAGGTGACAGTTGGTAATCATTTATATATATATTGTATATCCTTGTGTAGTTGAATTATCGAAAATAATGTACAGCTTCTTCATATGTCCCTCTCCATTGTTTCTTTCAAGTGAAAAATAGACCAAAACAAGAAAGGTCAGTGTAACGGCAGTATGATCCAATTTGCTTCTTGAACCTATTGTTTCATATAGTTTTGGAAAGATGAGGTTGGTAGATGATACTGAGAACTATCAACGGGAAGTGTATTCTCAAAAATGATTTTTTTTAAAAATTTTATATAGTAAATTGTTTACTCATTGAGTATTCTTGTCACTCTTTGAAGGTAAGTGACTTGCCATTCTTTCCCTTAGTTTTTCCCTCGTTTTATGATTTTGTTGCCATTAGCAGGTACTTAGCGTGTTTTCTATTAAACGGCGTCATTGCCTTAAACAGTTCAAAGATGAAGGGAATGAGAATGACTCACATGAACACATGGGTAGTTCATCTCGTCGCAGGAAACATAGTTCTAGAGAGTTGAGGCCGGCAAAGCATGCAAGAATTGATGCAACAACTGATATTGTTGACATGCAAATGGAAGAACAATATAATTTGTGTGGCCATTCAGGAGAGGATGCCACTCATATCCAAGAATTTGAGGAGGGTAATCATGATGAAGGTGAGGGTTCTCAAGACTGCGGTCCCCTTATTAGCCAGTGTGTCTTATCCAAGATGAAGCCAGCACGTCAGAAGAGATTCATATGGTCAGACAAAACTGATAGGTATGGAAATTTGGCAGCCTGTTAATTGGTAACCAAGATAAATGTTACACTCTGATTATAGGAAAGTGTGTAAATAATGGTTCTTTTGAGTCAAGTCAACTTTGATGAGGTTATACAGCTTACTGTTGCATGCATTTTTAGTTTGTTGGGTATTAATGAAAATAATTGTATAGTATTTGTTATCATTATTTGTGGCACCTGTAATACAAGTTTAAATCAATAATGCACTGGCGTTGTACTCAATATTTTTCTTTTTGAGAGAGAGAGAGAGATATATTACTGAAAAAGAAAATAGTTCAACAAAAGTGGATAAGGTATCCTCACAAGAAGATTGCAAATGAAAAATTGAAAACACAAAAGACCTAAGAGTTTGAGTCATGCAACAAGGCATGGCTACCTCTGCATATTTAATAAAGGGACACGTCTATATGCTAGAATGAAGAGCACAGATTGTTCTCCCATCTACTCTTATGTCTACAAATATGGTGTTATCTGCCTTGTCTGAGTATCTTTGGTTGTATCTTATTTCAGGCAATTGGTGATCCAATATGTTAGATACCGTGCTGCGCTTGGTGCCAAATTTCATCGTATAGATTGGGCCTCAGTTTCTGATCTACCAGCACCTCCAAGAACTTGCATGAGAAGAATGAATTTGCTGAATGGTAACTTAAGATTTCGGAAAGCTGTGAATAGACTCTGTAACATGCTCAGTGAACGATATGCAAAGCAGCTGGAGAAGTCCCAGAATTTGCCGTTAAACAAAGATGATTGCATACAGTTTGTGCGATCCCAGTCTAGTAAAGGTCTAGACAATAATGTTAGACCTGATGCTGAAAGTCAACTGACAAGTATAAACAGAGAAGCTTGGGATGACTTTGAGGACAAAAGTATCAAGATTGTCCTTGATGAAATTCTTCATTGCAAGAGGATGGCCAAGCTGGATGCTGCCTCCAACAAAGTTCAATCACAATATGAAGGATGGTCAGATGCAAATGTGGATGGTGATGGATATGTAATTCTCTAAGACTAACAATAAAATTGTCAAGTCATTTCTTCCAAGTGTTCATAACCAAAAGACTTAATGACGCTTACCTTTTTCCTATCTTGCTCTAACTTCTTGATTAATTAATTTTTTCCCCTTTTTTCTTTCTCTTGGTGTGATGTATTATCCAATCTGGACAAAGCTCCTTTTATTTACTTTATGCTGTACAGTCTTCAGTTATCTGGAAGCTGGGTGACTAAGAGAATCATTTTTGTGTCAGGAATCTCAAGAAAATGAAGTAACAGCCGCTCCTGGTGAGATTGTTCAGAGCCATCATGTAAAGAACCATACATTTTCTGCCCAAAAATCACGTCGTCGTCGCATTGATAAAAAATTTACCAGGTTTTTGAATAATGGTGCTAATACATATGGACAAGTATATGAATCATTGGCCATTTCAAATGCTGTGGAGCTCTTTAAGCTTGTTTTCTTAAGCACATCAACAAGTCCACAGGCACCAAATTTACTAGCAGACATTCTTCGGCGTTACTCAGAGCATGATCTATTTGCTGCTTTTAGCTACCTTAGGGAGAACAAAATCATGGTAAATGTTTTTCAATCTCTTACAGTTTATGTTTATTGCATGAGGTATTAATTGGTTATTTGGCCCTCTACTGATACTTGCCCATGCCAAGTTTATATATGTAAACCAATAACACGCATCATATATTTTTATAATGCATACATTTGGGATTATGTTTCCATATCAAGTTTGCTCATGTTAAAGAGGGTGTGAGCGCTTAATTATTAAAAAAAGAAAGCATCTGAAATTGAAGGTTACTAAGAGATATTTTTGTGAATATAATAAGCATGTGTTTATGAGATAGACTGTGTGTGTGTATACAAGTTCTCATTACATTGGTATTTGATAGGTTGGCGGCAATGGCAATGAACGTTTTGAACTATCACAACAGTTTTTGCAGTCTGTTTCCAAGTCACCTTTTCCATTTAACACTGGAAAGCGGGCTGTTAAATTTTCTGCATGGCTGCGGGAAAGGGATAAAGCCCTCAAGGAAGTGGGGACTGCTCTTGCTGAAGATCTTCAGTGTGGTGATGTTTTTCATTTGTTTGCTTTAGTCTCATCGGGTGAACTATCAATTTCACCATGCTTACCAGAAAATGGTGTTGGAGAGGCTGAAGACTTGAGAAATGCAAAGCGTAAATCTGATGTTAGTGAGTCATCCTTTAGTGATAAAGCTAAGAAGCTGAAATCCTTGTTTGGACTTGAAGGTGAAATAATTTCTCGCCGGGAGAAAGGTTTCCCTGGTATCATCATTTCTGCATGCCGTACAACCATTTCGAGAGCTGAGATTTTGGAGTTGTTCAAGGATAATGAGAACAACAACAAACCTCTTGAGAGGAGTTTTGAACTAAACATGGGCCAGAGCGGTAATAATTTGGTTCCTGACCAAGTGCTGGAAATGTTTAACTCTTTTGATCCTGTACCTGTAGAAGAAAATCATATTGAATCAGCCTGGGAAGCTATGGCAGGCTATGCACAGCAATTGATGTTGGTGCCTTCTAATCAGGAACAAGCATGTGCCATCTCTGCTGAGGTCTTCAGGGCTGTTTATGCTGCCATCCAGAAGGCTGGTGACCAAGGATTAAACATGGAAGAAATTTCCCAAGTCATAAACTTGCCAGGTACGGATGCTCTGAGACTTGACCAAGTACATGATTGACATAGAATCTATTAAAAAGTTCAGAGATTTAAACTTCGTTGAGATTGTTTATTGGTTTTTGTCTTTATGCATTTCAATTTTCAGGAGCAGAGGTAGATGGACTTATTGTTGATGCTCTTCAAGCCTTTGGTCAAGCCTTTAAGGTTTCTGCTTCCTTTCCTCATTCCAACATTTTATGGCATGTTTGGATTAGTTTGCAAACCACAATTTGATCCTACAGAAAAAGTAACCTTTCCTGTTTTTACTCAAAATGATGGAGCAATGGAGAGAGACGTGAACCATAGGATTCAAACTAAGTGAATGAAATGAAGGAGGAGTGATTCGGGTGTTATTTGTGGTAAAAGGTACCACTCAAAGGCAAATTTTACTTCCCAACTAGAAGACCATTGATTTGTGGGATTAAAAGTTGGGGGTAATAAGCCAACAAGAAAATAAAATTAATGTTGCAGAGATGAGAATGTTAGGTTAGATGAGTGGATACACTAGACAAGATAAATGAGATGAATGAGTTTGAGAGAAAGTGGGTGTAGCACTTATTATGGAAAAGATGGTGGGATTATGATATAGCCTTAGTTGGCTTAGGCATGCATGGAGAAGTCTTGTAGAAATCCTGATAAGAGACTAGATTAGATGGAAGGTAGCCTAGTAGTTAGACTTAAGAGGTAGAGAGAGTATGAAAAATTATAGGTGAAACTATTAAAAGAAAATTATGTTTTTGTAATGGTTTGACAGTAGACATGGTTTATGATAGGAGATATGATGTAGTATGATCCATGTCATAGTAGTCACTCTCTGGTTGTGATTGGGAGTTTATAGATGACGGAAGGGAGTGGTTAATAATGAAATGGAAGAGAAAGGTAAGAAGTAGAGTGGAAGAGGCTATGTTATTCCCTTATTTGGAAGTTGCTTTCATTTGCTCCTTGACGCCCTAATTTGGAAGGTAAAAAAAGTTTGGTTTTGAGTGACAAGGGAGGGACATATTGTCCCTTACTAGCCATGCCACTCCCTCCCCTAAATTACTTCAAAACAATGGTCACTTAACTTTTAGCCTTGCCACTCCCTCCATTTTCATTCTTCCAATCGTAGCCTTAGATACGGGGAGGAGGGGCCAGCCCCAAAATGCTATAGCAGGATGGCCTGTATTTCCAAAGACAACAACAACAACTATAGCTAAGCTTTGTCCAATTAAGTAGAGTCGGTTATATGGATCAAGCAACGCCATAGAGCTTTATCATATATCATTTATTTTAAAATCATGGACACTTCAATCTCTTTTGATTATTTCCCCTATAGTTTTTCTTGATTTTCTTCTACCTCTTTTTATTGCTCTTCTCCATTTGGTCCACTCTCCTTCCTAGTGCCTTTACAGGTCTTCTCCAAACATACTCAAACCACCTGATGCGAGATTCTACCATCTTTTCTATGATAGATGCCACCCCAATTTTCTCTCTAATGTATTCATTCCTTATTCTATCATTTTTTTGTGGCCACTCATCCACTGCCCAACATTCAGTCTCATACAACAAAGTCGTTCTTATTACTATACGGTAGAATTTCCCCTTAAGATTTGGTGGTACTTTTTAATCACGAATAAAACCCGAAGCATCTCTCTACTTTGACTATCCTACTTAGATTCTATGTTTAACATCTCCCTCTATCTCTCTATCATTTTGAATGATAGAACCCAAATATTTAAATTTTGTGACTTGCAAAATGATATCATCCCCAAGTTTCACTTCGAAATTAGAATGTGTGTTCATGGCAAACTTGCACTCCATATAGTCTGTCTTACTTCTACTTATACAATTCTAACTTTCTATTTATTTCTTTTCTCGATTCTGCTATCAGGATCGTATCGTCTGTAAGCAACATACACCAAAGCACTAGATTTTAAATATGTTATGTAAGCAGATCCAAGATCAGAGTCACAAGATATGGACTCAAAGTTGACCCTTAGTATGGTCCAATCCATATAGAAAAATTCTCTGTTATTCCATCTTGAGTCTTTCCACTAGTTGTGACTCTATTGTACATATCTTGGATTGCTTAGATATAGGCTATTCGAACTCCCTTTCTATCCAAGGCTTTACCCCCTATTTTATTCGCATTTTCTTTTGTCTCCAAACCTAATTATTCTTCAATCGTTTTTGAAAAGTTTTTGGCTTTTCATATTTTAAATACCACCACTTGGTCCTTGGAGTCTTCTTTTGGTCCCTTCTCTTCACTCATCTTGTAAATTGTGCATACATCACTAAGATCCTATGTTGAGCAGTCAGGCTCTCCCTCGGAATAACTTTGCAATTCATACAAAGTTTTCTATTTGATTTTCTTGTGAAAAAGAAATCGATTTGGGAGCATACTTGCGGCCACTCTTATAGATTAAAAGGTGTTTACCGTCTTCATTTGCTTCTCCAAAACCATATTTTCCATATGACCCCTTATATCCGTTAGCTTCCTTACCCATATGTCTATTTAGATCTCTTCCTAAGAAAAACTTTTCTCCTAAAGGTAACTTTTGGGTTAAATCCTCTTGATCCTCCCAAAATTTTCTTTTGTAGTGCTCTTCTAATCCAACTTGTGGTGCATAGACACTAATGACATTGAAGGTGTCTCCTCTCCCTATCAATTTTTGTGCTATAATCTTGTTTCCTAACCTTTTAACCTCAACAACCTCCTTTTTCTAAGAATTGTCCATAATTATACCCACCTCATTTCTAAATTTTACTTTATTAGTATACAACAACTTAAAACCTAAGTTATCTAAACTCCTTTGCCTTCTCTCTTACCCATTTAGTTTCTTGTAGAAACATAAAATTGATCCTCCTTTGTATCATGGTATCAACTATTTCCATCGGTTTACCTGTACGTGTGCCTATATTCGAAGTCCGAACCCTTACTTATTTTGCACTGCATTTGGGCACTAATGCAGTGGCTCTTGCTCATTTGACACTGTACTCGAGCAATATTGCTTTGACTTCTAGGCAATGGCCTAGCATTAGCTCTGATTCGTCTTTGATCCATGTCATAAAGATTCGACAAAAATTTTACATTGGTTGTCGACGACCTAACACAACCCTTCTCTTTTAAATAATGTGCAACTTATACAACATACATATAAATGCTAATGAATAAAATATTGCCCTCAATTAAACACATTTGTAATTATTAATCAAAAGCCATAGTCTACACTCTACACTCAAAACACAGGGGAAAAAACCATCAATCTAACACAAATAATAATGTATAAATAACAAGTCAATAAAACTGTTAAGAATTAATAATATCTTATTATATCTTATATTGATTTAGGTTGATATTAGATTGATTTTGTCATTATGTCTTGATCTTATTTTTGACTTACAAATATGCCTACCTCATTGTTTAAACAGTGTAGTCAAAGGTGCTAAAAAACATGCCTAAGGCGCTGAGGCTGGGCGAGAGTGACCCCATTGTTTTTCTCAGGCACTGCCATTTTACTGAGGCGAGGGCATATAGCACTTTTCAGTGCTTCTTGGTTGATATTTAAGGCGGTCACTGGACCGCCTTAGTGAGGGCCTTAGGGAGGTTTTTTGTTTTTTAATTTATAGAGTGCCTCACTGTTAGTCACCATTTGAGTTTTAAAGATTGAAGCAAAAAAGACCAAAAATAAACAGAGCAGCAGAACTGTATTCCTCTGCAAATTCAGCACTGCTTAAAATTCTGAGATAGGAGGTCCACCACTGTGATTCCGAGTCAATCAAGTCAGCCCTCTTTGTCCACTCCTTGGAGGCTTTTCAGAGACAAATCAAAGAATTTTATTATATTATTTTTTTCGTACCTTTAATCTGTTATTATTTAATACTTACCACTTCTTTCTTCTATTGTAAAAATATTATAATAATTTATAATAATGCCATAAGTTATTTAGTGTTCACGTATACGTACTAAAACTGTTTTTCCAACCCTTTTTCTTGTTTTCTTTTTATGCTATTCTTTATGCATTTTATTGTGTTTTTTGTATATGATTCTATTGTATTCTTATCTTTTCATACCCATTAATCTATTCTCTACTATTATTTAATACATACAACTTGTCTTTCCAATCCCTCTTTGAACATGCATTATAATAAGGACTTTAGTGTTTATTATTACTATGAAGTGTTTAATTTATGAGATAAATTTATGCATAATAGTTATATATTTTGCTGTTTGTTAACAACTTCCTTTAGCCAGGGGTGCGCCTTTTGGCACCTCTAGCCTCAAGGCGTTATACGACCCTAGCTCCTTAATGGCGCTTTTTGCCTTTGACTACCTTGTGTACAAAGAACATTCAAAAAATGCATCTTATTATTTTCTTTGCTTTGTCGTGGATCGTAACAAAACTGAAAGTAAAATATCAGAAGGGAAAAAGATAAAATACATAACCACATCCTATATCATAAGGGAACAGGATAAAATACAGAGCCACATCCTAATTAAATTTAGGCCTCTAAGACTCCGTCAACCAAAAAGCTCATTAGATAAGGGAGACAACCAAGGCATCAAGCCTGAGGCAAAGAGAAAAAATGGGGCAAACTAGAGATAGGTGGGAGAAGATACAGAGAGCGGAGGGAAGAGAAAAAGAGAGGGGGGGGGGGGGGGGATAGAGAAAGAGGATAAAGGAGCAGAGGAAAAAGCAGCAAGGATGTTTTGGTGGAAGTTAGGTTGCTGGAAGCTTGGTCACCTAAAAGGGGTCGTCAGAAGCTGGGACACCCAAAAAGATGTGCAAGGACATCATTCAAGATTAGAGAAGGGTATGGTGGGGAGAAATCAGGAAGAAAGAAAAAGGCCCTCGACTTTTAGATTGAAAATGTGGGAAAAATCTGTTAGGGAACCCTTTGTTAGGAATTAGTTAGAGGTGTTAGTTAGTTAGGGGATTAGTTGACTACAAAAAAAGGAAATGGAGACTGGTTAGGGTCTATTGTCATTTGTAAGTAAGTCTTTGACTTTTGAAAGAGTTGAGAAGCTGTAACTCTTCCTCATATTAGTATAATCTTTCCAAGGTTCTTGGCGATTTTCCAAGGATTCCATCAATAATGCAGATCAGTTTTCTATTCATTTCTTTGTTGAGATACTGCCTAGGTTGCCAACAAAGGAACCTTATCGGCCATTGTAGGTAGACCCAGCACACAAGAAGATGGATGCCCGTTCCCACCCTTTGCTATTGTTTTCTGCTTCTTGACGCCAGTGATGCCACCGTCCTCCATCGACTTTGTGTGTGTCTTCCGTTGTTGTCTTGTCATCTTCTCCAATCACCTTCTTGGATCAAATGAAAGTGTCACATGACAAAGTCCAGTGTTGTTTGGGTCACTGTTATCGCCCATGGAAGGAAGGTTGTGCTGCTGTCGCAGGTATAGTACCCATGTCGTCATGTTTGGCAGCATCTCTTCCCATCTCTCCCTTGTCGCGCAGCGATTCAGCTGCTATGTCCGCTTGCTTTGCTGTGACCTTCTGATTTGGCGGCTTCGGTATCGGTGGCTGAGTGGTCAGATCACCCTGCACCTTCCTTCATGTGACAATCGCCACTGCGACCTCCACTTGTGCCTGCTGGTATGTCATCATCATCTCACTTCCTTCTGTCTTTCTTGTGCTATCTTCTTGATCTTGGACAGAAACTTGTACTCCTTCCAAGCCTTGCAAAAATTGTCTAGTGCCCTAAGTGTCTCTTCCCTCTGAGGTTCTTCTTTAGCCTGTTTTTGGTTCACATCACATATTTCCCTCAAAAATGCCCACCAAGTGGTATCTGGGTTGACTTCCTTCCGTGACTAGTGTCAGATCTTTTCACGGTTGCTTAGGGCCGCTGCTACCTTTGGCATCCACTGGTCTGCAGAATGTCATATTCAAGAAAATGTTCCCACACATTTCTCAGCCGAGCACGATCACTGCTTCCGTTGCATGCTGGAATCCCCCTCCATCTGCTGTCCATGTTGTGAACTCTGCACAGGCTCTTCCCAGAATCCAGAGCTCTGATACCAGAGCAAGGACAAGCAATCAGAATATAACAAAGACCTAGAGTTTATTGATGTTTCTTGAATAATTACAATGATATGAGGAAGAGTTAGAGCTCCTCAACTCTTAATAGTCTTAGACCTACTAATCAATGACAACTAACTAACTAACTCCCCTAACTAACTAATTGGATCCTGACAAAATCACCCTTATGCCCCGACATATTACTCAACAACATTCAAAACATAGGTGCAATGGGTTTTCTCTTGTGGTGAGAGAATAGCAGCTGCAACACCTGCCTTTTGTCTGCAAGCCGCTATCCATGGTCATGCCAGTAAAATGTGACACGAGGCTTTCTTTGTCATGCTCCCTGGCTGCTATGCACCATCCAGCCCTTGTTGCTACTATTGGCTACTTTGATCCATATAAATGATTGTACTTAGCGGGACAAGACTTCTTGTTACTCAAACTAATGTTTGAGACTCAAAATCTTGTTGAAACATTACCCACCAATGGTTTTGACTTCTGCCCAACACTTGGTTATAGATGAAACTGAGTTTACATTTTGCACACCACAAACCTAGTTTGGGGGTGCACAAACCATAATGGAGCCATGCATTTAGGAATCTGGAAAATTTATGAATATTCAAAATAGCTGTTATGGTTCTTTGTTATGCAGAAATGTGCTGCTATGTGCATTGATGGGCTAGTTTCCAGTTTCACTTCCCCTTGGTGGAAATTATAATAATCTACGCTCAGGCTGGTTTTTGTAGATACTCATATTCAGTTTTAAAATTGTAGTTTTTCTTTCCCTCTTCTTGTCTAATAATATTTTCTATGCTGTACAGGTCAATGCTTTTGATTCTGTTCGTGTTGTTGATTATTTATACCGTCACAAGTACTTTTTGACACCTGTGTCTGGTTTTCATCAAAGTGTTGTGTGGCCTTCCTCAACAAAGACCATTGAGAAAAGTGATAATACACGGAAGCTTTACAAAGCAGAAGAAAGTGCTACTGTTTGTGCTGATATTCTGAGGGAGGGAAATACTGGCATTGATAATATGCACAAAGTGACGATTCTTAATCTTCCACATGGTGATGGGAATCATAAAAATCAAGCTTGTGATAAGAATGAAGGCTGCATTGACAATAGAATTGTTTTACCCAGCATTGATCATGCAAAAGAAACTCTCAAATCTTCTTCTGGTGAACTACGCGTACCGATATTGCCGTGGATCAATGGAGACGGGACCATCAACAATGTTGTCTACAATGGACTCAGACGTCGTGTTCTTGGAATAGTGATGCAAAACCCAGGGATATTGGAGGTATGTGTGATCTTCAATACTGTTCCTTGTTTTAATAAATTCATGTTTTAGTAGAACTTAAAAATGGGATTGCTAGAGAGTGAGGCTGCATACCAAGATTTTGCACTGTTCTGAGTCAGATTTCCCCACTGCTCAAATTGAAAGAGTTGGAAAGGTTGGGGCTTTTATCTTTTACAGAGCTAGCTAAGACCTTTGGAATTACATGACCTTCTCTTCAAGAAATAACTCCCAAAATGTAATCATTGCCACTCACTACTAACACAAGCCCGTTAGGATTCTTTGGCCTTTGCAGATAAGACACTGGAATTCTCAGATAAACAGATTTGACTAAATACTACTCATAACCAGAAGCTGTGAAAAAATGAAAAACTGACACTAATTATTTCCTTTTCTGTGCCACAAAATGGAAGGAAAAAAACATCAAAGTGGTTATGTAATAACAGAGCAAACCACAGGTTAGCAAAGTATCAATTTTTTGATATTAAAGAAGTGAAAAATATTGAATGAGATATTGTCATGCATGCTGACAGCAGTGCCTATCTTAAAAATAAGAGTGATTGCATAATATAAAAAACCGGTGTACAAACCAAGTTATACCATTTTCATTACTTCAACAAGAAAGGGAAAAATCTAC
This sequence comes from Dalbergia cochinchinensis, assembly GCA_031216125.1. NCBI lineage: Eukaryota > Viridiplantae > Streptophyta > Magnoliopsida > Fabales > Fabaceae > Dalbergia > Dalbergia cochinchinensis. Next base: position 46,272,324 of record CM062373.1, on the reverse strand, counting down.
TGACGATTTCATTATGTCTCTCTGTGTTAGGATGATATTCTTCATCAGATGCATGTGTTGAATCCACAGGTATTCTTTCAAACTCAAGACTTCCATTCTGAAATTGCTAGCCATTTATTTCATGCAGTATTTAATCAGGAATAGTGATACAACCTGTATCTGTACTAAGTGATGATGATCTGAGTCAGGACAGTATGTTCTTTGTACCTAGTGGATGGAAATTTTTCCTACATGAATTTTTGTTCTCTGGGAATGATGTTCCAAGGGTTTTCATGATTTTTATTTATATTTTTCTAATGTATGTTATTGAATCATATCCCTTTTGACGTGAGATTATACTCAAACCTGCCACCACACCCCTCTAGCGTCAAATTATGCAAAACCTCCCAAGGGATTGATCTATTCCTCCATGCCTTGTGTGTTTATTATACTTATTTTATCCTTCTCTACAAAGGTCAATAGAAGCTGACGGGGGAAGATCTTTGTATACTATGAAGCTAGAGGAGATGTGTGTCTAGCATTTGCAAACCTTGGGATAAGTTTCTCAACAAATAACTGCAATTTCTTACAGTGTCAGTTATTAGATAAGATTTAATAAGAGGTGTAGTTTATAGTGGGTTTCACTTTACACCTAATAACTGCTTGAAGCAGTGTGCATGGTTTGCTGGTTTGACCATACTCAATCATCTGGTTGAATAGATGATGCCATTATGTTGTTATCATCATAATCAAATATTATTTGTAAGTATTGTTCCTGTCATATTAAACCATATTAGTATTATCATAGACCATGTGATCAAAGGAATTGTAGAACCTGCGGTAGGAAAAGTAAATTAGATGAAGGGTAGCCGAATATTTGGGGGGTAAAAGAAGACCAACAAAAGCTACAGATGAAACCATTTCCATTGGAAAGAACTTCAAATTTTAAAGACTTATCTCTAGGCGTGGTACTTGTTTATGATAGGATGCAGTGGCGTTGATGAATCTATATAGCTAACCAACCTTAGTGAGAGAAGTTATTTTGCTGTTAATTATATATTAAACAAGCTAGAAATTGAGGGAAAAGTTGCCTATACACATAAATTTGATAACATATCACAGGATGAGAGCCCTTGATGGGAAGGGAAAGAGTGGAGAGGAAAATTGAAGTGAATTGTTGTTATGATGAGATTATATATAATTAGTGGGGGACTTCATATTGTGATCACTACTCATTAAGTTGAAAAGGGTTCGTAGCTATGCTTGAAAATGCTTCTAGTATCTTCCATGTTATTAATTATTGTGGTGCCGTCATATCCAAATGTCATTACTGTCGTTGGTGTGGCTATGCTCTATTATTTCTCTGTTTCATCCTGCTGATTTTGAGCCTATACTTTAATGTGATTTTTATTTATCTTACTGCTGTGTCCTGGTTACCCTTTTTGGTGTTTCTGCACTTTTCTTTTGCATAGCGTAATTGCTGATTTGTCTGACAGAGCTGTAGAACTCTTTTGGAACTGATGGTTCTGGAAAAACACTTAATTGTGAGGAAGATGCACCAGAATAGATTTGATGGGGGGCCCTCCATACTACAGGGTCTTATTGGAAGCAAGTCCAGTCAATCAAAGTTGATTTGCCTCGAGCATTTCTTTGCCAATCCCATGAGTACTTCCTTGTTGTAGGGAATAATCTCTGGAGTTTGGACATGTAAAGCCAATAGATTTTTTGTGCATATATGGATGAACACATGTATAGGCAATTTTAGGTATTGGTGTTAATATTTAGGGGAATTATAACTCAGGCCATCCTAGTAATGTTTTTAGATTAGGATTTTGGATATTTGGGCTTCAAGTTCGATTGCTGAAATCGTATTTCAGTAAGCCAGGTTTTGTAAGTTACACTTTAGATTCTATGGAAACAGTTACACATCTTGGTCCTCGCTGTCAAGACCACAAGAACAGTGTAATTAGCGAGCCACTCTCTTATCATAAACTGCATACCATTGTTGATATAATAGCATATTAGCATCCAAATGTCAGTTACCCAATGGTAATTGTCTAATATTGATTTTCGATTACAATAGATTTAACCAATAATAAACAATAAAAGGTTTGATTCTGTGCAAAGTTACACTTTGTTTCACGAGAAAAGGGGAGGAAGCAAAATGCAGCGAGAAATGTAGTGAACATATATTTTCTCTACTTTGTCATCGTGAGAAAACGAAAGGAAGTGAAGAAAAGTGGGTAAATGGTATGTGAAAAATGCTTGATAGTCACAAATTGTCTTAATTTAATAACTAGAATGATATGTCTCAGAAAAATAAATTGATTATATTTCTTCATTTCATTCATGATGTTTTATGGATGATCATAATGATTATTGTTAAAGATTTTGTCCATATAATTTCTTGGTTATATAAAATTGCTGATGATATATATAGTTATGACTAAGTTATACTGAAATAATTTTACATTAATTAATAATTTTTTATAAAATATATTTTCTATAACCATTGAATTATAATTTACTATCACAGTTCATTTATCTTAACTTTTATAAAAATTGAACATGCTGAGAATATAGTAATATGGTTCTCATCTGTGTTCATTTTAAATATATGTATTATAGTAATATTATAAAAGAAGAAGCTAGAAACCAAAAGCACCAAGTGCTAATATGTGGTGGTTAATCCACTAAGTAGCTTCTTTAAGGTTGCATTTTATTTAATGGCTTAACTAAATTATTTTACATTTTGATGCATAATAATAAAAATATTTATTTTAAATTTGTAGTACTAGTTCTTAAAACTTGTGTAGAGACCTTTTGAAGAAGTTTGATATTTCAACCTTTTAAAACATGTTTGAAAAAATTAATTAATTAATTATAGGACCAATTTAATATAAACAATTATGATGAGAAAGAAAACACTGTAAAAAGTTTTGATTTTACCTAACATTTCAATATTAGTAAACCCATTAATTCACATGATCAAATTCCAAACAATTCAGGCATATTTTGATCATTGAAATTATATGCATGAATTATTTTAGTCTTTAAAATTTAAATTATGACTAGTTAGTTCTGACTTTTTAATAGTGAATCATTGTAGTCCTAATGGACAAATCCTAATAAATTACTAGACTAATTTGAGTCAACATTATTATTTTTATGGACTAGTTTGATTTATATATATATATATGCTTTTAACAACTAACGTGATTCACAATTACAAATAAAGGGAAAAAGGAACTTTAGTCGTTGAACTAAAGGTCATATATATTTTAACCCCTAAACTTTAAAGATATGCAAATTGACCCCCTTGAACTTCTACAAATGTACATTTTATCAAAAATAAGTGTACTATAAATGAACTTTGGAATATAAGCAGATTACTCCCTAACCTTTCCTACATGTATAACTTATCACGATATCCTAAATGTGCAATATTTTGTGAAAAATTGATGAACAAATTAAAGGAAGAGTCAATCTGCACATCCAAGAAAGTTTAGAGGAACAATGGCACATTTTGAAAGTTTATGATATAAAGTAAACATGACATATGATTTGAGTGTAAAGTGCAATTTTCCTAAAGCAAATCAAGAACTTTGTGGATCAAAATGAGTCGCACAATAAATTTCAGATATTAAATATATGATTTTTGTGTTAACAATTGATGAAAAATTAAAGAAATTGTCAATTTGCGTATCCAAGAAAGTTTAGGAGATCAAATTGCACTTTTTGAAAATTTATAATTTAAAGTGGACATGACATATGACTCAAGGATAAAGTGCAGTTTTTCAAAAATAAACCAAGAACTTCGAGGATCAAAATGACTTGCAACTCACTAAATTTCAGATATTAAAATCAACATTAGAGGTGGAAGTGGACTAGGCAGCTCATTAACGACTTTCCACCTAGCCTAATATTATTCTAGTTTGGCCTAGTATATTTAATAAAAAAGTTTGATTATGACTTTTCAATAAGCCTCTTTAGCTAAGTAAGACAGACTATCTAAATAATAAAAATAGTCTATTAGGCTTAATAGATTGGCAAACTTATATTATTATTAATAGTATTATAATTTAAAAAATCTAATGTTGATAGAAATATTTTTAATCTATTCAAAAATGTATTCTTTTAGTTTATTTAAGCGGTCTTTTAGTAGATTTAAAATTATTTCGTTTAAACATTTTGAAATTCATTGACTTATTTAAGAGTATATTTAAAAAAATTAAAATCAAGTAAACTTCTAAATAAACTTTTGGAACTAGGCTTTCAATTTGGGCGAAATACTTTTTGAGAAGAGTTAATATTCATTTTACTTCTTGATTTTATATTTATGAGTTATTTTAATTTGACTTTTAAAATGAGTTAAATTAGTTCCTGACATCGTAAAATATAACTCAAATAAGTCCCTCGGTCCACTTTTATTTAACATTCTATCAATTAAATGATGATATGTAATATTAACTGATACTTTGACATATTTTATATCATTTGAAGTATAATTAAATTTAAAATAATTTATTTTGGTGTCTAAAATTATACAAAATGAGTCATTTAAATCTCCTTTTCAAGTTATTAAATGACTCATTTTGTGTAATTTTAAACACCAAAATAAGTCATTTTAAACTTTATTATACTTTAGATGATAGATGGTATGTCAAGTATTACTCAATGTTACAAATTTTCATTTGATTAACAAAATGTTAAATAAAAAGTGGGATGACAGACTAGCTTGATGTATATTTTATAATATCATAGATTGATTTGATTTATTTTAAAAGTTAAAAAGTAAAATAATTTATAAGTATAAAGGTTAGCACTGAAATAAACATTAAGGGTGTGTTTAGTTTGAATTTTCAGCTTTCAAGTTTTTAATTTTTCTGATTTTATAAAAAAAAGGAGGAAATTCTGAAAAATCCACGGGCCCAAGTCGTTTGAGAATAACCTATTTAGGTGGCTAGCTTTCATGGCTAACAAGTACCACGCTCTTATGTTGCATTTGTTTATTGTCTTAGAACAAAAAATATAGGTACAGAGACAGAAATACAGAGACAATAAAGATAGTGGAGATAAAGACATAAATAATAAATATGTATAAGAATATCATTAAAAAAATATTAAATTTTATCTCTACATCTTATTTCTATTGTATTCACATTTTAGAGGTATAATTTTTTTTTTTTATTTTGCTACCCCTAATTCCTATTTACACCACCAATAAATAGATTTATGTCTCCGGCATTAAACAAAAGCTACCTTATAGTGGGAGCAGTGTGCCGCTTCGAACAACACTGAGTAACCAACAAACCAAACGACCAGGTGAGTAACCAATAGCATATGCCATATTGTAGCTGCCAATGATGTAGTAGACGAGAAATCCACCTTTATAAATTAATATTAAAAATCAATTCTTTTGCTTTTCTTTATATATATATCAAACAAGTGGCCCGAAAACTAACCAGCAAAATCTCAACACTTTGGTATACACATAGAGGTGGTGGTTATGGAATCTTCCGCGGCCTCAAGAATAGCCAATCTTCGGCGGCACTTGGATTCACCAGACACAACCAACAAGGTACGAAGTATGGATGGATCTGTTGCACGAGCTTATCCAAGTTATGTTTGTTTTGTTGCCCCAAAATAGCTTATTATAAGCAAAATTGTAACAATGGGATTTGTTTTTAGGCTGCAGGAGTCAATGCAATTGGAGGGTCAATCAAGGTGAAGGTAGCTCCGGAGGTTTCTGAAGCGTTATCACTGGGGCGTCCCGTTGTGGCTCTGGAATCCACGATTATTTCACATGGTCTTCTATCTCATGTTCTTAAAAGGTTTAAATATATTTTTTTATCGCTAAAGAGCAAGCAAATTTTGGTTCTGTGCATTAAATTTTTTTTTTTTTCTTTTGGTTTCAGTCCAAATATTTTTTAAACCGGTTAGTTTTAGTCCCTTCATGGGTGATTGTTGGCTGTCACGTAGGATTGGTATTTTGCTGGATGGTTCGATAGTCTAACAGTAGGGATTAAAACCAAACATTATGTTTGGACTGAAACCCAAGAAAAATATTTTTACGAGTCAATACCAAAATCCGCTTATTTTTTAGCGATCAATAATGTATGTAAGCCTTCTTATAATATCTTGTAGAATAAGAACCAACTTCGTCTCTGACTAAAGTTGTGTGGGAGACATGAGGCTAAGAAATGAAAATCCCAGTATAATTCCCAAGAATTAAAAATGTTGGTCATAGTAATTCTTTCTAAAGTGGTTAGGGAATGAAAAAGACTAATATAATCAACATCTTTAGCTCTTAAGGACTATGCTGGGTGTTTCCTCTTGTTGATTAGAGACGAACTTGGATAATTACTTTGTTTTGTATTGCATTTTCAAGTCCAACATCCATAGCTTAGTATTTGGAAATATGCTTTTGCTTGTAGGGATGCCATATCCTCAAAATTTGGAAACTGCAAAAGAGGTGGAAGCTGTTGTGAGGGAGAATGGCGCAGTTCCTGCAACTATTGCAATTTTAGATGGCACACCTTGCATAGGTCTTTATTATCATGTTCTTCTAGTATATGCATTCAATTACTATTCCATATAAACCTTTCACTTGGATGCACAATTGATCTGGTATAAGAAGCATGACAGAGTCACTTGCACTTAACGAGTGTATTTCCTATACATGTTTTTTGAATCCAGTTCGATATTGATAAATGATATTCTTTGCTGTTCTGATTCTTCTCTTCATTCCTACAAATTTTATGTTGGATTTGAAATAGACTGCTGGCATGATCCTCTAAAGAACTGAAAAAGAAACCATATTTAGGGGGGGAAAAACAGAAAACTGCTTTCACCTGCATTTATGCATTTCATGAATTCACAGAGTTGAAGAGAGAGGCTGAAGAGTTTGTCATCCCTTTTCGACTCTGTTGCTGCAATGATAATGAAAACCTTTTTATTGTAGCTTGTTGCTTGAACTGAACAACTCTGCTTTTGCTTACTCGTTTAATGTTGATAGGCCTTAGTGTGGAAGAACTTGAAAGGCTTGCTATGTTAGGAACAAAGGCTCAGAAAACAGCTCGAAGGGACATTGCACATGTTGTGAGTGCTTTTGGCATCAGTACACACCATATCCATGCTTCATTCTCTTGTGTAGATAACTTTGTTTTTGCAGCTGTTGTTATTCGGTGGATTGTTATTTACACAAAAGACACATGGCCTCACCCATACTCATGTATTTATGTATGAATATCTCTGTATGACTGTATGTAGCAACCTCACCAAAAGCAAGTTGAAAGCCTACAATGGCCAAAATGTCAGTCTTAAGAATTCAAAGCAACAACTATGTATAGCTTGCAACAATTCATTTGAAATATAATATGTAAACAGTACAAACGTGTACTGTTTATCCATAGACGTGGAAACACAAATGTGTACTGTGTAACCATCCATCAATCTTTAACCCAAAGAAGTGGAAATGTGTACTTCTTGTTTACAGTACAATTAAGATAAGTAATTTATTTGCTTACTTTTTTTTGGATAAAAATAGTTTATTTGCTTATTCCCACTCACCATTTATCACACTGCTCCTTTGTTGTTTTAAAGTTTTTCACTACGATTTTACATACTAACATGTATTTTTTAGGTGGCTAGTGCTGTAAATGGTGCTACTACTGTTTCTGCAACAATGTTTTTGGCTTCTATGGTGATTTTCTTGTTTACTTCATCCCTAGTTTCTTTTTGTGATCTGTTCCTTGCTTTTGTCCTTGGACTAACTCCTATCGTTGTTGGTTTAACCTTACAATTTTTTAATTTTCTGCAGGTTCAGATTCCTGTTTTTGTGACTGGGGGCATTGGGGGAGTGCATAGACATGGGGAATATAGTATGTTAATCTCCTTTATTTTACCGATAGAAAGAACCAGTTTTCATGATGGATGCTGATGAATCTTGTATGATGCAACATGTTCTTTTCTAAATTTTGGGACCAAATGAATCTACCTGTGCATGTTTACATATTATTGTTGATTTGGAGGGTCTATGAAATACCTGCAATTGGCAAGTTAAACAATGAAAAGGGAGAGTTATGGCCTAGGACGAGTACTGAGTGTGGCCTGTCACACAAGACACATTAAACCTTTTCTTTTGTTTTCTTTTTTTTAAAAAAAAAAAAAATATTAGTCCCAAGAGGTAGTTAATTTGTTTTAACCTGTACTTTATCATACAGATAACCTACAAAGCAATAATCACATTTGGTCCTTCAATAAATTTTTAAGATATTTTGTGGTAAATAAATGCTGAAGTTGCCCTTCGTTGTGAAAAGGAATACAAAAGTAGACAATATTGAGAATTTTTGTGTGGGAATGCTTCTGTAAAATGTAAATGCAAACTGCAAAACTGCTCTTTAATGGAACAGTTGAGTTGCATTATGGAAAAGATAGCTTTTTGCTGCCGTCCAGAAACTTTAAGAGCTAAATATACTTTTTAATTAATCTATTGTTGGGATCTCTACAAATAAGTCTAGCATTTTTATGTTATCTTCATTTTCCTTTGAGCAGCTATGGACATATCTTCAGATCTCACTGAACTAGGTAGAACTCCAGTAGCAGTTTTCTGTGCTGGTGTAAAATCAATATTAGATATTCCCAGGACCCTTGAGTATCTGGTACCAATTTACTTGTGTTAATACTATCACTGAAGTAGTTCAACTATGTGGTATCAGTTGCAGCTTATATTCTTTTTTTTTTTTTTTTTAATGTTCAATAGGAAACACAGGGAGTTTGTGTTGCTACTTACAAGACCAATGAGTTTCCTGCATTTTTCACAGAATCAAGTGGCTGCAAGGTATACTGAATTGGGTTCTCTTAAGGCTTTCTTAAGCATGCTGAATACTTGAAGTAACAGCAAATAATGTTTTGGTCATGTTTTACTTATTGCTGGCAATAAAGGTTTAGGTAGTGAAGAAAAATAGAAAGTACAGGCTTCGAATAATATGGTATTAGATTGATATGTTGTCCGCATCCCATTTAAAGGAAGCCAACCATACCCTTGGTCCTCCACTCCATGACAACTGTCGTTCTGGTCTGCTTTCCACTCGACATTCTGTTTTGCTATATATATATATATATATATTGCATGGAACCCTTTTTTTATAGGGAAAGAAATTCATTAAGGCTATGTTAGGTTGGAGAGTTAAAGTAGAGGTAAAAATTCTCTGAGATCCACATGTAATTTTATATATGAAACTCATCCATAAAAATTTTCACCCCTTTTTTACCCCTCAACCATTTTCACCTCATTTTTACCCCTCAACTAAACATTTTTACCCCTCAACTAAACATAGCCTAAGAAAGAAGATAAATAGAAGAGTAAATCTTTGGTCGTTGCTAGATTTTTGATTTAACACTATATTAATCCCTAAAATCATGCACTTGGAAGTCCCTCAAAAATCGCATACATAAGATATCCTCCATCTGAAAACAACTAAAACAAAAGTTGCAAAGAGCCTCCAAAAATACCCTGAAAAATAGCTGTGCGCAATGGCTGCTCAGTCTTTTTGTCTATCAGTGAAAGAACCCCCCTTGAAACACCCATTGGCTGAGCTCCAAAGAGTAGTAAAGAGCCTTATTTCATGAAAAATCTGAGCATCTCTCTAACCAATGCGCTGCAGAATTCCAAACTCTACACCATACACTGTTCCACTGTATCTTGATCTCCTCGTGAAAACAGTTGTGTAATTGATTCTTAGTTCATGCACATAACACAAATATTAGGGGACAATTTTCACGGCATCTGTTCATTTAAACTTTTAGTTAAAAGTAAGTATTGACTATAATATGGAAACAACCCCTAAGAGACAATCTAATATTCTCTATAATATTATTAAGATACAATATCAATAATCAATAATCAATAATATGGTACATTAGGAATAAACATCCCCAGCGTTAACCTGCTAGTAGGAAACCCGTAATCCTAAAACTGAAAGCAGAATGTAATGGAATCATGGATCCTAAGATTGTTTCCACAATTAAATGATTAATTGAGCTCATAATATGCTAAGACACAATACTGATAATATGGGTATCTTCCAAATATTCTGACATTTATGATAGCATTTGAAGACATTTTGATAAGTTTACATGCTGGAATGGAATGTTAACAATATAATGTACCAAGAAACAAGTTTAGTTGACTAAGTTTTCTTCTGCCGTGCCATAATTTTCAGGTTTCATGCAGGGTAGATACGCCTGAAGACTGTGCTCGCCTGATAGGCAAGGATAACATTATTTTATTCAGTGTAAATTTATATGTTGTAACACAGCTTCTATATGATTCCTTCTAACTTTTATTCTAGCAGACGCAAACTTCAAACTCAAGCTTGGAACTGGCATTTTAATAGCCATTCCTATTCCTCAAAAACATGCGGCATCTGGACAAATAATTGAATCTGCCATTCAGAAAGCTCTTAAAGAAGCTAGGTAAACTTTTATTTTTTTTTATTTGGTGATTAGAAAACAAAAGCTATGTAAACTTCTTATTCTCTATGTATCATGACATCATATGCAAGTTGTACATGTGTTTTGCTTGGTTTGCTAATAATGCTTTCATAATATATCTACTATTGTTTTCTGTCTTTTGAAACTAAATAAATAAATTTCATGTCTATCACTTGCAGGGAACACAATATAACAGGAAATGATGTAACTCCATTCTTGCTTGCTAGAGTAAATGACTTGACTAGTGGTGCCTCACTTGCTTCAAGTATCCTCGTTTAAAGTTTTTCCAACAATATGCTATTATAAACCAATAATTAGAAGCATATAGTTTAAATAAATTTAGTATATTCTAATTGCTGGTAATATGATTCAACCTTATCCAAATTTAGTATTTGAGTTACTGTAAAAGCAAGCCTCAACTATATTTCAGACATTGCTCTGGTGAAGAATAATGCTCGTGTTGGAGCTAAAGTTGCTGTAGCCCTTGCTCAGCAAAGAGAACATGGTCATAAGTGAGCTTATACTTTCTTGGTCTGTGTTGACCAGTTCAGTGAGGGAAAGTATATGAATGAAACTGAGCTTTATCCTTGTAGCTGCTGATGTTGCTTAACATGTTCCTCAAGAGGCTTCTGTGGTATCAACTCTTATCATATGTCACTGCGTGTTCTATGCAATTTAGATTTACTTTGATGATATTGATATGTAATGTACAGTTAATGCTATTGAGTTTCCCAAATTAACCTGCAGAAACCATGTCGTGTTGAGAATTTTTTATTTATTGTTTTTTGGAAAGAAAAACAATACAGATCCTTATTGAAATAGGTGATGAGAGCAACCAGCTCTAAAGATCATGTAGAAAATAAATTTATCTGTCACATGATGCGTATTGAACCAGTATGTGATATTAAGATTTGGTTTGGCATTGCTGTGGGTTAACAAGAATTGTTGAGCTATTTGGGTTTTCCAAAGTATTTTTTGATAAAATGCTGCAGTTGCTTTTAATAAGAAGTTATAACAGTAGCGTTGGGTAATATATTATGAAGTTGCTTCAAAATGACTATAATGGATATACATGTTAAAGGCAATAATTTTTATTTTCATTAACATTAAATAGAGTCAAATTAGTATTTGGGCTTTTAAAAATCAGGAGTAAAAATATCTCAATTTTGTATGTTTATCAAACAAAGAAAATTAACTTACCCTCCCCAACAGCGCTATCAAACCAAGTATAGTAGTCATGATACACCACCATTTATATTTTGGCAAACTGCCATCGTATCTTTCTTTCTAATGCATTCATTTGCAAGTAAAATAGAATTATAAATGAATGAATAAGAGAAAAAAAAATTGGAGTATTTTTCATTATAAGACAAAAAAATGTCTAAATTGTTTAGCCATATATCCACTCAGACATCCATAAAATTGTATGACATGATCACAGCATACACAGACGGATTTTGCTAGACGATGCAAAACTGGATTTAAGTAAAAAAGAAGCCTCTAACTTGTGTGGTTCAAGGACAAAAAACTAGGGATAATACTTGGGTTATTTTTTGCATGTTCGTGTAATTTGCCCTTACATTCATAATACATCAAGTCATCTAGAGTACACCAATTATTTACAATAAAAATGCATATCTCGTATGTGCAGTTGTTCCATGTACATGGGCCTACACGATTAACTGATTATTAGTTTCCGCTGTTATTTCAACACTTCTATTGCATCCATTTGCATCCCTGCTGCAATCCGTGCCTTGTCCCACAGGATCCAAAGCAATGAATCAGCTTGATCTCACCAACTTGAAAAAGGATCTAAAAACACAAACCGAATTGAACTTGGAATACCGTGATATAAAGGATTAACACAATACGGTTTGTATCCTTGCATGCCCTGAAACCATTTTTTGGACCAAACATCATGTATTATTATTTTGACTGTATATTGCCATAGCCAGCAAATACTTTCAAGTTACGCAGATTCCAAAATTTATTTGAAGTAGCGAAGATGCTAGAAACCCCCACTCTTCTTTATGCAAGAAGCCTCTTTGCACGTTTCTGCTGCATCACATTGTATAATCAACTCCTCCATTTCATTCAGTTTTCCTTGATCTCCATCCTCTTCAGGCTCATTCTCCGTGTCTCCTTCGGCAGTGGTATCAAGGTATATTCTTTCAGAAGGAAAAAGAGCTTTTCTAATGTGAATCCGTCAGAGACATGTAACCAACAGATACAATACCAATTCCCCTTGATAAAATAAGTACACAAAAATGTTATTCCAACATTCAAAAGTGGTAATCCAATTGGAACATCCACTCCATCACTATTGGATGTGATGGTAACCTCAACTTTCTTTATTCATTCATCACATTCAAAGGTTGGATATCCACTTTTTGGTGTTAAAATAGTAATGTTGATAAGTAAATATATCAATTTTTTAGGACTTAGCTCTTCTGAAATATATGAAAATCACAGGGAGTAAAATTCAAGCATGCATTCACCCTCAAATCATCTTTGGTTATCCTCAAAATTACAACAGACTCTAAAGCCTTTAATAAGGCTTTGAAGCTTACATTAATGTGTACCACTTCAGCTTTGCAGGCCATCATTGTCTCCTATTTCATTACCTCAACTATATTTCATTACTTTAGCTTTGAAGCTTATATTAAGGTGTACTCTTGTCACATTTAATGGTATAAAGCGAAATGCAGAGATTGAGGTACAGAAGGAAAAGGAAAAGATGGTTGAGTATTGTTTTGGCTTAGGAAAATTTTAAGAGCTAAAAAATAATCCTGAAGATGTGATTAGTTCTACATAGGAGTTGTAGTTAATTTGAGTGACAAGAAAAATTTCTCACAAGGATTATAAATTTTCTACATACAACGCCACTTCTTAAATTTTCAATATAAATTTATTTATTTTCTCTATTAAGTCACATCCATTCATTTATTTTAACATTATATTTAACAGTGTTAAAAATATATTTAATGATTTAAAATGAGGGGACTAACCTTAGTTCCTAACAAGGAGCGGACCAAGAAATCCAAACCCATTAAGCTATATTCTTTCAACAGGCAAAAGAATTTTTCTAATATGAATCCGCCGGAGACATGTGACCAACATATACAGCACCAGTTCCCTAGATAAAATAAGCACACAAAAATACTATTTCAACACTCAAAAATGGATGTTCAATTGAGACATATTTTATCAGTGTTGGATATGATGGTGGCCTTAACTTTCTCCGCTCATACATCACCTTGGAGTGGGTATTCCAATTAGACATTCACTTTTATACGTGTTAGAATATATCAATTTTTGAGGACTGACCTCTTCTGAAATATGTCAAAATCAGAGGGAATTTGTAGGCCATCATTGTCTCCTATTTCATTACCTCAACTATATTTCATTACTTCAGCTTTGAAGCCTATATTAAGGTGTACTCTTGTCAAGCAAGAGTGCAGAGATTGAGGTACCGAAGGGAAAAGAAAAGATGGTTGAGTATTGTTTTGGCTTAGAAAAATTTCAAGAGCTAAAAAATGATCCTGAAGATGTGAGGAGTTGTAGTTAATTTGAGTGACAAGAAAATTTTCTCACAAGGGATTAAATATGAAAGGCTACGTTTACCAAACCTAGTTTGAAGTTCTGAGCATGTTACGATGTGAACTTGTGGACGAAAATCACAAAGGGAGATCTGCAGTCGCCATGGTAATATCTAAGGGGCCAAAGAAAAAGGTGCAAGTCGCAAAGCGCACACACATATTTGATACATCCCCTGTTTGTCATAAACTTCATGAAGTCTATACTCAGCCAGATGTATGTGGATTACCAATAATCATTGCAAGAGCATGTCCCATCTTTGATATGATGAAACCGGTTTGCATCTCTCAACACAATCTCTCTTCCAGTTACCATTGATACATATTTTATTGCCTCATGGCAGTCCCCACAAACCCGAAGATTCTTAAATACTCTTATAGGTTTGAGTTTGGGGGAACGAATAAGGGCAAATGCCACTGCAATTTTCTCAGAGTGTTGAAAAAGAAAATGTTCCTTCTGTTCATCCTCCACATCATGAAGAACGAAATCTGTATTTGGGACATAACCCAGGTTCTTTATTTTTAACGCCAATTCATCAAGTTTATCATATATCTTTTGAGCTTGGGGGTGTGAGGTATCCCCTACGTGGAATTTGTGCACCTGGTTTTCAACTTCAATCCAGCTATAACCTGTTTCTTTTACTAGTTTTTTCTGTTTCATGCTCTTCCTAATAGCTGCCACATCATCCCACCGCCCTTCTGATGCATACAAGTTTGACAACAATACATAGGCAGCAGGATCATGAGGTTCCAGCTCGAGAATCATTTTTGCTGCATGCTCTCCAAGCTCAGTGTTGCGATGAATCCGGCAAGAGCCAAGAAATGTACGCCACACCAACGCATCAGCATGGAAAGGCATCGAGTTAATAAATTCGATGGCTTCTGAAAGCAACCCAGATCGACAGAGCAAATCAACCATACAAGCATAATGTTCCATCCTTGGAACAATACCATGGTCATGACGCATTGAACTGAAGTGCTTCCATGCCTCATCAATCAACCTACCATGACTACAGGCTGATAAAACCGCAATGTAAGTCACCTCATTAGGCTTTACACCTGTTTCAAGCATTTCATAGAACACTTCTAATGCCTTTGTAGCAAATCCATGTTTCGCTAAACCATTTATAATTGAGGTCCAGGATATGACATTTCGATCCCGGATATCATTAAAGACTTGCAAAGCAGCTTCTTTGTTCCCACACTTGGAATACATAGAGATCAAAGCATTATTAATGCATAGGTCGTTCCCATACCCAGACTTCACCACCCTGGCATGAATCTGTTCACCCTTATTAATTACCCCAATACAAGCAGCACCACTTAACAGGCATGCATACGTAAACGAATTCGCTCCAAAACCCGTGCCCGCAATTCCAAGGTCAATGCCATCTTCAGAATTCAAATTTTTCTCATTTGGATCAACAACTTCTTCGGGCGAAACCAAGTTCTTCTCAAACAGAAAATCAAAACACTTGCGAGCACACTCCATCCTCCCAGACCTCACATACAGGTTAACAAGAGAATTCCCTACACAATTAACCACAGAAATGCCTAGCTTAACCGTCTGACAATGAACCTGTTCGCCGTATCCGAAATCAGGAAGATTCGCGCAAGCCTTGAGGACGGCAGAGACCGTGAAACAATTTGGCACAACATCGCCCCGAATCATCATGTCACGAAACAATCTAACAGCTTCATGTTCCTGTCCACTGCCTTCCACATACGCTGCGATGAGTGCAGTCCAAGAAACAACATTGCGCGCCGGCATTTTATCAAACACCTTCCTAGCATTTTCCACTAAATCACATTTCGCATACATGTCCACCAGACTACAACCTACACACAAATCGGAACTCATTCCTGACCTAACAGCCCAAGAATGCAACTGCTCCCCAAACGACAACAGTTTCAAATCAGCACACGCTGAAACGACACCGTTCAGGGTGAACCTATCTGGTTCAAAACCACTCATCAACATGCTGAGATACAAGTCGATCGCATCACCGCTGAAACCTTGCTGCGCGAACCTGGAGATCATCAAGTTCGACGTCACCACGTTTCTCTCTCGCATTCTCTCGAACACCGCGAAAGCCGAATCCACGTCACCGCCGCCACCTTTAACGAACATATCGATCAGCGCGCAACCGACGCAAACGTGAGAATCGAAGTACCCAGCCTTTAAGACGAAGCCGAATATCGCGAGCCCAGTGGGGAAAAACCGGGGACTGGAACACGAGCGAAACGACGCCGTAAAGCAGTACTCGTTCGGGTAAAGGCCGTTCCGGAGCATGGAGAGGAACGTTTCGAGTGCTTCGCGGTGCATGCTGTGGTTCGCGAAGCAGGAGATCATGGCAGTCCACGAGACCAGGTCACGCTTGCTGTTCGGCATGGTTTTGAAGATTGTGAGTGCTTGTTCCCACTCGCCGGACTTTGAGTAGAGGGTGATGAGTGAGTTGAGAAGGAGCGAGTCGAGGTCGAGTTGTGACTCGGTGGTGAGTTTGCGGTGGAGGAGCTTGCCGAGGTGGAAGGAGCGCGACCTGATGCATGCTTTGAGGAGGAGGGAGGGGTCAGTGTGAGGGCCACGCGCGAGGTCGAGCGTGGAGACGGCTCTGCGGAGCTGTGGGACGGTGAAAGTGCGCGTGGGGGAGTGGAGCTTCTTCTTCTTCTTGTGTGGGAATGGTTGTTCCGAGTTTTGGTTGGGTTGTGGTGCGTTGAGAGGAGGAGGAAGAGACAGGCTTAGACTCGGCATGGGTCACGCATTCCGATTCTACGTTTCGGCCGTCACGAGTAGTAGTGAACCGAAATACTGATGCCCCTGCCCTGCAGCGCATCAACAACCACTCATTTTGCCTCCTTTTTATAATTTTCAGACTAAAACCCACTTTAGTCTATCGTATTTGCAAAATTTTACCATGTTCTCTCAAATTTTTCAGACGAGTTACTTCTTGTTAAATTGTTATAGTCCAAGTCTTATTCGGTTAACTTAATTATTTTTATGATTAATTTTTGTGATAGATCATAATTTATCTCACTTCTTTAAATAGGGTCGTTCATACCTTCTTTATATTTTTTCACTATAACTTTATATTATGTTGACTTTAGGGTTTAGGGTTTATGTTGACTTTAAGTTATCTTTTATTCTATGCAAAATAAAAAATAAGGTAATTTTAAATTTACTATAAAAATTAATAATATACATAAATAAATTAACAAAACTTATGAACATTTTCATTATTAGCTCAAATTACAATATATACACACATATTTGTTGTAGGATACAATAAAGGGTTGATGGGAGACTTTCATCTCAAGCAGTAAGCTTTCAAATTGGGCTTCATATGAAGGAGGAACAGTGAATCCAAGGCACCATATAAATATGAAAGAGAAAGGAAGAGAGATACTTACAAATGGAGCGCACGATTTAGGGTTGATGGAACACTGATCATCTCAACCTAAATGGGCATCACAAATAAACATAACCATGCAAAGGAATTTAGGTGCCATGAAGGTGAGCAATTGAGTCTGATATGCATAGTATGTATAGAAAATTTTAAATTCGAATTACTAAAATTTAAAACAGTAGGAAGTTCAAGATCAATATCAAAAGTTTTTAAATGGTTGTCCATTACCCCATTACGAATGTGTCATCAAATCTATTTATATTTTTAGCAAGATAAAATAATTTATTTAAAAATTGAAATGACCAGAACATGGCATATGGCATCTTATTATATGCATAGATGTAGCAGGAGTTCTCAAAAAAAGAAAAGTTGTAGCAGGAGTCGCCATTTTTGCTGTTAAGAATCTGAAAAGCAAAAAGAAATCGTTTCCTTTTCTTTTTCCTGAATTGTCTTTTTGAGCAAAGCTTTTTTCCTCATTTGGTTTCTTTTATTTTTTTCTCATTTTGGTGAATTCGAAGTCAGCTAAAAAATGACCTTTTTAACAAAGTAAAATGCTTTGTGTTTTTTTTAATCTGTTTATTTTTATCTCTATATAATTTTTTTAGACCAAAAATAATAGAAAAAAGACAAAATAAACAAAAGGATGAGATTGTACAAAGTTTGACGTCTATAGGTTATTTTAAGGACAGATCTATATTAACTCTAACATCAGATGTTGATGAAACAAATAACCACATAATGTCTTTGGTACTTGGAGATGAAAAATTGTACCTAAGATCGAATTCAATGTGTTGAAGAAGGAGATTTGAAAAGCCACTTGGTTAAGTCATTTAAAACAAAAGTGATCAATGGTTTTGATTAAAGCATGTATATAGGGGGCACATTGCTGGAATTTCTGCAACTCATCATGCACCATCAATGTCATGGTATCTAATAACCATTTTGATAACTGCTCCATCAAACCATCAAAGCCCATTTCAGTTTGTCGTCGAATGAAAAAATTGAGCCACTAATGGGCCGTTTTTCTTCTTCATTAACTTGCATGATCTTAGCAAATTGACAGATATAGCAGTTGTATTTTTTTCTCTGGGATGAAGCGGTAACTGTTTGTGGTTGATTAGTCATAAGCTCGGTGGGTGTTCCCAACACAACCGCATATGTTGCCAACCGGTCTTCGTCTTTACAGTTGTGTTGTTTTGGCATAACAGATGTTGCACTATTAGTACTCATATCCTTTAGTCTTCTCGGATAGAATTTTCCATACATAGCCTCCGAAAGTGCCACTGGACGTGCCAATTTATATTGTCATGAAAATTCTTGCTTGACCAAGTCTAGTAAAACAGAGCCAAGAACCGAACTCATGTCTGTGCCAAGAACCTTACGCTTGCATCAAGAAAAGGAATCTAGCCCCTAATTTTGGGTTCTTTTAACTACTAATTTAAAAAGCAAATTTTGGACAAGAGGCAAATGTGAAAATGTATTTTATTAATCACCAATGGAGTTACAACATCGTACACCAAAACAACACAAACTGTACGGATGAAAAACTACAACTACATAAACTAAACTATGGAAAAGGAAAGATAACAATGGAAGATAAAAGTTAAATGAGTTTATAGCACCAATTTACAACTTTGTACGTCATTTATAACTTTGTGGCACCAATTTACAACTTTCTAGCACCACTTTCTAACAATCTACTTCTATTGGGTGTGTGGCTCATGAAATGATTTTACATCCCTAAGAGTTCTATTCCCAAAAAAGTTAATCCTAGGAATAGTTTTGCTGGGAATACAATATAGAGGCGTTTGGTATACTAATAAGCATTCCCAAGAATATGATGTATTTTTTCAAAAAAATAAAAAAACCATGACAGGTGGCGATCCGACAAGCTTTGGTAGCGGTCGGGCAAGCTCCGGAGGTGGTCCGATTGTGGCAATTTAATCTCTTTCTTTCCTAAAACATTCCCTTCCCATGGGAATCTAATATTCTCATGGTGTAGAATGGAAATAAAAATGGTGGTATTTTAAGTCCTGGAAATGAAACTTTCTCGGAAATATTTTTCTATTCACGAACCAAACATGGGAACACTACATTTCCATCCTCAAATTCCCAAAAATGTAAAAACATTCTGCGAATCACATGGCCAAGTAGTTTTCATCTATTTAGTACCGGTCTCCAACTATTCATTTTTCTATATATCAGTAAATAATTATGGAACATATATCCTAGCAGCACTTATGCTTCCTTTTGACAGAGCAAAATCCCCCTAAATCATATCACCCCTTATTTCCTTTCAACACAAATAATAAGTTAACACATGTATTGCTCACATCCCAAAGGAAGCAAATACACAGCATTTGCAAAGAAAAAAAAAATTGTTTTTCCTTCCCCTGAAAACAAATCAAACCCAAATCAAAATAATAAAAGGAAAAAGAACACCGAGATTGATACCAATATATTGATAGCATTTACAAGAATAAACACTTGCATCCTTTTCTTTCTTTCCCTGCCTTGCTTGGAGAGACATCCGACAGAAGTGGCGGCGCAATCAACATCACATTTGCAGAGGTTGTCCTCAAAGGAGTTTGGAGACGGGGACTAAGGACGCAATTCATGTTAATTGCCCCGTTGCTTCATAAGTTTGTATTTATCCAAATTTTAATTTGGCTATGAACACTAGAAAAAGATTTCAAATATGAAGCCATTTTGGACACAGCTTAAATTGTTTCAAATAGAACTAGATGCTCTAGGAATCAAGACAAAACACCCCTCATTTTGTCAACAGACACAGTTTTCAATGTCAGGCCAGCCATGCTAACCCTCATTCAGTTCTCTCTAGTCACCTAATTGGTGTTTCCAGTAAAAGCAACTGTTAGTGGCCTATCTTGGCATTTCATAAACTTACTTGTCTATATGTATCACTAGTTCATCCATCTAACCTCTAACCCATCTATGAACACCATCAAAGCATAGCTTCCTGGCAAGCAAAAGAGATATACTGTAAAGTGGAAAACTATTATAGAAAAATGCCAAGTGACTAACCTGATCAGCAACTACCTCAACCAGCTCTAACTCATGTACATGCCATTGTCTAGCTCTATCTGATGGAAGCATCTACACCATCAAGGCATAGCTTCTTGTTAAAACCTTGGGCCAATTATATATTTGGAAATTAGATAGATGTAGGAGAGGGAACCCAAACGGCAACTACCTCATGAGGCATGTATTTTCCAGTATCATGTTGTAATCTATCAACTGGGCAATTCAGCGAAATATTTACCACACAGTTGCTACTAAATACTTGATTGATCACAGGAAGATGAATGAGTACTGTGTATCCAACCCAGTACATGATGGCATCCACAAGGCATGCTTCTTCGTTGTCAGAATTCCACCCAGGTCAACAAGAGTCGTTTTCAGTCTCACTTGTCCATCCAGAGGCCATCCAGAAGTGGGTGCCTCTAATCTGATGAGTCAGCATCCCAACATGTTGAAAAGTTTTTGCCTGCGCCACAAATCAGGCCCATTTCTCCATCAAGCTGTGCAGCCATGTTCTTCAAGAATAGCACTCTAGCTTTAGCACTTACAAGTCAGGAATAATAAGTGCAAGCATAAGGGCAGTTAAAAACTTAGCAGTGGTCATTAGTTGTTACTAGTACCACGGTTCTGGTATGCACTGGCACCCATGCTAAAATCCATAAATTAATTAGATGCGTTGCACCACATAAATTAATTAAAACTACACCACCATCCTAGCAAAGGACATGTCGAAACAAGCCAGTGTGACATTCTTTATGCAAGTACATGCTCATGTAGCTGCAGTATATCCTGTCTATTCATTCTTTCCTTTCTTTTGTTCTTCTTTTCCCTGTACAGCTATTGCCCTTGTGAATTCATGAATAAAGAAATAACAATTTACATGTGAACTTTTCCACAGCTATAGGCTCCAGCAAACAACTATACTCCAAGGAAAATAATTTGGCAGTGAACATAGCTTATACCCATCAGAAGGTTTCTAAATTCACCATTCTGAGCATAGAATCAAGCAATCTGCACATTTCTTGTGCTTGCGGATGACAGTGATCACCTGCAAGAAACTCTTCAACTTCATTACCGACCTCTATTATGCTGCAACCAGGTCTCTTCTGCATCCCTCCTTCTGAAATCCTACTTCTAACTCTGTTGGCCTCTGCATCGCACCCAGCTTCTCTGTATATATTGTATGTAAGAACATGAGCACCACAGTCATCTACGCCCATATCAAGCAGCTTATTCCACACTCTATTTCCAACCTCAAGATTCTTATAAATCCTACACGCATTCAGAAGCGCACCCCAGACATTAGCATCGCCGGCCGCGAGTCCACCCATGTTCTCCTCCACGAGTTTCTCAGCCTCCTCCACCATGCCAGCTCTTGACAAAAGGTCAATCACGCATGCGTAATGCTCCAACCATGGCGCAACACCATAAACACTACTCATCTCATCGAACAATCGAAGGCCTTCCCGCACCATCTTAGCATGCGTACAAGCGGTGAGGACAGCCACGAAGGTGGTCTCATTCGGCTCGGTTCCACTAGCAGCCATTCGGTGAAACAACTCAAGAGACATCCTCGCATCGCCATTCAATGCAACACCAGAAATCATTGCATTCCATGCTCCAGCATCCTTGAAAGCAATGCCTTCGAAAACCAATAAGGCCGATTCCACACACCCGCATCTCGAGTACATGTCTACCAAAGCAGTCGCCAAGATCGGATTAGAGTCGAATTTGAATCTTTTGGCATAGGAATGCAGCCACATTCCCTGCGTGAGCGCACCGAGATGCGCACAAGCAGTGAGAACAGAGACAAGGACCGATTCATTTGGCTCCGTGCCCTCATTCTGCATCTCTGCAAATAAAGCCAGCACTTCCTTGAAGCCACTGACACGCGAATACGCCGCCATCATTGCGCTCCACGATATAACATTCCTCTCAGGCATTTCATCGAACAGTTCTCTGGCACTCTCAACGTTCCCTATTTTCCCATAACCGTCGATCATTGCCGTCCACAACACAACATCTTTCTCTGTCGTTTTATCAAACAAGGCTCTCGCCGTTTCCACCTGACGCAAGGCAGAGTAGAAATCAATGAAGGAACTCACAACGAAGGGGTCTTCGAGGAACCCGAACATAACGACATGGCCATGAACCAAACGACCAACATCAACAACGTACTTGGAAGAAGGAGAAGAAGTAAACGACGAGGATAGCAGCGCAACGCAAGCCTTGATGAGAGGAGGGAAAGTGTAGTTGTTAACGGCGATGCCGTTTTGGAGCATTGCCGCGTAGCAGGACAGTGAGGATAGGGGTGAGTGGGCGTTGAGGTAGGCTCTGATCATGGTGTTGTGCATGAAGGTGTTGCGGTGAGTGAGCTGGGAGAAGATCGAGCGAGCGTAGGAGAGAAGCGACGCGTCGTTGGAGTTGGAGGTGGCTGCGGCGGCGGAGAGAAGAGGGGCAATGGCGTAGGGTGTGCGTCTGATGCGGCATCGGAGGATGTGGGCGTGTAGTTGCTTGAGTTGGGTTAGGGTCTTGCATTTTTGTGCAAGGGCCGTGACCGTGAGGAAGCCGCTGTTGATGGTGCCGTGTATCATGTGAGATGCTGTAACTCCATTGCTTGCTAGATTCTGAGTTCCCCTGCGTTGCCTGCGTCAAGTATCCACATTTTGTTTTTTCACACTAAATAACCAAACAGTTACTCAAGTTTATATTAAGAAATAAATTAATCTTTAAATTTTAAAAAAATTAAATTGTTCTTTTATATTTAAAATAATAATAAATTAATTCTCTGTACAATTTTATATAATGTATGAATGGATTAATTTATTCTTTTTTTTAATTGTATAAAGTACTAATTTATCTCTTTTTTAAAATGTGAGGAACCAATTTAAAATTTTTAAAATGGATTAACTTATTTTCAAATAATCCAATACAATCATGAGGAACATCTTTGGATATTTAGGTTTTTTTTTTTTATCCTCAACAAGGAGGATTCTTACGCAGCACCGAAGATGTTTTTGTACAAAGATCGATCCTGTAATTAAGATAAAAAGTATTTCATGATCTTTAAAATTGCAAATGTTTCTCAATATTCTTGTCCATTTGAAATATGTGAATATTACTTCATCCCACAATTTTCGTTTTTCGGATTTGGTGCCATTGACATATTTTAAGCTATTATACTTTTTAACTGAAGTCACTTAAGGCGCAATGATTTTGATATGGAAAGTCAAAAGACAAAACACGTTCATATTGGGATTTGAGGGAAATGAGGAAAATGGGGTGGTGGGTGGACAATCCGCTGGTAACGGATTGTATCATATTAAAAAAAAAAAAATTTGAAGACAAAGAATTTGCTGGTAGCGAATTAATGTCGTAATAAATAAAAATTTAAATTGCCAATTCTCGAAAATTGTCACCCGCACTTCTAACTCTTTGAACGTGAAGTTATCAGAAAGTGATCTTCGAATTGTCATTTCAATGGGAGGAGTATGATTTTCTCGTGGAGTTCGTGGGAAATTTTTAATATTTTATCTATCTATATAAGTTCATTTCATTCACAAATTTTACCATACCAGAAACCACTCTTCCCTTTCTTGTAACTTCTTACTTCATTTTTTCTTTCTACCATTCTCCCATTTCATCCCCTTGTACCAGAAAAGAAAAATTATCTATTGCACTCTGTAACTTCCTTGCTTTATTTTTTCTTTCTACCATTCTCCCTTGTGTCCCCTTGTGACAAAAAAGAAAAAAAATTTGAGTAAGGAAAAAATGAGTATTGTTATGGTAGTAATATATTATAATGGTCATGTATTTACAAATCCGAATGATGGTGTATTTTTTACATGTGAGAGTCCAGTAAATATTTTTATTCCATATACTTTCTCATTTTCAGAACTAGAGAATGCTCTTTGTCAATCTATAAATCCACATACTCAAAAGAATGTGGCATCCATAAAATATAGATGTCCATCCTCAACTTTTGGCGGCTTTATAAACTATCAAGCAATTCCAATTATTAATGATGAGAGCATTCAACAGATGTTTCGCATACATCAACAGCACCAGCCAAACAATCGTGCCATTGAATTGTATATAGAATTCAAAGAAGTTGTTGCTCGAAATGTAGCTTATGAGTTGAGTACATTTGCAGAAAGAGAAGTAGTTTGGGAAAAAAGTGATGAAGAAGAATATAAAAGTGGCGATGATGATGATGTGAATGATGTTACGGGTGAAGAGGACGTGCCAAACATAGTGGCCGGGCAATATCTAAACAACGAGCCATCTTTCATGCGTGTGTTAGATCTTAAAGCTATGAATGCTCCTGAGTTTCCAAAGTTTCAAAACATGGGTATGTACTGCTAATTCTAGAATTAATTTAAAATTCTGAATTTAGCAATAGTATAGATAGATTTAGATTTTATTTTTTTCCATTTAATTTTTGTTATTCTAATTATTTTTATTGTTTAATATTGGTGCTTGGTAGAAGCTCCTGTCATCAATGCTGAATTCTTTATTGGAATGGAATTTGACAATAGGGAGGCTGTAATTAAGGCAGTTAAAAGATAATAGATAAAGGAGCGGACTATAAAGTTGAAGAGTCAGAACCGAAGACGTTTTATTGTAAATGTGTACAATATGAGTAGGATTGTCTGTGGCTTCTAAGGGCCAGTTTAAGGAAGAATAAGGATTATTGGGAAATCAGGAAGTATAATGGACCGCACACTTGCATGAGGTCGAGGCAATCGCAGGACCACTCAAAGCTAGACTCTGACATGATTGCACAATTAATAGAGCCATTGGTAAATTCTGATCCATCTATTAAAATAAAGTCTATCATTGCAGAGGTTCATTCTTGGTTCGGGTACATGACAACATACCGAAAAGCATGGGCAGCGAAGCACCAGGCAATTGAAAAAGTTTTCGGTGGTTGGGAAAGCTCATTTGAAGATCTCCTGCAATGGTGTATGGCAATATGTGCTGCTGATCAAGGAGCAATTGTTCAACTGGATTCTGTAGAGGCGAGCCATGGGGGTGAGTTGGTGCCGAACACTCGAATATTTCGCAAGTTGTTTTGGACTTTCGGTCCTTGCGTTAAAGCATTCAGATACTACAAACCACTTGTTCAGGTAGATGGAACACATTTATATGGGAAATATAGAGGAGCCCTACTAGTTGCAGTTGCACAAGATGGCAATCAAAACATATTGCCAATTGCTTTTGTTATTGTCGAGGGTGAGACTGCCGATGCATGGTCTTTTTTCCTTAACAATGTACGCAGACATGTAGTAACTCAAGATGGAGTTGGACTAATTTCTGATCGTCATGAGTCTATTAAAGCTGCAGTGGCCAGAAGCAATGGTCAATGGGAACCTCCAAAGGCATTCCATATGTACTGTGTTAGGCACATCGCTGCCAATTTCTTACGGAGATTCAAGGCACCTAACTTGCACCGACTTGTTGTGAGCATAGGTAATTTATATTCTTGTTAATTCTTGTTTTAGAAGTAATTTTTAATTATTTTAATTGTTCGTATTGTCTTTTGCAAGGTACTCAAGGACCGAGCAAGAATTTAATCATCACTATCAGCAGATGCATGAACGTGGTCAGCGATATATAGACTGGCTTGATGAAATTCCCCTGGAAAAATGAGTTCTAGCATTTGATGTGGACATCAATGGGGGCATATGACAACAAACCTAATCGAGTGTATCAATTCTGTGTTAAAAGAGGCTCGTAATCTTCCCATCACATCATTAGTTCGAGCAACATACTTTTGGAGTGCTAAATTGTTTGTTCAAAAAGGCAGTTCAGCATATGCACGAAGAAATACAGGTCAGCCTTTCTCAGAAGCTGTGGCAAGACGGTTGGAAGCAAACAAGAAGGCATCTAAAGATTTCAGGACCACTCATTTTGATAGACAGCTTCAGACCTACCATGTTAAAGAACTATCTCGTATAGGAGAATACAGAGTTGATCTGAGGCAGAGATATTGTGATTGTGGGGATTTTCTGATAGATCGATACCCTTGTCACCATGTGATTGCTTGTTGTAATAGCTCTCGCCTTGATTGGAAAGCTTACGTTGATGATGTATATAGAATGATCACTATATGCAAGGTGTACAAGAATGAGTTTAGGGTTGTGAGCCACCAAAGTACGTGGCCTTCGTATACAGGCCCAAGGATTTGTGCAAATCCTGCCTTAAAGCGCACAATGAAGGGCTGGCCCAAATCTACTCGCTACCTGAATGAAATGGATATGTATGAGATGCGCAGACCACGACGTTGTGGTCTTTGTCGTGGTGAGAGACACAGTCGTAGTCGGTGTCCAAATGCTCCTGGCTCAAGTTCGTAGTGGTGTTTCCTTATGTTATTTCATTTTCTTGTTATTTCATTTTCAGTTGTTGTTGCCTTGTGTTATTTCATTTTTCTTGTTATGTCATTTTCAGTTGATGCCTTCTGTTATTTTATTTTCTTGTTATTTTGTTATTATGTTGTCTTACTAATGGTGTTGTAATTCTATAAGTGGATGCACTCTGGTTATTTCATTATCTTATTAGTAATGTTGTTAAATATTTTCTGTTTGCACAATTAAATAGTCTATATTTTCTTGTTAAAATAGGCAAATAAAGTAAATTGAATAACAGTATATCATATAATGGGTAACATAATTGTAACACCCTAGTTATTAACCAAATACACCTAGGTTGAATCTGATTAATGACTAGAGCTTACTCCTTACTTTGGTTCCTTCTTCATAATTTGAAAATACTTAGTGAAATTAAGAGCCATTTTTTTTTTTTAAACACATAAAAACATAATTGAAAACGTGAGCCGAGTACAACGTGAACGAGTAAGTGGAGTATAATAAGACGTTTAAGAATATACCACATCATATCACTTTGGCTCCATCATATAACATCCATAAACACATTATAGCATATGTTTACATACAATAACCTCACTCAAAGGGTGGGTTATGTTCATACATCATTGTCTTATGCAAACCCATAAAAGAAAATATACATAAGGAAATACATGCCCCTAAACTAGATAACTCTATAAGCCGGGAAGGTTATCCTAAAACTAGGGTGCATGATCACACAAGTCTACTAAGAACCCTCTATGGCCTTGTCTCACGAAAATGGGGGAATAAATCCGATCCATCGATGAGCTCCTGAGGGGACACACGAGATGCACCAGTGGGTCGCATGGGCGGCCTTCTCGCTAACCTCGGTTGAACAAGCATTTCTCACTACCCTCTCTACACGTGTGGGAGTAGGAGCAGAGCTCTCAGAATATACATGAGTAGAGTGTCCTCTAAAGGATCAGTTAATATCTTGTCTGGGAACATACTGAAATCCATGGGCGGAGATGAAAGCGGGATAAGAACGTAACATCCTTTCATCAAGTGGGCGTGCATGTTCGAAACCATTTCATCGCCATAGGGAGAAGTAGGAGAAAATCGATAACTAGGGACAGGATGTGCAAATGGGCGACCTATGTAAATAAAAAAACACGAATCTGACCTCCCTTCAAAATGATACGAGCGATGCACCTGGATCATAGTGAATTCCCAAGTACCGGTATCAACGAACAGGACGAATGTCGCCATTTGAATCTGGAGACAATGATGGAAATAAAGAAAAGGGAGTGAGAATCTTGCTAAAGAATTCTCGAAGTACCTCCTTCTACAGTGTCATCATCAAAGTCCCGGGAACCAGGGGATTATTCTAAATTAGTGAGCATGCAAAGATTCATTTTAAGTTCGGACAAATACTTAACCGAGGTTCGTCAATTTTTTAATCATCGTCTTATAATGCATCTTATTCTTAACATGTCATATTTACAATGAACTTTTCCTTTATCATTACATCATATTCCTCATCATCATTATCAAAATAACATGCATAAAAGAACGTCATATAATATTAGCTTCACATGGACACAAAGTGCACATATTTCATTTCTTTAGGCCTTAGGTGACTTAAAAATCTTATCATCATCATTATTTTCCTTGGCCACCCTATACCACCACCCTTTTTGGGAGTAATTTAGGTTATGAGCTCATACTTTACTAGTCGTCACTAGCATATACTTATCCCTTTTGATAAGCTAAAGTCCCGACTCTACCCTTTTGAGAGGACGGGTTAGGGGCTAAAATCACCTTTTCACCACCTATAGTCCGATGGTTCCAAAGGATCATTTTCTTATAAGTTTAAGTCACCATTAAATCTTTGCATGTTATATCATAATACAATTCATAAACATCATAACATTTTCTCATTTATAGTCTTAAGCTAGAATAATATATATCAATTGTAATCATGCATATGGGAGATTCCCGGGGAAAGAGGTGGGTCACAATGGACACGCTTAAATACCAAGTCTTTCCTTAGCCGGAACCTTTCCAAATTACACTTTTACAATGATACACTTTCTTCTAGCAACAACAAAGGTGAATTTTACATAAGAACATTTCATGTATAAGCATTCTTATTATTTGCACAGCAGCAACTATAACATGCAAGTCGTGAAATCATTCAATGATATCAAGTACTTAATAAGCATCCAAATCCTTACATAGAATTATCAATTATGAATCATTCTCTTAACAATAAACCATAATTATCACAACTTCAATCATATCAAATCATTATCACATTGATACTAAACTCAGATCAGTGGCGAATCATGAACCTTATGCAATTACATAGAATCATATTTTAAGTGCATATAAAATACTAGTTCCCAGAAAATCCTTGCAAAGCCTTAAAACTCATTTAGAAACTAGTTCTTTTGTCAAATTTGGGAGGATCTTCACAATTAAAATTCTCACTTAAGATAAAAGGAGTAAGTCTTGAGCTTTAGAGATTTAGGTGACATCTTACAATTATAAACATGCTATGCAACCTTATTTTAATCTTATCTTTATAAGGTGATAGCTTGGAATTATAAACATGATATGCAATTCCATTTCTTTATCTTTAAGATTTAAGGTGATGACTTGAAAATTAAACATGATGCAAGAACTTGAAATATAAACATGATACAAGAAACTGGAGCGGTAATCTGCATACAGACGATGAGAGAAGAGAATATTAAGAAACCGGGGCGGTAGTCCATACAGGACCAGAGAGGAGAAAAGAATATTAAGAAACCGAGGCAGTGTAGTCCGCACAGGACGATAGAGGGAGAAGAGAATTATTATTACATCTTTTAAGCTCCAATCTCAAGACTTTTAAAGAATAAATTCTTTAACTCCAATAATCATATTTCTTTGCTTGTGATACATGGGCAAGTCTTTAAGCTCTAGGATCCTTAGGTGATGGCATAAAATAAACATGTCATGCGTTGATTCTTTTAGCCACTATAAAATATAGTGAGAGCATAAATTAAATATGAGTTGCAACCTCTTAATTATCTTGAAAGATTAAGTGATGACTTGAAACATAAACATGAAATACAAGCTTGGAATTTAAACATGAGAAATGCAAGTTCATTTATTCATTCTTGAAAATTTAGTGATGACATAGAAGGTAAACATGGTCATGCAAAGCATAAACTTAATCATGGATGCAAATTCATTTTGTTTCTTTACTAGAGCTCCTTCAAGACTTTAAAAGAATTATAAATTCAACCCAATACATATCTTAACAAGAAATAAAACATAAAAGGAAAAAATACATCTTTCAAGTTCTAAACTAAAAATCTTTGTTTTAGCATCATAAAGCATTATTCTTTAAGGTTTTGCATCAAGTGGAATTTTCAAGCTTTAGAGGCCTAACTTGTGATGGATTTACAACCCACCCTCAAGGTCCCTCATCATCAAGCCATCATCTTAGTTCCACCTAGGCCATATGGTTGAATTGGTTAAAGAAAATTGAAGAGGAAAACCAAAATGAAAAGCTAAGGCAAGTTCATAATTTCATCATTTTGAGCTAAAAACACAACTCCTCAAAGCATAGAAATAAATTTAGAAACTACTCCCTACCTAATCTGAGTTGAAGAAGAGGAAGAGAACTTGATTTCTTGAAGTGAAATGACACAAAATCTCTTTGAAAAATTGAAGAAAGAATTCAGCCAAAGAGGAGGAAGAAAGAGAAAGTTTTGGTGCTCCTAAAAACTAGTTATGAACCAAACATTCCAAGACCACTCAAGCAAGCCTATTTATAGAAGATTTTGAGGCTTCTAATTGGCCAAAATGAGGAGATAGTTGTCAGAATTTTTCAGGAGTAATAATGGAGGAAAAATCATTTTAGACAAAGTTGTATGAAATTAAGGAATTATGTCTCTTATGGTGACATTTTGGCATTTTGTTTTAGTGCAACTTTTGGAAATAATTCAGCTGCATAATGGCATCAATAATTTCGTGCATTACAGCCCAAAGAAGTGAAATTTGTGTGTTCCATGCATTATTTAGGTGTAGGCAAGGTATTCATGTAATTTAGAAATTTACTAAGAGGCTTAAGTGAATTAGTAAGCAATTTGGGTGTTTTTGAGCAATTTTGGGTTCTAATCAATCTAAATACATAATTTTGAATCTAGATTAATATTTAGAATTTAATAAGCTTTAATTTGAGCCTAATATTGCTTAGGTTTGGTATATGAATCGAAAATCCTTAAATTGCAAATCGCCCAAAACTTGAGGGCAAAATCGTACTTTCACTTAAAAAAACTGCCCAAGGCCACCGAGCTTAACCAATGGTTAATCATGGCTTAAAAACACATTTTAAAACATTTTAGTGAGGTTCGGCTCAGTCGGCACACATCGAGTTAAAAACATGCCAGGGCGTTTTTGGTCTTTTCGTGCGTTTGAACTCAAAATTGAGATTCTTCTGCTCTATTAACACACACATAACACAAACAATCCCTTATTATTCTCAAAACATCCCTTGAGAATATGTGGGCCCACAATCCTCATTTTCTGAGTAAAATAACTTCAGGGGACATTTTGGTCCATTTTATACGCACAGAATTCGGGATTTGCGACTCTCGCATGAATCGTTCCTAACCTCTCTTCTAATGTTATATTCCTTTATTGAGGATTGTTCGGCCTCAAATCTTATGTAATAATTACCTACGGTAATTCGGTAATTGAGTAATTTCTAATGACAGTAAAAATTACAGTAAAAATTACAGTAAAAATTGGGGCGTTACAATAATCACATAATCATACAATCACATATTTTCTGGTTGAAATAGACAAATGAAAGTAGATTGAAGTACTACTACCCCCCTTTATATGCTTTCCCCTTCCCTTTTGGTTTTTTGATTGTTGGTGGGGTATATCTGCTAGTTGGTTGGGGATCTTCACGCAAGTTATATCTACTTGCACCTTGCCCACCATGTATCCCCACATTATCAGCTCCCTCAGCTTGGTCTTCCTCACTTACATCTCCTACTCTAGCGGACCCCTCAGCCTGACTTCCACTACCCGATTGACCTGCGTAACTTGCAAACCCCCCAGATTGACCTGCATAACCTGCAAACCCACCAGATTGGCCTGCATAACCTGCAAACCCCCCAGTTTGACCTCCATAAATTGCTGACATTGTGGCAGGATCTATCCCCCATTGTTGAATTGGGGGAAATTGAAATGGAAATTGAATTTGTGGACGATACACATTTTCTTCTTGCACAATAGGTGATTGATGCACATCCAAAGCTACTTCCCCCTGGACAAGTGTGGACCTATCCCGTGATGGTGGCGGTGGTGAGTGTAGTGGTGATGGCGAGTGTAGTGGTGGTGGCGGTGGCTGAGGTGGTGGGGCTGCATCATCCTGATTTAGTGGTGTCAATCGTAGAGGCACATAAGTATTATCCCTGTACCATGATAAGTATGCATTTGTGGGGCGATAATCAATAGGGTCTCCCTGCAAAGTCTCTCCTATTAAGGGATGGTTTTCCCGCTGTATCCACATCTCCACCCACTGATGATGTGCTAATAACCAATCAAGGTTGTCCTCTTTCCCTCTCAAATCTTTATTATGTGCCCTCCCTAGATTTGGGTGTGGATCGGGAATAGGTTGGACAAGCCCAAATTGTCGCCTGACACGATCAGTCGGGTGCCACTCTATGATCTCAAAGCAAATTAACGAAACAATATTGCTCCACTGTCCCTGCTCGATCCGAATAGAATCTGGAATCATAGTATCAACTTTAGCAGCCCTATATGGTTGCCATATAATCTACAATACAAAAATAAATTATATTAGATATATGGAAAAATATTAACTTTACATGAAATTAAAAAATTGATTTAATTGCTACTTGATCAGATTCATTTCATCTAACATCCGTCTTAAATGTAGATGATTTGCCAGACCCGCCCCATAAGGATAGAATTGGTGCAGCCATCTGTCATAAAACATTCAAATTTATTACAATTATGGCAATATCAACATAAAATAAATGAAGAAAAAATTTTACCTAGAAGCTAAGGGGAAGCTGACAAAATTCGGTGGTACTGGTATAGGAGCCAAATAAGACAATCTGCTCCATGCCCATGCTTGTAACAAAACTAGAGGACCGCCAATTTGCTTTGTTGTTATGCGTGTAGCTCGATCTAAATTGCGATAGAGACAAGCGAGACACGCAGAACCCCAACTAAAAGTCCCAACACAGGTAAGATCCTCCAACAATTGCAAGTATTTTCCATGGACCTCATTGGTGGTCTTATTAGGCATTAAAGAAGTGCCTATGAGGGCCAACATATACCCGCGTACGCTTATTTCTATTGATATTGGGTCATCTCTAGTATCAAGCTCTCTTATATGATGTTGCAACCAACTAAGATTGATTGCACCTCTATTAAATACGTGTGGATGAGGCACAGCATTAAGTAAACTAAAACATTTTAACTGCAGTTGTTCTATACTTCTAGATGTAATTCCACTAACTGGTAAACCACTAATAGGGAGTCCAAATTGTATGGCAACATCTTCTAATGTCATCGTCATTTCTCCCTATGGAAAATGGAAAGTGTGCGTCTCTGGCCGCCACCGTTCTACCAAAGCTTTTATTAGAGCTCCATTCAGTTCCATCTGCCTTATCTGTGCAATATGGTAAAAACCGGCACGCTGTAGGTGCTCAATAATTGCATCTTTTGGTGGATGATTAAAAAAAAATATGACGGGGCTCGAACTTTCTTTCTCCCTGTTTCAAGTAAAAAAAATAATTATTAATTATAAAATTAAATTATAAAAAATTTATACGATACGTAAAATGAATTAAAAAATCTAAAGTTACATTTAGAATGGAATTAAAAATTTATAACAATAAAATTAACAAAAGCCCTGTTAAAATGAAAAATAATAAATAAAATTAAAAATGAATTTTATTATAAAAATTTATACGACACGTAAAATGAATTTACAAATCTAAAGTTACAAAATAGAATTAAAAAATTATAACAATAAAATTAATAAAAGGAGAATTTAAATGAAAAATAATAAATAAATTTAAAAATAAATTTAATTATAAACATTTATACGTTAAAAAATAAAATTACATTTAGAATAGAATTAAAAATTTATAACAATAAAATTAACAATACAAGTAGAATTAAAATGAAAAATAATAAATAAAATAATACACATAAAGAACAAAATATTAACTTAATAAACTAACTTAATAATAAAAGTAGAAAGATTAAACTTACATATCCATTAAAAATATAAACTGCAATATGCTCATTTCGATCCATTGTTCCATCACGTTGTCGTCTAGGCATTTTTTTTTAACTTCTTCTTTTTTTTGGGGAAAAAAAACTTACTCTGCTCTCTTTCTACTACTATGAAAACTTAACTTGCAGAAGCTAGAATCACTCTCACTGCAAAGAACTCTCACCAATCTCCCTTTTATAGCATCAGGAATGAAGAGCACTATCACGAGAAAACAGTATTCATTCACGGATTGCTTCAAAGTCATGTCACTCACTCCCCATTATTTTGCGTTGCCGGTCTGATGGACGGAAGCATACTGGACGCGTGTTGAAGCGCTAAGGAAGGCCATAGCTTTGCATTGCATTGCACCAAGGAAGGGAAGCTCGCAGGCAAGCACGCAAGGCTGGCAGTGGGCACACGGCAAGGAATCTAAGGCCAGAGAATTATGGCCCCAAAGATTGGACAAATGATGCACACGTGGATAGGACAAACAAAGCACTTGGACAAGGGGGAAAAGAATATGGGGGTAGCGAATTGTGCTCCTTAGCACATGCAAAAGGTTGGCAAAAGAACACAATCCGAGGGTAGCGAATTGCGTACCCTCAGTATTTTTTTTTGGTTCTTGTGGATCACAATCCGAAGGCAGCGAATTGCGTACCTTTGATTTTTTTTTTTCATAATCTGATGGCAGCGAATTCTTTTCCCTCGACCACCCCATTTTAATTACCCTATAAACAACATATCCTAATATTATACTGCTCTGAACTCCATATCAAAATTAAAATCCCGTCACTTAACACTATTTAATAAGGTTAATAATGTGATTAATATCCCTTCATCTTGTTGGTGCTTCGTTTTCATTACATCAGGGTGGGATTTGGATTTGGACTCGTTCATTGAGCAGCCGCTGCCACTGTTGAGGCAAACCACGAAGGAGGAGCGGGAGGTAAGGAAAACCACAATGGGATCGAAGGTGATGGTCATGGTGGTGGTGGCGCAGCGGCGACTGTGATGGCTCTGCGGCTATTGGTAGGATGTTCTCCACGAGGTCACTGAGCTCGCTTATGATGGTGGACAAGTCTCGTCACTTCTTGAAGTTTCAAGCTCCTGTTTTTCTCATCCGAGCAAAGGAAGTAAGAATCAATATCACGACATAGAACAACTTTGGGGTTTTATTAAGTTTTTATTTATTTTTATGAGGGTTGTTACGTGAACAACCGAGATGCACAACTATGCTAGCGTGGCAGAAGAAGACAAAAGAGAGAGTGGGGGTGGAGCTTGGACATTAAAAAAATAAGCTCACCTTAGAAACTCATTTAGATGAAAAAGTGCTAATATGGGAGGGAAAGCTGAAAGTGTTCGCGCCATTCATATACCTCTATTTCTCTCTTCTCTGTCAAACACAGCCTTGTCTAAAAGGCTCCCTTTTCTCTTCCTCAAATGCAGCTTCCTCCTTTCTCACCTTCACATCAGTTCTCACCTTTCCTTCTCTTCCACATAACCACACCTTTAACCCCTTCTCTTCCTTTTCCTTCATTCCCATTCTTCATAACTCAACAACAAACCAAAACCAAACCCCAAAGATTTCATTTCCATTTACTCACTTCACTACTACAAAACGGGTCCTTTACGGCTCGACAATATTCTTGATACTAACCCATCATAGAAACACTCTTTATTTGATATATATTAATCAGCAATGAATGCAAGCATCATGAGAACTCCCCTCTCCAATATTATTAATATATACTGCACTTTTGCTATGATGGGGTTATTTCTACTTTGACCAGATTTGTGAGGTATGGCTGTGATGTGGAGCGATTACTTTTTATTGAGGCATTCAAAGCGAGTTAATATGCTGGATAAGGGGTATAATCATTAGGATGTACTTTATAATTTGAATTGCCTTTGAAAGATATAGTCTAATGCATGGTGTTTGGTCAGCAAAGGAAGAAAGAAGGCTGATCAATGGATCTAGCAATGCGGGTTGTAAAACTTTGTTGTCTTTCATATATATTTTTGTCCCTGTAGTTTTAGACTATTTCTAGGTTTTTTATTTTATGTAAACTATTTCTAGATATTTAGATAGTATAGACTATCATTTTGGAAAGACTTTATTTGTACTCCATTTGTATGTATATAGATTTACAAATATAAGTTACATGAGATTTATATAATTGTACAATGGATGACCTCTCATTCGCGAGATGGATATTGAATTTTGTATAAAGCTTCTATATTTACTTCATGATGTTATACACAAAAATTTGTCGTATAAATGCATATCATGAACAACTTACTTGCATAATACCAAAATTACTAGCATATTATGAACAACTTATCAGCAAAAGTTCCTTACTTAACAGCCAAAGCAATATCTGTATATATGTCATTCCAATTTATCAAATACCTTGGAAATATTTCCTTAATGCATTCTGAGGGTAACAACCCCTGAATTCTATATTTTGTTGCCCCACCTATTAATACCAAATTGAAATCATTTTCTATGACCAATAGATTTTTTTTTAATAAATCTAATAGATTTTATTATAAAGTAGTGATAATGCAATTTGAAAGGCTTCAACACATTTTCATTTGAGATTAGTGAGCACTTTAACATGCTTCAACATGCTTGGATATGGATTTACTGTCCATTCACATGCTTTGAGAAGCTTTTGGCTGAGATGCAATAAACTTATAAACTTTAACCTAAACTTAGAAGCTAAAATTATATGATTATATGCTAAACTAGAGTTTTTAACTGCCAACTTTTCACAGCTGTATACTATGTGAAATGACTTATAAGTTTGCTGCATCTCAGCCAATAGCTTGTCAAGCATGTGAATGGACAATAAATCCATGTCTAAGCATGTTGAAGTATGTCAAAGTGTACAATAATCTCATGTGAAAATATATTGAAGCATGTCAAATTGCATTATCACTCCTTTGTAAAATAACCTCTTGATCATGTAAATTTGTCTGAAAAGGTACAAAACCCCTAGGAGGTCATTTTACACACTATACAACTGTGTTAAAATGGTAGTTAAGAATTCCTGTTGTGCATATAAGTCTTTAGACTTATGCATATAGGTTTTCCTCACAGCCTATAAGTTTTTCAAAGAATGTGAGTGTACAATAAATCCATGTGCAAGCATGTTTAACCATGTCAAAGTGCACTTCAATACCTTTTTAGATAAATTTACATGTCCAAGAGGTTATTTCACACGCTATACAACTGTGAGAAAATGGCAATTAAGAATTTCATTTTTACATATAAGTCTTTTAACTTTTATATATAAGTATCACTCATAACCTATAAGTTTGCTCCAGGTCAACAAAGAGCTTCCCCCAAGAAGTTTTGCTTTTGCTGGTAAGTAAGACACTTTGTTGAGCAGTTATTCACAAAATATTGATAAACTTCATGTTATGCTTATAAGTGGTTCAGTTTCTAATTAGGACAATTAGTACTTTCTTGTGGTAGTGTGCTTCGAAATGTATTAGCACTTTCTTGTACACTTTATACTGCTAACAAATTGAAGTCCTTTTCTATGATTAATAGATTTTATACCAAGGAAGTAATAATGCACTCTAAAATGCTCCAGCACACTTGCATTCACTTGAAAAGTAAAGGTTCTTATTAGAAAATGAATCACTTACCAGCATAACACGAAACTTATTAGCATTTTCAGAATAATTATTAGCCAAAGTTTATTTCTTACCAGTATTACTTTTATGCAAATTTTGATTAATCACTTGTATATGAGTACTATTTTAACTGATAAGTAAAGCACTTTAGCTAACAATATATTTACCAAAACAATGGTACCTTCAAAATAGCTTACATGGAGATACTTTCAACATAAGCACAATAAAAAAAATTCCACTAAAGGATATACAATGGATGAAGAAAAAGGATTTAACATTAATGTCACATGTTATTTCCTAAAGGCTCTGCAAATTTTTGGCTATAAATCTTCTTTGTTATCTTCATAATTGGTTGGTTCTCCATCAACCTCAACTTGATCATCATCAACCTTTAATTAATCAACCTGAATTTTTATACATTTGATTAATCCACCAGTTCTAGAACAAGTAATGACAGAGCTTGAAATTCCAGAACCTAACTAAATTAAGCAATCAGAAAAGCTTGTGTCTTTGACTATCTCTATTTGCCCCTAGCTCAGTCTCTCACAAAGCTTCTGCAAACCAGTAGGAGAGCACCTACTTTGATATACGGACTGCATCATAGGTAATGACATTAACGCTTAAAATATATATATAAATATACTTTGAAGTGAAAAGAAAAAAAAACCAAAGATAAATTAATGACAAAATTACATAGCTCCAACATCCATACCTTTATTATTATGCAGCACTCAAAGAATAGAGTTCTTAGTTCTTACCATTCTGCCTCTTCTTGTTCCATGTGCACTACCTCAGCAAAACTAGCAAGTGCCCCTTTGGCAAAGTGACATAGAATGCCTATTTTATTATACAATATGTTATCAATGAACTAGAAGAGATTTAATATACTCTTAGCTTGTTCACTATACAACAAATGAAAAATGTCCACACCAAAGAACACACTTACTTTAGAGGAAGTAGAAGCTACAAATTCCATTGAAGTAAAGTAGAGTTGATCACATTGATCCAAATGCTATATACAAGTATCTTAGCAACTGAGAGGCTAAAAAGCCAGCTACATTAAAAAAAAACCTTAAAATAAATACACATTGACCAAACAAAGATTGCAATCAAGAAGACCAACTGCAATCTTGCTAAATTCAACCGCACTTGCTTCAATGCCAGCAAATATGTACCCATTGCTGTTGTCTATCAGCTTCACTAAATTCCCTACACTTTCTTTGTTAGAGTGATGTCAGAGTGAGGTGCAAAGGCGTGGCTCAGTTAGTGGCACATCGGAGTGACCCGCAAAGGCGTGGCTCATGATGGTAGCACGAAGGCTAGAGGTGGGAAGGTGTGCCTCACGGTGGTGGTGGCGGCTCACAGATGATTGCATTAGGGAGGTGCTGAGATAAGTATGGGAGGGATTTGCGTTTTTCTGTTGAGAGTAAGTAGAGAGTGATATGTGGGTTTGAGAGTGATAGGTGGGTTTTATTTTTTAGAAGGAAGGGTCTAGTATGTGCTTATTTTGTTAAAATCCATGATACACCCCAATCATCGTTTTGTCTTTTAGTGCCAACATGGCATAGTTGTGCAAAAGTTGTTCGTAAAAGTTGTGCACCAAACGTTTTCCTATTTTTATTGTTTGTTGTTCACATTGATTGTTCTGGTTAGGTTTTGTCTTCACTCCTCAGCTACTTTGAATTTTGATGGGTTTGTCTTTTGTGGTATTATTAAAAGAGAAATGATACCCATACATTACAATACATATACGAGCTACTTTCACCTCATTAAATGACAAAAGTGGCGTATAATGGTAGTATGGATATGGAGGGGTATTTTGGAAAAAAAATGAAAAGGAAAAAAGTGGAGGAATGTGCACATGTGAGGAGCAAAAATGAGGAAAATGACTCACTCTCACCTATCCACTTTGAACAGCTTTCATTCTTTGTGCTTTTCTCGTTCATCTCTCCCACCTCCAATAACTCTCGTTCTTGGCATCGCGCAGGGAGGAAGAAGAAGCGTATAAAACCAACTGACATTTGCAGTGGTTCATGGCTCATTTCATTCTCCCTCTCACCTATCAAATCTTTCATTTTTTTTCTCTTTATCAAATTCTCTCTCATTTTTCATTATTCGCAAGAGGAGAAAGAAGAAAAAGCAACGTTTTTTCTTTCTTTTAGAACTTCTTTACTCTCTTTTTTCTTGTTTCTCTCTCTCACTCACCAAAACCTTCATTTTCTCTCTTTTTATTGCGTCTCTCTCTCTCTCTCTCTCTCTCTCTCTCGTTCTTCATCATTTACAAGAAGAAGAAGAAGAAGAATTTTCAGTAACAAAATGAATTGAGAATAACTCTACTAGAGCTGAGATTTACTATTATTGTTGAAAACTGTAGTTGAAAAGTTATAAATGCGTGTTATGAAAAGTTGTAAACCAATAGCAAAAAGTTGTAAACTATTGCACAAAAAATTATAAACCAATAGCAAAATGTTGTAAACCAATTGAGGACACATACTAAATAGGTTGCTGAAAACTGGAGTTGAAAAATTATAAATTTGTGTTACGAAATGTTGTAAACCATTGCACAAAATGTTATAAACCACTAGCAAAATGTTGTGAATCAATTGAAGATATATACTAAATAGGTTGTTGAAAATTGAAGTTAAAAAATTGTAAATATCTATTACAAAATGTTGTAAATTAGTTTGCAAAAAGTTGTAAACCAATTGCGAACATATACTAAATAGGTTACTGAAAATTGGAGTTGAAAAATTGAAAATGCTTGTTACGAAATGTTGTAAATTAGTATGTAAAATGTTTTAAACCATTGCACAAAATATTATAAACCAATTGAGGACTCTCTGTTTTCATAATTTTATAAACATAAAATAGACCTAACTATAATAATAAAATTAAATTTTAGTCATTAATAATATCTTTATTAGTCTTATTTGGTGTTTAAACACAACAATCTCATTACTAAATTAATAAATATAACTATCATTATTAGACTAATTAACATAAGACTCTTAATTAAAATTAAATTTTACAAATAAATAAAAATTAAATTTTATTAGTATATTATTTAGTTCTATTTTATATTCATACAATTATGAATTTTATTAATACAATGTTATTAGTACAGTTTTAAAATTTTTAAATTTCCTATTTGATTTAATTTTAAAATCTTTAAACTTAGATTATGTCTTTAAAAATGACATTATATGTAAGTGTGAATATATATAAATGATCTTATTTTTTTTCAATAACAAATTAAATTAAGCACCAAATAAGACTAATAAATATATTGCTAATGACTAAAATTTAATTTAATTATTATATTTAGGTCTATTTTATATTTATAAAATTATGAAAACAGAGAGTCTTCAATTGGTTTATAATATTT
Organism: Dalbergia cochinchinensis; assembly: GCA_031216125.1. NCBI lineage: Eukaryota > Viridiplantae > Streptophyta > Magnoliopsida > Fabales > Fabaceae > Dalbergia > Dalbergia cochinchinensis. Next base: position 46,231,108 of record CM062373.1, on the reverse strand, counting down.
TGCTACTGATTTACAACATTTTGTGCAACAATTTACAACTTTTTGTATATTGGTTTACAACATTTCATAACAGGCATTTACAATTTTTCAACTCCAAGTTTTCAACAACTTGTTTAGTATATGTCCTTAATTGATTTATAAAATTTTACTACTAGTTTACAATATTTTGTGTAATAATTTATAACTTTTTGTATACTAATTTACAACATTTCGTAACACGCATTTATAATTTTTTAACTCTATTTTTCAGCAACCTGTTTAATATGTGTCCTCAATTGGTTTAGAATATTTTGCTACTGGTTTACAATATTTTGTGCAATAGTTTACAACTTTTTGTATACTGATTTATAACTTTTTGTATACTGATTTACAACATTTTATAACACATATTTACAATTTTTCAAGTCTATTTTTCAGCAACCTGTTTAGTATGTGTCCCCAATTGGTTTACAATATTTTGCTACTGATTTATAAATTTTTGTGCAATGATTTACAATTTTTTGCTATTGGTTTACAACTTTTCATAACACGTATTTATAATTTTTCAACACCAGTTTTTAATAATAACAGCAAATCTCAGCTTCTAGCAAAGTCATTCTCAATTCATTTTGTTACTGAAAATCCTTCTTCTTCTTCTTTTTCTTCTTCCTCCTGTGAACGATGAAGAATGAGAGAGAGGGGGGGTAATAAAGAGAGAGAAAATGAAGGCTTTGGTAAGTGAGAAAGAGAAACAAGAAAAAAAGAGTAAGCAAGTTCTGAAAAAAAAAATATTGCTTCTTCTTCATCCTCTTCCTGTGAATGATGAAGAATGAGAAAGAGAACTTGATAAAAAGAGAAAAAGTGAAGCTTTGATAGGTAAGAGAGAGAATGAAATGAGCCATGAGCCACTACAAATGTTAGCTGGTTTTATGCTCTTCTTCTTCCTCCTTGTGCTATGGCAAGAACGAGAGCTATGAAGGGGTGTGAGAGATGAACGAGAAAAGCACAAAGAATGAAAGCTTTTCAAAGGGAGTAGGTGAGAGTGAGTCATTTTTCTCATTTTTGCTCCTTACATGTGCACCTTCCTCCACTTTTTTCCTTTTCATTTTTTCCCAAAAATACCCCTTCGTATCCATACTACCATTATTCGCCACTTTTGTCATTTAGTGAGATGTAAGTAGCTGGTGTATGTATTGTGGTGTGTGTATCATTTCTCTTATTGAAAACCAGCTTGGACAGGCCGTTTCGACTTAAAAATCGGTGAACCGGTGTGGTTCACTGTTTGGATTGGCCATGTATCAAAATCGGTGCGACTCAGTTTGATTCAATCGGGTTTTTATCAAAACCGATGACCTGGCTGGTTTTCAAGAATCGAATTAGTTCTTTTTTTTCTTTGCTTTTTTTTTTTTTGCAGTTTTTCTAAACAATGTGGTTTTTAAAATCTTAAAAAAATTTCTAACTTGAATTATTGAAAAATACAGTAACTTTATTTGTATTGTCATAATTTATAAATTTATGATGTGAAACTTTATGAACTTATTTGTGCAATTATATTTTAAACTTGTCAATTGTAATTTACAATTATAAAATGTAAATAGTATTTAGAAATTTATATTATTTATTTATATTTTTATATTTGAAGTACTTAAAGAGTATTAAATTATTAATTAATTATTATTTTATGATATTTTATTTAAATTTATATATATATATATATTGTATAAATCCAATTTAATAGATTCGATCAGTGATCCAGTTATTGAACTAATAACTAAGTGTTTCAACTAAGTCGATCACCCAGCTCAAGTGAAAACTATGTTTTAGTTGTACTTGTTTGTTGGTCGAGAAACAGCTACTCCTCCTCCTGCTGTTTTCGCTTTAGCGTATATAAAATGGACTTCCAAGAAGAGCACTAGGAAGAGCTAAGCATGCCCTCTACCGAGTTACGAACTCGCTGCCCAGCCCCTCCTCCTGCGTCAAAATGCCAAGTCAGGGACAAGAAGGAGAACCACCAACAGCCATGGCGGTTTCTGCAGTGCAACCTCCTCCTTCTTTTGTTTTCTCTTACTTAATCTCTCTGTCTCTCTCTGTTTTCCCCAATGAAGAACTCAGTGATGGGCCGTGAGTGTGACCCACAGATGATTTTGTGTTCCATTTTGAATGCTAATAAGCGTTTTAAATGCATTAATCCATGTATTAATTGTGTTTTGTGAACTTTCATATTTATGATATTAGCCCACTCTTATACCTTTCAAATTTATACAAGTGTATAATTCTAGTCGCCACGTGGTATCAAACATCTTCGGTACTACATAAAAAACCGCCTTTTAACAATTTATGTCTAATAATGTCAGTTAATGTTGATTTTAGTTTTTACTTTACTCATTTTAACCCAATATCTTTTAAAATAAATCATTAGTTTTTAATATCACAAAACATGAATCCTGTAAGTTCTTCAACTCACTTTTATTTAACATTTCATCAATTAAGTGATAATATATAATATTAAATATATTTTAATATACATTATATCATTTGAAGTATAATATACTATGCTAATAATTTAGACTCTTTTCACATAAACTTTTACACACATAATTTATGACTCGTTATTTTCAAAACTCTAATTATTAATTATTTTAAAATAAATTATCTCCATATCTCTCTTTCTTTATCACAGATAAATATTCTACATTAAATATTAAATTTCAAACTCTCATAAATCTTACTTTAAATCATAAAGATCATCACCATGCCAATCAAAATTATTTAACATTAAAATATTAACAAATGATGTCAGTAGCCGATAGCGTGTCCTCAATCCGTAACTATAAAGTTGGTCGCTGAATAAGCTTTGGCTCTCTTTCGGATACATTGAAATTAAATATAGTAATAACAAAACGATGAGGCATGACCCAGCTTGGCCGGTGGAAGAGCACTATATGAAAGGCCAAGCCGATATGTGAATGTGTATTACTCCCACACCTAAATGAGGCTTTCACAATCTACCCAAAGCAATTGAAACAAAAAAGTAACAAATAATCAACTAATTTGAAGAACCCCGGTCAACATAAATGCAGTTTTACCACCACTGGCAAACATCAGAAGCCTTAAATGCCATAAAAAAAAATGCAGAAAATAGGACATATATGAACTTCTGTTCACAAAAATGGATTTAACAATGCAAGCTCAACCACTGTTTCTTTTTTCCTGGATCTCATAACGGCACTAAGGACAACAATTCATGTTAATTGCCTCGTTGCTTCGTAAGTTTGGATTTCTCCAATTTTTAATTTGGCTATGAACAGTAGGAAAAGATTTACTTAAATTGTTTCAAATAGAACCCGGTGCTCCAGGAGTTCAGACAAAACACCCCTCATTTTGTCAACAGGAACAGGTTTCAGTATAAGGCCATCCATACCAACCCTCATGCAGTTCTCTCTAGTCACCTTGTTGGTGTTTCCAGTAAGAGCAACTATTAGGGGCCTATCTTGACGTTTCGCAAACTTCTCGTGTATCCGTATCGCCAGTTCATAACCGTCTAACCCTGTACACACATCCATGAACAGCACTCTGTGTTCTGCGGAAACAACACGCAGACACTCTTCACTGGAGCTTACAGTTGAGACGTCGCATCCTAAATGAATAAGAATTTTCTTTGTTGCTGTCCTGCTAACCCTGCAATAGAAGTTTCACCCTCAGTTATAAGACATTCAAACAGAACTGTAAATTATTGTGTTAATTTGAATTTACTCAATGAGTATGTCAATCAACACTGACAACCATATCCGTTAATGGTGAAAAATTCACGTTGATACACAGGAAGTTGAAGGGACTATACTGGTAAGCGATAATATTGTCACCCAATTCCCTCAACTAAATATGTAAAATCCCTAGTCATTTGTACATCAATTTCCAGCCGAGTGACAACATTATTTATCGCTTACCACATCAGTTCCCTCTATTCCCTACTCTTTAACATGGATGTCCCTCCATTAACATGTATTCCTCAGTAGTCAATCGACATAAATAAGTACAAATAATAACATTTTTTCTAAATTATTTATTTTGCATCCGATTTCCTACAGCTACATGCAAACAGACAAGAACACACCATAGAGAAGAAACAAGAAATATTTTGGTTTGCTCCCTGATTTTATTTCAAGATGATATTATTTCCACAAATAATTAGAAAAAATGCCACATTGTTTTCCCTTTGTTACTCATACTTTTGTTTTCATCCTTATGTTATCAGAAGTTTGAAAATAGGAAACAAAGTTAAAACAAGAGGGCACTTTTGTATGTATAACAAAAACGTATCAACTAGAAAATAAAACAGAAAGCAAACCAAATAGTACCAGAGTTGGGGTAGCAAGTACTGAGAAGTTGGGAGTCTAACATAAGCAATCAACTGAAGTTTAGTTATATATGAAATTACCAGAAATCTAATAGTTTTACACATTTTACTCAAATATATAATAAGTGGAGACAGCAAGAAAGTTCAGAACTGAAGATGCAAAAATGAAGCTAAGCTACTGACCCATTATCATCCATCACAAGAACCTTGAGACCTGCAAAGTTTGTAGATCCATGATTTCCCAGAACTTTAGGTACATAAGGCAGTTTAGGTTCATTTGATCGGTCAGGGATTCCAAGTTTCACAATGAAAGTGACTGTACTTCCTTTACCAATACCTTCACTTTCAATCCAAATATGCCCTTCCATGAGATTTACAAACCTGCTCACAATTAAACAGTAAAGTACATTGTCATCAGTGAATCACAAACAATATTAATTCTAATGTGAAACTAATTCCAATTTTGCAAGGAAGATTTCAATAATCACAAACAAATGATTATGCTTTGCATCCTACTTCAAAGTGTGTGAACATATGAAAGAATAGTACCTCCTACTGATGGCAAGGCCAAGTCCACTTCCAGCAGGACCTCTTGTTGTTAATGACTGGCTTTGTGCAAACTTAGTGAATAACTTTGGAATATCTTGTGGATTGATTCCAGATCCCGTATCTTTTACCTATAACGTGGAAAAAAAAAAATCATACTCCAACATGGAAGTCAAATAAAAAAGCATGCAATGCGCCAACATAGAAGAGAATTAATGAAGCTTGAAGAAACAAACCTGTACTCGCAAATAAAAGTGACTATCACTTGGCACCGGATGGAAGTCGGGAATTCTAGCATCATCCTTGAAGGATTCAGGATTTGCAGCAAAAACTGTGATGGAAATGCCGCCTGCTTTTGAGAACTTCACAGCATTACCAACAACATTCAGAATAGTTTGCATCAGACGTTTTTCATCACCAATGGCATACACTGGCAAATCTGGAGCTAAATGTAAAGTGAGTGACAACTTTTTCACAGATGCAACAGGCCTAATCAAGTTCAGGACCTGCAATCAGAACAAACAGATCTTAAAACATCTTAAAGAAACTCCAGATCATCAACTAAAAGAAGGGCTAATGGAATTGAGTCTCAGGATTTATAATGAAAAATGTACCTCTCTGAAAACAGAATGAATGCTAAATGTTGTTGCTTCAAGTTGAAGACTGCCATCTTCAAGCCGTGAAAGATCCAAAACATCGTTGATGAGAGTAGCCAACAAATTGCTGCTTTTCAATATTGTCTCCACCATCAGACGTTGCTCAGCTGTCAACTCTGTTTCCTGTAACAATGAAGAGAGTGCAATAATTGCATGCATGGGAGTTCTCATCTCATGATTCATAACGGCCAAAAAGTCATTGCGAGCACGTATTGCAGTTTCTGCTTCTCTTCTTGCCAGATCAAGTGCAACATTCTGCTCCATAAGCATATCCCTTGCCCTCATTGACTCTTCCAAGATTGCAGCATGCGAAAGAGCAACGGCTACCTAGTGTAGGAGACAAGTGTAATAAGTAATTTAATGGTATATTGAAATGACTGACTAATGTTGTACATAAATTGAAGGTTCCCACAACATGCTTCTGATGTTAGATGTTCCAGAATGCTATACAAGACTATTTGATCCATCATCATCAATCAAGCCAATTCTCATTGACTGGGATTGTTACATGAATCAATCAAGCCATTAGGTTTATCATAAACTATTAATATCAAGGGTAAAAAAAGTTCAACTAATCTACAGATTCCGATAGTTTTATTCAATTTTCAATTAGGTCCCTATAAAAGAACAGCCCAGAGCACAAGACTCCCACATAATAGGGTCTAGATGTACGCAACCTTACCCCGTAAATGAAGAGACTCTTTCCAAGATTTGAACCCATGACCCCTAGGTCACAAGACAGCAACTTTACAGTTGTGCCGGAACTCACCCTCTAATATGGTTTAAAAACTTTTAATTAGGTCTCTATGGTTAAAATTTTTAATCAATTTCTTATATTGCAAAAATTTTTGTAATCAAATCCTAACGCAACCAACCATTACAAGATTTAAAAACAACAAATACAACCCTAATTGACTATTATTAGGACTTGCCCACTTCCTACCAACAGCACTTAAAGTTTTAATTTTTCTCACAATGGGTAGTTCAAGGACTTGATTATAATAATTTTTACAATATAAGGACTTGATTAAAAAGTTTTAAACTATAGAAACTTAAGTGAAAATTTGGTGAAACTATAGAGACATTCAGGTTTTTTAAAACCATTAAAAAAATAATAGTTATACTATATACCTATTCGTTATTGAAAGAAGTCACATTCATGTAAATTAAGAAAACAAATGCAAATGTGCAATGAATATGAAGATATTAACTCCCAAACCAATACATTGGTTCAACTGAACATAAGTAGGTAAATTAACTTTTTATAAACATGGGCAAAATCTATATGGTCAAGAAACAAAGAGCAAACCATTTTTAGCTTGCCTTTTTTCAAATCCAAAGGACAATGTCATAGCAATTGATTGTATTGGCAATGGGAAAGACAACCAGGACCTAACTCGTTGTTGAAGGCCTTTAGGTTGGTGAACTCTAAAAGGCTAGAGGTTTCTCCAGTTGTTTCACCAAAGACAGTTGAGCGTATAAAGCATAACTCGAGTAAAAAGCTCCAAAGGTTAACTTCTACTATTGACTATGAGGCATGAAGGGTAAGAGGGTGTCTCAAGTGATTTTATGAAGTTGCTTAGTTGGAATGTTAGAGGGTTGGATGACCCTCAAAGGCAGGATAGAGTGAACGAAATCGTTCTAAAGGTTGACCCTGACATTGTCATGCTTCAAGAAACTAAATTAGAATCTTTCAAAGTCTTGTTTTTGAGAGGTGTGTGGGAGACTAGAAAAAAGGATATAGTTTTCCTTCCTTTTTTAGGAGCTTCAGCAGGCATGGTGTTGATTTGGGATACTAAAATGGCTAAGAAAGTTGATGTTTGTAGTGGTGTTTTCTCCCTCTCGGTTCATTTAGGCTTCGTTGGTAAGGGTGAGTGGTGGTGTACCTCAGTTTGTGGTCCTACAAAATCAAGGCTTCGTCCTCGCTTTTGGGAAGAATTAAGCTATGTCCGTGGCATTTGTGGTCCATGCAAATAAGTGATGATTTTACTGTTGGTCGAAGGAGGATTACTTCAAGTATGCGAGGCTTCGATGCTTTCATCTTGGATTGTGGAGTAAAAGACTCACCCTATCCTAATGCTAACTTTAGTCGGCCAGTTAATAGGGCCCCTACAATTTCATCGAGGTTGGACAGATTTCTTTTCCTCAATGCGAGGGAGGATGTCTTCCCAGACCTAGTGCAAGAAATTTTCTTTCAGCCAATTTCAGATCATTTCCTTGTTATTTTGGAATCATGCAAGATTAAATGGGGACCAATTCCTTTTAGATTTGAGAACATGAGGTTGGATCATAGTTCTTTTGTTCCTTTTGTAAGAGATGTTTGGGATAATTCGGAATTTCAAGGATGGGAAAAGTTTAAGTTTACGAAAAAGTTAAAGTTCCTTAAAGAAAAATTAAAAGCATAGAACCGAGATGTGTTTGGTGACATAAAAGTCAAGAAAGACAGTTTTTAGAGAGATTGAGGCATTGGGTAGATTAGATATGGATGGTCGTGGGTTAAGTGAAAACTTCTTAATGATTTCAAGGATGTTGAAACAAAAAACAAGTTGGAGGTAAAAGACTAAATTCCAATGGACCAAGGAAAGAGAGATAAATTCCAAACATTTTCATAAGGTGGCTATAGCCATAGGGAGGAAGAGGAAAAGTTTTATTAAGGAATTAGAACTTGGAGATGGCCAGATTGGCGAATTGTTAGAGAGAGTGGAGTTATTGCCAAAGTGATCACTAGGTTTTGTAAGGATTTGTTTTTGAAGGACAACCTCTCCACTCTCCAGCCCCTTCACTGAAGGATTAGAGTGGAGTGCTATCACTCAAGAAAAGGCCTCTTGTCTTGAGAGACCTTTTTAACAAGGGGAATTAAAGAGAGCAATTTGGAGTATGGGATCGGATAAGGCACCAGGTCTAGATGGGTTTTTAGTTGGTTTTTTTAAAGTTAGCTGAGATATCATTATAGTTGATGTTTTGAAAAAGCTTGATGAGTTCCATAGAACTAGAAAGATTGGTGTTAATACCAATCCTACTTCCATTTCTTTGGTTCCAAAAAAGGATAGATCAGTTAGAGTTAAGGATTATAAACCAATAAGCCTAGTCACCAGTTTGTACAAAATTATTACTAAGATTCTTTCTGCCCACCTTAGTATGGTCGTCAGAGACACCATTTTAGAGAACCAAAGTGCTTTTATTGCATGAAGAAAATTTTAGACGCTGCCTTAGAGACTAATAAAGTAGTTAATGATATGGAAAAGAAATCAAAATGATGGCTTGTTTTCAAGTTAGACATTGAGAAGGCTTACGACAAGGTTAGTTGGATTTTATTGAATAAGGTGCAAGAAAGAAAGAAAGAAAAGAAAAGAAAAAAAAAAAGAGAGTATTTTGTCATAGATCGAAAAGTTGGATTTCAAGTTATCTTGCTACTAGCTCTTTCTCGGTAATAGTCAATGGCGAACCAAAATCTTGGTGGCCAAAGGGAGGTGAGACAAGCAGATCCTCTATCCCCATTTTTGTTTACTCCAGCGGCGGATGTTGAAGTCATTGAACAATGGAAAGAGGGCTATAACCCTTATTTAGGCTTGCCTTTCTAGCATTCCTCTATTTCTTATTTTTGTTTCATATACTAGTCGGGGTGGCTAATACAATTGAAAATATTATCAAAGACTTTCTTTGATTTGGTGCTTCAGAAGTGAGTCACGACCACTTGGTGAGCTGGGAGATCTTTTGTTGTGCTAAGAAGGAAAGGGTTTTGGGTCTAGGATATTTAGTTTATAAAAATATTGTCTTGGCTGCAAAATGGTTTGTGGCAGTTTCCTCTTGAACCGCTTCCCTTATGGCATCAAGGTATTCGGAGTAAGTATGGCCTAGACAAGAACAAAGTGGGATGCCAATACAGCTTTGCGAGCTACTCATTCTTGTCCCTCGAAATTCATTTCCCAGGGTTATTCTACCTTTAAGCTTTCCTTCAAGGTATGCAATGGCTTCAATGTTGACTTGTGGGAGGGGCCATTGGATAGGGAACTCCTCTTTTTGTATAGCTTTTCCACATGTTATCATTTATCCACTCTTCACAACTCTCCAATCCAAAATTTTTATTATGTGCAGGACTCTACATACTATTTGAACTTTCACTTTTTCAGGCATTTAAATGATAGAGATTCATCAAATTTAATAATCCTTTGGGTTTCCTAGGTTTGGTCATCCTGTCCCCTTTTCCAGATAAAGGATTTTGGTCTCTTGAATCCTTTGGAGTTTATTACTGTAAATCTTATTTTCAACCCATTCTTTGAATAATACTTCTTTTTGCCTTGAATAACCCATTTGGAAAGCTCCCCCGAAGGTCAAATCCTTTATATGGACCATAGTGCTCAATAGAATTAACACTAATGATATGTTGCAGGCTCAAAGACCATAAGGCTATTTCCCCAAACATGTGTTTTGTGTAGTGCTAGCTCTGAATCAACATGACACCATTTTTTTGCATTGCTTGGATTTTGTTGGAATGCAGGTTGGGTGTGTCCTAAAGACCTGGATTAGTTTTTTTTTTAACTAGATTTGTCGATTTTGGGGGGAGAAAAGAAGCCAAAATCCTTGAAGCAATGTGCTGTATTTGCAATTGTTTGGTGTATTTAGCAGGAGTGTAACTTGTATTTTTAATGGCAGACATTTTGATAAGCAAGTTTTGTGGAATAGTATTAGACATCTAGCATCGACTTGGTGTCAGCACATGGCCTTTTTAGAGGGATTTCTATTTCTGATGTGCTAAGAAATTGGAAAATTTTGATCTTTTGATATCTTCTTATGATTGTTCTTTTTCAAAGAGGATTTCTTGTCCTCTATGCCATATGTATTGTTCTTATCTTCTTCTTAATGAAAGTTCTTCCACTTAAAAAAAAAAAACCAGGAAAGTGAGAGAGAGAGAATTATACATGGATATAATTTATCAAAGAACTTAATCTCATCAACTAGAAATAATAACACAAAATATAAAAAATCACTTTCTCATAACTCCAAAACCAAGAAACTTAATGAAAAGTAATAAATAACAAAAATATCCATCACCATCAAATTACAGCTTCTTGACAAGCAAAAGAGATATGCTGGATTTACTATTGAAGAAAATGGGAAGCGACTAACCTGATCAGCAACTACCTCAACCAACTCTAACTCATGTACATGCCATTGTCTAGCACTATCTGATGGAAGCATCAACACCATCAAGGCATAGCTTCTCATTGAAACCTCAGGCCAGTCATATATTTGGAAGTTAGATAGATGTAGAAGAGGGACCCGAACGGCAACTACCTCCCCGGGCATGTATTTTCCAGTATGAGGTCGCAATCTAGCAACTGGGCAATTCGGTGAAATTTTTACTGCACGGTTGCTACTAAATACTTGATTGATCACAGGAAGATGAATGGGTACTACATATCCAACTGGGTTTTGTTGTCGCAATGTGTAGGAGAGTTGAAGCTCCAACCCAGTGCGTGTAGGCATCCACAAGGCACACTCCTCAAGTGCCAAAGTTCTACCCAGTTCAACAAGAGTTGTTTTCAGTATTGTGTGTCTATCCAAAGTGCTTCTAATCTCATGAGTCAGCATCCTAACATGTCGACCAGTTTCTTCCTGTGTGCGAATCAGGCCCATTTCTCTATCAAGTTCAGCAGCCTTGTTCTTCAAGAATAGTTCTCTAGTTTTAACACTTAGTAAATCAGGAATAATATGTACAAGCATAAGGGCAGTTGCACATGAAACCACTGCAGTTAAAATCTTAGCAGTGGTCATTACTACGGCCACAGTTCTTGGATGCACTGTGAAGGTCCATAAATTAATTAGATGTGTTGCTCCACATAGTACTATGAAAGCACCAAACTGAACAAGGACCCATCTATATGGAAATACTGCTGATTTCTTAACAAAGTAGATAAGCTCCAGAGGGATAGAGAAATAAGCAATGGCAATAAAGAAATCAGAAATATATTGGTATTTCATCAATAATTCATCAGGTGGCCATTGCGGCTCAATACAGTTGCAGGCTTCCATAGTGATTGAACCACCTCAGCTAATTCTTCCTCTTTCACATAACTACAATAAAAGATGGAAAATTTAAGCATTGGATAGATGAGCATGCAACAAAACAAAGCAACAATAATAATAGAATGAAGACAACTATCAATAGAACATCAATATCATGAGATTCTTTCTTCAATTCCCTCTAATAGTTTCTGGCTATATGATCTCAATTGAGATTTAGTATCCTTGATTATATTAATGTTTCATGGTGCATGTCAAACACAAAATGAAGTGATATTATAGGCAAAAGCAAAAATATAGATCACAAAAGTCAATAAATATCATATCAGTATAACAAGCTGGGCCCTTGATTTCATAAATCCTAGACATACATAATATCCTCACATAAACATGAAGCACAAATGCACCACACGACCACCAACTTCTACGTCCAAAAACATGGCAAACATCTTAAACTCTCAAATCTAACTCATGAATATACAAATTTAACTACAGTTGCGCAGATATGTTGTGCCCATATCTGCACATCAAATACCAAAACTGAACATCATACAACTTTAGCTCCATTATTTCTATATTGGAAGTTTTACTTAGCTCTGTCAAAACTTGGGCCTAAGCAAATAAAAAATTTATGATCCACATATGGATATTTCCGATTTGTAGCACAGCCAGCACTCAATCAAGTTTCCTTTATCAAAAGTAATTTTATCAGAGAGAAAAAGAGACCCGCATCAATTCAGCTTCTCCCTGTGCTACATTTACGATAACAAAAACAGGTAGCACTCATTCATTCCCAAGTCAAGCATTCTGTTTTTCCGTTAAATTTTATAAACTCTGACCATTTCTCCCCCGTGTTTATTTTGATTATCAAACTCTATAATATATAACTCTGTCTCCTCTTGGACAAAAACAAGAATGGAAAGGTAAAAAAATAACATGCAAAAGTGGATTAGAAAAAGAACAAAAAGCACCAAAGTTGTCCATTTCCTATGCACACAACTTACCAGTTACCAGTAATATAAACTCCCTCGAAACATTCATGCGAAGAGCAGTAATAGACAAGCCATGAAAGGCAATCCTATCCCATACTGAATGCAAGGCCAAATTCCACAGCCTAGTCTGCAAAATCACACACCACAACACTTATTCCTATCCAACCAAAATCCTTCACAAAGGTATCATGAAAACACCCCTTTAAGGTGAAAGGACACACCAAACAGATCATTATTCCACAAAGAACCCCAAATGCTATTCACTAAGCTGTGTGCTAGCAAGTACCTATCGTGCCTTAGAAGATTCATCCAGTGTGCGTATATTAAAATTAAACTCTTTAACTATACTGGGAATTCACCAATTACCCACTTTTAGAAAATTAAAGCTAATTTGGAAATAAGGTTAGTCAGTCAAATAAAATTTTTGGGTATGCAGCACCACTACAAACAAACATAACGCACTCAGGGCCGATTCCGCGTTAGAAATAAACTTAATGAAAATAAAAACGTTTATATGATCTATGCAACTTACATGGAATGAAATAAGTTATGATGATTGATGATGGTATTGGTAAAGGAGGAGCAGAAACAGCAGAGAGAGAGAGAAGGGAGAATATGAATGAAGCAGCAGGAAGCAAGTTGCTTAAAATTATAATTATAGATTTTTTTTAATTTTTAATTAATATTATATTCGTAAGGCGGTCAAGTTCAATGAATTGCGTTGTGGCGAAAAGTGGGCCTTACCGCAACTGATGGAGACAGACCTCTGAAGTCTCTAATAGTCAAGCCTCTCTTTGTGCCCCTTTTTCTTTTTCTTTGGTCTTTAGAAATAGAGGGGTTGCCTCTGTTGTGTCTGTAAAGTAGTTGTGGACTTGGAGGGCTGTTTGGCAACTTTGTTATTAAACAGTTTTTTATTTTAAAAAAATAAAAGAGTAAAAGAACCCGTTTATTTAAACAGATTTTTTTCGTATTTGTGTTAAAAATTGAAAAACACAAAATGAGTTTTTAAAATAAAAAACCAAAATCTGGTTTTGAATGTTTTTAAAAGCAGTTTTATTGATTTTCACTTCTTTGCTCACAAAAATGAACTCCTCCCACCCCTTCCCAACTTCTCTGGTGCAACTCCTCCACCCATCTTCGTACTCCTCCATTCGCCGGCCAAGCTCCGCACTACCAAGCACCGGCGAGCTTAGCGACCAACCCCCTGTGCGAGACCAAGCCCCGGCAACCAAGAGAACAGGACCCAAATCTGCCGCGAGCAAGCCCCTGCAACCCAAATCTACCGCAACCCAGTCCCTGTGACCAAGTCCCACCATGCTCCGCAATCCAGATCTCCCTCTCTCTTTCTCTTTCTTTGCTTCTCTCTTTCTCTTTCTTTAGTTCTCTCTCCCTCTCCCTGTTATGGTTGCTGTGTTGATCTTTGTTGTTATGATCTTTGTAAATTGCCAAACAATTTTTTATTTTATCCATTTTAAAAGTTGCTTTTTAAAAAAATTATCCAAACAAGTTTTCTTATTCTATTATTTTTGAAAATTGAATTTAAAATTGTTTTGTAGGATAATTTTATAAAACAAAAAACACAAAACAGTCTCAAACAGCCCTATAATGTTTCTTTACCTTTCTTCCTTTATTTATTGTCCAATACCATTGTTCTGTAGAGTAGTTGTTATGTTTCTTTGCCTTCCTTCCTTTATTTATTGTTGTCCAAAAACAAACCAGTATTTTCCACTCATTTTTTTCTACGTTTTTCATTACGACAATTGGATTGTCTGTTTATCAATCCACCTTTTTAAATTTAATATGAAATTTTAAAAAATAAATTAGATTATTAATTTAAAATTATAAGTAATATTATTAAAAGATAATGTTCGATGTTGTTAGATAATTTTATATGTAGTAGTAGAAGTTATTTAATTTGATTATAATGTTTGAAAATATAAAAATGTGTGGATTTAGAAAAAAAAAATACAATTTAGGGACATGAAAAAATGGTTTATCCAACACAACTATTAAATCCGTGCAATTTCACTTGAAGTTCAAATTAATGTTATAAAAGTGGAAATAAAACCAGCAAAGCTTTAAGGTCAAGCATCATTTCTCTTAGTTTGGTGAGCTTTTTTAGACTCCAAATAACTTTTTTCACCTATAAAAATTGATTTTGGGTAGAAGTTAAGAGTATACCTTCTGGAAAAAAAATTAGTTTTTAGTCTTATCAGTTATATATAAAATTTAAATTTCATAATTATCTTTTTTTTCAAAATCTAAGATAAATGCACCATTAGTCAATTAGCATTAGGACGACAAATAAAATAGTGTTATAAAATAAATTAATATTTTAAGGTCAAGCCCCATATGTATTAAAAATTACTTTAAATTAATATATCAATGAAATTTTATAAGATAATATATAAATTATACTGAGTATTAAATTAGTAAATATTTATTTATTAATTAATAATTATTTAACAATAAATGAATTATATTTTATATATGTTTTCAAAATTTCTATAATTTATTAATATGTTAAGTTTATAATTTATATACATTGTGTAAGTGTTGATAATTATAATAATAATAATAATAATATTCAATAACTTAGGGTTAAATGCATTTTACCCTCTGAATTTTAAGTCATGTACAATTTAAACCCTGACTTTTTAAAAGTACAATACGATATCCTAAACTTTCCAAACTGTGCAAACAAATCCCCTACTTTTCAAACAGTACATTATGACACCCTGAACTTTTCAAGTTGTGCAAAGAACCCCCTAAAGAATTTATGTCGTAGCAGGGTGTCAGGTTGCACATAATAAAAAAATCAAAAGGGGTTCATTGCACATAGTATTCATGAATAAAATATCGGGTTGCACAAATTAGAAACTTCCAGGGGGTTAACTGTACATAAATCTTATATTTATTAGTTGTCAAAATTATACTGAAAGGTATTTTGCACAATTGATAAATTTCAAGGTGTCGGGATGCACATTTTCTAAAGTTAAGGGGTAAAAATTGCGCATGACCTAAAATTTAGAGAAGTAAAATACATTTATCCAACTTATATTTAATTTAAAATAAATATCGATTACTTGAAGAAAAAACCTCAAGCAATTATTAAAAAATAATGAACAAAAAATATGAGTGATTATTATTAATATCTTTAAAACATAATTTTCTATAACAAAAATAATACCACTTTAGGCCAATAGAAGGATATAGTGCTATTGGATGGAATGACTTCATCCATTTTCATTCCATTACATTCAACTTTGTTGTATCCAAATCATCAAATGCTACAACTCTTGAACGCCTAAAATTGGGCTCCCTTTCACGTTGATAGTCTCTTCCTATTTCCAAGAGTCCATGCTGCATTATGAGTTTCCTTGATTTTTTTTTTATCTCCCATCTCAAGAGTGGCCCTCCTCAGTCGCACTATATACATGAGAAATGAAGCACAATCATTTGCAAATGAGTGTAAAGATAGCCATGTGTCTCAACCACTAACAAAGTTTCTCTCACTTATGTTTTCTCTCCCTTCTCAATCACTTCCTCCCTCCCTTCACAATCAGTCATTCGCAACCACAGTCACCATATCCTCTTTGTCGACTATACTCTGTTGAGGGCTACTCCTCTGCCGACGGCCACTCCCCAGCGGCACGGCCAATCATGGTGGCCCAAGCATTGTCCCCACCCCCATCATTATCATCATTATATCATCTCAGCCCCAAAAATCCATCATTAATAACCAATCTTCAAACCATATCCCTAACAAACCCATCAGACACAAACCAAATTAACCCAAACCCCTTTACAACATCACAAAACATACCCATAAACCACAACACCTATCTCATGAAGATAGCCACATAGAAAAATCACCCACCACCATAAACATAAACAAAACCCCAAATCAAAACCCAAAACCAAAAACATATCAACCCATTATCAAGAACCCATAAAAACCCTCATTGTTCATGCAACAATAAAGAAAAAAGATGAAGAAATAGGCAATAACAAAAATCAAATTAAATCTTACTACAATATCACAACCAACCAAGTCTAGAACAACGTTCAACCCATACACCAAACCTCTAACCAAACTCAACATCAGAACTAAAAAGGAAAAAAAATGGAGCCATAAGATGGGAATAAGGAAAGAAGGTGGAAGGTTAAGGTGGCAGAAGGTGCACCCAACGAGATCCATATGGTGGCTACACCAAACTCGCTAAAACTGATTTCAATGCCACATGGTGCCAAGACTAGTGATTTGCCCCATAAAGGACTTGATGTGTAGTGCTTTGGATGCCTTTTCTGTTGTTTCTTTTAATTTTGATTTATGCTTCTTCAAGTTCTCATACACATATCTTGCCTTTTAGTTTCTACATAATCTTTTGGTGAATTTTTTTTTTCAGTGGAGTTCTGTTGGCAATGTAGTGGTGTGATCAACTAGATATGTAAATTTATCTTGTTTTGAAAGATGATTTTGAATATGGACTAGTCTTTTGGATTGGTAGTGTTATTACTATGTGAATTTTGGGGTACTTAGTTGCTGAGTTTTTGGGAAATTTTTTGAATTCTTGGGAGCTTAAGTGTTGGGTGTCTAATAATAGATGGGATTTATATAGTATTCCTAGCTTGGCTATGTAGTGAAGGGCTATGACAGAAGAACGATTATTGCAAAGCCAGAAGTTACTTTTCAAAATAGGATGGCTTTTTTGGCTAAATGTTATGGTACTTTTCTCTCTATGATGAACGGTAAACTAACATTGACCAAAGATCGAGTCCAAAATAAATCCAATCATGATTATTCAATTATGAAATTGTAGCAGTTTTTGCTACATAGAGCATTCAAGCTTTTTTTTTTTTAATATGCCTTTTCTTTTACTTAGAGTTTTAAGGCATATGTGTAGATGAATCTATTTAACAATAAATAAAAGGAGATTTAAAGAGATTAAAATAGGTGGTTATAGTTGGGTTATTCGTATATTAAAGGTTGTGCATATATTGCATTATCTCAATTAAGGGAGAAAATCATAATAAGGTTGTGCTTCTACTCTTCATTCATAGGTAGGAAACATAGATATGGCTAAAAATTGTAATTAAGAATAATCGATGAAGTAGTTTGACATAGAGGTTCCCCATTCTAGTGGAAATGTTGCTTGCAATTCAACTTTGGTTTATATTTAAGCTTTACCAATCTCTTAAATTTCATTTCAAAAAACATGTTATTTAGTGGGAAATGAAGTGTGATTTATTTATTTGGAGACAAGTTTTAGATGTTTTAGTATAAAGTCTGCATATCAAGTATCTTACTTAACATAGTATTTGACTTTGGTCTCAATGAACTATTACTTTATTTTTCTAAGAACTTGAGCATCATATGCTATTCAGCTGCATGTCTATCAGGGATGAAGTTTTCTTAATTTTAGTGGCTTCCTATTAGTTAATTCCATTTTTTCTCAATCTTATCCACTAGAAGCAACTATCTTATGCCTCTTTGTTTGTGTGGTTGTATGTGCTCTTGGCATCAAATTGAACCAGTTGATAGAGATATGTCTCACATTGAAACCCAAGATAGTAAATATTGAAAATGATTGAAGATTATGTTTTGAAATGCTTATCTTTATTTTAAGCTTTGATTTAGTTATGACTAATCTTAACTCGAGTTTAGTTTCTTTTACATTCCTTTACTGGCTAATTTTGACACCATCATAAATATTTTCGTATATTTTCTACTTGAGACATTTTGATACTTTACTATAATATATTATTTTAGTTTACTATATTTGAGCCATATTTTTAATGTGCTTGTGATCCTTCATGTTCATGTGTCCTTGGTTAAGCTTTACACAGTCTTTGGGTATCACAAAAGAAAATAATCATTTTGCTAAACTCTGCATTTTTTATTGTAGAAAAGTTCGCTACAAAAAGCAAGAGGGACAGTCGATTCATTACAGCAAGCCTAGGTCACTGCAACAAGACCCCCGATGCTAAGATAGGTCCAAAACAATGCAGTTTCATTTTAATGAATTTCCTCCTCCCTAATCATTGGGTAAGTTATTTTTATGCTGTTTTTTTTTTTGTCAATTTCTTCTATGTTCTTCCATGATTTCAAAACCCTAGTTATGTTTGATAGTCAACTTGTTAAAATTATATGAATTCAGATCTTTCAGAGTTCTCAGAGTTTTAAGAGTTATTCAATTTATTAGCAAATTAAATTTAGATAGTAACTATACAAAATAGATAGTGAGTTAATTACTATAAAATTGTTAACCTTGGTACCAAGTTACTAGCTAGAGGACAATTTTGACCTTCTAGAGTGTTCAGATAATAGAATCTAGTTAGACGTCCATCTTATAAGACCTTGTTAGAGGCCATTTCAGAGCTTAGAGATTAGAGTAAATATGATTATTAGTATCATGTTTAGAGATTTCTGTTTCTCTAGTAATTACTACGCCATGTATTCAGAAATATTTTCCTATGTAATTATGCATGTAGATATTAAAATGAGTCTTGCTTGATGCATGTATATTATATATATATCCTGTTGATTGTCCTATATGGACTTAATAAGCATTTTGTTTTGTTTACCTTGGTTACATGTATTTGCATGATGTGTGGACATAATTTGATGTCTTGAGGTATGTAATTCCGCTTAAAGGAACTTAATTAAGGACTAGGAAGTTTAAAGGTAAGAAGAGTTAGTTCATGAAGAATTGATAGTGCATGATAGTATGTTTCAAAAACCTAGAGCAAGTTATGTTGGTTTGATTGATCAATGTGATGTGTTGATGTATTACACTTACGCACACTAGGATTATAGGCACGTGGTTAATTAACATGGCCCTAATTGTTGAAACATGCTAATTAAGAATGATGCTTATGAATGCCATGTTATTGTTTGCATTCTCTATTTGTACAAACAGGTTAGATTCGTTTTCCACGTATAACATTCGTAAAGAGAGTAAGAAAGTTTAGAAATTGAGGACTCTAAGTCCCCACTGCATTAGCCTATGTTAGATGCAAGAGAAAGAGAAAGAGAGCAAGGACAAAAATTGACACCTAACATCTTTTATCATTGAGAGCTCATGCACATATAAGACAACGAAGCGTGGCTATCCACCTAGGACTTGCTATGTGGAAAGGGTTGCCTTTAGAGATGGAGCCACCTAATGTAAGTGTCATGATAGATGCCTTAGTTGCCTCAACAGGAAAGGGTTGCCCTTAGAAATGAAGCTGCCCAGACATGACAAATGGCATCCCTAGCCAGAGTACAGAGTGGTTGCCTTTAGGATAGCACTCTCTTCTAGTTTATTACCTACACAGCTAGAGTATCATGCCAGCATATATGTTCTAAGCATTCATACTAGTCTAGGTAGTGCTATGAAGTTCAAGTATCCGATTTGTTTGTCTTTATGTCATGCAAATTTAGATTTGGGGAGGGGTGAGTATGTAATGCCTCAGGTTCATGTGTCCTTGGTTGAGTCTCACATAGCCTTTGAGTACTGCAGAAACCTTCGAATTTCATAAAATCATTTCTTTAGCTAAAGTATGCATTTTTCTATACAGACAGGTTTGCTGTAGCGAGCTTTTATTGCTGCAACATGCTTTTATTGCTGCAACGGGCTTTTAATCATCCCCCATCGTATATGTACACCCCACACTCGATCTTTCACCGCCAAAACCAAATCCCCTCTTACTCAACTCCAAGCCTTCTTATTCCTCCCTAATCATTAGGTAAGTTGTTTTTGTCAAGTTCTTCTATGTTCTTCCATGTATAAAACTAGGGCTCCCTTATGCACGAATTTGGCATGATTTTTCTTCCCCCAAATATGCCCTACCATGTTCTTGAGTGTCTCGTGTATTGTTTGGACTCTTTGACAATTGTTGGTGTCATTCCTAATTTTCAAGGTCAAGTGGATATTACCCATGCACTCTTAGCTCCAAATAGTAAGTGGGTTTGAACTCATGACCTTATTTTCAGTTATTATGAGTATGTTCTAAGTATTATGATTGGTAAACATGAATTTAGAAGTGAAAATATGTTATAGACATGATTTTACAAGCTGTACCAAGCCTAGCAAAATTATGATCTTTAAATATAGCATGAAAATTATATTTAAGAAAACTATGAGACCATGATTAAAATGTTGTATACCATGAAAATGTTTTATCTGCTTACGAAATGATTTATTAGAAAATCTTGATTTAGCAAGTTTATAGAAATTGTCAAACACAAATCATGGACTGATGGAATAGCTATGTTTTCAAGACTTTGATTTTCATGATCACATCTTTAGAAACTAATTATGAACTATTATAAAATTAAAGTTGAGTTGAGCATCTTTATCCCCATTAACTGATATATTATTATGATTTATGAGTTTTCATGTTTATGAAATTATGACAGTTTGAAGTATGATTTTATAATTTCAGTTATATGCTATTGAAAGTATTGAATGAAGTATGATACAGATCATTGACCAAATACATACTCTATGGGTTTTTTGAAATCACCATGCTACAAGCTGTTAACCCTTTGTGCATGATTTCAAAAGTTATGCTTGATAGTCTGCTTGTTAGAATTATATGGATTCAGAGCATTCAGAGTTCTCTGAGTTTTAGGAGTTTTATAGTTATTTAGTTTATTAGCAAATTAGTTTTAGATGATAACTATAGAAAAACATATCATAAGTGAGTTAATGGTTGTAAGATTGTTAGCCTTGGAACTAAGTTGCCTGCCAGGGGACAATCTCGGCCCTTCAGAGTATTCAGAGAATTGAACCTAGTTAGATGTTCATCTTATAGAACCTTGTTAGAAGCCCTTTCAGAGTTCAGATATTCCTGTTTCTCTAGGGATTACCACACCAGGTATTCAGAAATGTTTTCCTATGTAGTTATACAAGTAGATATTAAAATGATTTTTGCTTTCTGCATGTATATTATATATATCCTATTGATTATCCTATGTAGGTAGTGGGTGAGAATCCACTCAATAAATTCGATAACTCACCCTTCTCCTTTTCTTTTTACAATTGCGGATCAGGTTATCATTCAACCATCGTTTTAGTAGACGCAGCTGTTCAAGTGGCAAGCTTTACTTTCCAATGAGGCATAGTTAAGGTTATGTTAGAATTAGAGTGCTCCAATAGTTACGAAGATAGATCCGAACTATGCATTCTATTTTAAGATTATGTATTTATTTTCAGAATTTATGTATTGATGATTCAGTTTTCAAGTATTAAACCGATTTTCAGGTTATGAAAAAAGATCATGAAATGAAATAGTTTATAATACCACGAATTGCAGTAGCACATGTTGAATTGAAATAAAAGGACTTAATGGTTATGTAAGTTGAAATATTTCAATTTTATGAATTCGAATATTATATTTTGAATAGAGAAATTAATAATGATTTAGACGAAATTGTATTTTAAGCATGAAAATCATGTTAATTCATCTATTCAGTAAATCATATAACCTAAGAGGTTTACGTGGAGACCTAGTTCCTCACGTGCCAGTCACGTTCCCTATATCGAGTCATGATAGTGCTTTATCTTATGAGGTCCCTTGATCTTTGAATTGTCACTTTGTTTTAAATTAGCATTTTTACTTTGGTATGCTATTCTTCCTCTTGTTTTTCTTTACTTCCTTTTTATGTATTTTTTCCACTCCATGTCAATTCAGATGAATATATTCGCTGCCTTCTAATTGTCTAATGCATGCATGTGTTTCTCTCTTTAATGATTCTAATATCTTCTGTCCATTTATTGTATTTCTCTTGACCAAAGATCGAAATGATGGAGTAGTGTAAGCATTGCTATGGGAACTTAGTTCTTTCAATGATTACCTTAAAGAAACTATATGATTTCTTTCTACTTTTATGTCTTTACTTTTTGTTTGCAGTCTTGATTTGGTGATAAAGTCTTACTTTTGCCTTATGGCATATGCAACGAAATTGTTTTTCAAACATAATGCTATCATATATTATTCCCCAATATGAAAAAAGATTTGTATTTTATGCTTTTTCATTGTATATCATTCGTGTTTTTTATCAGAGTTTGCATATCCTAGCCTCTATATTTGATATTTGGTCTTAGTGATTTGTGATTGATGGCGGTACACATTGTCGATGGTGATTTTCTTCTCTAGCTCTACGAGTCTCCCTCAATTGAATTTAAAATATTATATCTTAAACTTAGCTTACCCAATTTTTTTTTTTAAGCTACCTATCATAACTTCACAGCTTGATGATAAACTACGGGGCGGTGTGCTATAGGTTAAGGAAAAAGATATTATATTGTTTTTTTTTTTTAGAGTTGTAGCTTCTTTTTTTTTTTTTGGCATTTTTTAGCCACTTCCTTTTGCAAAATTTTACAGTTGAGTGCAGCTATCCCACATACGGGTCAATGCTTAGCATCATAGACTCCTTAAACTGACATTTGAGGGTTTTGCTCACATAGTGAAGGTGTCAAGGGAATTTTTTTGTACATTAGAAAGGGAGAGTTGGAGAATTACTCTGATGACCCGTTGAGGACTACATGCAGATGACCTCATTAGACTTAGTTCTGAACTACACATGCCTACCATATTCCCCCCTCAAGGAGAAACTATATTCAGAAAAGACACTCTAGTTTTAATAAGGTGCTTAAACAAGCACTCCAATCCATTTTCAAGCCTTTCAATTACTACTAGCAGAGCTTGAAGATCTCTATGTGCAGATTGAATCCTCTCAGCCTGTGATTCCTTACTTAGATTATCTGCACTCATTTTGTGGAGTGCTAGATCCACTTTTTCCACTTCATTTGTAGGGTCCTGCCTATTGTTGCACACAAGCACTCCTTTCTGCATCAGTCTTGAGACAAATTCCCAGTTACTACGCTTACACTTGAAAATTGATGAAGAAAAAAACACCATTAGAGACTGAAAGATGGAACTGGTGACTAAACTAGCTTCTCTAAGAACCTGTACAACTGCTGAGAGGTGGTGATTAAGATCCAAGGGTGGAGATGACCCCAAGGACTGATCCACCTGCTTCAACAAAAGAAGAGATTTTGTGCATTCCTTCCTCATGTTTCTTCTTAGACTCCAATATGCATTGATATGATTTTCCATGCCTAAGTCTCCAACTTTCCTCCTTCTGAGTGCTGATTGAAGTTCTCCAACATTTCCTTTCATCAACATGATGGCATCCCTTGTCTCTCCCAAGATGTGCAAGAACCTTACAGGGCATTCCAACAGCCCATCTACCCATTTCTCATCATGGTGATGGGATAGTGCTTGTTGTGTCAATGGCAACTTCAAGAGATCTTCCACACATTTGTACAGGCGTGCAAGGCCAGATATACCACAGCAAATTGTTTCCACCTTTGAGGAAGACGAAGCCTCCCAAGATCTCACCTTGTTCAGCTCCTCTTCGATTCGGATTGTGCTAGGATGTGATCTAGTTGGCAAGCTAATAGATCGAATTTTACTACTATGACTAGAATGCTTTGGTGAAAATGGAGCCATAGCTGCTCTTTTCATCGTAGTAGATAAAAGGGTGCCAATTTTTTGAGATGGTTCCATGGTTTCAATGGATTATAGTACTGCCAGTGCTGAGTGTTGATTATCTAACAGGTCATAGTGTGCCAACTGGGTATGTAACATATGAAACCAATGTGAGGTTTTCCCATGTAGTGGGCTATATATGTTGTCACGTCTTTCACCAGCTATACAATTAATCACTCTTTGTTCCGGACGTGAGAATTCCCGATATTGTTATATATATATATATATATATATATGGTGTAAGTTGCACCTCACAACTTTCTTTATTCATTCTCAACTACAAAGATATTCATTCAAAAGACCGTTCTCTGTCACTGTCTCCAAGTCTTCGATGATGGATCGTGGACCTAATCTCTTTGTCTTGTGACAAGTTATATGGACTTGCATTGAGCTATAGGATTCAGAGATATAGACAAATCAATGACCTCAGACATGGACAAATCTGAATCTATATTTCGGCATTAAATTGTTTTCTTCTTTTTGTCATAGAGATAGCGGTCAAGGGAATGAGAAATAATTATAGTTTAGATTTTAGAGTAATGCTATAAGTTACAAAAATTATGGATAGAATTTGTGACAAAAATCAGGGTTATTATTGGATGAAATAAAGTGGTATAACTTGATTTTTTATCTGAAAACTAACAATTATTCCACATTATTTTAGAACCACAAGATCTATCACAGTTCTAGCTAGCTCGATTTCTTGGGTATCTAGTCAGGATTCGATTTTTATCGGTGTGTATGGAAAGGGTCTCATGTTCAAATATTTATCCTATTAAAAAAATTTCAATGAAACTTTGAAGGATTAATCAGCATGATAAATACCCTAAAAAAACCAAAAATATCCTGTCATTCTAGAAATAAAATTCTACAAAGTTTATGGTTATCTAGAATTTTCTCATCCGCAATTGAACGAATGCCCCAATGCCCCGTCAAGGGACATCGTTGCTTGAGGGTGGAAACCTGCCAATGCGTGACCACGGTTTAGTGCTTTAATACATATAGCCGACAATCTCCAATAATGTAAGAATTACTACACCACATGCTATAAATCTATAATGATATATTAACATTGATGTGTACTGTGTACTTACATCACCTTTCATGCACGAAGAAGCTTAAGGCCAATCACTTGAATTGCTTATTCCCATCTACGCTTGTCAACGCATAAGAAGTTGTCCTTTTCGCATTGGCATTCAGCACTACGTCACTCTTCAGCAAAAGCATTTAATATATAGATATTTTAAAATGTTATAAGGGAGATTTATATCAGTTGAATTTTAATTATTGTATCTTCGATCACTGAAAAAAGTTATTGATACTAATGTCAGCTAAATGCATCAATAATTAAAAATTGATGTCAGGAATAAATCCACTAACATGAGTTCAATACTGGGCCGCACCACACCCTATAACTTAATCTTAAACCTTGTGCTTTTCAAAAAAACAACAGCTCAGATAATGAACCCGTAAGCAACTGTTTGTCACATTTATAATGAATATGAGGAGATAGACTATATGCATAACAGTTGCTGCTATGAAAAAAATGTATTCTGCTTGCGTGACTTTACTTAGTTAACAACAATATAATCAAGAGGACGAGCGTATAAATAAAAATTGGGTTTCAATGAAATCCCTATTCTCTGAAGCGGAAAGATATTCATATACAATTAGAGGAAGAATAGTTCCACCGAGAAAACAAATCAGATGAAAATGCTAATGAAATTGTGACACATTACCTGCCACGTTAGTCACCAAGATATCATCATCAAGTATGTCACATAATTTGGCATGAAAAAAAGCTAGAATTTTATTAATGTAATAATGTGTGTCTTGTAATTAACTCTTCATTTGTCACGATAATTACCGAAGTAATAGGATCAAATCTGGATCATATAATTATACATGAATGATTAGGATTAGAAGTTATTAAAAGAACAGATTATCATTTTAAAAAATTACATGACTGTATATTTTAATCTTGACAATTAATATAGGATCTGATGATTCAAATTTACTCCCTTCACTCTCATATAAAACCACTCCTCCTGTTTAATCTTAAACATATATATATATATATATATATGCACACACTAGTCGTTTGATCCGTGTGATGTATGGTGAGATAATAAAAAATAGTTTATTGATTATTATAAAAAATAAATAATAATTTATTTAAATATATCTTATAGAAAATTAAGTATATAAATTTATCTTAAAAGTAAGTTAATAGTTAAATAATTAAATAAGTAGATAAAATATAAAGGTATCATTCTATTTTATATCTTATATTGAATATCATGTTTATAAGGTTGAAAATATCTCAATAGATAAACTATAACTGACAATAAAGAACTTATTTTATGAAAATTTTGCTTATTTCGAAGGTTGCAATTGTTGAATAAATAAAGAGAATAAATGGATAATTTTACTATATCATGAGCCATTTATAGGGATGACAATAAGTATCATTGAGAAAGGGGATATGTCCCACACCTCTAGTCGTCGTTTAAAATTTTGTCTCTTATCCCCATCTCATCCTTCTTACGGGCCCCCCATTTTTCATTTTTTATTTCCCATGAGGATTTTGAATCCCTATGGTATTTAGGGATTTATTAACAAATTTTAAAAAGAGAAAAATTTTAAAAATATTTTACAATTTAAAATTTAAATATAATATCCATAATATCAAATACTATTAATGCAACATAGTCCAAATTAAAATTAAAAATATATACATAATGCAAATATAATAAAAATAATTGAAAAAATAAAGATGTACTATCTTGGTTCCTATCCCGTTTAACAAATAGGGACTTAGCCCCCATCGATCATCTTTATGAAGGCAAAATATGTCCCAATTTCTTTTCCCATTGTGGGTAATTCCCATGTGTACTTGTTTTTAATTTTTTTTTATCAACACTAGCTGTTTATATTTTTTAGTAAATTAAAATATTTAATTAATAAAAATAATATATAAATTTAATTTATATGATTTCAATTACACATCGTTTTCTCATACATATTTTTAATAAATTAAAATATTAATTTTAAAATATAAGTTATAATTAATGTGTAATAATTAGTAAAATATCATTTATAATTATAATTTATATAATCTCAATTATTTAATTTTAAAATTAATAAATATTTAATATTATTATCAAAGAAGTGTAAATTATGAAATTGATTTTTTTAAATATTTTAGTGATAAAAAATTAAAGGTATTTTTTTTCAGAAAAGTTAATATGAAAAAATTATGAAATTGATAGATTGAAATATTCAAGTTGTAAAAAATTAAATATGATATAGTAATATAGGTAGATAGATAATTTTTTTTATTATAATTTTCAAAAGTTCTAGATTTGAAATTATAAAATTTTCCCCTAATCTTATCTTTATTTAGAATTTTGCCTCCATTCTCATCCACATTCCTATCATAGGTCCCCATTCCTCATTTCACGTAGAGATTTGAATCTCTATTAATATTTATGAGTTTATTAAAAAATTTCAGAAAGCAAAATTTTTAAAAATACTTTGAACTTCAAAACATAAATATCTATAATAACAAATACTACTAATGCAACATAATTATAATAGCTTTATTATCATTAATACTATAGTTGTGTATATAAAATTTTTATGGTATAAGATATTGAATTATAATTTTGTTTATGATTTTTTTATTTTTTATATTGCTTTTGTTAATGGTAGAGAGATATGAAGGTGTGATTGAAAAAAATAATTTATAATTAGAAGATAAATTAAATCCAAAAACTTAATTTAAATATTAAGATTATAAAAATGATGAGATATAATTTTTCTATGAATAACACAAAGAAGACTTTTTATGTAATTAGTCTTAAATATTAGTCTTATATCAATCATTATCATATTTGATTAAAAATAAATTATTATATTAGTATTATAATGAGTCTTAAATATTTGATTAAGAGTAAATTTGGTAGAAATTGAATTTTGAATTATTATCATATCAAAATCAATCAATTAGCAATTCGTTAATAATTTGACTTACTCGTTTTCTTTAAAAAAAATATGTTGATTTTAAAGCTTATTTA
Source organism: Dalbergia cochinchinensis (assembly GCA_031216125.1). Classification (NCBI taxonomy): domain Eukaryota; kingdom Viridiplantae; phylum Streptophyta; class Magnoliopsida; order Fabales; family Fabaceae; genus Dalbergia; species Dalbergia cochinchinensis. The sequence continues at coordinate 46,202,928 of CM062373.1, read as the reverse complement.
TTTTAAAAATATTTTCTTTATAATTTTTTATATTACTTTCATAATGTGAGGCTATTAATAGTTCTTAATTTAGCTGTAGATTGTAATTATATTGATATGAGTTCTCTCTTAGTATAAATTATAATCTTTAATTTAATAATTGTAATATTTGATTCTTTAATACTTGTAATATTTGATTTTAGTTCATATAAAAAATAATTAATAATTAAATTATAAATTAAGTTTTAAAAAAATTTTAGACATAAAGATTGAGAAAAGTAGAGCCTAAATCACTGTATAAATGACACGTGAAGCCTAGTTCACTATATGAATGACACGTGTAATAATTTCCATGAGATGAGTCTAAAATAGTAGTATAGTAGATTTATACAATTAATAAATTTTATACAAAATCTTAATCATTAATAACTTCTAATTATAAATAAGATTCTAATAAATCTCTATCATATTTTTTTTCTCTTTTTCAAATCTTCTCCAATTTTTTTAAAAATTTTTCAACACTAATTTTTTTTTCCAAAATTCAATTAAATATTTTAAAATATTAAATTATCAGAATTGTTATCAATTGTATGATTGATTCTTTTTTTCAAAATTCATTCAAATATTCTAAAATATAAAATTATCAAAATTATTTGCAAGAGCTCAAAGGTTATTGAAAGTATAATTTTATGATTATCCTATATGATCTGATTACAATAGTCATCCCTTCTTTACGTTCACTGTCCAACACATAACAGAAAAATCCAAGTGTAAGATCTAAAAACTTTCATTTTTCTTATTTTTCTTTCTTTTCTTTTTTTTGTTCTCGGTAAATACTCTCATTTTTTGTTGATTTGATTAAGATGTTTCACTTTTGTATCTTTTTCATATCACATGATTTTTTATTGTACTGGTCATCATTAATATTGTTATCACCCCAATATATTTATATTTAATCCACTTTTCAATCGTTCTTCATTATTTATTTTTTTTCCACTCTTATGATGCTTAATTTTAATTTTAGATCATAATTTTAATAATTTTTAATCCCATGAATAAATCTTAATGATTCAAATTTTATTGATTCAAGTAATCTTTAATAATTATAATATTTGATTTTACTAATAATTAATAATTAAATTGTAAATTAAGTTAAAAAATCTATAGACATAAATATTAAGAAAAGTGGGCCGTAAATTACTATATGAATGACATATGTACCCTAAAACTTTGTATGAAAGACACGTATAATAGTTTCTATGAAATGACTTTAAATATTAGAATTGTGTGTGTGTGTGTGTATATGTATATATATATATATATATATATATATATATATATATATATATATATATATATATATATATATATATAATTTTAAAGCATGATAAATGTAAAATGTGTACTACTTTTATTCCTTAGCCTTATATTCTAAAGGCACACATCAACATTAAACTCCTTAATCTAATTGACGAGCTTAATTAGTAGTATCAGTTTTTTTCCATCGGTTTCTTTCTTCTTCTTCTTTTTTTTTTCTCTCTCTTTCTGTATTTGCATAGATCAGAAGTAAGAGAATTTCTCATAATTCTCTATGAAGGAAGGGGATAGACCGAAACAGAAGAACCAAACACGTGGGCGTGGGCATGGCCATGGAGAACAACAAAACCAGCATCAACAATGACCTCCCTCAAGCGTTGATACAGGACAATCTGTTGAGGCTGCCCATCAAATCTCTATTGTTATCAAGTTGCGTTTGCAAAACATGGCTTTATCTAATTTCCGATCCCAACTTCACAAAATCACGTTTTGAACTCGCACCCACCAGTAGCCGTAGATGCAGCCTCTTCATCCATGGCCCTAGTGCTCTATCCTTTGACCTGGACTCACTATTTCATGACGCAGTTGAGTTCTATCTGCCCCGTGAGAATCCTTACATAGTTAAGTGGTGCCCACCAGCAAATATCATGCTCCCATGTTGTGTCAAATGCTGAAAGGCTCAAGCTTATTGGCAGCGTGATTCTTTGTGGCTTTGGGCATGATCCATCTAAAGATGATGACTACATGGTAGTTTTGGCTCGGGGGGATGATAAGAAATAGAGGTGTCAAATAGGCTAACCCATTCCTATTTGGCCATTGCCCATGTGGGCCAAGGCCAAAAAGCTTACATGACCAAAAATTTCACAACTATAAAAGCTCATAGAGCCAAAAACCTATGTGGGTCTTGTGGGATGTAACATCCCCTGCTGTTTTATGGATTGACGACTGTCCCCACAAACCAACACGGGTCTTTTCAGCGTGCTTTGTCCTCACTCACACGCTTCCTAGGAAAACTTCCCAGGAGGTCACCCATCCCAAAATTGCTCCAAGTTAAGCACGCTTAACTGTGGAGTTCTTTCAGTTTAGGCTACCGAAAAGAAGATGCATCTTGTTGGTATAGGTAGTACAAATCAATTCATATAAACCCTCCTCAACTGTATAGTCCCATACCTATACAGTCTTAGGATCCCTCTCATTCGGATGTGTTATCGGTTCATTCATGTACCCCTCCGCTTTCGAAGTCTGCCAGGAGCCGCTCCTTGTCCGTGCCTCTTTGCACCGGCGATCACTCCCCGACTTCGCAATCCCCGGGCGTTACATGGGACAGGGCTAACCTATGGGCCAACTCACTTATAAAAATCTAAAAATTTATCAATGCTTAAAATGAGCTAAACCCATGGGCTGACTTATGAGTTTACTGACCTATGAGTTAGCCCAAACTCACCTATAAGTTATCTTTAGCCCATAGCCTATAAAAATTTTTCATATTTTTCAAATGAATTAAAGAAGTACTAGACTACGTATACAGATCACTAAACTAATAGACTATGAATCTATGCCATTATATTTTGACAATTTTTCTCTATTAGTTGGTCTGAAGTTCGAAGATCAAAATCCTAAACATTCTTTGGGCTAAAACCATTATTCTTCTTCTTGTAGTGTGCAATAATCCATGATTGACAAATCCCATCCAAGTTTGTACAACTATACAATTATATTGATTTAATTGAAATCACATAGGATTGTTCGAATTCCTTTTTTTTAAGAAAATAAATTATCTAAGTATAAAGTAGTTTATTACCAAAATTTATTTTTAACAAAATAAATCTAAAAATTAAAATAGAAAAACATATTTGTTACCATGATTGGTTACTAGTTACCATTAATCAAAAGTACATAAAAGTGCAAAATTTAAATACAAATAAAAAATTTTAATATTGTCAAATAATTTCTAATGTCTATTAAAAAAATCAATAGAAACCATCAGTCCATAATAACACAATTATTACAGAATTTCAATAAACTCTTAAACTCTAACAACTAGAAATCAGACTACTTCATCATTCTTCATCTACATCTTCATCTTCTTGATGCATAACTAATATTTTATCCCCAAAAGTTTTGCAATCATCTTCATTGAAATAAGGACAAGACTAGAAACAATTAAAAGATCAAACAAGATTTGTCAATTGGAAAAGATAATATAAAGCATATTGGGACATTACCTTTAGGGTTCAAAACAAACTCATGCAACAGTTAAGTTCTATCTGCCCTGTGAGAATCCCTACACAGTTAAAAGGTGCCCACCGACAAATATTGTACTCCCATGTTGTGGCAAATGCTGAAAAGCTCAAGCTTATTGGCAGCGTGATTCTTTGTGACTTTGGGCATGATACATCTAAAGATGACTACCTACATGGTAGTTCTGGCTTGGAGGGATGATAAGAATTAGAGGTGTTAAATAGGTTAGTCCATCCCTATTTGATCCTTGTCCATGTGGCCCAAGGCCAAAAAGCCCACATGACCAAAGTATCCATAACTGCAAAAAGCTCATAAAGTCAAAAGCCTACATGAGCCTAGTGGGTCAGCTCACTTATAAAAATTTAAAAATTTATTAACATTTAAAATTAGCTAGTCCATGGGTTGGCCTATGGGTTGACTCACCTATGGGTTAGGCCAAACTCATCTATAAGTTATCCTTAGCCTATAGCTCATAAAAAAATTTCAAATTTTAATTTTTTCCAAATGAATTGGAGAAGCACTAGACTACGTATACGAATCACTAGTCTAATAGACTATGAATCTATGCCATTATATTTTGACAATTTTTCTCTATTAGTTGGTTTGAAGTTCAAAGATCAAAATCGTAAACATTCTTTGGGATAAAACCACTATTCTTCTTCTTGTAGTGTGCAAAAATCCAAGGTTGACAAATCCCATAGAAGTTTGTACAATTATACAATTATAATGGTTTAATTGAAATCACATAGGATTGTTCGAATTCCTTTTTTTTTAGGAAATAAATTATCTAAGTATAAAGTAGTTTATTACCGAATTTTATTTTTAAGAAAATAAAATTGGATATTTAAAAAATAAAATAGAAAAACATATTTATTATTGTGATTGGTTACTAGTTACCACTAAACAAAAGTATATCAAAATGCAAAATTTAAATACAAATAAAAAAAGTTTCATATTGTCAAATAATTTCTAATGTCTATTTAAAAATTCAAAAGAAACCATAAGTCCATAATAACACAATTATTATAGAATTTTAATAAACTCTTAAAGTCTAACAACTAGAAATCAGACTACTTCATCATTCTTCATCTACATCTTCATCTTCTTGATGCATAACTAATGTTTTATCCCAAAGAGTTTTGCAATCATCTTCATCGAAATAAGGACAAGATTAGAAACAGTTAAAAGATCAAACAAGATTTGTCAATTGGAAAAAGATAATATAGAGCATATTAGGACATTACCTTTAAGGTTCAAAACAAAGTCATGCAACCAATTTCTAGTCCAAATTAGTATTTGGACATTTATGGAAGAGTTGAACTCCTATACTTCGTAAGGACATGTCCACCTATGCTAAAAGCAGATTTTGATGCTATAATAGTAATTAGAGTACACAACACATCTCTATCCATAACTGATAGTGTGGGAAATTGTTTTTCATTAGAATCTAGTTATTCAACACATCAAAACCTTCAATGTCATCATAATCGATTGGTGGTTCATTAAACTAAGTATCCAATTTATTCTTCCCATCGACATATTTCATTTCATTTTGAAACATTGTATACTTTTGAAAATGTAATTTATTAATTTTATGAACAAAAGAGAATTGAAGCTAAGAAATAACTAATGCTCATAATAACATACACTAAATATCCTTGATCTTTTTAGCTTGTTTCGTTCTCCGACAGACTAATTCAACGTGCTAGACTCACTAGAAGACTGAGAAGCACTCACAGCACTTAGATTGTATGAATACTCCCTATAAAGCTTCTCAAACTTTTCCTTCACAATTCAAACCTTATCTTTAGAGGTTGAGAGATCGAGTTTTCTGTATTAGAAGTTCAAAAAGTCTAGCTTTAATCGAGGATCAAGAATGGCTCCAAAAGCCAAGAGTACATTATAATCCTTCCAATATTTGTCAAATTTTTCCATCATTTTTTCAGCCATGTCTCTGATCACATCCTCCTCATTAAATTGATTTTGATCTAGCATGCATTGAATCTTCCAAACTTGCATAAATGAGAAGTTCCGTAATTATTCTTGGTATTAGGATTGACATTTGCATTCGCGATGTTTTGCAACTTGCTACATGACGAGTTAATGGGAAGTTCCATAATTGTTCTTGGCCTTAGGATTTTTCTTGACAACATAGATGCAACCATAGTAATTACACACGGCTCTTTCTATACCATCCTTATCTATTGCGTTCCTTGTAAAAAATTGCTAAACGCCTAAGGTTGCTTTCTTAGATGGCTCAACACTTCCAAATACTCTAGTAGGAGTTTCACAAATAGCTTCATCAACATTCACAATATTGGTCACAGACTCTATAATAATATACCTTTCATAAATTCCTAAACATTGAGACAAACATAATTTCATGAACAATATACATCACAATCATTTGTATTGGAATTAGAACATACAACATCTAGGTCTTTACATTAAACTAGCTTAAATTTGTGATAGATTATTTTATAACTAGTGACAAGTTATTATAATGGTCTATTGAGACTGTTGTATTGGAATTACAGGTGTTGGAATTGTTGAGTAGTATAGTGTCTTGCAATTACAGGTCTTGCATGATGACTGCATGTCTTTGCTTAATTGAATAGTTTACACTTGTCACACTTGTCATATGTATTAAATAAACACTATTAGAAACAAGCGAGTTACCCATGAATTTTACCGACAGATTTATCGGTGAAAATCCATTAAAAATGGAGAATTTTTTTTTGGTGGATAGTTACCGATGGATTTATTGATTAACCTACGGAAAATTTTGCCCCCAATGGCACCTAGTGCACACAGCATTTACAGATGGATTTTTTCATTGATAACTAATTATGAAAATAAAATTTTTTGAAAAATAATATTACTGGCGGAATAAATTTGTCAAAAAAATTTTAGTAAAATAATATTATCGGTGGAATTTTCAATGAAAATATTAAAAAAATAATTTTTTTTGTTACCGATCGATTTTTCTATCGATAATTGTTAAAATTCCATTGGTAATAAAGTGGAAATTTGGCGTTCTTTCCCAAAGTTTCTAGCTGATTTTTTCCGCCGGTAATTCGAAATTCCATCGGGAATAACTTAATATCACTACTTTTTCTCTCACAAAAGCAAATGAAACACCTTCACTATTCTCTCTCTCTCACGACACTTTCTTTCTCATGACCAGCGATCGGCGACCCTGCAACCAGCCACCCGTGTGATTGGCAACCCTAGGCGACCTCTGCCATCGGTGACCCCGCTCAACCCCGACAACCCCGCATGTGACCCCTCAAACCTCCTTCTTCGCGCATGAACCTTGGGCTCCCCGCGCGTGACCCCTTGAGCTAAGTGACCGCTAGCGTAACCCCGGCACCTCGTGCGACCCTAGCATCCCATCGCAAACCTGGCGCGACCCTCACAACCAGGCATGACCCAAGTAACCCTACATGACCCCATGACTGCAGGACCCCTTTGACCCGGCCACCCCTTTCACCGGCCAGCCATGCCGGATAAGAAGGTAAGCTCCCTTCTTCTTCGGTAATTTTCTTTTTTTTACTAATATTGCATTGTTTGTATTTTTTTCAAGTGTAACTAGGTTATCTTACTTATTGATATTTGGTTTATTTTGGTTTTTGTTTGTTAATTTTGATTACAAGAAATTTGCATTGTCTATTCATTGATTTGATATTTTCTTGTTAATTTTGGTTGTAAGAAGTTTGGATCTGTTCAGTTGTGGGGTTTGGTTGAACTAAGTTTGGATTTGTGTAATTTCAAAGCTTTTGAATTGGAATCATTTTAGAAGAACGAGCTTGGCTTAGTTTATTTGGTATTAAATCCAAATGTGAATCATGAAACTATTGATTTGTTTTAAGTAGTTTGGCTCATATTCTCATAATTCTTTTCCATCTTTAGTAGGTTCTGATTTTATTCGAGAGTGTCGAGTTCACTTGAAACATTTCTATGGTGGAGCATATAATTCTCTTGTCTTTTTTAAGGTAACATAAGTAACCGTTTCTCCCTATTTAATTATATTTGTTGTTAGGATAGAGACTTATGATTTCTAAGATAAAGCTGTAGGAAAATGGGATTGCATGACTGGAGGGAAGGGCGTACAAGTCCTTCCCTAACTTGTTTGCATTGTTTGCAGTAGAGATGATTGTGTCTGTGGAGATTATAGGACATGCATGTTGTGATGTCATAAGGGGGTGTGCTCTAGAACGGTTTTAAGATCTTTATATGTTTTTTTGATTGTATTGTGAATTTTATTTGACTTGATTGATATATATATATATATATATATATATTGAAATTAATTTTTTTTGAGATGTCTTAGTTTCAGGGGAGATTCTGTCAATTTTGGTTTTAATTTAAAGAGTGGAATGTTAATTTAAAAGGAGGTGCCGCCAAAATTTTGTTAGGTTCAAGAGCACAGACTATTTACTTAAAAGAGTTTTATTTTTAGAAGATTATTTGTTGAGAGATATTTATAATTAAATAAAATTTTAATTAGGGATACTTTAAATGAATTTGTTAGGTTAAATTACACATTCAAGAACATGAGTTCCGCAAATGGATTATGGATGTATGATAGGTTACACCCCAGTCGAGGGGGAATCAAGCCTGAATTTTATGCGGGAGTTGAACAGTTTGTAAGGGTGGTTTGTCAGACAATATAATTTATGAATGAGGAAAAAGTTAGGTGTCTTTGTGTTAGGTACAAATGTAGGAAAGTTTTTGATATGGACACCATTAAGTATCACTCGTATGGTTTTATGGCTTATTATTGGGTTTGGACTATGCATGGGGAAGTTGCCACACAAAATTTTGAACATGTTAGTGTTGAAAATACATATGTTGGAGGTAGTTCAAGTAGAGTTAATATTGGTGGCATGTCACGGGAAATATTAATTAGGAGGATAACTCTAGACGATCAGAAAATGATTTATGATGCAATTGATCCTGAAATTCATGCAGATTATGAACTTCTATCGAGGCTCCTAATGCCAAGGCTGAATTTTTTTTCTCTATATTGGAGGCTGTAAAGGCCTCTCTATGGGAAGGGTGTGTACACTCGGAGTTATCTTTAGTGGTTAGGATGTTAGCTATAAAGTCAGAAGCTAACCAAAGTCAAAATTTGTTTGACTAGTGGACAACATTGATGAGTGAGATTTGTCAACAACCTAGTTTTGCTCCAAAGGATTTCTATCAGACCAAGAAATTAGTTTTAAAACTAGGGCTGATATTAGAAAAAATAGATTGTTGTTTGAAGGGGTGCATGCTAGACTACAAAGATGATGGATACCTAACCTAATGCAAATTTAGTGAGAGCCTTAGGTTCAAACCAAAAAGATTTGGAAATGGAAGATATAAGGATGTTCCCTATAAAATAATGCACTATTTACCCCTAATTCTAAGATTAAAGAGGCTGTATACTTTAATGAGTTTAGCACCTCATATGAGATGACACTTTGAGAATAAGAGAAATGATGGTGTCATGACAAGCTTGGAAACACTTTGACCAAACTTATCCTGATTTTGCTACAGATCCTAGGAATGTTAGGTAGAGGTTTTGTGCAGATGGATTTACTTTGAATAATCAGTTTAGCAAACCCTATTCTTGCTAGCCTGTGGTTGTTACACCTTACAATCTCCCTCCTGAAATATGCATGAAAGATCCTTATACATTTCTTACTTGTATAATCCTTGGCCCTGATGATCCCAAAGCCATGATTAATGTTTACCTCAAACCATTGATTGATGAGCTTAAAGAGTTGTGGCATTTAGGTGTACAAACTTATGATATTTCCACAAAATAAAATTTCTTGTTGAGGGCATTATTGATGTGGACTATTAATGATTTTTCGGCCTATGGAATGTTATCAAGTTGGGTGATGCAGGGAAAATTAACATGTCCAATTTGTATGGAGGATATAAAGGCATTCATATTGAAACATGGTCGAAAAAACTCATGGTTAGACTGTCTTCAGAGGTTTTTGGACCTTGATCATGAATTTTTTAAGGGTAAAAATGACACATTTTAAAAGAAGATGGTTGAACATAATGAGCCTTGTAACACCCTAACTTTCAACACAATATGCCTAGGATGCATAATGGTTAATCGTTAGTTGTTACTTTTTCATCTCAGAATTTTACTTAATTTTGAGCTTCAAAAATAAGTCTATGGAAAGTACAACCCATTTTTTTTGAAATACCAAACTATGAGTCATTTGCGTATACGCTATAGCATTCATGCAAACCACAACAAGGCGCAATGTAAACTGCGAACATCATCGCATCATAACATTTACTTCGAATATCATATCAAATAATAATAATAATGTGAAAATATCCCACAATCATAGTACTACACCAAAATATATAGAGCCTACCTATAGAAGCCGAGCATATGCTAATAGAAAAGCCAAACATGATTAAAAGTAACTAACTCCTAGTAGGTGGACATTTACTAGAACTAAGTTACGAGCATATGCGAAGATGAGACAACTTCTAAGAGTTGAAAACTAGAAGACCTTTATCTCTGCTTTGGCTACGCCATTCTGATCTAGACCATGGAGCAATTCTTATGCTGGCATCTCAAGGAAGTCCACGGGCATCGCCATCAATCTTGTCTGAAGACGAAGATGGAAAGAAAGAGAGGAAGTGAGAAACTTGAATAAGAATCTTAGTAGGGTTTCCACACACATGACATCATCATCGTCCACAGGAACCTCGAGTTTCATTATGAAAGTAGTGAGTATAAATAAGATTTATTTATTAAGTTCCAAATACCATTAACTAAGCCCTGTATCTTTTAGTATGAATCATAATGCATGAATGCAACTGGCATATTATGTATGCATGGCAATGCCTCAGCTCATTAGTAACAAATGCAAATAACATAACCTTACTCGCAACATAAATCAATAACATGTAAGTCCAAAATACAAGATAAGGCTAAACACATAAGCATGTGATAAGCTAGAGGACTAAAGCAATGGCAAGTAAATGGATGCATGATAGGGCAACATGATGAGTCAATGCTGTTTAACATGCATGGGATGGTAAGATAGCCCATGATAATTAACTTTCTCATGAATAAGTTCTTGAGTTCCTTTCTTATCAGTCCACTCTCTTACGTTAACAGCAAATCTAACCTACACTCCTTCCTCAGCGATTTTTTAAAATTAACACCAGAACCAATAAACATACCGATCACCTAGGATGAGCTCAACCTAACTAGCCATTGCTAGATTTAGCATGGGGTAATAGAAAGGGAGAAATACATCACTTCCTTGCCCTTCTTATTATGAACATGCAACTTACTTGGATCACCTCTTATAACCTTTAATTTGGGGAGTCTAGAGGACCATTTCCATGTGTTTTATGTCACCTTAAACCTACAATGTTGTTTTGAGATGCAAAAGCACAATCATATCATATAATATCACATGCTTATATTTCACTTATCCTATGCACCTCAAATATTCCGAGTATAATCATAACATGGCACAATAAATTATGTAATTGATAGCCAAGTATGCAACATATTCATCATATATATCCTCAAGCATGTCATGTGTAGCACCCCGATTTTTCTGTCCGAGGGAAATGACCAAAATGCCCCTAAGGTCATTTCTTGACCCGAGTTCGAGGGTAACCAACTCGGTCGTCCTCGAAGGGTTAACTCAATGTTTGAAGGGGATTGAATGGCCTTTGAATGCTTCCGGAAGCGAAAATCTCGTTTTCAGCGGTTTGGGTCAAAATGACCAAAATACTCTATAGCGTTTTTACGGGTAGAAGTGTCTTGCCCAAACTTTTCCCAGAGGTTTAAAAACATGTTTTCATGTGTCTAAAGGTCTCTGTTCAAGTCCAGTGGTCCCGGGCAGTTTTAGTGCAAAATTACGATTTTGCCGCTAGAATAGTGTTTTTGAGCTTAATGACGTAATTAAGCAAACCTAAGCAATATTAGGCTCTAAACGAAGATTAATTAATTTCCCTAATTAATCTAGAGTCAAAATAATTTATTAAAGTTAATTAGAACCTAAAATTGCTTAGATTAAACTTAAATCCCTTTTTAGAACTCAAGATTCCTAGTCTTGGAATCTTGAATAGTATTTTCTCTCTCCAATTCCTTAAATCAAGGAAATGTGTCTAGAGTTGTTTAGACTCTAAATTGAGGATCTAACTCACTAATGGTGCAAGACCACTCCTTAATTATGTCTAGACCACCCTAATTATCCATTTTCCTTACCTAAACACTTTCTTACAACTTCCTAATCTTAAGCATAATCAAAGATACACCTAAACACAACTCTAAACCACAATTAAAATGCAAGAAACTCTCCTCCCTTGGCTGATGCATTTTGGCCACCTCTCCCCCATTTGACCACATGTTGATTTGTTTTCTCACTCAAAGAACCATGCTTGAGCCATACCTTGAACCATACTTCACCATACTTTGAACCATACCTCACCATGCCTCAAGACCACATTATCTCACCTCATGGAACTCATGGATGCCTCCATTCTGCACCCTCATGGCCGAAACCCCTTCAGCCATTCACACCCTCCATTTGCTTCATTTCTCTATAAATAGAATGCCTTGAGGAGCTTGCACCACTTTTAGATCATTTGCTAAGTTTAGGAACACTCAAAACTTTTCTTTTCTCTCAAAGTTCTAGTGTTCTTCAAGTTCATCAAAGTTCTTCATCTTCTTCTTCCATCTTCAAGTTCATCACATCAAGTAGGGATTTTCTTTCATGTATTCTCTTCTTTAAAGTTATTGTTCTAGCTTTATGTTCATAGTTTCTCTTGATTCTTTTTAGAACTTCTTTTTTTTTCCTTGTTCTTTCTCATTTTCGGCCATGGGCCTTGAAATTCAAAGAAATGAGAGCTTGATGATGAGAGTTTCATGATGATGTTCATCACTTGAAACAAACTCTAGAGCTTGATCTTTGTTCTTGAGCAAAAATGTTTCTAGTTCTTCCTTTCTTGAACTCTTGAGAACTTTAGTTTTTATGGTGTTTTAAAATGTTTCTAAGGACTTAATGATGAGGTCTCATGATGTTGGTGTTAATATATCATCAAGATCATGGACTCTAAAGTTTCAAATGTTCTTTTTGCTTTCCTTGAAATTTCGGCCATTTGCTTTCCTTTTACATGCAAAATATTTTGATTTTCTAAAAAGGTTATGTTAAGTTCTAAGAACTCTAGACTTTACTTTGTCTTGGTTTGATGAGTTTGGGTTGAGGTTTAAGTTCCTTTAAAGTCTTGTCAAGAGCTCTAGAGAGATAAAATGAACTTGCATAATTTATTTTGTGCTTGCATTTATGTTTACATTCCTGCTATGCACCTTTACTTTCAAGCTATCACCTAAGAACGTAAAGATTAAAATGGAACTTGCATCATCACTTAATTTAACTCTCAAAACCTTTCTATTTTGGCCTTAAAGTCGATTGTTGTTGGGCCTAGAGCACTAAAATAAAGAATTGAACTTGCATCATCACCTAATTAATTTCTCGAATGCCTATCTATTTCAGCCTTAAAGTCGATTGTTGTTGGGCCAAGAGCACTAAAATAAAGAATTGAATCTTGCATATTTACTTTCAAGCTTGCACGTTTAAGTTTATGCCTCGCATATTTACTTTCAAGCTTGCACGTTTAAGTTTATGCCTTGCATATTTAATTTATGTCATCACTTTATTTTGTAAGCAAGATTAAAATGAAAGCATGAGCAGGTTTATTTTATGTCGTAACTTAAGAACCTAGAGCTCAAAGACTTGTCCATTTCATTCCAAGTTAAAGTTTAATGTGAAACCATTCTTTGAATGCATATTTTCGGCCAAGTAGTGATGATGGACTAGCAATGAGTTTTCATCTAGCTACAAGGACCAATAGTCTATGTTCTAAGTTTTTCTTAAAAGCTTTACAAACCTTTTCAAGGGTATGTTATCAAGAGTTATGACTTTATTCCCTTTTAGAAGATGAAATATATTTTGGACATTGACCTAAGGCTTCTCTTAGGCTCTTGATGAATTAAAATGATTTGCAAAGAGTTTTAGGAATTCTAAATTGATTCCAAGAGAAACTAGTTAACTTATGTACCTAGAAATGTCAATATAAATCCTTTACTGAAGCTAAATGTTTTCGGTTCTGATATGATGAGTGTAATGCTGTATGATGATGTTTTGATGTGCTAGAATGTGTGAAAATATCATATGATGATGTAGAAGCGATTCTATGCATAATAGGTAAGAAACTAGCTAACTAGAAATACCGTAAAGCTAGAATTTAACATAGTTTTGACCCATTTGTTTATGGAACTTATCCAAACTATTTTAATGGGAGCATAATCAGATTAGGATTGTTTAGACATGAAAAACTTGGTAACATTTGGATTAGAATCGAATTCTAGCACCTATAAGGAAACTAGTAACTAGAAAACTGTAAAAGTGCAAGTTTAGAACTCTTAGAACATTTATTTTTCTGGACTCTGTCCAGCACCCTTACAACATGATAAATATGATTATTAATTAGTCCTTAAGCATAGGAATGCCTCATAATTGATTTAGATTTAATTCATAGCGCCTTAGGCGAAGACGGAACCGAGAAAGGGGCTAAAACGTAAGTTCTAGAACCCCGTAACCACAAGTTAGAAATTCTGCCCTATGCTTTTCAGATTTGAGTATGAACATGAGGATGATGAATGATGTTTAATTATGAGCCCTTAGGTGCATAAAATATGAGCGACGGATGTTAGAGAACCATATCTCATGATTAAGACCCGTAAGGGTCAAAGCATAAGCTATCGTAAGGATAAACGGTTGAACATTCCATGATGATGCATGTGGTATGTAAATGATGATGATGTTATTCATATGATGAATTCATGAGGATATATGTTTATGTGGCATAAAGCAAATTTGGAGGGAATTCGGCATAATGCCTTTGTGCCGCCAAATTCCCGACAAATTGGGGACTTAAAGAGATTTTGAAAATTAAGGTACTAAGATGGGTTCTAGGATGACCTTGGCTCGCGAGCACCTCCATAGAACTCATGTGACATCGGTACCATTTTATACTCTTAGGTGACACTGGTTCGGCCGAGCACTCCTAAGAGGTTTGACCCCTAACCCGTACTCAGATAGTAGGGATTTATGATTTATGATACGCTTATCGTTAAGTGGTAAGTAAGAACTAGTGACTACTAGTTAAGGTATGAGCTCATAACCTAGATATGTGACACGCTGCAGACACTTGCTTCCGAGCTTTTAGATTCGATTGTCTTTTAGGGTGGCCCATGAGGAAGAGAAGTTTCATGATTATGATTATGTCACTATGTTTGTCCCATATAAATGTTTCTATTGCCACTTTATGCCACCAAGTATGATGATACTTGATGTTATGTTTTATGTATGTGCATTAGGTAGTGCCATGCATACATTTTCTATTATGTTGCATTCATGACATTAAGATCATCCTAAAATGAATGGACCTTGGCTAAAGTATATTTTAAAGTTTAAAATGAACTTAATGCATGTTCATCATTTTGTATAATTAAACCCAAGGTTCCCGAGGACGTAGATGATGACACCTAGGTAGTAGGAGGCCCTCGAGATTCTTTAGCAAGATTCTCACTCCTCTGTCTCATTCTTTCCACACGTCTTCGAGATGACGGCGTTCGTAGTGTTCGTGGACACCCAGACATGGGAGGTGCACTATGACCCGGCTCACAGGTCATACGCGATTTTGAGGGCAAAGTTGCATGGTGCGGGTTTTCATGTTCGTAGGGACGCCCTTTCGCCATCCGTGCACACCATTCGCTTCTCCCGATCGCACCCTTTGGCGGCGGCGGCGGTTTTTGAGCGTGCGCGCCACGCATGACGAAGAGTGCTCCGCATGCACACCACCGCCTTAGCCATGCGAGACTATCCCGATTACGTGCCGGACCTACTTCTGACCCGGCGTCAGGACCCGCTTACTCATCCGTATGCGAGCTCTGCCCTCTCCACCATTGATGAGGGAGGGCAGTGAGGATACCGTGACTCAGCCACGACTTGCACGGCGACCGGAGATGAGGCCACACCGCGAGGGTCACTCTCGATCCCGTTCGCTTTCTTTCACGCCCGAGGCTCGCCTACATCGGATACTTGCCTCGTTAGCGTAGACGGACGTCGAGGAGGTGACGATCGACTGATGGAGTACCCGGTTAGAGCACACACCACTTAGATGGGGATAAACCTTCTTTTGTTTAGAGGTTATCCCATTAGATGCACTCGGGTAGGAGAGTAGATCGTGTTTATGTTTATGTTGTATTTCCTTTCATGTATTTCCCTTGTACTAAATTAAGTCCCGCACTTATAAGTGGGCAAGTTATATAAATATAAGATGATATTCAGTGTTTTCCCATGATGTGCCTTTATGTGCTTTATGCTATGACGTTATGAGGTGTATGTTTTGTTCTTTACGTGTTACATCGCATCATGCGGCTCTCACTTTGTATTTCAAAAAAAAATTTACCCATATTTTCCGTTAAGTAATTCAAAGTTAAATGAGGACTATGAAGTAACAGACTAATGATTAACCTAATTATGTTCTAGAGTATTGGGTTAAAAATTAGGATATTACATCATGAACCAATCATCTCATAAAATAAACATGCTCATTAACCCTTAAACAGGTCAAACTACAAATCGGGTAAACCTAACTTTTGAGATTATTCTTTTGTGCATCTAAGGGATTAATTACAATGATTTCCACTAGTTTTTAACCTCATGAGCATAATTAAACAATGCTGGACAGATTTGGCAGTGTTTGAAATTAAACCA
This sequence comes from Dalbergia cochinchinensis, assembly GCA_031216125.1. NCBI lineage: Eukaryota > Viridiplantae > Streptophyta > Magnoliopsida > Fabales > Fabaceae > Dalbergia > Dalbergia cochinchinensis. The sequence goes on along the minus strand of CM062373.1, from coordinate 46,186,564 downwards.
TTTTGGCATTCTAGAAGTTATGTTTCTGACCCTTTCTCATTACTAGCTTTTCCTATGATACTAAAATTAATTTCTAAACCATTTATTATGGATTCTAACACATATACACATGACAAAACACATTTCTACCAATTAATTACATGCTGGAACAGAATCCACGAATTCAGTTTTTGAAAGCTTTAAAAATCACATTTTTTATTCTTTTTAGTTACCAGAATTGCCTAAAGTGCCAAGAATGATTATCACATCAATTAATAGTAGTTTTCCCACATCTAAACCACTCCAAACAGCATATATCAGATCTACAAATGTTAGAACAAAAACCAAAATTTAATTTTTGAAAAGCATACAAAATTGCAATAATAAGCATTTCTAACAACTAGTCTTTCTTAGTATTAATTCTAAGTCAAGGAACACTCTTATAATTAATTTACCCCTTTAAAAACACAAGTAAATGTCCTTAGGTCAGTAGCAAAATCAGAGGGCTTAATATTAAGATTTGGTTATGTAAGTCATGTTCTAACACTTTAGAAATTATCATTTTTCTCAAAGGAAAATTGCAAGACACAAGCTTTTGAAACCTCAAGGTAATAACACACCAAACCTTAAAACTTTATTCCTTTGAAAATAAAACATATTTGTAAAGACAAATACCCATGGAATTGAAATTCCTATGTAAGTTGAAAGGGGTAAGTCTTGAACTTTAGATATTTAGGTGATGACATAAAATTAAACATGCTAATGCAAGCCTTATTTTAATCTTGATATTATAAGGTGATGGCAATGGAAATATAAATATGATATGCAAAGCTTGAATATAAACATGAGAATGCAAGCTCATTTTAAATCTTTAAGATTTAGGTGATGGCTTGAAATATAAATATACTAGACAAGAAATATAAACATGAAATGCAAGTTCATTTTCTTATCTTCAAGGTTTAGGTGATAACTTGGAAATAAACATGATATGCAAGGCTCAAATATATATATGAAATGCAAGAACTTGGAATATAAATATGAATGCATTTTCATTTGTTATTTCTTTATATCTTAAGCTCAAGACTCCTATTTAGAGTAACAACTCTAAAACACTGATCAATTCTCACAAGATAGACGTGAGCTTTACAGTCCATTAACACTATAGTTACAAGAACCTTTATTTTGTTTGGACTCAGCATCAAGCTCAAAGAAATGAAATATAAAGAAACTAATACCTTATTCATTATGGTTCTTTGAAAAAAGGGAAAAAGCAAAGTTCGAGCTTTAGAGGTCACAAATGTGATGATCTTATTATCATCATCCAGGAGCCCTTATCATCAAGCCATTGTTTTGGAACACAAAAGGCTTTTAAGGCCGAAATGGTGAAGAGAAAAAAGGAAGTCCAAAACCGAAAATGGCAAAGGTAAAACTCATTCATTATTTCACCAACAAACCCACTAATGAAGAGATCATAGAAGAAGAAATTATTTTCATTCAAACCAATATTCCAACCGAAAATGATTTAAAGAAAAAGAATAAGAACTTTGAAACAAAATCCCTACCAGATGTGTTTCTTGGTTCCAAACAAAAATGCTTGATCTTTGCAAGGAAAAAGAGAAGAAAAACCTTCTCTTTGGCGTGATGATGGTTTCAGCCAAGTAAAGGTAAGGTAGGAGAAGAATTTTTCTTGTGTTCTTATATATGGAAATGAAAAGGTCAGGTGTTTAGGAGTTAATTTATGGTGGTGGTGTGGTGGTTTGGTCTTGGAGGCTTGTTCATGGAGCAACAATGGTGGCTCTTGGCGGTGAAGTAGAAAAGGAAGAAGAAAGCTGGAGATTAGAGAAGACAAGACTTCTTTTTTAATACAACTTGTCTTGCAAGTTTTGGTCAAAAAAAGTGTATGGTAAAAATGAGTAAGAGTGTGATTGTGTTAATAAATATCCAATATAAGGGTGAAATATGAAGGGAAATCCATCAGCCCCTAAGGGGTTTTGGGGGGAAAATTTCATGTCTCATGTATGTTAGGACTTGGATTTGTGATACATTTAATTAGGGAGAAAGTTAAGAATTGGCAATTTGGTGTTAGGAGTTGTAATGTGGTGATTAAGGCTTTTCAAGACAAAATTTAAGGAGTTGTCTTGCAACTTGGTTTGAACCAAGCTTGATTAGTTTGAATTTCAAACATCAACATGTTTCCTAATTTTAGGGAAGAAGAGAGAGAAAATACTATTAATGCTTTGACTATTTCAAGTCTTATGAGTTCCTTTGATTAAGAAAAAGGGGCTAACTTTTTCTAAGCAATCTTAAGTCTCAATTAACCTTAAATAATTATTTTGACTCAAGATTAATAATTAAAATTAATTTATCTTTAATTAGAGCCTAATATTGCATGCATTTTCATAATCGATTAATTAAGCTCATTATGCACTTAGTTAGGGATAAAACGGTAATTTTGCATAAAAACTCCTTGGGACCACCTAGGCTTATATAGATATCATGCATCCCTTAAAATCAATGTTTCAAACTCCCGGGTAATGTCCGGGTCCAGTCGGCAATTAATCTTGTGTTAAATTACTACAGGGGTATTTTGGTAATTTCACGTGTGAGAAAAACCAAAAACTGAGATTTTCAACTCCATCATCATACGCAACACATATAATCCCCTTCAAACATTTAACTAACCCGTTGAGGATACCCTGGACCGGCTGTCCTCGATTCTTGAGTGAAAATGACCCTTGGGGCATTTTGGTCATTTGCACACAAGTAATATCAGGGATTGCGATTTTCCCACGGATTGCTATCTAAACCTCATATAACCTCATCCTAATATTAAATTACCCTATTGAGGATGGTCTAGACAGGCCACCCTCGATTCTTATGAAAAATGACCTCACAAGGTATTTTGGTCATTTTGCATAGTGAGAAAAATCGGGACGTTACATTACTCCCCTTCTTAAAAAGAATTTTGCGCTCGAAATTCGCTATATGTGCATGGTTATACCAGAAGGATAGTCATGACAGGTCAAAATGAAAAAAATGAAAGCAATGAAAAATAGATAATATGATGGTTTACCATCAATCGAAGCACTCCAGAAGAATATGCTTTGGCTGGGTACAAGTGACTATGTTGGGTAAAATCAATACTCACGAGACAAGGTAGAAACTCAAAGGGTAGGATGACTCATCTTTAACTTTACTTGTTTTGAAAAGGAGCGACAAATGTAGCTAGATTTGAGAGTTCAAAATATGGTACATTAGCTCCAATGGGAAGATCAAAGCCAAACATTCACAGAGTCATTACTAAAACTATACACAAGTAGACAACTTGAAATAGGGAGGAAGGGAATATGCAACACCTACGAGGATAGAAACTTAAGAAATCGTACGTACATAACAGGTTTACTAGAAGAAACATGATCAAGCCATTTACAAGGGACTCAAATATAAGCAAATACAAGAAGGTCACCAACAATTAAAGAGACATGAATCAAGGAGTTGCAAAGATTCCTCCAAAACTAAGAAGCATAACCGACATCCTACCGTTTATCCCATGCTCACCTCAGGTGTTAGAATGGGACGTATCTTCAGTATTGATTGTGAACACTCACCCTTGATGTTGAGGTCTAGAAATGGCATTTAAAAGTGCGGGTAATACGTTGCAATCTCTAATAATGTGGCCAGGCTTGCCACACCTAAAGCATACTCCTTGGCCAGCCAGACAGGGATGGCCACCATGGTTCTTTCTGCACTTTGGACAGTCAATGGCAGGGTCCCTCTGGGGTGCCTCATTTCTCAGAGCATTCGCTCTGTTATGTTGAAAGATCCTGTTCTGCACTCGAGGCTTAAACCTTGCGGCTTGTGGTGCCAGCTCCTTCTTATAGTCCTCCACCTTTGCTAAACTCAGCTTCTTGTTACTTTCCTCAATAATGTGACATTTGTTGACTAGGATGGGAAAGTCCCTAATCTCCAAATGAGCCACAACAACATTTATTTTAGCTTTCAGCCTGGACTCATACTTTGCACATTTCCAGTACTCGTCGGGGTTTCTTTGATACATTCTCAAGAACTTGATGAGCTCCTCGAATTTAGCAGTATACTAAGTAGCGTTCATACTTCCTTGAGTCAATTGCATGAACTCGATGTCTCTTGCATTCCTCATGGACTCAGGGAATTATTTCTCGTAGAAATGAGCCTTGAACAGCTCCCAATCGATTTGAGTGTCAGCTGCCTCCAGCAGTCTCCAGGTACCGGTCCACCAGAATTCGGCGTCTGCTTTCAGCATGTAGGTGGCGAAGGTCACCTTCTGCACTTTCGTGCATATGATTACTGTGAAGATCTTCTCCATACTCTTAATCCACTCGTCAGCATGATTCGGGTTCAAGGTTCCTTTGAAGGACGATGGGTTTGCCTTGCGGAACTCCCTAAAATGAGCGTGCTCAAGGATTTCAGCAGCATTAGGACCATGGCTCGCATCAGCCTGGTGGTCTCGGTCCATCCTTTCAAACATCATCTTCATGGTTCTAGCCACGTCTCGGACGGCTTCAGCGGTCTTATTGTTCTGATCATAAGCAGTCGAGGTCTTATTCTGTTACTGACATGCCATTGGTTCCTATGCACACAAATAAGCAAACACTGAGGTGCTCAGGCTCAATACTCAATGTAAAGTGAGCTAGTTAACATGGCACGAACAAACATATAGCAGGCATGCATTTCTAATGCTCAAGTTTATCCTATTGATAAAGCAACTACACATGACATATCTATCGCGTCATGCTTGAGAAACATAATTAGTCCACTCCCGAGGCTCCGTGAGAACTGAACTGCTCTATACCAAAATGTAACACCCTAACTTTCAACACAATACACCTAGGACGCATAATGGTTAATCATTAATTGTTACTCTTTCTTCTCAGAATTTTACTTAATTTTGAGCTTTGAAAATAAGTCTATAGAAAATACGACCCATTTTTTTTTGAAATACCAAACTATGTGCCATTTGCATATACGGTATAGCGTATAGATATTCGTCACATAGCATTCATGCAAACCACAACAAGGCGTAACATAAACTGCGAACATCATCACATCATAACATTTACTTCGAATATCATATCAAATAATAATAATAATGTGGAAATATCCCACAATCATAGTACTACACCAAAATATATAGAGCCCACCCATAGAGGCTGAGCATATGCTAATACAAAAGCCAAACATGATTAAAAGTGACTAACTCCTAGTGGGTGGACATCTACTAGAACTAAGTTATAAGCATATGCGAAGACGAGACAACTTCTAAGAGCTGAAAACTGGAAGGTCTTTATCTCCGCTTCTGCTACACCATTTCGATCTAGACCATGGAGCAACTCCTATGCCGACATTTCAAGGAAGTCCATGGGCATTGCCATCGATCTTGTCTGAAGACAAAGATGGAAAGAAAGAGAGGGAGTGAGAAACTTGAATAAGAATCTTAGTAGGGTTTCCATCTCCACACACATGACATCATCATCGTCCCCAGAAACCTCGGGTTTCATTATGAAAGTAGTGGGCATAAATAAGATTTATTTATTAAGTTCCAAATACCATTAACTGAAGCCTGTATCTTTTAGTGTAAATCTTAATGCATGAATGCAACAGGTATCTCATGTATGCATGGCAATGCCTTAGTGCATTAGTAAGATATACAAATAACATAACCCTACTCGCAACATAAATCAATAACATGTAAGTCTCAAATACAAGATAAGGCTAAACACATAAGCATGTGATAAGCTAGAGGACTAAAGCAGTGGCAAGTAAATGGATGCATGATAGGGCAACATGATGAGTCAATGCCGTTTAACATGCATGGGATGGTAAGATAGCCCATGATAATTAACTTTCTCATGAATAAGTTCTTGAGTTCCTTTCTTATCAGTCCACTCTCTTACGTTAACAGCAAATCTAACCTACACTCCTTTCCCAGCGATTTTTTAAAATTAACACCAGAACCAATAAACATACCGATCACCTAGGGTGAGCTTAACCTAACTAGCCGTCGCTAGATTTAGCATGGGGTAATAGAAGGGGAGAAATATATCACTTCCTTGCCTTTCTTATTATAAATATGCAACTTACTTGGATCACCTCTTATAACCTTTAATTTGGGGAGTCTAGAGGACCATTTCCATGTGTTTTATGTCACCTTAAACCCACAATGTTGTTTTGAGATGCAAAAACACAATCATATCATATAATATCACATGCTTATATTTCACTTATCCTATGCACCTCAAATATTCCGAGTGTAATCATAACATGCCACAATAAATTATGTAATTGATAGCCAAGTATGCAACATATTCATCATATATATCCTCAAGCATGTCATGAACCAATGATCTCATAAAATAAACATGCTCATTAGCCCTTAAACTGGTCAAACTACAAATCAGGTAAACTTAACTTTTGAGATTATTCTTTTGTGCATCTAAGGGATTAATTACAATGATTTCCACTAGTTTTCAACCTCATGTGCATAACTAAACAATGTTGGATAGATTGGGCAGTGTTTGAAATTAAACTATTTTGGTGTTCTAGAAGTTACGTTTCTGACCCTTTCTCATTATCGACTTTTTCTATGATGCTAAAATTAATTTCTAAACCATTTATTATGGATTCTAACACATAAACACATGATAAAACACATTTCTACCAATTAATTACATGCTGGAATAGAATCCATGAATTCAGTTTTTGAAAGCTTTTGAAATCATATTTTTGATCTTTTTAGTTACTAGACTTGCCTAAAGTGCCAAGAATGATTATCACATCAATTAATAATAGTTTTTCCACATCTAAATCACTCCAAACTGCATACATCAGATATGGAAATGTTAGAACAGAAACCAGAATTTAATTTTTCGAAAGCATACAAAATTGCAATAATAAGCATTTCTAACAACTAGTCTTTCTTAATATTAATTCTAAGTCAAGGAACGCTCTTATAATTAATTTATCCCTTTAGAAACACAAGTAAATGTCCTTAGGTCAGTAACAAAATTAGAGGGCTCAATATTAAGATTTGGTGATGTAAGCCATGTTTTAACACTTTAGGAATTATCATTTTTCTCAAAGGAAAATTGCAAGACACAAGCTTTTGAAACCTCAAGGTAATAATACACCAAACCTTAAAACTTTATTCCTTTGAAAACAAAACATATTTGTAAAGACAAATGCCCATGGAACTGAAATTCCTATGTAAGTTAAAAGGGGTAAGTCTTGAGCTTTAGATATTTAAGTGATGACATAAAATTAAACATGCTAATGCAAGCGTCATTTTAATCTTGGTATTATAAGGTGATGGCAATGAAAATATAAATATGATATGCAAAGCTTTAATATAAACATGATAATGCAAGCTCATTTTTAATCTTTAAGATTTAGGTGATGGCTTGAAACATAAATACGCTAGACAAGAAATATAAACATGAAATGCAAGTTCATTTTCTCATCTTCAAGGTTTAGGTGATAACTTGGAAGTAAACATGATATGCAAGGCTCAAATATAAATATGAAATGCAAGAACTTGGAAGATAAATATGAATGCATTTTCATTTGTTATTTCTTTAGATCTTAAGCTCAAGACTCCTATTTAAAATAATAACTCTAAAATACTGATCAATTCTTACAAGATAGACATGAGTTTTAGAGTCCATTAACACCATGGTTCTAAGAAGCTTTATTTTTTTTGAACTCACCATCAAGCTCAAAGAAATGAAATATAAAGAAACTAATACCTTATTCATTATGGTTCTTTGAAAAAAGGCAAAAAGCAAAGTTCGAGCTTTAGAAGTAACAAATGTGATGATCTCATTATCATCATCTAGGAACCCTCATCATCAAGCCATTGTATTTTGGAACATAAAAGGCCTTTAAGGCCGAAATGGAGAAGAGAGAAAAGGAAGTCCAAAACCAAAAATGGCAAAGGTAAAACTTATTCATTATTTTACCGTGAAGCATAACAATGAAGAGATCATAAAAGAAGAAATTATTTTCACTCAAACCAACATTCCAATCGAAAATGATTTAAAGAAAAAGAATAAGAACTTTGAAACAAATATGTTTCTTGGTTCCAAATGAAAATGCTTGATCTTTGCAAGGAAAAAGAGAAGAAAAATCTTCTCTTTGGAGTGATGATGGTTTCGACCAAGTGAAGGTAAGGTAGGAGAAGGATTTTTGTTGTGTTCTCGTATATGGAAATGAAAAGGTTAGGTGTTTAGGAGTTGATTTATGGTGGTGGTGTGGTGGTTTGGTCTTGGAAGCTTGTTCATGGAGCAACAATGGTGACTCTTGGAGGTGAAGGAGAAGAGGAAGAAGAAAGCTTGAGGTTAGAGAAGACAAGGCTTCTTTTTTGACATAACTTTTCTTGCAAGTTTTGGCCAAAAAACGTGTATGGTAAAAATGAGTAAGTAAGAATGTGGTTGTGTTAATAAATATCAAATATGAGGGTGAAATGTGGAGGGAAGGCCATCAGCCCCTAAGGGGTTTTGGGGGAAAAATTTCATGTCTCATGTGTATTAGGACTTGGATTAGTAATATATTTAATTAGGGAGAAAGTTAGGAATTGGCAATTTGGTGTTAGGAGTTGTAATGTGGTGATTAAGGCTTCTCAAGACAAGATTTAAGGGGTTGTCTTGCAACTTAGTTTGAACCAAGCTTGATTAGTTTGAATTTCTAACACCAATATGTTTCCTAATTTTAGGGAAGAGGAGAGAGAAAACACTATTCATGCTTAGACTATTTCAAGTCTTATGAGTTCCTTTGATTAAGAAAAGGGGTTTAACTTTTTCTAAGAAATCCTAAGCCTCAAATAATTATTTTGACTCAAGATTAATAATTAAAATTAATTTATCTTTAATTAGAGCCTAATATTATATGCATTTTCATAATCGTTTACTTAAGCTCATTATGCACCTAGTTAGGGACAAAACGGTAATTTTATATAAAAATTCCCTGGGACCACCCAGGCTTATACAAATATTATACATCCCTTAAAATCAATATTTCAAACTCTCGGGTAATGTCCGGGTCTAGTTGGTAATTAATCCCGTGTTAAATTACTGCACGGGTATTTTAGTAATTTTGCGCTCAGGAAAAACCAAAAACTGAAAGGATCTTTCAAGCACATTTCAGGAGGGAGATTATAGGGTGTAACAATTACGGGCCGATGGGAATAGGGTTTCCTAAATTAGTTATTCGGAGTAAATCCATCTTAATAGAGTCCCAATCTAAAATTTTGAGGGTCAAAGGTAAAATCAGGATATTGCTGATTAAAATACTTCTACTCTTCACCATGTGATGGATGCGTCATCACACCGTCACCCCTTTGATTTTCACTATAGCACCTTATATGAGAAGCCGAGCTCATTGACGCACAGAGTCTCTTGAGTCTAGAGATTAAAGGCAGATTATGCATTCTTTTCCAAGGGACATCCTTATTCTTCTCATTTCCATATCTCTTGGGTTTAAACCCCGGCTCTCGACAGAACTTACACTCTGTGAATGAAATATCATCTTTATAATAAAACATGCAACTTTTCGAGCAGCAGTTAATCTTTGTCCTTCAACCTAAGTTTAGAAACTACTTTTTTAGCTTTATAAAAATCTTTTGGAAGTACATCGGGATTCAGACTTACCTCACTTATTAGTGTAGCCCACTGATCAAAAGAACTTTGGTTTTGCTTCCCTTCTGACTTAATGCTTAACATCTGAACTACTAATGAAAACTAGAATTGCATACAATCCTTCCATAAAGGTTGATTAGCAGCCTCTAGGAGAGTATCAAACTAGCGGCATCTTGGTTGGGTTCCTCGACTGAAGACTATGAATAATGAGCTGCAAATTCAGGATCATCAGCATCAAAAATCATGTCTTGATGTCTAATCAGGTTATCCTCCCATAGAACATTACCCACGATGTGTTAACCTACATGGATCCCACCAGAACTATTTCTAATCTGAAACATACCCACTTGATTCCATGCATTAACTGCCTCCCCATGCTCGGTTCAAACATAATAGTAAAGCATGAATCCCCACTTGTACAAATGAACCCTTATCTTATCATCATCTAAATACTTCCTACATTTGCACTTATTACATGGGCATCTAACTTTTTCCTTATTAATGAATTGTTGTGTTTGACATGTTACCCTTATAAATTCTTTAATACCATTATAAAATTCCAGTTTAATCCCCCCTCTATTAGAATGCAATCTATCGTATATCCACACCAGTTTGAAGGTAACATCGTACTTGTGATAAACCCTAGAGCCTACAATTTTTTAAAGACATTAAATGATTACTTTCAAATACAAATTCAATTGCTATTTAAATTTCTAGTACAATTACTTTTAATCTTATTTCCTTAATAAAAATTCTGACATTATTTTAACAGTATCTCCACTTAAATTAGGAGCTTTCGTCTTCTTATATTTTAGTGGAACCATAAACAAAGAAATTTATAGAATGTTCTTGTTTGGGACATGAATATTTATTATTTTTTAAATATAAAGGAGATTTCTATTTTAAAGTCAGAGTGTATAACTAGAGTGCTTCAGAAATAGATTATTTAAGATGTAATGAAGACACTACCAGAGATTGTGAAGTTAGCAATGATGGTACTGAAAAGCCTATACCACCTAAGAATCTCATACATTTATGTAAGGTGCACCACAAATTTCAAGAAATGTACATGATTCGTAGGTGCTGCAGGCCTTTCAGTGTCATCATTATTAACATCATAATCTTGGGTAATGTCTTTATTATGTCTTGAATAATCCATTTCTAAAGTACTATGATTATACACTCTGACTTTAAAATAACAGCTTCCTTTATATTTAAAAAATAACAAATATTCATGTCTCAAATAAGAATGCTCTATAAATTTCTTCTAGCCACATATTTCAGTGAGACCATATATGTACAATTTTTAACGGCAAGCTTAAATTATTACTTTCAAATACATTGAATTGGTTCCTTTTTATGTTATTTTTAAGATGGTTACTGTTAGTTTTTTTTTATCTTATTTCCTTAGCAAAAATTCTGACAAAATTTCAACAGTATCTCCCTTTAAATTAGGAGCTTTCGTCAGTAGAAATTTCTTTAAATTGGTCTTTAAAACATATTCAATTGGTCTTTAAATTTTATTTTTATTATTGCTTTTAAGCACATTCATATTATAACTTTCAAACACATTCAATTAGCGCTTAAGTTTTATTTAATACAGTCACTTTTAATCTTTTATCCCTAAAAATTTTTTTAACAAAATTTCAACAGTATCTCCCTTTAAATTAGGAGCTTCTGTCATTGATATTTTAGTCAATTCAACAATAATAGATATTATTATAAAGATAAAAAACATAATAGATATAGCGAAACGTTACATCTTAATAATTACATACAACTCACATAATCCTAAAATCCATTCTATTGCGCATCCCCTTAAACTCCACAACATTCATCCTGCAATCTCTGCAAACACAAAGAATGCCACAACAAATAATGCAAACAAGTCAAGAAAGGACCTCTACACATTTTCCACAGTCATGCAATTCCCATTTCCTATAACTCTATCCCAGAAAACATAAGTCTCTATTTTACATACATATTAAACCATATAAATAACAAGGATTTAGTTACCAACCTCTCTATAGTAGTGAAAAAATCACAGAATGTGTGAAAGCTCTCCAACCAAATTCAATCTTGAAAATCCAATATGAAAAATTTAACTTGATACATTTATGTACATAGAAAACATAAAATACAATAAGCAATTAGAATGACAAAACACTGTCAATGTCCAATGGCTCATTGTCACCCTCAAACACAATTAACACAACTCATACATTAACAAAATAACAACAATAATTACTCTCCAATGCAATAAAACATAACACTATGGGCACCCATAAATGAATGGAAACACTACATCAAATCAAAAAACTAAACCAATTAAAATGTTCGCCAAATCTCCTAGATTGCAATGGTAGTTTCTGTCTCTCGAACGAAGCTCTGGTGGTAGCGCATTGTAGTAAAAAAGGTGGTGGTGCTTTGAGGGGTTGAGAGAGAGGGGAGGAAAATGTAATAGGGAAGAAGAAGCCATTTTGTTTTACAAACCTATCGATAACCAATTGATGAAACATGTGTTTCAAACCTCACTACTTACCAATGGGTTTATCATCAGGTACGTGGAAATCCCAAGCGTTACATGCCCATGGATGAAATTTTGAAAAATTCATTGGTATACCCGTCGATAATCTTTAATAAAAATAAATTAAAAATAAAATAAATATTCATCGATAAGATGTCGGTAATTTAATGACAAAAATAATAAAAAACAAATTAAATAAACCACCCCGTTAGTATACCCGCCGATAAATTTTAGTAAAAATAAAATTCAAAAATGAAATAAAACACTTCATTAAGTCCGTCTATAAGTTAGTGACAAAAAATAAAAATAAATTACCCGTTGGTAAATTTTAATAAAATTAAAATTTAAAAATAAAATAAAGTAACCGTCAGTACTCCCATCAGACACTATGCGTGCCATGTGGCGTGTATTGATGCCATCATTTACTAACGGACTTATCGACGGTTTATTATGCAAATTAATAATCAACGTAACTCATTAATTTCCAAAAATGTGACAACCCATTGGAAATATCGTTGGTAACTACTGATAGGTTCAAACTTTTCAGTAGTTTCCATCGGTGTCCCACAGAATTTTAGTAGTGTTTGATGCATGAGTATAGAGGTAAATTTAGTAGAAGGATTCATAGATTCCTTAGGCCACTCGTCAAAAAGATTACATTGATGCTTATGGCATTACAAGAAAATTGGCTGTTAGCAACCGAAAAATAGGTCACAATTTTGACAAAATTGGTTGCTAAACATTTTTGCAATTGATTTAGCTATTAAAAAGTTTAGCCGCTAAACCTTTAGTGGCAAATTTATTTGTAACTGTGAAAACCGGTGGCCAAATATTAGCGACCAATTTAGTGACCATTTCCTAACCCCTCCAACCACCTACACGGTGGTCATTTTGGTTGACTTTCAGTGACCAAGTTATTAGTCGCTAAATTGATCACTAAAGCCTTTTAGCTTCCATTCAATTATTAATAAATAATTAAAACATATCACAAATTAGTTTCTATGTGAAGTTTGTTCATTAAGTCTTAACAAAATGACATACTAACCCGTTAACTTAATGTTGTGGCATGTTATGTGTTAGGAAGAATAAATAGTAAGAATTAATATACTAGAATGAGTATAGGATGATGACATATTTAAAGTGTTAGTAGTTTGGAATGATGTAATATCTTCCACACAATAAAAAAGGTAATCTTTTGGAATGAATGAAGCAAGGAAGAAAATTGTTGTCCTTAGTTTTTATTTTTTTGCTTTAGTTTCTTAGCTTAGTCTCCTGTTTTTCAGTTTTCTATAATTTTTTTTTTGTAACATTATGCTACATGTTAGAATCACACTCAGGCCCCATTTAATATATAGGATAAAATTTTATTGTATAAGCTAATACCATAAAGCTTACTTTTATCCCATGTTAGGCATCATATAGTATAGTATAATGTTATATGATTAAACTATTTTTTTCCTCTCATCATAGGATTAAGTTATCAGGTCCCAAAAAGTATGATAACACTTGATAGCAGTGTTTTAAAACCATTAGAGTTAGGTACCTCTTGCCATGAATTGGCTTGACTCGACGGTTTTTTCCAAAAATCGATGACCCAATGAGTTGTGGTTCAACAATATAAACCGGTTCACATGGTTCATACTAACCATCTCAAAAGAAAAAAATGGTAGCTGCCTTTGCTATTTCATATGATCAAATCCACCATGGTTACTAGATCCACTGTCACCTCAAATCCACTGCGCATGATTGCCAGATTTGTTGCTGTATCGAATCACTGCATCTCATTGGAGGGGGTGTGTGTGTATAAGAGAGAGAAAGAGATTGTAGGTGTAACGCCCCGTTTTTCTCTAAGCTTTTAAATGACCAAAATGCCCCTGAGGTCATTTTTACCCGAAACACGAGGACGACCGGCCTTGGCCATCCTCATAGGGTTCATATGTTATATGAAGGGGATTGTATGATTGTGAATGTCAACGAGAAAAACCTCATTTCGAGATTTTTGTGCACAAATTAAAAATACCCTAACTTAATTTAAGGTCGTTTTAAGTTTAGAGCTCAGGAGGACACAAATTCCTGGAGATCAAAAATGATGTTTTAAGGCATGAACCATGTTGGTCTAAAGTCCCGGAGGTCCCGGCAACTTTTAGTAAAAATTACGATTTTATCTCTCGCTTAGTGCATTTTAAAGCCTCTTGAGTTATTTAACTCAAACCTAAGCAATATTAGACTCTAATGAAAGGTTAATTAATTTTATTAATTAATCTAAAGTTAAAATAATTATTTAAGGTTAATTAGAACCTAAAATTGCTTAGGGAAATTTGCAACTCAATTCTAATTCTTTCCTTTCTTTAAAGAAAAAACAACTATGAATAGTATTTTCATTATTCACATTTCCTTTCAATGCTCTCTCTTCCAAGAAAAGTTGTCATACATCAATCAAGGTTTTCAATTCATTTCTAAATTAAAAATATTTATGTCATTCAAATTTAAAAAGAATGAATTGTTTTTGTGGTCATTCAAGCTTTCAATCAAACTTTTCAAGACACTATGTCTTACACCACCTTACCTATGCTTTGGAAATTCAAAATTAGGAAATATTTTCTTTTTTTTTTTGACATGGAAGGCATGGTTTTTTCCACTCCTTTACAGCCCAAAATTTTATGATTTTATTCATTTAAAAGGTTTGGAAATAAGCTACATTGTTAGCCATACCTTAGGACATGCATAGCTAGACTTTTTACCATGCTTTGAATGACTAACACCATGCTTTGAACAAAGATATTTCCTCCTCCATGTGGCTGTAAAGTGGCCGAATTCTTTCCCTCCAAAAGGCCACCATCATTTTACTTCTCTATAAATAGGTAGCTTAGGGAACTTGAAGCACCTTTGTTCATTTTACTAAAGCTTAGAGTTTAGAGCACTTTGAGGTTTTCTCTCAAGCTTCCAAGAGTTCTTCAAGCTCAAGTTCTTCCTCTTCTTTTCAAAAAACCACAAGGTAGGGAACCTTTCTAAATATGCTTTTCATTTCTATGTTGAATCTTGTTGGGAAATGATGAAAGGTGGAACCTCCATGTTGCTTCTTCATTTTTCGGTTTCTTCCTTTTCTTTTCCTTTCATTTTCGGCCTCAAGGCCTTGAACATGATGGCTTGATAATGAGTGCTCTCTAGAGGTGACCATGAGTTCATCTTAAAGTGAGGCCTCTAAAGCTTAAACCTTTCTTAAGAAAAAGTTCCATTCTTTCTCATTTTTCTTTCTTTTTCGGCCTCAAGGCCAAGATGAGGAGAGCTTGATGATGAGTGCTCTCTTGAGATGACCATGTGTTCATCCCAATATGAGACCTCTAAAGCTTGAATCTTGTTTGAGAAAAGTTTCATCTTTTTCAAGTTTTGGTTAAGACAAGGTTATGTTTTTCATGAAACCTTTTTGGAACTTTTGTTTCCTTGATGTTTAGGCCATGAAGGCCTAAGGTACTTGGAAAAAGATAGCTTGGTGATGAGGGCTTCATGTTGATGTTTGTCACATGAACAACCTCTAAAGCTTGAGTTTTCTTAAGAAAAGTTTATTATTTCCAAGTTTTACTCAAGAAATAGTTGTGTTTCTCTTGAACCTTTGAAAACTCCATTTCTTTTCTTTGAGGTTTCGGCCATGAAGGCCTTTGGGACTTGAAAAAAATGGTAGCTTGATGATGAGGGCTTCATGTTGATGTATGTCACATGAACAAAACTCTAGAGCTTGAACTTGGTTCCTAGACCAAGTATATTTTCGGTTTTGTCCCTTTATGTTTACCATGAGTTTGGTTTTGATGGAAGTTTAAAGCATAGTAAAATACTCAATGATGAGGACTTGAGATGTTGGTGTTTGAATCATCAAGATCTTGGTCCCTAGAGTTCAAAAATGGTTTATTCTTCTTGATGAAGATTCGGCCATCTTCAAGTTTTTAAGGTCATGATTCATTTTAAGTATTCAAGCACTAGTAGTTTCCTTTTCTTGTGAGGATGAGGTTTGGGTTGGAGCTATGTTCCTTTTTAAAAGTCTTGCAAGAGCTCTAGACAAGATAAAAGTAACTTGCATTCACGTTTACTTTATACTTTGCATAGCATGTTTATTTCTATGCTATCACTAAACCCTAAGATAAGGAATGAACTTGCATAATGCACGTTTAAATTCCAAGCTTCGCATTCCATGTTTATGTTTTAAGTCATCACTTAAGAACTTAAAGATGTAAAACGAGAGCTTGCATATCACCTAAAATAATCTCGAAGCCTTTCTATTTCGGCCTTAAAGTCGATTGTTGCTGGGCCTAGAGCACTAAAATAAAGAATGGAACTTGCATATTTACTTTGAAGCTCTCACTTTACTCTCTAATGAAGAATAAAATGGAATGCATAGCACGTTTACTTTTATGCCATCACCTAAGAGACTAGAGCTCAAAGACTTTCCCATTTCATCTTGAGAAAAGTTAAATCAAGAGGTATTCTCTTGAAATGTATTCGGCCATGTGATGATGAAAGCTCTAGGATGAGTTTTTCATTTGTTACAAGAGCCTATAGTTTATGTTTCAAGTTTTTCCTAAACATAAGTGACATTTATAAGTATTTTGAGTATGTTCATATATTTAGGATTTTAACCATGGGTAAAATTAAAGAGTTGCTGCCCCATGTATTTTATGAAAGTTCTTGACAAGTTAAATTGATTTCGAATGTATTTTTGAAGTCCTAAAATTGTTCCAAGAGAAACTAGTTACCTATGTACATGAAAAAGAAAGTTTACACATGATTTGATGACTTACCAAATTCGATTCTGCCATGATCATTTCCAGCACCTTAAATTATGTTTAGGGTGGTCTAAATATGTTTGAATACCTTGCCAAGTATATGCTAATTGTTCTAGACATTTTAGAGCATGTTTGGTTACTTTAATTGCTTGAAATGTGAATTCTAGAACCCCATAGGTATAGAAAATATGAATTCTGTCCAGATTGATTAACATCCATAGAATCATTATATGATGTCTAGATCAGTGAGAGTGACTCATAATTGGCTTAGGTATTAATTGTTGCATCATAGAAAAAGTTGGATGTGAGAAAGGGTTTAAAACGCCTCTTCTAGAACACCGTAATTCATCTAATACAAGCTTACTGCCAAGGCTGTCCAGCCATGATTAATTAGGTTTTAGGACTTAATAAATCATGGTAATGAGGTTAATCAATCCCTTAGAGGCATAAGAAATTAATTTGAAAGTTTGAGGTTACCCGATTTAGGGGTTTCTACCTTAAGGGATGATTATGTGCCTCTCATTTAATGATGAATTGATGTGTTAGCTCATGACGTATGTGGTGCCATGTGAACTATTACCCTTATGTGATGATTTGTAATCTCATGTTATTGCTTCTTTAAAAGAACCTTAGAGATGCCGAAGTGGTAATTATGTGTTATGCATTAATTATGTGGCATCTTAAAGTAACATGTTAAACTTAGGGTGACTTAAAATATGAGAATGTAATCCTTTGAAACCACCAAACTAAGGGTGGGGACAATGTGATTCTAGCCCCCTAAACCCGTACTTAAAGTCGGGAAGTTGACTTATCCCAAGGGATAAAAGTCTAGATACTAGTGACGACTAGTGTGGTATGAGCTCATAACCTAGAGATTTCTCAAAAGGGAGAAATATGAGGGCGGCCCTAGTTTAAGTGAAAGTTTTAATGTCACCTAAGTAACCAAGATAAGTCACCATGTGCCAAGTACCAAGTTATATAATTTATGTTCTATGATCCAAGTTATATGATTTATGTTCTATGATCCAAGTTATGTGATTTATGTTCTATGATCCAAGTTATATGATTTATGTTCTATGATCCAAGTTATATGATTGAAGTCCCACAGTTTATTTCCCATGATTTATGTAAATACAAGTGATATGTTAAAAGGAACGGATCTCGGAGATTGAGACTTTAGAAAACTCATAATTGAACCAATATATGTCCATGGTTTTATAAATAACCCGAGATACAGGAGGCGTAAATGATGACACTTAGGATAGGAGGAGAACCCTCTTTGGTTTCTTTAGTAAGAATCTCACTCCCTCTATCTCTTTCTTTCCATTACGTCTTCAGAGCGAGATGGCGACGTTCGTGCTGTTCGTTGACACACGCCGGTGGGAGGTCCAGCATGACGCGGAGCATGGGACATTCCATTTTGAGGGCCGATGTAGTGTGCGCATCTTCATGTTTTTGGGACGGCCATTTGCACACCGTATATAGTTATCGCTTCTCCCGACATCCCCTATGGACGGCCCATGATTTTTGAGTGCGGGCACGACACATGAGAGAACCTACAGACCCACTCTGGTTGGTTCACCGACACCGGGAGTATGTGCCACTTATCGCAGACTCGAAGAGGACCTGTGAGAGACTCCTCCCATGGACCATGAGGCTCTGCTTCGCTCCGCCTCGGCGGCCGATGGGGCGAGGAGATCACTCCGTCGGAGGGCTTGCACCCGGACCACGACTGATGGGCGACACGCTCACCAGGGCATGCTCGCACCGTGAGCTCCGCCCGTGGATTAGCTATGTTCCTCCGTACCCGTGATTCTGCTGTAGATTGGAGGGTAGCCATTATTGCACGCACGACACATAGTATGGATGAAACCTCTTTTGTGTTGAGGTTATCCACCTTAGGTTGCACGTGGGTAGAGATGTTTCTTTCTAGTTCATTCCCATGTATTCTGTATTTCCGTTGTATTCCTGTTTATTATGTACTTTAAGAGTCCTGCCCCGTAGGGAAGGCATATTATATATAAAGTATTTCAGTTGTGATGATGTTATGATTCGGAGCCATTTCTATGTTTATATTTATGCACTTTATGATGCCGACCCGGTAAGATGTGCGCGGCTTCTATTTTAAGTAATGTTTTGAAAAAAAAAAATTGACTCGTATTTTCGTTAAAATATTTTTCCAAGAAAAAGAACCATGACAGTAAGTAATGGCTAATATTTGGCCTAAGTACGTACTAGTAGTATTGGGTCGAATATTAGGGTGTTACAGTAGGAGTTAAGGAAGAATGAACAAGACTTGAGAAGAGAAGATGATGAATAGGCCATTGTGTGCATGTGTGAGAAAGAGAATGTGTTGAGAAGTGACAATGAAATTAGGGTTGCATAGCTTACCCATTTTTTATCCTTTTGGGGTTACTTTTGGTTTGATGATGTTTATTATAATGGGATTTTGTCTTTTGAAATGGAGCGCTCCTCTTGCTATAGTTATTTTGGGCTTTGCCCTTCATGAAATACAAAAACACAAGTTTTTTGTTTTAAATGTATGTGTTACGTCTAGACAAAATAATAATGTATGTATTACATAATTTAAATGTATTATTTTTTAGTTGTATACATGTTTTACATATTTATATAACATATGAATGTGTTAAATACTTAATTATTTATGTTATTTTATTATGCTTATTTAAATTTTAGTATATTTTATATATTTATTTGAATATATCCGATTCAACCAGTAATCCACCAGTTCAACTAGTGACCCATTGACCTGGTGCTTTGACTGACTCAATCACCGAGTCGAGATTTAAAACTATGCTTGATAGTATTACTTTTACTATTCAATCCTAAATTAACTCTAGGTTGCTCTTCTATTTCAACTCTCGCACTTGGTCATCGCTCGCCACTCACTAGTCATTGACGGCCCCCTTCCGATTGTCGCCGCTTCCTCTGGTCATTATCTGCCCTCTTCCGATTGTCACCTGCTCACTCATTCGCCTCTAATCTTGCAATACATGAAGCAATGGTTGGATAAAAAATTAGATTCCTTAAACTATACTATCAAATTTTGTACTATTATGTCTAATACTGGCCATATATTGTACAATAAACCAAGTAAGGCCTACACTCATTGAGCAATACAATGCTATTTCAAAATCTATTCGTCACACTAGGGAAGTGATTTCTTAACTCCTTCCTAAATAGCTTGTTTTGATGCTAGTGTATTTGTTCATGTGACATGTTAATATCATAACACGTTGCATGAATCAATTCATCATCAAGGACTTAATGGAATGACTAATATGTTTGAGGAACAATTGAAGCCTAAAGGAGTTTTATTCTTGGATATCAAAATATTTATCATAGTTTTTTAAAAGGTCTAAACAAAGGTATTTATTATAAATGATTTTTCTAATCAGTACCTAGAATACCAAAATAAGTAAGTTTTAAATTTTTAATAAAATTTTTAAGAATATAAAAATTTGGGTCCTTCTACGGGGCCCAAGCTAATTATTAGGCTTTGGAACCCAAGATACATTCAACTAATTATATCATAACATATATAATTCTAAAATTGAGTTTTGCAAACAAGGAAATGGATGATGTGTTATTCAACTAAATCATTTGGTTTCCAGCCTACGGAAAAACATTAATTACATAAGTTTTTATAGGAATAGGATCCAGATTTTGTTCTAGCTCTTTCGATACAATTTATTCTTACTTATTATTTATTCTTTAGATTATTTCATGTCTTACCTTTCATTTTTTTCTTTCTGATTTCAGGCGATCATGACTTATGATGAATAGAATTATGCAAATTGAATTCAATGAAGAAATGAGATACAATATTTTGATGGATAAATTTTCCCCCTACCATTGCTATAGATTGTTTCATGGGATTGATTATTATCTATATTCAAGGGACCTGTTGATTTTGAAGCCCTTTGTTATTTTTCTCTGAATTTTACCTCTCATCTTCTTCCTTCCCATTTTAGGTTTTATGACTTATGACAGATCAAATTTCACAAACTTAACTCATTGAAGAAATGAGATACTTACACTTTTACTATTGCTACTGACAATATGAGACCTTTTCAAGTTGTGATGGACAAGATTTGATTTATTACTGTTGTTGCTTTGATTTTGAAGTTCTTTGTTAATTTTTTTCTTGAATTTTGAGTTTATCATTTTTAGTGTATGACAAAGGACTATTTTAGTTTATTTTATTGTTCAGGAAGTTATTTTTGTTTTTTATCTTTTTAACTGATGAGTTTGACCTATTGTTGATTGTGTTAGCTCTAGAACCCTATAGAAAGCGTCATCGCAAAATATTTTTAGTGATAACACAACTAATTTAAAGAAAATATTTTGAAGAATGACTAAAGGATTCCTTGATTTTCTTGAGTAAAGCAAACAGGGTCTTCCATATGCATAGCATGCTTCTTAAAGCATAAATAATTCCACTGTACATGTGTAAACATGATATATCTCATTTAAAGAGATAGGAACTAAATGGAAGTGAAAATGATATTGTAGAATGAACAAATACATGCTTCACAGACTAAAGAAAATTGTAGCCAACAAGAAACCAAGGCAAAGATCTTCAAAAAGTAGGACGTAAACTTCAGAGAGTACTTTCAAGTTGAAGATTTTAACCTAGCTCTGAAGTAAGAGTGTCATACAACCTTCAATCAGCATGATCGTAATCATCTCATTATCTAAAAGATCTTATTGAAGACTGGAAGATTATTTTTCATCAATTAATTAGAAAGTTCACCTTACAGTGAAACAATGCTCTCTACAGGAAAATGAGAGAAATTTGAAATTCAAATGCAAAAGTCAAATTCGATTATAGACTAATGTGTCATCTCTTCTACAATATGGTCAATCACTCAAGCTTCTAGAAGGAAATGTCAGAAACCTCATTCAGAAATTCAAAAGTAGTTTCTGAGTAATCTCAGAAATCTCCATTTCATAACAGTTTCTGCAACAGCTTTGACAAAAAATTTTCCAAATCTGTTATTGTACATCTTAAGGAAACATGAGTATAGGTTAGTTTGAGTTACAAACCCCGACACAATACCTTTGTATCCTTGATCCAGTAGTGATCGGTGTGAGATAGCTTGAAGAGGCTAATCAAATACTACTTGGTTTGTGACAATAGGAGTTGTCTACTGGTCACGGTTTGGCTTGTAGAGACTAGTTAAAAAACTACTTGGTTGGTGATAGCAGAGGTTGCTACTGGTCACAGGTAAAAGCTTGGGAAGACTACTGTAATGACTATCCTTATTCTTTCTCAAGTTTGAGAAAGGTTTAGCGGAACTCAACTGTTATTGAAAACTAGATGTAGGCAGGTTAGCCAAACCAATATAAAAACTCCTATGCAATATCTCCCTTCTCTTTCATCTTTTATTTATTTACTACATTTTGTTTAATTACTCTACTTCTTTTGAAAAGCTTTCCTTTACACATTTAAATATATTTCTTAGTTCAGAAAGTTCAATTTCTAACATTTCTAATGCTGTTTCTGCTGCACTTCAAGCATAATACATAATAGTAATCTGTCTTAGCTTTTCAAAATGTAAAAAGGAAAAAGAAAAATGAAACACGATTTAACCTCACATTCTTGTGCACTTTTCTACTTATATATTATTGATGGCAAGTTATTATTGTGAAGCAATATTATATTTTGATGGGCAATTTTTTTCCTATGGATGTTATACATGGTGCAATTACTATTTTGCGATGGGATTGAGTATACAAATCAAATGATATTTTTTTTCACACAAAAATATTTGATATAGGATTCAAAAAAACCCAATAAGATTTTATTGTTCAAGTTATTTTAATTAGAGATTGTAACAATATAATAGTTATAATATTTATAGTTAATTAAAGTTTATTACAATCGTGTAGAATAATTGTGATTAAATCACTATCTAGAGAATAAAATGTGAATTTTTTTAGATTGGAACATTTTAAAATTTTCAATTTAAAATTTATTTAAATTATTACTAATCATATATTTAATTTATTAATTAGACATAATTTCAAATTTCTTATCAAAAGAAGTCCCCTAGAGTAGGCAGACAGAGCAACACAAGGCCAGAGTTTAATTGAACTCAAAAACTAAGTACCTACTCATGTGTACACTAAGCAAAGCTGAATATGACAAAATTATTATTTGTGACACAACGAAGAAAATATAGGACAGGCTGCACATGCTGCACAAAGGCACTGATCAAGTAAAAGAAACAAATATCAGTATGCTGGTTCATCAATATGAGATATTTAAAATGACAGATCATGAAGATATTGATGAAATGACCACAAGGTTTATGCTTATCGTAAACCAACTAAAGGTATTAGGCAAAAGATATTCTAACTTTGAAATTGTTAGAAAAATCTTGAGAAGCCTCCCTACCAAATGGCTACCTAATGTAACGCCCCATGCAAAAATCTTAGAATGAGGTTATATGAGGGTGGCCAGTCCAGATCATCCTCAATGGGGTAATTTAATATTAGGATGAGGTTATATGAGGTTTAGATAGCAATCCGTGCAAAAATCACAATCCCCAATTTTCCTGTGTATAAATGACCAAAATGCCCCTAAGGTCACTCTGCCCAAGAAATTGAGGACAGCCGTCTAGGCTATCCTCAAGGGATTAGTTTAATATTTAAAGGGGATTATATGTGTTGTGCATGATGATAACGTTGAAAATCTCAGTTTTTGGTTTTTCCATGCGCGAAATTACCAAAATACCCTTACTGTAATTTAACGCGGGATTATTTGTCGATTGGACCTGGACATTACCTGGGTATTTGAAATGTGGATTTTAAGAGATGTATGATATCTGTTTAAGCCTGGATGGTCCTGAAGAGTTTTTATGCCAAATTACTATTTTGCCCCTAACTAGTGCATAATGAGCTTAATTAAGCGATTAAGAAAATACATGCAATATTAGGCTCTAATTAAAGATAAATTTATTTTAATTATTAATCTTAAGTCAAAATAATTAACTGAGATTATTTGAGGCTTAAGATTTCTTAGGAAAAGTTAAATCCCTTTCTTAATCTAAGAGCTATTAAGACTTTAAAAAAATCAAAAAGTGAATAGTATTTTCTCTATCTTTTTCCTTAAAATTAGGAAACTTGTTGGTATTTGAATTTCAAAGTAAATGAGGTTATTTCAAACTAAGTGTATAAGACCACTCCTTGATCATGTCTTGAAAGCTTTAAACACTTAGTTACTAACCCAAACACTTAATTTTCAATTCCTAACCCTTTGCCTAATCAAAACTATCACTAACCCAAGTTTTAACCCACATGAAAATTTAGAATTTTTCCCTCCAAAGAGCCAAGGAAAGGCATCAGCCTTCCCTCCCATTCCACCTTCATATTTAATTTTTTTTAACACCAAAAACTCTCATTTTTACCATCCACTTTTTTGGTGGTGTCTTGCTCTCAAAGTTGGCCAAAAAAATCCTCTCTTCTCTCTCATCTCAAGAGTTCTTCTTTTCTTCTTCCTCCACCACAAGAACTTCCATCATCCACCATTTCTCCACCTCAAACCACCACATCACCACCATAGATCATCCCCAAGATACACAACATTTCTATTTCTAAACACAAAAAGTCAGGAAAAATCCTCCACCCCTTTTCTTCCCCAATTGGCTGAATCTTTGTGGTGCTCTAAGAGAAAATTTTTCTTCTCATTTTTCTTGCACAAGATCAAGCTCTTTTCTTGTAAACAAGAAAACAACTTTGGTAGAGATTTTGTTTTGAGTTCCTTTTCTTTTCTTGGTTTAATTTCGATTTTGTATGTTGGAGCAAAATGGAAAAGTTTTCTTCTTTTATGTTTCCCTCTCATTTTTGTTTTTGATGATGAAAGAATGATTGAGTTTTTGCTCTTTTTCTTCCTCTCCATTTCGGTTTGAGCTTGCCTTTTTCTTCATTATTCTTTTTGATTTTGTTGTTGTTGGATGGTTAAAAACCATAGCTTGATGATAAGGGTTTTGATATTGGTTCTGTTACCATCATTTGTTTGACTTCTAGAACTCAAGGTTTGATTTTTGGTTTCAAGAGAAAAATGAGAAAAGATTGTTTTGTTGGTTTTTCTTTGAGCTTGATGTTGAGTCTAAGAAATGAGGTTCTTGGAACTATGGTGTTAAGAGACATTAAAGCTCACTTCCATTTGTTAAGATTAATTGGGGTTGGAAGTATCATTCTTTAAAATCTTGAAATGAGCTCTAGTAAGATATAAAAATAGACTTGTATCATGTTTATATTTCAAGCTCTTCCATCTCATGTTTATATTTCAATGCCTTGCATATCATGTTTATTTTCAAGTCATCACCTTAAATCTTCAAGGCTAAAGAAATGGATTTTCATTTCCATGTTTAAGTTTCAAGTATTGCATTTCATGTTTATATTTCAAGTTATCATCTAAACTTTAAAGATATAAAAATAAACTTGCATTTCCATATTTATATTTCAAGTCTTACACATCATATTTACATTCCTAAGCCATCACCTTATGATGACAAAGCATAAAATGAGGTGGCATATCATGTTTATTTTCGTGTCATTATCTAAATCTCTAGAACTCAAAGACTTGTCCCTGTATCTTAAATGAAAATTTTGATCATGGTTATTTCTCTTGAATGTATTTTCGGCCATGACAAAGTGTTGGTCTTAGAATGGATTTTATTTTGACTTAAGGTTCAAAACTTATGTCTTGTAATTTTTGAAAGAATTGAAAACTCTAGAAGTATTAAAAATATGGTTTTTATGGACAAAACCTTATTAATAAAATATTTCTTTTTGCTACTGCCCAAAGGGTTAATAATTGTATTTTCAAAGGGATAAATTAATTTCAAGTGTTTTCATTGACTTAGAATAAATTTAGAGGAAACTAGTTACTAGAAATGATTAATTCTTCAATTTTTGATGCTATTAGAAGTTAAAATTATAGCTACTAATTTGATCTTTTTAAATCTGTAATATGATGTTTGGAATGGTCTAGAGGTGTGAAAATTATTATTAATTGTTGTAAAAATCATTCTTGGCACTTTAGGCAAGACTAGTAACTAGAAATGTGTAAAATTGTAATTTTTGAAAGCTTCTAGCAATTTGAATTTTGGCTACTGCCTGAACTATTTTGATTCAATATGGCGCTATTTGGGATTATGTAATTGTGTAAAATTTGCTAATAATTAGTGTAATAATTTTTTTTAGCACTTGGAGAAGAACTAGTAACTAGAAAGGATCAAAAATGTTATTTCTAGAGCACTTAGGGATTGAATTATGGATTCTATTTCAGCATGTATTAATTTTGTAAAAAGATGTTTGACACTTAGTATATGTGTGAGAATCACTAATAATTAGTATAGGAACTAATTTTAGCATCTTAGAAAAAGTCGATAACTAGAAATGGTCAAAAACGTAACTTCTAGAACCCCAAAATTGTTTATTTCAAATGCTGCCCAAACTATCCAGCACTATGTAGTAATGTTCATGAGGTTAAAAATTAGTGGGAATCATTGTAATTGATCTCTTAGATGCATAAAAGAATAATTACTAATGTTAGGATAAATCGATTTGTAGTTTTGACCCGTTTAAGGGCTAATGAGTAATTACCGACAATTTGAGGATGAAAATGTGAATGATATCTGTGATGATCTTTAATACATTGTGTATATATTTGTATACCTTACTGAGCATAGCATATGCATTGGCTGAGTCCAGTCCTTGATTCCGGCATACTGGGTAGGAGCATGTTTACCTTTCAATAAGATATTGATGATGGCATGTATAACACCCCGATTTTTCTGTCTGAGGGAAATGACCAAAATGCCCCTGAGGTCATTTCCTGACCCGAATTCGAGGGTAACCAACCTCCGCCCCTCAAGGGTCAACTCAATGTTTGAAGGGATTGAATGGCCTTGAATGCTTCCGGAAGCAAAAATCTCGCTTTTCTCCAGCTGGTCAAATGACCAAAATACCCTATAGCTGCTTTACGCTGCAAGCGCTGCTTGAGCCCGAAACTTTCCTCAGAGGTTTAAAACATGTTTTCATGTGTCTAGAGGTCTCTGCTCAAGTCCTGGTGGTCCCGGTAGCTTTAGTGCAAAATTATGATTTTGCCCCTAGAATAGTTGTTTTTGAGCTTAATGACGTAATTACAAAACCTAAGTAATATTAGGCTCTAAATGAAGATTAATTAATTTTCCTAATTAATCTAGAGTCAAAATAATTTATTAAAGTTAATTAGAACCTAAAATTGCTTAGATTAAACTTAAATCCCTTTTTAGAATTCAAGATTTCTAGTCTTGGAATCTTGAATAGTGTTTTCTCTCTCCAATTCCTTAAATCAAGGAAGTGTGTCTAGAGTTGTTTAGACTCTAAATTAAGGATCTAACTCACTAATGGTGCAAGACCACTCCTTAATTATGTCTAGACCACCCTAATTATCCATTTTCCTTACCTAAACACTTTCTCACAAATTCCTAATCTTAAGCATAATCAAAGATACACTTAAACACAACTCTAAATCATAATTAAATTGCAAAACAAACCTCCCCTTGGTTGTAACATGGCCGAACAGCCATGTTCTCTTTGGCCACATGATTGAATTATTTTCTCACTCTTTGAAGCCATGCTTGAGCCATACCTTGAACCATACCTCACCATGCTTTGAACCATACCTCACCATGCTTCAAGACCACAACATCTCACCTCATGTAACTCATGGGCTGCACTCCCCTTAGCCGAAAACACATCAGCCCCTCACCCCCTCCATTTGCTTCATTTCTCTTTAAATAAAATGCCTTGAGGAGCTTGCACCACTTTTAGATTATTTGCTAAGTTTAGGAACACTCAAAGCTTTTCTTTTCTCTCAAAGTTCTAGTGTTCTTCAAGTTCTTCAAGTTCTTCAAAGTTCTTCACCTTCTTCATCTTCTTCTTCCATCTTCAAGTTCATCACACCAAGTAGGGATTTCCTTTCATGTATTCTTTTCTTTAAAGTTCTTGTTCTAGCTTTATGTTCATAGTTTCTCTTGATTCTTTTTAGAACTTCTTTTCCTTTCCTTGTTCTTTCTCATTTTCGGCCATGGGCCTTGAAGTTCAAAGGAATGAGAGCTTGATGATGAGAGTTTCATGATGATGTTCATCATTTGAAACAAACTCTAGAGCTTGACCTTTGTTCTTGAGCAAAAATGTTTCTAGTTCTTCCTTTCTTGAACTCTTGAGAACTTTAGTTTTGATGGTGATTTAAAATGGTTCTAAGAACTCAATGATGAGGTCTCATGATGTTGGTGTTAATATATCATCAAGATCATGGACTCTAGAGTTTCAAAATGTTCTTTTGTTCCTTGAAATTTTGGCCATTTCCTTTTCTTTTACATGTAAAATGTTTTGATTTTCTAAATACGTTATGTTGAGTTCTAAGAACTCTAGCCTTTACTTTATCTTGGTTTGATGAGTTTGGGATGAGGTTTAAGTTCCTTTAAAGTCTTGTTAAGAGCTCTAGAGAGATAAAATGAACTTGCATAATTTATCTTATGCTTGCACTCATATTTACATTCTTGTTATGCACCTTTACTTTCAAGCTATCACCTAAGAACATAAAGATTAAAATGGAACTTGCATCATCACTTAATTTAATTCTCAAAGCCTTTCTATTTCGGCCTTAAAGTCGATTGTTGTTGGGCTTAGAGTACTAAAATAAAGAATTGAACTTGCATCATCACCTAATTAATTTCTCGAATGCCAATCTATTTCGGCCTTAAAGTCGATTGTTGTTGGGCCAAGAGCACTAAAATAAAGAATTGAAGCTTGCATATTTACTTTTAAGCTTGCACGTTTAAGTTTATGCCTTGCATATTTATTTTAAGTCATCACTTTACTTTGTAAGCAAGATTAAAAATGAAAAGCATGAGCACGTTTATTTTATTTCATAACTTATGAACCTAGAGCTCAAAGACTTGTCTATTTCACTTCAAGTTAAAGTTTAATGTGAATGCATTCTTTGAATGCATGTTTTCGGCCAAGTAGTGATGATGAACTTGCAATGAGTTTTCATCTAGCTACAAGGTCTAATAGTCTATGTTCTAAGTTTTTATTAAAGCTTTACAAATTTTTACAAGGTTATGTTATCATGAGATGTGATTTTATTCCCTTTTAGAAGATGAAATATATTTTGGTCACTGATCAAAGGCTTCCTTTAGCCTCTTGATGAATTGAAATGGTTTGCAAGGAGTTTTAGAAATTCTAAATTGATTCCAAGAGAAACTAGTTAACTTATGTACCTAGAAATGTCAATTTAAATCCTTTATTGAAGCTAAATGTTTTCGATTCTGATATGATGAGTGCGATGCTGTATGATGATGTTTTGATGTGTTAGAATGTGTGAAAATATCATATGATGATGTAGAAATGATTCTATGCATAATAGGTAAGAAACTAGCTAACTAGAAATACCGTAAAGCTAGAATTTAACATAGTTTTGACCCATTTGTTTATGGAACTTATCCAAAATGTTTTAATGGGAGCATAATCAGATTAGGATTGTTTAGACATGAAAAACTTGATAACATTTGGATTAGAATCGAATTCTAACTCTTATAGGGAAACTAGTAACTAGAAAACCGTAAAAGTGCAAGTTTAGAACTCTTAGAACATTTATTTTACTGGATTCTGTCCAGCACCCTTACAACATGATAAACGTGATTAATAATTGGTCCTTAAGCATAGGAATGCCTCATAATTGATTTAGATTTAATTCATAGCGCCTTAGGCGAAGACGGAACCAAGAAAGGGTCGAAAACGTAAGTCCTAGAACCCCGTAATCACGAAAGTTAGAATTCATTTCTATGCTATTCAGATTTAAGTGTGAACATGAGGATTATGAATGATGTTTAATTATGAGCCCTCAAGTGCATAAAATATGAGTGACGGATGTTAGAGAACCATATCTCATGATTAAGACCCGTAAGGGTCAAAGCATAAGCTACCGTAAGGATAAACGATTGAATGTTCCATGATGATGCATGTGGTATGTAAATGATGATGATGTTATTCATATGAGGAATTCATGAGGATATATGTTTATGTGGCATAAAGCAAATTTGGAAGGAATTCAAGGTGAATGTTTTGTGCCGCCAAATTTCGACAAATTTGGGGACTTAAAGAGATTTTGAAAATTAAGGTACTAAGATGGGTTCTAGGATGACACCGGTTCGGCCGAGCACCTCCATAGAACTCATGTGACATTGGTACACTTTATACTCTTAGGTGACACCTGCTCACTGAAAGCACCCCTAAGAGAATTGCCTCCCAACCCGCACTTATAGTCGGGATTTATGATTTATGACACGCTTATCGTTAAGGGTAAGTAAGAACTAGTGACGCACTAGTTAAGGTATGAGCTCATAACCTCGAGATGTGACACGCCTGGGTGACACCGGTTTGGCGAGCACCCCGCCTCGATTGTCTTTAGTGGTGGCCCATGAGGAAGAGATGTTTCATGATTATGATTATGTTACTAAGTTTGTCCCATATGAACGCTACTTATTGCTACTTTATGCCACTCGAGTATGATAATGCTTGATGTTATGTTTTTATGTATGTGCATTAGGTAGTGCCATGCATACATCTACTATTATGTTGCATTCTATGACATTAAGACTATCCTAAAAATGAATGGACTCTTGGCTAAAGTATATTTTAAAGTTTAAAATGAACTTAATGCATGTTCACCATTTTGTATAATTAAACCTAAGGTTCCCCGAGGACGAGATGATGACACCTAGGTAGTAGGAGGCCCTACTGAGATTCTTTTAGCAAGATTTTCACTCCTCTATCTCTTTCTTTCCTCACACGCCTCAGATGGCGACGTCAGAGTGTTCGTGGGACACCTCGACATGGGAGGTGCACTATGACCCGCCCACGGGTCATATCATTTTGAGGGCAAAGGCACGTATGGGTTTTCGCTATGTTCGTAGACGCCCCTTCGCCATCCCGCGGCACACCCATCGCCTCCCCGATCGCACCCCTATGGCGACTACAAGGTGTTTTTGAGCCGCACGACGCATGATGAGAGAGTGCTCGTGATGCACACCGGCCACCATGCGAGACTATCCCGATTATGTGCCTGACCTACTTCTGAGACCGACTCGCCTGAGGACCCGCCTACCCATCCGTATAGCGAGAGCTCGCCTCTCTCCACCATTGACGAGTGAGGGCAGTGAGGATACCGTGACTCAGCCACGACTTGCATGGTGACCGGAGATGCGGCCACACTGCGGGGGTCACTCTCGATCCCCGTTCCGCCTCTTTACGCCCGAGGAGCTCGCTCAGTTTCCCGGATACTTGCCTCGTTCGCGAGATGGACATCAGTAGGAGGTGACGATCAACCGATGGAGTACCCGGTTAGAGCACACACCACTTAGATGGGGATAAACCTTCTTTTGTTTAGAGGTTATCCCATTAGATGCACTCGGGTAGGGGTGTAAATCATGTTTATATTTATGTTGTATTTCCTTTCATGTATTTCCCTTGTACTAAATTAAGTCCCACACTTATAAGTGGGCAAGTTATATATATATATGAGATGATATTCAGTGTTATTCATGGTGTGCCTTATGCTATGACGTTATGAGATGTATGTTTTGTTCGTTACATGATATATCGCATCACGCGGCTCTCACTTTGTATTTCAAAAAAAAATTTACCCGTATTTTTCGCTAAATATTTCTAAGTAAAAATGAGAACTATGAAGTAGCAGACTAATGATTAACCTAAGTATGTTCTAGAGTATTGGGTTAAAAATTAGGATGTTACAGCATGGTTATGTGAATTATTTTATGATGAACGGCAATAATGATTGGGATATTTGAGATGCATACTTGAAGTGTTTTATGAGCATGAAATGTAAAATGATAAGTTATGATATAATCATATATTGCATCTCTAAATAACATGCTAAAGTTAAGGTGACATAAAACACATGGAAATGATCCTTTAGACTCCCCAAATTAAAGGTTATGAAAGGTGATCCAAGTGAGTAGCCTGTTCATAATAAGAAAGTTAGGTTAAGGAAAGGAAGTGATGATTTTCCCCTCTATTACCCCTTATTAAATGTAGTAACAGCTAGTTAGGTTGAGCTCATCCTAGGTGATCGGTGTGGTGTAGTTTTGGTGTTGCGTTTAAAATCGCCGGGGAAGGTGAGATTTTTGGTTTAGGGAGTGCACGTAAGAGGGTGGTTATTAAGAAAGGAACTTGAGAGTTCAATTATGAGAAATTACATTATCATGGGATCTCTTGCCTCCCATGCATGCTAAAAGTTGTATCGTTCATCATGTTTGCATTGTTTTACTCGTCATTCGATTGCATAATTTGAATGCTAAAGAAAAAGATGAAAGATTGCATGCATAGTGGATATGTTCCTTATGCTTCTAAATTATGTCATTGTGTACTTGGAATATTGCATAAGGTATTGATATGCATTCATGACTTAGTATGCTGCATTCATAACATTAAAATGCATGCTAAAAGACATGGGTCTCAGCTAATGGTATTTGTAATATGATAAATAAACCGTATTTATGTCCACTACTTTTATAATGAAACCCGAGGCTCCTTAGGACGATGATGATGTCACATGTGTGGAGACGGAAACCCTACTGAGATTCTTATATAAGTTTCTCACTCCCCCTCTTTCTTTCCATCTTCGTCGTCAGACAAGATTGATAGTGATGTTCATGGACAACCTTGAGATGTCGACGTAAAATTTGCACTATGGTCAAGATCAGAGAGGCATAGCGGAAGCGGAGATATAGGCCTTTCTATTTTCAAAACATAGAAGTTGTCTCGTCTTCATACATGCTCATAACTTAATCATAGTAGATGTGCACCCACGAGGGGTTTAGTTACATTTTAGTCATGTTTAGCTTTTGAATTATTGTATACTCAACCTCTATGAGTGGGTTCAGTTATTTGATGTGGTATTATAATTGTGGGATACTTCCACATTATTATTACTAATATTTGATATGTTATTTAAAGTCAATGTTATGATGTGATGATGTTCTTAATTTATGTTACACTTTGTTGTGATTTGCATGTATACTATATGATGAATAATTATATGCTATAACTTACATGCAAACGGCTAATAGTTTGGCCTTTCAATTAAAAAAAAATGGGTCGTATTTTCCATAGACTTATTTTCAAAGTTTGAAACTAAGTAAAATTCTGAGATGAAAGAGTAACAACTAACGATTAACCATTATACATCCTAGGCGTATTGTGTTGAAAGTTAGTGTGTTACACCTAGGGTCATAGCCATTATGGAAGCTAAAGATCTTCAAACTCTCGATTTGGATGAACTCATTGGGTTACTCAAAACCCATGAGGTAGTACTCTTTGAAATGCATACTGAATCCATTGAAAAGAGCAAGTCCATGGCCTTGAAATCCTTTCATCAGAAGCTGAATAAGGCTAAAGCAATGAAAGTTGTTGAAATCTCTGATGAGGAGGAAGAGTTAGATGATGAGATAGAAGAAGAAGATGCAGACGAGCTCCATGCTGGTGAGAAAGTGTCAAAAGCTTAGAGAGGCAAGATAAAGAGAAGAAGAGACATTAAACTCAAGAAAGATAGAAAGGGCAAGGTAAAATCGGAGGCGCCACTTGCTAAAAATGTAGAGAGAAAAGACACTTTAAACCAGAATGTCTCAAGCTCAAAGGTCCATGGAAGAAGTTCACATCCAAAAAAAAAAGGTATGCTGGCCACCTGGAGCAAATCAGAGGAAGAGAAGAAAGGATCGGAAGACCAGGAGGAGCTAGATGTTTCAAACCTATGCTTTATGACAGGCTATAGGTCAGAAACTAAACTCGAAGTAAACAATTTCGGCTTTGATCTTTCCTATGATGAACTCTTAGCTTTATATGAAGAGTTGCTTGAAGATTCTCAAACTCTTTACTCTCACTATTTCAACCTAAAAAAGAAATATCAAAAGGTTGCTATACAACTTGAAATGGCCAAGGCAGAAGGCTTGAAGAAGAAAAATTTTAAGGAGAAAATAAAGTTTTAAATGTGAAGTTCAATGCCTTAGAATCTAAAGTCTTAGATAAAAATGAAAAACCCAGAAAGTCATTTTTAAGCTAGTGAAAACCTCAAATTTTCTTAAATCTAACCTTGAAAAAATGGTAGATGGTTCAAGGAATCTTGAAGAGGCCATATTTTCAAAGAATCGGGTTAGGATATAAAGAGGAAATAGACGAGAAAGGGAAGACAACGTAGCCAAAGAAAGTATAGAACAAAGTTTCTTGCACTTTTTGTCATAAAAAAGGACACCCGCCTAACAAGTGTTTCATGAGAAAGAAGTCTATCAAAGAAGTCAGGAAACCTCCCCCTTGAAAGACTAACCAAAAAGGAAGGAAAAAGGTATAGGTACCTAAATTAGAAACTGAGTTTGTTGCAGGTGTATCTAAGAACACACATTGAAGCAGACAACAAGTAGTACATGGACAGTGGCTGCTCTAGATACATGTCCAGATGCAGGAGGTGGTTCAGAAACCTGAAGCTAAGAATTCTAGATCAACAAAATTTGCTGATGGAGATAAGGTCAGGGTCACAGGCATCGAAAATGTTGGTAAGGATGACTTCCACCAAATTTCTGATGTATTGCTTGTTGATGGTCTGACTCACAATCTATTAGGTATCAGCTAGTTTTGTGACCAAGGTTTTAATGTTTTATTCAATACTCATGCATGTAAGATAGTAAATCCCACTTCAGGATAAGTCATCTTATCTGGAAAAAGACATGATAACACATAAGTATTGTTCTTGGACAACCTTTTAGATCAAGATATAAAATGTCTCGCATCCTTCACGGATGATAAGTCACTGTGGCATAAGAAGCTTAGGCATGCTCATATGAAGTTCATTTCTGAGTTCTCTCAGAAAGAGTTTGTTAAAGGTCAAATTTGAAAAACACTCAACTTGTGATTTCTGTGAGAAAGGTAAGCAAACCAAGGTTTCTTTCCATAACAAAAATGTGGTTTCAACCACTAGTCATTTGAGCTTTTACACATGGATCTTTTCGGATCAACCAAGATTGCTAGTCTTGCTAAGAAGAATTACTGTCTTGTCATTGTGGATGATTACTCTAGATTTACATAGGTTATCTTTCTAGCTTCTAAGGATGAGATAGTAAAAACATTCAAAGTTTTTGCAAAATGAGTTTGCATTGAAAAAGATTCTCATATCATCTCTATCATATCAGATCATGGTGGAGAATTTAAAGATCATGTTTTCGAAGAATTTTGTGAAAAACATGGCATCCTTCATGAGTTTTTTGCATTTAGAACTCTTCAACAAAATGGGGTTGCTAAAAAAAAACTAAAGCTTATAGGAGATGGCCAGGACAATGCTTTAAGAAAGCAGTTTATCAAAAGGTTTTTCGGTAGAGGCTGTTAACAACTCTTGCTAAATACAAAACAGAATCTTTCTAAGATCAATCCTAAATAAACACCTTATCAACTATAGAATAGTCGAAAACCCAACATATCATATTTTCACATCTTTAGCTCATCATGTGTTATTCTTAATACCAAAGACAAACTTGCAAAGTTTGATCCAAAGTCTGATGATGGCATTTTCTTAGGTTACTCATTTGTCTCTAAAGCTTACAGTGTATACAACAAAAAGAACACAATGCGTAGAAGAGACAATACACATCAAGTTGAAGGAGCCAAAGGAAGACTTTACTGATGATCTTGAATAATTGAAAAAGGATCTTGAAAAACTAAATCTCAAGAACTCTTTTGAAAACAAGCAGATGAAAGCTCAATCTTCAGACAGTAGCTCTAGAACATGGATACTTTAGAAAGCTGGCTCAAGACTCCAAAGCCATTAGAAAGTGATCTTTCTGAATATGAAGAAAAGCACTTTGAAGATGAAAGAGAAGCTAAAGATCTACAAGGCAAAAGAAACTACAAGGGAGTTTTTGATTTGAAGGTAGTTTCTCAAAATAAAGTTCTCGGAGAGATTTTTAAGGGAGTAAGAACTAGATCATCCCTTAGATAGCGTTTGGTTAGTGTCCTGAGACAAAAATACAGGGACAAAGACAGAAATACAGAGACAGTAGAGACAGAGACATAAAAATTATTATCCCCACTTTCCTCACAAAAGAGTTAAATTTCTGTCTCTGTGTTCTGTCTCCACTATCCCCACTTTTGGAGGGACAGAAATACAGAAAATTTCTATCTCTAAGATAGAAAATTTTTCTATCCCCTTACCCCATCTTTGCTACTAAACATGATACAGGGACAGTCTGTCCCCATATTTGTGTCTTGGGACACAAACCAAACATTTCCTTAGAAATCAGTCAAATTGTGTTTTCATCTCCATCATTGAACCTCAATGTATTGAAGAAGCTTTGAGTGATCAAAATTGACTGGATGCCATGCAAGAAGAACTTGACCAGTTTGAGAAAAGCAAAATCTGGACGCTCATTGAAAAGCCAAAATGAAATACCATCGTTGAAATAAAATGAATGTGTAAAAATAAGGTTGATAAAGCTGGCAAAGCCATTCGAAACAAAGCAAGAATGTAATATATAATCTACATGTATTCATTTTTTAAAAAATAAAGAATCATTTATGAAATTTTTACTTCTTTAAGTTTTACTTTATACAAATTAAATTTTGATAAAAATATTTATATATATTTCTTATAAATTTTCATTAAGATTTTTAATTGATCCATATAGATAAGGACTTCAAAGCCCAAAATTTGACTTGGGCTTCATAGAATTGCCCTTAAAATTTATTTTTTCAATATCAACTTTTTTTTTTTACCCAATATTCTGAGGATATTTATTGGATAAATCGTGCTATGAAAGCAAGAGAAGTCCTAGTGACTTTGACGCAGGCTACACGGAGATGATGGTCTTGCTTCAAAATTGTG
Source organism: Dalbergia cochinchinensis (assembly GCA_031216125.1). Classification (NCBI taxonomy): domain Eukaryota; kingdom Viridiplantae; phylum Streptophyta; class Magnoliopsida; order Fabales; family Fabaceae; genus Dalbergia; species Dalbergia cochinchinensis. The sequence continues at coordinate 46,149,646 of CM062373.1, read as the reverse complement.
AGCCAATAGAGAACGTGGGCGGCAGGCAGGCACGCATCCCGAGCCCGTGTTTATCCATCTGTCCGCACCGAGGGAGAATGCCACTAACTGTTCACGCATTTGCGGTCTTTCACAACACGACAAACCGGAAACGAGGATTCTTTCGACTCAGCCGTCTATTCAACACTTAGGATATCCTCGGTTAGTAGGAGCAAAAATAGGATGTATATTTTAATGAATAAGTTTTATATTTAAAATTATATATAAATTTAATTTATAAAAAATTTATTTTATTTTTATTATTCAACTAAATATATTTTGATAAATAAATATTTAATTAAAATATTTATTTTATTGTTATTAGACAAAATAAATGTGTAAAAATAATAAAGACTAATATTAATATAATGAACACCCACCCTAGCGTTAGAATATTTCTTTTATTTTATATTAATAATTAATTTTAAAAAATATGTAATTTTAATATGTTAAAAAGTGAACGCATCTATAAGCTTTTGGAAAAGTTTACAGACACATTTAAAACTTTTTAATGTATAAAAAATGTATCAAAATTACACGGACGGAGTAACATTTTTGCGGTCCATCCATCATCAATTCGATTCGATTACTCCCACTCTTCCCTTCCCCAATTGCCTTGCTTTTGCTGTGCGTCGCTTTCTTCCCCCACGAAAACGGAAAGACCTGCCTGCAATTTGCTGACTATCGCCCATTTCCAATTTGCAGAAAAGACACACAGAGCCATTATCTCCAAGCCACATGGTTCCATGCACAGTACACGCACTCTCCAAAATGCCCATTAATGACAGTAAAAAAAAAATACCCATTCATGGAAAAGTAAAGCTACCTAGATAGCCAGCCAGCGCACCTTGATTTGGTCGCCACTTTCTCCTCCAATTCCAATAAGTAACAACGCGCATATTCTCTCTTCTCTTCCCTCATTCATACCACCCTCAAAGAAACAAAACCTCTCTGAAGTCACTGAAATTTCAACCTCTTCGCAGCACTTCCGGTTTGGTGAAGCTCTCTCCTCTCAATATACAGCTGATCTTTGTGTGTGTGTGTGTGTGTGTGTGTACTGTGCGTGTTAGCGTTCAAATCGGGTTATATATCAGTAAAAATTCACGTGAGTCAGCTTTTGAAAAATAAACAGTTAATTATATATTTAAATAATCGTTTTGTTCTTTTTTTAATTTTTTTCAAACACTAATTGACTTTGATCTGCTGGTTTCGTTGGGACATATTTTTATGCTGTACTACTGTTGCTGCTTCTCTACTTCTACCATTCTCCGAGTTAGTTTCCAAAGCAAAGCCTCTTTGTTATTTTTTTTGTTTTAAACAAACATTGTCATAATCCTGTTCCTCTGTCTGTGTCAAAGAAATCTTTTCTCATTTCACTTGAATTTTTTTTTTCTCAAAGATCATACTTGTGGAGCGTCATCGCATCTCTGGGAGGGGAGGTTTTTGAAGGGAAGGAAATCAGAGGGAGGCCAGGGTCACTTTTTATTTTTTATTTTTTGGAAAATATATTTTAATTTGAGAAATTTATAAAACAAGAAAGGAAAAAAATATGATAGACTATCCTTCCTTCATCCTTTCTTTCTATCATTTTGTTTTTGATGTTGCAAAAATCGGAAATATGATACCAAACTGTAATTTGTGAAATATCAATATGGATTGTTGTGACTTGTGACTTGTGACTTGTGACTTGACATCTTCACTTGGGCTGAGCGAGTGAGTTGCATGATAATGTGGTGATTTTTCTTTTTTTCTTCGTTCCCCCTGAAATTATCATGACCTGTTTAATTTCTTTTTGAAGCTGTTTCTTAAATTGTCACCATTTTTTGGTTTCTTTTTGAATGCGTGGTCTGAATTTACAGATTGTTTTGGGCTGTTTTTACATACCATTTGAAATTCCTTAAATAATCTACTGGGTCTTGATCCAAAAGCCCTATTCCTATTGTAAGTGATCTTTTACACTGATCTGATCAGTTCTTAAGTCTCTGTGAATGATCGGTTTGCGCTTATTCAAACACACTCCATCAGATGAACATTAACATTGAATTATTTTTATTCTCTGCATTTTTTTTAATTTAATTTTCTGGTTGTTTGCTTGGTACTGGTACGAGTATGTGAGTAGAGAAGGTTTGATTGGTGATGTCTGCTTCCAGTTATGCTAAGAATGAACTCTACAAGATAAGAAACTATCTGTTGTTATTGGTATTATACGTATGAAGAAAATTTCTGGTTTTCTCATATTAATGCACGACAAGAGGTTTGGCCCATTCATTTTCATATTTAGCCCTTAATTGTATCAGAAATTTTTGTTTGAAAATTGAGTAGGAATGAAGGGCATGGGGTCTGATCAATCTTCTAGTTTTGCCTCTTTTCTGAACAAGATTTGTGTTGAATAGTTGTTGTACAAAGGTATTCTCAGATTACATAACTCTAGCATTTGTACTTCATCAAGCTGGGGTGGTCTTGTTCACTTGAGTTGCAGAATATTGTGTTTAAATCCTAGTAGGATTGATTGGCATTTCTATTTTAAACTGATTCTTTTGGATCCTTGATTTTGGTATTATGTTGTTTGCTTTGAAAATTAGACTCTACTATGTTTGTTTTTACTTAGTTTGATGAGAAAAGGCTTTGCTGTTATTTGTTTGTTTAGTTTGATGAGCATAAATATCCTACATGACTACATCAGTTTGATTAAAGAAATGGGACATATAACATAATTTAACTTGTTCCTTATAGTTTATTCTCTTCGGATTTTGAAGCCATGTAACATTTTACTAAGAACATTGTGGCGTAATTTGATCCATGTAGCCGACCCTACCTAATAAGACAAGACTTAGTTGTTGACATTGCTGTACCATTTTACTATGAAACTTTAGGTTACTGTTTGAGCTGCATGTATCAAATTACATGGAGAAATTCATTTCCACTGACTGTCTTGTCCTTGCCAGTCATTATGGTTTTGTTCATTACTTAGGCTTACTTAGGCTGTACATTAGAGAAATCACTAATGTGATTTTAGCAATTGATTGGGATTTCTCTTATGTGAATGTGATTGATAATCTGTGCTGAAGAGGGATTTCTTTTCTTAACAAGTTAACTAATTTATTTGATGAATTGCTGATGATGTCATATATTGCGTTCAGAATGCATTTGAAGAGGGTGGCATTCTGTATGGGAAAAAGGTTTACATCTTTAGTTGCACTTAGCATAAGCAGCTTTCAAACTATCATTTTGAATGGAGGCAATTTGAATTTGCTAGGTAGCCATTTCCACGTTTGTGCTTGTTCATCTGCAGCTCTTCTGCTTGTGTTTAATGGTGAATTAGATCTCAAACATGTTGTAGTAGCTGTAAGATTTATACATATATCATAAAGATGGGTTTTCTAAGTTGATTTTTGCTTATGTTCTTTTGCATGAAAATTACATTTTTTTTTTTATCTTGTAGATAAATAATAATACGCTCCTTCTAGCTTGGTTCTGTGTGTATGGGTTCTAGTTTTGCATGTTCTTATGTTCCACAGCACATCAGTTGCACTTTTTATCATAACTAACACAATCGTAACTCACTACTGATTCTATCATTCCAGAAAACCACTTTGCCATAGTTGAAGTGTTGCGAATTGCAAAAACCACTACTGAATGAAACTTGGATCTCAATAATCCAGAATTTACTACTTTTTCTTCCAACATTTTCTTTATGTGGGATTATATTTCCCATCCCATTTTTAGTTATTCCCTCACCAACTGTGACTCACTCGTCATTATCAATTTTCAGATTGTTCAATATTGAGTGATAAACACTGTTAGGTGTGTACCATAGAAGTCTTAGGTCTATGTTCTGCAACTTTAGAATAAACGCAACAGTCTGTTTTCTTGGTTTTTTTTTTTTTGGTTGCGGGAATTTGTGTTTTAATGTAAATGTTGCTAATTGTAATTTGCCTTGTGTTGCTTTCTATGCTAAAAAGGAAGCCCAGTAATTTGCTAACGTCCATTGGAAATTGCATACAGAAACAATTACTCTGCCACGCCATTACATTGCTATTCTCTGCATCTCTGCTTAAATATATCCATTAGAGGGAAAGTCACCAAGTCCGCATACCCTGATCTGCTGTGATATGTAATTCAAAAGGGCTTCAGCCTCTCTGAGAAATCAAAACAAGTGACCAATTGATACAATGCTTCTTTTTCTGATCTTCCTCATACGCATAGCCTTGGTGGCGTCGTCGGATCTCCAACCTGGGTTTTACTCAAATACATGTCCAGAAGCTGAATTCATAGTCCGAGATGTCATGAAGAGGGCCCTCATCAGGGAACCCAGAAGTGTTGCTTCTGTTATGCGCTTCCAGTTCCATGACTGCTTTGTCAATGTATGTTACTTTTAGTATCAAAAAGTTCAAAATTTAATCTTTTTGAGTAGTGTTAGCTAAGTACTCAGATTGAGATTTTATTTTTTCCTGCATAACCAATTGAATTTGTGAAGGGTTGTGATGGTTCTTTGTTGCTTGATGATACGCCAACCATGCTTGGGGAGAAACTGGCCCTGTCAAATATAAATTCACTCAGATCATTTGAAGTTGTTGATGAAATCAAGGAGGCTCTCGAGAAGGCATGCCCCGGAGTTGTTTCTTGTGCAGATATTGTAATCATGGCAGCAAGAGATGCTGTGGCACTGGTGGGTACTCAGCTCTACCTTTCAATTTTTTCTTCCCTTTTACAGAAGCACACATGCAGCTACTATGATTTTTTTTCTGACTAGCACACTTGCCAAGCTTAGACAATCTGAGTAGTCAAGCCTATCACACTTACCACACACACACACACACACACACAGATATATATATATAACACATAAGACAATCTCTCACTAGTGTTAAATGTAAAATTAATTAACAAAAAAACTATTGTTAAAAGATATTTAAATCATTAATTGAATTATTATTTAGAAATTAGTGTTGTTTGGACTCATAATTTGTGGGACACCGTCTTGACACACTCTCATTTATGTTTGGATAAGATGTAAAATCCAAATTAAGTGGGGTTTACACCTCATCCAATGATAAATAGGAGTTTGTCGACACGGTGTCCAATAAGTTGTGACTACAAATAACATTTCTCTTATTTAGATGGGACAACTTGAAATAATGTCACTATACATTGAATTATCAATGTAAATTTTATACGCTGAAATTGTATATTAGTTAAATTCTTTTAAATACCAATAGATAATTCTCATTCGGGTCCACTGTAAATGTGTTATGAAATTTTGAATGCTTTATTTTACTCTTAACTATCATTACTATATGAAATTGTATTGTTCGGTATTCTCTTTTAGTGTTTTTTTTTTTTGGGTTGTGTGTATCTGGATTTGAAATAAACCATTTTAAATGCTTTATGTTTTCACCATCATCGGAAGGTTAGGAATATTAAGATGCTCACGATATGTCCAAAAAGGGAAAAATTAACTTTTAAGGTAAAATAATAGGATAAGACTCTTCAAAAGGGAGCTTATATGTATAAAGTCAAAAAATATAGCTGTATTCATCTTTACATTAATAAAAAGTATCATAATCATAACTCATCAAATAATGTAAGGGGTAAATACCTTTATTTTCTTATTTTAAATACAAACCCACCATGAAGGAATTTGTTTTTTCTTCAAAATGGCAAGGTGTGTTAACCTCTCTCTAGAGACACCTATCTGGATAGCATTTTGGTGCAATTCTATGTGAGTGAAATTAAACATAAAAGAAAGTAAGTGTACTTTCTTTTCTTTTTTTATTTTTGTGTGTGTATAAAAGGAAGAAATATTGTAAACAAGAAGATAAAAATACTACAAGATAATGGAGCTGTACTTTCTAAAATTAGGAGTAAAATGTGCAATTCCATCTATTCAAACAATTACTCTTATAAAGTCATTCACCTATACTCTTGTACATAAAAATTATACAAATAGCCGTAAGAACTAAGGAAAAAAAAATGCATTTTAGTGAATTTTTTTCCTGTAAGGTTGTTTTTTATGTTACTTCATATGCAGATTGTTCATGTCATGACACTCTTACCTAACTTTGTCTTTATTCACATCACAAAATAAATTTGTGTTTTTTCACATCGTGAAATCAATGTGCCTTTTATTGTTATTGTTGGTGAAAGAAGAAAGTAAATGTAATTGTATCCAGGTAAATATAAAATGTGGAGTTTTAATGGGGAAAATTAATTGTTAATATCATGGCATAGTGACCCGACTTATTTCCTTGTGTAATTTTTGTAATCTTTTCATTGAATTTTTTTTCCTTTCCATTATCCAATTTTTGTCCTTGTAAATTAGATTAATTGTTGAGACTGCCTTGGCAAAGGTACTATTTTTTTTTCACTTCCATTGCAGACTGGAGGACCTGATTGGGAGGTGAGGTTGGGAAGATTGGACAGCCTGACTGCTAGTCAAGAAGACTCAGACAATATCATGCCAAGCCCAAGAGCCAATGCAAGCTATCTTATTGACCTCTTCCAGAAATTTAACCTTACTGTCAAAGACCTTGTAGCACTCTCAGGATCTCACTCCATTGGCAAAGGTCGTTGTTTTTCCATCATGTTCAGGCTATACAATCAATCTGGAACTGGAAAACCTGACCCTACCATTGACCCAATTTTTAGAGAAGAGCTAAACAAGCTATGCCCCCCGGATGTTGACCAAAACATAACAGGGAACCTTGATTCCACACCTTTGGTGTTTGATAATCAATATTTCAAGGACTTGGTTGCTGGGAAGGGATTTCTTAACTCTGATCAAACACTTTTCACTTTCCCCAAGACAAGGGAGCTTGTGAGGCTATACAGCAGAGATCAAGGTAAGTTTTTCAAAGCATTTGTCGAGGGGATGCTAAAAATGGGTGACTTGCAGTCTGGTCAGCCTGGGGAGGTTAGGAGGAATTGCAGGGTGGTCAATGGTCGCAAGGCTCATCTGCTGGTTGAGTCTAAAAAATAGATGGATAATAACCATGAATCAATCAATATATATGATGATGCTTTTTATTGAATAATAATGGTTATGAAAATACATGCAGTATGTGACTGTAGGACTTATTGAGTACGTAGAACGATGTTTAGAGCTTCCTTTTGCTCTGGTCCCCAGTTGCAATGTCCTAGTTTGCGAGGAATCAAAATGAACAGTGCTGATTTCCTTTGGTTTGAATGTATACTACAGACAGGATATGAATTATCTGAAAAATATTCTCAGTACCAAAATGATAAAAATGATAAGTAAAATTTAATCCTCTTCAATAAGATCATGATAATGCCAATGTAGTTAGGTAAAATAGACCAAGTCATGTAAGTTAAAGCTCAAAAATGTAAAATATAGCACCAATAAATTGAATAATAAAGCATTGAAGTTGCCATAATCTTATTTGAGGGATAAGAGAATTCATCATCATTCTAATAATCCTCATCTTCCGTGAGCTCAATCTCGTCATTATCATTAGTATCAGCATCAACAAAAATGCGAAAAATAGTACAGCAATAAATTGATACCACTACATTGAAGTCATCATCGTCATTCTTGAGGGATAATGCTATAAGTCGTCATCATTCTAATTATCCTCATCTTCCAAGAGCTCATTGCATTCATTACCACTAGCACAAGCATCAATAAATATGCATTTTAAGCGAAAGAAAGACAAGACCATTGCTACATACCCACTGAGTCAAGCACAGGAATCGCACTGTATCAACTAAAGAATCAAATAAACTAACAGGGGAAACTAGAATTACATAATGTAAACAAGACGATTGCCATTCTGGGTTGCATCAGAACTCTAATGTTGCTTTCTTGTTAATTTTGTGCAGTTTGGCGTGTCCCACAAAATAACTCAATGGTAAGAGGCAATTCAAAGAAAAGAATTTAAACTGAAACTGTAATTCTTACATGCTGAACTAGGAGGGTTTATTATAATACCAAACAACTTGCCAAGCAACATATATCATACAACTACTAGAAGTCCTACCTCAGTTCGAGGACAATCACAGTCACAGGCCTCATTCGTGTGGAAGGAATCCCATTATCCTTTGCCTAATCTTCAGTCCATGGTCTTTCCAACAATCGCAGCATCATTCACATTTCACACACATGGCACCCAAGCATTTCATTCTACATGATGCTTACAAATCCTGTATCAATTGCTGCCTTCCTCGCATCCACAGACTTTATGACAACATTCACCAATAATTGTTCCATTTTCCTGAACATATGACCCAACCAAACAGACATCACCATTAGCTTATGTCTCTTTGGCCCTTGCAGAGGCTAGTCTCCCTGCTTTTATTGCCTATCACGCTGCAGAAAACTTCTTCTGTGGCCGAACCCTCAACTGTAAAATGCATGTTTTGCTAACAACTGCCAGCAATCTTAATCTGTTAACTAATTGAGCAGATCCAGTAAGTGGAAGTGGGATATGCCATTCAATAAAACAATTACAAAAAAATAAAGATTTTTTAAAAAGCCATCCAACAAATGATGGTAAATGTTTGTAACAGAACCTTTCCAGTTTAGTCCATCAAGCATAATTCTGACTAGCATAAATGAGTTTGTTTCAACCAAGGCATAATAAAGAAACACATAAGAATCATTCCCGATACAATCTGAATTGATTTGTTTGCCTTTTAACTAACTAGGAATGGTACAAGTTTGGAAAATCAATAAAAAATCCCAATATCATCCAAGGTTAACAGGCATCTATCTATCAACACTGTGCTCAAGTGTTAAGACTGTAAAGCAAGCTTGGCACATGATGATCCCTCCTCTCCTCTCCAACAAATGGTACAATTATTGTGGAGACAGACAAAACGAAAATCAAATCTCCACAGATAACAATAATAATAATAATAATAATGCAATGGAAGCATCAAATGCAAAACAACAAGGCCCTCCTCCTGCTCCTGTACTTCAGTCAAAAATCCTCTCCCCAGTTGAAAACAGCAAGAACATCAAGGAACTAATGACACACAAGAAACCAGGTATAAAGAACACGGCCCTCCAGCTCTCCGGACTCGAGAGATCCGAATCCGCCGCCTTGGCGGCTTCCAGAAGCTTCCCAGTCAAGTCAACTCCAACAATCCCAGCCAAAGTTCCAGCAGTATTCGAGACTCCCATCACAATGCCGGCGTACCGCGGCGCGATATCCATGTGATTCACCGCGAATCCAGCCCTCCCAAGCGCCAAGAAACCAAGCGCTGCGGAGGAGCAGAACACAGCACCACCAGAGGTCCTAAAACCAGGAATCACAACCAATGCAAGGGACGCAACCAGGAACCCAACAGTGTTCAACAATTTCCTCGTTTTGGTAACCGAGAGTATCCTCCTCGTGATGAAGTAATCAGCAACAACGCCACCTATATTCGAGAACAAGAACATGTTCAAGTAAGGCATCATCTTGGAAGATCCCATGTCATGCAAACTAAGCTGAAGACCTAATTCGAAGTACGTCGGGAGCCAATTCATCAGAACATACAAAGCATAATGAAACGTGAAATTGTTCACAACAATCGCCCAAACCGGCAAGCTTGTCATGATCTTCACCCAGGGGATCTTGATCTTATTAACGGTTTTCGCAGCCGCTTCGCCGTTCTCGAAGCCGTCGGTTCTCTTGAAGCTGTCGATCTTTTTGTTGACAGGCAAAAGCGATTCCCCGACGCCAGAAGCGGTTGATTTAGGATCGGAAGAGTACTTGAACCAAAGCAAAGTCCAAACCGCGCCGAGAGCGGCTTCGGCGACGAAGACGGACTGCGGGCCCTTGAATTTCACGAGGCTCGGGAGGAGCAGCATCCCTAACGCTGCGCCGAGGTACATGCCGGAGGTGGTTAGAGAAACGGATCTGGAGCGTTCGTGAGGTGGGACCCATTGGGCGAGGACGGTGTGGATTGAAGGGAAGATGAAGCCCTGGGCAACGCCGACGAGCAAGCGGGCAGTGACGAGGAGAATGACGCGGTTCGGATCCAAGGGGAGCAAGGCGCAGGTGAGTGACCAGAGGAGGAAGGAGAGGAGGAGGACCCTCCTGCCACCGATTTTCTGGGCGGCGTAACCGCCGGGGACTTGGGAGCAGGCGTAGCCGTAGTAGAACGTTGAGAGGATTGTGCCCTTGGTGGACTGGTTGAGCCCCGCGGCGTCGGCGGCGGCGGTGTAGGCGATGGAGAAGCCGACGCGCTCGATATAGCAGACGGAGGTGCAGATGAAGGTTAGGATCACGATTAGGTACCGCACCGGGATGAGGTGGGGTTTCAGTTTTGTTTTTGTCGCTGTCGTCATCGTCATCGTCGGCGATGCTGCTTCTGCTGCTGCTGCTGCTTGGAACGGCGTCGTTTTAGCATTGATGATTTGGAACGTTGCTTACGGTTACGTCGTTTGTTTGTTAGGGGGTTCAGATAGAAGGGTCAGAGGAGGGAACTGAGGGAGGGTGGTACTACCAATCTGCTATTGCTTGCAGTGACGACGGGTAGACAATGCAATGGTGAGGTGAAAAAACGGCACCGCGTGCCTCCCCGTTTCGTACTACGCTGGGTAATTAAGTTGACAACAACTGCTGTTTGTTTATTTATTAGGCAAATCACACTAAATTGGCCTGGGAATGGTTGAGATTGACTCCATCCTCTCTCGATTTCTTGTAAAATTATTATACTAAATTTTATTGAATTTATAAAATTATTATATTATTATCTTTTATATTACATAATGAATATTACATCCATCTAATAGAGAGAAGTAAAAGTAAAAGATTAATATAATTTATTTTTATTTGTTTAGACTAAATATCCATTTTAGTTTGAATATGCTAGAGATAAATTAATCCTTTTAAATTTAAAAATTAACTATTGTTCTCTTAGTCAGAAAAAAAAGAGAGACAAACTGATATGTAAGTTTGTACAAGGTTTAGTTAAAACCAAAAGATCAGGTTGTCCTCTTTAATGAATTAGGAGGGATTAATAAGAAAATTTCAAATGAGATTAATTCCTCTCATTTAGGATATAATAAGATATGATGTGGGATTCAGGATATTGATGGTTTGCTAGTTTTCTTTTTTTTTTTCGGTTAAAAAAAAGGGAAATGTGTGTACGGACAACGACTGAAATTAATAAAGTAGAAATCTAAATCTCACAGAATATGCGACCAGGCTGGCAAGTGGTAGCTGGCAACTGGCAACCGGCTGATGGGCCTGGTTCTGGTTCTCGGGGTTAAATTTTAATGGAGTGATTCAACGGGTCACAAGTATTAATTAATAAAAAATTTGGATGTTTAAATATATTTCACTTCTCTAAAAATAATAAGTGAATTTTGATTTGAGAAATATTTGATGTATGACATTTCTTTATAATAATTTTACTTTTCTAATATATAGAAATACATAGATGGATGGATCCCATACTTGTTTTATTTTCATATGCCTTTATATACTAAAAGTGTAAAATTACTGTAAAAAAATATTGTACACTAAATATTTCTGTTTTGATTTTAATCTCTGAAAAACAACCTAGGTTTTAATTCAAACATTTTTAAAACCATTTGATTTTATTCTTGCTAGTAGTTTGTCTTTGTTGTTGAGTTGATTAACTGAGTCATATAATCCAATCTTACATATTACGGTGTGTCACATAGGACTAGCTATATTGTAGGATTGAAGAACGTAACCATTTGTTAACTGGTTTAGTATTTAACGAAAATAGACTAACTAATAGGAACTAAAATAGTTTTGTAAATATTTAGAGAGACTTATCCTTTTAGTTGAAAAAAAATTAAAACTCATTTATTATTCAACAATTAAAAACATATGAACTGAAAATCTAATTTATCCCTTTTAATTTTGAGTTCTTCTTGTGCTTAAGTTGTTTATAATTTAATTCTTAAGTTTTAACAGTTTAAACATAATTTATAATTATTTACATTCTTTAATTTTTTGTCAGACACTAATAGTTATTATTATAATCAAAACACATGACTGTTTATTGACCTTAATTATTTATTGAAATTTTAATGTATGTTAAGTTTTTTTTTTTTCAATAGATAACTGGGTGTCAAGCACCTGAAAGACAAAGAAAAGAGCATCTTACCAGTCTCACAAGCTAAATCCTGCAAGAACCGCTGCCTCAGACGTTGCGTTCCACCACATTACTCAATGTTCACTTAACTCGTGTAAGAGCTACTTGAAGGAAGGAAAAATCTCCGGCAAATTATGTTAACCTTTTTCAAGTTTGGAGAATTTCCTCCATTTATGAAGTTTACTCTGACTCTCCTTCATTTATGAAATTTACTTTAGAATTCAGAGTTTTTTAAAAATATTACACTGCTCTTTTGAGCTTATGAAATCACAAAACCATCCGTCTATTGCATACTGCATTCAAAGAAAGTTAGTATCATAAAAACAAATAAAGAGAAATTGAAATAAATTTCATCAAATCTAAGTCAAAATAATTCATACCAAAATCTTTCCCCTAGCAGGATGAAAGATTTTCCACTGAGGGGATTAAAATCGATGAGTACCAAAACAAAGAGTGACCATAGTGACTGAGAGCATAAGCCACTGTCACTGTGGCTAGAAAGTGATTCTAGTAACTGTAGCCATAGCTGGGTGAGTGCTAACTTGTATGTTTCTTAGCAGACAACTACTTCACAAGCAGCAGTAAATCAATTTTCTCAAACTGGCATGATGACTTGTATAAGTATTGGATATCTTAATCTAGGTGACCCCCCTTATTTTCAGCTAAATACATTTAGAAAAATGAATGCAAATCATTTCATTCCCAATCCCACATGCTGGTTCCATATACGTGTAAAAATGATATTGAATAAGTACCTACAATTGCAGACCAAAATACACATGCACTCGCAATCATAACCTGGAGTCAACTCCCGCAGTTACACAACAAAACCATGTTACAATCATTGAAAGCTTAAGGACAACACAGAATTTGGCATCATTTGTTTTTTCACAACACCGTCTTTCTTCAATCTTCAACCCACAAACAGCTTCCATCATGCCACCTGCCAAAACATCCTAAATGAAATTCAAATCATTCTTCTTTCAAGAAATACTTCGTGACTGCCTTTATTATTTTCAACACAGTCCAGGTAACCAGGACTTTTGTGAATACACTTTGCCTGGTGCCCTTAGAACGAAGCATGATATATAAGGACAAAAAAAATTTTTTAAAAATATTAATCCAATTATCCAAATTCTGCAAGATCACTTTCGACTAAGAAACATATAACAAAACCCTTTACATAGTGTAATTGTCTCACAGCAGATGCTGCCTGGCAAGATTTTCTGCAATCTACCCGTTCACAATATCTCCGAGTATTCAGCATAGGAAGGATATGACATGAATATACAATCTCAGCAGCAACTCATTACCCTGATACTAGAAGATTAATAGAAGCAAGCTACCCCAACAAATCCAAAAGTGGTGGCTGCTTGGAATGAGAAGACCGGGTGTTTGAAGCGCCCCCCCTTCCTCTCCCTCGCCCTCTACCTACTGTGGTTGAGGGCGGTGGTGCGAGTCTAGGTGCCATCTGTTCATTCTTGTTGGAAGCAAAGATTGATCCAAGATCTGTTGACTTAATGCTATTATATGAAGCAGTCGATGCAGGCAACTGATTACTTTGTTTTAGGAATCCAAGAGAATTTTGAGGTCCAAGATCACTGTTCAGGCTGCCTGTAGCGGAGAAAGCATTCCCTAGGTTCAAACTGACAGACTCTCCGGCACTTCGGGAATTGATAGACCAGTTGTTGCTCGTTTGGAAACCCATATTGCTTGAAGTGCTTGCCATTTTATTCATTGGGATTCCTGCAGCACCACTATTAGAAATTCCAGACCCACCTGTTAATGAGCCACTAGGACGTGGAGGCCAATCAGCAAAAGGATCATCATCTTCAAGGTTAGATGTGGATGAGGTTCCTCCTGCTCCCTTGCCCCTTTCAGTATCACCATTCTGGGGGGTAACACCAAAGGATGCACGAGGCGGCCACTCTAAATCTACTGAGGGGCATGAATTGGTTGCCTGCTGATTCGAAACAGCAGATAATGGCAAATGATTTTGTAAAGATGCAAATTGACCGACAGGGTTGCCTGGCAGAGATTGACTGCATGGAATAGTAGAATTCTGGACAGAGGCAGTAGTTCCCTTGGCTGTTGTAACCCAATCTTCATCCCAAGCAGAACTACTTTTTGTTAAAGAAGGAACAGTGCCGCCTTTTGTCCTCAGTGCTTCAGTTTGAAGCCCATTAACTGCAGCAGATGCTTTTATCTCTGGGATATTAGAGCCAGTCACAGCTACTCCACGCTTCTCTTCGATCTTCCTGTACAATCAAAAATTCAGAAAGCAATTGAAGCTTGTCTGAGATTAAGGGGAGAGTGAGAGAAAGGGACTGAGACAGAGAGAACCACAAATAGAAAGAGAGTATGAAAAATAATTACTGGAGCATATCCTTGACAAAGAGCATATATTTGGCAAACTGCTGAACGTTCAATTGTTGAGCATTCAAGAGGGGTATAAGTAATGGAAGAACATGCTCAGCAACAAATTCGACTCCATACTGAACAAGAGAAATCAAACAAAACTCAGCAACAGCTCCATGTCATTGATTGTGGCAGCAGTCAGTAATCTTTTTTTGAAAATGCAAATCATATATCAGGCCCCTCAGTGCAAATACTACCTGCTTAAAAATAGAATTTGCAACCCCAAGGGTGCACATAAGGGTTGGAGGAGAATGGTCAACAGCAGTACAGCGCTGAATAGTTTGCAAGATGTCCAAGACAGCATGTTTATCAAGTCGGCTAACCATGTCTCCAAAGCACAGAAAAGCATTGACTCTAACCTGTCAAAACAAAGACATTTACAGGTTAGAGGTTTATGTAAGGTGAAAAACAACCACCATACATACAACCATGAAGTTTGTGGAGGGGACATCAGGCAACTATGAGAAGAATCGAGGTTAGGAAGGGGATGGGAGTTCCTTAAACGTGAATTTGAAATCATGTAGGACATATACAGTTGTATTAAGGTGTGAATCTCAAATTAAAAAAAATAAAAATCAGGCATAATTTTTGAGAAAAGAACAAAGAAAAACTTTGCTTTTTATTGTTATAATTTGAATGACAAAATGAATTTATTATCAAAATTAAAGGTTTCACATCTGATTATATAACCTAAAACATCATAATTAAAAAGACAAGATTATATATCCATAAATCATCATATTGAGCAGAACAGTTAGCAGCTTAGCATAAGCAGACTGGTCAGCATCCATTTTTGTGTTCGGGAACAGAATATGTACAAGTGCGCTAAGTCTACCAACAAGTTTCAGATATTGCTGAGTCTGGAAGAGCCTCAACATCACTGGCTGAGACCTTCATTTTAGGAACAATCAAAGTACTCTTTCTTGCATATTTTTCTTGAACAATATATCAGCTTTTCAGGAGAATTTTTCCATAAAAAAAATAACTAATGATAATGACACGTGCATATGTTAAATCCTTAGGAGGCAATATACACAGCAGGAGAAAGCTGAAAGTAGACATGAAACATTAAAAATTGCATATAACCACCACTTATTTAAATAACTAACATTGTAAAGATAAGTAATAAACCTTGAATTATTTTTCTATATAAAGATTTCTGTACTGAGAAGACACGAAAAAACACAATGTCAACCTGAGCAAGGCTGCTAAAGTGCACTTTATGCTTTTACGTCTTCAACACTCAAATGGGCTTTGGATGACTGCTATTTGAGAGAATATATATATATATATGTGTGTGTGTGTGTGTGTGTGTGTGAGTGTGTGTGTTCAAACATAAGAAACCATCCCCAAACTCATTCATCATCAATAATAAAAAGTCATACATCATAATTCATTCCATAGGCTAAAAACACACAATCACCATCAATCCAATGCATAAATATCAAGTTCTAAGGGCAGCAAAATATAAAAGATAGCACCATTAAGTATCATTAGGCAACAAAATGTAAGAGATTGCATAAGAAAGAGGAAAAATACTTTGAAGGCTGGCCTAAACATGCTATGCAGTGTTTTTTTTTTTTTTGGGGGGGGGGGGGGGGGGGGATGATTTAACAATAATACTCATCTCAACATAAAAAGAAAAAATAGACACCCAGCCCAAAACTGCTCCCACTCACCACTACCCTAGCTCAATGAAACACACCCATCTGCCATCCACAGCCCCCCACCCTCACAAGTCACAGCCACGACAGAGAGAAGACACCAACAGGAGGACAAAAACCCCGCCCGGGGGTGCAGGGGGGGAGGGGGAGGTGAGAGAGAGAGAGTAAAAAATGAAAGAAAAAAGAAGGGAGGGAAGAGAGAACCGAGAACACAGGGGAAAGAAAGGAGAACAGAGAGATGGGAGTAACAAAAGAAAAACAGAAAGGAACAAAAAACACAGAACATTGGATTTTTCAATTGCCAAGACAATTAGCGGCCACTACGCTGCAATTTACTCCATGATTTGCCGCGAAAAATGGCCACGATGCTATGTCTCTCCTGCAGCAGCCCTCTGCCGCTCCGCTACGCCGCTATAGCGGCGCTATACTGCACTATTGACTACCCTGAGCTTAATCTGGTAAAAGCAAAACACTTTATGCTGTGGTGAAAGTGCTAAAAGCTCACTTTTAATCATAAAAAGGGCTAGAAAAATGTGGATGCTGTGGTGAAACCATTAGAAGTGCACTTTTAATCATAAAAAGGGCTAGATAAATGTGGATTAAAAGAGCACTTATAATCAGATTGACTACCCTGATTTAGCTTTCAGACAAATTGCTGCTCTAATATATTGTTGTGTTTGCCTCTGACTTTACCCCTCTACAGCTTGTCTTGAAGGAACATCTACTCTGTTTTGCATCACGTATCTATGATTCATGTCAACATTATAACATAGTAACCCTGCAGATTGTATCACATCACCGAAAAAGGAAGGGTTTGCACACTAGTCTCCAACCAAGTAGATTTGTCCAACCTAATCTTCTAACAACCATTGAGGATGTGAAGTGGCACTCAAGGTTTATTTTAGCCCTTCTCTAAGAAGTCTCATTATGTCAAATGTGATTTGTGAATCCTGAGTCTATCTTTATAACTTTATTTAATTGTGAACCTTGTGGGATTTGGTATTTATGCAACTGTTGAACTTTGTGGGATTTGGTATTTATCCTGAGTCTATTTTTTGCAGTATGTCATGTCTTGGTTTGGACATACCGTAGTTGTTGTTATTGTTGTACAGTACGTAACATCTACACTTTTATGCTTGGCTTTTGCAAAACTGTCAATGAATTTTAAGTGAGATCTCGCTTTTGACAACCTTGAACCCCAAGCAATGTAACTAAAGGTAAAAGTTCAAACAAAAACTAACATACCGCTGCAATTGTTGTTTTAAGTGCTAAGCCATGAACACGGGGCAAAATCACTTGTTTCACCAGCTGCAAGGGGACAAAAATATCAGATAGATAATAGATATTGCTACTTTAATACCGAATGAAAAGCCAAACAAAAATAAAATAAAGGATTAGCCATCTTACTGATTGATATTTTATCTATAATTCGTAAAGGAAAGCAATAACAGGCCAAACCACACAAGGTTTATCTGATAATGAGTTGAGAACAGTGGGTTATGTGATGATACAAAACTCAAGGGGTTGATAAGATAACAAATCAACCTTAAGCCGTGACAGCACCACTTTCCAAATCTAATTATCTAAAATCAAAAGGGGGAAAGGTGATGATGGCCAAAAATGCAGGTGATTGTCAGAATTTTGCTTACTGTAATAGTCAGGCAACAGAAATTTAATAAACAAATTAACAGAATTATACCAATGTTTCAGACCCACAAATGGATGCACAGACCATAGTTCTAGGAGTTTAAATTATCAAACTAAAATGCTACCATCCATGCAAGGAAGAATATTTTCATGGAAATCCCACACAACAAACATTCAAATAATTGAACTTCAAGTGTGTAATCCAAATTCACAACATACTAATAGCAAACATCTGCTATTTTAAAACAACTCAACCCTGCTCAATAATTAGAAGAGCTCCCAGAGTAGTTTGCACTCACCTGGGTATCAAGTTGCTTGGCAAGGGATGCAGACTTTTTCAGAACCTCTTCTTGTAAACGAACATCGGTATCATCATAGGCCCGAACAATCATTGGAAGAACATGTGAAACTAAATGCTCTTGACTAGTCTAAATGAACAATGAATGGCAACCAAGTTAGAAGAAATCACTAGAGGCAAAGGATCATTCCAACATCATAATAAAGAAAATGCATATAAACATCTAATTACCTTGTTTATTATAAGCTCTGCATGTTTCACAAGCAGTAATAGTGTCTCACCAGAAGCAGTACTCAGGACAGGTACAAGGGCTGGAAGTGTTGAGTGCTCAAAATCATTTTTGTCCTGGAAAAACAACTTAGAATGTCATTTTCTATTCAATTTGTCTCGAAAGGGTTCTTTATGAATAATAACCAAAAAAAAAAAAATCTTAAAATGTCAATCCATAGTGTACTCAAAAGAATTTTGTTCAGATATCCTACCCTCACTTATCAAGCAGACCAAAAGGAGATCCATTGTTACAACTATTAAAATTAACTCATTATCATAGTAAAGAGAGACCAAAATGTTCATTTCCTAGACTAGAAAATAAGATAATGCAAACAGTCTAATGTTTGCATCCAAATAAAGAAAGGACACATTGATTATGCTAAACATGAATTTCCCAAAAAATTATAATGCAAAGAAACTATTAAGCTTCTTGCAAATATGTATATCCAAAAAAGAGAGAGCACTATTGGAACTGGCATGCCAATCTCTCCAACCACTAGGGAAAGAATAAGAAAAAAAAGGGCTCTCATGAAAAATAGAAACTTTGCAAAAGAGAGAGAAGAAAGAAGGATACAAAGTTACAAACACCATTAAGTAGATTCACTACATGGACCAAACCATGCTATTAGGCTCTATCAAAAAACATCATTTTAAAAAAGGGGGAAAAACCCATTTAATGATAAGGTCATTTTAGAAGTTTCTCCTAAGTTTTCTTCAGTCTTCCTCTACCTCGTTTAACCAGCCTATCTTCCATTTGATAAACTTTTCTCATTTAAGCCCTCCACTGTTCACATCATCAAACCACCTACCACAAGTTTCTACCATCTTCTCTTCAATAGATGCTACTCCAAGAATATCAAGAAATGAAGCCCTTTGAGCAAGAGCAAACAAGTGAAGTATGGCACATGGAATATGTGACGTATTCTGGCTGAAATATGTTCTAGAACTAGGAAGACCAACTGATGGGCCAGTGGAACTATACTGGGATATCAAAGCCACAACAAGTATTGCACACAACCAGGTGCACAATGTTGAAATTGATATGAACTTCAAAGAAGAAAAGTTAGAGGGAGGTGTGATACGTATGCCTGTTCTTCTGACAGATGAACATATGGCTGTTATCCTAAGTAGATGTCATCATAGACCACACTTTCAGTCTTCAATAAGCAAGTGGGGCATGTCAAACATCACTACAGCAACTTATGGGGAAGAGATGAAAGTAAGAAGTACTTAGTATAGGTGCGTTCTCCGGTGCTAGTGAAAAGTGCGGTCTATGGTGCCTACTCAAGATGTACGAATGAAAAGATGATGTGGTGCATAACAACCCCATCTTATAATAATATACTTTTTGCAAAATTACAAAATTATCATGCTCCTCGTCCTCCTCTAGTATCTTCCCTTTCCAAACTTCACAGTTCCCACCAGCCGCAAACCCTTTTAATCGGAGAAGAGCATCAGAGATGGCTTCGGGAACTGAAGCTGGCAGAGATCGATGAGGATCTGCACAGCCATTAGGTCGCTTTGTACAGATGCGAGACCATGAGAAAGCTCGTTGGGCCAAGTGTCCTCGTTTCCAGGATCATGAGGTTGCTGAGGCAAATATTCAAATGTTATTATCAGATATGATTGGACTGAGGGAGTTCATTTTTACACCCATTCACCTTCGCGTGTAACTACATTACATTACATGAACCCAATTGGGTTTTCGTTCATGTTTGGACAGCACCGTCCAGGTACAAGTGATCCAGCCGAAAAGTGGCCCCAAATAATGGGCTATACAAGAGTTCAATTTGTTGACAGAGAAAAAATAACAAGTAGAGTTCAATCACATTAATTTTATTTTGCATATATCGTGACAGAGTATCATGGCACGACAACTAGTGTAGGACTTTTGAACAAGTGAACAGACTGAATGGATTAATGGTGATCCCCGGTGCAGCCGTGGTGGCAAAAGGGTTTGTGGCTGGTGGGAACTAAGAAGTTTGGAAAGGGAGGATATTAGAGGAGGATGAAGAGCAGGATAATTTTGTAATTTTAAAAAAAATATTAGTATAAGATGGGGTTGTTATGCATCACATGTCATCTTGCATAGGCACTATAGGCAGCGTTTTTCACTGGCACCGGAGAACTCCCTTTTCGTATATAGATTGGTTGATGTATTTAGGTTCAAATTAAACCTTTTTTTTTTTGGCCCAAATGTACGACTCTTGGATAAGGATTAATTCACCAAAATAAGCTAGAATTATATGCATAGTCCAAATCTTTTTACTGATAAGAATATGCAAAAGAAAATTTCACCCAATTATATATATATAGGTCTCAAATAAACATTTAAATTTCAAATATTTAAGTATAAATGTATGTTCTCTAATTCATGTGTCATAATTATTGATGTGTTCCTGCTTAATACTGCTTTTCATCCTAAATGCACATCTTACATTGTTTGAGGACAATAATTAAGTTTACCATGTAATCTACTGCCAAGAACAATACAAAGTTTTCAGTTAATATCTTTCTCTCCTTGTTATTAGGCTTAGCCTTAGGAGGCATATGAAGTGACTGCATGAAACCCATTTCATAATAATGAAAACAGTGCAATGGAATAATCAAAAAGGCCTGTTCAGTGACTCCCCTTCAATTCCTTTTAATTTAACATTTCAAGCTTCTCCGTTCTTCAATTTGTCCAATAAGAGCTGGTGAAAATAAAATGAATCGCTGAATTGTAGTAGCAATTTATTTTATCCAGGAACAGAGAAAAAGAAAGAATCACAGTAGTTTTATGACTACCATGAGAAGGAAAAACCAAAAAAAGTATGGGACTAATGGAAGAGGCAAAAGAAGCAAATATATTATTCTTCAAGGAATACTAAGATTAACTAAATTATTGAGTATAGTAAAAAAAAATCTAAACATATTTAGCAACTGAAAACAAAGCAAGATTGATTATTATTTTAATGGATGTCTCCACCTATTTATCCCAAAAAAATAAAATGCTGTCAATGCCAGCATTGCGACTTAAGTTTTTTACGAGCAGTATGAACAGTGCTTTTAGGCATTCTAAGCAAATGGCCAAAAGAAAAGGTGAGAAGAATAGTACCTGAGACTCCGCAATGGTTAGAACCATTGGTAGAATCATTGGCTGTATCACCACATTCCTAAGTTCTGCACAAAGTGGTGGAAGCACCTGCATGGAATTTTAGGGGTCAAGATTTCATTCAACCATACCTGTCAAATGGCGGCCATGGTGGTCTTGAATGGCGGATTCTTGTTCCACCAGTAACCGCCATTTATAACTATGCATTCAACACAACATTAAAAGAATAAAATTCAATAGAATTATGAGGAAAAAAGCATAGGCAGTTAATCATATATTTCAAAAAAGGGGGAAAGGAGGGGAGGGACTTGCAACAGTACTTACAAAATGGATTTTAAATTGTGACCATGTTGGCATTCTCAACATAGGTCAACCCCATAATCATTGAAGTTACAAAACACAAGACTAAATAATTGACAGTATGAGAATATTCTGACTATTAAGCATAGACACTAACATTGACATAGGACACAAAACAAACACGGACATAGAGACACGCCAAAGTCAAAAAATTATAGGACATGGAGACACACCAACTGTTGAATTTAAAGTTCCCACAAAATAAATTAAGTCAGTAAAATTTCATATAATTTGATAATGATTTGATAGTTCATCATTTCATTTTATTTTAACGGATAACACGTTTTGGAAAATATATGCAAATATCAATTATTAGATTACATGTCTATTGTTGTCCAATTTTTTTGAACTTTGGCACGCTTGATCATCATTTTAATATAACATAAATCAACAGTTGGATTGATTAAATTCAATGTGGATAAAGAGTTATTAAATGGAGTAAGTGTAAAAGACTAACTCCTGGAGTATATATATATATATATATATTATGAATTGTGATTTTTTTCTCCTTATATATATATATACACAATATTTTCAAAAGTTCATACATAACAACTACCAATCTTCATCACTTTCTAAACCCCACCCAAAAATATGGAGCATTCTTAGTATATGTCATTTGTACTTCCTATTTCTATGCCCCTTCCACAAAACATGGGGCATCATTCAATTGACATCTCCAAAAATTTCCTGAATGAAATGGTCTTAATAGAACTAAATTCTTAGTCATGTACAACTACATGTACATGAAGAAATTCTTGACGAGTTGTTTTTTGGGTCCAACTAGACGTAGGTTTAATTGGGCTTAGGTTGGCCATTAAAAAATTCAAAAAATATACTGAGGCATGTCCAAAATGTATTGGAGCCATGTACAACTACATTTTTTTTTATTTGGACACCTACGAACATGTGCCATACTAGTGTCTGTGTCCCATGTGTGTCGCACACCTGGACATGCCACCAAATTGGGGTGTCCATGCTTCCTAGATTCTGAATAATGTACTGGGAAAAGAACTGACACAAAACCGACTACCAGAAGTAAATTAAATCATGCATTGATTACATAGAAGACAGCACACCTTGTATCGCAATACACGGGAATCAAAATCTTTCCACATGTCTGACAATGCTTTTAAGAACTCCGACTTCTGCATGTTATCTCTTTCCTGAAGGGAACGAAGACATACCATCAAGAACTTCAACTCTGATTTAGGCATGTCATCATTTCATGATGTTAATGGGCTAAACTAAAAATCCTTACAAGCATGTGGTCGAGAAAGCGCAGAGCTCGCAACCTAGTGTCATTCCTAAAAAAAGGTGAGCCTGAAAATAATGAGGGCCATATAATCTTGTAAGTATACTAATTATAATAATTATAATAATAACAACACCAATACTTTCATTGATAGAAAAAGAAGTTATTACTGAGAAAGAAAAGACTACATACATAGAAGACAAGCTATCCTTACAAGAAGAAAGAAAAAGAAAACATGTAAGTCCTATGCAATTGACCCATGTAACAAGGCAGGCGAACCTCTCCGCATATCTACTAAAGAAACACCTCTAAAAAACACCATTTGCAGAACACCACATCAAGAGTAAGAAAGCAACCTGATCCCAAATGTTGTCTAAAGAGAAAGAGATCCCCTCGAAAAATCTAGCATTCCTTTCCAACTAAAGACACGATAGAATAACAAAAACTGAACATTTTCACAGAATTTTAGTTAGTTTATGAGATGTTCAAAGCCTCTGAATTTAGTAGTAAGAAAACTCAAGTCCTTAGGTCAAAACCAAATCTCTCCAAACATGTCAAAAAACCTGTTTCTCAGACAATTCACAACAACAACAATAATATAAAGAAGCTAAGAAGTTCCAGAATTGAAATGAAGGGCATATGTCCTGTAACAATAATAATGATGATGATAAACACGACTGAAATGTTGTTTATAATAGATTGCCTGAGAAAATCCTTTCACAGTTTAGGTCCTGTGGCTCTTCTATTTTTTATTCAAGGAATAGATAAAATGTTTTCATTCACCAAACTCCCTTTACCTGTAAAATCCATTGCTGTTGGCCTGGAAGACTCATTTGAAGAGAGCATCCTTTGCAAGTCGGGAACGAGTTCGGATGGGATAGATGAGAAAGCATCACTGGATAAGTAAGTCAAGGTGTTCGTGTGCTGCATAAATAGAAAACCAGAGTTTCTTATTACTTTCTAACGAATGAAATAATATAGCCAGCACTGTGATAGACTGGCTCAGTGAAAGAGAAAATAGAAACAGAAGAGAATAAGAATATGGAGTTGTATTGCTCGAGTCTATCCCTGATCATTGTTGTCAAAGGGTAGGAAAGGATGAATACAAAGAATAGGGAAGTGTCCGAGAAATTCCCCAAGTATCCCAACCAACCAGCACTGATTTCCTAACCTTTTCCTTCCCTCCAACTACCTTTGATTAATTTGTCATTAACTAGCTAACTAACTGTGATGTGTTACACCTCTATCCTACCTTCCCGTGCAAACTCTTTTAATCACGGGTTCATCAAGTAACAAAATTCTAACTGTTATGAAGAACAATAATCAGTTAAATAATTGACAGAGTGAACAATTTTCTTTCATGGCTATATCCAACTGCACCTGTGGCATCAAGTGAATTCCAAGGAAGGAGACAACAATCCTAAGCTTTTTCATAAAGTGGCAATAGAGAGAAAGAGAAAAAGTTTGATTAAGAAGCTGTTAATCAGAAATGGCTGGCACTATTGCTGAAGAGATCAGAAGGTGTTCGGAGGAGGATCTTTCTAGACCTTTCATTGAAGAATTAGATTGGTGTACTATCACCCAAGAGAAGGCTTCATTTCTTGAGAGACCATTCAGAGAAGAGGAAATAGTGGCCAATTTGGAGAATGGACATAAAAAAGGTACACAAGGTCCCAATGGGTTTACTAGCAGTTTTATTTAAGGCCGTTGGGATTTAAAGTTGATCACTTGATCCTTTCAAGGAGTTTCAGGAATTCCGCAAAAATGGAAAGAGCAGTGTTAATATTAACTTTACTTTCATCTCTTTGGTTCCAAAGAATAATACAAGTCAGTTAAAGATTATAGACCAATATACCTCGTCACCAATTGGTATAAAATCATTACAAAGATAAAAAGGCACTAGGCTTCATTTCATTTAGCGTTGACGGAGAGCCAAAAGCTTGGTTTTATGGTCAAAGGAGCATGAGACAAGGAGATCCTTTATCCCCCCTTTCTATTCAATTTGGTGGTGGATATTCTTAATCACTTGATTTTCAAGACCATTGGCAAGTGGGATAATTAAAGGTGTCAAAGTGGGATCATAAAGGGTTGTGGTTTTCATTGGCAATTTACTGATGGCACCATCCAATTCCTAGAAAATCATAAGGACATTTTCGAATGCATTTTTTTTTTCCACATTGGGGTGTGGAAATTTAATTATTTTCATTAGAAGTGGGGGCAACAAGGATTGAACTTTAGACCACTTAGTCATAAATGCTCTAATACCATGCCATGAAACCATCTCTCCTAAAAACTTAAGCTGTTGGATTATGGCACACTAATAGTTTTATATCTAATATCTCCAAATATGTTCAAACCACCTAAGGCGATATTCTACCATCTTCTTTACCATAGGCGCCACCCCAATTTTCTCTCTAATGCAATTATTACTTATTATATCATGTCTTGTGTGACCATTCAGCCATCAAAATATCCTCATCTCCGCCACATATAGCTCACTTTCATTTTGACCTTTCACCGCCTAACATTTAGTCCCATACAATAAAACCAGTCTTGTTGTTGTATGGTAGAATTTACCCTTAAGGTTTAGTGGTACTTTTTTATCACAAATAAGGCCTGAAGCGTGTCTCTACTTTGACCATCATGCTTGAATCATATGGTTAACGTCTCCATCTATCTCTCCATCACTTTAAATGATAGAACCCAAATATTTAAATTGTGACTTGCAATATGTTATTATCCCCAAATTTCACTTTGAAATTAGAATGTGTGTATCCAAATAAATTTTTTTTAGAAAAAAAAAATCAATGTAACAGGTGAAACTCCAAATAAAATATAATTTGACAAGGAACAAATATCAAGATTCAAGAGTATTTCAGGCTATCAGCACTATAACCCACGATCTGTTAACAACTAATCATTTTGCCTTATAATTAAGCAAGAAAAACTATAGCAGGGGATATTAATCAGATATGTCCTTTTTAGAACTAGAAAGAGAAGTATGATTATATAATCAAACAACCATATCACCATCAAACTTATGGGAAGGACCCTCAAAAACAAAGGAACAGTCAAACAGACTCCGATGCTGCAACTTAATACAAAATCAGCCAGGGAATTGACAATGTCAATATATTATTGATCATCTTCTGAACCTACTCTTTTGATCTATTTCAACAAATCCATAAGACAAGCCAAAGCAACAGATATGCATGAGTATATGAAAAAGGCGGCTGACAAAAGGATTAGTACATACCATCTTCACATTGTTGTGGCAGTCAAACAAAGATTTGCGAGCAATTAAATGGTAGGCAACACATCCTAAACTGAAAATATCAGAAGACCACCCAGTTGAAGGTGCATTGCTCCTCACCAGCTCAGGAGCAGTGTAATTAAGTGACGGTTGAAGTGGCAAAATGGAGTCCTCAACATCATATTCCTGTAAAGTAGTCATAGTGAAATGAGATACAGTTCATTTAAGCAAAATCACTTTGCTACTGAGGATGAGAATAAGATACAAATATACAATAGTATATTTTCCAGTTAAGCACAAAGAAATCATTGCTTTTTGGCCATCTCAAAAATCATAATAGAGATGCAGATATTACATTACAAACATTATCAAGAAAAGCATATCTGTCATCCAGGATTACATAACACAAAGATATCCCAAAGCAAAAGTGTATGGGAGTACTAGAATTTATAGCTATAGCAGTTAATTATGGCTAAGAAGCAGATCAAATTAAGAGAAAAAACAAATAATTTCATATGAAGATGAAAACAAGCACCATATGCAAAAGGGTTGTTCAGTACAAGGTTATATAATTAACATTACACTGAATCAACCAAATCCATATCAAAGATAGATGGAGATTACCTAATCTATTTAATTAAAAAAAAAAAGCAACATATGCAACTGCATCTTAATGTCAATATTTTGGTATTTAACACATTAAAGATGTAAACTAAAGAAAGTCAACATGTCATCCTAATATTATTATCAAATGTTCCACAGTCCCACTCACAGCATAATGGAAGGCTTGATGATTAGCTGAGTCACCAGTGGCCTGAGAAGCTGAAATTGCAAAACCAAATCCACTAAGTTTCCAGGCTCCACTCAAAGTGATAAGAATATTCTGCACAGTATAATTTCTTTATTTAGTAAACCATTTTGAAATGTCAAGGAACACAAAAGAACCAGTAACAATGGTTAACTAGAAAATCAGAAAAGAATAAATACATGTCAACTGTGATAAGAGCCACATGGAACATCAGCAAAAATCACAAAGAGGAAAAACAAAATTAACATCAAATGATATTTAGTTATTCACAAATACATAGAAGCCGCTCACTGGTACAATGAGTCCTCCAAAACAAGTTGTTTATAATTTGGGATATAAAAAAATTATTAGAAGAGAAAAAATGAGTACAGAAGAGGACAAAGCTTCCTCATAGAGAAATTAAAAAAATAAATAAATTAACAATTAAATCCTAAGTGGAAAAACCATGCACCAAAGCATGCCAATGCCTTTACATGCAAGATAAAGAAACATTAATTGCTCTATGCCATAGCAGAGATAAAGGACGAAAGGGAAATAACTCAGTCCAACTAACAAAATGGATCATTACAAGTGGAAGAAAAAAAATTTACAAAAAAAGAAAAAACTGTTACCTCAGGTGATATAGCTCGATGAACAAGATGCGCATGGTTGTGGAGAAAGTCCAAAGATTCTGCTATCTGAAGTAAACCATGCTTCACCTCCAACAGTCCCATTTCCTACAAAGTAAGAAAAAGCATTTCCATCATAAACAACAGATGAATCAAAAGACAAGATCAGCAATGCAGTGGCCAGATCGAAACAATCAAAATCGAAAACATTCTTCGATTCAATTTGAATTTTGAATTCAAAGTACCATTCCCCTTAGCTCCTTGGGAACATTGGGAACATTGTCGAGGTTGCCAAGGGTATTAGCTACGGAAGCAAACAGAGGCTCCGTGACCATAGCCATAGCGTTCTTGCTCTCGTCGAGCGCCTGCACCACGTGGGCCACGCCAGGGTGCCGCAGCCTCACGAGCTTGCCCGCATCGGCCCGGATCAAATCCAGGAACGAGTCCTCGGCTGCCTTGGTGAGCCCCGCGCGCATTCGGGCCTCCGAAAGGGCCCGCTTGTCCAGTACCCACACGCACACCACAGGGTACTGGTGCTGCCTCGACGGGTCACGGGCCCGCCCCGAGTACAGCCTCCACGCCAGGCCCGGCCCGGCCGACCCGATCTGGTCGAGAAGCTCGTAGTCTTGCAACGCCTTCGGCCCAGTCACCTCTTGCACCGTCGTCTGCACCGTTTTCTCTATCACCGCTGCGGTCTTCGCCAGTGCTTGGGTTAGGGTTTTCATATTCAGCGACATCTTTTCTTTTTTTCTCCTTTTATAATGAACGTTTATTTATTTTACAGAATGCAAAATGAATGTACAAAATAAGTGCCGACGCGGTGGATTTTTAATGAAGGGTTTGTGGGGAGGGAAGAGGGGCGAATTGGGTATTTTTGAGATTCAGACGAGTTGGTGTTGTTGTTGTTGCAGTCGCTGACGACGAGGAAGAGGAGGAAGGAGAGTGCCCAGTTTTCTCTCTCCTCGCTTCTCGCCTTTCTCTTTCCCCGCGTTTCAAGTCTTCTTGTCCCCTTCCCATTATTATTTGGAAAAAATAAAATAAAGAAAATGACCTGGAAAGTGGGAAAAAAATTAAAAAGACCGACAGTGCAAGTCCAGATTGGTTGCCCTGTATCTTACTGGAGAAAGAGTCCAATTAGCGCGATAATTAACAATTAATATCAAATGTATAATTTTTATATTATTTTAGCTTTAAAAATTTAGCTCCATGCAAAACTTTCAGGGAAAAAAACTCATCACAAGTGATATAATCACAAAATCATTTAAAATTTTTATTGTATATTAATTTTTGACAAAAAAAATACTCTTAGAATTTTAGAAAAAACTCAAGACCAATGATATACCTTATATAAAAAATTACGACGTGAGTGTCATATTCGTCTCATATGTTATTCAATTTATTTATATATGTGAAGTATTGAATTAGTTCGAGTCAACTTCAAAGTCTCGATAAATAACCACAAACATTGTTAAGTCACATTGCATAGCATGAAGAAATACCTTCAGTATGTACAAAATTTCATAGCAATTAAAAACCATTAATTTATAATAATAAGTACTTTCAAACAAAACAATATAACATAAGTTTCAATAATTAGTATATTGAAATTATTACCAAGTAATGCAACTTGTAGTTCGTTGCATATCCAAACTCTAGTTCTACTTTTTAAATACTTTTCCCTTTCTCACTGGTTATCAAAAAGAAAACCCTTCCTAAATCAAATACCACTAATTATCTTTGAGCAAATTCTTTACAAATACGACTCTAGGTGCACCTTGATACCCCCAAAATAGATGCATCAATGGAGGGTCATGCATAAGCTAATGACTTACTTTTGTAGGTGAAAATATGCATGAAAAGGGGGAGTTGAATCTTGTATTACTTCTTTTTACGTTTCTGAAACTTTTGACAAAGATACTATCAAGTGTAAAATTTATAGTGCAGTGAAAACATAGTTAGTAGTTTCAAAAAGTAGATTTCTAAAGCTTTGTTAATAAACATACATCATAAAATAAATAACAAAACAATGAGAACATTATTTCAGCGTATGAATGAATAAAAAAATGCTATAGATAAATTTAAAGGAGATTAAGGAGAGAAAGATGAGACATAAAAATTTTATATTGGTTCGGCCAAAGTGCCTATATCCAGTACTCAACAAATATTGAGATTCCACTAAAAAAACATCTTTCTCAACTTGAGGAAGAACAAATGGATAGTCTTTACATTAGCCTTCCCAAGTTCTCATATGTGACCTACAAAAATCACCTACTGCCATAGATTGAGTAGTTCTTCACCAGCCTCTCCAAGCTAAACCGACTAGTTCTTCCTAGTCTCTCCAAGCTGAACCTTGTGACCAGCAGACAAACTCAGAGATTATTTGATAAAGCATCTCTAGGCTAAATCGAGTAGTCTTTTCCCAATCTCTCTAAGTTGCAAGTAGTCTTGCCCCAACCTCTCCAAACTGCAAGTAGTCTTTGACTAGCATCTCCAAGCTAAACTGTGATCAGTCTGTCGTGTTGCATGTAGTTTTATAGTAGCCTCTCCAAGCTATCTCACAGCAACCACTACCAGATCGAGGATACAAAAGTTTAGTGTTTGGGTTGCCACTCAAACTAACGTACACTCAAGTTTCCTTAACATGTACATGAAAAGTTCCTGGGAAAATGTTAATGACTTCCTTCTATCATTTCTTCCCTAAGAACATAGATATAATTAAGAGCATAGAAGAAGGATTTTTACAAGTAAGGAATTTGGTTACATAATGATATGAACCTTACTGGAGATGAGGAGAGATTGTTCCAAAATTTTCTCTCTAATGCGTGGAGTATCTCACTTTTCATTAGAGCACAACATCTCTATTTAAAGAAGGTCTTCCATGTGACCGTTACCTATGATTTGTTCTTCTAGGGACACGCGTTGATCATCCATTTGTGTCTTAGAAAAATAGTCTAGAAGAGTAACATGTCTATCTAGCAGATCAATTTGCAGAAGTCGTTGTATAATAGAGGTTTTTGATGTTCTTCAGAAATTACTCTTACTTTCTGAATCTTGGTTTCTAAACTCTTTCTTCTAAGACTTGGAATAGTTAACATCAAAGGCAAGAGAGATAATTAGCCAATATTAACATCAGGATTTGACTCTTTGGATTTCAAAATTCAAATTCAAATTTCCCTCCATTTCCAGTATCGCTCAGAGCTCTATAGTAATGTAAGCTTTCTAATATGTGATATCAGTTTATTGATGAAAACTTCATTTTCTGATCTTCAATCCAAGCATTTTGATGATGACTGATTTGTAATTGTATTGATTGAAGACAATGTAACATCTAATCTTCAAAGATTGCTTGATATCTTTTTGTAAGCATACTTTCTAATGTCTAGTGCTCCTTTCTAAAGTCTCAGGACTCGGTTTCTTGTAGCGTTGATATCTTTTTCAAATCGTCAATTACTTGAATAAGGATATAATTTCACTTCTATTTCAGTTCAATCCTTGTAACATGAGACAAACATGTTTACACATGCATAGCGAAATATATTCTCATTTGTGTAAGCATTACTCTTGCTAAATGATAGAAACCTGTTATAATCTTATAAGAAACTCAAGACAAAACATTGGTCGTCATTCAAAGTATTTTCTTTAAATTGGCTTTGTTGTCATTCAAAATTATTTAGCGCATATGATAGGGTTCTGGAGCTAACAACTTTGTCTTGCTCTTCTTGTACGAGATCATCTATATTTGTCAATGCATCAGCAACTGCCCTTGAGTTTCAAAAAATTCTCTTGCAACCTTCACACCTTCAACCATAGATTTTACGCTTTAGCCACTTCACTCATCCTATCAGCAAATTTTCTAATAACTTCAAGCTGATTAGCTGACCTACCTATGCTATTAGCTAACATATTTTCCCCTCTTAACCTTTTTTCTCACTCGTTGATTTTCAAAATGCACAATTTTGCTCTTATTCTTATTTTGGTTCATAGACATCGATTGAGTGACATCTTGAATGTCATCATCACTCAACCTAAAAGCATCTTCAAAAAATTTATTATTACCATGAGTGTGCTCCTCTTTGTCTAAGTCCTCAATCATATTAGCAGAAGCCTCAACATTTTTTCCGGTTGCATGATCCTTTCCAAAGATTACCATCGATCGATCAAAGTAAGGAAATGTTTTGTTCTTATAGGTCTTTAAGATTGCGCATCTTTGTATATACAAAAAATACATAGTGTTCAAATTAATTAATTAAAAATAAAATAAGGGAACGAAAAAAATATGATTCAGTCCATTAAAAGAAATATAGAACCTTATTCGCTTGGATGTAGGCATTCTATACATCATCATTATCGACTAAAACCTTTTTTGTTGACATCATCCCATCCAAAACCACTTGTGTTAAGCATGTTATATATATTACCATATTCAGTTTTAAGCCTCCTCACCATAGACTCAATCTGTGTTTCACCTTTAGGCCCGCTTAAGGAAACTTGGCTTCTAACCTTTGTTCCAACCATTTAAAAGTACCATTTTTAAATTGCCCAGCGTCAGCCTTTTTGTTTAAAGTAACTACCTCTTTTAGTAAATCTAATAATGCATTGCACTCTTCACCACTCCAATTCCTACATTCTCCATTAACTTTGACAACTTGTTGAGTACTTTTAGATGCCATACCTATCAATAGATAATACATGTGTAGAAAGCAAAAACAAATAACTAGATTCAAATAGTAAATAAAATATTAGGTTAAAATTATAGTTACTTTTATAAGTTAATACATAAAAGTCATTCCAAAGTACATCATCAAAATATCAAAGCACATATCAAGAAACTAAAACTTATAAAAGCACATAACAAATTTATGATACAACCAAATTAAACTCAAAATAAAAACATCAAGCCTATATATAACTTCAATGAGCAATCCAAGTATTATACATTTCATTTGCCAATGCATCTCTCCAAGCACTCTAAGCTTCACTTGGCTCAATGGTTTCTATGTTATCATGTGGTTATGGCTCCACATCTTCAGTTGACATGTTATCCAATTCTATTTCTAGTGGATTTATAAACATCTCCCTCCTAATCAGATTGTGCAATAAGCAAAAAGCAATAATAATTCGATTATGAGTTTTAACTAGATAATCACTTGGACTCCTTAGAATTGCCCAACGCATCTTCAAAAACCCAAATGTTCTTTCTATCACATTTCTAGCTTGAGCGTGTCACTTATTGAATATTTCTTCAAGAGTTACTAGAACATGTCCATGCTTCTATTCACTAAGAAGGTAATGGGTTCCCCTATAAAGGGCAAGAAACGCGTCTCCATTAGTATATCCAGCAGCTATCCAGTAGTAGTATCCTATTTTCATCAAACAAGTATATATTCAATAGCAATTTTTATTATAATACACTTAAAAATTTGAATGTAATTTATACATTCTTACCAATTAGAACTTTAAGACCATTTCTTCTATTAATTGCATCACGTAATACTCTAGCATCTGAAGCAGAACCTTCCCAACCCGACAATACATATATAAATTTCATATCTCGAGAGCATACACCTAACACATTTGTGGCAATTTGAATTTTTCGATTTCTATATCTTGGTTTTTCAGCCTCTAGAACATTAACACTATTATAGGTTCCATCTAAAGCTCCAAAGCAACCCTAAAATGGATAAGCAAATGACTTTTAATAACATTAGTTAATGTGAAATAAATATATGCCACAATGGAAAAAGAAAAAGAAATATTAGACTTCAAAAACAAATTCATAACTTATACCATTTCCCCTATCATCAATGCAATCTTCAAGAATAGGATCTGGTGTCCTAAGTAAATTTTCTTATCATCTCAACATAGAGTTCAATACTAAATTGAAATATCTACTAATAGTTTCCCCTAAATGTTGAAACTTATACTTAATTACACGATTTTTAGCATGATGAGCCATTATGTGTAAAAACATAGCAACTTGCTCTTCTATTGGTACTAACTCATTTTTCTTCAGCTTACCCTCAACATATAGAAGAGAACACAATACTTGAAATGTATTAGTATCCATTTGAAGTTGTTCCACACAATAAACATCATTAGTTATTAGTCTCCTTATAAATTCTACCCTTGCTTCTTGCCTTATATTTGACCTTAGTCGTCACTTTAGGGATAATCTCTCATGTTGCCTTTGAGCTACACGGTAAATATTTAGGTATGAATTAATACATACAATTATTATCTCTAGAAAAGCTTGTTCCGTAATCAAGTACATTTATATTATGCTAAGGAGCTCACTAATATCATTAAGCCATCCATTTAGATCATTTAGCCATTGATTTGGGTCAAGCCTTTTGTTTGGATCCATATTACCTAAAATTAAAAACTACTTATTAAAGAACCACATAAAAAAATTTAAAGAAAGCTAATCATTAAAATGAAAAATTACTGCCAAGAATGTAAGGTGAGCAATCTTATAGGTTCTGCAGTTACATACATTACATGCGTGAACTTGAAATAGCAACTTCAATAAAACTACAAGTCTGCAACACTATAAGAAGTTTTTACTAGTAAAATATATTCCCATATAAGACTAAAGTGTTTCCTTTAATATGATATAAGTAAAATAACTCCAATAGTTATCGATTCTTTTTTTCTATACAAGCTTGCAGTGTCTCAAAATGAAAAAAAACCACGAAGGAAGCTATTGTATACATTCATGACTATAATCATATAATAATAGAACTTTGCAAAGAATGCAAAGATTTTCTCAAGAACTTTGTAGGAAACTATTGTATACATTCATGACTACAAGCATTCTTTTTCTCTCATGTAAAATATTTGGCTTATTAACAAAGAGAACACATGATGGTTTTGAATGAGGAAATATATCAAACATCTACGAGATAAATTTTTTTTAATAAATTTAAATAACACAAGGATTAAATTCTCATAGCTAAAACAAGCAATCCATAATAGAACATAGTAATTTAGATTTTCAAAAAAGAAAAAAATTATCATTGAATATGCGCTATGTTTGAACTTATGCAGTACCAAATAAAAGGGCTTGCAAAAAAAAAAATCCAGAATTCAAGTTTTTTAATAAGGCAAAAAAGGGTTACCTTATGCCTTTGTAGTCTTTATCTTTATGCCATAAAGGGTGTTTGTAGGGTTTACATATTGGTGAGCATAAATGAAAAAGAAAAAAAAGAAAAAAGAAAAAGAAAAGATTTGTATGGTTTGCTTACCTCTTGAGAAAGGGATGATAAAAAGGGATTTGGTTGAGAAGTAGAGAACAATTGTTCACTGCACTGCAAAGATAAAAAAAATAGGTTATTAAAAATTGAGACATTGCAACAAATAAGTGAGAACCAAGGTAGAATAGAAGGGAGACAAACCAGTATGAAAGGAGCTTTTGTCTTCTCAACGATAGTAGAGTAGAGTTTGTAAGGTAGGGAAGAGAGAAGATGCTTTGATCAATGGAAGGGGGCTAGAATAGGGAAAATGTATGTTCGTCTTATACATTAAAAAGTTATCAGGTCTAATCCCACCTCCACAGACCTAATAAAATTATACATTAAAATGGTGTATAAAGGGGATACATTGGATAAGCTTATACAATACCATGGGTACACCAAACAATGGATAAGTTCATAATATATTATATAAGTCAATACTATTAGGCCTAATACAGTGTACCAAACAGGCCCTTAAGTTCATTTTCTAACATGAGAGGGTGATATTTTCATCTTGACCTTTGATTATGTTGAAAAAATAAAATTGATAATGTAAAAAAGAGGTATAATTAATGGTGACGATTTAA
The DNA here is from genome assembly GCA_031216125.1 of Dalbergia cochinchinensis. Classification (NCBI taxonomy): domain Eukaryota; kingdom Viridiplantae; phylum Streptophyta; class Magnoliopsida; order Fabales; family Fabaceae; genus Dalbergia; species Dalbergia cochinchinensis. Next base: position 46,114,056 of record CM062373.1, on the reverse strand, counting down.
TATAACTATGTCATATCAAAAACTGATATGAGAGGATCCACTCATCATACTAAAACTTTCTGACTATCTTCCACTTTTATTAGGTCTTAGAAGAATAATCTAAGAGTTCAATTAAGAAGTTAATAAAAAAAAATAATTTCTATGCACTATTACCTTGTCATGCAACTAATATAAACAATAATGATATATGTACACTTTCAAGACAAATACATATGCTTTCACTATAGGTGAAAGAAGGAGAAAAACAAAACTGAAGTATAGTAATTCATTATACATAATGAAGGGCATCGAGGTAATTTTAATAAAATTTCAAAATATTTCTTTCATAAATATAAACTGAAGAATAACAAAATACGTTCTCTTTCTACCCCTCCACTCCTACTTGGCATGAACTTTGGTATCTCACTTGCCTCAACTCCCCTCTCATTGGGCTCAACTCCTACTCTGTCTTTTCCATCAAAGGCTTGCAAATCCCCTTTCTCTTCTTCGCAAGCAGCACTTCTATTCTTCGCCTTCAATCGCATGGGACAATCCCATATAAGTGCCCTTGTTCCTAGCCTAGAAGTCTCTTCCCCTTGTGACGGCTTCCAACTCCATTTCCTAAGTTATGGAAAATTCCTTGCAAATGTATGTTAATGCTAGTTTATAGGCTATTTTGTTTGAATAAATTGGCTTACTAGTTAGGGTTAGTAGTTTGCGCATCAATTGAACCAGTTTAGGGTTGTTAGAATATTTTTTTTGATTGAAAGAAGATATTTTGTTTTGCTGTTGGAATTAAGGTCATTGAAAGAATTTTGTTTGAAAGATTTTAAAGTTTTTCAGTGCTGGTTTACAAGATTTGCACTTGTTTTATAAGTTTTTTGCACTGAGTTATAAGTTTTCACACTTGGTTTAGATGCTTATTGCATTTGGTTTGTAAGTCTTAAGCATGAGTTTATGAGTTTTTTTTTCCATTGGTTTATAAGTTTTTTGGTACTTTGTGTACAAGTTTTAAGCACGGGTTTATAAGTCCTACAAACCAAGTACACAAAACCTGTAAGACTAAGCTATGTATAAAAATCGTAAACCAATTGCAAAAATCTTATAAACCATGTAAAAAAACTTCTAAACTCGTATTAAAAACTTGTAAAACGGAATATAAATAACATGTAAACCATGGAAAAAACTTGTAAGCCAATGCTTGGGACTTCCAAACAAAATGCAAAAAAAACTTATAAACCAAGTTTTATACATAGATTACATTTACAAATTATTTACACTTAGTTTAGACGTTTATTGCACTTGGTTGTAAGTATTAACCATGGGTTTACAAGTTTTAAGTATGGGTTTATAAGTAATCTAAGTGCATAAAACCTCTAAAACTAACTTATGTATAAAACTTATAAACCAAGTGCAAAAATCTTGTAAACCATATAAAAAAAGTTCTAAGCCTGTGCTGAAAACTAGTAAATCAAGTGCAAATAAATTGTAAACTTTGGAAAAACTTGTAAACTAATGCTTTGGACTTACAAACAAAGTGCAAATAAACTTCTAGAACTAAGTTTTATGCACAGATTAGCTTTATAAGTTATTTGCACTTGGTTTACATATTTTTTGTATGTTGTTTATAAGTTTTAAGCATGAGTTTACAAATCTTGTAAACCAAATGCATAAAACCTGTAAAGCTAAGTAGTACATAAAACTTGTAAACCAAGAGTAAAAATCTTTTAAATCATGTAAAAAGACTTCTAAACCTATGCTGAAAACTTGTCAACCAAGTGTAAAATATTCGTAAACCATGGAAAAAAAACTTGTAAACCAATACTTAATACTTTTAAACTAAGTGCAGATAAACTTGTAAGCCAAGTTTTAAGTACAGATTAGTTTAACTAGTTATTTGCACTTGGTTTACATGCTTATTACACATGGTTTGTAAGTCTTAAGCACAAATTTACAAGTTTGTTTAATTGGTTTATAAGTTTTTTTTTTTGCCACATCATCTTGCTAGTAGTAGCCCCTTCATTTGTTTAATGGTTGTTTATGTAGTTTTATTCTATTTACTTTCGGTGTCGATTTAGTTTTATGAACTAATTGGTTGTTTATTTCCAATGTGAGAATTTGGTTTAGTTTTATTCTATGTTTAATACTAAGTTTTCATCTAACAAGATAATAGAGCTTATGAAGAATTTGATTGAGGACCAGAAACTGTGATGAGGGAAATAGACTTCGGTAAACTCTCTAATTTGAAGTATGCTTTACTCAACTAGCTCATAACCTAGGAGCTAGTAAAGGCTTTGTAAAGTAGAGAAAAAGTGCATCTGAGCCAAGGGCCATATAATAAAGGTTACACCCTATGACGTAGGCATGGTGCTAGACTTACCTTATTCCAATGTGTAAACTAGACTAACATGTTATTGTTGTTTTAAGTTAAAGCATAAGCAATAACCCTTGATCATTAATTTTTATTGCAACAGGTCAATTGATTCCTTCAGATGTAACTAAGACCAAAATAATATACTCAATAAGTTCGAAAAGGTCCTTGACCAGGAGTTAAAGCAAATTGTGTTAGAAGGCATTATGGATCCAAGATTCAAATGAGCCTTTATACTTTTCATCTTGTCAGACTTGCATCCAACTTTAAAGTAATCGCCTAGTCCAATGTTGTTAGGTAGGGTTGTTGATGTTGAGAACCCTCAACAATAAAATTGGAGTGAATTTGTGTTAGATTGGTGTTGGTTGTATTCAAGCATACCAAATAAAATAAAAGTCATTTGAGGGGCAACAAAGGATGCGTGTAATTTTTAATGCACTACAACATTTTTTGTCTGAGATAACACTTTTTAAAGCAGCGGTTGAAAAGTGTTGCTTTTTATGGTCAAAAGCAGCACTTTTATAGGGGTAGTGTTTGGACTTGGTTAAGACAACAGTATTTAAGTCAATGCTTAGAAAGCATCATCTTAACTATAATATAGCATTTTTTAAAAACGTTGTTGTTCTACTTAAGAATAGGCTATGCCTATATGTGAATAGCCCTCACTTTTCGAGGGTTGTCCTTTAAAATCCAACTACCCACATTGGAAGAAACGTTGCCTAAAACTTTTAACACCACCTTAAAATTTTTCCCACTACAATTTTGGGTTTCCTATCATAAACTATTTGATTAGTCACTCAAACATTTTTTTTCTTTCTTCCCTGTACTAAAGAAAAAAAATCATCACCCAAAGCAACCAACTTTTTCTTCTTTCTAAAATTTTCCAAGATCTCAATCCCTTGTTCATAATTGACACACAACAACACTTAATCCTTCATTTTCTCTCAATCCTTAATCCCTAATTGACACAACAACTCTTAATCCCTAATCCCTATTTAACACTCAACAACTCTCTATCCTTAATTGAGACAAAGCTTGTGCATGGAAGAAGAGCTCAGACACACGAGAGTAAAGCTCATGCATGGAAGGGAGAGCCCACTCACTCTATAGAGATTCTTCATGTTCGTGATTTGGCCAACCACCAACTCTAATGGTGCTTCGTCACAAATATAGCAGCACACAGTGGTATCATGATGGCAGCATAAGTAAGTTCCTTTGTCTCTTGCAGCAACTTATCTTAAGGTTTTCTGATGAATTTCTTGGATCACAAGGGGAAACCCTTGTACTAGCTATGATCACATTGATCCTTTCAATTGAGAAGGGATATCAATTGAAATTTGCTATTATAGATGCTTCTGAAATCTACTTTTAGCAGTACTTATCATTTCCCTCTAGACCAAAAATTTTCATTCTATGGTGGTAGGGCTAGTTCATTCTATGTTGCATTGAGATTGTGTCTTCTTTGCATTAATTATTGGAAAAATTTAAATAAAGGAAAACATATTAGATTGTTTGCAAATAAAAACTGATAAAAAATTTGGTAAATTGTCTATTTGAATTGGCAACCTAAAACATGTTTCTAGCCAAAAGTATTCTCCTCATTATCTTCCAGTGTTCTGTCCTTGATGGTCTATCAGTTTAGCCTTACTAGTACTTATACTGATTATGGAATTTCATCCTTTTGTATGATTCAGTTTGTTGACTTCATAATGACTGTTTTAAATCATGTCTCGAGAAGCATCATATGCTTGAAGGGTGGTAGTACTAACCTTATCTTGGTTGCTGAGCTAGTTGAGCCAACTGAAAAGGAAACAAGAGATGCAAAAAATTTAAAAAAAGAGATAGAAGAGGAAAATTAAAATAATCTTCAGTATGCTTAGGTTGGAAAAATTATGCCTATTTTTCCTAGTATCTTATTCATAATAAATAAATTCCTATCAATAAGAAGTTGAATGAAATTGAAAAGGACATGCAATTAATCTATCTTTCCTATATAAACATGAGCTCAGATTAAAAGGGTGACATAAAAAGGAATTGCTTGCACACCCTATAAGAGGTGCCTCAGTTTAGTATCATAGAGCCTCAGACATTAAAAATCCACCTAACATGATAAAATGATGTAGCAATTTATCTATCTTATCCCTTATTTTCCTCCTTAACACCCTTACCATTGTCCCAATATTCTTTTTATCTACCTAAGCATCTTTAAAGTTTGATGCACCTTAATATGAACATATTTTAAATTTACTATGTTTTTTTTTTTGTTGCTTTTGTTCCCTGTTAATGTACTTAGAATTACTTATGCATAAAATAATGGTCATGACCTCTTGTTGCCTTTAGGGAATTTATGTGTAGCTAGAAGGCACTTGCATTTAGATATTTAAATTTTGATGTCCTTTTGTACTTATCTCTATAACTACAATTGTTTTCCTACCTTATCATCATTGTCCATTTATCTTCCCATGTTCCACACTTACATTTATTGTGAAAAAATAACAAAGATGGGTAATCAATCCACTTATCTTCCCCTTATCCTTTTGGTCATTACCTTTATAATCCTTGATTATATTTACCTCATTTATGTTATTGATTTAGTTTTTACTATTATTATTGTTCCTTGTGTGATGGGGAACAAGCTCAGAGGTTTCAGTGTTCACTCTATTGAAGCTATTCTCTTATTGTCCTTGTACTTTCTTTATTTGTTCTATCTTAATTTTCCCTTAATTGGATTGATTAAAATTGATACTTGCATTCCTTTTATATATATTCATTGCCTACGGTAGATATTCTTAGCCTTCCATGCTTCCTGGCCAATTATTCTATATATTAAAAATATTATGAAAGTATAGTCTGTCCATTATCACCCTTAACATATATTTATTATTTTAGAGTTGAATTAAGAATGGTTTCAAATTTCCATTATTACTCCTTGATCTTGAGCATGCTTATGTTATTGATTTCAACTTGATTTGATTTTATTAGGCTCAGGTTCAACTTGACTTCAATTGTCTTTATTATTTTGTTGTAATCTAATTATTTTAACATGTTGTTTCCCATGCTCTATTGTCTTTCAAGGAAAGCAATAATGATTATATATATTAGTATGCTAATTGACTTATCCCTATAACAAAAACATGAGCATCTTGTTTTTTATAGTCCATAACTTATAGAAAATGAGAACATGTGCATTACGGTCCATAAGTTTTGATTTAGTCATCAACCTCATGGCAATGTAAAACTTATTGGCTAGGACGCTAATTCTAATTGACTTTGAATTACATTTGGCTTAATACATGATTCATAGTTTTTGTCTATTTTGGCAATAGTTTCTAGTTCTCTAAATATTATACTTTGTCTTCTTCCTCTGTTTTTTGGCCTATATTTTTTAAAACTATTTAAGAATTTTGTTGTTTTTATGTAGGTACCTGTATTGATTAATTTTGGAATCAATTGCACTTAGATCTTAATTTTCAGCCTATTTAGCTTCATACTTGTCATTTAAAGTGTACAACAGTTCTATTCCTTACTCTTTTTCTATTGCTTATTGAATTAACTTGTTATTCTATAAGTTATTTGAGTCTTGTCTTATGTTGTCTTGTTAGACTTCAAGAATCCCTTTAAGAGTAGTGTTGTTTCTTCTTTATATTTTGTGCTTTAGTTGCATCATATGTTTGTCCAATATTATTAGCATAGTTGGGCTTGAGAACTTTGTAATATCATATCTATGTATTTACCCCTCATAAAAATTTGGAATAATTATTTTGGAGTCTTAAATTCTTCCCTCCATGATATAGAGCATGTAATTAAATCTATTTCAGATTATATTTTAAGTTGTAAATGCTAGCCCTTTACTGACTACTTAGAAATGCTCTGAGCATCGACATTTGACTAAAGGCTACGAGTACAAGGATGTGCCTAAAATAAAGGAAAAGGTAACATGTATTGAAAGCTATGTAAAATGAGGGAAAAAAGCAACACTTATAGATAATTGCCTATAATGAGAAAAATGGCAATGCTTATGGAAAGTTGCTTATTATGAGAGAAAAGGCAATGCTTATAACATGTTTGTAGGTATGAAAGTGCATGAGAAGGAGGGTTGAGTACTTTACTTCATTTTGCTCATTTGAAACATTTAACAAACAACTATTAAGCTCTAAGCTTGAAGTATAGCGGAAGTGAGATTAGTTATTTCAAAAAGTAGATTTCTGAAGCGTAGAATAAGTAACAGAATAGCTAAAAATTATATTAGTATATATTGAACTGTAAAGTGTAACAGAGAAAAAGAAAGGAGATTAAGGAGAAGAAGATATGACATAAAGATTTTTATACTGGTTCGGCCAAACGTGCCTACATCTAGTACTCAACACATGTTGAGGTTTCACTAAACATCTTTCTCAACCCGAGAAAGAAAAACTAGATAGTTTTTACATTAGCCTTTCCAAACTCTCATTGGTAACCAGTAGATAATTCCTACTATCACAAATTGAGTAGTTATTTACCAATCTCTCCAAGCTGAATCAAGTAGTTATTCACCAGCCTCTCTAAGCTAAACCTTGAGTAGTCTTGTACTAGCCTCTCTAAGCTAACACCTATGATCAGTAGATAACCTCTACTGTCATAAACCCGAGTAGTTATTCACAGCCTCTCTAAGCTGAACTAAGTAGTTATTCACCAGCCTCTTTAAGCTTAACCAAGTAGTTATTTACTACCCTCTTCAAGCTAAACCTGTGACAAGTAAGTCACCTGTTACATGTCCTGTTGAAAGAAGTATTTAACTAGTCTCTCCAAGATAAACTGTGATTAGTAAGAACACCTTACAATTGCGTTGCAAGTAGTTTTACATGAGCTTCTCCAAGCTATCTTACACTGATTGCTACTGGATCGAGGATATAAAGGTTTTATGTTTGGGTTGCTGCTCAAACTAACCTTCACTCAAGTTTCTTTAATAATATACATGAATATCCTAGGATAACTTGAATGACTTCTTTCTATAATTTCTTCCTTGGAAGAACATAAATCTATTTAAGCACGTAGAAAGAAGATTTTTACAAATAAGGAATCTGATTACATGATGATATGAACCTTACTGGATGAAAAGAAATATTTTCACAGAGTTTTCTCTCTTTGTGCGGAGTATCTTTCAGTTTCGTTTGAGCACAACATCTCTATTTAAATATGGTCTTCCTTGTGACCGTTGCCATAAATCAAATCTCCAAGTGACATGTGTTGATCATCCATTTGTGTCTTAGAAAAGCAGTCTAGAAGAGTAGGTTGACAATTGGTCAGATCTATTGTAGAAGTCGTTGTGGCATTGAGGTTTCTAATATACCTTCAAAAACTACTCTTACTTTCTGAATGTGATTTCTAAACTATTTCTTCTAGAAGCTGGGGTAAGTTGATCTAGTTGGTAGAAGATATGACAAACCAGTTCTGACACTAGGTTTGACTTTAAATTTGAATTTCAAAAATTCAAATTTCCCTTCTTTTCTGGTAACGTTCAGCACTTCACAATGAAGTGAGTTTTCAGACGTACGGTATTAGATCCTTGATGATTCTTTGATCTTTTGGTCTTCAATCCAAGCTTTATGATGATGAAAGGAATGCGATCATGCTGATTGAAGATAGCGTAACACTTGGTTCTCAGAGTTTGCTTGATATCTTCATTGTAAACTTACTTTCTGATGTTCAGTGCTACTTTCTGAAGACTTAAAAACTTGGTTTCTTGCAGCGTTGATTTCTTCGTCAAATTGTTAGCTATTTTAAGCTTGAATAAGGATATAATTTTCACTATCTTTTCAATTTATATCTCTTAACATGAGATAAAACATGTTTGCACATGTAAAGTGAGATATATCCTCATTTGATTAAGCTTTGATATGCTAAACGATAGAACCTATTTAATTCTACAAGAAACTCAAGACAACCATTAGTCGTTATTCAAAGCATCTTCTTTAAATTATCTTTGTTGTCATTCAAAACTCATTATCACTTCTTGGAAGGGTTTTGGAGCTAACAATGTTGCCTTAAAAGTGTTACCTTTGGTTGGAAAGCGTTGCATTTGATAAGAAGCAACACTTTCTACATGTTTGGGCTACATTTTCTAAGCATTGTCTTCGAACAAAAATGTTGTAGCAATGATATGTAATTAATTATTTATGGTTATTGTTTTTTATATAGTATTTCTAGAGCATAATTATATATGTGATAATGCTTTGGCCTACACTATATAATTTACATCATGTTCAAGTTACACAAAATATTCATTGCCAATTTGGGTCCTTAATGTCCATTAATGATCTTCCATTGATCAAACATTGGGATATCACTATTAAAAACTTACCCGTAACCTGAGGATTTTGTTGGGAACAAAAATCCGTAGGTAATATGGTCATGGATAATTAGTTGTTACAGATTTTGGAATACCGCAGGTAATTAGCTGTGGATTGTTTCACAAGAAATACAAAAAATTTGCAACTAATTTCTTTGGTCATGTGTGTGGTTGCAAGGAGTTTTGCTGCGGATTTTTTCGTGAGAAATATTCATAGAAAAATTCGCATATAGTTTGTGCAAGATAATCCTCAAATTAAATTATCGTAGCGAAATCCACAAGTATTTTTCATAACAAAAGCCGTAAGTAACTAAATCCACAGTAAAATCTGTAGGTCATCCCAATTTGATTTCACAAGTAATTGCACAAGTAATCCTCCTATCAAAATTCGCATCTAATTGGCCTCAAAAAATCCACATGTAATTTAATTAATAGAAAATCTACAAGTTGTCATGGTCTTTTCAAATCTAAATCCACAGGTAATTTAGCAGGTAATTTTCACAACAAAATTGATTTTGCATATATGTTTCGTAGCATATTTTGTAAGTAATGCACCTTTCAAAACTTGATTTTGCATGTATGTTTCACAGCAAAATTGACAAATAAGAAATTCTACAATAAATTTGGCACAAAATATGGACCAAAATTTAATTAAATTGGCAGCAAAATTCACTACTAAGCATTTCTAATATAACTTTCATAGGAAAATTTGCAATCAAATTGAACAAATTTAATAATTGTTCATTAAATTTATTTCTTATCTATACTTGCCAGTATATGCAATTTATTTCTAACTCACTTTCAAATAAACAAAATGTCTAATTCAATAATGAAAACTTCAATGTAATGCATTACCTAAATGAAATAAAAATTCATAAGTCATCTATCATCATATATGATTAAGTACTAAGATTGGTAAATATACAGCGAAGTAATAAATGATCGCCAAGTATTAGAGTTTTTAGATGATGTACTATCCTCATCCTCTTCATCACTTGAATCCTCTTATTACTTGAATTGTTTTGATTATGTGATATAGGCTTTGAATAGGAAGACCTTGCTTTATAGCCTAATTTCTTAATCAATATATTCAATGTATTTCTTATTTTATTTTGAACCTCATTCCAATACTTACTTTGAAATCAAAACATTTTTGTATAGGTAAATGCCCATAGTTTCAAGATCAAGTAAAAAGAGTTTGGTCTTGACCCTTAGATCTTTAGGTGATGACATAAACATAAACATGCTAATACAAGTTTCATTTTAATCTTAGCATTATCAAGTGATGGCCAGGAAAAGAAATTATGCAAGGCTTGAAATTAAACATGAAAATGGAAGTTCATTCTTAATCTTGAAATTTAGGTGATGGCTTAAACATGCAAGATAAGAAACGTAAACATGAAATGCAAGTTTATTTCTTATCTTTGAGCTTTAGGTGATGACTTAAAAATAAATATGATATGCAAGTTCAATTCTTTATTTTAGTGCTCTAGGCCCCTTAGAGTTTTCGCTCTAAATCAACAATCAATTTTAAGGTTGAAATAGGTAGGCTTTGAGATTAATCATTTAGGTGATAGCAAGGAAAATAAATATGAATGCAATCCATTTCTTATCTCTTTGAATCCTAGGCTCAAGATTACTCTTTATAACAATATAGTTTCTTCGTTTGCTAAAAACCTTTTTAAAAGTAAAACCTTCAAGCTTTAGAGGTCTAATAAGTGATGGTTTTGCAACCAACACTCAAGATCCTCATCATCAAGCCATGGTTTCTTCCAAATATAGGCCATTTGGCCGAAAATCAAAGGGAAGGAAATGAAAGAATAAGAACCAAAAAAAGAAAGTGGAGAAGGAAAAAAGAATCAACATTGTATCAAGAGTTAAGCAACAAGGAAAAGAATACAACTCCCTACCTTAGATATGATCCTTGATTGAGAGAGAGTTTGCTCTTAGAAAAATGGAGGAGGAGAAGAAGAAGAAGAACTCTTTGAGAGAAAGAAAGCTTGGAGGTGTAAGAGAATGAGCAAAATGATTTCTTCGGGGCTTCTCCTATTTATAGAAAATCAAAGTGAGGGAGAAGAGAGAGGGAGAGTGGGCATCCATTTGGAGGGAAGAAGGGAGAGAAAATATCTCTTTTGTGTGTGTCATTACAAGGTATGGCTAGGTATGGTTTTTTGAGTGTAAAATGTTATAAAAACAAATCAACATGTAATGAATTGAAGGGGGAGTGGTCGTGTGGTTTTAATGGCCATGGGGAGGAGATTTTTCTCATTTCTTTTGTGTTATGATGTGGTTTAGGGGATAGATTTGATTAGGTATTTGATTAGGAGTTTGTGGTTAAGTTTTTGAATGAGAAAATGGGTAATTAAGGTAATTCAAGACATGGTTAATGAGCATTCTTGCTCATTAGGAGAGTCAAACCATATTTAATTAAGATTCTCAATCACTCCAAGATTCCTTAAATCATGGAAATTGAAAAGAAGAACACTATTCATTGATTCATGACATAATGTCTTGATTTGAGAAAGGGGTTTTGAGTTTCTCTAAGCAATCTTATGTTCTAATTAATCTCAATTAATTATTTTGACTCTAGATTAGTAATTAGAATTTACTAACCTTTAATTAGATCCTAATATTGCTTAGATTTTGTTAATCGTATAATTAAGCTCATTAGGTGCTTAATCAGGGACAAAATCATAATTTTTCATAAAAACTGTCCGGGACCATCGGTACATAAACTGACATGCCTAGACTCATAAAAACATCCTTTAAAACCCTTGGGTGGAGTTTGGGCTCAATCGGCTCATCAATTGGTGTTAAACAGCCATAGGGGCATTTTGGTCATTCAACGCATCAGAACTAAAATACGAGATTCCTCTGCTCTATTAACATTCATTCATATACAATCCCCTTCGAACATTAAGTTAACCCTTCGAGGACCGCCGGGTCGGCTGTCCTGGAATTCTGGGTGAAAAATGACCTTAGGGGCATTTTGGTCATTTTCGCTCAGACAGAAAATTCGAGGTGTTGCATATCTCCACCATTCACTTGCATAGATTAAATATAAAAGTATTTCCTCATTAACCATCAATAATTCATAATATGCTTTGAAATATCAAAAGAAAATTAAATATTAAACTAAATATCCAATATCTTACTAGGTTGGAGTTCCCAGGCTACCTGCTTAGCATTCGAACTATCAGAACTTTCTTTGTGCTCTCGGTATATTTGCATATCTTTCAATGATTTAATTGAGTCACTACAAAGACTCTTTATATCAAACAAACCAAGTAAACCTCGTAAAACATTATACTTCTTAACAAACTTCTCATCATGAAAGAAAGCAGGGTTTAAAAAGTAAGCTGTTGCATGGAGACTTCGCTTTAAGTGCCTATCCCATCTTGTCTTTATAATATATGTTTAAGGTTGATATGCAATCTTATTGTGCTTGAACATCTCCTTAATTGCAATTTTAGCCCTTTGCATTCTCTCATATACATATCCTAGTGAAGGTTTCTCATCAGAATCAACAATTCTCAATCATCTAATCAAAAGGGCAACAAGCAACAAGCTTACATACAGTAAAACATTCCTTCCAAAATTTATTGTCTAAGACTATACCACTAACATTTTCTCCCACTAGCACTCCTTGCTAACTTGTGTCCAGTAAAATGAGAGTCTACAACCAAAGATTGCAAATCGGTCTTATGTTCATGAATATTTTTCAAGGTAAGAAAGACAGTAGCAAAATAAGTAACTCCTAGACGAACAATTTCTTTCCATCCGAGCCTTTTTCTAAGCCAAGACAAGAAAACCATATGGTTGTAAACAAAGACAATAATCTTGGAAGCATGAGAAGTAAGACTACTTATGTTTGGCATGCTATTTATATCTTTCAAAATAAGATTTTAAGCAGTGTATAGCATATGGAGACCAAAAAATGTGATCATACTTTCCATGAATAAGCTTCTCGGCTACTACATAATTGGCAGTATTATCAATCACTAAATGCACAACATTATTTGGTCCAACCCATTCAATAACATCAACAAATATACCAAACAATGTAGAGGCATTTTTATCTACGTTTGAAGCATCTATGGACTTAACAAAAGACATATAAGCAAGACAATAGACCAAAAAATTTATCAATGTTCTCTGCCTTTGGTTTGTCCAACCATTGGCAATAAGTGTGTAACCATTTTCTTTCCATGAGTTTCAATAACTTTCCACAAGCAACTGACACTTTTTCTTAAGATCAATCAACAAATGAACTCTCAATTCATTATAATAAGGACCTTTAAAACTAGGTCCTATGTCAGCAATAGCATCCATAACATCTGGAAAGTATGATGATCGAACTACATGAAAATGAGTCTATGCATCCATAAGCCATCTAGCAATTCTCACTTTAGCATTATGTGTTGCCTCTTTGCTTTGAAAGACATTTCTCAACCTTGGTTGGGCTCCTGTAGTTGTCCTTGGTGCAAAATAACCACTGACATTTTGAGAAGCATTTATATTTCTTTTACCCTTGTCTCCAACAATTTGCATTTTCAATGGTCGAGGGGTCGGGTAACCTCTTCTTCCTCTTGTGCCATTGTTTCTTCAATCTCATTATCACCAAAGTTCAAAAACTTATCTTTACCTTTGTTACCTTCTTCCAAAAATCTTGAAATTTGTTCTTTCACATCATGAGGAACTTTTTTGCATTTAGCAATGTTTCCTTGTTTTCTAGCAAGATGTTGCTTCATTTTATTAATCCCTCCTCCTTTATACCTGGACAAACAAAATAAACATGTGTATGACATCTTCTCCTTGTCGTCAATAGATAAAGAAAAATGTTTCCATGCCAAATCAGTTTTCCCACGAGTAAAGGCAGAGGAGGATTGGGTATTGGTATTGACAGGATTAACATCAACAGAGGCAGTATTAGGATTGACATTATTGCTTTTATTTAGTAATGGATCATTAATATCTATATATGGAAAAAAGATGTATAAAACAATTAAAAACAATCCCAAAACTGAAAATTCATATAAAGAAATTCTAAAAAGGCAAAAACATATCTTCATAATCCTTGACAATTGACACACAATTTATTAAACACCATTCTCATTCCTAATACAAACCAAATTACCAAAATCTACAAGAAGTCTTCTAATATTGTTTACCATATGCTACTTCTACCACAATAATTACAGCACTGGTCACTTTTAATTTGCAATAATCTAGCCAAATACAATTTATGCATATATTCAAATCTAAATAAGAATTAAACAATTCAACAAAATAAGCATCAATCTTCTACTCTTCTAAACCTCTAAGCCAATTCAACAATCAACCAGCAGATTTTTTGGAACCAAATGCATAATCAGTTCATCATTAAACAAATATAAGTCATCAGAATAGCATGCATGGTGAATGGCTGAGGATGCTTGTACTTCCAGAGGGGAAAACTTTTGAGGCTGACTTGGCAGCAAGGCGGCAACGACGAGGTGTCGGGGAGTAGTGGTGATGGACTAGAGGAGCTGTGTGGAGCAAGAATGAGGTGGCACGAAGCAGCGATGAGGTGGCATGGACGAGGGGCACTGCACAAAGCAGGGTCCATAGGCGTTGCCTGGACTAGCGATGGAGTGGTGCGGAGTAGTTGAGTAGCGTGGTTCGTCGAAGAAGTGAAGAAGATGAAGATGAATCGGATCGGAAACTTTAGGGCTGCGAGCATGCGACTGAGGCTTCAGGAATCAGGCTTGAGTGCTTGACTTATTGGAGTAATGGCTAATGGTCCAAGGAAATAGTGTCGTTTTGGCCTTTTTCCTTTTTTTTTAGGTAAAATAACTGAACTGGAAACCTTTAAAAATCGAACCAACTCCTGGTTTTTACCTAATAAATAGTAACAAATAAAAGTGAAATAAATAGTAAGGAGTTAATTAAAAAGATTAATTAATCCTAATTGATGATTAAGATAAAAAATGAGTAAAACTAATAGAAATTGGACAAGTGTAATGAAATATAACAAATAATTTTGACCAGTTTTGACCGATTCTAGGCACTCAACCCGACCATCAAGGTGATCGATTCCCAGTTAACCCGGTTGGACTGGTCAGTCCGGTTCTCTCTTCAATATGCAACACTCCCCGTTTAGTGAACATTCCCTGCCTCTTCCTTTTCTCTGTTATACCCTAAGCTACAAGAGCACAAGGCAACCTTGTCTCCCACCTACCCTCTGCATTACTTGCATATTGGTGTGTCTCTTTTGTTTTTAATCTGCTGAGCACTAGCTATGCTGTGTTGATTTAAAAAGGTAAAAGGAGACCTACAACATGAAAGCAGAAATTGGCTTAAGGAGGGAGGGAGAGCAACACGCGCACTCTCTGTTCCCTTCTTCCTTTTCGTTTTCTTTTCATTTTTTATTATAAATTCTTTTGGGGAAAGAAATTAAAAGAGGAATAGACATGGACACCTTTTGTGTCTTTGTTATGGACAAAAACACAAATAAGATCGACCAAAAAAAATGATTATGGTCATAGCAAGGACATCTCTTTTTTTTTTGGTAGTGGAAGAAGGGAACAAAAAAAGTGAAGCTTTGATAATTGTGGTTATAGCAAGCAAGTCTTTTTTTTTTTGTTGGCAGGGGAGGAAATGAACAGAAAAGGAAAAGGCTTGCTACTTTTGGACGAAAGTACACTCGAAAACTAATGAAGACGGCTGTGTGCTCCAGCTTTTTTGTCCTTTTATTTATTTATCACTTGCAGTCAATTTCCCTTGGCACTAAGCACTGCACTTTTGGCATGGGCTTAGTGAAAGCAACAAAATCGTAGAGATCTTTTGTAGGCTGCGTTTGGAGATAAGGTTCTAGTCAACACCTCATCCAAGTGATCCCAAATTCCCAATCATTTTGAAATCAATTCTGAAATGAAGCACATGTTATTAGAGATTAAGTTAAAAAGGCTTGATTAGTGATTGCAGTTTAAGAGTTAATATGGTCAGCTTACTGACTTGTTCATGGTCACATGTCTTCTCAGTATGGGGCCACTTAAGTTCTTCATGGTGAAGGACCAAATGAGTGCTTCACCTAAGCATGCACATATACTTATAAACTACAGCGAGTCTTTCATCTTCTGTTAAATATACCATAAAAGAGTGCTGTTATTTGTACACCATTTTGGTGCACACCTACAGTTCCACCATAGGTGAAATAAGGAAAATGACAAAATATGGGTATAGATAATGGGTAGATGATAGACAATCAAAATTTTTTTTCTCTCTTTCCCTTACACAATAGTCACATCATTGTTCTCTCTTCTCTTTTCTACTCTTTTAAAATATGAGGATTACTACACGTGACAACTTTTTTCTATAATTATTTCTTTTAGAACGATGAGATAATTTTAGTTGCTATAAATACAAGTTCTCAAGGAAAAGAAAACAATACTTCTAATAATCTTATGAGTTAAATTTCTTACTTTAGATTGATTGTACAATTTTAAGCATTGCCATTGTTGTGGTTTACAAGTTTTCAGAATAGGTTTGTAAGTTTTTTATACCTGGTTTACAAGTTTTTTATACTTGATTTACAAGTTTTCAGCGTAGGTTTTCAAGGTTTTTGCATTTACTTTACAAGTCTTAAGCAAAAGTTGAAGTTTTATGTTCTTGGTTTATAAGGTTTTTACACTTAATTTACAAGTCTTAATCATAGGTTTACAAGTTTTTAGCATGGGTTTATAAGTTTTTTGCATTTGGTTTACAAGTTTAAGCATGAATTTACATGTATTAAGCACTAATTTACAAGTTTTTTGCACTTGATTTATAAGTTTTAAGCACCTGGTTTATATGTTTTAAGCATATGTTTATAATTTTTTTCACTTGGTTTATAAATTTTCAATACAAGTTTATAAGTTTTTGGCACTTAGTTTACAAGTTTTTTTTTCCTTAAAGGCAACTTTTTTTGTTAACTTGCATTAATTTTCCTATATATCAATAAATATTTATGACCATATATACCAATGTAAGTGCTATGTGCACCTTATATACAAAGTATGAATTTCAAAATCCACATTTACGTCACACAGAACAATATAAAAAGAATTTACATGATTTTTTTGTTTTTGAAGACCATACAAATTGTCTTTTTTTTAATGAAAAAAAGTGTATATACAGATAATCATTCCTTTTGCACTCATAAAGCCCATGATCGCTATTCTAAAAGCCACCAAACCTAAAAAAGATAAACAAAGAAAACAAAACTATGGTCAATGATTTTTTTTTCTTTTAAGCACTCAAATGAGTAAAGAACTCTTATATGATATGCTAGGTAATCCATGTATCCAGATCCATCCTTAAAAATTGAGAAATTGGATGTGATACAAAAATTTCAATAAAAATCCCCTAACAAACTTGAAAGATACCTTTCGCCATAACTGATTTCACAATCATATATCAATCAATAGTTTGACAATAAAGCAACAACATCCAAACAAATGCAAAAAATTAAACTGGTAAACCTTTACTTAAAACTTATAAATCAAGTGCCAAAAACTTATAAATCAAATGCAAAAAACATGTTAACCAAGTGCAAAACTTGTAAGCTAAGTGCATAAAACTAATAAACTAAGTCAAAAAAAATTATAAAGCTAAATTGTGCTTAAAACTTATAAATTAAGTGTAAAAATATTGTAAACCAAGTGCTAAAAACTTATGAACCTGTATTGAAAATATGTAAACTTAGTGCACAAAAAATTTAAACACATGTTGAAAACTTGTAAATTAAGTGCAAAAACTTGTAAACCAATTTCACAATATTTAGAATTAGATTCCAAGTATTTGCAATAAGTTTAGAACCCTCTTACGATAGACTCAAATGAGAGGTCCATCTTATAATTTGCCTATTGAACTTACGTAAATCATTATTTTGGATTTCAAGTTGTTACCAGAGAAAACCCTCTTTTCTCTTAAAACCTTCTTTTGCCAAAAATGAGTGGAAAATGTGTTGAATCATCAAAAGGGGTTGAATCATCCAAAGTGAAATTGTTTCCTATGTGGTTCAATTTGAATGTGTTTTTAATGTAGAAATCATCCTTAATAAGTCAAACTATGATATTTGGTCACAATTAATGGAGATGCACATTGTCAAAAGAAAAAATCCCTCTTACAGTCGTGGCAATATGAAACAACTTGCACATTGTCATTTCTTCATATGATTGCTTCAAATTGCCACAAGCAATCTTCTTTTTCTTCTTTTTGGCACAATCGTCCTTCTTTACCAACTTGCTAGTGGTAGACACCACAAAAAATTCACATAATAGATATTTATGTCAAGGTTTTACACAACTTGTAAACATGCTTAATAACTTGCAAACATAGTAGGAAAAACTAGTATTGGTTTACTGTGTTCACATAATTCAAAATCAGATTCCAAGTATTTGCAGCCACTTTATCCCTTTGAGGACCACTTTGTACAAGCCACTTGGTTTACAAAGTTTGTTACATTTCCTTTATAAGCCTTAAGCAAATAGTTTACAAGTGTTTTTGCACATGGTTTACAGATTTTAAGCAATGCTCAATTTTAGAAATCATATGCACTTGGTTTACAGGACTTATAAACCCGTGCTTAAAATTTGCAAACCTTGCGAAAAAAAACTTATAAACCTCTTGCAAAGAACTTGTAAACCGGTTGCAAATAACTTGTAAAGCAGTACCAAAACACTCTCCTAAGCACATTTTATTGTACATAGTGTGCACATAATTCAGAATCAGATTCCAAGTATTTGCAGCCATTTCAAAACTTTGAGGAATCACTTTGTGCAAGCCACTTGGTTTACAAAGCTTATTACAATTCCTTTGTAAGCCTTAAGTAATAGTTTACAAGTTTTTTTGCACTTAGTTTACAGATTTTAAGCCATACTCAATTTTACAAATCATCTGTATTGGCTTACAGCACTTGTAAACCTATGCTTAAAACTTGCAAACCTTTTGTGAAAACTTGTAAACCTCTTCCAAAGTACTTGTAAACCTATTTTAAATAACTTGTAAAGCAGTGGCAAAAAATTCTCCCAAGTACATTTTATTTACACAGTGTTCACATAATTCAAAATCAAATTCCCAGTTTTTTTAGCCAGTTCAACACTTTGAGGAACCACTTTGTGCAAGCAACTTGATTTATAAAGCTTATTATACTTGGTACGTAAGTCTTAAGTAATGGTTTACAACTTTTACTGCACTTGCTATATGGGTTTTCAGCAATGCTCAATTTTTCAATTAATTAGCACTTGATTTACAAGACTTGTAAACCCGTGCTTCAGACTTGCAAACCTTGTGTAAAAAACTTGTAAACCTTCGACAAAGAACTTGCATACCAGTGGAAAAATCTAATTCAAAATCTAATTCTAAGCATTTCTAGCCACTTCAAAACTTTGAGAGTCACTTTGTGCAAGAAACTTGGTTTACAAGTTCATAGGTTTGTGAGGAACCATTATGTGAGTCTGAAGCAAGGTGTTGAATTCACGTAGTTTACAATTATCTTACACTTGTTTTTTGCAAGTTTTAAGCAAAACTTAGTTTTACAAATTATTTGAACTTTGTTTACAATACTTGTAAACCCATCCTTAAAACTTGTAAACCACATACAACAAAGATTTCAAACCATTTTTGGCATTACTTTACTAGTTATGGAGCCATTCTACGTGTTTATTAAATAATAAATCATTCATTTTCTATTGAACAATCACATTTACCTCAAACCATACAAATAAATAAGAAATAGCAAACACAGAAACCTTGCTCATCAAAAGACAACCAAGATTGAAAATGAGGAACCCACATACCTTGTTAACAACATTATGGTGATGATAGTGGCCGGGAAGACATGCTCCTTCTGGACAGAAAGCCCGCGCAGGAGCTGAAAGAGAAAGAGGGCAGGAGTTATGAGCGGGAAGAGCTGAGAGAATGTGAGAGACATAGATACAAATGTGTTTTTTCTTTCTTTCTTTTCAAATGTATTGAAGTTTGGCAAATTTTCAATTATACTACCGAGCAATACCCATACCTTTAATTTACCACTTTTTTGTCATTTTCTTCTTTTCCTATATGGTGTAAACATAGGTGTACACTGTTTTGGTGTTCAATAAATATTATTCACCATAAAACATACACTTCTCATTCTTCAATAGCACCATATCACTTTATCTTCTTCTCCATCCAAATAACTACATCTTCACCTACTCACCTAAATTGATCATGTCTTCTGATATACACTTTTTTTTTTCATTTCCTAGTTAATGATGATGTTATTTCTAATGGTTATTGCTGCAAATGAGGAGACTACAGAGTATCTTGGTTATTTATTTGTTTATATATGTTGGCCTTTTGGAGACTTCATCATATAAGTTTTCATGTGCCCTGTGGATACCGATTTTGCGCTTCTAGTCCTGAAAGAAAATAAGTAGGCTCGCAAGGTTGATTATGAGAAGCTGATATGGAAATGGAAGTGTTGTTGTGGTTACAACAATGTTCAGTCTTTCTAGTATTCATATAGGAATCATTTTTCAGCTTTGAGAAGTTAAGCTTAGGTGCTTTTCTTGTGTTTTTTTTTTGTTGAGCTGCATTTCTTTTTATGTATGACTGTAGAATATGTTCTTGTACGTACTTGCTCCCTTCTCATTGAGTGGTTGAGCTATTGCTATTATAAATTAAATTATAATATATTAAAAAAATAAAAAGAAGAAAGAAGAAGTTGATTGCTGCTGTAATAGCGTAGAGGAAAGGACTCACATGGTCACTATAGGTGTGGCTTTATTTACTGGAATAGTTTTGCTATTTTTTTTTAATTTCCTGTCATATGTCTGGTTTGTTTTCACATCCGGGTTGTTTTGTGGCACTTGGTGATGGCTTGTAAGTTATCTCTTGTAGCTCCCCCGTCTGCATGGGTTTGAGCATTCTATTATAAATATTATACACTAATGGCATCCACAATATTCTTTTGTACAACCCATCCCTCAAAGATGTAATTAACTTATGCTTATGTATTGCTAAATTGCATACTTTTACAGATGCTCCCAGAGAATTTTGTGAGAAGACATGGGGAAGGATTATCAAATCCTATAGTTCTGAAGCTTCCAAACAATGTTAAATTCAAAGTTTGTTAGATTAAGCATGAGGGTAATATTAGGTTAACAGACGGTTGGAACAGATTTACAGAGATATCATAGTTGAGAAATGGATAGTTAATAGTTAATATTTTTTAAATATAAAAGAAATTTATATTTTAAAGTTAGAGTTTATAACCCTAATGCTTTAGAGATATCCTATTCAGGTTTAAGATATAATGAAAAGAACAATAAAGATTTAGAAGTTGGGCATGACATCGAAAGACCTATACCACCCAACAATCATGTACATTTCTTTAAGGTGCTTATGGAGAGCAACTTTAAAGAAAAACTGGTAAGTTATATACTTTTTATTCTCTTTCTACGCAGTACTAATTGCATACACATTCACATAATTCATTCCATATAGCTTTTATGTTAATATAGAATTATTTATCACTAAATTGCATGTTTACAAATGCTTCCCAAGAGCTTTACTAAAGAACATTGGAAAGGAATGTCAAATCATATACTTTTCAAGTTGCCCATTAACATTAAATGCAAAGTGCATTGGACTAAATGTGATAATGAAATTTGTTTGAAAGACGACTGGAAAGAATTTACATAGACATATTGCTTGAGCATGCGGTACTTCTTATTTTTGAAATATAAAGGAGGGTCATGCTTTGGCATTGTGATATGTGATCAAAGTAAGTTAGAAATAGATTATTCTTCAAGTTTAAGAGTGGATGAAGAGACAGCTAAAAATCGTGAAGTTATTGAAATTCCTGATGATGACTATGATGAAATTGTTGATGAGAGTGAAATAGATGCAGAGTTCCTGAAGAGAAAGAAAACGAACACAGATGAATAGTTTAACTCATATTTCAAAATATGCTTTGGAAGTAAAATATCAATGTGGCTTTTGATGCTATTCATCACAAATTTTTTATTTCAAAGTTTTGTCATGTATTTTTCAGATCAAGGTTATGATGTAAAAATTGTAGATTATAAATGCTAAAAATTGTTTATATAAATTTGCAAGAGCTGCTAGAATTCCTAAAAAGAAATCATTAGAAGACTATCAATGTTGCAAAGCATTAGAGAAAGCAAAGGCTTTCGACTCAAAATTACGAAATCCATCTTTTGTTAGAAAAATGTGGTCATCATTTGTCAAACAGAATTTCCTAGTATATTCTTTCTGTTAGTTTGTACTTATATCTTACATTAATTTTATGTATATAAAAGTTATATCAAATAATATCATATTAATACAAAATTTTATTACCAATTTATAAAATATTGACTCCTTCCAATTACAAGGCACTTATTCCCTGTATTCATTCAATTAGCTTTTCTCATTGTTTTTTAATTAAATGACATATATACCTTCCTATCTAAAGTCCTTTAACTTTTGTACATAGCATGTGCCAAATTGCTTCTCAAAAATAGACTTCCGTGAGTTACAAATACAAGGAACGGAGGCAACAATTGGAGTGCATAGTAACATGACTTGGCTGGTTATATTTTATAATTCCACTGATAACTGAGTTATTATCACTGGTGGTTGGAAATCATTTTGCGAAAATTATGACTTAGAAGTTGATGATGTTTGTGTGTTTGAGATGATTAAAGTCAAACCACTTAAGTTCAAGATTGTGATTTTCCGAGTTAGAGAAAAACCAAGCTGTGACCAGCACTTGCAAGGTTTTCATAATTCTTTTATCATATGTTTTTTATTTTTCTTAAAGTTTTGTATTATGTATTGCCATAATATTAGTTTATCTTTTCCCTTAGTTCTATTTTTTTATTATTTTATTGTTATTAACAAGTAGTAGATCAACAAAACCATGATTATCCAGGGAAAGGTGGTGCACAAGATATAGAGTAGAGATAATTTGGTTGACTTGGAAAAAGGAAAAGAAATGATGGAATTTCAAGGAATGTTCCAAAAAGCGATGAGTTTGAGAGTATAAATTCTTCCTTTTTGTTCTTTTTTTAATCAGCTTACTTTGCATTCTCATGTTACAATCGCATTGGTTCATTGAGTTTTCATATTTGCAGGGGATGATAGAAGAAGTCGAGGCAAAATTAGGACCAGTCCAGAAACCACTCCAAAAGATAGACCAATAAAATACTCTCAATGTAGCAAAAGCATTAGAAAGAGCAAAGGCTTTTCAATTTTAGCTAAAGAATCCATCATTTGTGCATGAAATAACGACATCATACATAGGTGCGATTCACTGGTATTACTCCCTCTGTCCATGATTACCTGTCTTTTAAGGTTTTGACACCTGGACTCAGAAGTCATTAAAACTGTACAAACATATATAGAAAATGGTAAAATTGATAGAATTACCCCTCTTGATTATCATTCTTCAATTTTTTTCCCCTGTATTTAGTTTTTCTCGTTTCTAACAAAACATTTAAGAGGGTGATGTGCTGGTGTGGAGTATGCTTCAAAGAATGAGAAGGATTGACATAAATCATTTCTCCACCAAAAGAAGAATGAGAATGAGACTCTTGGAATCCATATTCATTAATAGTCTTATACTTGTGCTTAACTGAAATTTCATTTTCTATGTTCAAAATGAATATATGTGCGCCAAAAGTTAAGAGTTACCATGATAGAACCACAAGAAAGAGCAATGACGCCAAAGAAATGTAGCGTATTATTTAACCACACAAGAAAGAGAAAATAGTATGGATTTTGTAGAAAAAAAGAAGTTCCTGAGCACTATAGCAGCTTGGACTCTCCCAAATGGCCTAGTTCAATTCTTGCATACCTCATTTTATTCCTACCCAACAATTATACCATTCTCTCTAACAAAATCCCTCACAAGCACATACTGCACATTCTTTGCCACCACACACACACAAAGTTGGTGCTAATATGCAAGTTAGTTAGGACTAAAAGGGCTCCACATGATTCACCCCAGACCCTGACTCATATAACCCACAATACCCTTATATTATTTTTCTTTTATACACTCTAATTCCTTTAGGTACTTGATCTCTATCATATAACATGCACAAATTTTCAATTCCCCATAAATGAATCTTTAATCACTATTGAATCTCCAATGAATCTTCAGTCACCTTTGAACATTCAAGCTCCAATGATTCTTTGACTAACTCTGAGTTTTCAATCTCTAATGAATCTTCAACCACAATTGACTTTTCAATGTCTATGAATTTTTAACCTTTGAAAAATCTTTACCTCTATCGATTTTTCTTATCAGAACATATGGTATATTAAAAAAAAAGGTAAATAAATAAAAGAAGATGAATAGATATGGGGGTACTGGAATAGATGAACCTAAATGGCTGAGTGTTGTGAAAATGGTTTATGCTCAAACTCTTCCAGACTTATAAATGTAGACTTATGGAGTAGTGAATGTAGAGAGTTACTCCTATATTATGTTGGGCAAATGAAGAGGCTTAGAGTATAAATTGGCTGGAAGCACAAGTCAATACTATTAGTATGACTAGTACTCCGTAGTAGGTATGGAGTAAAGTGGTATGGGAAGTTGTGAAATAATTTAGGTAAATTACACTTTCCTCTTCTAAGGTTTGCTGAAATGTAACAGATACCCCTTTTATTTTCAAAGTTTGTAGCATAGGTCTCTAAGGTTTGTAAAAGCCTACATTGACCTCCCCTGATAACAGTAATTATTAGTGATGTTAAATAGGGTGTGTGTTTCAATGGCATAGACGCAAATACTAGGGTTGTTGCCATATTCCAAGCTCCACCCTCTTTTTGGCCAATCTTAATTGCCATCTCTAGTTGACCTTATCACCTCGTGGCCCAGCTTGATTGCCATCACATTGACCTCCATCATATGCCTTTTAGTCTCCACCACCTATTATCCAAGATCCTCCTCCTCTGGCCGAGCTCCACTTTCTACAACCAATATCCTTTTCCATCTCTATTGCCACTGGCCGAGCTCCATCGCCGTGTTCGATCGAGCTCCGTTTGCTTTCATTTAGATGAGGAGAGGTAAATGTCAGTGAACAAATAGATGAGGTGTCTATTATATTTCAGTAAACCTCAGGAGAGATAAATGTAATTTATCCAAATAATTATTATGGTTGAAAGAATCTATGGGAGAGTAAATATGAAAAAAAAATTAATACATCATTAAAAATATCAAATAACATGTAATTTTGGATAATTTTTTTCTTTTTTGCTAAATAGACAGTTAATTATGGATGGAGGGAATATATGTTTTCTTTCTTTTTTCTTTTTACTTTTTTGATTGATTCCTACTTAATTGTCAATACATGCTTTTTTGTATATATTTCATAAATTTACTTTTTCTTAATTATTTTCAAGAAGTATATGATTTTATATGACGATTTTTTTTCTGTCCAAAGTATTTTGTCGTCATATATATTTAGTCCTGTTAGATTATTAGACCTATAATCTAATACTCATTGTTTAGTCAATATTTTGAAATCATATAATTATATAACAACATAAAATGAAAAGATAATGTATCAAGTCATTTTTAAAATGGTATTAAATTTTTTAGTCTTGATCATTTTGTTCATAAAATTTTATGGCATAATCATATGTTTCAACCTTTGGGTTTTCTTCGTAAACCATGCATGATTTGGAGCAGCGTTTGCCTAGTCTGTTCTCCAAAGACAACTTGCAAGGTTCGGAAGGACTAGCCACAATAAGAGTTTCCAGTGACATAGCATGGCCAATTAAGTGGAGATTTGACAATTCTAATGACATTGACTGAGCTGTTATCAATGGTGGATGGAAACCATTTTGTGAGAAATATGATCTGAAAGTTGGAGATGTTTGCACATTTGGGAAAATTGAAGTTGCACCACTTTCCTTTCAAATCAAAATCATTCGAGCTCGAGAAGAACCAAGCTCTGATGACCAGTATTTGCAAGGTTTCTATCATCATTAATTGATTATTAATGTGCCCTTGTTTCTTTATTTATATATTGTCAAAACATTAGTTGATTTGTCCCCAACTTGTTTGTTTGATTTATTTATTTATCTATTTGGTAATTGTTATTGGTCAAAAGCAAGGAAGAGAAAATCGTACCAGGTATCAAACTGATAAAAGCACTGGTTCAAAGGTCCAACCAGTTCAATCAGGGTTCAACGAGAATATAATATACACACACACACACACACACACACACACACACACATGATAAATTCAAAAGCAAAAACCTATATTAAGTCATCAACATTAAGATAACCAACACAAAATAACATTGTTCTGTAGTAAACATTAGTACATAACCTATGCATAAGTCAATTATCTCTAATCCCATTGC
The DNA here is from genome assembly GCA_031216125.1 of Dalbergia cochinchinensis. Classification (NCBI taxonomy): domain Eukaryota; kingdom Viridiplantae; phylum Streptophyta; class Magnoliopsida; order Fabales; family Fabaceae; genus Dalbergia; species Dalbergia cochinchinensis. The sequence goes on along the minus strand of CM062373.1, from coordinate 46,087,991 downwards.
CTCAACTTCTAATAAAGTACGAAACAATAACTCACATGATCACATCATCACAAGACAATATTAAAAAATAATGTTGCATCAACACTAAACATACAGAAAGTAGATCACATAAGATCATCAAAATATGTATTAATTTGTTGGAGATCTTGATCAAAAACTTCATTCTCATGTCCTCCTCCTTCATCATCAAATGAACCATAAGGCATATCAACAAGATTAGTCTCCCCATCATCTAACATAATAAAAATATGTTAAAGATATGTAGAAGAGTTTATAAATAAACACTTTATGAAAAAATGAAACTATAAAACTAACTAACACGAATTGAATGAATAGAGTTGCCTTCATCAACCAATTCTTCAATAATAGTGGGAAGTTCTGGCTCTTCAACTTCTTCCATCACCCACAAATCAACTAGATCAATACTTTGCTAATCAATTGGATCATATGACCTTTTCTTTTGATGTAACCTAAAATACAATAGCAAATTATTGTAACAATTTCTACGTTTGCTAACCTAAAGTTCCAAATAAGTAAATTACATAATGTCATTGATAACTATTAAATAATTTAATGCTATAATACCTAGTTTTAAGATGCAAGTTATATGTCACAAAAACAATATCATTTAGCCTCTGATGCTCCAGCCTATTCCTTCTTTTATTGTGAATTTGTTCAAAAAGACTCTAATTCTGCTTACATTCCGAGGAAGAAGATGTCTGGCCAAAAATGTGAATAGCTATCTTTTACAAAATTGGGGTATTATCACCAAGGTATCTCTACCATTCACCTACATAGATTAAATATAACTATATAAGCATTTCTTCCTTGACCATCAATAATTCATAATATGCTTTGAAATATCAAAAGCAAATTAAAATATTAAACTAAATATCTAATATCTTACTAGGTTGGAGTTCCTGGGCTGCCTGCTTAGCATTTGGCCGATCAAAACTTTCTTTGCGCTCTCAGTATATTTGCATATCTTTCAATGCTTTAATTGAGTCACTACAAAGACTCTTTATATCAAACAAATCAAGTAAACCTCGTAAAACATTATACTTCTCAACAAACTTCTCATCATAAAAGAAAGCAGAGTTTAAAAAGCAAGCTGCTGCATGGAGACTTCGCTTTAACTGCCTATCATATCCTGTTTTTATAATATGTGTAAGGTTGATATGCAATCTTATTATGCTTGAACATCTCCTTAATTTCATTTTTAGCCCATTGCATTCCCTTATATACATATCCCAATGAAGGTTTCTCATTAGAATCAACAATTCTCAATAATCTAATCAAAGGGACAACAAGCTTACAAATAGTAGAACATTCCTCCCAAAATTTGTTGTCTAAGACTATAGCATTAATATTTCTCCCACTAGCAATCCTTGCTAACTTGTGTCTAGTAAAATGAGATTCTACAACCAAAGGTTGCAAATCTGCCTTATGTTCATGAATATTTTTCAAGGCAAGAAAAACAGTAGCAAAATGAGTAACTCCTAGATGAACAATTTCTTTCCAACCGGGCCTTTTTTTAAGCCAAGACAAGAAAATCATATGGTTGTAAACAAAGATAGTAATCTTGGAAGCACGGGAAGCAAGACTACTTATGTTTGGCATGCTACTTATATCTTTGAAAATAAGATTTAAATAGTATGCAACACATGGAGACCAAAAAAATTTGATCATACTTTTCCATGAATAAGCTTCCCAGCTGCTACATAATTGGCAGCATTATCAATCACTACATGCGCAACATTATTTGGTCTAACCCATTCAATAACATCAAGAAACATACCACACAATGTATGGGCATTTTTAACTACATTTGAAGCATCCATGGACTTAACAAAAGACATACCAGAAGGACAATAGACCAAAAACTTGATCAATGTTCTTTGCCTTTGATCTGTCCAACCATCAGCGATAAGTATGCAACCATTTTGTTTCCATGAGCTTCGATAACTTTTCACAAGCAACTAACACTCTTTCTTAAGATCAGTCAACAAATGAACTCTTAATTCATTATAATAAAGACCTTTAAAACCATGTCCCATACCAACAATAGCGTCCACAGCATCTTGAAAGTATGATGATCAAACTGCATGAAAAGGAATCCATGCATCCATAAGCCATCTAGCAATTCTCACTTTAGCATTATGTGTTGCCTCTTTGCTTTGAAAGACACTTTTTAAACTTGGTTGGGCTCTGGGGGTTATCCTTGGTGTAAAATAACCATTGACATTTTGAGAAGCATTTACCTTTCTTTTACCCTTATCTCCAACAATTTGCATTTTCAATGGTTGAGGGGTCGGGGTAATCTTTTCTTCCTCTTGTGCCATTGCTTCTTCAGTTTCATCATCACCTAAGTTCAAAAGTTATCTTTACCTTTTTTACTTTCTTCCAAAAGTCTTAACATTTGTTTTTTCACATCATGAGGAACTTTTTTGCATTTAGCAATGTTTCCTTGTTTTCCAGCAAGATGTTGCTTCATTCTATTAATCCCTCTTCCTTTATACTTGGACAAACAAAATAAACATGTATATAACATCTTCCCTTTGTTGTCAATAGATAAAAAAAATGCTTCCATGCCAGATCAGTTTTCCTAGAAGTAGAGGTAGAGGAGGATTGGGTATTGGTATTGTCAGGATTAACATCAATAGAGACAGCATCAGGATTGACATTATTGCTATTACCTAGTGATGGATCATTAATATCCATATCTGGAAAAAAGAAGTATAAAACAATTAAAAACAATGCCAAAATTGAAAATTCATATTAGGAAATTCCAAAAAGGCAAAAACACATCTTAATAGTCCTTGACAATTGACACAATTTATTAAACACCATTATCATTCCTAATACAAACCAAATTACCAAAATCTACAAGGAGTCTTTTAATATTGTTTGCCATATGCTACTTCCACCACAATAATTGCAGCATTGGTCACTTTTAATTTGCAATAATCTAGCCAAATACAATTTATGCATGTATTCAAATCTAAATAAGAACTAAACAATTCAACAAAATAAGCATCAATCTTCTATAAGTTTTCTACAGCTCTTCTAGACCTCTAAGCTAATTCAACAATCAACCAGCAGACCTTTTGGAACTAAATGCATAATCAGTTCATCATTAAACAAATATGAGTCATTAGAATAGCATGCATGGTGAATGGCTAAAGATAAGCCCAACAAGGTACTTGAGGTTGACTGGCTGACGATGCTTGCACTTCCAGAAAGGAAAATTTTTGAGGTTGTCTTGGTGGCGAGGTGGCAACAGTGAGGTGGCATGGAGTACCAGTGGCAAACCAGAGGAGCTGTATGGAGCAAGGACAAGGTGGCGCAGAGCAGCGACAACGTGGCGCGGAGCAGCAGCGAGGTGGCACGGAGTAGTGGCAAGGTGGCACGAATGAAAAACGCTGCATAGACCAGGGACCATAAGCGTTCCATGGACTAGTAGTGGAGCAGTGTGGAATACCGACAGAGCGGTAGAACGGTGCAGATCTACAACAGAGCGGTGCAGTTCACTGGAGAAGTGAAAAAGATGAAGATGAATCAGATCGGAGGCTTCAGAGCTGCGAGCACATAACTGAGGCTTCAGTAATCAAGCTTGAGTACTTGACCTAATGGAGTAATGGCTAATGGTCCAAAAAAACGATGCCATTTTGGCCCCTTTTCTCAGATAAAATAACTGAACCAGAAACCTTTAAAAACTAGACCGATTCCCCATTTTGGCCGGTTTTGATCGGTTCTTAACCGGTTTCGAGTCCCTCAAGTTCTAGGCACTCAACCGGACTGGCGAGGCAACTGGTTTTCCGGTTAACCCGGTCGAATTGGCCGGTTTGGTCCAGTTTGCTCTTCAATGGTTTTTCCATATCCATCAAAGCGGACTTGCTGACCAATGTCAATTATCTTAGGAAGAGTACTAACTTTTTCCCAAAGTTGGTTCCCAATTATCCTAGAAGAAGGTTTGAATGCTCTTGCTTTCTTTTCTTGAAAGCATTTATATTCCTTCTAAACATATAATCATGGGTTGAAAATTGACAATGATAGTCAAACCATGAACTTTTCCTTCCATTTTTCAATGTGAATGCCTTTGATTACTCCATGCAAATAAGGTATGCTAATTTTCTAGTAGTACTCCATCTTGACAACATACCATATGCAAGGAAATCACTAATTGTCCACATTAACATTGCTCTCATCACAAAATTCTGCTTCCTATCAGCATCATACGTCAATACTTCATCACTCCACAATTGTTGTAACTCATTTACAAGTGGTTGTAGATACATATCAATCTTACTTTTTGGATTATATGGCCCCGAGATAATCATTGTCAAAAACATGAAAGGGGAAATCATACATATGTGCAGAGGAAGATTATAAGGTGTGACAATAACAGGCCAGCAAGACTATGTTATTGAAGATTGACTAAAAGGAGTAAACTCATCCGAGCACAAACCAAGACTGACATTTCAAGATTCAGAAGCAAAATTAGGATATGTGTGATCAAAATGTTTCCATGCTTCTCCATTTGATGGATAACACAGCACCATCTTCCCTACAATTTTCATGATGTCACCTCATTTGCCTCGCAGTGGTGTTTGAAGCATACATGCCTTGATATCTATTGACATGCTCATAGACCTCAGTTGTTTGACTTCCTTTCCATGGGTTAATCCATACCTAAGTCTACATTAGTTCGAGGTGCTTCCTCTCCGTGTGATGTCCAATACCAGTATCTAGGCATAAATCTTTTCTTCAACACTCAGTACATCAGTTTTATGGTGTTGCTTATTTTTGCAAATCAAACAAGGACACAACTCCCATACTCAAATATTTTGGTTCCTAACAAGCAAAATCTATAAATTCAATCGAACCATCAAGAATTCATCCACATTCAACCATGATTTGGAAGAAGCCTATTATACATCCATCTTCAATGATCTGGAATTTCCATTATACCTAATCAAATGAGGAAAAGGGAAAATTGCATTTAGTAGGTTTTGGTTCAATTAGGTTTTCAGTTATAAACATTGACTTACATGGTAGTTTAATAACAAAAACACATTTACAAGATAAAAACTAAAATTGCTTTTCTAGCCTCTTATTCTTTCTTATGCTCTTCTTTTCATTATGCATTTTATTGTCTTTTTGGTTTAATATCAAATCTTTTGGTTTATTATAAGTTGTATGAGTGCGTAAAAGCTAGGAAAACATTGGTAAGTTCAAGAAATACGCAGAAATTAGACTACAATACAGAAAATACAAAACAAACGTGAAAGCTATTCACGATGGAACAATCAAAATTAGTAAAAGGTGAAAACGATGGTGGCCATGAAAACCAAACCTTCAAATGGGCAATAGCCTTGTCCTTATTAGTGAAAACTCCAATGAACTCAACAATGTATTTAGCACTAGTCTCAGTAGAAGGGATCTCCGTTGGGTTTCCAAGCCACAAAACCGGCCAACTACATCACCATATGTAAAGAAAAATTAAACCTACCAAAATTAGCTTGGTTGATGTGTAACCCCCTAATGTATAACAAAGTACACTCGAATGGTATTTGATTTTAACGTTAAAGAATCACTCTTTGGGACCTTAGCTTTACCTTGACTTTTTAGAAATACTTAGCGGAAAATACGTGCCATTTTTTTTTTGTTCTTTTAAAGAGACATTGCTTTCAAAAATAGAACCTTCATGCGTAAATAATATTCGACACTAAACCACATGAATATAAGTGAACATGCATCATAATATTATCATCTAAATGCTAAGACAATCTCAAGCCCATTACATGAAATACCTGGATATATATAACATATAACCTAGCATAAGAGCCTCAATAGCTCACAAGATGTCCGAATATGTATAATAGTACCACAGTGTACAACCACCTAACTGTCTGCTAAAATTGAGATACATAGCGGTAAAAAGCAAAATAGATAAGCATGTCAAATGGCCACATGGGTCTGGCATACAATAGTCCAAACTAAAATGATAGTCATGTGTCAAGAGATATAAGCAAGGTAAATATCTAATAATCCTAACAATCTCCAGCATAGCTATCTTTATCTGTCCGCGAGCTCCAACATCAATTGCCAAAACTTCCTGTACGTCTAGTGATGTACATGGAAATTTAAAAGGGACGAAAATCCTAGTGAATCTCAATAATAGTAAAACATACATGGCATCATCATCGTACATCTCTAGCCCACTTGGTTTATTATAGAAAAGGTGTACATGCCACAATGCAGTCCAACTTTAGAGTTTTCGCAAACATTATTATCAAGTGGACATTTCATTTTAATATGGTCTGGATCACGAATGCATCAAGTTAGATATGCATATGCATGATAATGGTTTCACATTAAAATATACTTATCATGAGGGCATGCATGCATGGAAGGAATAAATATAGAATTGAGGCCACATGCATGCATGAAAAGAGAAGAACATGCACGTACATGCATGCATGAAAAAAGCAAATATAAACTGTGAGCAGGCACAAGACCATAAACTTTCTTGAAACATAGTTCATTTCCACTTATTCGTTAACCTTTCAGGTACCCCTAGGCTATGAGCTCATACCTAACATATGTAATGTGATCAGTTATCACTAAACCTCAATTAGTACCGAACCTCGACCAGTCATAGATAATATTCATTATTATAATGTATAAACGTAATCAATCGTCCCTGAACCTCGATCGATACTGAACCTAATGTAAGGGGTGTGAGTTCTCATTTAGACATATAGACATTCACACTAGCATTACTCCATGGTTCATGCCGCAGTGTGACACTTAGTACATCAAACAACCCTTACTTGCTCCATTTTCCTTACTTTACAAGTGGGTCCACAAATGCACTATGTGATACACTACAATAGTGTCCCAAGCTCATAATTTTCCTTATTCATGTCTTTTTGCATACTTCACTCAACACATTCCATTAATGAGACTCATTCAAAAATAAATCATGAACAGTGCTCAGAATAAATACACATGCAACGAGTCCAACCAACAATATCCAGTATGACAATTAATATTGTAGCATCCCAAATTTCATCTAGGCTTATTGACTCAATGAACCCAACCAATTGACTCACCGACTAGATGGTTGATCTTCGCCCCATAGTGGGAAAAGCCAACATTGATGGTTTATTGTGATTAATGTCATTAGCATAGTTAGAAGGCACAAAAGAATGACCAATAATAAGAAGCATTAAGACAAACTCTAAATCAGGCATATTAAACAAAGACAATTTTATTATGATATTAAATTAAATTAATCAAGAAGATAGTATAAAATTTATAATAAATAAAAAGTCAACAGAAGGTCAAAAAGTCAAATAAATAGTAAGGAGTTAATTAGAAAGATTGATTAATCCTAATTAATGATTAAGATGAAAAATGGGTAAAACCAATAGAAATTGGACAAGTGTCATGAAATATAACAAATAATATTAGAATAATCAAGAGTGCCTAGAAAAAGATGTAAAGAGTTACAAAATTGCCATTACTTAGTAGACATTATGAAAATACCCTTACTATATAAATGAAATTACCAAACTAACCTTACCTTATAAGTAAATGACAAAGATACCCTTATTTTATAAATAGAATTACAAGAATGTCACTAACCTTGTCTAATTAGTAAAATACCCTTGTCTTGGATTATGAAATTACCACAATACCACTACTTTAATAATTATAACAATGCTATTGCACAAATCTCTAGACTTGTCTTTAAACAAGAAAGAATCTAATATTTGAGTAATATAAGTTTCTACAGACAACTTATTTAATAGTGTGAATAAGATACTTGTAAGCGAAAAAGTGCACGAGAAGGGGGGTTGAATTGGGCATTTCTTCATTTCACATTTTCTGAAACATTTGGAAATAAGTACCATCAAGTGTAAAACTTGTAGTGCAGTGAAAACATAGTTAGTAACTTCAGAAAATAGATTTCTAAAGCTTGTTAAATAAAATGTTCATTATTAAAAGGAATAACAGAGTGGCGAGAATGATATATCAGCGTATGAATAATAAAAACGCAACAAATAAATATAAAGGAGATCAAAAAGAGATAGAAGGAAAAGACACAAACGTTTTATATTGGTTCTGCCAAACTGCCTACATCTAGTACTCAACAACTGTTAAGGTTCCATTAAAACAACTTGCTCAACCTGAAAAAGTAAACTGGATAGTTTTTACATTAGCCTTCCCAAGCTCTCACTTGTGCCAGTGGAAAAACTCAGAAACTATCACAAGTTGAGTATTCATTTACTAGCCTCTTCAGGCTAAAACGAGTAGTATTTCACTAGCCTCTCCAAACTAACCCGAGTAGCATTAACACTGGCCTCTCTGAGCCTAACCAAGTAGTCTTGACACTGGCCTCTCCAAGCCTAACCCATGACCAGTAGCAACCTCTACTATCAAGCTGAAAGTAGTTTTTGACTAGCCTCTCCAAGCTAAACCATGAGCAGTAGCAACCTCTACTGTCGCATTGCAAGTAGTTTTACTGTAGCCTCTCCAAGCTATCTCACAGCAATCTACCGGATTAAGGATACAAAGGTTAAGTGTTTAGGTTGCCACTCAAACTAACTTACACTCAAGTTTTCTTAACAAATACACGAAAAGTTCTTGGGAAAACTTGAATGACTTCCTTTTAACACTTGTTCCCTGGGAAGAGTATAAATCTAATTAAGAACGTAGAAGGAAGATTTTCTTACACTTCAAGGATAAAAATTGATTGCATGATAAATATTGAATATTCCAGAAATGAAAAGTTTCCTCTCTTGAATCTTCAAATCTCTCATCATCCTTTAAGCACAACATCTCCATATATAGTGATCTTCCTTTGTGACCATTGCCTTTGATCAGTTCTCTAAGTGACACGTGTTGATCATCAGTTGTGTCTTGAAAGAAATAGCTAGAAGAGAGGTTGATAGATCTGTCACATTGATTGTAGAAGCCATTGTAATGTTGAGTTTTCTTATCTTCTTTTAGAAACTACTTTTCTATTTTCTGAACATGCTTTCCGAACTCTTCCTTCGTGAAGCTAGGGTAGTTGATCAATCAAGCAGAAGAGATGACGTACCACTTTGAAATTGGGTTTGACTTGAACATTTGAAATTCAAAATTCAAATTTTCCTCCTTTTCCTGTAGCATTTTGTGCTCCACAGTTAATTGAGCTTTTTGATGTGCACAATCAGTTCCTTGAAAAATTCTTCACTTTCTAATCTTCAATCCAATCTTCTTTGCTGATAATATCTTTGTGATTGTGATGATTGAAGATTAAGTAACATGTTGCTCTTCGACATAAGTTGATTTCTTCATCTTGAGTGTACTTTCTGATGTCCTGTTCTACTTTCTAAAGTCTCAGGATTTGATTTCTTGTAGCGTTGAAAACTTCTTCTTATCATTAGCTATTAATTTCTTGGATAAGGATATATTTTTACTTCTATTTCATTTCAGATCTTGTAATATGAGATAGACATGTTTACACATGCATTGTGAAATATATTCTTATTTGAGTAAGCCTTGTTTTTGCTAAACGATAGATAACCTATGATATTCTTACAAGAAACTCAATAGAGATATCAGTCGTTCTTCAAAGCATTTTCTTTAAATTGGCTTTGTCGTCATTCAAAACAAATAAGCACAAAGGCTTTTAGAGCTAACAATACTGACAAAGTAAATGATTCAAATAATCTAATCATGGTTTAAGAAGCTAATAGATTATCGGGCTAAGGTAATCAACATAGGATTCCAATTAGGAGAATAAAATATAATAGATTGAGGATTAAACTACTTATGGATAAGATGCCAAAAAATATGGTTAAAATACAAAACACATACATCATCATTCTATGCTTATATTTTCTGTCCCATGCATATAAACACCATCATATGATAAAGATTTAAGATCAAGATTAATTATGACTCATGGACATAATGCATGGATATAATTAAAAATAAAAACATGGCACAACCTATTATGCATGTAACTTTCATCCATGAGTTCACCAGAAATGATTGTGTCGTAATTTTGGCATGGAACAAGGCAATAATGTGTAATGAAGACTTATGACACAGCCATACATGAATGAATTTAATATTTTAAACTCCTTTATATGTGCCAAAATCATGGTTGCCTAAGCTCATATAGGGAGGATAATCTTGATTTGATTAATTCAAGATGAAAACCTTGAAAGACTTGATTTAAATGACATTTTGTGTCATGCATCAATAGGTACCAAATATAGGCATAGTCTACCTATATTTTCAAGCAAAATTGGCAAGGATTACAACTAGACAAGCTAACTAAGACCTAACTAGCCATTACACCAACTAAATTAACCAATTCAATAAACTAAATGAAGAAGAAATCTAGACCAAATAGTCCTCAGTTCCTACAGTTTTGACAGCCTATAAATTGGGGAGTTGTGTGATTTATTTTGTTCTTTACACACATGCAAACTCTTAGTATTTTTACAACTTTTCTCCCAAGCTTGTTCTTCTTTTCTTTATTCTTCATATTCTCCAAGAGCTTCCTTTACAAACTCTCTTCCATTCCTTCCACTTTCAAGCCATAAAGAACCCACACCAAGCTTTGCAAGAGCTACGTCTTTTGGCTCTTGTAAAATACTAGCACAAACACTAGCTTTCCAAGCATTTGTCAAAGGAGTTTTCTTCTCTTCTTCACCAAAAATTCATGGGATCACTTAAATTAGAAGGACTCATTTTAATCCTCCATACAAGATGTAGGAGTCTTCCATTTGTTGTGCAAGTCTTGATGGGTTCTAACCTTGCCCATGGTTAGAATGCCATCAAGCTTTTGTTTGTTGACAAAAATGTTTCAAGGGAATGTTGTAAAAAATTTTCTAAATCTCACATGTCCATTTTTGTTTCCTAAGTGATTTTATGATGTTTTCATGCTCAAGTATTGTTTAAAATATGGTGTGTGGTCTTGTGTTGAAGAAGTGATATAAAACATTAAAATGATAAGGGTTGGATTTTTGGCTATTTTTGGCAATAACTATTTTGAAATATGAAACACATAGAATATAAAGTTTTTTAGAATAAAATATTTTTACCACAAACTAGACTTACTAGAGAACATTCTCCAAAAAGAATCACTTAAAATCGAGTTTCTATCCCAAGATATAATTTTCAAAGTAGAGCATGAAACTAAAACTGTAAATTTGACCTTTCAATGATAAAATAGGTTTAACTCAGTCTAGAGAAATGCAAATAATATGATTCCAACGTTGTTGGAAAACTAACACACACAAGAATATGTCCATATATGTCATGAATCAAAGCTTTGCACCACAAAAATACAAAATAAGAAATAAAGTGGTAGGATAGTCTACTGAGAGAGTTTGAGAAGGGGTAACTTTGTAAGGGTACTATGGCAGAACATAAATGTGTTTTTAGTGAAATTGCACTTTATGGAAAGCTTGATATGTTGAGAATCTATAGGAACCCTTAGAAGGCTGAAATACTGTGTATTTTAAAAGTTGTGATTTTTCTAATAAGGTATGTTGGATCTGGAAATAAAAGAGTCAAGCATTATAAAGAAAAAGGTTAAAAAGTTTAAATTTATAATAATCCTTAAGGAACAAATTTTAATAAAAGAAGGTTATAAGACTCTTAGAATATATAAGAAGTTTAATGATACCAAAGAATAAGCTCTCAAAATGCACTAAAAAGTATTCATGGATTGATTTCAGTATAAGGAGAATTAAGAGATAGAACATTAGAAATACTTAAGAGTAATAAGAAAGAATTCATAATGCATTAACACCAAGACTTCCATGACCCTTTAGGAATAGTAGGGACTTGACGTGATGACATGAGATGCTTAATATGAAATTGTCTATGAGGACCTATATGAGATTTTACTTGAGATTATATGTTGATTGTTATGAGATTAGTACGACATGTCTACTCTATAAATATGAGATTACCTGTTGTTGGCTATGAGATCTGTACGGTATGTCTACTGTATAAATATGAGATTTGTCTATGAGAATCTATATTAGATTTACATGAGATTACCTACTAATTTCTATGAGATTTACATAACATGACTATTGTTTTGTTTATGAGGCTTACCATGAAATGTCTACTATTTGATATGCATACATTCATATTTCAAGTGAAATAATAAATGGAAAAACTCACTGGTTAATCCTCAAAGGGGATTAAGGTATTAGTGATTTCACTCAATGAGAATAAAAGTAAAAACTGAAAAAGTAGTAATGAAAGTCTGGAAAAGTGGACTTGATCTAAGATCATAGCTTAACCCCCATATCGTTAAGATTACAACAACAGAAAGAAAACTAAAAGGTTGTGGCGATGGCCACGGTATGAGCTCATTAGCCTTTAGGGTGGTTTAAGGCATTGATACATTCATCTTGTGAGTAATTGACAAATATGTTAATGTAAGGAAATAAGAATGGAATGAAAGAAAGATGGTGATCACGAAACAAGCAAATGTTGAGGATGCGTAATCATGAAATGCATGCATCTCCTAAATTATTATTGCCCATTAGTGATTTTACATGATATGTATGATTGATGAATGACTGAATGGATATTCTTGTTAATGTTACAAGAGTATTTTAAAAGCAACTGCACTTCAGCTAATTATGTTTGCGAAAATCTAGTAATTGAACCATTTATATGTCTACCTTTTATAATAAACCCGAAGTCACTAGGATGAAAATGATGACATGTTTAGTGTAAGTAGGAACTCCTACTAAGAAATCTTGTATTTTTCACTCCTATGTTTCTTTTCTGTTGTTGTTAGGAGAGATAGATGAGTCCACTTGAAGCAACGAAGCTATAGCTAAGAAAGGAGGTAATGCGTGAAGATCTTAGACCTTCCAAGAATTTGCATTCCAATTTTAGTAATGTTATAGTTGCAAAGAATAGACCAGTAGTAGTAGAATTTATATTGTTATTTGAAAGAACTTATCACTATGGTATATGTCCTAGTATAACTCATGTATTAAGTAGTTATATTTCTACTTATGTGATAGTAAATTTTACATTTAGTCCCTTATTCCGTTTTATTAAATTAAGTGTGCAAAATAATTTTGATTATTATCTACGTAAGCGTTGTGTATTTCAATTCTCACAATGAATAGAATGAAAATTATCCATTATTTTTCTAAGTTAATTTCAAAAGAAAATGAATGCAAGACATAAGTGACAACTAATAGAATCCAAATGTGAACTTAAGCATAGTTGGGTTCTTTTACAGTGTTATAAATATCATATATATTACCAATGTATCTTAGTCAAGCATAAAAAAACAATTATTAAAATCCAATCAAGTATAACAATCAACTGCAATAAATAATCACATTTCACCCAACAAATATTCAAGAGTCCTTAGTGCATTTGAAATCACAGTTATAAATCTCATTCATTAAAAAGGTTTGAGTCTGATGATAAGAGTATTTTGAAAAACACATTTTTCCTCTTCCAAAAAAATATGATTACTATGATCTACCTTCCTTTATGTTACAAATTGTAAAAACATACTTTTAGAGCCATTTCAACTTCTAGTTTTACAAGGTAGCCCTAGACTTTATAAAATTTACAAAACATGCCCTGACTTAATTTTTCACCCAAAAACATATTTTCCACCCTAATTTTACTAAAATTACAGCCTGCACTTAAAATTTTATAATTTGCACAAAAATCCCAAATTTTAAAAAGTACTCTTTTTACTTATAAACTTTACTAAAATTACAAAATAACCCTATGACTCATTTTTTCCTTCCAAACACATACATTTCTATTACAAAACCCATTTTTACAGCTTCACACCCAAAAACTCAATTTTTGCATAAAAAACCCTAAACTTTATAAAATTACACTTTTACCCTAAACTTTAGCAAAATTGAAAAATAACCCCAGAATTCATTTTTTTTCTCTTAAACACATACTTTACTATTCCAGGGTCTATTTTTACATATTTATATCCTAAAAATTCAATTTTTATATAAAAGCTCCTGAACTTTATAAAATTGAATTCTTAGCCCAAAATCCCTACATATTCACAAAAAATACCCAAATCACATGTACGATCTCCATTTTTTATGTAGATTTCAAATATGTGGTTAGTTTTAAAAACACAATTTTCCTCATATGAGAACATGCCTAGGCCAAAACCATATACTCTAAAATCCAAGCTTTTTGCAAAACTTTGAAATATGCATGAATGTGCTTCTTTTCACATATAGATTCTAAATATAAATATGATTTTTGAAGCAAACATTACCAACATAATAAACCCTCTAAAATAGTGACCTAACTCAAAAATACTAAGGTTTACTAAAAAAATTTCATAAAATACATAAAAATGACTCTTTTTAAGTGTAGAATGAAGATATAATGTTGAGTTTTAACACAAAACTCTCTACCCATACCAAATGGAGGATGCCAAAACTTGAAAGAGAGGAAATGATGAGCTCTTCAAATATTTTCAAAAGAAAAGGAAGAGTTTTAAGCAAAATAACTAACTTTCAAGCATAACATTCATCAAAACTCAAACCATTTTAGCAAAGAAAACAAAATAAGAAAACAAGTTTGAACACAAACTCTACCCAAATGAGGGTCTTTATTAGAGATCAAGGTAGCCACGAGTTCCTTGAAGGTTAAGCTCTCAAGAAGGGAAGCAAAAATCTCTTTCTTTCTTTTTATACAATTTAACCTCTGCAGGAGCAGGTAGGAGTAAGCTTTTTCTTGAAAAAATAATGGCAAATTTGCATTTTTTGGTTAGAAAAGCTATGGCAAAGTGTATTTGTTTGTTGAATTTGGTGAAGAAATGAAGAAGTTATGAGGTTGAAGATGGAGGAGCTAGGTGGTGAAAATGAAAGAAAAATGAGATGAAGTGTTTTTTGTAAGAAAAAAAATGAAATCTTGTCATAATGGGCAAAGATGATGGTAGCTAAGAGGGATAAGAAGGAAGAGTAGAGTGGTTTGATTTGGATTAGGATTAGGGTTATTTTAGGATTTAGGTAAAAATAAGAGGGTAGTTTAAGTAGGAAGTGTACTAATTAGGGGCAGTTTAGTAAAAGTAATGGTCAAAGTAAGATTAACTTTATCTAAGAAAGATTAATTTGAATTAATCATCATTAAGGTGTCATTAGTCATAATAAAATAGTACTTTGTCTTTAAACATGTAGCCACTACAAGATAAGTGTAGTGGGTGATGAGATCATCATGTCCCTTTTTATATTTAAGAATAAGATTAAGTTTTTTTTAATCATTCT
Organism: Dalbergia cochinchinensis; assembly: GCA_031216125.1. Taxonomy (NCBI): domain Eukaryota; kingdom Viridiplantae; phylum Streptophyta; class Magnoliopsida; order Fabales; family Fabaceae; genus Dalbergia; species Dalbergia cochinchinensis. The sequence continues at coordinate 46,072,683 of CM062373.1, read as the reverse complement.
TGGGCCGTAATTAATTCAAAATAATTATTTTGACTCAAAATTAATTAATAAAAGTAATTCATCTTTAATTTGAACCTAATATTGCCTATATGCCCTTAATTACCTTAATTAAGCTTAATCAGCACTGACTAGGGCAAAATAGTAATTTTACACAAAAACCTCCAAGACTCATCCAAACATCAAATATCACCTCAAATTAATATATCCAACTCTCGGGTGATAACCCAGTCCGATCATCACTTAATTCCATGTTAAATTACCACATGGGCATTTTGGTAATTTTGCACATGGAAAATATCAAGAATCACAATTTTTACACTGATTGCCATCTAAAACACATATAGTCCCCTTTAAACATGAAACTAACCCATTAAGGATGACCGAGATCGATCGTCCTTGATTCTCGTGCAAAAATGACCTTAAAGGCATTTTGGTTATTTTGCATAAAACGGACTATTCGGACATTACATGATGCATATCAAATAAATTAAGCATGTTATATGTTTCACTATTGCAATATTAGTAACTAATCAATCAAACTCAATCAAAATTTGACAATAATTTTTTAATTAATTAAAAAGTTAATCTCTTCATAGCTGTATCAAAAAATGGGTAGTTAACTTGGATGCCATTCCCCTTAGAAGACAAAGTAACCAATGAAGTCACTTAGGTATTTATTTGAGAAATGCATAGCGTGAGGAAGATAATGTGCATTAAACTATTGTTTTAAAACATAGAATTTTGTTGAACTACTTGTTGGCATATAGATAAATGTGTGAAGAACCTTATAGAAATAGTAAAAGTGAATAGACCTCATGATCTGTCACACCTGCTAAGTAGGATATATCACAATTTCTAACTTCAAAGGTTTTTCCGAACATGGCACAACAACTACCAAGTTGCAAGAAACAACCTTTGATAAGAACAAGCAAGTAAAATGTTTAGTGCATGATCCTTATGCCTTTTTCCATTTTTCATACAAGGTATGCTGAATATGCACAAAGAAGATGATGATACTTTTGTTGAAAACTTTTTGAACAAAACATATAAAGACGCGATAATTACTTTCCAAGTATAGTGTTCTTTTAAATTGATATTGTCTTTTCATGTTGTTGTTTTAGCAATTAATTGAAAAATAACTATAGCACTTCTTTGCTAAAAAATTTTAAAAAATTATTAATTATAAGTTCACATATAATTTTTAATGTTATAACAATACTATATCACCTTACTATATAGATCCTATTTTCCACTTCATTTTCTGTGTCATATATATAAAGCTGAGCAAATTTAGGTTTCTCATTGATAAGAAGGACGAGGCTTCCAATAAAATGGAAATTTTGACCATCAAGTAAGAAGATATGAGCATTTCTATTATTGATGTGATGATCTACTTTTCCAGCCATTGATGTAAATGAAAACATACAAGTAAAAGCTCTTATATTTATTTGAAAATGTTTGCTATTTTCATCATATAGAGTGGAGGTGGTTGCATAATTGGCAACTAAACTTTTCCTTTCCATGCGACACAATGAAAATCTCGGGATGTTATCTCTTTTGGTCTTTGATAATCTTTCATAAAGCCATATTAAATAATCATTCATGAATGGGATTTTCAAGATCAAATATATCTGTACAATAATAATAAAGATTAATAGAGTGATTCACATTATACGTGGATTCCTATGATGGTAATGCACTAGAAACATATACCCTTTTTCTGTCGATTGACTAATGTTTTTATTACCTTATGCATTATTAACATGGAAATAATTAAGCTAATAATATGAAATTAAGAAAAAAGAAAATACTTAAATTTTCATTTATATTATGGTGGGAGTTATCACCTTGGTGTATGTCGTTAACACCATAAAGATAATCAACTATATTTGCTTCTAAGTTAGTGTCATAATAACCACCAGCAACTAAGTAACAAGCTATAAACAAAAAGTCAATTATATATTCCTCACAATGTAATTACTTATATATAACATACAAACTGAAATATGTGTCGATTATAAAGATGATGATCTATTTGATCTAAAGTAACAACACGCGATAGTTGAATACATGCTTCGTGATTCAGTGTCTAGAATTTGAAATCATTTTATACTATTGACTTTACGGACTCAATTACTAATGAGCCTCTAAGGGATTGCATCCTCAAACATTCTACTTGGCTATGGTAAAAGAAACCATTGTAGTAGTCAATAATCTGAATTTAGAAATAATAAGCAATTATAATGTCACAAGGTACAAACCTTATTCCAACTTATGTTAGTGTCAATCTGATTAATAAAGAATCATAAGTAATTGAATCTTCACCAACATTTGTAAGCAAAGAGTTCAAAAGAAGGGATGAGTGCTCAATTATAGAGAAACTAACACCTTCAAATCATTGACTTGTTTGCTTCCTCCCTAATTATAAGCAATACATTAAACTTATAATAAGTATTAAGTAAAATAACACATTGAGGCATTGACACTGATTATTACCTATTGTCATTCCCATCATTCCTTGTGCAGAATCATTACTAGCAAGTAGTCTTCCTACATTATTCTCATTCCAAGTATAACTTTAATTTGCTTGATTTGGAATTCATTATTGACTGCATAATTTTCTAATATGTGAGATAATAATATCATTGAACTAAATGCATAGAAATTTAGATTACTTGAAAAAAAAATTAACTTACTCAAATAACTCACAATTTGTGATATTTGTTAAAGTTTCTCTCATGTTATTCTTTCTTGTTATGGAGTGCCACCAAGAAATGTCTCCCAATTATGACTAGACAAAGACTTATATTGCTTTGAATATGTGATCGAGCAAAATGATTGAGAGATAATCTTCCATTGCTAGGTGCATTTTTGTTATAACAGATTGTTTCTTTATATCCAAATTGCATTGATTTTTTGCCCATAATATGGCACAACACAAACTTCACAAATTTAACTCAATAAAATTGTTTCCATACATAATGGATGTTTGTAACAATGTATACTAACTGACATAAACATACCTTTATAATACCAGCTTTTTAAAAAGATTTAGTTGAGGATTCCTTTTTGTCTTATTGTTCAAGATTATCCTTTTACTCAGCCTTACTAATTTTGGCTTTAATTGCTAGTCCATTTTTGTAAAGAAATTTGCAGAATCCAACAACCAAAATTTGCACTCAAACGATGTATGGATTTTTTAGATTAAACTTTTCGATATGTTAGCAAAGTTTTTTAACAATAACGCATTACATATATACACACACACACATACTAAGGGAAAAAGAAGATTGGGCAATAGATGTGTATCTACATGTAAAAGGCATTAGGAGAGTATATAAGCAATATATTCTCTATGTATAATATCCTAGTTTCCTACTAAGCTTATTGGTAAGACATCTTCTAATGATTTCATGAGATCTTAGGAAAATCGTTTTCATTTAATAAAATGGTTTAATTAATCCACCAGTCCCTATAGTTTCATCAAATTTTCAATTAGGTCCCTACATTTTAAAATTTTTCAATTGGGTCTCTATATTGTATAAAATTTTTCAATCAAGTTCCTGCCATTAACCACCATTACAAAAATATATTCAGCAATGCTATGGTGCACTTAATGAAGTCAGATGTACCATAAAACTTATTACTTACACCATTAAATATATATAGAATTAATATATCATGTAATTTGAAAGATGAGATTTCATAATGTAACCATGCACCCATTTATACCAAAGCATAGTAGGAACTCTCATTTTCTTTTCTCTCACCCCTCTCTCTTCACTACCACTGTCAACCCATCCCTTCTTCTCTACCTCTAACCAAGACCCAGCCTTCAATCTCACAACCAAACCAAAACCCCAAAACAAACAAACAAGCAAACATCATCATCATCATCAAACCCCCTCCCCTTTCTCTTCCCGAGGTTAAGCTTCGCAATGGAGCTAAGAGCACTCAAACTCTTGTACAAGCACCAGAAGCAAGCCTCTCACGCTCTCAAAGAACCCTTCTTTGAAACAAAAATGGAGCGAAAAAGTATAACAAAGGAAAATAAATACCCTAATCATGAGAGAGAATGCAATGCCCAAATTCCCAAACTCCGCTGTTACAAGAACATTCGTGTTACCTCAACCACCACCACCACTACATTCTTCTCATGATGGCAATGATGATGCAAAGGAAAACCATGCTAATTGAGTTATCAGTTTTTTGTATCCAAGAAGAGTCAATACAACAACAGCAGCAGCGATTGTTCAGGTTCAAGTTTAGATTTAGGTTCGATTTCGAACACTGTAGCTCGAAAGCTGTCGATGAGGGCAGTTATGGAGAGGTTAAGGGTGGTGGTTCAGAGAAGCAATGGGAAGTTGGGAGCAGAACCATGGTGTTTGTAAGGTTTAAGCCTATGAACAAGAAAGAAAAGGAAGCACGTTCAAGTGCTGTGCCGTGATGTTTATCTAACAGAGTTTGTGAACGGGAACGATTACCTAAGATTGAATAAGGTTCGAGGGGGGCATTTCACTTTTGATGCTACGTTTCTTGATTCGACCACTCAATAGGAAGTTTACTCCACTACGTGAGTTTTCTTAATTTGATTTGATTTTTTTTCTTAGAATGTCAATAATTGGATGGTTTGTGTTAGAATTAGAATCCATGATTTTATGGTAAGGAGTTAAGGACTGTTACAGATGACACTTTACAGAGTTTGATTTTTTATTTGGTTGATGGTTTGAATAAGTTGGTTGCAGTAATTTGGATGGTGAGTGATGAGTAAGGAAAGATGGATGGTTGTTTGATGATTTGGGTGGGTTGCTATGGTGGTGGGTGGTGGAAGAAAGAATATGGATGGTACAGAAAGAGATGAAGATGGAATATTCTTAGAATATTCTATTTTTTGAAACTGTTATTGTTTCCAGGGACTTGATTGAAAAATCTTATACAATATAGGGACCCAATTGAAAACTTTTAAAATGTAGGGACTCAATTGAAAGTTTAGTGAAACTAGAGGGACTGGCAGATTAATTAAACCTAATAAAAGTGCCAAAATTTGGTAGATTGAGCTTGTGTAAGATCTTATAATCATTGAGTTTATTTCTCACAACTATAGAAATTAGTACGTATTTATAATTAACATGTGAAGATATTTTGTATTAATCACTTAATATATTTTCTTTTCTATAATATATAACACCCTAACTTTTAACACAATACGTCTAGGATGAATAATGATTAATTATTAGTTGCTACTCTTTTTGTCTTAGAACCTTACTTAGTTTTAAACTTTCAAAATAAGTCTATGGAAAATATGACCCTTTTTTTAATTTGAAAGACTAAATTATCAACCATTCACGTATGAGTTATAGTGCATAAATATTTGCCATATAATATGTGGTAATAATAATGTCCTCAATGTATTTTTGATCAACTATCACATAACATACATGCAAATTCACAACAAGGCATATCATAAATTGAGAACATCACCATAGCATAACATGAGCTGAAAATATCATATCATATAATAATAATAATAATAATAATATAGAGACACTCCGCAAGTATAATTACATAATAGATGTACTGAGCCCACCAATAGAGGTTAAGCATACAAAAATTTAAAAGCTAAGTATAACTATGACATAGCTAAAGCCATTGTGGGTGCACATCTAGCAAAACTAAGTTATGAATCTGCATAAAGATAAGACAACCCCTAAGCAATTGCAAACAAGAGGGACTATATCATCGATTCCATTATGCCTCTCCAACTTGAACATAGTGCAACTCCTATGCCAACATCTCAAAGAAGTCCATGGATATCGCCATCAACCTTGTCTAAAGACGTAGATGGAAAAAACAAAAGGGAGTGAAAAACTTATACAAGAATCTTAGTAGAATTTCTTTTCCATATATGTGTTATTGTCATCGTCCTCAAGAACCTCAGGTTCATTTATTAAGTTCCAAATATCATTAGCCAAGGCCGGTATCTTTTAGCATAAATCTTAATGTTGTGGATACATTATACCACATTATAAATGCATATCAATACCTTACACGACATTCCAAACATACAATGACATAATATAGAAGCATAAGGAATATGGACAACTATGGCATACAACTTTCCTCTTTTCTTTTCTTAGGTGACTTAGCTTTTTTAATTTTTTTATAAAGGCCACCTTAATACCTTCTCCCTTTTGAGAGTTCTAAGATTATGAGCTCATACATAGCTAGTCGTCACTAGCCTACATTTATTCCTTTTGATAAGCTATTTGTAACACCCTAAAAATTATTTAAAAATTAATTTGGGCTTTACTAGTCATAATTTCAAAAATCTAACAGTTTTAGTAATGATGAGGATGGTCCAAAGGATTTGTTAAAAAAAAATATGAATAGTAACCTTGTGGGCCCCGCGGGCCCATCAGGACAGCCGAAACCCTAGAATTGGGACCCGAAGGTGCCCAAAACTGAGAAATTATAGGATTGAGATTAGAAATAGTTAGAAATAGAGATTTTATACCTAGAATTAATTTTCAGGCAATGTCTTATAATCCGGGTACAGTGTTTCACCCGTTCGGCGGAGTTTCGATGTGTAGTTTTTAGCACCTTACAAGTTACTTGGCGACCAAGTAACCTTTACCAACTACCTTATGCCAAGTGGATGGCAAAGATTAAAACTTGAAAAACAAGTTTTAATCTTAACCTTTCATTTAGTATATTTTACTTAGGAGCCAATAACTCGTCCGTTTGGTGGAATTTTGGCGTGCGATTTTAACACCGAAAAAGCTACTTGCTCACCAAGTTAATGTGAGCCACTTATCTTGAACCAAGTGGATGACCAAGATCCATTCTTTGACCAAGAAAACAATCCTAGCCATCCATTTTACAATATTTAAGAATTCTTCTTTTACATTATTACAATTAAGCTTCCTTTACAAGCTTTCTCACAAGATAAATATAAAGCCACCATCCTTATCACCCCACCATCATCATTTTTGGCCAAGAGGCCTACAAACACAGCCTTCCATTGTTCTTCCTCTCAATCCTCCATTAACAAGCTTCAAGCTTCAAAAAATCCAACTTAGAGTCACTAAAACACCAAAGATCCTTTCACAAAACTTGTTCTACTCCTCATAATCTATCAAACTAACTGATTGGAATTTCAATTCCTCATCAATCCTCACCTTGGTATCTCATACATCACTGATTAAGTAAGGGCTTGGTGCTGATTTGGTGGCCTTGAAGTGAGCAAGATCACTCCTAGAACATCCTTTGGAGCCAAGATCCCTAAAGCCATCAAAGTAGGGTTTTTGAACCTCTTCTTCTTCAAATCAGTTTTTCTATGTTAATCACTGATTTAAATTGATATTTTTAGTTGTGTTGGTTGATGATATATGGATATTGATGTATTAATTTTGGTGGAGTGTTTGGATGATTCTAGAAATCATTTTTGTCAAAAGGAATATTAGACTATGCTGCTGGATTTTCGAATTTCTTTTGGACAGGTTATGGTTCATGAATTTTCTAATGTATTTGTAGTGATTTCTATGATCTATAAAAATTATATGTTGAATGTAACATTCTAAGGCAACTCCATGATTTTTCTTGGGTCCTAAAATGAGTTTTACTATTTTATAAAAATAAAAAACCGAGACTATTCTTGAGTTGTCTAAACAGCCAATTCTGAAGCTCTAAGTTTGTCTAATTTTGTTACCATATCAAATGATTGATTTTTCCATTGAAATTTATACAGGATATTGAGGACATAGTGAAGTCCAACCATGAATTTTTTATGATTTTATATGATCATTTGATAGGGTAATAAGATTGGAACTTTGGCTGTTGGCTGCAAATAGGGGGTTTCTGGCCTCCTATTTTGTTGAATTTTGTTATCATACTTAGAGAACTCTTTTAACTCTGAAATTTTTAGAGGACCTTGGGGACACATTGAAGTGTCTTGTATAATTTTTATAGCCTTGAATTTCATGATTTGAAATGCAAAATAATTTGTGCTATAGATATGTGAAATCTGCCATTGTGCTGAAAATGAATTGATGCTTTAAGTTGATGAAATAATGACATTGGGTTCAAATATGACATATATGAATGCATGCTAGTGACTTTAAGGAATGGTTTGAGGCATGATTGAAATCATATTATGAATGAATACGTATATGTACCTCATACATGCATTTGGAAAAGAGCAGTGAATGATATGTATATGTGGCAAAAAAGAATATATGAACTTTAATCGTGCATGTTCTGACATATGGAGAAAACAGAAACAAGACTTAGATTAAATGAAGGGAAGACAAAAGTAGGAATTTTCCCAAAATACTAAGTGTGCCTATTTTGATATATGGAGAAAATAGAAACAAGACTTAGATTGAATTAGGGGAAGGCAAAAAGAGGAACTTCCCCCAAGATATTATAAGTCAGTAGACATATCAGCTAGGAATAGAATTGTGTGTGATTCGGAAATGGAAAAAAATGAAGTCTGATGATCATGTATAGGAATGAGCTCAATCCTGATAAGCAATCTATTTCCCTTGTGTGGTGTGATCCACTATAAATGCCATTTGGTATAAACTATCTATTGTGGAGTTGTCCACAGCAGATACCCGTTGGGTATAAACTAAGTCTTTCCTATGTCAATGAAGAGCGAAAGTTGCACTGAAATGAGTTTTATAACATGATATAAGCTAAGTCATTCCTATGTCAATGAAGAGCGAAAGTTGCACTAGATTAAGTTCCTTGGCCACGAAAAGGAATACATAATTTATTATTATTTCTGCATATAAGTTTACATGATAATGCTTGTAAGAATGAAATTTCTACTTATATTTTGGTTGTTATTTTTGAATGTCTACTTAGGATGATTTACTAGATGCTTGATATTATAATACATATCCATTAAGTGATTGATTATTAAAAACTACCCACTTCGGAAGTACGATTTGGAACATTAAAAATGAACCATTAGTATGAAAGGCATAATCACTCTTTTTCTAATAAACCGAAGTGGCTGGGGCAATGACGATGACAGTATGAGTGAGATTTTAGGGAGTTGCCCTACTGAGAATTTTATAATTCTCACCCCTATGTGTTTTGTATTCCCGTGTTGCCTCCAGGTTGATCCAAAGAACGATGTGGCTGCTACGTGAAAGAACTTGGAATTACCATTGTTTAGTAATTGATATTGTTATTATTGTTGTATATAGTCATAGGCATATGTGTATGTAAATGTAATAGAGAATGTATATGTATTAGAGCTCTTAGAAGAGCTTCCTTTTGTACTTAGCTATATATTCAATAAATATTATATTTCTTTATTCTATATTTTAACCAAATTACGCTAGTTATTACACGATCTTGTCGCATTTGCTATAGTTATTTAAGAAAGGTCAAATAATTTAGAAGTAACAACTCTCGAGTCTAATGTCATGACCTAAGGATGACGTTGTACTTGGGAGGATGTTACACTATTTCCCGACTTCCAGAATGGACAATAGGAGACTTGGATTATCTTTCATAACCAGTATCTTCTGGAGTTTAAAAAATGACCTCCTTGAATCACCTCCTATAGCCAATAATATATGGAGTCTGAAGGATTATCTCCATGTGTTTTATGTAACCTTTAATCTTAGCATGTCATTCTAGAAATGCAAACATAAACATGTAATCATAATAACCATCATAACTTATCATTGAACATTTTCATGCTCACAACTTTATAATTCTTCTAAGTCCACAAATTTGACAGAAATCCATAGGATAATAGCTGGGAACAAAGTTTCCCCAAATTTGGTTCCTTCCATATGACATATCAATCATGCATCTCAATTATTCATTCATAATCATAATATGCCACAAATCATCACGTCATTGATCACTTAAGCATGCATCTCATTTTTGCATATATCCATAAACATGTTTTCATCATATCTCATTGCAAAGTAAACATGCTCCTGCCCAGTTACCAGAAATCAAGGACCAAACTCAACTAATGCATATATATGCTGAATAGGATATATACAATACAAAAAGTAATAATCATTTACATAATCCAAAGATTAAGCATGCATAGTCATCAACACATAATTTCACATAATCACTTTGAGTCATTCAATGTCCAAGTAATTCACATGAACATAGCTTATATAGTGTACCAATCACATCAATATCATCAAGTAATTAATATTACTTTAGCCCCAAAAGGGATCAAAACTGAAATTTCTATAAGTACGTGGATCAAAGTGTAAATTCCTCTTTTTCGCACTTTCCTCAAAAACATTGATTCTCAAAATTATGTTACACTTTTAAGAGACCCGGCAACACTTAGATATCATTTTTAAATATCAAAAAAATTATTTTGGACCTAATTGTTAGACTTTATGTAACGCCCCAATTTTTACTGTAATTTTTACTGTCATTAGAAATTACCGAATTACCGTAGGTAATTATTACATAAGATTTTAGTAGAACAATCCTCAATAAAGGAATATAACATTAGAAGAGAGGTTAGGAGCGATTCATGCGAGTTGCAAATCCTAATTTACATGCGTATAAAATGACCAAAATGCCCCTGAAGTTATTTTACTCAGAAAATGAGGATCGTGGGCCCCACTTATTCTCAAGGGGATGTTTTGAGGAAAATAAGGGATTGTTTGTGTTATGTGTGTTAATAGAGCAGAAAGATCTCAATTTTGAGTTAAGCCTTGAAATGACCAACGCCCATCTGGTGTTTAACTCAGATGTCGTGCGGGCCCGACGAACCTCACTAAAATGTTTTAAAATGTGTTTTTAAGCCATGATTAACCATTAGTTAGCTTCGGGTGTATAAGCGATTTTTAAGTGAAAGTACAATTTTGCCCCTGTTTTTGAGCAGTTTTTTGAATTTCGGGATTTTTGATTTGTATACCGAAACCTAAGCAATATTAGGCTCAAATTAAAGCTTACTAAATTCTAAATATTAATCTAGAGTCAAAATTATGTATTTAGATTAATTAGAACCCAAAATTGCTCAAAAACACCCAAATTGCTTACTAATTCACTTAAGCCCTTGTAGTAAATTCTCTAAATTACATAAATACCTTGCCTACACCTAAATAATGCATGGAACACACAAATTTCACTTCTTTGGGCTGTAATGGACGAAATTATTGATGCCATTATGCAGCTGAATTATTGCCAAAAATTACACTAAAACAAAATGCCAAAATGTCACTATAAGAGACATAATTCCTTAATTTCATATAACTTTGTCTAAAATGATTTTTCCTCCATTATTTCTCCTGCAAAATTCAGCCAACTACCTCCTTATTTTGGCCAATTAAAAGCCTCAAAATCTTCTATAAATAGGTTTTCTTGAGTGGTCTTGGAATGCTTTGTTCATAACTAGTTTTTAGGAGCACCAAAAACTTTCTTTCTTCCTCCTCTTTGGCTGAATTCTTTCTTCAATTTTTCAAAGAGATTTTGTTTCATTTCACTTCAAGAAATCAAGTTCTCTTCCTCTTCTTCAACTCAGATTAGGTAGGGAGTAGTTTCTAAATTCATTTCTATGCTTTCAGGAGTTGTGTTTTTAGCTCAAAATGATGAAATTATGAACTTACCTTAGCTTTTCATTTTGGTTTTCCTCTTCATTTTTCTTTAACCAATTCGGCCATATGGCCTAGGTGGAACTAAGATGATGGCTTGATGATGAGGACCTTGAGGGTGGGTTGTAAATCCATCACAAGTTAGGTCTCTAAAGCTTGAAAATTCCACTTGTTGCAAAACTTTAAAGAATAATGCTTTATGATACTAAAACAAAGATTTTTAGTTTAGAACTTGAAAGATGTATTTTCCTTTTATGTTTATGTTTCAAGTCATCACTTAATCTTTCAAGATAATAAAGAGGTTGCATCTCATATTTAATTTATGCTCTCACTTTATTTTATAATGGCTAAAAAGAATCAGCATGGCATGTTTATTTTATGCCATCACGTAAAGATCCTAGAGGTCAAAGACTTGGCCATGTATCACAAGCAAAGAAATATGATTATTGGAGTTAAAGAATTTATTCTTTAAAAAATCTTGAGATTGGAGCTTAAAAAGATGTAATAATAATTCTCTTCTCCCTTCACTTGGTCTGTCTGCGGACTACATAGCTCGGTTTCTTAATATTCTCTTCTCCCACTTCACGGTCTTGTGCGGACTACCGCCGCTCAGGTTTCTTAATATTCTCTTCTCCCTCTGCAGTCTGTCGGATTACGCGCTCGATTTCTTGCATCATGTTTAATTTTCAAGTCATCGCCTTAAATCTTAAAGATAAAGAAATGGAATTGCATATCATGTTTATAATTCCAAGCTATCACCTTATAAAGATAAGATTAAAATAAGGTTGCATAGCATGTTTATAATTCTAAGATGTCACCTAAATCTCTAAAGCTCAAGACTTACTCCTTTTATCTTAAGTGAGAATTTTAATTGTGAAGATCCTCCCAAGTTTGACAAAGAACTAGTTTCTAAATGAGTTTTAAGACTTTGCAAAGGATTTTCACGGGGAACTAGTATTTTATATGCACTTAAAATATGATTCTATGTAATTGCATGAGGTTCATGATTGAAGCCAGCTGATCTGATTTAGTATCAATGTATGATAATGATTTGATATGTTTGAAGTTGTGATAATTATGGTTTATTGTTAAGAGAATGATTCATAATTGGTTTATGGTAAATAATTTGACATCATAGGAAAGTGGTAACAAGAAAGGATTTAAAGCGTAACTTCTAGCATCTTTAGTAAAACCTTAGGAACAACTTACTACCTATGCCCCATTTGATTTAATAGTGTTCTTAAGGCCTATAAATAATCGTAAGGATAGTAATAAATCCCTTAGGGTGCATAACTAATTAGTTCTATAATTGATAATTCTATGTAAGGATTGGATGCTTATTAAAGTACTTGATATCATTGAATGATTTCTGGCTTGCATGTTATAGTTGCTATTGCAAATAATGAGAATGCTTATGCATGAAATATTCTTTATTATGTAAAATTTACCTTTGTTGCTAGAAGAAAGTGTATCATTGTAAAAGTGTAATTTGGGAAAGTTCTGACTAAGCAAAGTCTTGGTATTTATGTGTGTCCATTTTGACCCACCTCTCTTTCTGAGGAATCTCACAGGATGCATGATTCTGAGTTGATATATATTATTCTAGCTTAAGACTATAAATGAGAAAATGCTATGATGTTTATGAATTGTATTGTGATATAACATGCAAAGATTTAATGGTGACTTAAACTTATAAGAAAATGATCCTTTGGAACCATCAGACTATAGGTGGTGAAAATGTGATTTTAGCCCCCTAACCCGTTCTCTCAAAAGGGTAGAGTCAAGACTTTAGCTTATTAAAAGGGATAAGTTTATGCTAGTGACGACTAGTAAAGTATGAGCTCATAACCTAAATTACTCCCAAAGGGTGGAGTATAGAGGCGGCCCAAGGAAAATAATGATGATGATAAGATTTTAAGTCACCTAAGGCACTAAAGAAATGAAATATGTACCTTTGTGTCCACGTGTAGCTAATATTATATGACGTTCTTTTATGCATGTTATTTTGATAATGATGATAAGGAATATGATGTAATGATAAAGGAAAAGTTCATTGTAAATATGACATGTTAAGATTATGATGCATTATAAGACGCATGATTAAAAATTGGCCAGCGAACCTCGGTTAAGTATTTGTCAGAACTTAAAATGAATCTTTGCATGCTCACTATTTTAGAATAATCCCGAGGATTCTGGGGACTTTGATGATGACCTTTGTAGAAGGAGGTACCCTCTTGAGAATTCTTTAGCAAGATTCTCCTCCCTTTTCTTTATTTCCGTCATTGTCTCGAGATTCAAATGGCGACATTAAATCTGTTCGTTGATACCCCTGCAGGAATTCCACTATGATGCGGTGCATCGCTCGTATCATTTTGAAGGGGGGTGCGCAGTTCGTGTTTTTATTTACATAGGTCGTCCATTTGCACATCCTGTCCCTAGTTATCCATTTTCTCCTACTTCTCCCTATGGCGATGAAATGGTTTCGAACATACACGTCCACTTGATGAAAGGATGTTACGTTCTTATCCAGCTTCATCTGCTTGTCTATGGATTTCAGTATGTTCGAGAGCGAGATATTACAGCTGATCTTGAGGACACTCCTACTCATGTATATTAGAGCTCTGCTCCTACTCCCACCGTGTAAGAGAGGTAGTGAGGAAAGCAGTTGTTAGTAGGAGTTAGCAAGAAGAATGTCCATGCGATTCCTGACTGGTGCATCTCGTGTGTCCACTCACAGAGCTCATCGATGGATCAGATTTATTCCCCATTTCTAGGGCGGTGGCCATAGAAGGTTCTTAGTAGATTTATGTGTGTTCATGTACCTAGTTTTAGGATAACCTTCTGACTTATAGTTATCTAGTTTAGGGGCATGTATTTCCTTATGTATATTTTCTTTTATGGGTTTGCATAAGACAATGATGTATGAACATAACCCACCCTTTGAGTGAGGTTATTGTATGTAAATATATGCTACAATGTGTTCATGGATGTTATATGATGGAGCCAAAGTGATATGATGTGATATATTCTTAAACGTCTTATTATACTCAGCTTACTCATTCACGTTGTACTCGGCTCACGTTTTCAATTATGTTTTTTTTTAAAAAAAAAATGGCTCGTAATTTCACTAAGTATCTTCAAATTATGAAGAAAGAACCAAAGGAAGGAGTAAAGTCTAGTCATTAATCAGATTCAACCTAGGTGTATTTGGTTAATTACTAGGATGTTACATTTAAAGTCTAGTCCTTAATCAAATTCAACCTAGGTGTATTTGGTTAATTACTAGGATGTTACACTTTAAGGGTTAAAGTATAAAATTCCACTTGAAGACACTTAGTAAGTGTCAACACTTCTAAAAATCAACCTTACCATTATAAATGGTATTTTGAACACATGGGCATAACCAAAATCATTATTGACTCAAATTACACTCATTTTGTAACGCCCCGATTTTCACTAAACTTTCAAAACGACCAAAATGCCCCTGAGGTTATTTTTACCCGAAACACGAGGACGGCCGGCTTTGGCCATCCTCATAGGGTTCATATGTTGTATGAAGGGGATTGTATGATTGTGAATGTCCAACGGAGCAGAAAAACCTCATTTCTGAGATTTCTGTGCATAAATGACCGAAATACCCTATACTTGATTTAAAGCGCTTTAAAGTTTCGTTTTGACCCGGACATTGTCCCGAGGTTTAAAACAATGATTTTAAGGCATGAACTATGTTTGTTAAAGTCCCGGAGATTCCGGGCAACTTTTGGTGAAAATTATAATTTTGCCCTTGCATATTGCATTTTAAGCTTAATGAGTTATTTAACTCTAAACCTAAGCAATATTATGCTCTAATTAAAGGTTAATTAATTTTCGTAATTAATCTAGAGCCAAAATCATTATTTAAAATTAATTGGAACCTAGAATTTCTTAGGGAAATTCAAACTTAATTCTAGTCTCTTTCTTTAAAGAGAAAAAGTATCTATGAATAGTGTTTTCACTATTCACGCTCCCTTTTCCAAGAAAGGTTGTCACACCCACATCACTAGTCATAGAGGTATTGACTCCATTAAACCTACAAGACCACTTCTAACCTAGGGGATTATAGCTTTAATTAACTAATTAGTTTACTTAAAGTACCTACTTAACAACCAATAATCCTAAGTCTAATCTATGTCACACCAAAGCACACTTCTAGAACATGATTTGAGGATATATTTTTCCTCTCCAAGGCTGCCCAAGTGGTGCCACCCTCCCCCTAGAAGTCAAATAAAAGTTAGTCTAAGTTGTCAAGCTACCCTATGACACATGTCTTGTACTCTTTCAATCAATGTCCAACTTTCAAGAAAAATGTCATTCAAAGATTTAAAGAATAAATTATATAGTCAATCAAGGTTTTCAATTCATTTCTAAATTAAAAATATTTATGTCATTCAAATTCAAAAAGAATGAATTATTTTTGTGGTCATTCAAGCTTTCAATCAAACTTTTTCAAGACACCATGTCTTACACCACCTTACCTATGCTTTGGAAATTCAAGCCTAGAAAATATTTTCTTCTTTTTGGACATGGAATGCATGGTTTTTCCACTCCTTTACAACCCAAAATTTTATGATTTTATTCATTTAAAAGGTTTGGAAATAAGCTACATTGTTAGCCATACTTTAGGACATGCATAACTAGACTTTTCACCATGCTTTGAATGACTAACACCATGCTTTGAACAAAAATATTTCTTCCCTCTTGTGGCTGTAAAATGGCCGAGTTTTTCCCCCTAAGAAAGGCCACCATTATTTCAATTCATTTTACTTCTCTATAAATAGGTAGCTTAGGGAACTTGAAGCACCTTTTGTTCATTTTACTAAAGCTTAGAGTTTAGAGCACTTCGAGGTTTTCTTTCTCTCTCAAGTTCAAGAGTTCATCCTCTCCAACTTCTTCATCTTCTTCATTTCCTCTCAACCCCAAACACTAGGTAGGGAGCTTTTCAAATAATGCCTTTCTTTTTTTTTATCTTAATGCTTAATGCTTGATCTTGCTTGAATGTTGTGTTGTGGTGAGTTTTCTCACAAGTTTCATTTCAGTTTTCTCCTTCTCTTTTTCTTTCATTTTCGGCCTCAAGGCCAAGGTAATGAGAGCTTGATGATGAGTGCTCTCCAAGATGAAACCATGAGTTCATCTTAAAGTGAGGGCTCTAAAGTTTAAACCTTTCTTAAGAAAAAGTTCCATCCTTTCTCCTTTTTCTTTCTTTTTTGGCCTCAAGGCCAAGATGAGGAGAGCTTGATGATGAGTGCTCTCTTAAGATGACCATGTGTTCATCCTAACAAGAGACCTCTAAAGCTTGAATCTTGTTTGAGAAAAGTTTCATCTTTTTCAAGTTTTGGTTAAGACAAGGTTATGTTTTTCATGAAACCTTTTTGGAACTTTTGTTTCCTTGATGTTTTGGCCATAAAGGCCTAAGGTACTTGGAAAAAAAGATAGCTTGGTGATGAGGGCTTCATGTTGATGTTTGTCACATGAACAACCTCTAAAGCTTGAGTTTTCTTAAGAAAATTTTATTATTTCCAAGTTTTACTCAAGAAATAGTTGTGTTTCCCTTGAACCTTTGAAAACTCCATCTCTTTTCTTTGAGGTTTCAGCCATGAAGGCCTTTGGGACTTGAAAAAAAATGGTAGCTTGATGATGAGGGCTTATGTTGATGTACGTCACATGAACAAAACTCTAGAGCTTGAACTTGGTTCCTAGACCAAGTATGATTTTCGGTTTTATTCCTTTATGTTTACCATGAGTTTGGTTTTGATGGAAGTTTAAAGCATAGTAAAATACTCAATGATGAGGACTTGAGATGTTGGTGTTTGAATCATCAAGATCTTGGTCCCTAGAGTTCAAAAATGGTTTGTTTCTTCATGATGAGGATTCGGCCACCTTATGGTTTTTGAGGATATAACTTCTCTTTTTAAATATCTTGGTGTTATTAGTGTGTCTTTTCTTGTGAGGATGAGTTTTGGGTTGGACTTAGTTCCTTTTTAAAGTCTTTTAAGAGCTCTAGTTAAGATGTAAAAGAAACTTGCATTCATATTTACTTTATGCTTTGCATAGCACGTTTATTTTCTACGCTCTCACTAAGACCCAAGATAATGAATGAACTTGCATAATGCACGTTTATCTTTCGAGCTTTGCATCTCATTTTATGTTTCAAGTCCTCACTAAACTCCAAGAATAAAAATGAATATGCACATCATATTTACTTTGAGCTATCACTTTACTTTCTAAAGGACCCTAAAATGAAATACATAGCATGTTTATTTTATGTCATCACCTAAAATACTAGAGCTCAAAGACTTGCCCATTTCATCTTGAGAAAAGATTTATCAAGGAGATATTCCTTGAAAATGCATTCGGCCATGTGTATAGGAATGACTCAAAAATAAGTTCATTTAGTTACAAAGGCCTATAAGTGTATGTCTTAGAATTTTTCGTAAAAGTAGATGAACTTAGCAAAAGCTTTAAATGTGATTTCAAGTTTAGATTCTTTGTCAAGGGCAAGTTTAAATAGCTGCTACCCTTGGTGTTTTATGATGGGTTTTGGCAAAATAAACTTTGATCTTATGTAGTCTTGAAGTCCCAAAAAGGTTCCAAAAGAAACTAGTGAGTCATATGTTTGAAAGTGAAGTTTTCCCATGTTTTCATGCCTCAAGTTTTCGGTTCTGCCTTGTTAAAATTCCAGCACCTTAAAATCTGTTTTGGGTGGTCTAAATATGCTTGAATACCTTACCAAGTATGTGATAATTTTTCTAGGCATTCCAAAGCATCATTTGTAACCTTGTTTGCTTGATGTGCGGATTCTAGTGCTACTTAAAAACAGAAAAATTGAGGTTATGTCCAGCATTGTTAAAGTAGATGGAATCACATAATATGATGCTTAGATGAGTGAGAGTGACTCATAATTGGTTTAGGTATTAACTAATGTACCATAGAAAAAGTCGGAAGTGAGAAAGGGCTTAAAACGCATTTTCTAGGACACATAATTCATCAAAATTGATCAACTACCTAAAGCTGTCCAACCATAATTAATTAGGATTTAGAACTTAATGGATTATGGTAATGAGGTTAATCAATCCCATAAACATACAAGAAAATAATGGTGTAGTTTGAGATTACCCGATTTAGGGATTTCTACCTTAAGGGATGATTATGTGCCTCTCATTTGATGATGAATTGATGTGTTAGCTCATGATGTATGTGGTGCCATGTGAACTATTACCCTTATGTGATGGTTTGTAATCTCATGTTATTGCTTCTTTAAAAGAACCTTAGAGATGCCGAAGTGGTAATTATGTATTATGCATCAATTATGTGGCATCTTAAAGTAATATGTTAAACTTAGGGTGACTTAAAATATAAGAATGTAATCCTTTGAAACCACCAAACTAAGAGTGGGGACAATGTGATTCTAGCCCCCTAAACCCGTACTTAAAGTCAGGAAGTTGACTTATCCCAAGGGATAAAAGTCTAGATACTAGTGACGACTAGTGTGGTATGAGCTCATAGCCTAGAGATTTCTCAAAAGGGAGAAATATTAGGCGGCCTGATTTAAGTAAAAGTTTTAATGTCACCTAAGTAACTAAGACAAGTCATCATGTGCCAAGTACCAAGTTATATGATTTATGTTCTATGATCCAAATTATATGATTTATGTTCTATGACCCAAGTTATATGATTTCCGTTCAGATTATATGATTGAAGTCCCACAATTTATTTCCCATGATTTATGTAAATACAAGTGATATGTTAAAAGGAACGGATCTCAGAAATTGAGACTTTAGAAAACTCATAATTGAACCAATATATGTCCATGGTTTTATAAATAACCCGAGATACCTGGAGACATAGATGATGACACCTAGGATAAGAGGAGAACCCTACTGAGTTTCTTTAGTAAGAATCTCACTCCCTCTATCTCTTTCTTTCCATTACGTCTTCAGAGCAAGATGGCGACGTTCGTGTTGTTCGTTGATACACCCCGGTGGGAGGTCCACCATGACCCGGAGCACGGGTCATTCCATTTTGAGGGCCGATGTACTGTACGCATCTTCATGTTTTTGGGACGGCTGTTTGCACACCCTATATATAGTTATCGCTTCTCCCCGACATCCCCCTGTTGTGACTCCACGATTTTTGAGCGTGCATGGGCATGACATGAGAGGAACCTACGGACCCACTCTGCCGGTTCAGCTGACATATCGGAATACGTGCCACTATCGCAGCACTCGGAGGAGGACCCTTTAGAGGATTCCCCCATGGACCATGAGGACTCTGCCCCGCTCGCCTCGGGCGACCGATGGGCGGCGAGACGATCACTCCGACGGAGGGCTTCGGTGCCCGGACCACGACCCCGACGTGGACGACACGTTCAGTCACAGGGCATGCCTGCACCCGCCGAGCTCCGCCCGTGGATTGGCTACGTTCCTCCGTACCCGTGATTTTGCTATATAGATTGGAGGGTAGCCCTTAGTGCACGCACGACACGTAGTATGGATGAAACCACTTTTGTGTTGAGGTTATCCACCTTAGGTTGCACGTGGGTAGGGATGTTTCTTTCCAGTTCATTTCCATGTATGCTGTATTTCCGCTGTATTCATGTTTATTATGTACTTGAAGAGTCCTGCCCCGTAGGGTAGGCATATTATATATGAAGTATTTCAGTTGTGATGATGCTATGATTCGGAGCCACTTCTATGTTTATATTTCTGCACTTTATGATATCGACCCGGTAAGATACGCGCGGCTTCTATTTTAAGTAATGTTTTGAAAAAAAATTGGCTCGTATTTTCGTTAAGTTATTTTTCCGGTTAAAAAGAACCATGACAGTAAGTAATGACTAATATTTGGCCTAAGTACGTACTAGGAGTATTGGGTCGAATATTAGGGTGTTACACATTTAGCCAAAATTCACATATTTGAGAAGGTCAGAGTGTAACTTTTACATTTATAGAACTACCAAAACCTAATAGTTGTAAAGATCCTTTTACACACATAGGATGCTAAAAATAATTTTTGCAATAATTATTAATCACTCTAGACACCCAAAATAGTAGCAAGCAGTAAGTAGCAATAGCAAAAATTGAAAATGCAAAAAGCTTTAAAAATTATGTTTTTGCCCATTTTTAGTTACTAGTTTCTTTCAAAAATTATTCTAAGGCCCTTTAAACACAAAAAATCATTTTTACAGTTAGAGAAATTAAATTTTGACATCAAAATAGTGGCTAACTCAAATTACATTCATGGGGTCCCATTTGTTCAAAAATCACATTTTTACCCCCTTATTGATTTTCTAACTCTTTTAAAATTCCATTGAACACCTTAGAGACAAGATACACATTTTAAATAAAATAACACCAACCCCAAACCCCATATGTTTGCATGGCTGAAAAACATATATACATCTCTATCCATGTTCAAAAATTCCATTTGGTGAGAAGATAGATGCCTGGCATTTTTTTCGAAATAATTTACACAGAAAAGTAGTGATCTGAGATGGAGTTGACATTAGTTTTTATTGCCACTAGTCAATTAATACAACAATAAGGAGAAGCAACAGTTAGTCAGAACATCCAAAAGCATTTCACATGTATTGCATAAGGCACATCGGTGCCAGTTTATTGCAGAGATCCAAGGCACCTTACTTACACAAACTTTTCATGAACGTAACTACTCACACATATTCATCATTACTTAGGCATTGCCATTAGTCCATCCAATGATCGGTAAACCTTCAATATAGAGTCTTAGCAAAATGGTAACATCCTCCACTGTGATCAAGCACTCTACACAAGGAAAGTGAAATTTGTGCTTTTTAAATCTCCACCTTTCCACCAATATACTAATAACATCTTTCTTTCTATCCATGTTAGGAAAATTTGTGCAAAGTGGTCAATCTAGGCTTGCTATGAGTGATCATGTTTGTTCGTAGCAGGTGGGTTCTTGAATAAGTGACAAGGTTTTAATGGCTCCCTTTCCTGTTACAAAAAATTATGAGAAAATAAGAAGATTAAGGAACCTTTGGCTATAAGCAAAAGTACAACTATTGTTAACCAAGGAAAATAATTTGTGACAAAAATAAGTTACACTTGGACCGCAAAAACCCGCGCTCAAAGTAGAAGAATATTTGCATTAATTAATAATGATAAAATAAACTCAAATTTTTTAGCTATTTTTATTTTTTTGAAATATTATTATAAAATTATCAACTTTCTAAAAAAATTTCATTTCATAAAAAATCAGCATACCTTCATTTGAAAACTTATTTTTATATTTTAGCAAAATATTTAATTAATAATAACCTTCATTTTTTCCAAGAAAGCAATTCATCTACATATATATATATATATACACATGCATAGGGGATTGCTAACCTACACATCATTATGTGTAGGTTAGCAAAGTACACATTTTAGACAAAAAATCCCTTCTTCTCTTTTCTAAATCAGTTTAAAATTTTGGACATTATTGTAATTTTGTTTAGTCACATTTATTAAAAAAGCTTGATCGGTAGATGGTGAGGTAACTTGGCCAGAGGCAAAGTTGGAGCTCGGCCAAGAGAAAATAGAGTTCGACAAGATCTCGGTCAAGAGGAAATAGAACTCGACAAGAGCTGGTCCAAGAGGAAATAAAGCTAGGCTAGGAGAAGGCAAAGCTCGGCCAGGGAGATGGTGAGGTGAACCAGATATGTAATATCCAAGTAAAAAAAAAATTGAAAAAAACAATATTCTTGTAGTGAAAAGTGAATATTAATTAGGTGATAGAAAAGGTAGAAGAGTAATAATAAATATGAGCAAAAAAAAATTACAATAATGTCCAAAATTTATGTTGATTTAGGAAAGAGAATAGGGGGTTTTACGTCTAAAATGAAAATGAGTACTTTGCTAACCTACACTTGAAGATGTGTAGGTTAGCAATTCCCATATATACATATTCCTAAAGTTTACACAAATCAATAATAATTAAATAAATTATGAATTACCAAAA
The DNA here is from genome assembly GCA_031216125.1 of Dalbergia cochinchinensis. NCBI lineage: Eukaryota > Viridiplantae > Streptophyta > Magnoliopsida > Fabales > Fabaceae > Dalbergia > Dalbergia cochinchinensis. The sequence goes on along the minus strand of CM062373.1, from coordinate 46,050,073 downwards.
AAATTATAAATGACCACAAAAAGTTTAACTAAAATTTTATCCAAAAATAGATCATTTAAACACTAACTTAAATACAAAATACTTACAATATTTTGACAAATTTGCATGGATAGGATATATGTTCACTTAAAATTAATATTTTATCAAGTGTCATTGTTATTTTGTCAAAAAAAAATTCAAACATTACCCCATTTTTCTCTGTGTAGACTATGCTCATAATGTAGAAACTCATCCTTCATATAAATTCTCGTGTGCATTCCTATCGCCATCGATAGCTTCATTTTTACACCCCACTTCCTCCACCCATGACTACAACATGACGTTATTGATGGACACAAACAACTTTGCGTAAGAGACTCCTACCATGATCATTTTCCATGATCTCTCCATCTCTACATAATCTCGATGTAATCGGGATTTCAAAAGCCATAATTTTTTAATTAACCCATAATCCCAATTTATCTCAAATACTCAATATAATACCCATATAAAAATTAATTAAAGGAATGCTAGGTCCTTTTTGTTATTATTTATTGAAAATTTAAATAATTCTCAAAAATTGGAAAAAAGTGGAGGTGGTAGTTGAACCCTTGACCTCTAACAAATAACATATATTAAGTAATTGCTTTGATTTCATTATAGCCTTCAACAAAATAGGCATATTAATTAATATGTCTAATTTCATAGGAGGGTCCTACAAAATAATAGCCAAATTGATTTCATTGCGGGCTTCTATGAAATCCCCTAATAATATCAAAACTGTTCATCAATGTAAATAATGATTGAAAGTTTTATTTTGGTTGTTAATTTTTTTTTTTTGTTTATTTGTGTGAAAAAGCCTTAGAATGTCATATTTATATGAGAAGAAAGTGTTTTTGAAAAAGTAAAAGGACCAAATTGTCCTTAACATTCTACCACTACAATTGCTATTGGAGCACTGCTGCCATTAGCAAACCACCATCGCTAGTCATCAGACAATGTCTGACACCACACTGCAACCATTGAACCACCGTTGTAAATCGCTTGAGTCCTGACCACTGATGCAGGTCCTGGCTGGACCACCGTTGTGGGCCAACGTACTACTTCCATCAATTGTCAAACCATCACCATCATCGACACACTATTGTCGCCGTCGCAAAACCATCGTCGTTGATCTCTAGATTATCACCGTAGTATGACAAACCTCGTAACCAATCCATAGATCCTTGCTACCCGATGATGAGCCACTACCATCGATGTAATACCTCAAGTACACATACATGTTTGTAAACAGTTTTCGTATGGCCTTAGGGTTTTTTGAGATTCACCGATGTTACTGGGAAAGCCCTGGATGCATGAAAGGTCAAAATATGTAAAAACTGGTGTACTGTCACCAATATAATGGTCAGAGTATGGGGGTTAGCCATTTTTGGTGTTCTACTCACTGCTATAGCGATCATGTGTTTCTAACTGGGGGGCTTGGGCCTCCTGACTGCTATAGCAGTGCCCCGGACGTGTGAATAGTGTCTAGACGACATCGTTTCACATAAGTGACCCTTACCTTTTTTAAATATCCCAAACTCAGGTATTCATCCCCCAATTCAAAAACCTAACATCCCTAAACAATTTTCTCTCTTTTCTCTCAATCCCACTAAATCCTCCTCATAAGGCTCAAAGGTAAGAGATTTTGTTGATTTTGTCATCTCCTTCTTCTCTATTTCATGTCCTAGAGTATGGGTTGTTGTGTTTCTTTATTATTGTCAAATGGGGATGCTCCCCCAATGTTGGTGCCATCCCTGCTTTATGGAGCTTAGTTGGAATTGACATCATTCCTCCATTCCTTCCAGGTGAGTAGGTTCAATCCTGTGACTTTTATTTTGATAACTATAGTTATTTTCTAGCTTATGGCATAAATACATGAATTTCTAGAGATGTTCTCAAGATTTGTCTAAATTGTAGAGGAATTGGAAAATGATATGGCAAATAAGGTTTTTAACAGAGCATGAACTTTATGTTTTATTGTAAACTCATGGGACCATTGTTGTTAAAATGATTTTGGTAGAGAGCTTGACTATGAATATGATTATGTTTAGAGCTTTAAATGAAACCAAAATGATGTTGAGAATGGAATATCTATATGATTTTGATAGAGAAAAGACTTAGTTTTATGATTTTGAGCTGTACGGTGCCTATAGAGAAATAGACAGTGAGTTAACTGTTGGAGCAATCATTAACCTTGGTGCCAAGTTATCCTTAGGGGCAATTTCACAGAGTAGAGATGAAATCTAGTTAGGTGTTAGATTTGGGTTCCTAAGGAACCACTAAGATTAGAGAATTTGTTATGTAACTTAGGTAGTATTTGGTAAGTGTCTCTAGACAATGGAGATAATGAAAGTAGAGACAACAAAGATGGAGACAGCCTAAGCGCCGTATGAGGTTGCTTTCTAAGGCATATATTATTCAAAAAAAAATATTAATTTTCTATATCATATCTTGTCCCCACTTTTTGGAGGGACAGAAATACAAAAAAAATTTGTCTTGTGGACAGAAAAAATTTTCTGTCCCCATACCCTGTCTCCACCACCAAATATCGTTCTACCCTCATTGTCTCTGTATTTCCTATCCTAGGAAAGGAAATAAACACTGCCTTATTATGTATAACCAGAGATCCCTGTTTCTCTATTAGAATATTAATATTTCTGATTCAGAGAAATTTATGGCTTTGAACTAATATGTATATAAATATGAAAATGTTTTAGAGTTTGTTTATGATTCCTATTATTATGATTTCATTCATCCTGTTGTTGTTGTCTCATGAAGGGGGTTACGAGTGAGAATTCACTTGTTGAGTTTTAAATGAAACTCACTCCTTTCTCTATTTCCATTACAGATATATTAGTTGTTGTATGTCCCTTCACCTTTTCCCCGTAGTAGAGCTTTTTAGTTGGTGAGCTTCAGTTCGTATTGAAGTATTCTTTTTTGTTGTTAATATAGAGTGCTTCAGTATCATTGCGGGCAGAGTCCCAAAACATAGAGATAGTTTTGTATTTGTTACCATGATATATTTCGTACTTACATGATTATAGTTTTTATGGGTTTTTTGTACAGAGATCAACTCATATATTTTCTATGCTAGAGACAGATTTAGAGTTTAAGTATAAAATTGTTACTTATGATGATTTGATTTTCAAAGTGCAAGAGATTTATATTAGAGATGAAATGATGTTGAGAAAGGCATTTTATGATTAAAATATGGCATATAGAGAGACTTAGAAATCACGAGATTTACATAAGGATAACATTCTTTATGTGCTTATCACGTTCTCAAGTTGGGTGTAACGCCCCGATTTTCTGTCTTAAAGAAAAATGACCAAAATGCCCCTGAGGTCATTTTCTGCCCAGAATTTGAGGATAACCGGCTCGACAGTCCTCGAAGGGTCAGCTCAATGTTTGAAGGGGATTAGATGGCCCATGAGTGGTTTCGGAAACAAAAATCTCGTTTTCTGCAGTTTCGAGTTAAAATGACCAAAATACCCATATAGCGTTTTTACGCAGGTAAAAGTGCCGTATAAGCCCGAAACTTTCCCTGAAGGTTTAAAACGATGTTTTCATGTGTTTAAAGGTCTCTGTTCAAGTCCCGGTGGTCCCAAACAATTTTTGTTCAAAATTATGATTTTGCCCCTAAGATTGTGTTTTTGAGCTTAATGATGTAAATAAGCAAACCTAAGCAATATTAGACTCTAATCAAAGATTAATTAATTTTCATAATTAATCTAGAGTCAAAATAAGTTATTAAAATTAATTAGAATCTAAGAATGCTTAGAGAAACTCAAAGCTCTTTTCTAGTTTTAATTCTTTGAGAAAGGAATCTAGAAAATAGTATTTTTTCTTTCCAATTCCCTAAATCAAGGAAATATGTTGGTATTGGATTCCAAGTTAATGAAGTTTGACTTTATTAATTTAGAGAGACCACCTCCTAAATCTAGTCTTGCAAGCCTCTAATTAATCATTACCTCACCTAAACACTTACTTACAAATTCCTAATTCTAAGCCTAATCAAAGACACACCTAAACACACTCCTAAACCACATTAAAGGAGATGATTTCTTCTTATTCTTGGCTGAACAAGGCAGCACCCATAGCTCTCTAAATTCATTACATGTTAATTTATTCTCACTCAAGGAGCCATACCTTGAACCATGCTTAAGCCCATACTTGAACCCATACTTAGCCATACCTTTGAATGACCATAACCATACCTTGAATGAGATATTTTCCTTCCCTCCAAAGCCATGAAACTCACGGCCTCTACCTCCTCCATTCACTTCTTCATGTTTCAATTTTCTATAAATACATATTTAAAGAGAACTTGGTGCCATTTGCTCATTTTCTCAAGCTAGCTTCAAGAATTGTCTTAAGTTTCTCTCAAGAGTTTCTTTTCCTCTCATTTTCTCCATCTTCTTCAAGAACTCAAGAGTTCTTTCTTCCTCTCATCTTCTTTATCCTTTCCACCACCACACAACCACCATTAAATCCTCCTTGAAACACTTAGCCATATCATTCTCAAGATCAAACTCAAGAAGCACAACTTCCTTTCTTTTTCTTCTTCCTTCAAGCCCAAGGGAAGATTTTTCTTCCATTCTCCTCTCAAGACCAAGCCTTGTTCATTCTCCAAGAGACATACCTTTGGTAGGGATTTGTTTTATTAAATTTCTGTATCCCTTAAAGTCTTGTTTAAAATGAGTTTTGTTAGTTTTTCTTAGCTTCTTGGAACTTCTTCTCCTCTCTTTATGTTTCGGCCTTGGAGCCTTTCTTCAAAGAAAAATATTGGCTTGATGATGAAGGTTCAAGGGGTTGATCATGAGAATCACCACTTGTGTAACCTCTAAAGCTTGAAAACTTGGTTTTTGAACCAAGAAGCATTTCGATTTTTCCTTTCCTTTTCCTTGGTTCTAGTTTTGGTTCTTAAAACTTGTTTTGGTTGGAAAATGACTCAAGGATGAGAGCACATGATTTTGGTGTTGATGTATCATCAAGATCATGGCCTCTAGAGTTTCAAAGTTTCATCCTTTCTCCTTCATGGTTTCGGCCATGGTTTCTTTTTCTTTGATATTTTGGTTTTGTTACCAAAGACATGGTGAGATGATTTCTAAAACTCAAAGTTTGATTTTATAACTTGATCCATTTTTGGTTCTTTAAATAATATTAATATTTGATTTGTTTCTTTAAGTCCATTTCCTTGAGCTTGATGATGATGTTCAAACCATAAGGTTTCCTTGTAACCTTAGTACAAGAACTCTAAAGCTTGCTTTACCTTGTTAAGATAAGTTGGGGTTGAGGTTTATGTTCCTTTAAAGTCTTGAATGGGCTCTATGAAGATATAAAATGAACTTGCATATTTATATTTTAAGCCTTGCATATTTATATTCCAAATCTTGCATATTTATATTTCAAGTTCTTGCATCTCATATTTACTTTCCTATGTCATCACTAAGCTCTAAAGATTAAAGAAAAAGGACTTGCATTATCATGTTTAAGTTTCAAGCTTTGCATTTCATGTTTATATTTCAAGTCATCACTTAAGAACTTACAGATTTAAAATGAGAGCTTGCATATCACCTAATTAATCTCAAAGCCTTTCTATTTCGGCCTTAAAGTCGATTGTTGCTGGGCCTAGAGCACTAAAATAAAGAATTGAACTTGCATATTTATTTTCAAGTCTTGCGTATTTACTTTCAAGTCTTGCGTATTTACTTTCAAGTCTTGCATATTTAATTTCAAGTTCTTGCATTTCATATTTACTTTAAAGCTTTCACTTGACTTTATAATGAAGAATAAAATAGAATGCATAGCACGTTTATATTTTTGTCATCACTTAAAGAACCTAGAGCTCAAAGACTTGCCCTTTTTATCTCAAGATAAAGGTGGTTGTGGAAACATCCTCATGGATGCATATTTCGGTCATGTGACAATGATGAGCTTGGTGTGAGTCTCATCTAGTCACAAGAGCCAACAACCTACATTCTAAGATTTTCTTTAGACCTCAAGAGTTTTATAAAATTATTACCAATGAGATTTATGAATTAAACCTCTCTTAGGAATGTTTTAAACTAGCTACTGCCCTATGGCCATTCTCAGTCCCTTTTGTGAGATAAAATGGTTTTCAAAGAGTTTTAGAAATCCTAAAACGATTCCAAGAGAAACTAGCAATTTATATGTCTTGAAAATGTGAGATTATGTGTTCTATGGAATCTATGCTTTTCGATTCTGCCATGACATGTTTGCTGCTGTATGATGATGTTTTGACATGTTAGAATGTGTAAAAATTATATGTGTTGAGGTAGGAAGCTTTCTATGCATGTTAGAAAAGAACCTAGTCTAACAGAAAAATCGTAAAGTCAAGTTTTAGCATAGTTATGACCCATTTATTTTTAGTTTCTGTCCAAACTATTTTAGTGGGATAATAATCTGATTAGGATTGTTTAATCATGAAAAACTTGGTAACATTTGATGTAGGATTGATTTTTAGAGCCTATAGAGAAACTAGCAACTAGAAAACCGTAAAAATGCAATTCTAGAACTCTTAGAACATTTAATTTTCTGATTCTGTCCAGCACCCTTATAATGTAGTAAACATGATTTATAATTAGTTCAAGGGCTTAGGAATACCTCATAATTGGTTTAGATTTAATTTATAGCGCCTTAAGCGAAGACAGAACCAAGAAAGGGTCTAAAATGTAGTTTCTAGAACCCCGTAATCACAAGATGTAAACTCTGCCCTTAAAGCATGATGATGTCCAGATTCAGTGATGGACATAAATATTTGTAAGAATTGTCAGTTGTGAATCCTAAGGTGCATAAAAGGTTGATAGCAAATGTTAGAATAATTATACCTCAAGTTAAGGACCCGTAAGGGTCAAAGCATAAGACACCATAGGTCCTAAGACATAATGAACCTTATGACTTCCAGTAGATGTATGATTGACTATGAGAATGACTTGAGCATAGCATACGCAGTAACTGAGCCCGGTCCTTAATTCTGGCAAACTGGTTAGGAGCATACTATCTTTTGAGAACGTTAAAGCAATGATGTGATAACGTATATACTATGATGAGTTTGACTGTATGACTTGATGTCTTATGGTGATGTTGAATGGCTATGCATGCTCTAAATGTTTCGTGGCATAAAGCAAGTTTGAAGGAAATCTGGTGTACGCCATTACGCTGCCAAATTTCCCATCAAACTTGAGGATTGAAAAAAGTTTGCAAAAACTCCTGGGTGACACCGGTTCGGCCGAGCACCCCTAGGGAAGGTTCTGGGTGACACCAGCTCAGCCGAGCACCCCTAGAATAGATGTAACGTAACACTGAGACGCATTCCTCCCACTATGATGGGGATGAAGCAAATCCGTGAGGGTATTGACATTGAGCTTGCTAAAGCAGACAATTCGTTGTGTACTAGATACCAGTAGAGCGTTTCAAAGAAGGAAATGATCCTAAGATAGGTGATCCAAGGAAGTTATGTATACCCCTTCTATTAGCCTATATTAAATCTAGTGACGACTAGTTAGGATTGAGCTCATTCCTAGGCAATAGGTGAGATGTAGTTTGGTGACCAGATTATCGCTAGGCCGGTGAGTCGGTTGGATTTTTGGTGGATATGCTAAGAGGGTGGTCTTCGAGAAAAAGAACTTAAAAGTTTGACTTATGAGAAAAATGTCACATGAAAAGTACTATGCCTTTTTATGTCACGTATATGATTTATGTTTCCTTATGATGTGCCCAAGTATTATGATTTTCATGTTAAAGTGCATATGGTATTGCCATGCATTCATCGAATATCTGTTGCATTCATGTCATTAAGACTCATACTAAAAGACACCCACTTCGGATAAATAGATTTGAAAAGTCTAAAACTAAACCTTATGCATGTACACCTTTTCCATAATTAAAATCGAGGTGGCTGGGGACGACGACGATGACACTTATGTTAGCGCCGGGAATCCCTACTGAGAAGGTCACACTAGCAAACAGAGCAAAGGGTCGCTACGAAAGTATAGATAACTTAGTTTTTGGATTGATACTCATCCAACCTCATAGGTGGATAAAGATCACTTCATATATGTAGGCATGTTTTGATGTAAATAATGGTACAATGATGCTAGTAATTTATGTATTTATGAAGGAGTGATGATATTATGATTGTTATGTATGATACTATGTTTCATGATTATGAATGGTGTGATTACTTTTCTTGCACAATGTGGTTATGACAAACGTTAGGTTAGCGCGCGGCTCGCATTTTGTTTTTCAAGTTTCGAAAAAGAAAAATTTATTCGTATCTTATGCTAAGTATTTTAATGAAAGGTTTTAAAGAATGAGACTAAAAGAGTAATAGACTAATGATTAACCTAAATATATTCTAGAGTATTGGGTTAAAAATTAGGATGTTACATTGGGTCATGAGAAAGTGGTATCAGAGCCATAGGTTTCCCTACATGGCACTGGAGCAAGTGCCCACAAGTAGCACGACATTTATGTAAATGGAAGTATGGCTATTTGCATTAATGAAGCATTACTTGAGGCCTTTAGAGTGGTTAGTCATGTCTAGATTTAGAGATAAAGTCCTGTCTTCCTTTCGTGATCAATATTTCTTATCATTTGTATTCATGTTCTTCAGGATTCAATATGCCTCACATACATCATCCTTCTTTACGTCGCTCCTAATAGCGGTCTTCCAACTCCGATGCCCACTTCAAAGTTCTGGAGCAAGCATTGGCCACTCTATCTGGAGTATTGGGCAGACAGGTTAAGGTTAGGATATAGCCACCCTAAATTCAGTCACCAGTCAAAGATTCAGATGATTCAGCCTTGGAGTGCTTTAGGAGGATGGATCCGCCCACCTTCCATGGATACCTTGTGACAGATTATTTGAAAGAGTTCCTCTAAGAAATAGATAAGTTTACTAAAGTCATCCACTGCTCTTCTGAGAGACCCACAGAGTTGGCTAGTTTCCAATTGAGAGGCTAGGCTGGGATATGATATGAGGAGTTTCTCCAAAGCCATGGCGACTCAGAGCCATCTTCTTGGGCAAAGCAGCATTCATGAGGAAGTTTCTCTTAGAGAGCAAACGTGCGCAAGTGGTAGAGGAGTTTTTGAGGCTCTGGTTGACTCTAGGCTTAATGCTGGCAGAGTATGATAAGAAGTTTAGGAACTTTGCACAGCAGCTATAGGCATGCTACAGTCTGAGACAAAGAAAGTCAGGCAGTTTGTTCAGGGGTGTCTAAGGACATGTTCCTTACCTTGCAACCTCATGTGGGGACCATGGGTTATGAATGCAATAGATATAGCTATCGGGTCAGAAGCCGGTTTGGCAGAGAGGAGGGTAGCTTTAGAGTCTAGCAAGAAGGCAAAGATACATGGCCACTTTTCTGGGGGAGCCGATACTAGTAAAGGATCTAACCAGCAACAAGCTTAGTCGGATAGGGCCGCCTTCTTAGAGCCTACCCACGAAGGCCTCCTACTTCTCAAAATCAGAGCAGAAGGGGTAGTCATCGTAGTTGTTAGGCATTAGTTTAAACTCTCCACATGTGCTAGACATGTGGGAGGAGGCATACCAGGCAGTGCATGATTAGTACATTTACTTGTTATAGTTGTGGCTAGCAAGGTCACAAGGATATAGAGTGTCTGTTCTGACATGAAGCATCTAGCTAAGGGTTGGTGAATCCCATTGCTTCAGTTCAGTCATATCAGTTAGCAACCCATGGTGGTTTCGGCTGCTCTAGCAAGTAGAGGTACTGGAGGCAAGGGCCTTGGGGGCATAGGTCAGAGTGGTGGAGGACAGCCCTGTCTATTTGCACTGACACAGTAAGAAGTAGCGGTATCCAATGGTGTAGTGGCAGGAATTGTCAAAGTTTGTTTTTTTGAGGCCTTTACTTTGATCGACCTTGGGTCCACATATTCTTATTTGTCCCCATTCCTTACCGAACGGTTTGAAAGACCTATTTTCATTTCAGATAAGCCCTTTCTAGTGGGGATACCTTTGAGAGATCCCCTACTAGTCCAGTTGGTTTACAGAGGATGCGAAGTTAAGGTTTGAGATATGAAGGCACTTGTGAATCTCTATGTTTTGGACATGTCAGGTTTTGATGTCATCTTGAGTATGGATTGGTTAGTTTCGTGTCATGCCATGGTGGACTGCTATAGTAAGTCAGTGAAGTTTGGTGTTCTTGGAGGTGGGCTCAAAGAGTACAAGGGTACCAGTTTTTCAGTTCTGACCAGCTTGATATCAACCATGAGGGCCTTGTGGCTCATGGATAAAAGGAGTCATAGGTTCCTAACTTCGATTAGAGATGTGGATGCACCGATGCCGAGCATAGAGTTATTCCTATGGTTTGTGAGTTCCCAGATATTATTCTGGAGGAACTACTGGGGACCCCACCGAAGAGAGATATAGAGTTTGGGATAGGGTTTGAGCCCGAGGTTAGGCTCATCTCTATACCCCCGTATCAGATGGCTACCACATAGTTGAAATAGTTCAAAGAGTATTTGCAAGAGTTACTTGACAAGGGGTTTATCCAACTGAGTACTTCACCTTTGAGTGCTACGATATTGTTTGTGAAGAAGAAGAATGGGCTTATGAGAATGTGCATAGATTAACGACAGTTGAACAAGGTTACTATTAAGAACCCATACCCCTTACCACCACAAATGACCTATTTGATCAGCTCCAAGGGGCTAGATGTTTCTCTAAGATCGATCTTCTATCAGGCTATTATCTGTTGAAGATTAAGGGCAATGACGTGCCCAAGACTGCCTTTAGGACATGCTGTGGACACTGTGAGTTCTTAGTGATGTCTGTTGGGTTAACCAATACCCCCACAACTTTCATGGACCTGATGAATAGGGTTTTCAAACCATTCCTAGATCATTTTGTGATTGTCTTCATTGATGACATCCTAGTGTACTCTAAGAGTGAAGAAGAGCATGAGCACTATATTAGGATTGTCTTGTAGACCCTAAGGGATAACACTTGTATGCTTAATTCTCTGAGTATGAAATTTGACTAGATCAAGTGGTATTCCTAAGGCATATAGTCTCCAAGTATGGTATCTTAGTTGACTCGAAGAAAGTTGTGGCAGTTCAGTAATGAACGAGGCCTTCTACAGTTTCAGAGATCCATATTTTTCTTGATTTGGTAGGTTACTACCGGAGGTTTGTTAAAGACTTCTCAAGAATAGTAGCACCGTTGACCAAGTTAACTTAGAAGAGTGTCAAGTTTCAGTAGTCAGATGCATGTGAGGAGAGTTTCTAGAAGCTCAAAACCTATTTGACCATGGCTCTAGTTCGAGTGTTGCCCTCAGACACAAGAGGCTTTGTGGTATTTTGTGGTGCGTCGAGAATTGGACTTGACTGTGTCCTTATACAGTATGGTTGAGTTGTAGCATATGCATCTAGGTAGCTCAAGAGGCATGAGTAGAGCTACTCCATGCATGATTTAGAGATGGCAGTAGTGGTTTTTGCCTTGAAAATTTGGAGGCACTATCTGTATGGAGAAACATGTAAGATCTTACAGATCGCAAGAATTTGAAGTATATCTTCCAGCAGAAGGACTTGAATCTCAAGCAGCGTCAATAGCTAGAGGTTTTGAAAAACTATGATTGCACGATCTTTTACCATTCGAGCAAGGCGAATATTGTAGCCGATGCTCTAAGCAAAAAGTCCATGGGCAGTTTGGGCCATGTTGCCCTTTAAGGTAACTATTGATAGAGGAAATTCATAAAGTAGAGGTAGAGGGAGTCCAGAATGGGCTGGATGATTCAGGAGCCTTTCTTGCTTATATTAGGGCCTAGTCAACCCTAGTGGTACAGATCAAAGCACAGCAAAAGGAAGATCTCAAGTTAGTTAAGCACATGGAAGATATGCATAAAGGAGAGAACTTAGAGTTTTTAGTTGATATAGGGGAGTGTTGCGCTTTAGGGACCATTAATGTGTACCCAATGTAGGTGAGTTAAAGAGAAAAGTCATGGAAGAGTCTAATAGCATAGCATACTTCGTCCACCCCGGTTCAGCTAAGATGTATCAAGATCTCATACAGCTATACTAATGGGAAGGCATAAAGAGATACATTAGTGACTTTGTGGGACAGTGTTTTGGTGTGCCAGTAAGTCAAGGCTGAGCACCAAAGGCCTGCAGGGCTTCTTCAGCAGATAGAGATCCCATAGTTGAAGTGGGAGAGGATAACCATGGACTTTGTAGTCGAATTACCTCGGACCATTAGAGGTTTTGATTCCATATTGGTGATTGTAGATAGAATGACCAAGTCAGCTCACTTCCTACCAGTTAAGACGATTTTCGATGCAGTTTATTATGCCCAACTTTATATGGATGAGATTGTCAGTTTTCATAGCATGCTAGTGTCGATCATATCAGATAGAGGGTCCTAATTCACTTCGCGATTCTAGAGAGCATTTCAAGAGGCTCTCAGGACTCGTGTGGACTTGGCCATAGTGTTTCATCCACAAACAGATGGCTAGTCAAAGAGGACAATTCAAACATTAGAAGATATGCTCAAAGCTTGCGTGCTAGACTTCGATGGGAGTCGGTGTGACCATTTTTCACTGATAGAGTTCTTGTATAATAACACATACCAAGTTAGCATCCAGATGGAACCATTTGAAGCATTGTATGGGAGACATTATGGATCTCCTATCGGTTGGTTTGAGCTTAGGGAAGCTAAGGCCCTAGACTTAGACTTAGTGCAAGAAAATCTAGAGAAAATTCAGCTCATTAGAGAATGGTTATTAGCAGCACAGTCCAAACAGGAATCTTATGTTGATAACCGGTGCAGAGACTGAGAGTTCACCATGGGTGTGGGTGATCATGTATTTCTGAGAGTATCTCCTATGAAAGGGAGTAGTGAGGTTCAGTAAGCGAGGAAAACTAAGTCCTCACTTTATCGGCCCGTTTGAGATTCTAGAGAGAGTTGGAACAGTGGTCTACAGATTGGTACTACCTCCTAGTTTGTCAACTATACACATAGTCTTTCACGTCAGTATACTTAGAAAGTATATGCCCGATTAGTCTCACGTGCTCACAATACAAGTGGTTCAAGTTGATGAGAACCTGTCATATGAAGAAGAGCCGGTTGCTATAGTGGATAGGCATATCATGAAGCTTTGCTCGAAGAAAGTAGTCTCAATGAATGTCATTTGGAGGAACCACTTTGATGAGGAAGCCACTTAGGAAGTCGAATAAGCCATAAGGATCAAGTATCTGCACCTTTTCCCTTCTCAAGGTATATTTTAAAGTTTAGGGACCAAATCTCCTTTAACGGGGAGTAAGTAATACCTCAGACAGGTTCTGTACTGCCTTAGGGTTTCTCGGAACCCACCCATGTTGTTAGGAAGGTCTCAGATGTATGAAACGTCAAAATATGTAGAAACTGGTGTACTGTCACCGCTATAGTGGCCTAGGACTGCTATAGTGATCTAGGACCGCTATAGCAATCACGTGTTTCTAATTGGGGGGGCACCTAGGTCTCCTGACTGCTATAGCGAGACTACTATAGCGGTGCCCCTGACACGTGAACAGTGTTGAGACAACATTGTTTCACGTAAGTGACCCTTTACCCCTTTTAAATGCCCCAAACTAAGGTCTTCCTCCCACAATCTGAAAATTTAACATCCTCAAACACATTTTCTCTCTTTTCTCTCAATCCTTCTTCCCCCAAGCCTCAAAGGCAAGGGATTTTGTTGGTTTTGTCATCTCATTCTTCTCCATTTCATGTCCTAGAATATGGGTTGTTGTTGTTGTTCTTAATTGTTGCCAAGTGGGAGTGCTTCCCGATGTTGTTGTAGTTATATTAGAGCTATCTAGAGGTTGTTAGAGATTAATATAGATTCTATGGTTGTTATGATAGCCGTTCATGCCATCTTTGCTCCATGGAGCTTAGTCGGTATTAACGTCATTCTTCCCTCCCTTCTAGGTGAATGAGTTCAATAATGTGGCCTTCATTTTGGTTATTAGGATTATTTTCTAGCTTATGGCATAAATACATGAATTTTTGGAGATGTTTTCAAGATTTGTATGAATTCTAAAGGAATTGGAAAATGCTATGACAAATATGGTTTTTAATAGAGCATGAACTTTATGTTTTATTATAAACTCATGGGACCATATTGCTAAAATGATTTTGATAGAGAGCTAGCTATGAATATGATTATGTTTAGAGATTTTAATGAAACCAAAATGATATTGAGAGTGGAATATCTATATGATAGAGCTTTTAAATTAAGAAAAGAACCCAATTATAGAGATTTAGAGAAAAGACTTAGTTTCATGATTTTGAACTAGATGATAGCTATAGAGAAATGATAGTGAGTTAACGGTTGGAGCAATCATTAACTTTAGTACCAAGTTATTTTTAGAGGCAATCCCATATAGCAGAGATGGACCCAATTAGGTGTCCAATTTGGGTTCTTAAGGAACCACAAAAATTAGAGAATTTGTTATGCCATGGTTGACATGCATAACCAGAGAATTTGTTGTGTCACTTATTGTGCATAGCCAGAGATCCCTATTTGTCTATTAGAATACTGGTATTTATGATTTAGAGAAATTTCTGGTTTTGAGCTAATATGTATGTAAATATGAAAATGTTTTAGAGTTAGTTTATGATTACTATTATTATGATTTCATGCATCCAGTTCTTGTTGTCCCTTGAAAGGGATTATGGGTGAGAATTCATTCACTAAGTTTTAGATAAAACTCACCTTCTCCCTTTTTTCATTACAAATACATTAGTTGCTGTACATCCTTCTTAGCCACCTCCTTCCCAGCAGTAGAGCTTTTCAGTTGGTGAGCTTCACTTCGTAGTGAAGTATTCTTTTTTGTTGTTGATATGGAATGCTCCAGTGTCATTGCAAGTAAAGTCCCAGATCGTATAAATAGTTTTGCATTTGTTACAATGATATATTTTGTACTTACCCGATTATAGTTTTCATGGTTATTTTGTACAGAAAGTAACTCATATATTTTGTATTACAGAGACATATTTAGAGTTTAATTATGAAATAGTTACTTATGATGATTTGATTTCCAAAGAAGAAGAGATTTATATTAGAGATGAAATGATGTTGAGAAATGTATTTTATGATCAAAATATGCATATAGAAAGACTCAGAGATCGTGAGACTTACGTGGGAATGTGATTCCTCACGTATCGATCTTGTTCTCAAGTCGGGTCGTGATAGTCAATAGCCGGACCACCATTGCTATCACTACCATTTTGTTAGGAGTATTTTTGAAAACACTCAATATTCCCATAAATGTCATTCATTATATGCCAAACCCTAAAAAAATAATTAATTTTCAAGAGTGATTTACAAGTTTCTTAAGTTTTCATTCTACATATCAAATGCATATATAAATGTCTTGCGTAAGAATGTTGTTCTGAGAATGAAAAATCATTCCTTCAAACAAACTCAAATTTTAATTGAGAATTCACTGCTACAAATAGGAATGAATCGAAAAAGGCACATGCTCACATGAAGAACACTTTGTTTTCTTCATGCTGTAGAACTAACGTGGTTCTATTTAGAATTTGACATATGTAAGTGATAAAATTTTTGATACAGTGTGTTGAAGTTAATGCGCGTGGAACTTGAAACAAAAAGTTGCTGTCCTGACATTTGCAGTACTTGTAGCAAAATAGTTTATTTGTTTCTTTCTCTTATTTCTCTCTCTCACCTAGGTTTACAACGCTTTACATATAGGTTTATAACTTTTTGTGTACAGATTTATAATTTTTTGTATACTAGTTTACAAGTTTTCTGCATAAAGTTATTGTTCTGACATTTATAGTACCTGTAGCAAAATAGTTTATTTGTTTCTCTTTCTCTTGTTTCTTTCTCTCACCCAGGTTTATAATGTTTTACATATACGTTTACAACTTTTTGTGTTAGGGTTTACAATTTTTTGCATACTGGTTTACAACTTTTCTGCATAAAGTTGTTGTCTTGACATTTATAGTACCTATTGCAAAATAGTTTATTATTTGTTGCTCTTTCTCTTGTTTCTTTCTCTTACCCAGGTTTACAACTTTTTACATATAGGTTGACAACTTTGTGTGTATAGGTTTACAATTTTTTGCATACTAGTTTGCAACTTTTCCGCATATGGTTTCACATTTAATTCTAAACTTGTTTAGTATATGTCATCAATCGGTTTACAACTTTTGCCTATTGATTTACAACCTTTTACATATTGGTTTATAACTTTTTGAGTATTGGTTTACAACATTTTGTAACTTGCATTTATAATTTTTTAACTTTAGTTTCCAAAAAAAAAAAATTCGCTTGCCTGTGTCGCCCCATAGTGTCTCAATGGACTTGAAGAGGGAGATACTGGTAAAGATGTGATCGTTTTTTTGTTGTCTCTGATCAAGGATTACAAGAGAAAGTCAACTCCAAATAATATGCAGATAACGAAGCAAGAATACTATGAGATCCAAGTTCGTGCCTTAATCATAATCAAACATGTGATTTTTTTTTACCTAGGGCTCCTTAATGCACATGAAGCTGCAGCAATCGTCCGTGTTGCATAATCTCCATAAAGCAAAGTTATACTTGTTCAATTGGAATGAGGCGCTAAAATAGGCTGCAAACAGAAACAATGAGAAAGCAAGTTCCAGCACAACACTAGCCATGAAAACAAATCTTCAGAACCAGTGCAACTTAAAAAGCAAATCATTAATTGTGAGGAAAACGTGCATTAGAATTGTAACATCTTCATGTTTCTTCTTTTTTACTTTATTAATCAGCGGAGGTCTTAGACCTGTTAAAAAATTACAAAATACTAGGTACGAAATGTTATAAACCAATACTCAAAAAGTTGTAAACCAATATGTAAAAAGTTGTAAATCAATACGCAAAAGTTGTAAACCAATTGATGACATATACTAAACAAGTTTAAGATTAAATGTGAAACCATATGCAAAAAAGTTATAAACCAGTATGTAAAAATCAGAACCTGCACAAAAGTCAATATATGTAAAAAGTTATAAATCTGGATGAGAGAGAGAAACAAAGATAAACAAATAAACTATTTTACTACAGGTACTGTAAATATCAGAACAACAACTTTATGCAGAAAAGTTGTAAACCAGTATGTAAAAAATTATAAATCTGTACATAAAAAATTGTAAACCTATATGTAAACGTTATAAACCTGGGTGAAAGAGAGAAATAAGGGAAAGAGAAACAAATAAACTATTTTGCTACAGGTACGTCAGGATAATAATTTTTTATTTTAAGTTCCACACATATTAAATTTAATACACTATATCAATAACTTTATCACTTACACATGTCAAATTTTGAATTGAACTATGTTAGTTCCGTAGCATGAAAAAAACAAAGTATTGTGCTTGTGAGTACGCGCCATCGAAAAAAACAGAAAAATCATAATAAAAAAAAGGATGCGAATGCCACGCGTGCTACAATGGCCGCCCTGCTTAAAGCGTCTCCATTATCTACTTCAGAATCAACAGTTTGTGACCACGTCAGATGTGCACATCGAAAGACCATTTTCTATACTTCCTATTGCAATAAAATACAGAAAGTAACTCTCAATAACAGCAAGTAGCCACTGCAGATGCAACTTAACCGGACGAGGCAAGACGAGACAGCATAATTTCCGTGTCACAGATAACCAGACGAGAATGATCCGCCGTAAGATTTTCTTGGCTGCTTTCGCCTTTCTGGTGTAGTAGCGATAGCAATTGGTAATTGCGTGACATAATTTTACACCGACATTTCTGCATTTTTTATTTTTTTTGCGCTTCAGTTTAATTAATTATTACTACTATTCTTTCCACGACTCTTTTTGTATTTATTTTCCTTCCGGGACCCCCCACCCGCAGTTCCTTTCTTCTTCATATCTCTCTCTGTGCCGAGTCTCGTTTCGAACTCAACATGGACGCTGCCAAACAAGAATTCCTCCAGGAGTTTGGGGAACATTACGGGTATCCTAACGGTCCCAAGACCATTGATCAGATTCGAGCCACCGAATTCAAGAGATTACAAGGTCGCACACACACTCACTCATTCACTCGCGCTTCATTTTTTTTTTTTTTATGTATGTAAGAGTCTTATCAAGTTATGCCAAAGGAAAGAAAAAAAAGGAAGAAAGTTCAGTATTGTTTCCGTTTTTGGTTTTTTATTATGTATGCTTTGGATTTTCGTGCTCGTGGCCACTGTTTCACACTTGTTCTTTTATGACTTTTCTGTTTCAATTTTGAAATTGGAGATCTGGTGTACTTGGATCATGCTGGTGCAACTCAATACTCTGAGCTGCAAATGGAATCGGTTTTCAATGATCTCACTAGTAACGTATATGGAAATCCTCGTATCCCTGATGCTATTGACTATTGCCACGTTTCAATAGTTTGGTTATTTCTTTTTAACATGCTGGGGTAAGAATGAAAGTAGGAAAATTTCTTAATTCTAGATGCAGGGTTACGTTTGTTTACTTGGTAGTTGACACTGATTTTTGTGAAGTGAAAGTCCTTAATGTTAATACTAGATAGCCAAAGTGACTCCAGTTCTGCAACTCTTGATATCGTGAAGGATGCCCGGCAACAGGTAAATGGAAATACTTATGTTTGTATTTTTATAAGCATTTCAATTGCTTTCTTTGTAATTATGCATTTCCTAGGTTTTCCTGCCGGCAAGTGTTGGAATGTGATACCTCTATAAATGCGTGATGGATGAGCTTGGAGACATGCTCTGACCATTTACCAGAGCAAGCCTTTCACTTTAGCTTAATCTTAAAATAATAATAATAATAATAATAATAATAATAATAATAATAATAAATTGAGATCAGAACATGTGTTTAGAGATCTCTAGGATCTAGACAGAAGTTGCTGTGAGTATTGTATGTAATGACATATGATTCTATCTGCACCCTCGATTGTAGAGGATGCAATGTGGGGCTTGCCTTGTCTTGTTTGATTGACTTATGTTGGCCATGTTGGATCACCAATTTAGGTGTGTCCATCTGGCAGTTTCTTATGAGGAAACTGCTGTTGGTATTCCTCTTTTCTACATTTGATATTTTTTCTTCAAAACTCTACATCTTGCACAGATTGTTTGACTACCAGTCATACAGGTCCTTGATTACTGCAATGCATCTCCAAAAGACTATAAATGTATATTTACCTTTGGGGCAACAGCAGCACTGAAGTTAGTTGGAGAGGCCTTTCCATGGAGTTGTAGCAGTACTTTTATGTATACAATGGAGAATCATAATAGTGTTCTTGGCATAAGAGAGTATCCTATCTGATGAAAAGTGATAAGTTATTCAATATTATAAGGATTTCCTTTGGCTCTCTTCAGGAGAGTGCAGGGTAATCATGCTGTGCAACATGTGGGTAGAAGACATTATGTTTTTTCTACTGTGTGCTGTCATGTCTCAGAGCAGTTTGTAAGGAAAGGAAATGGAAATTCCATGATGTTTTTTGTTCAGTATATCACTGTTCAGGTCTCAAAATGCCATTAAATTTAGTAAAATGGGATAAGACTTCACCCTGTGCATAGATGTCATCGACATGTTCCCTTTTGCTCTGATGTGACACTAATGCAATCCTCTGCTTTTATGTTTTAAACCATTTTTCTGTTCGGATTTGATTGAAGAATCTACTATTTTTATGTGAAGTTTGAAGTTTCTCAATTAATTTGGCCTTCGTGGGTTTAGATTCAGAGAATGCCTTTTTTCTTGTGACTCTGTTATTGAATATAATCTTCACTTTCTAATAACATATGCTGCAATCTGATAAATCTAAATGTGTTATTAATTTTGCCATTATGATTCCTCTCCTTAGATGATTGATAACTCCAGCTTGTATACCTCCTTAACTAGTTTTAGATATGCTCTTGGTCAAGGGGCTGCGGCCATTGCCGTAGATATTGAAGAAGGTGTAAATCCTGGAATATCTAGAGAAAAAAATGCTATGAAGATATCACCGCATCAAGTACAAAGGAGAAAAGTAGCTGGCTTGCTGGGGGGAGAGCCAATAGGTAACTCTTGAGGTCATGATATGTTTCTGGGCATTTAGAAAACTTATCTTATGTCTGTTTTTGTCAATGCAGGTGATGTGTATAATTTGTTTGCCTTTCCTTCAGAGTGCAACTTCTCAGGACTGAGATTTGACCTTGACTTGGTGAAGATTATCAAGGAAGACTCGAGCAGGATTTCAGGAATTCCTTCAGTTTGCAAGTAATATTCGAAATTGTTTGTCTTATTAACTCCTTATGCATGGATTTATAGCTTTCATCTAAATAATGCTATAAAATGACTTGAATTATGCATATTTAACCATTGGCCACTGTAGTTTTTGTAACACCCTCCCTAGTACGATATCTTCCTTAAGCTATGACATCATATTTGGGAGTTGTTACTTATAAATTAGCGGACTTTGCTTAAGTATCTGTAGTATATTCGATCGGATCGTACGGTAACTATGTCATTGTTCTACTTAAATATATAAAAATGGAAAACAGAGTAGTCAAAGAAATACATGATCGAATACCTGAAAAGGCTCTCGTATGAGCCTCAATATACATCCGTCTTTTTAAACATTCATCTGAAAAAAAAAAAAAACTGAAAGTGATCTTCAGCCATCGAGCTATTCTGAATCAGGCACTTCCAATACGAGCAACTTCATTATTCTCATGAGCTATCTGGAAACGACACGGGAACACAAACATAGGGGGTGAGAATTATGAAATTCTCAGTAAGATGTCCCCAAATACACAATAATCAATGTCATTGTCATCGTTCCAGCCACTTCGGTTTATTAAAAAAAAATGTGATAATGTATTACTTAACAAAGATTCATTTTTAAAATTCAAAATCATCCTTTCGAAGTAAGTTTGTTTTAGCATCCAATCACTTAATTTACATATATCATAATGCTCAGGCTCATAGTAAATCATCATAAGCAAATAATTTAGAATAATATGAGTATACGCATGATAAATGCAATGACTTTCTTCACTTTCTCAATTAACTTCACGTGCCCTTGACAAGATTATCAATGGCGGATGGCGGTGAGGCAAAAAACCGCCATAAAAATATGGCGGAAGGCGTTGCGGATTGTGGCGGAAGCCATGGCGGACTAAAAAAATTATATAAATATATATAAAAAATAAGATACCAGCAAATAGTGCATAATCAAAGCCTCAAAGACATAATCAAAGCCACAAATACACAATCAAAGTCACAAACAAGGAGTAAAAAATATAGCAATCCATGATCAAAGCCAGAAAGACATAGCCATAATCTCAACACAAATTAAGGATTCAAGACAAACATATTAGTTCAAGACAAACAAATACAAACTAAGATCAACTAATCTAATGACTAGTGCTCATCATCTTCCCCAAAGTAATTATCATCATCATTGTCCTTGTTCTCAACTGGGCCATATCCCTTTGCTTGTTCCCCTTTTGATTCAGAATCATCAAATATTATTTCCTCTTCCTCTTCTTTAGTTTCCACAATGTCAGGCTCTTCTTCAGCCACCGTTACTTGTTTTCCTTTTTTGGAAACTCTACTTGATTGTCCTTCACCACTTGTTGCCTTTCTTTTTTTACTTTGATGCCTAGTATTTGTTGTGGGCTCTCCAATCCCAAATGCCCTAAGCACAGTCTCCCAATTCAAAGTTCCATCACACTCAAAAACCAACCTATCCCCAGCTTTCTCTTCATCAATCAACTCCTCAACCATCCACTCATTACACTCATCAATATCATTGAGTGAAATGGGATTAATTTCATCTCTAATATTGTTTCTTTGTTTGAGTGTTTGGTTATACTTCACAAAAACCAAGTCCTCCATCCTTTTGTGCTCAAGTCTATTTCTCTTCTTAGTATGTACCTGCAACACCAATATAATTATCTAATTGTTAATTGGTACGATGTTATACTTATAATAGTAACCATTAGGATAGAAAATTGCTTCTTACTTGCTCAAAAATACTCCAATTGAGTTCACAGCCCAAAGCACTACACATCAAGCTCAAAATCTTGATAGTGAACTTTTGCAAATTTGGAGTAGAATGCCCATACATTCGTCACCATTAAGCTACAAATCCAAAGAAGGCAATGTAAAAAAAGAAAATCACTAACTTTATAAATTTAAACTTTAAAATTAAATAGATTTGATAGCTAGTAGTATTCTTCTTACCAAGTGCAAGGATTTATCGGGCAAAATCCGATCCGAAAAGACTATCACCATTCTTATAAGTGACAGCTCAATTAATATTTTTGGCTACACATCCCAACTTGGCACCAATCTCCTAATGCATTCACACAATCCATTTGTATCTTCCAAATCAAACTCCAAATCTGAGTTGCCATAGTAGAACTTTGGATTCAAAAAATGGCCCGCTGCGTGTAATGGGGGATGAAGCTGGCAATTCCATTTCTTATCAATGATTGCAAACACATCTTTGTATTTGCTTTCATCATTGTTGGAGGACTTCATAATGGGCACTTTGGCCTTGTCCATGGCCTCATAGATGTAGTCTATGGATGGCTTTCTTTCACCATCAACAAGCCTAAGCACATGAACAAGAGGCCTCATAACTTTGAGGGTGTATCTCACATGGTTCTGAAAAGAAGGCATGATTCCAATTTTGGTTGTTTCCTTTCCCTTAGCCTCCTGAGACAGCTTGTTTCTCACCCATTCATCAGAGGTAAACATTTTTGTATTTTGTTTCTCTTCATGAAGCCTTTCCAATGATAGAAAGGAAGTAGCAAATCGTGTGACTGCATGCCTTACCAATTCCTTCTTGGTTGTGAATTGTCTTAATTAAGCTTAAGGTGCTAGTGTGCCTATAAATGAAATCAACAAGAAAAATCGCCCTCTTGATCGTTTTCTTTATCAATGGAATCTTTCCAACATCTTCTAGCATCAAATCCAAACAATGAGCTGCACAGGGAGTCCAATGGAGATGTGGTCTTTTTTCTTCTAACTTCTTGCCAGCCAAAACATAGTTGCTCCCATTTTCAGTTATAATCTAAACAACGTTCTCCTCTCCAATCTCCTCCACAAGAGAGTCAAGAAGCTCAAATAACTTTTTCCCACTCTTTACAAAGTCAGATCCGTCAATAGACTTTATAAACATCGTTCCAGTAGGAGAGTTCACTAAGAAATTAATAATGCACCTTTGCTTCCTATTAGTCCAGGCATTTGATATGATGGAGCGACCATGTTTTTTCCACTGCTCCTTATGTTCTTCATCATATTTTTTGTGTGCTCCAACTCTTTATTGAGAAGTGGAACCCTTATAGCATAATAAGATGGAGGAGGCAAATTGGGAGCAAAACTGCCAATGGCTGACAACGTATCATGAAAACTCTTCAAATTGATACAATTGAATGGAATTCTAATTTGATACCACCACTGAGCTATGTATTGATGGACCCTTTCAACTGCTTCTTTGTCACATGCTTCTCTAATAATTTGTTGCCTCAACTTTTCCTTGTTCCTCTTCCCAATTGCAGTTTTAGGATTTCTAACAAATAAATCCATTGGGCCTTTCAATGCACCAGCACCTCTTCTCACTCTAGGCCTTGGGTTAGGGATATCATCAATCCCTTCAACATCTTCTTCAGATAACCAAAACCCCAAGTTCTCAAGGTCAAGCTCCCTTGCATTTGGAACTTCAACTTCCTCACTTCATTGGCTCTTTTTTCTTTTTCCTTACTTTATCAACTCCTCTTTAACTTCTTTTGGAACCTTGATGCACTTAGAAAAATTGCCACTCTTACCTATCAGCTGTTCTTCGGCTCTTGTTATTCCACCTTTCATAAGTTTTGAGCAGAAATTACAAATAGTGTCATTTGTATTGTTTTCTTCTACAGGGTGGACATACTTCCACCTAGGGTCTACTATGTTTTTCCTATTGGTAGAAGAGGCTAGAACTGAGTCTTGTTCAGGTTCACTTGCCATTTTAACCTAAAACAAAATAGAAAAGGCTAGAACTGAGCCTTGTTTAGGTCTACTTGCCATTTTAACCTAAAACAAAATAAAAGAGGCTGCTGGACAAAAAATAGGAACAAGGAAGAAGAAGAAAAAGGCAGAACAAAGAAGAAGAAGACAGAACAAACAAGAAGGAAAAGAAGAAAACAGAACAGAGATTCAGAGAAGAAGAAGAAGAACGACCTCGATTGGGGTGCTTCGAGCTAGCCGCCGCTGCTGGTGAGATCCACCACCATTGGTGTGGTGGTCCGTCGGAGTCGGCGAAGAGCAGAGAGAGACTTTGAGAGACCAAGAGAGAAAAAGAGGCAGAGAAGCACCACCCTGGCCACCGCTACTGGTGAGCCGCCATCGCTGGTGTGGTGCGCTGCTTGTGTAGTGCACCACTATCGTTGAGAAGCACATGAGAAAAGGAAGCAAAGAAGCACGTGAAGTATTTGGCCAGATTTCTGCCATGGCCACCACCAAGTAGCCATGGCGCCACCACCATTTTGGCTGCCACGCCATACCGCAACACCATCTACCTTTCCATGGCGGCTGGCTCGATTTCCGCTACGCCATGGCGCGATGGCCGATTTTTAATAACGCTAGCCCTTGACATGTTGAAAGGGATCTCAACTTCACGTGCCCTTGACATGTCGAAAGGGGATCTCAACTTCACGTGCCCTTGACATGTCGAAGGGGATCTCATCTTACGTTCACTTGGCATAAGTGGTCTTGCCCACTCTAGAGAAATAGACTGCTTGTCAGGGCTAAGCTCATTCTTATGCATGATTATTGGATTTACTTTCTCTGACTCTCACATGGTACTATTTCTAGCCAAGTTTACTTTCCCTGACTCAGTGTCAAAGGGGATCTCTTATTCATTCTGTAATACTTTAACAATTCATATTTCGTGGTCCATGTCACGTGCACAAGCATCATAATCATATATGCATTGCATCAATAATTAAATTACATAGTGTGTCATGCACAAAGTCATTGGCATATTACTCATAATCACAATTCTAGCTCATATAGCACTTGTCCAGAATATCAGTCCCAAAGAAAATTTTGGTTAAATTACTATACACCATAAATACAGGGTGAAATAATTTTTCAGAAATAATTCAATATATCTATGAGGTGCTGTAAAATTTTCAGGACAAAACAAGGTCTCTAGCTATATTAACAAAATTGTACGAACTCGGTGATCAATAACTATCTAATTCCAGCCAATAGTCAGAATTCCCAATTTTATTATCATAGCAAATGAACTTAATAAATTATGTAAAAATTCAGGGTTAGACCTCAAGGTGTCCACAACAACATGTAAAAATTCCAAGTCAAAATTCAATCATTTGATATAATAACAAAATTAGACAAATCCAGAGCTTCAGAACTAGCTATTCAGATAGCAACCCTAACTACTTTGGTTTTTGAATTCTTAAAAAATAGTAGCAGTCTTCAAATGGACTCAAGAAAAATCATGGAGTTACTTTAACATGTTAGCTTCACTATAAAAAAATTTCAGAACAAAGACATCTCCAATTGTGTGTTAAAAATCAAACAAAATCACAGCCAGAAAAAAAATCTGATTTTCCAGCACACTAAGCCAAGATGTAAGTTGATTAAAGAAGCATTTTAGCAACATGTTCTAACCAGATCATGCATATTCATCAATATTCAAGCTCTAAAGTATGATTACAAAACCAACACCTAGCATATTTCTTTGAAAATTTTCAGAAAACAAAAACTAGATTGAAAGAGGTTTCAAGAAATCTCTACTTTTAGCCAGAAACTCTTGCAATTCTAATGATTTCAAGTGTTTCTCCACCCAACTTGAACCCAAAACCAGCCAAATCCTTCTCCTAAATAGTAATATAGTAGCTCCTCCTTGATGGTAAGGTGAGATGGAAATCCTTTGTTGGAGTTAGTTATGAAGATTTCAAGACGTAGATTTGATGGTGTTTAGGTTATTGATTTTTGATGTTGGAGGATGAAACTTCAAGCTAGTTCATGAGGTTTTGGTAGAGAAGAAAAGTGAAGAGGCAGTAAAATGAAGGTTGGCCAAATTTTTAAAGAAGGAAGGTGAGAAAAATGAATTGTGAAATTAACATAAAAGATGTGTCCTAAATTTTTACCACAAAATATAATTTTATAATAAAAGTAAGGATTTTTGTGTGGTTATTATTTGATCTTTCCAAAGATAGGAGATGTAGTAATTTTCCTTGCCATACATTTGTCACGAAGCTTGCTCTCTAAGCTTCATGCAGTGTAAGAAACCGCATATCGAAATTTTACCGAATAGGCGAGATATTGGCCTCGGGTGAAATTAAAATTAATGAAAGACGAAGATTAAAATTTACTAAGTTTTAATCCATGCCACCCATTTGGCAAGAATGTGGTTGGTAGTGGTTATTTTGCCACAAAGTCAATATTTCGGTATTAAAATCGTACATTAAAACTTCACTGAATGGGTGAAATACCTCTACTGAAAGCCTAAAATATCTTTACCCAGGTCCCCGGCCTATTACACTACTTTGGCATCCGAGTCTGAGTTTTCCTTGGCCCCAAACACCCTTGGCTCTGGTTCTAGAGTTATCATTCATCTGTGGGCCCGAAAATCACTATTCATTTTTTTTTACTGTTGAGTCGTTTCTCACTATCACAAAGCCTGTTAGAATTCTAAAATTTTCATTAATAAGGTTTAATTTAATTTTTTGAATAACTCTGTGGTGTTATAATCATCATATAGAACTCTTTAGGGAAATGGACTAATTTGTGGAATTGGCTTTTGCCTTGTAGCTTGTTTGCTTGTGTCCTCACTGAACTCCTTCTCTATGTTGAAAAAATATGATAGATAGTGATGAAATAAACTCTAGGCATTCAAATATAAGCTTGTGTGCATGTATAGTTGTCTGCGATTTTGTATATGCTGGATTCATAAGTACCTGGGTGCAATAATTATGGCTTCCATATTCATGTTAGCATGTGTCCACTTGCATATGATGCATTCCTAAACACTTGAGTATTAATATGGTTTCCAGTTTCATTTTTACCCTTCAGAATATGAGGTTGCATCAATGAGAAGAATCTTTGCACGGTCTTTAATTCATACTCAATTGTTTTATGGGTTCTTTCTAATGTGGTGGAGATCCCAACAATGGCATAAGACCTATCTAGATGGATTATTATTATTTTTATTATTATTTTTTGTCTAAATCTGTTTTAAGCCTTGCTCTCTTTCTCTCTCCTCCTCTTGTAAAATATATCTAGACATGCACACAGAGATGGCTTAATTTTTTCTTTTAAACTTCGTTGAAGCATTGATAATTGTTTATTTGGTTATTTTATTTTCGTTAGAAATGGAAAATGGATGGTCTTGATTGATGCTGCAAAGGGATGTGCTACCATGCCACCTGATTTATCTAAGTATCCTGCAGATTTTGTCACAATCTCATTTTACAAGGTATAAGTGTATGAGACTTTATTTTGTTTTGATCAAGGACTACTTTGAAATTGATTTTTTTTTTCCTTGTGCATTTCTGTTAGCTCTTTGGCTATCCAAGTGGGCTTGGAGCTCTCATTGTTCAAAATGGTAAGCTATCGGTGTGTGAAAAATGACATATTCTAATTTTATATTGTCCTCATGATTCAATCATTTGCTGCATGTACCTAGACCCTAGTACTATTTCGTTCTTTTTTAATGCTACAATGATTGAGGGTAAGCTTTGATGTAATAGCAAGGTTATTGTCTTATGAATCGGATGTCACAAGTTCAAATCCTACGAGCTGCCTTTCCCTTTGCGGGGGTAAGGTTATGTACATTAACTTTCCTTCGGCCTCACCACATGGGAGTCTTGTACACTTGGCCACCTACTAATGACATTTAGTTACAATAAAGCTGTCCATGTTAGTATTATATGTCACATGACAAATATGTATATGATATGTGGTGAATTCACTAGATGCAATCATGTCTATGGTGTAACTTTGGAATGAAGTCTATATCTTATGGATGCACTTGTTTTACAATGATCTTCATTACCAACAACAAAACAAGGGCCTTTTTCCTGAGATTGAGTTGGCTATATAGACCAAATGACATCATTGTTTTCTGTTAAAAACTGGCATGTTTGGTTTTCGTTTTGATTTTGTTGTTTTCATTTTCTACTTTTAGTCTATTTCCTATTTTTCATGATTTTGAGAAAGAAATAGTAAAAACAAGGTATGAAAACTGAAAATTAAGGGGCTATTTGCTTTGCTTCAGTTTTCAGTTTTTCCTTCACAAATCTAGAAAATTGAAAATTGAAAATAGCAAAGCAAACAGCCCCTAAGGGTCTGTTTGGTTTCTGTTTTTATTTCCTATTTTCATTTTCTATATTTTGTGTTTTTAGAGTTTTGTGAAGAAAATAATGAAGACTATGAAAACAATACAATCCCTTTTCCTGTTTTCTTTCCTTTTTTCACTATTTCTTTTATAAAATCTTGAAAACAGAAAATACAGGAAATAAAAAAAAAAGCCAAATAGACCCTAATAGTTTTCACTATTTCCATTACAAACTTGAGAGATAGGAAACAAACTGAGAATAGGGCATGAAAACGGTACAGAAACTAGTTTTGAAACCAAACTGACCATTGAAAGGCCATTTATATGTAGGTCTTTTTTCATAGATTCTCAAGTTTTCCTTTGTCCTCCCCCCCCCCCCCTTTCTCTACTTTCATGTTTTTGATAAAAGTTTCCCTGCCTCTATTTATTGAGCTATATCCTCCACATGATCAACTTATGTTTTTGCTTTTTTCTTCACATGTTCAAATAAACATTGGCAAAAATTGGAAAGGGATTGAAAACAAGAAATGAAAATAGAAACCCAACAGACTGCTAGTTTCCATATTTCCTTATACTTCCTCTGTTTCATAATAAATGTCGCTTTGACTTTCTTGGTACATTCATAAATCAATGTATTTGGATATTGTGTCCAAATACATTGATTTATGAATGTACTTAAAAAGTCAAAGCAATATTTATTATGAAATGGAAGGAGTATTTCATACTTTATTCTCTTATTTAATTTCGATTAGGAGTTAACTATTAGTATAAATAGGGTTCAGTACTTTGTATTTTATATCAAAGCATTTCACATTATATCAATCTAATATCGTATTATTTAGTCTTTATTCTATCATTTCCTCTTTTCCTACCTAAACCGTATAATTTTAACATACACCAACTTGAAAGATGTATTTGTTTTCTCAATGTTATTGTTTTATTACAAACTTATGTGACAGTCTCAAGGTTGTCAATGGCGGATGGCGGCCTATGGCGGATGGCATTGCTGGTTATGGCAGAAGCCATGACAAACTAAAAAATGTATAAATATATGTATAAAAAGATATAATACAAAGACATAATGCGTAATCAAAGCCTCAAAGGCATAATCAAAGCCACAAATACATAATCAAAGTCACAAACAAGGACTAAAAACCATGACAATCCATGATCAAAGCCACAAAGACATAATGTCAACATAAATTAAGAATTCAAGACAAACAAACATAGAGTTCAAGACAAACAAACATAAACTAAGATAAACTAATCTAGTGACTAGTGCTCATCATGTTCCCCAAAGAAATCATCATCATCATTGTCCTTGTCCTCAATTGGGCATATCCCTCTGCTTCTTCTGATTTAGAATCATCAAACTTTTAATGTCAACATAAATTAAGAATTCAAGACAAACAAACATAAACTAAGATCAACTAATCTAGTGACTAGTACTCATCATGTTCCCCAAAGAAATCATCATCATCATTGTCCTTGTCCTCAATTGGGGCATATCCCTCTGCTTCTTCTGATTTAGAATCATCAAACTTTTATTTCCTCTTCCTCTTCTTCAGTTTCCACAAGGTCCCCAAATTCAAGCTCTTCAGGCTCTTCTTCAGCCACGGCTACTTGTTTTCCTTTCTTGGAAACTCTAGTAGTTGATGTACCAACACTACGTAATTGTCCCTCACCACTTGTTGCCTTTCTTTATTCACTTTGATGCCTAGTATTTGTTGTGGGCTTTCCAATCCCAGATGCCCTAAACACAGTCTCCGAGTTCAAAGTTTCATCACCTTCAAAAACCAACCCATCTCCAGCATTCTTTTCATCAAGCAACTCTTCAACCATCCACTCATAACAGTCATCATTATTTTTGAGTGACATGGGATCAATTTCATCTCTAATATTGTCTTTGTTTGAATGCTTGGTTATATTTCACTTAAACAAAGTCCTCCGTCCTTTTATGCTCCAGTCTATTTCTCTTCTTAGTATTGTTAATGATTACAAGTATAACATAGTACCAATTAAGATAGAAAATTGCAACTTACTTGGTAAAAAACACTCCAATTGCATTCACAGCTTGAAGCACTACATGTCAAGCTCAAAATATTGATAGCCAAACTTTTGCAAATTTGGAGTAGAATGCCCATACATTTGCCACCGTTGAGCTATAAATTCAAAGAAGGCAATTTAAAAAAGGAAATCACTTAAAGTTTAAAATTAAAGAATTTGATAACTAGTAGTATTCTTCTAACCAGGTGCCAGGATAGACTTGATTGGGTGAAACCTGATCCAAAAGGACCATCACCATTCTTATAAAGTGGCAGCTCAACTAATATTTTTTGCTGCACATCCCGACTTGGCACCAATCTCCTAATGTATTTGTACAATCCATTTGTAACTTCCAAATCAAACTCCAAATTTGGATTGCCATAGTAGAACTCCGGATGTAGAAAATGGCCAGCTGCTTGTAGTGGGTGAAGAAGCTAGCAATTCCATCTCTTATCAATGATTGCAAACACATTTTTGTATTTGCTTTCATCATTGTTGAAGGACTTCATAGTGGACTCTTTGTCCTTGTCCATTGCCTCATAAATGTAACCCATGGCTAGCTATCTTTCACCATCAACAAACCTAAGCACATGAACAAGAGGCCTCATAACTTTGAGGGTGTATCTCACATGGTTCCAAAAAGACGGCATGATTGCAATTTTAGTTGCTTCCTTTCCCTTAGCCTCCTTAGGCAACTTGTTTCTCACCCATTAATCAAAGGTAAACATTTTTAAGATTTTGTTTCTCTTCACGAAGCCTCTCCAATGATAGAAAGGAAGTGCCAAATTGTGTGACTACATGCCTGACAATTTGTTCTTGTTGTGAAGTGTCTCAATAAGCTCAAGGTACTAGTGTAGCTTTAAATGAAACTAACAAGAGAAATCCCTCTTTTGATTGTCTTCTTTATCAATGGAATCTTTCCAATATCTTTCAGCATCAAATCCAAACAATGAGTTGCACAGGGAGTCCAATAGAGATGTGGTCTTTTTTTCTTCCAACTTCTTGCCTGCCAAAACATAGTTGCTCCTGTTGTGAGTTATAACTTGAACAATGTTCTCCTCTCCAATCTCCTCTGCAAGAGAATCGAAAAGCTCAAGTACCTTCTCATCAGTTTTTACAAAGTCAAATCCATCAATATACTTTACAAACATCATTCCAGCAGGAGAGTTCACCCTGAAATTAATAATGCATCTTTGCTTCCTATCAATCCAGGCATCTGACATGATGGAGCAACCTTGTTTTTTCCATTGCCCCTTATGATTCTTCATCAGATTTTTTGTGTACTTTAGCTCCTTATTGAGAAGTGGAACCCTTATAGCATGATAAGATAGAGGAGGCAAATTGGGACCAAAGCTTCCAATGGCTAACAACATATCATGAAACTCTTCAATTTGATACAGTTGAATGGAATTCCAGCTTGATACCACCACCAAACTATGTATTGATGAACCTTTTCAATTGCTTCTTTGTCACATGCTTCTCAAATATTTTGTTGCCTCAACTTTGCCTTGTTCCTCTTCCCAATTGCATTTTCGGGATTTCTAACAAATAAATTGTGGACAAGGTGTCAAAAAGGGCATTAAGTTTGATTTGATTATCTGATTCTTATCCTTGATTCTTTTCTGTAAATAGATTTGATTGTTTTATTATTTCTTTATTTAGTTTAGTCTATTCTAGAAAATCTTTATGACCAGAAAATCTTTCCTTTTTTAGGCTAGGAATTTCCCTTTTTTAGTTATTCACCTTCTATAATCCCTCTATGAAGGGGAGACCTCTCTGTACATTTGGATATACAAATTACATTCTAAAATCTTCAAGTTGGCATCAGAGCAGTGATCTCTGTGCACTGTGCCTCTAATTTACAGCCATGGTTGATAGTTCCTCAACAGCTAGCAATGATCAGAAAAAGGAGAACGCCACTTCCAAATTTGAACAAAAGGTGCTGGTTGGCAACTCCCATCCCGTTCAGATCACCATATTTCAACTCAATGGGTCAAACTACCTCTAGTGGTCCCAATCGGTTCAGCTGTACATTTGTGGCAGAGGAAAGATTGGTTACCTCATTGGCGAGCGAAGTTAGCCTACCATTACTAACCCACAATACAATGTGTAGGATGCTGAAAATTCTATGGTGATGACATGGTTGGTGAACTTAATGGCGGAGGATATCAGCAGTAACTATATGTATTATTCCACAACCAAAGAATTGTAGGATAATGTCATGGAGATGTACTTTGACCTTGGAAATAAATCCTAGATTTATGAACTCACCCTACAAGCAAGAGAGATTCGACAAGGAGGTGACAGCGTGACAAAATACTTCCATACCTTGAAGCGGGTATGGCAAGACCTTGACCACTTAAACACTTACAAGTGGAATTCAGCTAAGGATTCTAAACATCACCAGCAAACTATGGAAGAAGGAAGGATATTCCAGTTTCTTGCAAGTCTCAATGAGGAACTAGGTGAAGTTCATGGTAGAATTATTGGAAGAAGAACCCTGCCCTCAATTGGTGAAGTATTTTCAGAAGTTAGAAGAGAGGAAACTCGTAGAGTTGTGATGATCGGAAAAACCAAAGCCGAACCAACTTCCCTTGAGACCAATTTGCTTTAGGGGAAGCTGCTGCACTTAAGAGCACAACAAATTAGAGGAACTCCTTAAATCTTTGGTGTGATCACTGCAACAAACCGCGTCACACTCGAGAAACTTGCTGGAAAATTATTGGAAAGCCAACACATCTCAAAGGCAGCAAAATAGGCCAAAAAACTTGTTCTTTTCCAACTGCTCATGAGGCTGAAAAACCTTTTTTAAGTAAGGAACAGGTTGACCAACTCAATAAAGCTGTTAAAGTCTAGTTCTTTGTTTGGTACTCCTAGTGTTTCTTTGGCACAAACAAGTAATTTTAGTTCCCCTATTTCCCTTAACTGCACCTCAAATCTACATACACCATGGATCATTGATTTAGGTGCATCTGACCACATGACAAGTCTTTCCCCTTTATTTAAAACTTACTTTCCTTGTTCTGCAAGTGAAAAGATTAGAATTGCAGATGGTAGTTTTTCATCTGTTGCAGGAAAAGGTAGGATTGACTTATCCAAAACTATTGATCTAAGAAATGTCAAATGTCCTACATGTACCAAAACTTTCATGTAATCTTCTCTCTATTAGTAAAATCTGCAAGGATTCCAACTGCACTGTGAAGTTCTTTGACACTCATTGTATCTTTCAGGACTGGACTTCGGGGAAGATGATTGGCAGTGCTAAGATGATGAATGGACTCTATTACCTTGAGGATTTTTCCGAAGACAAAGTAGCTCGGGCATGTAGTGGTATAAGTTCTTCCCTTGTGAAGGACCAAATAATGCTTTGGCATAATAGACTAGGACACTCTAATTTCCAGTACCTTAAACACTTGTTTCCACGTTTATTCAAAAATATTGATTGTTCCTTGTTTGAATGTGAAAGCTATGTTCTCGCTGAGAGTCATAGAGTTCCTCACCATTCTCAACCTTATCATGCATCTAAACCATTTCATTTGATCAATAATGATGTGTGGGGTCCATCAAAAATTACAACTCAATTTGGTAAAAGATGGTTTGTAACCTTTATCGATGATCACACATGGTTATGTTGGATCTACCTCATGAATGAAAAATCTGAGGTTCTTAAAATATTTAAATGCTTCTCACAGATGGTAGAAACACAATTTGACACAAAAATTTCCATTTTAAGAAGTGATAATGGCACTGAACATTTTAATAAGAACCTTGGTGAATCCCTTCAAAATAAAGGTGTTCAGCATCAATCTACATGCCCAAATACACCTCAGCAGAATGGCATTGCTGAAAGGAAAAATAAACATCTTGGGGTAGCCCGTGCCATTATGTTTGAGGGTAATATTCCAAAATATTTGTGGGGAGATGCTGTCTTAATAGCAGCTCATCTCATAAATCGAATGCTCACACGTGTGCTAAGTTACTGCACACCTTTGGACACCTTCAAGAAATATTTTCTAGCATGTAGATTGCCTACTGACTTGCCTTTAAGGGTTTTCGGTTGCACTGTTTTCTTGCATACACCCTCTCCCTTTCGGTCCAAACTTCACCCAAGAGTAGAAAAATGCATTTTCATTGGTTATTCCCTAAACCGAAAAGGGTATAAATGTTTCAACCCTCACACAAAAAAGTCTCACATTAGCATGGATGTGACTTTTCTAGAACATCAACATTTTTCTTGAGAAATATTCTCTTCAAGGGGAGCATATAGAAGAAGATAATTTTTTGCATGAACCTTTACCCATTCCTATCTTACATATTGAGAATACAAATTTCACTAAACAAAAAACTGAAATCAATATGGAAGAATATGTGGAAACAAATTCTGAAAAATTTGTGCCAAACATAGGTGGAACCCAAACAGGGGAGGAAATACCAAAATCAAATAAAGAGCTTCAGGTTTATGTTTAGAAATTCCCCAAGCAGACTAGAGACCAGTCTAGCATCTCTGTACCAAGCCAATCAGATATCCTAGAAGACGGCCCAGCAAAAATACCTCATGGACTTCCAAGTAACTCTGAAACTTCTACCCCTAACATTGACCTGCCAATAGCTCTTAGGAAAGAAACCAGAACCTGTACAAAGGCACCCAAAACCTGCACCAATCATCCCATTTCCAAATATGTTTCTTACCAAAACTTTTTCCAGAGTCAGCAAGCCTTTACATCTAAAATTACAAATTTGTTTGAACCTAGGAACATTAAGGAAGCACTAGATGATCACAACTGGAAATTAGCAGTCTTAGAAGAGATAAATACACTTAAGAAGAATGAGACTTGGGAGATTGTAGACCTGCCACATGACAAAAAACTGGTGGGATGTAAGTGGGTTTTCACCATTAAGTGCAAAGCTAATGGAAGCATAGAGAGGTATAAGACTAGATCGGTGGCAAAAGGGTTTATTACATATGGAGTAGATTATCAAAGACCTTTGCTCTTGTTGCTAAACTCAACTCTGTGCGGATTCTCCTCTCACTTGTTGCCAATTACAATTGGTTTTTACACCAATTGGATGTAAAGAATGCCTTTCTAGATGGGGAACAAGAGGAAGAGGTGTTTATGAGTCTTCCCTTTGGATTTGAGGAAGAACTTGGGAAGAACAAGGTGTGCAAACTTAAGAAGTCCCTATATGGACTAAAACAATCTCCAAGGGCATGGTTTGAACGGCTAGGGACAGTGGTGAAAGGTCTTGGTTATATCCAAAGCCAAGCTGACCACACACTTTTTTACAAGTATTCAGCAGATAATAAAATTGCTATCTTAATTGTATATATGGATGATATTATCTTGACAGGTGATGATAGTTTGGAACTAACAAACTTGAAGGAAAGGCTTGCTAAAACTTTTGAAATCAAGGAACTTGGCCCATTGAAATACTTCCTTGGAATTGAATTTGCTAGGTCCAAGGATGGTATTTTTATGAATCAACAGAAGTACATTCTAGACCTTTTGAAGGAAACCGGATTACTTGGATGCAAGCCAGTTTATGCACTCACTAGGCCCAGATTACATGGAAGCTGTCTTCAGGATCCTAAGATACTTGAAGGGGTCACCTCGGAAGGGGTTACTCTACAAAAATTGTGGGCATCTTCAAGTAGAAGCCTACATAGATGTAGATTGGGCTAGAAGTGTCATGGATAGAAGATCAACATTTGGCTATTGTACCTTTGTTGGAGGAAATCTGGTTAGTTGGAGGAGTAAAAAACAAAGTGTTGTGGTAAGGAGTAATGCAGAAGCTGAGTTTAGAGCTATGGATCATGGAATTTGTGAAGCACCGTGGGTTGAGAAACTTCTGCACGAGTTAAAGGTTCCTAATTCCCCACCAATAAGGTTGTATTGTGACAATAAATCAACAATTTCCATTGCTCATAATCCGGTACTACATGACAGAACCAAACATGTGGAAGTTAACAAACATTTCATAAAGAAAAAGATTGAAAGAGGATAGATTTGCATTTCGTATGTTCCTACTGCAGAACAATCAGCAGACATTCTAACCAAAGAATTAGCTAAAAGAACCTTTGATAGTGTAATAAATAAGCTGTCAATGAAGGATATCTTCAAGCCAGCTTGAGGGGGAGTGTGGACAAGGTGTCAAAGAGGACATTAAGATCAATTTGATTCTCTGATTCTAATCCCTGATTCTTTTCTGTAAATAGATTTGATTGCTTTATTATTTCCTTTATTTAGTTTAGTCTATTCTAGAAAAAATCTTTTATGACCAGAAAATCTTTCCTTTTTTAAACTAGGAATTTCCCTGTTTTAGTTATTCACTTTCTGTAATCCTTCTATAAAGGGGAGATCTCTCTATATATTTGGATATACAAAATACGTTCTAAACTCTTCAAGTTAAATCCATTGGGCCTTTAAAAGCACCAGCACCAGTTCTCACTCTAGGCCCTGGGTTAGGGATATCATTAATCCCTTCAGCATCTTCTTCAAATAATCCAAACCCCAAGTTCTCAAGATCAAACTTCCTAGCATTTGGAACTTCCTCATTCCATTGCCTCTTTCTGTTTTATATACTTTGTCAACTCCTCTTGACTTCTTTCAGAACCTTGGTGCACTTAGAAACATTACCACTTTTCCCTATTAGATGTTCTTTGGCTCTTGTTATTCCACCTTTCATAGGTTTTGAGCAGAAATTACAAATAATGCCATTTGTATTGTTTTCTTTTGCAAGGTGGACATACTTCCACCCAGGGTCTGTTCTGTTTTGGCTGCCATTAGAGGAAGCTGGAATTGAGCTTTGTGCAAGTTCACTTGCCATTTCAGCCTAAAACAGAATAGAAGAGGCTGGAATTGAAAATAACAAGTTCAGTAAAGTAATGGGGAGGGTTTAGGATTGAAAAAGGAAAGGGAAGAAGAAGAAAATTGAACAAAAAATAAGATCAAGACAACAAAACAAGGGAGAAGAAGAAGACCACAGACAGAATAGAGAAGAAAAAGAAGAAAAAAAAAGAATAGAGAATAAGAAGAAGAAAATAGAACAGAGGAGGAGAAGAAGAAGAAGGGCCTCGATGAAGAAGTGCTAGCCACCACCATTGGTGTGTTGAGCCTCCGCCGCCTGCAATGGCATTGCCGGAAAGGAGAGGCCAAGAGAGACTTGAGAGACCGAGAGAGAGAGGGTTTGCGAGATTGAGAGAGAAGAGGGTGATTTGTTTAGGGTTTTTTGTTGAAACCCGAAATCCCTAAATATCTCTGAATAGAGATAGAAAAAAAAAAGCGTTTTTGCAGCCTTTTTTGCCATGGCTCCATACTTCCGCTATGGGGCCATGGCAATTGTCGCTGCCACTCCATGCCACCATGGCTGATATTTAACAACACTGGTCAGACTATGTTTCACAATTGTTCAGATCCTTCTTTCTTTTTGATAAAAGAAATTCTTTAAGGCATAGAAGATGGTTACAAAGTGTTGACAAGATAAGAGATCCTCTTGAAAAACAACAACAAAGTCTTTTCCAGTGATACCATTTGTCCTGTGTAAATGATGTCTATACACAAACCACTTAAATCTAAGTTCATAATTGTTTCATCTAAAGGTTGTTTATTCCCTTGTCTCTAATGATTGAGTAGAAATAATAAAATGTCAATGAAATAAAGCTTCTTAATTTCTTAACATGTCTGAAAAGGAAATTCCTTTCTAAAGATCATTTTCTTTAGAGTTTAGACCAGGTCTTATTTAAAATAAGTTGCTCATCCAAAGAGACCTTAATGGTGCTTTAATTATTCTTTGATGAATTGCAAACCTGTTTGTTTTGCAGTTTGCACTTGGCAAACATAATTCTATCGACCTTAGAATGAGAATGAATAGTGTTCAAACTTGTTTGGCAATTTTTTAAGCCAGTAAAATTACTTTTGAAACATCTACAATTACTTTTGGGAGTAGTCTTAGAGTTACTTTTCATTTTGGAAGAAGTACTTTTGAGGTGAATTTTTATTAACAACCCTTTACTTATTCATTCTACAATTATCTTGTTCAAAGTAATTTTGTTTTATCTTATCCAAACAAAAACAATTCTTTTTAAACTTACTTTTAATATATCATTTCCAAATGCACAAGTTTTTTCCGCTTTAGTTCTACAAAAGTAATTCCTTCAACTTTCATTCTTTTAAAAGTTATTTTACTAAAAGTTAAAACAAATGAACCTTGCATCATACTGTAGCATGGATTGTATACAACAACAACAACAGCAGCATTCTCCCATTAGGTGGGGTCAGCCTCACAAATTAGACAACACCATAGTGTTCAATCACAAACTGATGCAATAGCCAAGCTATTAAAATCTAAATCTTCCTTAATGGTTTTGCTTATAATTTTTCTTGGTTTCCTCTTTGTCTCTAGCTATTGGGGTACTGCTTATCTGATCTAGTCTCCTAGTTTTTCTTAACTATAGCATCGATTTTACATTGCCAACAAAATTTGGCTTCTTTATTGCTACCAAGACTAGTAATGCTAGTCAACTAAAATTGATTCAAGGACTCAGGGCAAGCACAACACTATCCAAAAATTCCAAGTAAAGAATTCCATTAGGAAACAACAACAAAACATCAGGATAAATGGGTAATTGATTTTAAGCTAGCACCATGCATAACACACATGAAAAGGGTGAATACTTTATGTGGCCTACGAAATTGCAATATGTTATTGGTATTCATTTTAGCAAGCACTGTTGTCCAAATAAAGGACCTAATCCTAGGGGATGTTTTGGACTTCCAAATGGGTTTATCAAGATGCAAATATACTCTATTTAATAATTGAGTGGGAAATGGGAAAAGATTT
The DNA here is from genome assembly GCA_031216125.1 of Dalbergia cochinchinensis. NCBI lineage: Eukaryota > Viridiplantae > Streptophyta > Magnoliopsida > Fabales > Fabaceae > Dalbergia > Dalbergia cochinchinensis. The sequence goes on along the minus strand of CM062373.1, from coordinate 46,010,850 downwards.
GCTTGAAAACAACTTAAAAGCATCAAATCCCAAATCCTTGTATCTGGAGTAGTAACAAAAGAGAGTATGGAGAAGGGACCTAAAAGTCTCGAATTCAGAGATTCCCTCTTTGAATGCTAAAATTTTTCAATTGAAGAATTTTATAGGTAGGTAGACAATAAAGACATGGGAAATCCACACTAAGGAAGTTCCTATGCAATGGTCATCTTAGAAGTTGACATGAGATCCATTTCTTACCTCGAGGGAAAGTGAAGACTTAAAGGCAGTATAATCATGTGAGACAACTTTTTATGGATTAAAATGAGAAGCTGTGTTGCTTTCCATATTTTTGTGTAAGGGATATTCCTTTGGATAACTTGATGCCAACAGGAAGTGGTTCCAAAGGAAAATGTCATAGCTCTTTACGTTCCAGAGCATGTTTTTAGATACAAAATGAGAACTTGATTCCTTCTTTGGAGGACAGTATGCCACCTGAACTATCCAACTGTTCACATTTAATATTCATAGGACCTGACAAAAGAAAATTGCTCAGAAAATTTGTTATTGTACTAGAAACTCGGAATGCAGAAAAAATGTAGATAATTTTGAGGAATGCTGGGAAAACAATCTGGATGAGGGTAATATGACCCTCAATATAAAAATAAGCTCCCTTCGGGTTATCTAAGTGCTTAGAAATCTTCTTAACAGTTGGGTACAAAAGCAAAAAGCTCTTTTGCTCAGATCCTAAGTAGTGAACTACTCCTACTTGTGTTCTTTGATGATATCTCTTTTCTCTTTTCCATGTAATCCCTAAAATTTCATCATTGTCAAGGCAGAATTTATATATGATATTAATGAAGTTGGCTTTGTGAAAATTTGTCTCTTATCCATTGCCCTCTGTTATTTTACTTCACAGATGCCGCCAAGTTACTGAAGAAGACTTATTTCAGTGGAGGTTTGTCTTATTTGTAGCAATTGAATGCCTGTTTGTGGTTAATACATAGTTATTTGATTGGTCAGTTGTCATCGTAGGAACTGTTGCTGCATCAATTGCTGATATCGATTTCGTTAAAAGAAGGGAAGGTATTGAGGAACTGTTTGAGGATGGTACTGTTTCATTCCTGAGCATAGCATCTATCCGTCATGGCTTCAAAATCCTGAGTTCTCTAACTGCATCTGCAATATCACGGTATGTACAATAAGATAACTGTATAAAAGATCTATTTCCTTGTCTGACCATTACTACCATAAGTTCATAGTGATTGTTTATTTTAATCTTATTAGTCATATGGCTGATATGTTGCTTATGCTTTTCAACAGCTACTTGTAAAAGATACTGATACTGATAAAGAGAATAATAGGTCAATAGAATTGCAGTTCAGTTTCATGAGGAAGTTTATGCATTTTTTGCTTGGGTGCTTGAAAGATAAAATACACATTAATTTTTTGAGCTGTTGTTTTCTCAACTAACAATACAATAAAATAAAGGACCAATTTCATCATACTATAAGGACCAATTTGGTGCCATGAATTGGCGTTGAAGGATGAATTTGATGTATCTGTAAATAGAGGAGCAAATATATGTTTTGAGGATCAAAATGATCATTATTCAAATATCTAATTGTTCTTTAATAGAAACTCATTGAAGTTGCTTCTAGCAATACTGGATTATGCCTGTCGTATCATTGAATTTGGTTTGATGCGGTATATATTGCCTAACCAAAAACAGAAAAGGAAACTTTAAAATGTTATCCTATCCAAATTAATTGCAGTATCGGAAATAGTGATTCTGCCATAAATAGTAGATTCTGAAATGGCAATGTTTGGACCATTGTTAGCCAACAGTTGGTTAAATTTTATTTCTAATGCTGGAAAAAAAACTCAAAATGAAAATTAATTGAGTAGGTGATCATGATTATCAAGGATTAGGAGAGAAAAAGAAGGGTAAGAGGAGAAAGAAAGGTAAAATTCTGGGGTGACCTAGAAGGTTAAGTTCAAGAAATACCAGAGCAAGAAAGATTTTCTTAGGAAGGGATCCAAATGGATATGTTAGGAGGGAATCTAGGGAGCATGCAGTGTCACATTGACAAAGATATTTTAGATTCTTTTTTTGGGCTTTTGATTTCCAATAGCAAACCATTGTTACGTAAAGTTGGAATAGCATCTTATCACCTACAAAATTGGGGTTTATTGCTCACAACTTGAATTCCTTTTAGTGAGAAAACAAATAAAAAGCTTCATAAGATTTATAAAGTCATGCCTGGAGAGAACTTAACTACTCAGCATGGGGTTTTGATTTTGGATGTACAATGAGGATAAGGAAAAAGTTCCTAGACAAAACAAAAGCCCATCAATGAAATATTGGTAGCTAAAGAGGGGAAAGCAAAATGGTTTTTCAGAGAAATATATTAAAGGAAAAAATTTAGGAGGTTCAAAGGAGTGCTAGTGGTATGTGGGGTCATATGCTCAATCTCTTGGGACCTACATGCTTTTTTCTTGTGTGGATACCTCATCCTCTCTTTGTACTCTTTTGTTTCTGATTTATTTATTATTGTTATTTTTTTCCTGTTAAATTGTTCAAACATTCATTTCTTTGATTTTTATTTTGTTGTCTCGTAGGCATACAAAATCTCTTGCCTTGTATACAAGAAAAATGCTTTTGGCTCTGAGACATGGCAATGGATCTAGTGTGTGCATCCTCTACGGACATCGTAATCCAATGGTTAGTTAATGCACAGTGCACACATTAGTTGTTGACCGATTAATAGTTTGATGTGACTTAAAATAACTTATTTATGAGGTGAATGACTTGACAGAGACACTTTCCATCATAAATTTTTGTGCTGAATATATATAATCTTGTATAAAATCTAATCCCATAGAGTTAGGGATTGATCAAACAGATGACGCACGACTATCCTATTGCCTAATCAAATAACAAAAGCTATTGGGTGTATTTACGTGGATTTGAGGAATATCAACAGTCTTGATTTAGTGAAGATATTTGCTAGTTAATCATAAATATCAAATTGGAGGTAATGTATAATGTTGCTTGATTATCACAAATGAGTTTCAATGTGGTTAATCTTGCAAAACTTCTTGTTTCAACTAAACATGATTACATGTAGAGAAAGCCATAGTTTGATACTTTGCTTTTGCAATCGATTTTGCTACCACATTCTCCTTTTGTATTTTCAGTTGGACAAGATTACTGGCAATAGGGATACAATTCCCTAAGCCAAGTTCCTATCATTGAGAGATTCTCTCCACTTTGCATCTGTATAAGCAACAGTGCCTGAGTGACACCTATTTTGTATACCAACCTCTTTGGGAGAACCTTTAATATGCCTCAAGATTCAGACCACCCCATCTTAGTGAATGTTGAATGGATAATTAAGAAAGCGATTTACAACATTGACAACAATGGATATACTGGTGGTAAAGATAGTGGTCTAGAAATGATACTATCCTCTTGTTGGAGCTGGATATTGAGTCTATGTCAATGCCCTAATTCTTTGAGGTCATTTTTGGGACCAATGCCCTAACTTGGCCAAAAGTGGAAGAAACCAACCAAGCTTTGTATCATTATGTATGGTTGGCTACTTGGACCAAACAACATCATAGTTTCCTATCATAAAAGCATGTCTATATGTAAACCATTAAAATCTAAATCTTCTTTAATGGTTTTGCCTATAGTTTTTATTGGTCCCTTTCTACATTCACCTATTGCCTATTGGTCCACTCTCTGTTTGGTCTACTCTCCTTATTAGGGTTTCTTTTTGTCTTTGCTGCACATGATAACTCCATAGTTATTAAAACCGGACCAAACTGGCTAGTTTGAACTGAAAACTGGTGAACTAGTCACCAGTTTCTTCTAGTTCTTTGATTGGATTGGCCATGCAATTGAACCGGTCAAAACCCGAGGTGAACTGGCCGGGTCATTTGTGAACCGCTTCCAATTGAACTGCATGTGCCCACCATGTGCACTGCATTGAGCCATGAGAAATGTTGAATAATTGTAAAAAATGCAATGCTAGGAGTCGAATCTCGGTACACTTGGGAAGGAGAGTGCGTTGCAATCACTTGGCCAACCCTTTTGTTGTGCTATTATGTGTGTGTGTGTGTGTATATATATATATATATATTATATAATTGTTGCATTAAACACATTGATTTATTAAAATCTAGTTCAACCAATGACCCAGTGCCTTGGCCGAGTTGATGACCAGGCCGAGTTTGATAACTATGGACCAATCTATACCCAAGACCAAGATTTTTTAAATTTTTAAATAAAAGAAACATAAGGCAACATTTTTAATAGGTGTTATACTAACTTTTCCTCTAATGCATTCATTCTTGTTATAGAGTCCTACCCCAACTAGAGATAAGCCTAGCTAACCTTTATTGACACTTGGGCTTCCCTCCTTACTTGAACTAGTTTTTGGGGTTGAGTTATGCATACTTAATTTTAAGATGGAATCAAGGCTTATCCTATGCTTTACGTTGGTCCACCTCCACCCGTAGGTGTCCAGTCTTGTAAACTTAATGCTCCAGATGTCCTGTTTTGGACACAAGGGACGTGTTAAAGAGTCCCACATTAGCTAGAAATATGACCTAGATAGGCCCACATTATAAATATTTGGGCATCTCTCCCCTGTTTTAAGAGTCCCACATTATAAATATTTGGGCATCTCTCCCCTCTTGAGTTAGCATTTGAGGTTAAGTTAGACCCACTTAATTCTACGATGGTTTCAGAGTCTATTGTATGTTAGTCCGGAAAACTTCAGACACTAGATGTGTAGTCTTGGGTGTAAGGGGAGATTTGTTAGAGAGTCCCACATCAGCTAGAGATATAGCCTAAATAGATAGCTTTTATAAATACTTAGGCATATCCCCCTCTCGTGTTAGCTTTTAGGATTGAGTTATGCCTACTTTAATTCTAAGAATTCCTAATCCTTTCCTATCTAAGGTGTACACTCAACCAACACAATAGAGTTTATTCTTTATTTGGCTTTTAACTGCTCAACATTCAATCCTATACAACACCATTGCAAGTCTTGTAGCAATGAGGTAAATTTTCCATCAAACTTTAGTACTTTTTTTTCTTTTTAAATCACAAATAACACCTGAAATACTCTTACATTTCATTCACCTAGCTTGAATCCTATGGTTTACATCTCCATCTGTTTCCCCTTATTTTGTATGATGGACCCAAGATATAAGTCTTTAATTGTGTGACTTGTGGTATGGTATGTCTTCAATTTTCACCTTTATGCTTGAATTAGAGCACCATCTATTAAATTTACATTCTCTATACTCTGTTTTACCTCTACTTTTAATTTTATAGAAAAACTTTGTGCTTATGAATCTTGTCACTACATCTTTAATATGTTATTTCTTTTCCCTATCAACTCTACTATATCATGTGTAAAAGGCATGCATTGTCACTACGGGTGCTAGATATATTCAATATGCACATCCAAGATTAGGAAAAAGAGATAGAGATGCACAGTTGACCCTTGATGCAATTCTATAGGTTATAGGAAATTCTTGGTCGGCCTAACCTTGTGTTGTCACACTTGTGGCCCTATCATATGTATTTTTTATTGCTTAGTTGTAGGCAATACAAATTCTTTTCTTCTCTTAGGTCTTCCGTAATACATGACTTGGCACCTGTTTGATTTGAGTTTTCAGTTTTTAGTTTTCTAAATTTTGTGAATGAAATATTGAAAACTGGAAATGAAAACTGAAAACTCAATTTTGTAGTTTTCAGAATTTTCATTAGTATTTCCTTCATAAAATCTGGAAAACTAAAAATCTCTAGACATAAAATAGTAATAATGGTAAATGGAGGAAAAGAACATTTGGAGAAAACTTGATTTTCGTGCATAATCATTTGAAAACACACTTTTCTGCTTATGTCTAGAAATCTTGAGATTATATGCCCCTGCAGAGATTTTCGTCGTATAATGATAATAATTTGTGTGTGTGTTCTCATTCTTAAACTAGTTCTTATCTTATTCTCATGCTTCATTATGATAAATCTTGATCATCTAACTATGTGGACTTACTCCCAAGCATATGAATGTAGAGTGTGGACCCTATAGAATTGTTTTTGGTAGCTCAAATGAATTATTTGGTGATGAGATATTGCTCATATATGGTATCATTGAGTCACACATTTTACATTTATGTGTCTGTCGATCCCACATTACGTTGAGAAAATTTTGGTTCTATTTGTGTGCCTCCACTACATGATAAGATGCCTTTTTTGCATTCAAGCCATAACTATCAAGTTTTAGCTCAATTTTTGCCATTTTCACAATTTGCATTATCTTGGCATCTACTGTTTTGAGTATATGCTAAGAAATTCAACTTGAAACCATCGTGTTAAGTTTATCAACATTTCGAACATGGTCAACACTAGTTTCACGTCTAAGTTTGAACATGAGCGTGTTTGAAAGTTCTTAAGGTTAATACACACAATTGATGGGAATTCTTAAATCATGTTGAATTCTTGTGTGACTGCTTATAATATCTTTTATTTCACTGACTGTTCTACTTTTATAGGCTGTTGTTTGCAGTCAAGTGCATGCTCAACAAAGAGCTACACCTCTTAGTTGAGCAGGGGCTAATGTTTTGGAGTGAAATATAGCGTATGATTTTATTTTGGGTAGGACATGTACATAAAAATAACATGACAGCTGTCTCCTGCAACATGACAGCTGCCTCTTGTAGTGGTCTCATAAAAGGAAAAAAGAAAGGAAGACTCATGGTATTCTCACGGGCTCTATATCGAGCCCTATATGTAGAATAGACATAGACATAACAAAAAAATAATACGTCTCTTCCTCTTCACTCCCTTCTTTTCTTCCTCAGCCCTTCCTCTCAACTCTCATGTCTCACAGGGAAATGAACCTCCTTCAAAACACACCCCATCATATTTCTTTTTCCAAATCGATGAAGACTATATCTCTGTCTATTTGATTCCTGTGGTATCCTTCCATTAATCTTCATATAAAGTAATTGCTTTCAGCTTCTCAGAGTAAACCAAATTGGTTTTCTGTAATGTGGGAGTCCCCTATATTAATCATTGCTCAATTACAATATTGCTCATGTGCTTAGTCTCCCTATAATTGCATAGTTTTGCATAGCTTTATCTGCCAAAAATGGAATACCAGGGATACATTAAGATATTCAAATTTTGATTGCCTTTGCTACTTTGGTTGTTAATCTCTTCAATGGCCTTTGACTTATCTGGGTACTCACCTTGGACGTAATCCTCAGGCTTTGTCGTTCTGAAGGTGTTAGAAACTAGTATTAGATAAAAAAAAAGGAAAAAAGAAGAAGAATACCTCAATTTCACTGAGGCGTTATTTAATGTTAAACCTGGTATCAAGCAAGGAAAAATAAAGGACACACGTGGATACTAAATGTTGAGATATGTTGTACATATTTGTTTGCATATCATACAGATCTATTTTTGTATTTATCATTTATTATGATAGATATGATTAGGCAAATTGGTATTCGACAATTATTAGGTGATCCTTGCAAGGTGTCTATATACTTAAGTCTTTCCTGTGAAGCAATCAAATAAGAAAATCATTTTCACCTTTATAATTCCTATTCTTTCTTTCAAGTTTATATCAGAGCTCCAGATCTGGGAGCTTGACCACCTTTCCACTACCTATGAGCCTTAATTGCTGGATATTTTACAGCCTTAATTGCTACTCAAAAGTCCTTGATTACCTCATCCTAGCCCTAGTTATTTTTCCCCTTTTTCCCTTAATTTTTTCCCTTTTTTGTTTCTCTCCATCACTGTTACAACCACTGACCATCCAACCACGCCATCTGAACCGCCACCCATAGATCAACCAAACCACTGACCTGACCACAAACCACCGCTGGATGTGCCCCCACGTGCTGACACATCTGTAGCACATGAAGACGTGTGCGCGGTCACCTCCGGCCACCCTTCCTTTTCCAACCCCTACCAAACCATTTCGACCACCCTCCGGCCACCCTACCATCATGGTAGACCCCAAAACATCGGCTACTGTTACACCTGCACCTTTAAATCCTAATGATCTCCCTGTTTTGCACCCAACCTACCACTTGAATGGAAAATTACTTGCAATGGGCTCAAGTTATCCAGCATACCCTCAAAGGTCGTCAGAAATTGTCCCATATCGAGGGAAATCCTCCGAAAAAGGAAGACCCTACTTTTGAGGCTTGGGATGATGATGAGGATTCTCTTAGTATGACATGGTTATGGAATTCTACGACTCCCAAAATTAGTCGGAATTGTATGTTTCTTTCTTCCTCCCGCGAGGTTTGGGATGTACCTAGCCGGACTTTTTCTAAGAAACAAGATATTGCTACTTGTTATGAGTTGAAGACAAAAATATTCTCCACCAAGCAAGGAGTAATGTTGGTGACAGATCCCTATGGTGTACTCACTGGTCTGTGGATCGAGTTGGACCAGTACCAAAACTTGCAAATGGAATGCAGCAAGGATACTTCTACTTTAATAGACTTTGTTAATAGGGATAGGATTTTTGAGCTTTTCTCTAGCTTGAATTCAGAATATGACCCCATTCGAGTTCAGATTCTGGGTAAAGAGTGACTCCCATTTATATCTAAGGTGTTTTACACTATTCGTGGAGAGGATAGTCGTAGGGCAGTTATGCTTGAAGACAAACCCAGTAGTGGTTCTGCTTTGGTCACCTGTAGGACAGCCAAGCCAGGACCTCCTCTTTCCTTTTCTAGACCTTCCCGGGACAGTCGTTGGTGCCCCTATTGCAAGAAGTCTAGGCACACTAAAGAGACTTGCTTTAAATTTCATGGTACGCATAAAATTTTAAGCCGCACAGGAGGATTTTGAGGTTTGCCAAGTAGTCAAGCCAATATGGTTGCATCAAACAATGCCCCCTCTCCTCAAGCAGATGATGAGGTTCTTGCCCTTAGTAAGGCTGAACTTACACACTTGTGGTCTCTTATAAGCTCTTTTAGTAAGCCTTTTGGCTCTTGTTCTCTGACCTTGTCTGGTAAGGCTCCTTGTTCTCAATCCTTTCATCAATCTAATATTGAATGTAAGGATCTATGGATCATTGACTCTTGATGCAACTAATCACATGACCTCTAAAACCCCTCATTTTTCTTCTTACCTCCCCATTTTTGAAAAACGCCATATCACTATAGCTAATGGCTTCCAAATCTTAGTTGTAAGATATGGTAGTATTTCTCTTCAGCCTTCCTTGCACCTAAATAATATCCTTCATGTTCCCCAACTTGCCGGTAACCTTATCTCTGTTCATAAGCTTACCAAGATCTTAACTATGCTGTAACTTTTTTCCATTCACATTGTGTTGCCTGGGATCTTGCCACAAGGAGGATGATTGGAGTTGCTAAGGAGTAAAGAGGGTTATATTATCTCCTTAATGCGCTAGCTGAAGGTGGTAGTAAACAGAAAATGCCATCATCATGTTATACTGCAAATTTAGAATCTCGGCATCACAAATTTGGTTACACCATAGGCGTCTAGGACATCCTCCTTTTCAGTTAATAAAGTCTATATATCTGTTCCTTCTTTAAAGGAGTCAGTTGAGTCTTTCTTGTGAAGTTTGTCAGTTTGTTAAACACCACCAAGTGTCATTTCCATCTAATTTGAATAAAAGTGATGAACTTTTCGCACTAATTGATTCTAACGTCTGGGGTCTTGCATGTATTCCTAATATCACTGGGACAAAATGGTTTGTTTCTTTTATTGATGATTGCACACGTCACTTGGCTTTTTCTTATAAAGGATAAATCTTAAGTTTTTGAACTCTTTCTTCAGTTTTATCATATGATTAAAACACGATTTGGAAAATCCGTTAAACGTTTATGTTCAGATAATGGGAGGGGATATGTGAATCAATAGTTATTTAATTTCATGAAAGAACATGGCATTATGCATGAACTTACATATGTTGATACTACTCAACAAAATGGTGTGGAAGAAAAGAAAAATAGGTATTTACTAGAGGTTATCTGCGCTTTTCTTTTCCAAATGTTTGTCCCTAGCTCTTATTGGGGTGAAGCGGTCGCTTTTCTTTTCCAAATGTTTGTCCCTAGCTCTTATTGGGGTGAAGCGGTTTTAATAGTTGCCTACCTGAATAATAGGGCGCCTTCTCGAGTTCTAAGTAATGTCAGTCTAGTTCAGTCTATGTTGTCTCGCTTTCCCTCTGTACCAATTATGCAAAGTTTACAGCCTCGGATTTTTGGATGTGTAGTTTTTGTCCATGTGCATCCTCAACATCGTAGTAAACTTGATCCTAGGGCCATCAAATGTGTTTTCATAGGTTATGTTCATAACAAGAAAGGATACAGATGTTTTTACCCATCCAGTTGTCGTTTCTTTGTTTCTATGGATGTTACATTTAGTGAATCCGAGTCGTTCTTTAGTCCTCTGCTTCAGGTGTAGAGTCCAGTAGAAGTTCAGTTATAACTCCCTATGGTTCCCAACAGTTAGTGTCTTCCACTACATCACCTGAGGAAGCTCAGAAGAAGCCATTTCTCGTGTATCAAAGGAGAAAGAAACCTAATATGATCCAACAACAACTTCAAGTGTCCAAACCTCTGGTAAGTACTGAACAAACTGACTCTTTTATTTCAAACACTTTTCCTCCCAATACTTGTAAACCCAACCTAGATGACTTACCAATTGCATTGAGAAAAGGAAAAAGGACTTGCACTAAGCATCCTATTTCTCTTTTTGTCTCCTTTAAACACTTTCCTTGTAGCATCAGAGTCTCATTGCAGCTATTGATTCCCTACAAATCTCAAACTTGGTATAAGAGGCATTAAAATATAAGAACTGGGTTCAAGCTATGAATGAGGAAATGAGGGCATTAGAGAAGAATAGAACCTGGGAGATTGTTGAGAGGCCAAGACATAAAAGGTTGTTAGGATGTAGGTGGATATACACTGTAAAGTATCAGTCAAATGGTAACTTAGACTGGTATAAAGCAAAATTAGTTGCAAAGGGGTGGACACAGACATATGGAATTAACTATGAGGAGACGTTTGCTTCTGTAGCAAAGATGAATACAGTCAGAGTTTTGCTTTCCCTTATAGCTTATTTTGGATGGGATTTGCATTAATTCAATGTAAAGAATACATTCTTACATAGAGACTTAGAGGAAGAAGTTTATATGGAAATTCCTCTCAAATACGATGTCATCAATGGAAAAAACAAGGTATGCAGACTAAAAAAAGCTTTGTATGGGTTGAAGCAGTCCCCTTGTGCACGGTTTGGGAGATCTGCTAAAACCATGGAGTCAAGGAGACCATACTCTTTTATTTAAACATACAGTTGCAGGAAAACTTTATTGTTCTCCTGGTATATATGGACGTCATCATTGTATAGGTAATGATCCATGTGAGTAGAAGCTTTGGAGGATAAGTTAGCTGCTGAATTTGAAATGAAAAATCTAGGAAAATTGAAATACTTCCTTGGAATAGAGGTGGCCTACTCTAAGTAAGGCATCTTTATCTCTCAAACAAAGTATATCCTTGATCTATTTAAAGAGACTAGGAAGCTTGGGTGCAAACCTACCAGTGTTCCCATTGAGCAAAACCATCAAATGGGAAGTGAAGAGAAGAGTTCCAATGTTGAAAAAGCACAATATCAAAGATTGGTAGGAAAACTCATACTTGGCCCATACTAAGCCAGACTTGGCTTATGCTTTGAGCATGGTTAGTCAATTCATGCATGCTCCAAAAGTGAGACACATGCAAGCAGTAGAAAAAACATTACAGTATCTTAAGGCCACACCTGGTAAGGGGCTACTATTCAAAAGTGGTAACAAGCTCTCTCTAGAAGTCTACACAGATGCTGATTATGCACGCTCTGTTAGTGACTGAAGATTGACATCAGGATAGTATGTGTTTTTGGGAGGAAACTTGGTGACTTGGAGAAGCAAAAAGCAAAATGTTGTTGCTAGATCAAGCATCGAAGCAGAATTGTGTGCCATGGCGCAAGGAATTTGGGAGCTGTTGTGGTTGAAAATGATCTTGGATGACTTGAAGATAAAATATGAAGCTCCTATGAAGATGTTATGTGACAATCAATCAACTATTAGCATTGCTCATAGCCCTATCCAACATTATAGGACGAAGCATATTTAAATTGACCATCACTTCATCAAGGACAAGTTGGATAGTGGACTTATAGTCACAATGCATGTTCCTTCTAGATTACAGTTGGTAGATGTGTTGACCAAGGGCCTACCCACAGAGTGGTTTCAAGAGCTAACAAGCATGCTGGGAATGACAGATATCCATTCACCAACTTGAGGACGAGTGTTGAGATATGTTGTACATATTTGTTTGCATATCATATAGATTTGTTTTTATATTTATCATTTATTATGATAGATATGATTAGGCAAATTAGTATCTGACAATTATTAGGTGATCCTTGCAACGTGTTTATATATTGTAACCTTTTCTGTGCAGAAATCAAATAAGAAAATCATTTTCACCTTTATAATTCCTATTCTTTCTTTCAAGTCTGAATAATCCGAAGCTAAGGTTCAGTGTGAATCCTCAACCCTAGCAGTGTAGTATAGTATTATGAACAAGAGTGTGATAGTTTGTATTTACAATCATGAAAGAAAAGAAAAGAAAAGAAAAGCCTGGGCATAAGGAGCCCTTCACCCTCTCAACCTAGTAGGCTAGTACCAAATTCTCCAATACCCTCCATTGGTTCCCTCCACTCCTAATAACAACCTTCCCTCACTCACATGAGTGATCGTGTTGCCCACATTCTCTTTCCTAGTTAGCCTAACTAGTTGATAGACCCCCCTCAGCACCTTCTGCTACCTCAGCAGACCAAATTAGGCTGATGTGAGGCTCAGTTCTCTTAAATCTCTTCCAGCTATAATGATTCTTACCATATTTGGGCTGTGTAACATTTAACATTAGGAGGAGCTATACTCCTTAATTCATGTATTATTATTTGTTCCTACTTTATCTAGTGAAGTACGCTTGACCATACTCCTATTTATCCCTCCTACTGAAACTAGAATTGTTAAAATACCATCCGTGTTGTACTGAATATTATCTTATGTGCCCCATCTTCTGTTAAAAACTGATTTAATACTTTTTATTTTCCCTTTTTTTTTTCATCCAGGAACTGTGTTATGAAATGGGTCCAATAGTTTCATTCAACTTGAAAAGGGCAGATGGTTCTTGGTATGGATACCGTGAAGTGGAAAAGCTGGCATCCCTTTCAGGAATTCAGCTAAGGGTATAAATAATTTCTTCATGTTGATCTTTTCTTTTATCGAATACATCCCCAGTCATCCTGTTTAAATAATTATTTATACTTTTGCAATACAGTTATTGGATAAATGCTAGTTATTTATCTCCACGTCTTATCTGTTTAGACAGGATGCTTCTGCAATCCTGGTGCATGTGCAAAATACCTTGGCTTGTCTCATTTGGATCTTCTTTCAAATACAGAGGTATTTCCATTGTCTCTTTGGCTTCTAACAGCTGACTATGATTGGTTTATCTATGCTGTTGCTGTTTAACGTACAAAAACGATAACAATATTTCTGTATTTAGGCTGGCCATGTTTGTTGGGATGATCATGATATAATCAATGGAAAACCTACTGGAGCTGTAAGAGTATCCTTTGGCTACATGTCAACATATGAAGAGGCCAAGGTTATTCTTTTGACCAATTTTGCATTTGTGTTCAACTTTTGAACTATCACTCTTGATCCTAGAATTTTTTTTTTTTTACCAATTTATGGACAAATACTTTCTTAATATGGGAAGTTGGCAACATATTGAGTCAAATCTGAGCCTTTTCCCCTAATATTTATGTGCATAGACAACTCAGTATCAGTCATGCATCTATCTTACTATGTTCCATTGTTTTTTCTTTGTTAAATAGCTGATTACTATTTGTTGGGAACAGTGGGTTTGTTCAAATTCTTGAAGCTTTTTTGACAATAAGGTTTGAAAGGGTTTGGAAGAAAAGAGGTCAAGATCCTGTAGAATTGCCAAAGCTTAGAATTCCATGGTGCATTTAGTTTTTGTTGAAATTGAGGGTTTGAGATAGTGGAGGAAGAAAAGAGAGAATAGGGATTTATGGTTATCTGAAAATATATTAATATTATGTGTTGTTATGTGATATATTGATCTAATCCTATTTATAAAGCATAGATAAAATTTAAACATAATGATAGAATTAACCTAAATAAATCTAAACAATTCTAAGGTATGATGTGAAATATTCTAAGATATAATGAAGATATTAATAAATATTTTCTTATTTCTAACATTTTCCCTCAAGATAAAGCTTACTAAGCTTTAAGCTTGTTACAATTAAACTCTTGAAATATAAAAATTATCTCCATTGAAGACTAGCAATGCAACTCAGGGATACTGAATACGTCCGAAAAAGATAACCAACAAGGCAGCTGGAATAGACATCAGCTTGAACAACTTGTTGGATAATTGCATGACTAGGAAAAGAAGAGACACACATAGCTATTAGAGCTGGAAGAGAAACAATGAAGGCGGTGGAAATTCCCTATACATGCAACAATAGATTGCAAGAACAACATATGGAAGCCTTGAACAATTGAAAGATTAGAGATCCAAAGCCAAAAGAGCATATCACCGTCATGACTGAGTGAAGACTGGTATGATTCACAATGGAAGGATGGTAAAAAGTACAACCAAATATTCATCGCTTACATTCATGGGTCACAAAAGGACAATAGCAAAAGTGGTATTTTCCAAAAAATGACATCTGCAAAGTGCATGGCTGGCGAAATGGTGGGTAGATCCGGGAAGGGCAAGGCGTTGTGAGTACGGCGGTGGTGAAGCCAGCCAATATGGTCGCCGGACGCACCTTCACACGCGACGAAGGCAGAGGCGGGTGAATAGTACTGCGAAAAGCTGCGGTGGTGCGTGGCAGCGCGTCGGACATCAAATTGGGACCAAACCACCTTGGGTTGGCCATGCAAGGAGAGGCGATACTGGGGGTGGGTCAGATACCAGAACCGTGCCGAAAACTCACTGGCAATGAAGAAGAGTGGCAGAGAGCGACAAACAGCGGCTTTTGAAATTGAGGGTAGCGCTTTGATGGATGGTACCGCTCTGATACCATGTTGAAATTAAAGGTTTTAGATAGTGGAGAAAGAAAAGAGAGAATGGAGATTTATGGTAATCTGAAAATATATTGATATTATGTGTTGTTGTGTGATACACTGAAATAATTCTATTTATAAAGCAAAATTAAAATCTAAACATAATGATAGAATCAACCTAAACCTAAATCAATCTAAGATATGATGTGAAATATTCTAAAGATATAATGGAGATATTAATAAATATTTCCTTATTTCTAACGGTTACAAAGAAATGCTCGGATTTTTTCTTTCAGAGTGCTTCAATTTGTTTAGAATTCTGTGGTGCATTTCTGTTTGGAGCTCAGAATGAGTGTTTTAAGAGGTATCTCTTACTGATATACATAGGGACAGGACTGCCATTGCTCACAGCTATTCTTGAGGTCTGCCGCACTTGTTTTTTTTTTTTTTTAGGGTGTAATTTTTGTTCTAGTTATTTTCTGATGGAAGACATCTTAATCTTTGTGTTTCTTTTCTTTCTTAACGAATATCTTTTTTTTTCTATCAAGCGAAAAAGAAAACCCTGCCATCAGAGACCACGTTATTGCCAATTGCTAGTTCTGCTTTGTTTCTTGCTTGGTGTGGCAATGTGAAATTAAGTGTATGTCTCTAGATTTTGTTGACCTTTTTCACAAATCGAAATCTTTTTTTTTTTTTTGTGATTTTCAGAAATTTGTTGATTTTGTAGCAAGTTCCTTCATGTTACCTCAAAATGACATAGGCCATGGGAATCAATTGACAGGTCCATCTTCTCTTCCAAGGTTAACTTATACTACTTATGCTCAATGAATAGAAATCCAGTTTGCATATATCTGTTTCGTGTCAAGGACTTGCATTTTTATAGGTTTTGTATTTCTGATTTTCTCCTTAAGCTGAAAAAGCCATAAATAACTTTGCATTTACAAATAAAGTGCATGTTTTAATGCAGCTTCATAGTAGGCTTTCTAAACAATTTACAGCCTGTGGTTCTTAAGAGCACATTTGTGATGTATCTATCTTGCATAAAATGATAAAAGGTTACATAGTTAATGACATTATTAGTAGTAAGAAATCCTCTATTCTACAATGAGCATGGTCATTGTAAAAATACCTTTACCTGATGCTTCTAAGTGGTATTTTAAAATGTTTGTCACAGCACCCCAATGAGATTGCCTGGGTGAGGACAAGAACTGACTAGGAATAAGGGCAAACACAATCAAGGGTAGTTACAGTTTGATAATTTAGCTTAGCAACCATTCTTTGGTTGCTTTCAGGAGTATCACTAGCTTTACCTCTTCAGCTGCAAATTTTTCATGGGAGAATTCACGAGGTTTGGAATCAGGGTGAATCCGGGGTGTATTGTCTTTCAGAAAGAAAAATGCCAGTTTTCCTCTTCCACTTTTATAAATACTTAAGTGCACTCAAGCTTGTCTGAAATTTGCTATGCCAAATGGTCTTCAATTCACTTATCCCTCCACTATCACTTCCAGATTCTAGTGATGAGTATATCATCTATATACATGTACAGTACTCTTGTTAGGGCACAGCCTATCTATCACACATATTCCTAAGCACAATGTCTCAAACCAATTTTCTCAATGACTTCTCTACTACATCTACCAAACTATGGTGGTTGCGATTATTTCAAACCATAAAATTTGCATCCTCCCCCCCCCCCCCCCCCCCTCTCTCGGGTGCAGGGGGAAGGGATAATAACCTTTCATACAGATTTTCAGTGCATAAAACTGCATGATTATTTATTTAATTATTTGTTCCTTCTAATCATCAATTGACTCCTCATCTGTTGCAATGCTGTTGTCGGGTAAACCTGGAATATGTTTGCTTTAAAAAAATCCATAGCTAAAATGTATTTAGCAGGTATTGATTTTCACTTGTGGGTCTTACTGAAAACATTGTATAATTTATTATTATTATTTTTTTTAATGGACATTTTCACTGCAGGCGTTGACAAGGGTCCCCTAGATACTTGTTATTATCTTAAATCAATTACAATATACCCAATAAAATCCTGTGGAGGTTTCTGTGCAAGAAGTTGGCCTCTTAGCAACAATGGTAATCATTTACTTTCTACAGCTTGTTTAGATTTGTTTTAGGGAGGAGTATATGATTATTTTTCACTTCTCCAATAAGAAAGTAAGAGTGAGAACAGAGATAGATACCAGTGAGAGACAATCCGTACTTCATCTCTCCACCCTTTGCATTTCCTGCCTGCTGTTGCCAGAATTCTGTTCAATAATAGTGCTGCTCATTTGTAAAACCTTCCCTAAATCTAGATTCTTCCAGTTGCTTTCAAAAGCAGAGCCCTTGGAAACTGAGGTTTAGGTTGTGCTGCTGTGGAAAATTCATACACAATGTGATTCAGCTTTTCTATGTTCTTTCTATCAAGGATCAACTATCCTAAAAGGTTAATCTATAATGCTCATGAATAGTTTTGTATCTAACACACCCTCTCACGCAGAATTCCTTTGGACTTGGAAGTAACACACATGCTTACTTTACCTTATGCTCAAATGTAATTTTTAATTAGAAGAATTGGTGAAATGAGGATCAGCCTCTAGACGACTTAGTCATAGAGGCTATGATAATAATGTCTTAAGACCAACAACTTACGTGCAAGCTTAAGCTTTAAGGTGAAGGATCGTAAATTGTTTTTCATTTAACAATATCCATTATTCAGTCTTCCCAAACCTTCTTTTCAATTCTAATTGTTCAGTGCAATTGAGAATTTTATTTACTTTCTAGTACAATCTATTCTGAATTTGTTCTACAGTGTGAGCTGTATGCAATGCTTTGGATTGGGATCCTATTTATATTATTTATCCTTTAGTGAAATTTTGTTAAGTTTATCTTATCATTAGTCTTAGATTATAATTCTCTTTTGTTTCAACGGGGCTTTTGTCCAATTCTTATCTTTCTATTTTTATTTCTTACTCTAGTGCACAAGTCATCCCTTTGTTTGTGACTTTCTCTTTTATCCTTTAATGGAACTTTCTTCTGTAAATTTTGAGCA
The DNA here is from genome assembly GCA_031216125.1 of Dalbergia cochinchinensis. Lineage (NCBI taxonomy): Eukaryota > Viridiplantae > Streptophyta > Magnoliopsida > Fabales > Fabaceae > Dalbergia > Dalbergia cochinchinensis. The sequence goes on along the minus strand of CM062373.1, from coordinate 45,992,667 downwards.
GGCCTAAAGCATGATCGTGAGTGGATTCTTATGAGCCTAAGTGGTGAAATTCTTACACAGAAAAAGGTAATTTGTTATGCTCTTATAAAACAAAGGAAAAGTGTCACTAACCTCTTCTAAGATATATCTTAATTAGATCCGATGCCCCCTCTCTTGGAAATTTTACTAGTGCCTCTTAGATTTTACCTGGTTCTTACTGTGTCTCCCTCTATTCGTGACAAACTGTTACTGATACTGTGAAATGTTTTGTGGATGTTATCATCTCTCTTTGTTTGGCTGGTGATTACATTTTGTTTCCTTGGGAATTTCACCCAGAAAGAATCTGTATGTGACCTCTTAGGTGGTTGTGCCATGGTTGCTACATAGCTTAATTTGGGATTTTAATGGGGTTTCGCCTGGATTTGAGAGAATTATTGTGAGATAATACCAGGAGATAATATCAAGAGAAACTTGTTTACTGAGCTTTCACTTTTCAGAACTAAAGCTTGATTGTAAAGTTTTGATTCATTTGATCTTAATATTGCAGGTTCCTGAAATGTGCTTTATACGCACCTTTATTGACCTCAGTCAGGGAATGTTGCTTGTAGAGTCCCCACGTTGCAAAGAAAGATTGCAAATCAGTCTTGAGTCTGGTGTTTATAATGGCACTGTAGAAGACCTTGAACTATATGGTCAGAGGTATATGATGCTATACACGTAATCTATATTCTAATTAGAGTCTTGCAAGCATATCATTCCACATACTCTATGCTTACGTAGACTTGCACAAAAAATTATGATGTGGATCACTCGGTGCTGATTTGGATTTAACTGTAATGTTGTGACATGGGCTCTTCCACACATATAATGGTCTTCAGCTCCTTGAGCGTAGTGGCCCGTGGCTGTTGACGTTTGGGTTTCTAATAGACTAGTTGTAATATTTTCAATAATTTATGCATTGAAATAGACTATTTCTAAATAACAGACTATTTATAGCTGTTAGAAATAAGGAAATAGTCATTAATATCTCCATTATATCTTAGAATATTTCATATCATATCTTATACTGATTTAAATTGATTTTATCATTATGTTTAGATTTTATCTTTGACTTATAGATAGGATGATTGTCTTAGTGTATCACATAATATCAGTACACTTTCATATTATCTAGAGTTGTTATTCTCTCTATTTTCTTCCTTCACTATCTTAAACTCTCAATTTCAACATGGTATCAGAGTAATACCATCTACCATGATCTGTGTGTCCACTTTTCCGCATCAAAGTTTCCTACAATGTGGAGCTCTTTTATTTTTCCCTTTCTTTGTATCCTAATTAAATTAAATTCCACTGAAATTACAATTTCAACAGCCACTTTTTTTATTTTTGCCAATCTCAGCCGGCGGCGATTTTTCCGACGACGTTTCCGGCCTCCTTTCCTTATTTCTAACCACTCCCCTTCAAGCTAAATATTCTCTCTATTTTCTTCCTCCACTATCTAAAACCCTCAATTTCAACAATAGCATTTTTTTCATCTCTCTCAAAATTGTAATTGACAATTAAAATAAATAACTTATAATTGTATCTGGAATTTTAGATAGCATCTGTCACACCATTTTCAAACAAAAGATTTGGGTCCTCTAAAATACTTTTTTGGGTTGAAGTTGCTTAGAGGAAATATGCTCTGGAGTCTGGACATACTTGTAGAAACTGGCACGGAGGATTACCAGCCCAGTGTTACCCCTATGAATCCAAATATCAAGCTACTACCTGGTCAGGAAGAGCCATTGATAGACTTATTAGGTTTTGACGTCTTGTTGGTAAACTTAACTACCTTACAATAGCCAGACAATATATTACTTTTGTTAAGTGTTAGAAGTCAATTTTTGAATGCTCATTGTGATAGTCACTGAAATGTGGTTCGCAGTCCAAGATACATAGTGTAATAGGTAAAGTGGTGTACTTTATGAAAAGCTTCCTCCCAAGCACTAGGGATAAGAAACCTGTGTGGACGAGACAGAACCAGATGACATCTGTTGACTAACCAAGTGAACTTTGCATTAATTAGAGAATGTCCCTACCACACTCCTTAGTGAAGATGTCTAAACCTTGCATGCTAGAGTATGAATACCACCTACTAATTTCTCATCTAGAAGCAGCAAAACATAACATTGAAGTCTCCTCCTAGACATTCTTTAGGAGAACAAGATCCATGAACAAAGTCAGCTCCTCCCAGAACAAAGGCTTGGCCTAGTAGGACCATGCACTGACTGAAGTAAACCAGAATTGACCACTTCCTCTAAAGTGGAGAAAGCCAGAAGGGGAATACTTGCCATGAAGAGCTTCAACTCAGCCACCCTTGTATATTGCCCCATACCTCCTAAAGCACTTCTACAGGGAAACCAGTCATAGTCCTTAAACCTGGATTCCCTATATCAAAGCAGCAGTGTGTCAAAAGCTCCTCGTTTAGTTTCCTGGGGCATAACATATCTAGATTTGCCTCTCTCACTTCCTGGGATCACCCAGGCCTCTCCTTCCAAATAATTTTCGTTTACTCACCTCTGTTTCCAACTTAACCTGCATACAATTCATAAAGTAAATACTGTACGAATGTTATCTTCACTTTCATTTTGTTATCTAGCTTATCATAATAACAAAATTCAAGAATTTAATGTACTAATTTAACTACAAATATTTATATGTAGACATCTGTGCAAGCCAGACTAAATTTGTAGTTTTGCATTGCTATATTATACTCATTGTTATATTATAATGCATTTCTTGGGTGATTTCGTTAATTTGGCATGTCCCTAATTGAGTTTAAGGTAGAGTATAACATGAAGCTCAGTAGTTTATTATTGTACTTGCTAATACATTTTGTATCATGAGCTTTAAGAAGGTTCTAAACGGTTTTACACAGTTAGTTTTGCTTTGGTTCTCTTACTTGGATATTTTGTTTTTTGGTTGCTTAGGTATAAGGTATATACTTACAACAAAGAAACCAATACGTGGTTTAGTGAAGCCATTGGTAAACCTTGCACTTTGTTCCGGTATTCTAGTTCCAAGCATGATTTTGTGCCGAATAATGCTAAAGGTGTAGTCACGTGTAGAGATGCAAAGAGCATGCTCAATTTTGCCAATGAAGCACAGTTCTTACTTGTATCCGAGGAAAGTGTTAATGACCTAAATAGAAGATTAAGTTCAGGTGTGCTTTTGTACCCATTTGCTTATAAAAAATGACATGTAAATCCTTGCATGCTTTCTAGTCATTTCCTTTCAATAGGCTGTTAGTTCCATTATAGTTTGGATCGCATTAGAAATTTTGATTAGCTTGCTGAAAATTTTAAGCAAAATAGGTTTTTTGTCCATTACCTTCTATTTTTCTCAATTTGATCTCTTATATTTTAAATCGTTATCAATTCGGTGCCAGCTCACTATTCCGTCACACAATCAACAAAAAATGCTGATGTGGCACAATCCACATCAAATCCACAAGTGTGCCACGTTAGCATTTTCTGCCAATAATGTGATAGAATAGTGATTTGAGGTCAAATTGAAAACAATTTAAAATATAAGGGATTAAATTGAGAAAAATAAAAGGTAAGGACTAAATTGAAAAATTGAGTAAAGGTAAAGGGTCAAAAAGTCTATTTTGCCAAAATTTTATAAAACTAGTTTATGATGCATTATGGATTGCATTTTCATTAACTGATTATTTGGTTGATTCAATAGGATGCAAAGGTGATTCTATTGTAAGAAACAAAAAAGAAGGGCCAATGAAATTTCTTCCATAAAAGCAAATTTTCTTGTCAACTCTACCTTTAGCAACCACTTTTATATCACAAGCCACATTAGTTTCACCGCACTTAGTCTCTTGATCCCTATATCTTTGAACATAGTGTGTTTACCAACCATAGTTCATGGTACTAGATGTGCAGAAGGGCATATGTGGAACAGCAATGCAAGTCGATGCAAGTAGATTTCGACCCAACCTTGTCATTTCTGGAGGCAGGCCTTATGGTGAAGATGGATGGAGAAACATAAGAATTGGAAATACGTGTTTCAGAGTAAGTTCTAATAAATTATGAAAGTATTTGACCGTGCAAAGTTCGTGCGATGGCTCTGTTGTTCATTATACTTGTTTTGGGCGATATCTTCTGAACCATAATCGAGACAAATAATATAGCAAGCCAAAACACATGGTGTGATGGAGATTGCATTCTTATTGCTATATTTGCTTCATGCAATGAATGACAACTGTTATGCTTAATTTTGAGGAGTTACTTGCTTGACCTCTCTCTCGCTCTCTATTTTTTTGCCAGTCGCTGGGGGGATGTAATCGATGCCAGATGATCAACCTTTCACCAAATGCTGGACAAGTACAAAAGTCAAAGGAACCTTTGGCAACATTAGCATCATACAGGAGAGTAAAGGTTGGTCGAGAATTGAGACAATATATTTTACTTACTGTCTTGTAGCTGGATTTCAGTTAAATATTTAATGGATCGACATTCTAATATATTATACATTAAAACAGGGAAAGATTTTGTTTGGCATACTACTGAAGCATGTATCTAGTGATGAAGAGCAGCAACAAGGTGATTCCTGGCTTCATGTAGGGCAGAATGTACGTCCAGAGACCATTTAGTTTAGCCCATAAGGTGCATCAAATCTTGAAGACCGCCGAACAATGAATAAAATAAAGTGGGCAATTTATGCATACAGTCATATCCAAAGCCCGCCAAATTCATGTCTTCGAAGATGCATGTGATGTTGTATTGCCTCTGGTAAATATTCTAATGTTGCCTGTGTTGTGCAGTATCATAAGAAAAGGATAGGAGATATGTTGCTGCTTAATGTGATGTGGCAATAAGATCAGCAAAATGCATATTGGTTGTGAAAGTTCATTGTATACTGACAAGAACAAAATCAATGATAAATGGGGTACGATCTCAGGTAGAATCACACGATTCTATATAAAAAAAAAAAATGCTAAATAGGGTATGATCATAGTTATTAGAATTGTACGATTCGATACCAGTCAACCAGCCACCGATACAGATTCAAGGGTGAATCAGAAACTGCAATGTATTCAAACATGTATCGGAATGAATTTTGCGATTCATTGCCTCCGATGTGATTCGTCAGAAAAGTGTGATTCTGGAGCAAACAAGCAGAAACTTGATTTTGGGCCCTTTTTTTCTCATTCAGAAACTAGGAAATTGAAGGGCCAAGGGCCACTGGCCAGCCAAATAATTAATTGCAAAGAAAAAAAAGAAATTGAGGAAAAGAAACGAGTTATTACACATGAATTGAGACATGCTTATGATGGTATTTTGGAATCTCGCATTAGTGGATGAATTTGATTCAGTACTTTACTCTTACTATTTTTTCAATGATATACTGAAGTTTAAGTACTCATTTGCAATTTTGTGAGCATTTTCTCTAAGTTTTAGCCTTTTAGGTATGTAATTTTGTTATTTAGGCTTTTATTAATATGCTTCTGAAGCTGTATGATACGAAATGATTTACAATTCAAAAATGATCAAATGATTCATGATTTGATAACTATGGGTATGATTATGCGATCCGATTACTGTTTCATTGATGGAATAATGAATTGAGTATAAGCTATTAATAGGAGAAAAAAGTGGTGAATAACAAGAAGGAGACTGAGTATTTCCTAAGAAGAATATATATTCTCAAACAACATTGTATTTATTAGAGAATATGTTTTAGGTTATATTGTTAATGGGCTAGGTTTATTATTGCTGCTGTAATATGTTTTACTCTTTAGTATAAATAGAGTTTTGGTGACTGAGACAACTTGGCCATTCTTTTCACTCAAATTTCTCTAACACGGCGTCAAAGCTAGGTTAAAGAAACCCCAACAGCCAGCTTCAGCCACTCATAACCAAAAAATGAATAATTTTAAAAAAAATCCTAAATCCTAAACCCTGAGGGTTCCAGCTCCTTACTTCCGTTGTTGAGTTTTTTTTTTTTTGTCATTTCGGCTTTGGGCTTGTTAATTGTGCCCGATGCGCTAACCAGCGTTGCACTGTTTTTGGCGAATGGAACCAGCTAGAGGGGAAAGAGGAGTTTGTTGAACATTGTTTATGCCATGAGTTGAAAAAACTACCCTCGTTTAATTTCTCACCTTGAGCCACACAATTGTTTCCTTATTTAATCAATGCATCAAGCCACACAAGGAATTTTGGTAAGTGATATGAAATTAGTGAGAAGCGTGCTGGTGTTGCAGGTATATTTGGTGCTTTTGTTACGTGTCTCAGAAGCCATTATTAATTATATGCATTCAAGTGGTTACTTAGATGAGATTGGCTTTTGGGTGACACTTGACAAACCAAGCAGTGCAAATTTAGGGGAGAAAAATTGGTTTGTTTGAGTAACAAATGGCAGCCCCATAGCGTAGGCTATTGAACTTTTAAATATCAATAGAATAGACTGACAGATAGATAGATAGATATGGTAGGGAAGATTTTCGTATGAAAAAAATATCCAAACTCACCACACCGAATGTGACCATTACCTCTCTTTAAGTGTTCCTCTAAGTTAAAACTATAAAGGTGTAAAGATGTCATGTAAGTTTTGAAATATTTGTGGGATATCAATGCAGTCGTTAAAATTTTTTTTTATAGCAGATAAGTTCCTGAAGAATCAAATATGATATTATACTAGTCCTTGGATTCGTATTAACATTAGATAGAGATAGGTTCTTAAGTTAAAATGCGACATTAAATACGTTTTTTTAAGAGTTTAAATATAACATAACTTTAGTATTTCAAAAAAAAAATGGACAGAGATTATTTGATATTATATACATTTTTTAGAGATTAAAATTATTAAAATTTTAATCTTTGGGACTTATTTGATGTCTAAATATTTTTAGAAACTAAATTGATATTATATAAATGAGAAAAAAATATGTCAAATTTAATTTTAATATATTATTAAAATAAAATAACTAAACATATACTTTTATTTATAAGAATTTTAATCTAGTGAGTAATTGAGACTAATATATTAATATATAATTAAAATTTTATGTAAAATTATTTTATACCCGCTGCATATTTAAATTTTGCACTCTATTCAGTTTAATAATATTTTTAAACTATCAAACAAAATTATGAGTTATATAAAGAAGGCATACCTGCGTCGGCCCCTTTGACATCTGGCATTGCCGGCTAAAACCAATAAATAAGAATGATGATACGTGTAATAATGAGGTGTTGAATATTATATCAATCCATATATCATTTATTATTATTTGGATTATCTATACTTTTCAATAATAAATAAAATAAAAGTTAATATAATATTGTATATATGAGCACAAGCAAATAACGCCGTCTCAAAACCATGGAAGCAACGGGAAACGGACAGAACAAAAGCTAGTTTTTATAGCATGATTGATGTCAATCAATCAAATATTCTCAAATATGGCAATGACATGTTGCCACTTGCCATATATCATGAAAACAATAACGGCGTTGAAACGCGTAGGAGGAATTCACGCGTCTCGCTTTGTTCTGTTCCGTTCCGTGACTTGACGAACTTGCATTGCGCGTCATTCTCATTCTCTGTTGGCCTTTCCTTCCCACCAGCAGGCAAGGAAAGCACAGAACAGATCCACTCATCCAATCCATCGTCAGCGGCAAATTGGAACATCCACTCAGTTCATTCATTCAAAAATCAAGATACCCTCCCAACCCAACCCAACCCACCCAGGTTGGTCACCTCACAATTCCCATCCATTAATTAACTAACCCAGCCAACTGCCTCTCCCTCTTTTTAGCTCCTTTTCAATCTGATGATATCCATCTCCTTCCCTTCCCACTCTTCGCTTCCTTCGTTCATTTCTTTTTTTTTATTTATTTTTAATTCGGCAGGTGGAAATCTAGTCATTCCACTGTCTTTTTCTGGTGGCACGGCAATAACGACAACAACTAGTATCGTTAATACCATTTTTTTAATAAAAGGATGTTTTCTTTGTCCATTCATTCATTCTTCTGCTTCTTCTTAATTGTTACTGAGCATTGAATGAGAGAAGAAAAAAAAAAAGGTGTGTTTGTGTGTCGTTGTTGCAGGGAGTGGGGGGAAGGAAAATCTCTCTATCTCTCGTTTTAATTTAGCTGTTGGGTTGTTGGGGGGGATGGGGGGTCAGCTGCACTGAATTGGATTGATGTGCAATGCAGAGATCACGTAAAGCTTTTCTTCTGGAAACAAGAAGAGCTTTAGAAAAGCCTGCTGCTAGTGCCACTGGGAATAACAACCAATTATATAAAGTTTCAATCTCTTTGGTCTTTGTTTTGTGGGGGTTACTCTTCCTCTTCACCTTATGGATCAGTCGTGGCCACGGTTACACAGGTACCTTTTTTCTTTTATAAGCTTTTCCATTAACCTGTGCTGTGAATCTGATCCCTTCGTTGCTTGGAGTTGGAAATGTTGGTTTTTTGGTAGGTATGGCATTGTCTTGTGATTGAACTGCAACTTCTGCATCAGACTGTGCGTACATATTGACTGCTGTCCATGTATTTCGTAATAATCCAATGTGTCCCAAAAGCTTTGTGCTTGCTTTTGTTGGTGATTGACCGTCTAGGGATTTCTGGTGTGAAATTGGATTCGAGTCTTCTTCTCTGTGGCTGTCATGATCTTGTCGAAATAGAATCATAATAAGACACTATGGTGTCATCTAGTTTGATCTATATAGCCGACTCCACTCGAAGGGATAAGAAGACTCTGACTATTTTTGTTGATGATGTATTAAAAACGTGCTCTTATCCCACCTTGCGTCTTTTAGGTGGAGTTTGGTTGGAACGGTTAAGGCTGATTTGTTGTATGCACTTAAAAGAATTGGCAATGTGTATGACTATCAAAGAATATTAGTTGTCACGGAGGCTATTGCTCTATTTAAGCATATGTTTGGGAGTTTGGGTTTTGAAGTGGAATGGAGGGAAATGAAAAGTTCATAGAGTAAAATTTCAAAATTTTATAGCACAGACCCTTCCTTTCCATCCCTTCCCCTCCAAAACATAAATTCACAAACATACATACCCTTAGGGTTAGATTTGTTGAAGACAGTCGGAAAGGAGAAAGGTATCAACACTAAAAAGAAAACTAAACAAATTTGCTACTTTTTAAGTGACTGATCTGGAAACAATTTTTCAAAGCAGCAATGGTGGTTGAAGAAAAGTTAGAAGAAGCAATACTGAATGCCACAAACTGTTCTCACTTCATCATCCTGTCTCAATATTAAATCCGAATTGCCTATTAACACAATTAAAGGAGAATTGATTGAACTTCTACAGTACTTAACTTCCGTTCCTCTTTTTTGTGAAGTTGGTCGGAAGAAGAGGCGTCCCTTTTATTATGTTTATCATTGAATAAAATCTGAAAATTTCATTTAATAGTCTAAACAAGAGTTTCATGTTTTTGTATGGCCAGAAAAGAAATTACTTAAACCATAAATAAAACAGTCAAGTAAAGCAACAACGATGACAAAGCCTTTTCCTACTTGTGTGAGGTTTGTTACATGAATCGAATGACGTCAATGTGCTAAATTGTAAATCTTGTCTTTCATTTATAGTTTTTATTCTCCCTTTATCTCTAACTATTGGGTTACCCTTTATCTGATGTACTCTTCTTCCTAAGGCTTTTACAAGTCTTCCTTCTAACATGACCAAACCAAGGCAAGATTTATCTTTTTCACAATAGATGGCACTCCAACTTTCCCTCAAATGCATTTATTGTTGATTGTATATGGATTTAATTACCATGCACTGACAGTGTAAAATTTTTTTACACAGTCGTCCAATCATGTATTACCATATAAGCCATGATAGTTGACTTTTATACCCACTACCTGGAAAGTCATCCAAATTAAATGTTTTGACTGGATGACAGTGTAAAACTATTTTACACTGTCAATGTCTCAAAATTAAACTCATTGTATATTGTCTAGCATGTCTATTCATTGAATGCAACATTCTTTCTCTTTTTTTTTTTGACAAAAAGAAGAAATTTTATTAACAAGAAGAGAATAATGTGAAGTGAAGAGGACAAGAGATCCTCAAAGCAAAAAAAAAAAAAAAAACAAGAGAAAACATCGAAGCATTTCGATCTCTTATCAAATCAGAGATGGAAACCCCTCTAAAAAGGTGATGTGCCTTACACCAAATAGACGCTAAACGTCTAATCTTATCCTACAAAATCTACTTATTTTAATGTTTGTCTTGAAAAATGCAGAGTTATACTCTAACTAAATACACCAAATAACTGCAAAGACAGAGCAGTGCCATAAGGATTTGGCCTCCTTTCTCCTCCCAAAACCAACAAAACTAGTTAAAAGGAATTGATCCATTGTATTATGACACACCCAACATTCACCAAAAAGGCCAAACAAACAATTCCATAAAAAGTCAGCCACTGAGCAATACAGAAATAGGTGTGTGGTTGATTCCACTATACATAACGCACATATCAGGGGAAATAGCAATTTGTGGTCTTCAAACATCCAACATGTCATTGGTGTTAATTCTATTAAGCACAACTATCCAGATAAAGGATTTAACTTTCAATCTCACCCAACATTGTTGACCATATAGCCATATGCTGTTTAGTGGCACTTTTCTATCACATAATAATACCCAAATGACTCCTCCATTTCTTTCACCTGGCTCAGTAGCTTGATTATTATGGTTTATGTCTTGAAGTATTTCCCTGTCATTTTGCATAATGGACCTAAGATATTTAGACCTCGCCACTTGCGGCATGGTTGTTTTTCATACATGCTCACTTATCTACTGTTCTTCCTTCTTTTCTTTTTTTTCTCCCTCTTATGACTACATGAACTTCATTTCCAAGAAAATGGATGAAAATTTTCTTGATTCTAACAAACTCATAAATGGTATTCCTTTTGAATTAGCAAAACAATGCATTTTTCCTCAATAGCAGATGCATGCTGCACATTCTTATTAATCAGTTTATTATCTTTGGATGTAGATGGATCTGAAGAACATCCTATTGGTGTATCAAACTGGAACGAAGATAAGCATGGACAGTGTAAAAGCTCTTACTCTGTTGATGAAAGTTTGATTAAAGAAAAGGATGCATGCTTTCTTTCTGAGGCTTTACATGATGGTGAGTCACTCGCCAAGGAAGAAAGCAAAGATCATGTTGTATCCGATCCAATTAATGGAGAAGAGCATGTACAGAATCATGAATCCGCTGTCAGACTTGAAAATGATGTGCAAAAATCTGATCACTTATCTTGGGCTGTGCCTCTTGGTCTTGATGAATTCAAGAGCAGGGCAATTAGTTCCAAAACTAGGACTGGCACTGGTCCATCTGGAAATGTAATTCATAGAGTGGAGCCTGGTGGTGCAGAATATAACTATGCTTCAGCATCTAAGGGGGCAAAAGTTTTAGCTTCAAACAAAGAAGCTAAAGGTGCCTCTAATATCTTAAGCAGAGACAAAGATAAATATCTCCGAAACCCATGTTCTGTTGAAGAGAAATATGTCATCATAGAACTTTCAGAAGAAACCTTGGTAGATACAATAGAAATAGCTAATTTTGAGCACCATTCTTCCAATTTAAAAAATTTTGAACTTCATGGAAGTTTGGTCTATCCAACGGATGCTTGGGTTTTCCTTGGGAATTTTACCGCCCCGAATGTGAAGCATGCTCACAGATTTGTTCTTCAGGAGCCAAAATGGGTGAGATACCTAAAATTGAATCTTCAAAACCACTATGGTTCAGAATTTTATTGCACATTAAGCTTTGTTGAAGTTTATGGTGTGGACGCTGTTGAAAGGATGCTGGAGGATTTGATATATACCCAAGATAATCTATTTGCATCTGGGGAAGGTAATGGTAACAAGAATGGTGACAAGAAGATAGTATCACCCCATCCTAACCCTGCTGAGAGCGAAGATGTTCATCAAAATACTTTTGGAGGGATCCATTCCGACTCTGCTTCAGATATCTCTTCTGCAAATCATGAGACTATAACTAGTAATGTTCCTGATCCAGTTGAAGAAATCCGTCAACAAGTTGGAAGGATGCCTGGGGATACTGTTCTCAAGATTCTGATGCAGAAAGTTCGTTCTCTAGACTTAAATTTGTCTGTTTTGGAACGGTATCTGGAGGACCTAAATTCTAGATATGTCAATATTTTCAAGGAGTACAGCAAAGAAATAGGTGAAAAAGATATACTTCTGCAGAAGATGAAAGAAGACATTAGGAATCTCCTTGATCGACAGGATGTTCTGGTATGTTAAATTTTATCATGGCTTTTGTCAGCAGTATTTGTATTTGGTTAGATAAAATCATTATTTTCTTCTTTCTACTCATTTTGGAAATAATTTGTTGCTCTTGCAGACAAAGGAGGCCAGTGATCTCAATTCATGGAAGTCCCATATTTCCATGCATTTGGATCTTCTACTCAGGGACAATGCCGCTTTAAGGTGAGGGTTTTCAATACATGCTTTTCTTAGTTGCTCACTAGAAGTAGTTGCTCAGATTTAATGGCTAGTGTACTTTGAGTAGATCTTCAAACGACGGAGTAGTTTCCGTGCATCTCCCTTTCTTGGTCTTTTTATCAGGGTTCTAACTAGATCACACTGGTCAGTCTTGAACAAGATACAATCACTTAAAACCAGACTCATCCTGCTAGTTCTGGCACAAACAAGTGATTTTTTAGTGATAACATGGCTGCTTCACACACTTACTGCCATTTTATCACTAATAAATAATAATTCTGCTTTATAATAATCTAGCAAAGGCAGTGTTCAAACCTAGCATCTGTTGGGAGTAGTGCTAAAGCCTTTAAGGAGATAAAATCGTTATTTTTTTTTTCGCAGATGATAAAATCGTTATCTTTAATAACTAACTGACAGATATTTATATAAATATTCTACATTGTAAAACAATTTTTTTTTATTATTTGGGTTCTATTTGTTTCTTGAACTTGCATTTTTTAAAATTTTAAAATCATTTATTATTATTAATGATACATACATGATATCTGTTTAATGCTTGTATAGATTTTTAGTTTAATAATTGTATAGAATTTTAGTTTTTTAATTTATTTAATTAAAATATTTTAAAATGTAATATTTTGGCCTATATTTATTAAAGAGTGATATAAAGACAAATTCCAGCTCGCCCACAGTTTGACATTTTAATCATAGATATTGAGTTCAGCGATTAATCCAGCTTTTGGAAACTATTTGGCTGAAAAAAAGTTTAGGGAGAGGCGAAATTGCCCCCTTCCAAGGCATACCACAACCCTGAGTGATGGTTTGCAGCAATACTTCTAGTGATTTACCAAGTACCAATGAAGAACCACCAACGAGAGCTTTATATTTTTTCCCCACCCCACATCCCACTATCTTCTCAATTATTATTGGGTGAAAAGTAGGCAGAGAATAAGTTGTGGCAGACAAAATCAAAACAATAGGAGATTGTTTCATAGTCAGGGCAGCTGCTATTTTTTGCTAATGTTCATTTGAGGGTGATATAATCAATTTCCCTCTTCCTATATACAATTCAGCTATACATGTGTTGAAGAGGAGGAAGTATATGATTTTCAATATTTTTATCATTAATAAAGACCATCCAAACAGGCTCACCAACATATTTGTGCTATATATTATAAAGGGAAAATTGTGCTTTACCCCCATTGACTATAGGTCATGTGCGGTTTAAATCCTAAACTTTTAAATTGTCTCGAATGTGTAAATTGACATTTTTATTAATTTTTCCATTAACTGTTATCATATATATCACAAATTTAAGAAAATATAGCGTATCAGGTTACATATTTAGAAAAGTTCAGAAAGTTAATTTGCACATGTTCCAAAGTCATGGGAGTGTGGACTTATAATACATGTACTTTGGCTAAAATGCACATTTGTGAAAGTTCAAGAGTCGATTTGTATATTTTTAAAATTTAGGGACTAAGTGTAGATGACCTATAATTTAGGGTAAAGTCCAATTTTCTCTATTATATATTTGTAACAAGACACATACATAGGACTGCAGTACCTAAGGAGAACTTGAAGAGCTTGATCACGTGAATTAAGAATTATGCAGTAGGATAAAATTACATTGAGGAAAGTTGATATTATATACCATTTTTGAGATTTGCCATCTGCTGTTACTGTATTCTTTTTCATCTGCCTTCTGATTGTCACAACTTATAAAGAAAAATAAAATATTGTTTTGTTTTCCTGTACTGGTAATAACATAAACTTTTAGTAGTTTTGGATCTGATTCTTTTTCACAATTTGCAGATCCGAGGTTGAAAAGGTCCGGGAGAAGCAGGTATCTTTGGAGAACAAGGGTGTAGTCGTGTTTTGCGTGTGTTGTATATTTTCTTTGCTAGCTATACTACGGCTATCTCTGAATATGGCTACGAGTGTCTATAGAGTACTAAGTGTTAATAGAACAGATTATTATTCCGGGAAATTTTGTGCGGGTAGCTCTTCCTGGTTTCTCCTATTATTGAGTTGTAGTATTATTATTTTCATATTAACTTTGTGATAGCCCATTTTTGAAAGATGGTGTTATCTTGTGTGAGATGGTTAGTGATTTTGTTGCTTGTTTTATATGGATCTGGTTTATTAATCCGTCAGTCCCCAGTCTTATTGGATTTTCAATTGGGTTCCTACATTTTAAAAGTTTTCAATTGAATCCTTGTACTGAAAATAAATGTTTAATTGGAATCCTGACCCATCACTGTTATCAAAGAAAGTGAGAATTAAAAGAATATTCTCAGAATTTTCTTTTCCTATAATTTTATATTTAAAAAAAAAAAATCCCACATCTTTACCCTTCCCCTCCCTGTCCGTTGTCCCCCCATATCTTTACTGCCATCACCATTAGCCCTTCCCTTTATCACCACCCTTGGCGATGCCTTGGCAATGGTGAAGGCATGGAGAGTAGCATCGGGCAATGGTGATCTTGTTGGTTTGCTTCGTTAAAGGCTATGATGGTGAGAGTGGATTATGCTGGTGGCTGTTGTGATGATAATGAAATATGATAAAGGTGAAAGAGACCCTTGATGATAGATTTGCAGGTTGGGTTCCTTTGGTATGTCGTGATGGTGATGATGATTGTTGTGGGAGAAAACTGAGAAAAATGTATGCAGAGATTTTGCTATGTATCTTCCTAAAAGTCCAAATCACATTAGAAAGCTTGCACCCACTAACAACATCACAAATTCAAATCCATCTCCTCCCACCACTCTAATTTCCTGCCATAGCCCAGCACAAATCCAAGTCCACATTAGCCACAAAGATCCATATCCCACAACAAAAATTCCAAATTCAACTCACGCTTGCAGAACCATCCCTACACAACCAACACATCCCAACCCCATAATAATAGTAACAATAATAGAAAAAGAAAAAAGGAGAAAAAGTTCCACAAAGACCACCACAACTAGAACAAAGCCAACACAGAAGCTGAAACATGAGCCCATTATTCTATCGGTGATGGAAGAACTTGATCTGAACCAACAACCACCATCTTCGAATCTGAGTGGTGGAGAACACACTGCTTCCAATGGCAAGGACGTTGCTCCTCCGAGAACTAACTTTGTCATTGTGTATCACTCTCTGTTGCTGCGCCTGTTCTCCATTCTGTGCCTGTCACTCTCTGTTACTGGCTGAGGTGTGGCGGAGGCCACGACGGCTCCTAAGAGGAGGAAGGGGAAGAAAAGGGGAAGGCTGTGGATTTTTCTTTTTTTTCAATATAAAATTATGGTAAAAAGAATATTATAGAAACATTCTGTTAACTCGGGTTTTTTTGTAACGAATGATAGAGTCATGTGCCCAATTAAATATTTATTTTTAGGATAAGGACCCTATTGAAAACTTTTAAAATGTAGGGACCCAATTGACAATTCAATAAAACTATAAGAACTGGAGGATTAATTAAACCTATGGATCTAGAGACTTTCTTCAAGGTTTAGTTAGACTATGGGTGTAGACGGATTAGTTTAGACCGAGTAATAGATAAAAATAGATCTAAACCATATATTCAAGTTCGAGTTGAGTTGGATAGGAATTGGAAATATATGGGCATGTTTGGTTTTAGTTTTCAACTTTCGTTTTCAGTTTTTCAATTTTTCAAATTTTGTAAAGAAAATACTAAAAGTAGTGAAAACTACAACATTCAATTTTTAATTTTTATTTCTAGTTTTCAGTATTTTCTTTATAAAATTTGGAAAATTGGAAAACTAAAAACTAAAACTAAATAGACCCTGAGATCCTTCGCACATTCTCTCCTTTACCTTAAGCCAGTCAACCCCATATTGTAATTCAGTTTGAATCAATTTTGAAGCAAACATTTAATCGATTTAACCAGTAAATTTCATTTTCATTGAGATTGTATTATTTTATTTTAATTAAGATTAAATCAGTATAGGTTTATATGTTTGTATATATACCAATGAGTTTGAAATGTAAACTAATAATTAGAATTACATATAATATCGAATACCGGCAACTGAGTATACAATAAAAGATTAAAAAACAAAAGAGGAAGACTAGGTTTTCACCCTCCAAAGATAGAAGTGTCATCATTTTGATTCTCAAGGAATTTATATTTTTATGTATATGTGTAAATATATAAATGGTGTACCAAGTGAGAATACTATTTTTATATGAGAGGTGGAAAAAGAATATATTAGTTGTACAGCACCATACATAGATGGTTAAAATAAAAAATTGTTTAAAACTCACATGATCATGATAGAATCACTGGTTAAGAATAAACTCTAATCTGATTAATGAACCACAATGATTGCCAAAATCCTCAACTCACTCTAGAAAAGGTTGAGCTAGATATATTTAAGACAAAGAACAATAAGTTGAAGGAATTGAAATTTTATTAATGAAGGAACTTGAATACAAGAAATAAGATAAATGAAATAAATTGAAAACAGAAACCACACTGAAAGGCTAAGGATAACGACAACACTTAAAAAATAGATAATTTGCTGAGATTGCCTGGTATGTGATTGCATCCTAAGCTTCAGCTATATATAGCCATATTTGCTAGCTAAGTTCCATGCACATAGTGATCACAATCATCCCTACTTTTTAGCTAACGTTGCCCACATCCTTGCATGCTACTGCTTTGCTATTATTTGGGCTTTATGCATTTGTAAACCTTTATTAGGTTTTTCTTCCTTTAGCTACTTATGTCCCCTTTTTCTTTTCAACCTTGACTTCATAGCATTTGCCCAATCTTTTATTTATTTAATTTCCATGCATTTACATGGGCTTTTGCCAACAATGGCCCAATTCTTTCAGCCTCCCAACGACATCCAAGTCTTCATGTGTTGACTGTGAGGCCGGTGAACACACAGTATATAGGGACCAAATTAGTTGTTCCCTAACGTCAAAACTAACGGAATTACAGCTCAATGTGTTGAAATTTATAATTTTCAAGCATCAATATGTCTAAATTGCATATGTAGCAACTTAATATGTAGTAAGGTATCTATTTTTTTTTATGGAAACCTCCCATAATGTTGTTCTAGCTATTCTTTTGAAACAGAAATATTAATTGTACACAGAAATTCTGACGCAGACCACCAACAAACTCCTTGGATGCTTGAAAAATGGTGAAGTGAAAATTTTCAAAATGAAAAATAAATATTTTGACGGTTGATATGAAAAGTAGTCTAAGAGTACGTTGGTGTTGTATGTACCAATAACAGCACGCTATTTGAAATGTTTTGTGTTGTCACATCTTGTACCATTGTAGTTTTATAATAACTTCAAGCAAGAAGATAATTGACTTGCTTGTTTAATCTACTCCTCAGTTAACTTGGCCAAAGAAATCACCATATTAACAAATTTCTGATTTTGATTTTGGTCTTCAGACCAAATTCAAACACATATACATAACTTTTGAGCTCTTCATATCTCATTACTCATAACTCCCAAAAAGCATTATTACTAAGACTATGTAAAGAAGAAAAAAAAGAAAAAAACACAACAAAACTTGACCTCAATGAGATTAAATATATATTACTAAATATTGCAAATAATAACCATGAATTTACATATTTTACTGTCACAAGAATAGTACCTAAGCATATGAAAAGGAGGATAAATGATCATACCTAAAATGCATTCCAGTACTCAACATAGAAAAATATATATTAATAAGAAAATTATAGAACATAAAAAACTATTGTCCTAAAAACATCACACAATCCTCCTTGTTATAATTTTTTCCTATTAAGAGGAGGTTCGTGCGAATTTGAAAAACATATAAATGTGTGGAAAATCATAAACCAAAAGGGAGATTGAAGGATCCATCAGCATCCCTCGTGGAGTCAAATCAAAATATGCAATCAAACTCACATTTTAATCAAGTGTAGTGATATCTGTATTCTTTTCATTTTTTACTTCCCTAACATGCTTCAACAACAACTAATTCAAAGGGTCATTTTATGAACCAGATTTACATCTTCCTTCTGCTATTATCCAAATACAAGCTTAGCATCCCTAGATCTAAAAGTTGAAAATGTCGATATTGACAAGCCATCTCTCTATCCATTATATAGATAGATATCTGTTTACACCATATGTAAGTTTTGATGCTCTTGCACCCTTTAATAATTTTTTATGGGTATAAAATTTCATCAAACCAATCGTTGAATTTGTTTTTACCAAGGAGATCAAACATATCAAATTTCATATAATTTAAAAATGATTTGAAATTTCATCATGCCACTTTATTTTGATGGATAATATATTTTTGAAAATACAAATAAATACCAATCATTATAATACATGCCTATTATCCAATTTTTCTGAAATTTGAGATACTTGCTTGTTAACATAAAATCACATAATTCAATGGTCAGATCAATTAAATTCAATTTTTATAAAATTATTGAAGGGTGTAAATGTGCAAGACTTATACCTAGTATAAAATATACATACATACATACATACATATATATATATATATATATATATATATATATAACATTATGAGGGGATTCC
Source organism: Dalbergia cochinchinensis (assembly GCA_031216125.1). Taxonomy (NCBI): domain Eukaryota; kingdom Viridiplantae; phylum Streptophyta; class Magnoliopsida; order Fabales; family Fabaceae; genus Dalbergia; species Dalbergia cochinchinensis. The sequence goes on along the minus strand of CM062373.1, from coordinate 45,973,633 downwards.
ATGTAAATGTGTTTAATTTTTCCATTTTAATTTGATATATATACAATTTAGTCACATTGGTCCTTGAGTTTGTTAGCTTTAATATTAGGGACTATTGTTCTGATAGATATCATTGTTTGAAACCAATGAATGAATTTGTTTTTGCTAAGGACCAATTTGGGTAATGCTAAAATTGTCCATGACTGGATTAAGGAATTGAATGCATAACAATAGCCTAATACCTATATTATACTAGTGGTAGGTCCAATACTAGTATCACAAATATATTCCAACACGAACTGGGAGCATGATTAGTATGTGAGAGACTAGGTCTCTATGTAAGCCTCTTGGATAACATGACTTACTAAAAACATTCATAAACATAATTTCCATTCTCAAAACATGATTTAATCAAAATCATTATCAACTTACCTAATTTTTCCATAATAATCAATTTTGCAAATTAAATTATTTAAACATACATAACCCAAAAACTCATCTTAATTAGATCTATCATGTGCTTCATCAATACGTAAAAGCGTAAACTATTTTGTTCCATAATCATAGTCATAATTTGTAAATCAATTCAAGGCTTGAAACATAAATATATAATCGGTTTGGTACATAACCTTAATCACAATCTACAATTCAAATCCATACTTGAGATATGAAAACACATAGGAATGCCCATAAACTCCAAAAATAAATACATAATATGAAATTATAATACATGGTTCAGATCTTATCTACACAACTTGTAACACCCTAGTAATTAACCAGATACACCTAGGTTGAATCTGATTAATGACTAGACTTTACTCCTTGCTTTGGTTCTTTCTTCATAATTTGAAAATACTTAGTGAAATTACGAGCCATTTTTTTTTTTAAACACATAATTGAAAACGTGAGCGAGTACAGCGTGAGCGAGTGCGGAGTATAATAAGACGTTTAAGAATATATCACATCATATCACTTAGGCTCCATCATATAACATCCATAAGCACATTATAGCATATATTTACATACAATAACCTCACTCAAAGGGTGGGTTATGTTCATACATCATTATCTTATGCAAACCCATAAAAGAAAATATACTTAAGGAAATACATGCCCCTAAACTAGATAACTCCATAAGCCGGGAAGGTTATCATAAAACTAGGGGTGCATGATCACACATAAATCTACTAAGAACCTCTATGGCCACTTTGTCTCCTGAAATGGGGGAATAAATCCGATCCACTGGCGATGAGCTCCCTCGGGAGGGACACACGAGATGCACCAGTGCCAGGAGTCGCATGGGAGCCTTTCTTACTAACCACTAAAACTGCTTTCCTCACTACCCTCTCTTGCGTGTAGCAGGTAGGAGCGAGCTCTACGAATATACATGAGTAGGAGTGTCCTCTCATAGGATCGGTTTGAATATCTCGTCTCAGGAACATACTCTGGAAATCCATGGGCTGACCCAGATGAAGCGGGATAAGAACGTAATATCCTTTCATCAAGTGGGCGTGCATGTTCAAAACCATTTCATCGCCATAGGGAGAAGTAGGAGAAAATCGATAACTAGGGACAGGGATGTGCAAATGGGCGACCTATGTAAATAAAAACACATTTGCGCACCTCCCTTCAAAATGATACGGCGATGCACGGATCATAGTGAAAATTCCCAAGTAGGGGTATCAGCGAGCAGACGAATGTCGCCATCCGAATCTGGAGACAATGGCGGAAATAAAGAAAAGGAGTGAGAATCTTGCTAAAGAATTCTCAGAAGGTACCTCCTTCTACTGATGTCATCATCAAAGTCCCGGAACCTCGGGATTATTCTAAAATAGCGAGCATGCAAAGATTCATTTTAAGTTCGAACAAATACTTAGAGGTTCGTCAATTTTTAATCATGCGTCTTATAATGCATCATATTCTTAACATGTCATATTTACAATGAACTTTTCCTTTATCATTACATCATATTCCTCATCATCATTATCAAAATAACATGCATAAAGAACGTCATATAATATTAGCTACACATGGACCACTTGTGCACATATTTCATTTCTTTAGTGCCTTAGGTGACTTAAAATCTTATCATCATCATTATTTTCCTTGGGCCACCCTATACTCCACCCTTTTGGGAGTAATTTAGGTTATGAGCTCATACTTTACTAGTCGTCACTAGCATATACTTATCCCTTTTGATAAGCTAAAGTCCTGACTCTACCCTTTTGAGAGAGAACGGCTTAGAGGGCTAAAATCACCTTTTCACCACCTATAGTCTGATGGTTCCAAAGGATCATTTTCTTATAAGTTTAAGTCACCATTAAATCTTTGCATGTTATATCACAATACAATTCATAAACATCATAACATTTTTTTCATTTATAGTCTTAAGCTAGAATAATATATATCAAGCGTAATCATGCATATGGGAGATTCAGGGGAAGAGAGGTGGGTCACAATGGACAGCTTAAATATCAAGTCTTTCCTTAGCGAACCTTTCCAAATTACACTTTTACAATGATAAACTTTCTTCTAGCAACAAAGGTAAATTTTACATAATAAAGAACATTTCATGTATAAGCATTCTCATTATTTGCAACAGCAACTATAACATGCAAGCCAGGAAATCATTCAATAAGCATCCAATCCTTACATAGAATTATCAATTATAGAACTAATTAGTTACTAAACCAATTATGAATCATTCTCTTAACAATAAACCATAATTATCACAACTTCAATCATATCAAATCATTATCACACATTGATACTAAACTCGGATCGGTGGTGAATCATGAACCTCATGCAATTACATAGAATCATATTTTAAGTGCATATAAAATACTAGTTCCCTGTAAAATCCTTGCAAAGCCTGACAACTCATTTAGAAACTAGTTCTCTTGTCAAATTTGGGAGGATCTTCACAATTAAAATTCTGAGCTAAGATTAAAGGAGTAACTCTTGAGCTTTAGAGATATAGGTGACATCTTAGAATTATAAACATGCTATGCAACCTTATTTTTAATCTTATCTTTATATGGTGATAGCTTGGAATTATAAACATGATATGCAATTCCATTTCTTTATCTTTAAGATTTAAGGTGATGACTTAAGATTAAACATGATGCAAGAACTTGAAATATAAACATGATACATGAAACTGGAGCGCGGTAATCCGCACGGGAGACCGAGAGAGGAGAAGAGAATATTAAGAAACGGGCGGCGGTAGTCCATACGGGACGATAGAGGGAGAAGAGATTATTAAGAAACGGGCGGCGGTAGTCCGCATGGGACCAATAGAGGAGAAGAGAATTATTATTACATCTTTTTAAGCTCAATCTCAAGACTTTTAAAGAATAAATTCTTTAACTCCAATAATCATATTTCTTTGCTTGTGATACATGGGCAAGTCTTTGAGCTCTAGGATCTTTAGGTGATGGCATAAAATAAACATGCCATGCGTTAATTCTTTTAGCCATTATAAAATATAGTGAGAGCATAAATTAAATATGAGATGAAACCTCTTTATTATCTTGAAAGATTAAGTGATGACTTGAAACATAAACATGAAATACAAGCTTGGAATTTAAACATGAGAAATGCAAGTTCATTTATTCATTCTTGAAAATTTAGTGATGACATAGAAGGTAAACATGGTTATGCAAAGCATAAACTTAATCATGGATGCAAATTCATTTTGTTTCTTTACTAGAGCTCCTTCAAGACTTTAAAAGAATTATAAATTCAACCCAATACATATCTAAACAAGAAATAAAACATAAAAGGAAAATACATCTTTCAAGTTCTAAACTAAAAATCTTTGTTTTAGCATCATAAAGCATTATTCTTTAAAGTTTTGCATCAAGTGGAATTTTCAAGCTTTAGAGGCCTAACTTGTGATGGATTTACAACCCACCCTCAAGGTCCTCATCATCAAGCCATCATCTTAGTTCCACCTAGGCCATATGGTTGAATTGGTTAAAGAAAAATTGAAGGGGAAAACCAAAATGAAAAGCTAAGGTAAGTTCATAATTTCATCATTTTGAGCTAAAAACACAACTCCTCAAAGCATAGAAATAAATTTAGAAACTACTCCCTACCTAATCTGAGTTGAAGAAGAGGAAGAGAACTTGGTTTCTTGAAGTGAAATGAAACAAAATCTCTTTGAAAAAATTGAAGAAAGAATTCAGCCAAAGAGGAAGAAGAAAGAAAGTGTTAGGTGCTCTTAAAAACTAGTTATGAACCAAGCCTTCCAAGACCACTCAAGCAAGCCTATTTATAGAAGATTTTGAGGCTTCTAATTGGCCAAAATGATGAGGTAGTGGATGGAATTTTGCAGGAGAAATAAGGGAGGAAAATCATTTTAGACAAAGTTGTATGAAATTAAGGAATATAGGGTCTTATGGTGACATTTTGGCATTTTGTTTTACTGCAACTTTTGGCTATAATTCAGCTGCATAATGGCATCAATAATTTCATCATTACAGCCCAAAGAAGTGAAATTTGTGTGTTCCATGCATTATTTAGGTGTAGGCAAGGTATTCATGTAATTTAGAGAATTTACGGTTAAGAGCTTAAGTGAATTAGTAAGCAATTTGGGTGTTTTTGAGCAATTTTGGGTTCTAATCAATCTAAATACATAATTTTGACTCTAGATTAATATTTAGAATTTAATAAGCTTTAATTTGTGCCTAATATTGCTTAGGTTTGGTATCTGAATCAAAATCCCGAGAATTCGCAAAGCGTCAAGCAGGGGCAAAATCGTACTTTCACTTAAAAGCGCCCGAGGCCTCCCGAGCTTAACCAATGGTTAATCATGGCTTAAAAACACATTTTAAAACATTTTAGTGAGGTTCGGGCTCGATCGGCCGACATACGGAGTTAAAACAATTGCTGAGCGTTTGTAGTCATTTCGCGTGAACTCAAAATTGAGATCCCTCTGCTCTATTAACACACATAACACAAACAATCCCTTATTATCCTCAAAATATCCCCTTGAGAATAGGTGGGGCCCACGATCCTCATTTTCTGAGTAAAATAACTTCAGGGGCATTTTGGTCATTTTATACGTACAGAAATTCGGGATTTGCGACTCTCGCATGAATCGTTCCTAACCTCTCTTCTAATGTGATATTCCTTTATTGAGGATTGTTCGGCCTCAAATCTTATGTAATACGGTAATTCGGTAATTGAGTAATTTCTAATGACAGTAAAAATTACAGTAAAAATTGGGGCGTTACACAACTAATGGAGTGCTCTAATTTAACATAAACCTAAACTACAACTCACTGCGAAGTAAAGCCCACCACTGGAACAACTGCAAACTACGACATTGGTGATTAAGCAATAACTGAATCTACAACTACAAATATATATATATAGAGAGAGAGAGAGAGAGAAAGAAATCATATATCTTTCGCTGAAACTATCCTGTTATTAACTGTAGCAACTAGTGAAAAAACATAATATGTCATGTCATCTAGCTAGATGATATCAGTCCCTTATGAACTGAATATCTCTCGGGCATAGTATCGGCCTCTCGCAAACCATGTCCCTCACAGACAACTATGCAAACATGAAATGAATCCCTCATAGATACATCTAAAATCTGAATGATTGGGAGATTGCCCCTATTAACTCGCAGTTTTGTTTCTCTCACTAATTCCTTATTTAAATGCTATCATAAAAGTTTAACATGAAAATTTGAAATTTCTAAAACTCGTAAGAATTCTAATGTTCTGTTTATCAATGAAAACTGGCATCAAAACAACATATCCTAACATATAATTTCACAATCATGATTATTTTCAAAACTGTAATTTTCATTAACATAAATATTTTCCAAGAAAAACTGTATCAAGTATGGTCCCATGGTTTGGAGTTAGAAGTGCATGGGTACTAACCACTTGGCCTTGAAAGCTAGGAAAGACACTAACAACTACCATAGAAGTAACATAAACACATGAATAAACTATAAGCTCACTGAAATAACTCTATAAACATTGGGAGAATATCCAAACTTGACAACAATCAAGAACATAAACACCCTAACTTATAAACATGGAGGAAAAGAAAGAAAACCCAACATAAACCATGAACAATCTTTACTTTGAAGCTTGGAGGAGGTAGGATTGAAGGAAGAAAAGAGTAAGAAGGTGGAAGAGAAGTTGGTAGCTTAGGGTTTGCAATTTGGGTGCCAAAAATGCATGGGGAAAGGTTTATAAAGGAAGAAGGGTGTTTTAATGAAACTGCATCATTTTGAACCTGTCTCAATGTCAAGGGTCTCGCTGTAGCACACCTGTTTGCATAGAAAATGCATACTTCAGAGAAAAAGATAATTTTCTATAATTTGAAGGTTTTTGAGGCACCTAAAGGCTATGTGAGGCTTAACCAAGTATACATGGACTTAAAACATCACAATGTATGAGCCAAAGTTCATTGACAAGAAGACTATTAACCCTAAATAAACACACTAGGAATATGAGGGAAATCAGAATCCTAAGATTCACTTCCTCAATGGATTTTGTTTGGATCTTTTCTAGGCATCCACGGCCAAATGCGGTGACAAATTCCCTCGCATACTGTAAGTCCATTTAAAGGGGATGACGTTGGCCACCAGGGATAGATCCAAAAGTTACCCAAAGAATAGGCTAAAAATATTAAATGATAATTATACTATGAAATAGAATTTTCAATATATATTAATATGGAAAAAAAATGTTTTATATTTGTACCTGTGTTATTATATCTTAATTATTTAGATGCTTGAGAGTTGCCATTAGATATTTTTAATTTACTTTGTGTGTGTGTGTATATGTGTTTTTTGTTTGTAAAGAATTTACTATGTGTGTTTGATATACGGGTATCATATCTTGATTACTTGCATATTTTTACGGGTATTATATATGCAATTAGACGTGAACTTAATTCTTATTGATATTGAAGTTCTTTCTCATCATCACAGGTGAACATTCTTTTATTGCACATAGACTAGCTAATCCCTTTTCAAAATAATTGTCACAAACCAATTGATACTTAGAAGGAAAATAATCAAATATCATTTTATTTAGAGAAATGATACACATACACCACAATACATAAACCAGCTACTTACATCTTGCTGAATGACAAAAGTGGCGTATAATGGTAGTATGGATACGGAGAGATATTTTGGGAAAAAAATAAAAAGAAACAAAAAAAAAAGAATGTGCACAGTCAAGAGAAGAGAAAAGGCTTACTCTCATTTACCCCTTCGAAAAGCTTCTATTCTTTGAGCTATTCTTGTTCATCTCTCCCACCCTCTCATAGTTCTCATTCTTGGCATTGCGCAACGAGGAAGAAGAAGAGCATAAAACTAGCTGACATTTGCGGTGGCTCATGGTTCATTTCATTCTCTCTCTCACCTATTAAAGCTTTCATTTTTTTTTCTCTTTATCAAGTTCTGTCTCTCATTATTCATCATTCACAGGAGGAGAAAGAAAAAGAAGTAACGTTCTTTCTTTCTTTCAGAACTTGTTTACTCTCTTTTTTCTTGTTTCTCTCACTCACTCACCAAAACCTTCATTTTCTCTCTCTTTATTAATTTTTCTCTTTCTCTCTCTCGTTTTCATCGTTCACAAGAGGAAAAAGAAGAAGAAGAATTTTTAGCAATAAAATGAATTGAGAATGGCTTTGTTAGAAGCTGAGATTTGCTGTTATTGTTGAAAACTAGAGTTAAAAAATTATAAATGTATATTATGAAAAGTTGTAAACTAGAAGCAAAAAGTTGTAAACTATTGCACAACATGTTGTAAACCAATAGCAAAATATTATAAACCAATTGAGGACACATACTAAACAGGTTGCTGAAAACTGGAGTTGAAAAATTGTAAATACATGTTACAAAATGTTATAAACCAATATGCAAAAAGTTATAAACCATTGCACAAAATGTTGTAAACCAGTAGCAAAATGTTATAAACTAATTGAGGACACATATTAAATAGGTTACTGAAAACTGGAGTTAAAAAATTGTAAATGCCTGTCATGAAATGTTATAAACCAGTAACAAAATGTTATAAACCAATTGAGGACTCTATATTTTCATAATTTTATAAATATAAAATAGACCTAAATATAATAATAAAATTAAATTTTTGTCATTAATAATATATTTATTAGTCTTATTTGGTGTTTAAACACAACAATCTCATTACTAAATTAATAAATATAATTATCATTATTAGACTAATTAACATAAGACTCTTGATTAAAATTAAATTTTACAAATAAGTAAAATTAAATTTTATTAGTATATTATTTAGTTATATTTTATATTCATACAATTATGAATTTTATTAATACAATATTATTAGTACAGTTTTAAAATTTTTAAATTTCCTATTTGATCTAATTTTAAAATTTTTAAACTTGAATTATGTCTTTAAGAAGGACATTATATGTATGTGTGAATATATATAAATGATATTACTTTCTTTCACAACAAATCAAATTAAGCACCAAATAAGGCTAATAAATATATTGCTAATGACTAAAATTTAATTTTATTATTATATTTAGGTCTATTTTATATTTATAAAATTAAGAAAATATAGAGTTCTCAATTGGTTTACAACATTGTGCTACTGATTTGCAACACTTTGTGCAATGATTTACAACTTTTTGCATACTGGTTTACAACATCTCATAACAGGAATTTATAATTTTTCAACTCCAGTTTTTAACAATCTATTTAGTATGTGTCCTCAATTGGTTTATAACATTTTGCTACTGGTTTACAACATTTTGTGCAATGGTTTACAACATTTTGCATACTGATTTACAACATTTCGTAACAGAAATTTATAATTTTTCAACTCTAGTTTTCAGCAACCTGTTTAGTATGTGTTCTCAATTGATTTACAACATTTTGCTACTAGTTTACAATATTTTGTGCAATGATTTACAATTTTTTGCTACTGATTCACAACTTTCCATAACACGCATTTATAATTTTTCAACTCTAGTTTTTAACAATAATATCAAATCTCAGCTTCTAGCAGAACCATTCTCAATTTGTTTTGATACTGAAAATTCTTCTTCTTCTTCTTTCATCTGTGAACGATGAAGAACGAGAGAAAGAGAGAGAAAATGAAAACTTTAGTGACTGCGAGAGAGAAACCAGAAAAGGAAAGTAAACAAGTTTTGAAAGAAAGAAAGAACGTTGCTTCTTCTTCTTCTTCCTCCTGTGAATGATGAAGGATGAGAGAGATAACTTGATAAAGAGAAAAAAAATGAAAGCTTTGATAGGTGAGAAAGAAAATAAAATGAGTCATAAGCCACTACAAACGTCAACTGGTTTTATGCTCTTCTTCTTCCTCCCTACGCGATGCCAAGAACGAGAGGTATGAGAGGGTGGGAGAAATGGACAAGAAAAGCACAAAAAATGGAAGCTTTTCGAAGGGATAGGTGAGAATGAGCCTTTTCTTTTCTCTTTGCTATGCACATTCCTTTTTTTTTTCCAAAATACCCCTCCGTATCCATACTACCATTACACATCACTTTTGTCATTTAGCAAGGTGTAAGTAGTTGGTGTATGTATTGTGGTGTATGTGTATCATTTCTCTTTTATTTATAATGTCAAAAATGTAGAAGACTTAGCAAAAAATATATATATATATAAGAAGACTTTTTCTATCATTTAAAAAGGATTTTTCAAAGAAACTCATCCTTTTGAAAAAATCTGCTCAAACAATATTTGAAATGATATTTGTACGCAATCCTTTTTAATTGATACACTAGAAACAAACAAAAACACAATGAGGATGAAAAAATCGACATCCACAAGAAGGAGCATTCTTTTAATAACAAGTAGTATTTTACATGAAAGATAAATCTCCAATACACACTTGTTGCACCACTATGTGCTTGTTTTTCCATTAGTGAAGGGAAAATAGAGAGGTAGCAAGTGTCTAATATAGAAAAATGCATTAGTAGTTCTGATTGAGGGCAACAGCGAAAGAGAGAGAGAGAGAGAGAGAGAGAGAGAAAGAGAAAGAGAAAGAGAGAAAGAACCGAGATAGAGACCTTGAGATATAGGGTTAAAAAAGGTAAAAAATAAAAATAAAAATTGCTGTATAGCAATGACAATGAGGCAGAGAAAAGGCAAGAAACATTCTCCCATTCACTATTCTTAGTGCCAAGCTCCAACATCATCACTGCCCCCGACTCCTGTGATGGGAAAAATTTGAGAAATGATACTTGACCATCAAAATACCTACACCAAGTACTTACATGGCGCTACCGGACAAATTTGGCGTATGGAGATAGTATGGATATGGAAGGGCAATTTTGGAAAACGGAGAAAAAGAAACCCAAAACAAAGAAAGAAAAAGTAATGTTCACCTACCAAAACTTGTTTCTTTCTTGTTTCTCTTTTTCTCACCCATCGAACCTTTATTTTCTCTTTCTTTTTGCACGTTTCTCTCTCTAGTTCACAGAAGGAAGAAGAAAAAGAAGCATCAAGATCTGTGGCAATGCACAAAACTTATCATCACGCATGAAATCTTTCTTGTTTCTCTTTCTCTTACCCACCAAAGCTTCATTTTCTCTCTCTTTTTTCACGTTTCTCTCTCTAGTTCTTCATCGTTTAGAAAAGGAAGAAGAATGATGAGAATCAAGATTTGTAAGCAATGAAGACTTAGCTCATTCTATTTGATTTTTCATGTATTTTTTGTTTATGTCCTAAGACATGGATAATTTTTTTTTATCAGTTTTTTTAAGCAACAAAACGAATTGAGAATAACTCTGCTAGAAGCTGAGATTTGCTATTACTGTTGAAAACTGAAGTTGAAAAATTATAAATGCGTGTTATAAAAAGTTATAAACTAGTAGCAAAATGTTATAAACCATTGTACAAAAAGTTGTAAATGAGTGGCAAAATATTGTAAACCAATTGAGGACACATACTAAACAGGTTGCTAAAAACTGGAGTTGAAAAATTGTAAATCTCTGTTACAAAATGTTGTAAATTAGTATATAAAAAATTGTAAACCATTGCACAAAATATTGTAAACCAATTGAGGACACATACTAAACAAGTTGCTGAAAACTGGAGTTGAAAAATTGTAAATGCTTGTTACGAAATGTAACCAGTATATAAAAAGTTGTAAACCAGGAGTAAAATGTTATAAACCAATTGAGGACTCCATGTTTTCATGATTTTATAAATATAAGAATAAAATTAAATTTTAGTCATTAGCAATATATACACTAGCTAAATAGAACTAAATAATATACTAATACAATTTAATTTTTATTTATTTGTAAAATTTAATTTTAATCAAGAGTTTTATGTTAATTAGTCTAATAATGATAATTATATTTATTAATTTAGTAATGAAATTATTGTGTTTAAGCACCAAATAAGACTAATAAATATATTGCTAATAACCAAAATTTAGTTTTATTATTATATTTAGGTCTATTTTATATTTATAAAATCATGAAAATATAGAATTCTCAATTGGTTTATAACATTCTGTTACTAGTTTACAACATTTTGTGCAATGGTTTATAACTTTTTGTATACTGATTTTCAACATTTCATAACAGGCATTTACAATTTTTCAACTCCAGTTTTCAGCAACCTATTTAGTATGTGTCCTTAATTGATTTACAACATTTTACTACTGGTTTACAACATTTTGTGCAATGGTTACAAATTTTTGCATACTGATTTATAACATTTCGTAACAGGTATTTATAATTTTTTAACTCCAGTTTTCAGCAACCTATTTAGTAAGTGTCCTCAATTGATTTACAATATTTTGCTACTGGTTTACAACTTTTTGTGCAATGGTTTATAACTTTTTGCTACTAGTTTATAACTTTTCATAACACGCATTTATAATTTTTCAACTCCAATTTTTAATAATAATAGCAAATCTCAACTTCTAGCAAAGTCATTCTCAATTTGTTTTGTTGCTTAAAAAAACTGAAAAAAAAAATTATCATCCATATCTTGATTCTCCTCCTTCTTCTTCCTTTTGTGAACAATGAAAAACTAAAAAAAGAAACGTGAAAAAAAGAGAGAAAATGAAGTTTTGGTAGATGAGAGAAAGAGAAACAAAAAAGAAACAAGCTTTACTAGGTGAACATTACTTTTTCTTTTTTAGTTTTCCAAAATTATCCCTTCATATCTATATTATCTCTATACGCCAAATTTATCCAGTAGTGCAATGTAACTACTTGGTATAGGTATTTTGATGGTCAGGTATCATTTCTCAAAAAAAATTTCCCCTATTGCCTATTCCCACCCACGGCCACAGATCTCCAATCCGCACTTGATCCACCAATACTTTAATAATAACAATAAAAGAATTGCACATAATCCAAATCACAGTATGTAAAATTTGAGAGAAAATTTGAATAATATAATAAGATAAAAAAAATAACAAAAGAAAAGGAATTGCAATTATTATGATATACAACATATCGTCAAGAGAAGCTAAACTCAATTAAAGGATTAATGTTAAAATTTGTTATAATTTAAGGATGTAATTGAAAGATTTGAAAAGTAAAAATAGCTGTCTACAACTAGCTTAAAAGTTTAGGAGGTGCAAATAGCCTTTTCCTTATTAAATTTGTTAGCAACTAAATTAAAAGTCCACGCCAGATAAATTAAATTCTTAAAACTTCATATCATAATTTAAGTTGAAGTATCGTTACTCTGCCTATAATTATCCGAGTGACACATCAAACTTTTGGCAGCGCAGAGAACTAAACGGAAAACTTGATTCAGCATCCGATTAGATCTAGAACAAATTACAATTTCACACGTAGCTAAGCCATCATAAGTTGAAGAGTACGCAAATATTAGAACAACGCAAATATTAGAACAACGCAAATTACAATTTCACACGTAGCTAAAGGAAAGGTAAAAAAATTAACAGGGAAACATAGTATCCCCATTATTAGAACAACGCAAATATTGGTCTAATAAACCAATTAAACACGGTTTAAGCATCATTTCAGTCATTACAACCAGAATACATTTGTTCATCCAAAAATGAGTGCATGCTCAAAAAGTGAAAAGGAAAAAGGGAACATTAAAAGTAATAAAAGAAAAAAGAAAGAATATTGAATAGCAAAACATGACCAATGTATTCAAGTCCACCTTGATGCCATATTTCCGGATAAATCGAGACAAGGCCGGAAAAGTGAAAACATATACTAAATAAGCTATAGTCTTCTATGTACACAAACATTTCTCATAACCTAAATATCCTGGCAGAAACAAAGAATCGAGACGACCTTAACCTCCAAGGTATGAAATGGGACGAGAGTAATCTCACCCTCCAAAAATGTATAAAAACATGAATTGTCAAGTGGTGGCCGGGTAAGCCATCTGCTAAAATCTGTAACCCGAAGAACCTGGTGGAGCAGGAGGTAATCGATTAGGTGTACGACGGCTGCTGGAGTTTGAACCAGAGTTCATGTCACCGTTTTGTGCAGGATCACTATAATGTCGACTATGACCATTGGATCCAGATCTCACTGAACCACTACGACCAACTGGACCATTGGCGGCTGCATCAAACGCCGATCTCCAGTCATCACCTGGACCGCTGCTTCTTGGACTACTCTCTGTCAAACCAAAAAGTTGGTAACAAAAAGATTCAGTGGACAATGTGAAAACAGAAAGGAGAGCCACACAAAGGGGACACAATCAACTAGGAAAGCAACAACTTGAACAGATAGAATCATATTGCAAGCAAAAATAAGCCAGTGTGATATAAAATTGGATCCTCTGAAGTGCAAGAAGTAATTTACAGAGTAAAATATAAATGGTAACCAGTAACCACTACTGAAAAGGCCACGAGAGTGGGATTCGTAACTTTTTATCTATGTGCATGTATTATATCAGAATCTAATCAATCAATAATTAATAGTACCAGAATATAGATTTGGTACACAAGAACAAGAATTGTAAGAACATAATAAAACCGCATCTTCACTCTTGATAACATTCAACCACCAAAGATGACAATTTTGGGCACCCAAGACAGAGGGGGGTGGGGGGGGTGGGGACGATGCCCTACTACATTGAATGAATGCTGCTGATTCACCCACCCAACAAACATGTAAATGAGCGAGAAGCTTGAACACACCTGCGCTACCATTTGACCAGCCAGAGGTAGCAGCTGCTCGGTTGTCATGAATACTCAGTTGCCGTGTCAATTTTGAAAGAAGTGAGGATTGTTTCTGGTAGCGCTCCCTCCTACGCTTGACATTTTGATCTTCTAAAAGCAGCTCCTCAATCTTAGCAGTGCTTTGAGCACTACTCATGGAAGATATTTACGAGTTTACCATAAGTGAAATTGAAGCAACAATTAAGCTATAAATAATTATCAGATTCTACAAAATTGTAGCATCCATATTAAATAGCAAATGATCAGCATATATGCATTAAGATATGACGAATGAATAACAAAACTAGTATCAAATTCAACAGTATTCAAGAGAGAACGAGAAAGCGATGGTCACAGAGAAAAAGAAATAAAAAATTATCAGGAGTTGAAAAGACTAAAATTCCTGATAGTTACATGATTTTCCCAGATGAATTTAACAGAGACAGGAAAAAACAGCAACCATCTTCAGAAAACTTTTATAATCAATAGTCATTCTTCAAATTATCAGGAACGAAACTGACAAAATAAGGAATAAATCTAATGTTACTAAGAAAAAGAAATGCAACAACAATAACACATTTCTGAACCTGACAGAGCTATATAATTGATTCAGCATGTCTTCTTTAGCTTTCTCAACTTGGGAAAGGACAACTGCCTGCCAAAGAATCAACCAGAAATTGCACCAAACATTAACATTGACAAAACTAACAAAATTATATGGATAGAAAATGGTAAAAAAAGCTCACTTTTGGAACATTGGCAGCTAAACTGTTTAAAACTGCTTCAACATAGCCACGAACTTCCTGAGACATCCATCGGAGTTCTTCCTCTGGATCAGCAGGTCTTCGAGCCATTGTATCCTGGGACACAACAAGAAAATGCAATGGCAGCTACTCAATAACCCAGCTTGAGGATTAACAAATTTATTCAGTATTCATTTGTTCGTCATTATTTCTGCTTTACATATCCTTAGCTTAAGCCCATACATTCCTCTCATTTCCAATTCTGAAAATTTTCTGGCTAATTTTGTCAGAAAAGAGATATTCGAAAAGCCATCCATGCTTAAGTTGGACAAGATTGGACTCAAGGCTCAGGGGTGTTTGAGTTGGTTGGGTCAGTATAAATGGATTTTTGAGAGCAACCCTTTAATGGTTGGTATGGTCTGGTTGGGTTCCAGTAGAAGCATTCTCCTCAACCCAACCCAAGCCAACCCTAGTATGGTCAGGTTAAATTCTGCTCTCTTTCCTTCCTCCAAATGCATGGTTGCAATTTAGCAATGAAAAATCTAAAGATTTTGCTGCAGTCATCTCGAGCACTTGAGCATACCAGCATTTGCAGCGTCAGTTGCATCTTTGAACAGAACTTTTAAATAGGTCCTTATAACTTAGCAAATACCAAGTTGTTTATGAATAGGGACTAAATTAAAACCTTAAAACAAGAAGGATCTAGATACGAACTTTCAAAACTATATAAACCTATTTGAAAAGTCAGTAGAACTTTAGGAACCAGCAAATTAATTTAACCTTTCAAAATACAAGATTAGATTTGAACATAAAATTTAAGTGCCATTATTCTTTGGTAAATATCTACAGATTTTTAATAAAAGTCAAGTGCCAATAAGTTTTGCTTGATATCTGCATGTTTCTCATTAAATAAGCACTTAATTCCATTCAGTAGCTTGGAAGAAAGTGGATACTTTGGATTACCTAAAGGCATTAAATGATTTTTGGGTTGTCAACATATTAAATACTTGTATTCATCAGTCAGTAGTTTCCATTTTAATTTTTTAACCAGCTTCCCTAAAGGCACATTTTAATAAAACCCATATTCATAGAGAAACATTAGCCTTCAGGAAAACTAATTTGGCCCCAAAAAATATTAATACTGTAAAATACATTATGGTGAAAAAAGTTTAAATAAATACATAAGATTAAAAGATCTATATTAACTGAGCACATTATTAGATTTGTTTATTATCTTCGGTGACTGTTTGGTGTGCCCTGCCTGCAACTTTAGATCAATTCCTGCTGTCAAGTTATGCTGGTTGTGAGAAGGAAGCCAAATATTTGTGGAAGTATGCTATTGTTTGGTGTATTTGGTAGAAGTATACATCTCACACCTCCAACAACATTTTTACACATGCATGTTTTGTGGGATAAGATTAGATGTTTGGCTTCTATTTGGTATAAAGCACATAATCTTTTTTAGGGGAATTCACCTCTGAGATATGTTGAGAGACTGAAAAGCACTTCTCCATTGATAGTTTTTTCTTTTTTGTTCTTGTAAAGAGGATCTCGTGTCCTCCTATCTTTTTAAATATTTCTTTTCTAAACTCGAAATGTATATATATAACCCAAGATTTCACAGGAAATGCTGCACACATGAACCGTGAGCTACTCACCAAGGAACCATCAGAGAGGCTTTGCCTCATGCCACCCTCAGATGAAATATGTATTTGTCCTCCCTTTGCTTTTATAACACTGCTTATCTTATTTATCCATTCAACCTTATCAGCAGCACTCTCAGCTTTCAAAACAACAGCACTATGTGCTGCAAGAGAGAAAAAACATCTTAAATATTTTCAGAAATTTATAAGTAATAAAAGCGGCCATGCACCATTGATAGCTAGATCAATAGGAGAACTTACTTTTCAGGACAGTTTTGTATGGAACTCTACTAGTAATTCTAAATACAAGATTGACTTTTCCAGTGTCAGGTCCATTTGACTTCTTATCCTTTGAGCTTTTCGGTGGAGGATCCTCTTCTTCAGGAACCTCTTCAATACTACATTCCTGCAAATCAATTTAAACTAAATGTTATCAGGTACCAAAAAATTCTATGCTCATGAAGACTCTTAGTTGTGCCTACCTCTCTACTTCCCACTAACATTATCAAAACCTAAGCAAGTACCAACCACAATAATGTGGAACTTTCATAATTAACAAGTACATATTCAGTTAGCAAACATCACAAGACCTGAGCTTTCATGTTGAGTACTAACATAAAAGAGAAAAGCAAGAAGAGAGAGGGAATAGGAACAAATTGGCAATGTAGAACGTACGAATCCAAGTAGAACACCAAAGTGTTTTTGTACTTGAGTTAATATACATTGTAGCCCAAATATTTTGAATTTGATATCAATTTGGTCCTTAAAAAAAATTTGACATCAATTTCATCGTTTTGTCAAATAATTAGTAACTTTTATTATGATTATTTGTTTCTTTTCAAGTCAATGAAGTGAAAATAGTCCCCCTAATCAGTCATGTAAGATATATAATTAACACAACACCACAAACAACATACTAGTGAGCTGTGAAGTTTATCAAGTATCAATGCCCACATGCAGAAGTAATGATATTCCTCCATACCTCTAATGTAATAACACCACGAAAATGCCTTTCCTCTTGTTTCTGGGTGTACCCAAGCTGTGAAGTGAAAAGTGAAAGTCAATACAACACAGAAATGCAATACAAAGACTGAAAAAATGTGATAAATGGTAGAAAACTTCAGGGATCATAATCAAAGTGCAAATCTATGATGTAACACAGATGAAACTATAACATGTCAATTATTATGATATTAGATCCAGCTGGCCTTGTACTAGCAATAATACTACATTTTTCCCATTTATTAGAATAAATAAATAAATAAATAGGAGTTAGCATATTGTGTTATCTCTCACCATATAAAGTCTATCACACTATTCAGTGTATCTCCATCCCCTTTCCCTTCTTTTCAACCTAAAACCCATAACTGTAACACGGTATCTGAGTGTATTCATACTTCATGGCCTAATCCCATCACAACTTGGCCAGTGAGTTCCAAAGATAAGGTTCATGGCAGTGCTCAGTTTCTGCTATTTTACCCAACCATCTCTTGAGGAGTACCCAGTAAGTACATCAAATTTCTTTTTCCCTTTCTATGAATAAGAAATTTATTAGACTCAAAGAAGAGTGCGAAAAGTTAGACATCCTCCTTAAAATTGTGTAAATTGAATTCAATTATCAACTTTTACTATCGGCTTTACCTCCAATTCACAAATTCTATGGTAAAGGAAGATAATTTAGGAAGATAATTTTGGACATTCTCTAGAGTGGTTAAACTGAGTCTAATATAGTTGAATGACCATTAATGAATAAAATGTAGAATTTCTTGATATCTTGATCAGCTACCAAAACTTTCATATTCATTCATAATGCATTTCTTTTATCTAAATTCATATTCATTAATAATGCATATACGTCTTTCCCTGTTTTTCATGTGTCAAGATTGATATATAACCCTCTAGCAGTTTGGGTTAACCATGGCTAACCGCCTTGGCTGTATGTTTCTTAGCTACTTGATATTTATTGTTGCCACTTTTCAGTGCCTTTACAAATGGGCACAACTAGAATTGATATTTATTGTTGCCACTTTTCAGCACCTTTACAAATGTGCACAACCAGAATCAAACACTTCCCAAGTCCCAGTAACACGACCCTTTACTTTTAGAATCAAAATCCCTACTCTCTGACCTCTGCATTGCCCTAGCCATCTCTTCCCATGAGGTTGGCACTCTCTCGAGCCTCCTAAATCCCTTCTAACAGATTCCTCTTAAACATATAGTTTTTCTCCTTTAGCAGCCACCACTTAATCAGTGGGTACATAGCTTGATGGATTCTTCTTTTC
The DNA here is from genome assembly GCA_031216125.1 of Dalbergia cochinchinensis. Taxonomy (NCBI): domain Eukaryota; kingdom Viridiplantae; phylum Streptophyta; class Magnoliopsida; order Fabales; family Fabaceae; genus Dalbergia; species Dalbergia cochinchinensis. The sequence continues at coordinate 45,954,815 of CM062373.1, read as the reverse complement.
TGCCTCTGAGCATAGTATACAGGTCTAGAACCAAAACACTGTATTGGGTGGTCAAGTGCTCTCCCTAACATGACCTAGCCATTCCAGCAAATCTGTCAATTTGCTATTCTTACAAAGACAGCATACCTATTCGTGAGCTTGAAAAATACATTTTTGAAACTCATCAGATGCTGCTCACCGGCTTTTTAAAACAAGTGTTAGCTATTATGAAATCAATGCCATTATAAGGTCAAGAATATGTACTGACGGGGGCCAACTGGTACCAACCTTTCCTGTCTTCTCATTTAGGACAAACCATCGCCTGTTCCAACCATTAGTTTTGGCACTTTTCTTTAACAAATACCCTGCAATTAATACAGAAGATTCAATGTGTTACAATTGAAAAGTTGTTTTTGGATTGTGAACATATACTTCAGCAAATTCTAGCTTGCAAAGTGATGCACTATTAGAGCAATACTGAAATACTGATCCTTCTAGGCCATTGACAGAACACTATTCTAACTACAATTTAAGATATTTAACAGAATTTATCTGCACAAGTAGAAGTTGCTGTTAATACTAGTGCGATTTATGAGATTTAAGTTTGTTCATATGATAATTCCAAATTATGAACAACCTCAGAATAAAAGCTTCTAAGTCTTCAAATCAGGCAAACAAATTGAGCCCAGATTATATTGAACCAGATAAAACCCAGGAAAAACAATCATTTGCACATCCTCCTTCCTTTCTTAGCCCGTCCTGAGGTCAATACACACAGGACTGCCACATTTTAAAAGAATGCCGAAACTAGAAGTCCGAAATATAGCTGTCTTTTGAAGTCCGAAATTAGAAGTTACATTAAAAAAATGAAATATAACAACTAAGTTTCCAGTAGACTACCACCAGACGATGAAGCAATTCAAATTCCCAGATAATAGAGAATTATTTTCTGGATATTTCCAGCCTACCAGGACAGATGTCCTTCTATCAAATTTGAGAAAGACTGCCTACACACGAAATAACTTGACAAAGTGCTTAAGTGCAAATTGAAACTGAAAGAAGTTTCTAGTTGCAAAATGTAGCAGCATACGGCATGAAACAAACCTGCTGTTATTTCTCCTTCGGGACCGGCTGTCTTTAAACCAGAGCCTTCTTGCCCCTCTTTCTCTACTTGACCCGATTTGTCTTTTTCCTTGTCCTTGTCCTTGTCCTTCTTCTCCTCCTTCATTGATTTCATGCTTCCACCAGTTTGAGGACTAGTGGCCTAAAATAAGAAGAGAATAGAAAAAATTAACAAATCAAAGATGCAGAAGCACAATCGATCCTTTGCTACGTTGAAGATTCAGTCTGTGTGTCACAATAAGAGATCACCTACCCGGTTAAGTATCGATTGTTCTGCATCTTGCCCTTTTTTTGAGGATCGGCCCTTAAGCTCCTCCTCTCGACGTTGTCTTTCCATCCTAAAGTAAATAATATATAGCAAATGAATGCTACTTAAAAAATTGATGATGATAATAATAATAACCACAACAATTAGAGTTTATTACAATAACTTGTAATATAAACATGTAAACATTTGTAAAGATGTAGCAGCCAGCTGATCAGTAAAAGAGTCAAAATCAGTACACCAACAATACTCCAAATACCCTCCTTTCTCTCCATCTGATCTTATCATGCTTTAGAGGACAAATGGGAATAATAGTGAGAGCATAGGGAACAGATATTCCTCCAAAGAGGAGAGGATCTGTATCCAGACAAAAATGGGTCTAAACTACCTCCGTTGTACCAATCGAATGAAATGTTGGGGTGGCACAAAAGCACGCTCCATATCAACAAGTGCAACCACCATTTTCTTTGCTTCATTTTTAAACCCTTCTAATGCAGCTGTTGCAAGAGCCACAACCTTGAAAAAATTTTAAACAAGGTTATTTGAAAATAAAGAGAAAATCCACTCCCACAGAAGGGATACCATGCACAAGGGAAAAAAATGGAGAAATAATAAGCAATTAAAAAATAGATTGTGACATAATTAAAAAAAAAAAACAATGAACAATAAAGTAGAAACAAGAAAACAACAATAAAGTGCCATACCTCTCTCTTGAAAGGGGGGTATCTTCCTAAACCAGGTGTAGCGTTGGCAGCAGTTGAAACAATATCAATTAAGACACGATGTACCTAGAGCATAAGGCAATTAGAATCTCTTTGAGGAACAAGAAAAACAGAATGAACTAAAAACAGAATGAACTAACTGTAAAATTGCATATAGAGATCTAGATGCCAACATTAATTGGAAGGTGTACTAAAATGTAGGATTTCCTTTGGAATTAAACATTTTTTAATTAGACTCATAAGACTAGATATAACATGCACTGATCTGTCAAAATAATCTGAAATGAACGACCCATAATGGAGTAGTAATCACCATAAATGTGCTTTAAGAGGAATCCAAGAAATTGATACTGAAGTACCAAAGTACAGTGTTCACCTCATTTTCTGGTTTCATTATATCTCCTACTTTCAGGATTTTGTTTTGATCACTCCTTTCACAAAATATTTAAAACAAGACAATAATGACAAAGTCTTGTCCCACTAGGCAAGGTTGGACACAGAGATCAGACAATGCCAGTATTCCATCATAGACCATGTTTGCAGTCAAACCACTAAAATGCAAATCTCTTAAAGCAGTTTCACTTTCAATTCTTCGAGGTCTTCCAGTACCTTTAGCTATTTGACTACCCTCCATCTAATCTACCCTCCCTACACCTGTAATTCACTTCGTCTCTTCGATCTCGGGTCTTATTCGTTGTTTCATGTTCACCATTGTGTTCATCTGCTTCTGCTTCTCTGTTTGGTGAGGTGTGTTTAGTTTGTTTCAGTTTGTGAGTGCACCGAGTGTGGGATTTGTTGGACTTCTCTTTGGTTTTTTTCTTTTTATTTTGACTTGAGTCAATGAGTTGAGTGTTGTGGACTCATGAGTGTACTGTTCATGTATTTGGTTGCCGGTCAGTGGGTGTCAGTCAGTGTTTTTTTTTTTTAATTTGACTTATTTGAGTCTATGTGGTGTCTTTTGTCTCGATCACTACTGTGCATGTATATTTGGTTTGTTGAATATTTTGTTTTCGTGTCCACATTGGTGCTAATTTTATGTATTATAATTATACTAGGTATTATTTGAGGGGGGAAAAATGCCAAGTGGAGGAGATAGTCAAGAAAATAGGACTCCTGTTGACACACAATCTGGGAGCATTGCTAGGGTGGAACTGAAAATGTAGGAACAAGTAAGAAAGTGAGTAAGAATGCCTGCAAAAACAAGAGTGATGTGGCTTGGAGTTATGGAACTTGTATTGATGGAAATTTAAGGAAAATCAAATGCAATTATTGTGCACAAGTGTTAAATGGAAGCATTTACAGGCTGAAGATCCCTTGACTGGAACACAAAAAGATGTTGCACTTTGCATGGCAGTTACAGAAGATGTGAGGAAACAAATGTTTGATATTGTAGTCGGATTGCAACAAAATTTGATGAGAAAAACAAGACAACCTGAAGAAGGGGGAGCAAGCAACAAAGATGGTGAGGATGATTTTTCTGTTGGGGAAAAAAGAAACGGGAAGAAAGTGGAGACACCTGGAAGCCTTTTCAAGAGAAGAAAGTTTTAGCACTCAAGGCTCAAGCCACCATTAGTACCATATTTAAGAAGAATTTGAGAGAAGTATGCTCAAAAATTGCTTGTTTCTACAATAATGCCATACCTTTTAATGTGGCAAAGAGTGAAGAAAATGGTAGGATGTTTGAAAAGGTTGCTTGGAATGGCTTAGGATTTAAGCCACCTTCTTATCATGAATATATATATATACACACACCCCTTTTAAGAGTCAAATACTTGAAGCAAAAAGTAGATTTGGCAATGGAATCACTAGAAGAACATAAAGCTTTTTGGAAGAAGATGGGATGCACTATCATGACTGATGGATGGACAGATAAGAGAAGACAAACTATATTGAATTTCTTGGAAAATATCCCCAAGGGAACTTTCTTTTCTTTTTTTTTAAGTCTATTGATGCTTGATGCCTCTCATATTTCCAAAACTGCTGATAAGTTATTTCAAATGATAGATGATGTTATTGTGGAGGTTGGTGAAGAGAATGTCGTCCAGGTTGTCACGGACAATGCAGCTAACTACAAAACCACTGGAAAGATGTTGATGCGAAAAAAGAAAAAGCTTTATTTATTAGACCTTGTGCTGCTCATAGCATTGACATGATGTTGGAGGACTTTGAAAAGGAGTTGAAGCTTCACAAGGAGACAATTTATGAAGGAAGGAAAATTACAACTTATATCTATTCAAGAACACTTCTAATTTCCTTGTTGCAACATCACAGCAAAGGAGCAAATTTGGTGAGACTGGGCATAACTCGCTTCACTACATTCTGCCTCAAATTGGGTTGCCTCCATGAGAAGAAAGGTGCATTGTTAAGAATGTTTACTTCTAATGAATGGAAGTCAGCAAGTTTGCAGAGACAAGGGATGGAAAGCTAGTTACAAATGTTTTGGATAGGCAATTTTGGAGAGATATTGTTCTTTGATTGAAGGGTGCTTATCATCTTCTCCATGGGCTTCGTTTAGTGGATTCGGATGAGAAGCCAGCCATACAGTATACCTATAAGGAAACGAATCGAGCCAAAGAGAAGATCTAAAATGCCTTTTAAGGTCTTCAAAAGAGGTAAATTACAATAGTCTTGCATTCTTTAGTAGTTTATTTAAATTAAGAATTTAGGATATTATTGTCTTTGTTAGATAATTCAATTTTTGCATTCTCTAGTTAAATGCCATTGTGGAAAATCATTGATGCAAAATGGGATAGCCAACTTCATAGCCTTTGCAGACTGATGGCTACTACTTGAATCCTCAATTGCATTATAGTGATGGATTTAAGATAGATTATGCAGTTAAAAAAGGGCTATACGATCACTAGGAAAGAATTGTGGGAAGCTCAACGGAAATAATCAAGATTTATGCTCAACTTGAATATTTCAAGAGTCAAGCAAAGTTTTTTGGGAGAGAAGTATCCAAGGCTGCTCTTAAGACCAAAACTCCAATACAATGGTGGGATTCTTATAGGGATCTTATAGGGATGAGCACCCAAAGCTCCAAAGATTTGTCATTCATGTGTTGAGCCTAACATGCAGTTCATCAGGATGTGAGCGTAATTAGAGCGCATTAGAGATGGTAAATTATTACCTTGTTGCTTATCTATATGATTCATATTTTATTTTAGAATTAGTTTTCCAATTGCTATATGTTAAATTCTTTGTATATTTTAGGTTCACACCAAGAGGAAAAATCGTTTGAAATAGAAAACAATGAATGATGTTGTGTTTGTGATTGCTAATTCTAGATTGGCCAAGAAGAAGCAATCTAGAAAACCTACTGAGTATAACATTGATGATTTGGATTCGGATGAAGAATGAATTGTGGAAGATGAGGATTTGGACATCCCGGATGATCTTAATTTGGCCCCTAAAGGAGATGATGGTAGAGTTGGGGGTCCTTCAAATGATTTGGAAATTCCTGATCTTGATGATAATGGCTTTGATGATCTTCTTCAAAGAGAGGGCAATGAAGATGGAGAAGATCACATAGAAGGTGATGAGTATGATGCTCATAACCCCATGGATATACTTTAGATGTCATTTAATTCTAGTACTTGGATTTGAATTGTGTTGTTTAATGCTTTGGTTTTAAATTATGTCAAAAACTTATGGTTTGTTTGTGACTATGCCTTTTTCATTGAAATAGTATTGCATTATTACATTTATTGTGACCAATTTTGCATGTGTTGTCACACACACACACACACATATTGTATGAATGGAACTGTCTATTCTGGTAGAAACTTTCGTTTCATGCTTCGTTCCTCTGCTCTTTGTTCTTGTATCCCTCTACTGCTCCTACGTAGGAGCTCGCTCCTGACAACCTTGCTTGTACATACCTTTTCCACACATGCCCAAACCATTTGAGATAATATCCACATACACACACAATAATTGATTGGACAATGGACATACCACTGAACCATGAACCAATGCCTTCATTGGTTTATTGGTCAATCCAATTTCAAAAATATTGCTACAAATACCACGTTTACACAATAGGTAGAATGAATAGAGCCAGATGGGAAGAAAGAACAAAGAACATCAATACTAGATCCAGCAATTAAACCAAAATGATAAACTAAATGTAAAGAAAAACACAAGATAAGGAATGACCTACAACCATTTTGAAGCATTTGACTTTTGGGTAAACAAGCTAAAAATATAACTCAAATTCATTATACATAAAAAACATACCTCCTCAACACAAAGACGAGATGGTTCTTTTGCAAGCTCCAAAACACCTTTGATTAGAGATCTCAATCCCTTTTCAGGGGAAATAAGATAAGGCTGATAACCATCTGCTTCTAACACAATCTGATAATACACAAAAGCAGTTAGCTGGAGTAACAAACGGGGAAAAAAGGGACAAACCCAAAACAAAGCATTGCCATAAGAAATTATCAGCAGACCAGTAGTTTAAACCTTACCCTCTTTACATTGTTGATATCAAAATGCCTATCTAAAGGCAGTTGCTTCATTCTATCAGGAAATCTTCCCTCAAAACAAGCAACAATTTTCCAACCAGCTCCCTGATAGATAAAACTACAGTAGTTTAGGAGAGCAAAAAAGAAGAGAGGAAGAGAGAGGAGGGGGGGGGGGGCATGCCTCAATTCATAAAGCAACAAAAAAGAAGATTCATTACTACAATTGAATACCAATTTGTCACTGGATCCTGACATGTGAAATCAATTGTGATACATTATGATTGCAATGATGAATATTGCACGATAACCATCTCATCTATTTTATTTTAACCATACCAGCTGAACAATAATAATGAATATCATGAATGCAAATTAATCAAATGTGCCATTTCTCATTTCCAAAAGCTCTCAAACTTCAACTAAAAATTAAATTCGGCCCATGCAAAATTGTAATTTTTCAATGAACAGAAACCCCAGATACGATGGGATACCAAAAGGAGGGAAAAAACTATAAATTAGTTGGTACTATATAAATAGCATTCCCAATGCTAATCAACATTAAAATACCAAATATTCAACCAAAATATATGACTGAGACAACATACCTCACCAGTGGTGATGTGCTGTAGGAACTTATCCTCAAATTCCCGGCAAAGTTCCAAGGCTATAGCACGCGTACCTTCAGAAGTGGTGACCATTGACTCGCCAAGCCTCGCCAATTCATCCTGAACTATCTGAGACTTCCCTTGTAACCTTTAAAATTATATCAGTAAACACAAATCAAGTTCACTTTCTCGGCTCTAGCATTATAATCCTAGCAGACATTAGTAAATGCTGCATTCCAATATGGAAAGCAATAACACAGCCAACGTTTTTGTAGGTAACCAGAATATCAATCAAATGCCAGAGTACTGCACACGAATCAATCTACTTACTACTATGTTTTGACCTCATCAATTTATGTATGACTGAAATCACTTCCAGCCACACAAATTTCCAGGAGAATACAGAAGCAATATGAAATACAGGTCAGAGAATCGAATCAAGTAAATCTAAAATAGAGTGCACTGACAATAAGGCTATTTCAACTACAATAAAAATAGATTAATTTGTCTTCCCTTTTAGAGCAATCAGATATCAAACAAGAAACACTTGTATCAATCACAATTCATGTACCCTAAAACAGCTACTCACATTGTAAACAAAATTCAAGGGTTAGAAAAACAAGAAAGACTTCACATAAATGCCAAGAAACAAGAAAGATTGATTTATTGCCCAGGTCTTAGGTTCCCACTCAAAACTAGAACCAAGTAAAAATATGATACTTAAGACAGAGAAAATGTCATCTTGCACTACAGGGAAAGTACCCAGAAAGGAGGTTAGGAAGCCGAAGCTTCATACGATTCTGAATCTGCTGTGCAAGGGCATCCACCAAAGCTATCCTTCCAAGCTTACTTTGAGGAGCTCCCGTCAATATGGACTTGAGGCTTTCACTCTCTGCTCTCCATGCAGTTTCAAGAGAACTATCAGAACCAGCAGATCCAGACTGAGCTGTAGCTATTGAAACTGATTGACCAATCAAAGCAACCCATGGGATATCTGATGCCCTTGCAGGACCCTGATTCAATAGGAGTGCTTGAACTGCAGCCAATGACTTCTGGTCATTTGCAGCTTGATCTATTTTACTAATAACACCAATGGTTCTGGTACCTATGCCAAATTAATTTGAAAATTTAGTCAATTATCAAATATCAACAACAAACACTGGCAGAGAAAATAATCAAAAAAGTTCAGAGAAGCAAAATTCCACAATTGTTAAAATGTTGCTATAAATAAAAGCACAAATAGTTTACCTTCTGAATCAAATTCCTTTGCAGTTCTTAGGGCTCGAGATGAAGTGACTTCAGGTGCTTGAGCAGCAGGTACAATAACCAGCAAAATGGCATCATTGTGCTCTCCATATTCACTAACCTATTGAACGACCACATAACACTGTTCAGTGATAACATACAAAAATGACACCGAATAAGGGCTAGGGAAACACAGGCCATCAATTACCATTGATTCATCCATGATGCGCTGATCCAACCCAGGTAGATCAACCAACTTAAGAGGTGGTGCTGGGAAGACAAGACATTAGAAAGAATGTTAGGAAGTATAGCAAACTAAAAGAGGAGAAAGAAAAAGAAAGCGGTGCAGCACACTGGCACTGCCCGAAGAAAAAAACAAACTGATGCAGCAGATTCAAAATCAAATACAAGCAAACATTCAGTAATTATCTGATGCCATAATACACATTACATGCAACACCAAGAAACTTGGAGGTTCCTGGGAACGAAGCTACTGCAATTTCAAGAAGAACTATTCTGACAAGCAAGTTTCCAATGTCGACACGTAGCTATGCATATATTACCATCCACAAAAACACTAGTTTCAAGAAGAACTATTCAATGCCGTGTCGTCCTATGACTTATATTGTATAAAACTGAAGTTTGTAACCAAATTCAAACATCGTTGCCACAAAATCCACAAACCTGTGCTGGTGCGCAGCTTCAAATATATCTGATCCCGACTCTTGCCAGAGGAACCCTTACTCAGTCTATCCTGCAAGGAATGTCTCAAAGCACCTGCAGCCAGCAACCAAAGAAATTTTGAGAAAAAAAAAAAGCGCAAAATTGCACAGATCAGAAAAACATTGGTTCACTCCACCCAGCTTAAGAGCAGAAGCGTCGTTTTCAAAGAAGAAGAAGAAAAACCGAGAGAGAAGGGAACGGAATAGAAAACCACTAACTTGCAGAGACTTGCTGTGACTTATTGTCAATCTGCAATATAATCGATTTGCTGCTCAGAGAAGTGTCCCGCTGGAGATCAATGCATATAGGAGCCCGAGTCGCTCCGTTTTCACCTGTAGGCTGCAAAAACAAGAACAAAGCGCGCACACACACACTTCCATGTTCACTCGAGAAAAAAAAAATCAAAATTGAGATCGAATTGGCGAAAATTCCAACTTACCAAAACGGGATGCCCAATCAAACTGTTCAGTACAGCGGATTTACCAGCACCCTACAAAATGGGAACATACATGAGCACAGAGAGGAGCAAAACGACGACATATTGAAAAGGAGGAGAAAGCTGCTATGAAATGGAGACTCACAACATTGCCGAGAGCAACAACGTTGAGGAAGGTGGATGGTCTTCTGGAAGAAGAAGCATTGGAGGAGTCGTCGACGTCTTCGTCGGCGAGCAGCGCCGAAGCTTGGCGCATCGAATCGGCGAGCTCAGACAACTCCTCGATTGCCGCCATCGATGATCAACTCAGAAATCAGAAAATAAAAACCCTTTCAAATCGGAATCGAACTCGTCACGGATAACCAGGGATCGATCGATCGAGATCGAACCCTAAGAGGAACTTGTTTCTTTTTTTGGTTTTGGGGGACTGCGATCTGCTACGAGACGAAGAACAGGTAGGTACCGATCAGATCTCTGACTTTTTCTCTCTCTAGAGTTCAAAGAAACGTTCTTCTGAGATTGAAGATTTGATTCTGAAAATTCAAAAAAGGCACACGCAGACGCACTAAAAGCTACTCCGTTCTTCTCCTCTATTGCGTCCGCGTTTTGAAATGGTGGTCTTAGTCGTCTTTGTCGTGTCGTTTTATTTTGAATTCTGTTCTTTTGTTTTTTAACCCGAACCTTCTTTTTTTCGTTTTTTTTTTCCCTCGTCCTACAAATATTTAACCTCACTGCCCATCCTGCGTTTTGGGCAATACTCGGTAGCTTGGGTTATTTTATATTAATGCATAATAAAATTACATAATAAATACATATCATATATTTTATTATAATTAAATATGATATAATTTTTATTTATTTTACTCACTTATCATATTCAATAATAATAAAATATGTGATATATATTTATTATATAATTTTATTATACACCAAAAATTATTTTTATTGTAATTCATTCATGTATTATGGAAGGACTAAGTCTCGTCTGCTGTTTAAATATATTGTAAAGGAGATAATTTAATTGAATAATAGGATTAAAATTTTTTTAGTATTTTAAAAATTATATAAATAGTAATAAAGTTTAAATTTAGAACTCATTATATTATATAATATTAAACTAATAATTATATTATATAATATTAAACTAATAATTATTCCCCGTCCTCCAAATTGTTTTCACCCCACCGCCCAACCTGCGTTTTGGGCAATACTAGAAAGTAGAAAGCATGAGTTATTATAATCCAATAATGTTTGTATTATTGTATATCGAAGGACCAAGTCTGGTCTATTATTCGAACTAATCGTTTAACCCATATATTGTACAAAATGATAATAAAAAATAATTTATTAACTATTATTAAAAATAAAAAATAATTTATTTAAATACATCTTATAAAAAATTGAGTATATAAATTTATTTTGAAAATAAGTTAATAGCTAAATGATTAAATAAATAAATAAAATATAAATGAGTATGGATCTTAAATGAGCCATTCTATTTTATATCTTATTTTGAATATCATATTTATAAGGTTGAGAAAATCTTGATAAATGACATTTAACTGACAATAAAAAAAACTATTTATAAAAATTTTACACGTTTCAATATTTGAAATTGATGAATAATGAAATAAAATAAGTAGACATATAATGGAAATAATTTGAGTAAAAATAGGAGGTAGTGTCATTTTATAAAACATAGAAGAAAATTGTTAGTAAAAGACCTCTCTCTTTGGCTAATTCTCTCTATCCTCTATATTCTCTCTATTCTCTCTAATTTTCAAATTATTCACGCATCAAATGATGAAAGATAATTCTAGTATAAATAAGAGGTAGTGTTATTTTATAAAGCATAGAAGAAAATTGTTAGTAAAATGCCTCTCTATCTTCGGTCAGTTCTCTCTATCCTCTCTATTTCCTCTATTCCCTTTAATTCTCAAATTATTCACGCATCAAATGGTGCTTTCATTGACCTCCATACTCAATTTTGACGGAGGTTTGCCGAGCTCAATCAAAGAGCAAACCGTACCATAACAAAGCAGTATCTAGCTTTTGTGGCTCATGCTCATCATGTTCATGTGCATCATCCTAAAATACTAGTCATTTGCTTTGTGAATGGATAGGAAATGCATATTCAAAGAGAGGTTTTATATGAAAATCCTAAATCTCTCTTTTGAGCATGGTACTCAACAAAAATATGGGAAGAAAAATTTGCAAAAGCAGCACAACTTCATAACATTTCAACAATTGAAGATCAACATTCAACAACCAAAATCCAACAACAGTTTAAAAGTCCAGATGCAACCAATTACAAATCAACCATTCAGAAATCTAAAATTGCAATTCAAAATTCAACAAATACAAATCAAAAATTTGAAGCAACAGTACCAGCTTCAAGTTTGGATTCAAACCAACATATCAACAACAACAAAACGACCATCATAGCACCAAATCTGGTAGAAGAAGAGCACCTAGATTTACAAGTTGAGCTTCCATATCTCCTTCACGAAACCTCCCACGCTATCCGCAGTGGAGTCGAGGACGACTTCACGGAAAGGAAGGGGGAAGAGCCACGAGCAGATCCAATTGAGAAGAACCTCGACACGATGGCTCTGCCAGATCAGAATAGCAGCTCCAGCGATTCAAACGGAGCGAATAAAGTGGCCGTAGTAGAGGAGGATCATGGCTGGGAACCACCACCTGAGCCGCAACAAGAGTCAAACTATGACTCTGGACCTTGATTGATCAGAGCTCCTTCAGATCTGAGCACTATGGCGGTGGTGGAGGTCATAAAGGCAAAGGTGGAAGATGTTACCGTCGCAGTGGAAGTAGTGAAGCGCATCGAGGTTAAAGCCACATCGCAAGTGGAAGGTGATGCTCATGTTTTGACCGGCCAAATTCCAGCCGCGGAGGAGGCCAACGGAGGCGTCACCAACAGTAATGGGGAGAAGCAGCGGACAATGGCTCTAGGACTCTTTGGAAGGTCTTGTGATCCCGGGAAGGACAAGTTGGCCATCGATTTCATAGGTTGGGGCGCGGTGGAAGCAAGGCTGAAACCACCACACAACGATCTGCTTCTGGTCTTCAATAGCGTGAAGATGCAAGCCCATTAGGGAATTACAAAAGAGGGTCTTTGCACCCAAACGACATCATGGTTGTAAGGAGTAATGTGGACCACTCTCTTCGAGCTAACATGGGCCACACCCAAGGCACCCACAGTAAAGGCTTTTTTGGGTTTGTCTTACGTATAATTGCTCAAGACAAAGTCCAATTTAATTCAGCAGTCCAAGGAAAACAAACAGATTGGGTTATGGCTGACGGATTTTATTTTAAGTTATGGGATCCAAGAGGAATTTTAATTGTTATTTGCATTAGAATAAATAAAAAAATTAAAAAAATAGTTTTAGTATTAATTTTTTTAATTGTAATTAGGAGCTATTATAATTAGGAATTAAAGTGTGTTTTTTATTTTTCAGCAACCTTGAGGACAAGGTTGATTTGATGGGAAGGGTAATGATGGAAGATAATTCTAATATAAATAGGAGGTAGTATCATTTTATAAAGCATAGACGAAAATTGTTAGTAAAAGGCCTCTCTCTCTCTTTGGCTAATTCTCTTTATCCTCTCTATTCCCTCTATTCTCTCTAATTCTCAAATTATTTATGCATCAATATATTTACAATATCATATACCATTAATATGGATGAAAATGGATATCCATGAGAGAGGGAATATGCCTCTCGCACCCTATCATCGTTTATAATTTCATCCCCAATTCCCATTCTCATCCCCGTCACGGGTCCTTATTCCTTATTTCTCATGGGGATTTGAATCCCTATGGGGTATTTGTGGATTCATTAAAATAATTTCAAAAAAATTGAAAAATATTTTGATATTCGAAGCATAAGTATGCATAATACTCATTCCCTTTCAGAATTTCTGTTCACTCTCAGACAACCTCATATTTCAAAATATCTATCAATTTCACATTTCAATAAAGCATTAATTTTTTCTTTGAATACTACCCCTAATTAATTAGACATTTTCAAAGCATTCTATTTAATATTAGTGTGCTATATTAATTAATATATAAGGATATATTAGTACATTCACTACATTTTACTTAATTACCAATGTCATTTATTATCTTTCATAATATTTATATTTATCCAAAATTGACAAATATTTTAAAAAGAATGGAATAACTAATACTACTAATGTATTATAATCCAAATTAAAAATGAAAATATATACATAATACAAATTCAATAAAGATAATTAAAAAAAATGATGTGTGCAAAAATTTCTTTTGTACATATATATATAAATAAATAATTTATATAAATGGGGAATTGCTATATCTCCATGGAACAGAGATCTCATTCATCGTCCTTATCACATTTAACAAATGGTGACTTTACCCCCGTCCCCCTAAAGTCTAAATATGTTCTCATTCTCGTACTTTTTTCATGTAATCCCCTTGGGTACCTACTTCTACGATTTTTTTAATCATCCTAGCCATTTACATATTTTTAGTAAATTAAAATATTTAATTTATAAAAATATAAAAATACACTTTCTAATTAATAAAAAATAATGAATAAATTTAATTTACATTATTTCAATTACACCTCATTTCCTTCTACATCATTTTAGCAAATATTCTCCAAATGAATGTTTTTCATGGTCCTTCATAACCATATACAAAATAAAAATCTCATTTCTCAATCGTTATTAAGTCCATCATACTATCATAAACTATCCTATAAATTTTATATTAACTCCAAAACCCTTCAGAAAAATATAAATGCATAATATTTTGAGTGATAACACAACCAATTTTGAAAGACTAATATTTTCCTTGAGTTTCTTGATGTATTAAATAGGTCCTTATGTTAGCATAACACGGGACTTGAAGTGTAAATATTTTCCCTATACATGTTTAAACATGTTTAATCTCGTTTGAAGAGATGAAAACTTAATGGAAGTGAAAAATATATCATGAAATGAACGTGTACATGCTTAACGGATTGAAGAATATCATCATGTAAACCAAGATTCAGATCTTAAGAAGGAATTGATACCGCACTTCAGAAAGTTCACTTTACAGTGAAACGGTGTGCTTTGCAAGAAAAAAAGGAAAATTTAAAATTTAAATTTAAAGTCAAACTAGTCTTAGACTTACATGACATCTCTTTTGCCAATTTGGTCAACCACTCCAGCTTCTAGAAGGAGAAGTTCAGAAAGCTCGTTCAGAAAAGTAAAACGTATTTTTGAAGGTGCCCTCAGAAACCTCTATCTCACGATGGCTTTTAAAACAGATTTGATAAACACCGAGCTACTCTTTTAGACTGCTTTTTCAAGATACAAACAAATGATCAACACATGTTACTTGGACAACCAATCAAGGGCAACGGTCATAAATGAAGACTATCTATAAAAAGAGATGTTATGCTTATAAGAAAAAAAAAACTTTTGCTGCATAAGAGCTGGAACGCTAAAAGTTTTCCTCTTCATCTTTTCTATAAAGTTTTATTACATCTCGTAATCAGTTCCTTATTTGTAAAAATCTTCTTCCTATATTTTTAGTTGATCATATGTTCTTCCTAGGAAGAATCATAGAAAGAAATCATTCAAGCTTTCCAGATTTGTTACTGCATATTTTATAAAACTTGAGTGTATGTTAGTTTGAGTGATAAACTCAAATACAAACCTTTGTATCTTTAATCCAATAGTGATCAGTATAAGTTAGCTTTGAGAGGCTAAGTAAAGACTACTTGTAACATGACTGTACGGGTGATCTATAGATCACGAGATTAGCTTGGAGAGGCTAGTGAAAGACTACTCAGGTTATGAAAGAAGAGTGTATTTGCTGGTCAATGGTTTAGCTTAGAGAAGCCGGTCAAAGACTACTCAGGTTGTGATAGCAAAGTGTACTTACTGGTCACAAGTTTAGCTTGGAGAGGCTGGTTACAAACTACTTAGTTTGTGATAATAAAGTTAGCTATGGGTCACAAACAAGAGTTTGGGAGGCTACTGTAAAGGCTATCCAACTTTCTCCGGTTTGAGAAAGGTTTTTAGTGGAATTCAACTGTTGTTGAGAACTAGATGTAATAGGTCGGCTGAACCAGCACAAAAACATTTGTGCAGTATTTTCTTATCCCTGAACTCCTTTATATTCTTTGCTTTGTACCAATCATATTGTTTTTTCTGAATAACCATCTTATGCTCACATTTATCATATCTGTGGTAGTTCAGAAAATAGGTTTCTGAAATAACTAATGCTGTTTCCACTGCACTACAAGTTAAACATTTGATAGTTTTTGTTTAAAGTTTTTTAGAAACCAAAAAGAAAAGAAAGACGAAACATGATTCAACCATACTTTTCATATGCTTTTCTACCTATATTTTATTTATTAAAGATAAGTACTTTTTAAGATCATCAGACAATTACTCTCTATCATATTCTAACTCTTCAGCTAAGAGATGACTTTTAAATTAATTGAGTAGAAAATCATTTGGTTATGACATAGACTTAAGCTCTTTCAAATACCTTCCATTTGAATTAAATAACTTTTCAATTTTAATTAAAGATAAATTCTTTAACTATGAACTTGGGATAAAAAGATATATTAAAAATAAATTTTTTTTATGACAATATGAAATTCTCAACTTATTCTAAAAAATGCAATATTTATCTTAAAATTTGGAAATATAATATCAAAATTGTTGATAAAAAACTTAAATTACAATTTAAAACCTACATTAATTCTTTAATATATTTCTCTGGTCATATAAGATTTCATCTTCTTAAAGTTCCCAAATATGTTCCCATACAAATTGCGGCATGATCATTGTGTTTGTTACTAATAATCTAACAAAGAGTTTCTTTAACTGATTTCCAAGTGCTAATTCAATGATTTCCTTTATACTTTTAATAAATTCATTATTTAGGAAATGTAAGATAAATTTTTGATGAATTCTATTCATATATTAAGGTTCCAAAATGGAAAAAAAAACAATTTTCAATAATCTTTATACATGAATTTATCATTTTTTAAGGATAATTTGAAAAAAACTCAAAATCACGTTAGCTTGATAAATAAAGCTGAATTTTATATCAAATAAGGAAATTATAATTTTATAAACTGCTTGGTATCTATCATTTTTTATTTAAGTCCTATAAATATATTAAAAATTTAGTTTTTATATTTATAAATATTTTTAAATTTCTCTTTTAATTTTTATAAATGTCATTATGTAAAAGTGATAACTACCTATGAGATTATAAATATAATACTAAAAAAAAGGCTAAAATAAAAAAAAAAAGCTAAAACCAAAATAACCAATAAAGGTAGTAAAAGAGTTATAAGATAAAACTGATAAACAATCATAATAAATACTCTTATTATATAATAAGTCATTTATCTCATTTTAGTATATCAAGGCTGAATTTCTAGTCTATAAGAAATATTATAAATTAATAAATATATTGATTTAAATATAATGAATCATATTATCATATATTTTAAAGAGTAAACAATAATTTTTGACGTAACATTTTAAATTTGACATGAATTTGATCATAAATTTTTTTTTTCATCAATTGAATCTTGACAAAATTTTTGACACTAATCTAGTATCAACATTTTTAGCTCCAATATCAATTCAATTTTAACGTTTCTTATTCCAATATTAGTTTAATCATTCAATCAAATTGGAGATAAAATAAAATGACTAAATTATATCAAAATTAAAAATATTAGGACTAAATTAATGTAAAAAATTTTTAGTCTCAAATTGATTTCAAATAAAAAATATTAGGATAAAAAAATTATTTACTCTATTTTAAATTTGTAAGAGAGAAATGGATACCTTTTATAAATAAAAGGTTGAAAAATATAATATTGTTATAAATAAAATATTTTTATGGATGTCCATTATCATTTTTAATGATTGATTAGAATTTATTTATTGCTCACTTATCCCTTCCTCTACCGATCATTTTATAACATGTTATTAGCGATTCTGCTCATTTGTTTTTCCCACGATAAGGTGATCCTTCGTTCTTGTCATTTCAACAGAGTATATGATAACGGAAATGCTAATTTGACCACTGGTTTGGGTGTCTTATACAAACACCGTATAGAACTATAGCAGATGGACAAACGGTGCATAGATGGGAAAATTAAAAGAGGAACACTATAGTGGATCCTAATATTTCATTTTCCCTCTCTATCTTCATTTGCATGCACAACACCTTCTCAATCCTCTTCACTTTACTCCCACGACACCCTCTCCATTTTCTGTTTCCTTCCACTGAGAACAAAGCATTCCCTCGCCCCCTAACCCTCTCAAACCCACGTGCCTCCTCTTCCAACTCACTACCTTGGTCACAAGTCCCAGTCAATGCCTCCAAACCAGCTCCTACCTTAGTGAAGCTCACAAAGCCAGTCTTTCCTAAGCTCCTTAAGGTCACAAACCCATTCTCGCCTCTCCCTCTTAACATCTCTCTGCCACTCTCGATGCCTCTTTCTTGATTTCTACTGTGTTCTCGATGCTGTCAGCCTCGCCACCATCAATGGCCACGTCTTTGCCTGCGACGGACTGTGTGTGTCTTAGATGCTCTTCAACAGTTTCGGAGGTGCCCACTGCTCACTCTTCATCTCACCATTCCATAACCGATTTGGTTTAATCAGTGCACAAGAGGTTCAGTGTGCTCAGGCATTTTAATTTCATTTTTCACAGTCATATCCTTTGGAAGGTACCTATACTTTGTTCTTCCTTCTTTATTTTTGGCAAGTTTGGATTTTTTTAAGTAAAGTAGAATTTTCTTTGACATACTGTTTCAAAGGGTTGCAAATTTCTATCCTATTATTATGTATTGCATCCTGCTGTATTTGGTTTGAATTTTGGTGCTGCTATTATGGTTGGATTTTAATTAAATCGTAGGCACATCTTAGCATGTCAGACTCTTGTGTATTTGTATTTGTCATTACAATGTTAGTTATGCTCTTGACTTTTGTTTTCATTGATGACTGTGTTGTTGAGTGTGGTTGAGAGATGCCGATTTATCCTTGTGAATGAAATGCTTAGAGCTAGAGGATTGGTCTATGTTGCTGTGTTGAATTTGTAACTGCATGCTTCTTGCAATGTTTTGTGAATCTGTGACATATGGTTGGAGTTAAGTATTTGTGCATAGAGTATATTTTAATTTGGTTGCAAATTCATTTGCAAAAGGTTTTAGAGTTTTTTTTATCTTTTTGCTTTTGACTTGGGCAGCTATGTAGAAATTTATATACTATTAGATAGTCAGTTTTAATGTAAAATTTTTTGGTATCCGCTGATGTTGTGTTCATAGGTTCGGTGATTGACTAGTCTTTATATTCCTACATAGCAAATAGCACAAGGAAAAGGACGTACTAGGCGTTCTGTACATGGTATGTCATTCCATGATACCCAATATTTCATGTATTAAAAGTGGTAGTAGAGTTTAGAAATTAGAAAATACTAACAAATTTTTATAGCTATGTATTGTCACCATGTATTGACATGTTGGCTATATCTTAAATTGATAGTTGCACCTATAGTTGAAGAGTCTACAAGCTCAGGATCAGACAAGGAGTTTAATCCTACTGTAATCACTGACGGTGAGAATGGCTAGTCTATACAAATTCAACCTTTTGATTTTCAAAGCCTACGGTCTACTAAAATATTTAATCGAAATATGGTTCATATAGATGAGCATTCCTATAGTGATGATAGCAATGGTGATCAACAAATCTCCCAGAGTGTTGAGATCCCTGAACATGCGAATAAGCTCAAGAAGAAGAAATCTACAAAGCTTCGAACTGATGAAAACAAAAATAAATTGGGGAACATTTGCATTGAAGATAAGGAAAATAAAAATGGGGATGTTCCGCCTGAACAAAAGAAGAAGAAATCTGGCAAAGTATGCATTCATCAAACTTTTTTCCCTTTATAGTGAGGTTTGATGGTTTAGAGTTTAATAACAATGCATGTATACAGGCTATCTCCCTTAGTCAGTGCTCACCGAATCGTTTAGTAACGATTTGTAAGTCCTTGACTCTAGAGCAGCGAGACACGGTCATGCAAATAGGGTTTGGAGGACTTCTCGACATCAAATGTACAAGCCTTGATAAGAAGGTCTGCTTAAAACTGGTCAAGTGCTTTGATCTACATCAACACTGCATATATGCTAAAGGAGAAGAGATTCGACTCAGCCATCATGATGTAGGCAAAGTGTTTGACCTACCACAAGAAGGTATTTTACTTCTTCATATTGCTTAGGCTATTTTTATTTGCACATGAAAATTATGATATTTCGGGTGAAATAGAGTTGGAGATTCCTGAATTTGGCACAGTAGATCAAAGGGCAATGATAAGGGAATTCGATCAAATAATGGATGTCCAGCTAAGCCATATTATTGCCCAAGGCAGAGTCGATGAGCAGTTCAGAAGATCATTTATATTGTATGTGTTGTCATGTTTCTTATGCCCAATCTTAAAGATGGCGCCCTGTGCACAACTGTTAGGATCTATCGTCGATATAAAGAACATAGAAAAGTACAACTAGAGCCTGTTTGTGTTCAAGTGACTTGTAAGGCACTTGAAATCATACAAGGCCAGACAATACAAGAGTCAGGTGTCGGGGATAGGAGGTTGCATCTTCTTGCTCAAGGCATGGTCACATATTTGCTATAGTTTAGGAACAGCATTGTTGCGTAATTATTTTATAAATCCTTACCTTTCATTGGCTGACCTTCCTTTTCTATTGTGATTTCAATGTTTGTTTTTTGTTATTGCTACAGACTTTGTATTTTCATATCCACTTGGCATGACCCCATCGATGACAGAATGTTTCGTTGGTTCAATATTGGGATAATGACATGCTAGAAAAATGGATTCAGGAAGAGAAGATTAATGTGCTGGTAAATTCCAATCATCTATTGTAAAGATCTGGACTTGTGCTTATAGGCTAGAGTTAACTTTACATATATTACTGTAAGGATAACTTAATTTGAAAATACTAGCTATGAATACTTAATCAGTTTGTAATTCATGATAACCAAATACTTTGATAGGGGCTATTGTACCACGCAAAGGATGAAGGTGATCTTGTTGACCCAGTATGGTTGAAAGACAATTTTCAAACTGAGGTATAGTCCATGTTGTTTGGGTTAATGGGATTCTTGATTTCTTTCTCTGCTGTTTATATTATTGTGTAGCGGTGCTGTTTCATCATTTGAAAAATTAATGTTTGAGTTAACCTATGATGTAGTTGTTTCAAAATTTGGTTGCGGATAATATTAGGATGTATAAGGCACAAGAAGAAGTTGCTTTAGTTATTAATCGTCTTGTGTTGCCTTCAACTTCAACAATGCCCGCTTCCAAGCAAAAGGGAATGGCAGGTACTGAAATGAAAAAGGGCCATGGCAAGTTTGAAAGCAGTTGATAAGAATATACAAGAAGAGGACTTAATTATTGTCCTATTGTCCAGACCAATGAAGGACATGGTCGAACAAAGGCACTCAATACCTTGTACAAGTTTTGTATTAGGAAGTGAAGTATTCCAAAATCAGAACAAGAGTATGTTTTCTTTTGAATGTACTTTATAAATCTTTGTAATATAGTGTACTTATGTACAACTAATGAAGAATAATATTCTGTAGTTGACTAACTACTTTTTATTTATGGTTTAGGGTGCTGGTATCAATGTGCGAATACTTTTTGAATCGTGTTGACAAGATGAGTATGGGACGTAGGAAAAAACTTTGTAACAATGTATGGTGCATGTCTAAAAATAGCCATAACCATGTTAATTTGTTCTTTCATGAACCTTGTTGTAACCCACTATCTTGACATGCTTAGGTAGACAGTCTTGCCTAAAAATCTTTTTTTAGAAAGATTGGAATCCATCTATGCCATTCATTGAACAATCCACGCAGCCATTCATTTTTTTCAACATCATACTCTTTCAAGAAAGAAAACCATTTCTCCTCAAATTCCTCCTTCGTAAGAGTATCATAAACAGCTTCTTTCATTGCCGATTTGATTTGCTTATATGCACCATATCCCTTAAGTTTTTTAGGGTTTTTTTTCTTCATGATATGCCATAAACACCATCTATGGCGAGTATCAGGCAAAGCTATTGCAATAGCGTTTTGCATAACCTTGCATTGGTCAGTTGCAATCCTATTGGGTGACTTCTTGGACATGCATCTGACCCAATATTTGACAAGGCAGACAAACGTTTTAGTATCTTCTACTGATACTAAGCCACAACCAAGTAAAACTAACTGACTATGGTGATTGAAACCAACAAAGGCAGCAAACAGCATCTCATACTTGTTTGTTAGATAGGTCGTATCGAAACTAACAATATCTCCGAAGGCTTCGTATGCAGCTCGACTTCTAGCATTTGCCCAAAAAATATTTCTGATGCGAAACTCCTCATCAAGATCAATATCAAACCAGAAATTACTATTTTGCTCATTCATCGTACAAAAATAATCCAGCAAAGCTTTGGCATCTCCTTGCTTTCCAATCAAACGTCTTTCCTTGTTAATATAGTTTCTCACATCTTTTTCTACAAATGGAAAATTCTCGTGCCCACCAACATCGTGAACAAGAGTCTAAAAAGTCTTGTTTATCCTCACCGCTACCTCATCATGTAATTCAATTGTTCTTCTCACATGCATGTTAATATTTTTGTTTTTCTTAAACATTCTTGCTTTCGAAGGGCTAACTTCATGAGAATAATCAAGAACAACTGTTTTTATAAACCATTTTCCACATCCACCCTTCTTTGCCGTAATCTTTGCTTCACATTTGGCAGCTACGGTGGGACGTGTCTTCAAAGTTGTTAGTATCTTTGTTTGACTTTTTCCTTCCCATATGCATGTAAGAATCAAATAATTCATCCTCCATCCAGCCCATTTTTTGAATTTCTGACCTTCCATCCAAAACCCCTTTCAGTTGAATACTTCTTGTAGAATGTTTTAATAGCTTCTATTGAATCAAACTCCATTCCAACTGCTAGCTCAACTATTTCAGAGGTATCATTGGGACCATCAACCTCACTAATGGGCTCAACAACATTCTCAATGTCATGGTTGATTGATTCCTCCTCTGTAGACCTTTCCACCTCCATATATCTTTCCTCCTCCATTTACTTTAACTAGAAAATTAACCACCTGCACAAAATAGAAAAAAATAAAAAATCTCTTACAAAACCACATCAAGAAAGAGTATAAGAAAATTGGATGATGTTGGTACAAAATAAATGCACACATAGTTCACACACAAATTTAAAAGAAACTAATCATGAGTACCTTTACATTCCCCAAGCCTCATAAACTTACTGCGAATTTTTTAAATTTGTCGGTAATTGCGCTAATTGTTCCAATTCTAAATTGTTACCATTCAAATATAATTTTTTTTTGAGGCTGTAAGCCTTCCGAAAGCTCTAGCTCTATTTATTGGGTCTAGTTCTAGTGATTAAAAACCAAGGAATTGCTAACATGATTAGATCTCACAAAAAAAAATCACTATCTATAGCCAGTAGTTGCTCCCATATGAAGGTAATTTATTTCATAAAACAAGTAATTTTATAAATTTGCTAGTACATGTGTAGATTTTTAAACTTTTGATTGTGCACTCACCAAGTTGTACTTTCTTACAAGCACTACCACTCACTAATCTCACAATGTAAGAGAGCATTATCTCACATACACTCACAGTGGGCACTCTCTGTGCCAATTGGCTTAAAAATGAGCCAATACATCTATATACTTACATATGTTAGTGAAAACCAACCAACCACAGCAGCTACAGCTTAATAGTCTATGAATTTATGACAATGTATCCAAACTGCACCTCACTCACTAGATACTTATTTGCTTTCCAAGAGATTATTTGAATTATGAACCATTGCCATGCCCTTAAAAGTTTTCATAATGGCATTGTTTGTCTATTAATGAGTTCCAAATCTTTCACTGCTAGCAACTGCATTTTGGAGAATTTTCTTTCATGGATTATACCTTCTATCATTACTTCATATTTTACTCTCTAGATATTTCACTTTTATATAGTTTCTGAGTGCAACATCTCCAGTCTACTGATTTTAAACTCTTAACGAGTATCAAATTACTACATTTTAACTAATTACATAAAAAAACTTACAAAAACATGTACCAAATTATGTCACAACAAACTGTTTGCATCTCATAGCATATTAGCATTTCTACCAATAACAAAAGTTAAGAAATTGGAATCTCTGTTGAGTGTTTATTCACTGAAGAATTGAAGTTAGGACACTTGGACAAGAAGTCTCCTTGTTCCTCAAATAGAAACCTGATGCCAGATTAAATAATGAGGAGGCACTTTCACCTATAAAACCAACACAAAATTGAAATAAATTATTGGTTGAGAGCTGTAAAATATAAAATCTCTAATCAAATGTCAAAAACTATATACTCACGCTTTCTTCTGAGTGAGAGCTGTAATAAGTATATTGTTATTATGACCACTATAGTTGAATTTTGTACTGTACCTAAAATAGGCACGACACAAATAATGTAGATTTCATAAGAATAGTATTTGGAAATTTCAAATGGCCCTGTCAATTTTCAAAACTTCAGATCATTCATTCCAAAAACTATCATGACAAAAGGGGGCTAGAATTTTATGGAACATTAAGGCATTGCCATATAATGAAACATGAAGCGAAGGCTTTAACATTACATTAGCAATTCCCTGTCTTCCCCAAAAGAAGGAACCTAAAGAGAGAGGCTAAACTCCATAAACCAATTCTAGAAAAAACATATCCTCACCCTTTATTACCATTCCTCATTAATTAACTTCAATGACAAATCCTAATAAGTAATGAAAAAGGACTAAACCAATATACAACAAATGACCAAACGTTCTTACTCTATAAATAAAACTTAGCAATAACAAGACTAAGAATATTACCAAAATTGCAAGTAAAAAACAAAGCTTTAGGAAACATGAAAAGCTCATATATTAGTACACAAAACAAAAATAATTGTTCGAATACGAAAATTGGAAAGGAAAACTGGTAATGAATCATTGTGGATGCATGAATCATTGGGCTTCTAATAAAGAATCGAAGCTAAAAACCTTTTTTTTCCCCAGATTATTGAACAATAGAGAGATTCACGTGGCAATCTTAAAAGGGAAAGAAATGCGATACAAAAGAGAAAAATAATGAGAGAGAGAATCAAAGCATCCAACAAAGAAATGGAATAAAAGCAATGAATCTGATGGTGTTCTTCCTGAATCGCACACAAATCATTATGAAGAACTCAAATGAGAGGAAGATCAAAATGCAAAATGAGAAGAGAATGATAAAAATCAAACCTCTAACAATGTTTAGGAGGAAAAGAAGCGTATAAAAATCGTGAATCGATAGGGTCAATGAAATGCGGTCGTCAATGAGCTTGAGAGGGTTGAGATAGAACAAAATAGTAAGTGGTGAGCGGGTAAAGTGAATTGAAGGAATTAGAACGCGGAATAGGGTATCTGGTGGTGTGGGGAAGCATATATGGTGGTGGGATACCAAGGAAGGTTCGAGCCGGTGGTGGGGGAAGATTGGCAGCGGCTCTGCAGTGCTAAGGAGGATGGAACGCCGATGAAGGTAGAACCGGTGGTGGGGGCTTCTCCAACAAATAATAGGGAGGTGTTTGGATTGGAGGTAGTGTGAGCTGCTTTTGAGTTTGATGAAGTGAGGGAGGAGAGTGGAGTGGAGAGAACTGGGAACAGAATGTGCTAGAGGAGGGAAACCAATTTGGAGGGAAGAACTATGATGGACCAAAGTTTTTAACCCCATACATGCACCCTCTACAATTGGATATGGTGGCTATACCCCAGTGTCAAATTAGCACTGTTGATATGATAATTACTCCCATGTCATTGTAGGGTGGTGATGTGTGATGGTGTGTGCATGCCAATAATTATACTTTGCCTTCCCAAAGTCCTGAAGTCTTATTGGCTTTAAACACTTGGGCACAACATCCTTGCTATTTTATATTCATTTTCCAAATCCATTTTCCTTCGAGCATTTTAGGATCTCAAGGTTTTTTTTTTGGTCAACTTATTATAATGCTTTTTTTTAAGAATTGTCAATCAAATAATGCACTATCACAGCAAAATGTGCAAGCTTGAGAAGATTGATTTTGATCTCAAAGTCTATGATGAAATTGTGATATAATTGTATCAAAGCATCACGTAATCTGTACATTTTTGTTTTCAATCATTTAATTATTTTTTTTCCATTTTTAGATTATCTATAGAAATCAACGTCTTAATTAGTAATAAATTTTCTTAAATTTATTTACACTACTTTACATTACGTCACCAGTAGGATATTGATTTACGAATCATCATTGGACTTATATGCCTATATCAAATGAATAGTATATTAATTTAATTTTGAAATAATATATTATTATTTGCATGCCATAATTTCATATATTATATTTATATTGTTTGTTAATTTTATTATGTGATATTATAATATGTTGTTATTTGCATGTCATGATTTCATATATTATAATATGTTATAATTTATTCTTCTTTTATTATTTTCCTTTTTCTTTTCAATACCATTCCCTGAAGTGAAAGGTAATAATTCCCAGAAGTGAATGGAACATATACCCAAAATAAATAAATAAAATAATCATTCCTTGAAGTGAATGGATTATTTATCCACTTATAAAGATATTTATATATTCCTTGAAGTAAATATGTATATAAATTTCCTGAAGTGAATATTTAAAAAATCATTCCCTTAAGAGAATGAATTTTACCAAACACATTACCTAAAATGTGTGTTATATACGGTGTAAATACTATAATCTAAAGTAAAGCATTACATTCCTTTGAATGAATATCTTTACATTTTACATTCCCCGCATTACATTCCTTTGAATAAATCTCTTTGCATCTTACATTCCCCGAAGCGAATGTAAGAATAACTTTTCAATATTTATAATGGATAGATTTTATAATTTGGGAATTTATAATTAAGTTTTTATAGTTCATGTTTTATTATTTTGTTTTTTTTCCTTTCCATCTATTAAATTCACTTTTAATATTCATTATCATTTTATGTACTAGATCACACTATGTCGAATTTGACAAAACTTGAGTTTGCTGCACTCGACATAATTGGAAATAACTATTTATCATGGGTACTTGATACTGAAATACATTTGGAAGCCAAAGGCCTAAGAGATACTATTAGAGGAAAACAAGCATCAAGACAAGACAAGGCCAAAGCTATGATCTTTCTACGCTATCCCCTTCATGAAGGGTTAAAGGCAGAATATTTAACTGTGAAAGATCCATTAGAATAATGGGTCAATTTGAAGGAAAGATATGATCACCAAGAAATCGTGATTTTGCCTAGAGCTCGTTTTGAATGGATGCACTTGAGATTACAGGATTTTAAAACTGTAAATGAGTACAACTCAATAGTCTTTAAAATAAGTTCTCAATTACGGCTACATGGTGAAAAGATCACCAATGAGGACTTGTTGGAAAAAAACATTTTCAACTTTTCATGCCTCAAATGTGCTTTTGCAGCAGCAATACCCTAAAAATGGGTTTAAAAAAATATTGTGAATTGATATCTT
Source organism: Dalbergia cochinchinensis (assembly GCA_031216125.1). Classification (NCBI taxonomy): domain Eukaryota; kingdom Viridiplantae; phylum Streptophyta; class Magnoliopsida; order Fabales; family Fabaceae; genus Dalbergia; species Dalbergia cochinchinensis. Next base: position 45,927,568 of record CM062373.1, on the reverse strand, counting down.
GCCTCTTAGTAGCTGAACAAAACCACGAGCTACTAATAAAAAACCATGAAGCCCATCCAACTGGCTCTGCTCTATTCTAGAAGTGAATGTAGCAACCCATAAATTTGAAAAGGGAGAAAACCATGGTCATTGTCATGGTTGTGATCGTGGTCGTGGCTATGGATGTTGCAACTAGCATAATAATCAGAGTAACCGCAATGGTCATTTCCTCCCTCATCACCAAAAGTGGAATAATAATTACAAGCAAGAGAAAAATAAAGGTGCTTCGAGTTATCCTTCAAAAAGCATAGAGAACTTCTGCTATCAATATGGAATGAAAGGTCATTGGTCACGTACTTGTTGTACACTTGAACATTTTGTTAAGCTATATCAAGCTTCAACCAAAGGGAAGAGCAAACATGCTGAGACCAATCTAACTATTCACAACAATGAAGTTGAGGCAAATAATATTCAAGCAAATCTGAAACCCATCGATGATATTTTTGTAGATCTCAATGACATAATCAATTTAGAAGGCTCGAAGGATACTACACATTTGGATATAGCAGATTTCTTTTGAAAATTTAGTACTAGGCACTAATTTTTCTTTTAGCATTTCGCTTTTTTTTCTCTCCCATTGTTCTCTTTATAAGACTCTCAGTATTGTAATTTTTTTTATAATTTCTAATTGATGTTCCTATTTTTTTTATGAATAATAATGGATGTTTTCAAGTCGTTATCAAGATCCAATGTCGACAAAGAAGATGTATGTCTAATTAATAGTGCGACAACACATACAATACTTTAAAATAAATTATATTTTACTTCCCTTATTATGAAAGAAGCAAATATTAGTACAATTTCTGGTACTACAAAATTGATTGAAGGTTTTCAAAGAGCTAACATAATACTACCTGGAGGAACAAAATTTGCTATTAATAGTGCTTTATTATCTAGTAAGTCTCAATGAAACTTACTATGTTTTAAATATATTCGTCAAAATGGACATCATATTCAAATTGTAAATGAAGAGAATATTGAGTCTCTCCACGTCACAACCATTATTGAGGGTAAGAAATGTGTGTTAGAAAAATTACCTGTTTTGTCCTCCAGTTTGTACCATACAAATATTAGCACAGTTGAAACTTATGATACAGTAAACTAGAAGTTTACTGACCAAAATAATTTTACCCTTTGGCATGATCGATTAGGTCATCTTGGTTCAATTATGATGTGAAGAGCTATTGAGAATTCACTTGGGCATTCTCTAAGGAACCAAAAGATTATTCAATTCAAAGAACTCTCATCTGTTGCTTGTTCTCAAGGAAAATTGATTTTGAGACTATCACTGGTTAAAATTGGGATTGAATCACCTGCGTTTTTGGAACGTATTCAGGGTGACATATGTGGGCCCATTCACCCACCATGTGGACCATTTAAATATTATATAATTTTAATAGATTCATGATCAAAATGGTCATATGTGTGTTTATTGTCGACTCGTAACTTAGTATTTGCGAGATTACTTGCTCAAATAATAAAATTAAGAGTACAATTTCCAGATTATACCATCAAGACAATTTATTTTGATAACATTGGTGAGTTTAGATCTCAAGCTTTTGACAATTATTGTATATCAACTAGAATAACAATTGAAGAGCCTGTTGCTCATGTTCATGCATAAAATGGTTTAGAAGAATCCTTTATTAAACGCCTCCAATTAATAACTAGACCAATACTTATGAGAATGAAACTCCCTGTCTTTGCATGGGGACATGCTAGAGTACTTGTACAGATAAGACTAACAAGTTATCATAAATTCTCCCCCTTTTCAGTTGACCTTTGGCTAGGAGCCAAATATATCCCACTTTAGAATTTTTGGATGTGCAGTATATGTTCCAATTGTTCCACCACAACTCATAAAGATGAGACCATAAAGAAGATTGAGAATATATGTAGGATATGAATCCCCTTCTATCATAAAATATCTTGAACTAATAATCGGGGATTTATTCACAACAAGATTTTTCGATTGCCATTTTGATGAAACTATGATACCCCAGACACACGTTTCCTTAGACGAGTCCAGTACAGCCCTAAGGTTTCCCGAGACCCTCCCGTGTTGCCAGGAAAGCTCGGGTGGTGTGAAGGGCCAAGGGATAGAGTTAGAGTGTTGTTGCTGCAGAATTTTGTAGAGCATGCTCGCTGCAGCTAGTTTTGGTCGCTGCAATGAGGAAGCAAGTTAGAAGGTTCACTACAGTGAGTGTGAGCCTCAGCAGGTTCACTGTAGTGAGCTTTTCTCGCTGTTGCAAGCGAACCCAATGACAACATAGTACAAAATGATACAGTTTAGGATAAGTGAACCCCCACCCCTATAAAACACCCTAAGCTCAGGATTTTGGGGACAGAAACCGAACTCCTTCATCCCCAAACCCTTCCCCACTCTCTTCCACTCAATTCATCATCAATTTTTCTCCTTCCAAGATCAAAGGTAAAGGTTTATGTTGGTTTTTCATCTCCTTTCTCTCCTTTACATGTTCCATAGTTTGGGCTTTGTTGTTTCTTCCATTATTGTCAAGTGGGGGTGCTCCCCCAATATTGTTAGAGCTAGATTTGAGTTGTTTAAAGATTAGTGGAGACTAATCTTGAATCAATCTTGTTCTATGGCAGTTATTGGTGCCATTCCATGCTTCAAAGGTCAAGTTGGTGGTGCCCACATATTCCCGGCTCCAAACAGTGAGTAGGTTTGATCTCATAGCCTTAATTTTATCGCTATGCATATGTTTCTTGCATGATGTTTGTCAATTATGACATTAAAGGTGAAATTATGACTACATATATGATTTTGCAAGTATGGCAAGTTAGACAAAGAGCATGATTTTCAAAGAGTATGAATTATGTATTTTAGAAAACGATGGGACCATGATTGGTGTATAGATTGCTATTCATGAAGAGATTTATTGCAAGAATATATGATTTACTAAGTTGTTAGTATATCCGGCATGTTTCAAGAGTTATGACATACTTATATTTCTAGACTAGAGATTTTGAAATATGATTTTAGAGCATCAGTTAAGATATTTTGGCAAAGAATATAAAGCCAAGATGTTTCATTATAATACTAGAGATTTTCTGATTGTGGACTTTTCCATTTCAAAGTCGATATTAGAGTTATTAAGTTATAAAAAGATATTATCTTAAGAAATGAGATTTTAGAAATTCAGTTTTGTGATATTTCAAAAATATGGAATTCAGTATAATTCATAGTAACTGCCAGATACATATTCTGTGAGCTTAAAATCAGAATGCTTGCAAGCGGTGATCCCTTGGACATGATTTCACAGTCACAATTATGCTAAAGTCAGGTTGCTAGAGTTATATGAGTCCAGAATTTTTAGAGTTTTAAGAGTTTTCATATTTAAACAGTTTTACAAAGAGCTAGAGTATGATTGTATTTAGAGATTTTATGAATTATATTGATGATTTCAAGGAGTAGAGTATTTATGTATGAAAGAGTTTGATACCCAGATTAGAGTATATAATAGAGATTTAGAGAAAACAATATGTTTATTGAATTAGAGACTAGACGGTAGCTATAGAGAAATAGACAGTGAGTTAACAGCTGAACCCTGATCGTTAACTTTAATACCAAGTTGTCCCAAGAGGACAATATCATAGAGCACATAATGAAACCTATTTAAATGTCTGATTTAGATCCTTGATGGATCATAGAGAAGAGAAATTGCTATGCCATGGTTGACATGCATAGCTAGAGAGTGTATCGTTATGCAAGGCATAACTAGAGATCCATGTTTCTTTATTAGAGTATTGTTAATTATATTTTCAAAGATTATTAATGTTTTTAGAGAATATTTGATTTAAGAGTTGCTGTGTATAAGTAAAGAAAATGATTTCTTGTTGGAATAAGAATGTAGAGATGCTATTCTATAAATTTAAGAATATAAAGCTATATTTTCTATGAGATTATATATATAAATATCAAATGGTTTATGATTGTTGCACGTATATTGCATTATGGTATATTTCTTGGTTGTTCCATGTGGGTGATGGGTGAGAACTCACTCACTGAGTCCATTAACTCACCCTTCTTCTTTTCTCCTCATAGTCATAGGTACAGATGTTGCTCAGTCTTTGATTTGGCAGATATAGTCATTCTCAATGGTGAGTCTTACTTTGAAGTAAGGCTTAGTTTAGAGTCTTGTTAGAGTAGAGTGCTCTAGTAGATGTGCATGCAAGATCCGAGCCATGCACTATTTTCAGATTATGTATTTGATTTCAGTATTTGGATCGTTATGTATATATTTTCAGTTTACAAGTATGGATTTGAAATTGTAGAGTTTGATTAGAGTTTATGCAATAAACTTGAGATGTATTTATGATCCAGATCCCATATTAAATCGATTTTCAGAGTATGATTACGATAATTTCAGAGTTTCATATATTAAGTATCTCAGTTTTATATTTCCAAATATAAAGTTTAAATAAAATTTTAGATGCAGTTATGATTTCAGAATGAAAAGTATCTTATTTTATGCATATAGAGAGATTTAGAAGTGGCGAGGCTTATGTAGGGATGAAATTCCTCAAGTGCCGGTCACGTTCCCCATTTTGGTCGTGATAGAAACAATTTTCCTAACATTAGGGGGAGAAAATAAGCAGCTGAAAAATGAAATTACATGGAAAATATTATTGTTATCACATCCAGACCCTCGCCCAGGGCAATGCGAATTACAAGTACAAAAGATAATTTATTTGCAAAATGTTGCAAATCAACTACCAGATGCATTTACTAACCCGAAGAGAATTATAAAATAACATATACCAGTTACAAATGATCCGATTAGAATTATCATCCTAGAAGGACAACCTATTAGTGCAAATGAAAGTAAGCCACATTTGAAGCATGGTAGACCAATTGGTTCCATAGATAAAAATCCTCGAAAAAGAAAAGGGACAATTGATGAAAATGGTCATAATATGGAGGCAACTACTCAAAAAGAGTTCCAAGACAAAATTATTAATGAAACCCTATAAGAGGTTCAAGTACCTTAAGATGATATAGATGAAGAGATCTCAATAAGTTATGTCACTACAGGAAAAATATGGAACCAAAAACATATTGTTGTTGATAACATTTTAGCATATAATGTTCCAATTGAAATAATAAAGCAAGATGAAGATCATGAACCAAAATCTATCACAGAATGTAGACAGAGAAATGACTGGCCAAAATGGAAAGATGCAATTCAAGCTGAATTAACCTCACTAGGAAAACATGAAGTTTTTGGACCTATAGTCAAAACATCTGAAGGTGTAAAGCCAATGGGATACAAGTGGGTTTTTGTGCAAAAATGAAATGAGAAAAATGAAATTGAAAGATATAAAGCACGACTTGTAGCACAAGGGTTCTCACAAAAACCTGGTATTGATTATATGGAGACATATCCCCTCATGGTGGATTCAATTACACTTAGATATCTTATTAGTCTGCTAGTAAATAAAAAACTAGATATGCGTCTAATGAATATAGTTACAACCTACTTCTATGGCTCACTGGATAGCGAAATTTACATGAAAATCTCTGAAGGATTTAAAATGCTTGAAGCATATAAAAAATTCTTGAGAAGTTTGTTCAATAAGACTTCAAAAAAAATCCTTATACGGATTAAAACAATCAGGACGCATATGGTACGATCGCCTTAGTCAATATTTATTGAAAGATGGGTATAAAAATGATCCAATTTGCCCATGTGTTTTCATAAAAAGATTTGAATTAAATTTTATTATAATTGTAGTATATGTTGATGATTTGAATATCATTGGATCTGTTGAAGAGATTCCAAAAATTGTGGACTACTTAAAGAGGGAATTTGAAATGAAAGATCTCGGCAAAACAAAATTTTGTCTCAGCTTACAAATTAAGCACTTGACAATTGGAATATTTGTCTATCAATCAAATTACACTGAAAAAATCCTAAAACGATTTTACATGGATAAGACACATCCATTGAGTACCCCAATTGTTGTAAGATCACTTGATGTAAATAAGGATCCATTTCGACCTCATGAAAATGATGAAGATTTTCTTGGTCCTAAGGTATCGTATTTTAGTGCTATCGGGGCACTAATGTATCTTGCTAGTAATACATGACCAGATATTGCTTTTTCCATAAATTTATTAGCAGGTTTAGCTCTTGTCCAACTAGAAGGCACTGGAATGGTGTTAAGCATGTATTGCAATATCTTCAAGGATCCATTGTCAGGGGCTTATTTTATTCAAATGAATTTAGACACCAGCTAATTGGATATGCAGATGCATGCTATTTATTTCACATAAAGGCAAATCCCAAACATGCTATTTATTTATTTGTGGCAGCACAACTATATCATGACGCTCAACAAAACAAACCATAGCTACTGCTTTGTCAAATCATGCAGAGATAGTAGCAATTCATGAAGCAAATGGAGAATATATCTAGCTTAGATCAATTATCCAACACATCAAGGAAGCATGTGGCTTGCCTACAGAAAAGGAAATTCCAACAATCATGTATGAAGACAACTCTGCTTGCATAAATCAATTGAAGGAAGGATATATTAAAGGAGACAGGGCAAAACATATTTCACTAAAGCTCTTTTACACACATGACCTTCAACAGAATGACAATATTGATGTTCAACAAATTCATTCAAGCTATAGTTTGGCGGATTTTTTTTATTAAAGTGTTACCTACGTCAACATTTGAGAAGTTGGTATACAAGATTGGAATGCGTAGACTTCAAGACATATGTACTGTACTCTTTTCCTTAACCAAGGTTTTGTCCTAAAATGGGTTTTCCTGGTAAGGTTTTTGATGAGGCAGCTTATTATACATATTACAAAGACATAGGTAGTCTTTTTTCTTTCACTAAGATTTTTTTCACAGGGTTTTTTCTTAGTAAGGTTTTTAACGAGACATATCTACCACATGGACACCCAAGGGGGAGTGTTATAAATAGAAGATTTTTATGGATGTCTGTTATCATTTGTAATGATTAATTAAAATCTCATTTATTACCCATTAATATAATATTGTAAATCATTTTATTTCAATTTTATTGAAAATTCTATAAATAGAGACCTATAGTGACATTGCAAAATACAGAAAAATAGAAAAAGTCTCTCATTTTCTGATCACTTCTCCCTTCTTCTACTTATCATTTTTTAACAAATACTATTATCTAATGGGTTATTAAATATCCATATTGATGCTTTAAAAATAGATACCTTTTAAAAACAAAGGAAGAGGAAAGTATAATACTAATATGGGCTATTATATACCCAAATTGATCACTTAAAAATATATCAAATAATAAATTAGTTTTTTAAAATTTAAAGATCTTAAATTAATTTTTCACATTGTAAAAAAAAAAAAGATGACATATTACGGTCTATAAGAAATCAATTTGTACAATTTTTCTTTGCACGACGTCCAATTTATCCATTTTTAAAATACGAACATCCATTTGGTATTTTCAACCTCCGATAAACTAATTTATTGCCCAATATATATCTTGAGTGACCAGTTTGGCATTGTCCTCAAATATATTTTTCGATACGTGTGCCTGTGCTGGCTAACCCAGAACTTTCCCAGCGTGAACTCATCTCACTAGTCACATATTGGATTTTGATCCTCCAACTGACGCTCTATTCTAGTGTATTCCTTCAGCGCTACAACCGTCACATCATTATTTAGCACGCGCACACAGAAAAAGAGAGAAAAGATAAAGAGAAAGAGGAAGAAGAGGAACAAACAAAACAAGAGACAGGATGTTCAAGAAGGCGGTGGAGGTTAAAGCTCACCAGAGGCTATCCGGTGCCGACAGGAAGAAGCTCAGGCGAGCCGTTAGGGACAAATTCCCGCGTGCTTCCGATTCCGACTTGGATGCCTTGCTCCCTCCCAAGGTACTACATCATATCATATATCATACCATATCTTACTTTACCCCATTTCATTTTATTTCAATCTATTGATTAATAAAGGTTTGAGGAATTGTATGATTTAACTGCATTGATAAAGAAAAACAACAAAATATGCGTAGCATACCATGGTTAATTGATATACTAGCACAGCTAGCACTAAACTAATTTGTTCGTGGATGTTTCCGTGTCCTATAACTCAAACAAGGGTTTTAAAAGTGGTTTTTTTTTTTGGCTGTTATTTCTCTCTCTTTCTGTACTGCACTGGATGCTTCTCTTGAGCTTTCATTTGAGACGTGCTGCTAAAGAAGAGGAAGTATAGAATCAATAATTTGTTATGTTGATCTCTTTCTTTTTATTTTATTTTTGAAAATTCGTTGGGAGAGAGTAGTTGTGATCGTAATAAAATGTGATGTTATGGACTAATCTGTACTTTCATGTACTACCAGGCAGAGATAACAGTGGCCAAGTATCCAAACCGAGTACTCGTCTACGGTGTGGAGGGAGGCTTCCCGATGTTTTTCGATGTCGATGGGCGTGGCTCGGAAATTTACCCCACAGGTATGTGTGTAGTCCTTGTGGTTTAGCTTGGGATCATTAATATGTGGGATTGAACTTATATCGCTGTGATATCAGCTGTGGTAACTGCAAGGGTACCGAGAAAATGAACTGCAAAATGAAAATTGAAAATTTTAATATTTACCCCAGTCTATGGTGAACTTTTCACATAGATCAACCAGTGATTTTATAATATTGATATGGATATAACTTTAAATTATATTTTGAATAATTGATATATTGCTATGTGTAGGGTTCATTATGAACCCGAGCCTATAGTAACATTACTCAAGTGGATGTACATAATTGCACCCTTTGATCTTACTCAGACTTGTAATGCTGGTGTATGTTTACGAGTTTAATTTATCATCTTTTATTTTTTCCCCTGCTTTTGCTATTTTCATTGCAGTTTATGCTCTCTGGACAGTCCCTGAGCTTCTGCCTGCTTTCATGCTGAAGGGTGGTGAAGTTTCTCGATTTGTTATAGGAGGAGCAGACTTAATGTTCCCAGGTATAAATGTTCCTCCTGAAGGTCTTCCATCATTTGTGGCAGGGGAAACTTGGGCAGTGAAAGTACCTGGAAATCCTGCTCCAATTGCGGTAAGTTCTATTGCTTGTTTCTATTCATCTCCTCCACTGTAAGAACCTGTTGGCAGTGTCTGTAAGGTGGTAGTCATTGCTAAAATTTCATTCATTCTTATGAAGGTTGGGAGTACCACAATGAGCAGTGCTGGAGCATTAAAGGCTGGATTACGTGGAAAGGCATTAAGAATAACTCATTATTATCGAGATTTGCTTTGGCAAGTATATCTATAGTCTGTTCTCTGATTGATGAGTTAAACATCTTTCATAATTGAAGTATTTTTTCTGCTTGGTTGTGTTTTCAGGGAATCAGTTGAGGGCTGTTATGTGCCCAATGCAGGTTTTTTTGAAGATGCTGTGTTTGAGGATCCTTCGTTTTTATCACCACCTCAGAATTCTGATTCAATGGAGGTTGCTGGTGAGACTTCAAATGATCAACAGAACAACACAAAAACCAGTGAAGTGGAGGAATCTGTGGAAGTAAGTGAGTTACAAGCTGATTCCGGCCCTGCATTGACGACACCGGATGATGATGAAAATGAAACTGCAAATGAAATAACTGTGGGCATGGCTGAGTTGAAGTTACCAGATACTGGCTCTGCTGCTGACTCAAATGAACAGCATAATCTATCAACTGCAGAGATAGATTTGCTGTTAGATAAGTGCCTTCTACAAGCATTGCATACTACAGTGAAGGACAAAGACCTTCCTATGCCGGGAAGCACTTTATGGTGGGATTAACTCTCTCTCTCTCTCTCTCTCTCTCTCTCTCTCTGGGTCTGTGTGTGTGTGTGTGCACCAAAAAATCTAGCAAGCCCAAATTGTTGGTCATTTGTTTCAATTCAAAATTTTAATGATAATTTAATTTAGTTAGGCTGGTCGTAATATTGACCAAAAGACAATGTAGTGTTTTTTATACAACACTGCTTCTATTAAGCACAATACTGGATACGTGTTTCCATCATCTTTCCTTTGTGCTGTTTGCTAGTTGTCTAATCGGGCTGTTGAGAAACAGAGAAGGAGAGAAAACCATAGAATGAATCCGTGTGTCTTAAACTACACAACGGAGAAAATATATATAGACAATGTGCAATAAATACCCAATAATTACAAAGATATATCTTCCCAATTATAGATACTACATATTTACAGATTCTAACACTCCCCTCGTTCCAGATATAGATCATATGCACCTAGCTTGTTACATAGGTAACTTATTCTAGGCCCTCTTAATGATTTGGTGAGAACATCTGCCAGTTGGTCATTTGAATTGACGAAACTTGCATGATGTCTCCGTGATAGAATCTTTTCTCATAGTTGACAATCAATCAACTCAATGTGTTTGGTCCTTTCATGAAAAACCTGATTTGAGGCAATGTGTAAAGCTGGCTTGATTGTCACACACAAGTGTCATGTGCTTGGTTTCCCAAATTCCAGTTCTTTGAGGAGTTGCCTAAGCCAGATAAGCTTACATGTGGTTGAGGCCATTGCACGCAGATCCGCCAAAGACTAGACCGTGCCACTACGCTTGCTTTTACTCTTCCAGGATATGAGATTGCTTCCAATAAGTATACAATACCCTAAGTGGAACGCCTTATCGAAGCGGGATCCCCAATCAGAGACGAATACCCAACTATATCAAGATGCCCCTTGTCTTCATAAATACGTCTTTGCCGTGCTCCTTTGACATACTTCAAATACGTGATGACAAGATCTCCAGCTGAGCTTCACATGGTGAGTTTAGGAATTGACTAACCACACTTATCAAGTAATGAAATGTCCGGGACGAGTAATCGTGAGATAGTTCAATTTCGCAACCAATCGCCTATATCTCCTAAGGTCGATGAAGCGGCCTCTCGATTTGGTAGAAGCTTGACATTAGGGATCCATAGGAGTATCAACTGGGTTTTGTAAAGAAGTAAACCTGCTTTCTCTAGAATGTCAACAACATATTTTCTCCGAGAGAACTATGCCATATCTTTGGATCACGACTTCAATACTCTAGGAAGTATCCGCCGAAGCTTGCCAAGGTCTTTAGTCCTGGAAATGCTTGCATAGGTGTTGTTTGATCTGTGTTATACCCCGAAAGTGTCGCCCCTCAGAATGACAATATCATCAACATACACAACTAGGTAGATGCAACCTCTCTGAAAGTATGACGATAAACACTGAGTGGCCGGCTTCACTCCGAGTCATATACCAAATTGCCGAACCACAAGTGGAGAACCTTCCAAACCAAGCCCGAGGAGCATCGCTTGAGACCATACAATGATTTATGGTAAGACGATAAACAAGGCCAGAAGACTCTCGAGCAACAAACCTGTGAGATTGCTCCATATAAACCTCTTCCGCAAGATCACCATGAAGAAAGGCATTCTTAATATCCAACTGATGAAGAGGCCAATGACGCATAGCAAATGGTATAGAGAGTAAATGATTTAATGTGGCCATCTTGGCAACAGGGAGAATGTATCACCATAATCCAAACCAAAAATCTGAGTGTACCCTTTGGCTACAAGACGAGCTCAAGACGGTTAATGTGGCCATCGTGCCCCACTTTAATCAGAAAAATCCACCGACAACCAACCACGATGCATTACGAGGGAGAGTCACCAGGTCCCAAGTACCACTGTCCTCGAGTGCACACATCTCAAGAATCATACCTGCTCTCCACCCAGATGGGAAAGGGCCTTACCGCAGCCTTAGAATAGACACAGAGGACAAAGAAGACAAACAAGCATAATGTAGAGAAGACATGACGGTGATAACTCAAGGCGATAATGAGGAGATGGGGTTACGAGTGGAACGAATACCTTTGGCGAAGGGAAATGGGAAGATCAGTGCAACCGGGCAGACTCAAGGCGACGGAGGATCGGGCACCGGAGGAGAGTCCACATCACCAAGATAGGCTCTGAGGAAGGAGCAGGTGCAGCAAATGATCGTGGGGTTGGGGCAATGGGTGGTAGAGGTGGACAGACTTCTGGCCGACGGAGCGCGTGGTAGGCAGACGGCCGAAGTGGAGGTGTAGGTGTAGGAAAAAAGGGGTGGCAAAGGCACAGGGTGGTCACAGGAAGGGAGTTCCTCGGCAGAGAGGTGAAATGGTGAGATGACTCAAAGAAAGGAATAGTGTCAAAAGTAACATCCGCGGAGACAAGATAACGACGCAGTAGTAGAGAAAACACCTAAAACCTTTGAGACCGAGTGTAACCAAGAAAAACACATTTAAGTGAACGTGCAGAGTTTGTCAAGACCAGGAGTTGCTGTGAACAAAACAAGTGGACCCAAAAACATGGGGGAAGGGAATGCAAGGGGTCATGAGGAAATAAGATGGAATGGGAACTTGAGCCCAAAATGTAAGAGGCATGCGACAATTAAATAACATGCAGCTTAAAACAAAGACGCCTTCAAAAACGAAAGGTACATGATGATGAAGGAGAAGAGTACGTGGTGGTTTCAATGAGATTTATTCTTGCGCCAAAGAACCCCATTTTGTTGGTGTATGAGCGAGCACATACGCCTGAAGAATCTTATGAAGCTAAAAATTTTGAAAATCGTGAGACAAATATTCTTTGGCATTATCACTACGTAAAGTGCGAATAGGAACACCAAAATGAGTTTTTATTTCTTCATAAAATGTAGTAAAAACAGAAACAATTCGTAACTGCTTTCAATAAAAATAACCACGCATAACCCAGAATAGTCATCAATAAATGTAACAAAATAACTAAATCCTAAACTAGACACTGGTGCGACTAGGACCCTAAATATCTGAATGAACTAAAGCAAATGGAGATGCAAATACGATTTACTAACACTATCTGAAAATGACTCGCGTGTGTTTCCCAAGTTGACACGACTCACAAGGCAACCGGAGAGTTTGGTCGGCTAGGCACCATGCGCGCAAAGTTGGCAAGGCCGATGTCCTAACCGGGCATGGAGGGTGAGAGATCGGGCAGAGGAGCAAACACTGACGAAGTGAGTTTAATGGGGAGGCTACGAGACTCACATCCGGTTACAATCGCTCGTCCGTGTCTTGGCCCCGCAAGTAAACAGAGTCTTCATGAATGAAATAACACAGCTTGAGGGCTTTAGTTAACCGAGCATAAATAGAGAGTAGGTTGGAAGGGAGAACCAGAACATAAAGGACGTAATCAATCGACATAGAAGGAAGGGGATAGGTGCTCCACCTGCGAGACCGTGTGAGAGAACCATTAGCTAAAGTGACAAGTGGGCAAATATCCGTAAGTAGAAAGCGTAGAAAATAAAGCCTTATTACGAGATATGATCAGCAAGGCAGGGTCAAGAACCCAAGGACCCAAAGAGGCCGACCGAGAGACAAGCAAAAGAATTACCAGAGTGTGCAACACAGGCAAAGTGGAACCACGCTTCCGACGTTGCTCAAACCACTTCAGAAATCAAAGATAGTCACCTCTGGAGACTGTTTGGAGCAGAGTGATGAGGCCGAGGGAGCAGAACACCTACTGGGCAACATTAACAATGAGGCGCAGTGAGGATGCAAAGAGTAACAACGATCAATGGTGTGGCTCGGCTTATGACAATGGTCACACTTAGGGCGGGCTTCCGAGAACGCCCACGATCGTACTGGGTGACGAGTGCAGAGGTATCAATCGAGGCCGGAGGAAGGAGCAACTCACTGGTTTCATGAACCCGAAGGAGAGAGCGGGACACCATGGAGAGAGTAGCACGCTGCGTGATCCCGTAAGCCGATCACGAGAGCGTACTTTGAAGGTAAGCCATAAAGGGCCAAGAGCATAAAGAAAGAGCTACGTTGCTCCAATTCCTTCTCTCGCACGCCAGGGGCAAGAGTTCATTGAAGTCATGGAGTGCACCAGAATCTTACCCAAATAAGAGGACATAGAACCATCAAGTGGCGAGAGCAATGATACCTATGAGATCCTCGACAAACACTGCATGCACGCTGAGTGTCATTGGTGAAGAGGTTTCTCCGCGCCAAACAGATTCACAAGTGACACGGCCGAAAGATTTGTTTGATGGAAGGAGCAATGGTGGACTTGAGGATGCTACAAAGTCGGGCATCAATCTTAACCATGGGCGCTTTATCCACCGGGATGTCGATAAATTTTTGTGGTGAGGTGGTCAACATAGTCCCCGCCCGCCAACCAAAGTTTGATGCCTGATGCCCAAGTATCATAGTTATTGCCATCAAGTTTATCAAAGGGAAAGAGCCACACTAACATAACTCGTGAAGGCGGAGGATCGGCCTTTGAAACACCCTTATCATCGAGGGAAGAGTGGTCACCATGGGTACAAGGCGAGGCAGGCGTAATGGGAATTTTAAAAAAAGGTCACGCCGTTGCCGGCACCTGGACGCGGCTGGGCGACGTATCCGAAAGAGAGAGCGGGCGCGAGTCAAACGCAGAAGACGGCCGGCAAAGAACGGCGTCGGACGCTGCTACCATACGCCGGACATGCGCGGCGTAAAAACACCGCAGGAGAGAGGCCGCGCTGGGGAGCGGAGACGCCGATGGAGCCGCTGGCCGCCGGGGTTGGCCGCGCACGTGAGGCGAGGGTCAAGGTGAGGTTGCCGGTCAGAAACGACGCCGAACCGGCCGTCATGAGGAAACAATGCATGGCGAGAAGCTTGGGACCGAAAAAAAAATTTCTCCCGAGGGCAAATGGGCCTCTCTCGACAAACGAGTAGGGTTTCTGCCTGCGCCAGATACCATGTCGAGAAACAGGCGAGAATGAGAAAACCATAGAATGAATCCGTGTGTCTTAAACTACACAACGGAGAAAATATATATAGACAATGTGCAATAAATACACAATAATTACAAAGATATATCTTCCCTAATTATAGAAGTGAACATCTTCCTCAAATTACCTCTCTCTTGGTAAAAAGAATATGGTGATAGAAGCAATAGCAAATCTAGTTTTTGCAGGCCGCATAATAAACTCTCTCTGGTTGATGAACTTATGACATTCAACACGATGTGAAAATTGTTGATTTGTTTCTACATATATCTCTAAGTGGTCATGATTTGAAAATGACTATGGGTTGGATAAATATAAATTGCTTTTAGTTCTTGTGAATGAAAAATTTCTTTGAGCTACAGCTGCAAAGTTGTTTCATGCTTGCTTGTTTTCAAGGGGATTTTGTGATGTATGGATGCATCTCTTGTGATGCTTTGTCTAATAGGATAACAAGGTTCTGCATTGATCTCCACTATGGCAAATTAAGAAAAGGCACAATATGTGTTGCAATTACATGCATTGATCCTTCCATTAGTCTGTGCCATTAGAATATTAATAAAAATATTTGTGCTGCTTCTAAATTTTGAATACTAGTGTCGGATCATTGTGGCTTAGTTGCACTTTTCGTCCCTTTAGTTTCATCAAATTTCAATTTTGGTTCTCTTTCTTTGTTTGTGACATTTTAGTGCTGTAGGTTCAAAATTGATGTAATATCCCTTGTCAAATTGATGCTGACTAGGCACTTTTTTGGTCATATGGTCAGTGCCATGTCCTTAATGTGAACTTTCATGAACCAAATCTCCCAATAGTTCAAGCTGTCATGTAGAGGTCCATGAATAGACTGTCCATGAATAGACTATGTCCCCTGATATAAGAGTCCTTTAGGCTTGATGCTTTGACCATGCAAAGGTCCACTTACCATGTGCTGAAATTCAATTTATTTTTATTAAAAATGAGGACAAGAAGGATCAAACTCTATAATTTGGTCATAAGGGTTTTGATATCATGTTAGGAACCAACTTACCCAAAGGCTTAATCTGCCACGTAGAGGCTCATAAATAGCTTTATATCTAACATAATTGTGTGCCTTCATCAAAATCTATCCAGAGCAGCAGAAAGGGTATTGCCACATGTGCAGTGTCAAATTGATAAGGGAACTTAATTGTATGCATTGGAAACTAAAGGGCAACACTAACATTGTTGCAATGAAAAGAAAAGGGTAAAAACTTCATGCTCCTTGTGTTCAAAGGGATGTGTTAAGTCTCACAAGCTTTTGAGAAAGGTGGTTTATAATACCAATGACCAAGTAGTTTGTTAGAAATGAAAAAGATATCATATAATATCTTCACTATATCTTTGAATATCAAGGAGTATTCTTAATGATCTCTCAGGATTAGTTCTGATATTTACCATTATTTCATGATTATTTCCTTATTTAATTAGGATGGGGGTGATAATATTATTATAAATAGGGGTAGGTGTTTGTTTCTTGTAACACACCATACAATATACATCAATATATTTTCAGATTACCCTAAATTTCTATCCTCTTTTCTCCTCTTCACTATCTAACAACCACAATTACAGCATGCTATCGGAGCGGTCCACCATGACCTGTATCCATTAATTTGCTGCAAATTCCAGATATTACTTGTACTCTGTCCCCTACTATTACTCCAGTAATTTCAAACATCAAACTGCCATTGTTTTTGTCGTGGATTGCATTTCTGGCCTTCACCACTATTTTGTGTCACTCTGGCAACCTTCCCCTTCTGCCTTCTCTGCCGTGCACCACTCCAGTAGTCTCTGGCCCGTTTTTGTCATTGTAAGTCACTCTAGCAGCTTTCTGCTGCCACAAACCTTCTTCGGACACTGTTCTCAGCCATCGCCGAATTTCCAGTAAGGTTTCAGACTGCCAACCACCACTTACATGCCACTGCATCGTCCTTCCAGTTGTCGGCCCTTTCTCTGCTCTGTCATACATTCTAGTAGCCCAAACCATTGTTCACTGCCTTCCTTTGTTGCCGACAGCATTTTCCGGTGACGTTTCCTGCTCGCGACCTCACCATCAGGATTGCCTCCTTCTATGCGGTCCAACCTTGCAGCCGGCCTCCAGAGATACCCTTCCACGCGCCAACATGTGTGTCTAGTTTGTCTTGTAGAACAACCACCCACCATTATGCATGGCGGAGCATACGTCAGTGTCTCCAGCCGCCACATCCATCTCCAGACTCGCCTTGCTGAGCTCTTCATGGATCTAGTCTCAGTTTCCTCAGTTGTGCACTTTGTTGTCAAGTGATGAATATTTGGTTGTGCTTCCTACCAACCTCCTATTCAAAACCATGCCAATGGTAATATTTGGTCATGCTTCCTGCCAACCTCTTGTTTGGAATCATACCAACGGTGATATTTGTCTTCCTCTCAGTCATGCTGGTGATATGCTCTTATGGCTTCTTTGGATCTCCAATTTTTCAACTATCCAAGTCTTCCATATGTTGTTCTTGCGATTTATTATTGCACAGATGAGAAATTGTCAGTCGTCTTTCTCTCTTCCAGCCTTCATTCCTAATAGCTGTGTCTCTCTTCTTCTTCCTAGTCATGCAATTCTCTAATAAGTTGTTCAAGTTGATGATCATTGCAGCTGTCTTGTTGTGTTATATTTTTCAGATGTATCCAGCATCCTTGGGTTACCTTGCTAGTTTTCAATAGAGATCATTTTTTATCTCAAGGGTTTGATTGTAAAATCTTAAAGCTTCAGCTTGAGGTGGAGTGTTAGAAATAAAAGATATCATATAATATCTTCACTATAACATTGAATATCAAGGAATATCCTTAATGATCTCTTAGGATTAGTTTTGATATTTACTATTATTTCATGATTATATCTTTATTTAATCAGGACTAGGGTGTTACTATTATTATAAATAGGGGTTGGTGTTTGTTACTTTTAACACACCATACAATATACATCAATATATTTTCAGATTACCCTAAATCTCTAGCCTTTTTTTTTTCCTCTTTGCTATCTAACACCCTCAATTTCAAATATAGTTTGAAATTCTATCCTTGTTTGCTCCTATTCTTTAAACAAAAGTTAAATTTTAGCGCCAGGTAGGGTAGACTTGTACACTATCCATGATTAGTGCTCGATGGGCATTTGTGTGAAAGACATGTTTGAGATTAAAATCGCTTATGCGCTTCTATCGAACGGCTTAAATTTTTAGGAAGGATAGTTCATGAGACAGTGGAATAATGAAGCATTCCTACTTTCAAATTATTGGGCAATTTTTTGTTGAAGTTTGAGATGATTAGAGGAATTACTACGTTGTCATTTTTCCTTTTCTTAACAAGTAGTAATAAATGTATTTTTTTGACTGTTGCAGGTCAAACCATGTGTTGCCATGTAGGCCTTCAGGAATGACTTTAGACATCAAGAAATCGTCCTACAAGAAGTTGTCAAAGTGGTTACAAGCAAAATCCTCCTCTGGCTTGGTATGTCATCTGCTGCTTTCTTTTAATTGGAGAAGTAGAATATCAGCAAATATTGACTGAAGAGCTTTTGATCATTATAGGAGTTTATAAAATTAAAATCTAGAATGTGCTGAAGCAGGTCTCTGCTTTGTAGTATGAATGAATGTTGGAAGTTTCTCTTTCGGCTAGCTCCACTGATTTTTGTTATACTTCCTCTTGTCAAAACCCTTTCTTCCAACCCAAAAACAAACACTGAGGTTTTCTTCTGTTAAGATGCATATTTAACTGGAGCATTTAGACCTGATGGAGCCTCCTCAGCATGTTGGATGTGTAAGCCACGATGATGAAAGGAATAAATTTAAGACAACATTTTGCAGTCTTAGAGTTGCTTCCTGAAGAATTTAAATGGGAATAGTGGACTGGATTAGAGTAGTTTTAACTCCGTGAGTATGTTATCAACTTATCATCTGGAAGTTATTAAAACAGATAGCTGCCCTAATTGGTTACTGTGACGAAAGACTGAATAGGAAATGGAGAATTCAACGTTCTAAATTTTCTCATGTCAATTTCAACCTATATTGTCCAGCTTTTGCAAAGTTTTTGGTGATGGTAATACTTTTTGAAGGGATCTTTGTTGTAGTGGCTGAAACCAACCAACAGAATCATTCTCAATTTGGGTTTTCATATATTGTTACCTTTTTGGTATATGTGGGTTTGATGAGATATTGAAGATTTGAGACTATTCATGGGGTTTGTTTTAAGTGTTTCATGTATTGTAGTCAAAGCAATTTGCATCATGAGACAAACCAAGTATAAAATTAGGTCTGATTATTGTATGTATGTTGTGTGTAAGTAGTTTATGGACCTTTTTGACATGTACTTTGTGTACTGTTGACGATTTGTCCTATGCTAGTAATGCTTTTGCATTAGATTTATTAGCAATGTGGTACCTGGATTCTTTTTTCATGATTTACATTTTGTACAGATATCAGTGAAAGAAGATAAATACAAAAAAGAGACCATGCTATTAGCAGTAAATCGAAACCATGCGGATTATTCATCCTTCAAGCCTGAAAAACGGCCAGTGGAGAAAAGTGACCAGCCCGGTGTTCACTCTGCCAATGAAATTCGCTCATCCAAAACTCTTGAAGTGGCTGAAATCTACAAGCCAAGTGTACATGTCAATCCCATATTTTCATCTACAGGCGCTGATACAGGCAAACTTTATAGTGCTTCTGAAGCTTCTGATATTGTCTTCAAATACATTGAAAAAGAAAATCTTGTGAAGCCAACAAATAAATCAATTGTGGTTCTAGATGCTGTATTGTGTGATGCATTGTTCAAGGGAGCTATTAAAAAAGGAGCAACATATCCTACAGAAATTCACAAGAAAGATTTAGGCTCAACATTTGTGAGCCGCATGCAACCTCACCATGTTGTGACCAGAGGAAATGAATCTGTAGTTCGTAAAGGTGCCCTTAAAACAATTCAGTTAGTGACGGAACGGCGGCAAGGTAACAAGAAGGTAACCAAACTCTCCGGTATGGAAAGCTTTCTTATAGATGCTGAAGCATTAGCATCAGAACTACAGAAGAAGTTTGCTTGCAGTACCTCTGTTCAAGAACTACCAGGTATTTTTTGGTCACATTAAATTGGAAATTATATATTGGTTTGTGCTTGTTTTCAAGAAATGTGGGATCTACAAGCGGATAAGTGTCTTTATTTTCCTAATGCATGATAGGTACTGCTTCCTTTGTTTAAATTCAATCACCTGTTGTGGTGTTGATTTTGTCTATGTTTGTATAGATTTTTCCCCCCTATGATTGATAAAATGCGGATACCTGACATTATCAAAGCCTCATTTTGGTATCGAATTTGGAAAGAGAGAACATATCAAATCTCTGCAGTCCCCAGCTGCTATACACTCTTTTCCCCTTTTCGTTGGTCTTTCTTGCCTTCTGACAAGTTGGACAGTTCCTTCTCATAGTAACGAATGCCTCAAAGGTAAAACGTCTGAGATATTAATGAGAAAACACAAATAATTACCAGTGGAATCGGTGCTTGTCTTACTGCTGGGCGAACCAAAGCTATACTAGTTGGTGTCACGTGCTGCTATACCCTTGTGCTTAGAGGGCCGGGGGCTGTTTGCGAAACTAAACTGATGTAGACTTGAAAAAACCTTAGCGGGAGCTTAAGCTTTAAGTACTATGACTATGTTGACCTCTCTTGAGTATGTAGGGAGTGGCAACTGCATGGTAATTTGATGCATATGTTTCATAAGAAAAACCCAAATTGAGACCATTAAATTGACCTCTCTGTTTGGTAAATTCTTCTGGACACCATTCGATGTTTCGTGCATCCTTCTTTGTGCCAATGTAACACGGTGAAGATAGGGATGGGGGAATCAACAGCCCTGTTTGGTTTGCATTTCATTTTCTGTTTCCTTTTTCTGTGTTTTCTGTTCAGGATTTTGTTAGGAAATAGTGAAAAACAGGAAATGAACAAAGAATATAAGATTTTATTGTTTTAACTGTTTTTATATTTCTTTTACAAAATTCTGAGAATAGAGAACTCAGAAATGGAAACCGGAAATGAAAATAGAAACCAAACAGGCCCTAATTTCATTTTTATTTCATCAGTTTTATTTGTACTGGCCCTGGGATGGTGCCCAGCACTGCACACACCTCTGATTTTTAGTATTGTGGCTTGTGAAGTGTGATTGTCATTTAATCAAATGATATGCATCTGTTATGATGTATCTGAAATTTGAAATGTGCTGGCAGGTAAGAAAGGGCTTGAAGTTTTGGTTCAAGGAGGAGTTATTGATGACTTGGCAAAGCATCTGATTGAACAATATGGAGTTCCAAAGAGATATATTGAAGTTCTTGATAAAACCAAGAAATGAACTACATAAAGTGGTTATTTGTAACACTCTTTGCTACTTGCTTTGCTTGGATGTTGGGAGATGTATTAATTTTTGTACTTTTCGTACTCCGGTACTATTGAGCTGAGGTGAATATAGGAGAATCGAAAGGAGAATGTATAGGAATGGGCAATGTTTCTTTCCATTAAAAAAAAAAAGACTGCCATTTTTAAGTTTATTCTGAAACTTTGAATGGGGAAAGGCGGCCATCCGGATCGACCCAACTTGATCAATTGAGGCAGTGTCAAACACTTTTTCCCTGCGTGTTATTTATGAAATCAATTTTATTTAGTTTTGTTTCAAATTATTGTTGGTATATCTATGTTTGTTCACATGTTTTCTTTGACGCCAATCAGTCAATCATAGGCGAATTAACTGGCTCCTTTTTTTTAATTTATTATTTAACACGGAATACTTAATGACTGTAAATAATATTGTACGGGATAAATTTGATCTTCAAAATTTGAAAGTCTTTTCATGGCACTTTCTCTGCAAACTCAGCATCCATTACTAAGAAAAGAAGTACACGTGTCTTGTGAAATTGCTGATGCTGCTGCATTAAATTCTGTGCATACTGTGATTAGGATAAAGGATGTGGTTTAGGTTTAACGATGCATTAACATGTTTAATAAAATAGAAAATAAAAAATATGGTCATTTTGATGAAAATGATCAGTAATATGTCATTTTAAATCTTAATGGAAACTTAATAATTTAATAGTCCAATAATGAATTTTTGTTAAATGTTAAAATGATAAATTGACACAGAGACTAAAGTGTTTTTTATTTGTGCAAAGCGAGGGATGTGCTTATTTGTGAAAAGCAAGGTATGAGAGGGACTACATGGACGTTAGACCATCTCCAACGCGGTCCCTTACTTTGTGGATTGCAGTGATAGGACGGTTCTCTATGTGGGATGCGCATTGGAGGGGATGGAAAACAAGGGCCTGTCCCCTGCTGGGACCCAAATAAGCCATTGAGTGAGCGCTAAATTTTTTAAAAATGATTATTTTATTTATATTTTGTTTTGTAAATACCAATGTCTTCTCAACTTTCTTCACATTTCATTTTTGTTTTTTCCAATACCTTTCTAATCCTCAATTACACAAATTATACTTAATTTTTTTCGATAAAATGGACCTAAATCAGTTCAATTTAAATTTTTTTTCTCAATTACTTGTAAAATTCCAACTGCTCTCAAAATCTAAATAGTCAAAATTCACAAATTTCAAATCCTCAAAATCCAAATCCAAATCTAAATACTAATTTTCAATTACCAAACTTCTTCCTAAATCCAAACATTCAACATTCCCAATCTCAAGTTCCTTCAAAATTTTAAGTTCCTTTTTTTTTTGGTTCCAAATAATCAAAATCCACAAACATTTCAACTTCCATTTTCTTCAGTTTTCAATCAAGTGGCCAAAAATATAGGTGCATCGTCTTTCCCATTTCAAACTCAATTTAGCAATTCAAGATGAGTATCTGCTAGTGTTGGAGGCTCATTTGAGTCATCTCCTCAGAGGCCTATAGAGATGACTCTGGGTTCACAATTTTCAAATCATGATGGGCTAGATACTATCGACCTCAATGATGAGAAAACTGAATGTGGCGGGAAAGATCGAAGAGAAATGTGGCAATGGGAAGAGGACAAACTACTAATAAGTGCATAATTGGATATGTCAATGAATACTGTGGTTGGTACATACCAACCAAGTAATACATTTTGGAACTAGATCCGTGATTATTGTGAGGAAAATAACCCCAACTTGATCAAAAAAGGGGCAATTGTGATAAAGAAACAGTGGTATAAGATTAACGAATATGCTAAAAAATTTGGTGGTTGCCACGATCAAGCTTCTCGAAGAATAAGGAGTGGTTCAAATGATAATGATATAATGGAGTTAAACTCTTCGAAGCTAGATAGGGGAAGAAATGCAATTTTGTGAGACATTGGAATGAGTTTCGAAGGGAACATAAATAGAGATCCTAATCAACTAAGGGTGGAGGTTCCAAGAGAACAAAGATAAGTGCTCCAAGAGAACAAAGATAAGTGCTTCTGGAGCATACTCATCTTCATCAAATCCGGAAACACCACATGCTGAGGAAGTTGGTGTAGAGTCTCCAGTTCGTCCGTGAGACACTAAGGCATCCAAAAGAAAGGGTAAGGGGAAATCAAAAGCCGGTGGAGGTGGGTGCACTTTTGAAGAATATTCTGCAACTGCTAAGCAACTAGCTTTCTATGACGATTATAAGACTATCGAGGAAAAGAAATGGATGCAAAGTGAGAAGACGATAGCCATAAAGGAAATGGAAATAGGAATGTTAATCTTGAATACAGACACCTCTTTGATGAGTGAACAGCAACGATCAATTCATCTAAGATTATATAGAAAATGAAGTCAAAGTATTTTTAATTTATGTGTTAATTGTGATTTTAATTT
This sequence comes from Dalbergia cochinchinensis, assembly GCA_031216125.1. NCBI lineage: Eukaryota > Viridiplantae > Streptophyta > Magnoliopsida > Fabales > Fabaceae > Dalbergia > Dalbergia cochinchinensis. Next base: position 45,903,898 of record CM062373.1, on the reverse strand, counting down.
ACTTTTCAGTTACATTTTTAATTTAAATTTTAATGTATTTTATTTTAAATGTTCACTGTATTTTAAATTTATTCAATATTTCCATTATGCAATATTGTTTGTCATGTACTTGATGTTATAATACTAATTTTTAAAAATATAAAACTAGCCGTTCAAAAACTAGTCATTACAAAACTAGCTCTTAAGAAACAAACTTGTAAATGTGCGCACCATTGTTTCACACTTGCCTCCAACATCTTTCCTCCTCTTGCAATAAGAACTCGTAAACCTCATCTGCACTCATTATCCCCTTTTAAAACACCTTTTCATTCATGACCACTAGTAAATATTCATCACTACGTATGGTTGGAAACCATAACGAACCAAATAACATGTCTTGGGATGACATGCTTGATGAAATTATATTTATTGATTCAGAGGACTGGGTTGTCGAAACTATATTGAGCGCAATATTTCAAAAACACAAGCAAGGCTCTTCCTCCATATCTAATATGAGGATAGACAGAGACCGAGCACGACATGAACGCCTTTTCAAGGACTACTTTGCACCTAATCTGGTATACTCTTTGGATATATTTCGACGAAGGTTCCGAATGGGAAGACATGTCTTCCTTTGCATTGTGGAAGTTGTCTCAAGTATTGATCCATATTTCCGGCAAAGATTCAATGCTATAGGGAAGAAAGGCTTATCCCTATTGCATAAATGCACAACTGCCATGCGAATGTTGGCATATGGAGTATCAGCTGACGCTGTAGGCGATTATGTGCGGATATGTGCAAGCACTGCAATTGAATGCTTAGAGAAATTTGTTGAAGATGTAATTTTCGTATTTGATTCTGAATATTTGCGGAAGCCGAACTCAAATGATATCCAGTGCCTCCTAAACATGGGGGAGGACCGTGGCTTCCCAGGCATGATGGGCAACATTGACTACATATACTGACAATGGAAAAACTGTCTGAAAGCATAGAAAGGTATGTTCTTAAGTGGTTATCGCAGGGTTCTGACTATAGTACTTGAAGCTGTGGCTTCATGTGACCTTTGGATATGACATGCATTTTTTGGAGTTGCCAGTTCGAATAATGACATCAATGTGTTAAACCATTCATTGGTGTTTGATGAAGTTCTAGAAGGATCTGCTCCAAAAGTAAATTACAGTGTTAATGATACCAATTATACCATGGGATACTATTTAACTGATGACATATATCCTGAATGGGCAACATTCGTTAAAGCAATATCCAGACCACAGCAAGATAAATAGAAATTATTTGTCAAATGTCAAGAAGGTCAACAAAATGATGTGGAACGAGCATTCAGAGTGCTGCAAGCTCGCTTTGCAATTATACATGGTCCATCACTATTCTGGGATAAGGAGAAACTTGGGAGAATAATGAGAGCTTGCATCTTATTGCATAATATGATTATAGAGGATAAAAAGGGACACATATGTAGGGAACTTTCCTCAATTATCTTCTTATGATGATATGGACAACGACATATCACAACCAGAGTTAGGTAAGGAAACTTTTCCTCTGTATAAGAGGTATATCCAAAATAATATCCAACTACATTCTAGACAAAGCCATCAACAACTTCAGGCAGATTTGGTGAAACATATTTGGTAATTCCACAATGCCCATTAAGTAATGTTTCAATTATGTATGTTTTAATTATGTAATTTTTCAATTATAAATATTTTGGTTATGTATTGTTTTAATTATTTATATTTTAGTTATGTAATATTTCAATTATGTATGTTTCAGTGATATAATTTTTGATTATGTATGTTTTAATTATATAATATTTTAATTATGTAACAATTTTAAAATTAATTTAATGGTTTAATATATTAGCTGTCAATTTCAATTTTTTTTACTTTCAATTTAATTTAAAAAATAAATAATAAAAAAATAACATTATTAAAAATATGTGGAACCAAAAGTGGGACATTCCATTAAAGTAAAATCCCAAGTCCAGTCCCTTCTTTACTTTTATGACACATTGTAGATGTTGCAATTGGTAGGGCCAAAATGCGAATCCAACTTGGGACCCAACATTAGAGGTGCTCTCAAGATTTGAGGATCTATAAATGTGGTAATAAAGAAAATCAAATTTGCGATTTAATGGTCCTATTACACTTTTTCATTAAGTGTTAAAATAATAAGTTAACACATGGAGATTTTTAAATCCAGAGAAATCTCTCCCACAATATTAATTTGAGCCGGTTTATTCATGCAATATTAAAATTGAACTGTAAAGCTCACACAAGATCATGTATATGTTCTATATACCATAAGTACATCCTTCAAAAGATAATATAACGATGTACTATTTTCGGTTGATCAAATATATTTTATAAATATTGTAAGATTAATTAAAAGTGGTGATAATGAAGAATTAATGTTTTGCATTGAGTACAAAATATGCTCAACCAAATATAAAATATACACACTTGAGCGGAAAGGGACTTAATTTTAATATATTAACAGTGTAAAATAGTTCTATACTATCATATAAACATAATATCACATAAACAAAAATAAGTCAACTTCCACTCTTATTATTTGAAAAACAATGAAGGATTAGAGATTTGATTAGATGACAGTATAAAAAAATAGTGCATCAAAATCAAAATTAAACTTAAGGAAAAAAATGCTAGAAAAATATATAATTTTTTTTTTTAAAAAAGCTCTGTTTTGGAGGAGTTGCACATAGAGATATAATATATTAATAGGCTATGATTGAGAGAATCCATATCTATACTACATATAAAGGAAATTCCTCCCTTTAACTACTTTTTGGTGTCCAAATTTTAAATTTTCCAAAATGCCTATAATAAAGAAGTTAAGGGAAGTTAAAATAATTGAAGAAAGTTATAAAAAGCTTTAAAAATGTAATAAATTTAAAAAATATATGTATACTATATATAAAGAAATTCCTCCCTTTAACTACTTTTTGGTGTCTAAATTTTAAATTTTCCAAAATACCTATAATAAAAAAGTTAGGGAAGTTAAAACAATTAAAGAAAGTTATAAAAGTTTAAAAAAAGTAATAAATTTAAAAAATATATAATAAATAAATAAAAATATTTTTTTATTTTTTTAAAAAAATGTGATTTTGTAGGCAAGTAAGTACCTATCAATTTATTAGTAATATATAAACGGAATTATCCTTGAGTTAGTTATTTTTAGTGTCCAATTTTTTTTTTAATCAATTTTGCCCTTATTATAATTGTCATGGTAGTAAGTTTCTTTTTTTATTTTTTACAAAAACTTGCTTATAATTGCATAACTCCTTGCAAGTTACATGCACATTTTATTTGAAAATCATTTTCAAATTCTAAACCATGCTCCAATTGCTTTTCAATTCATATATACCCTTCATTCTCTTCTTCATTTTTTTATTTCTGTCTACTCCTTCTGCTTTTTTAACCATGGTCATATCATATTTATACACTTGCTTTTCAAATCTTTATCTATACATATGCTTCTCAAATCTTAATTTGTCTCTTCTATTCTCTTTTATTAATTTTTTTTCACAGAAAGGATTTTTCAAATGAGGATGAAAGTAGGTTATGCTGGGATGAAAATAATGATGACGGGAATGGAACATGAGATTTTAATGTATAGAGTAAGGATGTGGTTCAGATATGAAGATTTTACAATTTTAATGTATCTTTTTTAACCTTTTAAAAGATAGGGAAAAGAAAATTCATTAATCTATTAACTATTTGTAAAGAGGATTGATTTTATTTGATAGCTAAGTTTTTCTCTCTATTTGGTGACTATCTTTGTGTCTCTTCATCTTTTGTAAGGTTTACAATGTTCTCTTCATCTTTCTATTAAATATCACTTTTTTATTACTTAGTATTTAGAAAAAGATATATAAAAGTCATATATAAGTTATGATTTTTTATCTAAAATAATTTAAGTCATGCATATGTAAAAGGCAAGATGCTAGTAAAAATAGAGGAAGTGACAATATTAAATTTAAGTGACCATTGTTTGAAAATAATTTTAGTAGATAGAATGATATGACTAGTAAGGATAATGTGTCTACCATTTATCACTCAAAATCATACTTTTTAACCCTTCAAATTGAGAGTTAAGGAGGAAATTAGTGCAGTATCCAAATAAGATGGTATAGTTTCTTTGATTCTACTCTTTATTTCGTTATTAATCATTCTCTTCTATCTTCTAAATAACTCCCAAACATAGCCTTAGATATTAAATACCCTTTCCCTCCAAAATTTCTCAGAAATTCCAAGTTAGCTTGTGTCGACTGCCACGGCAACTTGATTTCACCTCAAAACTCGTTTTTTCTGAATCAATCGATCGTTCGTTCTCTCAGATTGTAAAGGAGATGGATGAGTACTTGCTCTGCATGAAGACCTTGCGCTATCAAATGAACGGTACCATTCCATTCACAACCATTCTTGCTTTTCTTCTTCTTCGTTTGTTTGGATCTGAATATCAGAACCGAAACTGAATTTTCAGATGTTGAGGATCAAGCGGCGAAGATCTCAGTAGAAGAGGAAACGCAATTGACCAATGTACGCACTTTGGAAAATGACATCGATTCAGGTCTCTCTCTTCTAAGATTTTTTTAGCATGCTCCTGAATACATTTGATACTTGCTCCACAAGTATGCACAATCATTCATTTAATGTTTTTTGACACAACTTTTAAACTTCAAATGAGCGATTGTGCATGTTCTTGGAGCACACATTGAGTATGTTCCAGGATCATAGAAGATTAAATATGTTCGGATTTAGAGCACTTGAACATTTTTAGTAGGACGTAAATTATGCCAAAATTGCTAAAATATACACTTATTTGTGAAGCAATTTCTTATAATGCTTATGTTATTATATGTAGCGAAATCTGAAATTACGCGAATCAAGGAAGATACTGAGCAGATGAAGAAGGTAAAGGGCGAGATATGCTCAAAGATATTGGAAAATCAGAAGAAGATTGCCTCTTCGGAGTCCGATATCTCCAAGCTTACTCAGGTTAAAGGCTATTCCTGTTTTTCTACGTGTTGTTAGCTATCTCACCAAGTTGTACATAATGTCATCACTATCATATATATATTTCTTTTTTTTTTCCAACTTTTTATTTCGATGTGCGAGTTGGACAGCAATCCTGGTTATGTTAATCTTTTCATAGCAATTAGCATTTGCATTGTGAAAATGAGTGAACTGAGCAATGAAGCTCAAGTGTGATGAAACCATTTTTTGTTACCGAACTAGTTATTTTCTCCATTGTAAGATTGAATGATATGTTGTTAATGGTTATAGTGATGCTACCTGCATAAACTTATGTATTTCATCTATGTATAAAGTCACGTCCTAATTGGTTAATACACTCTTGAAGTTGTTAGTTGTTGTACAAAACTCAAACTTAGTAGCTAGAAATTCATCAATGGCTTAAGAAAATTAGATTCTCAGGTAGAGTTAATTCGGGGATGTGAAAAGTTGATAAGTATATACAGGGCTAGATGATTCTATTAATGCTTTGGAGCTTGTTTCTTGCTTTGACATGTGCCTTGTAATGAAGAAATAAAACGGAAGAAGTGACATGGAAAGGAGGAAAAAATTCTGATATCTTATGCACTTAAAGCTCATGTTGTTCATAATATAAGATAGAGCTCTGTGAAGTCGCTTGATCCATGTGGCCGACTGTACTTAGTGGGACAATGCTTAGTTGTTGTTAGTTTAGCTCATGTTGTTCATGACTCTTTACAAACAGACTCTGGAACTTGTTCAGCAAGAGAGAATTGGGTTATCTGCCAAACTTTCAGAGAAGAGGTAACTGAAGATGCTAAGTGAATGATCTCATACATTTGATGGTTATCCATCTAAATTTCTTTATTCTATTAGAGCCTACTATGGCAAGGTTGTAGAGGACATGAATGCAAAATTGCAGAAGCAACAGGTTTGGATTTTTCATTCCTTTTTGTCATAATTCATAAATGATGCCTAGAGATATGCATAGAAGTAGAATAGTTTGCATATTTCCTCTTTTATGCGTATTACTAAAAGAAGCTAACAATTGATAAAACAGATGCAGAGAATACATATAGACTGAAAGTGTATATATGTAACCGTGAAAGATGAAGATGATGCAGTAAGCAATGAGAGAGAGAAAGGCCTTGAGCACTAAGCCGCTCAGACTCTCCTAGCCCAATATAACTAATTTCCTCCTCTCCAAAATATCCTCCTAGAGCTAATATAATCCTTTCCTTCTAACAGAAACCATGTGTTTTTCTCTCCTCACAGCACTCATTCTCTCCTCACAGTATTCACACCTCATTCCTAAAACTGTTAGGCCTCAAGCCCCAAATGAAGACCCACATGCTGCCCCCACCCCGGCTGAGTCAGCAAGCATTTCCTTTCCCAGACTGCCCCTGTACTACCTTCTCTTGTAAACTCATATAGAATCAGGGAATTTATCTCCAACAACACCCCCACCTTGAACTACCACCTTGTCCTCAAGGTGGAATGTAGGGAAACTCAGCTTGATGTCTGCTGCTAGCTCCCACGTGCTTTCAAAATCAGGGAGGCCCTTCCATTGAATTAGCACTTTGCTCCCCCTTTGCTCATTTCCCGAGTTGCCAACACCGCCTCTGGGTCAACATTCAACTCCCATTCCTCAGTCAGACCTTGAGGTGGCGGCTGGCACTTGATTTCAGGGGCCAAGCACTTTTGAGTAATGATATGTGGAATACGGGGTGTACCAAGGAGGCGGGGGGAAGCAACAGCCTATATGCAACCTTCCCCACCCTTTCTAGAATCTCAAAAGGGCCATAATACCTCGGACTTAGTTTCTGGTTTGAGCATTTTGCAAGTTTCTGGTTTGAGCGTTTTGCAAGACTTTTCAGTCGATATGGCTGAATCTAACAATTACTATTGTACTTTACCTTGTTACTCAGTAATTTTACATTTGAGATCACACATTTGGAGCATCAGCCTCAATGCATGAAGTAATATCTTCGAATTTTAGCCTGCATATGTTGACATCAAAGGGGTAATTATGTCAGAGAAACAAACAATTTGAAATACATGTTCTGCATGGAAATTAGGTTTTGATGACTGTCTTTCCCTCAACATTGTACATTTATACCCCTGAACCAGAAGCCAATCTGCTAGTCTATAAATACTATGTACCATTTCGGTGTTGGTGGTGGTAAAGCGCAGAAAAGTGTAGAAACACTAGTCAATGTGTCTGTCTAAGATTCTTGAAATGGATGAAGGGTGTAAAGTGCATACCTTAGTGAGGAAAATACTATAGTGGTATTTGGAGTGTCAGATTTAAGTGTTATTAAGCGACTTCTGTAGCCAACTTTTTTATGCACACAGGGAATCTATTTTTTCTGACTTTGTCCCATTAATCCTATCATGTGACTCTGCATTTCAATCTTCATGTGAGTTCTTTCATTTTGTTTGTTGAAGATGTCTAAGGAATAGAAATCTATGGCAGGAATGGATCAGAGCTAAGATGATCAGTGGTGACCTGAAAGAGCATGAGCTGGTATGTCTTTTCTCGTTTGTGCAAATATCTTACCTATAATATCATATCTATCCTGTGGTATACGCTTGAGCAAACTTCTTGAGCTTCCTTTTTTTCCCCCTTATCAAGGAGTAGTATCATCTGATAAATTATTGAGCAAAAGGAAGAATAACGTGGAAAAAAAAGAACCACTTCCTCTAATTGCAGGTCTTGTTTATTTAATTTATCTCTTTTCTTTACTAGCTTCAGTTAATCATTGTACTTTGAACTTATGCAGGTCAAGGAAAAAGTAGACATTCAAAGAAGTAAAATTGAAGGCATGGTTCTAAACTTCTGTGATGCTTTACACTTTCATTGAGCAAAATTACTTGTGATCAGTTATACGAGTATGATCATTGATCAGTACCGTTTATTTTTTGTTTTTGTTTTTGTTTTCTTATTTTTCAATATGCTTTGGTAGATGGAAATAACAATAAATCTTCCTAGTTGAAGAAGTCTAAGAATTGCATTTTGGTTTCAAAATGGGGTTAGCAAATGAAGTACATTGCCAGAAAGGATGAATATCGAGTTTGCCTCCACTGCCAAATACTTGATCATTCTATAAAAAAAGAAGCATCACAACCAACAAAGGTTCTAGTGAGAAAAGAGGATCAAATAGAAGATTTTCTGATTAAACAGGATCGATGAAGACCTATGAAGACATTAGCAGAAGCCATTATTAAAGACCTTGCTCTGAATTATTTTGACTGAAATTTTATATTTTGATAGAGCCTGATGACATCAATTGATCTGCGTAATCAAGCACCTAAACAAAAAATGATTGGTCGTTTTTATTACCTTTTACAGCACTGAACTGTAGGTCACTTACTGTGCGATTTTAGTGTTTGACCTTCGGTTATGTACATAATTAATATACTTACACACACACGTCTCACAATACAGTATCTATTGAATTTGATGAAAAGTCATGATAAGATCTTGCATCTAGATGTCATGTTATATTCGTGCACCATATATCTAGAAGGAAACCAAGTATGTCAAGGAAAAAAAAAAAAAACTAGAAGGAATCCAAGAGTATTATTTTAACCAGTTGATTTCAATATTATTGTTTTGGTTCTTTTGTCATACTTTCTTTAACTGGGAATTATAAGAACTTGCAATTAGGGCATCACTATTCATGATAAAGATTTCTGTGGATATTGCAGTGACCTTATTGTAGAAAATATAACATGCTTCTAATGGAAATTGCCTTGTTGATAAAGTGCTTGTATATGAATTTAATATCAATGGATGATCAATGCATTATTCATTTGTCTGAAGATGCATGAGTGTCTATGGTCTATTACCTAGTTTGATTGGTACCCTAAGATACCATCGTTCCTTAAGAACCACTGGAGGTTAGCTAAGTTTTAGTTTAAACTCAAACCAGCAAATGAAAACGCTCTCTCTGCTGGCCACAACAAAATCAGAAATGAGTAGGGACCTTATTCTCTCTTGGCTGAAACACTCAATTGAATGTCCATCTCTTTCTTGTTTGCTATGAATTTTAGGATGGGGAAAAATCAATGGATTAAAAACCACAATCGTTTTATAATTGAAAGCCTTGTTTCTTTGCAAAACTAAATTTGATATCCTAGCTTCCTTTCATGAACTTTACATGCAGGGATGGCTGGAGCTGATGGTAACCTTATCATTGATAACCTGGTAGACTACTTCTTTCATCGATGTATGCTGCATGGAGTTGGAATCTGGTAATTTATCTGTGCATGACAGGGGAATGATGCAAGGAAGAACTTGCTTGCCGAAATGGATTCAGCTAAAGCAAGGCTTGATGAGATTCTTCTTTTGAAATCCAAGGTTCTTACGGAGAACAACAAGGTCAGTTATCATGCTTCCTTAGTAGGCTGTGATATATTAATTTTTCGATTTTTTGGGTTTTATTTACTTGAGGGTGAGTCTAGGTACAACAATAAGGTTGTTGCCTTGTGATCTGGAGGTCATGGGTTCAAATACTGGAAAGTGAAAATAGCCTCTCCACAAAGCGGAAATACCCTCCCTAGACCCAATTAGGCAGGAGCCTTGTGCACTAGGTCGCCTTTATGGTTTTTATTTACTAATTTTTCTCAGTGTAGCATATGGTAAAACATTTTACTAATACTAGAAACTGAAATTCATGTTTATAATTGCATGAATTATATTTCAATCTGATTTAGTTCTCCTGTGTGTTGTCCCTTGTATTTTTCCAAAATCTGTTTGCTCCAAATTAACCTTCCTTGTATCACTTTTCTTTCTCTATTTTTACTTCCTACACTTCTATGCTTTTACTGTTTCAACCAATTTTTCTATAATTCGTGGTGGGATATGTACATGGCATGTCCTATCCCCCATGACAATGAGTAGGGTTGAAGCGAGGCATTCAACATGAAAACAGGGTATGTTGTGCAGCTAATATACTTGCAGTCAGTGTCTTCGAATTTGCATCTGCTGAATTTTTGTAAAATTGGCTTTATTAATACAAATGAGTTGATCATATTCATATTGACCCACGTGCTTTTTAATTGAAACATCAGTGCAAGAGTGGCAGATAGTGTACCTTCTTCAATTTAGCCTCTTGCTTTCTCTAGTTTTGTGCGGCCTCTGGTGCTAATCATAGATAAAGTTCTCCACAACTGAACTGCCATTATTACTTTTACTGGTTGGCTATGGTTTCTATTTTTTCCAAGTTGCCAATTTTCAAGCTTTCACGAAGTTAGTTACATGCAACCATTCCCACCCCCCACCCCCCATAGGTTACTTCAAGTTGTTATATTTCAAATAGAGGTATGCAAAAAATGGCCCCCAAGCATAACGATGGAGTAGAAAGTCTTATATATGCATCTGCATGCATATATGTAGCTTCTTTAATCAGATATACAGATTTCTTTCACCCCGGTTTTAAAATCAGAATGGGGAAATTTAGATTTATATTTTTCATCTCAGATGAAACTGGCTATTGAGGATCTGAAGTGCAAGACAAATGATTTCAAGGTTGGTCGTTATTCTGCTGGAATTATTAAGATATGTGTTATTATTATGATAGTGTTTCTTTATTCAGATGATAGAGTGGAAGACATTTACAAATTATATTTTCTTTCTGTTATAATTTCATGGTTTTTAATTAAGTGATTTTTTTAAATATCTTATTCAATTCTTTCTTCCTGTTGAATGAGCTACACCAGCCAGAGTTTAAAGGAGCAGATCTAACGGCTCTTCAAGAGGAATATAATGCCCTATTATCAGACAAAGCTGGAGAAATTGAGTTCTTGCAGTCTCTGGAGAAACAAGTTGAGAAACTCAGGGTAAAAATTGTTTAATGCACTGGAAATCTTTACAAAAATAAGTAAACCTAATATCATCAATGAGACAGTCATAGTATTTTCATCAAATTGGGGCATAAAATAGGAACTATGAAGCGGCAATATTTTGTTAAACTTTTCATTGTTATATATGAAAATAAAATTCCCTAAACACTTTTCCAATGCATTCACGGATGCCTCTGATTTTACAGGAGATCCGTCATGTGGTAAAGTGTGCTTGTGGGGAGGAATTCACTGTGGCGGTGAACATGTAACATGTAATATTGTAAGAGCACATGAAACATCAAGACACTGTGAATTCAGTTCACATTGATCTTGATCAGACAATACTATACTTCAATTTGGAATTAAAAGTTTAAAACACAATCCAATTGCTTGCCTTTTCAGAATGGGTTTGTAGACGAGAACTCTTCGTTTGGAAATTTACATTGAAAGCTAAGACCTAAGAGTCTCTTTTTCATTTATAAGAAATAGCCAGCTTAGGTTCTGCAATAGATATGTTTGGTTTATTGAAACTGAGTTTCTTGGACTGACTCTAGCGATTGAGTGGTGACCGAAAAAAGTAGTGCTATGCATAGTATCGTTTTCTTCTGTACACATGTAATAGATATGGGAACCAATATATTATACTTGGTTATAAATTTCTAGCTGCTTTATAAGTCAGTTGTCCACTGTCGTAGTTAGCTGACCCTGGGTTAGTGCAAGTTTGTCCGCTTAGGCGATGAATAATTAGCTTAAACATGAGGAGTTTAGTGCTGTTTTCTCGATGCAACTAATCTTATGTTTAATCTCAGTCTCATTGTATAGGTTACATAGAAAGCCTGTCATTCGTAGCCTTTCGCGAAGGTAACCTAGCTAGTGAACCCATGATTTATCGTTAAAACTACAAATCACTAATAACAAAGTAAACTGCATTATGATGGTATCATTTTACCCACAAAGGTGTTGGGAAATTGGCTCATGTATCTTGATTAGACAAGGGTTGATTTTATTCATGTTTTTCGGTGGCAAATATATCCTTAGATTTAAAGAATGTAAATTAAGAATGTGAGATAAACCTAGATTTAGGAAATTTGGAAGTTAGAATATTAAGAAATACTAAAACGTTTACTTGGAGACCAAGGGGTTTCGGCAGCTATACATGGACTAGGTATGTAGTGAGACATAGAAAGAACAAATGGCAATGGATCTTCAAATTTATGAGAGTGTGTACAAAGGTCTTTGGGATCGATATGGGTTGGTTGTTGGATTCCATTGTTGTTCTATATTGGGTTTTTTCCCCTTCACAGTGAAGATGTTTCTCCCATAGGATGGATGAAGGAATGTGAGTTGTTGAACCTTATTAAATTCTTGTGCTTCTATGCTATGCTTTCCTCTTTATAATTGACTTCCCTTGATTAAGCCCTAGTAATTGGTATGGTGATGACTCAAATTGGTTAGGATGTTAGTCGATAGTTCGAATCAGCTTGGATGAGTATTAGAGACAATGGTTGATGAACGATTGCATTAGCATGTTGGTATAGGATGGTAGAAATTAGAAATAAACAAATAAATAAAAACTTTGGAGTTTCTTTGAGCTCAAGCATAATGAATTGCTAATAATACGGGAAATAGTAGTCTAATGAAGCGATTTTTGTTCATTAGTGTCTCATTGTGTTATACTTCGCCATATGTGTAACTGATCTACCAAATTGAAAAAATAACAAAAAATGAAAGTGTGTACCGACTAGTAAAATTGAGTTTGTTAAGTAGCTAAGCATTGTTGATGTGCACACACAATTAAACAACAGAGAAAATAGTTGAACGAAACTTCAGTATATTGAAAGAGGATTGAAAATTGGGTTGGTGTAGGATCCCCATGTGCATAATCTTTGTATCAAATCCTTCCCCACAAGGACATCCTTGTCCTCAAGGTTGCAACCGAGGATACTTTTGCAGATCAAAATGCAACTCCAGTGTGACCAATTCAAGAGGAAAATGTTGCCACTTCTCAGGGACCTTAGTAGCTGCTTGAAGACCTTGTTTAACCATACTGTCTTTCTATTCAATATAGCTTAAGGGATAAGCTTAATTCCACCCGAGTGAAGCAATGGCATATGAGGTTTAATGAAGCCTGGGGGTTGATGCACTTCTTAAGTTGGGACACATGAAACAGCACATTGTATACTTCCCAATTGGGAGCTCTAGTTTGTGATCAACATATACAATTCTATCCATGAGCTTGTAAGCACTACAAAATTTGGGAGAGAGCTTATGAATGGGCTTGATATGTACAGAGTGCTATTGGTGTTGCCAGAGTTTTAAGAAGCAAAAAATTCCATAATTTGAAAAATCTGCCTCCTTTACTTGTTAGCAATTTAAATAATCTTATTATGTGCCCTAGGCTTAGCTAAGTAAAATTTAAGTAGTAGCGCAAATTTTCTATTTTTTGGAGGCTTCTGTCCCCTGTCATGATAGAAAATTCACTTGGCACACAAGGCAAATGCAGTAGAGGAGCGCTTATCTACAAAATCTCATATAGGGTAGCATGAGCGGAGCAATATATGGTAGACGTTTTCTTATCGCCCTTTAGCAATTGGTATCCATTTGGACCGAGAAGGCTTATTATAGCACATAATAAGATATCAAGCAATGGGAGTTGTTCAGAGATAACCCTTGTGCTTATATATAGTGTTAGGAAATATTAGAGTTGGGTACACCCTAAGTGTAATAAACACTTTATGGATGAGTGGCAGCGCGCCCAAATAATTGGCAAAGTGGGCTTACTTTTCTTTATTTTATTTGGCTTGTATTGATTGCAAAGCAGGAAGAATATATTCCTGTCTCCACAAAAAGCATGAAACTGTTTTTCTTAGCTAGATTGTGGTTGGCAATGTGCATTGCACATTGCTTTGAGACACTATAAATAGAACAGAAATCTAACAAGAAAAACACAACAACAAAGCTGAAGCAATTCCAACTTTAGGAAGAAGCAAATATTAGCTTCTTTTAGTGGGAGAAAAATAGAGTGTGCAAGAAAAATCTAAGAGTATAGTGTGTGTATACACTGGGTTTTGGGATAGATACTCTAGGTCTCTATAATACTGCATATTGTAGTAGAAGAGAGTCTCACTAGGGATACACTATATTATAATTATTCTTTAAATATAGTTGAATATCTTTTAAAGTTTGGCTTGTGGTTTTTCTCTCAAAATTACAAGAGAGTTTTCGACGTTAAAATTTGGTGTACAGTTTTCTTGATCTATTTTGTTGGTATGAATAGTGATGAAACACTATTCATAGATAGATAAGTGGATTTCACTGTGAATTACTATTCATCGTACTTCATTTATTTGTTACTCTCTATAAATTTGGATGCACTTCCACTCACATCCATAAAGTTTTTATTACATTTTGGGTGTACCCAAGTCTGAAATTCCCTAACAAGTGGTATCAGAGCCACTTGGTTTCAGATCCAAGTTGTCAATGCTAAAATTTGAAGTGGAGAAGTTTGACAGGTCTAATGACTTCATACTATGGAAGCTAAAGTCGCAAGCATTGCTAGATCAGCAAGGTCTTGCAATGGAATTGGAGGGCAAAGAAAAATTGCTGGGGGTCATTACTTGATGACAAGAAGGAGATGATGGCCAAAGCACGGAGTACAATATAGTTGAGCCTTGCGAAAAATTTTCTATGAGAGGTCATGGAAGAAAAGATTGCTGATTCACTATAGAAGGCCTTGGAAGAAAAGTATTCCATAAAGACCTTATCCAACAACCTTTATCAAAGGAAGTGACTGTACATGTTCAAATATTCAGAAAGAAAGTCAATGCAAGAGCATATGGATGACTTCAATGAATGATCAATGCTGAATCAGCTAGAATTAAAGTTGAAAATGTTGATCAAGCCATGATTTTGTTAACTTCACTATCTCTGTCTTATGATAACTTCTGCGATATAATACTTTATGGTAGATATGATATCTCAATTAAAAATATCAAAGAATCATTGATGATAAAGGAACATCAGAAGTTAGTATTTGGACTCAGTGTCAAAGGTCTTTCAAATGGGTTGTTCACGATGAGATGACCTAGTCAAGAAAGAGGATTGGGAAGCAAGAGCAAGAGAAGATCAAAGTCCAAAAAACACAAATCTAAAAGGTGCTTTCATTGTCACCAGACAAGACATATCAAAAGAAATTGCACAGAGAAAAAAAAAATCAGGAGATTCTATCAACATAGCAATGGAAAGTTCTAATGATAATGATGCTGATATTGGTTCAGCCTTAATAGTATTTATAGGTGACATAGGAAACAAGAGGATCCTGGATTCTTGTGAATCCTTTCACATGACAGATAATCAAAGCTTTTTCTCATCCTATGAAAGGCGAGAGGGAAAAGTTAGATTGGGAAATAATAAAATAACTCCGATACAGGTGAAGGAGATGTGCAAGTCAATTTGGATGATGATACTAAAAGGACATTTCAAGCATGACATGTTCCAGAATTGGATAGAAACCTGATTTCGTTGAGTGTCTTAGATAATCTGGGGTACAAGTTCATTGGAGAAAGTGGTTTCTTGAAGGTATTCAAAGGCTCAATGATGGTATTGAAAGGAAAGCTATAGGGCGGGATCTATCTATTGCTGGTAAGCATAGTAAATGGAATTGCTACTATTCTATCCTCTTAAAGAAATGATGATACTACACGATTGTGGCACCTGTGGCTTGATCGTGTGAGTGAGAAAGGAATGAGCATACTTGCTGGTAGAGGCCTGCTGAATGGTGTGAAGAATTGCAAACTTAGTTTATGTGAAAACTGTGTATTTGGAAAGCAGAAACGGGTGAAGTTTAATTCTGGCAAACACAACAACAAAGGGATATTGGGGTATGTCCACTCTGATATTTGGGGTCTAGCCCCTATTAATTCCTTAAGTGGAGCTCGCTATTTTCTTACTCTAATAGATTATTATTCAAGGAAAGTCTGGATTTATTTTCTAAAGAAAAAGGAAGAGGTGTTCGACAAAGTCAAGCAATGGAAGGCCACAGTCGAAAAGCAAATGGAGCGGTCAGTCAAAAGACTGAGAACTGACAATGGTGGAGAATTTTATAGTAAAAAATTTGTGGAGTTTTGTAGAAATGCTGGTATAGTGAGGCATCATACTATTCTGGGAACACCACAGCAAAATAAAGTTGTAGAATAAATGAATAGGAAACTTTTGGAGCATGCAAGTTGCATGCAAATCAATGCTGCACTTCCCAAATTATTTTGGGTTAAGGTACTCAATATAGTTGTATACCTAATACATAGATTTCCATCAACTACTATCAATCTGAATATTCCACATAAGGTATGGTCCGGTTGACCCACAAAATATTCTGATTTGAAGACATTTGCTCATGTGAATGATGATAAACTTGAGACGATGGCAAGAAGATGTATATTTCTAGAGTATGCACGAGGGGTAAAAGGCTACAGATTGTGGTGTATAGAAAATGAAAGTTCACCCAAAATCATTGTTAGCCGAGATGTCACTTTTGATAAGGTGGCAATGCTAAATTAGAAGAAGGAGTTTAACTTAGATGAGGCAGAGACAGATCATGACGCTAAGAAGCATGTGGAGCTAGAAATTGATTGTGGGAAAGTGAACTAAGAAAAGGAGGAAATGGATCAACCAAGTACTTCAGAGATTGCTCAACCTAAAGTAGAACAACAAGATGAACTTGACTATGAGGATACCGGTGAACAAACCAGAGAAGCAGAGCCATATAATATTGCTATTGGCGGAGAAAGACGAGAAATTCATAAATAAAAAAGATATCTAGATTTTGCTGCTTGTGCATTTGACTCATTAGATGAGAATCCTATAGTCTTTGCCTTGGTTATGGTGAATGATGCAGTTAGAGATGAACCATGTACATACCGTGATGTAATAGAAAGTAAGGAGTCGAAGTAGTGGTTGATAGTAATGAATAAGGAGACTAAATCTCTTCAGAAAAATTAGACGTAGGAGCTGGTATAACTTCTAAAGGAAAAAAGAATTGTTGGTAGCAAATGGGTCTACAAAAGGAAAAAAGGAGTCCCTAGCATTGAACACCTAAGGTTCAAGGCAAGATTAATAGCCAAGGGTTATACTCTAAAGGAGGGTGTTGACTTCCATGAAGTATTCTCTCATGTGATAATGCATAGCTCTATTTGGATCCTATTAGCTATTGTGAGTATATTTAACTTGGAGATGGAACAACTTAATGTGAAAACGATATTCTTACATGGTGAGCTAGAAGAGCAGATTTACATGAGTTAACTAGAGGGGTTCGTAATTCTTGGTAAGGAGAATCATGTTTGCCTGTTGAAAAATTCATTGTACGGCTTGAAGCAGTCCTCGAGACAATGGTACAAAATGTTTGATGCATTTATGATTGCTACTAGATATAGTAGAAACCAATATGATAATTGCATCTACTCTAAGGAGTTTCCACATGGTTTGCGGGTTTATCTATTATCGTATGTAGATGATATGCTAATTGTAGCTCACAACAAGGCTGAAATTAGTATGTTGAAAACTCAGGTGGGAAAAGAGTTCGAGATGGAAGACTTGGGTATGGCAAGGAAGATTCTTTGAATGGAGATTCATAGGGAGTGTCATAGTGGCAAGTTGTGCTTGACACAACAATATTACATTATGAAAGTATTATAACGCTTCAATATGGATCAGTCCAAACTAGTTGCCACTTTGTTAGCTACACATTTTAACTTATCTTTGAAGGAATGTCCAAGTCTGAGGAGGAAGTAGAGTAAATGTCTCGTATACCTTACTCTAGTGCAGTTGGCAGTCTAATGTATATCATGGTGTGCACTAGACCGAATCTTCCATATGCAGTAAGTCTCGTAAGCAGATTTCTGAGCAAACCTGAAAAGACATATTGGAAAGTTGTAAAATGGATCATGCAGTACTTGAGAGGTTCTATCAATGTCTGTTTGATGTTTGAAGGTTAGAGAAGCCGTGGAGTTGTAGGATATGTAGATTCTAACTATGCAGGTGACTTGGATAAAAGGAGGTCATTAACAGGCTATATCTTTACGGTCTTTGGTTGTACTATT
The DNA here is from genome assembly GCA_031216125.1 of Dalbergia cochinchinensis. Classification (NCBI taxonomy): domain Eukaryota; kingdom Viridiplantae; phylum Streptophyta; class Magnoliopsida; order Fabales; family Fabaceae; genus Dalbergia; species Dalbergia cochinchinensis. Next base: position 45,885,948 of record CM062373.1, on the reverse strand, counting down.
AGCTGGAAGGAAACATCGCAATCTATAGTGCCATTGTCAACTATTGAAACTGAGTATATGGTATTGACTGAGGTTGTTAAAGAGAGCACTTGAGTGCACAATCTTTTGGATAGTTTTAAGTTGAATCAACATGTACCAATTGCATATTGTGGCAAAGCACCATTCATTTGGCTATCCAGTCTATCGTGAAAGGACTAAACATATTAATGTTAAACTTCATTTTGTTAGAGAATGTATCAATAATGGTACTATTGCAATTCAACATATAGTCACAGTTGAGAACTCAATCGATATGATGACAACACTATTGCTAATTAATAAGTTAAGCATTGCTTAGACTTAGTTAATATTTGCAGAGGTTGAAGACTGTCGCAAAATACAAGCCAAGATGGAGAATTGTTAGAAATGTTGGCTGTCACGACTCAACTTGGGTCCCTACGTAAGCCTCGTGACCTCTAAGTCTCTCTATATACATATCATAATAATAATAATAAAATCCATCTTTAAAACATTATTTCATCTCTGATATAAATCTCTATCTCTTTGAGGTCAAAATCATCATAAATAATTTTATAATCAAACTCTACATCTGTCTTTATAGTACAAAATACATGAGTTGCTCTTTATACAAAATAACCATGAAATCTATAATTATGTAAATACAAAATAATCATGATAAATATTAAATTTCTATCTCTAAGGTCTGGGCCCTGCGCACAATGACACTAGAGCACTTTATTTCTATTCAAAAAGGAAAAGGTACTTCCCCTCGAAGTGCAGCTCACCAACTGGATATCTCTACTGCTGGGTAGGAGGCGATTGAGAAAAACCTGCTGTAGCTAGAGTATCTGTAATGGAAAAAGGAAAAGGGATGAGTTTCATTTAAAACTCAGTGAGTAGACCCTTACCTGTAATCCTTTCATGAGAAAGCAAGATACATATATATAATAATAAAAACTTGATCAATGCAACATCTCTGAAATCATTTTAATATGCTCATACATAAAAGCTCGAAAATCTACAATATTTGAAAATATAAATAATAGTACTCTAATAGAGAAACAAGAAATCTCTGATTATGCATTTCATAACAATATATTTTCTGGTTATGCATGTCAATCATGACATAATGAATTCTTTGCTCTGTGATCCCTCAATGATCTAAATTGGACGCCTAACTAGGTTTCATTTCTGTTTTGTGAGATTGCCCCTTAAGGACTACTTGGCACCAAGGTTAACGATTGATTTTCAACTATTAACTCATTATCTATTTTTCTATAGCTACCGTCTGGTATCTAAATCATAAAAACTAATCAATTTCTCTAAACTCTGTACTAGGCTGTGCTCTAAGTTCAAAAGCTCTATTATATAACAGGTAGTACTCTGGACATCATTATGGAAGTCATACACTTTCTAAATAATCATACGATTACTCTACTCTTAAAATCATAAAATCTCTGGTTATATGTAAGATCATAATCATGCTCTAACTCTTTATAAACCAAAATCATTTTAGCAATAATGGTCTCACAAGTTTACATAAAACATAAATTTCATGCTCTTTGAAAGCCATAATTTCATGAACTTGATAAAATCAATAATAATCTCTAGTTTCCTTGAAATAGTCTCTGAATCATACATTCATGCCAATCTACGATGAGCCTGTTCTACAAAACTCTGCAGTGGCAACTCTAATTCTACACCCCTTAACCCTTCACACATCCGTGGCCTTCCTGACAATATGGGTGGATCCCGAGAGACCCTAAAGCCGTACTAGACTCGTCTACTGACAAGTGTATATGAGGTATTAGTTTGGCAAAGTGGGCTTACATTTCTTTATTTTATTTGGCCAGTATTGATTGCAAAGCAGGAAGACTATATTTCTGTCTCCACTAAAGCATGAAAGTGTGTTTCTTAGCTGGATTATAGTTGGCAATGTGCAGTGCGCATTGCTTTGAGGCTCTATAAATAGAGTAATGCTGAAGCAATTCTAGCTTTGGGAAAAAGCAATATTAGCTTCTTGTAGTGAGAGAAAAATAGAGTATGTGTAGGAAAAATCTAAGAGTATAGTGTGTATATACATTGGGTTTTGGGGTATATACTCTAGGCCTCTATAATACTACAGATTATAGTAGGAGAAAGTCCCACTAGGGATATACTATATTGTAATTATTCTTTAAATATAGTGAAATATCTTTCAGAGTTTGGCTCTTGGTTTTTCCCTCAAAATTATAGGAGGATTTTCCACATAAAAATTTGATGTGCAGTTTTCTTGATCTATTTTATTGGTGTGAATCGTAATGAAGTACTATTCATAAACAGTAACAAGTGGATCCCTGTGAATTACTATTCATCATACTTCATTTACCTGTTACTCTCCATAAATTTGAGCGTGCTTTTGCTAACATCTATAAAGTATTTATTAAACTTAGGGTGTGCCCAACTTCGGTATTCCCTTAACATATAGAAGTTACCGATGAATTCAACATATATCTTATTTATCACCAGTAATGTAAAATTTTTTTGGTTGGAATCACTAGTAATGTAATGAAACAATGAAGTTCAAAGACATTACCTAAGCATAGCTATGCCACTACTATGATTCAAGTAGTCAAGCCCAAATGAAGCCCAACCAAAAGAACTAGCTTATTGGGTGAGAGAGTTCCTAGCCTTAAGTGCCTGACTTGAATGGTATGACCCCCTGACGTGGGCTCATAACATTGCCGCCCCCATTTAAATCCTAACGACCATGGCAGCTCGCTCCAAGCAGCTTCACTCTGGTCCTTTTAGTAGCCTTTCTTGGGCCACTCCTTTCCTAGGTCACCCCTTTTGTGACCAAGGCGGCCTACTCTTAGTGGCTTCTCTCTGGCCTCCCATGTGGCCCCCTCCATGTGTTGGCCTCTCAATAGAAGTACTGATATTATGGACTCAAGTTCAATAGGAAGTCCAACAAAAAAAAAAACTAACCTATTAGGTGGGAGAACCCTAGCCTTAAGTAAGTACCGTACTTGGATGGCATGGCTCTTGGATGGTGGACTCATAATAGGCACATCCACGTCTATATAGGGATGTCATAAAACTAAGGGGAGTGATTTAAGCAAATGATCCACCACTAACCACTACAAGAATGACTTGTTTTCCATGAGGATTTGGCAACCTTTCAATGAAGTCCATGCTAATATCCTCAAGGAGTTGATAAAGCTTGAATCAAGCTAGGCATAACAGTAAGGACTAGTTTACAGCTTTGCCAAGTGGCGTAATTCCCAACATGTTGGATATCCTTAGTCAGTTAGTCATACCTTTCTAATTAAATTGGGATTTAACTTTATCAGGACTATCATCCCTTCCTCATCATCTCTCTAGGTAGCCCCCATTGGTTGCTCTCATTTGTTTTTGAGTAATTCTTCTAGTAAATTGCTCATATATCTTGGATTTTGAGTTTGATTATCCAAATCTACTTATCTCAATAATAGATAGCGAGTTATTTCAAAAATTAGTAGATAGTGTGTTCTCATAATTGTAAATGTTTTGTTTTCCCCTTCTTTAACCGTTTTGGCTTTTTTTTTATTCTTCTTAATATGTATTTAGAGGTGGAAATATGCTAGATGACTCCTTAGGGACTTTGACTTAATTTACAATAGGCCTATTTTGACCTAATCTATTTATTAACAAATTAGGTCAAGATTTTTCAAAAAGCTTTAGTTTAAAAAAGTCAAACTACAAAGTATGTAAAAATCTATTAGGCCCAATAGACTTGTCTATTTATTATTATTTAAAAAATCCAATGATGATAGAAAGATTTTGATCTATTTAAAAATATATTTCTTTAACTTATTTAGAAATATGATTATGAACTATTTAAAAATATTTTTTTGTCATATTTATTACTTATTAGAAGTCTTTTAATCTATTGTTTTTTTTTTTTGTCTTTTTAAGAGTTTTATTTTCAAGTAGACCTCTAAATATCTTTAAGGGTAAAATGCGCCCTTGAATTTTAGATCATGTACAATTTGGACTCTGATTTTTCAAAACGTGCATCGTGACATCCTGAACTTTTCAAATAGTACAAAACATCCTCTTAGCATAATTTGGGCAAATGATGAAGATATGATTTATGTGTACTTAACCCCCTAATGTTTCTAATTGGTGCAACTCGACACCTTGTTTGTAAATTCCCATGTGCATTTGAGCCTTTGTTTTTTTTTTATTATATGCAACTTGACACCTTATTATGACATAAAGTTTTGCACTGTTTGGAAAGTTAGGGAGTAAAGTGTCACTTTGGTCCCTGAAATTGTAAGCATGCTTCACTTTAGTCTTTGAAATTTCGAAATTAACTCTTTAGTCCCTGAAATTGCATTTCGTAGGTCACTTTGGTCACTGGTCAAATAACTATCAGTCAACTGTTATATTTTGCTGATATGGTATGTTAAGAGACACGTGGCATGAAATTGTAAATGACATGTGGCATAATGTGCTACGTCAGCAAAATGTAACAGTTGACTAACAGTTGTTTAACCAAATATTAAGGTAACTTACGGAATGAAATTTCAGAAACTAAAGAATTAATTTTGAAATTTTAGGGACTAAGCAAAACACGCTTACAATTTCAAAGACCAAAGTGGCACTTTACTCGAAAGTTAGAGGTTTTTTACACGGTTTAGAAAGTTCAAGATGTCGCAATGTACATTTTGAAAATTTAAGATCTAAATTGCACCTGACCTAAAATTCAAAAGGGAAAATGCATTTAACCCTAACTTTCATATCAGATCATACTTTTAAAAAGATCAGGATTAAACCCTGAAAACCTATGTGTTATTTTTAAGTAATATAAATAAAATTTTCTAAATCGAAACCTAGTCTAACTTATTTTATCCCTATATGTCTTCCTATTTTATTGTGGGAGATTTCTATCTTAGAAATTTTACAAGTAGAAGAGAGTTTTTAAGTATATTTTAAGAAGAGAATAAAATACTTTGTGGCCTGTAAATTTCAGTTATGAAAGATGATTACTTGGAAGTAGAACTATCAATTATCAACTACACGCTGTACTCGTTTCTTTCTATTTTAAAATTTTAAGTATCTTTTCTAATTTATAAGTATCATTAAATTTAAATTTGTAGAAGTCCAACACCACGCCCTTTACATCATTTTTAGAATTCTAGTAATATACTTTTGTTTGCTTTCATTTTTTTTTAACATGTTAGATTTTATTTTTCAACAAAGGTATTAATCTTTTCAAACTTCTTAGAAAACTCACATGGTAGCTTTTTCTAACTGCAACTACCAGTACATTGTTCAGATATGAGACTAATCAACATGTTCAAAAACCAAGACTCTTTCATTGTGGAACCAACACGCGTTAGCATTGTACTCTCTAACTCAAGATAAACCAATCCAAAGCCATCTTGCGGGACAATCCTCACTTCCGAAAGAATATTTGCAAGATCCATTCAGTATTCCATTATGTTACAACAATTATGTGTCAACCCAAATATTGTGCTATCAAAGATGTAGCTCATGTAGTGAAGACCTCTCTTGCTGAAAAGTATTCATCCATGTAGATCGCTGCTCACACGTGCATAGATGAGTTGGAAGGTGTAAGCTGTCACTAGATGCAGATTGATGCGCACATGTACACTGCTGAGTTGGATAATGAGGCTGTCACAAGATATGCATTTCAAGAATGTGATAATAGAAGTGACTACCAACTTGATACAGATTCTCAATGAATTTAAAGTCTGAACGATGGATCAAGTAATCAATAACGATCAATTTCGTGAATGAGCAAAAGACAATGATAATGAAAAAAAAAATAGGAGATGATGATGATAATAATAATAGGTATCAACATCCAGTTTGTTCCTTTTTTTTTTTCGAGAAACGAAAGACGTGTTACAAAACAGTTTTAGAAACTATCAAGAACCAGTTTTTGAAGCTTAAGCTATTAGGTGAAGTGAAATTTCATCACTTGTTCGTATGTTTAACACATCCCTTCATGCAAAAAGTCATAAAGACTTGATATATAGATCATGCACAAACCTTATCTTATGCTAAAATTCAACCTCTTTGTTGGAAAGGAAGAATGAGAATGAGAATGAGGGTGTAGGGATAGCAATGGGAATTTGTCCACGAGGATATTTGCAGGGATCCCCACATTTCAATCTTGAATCCCTATCGTCTAGGAGTTTTTCCCCATGGGGATGGGGACAAAAGATCCCACCTCCCGGGCAGTTAGTTCAAGGACAGGGGCCCCGAGGGAAATTTGATAATTTCACAATTTGGTTATTATTGTTTTGTAATTTGCAATGATGTTGAACGTTGTTAAACTCTTATATTTTAATGTTTTTGTGAGGATATTGTGACTTGATTTGAAATTCGAGAATTTGATATCCTAGTGATGTAAAGTTGGAGTTGGATCAACCTTGTTTTTTAAGGGTTCTCTTTTTTTTTTATTTTAAATTTGTTTAAGGCTACTTAGTAATTAAGTTAACTGTACAAGTTTTTTCCTCCTAATTTTCTGGAGGCTCCACATCACAACAATGACCAACCCCTCAAAGGTTTAAGCGATTAAGTATGAATGATTTTGTATCCCAACAAGTAAACTCTGATGTTAGTTCCTAAAAGTATAATCATCTGAACAAAAGTACTTTGACAATTGAAAATTACCATTCTAGTCCTATAATGATTTATTTTAGTCAAATTAGTCGTCAACTTTGTATTCTCAACTATCAAATTAGTCCCTAATATTGTATTCAAATTATTCATATTAGTCTCTGATATGTTAAGGGTTGATTTGATTAATGGATTACAATATTAGGAACTAAAATGATAATTTTCAAAGGAAAAAGAGGATAGAGCACACTAAATTTTTATCCTTTAACAAAGGCTGGGACAAGCTTTAAAACCTTCCCAATTAATCCCGAAAATTTTTAATAGACCCTTCTCTTTTAAATTATGAATAAAACAATAATGAATATCAGAAGCTAAACTTTATTTTTTAAAAAATATATATCGGGTCAATAGGTTCAACCTAACCTAACCCACTCATATGTGCAGTTGGGTTGGGTTAAAAGAAAAAATTCACTTAACCAAACCCTTTGTTTGAATGAACGGGTTGGGTTGAAAAAGAATATCAAACACCCAACCCAACCCACCATAGTATTAAAAACCGGTTCGGACCGATTGGTTCGACCGGAAAATCGGTAAACTGGTCATGAAACCGGTCCGAGTTAGTATTTGGATCGGTCCCGCATCCAAACTGGTGCAACCCAGTTTGACTCGGCCGGTTTTGTATCAAAACCGATGACTCGACCTGTCGAACCAGGTCGGACCGGTCACTTTTTTTTTTTTGCTTTTTTAGTTTTTTTTTGCTTTGTTGTTCTAAATGATGACTTTTTCAAAAATCTTAAAAAAAAAAAAATCTAATTTGACTTATAGTAAAATACAATAACTTTATTTGTATTGTCATAACTTATGAGTTTGTGATGTAAAACTTTGTGAGTTTGCTTGTATAATTATGTTTTGAACTTGTTAATTGTGATTCGTGAATGTGAAATGTGAATAATATTTTGGAATTTATGTTATTTATCTGTACTTTTATATTTGGACCCTTTAAAGAGTATTAAATTGTTAATTAGTTGTCATTTTATTGTATTTTATTTAAATTTTTATATTTTTTTGTATAAGTCCGGTTCAACCGGTTCGACCAGTGACCCACTAGTTGAACCAGTGATCCAGTGACCCGGTGCCTTAACCGAGTCGATCACCGGTCCGAGTCTGAAAACTATGCAACCCACAGACACCCTTGCGTGATGATGTGGAAGTGTTGATCCTCCACCAAACCTCCCTTTCCCAGGTGCTTGCATCTTGAAAGTAATAACGAAAAGCAGAAAATTACCAGAAAGAGCCTCTCACATCTTCATACTTCTACTGATTGTTTTGCTCATTTTCTCCTTCAACATCAATGCGGTGAGCGGCGGCTGCAACTTCTCCAGAGTCATTCTGGAGGACAGTGGTTTCTTGATGCCTAGTAGATCTTGATTCAGATAGTTCCATAACCTGTGTTTCTTCATTGCTCTGCGGCCTCTGTTAAAAGCATTTCTGTCAGTATCTGTCTCAAAGCTCATGTATAATCGATAATTAAAACAGTACATTGTTTTAACTGTTAACATCTAAATATTGAGTATAATCCTGTATCTAATGTTAACAATCAAATTATATACATGAGTTGAGTATGTAGACACTTGGAATTTGAATTCAAGGACATAATGTGTTGAATACCCATTAATAATGAGCATGTGGACCAAAAACAAGTAATCTTCAACCTGAATAACATATATCTGTAGCTGCAACATTTAGACACTCCACTACCAACAATTATCAGCTAAGTGATCATAAACCATGGTATGTGTCAGAAGCAAGTTTTGAACAAAGACCTCTAGATGTTTCAATTAAAAAAAAGATTGAAATGACTCACATCTACCTGCGTATCAGATGCCTCTGTTGAAGATTTAGCAGAAGTTAGTAGGGACAAGCGGCAGAGAGGGCAGGTGCTGTGGCTGGCAAGCCAAAGATCAATGCAGCTCATGTGAAATGTATGGCCACAAGCAGGTATCTGTTGAAGCCTATCCTCTGGTTGGTAGTCCAAAAGGCATACTGAGCATCTGCAACAAATATCTCATGCATGAGAAAAGCTAGGAATACACCGGGTTTGGTTCAAGTAAGAGGACAATGGCACAAAAGCACAAAAATAAATGAAGCCCTAATGCTCAGAGTATTCCTGCCATCAGTTTAGTGGTTAACCAACTAGAATTAAAACAGATATTCTGTGGCAGGAACCTTCTGCTAGCAAGTAGGATTTCAATTATGTTACGTGTCAACCCCAGAATATTGCAAATTTCTCCTGTACTAAAGCATTTAATATCTACTACGAGTGTACAACATTAACTACAGACAATCAATAGAAGATAACTTGCTTTATACTATAGGAGAAGCAACGACCTTCGAAATGAAGTAAATACTTTCTTTACAGAGAAAATTCCTAAGAGATCAATACCACAAGATCACAGTATAATGTTCTAAGTTCTAACAATTTAATAAATAATTTTAACATCAAGCAACTCCAAGGTATACTTGATAAAGCATTTATTAATGAATATAAGAGATCAAAATTGCATGCTATTTACAAGCTTGAGCTATCAAAATAATCTCAGAGCTGAGGTCTATTTTTCACTGAGTCCTTCTGCCAGAAGATACAGAAGCTTGATCAGTAATTGATTCATTTTGAAATAGTCTTTTTTTCTTTGTTTTTGGGTTGTAGTTTGGAAGGTACAAAGCATCATGAATCATCAATCCCAAAACTCAAAAGCTTAAGCTGTTGGGTAAAAGAACACGATAATAGCTGAAAGCCTGAAACATTGTACAGCCACATGAGCAATAGATGGCTAGCACAAGGCAGAGAGAGGGAACACAGAATCCCATATCTCTGCGGCATCTTTTTGGAACGATAATGCTCGCATTGCATATTTAAAGCCACTAAATTTGTTATGGAATAAGATTTTATTTTAGGCTTCATTTCGGTTTCCTCAAGTGAGTTACTATTTCACATTCGGTGAATCGAGTTTCGTTGATTTGGAGGATATCCACGTGTATTTGGTTTCAGAACACACTTATCAGTTTTTATTTCCTGTTTTCAGTTAGTTCCCCCTTTTCTTCAGGATTTCATAAAACAAAGAGAACGAAAACTAATAACTGATTTCTAAAACCAAATGCACCCATGATAAAAAAAATTATAATATGTGTTTTCCTATGATAAAAAAGAATTAGGTTGAAAACGGGGCTTGTAAATAGCACCTATTCATGTTAACTTGAGAGGCATACATAAATAAGTGAACAAGTAATATTTTTTTTTTTTGGTTTAAAAGAAGGGCAGGGCAACTCACTGCGTATCTTTGACAGAGAAGCTTTCCTTGTACACAACAATGGGCAGCATCTCTCTCAATTCTTTCTTCAACCCCGTATCACACTGCCACCACAACACAAAACAATAATAAGTGAATAACCACAAAACAACAGAAATAAAATAAATAAATAAATTATTTTTATTACTACCTAGTACCTACCGTGGAGCTGTTTGTCGGGTCCTGGTCGTGTGGAAGGTTGAACGGCGTTCTCATGGTAAGGGAGGACCAATCGAGCCTTCGGGGACGGAGATAGAAGACGTAGAAGAGGAACAGCAGAATGAAAGTGAAGAAGATTGGAGCAGAGAATATGAAGGCTCTGTACAGCTTGAGCTCAGCTGAGGCAGCAGCAGCAGCAGCATCATCGTCTGAGTGGTCAGATCCAGAGGAGCAACACGAAGAAGAAGATGAAGAAGAAGAAGGGTAGGACTGTGAATAATAGCCTTGAGACATCACCGAAGAAAGTAACAAGAACCAAATCCCATAGGATTCAAGTTGGGACTCTCTTAACTGTTAACTGACTCGCATTCCTAATAAACTGAACTCAACGAACGGGATTAAGGTCAATTACTCACTCCGCCAGCAATACGAACCATGAGAATAAAAAGAGAGAAAATAAAATAAAAAAAATCAAATTGAGAGTACGGACAAGGTAGTAAGTACCAACCGGGGATGGATGGATGATTCATGAGACTAGCGGTATTCATGACCGGTCCCAACCCACCAATATGATGTGATTCGAAATTTATTGGGACGAATTCAGATCTTGAAATTTATTTCGGTATCTTTTTGGTAAGATTCGGATCGTATGTCGGGTTATTGATTTGTGAAAGTCGAAATAACTCCTTAAAATATATATATATATATATATATATATATATATATATATATATAAGTTTATGAAAAATTATCAGATTTTAAAATTCAATTAATATATTCTACATAATTTGATATTATTTTCACATTGATATGTTTATTTTAAAATCTATATCGTAAAATATCTCTAAACTTTTATTTCTTTTTTATATAATTTTGCTATATACAATATTCAAATTCATATATATTGTTCAAATGTCGGGTTAATACGTCTGACGCAGGGACGTAGTCGAATTATGCTCGAGTCGAGTTAGGGTTTTATTCAATCTAGCCTAACTCATCCCTTGTACACCCCTAATTGGAGCTAACAAGTACTGCATTGTATCTTTGGATTAGAAGAGAAAATGAAAAGAAAATAAAGGGAAAAATATATTTTTTTTAGTTTATTTAGATTAAGAGAAAATAAGAGGAAAGAAAATGAGAGTTATATTAAAATAATATATATATATATATATATATATATTGTAATAAATAATTAACATGGTGATTTAACATAATTTTTGAATAATTTTTATAATTTAAATAAATAGATAATTTTATAACAATAAAAACTTAATTTAATTTATTAACATTTAAGTTATAAAATTTATTTTAAATTAATCATTTAATAAAATAAAATTAATACAATTATTAAAGTTTCTATTACGATTCAAATAATTTTAATTTTTTGCTAAGGCTATAAGAGCATCTCCCATGGTGTTTTAACTTAATCGCACTTGTAGCCCCACTTGTTACTACATTATCGCAACATAATCAATTTTTCATAAAAAAATAAAAGTGCCCCAAGAGTGTCCCTCTCTACTCCAATGGAAAGGAACAATTTTGGTCCCTACTATGATCCCACATATTTTTTAAACTAAAAATAAATCAACATATTTATGAAATGTTTGATTTTCAATTTGGATAAAAATGTTAAATTATTCTTTTGTTTAATGTTAATTTTAATAAATTAAATTAATTTAGATCTATTGTTTGTGATAGAATAAAAGAGTAGAATAGTGGAACAAAAAATTAGAAAGTATTATGAAGAGATGTGAAAAATAAAATTGAAAAGAATTGATATTTATAGAGTGAAATATTAAATAAAATATATTTTTTAAAAAAATTTAACCATTTGTAAAACAATAAAAAAAAAGTTCAAATTGAGCTCAAATTTTGAGTTAGGATGGTCCTCCAACTTGTTGGGACTCTACACTCTCTCTTCTTGTCCTGGATAATTGCTCCAATGGTGTCCTAGTGCTGTCCCTGACAAAGCACAATAATTGGGACTAAAATTTGCTGGTGTTGGAGCTGCTCTAATAGCCATTTCATTGCTTTATGAACCTGTTTTCTATTTTCTTTGCTTGAGGTTGAGTGTCCTTCCCACTCTCCCCCATATTTTCTGCCAAACCAAACATAAAAAAATGAATTGATTTTACGTTTTTCTTTGCTTCAGACTTCCTTCCACCAATTTCCAGTGAAACCAAACGGACTGTTAGAAACATGACTACAAAAGAAACAAGCAATAAACTAAGAAATATTATATGTACTCATAATTAATGACACATTATGTCCATATACTTTAATCTACAATTGGATAGGGATTAAACTCCATTTAGTTTATGTTCCACATCTTATCCAGTTGTAGATGAAAGCATGTTCATTCGATATTCCACATAGTGTGATTCCAAATAATGCTGTTCAATAATCATTTTCTTCCTCACATTTTTCTATTAAGGCAAAATTAATTTAATCCTAGTAAAATTCCTAACATTATTTTCATCTTCTACTTGTTTTTGATGTATTACAAGTTAGTGGAGAACACTGATAATTAAATTGGTATTAAAATTAAAAGTATTAAATTTAAATTGATATAAAAAAATTCATTAGGAGGAAATTATTTTCAAATAAAAAATGCTAAAATGACAAAATTGGTTATTTACTCAAAATTTATGACTAAGAGTGTTCCATTATGTGAAATTATTTCTAATGTAAAAATTAATTTATACATTTAAAATAAAAAGTTTATTTTTGACATTATGTAAAAATAAATAAATTTCTATTTTATTATTTTTTTGGTATAATTATTTAAATAATAAATGTGAGGATTAAAGGTCAATTATATTTACTGATATGATAGTACATGATTAAATGACTCAGCATATGAAAATTATATCTTTAAAATAAAAATTATTGTTCACTTCAAAAATGCTCTATAGATATATATTGTTAGATCAACAAATAAATAAATAAAAAATAATAGTATTGGAGTGGCAAGAGGCATTTAGATAATAAAAATACAATGAATCTCCATTTAAATATTTGAAATATATGCGTGAGTCATTATTATCCCTAAAATTGCAAAATTTGAGTAATTCCAATCCCCATTTTGTACTTTGCCTTCAAATTTTCACTATGTGTCATGTTAAGTAACATATTGATAATATACCGATATTCTACTTGGTCTTAGAAGTGATATGGTTGAATAATAGATCTAAACCGTTACCATATGCTAAATATATTGGTTGTGGTTCATGTCATTAGACTATATATGTCATATGCTAAATTGGCTAATGATTACATCATTTAATTCTATATGACAACTAATAATTATACGTACCAAATAGTAAAATAAAGTAATTTTAGAAATATTTAGAAAAAAAAACCAAACAATTTTTATTTTCAAGAATCATAACCAAAATTGGTTAATTTTTCAAGGACAACATCATAATCAAACCTAATATTATTCAAAACTAAAACATCAGGAGTGAATTAATTCGTAGTTAGGGAATTAAATCTCATATTCGTATAAGAAAAAATTATTATTGTGAACTACCCCATTAAGGTCAGGATCATAACAATATAGTTTATTGGACTACAATTTCGAATGTCACAAAATGGACTGTTATATCATGATAATTGATAAAATAAGATTGAACTAGACACAAACTAGAAATCATGGCCAAATGTAAATCGAGGCTCAACAACACAACCTAAATAGAGCAAATTTTGTCCGGTTGTCCGCCTGTTGGGACGACTTAAAGGCCAGCAATGTCTCAAATCTTGTGGTTGTGAATAGATCACGCGAACCGTCAAAGGCCTATGTTGTTATTCTCCATTATTTAATAAATAAGAGTTTAATTTTAATGCATTAAGAGTGTATTTAATTGAGAGATAAAAGTAAGAGTAAAAGTTACATGAATTAATTTTATATGTAAAATAACATATAAAGCTCATTCATGTAATTTTTGTCCCTAATTTTGCCTTCCAATCAAAACATACCTAGATAGTGTAAATTTTTTTAATTTTACTCTATTTAATGACTTTTCAAGCAACAGGTATGAGATCCATATGCTTTTTCTTTTTATGTGATAATATATGATTGGATAACAAATTATTAATATATAAAAATTAAAGACAATAACATATTCTTAAAAGTGTAAATCATTATAAGAGACCGGTCTTTAATTAATATTTGCAAAAATGTATTGCATGCTTAGGTTATATCACTAAATAATAATAATAACAATATTGTTGTATTATTCATTCAAATTTTAAAATATTAAATGATTAAATTATTAGTTATTCAAAGATAAAAATAAAAAATAACATTGTTTCTGTAATTTTTAATGAATTAACTTTTGTAAGGAATTAAAGAATTTTGAAAAAATAATTAATAAAATTTTCGCTTAAAAACAACGGGATAATATTCATTTAAACTAAAAAGATAATTACATAATTTTTATGCAAATTCAAATATAATAGTCTAACAATAAAAATTAATCACAACAAAGTAAAGAATTATTTCATAAAAACTATATCCACAATAAACTAATTAGAAATCGTGACAAATTATATGAAGCTTATACAAGAGTCAACAAAGTTAAAAAAAAAAAAAAGAGACTCCATTTTGCAAGCCAAGCCTATACTAAAAAAGTTTGACAGGTCTAATTATTCAACAAAACCCATTATTTTTTTGTGAGTTCGACGAGTCAATTTGACGAGTTAAACCCATTTTATTGCCTCTAACTTTTGCCGAAATAATTTTATGTATTCTTCACACATGACGTCAAATGTTCTGGTCTGAACCTGAGTTGGATGAGACACACTGCAAATGATTTGTTGAAGGCTCCTTTATGATGGGCAAGGTAGGTGGTGCATAGTGGAAGAAAGAGTTGGAGTTGTGCAAAAAGGGTAGGATGGGTTTGGCACTATAAGAAATGAGTGGGATACCGACGAGTTTACCGATAAATTTAATGACAAATTCGATTATCATCAACGGGTTTATCAACAGTTATAGGCCATCAGTTTTTGGTTCGTCGGTAGAATATTGCCAATGGGTAGCATAATCCGTCAGCAAGTCCCGACGAACGTAAATTAAAAAATCAGTCAGGATAATTATATTAAAGGATTCATTGAGGTCGTTAGGGAAATAATATTATTGATTGGTGATTTTATTTGTACGACATGTTTTGAAATTTCAAAATATATTTATTAAATAGTTACCGACGAGTTTACTGACAGGTTTTCTCCTGTCAATAACCATTTTAGTTGTTTTTTAGCTGATTATGTTGCCATGTGTGATTCATTTATATAAACTATCCAATTGTTTGATATTTATTCGTTTATTCTTCATTTATATAATAATTTAATCATCAATTAAAATGATATTAAATAAGAAAATAACGAAATGATAATAAAATAAAACAAAGTAATAAAGTAGATAAACAAAGTATTCGAATAAAATAAATACAAAGTGCGATAAAAATAAAAAATCCCCAAAAAAATTATAAAAAAAGCTGGAGAAATGGATGGGGAGCTTCTTGCCAAAGGATCCTGAGGCATGCATGTTCTTGAAGAATCTGATCACATTGATTGTAATTTTCTTCTGCATCCCTTGAATTTACCTTTTTCTTTCTTGGCCTTTTGCTACTACTACTGCTCCACGAAAGCTTCAGCTGTCGGATTTCTCTAAGCTCTTTCTCCCTTGCTGCTCGCCCCACTACCTGCTCCTGGATTTGTTGGAGAAGCTATGCCTGTTGCTCTTGGTGCTACTGGATAAGCTCTGCCTGCCATTGCAATTCCTAGTTGAGGGCATGCACACACTCTCTTAAGGCATCATCCCAAATAGCTGACCTAGTAGCAGAGAATGGGGATCTACTATCAGGGTAGACCCTTGTAAGGGCCGCCAACCGCCTAGATCCAAATATCCTCTTCATTTTGGGGAGGGATGTTAGCATCGAGCCTAGCCTTTGCCACCTAGTCTAGTACTAGGTCTGTACCAGCTCGCATAGCTTTGTATATTCATACTACGGAGAAAAAAAGATAAAACGCATTGTAAGTAATAATTATAATATAAATGAAAAAGTAATAAAAACTAAATATTAAGGGGTTCGAATTCAGGGCTTACATATATAGTCTAAGAGTGAAGGTCCACCCACACCTCTTCTGTGTCCCCCTTTTCACCCTTTCGGGTATAGGTCTCTCGGTATGACTCCCCCTAGTTCGGATAAGGGTTTAACTCCCTATCCTGCACAGATCATTAAAATCAAAATAATAGACTATTTAATAATTTAAATGTAGTAAATTAATTATATATTAAATATAAAAGGATTAAAGTTTTCTTAGACATTTTTGGGTCCCTTCCTGGGTGCTTGACCCACCGGTGTGTAGTGACCCGTCTTTCAATGAGGTTCGATTTGTATTGCCTTTCTTGGACATGTCCTTAAAGGTCGGTTCAAATGCCTAGTGGCGCTATAACTCGCGAAGGGTGGCATTAATCAGCCAAGAACTGTTCATGTACCCTTTGCCAACATCATGGAACATGTCCTATAATCACTTGGAGGACCTAATCTTCCAAACCCTCTTGATAGCGGCCTCATGCTCTAGAAGGATGTAAAAAGACATCTGCATATACTAAACTCACAACATATAAATAATTATAAGCATATAGATAATATAAACATGATTTTAACACAATTGAATAAATTCCCCCCACCACATTTCATGGACATCTCTTGGGATGTCGATCCAAGTGTGCCACATCTTCTTGGCTCTTGGTTTATAGAAACGACAATCTCTTAATTCTTATAAATGCAAATCAGGCTGTGTGCAATACTCAGCCAAATCATGCCTTGCCTTGTCATTGTTATTAGTTTAATCTGTTCATTATAGTATTCATAATATTGTCGAACATATTTTTCTCAATATGCATGATATCTAAACAATAGTGCACCAAATTACTCTTCTAATACGGAAACTCCCAAAAGATACTTTGCTTGGTCCAATTATGGTATACCGCATAGCCTAGCGATCGCACTGCCTTTTCTATTTTTGTTATTTTTGGAAAATCCTTAACTTGATCCCACAATTGGCGACCACTTAGTCTAACTAGAGGCTCATCATATTCAACACCTTTAAAATCATATCTTCTTCATCTATATGGATGATTAATAATGTACATAATATGCATATGGCATTGTTGAATAATTAAAGCTTGTAACCCCTTCTATTCTCCACGCATATTACAAGCATCATCATATCCTTGGCCTCAAATATTTTGAAAGTTAAGATTATGATGAGATAATACACAACAAATCTCTTGTTTAAGAGTGATTGCAATAGTACCTTTTACATGTGCTACATCTACTAGGCACTCCTTAACATATCCTTATTTATCAACAAATATAAGAATAAGAGCCAATTGTTCTCTTTTAGATTCATATCTCGAGCCTCATCAACAATTAAACAAAATTTGGCATTGTCAGTCTCATTACGAATTGCATTTTGGAACCTTTCTAGCAAACATATGTAAAATTTCCTATTGAATAGTAGGTGATGTAAATCTTGCTTTTTGAGAGGCATTCTTCAAAACAATTGTATCCACTTCTTTATTGTAAGAAGCCAAAAATTTCAATATTTTAAGAAAATTACCTCGATTCTTAGATTCCAAACTTTCATCATGTACTCTAAAAGCACAAGATTGAAACGTTAACTACTTGATAGTATCAATAGAAACTTTAAGATGCAATTGATTGGTTAAAATTTGTTGTGAAGTCTACTTAGATAGAACTTTGTCAATATGACATGATTGATTTTTTAAGTCTTCATAGCATTTAACGGCACATTGTAAGGAGAATTAGGAGTTTCAATTTCCCCATATAAGATAAAAAAAGCACAATCTTTCCCATTATTCCGCTTTTTTCTAGTTTTTAAATCCTCTCAAAGTGAATGGACTAGATTTCTAGAAAATAAATAGCATGGAAGACAAAATGCAATATCTACTTCTGGTGAATACTCTAATCAAGGAAAGTTTTTGAACTAGTGAGCATGAAATTGACAGGGATGACTGTCTAGACAAGAAAGGGGATATACATCCATTAAAAAGAGGAATAAATGCATTTTAGCCCACTATCCTTTAGGTCATACGTAATTTAGACCCTAAATTTTTAAATTGTTCATCACGACACTTTAGACTTTATGAATAGTGCAAAACACCTATTCCATTAACTTGACATCTATTTCAACCATTAATTGGTCATGTGCATGTTAGTGACACATTTTTTGAACAAAAATACCCTTCATTTTAGAAAAAAAAAATTCCCCATCGTAAACCTTCCCCTCCCCCACCCTTTCTATTCCAAAATTTTCAATCCCTTGATCTCCACCGACAGCCACCATCACCACCATAACCAAATTGAAAAAAAAAAGTAGATCTTAGAAAAAATAGGCAACTTTGCGACTAATGGAGAACAAAGGTTTGCAGGTTTCAAGATGGGTGATGGTGATGTAATTCGAGGTGACAGAGCTAACGGTGGTGACGAGGTGATGATGGTTTGACAGTAGAGGGGCTCGGTCGGAAGGAGTAGCATGATGAGGATAGTATTTATGGTTACGGATGTGCGGCATTGACAAGGAAAGGAAGAGAGTGGCGGTGAGCGAGGAAGGATAGTGATGAGCGCGGCAATGGCTAACAATGACTTGCAGGCTTGTTGTGGTGGTGCTTGGCAGAGACTAGTTCGGTGGTGGTTACCTTGAGCTTATTTGAAACATGACTTGCTGTAGGATTTTGAGAATGATTGGGTCAATTTAGTTTGTGGTTTCTATTATGGTTGGAGTTTGGGAATGTTATGGATGATTTGAAACTTGGCTTGTTTTCATTTTTTTGCTTTCCAGGAGCTCCCCCTTTATTGCTTTCTACTCCATGTGTAAATGCTTCTTACTACCCTTTTCGCTTCTTAGAACTCCTAAATTTTTTTTAACCTTTCCCTTCACTTTTGCTGCAACAATTCCTCTTTTATGACTTTATTTATTTATTTATTTTAATTTGATTGTGTTGGTGGTAGTGGTAATGGAGGTTGTATTGTGGTGATGATGGTGGTTGTTGGTAAAGGTTAAGGGATTGAAGATTTTGGAACAAAAAGAGTAGGAAAGGGGAAGGTTTGGGGTTGGTAAATTTTTCTTGAAATGAAGGGTATTTTTATCCAAAAATGTGTCATATGACATGCACATGACTACTTAATGATGGAAATAAATGTCAAGTTAATAGAAGAGGTCTTTTGAATTGTTTGTAAAGTAAGAGGTGTCATGATGCACAATATAAAATGTGAGGGTCTAAATTGTATATGACCTAAAATATAAGGGGCTAAAATGTATTTAACTCTAAAAAAATGATATGGTCTAAACTTCATAAATGCCCTATGAATTTCATCTTGTTGATTGATAGGATAATCCCAAATTTGTGGACACTTTTGAAAATCACATTTCAAAGTATCAATATCAATTTTTTCTTGTTCAATCCTCTTAATTTTGGAAGGAGGTAGTTAAATAGGTTGCTCAGTGGTTTGTATTGTAAGTTGCTCAACAACATTTTCAACATCACTCATTTATTTTAAATTTAGTAGACTATATTTTATTTTATCATCTACCCTCTCATTTCTCTTGAAAAATGAGTTTATAGTTTTCTTTTTAGATATCTCTAAGGCTCAATCTAAACAAATTTGTGTATTTTAACATCATAAAACAACTAACTAATTGGTAGCAAATGAAGAATTTGTATATATATTGCATACTTCTATGCTATACATCCTATAATAGTGAACAAAAACAATGAAGAAAGAAATTATTTTGCTTTGTTTCTTCACTCCAACAAGAATGTTGTAGGTCTCCCTTTATCTTTTAAACTTCTAATACTCCATCAATGCTCTTCTCAAGTTTTTAACTTTAACTTGATCAAAATACTAATAATAAAAGTGAAGGAAGCTTATCAACATGCAAAATAGCAAAGAGAAAACATGTATGTTGTGCTCTATTTTAGTAGCGAGAGAGGAATGGTAGTAGGTAAAACAAAAGAAGCTTACCAAAGACGCTACTAAAAAGTGGGTTTATTCTTTTCTTTTTCAATCATTTTGTTGTAACACTTTTTTTCAATTATTTTCAAAAGTCTTAGTTGACTTTTTAGCTATCTATCTCGGCCAAGAGTTCTGCATAGACTCACCATGTATGGTTCACTTTTTCAAAGGAAATGGGTTGTCACTTCTATATATGTATGTATATATATGGATGTGTGTGTGTGTGTATATAATTTTTGACACAAGCATTCAATTAGTTCGGACTTGTTTAGTATTGAATTAGGACCAAGACAAAAAAAAAAACTTCGATAGAAGAATTCTGTGCTTCTTTTGTTAAATACAACTGGTTTGATTGGATATTTCCTAAGAATTTTCTTAGCAAAATCCTTTATTTCGTATATCAGAAAAAATGAATGATCCGTCCGGTTTAGAATGGATATCGAATAATGGGACAGATAAAATCAATATCAAACCATGTTTTTCTATTTATTCCAAGGCAAAAAGTAAACAATCACATATCCAAAATCATGGAACTATTCGTATTTGTTGAATGAAAATACAGAATGCCAATCTTTAATAATTTTGTCATCATCTGATTGTTTTCAAATAGGACCATTAAACAATGTAAAATAATGGGCTAAGGCGAAAAAAGATGTTACAAAAATGAAGAAAGATCTTAAGAATTCAATAGGCCCTTTAGGAATAGCACTTCATGTTACAAATTCTTATTCATTTTACCTCTTAATAACTCAAAATCAAATCTCAATGAATAAGAATTTGCAACTTGACAATTTTCCTTTAATTTGTCAAATTTTAAAATATTATCTAATGGATGAAAACGAGATAATTTATAAGCTCAATCCATGCAGTAACATCATTTTAAGTCTATTCCATTTGAATGGGCATTTTCTTCATCATAATTATGATCATAAATATTGTGAAAAAAATTTACAATAATTATCCTGGGGTAATTTATTTGTGAAAATGTATGTTAGCTCAAACAAAAAGTATACCACCTAAAATCGAGGCAAGTTTTGATTGTTCAAATTGATTCTGTATTAATAAGATCGGCTAATACCTATTTGGCAACTCCATGAGCAACAGTTCATGGCCATTATGGAGAAATCCTTTTTGAAGGGGATGTATTAGTTGCATTTATTCATGAAAAATCAAGATCTGGTGATATAACACAAGGTCTTCCAAAAGTGGAATAGGTATTGGAAATACGTTTAATTGATTCAATATCGATAAACCTAGGAAAGAGAGTTGATGCTTGGAATGAGGATATAACAAAAATTCTCGGTATTCCCTTAGGATTTTTTATTTGTGTTGAGTTAACTATTGCTCAAAGTTGAATTTTTTTTTAGTTAATAAAATCTAAAAAGTTTACAGATCCCAAGGAGTGCACATACATAATAGATATATAGAAATTATTGTACATCAAATAATATCAAATGTATTGGTTTCAGAATATGGAATGTCTAATGTTTTTTCACCCAACGAATTAATTGAATTGTTGCTAGCTAAACAAGTGGGGCGTGCCTTGGAAGAAATAATTTATTACCGAGCTTTATTATTTAGAATAACAAAAACATCTCTGAATACCCAAAGTTTCATATCCGAAGTGAGCGAGGTGTGCCTTACAATGAAAGCATGCAATAATTGCATGATAGTTTAAAGCACTTTTATACCGATAATGGATCAAAATTAAACTCAATAAAATTGATTTTTCTCTTCAAAAGTAAAGAGGTTGATGAAATAAAGAAGGAATTATCCTTAGAGAATGTTTGGTTAAGGAGTAAAAATTGAATAAATTTGAGCTCTATGCGTAATTTAACCGTTAGTATATGTCTTATTAGTGTATAAAAATGAGGTGAAAATTTTTACAGTTGAGTTTTAATTATAAAATTACAAATGGAGTTTATCCATAAAAATTTTCACATATTTACTCCTCAGCTAAACATATCTTTAGATATAACTTTTATTAAAGTGTAAAAGTGAGTGGTTAACCACCATTGAATCAATCATTTAGTGATATTCACGCATAATACAAACATGATAGAAGTTATTGATCTAAGAGTAATTAACATCTCATTTTCACACTTCACCATCTTGCTCGACCAAATCTGTTTTTAAATAATCTCAAATTCTTAATTCGAACGAAGAGACATTTGGCGGGGCTGTGCATGTTCCCACTAACCGTCAAAACCGTCACAGGCGCAAGTGGGAGCAAGAATCCTTTGCCACACGTTCACGTACATCTGATACACTGAGCCAGTAACATCCTGCCACGTCACAGACATCAGAAAACAGCACGTTTCTGCCCAATCAGGAGCAAAGTCCATCGCCCCCCGCAAGCGCATGTCGCACCTCATGAACCTCACCATACAGGAGCACAACCTGCACGTGCACGAACCATTTCAAAATATAATTCTCTTTCGAGCACCATAAATAAACCGAGGGGCCTTTTTTTTTCCCAAGGAAAATAGAAAAAAAAAAATCAATGCTCAAAAGGCATTGAATTTTTCAGATGCAAAAAATGGAAAGAGATTTTGATAGAAGATACATAAAGAAGGGGCCATGGAGTAGTGAAGAAGATAAGGTGCTACTGAAGCATGTCAGCAAGTATGGTCCAAGGGACTGGAGCTCCATTCGATCCAAAGGCTTGTTGCCTCGAACCGGAAAATCTTGTCGCCTTAGATGGGTTAACAAACTTAGACCCAACTTGAAGAAGTAAGTGAAGTAGTGTAACTTTTTTTTGCTTTCCTTTTTGTTCAACGAAAATTTAATGTTGCTACTATCATGTTTCTATTTGCGTTCATGCATGTTTTAAATCGTTATTCTTAATTGCGGTCACAATATTAATGGTGTTGCGGTGTTTCACAACCGCAATGCGGCGCTAATTGTAGCCAGGTCGGTTGCGATTTCTTATAATTACAATGCAACTATAATTATTTGTTTATGCAATCTTGATTCTTTAGTTAGACATATATAGAAACCAACATTTCATGTCGCTACCAATATTGTTGTTTTGTGTTTATGTATTTTGTTGTCCTTTGTGGTCGTAAGAATATACGGGGATGATATGAATGTTGCTTTGATTGTTCAAGTAATGGCCCTGTAATGTTTGATCACTTTGCAGCAATGTGCATTTTTACTAATGATTTTGTTGTATAACAAAAACTTTGGGAGTATGTGATTTGCAATGGCAGTGGCTGCAAGTTTACTGCAGAGGAGGAGAGGGTGGTGATAGAATTACAGGCGCAATTTGGGAACAAATGGGCCAAAATTGCAACATATTTGGAAGGGAGAACCGACAACGATGTGAAGAACTTCTGGAGCAGCAGGAGAAAGAAGTTGGAGAGGATGTTGCAGAGGGCGTTGCCATCAAAGCCACAGAAAAACAAAGGAAAAGCTCCTCTTAATCAAGTACAGGTTAAGGAGGTGAGGCGGATGAGTATTCCTTGATCTTAAAGATGTGTATGGAATATGGCTGACATTAGGCCATTACTATAAAAATCAGGCAAAAATAATGAGAATAAGGAATACTTTAAAATAGTTGCCATGTTCGTATTGAATAACTATCTCAGATCCTTTTAATTATATTATACAAGTTTTTATTTGAATTTTAAATTTGTACACTTATATAAGTGAAAATTTAATTATTTAATTATAATAATAAAATAAATAAACATATTTATCATGTTTATAATAATTTATACTAAATTTTAGTCAATTTATATTAACATTATATTATAATATATGTATGGTATGGCATACTATAGTCGTCTTGTGTCTTTAATTTTTTAACATTGTTGTAATCGTGTCATATATGTCAATTTGTGTTTCATAGAAAAGTATGATAGCATTCTTTTTTTTTTTTATTGTTTTAGGTTTTTAATACCTTTAATGAACTTGATTTAGTACATAAGATATCGTTAGAGCAATGCTAGTAAGTTCGATCCTATTGCTGTTGCCTGATTTAAACGGCCAAAAACACGTGACTATGTGAGTTTATGGAGAGAAACATGGCTTGTAATCACTCATAAAATGCCATGCCAGTCGCGCGCAACTTCAGCTTTGACAAAATTTCTTGATGTGTATCATTTCCTATATGAATCTGTTTCTGACAAAATTTCTGGTTGTGTATCATTTATAAATCTTGGTCTTAATGGCCAATATATCTATTTCAGGATCCTTCATGCTGTTCCAATAAGCCAGAGGAAATCCCATGTTGCAATCACCTTCCTTACCCTGCTTCCTATATGGGAAACAACGAGGAATTCACGATGGTCAACCTACCTGATTTGACAAAGCCAAACTACCAAAACTTGGAAGGAGGTGACCTCAATGCAGTTGAGGTTGATGTGGTCACCCCACTTCATATGGTACCATCGTTTGAGTCCTCAACAGAGTACAGCTTTTCTCGACTCCCTGAACCACCGATGGACTTTCCACTGTTTCCAGAGCCCATTGACTCCAACTTCATCGATGTGTTTGACCAGAAAAAGTGTGGGACCAGGTTGCCAACTCTTGGACCGGAAGGAAACCCCCAAAGTACAAGCCCAAATGGCTTCTTTGAGGACTTCCCAACTGAGATATTTGAATACTTTGAGAATGTTCCAACCTCATCAGAACAATAAAACTGTTTATTTTTAATTTGTACGACAGTAAGCCACTTGGCTCCTATTTTTCATCTTGGAAAAACAGACAATGCTAAATTGCTGTAACTTGTATCAGGATACTTGGATTTAACAAGGAAAAAAGAACTTCTTCATGGCTCATGATACATGATAAGTTGAGGAACTTATTTAATTAATACTTGCACATTCAAGAGCATTCCCCATATTTAATTGCTTTTCGTTCAGATACTTCCTTTCATCAACAAGAAACAGCTTTTTGAAAACACGTAGACAGCTAATTGGAAGGTGTTGGCGTTCCTCAAGGCTGTTTGTCACTCGGATAAGTGCTGAGAGTCTTGTCATTTTATTTCTAAGATTAATCCTTCCACCTTACTAGCAACTTGAACAAAATAAATAGCCTTCAATGATGCCCCCAAAATAACTTGTATACAAATCAGCCGGGCAAATGGAAACCGGGCCATTCTTCGGGCTCTATAGCATCTCTGATTGAAATAACGATTCATTCAGCTAGTATGGGCACAAATTGGCAATCACACATGTAAAAATGGCTTCCCATATAAACAAAGATCGCATTACCATCAGTCCAAACTATAAAATACCACAATCACACATCACATTACTCATGAGCATTTCTACAAGCAATAGATTTATAGCTGTACAACCCAACCTTCTGTTTTTCCCCTTTTTTATATCCCCTATCAAATTCCCACTGCACACACCCGTCTGATCACTAAAATTTGGTCTGTATCCAACATCTTTCCTTACTATAATGATTGATAATACTTAAAATATAACTGCTACTATATAACTTTCTTCATGACCGGATTGGAGAACACTATTCCAAGTTCAAGGTATCCAAGTCCATAAATCCAGCATAGGATGAAGAGGAGGAAGGTCATTCATCTCCAGACTGTCTCATTTGCGTCGGTGAAAATTGCATTATGATGTTCTATAAGCAACTGGACAACCTCAATTGCACCAAAGTCAACTGGCGTGCCATCATCCAAAGGAATAGGAGACGATGCATCTTCCGCTTCATCATCATCTGCAGCACAAAAAACAAACATGGAAAAGAAATGGCAATCACCAATCAGCACTATTTGTGTGAGCTGTATGTATGGTCTTGCAGGCCAAGTTTAGTTCAACATAAATAGAAGTATGGAACCAATCAATTGTTAAATTAACTTTTGCAACCTCCTCAAAATTTCACAAGTGACATGCAATTTGAATGCAATATTTTAACATGTTTAAGCGCACCCACCCCTTAGAAAGAAGATCCTAAAAAGAGGCTAAAATCAGTTAATAAAAGAAGAGACATGCATCCATAATCATATTGAATTTTTTCAACTGAAAAAAAAAAGGAACAACATACTATCACAAAAGATATTGATTTTCTCAAGTAAACTGTCATAAAAAACAGATGCTCTGTCTTAATGCATTTTCAGGCCAAGTGATTATGCATAGAAGGAAATGTTTAACAATTCTACGTCGGTAGGGCTGCTTTAAAGCTCATTGGATAAATTAGGCATTCCGGTGTCATCTACATTTCAGTTTTGATTATTTACAGCTTGTTTGGTTTTGGAACAGAGGTATGCGGCCTTCTGGTGAGGGAAAAAAAAAAAAACTACCCAAACATGCTGTTATGCAGCATGGCAGCTTAATTTTGTTATTTCTGCTACTGCTTTTGAAGGACGAAACATTATAAACATATACTCACAACCACAACAACAACAACAACTAAGCT
This sequence comes from Dalbergia cochinchinensis, assembly GCA_031216125.1. Lineage (NCBI taxonomy): Eukaryota > Viridiplantae > Streptophyta > Magnoliopsida > Fabales > Fabaceae > Dalbergia > Dalbergia cochinchinensis. The sequence goes on along the minus strand of CM062373.1, from coordinate 45,859,394 downwards.
TTGTCCCACTCTGTGAGATCGGCTACATGGATAAAGCGATGCCATGGAGCTCTATTATATATCATATTTATGTTAACAGTAATGCTACACAGCCTGAGTTCAAACCCCGAATTGGAGTGACCGACACTATGGGCAGTACATTTAGATGAGTTCAACTGCCACATCACTTTTAGCTTAAAATTATTAAATTAATTAATATTTAAACTTATTGAAAGGAGGAATATCTCATTTAACAAAGACACTGCACCACTGTCGCAGAGTTATACACAATGGCATCATCATCACAAGACTCTCTCTCTCTCTCTTGCACACAATGGGCATCAAGTTTTTTGAGTTGGCAAAAAAAAAAAATGGGGAAATGGTTTGTTTCAGAGAGTTGAGTGGCGGACAAAAATGAGGAAAATGGGTGAAATCAATTTTCATTTTAGCCTTTTTGTTTTGTTGTGCCATGTTTGGTGTGAATAGGGGCAGCAGAATGATGATGACTGCAATTGGAAGAGCTTGGGCTGTAGCAACACTCCCTCTCTATCTCTAGGTGTGGGCAAAACGGAAATGGTAGTTGGTGCCGCGGAGACTGGTGAGATTACCATTGGTGGAGGCATTGAGCAATGATTTGTCCTGGGTGCTAGAGATTAGGATCAAATAGGGAACATAAATGAAGCAAGCTTAAATCAAATGTCAATGGAGGAAGGGGAAGATGGGGTAGGTGGAGCAGAGGGAAAAAAAAAAAAAATTTTCAAATTCAAAAAATTAAAGGAAAATACAAAACTAAATGATAACCGCACGGTGATGTGTACTTCGCTTGCCATGTTGGTCAGTCTCGGTCATTTTCTTCAGGCCGAACAGTATTTTTCTTATATTAAAATTGTTGACATTTAAATCTCTTTTGATTATTTTTCCTATAGTTTTCATCAATCTTACTCTACCCTCTTTTTATGGTGTTATTCTCCATTTAGTCCACTTTCTTTACTGGAGCCTCTACAGGCCTCTTCTAAACATGCCCAAAGCACCTGAGACAGAATTCTACCATCTTCTCTGTTCTAGGTGCCACCCCAATTTTCTCTCTAATGCATTCATTCTTCATTCTATCATGTCTTGTGTGGTCTTTCATCCATTGCAACATCCTCATCTTTGCCACATGTGGCTTATTTGAATAACAACAATGATACAAAAAGACTTTTGCCACTAGGTCGACCAGCTTCATAGGTTAAACACCAACATTGTATTCTATGAAAAATCAAGCATTTTAAAAGACCAATTAAATTAACAAAACAACCACCACCAAGGTATTTGAATCAAGGTCTTTTTAAACTGTTTCTAAGGGCTTTCTTTTGTCTTCTCCTACCTCTGTTTATTGGTTTGCCCTCCTAATCAACTGTTTTTATTATTATTTGGGCTTTTATTGGTCTTTTCCTTTTATGGCCAGTACAAAAGTTGTGTTCAGTGAAGATTATCTGCATATAGAAGATTCTGTTTTCAATGTGAATCAGGATTTCTCTACCTCACACATTTTGACTTAGAGAACCCCTATTGCTAGAAAATAGAGTTGACCAATGATGCCATGATGGTTTTGTGCAAACTCCCATATAGCCATCATACTTTTGGCTATAATTAATAACATAATAACATGTTCAGCCAATCTGATTATCTTCTAAAAAGCTGAATGTTTTGGCATTGATTTCCTTACCAGCAAGCATGTCCCATGCACTGTATGAACCAGCTGGTGGATCCAAACTCTTTTTGGTAGGACTTTTGGACACTTGATTCCAATATTGAGTATAAAATTCAGGTCTCCTTCCTTTTTCCCACATGATAATCTGTGCCATTTCCATTGCAAGGCTCTGAGCATCCATCTGCAGAAAGTTAACAATGCCGAGTGTTGTCAAATTTTACATAGTACCTAACAAGGTGAACTGTGTGATTGTACTTAAGGTCAACCAATTGATGCCAAACCAAAAACAGCAAAGCAAGATGACGATCATATAGCAGGGAGTCTGAAAGGCCGGTAATTACAAGAAATCAAGCAAGTTATGCATCTTGGAACATGGTCGTATTTCCTTTCTACCTTTAGATAAAAATTGATTTTCGAGATTCCAGAAAATGGATTAGAAAAGGAGAAAAACACAGGAAACTGACCACAGAAAATCCTTCTAGAAGTAAACATCAAGTACAAAAGGCATAAGAGGAGAAAAGGCTAAAGGCATGAAGATACATAAGCTTGTTAAGGCTCTCCAATAATTCAACAAATCAAACAAAGAAAGCCCTGCACATAAGTCCAGCAGAAGCAATGCGAAATAAGCTAGAAAAAATCCATCCCAAAGAAGACTAAAGAGGGGGAAAAAAATCTTTCATCAGAAAAACAGGCAATCTGCTCTGGCCAAATGCAATAAATACCAGCTGACTATGCACCATTCCATAAAGCATTGCATTCCTTCCCCTCCCTATAAAAACTAAATAGCCAAATTAGCTAAGCACCTCTCATGTAAGTTCAATGTTTACTATAATATCATCAGCTTGCTAAAATAAAAGGTTGGACATCTTTTTAACATCTTTGTGGTTTCCTAGGAGTTCTGCTTTTGGCAATTCTTCAGATAGACATTCAAAGGTATAAAGGGCCTGAAAATTTGATATAATTTTGTTCCATTCTCCACCTTCATTCTTTCGTTGTTTTCCCCACTGACTAGTCCTATTCCAGTATGAATAATAAAATTCTTCTTTCTATATTACAAAAATATTTGACAGAGCATGGTCCATTTGCTATGTGAACAGTATATTGGTCAAGCAATAATAGAAAAGCCAAACCTTAGGGGGGGGGGGGGGGGGGGGAAGGAAAAATGGTAAGGTGGTGGCAAAACACGAATTTGAGAAAACCACACAAGTCAGAGAATGGTAAAAACGAAAACACAACTCTTCAAAACAGTGTAAAAAGCAATGACTTTTTAGTTAAATACAACGTTTAATACATAGTGTTTGAGACAGATCAAATACAGAAACAACAATAAAAACAAAACCTTTTTCTACTAGGTGATGTTGGTTAGATGCAGATTCCACGATGTTTTATGTTGGTTGTCAACTACCTAATAAAAACCTTCTGTTATATCCGGACCTGGGGCCTTTTATGTATGGATTTTCCGAATAAAGGAAGCATAGCATAAGCAAAATTACAAAGACAGATCAAATATCATCAAGAAAAATCAAATTGAAATGACAATGCAGACAACAAAACAAAAGAAATGCATCGATTTAGTTCCATTTGCAACGTTATTAAAAGCTATTTGCATGGCTAAGCACGTATATTACTTGACATTATTTACAGGAGAAAAAACGTATATCAGATAATCAAATGGAAATGTTTCATGAGATTCCACCATACATAGTTTATAATGCAAAACAAATGTAAGTGCACATCCCATACATAAGACCCAATCTTCCACCCATCCTCAATTCCACTAAAAAACAACACATGTATGCACACAGAATCCTCTTACCTTATTGAGAAGTGACTTCTGGCTAACACGGAGAAAAAGTGCTGTTATGAACTCCAGAGTCATGTAGTTTACAGTGGAAAGCCTCTTGAGTACGTTTTTCATGGAATATATACTGGATCGAGCAGCTTTTATTTCATTATAAAGCTCAAATGTGGTAAGCGGCTCAGGAAGGCTAGCAAGATAACATTTTGCAAGAGCTGCTACATCAATTGGATTTGTGCCTTCTGGCACCGAAGCATTTGAATCTGTAACACGCAATAACAGTAGTATGAAACCATCCAAATATAATAACCATAACCTACTCAATCACTGAAAGAACGATTGAGCTACCTTGGTTGTATAGGGAAACCAACTGCTGGATAACCTTTTTATCCCCTTCAGATTTAAAGAGATATGGCGAGTTCAATCCTACATATAATAACAAAAACAAAATTACTATTAGATTAAAAAAAAAAAGATATAAAACAACAAAAAGGCATAAAATGATGCATGGACGAAGAGCCTTACTCTAGAAACAGCTACCTGAAACTATAAGATAATCCGCACATTTGACCAATATCTGGGGAACAGACCTGCTGCAATCTTGCCTCTGTACAAGAACCTCAATAGGAACTCCAAACACTGGGGACAAGATGATAACTAATTAACTACCATGGTGCAGGGAGCCAACAATTCTTAATTGAAGCGCAAGTCTACTGTAGAAACCAAGCATGCTGTGCTGCTATATAACTTAATAGTTAACCATAATCAAAAGTGTTATTGTAAAAGGGGAAACTGGAGTCGAAGTTCTTTGTGGGAACCCATGGAATTAGTTCTCACAGCCAGTGAATGACTGACGTACTTGAAAAGAACCCCTTCCTAAGCTATGTGGTTTGAGAAGCTTACCATCAGTGCTAGCAACTCCCTGCAAAAGAAAATGAAAGTAAGAATATTTGAAAAAGATGTATACTAATAAACATACGTAACAGTTAGCCAGATCTCATTTACCTTCTGCCACCTTTCGATGTCAGTCAAGATAGTCTTGCTTTTTTGTGCTGTTTTTTTTGCCACCTGAAAACCATGATGCCAAACCAAAAGGAGAAGAAAGTGAAGATTCTGACCATTGAATCGGAGCAGGGAAGATACGTTGTGATCATGAACTGGTGTATTACTAGCAGATTAAAGAAGGAAAAGAGGGAAGAGCAAGATAGATTTTTTTTATTTTTACTTTTTGGGTGAACAAGAAATTGATTAATAACAAGCTCTGAATAACAGCCTTAAATACGCCCTATCTATGACCATATCCTGTAGACAAAATCATATGATCCATAACCACTTTGGAGAATTCACTCCCTTATCGCAATTAATAATCAAATAAAATCCTGAAAATAGGCTATCTAAAAGAAAACAATATCCCTAAAGATTCTCTGCTCATTTCGTAATCAACGACTACGTAGGTCATTCCTTGCCACAAACTCTGTCAAAACAGCATCTAATCATTACCTTAACTTGCAAAGAACCAACATTTAGACGGTTATAGATATAGATATCTCAATATCTCTCGAAGATTTTGAATCTCATTATCTAAAATTTCTAGAAGCCCAATATCTAACTAAATAGAGGTGCTTAGAAGATAGAGACATAAAGCCACCGAAACAGCTACTTTCTCTACAATTGTACATCATCTAAACATCAGTTGAAAAAATTGAAAATAGTTCAACCATTGCAAGGGGGCAAATTTATGAAGAAACGTGCAGCTGATATACAGTGTAAAAGCAGAATTTAAATAATGCTACAGTAGTTTTCCATGTTAAAAAATACCACATTAACAAGGCAAAACAACTAAGCCCCTTCAAGAATACCTATAGACCAAGAATCTATACAGCTTGATTAATATTGTCTAGCAGTCAAACTAGATACAGTAAATAATCCTTGCACCACTATAATGATAGAATGTCATGAATTGATGCACCTGTTTTCATGATTCCAAAATCCTTTCTTTTATTAAATAAGAGACCAGCAACTACCTTAGCAGTTGGCAGTGGTACAAAACTTATTATTTCATGGAGATCGCAAACACATTGAAAACAAGGAATCTTATAGTTAAACGTGTAGCACTTATCGAGTACAATCTCAAACACTACTCATATACCATCTTCAAGGATTTCCAAGTCCTCTAACACTTATTACTCGTTGCAACCCGTTCTGGCTACAAAACTAGAGCTCTTACGTGTATTACAAAATTGTTGCAAAGCTTTTGAACTAGTTCTTTTGTTCCATATGCCAGAAGCAGACATGATCTATACACAAATCTAACAAGTACTCCGAATCAGAGCATCATGGGATTAAATACATCATTTTTCAATTTTCATTATATTATCCAGTGAGTTCTTCTTTAATTTGCCTATCAAATGCATTCCCCATGCAAGCTGATCAACATGAATTTCAAGCAAGGCAGAAATTATGATGCACGAGTACTTCAAAACAGTCGGTATACCTGTACTAGATGCATATCATATCAGATACTCCAAACTATATTTTACATGTTTTTGATTTATATTGTATCCCTGTATTATACCAATAGTCGTACTAGTATCCGTGCATCACAGGGCAAAAACACATGATCAAAGTTTTCATCATGTAAGTTTCAGCCACAAAAGAAAGATTAATCAAACCCAAATCAATGAATCAATCTGTCAACAATACCTAGTTTCATTGTGCCTGCCTAAAATTTTATCTATCTATCAAAATCCCAAATAATTTAGTCAACTCCAACCATTACCTCTTCAACTCTAGTTTTTCCCACGGCCACCTTATCTTTTGTCCCGGACAAGCCTCTCCTCAGGAACGAACCGGTCGTCGCCGCAGCCGTTATCAGCCGATCCTGCACAGCATGCCTTGTTGATGGCTGCTGAAGAAGCGCCCACCGGCTCTTCACCATCGTTCCAACTCGCCCCGCCACTTCGGCAACGTTACTCTTTGTATCCTTCGTGACCTCGCCAACAAATGTTCCTGCCGATTCCCTAGCTTCCTTGAGCTTCACCCCTGCATTAAGTAATTAATCAAACTCTAAATTAGAACCAACAGAGAGAGTAATGAACAAGAAAAATAATAAAAAAATAAATAAAGAAAAGTGCTAAGTTTTAGTGATGACAGTATTCGTACCTGACGATGAAAAGAAACCAGAGGCCTTATCTTGCCACTGTGGTGAGATGACAGAAGGCATTGAGCCACCACAAACTAATAACAAAATCAAGCTCAACTTTAAATTAAAAAAAAAAAAGAATCAGTTGATATTTGATCGGTTGATCCTGCAAAAAAGTGAGCAGTGAAAAAATAAGATAAAATCATCAGTCATCAGGGGAGAAGAAGATCGTCAGAAGAAAATAAAAAAAAGGAGAGTTTAATTTAAAGGAAAAGAATAAAAGAGTGGAGTAAAAGTGAAAGAGAGAGGTAAACAAAAGGGAACTGAGAAAAACCCTATACGTTACTCACGGGAAGCGATTAGAAGAAAAATCGAAGGACGATTGATTTGATTACCTTAGTAGAGTTTGGGTGCAGAGAGAGAAGGAAGAAGGAAGAGGAAAGAAAAGAGAAAGGAACGAGTTTGAAAGAGAAATTTATTTTCAAAGACGACGGCACCACTTAGACAATGGGATGGGATGGAGACTGGTCTGACGAAGTCGTTGGTACAGCCAAAGACCTCGCTCACATCTATCTACTCTAACGGTACCTCATTTTGTCTTTCACTCGCTCCCTCAGCTGGTCATTTTCTTCCCTTGCATGCCGCTTTTGTTCCTAATAAATATTCTTAGAATAATATTATTTTTACTTCGGAACACTCAATTTTTATTAGGGAAATGAATTTTGAATGCAGTACATCGACGCACACCCGACTCCTCTGTGTTACATCCTCTCTCTCCCTTGATTTTTTCTCTTTTCTCTTTTTTTTTTTTTTTTATCTCACCCCTATCTCAGTGAGTCGATGGACTCACCTTTTTAGTGAGGAAAAATATCACCCCTCTTTTTATTATGGGACCTGATAATGGTCGCCGGTCACTCCCTCCGTCTAATGATAAAAAATAACGATTACTTTTTAAATATTAAAATAATATTTTTCATATTGGTAAGATTTGAGAGTTATTCAGAAAAATTAAATTCTTATCTAATTATGCATCAAGTTTAATTTTAATATACTACTAATAAAAATAATATAATCATCCAATTATATTTTACTATATCAATAATCATGATTAATTTTTATGATTATGAAAATTAATTTTCATATTAATTTTTATGATTATGAAAATTAATTTTCATATTTACTATTTAAAAAATTATATATATATATATATATAGTAAAATTTGATTAAACAATAGTATAAACCTCTTTTATATTATTAGCATATTAAAATTAAGCCATTAAGATTAAGTCGATAGTGTTTAAATAATAGGCATGAAATCATAAGTTCAAATCTTATATCTTATAATCATTCAGAAGGACTGTTTCACATTAATAGTATGGTGGGTTCTGATATGGAGAGTGATCACTTTAGGACCATGTTGTCTAGGATAATATAGTAACAAAAATAAATAATAAAATGACTTTTATATCCTTCTAATTAATTTCTTTTAAAACAATGCTATTTCAATACCTAATTTTTTTAAACATCCCATTCACAAAACACATAGATTCCATCATTTACTTTTTCTACCAATTTATTATCTCTTTATCACTTTTCTCATATTATCATAGGTGTCTACACACATACAGTGTTGAAATAATATTTTCCTTTTTTTAACTCTCTTCTTACTTTCAATATCCCATCCTTTTGACCTTATCAAGCACATAGCAGCAACGTTCCCCCCATTGCCTCATAGTACACAATGTCTCCCCTTTGCGATGAGCAAAAAGTGGGAATTAGTCCAAAAAAGAATCTTCAATTTAGAGTAAATAACTCATGTAGTCTTTCAAGAAAATTTTATAATATTATTTAGTCCTTTAAAAACTGAAATTAAATATGCGATCCCTCAAGATTTTAATAATAAGACACATTAATCCCTCTGTATGTATTTGATTCTTTAAACACTAATAGAATTACACATTCATCTGCTAACATGATGTTAAGTAATGCATATATTATTTCAAGTGTAATATAGTTTAAAATGACACATTTTAGTGATTGAAATTCATAAATTAAGTAATTTAAATCTCTATTATAAGTCATAAAGTGACCCATATTTTGTGCAATTTCAGACACAAAAATAAGTGTGATATACTCCAAAATAGTTTCATTTACTTTGTTTTTAACGTTTTAATGGCACGTCATCATTGTACTATGTCACATATGTAAATCCACTAATGAATAACTAACAGAGAGACTCATGTGTCTATTATTTTCAATATTGAGAGATCATGATATTAATTTCTTTTTTTAAAAGATGAAATAGTCTAATGTAAAAATCTTGAGGGACTAAATAGGGTGTTCACTCACTTAAATTTATTTCTTTTCTTCCCAGCTCCACCACCCCCGAGATCTTGTACTCCATAAAAGAATCTTAAATGTGGAGGCCCTGCGCATAAAGAGAATGGGTTCTAATCAAACAGGGAGAATGGGGTCTATGTAAAAAGGGGTGCATTCTGAGGTGCAGAACAAAGAGTTTTCTGCATCTGCAAAAATAAGGTAGACCAATCAGTGAAGTACATGTGTAAGTGGGGTCAATAAAAAGTTATAAACCTATGCAAAAATGTTGTAAACCTATGTGGACAATAGAAACATTCCTAACAAACATTCCTAAAGGTGATCATCGAAAAAAAAATTGTAAACCACCTAATAAAATGTTGTAAACCACTTAGTAAAATGTTGTAAACTCCTGAATAAAATGTTGTAAACCTCATTTTTTTGTAGGTGCAGAAAACTCTTTTATGCTCCACCTGAGAGTTTCCCGTAAAAAGGTAATAGGATGGCTTTTATAGTGGAGTAAGATGCAAAAAGGACCAAAACAACCAATTTTCTTCTACTCCATAGTGGCCTCATAATAGCCAGTTGTTCTCATATTAGGATGGCTTTCATAATGGAGCAACAAATGCTACCTAAGGATCCCCTCACTTCCAAAATCACAAACAAGCCACCTCATTGTCTCCCATTTCCTAGTGCATTTGCTTTCTATTTCTTTTGCCACTTGAAATATTTTCTTTACTATTGAATATTTTTTTCTTTTATTTTATTTTTTAAAATGTTTGAATGTATTAGGCAAAATTGGTATATGTTAATGAGATGAGCAAATTTCATTATGGGTTTGACAATGTTGAGATACTCTAAATTGTTGTTAATGCGTTTATCTTGAGTGGAAGAAGGTCTAAATGTGGGTTGTTGTTAATAGGGAAAGAATGTGGAAGGAAGTGGCCAAGAGACGAGGATAAGCGCACAAGGGTACATTAGTAAAATAGTTGTAAATTTTGATTTTTAAAAATATCACAATATAAACATATAGTTTAATCTCAATTCTTCTTAGCCTTTCATTTGATTAGATTTTTGAGGGCTAAAATTTCGTCACCATCATGGAGACAAACTCAAAGTCCCTATATCAGAACTCAACCTGATAGTATATCAAATCTTCGGTGCAGAAATTTAAGCATGTCAATATACCAAAAACATAAACTATACAATATATTTACTGAATCTCGAAGAAACAACTACAAACACTCCGAACGACCTAATAGAGCTAAATATTACCCAAAAAATCAATTAAATGCAAAGCTCCAAAAAAAAATCACTGGGGCTAAATTATGGTTTGACAATTGAGGCACCCCACTGGCACTTTTAAATTTCAAAAAAAAAATAATAATAATACCAACAAAACAAAGGGCCAATGCTCCAAATGTGCTCAACAATCCTAAACATTGAAAAAAATTCCAATTATTAACATTTAAAAGTGATAACTTTGAGCAATGAAATGCACACAAAAAAAAACATTACCGCAAATACAATGGTGGTGAGCGACGGTCAAAAGGTGGGTCTGGTGAGTCGTAGCGGCAAAAAATAGTGCAGTGGTGATAGAGCTTCATGGAGAAAGAGGGAAGACGGAGAAATGGACAAGAAGAAGAGGCTCCACACATTTTGAACCCTAATTTCAGTGTTACAGACGAGAAAATCCTTCTGTAAAGAAGTGATTTAGAAGCACAACGACATGTGTCGTGAGATGCACAATAAAGATGGAATTTACTGTTTGTAATATGGGAGATGAAACACATTGTTTTATTTTATATCTATTATAGATAGATTTTTCTATATGTAATGGACAACAAAGAGACGCGTGATTCAAATTATAAACGAAATTTTCCATGTGTAATCTATTTGATTTATTTTAAATCATTAAATTAAATAAGAACATTTCTATTCCTGTCTCTATTTTTGTTTTTGTAAAAAAAAATTATTTTAAGAACTATTTATAAATGTCGTATGTAACAATTACATGTCAAGTGATACGAAGTGTCACCAACAGTTACAGGCAAATTATGTAACTTTTACCAAAATTAAAAAGCTCCTTGTTTTCCCTTTTTCGACCTATTTTTCCGTCTGAAATAGAGACGGTTAACAAATCCATCTTTATTTTTCATCTATATATTCCACAAGTTTCTTATAGTGTTTAATCTAAAAAAATTTCATCACTCAATATGAATACTTGAATACAAGTTATTTAGTTTTATTGTAATCAAATAAAATTGCAATAATTGCCTCTCATCCTTAAAAAAAAAGTTAAAATAATTTTAGGATCACTTTTAAATTACATAACTCAATTTGTAATATCTTCTTATATTTTATTTCTTAACAATGAACACACTTTAATAATTAAAACAATTTTATATTGTATAGAAATTATATACATTTTAAATAATTTTTTAGTATATCAAAATATTTTATTTTACATCAAAATCTAAGCACATTAGCATCAAATTATGAGTTTAATTTTACTGTATTAGCTGACTAGCAATATAAAAGAGTTTTACACATTTATCAATTCAAATATTCCCATATGTACAACTTTTCAAGTAGTAGGTTTGATAATCCACCATAATTACTCATGTAATAATATATGAGTAGATGACAATGTAAAAATCTTTTAAACTATCAATATATACAAGTTTTATATACACTTTTATATTTTTATATTAAAATCTAAGATGTTTATAGTAAATCATGAGTCATAGTAACTGTTGTTTATAGGTTTTATATGCTAGAGTTTGTTTTTTTTTCTCTTTTTTGGCTGGTATACAAGTTTTGCTTAAATTTTCATGGCACATGCCCTTCACGTATATTAATTTAAGATTATGATCAGGTGTATCTCAAAATATTTTTTCATATTTTTGTACTTATTAAAAAAGACCCTTAATTGTAATGTGTAATCTCATTTTCTACATTTTTTAAAAAACTTTGTAAAAAATTTTAAAAACTAAAAGTCCATTTAAAATAAATCATTTTAAAATGAAGTAATCATCATTTTGTCTCCAAATAATAGATTAGTTGATAATAATATGATTCCTGATATTTATATTTCTTTGGTGATATATGAGCAAAAAGAAACAAAATTAAAGTTACAATTACATTTGATTATATTTGCATAATTCTATCTTTTTCCGTTCTTAAATGATTTTCGTAAATATAAAATTATTTTGAAGAAATTGAATTATGAAGGCATAACTATAAAATCACGTTTATGTGAGATATCACAAATTTTTTTCTAAAATAGTTATCTTTCAATTGTGTATGATACTTACTTTTAAATAAATATAAGGGTAAACATATATTTAAGTCCCAAAAAATGTGTGATATCAACTTAGTCTCGATTTTTTTTTTAATGAAAGAGGTCTCTGAAGGAATGTGAACGGAAGAAACAGAGATCAAGATTACTAATATCATTTAAATACATATTTAATTGTTATATGCTATTTATTTGATATTTATTAATAATTTTTCATTTAAAAAAATTATTGTTAATTCTTCATAGAATTTTCAATATTATTTATGAGTTTAATTTTTATATCCAATATATATAAATCAATTTTACTTTATTAACAAATAGAAATTTGACACAGTACCAAATTATGGTAGAAAGTTATCCACAATTATTTACTTTACACTATTAGTAATAGAAATTAAACTTGTTATTTATTTTTCAATTATTTTTATTTTAATAAAATATAGAAAATTAGCTCATGAAAGAGTGATTATAATGTATAAGCTAATACAATTTGTTGCTTGCACCAAATAAAGTTTAGTATATAGGTTTATTAACTTTTTCTATTATACGTAATGTAGCATCCCAAACAATTTATTAAAATGATTGAATAATAAACATACTGTATTATTTCTTGATACCTCAAGAAATTTAAGTGTATTTTACCCAAAAAATAAATTACATATTTTTTCCCCTTAATATCTTGCTATACATTTGCATTTCACGAAAAAAATTCTAATCCAATGGAAATAAATCCTCAAGATGACCAAAAGAAAAATACTATACTAGTTGTCATTGAACTTGTGAGTAACTAATAACAATATATTTGATCAATGGCTTATTAGCGATTAGTCTATCATCTTAATTAAATGGTTTAAAGTTGGGAAATAATGCTTACAACAGGATCAGGCTCAATTTATAGAGTCTTTTCATTTTATTTTGGGAGGTGTGTGGTGATAGCCTGGTAGCCGTTATTTGCTGTGATTCTCCCATCACTTCTAATTATTATATTAATTAATTAATTAATTAAAGATTGTGACATAACTAATCATCAATTTTGAGTTATGTCCAAAACAATAATATAATATTTCATTGTTACCATTAGCTAAAGCGAAGGAAGAAAAAGTAAAACTGCCCGTGTCCAACAATATAGGATCTGAAACACAATAGACTTCATCACCCCTATATGCCAAAAAATAGAATTGTCAGAAAACTCATCATATCAGTTGCTTCTCATGTACGCAATTTGATCCTCCTAATCTTTTGAGTTTTAATTCTTACAAGCACATAGGAATCACAATGGATGCCACTCACAGCGTTTTTTGTGAAACTAATTTGGTCAATCCTCTAAGCTCAATGGGCATGCAAGTTTCCTGCATTCTTGTTGTCTCACACTTCTTCAATCTTTTGCTCAGGACCGTGGGTCAACCTGGACCCGTTGCACAACTTCTGGTATAATATTATAATCAATTAGTAAACTCAATCTTATTAAGAAGGCTTCTTTTTTGAATTCATTTATTTTTTATCCTTTATTATTTTGTATTGAATTCAAGCTTCATTATTATTAATTCTTATTGTGTTCAACAGGCTGGGTTGGTACTAGGTCCAATGTCACATATTAAATACATAAAAAACACATTTTTCCCTCCTGAGTCGGTAAATTACTATCAAGTTGTGAGCTTCTTCTGCCGCATTCTCTTTATGTTCTTGTTTGGCTTGGAGATGAATATTCACTACACCAGGCGCAATCTACGCCTAGTGAGCTTGGTAGCATGTGGTGGTGCATTAATGGGTGGCATCTTTGGTCTATCTGTGTCCTTTTATTTGTATCAAGAGTTACAGGCCTATGCCCCTGCGACAAACACTGTGAATTCCCCTGAGGCTGCCCCCATGCTTTATTATTGCATGATTATCATGCTAGTTGTTTCTTATACGAGCTCCCCTATGGTGATCCGTTTGGCGGCAGAGTTGAGGTTTGCTGCGTCCGAAGTTGGCCGAATCGCGGTTGCTGCTGCAGTGATCACAGAAATGGGATGCTTGGTGTTGTTCAATATAATTGTTAACTGGAAAAGAAATGCTCAAATTGCCACTGGTTTTGGTAGCATTGCGATTACTGTCGCGGTGGTTCTTATAAATAGGTACCTGGCAGTTTGGTTGAATACGAAACACAGAAACCAGAAGTACCTCAAGGCTCCTGAGCTGTTAGTCATCCTGTTCTTGCTTCTAACTAGCTCAATGGTTATAGAGATTTGGGGTTTCAATAGTATCCTCAATTGTTTCTGCATTGGCCTGCTATTTCCTAGGGAAGGGAAATCAGCTAGAACGATACTGCATAAACTGGGTTATTCTATTTACAACTTTGTGCTCCCGGTCTACTTTGGGTACTTGGGTTTACAATGTGATGTAATTAATATCTTCAAGGCGTGGGATCGGATCGCGAATACAGTCATATTGATTTTGTTGAGCATTGGCAGCAAACTTAGTGGTACCCTTCTTATTTGCCGTTACCTTCAAATCCCAACTAGTGAAGGAATCTTTCTTGGCTTCATATTGAACACTAGAGGCTATGCTGATATCCTATTCGTTGGTGTACCAGCAAAGCAAGTTATTGTGAGTATATTTCTTGAATTGATTATATTAAGGGTATAGCCTCATTTTTTGGTTTTGAAGTTTTCTGACATTAAGAAATTAATGATCTACCCCCTTGAATTTACAAAACATGATTCAAGTTAGTTCTTGGGATGATGTGTGTAAGGAATGAATTGAATCACCTTCGAAACTGACTGGAATCACATTTTACGACTTGAGGAACTAAGTTGAAGCATGCATACATACAACTTGGATGAAAAAAGAGGCTTTGCTCATTGAATTTGGAATCTCAAAACTATATGCTAATTGGTTCTTTCTTGTGTTAATTTGCAGAGTTTTGATGCAGACGCTTACAATGTGTTGTTAGTGGCAATAGTACTCAACACAATAATATCAGGAATAATAGTGGCTTTTCTATCAAGAAGGGAGGAGAAAATGTTTGCAAACAACCATACAGCGATTGAGCCGCAACAAATAGAGGATGAGCTTAGAGTTCTGGCCTGTGTATATGATCCTCGTCAAGTACCTTCCATACTTGCCACAGTGCTGGCAATATATGGCAATAGAGCAACACCATCTACCACTTATTTAATGCACCTAATAGAGCTTGTGAAGAAGATCAAGTCTAACTTGTTATACCATGAAAAAGAAGATGCCGAGCTTAGTGATGATGACGACTATGGTGGCAATGATGTAGTGGAAATCAACAATGCTTTAGATACCTTCACTGCAGACACAAAGATTTTGGTGCATCAAAGAAGGGCAGTGTCTTCTTTTCCAAGTTTGTATGAAGATGTTTGCAATGAAGCAGAAGATCTTCAAGTGTCCATTATTCTACTTCCCTTCCACAAACACCAGCGCATTGATGGGAAATTGGAGAGTGGGAAGGAAGGCATAAGGATCACTAATCAGAAGGTTCTTAGGCATGCCCCTTGTTCTGTTGGTGTCATTATTGAAAGAGGACTGCAAAGTGTCCCAGGTTTCTCACAGCTAGTTGCCTCCGATGCCATTCAAAATGTGGCGACACTTTTCTTCGGAGGCTGCGATGATCGTGAGGCCATTGCTTGGAGCCTACGCATCTCCAAGCATCCTCACGTTAACTTAACGATAATTAGGTTTCTGCTGGCTTCTTCTTTATCCAAAAATGAACAAATTGAAAGTGGACAATCTGAAGATAGAGAAATCTTGATGTCATTGTCTGGGGAGGAGACTGTAAATGAGGTTGACAATGCCTTTATGGTTGATTTTTACAATAGGTATGTGACTTCAGGCCAAATTGCATATGTTGAGAAGTTTGTTAATGATGGAGCAGAAACAGTGGAGTCTTTGAAAGAGATTGAGGACATGTACTCTTTGTTTATAGTAGGGAAGGGTGGCAGAGGACAATGTTCATTAACAATTGGCATGAGTGACTGGGAGGAGTGCCCGGAACTTGGAACAGTTGGTGATGTCTTGGCTTCTTCAGACATTGATATTCATGGCTCAATATTGGTCATTCAACAGCATAGAGATGCCACCAAGAAAGGCCAGTTGCATGATTAGTTATTCAAGTTAGAATAATGTTAGGCTTGTTCTTATACTTAGATTCATGAACATAGTGTGTACAAATGGAACATTTTTTGCTTTTCAACATTGCACTAAAATGATGAGAAAAAAAAGGATGATATATCTTTCATAACTTTGTATATTATTAACAGCTATTTTTGGTGCGATGTCTCCAGTTGATGATGGAGAAATTAATGAAGAACATATTGAAGAACTAGGAATAGATAAAATTATGGGATTTGCAAAAAAATTAAACTTCGTTTTGTAAATTTGATTGGTCATACCTTTATAAGGGTTTGTATTAGTGTAAGCTCTTCCATGTGACCAATTAGAGATACTAAACTAAACTATGTGAATCATACTGAGATTTATTGTAGCAATACTTTATATTTGGTTATGGAAGACTGGGGTCTCTAAAACAAGTACAACGATTCTTCATGATTACATCTAAAAACAAAAAATAAGGCAACAGTAATGCAAAGCCATTTTTCAACTTGAGTTGGAATCCTTTAACTTCTATTTATATCTCCTGTTTATTAAACTTGTTTTCAAAGTTATCACTTTTTGTTTGTGTCTCACAGTAACCTTCTCTATTTTTTTTTATTAACTTTCAAATATTCTGATTTTTTAATTTGTATACTATTTTTTTTTGCAAGGGTTTGTATAATGTTTTAATGTTGTTTCTTGAAGTACATATGGAATTTGGACCAATTTATTATTTTAAGAGGAGTTATTTCATTTTAAAATGTTAATATGTAGTTATTTTTTATGTTTATTTATATGAAAAATATATTTATGCTATTTTAAATTATTGATCACATATTTTACAATTCACAATTCAAAAAATAAGATTTCGAATACATGATTCGTATCTCAATTTAATAACCCTGATTATTATAGCAACCAGCATGGCATCCAAGGATTAGGCATGGTTTATTATGGGACACTACTTTGGTATCATCTAATCCATATGACTAATTGCATGTAATGGAACAAACTGGCTTTGCATTTGCATGAAGTAAACTAATTTGGAAAAGATTGGTTGTTGGTATTGGCGTCATTAGCATTAACAACATTAGTATCTTGTGATTGATCATTAGCATCAAGAACCTGAAAAACAAGTTAAAAAGATGTCAAATTCAGATTCAAAATTTAAAATTTATCACCTTAAGAATTTAAAAACAAAAACTAGCTAACCTTAATTCACACTGTTTACTTCATTACAAATAGAAACCACTAGAAAGCCAGTAGGGATGAATTTATGTTGTGAGTAATGGGGGCATATGCCCCCAGTAAAATTTTAATTTTTTTTTAGAGAATATTAATAAATGTATATTTTGTTCCCCTTATATGATTAAGTTTGGCCCTATACTAAGATAAAAATTATCTTATTAAGTTCAACTCTACATAAATATTTTATCAAATTAAACCCCACATAAAATAAAAATTATTTTATTAAATTTGACTTCACACTAAAATAAAAATTAGTTAAAAGAAATTAACTCAATTTCCTTAAAATATCATGTTCTAATATTCTATTACTATTAGGTTATTCAACAACCAAATTTTGAAATTATATCCACATACTCGGACCCACACTCACACCCACTTAACTCCATACCTTTACCTTTGCCTTTTGGCCTTTTCAATATCTTTTTGCACTCCATGTTTATTTCACTATTCCTTGAGGCCTTCACCCGTTGTCCTTTTCTACACATCGTCCTTCAGCATTTGAAAGGCGAGAGCTATCCGCTTCAATAACAATGCCACACGATTATCATCTAGCATAACAAACAAGGATTGTGGCTTATGGGCCCATTGAGGACTTGAGGTATGTAAACAAAGCTTTTATATTTCCTTCTTTTTAACTCTTTTGACTGGTTTGGTTTTTTATTCCTTTCCTTTTTTTTGTGTGGGCATAACTTTATATTTATCTACTATTGTTTATTGAATATTGCTGCATTAGCCCTTAGCCTTTGTGTTTTATTTTTTTTAAAAAAAGTGTAATGTTTAGTTATTTTTTATTTGGAACTATTCATTTTTTTTGGTACTTCCACTTGTAATGTTTATGTGTATTGTGTTATTAATTTAATAATACAACCACTTACTAATTTAAATTCATAAATTTTATTATTTTTAGCAATGAATGAATTCCCTAAAAGAAAACCACCATTAGAGTCTCAGACTACCCAATTGACATCTTCTAGTAAAAAGAGGTTTTTAGAATTCAATGTGGAAAGCCTTCCTGTAAATCCTGGGCAACATCATAATATTTTAAGTCATCATCCAAATGATAGAAATGAAATTAGGTGGGTATATGTGCAAAAAGGTCCTTGCCAACCAAGAGACCATGATTTTCTGTGAACCAATTGTGGGTCTTCTCTTCATAGATTTAATCCTAAATGGTTTGATAACTTTAGTAATTGGCTAGAGTATAGCATATCAAAAGATGCTTTTTTTTTGTCTTTATTGTTATCTTATGAAACTCGAAGGGGAAGGTGGGGATACCTTTGTAGCAGAAGGCTTTTCAAATTGGAAAAAAAAGAAAGATTACAAACTCATATTGGAAATCATTATAGTGCTCATAATCAAGCTTAGAGAAAATGTGAAGCACTCATGAAGCAAAAACAACATATTGAAGTTACTATTCAAAAGTAATCTGAGCAAGTTAAAAGAAATTATCGAATTCACTTGATGGCAACAATTGATTGCATTATATTTCTATTGCGGCAAGGATTAGCTTTTCGTGGTAATCATGAATTAGAGGATTCAAATAATCAAGGGAATTTTTTGGAGCTTTTGAAGTTTCTTGCACAACATGATGATGAGATTGATAGTGTTTTAAAGAAAGCTTGTGGGAACCTTAAACTAGTAGCACCTACAATTCAAAAAGATATTGTAAGAGCTACTGCAAGTGAAACTATTAAAGCTATTGTTGATGATCTTGGAGATGACATATTTGCTATTTTGGTTGATGAAGCTCGAGACATTTCTATTAAGGAGCAAATGTCTATTTGCTTACGGCATGTGAATAGGAAAGGTTATATTATGGAGCGCTTTCTTAGCCTTATTCATGTTTCTAATACAAGTGCTTTGTCACTAAAATTAGCTTTGGAATCATTATTGGCAACACATAATTTAAGCTTAGCAAGAATATGTGGACAAGGCTATGATGGAGCTAGTAATATGCAAGGAGAATTCAATGGCTTGAAAAGCTTGATCTAGAAAGAAAATGCTTGTGCTTTCTATGTTCATTGCTTTGCTCATCAACTTCAATTATCACTTGTGGTAGTTGCAAAAAAACAAGTTGAAATTGCTTTGCTTTTTAGTTTGCTTACCAATTTGTACAATGTTGTTGGAGTTTTTTTGTAAACGTAGAGATATGCTATGTCAAAGTCAAATGCTTAGAACAATTGAGGCATTACAAAGTGGAGAGATTTCTAATGGATATGGTTTGAATCAAGAAACAACATTAAAAGGGGCAGAAGATACTAGATGGGGCTTACATTATGGTACAATACTTAGCTTGATTTCTATGTTTTCTTTGGTTATTAATGTTCTTGAATTTGTTGAGGAAGATGGAAATAATTCAGAACAAAGAGGTGAAGCATGTTATTTATCAAATCTCATTTAATCTTTTGAATTTATTTTCATCTTGCACTTGATGAAAAATATATTAGGAGTCACTAATGAGCTATCCCAAGCACTTCAAAGAAATGATCAAGACATTGTAAATGCTATGGCATTGGTTAAAGTGTCCCAGCAATGATTGCAAAGTATAAGAGATGATGGTTGCATTCTTTGCTCAATGAAGTTTCATTGTTTTGTGACAAGCACAATATTCTCATTCCAAATATGGATGATATTTTTGTGACATAAGGAAGATCAAGGCGTAAAGTTCAAAAGATTTCAAATTTGTACCATTTTCAAGTTGAATTATTCTATCAAGTGATTGATAAACAACTTCAGAAGCTTAACAATCATTTTGCAGAGGTGAATATTGAGCTACTTCTTGGTGTGGCTTATTTAAATCCAAGAGATTCATTTTCTGCAATTGATAAGGAGAAGTTGATCCTCTTAGCTCAATTTTATCCTTCTGATTTCTCTTCAACTCAACTGTTGGCACTTGATAGTTAACTTGAGAATTTTATATTGGATGTGCGTTCTGATCATTAATTCTCAAATGTAAATAGGATCAGTAGTCTTTCTCAAAAATTGGTTGCAACTAGAAAACACATAGTTTATCCATTGGTGTTTCTACTTCTCAAGTTAGCTTTGGTCTTACCTGTAGCAATTGCATCAGTTGAAAGAACTTTCTCTGCAATGAATATCATAAAGAATTGGCTTCGTAATCGTATGGGAGATGAATGGTTGAGTGATTATTTGGTAACATATATAGAAAGTGACACATTAGATGGTATTGATAATAAAAAGAACATTCAACGTTTTCAAAATATGAAAATGAGAAGGGACAATTATAAATTGATCTTTATCACTTTGGATTATTATAATTTTTTGATATGTTAATTAATGAATTTGAAATTTGATTAGTACATTTTTAGATGTGTAAATATTATGTGAAACTTCCTATTATAATTTTCATATATTATCTTTGCCCCCAGTGGCTAAATTTTCTAGATCTGTCACTGAAAGCCAGCAATGGTATTTGGTTAACACACTATTTGAAAGGAAATAAAATAATAAAAACAAGACTGGCAAGGCCTGTTTGGATTGTCATATTACCAAATTTTTCACTTGTACAATACATGGAGTGATAATAAAAAATAATTTATTAACTATTATAAAAAATTGAGTATGTAAAATTATTTTGAAAATAAGTTAATAATTAAATAAATATCTTATTTTGAATATCATGTTTATAAGGCTAAAAAAATCTCAATAGATGACCTTTAACCATAGTATTAAAAACTGGACCAAACTGACCGGTTCGGACTGGAAACTGGTAAATTGGTCTGTGGTCCGATCCGGTTCTCCAATAGGACTGGTTAAGCATGTGAACCAATCAACGCAGGTCAAACATAGAGCGAATCAGCTGGGTCACCACCGAACTAGACCCCTGAACCGCTAATGACCCGATTGATGCAAAAATACCTGAAATTCTCCAAAATGGGCAGGTTATGAGTTGAACCTGCATGCACATGGAAGAAGGAAGCAAGCACCTTTACCACTAGGCGGGTTGCTTTTTTGTTAATATATGTGATTGTTTTTATGTATAACATATATTTAATTGTATTAAAATTTTGTAAAATCATTCAAATTTCCAAAGTTGGATTCAAACCCATGTATGCATGCCAAAGGATGGGCACCTTTACCACTAGGTTGTTGTTTCATTTGTTGATAAATTTGATTGTTTTTTATATATAACATATATTAAATGTATTAAAATTTTGTAAAATCATCCAAATCCCTGAAGCTAGGATTTGAACCGAGCTCTTTGTAACGCCCTGATTTTTCTGTCTGAGAGGAAAATGACCAAAATGCCCCTGAGGTCATTTTCTGCTCAGAATTCGAGGATGGCCGGCCCGGCAGTCCTCGAAGGGACAACTCAATGTTTGAAGGGGATTGGATGGCCCTTGAATGTTTCGGAGGCGAAAGTCTCATTTTCTGCAGTTTCGAGTCAAAATGACTAAAATACCCCTATAGCATTTTTACACGGGTAAAGGTGCCGTTTGAGCCCGAAACTTTCCCCAAAGGCTTAAAACAATATTTTTACATGTTTAAAAGCATCTGTTTAAGTCTCGGTGGTCCCGGGCAGTTTTAGTGTAAAATTACGATTTTACCCCTAGAATAGTATTTTTGAGCTTAATGACGTAATTAAGCAAACCTAAGCAATATTAGGCTCTAATCGAAGATTAATTAATTTTCATAATTAATCTAGAGTCAAAATAAGCTATTAAAATTAATTAGAACCTAAAATTGCTTAGATTAGATTTAAATATCTTTTTAAAACTCAAGATTCCAATCTTGGAATCTTAAATAGTATTTTCTCTCTCCAATTCCTTAAATCATGGAATTGTGTCTAGAATTGTTTATGCACTAAAATAAGTTTATAACTCACTAATGATGCAAGACCACTTCTTAAACATGTCTTGACAACCTTGATTACCCATTTTCTCACCTAAACAATTTCTTACAAATTCCTAATCTTAATCTTAATCAAAGAAACACCTAAACACAACTCTAAATCACAATTAAAATGCAAGAAAACCCTCCCCCATGGTTGATGCATTTTTGGCCACTCATCCCCCATTTACATCACATGTTGATTTGTTTTTCACTCAAAGAACCATGATTAACCCGTACTTACACCCATACTTGAACCCATACCTAGCCATGCCTTCCACCATGCCTTGAACCATACATTGGAGAAGATATTTTCTCCTCCCTTGTGCTGGAATGGCCGAAGCCTTCCCTCCCCTAAACACCTCTCATTTTGTTTCATTCCTCTATAAATAGTATGCTTGGGTGAACTTGCATCATTTTGGGTTCATTTGCTAAGTGTAAGTTTTCAAAGAGCACTTCAAAGTTTCGGCCACAATTAAACCACAATTAAAATGCAAGAAAACCCTCCCCCATGGCTGATGCATTTTCGGCCACTCCTCCTCCATTTACATCACATGTTGATTTATTTTTCACTCAAAGAACCATGTTTGACTCGTACTTGCACCCATACTTGAACCCATACCTAGCCATGCCTTCCACCATGCCTTGAACCATACCTTGGAGAAGATATTTTCTCCTCCTTTGTGCTGTAATGGCCGAAGCCTTGCCTCCCCTAAACACCTCTCATATTGTTTCATTCCTCTATAAATAGCATGCTTGGGTGAACTTGCATCATTTTGGGTTCATTTGCTAAGTGTAAGTTTTCAAAGAGCACTTCAAAGTTTCCTTTTTCCCTCAAAGTTCAAGTGTTCAAGTTCTTCATCCTCTTCACTCATCTCAACCTCCAAATCACTTGGTAGGGATTTTCTTTCAAGAGTTTCTTTCATTTAAGTTCTTAATCTAGTTATGTGTTCATAGTTTCTCTTGAATCTTTTTGGAACTTCTTTTCTTCTTCTCCTCCTTCTTTATTTCGACCATGAGCCTTGAAGAGCAAAGGAATAAGAGCTTGATGATGAGGGTTTCATGATGATGTTCATCACTTGAACAACCTCTAAAGCTTGATCTTTGTTCTTGAGTTAAAAATGTTTATAGTTCTTTCTTTCTTGAACCTTGAAATCTTTAACTTTGATGATGTTTTAATATGGTTCCATGACTTCAATGATGAGGACTCATGATGTTGGTGTTAATACATCATCAAGATCATGGTCTCTAGAGCTTCAAAATGGTTCTTTCTTGCTCTTAAGTTTCGGTTTCTTTCCTTTCCTTTTTCTCTAAAATTTCAGCCAACCAACTTGGGTAGTCCAACATGATAGCTTGATGATGAGAGTTCTAGTTGGTGACTTTGTGTTCACCACAAAGAAATCTCTAAAGCTTGAGTTTTTATAAAGGTGTTATAAAGTTCATTTATGGTTATATTTTCAATGAATGTTATCTTGAGTTCTAAGAACTCTAGACCTCACTTTACCTTGTCATGATGGGTTTGGGTTGAGGTTAAAGTTCCTCTAAAAGTCTTGTAGGAGCTCTAATAAGAAATAAAATAAACTCGCATTCATATTTATGTTCAAACTTATACATTGCATATTTACTTTGAGCTTTGCATTCATATTTACTTTCCAAGCCATCACTTAAAGTTAAAGGATAAGGAATGGAGTGCATCTCATATTTACGTTCTTGTCTAGCATATTTAGTTTTCATCACTAAAGAACATAAAGACTTAAAATGAGAGCTTGCATTATCACCTAATTAATTCTCAAAGCCTTTCTATTTCGGCCTTAAAGTCGATTGTTGCTGGGCCTAAAGCACTAAAATAAAGAAATGAATTTGCATGGCATATTTATTTTAAGTCTTGCATATTTAAATTCCAAGCCTTGCATATTTACTTCAAGCCTTGCATATTTAAATTTCAAGCCTTGCATATTTATTTCAAGTCTGGCATATTTAAATTCTAAGTCTTGCATATTTATTTTAAAGTTCTCACTTTACTTTGTAACGAAGAATAAAAATGAAGTGCATAGCATGTTTAGATTATGCCATCACTTAAAGACCTTAGAGCTCAAAGACTTGCCCATTTTATCTCAAGTTAAAGTTTAGTATGGAAGCATTCTTTGAATGCATAATTTTGGCCAAGTAACAATGATGAGCTTGGAATGAGTTCCATCTAGTTACAAGGGCCAACAACCCATGTTCTAGTATTTTCTTTAAGTTTGATGAGTTTTATACAGTTATGACCAACAAGGTTTATGATTTCTATTCCTCTTCTAAAGAAGTATTAAATTGGTTACTGACCTAAGGCTATTTTTAGCCTCTTGATAAAATAAAATGGTTTGTAAAGAGTTTTAAAAGTCCTAAAATGATTCCAAGAGAAACTAGCAACTTATATGTTTTAGAAACATCAAACCATGTGTCTTTTTGGAATTGAACTATTCAGTTCTGTCTTGATATGTTTGATGCTGAATGATGATGTTTTGATGTGTTAAAATGTGTGAAAAAGATATGTGATGAGGTAGGAACACTTCTATGCATGTTAGGGGAGAAACTAGCTTCATAGGAAAACTGTAAAGTCAGAATTTAATGCGTGTTTAACCCCTTTAATCTTAATCAATGCCAAAACTGTTTTAGTATGATAATAATCAGTTTAGGATTGAATAATCATGAAAAATTTGGTTACATTTGAAGTAGGATTGAATTTTAGCACCTATAGAGAAACTAGTAACTAGAAAACTGTAAAAATGTAATTCTTGAACTCTTAGAACATTTAATTTTTAGAATCTATCCAGCAACCTCATAATATGGTAAACATGATTTATAATTAGTTCCTAGACATAGGAATGCCTCATAATTGGTTTAGATTTAATTTATAGCACCTTAGGCGAAGACGGAACCAAGAAAGGGTCTAAAACGTAAGTTCTAGAATCCCCGTAATTGTAAACTTATAACTCTGCCCTTAAAGAATGTTGCTACCCAGATTTAGTAAAGAGCATAAATGATAGTAAGATTTGTTAGAAGAGAATCCTTAGGTGCATAAGAGGTTGATAGGGAATGATAGAATAATTACATCTCAAGTTTAAAGCCCGTAAGGGTCAAAGCATAAGATACCGTAGGATCAAGAGCATAATGAGTTTCAATGTTACATGTGAACGTATATTTTATTTGAGAATGATTATGTAAATGTATGGAATTATGATTGAGGGTGCATGTTTTATGTGTTTATGTGGCATACAGTAAATTTGGAAGAAATCCGGCATGCTGTTGTTATGCTGCCGAATTTCTGACGAATTTAGGGACATAGAAAGTTTTTGAAAAGCCTATGAGATTTTATTTATGAGGTACTAAGATGAGTTCTCGGATGACACCGGTTCGGCCGAGCACCTCCAGAGAACTCATGTGACATCGGTACCAAGATGTATTCTTGGGTGACACCGGTTCGGCCAAGCACCCCCAAGAAATGCTCCCTAGCCTGTACTGGATAAGTCGGGATTATGATTATGATTATGATACGCTTATCGGGATTGATAAGTAAGAACTAGTGACGACTAGTTAAGGTATGAGCTCATAGCCTAGAGATGTGACACGTTCTGGGTGACACCGGTTCAGCCGAGCACTCTTTTAGAGTGGCCCATGAGGAAGTAAAGTATGATGATTATGTCACAAAGTTTTCCCATATGAGATTTCAATTGCCACTTTATGCCACCATTATGATGTTTTTAATGTTATGATTACTATTCTTGCTTTAAGTAGAGCCATGCATACATTCTTTAATATGTTGCATCCATGACATTAAGAATCATACTAGAATGAATGGACCTTGGCTAACTATGTTTCAAAAGCTTAAAAATGGACTTAATGCATGCTCACTTATTTTGTACATTAAACCCAAGGTTCCTGAGGACGTAGATGATGACACTTAGGTAGTAGGAGGCCTTACTGAGATTCTTTAGCAAGATTCTCACTCCCTCTATCTTTTCTTCCCGTTACGTCTTCAGATGGCGACGTTCGTAGATTTTGTGGACACCCCGACGTAGGAGGTGCACTATGATCCGGAGCACGGATCATACCATTTTGAGGGACAGTGCACGGTGCGAGTCTTCATGTTCATTGAACGTCCCTTCGCTCACCCCGTACATACCCATCGCTTCTCCCTGACAGCACCCTATGGTGATGACGAGCGGGTTTTTGAGCGAGCGTGTACGTACAATGAGAGAGTGCTCCGCATGCACACCGCCGCCTCAGCCATGCGTGACTATCCCGACCCATCGAAGGACCCGCCTACCAATCCGTACAGCGAGAGCTCTGCCCCCACTCCACCACTGATGAGAGAAGGCAGTGAGGATACTGTGACTCAGCTTCGGCTAGCACGACGATCGGAGATGCGGCCACGTCGTGGGGGTCACTCTCGATCCCCGCTTTGCCTTTACACGTCGGAGGAGCTCGCACAGTTCGCTGGATATGTGCCTTGCTCGCGGGATGGACGTCAGTAGGTGGTGGCGGATGACCGATGGAGTACCCGGATAGTGCACACACCACTTAGATAAGGATAAACCTTCTTTTGTGTAGAGGTTATCCCTTTAGTTGCATTTGGATAGGGGAGTTTGCTTTTATGCTTTCCGTTGCACTTTCCTTTGTATTTTCTTTTTAGATGTATTTGCTCATGTTGTACTAAACTAAACCCTACTCTCCTTGAGTAGGCATATCATATTATATAAATATGCAGTTCAGTTTTATTGTGATGTGCCTTTACTTTCTTTATGTTATGATGTTATGAGATGCTTGCTTTATTTCTTTTCATCCGTCATTGTTCGACAAGTCACGCGGCTCTCATTTTGCTTTTATAATTCAAAAAAAAAAATTTACCAGTATTTTCGCTAAGTATTTTAAAGTAAAAAGGAAACTATGACGTAACCGACTAATGATTAACCTAAATATGTTCTAGAATATTGGGTTAAAAATTAGGATGTTACACTCTTGATTAGTGAAGGTAGGATATTACCACCAAGCTAGCTCAGTATTTTGTTAACATGCTTCATTATATATATATATATATATATATATATATATATATAATAGATATTCAATTATATTAATTTAATAACATCCAGTTCAACTGGTTCAATCAGTGACCCAGTGACCTAGTTCCTCGGCCGAGTCGATTGTCGAGCCAAGTCTGAAAACTATACCTTTAACTAACAATAAAGAATTTATTTTATGAAATTTTTTACATGTTTTGAAAGTCCAAATTGTTGAATAACGAAAAAGAAATGAGTAAATAATTTTACTTATTATGAGTAATTTATAGGGATGACAATAAGTATTTGTAAGAGATGAGACATGTCCTCCATCCCCGTTTAGAACTTTGCCTCTCATCCCTCATTCTCATTTCCGTCACAGGTCTCCATTTCTCATTTATCGCTAGGATTTAAATCCCTACGGGTATTTGTGAATTCATTAAAAATATTTTAAAAAGAGAAATATTTAAAAATACTATGAAATTTAAAACATAAATATCCATAATAATAAATACTACTAACATAACATAATCCAAAATAAAAATGAAAATACATATGCAAATTCAATAAAGACAATTAAAAAATGAAGGTGTGGTAAGATTTTGATCAATTTTATATTATTTATTAGAAAATTGATTATAAAATATTCACTTATAAATATATATTTTCTGATTAATAATTATAAAATTGATTGAAACCTAAATATTAGAATATAATAATTTTAGTTTGTTACAAAAAAAAAACTAAATTTTAGTATAAAGATAGTTAAACAAAAGTATTAAAATAAAGTATTAACATGGACTTACAATAGTTACAAAGATTAGATATTATATAATTCAAATTTTAAATAAAAAATATATATTTATTTATAAAAATAATTTGAACATCTTAAAATAAAAAATTAATAACTCAGTATTTTTCAATTATACAATATGTCATGCATAGTAATTTTTAACTTATTAATTAGTCAAAGGAGAGAGAAAAAAAACATCACCATATTTAAATACACAAAAAAGAAGCTAAATATTATCTAGTTCAAAAGTTAGAAATATTTTCCTATTAGTTCTTCTATTGATGAATTTTATGTTCTTTGGTTTCTAGTAGAAGATTAATAAGAACTAAATAAAATAATTTTATGATATGTCGATGCTTATTGTTACGTACAAGAGTGCATAGACCCAAAAGATCCCACATTGTTTGTGGCTTTTGTGCTTTGGGCTAACTCATCAATGCAAGGAATTCTGGTTCTGGGTTGGAGCCCACAACCTGAATGAAGCCATATAAGGGAACTACATGGGATCTGTGACGTCCCTACTCCGAACCCACAAAGCTTTTCCATGACCTATGACCTTAAGACATAAAAATAAGGATTGGATGGGTAGCTGAGCTCGGCCTAAACCACCACATAAACATCCATACAGCTCTCTCTGTACAAACTGAGCAAGGACCTAAGGTATTCTTAATGTTCTTTGCTATACTCTTACTCTATATAACACCTTTTACTGAGATGGAGTTCTTTCAGGTACACACTATTGGATACCAAAGCTATGGAAATAGATCAACGCAACTAAAATAGAGTTGAGAGAATTGGAACTGACACAGAATATTTATGTTGAAAACCCCCTAATGATGAGGGAAAAACCTCGAGGCAAGAGCGAGAAAGATTTTCACTATGTGAAAGATAAAATTTACATCTCTCTCTAAATATTAGTAGAGAACAATAACACCTTTTTTTATACTGGGAGAACATATCTCTCTCTATAAAAATAGGAGAAACTCTCAGAAGATACTATGTATATATTTTTCTCTCTACTACAGATGTTCTTCGTTGTTGTGATACAAAAACTAATTCAATGCAACCTCTATTTATAGAGGTTTTGTTCAGTATGAATGCGATATGTTCATCACAGGACCTAACGCGTGCATAGTAAATTTTACTATGCATGATTGAAAATTTTTCCGCTAATCGCACCTCTATTCATGTGTGCATAGTAGAAATTCTATTTTCTAGAATTTCTACTGTGCATATTTGAAATTTCAACAAAGGTGGCTTTATGCCACTCACAATTTCCCACTTAATGTCACCTTTGATGAGCTTTCAAAACATTTTCTCATCTTGCTAGTTCTATGCTGCTTACGTTTCTGATAAACTAGAGGAATATCTACACCATTTAAACTTGTCAATGTTGATCGATTTTGTCATGACATCTACTAGGTCGTCTTTCGTGTGAATCTTTTGCATGTCTACATTCCCTTCTTCTACTATTTCTCATACAAAATAATATTGAACCCCTCTGTGCTTTGTCCTAAAATGAAAGGCTGGATTCCTTGCAATGTGCAAAGCACTACTCTGACTATCATAATACACAGTAATCTTTGATTGTTTGTGCTCGAGTTCCTCTATCAATCTTTGAATCCAAATAGCTTCCTTGCAAGCTTGTGTAGTTGCCATATATTCAGCTTCTGTACTAGACAAAGTTAGAATAGTCTCTAACTTGGATAACCAGCTTACAGCTCCACCTGCAAGTGTGAACACACAGCCTGTAGTAGATTTCCTTTTGTTAAGATCACTTGCAAAATCTGAGTTAACATATTTTCTGATAACAAACTCTGATCCTCGAAAGCATAGTGCTACAACTGAGGTTCCTTTAATGTATCTCAGGATCCTCTTTATAGCATTCCAATGCTTGTTACCTAGATCTGCCATAAACCGACTGACCAATCCAACTGTTTGAGCAATATCTGGCCTGGTACAAATCATGGCATACATAAGGCTTCTCATCGCTAATGCATATGGTAATCGAGACATTTCCATCCTCTCTGCTTCACTGCTAGGATACATACCAGAGGATAATTTTCATAGGAAGTGGGGTTGAAACTGGCTTACAATCTTGCATGTTGAAGCGTCGCAAGACTTTCATCAAATAATTCTTTTGTAAAAGCCAGATCTTCTTGTCCTTTCTATCTCGGTGAAGTTGCATCCCTAAAATCTTGTTTGCAGGCCCTAAGTCCTTCATATTAGACTCCCTAGCTAAATGTCCCTTCAATTCCTGGATTCGATCTTTGCTGGAGCTTACCGCCAACATGTCATCCACGTATAACAACAGAATGATGAAAACATTGTTACCAATGGTCTGAACATAGACTATTGTATCCAAGGCGAATTATGAAGGAATCAAATCTCCTGTACCAACACCTTGGCTCATGCTTTAGGCTGTAAAGAGATTTGGTCAACTTACAAATCAAGTTTTCTTTTCCTTGTTCCTCAAACCCTTCTAGTCAGTGCATATATATATATATATATATATATATCTCTTCAAGTTCTCCATGAAGAAAAGCAGTTTTCACATCTAACTGCTCAAGATGTAAATCAAATATAGCACACATAGCTAACACTACTCTAATAGTGGTAAGTCTGACAACTGGAGAAAATATCTCATTGAAATCGATACCTTCTTTTTGAACAAATCCTGTTACCACTAGTCTTGCACGATATCGTTACACTCGATCATTGCCATCTCGTTTGATCTTATAGACCCATTTGTTGCCAATGGCTTTTTGACCTTTTGAAAGCATAACAAGTTCCCATGTTTTGTTCCTATGCAAGGCCTCTATTTCTTCTTGCGTTGCTGCCATCTACAGAGATACATCTAGACTACTCAAAGCCTCCTGAAAGGTTGATAGTTCTCCTTCTTCTGTTAGAAGACAGAATGCATTGTGACTTACTATAACATAGTCTAAATGCCATGATGGTAGCTTTGTTTGGCATGATGATCGCCTAACTTTTGTATCATTGGCCTTATCTAGTACTTATTCATCATGCTCTGGTTTTGCTTCATAATCTTTTCTCTCAATTTCTCATCTATCTGAATCGCAGTTGTCTCCTTAACAGTGCTATCATCTTCACTTTGCAGTTTATTTTCTACAAATATAACATCCCTGCTGACAATAACCTTGTAGGCAGTAGGATCCCACAGATGATACCCCTTTACACCATTAGCATAACCCAAGAATATACATTTCCTGGACTTTAAGTCCAACTTTGTTTATTCTCGGGGGTTGTACATCACATATACAGGATATCTGAACACATGTAGAGAAGAATAATCTACCGGCTTGCCATTCCACATGTCCATTGGTGTCTTTAAACCAATCGCAGTTGATGGCGACCAATTTATCATGTAATAGGCAGTTTTGACTGCTTCGGTCTAGAAAGACTTGGCTAAACCTACTGTTCTTAGCATTGCTCTTATTCTTTCTAGGAAAGTCATGTTCATCCGCTTTACTCCATAATTTTACTGAGGTGTTTATGCAACTATGATTTGCCTTTGTATACCTTCATAGTTGCAAAATGCTAGAACATCTCCATCTATATATTTTCCTCCATTGTCTATCCTCAAACACTTGATTCTTTTTCCAGATTCAAGTTCCACTCTTGCTTTGAAGTCTTTGAATACTGGAAACACATCTAACTTCTTCTTGATTGGGTATACCCATAGCCTCTTGGAATAATCATCAATGAATAATACAAAATATTTTACTCCTCCTAGGGACATTTCTGGTGACTCCTACACATCAAAATGAATCAAGTCTAGAACTTGCTTACTCCGAGCAATTGATCTACCAAACTTCAATCTATGCTGCTTGTTTATAACACAGTGCTCACAAAATGGTAAGTTCACCAATTTGAGCCCGGGAATGAGATTACATTCCGTAAGAACCTTTAAACCATGTTGTGATATGTGGCCTAGTTTACGATGCCATATGATCGTCGTTTCTTCTTGGCTTGTTGATACAACTGATGCATCTGCTTCCTGCAACGCATCTCCTTGAAGCCTGTATAAATTTGCCATGGTCTTTTCTGCTTTCATCGCAACAAGAACACCTTTAACAACTTTCAAGATCCCACCTATGGATCTTGCACTCGAGGTCATCCAGTTGCCCAATAGACAATATATTCTTCCTCAACCCCTTCACATATTGCACTCCTTGAATTGTCTGAATGGCACTGTCAAACATTTTTATTTTGATAGTACCAACACCAGTAATTTTTAAGGCATGGTCATCTCCCATGAACACAAATCCTTCCGAGATAGGTTATTAATTGTAAAACCAATCACAGTGTGGAGTCATGTGCCATGTTGCTCCTAAATCCATTATCCAAACATCAATGATGCTTCTGGTACTTTATCTGCATTTTTCTTATTATTCCGACAATCTTTCTTAAGTGTCCTCTCATGTCACCATGGTAGCATTTGATGTTCTTCCTTCTTCTTGACTTTGATCTACTCCGACCATGACTCCCACTGGAGTCACGCTTCATTGATTTCCCTTTCGTCACCAACAACATCTCTGCTTGCTTTAAGCTCTCCAATCTATCTTCCTTATTCTTTGGCCTAGACTCTTCTTCAAGAATAGCATCGGTGACATCATTAAAGGATAGGTAGTTAGCAATATTATTATTTGTGATGTTGATGATGAGTTAATCATATGAGTTAGGTAAACTTTGAAGTAGAAGCTCTACACATTCATTCTCCGCTATTTTATAATTTGATGTTGTAAGCTGGGAGAATAAGGTGTTCAGACTGTTGATGTGGTCCATCATAGATATAGACTCACTAATCTGAAGAGTATACAACCTCCTCTTTAGAAATATTCTATTGTGAAGTGACTTGACCTCGTACAGTTTGACATGAGCATCCAGATCTCCTTTGCTGTCTTCTTTTTTGCAACATTTGACAATACTGAATCTGCCATTACAAGATGCAGATTGGCAATAGCATTATCATCTATCTCATTCTACTTTTCATTAGTAACTTTGGCAGGTCTGCCTTCAATTGCTAGTAAGCAATTGTCATTCCTCAAGATTGGCTTCATTTTCAATTTCCACAAGGAAAAATTATTCCCATTGACCTTCTCAAACTTAAATTTTACTGCTATGGTGTTTACAGGGATCTATTTCTCAACTAGACCAATCACCCTTTTTTTTCCTCATCATGAATAGTATAATAGTAGCATATATATGAATAGTACCATATACGTAAATAGTACTATATATGTAAATAGTGTCATATATGGTATATGGAACAAATCCAGTACGCATATACAAATTTTTCTACTAAACCGGTTCTCACTTTATCACTATGAATAGTACAATATACATAAACAGTACCGTATATTTATACAGTATATGGAACAAATCCAGTATACGTTAATAACATTGTAAAAGTATATAACTACACGAATGAATAGTGACCATGAATAATAGCTCATTGTGTGGACTATAACCAGTGGCTTTGATACCACTGTTGGATACTAGAGTTATGGAAATAGATCAACGCAACTAAAATAGAGTTGAAAGAATTGAAACTGATACAAAATATTTACATGGAAAACCCCTTAATGATAGGGGAAAAACCACAGATAATACTAAGAAAGATTTTCACTATGTAGAAGATAAAATTTATGCCTCTATCTAAACATAAGGAGAGAACAATAACACTCTCTCTTATACTAGGAGAATACACCTCTCTATAAAAATAGGAGAAACTCTCAGAAGAAACTATGTATATATTTTTCTCTCTGCTATGGATGTTCTCCGTTGATGTGATGTAAAAATTGATTCAATACAACCTCTATTTATAGAGGTTTCCTTCGTTGTGAAGGCGATCTGCATATCACGAAACCTAACGTGTGCACAGTAAATTTTGCTATGCACGTTTGAAAATTTTGCCTCTGAATATGTCTCTATCCACGTGTACACAGTAGAAATTGTACTGTGCATGTTTGAAATTTCAACAAAGGTGGCTTTACACTATTCACACACACACCCTTTGTCACTATGGGAGAAGGAACCAAAGTCGTCTTCATGTCCCAAAACTATATTTAGAAGTAATAATGAGGTAAATCCTCTCCCTAACTCATTACCTTGTTACACTTATAATAATGACATTTTAATTTTTAGAAAAGTTATCTCAAAAGTAATTAATATGATCCACCTATAATATGACAAATGTCAAAACAACTTTTCAAATGGCAAAGCCAGAATCCACATGAGTCAACTCAAAGTTCTCTTTTTATATATTATATTCATATATTACATTAGATTATATTAGATTAGATTTTTTCTGTTATATTAGTAGCAGTAAGGTTTGAATATATGATTTCATATATATGACCCAAACCTGGTCATTAATGGGTTAATTCTAATGGCTTTGGTTTTCAGAACATTTATAAGAAGTAAATAAAGCAAAATTAAAATTACTAATTAAAATGGAAATGATTTGACAGTTTTGTAAAAAATTTAGGGTCTATGCATTAATTAATGTTTTAAGCAAAAAAAAATTTTTTTGAAAGAGAAAGTCTTTGTAATTTTCAAATGCATTAAATATATGAAATCCTTTAAAATTTTTTTTCCACATCTTTAACCAGTTTCTTAGCAAAATCCATAAAGGTAAAGAGTCTAATTGTCATGCACCAATAATGTAACCATTTTTATACTGTCAGGCAATAAAAAATTGACACTGGTTTATTCTCAAACTAAACCCAATTCAAATTTTAAAAAATTACATTAGATGGATGAATTGTAAATGCTTTATTGGTTAATGAAATAAAAATAATTTTTATTTTTATACCGTTAGTGTATGGCAATTAATTCCAAAGTTATACACATAAAAGGACTTAATTGCAATGCATTAACAGTATAGAAGAATTTTAGATAATTATTCAATCATGTATTAGTACAAAAGCCATGTATTAGTATAAAATTATTTTACACTGTCATCTAAATGAAATGTTTTGATTGGATGATAGTGTAAAATAATTTTATACTATTAGTGTATCAAAATTAAACTTTTTGTAAAATATGAAAATAAAATTGAATTGATAAGATTGAACAAAAAATGTAAATTACTAATGCGCATCATTCAAATCCAACAATTACTAATAATTCCTAACAATTCGTAGTTTCATACTACAACTTTTTGATCCACCCAGCAGTACCATAATCTATATGTATTTATACTATTAGTATTTAAGAATAGTTAATAGAAAGATTTGATGAGATAATGATACTTGGATGCTTGATTATGATTCTCTCCAAATTCTATTCCTATTTTTACCTAAAAATAAAAGTTTTTGAAAATGAATTCGAATATCTTTTCACTCCACTTAATTTACTATATTATCATTTCACTTCACTATCTTCTGACTCCACTAGCTAAATAACCTTTATCATAGCAATAAGTTTTTGATATATATCAGATTATATTTACATTATTTATTCTTTTCTATGTTTAATTAGTTTTATTTAGAGAACTCGTCAACTCATTTATTCTTAACTATATATAAAACTTAATTTAAATAAATAAATTATTTCGAGGGTTAAAAAATTGGCAAAATTTTCCATATTTCCAAATAGAACATTGAAAACATTATGAATATATATAATTTTCAATTCTTAAACTTGAATAATAAATCATTGTTTTTATTTTAAATTATATTTATAGTTTGTAGTTTTTTAAATCATTGTAGTTGATACATCTCCAATTTTAAGAACAACTTTTTATCTTCAGAAAAAATTTTCTGCATTTGGAGCTGAGCAGCTATAATATTTTAATTTTGGATAGAAGAGTTTAAATAGAATTTTTTTCTTTTAAAAAGTTTATTATGTAATAATTACTTAATTATTTTTTGATATTTGATTTCAAAATCTGTTGCTACTCATGTTATGTCGAGCCACATTTTTTATTTGTTTGATATTAATATAGTTAATATATATATATATATATATATATATATATATATATATATATATATATGTACTGTACTAGAAAATATGGACCAACCTCCTCGACCCTATCCCTAAAAGGTCGGTTATGGGCCCTAAAGATCGGCCCAACCCAAATTTTTCTCTCCTCGAGGGTCCCACAGCTTAGCCACATAGCATGATATCCCCCGCAGATCTATATCGGATTTAACTAAGGATATCTCATAAATCCCCCATAATATCTCTGTATATCTCATTATATCTTATCATTATCTTTAATAATGACCAAATCGCAAGAATATCTCCCACACTCAAAGAAGATCATAACAGATTTACCACGGGGTAACCTCATACTATATAAGGGGGCTATTGCCCCCTAGGTATGACACAACTTCTATCACAAAAACACCTCTCCGCTCCTCACGCTTTTATTGACTTAAGTATTAAAGTGTCTTTGCGGGTACTCCACCCCCCGTTTCCACAGAAGTCAGAGCTACTTGTACCCTTACCGCTACTTCTAGGTAAGAACATTGGCGCTCACTGTGGGGCTGGTAAACAAGCCTACCTCACAAACCCCGTTACCCATGGCTGATGCTTCCAGCTAACACACCCTCAAATAGCCAGCCTATTCCTAACCTCCACCAGTTGCAAGAAGAAAACCAAAGACTGGTCGAGCAACTCCGTAAGCTGCAAGAAGAGAATCAATTCCTGAGGATTGAAAACTCAAAAACTCCCAAACAGGGAGCCACCAACTCGGGGAATACTAAGCTTGCCAGTTATAATTTTTGCAGTGGAAAACCCCGACATTCAGACCATCCAACCTGTCACACTAAATCCGAAGATGAGCCCGAAACCATTGACTGTAGACCATTCTCAGAAAAACTCATGGCCACCAGCCTACCCCTCAACTTCAGGCTCCCAACCTCACTTCGCCCCTACGACGGAACAAGGGACCCTTAATCATTCATCATGGTGTTCATATCCATGATGCTCATCAGTAGAACCACCGATCGAATCCTTTGCCAAACTTTCCCATCCTTCCGAGAGAAGTCGGCACTACTCTGGTTCTCAACTTTGCCCCGAAACACTATCCACAAGTTTGAGGATATGGCAAAAGCCTTCACCAACAGGCTTGTGTCCTCCAAAATATACACCAAAACCTTAGACTTACTGGAGCACAATAGACAAGGATTTGATGAATCCTTAAGAACCTACCTGACACAATTCCAAGAGGAAACATCATAAATCCCAGACCTCGACCCCGTCATTGAACTCCACCAAATCCGAATTGGTTTGCGTTCTGGACCCTTCAAGGAAAACCTGGCGATTAATAGACCTAGGACCATACACGAACTCCATGAAAGAGCCCACAGATACATCAATACCGAGGAGCTCCGAGCTGCGGAGAAAAGCTAGAAGCAAGAAAAGATAGCTCGGCACAGTGGCACAAGGAAGGCAAAACCAAACACAAACGGAACTCAGAGTCTTCCAAACCAAGATTCACAACTTACATGCCACTGAACACCCGAGCAAGCATAATACTAAGGGAAATATTCAGTGCTCGGCTGATGAAACCAATAAAAGGCAAACCTCGACCAGGCCCAAAAGGTGCGGATAAGAGGAAAGTGTTCGAATATGATAACATCACAGGACATATAACCGACAAATGCAAAAATCTGAAAGTGCAGGTCGAACACCTCGTCTGACAAGGATACCTGAAGCAATTCATCAAGGAAAAGAAGAAAAAGAAGAAAAGAGAACGAGGCCAAGAAAGAAAAAATAAACATCACAGCCCTTCCTCATCAGACAGTGAATCCCCACAAAGGCACAAAAAGCCCCAAAAAAGAACACGATCTCATACCCCCGAGGAAGCCAATATCAGAGGAGTTATTGACCACATTGCTGGAGGATTTGCAGGAGAAGGAGAAACGAGCTCGACAAGAAAAAGATCATGCTAGGCGATCATGTCACTTGAAGGAGTGTTGCACTGATCAAGATCAAAGACCAAAAATCGGGTAATATCTTTTTCTGACTCTGACTATAAAGGAATTGACAAAAATTTGCATGATCCTATTGTAATTTCTATCCTTGCTGGCAATTTTTTGGTCAGGAAAGTCCTGGTGGATCAAGGGAGTTCAGCTGAAATCCTTTTCTATTCCACCTTCAAATGCATGCAACTCTTTGAAAGCTCACTTCTCCCATACAATGACGAGCTGGTCGGATTCACCTGAAACAGGGTAAAAGTACTCGGCTACATGTGGCTAAGGACCATGTTCAGTACAGAACCACTAACCAAAACTGTCGACCTCTAATACCTTGTCATAGATGCCAACAGTCCTTACCACATAATCCTGGGGCTGCCATCACTCAACGCCGTAGGAGCCATAGTCTCAACACCTTATCTAGCAGTGAAGTTCCTATTTTTCGAATCCAAGGTTGGAGTAGTCCATGTCGATAAGAAAAAAGCAAGAACATGCTACAACGAATGCCTGAAGAAAAAGTCCACTAGGGAGTCCAAAACTAAATAGGTACACAGTGTCTTTCACACTAACCAAACCCCCCTGATCTCTGAACTTGACCCTAGGGGAGAGATCTAGAACCGCCCCTAATTAGCAGATGACTTGCAACCAGTCCAGATAGGGGATAAAGCCAGTAAAGTGACATTTATTGGAGTATAAGTGACATTTATTGGAGTATATCTCCCCTCGAGTTTATCAGCTGAACTCATGGCCTTACTCCTAGAGAATGCCGATCTCTTTGCTTGGACTCCAGCTGACATGCCAGGAATAAACCCAGACGTAATCAGCCACAAACTCATGGTCGACCCGAAAGCTAGGCCAATAACACAGAAGAAGAGAACTCTTGGAGCTGAGCACCAAATAGCGGCTCTAGAAGAAACAAAGAAACTCCCTAAGGCCAACTTCATTAGGGAAATTAGATATACCATATGGCTTGCAAATGTGGTGATGGTCCAAAAAGCATCTGTAAAGTGGCGTATGTACGTGGACTTCACTGAACTTAACAAGGCCTGCC
Organism: Dalbergia cochinchinensis; assembly: GCA_031216125.1. Lineage (NCBI taxonomy): Eukaryota > Viridiplantae > Streptophyta > Magnoliopsida > Fabales > Fabaceae > Dalbergia > Dalbergia cochinchinensis. The sequence continues at coordinate 45,820,128 of CM062373.1, read as the reverse complement.
CTAAAAATTCCTACCCATTACCCAGCATTGACAAGCTCATCGACAACGCATCTGGCTACCAATACCTAACCTTCATGGATGCATACTCTAGTTACAATCAAATCAGAATGCACCCACAAGATGAAGACAAAATTGCATTCCTTACCAAAGATGCCAACTTCTGCTACTGAGTCATGCCTTTCGGTCTGAAAAATGCAGGAGCCATATACCAGAGACTCATGAACAAAGTCTTTGAAAAACAAATCAGCAGAAACATCGAGGTGTAAATCCATGACATGGTGGAAAAAACCCCTACAACTAGAAATCACATTGACATCCTAGGAGAAATATTCAGTCAGTTAAGGAGATACAACATGAAACTGAACCTAGAAAAATGTGCGTTTGGAGTTCATGGAGGAAAATTCCTCGGATTCATGCTCATAAACCAAGGAATAAAGGCCAACCCTGACAAATGCCGAGCAATAGTGGAAATGAAAAGCCCAAGCTCAGTCAAGGAAGTACAACAGCTCGCAAGCCTACTAGCAGCCTTATCTCGCTTCTTGTCAAGATCGGCAGAAAGAGTAGCTCCATTCTTCAAAACACTAAAGAAGCAGACATCATTCGAGTGGTCCGAAGAATGTGAAAAAGCCTTCGTCGAGCTCACAATATTTCTATTCACGCCACCCATCCTTACCAAACCTTGCCTAGAGGAGACCCTATTCCTGTATCTATCGGTAACTGAATATGTAGTAAGCTAGGTCCTGATAACCGAGAGAGACAGAGAACAACGGCCTGTTTATTTCGTGAGCAAAGCACTCCAAGGACTCGAACAGAGGTATTAGAAAATTGATAAACTAGCCTTTGCTGTGGTGGTATCTACAAGGAAGCTAAGACTATACTTCCAGAGCCACCACATTATCATCCGAACCGACCAACCCATCAGGCATATTCTGGTCAAACTAGAACTAGCGGGAAGAAAGATCTCATGGTCGATTGAACTCTCAAAACATAGCCTAGAATATCAGCCTAGAGGGCCAATCTAGGCTCAGGTCTTGGTCGATTCCTTGCTGAGCTCCCCCCATCCCTGAACAAGAACTTGGCTCCTGGATACTACATGTGGACAAAACATCCAATGGGAAGGAAAGCGGAGCAAGGATCACCCTTGAAAATGGCGAAGGGATCTTTATCAAACAATCTTTCCAATTCCAATTCCATGCCAGCAACAATCAAGCAGAATATGAAGCACTCATAGCTAGCCTTAAGCTTACCTAAGAAGTCGGAGCTTAAAAACTCATCATCAAAGCTGATTCACAGCTAGTTGTCGACGAAATCACCGGCACTTTTATAGCCAGAGACCCTCTCCTGGAAAAATATCTAACACTGGTAAAGAACTTGATGCAACACTTCGACTTATGCGAAGTGACGCATATACCTATAGAGCACAACACCAGAGCTGATGTCTTCTCCAAGCTCGCCAGCACCAGCACCAGCAAGCCATAGAACAACAAATCTGTGATCCAAATAAAGCTCCTGAAACTGAGCTGCCTTTAATCCGAAAGCTGCAACATAGAAGTGGGAGGCCTAGACTGGCGAACTCCACTCCTTAACTACTTGACTTCTGGAGAAATTCTGAGCTTGACGCCAGACGAGAAGAAATTCAGAGGACAGACAAGCTACTACACCCTTTGCGGAGGATTATTGTTCAGAAGGGGGTACTTACTCCCCTTCCTAAAATGTCTCGGCCCTCGCGAAGTCAACGACATCATGGCCGAAGTACACGAAGGAGTCTGTGGAAATCACATTGGGGGCTGAGCTCTGGCAGCTAAAATACTCCGAGCAGGATATTTCTGGACCACTACGAAAACTGACTGCACAAACTTCATATGCAAATGTAAGAAATGACAGAGATTCTCCGAAGTCTCCTAGAAACACCCGAAACCATTACACTTCTCTGAAGCCAGCTGGCCCTTTCACAAGTGAGGAATTGACCTCCTTGGCCCTTTCCCTCTTGCATCAGGATAGCTTAAATACTTGGTAGTAGCCATAGACTACTTCACCAAATGGATCGAAGCAAAACCTCTGGCAACAATCACCACGGAGAAAGTCAGGAAATTCATCTGGAAAAGAATTTATGTCGGTTCGGACTTCCCAAGGAACTAATCACTGACAATAGCACACAATTCACAGACCGAAAACTAAAGGAACTCTGTGACAATTTCCAAATCAGACACATCTTTGCATCTGTAGAGCATCCTCAAACCAATGGCCTAGCAGAAGCTACTAACAAAGTTATCCTCACAGCCTTGAAGAAAAAGCTCGACAAAGCCAAAGGTCTTTGGGCCGAAGATCTCCAGAGATCCTTTGGGGGTATCACACAACTACTCAATCCTCAACATAGGAGACACCATATAGACTCGTCTTCAGCAGCGAAGCCATGCTCCCAGTAGAGGTTGCCCAACCTAATGCCCACCGACTAGTATTCGCAAATACGATGGACGAAGAAAAACGACAAGTAGAATTAGACCTTCTAAAAGATGACCAAGAGCTAGCCCACATCAAAGAACAAACAACCAAACAAAGGGTAGCCCGAGTCTACAATAAGAAACTCGATCTAAGAGCCTTCCAAGTCTGAGATCTGGTCCTATGTAAACTTGAACACTAAAGAAAGCCCCCAGGAGAAGGGAAATTAGCTCCGAACTGGGAAGGACCATTCTTAATCACTCAAGACATCGGTCGATAAGCTTACAAAATCACTGAACTTTCAAGACACGACCTCCTGCAGATATGGAATGCCCTGTCCTTAAGGAGATACTATAGCTAGTAGATAGATGCCTCAAATCATATTCGATGGGTGCACTATTTTTCCTTTGTTGGGTTTTATCCCACAGGGTTTTACTAACAAAGGTTTTAATGAGGCAAGATTGGATGTGAGTCGGACACTTCGGTGGCAAATTACAGGTGTAATTCCCCTTTTTAATATAATACTTGTCTTCTTATATTATGCCTCCACAAATTTCCATATGCAAGACCTTAGTTGTACAAAAGCCGTCATACTCACAGTAAATCTCAGTACATTTGAGTCGTGAAAGCGCACCCCAAAGTCATCATACTCACAGTAAATCTCAGTACATTTGAGTCGTGAAGGCACACTAGAAAGCTGCTACACTTCATATAATCCTCGAAACACAAAACCGAGTAATGAAAGGCGCATTATCCGAGTTTATAATGCTTGATCGGAATACTTGATCTAGGTTTATATTACTTCATCTGAGTTACAATACTTGGTCTGGGTTATTACTTCATCCGAGTTATAATACTGGATCCGAGTTCATAACGATCTGAGCTTACCATGCCTAATCCAAGTTTAGCATACTTGATTCAAATTCACCATAAGAGACATACATAACATGTCATCATTCGAGCACATCTTGCAAAAATATAAGAAATCATACCACATTTCTAAAACCATAAATATCTATTACAAATTTGTCCGAGCATAAAAAAGAAAAATACAAAAGGAGTCACAGCAGTAGCTCCAGCCTCATTAGAAAAGACGACCCGAACAGGCTCCACAATCTGAACCTCATCGTCTCCTCCCTCAGCAAGACCGCCAACTTGAGCACCCTCGTCAGCCTCCTCGGCGGCGAGATGGTCAATTAGCACACTATCAACAACCTCCTTGAAAGGGCCACATTGAGCCAAGTCTAGCTCCCCATGAAAGAACCGAACTTGCTCAAGGGCCTAGTCAAACCAGCTGTGTACTGATTGACCACTTCATCCTTTAGATAATTGACCTCCACCTGAAGACCTTTGAGTCGATCATTCTTCTCGGACAACCTTCTGCTCTTATCCTTAGAAAGCTTTTTCTTAACCCCAAGCTCTCGGATCTTCACAGCGGTCACCTCAGCATCAATCTTAACTCGAGCCACGAGGGAGTTGATCTTCTCTTCAAATAACTTCTTGGCCTCTAGCCAACGCCTCATCTCCTTGCCCAACTTGGCCTCGGCTTCCTCCTTCTCAGCCTTGAAGTCCTGGGCAACTACTCTTTCGGTCTCCATCTCTTGAATAGAACTCCCATCACACATCTCAAGTAACCAGCAGATGGCTGCCTGGCGAAGACCCTGGGTCTCCAGGTGATGACATAATCCAGGGATGCTCACCCTCTCCATCATACTCACATCTTCTGGCTGGGCGAACTGCTAGTCAATAAACTCAGGATGAGGAAAATCCTTACTCTACAAGCTTGATCGCCTAGCGGTGCCGAGGAAATCTTTCACCTCCATGGCCCCCAAGAGGGCAGAAGGAGAGAGCGAGGGCATTGACTCAGGAGCTACTTGAGGACCACCATCCACTCTATTCCTTTTTCAAGGCCTCAATGGGTTGGGATCCGTAGGAGTACAGGAGCTTAACCCACCGGCAGGAAAAATAGGAGGAGCCTGGCTCTCATCCATAGCCACCCCGCTCTTCGCCTTGAAAGCAGCTAATTCCTTGGGATTGAGCTTAGGAGCCATCTCACCTGCAAAGAAACACACAGATCAAAACCATACGAGCAAAGATCAAGCCAAAAAGAACAAATGTATAAAATACTACCTATACGTCTGAGGACTTCTTTGTTATCACAACCCTACTTCAACAAAACCGCACAAGACAATGGAGAGCTCGGACTCACGCACTCCTTCAGGAAATCAGTCACCACCTAATCATCATAGGATAGAGAACCGTACTCTACCCTCAAAATCTGGTGAAGATTGTGCTGCCAATACAGGGGAAACCTCTCTAGGTCATTCAAATCCACGAAAAAAGGGAACTCAGTCTCAACTGACCTAACCTTTATGAACTTCTCCTTAAACCTGTTGAAGTTAGAAGTCAGCAAAGACAACAACCTCTTCCGAGGGACACTATTAAAATAAATCCAGCTCCCCTTTTCTACACCATTAACTTGGAAAAAAAATAAAAGAACACATCAACACTAGGCTCCTGCCTGAGCACAGAAAACAGATTCTCAAATGCTCGGACAAATACCCAACTATTGGGATAAAGTTGAGAAGGGGCAACATTAACCTTGTTCAAGCACCTTTTCTCAAACCGAGTAAAGGGAACCCTAACATCCAACTTCTAAAAAAAGTCTACATACATATAAATATAATCAACATCGCCATCCCCTTTCCTATATTTACAGACCCTATCCTCGACACTACACGGGAGACATTTCACCCTCATCTCATTCTCAAAAGACACCAGGCATGCCCTCTTAAATCTACAGACGGACTCCCTATCGTTAAAAATCAAAACTACCTCCCTAAACTAACCCATCCATAAGGATCATACTCAGCTTCACCTACGACTTCCTTCCCCTTTTCAGAAATGGAAGAACCTTTCCTCTTCCCTTGTGCCATCAATAAATACCTAAACAAGAGACAATGGACAAAAACTCAGGGAAAAGACACGAAATACAACCAACAGAATCTCCTATCCTAAGGTTCAAAACCAAATAAACGGTCCAAACTAAAAGGAAAGGAGAGAAGAACCAAACTAACCGATTGGAAATGAAGGAAATCGAACTCTGGATGACCAAAGCCGGAGCTTTCAACTACAAACTTCGAATGAGCAAGGAGAGCAAATAAGCACCGAGAGGGAGTAAAAAGTGAGGAATTTTCCAGAAATGAAAATGGAAAACCTCTCTCCCCCCTTTTTGATTAAAATCTAGCCCATCCAACAGACGAAACAATTTACCTCCACTTAGTAACATATCTGGGATGCTCATCTCATCCAACGGGCAGGGGCTCATCACTTTTATCCAACGGAGAATATCCAAATGCATGATCCCATATTCATGAGAAATGATTGCCCACCACTCATGGAAGGACACGTATCATGGCATGTTCCCCCACAACTGTTACAACTGCAATTGAAGAAACTCACAACTCAACTCGAAATCTCAAAGCTTGCCATGAAGTCCTCGACTTAAAGAGGCACGACCCACATAATCATATGCTTGACCAACAGCTCGCCCAAGACATGAAAAGTCGGATCATTTGAGTACGGCACGTTGTCCTTAACAAACTACCTTGGTACTAATTACTCGGCCTATGACCAAGCTCGAAGGCTATGTACTGGACCAGAAAATATGGGCCGACCTCTTCGACTCAATCCCTAAGAGCTCGGTTATGGGCCCCAAAGATCGGCCCAACCCAAATCTCTCTCTCCCCGGGGGTCCCACAGCTTGGCCACATGGCATGATATCCCCTGCAGATCTATACCGGATTTAACTGAGGATATCTCACAAATCCCTCATAATATCTCTGTATATCTCATTATATCTTATCATTATCTTTAATACTAACTAAATCGCAAGAATATCTCCCATACTCAAAGAAGATCATAACAGATTTATCACGGGATAACCTCACACTATATAAAAGAGTTATTGCCTCCCAGATATGACACAACTTCTATCACAAAAACACCTCGCCACTCCTCACGTTTTTACTGGCTTAAGTATCGAAGTATTTTCACAGGTACCCTACCCCCTATTTCAACGGACATTGAAGTTACTTGCATCCTTACCGCTACTTCTAGGTACGAACAATATATATAAAATTTTTAAATTAATATGTCATCAATTGTATTTTTGTAATCAATTTTAAAAAATAAAACACTTTATCAATTATATATTTTTTATAAAAGGAATGATGTTATGGAGTGAATGGTTGTGAAAAAGAAAGAAAGAACATGAGAGAGATGCAGAGAGAAATCAAAGTGAGTTGGGAAGGGGGAAAAAAAGTAAGAGAGAGAGCAGTGAGTTTAGTATACAAGAAAGAAAAGAGGTACAACATACACACATCATTTCCATTTGCCTATGAGATTTACAGGTAAAAAATGAATTTATTTTATACAAAATAAAACTATGACTACAATTATTATTATTACTACTCATTTTATATATTGTCATTTTATATTACAGATGCTTATTGTTATTTATCATTGTCATTTTATTTTGTTATTCTTTTATATTTATTGATGATTATGGACTTGAATATTGATTAAAATAATACTAACTAGTTGATTAAGATGATCCTTTTATCTCCTCACCAGTCCTGTCGGTTTACTGTGCTCTGATTTCTTCTTTTTATTTTATCATTTAATTATAAAGATTTTATTCTCTCCCCCACCGGTTTAGTGTGGACTACCGTCGCTTGGTTTTTTGCCTTTATTTTAATTTTTCTTTATATTTATATGATTCATTATTTAATTCAAGTTAGTTGAATGTTCCTTTTTATTTATATTATTATCTGTTGTATATTAATTTATCATTCTTCCATTTTAGAATTTACCATATTATTTCTATAATATTATATTAATTTGAGTGGTCAATATTTATAGTAATTTCTAGATTAGAGGTAAAATATAATTAAAATCTAATACTAAGAATAAATGAAGGTTATTATACATGAATTTGAAATATTAAACTTATTATGATCTTATGATGATAAAGCCCAACTCATGGACTTTGATAAAATGAGAAGAGAAAATATAATAAAAATTTTCCTAATATTAATTTCTTTTGAAATTAAATTTAGATTGGCAACTCTATGGTTTAATAAATTTTATTAAGATATTACTTTATTTGGTCAAGCTTATACTATTTTGGTCCAATTTATTTATGCATGAATTTATAAATTTTGTGCATTTATTTTAGTTTATATTTCACTATTTAAACTGTGGATTAATTTATAAGCTTTTATTTAAGGATTAATTGTATGAATTCCTTATTGTGAATTTATGCACTATAACTATTAATTAATTTAAAAGAATATAATCGATTAAAATTTGTCGCTAACCACTAATAAGGCAAAGGGATACATTTAAAATCCTTTTATGTCACCTGCTTCGGTTAGAATGCTGTAAAAGTTTTGCTTTGTCATCACAATGTAAAGAACAACATGAAATAATGAGAATTTCTTAAGATAAGGCCTTCGACTATATGTGTAAGACAAGCAAATAAATGGAAGAACAACTAAAGTAAAGAAATCATAATTTTGATAAGATATGCATCACATGCTCTATACGAAATATTTTATTTATAATAGGATAACTGATTATGTTCATATAATGTTATTGTTGCCCCATGTATTTTTCGTGCAGACACTGCTAAAACCAACAATAGTTCAAATATTTTAAAATAATCCATTTTCTGCTTAGATTTTTTTAAAAAAAATTTTATTTTTCTTTATTTTTATTTCTAGTGGTCTCAGATTAGCTGAGCAACCCTGAATAGAACACAGTTGCTAGGAACTTATTAACTTATGTATAATTAATGTGTGAATTTATATTGCTAATTTTAGAAATATTTAGGTTATAATTAATGACATTAAGTAGTTATACTAGGACCTTTTGCTTGTAATTTTTTTACTTAATGTTAACCGTTGTGCTTCATGTGTAAATTCATATTATTAGCTTCTGTATGAATAAATGTTACATTGCAACTAGAGAGCCAAACAACAATATCATTGGGCATTCATTTTTAAGGCTATTGAATTTGACAAAGGTGTTAAAATCTTAATTGTTCTAATTCAATAAGTTTATCTAATTTGAAAAATTACTTTATTATAATGCTAAGGATAAAGGAGAAAAATATAATAACTTTTATCTATTGAGCTATTTTGTTATCATTTAAAAATTAAAAGTACTTATATTTACAAATTGAATTAAACTTTCATTAATGTGTTATTATAAGGAATTTGTAAGGTTGAATTTTTTTCTTGAAAATTAATTTTTTGTTCTTCTTCATAAAAGAAAAGAGAGGGAAAATAAATTACTTTTTCTTTTAGTTCTTATAATTTTATAATAAGTTGTTAATGTAGAATAAATCTCTATAAAACTTTTTTAAAATCCTATATTTTCTCAAATTAAAATTTGAAAATTATACTTTTCATTTTTAAAATATATTCATTTATCATTTTATTTTTTAAGTTTTTCATTATTTTAGGTTATCTTATACAACTATTTTTTAATTATAACGTATCAAAATAAAAGAATTTTATATTCTTATTTAAATAAAATTATGAGGTTTTATTAAGTCCATTTATATGCATATAAAAAACATATCAAATAATTTCAAATTAATATAAAATTTCATATATATGATCTATAGCATGAACTTTTTCAATCCAACAATGGATTCTAAAAAAAAATTCTTGAACAAAAAATTATCAAACATATAAGATATGAATCAAGTTTTATATCAAGATAAACGAACACTTTCTCATATAAAATATATAAATTTTTAATAATAAATTATTATATAACTCTATCGATATCCACCACACGCCTAACGCACGTGTACACAGGTATAAAATACTTAAATTTTTTTGCTAGTTGCTCTTTCAATATTTAAGACAAAAAATTCAATTTCTCATTCACCCACATTAATATCCCGTCCCTATTCAAAGTAAGTAAAATTTCTAACCGACCATTGACTGTTTGGCACTTGTGGGTCCAAAAGGAAACATGTCATTTTTGAGACTAGTCAGATTCCAGAACCCCCCTTTGTCACTGCTACAAGTTCCGCCGTGTCCACCCTCTTCAACTCTACCACTCTCATTTCCCTTGATCAGAGCGGCGACCACAGCAACACTCACCACCCCGAGAGCTTCTTCGTTACCATCTTCACCAGCAGCACCACCACACAACAACATGGTCAAAGCTATCAGAGTCCATGAACTCGGTGGTCCTCAGGTCATCGTCATCTTCTCACCTCCTTACTCACTCAGTTAGTTCCAGATTGGAAAGGCTTCCCCTTTATTCTTCCTCATGTAACAAAATGTCTGTCATTATCGACTAAAATTATGTTATTTATACTCACCATACCTGGGACATTGTGTCGACTTACATCCCGTCAAATTTGGTAGGATATGATCAAATCAATTCTTATTTTGATAATTCCAAACACTATTTGACAGATATATTCTAAACATAACTATTGATTTCTAAATCAATTCAAATTCTATTTTGTATAATCATTTCAAGCATAAGATTTATCTTATAAATCAAGTCAATGAAAATAATTTCAAATCAAATCGCATCATAAAGCTATTAATTCATTATTGGATTGACAATTTGTGCGTGTCTGTCAGACTGTTGTGGATTAAGCACATGCTTCCCCAGCTTGCTTCATCCTTTGAAGTTTCTATTATTTCCAATTGATGACAGGTTCTAAAGTGGGAGGATGTAGAAATTGGAGAGCCAAAAGAAGCCGAGGTGCGGGTGAGGAACAAAGCCATTGGGCTTAATTTTATTGATGTCTACTTTCGGAAAGGAGTTTATAAAGCCCACTCGATGCCATTCACTCCAGGTTTTCTAATTTGATTCACTTCTACCAAATTATCTGTCCTGAAATATTTCCTGTTCTTGTGAAAAAAAAGGGAAAGAACGAAAATAAAAAAATATGGTAGAGGAAAGTTGTATTCTTGGTTCGAAAATGTTGTTAATGACTTGACCAGTTGTGTTTGTCATGTGTTCAATTGCTTCATGCAGCAATGTATAGTATGGATTATTTAACTTGGTCTAGGTCCTTGCAGTTGGTTGTTTCAACATAGAAAAGACTATGGTTTTTGATAGTTCACTTGCAATTATGTTCATGGAGCAAGTGAAAATTAATGAAATCTTGCATTGCAATTTTGTCATTGCACATAAGGTAGCGTTTGGTGGGGGACGGGGGACGTAAATACAAGTGAATGAGATAGAGGCATTTTAGGAGACACAATGAAAGATTGTTTCTGTATTATGTTTAGTTAATAGATATAGAACACAAAATACAAGAATCAAAAACTCACAATAATTTACCCCTTACCTAAACCATGCCATTTTTAGAAACCAAATAAATAAAAGAAAGATTAAACAGAGCAACCCATGGCATTTTGAAAAAAAAAAAATTACATTGTCTCTGAACAAAGCAACCGTCCTTCCTGCACCGCTGACGGCGTGCCCTTTCCTCCATGGCTTCCAGGTGTGGCTTCGACTTCGTCTTTGCTTGCAAATCTTTATTTTTGCAGTGACCCCCTTCCCTTCGGCTGAGTATTCATGTAACCACTTAAGAAGCAAAATCAAATAAGAACTTCCAAAAGCAAAATCAATCATGCTACTCACACCTTAAACCATATGATTCCACAGTTAGAACTTCCAAATAAGAATTCAGGCACTAATCTCAGCCTCACCATTATCATTTAAAGGAATGAGATCCAATAACGAGCATAACCATAATTCTAAGTTAAAGGCAGAGTGATCACCATTCTAAGTTAAACCATATACCACCATTCTAAAGTGTAATATCTTTCAACCATGAAGCTCTAGCTATGCCTTTCAAGATTCGTAATAGCAGGTTCTAAAGTTAGATATAGTTTATCTATTTTTAACTTACTGTGTAATATACACATATTTCTGAGGTAATACATTTTGTTAATAATAGAATGTCAAGTCTTTAACAGAGAAGCACAATCAACAAGAGAGAATAAATATTGAACAAAAAGGAATAAAAACACAACCTGAATGAACTTGGCTGAACGAGATGAAAATGATAAAGAAATCTAGAGTTCAAAACTTCTTGAGCGAACCTAAAATCACAAAAAACTGGGTGAATGAACCTGAAATCACAAACAAACCAGAACCATTCCCAAAAATTGAGATAAAAAAACCAGATCCAGTTGGAGCAGCTTAAAACCACAGATCCAGTTGGAAGCAGAGATAGAAGCAAAAATGGAAGGGGTAGCAGAACAAACTTGAACGCGAAGACGGTAGTTGAAGGTAGCGCTGCAACATGGATGTAGAGGTAGAGATCTTCACAAAGGAGAAGGAGGAGCAGCCCTCTGTGTAAATATGAGAAGGGTAAATGGTGTAAATATGAAATAATTTTGAGGGTAAAGTTGGAAAAAAATTCATTAAATGGAGCTGTCTGAAGGAGAAGTTTTCCGTGTCCCCCTCAGTCTCCACTTTTGGGTGGACAGAGAATTGCCCAATTTTTGTCTCGAGACACGGACAGATTTTCAAGTATTGTGCCTCTCCCCTCTTCCAAACATGTGATTGTCTTTACTGTCCCTGTATTTGTGTCCTGCCCCCTCTAACCAAATGCTGCCTAATGGAACATTAGACTCCCCATTACTGATTACTGTACAACATTAGGAGATGATTGGATGTTTTACAAAGTAAAATTCTAATTTCTTTTGATAGCTATGATGCTTGGATACTTCAAAGTTAATTATGTATGTTGTATAGAGTTGTCTCACGCCTCAGCATCTGTCATTTAGATAAGTGACAACTCGTTTTCAGTTAAAGTATGTTGCTAGTTAGTTAGGCTGTTTGTGGTTCTGTTTCTGATGGTTAGAGCCTAGTGTATGTTGCTGAGGCTATACTATTTATATAGTACGGCTCAGAACGGAAAAGATCCGACTCATTGTTACGGTAGTACAAAAACTATCAGTTTCTTTAAGTCTCAAATTCTCTCAACCTTTTCCTTCACTCTCCTACATTTTCTTGCTTTTTCTCTTTGATACCAAACTTCTAACGTGGTATATAGGTCCAATTTCCCCAGGGATAGATCCTGATGGCTCCTCCTTTTAAATCTCTCTGCAGCATGCCAAGCATTCCCTAAGACTAAGAGAAGAATGTGAGGGTATATGACCGTTGCTGAAATATTGAATGCTGAGCCATCAACACAAAAACTTAAATTCATCCCTTCTATCTAAACCCTAGTACCATTTGCAACTCATGTTTGATATACTCAATGCAAAATGAACCAAAAACAATATCAAACGGGCAAACACCCATTCACCTTTGGGTTGGGAAAAGACTTAGATGATGTACAACGTATCATGTGTTGATTATTTTTCCCATTTAATGTGGCAGGCATGGAAGCTGTTGGGGTTGTCACTGCTGTGGGTGCTGGAATCACTGGTAGGAAGGTTGGGGACCTTGTTGCTTATGCAGGTCAACCAATGGGCTCATATGCTGAAGAGCAGATTCTTCCTGCTGACAAAGTAGTCCCCATCCCTCCCTCGGTTGACCCAGTTATTGGGGCATCCATCATGCTGAAGGGCATGACAGCTCAGTACTTGGTCCGGCGTTGTTTCAAGGTAGGTTTTTTATAATTGTTTAGGAATTGTAGTTGAGAAAAGTTTTTTTTTTTTCTGTTTTGTTTTGTTTTTCATATTTTTGTTGGAATATTAGTTAGAATGTTTAGCACATAATAGAATATTAGTCAACTATAGCTATGATTGTAGTTATTGTACAACTGTTAATCAGTTCCATATCATGTCAAGGATCAACTCTCCTATAACCGAGAGCTGTTAATTGGTGGCCCAAGAATGTGTTTTTAATCTGTAACTTGCAATAACCAGTAATACCTTCCTCCATCTGCTGTCTCTCATTCCACTTATTCTGTTCATTTTCACAAGCATTTTGATTTTCCGATGTACTACTGTTTTTTGTGGCTTTCAATGGCTGTCTCCCCTACTATGCATGTGCTACACATGAGCTTTTTCTGAATTCTGACCACCAAAGACCTTCACATCTGAAGTGGAAATGTACGAAGGGCCATAATCTGTAGCATTGCGATTGTGCGAAAGTTGATGTGCAATCTTCTGTTGTCAAAATGCAGCTATTAGCAAGATCTCTCTTACCTGTCTCCTTTCACATGGAAGGCACACCAACATCGATTTCAGTCGTTGTTGAGCTGTGAAGCCTTCAAACCACGCTGCTGGAATATAGCAAATGCACCTCCATGCTTGGCCACAGCTATCTTCAAGTCAGACAAATGTGCTGACCCATGATGGCACGTTGATGCTTTGATCACTGAAGTTTTCCAGATTGCATCTGTTAAAGTTTTTGATGCGAGCATCCATTGGTGTCATTATTATTTATTAATGATCAAAGATAGTGCATCAGTATCAGGATGTTTTTCTCTTTTCACTCACTGATAAAAGTTTCTTTGATTTGTGATATTATTATTATTATTTTTTCCATTTTGGAGATGTCTACCTCAACTGTTGAGTGCAATATATGTATATAGAATCCCAGTCTCTTTTCCTATTTATCTCTCAGAATCTTATCTCCTGGACATTGGGTCCTAGATTCAAGTGCTTTGAGATCTTATATCTACTGACATAAATATTTTATCCTCTCTTATTTTGACTCTCTTCCTAATGTTAATTTTGGCATTGATTTACAAACCAAAAGGCATTGGACAGGTGGCCATACCTCATCATGCTATCTTTAATTTGGTCTTTTTTTGTGTGGATGTCTATTTAATTAGATCCCTATCACCAGATATTACATTTCTTTCCTTACTTTGTTATCTTGCTTAAAGACTCAGTGTTTGTGCATTGTCGGGCTACTAGATAGACAATTGCAATAGGCATCATGCCAGAAATCCCTATAGCTCATTATGTTGATATGTCACTTGTGTTTGTTCACGTTCAAGTAGGATATGATATCCTTTCCTACAGAAACTTTAGAAAACTGCATCTAAGGGTTCACTTGTTTCAGAAAACAGTTTTCATTATTTGTTTTCCTATTTCCAGGATTTTGTGAAGAAAATAGTGAAAATTTGGTTTTCTAGTTTTCATTGTTTCCTTCACAAAATCTTGAAACCAAGAAATGAAGAACACCCTAAACTTTCCATCCAATGTGTCTAACTAGATTCCCAGTCATCTCTAGTTGGGAAAACATGCTTGTTATATATTTATAAGTTGAGTCCGTAAATGATCTTTGTCTCCCTTTGCTTTAGTACCTTCAGATATATGCGGATGTGGTCATGTTACTTTATCCCAGAGATGCTGGTAATTTATCCTCTTTAACTTTATTGATGATTTTTCTTGTTGCACTTGGTGTTTTGTACGAAAAGTCAATCAACCATTGTTCAAATTTCTTAATTTTCCTTAGTTATTGTGATTGTCTCCTTGTGTATGATACTGGAAGTAAAGCATAAGAAGCCGTTGTTGTAACAGAAGCAAGAATTTTGCCATATCATAGCTGACTATAATATTGATCAACTTAAACTAATGAGTTCATGCTTTGTCCTAAAACCAATGAACTTTTTCTTAATTTCTCTACAGCTTGATGATAGAGACTAATACATCTAAATTCACAGGTTGAACCTGGTCACACCGTTCTTGTACACGCAGCAGCTGGTGGAGTAGGATCCCTATTATGCCAGTGGGCAAATGCTCTTGGCGCAACTGTTATTGGAACTGTATCCAATAAAGAGAAGGCAGCTCAAGCCATGGAGGATGGTTGCCATCATGTTATAATCTATACAGAAGAGGATTTTGTGACTCGTGTCAATGAAATTACATCTGGCGATGGTGTTGAAGTGGTCTATGATTCTGTAGGAAAGGATACCTTTCAGGTAATATATATTCCATGGTCCGTTACACCGCAAGGGAGATTTCAATGTTTGATGCTTAGGTGCTTGAGTGGAATTCTAAGATTAACGGCTAAATTTTGTTTTGCTTAATGTTATCATCAGCTGATGCTTATTTTGTGTTTCTTTTCGTCCTCCTACTGTGATGATAGTTGAGTATCTTGAAATGCAAGTAGATTTAGATTCATGGTTCAGTTGATCTTATGTTGATCCATAGTCATTACATTGAACAAAACCATCCAAAAACACCAACCAGACTCTAAATGCAGAACTTTACTGTGATTGTCATTCCTTCCTAAATCTTATTGAAGAATGCTACATTAAATTCTTTTCAAAATTTAGAAGAGTTCATAGTACTGCATCCTATCAGCTTGGGTTTCTCAAATGAATTTGCAAGACATGTAGTAGTGTGGAAGTAGATAAGTTTGTACTTGTCACGAATGGTTGGAATCCTTCAAATATTAATGGGTGAATGCCGACGGAAAAAAGGAAGATATGCCACTGATATTAATTTCCTTATTGGTAGTTCCAAGACTACAGTCAGACAGATTAATACAATGTATAAGAAAAATTAGCAGCTAGCTTTATTGATGATGATCTACCGATTTCCACCTGATGAAAGCTTTTTGTAGGATGGATGCATAGGTTCAATATTAAACATTGAAAGAACTTTGTGTTAGCATATATCTATTTCAATGATGTTTCTGCCCTATCATTTCCTAATTTTGATAGTAGTGTGACAGAAAGTCCTTAAGGAGATATGCTATGTTTCTTTTGATAGGGATCTTTGGCGTGCTTAAAGCTTCGAGGCTACATGGTCAATTTTGGGCAGTCATCAGGTACACCAGATCCAGTTCCATTGTCTGCCCTGGCTACAAAATCCTTGTTCTTGACAAGGCCCACCCTAATGCATTATATTGGAACCCGGGATGAGCTGTTGGAGGCTGCTGGAGAAGTGTTTGCTAATGTTGCTTCTGGAGTCCTAAAGGTGAGGGTTAATCATACTTACCCTTTGTCGGAGGCTGCAAAAGCTCATGAAGACCTTGAGAGTCGGAAGACCTCAGGATCCGTCGTGTTGATACCCTGAGGCTATCCGTTGCTGGTTGTTGACACCCGGTTCATGATATGAAGTTGTTATGCTTAAACATGATGTGCTATATGTTCATGATATTCAAAAGGTGTGGCATTGCTTTTGGTTCAGTTGTACTCGTCATGTTATTTGGTTGTGTACTTAACCATCTCTTTTTTATTATCTTTTGGGTACACCCCTTTTGAGCCTTGAAATCAACTAGTTAGTGATTGTCAATAATGAGTCAATTTGTGTGTGTAACAAATTGTGATTGTCAATAAGATTTCAAGGCGTTACTTCTATTATATGTCGTGTTGCCTTTGTCTTTCCTTTCTTTTTCAATCCCTCGTTTAATCAATTCAGAAAAGGGTTCGAACATGGAGCAAAACGCAGTTTTGCAGGGTTTTGTAAGATGAGGGTTCATAATGTAGGGTTTGATGGAGGTGAAGTTTGCGGTAAGAGTAGGGTTTGAAGATGAAGTTCGCGATTCGTGAGGTAGGATTACCAACTCATGATGTTACTTCTATTGTGTGCCCAAAAGATTTCAAGGCATTACTTCTATTGTGTCTGTAACAGTGAGTCAATTTATGGTGTTACTTCTATTATGTCGAGAGCAAAAGGGAATGAGATATACTTATTATTGGATTTTGGTATAAAATAGTTGTTTATATCTTCTAAAATATAATTTTAATCCTACAATAAGGTTAAATGCATTGTACCTTATGTACGTTTGGCCAAGTGCAATTTAAACCATAACTTTTCAAGACATTTAATTTGACGCCCTCGATTTTTTAAACTGTTCAATTTCATTAACTTGACATCTAATTCTACCGTTAAGTGATCATATGCAAGTTATATGCATGTTTTATTGATAAAAATACCCTTATCTTTTTGTGAAATTTCCCTATCTTGACCCTAAACCCTTATCTTCTCTCGACTGAAATAGAAACCATCAAACCATGACCTCCTTCTGCATCAAACCATCCAACCTACGAACCTATCACATTTTGTCCTAGCTTTCACCTTCGAACCTCTCTAAGGCATCCTGTGGAGCCTAATTTGAACCAATATTAATACCACCCATATTGTTATTGCTACATTGTCTAGTAGTGTCTCCTTCACGACTTTATCTATTAGACCCAACTTCAGGGGTAACCTTAACATGCCATTTTCTTCAAAAAAGAAAAAAACAAATTAGCCCTTCTCCTTGCCCCCATACACACATTGTCATTCTCAACAAAGTCACGTCTTCTAATCCCTCCTCAACATCTTTAGTCATCTTTCCTTTTCCTTTACTATTCCTCTTCTTTTTTCCTTTTCCTTTTCCCTTCCTAATACTTCTTTCTTTTCCCCCCTCCCTCAGCCCTTGGTTGAGCTTCAACCCTTTGAAATAGGCACAATTGCACAGCTCCTATAGCAGGCACCCATGCATCAGCCCCTACATCAGTCATTTCCTCAACGCCTGCACCAGCGACACGATTTGTATTTTTGCCATTACCCTCATTTGGTGGATGTAAGGCATAAATTTCCAACTTAGGATCCTTCTTACCTTGCAATGTTTTAATAATGCTCAACACATCCTTATCAACCATTAAATCTTTTGAGCACTCACATGTTTCCTCCCTGAACTTATATAGAAATTCCAGTGGTTAACTATACCCAGAACTCTTTACATGAAAGCATAAATAGGTAGTTGATAGATAATCAACATCAAATTTTCTCAACTCCTGACAAATACCCCTTATATAACTCATTGTAGGTGTAGTGTAACACACCTCCATAATACAGAATACATGTGATAGTTAACATATCTGACAATAATTGGAAATTGCAAATAAGACACCACAATTCAACAAAATTAGGGAAATTGTATAATTTAACAAAGTGTTGGGGCATGTTTAAATTTAACAAAGAGTAGGGACCGTTGTGCATTTTCAAAAATTTTTTCCCCTTAGTCAAACAAACTCAATAACAAAGACTTTTGCACACATGGACAACATTACACAATGCTATTAAACAATGCATTCACTAAACAAATGGGATCATTGCCACCCAAAAGCCAACACTCCAACCCCACTACATGTGCCCACATAGGATGAAAATCAACATTCAACAATGAAAAATGACAAAAAAGGAGATTAAGATAAAAAAAAATCCCTCACTTTCAAGACCCAAATGCAATACAGTATAGAGAATGGCATTTGGAAAGCTATTTTCACAAAGGGAAACCTCAATTTGGTACCTGGCATGTCTTGAAGGAGATGATGGTTGGTGATATGTCGTGTTGCCTTTGTCTTTCCTTTCTTCTCCAATCCCTCGTCTAATCAATTCAGAAAAGGGTTCGAAGGTGGAGCAAAATGCAGTTTCGCAGGGTTTTGTAAGATTAGGGTTCATAATGTAGGGTTTGACGGAGGTGAAGTTTGCAACCTAAAAGTAGGGTTTGAAGATGAAGTTCGCGATTTGTGAGGTAGGATTACCAATTCATGATATCATGATATGTAAGTGTCGGTTCTTCAATTCACTAGATTAGGGGTTAAAGGTTCTTTAGTATTCACGATATGTATGTCTTCAGGTTAGTGTTTGTTACCAAGTGGCGAAAGGAAAGGGTTGGGTTTAGGTTAAAGAATTTCATAAAATGGGAAGTGTATTTTTGTCAATAAAATGTGTCATGTTACTTGCATATGATTACTTAACAATAGAATTGGATGTCAAGTTAATGGAAGAGCTTTTTTTGCATAGTTTGGAAAGTCTAGGGCGTTGAATTGCACATTTTGAAAAGTTGAGGTATAAATTGCATATGACTTAAAGTACAAGGCGGTAAAATTCATTTAACCCTTAAAATATCTATAATCTTCAGCTTCTTAGTTTTGTTTGGCGAGAGTTTGTTCCTTAATAAGTCTTTATAGCTTTCTATGCTCATTATCCAACTTTGACTGCTTGTTCTTTAAGAAAATCTCTATATGAATTGAATATTTATGTATTAGTGTTCTATGGCATTAGTTTCATCTCAAATTAGCTCTCCATTGAACCTTTATGGGTTAAGTAATAGCCCAATTAATGCATATTGTTCATGTTCTAGGAACATCTCTATTATGACTTTAAGGGCCAATTCAATCCACTAAACATTTGAATCACAACCACTTCATCAAAGTTTTAGAACTTTCTCTAAGCTTTCTTACAATATAAGATTTGTAATTGTTATATGTTTACAACTCATGACATTATTCAAATATATAGATAGTGTAACATTGTCAATAATGCTGAAAAATGCAACTAAGTCTAATTAGAGCCCAAACTTATAGAATGTATCAAATATCAATCAATTAAGTAAAAAAGATGTCCAAGAAATTAATGGTTTGTTTGGATAGTACAACTTATGACATTTTTCAACTTTCTGGAAGTTAAAAGTTATATTTTTATTTTTTTTCCTATTTGACTAAATAATTTATTACTTTTCTAAAAGTTATTCATAGTGCTTTTTTTTATTTTTTTTGTAAACGGGAAGGAAAAAAGGCCTAAGAACAGAAACAGATTACATCGAAGTGTTCAAGTTGTGGGGTATGGTGGCCCCTAACATATTGATAAAAAAGGACATGAAAACATTCGTAGGAGTTTGGTGCCACATCTGGAAGGAGTGCCTCTGGTTAAGAGCACTATTTGCAAGAGCATCTGCCACCTTATTCGCTTCTCGATAGGTGTGAACAAATTTAACTTCTGAGATACTACACATCAGGCAATCACTACCAGGAAAAATACCTTTCGTAGCGGTTCTAACGGCCGCTAAATCCCACCCTCGGCAGTTCCGAAACCATCGCCATTTTAATCGTCCCCAACCCCTATTATGGCAGTCAATGCCAACTGCTGGAATAACCACTGCAAAAGACCATGTTCCTTTCGCGGTGGTTTAAAACTACTGCAAAATAACGGCGGTGAAAAATTCGAGAAAAATAATATGCTGGAAACATTGCGGTGATTCAAACCGCCATAAAAGGTTTCGTTTAAAATTGTAACGGTGGTTACGAATCGTCGCAAATAAATAGGCTCTTAATCACTTGAATAATATAACGGCGGTGTTTAACCACTGCAAAATAGGAAAAATGAATATTTGCTTTTGTAAAACCACCTCTAAATTCTTTCTCATAAATATGGTCACAATCCCTTCCTTTCTATTACAATACTTTCAAACATCCATAAAATTCAAATATAAAGCAAATATTAAAATTACAATCATTCATTACTTATAATAGAAAGTATCTCATAATTGATAATGTATCATAATGTCTTATATGTCCCAAACATTTAAACTTGTTACAAAATCATAAAATAAAATAACAAGTACTTATAATCATGCAACATCATAGAAAGTGAAGTTCTATAAATCTAAGATTGATGAACAAAGACAATCAATAATATGCTAATTGTTGGACGGTCCCTTATTTGCTGGGTCATAGCTAGCAGAAGAGGAGGGTCATCTTATTAGCCCTGGTGATTCCAAGTCTTCAACCTAAAATTGAAGAAAAAATATCACAACATAATCTTGTAAAATGAGAAATTGGAAGAACTATAAGGAACAAGTAAAATGATTGCAAGCAAAAATAAGAAAGATAAGTTTGCTTCTTAATTATGGAATATTACAGTTCCTGATTATGACAAGACCAAACAATCTATTAGGCTCTAGAATATATTGAGATTTATTATGTAGCTAAGAAAAGTATGCAGACATGTTATCACTGTGACTAATAGATCACAATGGAAAAGTACATTTAGGATTTGTTGACAAGGTAATGTCAACAAATTTTGAAAGAAACTTAATCGATTTTCTATTTTTTTAAAATGATTTGCAACCCTTTTCCCTTCACATCTGTTCTCTATTCTTGGTTTGAGACCCAAATTAAAATATACTAGTTGGAATGCTATGAAAAAATTTTGGGCTTGAAGCTAACAAGTTGAAGATGAAGACAATATTTGAAGTTGGGAGGAGTAAGAAAAGGATAACCTAGCAATTTGATGAACTTGATGAACCCAAGTTCATTCATCATAATCTGATGGATAATAATATTCATCCAATAATAGCCACATCATAGTCCATGGGACTAATTGCAAACAATTATAGTTCAGTTAAAAATATAATTGCTACCAATAAAATTTCATGCTTAAAATATGACAATATTACTTGTAGAAGCTGTACAAAAACAAAATAGTTGAAATTAGCACCTTTTGGATGTCCTAAAAAATGCATTTCATGAATGCTGTTCAAATTCATTGCTAACAAGCATTGTCCTCAAAATCAATGCCAATGAAGAGTAACATTAGAATACTTAAAACATGGAGATGTTGCTTGAGGTACAAAAAATGTTATGAAAATGGCAAGTGATTGAGTAAAAGGAAAAGGAACAAAAGTTCAGAACATCATGTGGACCACAAGATCATCACAAAGAGGTTGGTATGAAATCATCAAAGGGGAAGTGAGAACCACCTCAAACATTAGGAAATAAGTCCATTTAGCCAACAAGACATTATGTTCTTGGAAAAACCTGCCCATAATTGCACAGTTCATTAGTCTCTTTAATTTATTTTTTCTTAGTAAAAGTTGATCGGTCTCTTTACATACAGAAAGGTTTCAGGTCATGTTTTTTTCCAAAAAGTATAGTGGAGACAGGAAGAGCATATTCTTGATAAGATTTAATCCACCACGAATTATAGTCTTGCAGGACAAGTTTATTACCAGCTGCTTGGGAAATTTGATGCCACGAATTAGTCTTGATAAGACAGCGTACCATGAATTATAGCTAATTCAAGTATAAGTAAAAAGTTCATCTCATAAGGTAAATAGATTAGCTACCTTATTCTCTCCGAGGTACTCTGGGCTGCAATGCAATGGATGGAAAAGTTCTACCCTTAATTTAAAAGGAAATGGGATTTGGATGAGATCCTTGAACAAAGTACCTGTTATTGCATCCAATAATAAAAAGAGTTTAAAAGCTTGGGAAGTTAATACAATTAGGTGTAACCATGAAATATCATAGGGCCAGTTCAGTTTTATTTAATTTCTTTGACCAATAAAGCACAGAGTTAATCACAAAGTTACATTGATGTGTAAGCAAAATACAAAAGCAATAAACCAGATTATTTCTAATGGCATATTATGACACTGCAATGGTCTAATTAGAAAGAACTTAAGATAGACCATCAAAACCACAAGATGCTTGCATAGTTAGCTTCACAATGCGAATAAATCCTATGTTGTACTTCTGCTAATAAGATATGCCAATTGTACGTTGACAGATGAGAGGAAATTTTTTTAATATTTACACTTTCATGCACTTGAAAGTATCCAAGTCGTGTTCAAAAGCAAAGTATAAACAAGATAACTATATAATTAGTATTAGAGAGAAAGTTAACTTGGTGAAATGACTTCAAAGAAATATGAATATCACTTCCCTTATCAATCACATTAAGCATATCAAAACATTATAACAAAATCACAATATGGTTCAAAATCAAGAATAGACGGTGTCGTTCCATGGACAATTCAGATTCATAAGTCCAATTGAATGCAATATTGCGACGAGGCTCATATCAGGAAACACAGATTGAGCAATTGAGTGGAAATCTCCACCTGGGAGAACTAGGAAGCTCAAATTGAAGGAGACGTGGTAGTGGTTAGGAAAGGAACGATGCGGCAGCAGTTCTACCTTGGCGGTGGCTTGGTGGTTCTTCTTTAGTTTTCTTCTCTGTCTCTTGAATATGGGGCTGCAAGCTTGCAAACAAAAGCCCTCTTCCAGTCTCTAAAACTCTGAAATTAAGGACATGCAAAAGAGAAAGAAACTAAAAGTACTGAGAAAAGACTGACGCGGGAGAAGCTCAGTGCTTAAGCACCAAATTTCACGAGGATTAAGGGCGGGCAAGCAGCGGCGGTTCCTCCAACCGCAGGGAAATACTCTAGCTTTTGGTCACTGATGACCCTTATATGAAACCACCGCCAAGTGATTGCCGTCTAATTCCATATTTGTCGTAGTGAATGTATTTTGTGGGTAATACGGGTAAGAAAGGGGTGGTGCTGAGGCAGTTGGAGAGGTAGGCTATAGCTGTGGTCGAATTGCTTTCAATTATCAGTTTATTATAGACTTTATTCTGCACTAGTTGGAGGCCAGTGAGAATTGCTTGAAGTTCAGCGCGAATAGCATAAGTAATCCTGATATAGGCAATGAAAATAAGAATCTAATTACCCACCTCGCCATGGAAAATGCCACCACAACTAGCATTTCTTGGGTTTTCTCGAGAAGCTCCATCAGTATTAAGTTTAATCCATCCAAATAGGGGAGGATTCTATGCAATTTGGACCAAAGAGGAACTAGCATTATGTTGAGAGGGCTGGGGCTTCTTACGTCCAAGGGTAATGTCTCTTGCAAAACCAAGGATATGCACCTTGGAGATAGAAAGAGACTGGTACGTACCATCATGGATATTGGTATTTTTTGCTTCTATATAGTCCATGTGGTGACCATAAGATGTTAGGCCAATTAAAATTATTGATTATTACAGTCTTCACCAAAAGATTTTGCCGAATCCACTCAAGGGGATTATTCGACAAGAATTCAGCTAGCATATGGGGAGGAAGGAATTTAATCCAAATGCAGGAGGATTAAGGACAATCATGAATTGCATGTATAGGGGTCTTTAGGTCATCACCACACCAGGGGCAAGAGGGGAAAACATTTCTACCCCATGCTGTGATATGGGAATGAGCAAGAATTTTGTTATGAACTACTAGCCAAATGAATGTTTTGATACGCTGAGAGCTATTCCAACTCTAGATTAACTTTCAGATACCATCCCAAGGGTTCAAGGGTTAAGTGAGGATATTATAAGCACTTTTGATGGAGAAGACGCCATTGGGGTCCTCCTTCCAGTACTAGCTATTAGGACCATCTACCTGACAAGGGGAGAGGTTTGCTAGATGAGATGAAGCACATGCTCTAGAGTCTTATCCCAAAATTTCTTATAGGTCTATCCTCCATGATTATAGTAAAAAGGGTCATGCTAGCCATAGATTCTAGGGAATCAATAGGAGAGGTGAAACGATTCTTGAGGAATATTCCTAGTTGAATCCATATGCCTTCCTAGAAAAGGGTAGAAGTATTAGCACTGAGACATCTCCATAGATGAGAGTCCATGTTAGTGCTAATGATTTGTCCTTGGATATGTTGTTGTCTACCATACTTACCAATCAAGACTTTAACCTATAGATCCTCAGGTTTGGTAAAAACATTCCAGCTGATTTTCATCAGAAAAGCTTCATTTAACATAGTTAACTTTTGGAATCCAAGCCCTCCCTTATCTTTAGGTAATGTTATTGTCTCCCAACTAACAAGGTGAGGTTTCTTCTTGTTAGTGGTAGAACCCCAAATGAAAGCACGTTGAGCGTCTTAATATCTTTGTACAAGCTATGAGGGATAATACTATGTTGCATTGGGTAGATGTCCAAGGAGCCCAAAACAAAATGGGCTAAGTTGCCACGGCTCGCAAGAGATAAGCATTGGGATTTCCAACCTTGAAGCTTGCGATTAATTTTATGAGTTATGTTTTTATAATGGGCTTTGGAGGATTGGCCATTCTAGAGATAAGCACCCATATATTTCATAATTTCACCATTAATCTGAAACCCACTTTCTCTAGCTTGTCTCATTTTTCTCTTTTACTAGGACATTCTTGGAAAAATAGATACTGGTTTTTTCCTTGTTAATCTTATGTCCCGAGGTCTTGTAGAAAGTGTTAAGAATCTGTAGCACTTTTTGCAATTGAGAGCTTACGACCTTGCAGAAAAGAAGAAGATCATCTGCAAAAAGGAGGTGTGATATGGTTAGGCCATTTCTACTTGCCCTTATAGGATTCCAGTTATTTTAAGCAATAGTTTGAGAGATT
The DNA here is from genome assembly GCA_031216125.1 of Dalbergia cochinchinensis. Classification (NCBI taxonomy): domain Eukaryota; kingdom Viridiplantae; phylum Streptophyta; class Magnoliopsida; order Fabales; family Fabaceae; genus Dalbergia; species Dalbergia cochinchinensis. Next base: position 45,794,740 of record CM062373.1, on the reverse strand, counting down.
AAATGAGAGAGCTAATTCATGCAAATAACAAAGATGTAGGGAGAAATAGGATCACCTTGGTGAATACCTCTTGAGGGGTAGAAGTTATCAGTACTAGAACCATTCCAGAAAATATGGAAGAAGGCTGAAGAAATGCAGTTTATGATGATATTAATAATATGGTCAAGGAGGCCAAATTCATGTAAGCATTGGTTGATAAAGCCCCAATTCAGCCTGTCATAGGCTTTTTCGAGGTCAATCCTAATAGCCATGAACTTGTTTTTCCCCCTCATGAGCCTCATTGAGTGAACTATTTCTTTAGCAATGATGATATTATCATGTATATTGTGACTAAGAACAAAGCTGACTTGATAAAAGGAGACCTGGTCCTTAAGGAGAACTCCAATCCTATTCACAATGATCTTCGTGATGCACTTATACGCCATGTTACATAGGGCGATACGACAGAACTAATTTATGTACTCAGGCTTCGTAATCTTGGGAATAAGGACCAGAAAAGTCTCATTTAGAATCTTCACATTGGGGGGGTTATTCTAAATATCATGGATGCACCTTACAACCAAGTCACCAATGATATGCCAGTTCTGGTGGGAAAACATAGCAGGATAGCCATCAATGCCAGGAGCATTGAGAGGCCTAATGTCAAACATGACATATCTGATCTCATCAAATGAGGGGAGTCTAGTAATGTCAAATTCATCATTCCCTTGGAAGGATAGGATATGGTAGTAGTGAGCAGTAGTTGATCAATACTATTATCAGTGTAAAGGTTCACGAAGTAGTTAATTGCCATATTTTTCATGCTGTCTTGATCCTCTATCCAGATACCTCCTTCATTTCTAAGGTCCAAGATTTATTTTTCCTGCGTTTGATGATGGCTTTAGTATGGTAGTTCTTAGTGTTTATGTTATTCATTGGGCCCTGGATTTTTGGAGCCAAAGGCACTCCTCATGATCAAAGGTTTCATCGAGTTGTTCCTCTTGTTTGTTTTCCAGCTTATCCATAGAGTAGTTGCGGCCATTGGAAGGGTGTCTTTGGATCCTACTAATTCTTTCCAAGAGGTGCTTTTTGTGGGTGAAGATGTTGCCAAAGGTTGAACATTTCTAGTCTTTCAATAGATAAGAGAAGGTGTAAGAAGTAGTAGCCTAGGAATCCGTTGAATCCTAGTTATTACAAAGGAAAGTTTTGTATCCCTCATTTTGTATCCAGAATGTCTCAAAGTGAAAAGTTTTAAGTCCATCATCCAAAGACATTCCTTCCAAGTAGATAAGAAGGGGGTGATGATCTGAGTAGAGCCTTGTGAAGGTTTTATGTTGCAGTCTCAAAGCGAAAAGGTTTAGGTCCATCATCCAAAGGCAATCCTTCCAGGTGGATAAGAAGGGGGTGATGATATTAGTGGAGCCTTGTGAGGGTTTTAACCAGACCTTCCTCAAATTGAAGTCTCCAAGAAGAGTTGCAAAGAGCACAATCCAATCACCCATCGATAACCATAGTGAGAGAATATTGACTAACATAGATTTAATGGTATTCCATGCTTCTATACGATTGCTTCCTCTTGGGCTACCATAAATGAGCGCAAGAAGCCAAGGAAGATTAGAATTATTGCTGACTTCTACATGGAAGAATTGAGAATGGGATTGTATAACATTGATGGAACAATTTGGGTCTTTCAATAGGAGCTAGATTCCCCCAGAAAATCCTTAGGCTTCTACCCTTGTCAAAAAATTGAAGCCCAAAGTTCTGATAATAGTCTCGGCTCATTGGCCACTAAATCTGGTTTCTTGCAAAGCCACTAAATGAGGTTTATGGATGCGAACATAATCCTTTAAGGTTCACCAGAATTCCTTTCCAGTGGTTCCTTTGCTATTCCTGCTGAAAAAAAAAAATCATAAAAATAGAAGGAAAAAGGGAGTCAGTTCAACTGCATGGCTTCCGTATCTTCTTGGCCCAATTGGCTATCCATATCATCTGGGCCCATGTGGCCATCTCTGCATTTATCTTGCACTCTGTATTTGGACTGTTTTGGTCCATGTCCATGCACGAACTAGAAAGCCCATCAAGGGGTTTGGGTTCTAAGAATGATGGGTCAGAGGCATTGGGGTTGTGGGCCTTACAAACTTTGGGTTCCTTATCCATAGTGGGCTCACATGATAAGGGTTTTTCTAGGTAGACTCAAAATAGGTCCAAAGAATCGATGACCCCACCATGTTGGTTCATTTAGGGAGATTGAGATGATAGTTTGAGCTTCCTCATAGCATTCAAAATTTTTTCAGCCATATCAGCATTGGGAGGGCTAATGATTGGGCGATGTATCTCGTTTTCGTGCTCATCCGAACCCCTGGGACTAGAATTCAAACCATTATTGTTTCCATTTTGCAAACTGTTTTCACATCACATCGTACTACCAAAGATGAACACTTGTGATATTGGGGTGTGAACATCACCATTAGGACACCTTCTTGTGGGCCCTGGGTTTTAGGGGGAGGATTTTCATTTTTGAGGATGGCTTTATTGAACGCATCAAAGCGCGCACCTTGTACATTCTCAATGGGTGGGATAGTGTTAGACGTTGATCCTATATTGTTGCTGTAGGTAAAGATGTGGACAAGAAGGGGGGTTGAATCGTGCATATAATCTTTTATGCGTTTTCTAAAGCATCTGAAAATTGTTACTATCAAGTGTAAAACTGGAAGTGCAGCGGAAATGGTTAGTAGCTTCAGAAAATAGATTTCTGAACTTTATTAAATAAAACATTCATAGATAATATAAAATGAGAAGGATCTAAAAGACTAAGAGTAAGAGAATGATGCAACTAAGATAAGTAGAATAGATCAGAAAAAGAGAGAAAGAACACAAAAGATTTTATATTGGTTCGGCCAACCTGCCTTCATCCAATGCTCAACAACTGTTGAGGTTTCATTATAACAACAACTTTCTCAACCTGAGAAAGTAAAGATGGATAGTCTTTACATTAGCCTTCCCAAGCTATCATCTATGGGTTTCAAAAATCACCTGTAGCCAAGGATTTTGAGTAGTTCTGTACTAGCCTCTCTAAACTAACATGAGTAGTCTTATATTAGCCTCTCCGAGCTAACACGAGTAGTCTTATACTAGCTTCTCCAAGTTAACACGCGATCAGTAGCCACCCCTACTGTCACGTTGAAAGTAGTCTTGACACTGGCCTCTCTAAGCCAAATCGTGAGTAGTAGCAGCCTCTACTAATACGTTGAAAGTAGTCTTGCTCCAGCCTCTCCAAGCTGGAAATAGTCTTTCCTCAGCCTCTCCAAGCTGCAAGTAGTCTTTGACTAGCCTCTCCAAGCTAAAGCATGATAAGTAAGAACATCTTACTATCGTATTGCAAGTAGTTTTACCTTAGCCTCTCTAAGCTATACCTCACACTGATCACTAATGGATCAAGGATACAAAGGTTAAGTGTTTGGGTTGCTACTCAACTTAACCTATACTCAAGTTTCCTTAAAGATGATGCATTAAGAAATAAACTTGGGAAATAAGAGCGAATTTCATGAATTACTTCTTTTCCAAGAAGAACATAAATCTGATAAAAGGCCTAGAGGAAGAATTTTTACATGTAAGGAATTGGTTTACATAAGAATGATCAACCTTATAGGATGAGGAGAGATTTAAGCAGGGTTTCCTCTTCTTTTAAGCGCAAGTCTTTCTAACAATTATCATCTTTTCCAACATGGCATCTCTCTATTTATGTAGCAGTCTACCTTTCATGACCGTTGCCTTTGATCAGATCTCCAAGTGACACGTGTTGATCATTAGTTATGTCTTAGAAGAGTGAGCTAGAAGTGAGGCTGACAAATCTGTCATATCGGTTGCAGAAGCTGTTATAATGTTTGAGTTTTCTGATCTCTCTTTCGAAACTCCTTGTCTATTTTCTGAACATGCTCTTTGAACTCCTCCTTCATGAAGCGAGGATGGTTGATCAAGTTGGCAAAGAGATGTCGTACAATTTTGACAATTGGGTTTGACTTTGAGTTTGAAATTTGAATTTCAAAATGCAAATTTTCTCTCCTTTTCCTATAGCATTCAATGCTCCATACACATATGAGCTTTTTGAAGTGCGTAACAGATTCCTTGATGATTCTTCAAACTTCTGATCTTCAATGCAGGCTTCTTGATGACGATTTCTTTGCGATTGTGATGATTGAAGATTAAGTAACATATTGCATATGGACATATTCTAATTTCTTTATCTTGAGTGTACTTTCTAATGTTCTGTACTACTTTCTGAAGTTTTTGAACTTGGTTCCTTGTAGTGTTGAGAATCTATTCACATCATTAGCTATCAAACGCTCAGATAAGGATATAATTTCACTTCTGTTTATTAGGAAGTATCTAACAAGTTTACACATGCATAGTGAAATATATATATATACTCATTTGAGTAAGCCTTTCTCTTGCTAAACGATGGATACATGTTATAGTCTTACAAGAAACTCAAGAGAACCATCAATCGATCTTCAAAGCATTTTCTTTGAATTGGTTTTGTTGCCATTCAAAACACATGAGCGCATAGGCTTCTGGAGCTAACAGTTGCCAGTAACTCCCATACACCTAGTACATCTGTTTTTCTGTATTGTCATCCATGCACCAAAATGCCTTTTGTCAGTTGTCTTGGGGGGCTGTCTGTTGGGTTGCATTTCTATACAGATGTCCACTGTTGCGTTGTTGTTTTCCATCATTGGCAATGGGCATTCTTGAACTGGGCGATTGGGACATCTATCTCTTGAATGACTGCATCTACTACATAAGAAATAAATGTTGTGGACACTTTCATATTCCACCCGATGGGAGACACCATTGATTTTGTACGTGGACAGAAGAGGCTTAGAAAGATTGATTTTAACATACAATCTAGCAAATTTTCCCCTGCACTGTTCAAAATTGTTGCTATCGACTTTGAGAGTAGTGCCAATGAGATTCCCATTGCGATACAAGTGTTTCTTATCATAGTATTCCACAACTAAGTGAAGCAATCGGACCCACGCTACAATACTCTGGATACGCTCGTTTTATGGCTCAAAATCCGGTCTCCAAATTTGCACCGCTAAATAATGGTCGAAAATGATCTAGGGACTTTTCGTTAATGCCCATATATAATCCTACTTGTTATCAAACTTCTTAAGGAAATAGTCATCATCAACATCAATAAGTTGAATCTTACCGGTTTTGGCCCATAGAATATCAAGTTTCTTTTTTAGGGTGTGCTATCTTATACATCTACCCAATAGTTTAACAATGAGGGTCTATTCCCATGGTGCTCAAAGACGGCGCTGCTTATTCGTTGAGAAGGATGTTTGGCACCCCAACTCATCAATAACTAATTGGGCTTGTGGTCCTTTACTGAATCTACGTTTTTCCTCTTCATTTAGAAGGTTTACCTTGCCCACAGCTAAGAAAAAGTCCTCATCTTTCGAGCTTGAATCCCCTGATTTGTAGTAGGAGTCATCTTCATCTTCACTAGCCTTGGACCTCATAACCATATCTTCTTTATTAGGCTTGGGTGCCCTGTTTGCATGTTGTATAGAAGATTCATTCATCAACTCTTTGTGTCTTAGTTCTAAAGCAGTAGTGCCGGAGAACTGTCCTTGGTCGTTGTGAACCTTCTTCTTGGTACGGTGTAAAAGGTCAGTTTTTTTTCTTTGAGGGTTGTTTGGTTCCCTCTTCCAGCAGAGGGCCGAGAGAGGCCATGGCTTGCAATTATATCAAATTGTTGTACTCTCTTGCCATTTTATTTCTCGAGCACCTTCATAGTGATTTTTGAAAAATTAAAATATCTAAATTCTTAAGAAGTTCTTTCTCAAATACTAAAAAATTTATTATTATAATTATATATTTAAATATAAAATAAATTTTTTCAAGAGTTGCTTTCCAAACGTATACTTCTATATATGCATTTAAATAAATTGTTTATCCAAATAAGACCTAAATCAGAAGATATTAGTAAAATTAATAACATTCAATTTCAAAGGGAAAATTATCTTTTATTTATTTAAAAATTGATGGAATAATAAAATTAAGAATAGAATTACATAAAATAATAACTAATTCTTTTAAAATGGTATTGTGATAAATGTATGTAATATAAGGTGCATTTGTTTGAACTTTTTTCTGCTAGGAATCACCTTTTCACTAAAAAGAAAATCACTTTTCTATATTTAGTACAGTTTGTAAGTTTAATTTGGAGTAATTTAAGGTTAGAGAATTTATGATAACTTATTTTCTAACTTAGTGCAGTATATTTATTTTAATTTATGTAGTTGTAGAAATTAATTACTTGAAAAAGTGTCTTTTTTTATTTGAATAAAGGAGTTCACTTATTTTAATTTATATAGTTACAAGAACTAAGTAAGTACTAACTATTATTACTGAGGCCAAATTGCAATTCTTAATTTAGTTGAATGTTAGAAATTTTTGTACTTGTATGAGAACTTATTTTCTAAATTAGTGTAGTGCATTTATTTTTTTTTTCTATTTTAGGTTTGCTGTTGATTAAATAAAGTTTATAAGAATTTGTTAAATTTTGAGCTTATAATTTGTTTTATTTATGAAGAATTAATCCAGATGCAATTTAGTAATGTGACTTTAGTTTGACTTAGCTACCTTTATTGTACAAGTTTAATAATAGTTTGTAGGTTTAGTTTGGTGTAGTTTAAGGTTACAAATTTTTTGATAATTTATTTTCTAACAAAATATAGGATTTAACTGAATTTAGAAATTTTTTTTGTTTATAGTATAGTTTATGGTAAAATAAATTTAAAAATATTTATTTCTTTTGTGCAGCCTAGTCGAGTGCTACATAGAAGATCTGATTTTATGCGTGTTCAATTGGATCGACGCATATTCCCTTTTATGATTATGATAAAGCATTGCTTTCGATCTTTGTAAAGCGATGGCAGCCTGAGATGCACACGTGCCACTTGCCTGGGGTGAGTGTACCATCACGTTACAAGACGTTTCCCACCACCCTAGGCTTAGAATTGATGGTGACCCTATTAGTGGCTGCACAAGGCGATGGGTTGACCACATTGGAGAGGATATATGGGTCATCTGCAAGCATTGTTTGGGACTGTCCCATCTGAGGATTACCGGAGGTGTTATAAGAATAACCTTTCCATGCAGTGGCTCAGGAATTGAATGTACTAGTAAACTCCATAGGAGACCGATGCTTGTATCATGCAAGCAACACAAGCATATATTTTGATTTTGATTTTGATTGGAGGGGTGTTGCTTCCTGAGAAGTCATCTTGTAAGGTCTATGTGAGATATTTGTCATTGTTGGAGGACTTTGCATATTGTGGTAGCTTTAGCTGGGGTTCAGCTGCGCTATGCGCACTATACCAAGGATTGAGCAGGGTATATGGCAGACACACAACAGATCTCGCTAGATGTCTGAACTTTCTATAGTCTTGGATTTGGTACAGGGTTCCAAAGCTAATGCATAGAGTACATGCTAGTATTTCTTTTCCACTGACTAGGAGGTATGACTATCTTACTTGTGATTGTTGGTTTTATCTTTGTTTCTTATTTTATTATTTTTATATGTGATTTAACCAATTATAGTGATAGTAACTAAATGTAAATATTTTCAGGTGGCGTGGATGTAGGTGTCCGCTGGACTGCAGAGACACGAGTATAGATATTTAGGATGTGAATTGACCTATTGAGCCATGATGATGTGAGTTTATTGGTTTTCATGTCAGTTATGTACATGCTACCAATTATTGCTTGAGGAAAATAATGACCAGGATTCTCTACTTTTGCAGTTCATATGGACTCCATATCACAATTGAGAAGTTCTACATGTGACACTGGATTGGCTTTATGAGGAGTCACACATTTGGACTTCCATGACTTCCTTTCTCTACTTCCCCCTAGTTGAGTGGTACCAAGTGGATCATGTATTGAGACAGTTAGGTGCACAGCAACCTATATCGATCAAGCCATTAGACATTGATGGCATGATCGGTAAGGATACTTGTGGGCAAGAACCTTGGTGGCCTAATCATTAAGTTGTTTGGTACAATTTGTAGGGGATATGACACTAGAGATGTTTGACGATCTAGCGATGCCCCGGCTCAGTTCAGGTTCTATCAGAAGAGTACTTTGCATGGTACTATGGAGTTCGACGTAGGAGCTTGACCCTTGGCATCCTAGCACAGACATATTTCCCCGCCGATGCACCTGTGCATGTACTGATGGTATTGGTTCCTCCCTTGCCTAATCATGTTCTTGATAGGTGGCGGCCCAACCGACAAGCTCGTGTAAGGACCAGAGTTAGATGTGCTTAACCATGACAGGATATTTCAGATGATGGTGATTTTGGTGATGGAGGTCATGAGAACGATGATAGTGATGGTGTTGACGGAGGTAGAGGCAGTACTGGTGGTGGGGGTGATGCACATGGCAGATTTCACTCAGGTTGGGACAGTACTTAGCCTAGCACTCAGCCTGATTATGGCGGCAGCACTTCACATATGGCTGAGGGTAGCACTCAGATTTCATATGATTTTCACCCGATCTTCTAGCCATAGTTTCACGTCAAGGAGTCTAGCTCACAGCCCATTCTGCATGCATACGATCATGTTGACACTGGATGTGAGTTGACCTATGTAGACCTTGATGCTATTTACCGTGCCTTGGGATTCTCTCTTGATCGGCCTTCAGCTGGTTTCATGATTCCCCAAATGACAGGGGACTTTGATCTTTCTACGACTCATGAATTTGACTTAAATATTACACCACCGAGACAGCCTTCGATGTCTCCATTGTATAGCAATCATTCACGCCATGTGGCCTCCTCTATTCCAACTTTTGATATCTTAGGCGGCACTCCACCCTCAGCCCACATACACTAAAGGGAGCTGTGCAGGATCAATAGCCCGAGGATCAGCAGCCAAACCCTTCCTGGCTCAATAGACCTTTGCGTGAGATCCATCCTGTTTGATGTTGCACTGGAGGGCACATCGGAGATTTCATTCGGCGCAAGGCCCACTAGTCCTCGAAATCACGAGGTATACATGTATGTAAATGTCTTTTATTTTATTTTATTTGAAGTTAAATTCCTAATTTTTCTTGTTATTTGAATTCTTAAGTTAAATCCGATTTTTTAACGATGGATAACCTCTTTGCAGTGAGGCTAGCATACTAGGATAGTGAGGAAATTTATATTGTGTAAATTATTATTATTATTATTATTATTATTATTTTGCAAACTTGTCATCTGTATGTTAACATGACACTTGTCTACTTGTGTTAGTTGGATCAAGTTAGTTATTACTGTTATCTCACCTTATGTTAGTAATGGCCATAAAAACCTAGTCAAAATATAACTGAAGCATAATAGTAAATAAACCTAATTAAATATAAATACTAGTGATTAGTAAATAAACTCCCATGAGATAGAAATGGCCATAACAATAAATAAAAACTACTGGGATCCTCCTAATGGCTCAAGTTGGAACCTAAAACCTGAGGGCATGGGCGCCTGCTGTGACCTGCATGCCTACATAGGCCTCAATGCTTTCCATGTTTGGACTCAACCTTATCCATTTCATTGCGAATTCTAGTTAAAATTGGTCGGCCGTCTTTCGCTTGTCTAAGATTGAGACTAGGGCAAAGTCGAGGACTGTTGTAACGTCGCCAAAAAGTTTCATTCGAAACAGGTTCAAACTCCATCCTATAGACATTGAAAACATTGTGCAAGCTATACACATCATCAACAAAAGAAGTCCAATCAAGGTGAACCTCTGGATATCCGCACGCTACCAATACATGATGGCATGGATAATGAAGGGCTTGAAAATGCTCGTAGTCATACCAACGCTCACTCAATCTCACTCTATAAGTTCCTTGATTAGAACTTCCAACAAATTAAGCCTCCTGTACAACAAATGATTGATTTGATCTTGAAAAATTAGTAACAAATATAGTACCCTTCCGCTACTTATTGATGTCAATCTCTCGTAATAGGGCTTCTGAGTACCTTGCACCAGTTATAATCTGGGCCTGGATCTACTGCCTTTTTTAGACAAATAGGGCTGTAAGATGGTAATAAGTGGCCTGAACTAAGGCAGTTATTGGAAGATTATAAACTCCCTTTAAAATAGTATTAATGCACCTTGACAGATTAATTGTTATGTGCCCATACCTACGGCCTTCATCGTGGTGTTGTATCCATTTTTCCAGGCGAATTTTGTTGACCCATTTTCTGGGTGGAAACTCTCTAATTAGCCATAATAATGATCAAACTCTTCCTGTGTCTTCGCATATGTCACATTGATTAGTGCTTGCTTTGCATCTTTGTCCTTGAATTTAAGTGCAAAGTTTGAAGCAATGTGTCTATACAGCAAACATGGTAGGCATGTAGAGCTTGCCACCCACTTCTTTCCATATCTAAAGTAGCCTTAATAGTAGCATGCCTATCAGAAATTATCAAAATTCCCTCCTGTGATGTCACATGGCGTCGAAGATTGTTAAAGAAAAATGACCAAGCTCCTTTTATCTCCTCTTCAACCACAGTAAATGCAATAGGCAAAATGTTTGAATTACCATCTTATGCAATTGCCATGAGGAGTGTATCTTCCATATTTTCCATATAAATGCGTCTCGTCAACTAAAACAAGATGCTTGTAGTATTTAAAAGCCTCTACACACGAAGAAAAAGTCCAAAACAGACAATGGAACATCATAGAAGAATAGTCAACCAAATCTCCCACATAATAAGGTAGCATCGACAATTCAAATATCGTACATAATATACATCAGAATTGAATAAAATATTATTAAATTAACAATAATGGCAAAAAAATATGTGGTCAGAAAAAATAGCTGATAAAGCACCTGGCATTAATGCTTGCAAACCACGTAACCACTTCGAAAGTTGACTATAAGACTCTTCCCAATCTCCATAAATTCAACCAATGGATTTTTGTTTTGCCAGCCATGCTCTTCTGTGCGAAACAGTAAATCCATACTTTTCATATGTCGAACCTTGCAACACTCTAATAGGAACAGTTGGGTTAGCTTCAACAATAGAAAAAATGCAAGAAGTGATGACATCAACATCCACGTGGGGGTTGCGTTGTGAGACTCTCCTTGCCAAACAGATGTGCTTTCCATTATACTTCCTCACCTCCTAAATTCTCTTCTTCCTTCGATAAGTCACATGGATGCTCCAATTACACCCACTTCCATAATGCTTGCATTTTTCTTGATATTTTGCTTGATTTGACTCGTAGAACTTGTACTCAGCTCCCCTTCGGATATTACAGTTTTTAATTGCAAGTAGCATAGACTCTTTATTAGGGAATTACTGCTACTCCTGCAAACGTTGCTCCCCAGATAATTGCACAATATCCTACTATCGACAATGTCCTTGAACTCTGCATCCATTGTCACTTGTGTTTCTTCCATATCCAAACTTGAATAATGGCTAATTCGTTGACTTTCGATTGCACAAGCCATTATGTCAAAAGTTGACTCTGGGTTGCAGGTATTATCTCATCGTCATCGTGCGACATTGACGAGTTTCAAGCATAATCAAAATATCATAATTTTCAATGTAAATAACTAATCAATTATACTGAATAAGCATTTAAATTATTTTATTAACCACTGAAACACAATATTAAATATTAGCATGCCAACAAAAAAATTGTGTAATATAGCAAATTATTTTACAGTTAATAATGGAAGTGAGTACTAATAGATTTTACCAAAAATTAATAACAAATTCATACCTTAGATAATACTAAAAACTTAATCACACAAGTTCCAAAACTATTAATAAATAACATTGAAAATAAAATGGTACTATCATTCGGCTTCTTTTCAGAAACCGGCTCATTGTAAGACTCATATCTGGCAATTGGACCATCAAGTTGAACCTCTCTACTAACCTCGGTCGGTAGTTCTCTTAAAGTTGGCCCACTCATCATATTATCTGCATTTACTTCTTCGTGGTTTTTATTGACCACTAGACTTGGCATTGAAATAATCGGGGAAGGCTGAGCTAAAAATAATCCATCAAATGCGTGAACGAGAGTGATCCGATCAAAGCTTCTCTGCAACTCTCCAAAGCTACAAATAACTCTGTAAAATGAAGTTTAGAAAATTAATTATGACAATCAAACATCATCCTCAAGTCATCATTACTTTCAATACTGAAACTCTCATACCGAACTGCTCCTTAACCAATCAATATAGGTAGCTGATACATCATTTGAATTATTTCCTTGTTTCTTGCACGCAACTTGTGACGAATTTTGTTGCGAAGCTCTGAAATCATCATAGATGAACAAACACTAATAAGTAGTGTATTTTGACTACAAAAGTGGATTTCATCTTGTGAGTTTTGAATTATTTCACAGTTGTGATGAACAACTATAAAAAACCTCCCTGCCATTTTTTTCAGTCACTGTCACGACCCGACTAGGATCGTGACCGGCACGTGAGAAGTCAGATCCTTACGTACGCCTTGTGATCTTGATACCGTACAATATGTTTACTTTATCCATAAAACATAATTTATTTATAAGTCAAATCAACTCATAAACTTTGCCAAATTTAGGAATAAATATCCTTTTTATAAATAAATTTCATAACTGTAGCTGTAATATATATTTCACTGACCACTCATATAGCAAATAACTATGGGTGACATGCTGTGAAATACAAAAGAATCATAATATAATCAAAATGAAAAATAAAATGACTATATACGATCTGAGACCCTGCCCATCACATCACTGGAGCACATCTACCATGAACAGAACACTAAGGCTTCATGCCAAAGTGAAGCTCACCCAAACTGAAGAAAAACTGTAAAATCTATGGACTTGTATATATATAATTGTATATTGTGCTATTATAAAGTTTGGCCCAAATTAAAGTGATCTGATAAGAATAAGTTAATGGGCCCAAATCATCTTATTAAGTGTGGGCTTATTATGTGTAGATACCATGATTACCCAGTTACTAATTTTAAGATGGGCTGAATAAGAAACTAGGGTTAACAGAGATATAAAAGGTTATGGTCCTCAAGTTATACGAACGCATCTTTTCCTGACATCCTATCATTAGAGAAGAGAGCCGCCATCTCCAGGATACCTATCAACTTGGAAAGCCAAGAACCACAGATCCAAACTTCAGTCGTTTCCTATGAATTCAGGTACGCTCCGCTATTAGCCCATTTGTTTTCTTGATGATTTAATATGGATAATCTTGGGATTATAAAGACCTTTTCTTCTATCAAAAACTATTACTAGGGAGGTGGGAGAGGAGGATCCTGAGCTATGTCTGTATCTGTGAAAAATGAAGAAGAGAGCGGTGAGTTTTGAAATCAAAACTTAGTGAGTGGATCCCCACTTATAACCATACATGAGACAGCAAAACATAATATATAAATAATGATAAAGTGCAACATTTATAAACAGTTCTATTTACCTTACATATTAATTATAATCTTTAAAATCTCAAGAATTATACAAGGGAACAGGGTCTTCATCAACTGTAGAGAGAGTGCTTAGTCCCTGGCAAACAAAGCGCCTAGCTAATGTGATCTCTTCGATCCCTGGCGAATCGTGTCCTTGGCGGACAGATCCAACTCAAGGATGAATTGCCCCTGGCGGGCCTTAGTATACCAAGGTTAACGAAATAACTGCCGTTAACTCACAGTTCTGTTACTTTCAGTAGCTCTCTCTATTCTAAGACCACTGAAATCATAAAATGGGAGTTCTATGTTTCTAGTCCAACATTTCTCAACTTTTCCAAATATAAAATCTTAAATCTCAACGTATAATTCATAGAAATTCTCATTTATCTCTAATCATTTCAATTTACGAATTGAAATCATACAAAACTTTTCATAAAACAAATATGGTTCCATGCATTTCTAAAGTCATATTTTCATGCCTAAGTTCGAATAGAGCATTTCTAATAAAACATATTTTTACATAAAGCTATATCATGCAAGAACTCATTTCTAAATTCTCAAACACTCCGCAATGTTAACAAATAATCATATAATGATCAAACTAAGGCCATGAGATCAAACCCACTCACTTGGAGGGATAGACTGTGAACTGCCAACTCCGCAGGGACTCTGGGGAGGAGGAATGACACCAAGTCTACCATTGAAACCATAAAACTCTAGATTAGTCTCCGTTAACCTTTGGATTACTCAAACATAACCCTAAAAATATTGGGGGAGCACCCCCTATAACGCCCCGATTTTCTGTCTGAGTGGAAAATGACCGAAATGCCCCTGAGGTCATTTTCGGCCCGGAATTCGAGGATGGCCGACCCGGCAGTCCTCAAAGGGCCAACTCAATGTTTGAAGGGGATTGAATGACCCTTGAGTGGTTCCGGAGGCGAAAGTCTCATTTTCCGCAGTTTCGGGTTAAAATGACCAAAATACCCCTATAGCGTTTTACGCGGGTAAAGGTGCCGTTTGAGCCCGGAACTTTCCCCCGAGGTTTAAAAACATGTTTTCATGTGTCTAGAGGTCTCTGTTCAAGTCCCGGTGGCCCCGGGCAGTTTTAGTGCAAAATTACGATTTTGCCCCTAGAATAATGTTTTTGAGTTTAATGACGTAATTAAGCAAACCTAAGCAATATTAGGCTTTAAACGAAGATTAATTTATTTCCCTAATTAATCTAGAGTCAAAATAATTTATTAAAGTTAATTAGAACCTAAAATTTCTTAGATTAAACTTAAATCCCTTTTTAGAACTCAAGACTCCTAGTCTTGGAATCTTGAATAGTGTTTTCTCTCTCCAATTCCTTAAATTAAGGAAATGTGTCTAGAGTTGTTTAGACTCTAAATTGAGGATTTAACTCACTAATGGTGCAAGACCACTCCTTAATTATGTCTAGACCACCTTAATTACCCATTTTCCTTACCTAAACACTCTCTTACAAATTCCTAATCTTAAGCATAATCAAAGATACACCTAAACACAACTCTAAACCACAATTAAAATGCAACTAAACCTCTCCCAAATCTGATGCACATGGCCAAAATTCTCCTCTCCCATTGACCACATGTTTAATTATTTTCTCACTCAAAGAACCATGCTTGAGGCCATACCTTGAACCATACCTCACCATACTTTGAGCCATACCTCACCATGCCTCAAGAACACATTATCTCACCTCATGGAACTCATGGGCTATACTCCCCTTGGCCGAAAATGCATCAACCCCTCACCCCCTCCATTTGCTTCATTTCTCTATAAATAGAATGCCTTGAGGAGCTTGTACCACTTTTAGATCATTTGCTAAGTTTAGGAGCACTCAAAGCTTTTCCTTTTCTCTCAAAGTTCTAGTGTTCTTCAAGTTCTTGGAGTTCTTCAAGTTCTTCATCTTCTTCATCTTCTTCTTCCATCTTCAAGTTCATCACATCAAGTAGGGATTTTCTTTCATGTATTCTTTTCTTTAAAGTTCTTGTTTTAAGCTTGATGTTCATAGTTTCTCTTGATTCCTCTTAGAACTTCTTTTCTTCTCCTTCTCCCTCTTAATGTTTCGGCCATGGGCCTTTGGGAATGAAGGAATGAGAGCTTGATGATGAGAGTTTCATGATGATGTTCATCACTTGAAACAAACTCTAGAGCTTGATCTTTGTTCTTGAACAAAAATGTTTCTAGTTCTTCCTTTCTTGAACTCTTGAGAACTTTAGCTTTAATGATGTTTTAAAATGGCTCTATGAACTCAATGATGAGGACTCATGATGTTGGTGTTAATATATCATCAAGATCATGAACTTTAGAGTTTTAAAATGTTCCTTTTTCTCCTTGGAGATTTCGGCCATTCCTTAATTTTTTCTAAGCTTCATGGTTTGATTTCCTAAAAATATTATGTTGAGTTTTAAGAACTCTAAGCTTGACTTTACCTTGTTGGATGAGTTTGGGTTATGGTTTAAGTTCCTTTAAAGTCTTGTTAAGAGCTCTAGAGAGATAAAATGAACTTGCATAATTTATCTTATGCTTGCACTCATGTTTACATTCTTGTTATGCACCTTTACTTTCTAGCTATCACTTAAGAACATAAAGATTAAAATGGAACTTGTATCATCACTTAATTTAATTCTCGAAGCCTTTCTATTTCGGCCTTAAAGTCGATTGTTGTTGGGCCTAGAGCACTAAAATAAAGAATTGAACTTGCATTATCACCTAATTAATTTCTCGAATGCCTATCTATTTCGGCCTTAAAGTCGATTGTTGTTGGGCCAAGAGCACTAAAATAAAGAATTGAACCATGCATATTTACCTACAAGCTTGCACGTCTAAATTTATGCCTCGCATATTTACTTTCAAGCTTGCACGTTTAAGTTTATGCCTTGCATATTTAAATTTAAGTCGTCACTTTACTTTGTAAGCAAGATTCAAAATGAAAAGCATGAGCACGTTTAGTTTATGTCGAAACTTAAGAACCTAGAGCTCAAAGACTTGCCCATTTCATTCCAAGTTAAAGTTTAATGTGAAACCATTCTTTCAATGCATAATTTCGGCCAAGTAGTGATGATGGACTTGCAATGAGTTTTCATCTAGCTACTAGGACCGATAGTCTATGTTTTAAGTTTTCCTTAAAGCTTTACAAATCTTTATAAGGTTATGTCATCACAAGTTGTGATTTTATTATCTTTTAGGGGATGGAATATGTTTTGGTCAGTGACCTAAGGCTTCACTTAGCCTCTTGATGAATTAAAATGTTTTGCAAAGAGTTTTAGAAGTTCTAGATTGATTCCAAGAGAAACTAGTTAACTTATGTACCTAGAAATGTCAATTTAACTCTCTCACTTAAGTTAAATGTTTTCGATTCTGATGTGATGAGTGTGATGTTGTATGATAATGTTTTGATGTGTTGGAATGTGTGAAAATATCATATGATGATGTAGAAGCGAACCTATGCATGATAGGTAAGAAACTAGCTAACTAGAAATACCGTAAAGCTAGAATTTAACATAGTTTTGACCCATTTGTTTATGGAACTTTTCCAAACTGTTTTAATGGGGACATAATCAGATTTAGATTGTTTAGACATGAAAAACTTGGTATCATTTGAGTTAGAATTGAATTCTAGCACCTATGGGGAAACTAGTAACTAGAAAACCGTAAAAATGCAAATGTAGAACTCTTAGAACATTTAATTTTCTGGATTCTGTCCAGCACCCTTACAACATGATAAACATGATTAATAATTAGTCCTTAAGCATAGGAATGCCTCATAATTGATTTAGATTTAATATATAGCGCTTTCGGCGAAAATGGAACCGAGAAAGAGTCTAAAACGTAAGTTCTAGAACCCCGTAAATACAAGTTAGAGATTCTGCCCTATGCTTTTCAGATTTAAGTATGAACATGGGGATTAGGAATGATGATTAAATATGAGCCCTTAGGTGCATAAAGATATGAGCGACGGATGTAGAGAACCATATCTCATGATTAAGACCCGTAAGGGTCAAAGCATAAGCTACCGTAAGGATAAACGTTTGAATGTTCTATGATGATGCATGTGGTATGTAAATGATGATGATGTTATTCATATGAGGAATTCATGAGGCTGTATGTTTATGAGAGTATATAGTGTTGATATGTTGATGCTCACGCCATGATGCGTTATGCAAAATTATGATATTATGATGCTTATGATGCACACGATGATGATGCCTTATGTTGGTTTTGAATGGCTATGCATGCTCTATATGTTTGGTGGCATAAAACAAGTTTGATGGAAATTCGATTATGCGCCGTTCTGTTGCCGAATTTCCCATCAAACTTGAGCACTTGAGAAAAAGCTTGTGAAAACTCCTGGGTGACATCGGTTCGGCCGAGCACCCCCAGGATAGGTTCTGGGTGACACCGGTTCGGCCGAGCACCCCCAGAATAGATGTGACAAAGTACTAAGACGCATTTCTCCCGCTACGGTGGGGAGGAAACAAATCCGTGAGGGTATTGACATTGAGCTTGCCAAAGCGGACAATTCGCTGTGTACTAGATACCAGTAGAGCGTTTCAAAGGAGGAAATGATCCTAAGATAGGTGATCCAAGAAAGTTATGTATACCCCCTCTATTAGCCCATATTAAATCTAGTGACGACTAGTTAGGATTGAGCTCATTCCTAGGCGATAGGTGAGATGTAGTTTGGTGACCAGATTATCGCCGGGCCGGTGAATCGGTTGGACTTTTGGTGGATATGTTAAGAGGGTGGTCTTTAAGAAAAAGAACTTAAGAGTTTTAGTTATGAGAAAGATGTCACATGAAAAGTACTATGCCTTTTATGCCACGTATATGATTTATGTTTCCTTATGATGTGCCCAAGTATTACGATTTTCGTGTTAATGTGCATATGGTATTGTCATGCATTCATCAAATATCTGCTGCATTCATGTCATTAAGACACATACTAAAAGACACCCACTTCGGATAAATAGATTTGTAAAGCCTAAAACCAATCCTTATGCATGTACACCTTTTTCATAATTAAAACCGAGGTGGCAGGGGACGACGACGATGACACTAGTGTTAGAGTCTGAATCCCTACTGAGAATCTCGAATGAGTTTCTCATCCCTTCCTTTTCTTCCGTGTCATCTCTAGACGAGGATTACAACGAGGATCGTGACTTCTTCTGAGGCTCGTGCTTGAGGATCACACTAGAAGACAGGCGGAGAGGGTCGCGGAAGCATAGATAGCTTAGCTTTTGGGTTGACACTTATCCAACCTCATAGGTGGATAAGGATGACTTCACATATATGGACGTGTTTTGATGTAAATGATGGTACAATGATGTTAGTAGTCTATGTATCTATGAAGATGTGATGATATTATGATTGTTATGTATAATACTATGTTTCATGATTATCAATGGTGTGGTTACTTTTCTCGCACGTTATGGTTATGACGAACGATAGATTAGTGCGCGGCTCGCGTTTTGCTTTCAAGTTTCAAAAAGAAAAATTTATTCATATTTTCCGCTAAGTATTTTAATGAAAGGTTGTAAGGAATGAGACTAAAAGAGTAATAGACTAATGATTAACCTAAATATGTTCTAGAGTATTGGGTTAAAAATTAGGATGTTACACCCCCACTTAACAATAATGGAGACAACAAAACCCATAAATCTCACCTTTGATCTCTTGGAGGAAGAAGGATT
The DNA here is from genome assembly GCA_031216125.1 of Dalbergia cochinchinensis. Taxonomy (NCBI): domain Eukaryota; kingdom Viridiplantae; phylum Streptophyta; class Magnoliopsida; order Fabales; family Fabaceae; genus Dalbergia; species Dalbergia cochinchinensis. The sequence continues at coordinate 45,775,558 of CM062373.1, read as the reverse complement.
GAAGTAAATTTATGTGAGAAAGGAGTGGGAGAAAGTTGGGAAGAGAGGGGTTTCGAAAATGGGGAAAAATCCCGAGTTTGAAGGGTTTAAAAAGGGTTGGGGGTCTCACTTACGTGAAAAGATGCGTTTTGCACTGTCTGTGCATTACTGACACCGCTATAGCGGTCTATGACCGCTATATCCGTCTGCCCCCCTTGAGCTACCCTTGCCGCACTACTTACAATGGCTATAGCGGTCCCCAGAGGACCAAAAAACACACTGCACCTACACATGGTTGCTATAGCGGTCCTGGACTGCTAGCGGTCCTGGACTGCTAGCGGTCCCCAAAATGCCCAAAACAGTGCTGCCATTAACTATGACCGCTATAGCAGTGACAGTTCACCATATCTGCGGCATAAAGGGTCCTATATGCATCCTAGGGCCTACCTGGTAACACGGGTGGATCCCAGGGGATCCTGGGACAGTACGGAACTTATCCGCTGCCACGTATGCACCGGGCATCACAGTCACTTACTTTGCAAAGAAAAAAAAAATAATCCCTTGCATTTGCTTCTCACGAAGTGCTTGTATGAGAGTATATTTATAGTCAGTTCACTCACGCTAAAACGTTGAGCTATGGTGCGTTTAACATTAAAACGTTTAGCTGGTCAACGTTTCAGAACCTATAAATCAGCTAGATGCTAGCCGAATTAGCAATGATAAATTGTTGCACAGTGAACCGTGTTATCCTAAAACTCATTTGACAGCTAAACGATTTATGATACATATATCGTTTGATTGTTGGCCGTTTTACATTCTTTACAAATCTAGTGTGTATTAGTAAATAACATGTGAAAGATGCAAATCAGTATATAAATATTTTTTTTCATTTTTTTTTTTTGGTAAAAAAGGCCACTGTTTGGCACTTAAAAGAGGAAAAAGAATAAAGAAAAAAGAAACATGTCATTTTCCAGGGCAATCAGATTTCCGAAGCCAGGCTTCTTACTGCTTACTAGTTCCACCGAGTCTACCCTCTTCAGCTCTTTCATCATCACTTTCATTGCCTTCGAGCAAAGCAGCAACCACAACAACATTCACCACGAGAGCTTCCTTGTCATCAGCACCACACAACATGGTCAAAGCTATCAGAGTCCATGAACTCGGTGGCCCTCAGGTTTCATTTGATTTCATAAAGCGATTATTTATTCCATTCTTGGAGTTGCAGACTTGCAGTGTCCCTTTTTTAATATTTTGAGTGCATAATGTTATTAAATTATTGCATATAAGCCACGTGCTTCCTTGGTTTGCTTTATAGCACTGTTATTTTATTATGTTTACATAATTGAAGACAGGTTCTAAGGTGGGAGGATGTGGAAATTGGGGAGCCAAAAGAAGGCGAGGTCCGTGTGAAGAACAAAGCAATTGGGGTTAATTTTATTGATGTGTACTTTAGGAAAGGAGTTTATGATGCCCCTTCCTTCCCCTTCACTCCAGGTTCGCTCGCTGATTTGATTCACTTGTACCAAATTCTTCTGTCCAGCTACTCCTTAGTTACAGCAATGTACTGTGCATTATGCTTGATCTAGAACCCAGTTGTTGGTATTTTCGACTTTGAAGAAGATTTGGTTATTGATGGATGATGACTTCGCCTGCAATTGGTTGTTTCCCAAGTAGTCTAGTAGTTTTCATCATGTTCGCGGAGCATGCGAAGCACTTGAAAGGAAAAGGAAAATGCTTTTATTTTCTGAATGCACAAAAAAACATGGTACGAAGTCGTCTCTTTGTCATACAGGAAGCAAGAAGTGGATATAGTGGACGGCTATCCATTATCCAACATTTCTCATTCCTAAAACTAGGAAAAGTGTCACGTTATCCACGGTTAAGTGATTAACTCTTATATACACACACATCAGAAACCTAACTCTTATATAGTCCAGTAAATTTTTTTTGTTTTGAACTGGAATAGAATTTGAATATTTTATTGAACGCAAGAGTACTCCAGCAAGAGATTAACAATGAATTAGGGGGGTCTTCTAACCAGATACGCTCCCCACCTAATTTTGCATGGTTTGTGAAACAGTAAAGCCTGTTTGGTCTAAATTTTCAGTTTTCATTTTCGTTTTTTTTGTGAAGAAAACAATAAAATTTCTGAAAACTATAAATTCTAGTTTTCAGTATTTCTTCCATATATTCCTAAAAGCTGAAAATGAAAACTGAAAATTGAAAATTAAAGTCAAAAACGTCTAAGCCTTTCCTTCCAACTGCTTTCCCTAAGCTGCCTTATAAGCAAAGCACTCTTAACCGTGAAAGCCCCACGATCTTCATGTTTCCAGAAAAATAAATGCGTCCTCTTGGTGCCCATGGGTGAGGGGAATATTTTTGATAGGGTCTGGTTCCACCTGGTTTGTTCGTGCAGCATTAGCTGTTTGTCCAGCATTAGCTCCTCGGATACTGTTGCGGTGTAGGGGCTACAATCTTCGCCCCAGATAAGTCCGGCACCCACCTACTGGTTCTAATTTTATTTCATCTTTTTTATATCATAAATATTTTTTAATCATGAACATGTATTCAACAAAAATACAATCATAATAGAGGTTAATTGATGTGCACTGACTTTTAAACTGTTAAACAATTAAAATTTGACATGTCACTATAATTTTAGTACCTACAATACCTTCTTTGGATTTTTCTCCGTGATTAACTGATATATTAAATTTTAATTGGTTAACAGTGTAAAACATATTTACAGTGTCAATGACTCAATGCATACCAATTGATCTCATTGTAATAAAATAAGAGTTTAGTTTGTATTGATTATTTAATTATAAATTTAAAGAGTAAATATTGTTTTTAAAATATTTGTTATTCTTAATCATGGTAACTATAAATATTTATTAATTGGGGTTTGAATCTTGAAAGCCTCTTTTAGAGATGGATTGTTTACCATTTTAGGTTTCGGAAGCTTAGACTTTTCTGTCTAACCTTTTGGATAAGAAATGAATAAATATTTATTAATTTATTATTAAAATCATAATTTATAATAAATGTTATTTACTATTGATTTCAATATTTTTAATAATTATTTATTTCTTAATAAAATATAAAAAATTAGCAAAATATATAATACTCTCTTTCTCTTATATGTTTTAATTTTTCACTTGTAATCTTCATCATAGTATATTAAAAAAGTAATATAATATTAAAAAATAATATTTATTATTAATTATTTAAATTTAAAATAACAATATTAGAATGAAATATTATTTATTTATATAATTTTCTATTTGGTATTACTTATTTAAGAATTATTCTTCTTTAAATAAAATATAACAAATAAAGAGTGAAAGAGGAAGCTTGTTGGGCTGCTTTGAGTTGAGATACTCTTTACATTCTCCTCCAAACTCAGTTTTCTCCTCATTGTGAGAAGGCGAACAATTTTGACACAGTTTAGGAAACAATGCCAGATGTTGCTTCCGGATAAGGGACTTGAAGCAGGTGGTTTAATCAATTTCACCGTAATAGGGATAACAGTGTTTGTCATGATTTTATTTCAAACAGACTCAAAGTCTTTTATATAGACCATGGAGGACAAACACCATATACAAATTACTCCCTCCATTCTATCTGAAAAATTTTATTTTTCTAATATTATCTATCCTTTTAAGAATTCTAGACGATATTAATTTTTTTTTTCCTTGATTCTCTTATGAGAGAGAGAGTTAGTGTATAGATTAAATATGAGAAAGTGTCTTGGAGTAGGTAGTATTGTAAAATATACGTAAATTTATCTAACTTTAAGTTCATCTAATCATTTTCTTAATATGTGTACATAAGTGAAGATGAACACTTATTAGAGAATGGAGAGTTTAGGGTTTAGGGTTTAGGGTCTAACATGACAACACTTATTAGAGTATCAAGTTTTTTTCAGAACTTTTTGATGTTCACCATCATCGAGTAGTGTGATGTCTTGAATGGTGGACTGGACTTTGTTAAAACAATATGACAAGCCATGATTTGTCATCTGGAGAGTTGTCATGTTATGGCTCGCATCAAAGAGATGTTGTATGCCACTAGCATGAAGCCATAAACACTTGTAGCTCTTTGCCCATAACTCATATATAACTTGTCTTGAGGAAGTGAACCAATGGCTTCGGATCAATAGATTGCCATAACAATGACACCTGAATCATCCCTTTCATCATATGGGATTGATTCAGCCTCCTTGTTCAAATGGTCAAGGTCCTTGTCCTAGAAACAATAATCAATAGCTAGATTTCAGTCCAAATAATTCTTTCTATTTAGGGCCTGTTTGGTTTGCACTTTTATTTCCTATGTTTATTTTCTGTGTTTTCAATTTTTTAATCCTTTGTGATGGAAATAATGAAAACACAAAATGAAAATATGAACCATAATTTTATTTTTTTATTATTTTCTTCATAAAATTCTAAAAACAGAAAATAGGAAATAAAAATGCAAACCAAACAGCCTTAGTTTTTCTCATGTTATCGTGAATATTCCAGAAAAGCAAAAACTGGACCCTCTACAACTTTTGGGCTGCTTTTGTCTGACACACAAAATACTTGTACTACAAACCATGCAGTTTGACCTTGATGTTATTGACTAGTGACTCTTATTCACCCATCTATCCGTCTAGAGAACTCAATTGTTCATTGTTGCTTACTATGTTTGGAGCTCAAGAATTTCTCTATCAAAATATGCATTGATGATGACTTCCTTAACTGGTTGGAAGCCAAGTAGAGGCCAGAGGTATATCATGTTCCCCCCCCTTAATGTGGCAGGTGTAGAGGCTGTTGGGGTTGTGATAGCTGTCGGTGCTGGAGTCACCAGCACGAAGGTTGGAGATCTTGTAGCTTATGCAGGTCGACCATTGGGCTCGTATGCTGAAGAGCAGATTCTACCTGCAGAAAAAGTTGTCCCTGTCCCTCCCTCAATTGACCCAGTTATTGGGGCATCCATCATGTCAAAGGGCATGACAAGCCTTTTTCTGCTTAGACGTTGTTTCAAGGTGGGTAAGGTTATACTATATTGTGTAGTCATTACAGCTGAAGCAAGTCTTTATTGTGTTCACCTTCTATTTTTGTGTGAATACTAGCACAGATTCATTAGCATATTTAGCGCATGTTAGGATATCAGTCAATAGTTAGGTTATAGATCTATTGATTAGCTCCAAAATTAGTCCTTGGTTGGTTCTTGTATGCCTTGTCAGTTGTTTGGATGAGCTAAGTTGGGCTGATGCTGCAAGGACATGAGGAGGAACAAGGCTTAAATTGTTGCTGTAGTAGAAACCAAACTACCTTCTTGATTAATGAATATTATACTAAAAGGAGTTTTATTTAATGACATCATAGCCATGAAAATATGCAAAATGAGACATTTCCTGTCTGCTATGATTTGTCTCCTTCGTGCATTGATGCCCCTAGTAAAGCACAAGATAACAGTGTTGCAGCAGAGGCAAGAAAATAGCTATTATAGCTGACCATGATATCTACGCACCAATGAGTTCAAGCTTGATCCTAAAACCAATGCATTGCCTCTTAATTTTTCCCCAGCTTGATGATTGACATAGACTAATACAAATATCAGTATCACTTTACATTTACAGGTAGAACCTGGTCACATGATTCTTGTCCATGCAGCAGCTGGTGGAGTTGGATCCCTGCTGTGCCAGTGGGCAAATGCTCTTGGCGCAACAGTTATTGGAACTGTATCCAATAAAGTGAAGGCAGCTCAAGCCAAGGAGGATGGCTGCCATCATGTCATAATCTATACCGAAGAGGATTTTGTTGCTCGTGTGAACGAAATAACATCAGGCAATGGTGTTGAAGTAGTCTATGATTCTGTGGGAAAGGATACCTTTGAGGTAGTACCTATTGGTCCCATTCTTTGCTATATTCCACCTGAATGAAATTTCGAAATCAGATAGTTGGATACATGAGTGGAAAAATAAGATTATTTATAGTGTATTGCATGATACTATAATGAGAAGTAGTTTGTTTACTGATTCTTTATGAGCTTTCTCTTATGATAATTGAGTATCCAGAAATAACAGTAGATTTATGGTTAAGTTGATCCTGTATGGATCATTACTTAAACTATCAACAAATTACCATTAGAGCGTAGATAAAGAACTCTACAGGGATTGTTATGCCAAATTCTTAAATGAATTCCTGAACCATATTCATGAAATCAAACATCGATTATTGTCTACTTTAGATATGAATTCATAATGCTGTATCCTGATAGCAATGGGTTTGTCAATGAGTGTGCAAAATGTGATAATGTAAAAGGAAATATTTGTATTTGCCAGGACTAGATACAATACTTATACTATAATGGATGAGCACAGAACAAGAATTTTATAGGCTGCAGATTTTAATCAATAGATTATGGCCCGGAAGTTCAAGTATTCTGTCAGATTAATGCAATGTTGAATCAAACTTAACAGCTTACTACATAGATGATGACCAAACTTGAGGTGTATGGTTTCAATTTTAGTTATCAAACTTTGGGTTACTATATCTATTTATAGAGATTAATTTTGATGCACCGACAAGATAACAGAGTTTTGCAGTGTCATCCAATCAAGTGCTTCTATTTGTAAGACTTTCAAGGCAGTGGGTAGTAAAGTCAAATACTCTTGTTGACGTAACCATACATTTTTGGATGTGTGTAAAACTTGTTTACACTCACAGTGCATATAAATTAAATCCTTATTTATATGATGTGTATACTATCCTTACAAATTTTTGTAGTTCTGTGGGGAAAGTCCCTAAGGAGGTATGCAATGATTTGTCCAGGGATCTTTGGCATGCTTGAAGCTTAGAGGCTACATGATAAGTTTTGGACAGTCATCAGGTAGACCTGATCCAGTTCCATTATCTTCCCTGGCTAAAAAATCGGCATTCCTGACAAGGCCAACACTAATGCATTATGTTGTCACACGGGATGAGCTATTGGAGGCTGCAGGAGAGGTGTTTGCTAAGGTTGCTTCTGGTGTCTTGAAGGTTAGGGTTAATCATACTTACCCTTTGTCTGAGGCTGCAAAAGCACATGCAGACCTGGAGAATAGGAAGACCTCAGGATCTATTGTTATGATACCCTGAGTGCTGAGGCTATTGGTTGTATGTAGGTACCAAACACTATTTCCTTGTTTTTCTGTTGATTCCTCTTGAAACGAACTATACATTGTGGGTATTGTTGTGATTTTATGACATTCACCATGAAGTAGTTGTACTCATAAATGGTTTTTCTGTTACTATTCTGATGATGTATTCAATGTTCAAACATACACGACTCTGTTAGTTTGGTGAAATAGTACTCTTCCATATTATGTGTTCATTTTTGTCCTTAAATTGCAAGTCTGCTTCATCTCACCGCATGTTTGGTTTGCATAATTTTCTTTTGCTGAGATCAACCAAATTGATTTGAAGAGAGATGTTTTTATTTGGTATGGCTTTTTTCCTGGGGAGAAGTGAGATGCTTGGGTCAAAATCAAGTTTGACCAAAACTATAAATAGACTGCACGTGTTTGGTTTAAGGATTTTATGCTTTTATTTTCAAGAAAAGCAGAAAATAAACTGAAAAGGACATGTTTAGTTGAGATTTATATAAAATAGTTTCTGAAAATTTGAGCCGATTTCATTGAAACATTTTCAATCCTGAAAAAAAATTACATCAATTTAGTCGAGATTAAACTAATCTGATGTGTATCTTTGAGATACCAAATTGACGATGAAAATCTTTCAGGAACTAAACTTGATATGATGTGCATATTTGCGGAGTCAAATTGATAGCTTAGTATGCATTAAACACAACATCCCTTCCATCAACCCTCAAGTCCCACTCAATTCTAGTTGCGAATTTAGAATATCAGACCTCACAGCTAGTTTCGCAGATCCAAAGGATCAGAGTGTGCAAATTCCATTCCACAACATAAAGCAGAAATTCAAAAGAAAATGCAAAAGATATACGACCTTAAATGGAAATGTGAGTTTTATTCCATTCCATCCTCTTTCGCCAATCCAAACATATTCTACGTTAATTACCAATGAAAACCATTAAATGTGGAACTGATGTGTAAATTCTATGTCATGTGACAAGATTTTATTCTCAAGACAAAGTGAGAGAAAGAGACGGGACATGAGACATCAATCCCTACAACTATGTTTTAGAATCTAGACACAGTTATAAAATACTACTCCCTCCTATTTGATTCCATCTCTCAATGTTTTTTGAAATTTTTTCTGAAGTATATATATCAATTTGTCACATCAACAAAACAGTAATTACCTTTTATCAATACTACCTTTAGTGTAATTAATTACATTCACTTACTTTAATTAATTGAATTTACCTACTTTTATCTTTTAATACAAGTAATTTTATCCATTTAAATAACTTTATATTATTACCAAAATTTATTTATTATTTTCTTAATATGTGTGGTTTTTTTTGATTTGTTGATAAATGGAATGAAACAGATGGGGGTAGTTTAATTCTAGTATATTGGTAATATAAGTGGTTGTTTGGTTTACATTTTATATAGAAAATTTTTTAGTTGCTCTAAAAGTAAGACAAAATATTTATTTTGTCTCAAATTTTTTCTGTATTTTTAATATAATAACTAGCTAATGTGTCAATTTATAAATGAAATGGAGCAAATGTTATCTTACTCTCCATGCACTTACAAATTTCTCTTTTATGGAAATGAAGAAAAAATGGAAAAAAAGGCTTCCCAATACAGTTTTTCTAAAGTAAGAAAGTTGTTAAAAGTACTTTTGGCTCTTTGAAAAGTTAAAGCAAATGAATCTTAAAATGGTTTTATAAGCTCAACTAAGCGAGTTTTATCAAAATGATTAAAATTTTATCAAAATGATGAATTGTAGGGAGTGATTGTGACAAGAAATTGTGATAATAGATAATTAACTTATATAATTTATCATTTTGGTGATTAGTTTAATGTATCTATTACAAATAATAAGGAGGTTCCTCCCTTAACCTTATTTTACGTCCAATTTTTATATTTTTGAGTTTAACTGTAATATATTGACAATGTAAAATATCTTCATACTGTCATCCAATAAACAAATGATAAAGGATAAATTACACTCACTTTCCCTCATGTTTGTGAAAATACAACTCACATCTCCTCTAGTTGTCTAGCCTACACTTACATGTCCTCTGTTATCAAATTTTAAGTATTTACATTATAGTCACATTCATCATTCACAAAACACCATCAGTAAACTTAACAGAATGACATTTTTGTGATATTAACTATTCTTAATTAATAAAATTATAAAAATACATTTACCCACTCTATTAAGTTTAAGGGTATTTTTATAATTTTATTAATTAGGAATAGTTAATATCATAAAAATGTCATTCTATTAAATTTACTAACGGTGCTTTGTTAGTGAGAGATGTGGGTGTAATATAAGTACTTAAAATTTGACAAACATGAGAGGTATGAGTGTAGGCTAGACAACTAGAAAGGTACAAGTTGTATTTCCACAAACCTCAGTGGAGGTGAGTATAATTTACCCAATGATAAATCATCTATCATGTGTGGTTTTTAAAATTTTGAATTGGAGTTGGTTATAAAACGATCCATGTAGCAACTTTCATTGGTTAGTAATATAAAGATGTTTCACATTGTCAGCGCATGCCAATTGAACTGTCCACAAATTGGATGCTGAACGAGTAATGGATTTTTTTTTAGTTTAAAATTTTTAAAAAATGTTTAGGATTAAAAAAGAGAGTTTAATTTTGATGTACTGTAAGCATAAAACCTTTTAATACTATCATTCAATCATGTCCTATCAAATAAGTAAATATGGTTAATCCACTCCCCTAATATTTCAATAGGATATTATTGGGTTGGATAACAACATAAACAAGTTTAATACTGTGAGTGCATACAAATTAAATAATAAAAAAGTATAATAATAAATTAAGTTTAATTTTAATGGATTGAGAATGCAAATGTATTTTTACCGTCATCCAATTAAATTTTTTTATTTACATTATTTTTCAAGTAGTGTTCGTAAAAAATCAACTATCATAATTGATATGATAATACACGATTGAATAACTGTGTAAAAATTTTTATTTTATTGATGCATAGAAATTAAATTATAGTTGATGAGGAATTTAATTTTGATATGATGACAATATCCAATCATATCACTCATTTGATTGACTTTTTATGTTGTAGATGTAAGATTAAATTACTTTTGCTCTATTGGACTATTATGTCAGTTACAGGTAGTTACTCTCTGCAACAAAGCCAATTTAAAGAAAATGCTTTGAAAAATGATTAATATTTGTCTTGAGTTTCTTGTAAGATTATAATAGGATTCTATCGTTTAGTAAGAGCAAAACTTACTCAAACGAGGATAAAATTCACATTGCATGTGTAAGCATGTTTATCTTATATTAAGTGATATGAACTGAAACGGAAGTAAAATTATACCCTTATTCAAGCATAAAATAGCTAATGATTTGACGAAGACATCAACAATGCAAGAAACCAAGTTTCAAGACTTCAGAAAATAGCATTGAACATCAGAAAGTACGTTCATAATGAAGATTATCAAGTAATCTCTGAAGACCAGATGTTACACTATCTTCAATCAGCATATCGCAAATCTTTCATCATCATAAAGCTTAGATTGAAGATTAGTAGATCAAAGTTTCTTCAAGGATCTGATACCGCATGTTTGAAAGCTTACTTTACTATGGAGCGCTGAATGTTACTGGAAAAAGAGGAAAATTTAAATTTGAATTTGAAAGAGTCAAATCCTGGTATCAAAACCAGCTAATCATCTTTTTTTTCTTTGAAGTCAACTATCCCAAGTCCTAGAAGAAATGTTTCAGAAACTATGGTTCAGAAAGTAAGAGTAGTTTTTGAAGGACATCAGAAACCTCTATTTCACAACGGCTTCTGCAAACTGATCTGACAAACAGACAGACTACTTTTCTAAACTATCTTTCCAAGACACAAATAGAAGATCAACACGTGTCCCTGGAAAATCTGATCAAAGGCAACAATCACAAGGAAGACCTCTTTAAATAGAGATGTTGTGCTCAATTGAAAAAGAGAGAGACTTCACGCATAAAGAGAAAATTCTACAAAAATCTCTTCCCATCTTTAGTAAGGTTTATATATTTGTGTCACATCTTCTTCTCCTTGATCTCTTTTACATTTCTCTCTTACGTGTTTTCCTTTAATATATGCTAATATAATGCTTTTTCTTTTCTGTTATTTGTCTTATACTTCAGAAATCTACTTTCTTAAACTACTAGCTGAGTTTCAACTACACTACAAGTTTCATACTTGATAGTATTTGTTTTAAATATTTCAGACAAGTAAAATGAAGCAAAGGACGATTCAACCCCCATTCTCATGTATATTTTTACCTATAATAATTAGATAGAACCATAGTTAATTATTTACTAGAATTGTTAGCCGAGTACAGTTACTCTACTCTCTCTCTCTCTCTCTCTCTCTCTATATATATATATATATATTTGTAAACACATTCATTGAAATCATTTTCATCAATCACTCCAACTTCTTCCAGAGTTTCTTTCTTGCTCTTTATCTCTCTGGTGCAACACTCTCCTTCATACTCTCGTGCATGGTTGCCAAGTTTGTTATGGTATCAATTCTTTCCCTTGTACTCCACTATATCTTATTGAATGTTTCTCACCCAATTTTGTTTTACACAATGTCTTGTATGCACCACACTTTTTATTCAATCTAATTTCAATACACAAACTTACCACATCCTCTAATTGTCATGGTAAATTTGATGATACACTAGGTGTAATTCAGGAAAAGTCGAGTTTAAAGATGATTGGGCTTGTTGATGCAGTTGGCAGCTTATACGTGCTGAGGAACCCTTATCCTATTGTCCCTTCAATAAATAACACCTTTGTACCTTCAGTCAACATGTGGCATTATAGACTAGGACACCTTTCCATTGATAAAACTCTTATTCTGCAAAAATAATATCCTGCTATTACATATCACTTGTAATAATGGCTGTGACATTTGCCCCCTAGCCAAGCAAAGAAAACTACCTTTCCCCATGAGCACATCCAAGAGTAGTAGACCATGTGAATTGCTACATATGGATATTTAGGGCCTTTTATATGTAAATTTTATCGAGGGATATAGATATTTCCTTACCATAGTTGATGATTTTTCAAGGTATACTTGGGTTATATTTCTTAAAGCTAAGTCAGAAACATCATCTCACATCATGCACTTTGCTAAAATGGTTAAAAATCAATTCTCAAGTTCTGCCAAAATAATAAGGTCTAATCGCATACCTACAAAAATTGTTCATAATAAAAGCCCTTTTGAATCACTAGATAGTAAGCAACCTAACTATCTTCTCCTCGGGTGTTTGGATATAAGTGCTTTGCTTCAACTCTTGTCCAAGGCAGAAAGAAACTAGATCCTAAAGCTAAACATTGTGTTTACCTTGGGCATGAATATGGGGTTAGGGGATATTTGTTATACGACACTAAGACTAGAACAGTACTCATATCTCGCAATGATACGTTCAATGAAACCATTTTTCCATTCATGGACCAGTTAACATCCATCGATTATATTCTTCCATCTGATTTCTCTCCCCCAATACCTGCCATATTCGATGATATCCCCCACCACAAATCCTGCCATCCGCTCAACCTACCCTAACCTTAACCCCCACACTTAACCCTTCTCCATTATTAGCTTTAGAACCCTTCTGAAAGCTTCAATGAAATAAGTTTTGAATGACAATAAAGCTAAATTAAGAAAAATATTTTGAAGAATGACTGATGTTTATCTTGAGTTTCTTGAAATATCAAACAAGTTCTTTTGTTAGCATAACATGGCTCTATTAAGCGAGAATAATTTCACTTTACATGTGCAAACATGTTTTTATCTCTTTTTAAGAGATGGGAACTAAATGAAAATGATGATCATATCAAAAAATTGAGCTTGAAAATGCTTAATGATTTGAAGAAAAGTAACTAGAGCAAGAAACCAAAACTCAGGTCGTCAGAAAGTAGCATTGGACTTTAGAAAGTATGCTTGGAATAAAGATATCAATCAAACTCTAAAGCGAATATGTTCTATTTTCTTCAATCATCATATTTGCAATGTTTTGATCATCAACAAGCTCTAATTGATGACTAGAAGACCCAAGATTCATTAAGGAAATGATACTACATAACAGAAAGCTCACTTGACATGGAACAGTATGCTCTACAAGAAAATGAGGGAAAATTTGAAATTGAAAAGTGAAAACCCAGTGTCAAAACTGTCATGACATCTCTTCTGCTAACTTGATCAACTATGTCAACTTCTAGAATGAAGAGTTCAGAAACCATGCTTCAGAAAGTAAGAATAGTTTCTAAAAGGACATCATGGATCTCAACTTTGCAATGACTTCTATAACAGCTCTGACAAATGGATAGGCTACTCTTCTAGACTGCTTTTCCAAGACACAATGGATAATCAACATGTGTCACTTGGAGATTTGATCAAGGGCAACAGTCACAAAGAAGACCATTTACAAATAGAGATGTTGTGCTTTCAAAGTATAGAGATAGACGCTGTACAAAGAGCAAAAGCTCTGTAAAAATTTCTCCTTATCTTCTTGTATAGTTTATTACATCTTGTAATCATTTCCTTGCTTGTAAAAATATTCTTTCTACATTCCTTCATGGTTCATACGTTCTTCCAAGGAAGAATAGGTGGAAAGAAGTTATTCAAGTTATCCCAGGTCTTTCACTATAAATCTTAAGGAAACTTGAATATAGATTAGTTTGAGTTGCAAACCTAAATACAAATTTTTGTAACCTCGATCTAGTAGTGATCGGTGTGAGTTATCTTGGAGAGACTAGTCAAAGATTACTTGCAATGTGATAGTAAAGGTGTTTTATTGGTCACAGTTTAGCTTGGAAAAGCTGGTTAAAGACTAATCGGTTTAGCTTGGAGAGGCTGGTCAAAGACTACTCGGTATAGCTTGAAGAGACTAGTGAATAACTACTTAATTAATGACAGTAAGGTAGTCTACTGGTCACAGGTAAGAGCTTGGGAAGGCTATTGTAAAGACTGTCCTTATTCTTTCTCTGATTTGAGAAAATTTTAGTGGAACTCAATTGTTGTTGAGAACTGGATGTAGGCAGGTTGGCCAAACAAGTATAAAAACTCCTGTGCAATATTTCTGTCTTCTCCTTCATCATTTACATTTAGTATAATTATTGTATTTCTCTTGGAAAACTTTCTTTTACACGTTTAGTTAACTTTTTTAGTTTAGAAAGCTCACTTTCTGACATTTCTAACGCTGTTTTTATTGCACTTCAAGCTCATAGCTTGATAGTACTTTGATCAAGTTTTACATAAACTAAAAAGGGAAAGAAAAAGCAAAACATGATTCAAACCCCCTGTTCGTGCGGTTTTCTACGACATCTACTTGCTACAAACTCAACCATTCGTCCACCTGACACAACTCTCCTACCTAACCCCTCTCCACTGGCTAATGACTCAACCATTCACTCATCTCTTCACTGCTCTACTAGACCAAGACACCTACCAAGTTACTTAAAGGATTTTGATAGCATATTATTGGCTGCTGACACATGAACATCCCCAATATAAACTCCTCTCGGGTATCCTTTATCTAACTTTGTTTTATATTTTTCTTTGTCCTCTAATGACAAATCCTTTGTTTGCAATATTTCAAATGCCATTGAGCTCACAACATACACCCAAGCTATTCATCATGAGTATTAGTGATAGGCTATGGATGCTAAACTACTTGCTCTTTCTCAAACTGAAACCTGGGATTTTGTTAATTTACTTACTAGCAAAGATTCCATTTGTTGTACATGGGTTTATAAAATCAAGTATAGATCAGATGGTACAGTGGAGCATTACAAAGCCTATCTCGTGGCAAAGGATACACCAAAGTTGAAGGCCTAGACTTTACCGAGACCTTTTCCCCTATTGCCAAATTAAGGATTGTTCAGTTGTTACTCACACTTGCTGCCTCTAAGAATTGGATCCTTTAACAGCTAGATGTTAATAATGCTTTCTTACATGTTGAATTACATGGAGAAGTCTATATGAAAGTGCCACTAGGAGTTCAGCCACCCAAACCTGGTCATGTTTTCAAGCTCAAGCATTCCTTATATGGCTTACATCAAGCAAGCCGCTAATGGTACGAGCAACTTTCTAAAGTTCTTTGTGACTCTGGCTATCAACAATCTTAGGCGGATCATAATTTCTTCACCAAATGAGTCGATGGTTCCTTTAATGCCCTACTTATCTACGTAGATGACATGATTCGTACAGGCAACAATGAGCATGAGATTGTTATAGTTAAGAAGCAACTTGATTATCTTTTCAAAATCAAGGATATTGGGTTATTGAAGTTTTTTCTTGGCTTTGAGGCTGCTAGATCCTCCAAAGGCATCTCGGTATGTCACCAAAAATATACACTTGACCTCTTTGATCACACAGGCTTATTGGCTTGCAAGCCTGCTTCTACTCTCATGTGACACAAAAACAAACTCATGTGTGATGATGGTACTCCTTTTGGTGACATACCTGCATATTGTCGTCTCATTGGTCAATTGCTTTACCTGACCAACACATGTCCTAATATTTGGTTTGTAGTCACTGCCCTAAGCTAGTTCCTTTAAAATCCAATGACTTCCGATTATCAAGTTTCCCTACATATCCTGCGTCATCTTAAGGGTTTTCCAGGTGCTAGTTTGTTTTTTCCCTCTGATCCTCCCATTCATCTCAAGGGGTTTACTAATTCTAATTGGGCAGCCTACCTGGAAACTCGTCGCTCGATAACTGGTTGTTGTATCTTCTTAGGAAATTCCCTAATTTCTTGGAAATTGAAGTAGTAACCAATTGTATCTCGATCATCCTCTGAAGTGGAATATCGTGCACTTGTTGCTGCAATAAGACTTATCTGTTACAAGATTCTCTCGTGTTGCATATACTTCTCCAGTTGTGCTTTACTGTGACACCAGATTTACTCTTCATATTGCTGCCAATCCTTTCTATAATGAGTGCACGAAGTACATTATGTTGGATTGCGATGTAGTTCGAGAAAAAGTCATGAATGGCTCAATCCATCTACTTCTTGCTAGCTCTGCCTCGCAGGTTGCAAATCTGTGCACAAAGCCTTTGCCTCCAAATTCATATTTGCAGCTTCATTCCAAGCTGGAAATGATTAACATCCTTGCTCCAGCTTGAGGAGGGGTATTGGAGTGTTAATTCAGTTACAGTTAGTTACTCACTACAACAATTGGATAGAACCATAGTTAATTATTTACCAGAATGTTTCGCTAAGCACAGTTACTCTACTCTTTCTCTTTCTCATATATATATATATATATATATATACATATTTTATATATATATATATATACATATTGTGTTCATATTGTAAACACATTCATTGAAATCATTTTCATCAATCACTCTAACTTCTTCCAGAGTTTCTTTCTCACTTTTTTTCTAGTGCAACATACTCTCCTTCATATGTTCATGCATGGTTGCCAACTTTGTTATGCAAATATGACAATATATGATTGAATAATATTTTTAAAAAGTTTTTACACTGTCATTGTATAGAAATTATACTCAGGGGTGTTCAGGGTTTGGTTTACATGTAGAACCAAACTGAACTACAATTTCAATTTAAAGAACCAAACCAAACCACTTTGTAGTCCATGAAATTGGTTTAAAACTAGTTTGAACCAGTTCAAAAACCACTTTCCCCTTCCACCTTTCTCCTTGCACATCCACTAGATAGCTAATTGCTCAAGCCCTCACCTTTCAAATGCATTTCTTCTTCCTTCTTCACAGCCTCACCCCCTGAAAGAATCTATGGACTTGTATATAATTATATGTTGTGTGTTATTAAAATGTTTAGGCCTAAATCATCTCATTAAGTATAGGCTTATTATGTGTAGATATTGTAAGTAGAAAAACACATGAGAATGAGGGGTTAATCGTGTTTGAACTTTTTCTCCTTTCACTGAAGATCTGAAAAACTTTATTAAAAAGGCTATCAAAATAAACTTGTAGCGCAATGGAGAAAAATGTTAAGTATCTTCAGAAAGAGAACTTTCTAAACCTGATTAAATAAGGAAAGACATCTAAAATCTTTTCAAAACTTGAAACTGAAACAAAAACATATACATAAATAAAAGAGATAAAGGAAAGAAAGAATGAACACAGAGAGTTTTATACTGGTTCGGCTAACCTGCCTACATCTAGTTCTCAACCACTGTTGAGTTTCACTACCTCTTACCAGAAAAAGAATAAAAATAGTCTTTTCAGTAGCCTTCTCAAGTTATGTCCAGTGATCAATAGACACCTCTACCGTCACACACCAAGTAGTTATTCAATAGCTTCTTCAAGTTGAAATCATGAGCTGTAAATAACACTTTAACAGTAATGTTGCAAGTAGTCTTTTATAAGCCTCTTCAAGCTATCTCACATTGATCACTATCGGATCAAGGATACATAGGTTAAATGTTTGAGTTGCCATTCAAACTAACCTACACTCAAGATTTCTTTGGATTTACAAGGAAGAGTACCTGAAAAATCTTGAATGACTTCTTTCTATATTTTTTTTCATTGGAAGAATGTATAATCTATGAAGTGTAGAAAGAAGATTTAATGTACAAGGAAATGATTTTCAAACAGAGAAGAAAAAGATAGATGAAGAAAAGTTTTTGTAGCGATTCAACTTAATCTATTTTTCGTTAAGTTGTCTACTTTGAGCAGCTCAGCATCTCTATTTATAGAGGTCTTCTTTTTGAGACCGTTGCCTTCAAATAGACCTTCCAGGGACACATGTTGATAATCTATTTGTGTCTTGGAAAGAGGGTCTAGAAGAATAGCCTTTCTGCTTTGTCAAATCAATGAAAAGTGGCATTTATGCTACTTATCTTCCTACTAAACCTTAGTTTTTTGCATGAGTTTTATTGTGTTATTGGAATAATTAATTAAGATTTTGATTTATTCTTCATTGTGTGATTTTGATAGAATTGATGGCTTTTGCATTGATTTTGGGATAATTATTAGATTAGAGCTTGTTGTATTTAATCTGTCTTTTTTGCAAAATGTCAAAAACAAAGTTGGAAACTATTGGGAAGAATTTGGGAGCAAAATAGAAGAGTTCTTCAGTTCATTTGAGCACAATTATAAAAAATATTGTAGTAGAAAATCTGTATCTCTCTCTACAGGGATCAGATTGAGATAAATAAAGATGTTTTGAAAATATCAAGGAGTCTTCTAAAACTTTTATGTTTAGCTCAAAACCCAGTTCTAAGAGTATCTTGGTGAAAATTAAAGTACAAGATTAAAGGTTGCTGATGTTCTAATGCTGTCCAACTTGATCTCTAGTTAGTATTTTTGCAATATCTGGAGCTTTCAGATTGAGGTGATTTTGGTGGCTTTGGAAAGCTTATTCAAAAGAATACAATCACTATTTCTAGTGCCAAGGACAGATTCGGATGTTTAAGGGGCCAACATGACCAAATACATGAAGACATCAATTCTGTCCAACGTTGCAGCTCGTGAGATGATGGGATTGCAGTCCATTTATCTATTTTTGGGCCCACTTTGGCCCGTTATTAGATAGCACTATTTAATGGATTGTTATAGATTTTTATCTGAGCTTTCTACTTAGTTTCAAGCTGCCATTTTCAGTTGCTATTATTCTCTCTCTATATCTTTCTCTTCTCCTTCTCTATTCTTCTCTCTTAAGGATTTCATTGGTGAATGTGCTTTCTCTTGAAGATTGTAGCAAGGATTATTGCTATTATTTTCAGATTCTTCTATCTTCATTGTTGTAATCCTCCAGAGATGAAGGAGTAGATTTCTTTACTAGTGTAAGGATTTTCGGATAGATTGGGATGACATTTGAGACTCTTTGTTTATATTCAATGTATTGATTTTATTAATGTTCTATAGTTTCTATTCCTTTAATTATTATGGTGATTGCTATAATCTTTATTGAAATAATTAAATTGGCACTTATCGTTTAAGGAAACTCTTTGGGCATGAATTGGTTGATCTATTGGTTTATGTTTGAGGGAGAACATTAGAATTAACATTCCGATTGGTGGTTAGACTATAGCAATTGATTTATTAAATAAATGCAATTTCTAAATAAATTGGCGATTGTCGTTTATTAGTTATTTGCATTGGTCAAATTCTAAAGGTCAATTGATCACTAGTAGAATTACCAGTAATTTATTACTAATAGCTATCAATGGGTTTAATATTTGGTCAATGATAATAATTAATTTCCAATCCAAGGAATACTTTGCATTAGTGCCTTCTTTACTGTTGCTATTATATCATTACTATTAACTCTCAATTTTCATTGCTATAATTCTCAAAACGCCCAAATATTTCCAACTAAGTATTGAAGCCTCCTTGAAAGACAACCTAGGTTGTGCCTTTTACTATATTTTTGGTGCAACTTAGCACTTTATAAATTTTAATTTGTTTGTGAGTCATGACAGCTCGCATTAATCAGCTTGCAGAAGCTGTTGTGATAAAGATGAGGTTTCTAAAGTTCTTCAGAAACTACCTCTTACTTGTTGAACTATGGTTTCTAAACACTTTCTTCTAGAATATTTTGATAGTTGACTTCAAAGGTAAAATAGATGATTGACCAGTTCTAACACTGGGATTTGACTTTTTCAGAACAAATTTCAAATTTGAAATGCAAATATTTCCCCCTTTCTTCTTTTTACTGAAAGTGAGCTTTCTGAACTTTGGTATCATTTCCTTGATGAAGAATAAATCTTCGTGACTTCCAGCATTGTTCGTTAATGCACTAAGTATTTACAATAGAGATGTTTGGGCAAACACAAATCACTGACTTCATATGTATGTGATTTCTTCCTTTGAAGCGTACTTTTTGAAGTCTGAAGCTACTTTTTAAAGCCCCTTGCTTGATTTCTTATTCTTGATATAATATCCTTTCAACCGTGAAGCACGTATGACTTCTTTAAACAATATAAAGTTCACTTTCATTTAGACATAATCTCTTTTAATGAGATAAAAATGTTTACACATGTGAAGTGAAATTATTTTTGTTTTAAGTGCATATTATGGAAGTGAAAGAGCCTGTAAAGCTTTGTCAAGAAATTCAAAGAGAATATTAGACATTCTTTAGAGTAGTTTCTTAAAATTGGCTTTGTTATCATTCAAAACAAATAAGCGTAAAAGGGCTCTAAGCTAACAGATATCATGTTACCCATATATAATTTTATGATAGACTGAATTTGAAACTAGGGTTTATGGAGTTATAAAAGGTGATGGTCCCCAAGTTATATGTATGCATATTTTCATCATCAGAAAAAAGAGGACCATCTCTAAAGGATGCATATCAACTTGGAATATTAATAACCACATGTTCAAATGTCAATCAATTCTTATAGATGTTCAAGTATATTTCTACATCTAGTCTTCCAGGTTTCTTAATGATTTAACATGGATTATCTTGGGATTTTCAAGATACAAATATCTAACAAGTGGTATCAAAGCGGTTTATGATTGAATCACTGAGAAATAGTTTTTTGTTTCTTTTGATATTTGGATTTCAATTAGGCTTAAAGTAAATACAGAATAATTTTTATTTGGCATATGAGTTGTTCCTCTTGTTTTTGGTCTTTTAGTATGTTGATGGATTCAATAGAAGATTTAATTTTTTGTTTACTTACAAATAGGGATTTAACTTGTTGATATTTGGAGACATAAATGGGAGCTCGGTAACAACTATGGATTTTGAAATGAATTGACTGAAACAACATATTGCCAAAGCAGCCTCTTTTGTCTAAGTCAATTTATTTTGGAACATTGGATGATTATGAGCATGAAATTCTGATGAGTATTTGATTGGGCCAAAGGAAGGTTTGTATTTGGCTGAATTTCATGCACTCACCTGGTAGTAACTATGTGGTGATCATTAAGTTCTATGTGAATAATAAATCAGTCCAAAAATTGGCTTATTATTTGATAGTATGTATTATTAATGTTTGATTACTATACAGATAATTCATGCAGATGTTGACTGTAACACCTTAATATTTAACTCAACACGCCTAGGACGCATTTAAGTTAATTATTAGTTATTACTCTTTTGTTTTAGTTCTTAATTTAAACTCTTGGATTTACTTTAGTGAAAAAATGAGTAAATTTTTTTTGAATTTAAAAACAAAATATGGGCCACACATACAGAATAACCTACATCCTACCTCTTGTGTATAAGAGAAGAAGATAATAATAAGACACGGGCATACATAAAAGACAACACCACAAATCATGGACATAATAATATCATCATATATATATATATATATATATATATATATATATATATCATCAAATATTGATTGTTCTGCCTCACGCATCAAAACATACATATATATTATCATCATGCCCACCAACAAAGGTTGGGCTAAGTACAGTCATCCCAAAATATTCATGATCAATAAGTAGATGAAAACTAAAAATAAGCTAATATAGACCTTTCCTCCTACTACACCTATTAAGGTGTGCCTAGAATAGATAACCTCTAAGTAAAAACAAAAGAAGGTTGTCCTCTTTACTAAAAAGCACAAGCGCTCCAAGAGGTCCACTGTCGACTCCTATTACTGACGCTCCCAAGAAGGACGAAGATAACCAATCTAATGGGCCAGCTCATCAAGTATGGCAAGATGATGGGTAGGTCAGACATGGGCACTTTGGCAGGGTCAAGTAGCTTCTCTCCAGACTGACGTAAATCCTCCCAATGGTTACATGACAGTAGCCTCTTCGTCGGTACCACCTCCCATCTCTATCTAAACGGTAGGGGCAGAACCATTGAAAGAAAGCTGGGTGGATGAATCCTCGGATAGGTCCAACCATGGCTCGATGGAGCTCGGTGGTGATCATGGTACATAGACAGGGCTGTTGCGGATGGATGAAGCGATAGTGTGGGTGCGAGGGAACTGCTGTATACGTGGGCACATAAGCTCGAAGGCGAAGTCATCCATGAAGGGAGTAGCCGGGGAGAACTAGACACTAGTAACAGGATGCGCAAAAGAATGGTCCAAAAACACGATCAGGTGGATGGCACATTGACCCACGAAGTGGTATGACTAGTTGATTGGGTCATAGTGCATCTCCTATGAGGGGCGTCAATGTAGATTGCGAAGGCGACCATCAACCTCTGAAGACGAGACGAAAAAAAAAGAAAGAGGGAATGAGAAACTTATACAAGAATCTTAGTAGGGCTTTCGCCTCCTATCATGTGTCATCATCTACATCCTTAGGAACCTCGGGTTTCATTATGAAAATAGTGGACATATATATATATGGTTCATTTATTAAGTTCAAAATACCATTAGTCCGAGGCCTATATATTTTAGCATGAACTTTAATGCATGAATGCAATATACTAAGTCATGAATGCATGTCAATGTCATAAGCAAGATATCATAAGAATCATATCAAGTGGGCATAGCATAAAAAATGTAAATCCTTCTAGCATGATCTTTCCGCATTATTCTTTTAGGTGACTTAAAGTTATTATTCTCTTTTCCATAGGGGCCACCTTAATACTCTCTCTTTTTGAGAGTTCTTGGTTATAAGCTTATACCTAACTAGTCGTCACTAGTCTATACTTATTCTCTTGATAAGCTAAATTACCGACTCCTAGAATGTGGGATAGGCGGCATAGGATCACCTTTCATAACCATTAGTTCCTGGAGTCTAAAGGATCACCTTATTGGATTACCTCTCCTAACCTTTAATTCGGGAGTCTAGAGGTTCATTTCCATGTGTTTAATATCACCTTAATCTTAGCATGTTATTTAGAGATACAATACATGAACATATCATAACTTTTCATTTAACACTTCATGCTCATAAAAAACTTAGGTTATGCACCTCAATTATTCAAGCATAATCATAACATGCCACAATTCATCATGTAATTGATCACATAAACATGCATAGCATTCATTGCATATATCCGTAAGCATGTCATCAATCAATATCTTATAACAGTAAACATGTTCCTACCTAGTATGTCAGAAATCAAGGACCAGACTCAGCTAATGTATATGTTATGCTCAACAGGATTTACAATGTACTAGATATCATTATTCACATAGCTCAAAATCAAACATGCATACTTATTAATTCATATTTATTTCGTATAAACCATTGGGGATTGATCCCAAAGGATGTATCTCTTCAAAACACACTTATTTGATCATTTCTGGTCCTAGTAATCGATTACATGAGCTGGTAATCGATTACACAATTCAAATTTTCACAACAGACAATGGTTAACTGGCTGGTAATTGATTACATGGGTTGTGTAATCGATTACCAGTGTTAAAAACGCATTCTGGGCATGAAGAAACATCCTAGTAATTGATTGCAGTGTGTGATAATCGATTACCACCAACTCCAAAAGTTGAAAAAACTAAAGTTTTAACATACTTGAAGCTGCTCTTTCATTCTAAAACCATTTTAAAACATCATTCCAATATTCTTTGAAATCATACTCACATTTTCACAAAGCAAAACAAGCTCTTCATTAAAACTAAAGATTTCATTAATAGGTTTTTAATCACTTAGAAATCACATTTTTATTTCTCTTGAGTTCCTAAATCTTTCAAAAATTCATTGAGAACAAGATTCAATCCTTAAGATAAAATAAAACCAACTTCAAGATCCAAATCCTCATATTATATATATATATATCAAGATGTATCCATAACCAAAATTTCCATTTAAGATGAAAGAGGCAAGTCTTGAGCTTTAGAGATTTAGGTGATGGCTAGAATCATAAACATGCTATGCAAGTCTCATTTTAATCTTTATCATTATAAGGTGAGGACTTGGAAATATAAATATAAGAATGCAAGTTTATTTTAAGTCTTTAAGGTTTAGGTGATAACTTGAAATATAAACATGAAAATGTAAGTCCATTTCCTTGTCTTTAAGATTTAAGGTGATAACTTGGAATATAAACATGATATGCAAGGCTTGAAATATAAACATGAAATGCAAGAGCTTGAGACATAAACTTAAATGCAATCCATTTTTATATCTTATTAAGCTCCAAACTCAAGACTCTTTAAAGAATGAAACTCTTTAACCCTAATCAATCTTACAAAATGGAAGTGAGCTTTAAAGTTCATTAACACTATGGTTCTAAAATCCTCATTTCTTGGACTCACTATCAAGCTCAAAAGAAAACAACCAAAGAAAACTAACAAACATTTCATTTCTCATATTCTCTTGAAACTAAAAATTAAGTCTTGAGCTCTAGAGATCAAATATATGATGGCAACACAACCAACATCAAGAACCCTTATCATCAAGCTATGGTCTTGACCAACAACCAATCATTAATACCAAAAAAAAAAAGAAAAAAAAGGAAGAATAACAGAAAGAACTCAAAAATAAAATCCCTACCAAGTGTGTTTTCTTTTTGGCAAGAGGGAGCTTGATTTTTTGCAAGGAAATGAGAAGAACAAATTTTCTTTTGGAGCGAGAATGGATTCAGCCAAGGGAAAACAAAATGGGAGAAAGATTTTTCTTATGATTTTGTGTCTATGAATGAAAAGGATATGTGTTTAGGGGTTGATCTAAGGTGGATTTATGGTGGTTTGAGATTGAGAGGAGGTTGAGGGTGGAGGTTTCTTGAAGGTGGAAGAAGAATAAGGAGAAAAGAGTTCTTGAGTTGAGAGAGAAGAGAGAGTTTTTGGCCAAAATTTTTGAACAAGATTGGAACAAAAAATCTAATGGTAAAGTGAAAGCTCTTTATGTTAAAAAAGTTGAAATATGAGGGTGTAAAGGGGGAAGGAAGGCCGCGGCCTTCCATGGCCATTTGGGGCGAAATTCCAATTTTGCATGTGGGTTTAGGACATAAATTAGAGATAGATTTGATTAGGAAATGGGTTAGGAATTGGTAATTGGGTGTTTGGGCTAGTAATTAAGTCTTTAAGGCTTTTCAAGATATGATTACGGAGTGGTCTTGCATACTTAGTTGAGTTAGACTCAATTAGTTTGAAATTCAAACTCCAACATGTTTCTTCATTTTAGGAAAAAGGAGAGAGAAAATACTATTTGCCCATGACATGACATAATATCTTAGATGTTCCTTTGATTAAGAAAGGAATTTGAACTTCCCTAAACAATCTTAGGCCTTAATTAACCTCAAATAATTATTCTAACTCAAGATTAATAGATAAAATTAATTTATCTTTAATTAGAGTCTAATATTGTCTATATTTCCTTCATTGCTTAATTAAGCTCATTTAGCACTAACTAGGGGTAAAAAGGTAATTTCACATAAAACTCCCGAGATCACCTGGACTTTTCTAGATATCATGCAACACTTATAATCAATATTTCTAACTTCCAAGTGATAACCAGGTTCAGTCATCACTTAATCCTGCGTTAAATTATCTCAGGGGTGCTTTGGTAATTTCACGCACTGGAAAAATAGGAATTGAGGTTTTCACCTCTAATATCATCCATAACACACCTAATCCCCTTCAAACATTACACTAACCCCTTGAGGATAGCCTAGACCAGTCATCCTCGATTCCTGGGCAGAAATAACCTCAAAGGCATTTTGATCATTTTTGCATATAGGAAAAATCGGGGCGTTACATTGACCAGCCCAAAGGAAGGTCTATATTTAGCTAAATTATGTGTACAGTTGCAATCATGAATATGTGGTGGTTCTTAGGTTCTATGTGGGTAATAAGTTGGTCTAAAGATAGACTTATTGTTTAATAGGATTTACTATCAATACTCATTTTTACTATATATATATATTAAGATAGTATAATTTTTAGGTTCAAGTTTTTTTTGGGGGGGGGGGAATATACTATTTATGAAATCAAATTGATTATACTTGAAATAGGATTTGTTAAAAATAAAGAAAATTGTTTTTTTAAAAAATACCATCAAATTTGCATATCTTTTTACTCCTAATTTATATATTTTTGAATTTTGGTTGATTAACGATAATTTATTTTCAAACTCATCATCACTCATTAACAACAATTATCTAATTAGTTAAGTCTTCTCATGCATTGCATATTTGATTTTATTCAAACTAAAAGAAGAATAATATTTTAAATTAATCAATTATATGACTCTACATCCAATCTTCAATTGACAATGCAGTGACTTCTTTAGGATCAGTTGGAGTTTCAGCTAATAGTGAACATGAATCCTATCGGTTATACACAGAAATGGGAATCCAATTGCAATCAATTTTGATTGAGGGATAAATCTGATTAAGATAATTTATTCTAAACCATAATATAAATTTAGAGAATTTCAATATAACTAAATACTAAAATTATTGTTACCTTATGCAAATTAGTACCATGAAGAGTGCTAATAAGAATCCTGAATTATCAAGTATAAATGAAACCTGGTAGAAAAGAAATAATATATTAGTTAAAACAGATTTTTATAATTGCATATATTCAAGAATAAGAAAAGCTATTAAAGGAGCATACTAAATACATCATCAATCTTGTACTTGGCAACAAAAGTTGATATAATTTATTGATCCAAACGCAACTTCATTATTGTGATAATTATGGCTGGAAAGAAATCAAATTCTCAAGTTTGATGGAAACCTTAAAAAGGAACCTTTTTTCCTTGAATGAATCTATCTCCTCTAGAAGCCAATTCTCATCACCACTAGTGACATAATATTTAGCATACTATCCAATAAAGAATTCAAACAATGCATACATTTACCTTTGACATATAAGAAACTCATCTTTTTCTAAATCATACCTCAATGACAATCTATAAAGCGATTTAGAAGAAGGATCAGTAAGGCTCTAGACAATATGGTAGGGTAAATCGCTCATTATTCTATAAATGAAAATATTTGGTATAAATAGTAATGATAATTAGTACGTGATGATTTGTAAATTATAAAAAAAATATAATTTATTTTTATTAAAATATTTTGTACGTGATTTTTTTATTAAAAAATCTGAATCATATTCCTATATAAAAAATCTGATTTACTTGAAAATTAGATTCCTATTAAATTAAATTAAATTTATCAATTACCAAAACCAAATAGTGGTCTTGTACTTGCCAAGTCAGTGTTGATAACAAAATCAAATATTAACCTTATTGTTTATAATATACTTTTACGTTGGAAATCAAATACTAATACTAATATTAATAGTAATCATTTACATTTTAAAGTATGATTTTATTTAAAATATTGTAATGCAAATCATTTGCATCCTATTCCTATAAGTCAAAAATAATATTTTTATCATCAAATAATTTTAATGACAATATTTCATATTTTTACTAATATTTGAATCTTATTCCCTTAAAAAAATTCTAAATCCTATTCCTTTTAAAAGAATCAGATTCATTTAAAAATCATATTCATATTAAATTAAGAAATCTTAATTCTATTGCTATATAAAGTGATACAATCAATATCTTTTCATAAAATAATATTTAAACTCTATTCCTATAAAAAAAAATCTGATTCATTTAAAAATTAGATTCCTAGTAAATTAAATATTTAATATGCTATTTTCTATTAAAAAAATTGAATAACATTTCTATAAAAAATTACACAATTAATGTCTTTTTATGGATGTGAAACCAAATGGTTTAGTTGAATAACACGTCAAATATCTCTTTTTTTTTCCAAAATGCAATTATATATATATGAGAAATGAAAATGCAATTATATATATATGAGAAATGATATATGCACACCTCCATGTTTACACCATACTCTTCTGTCTCCCTATATGACAAAATTGGAGCATGAAATATTGAGGACAAAATAAAAAAAGGAAAAAGAAAAGAAAAGCAACATCCATTCTTTTTAGAATCTGCTCTCTTTCTCTCTCTCTTTGTCTTGTTTCTCTCTCTTATCCACTATCTTTCTAAAAGCTTTAATTATCTTTTTCTTTGTCACGTTTCTCTCTTTTTCGTTCTTCATCATTGATAAGAAGAGGAAAGAGAATCAAGATTTGTTGGCAGCTTATAAAACTAATCCTCACGCTTAAAGGCTTAGCTCATTCCATTTGATTTTTCATGTGTTTGTAATTTATGTCCCAAGACATAAATGATTGTTTTTTTGAGTTTTTTTAGTAACAAAATGAATTGAGAATGACTGTCATAGAATTTGAGATTTACTACTATTATTGGAAATTGGAGTTAGAAAATTATAAATGCAAGTTATAAAAAGTTGTAAACCAATGTGCAAAAAGTTATAAACTAATACATAAAAAGTTATAAACCGGTAAACTAATTGAAGACAAATACTAAACATGTTTAAGATTAAATGTGAAATCATATGTAGAAAAATTATAAATCAGTAGGCAAAAATTTATAGACTAGTATGTAAAACATTGTAAATCAGTACACAAAATGTTGTAAACTGGAATGACACATACTAAAGTTGAAAACAGGTTTACATTTTGTGCACTAGTTTATTATAACTTTTTGTTCTAGTTTACATTTTAATTTTGGTTTACAACATTTTAATTTAGTAAAATTATAACTTTTTACTTACTAATTTACATTTTGCATATTGGTTTAAAACTTTTTGTAACACGTATTTACAATTTTCTGACTCCAATTTTCAACAATAACAACAAATCTCTATAGGCAAATATGTGCATGAGAAGGGGGTTGAATCGTGCATTGATCCTTTTTCATTTTATGAAACTTCTAAAACAAATACCATCAACTATAAACTTGTAGTGCAGCGGAACAAGGTTAGTAGCTTCAAAAAGTAGATTCCTAAACCTTATTAAATAAAACGTTTATTATAAAGAAAGATAATAGAAAATGTGAAGGATATATCAGATTGAGAATAAGTAAATGGCATAAAGGATAAATAAAGGAGATCAAAGAAAGAGAAAAAAGACATAAGGGTTTTATACTGGTTCGTTACCTATATCCAGTACTCAACAACTGTTGAGGTTTCACTATAATAACTTTCTCAACCTGAGAAAGTAAGCTGAATAGTCTTTTATATTAGCCTTCCAAGCTATCATCTATGGACTTTAAAAATCACCTATCGCCATAGATTTGAGTGGTTCTGTACTAATCTCTCCAAGCTAATATGAGTAGTATTGTACTAGCCTCTCTAAGCTAACATGAGTAGTATTATATTAGCCTCTCCAAGCTAACCTATGATCAATTGCCACCCCTACTATCATGTTGAAAGTAGTCTTGACACTGGCCTCTCCAAGCCAAATTGTGAGCAGAAGCAACCTCTATTATCATGTTGAAATTGTACTAGCCTTTCTAAGCTAACATGAATAGTCTTGTACTAGCCTCTCCAAGCTAAACCATGACCAGTAGCAACCTCTACTGTCACGTTGAAAATAGTTCTGTACTAACCTCTCCAAGCTAACATGAGTAGTCTTGTACTAGCCTCTCCAAGCTAAATCGTAAGTAGTAGCAACCTCTACTGTCACGCTGAAAGTAGTTCTGTACTAGTCTCTCTAAGCTAACATGAGTAGTCTTGTACTAGCCACTCTAAGCTAACCGGTGACTAGCAGTGACCACTGTTATCTCATTGCAAGTAGTTTTACCTTAGCATCTCCAAGTTATGTTTCACACTAATCACTAATGGATCAAGGATACAAAGGTTAAATGTTTGGGTTGCCACTCAAACTAACTTACACTCAAGTTTCCTTAACATATACATGAAAAGTTTCTAGGAAAACTTGAATGACTTCCTTTTTCTACTTCTTCCATGAGAAGAGCATAAATCTAATTAAAAATATAGAAAGAAAATTTTCTTTATACTTCAAGGATAAAGCTGATTTCATGATGAAGATTGAATGTTTCAGGAAGTGAGAAGAGATTTTTACAAAGTTTCCTCTCTTAAATCTTCAAATCTCTCTTCTATCTTCAAGCTTAGCATCTCTTTTTATAATGGTATTTCTTTGTGACCGTTGCCATAGATCAGTTCCTCAAGTGACATATGTTGAATATCAGTTATGTCTTGAAAAGAACAGCTAGAAAAGAGGTTGATAGAACTATCACATCGGTTCCAAAAGCCATTTTAAATATGAGATTTCTAATCTTCCTTCAGAAACCACTTTTCTACTTTCTGAGCTTGCTTTTTGAACTTATCCTTCATGAAGCTAAGGTGATTGATCAAATAGGCAGAAGAGATGATGTACCAGTTTGAAACTTGGTTTGACTTGATTATCTGAAATTCAAATTTTAAATTTCCCTCCCTTTCCTGTAGTGTTCTTTGCTCCACTCATATGTAAGCTTTCTAATGTACGCAATCAGTCCTTTGAAGAGTTTTTCACTTTCTGATCTTCAATCAAATCTTCTTTGCAGATTATTTCTTTGCAATTGTAATGATTGAAGACTAATCACAGGAAACATGCAAGCTAATATCCAGCATATATGAATAAGCATGTCAAAGCATATGCATTCAAAATAAGAAGAAACATTTGACAAAGATATATGTAATTAGCTGAGCTAAGATAGAGTATTGATATGCTTTAGAGCTTAAAAACGAAACATGAAGCATGATAAACATGTGTGCATCAAAACACATGAGCTAAGGAAGATATATAACATAAAAGAAACATAAAGAGATCATGATAGAAGAGAGAAACAAAAGGCTTATATAACATAAAAGAAGTTCAGAGAAAAAAAATGCCAAAGAAAATAATCTCTGAGCCCTCAACATGAGCGCCCCCTGAATCTCTCAGCATAACCTTCATTTCTTCGCATAGCTCCCCCTGAATCCCATAATTAGGCATAGATTTTCTTCAATCTACACTTTTCCCCCTTTTGGCATCATCAAGAAGGAGGTATGCTAGGAAACGCACACTGCATCCACTGAAACATCCAAAGTAGAAGATCTTCCATTTGTCGTAGCTGAACACTATGTGCAGCCAGGGTTGCTTTAAAGCTATCTTGTCTGGAGGAAATCTCTCTAAGATTCCATAGGATGACCTAATAGCTTGCTAAATATGTAGCTGAGGATAAAGGTGGTATGTTGATGGGTGTAGGGGTGGCTTTGGGAGATGGTGTTGGGATGTCTAGAGGCACAATTTCCCCTGAATGAGGTGATTTAGCCCGAGTAATTTTCAGTGTAGCGGAAGGATGCAGCGAAGCTATTACAAAAGTTGAAGGTTCATAAACAGCGTGAGTAGAGGAGTGCTCAGGAAAGGCAACACCAGTGTTAGATATTTGATGCAGGGAAGGAACAACAGCTTCTTGTGTAGAGGCATAGGGAATAGGAACTTCTTGAACAGACATAGAGGCAGCAATATCTCTTACCATAGGAGCTTCAGAAGCCTTAACCACTTCTTCCTCCACTGGAGTAATGCGAATGGAAAGATGAGGTTAAGGTCCCATAAGAATAATTGCCATATGTGGTTCAGATGCTTCCTCCTCATGTTTTTCTATAATTAGTTCCACATTAAAGAAGACCTTATTGACAAAGAAGTGCAGTCCATCTATCTTCTTTTCCTTTTATTGTGGCTTTGGTTCCTCAGACTTTGACATGATTTCCAGGACTTGACTCACAGTCATAAAGTCTTCAGAGACATCAAAAGTTGACTCATCTGAAACTATAGGAGCAGGACCAGAGGTGTACCCAAATTGTTGAGCCATGGGTTGAAAGGGTAGTTCTTTGATAACTACAAAGAGTTCATGAACAGAGTTTACCCTTCTGTTGATTGAGCCCTAAATTCCTTTAGCTTCTTGTCTTTTCCTTGCTTCCTCACGTTTCTTTTCTCCTGCAGAATCCTCTGCTCCTTAAGAAAGAGGTCAGTCTTTTCCTCATCATCAAATGGCTCTACCTCCCTAGTTGCTGCAGCAATATATTCTGCCTCACTTATATCTTTCAAAATGAGGGCAACTCCTTAAACTGCTTTAGGCAAGGATCGTGTCTCCTTTTCTTGAACTTTCTTTCGAATGGGGAGCTTATCCGGTCTACCTTGAGGAAGCTCGCTTTTTGATTTTTCTACTTCTTTGTCATGTTGCCTTTGTGTTCTTGATAGCTTCTATCTTTTAGTTGATCTGCCCTTGCCTTTCTGAAGAAGTTTTGATATAGCTTCCTTAGACTCTTTTTCAGAGGATGTTTGTTCTTCTTCATCAGGACTTTCTGAGCTACTTTCAGAGAGAATGACAACTTTCTTAGCCTTCCTTTTCTTCTAATCTTCTACTCCCTTTTTCCTCTTTGAAGACTTCTTTCCTAGTTCTGTTTCCTCAACCAGATGGCTTGTTTTCTGTGAACTTGTTTTCACAAGAAATGACTGAGTCTTCTTCTTTGACATGAAGGAATTACTAATGTAGTCAGTTCCTGGAACATACTCAAACCATTCTTTAGTAAGAAGGTATTGGAAGTAATGGACAACTTTTGTCAGTAACATTCCATAAGGTATAGTTGCAGTTCTTCTCTTATCTTTAGTAATGGCACTAAGCATGTAGTCCATTATCAGTTTTGGCAAGTTCACTTTTTGTTTGCTCATCAGACAGAAAGGTAACATACAGTCTATTCCTATTAGAATATTACTAGGTTTGTATTTCATGGAAGCGGTGAGGCATTTTGACACTTCCTTAGTACTCACCCCAAGGAAATTTGCCCAATCTTCACGAGCAAGACAAGTGATTCTAACATCAAGTGCCCTGACCACATCTAGAAAGTCTGACAGCTCTATCTCCATGAAGACATCTCTAATTGTTGTGGAGAGAGTGGTTTGGTCCTTTGCTTCCGGAAAGTAATAGAAAGCAGTAACCATTCTTGGAAATATTCTGTCTGAGATGTCTAGAAAGTATTCCCATCCTTGGAACGTAAAAACTTCGCTAAGTATCTAAACTTGATTCAGTAAGACATTACTTAGCCTTTTTCCGGGGGAATGGTACTCCAAAAAAAATCTTCTTCATATGCCTCCTGCATATATGGCTCATTGTACATGAGAGAAGCTCCTCGTCTAGATGTATCTTTTTCTATTTCTCAATCTTCAAACATGAAGAATGACCTCAAAATTAGATGAAAGCGAGTTAGGGTTTGATGAAGTAGGCAAGAAGACAAGAAAGAGGAGATGAAGCAAAGCTAAGAAAAGAGTTGCAGATACTGAGGTTTATGAAGATGCAGACAAGGTTTCAGGAAAGAGATAGCAAAAGGAAATATTCAGTGTTTAAGGTTAGGATGATGGTAAACGAATCTTGTTCCAGAAGATGAAGGTAAAGGTAAAAGGCAAGACATGGGGGTTTAAAGAGATATGACGTGACCAAAGGTGAGGGGATGTGGAAGAGAGAAACTCTGATAGAGTAGGTAGCAAAACCTACCTTTCATTATTCTTTCAGAAAGTGAGTTTTCTAACTTTTGATCTCACTTTCTAAAGGAGTTACTTTCTGAACTTTCAAGGGTCTACTTTTTGATCTCTCTTGATCTACTTTTTGAATCTCATCCCAGATTCTTCTTTTTGTTCTGAATTCAATGCTCCTATATAATCATCATTCACTAATCCTTAAGATCTTATTTCTGACCAGACAACCTTCTTTTGAACACATAGTCTTCTTTCTGATTGATCAGACTTCAAACTAAGCAACCTGATTCCTTTCTAATCATGCAAACTGATAGATGATTCCTCACATAGATCTATGGTCTTGCAAACTAACTTCTGAAATACATGTTGGTAGACCAAATCTTACATACTGATCTTCTATCATTCTTGCAAGTTGATAAGCATTCTCTTTAAGAGGATATTTGCCTTGATGATTTCCGATTACTTTGCTTGATCTTGAAAGGTGAGTAAAAAGGAGAGACCACCAGAGAGCTTTATGCAAAAATGCTAATGCAAATATAAAAGCTTAAAGACTTTTCAGCACTAGAAAACAACCAAGAGATCCTCACTTATAGATGTTGTGAATACATCTAGATACAAGATCTTCAGTAGACACATTTGTTTACTAAGCATCCCCATTTTTTTTAAATAAACAGAAATTTTACAAAAATAAACTAGGATAAGGAGTGCTGATCGGATTCTTATAAGGATAAATAGCATAACATTGTTTCAGATGATAGGAGGGCAACTTACCTCAAGAGATGATCTTGTATCTTACTCTTTATCAGCAGCATCAAGGTGCAACTGAGTATAGCTTTCATTGAGCTTCTTCTTTCAATATATTTTCTGGAGAAGTTATCAGTAGCAAGTAGTACACAAATGCAAAGGCTTCAACATAAAGCATTATCTATTTCTTCTGATGATATCATCATTATCCAGATTGTCCCTGAGCAACTTCTTTGAACTGATGATGAGGTTTAAACATGTTAAGTAGATCTTGCCTTTCTTTTCGAGCTTGGTCAGCACAATTAGCATAGCTTCCACCCAAACTTTGATATCTCAGAGCTTTTTCAAGACATTTAGGTCCAAGGTGGTGATGAAAGCACAGTTGATATAAGGCCAGGGGATGACTTGATTTTCATGCCCTTGGAAATCACTCCATGAACTAAGATAATAGAAGATTGTCTTTAAAACAGAAACTTTCATGAAGATTTTGTGGATTCAGATACGTCAGCTTCTATGACATCTCCATACTGCTCATATAGTGTTCCAGAAATATTACTTTTTGATCATCTTGGATGGTCCGAGCATACTTTCTGAGGTATTTGAGTTTTGGAGCTTACTTTCTGAAACATTGGCTTCCATCTACTGACTTACTGGAACTTCCTTTGAGATATAATTTCTTAAGATTTTCCTTACGATCATCGAGATTATCAGCAAAGTCTTCCTTAGACTTTTCATCATCATCATACATGAGAGATCCTTGAGAAGATTATCTCTTAGGAAATATGACAACACTTAGAATTAAAGTCTGATATCTAGAAAGATTATCATCAGAGTGCTTCCTTAGCTTTTCAGTCAGAGAGATATTTTTAGATATACCTACAAGAAAGAGTATGACTTTTGGTACCTAGACTTTTCATGGGTCCTTTTCAGTTAGTTTCAGATAAAGAGACTTTTCCAACCTTTTTAGAGAAATTCCTTTTCAGAATTCATTAGCTGTAAAGGTATCTCTTTATACAATCTTGAAGAACAAAACTAGAAGATATCATATAGATGAAGTTGCATAGATTTTTCTTCTGTTGTTTCACCTGTATTTCTCAATCTAGTTTTTTTGAAACAAAAGGCGCTAACGATTTGTTACAAAAACATGGTTTTTGAATATGTCTGATAAACACGAGTCAAATCTTAGAATGCCATGAAGTCCTTTCAAGGGTTTAGAAGAAATTTCTAACATGATCATATAGTTTCTTGGAGGCTTCAGAAACATATATCTTGAGAAGAGTAAACTCTTTTAGAGTATTTCTCTCTTTCAGTTTTCCAGCTTCAGACTAGACCTTCTCAAGTGTTCATGGCAACTATGAGTTCTTTGATAGGTTGAGATATATTGATGAATAGGCTTGAAAACTTTCTAGAAACTCATCTTATAAAAAAATAATAGAGATAAGATGCTGAAACTTTTACCTCATGAGTCTTTGATGATGCTCTTTAGCCACGAAGCACAGAATGACAACATGTTTTAACACATCAAGACTTTCTGATAAAGACTTTTAAGATGTCTAGCATATTCTTCCTTTTTGCATAGAGATATGACAAATAAGTGCAGGTCAAAAACATGATGTGTGACACTACTGCTATAGGTAGATGTTCTTTCTTAAGATGATCTTTGTCTAGATTAGTAACTCATGAGATTACTATCTTCTTGATATAGTCATTACAGACTTCAAACATAATCCACAAATAGAGAATTCATCTGTAAAACCAATCTTAGATGACAATATCATATCTTTCTACTTCATAGAGAAGTTTTAGTAATTTTCATTGCCTCAATATTGAAAAACATCTGACATGTTACAAAAGGGATCAAAGACATCTTGATACACACTGAAATCCTTCAACATCATGTACAGACTGATTCATATAGCCTTTTATAAGTAACAACCAATACGTAGGCAGCTTTTAGCTTAGGGCATATATGAATCAGTCATGCCCAAGTAGAACCACTGAACTTTTCTTCTTCGTAAAATTCTTGTCCACTTGTTTCTTGGAAAAACCCTTTCAGAATTTCAATGAATTTATGCCATAACCTAAAGTCTTGTCAGGAAAGGATCATCAGATAAAAGATTGATCTTGGAAGGATGATGTAGGCCATTCTGTTCTTTTAATTTTTTTCTTCTGCAATCGTTGGATTGCTTAACCCCTTAGAGGCCTGGCTTTGATACCACTTGTAGGCAAATATGTGCATAAAAAAGGGGGTTGAATCGTGCATTGGTCCTTTTTTCATTTTCTAAAACTTCTAAAACAAATATTATCAAGCAACTTGTAGTGCAGTGGAAATAAGGTTAGTAGCTTCAGAAAGTAGATTCGTGAACCTTATTAAATAAAACATTTATTATAAAAAGAGATAACAGAAAGCGTGAAGGATATATCAGATTGAGAATAAGTAAATGGCAGAGAGGATATGAAAAAAGGAGATCAAAGAAAGAGAGAAAAGACACAAGGATTTTATACTGGTTCAATTAACCTGCCTATATCTAGTACTTAATAACTATTGAGGTTTTACTATAAGAAATTTCTCAACTTGAGAAAGTAACCTGGAT
Source organism: Dalbergia cochinchinensis (assembly GCA_031216125.1). Classification (NCBI taxonomy): domain Eukaryota; kingdom Viridiplantae; phylum Streptophyta; class Magnoliopsida; order Fabales; family Fabaceae; genus Dalbergia; species Dalbergia cochinchinensis. Next base: position 45,738,833 of record CM062373.1, on the reverse strand, counting down.
AGTCTTTATATTAGCCTTCCCAGGCTATCATCCGTGGGTTTTAGAAATCACCTGTTGCCACAAATTTGAGTAGTTTTGTACTAGCCTCTCCAAGCTAACACAAGTAGTATTGTACTAGCCTCTCCAAGCTAACCCATGATCAGTAGCCACACTACTGTCATATTGAAAGTTGCCTTGACGCTGGCCTTTCGAAGCCAAACTGTAAGCAGTAGCAACCTCTACTGTCACTTTGAAAGTAGTTTTATACTAGCCTCTCCAAGCTAACATGAGTAGTCTTGTACTAGCCTCTCCAAGTTAACCCATGACTAGCAGCAACCACTGCTGTCTCATTGCAAGTAATTTTACCTTAGTCTTTCCAAGCTATGTCTTACACTGATCACTAATGGATCAAGAATACAAAGGTTAAGTGTTTGGATTGCCACACAAACTAACCTATACTCAAGTTTCCTTAACATATATATATATATATATATACATATATATATATATATATATATATATATATATATATATATATACATATGAAAAGTTCCTAGGAAAACTTGAATGACTTTCTTCTTCTACTTTTTCCATGAGAAGGGCATAAATCTAATTAAAAATATAGAAGGAAGATTTTCTTTACACTTCAAGGATAAAGCTAATTTCATGATGAAGATTGAATATTCCAGGAAGTAGGAAGAGATTTTTGTAGAGTTTCCTCTCTCGAATCTTCAAATCTCTCTTCTGTCTTCAAGCTTAGCTTTTCCTTTTATAATGATCTTTCTTTGTGATCATTGCCATAGATCAGTTTCTCAAGTGACATGTGTTGGACATCAGTTATGTCTTGAAAAGAATAGCTAGAAGGGAGTTTGACAAAACTGTCACATTGATTCCAAAAGCCGTTGTAAATGAGATTCTGATCTTCCTTCAGAAACCATTTTTCTACTTTCTAAGCTTGCTTTCTGAACTCCTCCTTCATGAAGCCAAGGTGATTGATCAAATAGGCAGAAGAGATGACGTACTAGTTTGAAACTTGGATTGACTTGATTATTTGAAATTCAAATTTCAAATTTCCTTCTCTTTCTTGTGGCATTCTTTGCTCTACTCACAAGTAAGCTTTTTGATGTACTCAATCAATCATTTAAAGAGTTTTTCACTTTCTGATCTTCAATCAAATCTTTTTTACAGATTATGTCTTTGCGATTGTGATGATTGAAGACTAAGTAACACATTGCATATGGACATATTTTGATTTCTTCATTTTGAGTGTACTTTCTGATGTCCCGTGCTACTTTCTGAAGTCTTTGAACTTGGTTCCTTGTAGTGTTTAAAACTTTTTCACATCATTAGCTATCAAATGCTTGGATAAGGATATAATTTCACTTCTATTTCACAACAAATCTCATAATATGCTTACACATGCATAGTGAAATATATATACTCATTTGAGTAAGCCTTACTCTTGCTAAATGATAGATAATTGTTATAATCTTACAAGAAACTCAAGAGAAACATCAGTCATTTTTCAAAGTATTTTCTTTGAATTGGTTTTGTTGTCATTCAAAACACATGAGCTCGTAGGGTTCTGGAGCTAACAATCTCAATTTCTAGCAAAGTCATTCTCAATTCGTTTTATTGCTAAAAAAATGAAATAAAAAAATAACCATCCATGTCTTAGGACATAAACCATAAACACATGAAAAATCAAATGGAATGAGCTAAGACTTTATACGTGAGGATCACTTTTGTGCATTGCCAACAGATTTTGGGGCTGTTTGGCAATAAGTTTTAAAAAATGTTTCCAGTTTTTAAAAACAAAAAATTCAAAAAAATTGTTTGGCAATTTGTTTTACAAAAGTTAGTTTTAAAAATGAAAAATCATATACCACGTTTTAAAAATTGAAAATCAAGAACAATTTTGAGTTTTTTTTTTTGGCTTTTTTTTGTAAAGTAGACAAAAATGCGGTGGCAAACTTGTGAATTAGTAGAGTTTGTGTTTTGCTCCCTTCTTCAAATCCTGTTAAAGGTTACAGCTGCTTCTCATTTTATTTTGTTGGACTTCACCTTCATCTGGCTTTTTCTCACTTGCTGCTGCTCCTCTATTCGTCGCCGGCGAACCAAGCTCCTCTGCAACCCAGCCGTAGCGAACCAAGCCCTTACGACCCTCCCCCCCCCGAAATCCATCGTGCTCCGCGATCCGCCGTGCTCCACGACACCACTACCTTGATCTGCTATGCTCCATGACCCCACGAGCCCGCGACTAAGCTCCTCTGTGACCCAGTCCACGATTCGCCTTGCTTAGCGACCTCTGATGCCCAGATCCGCCAGCCCCACTACCCTTGAAGCCTAGATCCGCCTTCGTACTCAACCCAGTGAGCAGTGATCCCTCCCTTTCTCTCTCTTTCTTTGAGTCTCTCTTAGATGTCTGAATATTTTGGTTGTTGTTGTGGTTGATCTTATTATTGTGGTTGCTACTGCCTGTTGATCTTAGATTGATGAAATGCTCTAAATTGTAGTTAACAGTATATAAAAATTCTGGTTCATGTCTTAGATTGATGAAATGTTCTTTTTTCTTATTTCAATAGTTGGTATGGTATCAGATAATAACACTTGGTAACAATTGAAAGGAAGAAACAGAAAAGAAAAGAAATATCAGAGAAGAGTATGATGAACTCAATTGAATTGTTTAATGGGTTGAGTTATAGAAAAGAGTAGATTAACTAGCTTATATACATGAGTGATCAACTTGTAACTAAGAGCTGAAAAGCTTCAGGACCACTAGAGAATTGATGGAATTTTTGGCCATTTGCTTCATTTCAATATGAGTGCTATCACATCCTTTTTGTTTCATTACAAATGACTACTTCTAGGCAATGCGTTATTGTCATAACATGTTGTGTAATTCATAACTATATGCTTAAGTAGGGAATGTTGGACAGATTGTTTAGAGAATGAGAGGATAAGGATCCGTCTGACATTGAAGCTATTAATGATAATATAAATTTAGATGTGAATTCTAATAGGGACAACACAACAAGATTGACTGATGAAGTTGCATAGGAAATGAGAAGACATCGTGATCAAATTGCAAAATGAATGTCGCTACAAGAAAATCATGAATAGTTTATAAATTGATTTGTAAATGTAAATTAACATTAAGTTGTATTAAGACTATTTTTAGAATAAGAAGTTATATTAAGACTTTATTTATTAAGTATGTATGAAAAATATTATTTGTAAAACATAATAATTAAAATTTGTCATTTATAGTAATACAATTTACTAAACAGTTTTTTTGTTTTATTATTATCCAAATAAGTTTTCTGTTTTTCACCATTATAAAACTATTTTTGAAGTTAAATTACTAAATAGATTGTTCTATTTTTTTATTTTTAAAAAATGAACTTATCCTTGTTTTCTAAAACAATTTTAAATAATTTAAGAATAAAAATACTTCCAAACAGGCCTTGATTCTCCTTCTTTCTATTAATGATGAAAAATGAGAAAAATGAGAGAGAAAAATGTTACAAGAAGAGAGAATTCTCCTTCTTTCTATTAATGATGAAAAATGAGAAAAATGAGAGAGAAAAATGTTACAAGAAGAGAGAATGAAAGCTTATAGAAGGTTGGTGGATGAGAAGAGAAACACAATAAAGAGAGAACAAATTCTGGAAGAAAAGAATATTGCTTTTCTATTTTTTTTTTCTTTTCCTATTTTATCCTCAGCATATCGTACTTCTCTCTCTCTTTTTTTTTTTATCATGGAGGGAGGTAAAATGTATAAATGTGAAGGTGTGTATGTATTATTCCGATATATATATAGGCTTGGCTTTATACCCACGCTCCTGTCACAGTCGCCTACTGTCGTTCTCATCTCTTCTAAACGGTGGCGGAGGACTTGCTCTTCATTTCCCGTAATCATTTTAACTTTATCTTTCATTACCCCAATTTTTTCGCTTCGGATCCAACACATCACATATTCACATTCATGCATTTATCATTATTTCCGTTTCAATGCAATTCCATTTTGAACATCTCGGAAATCTCCAGGTTTTTGTCCAATTTAAATCGCTGTCGTAATAATAAGCCTTCCTTTTTAGACTTTGATCCTGGATTCAGTTGTTAGCTGTCTTGAAAAATAAATAAATGCAAATGATAACAATACAAACACTAATTGCGATTTCTATCAGAAGCATTCCACCAAGGTTGGAGCCTCCTTGACCAAACCTTGCGCGGCATGGTGCTGAGAGAATTGTGTTTCGCACTCTGAATCAGGTGCTTGGATTCATTATTAGCTCATTATTTGTGTCTTGTGTGGGTTAGTTGGTTTCGGTTTTTATTTATTTATTTGCAGATTGGATCTCAGATTTTGTTAATTTGAAGATAGCCGCGGGAATCCTTTTGTCTGACTCAATTTTCAGGCGAGCTTTGCTTATAATATTGTCTATTGTGAGATATGGTTTGGTTTTGGTTTGCTGTTTTTCTGGTTTAATTCTATGGTAACATCTCATCTCATTTTATACAAAGATAAAAGCGAAAGAATTTTAACACCAGATGATTAAGAAACAAATAAAAGCAATATGTGTGATGATAGTCCTCCCTGCAAAGAAGCAAGTTTAGAGGACTGCAATTAGCATTACTCAATTGTCGTCAAGACTCTGCAAGTGCAAAGGAAGATGATTTGGCAAGAAAAAGAAATTCTCCCAAAATATGTGTGTGTATGTGCAAAACAATATGAAATTCCATCGTATGGCTTCACTTATAATGAAGTCCACCCAAATTAGCAGAGTAATTTCTGAAGAATTCAGAAGCAAACCTGACAAACATAGATTTTGATAAGGAACCCTCATCAAGAGAGATGACTTCTGGGTCTTATACATATTTACCTTGTCAATCAAAGGCTACTCTCTATTTGCTTTGTGATCTTAAATTCATGGTACCCTCATACAGGTTCTCCCCCAACCAATCAAAATGTTAGAATGGTAGAAACCAATGAACAAAAATCATATCTGTTACCCTAAAAAATTGCAGTTAATACTTAGAAATAAACAAAAAAAAGAGCATCCACTGCCTCATGTATGATCACCCACGCGCGGCGCGCCCCCTCCCCCCCCCCCCCGCTTTCTCTACATGGTCAAATCATTGTCTACTTTCTTTACCGGCTGATTTTTCAAGAGAAAAGTAAAGCAGAGAACATACAGCTCTCACATTTGCATGAACAGGGTCTAGGAGTATGCATAGCATTTCGAGACCATACCAGGTGGTGGTCAACCTTTCACATGCTTCTACATTTTGAATAATTCAAGTTTCTTCAAATGAACCTCCTGTCAAATATGTGGCATAGTATGCCCAGTAAATAATTTCATTTTAAATCTCTCTTTCCTCACTATCATGTGTTATGTTGACAACAAAAATGTTGTAGGTTGGAAAGAACATGGAATTCAGTTTTTATTCATCATGATGCTAATCATCTATTTATTTATTGTAAAAAAATTGTATCTAATAATTCTTTTGCACATTTTTTGATAGTTGATACAAACAATAATCAGTTTGTAACAGTCTGCTTGAACAATGCCAATAGATAGGGCAAAGTGATGTCTTTAAAGTGCATTTCATAATTGCAGCCATTTTTGTTTCTTTCTACTCATTTTACTTTTGGCTGAGGTACATGCATCTATTTAAGAAGTAGGAAATGTAGGATCGAAATATGGGAAGGTGCTGACTCATGACAATTATGGCTCAAGCATATGATGAATCAAAACTGGTCTGATTATCACACACAAAAAGAGGGAAAAAAAATACATAAAAACTTATTAGTTTGAGATCATAGAAAAGTTTAGCTCAATATTTGATGCAAGTCTTTATTCAGAAATTCATTGTTTTTATTCATTTTGAAGGATCTATGCAATATCCCTTTTTCCCCTCATATTACTCTTGGTGGTACAACTCAAGCTTCCTGAATGTTTGGGTTTATTTTGATGTTTGCTTCCAGAATGGGCTGGAACTTTATTAGTTGTGGCTCGAAAGAATAATAATACTGCTATTTCACTGATGTATGCTTTGATGGTAATGTTGTTCTCTTGACTTTTACATCAGATTCCAACACCAATACACATTGGCTTATATTGTTAAGATTGGTGTCCATGGCTTATATAGTATGCTGGGCATTGATGGAATGCCATCCCATTTAATAGTTAGGTTAAATTTAGATCTTTTAGTGGGCTGGCCCTAACCCACATCAGAGTAGGATGGGCTGGCACATATTAAGAAATGAGAACTCTATCTGTGTAGAAATTTGCACGTTGGTGTTGTGTAGTTTTATCTGAGGTTCTTTTTCATTATCAACAGCAAAAATGCTGAAGATCCCAGAGCACCAAGTTGCTGGCCATAAAGCCATAGACGGTGTCCTTGGCCCTCTGATAGATGATTCTGGAAACTTCTACAAGCCTCTTCAAAATGATGAACGCGGTTCAAATGAGGTTGCGTTTTATACCTCTATTTCTTCTGATCCCAGGATTCCTCAGAGCATTCGCAATTACTTCCCCATTTTTCATGGTACTAAGCTTGTCAATGCATCAAATGGCTCTGGCTTACACCCCCACCTTGTCTTGCAAGATGTCGTCTCCTGTTACCAGAATCCATCCATCATAGATATTAAGATTGGTTCCAGAACTTGGTATCCCCACGCTTCTGAGGACTACATCCAGAAGTGCCTCCAAAAGGATAGAGAATCCTCTAGCCTCCCATTGGGTTTAAGAATATCAGGATTGAAGTTAGTGAGCTCCTCCAATGACCCTTTGGTCTGGCAGCCTGACAGGAAGTTTCTTCAAAAACTAGATGCTGAGAATTTCAAATTGGTTTTGGCCAAGTATGTTTCTTCTAATGTGCCTTCAAAGGATAAGTCGCACCCTGATCGTTCTTTTGCATCTAAGGTTTTTGATGGACGTTCTGGAATTTTGGAACAGCTACTGAAGCTTAAAGCATGGTTTGAGGTTCAAACTATCTTCCATTTTTATTCTTGTTCTGTTCTCATGGTGTATGAAAGGGAATCTGTGCTGAAAGGAAAGAGTTCAGGTGCTGTTGTTAAGCTTGTTGACTTTGCACATGTGGTGGAAGCTAAAGGTGCCATTGATCATAACTTCTTGGGCGGGCTTTGTTCTTTGATTAAGTTCATTTCAGATATACTGTATGGTACAGATGAGAAATCCATTTGTAATGGTAACGGTACTGAAGATGAACACTGAGTCTACTTTGGCTTCAGAGAGGGTTTTGAGATTTCCAAACATTTTCTGACTCTATAGATAATAAAATCTGGCCCTCGGATTGATTGCAACTGCCTCTGTTATTTTATGTTCTCCACTTTTCATCTCTTGCCAGTGAATTGCGGAATGAGAACATGTTTACCTTGTGGAGAGAGTTCATATCCTCATTATAATTTCTTTTAAACTCATGATGAAGCTCAATGCAAAAAAACTGCTTCCTGTCTTTCATCATTCCTTTCTTTATCAGATAAGTAAAATATCTCTGTAGGTCTTTCAAGTGTTTTTATCCCCCCAGAAAGTTTTTTTTTTTTTTTTTCAATGGTTTTGTGAACTGTGATCACTCAGTAGCATTCTCAGTCAAATGTTTATGAACTTGTACAAAAAAATGTTTATTTTTAGATTCCTTCAGAGCTATTCTTGTTATCTGTTTTTCTTATTCTTTTCAATATTAGGTTTTGAATTAGGTACTTTACTTTTCTCTTGTTCTCATCTTGGTAATGGTTTGGTTCAAGAAGTCATGGAAATATGTTCAGACACTATTGAGTGCATATTTGGGTTTCGGTTTGGAAATTCAAAATTATCGTGTGGTCAAAAACTATAAAAAGGGAAGTTTTTTGTCCAACTCATTGTTTAAATCTTTCCAAGCAGAAATCAAATATGCTATTCTTTGGCTTCCTCTTTTGACTGGCCTCGTTAGGCTCATGCGATCTTCATGTGTGTGTTGCATAACCCTTATGCTAAGTATTAAGTTTATATACAAATTCGATTGAAAGGAATCCAGAAGTCTCAATTTTGAAGATAAAAATCAACTTAACTGATTTGATGCGCTGGGATTGCTAGTGATTTTAGCCCGCCAAACTTCGCATATGCACCTAAATATATGTAAGTGACGGTCAATTCAACATATGTGCTCCCATTAATGGCTAAACTTTCTTTTGACAATATTTTAGCACTCTTTCTCTTCTGCACCTTCTTTTTCCCCCATGTAAATTTAGTGGACGAACTAATATTCTTTCAGACTTTGTCTTCTACCATTACGGTTTATAAATTTGCAATAGTGATAAGCAGTATTTTCATCTTGTTAGTTTCAACCAAGAAAAAGAAAATCGAATCGGGTATTGAGCCGGTCAAGGTATTGATTCAAAGGTGTAGAGGTTCAATCAGGGTTTAGCCAGAATATAATAAAAAAAATATATATAAATATATAATATGATTAATTAAAATATAAATAAATATATTAAATCATTAATATTAGCATAATCAATAAAAAAAATATTCATAGATCTATAAAAATAAACATAATTGATATAAAATTTCAAATTTCTTTAGTCTCAGTCTTACAACACGGTTATAAAACATTTGAAAACAATATTTGTTAGTGACCAGTGAGGTTTGCGGTGAGCAACCTGTGAATGATGGACAAAGAAGAATAACAATCCAATAACTTTTGTTAGTGTCTTTCTTTGGTTCTATTTTTTTTTTTCGCTATGTGGCTGCCATAAGATTTCAGTATTTAAGCTTTTAAAAAAAAAGTAAAAAAAAAAGGTCTAACTAATCCAGTTCGCCGGTTTTCTCGGTTTTTCCCTGTTTTGACCGGTTTTGACTTCTCCTGGTTTTTGGGACTCAACCGAATCGGCTAGGCCATCGGTTCCTGGTCGAACCGGTCAGACCGGCCAGTCCGGTTTTCTCTTCCATGGTTTCAATGCTATAAATTTGATTAGGCCATTCAATACATATCAATGTTTGTTGATGTTTTACCCTTTCTAGTTTAGTTACTTGAAAATGTAAGCTACTTTTTATTTTTCAGATCACAAGGTGAGGTTGTGCAATGTCCTCACAAGAATTGTCTTCTTAATATTTGGTCCTGCATTCGTTTTGTAGAGTATTATTTACCACCCTAACAAATTATTTGTGTTAACTGATAAGCTACCAAGTGGCATTCTTTGTAAGTTAGCCTATAGTCTAATGGAAGATTCTTGTATATCTCAATAAGCTACAGAAGTCGCAAGTTCAATACTCATCCCCATCTTCTATCCTCTAATATATTCACTATAAAAAAGGTAGCATTCTTTGATGAAGAATATTATTGAATAAATGTTAATTTTGGCCCTCCAAAAGCTATACCTATGATTATGTTAGTACCCCATTCATAAATACATAAAATTAGGAGTAATTACAGTTGCCTCCCTTGAGCACAGCTAGTATTACACTTGTTCAACTCCTTCTTAATATTACATATACGTCCCTTAAAATAAATGATATTTATTTTTGTAAATATTATTTTAAAAACTCTAAATTACCCTTAATCTTGAAGAACCCTTCACTACTCAGCTGCCCACAATGGCATCACTCTTATGGTTGCTACAGTCATAAAGCCCATCCCACACTTGAACCAACCTCCGTCCTTGTGTGGTCTTGGCTTGGTGGTAGAGATGGTGATTGGCTCAAGGTTCAATGGCAGTTACTCACGGTGGCAAGTGGTTGGCTTTGTGGTTGTGGGTGCAGTTCACAATTCGGCATGGAATGTTGGTGACTGTAGGGGCATGAGACTGAGTAGCTCATGATTGTGCGTGGATGACGGTGAGGTGTGACTATTTGATGGCGAAGAGGCTAGATTGTAATTGGAGGGCAATGGATTTGTTAGGGATTGGGGCATGTGGGCATGGCAGCAATGCTTGTGAAGAGAACACCCAGTGACAAATTCGATTGATCCATCAAAGAGGAGAAATACTCAATTTATAGGTTGTTTAGAAAAGGATGGAATTGAATTCCTTCAAGAATTGGAATTCAGTTCTTTGCTTTGGAACAAATTTTGATCCAAGAATTACATGGGAATCAAAATTCAATTCCACAAACATCCCCAAAAATAAATCAGACATAAAGAGGTATGAATTGGTGATGGAATTGATCTGAAAAAATGAAATTACCATATTAGTCATTGCCCCTGCTCTCTACTACAACTTGAAGCCACCGTCCCTGCACTGCACTGTCCTACCACCGCCACATCATCAACTGGAGGCAAGTAAAATTCACAAGAACAAAAGCCACTACTATTTGTGCTATCACACACTCACAGCAGTGACCACAACAGATCCAATCGCCATGAGCACAGCGTATCCCTTATCGGTAACCAACTCCCACATCCGTTAGAGTGTGACCACTGCCACCGTCGGCTCTGCCTCTTCGTATCGGTTACCCGGTGATCCTATAAGCTCAACCAGCTGCCGCCAGGCAAGATGGAAGCTACGAATCCGACCAGTTTTTTGATAACTTTCTTGAACCCAGAATCAGCGGTGCGGAACCCATCGTTCTCTGGTGAGGAGAACCGGGACTAGGTCTTTGGGTTCTTGAGACGGAAGCTATTGGAGTGCCCCTATTAGGGGAAGGAGAAGAGGAAATGGGTTTTGGGATTGTTGTAGTTGTAGCAGGTGAAGGTGTTCATTTTGGGAGGGTGGGAGACGCGGAGGTTGGAATGTGGGAAATGAAGGTTGGTTTGATAAGAAGGGGAAATAGAAGCGAATAGAGATGAGGAGGATGACAGAAAAGACGAGGGAGAGTCGGTTGGAGTGTTGGACAAAATGGTAAAAATAAACAAATCAGTTCATTTTTAGATACATTCTAAATCAAGGAATTCAATTCAATTCCTTAATTTACTAACTCATTCCAAACATAATAATTGAATTCAATTCCTGTAAAAATTCAATTCTCGATGGAATTCAATTTAATTTTATCACTTAAAAGCTTTCCAAATAGCCTGTTTAGTGAGAATCAAAAGAGGGTTACGAATTTGATGTTATTGAATGATTATGCGATATGAGCTAGGAATAGTGACGACATCAACAACAGGGGAAGGGTTTGAAGAGCATACATTAGGCATGCTTGTAATGGGGTAATGGCAATCAAATAGAAATAGAGAAAATAATTGTGGGTATAAATTCATTTTATGTATTTTTAAAATTAAAAATTACACATAACTTATGGTCTTTTAATTATAAAGGAAGTAAATGAAATGTAACTTAAAAAATTAAGGGAGGTGAGTGTAATTTTAAAAACGAAAAAGAGGTTAAGTGTATTAGCAACCAATTTTGGGGGAGGTAGCTATAATTTTTCCTAAAACTAGATGTTGATACTAATTTATACCATCAAATTGGTCCTCAAAGTGGCATTAAAATTAGTCCTAGTAGAATAAAATGGAAGGATAGAGGACCAATTTGATGTTTTAGATAAATAAAGAACTAATACAATGTGTATTTATATAATTTACTATGTTTTATGTTGTTGTTTTTCCTCGTTCTATTACTTATACTGATAGCTAGTAGGATGGTTATAATAATTCTTTTACAAAGAAATCAGAAATCATACCATTTTAAAATAAACAATTTTAACTCTATGCATAACTACAATGACGAAGTTACAAATACTACAAACGGAATCACTTTCAATAGTGTCCAGCTGATCTGCATTGTTGTTCAGCCGACCATCAATTTTTCACAAATATGTCAGGCATAGATGCAAGCTTCATGTGCCACAAGTTAGAGGTTTTGCCTAGGTATAAGCTTGTATCCCAGTGTAGGTGAAAGTTGACAGAGCAAAAGAAGAGGGTCGTGAAAGCCGAGAATGATAAACTCTTAAGGAAAAATTCATTAGGGAGATGAAGTATACAACATGGCTCTCTAATGTAGTTCTGGTTAAGAAAAAGAGTAAAGGAAGACTTCACAGACCTCAATAAGGCCTGCCTACGGATTCATACCCTTTGCCAAATATAGACAAGTTGGTGGATTCTGTTGCAGGATACCAATTCTTGAGTTTCACAGACGCATATTCAAGATATAATCAGATTCTGACACATTTAGACGATGAAGAGAAGATGGCTTTCATGACAGATGGACCAACATATTGTTATCGAGTGATTGCCTTTGGTCTGAAGAACGCAAGAGCCGTGTATCCGCAATTAATGGACAAGGTATTCGAATGGCAGATCAGGAAGAATATCGAAGTGTATGTAGATGATATGGTTATAAAGTCTGCTTCTGAAGGAGATCATTTTGTAGATCTTCAAGAAATTTTTGAAGAGTTGAGAAGGCATGCACTTGAATCCAAGTAAGTGCACCTTTGGCATATAGGCCAGAAAGTTTTTGGGTTTCATGATTACTCACAGAGGAATCAAGGCTAATCCAGACAAGTGCAAGATAGTTATTAAAATGAGGAGCCCAGAAATGATAAAGGAAGTTCAATAGCTTGAAGGTCAACTAATAGCTCTAACCTATTTTATGTTTAAGGCAAGCGATAGGATTGTCTATTTTTGGATTGTAGTTCATATGGACTAACGAGCATGAAGCAACCTTTCAAAACATCAAGCTATTTCTCTCAAGCCCACACATCCTAACAAAGCCTGTTTTAGGAGAAACTTTGCTATTTTATCTCTTGGATATCCAAAAGCAATGAGCTTGGCTCCAGTGAGAGAAGAAAAGAAAGAACAACACCCAGTGTACTTTGTAAGCAAAATGTTGCAAGGCCTAGAAACCTGGTCTAAAAAGATTGAGCAATTGACTTTAGCTTTGGTAATCTCATCTAGACGATTACACCCTTACTTTTAGAGTCATCAGATCATTGTCAAGACTGATCAGCTGATTAGACATGTCCTAGCAAAACCTGATCATGCTGGCCATATGATTGCCTTGTCGATGGAGCTGTCAGAATATGGGATATTGTATGAGAATTGGGGTTCGACCAAGTGCCAATTTTTGGGATATTTTATTAATCAATGGAGTAGCCCAGCCAATGCTCCAACTGAAGAGTGGACTCTCTATGTTGACGGAGCATCCAACTTGCCTGGAAGTGGTGTAGGGATAATTTTGGAAGGGCTAAATGGAGTAACTCTTAAAGCCAGAAATAACCAGGATGAGTATGAAGCCTTTTTGGTTACTGCCAAAAGCAACTCCCAGATTGTCACAAGTCAAGTATCTCGGACATAAATATCCCAAGTTTAGGTTATCTCACTACATTTAGTTTGTTTCCTAAAAATAATTTGAAAGTTTTCAATTTTTCTCCTTTCCTTCATTTCATTGTATGTTTGGCTTTTAAGTTGAAAGTTGTTTAATTTCTCATTTTATAGTTAATGACTCTCTGTGATCATCCATTTTATGACTAATATTTAGACTAATACCTTTGTTATTATCTTAATTGCATACGCAAATGTAGCTCTTCAAATAACCATGCAAGTTAGAGGAGAATATCTGGCCAAAGACAGTCTCTCAGCTCAATACCTTGATAAGAAGTTGACAGTGACCTTTTCTAAATTTCACATTGAACATATACTAAGGGAGCAGCATTCACATGCCGACCTTCTTTCAATACTAGCAAGCACAAGAGGCCCCGAGAATAATTGGTCCGTAATTCAAGAGATGATTAGCTAACCGAACATACCTTTAACTGGTGTTTTTGACCTTGATGGTCGAGCCATCTCAGATATCTCCTCCAGAAAATATTCATCAAACTCTCATAGTACACCAGGGTTAGAGAAAATTTCTTAGATGACGCGGATCAAATTATTGTTCACGACTGGAGAGATCCTGAGCGACGACAAGGTCACTAGGAAACTACACAAGTTTTCCGTCTATTATGTAATCATGGATGGCCAGCTATGTAAATGAGGTTTCTCAATGCCTCTGCTCAAATGCTTAGACCCAGAACAATCAGAATATGTAATGGTCAAGATACATGAGGGAGTTTGTAAGCATCATTTGGGGGCAAGATCTCTTTTTGGGAAGGTTGTTAGAACATGTTATTACTGGCCGACAATTAAGGCAGATTGTTCGAGGTATGCTAAAAAATGTGACAAATGTCAAATGTTCATTTTCATGCATTTAGCACCTCTAGAGGAGCTTCATAGCTCGGATACACAATGGCCATTCTGTAGATGAGGGATGGATCTTTTGGGCATATTTCTCCAGGCCATAGGACAGTGAGAATTCCTTATAGTGGCAATTGATTATTTCACTAAATGGATTGAAGCAGAGCCTTTATCAACCACCACAACCCGAAAAATCAAAGATTTTGTGTAGAAAAATATAATATATAGATATGGTTTGCCTTATGCCATAGTTATAGACAATGGGTCTCAGTTCACAAATAAGAATTTCAAAGGGTTCTGTGAGCGTTTGGGGATCAAATGGATATTTAATTTGCCTTTGTAGAGCACCCCTAAACCACACCAAGCAGAGGCCACCAATAAAGTAATTCTCCAGGGCATCAAGAAACACCTCGTTTGGGAAAAAAGCTGTTGGGTTGAAGAGCTACACAGTGTCCTTTGGACCTACTACGCTTCCCCTCAATTCGCTACAAAAGAAATCCATTTTCGGCTTACATATGGGGCGGAAGCTATGATTTCGATCAAAGTTAGCTTTCCAACCTTCAAAAGGAAAATGTTTGAAGAAGACCAGAATGACTTAACAAGAAGGGTCAATCTTGACTTGTTGGAAGAAGAATAAGAGGTGACTTACATAATGAGTACATCAGCCAAGAATAAAATGGCTCGGCATTACAATCAGAAGGTTGTGAAGAGACAATTCCAGCTTAGGGATCCTATTTTGAGAAGAATAGACAAACATCCAATAGAAGGGAAGTTGGCCCAAATTGGTATGGTCTGTTCCGAATTAAAGAAAGTCTGGGGAATGGTGTTTATAGGCTTTATGCAATGGATGGCAAAACTATACTCCAAACGTGGAATGCTATAAAGCTTCGAAGGTATTATAGTTAGGAGTCTGTTTGCGTTGTATTTAAACCAACTCATTTCAAGTGATAAAATAGAATTCCTAAGATTGTTTGTTATAATTCCTATCTTATTCATATTCATATCTTGTCAAGTTACTACTCATTGTCATATACTAATGATCAATTAATCATTACAAACCTTTTCCTCACGAGTACATAAAGACTGGTCCTTTTTGGCACACAACTCGGTCTTCACCAGCATAAACGCCTTATCCTCACAAGGACCTCAAAGCATGGAATTCATTGGCATAAAAGCCTCATCTTCACAAGTGCCTTAAAGCCCAATTTTCACCAGCATACTTAAATAGAAAGCTAATGTTGACTGGGTCATTCTCAATACCAAAATAGATCACAAATAAAAAATACAATGGCGAACAAATGATCAGGGCTTAAATGATAATTAGTGAAACTAAAAAATCGAACATAAACATGATAATTAGTGAAATAAAAATATCAAACATAAAGCGGTCTGCAAAGTTCAAAAATAAATTATAGTCAATGTATTTACAAGGATAACTGGGGCATTCACCGGCCTTTAAGCATTCCTGGTCTTTAGCTAGTTTCCCCCTTCACCATTAAAATCATCGTCAGAGGGTGGATACAGTTTGCCATCGATCATCTTGTGCCAAGCCCCGACTTGCTCGAAATCTAGCTCTAGATCCCGGAAGAGATGCCCAAAATGGTTCCGAGCATGCTCATAGCCTTTAGCAAATTGACGAGGAAGATCATCCAAAATAGCCTGTTCAGTTTCTTCTTTTTGGGCCTTCATCTTGTTCAGTTCCTCAACCAACTGTTGGATATTCTATGTATGTGGACTGGCATAAATCATTTTTGTTATAATTTTAATTGACACTAGATTAATTAGATGTCAAAAGTATTGAACCAAGTTATTTAGTCCATTTTCTGATTAATGGATATGGGTTTTGGTTACCGTTATTGGGCTGAGCTATAATGGGCAGGTTTGGCCCATTTCGTTACTAACCAAAGAGGCCCTTGCTCCTAACCTCATCAGTGTGGCTATTGCCCCATTGAGACAAAATGCGCATTTTGGAACTGAAGGGGTGATAGGAAGAGTTTCTCTCTGTTGTTTGGTTTTTTTAAATAAGACACAAGAACAAACAGTCATGGATTCATCAACCTCTACCATTCCAGGTAATTCTAACACCTAATCTTGATTATAGCATTTGTTTATCATTTGTCATATTGAGAATTGGATTAAAAATTGCTTCAAGTGGTATCAGAGCCAATCCAATTTTGATATGGTAGTGATTTTACTATTTGTAATTAGGTGTTGATGATGAATTTCGTATGTGATATGAACCCTAATATACCAATTTGGTTTTTATTGTTTTAACCAATTAATTTCAAAATTGATTGAAGGCTTTTGTTAAGGGTTTTGTTCTGTGTAAATCAACATAAAGATCATGCAAAATGATTGAGTGTACAGAGAGAATTTTGATTTTGAAACTATGAACCCTATCTTAGAACCCATTTTCTAGTTGATCAACCTGAGTCCATATATGTATGAAATTGTTTTGATTACCTTATGGCTTTGTTAGAGGATGAAATTTTGAACCTATTGACACCAAAATCATGAATTATAGCCTATGATTCGAAACAAAATTATATGGGTTTTGTAGAGCATTAAAAAAGGAATCCATAAACACCAAAATCTCCCCGAACCAATGTCTGGTGTGAGTGTAAGGGACAATGAATAATGATGTAGAGATGAAAGAGGAATCCATAAACACCAAAATTTTGCACTAAAGCGGGTCACGAACCTATCCCAGAACCCGGCTAGATGTAAGGGACGATAAATAGTGATGCAGAGACACTCCTAAGCGTAGGCCCAGGCACAGGGTGCGTACGAGCCCATCCGGGGCCTGTTTTGGCCTTTCTTTTCATTTCGGTTTTTAAATTTTTTAGAATTATTGGTGATTTTAATTATTTTTCTAGGGATCAGAAATAATTTTTGTTAATTTTTCATTACATCTAATGCTTAAAAATATTATATACTCTCCAAATTTTGGTCTAAAATTTTTTGTGCATATTACTAACACTGTTAGGCACAATATGCTCAGCATACTCTCAAATTTGGTATCATTTTGTTAATTAAATAATTTTGTGCTATATTATGTGCATATTATTATTTTTGTGATTATGCCATATTGCTATTATAAAATTTTATGACATATATCTCTGGGATCTACTATTTTAGACCATTTTGTATTGTTATTGGGTGTTTTTCATAGTTGTGAGCTTGCCTTCGTGGGACGGATTGTGATAAAATACAATTATTGGAAAACTGTTGCTACTAATGTGGCATTAGGAATTATTTTAATAATGCACCTACCCTATCAGTTTGTCTTTATTGATATAGTTCCTGATGATTGGTAATTATATTTTAAAGTTTTTAGTATCCTCTTGATATTAACTTTAAGAATATAATTATTTTCTATAATGTGGGAGTTAACTTATGTATTGTAATTTAGGACCCTTCGGCAGGATTGCATTTGCATAGGATAACTTTATTATCGTCATAAGCTTTATTTCTTCTGTTGGACATGCTTGATAAAAATCTCCCATTAATGTACAAATTTCAGCTTTGCCTATGAATATGAACTCTTTACCAAAGCTGAATAGAACAAATTATGAGGACTGGGCTGATTCTGTTAAGTTGTTCCTTGCCATTTCTAATATTGATGTTGCCCTTACTGAGAATAAACCTGAAGTTCCCACACTTGATTCTTTCGTTGCTGTTATAGCAAAACATGACAAGTGGGCTCATTCTCATAGAGTTTGTCTGATGACCATGAAGTTCACTATGGACAAGACCATCAAAGATAATGTTCCTGAGATGAACAGTGCTAAGGAGTTTTTTGAGTCTATGGGCAAGAAATTTAAGAAATTTGATAAGACAGAGAAGACTTACTATCTTTCATTGCTGAGAAAGACTAGGTATGATGGTGTATATGGTGTTCCTGAGCATGCCATGAAGCTCGCCAATTAGTACAACAAGTTGAAATCCATGACAGTGGAACTGGGAAGTGATTTTCTAGTTTGGCAAGTGTTGGGCTCTCTTCCTTCTAAATTTGATGTTTTGAAGGCTTTTTATAATACGCAAAAGGAAGAGTGGTCTATTGATAAGCCTGTAGCCATTCTTAATCAGGAAGAGCAAACTATGAAGAAGGATAAGCTTCAAGTTGTTCAGTTGGTTTCCCATAAAAGTCACAACAAGAAAAAGAAGCATTTTGAGGTAAAAAGTAGCAAGTCTCAGTTCAAAAAGAAGTAGAGTGATAAGTCTAGACCTCCTTTAGTTCATGAAGATGGTGAACTATCTGGTGTGAAAAGAAGATTTAATGGCACTTGTAAGTTTTGTAATATGTTTGGGCACAAACAATTCAATTGTTTTAAGTTTAAGAAGTGGCTAGAGAAGAAACAGCAAGGTATTCATCTAGCTCTAGTGTATTTTGAATCTAATCTTGTTGATGACTTCTCATACTTGG
The DNA here is from genome assembly GCA_031216125.1 of Dalbergia cochinchinensis. Lineage (NCBI taxonomy): Eukaryota > Viridiplantae > Streptophyta > Magnoliopsida > Fabales > Fabaceae > Dalbergia > Dalbergia cochinchinensis. The sequence goes on along the minus strand of CM062373.1, from coordinate 45,720,313 downwards.
TGGTTAGATTCTGGCAAGGCCATTCATATTGCAAAATCTATGCAAGAGCTAAAAACTAGAAGAAGGCCAAATAAAGGGGAAGTGTCTGTTGTAATTGGAAATGGAATGAACATTAAAGTAGAATGTATAGGAGTAGTTACTTTGAAATTAAGTAGTGCACATGAGTTGATTTTGCAAGACATTGTTTGTGTACCTTCTATGAGAATGAAAAGGAATTTGATTTCAGTTTCTGTTTTGGATGAATGTGGCCACTCTTTCCATTTTGGATCTAATAAAATTGTTTTATATTATAAATTTGCTGTTATTGGTTATGGTGTTAAGTTGAATGGCATGTATATGTTGGATCTTGATCCTCTCTCTATTGAACAATGACATTCCAATGTTAATAATGTTGTTGGGTAGTAGCATGGAAAAGTTGTTAAGAATTCTTCTATGTTGTGGCATAAGAGATTAGGACATATATCCCGAGAAATGATGGAGAGATTGATCAAGGAGAACATTCTTCATAATGTGGACTTCTTAGATTTTGATACTTGTATTGATTGTATGAAAGGGAAGCTCACTACTGGAGTCAGGAAGAAAAAAGTTGGTAGGAGTGAAGGGATACTGCAGTTGATTCATATAGATATCTGTGGGCCAATTACTCCCATTGCTTTTGGAAGATTTAGATATTTCATTACATTTATTGATGATTTCTTAACATTTGGCTAGGTTGATTTGTTGTGTGAGAAATCAGACTCTTTAGATGTTTTCAAAACTTTTATAGCTACTACTGAGTTGAAATTTGGCACACAGGTTAAGTATGTGAGATCTGATAGAGGTGGTTAATTTTATGGAAGGTATGATGAAACTGGCAGGAATCTAGGTCCCTTTGCAAGGTTCTTATAGGATTGTGGTACTGAGGCATAGTATACTATGCCTGGGACTCCACAGCAAAATGGTGTCACTGAAAGGTGAAATCGTACTCTCATTGAGATGGTTAGGTGTATGCTTAGCCATTCAACTCTTCCTGATTTTCTATTGGAGAAGCTTTGAAGATAGCAGCTTATATTTTGAATCATGTACCTAGTAAATCAGTTCCAAGGACTCCATATAAACTTATGATAGGGAGAAAGCCTACTTTGAAGCATTTTCATGTATAGGGTTGTAAGGCAGAAGTCAGGCTCTATAATCCAGAAATAAAGAAACTTGATCCTAAGATGATTAGTGGTTTCTTTGTAGGATATTGTGTTGGCTCCATGGGTTCTAGATTTTATTGTCCTACTCATACCACTAGAGTTGTTGAATCTGATCGTGTTGTAAATTTTGTAAATGATTTAGAACATGTTGTGACTCAGGAGCCACGTGCTATTAGCTTCAGAGAAGTGCATGTCACTATTCCTGTACCTATTGCTTCTTTACCCGAGTCTATGCCAACCGTTGTCAGTCATGATGAAGTCATTGATCCTATTGTTGATGTTGATATTGATTTGCATGCTGATCATGATGTTCAGATTCCTAATATTGTTGTGCCACAATTGAGGCAATCTGAGCATGTTCCTAGACCTATTGAATCTACTAGATTCAAGAATTATATTGTTTATTGGTAGGAACATGAGTATACTTTTATTGATGATGCTGATCCCATTACTTTCCATGAAGCCATTTATGATTCTCAAGTTTACAATGGCTGGTTGTTATGGAGGATGAATTGGCTTCTATGTGAAAGAATGATGTCTAGGATTTGGTGTAGTTGCTAGAAAGTTGCAAACCTGTTGGTTGTAAATGGGTCTTTAAGACCAAATGTGACACTAGAGGAGAGATAGAAAGGTACAAAGCCAGACTTGTTGCTAAAGGGTACAACCAGAGGGAAGGCATAGACTATAAAGAGACGTTCTCTCCTGTCTCTATCGAAGACTCTTTTCATATTATAATGGCCTTGGTAACTCATTTTGATTTAGAGCTACATCAGATGGAGATGGATATTAAGACAGCATTCATGAATGGTGATTTATTTGAGGATGTCTATATGGACCAATTTGATGGTTTTATTGAAAATGGTAAGGAACACATGGTTTGCAAATTGAAAAGATCCATTTATGATTTGAAGCAAGCTTCTAAACAATGGTACTTGAAGTTTGATCATATTGTAGGCTCTCTTGGCTTTAAGAAAAATACAGTTGATCAGTGCATTTATTTGAAGAATAGTGAGAGAAAATTTGTTATTCTCGTTCTCTATATTGATGATATCCTTTTGGCTAGTGATGATATGGGTTTTTGAATGAGACCAAATAAATACTTACAACTCATTTTGATATGAAGAATCTTGGCGATACATCTTTTGTTTTGGGTATTGAGATTCACCATGATAGATCTCATGGTATCCTTAGTTTGTCTCAATGAGGGTACATTGATAGAATCATGTGCCCGTTCAATATACAATTCTGAAGCCCTGTAATGCACCCATTCAAAAGGGTGAGAAGCTTTCTAATGCCCAGTGTCCTCAAAATGAAAGTGAAATGGAAAATATGAAGAACATTTCTTATTCTTTTGTTGTTGGCAGCCTTATGTATACTCACGTTTATACACGTCCCGATATTGCTTTTGTTGTTAGTGTACTTGGGAGACATTTGAGTAAACCTGGTGTGGCACATTGGTAGGTTGCAAAATGTGTTTTGAGGTATCTGAAAGGTACCAAAGATTATATGATTACATACAGGAGGTCAGATCATCTTAAGGTAATAGGTTACTATGATTCTGATTATGGTGGTTATCCAAATGATCATAAGTCCATATCAGGTTATGTATTTATGTTAGTTGGAGGAGCTATATCTTAGAAGAGTGTCAAATAGACTCTTGCAGCTACATCAACCATGGAAGCAGAATATATAGCTTGTTATAAGGCTACGTGTCAGGAAATATGGTTGAAAAACTTTATTGCTGAGTTTGATTTTGTGGAGAGTATATCTAAGCCTCTGACTATATATTGTGACAACTCTGCTGTGGTGACCTTCCCTCTTAATAATAAGAGCTCAAAGTGAACAAAGCATTTTGAGACAAAGTTTATGTTTGTGAGAGAGAAGATTCAAGAGTTTAAAACTCGTGTCGAACATATCCCTACTGAGCTTATGGTTGCTGATCCCTTAACAAAAGGAATAACTGTTAAAACTTTTGTTGATCATATAACCTGTATGATTGTAGTGTGGTCTTTTGATGCTTTCTATTGGTAGGAGTTTATGTTTATGTTTTGTTATCACATCTATTTGTGATATTTGAGACACTGAATAGCATTTTGAAACATTGTTCAAGTAATGGTTATTGTTGGTATTGATATTGCCATATTATTTGTTCTGCATAGTTTAATTATTATAATTATTATTGTATATGTATATATTGTGATGGCATATTGTGGAGACATTTTGAACCCAGTCTCAATCTTGTTATGGTGATAAGATTTATTAAATCTTATATGGCATCTTGGGCAGATGCTTTGGGCCATTTTGTTAGGAAGTTGCACTTTTTCACACTTTGGCATGCCAGTTTGTTGTGCTTTCGCATTTATCCATATTCCACTTTGTTGTTGGGTCACAGGATATAAGTGTCTTACAATGTATAATATTACTATTCCTTTGAGTATGATTTTCTGCATTGTTAAGATGCTTATAGTTCCATTTTGGACATCTTTTGTGGTTAATATTGGCTTATTTTGGCATCTTGTTGTGGCCACATATTGTTGATTAATATGGTATATCACGATGTTTTGATTTATGTTGTCCAAGGAGGAGAATGTTGGATATTCTATGTATGTGGACTGGCATAAATTATTTCTGTTATAATTCTAATTGACACCAGATTAATTAGATGCCAAAAATATTGAACCATGTTGTTTAGCCCATTTTCTAATTAATTATTGTATTGACCTTATTTATGATAATTTTATTGTTAATGGATATGGATTTTAGTTATTGTTATTGAGCTAAGCTATAATGAGCAGATTTGGCCCATTTCGTTACTAACCAAAGAGACCCCTGCTCATAACCTCATCAATGTGACTGTTGTCCCATTAAGACAGAACACACATTTTGGAACTGAAGGGGTGATAAGAAAAGTTTCTCTTTGTTGTTTGGTTTTCTCACATAGGACACAAGAAGTAGACAGTCAAGGATTCATCAACCTCTATCATTCCAAGTAATTCTAATGCCTAATCTTGATTATAGCATTTCTTTATCATTTGTCATATTGAGAATTGGATTAAAAATCGCTTGGCCACTCTATAGCATATAACTCATCTATGCTGCTTATTTTCCCATGGCCTTCTATCAGCTGTTCATTGGTCTAGTTGGCCTGAATGGCCATTCTTCTGACCTCTTTCTCTACATACCGAGCCATAGTTGGATTTCTCAGAGAGGTCACTTCTTAAGCCCAGAACAAATATAGTAACCCTAATTTCTAGAATTTGGGTGATGTCAATATTGGTCAACAATTAAGAGTCAATGTGACACTCATTGGCAAAATGCCTTTCCCAGATCTAGCTAACCGGCACTACTGCATCCTTAGTGAAATCCTTTAGGAATGGTGCAGCTTCTTACCACAAAGGTTCAGGATGGGTGGAGACGATCGAACCTGGAGGGTGTAATGGGCAAGGAGCCTAGCCAAGAAGTTGAAGACCTTTATCCATTGTCCCGATTGGATCAGACTGAATAAGGCTATCTCTCCCTAATGATCCTTCCTCTCGGGTTAAGGTAGAAGTCACATCGACAGTGTCGCTGGAGCGCTCAATCGAACCTTCACCTCCAGAAACATCACCGGAAAACTTGGAGCTAACTCTTTTCTTTCTCTTATTGGCCACTCGACGAGTGTTAACGTCAAATTGAAGCATCTTGTCTACCATTTCCTCTTTTTGTTGTTCCACCCGACCAAGGAACCGTCCTAAAGAAAGGTCAAATTCATCAGTCAAATTAAAATAAAGTGTTCCCCAACCAAATTATCCCACAATTAAATATGAGCAATTTTCTGACTGAATCTTTTTTTAAGAAGGGGTCGGTTATCCCCATCTTGTGTTAGGAAAGTGCACTTCATACTGGTCAAGTTTTGAGCCACAATGTCATTAGACAGCAGCTCTAGCTCTGCAGCATAAGCATTTTCCTTGGCAGATAAGTCTTTTGGTAGAGGGGAAGGATTTCACTGAAAAGGGAACTTAGGATGATCGGAGGTGTGGTAAAACTAGTCCTTTAGTTGAGCACCGAGTCAAATCCTGAAAAATCGATCGACATACGTCCATCTTTTATAGGACGATTAAAACACTTCCAGCAACCATATATTTCAAGTGCTAGTGAATGATACTAGCGATTTACTAATGGCTTTGGGTTTATTCATCTGAAGAAAAAAAATAAAAGAACAGCCGTAAGGTCACCTTGAACTCCAGAAGGTCACACTATAACCAGAACCCCGAAGGAAACACTAGGAGTTTGGATGTAGCTGTATAGGAGCCATGTGAAGGATGGCCAAAATCCCAGAGTATAATCTAGGCAAAGGGAGCTCCAACTTGACCTGGCTGAAAATCGTTTCATGCGTGTAAAATGATCCTGGATCGGGATCACTGGTTACCTGACCATCCGGGCCACATGTAACCAACTTAAATCCCTCGACTGCATTGTCGGATAGTACTCGCTCTACATCCCCACCGTTAGTAAGGGTAGACTTTATCTCCCCTATCAATTCAGGCATATCGCTAGGTTAAGGGGTTGAGACCTCTGCTGGCTGTTTAGCCATAGTCTCCATTGCAGTAAACCTACACAGCCTAGAGGCACACAGTTAGGAACACTTCCCCTGATAGAGAAACAAAACATAATAAGACATGTGACAGAGACCAATGGTAGAAGTCCATAGACAACTATTTACACCATATCACAATCAAAATAGATAGCATCCTACAACCATATCCAACATATATTTTATTGTATTTTTTATATATGAAATTGTAAATGGGGATCATTGTTTAGTTTATATCCAGAACCTTCATTTGTTAACCCATTATCCGTAAAGACACTTTATTCGAATAAGAACAATAAACCTAAGGTAAGATAGCAAATGGCATACATTTTAAAAAGTAGCAGATGAAGCACAACATTGCAATCCTTGAAATTTGAACATAGTGAGTGAAATCATTTCAGGAAGGCACAAAACTAAGCAGTAAGGACAAAGAGAAAAAGCTCAAACAATGAGCAAATGTGAATGACCAAGGGGAAATCTAGGTAACACTACTCTGGCGGGGTTTTTGCTAGTGTGGGCTTGTCAACTTCCTTATCACCACCACTCACTTAAAGACATGTGTTTGTTATCGTGTAGTGGTAGAACCGCATTTAATGAACGTGACTTCCTAACCCATAGAATGGCACATTTACTCGAGAACTACACAACCATCGAAAATTTGGAGGGAAATTCGAAACACTTTATAATTAAGAAGTGCTAGACAAACACAGACCGGCCTACTTGGGGCAACTCCTTCTAGATTGGGTACCGACTGGGCGCATACAGGCCTTGATGCGCAATTGGTCTTTTCAATCCTTTAGACTTTAAGATTGAGGGGCTTGTGAACCGATCAAAAGTATACTAACCTCGATGCATGGTTAGTCTCTTAAATCCTTTGAACTTTGAGACAGGAAGGCTTGTGGATAGGTCAGACTTGTAACAACCTTATCGCCCTACATTTCAAGGTAACCAGGCCTCCTTGGATTGACCTACACTCCAACATCACTAGGCTACCATGATCAGCCCATACCTTCAAACTAGTTGAGTCCCCTAAAGCATATCCTGACCGGCCCAAAGAGCATTAGACCACTGATAAGGGGCATTTATGCCACTTACCTTGCTACCAAACCTTAGCTTATTACATGATTTTTATTGAGCTTTTGGAAGGGTTAATTATGATTTTGATTTATTTCTCACTGTGTGATTTTGATAGAATTGATGGCTTTTGCATTAATTTTGAGATAATTATTGGATTAGAGCATGTTGCATTTAACCTGTCTCTTTGAGTATGGTTTTTGTGCACAGGAGCTTTGCATGGAAGACTGGTGCTAGAGCACCCCTTGGGTGAGCACTGCAGCGCTCAACCAGCATTGTAGCGCTTAACAGAAGTAACCGAAGACCATGACTTCACTCTTCCACTGTCTTTCCCTTAAAGAATCTATCCCAAGAAAGCAGCTATATCATAATTTGATCCAGAAACTTGGAAAACTTTAAAAAAGTGCAAGTGAACATACCCTTATTAGATACAATCAAACAAATTCCTGGGTATGCTAAATTCTTGAAAGATTTGTGCACCAATAAGAGGAAGGTCAAGGGTAGTGGGGAGGACAAGGTGACTATAGGGGTAAATGTCTCCTCCATTATCAAGTCGGGTAATCTACCACCCAAGTGCAAGGATCCAGGCATATTCATTGTCCCCTGTACTATTATGAACCTGCACGTTACGAAGGCCCTAGCTGATCTTGGAGCTAGCATTAATGTTATGCCTAAGTCTCTCTACCAGTCCCTGAATTTTGGATAGCTCAAGCCAATCAGGTTGCAAATTCAACTAGCCAATCGCAATATTAGGAGACCAGAGGGAGTATTAGAAGATGTTTAGGTACAAGTAAAAGATTTAATATTCCCTGGTAATTTCTATGTGCTTGAAATGGAAAATAACACAAATGCCAGCTAGCATACATTAATTTTGGGAAGACCATTTTTGAAAATAGCTAGAACCATGATTGATGTTTATGCTGGCACATTATCCATGGAGTGTGGGGACATAAAAGTCCAATTTTGTTTATCTAATGCAACGAAGTACCCCCATGAAGAACACTTTATGTTTGGCATTATTGTCATTGGCTCTTTAGTTGATGATGTTTGTGAAAATATGCTCTGTAAAGATCCAGATCCCTCGTTCTCTACTTTCTCTTCTTCCAGGGGATATGATGTGCCTGCTATTTTAGAATGTCCGAAGTTTTCAAATACAGATACTTCACTCGGTGAGCAGTCATTGGTTTGCAAGGTGTTTCATAAACCGTCCATATTGGAAAAGAAACCTTGTGAAGGGTAGTAGATCTCATTGCATGAGCCCCAGGCAAAACTGATTGATGGAAGGTCAAAGTCTAGATGGAAGGGACCATTCCTGGTCAATCATGTGCACATTGATGGTGCAATTGAGTTAAAAGGTTCCAGCATGGTTCGATGCACTATTGATGAGCATCGACTGATGCACTTCCATGAGATCCCCACGAATCTAAGGGCCCAATTAGCTTATCTTTGGGTTAAAGCTACGCACCCTCCATGAAGGTCTTGACCATCCAACTTAGGGACGTTAAAGCAAAGTGCTAGGTAGGAGACACCCATCGTGAGGTTTTTCGTTAATCTTCCCTTTTTATTTTTCTATATTTTATTTATTATCATTTTAGTTTTGAGTCTTGCATCATATTTATTTTTATTTGTATTTTACAATCCCTTTGGCACCCTAGAGGTTACATGCATAGACTTATACCACATGCATTTTATCAAATTACTTGGCATTGACTACTTTGTATTGCATGCTTGGTGGATTCATTGTGTTGTTTGGATTGAGCATAAGCACTTTTACCTATGAGATTTTGAGCCTCTTGATTAGATTATCATGTGACATCCTTATTTGTTCATGTGTGTTTCCTTCTTTGGATTTGTATTCTAGAAATTGCTTAGCATCTTGCTTGAAAATATGTTTCCATGTGCATGCTTGAATATGATTGAGGTATTTTATAGCGACTTACCCATATAGCCATCGTTTGCATGTTATCATTGTTTAGCCCATTTGAGTCTTATTATCCATTCTTTTATTTTAGCACATCCTTAGACAAAAGTGAAAAACAATGAATATTCCCAATCTTTTAGGCTTAAGAGAGCATATGTGTAATCTCATATGTGCTTGAGCATAAGTATGGGGAAAGCATGAGGACATGCCCCAATTTTAGTGTGGGGGAGGAAAATATGTACAAAAATAAATTCAGCAAGTGGCACACCAAGCAAAAAAATTTCTGAAAAAGTTTGAGTTGAAAGTATGTCACATTGCAAAAGAAATGCCTATAATTGTGTTAAATTGGACAAAGTGTACCCTTAGGCACTTGTGCTGTTGATGCATGCATTTTCTCTCCTTTAACTTAAGGTTTAGCTCTATTGGCCTATATTTTTATCCACCTTCACCCAAGCCCCATTACAACCAAAGGTAAGTCCTCTTGATTTAGTATGCATATGTGTATGACAAAATGGAGAATGAGACCCATAGCAAGCCTATAGTAATGCATTTTCATTTGAGGTGATTGAGTGTGCATCTTAAACACTTGAGTGAATGAGTGGTAAACACTGACCTTGGGAGGATCTTTGTACTTAATCCATGCATCATATGTGAATCTTACTATGTGTGCTATGTTCTTGTTCATGCCTTGCTTGTTGTAATTCTCTTGATTGTTAGTGTAAAAACTTACTGTTGCACCTTTAGGTTCATTGGATTAGTGTATTGTCATTTAATTCATGCATCATGCATTTTAGATTAGGAGTCTAGTGTAGTCCTTGTTTACTACTTCCCATCCATGCCTTGGTTTGATCTTAGTTCCACATGAGGACATGTGAAAGCTTAAGTGTGAGAGAGTTGATAAAGATGCCACTTATCTTACTACCAAATCTTAGCTTTTTGCATGAGTTTTATTGAGTTATTGGAATGATTAATTAGATTTTGATTTATTCTTCATTGTGTGATTTTGATATAATTGATCACTTTTGCATTGATTTTGGGATAATTATTGGATTAAAGCATGTTGCATTTAACCTATCTTTTTGAGTATGGTTTTTGTGCACAGAAGCTTTGGATCAAGTATAAAATGTCAAGAAAAAGATTAGAAACTATTGGGAAGAATTTAGGAGCAAATAGAAGAGTTCTTGAGCTCATTTGAGCACAATTACAAAAAGCATTGTAAGAGAAAATCTATATCTCTCTCTCCAAGGATTGGATTAAGACAAATAAAGATATTTTGGAAAGCTCAAGAAGTCCTTTATAACTTTCATGTTCAGCTCATTCTAAGAGCATCTTGGTGAAAATCTAATTGCAAAATTAAAGGTTGCTAATATTCTGATGCTGTCCAACTTGACCTCAAGTTAGTATTTTTGCAATAACTGGAGCCACAGATGTCTGATTGAGGTGATTTTAGTTGCGTTAGAAAGCTTATTCAAATGGCTACAATTGTTATTTCTAGTGCCAAGGATAGATTCAATTCTGTCTAGTGCTGCAGTGATCAATAGCATCTAAAAAATGATGTTTATCAGCATAACTCACTACTGAGCGCTGCAACGCTCAATGAGCATTGCAGTGCTCGTATGATAACACAAAACAACTCATTTAATCTATCTTTGGGCCCTAGTTTGGGCTATTTTAGAGAGCAATATTTAAAGGATTGTTATAGACTTTTACCCTATCTTTGAACTCACTTTTAAGCCGCTACTTTTAGTTGTATTATTCTCTCTCTACATCTCTCTCTCCTCCTTCTCTATTCCTCTTTCTCTTAAGGATTCCATTAGTGAAGGTTCTTTGTCTTGGAGATTGTGGCAAGGATTGTTGCTTTTTATTTTCAGGTTCCATTTATTTTCATTGTTATAATCTTCCAAAGATGGAGGAGTAGATTTTTTTACCAGTGTAAGGGTTTCTTGATGAATTGAGATGATATTTGAGACCTCTTTTGATATTAATTGCATTGGTTTTCTTAATATTTTGTAGTTTCTATTCCTATAATTATTGTGATGATTGCTATAATCTTTATTGGACTAACTAAATCGGTGATTGATGTTTAGGAAAACTCTTTGGGCATAAATTGATAGATCTATTGGTTTATATTTGAAGGAGAACATTAGAATTAACATTCCAATTGGTAGTTAGGCTACAACAATTGGCTCATTAAATTAATATGATTTCTAAATAAATTGAGATATCATTTATTAGTTATTTGCATTGATCAAATTCTAGAGGTTGATTGATCACTGGTAGAATTGCTAGTAATTTATTACTAATAGCCACCAATGGATTTAATATTTGGTCAATGATAATTGATTTCCAATCCTAAGAATACCTTGCACTAGTGCCTTCTTTATTGTTGCTATTATCTCGTTGCTATTAACTCTTAATCTCTATTGTTATAATTTCATTCTTTCAAACCTAAAATTTTCCCAACTAAGTATTGAAGTCTCCTTGACAGACGACCTAGGTTGTTCCCTTTACTGCATTTTTGTTGCAACTTAGCATTGAAACAATTTCTAATTTGAGGATGTAGGCGATAACCTTCGTCAGCCACCATGATTGGCCCATGACCAACCCATACCCTTAAACTAGGTGAACCTCTTGAAATAGGTTCTGACCGGCCTAAAGAGCATAGGATTCCCCAGGACATGAAGCGCCTTTTCAAATACCTTGCCAGGGGGTTCAACCATTGGATAGAGACATGGCTAAGACATTGATAAGGGGGTAATGGATCTTCAGCTGAAGATAAATGCTCGATTGGAGTAAGGAGGGGATTAGGTCAAGCTAAGCCAAGATACAAAATTACCCAAACCTCTACCCTGAGCTAAGGCAGTAACACCTTGACCTTCGAAATGTTAGAATGGGACTCTGTAAGAATGGATTCACCCCAAATAGCTAATTTAGCAAACCCCATTTGTAAAAGCCCATAATTGTTATGCCGTACAATCTCCCTCCTGAAATGTGAATGAAACATCCTTACCAATTCTTAGCATATATAAGCCATGACCCTAATAATCCAAAAGATAGATTATATGATGAAATTATTTAGCAAGAGATCCACCATCATGAAGCTCCCCGAGAAGCCATTCCCACCGATTATTAAGGCCTCTCCATCTGATGATGGTGATGACTCTAATGGATTTTATGACAATGACGATGAGGACTTCAGCTAGCTTTTTTTCTATTTCTACTACTTTATGGATATGTTTTTATAGTTATCACACTTTTTATTTATATTTATTTTATTCTGATACCTTACCACCATTGTTTTTTATTTTATTAGTTTGTGTATTTACCATTTCATTACTTCGTTATTTCATATCATTTTAGTTTAGCGCAAATTACAAGGACATCCCTTGAGATCCTTGATATTACACTTGACCCTTTCTAGTTTTTAATATTGCACCTACCTCCCTTGTTTCCAAATTTTTTTTCAAAAATTCCTTAATTATCCTTCATAATTAAAAGAAAAAACTAACCACGATCCTTCCCCTAACCCACTTATTACCCCCTAACACCACTGCCTCCAACCCACCATTTCACCTACCACTTTTCAAAACTAAAAACCAGAAAAATATTTAAGCTACATAAAATAATCAAAATCCAAGAAATCAAGCCTTCACATCCCACACATATCAAAACTTAACAAAGGAAAACAAAGAACGCTTCACAGCACATCCATCAGTGACCGATATTGATCAACAACAACCACAGTGAGGCATAGTAGAGCAGGCGACAGGGCGGTGCAACAACACCCCACAACCATTGCCTGTATATAATGTTAAGGGTATGACATTATACATGTGTGCTTGGAACCCTTGGTGCATGGAGATTATCCCATTTCCATGAAGAAAAATGCAGGTACAAGAATTCCCACCTTTTTAAAATGCAAATCCAAACAAGAGTAAATGGTTCATGCAATTTTATAGGCTTAGTCTTCTACACCAAAAAATGTCTCATATAAGTCTGACTCCTTGGAGTGGATTTTGATTTTGACACAGTAGCAGAGCTAATGTGTATGTTTAGGGGGTTGGAAAGAGATAATGAGTGTTGAGGAGGGAAAACGGGGTTTAGGATGGGGAGAAAAGGAGCATAGGAAGGGGAAGGAGTGTTGTGAAAAGAGAATATTAATTAAAAAAGAAAAGTAAAATGGACTTTTTAAAATCTTGTTAAAGATTTAGTGACTTATAAATGATTAAGGAAGATAGGTGTAATATTAAGAACCAGAGATGGGCAAATGTAATATGTGGTCCTTGTAATTTATCCATTAGTTTATACTTAAATAATTGTATAAAGAAAAAACAAACAAACAAATAAATAAATATCAAATAATTAGATAATTTATATGAATACTTCATATATGACAATTTAATCTATCCAAAAAATACAACATTATTGGCGAAGTTTAACCCATTGGAAATAAATGAATATTTTAATTGTAAAAATAAATAAATGAACAATACAAACCTGTTGGTGCACCCATTGGTAATACATAAATAAAATAATATTTTTAATATTTGGAACTTATCGGTAAAATTAAAAACAACTTGTCCTTAATATTAATTTCCTGATGACTACATTGATGAACTTTTTTACATGTTTATGGACTATTTTTTATTTTATTACTCGATGGTATTCTAATAAGAGGCATTTATACCACTTATCTTACTTCTAATTCTTAGCTTTTTTGCATGAGTTTTACTATGTTATTGATGTGATTAATTAAGATTTTGATTTATTCCTGGTTGTGTGATTTTAATAGGATTATTGGCTTTTGCATTGATTTTGGAATAATTGTTGTATTAGAGTTTGTTGTGTTTAACATGTCTCTTTGAGTATAGTTTTTATATATAGGAGCTTTGAATTAAGCGCAAATTATCAAGAACAAGGCTGGGAATTCTCTCTACATGGAGCATGTAGCAACGATCAATTTGGGAAAATTTGGGAGTTAAATAAAAAGAGTTCTTGAGCTCATTTGAGCACATTTGCAGAAAGCATTATAATGAAAAATCTGTATCTCTCTCTACAGGGATTTGATTGAGACAAATAAAACTGTTTTGGAAAGCTCAAAAAGTCCTCTAAAAAGTTTCATGTTCAGCTCAAAATCTAGTTCTAAGAGTATCTTGGTGAAAATCGAGTTGCAAGATTAAAGGTTGCCGATGTTCTGATACTGTTCAACTTGACTTGCAGTTAGTATTTTCGCGATATCTAAAGCTACATATGTCTAATTGATTTGATTTTGGTAGCGGTGAAAAGCTTTTACAATTGCTATTTTCAGCAGCACTCAACAGCACCTAAAAAATAACTTTAAAGAATGCAACTCACTATTGAGTACAGCGCTGTAGCGCTCATGCGATGACATTTAAACAGCTAATTAATCTATTTTTTAGCCCTATTTTGGTCCATTTTAGAGAGCGGTACATAAAGGATTGACACAGATGTTTAACCTAGTTTTTATTTCAATTTGAGGCTATTAAGATTAGTTGCTATTATTCTCTCTCCATCTTCTCTCTACATCCTCTTCTTTATTCATCTCTCAGATTTCATTAGTGAATTTGCCTTATTCTTGTGGATTGTAGTAATGATCATTGCTATTATTTCAGGTACACTTTTAGATTCATTGTTGTAATCCTCCAGAGATTGAGGAATAGATTTCTTCAATAGTGTAAGGGCTTCCAGATGGATTGGGATGATGTTTGAGACCTCTTTTTCATATTAAATGCATTGGTTTTCTTAATGCTCTGCAGTTTCTATTCCTATAATTATTGTGGTAATTGTTATAATCTTTATTGGGATAACTAAACTGGCGATCATCATTTAGGGAAATCCTTTGGGTATAAATTGATAGATCTCTTGGTTTATGTTTGAAGAAGGACATTAGAATTACCTTTCCGATTGACAATTAGACTATAGTAATTGATTAATTAAATTAATGTGATTTCTAAATAAATTGAGATATTATTTATTAGTTATTTGCATTGGTCAAATTCTATATGTCGATTGATCACTAACAGAGTTGCCAGTAATTTATTACCAATAGCCATCAATGGGTTTAATATTTTGTCAATGATAATTAAATTTCAATTCTAGGAATACCTTGAACTAGTGCTCTTCTTCACTGTTCCTATTATCTCTTAATTTCAATTGCTATAATTTCATTATTTAAAACCCCTAATTTTCCTAACTAAGTGTTAAAGCCTCTTTGAGAGATGACTTAGATTGTATTCTTTACTATATTTTTTGTGCAACCTAGCATTAAAATAATTTCTAATTTGAGAAGGTAGGCGATAGCCTCTGTCACATTCCCATAATTAATTACTAATGGTTAACATTGCCTGTCGGTAATAATCTACTAACAAACCAAAAACCAACATCCCATGTCAATCAATAAAATTAGTATTTGTCAGTATAACCGTCAGTATCCCGCACAAATTTTTAGTGACTTTAAAAGTTATGCATTTGAGAGAATTTGATTGTAAAAAAGTTTTGCATTCTCAGTGCATTCAAAATAAATTTTAAAAGCTTTTCAATGTCAATATATTAAAATTAAACTCCAACTTTATTTACTATTAGCAATAATTATACTTTAATTATTTTGATAAAGATATTTAATTAAATTTTTGTATAAAATAATAGAATTTGATATAAAATAATTATAGTATTTTAAAGTACATTAAAAGACCTATATCTTAAATTTTGAAAAAATATTTAGTTGAAGTTTAAATTTTTCATTAGCTTTATAGAGACTAGTGAATAACCACAAAAAAAAAATAGACTTATATGCTTATTAATCTACTCTTTTAACTTAATTTTTAGATTTAACTCCTCTAAAATGAGGATATTGGTAAAGTATAAAAGTGAGGGGGTTAACCACCCTTCCTTATGTATATATAAGTTGTATATATTTCTTCATCTTTCTATAACTTCTCTCAACAGCCTCTTTGTTTTTGGGTATTTTGCAAGATATAAAATTTATGTACCAAAAGATAATTAAAGGGGGCAATCCTCTTCATATATAGTATAGATAAATTAACTGAACTATAATTTTTTTAGTTTAATATTTTACATATAATTCTTTTTAGATAAATAATATCTTTATAATTGTTACTTTTAGTTTTATAAAATAAAATTTAACTCAATATTAGCTGTATTTTGACGTAGTGACAATGAAAACTTTTCTTACATGATCATCCTATAATGTTTTTCCATATCAGCTGTAATGGTTATATCTCACACCCATTACTTAAAATGTCATTAGAATGAAATAATTTATTAGATGATAGTGTCAAATAATTTTATATTATAAGTGTATCAAAATCAAACTCTATATTCCTTTAGTATAAAATTTTGGTTATTTATGTTATCTCGTTTATAAGATGTTACATACATACATATCTATGCAATCATATATATGTTTATAAGATATTTCATTATCCAATCATAATATAACACACCTCCCCCATATATACACACCGGCATACCCTGATTTTGTTCTATATATATAAGAGACGCGAGTTTCGACCTCATTTCTATGAAATGAATTTCCACGGCACGCCCCTGACGGGCATCCTTTTGTCTGTAAACTATTTCTGAGAAACTGTAAAATGGCGGAACAGAAGAAGGCGGTGCCCTTTGGAATCGCAGAGCTTGCACCGCTTACAGATGCTTACCACCGCCGATTCACCTAATCTTGTTTTCTCTTTCGATTTCCAACGAAGGAACTGCCACCCACTTCCTCATCCTTTCAATCGTAATTTCTCTTCTTTCTTCTCACAAATTTGTTATATATATGTATATAATTTGGCATCTTGTGGTCCGATTCAGCATATTATTATTATTATTGCTAAAAAATTTTATTTTGGTCCGATGTCAATGGTGTTAACATAAATATGATATATGGTATAACGATATGGCGTTGCTTGATTCACGTAGCCAACCCCACTTAGTGAAACAAGGCGTAGTTGTTGTGTTGGTGTTACTCTTGTGTAAGAATTATGGCTCAGTCTCAATTGTGAGTATATGATGTTTCACTAGTTTGAGCAAGGAAGGGACAATTTCCGCTGTGTTTGATTCTGGTGGTCTCATGAATGTTTTAGTATAATCTATTAATTTTAGTGCTCATATTTTATGTATTTTATTTAAATTTATGGGCATCTAACTTTTTTTATTTTATTTTTGTTTCAATAATTTGTATTAGGATCTTGATACATGTGAGGTATGATGTTAATGGGATAGACCTGAGAAAGGACTTTGAATGTTTTGTTTGATGGAGCTTGATTTGAATCTCGAGCCCTTGGACCCAGCTCATACTTCAATAAATGAATTGGATTCTATACTAGATGAACTTGAGTCTGCCCATGGACATATACAGGACAGAATCAGACAGCTTGAAGCAGTAACTTCCAGGGCTCGGCAGCATCACCGGTGGCCACCAGTTCACTCTCCGATTCAGATTACAAACTTTACTGGAGAAGCCCCAAGAACAGCTGATGTTCAAGATGAAGGAAGGGAAAACCAGGAAGTTGAAGAAGGGAAAAGCAAGGGTACCCATTTAATAGCTAAGGCATTGGGGGTGGAAACAGATGCCAGAGCCAGTAAAGTAGATGGAAGTTCTGGGAATTTTTATGATTGTAATATATGCCTGGACATTGCAAAAGATCCTGTTTTGACCTGCTGTGGTCACTTGTTTTGTTGGTCGTGCTTCTATCGGTTGCCGTATGCTTATTCGAATGTGAAGACATGCCCTGGTTGTAAAGGAGAGGTCACTGAGATAGGCATTATTCCGATTTATGGCAATGGAAGTGGCACTAGCAATTGTCAGTCGGGATCAAAAGAAACCGATTTGAGAGTTCCTCCTCGGCCCCAGGCACCTAGAGTTGAGAGTATGAGGCAGCAACTTATAAGCCAAGGGGCATCTTCTTCTACAATCCGGAATATTCGGCGGTTTCATAGCCTAATTGCTGGACGAGGAGAGCGAGTTCGGTCAGAAATCCCCAATGTGGCAACTGGTAGAAATAATGTTGTTGTCACTCAATCTCGCTTGGTGGCAGACAATAATCAACATTCTCATTCCCAGCCAATTTCAAGGTTGTTAGTGCAAGGAGCTGCTTCATTTTCATCCCTAATGATTTCTACAGAAAGACTAGTTGAGGACCTTGAATCATACGTTCATGGTCACCACATAGGAGGAAGCATGCTGTCAAATCCAGATCCAACCTCTAGTTTTGCTGCTGCAAACCATTCAGAGAGTCTTTCTCGAAACGTAGCTGCAACCAATTCCACAGCTGTGGCTTCAGCTTCAGTTTCTCCTTTAAGTAGAAGTGATGACACAGAAATCCGAACAACAGATAGTAGCATACAGATTATATCTTCAGACCCTTCTTCATCTTCCAATAGAAGAAGAACTGGTGTTTCAAGACGAGATTCAAATGAGCCCAGAAGACGAAGGTTAAGATGATGGTCCTTAATCCTTATGTAAGGAGGTATAGATCACATTGACAGAAGTATCCTAGTTTATATCAATACTACGATTTGTTTGTTATACAAAATTTATCAGTTTCTTTGTCTGAAGCAAATATGTTTTCTAATTTCTGTATCAATTTAAGCAACCATTTTAGATAATTTGTATGTTATAGACTGGTTGATATGACATTTATGAGGATGTTTACAGCAAATTACCGTCTTCTTTTGTCCATTATTTGTAATAGGTGGAGAAGGATATGTTTCTCTTCCCTTAAGGAGCTTATATTGCTGATTTGTGTTGTCTGCAACAATATAGTGAGACACCGTTTTTAGTACTTAGTGTGCCATCATACCATGCATTCTATTCTTAAATATTCATTCATATTTGATCAACCATGGTCTTCTGAATGTCTGCTTTCAAGCCTTCGCCTAGAGCTTTCTAGGGTGGATGACTTGATTTGCATAAGACAAGGTCTGGATCAGCTTCATGGCCTTTCACATTCATGCTTATGCACAGAGCATTGCTCGCATTGCTCATTTTATCATTTTGAAAGCATGATATAAGTTGACAACAGCAACAGGAAATGAAAATGGACACCACCACACCCCTATTTGGTTAGTGTTTTCATTTTCTTTGTTATCTGTTTTCATGATTTTGTAAAAGAAATATTGATAATAATAAAATCATATTTTTAGTTTTCATTTTCTGTTTTTACTATTTTATTAACAAAATTCTGAAAACAGAAAATCAAATCAGGAAACAAAAGCAGAAACCAAACAAGAACATACCCTAATAGTTGCTTGCATACACAGTCATATACAGCATCCAACCTTGCATTACAGTTTCCTGCACTGCCTTGTGGTTGTCTTCGCTTTCTAGCTAACTTTCTGATATGTTCACTGTTCAGCAAATGCTTGCCCATCATTCTGCACTGCTGCTTATTGTGGCAAAGGCACTAAATTATGCAAATGTTTGTGGTTTAAGTCCGTATGCTACCTGTAAGCAGTGTCTTTCTTTTGGCCCTATTCACCTCAGCGTGCGCAAGTTTTGCTTCTAGCCAAGTACATGATTTACAACTAGACATTTCACAACTTTCTAGACGCCAATTAACTAGGTTTGCCACTCCATCATATAACTACTGTTACTGGTTCACCACAAATACATTGGAAAACCTATGATGAAATACACGCACAAATAAACCTGTAGTGGTACTGGAGTATAAACGCCAATGTTGCAGGAAAATTGTCGCATATTTTTATAAGATAAAGATGTGAAAATTGCAGTTTACCTCCCTTGATTATAACCCATGTGTGTTTCACCTTAATAAAACGTTTGGAAATCCCTGGAATTCAACTCTATTAAGGAACTGAATTGAATGCCATGGTCAAGTGAAGGAATTAAATTTGTATGGGAATTGAAATCAAACTTAAATAGGTGTGATTTGTTGTGGGAATTGAATTTTAACAAATAAAAATACTCAAATAACCTTACTTGAATATAATGTTTTGTTTCTAATCTATTAGTGAAGGATAAAATAGTAAAAACAATTAAATTCATTCATTTTTAGAACTATTCCAAATTAAAGAATTGAATTCAATTCTTTAATTTACTGACTCATTCTAGACATAAGAATTCAATTCAATTCAATTTCATTTCATTAAAAGTTTCCAAATGCCCTATAAATCTTTAAAAATGTGCAAATCGATCTCCGATCATTTTTTAATTGTGCCTATTGATCATTCTGATAATTTTTTCATCTATTATTAACAAAATAGTGCACATTCAAAAAAGTTTAAAATATCAAGTTACACATTTTTTGACAAAAAAAAAAAAAAATGGTTTATGCCATTTTCTTTTTAATTTTGGAGTAAAGTGCATAATGCCTATTTAGAGGGATAAAGTGCAATTTTTCATAGTAGTCTTCCACGACTGTTTTTAAGCTATTGCTACCAAATTGGCTAGTTGAACGCATCTTCACCTTGCTCATGTGTAGTGTATTTATCATTATTATTATTATTATTATTATTATTATTATTATTGTTATTGTTATTGTTAACAAATTTTCATTGAACAAAATTCAGAGGCAATAACCTAATTACATCAGAGAAACTAGTGAAACAGAATTTGATCTAAGTCTAAGATTGTAATCAATGAATGCTATACAGCATTATATAGCCAACAACATAGTTTCTTTTCTTTTGTCAACACTAGCGTCATAAGCTCAATTGTTGTGTTATTCGTATGGATGAGTGACCTAAAGAGTTAATATTTATTATGGTCACTGAAATTGAATTCCCTTCGTCCCAAAAGTTTAAAATTTGACTAATTAGTCATTGACTTTATAATTATGGATCAAATTATTCTCTGATAGATAAATCGTAACAAATTACTAGACTAATTTGAGTAGAAATTATTATTTTTATAAACTAATTTGATTTAATGTATATGTTTAAAAGACTTATATGAATCATTGATATTTTCAAGGACTAATATTATTGGCAATTATATAAGTATGGGATTAATTAGTCAGATTTTAATTTTATGGATCAAAGTGATTGTCACATGCAATTTAATGGGATAAAGTGAATAATAACCCAATAAATGGAATATTTTTTTCAAAGAATCTGATGTGGATCCTCGGTTCCTCACAGTTTTCATGGTCTGTTTATTTATGGATCCGTCCAGTTTTTATTTTTTATCTGATTGAACCGTTCTTATTTATTGATCTTTCTTTTGACCAAAAATATTCCACTGAGCTGTCTTCGACCCAAAAAAAAAAAAAGAAAACTGATCTTTCGACTGATTCGTTTGGTCACTACAAGACTCGTGACCCCACCACCACAAAACTCAACAACGTACAAGGATTGAGCTGGAATCATTATGTTATAGGTATTTATATTTCAAATCAAGAGTATCCCCCACCACCAACCAGTTAAGCCAGATTCTATGCGAGATGGATGGATGGATTTGGCGTGTTCTGATAAATGATAAATCCTCTTAATTAATATGTCTAAAAATTTTCTTAATTTAAAATTCCGCTCACATATATTAAATAGTGTGTAAACTATAATATATATATTATTATGAATGAAATTTTGAATTGAAAAAAATTATTAAATTGATTGTTAAAATTAAAAGACTACATCGTGAATGGACATGGTAGAATCAAGGAAGCGCTTTGCCCCAATAACTCGCACTGCACCATCAAATTATGACCCAGAATTTTGCTGCTGCATAATACATGCGTGATGCTGTGTGAGCGTAATGATTCAGGACAAATCATGAGAGTGGGATGACATCCACATTATGCTGCTGTTTATTGTTTGTTTAATTTCTATCAACAACATGATCACTGCCAGGCCTATAATTATGATCGGATATTGGACCATATGATCAGTGTAGAAGTTCTCAAGATTTGCAGAGACCCGTGCCCTTTAATTATCATCAAAGCCATGTATCATTATTAATTTATTATGATGAGGTGCATTATTTACCTCTTATAACTTATTGAGATACGTAAAAGTATATCACTAGACTGTAGACTCACTTACCATTATTTATCTCTTTGTATTAGATGACGAATCTATTATTTAAATAAGTTTAATTTTAATGTATTGTCAGTATAAAATAATTTTATATTCTCATTCAATCATTTGTTTCTATTTGTAATACTTTTAAGATAATGGATGGTTGAATCCAACTTTTTTACTGATGTGGTAATACATAATTTAAAGTTTTAATATATATAACTTTTATTGATACAAATTAAAATAACTCTTATACCGTCCAATAATATTTTACCTTTTTTCTAAAAAATTTATTAAAGTTACTATATATAAATTATATATTTATAAAAATTTACAGTCATCCAAAAATTTTTAATATGTATTGAATTGACACAAGTCAAGATGAATGTAATATATGTCTCTAAAGTGTTATAAACCTAAACAACACTTTTAACCTACCTTATAAATCAACCCAAAATTAAACATAGTTTTTGAAAAATAAAGAATAAAAACTCTAAAAAAAAATGCACATTGACAATTTCATTTATTCGAGAATTGCATCAAGATCCATGGTTTTCTAAGAAAAGCAGGGAGAGCTTCATATGACTATATACTTTCTTGCATCACCAATGAAAATATCATAACCTTGAAATAGTTCATATTTAGACAAATTTGTAATATTAGAAATTTCAACAAATATTTTCTTAGCAGTTGTTTTAATAGAAGCAGATGAATACGCTTTATCTTCAGCCCAAAAAAAAAATAATAATAATGAATAAGCTTTTGCCAATAGTATCAGTCATATGAGTAGCATCATTTGCAAGCATGTCACCAGAGCAATTTCTCTCTCTTTGAAGATTTGGATTCAATGTAAAAGAAGTTGGTTGCTTAGCTGAAGTTAATGTACTTAGGTGCATCATAAAGCATTTCCTCAATGATATTTGGATTTGTAAAGTTTACATTAGCTTCTTGTTCAATCTCTTGCAGAACTCCGACCCTAATCTCAACTACGCTTCCCATGGTACAATCATGTCCGACAAATAGTTTCAAATCTTGCCAATTTTCAATATCTTTGTACTTGTAATAACTACTTGCTTCTAGGTGAGACTGAAAATAAATACAACAATTAATATTAATTTATTATACAAATTAAGTATCTAACTACTACAAAAGGTCTAACAATAAACAAAACAATACATAGTAAATCTATGTTAAGCTAGATAATAATGAAATATTTCAACTTCCAAATTATTATCTCTAAATATTTTCCATCCATGAGTAACTTTACCAACTCTTATGATATCGTATTCTTGTTGCCCCTCTTCCCTCTAATACCCAAACCATCATTGACCAGCGGATAGGTCAGGATATCCTAGTGAAGCAAACTATAGCCAGAGGGTTTATTTCTCCAAATAAAACAACGAGTGATTTTATGAAGATCGTTGCACATTCTTTTAGGGAACCATATGGTCTGCATAGCACAAATAGGGATGGAAGATAGGACAGACTTTGCCAAACGAATCCTACAGCTTGTTTAATAGGTACTTCTTCGATGTTGCTAATCTGTAATGCAACAAATCTGAGTATCACTGAGAAAAGGGGCTGAACCCGTATGTATATTGAATTTAGAAAAAAATGGAAGTAACAAGTGTAGGGTCTCTCTCAAGTATGAAAGGAAAGCTTCAGTAAGGAAGTATGACTGAAAGAGGAAACTAATAACAAGACAATATCAAGTGATAATGGGATAGTAACAGGTAGATTAGTCTTGCTCCATCGACTTCTAGGCTCCACCTGAAAGAGACCAGAAATTGGAATCAAGATTAGAGAAGGGGATAGAAGGAATCACCTACAAAGGTAATGAAGGGGCTTATACCAGATTGCCTTTCTTCGCTGAGTTCTTCCATCTTATACCTCAAGTTGCATATTCCCTTAGTCTGGAGTTTGTTATTTTCTTTCTTTTCCCTTCGCCTAGCTCAGCTTCTACCGCATGGCTTTTTGTTGCAACCAACTCCTTTCCAGCATTTTCTTCTTTCTTTGTTGTAATGTTTCTCTTTACCCTTTTGTTGCATTACATAATCGTGTTCAGATTTTCTCAATAGCAGGGTTGAACACAGCACCTAAGACCCTCCCCTTTATAATTGGCATCCCTAAATAACGCCTAATATCATTAGTAAAGCAAATGGAATCCATAGCACTAGAATTCTTCTCTCTAGTAGGGAGGTGCTGGGAGACCTAATGGATTTCATTCATGAACCCCTTTTCCTCTATAATTTTAGGCATATTGCATAATTTGTATGCTAGAATGATTAATATTTAGTTAATTTGTGTTTAGTCCTCATTGTGTGTCATTGAATAAAGTCATGATTAATTGCATCATTTTAATTAATAAATATGTTTTGGCGTTTCATATGCTTTTAATCCTTTTTTGTGAGTGTTATTCGCTTATAGGGACATGTCATGTTGATGCATAAAGATTAGAGTAGTGTTTAATTTGGGAGAATTTGAAGAGCTAAATAGAAGAGTTCTTGAGCTCATTTGAGCATATTTGTTGGAAGGATTGTAATGGAAAATTCATATCTCTTTTGATAAAGATCAAATTGAGACAAATAAGGATATTTTGGAAAGCTCAAAAAAACCTCTATAACTTTCATGTTTAGCTTAAAAACCCAATTCTAAGAGTCTCTTAGTGAAATCGAGTTACAAGATTAAAGGTTGGTGATGTTCTGATGTTATCCATCCCGACCTTTAATTCGTATTTCACCACTATCTGAAGCTACAAATGTTCAATTGATGTGATGAAGAGCTTATTCAAAGGACTACAACTTCTATTTCTCAAACATTTTGGGGCTCGAAACGAGCTTAGAAGTATGTGGACTGTAACATCCTAATATTTAACTCAACACGCCTAGGACGCATTTAAGTTAATTATTAGTTGATACTCTTTTGTTCCAGATCTTAATTCAAACTTCTTGAAAATACTTTAGTGAAAATATGGGTAAATTTTTTTTTGAACTTAAATACCAAAACATGAGCTGCGCTTTCTAAGTATCTAGCGTCATTCATCTTACCTGTGTAAGAGATGTTAGAGACAAATAACAGTTAAATACATAATACAATCATAACATAAACTCAAATAACACATTAATAACAATGTCATAATAGTGATATCCTCTAAACGTAAGGACATTAATGTAAATCCATTAATAGAATACAAACTGATAAATAAGATACGATCACTTTAAATATCCAAAGGAAACTATCTCCGTAGCTCCTCGTCCAGTCTTAGGGTAAATCACGAACTACCCCATCATTCTGTGCAGAGGCGACACGGAAAAAGAAAAGGGATGAGAAACTTATACAAGAATCTCAGTAGGGCTTCCCGACTCTAACACAAGTGTCATCGTCATCGTCCCCAGGAACCTCGGGTTTAATTATGAAAATGGTGAACATATATATAAGGTTCATTTATTAAATTCTAAATATCATTAGCCGAGACCCGTATCTTTTAGCATGAATCTTAATGTTATGAATGCAACATATTAATCATGGATGCATGTCAATATCATACACATAATATCATAAAATTCATAAAACAATGCATATGATATAAAGAACATCATGATCATCATTCTTACAGGTGACTTAAACTTCTTTATTCTCTTTTCCTTGAGACGCCCTATAATTCTCTCTTTTCTCGAGAGTTCTAGGTTATGAGCTCATACCTCACTAGTCGTCAATAGCGCAATCTTATCCCTTTTGATAAGTTAAATTCCCGACTCTTAAGGTACGGGATAGGGGGCATTAGGATCACCTTTCATAACCTTTAATTCGGGGAGTCTAAAGGATCATTTCCTATTTGGATCACCTCTCATAACCTTTAATTCGGGGAGTCTAGAGGATCATTTCCATGTGTCTTATGTCACCTTTAACCTTGGCATGTTATATAGAGATGCAAATATGAATAACTCATCATTTCAACATTTCATGCTCATAAACTTCATGGAATCATGCATCTCAATTTATCAAGCATAATTATAGCATACCATAACTTAAACTACATAAACATGCATCATTCTTCATTGCATATATCCATAAGCCATATAAGTTTCAACACATGAATATAGCCTTCACAAGATATCAACCGCATTCATGCCATCAAATTTATCAACATTTACGCTTAAGCCCCAAAGGGTCAAATCACAATTTCTCAAAGGTTACGGGTCAAAATGCAAATACCCCTTTGTAACACCTTCTCACAAACTAGAGATCTTTAACATTAACCAATACTTTTAATAGACATATAACTATTAGAAACCGTTATAAACTCATCGTAAAAACCTTTTAAGGCCATAAACCAAATTTCAATACATTTTAGGGGTCAAAGTGCAAAATCGCTTGTTTTTAATATTTAACGACGACCAAAATTTCTAAAACTTTATATAAACTTCATAAATGGTATTTTGGACTCATGGACACATTCAACATCATTAGTAGCTTTAAATAAAATCATTTGGCTGAAATAACATAGTTGATAGTTCAAAACACAACTTTCTGCATTTTGCAAAGCGGCCCAAACTAACACTTGTAACTACCCTTTTATGCATCTATGGTACCAAAAATAATTTTTACAATAACTATTAGCGATTTAAACTCATCTAAACATCCTAAATCAGTAACCTTTCCAGTTCTAAAGGATTAGATCAGAATACTACAATTTTAGCATAATGAGAAAAACCGTATTCTTAATCCTTTATAATTTCTAGGTCTTTCAAAATTTCTTTGTATAAATTTAAAGACAAGATCATACCTAAAAATAAAGTATATCAAGCTTTAAATCAGAATTATATAAGTGCCAAAAATAAATAGATGAGAAGTGTCCATGATCAAAGTTGTCATTTAAAATAAAACAAGTAAATCTTGAACTTTAGGATTTAAATGATAACTAGAATCATAAAATTGTCTTGTAACCTTATTATTATCATTATAAGGTGATAACTTGGAAATATAAATATGAAATGCAAGGCTTGAAATATAAATATAAAGATGCAAATTCATTCTTAGGTATTTATTATTTAGGTGACAACTTGAAAGTAAATATGAATATGCAAGTTCATATTATTATCTTCAAGAATTAAAGTGATAACTTGGAATATAAATATGATTATGAAAAGCTTGAAATATAAATATGATATGCAAGAACTTATAATATAAATATGGATGCAAGTTCATTTTTATGTCTTATTAAGCTTAAAACTCAAGACTTAGTAACTCCTTTAGAAATCTTTTGTCATCAAGAATTAAATCTTGGGCTTTAGAGGACATTTAAATGATGGATTCACAACCACCACCATGATTCCTCATCATCAAGCCATGGTCATTATCAAATCATAAAAATCAAAAATATAAAGGAAGAACAAAAGAAAGAACATGAAATAAAATCTCTACCAAGTTGTTTCTTTGTTAATTAAAGCAAGAGCTTGATCTTGTATGAGATATCAACGACAAAAATCTGATCTTAGTGATGGTATATATTTGGCCAAGTGAAGATGAAATGGTGGGAGGATTTTTGTTGTGTTCTTGTGTTTGGATATGGAAAGTTTAGGTGCTTAGGGGTTGGTTTATGGTATGTATGTGTTTGTTTGAGCTTGGGAACTTGGATGGATATCAAGAATGGAGTCTCTTGGAGGTGGAGAAGGAAGAAGAAGAGAGCTTTGTATTTAGAGAGAGAAGAGAGGATTTTTGGCTAATTTTTGTGAGCAAGACTACAACCAAAAATGCAAATAGTAAGAATGAATATTTGTGTGTGAATTAGGCTTGGAAAAACACATATTTATAGGGATTTGGGGGGGGGGGTGAGGCAACTGCATTAATGGCTATAATGGGGAGTATTTTTTTCAATTTTTGTGAGTGGTAGGACATATATTTGATAGGTATTTAATTTGTAATGGTTTAGAAATGATAAATTAGTGTAAGTGGCTTAACCATCAAGAGTTTAAAATTCCTCAAGACAAGATTAAATGGCCAACACTTATAGTGGAAATTTTAGTGCTAATAATCTGAAGTAATAAAAAAAAATAAATCTAAAATATATTTTATTTTTGAGAAAAAGAAATTGTTAGTGGAAAAGAAATTGATAAACTAAAGTAAGTGCTTAATAATCAAATATTTAAGGTGCTCCATTACAAAATTAAATGGCCAACATATGTAGTGGAATTTTTAGTGCAAATAATCTGAAGTAATAAAAAAAATAAATCTAAAATATATTTTATTTTTAAGAAAAAGAAATTTAATACACTAATTTCCTATTATGTGTCTTAAGAACCCCTTTTTAATTAAGAAAGAAAAACAATCTTTTCTAAAATAATCTTATGCTTTAAAATTACCTCAAATAATTATTTTGACTCAAGATAAATAAATAAAATTAATTTATCTTTAATTAGAGCTTAATATTGCCTATATTTATTTGATTACGTAAATAAGCTTATTTATTGTTAATTAGGGGCAAAATGATAATTTCACACAAACTCCCCGAAACCACCCGAACATTTTCAAATATCAAATTACACATGTAATAAACATTTTGAACTCCCGGGCGATGACTAGGTTCAGAAATTACTTAATCTCGTGTTAAATTACCACAGGGGTATTTTGGTAATTTCACTTGCGGTAAAAAATTGAAGTTGATATTTTCACATCTACAACACACATAATCCCCTTCAAGCATAAAACTAACCCCTTGAGGATAGCTTGGGTAGTAGTCCTTGATTTCGGGGCAAAAATGACCTTAGGGGCATTTTGGTCATTTTTACATTGAAAAATTGAAAATCGTGATTTTTGCATATATTGCTATTTAATCACCATATAATGTTATTCTAATATCAAAATATCCTATTGAAGATGGCCTGGACTATTTTGGCCTCAAATCTTGTGTAGAAATGACCTAGGGGTATTTTGGTCATTTTGCACAGCAGTAAAAATCGAGGCGTTACATGGACCAGTATCTGTGCAAGTACCAGAGCGCTACAATGGTCATCAGAGAGAAAAAATTAGTCCTGGACTCCTATAATAGTCCCCTAATGACAGCATCAGTTCATAAAATAACATTCCTTTTTATTATTTTTGGGCTTGTTTTTAATACTGTGATGATGTATTATATATACCCACTTAGTCTAGTTTAATAAAGGGGATCTTTCACACTTGTTCTAGAACTGCCTCCACTCTCTATACTTTCTCTCTACCTTCTCTATACTATATCTCTCTATGATTTTTTTTCTATCCCAATATATCCTTTTAGTTCCCATTTGGGATTTTCATTGCAATTTTCATTACTTTGGTTGTAATTCTCTATCCATGGAGGATAGTTTTTCTACCTAGTGCAAGGATTCCAAGAGGTCAAGAATTATATTTTGAGACTTCTATTATTTAATGTAATTTATGATTTGACTTTTCAATCTACTTCCTTTTTTCTCTCTCCTATATTTTTGTGTTATTTTATACAATTATATTTGTGAGAGCCGGCTTTGATTATGTGTGTGTTTGCGATTGTGAATGTTATGCATGGTTAGGGTTCTAATTAGACATAATTTAACTAATAGTTTAAAGCATATTTAGTTGGTAAAGCGGATTGGAATTAATCCTGATAAGAATTAGGTTCTTATGATTGGCATTCAAGTTAGCGTAAGCATATAGAGATTGTGATTGTGGTTTCCTAATATTCATGTTAGTCAAACTTTTGGTCGGTTACGCGATTGTGTGACTGTTAAGCAGAATTACATCATTGATTGCATGATTGTGAATTAGTGAGAATAACTGCTCCTGTTAATTATCCTTTTCAACCAGTGATAAAATAATTCTAGATCCGTAGGACTCCTTGTGCAGTTAGCTTTTATAAATTAATTTTCTTCAATCCTTTTAATTTTTGCGGTTGTTCAACAAAACCCTCAATTTCTTGGTTAACTGATAACAGTTCCTTGTGAGATAGCTTGAGTTGTGACCTTTGCTATATTTTTTGTACAACTTAGTAATTTAATAATTTTAATTTGTTTATAAGACGTGATAGCTAGTATCAAATATTGAGGAAATTGTGAAAATTAAAATTAATGTAGAAATTCAATAAAAAGAATTACCTGCATAAGGAGTCCCTCATATTAAGAATTGTTTAAACATTGATTCAAAAAAGCTAAGTGGGTCTAGGGCCAATTTTTGTTCTTTGGTATCCGCTATAGTGGTCCAGGACCACTATATACTCATGCAAATTCCACTCTACACACTTCCAAACTCATTTTGAGCTCAAAATGTTCAAATTACCTCTTGAATATGTTTTCTAATGTCACAAGAATCACCTCAATTGAACATTTATAGCTCCTAATATAGGCAAAATATGAACTGGATGTCAAGCTAGATAGCATCAGAACATTAACAACATTTAATCCTACAACTTGATTTTCACCAAGAGGCTTTTAGAACTGGGTTTTGAGCTGAACATTAAAGTCATAAAGGACTTCTTGAACTTTGTAGAGATATACATGAATTTTACATTGCAATACTTCCTGCAAATGTACTCAAATGAGTTCAAGAACTATTCTATTTAGGCTCCCAAATTCTCCCATATTAAACACTATTTCAAGATTCATACACCAATATGGGATATCTTTGTAAGCAAGAGGAGCAAATCTAAATCATGTAACTATACACAGATGATCAGACTTGAGAGTTAATTAATGGTAATTAATAATCATGTGATCATTTGAAAACATCACATAATTTTAAGTTTTAATCTTAATTATTTAAGTAAAATCTAACAATATAGATTTTCTCATTCCACTCTCACAATAAGCCATCACTTTTATTTGAGTTGTTCCATATATAATACTTTTCAAGTAATATAAAATTATATTTTAAAACAATTTTAAACAAATCACAAAGACACTGAAAAGTAAAGCTAACAAATTAAGCTATTGCTACATTGCACTCATGCTTAAAATCTAATTGAGAGAGTTCGAACGGCGGTCGTGCACAATCACAGATGACTCAGTGCAGGACTTGCACATCACCTTCCCCTTCACAATCCTCAACATAAAAAATAACTTCTTTGACTACAATTATTGCTCCCTTATCCAAAAAGTTGGACAACTACTTTTCTTTGCCCATGGAGTTTCCTTCTTAAAAATTCGGTCATTGACAACACCACATCAACAATATGAAAGCACCGTTGTTTTTTCATTTTCTTAATTTTGATTTTGTGTAAATTAATTTTGAAATAGAAAAGAAGGAAAGTAACCAATCGTTTTCACCTTTTTTTTTTTGTTATTCAGTAACTTTTTGAAGAAAGTAGAACGTTGGGAGAAATTTTATAACAAACATTGAGGATAATTTCCATAACTACAATGAAATTATTATTCGAATTTAATTGGAATACATTAACAGTGTAAATAAGTTTTACACATTCATCCAATCATATAATGACACATCAGTAAATATGATTACTTTCAACCCCGACTACTTGAAAAGTCATACAAAAGAAGACATACAATTGTATGATGTGTAAAACTCTTTTACATTGTCAGTCTATTAAAATTAAACCCTTATTGTTTTTGCTGACCCAGTGTTAATTTTGGGTTCAAATTTTTACCGTATCTTGGGCCTTTCTCGATTTTTTGATTCTCCCACACATTCTACTAGGTCAGCTATTTGGAGGGCTATTTCAAAAACTGTTATTGCTACTTAGGATGGGCTTCGGATTCGTCTAGGGCTTAAGGGATGGGAGTTGGGGCATAGAGCTGTCCTCTGTGAAGTGTTGTTGCAATCTTGGAAGCCTCTGGGCATCATATCTATGTTTCGATGATTCATGATCTCCGGCAACTTTTGACTTGGACTGGCAGTGCTCGCTGGCTAAACTGGGAGCCTCTTATGCGTGTGTGTTCTGATCGTCAATGGCCTACTCCTCCTTCTGGGGTAGGCACATTTTTTTATGGCAGATTCTTCGGGGTTTTCATATACAGATATGAGTTCTTAATTCTGGATCAAATAATGGATCATTTTCAATAAGATCTATTAAATTTACAACTATGTTCTAGCCGTGTGTAGTTTTTTAAGTTCACTTTTAATTTTATATGCATAAACTATAGAAAACTTACAAATATTTTGCTTGAAAACTTGCAAACTTCAAAGATTTTATTGAATAATGGAAATTATATACAAGTAGAGAGAAGATACAAGGTTTTTCTGCCCAATAAGTCGAGGCCAATATTTTCTCGATTCTCTTTCTTCTGCTTACAATACTTTATTTATAGAGGATATATTCAACTATTACAATAATGGCTCGTAACCTCTTTAACTATTACAATGATAACTTGTACACATGATAGCCTTCAATAATTTTTCTTTTTTTGAAGACAACTTTAATGTCTTCAACTCTTACTATTGAGGGATTCTTCATCATTTCTTTTACTGTTGGAAGATGCTCCTTCTTGACTTTTATGCTTTTACTATTCTTCTTTTTACTGTTGCAGAATGTTGATGACTTTGCCTTGTTTTATTTTTACTATGCAGAGATGCTATGACACTTGCTTTATTATTACAATTCTTCTTTTTTCAAAAGTTGTACTGATCTTCAGTTTCCTCAAAATAATGGCCCGGACTTGAACTGATATTTTCGTCTTCTTCTAATTTGGCTGATATCGCTCTTAATTGTTCTTGCATTTCTTCTTCTAACATGGCTGCTACTGCCAATAATTGTTTTTTCTGGGCCAGAACTTGAGTCTCTTTTTCAAATTCTATCTTATTGTATATGTTTGCTGATGCTTGGCCTTTTGAGGAACTATTCTTCTTGTTATGTGAATAAGATATCCACGCATCAATGGCAATTTTATTAATTAGATTTATAAATTCCCCACCATCTAACTTTAATAAAATATTGAATGCTCGTATCTTCTACCATTTTAGTTGAATCATAATCTTATTGCAATCTAGGTTACTCCTAAGGATGCTACAAACAATATTAACTTCATTTCTGATACAAATGAGGTCTTAGCTTTAAATATTCATATCCTATAGCTATTTCTTTTAGAAAATTTGCGGGTATCAGACTAAAGTCTAAAAACCATTTGAGAAACCATTTAGGGAATTGTAAAAAGATTCCCTTTCTTAACCAAAAGAAGCACAAATGAGGGCTTGGAGAGAAGTATAATATGTGATACCAGGCTTCTATATAATCAAAATAATTATAATTTGGAGGCTCAAATTTTCTACTAGATTCTTTTACTTGGAAAAGGCTCTGGTTCCACTCTTTCATGGTTAAGACTTTTAAGATTTTCATCTTGGAATGAGATATTCTATTTGGGTCTTTCTTATCAGGTATACGGGCTACCTCTATGAATTTAGTGTCAACTAAAATAAACTCATAAAAAAGTTGGATTTTTTGGGGATGAACTAGAATATAATGAAAGGGTTTTGGAAAAATATGCTTATACAAGGTTCTTTTATCTAAAGTAAACCATTCTTTTTTCTATGCGTAGTACTAATAAGGATTAAGGTTTTCCAATATATGGATAATCTTCATATGCCGAGGGCTTTGTGATATAAATAAATATGATGGTTTTAAAGGTTGAGGGGCTAAAAATTTATGTTGAGATGGTATTTCAACAAAGCTTTTATTAATTGATAGTGTTGTAGAGCTTTTAACTACCTGTGACATAGTCATAGGCTTTGAGGTTGAAGTTGATACATATTGCTTATTATGATCCAATGGGGAACCATAATTATCTCTCGTATCTGGGCAGAGCCTTACAAAAATTCTCTTGTAATAAAGTCTGGTAGAACATTATTATCTCCTTTTATGTGTATAATTTAAAAATTATGCTTTGCAACAAGATTTTTAACATCTTTTTGTAAGATATTAAGAGCTGCCTTATAGTCTATTCATATTAAACATCTTTTATTAAATAAATCATCTCGAAACTTGGTGATACATAGTACTATAGATAAAATTTCTTTCTTAATTGTTGAATACTTTTGTTGAGCAAGATCCCAAATACGCAAATGATATTTGATGACTTCTTCTTTTATTGATCCTGGAAAGACTTATTTAAGAACACCACCACAACCAAGGTCGGAGGCGTCAGTTTCAATTATTGAAGCAGATAGGTCTGGTGTTCTTAAGCATGGAAGACTCTTGATAATACTTTTGACTTTTATAATTGTTTGACTCATTTCTTCATCTTACTGTGGAGGGTTTTTCTTGAGAAATTTGTATAAAGGGACACAGAGTTCTTAAATTAGGAATAAAATTTGCTACAAAATTAAGACATCCTAAAAATCTTTGTAATAGTTTTTTTTAATCTTTTATTTCATTTGAAAATTTTTCTATAAATTCTATTGATCTTTTAATTAGGGTAATTATTCCTTGATAAATCTCATATCCTAAAAATCTTACTTTAATTTGGAATATTTTTATTTTCTTAGTTGATACAACTAATCCATTTTCTTTTATAATTTCAATAAATTTTTTTAAATGTTGTATATGCTAATTAATTCCTTTAGAGAATATCAAAATCATCTAAATACAAAGTAGAAAATTCCATGTATAGGTAGAAGATGTTATTCATAATTTTTTGAAATTTGCTTGGAGAATTTTTAAGTCCTTGACGTATTACGTTCTATTCATAATGTCCAAAAGGGACTATAAATGTAGTTTTACATCTATCTTCTTCTTTTATAGATATTTAATAGTATCCTGATTTTGTATCAAATTTTGAAAATATATTGGCATTATTCAATCTTGTAATTAGATCACTTTTATTAGGTAAAGGATATCTAATCCATTTTAAAACTTTATTTAATGGGTTGTAATCGATTACTAATCTGGGGCTCCCCTTTCTAATTCAGATATTTTCATAACATAAAATCTTGAACAACTCCAAGGAGACTTTCAGGGTCGTATTAATTCTTTATCTAGATATTTTTGTATTTCTTTTCTACAGTGTTTTAAATATTCTTCATTTATTTATATGGGTTTTGCTTTGGTTAGTATATCTTGTTCTTTAAATCCTTTTTTATATGGTAAAGATATTGCATGTATTTTTTATGATGAAATACCATTGGATTATTATCACAAATTTCTTTTCCTATTTTATCTTCAAATTCTTTTATCATTTTTTGTATTTTAGGAGTTTGTATTTGTTCTTCTATTCTTTTATAATGGATTTCTATATTCAATAAATTAATTTTTTTTGTTTCTGATTTATTAATGTTCCTTTTATTTTTTCTCCTAAAATTGAAGCTTCTTATAATAAATTTAATTTTTTCTTTCTAGGTGATTCTAAAAATTCAAAGAGGATTGGAGTTTCTGGTACCACATATGTTTCTACTCCTTTTTCTGTTGTCCAAAAAGGATACAAAAGGACTATAAATTGGGGGGATCCTAATATTATAGTGTTCATAATATTTTTTACTAATACAAATGAGGTTGTAAAGCAGATCTTATTCTTGCAAACTTTTGCATTTAAAATCTTATAATTTATTTTTAACTCTGCTTCACTTGCTTCTGAAACTCTTTCAGTTAACATTTCATAATTTTTAGTCGGTATTACTTCTTCTTGTATAGCATTAATGTCTGCGCCTGAATCAACTAAGACCATTAACTGAAATCTTTCTTCTTTTACGATAAGAGTGATTTTTGCCTACCATTGATGAGTTGTTATTAAGCTTAATATATTAATAAAAGGTATAAAACTTTCAAATTCTTCAGATTCTCTTATAATTATTGATTTTGGATTTTGTACTTTTATAATCTGTTCTCTTACTAGTTTTAATAATCTGAATTCTAATGCAACATTTTGTTGTTTTAATTCCAAAATTTCTTGTTTTAGTGTTTTAATTTCATTTTGTAAATCTTTTATTGTAACGGATTCTTTATAGGTTTTAAACCTATTATGAACTTTTTTTATTTCTACTGGTCTTATTTCTTTTCGATGTTGCTCTTTTTTTGTAATTAATCCATTTAATTGTTGTAAGAATTCATTTCTTAATGTTGAGTTTTCTAATTTGTCTATTATTAATACTAATTGGCATTTGGTCTCTTGTTAAGATATTCAATGTTTTTCCTATACAATTTTCACAATTAGATAAACTTGGCCCTAAACAATAATTTTCTTCTTCTTCTATTTCTGATTCTTCTGGTGAATTTTTATCTAATTGATAGATTTCATTATCTATTGCTTCTTCTTCTTCACTATTAATTTCTTCTTCCTTGGATTCTAGTTCTGGCTCAGAATTAATTAATATTGCTAATAAAGTTTATTTTAATTCTTCATTGGTTAGATCATTTATCTTTTGTTGTACTCTACAATTTTTTGCATAATGTCTTGGTTTTCCACATTTCCAACTTACATTTTCTTTCTTAACTACTTTTTTATATTTTCTTTTTGTAGGTGATGGCTTATTTTGATAATTTGGTGGAGGTTGATAGCTTTGCCTTTTATAATACCGTATAGAATTTTAGCCCTTATAGTTTTAGCTTGTTTTCTTATTTGTTTCTTTCGTTGACTACTAGGTGCTTTTTAAATGATCTATTCCATATTGTTGGCAAAAGGTTCTTAATTCTTTTCTACTATTTAATTTTTCTTTTCTCATTCTATCTTGTAATTTTACATCAGTGCAAACTTCTATCACAGTTTCTACTATAGTATTATGAATTTGACTAAATTATTTGTAAGGAATTTGAGTACCAAAGTGAGATTGTAATTTTTGTATTACTTTT
This sequence comes from Dalbergia cochinchinensis, assembly GCA_031216125.1. Classification (NCBI taxonomy): domain Eukaryota; kingdom Viridiplantae; phylum Streptophyta; class Magnoliopsida; order Fabales; family Fabaceae; genus Dalbergia; species Dalbergia cochinchinensis. The sequence continues at coordinate 45,683,810 of CM062373.1, read as the reverse complement.
ACATCAAATAACCTTGGTAAGACTGCTACAAAATCGTTTTTTCCAAAAGAGTGCGTTTGTGTCTTTTCCCATCATTACTTTTGACATAAACACATCTATATACCATCTATAATCAGACACGGTTAGACATTTTAAATTAATTAATTGGATTCTTTCTCTTTCTCTAAATATACTTGGATCTCCTATAAAGCTTTTAATTATTGAAAAGATTAAGGTTGCTGTTGCATCTGATATTGATATTTCACCTTCTTATTTTACATTGGTAAATATTGTATTTCTATCTTCCTGGGTTAGAACATTATCCCACCAACCTTTTAATTGTCCTGTAAATCCTTGTGTTATAGCTTTTACGGCATCGGTTTCTGGCATATCTTGTGACTTATAGGCTATGGCTGCCATTGCCATTTGACAAGTAAAATCTAATATAGTTTGTTCACTCATTCTATCTAGATTCCATTCAAAACTTAAATCAGCTAGGGTAGGTCTTGCATAATAATTTCATAATTTTGGATATCTTTTTCCTTTAAAGCTTAATTTATTTACTTCCAATTCTAAAGTATTTATGGCTTTTCTTCCTAAATTCAAATTTTTAATTTTTTTTCTTTAATTTTTTCTATATCTACTTTGATTGTCTTTTTAGGCTTAAATATTTCAAAGCTGCTATTTATTTTATATATCAAATTTTTTGCAGTTACTTGGCTTTTACTTGCACTAATGCTAGTACTACCACTTTTTGTTTTGGTTTCAATTCTTCCTAGTTGTCTACTCATAGTTTCTAAGATTACGTTTGAATAATTTATTTATTGATGAACCTCTTTTATGTCTTTTTGTCTATATTTCCTTCTAGACTAGTATCTTTATATGGAGCTATCTCTACTTCAATATTATCTGAAGCTTTTATTATTGTCTTTTCATTTGGAGCGTATTCTGATTTTGTTAGTTTTCATGAAGCTATTTTCCAAGTAGATGTGATTTTTACTAAGGGATAAACTTCTTTTACTTTTATTTCTTCATAATTATTTTTTAACCAATCAAAGAAATACAAAATGAACTCATTATCTTTCATATATTGATAAAATATTTTCCTAATTTCTTTTGTCTCTTTTTTATTAAAGGTTCCAAAAAACCATTCTCTTTATTCTTTTTTATATTCAACTTCAAAATCTGCTCTCATCCATTCTTTATCAATTTTAAAAGGTTCTCTTTTAGTTAATACATTTAATATTTGTGATGCGGTTGGAGAATATTGGGTACCATCTTCATAGACTGGGATTGCTACTCTAGCTCTACTATTATCAATTCCTCTTATACCTATGTTAATTGTTGAGCCATCTATTGAATGTCTAGATGATTTAGGTTTATATATATGCAGTTCTTGTACTTTTACTTATGTTGATCTATTCATCCTTGACCTTATATTATTTCCTTCTTGGATTATTTCTCTTATCTATGTATTTTCAATTGTTATTGGTTCTACTATATCTTCTAATAACCATTCTTCTGGGACATGCTTTATTACTTCTGAATGTTTTAATTTCTTAGGAACTTGTATTGTGGTTTTTCTTAAATTTGCTTATACCAATATGGCTACATCTCTTGGAGATTGTCTTAAAGCTCTAAAATTATAATCTATCTTAGTTACTTTGTAATATATTCTATATATTATCTGAAAAAGATCATATTTCTCATCTATTAGATCATTTGGGGTTTTTACATATTATTTTATGGTTTCTAGAATATACATATTATTTATATTCATTGCAAAGTTAGGATAACAATTAAAGAAAACTGGACCATCATGACAGTTATTTTCTAGGGTAGCTATAAATGAATCTTCAAATTTTTTAAACATTATGTCGCTTAATATTATTAATATGGGGATATTTACTCCTATCTTAAAGTTTGGTTTTATTGCAACTTGTATTATTTTTAAATTAATAAAATTAAACCGTTATTCTTTATGTTCTCTTATCTTTTTAGCTTCTAATATATTTATTATATTATTATTACTTGTTCCCGGATAGTTATATTCTAACATATGAACTTCTTCATCTCTTTGTTACCAAAGTGTTGACTTTTATCAACTTCATTTCTTCTAATTATTGGTATAGACCATTCACGCAATCTTTCTTCTATTTTTGTAATTTGTAATTCTTACTAGAAGCTATTATTGTTATTGGATGTTGAATCTTCATTATTTGTTCTTACTACTATTTCATTATATTCAGATTACTTAAAGTTCTAAGAAGGACTGCCATTAATCTTATCAGAGTTTTATGCTACGGGACCACCATATCTGACCAACAGTTTCACCATCTCACTCAGGACTTACTATCGAGACCACTATCTAGGTTGATCAACGTATAAACGATTCTCACCACTACAGTAGACTCTGAATTAGACTAACAAACAGAACTTACTTAGAAAGATAAGAAATAGAACTTAAACAAAGAAATAACTCAACGGTATAAAAAAAATTAAAAAGCTTTGTATCCGGATGAAATTTATATATATATATATATATATATATATATATTCACATAATTAGGATGGTATGGTAATGAAAGGAGAAATTTTGAGTTGAACAAATTAGTCCCTTTAATGAAAAAATTGAAAAAAAAAAAGTCTCCATCAACTAAAAACATTAGGCAAATTAGTTCCTAAAAAGAGGATAAATTAGTCTCTTAAAAATCATGAAGAATTTAAATTGATCCTATATGAAAAGACTAAATTGTCCAACATTTTTAATTAGGAGGGACCATCTTTGGATATTTTTTCTAGAGGGATAAATTTATCCGATTCTTTTTTCTATATGGACGAAATTTTCGATATAAATTTTAAGATTAACCAATTTGAGAATTTTGTCTAGATTTAAATTAAATCTCATTAACTTTAAAATTCTGATATACTAAAAAAAAATAGTGCTAAAATATATGGTCATGGAATGATTAAAAGAGAAGAGACGAAGATTGGGACCCTTGTCTATGGGTGTTTGTAGTGGAAGATTATAACTAAGAATAGCTGAAGTGTACGAAAAAACTGCTAAAAATGGAACAAATCGATTTTTGGCAACTTTGATGTAATTATCAATAGGCTAGAATCTGACAGGCGATTATTGAAAAGAGGTTAGAAGACATGGGTTTTAATGTTGTTGACAACGCAAGACTTGAAGCAATAAATGCCCAACTAAAGTTATAGTATGAAAGAAAGGATTCCTATTGGAGACAAGTATCTAGGGAGAAGCATTTCAAATTGGGTGATAGGAATATTAAATATTTCCATGCGGTGGTAGTTGGGAGAAGGAAGAAAAGATATGAACAAATTAAGTGCGAAGGGCAGATGCTACAAAATCCGAGGTGTATTAAATCTTTTATCTTATATTTATACAAGAAATTATATAAACAATCTCTGCTGCCCAACCCAAGGTTTCCTACCCACAATCAACTAGGAACGTGCGTCTTTATTGGAAGGATTGCCAATGATATTAGAGGTATACCAAGCGGTACTATCTTGTGACTCCTCTAAAGCACTAGGTTGTGATGGGTATAATATGAACTTTATTAAGTGGTTTTGGTTTGATGTTGAAAAGGATATATATGAACTGGTTATGGCTTTCTTTGAATCAGGTTAGTTCTCAGTGGAGATCAATACAATGTACGTCACATTGGCCCTTAAGGTTAAGGATGCATCCAAAATCAAGGACTTCCCCTCGATCAGTCTTGTGGGTTACTTGTATAAAATCATTGCAAAAGTTCTTGCAAATCGGCTAAGTTTTGTGATGCCTAGGTTTGTTAGTGAATTGTAGTATGCATTTATTAAGGATAGATAGATCCTTGATAGTGCTTTGGTAGCAAATGAGATAGTATGGTGGTTAAGAAAGGCAAAAAAGAAACTAATCTTATTGAAGCTTGATTTCCAGAAGGCCTTTGATATAGTAAGATGGAGTTTCTTGGAGGAATCATTAGTGAATATGGGCTTTGGTGAGAAATGGAGGCGTTGGATTATGCAGTATGTCTCCATGGCATCTATCTCTATATTGATTAGTGGTTCTCCCACTGATCCTTTTCGTTTTCAGAGAGGTCTTATGCAAGGCAATCCATTATCTCCATTTTTATTCCTTATTATGGCAGAATATTTTAATAGAATGGTTCAAAGGGCAATTTAAGTAGACCTCATTGAAGGGATTATGATGGGTGAGCATGGGATTATGTTAACACATTAGCAGTTTGCTAATGATACTCTAATCTTTGCTCCTACTGATTTGGAGTGTCTCAAAAATTACAAATATATGTTGGCATGTTTCTATCTTATGTTAGGTCTAAAGATCAATTTTTCCAACAAGTCTGCATTACTTTCCTTTGGTTGTGATGAATCTTGGACTAATGAAACTAAGGAACTGCTACGTTGTAGTGTTGTACAACTCCCAATCACATATTTGGGCACACCTTTTATGCTAATCCTAAGAGAGTGGAGACATGCAAGCCTGTAGTGGACAAAGTCAAAATATGTTTAGCTTCTTGGAAGGCTAAATTGTTTTCAAGAGTTGGGAAGTTAACGCTCATAAGATCTATGTTGAATTGCCTTCCTGTAAGATATGTGTTGAATTGCCTTTCTGTTTATTATCTCAGTTTATTCAAAATTCCTAAATCAGTGGCAAGTAAGATTATTTCTATAGAGTGACATTTTTTTTTTCTGGTTTGCTGATTCCATCAGAAAAGGTATCTTTATGATCTCTTGGGATATAATTCAGAGACCGAAGTCTATGGGTGGTTTGGGTGTGGGAAATATCATCTTTCAAATGGTGATGGATATTCTCTGATAGATCCACACCTCTTTGAAAGAGGATTTTTTGCTCAAACCATGGGGTCTTTAGGCATTCTCAGTTAATTGCCTTAACCCCTTTGGGTCCTCCGAGTGTATGGAGACAAATGTCAGACTTTAGATATTTTGAAAATGATATGTATCAACTTACGATGCATGGTTTGAGGAAGAGGGTTAGTGGTAGAATGACAACAAAAGTTTAGACAGATGCTTAGTTAGGGGAAATGTGTTTAAAAGATAAATTTCCCAGATTATTCCCGATTTCAAATCAACAAAATTGCATGGCTTCGAATATGGGTAGATAGGAGAATGGATGTTGGAGATGGGGTTTGGAAATGGAGATGTTTCTTTTCTTAGGAGGAACCATTGTTTACTAATTTTCTTATAACCTTGAATCAACATTATCTAATAAAGGGTCTGAGCGATGAGTGTTTTTGGGCACATACCACTTCAGATTCCTTTTTTGTCTCTTTTTTTCCTTTGCAGGGATTCAAGGATAATGTTTCTTCCTTTTCTGAATAGCTAGGGGTGAAAAGGGCATGGAAAGATTTACCTCCCCCTAAAGCTAAACTGCTGATGTGGTTCATTTTTTAGCAAGGACTCAAAATGAAGGAAAGGCTCCATTGGATAACACATCTTGCTCCTTTTGTGGTGATGGTGATGAAACGCTTGAACATTTGTTCTTCTCTTGTTAGAGATCGATTCATATATGGAATTGTTGCTCTTAGTGGTGGTATATCACTTGGTGCTTACCATGTGATCTTGTTTCTTTTTTCGATGTGTGGCTGGCACCCCTTTCCAGGGTTTTGATAAAAAAAACTTTGGATCTCTCTTTTGTTGTTGGTCTATTTGGTGGATTTGTAACAATATGGTCTTTGAAAACTTCAAGCCAAATTAGGATCTGGAAATCAAGAACATGCTACGTAGATTGGATTTTTGGGCATAAGATTGTGTGAAAAGTTACCTTTTGGTCCAGATTTTTTCATTGTAAATATTGAGCAGGAATGCTATTGAAGGAGGTGACAACGAGATACTTTTTTAGTTTGGACAACAAGGCCATAAGGGTGCAAAAAGGGCTTAGAAGACCTTATTGATTTGGCGTATGCTTGAGGAAATAGAGACGAATGACACCAAATCCAATAATCATTTCTCACATGTTTATTCCATATCTACCCAAACCATTCAATCTTCCAATGTGGCGTTTCCCATTCCTAGTGACCCTATTAATAATTCATACTAGAATCCAACAATTTTAATTTGCTGTAATATATAGCATGCGTAATTAATGGGGTCAATAGTCCTTTCGTACATTTTAGATGATGCTCTTCCACAGTAATTGCTGGTTAGATTTTTTTTCTTTTATAAATCATGGATTGTTCCCACAATTTCAAGAACAAAAATATAAAGCTACTCTTTTCTATAAGTGTATTTTCTAGAATTCAAACTTGCGTCCTCAACCTTACTGTATGTTTATTAGTCTGGATTTTGGACGGAAGGAGAAGAAAGAAATTGCAATGTAAGACGGGAGGGGACTTTGGATTTTGGACAGGATGAGAGTTAAATTTTGCACTACAACTCATTTCTTCCCCTGCCTTCGTTTTCAAATCAAAACTCACAAACATACATGTGGGGCATGCTAGATTTAATTTTTATATTACTAACAATTAATGTAAAATAGCATTATCATGTCAATTAATGAAATTTAATAAAAATATGAAATTTTGATGGGTAATTATTCATCATAATTTGTCACTTCTCTTAATTTTTATTTTTTGACATTTTGTACACTAAACAATTAAGATTATAAATTTACTAGAAAGTATACCAGATATAATTCCCATGCAATATACGATTTTTTCAATATTTTTTCAAAAATTACTTTTCAATAATAATGCTTTTGAAAACATATGTAATACATATTTTTAAAATTAGATATGATAATATTATATTGGACCTTTTAATTATTCTAAACAATGGATTTAGCATATATAGCTATGTATTTATCATCTTTCTAGATTATAAAATTGTTGACTCTTTTATTGAGGTCATACTTGTCAATGTAACATATAATTATTTAGGAAGGTATTTCTTTTTCATCATGTTAAGGTCTTTTATTCCTTAAAATTGGTTGTCAAATAATGTGGAAGCTAAAATATTTAATTTGTCCACTTGAAAAATTAAGTAGATAGATCGATTTCCTTCATAAAAAGGTATAGTTTAAGAAAGAATGTTCCGTATCAGTAATATAACTAATCCTTTTTCAGATGCACCCAAAAAAGAAATAATTGTTATGAAATATTATTTGGATATAAATGTTTTTATCCTTAGCTGATTCAATTAAAATTTGATCTGATAAAATAGAATCTGTTACGATTTAATTTGATTTTGTATCTTTCACCATTTCGTTATAAATAGCCCTTTCAATTATAAATTGAGACTATCAATAATATTATGAAAACGTTTTACTCTACCCCTCAAACTAGGGGTCATGTGGACTTTAGCCACTAATTAAACTTTAAAAATATGCAAATTAGCCCTTTGAACTTTCATAAATGTGCATTTTGGCCAAATTAAGTGTACTATATCCCCTGAATTTTGTAATATGTGCAAATTGATCCCATAAAATTTCTAAAATATGCAACCTGATGCCTTAATTTTTTTAAAAAAATTTGATATACTTTTGTTAACAATTGATGAAAAATTAATGAAAAGGTCAATTTACACATTTAAGAAAGTTGAAGGGCCAAACTACACATTTTTAAAGTTTAAGGCCTAAAAAGTGCATGATCTATATTTTAGGGGGTAAAGTGCAATTTTTCTAATATTATTCTCTCTCTTCTTCTTTATTATTCTCTCTATTATTATTATTATTATTATTTTATAACATGTTATCTGCACGAGAGCTAGGGAAAAAGAAGGCTTGATTGAGATAAGGCATTCTAACTATATCCAACCTTTCCAATCTTGAGTTTGCTGGCCTTGATATTTCGATAAAAAATTTCCTGTCTTGGATTCTTAATGTAAAATCCATCTGGATTCAATAGATTTTAGAGACACCATTAGACAAGGAAATACTACATCCTTGAAGGATCAAGATAAAGCAATAATTTTCTTTCGTAGTCACCTCCATGAGGGGTTGAAATCTAAATATCTTATCCTAAAATATCCTGCAAATCTTTGAAAGAGCCTAAAAGATAGATACGTTCATGAAAAAAATGATGATACTGCCAAAAGCTTGTTATGATTGGACACATTTATGGTTACAAGATTTTAAATCATTAGTTAATACAATTTTACAGTGTTTAGAATTACATCACAATTGAAATTATGTGGAGGAGAATATCACTAATAAAGATATGTTAGAGAAAACATTCTCCACCTTTCATGCCTTGAGTGTACTCCTACAGCAGTAGTATTGAGAAGAGGACTTTACAAAAATTCTGAACTGATATCATGCTTTCTTATGGTTGAATAGAAAAATTAATTATTCATGAAAAATCATGAAGCTAACTTAGTTGGCTTTGCTTAATTTCGTGAAGTGAATGTGACAAAATTATAACCCCAAAAAGGGGAAACCAATCTGAAACATGGTCAAGGATGAATGAAAGTCGCTTTCATGATGCTCCATACTATTCCTACAATTATTGGTAGTACCAAGATTTTTGAAGCCCCTGGTAGGGCTATTATTCTTTTTTGGAGGAATAAAATTCATTATAAATTATGCATTTCTATTTACCAAGTCCCAAAGAATTTTACTAAGTTTCAGCGATATTTACCGAAATAGATATCATATTGAAATAGTGAATAAGGGAAATAATGACTACATCTATATTACAACTTGTGACTCAAGTAAGAAAGTTGTATTTGGAAAATTACCTCTACTTTCATTTAGTCTATATTACACTAAATTTAGTGGAATTGCAACATGTTGTGTAAGGATAGTAATTGCTACCTACTCTGTAGGTCCCTGCCCTACAATTACCCGCCCTTTACTCTACATATAAATTATAAAATTTATAATTTATATTTATACTAAACCAAAACTTGTAACCCTTACCCACTAAACTTGCACTTATTTGGTTTCTTGTTTGTCATTTTTAGATGATTGTGTTAAGTTTATTTGGTTCCTTTTGTTATCTTGAAAATCTACTCTTTTCTAATGTATATTAGGTTTTACTATAATTTTATATACTTTTAAAAAAGTAATGAGGCAGGGAGGGAGCGGTTTTTAATTTTTAAAACCTATAGGGTGGGTCAAGACAAGTTTAGACTAAAAGGTATAGCGCGAGGTCGAGTTGAGGTAAAACCTGCCATAATCCGCCTCGTTGCCATCTCTAATGCTATTGTAAGCAAAAAGTTTAGTAGCCCAAATGGTTCTACCATTTGGCATAACCAAATAGGACATCCTCGAGCCATGTAGAGGATTACTAAGAACTAATTATACTTACATAGGTGGCCTTAAAGTAGGCATTAACCCACTAGTACTTGTCAGGCCTACAGGTGTACGTCTTCTTGAACACTTTGTGCGGGTATTCTATTTAAAGACTTTGTCTAGAAATCCACATAATTAATACGTATCTAAGAAATTGAAAATAGGTTAAAGTACATAATAAGTAAAAAAAAAGGACATAAAATAAATTCACACTAATCAAATTGGCGTTAGTGCCAGTTAATGTTATGGAGCCACTTATAAGTAGTGGGCCACCTTTCATAAATGCCTTGTTGGCCTTTTCCTTCATCTATGAAAGGTGAAGGCACCTTTCATAGATTCCTATGAGTACTCTTGCTATCATATCAAGTCATGGGGTATGTCCTCCTTTTGCCAGATCTCTTAATTCATCTCCTACAACCATTTCAAAGTGCAGTGTTTCGAAGCTTTATACATGTCTTTTTCCCTTTGTGAGTCAATGATAAAATTTTTCTACAAAAATAAAATTAATTAATTATATTTTGAAATAAATTATTGGGTTATTATTATTACCTTCAACTTTTTATACCACACCTTATTCTTTTTTTACTTTTTAGTGACCTTGCCAAATGCTTCATATGGCGCATCATACTATTTTTCAATCATTTCATTGATCTAATGACACACATGAAAGATAACAATGAATGTTGGGCATAACAACAGTTTGTTAATTTAATAATAGAATCATAATTTAAGTAACATGTATATAATAAACTTAATTTAATGAATATGTAAAACTGAACTTACCAATTGCATCCATCCAATTTGAGCTGCAAGAGCCATCTAGTAGGTGTGTAGGACTTTGACCCTTGCCCGAAGGATGCACTAAGTGCACTATCAACTAGGGCTTTGATCTCATCTTTGCTTATATCATCCATTTGCATTGTTTTTGGACCTTGGGTCAAGGGTTCAATTATATTAGCTTCACTCAAAAGAGAAAGCAAAGGTGGAAGATGTCATGATTACTGTCAACTACTTTATGTGAAGGGATTGGGTCATCAATTTGATAAGTTTCCTCAGATACCTCTTTGGATTCAACTCAACCCCTAGCTCTAGCTTTGATTAAATCATCCAAATCCTTAAATATTTTCTAGGTAAGAAAGAAAGTACACTTGTGTTTCATTTTTAGTAATAATGAATGGGTTAGAGCTTTCATATCTTTCAGTATTGTTAGTCTCAGTGATCTTATAGTAGTTACATTTACATGTTTGAGCATCTTGGATCAAACCATTCATAATGGAATAGGACTACCTTTTTAATAGGCTTACCAATATACTCTAACCCTGGTATTTTCTTAAGTTTCCCATGCCACTCATATTCCTTATCACTGGCATCCCATTTAACACTCACCTCACTATTGTCTATTTTCCCTACCCTGTTTAACTGTTTGGGATTTGTACTCATTTACAAAATAAATAGGCTAACTATAGGCTTTATTTGTTAGACCTTAGACTAAGTTATGCAAGTGGACATTGGTTATACCATTCATAAGATTATGCACTTATGTACAAAGTGTCATAGATCAAATTTTATGATTAAGAGTAATGATCATAATCAACACATAAAAGTATTACAAAATCATATACGTAAGATTTTAACCATGATGGAAATTGATCAAGGCATTGGTCATCATGTAATTGTTCAAAATATATGTACACATAGTGCCCAATTTGTGAACCTTGAATAATAAATAAATGAAAGTTTGAAATCAATTATAAGTCACTCATTATTACAATTTATCGAGATATGTAGATGTGCTCAATTTGCTTCATCTCCTATGAACCAATAGTCTTTGCATTTTCCTGCAGCATATTCAGGTTGGTTGCATACGGATATATTTGGCTTAATTGAGCTTTCCCTCCATTATCATTACAGTCAACTCGAGTTCTCATTGAATGAACATAAAGGTCAAAATAGTAAGAGAACAAATTTGATGTCTCCTTTGTAACGTATGCCTTGCATAGGAACCCTCAACTTGTGCTCTGTTTTTCATAGTTCTCTTAAAGCTCTCTATATCCTATTCAAATAGATACATCCACCTATCCATATACATGTGCTTTACATGCCAAGTGTATTGGTAAGTAATCCACGGAGTCAAAGACACTTAGAGTAAAGATTCTTTCCAATTTATAGAAAATGATGGGGATGTTTTTCTTCATCACTAAAAGATCTTGCACCTTAAAATTGAATGAGCATAAGTCCCTAAAGTACTCACTTAGCTTTATTAATAGCTTCCATAAATGACATGGTAGTTCCTTAATTGCAATGTGAAGAAAACACTCAATGAAAACATAACAATCATGACTTTTCATCCAAAACAACTTTCCTTGCTCGATATTTACACACTAACACAAGTTTGAAGGGTAAATGCTAGGCATTTTCAACTCTTGCACTTATCTATATATATTTTGTTTAGAGTAACATCTCTTAATTCTTGCAAGTTTAAATCAAAACATTTACACTACTCTTTCAAATCTTGTCTCGTCTAATCATTATCTGTAGTTTGATCAATGTCCATAACATTGTCAAACACATTTTCTCAATGAACATGGCATCTAAACTATAACGAACTACAATTACGCTCTACAACATAGCTTGGAAATTTGAATCTTTTTCCTACTTATATTATCTTTAGAAGATGTTTAACCTTTTCCTAAACTTGGTTGTGATTTAGTTTAACTGGAGACTCTTTGGTCACTATAGTTTATTTTCCTAAATCCATTTTTGATGTGCCTATATGGATGCCCACTCTCTAAGAATCTTCTATATATGATAGTCAAAGCATATGAATTTTTTCCACTATGTTTCAGTATAGATTCCTTAGAATCCTCCATATAAATTGGGCATGCTAATTTCGCTTTAGTCATCCATCCAAACAATCTTTTGTAAACTAGAAAACCATCAACTATCCATATGAGAGCTACCATTAGTCTAAAATTATCCTTCATTGAAATATAATGAGTTAATACACCCTTAGACCACAATTTTTCCAGTTCATCAATTAGGGATTGGAGGTATATATCAATTTTGGCTTTTGGATTTTTGGGCCTAAGGATTATATAAGTCAAGAACAAATGTGTACTTTTCATGCACATTTTAGGAGGAATATTAAAGGTGTAAGAATAATATGCTAACAAGATTATGGTTCATTAATTGATTTTACAGAGTATACCAATCAACACACAAGCCTAACCTTGTATTTCTAGGGTCATATTCAAACTTAGGATACACCTGGTCAAAATGCTGCCAAACATCACCATGAGATGGATGACTCATTACACCATCAGATATCCTATTCTCATTATGCCACCTCATGCGAGCTGTTGAGCTCATAGACACATACAATCTTCTTACTCTAGGGACCAATGGATCAAATAATTCATTCTCTTTTGCGACACATCCTTATACTTCCTGCTCCCCTTTGTTTGGCCTAAACCTCGGATCTCTACATAATTTTTATTCTGTCAAGGCAGTATCATGTGATACCTTAGGTCTATGTGTCCCTAGACGGTCTAGTACAACCTTAAAGTCTCCTAGGACCCACCCCTATTATCGGGAAGACTTTGGATGTAGAAAGTCAACATGAAATGTAGATCATGTAATTTTGATACTGCTATAGCGGTTGCAATTATAGCTTAGACCGCTATAGCAATTGTCAACTATTATAGTGGTCAGGGTGTAAGTAGGGTTGACTCACAGTCTCTAGAGACCATTATAGTAATCTTGTGTGCACATATAGCTATCAACCTCTATAACAGTATCCCCTTTATCAAAATAGGTCCAAAATGACATTGTTTTAGTTAATGGCCTACCAACCCTATTTAAACCCTCCTTATTCATGTTGCTCACTCCAAATTAGAAAACCATAAGCTCTTAACCTTCTTCCATTCCTTTACTCTCATACTCTCTCAATCTTACATCTTCCAAGCTTCAAGGTAAGGGATTGTAGATAGTTCATGCTTTTTCTCTCCTTTTCTCCATGTTTGTGGGTTTGAGTTATTTATGTTCTTAGTTGTTGTCAAGTTTGGGTATCTTTCCGATGTTCATAGAGTTTTTTAATGGTGTTAATAAATTCTCATGGTTTCCTTTTGCTCCTATGGCAGATGTTGGTGTCATCCCCACTCCATGGTGCTCTATTAGGGTTGATACCACTAGTTCTTTTGGCCATTATAAATACTTTCTTAGTCCTATGATATAAGAACATGATTTTAGAAATTTTTTTATGACAAATATGGATTATTATGAATTTGTACCAAGATTGGAGATTTTAAGTTAACTGAATTATCATGCAAATATGTTAGGAAAACTCATGGATCATGTTTTGCTATATAAATGATTTATCAAGCAATTATGATTAAGCATATGGTTTATTAACAATGTTATGCTTGATTAGAAATATCGAAACTTTATATTCAAAATTTTGCTTACAAGTCTAGAATTAGAGCCCAATCGTGGAATTAGAGAAAAATTATGAAATGTCTAGTTTTCTCATTATACAATAACTATAGAGAACAGACAGTGAGTTAATAGTTATAGGATTGTTAACTTTGGTACCAAGTTGTCCGCCAGAGGACAATCTCACCCTATCAGAGTATTCAAAGAATGGAATCTAGTTAGATATCCAACTTCAGGACTTTGTTAGGTGCCCTTCAGAGATTATAGTACATCTATGTACTATATTATTATGTTATATACAGATTCAAATATTCATGTTTTCTAATAGTTTATTGTTATGCATGGTTTATGAGAATAATTAGTTTATATGCATTAAATATCAAAATTGTTTTACAAATGATGCATTTCATTATTTATTTATGTATTCTTGTTGGTTGTCCCATGTAGGGGTTGCAGTTGAGAATCCACTCACTGAGTTTTAGATGAAAACTCACTTTTCTCTTTTTTTCCCTTACAGATATAGCTGTTGCATCTGATCCTCTTTAGCCTCATCTTCAACAGTTGTAGATTTTTAGCTTGGTGAGCTTTGCTTTTTAGTGAAGTATTATGTATTGTCATAGAATGCCCCAGTGATCTTGCGGATAGAGTTCCCGAACCATACACATTCTTTTGCACCATGATTTGAATTTGAATTGTAATTATGAATTTTTAGTTTTCATGGTTTTTGTATAGAGCAACTTGATTACATTACATATTATGATTATCGATTCAAACTTGATTAATGACATGAATTTATACTTGTTAGTTATGATTTGAAAATGCAAGTGATTTATATTAGAAATTGAAAAATTATATTTAAATTATGCATATAGTATAACTCAGTGCTCATGAGGCTTGCATAGAGATGAATTTCCTCACGTACCGGTCATATTTCCAATTCAAGTATGACACATCATCTTTATGATAAAACATGCATCCTTTCAAACAACAATCAATCTTTTCCTCTTTCAACCCTGGATACTAATTTTTTTTTTTTAGCTTGGTAAAAGTCTTTTGGGATGGCTTTAGGTTATGGACTAGGCTCTATATTAATGTCACCTGTCTGCTAATCAAATAAACTTTAACTCTGGCTGCCCTCTAACTTAATGCTCAATGTTCTTATAGTCAATGATAACTCTAAAAGCACACAACCTTTCCACAAAGGCTCTATTGCTGCCTCTAACAGACTATAAGACTTGATAACTGCTAGGTTGTATTCCTCAACTTCAGGGTTTGGAATCTTGTAATATCTTCCCAAGTACAACATCGGTCTTAAGCCATTACATCGAATTCAAGAGTTGTTACTTATAGATTAGTAGACCTTTCTTAAATATCTATAGCAAACTCGATTAACGTGTGTAATAACTAAGCGTAATTCTATTGAAATATATATAACAAAGAAACACAATATTTATTGGATACATAGTTAAGTACAAAAGATAGCTCTTCTATAAGCTTTAATACATATACACCCTCTATTACATTTATATACATATAACTTCAACTAAGTACAGTAAAGTAAAAACATTAACTACTAAACTACTGCAATCCCGCGTGCTTTCACATAGTAGCTACATCATTCTGTGGATCAACCTGGAGGCAACACAGGAACACAAAAACACGTAGGGGTGAGAATTATACAATTCTCAGTGGGGCAACTCCCCAATTACACAATCATAATATCGTCGTCATCACCCCAGCCACTTCGATTTATTAAGAAAGTGTGAGCATGCAATATATATATATATATATATATATATATATATATATATATATATATATATATATATATCAAAGGTTCGTTTTAAAGTTCAAAAACTAATTTTTCGAAGTGGATCTCTTTTATTGTTTAATTACTTAAAACGTGTATTTCATGACATCCAAGATCATAGAAATTCATTCAAGATTAATAATTTAATAAAATATACGTATACATATAGCAATTGCAATGATTTTCTTATGCCCTTAACATAATAAAGGGGGACTTTTCTGTGCCTTTTTTATATTGAAGGGGACGTTTCCGTGCATTTTTCTCTTTTCATCAATATAGGGTAGACTTAGTTCATATTGAATGGTATCTGCTGTGGATAACTCCACTTAGTTTATAATGAATGGTATCTGTCGTGGATAACTCCACAAATCATACCTGTAACGTCCCAATTTTTCTTATTGTGTAAAATGACCAAAATGCCCCTGAGGTCATTTTCACTGGGAACTTATGACAACCAGTCCATGCTATCATTTAGGGGTTAGTTTGATAATTGAAGGGGAATGGATGTATTGTTAATTCTGTTAGAGGTGAAAACCTCGATTTCCTGGTTTTTCTTGTACGTGAAATTACCAAAGCACCCATGTGATAATTTAATGCGGGATTAATTGCCGACTAAACCCAGATGTTACCCGGGAGTCTGGAATGTTATTTTTAAGGGATACATGACATTTGTATAAGCCCGGATGGTCCCGGGGATTTTTATACAAAATTACCATTTTGCCCCTGGTTAAGTGCATGATGAGCTTAATTGTGTGATTAAGGAAACATAAGCAATATTAGGCTCTAATTAGAGATTAATTAATTTTAATTATTAATCTTAAGTCAAAATAGATAATTGAGGTTAATTAGGGCCTAAGATTGCTTAGGAAAATTCAAAATCCTTTCCTTAATCTAAGACTTCGTGTCATGCATATAATAGTGTTTTCTCTCTCCAATTCCTTAAATCATGGAACCCATGATGTGATAAGATTCCTAGCTAATAAAGGTGAATTTACTTTAATTATGCAAGACAACTTCCTAATCTTGTCTTGCATGGCTTTAATTATTTGCTCACTAGCTCAAATACTCCATTGACAATTCCTAACCAAATGCCAAATCAAGTTTATCTTTAAACACAACTCCTAACACAAAAGAAAGAAAATATCTCCTCCCCCCCATGCCTTCCTCATGGCAAGCCATCCCCCCCATATCTCTACATGGCCACTCCTTGCCCATACTCCCCCATATTTAGTTTTTTATTTTAACACACAAACTTTCATTTCTTTCCATCCACTTTTTTGGCCAAGACTTTGTGTCAAAAAACTTGCTCTCAAATTTTCTCTTCTCTCACTTCTCAAAGACTCTCTTTCTTCCTCCACCACTACAAGAACCACCATCCACCACCACCTCTCAACCTCAAACCATCACAAATCACCTGCAAGAAACATAACCTTTCCATCTTTAAACACAAGAACTCAAGAAAAACTTTCTTTCTTTTCCTTTCTCTCTTGGCCGAAAGTGTTATTGCTCAAAGAGAATATTTTTCTTCTCATTTTCTTTCACAAAGATCAAGCTTTTCCTTGCAACAAGAAAATATCTTTGGTAGGGATTTTTACTTTGAGTTCTTTTCTTTTTCTTTGGCTATTTTGGGTTTGAATGAATGATCAAATGTTGGTTCTTTTCTTTCCTTCCATTTTCGATTTTAGACTTCTCTTTTCCTTTCTTTTCTTTCATTTTCGGTTTGGGTTTTTCCTTTTTCTTTCTTTATTCTTTTTAGTCTTGTTGTTGGTCAATGGTTAGAAACCATGGCTTGATGATGAGGATCTCTGATGTTGGTAGTGTTATCCTCGTTTGTTTGACCTCTAAAGCTCAAGGTTTCATTTTTGGATTTTAAGACTTCATAGCAAGTAAAAATGCCATTTGGTTTTCTTTGTTGGTTTTTCTTTTGAGCTTGATGGTCAGTCTAAGGAAACAAGGTTCTTGGAATCATGGTGTTGATGGACTTTAAAGCTCATGTCCATTTTGTAAAATTGATCGGTGTTTTAGAGTTTATACTTTAAATAGGAGTATTGAGCTTAGAACTTAAAGAGATAACAAATGGAATTGCATTCATATTTATATTTCAAATTCTTGCATTTTATGTTTGTATTTAAGCCTTGAACTTCATATTTATATTTTCATTGTCATCACCTTATAATATCAAAATTAAAATAAGACTTGCATTAGCATGTTTATGTTTATGTCATCACTTAAATATCTAAAGCTCAAGACTTACCCTTTTCAACTTACATAGGAATTTCGGTTCCATGGACATTTACCTTTACAAATATGTTTTGGTTTCAAGAGGACAAAGTTTTTAGAGTTTAGTGTATCATTGCTTTGAGATTTCAAAACTTGTACCTTGTGATTTCTCTTAAAAGGGATTAATAACTCCTAAAGTATTGAAGTAAGGTTTTATGATTAAAATTTTAGTAATGAAACTTTTAATTCTTTTGCTGCTGACCTAAAGTATTTATTTATGTTTCTAAAAGGATATTTTGCTTCTAAGAATATCCTTTGACTTAGAATTAATTTTGAGTGAAATTAGTTGTTAGAAATGCTTGATCTTGCAGCTTTTTGATGCTATTAGAAGTTAAATTATGGCTACTGATTTGATTCTTTTAATTCTATAATATGCTGTTTGGAATGGTTTAGAGATGTAAAAATTGCTATTAATTGTTGTTAAATCATCCTCGGCGCCTTAGGTAAAAAGTAATAACTAGAAACACGTAAAATTGTAATTTTGGAAGCCTTTGACAACTCCATTTTTGATTACTGCCCAAACTGATTCAGTACTGTATGGTGCTGTTTAGGGTCGTTTAAGTGTGTGAATTTGTTAATAATTAGTGTAATAATTATTTTTAGCACTTAGGGAAAGACTAGTAACTAGAAAGGATCAAAAATATGATTTCTAGAACTCTTAAGGAGGAATTATGGATTCTGTTTCAACAAGTTATAATTCTATAGAAATATTTTTGACACTTAGTAAATGTGTAAGAATCACTCATAATTGGTATAGGAATTAATTTTAGCATCTTAGGGAAAGCCAGTAACGAGAAAGGGTAAAAAATGTAACTTTTAGAATCCCGAAACGGTCTAATTTTTAAGTGCTGTCCAAGCCTTACAGCTTTGTTTGGTAATGTTCATGAGGTTAAAAATCAGTGGGAATCACGGTAATTGATCTTTTAGATGCATAAAAGAATAGTTAGTAATGTTAGGTTAAATCGAGTTGTAGTTTTGACCCGTTTAAGGACTAATAAGTAATTACCGGTAACTTGAGCATGAAAGTGTGAATAATACCTGTGACGATCTTTAATACATTGTATATATGTATGTACACCTTGTTGAACATAGCATATGCATTAGCTGAATCCAGTCCTTGATTCCAGCATGTTGGGTGGGAGCATGTTTACCTTTCAATAAGATATTGATGATGGCATGCTTGTGTGAATTATTTTATGATGTATGAAAATTATGATCGGGATATTTTAGATGCATAGTTGAAGTGCTTTGTAAGCATGAAATGTAAAATGATAAGTTATGATATGATCATATATTGCATCTCTAAACAACATGCTAAAGTTAAGGTGACATAAAACACATGGCAATGATCTTTTAGATTCCTCGAATTAAAGGTTATGAAAGGTGATCTAAGTAAGTTGTATGCTCATAATAAAAAAGTTAAGTTAAGGCAAGGAAGTGATGTGTTTCCCTCTTTATTATCCCATATTAAATTTGGTGATGACTAGTTAGGTGGAGCTCATCCTAGGCGATCGGTGAGGTGAAGTTTTGGTGGTTATTGTAAAATTGCCGAGGAATGTGAGATGGTTGGTTTGGGATGGTTATGTAAGAGGGTGGCTATTAAAAAAGGAACTTGAGAATTCAATTATGAGGAATTACATTATCGTGGGTACTCTTGCCTCCCATGCATGCTAAAAATTATATCGTTCAGCATGTTTGCATTCCTTTATTCGTCATTCGATTGCATAATTTGAATGCTAAGTCACCTAAGAAAGAAAAAGAGGAAAGATTGCATGCATAGTGGATATGTTCCTTATGTTTCTACATTATGTCATTGTGTACTTGGAATGTTACATAAGGTATTGACATGCATTCATGATTTAGCATGCTATATTCATAATATTAAGATACATGCTAAAAGACACGGGCCTTGGCTAATGGTATTTGTAACTTAATAAATAAACCTTATTTATGCCTACTACTTTCATAATAAAACTCGAGGTTCCTGGGGATGATGATGATGTCACATGTATGGAGATGAAAACCCTATTGAGATTCTTATTTAAATTTCTTACCCCCTCTCTTTCTTTCTATCTTCGTCTTTAGACAAGATCGATGACGATGCTTGTGGACTTCCTTGAGATGTCAGCATAGGAGTTGCTCCATGGTCTAGATCAGAGTGGCGCAGCAGAAGTGGAGATAAAGGCCTTCCTGTTTTCAGCTCTTAGAAGTTGTCTCGTCTTCGCATATGCTCATAACTTAGTTCTAGTAGATGTGCACCCACTAGGAGTTAGTTACTTTTTAATCATGTTTGGCTTTTGTATTAGTGTATGCTCAGCCTCTATGGGTGAGCTCAATATATTTTGATATGGTACTATGATTGTGGGATATTTCCACATTATTATTTTTACTATTTGATATGATATTCGAAGTAAATGTTATGATGTGATGAATTTCGCAGTTTATGTTGTACCTTGTTGTGGTTTACATGAATGCTATGTGATGAATATTTATACGTTATAATGTATACGCAAATGGTTCATAGTTCGATTTTTTTTTAAAAAATAGGTTGTATTTTCCATAGACTTATTTTCGAAGCTCAAAATTAGTAAAATTCTAAGATGAAAGAGTAACAACTAACGATTAACCATTATGCGTCCTAGGCGTATTGTGTTGAAAGTTAGGGTGTTACAATACCTAACATAAGTCTTGTTTCTGTTTTGCACATACGTCAAAATATGTACGAGTGAAATTTATATATTCTCTTTTCTCATATAACTGCATCATATACTTTCTTTTCTCAAATGCATGCATAAGCCACATATAGGCATTCATTCACAATGCAATTTCAACCACGCCTTATAAACCAATCTTTACTTCATCTAGCATGCATTTGCACATCACAAGTCACATGACCAAATATTTAACATCAAGTATTCATGTCCTACTAGAACCAAAATGCCATTACACTATTAATTCATGTCTTTGGTTCATTTCTAGTAATTGAGCTGATTTTACACCATTGTAACACAAATTTATTTGCATATCAAACAATCAACTTAGAGCCTATAAAAATTATCCAAGAACTTCAATGTGTCCCCAAGGTCCTTAAAAATTTCAAACCAAAAAGAGTTCTCCAACTATATTAACAAAATTAAATAAATTCGGAGGTCAGAAATCCCCTATTTCTACCAACAATCATAGTTCTCAATTTTATTATCCTATCAAATGATCATATCATCTTACAAAAATTCAAGGTTGGACTTCAATATGTCCTCAACACTCTGTAAAAATTTCAAGTGATAATTCAATTATTTGTTATGGTAACAAAATTAGCAAAATTCAGAGCTTCAGAATTGGCTGTCCAGACAACTTAACAATAGTCTCGATTTCCTATTTTTTGAAAATAGTAAAAGTCATCTTTAAGAACTAAAAATAATCATCGAGTTGCCTTAGGATGTTAGCTTCCACATATAACTTTTTTAGCTCATAAAAACAACCATAAATACATCAGAAAATTTGTGAACTATAACATGTCTGAAAGAAATTTAAAAATCCAGCAACATAGTCCAAGATTCCTTTTGACAAAAATGATTTCTAACATCATCCAAACATTCCACCAAAATTACTACATCAATATCCATATATTATAGCTAAAGAAAACAAAAAATATTCAGCCAAATCAGTAAACAAATAATAAGAATGGATTTGAAGTAAAAGAGGTTTAAAATACCCTACTTTGGTGGCTTTAAGGATCTTGGCTCCAAGGATGATCCAAGAATGGTTTCTTTTACTTCAAAACCTTCAAATCCACACCATATCCTTCCTTAGGTAGCAGATTGTGAGCTCTCAAAGTATAAAAAAGTTATAGATTCAAATTCTAATCGGTTAGTTTGGTAGATTATAGAGAGTAAAACAAGTTTTGTGAAGCAATCTTGGTGTTTTAGTGACTTTGAGCTTAGATTTTGGGGACTTGAAAGCAAGAATGAAGGTTGGAGATAAAGAAAAATGGAGGGCTATGTTTCTAGGCCTCTTGGCTGAAAATGATGATGGTGGGGTGATAAGGTTGGTGGCTTTGAATTTATCTTGAGTTAGATGTCATAATTGTGTAGTTAAAGTATGTATTTCTTTCTTTTTTGGAAAAAAAATAATATGGAAGGCTATGATCTGATTTGATGGTCAAAGAATGGATCTTGCCATCCACTTGGCTCATAATAAGTGGCTCACTTTAACTTGATGAACAAGTAGCTTGGTCTTAAGATTGGACACCGAAATTCCACCGAACGAGTGAGATATTAGCTCCCGAGTAAAATAATAGTTAATGAAGGGCAATGATTTAATCCTTGCTATCCACCTGCCATAAAGTGGTTAGTAAATGTCACTTGGCCACTAAGTAACTTGTATGGTGTTAACAATTGCACATCAAAACTTTACGAACGGGTGAAACACCGTACTCGGATAATAAGACATTGCTCAAAAATTAATTGTAGGTATAAAATCTCTATTTCTAACTATTTCTAACCCTAACCCTATGTTTCCCCAATTTTGGGTATCTTCGGGTTCCAATTCTAGGGTTTCAGCTGTCTTGACGGGTCCGTGGGGCTCGTGAGGTCACTATTCACCCCTGGCCCAATTTTTTGTTTTTAAACACGTCCATTGGGTTATCATCATCATTGATAAAACTGTTAGATTTTTGAAATTATGACTAATAAAGTCCAAATTAATTTTTAAATAATTTTTAGAGTGTTACAAATCTAATCTAATTTCATTGCCAACACATTGGAAACCATTTCTTCGCAATAACTACAATTTTCTTCCCAAGTCGCATAACCCATTTCCTAACCTCCTATATGCACCTTACTAGAACTTCCTCCAATATAACCCATGCCAAACTTATTTTTCGCTGCAACTTTCCTATGATCAATCCAAACCTAATACTCAGGCTTGAACCCATGTTTGTACAAATGATACCTGATTGTTCTAATCCCTAAAAACCTCCTGTATTGACACTTAGCACAAGGACACCTAAATTTTTGTTCATTAATAAAATGTTTTGAATTACAAGCAACAAGAACACACCTTTATAGAATTATGATTTAATCTTCCTAACATGGGTGCAACCTATCATATGTCATTGAGCAATACTTGTTTAACCTCAAAATTAAAACACAACACTTTATCAATCACTGAAAAATTAGAAGCATCTCCTAGAACCTCCTTTTCTCTCACTAACATATTAATTGAATAATTTTTGGAAAAGTCTCCTGTAATATAGGAGTACCCCTTAAGTTCCCAATTGTGTTTAGAGAATTCAAGCAAACAAATTAATTGAACAAATTTTGATAGAGTTTCCTATTGAATAGGAGTATTCCCATAAATTCTAATTTATGTGTAAAGATAGTTTTCAAACAAACAAATTAATTGAAAATTTTTTTATAGACTCTCCCCTAATACATAAGAGTTATCCCCTTATATATTATGTTTAGACAACACGTGAACAATTAATCCAATCCTCTTCTAGTAACAATTAAATGGACACATCTATTAAAATCAAACATTTTGATCAATCCTACAATTCATTCTAGTGCCCACCCACTTTTTTCTTTCACAACATGCAATCAAGAAATCATATAATCCCACATCAATAATGAGAAATAATGCTAAGCCTTCAGCCCAATGGTCCTACAACTATGTCCTAACAAATTTAAGTCTCTTAACATTTTAATAGATAAAAAATAAAATAAAATACACATTGTACTTACTAGATCTTCAATCAAAATCAACAAAAATAAATCCAGCATTCCAAAGACTCCTCCACAGTGCTAAACATTCGAAAAAAACACTTGATTAATTATTTTTAAATTACAAGAAAAACAAAAATTATCAAATATACTTACCAAATATTCATTAAATACTAGTCACAAACCGTATCATGCTCTAGCAGTACTCCTCTACAATCCTAAACATACCAATAAATCTAAGTTATAGACAATTTAACCTAACAATTTAGAATACTGAAATGCAAACATAAAAGACCAAATAAAAAAAGTAAACTGATTAAAATGTGGAGAACAATGCTAGGAACACAATGGCAGTATTTTCGTTTGTAAAATGATGGCTTTGGAAAGTGACAACAGCCACAAGCTGTGGCATGGCAAAGGCAACTTCAGATAGGAGAAAAGGAAGCAAGTGAAGAGAAAAAAGAGAAATAAGGAGGGAGAAAGGGATTCTCACGTTTTGATGTGTATTTTTAGTATCATCGATGGATTTTTCATTTGTAATACATGAAATGAAACACAACATTTCAGTTACCCCAATTACAAACAGAAAATTCATTTGTAATTAGTTTAATGTGAAATTTATATTATAGATAGATAATCCACCTATAATTAAAAAAAATAAAATTCATTAATTATAGATGGTGTTGCAAATGGGTTACCGAACAAAAACTTAAAAAAAAAATCTCACTAGTTATAGACACACTCCTTGCCATACTTAAATAAATAAATAAAAAATTCAACCATTACAAACAGAATTATAGACTCATTTCCCAAAATAAAGAAGAAAAAGAAAAACAATTAAATTATAGAAGGGTGAATCTATTTTTAATTTTCTCAAAAATTTAAAAATCTTATCAAAGAACATTTGTATGTAATTTTGATTGCAATCATTTGCGTTGTTTAGCGTCAACTATTACAGACAGAATTACTAATAGGTTGTCTGTATTTCTCATTTATTTTCACCTACTACCTAAATCCATCTGTATTTCGTCTCTGTTTTTGATAGATATGGATCCGTTGATAATATTCCAACTATAATTCACAAGTTTCTAATAGTGACTATAATTTACCCAATTTTAGTAGGTTGTTTTTGTTTGAATTTATTTA
This sequence comes from Dalbergia cochinchinensis, assembly GCA_031216125.1. Lineage (NCBI taxonomy): Eukaryota > Viridiplantae > Streptophyta > Magnoliopsida > Fabales > Fabaceae > Dalbergia > Dalbergia cochinchinensis. The sequence goes on along the minus strand of CM062373.1, from coordinate 45,659,170 downwards.
TACAATAATGTTACATAAAAATATATTAATCATTTGTTTTATATTAAATTTGGACCACTGACGACTAATTTATTTTCGTATTCATAACTTATTTTTTAATAAATAAATTAATAGATAAAGTTATTTATAATTATAAAACTAAATATAAAATATATTATGATAAAAAATTCTAATTATAAAAAATATGATTAATAAAAGAAGTTTTAGGGTGTGAAATATGATTACTAAAAGAAGCCAAACTCGTGCGTGAAAATGAAGCAGAAATGTAAAGTTGTAGAATATGAGCAAATTGAATGAAATGAATACTTGAGAGAAGATTGTATTCAACAGAATGAGAAAACTAATGTATACAATAGAGAGGTGTGCCTGATATAATGGCATCAATTTATGAGATAAGTTCTATGTGTTTGGTTCACTCATGGAATGTTGGGTTAGCATCTAGATGTATGGCTACTTGATTGTCACAATAGAGAGTTGTAGGTGTGATGAATGGAACCTGAAAATCTTACAGAAGGTAGGTGATCCATTGTACCTCACAGGTAGCAATGGCCAATGTCCTGTATTCCGCTTCAGATGAGCTATGAGACACTGTATGTTGCTTCTTTGATTTTTAGGAGATGAGATAGTGGCCAACATATGCATAGTATCTAGTGAAATACCTCCTTGTTTTAGGAGATCTAGCCCAAACAGAGTCACTCAATGCTTTCAATTTTACCTTAGAGTTTTAGGGAAAGAATAAACCTTGACTAAGGGATGATTTGAGGTATCTTATGATTCAAATGGTAGCTTGATGATGAGCCTTCATTGGCTTGGAAAGAGACTGGCTGAGAATAGTGACAGCAAAACAAATATATGGTCTTGTATTGATCAAGTAAAGTAACTGACCTGTCAATCTTCTATAACCACTAATATCTTCAAAAGTCATCACTTACCAACCAAAAGGTGTTACTCATAGGAGTGGTAGCTAGTTTACAAGCTAGCATTCTAGCAGACTCAAGTAATTTCAGAGTATATTTTCTTTAGCATAGAGAAATACCCTTTGAGCTCCCGGCCACTCAAGGCCCAGAAAGAATTTCAGTGGTCCTAAATCCTTGATTTTGAACAAATCATTAAGTTTCTGCTTCACAGTTTTAATCCCATTGCGGTTATTACCACATAGGATCATGTCATCCACATATATGAGAAGGGTAGTGAATAAGTTGTCTAGGGCTGATTTTGTGAGTAAGGAATGATCTGCTTAGGATTTTTTGGAACCTAATGAAAAGAGGACTTAAGAGAGTTTAGCACATCATTGACTACTGACTAGGGAAAGACCATAAAGAGACTTTCTGAATCGACATACTTGGCCTGGCTTCGGAGGTGTAACTCCTTGAGGAACGTCCATATAAACTTCTTCATTAACGTCTCCATGAAGATAAATGTTATTCACATCAAGTTACTCAAGAGTCTATCCTTGTTATGCTGCCAAAGCCAGCAGTAATCTAACAATAGTTAGCTTGTCCACATGTGAAAAAAGTCTCGAAGAAATCATTCCCCTTAGTTTGGGTGAAACCTTTTGCAACCAACCTTACCTAGTCTCTTTTGATTGAGCCATCAGCCTTGAGTTCAACCTTATACACCCATTTACATCCCATTGGTTGTTTGCTCGAAGCAAGTTAGCAAATTCCCAAGTACCAGTTTGATTCAGAGCAGATATATCAGCCTCCATGGAGTTCCTCTACTTTTCATATTGTAGCTTGCTTAAAGATTGAGGGTTATGTGGCTTGAGAAATATTTAGGATGTAATTCCTATGCTAAGGAGAAAGATTAGAGGAAGAAACAAATTTGTCAATAGGATACAATACACCATTAGATGATTAAGTTGCTGTTATAGATAATGCTAAGTTGCAATGGAAGTCTTTAAGTTAAGAAGGAGGTTTCTTAGCTCTTTGAGATTTCTGATAGGTACAGGGGATAAAGGTGGTATAGGTACAGTGCCTGGTGAATTTTAAGGGATTGGTTGTGTGCCTGTGTTTTGTAATAGTTTTGAGGTGTGTGGTGAAGGAGAGGTGTGTAAAGTTTGTATGTGAATTATGCCTAATATGAGAGGTAGTGATAGAGAAGGCATGTTGTCACTACAGTTTGCAATAGATTATTGATTTGGTACTATATGTGAAGAATTTTGAATAGACTAACTAAAAGGAAAGATGTTCTCATTAAAAAAGATATTTCTATAAACAACAATGTTTTCATTTTCAAGGATGTAGACTAAAATGATCCTTGACTCCTAATCTAAATCCAAGATAGACACCTTGTTTAGCTCAAGGGTCAACCTTCTTTCTATTATGAGTTCGAGTTGAAACAAGGCATTGGCAACTAAAAGTCCCAAAAAAGTCAAATCTCAGAGTTGACCTTTTAGTTTCTCAAAAGGAATTGTACCTTGTGGGGATTTTCTTGGCATTTGGTTTATTAAAAAGAAAAAAAAAACTAGCTACTATGTAGGTCCATAGTGTTTTATTTGAATTAGATTGAAAAAGAAAGGGTTTTAGTAGTATTCATGATGTGCTAGTGTTTTCTCTTATCAACTCCATTCTATTAAGGAGTTTCAACGCAAGATTTTTGATACACAGTTCCTTTTATTGAAAAAACTTGGTCATGTTCAATTCAATTTCATTGTCTTATCTAAAACACTTAATTGTGCAGCAAAATTGAGTTTCAATCATTGTCAGGAAGGAGATAATTGAAGCTACTGCTTCAGATTTATGTTGTAAAAAAAAAAAACCTTGTATTCTAGTAAAATCATCTACAATAGTGAGATAATTTCTATGACGATGTATTGAAGTACTAGTATTTGGTCCCCATATATCAATTTGCTAACTTAGTATGACTAATTGGAAAGGAATTCCATTTTTGTTTTGCAAGTGGACATATGCTACAAGTATTACTAAGGAAAAATGTTTGTGTAAATGTACTAATTTTTATGGTACAAGTGGCCTAATCTCAGCTGCCAAAGAGTCATTACAGAATCTACGATTATGTTTACTGTTGCTTGAGTCTTAGTGTTCGTGCATGGACTTCCAAAGACATATAGATCATTTACAGCATCAACAAATCTAATCATCTTCTTGGTGGCCGAGTCTTGAATTGAACAACCAAATTCAATGAAAAGGTAAAAACAATGTAGTGAAGTAACAAGTTTCTTTATAGAAATGAGGTTGAAGTAAAAACCAGGTAGATATAGTGCATTATCCATGTAAAACACATTAGAAAATCTTATAGAACCTACAGTATTAGTGGGAACAAAAGATCCATTTGGTAATTTTATGTGGATGGTTTGTATGGTTTGGTGTATGTAGAAGAGGGTAAAGGTGATACAAATATGATCTGTTGCTCCTAAATCTAAAATCCAAACAGTTGAACTAGATTGAATGTTTAGAGTAAGATGTGTTAGGGCGGGGGATGTCCAGGAACCGAGCCCAACCTTGGCTACCATATTGCTCCCCCATCAGCCAACCGCTCTTCCCAATCCGGGAACCGAGCCCAACCTTGGCTCTGATACCACTGTTAGGGCGGGGGATCCCAACAGGGGGAGACACAACCAATGAGCTAAGTGAGAGTACCATAATACCGGGTCGGATGCCATATCTTGACCCAAAATCTTAAGGCAATGAGTCATGGATCCTCCCACATTATATACTACTCACTTAATCCATTCTCAACCAATGTGAGACTTCACCTCTCACACTTAACCTCAACAAGATGTATACTTGAATCAATGTTAGTGATGGAGGAAATCTAGTTTATTGTAGAAGATTAGGTTGTAGCAAGCCGCACCTAAAATTGCTCAAGGAAAGATATATAAAGGACCTTGAATGTGCTCAATTGTTAAACCAATATTGGAGACTTGCTAAACCTCTTCTCTAGGTAGATCCTCAATCATCTCAGTAACAAAGGAGACCAAGTTTACTGAGCCTGCCCCTTTCTTGAAATTTCGGGGAAATCCATGCTTTATAAAGCATGTTTTGATAGTATGTCCTGGTTTTTCCACAGTGGCTACACATTTTTTAGACAAAGGTTGTCTCTTGTTGCACATTTTCTCAGACCATTGGTCATATTTGCAGCATAGTTGCTAAGACTATCGTCTACGACTTTGTAGTCTTCTACATTTTCACCACATAGTTGTCTTGTTAGGAAACTAACCCAAATACCCTATTTACCTCAGGTAAGGGATCCATAAATAAAATCTGGGATCTGACATTAGAAAATATGTCATTATGGACTTTTAGAAACCTCATCATGAAATCATGTTCTCTATAATCTACAACTCTTGCACATTCATTGAAGGCCACAAGCACAAGGTTTAACGAGATGAAAATTTTCAATTTCAATCCAAATTTTCTTCAGTTGGGTAAAGAAATTAGGCACACTTAAGAACCTTGTTTGAGAGAGTATAGTTCTTCATTCAAATTAGCCAACCGCATGTGATGACTTCAGAGAATCTCTGTTTAAGTTTTGCCAATAGTTCTGAAGTATTCTTGACAAACATTACACTTTGTGCAATTTCTGTGTTGAGACTTTGAATGATCCAAGATCTAATATAGGCGTTTTTCTTTTCCCAATGGACCTTCATTGGCTCACGAAAGGCAAGCTCAGAGATGGATCCATCCAAGAAACCAATCTTATTCTTCGAATATAAGGCTATAAGGCTATAAGCATAGCCAAAGCAACACAAAGTAATTCCTCACTTGCCATGGTTGTTGAAGCCAAAGGAATTTGATCCTTTTCCACAAATGAAGCTGCATCATGATTGTTTGCCATGATTGTGTCTTGCTTTGATCAAGAGCACAAGAAACCAAGCATTTTACAGATGAAAGAAAAGGCTTTTGATAAAAGAAAAAAGAAAAGGCAATGCAAAGCCCCCTACTTGGAGGGCTCTGGTACCATGTGTGAAAATGAAGTAGAAATGCAGAGTTGCAGTGGAAGAATGAGAGCAAATAGAATGAAATGAATACTTGAGAGAGGATTGTATTCAACATAATGAGAAAACTTGTGTACACAATAGAGAGGTGTGCCTTATATAATGGAATCAGTATATGAGATAACATTCTAACTAATACAACTAACTAACTAACCTAGCACACTCAATGACACATGTAAGCTAACTTATACGTAACAGCTAGAATTACTTAACTACTCATTGTAGCTTAGTTATGACTTTGGTAAATATCTCCAATACTTACTATTTACTAAGCTACTTCTACAAAAGAAAATTTAAGGTGAACTTGCTTTTAAGGTGAACTTAGAATTGTAAAACAATATGATGCATAGTATAAGGCCTGATAGTATTAGCTAATACTATACAATCAATTTTTATCACGTGTTTTATGTCACATATAGTATAATGTTATGTGATCAAATCATTTTTACCACTCGTCACCTACCACCTGCCAGTCATTGCTAGTCACCGCACACCAACCACTGGTCACTACTCGCCACCAGTCGATTGCCACCCATCTTCCCCTAATCCCTGTTTGCCATCCCGATCACCCCTAGCCCCTTGCTCATTGCCGCCCGCCCACTCATTCACCGCCAGTTATGTGGCGCACTAAAAAATGGATAGTATAAAAGTTATACAATGAATTCCTTATACTATACTATTAGACTTTATACTATCATGTTTAATGCTATCAGGTCTTATCCTATACGATCCACTAAATAGGGCCGAAAGGCTAAGTTGCAGATATCCATTCAAAAGCAACAAATTACTATTTCTCCATTTGAGGGTGTATGTACATTTCCTTTGATTTGGCGGTTGTATTTATTTTATTTTATTTTGATATTTTTTAAATTATATTGGTCGCATGAGATTTGAACTACGCCATATATATTATTTAAACTTCTAACTATCAGATCATCCTATCTACTTAATTGGTGCTTTTATTTAATTGATGTCAACTATATATACTCATATAAACAAAAACAGATTATTTATTTCAGAAAGATAATATGGAATATCCAAATTTTTATTTTTATTTCTTATTGTTATGCTTGATGTTTAAAGTGGTTTTTGTTTATTTGCTCTCCATTATCTCATTATTATCACAGCTATCATTTATTGGCAATAGTATCGACACATGATGTTGTTATCTTGACTCATTGTCTTCCATTAGTGTCGTTTTGGTCAAGATTGATTGGAGACAATAGCATGATGGATGTCGGAGGAACAAAATGCTGTATCAATAATCGAATATAATGAGCTTGTTTCTGCAAAGAATTTAAATGTGGGGCACGTGACATTGATTCTTAAGAGTGATATTCACTTGTGCTAATATTTATCCTGCACTTGGTTGTTGGTGACCAGTTTTGGACGCAACTCATCATGTTTCCGTTTTAAATGCGGCAACATCAAGTGACCTGTGAATACTATCACTTAAAGGGAAAATTGTGACATCATTTCAATTGTTTACTATATCAATAGTACCATGCTGAGAGTTTCCATTTTCTTTTTAATGATTTCAAGATATGCATCATGAATTAAACAATTGACTTTTCCCTTGCAATTATTTATAAAATGATTTGGTTTGAGATACTATGATCTCAATTAACAACTACTTCATTTCATTCAGGTATGTATACATCGCACTGAGATGGTAAGTCTACGTTAATTCTTACACATAACACAGTTTGAAAAGGATCGGGCAATCACAATAAGTTTTGAATTATCAATCACAGAACTTTTTTTTTTTTGTTTAAAAAATACCATAGCACTCTGAAGAACGCAACGAGAAGTTAAGGCAGAGGCATAAGGTGCAACAATTTGTGGGAGTAGTAGAGAACACAGCAAAAAATTAGGTCGCATGATCCTTTAAATTTATATGTAATATAATCCAAGGGCTAAGAATCTTATTCATATTTCTCACATGAGAAACTCATTCTCATGTGTGTGTGTATATATATATATATATATATAGAGAGAGAGAGAGAGAGAGAAGAGAGATAGTTTCTCCAGATAAGAAAAATGTCACATGGCAATTCCTTCTTACTTTATTTTAATTTCTCACCCAAAATTTCAATTACTTTTATTTAATATTTTTTATTTTGTACTCTTTATTTTTTATTTCAAACAAAATTAATTAATTTATGATTCAAGTCTCAATTAATATATGATTTTATTCTTAATTTAATTATATATGGATCGAAATTAGATCGTTGCAACATATATAAGTTGATTCATTTTACAATATATAAGAATAAAGAAATATATTGATTGATTTTATTCTTAATTTTACTATACTTATGATTTCCATTTTTTCCCACTTTTACGATATATTAATTTCACATTTGAAATCTTAATTTTGATTTCAATATCTAAAATTAGTATATCAGCTAATTATGCCTAGGAAAGGAAAAAAATCACGAAACAAAAAAAAATCAACATATGATTGATTAATAATTAGTATAAAACTTAAAATTAATTTTTAAAATCAATATTCAATAAAACATTTAAATAATCTGATTTGATTTTTAATTTTAAATGATTATATGATTTTTATCTTATTTCAGGTTCAAATTTTTTCTGTTCAATTTTATTTTTTTAACATCAAATTCAATTATTTTTTAATGTCAGTTGTTATATTTGTCAATGATTGCTTAGGAAAACATATGTCCTAGATCAATTGATTGATTGATTAGAAATATATATCTTCTATATCAATCGATTGATTATTGATTTGTGTATTTAAATTAATTTGAATAAAAAATTATTGATAGGCTTATTGGTTTAAATTGATTTGAACCAAAAATTTATTTGTTGACTCATTTTACCTGAGCGAACTAATCAAATATTTGAAATTTTCTAATTATGTGTTTCAATATTTAATATGATTTAACTATTTTGTTAGTATGTAACGATATTTAACTATTTTTTTCCAATATCTAATATGTACCAAAGAATATTTTGTTATATAAGTTGATTCTTTTTATATCAAATCCTATCTATATATCAATTGGTTGATTAATTAATTCAATGTGTAATAAATCCATATGAGAGTGTTAATCGTAAATTAAATGTATAATCAACTTTTTCAATCATATTATTATATATTGGTTTAAATTGATCAAAGTCAATCCATAAATTAAATCAATCAAGGCTCAATCAAGGATTATGTATTGATTCAAATGGATTGGAATAAAAAATTTGTTGATTGATTGTGTATGAGTGCCTATATCAATTGCTATTTATTCTTTGTTGTTTTTGTGGCTTGAAAAGATAGTTTTGAAATAGAATTACTCTTCTTAATTCTAGGCATCCTATGAAATAGGAGGCTAGGAGAATGGAATGCTTTCCATTATTTTACGGATAGTTAGTATTCATAAGTTTTGCCTATAAATTGAAATTTCATTCATTTGTTAAAACATTTCAAACACATAACACATTTTCTCATTGAGAAGTTTGTTTCTTTTCTTCTCTTTGTTTTCATTGGGTTGAGAGTTTTGAGTGTATACACTTTGAGGTGTATTTAGGTTTGGGATGTTGAGAAGTATATAAATTTCTTTTGTAATCTCCATTATACTTTTATATCAATTATAGAAGTTTGATATGTGAACGCAAGTTATAAGCTGAACCACATTTTATCCTCTTATATCAACTTTTTTTCACTATTATTATAACAAACTGGTATCAAAGTGCTTATAGTGTTCAGGGCAAACTTGATGAAAAGAAAATATGACGACAACTAAATTTGATATTCAGCAGTTTGATGGCCATATCAATATAAGTATCCTGAAGGTCCGTATAATGGCAGTTCTTACAAACCAAAATCTAAAGGTAGCACTTGATAGAAAAGATAAGAAACCTAGTACCATGAAAGACTTCGAGTGGTAAGAAGCTGGTCAAAAAGCTCTTTCTACCATTCAATTATCAATTACAAATGATGTACTATAAGAGGTCTTATCAGATAAAACTGCAACATCATTATGGAACAAGCTGGAGTCATTGTATTTGAAGAAGAAGGTGGCCAATCGTCTTAAAGTGTTACAATGCTTATACATGGCTGAGGGTACGTCTATTAGAACACATATTTTTTACTGTACCTTACTCATTATGGATTTGAAGAATATGGATAAGACATTCTTTAGTGAGCAATAAGCAATGATGTTGCTTTGTTTACTACCTCCTTCTTACAAGCACTTTCAGAGAACACTCATATATGGGTGTGAGCGCCTTAATATTGATGAGGTGAAGTTCACATTAATGAGTCTTGAGAAGATAGAGCACGATAACAGTGGACATGATGACCCTGTAGCTAGCTTGTTTGCTTGGGGAAGATCAAAGGAGGTGGGTTCGAGTAGTCATAGCAGATGGAAGTCTAGATCAAAATCTAGACAACAAAGAAGGTGTCATTATTGCAAGATAGAAGGGCATTGGAAAACAAATTGGCTAAAGCTTAAAGAAAGAAAAGCCGTTTATACAAGTAATGCAGTAAGTGTTGCTGAAGATGCCAAAAATGTTCTCTCTGTATGTACAACTTCAATTGGTAATGCATGGATTATCGATTCTGGTAGCTCATACCACATGTGTCCAAATCGAAATTAGTTTATAACCTATCAGATAATTGAAGGTGGAATTGTCCTTTTGGGAAACAATAGGTCCGGTAAGGTCATTGGTATTGGTACAATGAAAATCAAGATGCATGATGGAGTTGTGAGAACATTGACTGAGGGTGGAGTTTTGAAGGTTTTTAAAGGTGCTCTTATTGTAATCAAAGGAAAGTTGGTAAATGGTCTTTACTTGCTTTAAGGTAGCACAGTTGCTGGTGCTACAGCAATATCATCCTCCCATAATTCTGAGTTAGATACTACTCATTTGTGGCGTATGTGTTTGGGGCATATAAGCGAAGCTAGAATGTCTATTTTGAGCAAACGTAGCTTGCTTGGTGATAGTAAGATATCAAAACTTAACTTTTGTGAACATTATATCTATGGGAAGCATACTAGAGTCAAGTTTAGCATTGCCATTCATAGGACAATAGGGCATGGTTGATTATATTCACTCTGATTTGTAGGGCCCTGCACTTGTTCCATCAAAAGGTGGTGCCAGATACTTGATGACTTTTATTGATGATTTCTCAAGGAAAGTATAGGTCTATATTTTGAAGCACAAGAATAACATTTTCTTCACTTTTAAGAAGTGGAAAGCACTCATTAAGAATCAAATGAGAAGATCAAGCATCTTCAAACAGACAATGGTTTGGATTGCAAAGGTCAATTCAATGAATTTTGTGAAAATGAAAGCATTGTAAGGCATCATATTGTGCGAAGGACAACATAGCAAAATGGTATAGTTGAATATATGAACAAAACTCTTCTAGAGAGTGCTCAATGCATGTTATCTAATTCCAACTTGTCAAAAGTGTTTTGGGCTGAGGCAGTTAATATGACTTGTTATTTAGTGAATCATTCTCTATCAACTGCAATTGAATGTAAAACTCCTTTTGAGGTATGGTCTGATGCTCCTACTAATTATTCTGATCTAAGAATATTTGGTTATCTTGCACATGCTCATACTAATGATGCTAAACTTGAGCGAAGGGCACAAAAGTGTATATTTCTTGGATATGCATTACGGGTGAAAGGTTACAAGTTATGGTGTACGAAACTTAGACCACCCAAGTTCATAATTAGTAGAGATGTCAAGTTCAATGAATCAACCATGCTTCATTTGATTAAGGAGGTTGGAAATGCAGAAAAGGAACATGTTATTAACAAGCAGGTGGAGTGTAATATCCTAAAAATAAGTGTCATTAGGAAGGTCAAGTCTAAGATATGAGAGTATTGGATAAAGCATAAGAGAAATTCAAATACCTTATATATATAGTTCCCAAAAGGATAAAATAAATTATAAATTTATAATGAATTTTGTACATGAAAGTTTTTATATAGTAATATTCAGTTATTATTTGAATTTGATAATTATTCTTTTTATAAAGCTAATATTCAATTTGTGATATGATGTTTGATTTTAAATTTTGAAGCGATTATCTTATCAAAATATATCAATATTATTCATAATAATTGGTAGTGTTTAGTTTTTAAACTTCGAAAATATTATCTAATCAACTCTATTAGATTCAATATTATTTATAATTATGGTTGATATTAATATTTGTATCAGCATTGTAGATATATTGCTAGAATTAGAAAAGGGACAACGTACCGAATTTTCCTTTTATCACATATACTCTTCATAAATTAGTTTTTATATCATTTCTAAGGTTATTTTAGGATTTATTTAGATATATATCATTCATATTTATGATGTAAATATCAATTTATATTTGAATATATATATATATATATATATTTATGTGTGTGTAATTGAAGTGTCAATTTGAGATTGGTTTCTACCTTTTGTCACAACATATCCGGAGGGCACCGCAACGAGGATGACAATCAATTTCAAACTAAAACAGGAATGAGAGTCACTACCAATTTTAATTCTGGTTAAAATTGGAAAATCTTTTAATTTGTAAATTGGTCTTTTTAAACAAGATTTGAATCCGGGAATCTGATTATGATTAGGGAAGGGTGGAAACTTAATCCTACTGTACCCCTAATACATCCGTATAAATATGGTTACCTTGGAGCTCATTATGCACATTTTTATAATTTTAAAATATTTATTTTCCCCAACAGTTATAACAATTACATAAATACAAAGAAATAAAGCTAAAATTAAAACAAGAAATAAAGAACACAATTTATGACAAAAGATTTTGGTTTGATAGTTGTTTGCTACGCCGATGTATCCTCGGGTACAATGAGGAACCCAAAGCCACGTCTTTCTTGTAAAAAATGATTGTGTGTTGATTGATTTTAATTAAAAGAAAATAAAAATGTATTGATCGATTTTAGTTTATTGGAAAAGATTTTGTAAATGATTTTTATTTTCGAGTAAAAAGAAAACATCTTTTTAACAAGCACCAAATTTTAACAGGAATTGACAAGATTAATTCATAAACACGAACTCACAATTAATTTAAGCAAGACATAAAAACATATATAAAATAATCAAACTAAAAAAAACAAGGGTGCTAATTATTATTTTTTATCCTTTTTAATTAATAAAACTTTAACGCTAAATTCATTCAAAATCAAGAAATAACTAAATCACTCTTTTTCGTTTTATTTTGCATAATTAAATTATTTTGAAACTAATGTATTTAATTTCACTAGAATACTAAAAAAACTAAGAAAGACATATCATAAACTCTTTTCTTTTTTATATATGAATCAAAATGGTTAAATATTAATTTTGAACCAAATTAAATAAAATATTTTTTAGAACACCAAAAAAAAAACTCAAGTCTAACAAGTAAAACTCAAAGACTAAAATAAAACAAATACTAACCAAATCAAATAAATTCAAATTCAAACAAACAAATTTAAAATCTGATCTAACAGAATAACAAAAACTAAAATAATAATAATAATAATAATAATAACAAACTTTCTACCCCCCCCACACAAACACACGTGGCTTACTACTCTCCCTCACCCTCTCAATCGACAGACATTTTCATTAACTCACCTCTCATTAACTCACCACTCACACATCTCACTTTCTATCATTCGCTCTCAACACACACACAACTAACTCTCTCACGATTCTCTCTCTCATATGCACACACACACAGACTCTTCTCTTTCTTTTTTTTTCACACACATACACACAATAACAAAGACGGAGAGATAGGGGGCAAGTGAGAGAAAGGGAAAGAGATGAGAGAGAGAAAACAGGACAAGGGAGTGAGGCAAGGAGGGTTGCCGCCGCCACCATAGGGAAGGAAAGGCCGTGATAGGGGAGGTTTCCGCCGCGATGGCAGCATCGGATATAGGCAGCTTCACGAGGTGTTTGTGGTGGGTGAGGACATCGCGGTGGCTCCAGTGAGGTGCAGCAGTTGGTTTGTGAAGGGGGATCGATCCGCGGTTTCACAAAGGCTTGGGGGAAAGCTGGCCACCTGATGGTGGTTTCGGCAGTTATTTGCGGCTGAAAGTGGCAGTATTTGTGCAAGAAGGTATGATGCTGATCGGAGGCTGAGGAAGAGGTTCATGGCGAAGGAAAAGTTGAAGATGATATGCGGCTGGCTTCTTGCGGTGGCTATGCAAATGGTGACCGCAATTGGTTGTGAAGGAAGGTGAGTGGCAGAGCACCGCCACAGGTTCTACTTCTTTTCTTTTTCCTTTTTTTGATTTTTGATTTTCTGATTTTTTGCTCTTTGATTTGTTTGATTTTGATGTGTTGTTTGGTTCTTTGGTTTGGTTTTCTGACTAAGTTATAAGTGGTTGCTGTGATTTCAAGCTGTGATGATGGTGGTGATGGAGACAAAAGGAAACAAGGAACAATGGTAGCAGCAGCGGCTGTGAATGGTGGTCTGATCTGGTGGTGATGGAGGTGTGGCGAAAAAAGAGTGGTTCTCAATATGCCGCTGGCAAGAGGGCTGACTGGAAGGTTGAAGATAATGATGATGGGAGGCCGCGGTTGGTGATAGAAGAGGAGCTCTGGTGATGATGATGATGGCATTGAAGGGAGGCCGTGGCTGATGGCTGGGAAGGAACACCGCCACGGCCTTTTCCCCTTTTCTTTTTGTTTTCTTTTTTGTTAAATTTTCTGATGATGATATTGTTGTTGCTGGATTGTATTGCTGGTATTGCTGCTGGACTGTAGTTGATTTGCTTCTATTGGCTTGTGTATGTTTTTCATTTTTCTTTTGCTGATTGATTCCCCTCTTTGCCAATTCATTTTGATGATATATATGTCAATTTTTATTCTTGTGCTGAAAGATGCCCGTTCTTGCAATGATGAGAATTCTCCTTACAGTCAAGATCATCATATTTCATCCTTTTTCTTTTTTTCATTTTTTCTGCCAGGAATGAGGGAATCATGGAATAAAGGAGTGAGGATGAGTCAGGATGGGTGTCCGCCACTACTGCTCTTTTGAAGAACGGGGATTCAATGATCTCCCTCTTTTTTATTTTATTTTGTCTCAAGAACAGGTTAGGAAATGGGCTGCAATAAAAAAGAAAATAAAATAAAATGAGCTGGACTCTCTTTTTTCTATGTAAACAAAAAACAATAAATATGAAAATTAATAAAAAATCTTGGAGAAAATATGGTGTTTACAGTTGTTTTTCTTTACTTGTTTCTTACTGAAATATATAAAGTCCATGACTTTGATATTTTGCTGTAAGAGACAAGTAAAGATATGAACATATATTGTGTCCAAATGAATGTTGATTATGAGTGCCTGATGATACGATGATGATCACAATATTGAGGAATATATGATGAGGATGCATGACTTCTGTAGGAGGGATTGAAGCAGAAAGACAAATGGTGTAAGGGACAAATGACAAGATGATGAAAATAAATGACTTGACTTTTGAAATATGATGATGGATGATAAATGAATGATGATTATGGTAGAAGATTTGATGATAATTTTTTTTTTATATGATGATAAGATAATGATATGTGCATGAAGGTAATGATGAATATGCATGGTGACAATGCAAAATGCTCTTATGGATAATGCTAGATGGCCAATGCACGATGACAATGAATGCATGATGACAATGAATGATGTAGTGAATGATGCCAGATGATTCCATGAAGAGGATTGATGCATGATGATGACATTGTTTTAATGAATGATGCCAGATAATCTCATGATGAATGTATTACTAATTTCAAGTAGAGAATGAAATGTATGTGAAAACTAAATGCATGGAAAATTTAAAAGCATGTGAAGGTGAAATATGTGAAAGGATATGCATGTAAAATGTGAACGTGAAACCTACAGAAGCATGGCATATGAAATTTAAAGTAAATGCATGTGAAAATAGAGTAAGACATGTGAATTTTGTGAAAGCAGAGTAAATGATGTTCAAATAAATGTAAAAGCAGAGTAAATGCATGTGAAAGTAAATGTGAAAGTAGTAAAGACATGTGAAAGTAAAGTGTGTAAAAATAGTAAATGTTTATGAAATTTAAAATTTGTGAAAGCAGTAAACACATGTGAAAGTAAAATTTGTGAAAGCAGTATATACAAGTGAAAGTAAATGTGAAAGCAGTAAACGCACGTGAAAGTAAAATTTATGAAAGCAGTAAATGTTTGTGAAATCTAAAATTTGTGAAAGCAGTAAACACATGTGAAAGTAAATGTGAAAGCAGTAAATACATATGAAATTGAAATTTGTGAAAGCGATAAATATATGTGAAAGTAAATGTGAAAGCAGTAAACGCATGTGAAAATAAAGTTTGTGAAAGCAGTAAATGTTTGTGAAAGTAAAATTTGTGAAAACAGTAAATACATGTGAAATTTAAAATTTGTGAAAGCAATAAAAACTTGTGAAAATAAATGTGAAAGCATGATCGAGAACGAGACAGAAAAGTAAATGATAGGAATAGAAAAGTAAATGATTGAGGCAGAAAGTAGATGATCGGGATCGAGATAGAAAAGTAGATGATTGGATGATCGAGACAGAAAGTAGATGATGCGATATTGCTGAAAAGTAAATGATGTGATATTGCAAAAAAGTGAATAATGTGATAACTGTGAAAACAAAAAATGATGTAATAATTGCTAGAAAATAAATGATAACTGCTATAAAATAAATGATATGATGATGTGATAATTGTGAGAAAGGAAATGATGTGATGGTATTGAAAAGTACATGATGTGATGGTACAAGAAAGCACATGATACGATAGCAAAATTAAATGGATGCTCAATGAATTATATGTGATGCTTGCTCATGATCAATGATATTTACAAAACAATACAATGATTCATGTCACAAAAAAAAAAAAACAGATGCTTGTGGATGATTGAATATGCAATAATGATATAATGAATGATCCAATGACTATGATAACTGTGCCTAGGTGATTTAATAATGTAAATGATGATGAGAAAACTCCACACAAAGCGAAAAAATTTTCCCTAGTTTAGGGCATAAAAATGTTAATGGCATGGGCATAATGAATGTCCTAAGTAATTTGATGATTAAGAATGTGAATGCTTTAAGAAAACTTTACACATGATGAATGGTATGATGATGTAGAAAATTGAAGATGTGATGGTATGGAAAAATACATGATGCGATCAATATAATAAAAGAAAGTATGCAAAATTGAATGAATGCTCAATATGAATTATATGTGATGTTTGCTCATGATAGATGATATTTACAAAACAATGCAATAATTCATGTTGTAGAAAAGCAATGCCTAAGAATGATTGAATAATGTAATAATGATATGATGAATGATATAACTTGTGACCACTATGCTTAGATGATTTGATAATGTAAATGATAAATGTCCTAACATGATGAGATAACCTCACAAATGAAACAAATTTGCCCCAGTTTGCAGCATGAAAAATGTTGATGGTATGATCATGATGAATGTCTTAGATGATTTGATAATTGAGAATATGAATGCTTTAAGAAAACTTTACACATGTTGAATGGTATGATGATGATAGTGGTGAAGATTAAACATGATAAGGATATCCAAAAAATTTGCCCCAGTTTGCAGCATGAAAATGATAATATGAGTATGATGAATATCATAGATGATTTAGTGATGAGAAAATGTATGATCTTCCTTGTACATGATGAATGATAATGAAACCTAGATGATTCGATGCTGAAAAATTTGCCCGAGTCTTGGTGTGCAAACATCACTCTTGAGGAGACTTTTTGTCTAATTCAAGATGATTTAATTTGAGAATAACTTGCTTTATGATTCCCTCTTTCCTTTCCTCTTTCCCATTTTTCTTTTGTTTCCAACTCCTGATTGATCTCGTCCTTAATTCCTGACCTTATCATGCTTTGACCTTTGGTTGATTTGTCGATTTTCCCCCAATTCTTTGTGTGGATTGACATCTTTGATTACTAAATTGAGCAAACTTTTCTCTCTCTTATTTCTCTTGTTCTAACAAATTTTTTTTAAGACCTCCCTTTCAGGTTTTCGATCAAGCAAGCTATTCGTTTTCCTTTTTTCTTTATTATTTTTTTCATTTTTTCTCTTTTTTTTATGTTTGCTTTAATTCTTGCCAAGATTGTCCTATTGGATTTTCGATCTAGTTAGCTCCCTTTTGAACTAGACATTGACTTGACATGACTTGATTCTTGATTATGCATAATGAGGATTTGATGATGAAGAAAAGAGAGGATATAGGTGAGATAAAGGATAGAATGAGAGGACTGGATTTGAAAGTGTATGATATTTACAAGACAGAGGATTAAAATGAGGTGTGAATGTCTTGATGCCTTAATAATGTATGGTGATGGTTTGATGATAAAGGAAAGCGATGATAGATGTGAGATAGAGGTTAGAATAAAACAATTGGATTTGAAAGTGTATGATATTTATAAGATAGAGGATTAGAATAAGGTGTGAATGTCTTGATGTTTTGAGAATATATGATGATGGTTTGATGATGAAGGAAAGAGAGGATAGATGTGAGTTGAAGATTAGAATGAAAGGATTGGATTTGAAAGTGTATGATATTTACAAGACAGAGGATTAGAGTGAAGTGTGAGGGATATGCAATGCGGATTCCATTTGATTACTCATTTCATCAATTACTTGGCTACTATGAATTAGAATTCATGATCAATATTAGATCCATTGCTATGCGACAAATGTGCCTTGGACTGTTGGCTCTTCATTCTGTGAAGGATGACTCTTGTTTGATCAATGGTCCGTTAATTGTCCCAGCTTGATATTGTTCATAAGCTCCTTTTTTACTTGATTCTGAAGCAATACATCTTTTCCTAAATTGTACTTTCGAGTTTTCAATCTAGTTTGCAATATCATTTGGGCTTTTCAGTCTAGCAAGTTTTTTCTTTTTCATTTTGTTTTCTTGCTCTAACTTTTGCCTGGATTTTTTTTTAAGTTTCTAATCTAGCGAGTCTTTTCTTTCACTTTTTGTTCTAAACACCCCTTTTAAAACTAGCTTTGCTAGTTTTTCGCCTAAGATGACTCTTCACAATGTGTGACTATTCTTAGTTTGAAGCTTATGATTGGTGCCAAAGCGTGGAAAACCAAATATTTCCTCTTCTTTTAATATGTTTGTCCCTGACAGATTGGTGCTAATCACATTTAATTATTGCAGTTTTCGTATCAACAAATAAAAATTGCCTCAGTTGATGATTGAGCTAGAGTGCTTGGGACGATATTTTACTTCTTTGATTGTTTTGGCTGCTTGACCATGTTCCACAAAATCTAGCACTTGAACATATTGTTTGCATAGCTTTGGACCCTCATCAAGATCATGATTGTTCATATTCATTGTAACACAAGATCAATTGATGAGTTATCAAAATTATCTGCAAAGTGTGAAGATGTTTGAAAGGAAAAAGACTTTGAAAAAAGTGGAGAAGAAAGCATGAATGTGTGGATAAAAGTTAGAAGATAGTGTATTAGAAGAAACATGCATAATCATTTCAAAAGCTTAAACACTACTTGAAGCCATAAAAACCGGCAATTCATTGATCAAGTTCAAGTCAAGTCATGATTCTGATCTTTATTCCCTAATGTCTCTTTATCAAAAGGAAAATCACTTCACATCTTCCAAAGCTCTGTTTAACTCATCGACGTCAACGTCAATACCAGGAATGACTTATTCAAATATGCTCTTTAGAGGTTCTTCATATCACCTCATTACCTTCTCACTTTGCTCAACGATGGCTCTCCTCTTCTATTTATTTATTGTGTCCCTTTTTTCTCTTTTTTTTCTTTTCTTTATTTTTTTATGATTTGCTCATTACTCTCAAACACAACTTTCTTGGATCAGACAAAATTTCACTTGGATGAGCAACATATAGAGGCAAAATGATACATTTTGTTATTTTTTTTAAAGGAAATGTTATCTATATCATGCATGACTTATGCATATTGGATGATTTTTTTTTTTTTGTATGTTACGCCTATTGAATGATTTGAGAAGAAGAGATTTCTTTTTAAAATTTTATTGATGCATGCTATTTTGTATGGAAGAAAAAAAAATACACGATGCAAACTACGGAATGGATAGAAGAGAATGCATATTTGGATTTTTTTTTTGGATGTAATTATAATATGTGAAAAGAAAATATGAATGCCTGTCAAATAATTTTTTTCCTTTTTTTTGTTGATGTGGACTATGAATGAAAAAGAAGATGTAGGAATAAATGCATGCCAATTTTTCATGAATATAAGGATGAATGCAAGCCATTTTTTTGGAAATGGATATGCATGAAAGAAATATATGCATGAATGTGTGCTAAATGTTTTTTTTAAGGGAACTATGCATGAAAAGATGTATGAATGCATTCTATGTATGAATGTATGCCTTTTTGCATGAAAATGAATGTCAAATAATTTCTCTCATTTTTTTTTTGTGGATGATGTCAATGTGATGAGAATGAATGCATAGATGAGTGATAAGAATGAGCTATGCATGTTGTGCATGAGTAATGTGATAGAGGAATGCATGCCATGTATGTATAAGATGAAATGTATGTGAAATGAGTTTTTTTTTTTTTTTACAATGGATGCATAAGGTATGACATGTTCACAAGAATTTTTTTTTTATGTAAAAAAATGTATGTATATATGTTGTAAATATACACAATGAATGAGTCATGCATTAATTATTTTTTTGGGAATGCATGCAATGAAATGAAATGAATTTTTTTTATTTTTTTGTGCCATTCATGACACCTAAAGATGTGTGTTTTACATGTTAAATATGCATAGGAAGAATGCATGTATGAGATTTTTTTATTTTTTTTGTACAATGGATGCCTTTGTGAATACTTATGAATGAAATGTTTATAAAAAAGACATTTTTTTAGAGAAAAGGAAGAAAATGCATGCCAAATTTTTTGTGTGGATAGGGTTGTGCATGTAAAAAAGTATATGAATGAATGCATGCTATTTTTGAATGCATGTGAAATGATTTTTTTTATTTTTTGCATATGGATATGGTCAATGTAATATGAGTATGTATGAATTAGCAATAAAGATGAGCTATGTATGAAATGTTTACAAGAAAGATTTTTTTTATATACAAAATATATGCATGTATGTTGGAGATATGTAAAATGAATGAGTAAAAATAGAAATCAGATGCCCCTCTGTGTCCTAAAAAGGTGAGTTATTCTTGTTGCGCATGAATAACGTGAGAAAGGAATGAGTAATGCATGCATGAGAGAAAAAAATGCATGTATACAGCTTGAATTTTTTTTTTTAAGTAAATGCAATGAATGAGTTATGCATTAAGGAAATCTTGTTTTTTTGGATACACCTAATGAAATGAAAAGATGATTTTTGTGCATACAATGAATAGACTATAAAGAAATTTTGTATGCAATAGGTAAGCTATGCAATTTTTTTTTTTGTTTTTTGAGATGAATGGACATGCAAGATAATGCGAGCCATGGAATTTTAATGCAATGAATGAGTTGTGCAGGATGAGTTTATTTTTAATACAATGGATGAATTATGCAAGATGATTTGTATATGCAAGCCATGTAAGAGGAGGATGTAGATAGATGCTCCTGTGTCCTAATTGGGTCAGACTTAAAAAACGGATGTTCAGCTACTAGGTTCATTCTATTAGTGATTTGGGACGAGTTTAGACTTCTAAAGGCGTTGGTTCCTAGATTGCCTCTATCCATAAGATAGAGACCTAATTCATAAAAGGATCACAAGTAGGGATGAAACCTCTCAATATGATCATTCCATGATACTAGTAACAATCTAAGTGGAGTCCCCCCATATGCCAAGTGAGTATAAAGCTCCTCAATGACAATGTTGAGACCCCTCCTATCCCTTGTGTTGCACAAGCTTGGGTATAGAGCCAAAAATGTGTGTGAGATAGTGATTGTGCACTGTGTTTGAGGAGCATAGATATTCTTGCAAGAAAAAAACCCAAACAATATATGTACAAAAAGTCACATACCCTAAAGTTCCGAGAAAGATAAAATAAAGTCTTCTACCCTAAGGTTTGAGTAACAAATATTTATAGACAAAATAAATAATTATATACAGGTAAACAAAAGCAAAATATTTATTTACAGAAAAAATGATGCAAAGGGGAAAATAAATATTATAAAATTATAATTATTTGCATGATTTACTCTAATAGGCTTGACTCTCTAATTATCCCCAGTGGAGTCGCCAAACTATCATAATGTATCTGAAGGGCACCGCGACGAAGATGACAACTAATTTTAAAATAAAACAGGGATAGGAGTCACCACCAATTTTAATTCTGGTTAAAATTGAAAAACCTTTTAATTTTCAAATTGGTCTTTTTAAACGAGATTTGAATCCGGGAGTCTGATTATGATTAAGGAAGGGTGGAAACTTAATCTCATTGCACCCCTAATACATTCGTACCCTAGAGCTCATTATGCAAATTTTTATAACTTTAAAATATTTATTTTCTCCAATAGTTATAACAATTACACAAGTATAAAGAAATAAAGCTAAAATTAAAACAAGAAATAAAGAACACAATTTATGAAAAAAGATTTTGACTTGATAGTGGTTTACTACGCCGACATATCCTCTGGTGCAATGAGGAACTCAAAGCCACGTTGTTCTTGTAGAAAATGATTGTGTGTTGATTGATTTTAATTAAAAGAAAATAAAAATGTGTTGATCGATTTTAGTTTGTTGGAAAGGATTTTGTAAATGATTTTTATTTTTGAGTAAAAAGGAAACATCTTTTTGACAAGAACCAAATTTTAACAAAAATTGACAAGATTAATTCATAAATACGAACTCACAGTTAATTTAAGCAAGACACATAAACATATATAAAATAATCAAACAAAAAAAACAAAGGTCCTAATTATTATTTTTTATCCTTTTTAATTAATAAAACTTTGACACTAAATTCAGTCAAAATCAAGAAATAACTAAATCACTCTTTTTTGTTTTGTTTTGCATAATTAAATTATTTTGAAACTATTGTATTTAATTTCACTAGAATACTAAAAAAACTAAGAAAGACATATCATAAACTCTTCTCTTTTTTTGTACATAAATCAAAATGGTTAAATATTAATTTTGAACCAAATTAAATAAAATATTTTTTAGACCACCAAAAAAAAAAACTCAAGTCTAACAAGTAAAACTCAAAGACTAAAATAAAACAAATACTAACCAAATCAAATAAATTCAAATTCAAACAAACAAATTTAAAATTTGATCTAACAAAATAACAAAAACTAACAAAATAATAATAATAACAAACTCTCTACCCCCCAACACAAACACACGCGGCTCACTACTCTCCTTCACCCTTTTAACCGTCACACATTTTCATTAACTTACCTCTCACTAACTCACCACTCACACATCTCACTTTCTATCATTCACTCTCAACACACACACAACTAACTCTCTCACGATTCTCTCTCTCATATGAACACACATACACACACACACAGAGACTCTTCTCTTTCTTTCTTTTTTCACATACACACACAAAATAACAAAGACAGAGAGATAGGGGGCGAATGAGAGAAAGGGAAAGAGATGAGAAAGAGAACGGGACAAGAGAGTGAGGCAAGGAGGGTCGCCGCCACTACTGCGGGGAAGGAAAGGCCACGAGAGGGGAAGTCACTGCCTCGATGGCCGCATCGAATGCATGTGGCTTCATGAGTAATGCGTGGTGGGTAAGGACGAAGCGGTGGCTCTAGTGAGGTATAGCGGTTGGTTTGTAAAGAAGGATCGATCCGCGATTTCACGGAGGCTTGGGGGAAAGCTGGTCGCGCGATGGTGGTTTTGGCGGTGATTTGTGGCTAGGAGTGGCAATGTTTGTACAATGAGGTAAGTCGTGGATCAGAGGCTGAGGAAGAGGTTCACCGCGGAGGGGAAGTTGAAAATGATATGCGGCTGGCTTCTCGCGACGACTGTGCAAGTAGTGACCATGGCTAGTTGTGAAGGAAGATGAGTAGCAGAGCACCGGCGCAGGTTCTGCTTCTTTTCTTTCTCCTTTTTTTGATTTTTGATTTTCTAATTTTTTGCTCTTAGATTTGTTTGATTTTGATGTGCTATTTGGTTCTTTGGTTTGGTTTTCTGACTGGGTTACAGGTGGTTGCTGTGATTTCAAGCTGTGATGATGGTGGTGATGGAGACAAAAGGAAACGAGGAACAGTGGTAGCAGTAGCAGTTGAGAGTGGTGGTCCGATCTAGTGGTGATGGAGGTGTGGCGGAAAAAAGGTGGTTCTCGATGCGCTGTCGGCAAAAAGGTGGCTGGAAGTTTGAAGATGATGATGATGATGGGAGGCCGTGGCTGGTGATAGGGGAGGAGCTCCGGTGATGATGATATGATGACATTGAAGGGAAGCTATGGCTGATGGCGAGGAAGGAGCACCGCCGCGGCCTTTTCCCCTTTTCTTTTTATTTTCTTTTTTGTTAAATTTTCTGATGATGTTATTGTTGTTGCTGGATTGTATTGCTGGTATTGTTGCTGGACTATTGTTGATTTGCTTCTGTTGGCTTGTGTATGTTTTTGATTTTTCTTTTGCTAATTGATTCCGTTCTTTGCCAATTCCCTTTGATGATGTATATGCAAATTTTTATTCTTGTGCTGAAAGATACCCGTTCTTGTAATGATGAGAGTTCTCCTTACAGTCAAGATCATCATATTTCATCCTTTTTCTTTTTTCATTTTGTCTACCGGGAATGAGGGAATCAAGGAATAAAGGAGTGGGGATGAGTCATGATGGGTGTCTGCCACTACTACTCTTTTGAAGAATAGGGATCCAATGTTCTCCTCCTTTTTTTATTTTATTTTGTCTTAGGAACAGGTTGGGGAATAGGCTGTTATAAAAAAAGAAAACAAAATAAAATGGGTTGAACTCTCTTTTTTTTATGCAAACTAAAAACAATAAATATGAAAACAAATAAAAATTTTGGACAAAATATGGTGTTCACACCTTTCATTAGAGATTATAATTATTCTATAAAGATTTAAATATTAGTGTATATATATTCATAGATACTACTTTAGTAATAATGATGTTAGCATAAAGTATTTTATATTGATAATAGATATAATTTTTAAAATAGTTATAAAATAGTCAGATACATTCAAAAATACAAATTTATATAATTAAATGTATGTGTTAGAAAAATATGTTTCTGTGTATGCATATTAGTTTCATAAAAATTTGAATACAGACAAATCTATAGTTGAAGATTTTTAAAATGATTGATAGTTAACCAAAATCATGACCATTGTGATTTGAAAACGATTTTTCAAGCATTGCTGAATTACAATGATACTGACTTGAAAATATTAAATATTATTTATATTTGATATGTATTATGAAAATAATTTGTTAGATACTATTTTATAGAAAATTATTAGATATTTTCAAGAAGTTATTAATTACTAGAATTGAGTACAAAATTTATTCATCATGTAAATTATCATCATCATCATTATCATTATTGTTGTTGTTGTTGTTGTTATTGTTGTCATTTTTATCATTATTATTATTTCAAAAGAGAAACAAATACATAATGTGAATATACCAAGATAGATGCTATTTATTTTAGAAATCTCATTGGCGTTTCATTTCAATATATATGTAGATATATCCGTGATACAAAAAATAATTGAGAGATATGTTAGAGTAGTTTGAATTTGAATTATCCAAGTAGTTATACAAGATATGATTAGATTTATTCTTGTTATTATCCTTATTTCATTGTTGTTGATGTCACACACTTAGTTAGGATATTTCTATAAAAAATTTTAATATAGCTTTTTTCTTATTCTGTCAAGTATGACCTCTATTTAGTATTTTACAAATATCTTGAGTTGTAGATATCCGATTGACATGATTTTTGTGTCATTAGAAAGCTAATTCAATTATCTACAAGTTCTATTTCTAGCTTGGAGGCCAAATTTTAACCGGAGGGAAAGTTAAATGCTTACAAAAAGTCATAACGAAAAAAAAGAGAAAAATAAAAAATAGAAATAAAATAAAAAATAAAATTGGTTAGTGATATCTTTCACCTCCTAGTATAAATTTAGCACATTATAATCCTAAACATTCTTTTAAAAGCCCTAGCTGCCCAAGGATTTTACCCTATAGAGAAATACACAATTTCTCTCAGTTGTCTTCGATTAATCTCTTTCGGTAGGTCTTCTCATCTGTATCCTTATATGGTCATGAGTTTAGCAAAGCTTTAGATAATTGTGGTATATTTTCTCTTGCCGATCAATTCCAAGTCATTCATAATTCTTGTCTACAATTCTATGACAGCTAATAGTGCCATTCCAATTCCCAGTATCATGTAGGCAGTGGTCACCAGGCAATGAACAGTAAGTGGGTTTAAACTCATGGTCATACTTTTAGTCATTATCAGTATTTTCCAATATTATATAAATTGTTTATGAAATTCTAGAATGACTTATGCCAAATACATGCTTTCATGGATTATAGCAATTTCAGAAAAATTATTATTTTTCACAGTTATTATGAAAAGATTATTTTGGAAAACTCATGGGACCATATTTGATACCTTGCATGTTATAGAATATCTTCTTCTAGTTCATGAAATTATGAGACCTCGATTTAATGTTTACGGCAAAAATATTGATCACTATGTTTTCAAACTATGGATTTCTTATTAAGATTTTAGAACATCATATATGATTTATTGAAAGTATTGAATAAAATATGATTCATAACAATTGTCAGATACATACTCTGTTAGCTTTTGAAATTACTATTTCTACAAGCTGGTGATCTTTTGGGTATGATTTTAGAACCTCAGTTATGCTAAAGTCATATTGTTAGAATATAATAATTGTCAGATACATACTCTATTGGCTTCTGAAATCACTATGTCTACAAGTTGGTGATCCCTTAGGCATGATTTTAGAACCTCGATTATGCTACGGTAATATTGTTAAAATTATATGAATTCAGAGTTTTCAGATTTATTCAGTTTTATTGCAAGTTATTATTATTTTAACAATTAGTGAGAAACAGAATAGTGAGTTAACGGCTGCAGGAATGATCATTAACCTTGGTACCAAGTGGTCCGCTAGAGAACTAGCTCACCCATAGTAAGGAACCTAGTGAGGTGTCCATTTACGGTATCTAGTTAGGTGCCCATCAGATTAGCCATTGGCTCAGATTCAGCGATTCAGCTCAGATATTTATGTACCGAATAATTCTGGTTTCTCTACTAGTTATTGCCATGGATTCAGTTAAATTATTATTTTCAGTACAGTTATATGTATTTAAATATTAAAAATATTTTATATCAGCTGCATGTATATTTATGTACTGTCTCTATTGTCCCATGTGGATTGTGATTGGAGGCTCGCTCACTGAGTTTTGATAAATTCATCCCTCTCTTTTTCCTCCCTCTTACAGTTGTAATTGCAGATCCAGTTATTATTCAGACCCAGACTTGGTAGCCTTGTAACTGTTCTAGTGGTGAGCTTCACTTTATAGTTTAAATTAGGATCATGTTAGAATAGAATGCTCCAATGGTGTGCATGCAGGGTCCTCGGACATCATTTAGCATGCATGGTTATTTTATGGTTGTATCAGTTTATGCAATTGCTTCCAGAAATATGATTTAAGATTGTCTATTTAAGTTATAGGTTTTGGAACGATTTAGAAAAATTAAATATTTTATGCATAAAGATTTCAAGAAATTTTGAGGAATTTATTTATTTATTTATTTTTATGATTTATTATGAAAATTAATTTAGTAATTTATTATGCATGATTACATGAAATTAATTTCAGAAGGCTTCCATAAGGGACAATATCCCATATGTGCCGATCATGATTTTTGGGTCGTGACATGGAGATTAACGTGGAACATTCGCTTGAAGTACATGAAGATGCTTCTAAACAACCTATTCATGAAGAAGAAGAGCAGCAGCAAGAGTTCATTGAAGACTAAGAGGAGATCACACCACTACAATATTACAGTCTTGCAAGAGACAAATTAAGGAAACAAATTAAACCTCCTAAGAGATATGCTCATGCTGACATAGTCTCTTTTACCTTATTGGTTGCAGAGGGTATTGAAACTCAAGACCCTATAACATATCGAGAAGCTATTACAAGTAGAGAGTCAACACAATGTATTGTTGCTATGAATGAGGAGTTGGAATCCCTTTATAAGAACAATACTTGGAACCTAGTAAAACAACCAAAAGGATAGAAGATAATCGGTTCTAAATAGGTCTTTAAAAAGAAGGAATGTTCTCTAGGAGTTGAAGCAGCCCGCTACAAAGTAAGGTTGGCTGCAAAAGGATTCAACCAGAGGGAAGGAATAGACTTGAAAGAGTCTTTTCCCCAGTAGTGAAACACAGCTCTATTCGGATATTGCTAGCCATGGTTGCATTGTTTGATTTTGAGCTTGAGCAACTTGATATCAAGATAGTTTTTTTGCATGGAGAGCTTGAAGAGCAAATCTATATGAAACAACCTAAAGGTATTGTTGTTCAAGGAAAGGAAGATCATATTTATCTTTTAAAGAAGTCGCTATATGGTTTGAAGCAGTCTTTATGACAATGGTGTGAAAGATTTGATTCTTTTATGTTGGGTCATGGTTACTCTAGAAGTGATTATGACAGTTGTGTATACCATAGGAAGTTCTTAGATGGTTCGTTTGTTTATTTGCTACTCTACATTGATGATATGCTCATTGCTTCTAAGAGTATACATGAGATCAACATGTTGAAGTCTCAGCTTAGTAATGAATTTGAAATGAAAAACTTAAGAGCTGCTAAGAAAATTTTGGGCATGGAAATTCATAGAGATCAAAGTGTTGGAAAATTATATTTGTCATAGAAAAAATATATTGAAAAAGTATTGGAGCGCTTTAGGATGCAAAATACAAAATTTGTGAATACTCCACTAGTAGCTCATTTCAGACTATCAGCTGAAATGTCACCACAGAATAATGAAGAAAAGGAACATTCCTTATGCAAGTGCATTTAGGAGCATGATATATCTTATGGTTTGCACTCATATCTCACAAGCATTTAGATTCGTTAGTAGATAAATGGGAAATCCCGGCAAGATAAACTAGCAGGCTCTGAAATGGATTCTTCACTATCTATAAAGTATTTCTAATATTGGCCTTATATTTGATAGGAATCATAATACTAGTAATAGTATTGTTGGTTATGTTGATTCCGACTATGCTGGAGATTTGTATAACAGAAGGTCTTTGACAGGGTACATCTTTACCCTCTCAAGGAGTGCGATTAGTTGGAAAGCAATATTGCAATCCACTATTGCACTATCTACAATGGAAGCAGAGTACATGGCTATAGTGGAAGTTGTGAAGGAAGCCATTTGGCTTTAGGGATTGGTAGGTACTTTAGGGTTGAAATAAGAGATCACAATTGTATACTACGATAGCCAAAGTGCCATATATTTGACTAGAAATCAAATGTATCATGAAAGGATGAAGCATATAGATGTTCAGTACCACTTTCTGAGGGAGATTATTTCATGGGGGTGATGTTGCTGCGAAAAAGATCTATACCTCTAATAACCCAGTAGATATGCTCATGAAGCCAATTCCAGTTTCTAAGTTTATGTACTGCTTAGATATAATTGGTGTTCATATCTTTTGAAGATAGCTCATGTAGTTTTCAGTTTTGAAGGCAGTTCAAGCCAAGGCAGAGAATTGTTATTTTTGTGGCTTGAAAAGATGGTTTTAAAATAGAATTACTCTTTTTAGTTGTAAGCATCCTATGAAATAGGAAGCTAGGAGAATGAAATATTTTTGCATTGGCTATGAGAATAGAATGCTTTTCCATTATTTTACAGATGGTTAGCATTCGTAAGCTTTGCCTATAAATTGAAGTTTCTTTCATTGGTAAAAACATCTCAAATATATAACACATTCTCTCATTGAGAAGTTTGTTTCTTTTCTTCTCTTTGTTTTCATTAGGTTGAGAGTTTTGAGTGTATACACTTATGAGGTGTATTTGGGTTTGGGATGGTGAGAAGAATATAAACTTCGTTTGTAATCACCATTATACTTTTATATCAATTATAGATGTTTGATGTATAGACGTAAGTTATAGCTGAACCATATTTTGTTCTCTTATATCAACTTTCTTCGGCTATTATTATAACATTTTTTTATATATTTTCATGCTTTAATTTTGTTTATTAAAATTTTTATTTTTTAAAACAACTTGCAAGGCGTGGTTTATGCGAGCTCAAGTTTTAAGTAACATTTTCTTATTGTGTTCATGTTATTTTTTCAAAGAGTTTATAGTTTTCCATTCAGATGGACCTTTTGCATTTGACGCAGTTAGGGAAAAAGGCAATTTACCCCATGAACATTTGTTCCTATGCAATTTAGACCCTGAGTTTCCAAATTATGCAATGTGACCCTCTGTACTTACCAAATAGTACAAAGAAGACCTTCTATTATATAGACATTAAAAGCCACTGTTAAGTGGGCATGTACTTCTCACGTGCATTAATAATTGGACAAAAATACCCCTTTCTTAACTTTAATTTCCAATCCCCGATCTCTCAACTCATGCCTCCCCTCTTGGTCTGAAACCTTTTTCCTCTTCTCATTCTTGCTTATTTCGTTTAGATCTAAACTAGTACAACTAGCGAAGACTAGCACGCGAAGAGGAAGACTTGTGACTTCATCTTGCTTATCCCTAATATCTCAACTCACACCTACCTCCATCGAAGACTAGTGACAACGAGCGAAAAGGAAGACTCGTGAAGACTAGCAACGCAAAGAGGAGGACTCGCGACTGCAAAGACCGGTGAATGGCCATGACTGCATGATTGAGAAGGGCCCGCTACTGTGAAAACCAACGAAGAGGAATGCTGTTGATTTTGTTTTTGGATTTGGTTCTGATTTTGGTTATGATTTCCTTTTTGGTTTTGATTTTTTTTCTACTTTTGATTTTTTTTTCTAGTTCTAATTTTGGTTTTGATTTCCTTTCTGGTTTTAGTTACTAATAAGATTTGAACACATATCACTACCAAATAAAAAAGGTTTGAAACTATCCTTCTAATTGATTATTTTATCCTTTAAGACACATTTGAACACAGTGTATAATGGCATGAATTGATATGAAAATTCTCCAACTGATTTACAGTCTTAACTACTAGTTAGTGTTTAGTCTTAGAAGTAAGAGAGAGGAAACACTTCACAGATCAAACAAGTAGCCATTTTAATAATGTTTTAATTGGAATTTGGGGAAAAGGAAAAGGAAAAGTGAATTGAGAGATTGGGGATTAGAAATTAGAGTTAAGAAAGGGGAATTTTTGTCCAATTATTCATGCACAGGAGATGCACATACCCACTTAACAGTGGCTTTTAATGTCCGTGTAATGGAAAGTCTTCTTTGCACCATTTAGTAAGTATAGGGAGTCGCATTGCACAATTTGAAACTCAGGGATTAAATTGCACATGAGCAAAAGTTTAGGGGGATAAATTGTTTTTTCCCCTTAATATTTTGTTTTCATTTTCATTTTACACAATATAGTTGATTAGTCTTTTAGGTCTCATTGATACTTTTTCATCCCATGGTGATAAATTCCTTCAACTAACAATCGCATCCTTTTCCACTCCACTAAATTTTATAAGCTATTTACATTTATGTTTGCTTTCAACCTCTATATATATAAACCTTTTGGTAATTGTTATAGATAGATAAATAATTGTTTGTTTTTTTGTTATATATTTTTAAACAATTGTTTTAAAATTTAATTATTTGATTCAAAAGTTTCCTATTTTAAATCAAATAGTTGTTTTAAATCAATTTAATACTAAATATTCTTTAATTTTTCATTAATTATATTATCCAAAATTATTAATATTGAATATATAAGTATTTAATTTAATTTATTCTAATCTAAAAATATTTTTAAAATATATATATTTTGAAAGCATAACATTTTTAAATAAAAAATATTTATACAGAAGAAGATACAAGACAAATCTCAAAAAAAAAACTTTTTAAAAGAACTAAGTTTATATTGGTCGGACTAATTTGTCTTTCTTTTATAATTATATTCATTTCTAAAAAGAACCATATTAAATTCTTATTTAGCATAATATTGCTCACAATGACAAATAAAATTGTAGAATAATTTTCCTATAGATATTAATATCCTAAATAGGTGGTGATACCAAATATATAATACGTGAGTGATAATAAATAATATTGCCTGGGCGAGGCAAAATATATAAATTGCATTGACAACAATTATGTATCCCATAATTATTGACAATTAAAAATTAATTTATATAATAAGCCTATGTATTGAATGTGTTGATTTATTTTAATAAGATGTCTTATTTACCTTTTCATTATTATAAAGACAAGAAATTTAATTGGTCAAAAAACCAATAGAATAAAAAATTTATAAGAATTTTACAACTTATACTTATTGCTACAATTTCATACCATAATTGTATATAAGCAAATTCAACAACCAAATATACAATGATACATCTTATAATATTACAATTATCTTTTAGGATTATTAATATATTTTTTAATATTTTGATACTTTACAAGTACTGCACAAGTAAATATATTAGTTATTTATTTTGTAAAATCATATGTACAATAAATTATATAAAATTAATATATTATAATTTAATTCATTTTTAATTTATATATATAATATATTATACACACACATACACACACTATCAATTTCTTAGAATTTATAAATATAAAATCTCATACATTGCACGGATAAAAAACTAGTATTTACATAAAGTATATCCATTAGAACTTTCATTTCATTTTTACCCTCAACCTATACACCCTAATTAATATTCAAATTTTAGAGGATTAAACATTGGTCATAAGTACATACGGATAGAAAAAACTACTTTTTATCTACCTTTTTCTTCTCTAAAGCCAATAAAGAGAAGATTTTGAATAGATAAAATGATGGTTAGTGTTTTTTTTTGGGATTT
This sequence comes from Dalbergia cochinchinensis, assembly GCA_031216125.1. Lineage (NCBI taxonomy): Eukaryota > Viridiplantae > Streptophyta > Magnoliopsida > Fabales > Fabaceae > Dalbergia > Dalbergia cochinchinensis. The sequence goes on along the minus strand of CM062373.1, from coordinate 45,627,147 downwards.
ATAGTTGGATAATGAGAATTTAATAAATAATGTGTATTTGAATACGTATTCGAATATCTAAGTTCTTTGATCTCGGAGGCCCCACATATAAACTAAAAATCCCACAGGTTTTATACATAAATCCCCACCTGACATTCGAAGATAAGATGAAAAAGTTACAGACAATTAGAGGAAAAATATTTTTTAGTCTCTACTAGATAATTCAAAATCCCTTAAATTAAGTTGATCATTCTTTTATGTAATATAGTGCATATTAAAAAAAAGAACTATGAAAATTCAATCCTCCAAAACTTTTACAAATGACAGAAGAAAAATTATGAGCTCATCTTGCTTCTTATATTTTCTTCTCTAGGTAAAATGCTTACATATCAACCAGCTTATCGGCCCTCATCTCCTAAGTTCAATTAAAATCAAATTAATGATATATGTTGAAACCAAGATAACAGTATTAATATCTCATCATCGTAAAAAATATATATATCTTCATGTGAGTCAGATAAATGTCTAGTATCTACAAGTTGTAAACTTATTTCCACATCAATTTACTTGTCTTATATTTGTGACATATGGATTTTACTATCTAATAATTAAGGATTTAGTTTAGACTAAAGCCTCAATTTAGTCCATTAGATTTGAAAAATCCTATACTAATCCCTCAAATTTCACAAATGAGAACAAATTAGTCCCGCTATAAAATTGTCAATTAAGTTGTGTTCTGTTAATTTATTTATGCGTACTGTTAACTTGTTTATATGTACTATTAGTTTTCATAGTGGATCTTAACTTTTTTTACTTATCTAAATAAAATCATTTGGACCTTTTTCTTCATCTACTCTCTCACCATAGCTCTCTACTCAAAAGAAAGATTTTGATTTTAAGTTGTCATTTGTTGTGCACAGATCAGAAAAGTAAAGCAAGTAACAAAATACTTTGACATTTCTATTAACAGTTCAGATAATAATTTAATTGAGGAACTAACTTATCCCTATTTATGAAATTTGAGATACTAATATAAGATTTTATAAATATAAGGGACTAATTTATCCCCCATTATAAATCTGAGGGACTGAATAATTGGGGTTTAGTCTTTAATTTATATATATAGATGAGTGATTCTATATGAGAATGAGATGAGTAAATTTGAATTATTGAATCTTGCATTAGTAGTCAGGATTAAAACATAAAATTATGTGACTTTTTTAATTGATCATGTTACTGTTTAATAACTTTAATTATGATCATTTATGTATATTTATATGATCCATATTTAATTTTCTTACTCTTATATAAAACTGCTCCTCTCGTTAGATATACCCCTATATATGTATATATATATATATATATATATATATATATATATATATATATATGTATATTATAATGTCACTTAGTTTAATTGGTTCTCTGACCCATTATTTAGTTTGAATGGTCAAATAAGCAAGATAATTCCACTGAATGATAATATAACTTTTTTTTTACTAGTATATCAAAGTTATATATTTTTTTATAATTAATATACTTTTGTTTATGCAGACACGACAACGTAATTATCATTTGTTATCGTAGCATTCACTGTTTTCCTTTTCTCCAGTGCGTACTATCAATACATTGACAAATTATATTGATCATAATCCATTACTCAATGATAGCTATTAAATTGCCGCGTTGTTAAAAAAGCTATCAAACGCCAATTCATCATATCATAATCAAACTTTCCTTGGAATTTTTCTCCGAACCCACATGGATTCCGTTTCCAAACATACGGTTGTCTTCTTCCATTCAATCCTTTGGTTAGACACCTCAATTCATATTTAGTGATCACAGTTTAATTAAATGTAAACTTTAATTATTAAATATTCAACGGACATATTTACTTCAATAATAAACATATTATAATCACAGTTTAAATAAATATAAATTTGTTAATATACAAAACTTGAATTGATATATTGACTTATTATAAGTATGATATATTGTCAATTAATATCAAGTTCAGTATTGAGATTACTAAAATTTACATTTATTTACATTTATTTACATCTTGGTCACTATATATCAATATTAATGTGCAATACAACTTTTTCCAGCAAATGTGTAAGCAGTGGACTCTCTTTAATGAGGTGAAGGAGGACGGTGGTGGACTAGTGGGTAGACTTAATGAGTGGAATCCTCTAAAGTCATAGTAGATGATTTGTACTCAAAAACACACATGACAGACACAATTTTGAGACAAAATGAGTCCCATTATTAGTCCCAATCTTAGGGAAATTCCTAAATTTTGCTACAATTAAAAAATTTGTTATTATAATGAATCATTTAATATTTAATATTTCAATTTTGTGGCTCATTCTCATTTCTCATCACTTAGTATTGAACATTGAATAATATAGGACTCTCTCTTTTTAATTTAGAAGTACATAACAGTTTTCTTCCCAACCCTCTTAAGACCAAATGATTGCCAAATCGGATGGTCACGCGCAAGTTTAATTGCTTTGAGAAAGAATGCTGTTGATCATATGTACTACTATTAGTATGAGCCAGCAATGTTTTTACAGGCAAGACGCAATATTATTTCAACCTATCTATTCTCTAGACACCCAACACCCTCAAAATAAAGATATGGCCCCAAACATTTTCAATTTGTTTACATATTTTTTATTTTTTGAATTTGGCTCCTCTAAAAAAATTTATTTTGTTGATTCTTATATTTTTAATTTAATTAGATGTTAAAATATTATAATAAATAATATATATATATATAATGTAAAATTAATTTTAAAGTGTTGATCTATGATAAAATCATCTAGTTTCACTCTTGTCACTATATATATATATATATATATATATATATATATATATATATATATATATATTCTCTTCTATCTTCTCTCTCCAAAATCTTTTCTCTTTTTTTTTTATTGTTGTCTTGGGTGTCCCCAGCTTATTATGGGGTTCAAATATATTTTCTCCTATTACTATAGTTGCTAGAGCTAGGTTATCATAACACCCAAGAATTAGTATTCAAGTGGCACACATACTCAATCATCATTAGATGGGATTGATGAGTGGATATAATGAAGACCATTATCACATCTAATAGTTTAGAGTGGGTATCTCATTTAGACAATTAGACACTCAACCTTAAATGTTAGAATAACACTTTTAGTAGTTGCCACTAGTAATAAGAATATTATTCAAACACTCGAGTCATAGATATATTATGAGATACTTTTATGAATAAAAATTACTACAATAATTTTTCAAAAATAATTTTCCTTATTTTTCACCTTCCATGCACTAGTCTCTCTAAGATGTCAATTATACATGTACAAATACCATTTTTTCACTACCCTTAATATCTAATGCTCTTCACTAAGCAAAGTATCTGTCTACTACTTAGGTAGCGCTTCATCACGTGTCTATGTTTGGTAATTTGGTCAGCCTTGTCGGTCAAACACCCTTTCTTGTACAATATTTTCCATTTCGTTGTCTTCGTATTAAAATTTTTCTAATATCCTTATATAATTTAAGATGATAGGTATTTTTTAATTATTTATATTTAAAAATGAGTTTTATGTCACATTAACAAAAACCATTAACCTCTATAAAATTAATAATTAACTCATAATCATTGAATTCAAATGGATACAGAACTCTTTGATATGGGTAGCGGAAACAAACGAAATATAAAAATAAACTTTCTCTCATTCCAAGAAATAACACAAAAGCTCTATTTATAACACAAATCTCACACAAGACATCAACTCTTTTTTGATGTTGGACTTTGGATTAAATCTCAACAAATTAACAAATCCTCCTCTTAAGCCAAAATCTTGTAAAAAATTAACTGCTTCTTGCAAAAATATTATATTTATTGAATACTCACAGTAGTGTAAACAATAGTCATTCCTGTCTCCCTCACTTAGATCCAAAAACTACCATTATCACCCATATTTGACCAAGTGCAACTGACTCATTAGCTATGATATCACTTGTTCGGTGGTAGAAATAAAAGAAATACAAAACAAACTCTCTCTTAGTAGAGAAAATAACACAAGAAGAAAAATAATATAAAAACATAAAATTTAATATGGTTCGTTCTTAACTGTCTACATCTATGACTCCTATAAGGAGTTTTATAATCCTTCACTATCTGCAACTTTTGAACGACTGAAGTTGCAAACCATCTTTAAAGACATTTAATTACATAAATAGCTCCTAAAAACTACTCACATGGATCATTTCTACTATTGAAGGATATCTAAATGAGGCAACTATTTATAATCCAAGCCGCATACAAGACTTCAACTATTTTTCGATATGGAATTTTAGGTTAAATCTCGATATTTGAGAACGAAAAGGAAATGCTAAAATTCCAAAAAAAAAAAAAAGAAAAGAAAACCATTAAATTGCAAGCAGCGCCTCTTCAAATTAAATGAAAATGAAATGAGTTAATCAAAAAGTGACCCAGTTGGGTCTCCGCGATCATTTCCATAATTATAAAGACTTTTCTTCCAAGGGCCTCTTCCAATTCTGATCAGTCCAAGCCCCTTCACCCCCCTTCTACTCCACCAGCCTCAATTTCCTCTCTTTTTCTCATTCCTCCTCTCTGACTTGCCTATGTAGCAGAGGAAGAGTAGGAGATGATGGAGCTTGGTTTGAGCTTAGGAGAGGCTTCAAGGCCATTCGGGTTCATGGAAAAGCCTCTTGAAGGTTCCAATCAATTGGGGTTAGGCTTCAACACCACCTTATCGATTGGTCCACTTATCACTGAACAAAGAGACCAACACCAAGAACAGGAAGAAACACCAAAGCAAAAAAAGCATAACAAGCACAATATTAATAGTCAAAGGCACAACACTACCGAAGATGACCATGAAGCTACAAATGAATACCTTGTTAGTCCTGCTTCTCTCACAGTTGACAATAACGCAGTGCTGCATCAGCTTGATCTTCTTCTTCCCACACCAGCTGCTGCTGCTCCTATCCTTTCACCTCCACAACTCTGCTTCCCATGGCAGGAAAACGGTAAGAACCCAAACTTCACGTATTTACCTTCACAACTCTTTTTCATTCTTTATCTTTTTCAATTAACCACACGAATTGACTAACAATCTAAAATTATTTTAAGTTTAAATATGTTTTTAGTTTTTGTAAATACAGAATATTTTAATTTTAATTATCGTAAAAAAATTGGCTTTTAGTCATTTTTTAATAACATGCTTTCTGTTTATATTATTCTAAATTTAGGTTTCTATAAGTATTTTAAAATATGCTTTATTCTTTATGCTGTTAACACTAATTAATAGGGATCGAAAACATCATATTAAAAAAAGGACCAAAAACTAAAAATGCTTTTAACAAGAACCAAAACCAAAATAATTTATATTTATAAAAAGTAATAACATTTGAGTCAATTATTTTGCAATATCAATGTATGAAAATTATTCTTTATTTGTGAGATAAGTACGTAGTAGTCTGTCGACTCAAACTCAAAATTTTGTTTTAAATGAAATGAGTGTTCAACCACTTCAATACAAGCATCTTTAACTCTCTTTTCATTAGACAAATACAGTTTTAACCTTTCACATTGAGATATCCTCTTATAATAAAAGTAAATCTTATTATTTTTTTTGATGAGCGATGCTACCGCAACCAGAAAAATTATGTACAAAATCTTTAATAAAAATCATATTGATTGTTCGATACAATAAAATGTTATAATTCATCAATTCATTTAAAAACTAATAATTATATTATATTATTTTGAATACAAAGTTATGAATAAATTTTATTGTTGTCCAGCATTTTCCCTTTTTTAATATACTCTTATTTGTTTCTGAACTCTATTCCCTTTTTTTAAAAAAAAAACGTGGCTGAATGTTACTTTCTAGAATTATCTTTGTATATAACATTTTTTTTCGTCCTTGATTCTTGCTCAAAGGGTAGAGTTTTTTTTTACAAAGGAGCATAAGAAATATTTAATACACAGGGCTGATGTGTCAAAAAAAAAATCTTGTTTAAAGACAATTCTAAGAATCTATTCGCATATGGTCACAAAATGTAACCGAGAGGTATAAATAAGTGAATATACGATTAAATAAAATTAGTTAAATCTATTTTTATCGTGGGTATACCTAAAATCTGATGTGTTTCAACAAATCAACAACTTTTTATTTTGCTTAGAACACCAACAAATTTTTAGCATGATAAATTGTTTAGCGAACATTGTTATTCTAATGGTCAAAAGTCTATATGATGAATGAGTGGGGAAAGTTTGAACCACTATCTCATCTAATAATAATGTAATATGTGTCCTAATTGAATACCCACTTTTTCGGATTGGGATAGTATTCTAGTTGTTTACCTTACCATTTATTTTTGGTTCCTTCAGGGAGTGGTTCAAGGGGCATGGAAGTGAACAGGGCGTTGGCGGAGGCTGAGGCTGAGGAAGGGCCGGCATTGTCATCATCCCCCAACAGCGCGGCGCTGTCGTTTCAGATGGATCTCTGCGTGTACAACAGAGGAGGAGGGAGCATGAGCGGTGAGGGCTACGATCAAAGGGGCTGTTCCCGAGCAAGTGATGAAGATGAGAACGGTGGCAGTACCAGGAAGAAGCTCAGGCTCTCTAAGGAACAATCTGCTTTCCTTGAGGAGAGCTTCAAAGAGCACAACACTCTTAACCCGGTGAGCATTTTAGGCACACAATTTATATTCTTAAATCAAATATAGACTTTAGCTTTGATGTTTACTTTAATCTGTCACCCAATATAGGCTTGGCATTTTATGTTTAATTTGTCACCATTTAAGGCTTTGCTTTGTTTTTCTTTTATTTCCTCTTTTAATATTTGGTAATTAACTAACGGTGGAAAGCACTCAATTTTTCTTACCGTGTAGAAACAAAAGCTTGCTCTTGCTAAACAACTCCATCTTCGCCCTCGCCAAGTAGAAGTATGGTTTCAAAACAGAAGAGCAAGGTATAGTAATTAATAATCCACTGCTTAAATATGCCATTGCATGCAGATATAATTGAGATTTTAAAGCAACAGCCATTCATCTTTCAAAATGTATTCGACGACTTTTCAAATGGGTAATAAGGCATAACATAACTGTATATATTATGTTATGTGAATACAAATTTGAGACATTAACAATGGACATGATGAGAAATCACTTACTATTGATCGTCAATTTTAGTTATATTACTGAGGGATCTGTATATTAAAAAATATGAAATTATATTTAAAATCATATATTATTAATGAGAACTTTAATAATTTTACTAGTAAATTAATTTTGCATCTATTATTAATTTCCTGACAATATTTATAAAAAGTACGACTGAAATTCTCAATTATTGATTAGTAGTTCTCTAAATGTTCAAATGATGTATAAAATATACTAGGTAAAAACATATTTTCGCATACGATTTAATTTTGATATACTTTAACCTTCAAAAGTTTTCATGCAGTCACTCAATTATGTATTATTACATTATAATAAGTGTTCGATGTTTATAACAACTGCATGAAAGTACACGTATAATTAGATCTGGTTAATTTATAACATAAAACTATTCTGGACTATAGTATATCGAAATTAATGACTCTTAGTGTATAAGTGTATGGTATCAATGGGTGTGCATGCAGGACAAAGTTGAAGCAGACAGAGGTGGACTGCGAGTACTTGAAGAGATGCTGTGAGACACTTACTGAAGAGAATAGGAGGCTTCACAAGGAGATTCAAGAGCTGAGGGCTTTGAAGTCATCAAATCCATTCTATATGCAGTTACCAGCCACAACGTTGACCATGTGCCCATCCTGTGAGCGTGTAGGCCCAAATTCCACCTCCTCCACTTCCCCTGCCACATTTACTAGTGCTAATACAGGATCCATAGTTGTCACTGCCACTGCCAAAATCAACAATGAAACAACAACCTCTAAAAGCAATGGATTACCCCTTGGCAAACTTAGATTTTATCCATTCTCCCAGACCCAGTCACATCCCCACCAGTCCTCATCGTCTTGAATTGAAAAATCAGTTGTGTCAGAGCAAGTTCAAGATGAGTATTGAGTGCTGCTGCACTGGAAATTCATTTGATTTTGTACATACAGGGGTACTGAGATCTGAGACACACATTAATTTGTTCAGGAATTCTGGTAATTGGGTTTTCTTTTTCTAGTTTTGTTCTCTCTACCCATTATGTACCTTACACGTGAGTTTTCTATTATGCTAAGATGAGAAAGAGAAGAGAAGAAAATTTTACTATGAAGATAGAAATCAATGAGAAAGGGAAATGATAGTGGTTGTGAACTTTGTGATAGTAAATACCTCTCTCTCTCTCTCTCTCTCCCCCAAACAAATTGAATTTGTCATTACTATTAATAAATTGAAATATTACTAACTGGGGAAAATACTAAATGGCTCGACAATTATATTGTTACACGAAATGACGTGCAAATATCATTTGCTTCAGATAGTTGGATGTGTTTTGGGTTATGTAAAATTTCCTCTCTCTCCTCCTCTTACGTGCATACCTATCCTGATTGGATATTAACCATTTCCTGTGCACAATATGAAAACCACTTCGTACCACCAAGCAGCACTCTTCTTGATAATTGGTGCAATTCAAAATGATCAGGCCAACTTTCTTGAGACCTGTATAAGGTAACTAGCTCATTCTTCTAGTGGAGACTAATGTACATATCAACATAGTTATTAGCAGCATGATTAACTAATCTCTTTAACCGAGAAGCACCGAAAACCACATCAGCTAAAGCTACTGGTAGTAGGAAAACAGAAACTAAAAGATCATGCGCTTGGATGTTGAGTGGCATGTTAGGAATAAACTCTTGTGTGTGCATGGTTGCCATCACCAATTACCACTGGAAATTTTGGCTTGCTAGTATTGACAATTTAAGAAAACGGGCAACTCTGAAGCAGAGGTAGGTGAAAATGGGGAAAGTACCCATACCGGGTACTTTTTGGGTACGGGTATGTATTGGGTACTCATAGATATGCGTGGGTATGTACCTATCACACTTTGAAAAGAAATAAATTGGAAACGGCTAGGTATGCATGGGGTACATGTACCTAGTTTTGGGTACACCATTTTAACCAAAACAGCACCCTTTTGGTTTTTTATTTTTTTTTTGGTTCCTTTAAAAATGTTTTCACCCAAAACCTTTAGCCAGCCCTAAACCATTTTCACCCTTTAGCTGAGAACCTCAGCTACCCCAAAATCTCTTCTCCACTTCTTCATTTCCAATCACTAATCGTCGACAACACAACACCAATGGCAGTGATGCTCATGGAATGGCGGGACGCCACAACACCAACTTGCGCGATAGTGATGTGACGAGTTACGGAATGCGGCAACGACGATCTAGTGCAAGCGACATTGACTATCTCCAGCGACTCTCTTGAGGGCAACTTGCCTACTTTCCTCTAAGTTGCTTCTTTGTTCTGATCCAGTCCAGCTTACTTGTGATTTGTGAATTGTGATTGTAAGGTAGAGGTGTGTTTGTCTCTCTCAGTGAGTTTAAGATTGATTGCTCTCTATTTTAATAATTTTTTGTTGCTGCAACCATTATTCTATGGTTTCCATTTTGTACACCTATCTTCTATTAATATGTTGTTGCTCCCATTGTTGAGTGTTCTAAACAAGAACAACTTCTAAAATTGTGTAATTATATATCACTTATCAAATGCTTTTACAAGGTTCAACAGCTGGGTCTGGTAGTGGTAGTTGGACTTCCTCCACATCTTTGACTAGTAAATATGCCACTCCAAAATCTGCGAGCAATGGTCCCTTTTGGGTATATGTATCTGTGTTGCTGTGATGTCTGGGGTCCACGTGTCCCCAAATAAGTCCAACTTGGCCTTAGGGGTTTCCCTTGAACCCACCCATGTTACCGGGAAGAACCCAAGCTCATAAAATCATGAAAAGTGTAGAGCCAAGTTCCCTTGAGCCTGCTATAGCTGTCAAAGACAGATATAGCGGTGGAGTTTATGGGAGGGACCGCTATAGTGGTTACACCACAATAGCGACCAAGTGTGTGTGCAGTTGGCTAGTTTCCCATGTCAACCACCTCCTCTAACAACTACTCATACATGATCTTCACCACAACACCACCTAAAAGCTAGCCATCAAAGGCACCACATCAAGGACCCCCAATAGAAACAAAAATAGTAAAAACAGAACACCACTCCCAGAGCAGACGAAACACAGAGGAATCAAAATGCAAAAGAAATCCAACACGACAAAGCACACCAAGCAATATGAAAATGACGAAACAATGGCACTGTACCTAAGCATGTTAAACCAATAAATGAACCCAACACATTTACCAACAACATAGAACCAAGCAAAGGAGAAAACAAAGAGACAACATAAACCACAAAGTGTATAGGAAAAGAAAGTAACCCTGAGCAAAGATGAGTAGCATATGTGATGAACAACTCTAGGACAATGGCACATTGCAACCACAAGCTCCAAGGGAACGATGACAACAATGACATGAAGAAGGTAACAAACGAGGACACGACACTTGGGAGCACGAAGAAATCCACACCAAAAGGGAAGAATGCATTGAGAAGTGCGAAGAAGTCTACTCCAAAAAAAGGAAGAATTAGTTGAAAAAACCTCCCCTCATTCATCTCCCCCTTGATTGAGGCTCTATTTGGCAAAGGAAAGAAATAGAGAGGAAGGAAATGGAACAAAAAGAAATGGAAAAGAAGGAAGTTGAAGTGATTTTTATTTTTTATAAATACGTTCGGATAAAAGGAAAATGGGAAGGAAGGAAATAGAAGAAAGATTAATTTATTTTGTTTGTTTGGATGGAAAAATGAAATGAAAGAAATAATGATGATATCAAATGACTTTTTTATCCTTATATTATAAAAAAACAAAAGGTTATTTTTTTATAGAACTATCTAAAAAATTATTGAAAAATTAAAATTAGATACAATTTTTTCATGAATTTATCTATTAAAATAATATAAATAAATATAATAAAAATTGACCTTATACATATTTATATAAAGCATTCAAGTTAATATCTTTATTTTATATTTAATAATTTTATTAATTAATATCAAATATAAAATTTAACTATTTTTTAATATAACAAGTTTGCAATAATATCAAGCTAATAAATAAAAAAATATTAATAAAAATAAAATATTTAAATTTATTTAAAATAAAAATATTAAAATAATGAATATTGGAAATAATGATTTAAATAATGAGCGTGGATATTTTTGGAATATGCAAATATCACGCCTTCTTTCCACACTTTTCCCCCCACACGGGGGAGGAAAAAATTTGGGTGGGTCTCACATGCTTTTTGACACTAATCAATCTTTCCCTTCCCAATTTCCTTTGTACTAAACGACGGAATATCTTTTCCTTCCCCCCACTTTCCTTCCTTTCCCCAATCTTTCTTCTTTATTTCCTTTCAAACAAACACAGTATACATGGGGGAACACAATTGCTCCACTATTTATCATTGATGGTGTACCACTTGTCACCACTCCAACTGTAAAGTTCCCCCACATAAATGTAATGTAACACGCCTGCAAGTAAGTTGATGACACATGGCCACTCCACGGGAAATCGTGTAACCGCCCAAAAAGGAGAAGGGAAAATCAAAAGCCACATTCCCTATCCTTGTTCAAGTTGCTTCAACCCTCCAAGTCTCAAGACTAAGGGCTTGTGGACTGGTCAGTGCTAGCTCGATCCACAATTTCAGTCTGGCCCACATGATCTAGTTTCTTCAACCTTCCAGTCCTCAAGACTGGGGGCCTTGTAGACCAAGCACTAGCTCAATCCACACCTTCCAGTCTGGGCCACATGATCAAGTTTCTTCAACCTTGTTGGCCTCGAGACTAGGGGATTGTGGGTTGGTTGATATTGGCCTGACCTGTACTCCCAAGCCCCTAACATGATACCCATGCCTCTCCGACCCACTAGACCCTACTAGTCCCCTGACCCAAATAGGTGCTGACCCAAATGTTAGGAAAAGAGAAGCCATGTCCTCCTTATCCCTATCTTGTAAACACTGCCAATCATTCCATTAAATCTGCTCTGATTAGACATTTCAGCAATTCGCACCCCTAATCCCATGATTCATCTCAATCATGATTTCCCCGCTAATACCACATGATCCTCCTCATCAAGACTGCAAGATATATACACCCTTATGGATAGGGGAAAGGCGGATCATTCTTTAGCCTGTACTCTAGTCTACCTTTCACCATGAGCTAGACCGCAACAGTATCCAATATTTGCACTTAACCCTTATCTTCAATGTAGTGACTTATTGAATTAGTGTGGGTTTCCGTTATAAGTGATTTCAAGTTTCAAAAATCTAAGTAACAACTTCAATTATTAAATAGTTATATCAGTTGTACATACAATACAACATAAATCATGCAATATATTGAACCAAGAAGAAAATGACATGATGACCGATGAAGGCATGTTTTTTGTGGTGCCAAACTCCAACACGCAAATAGCAATGATAGGAAATTTGAAGGGCAATGGAAGAAATAATGGACACAGGCCTGGCTGAGCATTGAGATATGGAAAATGAAAGAATGAAATACTTTTTGACTCAAACAGACACCTTTCAAATCTCATGCTTATCCGTTGAATCTTTAGAGGAAAACATCAAACAAAAAGAAAACAAGAATGATTCAGAGTGGAATTTTGATTGAAGCATACAGACAAGATAAACAAAATTCAAATGGCAGTGGTTGGATGGTGACGGTGTTATTATGCAAATGATTAGGATAATAATCATATCTATTATGACCAAAACATGAGTGATGTGTCTGTTATTTAATCTTAGAAACTTGGCGGTGGGTGTGTTTGACGTTGTGTTTTTGTCTCAAGAAACTTTCCAGATTTGATCCTCTAGACATTCCTATCCATCCCCTTTCATAAGATATTCATTTTTCAATTTTTTTCTTTGGTCGGATTTCAGTTTTCATTTATCATTTATGGTTCTATATATGTATGGTGTTGAGTACATCATTCAAATTGGCCCATTTAATTTTGGGTTTGATAGTGTGGAGTCCGGTGCCAATATAATTTGCTCAAAGCAAGATTTGGCGGAGTAATCGCTGAGTCATCGTGAAATTTGGTCTCGGAGTGGAGTAGACTAGGAAAAAGCTAGATGTGTTCATTGTCAATAATTAGAATTGAATTCCCACTTCCTACCTCGACCTCCATCATCAAAGTTTACACTTTGTGGGTGCAAAGATAAGGATGCTTAATGAAATTCACTTCTAAACCTCCTAACCATTAGAGAGGAATTTCAACCCACGAGATCTCTCACAATTGATAGTTAGCTGAGTTTCTTAAGTATTTAGTCAGAGATTAGTTACTAACGGTGATAGCCTGGTTCACTTAAAAAATAGAATTTTATGGTGGGGAATGAATTTTAGATATACTATCATCACTAATGATATTTCACTGGTGTAAGACACAAAACAGAATTCTGTGGTGTATTGGATAAAGTAGGTATTTCGAAAAAAAAAACTAAAATGGTTATTTTGATTTAGAAACTTTAAAATTTAAGAATTAAAATTTAAAATTACGGCTCCATCTTTGGTGCATTGGATAAAGTATGGTGCACCACCCACTGAGCACTTAGCTGCATTTATGAAATATGACTAAATACTTTAAAAGTATAATAAACAAAAGAGTTTAATTTTGATACACTGATAGTGTAAAACAGTTTTACACTGTCATCCAATTAAAATATTTAGTTTGAATGACTTTTCAGGTAGTGAGTATAAAAGTCAATTATTATGACTTTTTCAGGTAGTGAATATAAAAGTCAATTGTCATGACTTATATGACAATACATGATTGGATGACTATGTAAAACAATTTACACTGTCAGTGCATAGCAATTAAATCTAATGAAATAGATTTAAATTTAATACATTAACAACATAAAAAAATTATTACATAATCACCTAATCATATAATGATACATTAACAAATGTGATCAGCTTTCACTTAATTGTTTAAAAAGTCATATAAAGCAAGAATTTAACTCCTCTAAAATGAACAAGTTGATAAAATGTAAAAGTGAATGTTTAATTACCCTTTAATCAATAATTCTCATAATGTGTGTATCATGTGCGTAGATTCCACCAAATGATCCAAGAATAGGTAACCCATTACTTTTATACTTTATCAATTTTCATACTTTAGAGAAGCCAAATCCGTGAAATAATATATCAAAATCAAACTCTAATTAAATTTACCCACACTTTCTATAAATTTGGCCAGATACTAGCGCCCAAACCTGCTCATTAAGAATTTAGTTGCGCAGTAAATGTGGCTAAACGTATCGCACGTAGATATATTACAGCCTTACGTAGATATACCCCACAGCCTCGGCCCGAAGTTTGAAAAGAGGATTCTTTTTGTCTTTTTAATATTGCGGCTACGTTGTAATTTATTAAAATTATAAAGTACTTTTCACGATATATATATATATATATTATTTATTTGCATAGTTTCCTTTGATTGATTGATCCATGAATGAACTGGAATCTAATGAACCCAAATACTGAAAACAGTAAAAATTAAAATTAAAATAAAATAAAAACAAAATATTTTTACACAAATTAGTTGGGGCTTTAAAGGGTCTGCCCATTTAGGCCCTATCCGTTTACCCACAGTCTTACTTTATGCAGCCCAACCCAAATTTTTTGTATAAAAACTGAAAAAAAAAACTCCTCTATTTACCTTAGTTCTCTCACTGATTTCTTTTCTAGCTCTCTCGTTGACTCGCTAGAGGGGAATCTCAGGGATAGATCTCGTTCCTTCCAAGAGGTTCATTGGCCTCTATTTTTCAGGACCTGCTGTAGCGAGCTCTGGTATCATCGAAATCGGGTTATATTTGATGGTTTCCTCGTTGATGTTAGCAGTCTTCGTCACAGAATTTACTTCTTGGCAAAGGAGTATCTAGTTGCTCTCAGATCGGTTGCTAGTCTTGGGAGTTCAGTTGGTGATGTGTCTTGTTTTTACATCCATTGGTCCTCTCCGGATGATAGTTGGGTTAAACTTAACTTAGATGGGTCAGTGTTGGATCAGGGTAATGCGGCTTGTGGTGGGTTACTTTGAGACTCTAATGGGAATTTCATCTTTGGCTATAGTGTCAACCTTGGCTTTTGTTCTATTACCCATGCGGAGCTATGGGGTATTTTTCATGGTCTTCAGCTGGTCCTTCGCAAGGGCTTCACGAAGGTTAATATTGAAGCAAACTCTCTTACTACTGTTACCTCCTGCACTGGGCAAGTTTTGGATTATCATGTTGCTGCGCCATTGGTTCATGGTATCCATGCTCTCATGGCCAAATTTCACTCCATGCATATCTCTCATATCTTTAGGGAGATGAATTATTGTGCAGATGCCTTTGCAAAACGTGACCACCTATGCTCTAATGAGGTTACGTGCTTTGACTCCATCCCCCCTTTTGTTTCTTTAGCTTTTGCTGCTGATTTTATGGGGACCATTTTCCCTAGATTCTCTCCTTTATAATTTCATTTTTCTTGGGCTATTTAGCCCCGTAGTGCATCAAAAAGAAAAAAATAGCCGGTGTTGGCATCCCTTGGTATCCAAAAACATCCATTCAAACAACACTCTTCTTCCGAACCCAAATAATAATAATAATAATAATAATAACATTCTTCTTCAAATAATCCTATAACTACTACGAGTCAATTCTTTTTCACTGCTTCACTCTATATAGAAAATCCTGTACCACGAATTCATCCGGAAGAGAAATATGAAGATAAACAAGTGCATTTATTTTCAGGCATGATTAAACCTATGCCCATTTTATATTTGAGTTTCACAAAGTTCTTGTCACCATATATCTATTTCAAAAGAGAATAGCCTCTTGACCGAAAAACAGAGAATAGTCTATTTACCACAAAGTATTATGCTTGCTTTCTATATCTACCACTATTTTTTATGTTTCTTATTTTTAGGGTTTTGTGAAAAAAAAGTGAAAACAATAAAATCATGTTTCTTGTTTTTATTTTCTATTTTCTTCATAAAATTCTCAAAAAAGAAAACATGGGAAATGAAAATGCAAATCAAACCACCATTTCAAAAAGTATTGTCATACATTAAATACCATGTCATTCAAACACTGGATATGAGCTTTACAGTTCTTTCTTAAGTCAAAAATAGGGATTTGGATCATTTAAAGTGAGCTATTCACTTTAGAAGGCAAAGTGAACTAATCTTAGCCATCTAAATATTTAACAGTGTAGATTTAAATAAATTAAGATGTTTCATTTAAATGAAAACCTCAAAAAAATATGCTTGGAAAATTTTTGCCATCACCATAAGAGGTGGTTACAGAGAGAGGATAATCCAATTTCATTTGTCATGTTCACGTGATGGCACGGAAGTGAACGAGGACCAAACCTGAAACTTGCCCTAAGAAAGTAAGAAAAATTGGTTAACTAGCACCTTTTACAATCGCATCGCAACAATATACATATATTAATATATATATATATATATATATATATATATATAATTATAATTATTTGAGAAAACTTTTTTAGAATGAGAGAAGTGAATCTTGACCGTTAGATCTAATACGAATGATCAAGATTAAAATATAAAATAATATGATTTTTTTAAATGAGCATATAAGTATTAATTACCATTAATCAACTTTCAATCATCACTATCCATATATGGTTATACGGACTAGATTTGCTCCTTTCATTCTCATAATAAACCATAATTCTCATGTGATACGCCCAATATATATTTAACAATTCCTTAAATATAAACTCTCCTAATTTGTATTGGATTCATTTGTTGTTGTCATCGGCCATTACATCATCTCTTATCTATGCAAAGGAAACTGCTTTTTTTTCATGATGGGATCTGCTAAGACTAAGAGCCAAGCATGAAGGCAGGAAAAGTAAATTCACAACCCAAATGTGATAATGAAAAGTGGATCCTTTTCAAACTCCAAACAAAAACAGATATAACTCAATATCTATTATCTTCAGCTTCGCTCTTTACAAATAAATTTTCCATTGCCATGGAAGGTGAATTTTGGGGAAAACACAAGCAAGGAAGACTAAAGATGATGGCAACTGTCAGGGGAAGGAAGGGCACATGTAACAATGCACATTTTTAGATTCGGATCCTCTAAAGTGAGCTGTTCAGTTTAAAGGATAAAGTGAGTTAATCCTAGCCATCTAAATGTTTAACGGTGTGGATCAATTTCAAATATTTTATTAAACTCCGAATCCTCTAAAATGAACTGCTCACTTTAGAGGATAAAATGAGTTAATCCTAGCCTTCTAAATGTTTAACGATGTGGATCAATTTCAAATATTTCATTAAACAAAAACATTAAAAAATGTGCATTGTTACATCATCCCTAACAATTGCCATCATCTTCAGTGTTCACTGCTTCTGTTTTCCCAACAATTCACCTTCTTAGCAACGAAAAATTTATTCATGAAGAGCAAATCCAAAGAGAATAGATGTTGGGTTATATCTGTTTTTGTTTGGAGTTTGAAAAGGATCCACTTTTTATTATCACATTTGGGCTGTGAATTTACTTTTCCTACCTGTGAATGTACTTTTCCTACCTGCTTGCTTGACTCTTAGTCTTAGCAAATAACTTCACAACAACAAAAAAACAAAAAACAAAAAAACAAAAATTCCTTTGCATGGATAAGAGATGATATAATGGCAATTGACAACAACAAATGAATTCAATACAAATTAGGAGAGTTTATATTTCAGAAATGGTTAAACAATTTTTTTCTTTGCTGCGATGTGATCATAAAAGGTGCCAGTTAACTTCTCTTTCTTACTCCTACTTCTTTGAGGCAAGTTTCAGGTTAATCCTTGTTCACTTCCCTGCCATCGCATCAGCGTGGCAAATGAAATTGGATTATCCTCTTGTTATAACCACCTCTTCTGCCCATGGCGAAAATTTTGCAATCGAAAGCGCATTCTTTTTTTTTTTGGAGCTTTTCATTTAAATGAAATGTCTTAATTTATTTAAATTCACACAGTTAAATATTTAGATGACTAGGATTAGCTCACTTTATCCTCTAACGTGAACAACTCACTTTAGATAATCTAAATCCTACAATTTTTTCTATTTTTTGTTTAATAAAATATGTGAAATTGATCCACTATGTCAAACTTTTAGATGGCTAGGATTAACTTACTTTACCCTCTAAAGTGAACAGCACACTTTAGGGGATCTGGATTCATCTAATCAATTGACCAAAAGAGATTGATCAAATCATCCAAGGGTTTGGAACATCACACATAAATGGAATACATTATGATCCTATTCCGTTGCATCTCAGGGAGTCATTCGCTTGTTCTCCTCATCTTTTCAGTTAACAATAATATACAATATTGCCATTCAATGCCATCCCCTAGTAATTTAAAATAAAAAATTCTAAATCCTTTTTCAAATCTAGACTTTTACATACATGTGCTGCTATGGCGCTTATATCTTGACTTCAGATTATGATAATGTACAGAAGCAAAATTCCTACAGTAAATATCATCATCAAATTATAACACATTCATTAGCTTCAGCGTCAACTCATGGCCTTCACTCCGGAAGGAACCACAAACTTATAAAATTAAACTAACAGCAAGACTGATAGAGTAACCCAAATTACCTTATTGTCTGTACTACAGTCAGCAAGTTCAGTTCCCAGCAGCTGTGTCATTCCTGAACTGTTCAACAGGTGGAGGAAGCAAAAGCCGAAGTCTGCTTCTGTACCTTGTGATGCGGCGTAACCGTTCTTCCCTTAATCTACAAGTAGCATGAGAAAGTAATGACACTGCTACTATGTTACATTCATTCAAATTTGAATTATGCTTTATCCTTAGCCAGTAAGTTTAATGTTTTGAAGATTTGCTGGTAGAAACATCCCTAGACTCTAGAGTGCCCATTATTTTGGTACTTAAGCTTTAGCCAGAGGTGCAAACTGAAAATTCCAACATAAAAAAGCGAGCCATTACTCCAATGGAGAGTCAAAAGTGAAGCAATCAGGAAAGTCCTCCTGACAAGTTAACTATACACATCTTTAATTTTTCCCCCCTTGGTTTTTCGTAAGTCGAAGCAGAGCTTTGACCCCATATCCTAAGTTCAATAACTGAAATCAATCTTTCTGAGAAATATGGGCGTTTGCAAACTTTTTTTGATATTAGCCATCATTTAAAAACCAATTTAAAATTAAAATGTTTAATTACTATGAAATTTCTTTTGGATGAAGATACGTTTTCATGTATGACATTCATCATGAACCTAACTCTACAGAACAAAAATCTTTGTAAAAACCATTATGAGGTGGTCATCCAAAGAAACCACATTAAAAGATATGAGAATTATGCTCTATCTAAATACACCAGAGAGTATTGGAATTGCCACAAGAACTTAGCTTCCATCCTCCTCCCAAAATCATCTAGTAAACAGAAACTGGGTTAACGACCTACAGCAATCCCAACACTCCATAAAGAAACAGCTACAACAAGGTGTCAGAAAACTAGTTCTTACTGAGGTAAACTACCAAAATCCTTGCATAAACACAATGTACAAATTAACTCATTCATGGAGGCAATATTAAATATACTGGTGATAAGAGCTAAGAGATGAAGGAAATTCATGTGTTATCAATGCTCTTGAGCTGATATCAGTGGGATATCAATTAAGAAAAGGAAAAATAGAGAGAAAAAAAAGGAGATGAAACAGAACAAAGAAAAGTGCAGAAAAGGAAAAATAATCCTGAGCATTAGAGAGGCTCAGTCTCTCCCACTAGTCCCAACCAATTCCTTGCCTAACACCCCCCCCCCCCCCCAAACAAAAAAAAAAAAAAAACAAACGAACAACCACAAAAACAGCCAACAACAATCCCCACTCCCAATATGGGGCCCCAAACTTGCAAATGGACAGCTCAGCAAGTTGGTTATGTCATAGTGGGCTTACATTAGTAATTTTAGGACGGTTTCTATCACTATAGAAAGTGACAGCTGGTTGACATTTTGAAATTTGGGTCCCAGAGGCAGTTTGTCAGACCAGCTTGATGCTCTTATTGGTCTATTCTACTTCCAAATGTCTTAAAACAATAGAAGCATCATCCCATGGGACATGTAAGTTATCCTGAACTGTTTCAAATTTCAAACAGTATTCATAGCTAGTCAATAAAACAAAATCAAGTCTCTTTAATTAATTGTCAAAAAACTCCTCAACCTAAACTTTTAAATTTGTAAGTTGAGGCTAAATGATCACAAGACTAATCCGCTTCAAAATTTGTTGATAGTAATAACTAATAATGTAAATGTTAGTCACAAAACTCAATAGCAAATTAAGAACTTGAATAATCAACAATTTCTGTATATCATAGTACGACCTTCTGTAGTTAAATTTATGTTACATGAGCATAATGTAATCTTAATCATGCAACATACTGACTGACCACAAATCATAAGATGACGAATAAAAGCAGCAGGTGAACTTTAAAAAAAGATTAGGAAAAAAGAAAAGAACTTACCGTGCCCTAACCTTTTTAGCACGTTTAATATGTCCCTTCAATAAATCTGATGGTGACAGGTGCTCAACAGACTCCTCATTCTGAAAGCAAAAATGTGTATGACCAAACAGATAAGGATCAATAAGATCATAGTCTCAGTATACAATTGAAGTAAAAGAGCTCTTACAGAAGCATTACTGAAAGCTGCACAAGAACAGCAGTACACTTGGTAAATATAAAACTATTCATGAGCTGTCACCTAGTAGCTTGACTTTAAGGAAAGGTGGCTGCTAAAATAATATCAGAACCGGTATAGAAGTTTGATCCTTGTCACTTCCATTCTTACCACAAGGTAAGGTAGGCCCAATCACCTATGTAATGTCCATCGTTCAAGCCCAAATTGGTTTTGCTTGCATTGTCGTGGGGCCAGGGGAGGAGGGTGCGAAATTTGGCCTTTGAAACCCATGCAGGATTCCACTTACTCTTGGAATTTCCACTTTTTCAAAAATTTAAATGATAGAGTCTTCAGATTGTTAATCCTTTTGGTCTCTTTGATTCAGTCATCCTGTCCCCTCTTCCAGCTAAAAGATCTTGGTCTGTTGAATCCTATGGAGTTTTTTCTTGTAAGTCTTATTTTCAGTTCCTAACCCATTCTTTGAACAGTACTTCTTTTTGCCTAATAAACCTATTTGGAAGTCTAAATCTCCCTCAAAGGTCAAATCCTTTATATAGACAGCAATACTTAATAGAATTAATACCAATGATTTGTTGAAGGTTCAAACTTCAAAGACCACATAAGGCCATCTTCCATCCAGGATTCCACCATTTCTTGCATTGTTTTAATGCTGATTTTTTATGTAATGCTTTGTTTGGGGTTTATAGTGAACGTTGGGTGTGTCCTAGAGATCTGGATCAGCTCCTTTTGACCAGGTTTATTGGTTTCGAGAGGAGGAAAGAAGCCAAATCCTTGTGGCTATGTATTTAATTTGCAGTCGTTTGTGTATTTGGCTAAAGCACAACTCTTGCATTTTTAACGGCAGGTTTTCTGACAAGCAAGTTTTGTGGGATAGGATTAGACGTCTAGTGCCTACTTGCTATAAGGCACATGGCCTTTTTAGAGGGATCTTCATCTCTGATATGTTAAGAGATTGGAAACCTTTGATCTTTTGATTTATTCTTATTTGTAGTGAGGATCTCTTGTCCTCTATGCCAATTGAATTATTCCCCCCACCCAAAAAAAAACAAAAAGCAATTGTTGATGTAAAGAAATGGCTATTTGACATGTAGATAAAGTTTTTCACTTCCATTAATCATTTGATTGCTTGAATAGAGCCAATTAACCAAAGATTCAAACCTCTTCGTGTTCATCATCATTTTTGTCTTCTTTCTTGTTTGACATATAACCAGCCACCATAGATGCAGGCAATGGTTTGGGAAGTGCCTTCATTACATCTTTTTGTTGTGGCTGCAGAGTACAACGAAAAATAAGAGATATATAGCATATCAAAATATACAAAGGAAAAAGATCATAAACTAATGTCCAAAAGCAAGTCTTTGATCACAACCCCTGTTAACACTGTAATGTGACAAAATTAGATGGAAACAACAAAGGGCACAATACATACAATATTTGCAACCAACTCTGAGATCAGTTAAAAGGAAGTTATAAATAAAAGATGAGGTATCTATTATGTATTAATGTAATTAGGAAATCACCCATAAAATAGACCTTAACCTGCTTCTGCATAAAAACTAGTACTTTCCATTTTAAGCAAAAAGCAGAAAACATGTACACCCTAGCCTGCTTTATTGGCCTAGTAACTACGCTAGCACAGAGAAAAGCTCGATTATGGTGATAAGAAGCTTTTAATTTGCTTATTCTCAACAGCTTTCTATGATGGTTTGGATTATTTTCATGAGATATAATTTGAGGTTTATATGGGAAACCAATTAGCAATATCATACTTACAGATTTTAAACCCAGATTGGATCCTCTGGTTGAACTGATAAGTGAAAACCACTGAACTGAACCTTCTGGTATGGGATATCAAATGAACCAAATATGCATGCCATCCAATCAAAACTGGTCAAATAGACTAATCTTTTGCTACATGTTGACTACTTAGTCATTAGTGATTAAGTTGCCTAATTAAATTTGCTTTCAAGGGCTGCTTAAGTGTTTATTATGGATACAGAGTTTTCAAAATATGCTTAAGTGTTTATTATGGATACAAAGTTTTCAAAATAAGATATAGACCTATGTACTTAATGCAAGGACTCAACAACAGTAAGCAGAAAGAAATAAGAATAACATCATTATACACAAGCAAGCACTTTTTCTCAACATCAAAACTACTGATATTAACACTGCCAGACATTAGACAATATATCATCCACTAACATGCAAACTGAATAAAATGGGCATTCGGCAGTCAAATATATACGTAAACACAATGTGTGCCTTTGGATATTTGGACAAATAATTGTTTGCCAAGTTGTTATGACTAGTAAAATATTCTAGAAATCTCTTATACTAACGGGCAAGTGGGCAACTCTTAGCAAACTTTCAATCTTCACCTTTTGGCTCAAAATTCCAAAAAATAGAAAACCTCCTCATTTTGACAATACATTTCCTCAATAGAATAATAAACATGTGGGCGATAACCGTATTGGATGAGTAAAATGATATCAAATACATTTTTAAAGATAGTGAGCCCTGTATATTCTCTTCAATTCCCCTATTTTTCTCCTATTCCTTCTTCTACTTTCTCTCATTTTATTATTCTTTTTTTATATTTTCAATATTTTAAAATTTGCACAAGCATTTAGCTCGTCATTTACTTCTGGTTCATCACTTAACGTCATTCATTAAATAGGTGCTGCAACAAAATAACTACCAAATATCAATAAAATTATGTTCACAATGGTCCATGTTATGTGGGTACACACTTTAATATTTTATAAAAAAGAAATCGCCAGCCATTTCCCATATGCCCATTTTCTCTCCAGATTCTAAACACTTTTATGTTTGATTAGTTCAAAATCTACATTAAAAATGAAGTATAATTACCAAATTAAAATACCAAAAATATTTTGGTAACATTTCCTCAGTCATAATCCCATTTTTCTCTCAAATACCCCATTATTTCACTGTTTGTTTTTAATTTACATTTCTTGCAAACACATTAGTGTGCGCTCTCACTTTTCTTTCCACAAACAAAGCTCTCTCTCTCACTCACACACACATACACACAGAGATTACGTGTAGAAGGATATGCTACAGCTGAGACCAAACAAGCTAAAAGGAAAAAATGGGGGGAAAAAACCACTCCTCTTCTATGTAAATCTCTAATGCACCTCAGGAACAGAACTAAAATAAGCCAAATGAAACTGCAAATTTCTGGCTTGCAAGGGTTCTACAATATCTTATTGGAAAGTTGCCAAATGTTACCAAATATATTTCCTTTTCACAGTATCAATACATTAGTTATTTTGTATAGATTTTAGATATCAAGGCAATAATTAAAATCCAATCAATAAAGGATTGAACACTTAGAACTTGTGTTCGGGCTGCACACTTGATTTCTTAATTATATCTTGATTATAATTAGTCAATGGAGTAACCAATGGGGCACTTAGTGGTTAATTAGAAGCTAACACACACCCAAATAGTCAGCAGCTAACTTGTAGCTTAACCAATAGCTAATCAACATAATTACAGTTGATTATATATATTAATATTAGTAATCTAACTGATACAACTAAAATACTTACTAAGTCTCGTCAACTCAAACTTAAAAAGGTTTAGCAGTGACCTCTTGACTCTTATACAGCATTTATGATTGTGATTGCATAAGAACTAAATGGAAGTTTAATTACAGCAAAATTTTGAAGCTCATTTGACCCTGTTTTTACAAATTATCAAAGCTAATAATCTAATGTTAGGGCAGTAAACATTATTTCCTAAAATGCCAAATACGGAAATAAGAGATATTACTCATACCTGGTTTTCTTCATGTGCATCATTCTTCAGCCATGATCTACAAAGCGCATAGAGAGAAGCATCCTCTGTTATTCTGACCTAAGGTTATCAATAGTAATGCAATAACCATTAAACTGAAAAAAAGACTATGGAGAAAGCTAAGATATTAGCTCAAGGTAGCAATTCAATCATCATAGCTGACACAAACAGAATTTTTTCCTATGAGGAAATTGCTCGTTAAGGTACTTTTACTCTAGTTTCAAAGTTTAAATTATGACAAAACCAACTTAAACATAAGTGCAAGAGTGCAACATGCATAATACAACTCATACAAATACAATTGCCATAATCTAGCTAAATAAATTATATCAAGAGAAAAAATTCCATCCATCACAAGTCTATTGTCCTAATCAGTTCTGTAAAATCTATAAATCCATCTCAACTGCCACAGCTAAATGAATATTCAAAGAGCAATTTGCATGTAACACATTAATGCTACCATTTTCCATTTACTTCTGTATAAAGTCATTCCTACACAACACTTCTCATAGATATATCTTTCATTGAATTCCAACAAGTTTTCATTCCACAAACTTGAATGGCCAAGTATCTCTATAATCTGCATGGAAAAACTAATTAAGCCACTATCCCTATCTTTTTTATTCTTAATTGATGCCACCTCTAAATGCAAAGTACACGTATTTATATATCAAGTTAACAAATCATCTATCTCAACTTCCTTACTTCACTTGTATTTTCAGAGCCCTCTCCCCAAGTCTGAACTAAATCAAGCATTCTAGAACCCACCCGTGAAGAACAGAACTGTGGTTGGAGTATGGTATGACCTTTGGAATATGCATAAACAGAAGATCAGTAGACCACAATTACATCCACTGCACTTTAATGCAACAAGTTGTCGGAAAATCAAGAGTACAACCATTCATAACAAGTGTATGAAGGGAGAATTTCAGAATCAGTAAGAAAGTTAAATTAAGATTAGGAGACACAAGAATAAGTGACAAGGATATAAGTAATGTGCAAAAGATTCCAAAGTTTCAATGCATTTCAAGAGGAATTTAAACAAGCACTTGCAATGCCATAAGATTTTAGAACTACATGTGCAAATTACACCCGCACATACACAATAAAAAAGGAAGAGTATCCAACAGCGACAAGTCAAATCTATGCAATTTATTAAGATCCCATTGCAGTGCTTCTAACGTAAGAAATTCATAATGGATCAGTTGCATTTAAAATAAAAGAATGTAGACACTCACTTTTCTACCTCTGACGACATAGCACTGTTCATCTCTGCTTCTCTCCCTAAGAAGCAGATCATACATATTAATTCAATTCCAACAGAGAAAATGAATACATGAGAACATGACACATCATTTAAAAAAAAAAAAAGTTACCTTGTATTTGTATCTTTATAACCATTTGTATCAGAAACAGCAGATCGAGGAGCAGCCTAAAAAACAAAACAAAACAAAACAAAAAGGGGGGGGGGGGGCATTTTAAAATGGATTGATGAATCAAAATTGAAAGCAGCAAGAAGTGAGAACAACATAACAACAATAATAAATAACAATTATTGTGACAAAAAAGAAGAACATGCCTTGGGTTGAGGGTGTGGTGAGAAAGGGAGAGCCTTAAAGGGAGGGGAGGCAGTGGGACCCAGTTGATGATGATGAGGGTGCTGCTGCCTGGTTGTTATGTGGTTGAGATAAACGCCGTGCGAGTACGCAAGGGAAGGGGGCGCGTGAGGGTCACTCGCGAAGGAGGGTGGTGGTCGTAGCCCTCTGGGGATGAAGCCGCGCCCTGAAGAAGAGACTGGGTACAGAAAAGGCAGAGGCTGAGATGGGTCATGGGATTGGGGTCTGCTTAGTTGTGGGTTTGGGCGCAAGTGTGGTGGCGATGACATCGGTCTCGGTGCTGTGCTGGTTGTGGTTGTGGTTGCGGTTGCGGTGGTTGTTGCTGTGGTCGGGGTGGTGATGCTGGGATCCATGGCCATGCTGGTGGGAAACTGGGAATTGTTTTTTTGTTTTTTATTTTTTTATGATATTGATACAGAGCATGCACCATGATGTAGTGTATTTTTTATTTAGAGTAATGATAGGCGTATATCATAATACATTCACCATGTTAAAGGACAAAATTGGAGTACAAGGAGAGTATACATACGGAGGGGCATTTTGGGGAAAAATGGAAAAAGGAAAGAGGGAGTAAAACGCGCGCGTCAACACACATTAAAGAGAAAAAAAAAAAGAAACGTGCAGATGTGACGATGGACAAAGCAAAAAGGTTGGAAAAGACTCACTCTCTCCAACCCCGCTTCTGAAAGCTTCCATTGTTTGTCTATCATTCGATCATTGCTCCCACCCCCTCAAAGCTGTCGTTGTTGGTAGCACGCAGGGGAGGAAGAAGAAGAGCATAAAATCCGCTCTCGTTCTTGGCGTGGCTCATGTCATTTGTGTTTTTGTGAAAATTTTATGAGGAAGTGCAAGAGAGGGAGCTTGAAAACGAGTTCTTTGACAACTGTTGAAGAGTTGTGAAGGCGTTTCTGTTTGTATTGTAAGGTATGTGAGTGCATGTTTCCAGTATGAGCGCTTACGTGTTTGTGGTTAGTGTGAGAAAATATAGTTTTGTTTATTAGAATATGTTAAGCAAGAAAAGAAAATGGGAATGGCTGTGTTAGAAGGTGGAAGCCAACGTTGAGTGTAAATGTGAGGTGTAAATGCCGTGAAAGAAGTTATAAACCTTTTCAAAATGTTGTAAACTCAGGAGGAAAATGTTGTAAACCCATGAGGAAGATGTTGTAAACTTATGAGCAAAATGTTATAAACCCATGAGGAAAATGTTGTAAACCCAAGAGCAAAATGTTGTAAACCCATTAGCAAGAAGCTATAAACCTTTTCAAAGATGTTGTAAACTCCTGTTATACATTGGTATTAATGTATGTTTCATTTGCATTAGTCTCTTGAGCAACAAAACAAAGTGGCAAGGGCTCTGTTAGAACTTGCGTGGTAGTGTGTATAGTGTAACGGTGATCCCATAAATGCATGGATGGAAGTAATGCATGGGTATTATTTTATTGTATTTTTTTATCAGAGTCTTTTTAGGAAAAAAACAAACTGTGAATGGATCCGTTAAAATTTTTAAATCAATGAAGGAAAAAAGGTGTAAACCAGTCTGTGAATTTGTGAGGAATAATTGTAAAGTGCTTTAGGTTTTGTTGCAGGTTTATTGATATAAAAAGGTGCAGAAAATGGAGAATACAGTGAATGTTGATGCTGATGTTGATGTGGAAGAGCAGATAGATCATCCTGAAATGAATCATGAGATGGAGGTGCCTATTGCTGGGATGATATTTAATTCAGAAGAGGAAGTGCGAGCATTCTACAAAAATTATGCAAGCAATATAGGTTTTGAGTTCAAAGTAAAAAATTCAACGAAGGATTCAGAAGGTCAATTAACTTACATGTTACTTTCTTGTTCACGGGAGGGAAGACGCACCTCAAAAACCCCTAGGGCATTGAAGGTGCGGCCTACTAAGCAGGCACAATGTGATGCGAAGATCACAGCAAGCAAGGCAGCAGATGGTAGATGGTGCATTAATAAAGTTGTGCTTGATCACAACCATGTTGTTAGCCCAACCAAGTCAAGAATGCTGAATGCGCACAAGAGCTTAAGCTTCCATGTGAAGAGGGCTATTGAATTGAGCGATTCTGCAGGGTTAGGATAACAAAGACATTTCAAACTCTCGTGAAGGAGTCCGGTGGTTATGAAAACTTATCATTTAGTGAAAGGGAAGTGCGGAACTACATGGGCAAACAGAGGCGTGCAATTGGCAAGGGAGGCGATGCAAAAGCCCTGATTGAGTACTTTTCAAAGATGAAGACAGAGAACAATGATTTCTGGAATGAGATAGACCTAGATGATGAGTTTCGGGTAAGAAATATATTTTGGGCCGATGCAAGGAGCAGAGCAGCATACGAGTATTTTGGGGATGTTGTTAGCTTCGACACAACATACCTAACAAATAAGCATGACATGCCGTTTGCTGCTTTTGTGGGAGTCAATCACCATGGGCAATTGGTTCTGCTTGGATGTGGCCTAGTGTCAGCTAAAGACACTGATTCGTTTGTCTGGTTATTTAATAGTTGGATTACATGCATGCTTTCTAAGCCACCTAGCGGTATTGTCACTGATCAGTGCAGGGCAATGGAGAAGGCGATAGGGATCACTATGTCACACACTCGGCATAGGTGGTGTTTATGGCATATAATGAAGAAGATCCTAGAAAAACTTAAAGGATACGTTGAATATGACAATATTAAAAGGGGTTTGCAGGAAGTTCTGTATGAAACTTTGGGGGACAAGAATTTGAAGATAAATGGGCTATCTTTGTCAGAGAATATGAGGTTGAGGGCAATGAATGGTTGTGTCATCTATTTGAGCATCGACATAAGTGGGTGCCCATATACTTGAAGAAGGATTTTTGGGCCGGCCTTTCCACTACACAAAGAAGTGAGAGCATACACTCATTCTTTGATGGGCATGTAAATTCGAACACAAGCTTGCAGCAATTTGTCAGGCAATATGATAATGCTCTGAGGAGCAGGGTTGAGAAAGAGGTTGAAGCTAACTTTAAATCCATGAACACAGTCATCCTTTGTGGCTCGAGCTCCCCTATTGAACAACAATTCCAGGAGGAGTATACCCATGCTAAATTTCAAGAAGTGTAAGCAGAATTTAGAGGGAAAATGAATTATGTTCCAAGTGTGAAATCAGTGTGCAGTGCAATTGTGACATTTGAGGTGGTGGAGGAGGTCACATTGTTTGGTTGAGCAGCGAAGAAACATTTTGAGGTTGTCTTTAATCATAACAACCATGATATCAGCTGCCAATGCTTGTTGTTTCAATTTAGGGGGGTGATATGTAGACATTCCCTTTGTGTTCTGTCTTTCGAAGGATAAAAGAGGTACCAGGTAAGTACATTCTTTCAAGATGGAGTAGAAAGATAAAAAGGAGGCACGCATACATAAAGACTGGTACTAGTTCTGCGGAGTGTATGCCTATGATGGAGAGGTATGATAAATTGGTTAGACATTTCTATAATGTGGCAGGATTGGCTGCAACTTCTGAGGACGGGAGCAATCATGCCCATGGCGCTCTAGACAAATTAAATGGTTGGTTGCAATTAATGCCAAAATTGGGTGATATGAATAGCGTTGTAAAAGATGATGGCCTTGGTGGTCATGTTGGCCTGGGCTGTGCAAATGAGCATGTTCAAATCCATAGCCCTCTACGTAAACGGCATAAAGGCAGACCACCAGCGAAGAGAAAAGTGTCTGAATTACAGAAAGTGGAACAGAAGTGTACCAAGAAAGGAATACTAGCACAGAAGAAGTTGCAAATGAATGTGTGTTACATATCTTTTTATCGCTTGGTCGGTGTGAATAATAATATTGAGTTTATGGACTCGTTTGTTATATTTAATGTGCTCTTTCCACTCAATGTTGTAGGAATCATTTGAGGCAACGATTTCTCAGCCATGTGCCAGCAACTTGTTAGTGGAGTCATACATTGAGGTCAGAGAAAATGGGAATGTACCTGATCAAAGGACAGTGGTGTGTGTTCAGACTGAAGTAACTTTTAATTTGCAAATTTGATTTAGGGTGTGATGGCATAATTATGCAGTTGTCATAGTACCCTTCAATAATGATTTCCTTATATCAATTTGTATTCATTATTTGAGGTTGCATGTTCTTACCACTAGTGGATGTAAATCACCACTCCTCGAAATGATGTGGACTGCACATTATGTTGTTCATTTGTTAGGTAGAACTCATTACTGTATTGTTAATACTATTTCTTTCACCTTGTACACTACAATTGTGCAGTGGGGTGTTGGCTCCAACACAAGTGTTGAGAATGCCAACAATGATTCCAACTTTTTAGTGTCACATGGTTCAAACCAACAACATGGTAGATTTCTACAGGTGCTTGAATCATATAGTGAAGATCTTTGAATGGATGATATGTCGCTGAGTAGTGTGATACTTAGTGGCGATTCAAGCGCAATGGCAATGCAGTCAACTGATCCACCTAGTTGTTACCCGAACCAATAACTAAGTTTCCTGCAGGTGGCCTCTTTGGACATTGGTGGCTTATCGGTGGTTCTTGTTTTTATACATAGGTACAACCATCATCACCATATGCCCAATTTAATGATAATTATGTAATGGTATTTTCTACTTGTATATCATAAACTATCATTTGTAATCTCATCCAATGCATTGATTTTCATTTTTTGTTTTGGGTGCAGGGGAAGAGTATACATTTTGCATAGTGAAAACCTATGTTGTGTGTCTTGTGCAGGATAAAGGGAGTACATGTTACAAGTATTATTTGTTTGGCTTGTGATTATATTTTCGGGTGGACTATTTCATGGCACATCAACGGGGTTGTTGATAGATGCATAGGTAGATCATGTAAGAGTGGAAGAAGCTAACCCATGTGTGCCCTTAAATATTCCACATAAGCGAATACTGTATGTATAAGTTGTGCCAAAATAGAAGGACTCCTAACTCTCAGGAGATTTGTGATTAGAAAAAAAAGTTGTAAACCTTGGAGCAAAAGTTGTAAACCTAAGCACAACAAGTTATAAACCTCTCAACAGATGTTGTAAACCTACGTTGCAAATAGAAGGACTCCTAACCCTTAGCATGATTTGCGATTACATAAAAAAAAGTTGTAAACCTTGGACCAAAAGTTGTAAACCTAAGCACAACAAGTTGTAAACCTCTCAACAGATGTTGTAAACCTACGTTGCAAATGGAAGGTGGAGATACCCTCAGCATGATTTGTGTTACATAAAAGAATGTTATAAACCTTGGACCAAAAGTTATAAACCTACACACAAAAAGTTGTAAACCATTGACTAAAAAGTTGTAAATCACTGATTAAAAACGTGTAAACCTATGGTTAAAGATTGTTAGCCCCTGAAAAAATAGAAAAACTCCTACACCTGATAATGAATGTGATTCAGAAACAAAAATAAGGGCTGTTATGGTTGTATGAAAAAAATGTAAACTAAAGAGTAAGAAGTTGTAAACTAAGTTGACAACATCATAAACCACAGTTTAAAATGTTGTAAACATATGGTAAGAAGTTGCAAACCTTTTGGAAGAATGACAACCTTTCAATTACTCCTAACTAAGATGACTTCCCACATGTGTACAACTTTTTTATGTCAGGTTTACAACCTTTTTCTCACAGGTTTACAATTTTTTTTACCTGCGGTTTACAACTTTTGTCTATAGGTTTACAACCTTTTTATGTGAGGTTTACAACTTATTTACGTGAGGTTTACAACTTATTTCCATGAGGTTTACAACTTTTTTACGTGAGGTTTACAACTTTTTCCCACAGGTTTACAACTTTTTTTCGCAGGTTTACAACTTTTCCCACAGGTTTACAACTTATTCCCGCAGGTTTACAACTTTTTACGTGAGGTTTACAACTTTTTCCCATAGGTTTACAACTTTTTCCTGTAGGTTTACAACTTATTTATATGAGGTTTACAACTTTTTCCCACAGGTTTACAACCCTTTTTTACGTCAGGTTAACAACTTTTTATTGACTGATTTATAGCAAATACATCCATGGCTACAAAGAATGGTGGAAATATCCAAACAAATACAAAGTCCTAGCCCATCTACAAATATATTTAAGGCAATGATTATATACACGTCCACAAAGAATGGTGCAAATATCCAAACAAATAAAAACGTTAACCCATCATTTACATACAAATCAATCACCATCAGCCATCTTCCTTCTTGTCCTGGGCCTAACATGTGATGTTGTATACGGGGTGGTTAGCTGAGGCTCGGGCTGCTGGCTGCTTGTGGGAATATGTCCTTTTTTTTGGTTGAGTGGTGTTGGATGCCTCTTCAGCAGCTGGACCATTAGTAGATGCAGGAACAAAGGCTGCAGCCCTTAGTTGAGGCTCAACTGCTGAAATGACTTTATCCCTAAATTTGTTCTCCCTATCCATCACCCACTCAACCAATAAGTCACGCCTTATGTGCGCCAGCTGAACCTGTGATAATAGACAGCAACAATTATCCATACACGTCCACAACTTACTAGGAATTTAAGGAATTCCAAATAAAACATGTAACTTACCTTATCCCATACTGGCATGGTTAGACCCCCCTCATATGTACTAACCCCATCCCACATCTCCATATACTTCATCACATATACACCACAATCGTCTCTGCATGATGGAAGGTGGAGATAGTAAGGGTTGAAACAATCAACACATATTTACTGCTAACGGAAGCAAATGTTAGGGTCTATGATGACTCACTTGTTTGGTTGTATAGGCAAGGGCTGTATCTTCAGCTCAAGCTCAAATTTAGGGTCCATATTTGGGTCGAGCCATGCCAGTAACTCTTTGAACCGTATAACCTGCCAAAATGAATCACCAACAGTGTGAATTGGTGTGAATTATCAGAATCCAGTTGAAAGAGGGATGCATAAATAAATGAGAAATGATAAATGTCCACCACCAAACTTATATCATATACTTACACCAAGTTAAAAAGTCGTAAACCAGCATGCAAAAAGTTGTAAACTAATTTGCAATGTTGTAAACCATCTTGGTTTACAACATTGCAAATTGGTTTAGAACTTTTTGCAGATTGTTTACAACATTTTGGTACATGGTTTACAACTTTTTATACACTGGTTTACAACATTTTACTTGGTGTAAATTTAGTGGTGTGCATGTATCACTCCTCTAAATAAATTGTGGCACATAATTAACATACAATGAGAGAGTCCAGGACATCCTTTTCAGTTGGAGTCTCCTTCTCCGAGTTATCTTCATCTTTGGATCCATGCCCCAGTGAATCCAGAACAGACACTAGTCTGGCTTCACGGTTGAGGACATAGCACCACCAATGCTCTTTATACACGCAAGGAGCAAATATCTGTAACATCGTGTACAACATAATGAACTGCCATTCATGAAACTTTATTCTTCAAAATTAAATAACGCATATTACCTTGGCATCCAATTCAGAAAGTATCACATACCAGATTTCGCCGTGACAAATCCCCATCAAAATAGGCCCTCCATAAACCAGGGTCCAATAGGGGAGCCTCTCCCTGCTTGTGCTTATCCACATTGCGAGCGACTGTTTCCTACAAACATATCCAAAAACATCGATATCCATAGTTGTAAACTCATAACTTGACAACTATCATTTATTAACATGAAATGCTAAAACAAAGTTCTAAATATCGCAAACCAAGAGCTCATATAGAATCTGTTGGGGTTGGGCTTCTTATTCTCATAAAAATTAAGGTACCCGGCATGGAAGGAAACAACCTACAAGCACAGGACGACACAATTGGTCAGAAAGGGATCACCATAATCGTACAGAAAACCTTGGGTGTTTACATATTCCATACAATGTTGCTTATCCATTGTCTTTGTGCCAGAGTTTGAAGCTCATCGCGGTGAAGGAAATGTCCATCAATACTGACAATTTCCCTAAGCAATAACAAACAAACTGGTTAATACATGAAATGTTGTAAACCAATACACAACATGCTGACCTAAAGTGGCAAAATAGGTTGCCAACTTGGCCAAAATGCAGTGTTGGAAACGAGGTTTAAAAAACTGTAAACCTGTTACAAAAAAGGTGAAAGCCTCCCTAAAAAAGGTTGTAAACCTCTTATTTAAAAGTTGTAAACCCGTTAAAAAAAGTTGCAAAACCCACAACAAAAAAGTTGAAAACCTCTTACAAAAATAATGCAAGCCTCTCAAAAAGGTTGTAAACCTGTGTACAAAAAATTGTAAACCTCTGGAAAAATGGTTGTAAACCTCTGTCAAAAAAGTTGTAAACCTCTTGCCACTAACATGTAAACCTCTTATTTAAAAGTTGTAAACCTGTAACAAAGGGTTGTAAACCTAGTGCAAAAAAGTTGTAAACCATCACAGAAGAAGCTGTAAACTAGCCCAGCCGATGTTGTCAACCGTAATCATTAAACATCTAAACTAAACTATTAAGCATTTCCAGACTATCTTAACCAACAAAAAAATAGGACTTACTCATCTTTTTCGCCTGAATTATTTTGTTTCTTGCCTTTCTTACTCCTGCTATGGTTCTTTGTGCAGTAAGCATATACGGCATCGGCTACTGCATCATAAACCTCAATCTTACTGGCTGTTATTGGTTGGGAAGTAGAAGATGAAGCTGAAGCTTGTCCAGCCCTGTCCACGAATAATGGGCTGACAATCAATGCATTTATCTCCTCAAAAACTACACAATATGTCATTACCCAAGCACTGTACACATCATGTTCAACACAAGCTACACAAAACATGAGAAAAAACCAACCATCACAATTTTCTATAAAAAATACGAATTACCTCAGATGATGGAAGCTGAATGCTTGAACGAGATAAGGGAACATCCTTGCCCAAAACCACAAGTTGCAAACCTTGGCAGGGAGTACCTTCCACATCTGCACGTTCCTCTGAGTGCACCTCCTGTTTGATATCACACTGAAACATGAAAACATGATAAAATCCAACCCATGACATGCTATCCACTTCCACAAAATAAAATTGACATAAACAACACAAGTACATAATGTGCACATACTGTGCAAGGACCCTCAAGGCAGCAGTGCTCCTTTTCAGCAACTGAGCCCTCACTCAAACTACGCCCAATGTCCTCAGCTACATCACCAGAGTCAACCAGAGGACTAGTCTTATGACCCTCAGTGGAAGCATCATCAGCAGATCTCGATTGGGGCTTCTTTGGTGGAGGGGGTGACTCAACAGGTGCAACATCCACCTTCTTGGCCAAACAAGGCTTCTTCTTTGGCTTACAAGAGGTCTTGTTTGGTGGAGGTGGAAGGGGCGACTCAACAGGAGGAACATCCACCTTCTTGGCCAAAGGAGCACCCTTCTTTGCCTTAGAAGGAGCCTTCTCTAATAAAGAGGACATCTTCCCTTCCATCCTCTCCCTCTGTTGCTTCAACGCTGTCTTAATGACCCCATTCACCATTTCCTTAAGGTCCTGCACAACAACAATTCAAATTGTTCATTTAAATTTAAATCAATATTATGTAACGGCAAATTCTATGCATAAAAATATACACATCTATGTGAATACTACATTCAAATCAAAGTATCTCATACTCGAAGTGGGTGTCAAGAAAACTCCTGGACAGCGCTATCAACACTGTCCTTCGGAGGGTTGACGAGACCCTGTAAAAAGAGGGGTTAAATTTCAGTCACACAGCAATTGGCTACATTTACGTTCTTAATTACACAAAAGTTAGCACCAATGTACCTCCTCATTCCTCCTCCGATCATCAAATCGAGCTTGGGTAGCATCCTTAGTCTAGTGTTTGACCAGTGGAGGGTCGTTGTTTCCTGAAGGCAACCCAAATGTTGAGTGGAGCTATCAAACCTGTTGCAATCATAAATTTTATTACTTAATTTGTTCTTGCACCACTAATTATGGACATAAACTTCCATCAATGTGACATACCATTAGGAAGAACACACAACCTCCAATTGACCTCACCACCCTTTTCCCAGCCTTGTAGTCTTTCACGCTGTCAACCAAATTTTCAACAACGAGTTAACCCCAATTGTACTTTGTTGGGTCATCAACATCAACTACGTGGGCCAACATCTTAACGGTTGTTGACCCCTTCATAGATGGGTAAAGGAATGTGCAGAGGACATAAAGGATGAAGGCTCTCTTAAACTTGTGATCTGTTGTGTCTTCCCAAATGATCATCTCCAACTCCTTGATGGTTTTCTTCTGGAACTCTTCCAGAATTGTCAACTCCTCATTCGATGCATTTTGTCTGACTTCCTCACCTTTAAACACAAAAAATTTGATGGAATCATAACGTACATTTGGAAAAATAAGAAAAAAAAAGAAATATGAAAATTAGCATGCCAAGTTTAGTTAACTTAGTACCAGAACAAGGAAGCCCAAGAACTAAACCCACAGATGAGGCTGTGACAGGTACGGAGTGGCCGTTCAAAACGATGCACCGCTGCACATGATCGAATGCCTTCACGACCTTCAATATGAACACCTTGTTTTTTTGCTTCATCTTCAGTTCAAAAAGGCCTCCAAAGCCCATGGCCTGAACTACTTCTTTTTGAAGGACACTTAAACTCTTCTCCCACAAATCAAGAATCATCATAGGGGAGCATCGGTTACTAAATGCAGGCTGCATGTTAAGCATGACAACCAAAATATAAGTTGTAAACCATATCACCATTAAAAACGCCCAATGCAACAAACTAACATACACAACCATTGTACGCAACATTCACAAATCCTCTAATTGTAGCACACTTACAAGCCTAGCCTTTCTTCCACTACTGCCCTGCGCAGCTTCAACACTCTTGCGAGGAGCCATTTCTAAGATGTATCTAAAAAATAAAATAGTAAAATATTTCAGTCTCACATCACTAATTTAAATATGCAAACAAACTGCTAGCGCCATCGAGGATTGATACATGCACACCACTAAACTTACACCATATACTTATACCAAGTAAAATATTGTAAACTTGTGTATAAAAGGTTGTAAACCATGTACAA
This sequence comes from Dalbergia cochinchinensis, assembly GCA_031216125.1. NCBI lineage: Eukaryota > Viridiplantae > Streptophyta > Magnoliopsida > Fabales > Fabaceae > Dalbergia > Dalbergia cochinchinensis. Next base: position 45,589,932 of record CM062373.1, on the reverse strand, counting down.
AAATGTTGTAAACCAATTTGCAAAAAGTTGTAAACCAAGATGGTTTACAACATTGCATATTGATTTACAACTTTTTCCATCTTCGTTTATAACTTTTTGCATGCTGGTTTACAACTTTTTAACTTGGTGTAAGTATATGGTGTAATGTTTGGTGGTGGACATTTATCATTTCTCTACAAGCTTTTCAGTTTTGGGATTCAAAGCTATAAACCATGCACAAAAAGTTATAAATCGATGTATAAATTGTTGTAAATCACTGCACAAAAAGGGTGTAAACCAATCCAATTCAAGTTGTAAACCAGTGGCAAAAAAGATTGTAAACCAATGGGAAAAAAGGTTGTAGACCAACAAAGAAAAGGTTGTAAACCTTGTTCAAAATGTTGTAAGCCAGTAGGAAAAAGGTTGTAAACTAATGGGCAAAAAGTTGTAGACCAACAAAGAAAAAGTTATAAACCGTGTTCAAAATGTTGTAAACCTTCTTAAAAATGTTGTCAACCTTGTTCAAAATGTTCTACGCCAGTGGGAAAACGGTTGTAAACCAATGGAAAAAAAGTTGTAGAGCAACAAACAAAAATTTGTAAACCGGCTTGAACATGTTGTCAACCTTCTTCAAAATGTTGTAAGCACAGTTCAAAATATTGTAAACTAGTACACAAAAAGTTATAAACCTTGTTCAAAATGTTATAAACTAGAACACAAAAAGTTGTAAACCTTGTTCAAATTGTTGTAAACCACCAAAGAAAAAGCCGTAAACCTTGTTCAAAATGTTGTAAACCTTGCCTAAAATTTTGTAAACCAGTGCAAAATCAGTTGCTAACCAATATAGAAACGTTGTAAACTAATATAAAAAAGTTGCAAGCTTATCTCACAATCCGTAAACCCTAAACAAAAAATTTAGAGGACTTAATGAAAAACCCTAAAGCATAAACTTGTTTCATGGCGACTACTACCCAAAACCAGTAAACCAAGCCTAAAAAAGATCTAAATCTAGTAAAAAATGTTCAAACAACTTCCACGCCAAATGAGCACACCTACTAAACACGATCAACTAAATAAGTTGCCGTCAACCAGGGTACAAAAATATTGTAAACCATGAACAGAAATGTTGTAAACCCTACACATAAAGGTTGTAAACCGTCAAGAAGATAGTAAATCTTCTGCAAAAAAAAAAAAATGTAACTCTTTACTACTTACAATGCAAATGCCAGAAGGAAGAACACGAACTTTGTCAGATCAACAATGTGAACAATGCACCAAATCCAATGGGAAATGAAAGCTTAAGAGAGCTTTAGGAGGGGAAGCGAACGTGAGCTCGAACGTACGCAAACGAGGGTCCAACGTGGCAGACGTGGGGTGGGGTTGTCGAAGCTTCTGATTCGAACTAGAGAGAGACAAATGGGAAGCGCCAAATGTGTGTTGACACGCGCGTTTTACTCCTTCTTTCCTCTTTCCTTTTTCTGTTTTTCCCCAAAATGCCCCTCCGTATGTACACTCTCCTTGTACACCAATTTTGTCCTTTAGCGCGGTGGATGTAGGCGGTGGATGTATTGTGATGTACGCCTATCATTACTTTTTTTTTAAGGTGATAATATTTAAACACTTAAAAAGTGGATGTCTATTGAAATACGTACTTAATAATTATTAGATGTGATGTGATAAATGAAGTGTGAGATTTACTATCATATTTAATAGTTATTATGTATGTGCCCCAATAGACACTCACTTTTTATATATTTAAATATTATTTTTATTTTTTTATCGCGATTAGACCTATAATTTAGAATAACAATATTTTGATAAAAAAAATGGTTGTCTCCTAAATTTTTAATTGGGTGTTAATATGTTCGAGTCCCTCTTGCTGATTGCTGAAACCATTAACAATGCAGGCCTTACTAATAGTCTGGTGGTGGTACTCTGCTGTTTCCGTGTTTCTTTTAAGCCGGCACAGCTGGAATAAAAAGGAGCTAACCCAAAATTGTTATTAAAAAATTAATTAATTAATAAATAATATAATGGGTGAACAGGAAACACTGATACATGAATTGTTGTGTGAACATGGGCATAATAACGTGCAGCTCAAATTAACTTACATCAACTGAGGAGTGGCATTTATTTTGATACGAAAGAGGAAGAAAAAAGATAAAGAGATGCTATGAGAGGAAAAAATATTATCATGCATAATAAAATTTAATAAAACTGTAACTACCTCGCATGTCAAATTACTATAGAGTTTTTAACAACATATATGGCATCAATGTGAATTTTATACAATTGAAACCAAAAATTTGAACAAAAGAGAGAGAGAGTGTGTGTGCACTTATAGATCAGCCACTAATAAAAAAAACTTAAAAATCAAATCTAAATTGTTACAAATTGACAATGTATAAGTAGAAGATTGACTGGGTTTGGTAACCCTTATTAATTAACTTATTGTTTTTCAATCATTTACTATTACATTATTAGAAATGTTAATGTTAACTAATTTTAAAATTCACAAACAAAAAGATATTATTGAAATTGATTAATTGTGTGAAAAATTGTTAAAGTAGCCATGTATTAAAATTTAGTTTAAATTGAAAAAAAATGAAGCCAAACTTAATATATGACTTGAGAGTCTAATTTGAAAGTATGGCTTTTTTACACAAACTTGAGATCCTAATTAGAATCATATCGTTTTTGAGTAATGTTATGTTAATGCACGATTCTGACGCACATACACAATGCATACGGTATGAAAAGGGTGATAACTAATGTGCATACACATATTGAAGGGATGGTAAGCTAAAGCATGAAAAAAATTTTAAAAAAAATCCGCACTCAATGAAAAAATATTATCATGCATAATAAGATTTAATAAAACTGTAACTATCTCACATGTCAAATTATTGTAGGGTTTTTAACAACATATATGGTGTCAACACGAATTTTATACAACTGAAACAAAAAATTTGAAGAAAAAAAAAGAGAAAGTGTGTACTTATAGATCACCAACTGATAAAAAAAAACTTAAAAATCAAATCTAAATCGTTACAAATCCCCAATGTATAAGTAGAAGATTCACTAGGTTTGGTAACCCTTATTAATTGACTTATTGTTCTTCAATCATTTACTATTACATTATTAGAAATGTTAATGTTAACTAATTTTAAAATTCACAAACAAAAGATATTATTGAAATTGATTAATTGTGTAAAAAATTGTTAAAGTAGCCGTGTATTAAAATTTAGTTTAAATTAAAAAAAATGAAGCCAAACTTAATTATATGACTTGAGGGTCTAATTTGAAAGTATAACTTTTTTGTACACAAACTTGAGATGCTAATTAGAATCATATTGATTTTGATTAATGTTATGCTAACACACGGTTTTGACACACATATGTGACGCATACGGTACGAAAAGGGTGATAACTAATGTGCATACATGTAATATCCTCTGCTGCTTTATGGATTAATAACTGCCCTCACAAATCAACACAGGTCTTTTGATCTTAATTCGACTTAAACATGGCTCTGCCATTGAAATTTTTAGAATTTACACAAAAATCCTAAACTTTTGAGAAATTATAATTTGACCCCTCAACTTTACTAAAATTATAAAATGACCCAAAAACTCATTTTTTTCTTCTAAATACATACCATACTATTCAAGAACCCACTCTTATAGTTTTGCCCCCTAAATATTTAATTTTTACAGAAAACACCTAAACTTTCATATAAAATTACCATTTTACCCTTGGACAACTAATTGAGCTTAATTAAAGTAATTAAGAAAACAAGTGTGGTTAATTATTTAAAGATTTCTAAAGAGTTACTAATTATTTAATTACCACTAGTTAAAAATATAGAGGCATAATGACAAAGAGATTTGATGATATCAATAATCATTACACGTGAATTTTAATATATTTTCTACCTAATCTACCCATCTCTTTGCCTAATCCCTAAACTACCCCTAAACCTAATCCAACCGCATAAACAAATATAAAAACTCAACCACTCACTCCCCACTACACTTATATAGCTCCATCACCCACTCAACTCACACAAATCAGATTTTATTTTTCAAAAAAAAAAAATACTCCACCAAACTCTCATCTTTAACCACCATCACTACCACCTACCACCACCTACCTCTATCCCATAACTTCTTCAATTCTCCACCAAATCTAACAAATAAATACACTTTTCCATAGCTCTTCCACCTAACACACACAAATCCACCATTAGTTTTTCAAGAAAAAAGCCTCCTTCTACTTGTTCTGGAGCAGACCAAATTCGTGATCAAAGGAAAGGAAGAGTTTTTGCTTCCTTAATTCAGAGATCAAACTTCAAGAGCTTGTGGGTACCTTGTGTAACATCCCCTGCTGCTTTATGGATTGACGACTGTCCCCACAAACCAACACGGGTCTTTTCAGCGTGCTTTGTCCTCACTCACACGCTTCCCAGGAGGTCACCCATCCCAAAATTGCTCAAAGTCAAGCACGTTAACTGTGGAGTTCTTTCAATTTGGGTTACCGAAAAGAAGATGCATCTTATTGGTATAGGTAGTACAAATCAATTCATATAAGCCCTCCTTAACTGTATAGTCTCATACCTATATATTCTTAGGATCCCTCTCATTCAGGTGTGTAATCGGTTCATTCATTTACCCCTCCGCTTTCGAAGTCTACCAGGAGCCGCTTCTTGCACCGGTGATCACTCCCCGACATTGCAATCCCCGGGCGTTACATGAGAAAAAAATTATAAATATATTTCTAAAAATAATTTTGATAATAAATATCAATATTTGGTAAATTTGTATAATATTAGTATTATTACACAAAATAACCTAATTTAGTATGTAAAACAAGCTCCGAAAAATCCTAGAAAAAATTCTAAGTCTTATAAATTTTTTTTTAACTAATTTATGATATTAGATAAAGAGAACCACGAAATGGGATTTTTCATTAGACCATAGATAGTATTAAAAATCACTTTAATATTTATTTAACTAATTTTGACTTAAATAAAGCTTAAAATATCTAATTAACTACTTAAAGCTTTAAGATAATTTTTATAAATCTTGATTAATCTCAATAATATTCTTACATGACACCTAGAATTGTCTAGAAATCAGTCTCATCAAAAAATAAGAATATTTATAATAATATCTATTTGAAAGTGAAAGATATTTCCAAAGCTAACCATTTTTGACTAAGACTTTAAAAAATGGTGAGCTTGTTCCCTTATCACATTGGACAGCTCAAAACCCACTTGGAAGGCTGTAAATTTTTTTTACATATTTTATTTAGAGATAATTAGATATTAATTAATTTAAAAATGGACTAAACTAAGGTAAAAATACATAAAAAATATTAAAAATTATACAAAAAATTTATAAAAATTATAGATAATGTATAAATAAGGTAAATATATGTTCTTGATGATAGATTAGAAAAAAATAATTTTCGTGATTATTTTATGAATTATTTAGTATATATAACTTTAAGATAAAAAATGTAAAATTTGTCATTTTCACATATTAATCATTCAAGACAACTTGCCAACCTTTACAACTTTATTAGAGATAAGATTCAGACATATGGGCTGTCAAAGAAAAAGATAATAATAATTTAATGATAGTTAAATAAATTATTAGTTAATTAATTTCTAATAAAACTAGTAATAGTCTAAAATACCAAATAAAATACAAATGATTATAAAAATTTGTATGAATTTCGTGAATCCATGTATTACATCTCTAATAACCTTATGATGATGTTTGGTTAAAAAATAATAATAATAAAATTATTTACTAATTAATTAACTTAATTAAGATTGACTAGTTTAAGTAAATTTACCTTATTTTGAATAATTGATTATTAAATTATATGTAAATATATTAAAATTTAATAAATGTCTTTAAATCATGTCACTAACATTTTAGTATGTCTTTAGATGATAATTGAGAATTTATTAAATTATTTAATGTTAACTTTAATATTTAATTAATTAAACTAATTAAACATGACAAATAAATTATGAAATTATTAATATTTTAATCCTAGCCTTTCTCTATAAATAGCACACCTCTAAACACAACTCCACACTCCATTCTTCAGCCTAAAATCCATCAAAAATTGTAGTCACCATTTCTCTCTTCATTTCCTTTATTTTTCACAAAAATAGTTACAAAATTTTAGCAAAAACACCTCTAAACCATCATCTCTTCTTATCATCATCCAACACCAACACTTCACAGCCCTATATATGAATTTTAGCCCTTAGAAAAGGCTTAGAGAAATTGAAGAAGTTGCTGGTTTAGCCTTGGTGTAGCTACGTTTCTAAAGCTCCGATAACAAGTAGGGATTTTCTTTCACTTCTAAGCTTCATGTATGATTTTCTTGTATGATGTTGTGCTATATGATATTCAAAACTTATGTTTATTGTTTTTAATATCTTTGAATGATTTGAAAGTGGTGACATAAAATACTTAAACTATGTGTATATGATGCATATTTATTATCTACTTATGTGATTGAAAATTATGATTAAAGATCATTCTTAAATTTTAATTATGCTTTCTTCAAATATCTAAATATTGTGTAAATTCGTTTTAATGTGTTAAAACATGTATTTTCAATTAATAAAGCCTTGAGCATAAGTTGTGGTATTTTAAGGTGATATAACTTGGTTTTGATCTCATTATGTATTGATTGTAAAATATTTTTTATTTATAAAAGGTGTTTTATTTAATTCATTATAATAAATGAATTCTAAACCTTTGAGCATGTAGTATTTAGCTTGGTTTATGTGTTATGTTTCTTCTGGGACCATTAAGACTTAATAAGATATAAAAAGACACAAAAAATATATATATTTATATTAATCATGACCTTTACTAGGAACTTATGAATCTATAAACATTATATGGACTATTATGAATCTTTAAGACTCACTTGGACTTGATTTAGACAGTTATGATCATTATATTTGGACTCAAACTATGGACCTTGAACTATTGACCTTGAATTATGGACATTGGACTATGGACCTTGGACTATAAATATTTGACATGATTACACATTTATTAACATAAGGAAATATTATTTGCAAAGATTTTAAGTTATGGTCCCATTAGGAATATAGCATGTAAATTAGCTAGTTTCTTGCTTGAAGTGGTTTTTCTAATGGGTATAATTTTGTTTATATTTTCTTAATATTTCTTGAAAGATTCGATTGCTCTTTTACTTTGCTCTATGATCATATTTTTATATAAATAAAAAATATTTTTACCATATATATATATTTTCTAAAGATAGATTTAAAATAATATTTGTATGTACATAAACCTATGGAATTAGTAAAGTTATTATATGAATATTTGAAATTGAATTATTGCATGATTAAAACTAAGATAAGCATATTTTATTATAAAGAAAGTAAATTTATTACAATAGTGTGATTTGGTGCTTCATTGATAATTACAGAGAAAAATGGGTTTTATTAATATTTTAAGAATCCTATGTTATTTGGATTTATGTGAAAATATGGAAAATCTTATGGTCTGTATGTGAATATCAAAGAAATTGTGAAAATTTCATGTAATTTTCATAGTTTATGAATTCTATACGCACTATGTAAAAGGGATACATGAATAAGTGATACTTTGGGCCCCGCCTGGTAGCAGATAAGGACTTAGTAAACACTTAGTCTTGCAGTTGTTAAATGACACCTAGGGCCCCGCCATGTTAGCGGACAAGGACTTGGTGTATATTGCAGTGATGTCTCAGGCCCCGCCGTGTTAGCAGACAAGGACTTGGCATTCACTTATCTGACTAGGGGACACCCTAGTAATGAGAGCTCTCACAGATTTAATATGAAGCAAACCTTGCAGACTATAACCATTAAAAGGAAATGTGATATAAAAAAAAAAGGGAGTTTTACACTTACACTTTTTCTACTGTATTTTATTATGATTGATATTATGCACTTCCATCTTGCTTGACAATAGTAAAATATAATTTGAATTAATATGAAAGATTGCATTTTGCTGCACTCCTGCGTTATTCTTAGCCTTTTTGGGATGAAGTAGGACTCCCCTGGAAACATCACCCTACTGGGAGACTTCTCTCACCCCTTTTCTCTGATGTTTCCAGATAGCATGGATCGTCATCAGCAATGAAATGGATGTAGCCTTGGACTTAACTTCTAAATAATCAGATTCTATCATGTGTGCTAGATAGAATATTTACTATATGTTACCAGACTTGGAATATGTCATATTGTTGTATTGAAGTTTTCTTTATGTATCTTGAATATTTAATGTGTACTGTACCCTATGAATTGATGTTGGCAATGAAGTATGTTTTCTATAGATGATAGTTGTCTAAACTGTGGGAATTAGTGATTAATAAATAATAGTATTAAGATAGATTCTTTGTCATTTAAAAATCATCCTTAGGTCACTGGATGTAAGTGTATCACTATGAATATGTAGTTTGGAAAGGTTTTGGCTAAGGAAAGACTTGGTATTTAAGCGTGTCCGTTGTGACCCACCTCTCTTTCCTGGGAGCCTACCAGGTACATGAATTACAGTTGATATACATTACTCCGGTGTACGACCATAAATAATAAACATTCATAGCAAAAAAAAAAAAATTCCACAAATGTATGATGTCTAAAATAATTATTTAAGGTCAAATAATACAGATTTTAGGAGAGTGTTACACCTTGATCTCCAATAAAAACCATATTTTGGTAGAGTTTATATTTAAACTTATTTATCTTATCTTGTTCTTTGATTTTTGTTAAGAAGACTTGAGTTTTGATGAATGATTATGCTTGAAAGATCAAAAGAAATTATATGTTCTGTTGTTAGAATTCTTGGATTTATGCAGACAGCTCAGTTTGTATGATTTTATTCAAATAGATCGAGACAATATTTCAAGCTAAAATTTTTATATGATGAAGCTAACATATGGAGGTATCTTCAATATTTTTCTTAAGGTGTCTAGATGACTTTTTCTATTTTTAAAAATTCAGAAACCTAGGAGGTTACAATTTCAGTCTGAACAGTAATTTCTAAAGCATTGAATTTATATAATTTTGTTACTATATCAAATGATCGAATTATGACTTAAAATTTTCACATGATGTTGTGGACATCTTGCAGTTCAATCAATTATATACCCGAATGAAAGGGATTCTAAGACTGTATAGGTATGAGACTATACAGTTAAGGAGGGTTTATATGAATTGATTTGTATTTCCCATACCAACAAGATGCGTCTTCTTTTCGGTAGCCCATCACTAAAGAACTCCATGGTTAAGCGTGCTTGACTTAGAGTAATTTTGAGATGGGTGACCTCTTAAGAAGTTTTTACATGAAGTGTGTGAGTGAGGACAAAGCATGCTGAAAAAACTCGTGTTAGTTTGTGGGGACAGTTGGCAATCCATAAATTAGCAAGAGATGTTAAAATACACATACTGAAGGGATGGTAGGATGAAGCATGAAAAAAAAAACCGTGCTCAGTGAATCCTGCTCAATGAAAAAAATATTATCATGCATAATAAGATTTAATAAAACTGTAACTATCTCACATGTCAAATTATTGTAGGGTTAACAAAATATATGGCGTCAACGCGAATTTTATACAATTGAAACCAAAAGTTTGAAAAAAGAAAGAAAGAAAGAGAGCGTGTGTACTTATAGATCACTCACTAATTAAAAAAAATCAAATCCAAATCATTACAAAATCGACAATGCATGAGTAGAAGATTCACTAGGTTTGGTAACCCCTAGTAATTAACTTATTGTTCTTCAATTATTTACTATTACATTATTAGAAATGTTAATGTTAACTAATTTTAAAATTCACAAACAAAAAGATATTATTGAAATTGATTAATTGTATGAAAATTTGTTAAAGTAGCCATGTATTAAAATTTAGTTTCAATTAAAAAAATGAAGCCAAACTTAATATATGACTTGAGGGTCTAATTTGAAAGTATGAATTTTTTTACACAAACTTGAGGTGCTAATTAGAATCATATTAATTTTGAGTAATGTTATGCTAATGCACGGTTCCGATGCATATACGCGGTACATGCAATATGGAAAGGGTGATAACTAATGTGCATACACATATTGAAGGGATGGTAGGCTAAAGCATGAAAAAAATTTAAAAAAAATCGTGCTCAATGAACCCGTTCGTTGAAAAAATATTATCATGCGTAATAAGATTTAATAGAATTGTAACTATCTTACATGTCAAATTATTGTAGGGTTTTTAACAACATTTATGGTGTCAATGTGAGTTTTATACAATTGAAACCAAAAATTTGAAAACAAAAAAGATAGAGAGAGTGTGTGTAATTGTAGATCACCTACTAATAAAAAAAACTTAAAAATCAAACCCAAATCGTTACAAATCGACAATGCATGAGTAGAAGATTTACTAGGTTTGATAACCCCTATTAATTAACTTATTGTTGTTCAATCATTTGCTATTACATTATTAGAAATGTTAATGTTAACTAATTTTAAAATCACAAACAAAAAGATATTATTGAAATTGATTAATTGTGTGAAAAATTGTTAAATTAGCCATGTATTAAAATTCAATTTAAATTAAAAAACATGAAGCCAAACTTAATATATGACTTGAGGGTGTAATTTGAAAGTATGACTTTTTTTACACAAACTTGAGATGCTAATTAGAATCATATTGATTTTGAGTAATGTTATGCTAATGCACGGTTCTGACGCACATACACGACGTATACGCTACGAAAAAGGTGATAACTAATGTGCATACACATATTGAAGGGATGGTAGGCTAAAGCATGAAAAAAATTAAAAAAAAACCTGCGCTCAATGAATCCGGCTCAATGAAAAAATATTATCATGCATAATAAGATTTAATAAAACTGTAACTATCTCACATGTTAAATTATTGTAGTTTTTTTAACAACATATATGGTGCCAACGGGAATTTTATACAATTGAAACAAAAAATTTGAAAAAAAAAATGAAAGAGAGAGAGTGTGTGTATTTATAGATCACCCATTAATAAAAAAAACTTAAAAATCAAATTCAAATCATTACAAATTGACAATGCATGCATAGAAGATTGATTAGGTTTGGTAACCCCTATTAATTAACTGTTCTTCAATCATTTACTATTACATTGTTAGAAATGTTAATGTTAACTAATTTTAAAATTCACAAACAAAAAGATATTATTGAAATTGATTAATTTTGTGAAAAATTGTTAAAGTAGCCATGTATTAAAATTTAGTTTAAATTTTTTGAAAAAATGTAGCCAAACTTAATATATGACTTGAAGGTCTAATTTGAAAGTATGATTTTTTTACACAAACTTGAGAAACTAATTAGAATCATATTGATTTTGAGTAATGTTATGCTAACGCACAGTTCTGACACACATACACGACGCATACAGTACGAAAGGGGTGTTAACTAATGTGCATACACATATTGAAGGGATGATAGGCTAAAGCTTATAAAAAATTTTAAAAAAAACCACGCTCAATGAATGCTAGTCCCCCCACACACCCCCTAACATCCCAAATTTGTCACTCTCCCTCTTCCATCAAACAAGGTGAACTCTCGCCGCTAACTCTATCAACCTCACTTAGCGGCCTTTTTCTTTCATCCTAACTACTAAGCTCGCCACGCCACACCACTACTCCCTCTTAACATCAAGCCCTATGAACTCTCTCCCCCAACTCTATAAACCTCATGCATCGATCTTCTTCTTTCACCGTAGCATAGCTCGCAATGACGCACCATCACACCTTCTTCCCTGGAACCTCGTAAACTCTGTCCCCCATTCATCGTTCTTCTTCTTTCACTCTTTCTGAGCTGGTCACGACACACCATTATCGACATCCACCATCCTCAATAGCAACAACAACATTCTTGAGATAACAAGGAAGCCATCGCAAGGTGTGACATCCTCTGCTTCCATAGTGGCGCCTCCTCCTTTTCTCATCCCAACTCTCCACAAGTTAAAGGTTTGTCATATATTCCCTTTTTTTTGCTTCAATGGCTAGGGTTTGAGTCTTTGGAATGTAAGGGTTTGCGGTTTTAATTGATTGATTAGTAATTATTGTTCTGTTTTGGTGCTTTTCATTTTAAGGGTATGATACTTGATTTTAATTGATTTTAATTTATGTTCTTATTCTGAACCTCGCGCCTCTTGCATGCAAAGCGAGTGCTCTACCATTTGAGTTATATCCCCATGTTGGCTTATCACTGATCTTGATTATTTTTGTTTAATTCATAAGGAGAGTATTTTCCTTTAGACTAAAGTTTATTGTAGTACTACTTAAAGAACATTTTTAACCTCTCTTGTATGAGAAATCCCAATGCTCCATCCATCATAAATAGTAGTTTCTAATAAAAGTGCTCAATAGGACTCTTTTTGACTGTGAGCTTCATGTCTAATTTGTCTATAATTTTAATGTGAACATAAAAGTACTTGCTAGGACTCTTTATTGAACTGCATTTATTGATGCTGGACAAAAAAAAATGTCAAAATGAGCAGCACTAAGGACGATGTCCAGGCTGCAAGTTGTCCCACCAATTTCAGTATAAAAGTTGTTCCTTTTATATCAACTATTTTACTAATTATGAGTGCAAAGAAGTACCAGCAGTAGATGCTGAAATTTGCATATGAGAATGGTTCCAATGATAATATATTCACATGTTGATGAACACACATCAATAATTGCACCAAACACTTTTCACTATATGCTTGCAATTAGTTGTTGTAGCTTTTGTGATGGCTTGTTTGATGTGAATGAAAATCTTTTTATTTATGATATGTCAATGATAAAAGAAATAACTTCTTTTGAACCAAAAATGCAAGATGAAACTGCATATAAGCAAAACTGTAACCAACATGGAGAAAATAGAACAGGAATAAATAGTATCATGTACAACTTTGCAAAAGGTTTGTAAAAGTTCTTATCTCTTATGTCAGAGATGACAATGGTGCTCATGTTTCCAACTAAGTTTATATAGACCCTTTAACTTTTTGGCTAGCCTTTTTTTTGTACTTTTTAGACATGTTGGGCAAGTTGATTGGGCTGAATGGATTTTTGTACAGTTGTTTGTAAATGTATCCTGAATGTGAATAATATCAATTTATAGATGAACCAAATGGGGTAAGGGAAAGCAAATACTAGAAGCCATCATCGAGGTATGTGATGGTTTGATTAATTTTTTATTTATATTTTTAATGTTTCCAATGTTAAGCACACACAAACATGTTTTTGTAATTGAATTTTACTGATCATGGATTCTAGCCTTGGAGATCTTTTCAATTTAGAAAGACATCTGACCCCGACTTTGTTTCAAGACATGTTAAGAATGATGAGAGCGGTTAATATGTATAGAATAGCTTAAATATAATCTTTTGTATTTATAAAATAAATTCTGCTCTTGCAAGATTGGTTTCTACAGATGAAAAAAGTCATAATACAAAGAGTTAAGTGATATTCATTTACTGTCTACTAAACATGTCGATAAATGAAAAATGAAGTATATTAATAAGAATAAGAGTGAGGTATGCATTCAATAAAATAAGTTAAAATTTAGTTGTTATGTTACTTATGTGCTTTTCTTTTGGTCAGAGTAAGAAGACTAAGCAACATGAGAAGCTTCGTTCTAAAGCTGAGAATAAAGGGCCCACAAGTTCAGGGTAAAGACAAGTAAACATGAAATTTTTATTGACTATAATCTCTTTATTGATTTTATTTTTGTTCTATTTTGTCCATACTAAGGTTATAAAACTAAATATATTCATTTTAATTTATGTGAAATGTAGGCTGCAATTGACATCAAGTGTTCACCGATTTGTCTGAATAGATTGTGCAATTGTTTGACAAAAGATCAAATTGGAATTGTCAAATCTATGGGGTTCAGTTCAATATTTCATATCAAAGCTCCACTCGACTGGAAATTGTGCTGTGAGCTAGTCAATGCTGTAGACCTAACTAAGATGTGCATGTTTATAAAGGATGAACTAATCCGGATTAGCCATGATGATGTCAGTATGGTGTTTGATCTACCGATTATAGGTATTTTAACCTTTATACTGTATATATTTGATGGTTGCTTGTTCTTCCTCATGGTATGTAATAGAACATGTTTGCTCAGTTAATTGAAAGCTTCTTGTGTATGAGTTTCATATTTGTCTATACATTTGTTTGAGTGCTTGAGCTTGTAAATACAAGCTTCATATATGTCTGTATTTGAATTATGCATATACATTTGTAGAAACTGGGTGCTTGAGCTTGTAAATTAATTTGCTATTGTATAGATTGTGTATTTTTATCGACAACCACTTGGAAATATGGGATCGGCATCAGTTTATCCCTTGGTTGCATATTGGGATGATTAGAAAGTGTGAAGGAGGATTTGCCATGAAAGGAAAAATATAAAGGTATATAGATAGATGATTTGTCTAAACAAAAGACTTTTGGTTTTTAATTTATTTGGCAAATAAAAAAGTTAAGAAAGTTCAAGTAAGTAAGTTCAATTCATAGTGATTGTTATTTAATACTTTCTTTTTTTTTTCATAGGATATATTGTACCACATGAAGGATCGAGCCAAGCTAGTTGATCTGAAGCGACTGCACAATGCTTATAATAGTCAGGTATAAGACTATTTAGTTAATGATTAATTAATTATTTATCTACTTTTATTACTATTATGTTTGTTAAAGCCATCACTTGCAATAGTAAATAATATTTACTCTGTATCTATATATATATATAGATTTTCGAGAGTGGGTGGTGCAACATTTGCAACTATTTAAGAAATTGGATGATGCTATACTAGCTAGCAAATGTAATAGTTCTTTGATGCCAAATCTACCAAGCTTCAAATTTGATGAATCATGTATGGAAATGATAAGGAGAATAAAGAGAAGACTAGTGGATGCATGGCCAGTGATGAAGAAGTTGAGCATGAACAAACACCTGAGAGAAGAGTCATGGATGCATGCATATAGTCAGTTACCAAATTTGATGACTTCGGTACAAGTAACACTTCTCAAATAAAAAGAGTAAAAATGAAGCAAAAGTTGTATGCTTATTGCACCAAAGATCCAACCAGAAAAATTGATGTCGACAAACAATATGGTTATCATGTTTTACCCTTTTTGGAAATTTAGATACTAAAGTGCAACCAATGCATCATATGATTTAGTGTACAACTTACTACTATGTATTTGTAGCATAGAGGATTAGTTAATATCAATGGCCATTTTTTGGACCATGAAGACACTGCAATAGTGAGGCCAAGACATTGGATAATGAATACAATACATAACTCTGCAAACATAGCTTGCTTAATTAGTCGTAAGATTTTCCTTATTTCAAGCTTATATTAACTTATGTTCCCTTATTATTAATCAGGTTGGCAAGTATGATATTGAATGATGTGGAAAAGGCACAAATGAGATTGTGACATTGCTTGTCTATCTAGTTCATGGTGATAGAATCACCAATATAAGTTCTATTCGAATCACACTTGAGTTGATATGTTACTCTAAAAAATGGTTTTTTTCCCGTGAATGTAGGATATGATTACCTTGGTCTCAAGGGGTTCAAGAATGGCTAACGCAAGCTGACATGGGCAGATGCAATTTGGTATTCACATATTAACACTTTAATAAATTTCTTTATATTGGGTGTAGTCTCATGTAATGCAATTTGTATGGTTGTTGTAGATATTTGCTCCAATGGTAATGGACAATCATTGGTGGTGTGATGCCATGGATAGACACGAGTAAATTGTTTGTGTTAAATTCCATGATTAAAGTCCCTGTTGGTGACAGATTATTGGTCGATAAATTGGTGATATTATTTTTAGATTTGGTCAAATCAATAGCCTTTTTTAATTTTTCCATTTAACATATGAAATATTTGTCACCTTGTAAAATGTACTTTGTCTTTGTAGGCTATTTAGTTTTAGGAGATATTGCAGTTATTAGACCGAACATTAACTCCAAACCAAGTGAAGTTAGCTGTAGTCCATGAGACTTTGCCACAACAACATAGGATTTGTGGTTGTATGTACCTTAATCATAAAGCACTGATTGTGGAATTTACACCATTAAGTATATGGAGATGTGAGATGGTGTCAGCACATATGATGGGAGACTTTCGATGCCTATGTGGACTAGGGTAAGTCATCTTTTCAAATTTTCACTTTGGACCATAATTCTCAACTTGTACTAATAACTAATTGAAAAAAAAAACAATTCATGCAGTCCGATATTGCCACATTCCATCGTGAGCTCCTACTTCAGTGAGTGTTAGATGATAGAAATGAATACAATATGTTTGTACTCAAAGCTATAAAAGTTAATGGTTTATTGCCCACTTGTGTGCATGAAGGTGATATCACCCATTTGATTGCTACCCTAACCATAGATGTTCATGATAAGCAAGCGAAGGATCTAGATAACATTGAGGATAGCCTCAAAGGTTCGTCATTTTGTTTTAATATACGTGATAAATTAGTATACGAGCATTTATCTTATTGTTTAGTCAATGCTATTGATAACTAGCAATACTGACCGTTGATGTTAATAGATCTAGCTCATGGAGTTAAGGCTACTGAGAAATCACCCTCCTCCATTAATAACCGATTGAAAACATACGAGAGAAAGTGAAGAGCTTGGCCTAATGGTCATGTTGATTCAGATAATGAAGTTGATGCTATGAAGAACCCACCCTCCACCATTGCTGGGTGACGAAAACATTGTCAAGGAACTGAATGGCAAGGCCCCACAAATACCAACATTTCTGCAGCGTTTACCAATGAAAGCCAGAAAAAGATTAGACCTATTTTTGGTCTTGGAGAACATTTTGGATGTTGTGTTGATCACAAATTCATTAATCCAAAGGGCCTCTAACTCCATTAGCATAGCCTCAAACTCAATTTCCCAAGCAAACTCAAATCCCTTTCAGCATTAATAAAACTAATAAAATACCAAATTCTTATCATGATCACCATACTATTTATCAACAAAAATCAACATTGCTGTATTGACCAACAAGTACCCCAAAAAGTATTTGAACTCTCTTTGCCCTTGGGGCACACTCTGGATATTGTGCTTAGTATCAATTTATTTTATCATAGAATGAAATAGTATTCTAAATATATGTATTTCAATCAACACTTAAAGATCTAAAGCCTAATTTCTTCATATTAGAAATATTACTTCTTATCGATAAAGATCTGCTCATTACAAAATACAATAGTATATTTGATAGAATATGTGGAGTATACAAGGACTTAGACAAAATACTACCACCTAAGTACATAATTACTATCAATCATGTGTCATCAAATAAACTATCTATTATATTTCTATATATATATATATTTCCTTGAAGTTCTTCCATAGCTATAAGTATTGAGGGTTTCTTGCAAAAATACTCCATTGTCCAACACCTCCAAAAAAAATATATGATTTGCATTTGGATCCAAGTCACCTCTATACAAAGTAAGTATTGTATAATAAAGAAGATAACAATCATCTTGTACAATCATAGTAGAAAAAAAAGGTTAATATAAAATTTATTATGGAAGCAAACTCCAAAACCAACATAATTAATAAATTATAATAAGTTAATTACATTAACACAAAATACATATTTTATTATCCTAATCCATCAAACCTAATATCTACCACATTATCAAAAAACAAGATACATTCATTCTCCAAAAGACCATAAGCAAAACTATTTAGCTATGAGGATATTTCACACTTATTATATTTTCATTAATCTCCAATTGAAGGATTTGTTCCTCCAACATCCATTGGGAGTAGACTTGTATTGTTATTACTCAGCAAATTTGTATATGAGAAACCTTGTGCACTCGGAATGAACAATTTCATTAATAAGGATAGCCGAACGAAATTGAAAAGTGATTTTTATCAATCATAGGCTTGAATAGATGGACTTACTTCATCTTATAGGCAATCAAGTAGTGACACAAAATTGTCTGGTTGAACATTGGCTAATTGTGTATTTGAAAAATTATCTTCTAAACTGGAAACTGTAAGATTTTGTTGTAAATAAACACCCATGGACTGTTTATTGACAAAAAATAAAATTAAATAATAATCAAAATTAACAGTTATTAAGTATTAACCAACATATCACTTAGTAACAATACATAAAACCAATAAATGAAAATTTGTCACAAAACATAAAATATCTCAAACATTATTACATAACATACATCATAAATGGTAGATTCAAATATTATTACAAATTCAATATAAAGTTAGTGTGAAAACATAACATCACACTTTTATTATTCAACTTTCCAGTACATCCAACCTCGATGGATGACTATATGCAGAAGTTATTTCCACTTTTCTGACCAATCTCCACGTCAATAGATTCCTACATAGAGGATAATCAAGACTGAGTTCAATATTTGTCTCAAGTTATGCCATTTTGACAAACATGAAAAATTATACATCAAAGAATAAACAAGCCTTACTAAGCTCCTTTTGAACTCTTTTTGTGCCTTTCTTTCTACTTGTTTGCATAATTTTCTCAACTTGAGACAATTTTCTCTATGAAGGTGGTTTTCCTTTATGCACTACACACAAAGGGCTTTCTCTTTATTTTGACAATTGTCCCCCAAATTGTTTGCAAGATCTTCACCAATAGATGTCAGATTCAAATTGCATACCAAAGAAGGCATGGACTACAGCTTGGATATAAACCTATTAAGAGTAGTAAGAAGGAGATTGGTTGCATCATCTGAATCTGCAACTGCATAGAAATTCTTATACAATTTATCAAATCTCTCCATTTTTAGTTTTAATTCAGTCACATCATAACTACTGTTTATGTAAGAATGCTTCCATTTAATCCTTTTGCTCCATCTTGATAAAATATACTTAGATGGCAATTCCTTAACCGTTTCAAGTGTGAGCACACATAGGGAATGTCTACAAATTATACCTCTAAAGTCAAATAGCACGCACTGACAACTTATGTCATGATTGTCACGATGAAATTTGACCTTGTACATAACAACCCTTGGTCTGTCATTGACGACAATTTTCTCTAACGCATTGTACATAGCAACTACTCCATCCACAGCATTGAGACATGCACTACAATTCATTTTTTCTCT
Source organism: Dalbergia cochinchinensis (assembly GCA_031216125.1). Classification (NCBI taxonomy): domain Eukaryota; kingdom Viridiplantae; phylum Streptophyta; class Magnoliopsida; order Fabales; family Fabaceae; genus Dalbergia; species Dalbergia cochinchinensis. The sequence continues at coordinate 45,570,744 of CM062373.1, read as the reverse complement.
AAATTTAGTCTACACCCCACTAAACCTTGCATGAGTAAATTCCAATTGGAATTGTTTTTCAATGGTGGAGTTAGACCCACAATATATAATTATGTTTATTGATTGGAAATTAGCCTTTAATTTTTTTTCTGTTCTGCTTCTGAGAGCATTGTCATATTGCTTAACAAATTATCGCAGACTTGTCTTTGAGTTGACATATTCATAAAAAAAAAGCATGTATACTCTCACTTCATTGCGTTGTGGACATCCATGCCCATAAATCATTCTTCAAGAAAATTGGAATTTATTTATGCCGATCCTTGTATAATCCACTAAGCCACTCATTTTTTTTCTAGCTCAAATTCTTTCAATAAAGAACACCATTTATTATCAAATTCTTGCTCTGCCAATGTCTCATAAACAACCACCTTCATTGTAGAGTTTATCTTCTTATATGCCCCATATGAGCTAAGCTTCTCAGGGATATTTTTATTACATGCCATAGGCACCATCTATTACAAGTATTGGGCATCACTATCTCAATTGCTTTCATATAGCCTTACATTGATCTATCACAATGGCACTAGGCTGCTTTCCAGACATACATCTCACCTAACACTTAAAAAGCCAAAAAAAAAAGACTCGATATCTTCTGATGAAAGTAAACCACACTTGAGAAGACATGTTTGTCTATGGTGATTAACACCAATAAACACAACAAAATATATTTCGTACTTGTTTGTAAGATATGTTATATCAAATGTCACAACATCCCCAAATGATTCATACATAGCCTTACTTTTCACATCGGTCCAAAACACATTTCTCATATGGAACTCATCAAGAAAATCCATGTCATACACAAAAATTATAGTTCTTTTCATTCATTCTATGGAAATAATTTAGCAAGGCTTTGGCATCTCCTTCCTTGCCAATTACACATATTTCCTTCTGAATATAATTCTTAACATCTCACTCATCAAATGTGTAATTCCCATACCCACCTTCAACTTGGGCAAGAGATTGAAATGTCTTATTAGTTCTCACCCATGCATTATCATTCACACGAATTACTTTCTTTATCTCTATGCTAATGCCCTTGTTCATCTAGAACTTCCTTGTTTTTGTAGGACTGAGATTGTAACATCCTAATTTTTAACCCAATACTCTATTAGTCTGTTACGTCATAGTTCCCTTATTACTTTAAAATACTTAGCGAAAATACTGGTAAATTTTTTTTTGAAATATAAAAGCAAAGTGAGAGCCGTGCGATACTTTGAATAATAAAGCATGGATGAAAATAAAGCAAACATCTCATCATAACATAAGGCAAGTAAAGGCACATCACAATAAAATTGAACTACATATTCATATATAATATGATATGCCCACTTGTGTAGAATGGGGCTTAGTTTGATACATCATAAACAGATACAACTAAAAGAAAATACAAAGGAAAATACGACGAAAAACGTAAAAATAACTCCCCAACCCCAGTGCAACTAAAGGGGTAATCTCTAAACAAAAGGAGATCCATCCCCATCTAAGTGGTGTGTGCTCTACCTGGGTACTACATCAGTCATATGTCACCTCTTACTGATGTCCATCTCGCGAGCGAGGCACATAACCAGGAAACTGGGCGAGCTCCTCTGGCGTAAAGAGGCAGAATGGGGATCAAGAGTGACCTCCACGACGTGGCCGCATCTCCGATCGTCATACAAGCCGTGGCTGAGTCACGGTATCCTCACTGCCCTCCTTCATCAGTGGTGGAGTGGGGGCGGAGCTCTTGCTATACGGATGGGTAGGTGGGTCCTCGGACGGGTCGGTCTCCAAGAAGTAGGTTTGGGGCACATAATCGGGATAATCACGCATGGCTGAGGTGGCGGTGTGCATGCAGAGCACTCTCTCGTTATGCGTATGCGCGCGCTTAAAAACCCCCTCGTCGTCGCCGTAGGGTGCTGTCGAGGAGAAGCGATGGGTATGCACGGGATAAGCGAAGGGACGTCCCACGAACATGAAGACTCACACCGTGCACTGTCCCTCAAAATGGTATGACCCGTGATCCGGGTCATAGTACACCTCCCACGTCGGGGTGTCCACAAAAACCATGAACGTCGCCATCTAAAGACGTGACGGAAAGAAAGGGACAGAGGGAGTGAAAATCTTGCTAAAGAATCTCAGTAGGGCCTCCTACTACCTAGGTGTCATCATCTACGTCCTCAGGAACCTTGGGTTTAGTTATACAAAATAAGTGAGCACGTATAAATATCTGTTTTTAGGTTCTAAAACATAATTAGCCAAGGTCCGTTCATTTTAGCATGAGTCTTAATGACATGGATGCACTCATATTAGAGAATGTATGCATGGCTCTACTTAATGCAAGAATAATAATCTCAATCAATAGGAACGTCATAATAGTGGCATAAAGTGGCAATTAAATTCTCAAATGGGAAACTTTGTGACATAAACATCATACTTTACTTCCTCATAGGCCACCCTAAAAGACAATCGCTCTGGGGGTGCTCGGCCGAACAGGTGTCACCCAGAACGTGTCACATCTCTAGGTTATGAGCTCATACCTTAACTAGTCGTCATTAGTTCTTACTCATCAATCTCGATAAACGTAACATAATCATAAACATAATCCTGACTTATCCAGTACGGGCTATGGGGCATTTCTTGGGGGTGCTCGGCTGAACCAGTGTCACCCAAGAATTCATTCTTGGTACCGATGTCACATGAGTTCTCTGGAGGTGCTCGGCCGAACCGGTGTCATCCGAGAACTCATCTTAGTACCTCATAAAAATCTCATAGGTTTTCAAAAACTTTCTGAGTCCCAAATTTGTCAGAAATTCGGCAGCATAACTATAGCATGCCGAATTTCTTCCAAATTCTTCTTTATGCCACATAAGTCATTCAAACATGCATCCTCCATCATAATTTTTCATACATTCACATAATCATTGTCACGCGTTCACAAGCAACATTAAAAATCTATTATGCTCTTGATCCTACAGTATCTTATGCTTTGACCCTTACGGGCCTTAAACTTGTGATGTAATTAACCTATCATCTTCTATCAACCTTTTATGCACCTAAGGGCTCTCTTCAAATAGATCTCATTATCATTTATGCTCTTTATTAAATCTGAACTACATCATTCCTTAGGGGCAGCATTATGAACTTAAAATTTGTGGGGTTCTAGAACTTACGTTTTAGACCCTTTCTTAGTTCTGTCTTCGCCTAAGACGCTATAAGTTAAACCTAAACCAATTATGAGACATTCCTATGTATAAGGACTAATTATAAACCATGTCTACCATATTATGATGTTGCTGGACAGATTCTAAAAATTAATGTTCTAAGAGTTCTAGAATTGCGGTTTTATGGTTTACTAGTTACTAGTTTCTCTATAGGTGTTAAAATTCAATCCTACTTCAATTGTAACCAAATTTTTCATGGTTAAACAATCCTAATCTGATTATATTCCCATTGAAACAGTTTGGGCAGTGTCTAAATATAATTGGGTTAAAACTATGCTAAATCTTGACTTTACGATTTTTCTAGAAAGCTAGTTTCTCTTCTATCATGCATGGAAACGTTCCTACCTCATCATACATAATTTTTACTCATTCCAACACATCAAAACATCATCACACAACAGCAAACTCATCATGGAAGGACCGAAACTTTAAGTTTCCAAAAAGATGCATAACTTGTTATTTCTAAGACGTATAAAATGCTAGTTTTTCTTGGGACCATTTTTAGGACTTCTAAAACTCATTTGCAAACCATTTTATTTTGTAAAAGAGCAAAAAATATCCTTAGGTCAGTGACCACTTGATCCCTCCTTAAAAAGAATTAAATTCATACATCTTGTTGGTCTTAATCTTATAAACTTCATAAGGTTTTTAAAGAGAATCTTAAAACTTAGATTGTTGGCTCTTGTAGCTAGATGAAACTCATTCCAAGTTCATCATCACTACTTGACCGAAGCTATGCATTCAAAGAATGCTCCCATATTGAACTTTAACTTGAGATAAAATGGGCAAGTCTTTGAGCTCTAAGGTCTTTAAGTGATGACATAATTTAAACATGCTATGCACTTCATTTTTATTCTTCATTATAAAGTAAAGTGAGAGCTTAAAGTAAATATGCAAGACTTGAATTTTAAATATGCAAAGCTTGAATTAAATATGCAAGACTTGAAATATAAATATGCAAAACTTTAAAATATAAATATGCAAGTTCATTTCTTTATTTTAGTGCTCTAGGCCCAGCAACAATCGACTTTAAGGCCGAAATAGAAAGGATTTGAGATTTAGTTAGGTGATGGTGCAATTCTCATTTTAAATCTTTATGTTCTTTAGTGATGAAAAGTAAATATGCTAGACAAGAATATAAATATGAGATGCAATCCATTCTTTATCCTTTAACTTTAAGTGATGGCTTGGAAATTAAATATGAATGCAAAGCTCAAAATAAATATGTAATGCATAAGCTTGAATATAAGTATGAATGCTAGTCCATTTATTTCTTATTAGACCTCATACAAGACTTTTGAAGGAACTTAGACCTCAACCCAAACTTATCATGACAAGATAAAGTAAGATAAGGGTGAACTCAAGGGCTCTTTAAAGAACAAGTTTCTTTTCTTGAAATGTAGACATAAATGACATTTTTATTAAAACTCAAGCTCTAGAGGTCTCATGGTGATGAACACATAGTCATCATCTAGAAGCTCTCATCATCAAGCCATTGTGAACCTCATTGGCCAATATGGCCGAAAACTTGGAGAAAGAAAAGGAAAAGGAACCGAAACTTTTGAGAAGAAAAGAAACATTTGAAACTCTAGAGACCATGATCTTGGTGATGCATTAACACCAACATCATGAGTCCTCATCATTGAGTTCATGTAACCATTTTAAAACATCATCAAAGTGAAAGGTTTCAAGGATTCAAAAAGAAAGACTAAAAACATCTTTAACTCAAGAATAAAGATCAAGCTTTAGAGATTGTTCAAGTGATGAACATCATCATGAAACCTCATTATCAAGCTCTCATTCCTTTGATCCTCAAGCCTCATGGCCGAAAACAAAGAGGAGAAGGAGAAGAAAAGAAGTTCTAAAAAGATTCAAGAGAAACTATGAACACATAAAGAGATTAAGAACTTTAAATGAAAGAAACTCTTGAAAGAAAATCCCTACCAAGTGATTTGGAGATTGGGATGAGAGAAGAGGATGAAGAACTTGAAGAACTTGAAGACTTGAACTTGAGAGAAAAAGGAAACTTTGAAGTGCTCTTTGAAAACTTACACTTAGCAAATGAATCCAAAATGATGTAAGTTCACCCAAGCATGCTATTTATAGAGAATGAAACAAATACAAGGTGCAAGGAGGGAGGAGGGCTTCGACCATCAGCACAAGGGCAGCCCATGAGTTCCATGAGGTGAGATAATGTGGTCTTAAGGCATGGTGAGGTATGGTTCAAGGTATGGCTTCAAGCATGGTTCTTTGAGTGAGAAACAAATCAACATGTGATGCAAATGGGAGAGGGATGGCCGAAGGTGCATTAGCCATGGGGGGAGGATTTCTTGCATTTTAATTGTAGTTTAGAGTTGTGTTTAGGTGTATCTTTGATTAGAATTAAGATTAGGAATTTGTAAGAAAGTGTTTAGGTGAGAAAATGGGTAATCAAGGTTGTCAAGACATAATTAAGGAGTGTTCTTGCATCATTAGTGAGTTATAAACTCATTTTAGTGTATAAATAACTCTAGACATAATTCCTTGATTTAAGGAATTGGAGAGAGAAAACACTATTCAAGATTCCAAGAGTAAGATCTTGAGTTTTAGAAAGGAGATTTAAATCTAATCTAAGCAATCTTAGGTTCTAACTAATTTTAATAATTTATTTTGACTCTAGATTAATTATGGAAATTAATTAATCTTCTATTAGAGCCTAATATTGCTTGGGTTTGCTTAATTACATCATTAAGCTCAAAAATACTATGCTAGGGGCAAAATCATAATTTTGCACTAAAACTGCCCGGGACCACCGGGACTCAAACAAATGCTTTGAAACATGTAAAAATATGGTTTTAAACCTCTGGGAAAAGTTTCGGGCTCAAACGGCACCTTTACCCGCGTAAAAATGCTATAGGGGTATTTTGGTCATTTTGACCTAAGCTAGAAAAATGAGACTTTCGTCTCCGGAACCACTCAAAGGTCATTCAATCCCCTTCAAACATTGAGTTGGCCCTTCGAGGACTGCAAGGTCGGCCATCCTCGAATTTCGGGCCGAAAATGACCTTAGGGGCATTTTGGTCATTTTCCACTCAGACAGAAAATCGAGGCGTTACAGAGATCATGAGAGTGGTTAAGAACAACCTTTTTTATGCTCCATTGTCCATTTTTTGTCTTCCCTACTATAATCTTTGCATTACATTATGCTACACAAGTTGGGAGTCTCTTTAATATTGCTAGTATTTTGGACACACAAGTTTCCTCTAGTGAGCATGCAAGAATCAAATAATATAATTTCCTATGAAGCCTCTTTTTGAATTTCTTATCTTCTATCCAAACCCCTTTCTAGAAGCATATGTTTGATAAAATGACTTAATATATTCTTTTGTATCAAACTCCATTCCTATAGTTGGCTCCTTCAATTTAGAATTGATCTTTAAGCCATTAACATGACTTTCAACATTAATATCGATAGTTATATTGTGACTATATGCTTCCTTCGTATAATTCACCTAAAAAAAATTATACTAAGTTTGTTTGGGAAAGACAATGCATAAAAGAGTACCAATCAAAGCGGACAGGATAATGAAGGTTGAGTAATACAATTTAGAAAATATGTAGATAAATAGGTCATAAACAAGAAATATCAATGTGTTAGTGATATTAAAAAATGTCGTATAGTTCTTGCAATAGCTAAATTACACATATCGACTTTGCAATCAATTTTTTATTTGACATTCCAACTCCTATTATTCTACTTTATCTCTACTTTCATTTGCTAACATGTTATTCTTTTTAAAAATAAGGAAACTTAAAGTTAACTCATGCAAGATTACAGAGTTTGAAAGTGGAGGATGATATTTCTTAAGCAGAAACTAGACAATATACAAGGCAAAATCTTCCTATTCGACCCAAACAGGCTAATTGCATTACTAATTGATGAAAGAAGTCTAGTTGATTGTGCAAGTAATGCCATAATGGCATGATGACTTCAAATTTTTCCTGCACTTTGTTGGTAATTAGCTCATAACTATTGGTAACTTTAGCTCAAAATGTTAGTAACTTCCGTAGATTGTCGGTAATTCTTCATAAATTGTTAGTCGGCATAGAATTATGACTCCTAATAAGTTTGGATCAAAGAGCTAGTAAAACAGACTCCTTTATACCACAAATTAATGAAGGGAACCAAATATCAATGATTGCGATTGATGGTAATCTGAAAAATTAATGTGAGCTATCCAACACATAGTTGATGAACTACAAAAGGGTCATTTTCAGCAAAATATATCATCACTTAAATATAGCAAAGAAGAAAGCCCAAATACTTGATTTCTATTCAACCTTAAAATGTAAATCTAACATTCCATTGTCATTGAAAAAGTTCAAATGGAGGATAGCCAGAAGTAATGAGAACAAACAAGGGCCTAAAAACTAGAGAACTAATCTTCTCATTGAACCTACTTTATTTTCAAGCTTCTACAGGAATTATTTATTTTAAATTTTTAATTGCACTCTTTAGGCTCTGTCAATTAACTTGATTCATTAATAAGAATCACATCTCATCATTTGGATAACAAAGGGAACAATGAAGTTGCAAAGCTCAATAGTATGAAAAATCAATAGATAAGATTCAAGGACTGGATGAGTAATGTCTATTTCATGCTCTATTTCATGTTCTGATGCTCACTTGTCAATTTACCTTAGTTCTTTTTTTATGATTTTTGTGGAAGCTAGTCTTTAGAAAGTTCCTAAAGTGCATAATTAGTGTTTAGTCTACTTTGGATTCAAATTCAATAATGAATCCTTAGCTCTTACAAAGCAGACTAAAGCAAAGGATTGAATTGCAGTGGAAACAACATTAGAAATGTCAGAAAGTAAACTTTCTAAACTAAGAAATACATTTAAACATGTAAAGCTTTTTCAGAAGAAGCTGAGTAATTAAATAAAATGTAGTAATTAAAGTAAAGGTTTTTATACTGGTTCGATCAATCTGCCTACATCAAGTTCTTAACAATAGTTGAGTTTTACTAAACCTTTCTCAAACATGAGAAAGAACAAGAATAGTCTTTACAACAGCTTTCCTAAAATCTAATCTATGACCAGTAGACAACATTTACTGTCACAAACCAAGTAATTATTCACCAGCCACTTCAAGCTGAACCGAGCAGTGTTGTACTAGACTCTCCAAGCTAAACCGTGACTAGTAGACAACCTCTACTGTCACAAACTAAGTAGTTATTCACCAGTTTCTCCAAGCTGAACTTAGTAGTATTGTACTAGCCTTTCTAAGTTAACCTAAGTAGTGTTGTACTAGCCTCTCCAAACTAAATCGTGACCAACAAGAACCCCTTACTGTCGCGTCGCAAGTAGTTTTACCTTAACTTCTCCAAGCTATCTCACACCGATCACTAGTGGATCAAGGTTACAAGAGGTTTGTTTTTGAGTTTACCACTCAAACTAACCTACACTCAAGTTTCCTGAAGATATACAATAAAAAGATTTGGGATAACTTGAATGACTTATTTCTAACGATTCTTTCTTGGAAGAACATATAACTAGTTAGGAACATAGAAAGAAGATTTTTTTTAGACATGAAAACTTATTACAAGTTGTAATGAACTTTACAAGAGATGAGGAGAAATTTTCACAAAGTTTCAACACTTGTATAGCATTCTCTCTTATCTATTTGAAAGCACAATATCTCTATTTATAGATGGTCTTCACTTATGACCGTTGCCCTTGATCAATTCTCCAAGTGATACATGTTGATCATCTGTTTGTGCCTTGGAAATGCAATCTAGAAGAGTAACTTGTCTGTTTGTCAGATTTGTTGTAGAAGCCGTTGTAAAGTTAAGGCTTTTGATGACTCTTCTGAAATTACTTTTTAATTTCTGAACATGGTTTTTGAACTCTTCCTTCTAAAAGTTGGGGTAGTTGACCAAGTTGGTAGAAGAGATGACACGTCAGTCTGTAACTAGATTTGACTTTAAATTTGAATTTTAAATTTCCCTTATTTTCTTGTAGAGTGCACTGGTTTACTGCCAAGTGAGCTTTTTGAGATGCAAAATCAATTCCATGATGAACGAACGATCTTACAGTCTTCAATCGGAACATGTATATGATTAAATTGATTGCGATGATGATGATTGAAGGTTGTAGAACATTCTTGCTTCAGAGCTGGTTTGATATCTTCATTTTATGAGCACTTCCTGAAGTCATGTTCTACTTTCTGAAGATCCCAGCCTTGGTTTCTTGTTCACTATTTGATTTTCTTCAATCCGTTAGGCATGTATATGCTCAAATTACGATATAATTATTAATTTTATTTAGTTCTCATCTCTTTATATGAGATAAATCATGTTTGCACATGTAAAGTGGAATTATTCACGTTAATGGAGTCATGTTTTGCCAACAAAAGAACATGTTTGCTACTACAAGAAACTCAAGATAAACATTAGTCATTCTTCAAAATATTTTCCTTAAATTGATTTTGTTGTCATTCAAAACATATTATCTTGAAGTTTTCTAAAAGGTTCTAAAGCTAACAATAGTCACATCCATATGAATATACGAAAAATCATATTCACAACCAAAAGCACCCTTTGACTCCCAAAAAATAATAATAATAACAACAACAAAATTTTAATGCTTTTTTTGATCCCTTAAAGTTGTATATAAGTGAGTCATTTTGATTTCTAAAATTTAAAATCCAACTTTGTAATTGTGAGCCATCCAACCTATAGTTGATGAACCACAAAGGGTTATTTTCAGCAAAATATATCATCACTTAACTTAAATTTAGCAAAAGAAAAAGTCCAAATACTTGATTTCTATTCAACTTTGATGTCGAACACACAATGGTAGCGAATGAAAAAGAAGAATGCAAGAGAGAGTTCAACCAAGAGAATTGCAAAAGTCCCATCACATGTATACACACTGATTGTGCTATCAAAATATAATCAACCCTTCAATAGGAAGGACAATAAATAGAGCACAAACAATATAGCTCAGCAACTAATCAATCTAGTACACAAGAGAACCAAAAAAAGATAAATAAATAAACATAATACAAACATAATAACTTACAATCAATTTTAATTTTTTGTTAAGAGGCAACCATAAACAAGCTTTTATACATGAAGAACAAGAGGGTTTAGAGTTTCAGTGAGGGTAAGGATTCAACACCCTCAATGTTTATTTACACAAGCTTTCTTTCAGAAATTTTTTTAATCTCCCCACCCCAACCTTATCCAAGCTCAGGCTAATTACATCAATGTTCCAGTTGAGGGTCCATACTAGTCTACTAAATATAGCTACTGAGGAGATTTGAGGGAAAAGAAGAAAAAACAACTGCTTGGTAGTAGGAGCGTGCTTTTTCAAGCCTTAAGTCATGAAGGTTTGTTGATTGCCGGAAAAGGATGAGGCTCCATGGTGTAGGCGGAGGACGTCGCGGACTTGCGACGGCTCCACTGCGAACTCGTCGTGGCTCCATTGCGAACTCGCCGTGCTTTTGTTGTGGAGATCCATTGCTTTCGTCTTTTGGTAGCTTATGTTGCATATGGTGGATGAAGAAGCTTGTGTTGAGTGCGGTGGATGAAGAAGTAAGACTAGGAGGATGAAGAAGTGAGTGTGGGTGGATGAACAAGCGAGTGTGAGAGAGACACTGAGAGTTGCTTTTGAATTTTTCTCTTTCTTTTCTTTTCCTTTGCGTCTTCAGACGGTGCTTTATTCCTTCTCTTTTTTTGAAATTTTCTTTCACAGCTTACTCCACTATGTGGCCTCCTTGGTGCATGTCTATAATAGAGGCTCCTTCATTAGGCTTACACAGTACCATATGCGTCGCATATGTGCATCGCTTTCGTGCGTTAGCATAAATTGCTTATTGACTTTTATTGACACATGAGCTCACATAAAAGTCTAACATATCACTTAACATAATACATTAATAGCTTCATCATTGTCAACTATGCAACTAATGCCACTCATTGTTGCAACTTCAAAAACTAATTTTTTTTTTAAGACTAAATATACATTTCAATGCCTTAGAAATATGTGACAAATTAGTCTCTCATATTTCAAAGGATCCATATTTGTTTCTTAAATTTTAAAAAAAGGATAAATTAATCCTCCTGTACAAATCTATACCATTACAAAACGGACATAAATAAAGATTCTAATTTGTCCCTCTTTTTTGAAATGTGAAAAACAAATATAGAATTTTCAAAATTTGAAACTAATTTATCTCCCAATATATTTGAGAAGACAAAGTGTATAGTCATTTCTTAATTTCAAAGATTAAAATAAAAACAAGCATATAATTTCGACAATGAAAATCAACCTTTATTTGGTTCACTCAACCACTCGTCTTAGAGGATGAAGGCACCTGAGTCAAAAAAGATGATTTGTATGGACATTCTCACTAGGCGAGGCCTGCCAGGAGACAACTTTTTGGGGTCCTCACTTTGTCACTTGTCTAAAATAGTTTACAGGCAAATGGATTTTGTTAGAGATATTCCTACACCCATGTCGACCAACAAAAAGAGAGTAAACATTGTGATAAGCTCTCAAAAGATCACATTGAATAGATGATCCAACAATAAGCAAAACTGGTTCTTACATATTACTTTTAGATAAACATTCCAAACACAAAACCCATACTTTGAAAATTGTTTCAAAATGCATTCCAATAAAAAACTAGACTGCACAAATTACCCAAACAAAATTGTAAATAGTCGGTTAAATTTTAACAGGTTAATCTTTTCAGCCCTGGCCAACTTCATCATGGGTTTCAAATCTCAACCTTCCTCAATAGCAAAAACAATTTCTGATCGACTGCAAACTTCACACAATGGGCAGCATGGCCTCTCAGCATCATCTGCAGCCCACCAAAAGATGCATATACCTCCCTGAATTAAGTCAAATGAAACCAATTAGATTCAACCAATCAAAAAATGAAAATAAATCTAATGGATTCAGAAGTTTCCAAATAGAAACTTAAAAAGTCGAAGAAACATCCTATTAAAGTCAATACAAAATAAGTTGTGTTATTTGGACATAATCAATCTCATTGAGTATGCCCATCAACAAAGCGGAATGCATCATTTAACAGTGGAGATTTTATGTTGATTAGTTGGGAATCGAGGGGACTGCAAAGGTAAGGGATAATGATGTTATTTGCTGGGAATTCATGTGTCAATAAGTGGAGGTTCACGTACATGAGCACGGAATTGAGTTGACAGCATTTCACTTATCATCACAGTCATCCGCTTCCCCATTAATCAACGTAAAATCTCCATTGTTAACGCATGCATTCCCTATATTGAAGCACACCCCCCAAAAAGGCTATATACAAAAGATAGAACTACACGTACTTCCATTTCATAGAAATTGCATATAGGTTATCTTGCATGCTAGGGTCTTTCCATGAGTTATAGTACATTGGATTACTTGCCATCCAGTTATAATTGCAGATGTGATTTATGGTAGCAAAAAGCAGACCTATAATCTCATCTAGTCCAACAAACTACAAGCAGAACAATAATATATTCGCAAATGCAGTGGAACTATGCAGTAGCCTGACTGGAGAACTCAATTTGAGTTAAAATACTACGCAATATTTTCATGGAAACAAAAAGGAACGAAATTGAAAAACAACATGTGAAATGTTGGCATACACTTCGAGGCCAGGTTTTGGACTTCCATTATTTGTAATGTTATATAGCCTTCCATGCATGATGTACTCAAACTTGTCTTGAATTGACACTGGGCCATCCTGGAAGGAAATTAATTTAATGGAAAGGCAATATTAGCTACTTTTGAGGCAAATAAGTCATTCTAACTAGTCTAGCAGACATCTTGAATGTCGATAGCAGTAAAACTGTAAAACAGAGATAATTCCATACTGTGATATGCTATAAAAATATTGTCATTGCAGATTATTATTTGAAACACCGTGGCAAATGTTACTTCTTACTTAAGCTCTCCATATGAGGTGTAAAGTTATTGGACCAAAAGCATGTCCATGTCAGGACCGGGGCCCAATTCCACAGCCAGGTCCTCCTGCTTTTCTGTAAATAGGGTAAATACCTCCCAGGTACGATGTTCTGTTCACTATTTTATTCTGGATATTTTCTTTTCATGATTTTAATGAGTTGAGCATCAGAGTGGTGGCTAGGAAGAACATGTGAACACCAAGTAACAGTGCAGCAACCTCACCAGTCACCATGACCATGAGGTATGGCACAATAATAAAGTAACCTTTTGCTCTACAACTACACAGTACAGTTTCGGACTTAGCAAAATATTTGAAGAGTGCATTATCTATCTATATGCAACTCTGCATGTTTAGACTTCAAATCATAGAGATAACATCACAGCCCTCTATGATCACTCTCCCCTCTACTAGGCAGCTCTGAATTTTTTTTTTTTCCCGCAATGATAAAGAAGACATATGGAAGAAAGAAATTTTTTTTTCTTTCACGGGCTTCATCTATACTAGTGATGCGTTAATTACAAATTTACAACCCACACCGACATTAGTTACGACTTATGAAAGACTTCACTGGAATTTAATGGTAGATATTCTATATTTCAACACATGGAACACACTGATTTTCTTTGGGTTTGATGTCTTGAATTTATTTATTTAAACTATGAATTGTAACATACCTATAAGAAAGTCTTATTTTAATTGCCAAATCCATTACCAATAGTAAGTTAAAGACAATAACATGTTAAGCTAGCACGAACTGAAAGCACCTCCACTGATTATGTAAAACTGCAGGCACAGTTTCTAGGCTAACACAACAAAGGTCCACTGATAATGAATCAAATAATTCTCAATCAGACAGAAAAAATCATTTGAGTGACAACTTACAAACTTATTAAGTGAACATGAGAATATTGTCTATAACAAAAGGCAGAGAACCAAAACTCCAAAAGTGAGATAAGAACAAAGTTTACCTTAGTATTTTAAAAAAGTGAGGGAGACAGAGCCATCAAGAATCTTTCATTTTTGTTCATAGGGTAAATCTCTGTATTTGCATCTAAAAGCATGTACATGTCACGCTTTTCACTTCGCGCTACAATCCGAGAAACTACAAGAAAAAAACTGAAGCAGGTAACAAACTACACACAAGGAAGAAAAAAAGAGTTACAAAGTGATAATACACATATCACAACATGGTGACCAGAATGTAGTTCCACAAGGATCAAATACTTATCTAAAATGATGTGCAAAGAATAGTATACGATTATGAGAAGTGAAGGATAAATTAAATTTCACCTGACAGATTATTTCAAATTGTATACCCTATTTCAACAATTTGACTCAATTGAGTAACTAGTAACATACTTGGCCCACTAAGCAACCCCGCCCAACAAAAAACACATACACACAAAAGCAAAAAGGAAAAAAGAAGAAGAAAGTGCAAGGAAGAGGTGAACACATAATTCGGATCCTATATATATATATATGGCATAGCAATCTTAACCTCCCAATTTATGATGAAAGTGCAAGGAAGAGGTGGTGGAAATCAAATTAAAGAGCAATGAGATGTACAAGAAAGTAGCAAATAACTAACCCTTGTCATACTTTTTACCATCAGGGTCTATATCCCCAACCTTGAAAATGTCATCAAAAAGAAGCTCGCTCATCTTCCCAACCGAATTCTCACTGCAGCAGACAACGTGGGTTCCAAGTTACAACCTTTGCCTTCTAAAAAAGCAACAGAGCAGATAGTTATAGCAGTGATTCTTCGGAAGGGCTGAACATGTCTAATTAATTAAAGTCACCAAAGGTGTTAGTGGTTAGGTTAGGTTTAGTTTTGGGACAAACTTCAACCGAACCGGTTCCCACATCAATCGGTTTTAGCCATGCCATCCAACTCGAACTGAGCCGAGCTAAATTTAATTGATTAGGTTTGGTTTTGAGAGGAACTCCAGAACCAACCGAACCAAATCAATCGGTTATTACTTATCATTATTTAATCAGTTTTGCCTGTGCTAGGCAGCTTAGGGCGTGTTAGTTTCATATTTTTTTTAAAAAAATTCTACAACTTAAATTTTATGTACAATTGAAAAAAAAAAAGCTGAAAACTACTCTTTCCCAAATCTATTATTTTTAACTTCTATAAAAAAATTTAAAAATTGACTTTTTTTAAAAATTTGTTTACTTTTAAAAAATTATATAAATGTATGAAAAATGATTTTTTGAGTGAAAAAAGTGATTTTAAATATCCAGAATCCTAAACAAACGCATCCTTAATCCAACCGGATTAATTCGGTTCATTTCAGTTTTGGTAGAAACTCCAACCAAAATCAAACCCAATTGCGTTAAGCCGCAGACAACCAAAACCGAATGGAATGTAATTGGTTTGGTTTGGTCTCAGGAGAAAGTGCAACCGAACCAAACCAATAGTTTCTTATCATACCAATCGGTTTTACCCACGGGCAGCTGGATGGAACCGAACTGAATTCAACTGATTTGGTTTGGTCTACAAAGAAAACCACATCCAAATTTAAGAGAGAGAAAAATACACAGAAAAACTATGCGAATTGTTCTGACCTTGGAACATAAAACAAACACAACCCTCACCCCATGTCAAAGACAGTGTGTTAAGTGTGTATGACTGAGTGGCTGTGGGCAGCTACCCTACATAGGAATGTGTGAATGAATAGTAAGGCATGTGTTGGTTGCTGACTTACCGGAGGAAGCAAAGGGAAGTTGCTGAGGAGGAAACTTAACGGTCGTTGGGTGGCGATAAGGGTTCTATGCTCTGCTCTCACTCTCGGGGACTAAAGACTCAAACTCTCTCTGAGTTTTTTTTTGTTCTCTCTTTTTCTAGTCTGCGATGAGTTTGTTTTGTGTTGTGGTTTAGAGGCAGGGCTATCAAACTGGGCTGGTACGCCCCGTTTAGACCCGTCCCATCGTGCCCATGAAAGCGGGGTGATGGGACAGTAGCCATTAAAATAAAATAAGTTGGAATAGTTAATTTAACCCATTTTAGTGCACAAACTAACCCGCTAATAAAAAATAAAAAAAATTCAAATTTTTTTAATGTTCTAATAAATTTTTTTTTAAAAAAAGTTTTTAAATAATATTTTCATTTATGTATACCCAATTTTCAATATTCATAACTACAAATATTAACTTGGACTAAAAAATATTATTGTTAATAGTGTTATTTGTGAGTTACGACACTTTTTTTTTAAGTTTTAACTTTAAGTGAATAATGTCAACTGTATAATATTATTGTATTCGTGACTATACATATTTCTTATTTTTTTCTTTTCTGGGTCACATGTTTTTTATTTTTTTACCAATAAATTATAAATTTTTCCAAAAAAAAAAACGTGACCCACAGGCCAAGCCAGCCCCAACTCGCGAATTAGGCAGGTTGAAATTTTTTGACGGACTCAAAACTCCAACCCAACCAGCTAAAAATAATGATTTGTGGATCGGCGCAGCGAAATTTCAGCCGTTTTGGGATATCTATTTAGAGGTCGGTAGGTCATTGTTTAATTGTTTAGTTTTTTTTTTTGGTCAACCATTTTATTGAGTAAATGGGTAATGAGAGTAGTTGGGCACTGGGTCACCAAAATTGGGCTTTTTATTAAACATGAATACAAATAGGCTGTTTTCTTTTTGGTCATGAAATAGGCTGGTTAGTGGCTATACTCTTCAACAAAAAAAAAAAGTGGTTGTACTATATATGCAACACCGTTCTTGTAACTCATGTGACGTACGTGACAATAAATAAAAACATATAAATTAAATAATTTTTAATTTCAATTTATGGAATGAGCATATATGATAAATGTAGGTTGAAAGGTGCATGTAAAGAGGAGTTAAATTGTGCTTTGACTTTTTTTTCTTTTTTAGTTTCTGAAAAATTTAAACAAATATTATCAAGTGTAAACTAAAAGTACGGCGAAAATAGCATCAGTATATGTCAGAAAGTGACTTTCTGAATTAGAAAAGAGATATGAAAAACAAGTTTGAATAAATTTTTCAAAAGAACAAATATGATAAGCACAAAATAGAATATAAAGGAGATTCAGAGAGAGAGAAGATACTGCATAAGAGTTTTATATTGGTTTGGCCAACCTTTTTATATCTAGTTCTCACCAACTATTGAGTTCCACTAATCAATCCTTTCTCCACCCCGAGAAAGTCAGATAGTCTTTCAATAGCCTTCACAAGCTATATCACAACGATCACTACTGAATCGAGTTACAAAGAATATATTGGGTCAGTTCACTCAAATGAACAAACACTTAAGTTTTCTTTAAATAAATCAGTGTATGAGCTGAAAATTTTGGTGACTTCTGTCTTACTATTCTTCCTAGGAAGAAAGTATAATCTAATAAGAAAGTAGAAAAAAGATTTTTTATAGGAATGAAACTGATTATAAGCAGTAATACTTTTACAAAAGATGAGGGAGAATTTCTTCAGCATTTAAACACAAGGTGATGATCAAAAGTCTAGAGTTGTAAGCACGCCATCTTCTTTTATACTTGATCTTCATTTATGACTATTGCCCTTAATTTGTTTTCCCAGTGACACATGTTGATCTTCCTTTTGTGTTTTAAAAATTAAGTCTAGAAGAGTAACTCTACATGATAGAGTTACTTTTTGCAGTTGTAGAAGTCATTATCTAATAGAGGTTTCTAAGTCCACCTCCACAAACTACTTTTTGCTTTCTAAATAAGGTTTCTAGACTTTTTCTTCTAGAAGCTTGGGCAACTGACCAAGTTAAAAAGAGAGATGCCACTTCAGTCCTTGACTGGGTTTGATTTTAATTTGAATTTCAAATTTTCTCTCTTATTTCTATAAAGTGCACTATTTATAGTAAACGTACTTTCTGAAGTGTTGTTTTAGTTTCTAGACTTCCCTTTTGATCTTCTATACTTCAATCAGAGCTTGTTGTAAATGATATATCACGATCATGATGATTCACAGTGGTAACCTCACTTTTCTTCAGAGTTAGATTGAAATCTTCACTTGAATGCCACTTTCTGAAATCGTGGGATACTCTCAGAAGATCCAAGTCTTGGTTTCTTGTTCTTGATAAATTCTTTTCATGTTCTCATCATATCAACATCCATTTCAAGAATTACTTTTTACTTCCTTTAAGTTTTGAATCTCTTTAAATGAGATTCAACATCTTTACATATGGTTTCATGAAAATAAAACTTGTTCATGAAGTTGTATGTTAATGAGAACGATCATGTTTGTATGCTCAAGAAACTCAAGCAAACGATTAGTCCTTCTAAAATATTTTTATGAAATTAGTTTTGTTATCACTCAAAACACCAAACATTGATACTTTCTGAAGGGTTATAGAGCTAACAATAAATGTATTGTATAAAAATAATAAGGATGTTAATAACATTACAATATAACAATACAAGTAATTCATCTAATAAAGAAAAAAATTATATGATTAATAGTACAAAAAATTTATTGTGCACAAGATATAGCATCAAAGTCTTGATTTCTCCTTAAGCAACTACATAAAGTAAAAGAAAATAATAACAATTTTAAAATAATCAATTTCATTAATAAATTATGATAATCGATCTTAAAATAAAAATCAGGAGTATATACGTAACATATAGCTAGTTGTCCATGTGTAAAAGCTAATTTTAGCAAAAACAATCTAACATATGATAGTGATTGGCATTGACTCTTGTTAATTGTTATAGCAAAGCAAAGAGTAATCAGGAATTGTTTTCTTTGAAGTTACAGAGGAGTTCTACGATCATATGGAATTAAATTCATCATTTATTTGATTTTTAAGTTAAATGTTGTGTTTAAAATATTTAAATAAATAAGATATTGATTTAGAGATCAATAATTATATCATAATTACAATAAATAGTATTTGGGATGATTAAAATAGAGATTGAATTAAATTTAATTGTATTTAAGTTTTAAAATAAAATCAATTCCTATCATATTTTATTTTCAATTATTATTTGAATGGTTCACTGTAGTTTTAAGTTAGGAATCAATTTTTTTATTTGCGATTGGTTTTTGATTCTTTAGGTTGATTTATTTGCTCAATTTATTATTTTTAGTTTGATTCAATTGTAAGCATTCCTACCAACTTTTACCTTTAAATTAATTTTAAACTACTTTTGGTAGACAATTTCAAATTGAAATTAATTTAGAGAGAAATTAATATTAGAAGAATTGATTGGTTATCAAATAATGTATTTCAAATTTGATCTCATTCTATCTACATATCTAATTTTCCATGATTATCAAATACTATTTCAATTATCAAATAGATAGTATCTATCTAAAGTCTGCTTTTATTGTAACTATTTTTGAAAATTTGATCTTATACTAATCAAATTTAAAATTTAAAAAATTGTTGTGTTGATTGTTAAGAAAACTCCATCAATAAGTAGTGTTATATCACATGCTTGAATAGTTTCATTTCTTAGTAATTTTTCCAAAATTTGAATTCCAAAATGCTTTAGAAGTTGCCAAGTGGCATAAGTTTCCTATTTACGGTTTTTAAATATTAATAGTATAGATGTCATATCTTTTTAGATTAGATCTCAGTTCTTAAAATTCAATCATAAATGAATGAAGAAAAAAATGAACTACACCGCAGAAAAACCAAATCAAACCAAAGTTTGTGTTTTGATCAATTTTTGGGTTAAATTAGATCGAATGAGCAATTTAAATTAGATTCCACTGAATTTAAACTCCCTTACATGATGGTTATGTGCGGGCATTTGTGTTTACATAACAACTTATGAGGGTGTAAAATAGTTTTCGTAATTAATATTTTGGTTGATTATGGTTTAATTCAATTTTATTTTAAATTTTTGGTCTAAATACATTTTAATCTTTTATAAATATAAGTTGCTTGGATTTAGTCTTTTAATTTTTCTTTTGCTTTTGGTCATTATTTTTTTAATATTATATTTTTGGTCTCTATGGTTAGTCACCATTATGTAGTGATATTTATAAAGACTGAAGGAATATCTTAAAATGTTAGTAAATACTGAAAAACAAAAGTTCTGATGTTTACAAGAACTAAATGCAAATTTTGAAGTATTTATAAGGACCTAAGTTTATGTCACAACTTGATTTTGGAATGTGACCCACACGTGGGAAATCTCATCTTCACATAAGTCCCATAGTCATTGAGTCGTACTAAATGCATAATTAAATATAATTTTTCATCTTTTAAATACAAACAACTTGCAATTTCTAACATAATTAACATGTATAAATCCATTTCATAAATCAAACTTAATCCATAATAATAATATGAAATATAATTCCATTTACTCTATTCAAAAACTTGAAAACCATATAATCTTAAGGACATTGCAAATCTGAATCATGGTAACAAAATACTATGTCATGCATAGTTCGAGATCCTGCCTGCATAACCACTAAATAACTCTATCACAAACTCAAATAGGAATCTCTGAATTTGTATATGGCATAATAATATAATACATAGATATACTCTAAACTCTGAGGGGCACCTAACAAGGTCCTGTATTGGGCACCTAATTGTACTTCATTCTCTAAATACTCTGATAGGCCGAGATTATCTTTTGGCGGATAACTTGGTATCAAAATTAATAATCCTATAGTCGTTAACTCACTGTCTGTTCTCTATAGATACGATATAAACTAAAGGCTTGAGATTTATAAGTTTTCACATATACTCCATATTTGGGCTCTAACTTTGAACTTGCAAGCAAAATTTCATAAACATAAAGTTCTAATAAAATACTAAGCATGCATAATGTTGTTAATAAATCATATGTTTAATCATAAGCACTTGATAAATCATTTAAACAACAAATCATGGTCTCATAAGTGTTCTAACATACTTCATGATAACCTGAAACCATAAAATCCCAAATCTTCGTATAAATTTATAATAGTTCATATTTGTCATGAAATAGTTTTCAAAACCATGTTCTTATACCATAGGGCTAGAAAATAACTCTAATGTAGGTCGCATGATTGAATCCACTTACATGGAGGGGAAGAACTAGTGGTTTCAACACCAAAGGAGTTCTGTGGAGCGGGTGACACTAACGTCTGCCATGAAAATAAAAAAGAACCATGAGAATTTATAAACACCATAAAATAACTCTATAAATATTAGGAGAGTACCCACAATTGACAACAACTAACAATATAAACACCCCAAACTCATAAACATAGAGGAAAGGAGAGAAAGAGAGCATAAACTATTAACAATCTCTTACCTTAAAGCTTGAAGGAGGTATGATTGAGAGAGGATGGGAGTGAAGGGATGGAAAAAGGTTGGGGGATCTAGGGTTGTGTTTTTAGAGAGCAAAATGCATATGGGAAGAGTATAGATATGGTTGGGGTCAATTAAACGAAACTATGTCATTTGGACCTGTTCTAATATCAAGGGTATTGTTATAGCGTGGTTGATGCATATCCATGCATAACACATGAGCGCTATAGTGGTTTCCAGAGACTATGACCTAACCCAACCTAACATCCTGATCACTATAGTGGTCTCATATATGCCTTCTCTGCACTTCTAATGTCTTTAAGAATTCAGGGCTTTTCTGGCAATAAGGGTGGGTCTCGAGGGGACCCCAAGGCTGAACTAGAGTTATCTATGGATACGTGAACCTGAGCTATCACATACTCCCCCTTTAAAGGAGATTTGTCCTTAAATCTTAAATACCATACCTTGAGATGGGAAAAGATGGGGATACTTGGTCTTTGTAGCTCATTCAGCTTCCT
Source organism: Dalbergia cochinchinensis (assembly GCA_031216125.1). Taxonomy (NCBI): domain Eukaryota; kingdom Viridiplantae; phylum Streptophyta; class Magnoliopsida; order Fabales; family Fabaceae; genus Dalbergia; species Dalbergia cochinchinensis. The sequence continues at coordinate 45,548,754 of CM062373.1, read as the reverse complement.
AAGTCACTTTCCCATGGGAATGGCTCCTTTAGATGACTTCCACTGAGGTCACTCCTTCAAGCGAAGCTTCTTGATTTGCCTATCCACGATGGCAATCGGTTCCTAGACTCCTTATGGCATAAGCACATGAGACTAATCGGGCATTTCCTTCCTGAGCATGCTAACATGGAAGACTAAGCTAGATGGATAGTTGATAAACTAGGAATGCCAACCTATAGGCCACTGCTCTAACTCTCTCTAGAATCTCAAACAGGACAATATACCATGAATTTAACTTTCCCCACTTACTGAGCCTTACCACTCTTTTTATAGGAGATACCCACAGGAACACAAGATCACCCAATGCAAACTCTAAGTCTTGACGCGAGTTATTGGCATGGGATTTTTGTTTAGGCTAAGCTGCCAACAACCGTTCTCTGACAACTAAACTTTCTCCAAGGTCTCTTGAACTAAATTTGGGCCTAGGGCCATAGCTTCCCTAAGCTCAAACCATCCAATGAGAGATCTATAGCAAGTCTCATACAAGGCTTCAAATGGTGTCATCTAGATGCTTGCCTAGTAACTATTATTATATGAGAACTCTATTAGTTGCAAGTGATCACACTAACTCCCACCAAAATCCAAGACGCAAGCTCTGAGCATGTCCTCTATGGTCTAAATTATCCTCTCTGACCGACCATCTGTCTGATGATAAAAAGATATGGTTAAGTCCACATGCATCCCAATAGCTTCTTAAAAGGCACTTTAGAATCACGAAGTGAACTATGACCCTCTATCTAATATGATGGACACTAGCATGCCATGAAGTTTGGTTATCTCATCAATATAAAGCTGGACATATTGAGCTGCACTAAAGGTAGCTTTCACTGGCAAGAAATGTTCTGATTTGGTCATTTTGTCCATGATCACCTATATAGAATGAAAACCTTTAGTGGTCCGAGGTAACCCGATTACAAAGTCGATAGTTATTCTCTTTCATTTCCACTTTGAGATCTCTATCTATTGAAGCCTCCTTGCAAGCCTATGGTGCTCAAACTTGACCCAGTGACACATAAACACCATGCTACAAAGTCAGCAACATCTTTCTTCGTACCTTTCCACCAAAACAACTGCCTGAGGTCTTTAATACATCTTGGTTACACCTGGATGAACGAAGTATGTTGCATCATAGGACTCTTCCATCACTCTTCTCTTAAAATTGCCCAAATCGGGCACATATAAGTTGTCACCAAGATGCAACACACACTCCACGTCAATCGAGAACTTTATGCTCTCTCCTTTGCATACATCTTCCACTAGCTTGGCCAACTTGGGATATTCCCTTTATTGTTCCTTGGTATGCTCCACTTGGGTTGACTAGTCTTAATGTGAGCAAGAAAGGCTCATGAAACATCAATACCAAACTTGAGTCCCTCTACCTCCAACTTGTGTATATCCTCTATCAACGACTACCTTAAAGATGCTATGTGGGCCAAACTACCCATAGGATTCTTACTCAAGGCGTTTTCCAATACATTCACCTTGCTTGGATGATAAGAGATCATGCAATTGTAGTCCTTTAGTAACTCTAGGCATTAATCCTGCTTGAGATTCAAATCCTTCTGCTGGAAGATTTACTTTAAGCTTTTGTGATTCGTGAAGATTTCACAAGTCTCTCTATACAAGTAATGCCTTTAGATCTTCACAAAGATCACAACTGCCATATCTAGATCATGCATTGGGTAGTTCTGCTCATGCCTCTTAAGTTGCTTAGATGCACATGCCACAACTTGGCCATGCTACATAGGGATCCAACCAAGTCCAACTCTTGAGACATCACAGAACACCGAAAAGCCATCCATGGTTGAGGGTAATGCCAACATTAGGGCTGTGGTCAAATAGGTTTTAAGCTTCTGAAAACTATCTTCACACGCACCCAACCACTAGAACTTGACATTCTTCTGTGTCAACCTTGTCAACGGAGTTGCAAGCTTGGAGAAATTCTCAACAAACCTTCGATAGTATCTCACTAAACCTAGAAAACTACGGATCTCGGAAACTATTAAAGGCCTTAGCCACTATTGTACCACCCCAACCTTCTTCGGATCCATTAGGATACTATCCTTAGACACTTTATGCCTAAGGAACATCATTTGATCAAGCTAAAACTCACCCTTAGAGAATTTGGTATACAACTGATTTTCGCTTAACGTCTACAAAATAATCCTTAGATGCTGCCCGTGCTCCTCCTCACTTGTAGAGTACATTAGGATGTCATTGATAAAGACAATCACAAAGTGATCTAGAAATTGCTTGAAGGCCCTATTAATCAGATCCATGAAAGCTGCAAGGGCATTGGTCAACCCAAAAGACATATGACTAGGAACTCATAGTGAGTCCTAAAGGTAGTCTTGGGTACATTCTCACCCTTAATCTTCAACTAATAATAGCCAGATCGAAGGTTGATCTTGGAGAAACACCTTGCCCCTTAGAGCTGATCAAACTAATCATCTATGCATAGCAAGAGGTATCAGTTCTTAACTGTCACCTTGTTTAGGTGCTTGTAGTCTATGCATATCCTCGTGGATCAATCCTTCTTCTTCACAAACAAAACCAAAGCACCCTAAGGCGAGGTACTTGGTTGGATAAACCCCTTGTCAAGAAACTCTTGCAACTGTTCCTTCAACTCTTTCAACTTAGTAGGAGCCATCCAATATGGAGGCATAGAGATGAGCCTCACTCCTAAACTTTACTCCAAACTCAACTTCTCTCTCCGAGAATATCCCCAACAAGTCCTTCGAAAACATATAAGGAAACTAGCAAACCATTAGGATCGAATCCAAACTTAGCACTTCAACCTCTATGCTTCTAACTGAAGCTAGAAACCCATAACTTTCTTTATTCATATGTCGCAAAGCGCTCATAGCTGAGATGAAACTAGTCAGAATCGAGAAACTCGTGCCCTGAAACTCTTGTAACTCGCTTCTAGGAGCATCAAACCTCACTATCTTGCTGTGACACTCCACCATATCACAGCATAAAGCTAGCCAGTCCATGCCCAAGATAACATCAAAGTCAGATATGCCCTACACATGTAAGTCTGCTTGTGTCTCCATGTCTCGAACCTTGACTTCGCACAACCTATAAATTGACTGGATGAGAAGGGGCTCCCCCAAAGGTAACCTTACTAAGAGCAAGTCCTCAAGACTAGAAGGGGGACTCTTGAACTATGTGGCAAAGAACAGGGACAAATAGGAATGTGTGGACTCGGGATCTATCAACACAAAAGCATCACATAAGCAAACTTTGGTTATACCTGTAACCACTACATTGGACGCCTCGGCATCTTGACGTACCAATGTAAACAGACGAGGCTGTCCCCGGCCACCCTAACCTCTGCTTCCTAGGCTTCTGTCACTAGGACCTCTATCCCTAGGGCTTTTGCCCCAGTACCTTTGCCTATTGGAGTAGTTGAGCCACTGTGTGTCCCTGATTGGAAGGACTGAGCTGAAGTATTTGGGTTCGCCAATCCCTAGTTAGAAGCTCCCTGAAAGAATGGTAACTCCCTATGCCTATGGCCTAGCTGGCTACAACCATAACATGTAAAAATACTAATCATGCATAGTCCCAAATGTCATCTCCTGCAAGTCTGGCACATAAGGTCAGTCTAAATCGATTCCTGACTGCTGTGGTGGTTGCCTCATCTACTCTGACTTTGAGAAACAGCAAGCCGTGTCAAAGTGGGCTCTCAGAAGGTGACCTTACCGGACTAGGCTCGTTACTGGCTTTGCTGACCATGTCCTTTACTTGAACCAGCTCCACTAAAAGAAGAACCATGCATCTTGACCCTTTTCCCAGCATCAAAAATTGCTCTCTTTTCTGCTAACCCACTCTTGAGTCCCATAACTATATCCACTACTTGAGCATAGTTCATGGTCCTAACGTGAAGTTGCAGGCTAAAGAACATGTCCTTAGGCAGTCTCTAAACGAACCACTTTAATTTCTCAGTCTTTGACTGTAGTATGCCCAAAACTGCCTACGCTAAATATGTGTATTTGTCATGATACTCCACGACTGACATGCTAGGAGTTAATCTAAGCCTCAAGAACTCCTCTACCATCTAAGCTCATCTGCTCTCTAAAAGGAACCACCTTAGGAAGGCCGCTTTAAACTCCTCCCAAGAGGGTGGCTCTGAGTCGCTATGCCTCTAAAAGAACTCCTCATACCAGATCTCCATTTGGCCTCCTAACTAGAAGCCAACCAATTTCGCTGCCCTCTCAAATGAGCTATGGATAACTCAGGTGATATTCCCAATCTCCCAAAGAAACTGCTATGGATTTTCCATCGTGAGATGTCTGTGAAAGGTAAGTGGATCCATTCTCTTGAAGCGCTTTAAAGCTTCATCATCTGGCCCTCGAATTAGCTGTTGAGTTAGAAGCAGCTACATCTAGGCTACAGCTTGCCTGGCCAATACTCCAGATAGGGTGGCCAATGCCTATTCTAGAACTCTGAAGTAGGCATTGGCGCTGGAAGAGCTACTGCTACAGCGATGACATAAAGGAATGCATCTCAAAGGTCGTATACTGAATCTTGAGGAAGATGAACATATGGCATAAGATACTGAGCATGAAAAAAAAAAGACAAGACTCTCTCTAAATCTGTACATGACTAACTATTCCTATAAGACTCAAGTAATTCTTTATTAATGCAAATGGACACACTTCCATTTACATAAACACCGCGGTACTTGCAGACACCCGCTCCAGTGACATGCAAGAAAAACCTAGTTTTGATACCACTTTATTACGACCCGATTTAGAAATATGACCTGCATGTGGAAAATCTCATCCTCACATAAGCCTTATGACTGCTGAGTTATGCTACATGCCTAATTTTGTCCATCTTTTAAATATAAACAACTTGCAATTTCTAACATAATTAATCTGTAAAAATCTATTTCATTAATCAAATTTGAATCCATAACAATAATATGAAATATAATTCGAGTTGCTCTATACAAAATCATGAAAACCATATAATCTTAAGTATATAGCAAATCTGAATCATGGTAATAAAATACTATGTCATGCATGATTCGAGATCCTGCCCGCATAACCATTAGAGTAGTCTGTCATAAACTCAAAATACTTCATTGTAAAGTGAAGCTCACCAATCTGACATACTAAAGCTGTTGGGGAAGAGGCTGAGAAGAACCCAGAGTAGCTATTGTATCTGTAAAGAAAAGGAAAAGAGAGGATGAGTTTTATCTAAAACTCAGTGAGTTGATTCTCACACGTAACCCCCACATGGGACAATAATAATAAAGATACATCAGTTGTAAAATAATTTTGATATTTAAATATATAATATTCCAAAACCATGAATCTTTGAGTCTATATATAGCATAATAATATATATACATAGATATACTTTAAATTCTGAAAGGCACCTAACAAGGTCTCATGTTGGACACCTAATTAAGTTTCATTCTCTGAATACTCTGATAGGGCTAGATTGTCATCTAGTGAACAACTTAGTACCAAGGTCAACGATTCTTCAGCTATTATCTCACTATTTGTTCTCTATATTTACCATATAAACTAAAGGTATGAGATTTATAAGTTTTCATATAAACTCCCTATATGAGCTCTAACTCTGAACTTGTAAGCAAAATTTCATGAATATAAAGTTCCAATAAAATACTAAGCATGCATAATGTCATTAATAAATTATATGCTTGATCGTAAGTAGTTGATTAATCATTTAAGCAACAGATCATGGTCCCATGAGTTTTCTAACACATTTCATGATAACTTGGTAACCATAAAATCCCAAATCTTGACATAAATTCATAATAGTCCATACTTGTCATGACACAGTTTCCAAAACCATGTTCTTATAGCATAGGGTTAGAAAATAACTCTAATGACCAAAACAAAGATCACAAGATTGAACACACTCATCTGAAGGGGAGAAACTAGTAGTGTTAACACCAAGGGAGTTCCATAGAGTGGGGATAGCACCAACACTTGCCATGAAAATAAAAGAGAACCCATGAAAATTTATAAATGCCCTAAAACAACTCTACGAACATTGGGAGTATATTCAAACTTGACAACAATTAAGAACATAAGCACCCCAAACTCACAAGCATAGAGGAAAAGAAAGAAAGAAAGTATAAATTATCAACAATCTCTTACCTTGAAGCTTAGAGAAAGTGGGATTGAGAGAAGATGAGGGTGAAGAGTAGAAGAAGGTTGAGAGCGCTAGGGTTGCATTTTTGGGGAGCAAAACATGTATTGGAAGGGTATATGTATGGTTGGGGGTCACTTAAATGAAACTATACCATTTTGGACTTGTTTTGATACCGGGGGTACTGCTATAGTGGTCTCCAAAGATCATGACCCAACCAAACCTAATAACCTGACCACTAGAGCAGTCCACAACTGCTATAACATCCCACCCATGACCGCACTCTATAGCAGTCTCAGATGTGCCTCTTCTGCACTTTTCATGTCTTTAAGGACCTGGAGCATTCCTGGCAACAAAGGTGGGTCCCAAGGACAAACTAGACTTGTCTGGGAACACGCGGACTTGAGGTATCATAATTTAGAGCGCAGACACCAAGTATAAAATAATGAAAATATTAGGGATCAAAAGTGAAACAAACTAAAATCAAAACAACATATATTTATAAGAATAAAATATATATTTAAGTCTAAATTTTTTATTTGAAAGCTGAATCAAATAATTTAGCCTTAAAAGATAAATTGAAAACAAACTATTTTCATAAAAAAATTTATTATCAATATTTTTGGTAGATTTCTTGTTTTTGTTCAGCTTGATTTGGTTTTGAACAGCCCTACAAAGCGACTGACGAATCAAACCATTAGTGAAATCTGCAAAAATTATAATGATGATGATTTTATTTGTCAAAGAATTATGTGTAAATTATTTCTTCTCATTTATTCCAATGTCCATGTGTCAGGTCTTCATTGGAGAGATACATTTTCGGAATGTGATCTTTGACAAGATCCGATTGAAGACGATAGCCTCTGATCATCGCTAGGGTTTCTCGTTTCCATAGAAGGACATTGTCATCGTTCAACTTGTATGAGATTGGAAGGGAAAACTTGATCAGTGATAATGCACGTGAAGAATCGGTGGACAATCGAGGAGTGGATGGAGGTGATTTTGGAGTTGTGATCGCAAGGATCTGGAAGAAGATAAAAAAAAAGAAAAAAAGAGGCTCCAAGGCACCATGTAAGAAGAGAGAATATGAAATATTCATTTGTATAATATTGCATTTCTAATGAGCTATGATGACAGTTTATATAGTACATGTGATGTGTTAACCATAGCTAACTAGTTTGAAAACCAATCAGATTTTAACTAAATCTTGATTAGAGTGTCTCTGACTTAATAGATAATGGGCTTTAAAAATAAGTTTGAGAAGAATGAAAATGAAAATGAAAATGAAATCACAACAACAGAAAAAACTCTTTTTATAAAAGAGAACATCACAGAAAAAAGAAAAGATGAGTACCTTGGCATGATTGTCTAGCCCGTGCTATCGGAATCGAGCAAAATGGCGGCTAGTGACGGCGACCGCATTGCAGTGATGAGAAGGGCTTGGTACTCGTTCTGTGTTGCCTCTGTTTTGTGGAATAGGGTGTTTTGGGTTTCATTTTGGTAAGAATAATTTGATAAATCTAATTTTTGAGCTCAATTTCATCACCAATATGATTTCAATTCGTTGAGTTATATTACTTCCCAATAAGAGATTAAATTCCTTAATAAAATTGAATTCTAAAAATTTTCAAACACCCTACTAGGGAAACCAAAGCACCCTAAGCATTGGGAGTATATCAAGAGAACCTCCGATGAATTTCCCTTTCTACATCGTGTTCCATTTTTTTAGTAGTTTTACCCATGTTCATTGTTTTCCGCCGAACTCTAAATCGAAGCCTACCTTAGTTTTCTCTTTTATTTGATCTTTTGTTCTTGATCTCAATTTACTCTCTCATGTCCCAAGTAAATGGAATACAAATTCGAGGTGAAGAGAGCGAATTAAGATTGTGAAAACATAGACCCATAAAAAGCAGACCCATACAATTGCTTTAACTAAAATCAAACCATAATAAAACTAGTAAGCCAATTTCATTTCAATTTTTTCTTTTTTTGGTACAATGGAGGATTATCGATGTGTGATGATGCATGTTGATATGTTCACCACAACCTGCAAAGATAACAATAATATTCACATCTTATACAAGCAAGCCAAAGAAGGAGGAGAGAATTGAATAAAAGTCTTCCAAATCGCTTTATAATTTAAGAAATCCATGTCCTACCCATGGCCTGCAATCATCCAAGTGAGAAATTTTGGAATTGTGAACATCAAAAGGGCTCGAACAACATGAATGCCAGGGTGCTTCATCTGCATATTTGTTAGATTCTGCTAAACAATAGAGTGCTTGGTTACATATTTTGCCCTCTTTTGTTTTGGTGATTAGGTACTAGAAATAGATAGAACTGTCAAAATGGCACCTCTTGAACAATTCAAGCGTACAGACCATAAACCAGGTGATTTTCAGACTGAGACACTTCGGGCTAAGTTAATTTTTTTTCCTCGCTCATTTTTTCTTTTTTTAACTTTGTAATCCATGTTAAAAGTGAATAGACAAAAATATAAACTATAAATAAGTGATAATCTTATTGTTGCTTCACATAAGAAATAAAAAATAAAACTTCATATGTTTTTCGATACTTGAACTAGAAATATTAACTTGATGCAAAAGTGAAGTGAAATAAAAATAATTTTGTCAATATTTATTTTTGCGTTGAGCATTGAGCCAGATTCACTTTTATTTTTATTCCAACTTTTTGAGCTCCACACATTTTTTCGGGCTATTTGGGCTGACCGATTAGACTTTCATTTTGACAGCTCCAGAAATACACATGCAAGTGATGTCGTGTATGTGATGATGAGGTGGGAAGTCCCACACTGGAGAGGTGTGAAAGAATTCCACAAAAGCTAAGGGTAATGGAACATAATCATACATTAATATTTGCGTAAACTACACTAACCTTCTATTACCTTTTTATTTTTACTTGAAGTCCCTAAAGTCCATGAAAACTACACTAGCCTCCCATGGAGTTACTAATATGATAATTGACAAAAAAAGACAATGTATGCACATGATCATTAATGACAAAATTGTAATATTTTGGTAATATTTTCCATATAAATTGTCTAAAATATCCTTTATAAATAATAAACTATGATTATAAGCCTCATCCTCATATAATAAAAATAAACAAAGTATTTTGGTCAAGCTATAGGTCAAGTATTACCAATATGTTAAAATTTTGTTATTAATTATCAAATGCATGTCACATATTATCTTTTTCTATCACTTAAACTAACAATTCAGAAACTGCATAAGAGACCATGGTAATTTTAGCAAAGCTCATGAACTTTTAATAACATTTTTACAAATAAAAGAGTGTCATGTATAACTATGATAAATTTTGATGGGAGGTTAATGTAATTTAAACTTAATATTATATTTATCCTTAATATTTCTGTTGAAGTGCTTCTTATCCAGCCCAAATGGCAATAGTGGGGTTGGGATGGACCATTTCAGTAACCTTTATATGTAAGCACCAAAAGATTAAAAAAGAAAAAAAGAAGAAAACGAGATTGAAGGGAACCACTTCAATCAATTAGCTTGTGTGGGTTCTTTTTCCTCTAGTCTTTCTCATATGGAACTTCCCACCTACGATGCACATGATGTAAGGAGAAGTCAAGGAGGAGACAACTTACAGTGAGGGGCAAAAATTCAAACTCAATATATGGTCGGTAGTTCACAAGCATTTTTGATGCCATCCTGCTAGCTGTGTGCAAGATCCTAACTCGAAGCATTCTTTTCTTCTCGTATCTAACAAAAGATGAAGCCAGAAACCCTCAAACATTTTGCTGTTAGAATGTTTGATACTGCACCTAAAATGTTGCTTCTCAATAGCAGATCAAATGGTTCAGACACAAGCAGTTTTTGCATTGTAATACTTCCAGAGATGTGTACACAAGTCATCCTATCTTGTGATGCACAGATACTTCAAAATAGTTGACGTACCCATACTAGATACGTATTGTATCGGATACTTTGTTGATACTTATATTGTATCGGATATTCGTGCAACATATTCATATATGAAACTTTTTAAAGTAGAGCCTTTTGTCCTTAATAAGTAAAAATCCATGAAAAGATAAGCAATTGAGCATATTGAAAATTGACCTAGTCTTGAAGCAGAGATGGATTCAATTAGGTTTTCTATCTATCAAAATTCTGATCCTATCCTTTGATACCACACGTAGGTAGTCCCTACTCTCTGTATACTGTAAGACAACATGTTATATGAAAGAATTGACATGTAGAGATAACAAAAGAAATACCTTCTAAGAGCTGAGATAACTTCAGACTCTTCAGAGCCACTTTTATCAACCTTGTCAAGCTCAAGTATCAGTTGGTAACAATCCTGCAAATGTGATTGCAACAAATGAAGGGGTCTTAAGAAAATAGACCTATGTACATTACACACGCAAGCATTATTTTTTTTTCCTCTCCCATTTGTTCATAGCACACCATTGCACCTTTGGTTCCTTTTGTTGTTTTATTCCTAAAGAAATTTAGCTGTTTGGGCATGGCTGAAGTGGTAAGAGTAGGATGAAAATGAAATTAAGTATGCATAGAAGTATAAAACAAGCTTTATATACTATATTCGTATTTGAAAATTATAGACGACCGACCTCTATTGCCAAACATCCCCCTTGACCAAGATTTGGTTGCATTGGATGTGCTGCATCACCTAACAGAGTCACTCTGCCAATTCCCCAGGTGTTGATCATGTCCCTATCATATATGTCCCTCCTTAGAATCATGTGCTCCGGTGTTTCTGATATGAGTGTGATCACTTCATTGCACCAACTACCAAATAGATCCAGAAGTCTCTTCTTCTTATCTGAAATAGCTTGGGACAAAATCTAATTGTTTAGGTTCAAATTTATCAAAAAAATTCATACAGTGAGTGTAAAAAGAAATGCACCTTCAAGCAAAGGAGCACTTGAAGGGGGCTCCCCATGGAAAGCATACCACTGCATCTTACCGTGGCCAACATCTGAAGCAACAAAATACTGATTCAATCCCAAGAACACCCGATACCTTCAAGATTAAACACCATTAAGCAAAGCTTGAGATCGGAGCTTATAGATTTGATATAGGGGTTTACAAGTGTAAAGAGTCTAATGTTGTACAAGTTGGTAATTAAATTATGAGAAATAAAGAGATGACCTAAAAGCAACTTTGATTACTAGAATTACTATTTCGTCTCTAAAAAGTATGAAGTATCACAAATCCGTCCCTAAAATAGATAACATTGTTCTTGAATTTTTACTTTTTTTTTTTTTGGAACTTTAACATTGTTCTCGAATCTAACCACATTAGAAGAGAATAATCCACTTGGGTACAATTCTGTTAAATTCAAGGACGAAAATATGCTCATTATAATTGGTTAAAGCCATGGACAAAATTGTATGTTTTCTATTTCAGGGACAATTTTGTTACACTCCCAACTTTTCAGGGACAGTTGAAATTGTAGTTTTTCTAATTAGATCCAACTTCCAACACTGAAATTTTTTCTTTGTTTAATCATGGAAGCCTTTGATTGTCTAAAACATTACTGGGAGTGAAGAACCTACCCAATAGTATCAATATATGGAGGCACATAGTTTGTTAATCCGCTATAGCATGTGAAACCTGAGTACTTTGCTTCCTGCCAGCCGAAGAGCTTTGAACGCACCTGGGAAAATGAACATGAAATTGAATGGCCAACATAAGGAGAAAAACCCCTTTGAAAATAAAACTAGAATGAAAGGATTGTTTGATTTACTTCTGACCATATTCCGTCTGCCCCTACTAAAATATCACCATCATGATGTTGTCCATTTTCAAGGATCACTCTGACCTGACGGTGAATGTAAATGATCCCAAGATCAGTTTATAGCTCTCTTCAGGAATAAGAAATTATTACTTTTTCACAAGAAACTCAAACCTTGCCAGGTTCCTCCATAAAATCCACAACTTTTGATTTGTTTCTAAGAATGTTGGAACCAACTGCACTGACTAATATATCTTGCAGTGTCATTCTACATATCACTAGGGTACTAGGAAGCCCTTTCCTTGAAGCAGGAGTGAAAAGATCAAACTTGGTGAACCTGAAAGGAAAAAAAAAAAGAGGAGTGAGTTAATACGGTGAACCTGAAAAGAAAAAAAAAAAAGGAGTGAGTTAATACTAAGTTAACAGTAACACACTTTGCAAGTTGCTACATAATCATGACTCATGAACCATATGTTAAAATTTTTTTGGTGATCCAACACCTGCAATTGCAAAAGATCTCATTCTACTGGAAGTTTTGGGACTGTCCATTTCACATAATAAGCCCCCAAGATTCTTGACAAAGTATGTGAAAATATATCGTTGTTGACTGCAACGTGCAACCATATACTTTGATAGCAGTTTGATTTCATATACTTCTACAAGAATTTTAACATAAGAACGAGGCTAACAAACCAAAATGTTACTCTTATTATAGCATATATACCATCTCATCTTCAACTTTCTGGACGTTTCATACTCTGCTTAGAATAAAGAAATCCGCATCAACACTTAATTCGTTCAAGCGGTACAACACTTTTTCCCATAACTAAGGTATAAAATTCAAGTATTATAATTACAAATGCAAAAACCAAGTTCACAGTAAACCAAGTCGGGTTAAGTCAGATTAGTTGAAGTAAGGTGAAATATTAAGAGAGTAAAATCTGAAATTCATGAAAGAGCTGTGAGTCATCAATTTTATTCTAAAAAAAGTTATAATATCAATTTGGTGCTCAAAATATTTGTGATATCAATTTAGTCCTTCAAAAATTAAAATTTATTTTAAAATTTATTTGAAATGCGTCCAAAAGATTAAAAAAAAGGGTTTGGACTGACTTAAAATGAATTTTATTTCAAATGATGCCACAAATTGTTCGAGGACCAAATTGATGTCGCACGGCTCTTTCAATAACCAAACTGATACAACAAATCTTCCAAAAGATTAAATTGATGTCGTCCAACTCTTTCGACAACCAATTCGAGTATTGATAAGATTAGCCTGAGAGAAGGAAAGAGCAAGCATACCACTCCCCAGATAAACCATCTGCAAGGCCATTAGTCCTATTGCCAGTGACACATCCACCCTCCATTACCTGCCTTGCAACATTCTCATCAATTGCTTCCAACACAGCAAGAGCACCACTCAAGAGCTGAATTGGGCCACGATGCCTTCCTTCCCCTCTCACTGCACTCAAATCCTTCTCAAACACCTTCACCTCATGCCCCCTATGCTTTGCTGCCAGAGCCAGAACAAGGCCTCCAATGCCCCCACCAGCTATCAACACTCTCAGCTTCCTCCTACCCTCATCACTCTTCTTCTTCTGGTCTAATTTTGGAACCTCCCCACCACCTTCAAGTCCAACTAAATAGCTTCTTCTACCACCGATCCTGCTGTCTGTTCTCACGTGAGGGCACCTCATCATGATGCAACTGTGACGGTGCTTAACCTGAACACATGACCAAGAGATATGCACAGACGCCATGTTGATCAATGATGGACGGTGAGGAACAAGAAGCCAATAACAAAGGCTACTTTTTTTCTTTTTCTTTTTTTTTTTTCCTTTTTTGGTGGTTATCAGGTAGTAATAATAAAATATTAGACTCCTTGAAAAATGACCGAAGCACGGAAAGTGTCATGTCTGGTCCAAGTGCTTCTACTGCTAATAGTGCCCAGTGCACAGAAGTGGACACTTTCACGGGGGGGTCTTTCCGTTTCGCTTACGTGATGCCATGTGTACCTTGAGGAGAAATACGTGGGCGCGTTCCATCACGAGTAGCCGCTCGAGTTGATCAATAGTAACAAATATTGCGTCGGACCAAATTATTTTTAAAATAGATATTTTATAGTCCTTATAATTAAAAATATAAAATAAGTTGGTCTTTTCTATAATATTTTGATATATTTATTTATCTTATTTTATTTTTATTTAAAATTAATTTATTGTATTTTTATAAATCATTAGAAATTAATTTATTCTATTTTAATAATGAGAGAGTAATCACAAGACTAAGCTGGGGTTTCTTTCCTCATTTAATCATAATCGAGAATTCGATTTTCCTCCTATAAAATAATCAATGTTAAAGCTTGTGGCCAATTAGAAAGGGGTAATGAAAAATATCTGCGGGCCAGGTTAAGGTAACATTAGTTAGCAAAATGCAGAGTCCATATATTCTTGTACTCTTTTTCCACAAGTCATCTTCAAAAGAATTAGCTACCCAATTGAAATATCTGACTAATTATGTATTATAATGAACAATGATGTTTGAAAAAGTATGCATTAATAGTCAAATATTCTATCCAATAAATAAATTTAACCAAAAGTTTCATATTTATTATTAATTACCTTATAAACTTAAGAATAAAATAAATAAAATTAAAAATTATTAATATATAACTCTACCTATGATGTTCTTTAGTAAAAATCCATTTTTGTAGCCTGTCCCAAGCCCGAGAAAAAGAGAAGGGTTGTGTTAAGTTGTTGACAGCCAATATAAAATTTTGTCAAATCATTATGATATGGATCAAAGACGAAACAATGATAATGCTAAGTCATTGCCCTAAAGTAACGCGCTGTATTGCTCAAGTACAGTGTCAAATGAGCAAGGGCCGTTGCATCGATGCTCGGATGTAGTGCAAAATAATCAAGGGTTCCCGCATTTTCATGAACTGATGCAGGCAAATAAGTTAATTTACAATAGTAAGTCACAATTTGAGACTTAGAATATAGGCACACTTATAGGTAAATCGATGGAAATAATTGATATCATGATACAAAGAATGATAAATTTTATGTGCTTACAAGAAACTAACTGGGTGGAAAAGAAGGCAAAGGAGTTAGAGACTTCAAGTTTTAAGTTGTGGTGCACGGGTAAAGCAAAATTTGGAAGTGGTGTAGGTATAAGTGTAAATAAATCCTAGAAAAAGGAGGTCGTGGAGGTTAAAAGGATGAGAGACAAGATTATAGCACTAAAATTGGTAGGTGAAGGAGACACCTTCAATGTCATTAGTGCCTATGCACCACTAGTTAGATTAGAAGAGCACTACAAAATAAAATTTTGAGAGGATCTAGAAGGTTTAATCTAAGGTATACCTCTACAAGAAAAGATACTCTTAGGAGGAGATCTAAATGGACATGTCAGTAAAGAGGCGAGTAGATATGAAAGGTCACGTGGAGGATATGGTTTTGGAGAAGCAAATGAAAACCGTAAGACTATTTTAGACTTCTTGGTAGTTTTGAATTTTACTATAGCTAACACTTGTTTTGGGAAATGGGAAGAACACATTTTAACCTATAAGAGTGGGTGGGTATGCTCCCAAATCGATTTCTTGATAAAAAAAATCAGGTAGAAAACTTTGAACGAATTGCAAGGTTATTCCGAGGGAGAGTTTGCCTACTCAACAAAGAATTGTAGTGATGGATGTACAATTTACAAGAAAAGGGAAAAGAAGAGACCAAAAGATGACTCCAAGGATTAGGTCGTGGCATCTAAAGGATGAAAAGCAAAAAGAGTTTCAAGGAATGATTGAGGAAGAATTAGGATAAAACACACAAGGAAATGCAAATGAAATATGAAACAAATGGCAAGAAGGATTAGGAAGATAGCTAAAGAAGCCCTTGGAGAGTCTAAAGGTTTTGGTGTAAATGGTAAGGAATCTTGGTAGTGCGAAAAAGATTTGTAAAAGAAGATTAAAGGTAAAAGAAAGAGCTTTAAAGTATGGTCTTTGGATAAAAATGCTGAAAAATAGGAAAAATAAAAGACGTTTAGGAAAGAAACAAAGAAGAAGCAAGGCAAAAAAATAAAGTTTTTCATGGGCTATATCAATCTCTAGGCACTAAAGAAGAGGGAAAATGTATCTATACATTAGCAAAAGCAAAGGAAAGACATTTATGCCAGATAGGTTTCTCCCCTTTTTAAAACCATGAGCCACACTCTCTTTCTTCTTATGTGTCAGATTCCCTTTTTATTTTATTATTGGGCATATGCAAATATTGGGATGATATTTATGTCAGATATCAATTCTCAATTGATTCCCAATTAAAAACTTATTTAAAAATCAAATTAATTTATTTTTAAATAATTCTTTTTTTAAATAGGTTCATGTAATTTTGGTATTTACCAAAATAACATCATCTCACATATAAGTCATTTGATACCTTATATTAACCCAAACTTGAAAAGACCAAAATGCCCCCAACACAGGTTTCTAAAATATGGAACTTCTATACAAAACCTTTTGAGGATTTACCATCATGTTGAATTAGACTTCAGGATGTGCAAGCAACCTTACAATCCAATTGCAAGTCCAATTTGGTAATTAATTTCTAATTAACTATGTTAATTAGAATTAATTTGTTCTTGACATAAACATGTTCTATTGCATGTGACTAACTAGGTTCATCACCAGTTGGTAATGAGATCACAAAATCAAACTTTTGATCCTTTCGGAAACTCATTTCCGAACTTGGAATACAATTCCTAAACTACCATTGGTTCTCATAAGTCACGGATAACACCTTGCACAGCATGCCATGACCACCCAAATAGTGACGAATGTATCAATTAGAACATTCTAGTGAAGCAATAATCATATTTTCCATGCACCCAAATCTTTTCATTATAAGATCCCAATCCAGCCAGGGTCTTGGATAATGTCAAACCCTATAGCTTAGATCATATGGATTCTCTGAGTTTTTTCATTCTTTGATCAATATGACATGAACTAGAAACTCTTTTCTATCTAAGTCCAAGTACCTCGGCCAAGGATTTCATAATCAAGAACAACTTCTCATCCATGGGACCTATTCTCTTTTACATGAGGTAATGAATTCCATCTTGACTAGTCACCTATCTCCATACATAACTAACTATAGCCATAGAGTGCTTGATACTAATGCATGGCATGAGTATACGAAGAGCAAGGAAGCACGGAAACTTCACCATAGCCACTGTAACGCCCGGGGATTGCGAAGTCAGGGAGTGATCGCCGGTGCAAGGAGGCACGGACAAGGAGCGGCTCCTGGCAGACTTCGAAAGCGGAGGGGTACATGAATGAACCGATTACACACCCGAATGAGAGGGATCCTGAGACTGTATAGGTATGGGACTATACAGTTAAGGAGGGCTTATATGAATTGATTTGTACTACCTATACCAACAAGATGCATCTTCTTTTCGGTAGCCCAAACTAAAAGAACTCCACAGTTAAGTGTGCTTGACTTGGAGCAATTTTGGGATGGGTGACCTCCTGGGAAGTTTTCCTAGGAAGCGTGCGAGTGAGGACAAAGCACGCTGAAAAGATCCGTGTTGGTTTGTGGGGATAGTCGTCAATCCATAAAGCAGCAGGAGATGTTACAAATGGTATCAGAGCCTGCACCTCTCCCAGTACGGTGTGGTTCGAGGACGAACCAGGCGGAAGTTGGTGGGCATGTAACGCCCGGGGATTGCGAAGTCGGGGAGTGATCGCCGATGCAAGGAGGCACGGACAAGGAGCGGCTCCTGGCAGACTTCGAAAGCGGAGGGGTACATGAATGAACCGATTACACACCCAAATGAGAGGGATCCTGAGACTGTATAGGTATGGGACTATACAGTTAAGGAGGGCTTATATGAATTGATTTGTACTACCTATACCAACAAGATGCATCTTCTTTTCGGTAGCCCAAACTAAAAGAACTCCATAGTTAATCGTGCTTGACTTGGAGCAATTTTGGGATGGGTGACCTTCTGGGAAGTTTTCCTAGGAAGCGTGCGAGTGAGGACAAAGCACCCTGAAAAGACCCGTGTTGATTTGTGGGGACAGTCGTCAATCCATAAAGCAGCAGGGGATGTTACAGCCACCGTACCGGTGTCGGACATGATGACATGGTAGACACAGGGACGACTCATTGGATGCGCATGTCAAGGGTGTATTCGGTTCGGGCCCTCTTTTTTCAAGACCCAAATTGTCAGATGAAGGTCAGACTCGGGTCAAACGCACGACTTGAAAAAAATAACATCGAATCTTAACTCAATCATGAAAATATTGAAATTTGATATGATTTTATCTAGTTTTTTTCTTCATCCTTTTCCCTTTTTAACAACTAACATACCAACATTCCTCATTTTTTCTAGACCTTGGAGAAGGAGATCGTTTTTCTAGACTTTGGAGAAGGAGAGCAGAATATAAGTGACAAGCAACAACACATGACATACCATTATACCAAAGTCCAGACCTTCTATGACTGAAGCAACCACCGAGCCATCAACCATTGGTGGCAGCACAGAGGACAACGTAGCCAATATCCGGTGACTGGTGAGGAGGTGACCCAAAGGCTAAAGCCAGATACTAGTGAGGGCTTTTTTTCTGGGTTATTCGGAGCATGTTTTGCGACCGTGACTGTGAATGTGAGTGATCGACTGTTGTATGCCTATATCTTCTCTTGTTCTTATGTTCTTCTTATTTTTCTATGGAGAGAGAGAGAGTTCTTATGTTTGTATGCTTGTTCCGATTTTAGTTTAAGACTTTACGTATATTAAACATTCAACATTTTTTTTTGAAAAATAAAAATAAAAAAGATGAGTAAACAAGAGCAAAAGTAGTCAATTGCATTGCAGAAAAGAGAAGAAATATCTTCTTTTAAGTGGTGATGAGTGGTGTACAGCTTGTGCAATAGTCTAGTGCACGTGAGCATTACTATGACAAATATAGTTAATTAATTATTTCTCCTTTTACCTTACAAGTTACAGTAAGTTAGTAACACACTAACACTATTTTTTTTATTTTGTAATATAATAGATAAATTATTATTGTACATATTTTTATAATTTTTATATTACTCTACAAGTATTTTATTTCTTCTTTTAGAATAATGGCTTCTCCAAGTTTAAATGCTACCTCCAATTTGATTATTTCGAGCAAATATGTATCTTCTGAAGATCAAGATTCCAAAAATCCTCTTTGGACATATGTTAAGATTCTAAACAAGAATGCAAGTGTTGGAGGTGGAAATAAAAGTTGGCAATGCAATTTTTGTGAGAGGGTGATCATTAGGTCATATTCAAGAGTTACGGCTTACTTATTGAAAATACCAGGAAACGGGGTTGCTGCTTCTAAGAAGGTAAACAACAACTATTTGTCAGAATTGAAAAGAATTGATGAAGAGGCTACAAAAGCATTAGAACAACCTCATGTTCCATTGCCTTCTGAAACTAGACATGTTCCTTTTAGCTTCAGCTTTAGTTGTGGCTCTGATGGTTCAATAGGAAAAAGAGCAAATTGCCAGGATGTTCTGTTCTGTTGGTTTGCCTTTCCATATTGCTAGAAATCCTTACTATATGAGTTCCTACACTTTTGCAACAAGCCATTCCTTGTTTGGCTATAAACCTCCAGGTCATAATGCTTTGAGAACAACTTTATTACAAAAAGAGAAAGCGAATGTTGAAAGAATGCTTCAACCAATCAAAAGTTTGTGGAGTTCAAAAGGTGTTAGCATTGTTGCTTATGGGTGGACGAATTCATAGAGGAGACCCTTGATTAATTTTATGGCTACAAGTGAAGGAGGTCCTATTTTTTTGAAGTCCATTGATAGCACCATGGAATATAAAGATAGGCACTATATGGCTCACTTGTTCAAAGAAGCAATCATTGAGGTTGGAGTTGATAACGTTGTCCAACTTATAACTGATAATGCTTCTGTGTGTAAAGCTACATGATTGTTAGTTGAAGATGAATATCCACATATTTTTTGCAATCCTTGTATGGTGCACACATTGAACTTAGCTTTGAAAAATATATGTGCTGCAAAGAATACAGAAAAGAATGAAGTTGCATATACTGAGTGTTATTAGATCACTCTAATAGCAGATGATGTTTCCTTCATTAGAAATTTCATCATGAACCATTCAATGAGATTGGCTATCTTCAATCAATTTGTGCCATTAAAACTTCTTACTATTACTGAGACAAGATTTGCATCAGTCATAGTGATGCTAAGAGGTTTAAACTCATAAAGCAAGCTTTGCAAGAAATGGTCATCAGTCAAGAATGGAATACTTAAAGGGATGATGATCAACAAAAAGCTGCAACTGCTAAAGGTTTTCTCTTGAATGATCTGTCGTGGGATAAAATTGATTATATAATCAATTTCGCAGATCCCATTTATGAAATGTTGCGAGTTTATGACACAGATGTTCCTACTCTTCACTTAGTATATGATATGTGGGACACAATGATAGAAAAAGTGAAAGTAGCAATTTATAGAAATGAAGGAAAGAGAGCAAATGAGAACTTGACATTCTATGAAGTGATGTATTCAATACTCATTGATAGATGGACTAAGAACAATACCCAACTCCATTGCATGGCACATTCTTTAAATCCAAAGTAAGTTTATATGTTACTAAATTATTTTTTAATTTTATTAAATTATTTTTAAATTTTTTAAATTAGTTTTAAGTTTTTATTAAATTATTTTCAAATTTTGTTAAATTATTTTTAAAATTTTATTAGTATGTAACATGTAATTAAATTTATTTTGTGTAGGTATTATAGTGTACATTGGCTTCAAGGAGCTCCAAATAGAGTTGCTCCTCATCAAGATGAAGAAATTTCTATGGAGAAGAATAAATGTTTAAGAAGATACTTTCCAAACCCTAAGGATAGAAAGAAGATTGCTATTGAATTCTCTAGATTTTCTTTAGCCGCAAACATATTTTCCAATTTTGATTCAATTGAAGCTAGGTGGGCACTGGAACCAAGATCTTGGTGGTCAAACTATGGATCTTCTGTCCCTCTTATTCAAAAGCTAGCCTTGAAGCTTCTTGTGCAACCTTGCTCTTCATCATGTTGCGAAAGGAATTGGAGTACATACTCCTTCATTCATTCTAAAAGGAGAAATAAATTGAATCCCTCAAGAGCTAAAGATTTGGTATATGTACATACTAATCTTCAAGTGTTATCTAGGAAGAGGGAAGACGATAAGCAAGGAGCTTTCAAGATATGGGATGTCAAAGTAGAAGATAGTAATTCTAATCTTGACACTTCATACCTATCATTAGATGAATCAAAGATCAAAGCTGTTCTATTTGAAGATAATGGACTTGGAGGAGAAGAGATTGACACTTTTCCTATTAATAATGAGATTATTGGAGTGGATTAAGTCATTAGAAAAAGAATATTACATTTTAATAATTATACTATCTTAAGATAATCTTTTAAATTTATTTTTATGCAAAATATATCTAATTTGTATTTTATTATATTATTTTTTGATTATAAAATATTACTTCTATGTTTTTCATCCAACGTGTCCTAGCCGTGTCGTGTCATATTTTTAAAATATTGCCGTGTCGCCGAATCCGTGTCGTGTCGTATCTGCGTCACGTGTCGTATCCGTGCTTTCTAGATGGAGAGTCGCAAACTATAGCTATCTATGTGCAAGATGATCATGTCATCTTAGATCTAAGGATTATACGCACTGATATAATCCAGATAATGCTTCATTGAAATTAGTAAAATTACCATATGAACTTTATCTGTTTGTCACATTCAACCCACTTGTCCTATAAGTGTTCACATATCTATTTAGTCATCTAATGTTGTATAGTATGAGACTCATTACTCCATCTACATTAGTATCTCATACTAATTATGGAAACAGATAGAGATGACGATCTTTTAGAATAAAAATGTCCAATTTGAATTCCTATGATCGTGAACTCTTTCAAAGATATTGTATTAGACTACATCATTCATATTCTCAACTCTTGATAATGAAGTATCTAACAAGTATCTTATAGATTTATTCTAATAAACATAAATTATAGATAAAAGAATAATAAACTGCCATTAATAGAAATTATTGATACATATATTTATTAGCCCTAGGGTATATAACTAACAAAGGAGAAGTGAAGGAGCTATTTTAACAAGTTGTTTAATAAAGGACATGAGAATCCTTTGCAAATGGAAAGACTACTGACAAAACAAGAAAACAAATTTTACATTTTACCGTAAAATTCAAGAGTTTGAAATAAAGGCGGTGTTAAAGAGAATGAAAATAGGAAATCAGTTGGTCTTGATAACATACCTATTAAGGCATGAAAATGCCAAGGAGGAAATGGTATAAGATGACTTACAAAGCTCTTTATGATATTCTAAGATGAAAAATAATGCCTAATGAGTGGAGAATGAGAATCTTAATTCCTATTTATAAAAATAAGAGGAACATATAAAATTGTACAAATTACAAAGAAATAAAACTTATAAGTCATACTATGAAGTTGCAGAAGAGGGTAATATAGTTAAGACTAAGACAAGAAACCGGTATCACAGAAAACCATTTTGAATTTATGTTTGGAAGGTCTCCTATAAAAGCAATTTTCTTATTACAAAGATTAATGGAGAGATATCAAAGAGATCAAAAGTATTTATATATATCCTTTACTGATATGGAGAAGGCATATAATGGGATGTTAAGAGAAGTTCTAGGAAAAACCTAAGAGAGAAAAGGAGTTCGGATAACATACATCTGACCAATCCAAGATATATATGATTGGGTCACAATTACATAAGAACTCACGATGGAGTAAAAGATGGTTTTCCTACACTGATCGGACTACACAAGGCTCAACATTCCACCCGTTCAATTACCGTTAATGCAATGATAGAAGTGGATTACACCAGCGCAAAGATGAACGTCTATTTTCACATTAGGATCCACAGGTCAAGATCAAACAAGACTAATTTGACAGATACAATACAAAGAATTTATGCGCTAAAACACACTCACTAATCACTGATGGGGTAGTATTATACAATTTTCAACTGGTCCTAGGTCAACTTTAACCACAATAAATAAATAATTATTACCGCACTACAACAATTGCCACCCTACATGTTCCCTAATCCACAAGACCCATGCCTAACGCTGTGAACTGAGAGGGAAATAATCCTGTCACATGATACAAAAGGTACAGCATTTTTGCAGAAGAATGCTTCCCATGTTCATTGTACAAAGTAAAGAAAGGTCCTCCCGTTATTCTCGATCCATTGATTGAGCATGTGAGAAGTGGTGACCGCCCCCATCTGCATATCAATAAAAGGTTGATTATGTGAAAGTAACGGAGATCAGAACGGATCACTCTGCTATATTGAATACCATATAATGAACCTGAAATCTCGGCTTTCAAATATCAAAATAGTGATTTCCACAAAATACGTTAAATTTCATGATTTTATTAGCACTTACAGAAAAATTTACTGCTATCCTAAGAAACACATGCTCAAAAAGGTGTACATATAATTAGCAGGGAAACCAATACTATCAAGATCGGAACAGTTTGAAAAAATAGTGTAGTATCACATCTCTGCTAAACCATGAAGCACAGACACTAATACGAAAACGGGATATAACACAAACATGCACCAAAATCAAAAAGGGACATCGACATGGCATATATATGCATTCTTAGTATGTCAATTGTACTTTCTATTTCTATGCCCCTTCCAAAAAACACGGGGCATCATTCTATTCACATCTCTAAAAAAATTCCTAAATGATGTTGTCTTAATGTATTGGAACTGTGTCTAGCCATGTCTGAGAGTGTCTGAGCCAAAAAAAAAAAATCATTTTTTTATTTGGACACGTTGTATAGACATGCATTGTACTAGCGTCAAGGTCCCATGTGCAAGCACCGGCACACCACCAAATTGGGGTGTGCATACTTCCTAGGTGCTAAATCACAGTTGCATCATATTTGATTTCATATCCATGCTTCATAGCTATTGTTATCGCTGGGCTAGGCTTGTTCAGTGGCACATGTTAGGAGAAAATCTTGAAAAGAAAAATCGCTTCACACTTGTTTGATGCAAAGAAAATGTAAAGCAAATGAAGCTGGAGTGCTACTCATTTACAATTCAACCCACGAAATCAGGTCAATCCTACGGTGCTAAAATTAGTTGAAAGTAATTTTGCAACGTCCTCATCTTAATGAGTGAAAATAAAAACACTTTCTCACTACATTTTCACTCCCCTTTCCCAATTTCTCCAGCCAAAGACAAGTAGACAAGCTTGTTTTATAATAGTCAACATTTTTAAAGGGGAAAGTCCAAAAAATCTCCCTTCAACTTTAAAAACAACTCCCCTTTCCCAGTTTCAATGTGCATTTTGGTCTTGTTACTTTAAAACATACAAATTGGTCCTTATACTTCTCGATATCTGTGGATCACTAAATTTTGTTAGAAAATGTTATGATGTATTTGATTTCAAAAAACAATTTTTAGTTTTCATTTTCCATTTCCCCGTTTTTAGGATTTTGTGAAGAAAATATTGAAAACTATAAATAAAAACTAAAAACTAGATTCTGTAATTTTCACAGTTTTCTTTAGAAAATCTTGAAAAACAAGAAACTAACTGAAAATGAGAAATGAAAACTAAAAACTATTTTCCAAAACCAAACAAACCCTTAGGGCTTGTTTGGTTTCAGTTTTCAGTCTCCAATTTTCATTTTCAGTTTTCCAGTTTTCAAGAATTTGTGAAGAAATAACTGAAAATTAAATTTTGTAATTCTTACAATCTTCAGTATTTCTTTCACAAAATCTGAAAAACTGAAAATTGGAAACTGAAACCAAACAAGCCCTTAGTTTTTGGATCGAAAGAGGCATATGATTGAAATATTATTTTTCACTATTGTCTTCACGTGTTTCTCACAATGACGTTCTTTTGTTAGCACATGCATCTCACATGCTTTTTCAATCCAAAAACTAAGTGTTTGTTAACAAAAAGTAGTGATCCTCACAAATCAAAAAGTCGAAACCAATTTGCACATTTTTAAAATAACACGAGCAAAGTACAAATTGATTAAAGTTAAAGGTGTTGTTTTGGAATTTCCCTTTTAACAGGTCAGTCTAAACCATACTAAGCAAACATTACCATTTCATGAAGATCTAATCAAACTGCATGTTCAGAAATCTTGTATTGTACCTTAAATTTATATATGATTGGACACTAAATAGACCTATTCAACACCAAAATAATTTCCTCACTACTTAACTTAGAGAACTATTTTTGATCAACAGAGCTAACAAAGTACTGCAATCCATTATGAAAATTGAGAAGTACCACTTTCACCATCAGAAAGATCATCAAGTCTAGCAATGGCATCAAGAAGAGTTTGCTCATGATCCTGCATTAAATTAAATATAAATCAGGCATATATAACAAACACTATTTGACAGGGTAAGTAGCTAGAAATACAAATAATGGCAGAGGAAATGTTATTGTCCCCTTACTTTCAATACTTTCTTGGCTTTCTCAATTTCACCAGGATCAGGATGATTTGCACTGAATACCCCCTCCACCTGTCAAAATCCACCAAGAGCTTGAATATATGTAAGAAAGACAAAACAATCTCAATCAAGGGATATTCTGATTGAATTGTTGTCAATTGTCAGTTACCTCCTTGATTAGTGTGTCTGTGTGAAGTATTTGTATATCATGAGGAGCTTTCTTTCGTATGCCATTCTTTGTAGATCCCATACGACCTATACCTTTACGTCCAACAGGCCTATTCATCCCATGCCCAGAACCAACCAGACTCCCACGAAGATTGATTCCAGGGTCCTCACCAACCCATTGAATATCTTCAGGAGATATCTGCAGTTAAAATACTGTATCTCAATTACTAAAACAATACAATATTAACAAGTGCTGAACATATCAACAGCAAGACATTCATTTTTAAAACCATCTTTTAGATATTACCAAACATTCAATATGCACAAGAAGAGCAATGCTTCCATTTAAACAAAATCAAATTACACACCACTGACAATCTAAACAAAAATCATATCCCAAATGTTGTCAAAAGAAGTTTTACTGATAATAAGAGCATTCCTTTCCAGCCAAAGAAAACAAAGAACAGCAAATACTGAGTATTGCCACAGAATCTTAGCCTGTTTCTGAAAGCCAAAACCCCCAAAATTTAATAAGGAGAAACTAATAAAGGTCCTTAAGGCAGATACAAATCTTTTTGAAAATCCAAAACAGCTAGCTTATTTTAAATATAATTCTCAGCAGAAACAAGGCCAATAAATAAATAAATAAGGTTTCTGAATTTGAGCAACATGACACATTAAAGGGACAAAGCAATGAATGGCATGCCCTTCTATAGCATGTCATCAGAGTTAATCCTGTTTCAAAACAGAAATTTAGACAAAACATTTGACCTAAGGTAGGGCTTCCAATTTCCAGATGAGTTTGTCCATAACGATCCATATTAAGGGACTTAGTCAAGAACTGAAAACAAGAATTACATAATGCAACCATATCCTTACTTAAGCCACTACATGAAACTATTGTTCATAGTTTCCTTTAACACAATTTAGGCATTTAAAACACAAACTATCTAAATATTACAAGGTTCAACCTCCTTTAACAATGAAAAGCATAATTGAGAAAAAATAAAGCACTCTATCTTCTTGCTCTCAGTGCTCCAGTCAAGGTTAATTCATAGTTTCCAGTAATACAATTTTAGACCATAGAATGAAAATCTTACTAAATATTACAAACTCAGTGCCTTATATGTGATCCCCTCATATTTGGCATTGAATAGGAGCTGGAAATTTCAGTCTTACCATACATACCTGAACTCTCAATCTTTTTTTGGATAAAAACCTGAACTCCCAATCTAAACAAGGGGGGAGGGGACCCATAGAAAGCCAAGCCATCAATAGGCTGCTATAATGCTAGGGCAGGGCAGGGCAGAGCTCCTCCATACCCAAACACCTGTTTTGTTGCAAGCGAGAGCAGCAATATTGACCGCTTTGGTGAATGAGGATGTGCCACATTGGTGAATGATAAAAAGGTTGGGGTGTAAAAAGCATAATTTTAGTTTTTGGCTGTATAAAATTCCCTCATTTACCCTCACAACAGTCCATCTGGCAGACTAGACTGCTAGGGCAGATTAGACACATTGTATAAGGGTAACCTAGAAATAACAGGTATTGATGAACTTGAAAGTAAAACTATCAGGTCAAAGATTCTTATCCATTCCATAATAATAATAGGATCACACTATCCTATTATTCTCCTCTAATATGACCTAATAGGATCTGTGTTCCTATCAAACCCTTAAATCTCTCATCGTTCTCACCATTAAGCCTTATCCACTGCTATGGCAACCCAACCAAGCAACATCACCATTAAGTCTTATCCTCAAGATGTGCAATTTTGGCAACTAGAAGGAAAATATGCGAGAATAACATAAATCAGAATAAAGCCTCAGATATACCTCTGACAGATTAACCCATTCCCATGTTTCATCTGCAGTCCCCATGTCATAGACCAGATTATGTAGGCCCTGAGAGGTTACCAAAAAATAAACATGTCAGATATATCTTAATGGAAAATAAATTCCCAAGCAAATTGGGGCAGTAAATACATTAGCTGGATTATAGTCCGCGATAACAGCTTCATAAAAGTTATTGTCATCAGGCCATTTCGTCCGTACTCTCCTACCAATCAATGAGTCAGACGATGTTCCCTCAGCTAGGTCACCCACACCAGCTCTATTAGGTACTTGATTCCTTCCACCATGTCCAGATGAAGGACACTGCTTCATTGAAGACACACCAAGTAGTATTTGACCCTGCAAATACACGAACAAAAAGGAAACAGAATAATGTTACTGAAATATTATTAATCTCTTTTGATGTCCCACTCCAATTTCTTTTAAACAATTGTTTTTTTTTTTCCTAATTGAAAAGAGGCCAAATCCAAGCAAAAGAAATGTATATAAGGAAAGGAAGATTGCCATAAAGTACACTATATTGTTAACTTACAGGTTTGTGCTTCTTTCCCTTTGGTCCATGACCAGATCCTCGTTTGGTAGTAGAAGTTGGTTGATGGGGTGCGGTCAGTGTCTGGGGATGAAATGAAGGAGAAGGCCCACCAAAAGATCGTGATGGTGCAGATGGGGTAATTTTGGGCTTTTTGTGAGGTGCAGAGACTGTTGGGCTGGGATTAGAATCATGTAGTGCTGGACCAGTGCTCACAACGCCTGGCTGATGGCCACCTGCCTGTCTCCACTCCCTAATGTCATCACCCAACAATATGTTGATTAACAAGATAACAGCGCACATGTGGATATTCAATCACAATATCACTTATAAAGCATAGACTGCCAAGAAACATTGTTTCACAATTTTATCAGACCTTATCCTCCGTATGACATCATCCGCATTAACCCGACTTAGAAGTTCTCTGTGTTCCTCATTTGATAATCTCAGTTCTTTTCTCAATTCTGTAATCAAACTTTCTTTCTCCTGAATAAAATACATGTCATTTAGCAATCACTTAAACCTGATCAAACAAATTTAAGAATATTAGATTTGTGGAAACAAAATGCTAAAACATACCCAAGTAATGGCATCAGCTTGAGCTTTAAAGGCTCGTAGAACTGAACTGTACGCTTCCTGCTCAAGTTGGTGAATTTGTGTTTCCATATCAACTTCTCCAAACATCCTGGGGTATGGAATTGAACCCACAGCAGATCTTCTGTTCCCAGCAAGGCGTCCTCCCCTGGCAATCCTATTTTGATGTGTTGGTGGAAGATCATCATCAGTTCCTGCAGTCATAATAGTCAAGTGAATGGATATAACAAGTGAGACTGGATCATGAATCCATGAAACAAATTAGCAACTATATATTTCCAACACTGGTGATAAAATATATCTCATACAAAAGAAAAGCATTATAACGAATAGTTCAGCACATAAGGAGTTGCATTATTGAGTACAAAACACGAGGGCACAACACAACCAACACAAAGCATGACAATGAGCTAGCCTACAACAATGCAAACAGTCAACCATATCGTTTATCTTTCAGAATCAGAAGTTATGCCGTGTTCGGTTTCACATTTCGGCCCCTAGAATTGATTCTAATGGCATGAAAATTGATTTTGGTCATTTGAGAAGATGTTTGGTTTCTCATTCAATCAAGAATCCAAAATCAATTCTAGCCTCTAGAATTAATTATGAGAGAAGTGAATATTTCTAGCTATCTGTCATAATCACCTCTAGAGGAATTACCAGACATAAATCACTTTACTTTAAAATCATTCCTAACTAAATCAAGTTTTATAGAATCAATTCTACCTAGAATCAATTCTACAAACACAGAACCAAACACACACTTAGTCAGTATTACACTTTACAGTCTAAAGAATCACTTCCATAGTTACATTATGTTGTTCGAAATGGAAAAAGCGGGTGGGAGAAGAAAATATCTGAGGACCTTGAATGCACAAACAATTAATTCAAGGGTAAGTTTAACATTCCCTTGAAAATAGGGCCAAAATCTTCAAGGATACAGATTTTTAATGAAAATCCACACGATAAAACTTAGGGCCGAATTTTTCACTCCTAATTTTAAGGTCCATACCACAGAACAACAATAACTGAGAAACAAGCCTTATCCCACGAGGAACACTAAAATCCCTACTCAGCTCTAAACCCTTTGTTCCATTTTTCTTTTTCATTATTTATATAGCACTTGTTCATGGTAGCTAGACCCAAATAAATAACGATAACAAGTTAAAAAATCAGGAAATAATGAAAACAAAAGCAAGGAAGGGGGGCTTTGGGGGAAGCTGAAGCTCACCGCTACTGTCGAATGGTTCGTAGTCCATAGCCAGTTTGCGAAGCAATTGAGGCCCACCCAGATCCACAAAAACAAAAATAGATGGAGAAAAAAAAAAAAGAGTTCGAAACTACACGGGGAGAGGTGGAATCGCGTGAGGGCGGATGCAGGAACAACAATTGGGGTTGGCGTCGGAACAACCGAACAGGAACAAGAACAAGAAGAAGAAGTGACGAGGGGTTGGGGCTTGTGTGGTGTTTTGTTTTGTTGCGTCGGAAAAGACTGAGAGAATGAGATCGCGGCAGGTCAGATCGGACTCGGACTCGGACTCGAACTCGAACTCGAACTCGGAGACACAGAGTTGTGGGTACCACCGTGGGACACCTGAAAATTGGAATTTTTTTTTTTTCCTATTTCATGATAAAAATAAGGGGTTTATCCGATAGAGTTTAAAATTTAGTAGTACTGGTATTTTATAATTATTTAAGATCAAGATTGTGCTATGTATCTTATGAATCCAATTTATTAAAATTTAAAAAAAATTAAAATTCAATTACAGTCGTTGAAAATGAGAAGGGTATTTATACCTAATAAACACAGAAGAAAAACCTAAAATAAAACACAATGTGAGTTGTTATAATTTTTTTATTGCCTCCTTTGGTATTTTTATTTCTTTACTTGATTTTAGTTTTAATTGAAAAGTGGGCATATTATTTTTGAGTTTCTTGAAAATAAAAATTCTTTTCATAAAATGTACTTTCAAATATTGAGTTAATGTTGGGGATAGCACAATGGAATGGGTCCTACAAACAAACTTATATAAATCTAATAAATCAAATAAAGGCACAAAAACACAAAAGGATAAAAATAAACAATGTGACCCTAAGTGTAGGGGCACAAAAATTTAACGTAATTTAGCAAATCACATGCTTATATCCATTTCAGAGAATAAACTCTTTCACTATGAGAATAAAAATAGTATAAGATTTACACTTTATTCCTATACTCGACCTAAAGTCCCTTGTGTAACACTCAAAAACTATTTCAAAAATTTTAATAGATTTCATTAATTAGAATTTTATAATTTTGATAAAGTTAGTTGAGGTAAAAACAACTTAAGGAAGATGCAAATAAAAAATGGAATGTTCAATATTCGGGCTCGTAGGCCCGTTAGGACTACCGAAACCCTAGAATTGGGATCCGGACATGTCAAAGACTAAGAAAATATAGGATTAAGGTTACAAAAGTTTAGAAATAAGAATTTTAGACTCTAGATTTAATTTCAGGCAATATTTATTTTTTCAAGTACAGTATTTTATCAATTTAATAAAATATTGATGTGTAGTTTCTTACACTATATAAAGTTTACAATGCAAGTGGCCACCTAAGGAGGACAAGTGTATGGCTTAGAAATTTGCCATGCCATTGTCTTTTTCACTAACTAATAGGAATCTTACAAAATTTCATCTAATTACCTTTAAGAAATCAATTTTATCATGGAAAGTAATGTGTATATTATTATAAAAACAAAGAAAGCAAAACCTTATCATTCTGCTTCCTCAAAAATCTCAGCCAGCACCTCTTGTTCCATTAAACTTGTAAGAAATCATCCTATAATTGCAAAAATTCATTTTTCTCATCAAAATCAAATATGTATAATAAACTCAACAGGTAAATAACACATACTACCCTTGAAGTACAAAGAAATTACAATTAGCCCAATTCTTATTTCAAAATGATACTACACCCCATTCTTATATGTTATGCATAGTTTTAAGAACTGGTCGGTTCGGACTGGAAATTGGTGAACCAGCCACTAGTCTTGTTTGGTTTGGTGTGCGGATTAGTTACAAAATCGCATCTGTCAACTCTTGTCACACTCAGTCTGAACTAGTGTGAACCAAGATTGGAGTTGAACCGATGGGATTTGAACCTCTGTCCTAGGGGAAGGGGTGCATCTCTCAACCACTAAGCTATGGAATTGATTTTGTTATGAAGTGTTTATAATAATATATCCGATATATTTATTGTATTTTTATATATTTAGTTATTTAATGAAATCTGGTTCAACTTGTGACTCATCGGTTGAGCCAATGACCTAGTAGTCCACCATCTCAATCAAGTCATTCACCAAATGGAATTTAAAAACTACACTTATTTGTCATTGACAGTTAAATGGGTTAAATGGGGTCATTCTGTTAGAATATTTTTCAATTAATCTTAGTTTAAGCATTCCCTCGCTAAAAAGAAAATATGGCAGTTTAATTGGATTAAGATTAATACTGATGGGTCTGTTACTCCCACACGCCTTCTGTTGCTTATGGTGGATTGTCGCATGACACTAATGGTCACTTCATTGCTGCTTTTTCAGCAAAGCTAGGCCGTTATTATATCATGTTTGCTAAGCTCTGGGGTGCCTTCTAGGGACTCTGCCTCAGTTGGAATTTGGGTTTCAGAAGAGTTAATTAGAACTGGATTCATCTTTAGCTGTTGAGTTCATGAGGCATGGTTCTTCTCCTAACTATGCTTGTGCTTTGCTGGTGGATTCTATTGAAGCCATTATTAATCGTGATTGGTTTGTCGATATCTCCCACACTCCTAGGGAGGCAAATTTTTATGCTGATCATCTTTCCAAAAAGGGTTTGCTTATTACTGAAGGAGTAAATTATTTTTTTCATACTCCTGCTTTTCTTTATTTAGACTTATTGAATGACTTAGCTGGTCACTGTTGGCCCCGTGTTATGTGTGTTTAGTTTGTTTTTTCTTAGGATTTTCTAGCCCCGTTGTCAATTGAAAAAAAAAAAAGAAAATATAGTAGTTCAACATATGAGTATTTAGATGCTAAAGGTCACTAGCGATGTTCTCTTTCTTATACTAGACAATGTAAAATGTGTGAGCAAATAGACTTTGCCAAATAGGACGCAATAGTGCGTACCTTTTAAGGCATTTAATACAAGGAAGAATCCACTAAAAAATTAAAATCATGGAAGTCATTCATGTACATGTATGTATGTCAAGAACAATGTCACGATCCAATTTTAGGTCGAGACTGACACACAAACTAAAGGAATTCACCTAGCCCAGCAAGCCTAACAATATGATCCTACTAAATTAAATTACAAACTTAAATACTTTGGCTACCAGAAATCCGGCAGAACCTCCCCCAAAAACTGAACAACCCATATATCAAGTTTAACATGTTATACAATGCAATGACATAATCCAATTTCAACAACCAATACATTCCAGTGTTTCTAGTTATAAACATAATAAGGACCAATTATACAAAAGATCATGCTTAATCTCCTATTCATACACATAAATCAAGATACTTAACCTATGTTATATAACTGCAAAATATTAGAGTCAATGATCAAAAAGCCTCAATTGATAATAAAGGTCTAATAAAAAGAATATTCTAGGAAAATAGCAATCCCAGGAACCTACTATTCAACTACCTAAAAAATCTAGAGGAAAAGGGAGGGGTGAGTCAAGCAGACTCAGTGAGGACTACAAAAAAGTAAATAAGAAGGAGAAACCAATCAACGCACGAATATTTAAAATAAAACAAGATAGCCTGTAAATCATACACATTTCTAAAGCTGATAATAAAAGTATAATAGTCCATACATTCTATACCTCTTCCACAATTTGGAAATAAATACTCTTCGAAATTTTATTTCTAAGCAAAATCTCAAAAACAACTACTAAATACACTTTCTCACATTTTCTCCAATTCCTTATTCTCACATAAAATTAGCTTCATCATCAAATACTCAAATACTCATGAGGGTTACATAAGAAGAACTAATTTTATTTAGGAGAATAATCTCAACCCGTCAATTGCAAGATTTATGGTACCTTAAATAAGGTTCTATCACAATTTTTATCTCACTAAAAGGAACCATGTGCACATAGGTCGTTACATTTCTTCGCTATGGCAAGCAGTAATGCCATTATATCACTTCCCTATGCTGAGTGGTATTGCTATTATATCTCTTCACTATAGCAAGCAATAGCCATTATATCTTTTCGCTACGGCAAATGGTATTGCCATTATTTCTCTTCACTATGGGAAGCAATAATTCCATCTTAGAACCTATCATGGTAACACAATTTACAAATCTAAAATTAAATCTTCATATTGATCTAACCTTGCAAGTATCAAATAGCATAAACTTTTCCAATGCACATTGAAATAACATATCGCAAAATCATGGTACTATAAAATCAACAAAGAGAGCTAGCAATAATTTCAATCAAATCATCAAGTTTATTTAATAACCATCATATTTAAGAAAATCAACTAATCAAACTAACCAAATAATCCAAGTAGTTCAAAATGAAATTTTTATCAAATCTAATAAGTTAATTTCTCCCATAAAAATGATTTAGAACACCCACTACTAGAAAAGGGATGTCGACGGAAAGTATCGACGGGAACGAAATCGTCGGTAACTACTGACGGCATCTTCGATGGGTTGGCAAAATAATTGTGGTAGTTTCACATACCTTTTGGTTACATCATCAGTAAATGCCGGTGCCAATATGCTCCACTTGGTGTGCATAGTGTCCAATGAGTGTACCGACGGTTATTTTTATTTTGCCTTTAATTTTTTTATCATTAAAATTAATAGACGAGTGTACCGATGGGTATTTAATAATATTTTCTTATTATTTTTATCAAATATTACCAATGGATTAATATTTAGCATTATTTTTTTATTTTTCTATTAATATAAATTGATAGGTGTTTAAGAAAAATTTTTACATTATTTTTATTAAATATTACCAATTGGTTAACCAACCATAATGAATCAAACAGAAAGCCAATTCATAGAATATATGAGTAGGATAAACAGAATACAACTATGCACGTATGAAAGCAAGTACACAATGTGCATCGTGGGTGCTGGAATTTATAGAGGATCATGACGATTTTGTTTCAAATTAGCATGAAAAATGGAGGGAATTCCACAATCTGATATTACAAACCCAATACAAGTAAAAGCTCCACGCAAAATTATGATAACAACATTTGTAATCAGATTTTAGCAACACAAAACATTCTAAAAACTGCAACTTTGACCATCATATAGAACACACTATTCCAAGTCTATCAAATCTATCGAGGATCGTGCATATATATCGTTAATACCAGGACATCGGTATTCGGGGAGCGACTCGAACTGCCCAAGTTCCAAAGTCCAGCTAAGGTCCCCACCACCGTACAAGGGAACTCTGATGACTTCATCCTTAGTCGGACCTTGAAGTGCAAATAAGAGACCTACCATCATAGGGGGAGCGGGACGAGATCATTTTTACCTAGGAACGAGCTTGGACTTTGACACGGTATTTATTTTTAAAATTATTAATTATTAAGTATGACTATTGGGTGTACCGATGGGTGTTTAGTAAAAAATTTTAAGTTATTCTTATTAAATATTACCTACTGGTTAACCGATGGATATTTATTTTTAAAATTATTAATTATTAAATATTACTGATGGTTGTACTGACGGGTTTTTGAAATTTCACTAGTTGCTGCACAACCTTTGGTATTTTGGGATTTCCATTGGTAAATCCGTTGGTAATTATTAGAGACTAAAATGCACTGTTTCATTAAACAGTTTACCTATCGGTAACCCGCCTTTTTCTCCCAACCTACGTCTCCTTCCTCCTCACTCCATGAACTCTCTCCCTCTCCCTCTCTAAACCTCCACCGCCACCACTCTTTTTGCTACTGTGCGCCTCCATTGGAGCTCCCTTTGAGAAACAGAGACCACCACTACAATCTAGGGGCTTTAGTGAGCATTTTGATTGGTTTAGTTTTTTGATTTGGTTTACTTTTTTCATTTATTTATGGGTGCCCATAGTGTTGTGTTTTGTTGCATTTTGGAGTAATTATTACTGTCACTTTGTTAATGTAGGAGTTTTATTTAAGGGTGATAGCGATTATCGATTTTGGAATCGGTTTGCCATTCTTATTCTTTATGTTATTTTATATTTTCTATGTATATAAGTGCGTTGATTTAAAATTATTATATTAAATTTTCAAGATTGGATTTGGTTGGACGTCAAGAGCTTTCCCACATTTTGTATTTTTTACTGCTATAGAGGTTAGTAACTAAATCCTTATTATTTTTATCGTTTAGTGGTTTAATATGTATGTAGGATATATAAATACTTATGTTTTCCAGGATAGAGTTGTAGGAAATGAGGATTCCATGACTGGGGAGAAGGGCGTAGAGGTCCTTTCCCGACTTGTTTGCATTGTTTACTACAGGATTCTCTGTGTTTGTGAAAATTGTAGGGTGCATGTTGTGGAATTATAAGAGGATGTGCAATAGAACGATTTTTAGGATTATGTGAATTATATGTAATTATTAAAATATTACTGTTTCACTAAATCTATTTTGTTGTTGATTTTTATAATAATATTTATAATTGTTGTATTGACTGAAATATGTAACGATGGAAACTCCTAATTTAAGGGAAGATGCTGTCAAAATTTTGTTAAAACTTTTTGTAGGAATAATAGATTAAATAAAAGTAAATATATTTTAAAAAAACTTAAAAAATCTAGTTGAATTTGTTTAAAAAATATTAATTTAAATAAAACTTACAAATTAATTGATTGTATTTTAAATACCAAGTGAAATGAATATCTGATGACGGAAGCTCCTTATTTAAGGGGAGATACTGTCAAAATTTTGTTAAATTTTTCTATAGGAATAATAGATTAAATAAAAGTAACTATATTTGAAAAAAAAAACTTAAAAGCCAATTGAATTTGTTTAAAAATAATAATTTAAATAAAACTTAAAGACCAATTGAATGTGTTTTAAAGACAATTAAAATAAATACCTGACGACGAAAACTCCTAATTTAAGAGGATATGCTGTCGGAATTTTTTCAAAATATTTATTGAAAGAATAAGATTAAAAGTACTTGTACTAAAAATTTAATTAGCAACTGAATTTGTATTTGAAAGTAATAACTTGAAATCTTTACAAAATTGTAGAGTCTAAGATTAATCACAAGCACAATGTTGCATTCAAATCAATCATGGATGTACAATAGATTGCATCCTAATAGAAAGGGATTAAACCTAAATTTTATAGTGATGTTGAAGAATTTATGAGTGTGACATGTAAAACACAACAGTTCATTAATAAAGTAAAAGTTAGGTGTTTATGTAATAGGTGTAAATGTAGGAAGAATTTAGATGATGATACAATAAGGGTCCATTTGTACAAGTGGGGATTCATGCTCGACTATTGGGTTTGAACTAAGCATGGAGAGGTAGCTAATGCATAGAATCAAGTGGGTATATTTCAAACTAGAAGTAGTTTTGGTGAGATCCATATAACTCAGCATGACGTAGGTAATGTGCTATAAGAGAATAACCTAGCTAGATATCAAGAGATAGTGTTTGATGCTGCTAGAACTAAATTTGTTGCTCGTTATTCGCAACCTTCAGGTGAGGAGCCCAACCAAGATGCTGCTCAGTTTTCTAGTCTCCTAGAAGCTACCAATCAACCTTTATGGGAGGATTGTGTGCACTATGAATTGTCATTAGCAGTTTGAATATTGAGCTTTAAGTCGAAGGGAATCAAAGCCAAAGTTCTTTTGATCAGTGGATTGCACTAAAAAGTGAGCTAAGTCCAAACCCTGATGTATTTCTAAAAGATTATTATCAAGTTGAAAAAATTAGTTTCTAAGCTTGGGTTAAAAGAAATAAAGATTGATTGCAGCTTGAAAGGTTGCATGCTTTATTATAAAAATGATATTTCATTGATTGAGTGTAAGTTTTGTCAAGAGCTTAGTTTTAAACCCAAGAGACATGGAAGTGAGAGGTATAAGGATGTCCCACAGAAAAGAATGCACTATCTGCCCTTAATCCCTAGGCTCAGGAAAATCTATGCATCAATAAGCTCAACTTCTCATATGAGGTAACACAGTGAAAATCAAAGGGATAATAGTATGATGATGCATCCATCGCATGATGAGGCATGAAAAAAGTTTAATCAATAATATCCTGATTTTGCTTTTGACCCGCGAAATGTTAGATTGAGACTCTGTTCAAATGGACTTACTCCGAATAATCAATTTAGCAAACCCTATTCCTATTGGCCCATAGTTGTTACACTTTATAATCTCCCTCCTGATATATGCATGAAAGATCCTTACCTATTCTTAACATGTATAATCCCTAGCCCTGATAATCCAAAAGCTAAGATTGATTGGTATCTTCAACCCCTAATTGACGAATTGAATGAGTTGTGGTTCCAAGGTGTTCTTATTACATTTCAACAAAGCAGAATTTCATGAGGAGAACTGTATTAATATGGACCATCAATGATTTTCTAGCTTATGGAATGCTATCTGGATGGATGACCTCGGGGAAATTAGCATTCCGTATTTGCATGAAGGATATTAAAGCATTCACCTTGAAATATGGAGGAAAGAACTCTTAGTTTGATTGTCATAGAAAGTTCTTAGATTCTGATCATCCATATGGGCGAAGTAGATACAGCTTTAAAAGTAATTGTATAGAACATGATAAACCTCTAACTAGAATAAGTGGCCTAGAAATATGGGATCGAGTTAAGGATTTCCCAAAAATAATAGAAATCGGAAAGGTAGTGCGACAACAGGCTATGGGGAATACCATAATTGAACCAAACAAAGTATTTTCTGGGAGTTGCCGTATTGGAAGGATAATTTGGTGCATCATTGTTTAGATGTCATGCATATTAAGAAAAATGTGGTTGACAACATTATGAATATTGTATTGGATACAGATTGAACCAAAGACAACGATAAGGCAATGCATGATCTGACTGAGTATTGTATGCGGCCTTATTTGCATTTACAAGAATTAAGAGATGGTCATTTTTATAAACCAAAGGCCAAATATGCTCTGAGTTTTAATCAGAAACAAGCTATTTGTCAATGGTTGAAAGAGTTAAGAATGCCTGATGGTTATGCTTCTAATTTAAGTACGTGCATCAATGTTGCACAGGGTAAGCTTGTTGGCATGAAAAACCATGATTTTTACATCTTCATGTAGTGTTAGCTTCCAATTGCATTCATAGAGCTGCTTGATGCTGTTTGGAAGCCTCAAATCAAGCTGAGTCAGTATTTCAGGGATCTATGCTCTTCTACTTTTAGAGTTGATGATCTACTTGTCATGGAAAAAAATTCCCAAAATTCTCTGCAAATTAGAGAGAATTTTTCCTCCCGGGTTCTTTGACTCAATGGAACATTTGTCCATACATTTGGCATATGAAGCACGAGTATGTGGATCGGTTCAATACATGTGGATGTATCCATTTGAAAGGGAAATAGAAGGGTTTAAAGAACCGTGAAGTATAGATCTCAAGTGGAAGGATCAATATGTCAAGTTTATCTAGCGAAAGAGACTTCAAATTTTTGTTCATTTTACTTTCAGCCACATGTTCAATCTAGGAAAACTTGGGTTGGTTGCAAAAATGATGGAGGGGAATGTTCTATTCCATAAACTTTGTCTATATTCAATCAACCTGATCTAGTTGCTAGAAAGAGTGTTCCTTGATGGTTGACTTCCGAGGAGTGAAATTCTACGCACTTACATATTTTGATAAATTGTGATGAAGTGCAACCATTTAGATTGTAAGTCAATAATCCCTGCTCATTTTGGTGAAAGTGTGCTGTTATGCATCTTTAAAATAATGTAAACTATATTTTCACCAATAGATACTTTGAGCATCTGCACGGTCAAGATTCTCTTCAACAATTTTCGAATTGATTTAGATTACATGTAAGCCCAATTGTTTAAGAATATGTAACCCAATATATTTGTTTGATACAAGTCAATTTAACATTTCAAACTTCATGTACGTAGGTTCATAACAAAAATAATAGTGTAACATGTCACCATTTGTTTGTTAGCCCATGTACTATGTTAATGGGTATAAGTTTCACACAGTTGATTGGGGTACGGGAAAAAAATTGACAATACTGGTGTTTATGTTAAAGAAGATACTGAGGATGGAGAATGTGATTGGTATAGTGTCATTACGGAAATCCTTGAGTTTTAGTATATGGGTGAGCCTATAAATAAATGTGTCCTATTCTAATGTGAATGGTATGATCCTACCCGATTTAGTGGGACACGACAACACAACAATTACAAAATCATTGAAATCAATCACACCAGAAGACATAGAAGTATGATCCATTTATTATAGCTCAAAATGCTAGACAAGTATATTATATGTCTTATCTTGGGAAAAGTAGGTGACAGTGGAGGGTTGTGAACAAGATAAAATCACGAGGTAGTATTAAAATAGAGGAAGATACTGTTGTAGATGCTCATCAAGTGGACGATCCACCCCCTTCAATGGCAATAATCGATACAGACAATCCTAAAAACTCTATTCTATTGACTACTGGGAAAGTTCACATAATTGAATGCACATGTAACCACCCAATCAGAAAACACAAAGATGAAATAAGTGTTACTAGTGCTGATGATTCAGCTAGTGATAATAACAGAATGGTGATGAAAATAGCCTTGCACTTTTGGATTAACTAAGGTGTTCAATATTATATGCAATATTATTATGAAATTTGAAATTTCCTGATTTAATTAATGCTTTTTTGTGGACTTTTTAATTGTTTCAATATGGCTTCTAGAGGTAGAAGCTGATCTCAGAAGGTCGATTTACCCACCATTCCCTCAGCCACTGCCCCTCCTACTACCTCTGCTACTGTTCTTCCCACCACATCCACCACCTCTCCTTCTACTACCCCTACCTCAGTCCTAACCATCAGTACTCCAGCTTTTCGGATGATACCCACTACTGGGTATGCCGGCGCCCCACTTCCCTCGTAAACACCCATAGCCCACTTGCATCAGTGATCCCTCCCCTAGCCCTACCACTGCCCCGCCTCCCAGCCTTGTATCTGATTAGACTCCTCTTTCCTTAATTGGGTCACAGGCATGGGATGTGAATAGGAGGCCCCTCGGCCTAAATGGCAGGCTACTTGGACTTGATGGTAGACCGCTCTAGCAAATTAGACCATATGGTAAAAATAGGTAAGTTGAAACATGTTTTTTTATTACATTCTAATTTTACATTGCTTATGATATTTAAAATATTTTGATTATTTTTTAATTTATTTTTATCTACGTAATAGTTTTCATTCGTTTGTGGTGGCTTACCATAGGATCATGGAGGTTATACAGAATCTGTATAACCATCCGTTGCCTACATGGACTGACATCCCAGCAGATGTCAAGGAGTCATGGTGGAATGAGTGGAAGGTAATTCTATAATTTATTTGCTTTTATTAAAATATGTTTATATTATTTAATTATATGCCTATATATAATCACTTATGTGCTATGAATTTATTTATACAGAAAACCTTCTACATTTAACCCGAGCATGAGCCCGTAGTTAAGAGGACTTGGAGGATTAGGTCCTCCAAGTGAATAGGGGATACATTTCATGATGTCCGTAAGGGACACATAAACAGCTCATGGCTAAATGATACCACCCTAAGTGAGTTGTAGTGCCACTGGGCTAGCGGCCTGTCCTTCAAGGATAAGTCGAATAACGAAAAGACAAATCGAGCCTTACAGAAAGGCATGTTGTAACACCCTAGTAATTAACCAGATACACCTAGGTTGAATCTGATTAATGACTAGACTTTACTCCTTGCTTTGGTTCTTTCTTCATAATTTGAAAATACCTAGTGAAATTACGAGCCATTTTGTTTTTTTAAAACACATAATTGAAAACTTGAGCCGAGTACAGCATTGAGCGAGTAGCGGAGTATAATAAGACGTTTAATAATATATCACATCATATCACTTAGGCTCCATCATATAACATCCATAAGAACATTATAGCATATATTTACATACAATAACCTCACTCAAAGGGTGGGTTATGTTCATATACTTAAGGAAATACATGCCCCTAAACTAGATAACTCCATAAGCCGGGAAGGTTATC
Organism: Dalbergia cochinchinensis; assembly: GCA_031216125.1. NCBI lineage: Eukaryota > Viridiplantae > Streptophyta > Magnoliopsida > Fabales > Fabaceae > Dalbergia > Dalbergia cochinchinensis. The sequence continues at coordinate 45,506,927 of CM062373.1, read as the reverse complement.
CTAAAACTAGGGTGCATGATCACACATAAATCTACTAAGAACCCTCTATGGCCATTGTCCTGGAAATAGGGGAATAAATCCGATCCACTGATGAGCTCCCTCGGGAGGGGGCACACGAGATGCACCAAGCTGGGGTCGCATGGACGACCTTCTTGCTAACCTCAACTGAACAACTGTTTCCTCACTTGCCCTCTCTTACACATGTGGGAATAGGAGCAGAGCTCTCGGAATATACATGAGTAGGAGTGTCCTTCACGAAGGATCAGTTGAGAATATCTCGTCTCGGGAACATACTGGAAATCCATGGGCAAAGGATGTAGCGGGATAAGAACGTAACATCCTTTCATCAAGTGGACGTGCATGTTCGAAAACCATTTCATCGCTATAGGGAGAAGTAGGAGAAAATCGATAACTAGGGACAGGATATGCAAATGGGACGACCTATGTAAATAAAAACACTTCACACCTCACTTCAAAATGATCTGAGCTGATGCACCGATCAGTGAGAAATTCTAAGTAGGGGTATCAGCGAGCAGACGAATATCGCCATCATCCAATCTGGAGACAATGACGGAAATAAAGAAAAGGAGTGAGAATCTTGCTAAAGAATTCTCATGAAGGTACCTCCTTCTACAAAGGTCATCATCAAAGTCCCAGGAACCTCGGGATTATTCTAAAATAGTGAGCATGCAAAGATTCATTTTTAAGTTCGGAGAAATACTCAACCGAGGTTCGTCAATTTTTAATCATGCGTCTTATAATGCATCATAATCTTAACATGTCATATTTATAATGAACTTTTCCTTTATCATTACATCATTTTCCTCATCATCATTATCAAATAACATGCATAAAAGAACGTTATATAATATTAGCTACATGTGGACATAGTGCACATATTTCGTTTCCTTAGGTGACTTAAAATCTTATCATCATCATTATTTTCCTTAGCTACCCTATACTCCACCCTTTTGGGAGTAATTTAGGTTATGAGCTCATACTTTACTAGTCGTCACCAGCATATACTTATCCCTTTGATAAGCTAAAGTCTCCGACTCTACCCTTTTGAGAGAACGGGTTAGGGGGCTAAAATCACCTTTCACCACCTATAGTCTGATGGTTCCAAAGGATCATTTTCTTATAAGTTTAAGTCACCATTAAATCTTTGCATGTTATATCATAATACAATTCATAAACATCATAACATTTTCTCATTTATAGTCTTAAGCTAGAATAATATATATCAAGCTGTAATCATGCATATGGGAGATTCTGGGGAAAGAGAGGTGGAGTCACAATGATGGACACGCTTAAATACCAAGTCTTTCCTTACGTAACCTTTCCAAATTACACTTTTACAATGATACACTTTCTTCTAGCAACAAAGGTAAATTTTACATAATAAAGAACATTTCATGTATAAGCATTCTCATTATTTGCTACAACAACTATAACATGCAAGTCCGGAAATCATTCAATAAGCATCCAATCCTTACATAGAATTATCAATTATAGAACTAATTAGTTACTAAACCAATTATGAATCCTTCTCTTAACAATAAACCATAATTATCACAACTTCAATCATATCAAATCATTATCACACATTGATACTAAACTCGGATCGAACATTGAATCATGAACCTCATGCAATTACATAGAATCATATTTTATGCATATAAATTACTAGTTCTAAGTAAAATCCTTGCAAAGCCTTAAAACTCATTTAGAAACTAGTTCTTTTGTCAAATTTGGGAGGATCTTCACAATTAAAATTCTCACTTAAGATAAAAGGAGTAAGTCTTGAGCTTTAGAGATTTAGGTGACATCTTAGAATTATAAACATGCTATGCAACCTTATTTTAATCTTATCTTTATAAGGTGATAGCTTGGAATTATAAACATGGTATGCAATTCCATTTCTTTATCTTTAAGATTTAAGGTGATGACTTGAAAATTAAACATGATGCAAGAACTTGAAATATAAACATGATACAAGAAACTGGAGCAAGCAGAATCCGCATTGCAAACCCGAAGAGAGGGAGAAGAGAATATTAAGAAACCTGAGCGGTGGTAGTCCATACGGGACGATAGAGGGAGAAGAGAATTATTATTACATCTTTTAAGCTCCAATCTCAAGACTTTTTAAAGAATAAATTCTTTAACTCAATAATCATATTTCTTTGCTTGTGATACATGGGCAAGTCTTTGAGCTCTAGGATCTTTGGTGATGGCATAAAATAAATATGCCATGCGTTGATTCTTTTAGCCATTATAAAATATAGTGAGAGCATAAATTAAATATGAGATGCAACCTCTTTATTATCTTGAAAGATTAAGTGATGACTTGAAACATAAACATGAAATACAAGCTTGGAATTTAAACATGAGAAATGCAAGTTCATTTATTCATTCTTGAAAACTTAGTGATGACATAGAAGGTAATCATGGTTATGCAAAGCATAAACTTAATCATGGATGCAAATTCATTTTGTTTCTTTACTAGAGCTCCTTCAAGACTTTAAAAGAATTATAAATTCAACCCAATACATATCTTAACAAGAAATAAAACATAAAAGGAAAATACATCTTTCAAGTTCTAAACTAAAAATCTTTGTTTTAGCATCATAAAGCATTATTCTTTAAACTTTTGCATCAAGTGGAATTTTCAAGCTTTAGAGGCCTAATTGTGATGGATTTACAACCCACCCTCAAGGTCCTCATCATCAAGCCATCATCTTAGTTCCACCTAGGCCATATGGTTGAATTGGTTAAAGAAAAATTGAAGAGGAAAACCAAAATGAAAAGTTAAGGTAAGTTCATAATTTCATCATTTTGAGCTAAAAACACAACTCCTCAAAGCATAGAAATAAATTTAGAAACTACTCCCTACCTAATCTGAGTTGAAGAAGAGGAAGAGAACTTGGTTTCTTGAAGTGAAATGAAACAAAATCTCTTTGAAAATTGAAGAAAGAATTCAGCCAAAGAGGAGGAAGAAAGAAAGTTTTTGGTGCTCCTAAAAACTAGTTATGAACCAAGCATTCCAAGACCACTCAAGCAAGCCTATTTATAGAAGATTTTGAGGCTTCTAATTGGCCAACATGATGAGGTAGTGGACGGAATTTTGCAGGAGAAATAAGGAGGAAAATCATTTTAGACAAAGTTGTATGAAATTAAGGAATTATGTCTCTTATGGTGACATTTTGGCATTTTGTTTTAGTACAACTTTGGCAATAATTCAGCTGCATAATGGCATCAATAATTTCTGTCCATTACAGCCCAAAGAAGTGAAATTTGTGTGTTCCATGCATTATTTAGGTGTAGGCAAGGTATTCATGTAATTTAGAGAATTTACGGTTAAGGGTTTAAGTGAATGAGTAAGCAATTTGGGCGTATTTGAGCAATTTTGGGTTCTAATCAATCTAAATACATAATTTTGACTCTAGATTAATATTTAGAATTTAATAAGCTTTAATTTGAGCCTAATATTGCTTAGGTTTCAGATACTAATCAAAAATCCCGAATTGCAAACCCGCCAAAAACAGGGCAAAATCGCATTTCACTTAAAATCGCCTGAGGCCACCCGAGCTTAACCAATGGTTAATCATGACTTAAAACACATTTTAAAACATTTTAGTGAGGTTCGCTCGGCACGCACATCTGAGTTACAACAGTGGGCGTTTGGTCATTTCGTCGAACTCAAAATTGAGATCCTTCTGCTCTATTAACACACATAACACAAACAATCCCTTATTATCCTCAAAATATCCCCTTGAGAATAGGTGGAGCCCACGATCCTCATTTTCTGAGTAAAATAACTTCAGGGGCATTTTGGTCATTTTATACGTACAGAAATTCGGGATTTGCGACTTTCACATGAATCGTTCCTAACCTCTCTTCTAATGTTATATTCCTTTATTGAGGATTGTTTGGCCTCAAATCTTATGTAATAATTACCTACGGTAATTCGGTAATTGATTAATTTCTAATGACAGTAAAAATTACAGTAAAAATTGGGGCGTTACACATGTCGCTACACACAGGTGGGTCGAGCACCCAAGAGGGGACCCAGAAGCGTTTGATAATTCTTTAACCTTTCTACATTTTATAATAACATTTACTATATTTGATTTGTGGCGAATACTATATTTTTATGACTTTATTGTGCTTATTTGTGCAGGTGAGAGAGTTAAGCCGCCCTTCGATACAGAGTAAGCCATTTCGAGAGACCCACACCCAAAAGGGTGAGCATAAGGGTTAGTCTAGAGAGGTCTAGGTAGACCCTCGCTCTAAGGCGACCTATGTTAGTTTGAATTTAGCCATACTTTTACTTAATTTTTATTATTATTTTCATTTATGTCATAATTATTATTTACAATGTATTTTTATCTTTTTTTCTTCGCAGCGCGAATTTATAGACCATTGGGAGCAGGCATAGACCTAGTACTAGATCCAGATAGCTGAGGCTGGGCCCCATATTAACATTCCTTTTCCTCCAAATAAGAAGGATGTCTGGGCCTAGGTGGTTGGCGGCCATTACAAAGGTCACATATATGGGATAGGGTATTATCCTGAGAGTAGATCCCCATCTTCCGCCACTAGGTCAGCTACTAAGGATGATGTCATGAGGGAGCGTGTGCATGCCATCAACCGGGAGCTGCAGCAAGCATAGTTGATCCAGCAGCAGCAAGAGCAGTAGACACAGCTTTTACAACAGCTCCAAGAGCAGTAGGTAGGGCGAGCAGTTGTGGAGCAGGAGCTGAGGGAGATCCGAGAGCTTAAGCTCTCCTTGGAGCGGCAGCAATAGGAGAAGGCAAAGAAAGAGAAGGCTAAGTTCCGGAAGATGTAGCAGAAGATCACCGCAGATATGATGACCTTCTTCCAGGATATACAGGCTTCGGGATCCTCCGGCTTCGGTAAGATGCTCTCTCAGATCTCATTCCCCCATATCCTATTTCCTTCCATTTCTGAGGGCCACTCATAGTCGAATGGCACATATGATGATGATGCCGGCGATGCTGCCAATGCCCAGGAGTTCAGCTAGTTTTTATTTAGCTTCAGTTGTTTTCATTTTGGATATTTTTTACATTTATTATAATTTATATATATTTTGTTGTGATAATTTGCTATTTTATTTAATTAGTTTAATTTATTTATTTTATTATTCAATATTAGTTTAATTGAAAATTAGGTTATTATATAAATAAATAAATTGTAAATTACCAATCACTTCATAGTTAAATAAGAAAACTTTTTAAAAAATTATTAATTATTACCAACATGTATGATCGTCAGTAATACGTAATATTTTTAAAATATATTTTTTTTCATAATTCAAACTACTGTCAGCATATCCGTTGGTAAAAGATTAAAAATATTATTTTACTTATTTAAATTGCCATCGGTAAAATTAAACATACCGTCGGTATAATTATATCTTTGACGGCCATGGTGACGCCTTTTATCTAATTGTATTGACCGCTAATTATTTTATTACCTATCGATACACTTGTCAAAAAATACGGAATGGTGTTTTTCTACCGTTGGTAACATTCATTGACGACTTGAAAATCGATGCCTCTATATCCGTTGGTACACTCGTCGGTATAAATCCTATCCGTCGAAAAAATCATTGGTAAAGGCATCGGTTACTAGCGCATTTCTGGTGGTGACCGCCACTATATAAATAGTCACTCACAGTACAATAAGATTAACCAGGCCTCTCCATAATAGCTCCGGAGGAAGTAGCTCGTTTCGCATCAATAGAATCTAGCAAACATAAGCATTTTGATAAGTTTAAATGATTTATTTCAAAACAATTTATCAATTAGAGAGCCCATTGAACAAAACCCTTAATTTATGGAACTTGGGTTCTTAAGCATGAGAGAAAAATCAAGCCTTGACTCTAACCACGACAATCTACTAATATTAGAGCTTCTAACTTACTAGGCTTGTACTTAAAATATCAAACATATACCCATCCACTATTTTTGACAGTTCATTAGTTTTAGGATATACCCTAGAATAACCAAAAAAGGGGATGAGATTGAGATTAAAGATTTACCTCAAACTTTGGAAGCTAATGGATATAAACATTTAATGAAAAACTAAGATCACAATGGAATTTTTGTATTGAAAAATAAAATAAAATAAAAAGAAAAGAAAAGAGAAGAGGCAGACGGGAATGTGGGTGTGGGTGAAGGAATAGAGAGGGATGCGAGGGAGAGAGATAAGTGAGGTGAGTTTGGGATGGGAGTACGTGTTGGGTTGGTTTAAACCCACCTTCCCTCTCTTTTATTTTTTTTCCTTTCTTTTACTACGATTTACAAAAATGCCATCACTCCTTTCTTTTTTTTTTTTCTCTCTTTATGTTACAAACAAAATCTTCCTTACTATCTTTCTTTAGTACTTGATAAGGCAATATATGAGACACAAGTGACTCTAAAAGCATCTCCAGCAACGACTTTTCACAATCCCACCCACTATTGCGTGGCCCACATCGTCGTCCCAGATTGGAGACAGCTTCTAGAGCAAGGAATTTGGAGGAGCACCGAGTGGAACGAGTCCTTTGCTAGTGGGAGTGTCCCATTTTGAAGGCAACCAATAGTATATTAAAAAATATTTATAAAAAAATCAAATGATGATATATGTTATTATATTTTTTTAATTTATAAAATAGGTGGGACCAAATTCTGGACTCAAATTGGGATCTTTTGTTGGATAAAAGAGTTCCACTCCTACCCCACTTTTATATTTTATTATGTTTTGTACTAGATAGCACTATATGGAAAATAGTGGGGCCAAAAATGGGATTTGAAATGGGACTATTGCTAGAGATGCTCTAAGGTGTTCAAAAAGATGTACAGTCTCATTAAGAGACACATATATATAGAGGGAGTAGTGAGAGGACCTGCCCTTTTATGAAAGGTTGGCTTGTTCCCCCTTTAAGGACCAAGCAACCAAGTTGACACATACACAAGCACACTAACATTTTTGGGTCCAAAACCCAATATGTGATTTCCAATAGTCCATCTGATCACAAATATAATTATATAACAATGGATCTCAGGATTCAGGAATCATTTGATCGCCATTCAACTAGTTTTATAGATAGACAATGGAAGGCCAATAATTTCCAGCAACAACTACACTCAAACCTTGCTCTATCAGCAATAATCCCCTAGCATTTGGCATCACTGCAGCTTGTTCCTCCAATAACTCTTTTCTCTTCAACAAGACTTCAACATTCCATTTCTACCCGAAAGTAAGATAAGTGTGATAAACATCTGACTTAAGGGCGAATTGTGTTTCATGCCTAGTAGCCATGAACGAATCTATGGAGTTAATGGGCACCTTGACTTGGAATATTTTAACATCTTAAGATATGTTTGATTCAGAGATAAAATTGAAGGTAAATTTTTTATGAATAATTTTCATATATAAAATTATACATTAAGTTTATCCATGAAAAATTATTTACCATTTGTATCCCTAATCAACCACATCATTAGAGTTGAAAAAAACATTTATAGCACAACTAGCATTTAAGCCCGTGCAATACATGGAAATTTATCTATCTCTTTTATAGAAATTAAATATGTCTTTTGTTTAATGATATATTTAGTTTTCTTAAAATCATATTAAAATATCTCAAAATATATTAAAAAATTATGTAAATTTTTTATAACTAACATCCCACCATTTGATACTTATAAAGAACTAATAAATATTAAAACTCCTATTAAACATCTCACATTTTAATTTTTTCAACTCAATTGATGAGGGCAAATTTTTAGAGAAACTCATTGTAGTCAAATAGACTCTAACAATAGATAAATATGAAATCATAATATATAATTAGCCTACATAATGTTATTTGAAACTTCTGTGCAAATCAACATCTTGGTAAGGGGTTTTCTACTAATACAAAACTTTGATTCCACCCGCAACTTGGGTAGAGAATTAACTCTTATTCACTATTAGTAAAATATAGGACCAAAGAAGCATAGAAGTATATTAATGCAATAGCAACTTCTAAAAATTGTCAAATAAAAAGAGCAAATATCAAATATGTTAAAATGAGATGCAACTCAAACAAAACATTAGCATTACTACTTTAAAAATATCACCTACATAACAATACACAAGTTCTTTTGCATAAAACAGGTTAAAAATCACGACCTCTTGGGTCATGCTTGGCAAAAAGGTACAAAAAAAATCAAAATTATTAATTCCTAAATCTTAATAAAAATGAAAAGAACTTGTTCATGGTTTTGGGTGGTGGATTTTTTTTCACTTACATATTAGGGGATAAGGCTGGGGATGGCCAAAAAACTAGCTTAATTAGGTATCTGCGATGATTATCTGCAATGGAGATGGGGTGAAACCCCATTTACTAAACAGGGCGGAGAATGGGGTCTATATCCTATAGAGACCCACCAAATCCCTATTTATAAGAAATCACTTATATATATAAACATATACAAAGAAAACCTATCTTCATTTCTAAATTGTCTTTATTAAATTTTCATTTATATATGTATTTTCATTTTAAATTTGGATTATGTTGCATTAGTAATATTCATTATTATGGATATTTATATATTTTTATTAGGGTTTTATAATATTCTTTTAAGTTTTCTAGTTTTTTGATTTTCATGAATCCCACGAATATCCATTGGAATTTGAATCCCCATGGAGATGAGAATGGAGACCAGTGATAAGGATGGGAATGGGGATGGAGATGGGGATGGGACTATATCCCTACCATAGTAATCAAACTCAGCTTGAATTAGCCAGTTAACCAATAAACCGGTCTGAGCCCCTCATTGGATCATACTTACATCTGACTCGGGATGGCCTAGTGTGACTCGTTCAGTTTTGCCAAAAACTTGTGACCTTGCCAGTTTATGAAAACCAGATCGAGTCAAATTTTTCATATATAAGAGCATGGAAGAAAGTAAGAAAAAAGAACAGTGGAAGGAAAACCAAAGAAGAGAAGGCGAGAAGCATAGTAGATGGTTGTCGCACCACCGCAAAAGGCCACAATCACACTACCAAAGAATGGTCATTGACAAAGATTACAAAAGAACTAGAATTGTTACATTGGTCTCGTCACAAGGCAAAGGTAAGGGTTTGATTGGGAGGAAGTTGGAGGAGGGAATAACAAGGAAAGGAAAAGGCATGTCCAAAAAATGGGTGTTTGGGAGTGGTTTATAAGGAGGGAGGAGAATGATTGGGGAGGCACAATCAAAGCCCTTAAGCCCTCTCAATAGAGACTCCCCAAATTGTGGGGGACAAGGAGGGACACTTAACTTTTCGGTGTGAAATATATCTTTTATAAAATAAAAGGATAAAAATGGAAAATCAAATTTATACATAATTTCATTCCACTTATTTATATTATAAATTCTCAAACAATAAGATGACGTCATTCTAGCCATTTTATTCTATACTTTCTATTTTATTCCATTAATGACCACTTTATTCCCTCAATTTTAGATCTCTCGATCATAGCCTAAGGCCTTGCGCTGAGGCAGCGCTTCACAAAATGAGAAAATTGGGGTTAGGGTTTTGGAACACAAGCTGGGTAGGTAGAAGAGGAGCAGCCATGGCAATGACTTTCGGAAGACCAACGATGCCTTGAGTGGGTGGTCTACAGTTGGGCGGGAATGGTGGCGATCTATGCAGGCTCGCTGGGCACGGAGACGCGATGGTGAAAAGGTGTGTATTGCTATACGGTGGTCCAATGGCGACAGTGACAATGCGGCGACAGTCATGGTTGATTCGGTGGCAGTGGCGAAGTCATTTGGACGACAATTGACGTGGTGGATGGAAGGAAACATCAGTAAGATACAAAGACTCTTCCTTTTTATTCCTTGTTTCCTTTGTTTTTTTCCCCCTTTTTTATTGATTTTTAATTGAGGAAATCCTTCCTCTTTTGCACTCTCTTTCTTCCCCTCATGTTCTGGAAGCTCGCCTTTATCTTTCCTTCCCCCCTTATGAGTAGTCTGGTTTTGTTTTCTTTATTTTGTTGTCGTAATAGAAATTCATTTGAATAAATAAATTTTCAATTTTTCCTTTTTGCTCTCACAATTTTTATCTTCAGTTGGTGTTAGTCTTAGTTTGTTACCCATATCAAATGCCAATTTGTTTACCAAATCAATCATTTGTTCTTAAACATTGCATAGCTAGTTAGGTAGCTAGCCGTCTTTTGTTATTACTTATGTAATTTTCATTTTTTTACATTGGTCCTTAGTTGTCATGGTTTGCCATGCTTTAATTTGTACTGTAATTTGTATTTGTAATTGTAATTGTTGTTGTAATTTTAATTATAATTGCTGCAAATCATACCCTTTTCTTTCACCCAAATGGGAGTTCCAAATTTGAAGTTGAAAAATCAGTCATAAAAAATTCAACATTGAGCTTACAAACTTGGTAAAATTTCAATCACAAATGTAGTTGCTAATTTTTGCAATTGATTATTTCGATCGCTTGTAGCTTTGCCACCAAGGTAATAGTAGCTGACTATATCGGCCACAAAATCAGTTGCAAATGACTTTTGCAACCAATTTCCATTGATTAGCAAACAAAAAATTGGTTACAAATGGCTTATTTTTGTAATATCCCAAGTACGGAATTTGTTAGTACCTAAGTTATCATCATTATTACTTACTTTCACTATTATAATTGGTGTTGTTGTTGTTGTTGTTGTTGTGATTGTTATTATTATTATTAATTGGTTATTGTTTTATTAATATTATAACATATTATCATTTTAATAACATTATTTTCCGAAAACAAGATGCACGATGTGAGTTTTATTAATATTATAATGTATTATCGTTTTAATAATATTATTTTTTCGAAAACAAGATGCACGGTTGTGAGTTTATTAATATTATAATGTATTATCATTTTAATAATATATCGCGTGTGACACGATTGACATTTTAAATTATTATTACTATCACTATATATATGTGTGTGTAAGACGAAGCCACAAAATGCACGATTTTAGTTTTATGAATGCAGTAGAAAGCAACTAAGTGCACGGGATGCATTATAATTTCATTTTTCAATTCTATGTTGTCCCTTAGTATATTTTAAGCACATCATAATACTCCTAAAATTCTTCTAAGAGCTGTAGCTGCTGAAGGAATTTTCCTTAGAGAGAAAAACATGGCTCTCTCAACTTTTTCTGGTTCGTTTCTTTTGGTAAGTGATCTCCATGGAATTTAGCTAGTTCCTCCCTTTTTATCTAATTTGTGAGTTTGGTTACTATCAGGCATGGTTTTCTCACAACATTGTTTCTTCCTACCATCCCAAACTCAGTTTTGGAAATAAAGTCAAATTGTTTATATTTTCATTATACTATTTGGCAGCTATTGGTGTCATTCCAGTTCCCAAGAATTAAGTTGTTTATGGAAGTACACTCCCAACTACCAACAGTGAGTGGGTTTAAGCTCACGACCATACTTTTGGTCATTATTATTATTTTCCTATGTTATATAAATTGTTTGTGAAATTTTAGAATGATTTACACCAAGAAATATACTTTTATTGATTATAGAAATTTTAGAAAATTATTGTTTGTAGTTTGTGATACCCGAGGTACACGGGTTAGCAGTAAGATTCTGTATAGCCTCAAGGATTCCCTGGAAACTACCGTCGGGTCCTGAATTTTACTAAGTCTGAATCCTACACCTCCTTAGAGGGCTATATGATAGAACCATATTCTTGGGATCAAAAGTCCCGGTAATTGTTCCTTGGGGGAAAACAAGTTAAGGAGTGATTTTTAATGAATTTTATGAAACCTACAAATGTTTCGTTGTTAACCCACAAGTTTAGAAAATCTCAGAAATTCCCGGATTTGAACTAAAACCCAAAATTTGGATTCTGATTTGATGGAGTTTTGATTTTTGTGGTATTTTATTTGAATCCAAATGGGGGATATTTCCTTATTTACATTTATGTTTTAAAGTTTAACTTAAAATTAGTAAATGTAAATAAGTGAGTGTTGGAACAACCCAGATGCTAGAATGATTGAAAAACACAGAAGTTGGGAGTTGTTGGGAGTTGCTGTCACTGTTATAGCAGTCCAGGACCGCTATAGCGGTCATCAGCACTTGTTCAAGCGGTGCAGCGGACTGAGGTACCGCTATAGCGATCCAAGACCGCTATAGCGGTCATATACCGCTATAGCGTTGTCAGTGAGGGATTTAAAACCCCAAATCGGTAGAAGAGAACCAGAAACGCGAAACTCATTCCTTTTCCTCCATTTTTCTCCCTTTCTCTTAAATTCTCTCCAATCCATCATTCCAAGCTTCAAGGTAAATTCATGTTATTAGATTATATCTTTATTTCTCCGTGATCTTGGATTTGGACCGATTATTTTTCTCATTTTGTCAAGTGGGGGTGTTTCCCCAATTTTAGTAGAGTTAGAATAGAGCTCTCTAGAGATTTTTAGATGTTAATCTAGTGTTATGGTTGCTCCATGGCAGTTGTTGGTGTCATTCCAAGCTCTTCAGGTCAAGTTGGTGGGGCCCACATACTCCCGGCTTTAAACGGTGAGTAGGTTCAAATCCTATGATCCTTATGTTGATCATTAGAGTTAATTTCAGTAAATTATAGCATGAAATATATATGTTTTTCTGAAAACTCATGGGACCATTATTGTTAAAGTGATTTTTATCAAAGAGCTAGAGTATATATTTAGAGATTTGTTAAATACTGTGATGATTTCCAGAATAGAGAATATGTATATGCTAGAGTTTGTGAACTCTAGGGTAGAAGATTCATGAGATATAGAGAAAAGATTTAGATTTCTGACTGAACTGGACAGTAGCTATAGAGAAACAGACTGTGAGTTAACGACAGTTATTCCATTAACCTTGGTATACTGAGTCGCCTTCGGGCCAGAGAAATAACAAACGAGACCTATTTAGGTGCCCCAGAGATTAGAGACTTTATTATGCTATGTATAACCAGAGATTTGTTATGTCACATGAATTGGGCATAACCAAAGATTCCTGTTTCTTTATTAGCATACTATGGTTTATGATTTCTACAGAGTAATGATTTTAGAACTATTTGTTATTCTTATGAATATGAACTTTAGAGTTATTGCATTAACTGATTTGATGAATATATATATATATATATATATATATATATATATTATTTATTTCCCTTGGCTGTCCCATGAGAGAGTTATGGGTGAGGACTTACCCATTGAGTTTTAGATGAAACTCACCCCTCTCCCTTCCTCCATTACAGGTGCAGTAGACACTGCGGGTTCTTTTCTTCCATCTTCTCCCCCGCAGTAGAGATTTCCCAGTTGGTGAGCTTCACTTTGTGAGTGAAATACTTATGGTATTCTGTTTAGAGATAGAGTGCTCTAGTGTGCATGACGGGCAGGGTCTCGGACCATAGAGATAGACTGACATATTTTATCATGAATATTTTGTATTTTCATGGTTATGAGTTCTATGGTTTATTTTGTATTAAGAGCAACTCAAGTTATTTGTATCAGAGATGAATTTATGTTTTAGAAAAAGGATTTTATATTAAATTATGCATATAAAGGGACTCAGAGATCACGAGGCTTATGTGGGAATGAGGATTTCTCACGTGCCGGTCATGAACCCAAGTCGGGTCGTGACATAGTTATCATGGCAAATTATTATTTTAGAAAACTTATGAGACCATATTTGTTTGTATGTATGATTTAGATTTATTTTATCAACTATAATATTTCATGAATTCTAGTTTTGTACGAATAATGAGAATAGTGAATTTTATTCCTATCAGTTTTTAACCAATAATTATTGAGAAACAGATCAACGAGTTAACGGCTGCAGGATTGATCGTTAATATTGGTACCAAGTGGTCCGCTAGAGGACTAGCTCACCCACAAAAGGAACCCATTGTGGTGTCTATTTATAGGACCTAGTTAGGTGCCCATTAGATTAGCCATTGGCTCAGATTCAGCTATTCAGCTCAGATGGTTATATACACAATAATTCCTGTTTCTCTATTAGTTATTGCCATGGATTTAGTTAACTTATTACTTTCAGTGCAATTATATATAAAATGTTTTACATCAAGTTGCATGCATATGTTATATATCTTTGTTGTTGTCCCATGTAGGTAATGAGTAGAGGCTTGCTTACTAAGTTTTGATGAACTCACCCCTCTCTTTTCCTACCCTTATAAATATAGCTGCAGGTTCAGTTGCACCACAACATCCTCCCTAGTAGTGTTACAGCTTCGTTTGGCGAGCTTCACTTTGGAGTGGAGCTTATAGTTGGTCATGTCAGTTTAGTAGTGCTCCAATAATTGTATGGACAGGATCCCAAACATGCATTATATTGTTTTCACTACTTTTAGGATTTCAGTTATTTATTTAATTATGTTTATCTTTAGCTTAGGTTATGGATTTTACGCAGTTTTATGTTTAGTATTTATGATTGAAAACATTTTCAAAATTATGAAATTTATTTGGGTTTGAGATATTTTGAATATATTCAATTATTTATGCATATTAGTCAGTCACATGAGGATCCAAGTCCTCACATGCCGTCACGTTCTCTAAGCGGATCTTGACAAAGTAGTATCAGAGCCTGGTTTCCCTACATATTACTGGAGCAAGTGTCCACAAATAAACATGGCATCTATGGAAATGGAACCGTGCCCATTTGCATTGATGTAGTGCTATTTGAGGCCTTTAGGAAAGTGTTAGTCATGTCTAGGCTCAGCAAAGAGTTTTTCTTTTCTTGGCATTCATGGTCCTACTATATGTCCTCCCTTCCACAGGTATTACCATGCTACATGTACGCCATTCATGTATTCGTCATCGCTGTAGAAGCGATGCATCCAGTGACAGTTCTTGCATTAGAGCTTTTGAATAGATGATAGTAAACTTGACAGATGTACTGACCAGGCAATTAGAGGTGACTACATAGCAGCCTCTAGTTAGGGACCCACCCACCTACCCACCCACCTCCAATGGGTGTCTGACGACCGAGGACCCCTAAGAATTCCTTAGACAAGTAGAGAAGATAGTTGATGTCATCCATTGTTCTTCAAAGAGAGCAATGGAGTTGGCTAGTTTCCAGCTGGATGGCCAAGCAGAGTTATGGTATCAGGAGTTTCGACAGAGGCATAGGATCGCTAGCTCTCCTTCTTGGGAATAGTTCAAGGAAGCCTTCGTACAGAGATTCATATCTGAGAGCCGACAGGCACAAATGATTGAGGAATTTTTGAAGCTTCGTTTAACTCCAGGCATGACAGTTACAGTGTATGATGAGCGTTTCACTTATCTGGCACAGACAGCCTCTAACATAATATCGATAAAGACAACTAGAGTGAGACATTTTGTTCAGGGTCTGTCTAGAGATATGTTCCTCAGTTTGCAGCCTCACATCAGGACCATGGACTATGCTTAGATGGTAGACACAGCAATTGGTCTTGAGAGTAGTTTAGCAGAGCATAGGGCGATGTCAGAGGCCAATAAGAAAGCCAGGGTTCACATCTCTTTCTCGGGTAGGGCAGGTTCGAGCAAGGGTTACCATCAACAAGGTCAGCAGCATGGTCAGTCAAGTAGGGCCACTTTCTTAGAACCCATCCCAGCATGCCCAAGGTGGCTTCGTCACTTCGACAGGCCGTGGAACTGGGGGCAGGGACCCTGGTGGCAGAGGTGTAGGCAATAGAAGAGCAAGCGGTAGAGGCCAGGGTAGTGGAGGACAACCTTGTTTGTTCACAATGACCTGTCAGGATGTGCAAGCTTCAAAAGAAGTGGTAACAGGTATAATGATAGTATGTTCCTTCGATGCTATGACATTGTTTGACTAGGGGTCAACCTATTCTTATGTGTCCCCGTTCTTTGCTTTACAGTTTGGAAGATCCCCTGAGGATCTTAAGAAGCCATTTTTAGTTGGGGTACCTACGGGGAAATCTATCCTTATTCAGATAGTGTATAAATCGTGTAGAGTCAAAGTTGGTGACATGGAGGGACTTACAGATTTAAAAGTGCTGGACACATCTAACTTTGATGTCATTCTAGGTATAGACTGGTTAGCCCTATGCCATGCCGTGGTAGATTATTATAGAAAAGTAATGAGATTCGAAGTCCCAGGCGATAAGCCCAAAGAGTTTCTAGGTACAAGGTGCACTACAGTTGATTGGTAGAGGTAGCTATAGGTTTTTAGCAGTAGTCAGGGATATAGAGGTAGAGACACCAAGTTTGGGCACAGTCTCGATGGCTAATGAATTTTCAGATGAATTGCCAGGTATGCCACCGGAGAAAGAAATAGAGTTTATGATAGAACTTGAGCCAGCCGTTAAACCCATCTCTATACTCTCATATTGCATGACTCCAGCAGAGTTAAGAGAATTGAGGAAGCAGTTACAGGAGTTATTGGACAAGAGGTTTATAAGGCCAAGTACTACTCCATGGGGTGCTCTAATGTTGTTCGTTAAGAAGAAAGATGGCTCGATGAGAATGTGTATAGATTACAGACAAGTAAATAAAATGACGATCAAGAACCGATACCCCTTGCCTCGCATTGACGATCTTTTTGACCAACTACAAGGGGCAACTTGTTTTTCCAAGATAGACCTTAGATTTGGTTACCATCAGCTAAAGATTAAGGATGAAGACATACCTAAGACGGCCCTCAGGACTCGCTATGGACATTATGAGTTCTTAGTAATGTCCTTTGGGATGACCAATACCCTAGTAGCCTTCATGAATTTGATGAATAGGGTGTTTAAGCCATTTTTGGATCACTTTGTGATTGTCTTTATTGACGATATCTTAGTGTACTCCAGGAGTAAGGAGGAACATGAGCAACATCTGAGAATAATTCTACAGATTTTGGGGGAGAATCAATTGTACGCGAAGTTCTCCAAATGTGAGTTCTGGCTAAATCAAGTGGCATTCCTTGGACATATAGTGTCAAAGGATAGTATTCCGATAAATCCAAAGAAAGTGGAAGCAGTGCAGTAATGGCCTTGATCTACCACAGTTTCAGAAGTCTATAATTTCTTAAGCTTAGCACGATATTATAGGTTGTTCATTCAGTATTTCTCGAGGATCTCTGCACCCGTGACCAAGTTGACACAAAAGAATATCAAATTTTAGTGGATAGAAGAATGTGAAGATAACTTTTAGAGGCTCAAGACATGCTTGACCACGGTGCTAGTTTTGGTATTACCTTTAGGGACAGGTGGCTTTTTGATATTCTGTGACACTTTTAGGGTTGGACTTGGCTGTGTCCTAATGCAGCATGGCCAAGTTATAGCGTATGCCTCACGGCAACTCAAGAAGCATGAGCAGAACTATCCTACGCATGACTTGGAAATGGCTACAGTGATTTTCGCCTTAAAGATTTAGAGCTACTACCTATACAGAAAGACTTATGATGTCTTCACAGACTACAAGAGCTTGAAGTACATCTTTCAATAAATTTCATATGAATTATCGTATCATAAATAAATGACATGTAGGTAATGTTTGGAAGGGTTAAAATTAAGAAATAATTTGATTTAATTTCAAATGATTTGAATTATTTAATTTATAAATTAACTCTTATGTTTGGAATGGTTAAATAAAATAGAAATTGAATTTATTTATAAATCAATTCTTATGCTCAAACTATACTAAAATGTGTTTAGAAGGATTAAAAAAATAGAATACAAGGATTTGATTTGCCTCCAAGTTTTAAAATCAAATAAATTCCAATCAAGTCTCAGCAAATTTGGTAGGATTTCAAAAACAAAGAAAGTGAATCCCATGGGTGAGGGGGAAGTAGACTAGGCCGCTTACCAGGGTCCTTTGGCCTAGCCTGCATTTGGCCTAGTTAGGCCTGGACTATTTAGTAAATAAGCTAGGCTAAGAATTTTTAAAAAGCCTGTTTAGCTAATCAGTCCAAGCTCTAGGTTGTAAAAATAGTCTATTGAGTCTAACAGGCTTGTATACTTACATTATTTTTACTATTTAAATATCTAATAATAATAGAAATAGTTTAATCTATTTGAAAAAATATTTTTTTTAACTAACTTAATTGTTTTAGTCTATTTTAAAATATCTTTTTTATATATTTAGTAGTATTTTGGCTTATTTAAGAATAGGCGTTTTGATTTTTTAAAAATATTTTATAACCAAATAGGCATCTAAATTGGCTTTTAGGTCAGATCAGACTTTTAGGAAGGCCAAGCTATGACCATAAAATAGGTCTATGTCAGGTAATAGGTTTAGATTCAGGCTTCATTTTGAAAATACAGGCTTGACCAATTTAAGTTAAAGCCTACCTTAGCTTGACCTATGTCTACCCTTACCCATAGGTTTGCCAATCAAATCATTTCTTATCTTTTTTATGATCCAAACATGAGATTTGGTTTACAAATCAAATCATTTTCATTTTCTAATCATTTCAAACACACTCATAGGAAATAGGCAACTTCAAACATGGAATGGATAAAGATGATCAAGAAAACAAATGAACCACTACAAGTAAATGAAACCTTACATAGATGCAAAAACACTAGCTATATAGCACTTCAAAATCAAACTTGGAGATGAACCTTAATGTTTCAAAAATGAATCACGTACCATCTAAACAAATGAAGTTTCAAATGATGAATTGAACATTGAAGGACGAGGTGGCAAAGAGACTGCAATAACATCCTCAAGCATCTAGGTAACCTTCTTCATGGAATGTCTCAGTGAAGGATCCTCTTGAACGCACCAAATTGCTACCATCACATGCTTTTCTACCCTTCTAATATCATGCATTGCCTCCTCCTCATTTTCTACCAATTTAAATAATTTTCCAAGTTTATAAAAATCATATGCCCAATCTATGAGCACTCGTTCTTCATTTGACATTGCAAAGGCAACCCTTGATTTGTAGCATATAAGCTCTAATAGCACCACTCCAAAGCTGTAGACATCTACTTTGGTTGTGATTGATGCCTTAGAGAACCATTCAGGAGCGAAGTAACCAACTGTCCTTTTCAAACCTGTCCTAGCAGCTCGAGTTTGCTCTACCAATAATAGCTTTGCCAACCTAAAATCAGAAATCCTAGCATGAATAACTCGTCTAAGAGTATATTGAGGCTTTATGTCATAGTGAATGATTTAGGTGCTGCACTCTTCATGCAAATATGTGAGACCCCTAGCAATTCCTAGGGCAATTTGTACTTTCTGGTTCCAATGAGGCCTAGAAATCCCAAAGAGAAAACTTGCCAATGAGCCATTACTTATGTACTCATAAAGTAGAAGACGATGCTCCCCTTCTTCGCAGTAACCAAGTAAATGAACCAAATTCTTGTGGTGTGTTTGTCTAATTACATTCACTTTTGTCTTGAGCTCATTATCTCTTTCCTACACCACTTTATCTAATTTCTTAACAGCAACATACTTTTGGGAGTCAGATGCTAAGACCCCTTTATATATTGTTCCATAAATCTCCATGACCCAATATTTGTTTGAAGCCTCTGGTTGCCTTTTCAAGCTCTTTGTATGTGTAGCTTCTAACTGTTACTGATGCTGAGCTTCACTAGTTGCTGGCCTAACAGCTTTCTTTTGTGTAAGAAAATGAAAACCCCAACAAATCCAAGTTGTTGACTTTTGGCTTGAGAATTCTAATTAACCATTTCAGTTATTTCTGTTATGAGTGAGTGGTTTTTTTTTAGTTAGCTGGTTGTTAACAAAATTGTAACAGCTTATCTCTAAACTTTGCCTCACATGCATAGTTGATATAAAAGGCTATCAAGCTATGTATAAGGGAGAATTTTTTAATCTGATTCATAAGAGTGAGAGAAAGAGATTCAATCTCAAAGTTGTAACCATTCAAGATTCATAGAAAGAAAGCATATTCTTCTACCCATGAATATAGCTCACAAAAATTGTGAGTGAACCACGTAATTCTTTGTGTGTGATTTCTCTCTTCTTTACTGTTGGTGTTCTGCAAATTTTTCTGCTTTCGATAGTATTCTTTCATAACAAATTGGTATCTAGAGCTCAATTCTTTACCTATACAATAGAGGTCTCTGCTTATTCAGTTCAAAAGGATGACAAAATTGATCAAGATTGAGAAGTTTAATGGCAAGAACAGCTTCAATCTCTAGTGTATTAAGATGTGTGCTCTGTTAAAAGAATAAGGGGTCTGGGCTTCACTTTCTGGTCAATTTAGGAAGGCTATCAAGGAGGCTACTGCACTACATGAAGAAAAAGCTCATTCTTTAATTCTTCTCTCCCTTTTTGATGAAGTTCTTTATGAGGTTGTTAATGAATCAACCGCTACAGGTTTATGGCTTAAATTGGAGAAACTCTATATGACCAAGTCCTTATGCAATAAGTTGCTGCTAAAGAAAAGGTTATTTAGTCTCCGTATGAAAGAAGGTATGGAATTGCAAGAACACCTTGATGAATCGAATGAAATTCTTTTGAGACTTCGTGACATTGTTGTCAAAATAGATGATGAGTATGTAGGTATGATTCTATTAAGTTCTTTACCCCTTTCTTATGAGAATTTTATCAATTTTTTAAGTGTTGGGAAAGATAGCATTACTTTAGAAGAAGTAAAATCTAGTCTATATTCAAGAGAACTTAGGATTATTCTGTAAATGTTGACGAAAATTCTGTATTTGGCTTGTTTGTTTCTAATCCCCCTAAATCTAAAAACAAGTCTAAGGGGAAATGGAAGAAGAAGGCTACTATTAATCCTAAGGATATTTGCAACTACTGTAAAGAGGTTGGTCATTGGAAGAAAGACTGTCCTAAGAAGAAGAAAATGCAAGATTCTATTGCAGCAAACATACAAGATGATAACTCAATTGCTTCTGACTTAGCCCTCAATGTCATTGATGTCAAAGAAAATTCTAAGAATTGAGTTCTTGATTCGGGTTGCTCTCACCATATGTGTCCTCACAAAGATTGGTTCAACACTTATGAGGAAAAGACCAAAGGAAATGTTATCATGGGAAATGATGTGCCTTGCAAAGCCATTGGTATGGGTTCAATCAAAATTAAAATGCATGATGATGTAGTGAGAATCTCGACCGTGTAAGGCATGTTCCAAAGTTAAAAAGAAATTTAATTTCTATGGGAGCATTTGACTCAAAAGGTTATACCTGTAGTGTTAAAGGTGGGATCATGGAAATCAAAAGAAATGCTAATTCTGTAGTTATGCAAGGAACCAAGCATAGAAATCTGTACATTTTGCAAGGTTCCACTGTGATAGATTCTGTGGCAGCCATCACAAGCATAGAAAAGGATGCCTCTGTTGTTAATTCCTTGTGGCATATGAGGCTCGGCCACATGGGTGATAAGGGTATACAAATTCTCAGCAAGCAAGGCTTACTAGGAAATCAGAAGCTGGAGCCAATAAAATTCTGTGAAAATTGTGTCTTTGGAAAACAACATAAAATAAGTTTTCAAGAGGCTCAACACAATACTAAAGCAACCCTGGACTATATACATTTTCATTGCTGGGGACCTTCAAGAGTTCCATCATTAGGTGGAGCTAGAAATTTCCTTTCCATAATTGATGATTACTCGAGGATGACTTAGGTGTTTATGATGAAGCACAAATCTGAAGCTTTCAAGTGTTTTAAACAATGGAAGATCTTAATGGAAAATCAAGTTGGAAGGAAAATCAAGAGACATAGAACTGATAATGGGTTAGAATTCTATTTAGAGGAGTTCAAGGAATATTGTGTGCATGAAGGAATAGCAAGACAATACACAGTCAGAAACAACCCTCAACAAAATGGTATTGCTGAGAGGATGAACAAAACTTTGTTAGAGAAAGCCAGATGCATGCTATCAAATTCTGGTTTGCGCAAGAATTTCAGGGCTAAGGCTATAAGTTCAGCAAGTTACTTGACTAACAGAACTCTTTCAATAGCCATTAATTAGAAAACACCTATTGAGGTATGGTCAAACAAACTAGCTGATTATTTTTTGTTAAAGGTATTTGGATGTACTGCCTATTACCATGTAAATGAAGGAAAATTAGAGCCTAAAGCTAGAAAAGGAATTTTTGTTGGTTATGGAGAGGGTGTAAAGGGATTTAGAATTTACTCACCATTAGAAAGAAAGGTGATTTAAAGTAGAGATGTTACTTTCCATGAAGCATCTCTACAATCATCCAAATCTAGTCCACAAACAGAAATGGATAATTCTAAAATTTCTAAATAGATGAAGTCCTCAAATCCAAATGTTGATAATCAAGCCAAATTACATGATCAAGCTGAAACTGATATCACAGAAGCAAAATTTGATTTTACTCCTCAAACTGAAACTGCTATCAGAAGATCTCAGAGGAATATAAAACCTCCTGAGAAGTATGGTTTTGAAGACATGACCTCATATGCTCTTCAAGTTGCTAAGGTGATTGATCCAGCAGAACCTGCAAGCTACCATGAAGCTGTCACTTGTTCAGAATCTGGCAAATAGGTCACTGCCATGCATGAGGAAATGGAATCACTATAGAAAAATAGAACATGGCAACTTGTTAAATTGCTTGAAGGAAGGAGACTATTGGGATACAAATGGATTTGTAAGAAAAAGCTAGGTACAACAAAAACAGAACAGGTCAAGTTTAAGGCAAAGCTTGTTGCTAAGGGTTATAATCAAAAGGAAGGGATTAATTATAATGAAATTTTCTCCCCTGTAGTAAGGTACACTTCAATCCGAGTTCTTCTTGCTTTGGTTACTAATCTGGACATGGAACTAGAGCAATTAGATGTTAAAACAGCATTTTTACATGGAGATATTGAGGAGGAAATCTTCATGAAACAACCTGAAGGATTTGAAGAACAATGCAAGGAAAATCTGGTTTGCAAATTGAAGAGATCACTCTATGGTTGGAAGCAATCTTCAAGACAATGGTATAAAAGGTTCGATCAATTCATGACCTCAAATGGCTACTGCAAAAGTCCCTATGACTCATGCGTTTATCACAGCAAGGTAGAGAAAGGATCAAACATTTATCTACTATTATATGTAGATGACATGCTCATTGCATCTCAAGACAAAACTAAAATTTAGAAACTGAAATCTCTTCTCTATTCTGAATTTGATATGAAAGACTTAGGGGCATTAAGAAAAATTTTAGGCATGGAAATATATAGAGACAGAAATCAGAAGAAAATTTTTCTATGCTAAAGAGATTATATTCAGAAGATTCTAATTCTAATAATGGTTGGCATGACCACAACAAAACCTGTCAGCACACCTCTAACCAGCAACATTCAAATTTCTGAAGCTTGTGCACCTCAATCAGAATCTGAAATTGAATATATGACCAAAGTACCATATGCAAATGCTGTTGGCATTCTTATGTATACAATGGTTTGCACAAGACCCGATTTAGCTCAAGTAGTAAGTGTGGTTAGTAGATATATGGGAAGACCAGGAAGGGAACATTGGCAAGCAATCAAGAGGATACTTAGGTACTTAAAGGGGACCATTGATGTTGATCTCATCTATGGCACTAATATAGACTTGCATTTAGCAAGTTACTCAGATTCAAATTATGCCACTAATCTGGATGCTAGAAAATTTGTAACAGGATATGCTTTCACTATTAGCAAATGTCTTGTCAGCTGGAAGGCCACTCTACAACAACAATGTCCTTATCTACAACTGAAGTAGAATATATGGCACTAACTGAAGCTGCCAAGGAAGGAATCTAGTTGAAAGGATTAATCACTGATCTAGGATTCCCTCAAGACAAGGCTGTGATTTTCTGTGATAGTTTAAGTGCTATTTTTTCGGCCAAGGATCAAGTTCATCATGAGAGGACCAAACACATAGATGTGAGGTACCGTTTTATCCGAACTAAAGCAAGGGTGAAGGTTCAAAAGATTGATACTAGAGAGAATCCTACAGATATTATAACGTAACTTGTCCTTAGAAGCAAATTCATGCATTGCTTGGATTTGCTTAATGTTGATTGTTGGAAATAAAAATTTTGAAATGGCAGTGGAAGAGAGTATGTGATCTTGCAATATAATAGAGATTTCTCAATCCAAGGTGGAGATTTGTTGGCTTTTGGCTTGAGAACTCTAATTAACCATTTCAGTTATTTCTATTATGAGTGAGTGTTTTTTTTTTAGTTAGTTGGTTGTTAACAAAATTGTAACAGCTTATCTCTAAACTTTACCTCGCATGCCTAGTTGATATAAAAGGCTATCAAGCTATGTATAAGGGAGCATTTTTCAATCTGATTCATAAGAGTGAGAGAAAGAGATTCAATCTCAAAGTTGTAACCATTTAAGATTCATAGAAAGAAAACATTCTTCTGCCCGTGGATGTAGCTCACAAAAATTGTGAGTGAACCACGTAATTCTTTGTGTGTGATTTCTCTCTTTTCTACTATTGGTGTTCTGCAAATTTTTCTGCTTTCGATAGTATTCTTTCATAACACAAGTGATAAGAAAATATTGAAGAAGACTGAGCCCCCAAGAAGAAATAACAAGACAAGCGTTAGATATGAGCGCTCTTTGTTGTTGTTGTTGTTGTTGGAGCCAAGTTTGCAAAACTTGACGAAAGCTATTCTATCAACGGTTCGGCTTTTCCTTCCATTGCTCAAAGGGTACCTCTTCTTCCAACAATTTCTGATGCCGCCATTGTTTTGATATATAGCTGCAGCACAGAAGCAATCCTCACGACATTTTTCTTTACACTCGTCCTTACCAAAATCACCCGTCAGATGTTCGTAATCAGACAAAGGCCAGTCCAAATTTTGATGCTCGATGAAATCTACTTGACCTGGAGCCTCTTCCCACCCATCAATCTGGCAACTTGGAAATGGAAAATCTGGCCTACATGCCGTTAGATTGTTTTCATCACTGGCCTGCACAAAACTAGAATAGTGATCTGGGCACAAGCATTCAGGGTTCCCATTGATGGAAACGCAGAAACTATTGAGACCGCACACAACATTTCCACTTTCCGTTGAGATTGCAACACAGATATCATCGGGAAATCTGTGCAAATCATTCCACCCTGAAGAGCAGCTGTGACCAACAACACAATTAACTGTGTGCCGGTGATTGTATAGCCTGAAGACTCCATCGGGGTCAATCCTAGCCATGTAGTTGTACTCTTTCGAACCAGGGATGCCACTTGTGACGCCGTAAATCACTGCGGCCGCCTCATCTGCAGTATAAGAGCTTCCAGACTCGTCAAAGACCATCCGTGACCCGCGATTATCAGTTTGGCTTTCCCAGTATGGTTGATGTTGTTGGCTTCCAGATTTCGATGAATAGTAAAGAACCAAATTGCCATCAACCTGCCATCTGAGATTGAAATTCCCAATGGAGAAACTTGTGTCCGATTGACGGGCTTGGAGAGTGACTTGCGTCGAATTAGAGAAGTTCTGACCGGGGAGAAGCGTGTCAGTTGGCTCCCCAAAACTCTCCCAAACGAGACTACCGCTCTTGTGCCGAAGCACAAAATTTCCGTCATCTTTCATAGAAGGATACTTTGAGATCGTCTTGGTTTGGAGTTGGACGTTGCCACATTATGTTGCCTTTGGGATCGTATATGATAATCGCATAGCTTGTTACCTTGGCCGTGGACCCCGCAGGAACTGGACGGTCTGGTTTTGCGTACCAAACTACGGTATGATTGGGCAATTTGTTAAACCGAATGGCAAGCACGGGTGCAAAACTTTGATCATTGAACCTAGCGTGTTGAAAGCCAAAAGCAAAATCCTCAGATCGCGAAGTCCATGAAGACAAGGCGTCAGTGGATAGAGGGGAAAGATCGTTCTCTGGATTTTGACAGTCCGAAATAGCAATGGAAGGTAGAGATGAGAAGAAGGGGAGGACAAGAATTAGCAGCAGGGAATTGGAGCAAAGAAAGGTCCAGGTAGTCATTGCCATTTTGCCGTCATCACCAACAATATTTCAATTTTATAGGCGAATTTTGTCCCATGGGTGGAAAACTAGGACCTAGCTTTTTTTTTTTTTTTTTTTGATAAACTAGGACCTAGTATTATTGGTAGCCAACGGTCCATTTCGCCTAACCATTTCATTCCATATACGCTAATTTCCTCTCGAAGAGAAGTCAATGGACTATTCGAAGGGAGGTGTTAGGTGTATAACATAATTATAACAATAAATATATAATATAGTTATAGATGAAAAAGAGGAAAAAATAAGGGAGTAGACCTAATAATATTAAAATATTAAAATAAGGAAGAAAAATAATGATGGTGTAAATTTGTTATCAAATTTTATTGTACATTAGGCATTTTTCTTATTAAAAAGCAAATAACTTGTCACCGAACAATATTGACGAGCAGTAAGATGATTCAAAGTTGTTTCTTATTTAATTTTTTCAAAAGAAAATTTTGAATTTGATATATTGCTTTTTTTTTAATCCATTAGAGCTTTGTTATATAATTTAATTAAATCTAGCAATGTCAGATTTTGTTTATTTGGACTTTAATGTATACGAAATTTCACTTTTATTTTTTCTCTCTCATGTTTTTATATTTATAACAATGATTATTAAAAATATAGACAAAATCTTAATTTTAGTCCATGTAAAATTTCAAATCAGATAAATTAGTCCATATAAAAAAAAACTCTCAAATTAGTCCCTATAAAATTAAATGGTCAGATAAACTGATTATTGCACAAAAGAAGAAACTCAAATTAGTTCAAGCAAAAAATGAATTGTCAGTATAATTAGCCCCTAGCCAACTTGACAAATGGACAAATTTGTCTAATTATTTAATTTTTTTTGGGACTAATTTGTCTTGCTATTGAATTTTTATCGGAACAAATATGAGAGTTTTTATTTATAGACTAATTTGTCCAATAATTCAATTTTGCATTGATCAATTTGAGATTTTTTTTTTTGATAGGAACAATTTATCCGACTTGAAATTTTAGATGCTAAAATGAGATTGTTAAAAGTATATTAATAACTTTAATACAACTAATATTTATAGAATAAAATTTAAAATAATCAAATTCATTATAACTATAGCTAATAAATATTTATTTTCATTAAGAAAACTAATAAATATTTAAATAATTATGTTATTTATACTTATAATCAAATAATGAGTAATGTTTTCACTCAATTATAACATTTTGTTATATTTTAAAGTAAGAAACATAAAAATATCAAAATATATGAAAGAACAAAGTATTGGTATTTGTTGATTTTTTTATATTATATTAAAATGACAAATATTATCTTGGTAGGGTTTATTGGCTATTGCCACTTTCATTAAAACTCCTTCTCATTGAATGCCACAAAAATGTATTTCTTTTATTTTAGCTAAAAGAATGACTAGTTAACATGAATTAGTTATTAACAATCATAATAATATAAAAAATTATTATTATTAATTTGTGAATTGAAAATAATTTAATTAGTTAAAAATATTTAATACTAAAGTAGTTTTATATAGTCTAATTATTGACTATATAATTATTCAGTACATAAGGCTAATTATTGACAACACTAGTTTTATATAGTCTAGTGAAGGCAAGAGTGCGAGCACACTTTAACCAAAAAATATTTAGAAATTTCATTAATAAAAATTAAAGATCCGTCTCAAAGGACTACAAGTAAAAAAAACAAAAATAAAAAATAGAGAAGAGATCACCTAACTACACTACTATTAAGAGCGTGACCAAATTTTTATTAATTTGAAAAAGGTGTAAGCTCATAACATATGTATTTACTTACATTTTTTTTGTTTGTATTTTTTGATAGAGTGAAGTTAATATAGAAATAAAGTCTTTTAACAATAATATTCTATCATGAAAGTTCATATTCAAACTTTTCTTTTCAAAAAATAAATAAGAAACTACTTTGAATCATCCAAGTGCCCATCAATATTGTTCATTGACTAGTTGTTTAATAATCCATTGACTTATATTCGAGAGGAAAGCATCAACAGAATGCAAAGGTTCGGCGAAATCGATTGGTAGACTACACTTGGATGATAAAATATAATTTTTTAAATTAAATCTTGTCAATAGCAATATTTTGACTTATATTCGAGAAGAAAGGTTTACGGAATGGAATGGTTCGACAAAATGGATTGGCGGACTACAATTGGATGATGAAATATAATTTTTTAAATTAAATCTTGTCAATAACAACATTTTAATATATATATATATATATATATACACACACATACATGGTCAAGTGAGAGGAACGATTTTATATGAGAGTAAGAGGAGTAAATTTGAGCCATCAAATATTATATTAATTATAAGGATTAAAACAAAAAGCCATATTACTTTTTAAGTGATTATTTAATCTTTTAATAAATTTTAATCATGATCATTCATGTATAATTATACGGCTCAAACTCAATCCCCTCACTTTCATATAAAATCACTCATTTATTAAACATGTGTAGTGAGGTTTTAAAAAACCCACTCATTCATAATTAAAACCCTAAACTCACATTAGTTCATTGAAAAATGCCATTTATTCTCACACTTTATTTATTATTGAATAGGGTGTCCACCCTACTTAAATGAGATCTACAACCTATCTAATAGTGGATGAAGTTTGAGTTAATACCATGTCTCATATAAAACGAGTAAGCATTTGTTGGCCAAAAAATCAATTTAGAAAAAAACCAACCACAAACATACGACATACTTGATTTGGTTTTTTAGTATAATTATTTTAAGGATTTCGTTAGGATTATATTTGTTTTTTTTTTGGACCAAACATTTTCTGGTTTCCAAGATAATATTTGTCATTTTAATATAATATGAAAAAATCAACAAATACCAATACTTTGTTCTTTCATATATTTTGATATTTTTATACTCCTTGCTTTAAAATATAACAAAAAATTATAAAAAAGTGAAAACTTTCATGATTATTTAATTATAAATATCAAAAATAAAATATTTATTATTTTTCTCTCAAAAATAAATATTTCTTATTTTTAATTATAATGAATTTGATCATCTTAAATTTTTATTATATAAATATAAGTTGTATTAAATTAATTACTATATTTTTTACAAAACCTCATTTTAATTCCTTTAAAATTTCAGGTCGGGCAAATTGATTCTTACAATTAAAAAAACAAAATTCCTCACTTGGCCTCTACAAAACTGAATCATCAAACAAAATGGTCCATGAAAAACTCTCAAATTGGTCTCTAGAAAATTAAATTAAAAAAAAAACCCCAGTTTAGTCCTGCAAAACTGAATTATCAAACAAATTGGTCCATAAAAAATTCTCAAATTGGTCTCTATAAAATTAAATTATAAGAAAAATAAGTCTTTGAAAAATTAAATAATCAAATAAATTAATCATTTTATTAAGTTGGGATAGGGAACTAATTTGTCCTAAATTCATTTTTACCAGGATTAATTTGAGATTTTTTTTTCCTTTTTTCAGTTACCAATTTGTCCGATAATTTAATTTTTATAGGGACTAATTTGGGAGTTTTTTTTTATAAGGATCAATTTGTCTGACTTGAAATTTCATATAGACTAAAATGAGGGTTTTGTCTATATTTTTAATAATTATTTTTATTATTTTGACAAATATAAAAATATGTGAGAAAAATAAAAGATAAGTTTTTTATACATTAAAGTCCAAACAAACATAATCTAATATTGCTAGCTTTAATTAAATTATATAATGAAGTTTTAATGGATGAACAAATACAATATACATATAGGATGTACCATATGAAGATCAGTTTCTTATGTGAGAAATGAGAAAAAAATTCTCATCCTCTAGATTAGTTTTAATAGTTGAGATTAAATGACAACTAAAAACATATAACGATAAGTTATTTTATTAGTTTATACGATCAAATCATAAGCCATGAGTATTCAGTACAGGAGGCTAATTAATGACTACACTAGTTTTATATAGCTAATGAAGGCAAGAGTGTGAGCACACTCTAACCAAAAAATATGTAGAAAAAATAAAAATTAAAGATCGGTCTCAAAGGACTACAAGTAAAAACCAAAAAAATAGAGAAGAGATCACCTAACTACACAACTATTAAGAGCGCGACCAAATTTTAATTAATTAAAAAAAGGTGTAAGCTCATAACATATGTGTTTACTTACATTTTTTTTATTTATGTTTTTCGATAGAGTGAAATTAATATAGAAATAAAGTCTTTGGCCAATAATATTTTATCATGAAAGTTCAAATTCAAACTTTTCTTTTGAAAAAATAAATAAGAAACTACTTTGAATCATCCAACTAATTGTTTAATAATCCATTGAATTATATTTGAGAGGAAAGCATCTACAAAATGTAATGGTTCAGCGAAATGGATTAGTGGACTACAATTGGATGATAAAATATAATTTTTTAAATTAAATCTTCTCAATAGCAATAGTTTGACTTATATTCGAGAAGAAAGCGTCTACGAAATGGAATGGTTCGGCGAAATGGATTGGTGGACTATGGTTGGATGATGAAATATAATTTTTTAAATTAAATCTTGTCAATAGAAATATTTTAATATACATATATATATATAGAGAGTCAAGTGAGAGAAGCGATTTTATATGAGAGTAAGAGGAGTAAATTTGAGCCATCAAATATTATATTAATTGTAAGGATTAAAACATAAACTTTTAATCATGATCATCCATGTATAATTATACGGCTCAAACTCAATCCCCTCACTTTCATATAAAATCACTTCTCCATTAAACGTGTGTGGTGAGGTTTTAAAAAATCCAATCATTCATAATTAAACCATAAACCCACATTAGTTCTACGAAAAATGCTATTATTCTCACACTTTATTTACTATTGAATAGGGTATCTACCCTACTTGAATGAGATCCACATCTTTTCTAATAGTGGATGAGGTTTGAGTCAACACCATGTCCTATATAAAATGAGTAAGCATT
Organism: Dalbergia cochinchinensis; assembly: GCA_031216125.1. Classification (NCBI taxonomy): domain Eukaryota; kingdom Viridiplantae; phylum Streptophyta; class Magnoliopsida; order Fabales; family Fabaceae; genus Dalbergia; species Dalbergia cochinchinensis. The sequence goes on along the minus strand of CM062373.1, from coordinate 45,476,021 downwards.
TGCTAGCCACAAAACCAAGTTAGAAAAAAACCAGCCACAAGCTGTACAAGGCGCTCCACCACATTAATTGATGGGGAAAAAGCAAAGAACACACGACATACTCGATTTGGTTTTTAAGTATAATTATTTTAAGGATTTCGTTAGGATTATATTTTTTCTTCCTACCAAACATTTTTTATTTTTCTAGTTTCCAAGGTAATATTTGTCATTTTAATATAATATGAAAAAATCAACAAATACCAATACTTTGTTCTTTCATATATCTTGATATTTTTAAGCTCCTTGCTTTAAAATATAACAAAAAATTATAACAAAGTGAAAACTTTCATGATTATTTAATTATAAATATAAAAAATAAAATATTTATTTAAATATTTATTATTTTTCTCTCAAAAATAAATATTTCATATTTTTAATTATAATGAATTTGATCATCTTAAATTTTTATTACATAAATATAAGTTGTATTAAAGTTATTAATATATTTTTGACAAAACCCCATTTTAATTCCTTTAAAATTTCAAGTCGGGCAAATTGATTCCTACAATAAAAAAAAATCCTCAATTGGTCCCTACAAAACTAAATTATCAAACAAAATGGTCCATGAAAAACTTTCAAATTGGTCTCTAGAAAATTAAATTAAAAAAAAATCCCAATTTAGCTCTGCAAAACTGAATTATTAAACAAATTGGTCTATGAAAAAATTTTCAAATTGGTCTCTACAAAATTGAATTATAAGAAAAATTAGTCTTTGAAAAATTGAACAAATTAATCCTTTTATTAAGTTGGACTAGGGGACTAATTTGTCCTAAATTCATTTTTACTAGGAGTAATTTGAGAGTTTTTTTTTCTTTTTTTCAGTTATCAATTTGTCCGACAATTCAATTTTTATAGGGACCAATTTGGGAGTTTCTTTTTTATAAGGACCAATTTGTTTGACTTGAAATTTCATATTGACTAAGATGAAGGTTTTGTCTGTATTTTTAATAATTATTTTTATAAATATTAAAACATGTGAGAAAAATAAAATATAAGTTTTTTATACATTAAAGTCCAAATAAACATAATCTAACATTGCTGGATTTAATTAAATTATATAATGAAGTTTTAATAGATGAACAAATAGAATACATACATAGGATGTGTCATATGAAGATCAGTTTTTTATGTGAGAAATGAGAAAAGAATTTCATCCTCTTGATTAATTTTAATAGTTGACATTAAATGAAAACTAAAAACATACAGCGATAAGTTATTGTATTAGTTTATATGATCAAATCATAAGCCATGCATATTCACTACATGAGGCTAATTAAGGACTACACTAGTTTTATATAGTTAGTGAAGGCAAGAGTGTGAGCACACTCTAACCAAAAAATATGTAGAAATTTCATTAATAAAAATTAATGATCGGTCTCAAAGGACTACATGTAAAAAAAAAAAAAAAAATAGAGAAGAGATCACCTACCTACGCTACTATTAAGAGCATGACCAAATTTTAATTAATTAAAAAAAGGTGTAAGCTCATAACATATGTGTTTACTTACATTTTTTTTATTTGTGTTTTTCGATAGAGTGAAATTAATATAGAAATGAAGTCTTTTAACAATAATATTTTATCATGAAAGTTCGAATTCAAACTTTTCTTTTGAAAAAAAAATATAAGAAACTACTTTGAATCATCCAAGTGTCCATCAATATTGTTCATTGACGAATTGTTTAATAATCCATTGACTTATATTCGAGAGGAACGCGTCTACAGTATGGAATGGTTCGGCGAAATGGATTGGTGGACTACAATTGGATGATAAAATATAATTTTTCAAATCAAATCTCGTCAATAACAAGATAGATAAAATACCATGTTAATGTACATTTTTTCATAACCTTTTATATGAGGAATTGTTAAATCAAAACACTATATTAAAAATAAAAAATGGTGGAGTACCAATAATATATATATATAGGGAGAGAAAATTAAGTGAGAAGAGTGATTTTATATGAGAATAAGAGGAGCAAATCTGGACCAGTGGATCTTGCATTGATAGCCAGGATTAAAATTAAATTATATGGCTTTTTGAAGTGATCATGTAACCTTTTAATAACTTTTAATCCTGACCATTTATGTATAGTTATATATCACTCTTTCACTGTATTTATATACACATACACACACATGGGGAGGGAGAGAGAGAGAAAGAAAGAACAGACCCGTTTACTCTAGGAGTATGTCTTGATATACCTTCTCTATTGAATAACTTTTTATAGATCAAATTTTATCCATCCAACTGTTAAATTAAAAGTTTCTACTACATAGATCAAATGTATAAAATTTCAAAACATTGTAAAATAGTTTGATACTTCATCATTCCTTTTCATTTGGATATACAACATAGTTTCAAAAATATATGTAAATCTTGAGTATTAGATAATATATTTATCAATGACCAATTTTTCTGAAATTTAGTATGCTTAATCATCAAGATAATATTACATAATTATAAAATTATATTGATGAAATATGTTTATAAGAGAGTAAGTATAGCATACTTACTTTTGAAGTAAATAGATTTCTCCTTTTATATATATATAGTCCATGGAAAAGAGAATATGAGACAAAATTCTCCTATAATATTGAAGTTGTTGCAAAAGGAAGAAAACAAAGGGAAAGAAGAAATGAAGGGAGAAGTTCAAATTCTCTATTGCTTTCAGTGTATATAATAATGTGACTATAGGTCTCTATTTGTAGACAATATAATTGGAATGATTTATAGAATCATATTTATTGACACTAAATGGGATCTTAATCAATCACTTGAATCTATTAATGGACATCCACATAATATCTAATTTATAACACTTTCCCTTGAATGTCCGTGGGATAAATAACATACCTCATTAAAAATCTTACTAAGAAAAAAAATCTTGTGGTAAAAAAATCTTAGTGAAGAGAAAAAGAGTTCATATGTCTTGTAATACGTATGCTTAGTTGCCTTATTAAAACCTTATTAGGAAAAACCATTTTGGGACAAGAACTTGGTTAAGGAAAAGGAGTATAGCACGTATTACTCCCCCTAATGGCAACATCACTAAATATCTTGAAGCCTATGCATTCCAATCTTGTGTACCAACTTCTCAAAAGTAGAGGTAGGTAATGCTTTAGTGAACAAATCTACCAAATTGCCACTTGAACAAATCTGTTGAGCATCAATTACTCCTTTTTGTGAAGATTATGCATAAAAAGGAATTTTAGAGAAACATATTTTGTTCTATCTCCTTTGATGTACCATTTTTTCAATTGAGCTATACATGCAGCATTGTCCTGATGGTGGTGGATAAAATGATCCACACATGATTTGGAGCTTCAAATGCTCCCTACTTAATTGTAATAAAATTACTTAATTACCACTTCAATCCCTCATCAACCATTCATCCTCTTCTCCTTTATCAATGTCTTTTAGCCACCACCGTTGTCTTCAGCAGCGGCATCGCACCTACCATTGTTGCCAACATTGTAGCCTTTGCCACCCCATTGGTGTGACTACCACCACTAAATCCATCTCCCTTTTTATACACATTTTGTTTTGTATGTTAAAGTATCACCATCACAAATCTAAATTTTTTTTCCAATCTATTTTCAGAAGACAATGTGATATGATTTGTTCCCAAAAATAATATTGGCTTCAAAATTTTTTGTTGTGGTAAAATTTGATTCGATTAAGTTAAGAGAATAAACAAAAACAAGAAACAAACTTACTTTTTATCCCAAAGTGCAGTGTGTGATTACATCAAAGAGGGGAATCTACTCCTTAGTTATGAATTTTCCAAATAAGTTCTGGACTCGGATTAAAGAAGGAGTTATTATTAATAGCATATGGAAATAGTATAATATCAACAACAAAGCTAAAGAACATGGAAACAAAGATTTGAAGTTTGACCATCTACACTAGACTACGCCTAAAAGGAAAGAAAAATGGAAACTAAGAAAAAGTCATAAAAGTTGTGTATATGACTTGCTGTTGTTCCCCTTTCTACCATTCTCTGATCCTTTTGTACTGATTTTGAAGTCATTCCCACTAGATAACTGCCTGTGGTAACCAACCCAATGATGCTCATTGTTGCACATGTCCTAAATAGTTAGCATGGATTCACACTTTCATTCTGAGCATACGCTCCCAATTGATATACCCATTCCCGCCTAACTCTAGTCACGGTTCACAATTCATGTAGCACACTCCAATTGATATAATCATTCCTGCCTAATCTTACTATGGCTTATGACTACCATGACACACTCTTAGCCGTTACAACTATCCTACTTGATATTGACATGGCTTGTGGCTTGTATAGTTATTGTTCTCATCTTTCAATGAGTTAAGATACCTCCTTATAGGCTGAATTTCCTTTAATCGTGCAACTTGAACTAGGCCCAATTAGCTCAATCAACCCACTTTTATTTTGGTGGCAACATATGCCCCTAACACTTGCGAGCCAAGGGATGACGTGGCTTGATAGGTGTGACGGTCACACAACCATCCTTCTTAAAAGCAAAGTTGTTGAAACGACATCCTATAAATATGATGAAACTAAACCTAGCTCTTTCTTCTAATCATTTTAATGTCTCTTTCTTCCAGTTCTCTCTATAATTTTCTTTTTCAACATTCTTTTGTCTATTTTTCTCAGCCGTTTTACTTTCTTTGACCAGCTTCAGCCATTCTTGCTAACTTTCTACTTTCTTCTTTAAGCCTTTAGCTCACTTTTTTGCAAATCATGATGGGTGCTTATTTTCTTTTTAATGAAGATACTCAAACTTATTGTTTGAGCCCTATCTTACCATATCTCAATTATGGACAAGAGCTTATCAATATGTCCTACTGTCCACAGATAACTAGCTGCCCTTCATAGAAGACTGGTTTGATACGTCTCTGGGCCTAGCCTTATCTCACCTCGGGTTATGAAGCCTGGTTCGAATATGCTTCTAAAGCTATAAAGGAACAAGTGGACGCAATGTGGAATTTATGACATGGTCAAATTGAGTACCAAGGATTACCCCTACAATCCCCACTTCATTTTCTTCCTACGGGGTTGCTGGAACCCTAGCATCAATGGGTTCATCTTCCCTTTCGCAATGCTTTCCCCTAACCTGATGGATATATAGAAACTAGAGAACATGGGCCTTGTAGGGAGTTCCCATAGATACATAGAAACTAGAGAAATTAGAGAATATGGGCCTACTGGGAGTTCCCATAAATACAGAGAAACTCAAAGAAATGTTTTTAAACATATATCAATTCTATTTCAAATTAATTTCCATAGAGAATGTTTTATTTTCAAAAAGACAAGAGATGCATACATATTATTATTATTAGGTAAATAATTTGCATGTCTATGTTGTATTTATTATGTATGTATTTCCTTTATTGTCCTATATAGGTTGTAGATAATGATTCTACTTATTGAGTTTGATGATTAACCCCACATCTTCCCCTTTTCAGATTCAGCTATTGGTATAGATGATATTTCAATTCCCCCATGATTACTGACAATACTTTTTGGTGAGCTTCATTTTATAGTAAAACAATTAATGTTATGACTTATGTCAGTTTAAAGTTGCTCCAATAATATTCAGAAAAGGGTCCTCGGATATTATTTAGTATGTACAATCATTTTACTATGATATACGTGGTTTAAGATTGTTTATTTAAGTAATAGATTTTAGAATGATTTGGAAGGATAAAGCATTTTATATACTTTATGAATAAAATTTTTGAAAGGTTATAAAAAATTTATTTATTTATTTTTATTATGTATAATAAGCATTAAATTAATAATTTATTATGTATTATTACATAAAATTAATTCCAAAAGCTTTTCTAAGGAATAGTATCCCTTATATTTCAGCGACGATATTTGAGTGTAGAAAGCAACTACGAAACATGGGAGCATATAAAGATTGTCAGAAAAACAGAACATATATAATCGTAGAAAAAGACATGTCCAGAAATCTAGAAATCATTACATTGGCAATCCATGTACTGCAATTAAATGAAAGACGTAGATGTAGGTAGTACATACTGGCTATACTTCAAAATCATGCGGGACGATTAACCTTCGCGGTAAATGAACCACGTGCTACTTAAGCAAGCGAAGCTTTAGGTGATGAACTGAACATAGATGGGCGAGGTGGCAAGGAGACGGCAGTAACATCCTCAAGCATCTGGGTAACCTTCTTCATGGAGGGTCTCAGAGAAGGATCCTCTTGAACGCACCAAATTGCTACCATCACAAGCTTTTCTACTTTCCCAATGTCATTCCTTGCTTCCTCGTCATTTGCTACCAGTTTAGATAATTTTCCAAGTCTATAACAATCATATGCCCAATCTATGAGCACTTGTTCTTCATTTGACATTGAAAAGGCAACACTTGATTTGCAGCATATGAGCTCTAATAGCACCACTCCAAAGCTGTAGACATCTACTTTGGTTGTGATTGATGCCTTAAAGAACCATTCAGGAGCGAAGTAACCAACTGTCCCTCTCAAACCTGTCCTAGCAGCTCGAGTTTGCTCTGCCAACAATAGCTTTGCTAACCCAAAATCAGAAATCCTAGGCGTGAATAACTCGTCTAGGAGTATATTATGAGGCTTTATGTCACAGTGAATGATTTGGGTGCTGCACTCTTCATGCAAATATGTGAGACCTCTAGCAATTCCTAGGGCAATTTGTACTCTCTGGTTCCAGTGAGGCCTAGAAATTCCAAAGAGAAAGCTTGCCAATGAGCCATTACTCATGTACTCATAGACTAGAAGACGATGCTCCCCTTCTTCGCAGTAACCAAGCAAACGAACCAAATTCCTGTGGTGTGTTTGTCCAATTACGCTCACTTCTGCTTTGAACTCATTATCTCCTTCCTGCACCACTTTATCTAACTTCTTAACAGCAACATACCTCCTGGAGTCAGATGCTAAGACCCCTTTATATACTGTTCCATAACCGCCACGACCCAATATTTGTTTGAAGCCTCTGGTTGCCTTTTCAAGCTCTTTGTATGTGTAGCTTCTAACTGTTGCTGATGTCAAGCTTGTGACTGGTTGCTGGCCTAAGAGCTTTCTTTTGTGTAAGAAAACGAAAACCCCAACAAATCCAAGTAATAAGAGAATGTTAAGGAAGACTGAGCCCCCAAGAAGAAATGACAAGACAAGCGTTAGATAGGAGCGCTTTTTGTTGTTGGAGCCACGTTTGCGAAACTTGACGAAAGCTATTCTATCAACGGTTAAGCTTTTCCTTCCATTGCTCAAAGGGTACCTCTTCTTCCAACAATTTCCGATGCCGCTGTTGTTTTGATATATAGCTGCAGCACAGAAGCAATCCTCACGACATTTTTCTTTACACTCGTCCTTACCAAAACCACCCGTCAGATGTTCATAATCAGAGAAAGGCCAGTCCAAATTTTGATGCTCGATGAAATCTACTTGACCTGGATCCTCTTCCCACCCATCAATCTGGCAACTTGGAAGTGGAAAATCTGGCCTACATGCCGTTAGATTGTTTTCATCACTGGCCTGCACAAAACTAGAATAGTGATCTGGGCACAAGCATTCAGGGTTCCCATTGATGGAAACGCAGAAACTATTGAGACCGCACACAACATTTCCACTTTCCGTTGAGATTGCAACACAGATGTCATCGGGAAATCTTTGCAAATCATTCCACCCTGAAGAGCAGCTGTCACCAACAACACTATTAACAGGTCTCGGGTGCTTGGATAGCCTGAAGACTCCATCGGGGTCAATTCTAGCCATGAAGTAGTACTCTTTCGAATCAGGGATACCACTTGTGACGCCGTAAATCACTGCGGCCGCCTCATCTGCGATATAAAAGCTTCCAGACTCGTCGAAGACCATCCGTGACCCGCGATTATCGGTTCCGCTTGCCCAGTATGCTGTATGTTGGAGGCTTCCAGATTTCGATGAATAGTAAAGAACCAAATTGCCATCACCCTGCCAGCTGAGATTGAAATTCCCATTGGAGAAACTTGTGTCCGATTGACGGGCTTGGAGAGTCACTTGCGTCGAATTAGAGAAGTTCTGACCGGGGAGAAGCGTGTCAGTTGGCTCCCCAAAACTCTCCCAAACGAGACCACCGTTCTTGTGCCGAAGCACAAAATTTCCGTCATCTTGCATAGAAGCACAGGATACTGTGAGATTGTCTTGGTTTGGAGTTGGACGTTGCCACCATATGTTGCCTTTGGGATCATATATAATAAGCCCATCGCTTGTTACACTGGCCGTGGACCCCGCAGGAGCTAGACGGTCTGGTTTTGCGTACCAAACTACGGTTTGATTGGGCAATTTGTTAAACCGAATGGCAAGCAGGGCCGCAAAGCTTTGATTATCGAATTGAGCGTATTGGAAGCCAAAAGCAAAATCCTGAGACGGCGAAGTCCATGAGGACGAGGCGTTAGTGGATAGAGGGGAAAGATCGTGCTTTGGATTTTGGCAGTCCAAAATAGCAATGGAAGGTAGAGATGAGAAGAAGGGGAGAATAAGGATTAGCAGCAGGGAATTCGAGCAAAGAAAGGTCCAGGTAGTCATTGCCATTTTGCCGCCATCACCAACAATATTTCAATTTTATAGAAGAATTTTGCCCCATGGGTGGGAAACTAGGACCTAGTATTATTGGTAGCCAACGGTCCATTTCGCCTAACCATTTCATTCCATATACGCCAATTTCCTCTCGAAGAGAAGTCAATGGACTATTCGAAGGGAGGTGTTAGGTGTACAACATAAACCTAAACCCTAAACCCTAAACATAATTATAACAATAAATATAGTATAGTTGTGTATGAAAAAAAGGAAAAAAATAAGGGAGTAGAACTAATAATATTAAAATATTGAAATAAGGAAGAAAAATTAATGATGGTGTAAATTTGTTATCAAATTTTATTGTACATTAGGCATTTTTCTTATTAAAAAGCAAACAACTTGTCACTGAACAATATTGACGAGCAGTAAGATGATTCAAAGTTGTTTCTTATTTAATTTTTTCAAAAGAAAATTTTGAATTTGATATATTGCATTTTTTTAAATTCATTAGAGCTTCGTTATATAATTTAATTAAATCTAGCAATGTCAGATTTTGTTTATTTGGACTTTAATGTATACGAAATTTCACTTTTATTTTTTCTCTCTCATGTTTTTATATTTATAAAAATAATTATTAAAAATATACACAAAATCTTCATTTTAGTCCATATAAAATTTCAAATCAGATAAATTGGTCCATGTAAAAAGAAACTCTTAAATTAGTCCCTATAAAATTGAATAGTTGGATAAATTGATTATTGCACAAAAAAAGAAACTCAAATTAATTCAAGCAAAAAATGAATTGTCAGTATAATTAGCCCCTAGCCCAACTTGACAAATGGACATATTTATCTTATTATTTAATTTTTTTGGGACTAATTTGTCTAGCTATTGAATTTTTGTCGGAACAAATATGAGAGTTTTTATTTATAGACTAATTTATCCAATAATGTAATTTTACAGGGACCAATTTGATTTTTTGTTGTTGGAAGGAACAATTTGTCCTACTTAAAATTTTAGATGCTAAAATGAGATTGTTAAAAATATATTAATAACTTTAATACAGCTAATATTTATAGAATAAAATTTAAAATAATCAAATTCATTATAACTATAGCTAATAAATATTTATTTTCATTAAGAAAACTAATAAATATTTAAATAATTATGTTATTTATACTTATAATTAAATAAAGAGTAATGTTTTCACTCAGTTATAACTTTTTGTTATATTTTAAAGTAAGAAACATAAAAATATCAAAATATATGAAAGAACAAAGTATTGGTATTTGTTGATTATTTATATTATATTAAAATGACAAATATTATCTTGGTAGGGTTTATTGGCTATTGCCACTTTCACTAAAACTCCTTCTCATTGAATGTCACAAAAATGTCTTTCTTTTATTTTAGCTAAAAGAATGACTAGTTAACATGAATTAGTTATTAACAATCATAATAATATAAAAAATTATTATTATTAATTTATAAATTGAAAATAATTTAATTAATTAAAAATATTTAATACTAAAGTAGTTTTATATAGTCTAATTATTGACTATATAATTATTCAGTCATAAGGCTAATTATTGACTACAGTAGTTTTATATAGTCTAGTGAAGGCAAGAGTGTGAGCACCCTTCAACCAAAAAATATTTACAAATTTCATTAATAAAAATTAAAGATCCGTCTCAAAGAACTACAAGTAAAAAAAAAAAGTAGAGAAGAGATCACCTAACTACACTACCATTAAGAGCGTGACCAAATTTTAATTAATTAGAAAAAAAGTTTAAGCTCATAGCATATGTGTTTACTTACATTTTTTTTAGTTTGTATTTTTTGATAGAGTGAAGTTAATATAGAAATAAAGTCTTTTAACAATAATATTCTATCATGAAAGTTCAAATTCAAACTTTTCTTTTGAAAAAATAAATAAGAAACTGCTTTGAATCATCCAAGTGCCCATCAATATTGTTTATTGACTAGTTGTTTAATAATCCATTGACTTATATTCGAGAGGAAAGCGTCAACAGAATGCAAAGGTTCGGCAAAATCGATTGGTATATTACAATTGGATGATAAAATATAATTTTTTAAATTAAATCTTGTCAATAGCAATATTTTGACTTATATTCGAGAAGAAAGCGTCTACAGAATGGAATGGTTCGGAAAAATGGATTGGTAGACTACGATTGGATAATGAAATATAATTTTTTAAATTAGATCTTGTCAATAACAATATTTTAATACACACACACACACAGAGACATACATACATACATGGTCGTGAGATGAGCGATTTTATATGAGAGTAAGGAGAGTAAATTTGAGCCATCAAATATTATATTAATTATAAGGATTAAAAACACAAAGTCATATGACTTTTTAAGTGATTATGTAATCTTTTAATAACTTTCAACCATGATCATTTATGTATAATTATACGGCTCAAACTCAATCCTCTCACTTTCATATAAAATCACTCCTCCATTAAATGTGTGTGGTGAGGTTTTAAAAAACTCACTCATTCATAATTAAAACCCTAAACCCACATTAGTTCATTGAAAAATACTATTTATTCTCATAATTTATTTATTATTGAATAGGGTGTCCACACAACTTGAACGAAATCTACATCCTATCTAAAAGTGGATGAAGTTTGAGTCAATACCATGTCCCATATAAAATGAGTAAGCATTTGCTGGCCACAAAACCAATTTAGAAAAAAAACCAGTCACAAGCGGTACAAGACGCTCCACTGCATTAATTGATGTGGAAAAAGCAGAGAACACACGACATTCTTGATTTGGTTTTTAAGTATAATTATTTCAAGGATTTTGTTTGGATTATATTTGTTTTTCTTTCGGACAAAACATTTGTTATTTTTTTGGTTTCCAAGATAATATTTGTCATTTTAATATAATATGAAAAAATCAACAAATACCAATACTTTGTTCTTTCATATATTTTGATATTTTTATACTCCTTGCTTTAAAATATAACAAAAAATTATAACAAAGTGAAAAATTTCATGATTATTTAATTATAAATATAAAAAATTAAATATTTATTTAAATATTTATTATTCTTCTCTCAAAAATAAATATTTCTTATTTTTAATTATAATGAATTTGATCATCTTAAATTTTTATTATAAGTTGTATTAAAGTTATTAATATATTTTTGACAAAACCTCATTTTAATTCCTTTAAAATTTCAGGTTAGGCAAATTGATTCCCGCAATTAAAAAAAAAATCCTAAATTGACCCCTACAAAATTGAATTATCAAACAAAATGGTCCATGAAAAACTCTCAAATTAGTCTCTAGAAAATTAAATTAAAAAAATCCCAATTTGGCCTTGCAAAACTGAATTATCAAACAAATTGGTCCATAAAAAAAATTCTCAAATTGGTTTCTATAAAATTGAGTTATAAGAAAAACCAGTCTTTAAAAAATTGAATAATCGAACAAATTAGTCCCCTAGCCCAACTTAATAAAAGGATTAATTTTTACTAAGTTGGGCTAGGGGACTAATTTGTCCTAAATTCATTAAGTTGGGCTAGGGGACTAATTTGTCCTAAATTCATTTTTACTAAGATTAATTTGAGAGGTTTTTTTTTCCTTTTCTTAGTTACCAATTTGTCCGATAATTCAATTTTTATAGGGACCAATTTGGGAGTTTCTTTTTTATAAGGATCAATTAGTCTGACTTGAAATTTCATATAGACTAAAATAAGGGTTTTGTCTATATTTTTAATAATTATTTTTATTATTTTTATAAATATAAAAACATGTGAGAAAAAATAAAAGATAAGTTTTTTATGCATTAAAGTCCAAATAAACATAATCTAATATTGCTAGCTTTAATTAAATTATACAATGAAGTTTTAATGGATGAACAAATACAATATACATATAGGATGTATCATATGAAGATCAGTTTCTTATGTGAGAAATGAGAAAAGAATTCTCATCCTCTAGATTAGTTTTAATAGTTGAGATTAAATGACAACTAAAAACATACAATGATAAGTTATTTTATTAGTTTATACGATCAAATCATAAGCCATGAGTATTCAATACAGAAGGCAAATTAACGACTACACTAGTTTTATATAGCTAGTGAAGGTAAGAGTGTGAGCACACTCTAACCAAAAAATATGTAGAAATAGAGAAGAAATCACTTAACTACACTATTATTAAGAGCGTGACCAAATTTTAATTAATTAAAAAAAGGTTTAAGCTCATAACATATGTGTTTACTTACAATTTTTTTTTTGTTTGTATTTTTCGATAGAGTGAAGTTAATATAGAAATGAAGTCTTTTAACAATAATATTTTATCATGAAAGTTCAAATTCAAACTTTTCTTTTGAAAAAATAAATAAGAAACTTTGAATCATCCAAGTGCCCAAGAGTATTGTTCATCGACTAGTTGTTTAATAATCCATTGACTTATATTTGAGAGGAAAGCATGTACATAATGTAATGGTTCAACGAAATGGATTAGTGGACTACAGTTGGATCATAAAATATAATTTTTTAAACTAAATCTTGTCAATAGCAATATTTTGACTTATATTCTAGAAGAAAGCGTCTACGGAATGGAATGGTTCGGCGAAATGGATTGGTGGACTACGGTTAGATGATGAAATATAATTTTTCAAATTAAATCTTGTCAATAGCAATATATATATATATATATATATATATATGGTCAAGTGAGAGGAGCGATTTTATATGAGAGCAAGAGGAATAAATCTAAGCCATTAAATATTATATTAATTGTAAGGATTAAAACATAAAATCATATGACTTTTTAAGTGATTATGTAGTCTTTTAATAACTTTTAATTATGATCATTGATGTATAATTATACGGCTCAAAATCAATCCCCTAACTTTCATATAAAATCATTCCTCCATTAAACGTGTGAGTTGAGGTTTTCAAAAATCCACTCATTCATAATTAACATCCTAAAGCCACTTTAGTTTAATGAAAAATGTTATTTATTCTCACACTTTATTTACTATTGAATAGAGTGTCCACCCTACCTGAATGAGATCCACATCCTATCTAATAATAGATGAGATTTTAGTCAATACCATGTCCCATATAAAATGAGTAAGCATTTGCTGGCCACAAAACCAAGTTAGGAAAAAAACCAGCCACAAGCTATACAAGGCGCTCCACCACATTAATTGATGGGGAAAAAGCAGAGAACACACGACAGACTCGATTTGGTTTTTAAGTATAATTATTTTAAGGATTTTGTTAGGATTATATTTTTTTTCCTACCAAAAATTTGTTATTTTTCTAGTTTCCAAGGTAATATTTGTCATTTTAATATAATATGAAAAAATCAACAAATACCAATACTTTGTTCTTTCATATATCTTGACATTTTTATGCTCCTTGCTTTAAAATATAACAAAAAATTATAACAAAGTGGAAACTTTCATGATTATTTAATTATCAATATAAAAAATTAAATATTTATTTAAATATTTATTCTTTTTCTCTCAAAAATAAATATTTCTTATTTTTAATTATAATGAATTTGATCATCTTAAATTTTTATTACATAAATATAAGTTGTATTAAAGTTATTAATATATTTTTGACAAAACTTCATTTTAATTCCTTTAAAATTTCAAGTCAGACAAATTGATTCCTACAATTAAAAAAAAAATCCTCAATGGGTGCTTACAAAACTAAATTATCAAATGAAATAGTCCATAAAAAACTCTCAAATTGGTCTCTAGAAAATTAAATGAAAAAAAATCCCAATTTAGCTCTGCAAAACTGAATTATCAAACAAATTGGTCCATGAAAAAATTTTCAAATTGGTCTCTACAAAATAGAGTTATAAGAAAAATTAGTCTTTGAAAAATTGAATAATCGAACAAATTAATCCTTTTATTAAGTTGGGCTAAGGACTAATTTGTCCTAAATTCGTTTTCACTATGATTAATTTGAGAGTTTTTTTTTCCTTTTTTCAGTTATCAATTTGTCTGACAATTCAATTTTTATAGGGACCAATTTGGGAGTTTCTTTTTTATAAGGACCAATTTGTCTGACTTGAAATTTCATATAGACTAAGATGAAGGTTTTGTTTATATTTTTAATAATTATTTTTATTATTTTTATAAATATAAAAACATGTGAGAAAAATAAAAGATAAGTTTTTTATACATTAAAGTCCAAATAAACATAATCTAACATTGCTAGATTTAATTAAATTATATAATGAAGTTTTAATAGATGAACAAATACAATATATACATAGGATGTATCATATGAAGATCAGTTTCTTATGTGAGAAATGAGAAAAGAATTTCATCCTCTAGATTAATTTTAATAGTTGAGATTAAATGACAACTAAAAACGTACAGCAATAAGTTATTGTATTAGTTTATACGATCAAATCATAAGCCATGAGTATTCAGTACATGAGGCTAATTAATGACTACACTAGTTTTATATAGTTAGTGAAGGCAAGAGTGTGAGCACACTCTAACCCAAAAATATGTAGAAATTTCATTAATAAAAATTAAAGATCGGTCTCAACGGACGACAAGTAAAAAAAAAAAAAATAGAGAAGAGATCACTTAACTACACTACTATTAAGAGCGTGACCAAATTTTAATTAATTAAAAAAAGGTGTAAGCTCATAACATATGTGTTTACTTACATTTTTTTTATTTGTGTTTTTCGATAGAGTGAAATTAATATAGAAATAAAGTCTTTGGCCAATAATATTTTATCATGAAAGTTCAAATTCAAACTTTTCTTTTGAAAAAATAAATAAGAAACTCCTTTGAATCATCCAAGTGTCCATCAATATTGTTTATCAACTAGTTGTTTAATAATCCATTGACTTATATTCGAGAGGAAAGCGTCCACAGAATGGAATGGTTCGGCAAAATGGATTGGTGGACTACAATTGGATGATAAAATATAATTTTTCAAATCAAATCTCGTCAATAACAAGATAGATAAAATACCATGTTAATGTAAATTTTTTCATAACCTCTTATATGAGGAATTGTTAAATTAAAACACTATATTAAAAATAAAAAATGGTGGTATATATATATATATAGGGAGAGAAGATTAAGTGAGAAGAGTGATTTTATATGAGAATAACAGGAGCAAATCTAGATCAGAGGATCCTGCATTGATGGTCAGGATTAAAATATAAAGTCATATGACTTTTTAAAGTGATCATGTAACCTTTTAGTAACTTTTAACCCTGACCATTCATGTATACTTGTATGGCTCAGATTTTATTCCCTCACTCTCATATAAAATCATTCTCTCACTATATATATATATATATATATATATATATATATATATATATATATATATATATATATATATATACATACAGATACACACACATGGGGAGGGGGAGAGAAAGAGAGAAAGAGAGAAAGAACGGATCTGTTTACTCTAGGAGTATATCTTGGTATACCTACTCTATTGAATAACTTTTTATAGATCAAATTTTATCAATTCAACTGTTAAACGAAAAGTTTCTACTACATAGATCAAATGTATAAAACTTCAAAACATTGTAAAATAGTTTGATACTTCATCATTTCTTTTCATTTGGATACACAACATAGTTTTAAAAATATATGTAAATCTTGAGTATTGGATAATATATTTATCAATGGCCAATTTTTCTGAAATTTAGTATGCTTTATCATCAAGATAATATTACATAATTAATAATTGGATTGATGAAATATGTTTATAAGAGAGTAAGTATAGCATATTTACTCTTGGAGTAAACAGATTTCTCCTTATGTATATATAGAGTCCATGGAAAAGAGAATATGGGACAAAATTCTCCTATAATATTGAAGTTATTGCAAAAGAAAGAAAACAAAGGGAAAGAAGAAATGAGGGGAGAAGATCAAATTCTCTATTGCTTTCAGTGTATATAATAATGTGACTATAGGTCTTTATTTATAGACAATATAATTGGAATGATTTAAAGAATCATATTTATTGACACTAAATAGGGTCTTAATCAATCACCTAAATCTATTAATGGACATCCACATGATATCTGATTTATAACACTTCCCCTTGGATGTCCGTGGGATAAATAACATCCCTTACTAAAAATCTTACTAAGAAAAAAAATATCGTGGTAAAAAAATCTTAGTGAAGGGAAAAAGAGTTCATATGTCTTGTAATATGTATACTTAGCTGCCTTATTCAAAACTTATTAGGAAAACCCATTTTGGGACAAGACCTTGGTTAAGGAAAAAGAGTAAAGCACGTATTACTCCCTCTAATGGCAACGTCACTGAATATCTTGAAGCCTACGCATTCCAATCTTGTGTACCAACTTCTCAAAAGTAGATGTAGGTAATGCTTTAATGAACAAATCTACCAAATTGTCACTTGAACAAATTTGTTGAACATCAATTACTCCTTTTTTTTTTTAAGATTATGCGTAAAAAAGAATTTTAGAGAAATATATTTTGTTCTATCTCCTTTGATATACCCTTCTGTCAATCGAGCTATACACGCAGCATTGTCCCGATGGTGGTGGATAAAATGATCAGCACTTGATTTGGAGCTTCAAATGCTCCCCACTTAATTGTAATAAAATTACTTAATTACCACTTCAATCCCTCATCAACCATTCATCCTTTTCTCCTTTATCAATGTCTCTTAGCTACCACCGTTGTCTTCAGCAGTGGCATCACACCTACCATCGTTGCCAACATTGTAGCCTTTGCCACCCCGTTGGTGTGACTACCACCACTAAATCCATCTCCCTTTTTATACACGTTTTGTTTTGTATGTTAAAGTATCACCATCACAAATCTGAGTTTTTTTTCCAATCTATTTTCAAAAGACAATGTGATATATTTGTTCCCAAAAATATTATTGGCTTCAAAAAATTTTGTTGTGGTAAAATTTTGTTGGGCTAAATTAAGAGAATAAATAAACACAAGGAACAAACTTACTTTTTATCCCAAAGTGCAGTGTGTGATTACATTAAAGAGTGGAATCTACTCCTTAGTTATGAATTCTCCAAGTACTAAATTATAATAAGTTCTAGACTCGAATTAAAGAAGGAATTATTATATATAACATATGGAAATAGTATAATATCAACAAAAAAGCTTTAGAACATGGAAACAAAGATTTGAAGTTTGACCATCTACATTGCACTATGCCTAAGAGGAAAGAAAAATGGAAACTAAGACAAAAAAGTGATAAAAGTTGTGTATATGACTTGTTGTTCCCCCTTCTCCTATTCTCTGATCCTTTTGTACTGATTTTGAAGTCATTCCCACTAGATAACTGTCCATGGTAACCAACCCAATGGTACTCATTGTTGCACATGTCCTAAATAGTTAGCATGGATTCACACTTTCACTTTGAGCATACGATCCCAGTTGATATACCCATTCTTGCCTAACTCTAGTCATGGTTCACGATTCATGTAGCATACTCCATTTGATATAATCGTTCCTGCCTAATCTTACTATGGCTTATGACTACCATGGCACACTCTTAGCCATTACAACTGTCCCACTTGATATTGCCTTGGCTTGTGGCTTGTATAGCTATTGTTCTCAACTTTCAATGAGTTGAGATACCTCCTTATAGGCCGAATATCCTTTAATCGTGCAACTTGAACTAGGCCCAATTAGCTCAATCAACCCACTTTTATTTTGGTGGCAACATATGCCCCTACAGCCACAAGCCAAGGGATGACGTGGCTTGATAGGTGTGACGGTCACATCATCATCCTTCTTAATAACAAAGTTGTTGAAACCACATCCCATAAATATGATGAAACTAAACCCAGCTCCTTCTTCTAATCATTTTAATGTCTCTTTCTTTTAGCTTTCTCTACGATTTTCTTCTTCAACATTCTTTTGTCTATTTTTCTTAGCCAGTTTACTTTCTTTGACCAACTTCAGCCATTCTTGCTAACTTTTTGCTTTCTTCTTTACGCCTTCAGCTCACTTTCTTGCGAATCATGATGGGTGCTTTTTTTTTTTTTAATGAAGATACTCAAACTTATCATTTGAGCCCTATCTTACCATACCTTGATTTTGGACAAGAGCTTATCAATATGTCCTACTGTCCCCAGATAACTAGCTGCCCTTCATAGAAGACTGGTTTGATACGTCTCTGGGCCTGGCTTGATCTCACCTTGAGTTATGAAGCTTGGTTCGAACGTGTTTCTAAAGCTATAAAGGAAAGAGTAAACGCAATATGGAATTTATGACATGGTCAAATTGAGTACCAAGGATTACCCCCACAATCCCCACTTCATTTTCTCCCTATGGGGTTGCTAGAACCCTAGCATCACTGGGTTCATCTTCCTTTTCACAATGCTTTCCCCTAGCCTGATGGATAGATAGAAACTAGAGAATATGGGCTTGGTAGGGAGTTCCCATAGATATATAGAAACTAGAGAAATTCAGAGAAATCAGAGAATATGGGCCTACAGGGAGTTCCCATAAATACAGAGAATCGCAGAGAAATGTTTTTAAACAAATATGAATTCTATTTCAGATTAATTTCCATAGAGAATGTTTTATTTTAAAAAGGACAAGAGATGCATACATATTATTATTATTATTAGGTAAATAATTTGCATGTCTATGTTGTATTTATTATGTATGTATGTCCCTTATTATCCTATATAGGTTGTAGATAATGATTCTACTTATTGAGTTTGATGATTAACCCCACATCTTCCCCTTTTCAGATTCAGCTATTAGTACAGAAGATATCTCAATTCCTTATGATTACTGACAATACTTTTTGGCGAGCTTCATTTTACAGTAAAAAAATTAATTATATGATTTATGTTAGTTTAAAGTTACTCCAATAATATGCAGAAAGGGTCCTCGAATATTATTTAGCATATACAATTATTTTATTATTATTTTCTTTTTATGAAATTTTCTAGAAACATGGTTTAAAATTGTTTATTTGAGTAATAGATTTGGGAACAATTTGGAAGGATAAAGCATTTTATATATTTCATGAATAAAATTTTCAAAAGATTATAAGAAATTTATTTATTTATTTAATTATTTATTTATTTTTATTATGTATTATA
This sequence comes from Dalbergia cochinchinensis, assembly GCA_031216125.1. Taxonomy (NCBI): domain Eukaryota; kingdom Viridiplantae; phylum Streptophyta; class Magnoliopsida; order Fabales; family Fabaceae; genus Dalbergia; species Dalbergia cochinchinensis. Next base: position 45,456,321 of record CM062373.1, on the reverse strand, counting down.
AGCATTATATTAATTTATTATGCATTATTACATAAAATTAATTCCAAAAGCTTTCATAAGGGATCGTATCCCTTATATTTCGGCGACGATTTTTGAGTTGTGAAAGCAACTACAAAAGATGGGAGCATATAAAGATCGTCCGAAAAATAGAACATATATAATCGTAGAAAAGACATGTCCAGAGATCTAGAAATCATTACATTGGCAATCCATGTACTGCAATTAAATGAAAACGTAGATGTAGGTACATACTGGCTATACTTCAAAGTCATGCGGGACAATTAACTTTCGCGGTAAATGAACCACATGCTACTTAAGCAAGTGAAGCTGTAGGTGATGAACCGAACATAGATGGGCGAGGTGGCAAAGAGATGCCAGTAACATCCTCAAGCATCTGGGTAACCTTCTTCATGGAGGGTCTCAGAGAAGGATCCTCTTGAACGCACCAAATTGCTACCATCACAAGCTTTTCTACTTTCCCAATGTCATTCCTTGCTTCCTCATCATTTTCTACCAATTTAGATAATTTTCCAAGTCTATAACAATCATATGCCCAATCTATGAGCACTTGTTCTTCATTTGACATTGAAAAGGCAACACTTGATTTGCAGCATATGAGCTCTAATAGCACCACTCCAAAGCTGTAGACATCTACTTTGGTTGTGATTGATGCCTTAAAGAACCATTCAGGAGCGAAGTAACCAACTGTCCCTCTCAAACCTGTCCTAGCAGCTCTAGTTTGGTCTGCCAACAATAGCTTTGCTAACCCAAAATCAGAAATCCTAGGCGTAAATAACTCGTCTAGGAGTATATTATGAGGCTTTATGTCACAGTGAATGATTTGGGTGCTGCACTCTTCATGCAAATATGCGAGACCCCTAGCAATTCCTAGGGCAATTTGTACTCTCTGGTTCCAATGGGGCCTAGAAATCCCAAAGAGAAAGCTTGCCAATGAGCCATTACTCATGTACTCATAGACTAGAAGACGATGCTCCCCCTCTTCACAGTAACCAAGCAAACGAACCAAATTCCTGTGGTGTGTTTGTCCAATTACGCTCACTTCTGCTTTGAACTCATTATCTCCTTCCTGCACCACTTTATCTAACTTCTTAACAGCAACATACCTCCTGGAGTCAGATGCTAAGACCCCTTTATATACTGTTCCATAACCGCCACGACCCAATATTTGTTTGAAGCCTCTGGTTGCCTTTTCAAGCTCTTTGTATGTGTAGCTTCTAACTGTTGCTGATGTCAAGCTTGTGACTGGTTGCTGGCCTAAGAGCTTTCTTTTGTGTAAGAAAACGAAAACCCCAACAAATCCAAGTAATAAGAGAATGTTGAGGAAGACTGAGCCCCCAAGAAGAAATGACAAGACAAGCGTTAGATAGGGGCGTTTTTTGTTGTTGGAGTCTAGTTTGCGAAACTTGAGGAAAAGTACTGTTCCTTTTTCACCTATGCTACTAGATCTCCCGTTGCTTAAAGGGTACTTCTTCTTCCAGCAGTGTCCAACGTCGCCCTGTTTGTTGTATACGGCTGCAGCACAGAAGCAATCGACACGACATTTCTCTTTACAAATTTCCTTCTCAAAGGGACCCTGCTCATATTCGTAATCGGAAAAAGGCCAGTTTAAATTTGAATGCTCCGTGAAATCTACTTGACCTGGATCCATCTCCCACCCATCATTCAAGCAGCTAGGTGGTGGAAAATCTGGCCTACAACTCGTCAGATTGTCCAGTTGAAAAGGAGAGTAATGATCAGGGCACATGCAATCATACTTGTCATTGATGGAAACACAATAACTATTAAGACCACAGAGAAAACTTTCCTTTTCATCTATGACTCTAAGACAAATATCAGGAGGAATATTTTCCAACCTATTCCACTCTGAAGCACAACTGTCACCACCAACTCCGGCATTTCTCCGCAAAGAGTATAGTCTGAAGACTCCATCGGGGTCAATTCTAACCATGTAGTAGTACTCTTTCGAACCAGGGATACCACTTGTGACATTGTAAATCACTGCGGCCGCCTCATCTGCAATATAAAACCTTCCAGACTCGTCGAAGACTATCCGTGACCCGCGATTATCAGTTTCGCTTTCCCAGTATGCTCCATGTTGTACGCTTCCAGATTTCGATGAATAGTAAAGAACCAAATTGCCATCACCCTGCCAGCTGAGATCGAAATTCCCATTGGAGAAACTTGTGTCCGATTGACGGGCTTGGAGAGTCACTGGCGTCGACTTAGAGAAGTTCTGACCGGGGAGAATCGTGTCAGTTGGCTCCCCAAAACTCTCCCAAACGAGACTACCGTTCTTGTGCCGAAGCACAAAATTTCCGTCATCTTGCATAGAAGCACAGGATACTGTGAGATTGTCTTGGTTTGGAGTTGGACGTTGCCACCTTATGTTGCCTTTGGGATCAAATATAATAATCCCATCGCTTGTTACACTGGCCGTGGACCCCGCAGGAACTGGACGGTCTGGTTTTGCATACCAAACTATGGTTTGATTAGATGATTTGGTGAACCGAATGGCAAGCAGGGGCTGGGGTACGGGGCCTTGATCATTGAATGGAGCAAATTGAAAGCCAAGAGCAAAAACCCCAGATGACGAATTCCATGAAGACAAGGGGTCAGTGGATAGAGGGGGAAGATCACGAATTGGATCTTGGCAGTCGGAAATAGCAATGGTAGGTGGGGATGGGAGGAAGGGGAGAATTAGAATTAACAGCAGAAGAGAATTGGAACGAAGACAGGCGCATGTGCCCATCGTTGTTTTCTCTGTATTCGAAAACAGGTGATTCAATTTTATAGAAGGTTTTTGTCGCATGTTACCCTTTTACGCGGTGAACGACGACATCGAAATTATGTGTTATTCTATTGAATATTGATAGTCGACCATTCCGCGGTGGTTTCTAGTGTGCCTTCGGCTTATGACAAGGAATAGTGAAGTGAGGAAGTGGTCAATGGAAGAGGGGACACTTGGAGACCTTAGAGAAGTGTCATTGACCAGATAAATTTAAACTGCTCCTTATGAGTTGAAGACCACCGTACTCCTTCCTCCACGTCCAGTTGCTAACCATAGTTGGCCCTCATCGATGGACCGAGTCAAGGTCTTCGATGTCAGGATGTGACCGGAAATGTCACCGGCATTCATGGCCCTTGTCTCTCACAAATACCAAAATAGCATCTTGGGTCCAATGGGAATGGAGAATGTCTTGGGTTGGGAACGGGAATGCTTGTTCGGTGTTTTTGGAGATTTAGAGTGAGATTTATGATCTGTTGTCCATCAATGATGGAGGTGGTGGTGGAGTGTTTGGATTGGAGTGGCATAAGAACAGAGTTTGAATCGTAGGTGGAGATGCGAGGAAGGGGAGAATTAGGATTAACAGTAGAGAATTGGAACGAAGACAGGCACATGTGCCCACCGTTGCTTTCTCTGAATTCGAGAACAGGTGTTTCACTTTTATGGAAGAGTGTTGTCCCACGTTACCCCTTTTATGCGCTGAACAATGACTTCGAAATTACGTGTTATTCTATTGAATATTGATGGTCGACCATTCTATTGCACAGCACCATTTGATTTGGTCAAGATTTGGCGCTTTCACACTTTCCGAAGATAATGATGAAATCGATTATCATAACTTTATCAAAAATTAATGGTAAGTCTTTTTTAGATTACGATAAATAAAATAAATTGTCATAACTTTTTCAAAAAATTTTGTTGAGCTTTTTTTTTCAATTATGATAACTTGATAATAAATGATGGATTTAATTGAGATAATATTGCCAGTCTAAAAAATTTTATATATTCATACAACTATGTAATAATACATTTAGTAAATATAATTACTTTTAACCCTATTACTTAAAAAATTATACAAAATAAGATATTCAATTGAACGATATTATAAAACTCTTTTAATGCATTAAAATTAAACTCATAAAAAATTTCTTCAATTAATTATCATAACTTCACCATAGAAGACTACCACCAGCCTATCATCTTTATCTTTCTGTATAGGCAAAGGCTTTTTTAACAATATTTCTTTTTCATATAAAACCTAAATTGAAACTTTATTTGAATAATAAGTATTGAATTACTTAATTTGAACAAGTGACAGTATTTTATGAAAAGAAAAAAAAAACGTAATGAATAGCATGTTCTTATTTTAGACTAGATTGGACGAATAACAGGCTGAGAAATTTTCAATTCAGCATGAGGATAATGCATTAGTGATATCCACGAAGACAAGCAGTTTTGATAATAGGGATATAATTTCTCCGGGTAGATAATGACGTGCTTGAGAAGGAAAAGCAATTTTGATAACTGACGTTCGGGACTACAGAACGCAGAAAGAAAAGACAAAAGAACTAGTAGTAGACAGAGAAAGTTATAAAACGCGCAAAGTTCATTTACTCAATGTCCAATCAAGACTCATTCAAAAAATCAACCAACAATCAATCACCGCAACTTTACAAGTTACTGCAGAATTCTCCACAAAAAGATGAATGGGTAACATTAAATGCATTGAACCTTGAAATGAAGCACTATCAAAAACACTATCAAAATAGCATAATCTAAATATTAGATCAGAACCATACCACAAAAACAAATTAGTCATCCTCCATCGGAATATCTGGAATGTCAAACCTATCTTCTTCAATAGGCTTCTTTATCAAAGACAGTAGAGTCGGTATTGGGTTGTCAAGGAAACAATACAACGTAAGGTGAAAAAAAACAAAGGATAGACAAAATCACAATTGGGTTGGATCCATACGAGTTTGAATTTGACACATGCTTTGTTTAAGAAATTCTCTGACACAACTATGTAAAAATAGTTAATCTAATCAAATCTCCTTTTACATGAATTTTCAAATAGTGGGACAAAAATAAATTGTAGTTGCTTATTTGACATTACATAATTAGATAGTTGTAAATTTTTTGATATCATCAGTGTATTAAAGTTTTTTACATCATTAGTGTATCAAAATAACATTCATATCTAGTGTATAAATTTTACTCATTCCTTTTTTCTGGTCAATATTAAAAATAGCTTAAAAATTTAAAATTAATCCGAAGGTTATGTTTTTTTATTTTTCGAATTGCAAATGACATTGTGTATGTGATGTCCTTCTGTGCACAGCAGAGTCCAATACAAGGACCAACATGAGCACATGACTGATGTATTAACACATCTGTGCTTTACGACCTACAAGAAGGCGGATGTTACTACGTTTTTTCCCGCAAAATTTGATGCTCGTCTTTTGCCCATTGTTATTTCTTTATACAGTATGTATTCTTTCTTTTTTTTTTGCCCCCTGCAATCTCAATATTTAGAAGTTTACATCTTACACTGATTTTTTTACCGCAAGACCCAATTTGAGGTTTAGGAAAGACAAGCAGGGTATATAAGTTAAGCAACAAAGAAAAGGATATATACTGACATATGATCGTCCTCTTTTTCATCTTGATTGCAGCTGTGGTTTAGCTCTCTACTAATTTCGGGGGTAATCTGCAATAGGAGAATGAACTCACCAATTTATGAACAGATACTTGAAACACATGGAAAGCAGCCCATCAGAGACAATGAACTCACCAATTTATGGTTTTGCTTTTCCAGTAGAACCCTTAAGTGATCCTTATCTTCCTTCCGCAGCTCATTTTTGTACCTGAAAGAAATATCAAATGAGAACACTAAATTCAAATGCCTACAGAAAAATTAATGATAATTGCTACTTGGGACAGATTAGGATGGCATGACATATAGGTAAGATAAGGTTACACACTATATAATAAGATGCATATATAACAAATAGCAGGTTGTAGGCACAAGAAGAGAAGCACAAAAAATAAGAAATTGATGGACACTAAGACAGCATGGGACAGGACATTCAATAACAGAAATTATTGCATTCTAAGATATAAACTAAGCCAAGAGAAACATATACCTCAAGTAGTTAAGGAAAATGGTGACTCACTGACCCCTGCACAAATGCAAGAAGTCACTGGTGCCATATAACAGGCACAGTTCTAGTTTCATAGAGAGATCTCATAAAATGATCCCTTACAGCGTCAACCACACTGCATGACAAAGCATTTTTTTCCTCCAAAAATAGGCTTATGAAGTAGCTGCAATAATTATCACAATTAGTTGCTACATACTGAGGGAAAAGATAAGCAAGTTTATAGTGCTATATTACTCTAAAACCCCAACTTGACACATTAATCATTTTAGCAAAGTGCATTTTAAGTTGCCCCACTTCTTTTGAATCCTATTTTATTAAGCTTGACCATTGTCCTACTTAGGACCCTAAAGTTATATGTAACAATTTTTAATGTACTAATTACTATATGGTATTATTAAAGACTAGTTATTTCATTGTTTAGAATAACTAACACTTGTTGTTGTTGTTGTTGTTGTTGTTATAATTACTATTCTTATACATGTATATCAGATGAGGGAGAGAGAATATTTAGATATACATGTACATATTTGTAGACAACGATTATATAATTAATTTTGCATTCCAGTTTTTGTAATTCCAATTCTTAATTTCGACAGCAAAGGGTAAGGCCCACTCACTGATTCTTTTTCACCTCAGCTATGGACAAATTACGCTTAATTAAACAACAAATGATTACAAAATCAAATACCTTGTGGCACCACAATATTCCTGCCCCACCAGCTTCAACAGCACAACACTGTAAACACATTGAGAGGTTTGTGTGAATCAGACAATGCATATAACTCAAGTTCTAATCACACAAACTTTTAACTTATTGCTACATGAACATTTGTGCACTAAGTGTCCACCTCTAATAGTAAATTTTTGAACTTTGAGAAGCAACAAATGTAAACCAATAGACTTGCCACTATACGAACATTATATAACAAGAACAAATTTAAGGGGAGAAGTTTGGTATAACTCACAAAGCTTGTGTGGAACTGTTTGAGAAAAACTATTAATATAAATCTAGGCTACTTTGTAGTGAAACCAAAACACTAGTCAAATTTTATAACTTCAAGGCATGATAGGCCAACTTAACATACCTTGAATGATGTGAAGGAATAGAAACATTTTTTATAATGCTTCCAACAATCCTATCTTCCCTGCGAGTGCATGTGTGGAACTGTAGATGAAAAATATTGTGAAAATCCACAGGAAAAATGAATGAACATGTTGAGTTGTAGATTTTGTCAAGAACACACATGATTTGTCTAAACTGTAATATAATATTATTCTGCTTCAATAAATAATTAAAGGGAATATATTTGTCATTCTATAAAATAAAATCTGAACCCAAATTTATATATTTATATACGTACCGCCTTTACACTGCATGCTTTTCAATTCAGAAATCATACAGTCTTCACATGTTCCAAAAGCTTAAACAATATTAAATTAGATTCAAAAGCAAACTTTATACCATCAATTTAAGAATTAATTGAAATTGAATACATTGCATATCACTGAAACAATCCATGGATTCATGCAACAGAAGCTCAAAGAAAGGAAAAGGGAGAGAAGTTGTGATTGTGATGAATAAGTGTATTAAAAGGGTGTATACATACACACACAGATACACAAGTGTAGAGGGACACAAGCTTCTACAGAAAAGGCGCGAATGATAGCATGAGTTAAACTCAAAACAACTGACAGCTAACAGACTTAGCTACACTTAACAATCACAAGTAGAACCTAAGAAAATATCAACAAATGATCATTCAGAACATCAAAAGATCAAAGCAATGCAAACAAGAAATAATTGCATACCCGACATAGTGGAAACAAAATTCCCTTAAAGAATGCAGCAGGTTTGTACAAAGCCTTTTTGAGAGCTTGATGTACAGCAAAATGCAGCCTTTTATTTTTCCTTATTTCCTCCCTCACTCTTGGAAGCAAGACAAGCTTGTAGAAGCATTCTGCCTTTTTCGCATCAAAATTAGAAGCAAAAATCCTAGCAACTTCATACAAAGCATTTGGTGACCAATTCTCAGGTTCAGTTATACACAAGATCTCCTCCCACAGCTGCATGGAAGAGATGTGTTTGATTGCCTTGGGTATTTTGCATACAGTATATTTGCTAAGATGAGTTCCCACCCTGAAGTGTTAAAGAGACAAAATCAATGAGACATGATATAGAAATCACATATCAAGAAGCTAACAATCCCAATAAAAAGGAATTTATTCATCTAATCTTTATACTAATAAAAAAGAATTTGGATTGGATTTGAAATTATCCCTTGTACATGTCAATTATGGATTTGTCTGCACAAAGAACAATATCATAAAGAATAAGAAAGAATAAAAATTAATCCTCCATCAGAACAAAACAAAACAAAGACGAGGAAAAGTGGATGCAGCTTAACGCTACCCAAAGTAACAGAAGAATCATTTTCTTTTATTCTTTCTACAATGCAGTCAGCAATTGTTTTCTGCCAACCCTGATCCTTTGATAAGAAGACCTCCATTATTCTCTCAACCTCCTCATCAATCTCCTCCTGAATAAAAAAGAATATTAAACAATGAAAATCAAAACACGGTATTACATTTCATTCAACAAAGCCTGAAGATACAAAATCCTAATTCAGTCCAAAATTTTTGATTAATACACATAAATAAGCATTTTTTCACTTTCTACTAGTAAAAAGCATTGAATTTAAAAGTAATCTTTCAGCCCAATTCCTAGTGAAAAATGCGAATTTGCATCCGGGTCAAACAGATACTCTTCCCAAGGAAAAAGGAAAATGAACAAACAACCACATAGAAAGTGTCAATGAGAGAGTTCACTCACTTCATATCCACCAAATTGGTTCTGTGTCCCGGAGAAAGCAGCAAAGTCATCGATATCATCTTTGTATTCCATGACCTTGGGCAGCTCTTCGATTCCATGGAAAGAACTCTTGGTGCACTCCTTTCCTCCTCCTCCTCCTCCTGGACCTCCTTCTGCTGAATCAGAGCCTCCTTCATGCTCTTGGAGCTGATATTGGAATCGATCAAATTTCTTTCCTTCTGGTGCTGTTTGGGGGCTTTTGAACGCTTCTTCAACTTCAAGGACTCAGTGCCATCAGGGACAAATGGTTCTGGATTCTGAATCCTTTCCTTCCTCTTTGGCTTCGCTATTGATGATGAAGCTCCTTCTTCTTATCCACCAGGGGAAAAAAAAAAAAGAAACCTCTATTGCTTCTTCTATCTACAAACAGGAAAAAAAAAATGGTTATTAAACTTGAAAATTCAAATTAATTGTCGATAAAAAAAAAAGAAAGCATGCAACACAATTTAACAATTACAAAACATAAATAAACAAGTAGAAGACAAGACATCCATCTCATGCCAAAACAAAACAATGAAACCCAATTAAACCAAACAAGCACAATTTAACTTTGAAATATCCTATAGAATAGAACCGCAGACCAAACAGCTCTCTATCTAAGGTGCCAATCCAGAATCAAAACAGAACCAACCACATATCGTCAAAACAGCCAGAACAAAAATCGATATCGAGAAATCAACTCAAGCTCTCTCCTGATGAACACAGAATAACCAACCAAAACCAAAAATTATTTAGCCAAAAACAAAAACTAAATATCATACAGGGGAAAAATATACACACACAGATATATATATATATATATATATACACACACACACACCCAACTCAGACACACAAAACGATCGCAAGTTGAGGGAGGGTGGAACTTACCGCCGGCAGCAGCAGCGAAGAACACGGTGGGTGACGGAAGGGGCGACGCTGAGAGGCCGTGAGGTCGGCGGTTTCTTGTGAGGCAATCAGGCAACCTCTTTGTTTGCTTTCTTCACTCTACAGCTTCAGCATGAGAGGGTAAGAGGGCTGCAGCACGGGATTTTGAGGGTTTTATGGTATAGCCGTTCACGCGTTAATAGTTTTTAAAACCAGATCGATGATTGACTTAATCAGTGCATTAAATTATTAGGTCACTGATTCAATCGATGAGTCACTAGTTAAATTGGATCTAATTAAAATAATATATAAAATTACAATTTAATATAAATTATTGAATTAATATGTAATATATATATATATATATATATATATATATATATATATATATATATTTGGAGACATATATTAACAAAGAAGCATGTGGCCTAGTGGCAGCCCAATGTGCGCCTTTGGTCCGGTTCGCGCACTGTTGGCTCGCATCGGTTCAACGTTGGCATGCCCAATTCACTCCAGGTTTAACCAAAATTTACTGATTCATGTGCGGATCCGGTCCATACAAAGAACTGGACCGCCCAGGCGGCCGGTTCACCTGGTTGAATCAGTCAATCCGGTCCGATTTTAAATACACTGGTTTGAGGTTAAAAAAAACCAATCGACTGACAAAACAACCATTCGGTTCCTTCTTTACAAATCAACGAATCAAACCAAAGCGAACCGGAATTGTATGGAGGACCAATTTGTCCCTTTTTTTGAAATGTGAGAGACCAATTTGAGATTTTCAAAATCTGAGAGACTAACTTATTCCCCAATACAAACCTGAGGGATTTGTTTGGGTGTTTAGTCTTATTATTATTCTAATATTGTGACAATTTGCCTACATAAAAGTTACACCATTTATCATGTTGTATAATAAGTGTGATATCGATAATAATGAGTATGTGAAATATTAATCTCATCTTCCTTACTCCTATGATATGCCATTATGCTTATAAAGTGAGAGAAAAATATTAGTGTTGTGTGAGAGAGATCTTAGGATGAATAAACCTTTGATGTTAAATTGGTATCAGAGTTAATTAAATCCAACACCAATTTATTTAAAGAGTTTGTGAGGAATAAGAATGTTCTCATACAATTATTTTTGGAGAGTAATCATGACAAACAATTACAATGTTGTTTGGTCAGGTCCCATATTAGATGGAAAATTATATTATAGTTATTGGAAGACATTGATGACCATTCACATGAGGGCTCACAATATTTAGAGTTTTGTTGAACCAGGTTTACAAGAAGAAGCTTGTAATATCCTAAAAATAAATGCCTTTAGGCAGGTCAAGTCTAAGTTATGGCAGTATTGGAAGAAGCTAACTTAAACAAATAATGTATCCCAAAAGGAGAAAATAAATTATAAATTTATAATGAATTTTGTACATGAATGTTTTTATATAATGATATTCAGTTATTATTTGAATTTGGTATTTGTTCTTGTTATGAAATCTAGTGCTCAGATTATGATATCATGTTTGATTTTTTTTTAACTTTAAAAATATTATCTTATCAAATCTATTAGATATAATATGTTTTATGAGTACCATTGATATTTATATTTGTATCAAGATTATTTATTATATATTTTGTTGGAATTACGAAAGATGAAATATATTGTATTTCCTTTTTCACATGTGTTCTTTAGAAATTGATTTTACTACAATTACTATGGTTGCGTTAAGATTTACATAAATATCTATAATTTATATTTATGATGTAAATATCAATTAGGATTTGAGAATATATATATATATATATATATATATATATATATATATATAAAGTATTAGTTTGATGTTAGTTCATTCCTTTTAATTAATATTGTAATTATTCTCTAAAGATTTAATTATTAGTGTATATATATGGAATATTTCACAAATATTACTTCGTAGCAATGATGTTAGCATAAAGTGTTTCATATTGTTAATAGATATAATTTTTCAAGTATTTATAAAATAATAAAATACTTTCAATAATATAAATATATAGAATTAAATGAATATGTTAGAAAAAAATATTTCTTTATATACATATCAATTTTTTAAAAATTTGAATACGGATAAATCAATACTTGAAGATTTTGAAAATATTTGGCAATTAACCAAAACTATGAGTATTATAATTTGGAAAATATTTTCTATTCGTTGATGAATTATAATGATATTTTTTTGAAGATATTAGATATTATTTATATTTAACATGTATTATGAATATGATTTGTTACATATTATTTTAATAGAGAATTATTAGATATTATTTAAGAATTTAATTATTAATAATTACAATTATGTATGAAATTTCTTGATCATGTAAATTATTATTATTATTATTATTATTATTATATAGAAAATGTTAATACTGGAACATCGTGGTTAGATTTGTTTGTTAAGAAAAAGGAAAAGTAAATAAGAAAATTTGAATGTGGAAGAATGCATGATTTGGTTAAATTAAACCGTATCTTTTGGCCATTGCTATAAATAAGGTATTGCAACAAATGCACTTGGATGTGGAACTTCTATTTGAGGATTAAAATTTTATACCACTAGTATATATTTGACGCATTATAATCCTCTTATATAATTTTTTAAAAACCCTAGCCATCTAAGGATTTTTCCTAGATAGGAAAACATGATTTCTCTCAACTTTCTCCGATTAATCTCTTCCGGAAAGTGCTCATCTTTATATGGGTTATGAGTTTGACAAATCTTTAGGCCATTGTGATATAGTTTTCTCTTCCTATTCAATTCCTAACTATTCCTGATTCTAGTCTATAATTCTGTGACAATTGAGAATACCACTCTAGCTCCCTAATATCATGTGGGTAGTGGTCAGGCACTTTCGGCAATGAACGATGAGTGGGTAGTTGCTCAGAGCTATGTTTTAGCCATTAAAAATATTTTATAAATTGATTATTATCGCTTTTATCATGAAAATCATATTTTAGAAAACTCAATAGACCATTGTCTGTTACATGATTGTCGGAAGGTGTCACTAGTTCAAGTAACATTATATTTTATGATATGTGATTTGTTTGGCATGGTATGAGTCTTCTAATTAGAAAATAGATTGACAGTTATTATGATTGCACAACAAAAGTATTATTAATTACTAGATATGAACAATAGGCAAGACATCATAGAATAATTTATATGAATATATATAAGAAATTATTATTATTATTATCTACTTAGTATAATATGACCCAGCTAGTTACTATACATAGTTAAGGAGGCAAAACAGTTCATAATTATTTGATAGTTACCATATGAATAGCAGTTAGAATAGTAAGAATAGATATAATGTTGTGTAAATTTTAATTATATATATATATATAGAATGCAGCCTAATATTAGAACTCAATTGAACAACTAGTACAGTGCCCAATTAAAATAAGAAATAGTAATGTTTAACATGATAAGATTTAGCCAGTGATAAAGAGTAGCCACCAACTAAGTTATACAAACAAATTAGTACAGCCAGAATAATAAGAATGGCCTAGTTAACAATTAAGTTTAAGTAATAATTATTAGGTAACATGATAGAACACAGTCAATTAATCATTAATGTATAAAAAGTATTCAGCATAGCAAGATTAACTTTAGTTTTATCGATATTAGTTAACTATTATCAGTTTCTAAGATTTAATTTATTCATATAGTATGAGAGAACCCAATATTTTCTTGGCAATAAATAAATAGGCGAAGGATAATTAATATATAACGAATAATTAAATGCTCACAGTTAAATTGTTCTTATTGTCATTAGTATTGATATTATTTTGCAAGTGTATTAGTAGACAATATGTCACAAACAGTTTCTATGACGTAATACTTAATATCTAAATTATTAGCAAGTAGAATACAAGGAATAAGTTGTAGTGTTTGAATTCACTATTGATTCAATTAGTTTATGTATGTTGAGATCAATATAGTAGAATTACAATATGTCTTGGAAAAGTCATTAACCTTGGTACACCTGCCTGCCAAGGAGGTGGTGTACAAAGCGGCCATAGAGGTAGTCTTATGAGATGTTAATCTTGGTATACCTAGCTGCCAAGGAGGTGATATACCAAGTGGATATGGAGGTAATCCGATAAGACTTTAACCTTGGCATACCTGGCTGCCATAGAGGCAGTATGTCAAACAGCCATAAAGGCAGGCTTTTCAAAGACCAGAGAAGTTCAGGACCTAGTGAGGTGCCCAAAGAGAACAAAGTTATTTATAGATAACTATTATCATTCTTATGTATACATGTATTCATCATGTTTAGAGTACTATTATTTATGATTCAAATATACCACAAGATACGGTCCTTAAAAGGACAAACCCATAAGTAAATGTTTATGATGCAAGTGAATGCGTATTGAATACGAATTCAGTTTTAAGTTAATTTCCTTTAAGTTGGATTTTATTTAGTTAAAATAGGAATCGAATTAAGTGTCTATAAATATTATTATTATTATTACTATTATTTTTATTATAATGCAATTATTTGCATGTCCATGTTGTATGTATTATTATTATATAGTTTCTTGTTGCCTCATGTGAGTTGTGGGTGGCTATCTGCTCACTGAGTTTTGATGAACTCACCCCTCATTTTTCTCCCCTTTACAGTTATAGTTACAGATCCAGTTATCATTCAAACCAAGCATCAATAGCTTTGCAGCTATTCTAGTGGTAATTTTCACCTTGTAGTGAAGTTTGAATTAGTATCATGTTAGAATAGAGTGCTCCAGTAGTGTGCAGACAGGATCCTCGGACATTAGCATGCATGATTATTTTAAGGTTATGTTATTTTACCATAATGATATGATAGGTAATTTCTTCTAGGAACAAGATTTAATATTGTCTATTTCAGTTATGGATTTTGGAAGAATTAAATATTTTATGTACTTTATGAATAAAATTTTCAAGAAGTTTTGAGAAATTTATTTATTAATTTATTTTATGATTTATTATGATGCTCAATTTAGTAATTTACTATGCATGAATACATGAAATTAACTCCAGAAGGTTTCCATAAGGGACAATATACCTTATGTATCGGTCACGATTTTTGGGTTATGACAGAGCTAATGTAGCTACTCAGAGAAGAGATCAATTGGCACTGTCACAAATCCATCAAGGAGTGTATTATTGAATATTTGGCATGATTGCTAATGTCAAAACTACCAAAAAGCATAGGATGTATTGAAGCTGTCATACAAAGGTGTTGAAAAGGCACAAAAATCAAAACTGCAGTCTTTATGTAAAGAATATGAAAGATATGATATATCTAGCTTAGAAACTATTGAGTAATATTTTTCTCATATGTTACTAACCTTGCTAGTAAGATGAGAGTCTATGGAGAAAAGATAAAAAAAAAAAAAAAAAAAAGCGGAAGAAGCCCTAAAGAGTCGAGTGAATCTAAACAATGATGTTGATTTAAGCTATAATGGAGAAGCAAGAGGTCATGGCTACAATAATCTGGCAGAGGCAGAGGAGGTTTCAGAGGAAGAGGTTGTGGCAATAAGTATAGTGAAAAAAGAGGCAACAGTTTAGACCACATAATCAACAAGGAAGGGGTGGAAATTTTGGGCCTACTAGGCAAGGAAGAGGAAGAGTTAACTACTACCAAGAGAGAACAAATTTCAACTATTTTCACTATAGAAAATTTGGTCACAAAGTTGCAGATCATAGATTCAAACTGATGAGTCATAATAATTTCAATAATCAAGTCAATATTGCCGAAAGTCAATATCAAACTATCAGTGAGAAATATAATCAACAAAGTTTATTTCTAATAAGTAATTCTTTTTCGGATGATCGAATATGGAAGTAATTCTTTTTAGTTAGTACAAAAATAGAATTCTTAGCAGAAATGAAAGGTAGTAGTAAATGATTAAAAAAAGTACACCAGAATTTTTATACTAATTTAATTTCAATTTGAGATTCACTCTAATCCCCACCATTTAAGGTGAGAGTTTCAATAAGTTTCAAAGTTGCCAAATACAATCAAATACAAAAATGTTTCCTTAGTCAAAGAAGAGAGGCATAAACACCAAGAACTCCTTCTAGCCAAAACAAATTTTGATCAAACGAAAGGAAGCTAAGGAGCATAGCTCCTTAAAGGAAATATTTCTCTCAAATGGCTTTTAAATGTATTCATTGATAGCTTAGCCTTTTTTGCTCTAAAAAAGGACTCTCTGCTTGCTCAAGAAATTGAAATAATTAAAGAAAGAATAGTGAGGAAGAGAGTTATGAACTTTCTGTTTGAATGATAGTAAATTTTTGCTTTATTTTTCTTGCTATTCTTTGCTGCTGCAATGTTTCCTTAAATAAGTAGGAATATTCTGACCATTGTAGAAGTCAACAGGATAGTGTGGGCTGCATCTTTGTCCTTGTAGTGGTGAGGTGTTATTTACAACTAGAGAATTATCTTTTTGTCCTTGTACTAACCATTTTCATTTTTCTTTTTCCTCTATGTGTTGTCATTATCCATATGGTCTGCTTTCCCTTTCTTTTGAATGTAACGTAGTGAGAGAAATTTGTCATTCAGCTCCATACAAACCATGTTAGCATCTTAAACTTATTTAGTGATGCTATTAGTGAATATCTCTGCAAAATTTTGGAGACATTGATGGTTATGTTGTATTGCTATGAAGTTATATATTGCTGAAACACTAGTACACATCAAATTTATTCACACACATAATTAATTGTCATCATTCAAGGTTTATATATTAACATTCCTATTGCGCTCAACACTATATGGCACCATAAGGACCTTTGGGTCTTTGGGGTATAGCATCTTGTTCATTCCTAAGTCCGTAGCATCATTTTTTATAGAACCGAGAAATCTATCAAATTTCGAGGATGGGATCTAAGGTGGCTCTTAGTCTTAGAGGAGGTTGTTGGTTGAAGTGGCATCCTCAACCCACTAGTTGGCTGAAGTTGAAATCAGATGGCTTTGTTAGGAACTAGAGCTCCCAGGCAGCGTGTGGTGGAGTCTTTTAGAATGACATAGGTAGGCATGTGCGGTCCTTCTCGGGCAACCTTGGTCGTTGCTCAATTCTACATGTAGAAATCTGGGGCATGCTCCATGGTTTGAAAATGCCCAAAGAAATGGGTGTGAAATATGTAGAAGTGGAGCTGGACTTAAGCGCCGCGGTGCACTTAATGTCTATGGCCTGTAATAGGTTACATGCACTACATAAAAACTACCATATATCCACAGCAAAATACCATGGGTAAAAGTATAAAAACCATGACTATAGCCTCAAAAAACATATACCCACGAACGTCTATTTTTGTCATTTTTAATATGCCTTTAGCCACAGTTTTTTTTTTTCTGTGGGTATAACATGTAGCGACGGTACCCATTATTGTAAGAAAATGTCTTGCCTTATACCTATAGATTTCATTCTATCACTATAGATTTTAGTGACAGAACTAAAAACCATCACAAATAGTCACCAAGTTACCCATGGAAACAATTTGTAATAGTTTTTAACCATCACAGATAGTCATTATAGATTTTCGTGGGTATAGTTTATAACCACACTTTTATTGATTTTATATTTTCCGTGGACATTGCTTATAATGATTTTTTTGTGGGTGCAAAAAATGAAATTCAATTTATGTATTTAAATTTATATATATAAGAATAACAATCATATTAAAAAAAAACTCCAATTATATTAAAAGTAAAATAAGTCTTAAAGTAATAAGTATCAATATTACAAACAAACGAAATCATATCAATCTAAAAAAGTAAATGTGTTATGCTCCCATAAAGTAAATATGGTGCATACAAAATACAATTTCAAAACATGATAGGCATGAATCACCAACAATTAACAAAGATTAGCATATTCGCTTCTAGTTATTACCTGCAAATTACGATGAAACATTAATATTAGTGTATGTATTTAACAAAATTAACATCAATCTTAATGAAAATTAACTAGATCAAGTACATACTATATTCATGATCTTCATTATTGAAACTTTGAAATCTTAAATTGCTTTGATCATTTGGTTTACTTGAAGCATTTGGAACCTATAAAAAAAAATTGTAGAAATTTTTAATATATGTGGTAATAATAAAACAATATTTTTGACAATAGGGAACCAATATCAAACAAGTTTGATTTGGGAGGAATTGACAGTGTAAAAGATGCCTATAAATGATACGTGTCTATTACTAATAGTGAAAGGGGCATCCTTTATTTTATGGGATCTCTGACTGGCCAAATCATATAAGAAGTTGATGATTAAATCCATAGGCTACAATAGTAATTGCAATGCAAACCAAAAAAGGAACATTGACTTTCATTTCACTTAGATACTAATTCCAAGGCTTGCCATTTTCATTTTTGGTAAAAACATGTTACACTGACTCTATATTACTCTTTATTCCCTTTTTTTTTATCTAAAGGCATTAAGGTCAGAAAAATTTTATGTTGTTCAGCTTTGTGTTGTCAAAGCAACAAACAACACAAATTCATCTGAAGGCACTAACTTGGCATCTCCGCACATCACATCACTTAGAATCAACTCTTAGCTGTTCTTAGCAAAATAAAGTGTTTGTACATTTTAAACACACAAAGTTACTGGTCTTAGCAATACCTGTTCAGTTGCAAGTTGTAAGATATTTTGCACATCTTCTGGCAAACGGCTTTGCATTAATTTTAGCACATTTGTCAACAACCCTTTAATCTGCTTAACTTCTTCATGCAAATTTGCAGCTATAGATGAGGAGTTTTTGACTTTCTGGCTAGTGGAATCATGCCCAAACAACCCACACGTCCTCTTTTTTCATTTTCAGGTCCTTGTACTTTTGAAAACAAGTCATCTTTCCAAAATGCGCAACCTTGTTTGCTTTGGGATGCTTGGGATGTTTCATCTTCAGGTATGTGTTTTTTAATTTCATCCTAAAACGCCATTTATATAAAAAGAAGCCATATTTATAAGAGTGTGACATGCAACAAAGTAAGAATCAACCAAATAGTTGTAGAAACAAAACATATACAATAGAATCTTACAATAACACCAGCAGCTTTTTTGTTAATAATTGTTCCATTCTTGCGAGTTCGAGTGTCAATATATGCCACATGACGTTTAGGCAACACTCCTTTGTTTTTCTTTTTCTAAAACCAAATAAATTGTGAGTTTCACATAAAAATATATAATTCAATAACAATGAATGCAAACAAACCTTCTCATTAATCACCACTGGGAGACTTTTTGTACCTATACAATGAGTATCTTCAAGCTTAGCACGGTTTTGCTTATTAATTCCACTTATTTTCTGTACAAAGCAAGAACTAATAAGGAGGAAATGCCATATATATGTATAGTGCTCTATAAAATACAAATATATGTAGCACAACTTACTTGCCCTTCTTCTGAAAACCAATGATGAACTAAAGCACGGTATTCATCCGGATCAACTCGATCATCAGGTAATGTAGAAGCAATTTCTTTTTCTATATTATTAGGGTCAAATGCTCTCTTTAAATCATGCTTCCATTGTCTCCATTTTTCATTCATCTCAGATTTCAACATCTCTCTTATAACATCATTTATATGAGGGACAAACTCAAATTTGCTCTAAATAATAAAAAATGTTAAACAAAAAATAATGAATATAAATTTAAGGTTTAATTAATCGTCAGTCCCTATAGTTTCACTAAATTTTCAATTAGGTCCCTATATTTTAAAAGTTTTCAATTGGATTCCTATATTGAAAATAAATATTTAATTGAGTCTCCGACCCCATCATTCGTTATAAAAATGTGAAAGTTAACAGAATATTCCTTGAATATTCTTTTATAATAATTTTATATTAAGAATAAAAATAAAAATCCCCCATCATCATCTAAAAATCAAAATAAAAAAACCAAAAAAAGGAAAGAAAGGAAAAGGTTGGACAGTCTCCTCTCCCACTGCCGTCGCGGCCTTACATCATCATTTTCATCTCTGCAGCCCAACCTCTCCCTCACTGCCTCACTGTCATCATTGTCATCACCAAAGCCACCTTCGTGAACCCCCCTTTTCCTCGATCTGCCGTGGTGACGCAGCACAACCTAACCAGTGCAAGTAGCAACGATGAAGTTCCTGGATCTCCGTTCACCATGGCTCCTCCTCTTTACGAGCCCAACCCTCCATGGAGATCGCGCTCTAGACTCCGCATGGCAGAACGGCTTGCTGCTGGTGTCCCTCAGCCACAAGACCTCCCAACCGCGATCGGCCACCATGCTCCCTTTCCTTTCCCCTGTGGCAATCTTCTCCACTGTACGACCTACCCTGTACCCCGCCGCATCAATCACGCAGCCGCCTCCCTCTCTCGCATGCACCTCTACTACTCCTAGCCCTAGCACCGCAATCTCCTCCTTGCCTGCCACCACACCCTCTCGCGGCTCTCTCTCTCTCTTTCTCACTCTCAGCCCCTGACTCTTTCTTTCTTTTAGACAAGGAAGCTTTGCAACAGCACGACTTTCGAGTATGGGCGATCGGAGGATAAGGAGCAAGATTATGGTGGCAGTGAGGCAAGACACACAGCCGAGGAAGGTTGCTAGAGGTTGAACAATCATCGAAAATAGAGAAACAATCCATGGTCGTAGGGGAGGGGAATAGGGATGGGGAAGGGGAATTTTTGTTTTTATTTTCAATATAAAATTATTATAAAATAATACCCAGGGAATATTCCGTTAACTTTCACATTTTTATAATGGGTGATGGGGTCAGGGATCCAATTAAATATTTATTTTCAGTATAGGGACCCGATTGAAAACTTTTAAAATGTAGAGACCTAATTGAAAATTCAGTGAAATATAGGGATTGACGGATTAATTAAACCTAAATTTAATCATAACACAAATTATGAATGCATAGATAAAAAGAAAATAGCAATCATGGAACATCTATTAGTTTAAGCATATCCTCTTTATTCTTTGGCATTAATCTCCAACTCGTGTAGTTGATTAGAGCATACTGGAGCCTTTTTACTACACTTCCTATGAATCGAGTAAGAGTCTTTGCTTCTTCACTAATAGGTCAACCAAGTTCATCTAACTTAACTCTTATAAAATCTTCAGGATCCATGACCTACACATCTAACATTTTTGTAGGACCTCTAGTCGGTTTAGGTGGTGCTACAACTAATTGAAAATAAGATACATAAGTACCAGACAATATATATATACATAAATGAATAAAAAAGAGAGCAAAATATATACCTTCTTCAAGAACTTCTATGTAGGATGCAACAGAGTGAGACTAAACTATTCATGTGTGACATGTTTTATAGAACTTGAACCACAATGTGTTCCTTCATTATGGCTTGATTGGACTTGATTTGAGGCAGAATTTGGAGTAGTCTAAGATTCTTCATTGTTTTGTGAATCATTCTTTAAATTCAGCTATTTATTACAATTAGCAATGTTTAATTTTCTTCGTCTCCCCATCTAGCCTATAATATGTTCTTTAAAAAACTAAAATCAAAATATTGTATAATCAACCACAAGATTTCATAGAAGATAAATGCAAAATAACAATAGAATAATATTAAAAATAAACTAATCATAAAAACACTAGATTGTAGCAAAGTAATATCAATTACAATTAAAAGGATTCCTCTTGATTAACATCATCATTAGAATTGCTATCATCATCATGAATAGCAATAATATTAGCCTCAACTTCCAACACTTCATCATCATCATTAAATTCTCTCCTAAGCCAATCATTCTCATTCTGAGTTGCTTCATCTATATCATGTGCAGTTTGCTCACTCATTGGCTCGATATCATTAGGGTTCTCATCACCTATATCATATGCATCTCGCATTTTTACATTCTCAACCACAGGCCAATCCTTGTTTCTCTTATCCTAGACATAAAACACCTTCCTAGACTGTAATGCAAAAACATATGGTTATCACAAATATCTTTTCCAGTATGCTTTAAAAACTTGAAATTTACAAGAGTCCTCCCAAACTTGTCTTTCTTGCAACCTCTATTGATATCTACCAAATCACACTTGAAAAGCACAACTTTATATTTTCCAGAATATTCCAATTGAATAATATCAGTTAATTGACCATAGTAGTTAATTTCATTGGTTGAGATCTTAGTCTTCACGACTACTCCACTCTTTTATGTTTTCAATAATCTCTCTCTCTTCTTTGTGTGGAATCTAAAACCATTGATAGCATAGCCAGAAAACCTCCTTGCCACATCTGATGGACCACGAGCTAGCCACCTAAGCTCATCAGTAACTTGTGCACTCCTTTGTTCATCCAAGCATTGAATCTAAAATATTTTAGGAACATAACTTAGTCATAACTAATAAAAGAAATAAAAAATAATAATTTCTTTCCACTTACCCTCTCTTTAAACCAATCATTGAACTTTTTAACATGAAGTTTCCCAAGTTCAACTAAAGATAATCGTCGCCGAGACTGTCTATTTAATAATGCAATGTGTTCTGTAAAAATCAATGAAATGAGAATTACTTGGTTAACAAAATTCTTAAACCATAGAAATGATATTTAAACTATGCCTTACTCTATAAATGAAGCTATTGCATCATGGTTGAAAAACGCATATCTATGAGCCTGTGACAACTCCATCATGTCAAGCTTACTTCTACCCACTCTCTTTCGTTTCCCTACTTTGAACTTTTGTTGTCTTTTCAATCCTAGTGGGCTCTCCATAGGATGTAAAAAGGTTCCATCACCTATTAAACTTGAATCCATTTCATCATCAGTTCTTCTAGGTCTAGTAAGCCTTGTCTCCACCCCAGCTAGATATTGTGAAAAAAATGTCAAGCACTTATTAGCCAAGTAACCTTCTGCAATAGACCCTTCAGGATGTGCTCTATTGCGTACAAATGACTTTAATGTTAGAAGAAACCTGAAGGCAACACATAAGATAACTTATTACTTGGTTTTGAATCTATATTTTCTTATTGGTTAAAAGGAATAGTCCATACCTTTCAATAGGATACATCCATCTATATTGCACTGGTCCTGTAACCTTAGCTTCATGTGCCAAATAGATTATCGAATGCACCATTATAGTAAAAAAAAGATAGAGGAAAAATTGTTTTTAGCTGGCAAAGTGTCTCAACAACTTGATGCTCTAATTGTGTAAGAGAATCCATATTCAACACCTTTGAACATATTTGTCTGAAGAAATTACAAACATCAACTAAGACTGAGGTGACTTTATCGGGTAAGGAACCCCTTAATGCAATTAGAAGAAGTTCTTGCATTAACACATGATAGTCATAACTTTTAAACTCAAATATCTTGTGCTGCTTTATTTGCACACAACGTGGAATGTTTGATGAGCATTCATTTGAAGCTTTTACATTCTTTAGAACACTCAAGAAAGCTTCCTTTTCCTTTTTAGCCAATTGACAACATGCCCTAGGTATAATCACCCTAGTACTATTAGGATGTGGTTGAGGATGAAGCATACTTCTAATACCCAAATCTACAAGATCTTTCCATGCCTTATAATTATCCTTTGATTTTCCTACTTGATTTAACAATGTACCAAGTATGTTATCACAGACATTTTTCTCAATATTCATCACAGTAAGGTTGTGACCCAATACATTATGTTGCCAATAAGGCAAAGTAAAAAAAAATGCTCTTCTTTTTCAACGGTTAGGGCTTACCCATATCTCCCTCACCATCTTCTAAATCATCCAAATATCTCAAAACTAAATTGCCATCAAGAATTGTAAGTTGATCTCTGAATTCCTATGTTCTATCAAAGTCTTTTTTGTTAAGCCTCTACTTGTGATCAGGTGCCAACCACCGATGATGACAGATGTAGCAATATTTTCTACCATGATGCAACTACTTTGACACTATTTGAAAACCACAACATGGGCAAGCATATTGGCCTTTAGTACTCCAGCCAAATAAGTTCGCATATGCTGGGAAGTCATTAATAGTCCACATTACTGCAGCATAGAGTTGGAATAACTCTTTGTTGGAGACATCAAAGGTTTCAATTACAATATCCCACAACTCTTTCAACTCTTTCACCAATGGTTGTAGGTACGCATCAATATTATTTCCAAGAGATTTAGGACCTGGAATGATTAATGACAACATGAAAAAAGATTGTTTCATGCACATCCAAGGTGGAAGATTGTGAGGAATTAGGAAGACAAGCCAAGTGCTATGAGTAATACTCATACTTTTGAAAGGATTGAACCCATCAAAAGCTAAGCCTAGTCGAACATTACGAGTGTCAGATGAAAATGTTAGATACCGAAAATCAAATTCAATCCAAGAAAGAGAGTCAGCTAGATGCCTAAGAAAACCATCCGTTGCTCCACCCTCTGAATGCCATGTCATCAAATCAGCAATTTTAGAGGATTTGAATAGCCTTTATAGTCTTGGCTTATCATTTGCTAGTGTTTCCTCATTTTTTGATTTTCACCTTGATTCACTACACTTTGGACATACTTCATCTTTGTTATAGTGGCCCCAAAAAAATACACAGTCATTAGGACAAGCATGAATCTTCTCATATCCTAAACCCAATCCTGAAATTATCTTCTTCGTCTCATAGTATGACTTGGGCAAGACATTTCCTTCTAGTAAAACATCTCTCAATAATTCCAATAACATAGAAAATGATATGTCACTCCAACCATGAAGACACTTTAAATGCTACAAATTTACCATAAAAGATAACTTGGTAAACTTCTTACAATTTGGGTAAAGCATTTGCTCATTCTCTTTAAACAATTGATAAAACTTGTCAGTATTTTCTTCTCCTTGTTGCAGTTCCTTTCTTCATTATTGTTGTGGGTTTCTTCTTCCACAAGATGCACGGCAAAAGCATCTTCAAGTAGTCATTCCAGGTCATGCTCCATTTCTCTAGGCTCTTCAATTGGTCTATTTGAAGGTATAGTAGGCCTTTCACCATAGAAAATACACTATCTATACCCTTGAATGAACCCTCATTGTGGATCAGTTAAGTGCAAATAGGCACCCGTTCTACTATGAAGATGAATGTTGGCATACTTTTTGCAAGGACAAAAGATTTTTCCATCAACTTCTAAATTTTGAAATGCTAATTCAAGAAACTCATTAACCCCTTGAATGTATACTTTGGTTTTTCTTGTTGGATCACTCATCCAATCTCTAGAATCCATGATTGCTACAATTCAAGATATGTAAACAACACTACTAGAAATAAGCGAGTTACCGACGAATTTTTTCGACGGATTATTAAGACTTACCGACGGAAAAATAAATTTTCGACAGATTTTGACCATCGGAAATAACGAAGTAGGTAATAATTATCGGCGGATTTTTTCCGTCGAAAAAAGTTATCAACGGAATTACCATCAGATTTTCATATATAATATCCGTCGGTAAAAGCCTGAAAAATTTGTCTAGAATTTCATCATTTTTTGTTTTTTCCGACGGATTTTTTTATAATTTGCCCAGTTGGAAGCCAGCCAACTCAGCTGCCCTTTTAGAAGAGCAATGAATAACTCGGATGATCTTCTCTACCTCTCGGAGGAAAGTCTGAGAATCCTCCATCGTGAGACCCCCTTGGAAAGTGGGTGGGTCCAACCTCCTGAAGTGCTCTAACGCCGAGTCATCTGGATCTCTAACTGGTGCCTGCACCGGGGGTGTCTGCGCCGGTGGTGGCTGGACGGGAGGTGTCTGGACTGGGGGTGGCTGAGTGCCAGCCTCAATTTGCCTAGTCAACACCCCTGTGAGGGCTGCCAAGGCCTGCTCTAGTGTCCTAAAACGGGCCTCTGAAACTGAAGATCCGCTGCTACGACGGCATCGGTGAGAAGAAGAAGAATGACATAGAGGAAGCATACTGAATCTGAAAAACATGAACACAGAGATAAGACATGGATCTTAAAAGGAAGGCAAGACTCTAACTCTGAACTTAGACATGACTGACCACTCTAAAAGCCTCAAATAATGCTTCATTAATGCAAATGGGCGCGCTTCCATTTACAAAAATGCCGTGCTACTTGTGGACACTTGCTCCAGTGACATGCAGGGAAACCTAGTGCTCTGATACCACTTTGTCACGACCCAACATGGGCACATGACCGGCACGTGGGGGATCCTCATTTCCACGTAAGCCTTGTGACTTTGAGTTTCTCTATATGCATACTTTAATATAAAATCGTTTGCAAAACATCGTTTCATTTCTAATAAACCATTGGTTCCATGAAACATAAACATAAAAAAACTTTAACACAAATCTCTGGAGTACTATAATCAATCATTTCCATTTCAACCGCTAAACATATTACTGGGGTTCAAAATACAAGAGTTGCTCTCTTTACAAAGTATACATGAAATCTATAATCGTGTAGGTACAAAATAATCATGATAAAATAATGCCAATCCATCTCTATGGTCCGGGACCCTGCCCTTCATGTAACTGGAGCACTCTATATCTAACAAAAAGCAAACTAGAGTACTTCACACTGAGTGAAGCTCACCAATCAATAAATCTCTACTGCAGGGGTGGAGGTGGAACAGGAGAACCCGCAGCGTCTACAACACCTGTAATGGGAAAAGGAGAGGGGTGAGTTTCATTTAAAACTCATTGAGCATGTCCTCACCCATAACCCTCTCATGGGACAACCAAGGAGATAGATAATCATATACAAATAATTTAAAATCAGTTGATGCAATAATCTCTGGAATCATACTAATACACATGTGAAAGTAAAAACTCTAAATAGAAATTTCTCTGAAATTATAATAATAATACTCTATGAGAGAAATAGGAATCTTTACTCTACGGTTCCTTAAGAACCGAAGTATTATTCTCTATGATCCATCGGGGATCTAATGTGGACACCTAAATAGGTTCCATTCTCTGCTCTATGATATTGTCCTCTCGGAACAACTTGGTACTAAGGTTAACGATCGGGGTCAGCCGTTAACTCACTGTTTGTTTCTCTATAGCTAACGTATAGTCTCTAAACCAATGAACATAATATTTTTCTCTAAATCTCTATTCTAATGTTTCTCTAGGCACAACTCTATGATTTGTAAATCGTTCGTTCAAAATATTATCATGGAAATTTTATGGAAATCTCATTTCAAGAACATAATAGTAATACTCTAGCTCTTGTGATAAAATCATTTAACAATAATGGTCCCATGAGTTGCAATAAAACAAATATTTCATGCTCTAAATTGAATTCGCAATTTTAATAATTATAACAAATCAACGGGGATTCTAGTCTCTTGAAATCCTTTCTAAAAAAACATGCCGTAAAATATAAATTTATGAAATTAACTCTAGTGACCAACATAAGGGCCATAGGTTCCAAACCCACTCACCTGGAGGGGAGGGAATGGTGACGTCAACTCCAACGGAGCTCCGGGGAGAAGGAACGGCACTTACGTCTACCATTGGAGCCACAAAACACAAGATTAGTCTCCATTAACCTCTAGATTACTCAAACATAACTCTAACAACATTAGGGGAGCACCCCTACTTAACAACAGTGGAGACAAACAATAAACCCAAACTCTAGAATACAAAGTGAGAAGGATGGAGACAACAAAACCCATAAATCTCACCTTTAATCTCTTGGAGGAAGAAGGATTGAAGAGGATTTATGTGAGGAAGGAGTGGGAGAGAGTTGGGAAGAGAGAGATTTCGGATTTTAGGGTGAAATCCTGAGTTTGAAGGGTTTAAAAAAGGTTGGGGGCCTCACTAATGTGAAACGACACATTTTGGACTGTTTGGGTACTGCTGACACCGTTATAGCGGTCTATGTCTACCCTCCACTTACGACTACTGCACCACCCACATGACCGCTATAGCGGTCCCCAGAAGCCAAAAATACGCTGCCACACTCCCTATGATCGCTATAGCAGTCCCCTAATGCCCAAAATGGCACGGTCACCCCATTGTGACTGCTATAGCGGTCATGGACTGCTATAGCAGTGACAATTCACCACATCAGTTGCACTAAGGGTCCTCCGGGCATCACAGAACTTATCCACTGCCATGTATACACTGGTTATCACATGTCAAAAAGTGTATAGATACAAATATAAAGATTTAACATATAACATAGAAAAGAAATAACTAAAATCACGAGAAGTCAGCAGCATCATCATTAGCATCACTATCATCACCACCCTCATCATCATCATCATCAGCGTCTAGCTGTGCGAATGAGCTTGCCTTTATCTTCTTTCACAAGGATACCATCTGCTTCTTTATTTTCTTGATCTTCAATTCTATGACCTTTTCCTTTTCCTCCACCTTCTTCTTCATTTCTTGCATTTCCTGATACTAGCGCTCTCTCTCTCCGCATCTTTCTCTTACATACAATGAGGTTCCGCATTGAGCAGGCGAACTTGCTTGCAGACCTCATCATCTTCGGCAATGGACCTAGTGCCTGTAGAGGCCCTAGTAATAGAAGAAATGGGCAAACTGCTTGCATAAAATGACCCCATGCCATAAATGCGGTTCTCGTAAGGACCACTGACTACCTCTTGCCACAACTAATCCTCATCAATCGGTGGGCACTCCTCACCAGCTGCGATCCTCTCCTCCCGCTACATCATAGCCTTTTGATAGCGCTGCTCATAGTCATGCTATAACAAAATAAAATTAATTAAACCACTATCAAATATTTGAAATAATAAATTAAATATATATACAAATAATAAGTGCTCAGAACAAATATACCCAAGCTTTCTCTGAGCGAGGATCAACCTATGTCTTGTCTTTCTTGCACGTGTGAGTCTTTCTGAACAACTCGCTCTGTGTGGGTGGCCTCTTCAACTCAGTACTCTGCGATTTGAGTGAAACACGTGAAACATTAGTAAGTGAAACATGTAAAACATTAGTAAGTGAAAATATAAATTTAACAAAAGGAATTTAATAAATGTTTAAAATAATGACTAAACCATTCAGTGACGCGTAGACTCTATAGTAGCAAAACCACCACAATGAACGGATCCACCTTTTGTGATGCTCTGCTCACCTTAGCCTTCAAAGACTTATCTTTAAATTTCTCACTTCTCCAATATCGCTCCAAATGGTCCAGGCTGGCTTGAGTCATCCACCTGGGGGTCTCATCCCGCCGTTCCTGAATTTCAATATACATGTCTTGCAGCCTATGAGCTACCTTGGATTTGAAGAGCTTAAACATGAAATCTTTATCTTTGGGATGGATGATGAAGTGACTCTACACATGGAAGTTAAAAAAAAAAAAAGGTAATTGAAAGCAGTTTCTAAAGTAAATCACATATTTCATTTTAATTACTTTATTTTACCTTCCAGTCAAGAAACCAGCGTAGCTTCTCCTCCTTTGTCAGCTTCCCAAAGGACTCAATCAGTTGTTTATATAATTTCTAGATGGTGTGTGTCACCTCATGCATGGCCCGTGTGTTTGGATCCCAACTGCATAGCAAATAGTGCAAAATAATGTTAGTATATATTAAGAAATAGTTCAAATTATTATATATCAAGATTCATGAATTAAGAAATTAAATTACTAACCTTTTCTTGCTGAGACATACAAGTTTCACCCATTCGTCCCCTGTAGACCCATGTCCCGACTGCCTAGGAGTAGAGCCACCAATTGCCCTACTTTTATCACCCCCTTGTGAGTCATGTGTGGGGGTGGGGACAGGATCTTCCGGTGATGGTGGAGGTGAAGGCACCTCTCCTATTACATGCCCAGGAGTGGGTATCATAGGTCTCTCCCGATAGGCATGGGGTAGTGGTAGCATGCAAGGAATAGAAGTGGAGATGTGAGCGGCATTGGTAGATGTCTAAGTGGGAGGGCTAAAATTTGGGACACGCTTCCCCTTGCCCTTATTTTTCAATTTAGGTGCCATATATATCTGAAAAAGAAACGATAATGTATGAAAAACCAAATAATATGATAATTTAAAATAAGAAGATTTAATAAGTATGAGACTAGACACATCACATTTAATTTGAAAGTTGAGGATTATCTTCATCATTCTCAGTCTCAACATCATCCTCAAACTCATCAATGTTGCCCATTGGTCAAATGAATTTTGACTTTGGTTAGCTTCTAACTTTATAGCTAACATCCTAACTGCTAAAGACAACTCTGAGTGTACATACCCTTTCCATAAAGGGGCCTTTACAGCCTCCAATATAGAGAAAAATTTATCAGCCTCGGCATTAGGAGCCTCGATAAAAGGTTCATAATTTGCATGAATTTGAGGACCAACTATATCATAAATCATTTGCTCATATCGTCCAGAGTTATCCTCCCAATTAATATTTCCCATGACATGCTCATTGATATTAACTCTACTTGAACTACCTCCAACATATGTATTTTCAACATTAGCATGTTCAAAATTTTGTGTGGCAACTTCCCTATGCATAGTCCAAATCCAATAATCCGTCGTAAAACCATCCTTGTATAGGTGATACCTAATGGTGTCTATATCAAAATATTTTCTACATTTGCACCTAGTATAGGGACACCTAACTTTTTCCTCCTTCATAAATTGTACTGTCTAACAAGCCACCCTTACAAACTCTTCAACTCCAGTGTAAAATTTAGGTTTGATTCCCCTTCTACTGGGGTGCACCTTGTCATACATCCATAGTCTGTTTGCGAAACTCATGATTCTTGAATGTGTAATTTAGCCTAAAAAATTCATTTACGGTTTCCCAAATTAAAACTTTATTTAATTACAAATATCACTCAATAAATCATCTTTTAAAAGTAAAACTCTTTTAAGAAAATAGTCTATGCTCTTTAACGTAACAAAATTTTGATAGCATCTCCCTTAAAACTAAGACATTCCACTCTTTAAATTAAAAAAAAATTGACAGAACCTTCCTTGAAATTAAGACATCCCAAAAAAATTAATTTCAATATATATATATATATATATATAAAACCAATCAAACAAACTTCACAATACAATCAAACAAACAACTAAAGATCCTAAAACCGTTCTAGAGCACATCCCCTTATGACATCACTACATGCATATCCTTAATCTCCGCATACACAATCAATCTCCACAGCAAACAATGCAAACAAGTCGAGAAAGGACCTCTACGCCCTTCCCCCCAGTCATGCAATCCCATTTTCTTACAACTCTATCTTAGAAATCATAAGTCTCTATCCTAACAACAAATTTAATTAAATAAGGAGAAACAGTTACATATATTACCTTGAAAAAGACAAAAGAATTATATGCTCCACCAGAAAAATATTTCAAGCGGACTCGACGTTCTCGAACAAAATCAGATCCTGCAAAAGATTGATGAGATTACGAGCCAAACTACTTAAAACAAATCAATAGTTCCATGATTCAAATTCGGATTTAATACCAAATATACTAAACCAAGCTCACTATTCTAAAAATGAATATAATTTAAAAGTTTTCAAATTACACAAATCCAAACTTGGTTAAACGAAACCGCATAACTGAACAAATCTAAACTTCTTGCAACCTAAATTAATAAGAAAATATCAAACCAAACTCTATCAACAAATAAACAATCTAAATTACTTGTAATAAAAATTAACAAAGATCAAACTAAACCAAATCTCAACAAGTAACAGAATGTAACAACACTTTAAAAAAATTACAAATGGTGCAAAAAAGAAGACAACTTTCGAAGGAGGGGGAACATACCTTTTTCTCCAGTGAAAGGGGTGCCGGTGTCGGAGTGGTCATGCCGCACCCGGGGGGTCGCCAAGAGTTGCTGACGGTCGCGAGGGTCTGGAAGCCGCCGGGAGGGTCATGAGGGGCACGGGGTCACGGGGGTAGTGTGGGTCTACGGCGGGTCTCAGAGGGGAGCATGGGTTGACAGCGGGTCGCGGGGGTGGCATAGGTTGGCGGGGGCATCACGCGGTCGCAGGCTGGTCGTTGGCTGGTCTGGCAGCTCGCGGTTGGTTGCGAGAGGTCGCCGGACGTAGAGCTTTCCGATAGCCGGTGTCGGTCGCGTGCCGACGGGGCCAGTCGTCGATCCTCCTGGTGTCGGTGTGAGAGAGAGAGTAAGTGAGTGAAAGTGAGAATGAGAGAGAGGAATTTTATTTTTTTATAGTGATGGTTTGATTACCGACGAAAATAATCCATCAAAAAAATTTGGAAAAACTACGCAAACTACTAAATTCTTATCTTACCGACGAAAAAATCCATCGGTAACGTTAAAATTTTATTTTCCATATTTCCGTCGATAATATTTTTTAAATAAATTTATTGTACTAAAACAATTTTTGATGGAAATTTTCCGTCGGTAATGTTATTTTTCATATAAATTTATTTTGATAATCAGTTATTGACGGAAAAATCCGTCGGTAATTGCTATTTAAGTTTGCCACAGTTGGGCCGAATAATTTGTTGAAAAATCCATCAATAACTGTGAAATCCAAAAAAAAAACTTTTGCTTTCATTTTTTCTCTGATTCCATCGGTAAATCAGTCGAAAATACTGACGGATAAAATCTATCGAAAAAATCTGTAGGTAACTCGCTTATTTCTAGTAGTGCAAGAAAATGAATAGAAGAGCAATGAGCTTCAAACAAATAAATAGCTTGTTTTATGTATTTTACATATTCATCTTTTAGACTTTTTTATACTTAAATTCAAAACAAACATGAAGGTGCTTGTTAGAGAGAAGTGCATGTAAATTTTATTTGGAACTTTTTCCCCCTATTACGAGCTGGTGTGACTTATGACTTAATTGAGAGAAAGCTAATAAGTTAACATACAAGAAAATGTCTTGGCTGAAATGGGACTGATTCCACTCACTAAATAAACAATATAAAAGGAAAATAAATTATGTCAGAGACTAGTATTAACATATATATTCTCTGTTCGGAAACTACAACTAGCAAGTACATGTTTTCATGAAAAATTGAAGACCATAAAATTTGTTTCAATAACATGGAGCACTATTGAGCGTGACCATACAAATAAATAGCTTCAAACAATTCAGGTAAAATCAAACAACTAAATATGAAATTTGCAAAGAAGCTTGTAGGAAACATTGATTGTAAAAATTCCAATGCATTAGGAACAGTACCTTGAAGAAGAATCGGAACTATCGCTGCTCTTCTAAACCTTGCCTCGTCAAAAAGAAAAATTAAAAACATATAACTGAAATCAACAATGATAATTAGAGGCAGAAAGAAGATGAAGTCAAAAAGATTAGATCTGAGAGGGAATCAGTTACCAGGACTGTGGTGAGAGGAGGCAACGGTTGTCGTCAGAGGTGGCGACGGTAGGCACAGGGTGAAGAGCTTTGGCAAAAGGAGCGATCTGTGGCGAACCAACTAATGGAGAAGAGCAAGTGAAAAGTGATCGACGAAGGTGGTGCTATAGGGGGAAGAGCTACAGTGACAAAGCAACGAACCTCGACCGAGCTGCTCGCAAACCAATGAACCTCGACCGAGTTGCGCATGGTGGAGAATGGAGTTGCTTGCAGCGGGGAAAGGAGCTACCCATGGCCACCTCAACCGACTTGAGAGTGGCGGTGAATGGAGTTGCTCGAGGCCATGACCCTCAACTAAGCTACTTGCGGGGGTGAATGGAGTTGCTCGCGGAGGCAAACCCACGAACCTGGACTGAACTTCTGGAAGTGGTGACTGGACCTGCTAGCGGCGGCCAATGGGCATTGGGAAATTAAGGATTATGAAAGATTGGGAATAAGAGATGAGTTTTGAGGCATCTCTCTTTATGAACATTGTCTAGAGAGAGGGAAAAGGAAGAAACCAAAAATGAGGGAATAAAATTTTTCAAGGCTGGGCTTATAATTTTTCAAATTGGCGCTGGAAGAAAAGAAAAAATATAGCTGAAAGAGTGATAACAATATGACTGTAGGTATAAATCTTTTATATCATGGTGTCAGAAGTGTTATGGTGACAACAAAATATTAGTGTGGGTATATACTCTTTATACCCACGACAAAAAAAAGTTATAGTAACGATAAATTATGAGTAAGGTATATGTACTTATGCCCACAATAAAAAAAAAATTATAATGATAACAAAATATAAGTGTAGGTATAGATATTCAATACCCACAGTATTAATATCTGTCCCTAAAATTTATAGCGATGGAACTATATATTTGTGGCTGTATGCTACCTATAACTACAGTTTGTATATATGTAGCTAAAAATTTTCATGGCTATATGGTAATTTTCTTGTAGTGATGGGACTTATTCCCTTGTTCAGAATATTAGTTTTGAAGATGGTGACTTTGCAGAGGTTACTTGGAAGCATGTTTTTCGGGAAGCTAATACCTGTGCTAATGAATGCCTTGGTGAATTTTGGCCACACTCTCCCTCTCAAGAAGGAAGTCTTTGATTCCACGCCTAATTGTTTATTTGTTAATCTATTCTCGGACAGTTGGACCCTTATTTCATCCAAAAAAAAATAGTTGTTATTTTCTTATAGATTAAGCAAGTTTTTATTATTATTACTGTTATTATATTGTGACAATTTGCCTATATAAAAGCCACCCCATGTATCATATTGTATAATAAGTGTGATATGATTTGTTGTGAGTTTGTTCGTGTTCTATTATTTTAGTTTTTTTATACTATATCACAAACCACCTTTAGATATGGATAGACACTTTTTCAACTGAAAAACATTTCACAACATGTAGCATCATTCTTTTATATTTAATTTTACTAAAGTATTATAATATAGTTATCATAAATTAAAAAAAAGAAGAGAAATAATTATATAGATTTTAATGACAAAAAAGACATTTAATAAATTTTGGAATTGATAATTCATAAAATATTAATTAAAAATTAAGAATAATTTATTTTAATTATTTTTTAATTTCACACAATTGGATTGTGAAGTTATAATTTCATTTTGTGTGTTATTCCTCTTACTGGGTTTCAATTCTATTGTGTTGTTTTCGAGTAATCCAACATGGCAGACCAATGGAAACAAAGGCTCTTTTATTAATATAAACAAAAAAAAGAATATTTACACAAATAAACTGAAAAGAAAATGAAAGTATTTGTGGGCCAAAATTATAAGCACGAATATGCTAGGTGGCCCCCCGAATGCAGTACAATGTGAATACGCTAGGGGCCCCTGCATATTGCAGAATACCCAGGGGCCCCTAGCGTATTCATGTTGTACTGCATTCGGGGGCCCCCTAGCGTATTCTTGTGTATATAGCTTGCGTCAATGTCCCATGCGTATTCATATTTTTTGGCATACGTCTCTATCCCTCACATATTCAATTTTCCCTGCCTATTAAACCGTTGCACACTGCGTTCTGTATCCAGTCACTGTCTATCTGTAGTGTAGTTTTTACTTAGAAAATGAGTTCATGCTTCATGCTTGTTCATGATAGCAAAATCAAAGAGGGCACAAATGAGGGAGTGAGATTTTGTAGCAAGAGACCAGTTTGTTTCATTGTCAATCTATCTATAAGTTTTTTGGAGTTACAAAATAAAATACTAGAGCAAGTGAGTCCTTACAAGCGGATTAGTCAAATGTTTTATAAAGTACCTAGAGCTTTTGGAGGTGCTATAGTCAAGTACGGCTGCTTTCCAGTTTGCAGTGAACGAAATAAAATTGTTACTAAATATCAATACTTTGTACAGATGGATAAATGAAATAAAATTGTTACTAAATATCAATCCAAACTAAAACAATTAAACCTAAAAATAATTAATCAATATTAATTTCACACAATAGCTATCTTAAACTAATTAAATATATAGATTCTCAAGATTTAAATTTTACCACCTTAAACCCTAAATGAAATAATTTTTAATTAAAAATTTTATGGTGATTTCATATTAAACTTAAAAATTTTACAAAATAAAAGAAAAAACTCTGTTTGTCAATAAATCTCTTTGTTTACAAATTATTAACATTATACAAATTTAATTCAAGTGAGTAAACTAAACTTAATATATTATCTAATTTAAGTATGTACACTACATTAAACATATTTAAAAATTTTTAAACTAATTCAAGTACATTAACTAAATTAAACATATTCTCCTATATTGAACATACTTAAAATTATCTAAACTAATTCAAGTAAACTAAACTAAACATATTTAAAATTATGTAAACTAATTTAAGTATGTAAACTAAATTAAACATACTTCCCATGACTACACATATTTAAATTATATAAATTAATTCAAGTTAACTTAACTAAATGCATTTAAAATTATATAAAATAATTCAAGTACATTAACTAAACTAAATATATCTACAATTATTTAAACTAACTTAAGTAAGTAAACTAAACTAAATATGTTCCCTAAACTAAACTAATTTCAAATTTTCTAAACTAACTAACAATTAGGTTCCTAAACTAAACATGTATTACCTAAAAAACAAAATATATTAACTAAAAAATTAAACTAAACTAATTCAAGTAAGTTAACTAAATTAAACATAGTTAAAATTATGTCAACCAATTCAGGTACATAAACTAAACTAACCATATTCCCTAAACTAAACTAATTTCAAATTTTCTAAACTAACTAACAATTAAGTTCCTAAACTAAACATATATAAACTAAAAAATTAAAATATATTAATAAAGACATAAAATACCTGACTATTAAGTTTGGCGACGATATGCACATCATTTAAGTGGTAAAGAATGTTGGCCATGGTGAACAAAATCTCTTTGAAAGTGAGAGTAAAAGTTACGCGAAATGAAAGAAAATGATTGAAAGTGATGTGAGTAAGGGGACATATTCAGGTGGTATATATAGCCTACATGAATGCGCATAGGGTCCCCGCGAAAGCAAAACAGGCATGCGTATTCATGTCTATCTTGCTTTCGCGAGAACCCTATGCATATTCATATATATTTAAACAGTTCACTTCGATAATTAATTTTTTCTGTTTATTTTTGTATATTATCATTTTTTTGGGGTTTAAATGGGTAAAAATTCCGGAAACAAGTAGTCTATTGAGTTTAATCAGTTCTCAAACCCAGGAAAAAAAAGAAAAAAAAAATATGACATTTTCTTCTTGGTCTAAAGCTAATGAGTTTGAACCTGCAGATTTTATCATGTGACACCCTTCCTGATCTCCATCCTCGTCGCATATATACTATATTATCCCTGCTCTTTCATTTCAAGCCGTACTTTAGTTTTGGGATTTATTTAACCTTGAAAGATATTATTTATACTCATTGTGTATGAGATATCGTGTCGACACACACTTCATCTATCATTGAATGTGGTGTGGACTATAGTTAAATAGAGTCTACAATTCATCCAATAGTGGATGAAAATTATGTGTCAATACTGTGTCTCACACATAATAAATATCAATAACACATCTCTTTAACCTTAAACGACAACCG
This sequence comes from Dalbergia cochinchinensis, assembly GCA_031216125.1. Classification (NCBI taxonomy): domain Eukaryota; kingdom Viridiplantae; phylum Streptophyta; class Magnoliopsida; order Fabales; family Fabaceae; genus Dalbergia; species Dalbergia cochinchinensis. The sequence goes on along the minus strand of CM062373.1, from coordinate 45,419,223 downwards.
TTATGTCTAATCATTTGATATTTGGCAGGAGAAAAAAATGAAAAATAAAAATTAGAGTTGAAACTAATTAATAATGATGATGATGATGATAATAATAATAATAATACTGGATTAATCATGCGCCCCTGCATGCCTTTTTTTTCTCTGATAAAATATATGTATAATAGCATTGGAATTTTTAAGCAAAAAATTTAGTTCATGGATAATTCCCTTACATCCATCCGAATTATATAACTCATTGTGATTTTCGGGGTTTTGTGGGATCTCTGCCGTTTGTATTGGATGTGATTGATGGGGCGCCGTTACTTTGGGGCGCCAGGATCCTATAATTGGATGGTCTGACACGAGGAAGCTGCACAATATGTTCATCACTCTTATCATACCAAGCACGGTTGAACAGTGATCGCAAGTATAGTGCTAGAACCATAGCAATAACCTGAGAGTTTGTAAAGAAAGTGAAGAAGAAACATTAATTTCAGATTTGTGACTTCTTGTATCTGAAGTTAACTCTGTTCGATTGATTTTCTATGAAAAAAAAAATCATTTTGTTCCTTAAAATTTAGTACCACTTTAGTTTCTAGAATTAAAAAAAAAAATTAACAGTTTAGTTTTTAGAGTTGCAAAATTTAAATCAAGTTAATCCATTTGGTGTGATTCAAATTAGATCTTAGAATTTTAAAAACCAATATGAATTGTGCTTTATAATTGAAGAGATTAACCTGTTAACCTCTTAATTTTAGAAATTAAAGCAAAACACAAGCACAATTTTAGAGCTCAAAATTAACATTCGCTTGATTTTCTATCTCTCTTTAATTATTACCTGTAATATAAATACCCCAAGGGCAATCCATCTGATGACTTTCCAATGAGCATTGACGAAATGATAGACTGAGTGAAACCTACCGCTTTTATCCTTTGGTATAGCCTGCATGGAATATGTAATTGTTTAGAAAATTGATAGTTTGTTTGGAAGTGATATTTAAGCAAACAGAGAATGAAAGTATGCTCACCTCTCTCCAGTTGTGTGCAAAGAATATGAAAGCAGCAGTCCCGAGCTCGACCATGACAATTAGAACCAAGAAAACACAGTACTAAAATTATCTTAAGGAGAGACCGTGAAGCAAATATTTAAGGAACACATGAAAAATAATTGATTAGAAGATTGGATGCACCTAAGTTAAAAGGTAAATTACAAATCATATGACAACTCGTGAAAAGAAAAATTTGACGAATTCACAGTTTGTTAACAGTATACTTAATTTTATCAGAAAATAAATTGTTAATTAATGGATGACATATATGAATTGTGCACTAATCATACTTTTTTAAGTTTTTTTTTTACTAGCTTTGTTATGAATTTCAGGATACAGAAAGTAAACAACAAGGGCTCCTTGATGCTGTTCCGACATACCCACAGCAAGATATAATGAAGAGGATGCCACCGATTCCGATTAGAAGATAGATAAACCTGCAAAATAAATTAATAAATAAATAAAATTCACATATACACTTGTTGGTGGCTTTCCTTCTCATTGGAGTCCAAGCCCAACAATTAATGAAAGAAAGAAAACAACAACAAAAAACAAAAAGGAAAGCCACGCTACAGTAGCATGACAATTGAGAAGAATTTGCAAGCGTGAAAACGTGGAGGTCCAGCGCCGCGGAGAAGAAGAAAAAAGAGGGAGGGCAGTGCAGTAAATTCATCATCAGACGGATAAATGTTATCCATTTATCATAAAAATTTAATATGTTATTTTTGGTGTTGAGTTTGATCATTTGATATAGCCTGTTAATTTTATTGTCTTCTTTGGTGGCTATTCTGTTATATCCACATTGTGGAGTTATATGGTTGTATTCCGTCCAATTGAGTGAGTATTTTATTGATTGTTGAGATTCCCTGGTGCTACTAGGAAGATTGATTGTATTCCCATTAATCATAATGGAAGTTTTTACTGGATTAGGTCCCGTGGGTTTTTTTGTCCCTCTAATTGGGGATTTTCCTATGTTAAAAATTCTCGTATCTCTTATTTTAATTTTTCCGCCAAATTATTATACTGTCTAGAGTATTTTTGGTACTACCTATTTAATTGCACAAGTGTGAGGAAATATTTGTTGCTTCTGCTATTGATAACAGGTTCTATTCCTAAGATTTCCCGAACAAAGTGGCATCCAGAGTTTTAGTTATTTTTTTATCTGTGCAGTTTAAATAGAGGAACATCAGAGGCTAAATATGGTCAAGTTGAATTCCAAAAATTATCCAGTTTAGAAGACTCTCATGGAAGACATGTTATACAGTAAGGATTTGTATGATCCTGTTGAGGGTGATAAATATAGGCCTACTGATAAGTTTGAAGCCGAATGGAAGAGAATGAACAGAAAAGCTGTTGCTTTGATTAGGTAGTGGTTGGATCTTAGTGTGTATCCACATGTTGACAAAGAAACTAATGCTCAGAGCATGTGGCAGAAATTGGCAAATTTATATGAGAGGAAGAATGTGCAAAATAAGGCATATTTGATTCGAAAGCTGGTGAATATGAAATATAAAGAAGGTGATTCAATGCCAAAGCATTTGCTTAGCTTCCAAGAAATTATCAATCAGTTGACAACCAATGAGATTACATTGTCTGATGAGTTGCAAGCATTATTATTGTTGAGTTCTTTGCCTGATATTTGGGAAGTCCTGGTTGTGACATTGACTAACTCAGCTCCAAATGAGAAGTTGACGTTGTCAATGGTTAAAGAAAGTATGTTGAATGACGATGCTAGAAGAAGAGAGCGGGGTTTGATTAGTGCCTCCACGCAGTTAGAAGCACTTATTGTAGAGTCGCGGGGGAGAAGTCAGAATCGAAGACCTCATAATACTGACAGGTCAGAGAGCCATAGCAAGTCAAAGGGTAAGTTCAAGACAAGAAAGGAATTTAATTGCTATCATTGTGGCAAGCCGGGACACATCAAAAAGCATTACAGGTATTTGAAAAGAGAGAAATCAAGAGAAAGAGATGAAGACAAAGATAGTAACAGTGATAGAGACACTGCTGCTGTTGCATATGATGATGTCCTTGTTCTACATCATGAGAACTTCATAAATCTTGCATGTGACGATTCCAGTTGGATCATGGATTCAGGTGCCTCATGTCATGTTACTCCTAAGCGTGAGTTTTTCTCTACTTATACTGCTGGTGACTTTGGCAGAATAAGATTGGGAGATAAAGGGATATGCAAGATTGTTGGTATGGGAGATGTGTGGCTTGAAACTAGCATGGGATGCAGATTGCAGTTGAAGAATGTTAGGCATGCGCCTGATATGCGTCTTAGCTTGATGTCAATCAAAGCATTGGACGGAGAAGGTTACTACACTACTTTTGGTGGTGGGAAATTCAAAATCACCAAAGGGTCGCTAGTTGTTGCCAGAGCCAAAGAAGATAGTAGTCTCATTGCTCTCTACCAGTTGCCCAGAAAGTTGTGCGAAGGGGAGGTGAATGTTATCGATGATTCCTCTTTAGACTTGTAGCATATGCGTCTTGGCCATTTGAGTGAAAAAGGGCTTAGCGTTCTAGCCAAGAATCAGTCTCTTCCGGTAAAAGGTACGTTTCTAAAGACTTGCACTCATTGTTTTGTTGGAAAGCATGCTAGAGTAGCTTTTCATTATTCAGGACCTCATAGAAGACCACATGTACTAGATTTAGTTCACACTGATGTTTGCACTATGGATACAAAAACTCTAGGAGGTGCATCATATTTTGTGACTTTTATTGATGACCATTCTCGGAAAGTGTAGGCTTTTGTGTTGAAATCTAAAGACCAGAAGCTCGGAGTTTTCAAGAGCTTGCATGCAAGTGTTGAAAGAGAAAAGGGAATGAAACTGAAATGTGTTCGAGCAGATTATAGGGGTCCATTTGAAGACTATTGCAAAGAACATGGAATTAGGCTTGAGAAAACAATTCTCGAGACTCCTCAGCATAATGGAGTTACTGAGAGAATGAACCGTACAATTAATGATAGAACCAGGTGTATGCTCTCTCATGCAAAGTTGTCCAAATCCTTTTGGAGTGAAGCAAGGAGAACTGCAGTGGATTTGATCAACCTTTCTCTTTTAGTTCCTCTAGATGGTGATATTCCACAGAGAGTATGGATAGGAAAAGACGTCTCATATAGTCACTTGAGAGTGTTTGGCTGCAGGACCTTTGTTCATGTTCCAAGAGATAAGAGGTCCAAGCTTGATGGGAATTCCAAGCAGTGTATCTTCATTTGTTATGGTCACGAAGACTTTGGTTACAGATTATGGGATTCGACAAATAAAAGAATAATCAGAAGCCGAGATGTAATCTTTCTTGAAGACCAAACGATTGAAGATTTTGAGAAGTCAGATAAGCCAGTGTCTGTTACTAGAAGTGACAGTGATGTTGTGCCAGAGTCTCCTCCTAGTACTCCTATTGATGGGGGAGATGTAGAGGTTGATGATGGGAATATAGGTGATGAGCCTGCACCTACTCTTGATGTGCCAGTTGAGCAAGTTCCACCAAAACCACTAGTTGAGTCACAACTGAGAAGATCTACAAGACCGCATCAACCTTCTAAGAAATATCTTTCAGATGAGTATGTGACAATCTCAGATAGTGGGAAGCCAGAGAGCTTCCAAGAGGCTATTTCTGATGAGCACAAAGATAAATAGTTTAAGGCGATGCAAGAGGAAATGAATTCCTTGCATAAGAATCACACCTTTGAGTTGATGAAGTTGCTAAAAGGTAAAAAAGCGCTAAAAAATAAATGGGTGTTCAAGCTGAAAATTGAAGATAATGTCTCACAGCCAAGGTACAAAGCAAGGTTGGTTATGAAAGGTTTTGAGCAGAAGAAAGGAGTTGATTTTGAAGAGATTTTCTCACCGGTGGTGAATATGTCCTCTATTCGAGTTGTGCTTGGTTTAGCAGTAAGCTTGAATTTAGAGGTTGAGCAGCTTGATGTGAAGACTGCATTCCTTCATGGTAATTTGGAGGAAGAAATTTATATGGAACAATCAGAGGGTTTCAAGGTTAAGGGAAAGGAGCAGCTTGTGTGCAAATTAAAAAAGAGTTTATATGGCCTCAACCAAGCACCAAGGCAATAGTACAAGAAATTTGATTCTTTCATGGCAGATCATGGATATAGTAAGACTACTTTAGACCATTGCGTATTTGTCAAGAAATTCTCTGATGGTGATTTCATAATCCTCTTGCTTTATGTGGATAACATGTTGATTGTTGGTCATGACAAATAGAAAATTCAGAGTCTTAAGAATGACTTGAGCAAGTCCTTTGCTATGAAGGACTTAGGTTCTTCAAAGCAAATCCTTGGCATGAGGATCACTCATGACAGCAAGATTGGTAAGTTGTGGTTATCTCAGCAAAAGTACATTGAGAAGGTGTTGGAGAGGTTTAACATGAGTAATTCAAAGCTTGTTAGTACTCCACTTGCTGGTCATTTCAAGTTGAGTTCACAACAATGTCCTACAAGTGAGAAAGAAAAAGAAGAGATGAAGAAGGTTCCATATGCGTTTGCAGTTGGCAGTTTGATGTACGCTGTGGTATGTACTAGGCCAGATATTGCTCATGCTATTGGTGTTGTTAGCCGGTTTCTCTCTAATCCTGGTAAGGATCATTGGCAAGCTGTGAAGTGGATTTTCAGGTATCTTCGGGGCATTTCCAGAGTTTGTTTATGCTTTGGTAGTGGTCAGCCTGTGTTGGATGGTTACACAAATGCGGATATGGCTGGTGATCTTGATTTTAGGAAGTCTACTTCCGCTTACATGATGACTTTTGCAGGGGGTGCTGTGTCATGGCAGTCTAGACTTCAGAAATGTGTTGCTTTGTCTTCCACTGGGGCCGAGTATATTGTTGTTACTGAAGCTTCAAAAGAACTCTTATGGATACAGAAATTCCTACAAGAGTTAGGCCTTGATCAAGAGAAGTTTGTGTTATTTTGTGATAGCCAGAGTGCTATTCATCTCAGTAAGAACCCGATATTTCATTCCAGGTCGAAGCACATAGAGGTGCGGTATCATTGGATACGTGAAGCACTGGAGATAAAGTTGCTTTCATTGGAGAAGATCCATACCGATGACAATGGTTCAGATATGATGACTAAAGCTTTGCCTACTGTGAAGTTTGTTTCTTGTAGAGAGAAGGAGGGTTTAGTAGAGCAGCGCATCCCCACTTGAGTCGAGAAGAGGGAGATTTGTTGGTGGGCTTCTCTCCTCATTAGAGCCCAAGCCCAACAACTAATGAAAGAAAGAAAACAAAAAAAAAAAAGCAAAAAGGAAAGCCACGCTACAGTAGCATGACAATTGAGAAGAATTTGCAAGCGTGAAAACGTGGAGGTACAATGCCGCGGAGAAGAAGAAAAAAGAGGAAGGGCAGTGCAGTGGGTTCATCATCAGACGGGTAAACGTGCTCCGTTTATCATGAAAATTTAGTATGTTGTTCCTAGTGTTGAGCTTGATCATTTGATATAGCCTGTTAATTTTATTGTCTTCTCTGATGGTTGTTCTGTTATATCCACATTGTAGAGTTATATGGTTGTATTCCGTCCAATTGGGTGAGTATTCTGTTGATTGTTGAGATTCCCTGGTGCTACTAGGAAGATTGATTGTATTCCCATTAATCATAGTGGAAGTTTTTACTGGACTAGGTCCCATGGGTTTTTTTGTCCCTCTAATTGCGGGTTTTCCCACGTTAAAAATTCTCATGTCTCTTATTTTATTTTTCTGCCAAATTATTATACTGCCTAGAGTATTTTTAGTACTACTTATTTAATTGCACAGGTGTGGGAAAATATTTGTTGCTTCCACTATTGATAACAGGTTCCATTTCTAAGATTTCCCTAACAACACTGAACACATACATATTTTCCTTGATCTAAACAAGTATTCACTTTTCTTGAAAATTTACTCTCAAATAAAAATAGTGCATTCATGTTGTTAGCATTATGCCCTTCGTAGTTCATACCCAAGCGCTTGAAAATTATAACTAAAACAATGTGCATAAGGCATACCATGCTGCTCGCCCGTGGTAAATAGGAGGAGCGGGTGGGGCACGACATACAGTAAAGGTGCATAGGATGAGTTTGGTAGGGTTCGATGAAATCCAAATCAAGTTCAATTTTTAGATTGAGCCAACTTTTGTACTCGACCTCGACCTGACTATTGATCGGATAAACCCAACATTCAAATACCAAATGAAGATTTTAACATTAATTATAATAAAATTATAAAAATTTTATCAAGACACAAAGTGTAAGAGATATTTTGCAATATATTTCAAAATAAATTATATCAATATAAAAATAATATCAAATTATATAAAATATATTAATTAAACTATAAAATTTTATAATTTTTCACTAATTATTATAAAAATATATCTCTAATTATTTAACTTTAGGCTAAGTTGAGCAAATTAACCTGAAATATAATCCGAATTCAATCCAAAAAATGCATTGGTTCAAATTTCAATATCCAAGTTTGACCAATTAAATTTTCAGCCGAGCTGGATTGTTGGGCTAGGTTGGGTTATGGGCACACTAATGTAACTCCCAAGTCTTAGACATTGTCTTTGAATGTCTTAGAAATTTTCTTTCCTCAACATGACCATATATTATATATATATCTATAAATCTTGAAACTTTTACATTGACACTCTTAAAAAATAAATAGAATAGTTCCCATTCCCCACCATTGACTCACCCAACAATTATCTCAAATCCTGGTAAATTTTAAAAGAACGATGTCAACGAAATTTTCTTTCTAGCTATAAATGATTCAATAAAAGAAGATATGGTTTTAAATTGTGGTTGTACGCAGTCGCGACATAGCTGCAATTATCATTGTAAAGCGGTCGCATAGGCCATCGCAACAACAATTTTGTGGCCCCAATATAATTGCAGTTGCGGACCATAATTTGAAACCATGAAAACAATTAACACGACTTGAAAACTGAATATAAGGTGAGAAACACACTTACCAAGCCTTAGGAAGTGAATCAGAAGAGAGTTTTTGTAGATCAACAGCAAGCAATAGGCGATGAGCAACAATTAATTTGGCGTTGTTGTCATGAATCCCCTTTGGTGGGTTTTGTTTCCATTGGACTAAGCAAACTAATCCATAACCCAAGGTACCTAAGCCGAATAGGATGAAGACAGTATTGATCGCCTGCAAAATAAACTCCACCAAGGGTCTCCTGGCCATTTTCTATGTAGATACAACAACAACAATAAAATGGGGTTTCAAATTCTCAGGTCACTCGTGAAGGTATTTCTTTGGCTTGTGTAACTTGGGATTGCAACACAAAGGTAAAGGACTAAAGGGTAAAGAGGGAGTCTTAAGTCTTCACGGCTTTTAATAAGCACAAAAAGGAATTACCGTATAAAAAGAAAGTTTTATTGTGAATTATAGAATACAGTATAATGGAATGGATTTCGCTGATTGCTTTTACGGAAATATCTTAATTTTTTTTCCACTAAAGTGTTTTGTCCTACTTGTCAATTATGTTAACCTATTATGCACGAAATCCTAATTCTTGATATTTTCAGTATTCTTGTAATCCATTGTTGGTATCCACACGGATCAACGATGTCCGAAGGGAGCTAGAATTTGTGTACATATTGGTATCCACATGCGCCATGGACGCTGCCGAGGATTTATTTTTAGGTATATATATACATTTTCGTTTGGACTAAAAGCCAATACTCCTCTTATCCAAAAAGGCTTATACTTTAGGATAAATTTATAATTTTACTTTATTAATATTAATTATTAGTTTAGTTTTCTCTCGCATCATTAATGATATTTTCATTATTATAAAAGGATATTATAAAATAAAAAAAAAACAAATTTGCTATGTGTTAACGCGTTTATGAATATACTATATTAAAAAATAAAAAATAAAATAATCAAATATTATGTAATGGATGATATTAAATTATTTTTTCTACTTCACCCAAAAAAAATTATACTTTCCAAAGTTGTAATCTCACATTTTAGTATTTTATATAAAGGGAATTTTCACATGAACGTGATGGTCAATGCCTACGGGATCTTTTTTTTAAAAAAAAATCGGTTGGTCCAACCTCTATATGATATACAATAACTTTTTTTAACTTTTTTCTTTTCATTGTTATTATTTCTATTTTGTTAATTTTAATTATTTTTAATATTTATTTTTATTTATTTCTTAAAGAAGTTGGGACAACCGACTTCTACTATATGTACAGTAGTTTTTTTTCCTTTCATTGTTGTGCTTTTTTTTGTAATTTTAAATATTTTTAATAATTTTTTTATTTATTTTGTAAAGAGTTTGATTTTTTTATGTACAGTATATTCTTAATTTTAATTTGTTAATTATATTTTCTTAAAGTTTAATTGTCTTCCAAATTTATTTTGTAATATTGTTGTATTTTTATTAAATTTACTTTGGTAGTACTTTTTTATTTTGTTATGAGTTTAATTAATTATGACTTGTAAATTTTTAATTTGTCCTTTCAAATTTTTTATTTTTTATTTAATTGTTTTGTCTAAAACAATGTTATTTTTACTTTTTGATATTTAATCTTTTAATTTTTAGTGAATAGTGTTATTTTTTTTTCTTTTTTTACCCAATTTGATTTGTCTCAATTGTGTTGCGTGAACATTTTTTTCTTCAAAATTTTGGTGTGTGTGAATTATATGTAATAAACAGTAAGGACTTTTTTTTTCCTTTTTTTTAAACCATTCAAATTTTTAATTTATAAAATGTTTACCATTTTACAATTTTTTATTTTTTGAAAGAAATGAATAGTGCTTTTTTTAAAACAATTTTTTTCTTTTTTTTAACACAATTCGGTGGTACCGAATTGTATGTGTTGCACAAGACTTTTTTTGTTTTCTTTTCTTTTTTTAAAGAAAAACTAAAAAAATAAAAATAATGAAAATAAAAAAATAAAAAAAAGATACTGTTCATTACATACAAGTTGGTTGGTCCGACTTCTTAAGAAAAAAAAAACCAGTGTAGGCATTGACGACCAAATGTAGGGGAGTGGACACCTTTATGTAATAGTATCATTTATTCATTATGTGATATGGGTATAGATACTTCAAACTTTGTGGTGAATATTTTAAATAAATAACTATGCGTAATAAATATTATTTTAATTTAAATTTTTAATACATTTTTCACAAATCCTTTTAAAATATTTTCTTAGTTTATTTTTGAAATGTCATTATTAAATAGGAAGGAAAACATTAATGAGGCGAGAGAGAAAACTAAACTAGTAATTAATGTTAATGAAACAAAATTACAAACTGATCCTAAACTATAAGCTTCTTTGGATAAGAGGAGTGTGGACTTTTGGTCTAAAAGAAAATGTGTATCTTGCTAATCTCCACATAAAGATGTGGAGGTTAGTATCTCTTTTAATTTTATATGAATATTTATCACTTATTGTTTGAACCACATTAATGTTTTAGCTCACGATATTCATAAATTGTTTCAATGGATGTTTAAGTTAGTCTTTGAGATCTACAAATTCACTTATTAGTATTTGAAATTGTAAAATATAAGTCAAATTAGTTCATGCCTCCACTTTTATTACTCTGTTGTTATGTTTTAGCTGATGTATCATGTTAAGATTCTACCCCATCCTATTTGGTCTCAAAAGTGATATGATTTAATAATTGTTGCAAGCTGTTATAATATGCCAAATATATAAAAAATATTGCTTATATGTAAAATTCATATTATAGTCCTAAATTATGCTTATGTCTATGCAATTTAATTGCTAGAGAACAGGTTGATATGTCAAGTAGTGTTATAAATCAGTAAAAATGTGATGACACATTAACGAAAATAGAGTCATGGACTAATATGACTCATATTTTTCTTTAGTGGCTAAGAAGTTAAATTTCATCTCAATGACTAAAATGACTTAGGCATACAATTTCAAGAACTAAGTGGAAAATTCACTCCATAATTTTTATAATTTTAATTTTAAGAAATTTTTAAAAGGTTTTTTATTTTATTTTTAAATCAAATTTTTTTTTTTACTTTTACAGATGTCAAGTTTAAATAAAGAAATGACCATAGTATCCTAACTTTTTTTTTTTTTTTACCATCAATTTAAGCATCCATGCAGTTAAAGTGGAGATCTAATAGATTGATTAAATAGATGTCAAATTTAAAATTGTTAGGATTAAGTTGATATAAAATTTTTTGTTAAAACCATATAAATGTCAAATTGTAAATTTTAATATGAAAAAAGTTATACACTCGAAAAGAAAATTTATGAAATATAATCCACTTGTTTCCCACTAATAATAGATAAAAATTTAATAAGCCCATTAAAATGTATGTTTGTGAAAGTTCAAAGGTCTATTTCCACGTTTTAGAATTCTTAGAATAAAGTGCACATATGACCAATATTTCTAGGAAGGTAACTTGCATTTTTTGCTATTTTTAATTTTAAATTCTTTAATAAGTTAAGATTATAATGCATTTTATTAGTAAGTAATTATTTAATAAGTTAAATTCTTTTTAAAAAACTATTTTATTAATATTGATTATCACAAAATATTAACAAACTTGTTCAACGCACAAGTATTATATCTGATGCGAGCTGTCACGACTCATAATCAAACTACAATTTACAAAGTGCCAAATTGCACTAAAAATGTAGTAAAGGACACAACTCAGGTCATCTCACAAGAAAATGTTACTAGCCAATTAGAAATTTGGGGTTTTTGAGATTATGGCAAGCCAAAAATAAATTGCGAAATGATAATGAGAAGAATTACCTGCACAAGGACTCCCTCAGATTAAGAATTATTCAATCATCGGTTCAAAAGATAAATTTATGGTAGTGGTTACGTTCATTAGTTATGTTATCACATAACAATGATGCAATTCTACTTAGTGGTCATACAATTACACTCCCACTAAGAGTTTGGCTAACATATGAACTAGTAATTTATGATCGTGATTCTATGAATCTATGACGGTTTAATTACTAATTACAGCAACCTAATTCCTAACAGAGTTAATTTCAATCCCTTACCGATTGGATATAATTAAATTAATCGACCCAATACCCCAATGGTAATTGGATTATGCACGCAAACGAATGCACAACCAAGCAATTCTTAAAAACACAATTACAATAATCATCGCAATTGATATCAAAAGAGAAAGCAAACAGGGAAGAAAAACCAACCATAAATTGTAATTAAAATAATAAGAACCTCAAGAACAATTTCAATCTTTAGTTATCCTTGCACACGGTAAAGAGATTACTTCTCCATAACGGGAGTGTCACAGTTGTTGTTGAAAGGAAGCTGTAAATTATAACCTAGACAATACCAAAATCCAACAATAATTGAGAACCCTAAGCCTAGAGAGAGTGTAGAGAGAGAGAAAATAGAAAATTAAAAGTGGTGTGAGTCCATTCAAAGTCTCTGAAACCGAGTTAAAAAGCAAAAAGGTTCAAAATGCGGAACAAAAGCTCATCCACTTATGACTGTTATAGTAGTCTGCGATCGCTATAGCGGTCTTGCCTCTTGTTGTAGCCAATTTCACCTCTTTGGTGATCGCTATAGGAATAGTGGTCATGTATTCGCGCAACATTGTGTCTAACATTTCCAAACCTGTTTTGAGGCTTAAAACGTTGGAATTAGTTCTTGTGCCTAGAAATAGAAGTTGTGGCTATTTGAGTAAGCTTTCCAACGCCATAAGAATCACCTCAATTAGACATCTGTAACTCTAGATATTAGCAAAATATCAACTGAGGGTCAAACTAGACAGCCTCAGAACATCAGCAACTTTTAATCTCGCAACTGAATTTTCACCAAGATGATCCTAGAACTGGGTTTTGAGCTGAACATAAAAGTTATAGAGGACTCCTTGATCTTTTCAAAACATATTTATTTGCCTCAATCTGATCCCTGTAGAGAGAGATATTTTCCATTATAATACTTCCTGTAAATGTGCTTTAGAACTCTACTATTCTGCTCTCCAATTTCTCCCAATTTGAACACTACTACAAACTCTAGCACTGCTATGGTCTTTATACACCAACATGGGATGTCCCTGCAAACAAATAACACTCACAAAAGAGGATTAAAAGTACAGGAATATTTGTTTATCAAAATGATGCAAAGAACCATGATTTTATTCAATGATACCCAATGAGGACTAAATATAAATTTACCAATTACCCATCAATTAAGTACAATTAAGATGCAAAATGTTCAGAGTTAGTATAGAGAATGGATGCATAAATGCAACCCATCAAACTCCCCCACACTTAAACAATTGCATGTCCTCATGCAAAAAACTCAGATGGTTGTGGCAAAACGACTGAACTCCTAGCTGTTCTAACTCTAAGAATACATGATGCATGGAAAATAACAATACACCAATCCAAGGAACCTAGAGGCACAACAATGAGATTTGACACAAACAATTGAGAGAATTACAACAAGCAAGGCATGAACATGAAAATAGCACACAAAGTAGAATTCATATATGATGCATAGATCAAATACAAAATCCTCCCAAAGTAGTGTTTTCTACTCATTCACTCAAGTGTTTTGGGTTATGATGTACACTCAATCACCTCAAATGAAAATGCATTACCATAAGCTTGTTAGGGGTCTCATTCTCCATTTTGTCACACACACATGCATATTGAATCAAGAGGACTTGTTTTAGTTGTAATAGGGCTTAGGTGAAGGCGGGAAAATATAAAGGCCAGTGGAGCTAAACCTCTAGTCAAAGGAGAGCAAATGCATATACCAAGAGCACAAGTGCCTAAGGGTACATTTTGTCCAACTTAACCATTCATAGGCTCTTAATTTGCAATGTGACATACCTTCATCCAAACTTTGACAAATTTTGTTTTTGCTATTTTTTTATTTTTATATTTAGAGCGCCACTTGCTGAAATTTTTTTTTGTTGGTATACATTGTTCCTCCCCCACACTTAAATTAAAGCATGTCCTCATGCTCTCCCCCACACTTATGCCCAAACACATATAAGAAAATCACAAATGCTCTCTTAAGCCTAAAAGGTTGGGAATTTTCATTGTTTTTCACTTTTGACTAAGAATGTGCTAAAACAAAAGAATGAGCAATAAGGCTCAAAGGGGCTAAACAATGGTAACATATAAAGGATGGCTATATAGTCAAGTGGCTGAAAACAAGAAAATTGCATCAATCACCTTCAAGTATGCACATGGGAACATTTTTTTTCAATCAAGACCTAGGTAAGTTCTAGAATACAAATCCAAAGAGGGAAACACACATGAACAAACAAGGATGATGCATGATAGTCCAATCAAAAGGCTCAAAATCTCACAACTAAAAGTGCATGTACTTAATCCAAACAACACAATGAATCCACCAAGCATACAATACAAAGTAGTCAATGCCAAGCATATCAATATAGTGCATGTAATGTGAACCTATGCATGTAACCTCTAAGGTGTCAAAGGGATGATGTAAAATGCAAATGAAAATAAATATGATGCAAAACTCATAACTAAAATAAAAATAAATAAAATACAGAAAAATAAAAAGAGAGAAGTAAATAAACACCTCATGGTGGGTTGCCTCCCACCCAGTACTTCGCTTTAACGTCCCTAAGTTGGACGATCAAGGTCCTCACGGGGGTGTTCAACTTCAACCCATAGAACTTCCATCTCAACCCCAAAATCCCTAGGAGCTTCATAGAGGTGTGTCAGTGGGTGTTAACCAACTTTATAGCGAATCTTAGACCTTGGGTCCTCTAACTCTACTACACCATAAGGGTGTGTACAAGTGACCAAGAGTGGTCCCTTTCATCTAGACTTCGGCCCTCCAGCCATCAGTTTTGCTCGGGGCTCACGCAGCAAGATCTACTGCCTCTCACAAGGCTTCTTTCCTAGAATAGACTATTCATGGGGCACTTCTGAAACTGATGACAGCTGCTTAGATGGGGTACCTGTATTTGTAAGCTCGAAAAACTCTGACACAGCAAATGCATCATGTCTCATAGGAGAAGAAAAATTAGGAAAGGGGGGTTGTTCATCCTTAGCAAGTAAAGTATCACATGCATCTTCCACTAAGAAGTCAATGACATCAATGCCAAACATAGAGTATTCCTCAAAGTGGAATTTCATGGCATCAGACAAAGAAAATTGGGCTTTCAAGTCCCCACACTCCATGGATAATGTACCAACATAAACATCAATCTTGGTTCTACCAGTTTTCAAAAAGGGTTTACCCAAGATTAATGTATGCTAGTTGGCATCAGTGTCATTTTCCATCTCAAGCACATAAAAATCAACGGGGAATATTAAATTATTTATCTTTACCAAGACATCTTCTAATACCCCTTCTGGCTTCGTGATGCTACGGTTGGCAAGCTAGATTGTCAACCCGATAAGCTTGAGTTCCCCAAAGTGTAAGGACCTGTAAAGTGATTTTGGCATAACATTGATGCCAGCCCCGAGATCAGCCATGGCTTGCTTGATTTGCTAGTTCCCAATGATGCAGTGAATATTGAACATGCCTGGATCCTTACACTTGGATGTCAGGTTGCTTGGCTTGATGAGGGAGGAAGCATTCACCCCCATAATCACTTTCTCATTCTCACTGCCCTGTGGCCTCCTCCTGTTGGTGCACAAATCCTTAAGAAATTTGACATATTTGGGGATTTGCTTGATCGCATCCAACAGAGGAATATTAACCTCTACCTTTCGAAAAGTTTCTAAGAGGTCTTTTTCTAATTCCAACTGATTGGATTTCTTAGGCCTTGCAACTCGTTATGGGAAAGGCAATGGAATGGGTCTTTCTACCTGCTCTTTTGCTTGCTTTTACTGGGGTGCAGACTTATTTTGCTGCACCTCTGGCTGAACTATTTCATCTCCCTGACTCTCAACCAAACCTGCTCTAAAGAACCAGTGACCTCAGGCAAAACTATACCAGACCTCAGAGTAATAGCAGAAACATTCTCGTTAGGGTTGGGAACTATTTGAGAAGGAATAGTGGATGCACTCCCCTGCTGAGATTGGGAACTCTCTAGCCTCATAATTACATTTTTCATCTTTTGCATGGCTTGTTCCTATTTTCTCTATGTTTTTATCATTATGTTCATCATCTCCTGCCATGGTGCACCTGAAGGAATAGGAGGGGCAGGTAGTGCTAGAGGTTACTAAAGGGCAGGTAACTGTGGAGCAAATGGTTGTTGGTAAACATGTGCGATGCCCTGCTATCTTTGCCAGAGTGGAACATACTTTTGTTGCTGCTATGATGAGTTGTTTCACCTCAGATTGGGGCGATTTCTCCAACCCGAGTTATATGTGCTGCTGTAAAGGTTATACTCCTACTGGTTGTTCTGATTCTGAGGTCTACCAAGAAACACGTTGCCAGTAGCAACTAAAGTAGGATCCTTCTATAGCTGTGGACATACATCAGTAGTATGGGTATTACAAGAACAAATACCACAAACTGTCTGAGGTGGAGGAGCATGCCTCAACTGATTCAATGCTATCTATTTTAGGAACTCAGTCATCTCATCCAACTTCTTTTCCACTCTGGTGCTCTCAATTGAAGAGACTTCACCCACATGATGGGTACTACTACCAGCTTTGGACCTAAACTGCTGAGAGTTATCTGGCATATTCTCAATCAGAAGTCTACTTGCAGCAGGAGTCTTGTTAACTAAGGCACCCCCACTGGTGGCATTAATAATGCTCCTCTCCATAACTAGCAGTCCCTCATAGAAATACTGAATGAGAAGCTGTTCTGAAATCTGATGTTGGGGACAGCTAGCACACAATCTCTTGAACTTCTCCTAATACTCATAAAGAGGTTCACCTTGCAATTGCCGGATACCACAAATATCCTTTTTGATAGCAGCTGCTCTGGAAGCCAGGAAGAATTTCTCCAGAAAGATGCGTTTCATGCTAGCCCAGCTGTCAACTATTCTAGAGGGGTTGTAAAAGAACCAGTCCTTGGTGGCTCCTTCAAGGGAAAAACGGGAAGACCCTTAGCTTGATTTGGTCATCCATTACCCCTTGAGGCTTCATTGTCACACAAATCACATGAAATTGCTTAAGATGTTTGTGTGGGTATTTCCCAGATAGCCCATGGAACTTAGGCAAATGGTGCAGGAGTTGAGCTCAAAGTCACTTCCTTGATTGGGGTAGACGATCCCTAACGGTTGGTAATTTAAGCCTTGGGCAGTGAGCTCCTTCAAAGTCTTGTCATTGTCAACCATATTTCCTGAAACACTAGCAAAAGAATCAAAAAGTTCGGGAGAATAAAAACAAAGAATAAGCTATGAACAAAACTAAAATTAAATTAAACTAATTTTTTTTCTATAAATAAAAACAAAAAGAAAAAAAAGAAAAATAGAGAATAATTAAAAATGAATACTACAATGAAAATAAAATGAAATAAATAAAAAATAAAAATAAATAAAAAGAATCAACTAGCACCACTTCCCAAGTAATGGCACCAAAATTTGATGTAAGCTGTTGCGACTCACAATCAAATTACAATTTATAAAGTGCCAAGTTGCACAAAAAATGTAGTAAAGGGCACAACTTAGTCATCTCATAAGGAAATGTTACTAGCCAATTAGAAATTTGGGGTTTTTGAGATTATAGCAAGCCAAAAATAAATTGCGAAATGATAATGAGAAGAATTATCTGTACAAGGATTCCCTCAGATTAAGAATTGTTCAATTATCAGTTCAAAAGATAAATTCATGGTGGTAGTTACGTTCATTAGTTATGCTATCACATAACAATGATGCAATTCTACTTAGTGGTCATACAATTACACTCCCACTAAGGGTTTGGCTAACATATGAATTAATAATTTACGATCGTGATTCTATGAACCTATGCCGGTTTAATTACTAATTACAGCAACCTAATTCCAAACAGAGTTAATTTCAATCCCTTACCAATGGGATATAATTAAATTAATCGACCCAATACCCCAATGGTAACTGGATTATGCACGCAAACGAATGCACAACCAAACAATTCTTAAAAACACAATTACAATAATCACCGCAATTGATATCAAAAGAGAAAGCAAACAAGGAAGAAAAACCAACCATAAATTGCAATTAAAATAATAAGAATCTCAAGAACAATCTTAATCTTCAATTATCCTTGCACATGGTAAAGAGATTACTCCTCCATAGGGAGAGTGTCACAATTGTTGTTGAAAGGAAGATGTAAATTACAACCCATAGAATACTAAAATCCAACAATGATTGAGAACCCTAAGCCTAGAGAGAAGGTGTAGAGAGAGAGAGAATAGAAAACTAAAAGTTGCGTGAGTCCATTCAAAAGTCTCTGAAACGGAGTTAAAAAGCAAAAAGGTTCAAAACATGGAACAAAATTGTGTGTATTGCTGAAGCTCAACCACTTATGACCACTATAGTGGTCCTGCCTCTTGCTGCAATCAAATTCACCTCTGTGGTGACTGCTATAGGACCGCTATAGCGGTCATGTATTCGCCGAACACTGCATTTAACATTTTCAAACCAACTTTAAGGCTTAAAAATTTGGAATTAGCTCTTGTGCCTAGAAATAGAAGTTGTAGCTATTTGAGTAAGATTTCCAACGCCGTAAGAATCACCTCAATCGGACATCTGTAGCTCCAGATATTATCAAAATACCAACTGAGGGTCAAACTAGACAGCATTAGAACATCGGTAACTTTTAATCTCGCTACTAAATTTTCACCAAGATTATCTTAGAATTGGGTTTTGAGCTGAACATAAAAGTTATAGAGGAGTTCTTGATCTTTTCAAAACATATTTATTTGCCTCAATCCAATCCCTATAGAGAAAGATATGAATTTTCCATTATAATACTTCTCGTAAATGTGCTTTAGAACTCTACTATTCTGCTCCCCAATTTCTCCCAATTGAACACTGCTACAAACTCTAGCACTGCTATGGTCTTCATACACCAACATGGGATGTCCTTGCAAACAAATAACACTCACAAAAGAGGATTAAAAGTACAGGAATATTTGTTTATCAAATGGTACAAAGAACTAAGATTTTATTCAATGATACCCAATGAGGACTAAATATGAATCTACCAACTACCCATCAATTAAGTACAATTAAGATGTAAAATGTTCAGAGTTGGATGTATAAATACAACCCATCAATATCCAATAATCAAGGACGATAAAAGATGATTATATAAAGTTAGAATAAAGTTAAGTTACGAGTAAACTGTGAAAGCGCAATGCAAAGCATTCCAATTTCCAAGTCACTACTCATTGCAAGGGTGTAACAGCAAACAAGTACAAGGTTTGCATTCATTTTAAAGTTGTAGGATTTATTTTATTTCATTTTTTCTTTCAAATCACTCAGGTTCATGAAACATTGAAAATTCCATATTAAATTAATTGATGTAATTGTTTTTTTTTTGTTTTTAAATCTTGATCATCATATTGTTCATTATATATGATTAATGGCCAACTAAGCAATTTGGAAAATTTAACAGTGGTCAACCATAGGTTGGTTTTGGTAGGAAACTGTGGCACAATATCCCTTTTGAGATCAATCATAAAATATTTAATGTTCCGAAACATAAGCCCTTTCAAAGCTTGTCCACCTACAAAAAGGCTTGAGCATAAAGAACATGAGAAAAGGCCAAGAGAAATAGATCGAGCGTAGCTAGCTCCATTTTCTTTCTCTACTAATTGAACCTTACACGATACAGAATATGGAGCTTCAGCAATTATGCATTATATTTATTTATTTATTTATTACTATTATGATTAAAACATGTTTGATTCAATAATGTGATATGATCGCCTATATAAAGGTGGACCATTTTACAAAGAATTTATAGTCAAGAGTCATCAGAAAGTGAAACCATGAGAGCTAAGGGGTTTTGTCTCATAGCACTTTTCCTTGTGCTGGTTGAGTTAGCGGATTCTCTTAACCATGCCAATTTCCCAGTGGATTTCTTGTTTGGAACTGCCTCTTCCTCATATCAGGTTTATGCCTTGTCTGGTTATCTTGCTATAGCACATGCACATTCCAAAATATGTTGAAGCACTGATCTATTTCTTATGTGATTGGATGGTGTGTCAAGTATGGAGGTGCAGCAAACGAAGGGGGCAGGGGACTAAGCATATGGGACACCTTCACTCAGAGACATCCAGGTAAATAGGATCCCTTTCTCACTTCATGCATCTTGATTCTGGGCTAAGGCAACCTGTCACATCTGGTTCATTTACCTTAACAGTGGTGGTCATCATCATTCATGAATCATGATCTTTATGTTTATTTTTTGCTTCTTTTGAGTTGCTCAAAGTTGGTAGTCATTTCTCTATGACTTCTTTAAATGACATTTCTTCCTTGGTACTCTTTCTCCTTGTAGGGTGCAAGGGAACTGGTTTCTTCAGTATGTGAAAATACTGCTGGTTTTTCTCATTTAAGGGTGCGTTAAGTATTGAATACGAAGGTTAAATTTTACACACACAAACATATATATAACTGAAAAAATTGAAAATTATTTATTTTTTAGAAGCTACTCTTTTTAGCATTCATAAAAAAGTTAAAAATTGATTTTTTTTTAAATTATAATAGTAAAAGCAGATCAAGACAAAAGCATTCAGCATCCTGTAATATTCAAAGCTAATAATGATGAACGCATTTGCCAAAAAGCAAAAGACTATGAGATAAGATTTTTTAGATAAGATTGTCTTTTAGTCATAATTGTGTAAGTTTTTTAGAAAAGTCACGGGTGTTTACTATTGTAATAGGAAAAGAGAGCCTTCTATAAAAGACAAGCTTCTAAAAATTGACACATATTGATCAATTATTGGTTTAAAACAAATTGGGACTGGTTCCTAGTAATAGGGATCGGTTCCACTTCCACCATGGGCCCCACGCAAAATGGGATGGACCACCTTCAGCTCCAATGGAGCTATAGTTCTAGGCAATGAATGAGATCAGGATGGTAAATTTTGAACCATAAGAAATGTTCTTAAGTAGAGAATTAAAAGCAGAAAATTTAAATTTAAGAGATAAAATTTTTAAATTCCAATACATTGAATATATTGAAAGCAATCAAAATTCCCCCCCCCCCCATTTTTATTCTTTAACCAGTATCTTAGTAAAGCTCATAATATAATTGAAGAAAGGTGCTCCTAACCAATCAAAAAACTAGTGGTTGAATTGTTGGGCAAAGCAAGAAAACATGCCATAAAATAGCTTAGAAACTTTCTAGGCTTTAATTTGTGCAGGTCCCTATAAAAGGTCTTAAATGTTTAGGACTGTTATTAAGTTCTTAGCATATGAACTTGATTTTGTCATCGTCATATTTACTGTGATACCAATTAAAATTTCAAGGAGTAGTTTGATTGTGGTTCTAAAAACGCGAAAAGTACTTATGTCTGAATCTTTCATTAGATAAGATAAAAGACCGAAGCAATGGAGTCCTTGCAGTTGATTCTTACCATCGCTACAAGGTAATTCTCACTCTCTTTGGCATTTATACAAATTTTAAATATTTATTTTCTCTAAATAAGGTTTAGTGCTCATTATTCCTCTCAAATATCTGAGCAAAAAACTTGGTAGGAAGATGTGGGTATAATGAAGGACATAGGATTTGATGCATATAGATTCTCCATCTCATGGTCCAGGGTACTACCTGGTAAGGAGAAATATTCAACTTTATTTATTCCTTTGATCCTCATTTTCACTGCTTTCTTATTATGGTTACATTTGTACCAATGACACAAATGTGATAGAAAATTGGTCATGTATTTGGTTTAGGTGGAAACATGAGGGGAGGTGTAAACAGAGAAGGCATCACATATTACAATAATCTCATCAATGAACTCTTATCAAATGGTCTGATTCAATCCTCTTCTTGCATGATAACCAAGTGCAATATTTTCTCACTGTTGGCAAATTTTTGCTTATCCCAATAATGACAGGTTTGAAGCCATTTGTAACTCTATTTCATTGGGATCTGCCTCAAGCCCTTGAAGATGAATATGGTGGTTTTCTGAGCCCAAATATAGTGTAAGCAGCTTCCTTATCAAACCTTATAAATGATATAGACAAAGGCTTCCCTTAGTTCCCTTTTAAATGATGTTAAAATCTGCTATCACCAGGAAGGATTTTTCAGACTATGCAAAGCTGTGCTATAGAGAATTTGGTGATAGAGTAAAGCACTGGATTACTTTGAATGAGCCACTCACCTACACAACTCAGGGTTATGTAAATGGTTTATTTGCACCTGGAAGATGCTCCAAATGGTTGCCCCTGAACTATAGTGCATGGGATTCTAGTACTGAGCCTTACCTTGTCACTCACCACCAGATTCTTGCTCATGCAGCAGCTGTCAAAGTTTATAGGGACAAGTACTAGGTCATTATATATACCATATTTGTGATGATGCACATCTGATTAGCAGCTATCAAATTGAAGCTAGAGTCATCAAATTATTAGTTAGTAAAAAAGGGCAGCTTAATTTAACTTGAAGTGGCTTTATTTTATTCAGAATTCCCAGAAGGGGCAAATTGGGATAACATTGAACTCTCCCTGGGTATTGCCATTTTCCCAATCCAAGGCAGACAAAGATGCAGCATCGAGAGCCCTTACTTTCTTGTATGACTGGTAAGTTAGGCTCCTAATTATTCTTCTTGGCTTCTCATAAACTCTGGCGAAAAACACTTTGCCCCGAGTTACAGGTTATGTGCACTTTATCAATTTTGATATAATGAAAATTGACCCCTAACATTCCCAATCGTGTAAATTGACCATTTTGTTAACTTTACTATCTATTGTTAATGAAAATAACGTGTTCAAGAACATTTGAGGTATCAGATTATACTTTGTTTTCTGCGTAGGGAATAAAGTTCACGTGGCCTAAAGTTTAAGAGATACAATGCAGTTAGTTTTCATCAACAATAGATATTAAATTGTTAATTTAGCAGAAATATTAAAGCTCGTATTCTAAAAATGTTCAGGGATCGATTTGCACATTTCTAAAAGCTTGTCGATAAAGTGCACGTGACTTATAATTTTGGGGATAAAGTGACTTTTTCACCTAAATTCTAGAGGTTTGATGTAGACTTTAGTAATATAACTTACTAGTTTTCCTATAATCTACATAATGGATTGGTGAGCCTCACTCAAATTATTTCATGACTTCTGAGGTTTTTGGAGCCACTAAATTTTGGATCATACCCTGCTGAAATGGTGAACAATATCGGTGAACGATTGCCGAAATTTTCAAGGAAGCAGTCCTTGATGGTTAAAGGATCCTTTGATTTCATTGGATTGAACTACTACACTGCAAATTATGCAGCTGATGTTCCTTGCACTAGGGAAAATCAAACTATGTTTACGGATGCTTGTATAGTTCTCACAAGTAAGACACAATAGGTGAAGTATATTTTTTTGTTTTCAGTTTCATCTTTCTTATGTTCCCAATTTTTTTGTTTACGTAAGATCTTATTTGTTGCATCAGCAAAGAAAGATGGAGTTCAGATTGGTCCAAAGGTAAAAGCATATTTTGGCACAACAGCTATACACACTCAATAAATATAAGGGCAAATTTTATTGACCTCTCTTAGACTTGGTTTCACTCGGCTCTCCTCTATTTGTAAAATTTACTCAGGAGGTGTATGAGTTTGTGAATCAATAGATTGCGTTCTTTTGAGTTTGTAGAATTATTACATTGATCTCTCCTCTATTTACTTATTGTACAGTGCCTCTACGGGAGATCAGTGTCAATCAAATAAATAGAGGGAAGTTAAGATGAATTTTATTAAACTTTAAGGGAGGTTGGTATAATTTGTCATGAAATATAAACATTTTATTTTTTATTATTTAGCTACAAAACCCAATAAAAATGGGGATGGTTTTATTTGTTGTCACATTGCTCTGACAATGAAGACAAAATCATATTATCAACATATTCTTTCATAGATAATGAATTAAATTTTTATAAATCAATTCTTTGAAGAAAAGGATGAAATTTGCAGGCGGCTTCAGACTGGTTATACATCTATCCTACGGGAATTCAAGATATTTTGCTCTACGCAAAGCAAAAGTTTAACAATCCGGTCATTTACATAACAGAAAATGGTAAGTTTCTACCAATGATACTTTTCCTATGACCCAGTCAAGGCAATCAACATTTTCACCTAACAAATTTTCATTTTTTGTTGTGTTCATAATCCCAAATCAAAACTCTTCAACGAATGCAGGAGTTGATGAACCTAATGACAATAAAAAATCACTTGAGGACAACATGAGAATAGACTATATCAGTAATCATCTTTCCTATGTTCACAGTGCCATAGAGTAAGTTTATATTATAGTGATCTACTTTTAGCCTATGATTATGTAATTATGTAACGGGCCTACTTTGAGTGAGCTTGTGGGCTGAAGGGCTTCTTTTTTAAAAAAAAAAAACTTTTTAAGTCGCTTTTTAAAAAATCTAACTGTTTTGATGTAATATTTGAAAAGATAAACGATGTTTTCATATTCTAGGATTTTTTTAAAAGTTAAAAAAGAAAATAAATACTTTTACAAAAAAAGTACAAGTTGTGTTTTTTAATATATATATATATATATACATGTATTAAAAAAGCTAATGTAAATGTGCTATAAAATACAAAAAGTATTTTGAAAAACATTAACATAACCATCTAATTGAACTTCGTATATTTTGGTTACACAAATTTATTTATTAAATTCAGACGCAAATGATTGTCAGGAATGGTGTCAATGTGAAAGGCTATTTTGCATGGTCATTGTTGGACAATTTTGAATGGGCAAACGGATATACAGTTCGATTTGGAATTGTATACGTAGACTATGAGGATGGACTAGGCAGATATCCTAAGAAATCAGCTGAGTGGCTCAAAGAGTTTCTACGTTGATGGGAATATTGGCATTGTTATTCTGTGATACTCTTGAGTTAAACTTAGTTATTGTTATTGTTATTGTTATTGGCTCAAAAATAGTCTTAGTGATACTCTAGTGTGATACTTAGGTCTTGTGCTTATCTTTCATTTCTTTGCTTAATCTCAGTAGTGTTCACAACCTGAAGGATTATTCAGTTTTCTCAATGGTATTGATCTCTGTCCAACAGTGTGCTGCAATGCCAAACCGACGAGTAACATTTTCTTATGACACTATCATTCGGGAGCCCACTGCTCTCGTTTTGAGAAAGAGTAATGTTATTTTGACGTACATTTTGTGAGACATTATGCTGACACACTTACATCCACCATTAAATTGGATATGAACCCCACTTAGTTTGTGTCCCAAACCCCATTCAATGGTGAATATGAGTGTATTGGCACGGTGTCCCACAAAATGTGAATCAAAATAACATTTCTCTTTAAGAAATAAAGGCTTTACCTTGGGTTGAATTATGTTTTGCTATAAAAGTAACAGGAAAGAAACAATCATTATTCGGTTTAAATTGTTTGAGAGTAATTATTTGCAAGCAAGATTTAGCATAAGATCTAATAGTAGGGAGTTTAGGTCGTAGTTTTTAAAACCAAATGAATCCATTTGGTTGAACCAATAAATCAAATGAACTCATTTCTATTTCTGGTCCGAGTCATACTTAGGATCAGACAAACATATAAACCAAAATGAATTGGTCCAAACCAGCCACTTTCTTACAAAACCGGTAACCCGATCGAATTTTATCAAACCAGCCTGGTCCTGCTTGTTTTAAAAATTTAAAAATTTTTAACTCATTAAAATTATTGGGCTCCAGTTTTTCATAGCCCGCTAAATAAAATAAGAGGCTTGGCAGCCAACTGGGTTCTTGCTTTACTTCCCACCGATGTGGGACTTAACTTTCTCCTGCAACTTGCTATCTTATCTTTCACACCTGAATAATAAGGGAGGTTGCGATCTAATCTTTCTTTCATGAATTGATACTGTGCTGGTCTCTTCTCTCTGGTCTAAGGGCAACGCGCTGGCCGCACCAAAAGCAACATATCTGATGTCTCGCCCCTATGATAGTCGTGGGCAATTCCAACATGAAACCCCTTCTATCGCTGATCCTTCATATGCTTTTGGCTATTCATTGCCTTCAACAAATTGGTTAGATTCCTCTCCAACCCCTCAGATAACTTGTGACACATATATATAAATATTATTATATAAAATATAATATAGTTATTCACTAAGCTATATATATACATGTCACATATATGCACCAGTATAAATAGTTTATATTTTATATTATTTATGCATCATTAAGGTTTGTATTGGACTTATAAATTATATAATTTTTATATTTATTTAATTATATCATATTCAACTGGTTCAACCAGTGACCCATTGGTTCAACCACTGACCCATTAATTCGGTACCTTGGCGGAGTTGAGCACCGGGCCGAGTTTCAAAACTATGGTTTAGGTAATATGAATGAGATTTTAGGTTAACGTAATTTCATAAACATAGAAAAAAAATTAGCATTTAAGTTTTTTAAATAAAAAAAGAACTAATGTGAAAAATGTTGTACTCTTGTAGTGAAGTCAACTCGATTGGATTTAAATGAGTTATAGTTAACAAACCTAACTACCAATAATTTAAAACAAAATTATGAGAAAAAAACTTTTCACATAAAGCTCTCATCTACATATACCGAAAAAGGCTGAGGTAGAAATATACAATAGTATAAGCCAAAAAACATGCTTGTTTAATTTAATTTTTATATACCGATAATATAAATATTTTTATATTTTCAATCAATAGAATTTTTTAAAGTGAAAAATAGAAAATAACTATCTATTATTATAACTACCCACCATAATTTAATCATTTTGACAAAATCCTATTGATTGACGGTGTAAAACTATTTGCATTATTAGTGTAAAAAAATTAAACTCATATATATCGCAGACTGAAGAAGAATAAATAGAGTCTAAATTAGTGTAAAAAAAATATAGGTATAAATTAAATTTTGATATTACTCTCTTCGTCTTTTAATAATTATCTAGTTATAAATATGCACTAAAAATAAAAAATTTAAACATAATTTAGTGAATTGTCCTTATTTCTTTTTAATAATCTAACTTTCTCCCCACCTCTCTACTATATTCCTCATACATTTTAATAGTATTTAATAGGGATATTATTAAAAAAAATTAATACAACTTAATTTTTTAAAATAAATAATTATTTATAGATAAAATATTATTTTAAAATAGATAATTATTCAAGCACGGATTCATTATATGCTAATACTAAAATCGTAAATTATACGTGTAATTTGAATGATTAAAGTGAAGATTCAATTAATAGTCGCAGTTTTCACTTAACAATCAGTACTGCTTGAGAAAGAAATACAATTATTGTTTTAAACTATTCCTAATAAACCTAGAACAAAGGTAAACTATAGATAAAACAGTCATTAGCGAAAAAAAGGATGAGAAACCTATAGATTAAACAGTAAATTAATTATTTTTTATGTGGAACAGTAAATTAATCATTAAACAAACAACAGGCAGATAGCACATGGGGGTCATTTTAATATAATAATTTATTGATTTTCACTTCACCGCCGTTTCACGTTTCCACCACCTTCGTGCACACGTCCCAACAAGATGCGTTGGCTTTTCAAACACAACTCGAATGCTACGAAGAAGACGGCATGAAACTGTAATGCTTTTCAAACCGAGTTGCCCTTATCAATAATAATGGTATCTTATCTTTGCTTAACCATAGACTTTATATCAAACCACATAAGAAGAAACAATAGACAAAAAGTTGTCCTTTTTTCCACCTTTTCAGAAACCGATAGACAAAGAATCCCCTCTTATCCTTGTATATATAAATAGAAATAATAATAATAATAATATAACTTTACAAGGTAAGGTAAAGTCCCGTTCGTGGGTGAAAGGTCTGAGAATCGAATTCAAATTCGAACAATGGGGGTTAAGGTCTTTCTTCTTCTTGCAGCAGTTTCCTTTGTTCTTTTTGAGTCAGCAGCTTCTCTCAATCGTAGCAGTTTTCCGGCAGATTTCTTGTTTGGAACAGCTTCCTCAGCTTACCAGGTTTTGCTATGTCTAACGTTGTTTAGTTCTTTTACCATCTGTCTATGTAAAAGGTTGGATCTTATTTGACATTTTTTTTCTTTTACGTGTTTTGTTGCTGTGTATGATGGCGGTTTGAACTTTGAAGTATGAAGGTGCAGCACATGAAGGTGGCAGGACCCCAAGCATATGGGACACCTTCGCTCATAGCCACCCAGGTCTGCATTTTTTTTTCTTCTTTTATTTATATATTTTTTTTCTTGCTTGTTTTGAGTGGCATTGTAGAATGGTTCCTTCTAGCAATGTAATCTTCTCTGTTTTGACTATAACGATTTATGTATATGGGTGCTTATAAGGATGGGATTCAAGCCTAAGGAGGGTATGAACATCGTTGCCGCTATTAAACTAATATCATAATGCCTACAAATTTAATAAGGCTTGCTGCAAGTATAAGTGAATGAAAGCAATAAATGCAAAGAACAGTAGCTATTGGGATATGATTGAAGATGTACTTAAATGAGTACTCATTTCACCAATTTGCTGGACCATGCTAAAATTTAGGATTTCACTAAAGGCAGTGTGGTCAAGGAAGTAGAATAGGAAAGTTTTGATTCTTTCAATACCTTTTTTTTTTTTCTCTTTTTGGATAAAAGAAGAAATTTCATTAACAAGAAGAGAAGAAAAGAAGAATAATACATAGTGTAGAGGACGAGATCTTCAAAGCAAAAAGATAACAAACTAAAACATCAAAAAATCAAAGCTTTCCAATCTCTTATCATATCAGAGAAGGAAATCCCTCTAAAAAAGTTATGTGCCTTAAACCAAATAGATGCTAAGCATCTAATCTTATCTCACAAAGCCTACTTATCTAAATGTTTGCCATGAAAAATGCGAGAGTTACACTCTAACCAAATAGACTAAATAACTGCAAAGACAGCAGACTGCTTATAAGGATTTGGCCTCTTTTCTCCTGGAAAAAGCAACAAAACTAGTGAAAAGGAATTGACTAAGGGTGCTGGTTAGCAAATCTCTAAAATTTAAACACTATTATGTGGAAAGAAAATTCGATCATTACTACTTTGCCAACAATATGAGCCATATTGCTACTAGGCAAAGAACTAAGAATTGGAATTACTATTAATAGGAGAGGTAAACAATGAACCAACTTCATAATTGCATAGCAAATGATATATAGCAGGGGGTTTCTTCATCCTTTCATATTTTGAAGAGAGTTTATTTGTGCAAGATTTTAATGGAACAAACTCAAAATATTGGAATCTTGGTTCTTTAGATAGAATAGTAGACCACAGCAATGGGGATGTTGCCGTCGATTCATACCACCGCTACAAGGTATTGATTCTATTAACTTGAATTTTAAGACCTACATAAATGAATTTGCTTAGCTGTTGGGACTTAATTTCATTTGGATTGATTATTTTGTTGACCCTAAAAAAAAAAAAACAGGAAGATGTGGCCATGATGAAGGATATTGGATTTAATGCCTACAGGTTTTCCATCTCTTGGTCCAGGATACTACCAAGTGAGAAAACTCTCTAATCATCCTTCGGTTATTTATCCTAAGATTAGTTAATAAATAGCCATTTGTTTTTTGGTATGTTGCTAATTTGAATCATTAATTTATATTGACATGGTTTGATGGGAATTATGAATGTTAGCTTTTTATGTTGAATTGGACATATATAAATGGTGTGTTCATGACGCAAGCATGCTCAAACAAAATTTTTCAGGTGGAAACCTGAAGGGAGGAGTAAACCGAGAAGGCATCAATTATTACAACAATCTCATAAATGAACTCGTATCAAATGGTCAGTAGAATTCATCTCTCACTCACACACACACACACACATGATCAAACAGAACTAAATTATCTGTACCTCATACCTTACAGGACAACAGCCCTTTATCACTCTATTTCACTCTGATCTCCCTCAAGCTCTTGAAGATGAATATGGTGGTTTTCTGAGTCCCAAAATTGAGTAAGCATTAGCACAGATAAAATGTTCTTTAGAATGGAACAACCCCTCCTTCCGTTTCACTCCTAACTGATGGAAATTGGCACCTCTGATCTTCAAACAGGCAAGATTTTGCATATTATGCAGAAGTATGCTTCAGAGAATTTGGTGACAGGGTTAAGCACTGGATTACTTTAAATGAGCCAGTTCTGTACAGCACTGTGGGTTATGGAAGTGGTGGTTCCCCACCCACAAGATGCTCTAAGTGGATGGACATAAAATGCAGCGGTGGTGATTCTAGTACTGAGCCTTACCTGGTTACACACCACCTGATTCTTGCTCATGCTGCTGCAGTAAAAGTGTACAGGGAGAAGTACCAGGTTTTTGCCTAATTATTGTTTTGAATTCAACTCCATATAGAATTTACTAGAATTTAGACCAAAATCATGCAATGTGTGGTGATCAGTGCAAAATCAATTGACAGTGAGTGATTTTTCTAATAGATTTCTCAGAAGGGTCAAATTGGCGTAACACTAAATTCTGCGTGGGTTGTGCCATTATCTCAATCAAAAGAACATCAAGATGCAGCATCTCGGGGTCTTGCTTTTATGTATGATTGGTAGGTGCCTTTCCCATTTTAAAAATTGCTCTTCTTTATTTCCAATGTTTTTGTTTTCTCAACAGTTTACATGAAGGGCCCAGTGATACACAATCAGGTCTAACTCATTATTTTGTGTTTTAAAAGGTTCATGGAACCACTAAACTCTGGAACTTATCCAGCTGTAATGGTTAACAAAGTTGGGAAACGTTTGCCAAAGTTTTCCAGAGAACAATCCTTCATGGTAAAAGGGTCCTTCGACTTCATAGGGCTAAACTATTACACATCAACTTATGCAGCCAATGCTCCTTGCCAACATGAAAGGCCAACTGTATTTACAGACTCATGCGTCAGATTTACTAGTAAATCATTTTAAATGAAGCCCTTATAAGCTTTTCTGTTTAACTTGAATTTAATTTGCCTTCTACATTTGCTTGCTCACAATCCGTTTTGTTGCACTTGCTTCAGCTGTTAGAAATGGGCTTCTCATTGGTCCAAAGGTACTTGCCTCTGGAGATAAGTTTTACTGAGTATAGATGCTTTTAATGCATGACAATGAAAAGTTATGACTAGTGTTGAGAGTTACTGTTCCGTAGAAGAATATGAAACTTTTCCAGAAAGGAATTAAAAGAATTGAATGATTTTGCAGGCTGCCTCAGACTGGCTTTACATCTATCCACCAGGAATTCAAGGTCTACTACAGTACACTAAGCAGAAATTCAACAATCCAACCATTTACATAACAGAAAATGGTAAGATTATCTATTTCTCAATAATGATCTCCTATTTCACAATGCAATTAAGCCTTGTTCTGTTCCATTAGATGAGGTCGGTTATATAGATTTAGCGATGCCATAGTATTTTATCATATATCATATTTGATGTGCTTGCTCCTATATCACCTTTACCTAATATTGTATTGTATCTTTGCCATCTTACAATACTGGTTTTTCCCTTTCCACGACTGACGACTCAAGTTATTCTAATATTTGTAGGAGTTGACGAGGTTAATGATGGCAAGATATCACTTGACGACAAAATGAGAATAGATTATATCAGTCACCACCTTTTGTATCTTTATAGGGCCATAAGGTAATTTTATTTTTTCGTTGTAAAAGTGAACATTAGTTATGCAGTTTAGTCCCCCCCTCCCCCCCCCCCCCTCTCTCTCTCTCTGAACTCAACAAATGCAAGAGCCTAAAACTTTTTTGATTTGGCAGGAATGGTGTGAGGGTGAAGGGATACTTTGCATGGTCGTTGTTGGACAATTTTGAATGGAATGCGGGGTACTCTCTTCGGTTTGGGCTGGTGTATGTGGATTACAAGAATGGACTGAGAAGATATCGTAAAAGATCAGCTTTGTGGTTCAAAATATTTCTTCACCAATGAAAATGGTAGAGATGTGAGTCGGCATATGTGAATTGGCCATTCATTGTGAGCTCTCAACAGGGCGCTCTGCTTTGATGATTTCTGGTATTAGGCCAAGAGCGAGGCTTCATTATCTTTGTGGAACTTAAACTTTCCTTTATTTGTCTCAGCAGGTTGCGTATCTATTTTGTTCCTTAATTCGTGGTGGCCACGTGTCTCTTTTTGGTACATCTTATTGGGGGCAAGGTATTATACGAATGTTGGGGAGCAATTGTGTATGCAATGAAATCACTACAAACTGGATACAAACTTTCACTACCATGCTGCTTTCCAATTCTTGCATTCGATCGTCCTGGTATTGCTTCCATATAATGACCCGACCTTGTAGCCACTTCACCGATTTTGGAACTACTTCCCTCTATGATATAACCGCATGCATGTTCCCCAGTCTTCCTCTGAAGCCCCCATGCCTGTGGTTGTACTAGCTCCGGTTGCGCCTTGCCGCGTACTTCGCCGTGTCCTCCATTCCTCCTATATTCTCCCGATGGAGCTGAAATTTTACACCCTCAAATTTTCGCCCCACGGATGCCCATTGCCGCTGTGCCTCCCCTAGTGTGGAAAACCTAACAAATGCAAAAGGCATGTTGCTAGCCTCTCTTTTGTTTGCTTGATAAGAAAATATGATAACTCTCCTCATGACTGAAAAGTTGCCGGAGCCATGCATGACTTGGTCATAGACTGAGGCAAATTATCCACAAACATGGCGTCATACCTGTCGTTTTATGTGAAGTGTTTAGAATATCAGATGAGGAGAAAATGCAATTGAGAAATGATACACAATTATATCACATTTACACTATGCACTTATAATAAGTTAAAAGTTATAAATCAGTTTGTAAAAAGTTATAAATTAATATGTAAAAAATTGTAAATTAATATGCAAAAAGTTTTAAACAAGTATGTAAAAATTTTTTGCATATTAGTTTATAATTTTTTACATTCGAGTTTATAATTTTTTATATGTTGGTTTATAATTTTTAACTTGGTGTAAGTGTATGATATAAGTGTGGTGGTGGACATTTATCATTTCTCAGTACAATTAAAGTTTCAAAGAAGCTAAATCTATACGGAACATAAGCATAAAGAAAATGAATAAATTGATGTAAATTTTGACAATAAAGAACAAACTGTATTAATTGAAATAAATGGAACAATCCTCACTTATAGACTAAAGTTGATCGTAGCCAAGTGACTTGGAGACTAAAAGCTAGTGTATGAGCATAAATTGCATGGGTTACAATTGAGCTCAAGGACTTTTATTTATAGACAAATTCTATCTTAAAATCTTGCTAACCAACTATGAATTCTTCAATCTAATTGTCCCAATTCTACTTGCTTTTTTCTCTTGCTTGCTTGCTTTCCAAGGACTTCCAGACTTACGATCTTGTTAACTGCGATTCCTGTTTTCTGGGGATATTTTATTTATAATTCTTAAAGATTTATTACTTCATTAGACTCAACAACGCCCCAGGCCTCATATCATGCGTGTGGTGTTCCTTTTCTATCCATCCCTTTTCCATCTACGTGTTCCCATTTTTTGTTACTTGACGACACATGTCTTCAAATTTATTTTGTCACCCAACACCTCCATTATAAATAATTTCTTTCCTTTTTTTTCTCCTAAAATTCAAATTCACAAATTTATCTTAAGACAAAAGAAACTTCTTTGTTCAAAGAAGCTTTTCTTCTGAGATGGCGGATAATTTGGTCCGTATTTGTTTTGAAACATTCGATGGTCCGCATATTTTAGCCACTAGATTAGCTTTCATTAAAATTGAAGGGTCAAGAATCAACCGGATTTTTAAATTTTTTAAAATTAAGAAAAGCAGCAAAAGTTTTTACTTTTGCTAAATGAGTCCCGGTGCTTTTGCCATCAGTGGACTCTTGAGTAACTGTCGGCGAATTTCTGGCTGCATGCCCATATGACCAACGCAAAGAGATTGAACACCACCTTAATCAATTTCATCAACCCCAAATATGCTCATTAACCTAACACAAGAATGAAAAATATTCACAACCCAAATATAATATCAAACTACTTGCAGCAATCGACGGTTAATGAGCATTTACAGGCGGGAAGATCTAGGGTCCGCAAAGTGCAACCCAAACAATAGTAGAGGAGATGATCTCGAGCTTACGGCTAATGATGTTAAGGGGAGCAATTGTGGCGGATCGATTTGACATCAACACAAGTGAACATTGGAATAACTAAGCATATTTACAAGTGATATATAATTTGCCCTTAAACTCCCAACCCCATCCTAATTTGACAATTCCTTTAAAGCTACGAAATTGCAATAAGTTGCTAGTTGTGATTGCGTAGTGGCTAGAGAATTTGTATTATGGTAAATTGTGTCTTTCAATTAGTTATTGAGATGAACGTGTGGAGCACTTTAACTGGTTTGGACCAGGTCTTTTTCTCAATGGAGGTTTTTCCTTTGGATTTGAGTGATAATGTTGAGATAATGCCAGTAAAATTGAACAGAGAATAGAGGAATTAGGACTTATTATTGAAAATTTTCACAACAAAATACGTGGTGAAATCGGCCTGAAAAAAATCTCCAATATTTGAATAGCTTGCAGGCTTCGATAAATTGAGGTTAGTTAAGTATGTAGAGCCTGATGATGATTGGATGGTGAGAGATTCTAGTGATACTTCTGCCAACCCCCTTTTTGCAGAGGAGAATCGCGTTCAGCTTCTTCAAACCCCTTTGATCTATGGTCATATCGACTTTATCTGTAAATAAAATACAAAAAGGACTTACTTGCAATACTAAAAAATTGGGCACGGGCTGTGTTTTGAAAATATTTTTAAAGACCATGACATGCCACAAAAGTGGTAGTGGACCAACGTAACCTCCACCTTCCTCTGAGAAGTTATTCAATCCTAGAGTTCGAACTCAACTGATTCTGAAATACTAAGGGACAACATTCTCTTTATTTCTTTATGAGATAACCTCCTCTTTTAAAAAATAGCTTATTATACTTTTTTTTCTTTTAAAAAAATGCACTTTATTTCGCCAAAAAAATTTAAAGATAAATTACACTTTTAAGTTTTTCAATCATTTTTTGATATTTATTATTTTATTTTTGATTAAAATATCTTTAATCAATAGGTTTTTTACTATATATATATATATATATATATATCTTATAATAATATAAAATATTGATATGTTTATAGATAAACATTTAAATAAATTTTAACATTAATAATTTATTAAGAGATTAAATTATTAATTTGATAATAACTTGTAATAATGTTTTTCAAAATAAAATTATGTGTTTTCTCAACCATTAATAAAAAAAATATTGACATAACTCTAAAAATTTTCTTTTTGACAGATATCTTTTATCTTCAAATACTATTTGAAAAATTTAAGATGAAAATTCAAATTTCATCAATCTTTATCAATTACTGTCTTATAATTATATTATTATTTTTGAATATTTTATGAGTTTAATTTTAATATACTAACAGTGTAAATGTCATGACCCGATTTAGGAATATGACTGACACGTGAGAAATTCCATTCTCACACAAGTCTCATGACTCGTTAACTGTTTCTACATGCATGCTCTGTTCATAAAAACCATTTAAAATAGAAAATTCTCTTTTCTATGTACATTTCACCTATTCCTTTTTAAACAGAAACCATAAATAATCATAGCTAATGTTTCATAAATTAACTCAAAGTCCATTTATCTTTATACAATATGTACATTATAAGTTTACTCAGTTTTCAAATAACTATGAAACTAATACAAATAAGTTATAAGAGCAAATTGCAAAGCATGCTTTATGGTCGAGATCCTGCCTGCATCTACACTGGAGCACTCTAAATCAAAATGACAGCAAGGCTCACCAATTGAATTCTAGTGCTGCTGGGAGACAGGGGGTTAAGAGGAATCTGCAGCAGCTGCTTTATCTGTAAAAATAGGAGAAAATAGAGGGGTGAGTTTTGTTACCAAAACTCAGTGAGTGAGTCCTCACTTGAATCCCCTTTCATGGGACACTAATGAACAATGCTTAAAACCATAACAACATCAATGATACTTAAAGTCTTACATAATCAAGTATGCATACATATAATCATATATATATGTATTCAAGTCATCATTTTTCAAAGTTAGAAACAATTTCCTCAATTTACTTTCATACCTAAAATCATACTAGTTCATAGTGTAGTAGCTCTTGGAGAAACAGTAATCTCTACTTTATAGGTACCTAGTTCCTCATGAACAAGGGTCCCTAATTGAGATCTTAACAGTTCCTTATGAATCACGTCCCTCGAGGACTGATCTATCACATATATAAATTGCCCCTCGTGGGCCTTGGTACCAAGGTTAACATTTGGTTCCAGCTGCTAACTCGCTAGTTGTTTCTCTATAGTTACCATCTAAACTAACTAAATAAATCCATGTAAATCTAAGAACCTTTAAAACTTTTTAGTTGATTTCCTAAATCACCTCTCAAACTGTCAAGCTTGTCATAGGTTAGGAAAACTCAATATCATATGCATAAACCAGTTCCAGAAATTCAGTCAAACAATTATATAGGTTTCTAACAATTACATATTTCATCAATTCTATATAAAATCAATACAACAAACATGGTCCCATGGGTTTTATCGAAAACACATTTCATACTCTAAAACTAGGAGTTCTAATATATATAAACCAATAATGACCTCAAACTTCTCTATAGAAATCTCTAAACTCAAGCAATAAATGATATCTTCATGAAAATAATTCTAATGCACAACATAGAGATCACAGATATGAACCCACTCATCTGGAGGGGTAAACAGCGAAGACTCTACGCCAATTGAACACTTGGGAATAAAATTGGCAGTAGTATCTGATATAGAAGTAATAGAACTCTAAATCAACCTCTAAAGCCTCTAAATACTCAAAATCAATCTCTAACAAGGTAGAAAACTTCTCTCCTTTGACAAGCATAGAGAACCTCCCTTAAACAAGGAAAACTTGAAGGAAATGGAGCAAAACTAGCAAGATAATATACCTTTAAGCTTGAAGGATGGAAGATCCTAAGTTAAATTTGAAAGAATTGAAAGGAAATGGAGTTTTATGAGTAAAATAGGGTTGGAAAAGGTATTTTTGGAGTTGAGAGAAGTTTGGGAAGGGTGGGGGTGTGTCTGGAATAGTTGGATCCCGAAATGGGGGGAGGGAGGGTTTAAAACACTATTGACCTTTGCAGCATTCACTAGAGAGCATAAAATTTGCACCCGCACTGCCTTATTATTCCCTAACCGCTGCAGCGCTCATGTACTCTCCAGAATACTTTCCAGAATACACTTGTTTACATTTATTAATTCTAATTAATGTCCTCATTTATTTTACTCTCAATTAATCTTAAAACATAAATGTAAATAAGGAAATACCCTCATTTGGATTCAAATAAAATATCAGAAAAATCAAAATCACAACAAATCAAAATCAAAATCCAAATTTGGGTTTTATTCAAATTCAAGATTTTTTACGATTTTATAAACTTGTAGGCTAAAAATGAAATGCTTAAAGGCTTTATACAATTTATTAAAAATCACTCTTTAACTTATTTTTCTTTAGGAAATAATTACCGGGACTTTTAGTTCCAAGAATATAATTCTATCATATAGCCCTCTAAGGACGTGTAGGGCCTAGACTTAGTGAAATTCAGGACACGAAACGACGGGTAAAAGTGATTGGCACCCTTTCTAGCTTGAAATTTTTTTTAATCCTTTTATTTAAAATCCAGGGTATTACAGTAAAAGAGTTTTATACTATCATTGTATAAAATCTCTCATTTTGCATGACCTTTCAAGTAGTTGGATGAAAACTAATTATATTTATTGATATTGTATTATATGATTGAATGACTTTGTCAAATTATTTTATTCTATCAGTATTATAATATTAAATCCATAATTTATTAATGTGAATTTTTATTATATTTAAATATCTTATGTTTACAGAATCATATTCAATATTTATACCTATATTTATACAATATAGCTACGAAGCAAATTGATCAACTACTTATTCTTCTTTTAGAGTATTTATTACTACTATTTTTGGGAAGCTCCCACTGAAGTAACATGAGAAAAAGGGACTATGCTAGAGATAGGATGATAATCAAAAGCCCAACCCTTTTGCATTTGAAAAATGGGAATTCATGGACCTTGTGGCTTGGTAGGCTTAGAAATGTGAGCTTCTCCCCTCAAAGTGGACTGAGAGCATGAGGGGAACTTTGTGAAGATAAGGAGCCTCAAGAAAGAAGCAATAAAAAGGAGACTTGATAAATTCAATCTTCTATAACACAAAATGGGCAAAGTTGATAATGATTAAACAATGACATCCTTGGAACCCTTTTTTACATGTTGTCATGCCTAAAAGATCGTGTCAAACATCTTGATCCCCAAGTAATGGATTTGTCCTCATATGAAGAAGGTTTTTCCATATAATGGGGAAGGGAAAACAAAGAATGACAACATGAATATAGTAG
This sequence comes from Dalbergia cochinchinensis, assembly GCA_031216125.1. Lineage (NCBI taxonomy): Eukaryota > Viridiplantae > Streptophyta > Magnoliopsida > Fabales > Fabaceae > Dalbergia > Dalbergia cochinchinensis. The sequence continues at coordinate 45,380,665 of CM062373.1, read as the reverse complement.
TATAAGAACACTCTCTTTATCAAGAACATGAGCTTTATATATGACTGTTGGTTTATGTATCCTTATATGATGACAAAACATTATAGGTAATTATATTATTTCCATCTTGATTAAAATTATTAATCCTTAGTGAATATGCTAATAGCTGTGTTAGGTGCTTTTAATGTTATGCTACTTTATTTGACTCATGTTGATGGATTTGGTTTTGAGAAAATCAACATTAAAAGCTGGTACACTAGCTTACTTTTGCCAAGAAGCAGATCACAAAGACCAAGGGCAAAAAGTTTTTGCCAACAATGGAAAATATTGGAATTAGGAAGATATTACTTGTTAGAGTAAACAAATGAGATATGCTGCTATCTTATCAGAAAAGTTCAAAAAAGAGAGCAAAGCTGCAAAAGGCTCTTCCCAAGCTCTCAATGGACATTTTCCTCTCTTGCTATATTTTCAAACTGCATACCATAGAAGAGAAAAAGGAGTAGCAGCTTCCTTCATTAAAAGGGAAGATCTCACCAGAAATGATGTGTTGATCCTTCCAAGTACCACCAACGGTCATAAATCCCATCCTTCTATAAAAGGTGAACTTGGAAGATTTTCAAGACAAGAGGAAAGAATCAGAAACCAAAATATACACTTCTGCAACATTCAAAGTTCAAAGCCAAAGCATATTCCTCTTCCCTCAAACTTTTATCATTGATAATATACTGATTTGAGAGTGTTACATCGCCATTGTATTGAGAGCATTATTTTTCTTGAGTGAAACAGCAAACATTTCTTTTTAAAATCAATTTGTAAAGCTTTATCTTGTGAGATGGAAGCTAGTGGATTGAGCTTGAAGGGGCTCATTGAAAAGACTGTTTGGTTGTGAGCTTGGAGAAGCTTGGAAAAAGAATACTCACTGGTTGTACTAGTTGTAATGAGATTATAATGGACGTACTCACCTGGAGGGTGGGGACTGGATATAGGATCTAAGTTGGAGATTTGAATCAGTATAAATACTTGTGTTCAATTTTCTTAACTCTTCTATTTTATATTGCATATTTTTCATTGGTTTTCTGCTTAAATTTTTTGATAAACTAAAGGTAAAATTAATTGAGTATTTCATAAACTTTTGTGTTAAAAGTATTTGCATTGTTGAATCAGTTTTATACTTCTTTGATTCATAAGACACAAACTTCATTCAAGCATAAGAAATTCCTTTTTTGTAAACCACTTCTGATCTCCTCTTCATAAAAGCTATCTTCTATTTCTCATGCATCAATATCAAGTTTTCATATCATCCTTTCTGTAAGCATTCAATCTTCACTCTTGAGAAAATCTCGTGACAAAAAGTGACATTTGAATGAACATTCTGATTTGTTTGTTAAGTGTGTAGGAAATTTATTTTAAGGAATACTTAATTCAACCCCTTTCTTAAGTATTCTGATACCATCAATTGGTATCAGTGCTTAGTCTCTAGGGGTCAAGCTTAGCCTCTTGGAGTAAGAAATCCAAAGGACAAAACATGGCAAACACGGTTCAATACATGCTTACTGAAGGACAATCCACCACAAGACCTCCTTTTTTCAATGGAGTCAACTATCCTTGTTGGAAAGAAAGGATAAGGATCTTTATTCAGTCTACAGACTATGACCTATGGAAAATAATCATCAAAGGAGTTGCAGAACCTATTACAACAAATGAACAAGGACAGAGCATTGCCAAAAGTAATGAAGAATGGACTACTGAAAAAAAAGAAAAGAGTGGAAATGCAAGCCAGAGCTGTGAATCTTCTGCTTTGTGCTATTAGTTTTGAGGAGTATAAGAAAGTTTCAAGATGTAAAAGTGCTAAGGAAATCTAGGAAAAACTTCAAATAACTCATGAAGGCACTAAGCATATCAACCAAACCAAAAATGACATGCTTATGAGGGATTATGAACTTTTTAGCATGAAAAAAGAGGAAAACATTGACAAATGTTTGAACTTTTTGCTATAATTATCAATGGACTTGATATGATGGGAAAATGCTTTGAGGATGATGAACTTGTGAGAAAAATACTAAGAAGTCTAACTCCTCCATGGCTTTTGAAAATTACAGTCTTCCAAGAAGGTAAAGATATCAACACCTTGACATATGATGAACTGAGAAGCAACTTGATTGCTTTTGAGACAACTCACCTAAAAAATGAAAGGAGGAAAAAAGGGCTAGCTCTAAAGTCAAAAATCGAAGAAGATTCTGACCCTGATGAGGAAATAGATGAAGAGGATGAGTTCAGTCTCTTTGCCAAAAGAATGATGAAGCTTTGTAAGAATAGAGGCAAAGGAAAAAGGATCTTCACAGAAAAGGAGAAAGCTGAAATAAGCAAAAAGAATGGAAATTGTCATCATTGTACGCAACTTGGACAAATGAATGTCCTTTGCTTCACAAAAAGGACAGTATGAAGAAATCAAAAAGGAAAGGATTGCTGACTACATGGGAGGATAATAATAGCAGCTCCAGCAACGAAGATGATGATGATGATCAAGCCAACCTATGTCTAATGGCCAATGAGGATGACAACGAGGTAGAATTTTCTGATTTAACAACTGATGAGTTGCATGTTATTATTAATGATCTTTTGATTAACTTCAAAATTATTCTCTCAAAGTACACTAGCATAAAGAAAGAAAAAGAACTTGTTGAAGTAGAAAAATCTTTTCTAAAAGTTGAAATTGAAGCTCTAAAAAGGTGCTATGAGTAGTCACGTAATGGCAACCTAAAATCTGAAAATGATTTACTAAAACAAAAGGTTGAATCACTAACTGTTGACTTAAGTGAATTTGTCCAAGGCACTAAGAACCTAGAAAATTTGCTAGGACAGCAAAGATGTGCCATAAACAAAGCTGGTTTGAGTTATTATAAAGATGATCAAAATTGTTTCTACAAGAACCTTTTTGAAAACATCAACTAGTCATGCTGTTCCAAAAAGAAAGACTTACATGAAACACTTTGTTAAAGCTTCAAGAAAAGAAAACAAAGTCTCTTTACCTAAAGTATGCTATAGTTGTAACCAAAAAAGGCATTCTTCCAATGAATGCTTTATATGGTGGAGAAGTGATGGAAAAAGATTATTACCTATACTTATAGAAAGAAATGCTGTAGGAGAATATAGAAATGATTCAAAGCATAAGCCACTGAAACAAATATGGATACGTAAATATGTTGAATCATCTAGAAACCACCTCTAACAAACAAAGAAAGCAAGAAGTTGTGGTACATTGATAGTGGATGTTCAAGACACATGACAAGAGATGCTGCCATGTTCATGAATCTCAAAAATAAAAAGGATGCAGTGTCACTTTTGGAGAAAACAAAAAGGGAAAGATCATTGGAATAGGTAAGATTGGTAAAAACATTTCTAACATTATGGATCAGTTTATCTTGTTGATGGTTTAAAACATAGCTTGATTAGTGTTAGTCAATTGTGTGATAGTGGTCATCGAGTTATCTTTGATAAAAATGAATAAGTGTATTGTGATTGAGAAGAACACTAACCACACCCTCTTTGTTAGGCAAAGATGTGGAAACATCTATGGTATTACTTTGAATGATCTAAAAGCACAAGATATAAAATGTTTTGCTTGTTTTGAAAATGATAAATGGATTTGGCACAAAAGATTGGGTCATGCAAGCATGTACCAAATATCTAAATTGCTGAAAAAAGACTTGATAAGAGGCATTCCAAAAATTAAGTTTGAAAAGGACTTAGTTTATGATGCTTGTCAAAAGGCCAAACAACTAAAATATCTTTTAAATCTAAGGATGTTGTCTTCACATCAAGGTTCTTAGAGCTATTACATCTTGATCTTTTTGGTCCCACACAAACGCAAAACCTAGCAGGGAAAAAGTATGGTATGGTTATTGTTTATGATTTCTCTAGATTTGGTTGGGTCCTATTTCTAGCTTACAAGGATGAAGCTTTTGATCTCTTTGAAAAATTTTGTAAAATGGTTCAAAATGAGAAAGGAATAACAATTGTCTCAATTAGAAGTGACCATGGAAAAGAATTTGAAAACCATCATTTTGAATCCTTCTGCAATAAACATGGAATAACTCACAACTTCTCTTGTCCTAGGACTTCCAAAGAAAATGGAGTTGTTGAAAGAAGAAATAGGTCCTTACAAGAGATGGCTAGAGCTATGCTTTGTGAAAATGATTCTCCAAAGTTCTTATGGGCTGAAGTGTAAACACAACATGTTATATTTTAAATAGAACTCTCATAAGATCTATTTCAAAGAAAGCCCCCTATGACCTATGGAGTGGAATTAAACCAACTCTATATTAATTTCACATATTTGGATGCAAGTGTTATGTCCTAAACAACAAGATAATCTTGGGAAATTTGATGCTAGGACATATGATGGCATATTTGTTGGATATTCCACTAGAAGCAAGGCTTATAGAGTTCTTATTAACAACACTAGAACTGTGGAAGAAACCATGCATATTGTTTTCTGTGAATCTAACCCTGTCATTACAGAAGAAAGTCTAGAAAATGAAAATTCTAAGATTACACAAACAGAAAACACAGGGACAGAACCTAAGATCACAATTTCTAATGAAATTCTAGAAAGATCTCTTATCACAGCAGGAGGCACTTCAGCTGCAGAACATATACTTAAGACGGATAATGATCCTAATGAGCAGCAAACAATGTCAAAGAAGAATATTCCTAGAGAATGGAGATCATCTAACAATTATCCAAGTGAATTCATCATTGGAGAACCCTCTCAATGAAGACAAACAAGATCATCACTCAAGCAAAATCACTTGGCTTTCATTTCAAAATAGAACCAAGTTGCATTGATGAAGCTTTAAGTGATGAAGCGTGGATAAAAGAAATGAAGGAAGAACTTCAACAATTTGACAAGAATGATGTATGGAAGCTTGTTCCTAGACCTGAATTTACATCTATTATTAGAACTAGATATGTTTTTAGGAACAAACTTGATGAACAAGGCAATATTATTCAAAACAAGGCTAGGTTGGTTGCTCAAGGATATAACCAACAAGAACATATAGAGTTTGATGAGACTTATACACCAGTAGCAAGAATGGAAGCCATTCATATGTTACTAGCATTGGCATCTCACAAAGGTTTCAAACTCTTTCAAATGAATGTTAAAAGTGCCTTTTTAAATAGTATCATTAAGGAAGAAGTTTATACCAAATAACCTCCTGGTTTTGAAGATAAAATGTATCCTTATCATGCGCTTAAACTATCCAAAGCCCTATATGGTTTAAAACAAGCTCCTAGAGCTTGGTATGAAAGGTTAAGCAAGTTTCTTGAGGATAACAAATTTCAAAGGGGAAAAGTTGATACAATTATTTTCATTAAAAGCCAAAATAATGATATTTATTAGTTCAAATTTATGTAAATGATATCATTTTTGGTTCTACTAATAGTTGTTTATGTGAAGATTTCTCTAAGCTCATGGCAAATAAATTTGATATGAGTATGATGGATGAGCTAACATTTTTCCTTGGACTACAAATAAAGTAAACACCTAAAGGAATATTTCTCAATCAAGAGAAATACACCAAAAAGTTGTTGAAGAAATTCAAGATGAATAATGCTAAACGTATGGCAGCTCCAATGCATCCAACTCTGAGGATAGAGAAAAATGAAAATGGAAAAGATGTTGATGAAAGAATGTATAGAGGCATGGTTAGATCCTTAATGTATTTAACATCATCAAGGCCAGACATTGCTTTTAGTGTTGGCCTATGTTCTCGGTTCCAATCTTGTCCAAAAGAGTCGCATCTTGTTACTGTGAAAAGAATTCTCAAATATCTTATTGGAACAACTTCAATTGGTTTATGGTATGCTAAAACTAACTCTTTCAATCTTATAGGATTTTGTGATGCAGATTTTGCAGGTGATAAGGTAGATAGGAAAAGCATAAGTAACTACCTCACCTTTCTTGGAGACTCTCTTGTGTCATGGAGTAACAAAAAAACAAAACACTGTGGCTCTTTCAACTATAGAAGCAGGATATATGGCTGCCTCAAGTTGTTGTACTCAGCTTATATAGATGAAGTGTCAATTACTTGATTATAGCTTTGAGTTTGATGATATTCCTTTTGTTTTGTGATAACATAAGTGCTATCAACTTGTCTAAAAACCCTGTTTTGCACTCTAGAACAAAGCACATAGAAATTAAACATCATTACATCAGAGAACATGTGCAAAATGAAAACATTGAAGTTAAGTTTATTGCATCTGAAGATCAATTGGCTGACATTTTCATAAAACCCCTTTTGGAAGAAAGATTTGTTCTACTAAGAGATAGGATAGGGATGATAAGTTCTTCTAGCATATAACTTGCATTATTACATCAAATTTTTTTCATATGCATTAAGCGTGATTTTATCTTTGCACCAAGTCCATGAGAAACTAAGATATGCCAGTATCTCTCCTGGGATAAGAGGAGATTTTCAAAATAATGAGAATTTGGGCTCAAAAGAAAGATCCTTGATTTATGAATTGGTGACTAGGCTTATCACAATGATGATTTGGACCCAGTAGACTGAAGTAAGGATATTTGATTCTTATTTAAATCATGGGCTTCACTTCTTATTGGGTATTTATGATCTTTTGGAATTACTAAAATATTTAGCCTATAACCATGTAAAAATTTATTAGTCTGATAAGATGATAGAGAAGTTTGGGCTTCAATGCTTTTGGGCTTCAAGATACATTCATATTATTTGGTAGCCTGAAGTCAACATCCGGAAGTGTATCGATTTATCTTTGCTTGGGCTTACAACAATGAAAAAGTGTTATTTGGTTTATGTGATATTTTGGGCTTTACCACTACTCCAACCCATTTCCGTAACTCAAAACCCCTTGTAACTCTAGTTTATATCACACAGAAGCCTGTCTTTTCATATTCTATCACAACCACAACTATCACTACAAGATTTCACAGTAGTGACTTTTCAAATCAATCACCACTCTTCCCTTCCCTGTAAATCCTTATTTATTTCCCACCAACATTATCACATACACCCACTATTCTTTCCTTTTTTCTCTCTGAAATGTCACCTGCTTCATCTTCATCAACTTTCCTCTCAATAATCATTGCTCTTCGTCTGAAACTCTCACATCACCACGTTCCCTATTGATCACCCCAACAACATAACTCTCCATTTTTACTCTCTGAAACTTCCACCATTCATTTGTTCTCTCTATAACCCCTCTTTCTTGTAACATTTTTTTTACACAAACCTTTTCTCTTCCATTCGTTTTCGTGTAATGCCCAGAGTGAAAACAACAGGCAACAAACGCCCACCTTCTGAGAGGCTCAAGCAAAAATTTGCAGCGAAGCGAGAAATGGTGCAAACAAAGGCATCTGTGCTAAAGGAAAAGGAGCAAACCGAGGTGATTTCCTAAGATGAAGAAATGTTATAAGTTGTCGGAAGAGGACGTGCAAGAAAAATCAAGTCTAGTTCTTCATCCCCCAAAGGCAAAGGGAAAGGCACAGGACCTGGCTCAAAAAGTGGTAAAAATTATAACACTCTACTAAACTCTAAATTATTTCACCTTCTTTACCTAGCATAGTAAATTTGCAGGGAATTTTTTTTAAACTACTATGATTGTTTCTTATTCATAGTTGTATACCGAAATAAAGTATATCAACTGTAAATCGTGTACCTGGTAGGCTCCCAGGAAAAAGAGGTGGATCACAATGAATATGCTTAAATACCAAGTCTTTCCTTAGCCAGAACCTTTCCAAGTTACACTTTCACAATAATATACTTTCTTCCAGTAACCTAAGGGTAATTTTCAAATGATAAAGAATATATATATATATATATATATATATATATATATATATATATATATATATATATATATATATATTTCTCTAACATAATCAGGAATTCCCACAGTTTAGACAAGCATCATCTATAGAACATATACTTCACTACCAATATCAATTCATAGGGTACAATACATATTACACACTTAAGATGCATAAAGAAAACTTCAATACAATAATATAACATATCCAAAGTCTGGTAACATATAATAAAGATTCTATGTATCACACATAATAGAATCTGATTATTTAGAAATTAAGTCCAAGGCTATATCCATTTCACTGCTGATGACGATCCATGCTATCTGGAAACATCAAAGAAAAGGGGTGAGAGAAATCTTCCAGTAGGGTGATATTTTCAGGGGAGTCCCACTTCATCCCAAAAATACTAAGAATAACGCAAGAGTGTAGCAAGATGTAATCTTTTATATGAACTTCAATTTATATTTTACTAATATCAAATGAGATGGAAGTGGATAATATCAATCATAATAAAAATGCAAAAAAAGGAGTGTAAGTGTAAGGTAAACTCCTTTTTATATTATCACGTTCCTTTTTAATGGTTATAGTCTATAAAGTTTGTTTCATACTGGATCCGTGAGAGCTCTCATTGCTAGGGCGTCCCTTAGTCAAATCAGTAAATGCCAAGTCCTTATCCGCTAGCATGGCGGGGCCCAAGGCATCACCACAATACACGCCAAGTCCTTGTCCACTAACATGGCGGGGCCCGAGGTGTTATTTAGCAACTGCAAGTCTAAGTGTTTACCAAGTCTTTGTCTGCTATAAGGCAAGGCTCGAGGTATCACTGATTCATGTATCCATTTTACATAATGCATATAGTATACATAAACTATGAAAATTACATAAAATTTCCACAATTTCTTTCATATTCACATATAGACCACAAGATTTCCATATTTGCACATAAGTCCCAAACAACATAGGATTCCTAAAATATTCATAATATCCCATATTTCTTTATAATTATCATTGAAGCACAAAATCACACTCTTATAATAAAACTCATTTCATTTATGATAAATATACTTAACTTAGTTTTTAATCATATAATAATTTAATTTCAAGTATTTGTATAATATTTTCTTTACTAATTCCATAAGCCAAAAATACACTAAAAATCATTTCAAATCTATCTTTAGAAAATATGTAGGTAAATTATCTTTACATGTTCAACATAGGTAAAAACATATCTATATAAGGATATATTCATCAAACAAATAAAAGAGCATGGAACCTTTCAAGAAAATAATCAAAATTATATCCATGCTTTAGGAAACCACTTCAAGCAAGAAACTAGCTAGTTTACATGTCATGTTCCTAATGGGACCTTAACTTAAATCTTTGTAAATAATATTTCTTAATGTTAATAGGTGTATATTCAAGTTAGTTATTTATTGTTCGATGTCCATAGTCTAAGGTCCATAGTTCAAGGTCCATAATTCAAGGTCTATAGTTTGAGTCTAAATATTATGATCATAAATTGTCTCAATCAAGTCCAAGTGAGTCTTAAAGACTTATAATAATCTAGATGATATTTATAAATTCATAAGTCCATAATAAAGGTCATGATTAGTATGAATATTTTTTACTGTTTTTTATATCTTATTAAGTTTTAATGGTCCCAAGGGAAACACAACACATAAACTAGGCTAAATATTATATGCTCAAAGGTTTAGAATCCATTCTTTATAATGAATTAAATAAAACACTTTTTATGAATCAAAAATATTTTACAATCAATACATAATGAGTTCAAAAACCAAGCTGTATCACCTTAAAATTTCACTACTTGTGCACAAGGCTTTATTAAATCAAAATACATGGTTTAACATGTTAAAACAAATTTATATAACATTTAGATATTTGAAGAAAGCATAACCAAAATTTAAAATGATCTTTAATCATAATTTTCAACCAGATAAGTAGCCAATAAATATGCATCATATACACATAGATTAAATGTTTTATGTCACCACTTTCAAATCATTTAAGGATATTAAAAATAATAAACATAAGCTCTGAGTATCATATAACATAGCATCAACAAGAAAATTATACATGAAGCTTAGAAGTGAAAAAAAACCCTTACTTATTCTTGAAATCTTAGAAATTTTGCTATACCGAGGGTAGACCAGCTACTTCTTCAACTTATCTACACCTTTTCTAAGGATCAAAATTCATGTATGAAGGCTGGGAAGTGTTGATGTTGGATGGTGATAAGAAGAGGTGATGATTTGGAGATGTTTTGCAAAAAATATATAAGTGTTTTTGTGTGAAAATGAAAGAAATGAAGAGAGAAATGGTGACTATAATTTTTGATAGATTTTAGATAGAAGAATAAAGTATGGAGTTGTGTTTAGAGGTGTGCTATTTATAGAGAAAGGTTAGGATTAAAATATTACTAATTTCATAATTTATTTGTCATATTTAACTAGTTTAATTAGTTAAATTTTAAAACTAACACTAAATAATTTAATAAATTCCCAATTATCATTTAAAGACATACTAGAATTTTAATGACATGATTTAAAGACATTTATTGAATTTTAATATATTTACATATAATTTAATAATTAATTATTCAAAATAAGGTAAATTTACTTAAACTAGTCAATTTTAATTAGGTTAATTAATTAGCAACTAACTTATTATTTTAAATAAAATATCATCATAAGATTATTAGAGATATAATATAATTTTTATAATTATTTATATTTTATTTGGTATTTTACACTATTGCTAGTTTTATTAGGAATTAATTAATTAATAATTTATTTAACTATTTCTAAATTATTTTTTTCCTTCTTTGACAGCCTACAAGTCTAGCATGCCAAATGGAGTAATAGAGGATGGCAAGTTGTCTTGAATCATTAATACATGAAAATGACAAATTTTTCATATTTATCTTAAAGTTATTTATATTAGATAATTTATAAAATAATCATAAAAATTATTTTTTTAATCTATTATCAAGAGCATATTTTTTCCTTCGTTATACATTATCTATAATTTTTATAAATTTTTGTATAATTTTTAGTATTTTTACCTTAATTTGATCTATTTTTAAATTAATTAAAATATCTAATTATCTATAAATAAAGTATATAAAATTTTTACAGCTTCCTAAGTGTATTTTGACCTGTCCAACATGATAAGAGGATAAGCTAACTATTATTGAAAGTTTTAGTCAAAAATGGTTAGTTTTGGATAATATGTCATGTGAAATATCTTTTAATTTATATATATTTTATGAGAATGAATTCTAAACTATTCTAGAGGTGTCATTTAATTTAGTTTAAGAGTATTATTGAGATTAATCAAGATTTAGGAAAATTATCTTAAACCTTAAGTAGTTAATTAGATATTTTAAGTTGTAGTTAATTAGGTATTTTAAGTTTTATTTAAGTCAAAATTAATTAATTAAAGATCAATATAATTTTTAATACTATCCATAGTTTAATAGAGAGTCCCATTTCGTGGTTCTCTTTGTCTAATATCATAACTTAGGTGAAATTTTTTTTATAAGACTTAGAGTTATCTTCTAGAATTTTTTCGGAGTTTATTTTACACCCCATAATATGTTATTTTTGTGTAATTATACTGATATTATACAAATTTACTTAATATTATTATTTGTTATTAAAATTATATTTTAAGTGTATTTATAATTTTTTCTTATTTTTTTAATACTCTTTAAGCTTTTTCTAAGACTTTTGTTGGCTTTTGCTATAAATTATTATGTTATAAAAATTATTTTCTATCATCTAGTGACATATTTATAATTTTAATAAAACCTAAGGGAATGATTAAAATTTTATATTTTGGTGCTAAGTTCCAGGTTATACAGCTATTAGATCTTGTAATATTTCAAAATTTGGAGCAGCAAAGGTGCAAATATTATTTTATATTATTCTATAGTTTACTCTTTAATGATTATTCCTAAATATTTCTTGCCTAAAAATATCCTTACACTATCTAAATAAAAATTGAGATGAAGTAATACTATATTAAGGAAAAATTAGGGATGTTACAAAAATCATTATATGTCCGAACTCCATTTTGTTTCCAGTGCACATTATGGTTTCTATGTTAACTTTATTGCTGATCGCCCTATCACACCTTCTTTTCGAGTCAACCTAAACAGTTTAAAACAAAAAAGACTCGATTTGTTTTACATTTTTAAATAGTGTGGATGGCTTTTTATTTTTGAGATAAACGAAAGGGTATACCTTGATCTTGGTAAAATCTTCTATTCTAATGTGACTTGACTCGATGTTGAAGGAGCTCTTGTTTCCCATGTTAGAGATAGAAGAATTTTAATAAGTCCTGAAACCATAGAAAATACATTGCATGTTCCCAGCACTGGGTAAAAGCTTTTTTGTCTCACTAAATGGTTGGAAAATGAAGTTGAGTTGTTCTCATCTTACAATGAGGCCGTGGTCACCATCTGTGACAACATTCATGAGTTAAAGAAAAATAAGCCAACCCATGCTGCATTAGGACCCACCTGGGCCCAACTGCATCGTATCATATCCCATTATATTTTTCTACACAATGGTAGCTTTTAAAAAGTCTCATTCATGGACACTGTTATTCTTTACTGTTTGATCACCAACTGGCGAATGAACTTTGGCTATATGATGCTTAAAGCCATCTATGAGATTGTTGTAACTGCTAGAGATTCATCTCTTCCATATGCTATGTTTCTTACCTGCTTTTTAAGTAGTTTAAAGTGAATTTGGACCATGAAACTTCTGAACTCGTGAATCGAGTCCTTCTAGGATGATGACAACCACCAAAAAAACCTACTGACCCAACCGATAAAGGAAAGGCTAAGAAGACAGCCAGTGATGAAGACGGTGATGATATGTTTCAACCATCCGCTCACACCACATACCATTACTCCAAAACTTTCAAGGAGCCACGCACCTTCAAATTGAAGGATGTGATGAAAGTGCTTGTCATTGAGCTCATATTATTCACTAAGATACAGTGCTTCATGTTCTCATCCATCTTAAAGGAGCACGGTACATTCACTCACAACATGCAAGAAGCCTCCGACAAATGGAGGATGATTCAATCTCACCTAAGACAAGTGCTCTCTGATGACGAGCAAGCTCCGGATGAGGATGAAGACATTTTCTCAGACCCTTTAAGACTTCTTCTGGCTATATCTCATGAATCCCATTGGACATTTCTTTTTAACTTCTCTTTGGGCAATCTGTTTTGCACTTAGTTTAATTTTATGCCTTACAACTTGGGTGACTATAGCACTTAAACTACTATCTCTATTTATCTAACTTCCACTTATATCTGTCTAGCATATTTCCTCTGTCGTGAGTTTCTTTTGCAACTGTCTCAATTCCACCCTTTTATGATAAAAGGGGGAGTGAACTAAGATAATAGGGAACAAGAACAAGAAGCAGAAGTAAAGAGCAAAAGAATGCATCCTCACTGAGGTAATTCTGTAAGTCATCATTCCTAAGGTAAAATCTTTAACTTTCATTTTTTTTTTATGCTCTGATACATTGCTGTAATCATTTGATGTATTGATTCTGAAGTGTTAATTTGCTTTGATATTAATTTGATGCTATGATATCTCACTGTTACATGGTTATAATTACTTCATGCTCTGATATAATTATTATAATCTATTTTTGATCTATTGCTAATCTGTCTTGGTTTGCTTTAATACTGTGTTGGAATCTCATTTCATACTCTAATAAATGCTGAATTTTGGTTGTTTCAATTTTATCATCTGCTCTGATAAATCTATATATTCTGGCTCTGAAGCACAATATGCATATGCCACTTTTTCGCCTTAATACTCTAATACATTTCATTAGATATATATTCTGAAAATTGTGTGAATATGTGTGCTTTGCTTGAGGTATTAATACAAGTCATTGATTGCTTAGCATGCTGTTTGAAATATATGGACTTGTATTTTTCCCTATTGTATGTTGCATGACTTCCCTCCTTATGCATGACTGCATGTCTATGTGGCCCTCTTTTGTATCTTTCTTTTCTATAAAAGAAGGAGATCAAACTTGGGGCAAAATTTCAAAATATCATGCATTTCAATTCTTCAAGTGAAGAAATTGAAAAACCTGTATCTTTTAAATCAAATTCCCTAATGTGTCTTTGTATTAAGAAACTAAGTCACTTTCCCTCTTTGAGAACCACCCTAAACAGAGAAATAAAATAGGAACACAACCACAATACATGAATTTAACGTGGAAGACTCCAAAACTGGAGAAAAACCACAGCCGCTGTCAAATGACAACTAAAGAATCTCACTATATGAAAATTATTACAACACACAGACTTTTCTCTTAAATATCCATACCCCAGTACACCCACACTCTTCAAAATAAATATTTGAACACCTCACAACACTCTAAAACAAGAGTATAGAGGAAGAAAAATCAGATATAAGCTTAAAGTGTTTCTAACTGGTGCAAATTAAAATGGAGAACTTAGGCTCATATATATAGCCATGGCAACCCCCTTCCATCCCAATTCTAAGCAATGTGGGACTTCTATCCCAACACTATTTCAATCAAAATCCTAACATGTGTTTCAAAGAAATGGAAACACAAAGCTCATATATGGAAATATGTGCATAACTTGATGGGGTGCTTATTCTTAAGGGGAGCTTGCTGATTAAAAATGTTTTCTATCTTTTGCTCTTCCCCTATTATGTGTGTTTGTCATTAAGGGGGAGATTGTTGGTTTATGTATCTTTATATGATGACAAAAATTATAGGTAATTATATTATTTCCATCTTGATTAAAATTACTAATCCTTAGTGAATATGCTAATATGTATGTTGAGTGCTTTCAATGTTATGCTACTTTATTTGACTCACATTGATGGATTTGGTTCTGAGAAAATCAACACAAAAAGCTGGTACACTAGCTTACTTTTGCTAAGAAGTAGATCATAAAGACCAAGGGCAAAAAGTTTTTGCCAAAAATGGCAAATATTGGAATCAAGAAGATATTGCTTATTGGAGTGAACAAATGAGATATGCTGCTATCTTATCAGAAAAGTTCAAAAAAGAGAGCAAACTATCAAAAGACTTTTCCCAAGCTCTCAACAGACATTTTTCTCTCTTTTTGTATTTTTGGACTATACACTACAAAAGAGAAAAAGGAGTAGTAGCTTTCTTTATTAAAAAGGAGGATATCACTAGAAATGATGCGCTGATCTTTCCAAGTACCACCAACGATCGTAAATCCCATCCTACTATCAAAGGTGAACTTGGAAGATTTTCAAGACAAGAGGAAAGAATTAGAAACCAAAATAAACATTTCTGCAACATTCAAAGTTCAAAGCCGAAGCATATTCCTCTTCCCTCAAACTTTTATCATTGATAATATACTGATTTGAGAGTGTTACATAGTTGTTGTATTGAGAACATTATTTTTCTTGAGTGAAACAGCAAACATTTCTTTCTGAAATCAATTTGTAAAGCTTTATCTTGTGAGATAGAAGCTAGTGGATTGAGTTTGGAGAGGCTCATTGAAAAGACTATTTGGTTGTGAGCTTGGAGAAGCTTGGGAAAAGAATACTCACTGGTTGTACTAGTTGTAATGAGATTATAGTGGACATACTCACCTGGAGGGTGGGGACTGGATATAGGATCTAAGTTGGAGATTTGAACCAGTATAAATACTTGTGTTCAATTTTCTTAACTCTTTTATTTTATATTGCATATCTGTCATTGGTTTTTCTGCTTAAATTTTCTGATAAGCTGAAAGTAAAATTAATTGAGTGTTTTTAATAAACTTTTGCATTAAAAGTATTTGCATTGCTGAATCAGTTTTATACTTCTTTGATTCATAAGACACAAATGTCATTCAAGCATAAGAAATTCCCATTTTTTAAACCACTTCTGATCTCCTCTTCACAAAAGCTGTCTTCTATTTCTCATACATCAATATCAAGTTTTCATATCATCCTTTTTGTAAGCATTCAATCTTCACTCGTGAGAAAATCTCCTATGATAATAGGAGACATTTGAATGAACATTCTGATTTGTTTATTAAGTGTGTAGGAAATTTCTTTTAAGGGATACTTAATTCAACCCCCCTTATTAAGTATCCCGATACCATCAATTACATTTGTGGTTTCATGGTTTCTTATCTTCCTTTGAAGGTCCCGTTTCTTTGGTCCCTTAAGTCACAAGATTCATGTTCCTTCACACTTCTCAAGCTTGCAAACCATCTTTACAAAACTACTATAAAATCTAAAACCTTGCTCTTTCCATTATTATTAGGATACCCTTATTATCACTATTCCTATCAATTGAAACCCTAATCATTGTTATATTTTGTTATCTCTTATAACAGAACCTGTTATTGTTGCTAAGTGTTGTTACTGATTGTAATCCCTATAGATAAGGCTTGTATCAGACTTAAGAAGGCAATGAAATAACAAGAAAGCTAATGCATTCCAATACTTTTCTTCTCTGTTAACAATCTTCCAAGTTTATTCTTTGTTTCCACATTCTTGAGTGTTTTCGATAGCTTTTCTGCAGAATCAGTTTTTCATAACAGATTGGTATCAGAGCAGGGTTGGATATTCCTGGAGGTGTTCTTTGTGAATTAAAGAATGAGGATGAGTTCTACGAAATTTGATATCGAGAAGTTCATGGGCAAAAATGACTTCAGTCTTTGGAGAATAAAGATGAGAGCTTTTCTGTTTCAATAAGGAATTGAAGAAGCATTGGTTGATGAAGCAAAAATGCCAGCCATACTATTTGATAAAGATAAAAAACAGATGCTTGATAAGGCATATAGCGCCTTGATTCTTTTTCTAGGGGACAAGGTTCTTAGGGAAATCTCAAAAGAAAAGATTGCTGCTACGATTTGGCTCAAATTGGACAACCTGTACATGACCAAATCTTTGGCCAATAGGTTGTATTTGAAACAAAGATTGTACACTTTCAAGATGCTAGCGAGAAAAGGGTTGGAAGATCACCTAGATGACTTCAATAAGATCATTCTTGATCTGGAAAATATTGAAATCAAGATTGATGATGAACACCAAGCCTTGTTGCTGCTACGATCATTACCCAGTGAGTTTGATACGCTTTTAGATACACTCATCTATAGTAGAAACACGCTGTCATTGGAGGAAGTCCAGACTGCATTTTTCTTGAAGGAATTGAAGAGGAAATTTGAGGTGGGAAGAGATCAAGATGCTGCAAGTTTGTACACAAGAGGTGGGCTAGAAAAGAGAGATTTTAAAACCAAGAGGGTTTCAAGATTAAAGTCTAAAGAGAGCAAGAAGAGGAAGTGTTTTATTTGTATAAGTAAAGAACACTTGAAAAAGGAGTGCCCAGAATACAAAAGGAAAAAGAAGCATGGAGATCAAAAGAGCAACATTGGTGATGCTGATGTTGTTTCCAAAGGATATGAAAGTGCTAAAGTTATGTGTATTGTAGAAGAAAAGGGCAAATTAGAATGGGTTCTTGATTCAGGATACACATTCCATATGTGTCCTAACAAGGACTGGTTCATTTCCTATGATGACAGGCATGGAGGAAAGGTTTTGTTGGGCAATGACAAGGCCTACAAGGTGATTGGAATTGGTACTATCAAACTGAAACTTGTTGATGGAGCTATAAGGTTCTTGCAAGGGGTGAGGCATGTACCAGAATTAAAGAGAAATCTAATTTCTCTTGGAATGCTTGATATACAAGGCTATGTGTACATGGCTGAAAGTGGAGTTCTGAGGATCACCAAGGGTTCTATGGTAATGATGAAGGGAAAGTTAGACCATGGTTTGTATTTTCTTCAAAGGAAAACATTGGTAGGAACTGCTACCACTGCAGTTTCTGATAAAAGCCAAACTCAAACAAGTCTTTGGCACAAAAGACTTGGTCATATCAGTGAAGAAGGATTGAAGGAATTAAACAAGCAAAAACTGTTGGGTAAAGACAGCATTAAAGCATTGGAGTTCTATGAACATTGCATCTTTGGAAAGGCAAAGAGATTGAAGTTTGCCACTGCCACTCATCACACAAAAGGTACTCTTGACTACATTCATAGTGATTTATGGGGGCCATCAAGAGTTCCTTCTCACAAGGGTGCAAGATTCTTTCTATCAATTATTGATGACTTCTCAAGAAAGGTATGGATTTACATCCTCAAGAATAAAAGTGAATTTTTTGCAAAATTTAAAGAATAGAAGGTCTTATTTGAAACTCAAACCACTAGAAAGATTAAGTGGTTTAGGATTGACAATGGCTTGGAGTTTTGTTCTGAAGCATTTGATAAATTTTGCAAGGAGAATGGTATTGTTAGGCATAAGACAGTTAGAGGAACCTCTCAGCAAAATGGACTTGTTGAGAGAATGAATAAAACAGTCATGGAAAGGGTTAAATGCTTACTATAGATGGTAATTGTACTGCATAATTTTGGGCTAAAGCTGTGATGACAATAGCTTACTTGATAAATAGAAGTCCATCTACTACTATTGGCATGAAGGCACCAGAGGAGATGTGGTCTAGTCATCCTCCAAATCTTGGAAACTTGAGAGTGTTCAGGTGTGTGGCTTAGGCTCATATCAACCAAGGCAAGTTGGAACCAAGGGCTCTGAAATGCATGTTTTTGGGATACCCTCAAGGTGTTAAAGGGTTCAGATTGTGGTGCATGGAGAAAGGATATCCAAGGGTGTTGATTAGCAGAGATGTTGTGTTCAAGGAATTAGAAATGTATTATTCTGAGAAAATTTCAAGTCAAAAATAGCAAGGTGGTGGGAAAGAGGTGGAGACATTGAAGGGGCAATGTGCTTAAGATGCTGAAACTGAAACAAACACAAAAGCTGAAGTCGAGACAGATATTGAATTGGAAAATAATGATGATCTGTAGGACTCTCTTCTAGCTAGAGATAGAGAAAGAAGAGAAACCAGACCTCATATCAGATTTGGTTATGCAGATATGGTTACTTTTGCACTCACTGCAGCAAAGGAAGTTGAAGGAGATGAGCCTAGGAGTTATAGTGAAGATGTGAATAGCAAACAATCTCAACAATGGATTGCTGCAATGAATGAAGAATTGAGCTCTTTACATAAGAATAGTACTTAGATGCTGGTAGACAAGCCAAAAGGGAAGAAACTTATCAGCTGCAAGGGGATTTTCAAACTGAAAGAAGAAATTCCAGGAGTAGAGAAGGCTAGATTCAAAGCAAGATTAGTTGCTAGGGCGTTTACACAAAGAGAGGGCATTTATTACATTAAAATCTTCTCTCCTGTGGTAAAACACTCTTCAATCAGAATTGTACTAGCTTTGGTAGCACAAGAAGACATGGAATTGGAGCAACTTGATTTTAGAACAGCTTTCTTACATGGAGAGCTTGATGAGCATATTCATATGACTTAACTAGAAGGTTTCATCAAGAAGGGTGAAGAAGATAAGGTTTGCTTGTTAAAAAAGTCACTCTATGGCCTTAAACAATCCCCTAGGCAATGTTATAAAAGATTTGACACATTTATTGTGAAGAATGGCTTTAAAAGGTGTGAGTATGATGGTTGTGTCTACTTGAAGAACACTGAGATTGGAGTTGTTATCTACCTTCTCCTCTATGTAAATGACATGTTGGTTGCTTGCAACAGCAAGACTAAAATTGAGAAAGTGAAAGTAATGCTTGAAAGTGAGTTTGAAATGAAGAATATGGGACCTGCTAGTAAAATACTGGGTATACAGATCACAAGGGACAAATCCAAAGGAACATTGATCATTAACCAGAAGAGCTACATAGCTAAGGTTTTGAAGAAGTTCAAGATGGATAAATCAAAGGCAATGATGACTCCTATGGCACAACACTTCAAACTCTCTCAGTAGAATTCACCTAAGACAGAAGAAGAAGAAGCTTATATGAAGAAGGTTCCATATGCAAATATAGTAGGAAGTGTCATGTATGCAATGATTTGCACCAGACTCGATTTAGCTTATGCCATGAGTTTGGTTAGCAGATACATGGGGAAACTAGGAAAACTACATTGGGAGGCTATGAAATGGATTTTCAAATATCTAAAAGGAACATCTGAAGTTGGTTTGATGTATTTGAGGCATGATGGCACTGCTAATGTCACTGGATTCGTGGATTCAGATTATGCTGCTTGTTTGGATTCCAGAAGGTCCTTGACAGGTTATGTGTTTCAGTTTTGTGGCAACACTGTTAGCTGGAAGTGTAACCTTCAACATGTAGTCTCCTTATCTACCACTGAAGCTGAATTTATTGCAGTCACTGAAGCAATAAAGGAAGTAATCTGGATGAAGGGGATGGCAGCAAGCTTGAAGGCAGAAAGATCAGTCCCTAAGTTGTTTTGTGACAGTCAAAGTGGGATACACTTGGCCAAGAATCAGGTTTACCATAAGAGAACTAAACACATCGATGTCAAGCTTCATTTTGTGAGAGATATTGTTGCAAATGGAGAGGTGATTCTGGAAAAAATCAGCATAAATGATAATCCAGCTGATGCTCTTACAAAAGCACTGCCTGGACCCAAGTTTAAGTACTACTTGAAGATTTTACAAGTTTTTAGCAAAAAGTCAAGCCAAGGAGGAGAAATTGTTAATAATGGCTTGAGACTTTAGCTTTAGGAAGTTAGTTATATTCTGTTACCTCTTATAACAAAAGCTGTTGTTGTTGCTAAGTGTTGTTACTGATTGTAATGCCTATATATAAGGCTTGTATCAGACTTAAGAAGGCAATGAAATAACGAAAAAGGTAATGTATTCCAATACTTTTCTTTTCTGTCAACAATTTTTCAAGTTTATTCTTTATTTCCACATTCTTGAGTGTTTTCGATAGCTTTTCTGCAGAATTAGTATTTCCTAACAACCAGAAACAATTACCACTTTCTTTTTTTGACGTGGATTTGTTACTACCGCATTGCTAGCTAGAAACAGTATCAAAATGAACAAAATCGTGGACAAAGACAGCTAATTAGTGAACGGGTAAGAAAAAATAAAATAAAATAAATAGACAAACACGAGTGGTACACCCACCGATCCACTTTGGCCAACTTACCACAATATTTTGACCTGACCTGTAATGGTTTAGTAGTTAGAAACAATTACGCTAGCCAAAGACTTTTAAGTCACTACCTGAGGTCCAATTCATTAGTCCAATCGGCTAAGCTATGACAACCGGTTCTTGATTTCTATTTATTTTTTAGTTATTTACGTGTTTGGTCGATAATATAATTATTTATTCACATGAAAAAATATTATAACTAGTTATATTCACTTTGATGAATGTGCCCCGAGACGAACTCTATGAAAGAAACTTGTGTGACATGACGATACAACTTGGGTCGGTTTTTACTGTGTCAAAGGACCACTGGAACTCCAAAACTTGATAAATAAGACTGGATCAGACCCAAAATAAATAAATAAAAAGAGTGGATAAAGTCCTCGAAAAAATTGTAATAGAACTGTTATTTAAGCATGCTAAAGCTTTACTGACAGAGACTCAGAGATAAGCCCTCAAATCTATTTCGTCGTATAAGAGGGCATTGCACAATTGAAATTTTATAGACTGATGGTTTACGGGTGAAGACTGAAGAATACTGAAGCAGAGTTGTTAAGAATTCATGTGTATGTGTATGTCTATGTCAGCAAAATGGTAAAAGCTATGGGAATTCTTATCATATATCAGATATTCAACCACACTAAAAAAAATATAGCTAAAAGTATAGAAGATAAATTTAATCAAGTATGACTAAATATTTCAAATTTTCCCACTTTATCTAATGTATTATTGACAAAATCCAGTAAAATTGCTAGTGCCCTATTTAATCGTAAGATTCGTCTTAGTTGCACGACCTAAACTTACAAACTCCGATTTGATTGCGTCACTTGGGCTTTACGTACCTAACTCGGACCAGGGAAAAGGCTCATGGAGCTCGTGCAACTTATGATCGAAAATTTCCAGGATCCTCTAGGAGGAAGACTGATTCTTCCTTCGCATGGATCTTACAGCATATTTGGTTTTAGGATGAAAATAAGAATAAAAATTGCATATATAAATTTGATATGTGTTATTTTATATATGAATACTGTCTTTTTATTCATTATTTTCAATAACTTTGTAACTGTTTGAATACATTATTATCATATTCTGTGTTTACTGTTTAGTTTATGAATATGTAATCAAACAGGATCCAGCTTGCAAGTGGAGGCAGGAACAGAGATATAGCACGTCTATTTGTTCCAGCTGCCTCCACGTCTATTTACGTAGTTATCATGTTATTAAAAATTAAAGAAATATTAGTACACATTTCTAGAATATTGTATAAAATTCTATACGTAACAAAAACAATTATTATAAACAGTACAATATTGTGTTTGAGACAGTTTAAAATTTTAAATATAATGTGTTATAAATATATGATAGTTTTTCACTAATAATAATTATATATTTCTGTATTAATATAACCGAATATGTGATATAAGTACTTCACATAATTAAAGCCATGCAGATAATAAGAGATTAATCCATAAATAGGGATAATAATGGAGTAGGATTTAACTCAACTCAATCGCACATAACCAACATCTTATTAATGCTAGTCTCAAACTGTTTCGTCTTTATCTGTGAATTTTAGATGTGAAATTACCAAAGGGGTATGAATTTATTTGATAGATTAAGATAATGTAAATTTATATTCAAATTTAATAATCAAAGAGTTTTTACAAATATATTTTTACAATTAAACTTATAAGTTTAACTTTTGTATATTGCAAATATAAAATAATTTTATACTATCAACTACTATAATTTAAAGAATATACAAAATCAGTAACTACTCATCACCTTGATAGTTATTTATCATAATTTTTTATTTTCTTCAAATTTTATCCGATGATATAGATTACATAAAAATTAATATTTTTTACTTAAATATCGGTCAAATGATAATATAATCTTGGATTTAAAAGATATTTTTATCAATATATATTTCACTGGAATTTTGCTCAACACAAAAGTAACAAAATCAATTTTCCTCAAAACCATCCAAACATGATGGCACAACTTTTAAGAGCTTTAGAATTGATTTTAAGCATCCTAACCTATTTCCAAACACGCACTTATTATTCATTTTAACATAAAAAGCAACATTATTATAGTTTTCCTTTAAAAAAAATATTTAGAGAAAATTACTTTTGAGATAATTACTTTTAAAAAAATTAATTTTAAAAAAGTACTTGTAAATAAAATATTTTTAAAAAATTAATTTGTATTTGATTTAAATATATCAAAAATAAATTTAAGAAAATTATATCTGTTTGAATATAATGAAATAAAATTACTTTTATAGATAAAATTACTAAAAAGGGCAAATAAAAAGTGAAAAAAGAGTCCATAAGGATAAAAAAGCAACATTATAATAGTAAAAGTGCACTCCATTTTGACCCATACAAATCAAAATAAAAAGTGTAACACTCATTTATAGAGTAACTAATAATATGAATTTACACATGAAACATAACTGTTAACATTAAATAAAAAGATTACAAACATATGGTTCTAATAATGACAACTCAATGTCATTAAATACAAACTAAATATTTCTATAATTGTAACATAAAATCACACATTAATTAAACATAAGCCATAGGTTTCTAAGAGCTGCCTTCCATTTAGTATCACTTGACTAATCTGAAACCACCAGAAATAAAATAAAAGGGGAACGAGAATTTATAAAAATTCCCAAATGAATGATTTAAAAAAATATTTGAACTATGGTTGGTTCCAGCCGTGTCTGCACGGAAAATACACAGGACTACAATATCGTTATATAATCATTTATCATAAAATATGTCGTGTAGAATCTAGAATATGTCATCCATAACTTATCAAAATTATAATTTCTTTACTTTAGTTTCTCTTTCATTTGTCTGCTTGTCTCACACATAGTCAAAGGTCTTTACTTAGGAAATTCTCATTCTTTTATATCGTTCTTACATCGTGACGACAAAGCAAGACACTTATGTCATTCTAACCGAGGCAGGTAACATAAAAGGATTTTACATTTATCCCTCTGCCTTATCTGTGGTTAGCGGCACATCTTAATTAATCATGTTCTTTTTTAAAAATTATTATGCATAATTTCATGATAAAGATTTCATATAATAAATTAATAAATGAAACTTAAATACATGTCGTTAATCAACAATTTAAATAGTGAAACATAAATACATAAAATTTGTAGATTCATGCATAATTAAATTGGACCAAAATAGTAGAAGTTAGATCCAATAAATTAATGTATAACAGATAACAACATAGATAAAAAAGAATATTTAATCAACTTGAATTAAATGTTAAATCACATAAATATAAGTGAACATTAATATAAATAAGAAACTGGAGCGGCGGTAGTCCGCACTGGACCAGTAAAGAGAGAAGAGAATACTTACAATTAAATAATAAAAGAAACTGGAACGGCGGTACTCCGCACTGGACCAGTAGGGGGAGAAGAGAATACTTATAATTAAGTGATAAAAGAAACCGGAGCGCGGTAAGCCAATAGTACCGGTGAGAAGAGAAGAGGATTATTTTTATTAGTATTATTTTATTATTCAAGTTTATGACCATCAATAACATAAAAGAATGCCAATAAAAATGACAATAATAAATAACTATGAGTATCTGTAAAAAATAAAACATAAAATGAATAGTAATAATATGATTGTAGTCATGGTTTTATTTTGCATAAAAAAATAAATTCATTCCCTACCTTAAATTCCATCGAAGGATGAAAATTACGTACACCTATTGAACTTTGTAGTATACTAACCTTACTATCTCTTTTTTTTTATTATTATTATTTTTTCCTCTCTTTTCTTTCTTTCTTTCTTTCTTTCTTTCTTTCTCTCGTTCTCTCTCTCTCTCTTTCTCACTTCCACTCACGCTCACCCACTCACGTCACTCACTTCTCTTTTTTTTTTCACATTCACACACATGCACATTCACACACACATACACACACACACACACACACACACACACACACACACACACACACACACATATATATATATATAACGACCCACAGCTCACAGAAATCTCATTTCTGTGGCTGAATGTTGTGGGCAAATGGCGGTGCCTGTGTGCGCCGCCAGCCTTTTCTTTTTTTTTTTGGTGTACTATTTTTTTTGTGCATAAAAATTATACACCTAATTATTAATACTTGACATATTATTACTTATTACTCTTAATAAATTTTATCCTTAACTTAGTACAATATATTATGAGTCCATTCTTACTAATTTATGGTCTTACATTAAACAATTAATATTTATAGTTTAAAACTTTGGTCTGACATTTAAAATAGATTTTGATATAAAATTATTAAATAAGATCAATAAAATATTTGAATAAGATACATGACTCAAAATAATTACATACAAACTATTTTATTTTATTTTATTATTATTATTATCTAATGCCAGGAATAGGACCTCTATCCTTTGCACCCTATAGAATGTCCCGTCTAGAGCTTGATAAACTTAAGAAACAAATTGAGGATTTGTTGTCCAAACGATTCATTAGGCCTAGTGTATCACCATGGGGTGCACCGGTTTTGCTAGTCAAGAAAAAAGATGGAAGCATAAGGTTGTGTATAGATTATAGACAGTTGAATAAAGTCACAATTGAAAACAAGTACCCACTCCCCAGCATAGATGACCTATTAGATCAACTATTAGGAGCATCAGTTTTCTCAAAGATTGACTTGAGATCAGGATACCACCAAATAAAAGTAAAGCAAGAAGATATACCTAAGACAGCCTTTAGGACTAGGTATGGCCATTATGAATATCTTGTGATGCCTTTTGGACTTACCAATGCTCCTGCAGTATTTATGGATTACATGAATAGAATTTTTAGACCTTACCTTGACAAATTTGTGGTAGTCTTTATAGATGATATTCTTATCTATTCAAAGACTAAAGAGGAGCATGAACAACATCTTAGAATAGTGTTGCAAATTTTGAAGGAAAAATAGTTGTATGCTAAGCTAGAAAATTGTGAGTTTTAGCTACAGGAAGTGAAGTTTTTAGGCCATGTGATCAATCAAGAAAGGGTGGCTGTCGATCCAAGTAAAGTTGAAGCTGTAGTTCATTGGAAAAGGCCAAAGACAGTCACAGAGATTATGAGTTTTCTTGGATTAGCTGGTTATTACAGAAGGTTCATTAAAGGATTTTCCCAACTAGTTTTACCATTGACTAGGTTAACCAGGAAAAACCATGCCTTTGAATGGAATCCGACTTGTGAAACTAGCTTTCAAGATTTGAAAAATAGGCTTACCTCTACCCCAGTGTTAATAATTCCTGACCTTAGGAAAAATTTTGTAGTATATTGTGATGCATCTAAGAAGGGACTAGGTTGTGTTTTGATGCAAGATGGGAGAGTTGTAGCTTATGCTTCTAGGCAACTTAGGTCTCATGAAAAGAATTACCCAACCCATGACCTAGAGTTAGCTGTTGTAGTATTTGCCTTGAAAATTTGGAGACATTATTTGTATGGGATAAAGTTTGAGGTTTACAGTGACCATAAAAGTTTGAAATATCTTTTTGATCAGAAGGAATTAAATATGAGGCAAAGGAGATGGATGGAACTTTTAAAAGACTATGATTTTGAATTAAAGTATCATGCTGGCAAAGCTAATGTTGTAGCTGATGCCTTGAGCAGAAAGTCCTTGCACAGGTCTCTAATGATGGTAGAAGAGCATAAGTTATTGGAGGAATTTAGAGATTTGAAAATTTCAGTGTCCCTACAACCTCATTGTCTATATGCTAATGAACTTAGAATAGAATATGATTTGAATGACCAAGTAAGAAATGCCCAAGACAAGGATGATTTTCTTAAGTCCCTCAAGGGCAAGATTCAAGTAGAACGACTTGAGCATTTTCAACTTGATGGAAAGGGAGCTGTAATGTATAAGGAAAGGTTATGCGTGCCTAATAATAAAGAATTGAGGAATCAGATTTTGACTGAGGCACATTGTAGTAAATTCACCATGCATCCAGGAACAACAAAGATGTATCAGGATCTCAAGAAGTGGTTTTGGTGGAATGGCATGAAAAGAGACATAGCTAATTTTGTAGCTAAGTGTCTTATTTGTCAAAAGGTCAAGATAGAGCACCAGAAACCTGCAGGATTATTGCAACCTTTAGATATCCCTGAATGGAAATGGGACAGTATATCCATGGATTTTGTTGTGGGATTACCTAGAACTCTTTCAGGCTATGATGCTGCATGGGTAATTATAGATAGATTAACCAAGTCCACTCATATCCTCCCAATAAAGATTAGTTGGCCACTGTATAGGTTAGCTCAGAGTTACATCCAGGAAATCATAAGACTACATGGAGTACCAACCAGCATTGTTTCAGATAGAGATCCTAGATTTACCTCTAAGTTTTGGGTAGCCTTACAAGATGCCTTAGGTACTAGACTTCGTTTTAGTACTTTTACCACCCCAAAAGCAGATGGTCAGACTGAGAAAACTATCCAAACATTAGAGGACATGCTTAGAGCCTGTGTACTAGAACTGCAAGGAAGTTGGGATACTTATCTACCATTAATAGAGTTTGCCTATAACAATAGTTATCATTCAAGCATAGGCATGGCTCCATTTGAAGCTCTATATGGTAGAAAGTGCAGGTCACCCTTGTGTTGGTTTGAAGTAGGAGAAAGAAGTTTATTAGGACCTGACATAGTGCAACAAACCACAGAGAAGATCAAGTCCATTAGAGAGAAGCTACTCACTGCACAGAGTAGACAGAAAAGTTATGCTGATAAAAGAAGGAGACCTTTAGTATTTGAAGAAGGGGACCATGTCTTCCTTAGAGTCACTCCTACTACTGGAGTTGGCAGAGCCCTCAAATCCAAAAAGTTAAGTCCAAAATTCATAGGTCCATTCCAAATTCTTAAAAGAGTAGGACCAGTTGCATATCAAATTGCACTTCAACCCAATCTTTCAAATCTTCATAATGTCTTTCATGTCTCTCAACTCAGAAAGTATTGTTTTGACCCTTCACATATCATAGAATATGAGACAATGCAAGTAAGAGATAATTTAACGTATGAAGCTAAACCAATGCAAATCATAGATAGAATTATCACAAATTTAAGAGGAAAAGAAATTCCTTTGGTCAAAGTGGTTTGGAAAGGATTGTCACCTGAAGAAGCAACGTGGGAACTAGAAGATGAAATTAAGAAGACCTACCAAGAATTGTACCAAACAGGTCAGTAAATTTTGGGGACAAAATTCCTAAAAGGAGGGGAGAATTGTAACATCCCCTTTTTATTTAAATAATAATAAAAATAAAATAAAATAAAATAGTTTGTATGTAATTATTTTGAGTCATGTATCTTATTCAAATATTTTATTGATCTTATTTAATAATTTTATATCAAAATCTATTTTAAATGTCAGACCAAAATTTTAAACTATAAATATTAATTGTTTAATGTAAGACCATAAATTAGTAAGAATGGACTCATAATATATTGTACTAAGTTAAGGATAAAATTTATTAAGAGTAATAAGTAATAATATGTCAAGTATTAATAATTAGGTGTATAATTTTTACGCACAAAAAAAAATAATAGTACACCAAAAAAAAAAGAAAAAAAGAAAAGGCTGGTGGCGCACACAGACACCGCCATTTGCCCACAACATTCAGCCACAGAAATGAGATTTCTGTGAGCTGTGGATCGTTATATATATATATATATATATATATATATATATATATATATATATGTGTGTGTGTGTGTGAATGTGCATGTGTGTGAATGTGAAAAAAAAAAAAGAAGTGAGTGACGTGAGTGGGTGAGCGTGAGTGGAAGTGAGAAAGAGAGAGAGAGAGAACGAGAGAAAGAAAGAAAGAAAGAAAGAAAAGAGAGGAAAAAATAATAATAATAAAAAAAAAGAGATAGTAAGGTTAGTATACTACAAAGTTCAATAGGTGTACGTAATTTTCATCCTTCGGTGGAATTTAAGGTAGGGAATGAATTTATTTTTTTATGCAAAATAAAACCATGACTACAATCATATTATTACTATTCATTTTATGTTTTATTTTTTACAGATACTCATAGTTATTTATTATTGTCATTTTTATTGGCATTCTTTTATGTTATTGATGGTCATAAACTTGAATAATAAAATAATACTAATAAAAATAATCCTCTTCTCTTCTCACCGGTCCTGTCGGTTTACCGCGCTCCGGTTTCTTTTATCACTTAATTATAAGTATTCTCTTCTCCCCTACTGGTCCAAGGTGAGTACCGCCGTTCCAGTTTCTTTTATTATTTAATTGTAAGTATTCTCTTCTCTCTTTACTGGTCCAGTGCGGACTACCGCCGCTCCAGTTTCTTATTTATATTAATGTTCACTTATATTTATGTGATTTAACATTTAATTCAAGTTGATTAAATATTCTTTTTTATCTATGTTGTTATCTGTTATACATTAATTTATTGGATCTAACTTCTACTATTTTGGTCCAATTTAATTATGCATGAATCTACAAATTTTATGTATTTATGTTTCACTATTTAAATTGTTGATTAACGACATGTATTTAAGTTTCATTTATTAATTTATTATATGAAATCTTTATCATGAAATTATGCATAATAATTTTTAAAAAGAACATGATTAATTAAGATGTGCCGCTAACCACAGATAAGGCAGAGGGATAAATGTAAGATCCTTTTATGTTACCTGCCTCGGTTAGAATGGCGTAAGTGTCTTGCTTTGTCGTCACGATGTAAGAACGATATGAAAGAATGAGAATTTCCTAAGTAAAGGCCTTTGACTATGTGTGAGACAAGCAGACAAATGAAAGAGAAACTAAAGTAAAGAAATTATAATTTTGATAAGTTATGGATGACATATTCCAGATTCTACACGACATATTTTATGATAAATGATTATATAACGATATTGTAATCCTGTGTATTTTCCGTGCAGACACAGCTGGAACCAACTATAGTTCAAATATTTTTTTAAATCATTCATTCTCTACTGGAAATTTTTATAAATTCTCATTCCCCTTTTATTTTATTTCTGGTGGTTTCAGATTAGTCAAGTGATACTAAATGGAAGGCAGCTGCTAGAAACCTATGGCTTATGTTTAATTAATGTGTGATTTTATGTTACAATTATAGAAATATTCAGTTTGTATTTAATGACATTGAGTTGTCATTATTAGAACCATATGTTTGTAATCTTTTTATTTAATGTTAACAGTTATGTTTCATGTGTAAATTCATATTATTAGTTACTCTATGAACGAGTGTTACAGTTTTGGTATGCAGGTAACATAAAAGGATCTTACATTTATCCCTCTGCCTTATCTGTGGTTAGCGGCACATCTTAATTAATCATGTTCTTTTTTAAAAATTATTATGCATAATTTCATGATAAAGATTTCATATAATAAATTAATAAATGAAACTTAAATACATGTCATTAATCAACAATTTAAATAGTGAAACATAAATACATAAAATTTGTAGATTCATGCATAATTAAATTGGACCAAAATAGTAGAAGTTAGATCCAATAAATTAATGTATAACAGATAACAACATAGATAAAAAAGAATATTTAATCAACTTGAATTAAATGTTAAATCACATAAATATAAGTGAACATTAATATAAATAAGAAACTGGAGCGGCGGTAGTCCGCACTGGACCAGTAAAGAGAGAAGAGAATACTTACAATTAAATAATAAAAGAAACTGAACGAGCAGATCTGTGACCAGAGTAAGGGAGAAGAGAATACTTATAATTAAGTGATAAAAGAAACCGGAGCGCGGTAAATCGACGGGACCGGTGAGAAGAGAAGAGGATTATTTTTATTAGTATTATTTTATTATTCAAGTTTATGATCATCAATAACATAAAAGAATGCCAATAAAAATGACAATAATAAATAACTATGAGTATCTGTAAAAAATAAAACATAAAATGAATAGTAATAATATGATTGTAGTCATGGTTTTATTTTGCATGAAAAAATAAATTCATTCCTTACCTTAAATTCCACCGAAGGATAAAAATTACGTACACCTATTGAACTTTATAGTATACTAACCTTCCTATCTCTTTTTTTTATTATTATTTTTTCCTCTCTTTTCTTTCTTTCTTTCTCTCGTTCTCTCTTTCTCACTTCCACTCACGTCACTCACTTCTTTTTTTTTTTCACATTCACACACATGCACATTCACATATATATATATATATATATATATAACGATCAACAGCTAATAGAAATCTCATTTCTGTGGCTGAATGTTGTGGGCAAATGGCGATGCCTGTGCGCGCCATCAGCCTTTTTTTTTTTGGTGTACTATTTTTTTTTATACATAAAAATTATACACCTAATTATTAATACTTGACATATTATTACTTATTACTCTTAATAAATTTTATCCTTAACTTAGTACAATATATTATGAGTCCATTTTTACTAATTTATGGTCTTACATTAAACAATTAATATTTACAGTTTAAAATTTTGGTCTGACATTTAAAATAGATTTTGATATAAAATTATTAAATAAGATCAATAAAATATTTGAATAAGATACATGACTCAAAATAATTACATACAAACTATTTTATTTTATTTTATTATTATTATTATTTAAAAAAAAGGGATGTTACAAAAAGCATCATCAAAATTGCTCCCATCAAATTTAATTTTGGACACGCAAGAAATAAGTTTGAGCATAATAAATATTAGCCAAACAGCTCAGGTTACCCTCATGCTCATTTTCCGTTGACAAGAATTAAATTTCACAGCTCAGACTCCAAACCAAGCAAGCACGCACTTGTTTATTCATCCTTGCCAGCTGGGCTTTACCATGAAACAGCTCGCAATCGCTCCGCGGGCATACATATGGAGTGTGAATACGGACCAGGGATGCCGCGATCCATCCAAACACTCCAGAATCTCCCTGTTTTTCACCCTTCAAGAGCAATTCATCACGTGTCCATATGTTTCAAAATTCACATTGTTTTATCACATCAAAAATACTATTTCTAACACCCAAAAAATAATATCTTTTAAAATATTCACTTTATTATATTTCTTTTCCTTTATTTAATCTGTCATATTTGATAATAAAAAAATAAATATCTCAATCCATACCTATATTTTTCAAGTGTTGAAATAACACTTCTCTTATCACATATACCACTCGACTTGAGCTGAAAATTATTTGCTACGTCAGGAACGTGTAACATTTCTTCGTTAATAGTAATGCATACATTAACAATCGTGACTATTAGTACTCCCCGGTCTATAACATAATTCATTTTTAAGTTTGTTATTTGATTTAAAATATAAGTCATTTCATATTTCAAGAAACATTAATTATTTTTTATCTATTTTATCTTTATATTTATTATGAACGAGAATAAATAGATGCAAGTATGATTATTTAATAGTAAAATAACTTATAATGAGTAATAAAAGGTATTTTGACCTTTATTTTTTTAAAAGATTAATGAAATTCAACTATGATCTTAATTCTCACACATAACCTTAATCGACTTATATCAATATAGTATTGTTTGAGTGCTTATCTAGATTTAAATTCGTTGCAAACAAAGCTAAAAATAGTTACGTAAATAACATACTAATGAGGATTGGACAGATGCCAGCTTTGGCGGGGACACTTGAAGATTACAGACATAGTAGCTGAAGCAAGGTGAACACAAAACTCAACCTGACTTTGCAGTTATTTACGGATGATGAGCTAGTTAATAAAAGGAAATGAACACAAGGTTGTCCCAGAACAAACAAACATATCATAATTTATCTAAATACAAAATTCATCAACTCAAAATATTTAACCAAAAAGAAAAAGAAAAAAAAAACACAGTGATAGATAATAAACAAGCATTAAACAAATCCCACTTCGAAACGAGTAGCCAATATAGCCACGATGCTGAAACCAAGGACACAACAAAACATGGGCAAGTTCTTAGATGGAGATTTTTAGGTTGGTGACCATATGGTAAATTAATAATGTTTTAGCCAAACGGAATGATAAACTGATTGATTTGCTTTTATCAGCTTCTTCTCTCCTCATTTCTTTCCTTTGGACTTTCAAATGTTTCCTCACCTATCACCTCTCTGGACTTACTTGCAAATCTCAAATCCCATTCCCTGTTATGAATCCCATATTTTGCAATAGGCTTCATTGCCCCATAGTGATTTTTTAACTCAAATTTCATATTTTTTTTTAGTAAACACCCAAATTGATTCCTGATAAATTTTTAATAAATAAATTGATCTCTAATAAAAAAATATATTGGTGTTGAAATTCCTTACAATTGTAAAAATAGGACACTATAAGTCCTTAACCAGCTTGTGTCAAGGCTCAGCCTGACTGCAGAAATGAAAAAAGACTTCGGCTAAGGTTCGTCATATGCTTGTCAGTCTCCGTCACCTGTCAGCTGAGCTCCTCCTTCTCCTACCTGAGCTCTATTTCCTCTCAGACGAGCTCTACCTTTTCAAAACTGAGATCTTTTTTCATCTCTGTAGCCTCGGTCCGGCCTTGACATAGGCTATCCAGGACCTATAATGTGTTATTTTTACAGTTATAAGAAACTTCAATATTAATATTTTTTATTAAGAATTAATTTATCAATCAATAAAATTATCAAAAATTAATTTCAGTGTTTATTCCAATTTCTTATTTTGGAGAATCCCCAATCTCATTAAAGCGGGAAGAATTAGTCAGCTGCCTCTTTTTGATTTACGCGTGGACTAGCCATCTGATATCGCTATTACCAAAAAAAAAAAAAGTCATCTGATATCGCGTTCCCGCCGCCCTTTCTCTCTCCGCCATTCTTTCTCTCTCTAGAAAGGAAGTGAAAAAGGCCAAAAACACCAATAAACACAGCCCAAACCATAGCAAGACTTTGGTAAGTAGGCACTTCTGCATATAAAAAAAAGCCATTAACCAAAAGACGCATCAATCCTGAAGAAGCAAAGCAAAGAAGGAAACGCAAGTTTGGTCTCTTTTGGCTCTCTCTCACAAATACGAATGGCAAAGTCCAAGAACAACGCCAAAAAGTTGTCCTACATCTCAGTTCCATCTCAGATCATCAATTCCATATCATCATCTTCCCTTCAATCTCTCCTTGAATCCCCAAAGAAGTCATCATCAAGAAGCACCACCACCAAATTCTTCAGCTACAGGAACCCAAGGCTCTTCTTTCTCACACTCTTCCTCATTGGTCTCTTTGGCATGATCAAGTTTGGCTTCAATGTAGACATCCCATTTTCTCCCTCCCCATGTGCCACAACAACAACAACCCTCCCACATCAGCACTCAATCTCAAATTTGAAATCAAGATCCAAAGACGAGGCATTGAATGGTATTGGTATGTCTTTGTCACAGCCACAGCCTCGGATTGCTAATGTGCAGTTACAAGCACAAGGGTCTAGTGGATTAGAAAAAAAGCATCGTGTGAAAGATGATGATGAGGAAGTTGAGAAGAGTGAGTTTTGGGAGCAGCCAGATGGGTTGGGATACAAGCCTTGCTTGGATTTCAGCAGGGATTATCGGAGGGCAAGTGAAGGGGTTGTGAAGAACAGGAGGAAGTACCTCATGGTGGTTGTCTCTGGCGGGATGAATCAGCAGAGGAATCAGATTGTTGATGCTGTTGTCATTGCTAGGATTCTTGGGGCTTCTTTGGTTGTCCCTATATTGCAAGTCAATGTCATTTGGGGAGATGAAAGGTAAATCAATCTTTCATGTTGAATCATTTATAACAAGTGAATTGTTGTTTTTTTAGCTTCTTTAGCTTGTTAGGAATTAAATTGTTACAATTTGGACTAAATCTTAACATAAAATTTAGTTTCATCATAAAGGCTAAATTTGGCAGTGGCCCAATTGATTGGTTAATGTCATGAGTCTTTCTAATTTATGATGTTCCTTATCTCAGTTTTCTCTGTGTTTTCTTTTCCCTTGATTTGGTTGCAGTGAATTTGCTGATATATTTGATTTGGAGCACTTCAAGGGTGTTCTTGCCAATGATGTGCGAGTGGTTTCAGCATTGCCATCTACGCACCTGATGTCAAGGCCAGTGGAGGGAAGCCCTCCCCTTCATGTCACCTCTAGTTGGATCCGTTCACGCTATCTCAGAAGAGTAAGAGTCTGTCAGTCTTTTAGCATAGACTAAGTTTTAGCTTCTACCGTTCTTGTCTATAACAATTTTATATGTGATAATTTCATGGATGACACCAACATTAACGATGCCATAACAAGTGTTGCATTCTTCTTTAAAGTAGTTGGAGCCCTCCTTATCAGTTTATTGAACTCAATCCAATATGTAGCCAACGTAGTGGCTTGTAGTGATTCTGCATTGTAACTAAAGACAGCTTTGACTTGTGTGGATAAAGTCGGCAGTGAGTGTTGTTCTAGTTATACAAGAGTTTGACATGATTGTTGTCCTGTGCAGCTCAACAGAGAAGGTGTGTTGCTTTTGCGTGGTTTGGATTCAAGGCTGTCAAAGGATCTTCCTACTGATCTTCAGAAGCTTCGATGCAAGGTAGCAAAAAGTCTCTTTCTTTATAAAGGAAAAAGGATAAAGGAAAACAGTAGGACAAATAGGGAAACTAATAGGATTCATCAATTAGAACTTCATTTATGCTACAATTGTTAGCAGATTCTAAATGTTCCAGTTCCTCCACATTATCTTTCAGGTTGCTTTTCATGCATTAAGGTTCGCAAAGCCGGTTCAGGAGCTTGGTAACAAGATTGCAGAGAGAATGAGAAGCAAGGGGCCCTACCTCGCACTTCATCTGCGCATGGAAAAGGATGTCTGGGTGAGGACTGGTTGTCTACCTGGTCTGAGTCCTAAGTATGATGAGATTGTAAATAATGAGAGGATTCAACGACCAAAGCTCTTGACAGCAAGATCTAACATGACTTACCATGAAAGGAAGCTGGCTGGACTCTGCCCTTTGAATGCTGTGGAGGTCACCAGGTACATACAAATACAATCCTTCTATTCACAAAGATTTCATGGTCTTCTAAGCATTGCTATAACTGGATTTTCTGATGGCTTTTTCTTATTTAATTTATAGGCTGCTTAAAGCTCTTGGTGCTCCAAAAAATGCTAGAATTTATTGGGCAGGAGGACAACCATTGGGTGGAAAAGAAGCCTTATATCCATTATTGCGTGAGTTCCCACATTTTTACAGTAAGGCAGATCTTGCCTTGCCAGGAGAACTAGAACCATTTGAAAACAAAGCTTCTCTAATGGCCGCCATAGATTACATAGTCTGTCAGACAAGTGACATTTTCATGCCTTCTCATGGAGGAAACATGGGCCATGCAATTCAGGTATGAGTTATCCTAAGTAATTCCTTTAGTAGTGCCCCTAACTGAAAGATTACTTTGCAGCTTTGAGAAACTCATAAATATAGCTGTTTGTGTTAGGATCCATTAGTTAGAGATTAGTTTGGGAAGTTAGTTAGTTAGGGAATTAGTGAGTATAAATAAAGGAAAATGAGGATTAGTTAGGTGTCTAGTCAATTCATTTGTAACTATTTAGAGAGGTTGGAGACTCTAGAGGAGTGATACAAAACCATTACCACACTTACATCATATACTTACACCAAATTAAAAGTTGTAAACCAGTGTGTAAAAAGTTGGAAACCAGTATGCAAAAAGTTGTATACCAATTTGCCAAAAGTTGTAAAAGGTTATGCAAAAACTTTTTACATACTGGTTTATAACTTTTTGTATATTGGTTTACAACTTTTTGCATGCTGATTTACAACTTTTAACTTGATGTAAGTATATGCTGAAAGTGTGGTGATGGTCGTGTATCTTTTCTCGAGACTCTATATTCTCCCTGCGTTCATACTTGTATTATTCCTCAGGGCTTCTCGGTGTACTGCCAAGGGTTTTCATCAATAAACACATATATTCAGTTTCGGTTCTAACAGTTTGCATTATTATATTCTAAACCTGGTTATATTCTTAATCTAGAGTCTTGATATGACAATTTCTAATTGCTAAACCCAATGTTCAGGGTCACCGGGCCTATGCAGGGCACAAGAAATATATAACTCCAAACAAAAGACAAATGCTGCCCTATTTTCTGAATTCTTCCCTCCCGGAGGCAGAGTTCACCAGGATTATCAAGGAATTGCATCAGGATTCATTAGGGCAGCCAGAACTCAGGACGAGCAAGGCTGGGAGGGATGTAACCAAGTATCCGGTCCCAGAGTGCATGTGCAGTGAATCGCATTCTCATTCCTAATCTTATGTTTGATACCAAAGCTTGTGGTATGAAGATTACATTACACCGATGGCCCAAATGTGGAAGTGAGGGGCTAGTTTCGGCAAAACTACGATTTCCATCGCGGCTACCACGGTTCTTCTGAGCACCATTTTTGAAGAGCTAAATGTCCTGCAGGTGCTCACATTTTTCCTTAAATGCGTTAAATATGTATGCAACGCAATGTAGATTTCTGGCAGTCAGTGATATGTTCCAGTAATACGCAACAACAGATCATTCTTTGATTTTTTTTTTTTTTTTTATAGTCATGCAGAGTTTGTATAGGATACATGTTATTCTTGTTCTTTGTAATTCTTTGGAGTACATTATAAAGGCTTATGCATGTCTGTGCAAAACTACAAATTATCAGTTTTATATTCTAGTTACTTGATCATCAAGATCACCTTATGCTACCACTCAATTCAGCAGTTGGGAGTATTTGGACAAGTTGCAAATTAGAATAAACTGAACATGTGATCAGAACAGTGTAAAGAGATAAGAAATAAGGAAAGTATTGGACATATTCTGATGTCAACTTCTCAACTGGTTTTCATTGGAGTAAACTAATGGGCTAATGGCTGCCCATCAGCAACGGTAAGTTCCATTGGACCACTTCAATTGTTACTATGTTAATTTTAAAGCATCGCAAAGGTTATTTGGCATTATAGTAGTTGAGATGTAATACTCACTTCAGGGCATTCTTGCAATTTCTCATAACACAAATGAGAAAACTGATGCAACCTGATGAGCACCTAGGTACGGATACGGGACCGTAATGGGTATAGATAAAGGCATGGGGTATGAATTTTTTTTTAAAACTAGAGTACAGGTACAGAAAAATTAATAAAATTATAACTAATAAAATAATTATATTATAAAATATATGATTTTTTATGATGTTCAAGTAAAAATATATAAAGATTTGAAAGGATAAAATAGTAGTTTAATTCATTTAATTGTAAAATTTAATGTTTTATAAGGATTAATTTATATTTAAGTAATATTTATTTATTAAAATTATTGATTAATAAGTATTCAGAATACTCAACAAGTATCAATATCGATATCGAATACGTATCTAGTATAAGTACAGTAGCTATTTTGGAGTACTCATACTTCAGAGATGAGTACAGATACAAGGTTAGCATTTGGAGTTTAGACTAACACCTAAATAAACAAGCAAGATCGAAAGAGTGTAAATTATTCAATCAAATATCAAACTTCATATCACATCTTGCACTTATAGAGCTTATTTATAACCTAATGCTAATCAAAATTCAAAACCATACATTTTAGTGAAATCTTAAAATAGATACAAAATCCTAACGTAATATTAGTTTCCTAAAATATAAAATTTCAATTTAATCAAATTAAAGAACTTATTAAAGGGAAGATGGATCTCAGAATTCTTATATAAACCAAGTTATCATAAAATTACTTGACATTATCATAAAGCTAGGATTGAGGGGCTTTCTAAAATCATTTTCCTGGGAAACAGGATATGAAAACGGCTTCGGAATTCAGATGCTCAAGGTAAACAGCTAAGTCAGATCAAATCAGAACCTGCTTTGGCCAGTTGGACTTGAATTTTCTCAGATCCCCAAAAGCAACCAATTCAACTCCAAACTTTAGAACTACTAGTCTCTCAGCTAAGTCACTATCATCTCAGAATGTTAGTTAGTACCTTTGCACAATGGCACGGGGAAAAAAAAAAACACTCAGATTCCATGATCAACCCTAGCTGCTGTCCACGACATAAGCTATCAGCACTATACTTACAGCATTGTCCTTGTTCTCAGGTGACTTTTTTTCCTTTGGTCTCAGCTGAATTTAGCATAAGAAGTCAAGTGGCAGGGTACTATAAGGGCCCCTATATGGCCCATATCATGCGGTTTGGAAATTTATGGGATCATGCAAACACATAATAACCAACATCCAGATATGTTGTACAGTGGCACCCTTTAGGGAATGGGATAGGTTCAAACGAGAGAGGAGCTTAAGTATTGAATAGGAGTAGAAGTGCAGCGACGAACGGTGACTTAAAAATTGGAGAGGATAAATATATTAATAAAATAAATTTTATATGCATATATATATATATATATATGTTATGTGGGTTAAGATTAAATTATACTAATGTGATTTTAAGTAATTATTTCACTGTTAAATAACTTTTTACTGAACTAATTTTTAACAAAACCCTTTGGTGATGGGTTTGATGTTTGCTCATGGATTCTTCTGTGTTCTAATCCTTAGCTTTGTTTTGTTTTCTCAATATTTGATGTCTTTGTGTACACCTGAGGTTATTCGTAGATTTCTTTCTTTGAGAGTCAAACATACGTTAATTATAAAAAAAACTATAATAAACAAACCTAGTGCTAGATTTTTGTAGCTGCTAGGTCAATTTCTAGCGACAGACAATGCCTATATACGTATCACAACCAAAAAAAAAAAAATAGCTATTGTCCCTTATGAAAGCCTTTAGGAATTAATTTCATACAATAATACATAATATATGTAAGTATATATAACGCTCATAATAAATCGTAAAAATAAATAAATTCTTTAAATTTTCTTGAAAACTGTATTCATAAAATACATAAAATATTTAATTCTTTCAAATTGTTCCAACATCCATAAATCAAATAATTAATCTTAAATTATGCTTCTAAAAGAGATTACATAAAATATCACTACGATAAAATAACATAACTTTAAAATAACAATTTATGCTAACGATGTTTGAGGACCCTGCCTATACACAACCGAAACACTCTATTATACCATGATCTTAATTTAAATTTCACTACAAAGTGAAGCTCATATCTAGAATAGTTGCAAGACCGCTGATGCTATGTTTGAATGATAACTGGATCTTCAATTGTAATTGTAAGGGGAGGAAAAGGACATGCGAGTTCATCAAAACTCAGTAAGCAGGTCTCTACTTACAACCTACATGGGACAACAACAAAGTGCATATAATATACATGCGACTGGCATAAAATATTTTTAATATTTACATACATATTTATACTAGGAAAAAATTTACAATTTCATAATCAGCAGTTGGTGGGGAAACAATAATCTGAACTAAAATAACTAAACTGTTAACTAAACTTAAAATCTGTATGCTGTTTCTTCTGGGTGGTTGCACCAGCATTTGTAACCCTTTCCCAACGGGGCAACAAAAGGCAACCAACGAGGTCCTACTACTTGAAATTAGAAAGGCACCTAACAAGATCCTGTAAGCAGGCACTTAACGATGTCCCATTGTTTGAGAGTAAGTTAGTTTTCTAGCGGACAACTTGATACTAAGGTTAATGATCCGACAGCCATTAACTAGCTACTTTGTTTCTCACTAATTACTATAAAAAAAATGACTTGCAATTAAACTGAATAAACCTGAAAGCTGTGAATTCATAAAATTCTAACAATCTGATTGTTAAGAATAATTAGGGTTTAGGGTTCTAAAATCATACCAACGGGATCATGAACTTGCAGACATAGTGATTAGTGATTTCAGAAACTCACAGAGTATGTATTTGGTCATTATTATGAATCATATTTCATTCAACTCTTTCAATAACACATAATTGGGATTCCAAAATTATGATAAGAAAATTCATAATCTTAAAAAGATGATAATTTCATTAAATTCATAAAACATGTTTGACAATTTTAGTAAATCAAATTCAACTCAATATTTTTGAATAAATCTTTTCTTGAAAAGATAAAACATTTGTTTCATGGCATACAAGCATATCAATATTGATCACATGGTTTTCCAAAATATAATTTTCATGGTAACTATAAAAATAATATTTTCCTAAAATTGACTTAAAAATATGTACATGGCATAAGTCAATTTCAATATTCCATGAAAAAGTACATATGATAATAGGAAGATATTTATAATGATAAGAAATATGACCATGAGTTTAAACCCACTCATTATTCGTTGCGGGGAGTGACTGGTCATTGGTTGCATGATTCTAGGAAACTAGAATGACACTTTCAATCGCTATGGAATTATATAATAAGGATTAGGAATTATTTGGAATGGAATGAAAGAGAAAACCATGTAATGGTATTTACTAAACTCATAGCCGATATCAAGATAGAGGTAGCAACATTTACCAAAAAAGATTAATTGATGACGGTCGAGAGAAATCACATTTTTCTCTCTAGGAAAATTTTTTGGGGCGGCTAGATTTATTAAGAGAATATTTAGAAGTGTTATAATGTATTAATATACTAGGGTTATAAAAATATAACCCTGCATCGAAAGTGATTGGCGTCTAATGTTTGTGCATATAACATGGAAGCTGATTGTGTTTCAGCATATTAAGAGTACATTTGTTTGTGATTATTTTGGCTAATAATCACTTTTTTCTGAAAATATATATATTTTTTTATATATTTGGATAGTTTTTAAAAAATACTCCAAATTAAAAAAAATAGTTTTAAGCTTTTTGTGGAAGCTAAAGTTAGTAGCTTTTAAAAAAAATTATTTTCTAGCTTTTTCGATTATATATAAAATTTAGTTTTCATAATAACTTTTTTCAAAATCTAAAACAAATGCACCCTAAAAGATTTAAAATTAAAATACATTGCTTTTAGGCGTTAGCTATGTACAAAATGTTGGAACAATTTTTCGAAAAAAAAACTACAAGAGCTAATTAAAACACATTACTTTTTGAAGTGTTAAAAAAAACTAGACAGACCACCAATTCTTCGGCATTATTTATAGTATTATTTTTGAAACAATAATAACTATTATTATTATTATTTACATGATTATCAAATTTTTTATTCAATTTTAATCATTAATAACTCGTTAAATAATATCTAATAGTTCTCTATAAAAAAACTCTAACAAATAATTTTTGTACTACATATTAAATATAAATAATATGTAATATTATCAAATAAATATCATTATAATTCAATGATACTTAGAAAATCTTTTCCAAATCATAATGTTCATGATGTTGGTTAATTGTCAATCATTTTGAAAATCTTTACTATTATTTGATAATCAACAAGTATCAATTTATCTGTATTCGAATTTTCATGAAACTGGTATGTATATACATAAACATATTTTTTCCTAGAATATTCATTTAATTCTATGCATTTTTACTATTGAAAGTATTTGACTCTTTTATAACTTCTTAAAAATTATATGTATTATATCAATACAAAATACTTTATACTAACATCATTATTACAAAAATATTATTTGTGAATATTATATGTATACACACTAATAATCAAATCTTTATGGAATAATTTTAATCTTTAATAAAATGAAGGAACCAACCTTAAATTGATACTTTATATATATATATATATATATATATATATATATATTCTCAAATACTAATTGATATTTACACCATAAATAAGAATGATAGATATCTAAATAAATCTTAACATAATCTTAGTAATTGTAGTAAAATCAATTTCTAAAGAACACATGTGAGAAAAGGATATATGTATATCTTATCTTTTTTAATTCCCACAAAATATGTAATATTGATACAAATACTAATATCAACAATACTCATAAACATATTAGATCTAATATATATATATATATATATATATATTTGATAAGATAATATTTTCAGAGTTTAAAAATAAAATAATATCTATTATTATAAATAATATTGAATCTAATAGATTTTGATAAGATAATATCTTCAAAATTTAAAAAGCAAACATGATATGACAAACTGAATATTAGATTTCCTAAA
This sequence comes from Dalbergia cochinchinensis, assembly GCA_031216125.1. Lineage (NCBI taxonomy): Eukaryota > Viridiplantae > Streptophyta > Magnoliopsida > Fabales > Fabaceae > Dalbergia > Dalbergia cochinchinensis. Next base: position 45,337,680 of record CM062373.1, on the reverse strand, counting down.
AATACTAAATATCAAATTTAAATAGTAACTGGATATTAGCATATAAAAATATTCATCTACACAATTCATTATAAATTTGTAATTTATTTTCTCATTTTGGGATATATTATTTGCTTAAGTTAACTTAACATTTTGATAATTTAAATTTTAAATGAGTTATTATTTTCTTCCAATTTTAAAAAAGGATTTATTTTCATTCTCTTTTTTCAATTAAAATTTTCTCTTTTTTCTTTTTCTTCTTAAGGTATTTGAATTTTCCTCAAGCTTTATCCAACCATTCCATAGCTTAGATTTGACCTTCCTAAAAACAACCATTTTCTGGATATTAAATTCTCGCCCTTTTAGAGAAAATTTGATCCCCAAATTCAACCTTACGCATCTTAGGAATCAAAAGTTCATGGTATGTAGTTGATGATAGTGTTTCACGTGAGAGTAAGAACTTGGAACTAGGACAAGAATGCTAAGAAGACATTGACTGACTCTCCCAAAGGCCTCAAATTACACTACGTTCATATAAACATCATGCTATTTGTGGACAGATGCTCTAGTATAGTGTAGGGAAATCTAATGCCCTGATACCACTGTCACAACCGAAAAAATAATCGACACATAAGTTATATTGTCCCTTATGAAAGCCTTCTGAAATTAATTTCATACAATCATGCAAATAATTAAATAAATAAATTTCTCAAAACTTCTTGAAAACTTTATTCATAAAATATATAAAATAATTAATTCTCCAAATCGTTCCAACATCCATAACTCAAATAAACAATATTAAATTATGTTCTTGGAAGAGATTACATAAAGTATCATAATGATAAATAACAACTTTAAAATAACCATGCATGACAAATGATGTGCGAGGACCCTACCTGTACACCACTGAAGCACTCTATGGCATAACTTTTAGATAACCATGCATGATAAATGATGTGTAAGGACCCTGCTTGCACACCACTTGAGCACTCTATTCTACCATGATCTTAATCTAAACTTCACTATGAAGTGAAGCTCACTACTGGAATAATTGCAAGGCTACTGAAGCTGAGTCTGAATAATAATTGGGTTTGCAACTGTAACTTTAAGGGGAAGAAAATGAGGGGTGAATGATAGATACTAGAGTGTTGTGGCTCTAGCTTGCCATCAAATTAGAATTTGTAAAAATTGAATTGCAAAGAAAAATGTACCATGGTGATGCAACTCGATTCGTTTTATGTGGATGTTCGGTCACTACTTAATCAAGAATGTACAAGAAGTAGGGGTTTTGGTTTTCATGATTTAACACAAGGAAATTAAAATGAAAATAAAATAAAATGACTAAACTAGCTTAAAAAGCTCTAGCTCAAGATCCCTAGGAACATGTGGTAGCTCAATCACTAACATTAAGAAGGCATCAATTACTTCACTATGAGATTAAACCTCTCTAAGCCAAGACTCCTGACATTCAAAGAGATACAATCTAAGATCCACTTGGAATCATAATTCCTCATATTCTCAAATTCACACTCATGCTCATAAGCCTACAAACATAAATGTAAACACTTAACTTGCATGAAATATGAGTCATTACCATACCCCACACTACAAACATAGCAAAGAAAGGAAATAGGGAAATTATAGCATACAATTAAGTACAATTTATGTGAGGTTAGGCCTAAACCCTAGTTCCCATGAACATCAAACACATGCTAATATACCAATCAACACATATTTAACCCAAGTCACAAATACACATCTCAATACCATTACAATGCATAATCATAACAGGGAAGAGAGAAAAGAGCAAGGAACATAAATTGCATTACCAAATTGGAGAATAAAGTCTCAAGATCAACTACAATATCCAAGGTTCCTTAAGCTACAGCTCTATTAATGGAGATTACAAGAGAAAAATAATTGTAACACTAAAAGAAAAGGAGATGAGAAGAGGAGAAGAGAATTGGTGAAGAGGAAGAGGATGAAGGAGAAGATGTGAGAAAGAAGGAGGAGAGAAAGAGCAAAATCCTAAAACTAAGCCTAACTTAATCTAAGATTGAGCTAAGGGTCGTGGCTTTTGTGTTTAAGACGCCAAGGTTGCATTATAACCCAAAAATTGGGTAAAAACGCGACAAAACACATTCTACAGTATTTTTTGATAGGTAAACTCACCATAGCCATTGTCCCCCTTGCCATAGTGAGGGACTCACTATACCGACCATTTGGGTTGCTATAGCACAACACATTTTTGTGAAATTTGTCCATTCGTTCACTTCCAAGACTCGTTTGACCCCTAAAATCTTCGAATTAACTCTTAGTGTTTTCATAAAAGTTGTATATCTTTTTCTTCTCTTCAACATAGATACCTTATTTACCTTATTTAGATTTGGGATGAGAGATATATGTCTTGATTATTGAAGCATGCCAAATTTGGAAATTCAGCACCTCAATTCTGACTTTCGGACATATTATGATCAGCAAGACTTTCGGATTAGCTGTCGTGCTCTTCATGAAATTTGTAGATAATTCTCTTAGCTTTCCTACAAGATAACTTTAGTTATGCTCAAAATATAGAACAATTCCAAAAGTGCAATTATGTAGAAAATTCTCATTAATGTTCAAATTAATCCCCATAGTCAAATATGATATAAATGCACCCAATTAAGGTTAAGAAAGAATTAGGACACTAATAATGGGAGTAAATATGTCAACCATGCATACTTATTAGTGAGTTCATCAAAACTTAATGAGCAAGACTTCACTCACAACCTATATAGGACAACAATAAAGTACATATAATATACACACAACTGACATAAATTAGTGGAGAAACATCACTATTTATATATGTAGCTATAATGGGAAAAACATTTACAATTTCATAATCAGTAATTAGTGGAGAAACAATAATTTGAACTGAAATAGCTAAACTATTAATTGAATAAAATTTTGTATGCTGTCACGTTTGGGCAGTTGCACTTGCATTGGTAGCCATTTCCTAACAAGGCAACAAAAGGTACCTAATGAGGTCCTGTTAACTGAAATCTAAAGGCACCTAACAAGGACCTATAATCGGGCACCTAACGAGGTCCCATTGTTTAAGGGTGAACTAGTTTTCTAGTGAATAACTTGGTACCAATATTAACGATCCTAACAGGTGTTAACTCGCTATTTTGTTTCTCACTAATTACTGTCAAAATTAACTTGCAATTAAACTAAATAATCTAAGTGTTCTGAATTCATATAATTATAACAATCTAACTGTCAAGCATAACTGGGTTTCTAAAATCATGCTCAAGGAATCACTAATTTGTAGGTATGGTGATTTCAGAAACCTATAGAGTATGTATCTGGTCATTATTATGAATCACACTTAGTTCAACTCTTTCAATAACACATAATTGGGATTTTAAAATTATGATAAGAAAATTCATAATCTTGAAAACATGATTATTTCATCAAATTCATTAAACAAGGCTAACAATTTTAGTATATCAAGTTCAACTCAATATTTTTGAAAAGATCTTTCTTGGAAAGATAAAATATTTATTTCATGGCATACAAGGATATCAATAATGGTCCTATAGTTTTCTAAAACATAATTTTCTTGATAACTACAAAAATAATATTTCCCTAAAATTGACATAAATCATAAAAAGCATATACATGGTTTTTGTTAATTAATAATGTTCATGATTTTTGTTAATTGTCAATCATTTTGAAAATCTTCACTATTATTTTATAATCAACAAGTATCAATTTATCTGTATTTGAATTTTCATGAAACTGGTATGTGTATACATAAACATTTTTTCCCAAAATATTCATTTAATTCTATGCATTTTTATTAGTGAAAGTATTTTGCTCTTTTATAACTTCTTAAAAAATATATGTATTATCAATATGAATTACTTTATGCTAACATCATTATTCTGAAAATAATATATGTGAATATTATATATATAGACACACACACACACACACATACACACACACACACAAACTAATAATCAAATCTTTATAGAATAATTACAATCTTTAATAAAATGAGGGAACCAACCTCAAATTGATACTGTGTGTGTGTGCGTGTATATATATATATCTCAAATACTAATTGATATTTGCACCATAAATTTGAGATAAATATCTAAATAAATCTTAACATAATCTTAGTAATTATACTAAAATCAATTTTCAAAGAACATATGTGAAAAAGGGAAATATAGTACATTTTATCTTTTCTAATTCCAACAAAATATATAATCTATAATTATAGTTATCAGGCTTGACCTAGTCAAGCCATTGGGTTAATAGGTGGCTAGTTTAACCGGCTATAATTAAATTAATTTGTAAAAAAATTTATTAAGCCAAATATATAACATATATTATTCTTTTCATATAATATATCGAAGATGAAGCTTGGCATAGTGGAAAGGAAGTGCTCCTTACACCTTGCAGAAACAAGTTCAAACCCTGCATAAAGGAGTTTTTGAAAAAAAAATTCCTTCATGCTTGGCAGTCAAAACTAGTGATGCTCAGTCAAAGGCGGTTCCTTCATGCTTGGCAGTAAAAGCTGATGTGCTTGGCCAAAGGCAGTTCAATGGGCCGATTCTTCATAAACTCGCCAGTTGACTCCAGGTTTGACCATATTTGATCAATTCACATGCAGAACCGGCCCGATCAAAGAACCGAACCAAACCAATGGCTGATTCACCGGTTTCTGGGTCAAACCAGTCAGTTCAATCTGGTTTTCATAACTATATCTATAATACGGATACAAATATTGATATCAACGATACTCATAAACATATTAGATCTAATAGATTTGATAAGATAATATTTTTAAAGTTTAAAAATAATAAACAATATTGAATCTAATTGATTTTGATAAGATAATATCTTGAAAATTTAAAAATCAAACATGATATGATAAACTGAATATTAAACTTTATAAAAAGACTAAATATGAAATTCAAATAATAACTAAATATTAGCATATAAAAACATTCATGTACAAAATTCATTATAAATTTATAATTTATTTTCTCATTTTGGGAAATATTATTTGCTTAAGTTAACACATTTTTATAATTTAAATTTTAAATGAGTTATTATTTTCTTCCAATTTAAAAAAAGCATTTAATTTTATTCCCATTTTTAATTAAAATTTTCTCTTTTTTTAAAGGCATTTGAATCTCTCTCAAGCTTTATCCAACACTTTCACAACTTAGATTTGACCTCCTAATGATATCTATTTTCAGGATATTAAATTCTACCCCTTTTAAAGAAAATTTGGTCCCCAAAATTAACCTTGTGCATCTTACGAATACAAAGTTCATGATATGTAGTTGATGACATAGTTCCGTGTGAGAATAAGAACTTGGAACTAGGCCAAGAATGCCAAAAAGAGATTGACTCTAATGAATCTAGACATGATTGACTCTCCTAAAGACCTCAAATAACACTCCATTAATGCAAATGGGCACCCATCTATTTACATAAGCGCTATGCTATTTGTGGATACTTGCTCTAATATAGTGTAGGGAAAATCTAATGTTCTAATATCACTTTGTCATGACCCAAAAAACATAACTAGCACATAAGGGATATTTCTATCATAGAAGACTTTTGGAATTAATTTCATGTAAATCATACATAGTAAATTATTAATTTAACACCCATAATAAATTATAAAAATAAATAGATAATTAAATAAATAAATTTTTCAAAACTTCTTGAAAACTTTATTCATAAAATACATAAAAATTTAATTCTTTCAAATTGTTCCAACATCTTTAACTCAAATAAACAATCTTAAATTATGTTCATGGAAGAGATTACCTAAAATATCATTATGATAAAATAACATAACTTTAAAATATCCATGCATAATAAATGATGTTCAAGAATCCTGTCTGCACATTACTGAAAGAGATTACGTAAAATATCATTATGATAAAATAATATAACTTTAAAATAACCATGCATGATAAATAATGTGCAAGGAGCCTTCCTGCATACAACTGGAGCACTCTATTTTACCATGATCTTAATCTAAACTTCACTACAAAATGAAGCTCACTACAGGAGTAGTTACAAGGCAACTGAAGTTGAGTTTGAACAATAACTAGATTTGCAACTATAAGTATAAAAGGAGGAAAAGGAAAGGTAGGTGACCAATACTAGAGTATCACGACTCTAGATTGCAATCAAATTAGAATTTGTAAAAACTGAATTGCAAAGAAAAATGTAACACATTGATACAACTTGGGTTGTCTCACTTCCTTTTAATAGCTTTCTCAAGCTCTAGTGAGTAGTTTGTATAACCAATCCTCACTCACAAATAGTTTTATCCTAGCCTCTCCAAGCTAATCTCACATTGATCACTCATGGATCAAGGTACAAAAGATACAAGGTTCAGGTGTTTAACTCTCCAAGAAAATACTCAAGTTTCCTAAGATAATGACATGGTTAAGGAAACAACTGGAGAGATGATTTTCTAATCTTTCTAAGAAGCATGTTTGCTAAGATATACAAAAAAAGAAGATTTTCTTTTTCAAAAACTAAATTCAAAGCAAGAATGAACTTCATAGAGTATATGTATAGCTTAAACATTGAGAGTGCAAAAGCTCCTTCAAGTTTGAAGGCTTCCTCCATTTATATTTGGATTTGAATTGGACCATTGTTCCCTTGATCTTTTTTCCTCTTAACACATGGTGATCAATCTTTGTATGTCTTAGGATTTGTCTTCTAGAAGCATAGGTTGAACTGTGTCAGTATTGGCTTTGTAGTATAGAATCCATTGACAAATGTTTATGAACAATACTTTAGAAACTAAATCTTTACTCTAAATATAGTTTCTGAACTTTTCTTTATGTGAAGACCTTCTAGAACAGGGAGAATATCCAAGCATAAAGTTGATATGTCACTATCATCACTTTCTGAGGTTTTGACTTTATTTGAAATTCAAATAACTTTCAGTTTCTGATGATCAAGTGTAATTTCTGATGCATGTAGTGCTTTCTAAAATACTTCCACATTTTTTTAGCTTTTTATGTTCTATCTGAACATCCCTCTAAAATAGATGATGATCTTTAGATAGTGTTGATGTTCTTGAAGGATGATTTCAACTGATATTGATGATTATGTGCTTGATATGATCATGAAAAATCACTTTTTTAGATAGCCATGCCATTTTTAAAGTCACGAACTACTTTATGAAGGCTTGGACTCACTTTTCTGATGCTTTAGCTTGCTTTTTTAAGTTTCTTATATAATCTAATTCATTTTCAAAATTTTTTTTCACACTTTTAAGAAATGAATCTCTTTGAATGAGATTTTAATCATGTTAAATCATGATGATGTGAAAAATATATCATGAATTGGATTATATGTATATGAGAGTTTTCTTGTTAAGTACTACAGAAACTCAAGCAAACTGTTAGTCCTTTCTTCAAAATATTTTAACAAATTTTTTTTTTATTGTCATTCAAAATTTAAGCTATAATAGCTTTCTCAAGAGCTTTGGAGCTAAAAATCTTCTCATTTTTTATGATGACAAAACAAATTTTAAGAAAATCTTTTTGAGAATATTTTGAAAGAACTTTTCTTTAAGGCTAGAGACTTAAAGAAGCTTTCTTTCAGAAATTTAATAATATTTTGTTTTACAACTTAGCCTTTTCAAAAAGAGAACTTTCTTAAGGTTTCTTGTGGTGATTCAATTTTTTGTTCAGTTTCTTATGATTTAATATTAAAAACTAACATGTATGATGCATCAAAGCTGATAACTTATAATGATAAAAGCCTCTATGAAGTGATAAAAATCTTTGTGAAAGAACATAGTATTCAACACATCATATCCAAATTTAATCAGAACAACACATGATAAGAGAATCATTAGTTTTCATTTGATTAGAGCTCATGGACTCATTATTATAGATATTACGTATAGTAATATTTTTTAAGTATCACTTATACAAATGTTACAAATGTTAACGTATTTGTAACATTTGTCAAGCAAATGTTACTGTTGACCATTTATTTGTAATAAAAGAACAATTATTCCTTTCACCCTTCCATTTTCTCACTTCTCTATTTTCCTAAGTTTCACTTTCTCACTTTCAAATTCTTTCCCTCCCCATTTCTGTAGGTGGAAATGTGCACGAGAAGAGGGACTTGAATCGTGCATTGCTTCTATTCACATTTTCTTAAATACTTGAAAACAAATGCTATCAAGTCTAAAACTTGTAGTACAGCGGAAGCATTGTTAGTGATTTCAAAAAGTAGATTTTTGAAGCATTATTAATAAACAATCATCAAGAAATAAATAACAGAAAAATAAGAACATTTGTTCAGCTTATAAACTAATAACAAGGTGCAAGAGGAAGAATAAAAGATATCAGAAAGAGAGAAAGATGGACACAAATATTTTTATACTGGTTTGGCCAAAACTGCCTACATCCAGTACTCAATAACTGTTGAGGTTCCACTAAAACCATCTTTCTCAACCTGAGAAAGAGCAATTTGATAGTATTTAAATTAACTTTCCTAAGCTCTCATCTGTGACCTTCAAAAATCACCTGCTATCACAGATTGAGTAGTATTGACACTTGCCTCTCTAAACTCAACCGAGTAGTATTGAGACTAGTTTCTCCAAGCCTAACCCGCGACCACTAGCAACCTCTACTATCACATTGAAAGTATTCTTGCTCCAGCCTCTCCAAGCTACAAGTAGTCTTGCCCCAGCCTTTCCAAGCTACAAGTAGTCTTGCCCCAGCCTCTCCAAGTTGCAAGTAGTCTTGCTCTAGCCTCTCTAAGCTGCAAGTAATCTTTTATTAGCTTCTCCAAGCTAAACCATAATCAGTAAGAACACTATACTGTCAAGTTGCAAGTAGTTTTACAGTAGTCTCTCCAAGCTATTTCACAGTGACCACTACAGAATCGAGGATACAAAGGTTAAGTGTTTGTGTTGCCATTCAAACTAACTTGCACTCAAGTTTCCTTAATATATACATGAAAAGACCTTGGGAAAACTTAAATGACTTCCTTCTATTACTTCTTCCTTAGAAAGAGCATAAGTCAATGTAGAAGGAAAAGTTTTACACTTCAAGGATAAAAACTGATTACATGATAAATATTGAATATTTCAAGAAGTGGGAAGAGATTTTTACAAAGTTTCCGCTCTTGAATCTTCAAATCTCTCACCGACTTTTAAGCATAGCATCTCCATTTATAGTGGTCTTCCTTGGTGACTATTGCCCTTGATCAGTTCTCTAAATGACATGTTTTGATCGTCAGTTATGTCTTGAAAGAAACAAGTAGAAGAGAGGTTGACAGATCTGTCACATCGGTTGTAGAAGCCATTGTAATGTTGAGTTTTCTAATCTTACTTCAGAAACTACTTTTCCACTTTCTAAAAATGTTTTTTGAACTCTTCCTTCGTAAAGCTAGGGTGGTTGATCAATCATGTTGAAGAGATGATGTACCAGTTTGAAACTGGATTTGACTTAAACATTTGACATTCAAAATTCAAATTTCCCTTTTTTTCTGTAGCATAGCATTCTGTGCTCCACAGTGAAGTGAGCTTTCTGATGTGCGCAATCAGTTCCCTGATGAATTCTTCACTTTTTGATCTTCAATTTAATGTTCTTTGCTAATGATTTTTTTGCGATTGTTATGATTGAAGATTAAGTAACACGTTTATGGACATTAGTTGATTTCTTCATCTTGAATGTACTTTTTGATGTCCTATGCTACTTACTGAAGTCTTAGGATTTGGTTTCTTATAGCGTTGAAATCTTCTTCTAATTGTTAGCTATCAATTGCTTCGATAAGGATATATTTTCACTTGTGTTTCAATACAAATCTCGAATTACGAGATAAACATGTTTACACATGCATAGTGAAATATATTCTCATTTGAGTAAGTCTTGCTCTTGTTAAATGATAGAAACCTGTTATAAACTTACAAGAAACTCAAGAAAAACTGTTAGCTCCAGAACCCTTTGTGCTTATTTGTTTTGAATGACAATAAAGCCAATTTAAAGAAAATGCTCTGAAGAATGACTGATGTCTTTATTGAGTTCCTTGAAAGATTATAACAGGTTTCCATCATTTAGTAAGAGCAAAGCTTACTCAAATAAGAATATATTTCACTATACATGTGTAAACATGTTTATTTCATGTTATAAGATCTGAAATAAAATAGAAGTGAAATTACCTAAGCAATTAATGACTAATGATAAGAAGAAGTTTTCAATGCTACAAGGAACTAAGTTCAGAGATTTCAAAAAGTAGCACAGGATATTAGAAAATACACTCAAGATGAAGATATTCACTCATGTCCAAGAATAACGTGTTACTTAATCTTCAATCATCACAATCACAAAGATACTATCAGCAAAGAAGATGTGATTGAAGATCAGAAAGTGAAAAACTCTTCAAGGGACTAATTGTGCATATAAAAAAGCTCACTTATGAATGGAGCAAAGAATGCTACAGGAAAGGGAGGGAAATTTGAAATTTGAATTTCAAATAATCAAGTCAAACCCAGTTTCAAACTAGTACGTCATCTCTTCTGCCTATTTGATCAACCACCCTGGCTTTATGAAGGAGGAGTTCGGAAAGTATGCTCAAAAAGTAGAAAAGTAGTGTCTGAAAGAAGATCAGAAAACTCAAAATTTACAACGGCTTATACAACCGATGTGGCAGATCTGTCAACCTCTCTTCTAGAAGACACAACTAATGATCAACACGTGCCACTTGAAGAATTGATCTATGGCAACGATCATAAAGAAAGACCACTATATAAGGAAATGCTATGCTTGAAGACCGATGAGGGATTTGAAGATTCAAGAGAGGAAACTCTGCAAAAATCTCTTCCCGCTTTCTGGAATATTCAAATTTTATCATGTAATCTATTTTATCCTTGAAGTGTAAGAAAAATATTTCTTCTATATTCTTAGTTAGATTTATGCTCTTCCTATGGAAGAAGTAGAAGAAGGAAGTCATTCAATGTTACGGAAACTTGAGTATAGGTTAGTTTGAGTGACAACCCAAACACTTAACCTTTGTATCCTCGATCTGGTAGTGATTGCTTGAGATAGCTTGGAGAGGCTACTATAAAACTACTTACAACGCAACAGTAGTGGCTGCTACTGCTCACTGTTTAGCTTGAAGAGGCCAGTGTCAAGACTACTTTCAACGTGACTGTAGAGGTTGCTACTGATCATGGGTTAGCTTAGAGAGGCTAGTATAATACTGCTCGTGTTAGCTTGGAGAGGCTAGTACAATACTACTCGGTTTAGCCTGGAGAGACTTGAAAAAGAATACTCAACTTGTAACAGTCTTTGAGTTGGTCTGCTGCCACAAGTCAGAGCTTGGGAAGACTAATGTAAGGACCATCCAACTTTACTTTCTCAGGTTGAGAAAATTGTTTTGAATGGAACCTCAACGGTTGTTGAGTATTAGATGTAGGCAGGTTGGCCAAACTAGTATAAAATCATTATTGTCTTTTCTCTGTTTCTCTGATCTCTTTTATTTATCTCTATTGCACCTTTTACTTATTCTTAATCTGATATATCCTTCTTGTTTTCTATTATCTTTTTAATTATGAGCATTTTATTTAATAAGGTTCAGAAATCTACTTTCTGTAGCTACTGACTATGTTTTCACTGTACTTCAAGTTTTACACTTGATGGTAATTGTTTTTAGAAGTTTTAGAAAACACGAAAAGGATCAATGCACTATTCAACCCTCTTCTCATGCACATCTCTACCTACAAAAACATTAGTTATTCTTCAAAGTATTTTCTTTAAATTGGATTTGTTGTCATTCAAAACAAATAAGCACATATTAATAGGATTTTGGAGCTAAAAATTTCCACCTGTGCTTTCAATTCCTCAACAATTGAAATCCCTTTGTTTTTCTCTCTGATTCCTGACTTCCAAACAAATCCATTCCTCCTTCCCAAAATTCCAATTGGCATGATCTTTCCCTTATTTCCTCCTCTATTCTTCATTTTTCCTTGCTTCACAGGGCATTTGCAAACCCTTGGAATTCAATTCTATCACGGAATTGAATTGAATTCCATACTTTGAAAGCAACTTAAGTGAAGAAATTGAAATCAGACCCAAATGAGTATGATTTGGTGTGGGAATTAAATTCAAACAAATGAAAATACCAAAATAACTTTGCTTGAATATAGTGTTTTATTCCTAACCTATTAATAAAGGATAGTAGTAAAAACAATCAAATTAATTTATTTTTAGACCCATTCCAAATCAAGGAATTGAATTGAATTCTTTAGTTTACTGACTCATTCCAAACATAAGAATTCAATTCAATTCCATCTCATTAGAGGTTTCCAAATGCCTTATCACTATTCGACACTCGCATCAAATCACATCATGTAATTGCATAAGATAAGGTTAGGGGTTTATCATAGTTGGAGCTCTGAAGGAGTTAGGGAATTGAATTACATTTTGTGTTTTTGTGGCTATGGTGATGATGATAATGATGAAGGATTTTCATTGCAGTTTAGTGCACTATGTGCTCCCAAGAAAGTGACCCTACGAAGGAGGGGTTGAAAAAGAAGACACTAACACTTTCAAATTCTTTCTCTCAGTACCCTTCCTTCACTGTCAATAGTGGCATGTTTACCTTTTCCAATGGCAGTTTTCAACTCACTAATTCAAGTTCAACTAGGTATTTTACATTCCTCTTTCAATTTGTGCAATTTGTAGGCAGAGATGTGCACGAGAAGGATAGGTTGAATCGTGCATTAATCCTTCTTCTTATTTTTTGAAGCTTTTGAAAATAATAACTATTAAGTGTAAAACTTGAAGTGCAGCGGAAACATAGTTTCTTCAAAAAGTAAATTTCTAAAACTTGCTAAATAAAATGCTCTTTATTAAAATAAAGTAATAGAAGGCAATACATATATATATATATATATATATATATATATATATATATATATATATATGAGATCAAAAGTAAGTAAGAAGATCTAGCAGAGATAAATGAAAACATAAGGGATTTTATACTGGTTCAGCCAACCTGCCTATATCTAGTACTCAACAACTGTTGAGGTTCCACTAACAACAACTTTCTCAACCTGAGAAAGTGCACATGGATAGTCTTTATATTAGCTAAAGCGCACATGGATAGTCTTTATATTAGCTAAAGTGCATATGGATAGTCTTTATATTAGCCTTCCCAAGCTATCATCCATGGGTTTCAGAAATCACCTGATGCCATAGATAAAGTAGTTTTGTACTAGCCTCTCCAAGCTAATATGAGTAGTATTGTACTAGCCTTTCCAAGCTAACATGAGTAGTCTTGTACTAGCCTCTCCAAGCTAGCCCGTGATAAATAATCATGCCTACTATCACGTTGAAAGTAGTCTTGACACTGGCTTCACCACACCAAATCGTGAGCAACAGCAACCTCTATTGTCACGTTGAAAGTAGTCTTGACACTGACTTCTCCAAGCTAAACTGTGACTAGCAACAACCACTACTGTCTCATTGCAAGTAGTTTTACCTTAGCCTCTCCAAGCTATGTCTCACACTGATCACTAACAGATCAAAGATACAAAGATTAAGTGTTTGGATTGACACTCAAACTAACCTACACTCAAGTTTCCTTAACATATACATACAAGTTTCTAGAAAAAACTTGAATGACTTCCTTCTTCTATTTCTTCCATGGGAAGAGCATAAAACTAATTAAGAATATAGAAGGAAGATTTTCTTTACACTTCAAGGATAAAATTGATTACATGAAAAAGATTGAATATTCCAAGAAGTGGGAAGAGATTTTTGCAGAGTTTCCTCTCTTGAGTCTTCAAATTTCTCATCTGTCTTTAAGCTTAGCATCTCTTTTTATAATGGTCTTTGTTTGTGACCATTGCTATAGATCAGTTTTTCAAGTGACACATGTTGAACATTAGTTGTATCTTGAAAAGAACAGCTAGAAGAGAGGTTGACAAAACTTGTCACATCGATTCCAGAAGCCGTTGTGAGTATGAGATTTCTGATTTTTTTTTTCAAAAACCACTTTTCTACTTTCTGAGCTTGCTTTCTGAACTCCTCTATCATGAAGCCAAGGTGACTGATCAAATAGGCAGAAAAGATGACATACGAGTTTGAAACTGGATTTGACTTGGTAATTTGAAATTCAAATTTCAAATTCCCCTCCTTTTCCTATAGCATTCTTTACTCCACTTATGGGTGAGCTTTCTAAAATACACAATCAGTCCTTTGAAGAATTTTTCACTTTCTGATCTTCAATCAAATCTTCTATGTTGACTATATCTTTGTGATTGTGATGATTGAAGATTAAGTAACACGTTGCTTATAGACATATTCTGATAACTTCATCTTTAGTGTACTTTTTGATGTCCCATGTAACATCCCTTGTTGCTTTATTGATTAATGACTGTCCCCACAAACCAACACGAGTCTTTTTAGTTGCTTTGTCCTTACTTACACACTTCCTGGGAAAGTTTCCCAAGAGGTCACCCATCCCAAAATTGCTCCAAGTCAAGCACGCTTAACTGTAGACTTCTTTAGTGATGGGCTGCTAAAAAGAAGATGTATCTTGTTGGTATAGGTAGTACGAATCAATTCATAGAAGCCCTCCTTAACTGTATAGTCCTATACTTATACAGTCTCATGATCCCTCTCATTCAGGTGTGTAATCGATTCATTCATGTACCTCTCTGCTTGGAAGTCTGCCAGGAGCCACTCTTTGTCCGTGCCTTCTTGCACTGGTGATCACTCCTCGACTTCGTCACCGAGCGTTACATGCCCACCAGCATCTGTTTGGTTCATCCCTAAACCACACTGTACTAGGAGATGTGCAGGCTCTAATACTATTTGTAACATCTCTTGCTGCTTTGTGGATTAATGACTGTCCTCATAAACTAACACAAGTCTTTTCAGCGTGCTTTGTCCTCACTCACATGCTTCCTGGGAAAACTTCTTTGTATGAATTGATTTTAATATCTCTTGGAACTATAGATTTTCACATTGTGCAGACAAAATCTGTCCTTTGAACTCACTTGTTACTTGTATCTGGCCTAATACAACATCTTGAGAAGTTACAGACATATCTAAACTAAGCTTCTTAAGGTTTTCAACAAACTCCGTCTCTTTAATTATCAAACATGCTACACTTAAGGATTTCCTGCTCAGTGCATCAGCAACAACATTTGCCTTGCCTGAATGGTAATTTAGGTTGAAATCATAATCCTTGAGGAACTCCATCCATCTTTGTTGTCTCATATTCAACTCCTTCTAGTCAAAAAGGTATTTTAAGCTTTTGTGGTCTAAGAAAACATTGAACTGCACACCATACAGAAGATGTAACCAGATCTTTAGAGCAAAAACCACACTGCAGGCTCAAGGTCAGGAGTTAGGTAGTTGACTTCGTGTGGTTTCAACTATCGAGAAGTGTAGGTGACCACTTTTTTATTTTGCATCAACACACATCCTAAACCCTTACTAGAAGCATCACAATGAACCTCAAAGGGTTCATGAGGTTCGGGTAATACTGATACTGGAGCCATGGTCAACTTTTTCTTCAATTCCTGGAAACTATTTTCACACTCTGGTGTCCACTTGAATAGAGCATTCTTTCAGGTCAACTTAGTCAAAAGTAAGGCTATCTGAGAAAAACTCATGATAAAATTATAGCATCCAGCTAACCCTAGGAAACTCCGAATCTCAGTCACCGTTGCTGGTTGTTCCCAATGAAGTATTGATTCCACCTTATTGGGATCTACTGAAATTCCCCCTCGTGATACCACATAACCTAGGAATCTAACCTCTTCCATCCAGAATTCACATTTTGACAGCTTGGCATACAAATTCTTCTCCCTTAGGATCTGTAACATTATCCTAAGATGTTCCGCATGTTCTTCCTCAGTCCTTGAATAAATAAGTATATCGTCTATAAAGACAACTACAAATTTATCCAAGTAAGCGCGGAAGATTTGATTCATGTAATCCATAAATATAGCCGGAGCATTGGTTAATCCAAAAGACATCACCCTATACTTGTAACGCCCATATCGAGTCTTAAAAGCAGTTTTGGCAATATCCTCATCCTGAACTCGAATCTGATAGTAGCCTGATCTAAGATCAATCTTTGAGAATATGGTTGCCCCTCTCAACTGATCCATGAAATCATCAATCCTTGGCAGAGGGTATTTGGTCTTAATCGCCACCTTATTCAACTGCCTATATAGTCCACACAAAGTCTCATACGCCCATCCTTTTTCTTCACTAGAAGAACAGGGGCTTCCCATGGAAAGGCACTGGGTCTAATAAAGTGCTTCCCTAGTAATTCTTTAATTTGTGACTTTAACACATTCAACTCTAAAAGAGACATCCTATAAGAAGCAATTGAAATAGGACCCATTCTTCAGACCAACTCAATGGAGAATTCAATTTCTCGTTCAGGAAAAAACTTAGGAATGTCTTCTGGAAAGACATCTGAATATTCTCTCACCATTGGAGTCTTACTTAACTCGTGGTCACTTTTAGTTTCACTGGCCGAGAGGAAAACATATTCCTAATGGTCTATTTTGTTCGGGTTAGGTGCTACCAAGTCTAAATAAAAAGAAAAAGGGACCACAGGAATAGAAGGTAATGTAGAAAGAAACATAAAGGTTCTGTTTGGACAGTGTAGAAGAACATAGTTAGGTACTAGCCAATCCATGCCTAAAATTACCTCTAAACCAAATAAAGGATGACAAACTAAATTGTGTACCTGCTAGTGGCAATCTTAGAAAAGAAATCTTAGAGGAAGCTCATAGGAGCGAATTCACTATATATCCAAGGACTAGTAAAATGTATGCGGATCTCAAGAAAATGTTTTGGTGGCCAGGAATGAAGAGAGACATGTAGAGTTTGTCAGAAAGTGTCTTACATGTCAAAAAGTTAAAATAGAATACCAAAAACCAGTTAGGACCCTGCAACCTTTAGAAATCCCAGAATAGAAGTGGAAGAGTATCTCTATGGACTTTGTAATGGGTTTGCTAAGGACATCGTTAGGTCATGATGCTATATGGGTTATAGTAGATAGATTGACAAAGTTTGCTTATTTCTTACTTATTAAAGCTAATTATCCTTTGGATAAGTTAGCTTCTTTGTACATCCAAAAAATTGTGAGACTACACAGTATTCCTTCTTCAATAATTTCTGACAAAGATGCTAGATTTACTTCAAGATTTTAGGAAGCTTTTCAAAAGGCCTTTGGAACCAAACTTTGTTTAAGTACTGCCTACCACCCCCAGACTGACGAAAAAATGGAATGCACTATACAAACCCTAGAAGACATGTTAAGGGCATGCATGATTGAGCAAAGAGGAAGTTGGGATAAGTCACTTCCATTGGTTGAATTTGCTCATAATAACAGCCATCGCGCTAGTATTGGCATGGCCCCGTATGAAGCACTATATGGAAGAAAGTGCCAATTTCCATTATGTTGGTATGACTCAGCGAAGGCAGGATTGTTGGGACTCGACCTTGTTAGCCAAACGACAGAGCAAATCAGAAAATCAGAAGCAAAATCCTCACCGTACAGAGTCATCAAAAGAGCTATGCTGACACTCGAAGGAAACCTTTAGAGTTTCAAGAGGGAGAACATGTATTTCTAAAGGTCACGCCTACTACTGGGTAGGTAGAGCCCTTAGAGTTAAAAAGTTGTCACCCAGGTTCATAGGTCCTTTTCAAATTCTGCTACGAATTAGGTCAGTTGCCTACTAGGTAGCCTTACCTCCACATTTATCTAACCTTCATAATGTCTTCCATGTATCTCAACTTCGAACATATCATCTAGACCTACACCATATTATTGAGCCTAAATCTATACAGTTAAGTGATGACTTGACATTTCAAGCCCCTCCTATTCAGATCGTTGATAGAGAAGTCAGGAAACTTAGAAATAAATTTGTGCAACTTGTAAAAGTGGCTTGGGGTGGACCTAGAAATGAAGAATATACATGGGAATTAGAATCAAGCATGAAGAAAGATCATCTAGAATTGTTTCTAGGTATGAAATTTTGAGGACAAAATTTTTATTAAGGTAGGTGGTAATGTAACACCCTAATTCTTATTTAGAAAATAATTAAGGCTTTGTTAATGAGAATATCAAATTTCTAACAGACATAGAAATGATAAGAACAATGTAAAAAAAAATATGAATAATATTTTGTGGGCCCCACAGGCTCGCAGAATAGCTGAAACCCCTAATTCGGGACCCGAAGGTGCCCGAAATTAGGAAAACATGGAAATAAGGTTAGAAATAGTTAGAAATGAAAATTTTATACTCAGAATTAAATTTTGAGTAATGTTTGATTTCTCAGGTGCGGTGTTTCACCCATTCGGTAAAATTTCAGTGTGAGTTCTAACACCAAAAATTAATTTGATTTCTACAAAATAAATGAGCTCATCTCTTTAAATCAAGTGAATGGCTAAGATTCAATCTTGGATTACAAGATTGAATCATAGCCATCTATTTCACCTTTTTAAATTAGGATTTATCTAAGTATATTATCTAATATTATGTCATCATTACAAGATATATATGGATTCAGAATCTTCTCCAAGAATCTTCTCCAAGAAGCAAGAAACGTTCGGCCATTTAAGGGGAGACAGCAGCAATCCATTCTCCATATCCAAGAGCTTCATGTTGGTTTCAAATCCTATATACACTAACCTAGAGTCATTGAAATTAAAACTTTCCTTCATCAAAGTCGTTCTACACCTCAAACTCTACAATTCTAATCGATCAAAATTCTAATTTTCCATCAATTTTCACTTTGGTTCCTCACTGCCTAGGGGAGGTTTGGTGTGTGATTAGGAGTTCTCAAGGTGAAGAGAAGTCAAGTAAAGCATCCTTTGGAGCAAAGAGCTCAAAAGCTCTCAAAGTAAGGTTTTCTTTGGTCTCTTCTTTCCAATTTTATGCTAAACAATTCTATTGCCTTAGGTCCAAAATTTTTTATTGTCTTAGTTAATGATATATGGTTGTTGATGTTGAATTTTGGTGGAGGGTTTGGATGAGGTTAGAGACCTCATTTCATCAAAAGAAGTTTTAGTTGGGCTGCTGGATTTTCGGTTTGGCTGTAGACAGGGAACTTCATGAATTTTTAGACATATTTTTGGCTCAAGTTCATGATCTGGAAAAATTATATGTTGAATCTAACATCTCAAAATAACTACATAAATTTTCTTGAGCCTTGGTTTTAAAGAATAATGCATTAAAAAAAATTATAAACTGAAATGGTACTCATGCTGTCTAGGTTTTTGAAACATAAGCAGTAAAATTGTTTAATTTTATTATCATTCCAAATGACAGATTTATCCTTTAAAATTTTTATCGTGAGTTAATAACATCTTGACATATAACAATGAATTTTCTTTTGAATTGATTCTATCAATTGGTTGAGTTAAAAATTATGGGAATTCTGCTATGAGTTGTGAATAAGTGGTCTCTGACCACCAAACTTGTACAATTTAATTGACATGGTTAAAGGATTCCGTTTATCATGAAAATTTTATAGGGTCTCATAGACACCTTGATGTGTCATGGGGAATTTTTGTGGCCCTTGGATTGGTCATTTGATAGACAAATTAAATGTTGTCATTGGAATGGTAAATCTGCCAAGGTACTGAAATGGTGAGAATGTCTTGGACTAATGATAAAATGACATTTAGTCTAAGTATATGTTATATGAATACATGCTAGCTATTTTAAAGATGCGTTTGTAAGTCATAAATGAGATTCTAATGTAATTGAATGCCTACATGTGAAGTAAGCATGGAAAAATAAAAATGTAAAAGAGAATGTGTGGAGTTCAATTGTGCGTATTCTAACATATGGGGAAAACAAAGACAAGGCTTATATGGTTAAAGAAGGAAGCCAAAAATAAGAACTTCCCCAGATATTTGATGGGTCGGTAGATGTATTGACATATAGGAATGAGCTCATATCCTAGCAGTCTATAGTTCTTGTGGAATGGTTCACTACAGATATTACTTGATGTGAAATTAAGCTTTCCTTATGTTAATGGAAAAGAGAATATGACACTTAATTGAATTCATTATTTTGAGAGAAAATGTATGATTATCATTATCAACTCTATAACATATTTTTTGGATATGACCTTGCATGATATTATTTATATGAATGGAATTGTTAATTATGTTTGTTTAAGTTTGAGGGAGTACTCTACTGAGAATTATATAATATTCTCATCCCTATGTGGATATGTGTTGTGTTGTGCTCAGACTCCACAAATGTCGTCGGTGATTTTCTTTCTTGATTATCTCCAGTGGCAATGGCACTACAACCTGGACCTAGATTCATTATACGTGGTAGCATATTCCCATATTCGAGTTTACATGTTTTTCAATAGTTCGTTCAGCATTTCTGTTTTTGCACCTGAGTTTGACCTATGCTTCCCTTATGATGATGTGCCTCTACACATGGCACACCCTGCTGTGTTCGTAGTTCCACCAGCACCACCTATGTCCCTTCCTGGAAATGATTCGTCCTTATCCTCTTCCTAGACTCTGGTCCACCTTTTGACCCTGATGCCTCTACTGGAGGCATTGCCATTGCACCAATGGTGAATGGTTTTATATAGGAGAGTACAGGACTACTCAAGGACTCTTGATATATGTATAGTGGTAGTTTAGTGGTAGAACCTACTAGACTCTAGTTTCACCCTATTAGGTGTGGATGAGATTCACTTTCCGTTTGTATAGAAGTTTGCTGGATCTTGACTTGGAGTAGGTCAGACTAGATAGTAGAGGTGTTCTTTTGTGACCTGAGTCCCTAACTAGTTTGGGAAATACTAGTTTGTTTCCCAATATAATATACCTATTGTAATCTTAACGAATGTCCATATATGTATATATTGGCTGTGCAACATATACGTCTACATTATTTTATTTCTTTTTTTTCGACTAGTATAGATTGTGAATATAAATAATACTTTTCTAATTACTGTATTAATACTTGAATAAAATATGGTAATTGGGAGGGTGTTATATACCGTGCTACTTTCTGAAGTCTCTGAATTTGGTTCCTTATAACGTTGAAAGCTTTTTCTCATCATTTGCTATCAAATGTTTGGATAAGGATATAATTTCACTTCTATTTCAAGACAGATCTCGTAACATATTTACATATGCATAGTGAAATATATATACTCATTTGAGTAAGCCTTGCTCTTGCTAAATGATAGATACCTGTTATAATCTTATAAGAAATTGAAGAGAAACATCAGTCATTCTTCAAAGTATTTTCTTTGAATTGGTTTTATTGCCATTCAAAACACATAAGCACATAGGGTTCTGGAGCTAACAGAATTATCATCTCTAGTTCTTGCTCATTTTCTTGATTCATTGCCATTTGATCCATTTTAGAGACAAAGAAGGTTCATTTTTGGATGATCACATGCAAGTTTGTGTAGATCTTATGATTTCAATTTTTGCTAGGAATGGATCTACAATTTCAATTTTCTTATGATTTCTTGTGTGGCGTTAGCTTTTTTTGTCGTTGTGGTGTTAATGTGCATTTCTAGTTTAGCTATGATTTTGATATTTTTGAACTGAATTTGTTCAAAAATGAATAATTTGGAACTATGCTCCTTGTTCTTATGGATTTTACAGAAATGCAATCATAGTTTTCAACATGAATGTGTTGGACTATCAAAAATTGCAAATTCTGCAATTGCCCTCAAAAAAATGGAGAAATGACAGTGAAAGTGATGAAGATAAAGATTCTAGGAATTGGGAAATTAGAAGGGAAATGAGGGTGAAAGTGATACGACAAAAGGTTTCAATATGTTCCTATTCGCTATGTAAATGGTTTGTTAGTATTCAAAATGTTTTGGTAATTAACTAAGAGTAAATTTATTGGATTTGGATCCTTAGAGAGTAAAGTGAGGAGTTTCGTCCTTGGATTAATAAGAGTTTCACTCTTGCAGTAGTATGCATGCATAGTATTGTGTGACTAGCCAAATTGCATCTCCACGACCTACAATGGTCGAAGAACTTCACACTGCAGTGACAATACATACATGCATGATAAAGACTTCGGAACTATTGAGTTTATTTGATTAGCATTACCCTTATGATTTAATAGATTTAACTTGTTGGCCCATGGCATCTGGAATGGGTGTAGCGCCTTAAGCTTGATGTGGAAAAAATGTTGAACCCTTGCTAACAGCTATAGTTTTTTTCCTAAGCGCTTGATCCAACAAGTGGTAATGAAGCAAGGTTCAAATTCCTTGACTAACACTAAAGGAAATTGTTGTCTTTATTTGGCCAGCGCCAACCCTTGAGATTTGATAGGCTTAACATCCTGGCCCATGTAATGGGTGCAACCCCTTAAGCTTAATGCGATTTTGAAAAACTTAAAGGAAATAGAGTTGCACCCTTGCTAATATCTATAACTTTCGACATAGGGGTAAACGTTTGATCAAAAAGAAGCTCCCAAAGTTGTGTCATTGCTACGTAAGAGAAAGCCATGGAGATCACACCGATGTGGAAAGAGCGGAGCATCAACGACCATAAGAGCTTTCAGAAACAAAGAGAAAGAAAAAAAAAGAAAGGAAATAGGAATCGTTGCCCAATGCATGATGTTGTCCCTTTGGTATTTAGGCTCTCAATTTCAAGATAAAGAATTTAGTGTGTGCTTAGGTTCTAGCTTTGCACCAAAAGTTATGAATCGTGATTCTAGTTAGGGGGCATCTAGGTGTAATACCCTAAAAATTATTTCAAAATTTATTTTGGACTTTATTAGTCGTAATTTCAAATATCTGACAGACGTAGTGATGATGAAGATGACTCAACAAACGCAAAAAAAATAAATAAATAGTGTTTTGTAGGCCCCGCGGGCCTGTAGGGACAACTGAAATCCTAGATTCAGCACCTGAAGGTGCCCGAAATTGGAAAAACATGGAAATAAAGTTAGAAATAGTTCGAAATGAAAATTTTATACTTAGAATTAAATTTTGAGTAATATTTGATTACCCGGGTATAGTATTTCACCCATTTGATGATATTTCGGTTTGCTATTTCTAACACTGAAAGCTATTTTAATCTTTACAAAATGAAGAACCTTATCCCTTTATATTAAATGAATGGCTAAGATTCAATCTTGAATTACAAGCTTAATCCTAGCTATCCATTTTTCTTTATTAGAGTTGGAAATATCTAATTTTAATGTATAATATTCAAGCATTGATTATAAAGATAAATACAAACTAAAACTTCTCTAAGAAGCTAGATGTATTCTCGGACAGCAAGCACAAGTGCAGAAACTCCATTGCCTTCTTCGCAACAACCTTGAGAATTTGATTTCCAACCTGAAAATCCTAACCCTAACCTTGTCAAAACTAAAATCTTCCTTCACTAAAACACTTACAAATATAACTAATTGAAATTTTAATTCATCACCAATCCTAACCTTACTACCTTATACCATGCTGTTTAGGGAAGGATTTGGGTGTGTTTTGAGAGCTTTAAAGTGAAGAACATCTATCTTGGAGTATCTTAGAGCAAAGGACATACTAGCTTCCAAGAGTAGGGTTTTTGTGTCTTGTTTTGTAGTTCTCTATTCTTGCAGATTTTGGGTTGTCCTAATTTGATGAATTCTGGTTTTATTATGAGATTACACCTATATGTTGATATATTTGCATGGGTGGGATAGTTTGATGTTGTGAAAAAATCATTTTTGCTAAAGAGGGGTTGAACTATATATGCTGGATTTTCGGTTTGGCTACAAAAAAGGATATTTCGTGAATTTTTAGATGTATTTGCGGTTGTTTTTATCAGCTAAAAAAATTATATATTGAAGCTAATATCTTATACTATTTAAAAAATTTTCTTGAGCTCTGATTCTCACTTATACTGCCTTAAAAAAATCAGAATCCAAACTGGTGCCTATGCTGCCTAAATTGTTGAAACTGAAGCTGTGAATTTGTCTAATTTTGTTACCATAGCAAATAATTCAGTTTTCCTTTGAAATTTTTACAGGGTATTTACAACATCTTCAAGTGTAAACATGATTTTTATTTTGAATTTACTTAATCATTTTCTAGGGTTAAAAATTGAGAGAATCCAGTTCTGAGTTGAAGATAAGTGGTCTTTGACCACTAAATTTGTATAATTTTGTTAACTTGGTTAGAGATTGGTTCTTGCTATAAAAATTTTACAAAACTTTGGGGGTACAATGAGGTGTCATGGAGAATTTTTGGGGACCTACAATTGATCATTCGATATGCCAAATAACTCCTATTATTTGAATGAAAATTCTATTGCTGTGTTAGGAGTGAACTGAATTGTTGATTTGAAAGTAAAATGGCTTTTGCCACAAGTATAATGAGTATGAATGTATGCTATGAACTTTAAAGTTTGATTTATGAGATATGAATGAGAATTTCATTGGAAATGAGTGCCTGTCTGTGACTTATGTATACATTTTAGAAAAGAGAAGTACATAATGCAATTATGTGAGAAAAGAGAATGTATAAATTTCAGTTGTGCATATTCTAACATATGGGGAAAATAGAGACAAGACTTATGTTGGATAAGCAAGCGAAGGAAAAAGGAAGGACTTTCGTAAAGGTATCATGAGTCGGTAGACGTATCGGCTAGGAATAGAACTGTGTGAAATTCAGAAAAAGGAAAGGAAAAATAAAGTCCGATGATCACATATAGGAATGAGCTCATGTCCTGATAAGTAGTCTATTGCCCATTGTGGAGTTGTCTACTGTAGATACCACTTGATAAAAATTTAAGTCTTCCCTATGTTAATAAAAAGAGAAAAAGAATGCACTCAATTGAATTCCATGGGTCATAAGAGAAAACAAAATGCATGATTACTACCATTTTGCATTCAACTTTACATGAATTATGTATATTGATATGTATCCATATGATTTAGTATGATGACTTCTATATGAATGAGCTTACTATTTATATTTTATTTACACTTGGGGGAGTACCCTACTGAGGATTTTATAATATTCTCATCCCTATGGCTATATTTATTTTGCATTATTCAGATCCAGCAGATGTCATCCCTAGTATTCTTCCTTGACTCACCAGAGTGGGTTTGGCACTACAACCCAGTACTTGACTCTTTATATGTAGTAGGGTATTTGCAGATCTCTGTGTATGTATTTTTCGGTCATTCCTTTAGTATGTCTATCTTTTCAGCTGATTTGGACCCCACTTTTCCTTATGAGGGTGTGCCTCCCCGTATAGCACATCCAGTTGTATTTGATATTCCGCTTGCACCACCTGCATCCCCTCTAACAGATGACTCCTTGTTGTCATCCTCAGACTTGGATCCACCCGAGGGCCCTGATGCCCCTGGTGGAGGCGAGGCCATCATATCGATGGCCAACGGCTTTCCTCAGGAGGACATGAGATCTTCGGGGACTTTTGGCTTGTATATAGTAGGAGCATAGTGCTAGGACTTTACTAGCTTGCAGACTGATTTACTGTTAGATGTTTTTAGGCCCATTTGTGTATTTATGCGATTTTCTTGGGCCTTGATGTTTGAGCAGGCTAGGTTTTACGTGCTGGATTGGTCTTTTGATACTAGTCCCTGAGTAGTGTAGGAAGTGAAATAACTCAACTTACACTGTGATGTGTATAAGTACAAGTTGTGTATGAAGTTCTTTTACATATATATATATATCAGTTTCCATACAAGTTATGAGTTTAAATTACCCTATTATTTCTCTCTCTGACTAGTATGTGTCAAAGAAAGAAAGTGATACTCTTCTAATTATTTTGTTAATACTCGAGTAATACATGATAGTTAGGAGAGTATCACTTTCTTTCTTTGACACATACTAGTTAAGAGAGAGAAAAAAATAAGGTAATTTAAACTCATAACTTGTAAGGAAACTGAAATATATATATATATATATATATATATATATATATATATATATATATATAAAAGAACTTCATACATAACTTGTACTTATACACATCACCATGCAAGTTGAGTTATTTCACTTCCTATACTACTCAGAGACCAATATCAAAAGACCTATCCAACAGGTAAAACCTAGCCTGTCAAACATCAAGGCCCAGCAAAATCGCATAAATACACAAATGGACCTAAAAACATCTAACAGTAAATCAGTCTGCAAGCTAGTAAAGTCCTAGCACTATGCTCCTACTATATATAAGCCAAAAGTCCCTGAAGATCTCGTGTCCTCCTAAGGAAAGCCATTGGCCATCGGTATGATTTTTATGGCATTATAACACAATTGGTTTTAGCATCAAAGCACTGAGTGTTCCTAAAAGTTTTCTATTTTTGTAACTTCCATGCCTCAAATCTCAATTATGACTCTGAACCTTAACAAAAATAATAGCTTAATACCATAATCCAATTGATTCCAGTTATGGACATAAAGCTATCTTGAATCATAAACAATCACACAGAGCATGAAATATATTGATAAATGCAATGGTTTGAAAGGATTACGAACAAAGCTGGACGAGAGTAAGCACAAATGTTCTGCCAACGCAACTAGTAGACAAAGATGCAAGCCCTTACAGAAACGCTGTACACTGTCTATTAACATAACTTATGTGGAGGAAGCTATCAACCTTCTACTATTCTTTTGCTACAATTCCTTCTCCTTTATTGTCATAATTTTACCAATTCTCCTATATGAGTACTTACAGTGCTCAAGAATTTTCTTGACAAGCCACCCACCCCATACAAATAACTTTCTCACTATTGGTATCCTATAGAAAACAAGTCCTAAAACCCCGATAAAACCAAACAAGCACAAGATTATGACATAAAAAATCAAGGCCAAACCCATCCAACACAGTTTCATATAGCGCCAAGGATCATCCTCCACTTTCAACCTCCCGTAAGGTGTTATCTTGAACTCAGATCCGAATTTTCCCCAATTCCCCAATGCAAAAAGTCTTCTATAGATTAAGGTTTCCAACAGATGATTTGCAGAAATTGGGTCATCCGTATGAACAATAGATGCCTTCATCTTCCCGTGGGACTTATTCCATCTCATGGCGTCTTCCTCTATCCTCCTCAATAATGCTTGCAGCTGGGGATCATGGTGTCGTTCCTCTGAGGATTCCTCACAGCCAGAGAGTAAAGCTTCCCGTGTCCACGGCCGCAGGCATTTCAATAGAACAATGGGTACCGGCTTCATGATTTCTCCATTGACATATCTTGAGGCTTCATTGCTGGTCCAAAATGCCCAAGAAAGTTGGTTTAGCTTCCTCAACACTGGTTTGAAGAATGGATCACTGACTTTTATCTCCAAGCTCCCCCACAAGCGACGGCTTGGAGCAGGGTTCCAATCGTCTAGAATAATAGGGATACCAAGGTCCAACCTCTCAAGGCCTTTTTCCTTCATCAATTCTACTCGTGCCCTTAATAATCTTTCCACAAATTGGCCTGTACTATCTATGTCTTCAGGGTACGAATCAGCAAGATGTTCAGGCACATTCTCCTTTATCATCTCTGAAACCCGTACCACATCATCAATAGACTCGTCATGTTCTTGCTTCAAACTTGCACCATAGTCAGAAGCAGAAGCATCCATTTTAAATTCAGCCTTAGCATTCCTCCATGACCTCAAGAATACATGTAGAGACTTCACATAACTGTCTTCTGATTCCAATAGCTGCAAAAACTCATTACATATATCTCTTGGATTAATACTTTTTATCACATGTCTTGTTCTTTGCTCTGGAGATCCTTTTGGAACCAAACTTGATGATGGCATATAATCCCTTGAGGGGTTAGGATGCCTGAATTGGATATCATCCCAGTTTGTTTCTTGCTTATAGACATAAACTCCCCAATGACTCAGAATCATGTCTGAATCATATTGAACCTGAACGGCCTTCCATTCTTCTCCAAGACTTGCATCAAGGCCCTGCCACTCTTCATCATTGAACAAAACTCGTAAATCACAAAATAACACATGATCATCCCCAACATTGAAATAATGGTAATCTCGAACACATATTTCTTGGCTGTCAAGAAACAAGTGGAGACTAACAGTGTGGCAGGGCAAAATTCCAGGGAAAACTTCTGAAAAAATATTAGAGAATGTCCCCGTCTCTTTGACTCCCCTGAACACTAATGCTAAAGCGACAATAGGAAACTTCCTGCGAGCCCAAAAAAGCGGGATCTCTTCATTGCAAACATAGTCAAACCATTCTGGAATTTCCGTTTTAGGCATCACAACTTGTATTCTTTGGATCTCATCTGAAACCTGTGACAACAGAAGACAGTAAATCGGTAGCCTATGCTAAAAAACTCCTTGTGAAGTGCACATTAATCAGTAAGAAAGGAACCATCACCTTCATAGTGACTTACGTTTACCCTCGTAGAGTCGTAGAGGTATATTACTGTTACACTTAAAAGGGTTTTACCCAAATTAATTTTAATACATTTACCACCATTTTATTTTGATAAGTTGATACATTGAATTCTACAATTTCCATTCAAGTTCTCCAAAGAAAGGTTATACTCTTATGACTATCAAAAAATATTCAAGCGAAGTTATTTTCCTAAATTGCATAGAATTTATCTGGTTGCTTTGAAAATTGTCTTCCAAACCATACAAATACGACTAGAAAAACCATATGTTGCTATCTGAATTTTCAAGATCAAATGCATTCGATGAAACATGAAGGAAATAAGACTTAAGGTTTTATTTTTAGTGCTGTAACAAAGTTAGAGCCCAAGAAATCGAAGTAGAAAATACACCTCCTTAAGTATTAGAACACCTTCTTTGAATTGTTCACATTAATTAAGAAATAACAGTCAAACACTCCCATAAATGGATTAGAATTATATGCATACACGTTTCAGTATGCTACTTTTCGTCTTTCTCTGTCAACAAAATACAGATTTTGAAAGGTTCCAGTTAACATATCATGCTGTAAAAATCATTATTATGATCACACGAACTTTAGGCAGATAGATGCTTTTCAGTACATTGTTTGTTTAGATTACATTTACATGGGCATTCACTCTATCATGTATATTATTTGTTTAGCTACTTTAATAATTCTAACGGCATTCTCTATCGTGTAAATTACCATAAAAGAAAATTTGCCGCCTTAACAAGAGCATCAGAATAAAAACATTTCTAAATTTATGATAAAGAATGGTATAATGGATGTGGCATGTTTTCATTTCTTTTTTTGCTATTTGCAGACAAGAAAAAAAAATCAGTTCATCCTAAATATTAAACATAATTCATCCTTTGAGAAATTTTGATTGATAAAATTTAAGAAATCCAATGCATCATATAGAAGTGAAAATAAACTAGACTAGACATTGTCTTAAATTGATAAGGCTTATTTTGCATAAACATAATATTAGCCTCAGCATGACACGTTACCTATCAATACCAAAGACTCTTTTTTGGGCTCAAGTTTATCTTTGCGAATATAAAAGACTGAGTTTAGCTTAAAAGCCAATTTCTTTCTGCATTTAGCCAGTGCATCTACCCGCGACTTATACTCTAAGATTTATTCTACACACTGTTTTTCACTCACAGTCAACGGCCATTTTGTCCTTTGCATCATTCATGGTGCTTGCCTCCCTTTTCGCTTTGCAAATTATTCGTGCTTAAACAAACATTATAGTTTCCCACTTGTGAAATCTTTTACTACATGCTTGAGTTACAAATTTAATAACATTGTTGTTTCTTTAATATTTGTAACCAGGCATTAATGCTTTTCCATTTAAGTCTGTTTTCTTCAATTGTTTTATTTTCTTTTGGCTGGACTCCATACTAAATTGATGCTTAAAATATTTCAAAAACTTAAGTGATGAAAATTCAGTAAGGTATAAAACTACAGCAACCAACAAAACCAATATATTACAAGAAAACCATAGACCATTTACGTTCATGTGATGATTCCTCATTGGTGGCTTTAGTTTTCTATCATTTTTATATATTGCATAAGCACATTCATGTTATTAGTTAAATTTTTTGACATTATTCTACCAAATAATAAAATAAGAGCATTTTGTAAATATTGGAGAATGTAGTCATACCTTAGACCATAGCATGCTTGATGCCTCTGAAGTTAAGGATTGACAATTTCTTGCATCTACTTTCTGAATATTTAATGGAAGTTTTGGAATATCCTTAAGATTCCTGCAAAAACTCACTTCAAGGATTTGCAAGTGCAAAGATCTTTCGATACATTCCGGAAGGGATACAAAACCGTTGTGTGATACTTTCAAATCTTCCAATTTTGGAAAAATTTCAAAAATCGCACGAAGTTCTTCACAAGATAGATTAGCCTCACTGAAATGCAGTGTCTTTAAATTTGGGCAAATATTTGCAACTGCATGGCTCTCTTTGAACCTTATAAATGATTCTCCAAGTTGAGAGCATCCATCAATTATTAATGTGACAAGTTTTGGCAACAATAAGAAGCTACTGGATAGATCTTTGAGCCCTTTGCAAATTGACATGTCTATATACTCAAGTCCAGTAAGATTTCCAATGGATTTTGGAAAGTCCTTAATATCCGTATTTATCAAATGCACCTTCAATGGCCTATCCATTTTTTGCATTATATCTGGGAAGCATTCAAGTTTACTGCAGAAGTTAAAAGAAAGCACTTCGAGAGATGGCAAATACATTTTTGGCACAAAACTTTTGAGCACACTGCATTCTGAAGCACTCAAATACACAAGGTTAGGCATAAATCCAACGGATTTATCAAACTTCACTAGTTTATAGCATCTGTCAAGAGTCAATACTCTTAAATTTTTGGCTCCAGACATATCAGGAATTTGACTTAGGAATTGACACTGAGAGAAGTTGATGAATGTTAAATCATCAAATACCTACGAATCAGAACAATGTAAATTTAAAATGATTAGAGAATCTTCAATATGTGAGATTTCAAATTTCAAATTAGTGACAATGAATAATTCTGTTACCTATATAATGATTGAGAGAGAGAGAGAGAGAGAGAGAGAGAGAGAGAGATTATGTGTACCTGAAATGGCAAGATCAAAATCAGAGAACTATAAGGTAGCTTGAAATCAACAATTTTGCGGGGATAGAAATCTGGCGGTAAAGACTTTGATGGGTAGCCCTTCCAATCAAGTAGTCGTAAACTATTTGGCAGATGACTTGGTCCTGCTGCAAATATTGTGTTTCGAACAATTAGAATTCTAAGGTTCTTCATTTCCTCAAAGGCAGCATTGATCCCATAATCTACTTCTTCAAGTCTAGGGGGATGAATCATTATTCCCTCAATTGTACTACTTCCCTGTGAAAAAAGTACAGGGATTTACCGTAATGTCATTTGCCATGGTACAATAACGTATATAGGTAAATTTCTTCAAAATACATGTAAAAGGACATGACTCTTACCGAGTTTTCCTTGAGTACTTGAAGAACTTCCTTGTGAGACCATAATCTGCTACGGTTACCAAGGTTTGATGGCAACTCCTTCCTGACAATCTCTCTACCCATGTCTTGTATAAGATCATGCATATCCAAGCAGCCGGTTTCATCAACGGTTATGAGACATTTGCTAACAAATACTCGAATGACAGGATAGAAATCACAGGCATATAGGATCCTTTTAACATATTCCCATCTTTCTCCTTTAAAGAAACAAGCTACATCTAGGAAAATTTTCTTGTCCAGGTCAGATAGGCTATTGTAGCTTATTTCAAGTACACTTTGAATCTCGGCATCTGGAACACTTCTATATCTGTCCAATTCAATTTTCCATTCCTCTAAACTTTCACCCTTCAAATGGGAGCCTATTACTCTCAAAGCCAAAGGTATGCCCTTTGCATAACTCACTGTACGTCTAGAGATGTCTTCAAAGATTTTTGCAGGTTTGCTCCCATTGAAGGCATACCAACAAAATAGTTCGAGAGAGTCATGATAATTTAGCTCCTCCATTTTATATCTCTTAATTTCAACATCATGCTTATGTAGAACACCTGTATCTCTTGTTGTAATGATGATCATGCTACCTGAACCAAACCAATTGCGTCCTCCAGCTAGTGATTCCAACTGTTTTACTGCATCAATGTCATCCAGAACCAGAAGAACTCTTTTACGACCAAGTCTGCGTTTTATTTCAGATCCTCCTCTAAATGTGCTTCCCATCATGGTTTCTGTCTCCTCACCCATCTCAGATAGAAGTGTCCTTTGGAGATCTTCCAGGCCGTTAGTGCTTTTATTTGATTTTTCTCTGACGTTGGCAAGAAAACTTGCGGCTTCAAACTGATGCCTGATCTTGTTATATAGATACATGGCAAACGTGGTCTTGCCTATTCCACCTGGTCCATAAATTCCTAGCATGCAAACAGCATCATAAGAACCAATATCAAGAAGAGGTCTCACCTGTTCGAAGCGAGAATCAAGTCCAACCATGTGGTTAATTTGTAAAGGCATAGCAGGTAGTTTAGCAGAGGTGTCCTTAACAATCTTGTCGATAAGCTTAGATTCATACCTGCAGGAACACAATGCTCTTTATACTTGTGAACATTTATTTTATAATAATGATACTTATAAACCAAAAAGAAAAATTGAAATAAAAATTATCAGAATCCTAGTGTCCTTATCCAATGCGATTGATAAGTTACAACTATGCCACCATATCAACCTTAGTGCTTGATAATAAATCTTCAAGAACAAGAATATAAACAAATATACACGGGTCCAGCAATACTGATACTAAAGAAAAAAAATACTCTAGAGACTGCTTTTCATCTACAGCAAAAAATACCTCAGTTTATTTAATAAACTATGGTTAGGATTCACCTTGTTGATTTAAGAGTGAATAAACCCTTACTTCTAGTAGATTGAAAGAAGTTTATGACCTGTTTGGTTTGAGTTTCCAGTTTTTAATTTTCATTTTTAGTTTTCTAGTTTTCAAGATTTTGTGAAGGAAAAACTGAAAACTGAAAATGAAAACTGAAAACTAGATTTTATAGTTTTTAAAATTTTCAGTATTTCCTTTACAAAATCTGAAAAGCTGAAAAATTGAAAATGAAAACTAAAAACTAAAAAATCAAATTAAACATGCCTAATAATCTTTACAGGTAGGACCCTTTTCCCAGTACTATTTGTGTCCATTTTATTTTTCACTTTGTAAGAGAAAAGTTATGTTAGGTGTTTTGCTAAAAGAAATATCTATTATGGAGTCTTAATCTTGAGAATTAAAGAATAAATATTCATTTTGATGATTTACATTAGTCCCTAAAATTATTAACAAACTAATGATTTACTCCTGAAATTATAAAACCAAATTTGAAGTTAGTTATTACAGTGACTCAAATAAATCTCTATGATAACCCAAGTTGTCCTTTTGTATATCACCTTATGAACTAAATTGAATCCATTTTGCAATCTCAGCAACCTAACTGCTAATTTATTTTTCTTAATTTTAAAGATAAAAGTGAAACACACTTATAATTATAGAAATTAAAATGAATGTTAATTAATTCATATAAGGGTAAAAAAAGAAAAATACTTTAGGTGAAGTATAAACATATGCACTACACCCACAAACTTTAAAAAATGTGCAAATGTAACTATCTCATTTCCTAAATATTCTCTAAGTTCAGATAAAGTGTTTTATTTATGTATTTATTGAGAAATGCTTAAGTGTTTTTAAAGCAACAAAAATATTTGCTCTGATCATTTATATTAAAAATATAAGGAAAATGGAATATAACAATGAAGACTATTATCACTCCCTCTTAATGAATTTATTTACTTATATCACTAAAATACCCTTCTTCCTTTTCATGGTTTCTTGATTTTTTTTTCACTGTTAGATTAACAAAATATTAAACTTCACAATTTTTTACATAATACTTTAATTTCACATTTTAATTTAAAATAAAATAAATTATTTTATGCATAACATGTATTAATTGTTATAATGATAATAAAATAATTTGAAGACTAAATTTAATTCTTCACGTATTTTTTAAGGTATGATATGTTTTTGAACTTTTATGAATAAAGTATACCATCATTCCCGCATGTTTGTCATCATTCGAAAATTTTTAATTAAATTGCATACAATTTATAAAAATATTACTTTTTGTTTCTTAATCAAAGTAACTGTTTAAATTATTTGTATTAAACAGTTTTTGGTGGATTTGTGTGCACAAAGAAATACTACGTTTTAAAGAAGCTTGTGACTCTTGTAATATGGTCGGACTGGTATTTGGAATCATACGAATAGAAATTTTGTTTTTTAGTGCTATAAAAAAAATTTTAAGCTGTATTTTTTTTCCATAAATAATGTTGTAATATGATAATAAATAAATAAAATATATTGAAGTAAGACATTTAACATAGCTGATTTAATTTTAGAGGTAATGTTCATTTTAATCCCTGATTTTATATTTATAAGTCATTTTAGTCCCTAACTTTTAAAATGAATTAAATTAATCCTCAATATTGCAAAACATGGGTTATTTTAGTCGCTCAATTTATTTTTATTTAACATTCCATCAATTAAATGATGATAAGTAATCTTAAATGATACCTTGACATACCTTATATCATTTGAAATAAAATTTAAAATGACTCATTTTGATGCTTAAAATTACACAAAGTGAGTCACTTAAATTTCCATTCTAAATAATAAAATAATTCATTTTGTGTAATATTAGTCACCGAATGAGTTATTTTAAACTTCATTTTGCTTCAAAAGACAAATAATATGTCAAAATATCACTTAAGATTACTTATTATTATTTAATTGATGAAATGTTAAATAGAAATGAATTAAGGGATTAACATAATTTATATTTGTAATATTAGAGATTAATTTCACTATTTAAAAGTCAAAAACTAAAATGACTCATGAGCATAAAATGAGGAACTAAAATGAATATTAATTCTTTAATTTTGATATGATTTTACAAGAAAACAATCGTTACGATAAACTTTTTCAGTTATGAAATAATTAAAGAATATCCTTTTTCATACAACAATAATGCTTTATTATGACTCTCAATGCTTTGTATTTTCTAATTAAATACTACATGAAGTAATATCTTAAAAAATACGTGAGGAAAGAATTGGATTTAATTTACAAATTATTTTATTATTTCTCATGATAACAATTAATACATGTGTTACAAATTATGACTAGGCCTAATATTAATGAGCTAGACGCTAGCTTCTAAGCCTAATAGGAGCTTAATTGCTCCCATAAAACCCATGTATCTCTATAAATAGCCCCTTGGGCATAAGATCACATAGGTTGAAAGATATACATAATTATTTGCTACGTAGATCTCTTGAGTACTCCCTGACTTGATTGTCGGAGTCCTTGTTGGTACACACCTATTGGAAACATAGAGCAAGGAGGATCACCTATAGAAGTTAGTGTTTTCCAATCCACCTTGCTGGTACACACCCCCTATTGGAAGCATGGAGCAAGAAGGATCACCTATAGCAGTTCATGTTTTTCAACCCGTTATAGACTCTAGGTATATTTTATTCAAATTACCTATCCGTAACAACATGTTACATAGAAGATACTTTATTTTATATTTTTAGTTAAAAGGTGACGTTAAAGTGTTATGTGAAAAATTGTGAATGAAGTTGGACATTTTGTTAATCTAACAATGAAAGATAAAAAGACATAAAATAACCATAAAAAAGGAAAAACAGTATTTTAGAGGCATTAGAAAATAAACCCATTAAATAGGAGTGGCAATACTAGGCTTTTTTACCAAAGAAAAACAAAAAAATATTAATTATGAATATGCATTATTATACACATTATTAATGAATATTCACTCATTTTTAATAAAAGCAATATGTGACACTGTGTCACGTATCTTATGAATTTATCTTCCACAAAATACGTGACACAGTGTTATGTATTATTAGCACGTGAAATAAATATAATACGTGAAACAGTCTCGCATATTATATGTGTATGTGTGTGTGTTTGAAGTGAAGTGATTAGTGAGCAAAAAACAGTCTCACATATTGTAGGAAATTATTAGGATTGATAGAAAATAAGATGAGATGTTTCAGTCAGGCACGATATTAAAGCTCTAATAAAAAAATCACAAGACTTTTTAGGCTGTCTTTCAGAATATTTAGTTAGGCCATTATTGGTTTAAATATCATTTTGACCCTATTGTTGCATCAATTTATTTTTCATACCAAAAACAAAATTTATTTTTTATCAATCCTAGTAATTTCATACAAGTTGAATTTTTATTCACTAGGGACTAAAAGTAAAATAAATAAATTTATAAAGACTAATCTTTTTTTGAAAAACAGTAAGATTAAAGCTTAAAGGAAAAATATATATATAAAAGGACCAATGTTTATCAGTAGAAATTAAAAATCAAAATCTAGACGTTACTAAATTTGTTCCCATGCAAAAGCACGAAGATTATTTATTTTTATAATTTTATATAAATTAATTTATGTTAATTTATTTCCTATACAGATTTATGATTAATATATATCATATAAATTGTAAATAAAATATCTCCACAATCAATAAATACAATTTTTTTCTATAAAGAAATATTAGGTGTTATGGGGGTAAAAGAAAATATTTACTTTATTTATTTATCAATAAATGTATTGATTTTATTGGTTATTATTATCTTCCATTTTCCATATATTTTCAATAAAGCAATTTATATATTAATTAATAAATACTACAAATGACATAGTTTTTTCTTACTCTTACTGTAACTGAGGGTTTCTATTTTATACAAGCAATAAGCCACCTTATTAGATATTCTAAGTTATGGAGCTAGCTTACATTCTTGTAATAATACAAATGACTCAAAGCACACAAGCCAACTCCATAACTTAAAATATCTAATAAGGTGGCTTATTGCTTGTATGAAATAGAAACCCTTAGCTACAGTAAGAGTAAGAAAAAACTATGTAATCTGTAGTATTTATTAATTGACATATAAATTATTATATTGAAAATATATAGAAAATGGAAGATAATAATGACAAAAAAAATTAATATATTTATTGATAAATGAAATAAAGTAAATATTTTTTCTTACTCTCGTAACACCTAATATTTCTCTATAGAAAAAATGTGTGTTTATTGATTGTGGAGACATTTTATTTACAATTTATATGATATATATTAATCATAAATCTATATAGAAAATAAATTAATAGAAACTAATTTATATAAAAACATAAAAATAAATAGTCTTCGTGCTTTTGCACCGGAACAAATCTAGTAATGACTAAAAATTTTGATTTTTAATTCCTACAGATAAATATTGGTCCTTTTATATTTTTTTTCTTCAAGTTTTAGTCTTATTATTTTTCAGAAAAAGATTAGTCTTTATAAATTCATTTATTTTACTTTTAGTCCCTAGTGAATAAAAATTCAAATTGTAGGAAATTACTAGGATTGATGAAAAATAAATTTTTCTTTTGGTTTGGAAAAATAAATTGATGCAACAATAGGGCCAAAATGATGTTTAAACCAATAATGGCCCAACTAAACATTATAAAAGATAGTCTCAAAAGTCTTGTAATTTCTCAATTGGGACTTTGATATCGTGCTTGACTAAAACATCCCATCTTATTTTTCATCAATTCTAGTAATTTCCTACAATACGTGAGATTGTTTTTTGCTCACTAATCACTTTCAGTTCAGACACACACATGCATAATATGTGAGACTGGTTCACGTATTATGTTTACTTCGTGTGCTAATACTACGTGATACAGTGTCACGTATTATATAATATGTGACACTATATCACGTATTTTGTGGAAGATAAATTCATAAAATACATGATACAATGTTACGTATTGTTTTTATTAAAAATAAGTGGATATTCATTTATAATAATAGTAACGTATATTCGTAATTAATCATTTTTGTTTTTTGTTTTTCTTTGGTAAAAAAAGCCGGCAATACCAATAATAAAATGTAAAGCTACTGTACTACTTAATTAATGAAAAACAGCATATATATTTTCTTATCACGATAGCAGTAGCACCTCCGTTTTTATCTTTTCTTTCATGTTAATAAAATGCATCCAATGGGGGTAACATTCAAATGTTTTGGAACTAACTTTCCATAAAATTTAAAAAAAAAAAAGAAAAAAAAAGTTTTGGACCTCACATATGGTCCCCGCAATATTCTCCGCTCAGGTCACACACTCTAGACAGAGCCGATCTCCACGCTTTCACCTTCCCCGACCCTTTCCCGAACCTCTTGTCGTGCTCCATCATCGCCGCCTCGTAAGAGTTCCTCTGTTTCCTCACGTCCGATGGCTCCACCTTGTAGAAAATCGCCAGAACCGGTTTCCCTTGGGTCTCATAGCACTCGACGATCTTAGCAAGCTCGTCGAGGCACCAAGTGGACGACGCGTAGTCCTCGCAGAGCACAACCATGGACATTCTCGAGCATTCGATCGCGTGGAGAAGTGATGGCCTGATCTCGTCCCCTCTCCTGAGGTCCTGGTCGTCCCGGAATGTGTGGATTCCGTGGCGGAGCAGAGCACGGTAGAGGTGATCGGTGAACGCGTAGCGTGTTCCGCCTCTGAAACTCAGGAACACGTCGTAGCTGAAATCGGGGGAGGACGAGGAGAACGTTGTCGCTGCTTCGTGACTCGCCATCATGATAATGAGCGTTGACTTTGGGGCCAAGCGTGTTATTGGTTCTTTGGTATTGGTAAGTTGTGTATAAATTAAGCTCCGAGTCTTCGAACTTTTGAATTTATATCGTCCAAAAGTCCAAAACAATGGGCTGCAAGGTATACAAAACCAAGAAACTAAGCAGCGATATGCGTGATGCCCGCGAAGCCGGTTGGTAAGAAGATTGTCTTGCACTCTTCCGGAGAATAAAAGGGAAGCTTTTCTAGAAAATAATATTTTTTATTTTTAATTTAAATTTTTTAAGATTATTTAAATATATTTTGGATAGAATATGTTTATGGTTCGGTAGAATTAAACTCGTCATCTCTCTACATCGTATCATTACATTGACTTTCTTTGATTTATAGACGTTAATTCATTAAATTAAGTGGTAAAAAAGTTAATTAATATGTAATAAGTATCTCATTACTAGTAGTAAAATTAAAATATTTTAACATTATTTAATATGTGTATAGATTAAAATACCTTTTATTACCATAAATTTTAATTATAAGTTCATTCTACGTATGAAAAGAAAACATATTTTATTCAATCAATATAAGGAATTATCAAAGATAATTATGCTAAGTTTTTGAGGATTTGAGTGTAATTTGCTCACATATTCTATCCCAAAAAATATTATGTGATTTTGGTTTCCCGGCTAATGTTGCTTGGTTTCATTGATTCATTTGCTCATCTATTGTTCGTTATTACATGCCTAATAGAATTTGTTGATGTGATACAATTCACGTTATACATATTCTTGTGTGTTATTCCACATAGCATTGTTTATGCCGCATCAGCATTTTTGGTCAATTATGTGATGTAACATATTTGGAACCAAATTGAAAATAATTCAAAATATAAGAGACCAAATTGAGAAAAAACAAAAGATAACAAACCAAATTAAAATATCAAGTAAAGGTAAGGGGCTGAAGAATCTATTTTGCTTATATTAACAATATAAAAAAATTTACATAGTAATTCAATTAATAATATAGGAAAGTTTTATATTATCCATATATTTGAATTAAAATCAATATATAATTGATATAATAAAATTTAAATTTATAATCACATCTCACTATAATTTTAATCAATTTTCAATTAAGTATTTGATAGAACAAAGAAGAAGAGCATAGATAACAAAGAGAATGGAGTAGCAATAGCCAGGAATGATGAGAATGAAACTCCATTACTTCGCTGAATGATGATGATTACAATATATAGTGTGCATTACACACTAGCTTACAATGCAAGCTGTGTATAACAGACTAACTATACCAGCTATACACTTCGTAACAAACTAAGTATTAACTCAGATAAGATCATATTGGTTTCTAACTACCTTTATATCCTTTACATCCCCCCTCAAACTCAGGGTTGAGGTGGCCACAAGTATTGAGTTTGTTCCTGAAGTCAGAGAACAAAGAAGATGAGACAGGTTTGGTTAGCATATCAGCCACTTGGGCCTGAGCAGGGATATGGCTAATCTGAATTCTTCCTTTGGAGACATGATCTTTGACAAAGTGTAAATCCACCTCAAAGTGCTTTGATTTGGAATGCAAGATGGGGTTGGCGGCCAGCATAACAGCAGAGAGATGATCACAATACACCATTGGAGTGGCAGGCAAGGTGAAGTTCAATTCATCTCACAAGTTTCGAATCCAAAACAAATATGCTACAGGAGATGCTAGGCTCCTATATTCTGCCTCTGTACTAGACTTAGAAGCTGCATGTTGCTTCTTTGAGGACCATGAGATTAGATTAGGACCAAAATATACGCAGAACCCACTTGTCGATTTCCTATCATCAGGGTGTGCCCCAGTCTGAGTTACTGTACCCTGTCAGCCTTAGATCAGTAAATTGTTGAATATGCAAACCAAAATCAGCTGTTCCACATAGATATCGCAGAATTCTCTTGACAACTTTCCAATGAGCTTCAAGAGGAACCTGCATAGATTGGTAGACTCGGTTTACACAGTAATCCAGCTCGGACCTTGTGACTGTTACATATTGGAGACTTCCCACAACTGATCTGTACAAGCTCGGATCTTCAAAAACCGGACCTCCTGTAGCACCCATCTTAAGTGAAGAGGGAAGAGGAGTGGAACAGGGTTTGTAGCCTTCCATACTAGCCTTTTTGAGTAAATCAGCAACATATTTAGCTTGTGATAGCAGTAAACCACCAAAAGCAGTGTGTTTAACCTCAATTCCTGTTCCTAAAAAATAATGCAACTCACCTATATCCTTTAATGCAAAAGAAGCATTCAGCTTAGAAATCAGCTCAGAAATGAACTTAGGTGAATCACCAGTGACATTAATCTCATCAACATAAATCAACACATAGGTAGTGGAGGTTGAGGTGATTTTTGTGAAAAGCGAGACATCAGATTTTGTTGCTGTAAATCCAAGATGTATTAGAGAAGAGGAGAGTTTGTGATACCATGCTCTTGGGGCCTTAGTGAGTTTACATACTAGAGATCCATCACCAACTTCATATCCCTTGGGTTGTGTCATATACAAATCTTCATGCAAATCACCATTCAAAAACGCATTATTTACATCTAGCTATGTAATACAACATGATCTAGAAACAGGTAAGGACAAACTACGCCTTATAGAAGCTGGTTTTACTACTAGACTGAAAGTTTCATTGAAGTCAAAACCATGTCTTTTACTAAAGCCTTGAGCCCTAACCTTGCTTTAAATTTTTGGATGGAGCCATCAGGGCTGCACTTTACTCTAAAAACACATTTGCTGCCAATATGGCTTATACCTTCGGGTAATTTAACCAATTTCCAGGTATTGTTCCTCATTTGTGCACTATACTCATCATCCATAGCTTGCTTCCAATGTAGGATTGAAAAGGCCTGCCTTACCGTAGCTGGTTCCAGCCTAGCCTGAAAAACTTTGGGCTTGTATATACCAATTTTAGATCTAGTGACTATTGCATGAGTATTCCCAGATTCTGCATTAATAGGTACGTAGACAGATTCTGCTGTGTGCTCTATAGGAGATGAGCCAGAGGCATTGAATAACTCTTAAAAATTTCCAAATTATGGACCTTGAATTATTACTATTATACATGTGACGATATATAATTAAATTATAATGTAAATTTGTTCTACACGGGCTCAACATCAAAATTAAATATGTAGGAGTTATTATATTGAATTAAGGATTTTGTGATCATTTTGCATTTTTTTTTGGTAATGAGATCATTTTGCATTTTGTATAACATTGTGTTCAAATTTCTTCCCTAAATATGAAAAAAAAATTTAAATTTTTTTATAAAAAATTCTAAATATTCTTATTTGATTTGTTGAGTATAATGACAATTATGGGTTGTGTTTAAATGAGATTTTTTTTTGGGTGAAAATAAATTTTTGTACCCCCAAAAATACTCTTCATATATTTCGATTTCTTTAAAAAATAATAAAAATCTAAAAAAAAATCAGTTTTCAATTTTTTTTAAAGCTAAAACTAGTTTCTTAAAAATACATCATTTTCAAGCTTTTTTAGTTACATATAAAATTAAAGTTTTATAATCATTTTCTTAAAATCTATAACAAATGCACTATATATATAATTGCTGTAAAAGATATTTCAAACTACTTCTAAAGCAAGTGAGGGTTGTAAGTAAGAAAAAGATAAACGAATAAAGAGAGAAGTCATAAGACGGTCCCTGATAATATCATAAGTCGACATATTGATCCCTAATAAAAATAAATTAGTTTTGAGGCTTTTGCCGATAGCAAAAATAGGACATAAGGATGCATGGTTCACCTGCAACCAACCAGTTAAGAATTGTAATCTTAAGTAAACATTTTTAAAAAAAGTAAAACTATAATAAAAAATTTGTTGATTATTTATTTATATATTTCAAAATAAATGTTAATAATAAAATATTTATTGTTTGTAATTATAATTATTATAAATATTTATTTAATTATATTGTTTAAAATTATAGGTAACATTAAACATAATTTATTATTTACTTTAATTTTTAATAATTATGTATTAATTTAATCAAATAAAAAATTTAAAATATATAATACTCTATTTTTATAAAATATTTTAATTTTTTACTTGTATTTTTCATTTTTACTATATAAAAATAATAACATTTATTAGCTATTTAATTTTAATAGGATAAAGTGTATTTTTATACAAAATTAAGATAAAATACAACTTAATTAAAACTCAAGGAGGGATTGCTCTTTACTTGGAATCGTGGGGGAAG
This sequence comes from Dalbergia cochinchinensis, assembly GCA_031216125.1. Lineage (NCBI taxonomy): Eukaryota > Viridiplantae > Streptophyta > Magnoliopsida > Fabales > Fabaceae > Dalbergia > Dalbergia cochinchinensis. The sequence continues at coordinate 45,294,745 of CM062373.1, read as the reverse complement.
GAGGATGTTTTGTGAATTAGATTCTCTGAAGGCTATAGATCTAATTTCTATTTCTCAGACCTTTTGGGCTCTTGTTTTGCAAAGTCTTTTTCATCGGATAAAAGAACTTGTGGATCGTAATTGGGTGGTTTATTTCCATCATGTTTTTCGCTCTGCTAATAAGGTAACTGACTCTTTGGCTAGGATTGGTGCGAGAGATTATGATTCTTTAGTTGAATAGATTCAACCTATTAAGAGTATTGATAGCTTGCTTACAGCTAATAATTTAAACAACTAAGTATTCCCTTGTTTGTTGGTTTTTTCTTTCTTTCTCTATCTACCAAAAAAAAAGAAAACTTAAAGGATGATTTTTGTTGCCCAATAAGATAATGTGTCATTGTATATTCCCGGCAGATGAAGAGAAGGGTCATCTCACGTTGAATGGTTCACACATACTTTCAAAAAAGTACCAATTGCATCATCAAGTAAACTACATAAATAATGATATTTTGACACAAAAAAAGTGGGTGTCTATTCAGACATACACTTTATAATTATTGAATATGATGATAGTTTTCATTTATACTTAACATTCATCACATCCAATAATTATAAAGTGGGTGTTTGAATAGACACTCGCTTTTTTTTATGTCAAAATAGTATTACTCAAACTACATGAATATTAGTTAGGAAAATGATATCTTGACACCCATATACCCATATGGGTGTAGACACCTATGTGGGTCCTATGTAATATGAGAAGAGTGATGGAGAGAGAATAAGTTAAAAAAAAGTAAGTGGTGGGGGGACCATGTGTATTGTGAGTAGGGTGTTTGAGTGTTTGAGAAAATTGGGTATTGAGATAGCAAAATCCTATTAGTTAATATCAATTCTAGCATTTTCAGGCTTCCTAAGCAAGTCCTAAGTAATCTTATAACCGTTCAATGAACTCGAAAACTTGTTTAATTTTGGACTAGGACCCTCCGACCTAATCACCTAAACTCATTCATAAGGAAAAACAGAAAAAAGAGAAGCCAATATCAATTCAACGAGCTGCTAGGAGCTTGACATCTCCGTCAAATTCAACGACCTAAACACAAATGCACTCTCAAATCTCTAGAGGATATCAATTAAAGAAAAAAACAAACGGAAAATTACTGGAGGAGGAGGACATTGAAACCGTTGCTTCAGCAACATAGCTTCACGAGCCCAGCTAGCAAAACATCAGTCGCAACCACACACATACACACCCTACTTGAATAAAACTAAATCAAACACCCACCTCCAATACAATTTAAAATTCTCCCTGTGTGGACTCATATCAGAATTCTAACTCAGATCAAACCACTTTGGGGGTACGTCTCCACTCACCACTTCTCGCAACATAGAATGCACCTTAGAATTTTAGTCCAATCTAGCTTACGTAGCCCCTGCTTTTGATTAATGCTCTGAGCATCGTGCTCCACCCTCAACTCCTCCTGCTGTTGATTTTGAACAGTGGGCTGAGCATCATGCTCCACCGTCAATTGAGTACTACTCTCAGCATTGTGCCCTGCCATCAACTTCTTCGGCCTAGCGCGCTGAGCATCACGCTCTGTCATTAACTTAATCGGCTTCAAAACACCACGCTGAGCATCACGCTTCACGTTCAACTCATGTTGCTTCTGATTTTGGGTACTACTCTGGCCGATGTGCTCCACCGTTGGCTTATGCTGCTTCTGCTTCATGCGTTGAGAATCATGCTCCGTCATCAACATAATATGCTTCTGAGCACTGCGCTGAGCAGCGTCACCCCCCACCCTCAACCCTCGCTGCTTCTGATCTCGAGATTGAGAACTACTCTCAGCGTTTTGCTCCGCCATTAACTTAAGTTGCTTCTGGGCATTGCGCTGAGCATCATGCTCCAACCCCAACTCACGCCGCTCATGATTTTGGCTTATGCGCTGCTGAGCATCGTGCTGCACCCTCAAACTCCCGTAAGGTGTCTTCACGAACGTAGATCCCAACATTTCCGGTCCCAACGTTCCCGACCCAAGCATTCCCAGTAATCCCAATTCCAACATTCCCCACCCCGACATTCCTTTTTTTTCTAAATTTTCTGGCCCTCTAAGAAACATAGTCTCTAGCAGATATTTGTCGGAAACTAGTTCATCGGTAAAGACGACAGATGCCTTCAACTTCCCATATGATTTATTCAAGTTCATAGCATCTTGCGCTATCATGCTCATTAATTTTTCCAACACAGGATCGTTGTCTTCTTCCTCCAAGGATTCCCCATGGCTTGAGGTTGAAGCTTCCTCTATAGATGGAAGCTGGCGTTTCAATAGAATAATGTGCATCCAGTCTTTGGAACCTCTGTTTCGATTTGAAAATCTCCATGACAGTTGGCTTGTCCTCTTCATCACAGCTTTGAACATCGGATCTCCGTGTTTTATCTCTAATCTTCCCCAGTAGCGACGGCTTCGACCTTCATCAGAATGATATTCCTCCAGAATAATAGGCATATCAACGTCTAAAGTCTCCTGACCGTTTTCCCTCATAAATTCTGCCCGTGCCTTCAACACTTCTTCCACAAGCAGCTGAGCACTTTTTAAGTCATCAGAGTATTTATCAGCAATATGTTTTGGCACATTCTCCTTCATCAAGTCCAAAACCCGTACCACATCCCAAGGAGATTCTTCATGTTCCTGCTTTAAACTTGCCCCATAGGCTGAGGCTGAAGCTTCCCCTCTAATATTAGCCTTAGCATTCCTCCACGTCCTCAACAATGCCTTTGTAAAAAAGGGATTCTCTTCTAATTCTACAAGGGGCAAAAATCTTCCAAATATCTCTCTTGGGTTGAAATTTCCTGTCACGTGTTTTATTCTTTCTTGAGACCGCTGCGGAGTTCTTTTTGGAACCAAATGGGATGATGGCATGTAGGTGGGACCGGGAAGCTCGAATGATGTATCATCCGTTTTTCCCTCTTGCTCGTACAAATACACTCCCCATTGACTCAGAGATAACTGTGATTCACATTGAATCTGAATGGCCTTCCAGTCATCTCCGAGATATCCATCAAGACCCTGCCACTCTTCGTCATTGAATAGAGCCCGCAGATCACATAGTAAAACATGATCTTCTCCAACACTAAAATACTTGTAATCTTTGCGAGACATTTCTTGGCTGCCTATGAACAAGTCGAGACCAACAATGTGGGACTTGGGTGAACCAATGTTTCGCAGGAACTCTGGGGTGTTCGTCTCTACCTCAACAATTTCAGTGGCTCTCCCGAACACGAGTGCTAAAGCAACAACAGGGAACTTTCGACGAGCCCAGAAAAGAGGAATGTCGTTATTGCGAACCCAGTTAAACCATTCTGGAACCTTCGTTTTTGGCATCACGACTTGTAACCTTTTTATCTCTTGTGAAACCTGTTACATAAAAAAGAAAGTAAAAAATGTTGCATCCTAAGGCAGAAAACTATTTTTTTCTATAGAGAAACGAAGAAAAATGATGTGTATAATAATATTGTACAAGTATAAAAACAAAAATGATGATGGGTTTAAAAATAAGAAATTAAAACAAGTCTATCATCTTTTTTATTTTTATACCTACATTATATAAATATTGTACAATTATATTATACACTTATAATTATTTGGAAACAAATAACAGAATGAAAACTCCTTTAAAAACGAGCAACAATAGAGATAGTAGTTGCAGAAAGACCTTAATCTATGAAAAAACTTGCTGCCTTACACTTTGTCTATATTGCATGTGCACATACATATAAGTTGTTAAAAATCATCATGTGACATATTCTTTTTTAAAAATAAAGTATAATGTTTGTTTTACATCACTTTTACTGGTGTGACTATTGGCACTGGAAAATCACAATTTTGTATCAGTATCACATTCCTTATTAATTATTCATAATTTTAATTTCCTAAATTGCCCTAACTTAAGCATTTTTTTTAATTAAAGACAAACTCTAGTCAAGCATTTTAATCTTTATTTATATTTATTCTTCATATTATTTATTAATAGTCTTTCTCGTGAAATATAATCGTTGCAAAGTACTTTATATCAATAAATTTACCGAAGGCATCATATTTGTTTATGTTTAGATAAATATATATATATATTTGCATAACATTTTTTTAGATCTATTCATTTTGATCAATGAAAACATCACAAACTAAATTTTATGCATGAATAGTGTAAGAAATTTTTATACTATCATTCAATCACACTATTCTATTTGCATGATTTTTCAAGTAATAGGTGTAAGACTTAACCATTTTTACTAATGTGGTAATATGTGATTAGATGACATCATAAAATTTTTTACACTATTAATATATCAAAATTAAACTCTTCTATTTTTTTTAAAAAATTAATCTAATTATTAATTTTTATACATGTATTTTAATTAGAAAATATTTCACTTTTAAAAAAAGCTCAAGCAAATGGTGGTAATTGTTATTATTTAAAACATCACAAATAGAATAAAAAATTTAAATTAATAATTTAATTTCCTTGAAATATGGAACATATATCTTTGTGTGCACCAATGTGTGTGTTTTACTTCAATGTAGGTTTGTATTATCTCTTGGAATAATGTTTGGTGTATAATTTATTGTATGACTATATTACAACAATACTCACAATATTATTTTGTTTTATAGTGCGAGCACTTAAAAATAAAATAACATTATAAATGTTGTTGTATTATTGTTGTATAATTTTATTGTACATGTAACACTACCTGCAAGCTATTTTGTCTACATTTTTAATGAAATAGTTGTGTGTAATGTTAAATGGTGCAAAGAAATTATTCCCCAACTCTGAAAACATCTGGCCAAGCCAACAGCTTCTACATGTTATCAAACCTAATAACACTTTGCAAAATTGATGCGTAAAAACACTACACGAAAATAACAACATAAGTAAATATGAGAGAATGTAACAAAACCTTAGACCATAGCACGGTTGATGCCTCTGAAGTTAAGGATTGACAGTATCTTGCATCTACTTTCTGAATACTTGATGGAAGTTCTGGAATATCCCTGAGGTTCGTGCTATAACTCACATCAAGACTTTTAATATTTGAAGACTCCTTGATGCTTCCTGGGAGGGATGTAAATTCATTATGTGATATAATCAAGTCTTCCAATTTTGGAAAATTTTGAAGAATTGGGTCGAGAGCTTCGTTTGATAGATTAGCCTCGCTGAAAAATAGAGTCCTTATATTCGGGCAAGCATTTGCTGTTGAATGAATCTCTTTGAACCTCTTAAACGATTCTCCAAGTTGAGAACATCCCTCAATTGTCAATGTGACAAGTTTTGGCAAGGACAAGAAGCTACTTGATAGATTTTTGAGACTTCTGCAAAATGAGATGTCTATATGCTCAAGCCCAGTAAGATTACCAATGGTTTCTGGGAACTCCTTAATAGTAGTGTTTATCAAGTAAATCTTTAATGGCCTGTCCATCTTTTTCATAACGTCTGGGAACTTCTCAAGTCTTTTGCAAAAGTTAAATGAAAGTACTTCGAGAGATGGCAAATCCATTGTTAGCACAAAACTTTTGAGCATGCTGCACTCTGTAGCACTTAAATAGACAAGCTTTTGCAGAGATCCAACAGATTCGTCAAATGTTACCAGTTTTTGGCATCTATCAAGTTTCAAGACTCTAATGTTTTTAGCTTCAGACAAATTGGGAACTCGAGTTATGGATTGACACTGGGAGAGATTGATAAATGTCAAATCCTCAAATTTCTACAAAACAGAATATGCGTAAAATGATTAGCACCATGTTCAATCTATTATTTTCCTTTATAAGATAATATAATTTCTGAGTGCAAGCTATGATGCTGCCGATACATTCATCTCCTATCTCATGATATTGTGACGTCATCATATCATGCAACTCGTCACTAATAGAGTTACTGAGTTGTTGTCTTATTTTAAACTTTGTACTCAATCATGATAAGATGCACTAAACCACCGATACTAACACAAGGTGCATAAGCCACCATTATTATCAACGCAATACAAAAAACAACATATTGTCTTAAATTCAATTTAATAAAATATAGAATTTAACTTATATACATTGTCAATGTAAATAAATTTTACAAAAATATTTAATCATATATCATCATATTTGAAAAAGAAATACATTCAACATAAAATATTACCATTGCTTATCAAAATTCATGTGGCTTGTTTGTGGAAAGTCTTTGCACCAAAGCATTAGGGCTTGCCTAGTTTGCATGGTCATTTTTTGTTTTCTGTCTTCGTAATTTTATGAAAAAAATAGTAAAACAGGAAAAGAAAATAAGAAACAGAGTTTAAATTACTTTTGTTATTTTTAGTATTTATTCCTTCACAAAATTTTAAAAATATAATACAATAAAAACAAAGAATGCAAGTAGAAACTAAACAGATCCTTAAGATCCACTTCTCTTACAAATAATACTATTGGATGAATAAGTAATTATCTTTGCTTAATAGAATTCACATGTTAATTTGCAAAATAATACTATGCTTGCTCAACAGAATTCACATATAATTGCCTTCACATACAATAACCAAATTTTAATTTTAACATTCTAACATAATTGAGAAAAAGAATATATATGAGGAGTCCAAATCCTGACAATTGTTAAAGAAAAAGTATCACAGGCAAACACAAGACACAATTCATAGCAAGAGGACATTTGTAATAAGAAGGTATAAATGGAAATGAAACACACCATCATCACTAGATGAAAAGTCCATCTTAATTACAAGTGTCGGGATAAACAATTCTAAATAAACATAGCCTATAAGCAACACAACCAAAAAAACAAAGCAATAGAAGTGTAAAATATGAGATATGTGCAAAAAATGGGTAAAGACAAAAATGGCACCAAATGGATGAAATTCATTTCAATATCATATATGTATATGATTTCACTCCATTCAAAATACTATAACTCTATAACGGACAAACTCTTTGTTTTAATTGCTTACATATATTGGATTATTACCCAATTTTAAATAAATAATACTTTTCTTACTATTAATTGGAACATGTCTATGAGGACTAGTTAGCCATGAGAATAGCTAAAGATTATTACTAGCTACGCTAGATTTTATTTGTTTGACGTGCCTAAGCTAGATTTTTTTTTTATTTTTATGTTGAGCTCACGCATTGATTCACAATATAAATAAATAATGCCGCAGTGTGGTAATGAGCATCAAAAATAAATTTAATAGAACTAAATCTACCAAATTGACACAACTCAGTGATAATAAATTTGTACAAAGCTAAAAATATAATAATAAAATATCAAATTTTAACGTGAAAACCCCCAAATATCAGAGGAAATATCACAGGACAGACTCTGAAAAATATTCCAATTTATTTAGGATAATTATAGAATATTCTTTTTATACTCTTAAACCTAAGACGTAAATATAATATTTCCCAGTAACAACCCTCCTATTCAAATACTACAATTTTACAGTATTAAAGAGTAATAGAGATGATACACAAAATATTCCTGATATATTTACACACCATAGACTCTTTGGGATATACTCATACTCTTTATTTTTCCTCTTACTCTCAGAGAATAACACACTCTCTATGTACTCTTTTCATTCTACAGCTCTCTAACTCTTGCTGCTTAGTGATGTTTTGCAAATAATCAAATTGCCTCTATTTATAGAGGTTCATACAATGTATATGCACACTGCAAAGTCAAAGTCTAGCTACAAAAGTAAAATTTATTTGTGCATGCCTACACCATCCTATTGCATCTATAGGCATGTCAAATTCAACCACTCTTCACTATAGCCATGTTTCATGGCTTTTTCTTTTTCAATTTTTCTAGATGGCTGATGGACTTTTCTATCTCAGCTGGACCCGACAATTCTCGTCCTTCAGCCTATGGGGAAATAATCTAGGAACAAGCATCTGGATCCATGTCGACCATCTCGACATAAAGTTGAACTTATCTCATGCTACAACTTTTCTTATCATATTAGTAAGGTTTTCATCAGTATGAATCTTCTCCAACTCGAATTATTTTTCTTCTACTGTTTGATGCAACCAATGATACCTAATATCAATGTGCTTCATCCACGAGTGATACATTGCATTTTTTCTCAAATCCAAAGCACTTTGACTGTCACAATGGATAATGAACTTATTCTGCCTCATTCCTAGTTGTTCAAGGAATCTTTTCAATCGAGGTATTTCTTTTTCAGCTTCAATAATAGAAACATATTTTGTCTTAGTAGTAGTGCTTTGGATTTTCGGTTTTATAGTTTTAACTACTAGGACACAGCTCCACTTGCAAAATAAACACAAATCCAAAAGTAGATTTCCTACTGTCTAAATCACCTACCAGATTAGCATCTACATAGCTTTCTAGAACTAGTTCTGGTCCTCCAAAGCTCAAGTACATTCTCGAACTACCCTTCAAATATCTCAAGATCTACTTCACAACTTCCCAATAGTCTCTACCAGGATTGGAAAGAAACCTACTAATAACAACTCTAACAGCATGAGCGATATTCGGCCAAGTACAAATCATAGCATACATCAAACTCTCGATTGTAGAGGAGTAAGGAATATCAATCATAGCTTTCTTTTCTTCATCAGTAGTAGGACAACTCTTTTTACTGAGTTTGAAATGATTGGCCAATACTGTGCTAACTACTTTTGCATTCTTCATATTGAATCGCCTAGAACCCACTCTGTATATCTTTCTTGTGACAACCAGATCTTTCTAAACATTTGGTCTTGCAAAGTCTGCATATCCAGAATTTTCTTTTGTAGGGCCTAGGTCTTTAATTTCATATTAAAGGACTTTGATAGCTCCTTTTTCAAATCAACAATCATTTTTGCATCCTATCCCATAATCAACATATCATCTACATATAACAGAAGGATGATAAACTTATCACTTGGAAATGTTTTGATATATACACAGGGATCTGTATCTATCCTGGTATATCCATGACTTACCATAAATGAGTCAAACTTCTTATACCACTGTCTAGGAGCCTGCTTCAATCTGTACAAGCTATTCTTTAATCTATAAACCATGTGCTCATTTCCAGCATCCTCAAATCCTCCTGGTTAATCTATGTAGATCTCTTCCTTCAAATTACCATGGAGAAACGTAGTCTTCACGTCTAACTGCTCATGCTCTAAATTCAAGCTAGTTATCACTCTGAGTATAGCTCGAATAGAACTTATTTTGACAATTGGAGAGAAAATCTTATCAAAATCCATCCTTCGCTTTTGATCAAAACCTTTTACAACTAAATGAGCCTTATACTTCACTAGCTTTTAGCCATCTTTCTTCAGCTTGAACACCTATTAGTTTTTCAAGGTTTTCTTGTCTTCAGGGAGTTTTACCAACTCATAAGTATCATTATTCTGCAAGGAATCTATCTATTCTTGCATGGCATTGATACACTGAACTTTATCTATATGAGTCTGAACTTCTTCAAAACTCTTCGGGTCCCCTTCATCAGTGAGAAGGATATACTATGAACTGGGATACCTGGATGGATGTTGCTTTCTATCAAATCTTAGCATCATCAATAGTTGGCTCATCATCAATCGCATGGTCTTGAACTTCTCCTACTACTGTGTCATTTTCATTTGGAAGAGCGACTGGTGTAAAATCAACCTTACCACTAGATTCATTGATTTTTTCTAGAATAGCAGAATCTGACATAGTTCCTTGCTCAAGGAACACTACATCTCTGCTTCTTATAATCCTTTCTTTGTTTTTTCGGATCCTATAATCTATAGCCAAATTCCTCATCTTCGTAGCCCATAAATATGCATGGAATGGTTCTATTATCAACTTTTCATCTCTGCTCCTTACTTACGTGAACAAAGGCTTTGCATCCAAATACCTTCAGGTGAAAGTTACTAACATCATGTCTGGATCATACCTCACAGGAATGTCAAACTCCAAAGGAATAGATACAGATTTGTTAATCAGGTAGCACGCTGTTTGAATAGCTTCACCTTAGAATGGCTTAGGTAGCTTAGCCATTCTCAACGTACATATGACTTTGTCCATAATGGTTTTGTTGATTTTTTCAGCCATACCATTATGTTATGGGATGCCAGGAACCATCTTATCATGTCTAATGCCATGTTTAGAGCAATTATTTTTGAATTCATAGGAAGTGTACTCTCCCTATTGTCACTATAAAGATATGTCAAAGGATTCCTAATTTCTCTCTCCACCATGGCATGAGCCTCTTGAAGTTTCTCTCTCCATCATGGCATGAACCTCTTGAAGTATTGAAACACTTAGTCTTTCCTCTAAAGGAAATAAACCCATACTTTCTGTGAAGGATCATCAATGAACATTAGAAAATATTTGCAACCACCTAGAGTCTCCACCTTTATGGGATTGCATACATTAGTGTAAACCATATCCAAAATGTTCTTTTTCAACTTCAATATTTTATTGAAAGACACCCTATGTTTCTTGCCAAACAAATAATAATCACAAAGATTTAACTTTGTGCCTTTGGCATAAGGAATGAGGGATTTCTTAGCCAAAATTTGCAATCTTTTTCACTCATATGTGCCAATCTTTATGCCACAAATTTGGCAAAGCATCATCCTTGACTGCATTTAACTCTCTGATCTGCTTAACTTGAGTCTTGTACAAAGTGGTGTACAAAATTCCTTTGGAAACCACCATCAAAACTTTGGAAAGCTTCCACTTGCCATCACCAAAGTTATTGTGGTATCCAGCTAGATCCAAAGCATGCATGGAGATCAGATTCAGGCCCAAATTTGGTACATGTCATACGTCCTTCAATGTCAATGTACATCCTATATTTGTTTGAATGCATACATCACCAACTCTCACAATTTCATAATTACTTTTATTACCTATCCTCACTTCGCCTAAGTCTCCTACTTTGTACACAGTAAAGAATTCCTTATTGGGAGTGGCATCATACAAAGCTGCTAAGTCATTGACATATTCAACACATGAATCTGTAATATGACACTCTTCATTTATAAAAGAGAGCAATTCCCCACCTATCATAGGAGTTGTAGTTATTTCACCAGTAGCCGTGTCTTGACTTCTCCAATTTTTATTGTCTCTATTATTCCAAGTCTTACAATTCCTTTTGATGTGCCTTCTTCACTACAATGGTGAAATTTGAACCTTCTTCTAGACTGGGACTGTGATCAATCTTTTATTTTTTTGGACTGCCCTTTGCTCTTGCTTCTCCCCCTGTTCTTTATAACAAGGGTATGGATATTATATATTCCCCACCAAATCTTTTCTTCTAGTTTCTTTATTGAACATACTGCCTTTGACTTGGACTAATGACAATTTCCTATTTGAAGCAGAGTTGCTTAGTGACACCACTAAGGTCTCCTAGCTATCTGACAAAGAACTCAAAAGCAAAAACACTTGTAACTCATCATCCAGCACTAAGTTCATGGTACTCAATTGATTCACCATATATTGGGAGTCACTCAAATGCTCAGTAACACACCTTCTATCTTTGTACTTGAGATTCACAAGTTTCTTGATTGCAAAAACTATATTTTATGCAATCTTTCTTTCATAGAGATCTTGTAAATTCTTCCATAGAATATGGGCATTCATCTCTTTGACCACATGGTGGAACATGCTAATATCCACCTACTGCCTGATTAACCCAATGGCCTTTCGATGCATCATTTTCGACTTTCCTTCATTGACGTCATCCAGCCTTCCATCTCCTTTCTCTACGGGATCAAACAAATCCTTGTAGTAAAGTATATCCTCCATTTTTGGCTTCAAAATAAAGTAATTTGCTGCTTTCAACTTGATTATGGTACATGTATTCTCTTATATTTAATTTACACAGCATAATCCTGAGCTCAACTTGAACTCTAATATCATTTGTTGGACTCACAGATTGATTCACAATATAAATAAAAGATGCCATAGTGTGGCAATAGGCACTAAAAATAAATCTGATAAAATTAAATCTATCAAATTGTTACAGCATAGCGATAATAAATTTGTGCAAAGCTAATATATATATATATATATATATATATAACATTGAATTTTAACATGGAAACCCCGAAATATTGAAGGAAAAACTACGGGATAGACTCCAAAAAATATTTTATTATATTCAGGATAATTACAAAATATCTTTTCCACACTTTTAGACTCAAGAGGTAAATATAGTATTTCCCACTGACAACCTCTTATTCAAATACTACAATTTTGTGGTACCAAGGAGTAATAGAGATGATATCCAAAATATTTTCAGTATATTTAAACACATCGTATACTCTTTAGGATTTACTCACACTCTTTATTTTTCTTGTAACTTTAGAGAATAACACACTCTCTTTGTACTCTCTTCACTCTATAGCTCTCTAACTGTCACTACTTGATGATAGTTTGCAAATGATAAAACTACCTCTATTTATAGAGGTTCATGCAGTGTAAACACACACTAAAAAGTTTGGCTGCAGAAGAAAAAATTTCTTTCTGCATGCCTACACTGTCCTATTGCATCTATAGGCATGCTAAATTCCAACCAACCTCCTCACTATAGTCATGTTTCATGGTTTTTCCTTTTTCAATTTGAGGAATGATACATGCACATACCACCACAAAGCCACCATACATTTACACCTCACTACAAGACAAAATAGGAATATGAAATATAGATGATAAAATAGGAAGAGGAAAAAGAAAAAGCTTCCCCCTTCTTTCAAGAACTCTCTCTTTGTGTCATGTTTCTTTCTTGTTCTTCATTGTTCATAGAAAGAAAAAGAAGGAAAATTAGGATCTATTGACAACGTATAGAACTAATCCTCACGTATGAAATCCGATCTTAGCTTATTCCATTTTATTTTTCATGTGTCTGTGGTTTATGTCCCAATAATATGGATGATTATTATTACTTTTCTAATTTTCAATAACAAAACGAATTGAGAATGACTCTGCTAGAAGTTGAGATTTGTTATTATTGTTGGAAACGAAAGTTAGAAAATTGTAAATATGTGTTAGGAAAAGTTATAAATCAGTACCCAAAAAGTTGTAAACCAGTTTCATAAACATGTAAACTAGTTTTGAAAAATTGTAAATAATTCAGGACACATACTAAATAGATTCAGGATTAAATGTGAAACCATATGCAAAAAAGTTATAAATCAGTATATAAAAAGTTATAAATCATATTCATAAAACATATAAACCTGTTCTGAAAAATTATAAACCAATTGAGGACAAATACTAGACAGGTTCAGGATTAATTGTAAATCGTTTCTCTCAATTAGTTTATAATTTTTCAGAACTAGTTTACAGGTTTTATGAATATGGTTTACAATTTTTTGTATATAAGTTTACAATTTTTCATAACACTCATTTATAATTTTCCAATTTCAATTTCCAAGAATGACAATAAATCTCAACTTCTAATGGAGTCATTTTTAATTTGTTTTATTATTGAAAAAAGCTGAAAAAATTATCTGTCTTGAGACATAAACTACAAACACATGAAAAATCAAATGGAATAAGGTAAGCCTTTATACGTAAGGATTAGTTTTGTGTGCTGCCAATAGATCTTGATTTTCTTTCTTTTTCTTGTGAACAATGAAAAATGAGAGAGAGAAAGGTGATAATGAGAGAGACAATAAAAGCTTTTGGGGGAAAGGTGGGTGAGAGAGAGAGAAATTAAATAAGACATAGAGGGAGAATAAATTCTGAAAAGAAGGGGAAAACTTTTTTTTTTCTCTTTCCATTTTATCTCTCCATATTTCGTACTCTTTTTATCTTGTAGTGAGGTATAAGTATATGATAGCTTTAAGACTGTGTGTATGCATTATTCCTCTTTCAATTTTTTCAGATGACTGCTGGACTTTTCTATAGCGTTTGGACCCCACATTTTATTTTTATAGTGTAGGATAAACTTACTTGCTAGTAATTCTTCTTTTAGAATATTCTCTAATCATCACACACATATGCACACACTTTATATTTTATACTCAACACAGCCCTTTACCTTACATCATTGTGCTGATATAAACAGCTTATGCTGCCACCGTAATTGTATCCAAGAAAATTTCATCCAGTGATCAAATTACATTTTTTACTTTCAATTTCTTAGCTCTTCACTCTAGCGGCCTGTGTTTTTGAACACTAATATAGTTATGACTTCCAATCATTAAGACAACATCTACTAAATCATTTCTATATTACTTCTACTAATATCACTTATCTGTCTTTTTCTAATAAGAAAACACATATTTCGGTGTTCGTTCAATACGTGGGTGTAAATCTAGTTATAGTATATTTGATGTGATGCTAGTTACAATGACTATTATGCTACATGTTTAAATGAATGATTAACGGTACTTGGGTTTGAATTTTGAAGGAAAAGAAATAATTTGTAGTGTTAGATTTTCAAATTTTACGTTATAAACATTTTCTTCCCCTAATTCAAACTCACAAACATATTATAAAATAAAGGGTAGGTGGATAAGCCAACAACTAAGTAGTAGTGTTTCTATCGGGGTACGTCGTTAACTCAATATATTCCTATTTCTCTGATTTCTCCCTGCTAAGACCAAAATGATTTAAGGAAAAAACAAAAAACAAAAGAGATGGAGAGATTTGTGCACCTGAAATGACCTTTCCAATGTAAGAAGGCTATGAGGTAGCTTGAAGTCAACAATTCTATGTGGATAAAAATCCGATGGAAAAGACTCTGAAGGGTACCCCTTCCAATCTAGTAGTCGTAAACTGCTCGGCAAATTACTAGGCCCTGATGAAAATATTGTATTCCGAACAATCAAAATTCTGAGGTTCTCCATCTTCTCAAAAGCATTATTGGTCCAATCATTTACTTCTACATGTTGAGGGGGATAAAGCATTATTCCTTCAATTGAACCACTTCCCTATAAAACATGTACAGAGAATTAACGATAATTACATTTGCCATATATAGTAAACAAACATATGATGGTACAACAATAACAATAAATTCACCTTTTTTAAAAATCATATTTTATAGAAAACCTAAAGTGGGATGACCAAGTACGTGATGCTCTCCTCTAATGAGGTTTGATGAACGCATCCGTACACAATCTTATTCCCACAATCAAAAAGCTATTTTAAGGAATAACTTCAATTTGAGAAGAATTTTTTTGTCGAAAGAACAATATTCTTACCAAGTCTTTTTTAAGTACTTCAAGAATGTCACTGTGAGACCATAGTCTGCTAGGACAACCTACTAATAGAGACTCCTTCCTTATAATCTCTTTACCCATGTCTTGAATTAGATCATGCATCTCCAAGCAATCATTTTCATTGACAGTTATGAGACTTTTACTAACAAATACTCGAAGAATTGGATAGAAATCGCAAGCCTTTAGTACTGCTCTGACATATTCCCATTTCTCTCCTTTGAAGAAGCAAGCAATGTCCAAGAAAATCTTCTGGTCCAAGTCGAACAGGCTTTTGTAGCTTATTTCAAGTACCCCTAAAATCTCATCATCTAGAACATCTCTATACTTTTCCAGTTCGTTTGCCCATTCCTCTGGCTTCTCAATACTCTTCAAATTGGAGCCCATAACCTTTAAAGCCAATGGAATACCCTTTGCAAAACTTGTTGCTTGACTAGAAACATTTGAAAATTCCTTTGGAGGCTCTCTTTGCTTAAAGGCATACCAACAAAAGAGTTCAAGAGAGTCATGATCATTTAGCTCCTCCATTTTATATTTTTCAATGATAACACCATCCATGGAATGCTTGTCTAGCACCCTTGTATCCCTTGTTGTTATAATGATCCTGCTACCAGGACCAAACCAATCACACCCCCCCGCTAGTGATTCCAGTTGTTTTACGGAATTAACATCATCCAAAACTATAAGCACTCTTTTGCGGCCAAGCCTACGCTTGATTTCATTGCCTCCCTTAAATGTACTACCTAGCATAGTTTCTGTCTCCTCGCCCATGCTAGATAGAAGTGTCTTTTGGAGATATTCTAGACCTTTAAGGTTTTCAGCTGATTTTTCTCTAATATTTTCAAGAAAACATGTAGCTTCAAATAGATGCTTGATCTTGTCATACAAACACCTAGCAAATGTGGTCTTGCCTATTCCGCCAAGTCCATAAATTTCAAGCATGCAAACGTTTTCATCAGACTCAGTATTTATGCGTGGTTTCACTTGTTCACAGAGAGTATCAAGTCCAACTAGGCGCTTAATTTGTAAAGGCACAGGAGGTAATTTGGCAGAGGTGCCTCTAACAATCTTCTTGATGAACTCAGGTTCATTCCTGCATAAACATAATTTTTTTCTTACTTATTTGTATTTATTTCATTAAACTACTAGTGAAAAAATGTAACAAATGATTGAAATCCTTACTAATACTGGAGAGGGAAGTTAGAGTTTGATACTAATATAGATTAATAGGAATTAATAGTTATGCTTTCAATTTCACACGAGAATGGGTGTCCGATGATTGTCGATTTTTGGATGTATAATTATCATTTTTCAACTTGTAGAGCTGTGGTGATGTCTTTCTTTTAGTAAATAAGAAACACGTCTTCACCAAAAAAGAAAAAAGAAAAGAAACATTAGAATTTTACTTTCTAGGGAAAACAAAAGAAAGATGGCGAAGATGGTATCATATTCCTTATATGCAATTCACCTAATTATCAAATTAAATAATGATATGTATACATTTTTCTTTTTTAAAATAGGTAATTTAAAGGTTAAAAATCTTCATTCATCTAAGAAAAATATTAACATATTATTATTGAGGAATTAAAAATATTTTTAATTAAACCTTGAAAAATAAATATATTTTGATTTTGATTACTAAAAGATTTTTGTTTGATTTCTGTCGTTACATTTTTAAAATTGTTTGATTTTAATGTCTATCGTTGTATTGACTATGTGGATCATTAATGCTACACAACAGCTATCAATTATATGTAACAGAATGAAAACCAATTAGTATTATAAATATTTGAACTAAATCCAATTAAAAAAATTTAAAAACCAAAACTAAATTAGTTTATTTTATTGAAAAACATATTTAATAATTATTCAATTAAAAAAATAGATAAAATTGATATAAGGATCTTAGTTTAGGGTCTGTTTGATTTGAGTTTCTAATTTTCAGTTTTTTAGTTTCTAGATTTTGTATGGAAAATACTGAAAAATTTGAAAACTGATGTATGTTTGGTTTACCTATTTTTATTTTTATTTTCAATAAAAATAAAAATCATGCATGAGAATATGTTGGGTTATGATTTTTGAAAAGCATTTTCATTGAAAATATTTTCTAAAACTACACACAACTAGGAGCGCGTTTGGTTTTAGCATTTTCTATTTTCTTTTTGAATGAAAACAAAAAGTGATTTGGTTCTGGTTCTAAAAGAATTGGCTACTAGTTTGGATTCTTTTGGATTCCACTGAGGAATGTTACTTGTTCTTGAAGTTTGTTATTGGATTTTGTTGGAGCCTTAGACTTCTTAAGGTTTCTGGTTTCTGCTTTATTCTTCAACTCTGATTCATATTGTTCATTGTGACACTGTCATGTATTGTTTCTGATTTGATTAGCCTTGTGGCTTTGGTTTAACTTCTGCCTCTTGTTTAAGGGTGGTTAAACATATGTTGATTTGGTCTTTAACTGGCTTTGATTTGCTTCTGTCTTGGGTGGTTAAGCATCAATATTAGCTTCTGCCCTTGATGGTTAAGCCTCGTTTTAGCTTCTACCTTTGTTTATAAGGTGGTTAAGCATTGACTCAGATTCAGTCTTATGGCTCATCTTATGACTTTAACCTTTGATTGAAAGTCTTATTGACTATAATCTCTAGTTTGTGATTGCTTCTGCCAAGTGGTTAAGCTAGAAAATGTTTCGCTTCTGCTTGAGTGGTTAAGCATTTGTTGATGAAATTGCCAATTGGGATTGTTGACGATTTGTTATTTCTCTTGCAACGAGCGCCGTGGAGACGTCAAAGAGGGACTAGGCACCACCGCCATTTGCGTTCATCCTACATTGTTCATATGACTACTTTGTATTTTCTGATTACACTTTTATCCCAGGATGGAGATACAAAAAGTACGTATCTTCTAGCTTGCCCGGGGGGAGGGGGTTGGAGAATATAATTGTAATTAGAAATTAGTTGAAGTTAGTTTAGTTAGTTAGACATTAGTTAGTAGTTTGTTATACCTCTTAATCTATATAACCGTGCTTACATTTGTATTATGTTAACTTTTCTTATCATTAGTAAAATTTCCATTTCTACATTCTCTTAATTATTTCTCTATTTTCTTTGATCACCATGAAATTCAACAACTTTCTAAAAATAGGATCCACTTTTATAAACCAAATATATTTCCTAATCTTGAAAATTTAAAAATGAAAATTATTTTCTAAAAATAAAAATAAAAAATAAAAATAAAAAATATTTTCACAAACCAAACGCACTCTAAAAATGCCAAATTCACGTTTTCATTATTTTTTGTTGAAAGTTTGGAAATGTTTCCAATGCAAAATGCGGTGGCATTTTTGTTAATACGACAAATTTAGTTTTAAACGTCGTGTTCAATCCTGTGTTTCTGTCAAAAGAAAACTTTCTATTTCTTTTTTCTCTTTTAGATGCTTCATAGCCCTCACTTGTTCGAAGCCACCACCTCACCTTTTGGTCTTCTTTATTTATTTTTTATTTTATGTTCATTATTTGTAATAAAAATGTATTAAAAAATCATATTTCATATTTTAATTTTTTTTATACAGTTTCTGTGTAAATCCTGCCATTACGTGGTCTGATTAGAAGTTTATTAGAAATAATTTATTTTATTATGATTATAATTTATTTAAAAACAAATGTATTTTTAATAGTGTTTAATGGTCTAATTAGAAGTTTATTAGAAATAATTATATTATGATGACCGTGATTCATTTAAAAACAAATGTATTTTGAATAGTGTTTAAACAATAAAATAAAATTGTTTAAATGTTTATCTATGTACAGATTCAAAGTTAATAATAATAATAAAGAACTCAAACTAATTCATTTTATCTTTAGTCCTAATATTTTATAGATTTATTTTATATTTTTATAAATATTTTTTAGTAAATGAACCAATTCAAATCAAATATAAATATATATTTATATATATCTGTCATTTTAAGTATTTAATACTAAATATAATTTTATTATCTTAAATTTAATTTTAAGAAATACATTTTAAAAATAGTTAGATGAAACATATTTTCATTGTTTTCACTTTTTAAAATAGAATCGACCTAAATGTATTTTTAATTTTAAAAATCTGAAAATAAAAATCCATTTCAAGAAATGAAAATAGAAAATAAAAATAAAAAATATTTTTACAAACCAAATATAAAATTTCAATTTACACTTTTCATTTCAAATTTTTATATTTCCTTTACCAAATCTAAAAAATTAAAACTAAAAAATTAAAATTAAAAATAAAAACTCAAATCAAACATGTCTAAAAATACCCTTTCGAAATGAGATCCAATGTCCCTAACCCACGTCAACGATCAGCAATCAACAATCGTTCACATTCAGAAATGATAAATTATAACTACGGATGCTAATAATAAGGATCAAAAGTTTGGGAACTTTGCAAGCTAAAGGTAGCAACTTACTCATCGACCCCGCAATGCACTGTTTCTAGGTTTTGCACTTTAGTCAAAGCTGACCGCCATGCTTCAAGTCTCTCTTCCCCGTATCTCTTACTCTCTTTATGTTCAATCATGGCTTCTCCATAAGAATGCTTCAGATCCCATACATCTGATGGTTCCACTTTGTAAATAATCGCCAAAACCTGCATCTCTTTCTTCTCGTGACGCTCTATGATCCTGGCTAGCTCATCAAGGCACCATGAGGAAGACGCATAGTCCTTGCACAGCACAGCAATTGCCATTCTGGATTTTTCTATTGACCCAAAAAGAGAAGGTCTTATCTCATCCCCAACCTCCAGATTCTGATCGTCTCTGTACGTATCGATCCCATTGTTGAGCAATTTGCGATACAGGTGATCGGTGAATGAGTGGCGGGTTCCACCTCTGAAGCTCAGAAACACGTCGTACTTGACATGTGAGGATGTATCATCTTGAATATCCATGACGTACGATGATGGGTGTTGAGTAGTTCAGTAAGTTGGAGGGTTTTGCAAGTGTTTGCCTGGTTGCTAGTGTCACTTCACGGCCACAAATGACTCAAATTAAACAGCTAGATCTGGGAAGTTGATCGGAAAGTGGGAAATTGACTTGGGAGACGAAAAAGAAATATATAAACAAGAAGGCAATGTTTAACGAGGTGAATTCGTTTCCGTCAATGATGTACGAGAGATGTCTCCGAGATAATGATAAAAAAAAAAAATAACGTGATGTTCACATGTCTTGAGAATCAAAATAAACAAGCAAAACGGATCCGACCAAATACCCCATGCAATTTTTAATTCGTACGCGGTTTCTTTGGGTTGGTGCCACAGCCATCAATAATGATTCACTTTAAAAATGCCTGGAATGTGAAATTGCGAAGTCACGGATGAAAAAAATAATAAGAAAAAGGAATTAGGTGGGGGGAAGAAAACGGAAAGTCTCAAAAATTAAAAAAACACGCATAATCAAGCAGCTCAAGAAGAATAGTTTGAATATAACCATTGTTGCGGACTACGTCCAGGCCCTATATCAACCAATAGGTTGGGCACTGGCTTCTAACCCCTCGGTTGGCGCCTGAGCCCCCAACTCAATATTCGACTATGCTTTGTTGGATGTCAAATTAAAATAAAAATTAATTATAAAATCAACTAGCACCAATTTGTCGGCAATGGTACCAAAATTGGATACAAGTTATTGTGACTCATAAATTAAAAATTTATTTAATGTTAAGTTGCATAAAAGTATAGTAAAGAGCAACTCATATCGTCTCACAATAAAGTGTTACTGGCCAATTAAAAATTTGGGGGGTTGTGTTTAGCAGAAATTATTAAAATAATGGAAGAAAATCAAATTAAATAAATTATTTGTACAAGGAGTTCTTGTAGATCTAGAATTATGTTATCACTGACTTAAAAGAATAATTCACAGAGACAGTTATTTTTATACTAATTCACAATCGCATAATTAGTGATATAATTCTGCTTGATAACCACAAAATCACATAACTGACCAGGGATTTTGGATAACATGAACATCAAGAAATCACAATTGCTATTCCTAAATACTTATGCTAACTTTAATATCAATCATAATAACCTAATTCTTATCACAATTAATTCCAATTCCCTTGCCAATTAAATATACTTAAAACTATTAATCAAATTATGTCCAATTAGAACCCTAATCATGTATGACATTCACAATCGCAAACATACGCATAATCAAAGATAACTCTTACAAATATAATTATATCAAACAACATAAAAATATAAGAGAGAAAAGAAGAAGAAAGATTATTGAAAAGCCAAACCGTAAATTTGTATTAAATATGGGAGTCACAAACATAATCCTTAAAACCTCAGAATCATTGTATTAGATAAAGAAATAAACTACTCTTCCACATATGGAAGATTACAACCAAAGTAATGAAAAGTGTGATCAAAATCCCAAATAAGAACTAAATCAAAGACTTGAATATCCAAAAATCCTAGAGATAGAGTAGAGATAAGGTAGGGAGAGAGAGTGCAGAGAAAGTAGAGAGAGTGAAGGGAACCCTAAATTAAATCTTCAAGATGCCCCCCATTAATCTAGGTTAAGTGGGTATAAATATACATGGTCATAATGTCAAAAATAGTCCTTAAAATAATAAAAAATATTATTTATAATTAGGGGACTGCTATAACACTGTCATTGGGGGACCATTATAGTCATCTTAGACCACTATAGCCTCATTGCAACCACTTGGCTCATTTTTGCTATTTGGTAACTGTTATAATAGTTTAGGGTTTAAACCCTGAACCCTAACCGTTATAACAGTCGTGAACTACTGTAGGGATTTGGTACTTGTGCAGATACCATTCCACACACTTCCAATGACCATGATGGGTGTTGAGTTCAGTAAGTTGGAGGGTTTGCAAGTGTTTGCCTAGCTGCTCGTGTCACTTCACAGGCACGAATGAGTCAAATTAAACAGTTCGATCTGGGAAGTTGATCGGAAAGTGGGAAATTGACATGGGAGACGAAGAAGAAATATAAAAAAAAGAGGGCAATGTTTAACGAGATGATGAATTCGTTTCCGTCAATGATGTACGAGAGGTGTTAAAGATAATGTATTAAAATACGTGGTATTCACATGTTTTGAGAGCTAAAATAGACAAGCAAAACGGATCCGGCCAAATAACCCATTCAATTTTTATTCGTACGCGGTTTCTTTAGCTTGGTGCCACCACCATCAATCATTATTCACTAAAAAAAGACCTGGAATATGAAACTGCGAAGTCATGGATGAAAACAATAATAAGAAAAAGGAATTAGGTGGGGGGAAAGACGAAAAGTCTCAAAAATTAAAAAACACGCACAATCAAGTAGCTCAAGAAGATTATATATATATATATATATGCATCGGACTCTTATAAAAGAAAGTTTTTTAGGTATTACAACAAGAATAATTTATAACCTATAATTTTTAAGAAATTAATTATTAATTATTTTTTTGAAAAATACAATTATGCCATATTATTAGATTATCATTGATAATCATCTGTATTTAATAGCAGAATTACAATACAAAAATTAAATATATTTAAAACTTATCAGTATTTAAATAAATTTTTAATACTAATATTCAATACTCTTTTTGATTTTCTAAGTGTAGCTTCTAGAGTAATTTAGATATCACAAATTTCATAAGTTTAATAATTAATATTTTTTTTAAAAATTATAATCATAATTATATATCATTAGTTTACTATTGTTAATTTGTCTAATTTCAAGATTAATAATAATCATTTTTGATATCCAGGCAATTTATGCTAAACTCTACATAGTGAAAAATGTTGTATATTTTTTTGATAACCTTATGTATTGGAGTCATTTAAAATAATTAGTGATAAATAAAATAAATAAATAAATAATCAAAAGTAATTTTAATATCTATAGTTTATCTTTTAAAATATAAGTGTTTGAAAAAAATTTAAATCAGATAAGTTATGTTACGTTAATTATATACTCCTAATTATCAATTAATTAATTAATATATAATATAGATTAATTACTATATAATTTTTAGACCTATTGATAAATGATAACACACACACACACACACACACATATATGTATATATCTCTGTGTGTGTAGGGTAATATGATCTATTTTATTTAAATCAATATATTTGTCAATTTATGATATTTGTTATAAACTAGAAATTTAGCCTTGATATACTAAAACGAGGTAAATAACTATTCATTATGATTGATTATCAATTTTATTTTATAACTTTTCACCATCTTTATCAGTTATTTTTGCTTTAGCTTTTTTATTTTAACCTTTTTTAATATTATATTTACGGTCTCACAATTAGTTATCACTTTTACATAATGACATTGATCAAAATTAAAGAGAATTTCAAAAATATTATGAAGATAAAAACTAAATTTTTAATATTCATAACAGTCAAATACATATTTTAATATATTTATATAGGTCTTGAATTTAAAATGACAAAGACCAAACAGTTTATAAAATTATAATTTTCTTATTTAATATAAAATTAAGCCCTACTTATCAAGCTTATGTGATTTTAATTTTTTTCAAATTATCCTTGAAAAAATGATAAATTCAAGTGTTAAGGTTATTGAAAATATATTTTTTTAATTTTGAAAGCTTAATATATGAATAGAATTTATCAAAAATTTCTCATACATTTCCTAAATAACAAATTTATTGAAAGTATGAAGGAAATAATTGAGTTAATGCTTAGAAATCAGTTAGGAAAACTCTTTGTTATATTATTAGTGACAAACACAATGAGCATGCCACAATTTATATGGAAGCATATTTAGGAACGTTAAGAAAACAAAATCTTATATGACCAGAGAAGTATATTAAGGAATTAATGTAGGTTTTAAATTGTAAGTTAAAATTTTTACCAACAATTTAATATTATATTTCTAAATTTTAAAGAAAAAAATTGCATTTTTTAAAGTTGAGAGTTTCATATTGTCATAAAAAATTTTGTTTTTTTGTATATCTTTCCATTTTAAGTTTACTGTTAAAGAATTTATCTTTAATTAAAATTGAAAAGTTATTTAATTTAGATGGGAGGTCTTTGAACGAGTTGAAGTCTATGTCATACCCAAATAATTCTCCAGTCAATTAATTTCAAAGTCATCTCTTAGCTAAAGAGCTAGAATATGACAGAGAGTAATTGTCTAATGATCTTAAAGGGTATTTATCTTTAATGAAAGAGATTCAGAGGATAATTTATGATAATATAATGAAATCAATAACCACTAAGAAATGAGGTTTTTATTTTGTATATAGTTATAGAGGAACCTGAAAAATATTCATTTGGAGAATACTTACTAAAATAATGCAGAAGAAAATGAGGTATAATTGAAATGATATAAATTAAATTTATTCATTATTTTTAATTAATTAGAAAGTACATTTTTTTTTATAAATTAAATATTTTAATTTACTAAAAATATGTAAATGGCTAGCATAATTAAAAATATTGTCAAAGTGGGTACCCATAAGGATTACCTAAAAAAAAAGGATGAGAATGAAAACACATTTAGTTTTCACAAGGACGAGGATGGAGTCACTATTTGTTGAATAGGATATGAACAATGAATGAGGTTTATGTCCCATAGAGCTCTGGGAATTCCTTATTTATATAAATTATATATATATATATGTATGTACGTATAAAAGAAAATCTTAGCACATATTTATTTTTTCAATTATCTTTATTGAATTTGCATTATGTATGTATTTTCATTTTTAATTTGGATTATATTACATTAGTAGTATTTGTTACTCCTTTCTTTTTAAAATAT
The DNA here is from genome assembly GCA_031216125.1 of Dalbergia cochinchinensis. Taxonomy (NCBI): domain Eukaryota; kingdom Viridiplantae; phylum Streptophyta; class Magnoliopsida; order Fabales; family Fabaceae; genus Dalbergia; species Dalbergia cochinchinensis. The sequence continues at coordinate 45,269,732 of CM062373.1, read as the reverse complement.
CTGTCAATTTTGGGTAAATACAAATATTAAGAAAGATAATAAATGACATTGGTAATTGAGTAAAATATAGTAAATGTATTAATATATCCCTACTTATTAATTAATATAGTACATTAATATTAAATGGAATGGTTTGAAGATGTGAAATTAATTAGGAGTAGTATTCAAAGAAAAAAAGTAATGCTTTATTGAAATATAAAATTAACAGATATTTTGAAATATAAAATTGTCTAAAAGAGGACAAAAATTCTGAAAGGGAATGGATATTATGTATATTTATGTTTTGAATATCAAAATACTTTTCAAATTTTTTGGATTATTTTAACAAATCCACAAATAACCTATATAGATTCAAATTTTCATGAGAAATATGGAATAAAGACCCATGACAAGGATGGGCATGGGAAGGAGGGACAAATTTTTAAACGGGGACAGGGTGTGGGAGACATATTCCCTCTTTTATGGATATTCATTATCATCCATATTAATGGTATATGATATTGTGAATGTATCCACTTATTTTATTTTATTATTCATCAATTTTAACTATCCAAATGTGTAAATTTTACAAGAAATAGGTTTTTTTTTGTTGTTAGTTAAAGGTTATGTTTTAAGATTTTCTCAATCTTATAAACATGATATTTAAAATAAGATATAAAGTAAAATGACTTATTTAAAATTCATACTCATTTATATTTTGTTCATTTATTTAATTATTTAACCATTAACTTATTTTCAAAATAAGTTTATATACTCAATTTTCTATAAGATATATTTAAATGAATTATTATTTATTTTCAATAATGGTCAATAAACTATTTTTTATTATTATCATGTACATCGTACTGATCAGACAACTAGTAGTTTGAATATATCCATTGTTACGAACTATGTTTAGCCCCAATATCAATCAATGGGTTGGGCACTGGCTTCTAACCCCATGGTGGGCACCAGAGCACCCAACTCAATATTCGATTATGCTTCGTTGGATGTCGAATTTACAAGCTTGATTGACATTTCAGGTTTCGGAACGAGTTTTCAAACTTTGAATTCCATTCATCAAGAAATGAGCCACCTTCCATCAATATGAAACAGGCTTCAACCATCTATATTCCATCTTAGACCACTCGTGAAGGAGGTTTGAGTTGCTAACATAAGTTGTTGAAGACTGCAGTGAAAATGGAGCCCTCAATTATAAGGGTTCAATTTTTCATGAGGTTATGACCTCAAAGTTTAAACGTTTATGCTAGAGTTGCATGTCGACAGTTCTTATTAAATTTCCTCTGACTAAATTAGAGAAATGAGTTTTGACATCTAAATTCTATCTTAGTCCGTTAGTCAGGAAGATTCCAAGTCGCGCGACTGGAGTCTGAAAGAATTGTAATGGTAAGGTTATGACCTCAAAGGCCCTATGTATATTGCTGGTTTCTAATTCGTAGGTTCCATTGTTTTTACATGAAACTTTTGAGCTTTAGTCCTTTTTGGGAAGTCTTTGGAGTCTTCATTCTTAGAATATTTTATGTTGGGCATTTATTTCTAAGCTTGTATTCAGGCGAATCTTCTTGCCTCAATATGGGCTTATTATTTTGACCTTTAGATTTAGGAAGTCAGTTTTTACAATTTTCCCTTGTGGTTAATTTTTTAATACCATCAAGTGGAACGTTCCATTGCTTCCAATTGGGTGGATAAACAAGTGTTAGGAGCTTCATCCTTAATTGGCAGCAAGTATTATCATTCGTTGAAGTCGGATGTGTAATGCTCCTATACAAGATTATGTCCCTATTGAATAAGGATATATGATGCTTTAATTGTTCATCTCAAGGTCTAGAATTCCATTTTCGCCTTCTATTTGTAATAAACTTCACCTTAGTGTGGGCTTATTGTACTGACAATCAAAGAGGATCTCTACAAGCAAGGCATGAATAAGAACATACCACACAAGGTAGAACCCACATAAATGATGCATGGACCAAGTACAAAAATCCTCTCAAGGTCAGTTTTTGCTAATCATTTACTCCAGTATTTTGGGCTAAGATGCACATCAATCATCTCAAATGAAAATGTATTATCATAAACTTGACATGGATCTCATTTTATATTCATTACACATACATGTATACTGAATCAAGAGAACTTACTTTGGGTTATAATGGGGCTTAGTTGAAGGTGGAAGAATAGAAAGGCCAATAGAGCTGTATCTCTAGTCAAAGGAGATCAAATGCATATACCAAGAGCACAAGTTCTTAAGGGCACACTTTGTCTAACTTAACCATTCACAAACGCTTAATTTGCAATGTGGCACACCTTCAACTAAACCTTTTCAATTTTCTTTTCTTTTCTTTTGCTTTTCCCTTTGTTTTTTTGACTTTTTTTTTCAATCAACTTTGCTTTTTTCTTCCTTGGTGTGTCACTTGCTGAATTTTTTTGGCCATTTATAAATACACACATTATCTCTTCCCCACACTTAAATTAGGGTATGCCCTCATATTCTCCTCTACACTTATGTGTAAGCACATATGAGAAATGTACAAATGCTTTCCTAAGCTTAAAAAGTTGGGAATTTTCATGATTTTTCACTGTTAGCTAAAGTTGTGCTAAAGTAAAAGAAATGGAAATAAGGATCAAAGAGGGATTAGATAATGATAATATGAAAAGGTTGGCTATATAGTCAAGTGGTTAAAAACAAGGAAAATGCCTCAATCACCTTCAAGAATCCATATGGGAACGTATTTTCAAATTAGACCTTAGACAAGTTCTAGAATGCAAATCCAAAAAGGGAAACATACATGAACAAACAAGAATGACACATGATAGTCCAAACCAATCAAAGAGACTAAACAAACTCACAGGTAAATCTATGTACTCAATCCAAATAACACAACGAATACCCAAGCATGCAATGTAAAATAAAGTCAATGCCAAGAAGGTCTGTAACACCCTAATAATTTACTCAACATACCTAGGACGTATTCCAGTTGATTATTAGATATTACTCTTTGTTTCAGTTTTCTTTTCTTTGTAAATACTTAATGAAAATATGAGCCAATTTTTTATTTTGAAAACATAAACAAAACGTGAGTTACGCGTAACATGAGCGATCGATAATCGTAAAGTACAACATGTAGAAATAACATAAAATAGAAATATTAGATAAGCTCCATAAAAAGAACATTCATTAGCACACCATAGTTAAATACATAATGACCTACCCTATCATGAAAGGTGGGTTAAGTTCAGTACAACATGAAAATACAAATATATCGGAAAGGAAAATACAACGAAAAACATGCCTACCTAGTGCACCTAAGGTAGATAACCTCTAAAGCAAAAAAAGATTATCATATGCTAGTAGTGGTGTGTGCACTAAAAAACCTCCAAGACATCTACTATTGCTGGCCTTGAGAGGGTGGAACATAACCGATCCATGGGCGAAGCCCGTTAGGAGTAGGCTCACGAAGTGGCTGAACATGGGCTCCACGCCGGGGGTGCATAGCTAGCCTCCGTGCCAACCTCGACTGGGTGACCGTCTTCTCGCTACCCTCCCTTATTTGTGGGGAAGTAGGGGTAGAACTCTCGGAATATACGTGGGTAGGCGAGTCCTCCGATGGGTCGGTCTCCGAAAACCTCGAGCGAGGGACATAATCCAGAAAATCACGAACGGTGTACGCAGTGGTGTAGGTGCGAAGAATCCCTTCATTGTGCATACGCGCACGCTCAAAAACCATGTCATCACCGTACGAGGAGGTCGGAGAGAAACGGTAGCTAGGTATAGGGTGTGCAAATGGTCGTCCCACGAACATAAAGACTCTGACAGAGCAGCATCCCTCAAAATAGTAAGACTGATGGTCGGGGTCGAAGTAGATCTCCCAAGTGGAGGTGTCAATGAAGAGGATGAACATCGCTATCAGAATCTGAAGACATGACGGAAAGAAAGAGAGAAGGAATGAGAATCTTACTAAAGAATCTCAGTAGGGTATCTTCCTATCTAAGTGACATCATCAACGTCCACAGGAATCTCGGGTTTGTTATGAAATAGTGAGCATGCAAAGATTCATTTATTTAAGTTCTAAAACATCAATTTCCAAGGCCCATTCGTTTTATCATGAATCTTGTAATGAATGCATCATACTTCGCTATGATATGCATGTTAATACCTTATGCAACATTTAACTAACTTCATAGCATACATCTAACCTCATAGCAAACATGATGTGCATAGAAGATGGTTCATGAATGACATTCCTTAGTTCTTTAGGTGACTTAAGTTAGTTCTTTTTACTCTTGGGGCCACCCTTTTACTTTTTTCTTTTGAGAGTACTTCTAGGTTATGAGCTCATACCTCACTAATCATCACTAGCATATACTTATCCCTTTTAATAAGTTAAAGTCTCGACTTAATAAGTACGGGTTAGGGGGCAAGAATCACCTTTTCATCACCTATAGTTTGATGAGTCCAAAAGATCATTTTCTCATGTTTTAAGTCACCTTAAGTCTTAGCATGTTATAATAAGATGCAATACATAACTCATAAATGTCATGATTCTTCATATATTTCTAGCATGTGCATCTCTAACGTACTAAATCAAACTATAACATGCAAATAATGAATTCTATTTCTAGAGATCAATATCTCACATAACATCAAATATCACATGAATTCATTATCTCAAATCATTAATACATAATAATCCCTTTAGATAGCCAAACCCCTAAATCGGGTAGCTCGAATTATCAAATTATTTTCTTATACATCTAAGGGATTAATTAACATCATTACCACTAATTATTAACCTCAAGAACATCATTAATCAAAGTTGGACAGCATTGATAGTAAATAAATTTCTATGATTTACGGTGTTCTAGAAGTTGCATTTTACGCCCTTTCTCATTACCGGCTTTCCCTACAATGCCATAATTAATTCCTAAACCATTTATGAGTCATTCTCTCTCAAGCAAACATGGTATAACATGATTTTACAAACTTTAAAGGTGCTGGAACAGAATGCATAGTTCTTTTCCTTAGGAGTTCTAAAAATCACATTTTCAATTCTTTTTAGTTATTAGGCTTGCCTAAAGTACCAAGAACAATTATCACATCAAGTAGCGAAGTATCTAACACATTTAAATAATCCAAAACAGAATTTAAAGGTGCTAGAAAATTAAAGGCAGGGTCGAAAAGTAACAAGTCTCATGAGCACAAAATAAGGCATTTCTAGTAACTAAACTTCATACTTGAAATAACTTATAAATTAAGAGATATAATAAATATGCTAGACAAGGAAATGTATGAATGCAAGTCCAATTCTTTATTTTAGTGCTCTAGGCCCTTAGAGTTTTCACTCTAAATCAACAATCAACT